>CM069870.1:45986211-55986211 GCA_036172665.1 Prosopocoilus inquinatus
AAATTTTCGGACGCAGCAGAAGCTGGAAATAGTTTTAAACGAAACAACACGCATTAGCGTTGTTCCTGTGATGTATCTAATCGATCCTTACTCACCTATCATGTTATTTGGCGTTTGGATGGACTCCAGTAACCCTGACGTGAGATACGAAGTTCTCGGAGGCAGCAGAAGCTGGAAATAGTTTTAAACGAAACAACACGTATTAGCGTTGTTCCTGTGATGTATCTAATCGATCCTTACTCATCTATCATGTTATTTGGCGTTTCGATGGACTCCAGTATCTCTGATGTGAGATACGACGTTTTCGGACGCAGCAGAAGCTGGAAATAGTTTTAAACGAAACAACACGCATTAGCGTTGTTCCTGTGATGTATCTAATCGATCCTTACTCATCTATCATGTTATTTGGCGTTTCGATGGACTCCAGTAACTTTGATGTGAGATACGAAGTTCTCAGACGCAGCTGAAGCTGGAAATAGTTTTAAATGAAACAACACGTATTAGCGTTGTTCCTGTGATGTATCTAATCGATCCTTACTCATCTATCATGTTATTTGGCGTTTCGATGGACTCCAGTAGCTCTGATGTGAGATACGACGTTTTCTGAGGCAGCAGAAGCTGGAAATAGTTTTAAAAGAAACAACACGCATTAGCGTTGTTCCTGTGATGTATCTAATCGATCCTTACTCATCTATCATGTTATTTGACGTTTGGATGGACTCCAGTAACTCTGATGTGAGATACAAAGTCTTTGGACGCAGCAGAAGCTGGAAATAGTTTTGAACGAAACAACACGTATTAGCGTTGTTCCTGTGATGTATCTAATCGATCCTTACTCATCTATCATGTTATTTGACGTTTGGATGGACTCCAGTAACCCTGACGTGAGATACGAAGTTCTCGGACGCAGCAGAAGCTGGAAATAGTATTAAACGAAACAACACGCATTAGCGTTGTTCCTGTGATGTATCTAATCGATCCTTACTCATCTATCATGTTATTTGACGTTTGGATGGACTCCAGTAACTCTGATGTGAGATACAAAGTCTTTGGACGCAGCAGAAGCTGGAAATAGTTTTGAACGAAACAACACGTATTAGCGTTGTTCCTGTGCTGTATCTAATCGATCCTTACTCATATATCATGTTATTTGGCGTTTCGATGGACTCCAGTAGCTCTGATGTGAGATACGACGTTTTCGGACGCAGCAGAAGCTGGAAATAGTTTTAAACGAAACAACACGTATTAGCGTTGTTCCTATGATGTATCTAATCGATCCTTACTCATCTATCATGTTATTTGACGTTTCGATGGACTCCAGTAACTCTAATGTGAGATACGAAATTTTCGGACGCAGCAGAAGCTGGAAATAGTTTTAAACGAAACAACACGCATTAGCGTTGTTCCTGTGATGTATCTAATCGATCCTTACTTATCTATCATGTTATTTGACGTTTGGATGGACTCCAGTAACCCTGACGTGAGATACGATGTTCTCGGACGCAGCAGAAGCTGGAAATAGTTTTAAAC
The DNA here is from genome assembly GCA_036172665.1 of Prosopocoilus inquinatus. NCBI lineage: Eukaryota > Metazoa > Arthropoda > Insecta > Coleoptera > Lucanidae > Prosopocoilus > Prosopocoilus inquinatus. Next base: position 45,987,742 of record CM069870.1, read on the forward strand.
GAAACAACACGTATTAGCGTTGTTCCTGTGATGTATCTAATCGATCCTTACTCATCTATCATGTTATTTGACGTTTGGATGGACTCCAGTAACTCTGATGTGAGATACAAAGTTTTTGGACGCAGCAGAAGCTGGAAATAGTTTTGAACGAAACAACACGTATTAGCGTTGTTCCTGTGATGTATCTAATCGATCCTTACTTAGCTACTAAGTTATTTGACGTTTCGATGGACTCCAGTAACTCTAATGTGAGATACGAAATTTTCGGACGCAGCAGAAGCTGGAAATAGTTTTAAACGAAACAACACGCATTAGCGTTGTTCCTGTGATGTATCTAATCGAGCCTTACTCACCTATCATGTTATTTGGCGTTTGGATGGACTCCAGTAACCCTGACGTGAGATACGAAGTTCTCGGAGGCAGCAGAAGCTGGAAATAGTTTTAAACGAAACAACACGTATTAGCGTTGTTCCTGTGATGTATCTAATCGATCCTTACTCATCTATCATGTTATTTGGCGTTTCGATGGACTCCAGTAGCTCTGATGTGAGATACGACGTTTTCGGACGCAGCAGAAGCTGGAAATAGTTTTAAACGAAACAACACGTATTAGCGTTGTTCCTGTGATGTATCTAATCGATCCTTACTCATCTATCATGTTATTTGACGTTTCGATGGACTCCAGTAACTCTAATGTGAGATACGAAATTTTCGGACGCAGCAGTAGCTGGAAATAGTTTTAAACGAAACAACTCGCATTAGCGTTGTTCCTGTGATGTATCTAATCGATCCTTACTTATCTATCATGTTATTTGACATTTGGATGGACTCCAGTAACCCTGACGTGAGATACGAAGTTCTCGGACGCAGCAGAAGCTGGAAATAATTTTAAACGAAACAACACGTATTAGCGTTGTTCCTGTGATGTATCTAATCGATCCTTACTCATCTATCATGTTATTTGACGTTTGGATGGACTCCAGTAACTCTGACGTGAGATACGAAGTTCTCGGACGCAGCAGAAGCTGGAAATAGTTTTAAACGAAACAACACGCATTAGCGTTGTTCCTGTGATGTATCTAATCGATCCTTACTTATCTATCATGTTATTTGACGTTTGGATGGACTCCAGTAACCCTGACGTGAGATACGAAGTTCTCGGACGCAGCAGAAGCTGGAAATAGTTTTAAACGAAACAACACGTATTAGCGTTGTTCCTGTGATGTATCTAATCGATCCTTACTCATCTATCATGATATTTGACGTTTGGATGGACTCCAGTAACTCTGATGTGAGATACAAAGTTTTTGGACGCAGCAGAAGCTGGAAATAGTTTTGAACGAAACAACACGTATTAGCGTTGTTCCTGTGATGTATCTAATCGATCCTTACTTAGCTACTATGTTATTTGACGTTTGGATGGACTCCAGTAACTCTAATGTGAGATACGAAATTTTCGGACGCAGCAGAAGCTGGAAATAGTTTTAAACGAAACAACACGCATTAGCGTTGTTCCTGTAATGTATCTAATCGATCCTTACTCATCTATCATGATATTTGACGTTTGGATGGACTCCAGTAACTCTGATGTGAGATACAAAGTCTTTGGACGCAGCAGAAGCTGGAAATAGTTTTGAACGAAACAACACGTATTAGCGTTGTTCCTGTGATGTATCTAATCGATCCTTACTCATCTATCATGTTATTTGACGTTTGGATGGACTCTAGTAACTCTGATGTGAGATACAATGTTTTTGGACGCAGCAGGAGCTGGAAATAGTTTGAAACGAAACAACACGTATTTTCGTTGTTCCTGTGCTGTATCTAATCGATCCTTACTCATATATCATGTTATTTGGCGTTTCGATGGACTCCAGTAGCTCTGATGTGAGATACGACGTTTTCGGACGCAGCAGAAGCTGGAAATAGTTTTAAACGAAACAACACGTATTAGCGTTGTTTCTGTGATGTATCTAATCGATCCTTACTCATCTATCATGTTATTTGACGTTTCGATGGACTCCAGTAACTCTAATGTGAGATACGAAATTTTCGGACGCAGCAGAAGCTGGAAATAGTTTTAAACGAAACAACACGCATTAGCGTTGTTCCTGTGATGTATCTAATCGATCCTTACTTATCTATCATGTTATTTGACGTTTGGATGGACTCCAGTAACCCTGACGTGAGATACGAAGTTCTCGGACGCAGCAGAAGCTGGAAATAGTTTTAAACGAAACAACACGTATTAGCGTTGTTCCTGTGATGTATCTAATCGATCCTTACTCATCTATCATGTTGTTTGGCGTTTCGATGGACTCCAGTAACTTTGATGTGAGATACGAAGTTCTCGGACGCAGCTGAAGCTAGAAATAGTTTCAAACGAAACAACACGCATTAGCGTTGTTACTGTGATGTATCTAATCGATCCTTATTTATCTATCATGTTATTTGACGTTTGGATGGACTCCAGTAAGTCTGATGTGAGATACAAAGTTTTTGGACGCAGCAGGAGCTGGAAATAGTTTTAAACGAAACAACACGTATTAGCGTTGTTCCTGTGCTGTATCTAATCTATCCTTACTCATCTATCATGTTATTTGACGTTTCGATGGACTCCAGTAACTCTAATGTGAGATACGAAATTTTCGGACGCAGCAGAAGCTGGAAATAGTTTTAAACGAAACAACACGCATTAGCGTTGTTCCTGTGATGTATCTAATCGATCCTTACTTATCTATCATGTTATTTGACGTTTGGATGGGCTCCAGTAACCCTGACGTGAGATACGAAGTTCTCGGGCGCAGCAGAAGCTGGATATAGTTTTAAACGAAACAACACGCATTAGCGTTGTTCCTGTGATGTATCTAATCGATCCTTACTTATCTATCATGTTATTTGACGTTTGGATGGACTCCAGTAACCCTGACGTGAGATACGAAGTTCTCGGACGCAGCAGAAGCTGGAAATAGTTTTAAACGAAACAACACGTATTAGCGTTGTTCCTGTGATGTATCTAATCGATCCTTACTCATCTATCATGTTATTTGACGTTTGGATGGACTTCAGTAACTCTGATGTGAGATACAAAGTCTTTGGACGCAGCAGAAGCTGGAAATAGTTTGAAACGAAACAACACGTATTTTCGTTGTTCCTGTGCTGTATCTAATCGATCCTTACTCATATATCATGTTATTTGGCGTTTCGATGGACTCCAGTAGCTCTGATGTGAGATACGACGTTTTCGGACGCAGCAGAAGCTGGAAATAGTTTTAAACGAAACAACACGTATTAGCGTTGTTTCTGTGATGTATCTAATCGATCCTTACTCATCTATCATGTTATTTGACGTTTCGATGGACTCCAGTAACTCTAATGTGAGATACGAAATTTTCGGACGCAGCAGAAGCTGGAAATAGTTTTAAACGAAACAACACGCATTAGCGTTGTTCCTGTGATGTATCTAATCGATCCTTACTTATCTATCATGTTATTTGACGTTTGGATGGACTCCAGTAACCCTGACGTGAGATACGAAGTTCTCGGACGCAGCAGAAGCTGGAAATAGTTTTAAACGAAACAACACGTATTAGCGTTGTTCCTGTGATGTATCTAATCGATCCTTACTCATCTATCATGTTGTTTGGCGTTTCGATGGACTCCAGTAACTTTGATGTGAGATACGAAGTTCTCGGACGCAGCTGAAGCTAGAAATAGTTTCAAACGAAACAACACGCATTAGCGTTGTTACTGTGATGTATCTAATCGATCCTTATTTATCTATCATGTTATTTGACGTTTGGATGGACTCCAGTAAGTCTGATGTGAGATACAAAGTTTTTGGACGCAGCAGGAGCTGGAAATAGTTTTAAACGAAACAACACGTATTAGCGTTGTTCCTGTGCTGTATCTAATCTATCCTTACTCATCTATCATGTTATTTGACGTTTCGATGGACTCCAGTAACTCTAATGTGAGATACGAAATTTTCGGACGCAGCAGAAGCTGGAAATAGTTTTAAACGAAACAACACGCATTAGCGTTGTTCCTGTGATGTATCTAATCGATCCTTACTTATCTATCATGTTATTTGACGTTTGGATGGGCTCCAGTAACCCTGACGTGAGATACGAAGTTCTCGGGCGCAGCAGAAGCTGGATATAGTTTTAAACGAAACAACACGCATTAGCGTTGTTCCTGTGATGTATCTAATCGATCCTTACTTATCTATCATGTTATTTGACGTTTGGATGGACTCCAGTAACCCTGACGTGAGATACGAAGTTCTCGGACGCAGCAGAAGCTGGAAATAGTTTTAAACGAAACAACACGTATTAGCGTTGTTCCTGTGATGTATCTAAATGATCCTTACTCATCTATCATGTTATTTGACGTTTGGATGGACTTCAGTAACTCTGATGTGAGATACAAAGTTTTTGGACGCAGCAGAAGCTGGAAATAGTTTTGAACGAAACAACACGTATTAGCGTTGTTCCTGTGATGTATCTAATCGATCCTTACTCATCTATCATGTTATTTGGCGTTTCGATGGACTCCAGTAACTTTGATGTGAGATACGAAGTTCTCGGACGCAGCTGAAGCTAGAAATAGTTTCAAACGAAACAACACGCATTAGCGTTGTTACTGTGATGTATCTAATCGATCCTTATTTATCTATCATGTTATTTGACGTTTGGATGGACTCCAGTAAGTCTGATGTGAGATACAAAGTTTTTGCACGCAGCAGGAGCTGGAAATAGTTTTAAACGAAACAACACGCATTAGCGTTGTTCCTGTGATGTATCTAATCGATCCTTACTCATCTATCATGTTATTTGGCGTTTGCATGGACTCCAGTAACCCTGACGTGAGATACGAAGTTCTCGGATGCAGCAGAAGCTGGAAATAGTTTTAAACGAAACAACACGCATTAGCGTTGTTCCTGTGATGTATCTAATCGATCCTTACTCATCTGTCATGTTATTTGACGTTTGGATGGACTCCAGTAACTTTGATGTGAAATACGAAGTTCTCGGACGCAGCTGAAGCTGGAAATAGTTTTAAATGAAACAACACGTATTAGCGTTGTTCCTGTGATGTATCTAAACGATCCTTACTTATCTAACATGTTATTTGACGTTTGGATGGACTCCAGTAACCCTGACGTGAGATACGAAGTTCTCGGACGCAGCAGAAGCTGGAAATAGTTTTAAACGAAACAACACGCATTAGCGTTGTTCCTGTGATGTATCTAATCGATCCTTACTCATCTATCATGTTATTTGACGTTTGGATGGACTCCAGTAACTCTGATGTGAGATACAATGTTTTTGGACGCAGCAGGAGCTGGAAATAGTTTGAAACGAAACAACACGTATTTTCGTTGTTCCTGTGCTGTATCTAATCGATCCTTACTCATATATCATGTTATTTGGCGTTTCGATGGACTCCAGTAGCTCTGATGTGAGATACGACGTTTTCGGACGCAGCAGAAGCTGGAAATAGTTTTAAACGAAACAACACGTATTAGCGTTGTTTCTGTGATGTATCTAATCGATCCTTACTCATCTATCATGTTATTTGACGTTTCGATGGACTCCAGTAACTCTAATGTGAGATACGAAATTTTCGGACGCAGCAGAAGCTGGAAATAGTTTTAAACGAAACAACACGCATTAGCGTTGTTCCTGTGATGTATCTAATCGATCCTTACTTATCTATCATGTTATTTGACGTTTGGATGGACTCCAGTAACCCTGACGTGAGATACGAAGTTCTCGGACGCAGCAGAAGCTGGAAATAGTTTTAAACGAAACAACACGTATTAGCGTTGTTCCTGTGATGTATCTAATCGATCCTTACTCATCTATCATGTTATTTGACGTTTGGATGGACTCCAGTAACTCTGATGTGAGATACAAAGTTTTTGGACGCAGCAGGAGCTGGAAATAGTTTGAAACGAAACAACACGTATTTTCGTAGTTCCTGTGCTGTATCTAATCGATCCTTACTCATATATCATGTTATTTGGCGTTTCGATGGACTCCAGTAGCTCTGATGTGAGATACGACGTTTTCGGACGCAGCAGAAGCTGGAAATAGTTTTAAACGAAACAACACGTATTAGCGTTGTTCCTGTGATGTATCTAATCGATCCTTACTCATCTATCATGTTATTTGGCGTATCGATGGACTCCAGTAACTTTGATGTGAAATACGAAGTTCTCGGACGCAGCTGAAGCTGGAAATAGTTTTAAATGAAACAACACGTATTAGCGTTGTTCCTGTGCTGTATCTAATCGATCCTTACTCATATATCATGTTATTTGGCGTTTCGATGGACTCCAGTAACTTTGATGGGAGATACGAAGTTCTCGGACGCAGCTGAAGCTGGAAATAGTTTTAAGTGAAACAACACGTATTAGCGTTGTTCCTGTGATGTATCTAAACGATCCTTACTTATCTAACATGTTATTTGACGTTTGGATGGACTCCAGTAACTCTAATGTGAGATACGAAATTTTCTGACACAGCAGAAGCTGGAAATAGTTTTAAACGAAACAACACGCATTAGCGTTGTTCCTGTGATGTATCTAATCGATCCTTACTTATCTATCATGGTATTTGACGTTTGGATGGGCTCCAGTAACCCTGACGTGAGATACGAAGTTCTCGGACGCAGCAGAAGCTGGAAATAGTTTTAAACGAAACAACACGCATTAGCGTTGTTCCTGTGATGTATCTAATCGATCCTTACTTATCTATCATGTTATTTGACGTTTGGATGGACTCCAGTAACCCTGATGTGAGATACAAAGTTTTTGGACGCAGCAGAAGCTGGAAATAGTTTTGAACGAAACAACACGTATTAGCGTTGTTCCTGTGATGTATCTAATCGATCCTTACTCATCTATCATGTTATTTGGCGTTTCGATGGACTCCAGTAACTTTGATGTGAGATACGAAGTTCTCGGACGCAGCTGAAGCTAGAAATAGTTTCAAACGAAACAACACGCATTAGCGTTGTTACTGTGATGTATCTAATCGATCCTTATTTATCTATCATGTTATTTGACGTTTGGATGGACTCCAGTAAGTCTGATGTGAGATACGAAGTTCTCGGACGCAGCAGAAGCTGGGAATAGTTTTAGACGAAACAACACGCATTAGCGTTGTTCCTGTGATGTATCTAATCGATCCTTACTTATCTATCATGTTATTTGACGTTTGGATGGACTCCAGTAACCCTGACGTGAGATACGAAGTTCTCGGACGCAGCAGAAGCTGGAAATAGTTTTAAACGAAACATCACGTATTAGCGTTGTTCCTGTTATGTATCTAATCGATCCTTACTCATCTATCATGTTATTTGAAGTTTGGATGGACTCCAGTAACTCTGATGTGAGATACAAAGTTTTTGGACGCAGCAGAAGCTGGAAATAGTTTTAAACGAAACAACACGCATTAGCGTTGTTCCTGTGATGTATCTAATCGATCCTTACTCATCTATCATGTTATTTGGCGTTTCGATGGACTCCAGTAACTTTGATGTGAGATACGAAGTTCTCGGACGCAGCTGAAGCTAGAAATAGTTTTAAACGAAACAACACGCATTAGCGTTGTTACTGTGATGTATCTAATCGATCCTTACTCATCTATCATGTTATTTGACGTTTGGATGGACTCCAGTAGCTCTGATGTGAGATACGACGTTTTCTGAGGCAGCAGAAGCTGGAAATAGTTTTAAACGAAACAACACGCATTAGCGTTGTTCCTGTGATGTATCTAATCGATCCTTACTCATCTATCATGTTATTTGGCGTTTCGATGGACTCCAGTAACTTTGATGTGAGATACGAAGTTCTCGGACGCAGCTGAAGCTAGAAATAGTTTTAAACGAAACAACACGCATTAGCGTTGTTACTGTGATGTATCTAATCGATCCTTACTCATCTATCATGTTATTTGACGTTTCGATGGACTCCAGTAACTCTAATGTGAGATACGAAATTTTCGGACGCAGCAGAAGCTGGAAATAGTTTTAAACGAAACAACACGTATTAGCGTTGTTCCTGTGATGTATCTAATCGATCCTTACTCATCTATCATGTTATTTGACGTTTCGATGGACTCCAGTAACTCTAATGTGAGATACGAAATTTTCGGACGCAGCAGAAGCTGGAAATAGTTTTAAACGAAACAACACGCATTAGCGTTGTTCCTGTGATGTATCTAATCGATCCTTACTTATCTATCATGTTATTTGACGTTTGGATGGACTCCAGTAACCCTGACGTGAGATACGAAATTCTCGGACGCAGCAGAAGCTGGAAATAATTTTAAACGAAACAACACGTATTAGCGTTGTTCCTGTTATGTATCTAATCGATCCTTACTCATCTATCATGTTATTTGACGTTTGGATGGACTCCAGTAACTCTGATGTGAGATACAAAGTTTTTGGACGCAGCAGAACCTGGAAATAATTTTAAACGAAACAACACGCATTAGCGTTGTTCCTGTGATGTATCTAATGGATCCTTACTCATCTATCATGTTATTTGACGTTTGGATGGACTCCAGTAACTCTGATGAGAGACACAAAGATTTCGGACGCAGCAGAAGCTGGAAATAGTTTTGAACGAAACAACACGTATTAGCGTTGTTCCTGTGATGTATCTAATCGATCCTTACTCATCTATCATGTTATTTGACGTTTCGATGGACTCCAGTAACTCTAACGTGAGATACGAAATTTTCGGACGCAGCAGAAGCTGGGAATAGTTTTAAACGAAACAACACGCATTAGCGTTGTTCCTGTGATGTATCTAATCGATCCTTACTTATCTATCATGTTATTTCACGTTTGGATGGACTCCAGTAACCCTGACGTGAGATACGAAGTTCTCGGACGCAGCAGAAGCTGGAAATAGTTTTAAACGAAACAACACGTATTAGCGTTGTTCCTGTTATGTATCTAATCGATCCTTACTCATCTATCATGTTATTTGACGTTTGGATGGACTCCAGTAACTCTGATGTGAGATACAAAGTTTTTGGACGCAGCAGAACCTGGAAATAGTTTTAAACCAAACAACACGCATTAGCGTTGTTCCTGTGTTGTATCTAATCGATCCTTACTCATCTATCATGTTATTTGGCGTTTCGATGGACTCCAGTAGCTCTGATGTGAGATACGACGTTTTCTGAGGCAGCAGAAGCTGGAAATAGTTTTAAACGAAACAACACGCATTAGCGTTGTTCCTGTGATGTATCTAATCGATCCTTACTCATCTGTCATGTTATTTGACGTTTCGATGGACTCCAGTAACTCTAATGTGAGAAACGAAATTTTCGGAAGCAGCAGAAGCTGGAAATAGTTTTAAACGAAACAACACGCATTAGCGTTGTTCCTGTGATGTATCTAACCGATCCTTACTTATCTATCATGTTATTTGACGTTTGGATGGACTCCAGTAACCCTGACGTGAGATACGAAGTTCTGGGACGCAGCAGAACCTGGAAATAGTTTTAAACGAAACAGCGCGCATTAGCGTTGTTCCTGTGATGTATCTAATCGATCCTTACTCATCTATCATGTTATTTGGCGTTTCGATGGACTCCAGTAACTTAGATGTGAGATACGAAGTTCTCGGACGCAGCTGAAGCTAGAAATAGTTTTAAACGAAACAACACGCATTAGCGTTGTTCCTGTGATGTATCTAATCGATACTTACTCATCTATCATGTTATTTGACGTTTCGATGGACTCCAGTAACTCTAATGTGAGAAACGAAATTTTCGGACGCAGCAGAAGCTGGAAATAGTTTTAAACGAAACAACACGCATTAGCGTTGTTCCTGTGATGTATCTAATCGATCCTTACTCATCTAGCATGTTATTTGACGTTTGGATGGACTCCAGTAACTCTGATGTGATACAAAGTTTTTGGACGCAGCAGAAGCTGGAAATAATTTTGAACGAAACAACACCTATTAGCGTTGTTCCTGTGATGTATCTAATCGATCCTTACTCATCTATCATGTTATTTGACGTTTCGATGGACTCCAGTAACTCTAATGTGAGATACGAAATTTTCGGACGCAGCAGAAGCTGGAAATAGTTTTAAACGAAACAACACGCATTAGCGTTGTTCCTGTGATGTATCTAATCGATCCTTACTTATCTATCATGTTATTTGGCGTTTCGATGGACTCCAGTAAATCTGACGTGAGATACTAAGTTCTCGGACGCAGCAGAAGCTGGAAATAGTTTTAAACGAAACAACACGCATTAGCGTTGTTCCTGTGATGTATCTAATCGATCCTTACTTATCTATCATGTTATTTGACGTTTGGATGGACTCCAGTAACCCTGACGTGAGATACGAAATTCTCGGACGCAGCAGAAGCTGGAAATAGTTTTAAACGAAACAACACGTATTAGCGTTGTTCCTGTTATGTATCTAATCGATCCTTACTCATCTATCATGTTATTTGACGTTTGGATGGACTCCAGTAACTCTGATGTGAGATACAAAGTTTTTGGACGCAGCAGAACCTGGAAATAATTTTAAACGAAACAACACGCATTAGCGTTGTTCCTGTGATGTATCTAATCGATCCTTACTCATCTATCATGTTATTTGACTTTTGGATGGACTCCAGTAACTCTGATGAGAGACACAAAGATTTCGGACGCAGCAGAAGCTGGAAATAGTTTTGAACGAAACAACACGTATTAGCGTTGTTCCTGTCATGTATCTAATCGATCCTTACTCATCTATCATGTTATTTGACGTTTCGATGGACTCCAGTAACTCTAATGTGAGATACGAAATTTTAGGACGCAGCAGAAACTGGGAATAGTTTTAAACGAAACAACACGCATTAGCGTTGTTCCTGTGATGTATCCAATCGATCCTTACTTATCTATCATGTTATTTCACGTTTGGATGGACTCCAGTAACCCTGACGTGAGATACGAAGTTCTCGGACGCAGCAGAAGCTGGAAATAGTTTTAAACGAAACAACACGTATTAGCGTTGTTCCTGTTATGTATCTAATCGATCCTTACTCATCTATCATGTTATTTGACGTTTGGAGGGACTCCAGTAACTCTGATGTGAGATACAAAGTTTTTGGACGCAGCAGAACCTGGAAATAGTTTTAAACGAAACAACACGCATTAGCGTTGTTCCTGTGATGTATCTAATCGATCCTTACTCATCTATCATGTTATTTGGCGTTTCGATGGACTCCAGTAGCTCTGATGTGAGATACGACGTTTTCTGAGGCAGCAGAAGCTGGAAATAGTTTTAAACGAAACAACACGCATTAGCGTTGTTCCTGTGATGTATCTAATCGATCCTTACTCATCTATCATGTTATTTGACGTTTCGATGGACTCCAGTAACTCTAATGTGAGAAACGAAATTTTCGGAAGCAGCAGAAGCTGGAAATAGTTTTAAACGAAACAACACGCATTAGCGTTGTTCCTGTGATGTATCTAATCGATCCTTACTTATCTATCATGTTATTTGACGTTTGGATGAACTCCAGTAACCCTGACGAGAGATACGAAGTTCTGGGACGCAGCAGAACCTGGAAATAGTTTTAAACGAAACAACGCGCATTAGCGTTGTTCCTGTGATGTATCTAATCGATCCTTACTCATCTATCATGTTATTTGGCGTTTCGATGGACTCCAGTAACTTAGATGTGAGATACGAAGTTCTCGGACGCAGCTGAAGCTAGAAATAGTTTTAAACGAAACAACACGCATTAGCATTGTTCCTGTGATGTATCTAATCGATACTTACTCATCTATCATGTTATTTGACGTTTCGATGGACTCCAGTAACTCTAATGTGAGAAACGAAATTTTCGGACGCAGCAGAAGCTGGAAATAGTTTTAAACGAAACAACACGCATTATCGTTGTTCCTGTGATGTATCTAATCGATCCTTACTCATCTAGCATGTTATTTGACGTTTGGATGGACTCCAGTAACTCTGATGTGAGATACAAAGTTTTTGGACGCAGCAGAAGCTGGAAATAATTTTGAACGAAACAACACCTATTAGCGTTGTTCCTGTGATGTATCTAATCGATCCTTACTCATCTATCATGTTATTTGACGTTTCGATGGACTCCAGTAGCTCTGATGTGAGATACGACGTTTTCTGAGGCAGCAGAAGCTGGAAATAGTTTTAAACGAAACAACACGCATTAGCGTTGTTCCTGTGATGTATCTAATCGATCCTTACTTATCTATCATGTTATTTGACGTTTGGATGGACTCCAGTAACCCTGACGTGAGATACGAAGTTCTCGGACGCAGCAGAAGCTGGAAATAGTTTTAAACGAAACAACACGTATTAGCGTTGTTCCTGTGATGTATCTAATTGATCCTTACTCGTCTATCATGTTATTTGACGTTTGGATGGACTTCAGTAACTCTGATGTGAGATACAAAGTTTTTGGACGCAGCAGAAGCTGGAAATAGTTTTGAACGAAACAACACGTATTAGCGTTGTTCCTGTGATGTATCTAATCGATCCTTACTCATCTATCATGTTATTTGGCGTTTCGATGGACTCCAGTAACTTTGATGTGAGATACGAAGTTCTCGGACGCAGCTGAAGCTAGAAATAGTTTCAAACGAAACAACACGCATTAGCGTTGTTACTGTGATGTATCTAATCGATCCTTATTTATCTATCATGTTATTTGACGTTTGGATGGACTCCAGTAAGTCTGATGTGAGATACAAAGTTTTTGGACGCAGCAGGAGCTGGAAATAGTTTTAAACGAAACAACACGTATTAGCGTTGTTCCTGTGCTGTATCTAATCGATCCTTACTCATCTATCATGTTATTTGACGTTTCGATGGACTCCAGTAACTCTAATGTGAGATACGAAATTTTCGGACGCAGCAGAAGCTGGAAATAGTTTTAAACGAAACAACACGCATTAGCGTTGTTCCTGTGATGTATCTAATCGATCCTTACTCATCTATCATGTTATTTGACGTTTGGATGGACTCCAGTAACTTTGATGTGAAATACGAAGTTCTCGGACGCAGCTGAAGCTGGAAATAGTTTTAAATGAAACAACACGTATTAGCGTTGTTCCTGTGATGTATCTAAACGATCCTTACTTATCTAACATGTTATTTGACGTTTGGATGGACTCCAGTAACCCTGACGTGAGATACGAAGTTCTCGGACGCAGCAGAAGCTGGAAATAGTTTTAAACGAAACAACACGCATTAGCGTTGTTCCTGTGATGTATCTAATCGATCCTTACTTATCTATCATGTTATTTGACGTTTGGATGGACTCCAGTAACCCTGACGTGAGATACGAAGTTCTCGGACGCAGCAGGAGCTGGAAATAGTTTTAAACGAAACAACACGTATTAGCGTTGTTCCTGTGATGTATCTAATCGATCCTTACTCATCTATCATGTTATTTGGCGTTTCGATGGACTACAGTAACCCTGACGTGAGATACGAAGTTCTCGGACGCAGCAGAAGCTGGAAATAGTTTTAAACGAAACAACACGTATTAGCGTTGTTCCTGTGATGTATCTAATCGATCCTTACTCATCTATCATGTTATTTGACGTTTGGATGGACTCCAGTAACTCTGATGTGAGATACAATGTTTTTGGACGCAGCAGGAGCTGGAAATAGTTTGAAACGAAACAACACGTATTTTCGTTGTTCCTGTGCTGTATCTAATCGATCCTTACTCATATATCATGTTATTTGGCGTTTCGATGGACTCCAGTAGCTCTGATGTGAGATACGACGTTTTCGGACGCAGCAGAAGCTGGAAATAGTTTTAAACGAAACAACACGTATTAGCGTTGTTTCTGTGATGTATCTAATCGATCCTTACTCATCTATCATGTTATTTGACGTTTCGATGGACTCCAGTAACTCTAATGTGAGATACGAAATTTTCGGACGCAGCAGAAGCTGGAAATAGTTTTAAACGAAACAACACGCATTAGCGTTGTTCCTGTGATGTATCTAATCGATCCTTACTTATCTATCATGTTATTTGACGTTTGGATGGACTCCAGTAACCCTGACGTGAGATACGAAGTTCTCGGACGCAGCAGAAGCTGGAAATAGTTTTAAACGAAACAACACGTATTAGCGTTGTTCCTGTGATGTATCTAATCGATCCTTACTCATCTATCATGTTATTTGACGTTTGGATGGACTCCAGTAACTCTGATGTGAGATACAAAGTTTTTGGACGCAGCAGGAGCTGGAAATAGTTTGAAACGAAACAACACGTATTTTCGTAGTTCCTGTGCTGTATCTAATCGATCCTTACTCATATATCATGTTATTTGGCGTTTCGATGGACTCCAGTAGCTCTGATGTGAGATACGACGTTTTCGGACGCAGCAGAAGCTGGAAATAGTTTTAAACGAAACAACACGTATTAGCGTTGTTCCTGTGATGTATCTAATCGATCCTTACTCATCTATCATGTTATTTGGCGTATCGATGGACTCCAGTAACTTTGATGTGAAATACGAAGTTCTCGGACGCAGCTGAAGCTGGAAATAGTTTTAAATGAAACAACACGTATTAGCGTTGTTCCTGTGCTGTATCTAATCGATCCTTACTCATATATCATGTTATTTGGCGTTTCGATGGACTCCAGTAACTTTGATGGGAGATACGAAGTTCTCGGACGCAGCTGAAGCTGGAAATAGTTTTAAGTGAAACAACACGTATTAGCGTTGTAACCAGTAACTCTAATGTGAGATACGAAATTTTCTGACACAGCAGAAGCTGGAAATAGTTTTAAACGAAACAACACGCATTAGCGTTGTTCCTGTGATGTATCTAATCGATCCTTACTTATCTATCATGTTATTTGACGTTTGGATGGGCTCCAGTAACCCTGACGTGAGATACGAAGTTCTCGGACGCAGCAGAAGCTGGAAATAGTTTTAAACGAAACAACACGCATTAGCGTTGTTCCTGTGATGTATCTAATCGATCCTTACTTATCTATCATGTTATTTGACGTTTGGATGGACTCCAGTAACCCTGATGTGAGATACAAAGTTTTTGGACGCAGCAGAAGCTGGAAATAGTTTTGAACGAAACAACACGTATTAGCGTTGTTCCTGTGATGTATCTAATCGATCCTTACTCATCTATCATGTTATTTGGCGTTTCGATGGACTCCAGTAACTTTGATGTGAGATACGAAGTTCTCGGACGCAGCTGAAGCTAGAAATAGTTTCAAACGAAACAACACGCATTAGCGTTGTTACTGTGATGTATCTAATCGATCCTTATTTATCTATCATGTTATTTGACGTTTGGATGGACTCCAGTAAGTCTGATGTGAGATACAAAATTTTTGGACGCAGCAGGAGCTGGAAATAGTTTTAAACGAAACAACACGTATTAGCGTTGTTCCTGTGATGTATCTAATCGATCCTTACTCATCTATCATGTTATTTGACGTTTCGATGGACTCCAGTAACTCTAATGTGAGATACGAAATTTTTGGACGCAGCAGGAGCTGGAAATAGTTTTAAACGAAACAACACGTATTAGCGTTGTTCCTGTGCTGTATCTAATCGATCCTTACTCATCTATCATGATATTTGACGTTTCGATGGACTCCAGTAACTCTAATGTGAGATACGAAATTTTCGGACGCAGCAGAAGCTGGAAATAGTTTTAAACGAAACAACACGCATTAGCGTTGTTCCTGTGATGTATCTAATCGATCCTTACACATCTATTATGTTATTTGACGTTTGGATGGACTCCAGTAACTTTGATGTGAAATACGAAGTTCTCGGACGCAGCTGAAGCTGGAAATAGTTTTAAATGAAACAACACGTATTAGCGTTGTTCCTGTGATGTATCTAAACGATCCTTACTTATCTAACATGTTATTTGACGTTTGGATGGACTCCAGTAACCCTGACGTGAGATACGAAGTTCTCGGACGCAGCAGAAGCTGGAAATAGTTTTAAACGAAACAACACGCATTAGCGTTGTTCCTGTGATGTATCTAATCGATCCTTACTTATCTATCATGTTATTTGACGTTTGGATGGACTCCAGTAACCCTGACGTGAGATACGAAGTTCTCGGACGCAGCAGAAGCTGGAAATAGTTTTAAACGAAACAACACGTATTAGCGTTGTTCCTGTGATGTATCTAATCGATCCTTACTCATCTATCATGATATTTGACGTTTGGATGGACTCCAGTAACTCTGATGTGAGATACAAAGTCTTTGGACGCAGCAGAAGCTGGAAATAGTTTTAAACGAAACAACACGCATTGGCGTTGTTCCTGTGATGTATCTAATCGATCCTTACTCATCTATCATGTTATTTGACGTTTGGATGGACTCCAGTAACTTTGATGTGAGATACAAAGTTTTTGGACGCAGCAGAAGCTGGAAATAGTTTTGAACGAAACAACACGTATTAGCGTTGTTCCTGTGACGTATCTAATCGATCCTTACTTAGCTACTATGTTATTTGACGTTTCGATGGACTCCAGTAACTCTAATGTGAGATACGAAATTTTCGGACGCAGCAGAAGCTGGAAATAGTTTTAAAAGAAACAACACGCATTAGCGTTGTTCCTGTGATGTATCTAATCGATCCTTACTCATCTATCATGTTATTTGGCGTTTCGATGGACTCCAGTAACTTTGATGTGAGATACGAAGTTCTCGGACGCAGCTGAAGCTGGAAATAGTTTTAAATGAAACAACACGTATTAGCGTCGTTCCTGTGATGTATCTAAACGATCCTTACTTATCTAACATGTTATTTGACGTTTGGATGGACTCCAGTAAGTCTGATGTGAGATACAAAGTTTTTGGACGCAGCAGGAGCTGGAAATAGTTTTAAACGAAACAACACGTATTAGCGTTGTTCCTGTGCTGTATCTAATCGATCCTTACACATATATCATGTTATTTGGCGTTTCGATGGACTCCAGTAGCTCTGATGTGAGATACGACGTTTTCGGACGCAGCAGAAGCTGGAAATAGTTTTAAACGAAACAACACGCATTAGCGTTGTTCCTGTGATGTTTCTAATCGATCCTTACTCATCTATCATGTTATTTGACGTTTGGATGAACTCCAGTAACCCTGACGTGAGATACGAAGTTCTCGGACGCAGCAGAACCTGGAAATAGTTTTAAACGAAACAACACGCATTAGCGTTGTTCCTGTGATGTATCTAATCGATCCTTACTCATCTATCATGTTATTTGGCGTTTCGATGGACTCCAGTAGCTCTGATGTGAGATACGACGTTTTCTGAGGCAGCAGAAGCTGGAAATAGTTTTAAACGAAACAACACGCATTAGCGTTGCTCCTGTGATGTATCTAATCGATCCTTACTCATCTATCATGTTATTTGACGTTTCGATGGACTCCAGTAACTCTAATGTGAGAAACGAAATTTTCGGACGCAGCAGAAGCTGGAAATAGTTTTAAACGAAACAACACGCATTAGCGTTGTTCCTGTGATATATCTAATCGATCCTTACTTATCTATCATGTTATTTGACATTTGGATGGACTCCAGTAACCCTGACGTGAGATACGAAGTTCTCGGACGCAGCAGAACCTGGAAATAGTTTTAAACGAAACAACACGCACTAGCGTTGTTCCTGTGATGTATCTAATCGATCCTTACTCATCTATCATGTTATTTGGCGTTTCGATGGACTCCAGTAACTTAGATGTGAGATACGATGTTCTCGGACGCAGCTGAAGCTAGAAATAGTTTTAAACGAAACAACACGCATTAGCGTTGTTCCTGCGTAGTATCTAATCGATCCTTACTTATCTATCATGTTATTTGACATTTCGATGGACTCCAGTAGCTCTGATGTGATATACGACGTTTTCGGACGCAGCAGCAGCTGGAAATAGTTTTAAACGAAACAACACATATTAGCGTTGTTCCTGTGATGTATCTAATCGATCCTTACTCATCTATCATGTTATTTGACGTTTGGACGGACTCCAGTGACCCTGATGTGATATACAAAGTTATCGGACGCAGCAGAAGCTGGAAATAGTTTTGAACGAAACAACACGTATTAGCGTTGTTCCTGTGCTGTATCTAATCGATCCATACTTATCTATCATGTTATTTGACGTTACGATGGACTCCAGTAACTCTGATGTGAGATACGACGTTTTCGGACGCATCAGAAGCTGGAAATAGTTTTAAACGAAACAACACGTATTAGCGTTGTTCCTGTGATGTATCTAATCGATCCTTACTCATCTATCATGTTATTTGACGTTTGGATGGACTCCAGTAACTCTGATGAGAGACACAAAGATTTCGGACGCAGCAGAAGCTGGAAATAGTTTTGAACGAAACAACACGTATTAGCGTTGTTCCTGTGATGTATCTAATCGATCCTTACTCATCTATCATGTTATTGACGTTTGGATGAACTCCAGTAACTCTGATGAGAGGCACAAAGATTTCGGACGCAGCAGAAGCTGGAAATAGTTTTAAACGAAACAACACGTATTAGCGTTTTTCCTGTGCTGTATCTAGTCGATCCTTACTCATATATCATGCTAATTGGCGTTTCGATGGACTCCAGTAGCTCTGATGTGAGATACGACGTTTTCGGACGCAGCAGAAGCTGGAAATAGTTTTAAACGAAACAACACGCATTAGCGTTGTTCCTGTGATGAATCTAATCGATCCTTACTCATCTATCATGTTATTTGGCGTTTCGATGGACTCCAGTAACTTTGATGTGAGATACGAAGTTCTCAGACGCAGCTGAAACTGGAAATAGTTTTAAATGAAACAACACGTATTAGCGTTGTTCCTGTGATGTATCTAATCGATCCTTACTCATCTATCATGCTATTTGGCGTTTCGATGGACTCCAGTAGCTCTGATGTGAGATACGACGTTTTCTGAGGCAGCAGAAGCTGGAAATAGTTTTAAAAGAAACAACACGCATTAGCGTTGTTCCTGTGATGTATCTAATCGATCCTTACTCATCTATCATGTTATTTGACGTTTCGATGGACTCCAGTAACCCTGACGTGAGATACGAAGTTCTCGGACGCAGCAGAACCTGGAAATAGTTTTAAACGAAACAACACCCATTAGCGTTGTTCCTGTGATGTATCTAATCGATCCTTACTCATCTATCATGTTATTTGGCGTTTCGATGGACTCCAGTAACTTTGATGTGAGATACGAAGTTCTCGGACGCAGCTGAAGCTGGAAATAGTTTTAAATGAAACAACACGTATTAGCGTTGTTCCTGTGATGTATCTAATCGATCCTTACTTATCTATCATGTTATTTGACGTTTGGATGGGCTCCAGTAACCCTGACGTGAGATACGAAGTTCTCGGACGCAGCAGAAGCTGGAAATAGTTTTAAACGAAACAACACGCATTAGCGTTGTTCCTGTGATGTATCTAATCGATCCTTACTTATCTATCATGTTATTTGACGTTTGGATGGACTCCAGTAACCCTGACGTGAGATACGAAGTTCTCGGACGCAGCAGAAGCTGGAAATAGTTTTAAACGAAACAACACGTATTAGCGTTGTTCCTGTGATGTATCTAATCGATCCTTACTCATCTATCATGTTATTTGACGTTTGGATGGACTTCAGTAACTTTGATGTGAGATACAAAGTTTTTGGACGCAGCAGAAGCTGGAAATAGTTTTGAACGAAACAACACGTATTAGCGTTGTTCCTGTGATGTATCTAATCGATCCTTACTCATCTATCATGTTATTTCGCGTTTCGATGGACTCCAGTAACTTTGATGTGAGATACGAAGTTCTCGGACGCAGCTGAAGCTAGAAATAGTTTCAAACGAAACAACACGCATTAGCGTTGTTACTGTGATGTATCTAATCGATCCTTATTTATCTATCATGTTATTTGACGTTTGGATGGACTCCAGTAAGTCTGATGTGAGATACAAAATTTTTGGACGCAGCAGGAGCTGGAAATAGTTTTAAACGAAACAACACGTATTAGCGTTGTTCCTGTGCTGTATCTAATCGATCCTTACTCATCTATCATGATATTTGACGTTTCGATGGACTCCAGTAACTCTAATGTGAGATACGAAATTTTCGGACGCAGCAGAAGCTGGAAATAGTTTTAAACGAAACAACACGCATTAGCGTTGTTCCTGTGATGTATCTAATCGATCCTTACACATCTATCATGTTATTTGACGTTTGGATGGACTCCAGTAACTTTGATGTGAAATACGAAGTTCTCGGACGCAGCTGAAGCTGGAAATAGTTTTAAATGAAACAACACGTATTAGCGTTGTTCCTGTGATGTATCTAAACGATCCTTACTTATCTAACATGTTATTTGACGTTTGGATGGACTCCAGTAACGCTGACGTGAGATACGAAGTTCTCGGACGCAGCAGAAGCTGGAAATAGTTTTAAACGAAACAACACGCATTAACGTTGTTCCTGTGATGTATCTAATCGATCCTTACTTATCTATCATGTTATTTGACGTTTGGATGGACTCCAGTAACCCTGACGTGAGATACGAAGTTCTCGGACGCAGCAGAAGCTGGAAATAGTTTTAAACGAAACAACACGTATTAGCGTTGTTCCTGTGATGTATCTAATCGATCCTTACTCATCTATCATGATATTTGACGTTTGGATGGACTCCAGTAACTCTGATGTGAGATACAAAGTCTTTTGACGCAGCAGAAGCTGGAAATAGTTTTAAACGAAACAACACGCATTGGCGTTGTTCCTGTGATGTATCTAATCGATCCTTACTCATCTATCATGTTATTTGACGTTTGGATG
The DNA here is from genome assembly GCA_036172665.1 of Prosopocoilus inquinatus. Taxonomy (NCBI): domain Eukaryota; kingdom Metazoa; phylum Arthropoda; class Insecta; order Coleoptera; family Lucanidae; genus Prosopocoilus; species Prosopocoilus inquinatus. Next base: position 46,008,620 of record CM069870.1, read on the forward strand.
GACTCCAGTAACTTTGATGTGAGATACAAAGTTTTTGGACGCAGCAGAAGCTGGAAATAGTTTTGAACGAAACAACACGTATTAGCGTTGTTCCTGTGACGTATCTAATCGATCCTTACTTAGCTACTATGTTATTTGACGTTTCGATGGACTCCAGTAACTCTAATGTGAGATACGAAATTTTCGGACGCAGCAGAAGCTGGAAATAGTTTTAAACGAAACAACACGCATTAGCGTTGTTCCTGTGATGTATCTAATCGATCCTTACTCATCTATCATGTTATTTGGCGTTTCGATGGACTCCAGTAACTTTGATGTGAGATACGAAGTTCTCGGACGCAGCTGAAGCTGGAAATAGTTTTAAATGAAACAACACGGATTAGCGTCGTTCCTGTGATGTATCTAAACGATCCTTACTTATCTAACATGTTATTTGACGTTTGGATGGACTCCAGTAAGTCTGATGTGAGATACAAAGTTTTTGGACGCAGCAGGAGCTGGAAATAGTTTTAAACGAAACAACACGTATTAGCGTTGTTCCTGTGCGGTATCTAATCGATCCTTACACATATATCATGTTATTTGGCGTTTCGATGGACTCCAGTAGCTCTGATGTGAGATACGACGTTTTCGGACGCAGCAGAAGCTGGAAATAGTTTTAAACGAAACAACACGCATTAGCGTTGTTCCTGTGATGTTTCTAATCGATCCTTACTCATCTATCATGTTATTTGACGTTTGGATGGACTCCAGTAACTCTAATGTGAGAAACGAAATTTTCGGACGCAGCAGAAGCTGGAAATAGTTTTAAACGAAACAACACGCATTAGCGTTGTTCCTGTGATGTATCTAATCGATCCTTACTCATCTATCATGTTATTTGACGTTTGGATGGACTCCAGTAAGTCTGATGTGAGATACAAAGTTTTTGGACGCAGCAGGAGCTGGAAATAGTTTTAAACGAAACAACACGTATTAGCGTTGTTCCTGTGCTGTATCTAATCGATCCTTACACATATATCATGTTATTTGGCGTTTCGATGGACTCCAGTAGCTCTGATGTGAGATACGACGTTTTCTGAGGCAGCAGAAGCTGGAAATAGTTTTAAACGAAACAACACGCATTAGCGTTGTTCCTGTGATGTATCTAATCGATCCTTACTCATCTATCATGTTATTTGGCGTTTCGATGGACTCCAGTAACTTTGATGTGAGATACGACGTTTTCGGACGCAGCAGAAGCTGGAAATAGTTTTAAACGAAACAACACGCATTAGCGTTGTTCCTGTGATGTTTCTAATCGATCCTTACTCATCTATCATGTTATTTGACGTTTGGATGAACTCCAGTAACCCTGACGTGAGATACGAAGTTCTCGGACGCAGCAGAACCTGGAAATAGTTTTAAACGAAACAACACGCATTAGCGTTGTTCCTGTGATGTATCTAATCGATCCTTACTCATCTATCATGTTATTTGGCGTTTCGATGGACTCCAGTAGCTCTGATGTGAGATACGACGTTTTCTGAGGCAGCAGAAGCTGGAAATAGTTTTAAACGAAACAACACGCATTAGCGTTGTTCCTGTGATGTATCTAATCGATCCTTACTCATCTATCATGTTATTTGACGTTTCGATGGACTCCAGTAACTCTAATGTGAGAAACGAAATTTTCGGACGCAGCAGAAGCTGGAAATAGTTTTAAACGAAACAACACGCATTAGCGTTGTTCCTGTGACATATCTAATCGATCCTTACTTATCTATCATGTTATTTGACATTTGGATGGACTCCAGTAACCCTGACGTGAGATACGAAGTTCTCGGACGCAGCAGAACCTGGAAATAGTTTTAAACGAAACAACACGCACTAGCGTTGTTCCTGTGATGTATCTAATCGATCCTTACTCATCTATCATGTTATTTGGCGTTTCGATGGACTCCAGTAACTTAGATGTGAGATACGATGTTCTCGGACGCAGCTGAAGCTAGAAATAGTTTTAAACGAAACAACACGCATTAGCGTTGTTCCTGCGTAGTATCTAATCGATCCTTACTTATCTATCATGTTATTTGACATTTCGATGGACTCCAGTAGCTCTGATGTGATATACGACGTTTTTGGACGCAGCAGCAGCTGGAAATAGTTTTAAACGAAACAACACATATTAGCGTTGTTCCTGTGATGTATCTAATCGATCCTTACTCATCTATCATGTTATTTGACGTTTGGACGGACTCCAGCAACACTGATGTGATATACAAAGTTATCGGACGCAGCAGAAGCTGGAAATAGTTTTGAACGAAACAACACGTATTAGCGTTGTTCCTGTGCTGTATCTAATCGATCCATACTTATCTATCATGTTATTTGACGTTACGATGGACTCCAGTAACTCTGATGTGAGATACGACGTTTTCGGACGCAGCAGAAGCTGGAAATAGTTTTAAACGAAACAACACGTATTAGCGTTGTTCCTGTGATGTATCTAATCGATCCTTACTCATCTATCATGTTATTTGACGTTTGGATGGACTCCAGTAACTCTGATGAGAGACACAAAGATTTCGGACGCAGCAGAAGCTGGAAATAGTTTTGAACGAAACAACACGTATTAGCGTTGTTCCTGTGATGTATCTAATCGATCCTTACTCATCTATCATGTTATTTGACGTTTGGATGAACTCCAGTAACTCTGATGAGAGGCACAAAGATTTCGGACGCAGCAGAAGCTGGAAATAGTTTTAAACGAAACAACACGTATTAGCGTTTTTCCTGTGCTGTATCTAGTCGATCCTTACTCATATATCATGCTACTTGGCGTTTCGATGGACTCCAGTAGCTCTGATGTGAGATACGACGTTTTCGGACGCAGCAGAAGCTGGAAATAGTTTTAAACGAAACAACACGCATTAGCGTTGTTCCTGTGATGTATCTAATCGATCCTTACTCATCTATCATGTTATTTGGCGTTTCGATGGACTCCAGTAACTTTGATGTGAGATACGAAGTTCTCAGACGCAGCTGAAGCTGGAAATAGTTTTAAATGAAACAACACGTATTAGCGTTGTTCCTGTGATGTATCTAATCGATCCTTACTCATCTATCATGTTATTTGACGTTTCGATGGACTCCAGTAACTCTAATGTGAGATACGAAATTTTCGGACGCAGCAGAAGCTGGGAATAGTTTTAAACGAAACAACACGCATTAGCGTTGTTCCTGTGATGTATCTAATCGATCCTTACTTATCTATCATGTTATTTGACGTTTGGATGGACTCCAGTAACCCTGACGTGAGATACGAAGTTCTCGGACGCAGCAGAAGCTGGAAATAGTTTTAAACGAAACATCACGTATTAGCGTTGTTCCTGTTATGTATCTAATCGATCCTTACTCATCTATCATGTTATTTGAAGTTTGGATGGACTCCAGTAACTCTGATGTGAGATACAAAGTTTTTGGACGCAGCAGAACCTGGAAATAGTTTTAAACGAAACAACACGCATTAGCGTTGTTCCTGTGATGTATCTAATCGATCCTTACTCATCTATCATGTTATTTGGCGTTTCGATGGACTCCAGTAGCTCTGATGTGAGATACGACGTTTTCTGAGGCAGCAGAAGCTGGAAATAGTTTTAAACGAAACAACACGCATTAGCGTTGTTCCTGTGATGTATCTAATCGATCCTTACTCATCTATCATGTTATTTGGCGTTTCGATGGACTCCAGTAACTTTGATGTGAGATACGAAGTTCTCGGACGCAGCTGAAGCTAGAAATAGTTTTAAACGAAACAACACGCATTAGCGTTGTTACTGTGATGTATCTAATCGATCCTTACTCATCTATCATGTTATTTGACGTTTGGATGGACTCCAGTAACTCTGATGTGAGATACAATGTTTTTGGACGCAGCAGAAGCTGGAAATAGTTTTGAACGAAACAACACGTATTAGCGTTGTTCCTGTGATGTATCTAATCGATCCTTACTCATCTATCATGTTATTTGGCGTTTCGATGGACTCCAGTAACTTTGATGTGAGATACGAAGTTCTCGGACGCAGCTGAAGCTAGAAATAGTTTTAAACGAAACAACACGCATTAGCGTTGTTACTGTGATGTATCTAGTCGATCCTTACTCATCTATCATGTTATTTGACGTTTGGATGGACTCCAGTAACTCTGATGTGAGATACAAAGTTTTTGGACGCAGCAGAAGCTGGAAATAGTTTTGAACGAAACAACACGTATTAGCGTTGTTCCTGTGATGTATCTAAACGATCCTTACTTAGCTACTATGTTATTTGACGTTTGGATGGACTCCAGTAACTCTAATGTGAGATACGAAATTTTCGGACGCAGCAGAAGCTGGAAATAGTTTTAAACGAAACAACACGCATTAGCATTTTTCCTGTGATGTATCTAATCGATCCTTACTCATCTATCATGTTATTTGGCGTTTCGATGGACTCCAGTAACCCTGACGTGAGATACGAAGTTCTCGGACGCAGCAGAAGCTGGAAATAGTTTTAAACGAAACAACACGTATTAGCGTTGTTCCTGTGATGTATCTAATCGATCCTTACTCATCTATCATGTTATTTGACGTTTCGATGGACTCCAGTAACTCTAATGTGAGATACGAAATTTTCGGACGCAGCAGAAGCTGGAAATAGTTTTAAACGAAACAACACGCATTAGCGTTGTTCCTGTGATGTATCTAATCGATCCTTACTTATCTATCATGTTATTTGACGTTTGGATGGACTCCAGTAACCCTGACGTGAGATACGAAATTCTCGGACGCAGCAGAAGCTGGAAATAGTTTTAAACGAAACAACACGTATTAGCGTTGTTCCTGTTATGTATCTAATCGATCCTTACTCATCTATCATGTTATTTGACGTTTGGATGGACTCCAGTAACTCTGATGTGAGATACAAAGTTTTTGGACGCAGCAGAACCTGGAAATAATTTTAAACGAAACAACACGCATTAGCGTTGTTCCTGTGATGTATCTAATGGATCCTTACTCATCTATCATGTTATTTGACGTTTGGATGGACTCCAGTAACTCTGATGAGAGACACAAAGATTTCGGACGCAGCAGAAGCTGGAAATAGTTTTGAACGAAACAACACGTATTAGCGTTGTTCCTGTGATGTATCTAATCGATCCTTACTCATCTATCATGTTATTTGACGTTTCGATGGACTCCAGTAACTCTAACGTGAGATACGAAATTTTCGGACGCAGCAGAAGCTGGGAATAGTTTTAAACGAAACAACACGCATTAGCGTTGTTCCTGTGATGTATCTAATCGATCCTTACTTATCTATCATGTTATTTCACGTTTGGATGGACTCCAGTAACCCTGACGTGAGATACGAAGTTCTCGGACGCAGCAGAAGCTGGAAATAGTTTTAAACGAAACAACACGTATTAGCGTTGTTCCTGTTATGTATCTAATCGATCCTTACTCATCTATCATGTTATTTGACGTTTGGATGGACTCCAGTAACTCTGATGTGAGATACAAAGTTTTTGGACGCAGCAGAACCTGGAAATAGTTTTAAACCAAACAACACGCATTAGCGTTGTTCCTGTGTTGTATCTAATCGATCCTTACTCATCTATCATGTTATTTGGCGTTTCGATGGACTCCAGTAGCTCTGATGTGAGATACGACGTTTTCTGAGGCAGCAGAAGCTGGAAATAGTTTTAAACGAAACAACACGCATTAGCGTTGTTCCTGTGATGTATCTAATCGATCCTTACTCATCTGTCATGTTATTTGACGTTTCGATGGACTCCAGTAACTCTAATGTGAGAAACGAAATTTTCGGAAGCAGCAGAAGCTGGAAATAGTTTTAAACGAAACAACACGCATTAGCGTTGTTCCTGTGATATATCTAATCGATCCTTACTCATCTATCATGTTATTTGACGTTTCGATGGACTCCAGTAACTCTAATGTGAGATACGAAATTTTCGGACGCAGCAGAAGCTGGAAATAGTTTTAAACAAAACAACACGCATTAGCGTTGTTCCTGTGATGTATCTAATCGATCCTTACTTATCTATCATGTTATTTGACGTTTGGATGGACTCCAGTAACCCTGACGTGAGATACGAAATTCTCGGACGCAGCAGAAGCTGGAAATAGTTTTAAACGAAACAACACGTATTAGCGTTGTTCCTGTTATGTATCTAATCGATCCTTACTCATCTATCATGTTATTTGACGTTTGGATGGACTCCAGTAACTCTGATGTGAGATACAAAGTTTTTGGAAGCAGCAGAACCTGGAAATAATTTTAAACGAAACAACACGCATTAGCGTTGTTCCTGTGATGTATCTAATCGATCCTTACTCATCTATCATGTTATTTGACTTTTGGATGGACTCCAGTAACTCTGATGAGAGACACAAAGATTTCGGACGCAGCAGAAGCTGGAAATAGTTTTGAACGAAACAACACGTATTAGCGTTGTTCCTGTGATGTATCTAATCGATCCTTACTCATCTATCATGTTATTTGACGTTTCGATGGACTCCAGTAACTCTAATGTGAGATACGAAATTTTAGGACGCAGCAGAAACTGGGAATAGTTTTAAACGAAACAACACGCATTAGCGTTGTTCCTGTGATGTATCTAATCGATCCTTACTTATCTATCATGTTATTTCACGTTTGGATGGACTCCAGTAACCCTGACGTGAGATACGAAGTTCTCGGACGCAGCAGAAGCTGGAAATAGTTTTAAACGAAACAACACGTATTAGCGTTGTTCCTGTTATGTATCTAATCGATCCTTACTCATCTATCATGTTATTTGACGTTTGGAGGGACTCCAGTAACTCTGATGTGAGATACAAAGTTTTTGGACGCAGCAGAACCTGGAAATAGTTTTAAACGAAACAACACGCATTAGCGTTGTTCCTGTGATGTATCTAATCGATCCTTACTCATCTATCATGTTATTTGGCGTTTCGATGGACTCCAGTAGCTCTGATGTGAGATACGACGTTTTCTGAGGCAGCAGAAGCTGGAAATAGTTTTAAACGAAACAACACGCATTAGCGTTGTTCCTGTGATGTATCTAATCGATCCTTACTCATCTATCATGTTATTTGACGTTTCGATGGACTCCAGTAACTCTAATGTGAGAAACGAAATTTTCGGAAGCAGCAGAAGCTGGAAATAGTTTTAAACGAAACAACACGCATTAGCGTTGTTCCTGTGATGTATCTAATCGATCCTTACTTATCTATCATGTTATTTGACGTTTGGATGAACTCCAGTAACCCTGACGAGAGATACGAAGTTCTGGGACGCAGCAGAACCTGGAAATAGTTTTAAACGAAACAACGCGCATTAGCGTTGTTCCTGTGATGTATCTAATCGATCCTTACTCATCTATCATGTTATTTGGCGTTTCGATGGACTCCAGTAACTTAGATGTGAGATACGAAGTTCTCGGACGCAGCTGAAGCTAGAAATAGTTTTAAACGAAACAACACGCATTAGCATTGTTCCTGTGATGTATCTAATCGATACTTACTCATCTATCATGTTATTTGACGTTTCGATGGACTCCAGTAACTCTAATGTGAGAAACGAAATTTTCGGACGCAGCAGAAGCTGGAAATAGTTTTAAACGAAACAACACGCATTATCGTTGTTCCTGTGATGTATCTAATCGATCCTTACTCATCTAGCATGTTATTTGACGTTTGGATGGACTCCAGTAACTCTGATGTGAGATACAAAGTTTTTGGACGCAGCAGAAGCTGGAAATAATTTTGAACGAAACAACACCTATTAGCGTTGTTCCTGTGATGTATCTAATCGATCCTTACTCATCTATCATGTTATTTGACGTTTCGATGGACTCCAGTAGCTCTGATGTGAGATACGACGTTTTCTGAGGCAGCAGAAGCTGGAAATAGTTTTAAACGAAACAACACGCATTAGCGTTGTTCCTGTGATGTATCTAATCGATCCTTACTTATCTATCATGTTATTTGACGTTTGGATGGACTCCAGTAACCCTGACGTGAGATACGAAGTTCTCGGACGCAGCAGAAGCTGGAAATAGTTTTAAACGAAACAACACGTATTAGCGTTGTTCCTGTGATGTATCTAATTGATCCTTACTCATCTATCATGTTATTTGACGTTTGGATGGACTTCAGTAACTCTGATGTGAGATACAAAGTTTTTGGACGCAGCAGAAGCTGGAAATAGTTTTGAACGAAACAACACGTATTAGCGTTGTTCCTGTGATGTATCTAATCGATCCTTACTCATCTATCATGTTATTTGGCGTTTCGATGGACTCCAGTAACTTTGATGTGAGATACGAAGTTCTCGGACGCAGCTGAAGCTAGAAATAGTTTCAAACGAAACAACACGCATTAGCGTTGTTACTGTGATGTATCTAATCGATCCTTATTTATCTATCATGTTATTTGACGTTTGGATGGACTCCAGTAAGTCTGATGTGAGATACAAAGTTTTTGGACGCAGCAGGAGCTGGAAATAGTTTTAAACGAAACAACACGTATTAGCGTTGTTCCTGTGCTGTATCTAATCGATCCTTACTCATCTATCATGTTATTTGACGTTTCGATGGACTCCAGTAACTCTAATGTGAGATACGAAATTTTCGGACGCAGCAGAAGCTGGAAATAGTTTTAAACGAAACAACACGCATTAGCGTTGTTCCTGTGATGTACCTAATCGATCCTTACTCATCTATCATGTTATTTGACGTTTGGATGGACTCCAGTAACTTTGATGTGAAATACGAAGTTCTCGGACGCAGCTGAAGCTGGAAATAGTTTTAAATGAAACAACACGTATTAGCGTTGTTCCTGTGATGTATCTAAACGATCCTTACTTATCTAACATGTTATTTGACGTTTGGATGGACTCCAGTAACCCTGACGTGAGATACGAAGTTCTCGGACGCAGCAGAAGCTGGAAATAGTTTTAAACGAAACAACACGCATTAGCGTTGTTCCTGTGATGTATCTAATCGATCCTTACTTATCTATCATGTTATTTGACGTTTGGATGGACTCCAGTAACCCTGACGTGAGATACGAAGTTCTCGGACGCAGCAGAAGCTGGAAATAGTTTTAAACGAAACAACACGTATTAGCGTTGTTCCTGTGATGTATCTAATCGATCCTTACTCATCTATCATGTTATTTGACGTTTGGATGGACTCCAGTAACTCTGATGTGAGATACAATGTTTTTGGACGCAGCAGGAGCTGGAAATAGTTTGAAACGAAACAACACGTATTTTCGTTGTTCCTGTGCTGTATCTAATCGATCCTTACTCATATATCATGTTATTTTTCGTTTCGATGGACTCCAGTAGCTCTGATGTGAGATACGACGTTTTCGGACGCAGCAGAAGCTGGAAATAGTTTTAAACGAAACAACACGTATTAGCGTTGTTTCTGTGATGTATCTAATCGATCCTTACTCATCTATCATGTTATTTGACGTTTCGATGGACTCCAGTAACTCTAATGTGAGATACGAAATTTTCGGACGCAGCAGAAGCTGGAAATAGTTTTAAACGAAACAACACGCATTAGCGTTGTTCCTGTGATGTATCTAATCGATCCTTACTTATCTATCATGTTATTTGACGTTTGGATGGACTCCAGTAACCCTGACGTGAGATACGAAGTTCTCGGACGCAGCAGAAGCTGGAAATAGTTTTAAACGAAACAACACGTATTAGCGTTGTTCCTGTGATGTATCTAATCGATCCTTACTCATCTATCATGTTATTTGACGTTTGGATGGACTCCAGTAACTCTGATGTGACATACAAAGTTTTTGGACGCAGCAGGAGCTGGAAATAGTTTGAAACGAAACAACACGTATTTTCGTAGTTCCTGTGCTGTATCTAATCGATCCTTACTCATATATCATGTTATTTGGCGTTTCGATGGACTCCAGTAGCTCTGATGTGAGATACGACGTTTTCGGACGCAGCAGAAGCTGGAAATAGTTTTAAACGAAACAACACGTATTAGCGTTGTTCCTGTGATGTATCTAATCGATCCTTACTCATCTATCATGTTATTTGGCGTATCGATGGACTCCAGTAACTTTGATGTGAAATACGAAGTTCTCGGACGCAGCTGAAGCTGGAAATAGTTTTAAATGAAACAACACGTATTAGCGTTGTTCCTGTGCTGTATCTAATCGATCCTTACTCATATATCATGTTATTTGGCGTTTCGATGGACTCCAGTAACTTTGATGGGAGATACGAAGTTCTCGGACGCAGCTGAAGCTGGAAATAGTTTTAAGTGAAACAACACGTATTAGCGTTGTTCCTGTGATGTATCTAAACGATCCTTACTTATCTAACATGTTATTTGACGTTTGGATGGACTCCAGTAACTCTAATGTGAGATACGAAATTTTCTGACACAGCAGAAGCTGGAAATAGTTTTAAACGAAACAACACGCATTAGCGTTGTTCCTGTGATGTATCTAATCGATCCTTACTTATCTATCATGTTATTTGACGTTTGGATGGGCTCCAGTAACCCTGACGTGAGATACGAAGTTCTCGGACGCAGCAGAAGCTGGAAATAGTTTTAAACGAAACAACACGCATTAGCGTTGTTCCTGTGATGTATCTAATCGATCCTTACTTATCTATCATGTTATTTGACGTTTGGATGGACTCCAGTAACCCTGATGTGAGATACAAAGTTTTTGGACGCAGCAGAAGCTGGAAATAGTTTTGAACGAAACAACACGTATTAGCGTTGTTCCTGTGATGTATCTAATCGATCCTTACTCATCTATCATGTTATTTGGCGTTTCGATGGACTCCAGTAACTTTGATGTGAGATACGAAGTTCTCGGACGCAGCTGAAGCTAGAAATAGTTTCAAACGAAACAACACGCATTAGCGTTGTTACTGTGATGTATCTAATCGATCCTTATTTATCTATCATGTTATTTGACGTTTGGATGGACTCCAGTAAGTCTGATGTGAGATACAAAATTTTTGGACGCAGCAGGAGCTGGAAATAGTTTTAAACGAAACAACACGTATTAGCGTTGTTCCTGTGATGTATCTAATCGATCCTTACTCATCTATCATGTTATTTGACGTTTCGATGGACTCCAGTAACTCTAATGTGAGATACGAAATTTTTGGACGCAGCAGGAGCTGGAAATAGTTTTAAACGAAACAACACGTATTAGCGTTGTTCCTGTGCTGTATCTAATCGATCCTTACTCATCTATCATGATATTTGACGTTTCGATGGACTCCAGTAACTCTAATGTGAGATACGAAATTTTCGGACGCAGCAGAAGCTGGAAATAGTTTTAAACGAAACAACACGCATTAGCGTTGTTCCTGTGATGTATCTAATCGATCCTTACACATCTATTATGTTATTTGACGTTTGGATGGACTCCAGTAACTTTGATGTGAAATACGAAGTTCTCGGACGCAGCTGAAGCTGGAAATAGTTTTAAATGAAACAATACGTATTAGCGTTGTTCCTGTGATGTATCTAAACGATCCTTACTTATCTAACATGTTATTTGACGTTTGGATGGACTCCAGTAACCCTGACGTGAGATACGAAGTTCTCGGACGCAGCAGAAGCTGGAAATAGTTTTAAACGAAACAACACGCATTAGCGTTGTTCCTGTGATGTATCTAATCGATCCTTACTTATCTATCATGTTATTTGACGTTTGGATGGACTCCAGTAACCCTGACGTGAGATACGAAGTTCTCGGACGCAGCAGAAGCTGGAAATAGTTTTAAACGAAACAACACGTATTAGCGTTGTTCCTGTGATGTATCTAATCGATCCTTACTCATCTATCATGATATTTGACGTTTGGATGGACTCCAGTAACTCTGATGTGAGATACAAAGTCTTTGGACGCAGCAGAAGCTGGAAATAGTTTTAAACGAAACAACACGCATTGGCGTTGTTCCTGTGATGTATCTAATCGATCCTTACTCATCTATCATGTTATTTGACGTTTGGATGGACTCCAGTAACTTTGATGTGAGATACAAAGTTTTTGGACGCAGCAGAAGCTGGAAATAGTTTTGAACGAAACAACACGTATTAGCGTTGTTCCTGTGACGTATCTAATCGATCCTTACTTAGCTACTATGTTATTTGACGTTTCGATGGACTCCAGTAACTCTAATGTGAGATACGAAATTTTCGGACGCAGCAGAAGCTGGAAATAGTTTTAAACGAAACAACACGCATTAGCGTTGTTCCTGTGATGTATCTAATCGATCCTTACTCATCTATCATGTTATTTGGCGTTTCGATGGACTCCAGTAACTTTGATGTGAGATACGAAGTTCTCGGACGCAGCTGAAGCTGGAAATAGTTTTAAATGAAACAACACGTATTAGCGTCGTTCCTGTGATGTATCTAAACGATCCTTACTTATCTAACATGTTATTTGACGTTTGGATGGACTCCAGTAAGTCTGATGTGAGATACAAAGTTTTTGGACGCAGCAGGAGCTGGAAATAGTTTTAAACGAAACAACACGTATTAGCGTTGTTCCTGTGCTGTATCTAATCGATCCTTACACATATATCATGTTATTTGGCGTTTCGATGGACTCCAGTAGCTCTGATGTGAGATACGACGTTTTCGGACGCAGCAGAAGCTGGAAATAGTTTTAAACGAAACAACACGCATTAGCGTTGTTCCTGTGATGTTTCTAATCGATCCTTACTCATCTATCATGTTATTTGACGTTTGGATGAACTCCAGTAACCCTGACGTGAGATACGAAGTTCTCGGACGCAGCAGAACCTGGAAATAGTTTTAAACGAAACAACACGCATTAGCGTTGTTCCTGTGATGTATCTAATCGATCCTTACTCATCTATCATGTTATTTGGCGTTTCGATGGACTCCAGTAGCTCTGATGTGAGATACGACGTTTTCTGAGGCAGCAGAAGCTGGAAATAGTTTTAAACGAAACAACACGCATTAGCGTTGCTCCTGTGATGTATCTAATCGATCCTTACTCATCTATCATGTTATTTGACGTTTCGATGGACTCCAGTAACTCTAATGTGAGAAACGAAATTTTCGGACGCAGCAGAAGCTGGAAATAGTTTTAAACGAAACAACACGCATTAGCGTTGTTCCTGTGATATATCTAATCGATCCTTACTTATCTATCATGTTATTTGACGTTTGGATGGACTCCAGTAACCCTGACGTGAGATACGAAGTTCTCGGACGCAGCAGAAGCTGGAAATAGTTTTAAACGAAACAACACGTATTAGCGTTGTTCCTGTGATGTATCTAATCGATCCTTACTCATCTATCATGTTATTTGACGTTTGGATGGACTCCAGTAACTCTGATGTGACATACAAAGTTTTTGGACGCAGCAGGAGCTGGAAATAGTTTGAAACGAAACAACACGTATTTTCGTAGTTCCTGTGCTGTATCTAATCGATCCTTACTCATATATCATGTTATTTGGCGTTTCGATGGACTCCAGTAGCTCTGATGTGAGATACGACGTTTTCGGACGCAGCAGAAGCTGGAAATAGTTTTAAACGAAACAACACGTATTAGCGTTGTTCCTGTGATGTATCTAATCGATCCTTACTCATCTATCATGTTATTTGGCGTATCGATGGACTCCAGTAACTTTGATGTGAAATACGAAGTTCTCGGACGCAGCTGAAGCTGGAAATAGTTTTAAATGAAACAACACGTATTAGCGTTGTTCCTGTGCTGTATCTAATCGATCCTTACTCATATATCATGTTATTTGGCGTTTCGATGGACTCCAGTAACTTTGATGGGAGATACGAAGTTCTCGGACGCAGCTGAAGCTGGAAATAGTTTTAAGTGAAACAACACGTATTAGCGTTGTTCCTGTGATGTATCTAAACGATCCTTACTTATCTAACATGTTATTTGACGTTTGGATGGACTCCAGTAACTCTAATGTGAGATACGAAATTTTCTGACACAGCAGAAGCTGGAAATAGTTTTAAACGAAACAACACGCATTAGCGTTGTTCCTGTGATGTATCTAATCGATCCTTACTTATCTATCATGTTATTTGACGTTTGGATGGGCTCCAGTAACCCTGACGTGAGATACGAAGTTCTCGGACGCAGCAGAAGCTGGAAATAGTTTTAAACGAAACAACACGCATTAGCGTTGTTCCTGTGATGTATCTAATCGATCCTTACTTATCTATCATGTTATTTGACGTTTGGATGGACTCCAGTAACCCTGATGTGAGATACAAAGTTTTTGGACGCAGCAGAAGCTGGAAATAGTTTTGAACGAAACAACACGTATTAGCGTTGTTCCTGTGATGTATCTAATCGATCCTTACTCATCTATCATGTTATTTGGCGTTTCGATGGACTCCAGTAACTTTGATGTGAGATACGAAGTTCTCGGACGCAGCTGAAGCTAGAAATAGTTTCAAACGAAACAACACGCATTAGCGTTGTTACTGTGATGTATCTAATCGATCCTTATTTATCTATCATGTTATTTGACGTTTGGATGGACTCCAGTAAGTCTGATGTGAGATACAAAATTTTTGGACGCAGCAGGAGCTGGAAATAGTTTTAAACGAAACAACACGTATTAGCGTTGTTCCTGTGATGTATCTAATCGATCCTTACTCATCTATCATGTTATTTGACGTTTCGATGGACTCCAGTAACTCTAATGTGAGATACGAAATTTTTGGACGCAGCAGGAGCTGGAAATAGTTTTAAACGAAACAACACGTATTAGCGTTGTTCCTGTGCTGTATCTAATCGATCCTTACTCATCTATCATGATATTTGACGTTTCGATGGACTCCAGTATCTCTAATGTGAGATACGAAATTTTCGGACGCAGCAGAAGCTGGAAATAGTTTTAAACGAAACAACACGCATTAGCGTTGTTCCTGTGATGTATCTAATCGATCCTTACACATCTATTATGTTATTTGACGTTTGGATGGACTCCAGTAACTTTGATGTGAAATACGAAGTTCTCGGACGCAGCTGAAGCTGGAAATAGATTTAAATGAAACAACACGTATTAGCGTTGTTCCTGTGATGTATCTAAACGATCCTTACTTATCTAACATGTTATTTGACGTTTGGATGGACTCCAGTAACCCTGACGTGAGATACGAAGTTCTCGGACGCAGCAGAAGCTGGAAATAGTTTTAAACGAAACAACACGCATTAGCGTTGTTCCTGTGATGTATCTAATCGATCCTTACTTATCTATCATGTTATTTGACGTTTGGATGGACTCCAGTAACCCTGACGTGAGATACGAAGTTCTCGGACGCAGCAGAAGCTGGAAATAGTTTTAAACGAAACAACACGTATTAGCGTTGTTCCTGTGATGTATCTAATCGATCCTTACTCATCTATCATGATATTTGACGTTTGGATGGACTCCAGTAACTCTGATGTGAGATACAAAGTCTTTGGACGCAGCAGAAGCTGGAAATAGTTTTAAACGAAACAACACGCATTGGCGTTGTTCCTGTGATGTATCTAATCGATCCTTACTCATCTATCATGTTATTTGACGTTTGGATGGACTCCAGTAACTTTGATGTGAGATACAAAGTTTTTGGACGCAGCAGAAGCTGGAAATAGTTTTGAACGAAACAACACGTATTAGCGTTGTTCCTGTGACGTATCTAATCGATCCTTACTTAGCTACTATGTTATTTGACGTTTCGATGGACTCCAGTAACTCTAATGTGAGATACGAAATTTTCGGACGCAGCAGAAGCTGGAAATAGTTTTAAACGAAACAACACGCATTAGCGTTGTTCCTGTGATGTATCTAATCGATCCTTACTCATCTATCATGTTATTTGGCGTTTCGATGGACTCCAGTAACTTTGATGTGAGATACGAAGTTCTCGGACGCAGCTGAAGCTGGAAATAGTTTTAAATGAAACAACACGTATTAGCGTCGTTCCTGTGATGTATCTAAACGATCCTTACTTATCTAACATGTTATTTGACGTTTGGATGGACTCCAGTAAGTCTGATGTGAGATACAAAGTTTTTGGACGCAGCAGGAGCTGGAAATAGTTTTAAACGAAACAACAAGTATTAGCGTTGTTCCTGTGCTGTATCTAATCGATCCTTACACATATATCATGTTATTTGGCGTTTCGATGGACTCCAGTAGCTCTGATGTGAGATACGACGTTTTCGGACGCAGCAGAAGCTGGAAATAGTTTTAAACGAAACAACACGCATTAGCGTTGTTCCTGTGATGTTTCTAATCGATCCTTACTCATCTATCATGTTATTTGACGTTTGGATGAACTCCAGTAACCCTGACGTGAGATACGAAGTTCTCGGACGCAGCAGAACCTGGAAATAGTTTTAAACGAAACAACACGCATTAGCGTTGTTCCTGTGATGTATCTAATCGATCCTTACTCATCTATCATGTTATTTGGCGTTTCGATGGACTCCAGTAGCTCTGATGTGAGATACGACGTTTTCTGAGGCAGCAGAAGCTGGAAATAGTTTTAAACGAAACAACACGCATTAGCGTTGCTCCTGTGATGTATCTAATCGATCCTTACTCATCTATCATGTTATTTGACGTTTCGATGGACTCCAGTAACTCTAATGTGAGAAACGAAATTTTCGGACGCAGCAGAAGCTGGAAATAGTTTTAAACGAAACAACACGCATTAGCGTTGTTCCTGTGATATATCTAATCGATCCTTACTTATCTATCATGTTATTTGACATTTGGATGGACTCCAGTAACCCTGACGTGAGATACGAAGTTCTCGGACGCAGCAGAACCTGGAAATAGTTTTAAACGAAACAACACGCACTAGCGTTGTTCCTGTGATGTATCTAATCGATCCTTACTCATCTATCATGTTATTTGGCGTTTCGATGGACTCCAGTAACTTAGATGTGAGATACGATGTTCTCGGACGCAGCTGAAGCTAGAAATAGTTTTAAACGAAACAACACGCATTAGCGTTGTTCCTGCGTAGTATCTAATCGATCCTTACTTATCTATCATGTTATTTGACATTTCGATGGACTCCAGTAGCTCTGATGTGATATACGACGTTTTCGGACGCAGCAGCAGCTGGAAATAGTTTTAAACGAAACAACACATATTAGCGTTGTTCCTGTGATGTATCTAATCGATCCTTACTCATCTATCATGTTATTTGACGTTTGGACGGACTCCAGTGACCCTGATGTGATATACAAAGTTATCGGACGCAGCAGAAGCTGGAAATAGTTTTGAACGAAACAACACGTATTAGCGTTGTTCCTGTGCTGTATCTAATCGATCCATACTTATCTATCATGTTATTTGACGTTACGATGGACTCCAGTAACTCTGATGTGAGATACGACGTTTTCGGATGCATCAGAAGCTGGAAATAGTTTTAAACGAAACAACACGTATTAGCGTTGTTCCTGTGATGTATCTAATCGATCCTTACTCATCTATCATGTTATTTGACGTTTGGATGGACTCCAGTAACTCTGATGAGAGACACAAAGATTTCGGACGCAGCAGAAGCTGGAAATAGTTTTGAACGAAACAACACGTATTAGCGTTGTTCCTGTGATGTATCTAATCGATCCTTACTCATCTATCATGTTATTGACGTTTGGATGAACTCCAGTAACTCTGATGAGAGGCACAAAGATTTCGGACGCAGCAGAAGCTGGAAATAGTTTTAAACGAAACAACACGTATTAGCGTTTTTCCTGTGCTGTATCTAGTCGATCCTTACTCATATATCATGCTACTTGGCGTTTCGATGGACTCCAGTAGCTCTGATGTGAGATACGACGTTTTCGGACGCAGCAGAAGCTGGAAATAGTTTTAAACGAAACAACACGCATTAGCGTTGTTCCTGTGATGAATCTAATCGATCCTTACTCATCTATCATGTTATTTGGCGTTTCGATGGACTCCAGTAACTTTGATGTGAGATACGAAGTTCTCAGACGCAGCTGAAACTGGAAATAGTTTTAAATGAAACAACACGTATTAGCGTTGTTCCTGTGATGTATCTAATCGATCCTTACTCATCTATCATGCTATTTGGCGTTTCGATGGACTCCAGTAGCTCTGATGTGAGATACGACGTTTTCTGAGGCAGCAGAAGCTGGAAATAGTTTTAAAAGAAACAACACGCATTAGCGTTGTTCCTGTGATGTATCTAATCGATCCTTACTCATCTATCATGTTATTTGACGTTTCGATGGACTCCAGTAACCCTGACGTGAGATACGAAGTTCTCGGACGCAGCAGAACCTGGAAATAGTTTTAAACGAAACAACACCCATTAGCGTTGTTCCTGTGATGTATCTAATCGATCCTTACTCATCTATCATGTTATTTGGCGTTTCGATGGACTCCAGTAACTTTGATGTGAGATACGAAGTTCTCGGACGCAGCTGAAGCTGGAAATAGTTTTAAATGAAACAACACGTATTAGCGTTGTTCCTGTGATGTATCTAATCGATCCTTACTTATCTATCATGTTATTTGACGTTTGGATGGGCTCCAGTAACCCTGACGTGAGATACGAAGTTCTCGGACGCAGCAGAAGCTGGAAATAGTTTTAAACGAAACAACACGCATTAGCGTTGTTCCTGTGATGTATCTAATCGATCCTTACTTATCTATCATGTTATTTGACGTTTGGATGGACTCCAGTATCCCTGACGTGAGATACGAAGTTCTCGGACGCAGCAGAAGCTGGAAATAGTTTTAAACGAAACAACACGTATTAGCGTTGTTCCTGTGATGTATCTAATCGATCCTTACTCATCTATCATGTTATTTGACGTTTGGATGGACTTCAGTAACTTTGATGTGAGATACAAAGTTTTTGGACGCAGCAGAAGCTGGAAATAGTTTTGAACGAAACAACACGTATTAGCGTTGTTCCTGTGATGTATCTAATCGATCCTTACTCATCTATCATGTTATTTCGCGTTTCGATGGACTCCAGTAACTTTGATGTGAGATACGAAGTTCTCGGACGCAGCTGAAGCTAGAAATAGTTTCAAACGAAACAACACGCATTAGCGTTGTTACTGTGATGTATCTAATCGATCCTTATTTATCTATCATGTTATTTGACGTTTGGATGGACTCCAGTAAGTCTGATGTGAGATACAAAATTTTTGGACGCAGCAGGAGCTGGAAATAGTTTTAAACGAAACAACACGTATTAGCGTTGTTCCTGTGCTGTATCTAATCGATCCTTACTCATCTATCATGATATTTGACGTTTCGATGGACTCCAGTAACTCTAATGTGAGATACGAAATTTTCGGACGCAGCAGAAGCTGGAAATAGTTTTAAACGAAACAACACGCATTAGCGTTGTTCCTGTGATGTATCTAATCGATCCTTACACATCTATCATGTTATTTGACGTTTGGATGGACTCCAGTAACTTTGATGTGAAATACGAAGTTCTCGGACGCAGCTGAAGCTGGAAATAGTTTTAAATGAAACAACACGTATTAGCGTTGTTCCTGTGATGTATCTAAACGATCCTTACTTATCTAACATGTTATTTGACGTTTGGATGGACTCCAGTAACGCTGACGTGAGATACGAAGTTCTCGGACGCAGCAGAAGCTGGAAATAGTTTTAAACGAAACAACACGCATTAGCGTTGTTCCTGTGATGTATCTAATCGATCCTTACTTATCTATCATGTTATTTGACGTTTGGATGGACTCCAGTAACCCTGACGTGAGATACGAAGTTCTCGGACGCAGCAGAAGCTGGAAATAGTTTTAAACGAAACAACACGTATTAGCGTTGTTCCTGTGATGTATCTAATCGATCCTTACTCATCTATCATGATATTTGACGTTTGGATGGACTCCAGTAACTCTGATGTGAGATACAAAGTCTTTTGACGCAGCAGAAGCTGGAAATAGTTTTAAACGAAACAACACGCATTGGCGTTGTTCCTGTGATGTATCTAATCGATCCTTACTCATCTATCATGTTATTTGACGTTTGGATGGACTCCAGTAACTTTGATGTGAGATACAAAGTTTTTGGACGCAGCAGAAGCTGGAAATAGTTTTGAACGAAACAACACGTATTAGCGTTGTTCCTGTGACGTATCTAATCGATCCTTACTTAGCTACTATGTTATTTGACGTTTCGATGGACTCCAGTAACTCTAATGTGAGATACGAAATTTTCGGACGCAGCAGAAGCTGGAAATAGTTTTAAACGAAACAACACGCATTAGCGTTGTTCCTGTGATGTATCTAATCGATCCTTACTCATCTATCATGTTATTTGGCGTTTCGATGGACTCCAGTAACTTTGATGTGAGATACGAAGTTCTCGGACGCAGCTGAAGCTGGAAATAGTTTTAAATGAAACAACACGGATTAGCGTCGTTCCTGTGATGTATCTAAACGATCCTTACTTATCTAACATGTTATTTGACGTTTGGATGGACTCCAGTAAGTCCGATGTGAGATACAAAGTTTTTGGACGCAGCAGGAGCTGGAAATAGTTTTAAACGAAACAACACGTATTAGCGTTGTTCCTGTGCGGTATCTAATCGATCCTTACACATATATCATGTTATTTGGCGTTTCGATGGACTCCAGTAGCTCTGATGTGAGATACGACGTTTTCGGACGCAGCAGAAGCTGGAAATAGTTTTAAACGAAACAACACGCATTAGCGTTGTTCCTGTGATGTTTCTAATCGATCCTTACTCATCTATCATGTTATTTGACGTTTGGATTGACTCCAGTAACTCTAATGTGAGAAACGAAATTTTCGGACGCAGCAGAAGCTGGAAATAGTTTTAAACGAAACAACACGCATTAGCGTTGTTCCTGTGATGTATCTAATCGATCCTTACTCATCTATCATGTTATTTGACGTTTGGATGGACTCCAGTAAGTCTGATGTGAGATACAAAGTTTTTGGACGCAGCAGGAGCTGGAAATAGTTTTAAACGAAACAACACGTATTAGCGTTGTTCCTGTGCTGTATCTAATCGATCCTTACACATATATCATGTTATTTGGCGTTTCGATGGACTCCAGTAGCTCTGATGTGAGATACGACGTTTTCTGAGGCAGCAGAAGCTGGAAATAGTTTTAAACGAAACAACACGCATTAGCGTTGTTCCTGTGATGTATCTAATCGATCCTTACTCATCTATCATGTTATTTGGCGTTTCGATGGACTCCAGTAACTTTGATGTGAGATACGACGTTTTCGGACGCAGCAGAAGCTGGAAATAGTTTTAAACGAAACAGCACGCATTAGCGTTGTTCCTGTGATGTTTCTAATCGATCCTTACTCATCTATCATGTTATTTGACGTTTGGATGAACTCCAGTAACCCTGACGTGAGATACGAAGTTCTCGGACGCAGCAGAACCTGGAAATAGTTTTAAACGAAACAACACGCATTAGCGTTGTTCCTGTGATGTATCTAATCGATCCTTACTCATCTATCATGTTATTTGGCGTTTCGATAGACTCCAGTAGCTCTGATGTGAGATACGACGTTTTCTGAGGCAGCAGAAGCTGGAAATAGTTTTAAACGAAACAACACGCATTAGCGTTGTTCCTGTGATGTATCTAATCGATCCTTACTCATCTATCATGTTATTTGACGTTTCGATGGACTCCAGTAACTCTAATGTGAGAAACGAAATTTTCGGACGCAGCAGAAGCTGGAAATAGTTTTAAACGAAACAACACGCATTAGCGTTGTTCCTGTGACATATCTAATCGATCCTTACTTATCTATCATGTTATTTGACATTTGGATGGACTCCAGTAACCCTGACGTGAGATACGAAGTTCTCGGACGCAGCAGAACCTGGAAATAGTTTTAAACGAAACAACACGCACTAGCGTTGTTCCTGTGATGTATCTAATCGATCCTTACTCATCTATCATGTTATTTGGCGTTTCGATGGACTCCAGTAACTTAGATGTGAGATACGATGTTCTCGGACGCAGCTGAAGCTAGAAATAGTTTTAAACGAAACAACACGCATTAGCGTTGTTCCTGCGTAGTATCTAATCGATCCTTACTTATCTATCATGTTATTTGACATTTCGATGGACTCCAGTAGCTCTGATGTGATATACGACGTTTTTGGACGCAGCAGCAGCTGGAAATAGTTTTAAACGAAACAACACATATTAGCGTTGTTCCTGTGATGTATCTAATCGATCCTTACTCATCTATCATGTTATTTGACGTTTGGACGGACTCCAGCAACACTGATGTGATATACAAAGTTATCGGACGCAGCAGAAGCTGGAAATAGTTTTGAACGAAACAACACGTATTAGCGTTGTTCCTGTGCTGTATCTAATCGATCCATACTTATCTATCATGTTATTTGACGTTACGATGGACTCCAGTAACTCTGATGTGAGATACGACGTTTTCGGACGCAGCAGAAGCTGGAAATAGTTTTAAACGAAACAACACGTATTAGCGTTGTTCCTGTGATGTATCTAATCGATCCTTACTCATCTATCATGTTATTTGACGTTTGGATGGACTCCAGTAACTCTGATGAGAGACACAAAGATTTCGGACGCAGCAGAAGCTGGAAATAGTTTTGAACGAAACAACACGTATTAGCGTTGTTCCTGTGATGTATCTAATCGATCCTTACTCATCTATCATGTTATTTGACGTTTGGATGAACTCCAGTAACTCTGATGAGAGGCACAAAGATTTCGGACGCAGCAGAAGCTGGAAATAGTTTTAAACGAAACAACACGTATTAGCGTTTTTCCTGTGCTGTATCTAGTCGATCCTTACTCATATATCATGCTACTTGGCGTTTCGATGGACTCCAGTAGCTCTGATGTGAGATACGACGTTTTCGGACGCAGCAGAAGCTGGAAATAGTTATAAACGAAACAACACGCATTAGCGTTGTTCCTGTGATGTATCTAATCGATCCTTACTCATCTATCATGTTATTTGGCGTTTCGATGGACTCCAGTAACTTTGATGTGAGATACGAAGTTCTCAGACGCAGCTGAAGCTGGAAATAGTTTTAAATGAAACAACACGTATTAGCGTTGTTCCTGTGATGTATCTAATCGATCCTTACTCATCTATCATGTTATTTGACGTTTCGATGGACTCCAGTAACTCTAATGTGAGATACGAAATTTTCGGACGCAGCAGAAGCTGGGAATAGTTTTAAACGAAACAACACGCATTAGCGTTGTTCCTGTGATGTATCTAATCGATCCTTACTTATCTATCATGTTATTTGACGTTTGGATGGACTCCAGTAACCCTGACGTGAGATACGAAGTTCTCGGACGCAGCAGAAGCTGGAAATAGTTTTAAACGAAACATCACGTATTAGCGTTGTTCCTGTTATGTATCTAATCGATCCTTACTCATCTATCATGTTATTTGAAGTTTGGATGGACTCCAGTAACTCTGATGTGAGATACAAAGTTTTTGGACGCAGCAGAACCTGGAAATAGTTTTAAACGAAACAACACGCATTAGCGTTGTTCCTGTGATGTATCTAATCGATCCTTACTCATCTATCATGTTATTTGACGTTTCGATGGACTCCAGTAACTCTAATGTGAGATACGAAATTTTCGGACGCAGCAGAAGCTGGGAATAGTTTTAAACGAAACAACACGCATTAGCGTTGTTCCTGTGATGTATCTAATCGATCCTTACTCATCTATCATGTTATTTGGCGTTTCGATGGACTCCAGTAACTTTGATGTGAGATACGACGTTTTCGGACGCAGCAGAAGCTGGAAATAGTTTTAAACGAAACAACACGCATTAGCGTTGTTCCTGTGATGTTTCTAATCGATCCTTACTCATCTATCATGTTATTTGACGTTTGGATGAACTCCAGTAACCCTGACGTGAGATACGAAGTTCTCGGACGCAGCAGAACCTGGAAATAGTTTTAAACGAAACAACACGCATTAGCGTTGTTCCTGTGATGTATCTAATCGATCCTTACTCATCTATCATGTTATTTGGCGTTTCGATAGACTCCAGTAGCTCTGATGTGAGATACGACGTTTTCTGAGGCAGCAGAAGCTGGAAATAGTTTTAAACGAAACAACACGCATTAGCGTTGTTCCTGTGATGTATCTAATCGATCCTTACTCATCTATCATGTTATTTGACGTTTCGATGGACTCCAGTAACTCTAATGTGAGAAACGAAATTTTCGGACGCAGCAGAAGCTGGAAATAGTTTTAAACGAAACAACACGCATTAGCGTTGTTCCTGTGACATATCTAATCGATCCTTACTTATCTATCATGTTATTTGACATTTGGATGGACTCCAGTAACCCTGACGTGAGATACGAAGTTCTCGGACGCAGCAGAACCTGGAAATAGTTTTAAACGAAACAACACGCATTAGCGTTGTTCCTGCGTAGTATCTAATCGATCCTTACTTATCTATCATGTTATTTGACATTTCGATGGACTCCAGTAGCTCTGATGTGATATACGACGTTTTTGGACGCAGCAGCAGCTGGAAATAGTTTTAAACGAAACAACACATATTAGCGTTGTTCCTGTGATGTATCTAATCGATCCTTACTCATCTATCATGTTATTTGACGTTTGGACGGACTCCAGCAACACTGATGTGATATACAAAGTTATCGGACGCAGCAGAAGCTGGAAATAGTTTTGAACGAAACAACACGTATTAGCGTTGTTCCTGTGCTGTATCTAATCGATCCATACTTATCTATCATGTTATTTGACGTTACGATGGACTCCAGTAACTCTGATGTGAGATACGACGTTTTCGGACGCAGCAGAAGCTGGAAATAGTTTTAAACGAAACAACACGTATTAGCGTTGTTCCTGTGATGTATCTAATCGATCCTTACTCATCTATCATGTTATTTGACGTTTGGATGGACTCCAGTAACTCTGATGAGAGACACAAAGATTTCGGACGCAGCAGAAGCTGGAAATAGTTTTGAACGAAACAACACGTATTAGCGTTGTTCCTGTGATGTATCTAATCGATCCTTACTCATCTATCATGTTATTTGACGTTTGGATGAACTCCAGTAACTCTGATGAGAGGCACAAAGATTTCGGACGCAGCAGAAGCTGGAAATAGTTTTAAACGAAACAACACGTATTAGCGTTTTTCCTGTGCTGTATCTAGTCGATCCTTACTCATATATCATGCTACTTGGCGTTTCGATGGACTCCAGTAGCTCTGATGTGAGATACGACGTTTTCGGACGCAGCAGAAGCTGGAAATAGTTTTAAACGAAACAACACGCATTAGCGTTGTTCCTGTGATGTATCTAATCGATCCTTACTCATCTATCATGTTATTTGGCGTTTCGATGGACTCCAGTAACTTTGATGTGAGATACGAAGTTCTCAGACGCAGCTGAAGCTGGAAATAGTTTTAAATGAAACAACACGTATTAGCGTTGTTCCTGTGATGTATCTAATCGATCCTTACTCATCTATCATGTTATTTGACGTTTCGATGGACTCCAGTAACTCTAATGTGAGATACGAAATTTTCGGACGCAGCAGAAGCTGGGAATAGTTTTAAACGAAACAACACGCATTAGCGTTGTTCCTGTGATGTATCTAATCGATCCTTACTTATCTATCATGTTATTTGACGTTTGGATGGACTCCAGTAACCCTGACGTGAGATACGAAGTTCTCGGACGCAGCAGAAGCTGGAAATAGTTTTAAACGAAACATCACGTATTAGCGTTGTTCCTGTTATGTATCTAATCGATCCTTACTCATCTATCATGTTATTTGAAGTTTGGATGGACTCCAGTAACTCTGATGTGAGATACAAAGTTTTTGGACGCAGCAGAACCTGGAAATAGTTTTAAACGAAACAACACGCATTAGCGTTGTTCCTGTGATGTATCTAATCGATCCTTACTCATCTATCATGTTATTTGGCGTTTCGATGGACTCCAGTAGCTCTGATGTGAGATACGACGTTTTCTGAGGCAGCAGAAGCTGGAAATAGTTTTAAACGAAACAACACGCATTAGCGTTGTTCCTGTGATGTATCTAATCGATCCTTACTCATCTATCATGTTATTTGGCGTTTCGATGGACTCCAGTAACTTTGATGTGAGATACGAAGTTCTCGGACGCAGCTGAAGCTAGAAATAGTTTTAAACGAAACAACACGCATTAGCGTTGTTACTGTGATGTATCTAATCGATCCTTACTCATCTATCATGTTATTTGACGTTTGGATGGACTCCAGTAACTCTGATGTGAGATACAAAGTTTTTGGACGCAGCAGAAGCTGGAAATAGTTTTGAACGAAACAACACGTATTAGCGTTGTTCCTGTGATGTATCTAATCGATCCTTACTCATCTATCATGTTATTTGGCGTTTCGATGGACTCCAGTAACTTTGATGTGAGATACGAAGTTCTCGGACGCAGCTGAAGCTAGAAATAGTTTTAAACGAAACAACACGCATTAGCGTTGTTACTGTGATGTATCTAGTCGATCCTTACTCATCTATCATGTTATTTGACGTTTGGATGGACTCCAGTAACTCTGATGTGAGATACAAAGTTTTTGGACGCAGCAGAAGCTGGAAATAGTTTTGAACGAAACAACACGTATTAGCGTTGTTCCTGTGATGTATCTAAACGATCCTTACTTAGCTACTATGTTATTTGACGTTTGGATGGACTCCAGTAACTCTAATGTGAGATACGAAATTTTCGGACGCAGCAGAAGCTGGAAATAGTTTTAAACGAAACAACACGCATTAGCATTTTTCCTGTGATGTATCTAATCGATCCTTACTCATCTATCATGTTATTTGGCGTTTCGATGGACTCCAGTAACCCTGACGTGAGATACGAAGTTCTCGGACGCAGCAGAAGCTGGAAATAGTTTTAAACGAAACAACACGTATTAGCGTTGTTCCTGTGCTGTATCTAATCGATCCTTACGCATCTATCATGATATTTGACGTTTCGATGGACTCCAGTAACTCTAATGTGAGATACGAAATTTTCGGACGCAGCAGAAGCTGGAAATAGTTTTAAACGAAACAACACGCATTAGCGTTGTTCCTGTGATGTATCTAATCGATCCTTACACATCTATTATGTTATTTGACGTTTGGATGGACTCCAGTAACTTTGATGTGAAATACGAAGTTCTCGGACGCAGCTGAAGCTGGAAATAGTTTTAAATGAAACAACACGTATTAGCGTTGTTCCTGTGATGTATCTAAACGATCCTTACTTATCTAACATGTTATTTGACGTTTGGATGGACTCCAGTAACCCTGACGTGAGATACGAAGTTCTCGGACGCAGCAGAAGCTGGAAATAGTTTTAAACGAAACAACACGCATTAGCGTTGTTCCTGTGATGTATCTAATCGATCCTTACTTATCTATCATGTTATTTGACGTTTGGATGGACTCCAGTAACCCTGACGTGAGATACGAAGTTCTCGGACGCAGCAGAAGCTGGAAATAGTTTTAAACGAAACAACACGTATTAGCGTTGTTCCTGTGATGTATCTAATCGATCCTTACTCATCTATCATGATATTTGACGTTTGGATGGACTCCAGTAACTCTGATGTGAGATACAAAGTCTTTGGACGCAGCAGAAGCTGGAAATAGTTTTAAACGAAACAACACGCATTGGCGTTGTTCCTGTGATGTATCTAATCGATCCTTACTCATCTATCATGTTATTTGACGTTTGGATGGACTCCAGTAACTTTGATGTGAGATACAAAGTTTTTGGACGCAGCAGAAGCTGGAAATAGTTTTGAACGAAACAACACGTATTAGCGTTGTTCCTGTGACGTATCTAATCGATCCTTACTTAGCTACTATGTTATTTGACGTTTCGATGGACTCCAGTAACTCTAATGTGAGATACGAAATTTTCGGACGCAGCAGAAGCTGGAAATAGTTTTAAACGAAACAACACGCATTAGCGTTGTTCCTGTGATGTATCTAATCGATCCTTACTCATCTATCATGATATTTGACGTTTGGATGGACTCCAGTAACTCTGATGTGAGATACAAAGTCTTTGGACGCAGCAGAAGCTGGAAATAGTTTTAAACGAAACAACACGCATTAGCGTTGTTCCTGTGATGTATCTAATCGATCCTTACTTATCTATCATGTTATTTGACGTTTGGATGGACTCCAGTAACCCTGATGTGAGATACAAAGTTTTTGGACGCAGCAGAAGCTGGAAATAGTTTTGAACGAAACAACACGTATTAGCGTTGTTCCTGTGATGTATCTAATCGATCCTTACTCATCTATCATGTTATTTGGCGTTTCGATGGACTCCAGTAACTTTGATGTGAGATACGAAGTTCTCGGACGCAGCTGAAGCTAGAAATAGTTTCAAACGAAACAACACGCATTAGCGTTGTTACTGTGATGTATCTAATCGATCCTTATTTATCTATCATGTTATTTGACGTTTGGATGGACTCCAGTAAGTCTGATGTGAGATACAAAATTTTTGGACGCAGCAGGAGCTGGAAATAGTTTTAAACGAAACAACACGTATTAGCGTTGTTCCTGTGATGTATCTAATCGATCCTTACTCATCTATCATGTTATTTGACGTTTCGATGGACTCCAGTAACTCTAATGTGAGATACGAAATTTTTGGACGCAGCAGGAGCTGGAAATAGTTTTAAACGAAACAACACGTATTAGCGTTGTTCCTGTGCTGTATCTAATCGATCCTTACTCATCTATCATGATATTTGACGTTTCGATGGACTCCAGTAACTCTAATGTGAGATACGAAATTTTCGGACGCAGCAGAAGCTGGAAATAGTTTTAAACGAAACAACACGCATTAGCGTTGTTCCTGTGATGTATCTAATCGATCCTTACACATCTATTATGTTATTTGACGTTTGGATGGACTCCAGTAACTTTGATGTGAAATACGAAGTTCTCGGACGCAGCTGAAGCTGGAAATAGTTTTAAATGAAACAATACGTATTAGCGTTGTTCCTGTGATGTATCTAAACGATCCTTACTTATCTAACATGTTATTTGACGTTTGGATGGACTCCAGTAACCCTGACGTGAGATACGAAGTTCTCGGACGCAGCAGAAGCTGGAAATAGTTTTAAACGAAACAACACGCATTAGCGTTGTTCCTGTGATGTATCTAATCGATCCTTACTTATCTATCATGTTATTTGACGTTTGGATGGACTCCAGTAACCCTGACGTGAGATACGAAGTTCTCGGACGCAGCAGAAGCTGGAAATAGTTTTAAACGAAACAACACGTATTAGCGTTGTTCCTGTGATGTATCTAATCGATCCTTACTCATCTATCATGATATTTGACGTTTGGATGGACTCCAGTAACTCTGATGTGAGATACAAAGTCTTTGGACGCAGCAGAAGCTGGAAATAGTTTTAAACGAAACAACACGCATTGGCGTTGTTCCTGTGATGTATCTAATCGATCCTTACTCATCTATCATGTTATTTGACGTTTGGATGGACTCCAGTAACTTTGATGTGAGATACAAAGTTTTTGGACGCAGCAGAAGCTGGAAATAGTTTTGAACGAAACAACACGTATTAGCGTTGTTCCTGTGACGTATCTAATCGATCCTTACTTAGCTACTATGTTATTTGACGTTTCGATGGACTCCAGTAACTCTAATGTGAGATACGAAATTTTCGGACGCAGCAGAAGCTGGAAATAGTTTTAAACGAAACAACACGCATTAGCGTTGTTCCTGTGATGTATCTAATCGATCCTTACTCATCTATCATGTTATTTGGCGTTTCGATGGACTCCAGTAACTTTGATGTGAGATACGAAGTTCTCGGACGCAGCTGAAGCTGGAAATAGTTTTAAATGAAACAACACGTATTAGCGTCGTTCCTGTGATGTATCTAAACGATCCTTACTTATCTAACATGTTATTTGACGTTTGGATGGACTCCAGTAAGTCTGATGTGAGATACAAAGTTTTTGGACGCAGCAGGAGCTGGAAATAGTTTTAAACGAAACAACACGTATTAGCGTTGTTCCTGTGCTGTATCTAATCGATCCTTACACATATATCATGTTATTTGGCGTTTCGATGGACTCCAGTAGCTCTGATGTGAGATACGACGTTTTCGGACGCAGCAGAAGCTGGAAATAGTTTTAAACGAAACAACACGCATTAGCGTTGTTCCTGTGATGTTTCTAATCGATCCTTACTCATCTATCATGTTATTTGACGTTTGGATGAACTCCAGTAACCCTGACGTGAGATACGAAGTTCTCGGACGCAGCAGAACCTGGAAATAGTTTTAAACGAAACAACACGCATTAGCGTTGTTCCTGTGATGTATCTAATCGATCCTTACTCATCTATCATGTTATTTGGCGTTTCGATGGACTCCAGTAGCTCTGATGTGAGATACGACGTTTTCTGAGGCAGCAGAAGCTGGAAATAGTTTTAAACGAAACAACACGCATTAGCGTTGCTCCTGTGATGTATCTAATCGATCCTTACTCATCTATCATGTTATTTGACGTTTCGATGGACTCCAGTAACTCTAATGTGAGAAACGAAATTTTCGGACGCAGCAGAAGCTGGAAATAGTTTTAAACGAAACAACACGCATTAGCGTTGTTCCTGTGATATATCTAATCGATCCTTACTTATCTATCATGTTATTTGACGTTTGGATGGACTCCAGTAACCCTGACGTGAGATACGAAGTTCTCGGACGCAGCAGAAGCTGGAAATAGTTTTAAACGAAACAACACGTATTAGCGTTGTTCCTGTGATGTATCTAATCGATCCTTACTCATCTATCATGTTATTTGACGTTTGGATGGACTCCAGTAACTCTGATGTGACATACAAAGTTTTTGGACGCAGCAGGAGCTGGAAATAGTTTGAAACGAAACAACACGTATTTTCGTAGTTCCTGTGCTGTATCTAATCGATCCTTACTCATATATCATGTTATTTGGCGTTTCGATGGACTCCAGTAGCTCTGATGTGAGATACGACGTTTTCGGACGCAGCAGAAGCTGGAAATAGTTTTAAACGAAACAACACGTATTAGCGTTGTTCCTGTGATGTATCTAATCGATCCTTACTCATCTATCATGTTATTTGGCGTATCGATGGACTCCAGTAACTTTGATGTGAAATACGAAGTTCTCGGACGCAGCTGAAGCTGGAAATAGTTTTAAATGAAACAACACGTATTAGCGTTGTTCCTGTGCTGTATCTAATCGATCCTTACTCATATATCATGTTATTTGGCGTTTCGATGGACTCCAGTAACTTTGATGGGAGATACGAAGTTCTCGGACGCAGCTGAAGCTGGAAATAGTTTTAAGTGAAACAACACGTATTAGCGTTGTTCCTGTGATGTATCTAAACGATCCTTACTTATCTAACATGTTATTTGACGTTTGGATGGACTCCAGTAACTCTAATGTGAGATACGAAATTTTCTGACACAGCAGAAGCTGGAAATAGTTTTAAACGAAACAACACGCATTAGCGTTGTTCCTGTGATGTATCTAATCGATCCTTACTTATCTATCATGTTATTTGACGTTTGGATGGGCTCCAGTAACCCTGACGTGAGATACGAAGTTCTCGGACGCAGCAGAAGCTGGAAATAGTTTTAAACGAAACAACACGCATTAGCGTTGTTCCTGTGATGTATCTAATCGATCCTTACTTATCTATCATGTTATTTGACGTTTGGATGGACTCCAGTAACCCTGATGTGAGATACAAAGTTTTTGGACGCAGCAGAAGCTGGAAATAGTTTTGAACGAAACAACACGTATTAGCGTTGTTCCTGTGATGTATCTAATCGATCCTTACTCATCTATCATGTTATTTGGCGTTTCGATGGACTCCAGTAACTTTGATGTGAGATACGAAGTTCTCGGACGCAGCTGAAGCTAGAAATAGTTTCAAACGAAACAACACGCATTAGCGTTGTTACTGTGATGTATCTAATCGATCCTTATTTATCTATCATGTTATTTGACGTTTGGATGGACTCCAGTAAGTCTGATGTGAGATACAAAATTTTTGGACGCAGCAGGAGCTGGAAATAGTTTTAAACGAAACAACACGTATTAGCGTTGTTCCTGTGATGTATCTAATCGATCCTTACTCATCTATCATGTTATTTGACGTTTCGATGGACTCCAGTAACTCTAATGTGAGATACGAAATTTTTGGACGCAGCAGGAGCTGGAAATAGTTTTAAACGAAACAACACGTATTAGCGTTGTTCCTGTGCTGTATCTAATCGATCCTTACTCATCTATCATGATATTTGACGTTTCGATGGACTCCAGTATCTCTAATGTGAGATACGAAATTTTCGGACGCAGCAGAAGCTGGAAATAGTTTTAAACGAAACAACACGCATTAGCGTTGTTCCTGTGATGTATCTAATCGATCCTTACACATCTATTATGTTATTTGACGTTTGGATGGACTCCAGTAACTTTGATGTGAAATACGAAGTTCTCGGACGCAGCTGAAGCTGGAAATAGATTTAAATGAAACAACACGTATTAGCGTTGTTCCTGTGATGTATCTAAACGATCCTTACTTATCTAACATGTTATTTGACGTTTGGATGGACTCCAGTAACCCTGACGTGAGATACGAAGTTCTCGGACGCAGCAGAAGCTGGAAATAGTTTTAAACGAAACAACACGCATTAGCGTTGTTCCTGTGATGTATCTAATCGATCCTTACTTATCTATCATGTTATTTGACGTTTGGATGGACTCCAGTAACCCTGACGTGAGATACGAAGTTCTCGGACGCAGCAGAAGCTGGAAATAGTTTTAAACGAAACAACACGTATTAGCGTTGTTCCTGTGATGTATCTAATCGATCCTTACTCATCTATCATGATATTTGACGTTTGGATGGACTCCAGTAACTCTGATGTGAGATACAAAGTCTTTGGACGCAGCAGAAGCTGGAAATAGTTTTAAACGAAACAACACGCATTGGCGTTGTTCCTGTGATGTATCTAATCGATCCTTACTCATCTATCATGTTATTTGACGTTTGGATGGACTCCAGTAACTTTGATGTGAGATACAAAGTTTTTGGACGCAGCAGAAGCTGGAAATAGTTTTGAACGAAACAACACGTATTAGCGTTGTTCCTGTGACGTATCTAATCGATCCTTACTTAGCTACTATGTTATTTGACGTTTCGATGGACTCCAGTAACTCTAATGTGAGATACGAAATTTTCGGACGCAGCAGAAGCTGGAAATAGTTTTAAACGAAACAACACGCATTAGCGTTGTTCCTGTGATGTATCTAATCGATCCTTACTCATCTATCATGTTATTTGGCGTTTCGATGGACTCCAGTAACTTTGATGTGAGATACGAAGTTCTCGGACGCAGCTGAAGCTGGAAATAGTTTTAAATGAAACAACACGTATTAGCGTCGTTCCTGTGATGTATCTAAACGATCCTTACTTATCTAACATGTTATTTGACGTTTGGATGGACTCCAGTAAGTCTGATGTGAGATACAAAGTTTTTGGACGCAGCAGGAGCTGGAAATAGTTTTAAACGAAACAACAAGTATTAGCGTTGTTCCTGTGCTGTATCTAATCGATCCTTACACATATATCATGTTATTTGGCGTTTCGATGGACTCCAGTAGCTCTGATGTGAGATACGACGTTTTCGGACGCAGCAGAAGCTGGAAATAGTTTTAAACGAAACAACACGCATTAGCGTTGTTCCTGTGATGTTTCTAATCGATCCTTACTCATCTATCATGTTATTTGACGTTTGGATGAACTCCAGTAACCCTGACGTGAGATACGAAGTTCTCGGACGCAGCAGAACCTGGAAATAGTTTTAAACGAAACAACACGCATTAGCGTTGTTCCTGTGATGTATCTAATCGATCCTTACTCATCTATCATGTTATTTGGCGTTTCGATGGACTCCAGTAGCTCTGATGTGAGATACGACGTTTTCTGAGGCAGCAGAAGCTGGAAATAGTTTTAAACGAAACAACACGCATTAGCGTTGCTCCTGTGATGTATCTAATCGATCCTTACTCATCTATCATGTTATTTGACGTTTCGATGGACTCCAGTAACTCTAATGTGAGAAACGAAATTTTCGGACGCAGCAGAAGCTGGAAATAGTTTTAAACGAAACAACACGCATTAGCGTTGTTCCTGTGATATATCTAATCGATCCTTACTTATCTATCATGTTATTTGACATTTGGATGGACTCCAGTAACCCTGACGTGAGATACGAAGTTCTCGGACGCAGCAGAACCTGGAAATAGTTTTAAACGAAACAACACGCACTAGCGTTGTTCCTGTGATGTATCTAATCGATCCTTACTCATCTATCATGTTATTTGGCGTTTCGATGGACTCCAGTAACTTAGATGTGAGATACGATGTTCTCGGACGCAGCTGAAGCTAGAAATAGTTTTAAACGAAACAACACGCATTAGCGTTGTTCCTGCGTAGTATCTAATCGATCCTTACTTATCTATCATGTTATTTGACATTTCGATGGACTCCAGTAGCTCTGATGTGATATACGACGTTTTCGGACGCAGCAGCAGCTGGAAATAGTTTTAAACGAAACAACACATATTAGCGTTGTTCCTGTGATGTATCTAATCGATCCTTACTCATCTATCATGTTATTTGACGTTTGGACGGACTCCAGTGACCCTGATGTGATATACAAAGTTATCGGACGCAGCAGAAGCTGGAAATAGTTTTGAACGAAACAACACGTATTAGCGTTGTTCCTGTGCTGTATCTAATCGATCCATACTTATCTATCATGTTATTTGACGTTACGATGGACTCCAGTAACTCTGATGTGAGATACGACGTTTTCGGATGCATCAGAAGCTGGAAATAGTTTTAAACGAAACAACACGTATTAGCGTTGTTCCTGTGATGTATCTAATCGATCCTTACTCATCTATCATGTTATTTGACGTTTGGATGGACTCCAGTAACTCTGATGAGAGACACAAAGATTTCGGACGCAGCAGAAGCTGGAAATAGTTTTGAACGAAACAACACGTATTAGCGTTGTTCCTGTGATGTATCTAATCGATCCTTACTCATCTATCATGTTATTGACGTTTGGATGAACTCCAGTAACTCTGATGAGAGGCACAAAGATTTCGGACGCAGCAGAAGCTGGAAATAGTTTTAAACGAAACAACACGTATTAGCGTTTTTCCTGTGCTGTATCTAGTCGATCCTTACTCATATATCATGCTACTTGGCGTTTCGATGGACTCCAGTAGCTCTGATGTGAGATACGACGTTTTCGGACGCAGCAGAAGCTGGAAATAGTTTTAAACGAAACAACACGCATTAGCGTTGTTCCTGTGATGAATCTAATCGATCCTTACTCATCTATCATGTTATTTGGCGTTTCGATGGACTCCAGTAACTTTGATGTGAGATACGAAGTTCTCAGACGCAGCTGAAACTGGAAATAGTTTTAAATGAAACAACACGTATTAGCGTTGTTCCTGTGATGTATCTAATCGATCCTTACTCATCTATCATGCTATTTGGCGTTTCGATGGACTCCAGTAGCTCTGATGTGAGATACGACGTTTTCTGAGGCAGCAGAAGCTGGAAATAGTTTTAAAAGAAACAACACGCATTAGCGTTGTTCCTGTGATGTATCTAATCGATCCTTACTCATCTATCATGTTATTTGACGTTTCGATGGACTCCAGTAACCCTGACGTGAGATACGAAGTTCTCGGACGCAGCAGAACCTGGAAATAGTTTTAAACGAAACAACACCCATTAGCGTTGTTCCTGTGATGTATCTAATCGATCCTTACTCATCTATCATGTTATTTGGCGTTTCGATGGACTCCAGTAACTTTGATGTGAGATACGAAGTTCTCGGACGCAGCTGAAGCTGGAAATAGTTTTAAATGAAACAACACGTATTAGCGTTGTTCCTGTGATGTATCTAATCGATCCTTACTTATCTATCATGTTATTTGACGTTTGGATGGGCTCCAGTAACCCTGACGTGAGATACGAAGTTCTCGGACGCAGCAGAAGCTGGAAATAGTTTTAAACGAAACAACACGCATTAGCGTTGTTCCTGTGATGTATCTAATCGATCCTTACTTATCTATCATGTTATTTGACGTTTGGATGGACTCCAGTATCCCTGACGTGAGATACGAAGTTCTCGGACGCAGCAGAAGCTGGAAATAGTTTTAAACGAAACAACACGTATTAGCGTTGTTCCTGTGATGTATCTAATCGATCCTTACTCATCTATCATGTTATTTGACGTTTGGATGGACTTCAGTAACTTTGATGTGAGATACAAAGTTTTTGGACGCAGCAGAAGCTGGAAATAGTTTTGAACGAAACAACACGTATTAGCGTTGTTCCTGTGATGTATCTAATCGATCCTTACTCATCTATCATGTTATTTCGCGTTTCGATGGACTCCAGTAACTTTGATGTGAGATACGAAGTTCTCGGACGCAGCTGAAGCTAGAAATAGTTTCAAACGAAACAACACGCATTAGCGTTGTTACTGTGATGTATCTAATCGATCCTTATTTATCTATCATGTTATTTGACGTTTGGATGGACTCCAGTAAGTCTGATGTGAGATACAAAATTTTTGGACGCAGCAGGAGCTGGAAATAGTTTTAAACGAAACAACACGTATTAGCGTTGTTCCTGTGCTGTATCTAATCGATCCTTACTCATCTATCATGATATTTGACGTTTCGATGGACTCCAGTAACTCTAATGTGAGATACGAAATTTTCGGACGCAGCAGAAGCTGGAAATAGTTTTAAACGAAACAACACGCATTAGCGTTGTTCCTGTGATGTATCTAATCGATCCTTACACATCTATCATGTTATTTGACGTTTGGATGGACTCCAGTAACTTTGATGTGAAATACGAAGTTCTCGGACGCAGCTGAAGCTGGAAATAGTTTTAAATGAAACAACACGTATTAGCGTTGTTCCTGTGATGTATCTAAACGATCCTTACTTATCTAACATGTTATTTGACGTTTGGATGGACTCCAGTAACGCTGACGTGAGATACGAAGTTCTCGGACGCAGCAGAAGCTGGAAATAGTTTTAAACGAAACAACACGCATTAGCGTTGTTCCTGTGATGTATCTAATCGATCCTTACTTATCTATCATGTTATTTGACGTTTGGATGGACTCCAGTAACCCTGACGTGAGATACGAAGTTCTCGGACGCAGCAGAAGCTGGAAATAGTTTTAAACGAAACAACACGTATTAGCGTTGTTCCTGTGATGTATCTAATCGATCCTTACTCATCTATCATGATATTTGACGTTTGGATGGACTCCAG
Organism: Prosopocoilus inquinatus; assembly: GCA_036172665.1. Classification (NCBI taxonomy): domain Eukaryota; kingdom Metazoa; phylum Arthropoda; class Insecta; order Coleoptera; family Lucanidae; genus Prosopocoilus; species Prosopocoilus inquinatus. The sequence goes on from CM069870.1 coordinate 46,046,174, forward strand.
TAACTCTGATGTGAGATACAAAGTCTTTTGACGCAGCAGAAGCTGGAAATAGTTTTAAACGAAACAACACGCATTGGCGTTGTTCCTGTGATGTATCTAATCGATCCTTACTCATCTATCATGTTATTTGACGTTTGGATGGACTCCAGTAACTTTGATGTGAGATACAAAGTTTTTGGACGCAGCAGAAGCTGGAAATAGTTTTGAACGAAACAACACGTATTAGCGTTGTTCCTGTGACGTATCTAATCGATCCTTACTTAGCTACTATGTTATTTGACGTTTCGATGGACTCCAGTAACTCTAATGTGAGATACGAAATTTTCGGACGCAGCAGAAGCTGGAAATAGTTTTAAACGAAACAACACGCATTAGCGTTGTTCCTGTGATGTATCTAATCGATCCTTACTCATCTATCATGTTATTTGGCGTTTCGATGGACTCCAGTAACTTTGATGTGAGATACGAAGTTCTCGGACGCAGCTGAAGCTGGAAATAGTTTTAAATGAAACAACACGGATTAGCGTCGTTCCTGTGATGTATCTAAACGATCCTTACTTATCTAACATGTTATTTGACGTTTGGATGGACTCCAGTAAGTCCGATGTGAGATACAAAGTTTTTGGACGCAGCAGGAGCTGGAAATAGTTTTAAACGAAACAACACGTATTAGCGTTGTTCCTGTGCGGTATCTAATCGATCCTTACACATATATCATGTTATTTGGCGTTTCGATGGACTCCAGTAGCTCTGATGTGAGATACGACGTTTTCGGACGCAGCAGAAGCTGGAAATAGTTTTAAACGAAACAACACGCATTAGCGTTGTTCCTGTGATGTTTCTAATCGATCCTTACTCATCTATCATGTTATTTGACGTTTGGATTGACTCCAGTAACTCTAATGTGAGAAACGAAATTTTCGGACGCAGCAGAAGCTGGAAATAGTTTTAAACGAAACAACACGCATTAGCGTTGTTCCTGTGATGTATCTAATCGATCCTTACTCATCTATCATGTTATTTGACGTTTGGATGGACTCCAGTAAGTCTGATGTGAGATACAAAGTTTTTGGACGCAGCAGGAGCTGGAAATAGTTTTAAACGAAACAACACGTATTAGCGTTGTTCCTGTGCTGTATCTAATCGATCCTTACACATATATCATGTTATTTGGCGTTTCGATGGACTCCAGTAGCTCTGATGTGAGATACGACGTTTTCTGAGGCAGCAGAAGCTGGAAATAGTTTTAAACGAAACAACACGCATTAGCGTTGTTCCTGTGATGTATCTAATCGATCCTTACTCATCTATCATGTTATTTGGCGTTTCGATGGACTCCAGTAACTTTGATGTGAGATACGACGTTTTCGGACGCAGCAGAAGCTGGAAATAGTTTTAAACGAAACAGCACGCATTAGCGTTGTTCCTGTGATGTTTCTAATCGATCCTTACTCATCTATCATGTTATTTGACGTTTGGATGAACTCCAGTAACCCTGACGTGAGATACGAAGTTCTCGGACGCAGCAGAACCTGGAAATAGTTTTAAACGAAACAACACGCATTAGCGTTGTTCCTGTGATGTATCTAATCGATCCTTACTCATCTATCATGTTATTTGGCGTTTCGATAGACTCCAGTAGCTCTGATGTGAGATACGACGTTTTCTGAGGCAGCAGAAGCTGGAAATAGTTTTAAACGAAACAACACGCATTAGCGTTGTTCCTGTGATGTATCTAATCGATCCTTACTCATCTATCATGTTATTTGACGTTTCGATGGACTCCAGTAACTCTAATGTGAGAAACGAAATTTTCGGACGCAGCAGAAGCTGGAAATAGTTTTAAACGAAACAACACGCATTAGCGTTGTTCCTGTGACATATCTAATCGATCCTTACTTATCTATCATGTTATTTGACATTTGGATGGACTCCAGTAACCCTGACGTGAGATACGAAGTTCTCGGACGCAGCAGAACCTGGAAATAGTTTTAAACGAAACAACACGCACTAGCGTTGTTCCTGTGATGTATCTAATCGATCCTTACTCATCTATCATGTTATTTGGCGTTTCGATGGACTCCAGTAACTTAGATGTGAGATACGATGTTCTCGGACGCAGCTGAAGCTAGAAATAGTTTTAAACGAAACAACACGCATTAGCGTTGTTCCTGCGTAGTATCTAATCGATCCTTACTTATCTATCATGTTATTTGACATTTCGATGGACTCCAGTAGCTCTGATGTGATATACGACGTTTTTGGACGCAGCAGCAGCTGGAAATAGTTTTAAACGAAACAACACATATTAGCGTTGTTCCTGTGATGTATCTAATCGATCCTTACTCATCTATCATGTTATTTGACGTTTGGACGGACTCCAGCAACACTGATGTGATATACAAAGTTATCGGACGCAGCAGAAGCTGGAAATAGTTTTGAACGAAACAACACGTATTAGCGTTGTTCCTGTGCTGTATCTAATCGATCCATACTTATCTATCATGTTATTTGACGTTACGATGGACTCCAGTAACTCTGATGTGAGATACGACGTTTTCGGACGCAGCAGAAGCTGGAAATAGTTTTAAACGAAACAACACGTATTAGCGTTGTTCCTGTGATGTATCTAATCGATCCTTACTCATCTATCATGTTATTTGACGTTTGGATGGACTCCAGTAACTCTGATGAGAGACACAAAGATTTCGGACGCAGCAGAAGCTGGAAATAGTTTTGAACGAAACAACACGTATTAGCGTTGTTCCTGTGATGTATCTAATCGATCCTTACTCATCTATCATGTTATTTGACGTTTGGATGAACTCCAGTAACTCTGATGAGAGGCACAAAGATTTCGGACGCAGCAGAAGCTGGAAATAGTTTTAAACGAAACAACACGTATTAGCGTTTTTCCTGTGCTGTATCTAGTCGATCCTTACTCATATATCATGCTACTTGGCGTTTCGATGGACTCCAGTAGCTCTGATGTGAGATACGACGTTTTCGGACGCAGCAGAAGCTGGAAATAGTTATAAACGAAACAACACGCATTAGCGTTGTTCCTGTGATGTATCTAATCGATCCTTACTCATCTATCATGTTATTTGGCGTTTCGATGGACTCCAGTAACTTTGATGTGAGATACGAAGTTCTCAGACGCAGCTGAAGCTGGAAATAGTTTTAAATGAAACAACACGTATTAGCGTTGTTCCTGTGATGTATCTAATCGATCCTTACTCATCTATCATGTTATTTGACGTTTCGATGGACTCCAGTAACTCTAATGTGAGATACGAAATTTTCGGACGCAGCAGAAGCTGGGAATAGTTTTAAACGAAACAACACGCATTAGCGTTGTTCCTGTGATGTATCTAATCGATCCTTACTTATCTATCATGTTATTTGACGTTTGGATGGACTCCAGTAACCCTGACGTGAGATACGAAGTTCTCGGACGCAGCAGAAGCTGGAAATAGTTTTAAACGAAACATCACGTATTAGCGTTGTTCCTGTTATGTATCTAATCGATCCTTACTCATCTATCATGTTATTTGAAGTTTGGATGGACTCCAGTAACTCTGATGTGAGATACAAAGTTTTTGGACGCAGCAGAACCTGGAAATAGTTTTAAACGAAACAACACGCATTAGCGTTGTTCCTGTGATGTATCTAATCGATCCTTACTCATCTATCATGTTATTTGACGTTTCGATGGACTCCAGTAACTCTAATGTGAGATACGAAATTTTCGGACGCAGCAGAAGCTGGGAATAGTTTTAAACGAAACAACACGCATTAGCGTTGTTCCTGTGATGTATCTAATCGATCCTTACTCATCTATCATGTTATTTGGCGTTTCGATGGACTCCAGTAACTTTGATGTGAGATACGACGTTTTCGGACGCAGCAGAAGCTGGAAATAGTTTTAAACGAAACAACACGCATTAGCGTTGTTCCTGTGATGTTTCTAATCGATCCTTACTCATCTATCATGTTATTTGACGTTTGGATGAACTCCAGTAACCCTGACGTGAGATACGAAGTTCTCGGACGCAGCAGAACCTGGAAATAGTTTTAAACGAAACAACACGCATTAGCGTTGTTCCTGTGATGTATCTAATCGATCCTTACTCATCTATCATGTTATTTGGCGTTTCGATAGACTCCAGTAGCTCTGATGTGAGATACGACGTTTTCTGAGGCAGCAGAAGCTGGAAATAGTTTTAAACGAAACAACACGCATTAGCGTTGTTCCTGTGATGTATCTAATCGATCCTTACTCATCTATCATGTTATTTGACGTTTCGATGGACTCCAGTAACTCTAATGTGAGAAACGAAATTTTCGGACGCAGCAGAAGCTGGAAATAGTTTTAAACGAAACAACACGCATTAGCGTTGTTCCTGTGACATATCTAATCGATCCTTACTTATCTATCATGTTATTTGACATTTGGATGGACTCCAGTAACCCTGACGTGAGATACGAAGTTCTCGGACGCAGCAGAACCTGGAAATAGTTTTAAACGAAACAACACGCATTAGCGTTGTTCCTGCGTAGTATCTAATCGATCCTTACTTATCTATCATGTTATTTGACATTTCGATGGACTCCAGTAGCTCTGATGTGATATACGACGTTTTTGGACGCAGCAGCAGCTGGAAATAGTTTTAAACGAAACAACACATATTAGCGTTGTTCCTGTGATGTATCTAATCGATCCTTACTCATCTATCATGTTATTTGACGTTTGGACGGACTCCAGCAACACTGATGTGATATACAAAGTTATCGGACGCAGCAGAAGCTGGAAATAGTTTTGAACGAAACAACACGTATTAGCGTTGTTCCTGTGCTGTATCTAATCGATCCATACTTATCTATCATGTTATTTGACGTTACGATGGACTCCAGTAACTCTGATGTGAGATACGACGTTTTCGGACGCAGCAGAAGCTGGAAATAGTTTTAAACGAAACAACACGTATTAGCGTTGTTCCTGTGATGTATCTAATCGATCCTTACTCATCTATCATGTTATTTGACGTTTGGATGGACTCCAGTAACTCTGATGAGAGACACAAAGATTTCGGACGCAGCAGAAGCTGGAAATAGTTTTGAACGAAACAACACGTATTAGCGTTGTTCCTGTGATGTATCTAATCGATCCTTACTCATCTATCATGTTATTTGACGTTTGGATGAACTCCAGTAACTCTGATGAGAGGCACAAAGATTTCGGACGCAGCAGAAGCTGGAAATAGTTTTAAACGTTTTTCCTGTGCTGTATCTAGTCGATCCTTACTCATATATCATGCTACTTGGCGTTTCGATGGACTCCAGTAGCTCTGATGTGAGATACGACGTTTTCGGACGCAGCAGAAGCTGGAAATAGTTTTAAACGAAACAACACGCATTAGCGTTGTTCCTGTGATGTATCTAATCGATCCTTACTCATCTATCATGTTATTTGGCGTTTCGATGGACTCCAGTAACTTTGATGTGAGATACGAAGTTCTCAGACGCAGCTGAAGCTGGAAATAGTTTTAAATGAAACAACACGTATTAGCGTTGTTCCTGTGATGTATCTAATCGATCCTTACTCATCTATCATGTTATTTGACGTTTCGATGGACTCCAGTAACTCTAATGTGAGATACGAAATTTTCGGACGCAGCAGAAGCTGGGAATAGTTTTAAACGAAACAACACGCATTAGCGTTGTTCCTGTGATGTATCTAATCGATCCTTACTTATCTATCATGTTATTTGACGTTTGGATGGACTCCAGTAACCCTGACGTGAGATACGAAGTTCTCGGACGCAGCAGAAGCTGGAAATAGTTTTAAACGAAACATCACGTATTAGCGTTGTTCCTGTTATGTATCTAATCGATCCTTACTCATCTATCATGTTATTTGAAGTTTGGATGGACTCCAGTAACTCTGATGTGAGATACAAAGTTTTTGGACGCAGCAGAACCTGGAAATAGTTTTAAACGAAACAACACGCATTAGCGTTGTTCCTGTGATGTATCTAATCGATCCTTACTCATCTATCATGTTATTTGGCGTTTCGATGGACTCCAGTAGCTCTGATGTGAGATACGACGTTTTCTGAGGCAGCAGAAGCTGGAAATAGTTTTAAACGAAACAACACGCATTAGCGTTGTTCCTGTGATGTATCTAATCGATCCTTACTCATCTATCATGTTATTTGGCGTTTCGATGGACTCCAGTAACTTTGATGTGAGATACGAAGTTCTCGGACGCAGCTGAAGCTAGAAATAGTTTTAAACGAAACAACACGCATTAGCGTTGTTACTGTGATGTATCTAATCGATCCTTACTCATCTATCATGTTATTTGACGTTTGGATGGACTCCAGTAACTCTGATGTGAGATACAAAGTTTTTGGACGCAGCAGAAGCTGGAAATAGTTTTGAACGAAACAACACGTATTAGCGTTGTTCCTGTGATGTATCTAATCGATCCTTACTCATCTATCATGTTATTTGGCGTTTCGATGGACTCCAGTAACTTTGATGTGAGATACGAAGTTCTCGGACGCAGCTGAAGCTAGAAATAGTTTTAAACGAAACAACACGCATTAGCGTTGTTACTGTGATGTATCTAGTCGATCCTTACTCATCTATCATGTTATTTGACGTTTGGATGGACTCCAGTAACTCTGATGTGAGATACAAAGTTTTTGGACGCAGCAGAAGCTGGAAATAGTTTTGAACGAAACAACACGTATTAGCGTTGTTCCTGTGATGTATCTAAACGATCCTTACTTAGCTACTATGTTATTTGACGTTTGGATGGACTCCAGTAACTCTAATGTGAGATACGAAATTTTCGGACGCAGCAGAAGCTGGAAATAGTTTTAAACGAAACAACACGCATTAGCATTTTTCCTGTGATGTATCTAATCGATCCTTACTCATCTATCATGTTATTTGGCGTTTCGATGGACTCCAGTAACCCTGACGTGAGATACGAAGTTCTCGGACGCAGCAGAAGCTGGAAATAGTTTTAAACGAAACAACACGTATTAGCGTTGTTCCTGTGCTGTATCTAATCGATCCTTACGCATCTATCATGATATTTGACGTTTCGATGGACTCCAGTAACTCTAATGTGAGATACGAAATTTTCGGACGCAGCAGAAGCTGGAAATAGTTTTAAACGAAACAACACGCATTAGCGTTGTTCCTGTGATGTATCTAATCGATCCTTACACATCTATTATGTTATTTGACGTTTGGATGGACTCCAGTAACTTTGATGTGAAATACGAAGTTCTCGGACGCAGCTGAAGCTGGAAATAGTTTTAAATGAAACAACACGTATTAGCGTTGTTCCTGTGATGTATCTAAACGATCCTTACTTATCTAACATGTTATTTGACGTTTGGATGGACTCCAGTAACCCTGACGTGAGATACGAAGTTCTCGGACGCAGCAGAAGCTGGAAATAGTTTTAAACGAAACAACACGCATTAGCGTTGTTCCTGTGATGTATCTAATCGATCCTTACTTATCTATCATGTTATTTGACGTTTGGATGGACTCCAGTAACCCTGACGTGAGATACGAAGTTCTCGGACGCAGCAGAAGCTGGAAATAGTTTTAAACGAAACAACACGTATTAGCGTTGTTCCTGTGATGTATCTAATCGATCCTTACTCATCTATCATGATATTTGACGTTTGGATGGACTCCAGTAACTCTGATGTGAGATACAAAGTCTTTGGACGCAGCAGAAGCTGGAAATAGTTTTAAACGAAACAACACGCATTGGCGTTGTTCCTGTGATGTATCTAATCGATCCTTACTCATCTATCATGTTATTTGACGTTTGGATGGACTCCAGTAACTTTGATGTGAGATACAAAGTTTTTGGACGCAGCAGAAGCTGGAAATAGTTTTGAACGAAACAACACGTATTAGCGTTGTTCCTGTGACGTATCTAATCGATCCTTACTTAGCTACTATGTTATTTGACGTTTCGATGGACTCCAGTAACTCTAATGTGAGATACGAAATTTTCGGACGCAGCAGAAGCTGGAAATAGTTTTAAACGAAACAACACGCATTAGCGTTGTTCCTGTGATGTATCTAATCGATCCTTACTCATCTATCATGTTATTTGGCGTTTCGATGGACTCCAGTAACTTTGATGTGAGATACGAAGTTCTCGGACGCAGCTGAAGCTGGAAATAGTTTTAAATGAAACAACACGTATTAGCGTCGTTCCTGTGATGTATCTAAACGATCCTTACTTATCTAACATGTTATTTGACGTTTGGATGGACTCCAGTAAGTCTGATGTGAGATACAAAGTTTTTGGACGCAGCAGGAGCTGGAAATAGTTTTAAACGAAACAACACGTATTAGCGTTGTTCCTGTGCTGTATCTAATCGATCCTTACACATATATCATGTTATTTGGCGTTTCGATGGACTCCAGTAGCTCTGATGTGAGATACGACGTTTTCGGACGCAGCAGAAGCTGGAAATAGTTTTAAACGAAACAACACGCATTAGCGTTGTTCCTGTGATGTTTCTAATCGATCCTTACTCATCTATCATGTTATTTGACGTTTGGATGAACTCCAGTAACCCTGACGTGAGATACGAAGTTCTCGGACGCAGCAGAACCTGGAAATAGTTTTAAACGAAACAACACGCATTAGCGTTGTTCCTGTGATGTATCTAATCGATCCTTACTCATCTATCATGTTATTTGGCGTTTCGATGGACTCCAGTAGCTCTGATGTGAGATACGACGTTTTCTGAGGCAGCAGAAGCTGGAAATAGTTTTAAACGAAACAACACGCATTAGCGTTGCTCCTGTGATGTATCTAATCGATCCTTACTCATCTATCATGTTATTTGACGTTTCGATGGACTCCAGTAACTCTAATGTGAGAAACGAAATTTTCGGACGCAGCAGAAGCTGGAAATAGTTTTAAACGAAACAACACGCATTAGCGTTGTTCCTGTGATATATCTAATCGATCCTTACTTATCTATCATGTTATTTGACATTTGGATGGACTCCAGTAACCCTGACGTGAGATACGAAGTTCTCGGACGCAGCAGAACCTGGAAATAGTTTTAAACGAAACAACACGCACTAGCGTTGTTCCTGTGATGTATCTAATCGATCCTTACTCATCTATCATGTTATTTGGCGTTTCGATGGACTCCAGTAACTTAGATGTGAGATACGATGTTCTCGGACGCAGCTGAAGCTAGAAATAGTTTTAAACGAAACAACACGCATTAGCGTTGTTCCTGCGTAGTATCTAATCGATCCTTACTTATCTATCATGTTATTTGACATTTCGATGGACTCCAGTAGCTCTGATGTGATATACGACGTTTTCGGACGCAGCAGCAGCTGGAAATAGTTTTAAACGAAACAACACATATTAGCGTTGTTCCTGTGATGTATCTAATCGATCCTTACTCATCTATCATGTTATTTGACGTTTGGACGGACTCCAGTGACCCTGATGTGATATACAAAGTTATCGGACGCAGCAGAAGCTGGAAATAGTTTTGAACGAAACAACACGTATTAGCGTTGTTCCTGTGCTGTATCTAATCGATCCATACTTATCTATCATGTTATTTGACGTTACGATGGACTCCAGTAACTCTGATGTGAGATACGACGTTTTCGGATGCATCAGAAGCTGGAAATAGTTTTAAACGAAACAACACGTATTAGCGTTGTTCCTGTGATGTATCTAATCGATCCTTACTCATCTATCATGTTATTTGACGTTTGGATGGACTCCAGTAACTCTGATGAGAGACACAAAGATTTCGGACGCAGCAGAAGCTGGAAATAGTTTTGAACGAAACAACACGTATTAGCGTTGTTCCTGTGATGTATCTAATCGATCCTTACTCATCTATCATGTTATTGACGTTTGGATGAACTCCAGTAACTCTGATGAGAGGCACAAAGATTTCGGACGCAGCAGAAGCTGGAAATAGTTTTAAACGAAACAACACGTATTAGCGTTTTTCCTGTGCTGTATCTAGTCGATCCTTACTCATATATCATGCTACTTGGCGTTTCGATGGACTCCAGTAGCTCTGATGTGAGATACGACGTTTTCGGACGCAGCAGAAGCTGGAAATAGTTTTAAACGAAACAACACGCATTAGCGTTGTTCCTGTGATGAATCTAATCGATCCTTACTCATCTATCATGTTATTTGGCGTTTCGATGGACTCCAGTAACTTTGATGTGAGATACGAAGTTCTCAGACGCAGCTGAAACTGGAAATAGTTTTAAATGAAACAACACGTATTAGCGTTGTTCCTGTGATGTATCTAATCGATCCTTACTCATCTATCATGCTATTTGGCGTTTCGATGGACTCCAGTAGCTCTGATGTGAGATACGACGTTTTCTGAGGCAGCAGAAGCTGGAAATAGTTTTAAAAGAAACAACACGCATTAGCGATGTTCCTGTGATGTATCTAATCGATCCTTACTCATCTATCATGTTATTTGACGTTTCGATGGACTCCAGTAACCCTGACGTGAGATACGAAGTTCTCGGACGCAGCAGAACCTGGAAATAGTTTTAAACGAAACAACACCCATTAGCGTTGTTCCTGTGATGTATCTAATCGATCCTTACTCATCTATCATGTTATTTGGCGTTTCGATGGACTCCAGTAACTTTGATGTGAGATACGAAGTTCTCGGACGCAGCTGAAGCTGGAAATAGTTTTAAATGAAACAACACGTATTAGCGTTGTTCCTGTGATGTATCTAATCGAACCTTACTTATCTATCATGTTATTTGACGTTTGGATGGGCTCCAGTAACCCTGACGTGAGATACGAAGTTCTCGGACGCAGCAGAAGCTGGAAATAGTTTTAAACGAAACAACACGCATTAGCGTTGTTCCTGTGATGTATCTAATCGATCCTTACTTATCTATCATGTTATTTGACGTTTGGATGGACTCCAGTAACCCTGACGTGAGATACGAAGTTCTCGGACGCAGCAGAAGCTGGAAATAGTTTTAAACGAAACAACACGTATTAGCGTTGTTCCTGTGATGTATCTAATCGATCCTTACTCATCTATCATGTTATTTGACGTTTGGATGGACTTCAGTAACTTTGATGTGAGATACAAAGTTTTTGGACGCAGCAGAAGCTGGAAATAGTTTTGAACGAAACAACACGTATTAGCGTTGTTCCTGTGATGTATCTAATCGATCCTTACTCATCTATCATGTTATTTCGCGTTTCGATGGACTCCAGTAACTTTGATGTGAGATACGAAGTTCTCGGACGCAGCTGAAGCTAGAAATAGTTTCAAACGAAACAACACGCATTAGCGTTGTTACTGTGATGTATCTAATCGATCCTTATTTATCTATCATGTTATTTGACGTTTGGATGGACTCCAGTAAGTCTGATGTGAGATACAAAATTTTTGGACGCAGCAGGAGCTGGAAATAGTTTTAAACGAAACAACACGTATTAGCGTTGTTCCTGTGCTGTATCTAATCGATCCTTACTCATCTATCAGGATATTTGACGTTTCGATGGACTCCAGTAACTCTAATGTGAGATACGAAATTTTCGGACGCAGCAGAAGCTGGAAATAGTTTTAAACGAAACAACACGCATTAGCGTTGTTCCTGTGATGTATCTAATCGATCCTTACACATCTATCATGTTATTTGACGTTTGGATGGACTCCAGTAACTTTGATGTGAAATACGAAGTTCTCGGACGCAGCTGAAGCTGGAAATAGTTTTAAATGAAACAACACGTATTAGCGTTGTTCCTGTGATGTATCTAAACGATCCTTACTTATCTAACATGTTATTTGACGTTTGGATGGACTCCAGTAACGCTGACGTGAGATACGAAGTTCTCGGACGCAGCAGAAGCTGGAAATAGTTTTAAACGAAACAACACGCATTAGCGTTGTTCCTGTGATGTATCTAATCGATCCTTACTTATCTATCATGTTATTTGACGTTTGGATGGACTCCAGTAACCCTGACGTGAGATACGAAGTTCTCGGACGCAGCAGAAGCTGGAAATAGTTTTAAACGAAACAACACGTATTAGCGTTGTTCCTGTGATGTATCTAATCGATCCTTACTCATCTATCATGATATTTGACGTTTGGATGGACTCCAGTAACTCTGATGTGAGATACAAAGTCTTTTGACGCAGCAGAAGCTGGAAATAGTTTTAAACGAAACAACACGCATTGGCGTTGTTCCTGTGATGTATCTAATCGATCCTTACTCATCTATCATGTTATTTGACGTTTGGATGGACTCCAGTAACTTTGATGTGAGATACAAAGTTTTTGGACGCAGCAGAAGCTGGAAATAGTTTTGAACGAAACAACACATATTAGCGTTGTTCCTGTGACGTATCTAATCGATCCTTACTTAGCTACTATGTTATTTGACGTTTCGATGGACTCCAGTAACTCTAATGTGAGATACGAAATTTTCGGACGCAGCAGAAGCTGGAAATAGTTTTAAACGAAACAACACGCATTAGCGTTGTTCCTGTGATGTATCTAATCGATCCTTACTCATCTATCATGTTATTTGGCGTTTCGATGGACTCCAGTAACTTTGATGTGAGATACGAAGTTCTCGGACGCAGCTGAAGCTGGAAATAGTTTTAAATGAAACAACACGGATTAGCGTCGTTCCTGTGATGTATCTAAACGATCCTTACTTATCTAACATGTTATTTGACGTTTGGATGGACTCCAGTAAGTCTGATGTGAGATACAAAGTTTTTGGACGCAGCAGGAGCTGGAAATAGTTTTAAACGAAACAACACGTATTAGCGTTGTTCCTGTGCGGTATCTAATCGATCCTTACACATATATCATGTTATTTGGCGTTTCGATGGACTCCAGTAGCTCTGATGTGAGATACGACGTTTTCGGACGCAGCAGAAGCTGGAAATAGTTTTAAACGAAACAACACGCATTAGCGTTGTTCCTGTGATGTTTCTAATCGATCCTTACTCATCTATCATGTTATTTGACGTTTGGATGGACTCCAGTAACTCTAATGTGAGAAACGAAATTTTCGGACGCAGCAGAAGCTGGAAATAGTTTTAAACGAAACAACACGCATTAGCGTTGTTCCTGTGATGTATCTAATCGATCCTTACTCATCTATCATGTTATTTGACGTTTGGATGGACTCCAGTAAGTCTGATGTGAGATACAAAGTTTTTGGACGCAGCAGGAGCTGGAAATAGTTTTAAACGAAACAACACGTATTAGCGTTGTTCCTGTGCTGTATCTAATCGATCCTTACACATATATCATGTTATTTGGCGTTTCGATGGACTCCAGTAGCTCTGATGTGAGATACGACGTTTTCTGAGGCAGCAGAAGCTGGAAATAGTTTTAAACGAAACAACACGCATTAGCGTTGTTCCTGTGATGTATCTAATCGATCCTTACTCATCTATCATGTTATTTGGCGTTTCGATGGACTCCAGTAACTTTGATGTGAGATACGACGTTTTCGGACGCAGCAGAAGCTGGAAATAGTTTTAAACGAAACAACACGCATTAGCGTTGTTCCTGTGATGTTTCTAATCGATCCTTACTCATCTATCATATTATTTGACGTTTGGATGAACTCCAGTAACCCTGACGTGAGATACGAAGTTCTCGGACGCAGCAGAACCTGGAAATAGTTTTAAACGAAACAACACGCATTAGCGTTGTTCCTGTGATGTATCTAATCGATCCTTACTCATCTATCATGTTATTTGGCGTTTCGATAGACTCCAGTAGCTCTGATGTGAGATACGACGTTTTCTGAGGCAGCAGAAGCTGGAAATAGTTTTAAACGAAACAACACGCATTAGCGTTGTTCCTGTGATGTATCTAATCGATCCTTACTCATCTATCATGTTATTTGACGTTTCGATGGACTCCAGTAACTCTAATGTGAGAAACGAAATTTTCGGACGCAGCAGAAGCTGGAAATAGTTTTAAACGAAACAACACGCATTAGCGTTGTTCCTGTGACATATCTAATCGATCCTTACTTATCTATCATGTTATTTGACATTTGGATGGACTCCAGTAACCCTGACGTGAGATACGAAGTTCTCGGACGCAGCAGAACCTGGAAATAGTTTTAAACGAAACAACACGCACTAGCGTTGTTCCTGTGATGTATCTAATCGATCCTTACTCATCTATCATGTTATTTGGCGTTTCGATGGACTCCAGTAACTTAGATGTGAGATACGATGTTCTCGGACGCAGCTGAAGCTAGAAATAGTTTTAAACGAAACAACACGCATTAGCGTTGTTCCTGCGTAGTATCTAATCGATCCTTACTTATCTATCATGTTATTTGACATTTCGATGGACTCCAGTAGCTCTGATGTGATATACGACGTTTTTGGACGCAGCAGCAGCTGGAAATAGTTTTAAACGAAACAACACATATTAGCGTTGTTCCTGTGATGTATCTAATCGATCCTTACTCATCTATCATGTTATTTGACGTTTGGACGGACTCCAGCAACACTGATGTGATATACAAAGTTATCGGACGCAGCAGAAGCTGGAAATAGTTTTGAACGAAACAACACGTATTAGCGTTGTTCCTGTGCTGTATCTAATCGATCCATACTTATCTATCATGTTATTTGACGTTACGATGGACTCCAGTAACTCTGATGTGAGATACGACGTTTTCGGACGCAGCAGAAGCTGGAAATAGTTTTAAACGAAACAACACGTATTAGCGTTGTTCCTGTGATGTATCTAATCGATCCTTACTCATCTATCATGTTATTTGACGTTTGGATGGACTCCAGTAACTCTGATGAGAGACACAAAGATTTCGGACGCAGCAGAAGCTGGAAATAGTTTTGAACGAAACAACACGTATTAGCGTTGTTCCTGTGATGTATCTAATCGATCCTTACTCATCTATCATGTTATTTGACGTTTGGATGAACTCCAGTAACTCTGATGAGAGGCACAAAGATTTCGGACGCAGCAGAAGCTGGAAATAGTTTTAAACGAAACAACACGTATTAGCGTTTTTCCTGTGCTGTATCTAGTCGATCCTTACTCATATATCATGCTACTTGGCGTTTCGATGGACTCCAGTAGCTCTGATGTGAGATACGACGTTTTCGGACGCAGCAGAAGCTGGAAATAGTTTTAAACGAAACAACACGCATTAGCGTTGTTCCTGTGATGTATCTAATCGATCCTTACTCATCTATCATGTTATTTGGCGTTTCGATGGACTCCAGTAACTTTGATGTGAGATACGAAGTTCTCAGACGCAGCTGAAGCTGGAAATAGTTTTAAATGAAACAACACGTATTAGCGTTGTTCCTGTGATGTATCTAATCGATCCTTACTCATCTATCATGTTATTTGACGTTTCGATGGACTCCAGTAACTCTAATGTGAGATACGAAATTTTCGGACGCAGCAGAAGCTGGGAATAGTTTTAAACGAAACAACACGCATTAGCGTTGTTCCTGTGATGTATCTAATCGATCCTTACTTATCTATCATGTTATTTGACGTTTGGATGGACTCCAGTAACCCTGACGTGAGATACGAAGTTCTCGGACGCAGCAGAAGCTGGAAATAGTTTTAAACGAAACATCACGTATTAGCGTTGTTCCTGTTATGTATCTAATCGATCCTTACTCATCTATCATGTTATTTGAAGTTTGGATGGACTCCAGTAACTCTGATGTGAGATACAAAGTTTTTGGACGCAGCAGAACCTGGAAATAGTTTTAAACGAAACAACACGCATTAGCGTTGTTCCTGTGATGTATCTAATCGATCCTTACTCATCTATCATGTTATTTGACGTTTCGATGGACTCCAGTAACTCTAATGTGAGATACGAAATTTTCGGACGCAGCAGAAGCTGGGAATAGTTTTAAACGAAACAACACGCATTAGCGTTGTTCCTGTGATGTATCTAATCGATCCTTACTCATCTATCATGTTATTTGGCGTTTCGATGGACTCCAGTAACTTTGATGTGAGATACGACGTTTTCGGACGCAGCAGAAGCTGGAAATAGTTTTAAACGAAACAACACGCATTAGCGTTGTTCCTGTGATGTTTCTAATCGATCCTTACTCATCTATCATGTTATTTGACGTTTGGATGAACTCCAGTAACCCTGACGTGAGATACGAAGTTCTCGGACGCAGCAGAACCTGGAAATAGTTTTAAACGAAACAACACGCATTAGCGTTGTTCCTGTGATGTATCTAATCGATCCTTACTCATCTATCATGTTATTTGGCGTTTCGATAGACTCCAGTAGCTCTGATGTGAGATACGACGTTTTCTGAGGCAGCAGAAGCTGGAAATAGTTTTAAACGAAACAACACGCATTAGCGTTGTTCCTGTGATGTATCTAATCGATCCTTACTCATCTATCATGTTATTTGACGTTTCGATGGACTCCAGTAACTCTAATGTGAGAAACGAAATTTTCGGACGCAGCAGAAGCTGGAAATAGTTTTAAACGAAACAACACGCATTAGCGTTGTTCCTGTGACATATCTAATCGATCCTTACTTATCTATCATGTTATTTGACATTTGGATGGACTCCAGTAACCCTGACGTGAGATACGAAGTTCTCGGACGCAGCAGAACCTGGAAATAGTTTTAAACGAAACAACACGCACTAGCGTTGTTCCTGTGATGTATCTAATCGATCCTTACTCATCTATCATGTTATTTGGCGTTTCGATGGACTCCAGTAACTTAGATGTGAGATACGATGTTCTCGGACGCAGCTGAAGCTAGAAATAGTTTTAAACGAAACAACACGCATTAGCGTTGTTCCTGCGTAGTATCTAATCGATCCTTACTTATCTATCATGTTATTTGACATTTCGATGGACTCCAGTAGCTCTGATGTGATATACGACGTTTTTGGACGCAGCAGCAGCTGGAAATAGTTTTAAACGAAACAACACATATTAGCGTTGTTCCTGTGATGTATCTAATCGATCCTTACTCATCTATCATGTTATTTGACGTTTGGACGGACTCCAGCAACACTGATGTGATATACAAAGTTATCGGACGCAGCAGAAGCTGGAAATAGTTTTGAACGAAACAACACGTATTAGCGTTGTTCCTGTGCTGTATCTAATCGATCCATACTTATCTATCATGTTATTTGACGTTACGATGGACTCCAGTAACTCTGATGTGAGATACGACGTTTTCGGACGCAGCAGAAGCTGGAAATAGTTTTAAACGAAACAACACGTATTAGCGTTGTTCCTGTGATGTATCTAATCGATCCTTACTCATCTATCATGTTATTTGACGTTTGGATGGACTCCAGTAACTCTGATGAGAGACACAAAGATTTCGGACGCAGCAGAAGCTGGAAATAGTTTTGAACGAAACAACACGTATTAGCGTTGTTCCTGTAATGTATCTAATCGATCCTTACTCATCTATCATGTTATTTGACGTTTGGATGAACTCCAGTAACTCTGATGAGAGGCACAAAGATTTCGGACGCAGCAGAAGCTGGAAATAGTTTTAAACGAAACAACACGTATTAGCGTTTTTCCTGTGCTGTATCTAGTCGATCCTTACTCATATATCATGCTACTTGGCGTTTCGATGGACTCCAGTAGCTCTGATGTGAGATACGACGTTTTCGGACGCAGCAGAAGCTGGAAATAGTTTTAAACGAAACAACACGCATTAGCGTTGTTCCTGTGATGTATCTAATCGATCCTTACTCATCTATCATGTTATTTGGCGTTTCGATGGACTCCAGTAACTTTGATGTGAGATACGAAGTTCTCAGACGCAGCTGAAGCTGGAAATAGTTTTAAATGAAACAACACGTATTAGCGTTGTTCCTGTGATGTATCTAATCGATCCTTACTCATCTATCATGTTATTTGACGTTTCGATGGACTCCAGTAACTCTAATGTGAGATACGAAATTTTCGGACGCAGCAGAAGCTGGGAATAGTTTTAAACGAAACAACACGCATTAGCGTTGTTACTGTGATGTATCTAGTCGATCCTTACTCATCTATCATGTTATTTGACGTTTGGATGGACTCCAGTAACTCTGATGTGAGATACAAAGTTTTTGGACGCAGCAGAAACTGGAAATAGTTTTGAACGAAACAACACGTATTAGCGTTGTTCCTGTGATGTATCTAATCGATCCTTACTCATCTATCATGTTATTTGGCGTTTCGATGGACTCCAGTAACTTAGATGTGAGATACGAAGTTCTCGGACGCAGCTGAAGCTAGAAATAGTTTTAAACGATACAACACGCATTAGCGTTGTTCCTGTGTAGTATCTAATCGATCCTTACTTATCTATCATGTTATTTGACGTTTGGATGGACTCCAGTAACCCTGACGTGAGATACGAAGTACTCGGACGCAGCAGAACCTGGAAATAGTTTTAAACGAAACAACACGCATTAGCGTTGTTCCTGTGATGTATCTAATCGATCCTTACTCATCTATCATGTTATTTGGCGTTTCGATGGACTCCAGTAACTTAGATGTGAGATACGAAGTTCTCGGACGCAGCTGAAGCTAGAAGGACGCAGCTGAAGCTAGAAATAGTTTTAAACGAAACAACACGCATTAGCGTTGTTCCTGTGTAGTATCTAATCGATTCTTATTTATCTATCATGTTATTTGACATTTCGATGGACTCCAGTAGCTCTGATGTGATATACGACGTTTTCGGACGCAGCAGCAGCTGGAAATAGTTTTAAACGAAACAACACATATTAGCGTTGTTCCTGTGATGTATCTAATCGATCCTTACTCATCTATCATGTTATTTGACGTTTGGACGGACTCCTGTAACCCTGATGTGAGATACAAAGTTATCGGACGCAGCAGAAGCTGGAAATAGTTTTGAACGAAACAACACGTATTAGCGTTGTTCCTGTGCTGTATCTAATCGATCCATACTTATCTATCATGTTATTTGACGTTTCGATGGACTCAAGTAACTCTGATGTTAGATACGACGTTTTCGGAC
This sequence comes from Prosopocoilus inquinatus, assembly GCA_036172665.1. Taxonomy (NCBI): domain Eukaryota; kingdom Metazoa; phylum Arthropoda; class Insecta; order Coleoptera; family Lucanidae; genus Prosopocoilus; species Prosopocoilus inquinatus. The sequence goes on from CM069870.1 coordinate 46,065,279, forward strand.
GCAGCAGAAGCTGGAAATAGTTTTAAACGAAACAACACGTTTTAGCGTTGCTCCTGTGATGTATCTGATCGATTCTTACTCATCTATCATGTTATTTGACGTTTGAATGGACTCCAGTAACTCTGATGAGAGACACAAAGATTTCGGACGCAGCAGAAGCTGGAAATAGTTTTGAACGAAACAACACGTATTAGCGTTGTTCCTGTGATGTATCTAATCGATCCTTACCCATCTATCATGTCATTTGACGTTTCGATGGACTCCAGTAACTCTAATGTGAGATACGAAATTTTCGGACGCAGCAGAAGCTGGAAATAGTTTTAAACGAAACAACACGCATTAGCGTTGTTCCTGTGATGTATCTAATCGATCCTTACTTATCTATCATGTTATTTGACGTTTGGATGGACTCCAGTAACCCTGACGTGAGCTACGAAGTTCTCGGACGCAGCAGAAGCTGGAAATAGTTTTAAACGAAACAACACGCATTAGCGTTGTTCCTGTGATGTATCTAATCGATCCTTACTTATCTATCATGTTATTTGACGTTTGGATGGACTCCAGTAACTCTGATGTGATATACAGAGTTTTTGGACGCAGCAGAAGCTGGAAATAGTTTTGAATGAAACAACACGTATTAGCGTTGTTCCTTTGATGTATCTAATCGATAATTACTTAGCTACTATGTTATTTGACGTTTCGATGGACTCCAGTAACTCTAATGTGAGATACGAAATTTTCGGACGCAGCAGAAGCTGGAAATAGTTTTAAACGAAACAACACGCATTAGCGTTGTTCCTGTGATGTATCTAATCGATCCTTACTCATCTATCATGTTATTTGGCGTTTCGATGGACTCCAGTAACTTTGAAGTGAGATACGAAGTTCTCGGACGCAGCAGAAGCTGGAAATAGTTTTAAACGAAACAACACGCATTAGCGTTGTTCCTGTGATGTATCTAATCGATCCTTACTTAGCTACTATGTTATTTGACGTTTCGATGGACTCCAGTAACTCTAATGTGATATACGAAATTTTCGGACGCAGCAGCAGCTGGAAATAGTTTTAAACGAAACAACACATCTTAGCGTTGTTCCTGTGATGTATCTAATCGATCCTTACTCATCTATCATGTTATTTGACGTTTGGACGGACTTCAGTAACCCTGATGTGAGATACAAAGTTATCGGACGCAGCAGAAGCTGGAAATAGTTTTGAACGAAACAACACGTATTAGCGTTGTTCCTGTGCTGTATCTAATCGATCCATACTTATCTATCATGTTATTTGACGTTTCGATGGACTCCAGTAACTCTGATTTGAGATACGACGTATTCGGACGCAGCAGAAGCTGGAAATAGTTTTAAACGAAACAACACATATTAGCGTTGTTCCTGTGATGTATCTAATCGATCCTTACTCATCTATCATGTTATTTGACGTTTGGATGGACTCCAGTAACTCTGATGAGAGACACAAAGATTTCGGACGCAGCAGAAGCTGGAAATAGTTTTGAACGAAGCAACACGTATTAACGTTGTTTCTGTGATGTATCTAATCGATCCTTACACATCTATCATGTTATTTGACGTTTGGATGGACTCCAGTAACCCTGACGTGAGATACGAAGTTCTCGGACGCAGCAGAAGCTGGAAATAGTTTTAAACGAAACAACACGTATTAGCGTTGTTCCTGTGATGTATCTAATCGATCCTTACTCATCTATCATGTTATTTGACGTTTGGATGGACTCCAGTAACTCTGATGTGAGATACAAAGTTCTTGGACGCAGCAGAACCTGGAAATAGTTTTAAACGAAACAACACGCATTAGCGTTGTTCCTGTGATGTATCTAATCGATCCTTACTCATCTATCATGTTATTTGGCGTTTCGATGGACTCCAGTAGCTCTGATGTGAGATACGACGTTTTCGGACGCAGCAGAAGCTGGAAATAGTTTTAAACGAAACAACACGTATTAGCGTTGTTCCTGTGATGTATCTAATCGATCCTTACTCATCTATCATGTTATTTGACGTTTGGATGGACTCCAGTAACTCTGATGAGAGACACAAAGATTTCGGACGCAGCAGAAGCTGGAAATAGTTTTGAACGAAGCAACACGTATTAGCGTTGTTTCTGTGATGTATCTAATCGATCCTTACTCATCTATCATGTTATTTGACGTTTGGATGGAATCCAGTAACCCTGACGTGAGATACGAAGTTCTCGGACGCAGCAGAAGCTGGAAATAGTTTTAAACGAAACAACACGTATTAGCGTTGTTCCTGTGATGTATCTAATCGATCCTAACTCATCTATCATGTTATTTGACGTTTGGATGGACTCCAGTAACTCTGATGTGAGATACAAAGTTTTTGGACGCAGCAGAACCTGGAAATAGTTTTAAACGAAACAACACGCATTAACGTTGTTCCTGTGATGTATCTAATCGATCCTTACTCATCCATCATGTTATTTGGCGTTTCGATGGACTCCAGTAGCTCTGATGTGAGATACGACGTTTTCTGAGGCAGCAGAAGCTGGAAATAGTTTTAAACGAAAGAGCACGCATTAGCGTTGTTCCTGTGATGTATCTAATCGATCCTTACTCATCTATCATGTTATTTGGCGTTTCGATGGACTCCAGTAGCTCTGATGTGAGATACGACGTTTTCTGAGGCAGCAGAAGCTGGAAATACTTTTAAACGAAACAACACGCATTAGCGTTGTTCCTGTGATGTATCTAATCGATCCTTACTCATCTATCATGTTATTTGACGTTTCGATGGACTCCAGTAATTCTAATGTGAGAAACGAAATTTTCTGACGCAGCAGAAGCTGGAAATAGTTTTGAACGAAACAACACGTATTAGCGTTGTTCCTGTGATGTATCTAGTCGATCCTTACTCATCTATCATGTTATTTGACGTTTCGATGGACTCCAGTAACTCTAATGTGAGATACGAAATTTTCGGACGCAGCAGAAGCTGGAAATAGTTTTAAACGAAACAACACGCATTAGCGTTGTTCCTGTGATGTATCTAATCGATCCTTACTCATCTATCATGTTATTTGGCGTTTCGATGGACTCCAGTAACTTAGATGTGAGATACGAAGTTCTCGGACGCAGCTGAAGCTAGAAATAGTTTTAAACGATACAACACGCATTAGCGTTGTTCCTGTGTAGTATCTAATCGATCCTTACTTATCTATCATGTTATTTGACGTTTGGATGGACTCCAGTAACCCTGACGTGAGATACGAAGTACTCGGACGCAGCAGAACCTGGAAATAGTTTTAAACGAAACAACACGCATTAGCGTTGTTCCTGTGATGTATCTAATCGATCCTTACTCATCTATCATGTTATTTGGCGTTTCGATGGACTCCAGTAACTTAGATGTGAGATACGAAGTTCTCGGACGCAGCTGAAGCTAGAAGGACGCAGCTGAAGCTAGAAATAGTTTTAAACGAAACAACACGCATTAGCGTTGTTCCTGTGTAGTATCTAATCGATTCTTATTTATCTATCATGTTATTTGACATTTCGATGGACTCCAGTAGCTCTGATGTGATATACGACGTTTTCGGACGCAGCAGCAGCTGGAAATAGTTTTAAACGAAACAACACATATTAGCGTTGTTCCTGTGATGTATCTAATCGATCCTTACTCATCTATCATGTTATTTGACGTTTGGACGGACTCCTGTAACCCTGATGTGAGATACAAAGTTATCGGACGCAGCAGAAGCTGGAAATAGTTTTGAACGAAACAACACGTATTAGCGTTGTTCCTGTGCTGTATCTAATCGATCCATACTTATCTATCATGTTATTTGACGTTTCGATGGACTCAAGTAACTCTGATGTTAGATACGACGTTTTCGGACGCAGCAGAAGCTGGAAATAGTTTTAAACGAAACAACACGTTTTAGCGTTGCTCCTGTGATGTATCTGATCGATTCTTACTCATCTATCATGTTATTTGACGTTTGAATGGACTCCAGTAACTCTGATGAGAGACACAAAGATTTCGGACGCAGCAGAAGCTGGAAATAGTTTTGAACGAAACAACACGTATTAGCGTTGTTCCTGTGATGTATCTAATCGATCCTTACTCATCTATCATGTCATTTGACGTTTCGATGGACTCCAGTAACTCTAATGTGAGATACGAAATTTTCGGACGCAGCAGAAGCTGGAAATAGTTTTAAACGAAACAACACGCATTAGCGTTGTTCCTGTGATGTATCTAATCGATCCTTACTTATCTATCATGTTATTTGACGTTTGGATGGACTCCAGTAACCCTGACGTGAGCTACGAAGTTCTCGGACGCAGCAGAAGCTGGAAATAGTTTTAAACGAAACAACACGCATTAGCGTTGTTCCTGTGATGTATCTAATCGATCCTTACTTATCTATCATGTTATTTGACGTTTGGATGGACTCCAGTAACTCTGATGTGATATACAGAGTTTTTGGACGCAGCAGAAGCTGGAAATAGTTTTGAATGAAACAACACGTATTAGCGTTGTTCCTTTGATGTATCTAATCGATAATTACTTAGCTACTATGTTATTTGACGTTTCGATGGACTCCAGTAACTCTAATGTGAGATACGAAATTTTCGGACGCAGCAGAAGCTGGAAATAGTTTTAAACGAAACAACACGCATTAGCGTTGTTCCTGTGATGTATCTAATCGATCCTTACTCATCTATCATGTTATTTGGCGTTTCGATGGACTCCAGTAACTTTGAAGTGAGATACGAAGTTCTCGGACGCAGCAGAAGCTGGAAATAGTTTTAAACGAAACAACACGCATTAGCGTTGTTCCTGTGATGTATCTAATCGATCCTTACTTAGCTACTATGTTATTTGACGTTTCGATGGACTCCAGTAACTCTAATGTGATATACGAAATTTTCGGACGCAGCAGCAGCTGGAAATAGTTTTAAACGAAACAACACATCTTAGCGTTGTTCCTGTGATGTATCTAATCGATCCTTACTCATCTATCATGTTATTTGACGTTTGGACGGACTTCAGTAACCCTGATGTGAGATACAAAGTTATCGGACGCAGCAGAAGCTGGAAATAGTTTTGAACGAAACAACACGTATTAGCGTTGTTCCTGTGCTGTATCTAATCGATCCATACTTATCTATTATGTTATTTGACGTTTCGATGGACTCCAGTAACTCTGATTTGAGATACGACGTATTCGGACGCAGCAGAAGCTGGAAATAGTTTTAAACGAAACAACACATATTAGCGTTGTTCCTGTGATGTATCTAATCGATCCTTACTCATCTATCATGTTATTTGACGTTTGGATGGACTCCAGTTACTCTGATGAGAGGCACAAAGATTTCGGACGCAGCAGAAGCTGGAAATAATTTTGAACGAAACAACACTTATTAGCGTTGTTCCTGTGATGTATCTAATCGATCCTTACTCATCTATCATGTTATTTGACGTTTCGATGGACTCCAGTAACTCTAATGTGAGATACGAAATTTTCGGACGCAGCAGGAGCTGGAAATAGTTTTAAACGAAACAACACGTATTGGCGTTGTTCCTGTGCTGTATCTAATCGATCCTTACTCATATATCATGTTATTTGACGTTTGGATGGACTCCAGTAACCCTGACGTGAGATACGAAGTTCTCGGACGCAGCAGAACCTGGAAATAGTTTTAAACGAAACAACAAGCATTAGCGTTGTTCCTGTGATGTATCTAATCGATCCTTACTCATCTATCATGTTATTTGGCGTTTCGATGGACTCCAGTAACTTTGATGTGAGATACGAAGTTCTCGGACGCAGCTGAAGGTGGAAATAGTTTTAAATGAAACAACACGTATTAGCGTTGTTCCTGTGATGTATCTAAACGATCCTTACTTATCTAACATGTTATTTGACGTTTGGATGGACTCCAGTAACCCTGACGTGAGATACGAAGTTCTCGGAAGCAGCAGAAGCTGGAAATAGTTTTAATCGAAACAACACGTATTAGCGTTGTTCCTGTGATGTATCTAATCGATCCTTACTCATCTATCATGTTATTTGACGTTTGGATGGACTCCAGTAACTCTGATGTGAGATACAAAGTTTTTGGACGCAGCAGAAGCTGGAAAATGTTTTGAACGAAACAACACGTATTAGCGTTGTTCCTGTGATGTATTTAATCGATCCTTACTTAGCTACTATGTTATTTGACGTTTCGATGGACTCCAGTAACTCTAATGTGAGATACGAAATTTTCGGACGCAGCAGAAGCTGGAAATAGTTTTAAACGAAACAACACGCATTAGCGTTGTTCCTGTGATGTATCTAATCGATCCTTACTCATCTATCATGTTATTTGGCGTTTTGATGGACTCCAGTAACTTTGATGTGAGATACGAAGTTCTCGGACGCAGCTGAAGCTGGAAATAGTTTTAAACGAAACAACACGCATTAGCGTTGTTCCTGTGATGTATCTAATCGATCCTTACTTATCTATCATGTTATTTGACGTTTGGATGGACTCCAGTAACCCTGACGTGAGGTACGAAGTTCTCGGACGCAGCAGAAGCTGGAAATAGTTTTAAACGAAACAACACGCATTAGCGTTGTTCCTGTGATGTATCTAATCGATCCTTACTCATCTATCATGTTATTTGACGTTTCGATGGACTCCAGTAACTCTAATGTGAGAAACGAAATTTTCGGACGCAGCAGAAGCTGGAAATAGTTTTAAACGAAACAACACGCATTAGCGTTGTTCCTGTGATGTATCTAATCGATCCTAACTCATCTATCATGTTATTTGGCGTTTCGATGGACTCCAGTAACTTAGATGTGAGATACGAAGTTCTCGGACGCAGCTGAAGCTAGAAATAGTTTTAAACGAAACAACACGCATTAGCGTTGTTCCTGTGTAGTATCTAATCGATCCTTACTTATCTATCATGTTATTTGACGTTTGGATGGACTCCAGTAACCCTGACGTGAGACACGAAGTTCTCGGACGCAGCAGAAGCTGGAAATAGTTTTAAACGAAACAACACGTATTAGCGTTGTTCCTGTGATGTATCTAATCGATCTTTACTCATCTGTCATGTTATTTGACGTTTGGATGGACTCCAGTAACTCTGATGTGAGATACAAAGTTTTTGGACGCAGCAGAAGCTGAAAATAGTTTTGAACGAAACAACACGTATTAGCGTTGTTCCTGTGATGTATCTAATCGATCCTTACTCATCTATCATGTTATTTGGCGTTTCGATGGACTCCAGTAACTTTGATGTGAGATACGAAGTTCTCGGACGCAACTGAAGCTAGAAATAGTTTTAAACGAAACAACACGCATTAGCGTTGTTCCTGTGCTGTATCTAATCGATCCTTACTCATATATCATGTTATTTGGCGTTTCGATGGACTCCAGTAGCTCTGATGTGAGATACGAAGTTTTCGGACGCAGCAGAATCTGGAAATAGTTTTAAACGAAACAACACGTATTAGCGTTGTTCCTGTGATGTATCTAATCGATCCTTACTCATCTATCATGTTATTTGACGTTTCGATGGACTCCAGTAACTCTAATGTGAGATACGAAATTTTCGGACGCAGCAGAAGCTGGAAATAGTTTAAAACGAAACAACACGCATTAGCGTTGTTCCTGTGATGTATCTAATCGATCCTTACTTATCTATCATGTTATTTGACGTTTGGATGGACTCCAGTAACCCTGACGTGAGATACGAAGTTCTCGGACGCAGCAGAAGCTGGAAATAGTTTTAAACGAAACAACACGTATTAGCGTTGTTCCTGTGATGTATCTAATCGATCCTTACTCATCTATCATGTTATTTGACGTTTGGATGGACTCCAGTATCTCTGATGTGAGATACAAAGTTTTTGGACGCAGCAGAAGCTGGAAATAGTTTTGAACGAAACAACACGTATTAGCGTTGTTCCTGTGCTGTATCTAATCGATCCTTACGCATATATCATGTTATTTGGCGTTTCGATGGACTCCAGTAGCTCTGATGTGAGATACGACGTTTTCGGACGCAGCAGAAGCTGGAAATAGTTTTAAACGAAACAACACGCATTAGCGTTGTTCCTGTGATGTATCTAATCGATCCTTACTTAGCTACTATGTTATTTGACGTTTCGATGGACTCCAGTAACTCTAATGTGAGATACGAAATTTTCGGACGCAGCAGAAGCTGGAAATAGTTTTAAACGAAACAACACGCATTAGCGTTATCCTGTGATGTATCTAATCGATCCTTACTCATATATCATGTTATTTGGCGTTTCGATGGACTACAGTAACTTTGATGTGAGATACGAAGTTCTCGGACGCAGCTGAAGCTGGAAATAGTTTTAAATGAAACAACACGTATTAGCGTTGTTCCTGTGATGTATCTAAACGATCCTTACTTATCTAACATGTTATTTGACGTTTGGATGGACTCCAGTAAGTCTGATGTGAGATACAAAGTTTTTGGACGCAGCAGGAGCTGGAAATAGTTTTAAACGAAACAACACGCATTAGCGTTGTTCCTGTGATGTATCTAATCGATCCTTACTCATCTATCATGTTATTTGGCGTTTCGATGGATTCCAGTAACTTTGATGTGAGATACGAAGTTCTCGGACGCAGCTGAAGCTGGAAATAGTTTTAAATGAAACAACACGTATTAGCGTTGTTCCTGTGATGTATCTAAACGATCTTTACTTATCTAACATGTTACTTGACGTTTGGATGGACTCCAGTAAGTCTGATGTGAGATACAAAGTTTTTGGACGCAGCAGGAGCTGGAAATAGTTTTAAACGAAACAACACGCATTAGCGTTGTTCCTGTGATGTATCTAATCGATCCTTACTTAGCTACTATATTATTTGACGTTTCGATGGACTCCAGTAACTCTAATGTGAGATACGAAATTCTCGGACGCAGCAGAAGCTGGAAATAGTTTTAAACGAAACAACACGCCTTAGCGTTGTTCCTGTGATGTATCTAATCGATCCTTACTCATATATCATGTTATTTGGCGTTTCGATGGACTCCAGTAACTTTGATGTGAGATACGAAGTTCTCGGACGCAGCTGAAGCTGGAAATAGTTTTAAGTGAAACAACACGTATTAGCGTTGTTCCTGTGATGTATCTAAACGATCCTTACTTATCTAACATTTTATTTGACGTTTGGATGGACTCCAGTAAGTCTGATGTGAGATACAAAGTTTTTGGACGCAGCAGTAGCTGGAAATAGTTTTAAACGAAACAACACGCATTAGCGTTGTTCCTGTGATGTATCTAATCGATCCTTACTTAGCTACTATGTTATTTGACGTTTCGATGGACTCCAGTAACTCTAATGTGAGATACGAAATTTTCGGACGCAGCAGAAGCTGGAAATAGTTTTAAACGAAACAACACGCATTAGCGTTGTTTCTGTGATGTATCTAATCGATCCTTATTCATCTATCATGTTATTTGGCGTTTCGATGGACTCCAGTAACCCTGACGTGAGATACGAAGTTCTCGGACGCAGCAGAAACGGGAAATAGTTTTAAACGAAACAACACGCATTAGCGTTGTTCCTGTGATGTATCTAATCGATCCTTACTTATCTATCATGTTATTTGACGTTTGGATGGACTCCAGTAACCCTGACGTGAGATACGAAGTTCTCGGACGCAGCAGAAGCTGGAAATAGTTTTAAACGAAACAACACGTATTAGCGTTGTTCCTGTGATGTGTCTAATCGATCTTTACTCATCTATCATGTTATTTGACGTTTGGATGGACTCCAGTAACTCTGATGTGAGATACAAAGTTTTTGGACGCAGCAGAAGCTGGAAATAGTTTTGAACGAAACAACACCTATTAGCGTTGTTCCTGTGATGTATCTAATCGATCCTTACTCATCCATCATGTTATTTGGCGTTTCGATGGACTCCAGTAACTTTGATGTGAGATACGAAGTTCTCGGACGCAGCTGAAGCTAGAAATAGTTTTAAACGAAACAACACGCATTAGCGTTGTTCCTGTGATGTATCTAATCGATCCTTACTCATCTATCATGTTATTTGACGTTTGGATGGACTCCAGTAACTCTGATGTGAGATACAAAGTTTTTGGACGCAGCAGAACCTGGAAATAGTTTTAAACGAAACAACACGCATTAGCGTTGTTCCTGTGATGTATCTAATCGATCCTTACTTATCTATCATGTTATTTGACGTTTGGATGGACTCCAGTAACCCTGACGTGGGATACGAAGTTCTCGGACGCAGCAGAAGCTGGAAATAGTTTTAAACGAAACAACACGCATTAGCGTTGTTCCTGTGATGTATCTAATCGATCCTTACTCATCTATCATGTTATTTGGCGTTTCGATGGACTCCAGTAGCTCTGATGTGAGATACGACGTTTTCTGAGGCAGCAGAAGCTGGAAATAGTTTTAAACGAAACAACACATATTAGCGTTGTTCCTGTGATGTATCTAATCGATCCTTACTCATCTATCATGTTATTTAGCGTTTCGATGGACTCCAGTAACTTTGATGTGAGATACGAAGTTCTCGGACGCAGCTGAAGCTAGAAATAGTTTTAAACGAAACAACACGCATTAGCGTTGTTACTGTGATGTATCTAATCGATCCTTACTTATCTATCATGTTATTTGACGTTTGGATGGACTCCAGTAAGTCTGATGTGAGATACAAAGTTTATGGACGCAGCAGGAGCTGAAAATAGTTTTAAACGAAACAACACGCATTAGCGTTGTTCCTGTGTAGTATCTAATCGATCCTTACTTATCTATCATGTTATTTGACGTTTGGATGGACTCCAGTAACCCTGACGTGAGATACGAAGTTCTCGGACGCAGCAGAATCTGGAAATAGTTTTAAACGAAACAACACGTATTAGCGTTGTTCCTGTGATGTATCTAATCGATCTTTACTCATCTATCATGTTATTTGACGTTTGGATGGACTCCAGTAACTCTGATGAGAGACACAAAGATTTCGGACGCAGCAGAAGCTGGAAATAGTTTTGAACGAAACAACACGTATTAGCGTTGTTTCTGTGATGTATCTAATCGATCCTTACTCATCTATCATGTTATTTGACGTTTGGATGGACTCCAGTAACTCTGATGTGAGATACAAAGTTTTTGGACGCAGCAGAACCTGGAAATAGTTTCAAACGAAACAACACGTATTAGCGTTGTTCCTGTGATGTATCTAATCGATCCTTACTCATCTATCATGTTATTTGGCGTCTCGATGGACTCCAGTAGCTCTGATGTGAGATACAAAGTTTTTGGACGCAGCAGAACCTGGAAATAGTTTTAAACGAAACAACACGCATTAGCGTTGTTCCTGTGATGTATCTAATCGATCCTTACTTATCTATCATGTTATTTGACGTTTGGATGGACTCCAGTAACCCTGACGTGGGATACGAAGTTCTCGGACGCAGCAGAAGCTGGAAATAGTTTTAAACGAAACAACACGCATTAGCGTTGTTCCTGTGATGTATCTAATCGATCCTTACTCATCTATCATGTTATTTGGCGTTTCGATGAACTCCAGTAGCTCTGATGTGAGATACGACGTTTTCTGAGGCAGCAGAAGCTGGAAATAGTTTTAAACGAAACAACACATATTAGCGTTGTTCCTGTGATGTATCTAATCGATCCTTACTCATCTATCATGTTATTTGACGTTTGGATGGACTCCAGTAACCCTGACGTGAGATACGAAGTTCTCGGACGCAGCAGAAGCTGGAAATAGTTTTAAACGAAACAACACGCATTAGCGTTGATCCTGTGATGTATCTAATCAATCCTTACTCATCTATCATGTTATTTGGCGTTTCGATGGACTCCAGTAGCTCTGATGTGAGATACGAAGTTCTCGGACGCAGCTGAAGCTGGAAATAGTTTTAAATGAAACAACACGTATTAGCGTTGTTCCTGTGATGTATCTAATCGATCCTTACTTATCTATCATGTTATTTGGCGTTTCGATGGACTCCAGTAACTTTGATGTGAGATACGAAGTTCTCGGACGCAGCTGAAGCTAGAAATAGTTTTAAACGAAACAACACGCATTAGCGTTGTTACTGTGATGTATCTAATCGATCCTTACTTATCTATCATGTTACTTGACGTTTGGATGGACTCCAGTAAGTCTGATGTGAGATACAAAGTTTATGGACGCAGCAGGAGCTGGAAATAGTTTTAAACGAAACAACACGCATTAGCGTTGTTCCTGTGATGTATCTAATCGATCCTTACTCATCTATCATGTTATTTGGCGTTTCGATGGACTCCAGTAGCTCTGATGTGAGATACGACGTTTTCTGAGGCAGCAGAAGCTGGAAATAGTTTTAAACGAAACAACACATATTAGCGTTGTTCCTGTGATGTATCTAATCGATCCTTACTCATCTATCATGTTATTTAGCGTTTCGATGGACTCCAGTAACTTTGATGTGAGATACGAAGTTCTCGGACGCAGCTGAAGCTAGAAATAGTTTTAAACGAAACAACACGCATTAGCGTTGTTACTGTGATGTATCTAATCGATCCTTACTTATCTATCATGTTATTTGACGTTTGGATGGACTCCAGTAAGTCTGATGTGAGATACAAAGTTTATGGACGCAGCAGGAGCTGGAAATAGTTTTAAACGAAACAACACGCATTAGCGTTGTTCCTGTGTAGTATCTAATCGATCCTTACTTATCTATCATGTTATTTGACGTTTGGATGGACTCCAGTAACCCTGACGTGAGATACGAAGTTCTCGGACGCAGCAGAATCTGGAAATAGTTTTAAACGAAACAACACGTATTAGCGTTGTTCCTGTGATGTATCTAATCGATCTTTACTCATCTATCATGTTATTTGACGTTTGGATGGACTCCAGTAACTCTGATGAGAGACACAAAGATTTCGGACGCAGCAGAAGCTGGAAATAGTTTTGAACGAAACAACACGTATTAGCGTTGTTTCTGTGATGTATCTAATCGATCCTTACTCATCTATCATGTTATTTGACGTTTCGATGGACTCCAGTAACTCTAATGTGAGATACGAAATTTTCGGACGCAGCAGAAGCTGGAAATAGTTTTAAACGAAACAACACGCATTAGCGTTGTTCCTGTGATGTATCTAATCGATCCTTACTCATCTATCATGTTATTTGACGTTTGGATGGACTCCAGTAACTCTGATGTGAGATACAAAGTTTTTGGACGCAGCAGAACCTGGAAATAGTTTCAAACGAAACAACACGTATTAGCGTTGTTCCTGTGATGTATCTAATCGATCCTTACTCATCTATCATGTTATTTGGCGTTTCGATGGACTCCAGTAGCTCTGATGTGAGATACAAAGTTTTTGGACGCAGCAGAACCTGGAAATAGTTTTAAACGAAACAACACGCATTAGCGTTGTTCCTGTGATGTATCTAATCGATCCTTACTTATCTATCATGTTATTTGACGTTTGGATGGACTCCAGTAACCCTGACGTGGGATACGAAGTTCTCGGACGCAGCAGAAGCTGGAAATAGTTTTAAACGAAACAACACGCATTAGCGTTGTTCCTGTGATGTATCTAATCGATCCTTACTCATCTATCATGTTATTTGGCGTTTCGATGAACTCCAGTAGCTCTGATGTGAGATACGACGTTTTCTGAGGCAGCAGAAGCTGGAAATAGTTTTAAACGAAACAACACATATTAGCGTTGTTCCTGTGATGTATCTAATCGATCCTTACTCATCTATCATGTTATTTGACGTTTGGATGGACTCCAGTAACCCTGACGTGAGATACGAAGTTCTCGGACGCAGCAGAAGCTGGAAATAGTTTTAAACGAAACAACACGCATTAGCGTTGATCCTGTGATGTATCTAATCAATCCTTACTCATCTATCATGTTATTTGGCGTTTCGATGGACTCCAGTAGCTCTGATGTGAGATACGAAGTTCTCGGACGCAGCTGAAGCTGGAAATAGTTTTAAATGAAACAACACGTATTAGCGTTGTTCCTGTGATGTATCTAATCGATCCTTACTCATCTATCATGTTATTTGGCGTTTCGATGGACTCCAGTAACTTTGATGTGAGATACGAAGTTCTCGGACGCAGCTGAAGCTAGAAATAGTTTTAAACGAAACAACACGCATTAGCGTTGTTACTGTGATGTATCTAATCGATCCTTACTTATCTATCATGTTATTTGACGTTTGGATGGACTCCAGTAAGTCTGATGTGAGATACAAAGTTTATGGACGCAGTAGGAGCTGGAAATAGTTTTAAACGAAACAACACGCATTAGCGTTGTTCCTGTGTAGTATCTAATCGATCCTTACTTATCTATCATGTTATTTGACGTTTGGATGGACTCCAGTAACCCTGACGTGAGATACGAAGTTCTCGGACGCAGCAGAACCTGGAAATAGTTTTAAACGAAACAACACGCATTAGCGTTGTTCCTGTGATATATCTAATCGATCCTTAGTCATCTATCATGTTATTTGGCGTTTCGATGGACTCCAGTAACTTAGATGTGAGATACGAAGATCTCGGACGCAGCTGAAGCTAGAAATAGTTTTAAACGAAACAACACGCATTAGCGTTGTTCCTGTGTAGTATCTAATCGATTCTTACTTATCTATCATGTTATTTGACATTTCGATGGACTCCAGTAGCTCTGATGTGGTATACGACGTTTTCGGACGCAGCAGAATCTGGAAATAGTCTTAAACGAAACAACACATATTAGCGTTGTTCCTGTGATGTATCTAATCGATATTTACTCATCTATCATGTTATTTGACGTTTGGACGGACTCCTGTAACCCTGATGTGAGATACAAAGTTATCGGACGCAGCTGAAGCTAGAAATAGTTTTAAACGAAACAACACGCATTAGCGTTGTTCCTGTGTAGTATCTAATCGATTCTTACTTATCTATCATGTTATTTGACATTTCGATGGACTCCAGTAGCTCTGATGTGGTATACGACGTTTTCGGACGCAGCAGCAGCTGGAAATAGTTTTAAACGAAACAACACATATTAGCGTTGTTCCTGTGATGTATCTAAACGATCCTTACTTATCTAACATGTTATTTGGCGTTTGGATGGACTCCAGTAAGTCTGATGTGAGATACAAAGTTTTTGGACGCAGCAGTAGCTGGAAATAGTTTTAAACGAAACAACACGCATTAGCGTTGTTCCTGTGATGTATCTAATCGATCCTTACTTAGCTACTATGTTATTTGACGTTTCGATGGACTCCAGTAACTCTAATGTGAGATACGAAATTTTCGGACGCAGCAGAAGCTGGAAATAGTTTTAAACGAAACAACACGCATTAGCGTTGTTTCTGTGATGTATCTAATCGATCCTTATTCATCTATCATGTTATTTGGCGTTTCGATGGACTCCAGTAACCCTGACGTGAGATACGAAGTTCTCGGACGCAGCAGAAACGGGAAATAGTTTTAAACGAAACAACACGCATTAGCGTTGTTCCTGTGATGTATCTAATCGATCCTTACTTATCTATCATGTTATTTGACGTTTGGATGGACTCCAGTAACCCTGACGTGAGATACGAAGTTCTCGGACGCAGCAGAAGCTGGAAATAGTTTTAAACGAAACAACACGTATTAGCGTTGTTCCTGTGATGTGTCTAATCGATCCTTACTCATCTATCATGTTATTTGACGTTTGGATGGACTCCAGTAACTCTGATGTGAGATACAAAGTTTTTGGACGCAGCAGAAGCTGGAAATAGTTTTGAACGAAACAACACCTATTAGCGTTGTTCCTGTGATGTATCTAATCGATCCTTACTCATCTATCATGTTATTTGGCGTTTCGATGGACTCCAGTAACTTTGATGTGAGATACGAAGTTCTCGGACGCAGCTGAAGCTAGAAATAGTTTTAAACGAAACAACACGCATTAGCGTTGTTACTGTGATGTATCTAATCGATCCTTACTTATCTATCATGTTATTTGACGTTTGGATGGACTCCAGTAAGTCTGATGTGAGATACAAAGTTTTTGGACGCAGCAGGAGCTGGAAATAGTTTTAAACGAAACAACACGTATTAGCGTTGTTCCTGTGCTGTATCTAATCGATCCTTACTCATATATCATGTTATTTGGCGTATCGATGGACTCTAGTAGCTCTGATGTGAGATACGACGTTTTCGGACGCAGCAGAATCTGGAAATAGTTTTAAACGAAACAACACGTATTAGCGTTGTTCCTGTGATGTATCTAATCGATCCTTACTCATCTATCATGTTATTTGACGTTTGGATGGACTCCAGTAACTCTGATGTGAGATACAAAGTTTTTGGACGCAGCAGAACCTGGAAATAGTTTCAAACGAAACAACACGCATTAGCGTTGTTCCGGTGATGTATCTAATCGATCCTTACTCATCTATCATGTTATTTGGCGTTTCGATGGACTCCAGTAGCTCTGATGTGAGATACGACGTTTTCTGAGGCAGCAGAAGCTGGAAATAGTTTTAAACGAAACAACACATATTAGCGTTGTTCCTGTGATGTATCTAATCGATCCTTACTCATCTATCATGTTATTTGACGTTTGGATGGACTCCAGTAACTCTGATGTGAGATACGAAATTTTCGGACGCAGCAGAAGCTGGAAATAGTTTTAAACGAAACAACACGCATTAGCGTTGTTCCTGTGATGTATCTAATCGATCCTTACTCATCTATCATGTTATTTGACGTTTGGATGGACTCCAGTAACTCTGATGTGAGATACAAAGTTTTTGGACGCAGCAGAACCTGGAAACAGTAAATAACATAGTAGCTAAGTAAGGATCGATTAGATACATCACAGGAACAACGCTAATACGTGTTGTTTCATTTAAAACTATTTCCAGCTTCTACTGCGTCCGAGAACTTTGTATCTCTCATCAGAGTTACTGGAGTCCGTCCAAACGTCAAATAACATGATAGATGAGTAAGGATCGATTAGATACATCACAGGAACAACGCTAATATGTGTTGTTTCGTTTCAAACTATTTCCAGCTGCTGCTGCGTCCGAAAATTTCGTATCTCACATTAGAGTTACTGGAGTCCATCGAAACGTCAAATAACATAGTAGCTAAGTAAGGACCGATTAGATACATCACAGGAACAACGCTAATACGTGTTGTTTAGTTCAAAACTATTTCCAGCTTCTGCTGCGTCCAAAAACTTTGTATCTCACATCAGAGTTACTGGAGTCCATCCAAACGTCAAATAACATGATAGATGAGTAAGGATCGATTAGATACATCACAGGAACAACGCTAATACGTGTTGTTTCGTTTAAAACTATTTCCAGCTTCTGCTGCGTCCGAGAACTTCGTATCTCAAGTCAGGGTTACTGGAGCCCATCGAAACGCCAAATAACATGATAGATGAGTAAGGATCGATTAGATACATCACAGGAACAACGCTAATGCGTGTTGTTTCGTTTAAAACTACTTCCAGCTTCTGCTGCGTCCGAAAACGTCGTATCTCACATCAGAGCTACTGGAGTCCATCGAAACGCCAAATAACATGATATATGAGTAAGGATCGATTAGATACAGCACAGGAACAACGCTAATACGTGTTGTTTCGTTTAAAACTATTTCCAGCTTCTGCTGCGTCCAAAAACTTTGTATCTCACATCAAAGTTACTGGAGTCCATCGAAACGCCAAATAACATGATAGATGAGTAAGGATCGATTAGATACATCACAGGAACAACGCTAATGCGTGTTGTTTCGTTTAAAACTATTTCCAGCTTCTGCTGCCTCAGAAAACGTCGTATCTCACATCAGAGCTACTGGAGTCCATCGAAACGCCAAATAACATGATATATGAGTAAGGATCGATTAGATACATCACAGGAACAACGCTAATACGTGTTGTTTCGTTCAAAACTATTTCCAGCTTCTGCTGCGTCCAAAAATTTTGTATCTCACATCAGAGTTACTGGAGTCCATCCAAACGTCAAATAACATGATAGATGAGTAAGGATCGATTAGATACATCACAGGAACAACGCTAATACGTGTTGTTTCGTTTAAAACTATTTCCAGCTTCTGCTGCGTCCGAGAACTTCGTATGTCACGTCAGGGTTACTGGAGTCCATCCAAACGTCAAATAACATGATAGATAAGTAAGGATCGATTAGATACATCACAGGAACAACGCTAATGCGTGTTGTTTCGTTTAAAACTATTTCCAGCTTCTGCTGCGTCCGAAAATTTCGTATCTCACATTAGAGTTACTGGAGTCGCTTCTGCTGCGTCCGAGAACTTCGTATGTCACGTCAGGGTTACTGGAGTCCATCCAAACGTCAAATAACATGATAGATAAGTAAGGATCGATTAGATATATCACAGGAACAACGCTAATGCGTGTTGTTTCGTTTAAAACTATTTCCAGCTTCTGCTGCGTCCGAAAATTTCGTATCTCACATTAGAGTTACTAGAGTCCATCCAAACGTCAAATAACATGATAGATAAGTAAGGATCGATTAGATACTACACAGGAACAACGCTAATGCGTGTTGTTTCGTTTAAAACTATTTCTAGCTTCAGCTGCGTCCGAGAACTTCGTATCTCACATCTAAGTTACTGGAGTCCATCGAAACGCCAAATAACATGATAGATGAGTAAGGATCGATTAGATACATCACAGGAACAACGCTAATGCGTGTTGTTTCGTTTAAAACTATTTCCAGCTTCTGCTGCGTCCGAAAATTTCGTATCTCACATTAGAGTTACTGGAGTCCATCGAAACGTCAAATAACATGATAGATGAGTAAGGATCGACTAGATACATCACAGGAACAACGCTAATACGTGTTGTTTCGTTCAAAACTATTTCCAGCTTCTGCTGCGTCAGAAAATTTCGTTTCTCACATTAGAATTACTGGAGTCCATCGAAACGTCAAATAACATGATAGATGAGTAAGGATCGATTAGATACATCACAGGAACAACGCTAATGCGTGTTGTTTCGTTTAAAAGTATTTCCAGCTTCTGCTGCCTCAGAAAACGTCGTATCTCACATCAGAGCTACTGGAGTCCATCGAAACGCCAAATAACATGATAGATGAGTAAGGATCGATTAGATACATCACAGGAACAACGCTAATGCGTGTTGTTTCGTTTAAAACTATTTCTAGCTTCAGCTGCGACCGAGAACTTCGTATCTCACATCTAAGTTACTGGAGTCCATCGAAACGCCAAATAACATGATGGATGAGTAAGGATCGATTAGATACATCACAGGAACAACGTTAATGCGTGTTGTTTCGTTTAAAACTATTTCCAGGTTCTGCTGCGTCCAAAAACTTTGTATCTCAGATCAGAGTTACTGGAGTCCATCCAAACGTCAAATAACATGATAGATGAGTAAGGATCGATTAGATTCGTATCTCACGTCAGGGTTACTGGAGTCCATCCAAACGTCAAATAACATGATAGATAAGTAAGGATCGATTAGATACATCACAGGAACAACGCTAATGCGTGTTGTTTCGTTTAAAACTATTTCCCGTTTCTGCTGCGTCCGAGAACTTCGTATCTCACGTCAGGGTTACTGGAGTCCATCGAAACGCCAAATAACATGATAGATGAATAAGGATCGATTAGATACATCACAGAAACAACGCTAATGCGTGTTGTTTCGTTTAAAACTATTTCCAGCTTCTGCTGCGTCCGAAAATTTCGTATCTCACATTAGAGTTACTGGAGTCCATCGAAACGTCAAATAACATAGTAGCTAAGTAAGGATCGATTAGATACATCACAGGAACAACGCTAATGCGTGTTGTTTCGTTTAAAACTATTTCCAGCTACTGCTGCGTCCAAAAACTTTGTATCTCACATCAGACTTACTGGAGTCCATCCAAACGTCAAATAAAATGTTAGATAAGTAAGGATCGTTTAGATACATCACAGGAACAACGCTAATACGTGTTGTTTCACTTAAAACTATTTCCAGCTTCAGCTGCGTCCGAGAACTTCGTATCTCACATCAAAGTTACTGGAGTCCATCGAAACGCCAAATAACATGATATATGAGTAAGGATCGATTAGATACATCACAGGAACAACGCTAAGACGTGTTGTTTCGTTTAAAACTATTTCCAGCTTCTGCTGCGTCCGAGAATTTCGTATCTCACATTAGAGTTACTGGAGTCCATCGAAACGTCAAATAATATAGTAGCTAAGTAAGGATCGATTAGATACATCACAGGAACAACGCTAATGCGTGTTGTTTCGTTTAAAACTATTTTCAGCTCCTGCTGCGTCCAAAAACTTTGTATCTCACATCAGACTTACTGGAGTCCATCCAAACGTCAAGTAACATGTTAGATAAGTAAAGATCGTTTAGATACATCACAGGAACAACGCTAATACGTGTTGTTTCATTTAAAACTATTTCCAGCTTCAGCTGCGTCCGAGAACTTCGTATCTCACATCAAAGTTACTGGAATCCATCGAAACGCCAAATAACATGATAGATGAGTAAGGATCGATTAGATACATCACAGGAACAACGCTAATGCGTGTTGTTTCGTTTAAAACTATTTCCAGCTCCTGCTGCGTCCAAAAACTTTGTATCTCACATCAGACTTACTGGAGTCCATCCAAACGTCAAATAACATGTTAGATAAGTAAGGATCGTTTAGATACATCACAGGAACAACGCTAATACGTGTTGTTTCATTTAAAACTATTTCCAGCTTCAGCTGCGTCCGAGAACTTCGTATCTCACATCAAAGTTACTGTAGTCCATCGAAACGCCAAATAACATGATAGATGAGTAAGGATCGATTAGATACATCACAGGATAACGCTAATGCGTGTTGTTTCGTTTAAAACTATTTCCAGCTTCTGCTGCGTCCGAAAATTTCGTATCTCACATTAGAGTTACTGGAGTCCATCGAAACGTCAAATAACATAGTAGCTAAGTAAGGATCGATTAGATACATCACAGGAACAACGCTAATGCGTGTTGTTTCGTTTAAAACTATTTCCAGCTTCTGCTGCGTCCGAAAACGTCGTATCTCACATCAGAGCTACTGGAGTCCATCTAAACGCCAAATAACATGATATATGAGTAAGGATCGATTAGATACAGCACAGGAACAACGCTAATACGTGTTGTTTCGTTCAAAACTATTTCCAGCTTCTGCTGCGTCCAAAAACTTTGTATCTCACATCAGAGATACTGGAGTCCATCCAAACGTCAAATAACATGATAGATGAGTAAGGATCGATTAGATACATCACAGGAACAACGCTAATACGTGTTGTTTCGTTTAAAACTATTTCCAGCTTCTGCTGCGTCCGAGAACTTCGTATCTCACGTCAGGGTTACTGGAGTCCATCCAAACGTCAAATAACATGATAGATAAGTAAGGATCGATTAGATACATCACAGGAACAACGCTAATGCGTGTTGTTTCGTTTTAAACTATTTCCAGCTTCTGCTGCGTCCGAAAATTTCGTATCTCACATTAGAGTTACTGGAGTCCATCGAAACGTCAAATAACATGATAGATGAGTAAGGATCGATTAGATACATCACAGGAACAACGCTAATACGTGTTGTTTCGTTTAAAACTATTTCCAGATTCTGCTGCGTCCGAAAACTTCGTATCTCACATCAGAGCTACTGGAGTCCATCGAAACGCCAAATAACATGATATATGAGTAAGGATCGATTAGATACAGCACAGGAACAACGCTAATGCGTGTTGTTTCGTTTAAAACTATTTCTAGCTTCAGTTGCGTCCGAGAACTTCGTATATCACATCAAAGTTACTGGAGTCCATCGAAACGCCAAATAACATGATAGATGAGTAAGGATCGATTAGATACATCACAGGAACAACGCTAATACGTGTTGTTTCGTTCAAAACTATTTTCAGCTTCTGCTGCGTCCAAAAACTTTGTATCTCACATCAGAGTTACTGGAGTCCATCCAAACGTCAAATAACATGACAGATGAGTAAAGATCGATTAGATACATCACAGGAACAACGCTAATACGTGTTGTTTCGTTTAAAACTATTTCCAGCTTCTGCTGCGTCCGAGAACTTCGTGTCTCACGTCAGGGTTACTGGAGTCCATCCAAACGTCAAATAACATGATAGATAAGTAAGGATCGATTAGATACTACACAGGAACAACGCTAATGCGTGTTGTTTCGTTTAAAACTATTTCTAGCTTCAGCTGCGTCCGAGAACTTCGTATCTCACATCTAAGTTACTGGAGTCCATCGAAACGCCAAATAACATGATAGATGAGTTAGGATCGATTAGATACATCACAGGAACAACGCTAATGCGTGTTGTTTCGTTTAAAACTATTTCCAGCTTCTGCTGCGTCCGAAAATTTCGTTTCTCACATTAGAGTTACTGGAGTCCATCGAAACGTCAAATAACATGATAGATGAGTAAGGATCGATTAGATACATCACAGGAACAACGCTAATGCGTGTTGTTTCGTTTAAAACTATTTCCAGCTTCAGCTGCGTCCGAGAACTTCGTATCTCACATCAAAGTTACTGGAGTCCATCGAAACGCCAAATAACATGATAGATGAGTAAGGATCGATTAGATACATCACAGGAACAACGCTAATGCGTGTTGTTTCGTTTAAAACTATTTCCAGCTTCTGCTGCGTCCGAGAACTTTGTACCTCACGTCAGGGTTACTGGAGTCCATCCAAACGTCAAATAACATGATAGATAAGTAAGGATCGATTAGATACATCACAGGAACAACGCTAATGCGTGTTGTTTCGTTTAAAACTATTTCCAGCTTCAGCTGCGTCCGAGAACTTCGTATCTCACATCAAAGTTACTGGAGTCCATCAAAACGCCAAATAACATGATAGATGAGTAAGGATCGATTAGATACATCACAGGAACAACGCTAATGCGTGTTGTTTCGTTTAAAACTATTTCCAGCTTCTGCTGCGTCCGAAAATTTCGTATCTCACATTAGAGTTACTGGAGTCCATCGAAACGTCAAATAACATAGTAGCTAAGTAAGGATCGATTAAATACATCACAGGAACAACGCTAATACGTGTTGTTTCGTTCAAAACATTTTCCAGCTTCTGCTGCGTCCAAAAACTTTGTATCTCACATCAGAGTTACTGGAGTCCATCCAAACGTCAAATAACATGATAGATGAGTAAGGATCGATTAGATACATCACAGGAACAACGCTAATACGTGTTGTTTCGATTAAAACTATTTCCAGCTTCTGCTGCTTCCGAGAACTTCGTATCTCACGTCAGGGTTACTGGAGTCCATCCAAACGTCAAATAACATGTTAGATAAGTAAGGATCGTTTAGATACATCACAGGAACAACGCTAATACGTGTTGTTTCATTTAAAACTATTTCCACCTTCAGCTGCGTCCGAGAACTTCGTATCTCACATCAAAGTTACTGGAGTCCATCGAAACGCCAAATAACATGATAGATGAGTAAGGATCGATTAGATACATCACAGGAACAACGCTAATGCTTGTTGTTTCGTTTAAAACTATTTCCAGGTTCTGCTGCGTCCGAGAACTTCGTATCTCACGTCAGGGTTACTGGAGTCCATCCAAACGTCAAATAACATGATATATGAGTAAGGATCGATTAGATACAGCACAGGAACAACGCCAATACGTGTTGTTTCGTTTAAAACTATTTCCAGCTCCTGCTGCGTCCGAAAATTTCGTATCTCACATTAGAGTTACTGGAGTCCATCGAAACGTCAAATAACATGATAGATGAGTAAGGATCGATTAGATACATCACAGGAACAACGCTAATAAGTGTTGTTTCGTTCAAAATTATTTCCAGCTTCTGCTGCGTCCGAAATCTTTGTGCCTCTCATCAGAGTAACTGGAGTCCATCCAAACGTCAAATAACATGATAGATGAGTAAGGATCGATTAGATACATCACAGGAACAACGCTAATATGTGTTGTTTCGTTTAAAACTATTTCCAGCTTCTGCTGCGTCCGAATACGTCGTATCTCAAATCAGAGTTACTGGAGTCCATCGAAACGTCAAATAACATAATAGATAAGTATGGATCGATTAGATACAGCACAGGAACAACGCTAATACGTGTTGTTTCGTTCAAAACTATTTCCAGCTTCTGCTGCGTCCGATAACTTTGTATCTCACATCAGGGTTACTGAAGTCCGTCCAAACGTCAAATAACATGATAGATGAGTAAGGATCGATTAGATACATCACAGGAACAACGCTAAGATGTGTTGTTTCGTTTAAAACTATTTCCAGCTGCTGCTGCGTCCGAAAATTTCGTATATCACATTAGAGTTACTGGAGTCCATCGAAACGTCAAATAACATAGTAGCTAAGTAAGGATCGATTAGATACATCACAGGAACAACGCTAATGCGTGTTGTTTCGTTTAAAACTATTTCCAGCTTCTGCTGCGTCCGAGAACTTCGTATCTCACTTCAAAGTTACTGGAGTCCATCGAAACGCCAAATAACATGATAGATGAGTAAGGATCGATTAGATACATCACAGGAACAACGCTAATGCGTGTTGTTTCGTTTAAAACTATTTCCAGCTTCTGCTGCGTCCGAAAATTTCGTATCTCACATTAGAGTTACTGGAGTCCATCGAAACGTCAAATAACATAGTAGCTAAGTAATTATCGATTAGATACATCAAAGGAACAACGCTAATACGTGTTGTTTCATTCAAAACTATTTCCAGCTTCTGCTGCGTCCAAAAACTCTGTATATCACATCAGAGTTACTGGAGTCCATCCAAACGTCAAATAACATGATAGATAAGTAAGGATCGATTAGATACATCACAGGAACAACGCTAATGCGTGTTGTTTCGTTTAAAACTATTTCCAGCTTCTGCTGCGTCCGAGAACTTCGTAGCTCACGTCAGGGTTACTGGAGTCCATCCAAACGTCAAATAACATGATAGATAAGTAAGGATCGATTAGATACATCACAGGAACAACGCTAATGCGTGTTGTTTCGTTTAAAACTATTTCCAGCTTCTGCTGCGTCCGAAAATTTCGTATCTCACATTAGAGTTACTGGAGTCCATCGAAACGTCAAATGACATGATAGATGAGTAAGGATCGATTAGATACATCACAGGAACAACGCTAATACGTGTTGTTTCGTTCAAAACTATTTCCAGCTTCTGCTGCGTCCGAAATCTTTGTGTCTCTCATCAGAGTTACTGGAGTCCATTCAAACGTCAAATAACATGATAGATGAGTAAGAATCGATCAGATACATCACAGGAGCAACGCTAAAACGTGTTGTTTCGTTTAAAACTATTTCCAGCTTCTGCTGCGTCCGAAAACGTCGTATCTAACATCAGAGTTACTTGAGTCCATCGAAACGTCAAATAACATGATAGATAAGTATGGATCGATTAGATACAGCACAGGAACAACGCTAATACGTGTTGTTTCGTTCAAAACTATTTCCAGCTTCTGCTGCGTCCGATAACTTTGTATCTCACATCAGGGTTACAGGAGTCCGTCCAAACGTCAAATAACATGATAGATGAGTAAGGATCGATTAGATACATCACAGGAACAACGCTAATATGTGTTGTTTCGTTTAAAACTATTTCCAGCTGCTGCTGCGTCCGAAAACGTCGTATATCACATCAGAGCTACTGGAGTCCATCGAAATGTCAAATAACATGATAGATAAATAAGAATCGATTAGATACTACACAGGAACAACGCTAATGCGTGTTGTTTCGTTTAAAACTATTTCTAGCTTCAGCTGCGTCCTTCTAGCTTCAGCTGCGTCCGAGAACTTCGTATCTCACATCTAAGTTACTGGAGTCCATCGAAACGCCAAATAACATGATAGATGAGTAAGGATCGATTAGATACATCACAGGAACAACGCTAATGCGTGTTGTTTCGTTTAAAACTATTTCCAGGTTCTGCTGCGTCCGAGTACTTCGTATCTCACGTCAGGGTTACTGGAGTCCATCCAAACGTCAAATAACATGATAGATAAGTAAGGATCGATTAGATACTACACAGGAACAACGCTAATGCGTGTTGTATCGTTTAAAACTATTTCTAGCTTCAGCTGCGTCCGAGAACTTCGTATCTCACATCTAAGTTACTGGAGTCCATCGAAACGCCAAATAACATGATAGATGAGTAAGGATCGATTAGATACATCACAGGAACAACGCTAATGCGTGTTGTTTCGTTTAAAACTATTTCCAGCTTCTGCTGCGTCCGAAAATTTCGTATCTCACATTAGAGTTACTGGAGTCCATCGAAACGTCAAATAACATGATAGATGAGTAAGGATCGACTAGATACATCACAGGAACAACGCTAATACGTGTTGTTTCGTTCAAAACTATTTCCAGCTTCTGCTGCGTCAGAAAATTTCGTTTCTCACATTAGAATTACTGGAGTCCATCGAAACGTCAAATAACATGATAGATGAGTAAGGATCGATTAGATACATCACAGGAACAACGCTAATGCGTGTTGTTTCGTTTAAAAGTATTTCCAGCTTCTGCTGCCTCAGAAAACGTCGTATCTCACATCAGAGCTACTGGAGTCCATCGAAACGCCAAATAACATGATAGATGAGTAAGGATCGATTAGATACATCACAGGAACAACGCTAATGCGTGCTCTTTCGTTTAAAACTATTTCCAGCTTCTGCTGCCTCAGAAAACGTCGTATCTCACATCAGAGCTACTGGAGTCCATCGAAACGCCAAATAACATGATGGATGAGTAAGGATCGATTAGATACATCACAGGAACAACGTTAATGCGTGTTGTTTCGTTTAAAACTATTTCCAGGTTCTGCTGCGTCCAAAAACTTTGTATCTCACATCAGAGTTACTGGAGTCCATCCAAACGTCAAATAACATGATAGATGAGTTAGGATCGATTAGATACATCACAGGAACAACGCTAATACGTGTTGTTTCGTTTAAAACTATTTCCAGCTTCTGCTGCGTCCGAGAACTTCGTATCTCACGTCAGGGTTACTGGATTCCATCCAAACGTCAAATAACATGATAGATGAGTAAGGATAGATTAGATACATCACAGAAACAACGCTAATACGTGTTGCTTCGTTCAAAACTATTTCCAGCTTCTGCTGCGTCCGAAATCTTTGTGTCTCTCATCAGAGTTACTGGAGTCCATCCAAACGTCAAATAACATGATAGATGAGTAAGGATCGATTAGATACATCACAGGAACAACGCTAATACGTGTTGTTTCGTTTAAAACTATTTCCAGCTTCTGCTGCGTCCGAAAACGTCGTATCTCACATCAGAGCTACTGGAGTCCATCGAAACGCCAAATAACATGATAGATGAGTAAGGATCGATTAGATACATCACAGGAACAACGCTAATGCGTGTTGTTTCGTTTAAAACTATTTCCAGGTTCTGCTGCGTCCAAGAACTTTGTATCTCACATCAGAGTTACTGGAGTCCATCCAAACGTCAAATAACATGATAGATGAGTAAGGATCGATTAGATACATCACAGGAACAACGCTAATACGTGTTGTTTCGTTTAAAACTATTTCCAGCTTCTGCTGCGTCCGAGAACTTCGTATCTCACGTCAGGGTTACTGGAGTCCATCCAAACGTCAAATAACATGATAGATGTGTAAGGATCGATTAGATACATCACAGAAACAACGTTAATACGTGTTGCTTCGTTCAAAACTATTTCCAGCTTCTGCTGCGTCCGAAATCTTTGTGTCTCTCATCAGAGTTACTGGAGTCCATCCAAACGTCAAATAACATGATAGATGAGTAAGGATCGATTAGATACATCACAGGAACAACGCTAATATGTGTTGTTTCGTTTAAAACTATTTCCAGCTTCTGCTGCGTCCGAATACGTCGTATCTCAAATCAGAGTTACTGGAGTCCATCGAAACGTCAAATAACATGATAGATAAGTATGGATCGATTAGATACAGCACAGGAACAACGCTAATACGTGTTGTTTCGTTCAAAACTATTTCCAGCTTCTGCTGCGTCCGATAACTTTGTATCTCACATCAGGGTTACTGAAGTCCGTCCAAACGTCAAATAACATGATAGATGAGTAAGGATCGATTAGATACATCACAGGAACAACGCTAAGATGTGTTGTTTCGTTTAAAACTATTTCCAGCTGCTGCTGCGTCCGAAAATTTCGTATATCACATTAGAGTTACTGGAGTCCATCGAAACGTCAAATAACATAGTAGCTAAGTAAGGATCGATTAGATACATCACAGGAACAACGCTAATGCGTGTTGTTTCGTTTAAAACTATTTCCAGCTTCTGCTGCGTCCGAGAACTTCGTATCTCACTTCAAAGTTACTGGAGTCCATCGAAACGCCAAATAACATGATAGATGAGTAAGGATCGATTAGATACATCACAGGAACAACGCTAATGCGTGTTGTTTCGTTTAAAACTATTTCCAGCTTCTGCTGCGTCCGAAAATTTCGTATCTCACATTAGAGTTACTGGAGTCCATCGAAACGTCAAATAACATAGTAGCTAAGTAATTATCGATTAGATACATCAAAGGAACAACGCTAATACGTGTTGTTTCATTCAAAACTATTTCCAGCTTCTGCTGCGTCCAAAAACTCTGTATATCACATCAGAGTTACTGGAGTCCATCCAAACGTCAAATAACATGATAGATAAGTAAGGATCGATTAGATACATCACAGGAACAACGCTAATGCGTGTTGTTTCGTTTAAAACTATTTCCAGCTTCTGCTGCGTCCGAGAACTTCGTAGCTCACGTCAGGGTTACTGGAGTCCATCCAAACGTCAAATAACATGATAGATAAGTAAGGATCGATTAGATACATCACAGGAACAACGCTAATGCGTGTTGTTTCGTTTAAAACTATTTCCAGCTTCTGCTGCGTCCGAAAATTTCGTATCTCACATTAGAGTTACTGGAGTCCATCGAAACGTCAAATGACATGATAGATGAGTAAGGATCGATTAGATACATCACAGGAACAACGCTAATACGTGTTGTTTCGTTCAAAACTATTTCCAGCTTCTGCTGCGTCCGAAATCTTTGTGTCTCTCATCAGAGTTACTGGAGTCCATTCAAACGTCAAATAACATGATAGATGAGTAAGAATCGATCAGATACATCACAGGAGCAACGCTAAAACGTGTTGTTTCGTTTAAAACTATTTCCAGCTTCTGCTGCGTCCGAAAACGTCGTATCTAACATCAGAGTTACTTGAGTCCATCGAAACGTCAAATAACATGATAGATAAGTATGGATCGATTAGATACAGCACAGGAACAACGCTAATACGTGTTGTTTCGTTCAAAACTATTTCCAGCTTCTGCTGCGTCCGATAACTTTGTATCTCACATCAGGGTTACAGGAGTCCGTCCAAACGTCAAATAACATGATAGATGAGTAAGGATCGATTAGATACATCACAGGAACAACGCTAATATGTGTTGTTTCGTTTAAAACTATTTCCAGCTGCTGCTGCGTCCGAAAACGTCGTATATCACATCAGAGCTACTGGAGTCCATCGAAATGTCAAATAACATGATAGATAAATAAGAATCGATTAGGTACTACACAGGAACAACGCTAATGCGTGTTGTTTCGTTTAAAACTATTTCTAGCTTCAGCTGCGTCCTTCTAGCTTCAGCTGCGTCCGAGAACTTCGTATCTCACATCTAAGTTACTGGAGTCCATCGAAACGCCAAATAACATGATAGATGAGTAAGGATCGATTAGATACATCACAGGAACAACGCTAATGCGTGTTGTTTCGTTTAAAACTATTTCCAGGTTCTGCTGCGTCCGAGTACTTCGTATCTCACGTCAGGGTTACTGGAGTCCATCCAAACGTCAAATAACATGATAGATAAGTAAGGATCGATTAGATACTACACAGGAACAACGCTAATGCGTGTTGTATCGTTTAAAACTATTTCTAGCTTCAGCTGCGTCCGAGAACTTCGTATCTCACATCTAAGTTACTGGAGTCCATCGAAACGCCAAATAACATGATAGATGAGTAAGGATCGATTAGATACATCACAGGAACAACGCTAATGCGTGTTGTTTCGTTTAAAACTATTTCCAGCTTCTGCTGCGTCCGAAAATTTCGTATCTCACATTAGAGTTACTGGAGTCCATCGAAACGTCAAATAACATGATAGATGAGTAAGGATCGACTAGATACATCACAGGAACAACGCTAATACGTGTTGTTTCGTTCAAAACTATTTCCAGCTTCTGCTGCGTCAGAAAATTTCGTTTCTCACATTAGAATTACTGGAGTCCATCGAAACGTCAAATAACATGATAGATGAGTAAGGATCGATTAGATACATCACAGGAACAACGCTAATGCGTGTTGTTTCGTTTAAAAGTATTTCCAGCTTCTGCTGCCTCAGAAAACGTCGTATCTCACATCAGAGCTACTGGAGTCCATCGAAACGCCAAATAACATGATAGATGAGTAAGGATCGATTAGATACATCACAGGAACAACGCTAATGCGTGCTCTTTCGTTTAAAACTATTTCCAGCTTCTGCTGCCTCAGAAAACGTCGTATCTCACATCAGAGCTACTGGAGTCCATCGAAACGCCAAATAACATGATGGATGAGTAAGGATCGATTAGATACATCACAGGAACAACGTTAATGCGTGTTGTTTCGTTTAAAACTATTTCCAGGTTCTGCTGCGTCCAAAAACTTTGTATCTCAGATCAGAGTTACTGGAGTCCATCGAAACGTCAAATAACATGATAGATGAGTAAGGATCGATTAGATACATCACAGGAACAACGCTAATACGTGTTGTTTCGTTTAAAACTATTTCCAGCTTCTGCTGCGTCCGAGAACTTCGTATCTCACGTCAGGGTTACTGGAGTCCATCCAAACGTCAAATAACATGATAGATAAGTAAGGATCGATTAGATACATCACAGGAACAACGCTAATGCGTGTTGTTTCGTTTAAAACTATTTCCAGTTTCTGCTGCGTCCGAAATCTTTGTGTCTCTCATCAGAGTTACTGGAGTCCATCCAAACGTCAAATAACATGATAGATGAGTAAGGATCGATTAGATACATCACAGGAACAACGCTAATGCGTGTTGTTTCGTTTAAAAGTATTTCCAGCTTCTGCTGCCTCAGAAAACGTCGTATCTCACATCAGAGCTACTGGAGTCCATCGAAACGTCAAATAACATGATAGATGAGTAAGGATCGATTAGATACATCACAGGAACAACGCTAATAGGTGTTGTTTCGTTCAAAACTATTTCCAGCTTCTGCTGCGTCCGAAGACGTCGTATCTCACATCAGAGCTACTGGAGTCCATCGATACGCCAAATAACATGATATATGAGTAAGGATCGATTAGATGCAGCACAGGAATAACGCTAATACGTGTTGCTTCGTTCAAAACTATTTCCAGCTTCTGCTGCGTCCGAAATCTTTGTGTCTCTCTTCAGAGTTACTGGAGTCCATCCAAACGTCAAATAACATGATAGATGAGTAAGGATCGATTAGATACATCACAGGAACAACGCTAATACGTGTTGTTTCGTTTAAAACTATTTCCAGCTTCTGCTGCGTCCGAGAACTTCGTATCTCACGTCAGGGTTACTGGAGTCCATCCAAACGTCAAATAACATGATAGATAAGTAAGGATCGATTAGATACATCACAGGAACAACGCTAATGCGTGTTGTTTCGTTTAAAACTATTTCCAGCTTCTGCTGCGTCCGAAAATTTCGTATCTCACATTAGAGTTACTGGAGTCCATCGAAACGTCAAATAACATGATAGATGAGTAAGGATCGACTAGATACATCACAGGAACAACGCTAATACGTGTTGTTTCGTTCAAAACTATTTCCAGCTTCTGCTGCGTCAGAAAATTTCGTTTCTCACATTAGAATTACTGGAGTCCATCGAAACGTCAAATAACTTGATAGATGAGTAAGGATCGATTAGAAACATCACAGGAACAACGCTAATGCGTGTTGTTTCGTTTAAAACTATTTCCAGCTTCTGCTGCCTCAGAAAACGTCGTATCTCACATCAGAGCTACTGGAGTCCATCGAAACGCCAAATAACATGATAGATGAGTAAGGATCGATTAGATACATCACAGTAACAACGCTAATGCGTGTTGTTTCGTTTAAAACTATTTCTAGCTTCAGCTGCGTCCGAGAACTTCGTATCTCACATCTAAGTTACTGGAGTCCATCGAAACGCCAAATAACATGATAGATGAGTAAGGATCGATTAGATACATCACAGGAACAACGCTAATGCGTGTTGTTTCGTTTAAAACTATTTCCAGCTTCTGCTGCGTCCGAAAATTTCGTATCTCACATTAGAGTTACTGGAGTCCATCCAAACGTCAAATAACATGATAGATAAGTAAGGATCGATTAGATACATCACAGGAACAACGCTAATGCGTGTTGTTTCGTTTAAAACTATTTCCAGCTTCTGCTGCGTCCGAAAATTTCGTTTCTCACATTAGAATTACTGGGGTCCATCGAAACGTCAAATAACATGATAGATGAGTAAGGATCGATTAGATACATCACAGGAACAACGCTAATGCGTGTTGTTTCGTTTAAAACTATTTCCAGGTTCTGCTGCGTCCAAAAACTTTGTATCTCACATCAGAGTTACTGGAGTCCATCCAAACGTCAAATAACATGATAGATGAGTAAGGATCGATTAGATACATCACAGGAACAACGCTAATACGTGTTGTTTCGTTTAAAACTATTTCCAGCTTCTGCTGCGTCCGAGAACTTCGTATCTCACGTCAGGGTTACTGGAGTCCATCCAAACGTCAAATAACATGATAGATAAGTAAGGATCGATTAGATACATCACAGGAACAACGCTAATGCGTGTTGTTTCGTTTAAAACTATTTCCAGTTTCTGCTGCGTCCGAAATCTTTGTGTCTCTCATCAGAGTTACTGGAGTCCATCCAAACGTCAAATAACATGATATATGAGTAAGGATCGATTAGATACATCACAGGAACAACGCTAATACGTGTTGTTTCGTTCAAAACTATTTCCAGCTTCTGCTGCGTCCGAAAACGTCGTATCTAACATCAGAGCTACTGGAGTCCATCGATACGCCAAATAACATGATATATGAGTAAGGATCGATTAGATGCAGCACAGGAATAACGCTAATACGTGTTGCTTCGTTCAAAACTATTTCCAGCTTCTGCTGCGTCCGAAATCTTTGTGTCTCTCTTCAGAGTTACTGGAGTCCATCCAAACGTCAAATAACATGATAGATGAGTAAGGATCGATTAGATACATCACAGGAACAACGCTAATACGTGTTGTTTCGTTTAAAACTATTTCCAGCTTCTGCTGCGTCCGAAAACGTCGTATCTCACATCAGAGCTACTGGAGTCCATCGAAACGCCAAATAACATGATAGATGAGTAAGGATCGATTAGATACATCACAGGAACAACGCTAATGCGTGTTGTTTCGTTTAAAACTATTTCCAGGTTCTGCTGCGTCCAAAAACTTTGTATCTCACATCAGAGTTACTGGAGTCCATCCAAACGTCAAATAACATGATAGATGAGTAAGGATCGATTAGATACATCACAGGAACAACGCTAATACGTGTTGTTTCGTTTAAAACTATTTCCAGCTTCTGCTGCGTCCGAGAACTTCGCATCTCACGTCAGGGTTACTGGAGTCCATCCAAACGTCAAATAACATGATAGATGAGTAAGGATCGATTAGATACATCACAGAAACAACGCTAATACGTGTTGCTTCGTTCAAAACTATTTCCAGCTTCTGTTGCGTCCGAAATCTTTGTGTCTCTCATCAGAGTTACTGGAGTCCATCCAAACGTCAAATAACATGATAGATGAGTAAGGATCGATTAGATACATCACAGGAACAACGCTAATACGTGTTGTTTCGTTTAAAACTATTTCCAGCTTCTGCTGCGTCCGAAAACGTCGTATCTCACATCAGAGCTACTGGAGTCCATCGAAACGCCAAATAACATGATAGATGAGTAAGGATCGATTAGATACATCACAGGAACAACGCTAACGCGTGTTGTTTCGTTCAAAACTATTTCCAGCTTCTGCTGCGTCCGAAAACGTCGTATCTCACATCAGAGCTACTGGAGTCCATCGATACGCCAAATAACATGATATATGAGTAAGGATCGATTAGATGCAGCACAGGAATAACGCTAATACGTGTTGCTTCGTTCAAAACTATTTCCAGCTTCTGCTGCGTCCGAAATCTTTGTGTCTCTCTTCAGAGTTACTGGAGTCCATCCAAACGTCAAATAACATGACAGATGAGTAAGGATCGTTTAGATACATCACAGCAACAACGCTAATACGTGTTGTTTCATTTAAAACTATTTCCAGCTTCAGCTGCGTCCGAGAACTTCGTATCTCACATCAAAGTTACTGGAGTCCATCGAAACGCCAAATAACATGATAGATGAGTAAGGATCGATTAGATACATCACAGGAACAACGCTAATGCGTGTTGTTTCGTTTAAAACTATTTCCAGGTTCTGCTGCGTCCAAAAACTTTGTATCTCACATCAGAGTTACTGGAGTCCATCCAAACGTCAAATAACATGATAGATGAGTTAGGATCGATTAGATACATCACAGGAACAACGCTAATACGTGTTGTTTCGTTTAAAACTATTTCCAGCTTCTGCTGCGTCCGAGAACTTCGTATCTCACGTCAGGGTTACTGGATTCCATCCAAACGTCAAATAACATGATAGATGAGTAAGGATCGATTAGATACATCACAGAAACAACGCTAATACGTGTTGCTTCGTTCAAAACTATTTCCAGCTTCTGCTGCGTCCGAAATCTTTGTGTCTCTCATCAGAGATACTGGAGTCCATCCAAACGTCAAATAACATGATAGATGAGTAAGGATCGATTAGATACATCACAGGAACAACGCTAATACGTGTTGTTTCGTTTAAAACTATTTCCAGCTTCTGCTGCGTCCGAAAACGTCGTATCTCACATCAGAGCTACTGGAGTCCATCGAAACGCCAAATAACATGATAGATGAGTAAGGATCGATTAGATACATCACAGGAACAACGCTAATGCGTGTTGTTTCGTTTAAAACTATTTCCAGGTTCTGCTGCGTCCAAGAACTTTGTATCTCACATCAGAGTTACTGGAGTCCATCCAAACGTCAAATAACATGATAGATGAGTAAGGATCGATTAGATACATCACAGGAACAACGCTAATACGTGTTGTTTCGTTTAAAACTATTTCCAGCTTCTGCTGCGTCCGAGAACTTCGTATCTCACGTCAGGGTTACTGGAGTCCATCCAAACGTCAAATAACATGATAGATGTGTAAGGATCGATTAGATACATCACAGAAACAACGTTAATACGTGTTGCTTCGTTCAAAACTATTTCCAGCTTCTGCTGCGTCCGAAATCTTTGTGTCTCTCATCAGAGTTACTGGAGTCCATCCAAACGTCAAATAACATGATAGATGAGTAAGGATCGATTAGATACATCACAGGAACAACGCTAATACGTGTTGTTTCGTTTAAAACTATTTCCAGCTTCTGCTGCGTCCGAAAACGTCGTATCTCACATCAGAGCTACTGGAGTCCATCGAAACGCCAAATAACATGATAGATGAGTAAGGATCGATTAGATACATCACAGGAACAACGCTAATGGGTGTTGTTTCGTTTAAAACTATTTCCAGGTTCTGCTGCGTCCAAAAACTTTGTATCTCACATCAGAGTTACTGGAGTCCATCCAAACGTCAAATAACATGATAGATGAGTTAGGATCGATTAGATACATCACAGGAACAACGCTAATACGTGTTGTTTCGTTTAAAACTATTTCCAGCTTCTGCTGCGTCCGAGAACTTCGTATCTCACGTCAGGGTTACTGGATTCCATCCAAACGTCAAATAACATGATAGATGAGTAAGGATCGATTAGATACATCACAGAAACAACGCTAATACGTGTTGTTTCGTTTAAAACTATTTCCAGCTTCTGCTGCGTCCGAAATCTTTGTGTCTCTCATCAGAGTTACTGGAGTCAATGCAAACGTCAAATAACATGATAGATGAGTAAGGATCGATTAGATACATCACAGGAACAACGCTAATACGTGTTGTTTCGTTTAAAACTATTTCCAGCTTCTGCTGCGTCCGAAAACGTCGTATCTCACATCAGAGCTACTGGAGTCCATCGAAACGCCAAATAACATGATAGATGAGTAAGGATCGATTAGATACATCACAGGAACAACGCTAATGCGTGTTGTTTCGTTTAAAACTATTTCCAGGTTCTGCTGCGTCCAAGAACTTTGTATCTCACATCAGAGTTACTGGAGTCCATCGAAACGTCAAATAACATGATAGATGAGTAAGGATCGATTAGATACATCACAGGAACAACGCTAATACGTGTTGTTTCGTTTAAAACTATTTCCAGCTTCTGCTGCGTCCGAGAACTTCGTATCTCACGTCAGGGTTACTGGAGTCCATCCAAACGTCAAATAACATGATAGATGAGTAAGGATCGATTAGATACATCACAGAAACAACGCTAATACGTGTTGCTTCGTTCAAAACTATTTCCAGCTTCTGCTGCGTCCGAAATCTTTGTGTCTCTCATCAGAGTTACTGGAGTCCATCCAAACGTCAAATAACATGATAGATGAGTAAGGATCGATTAGATACATCACAGGAACAACGCTAATACGTGTTGTTTCGTTTAAAACTATTTCCAGCTTCTGCTGCGTCCGAAAACGTCGTATCTCACATCAGAGCTACTGGAGTCCATCGATACGCCAAATAACATGATATATGAGTAAGGATCGATTAGATGCAGCACAGGAATAACGCTAATACGTGTTGTTTCGTTTAAAACTATTTCCAGCTCCTGCTGCGTCCAAAAACTTTGTATCTCACATCAGAGTTACTGGAGTCCATCCAAACGCCAAATAACATGATAGATGAATAAGGATCGATTAGATACATCACAGGAACAACGCTAATGCGTGTTGTTTCGTTTAAAACTATTTCCAGCTTCTGCTGCGTGCGAAAATTTCGTATCTCACATTAGAGTTACTGGAGTCCATCGAAACGTCAAATAACATAGTAGCTAAGTAAGGATCGATTAGATACATCACAGGAACAACGCTAATGCGTGTTGTTTCGTTTAAAACTATTTCCAGCTCCTGCTGCGTCCAAAAACTTTGTATCTCACATCAGACTTACTGGAGTCCATCCAAACGTCAAATAACATGTTAGATAAGTAAGGATCGTTTAGATACATCACAGGAACAACGCTAATACGTGTTATTTCATTTAAAACTATTTCCAGCTTCTGCTGCGTCCGAGAACTTCGTATCTCACATCAAAGTTACTGGAGTCCATCGAAACGTCAAATAACATAGTAGCTAAGTAAGGATCGATTAGATACATCACAGGAACAGCGCTAATACGTGTTGTTTAGTTCAAAACTATTTCCAGCTTATGCTGCGTCCAAAAACTTTGTATCTCACATCAGAGTTACTGGAGTCCATCCAAACGTCAAATAACATGATAGATGAGTAAGGATCGATTAGATACATCACAGGAACAACGCTAATATGTGTTGTTTCGTTTAAAACTCTTTCCAGCTTCTGCTGCGTCCGAGAACTTCGTATCTCACGTCAGGGTTACTGGAGTCCATCTAAACGTCAAATAACATGATAGATGAGTAAGGATCGATTAGATACAGCACAGGAACAACGCTAATACGTGTTGTTTCATTTAAAACTATTTCTAGCTTCAGCTGCGTCCTTCTAGCTTCAGCTGCGTCCGAGAACTTCGTATCTCACATCTAAGTTACTGGAGTCCATCGAAACGCCAAATAACATGATAGATGAGTAAGGATCGATTAGATACATCACAGGAACAACGCTAATGCGTGTTGTTTCGTTTAAAACTATTTCCAGGTTCTGCTGCGTCCGAGTACTTCGTATCTCACGTCAGGGTTACTGGAGTCCATCGAAACGCCAAATAACATGATAGATGAGTAAGGATCGATTAGATACATCACAGGAACAACGCTAATGCGTGTTGTTTCGTTTAAAACTATTTCTAGCTTCAGCTGCGTCCGAGAACTTCGTATCTCACATCTAAGTTACTGGAGTCCATCGAAACGCCAAATAACATGATGGATGAGTAAGGATCGATTAGATACATCACAGGAACAACGTTAATGCGTGTTGTTTCGTTTAAAACTATTTCCAGGTTCTGCTGCGTCCAAAAACTTTGTATCTCAGATCAGAGTTACTGGAGTCCATCCAAACGTCAAATAACATGATAGATGAGTAAGGATCGATTAGATACATCACAGGAACAACGCTAATACGTGTTGTTTCGTTTAAAACTATTTCCAGCTTCTGCTGCGTCCGAGAACTTCGTATCTCACGTCAGGGTTACTGGAGTCCATCCAAACGTCAAATAACATGATAGATAAGTAAGGATCGATTAGATACATCACAGGAACAACGCTAATGCGTGTTGTTTCGTTTAAAACTATTTCCAGTTTCTGCTGCGTCCGAAATCATTGTGTCTCTCATCAGAGTTACTGGAGTCCATCCAAACGTCAAATAACATGATAGATGAGTAAGGATCGATTAGATACATCACAGGAACAACGCTAATACGTGTTGTTTCGTTCAAAACTATTTCCAGCTTCTGCTGCGTCCGAGAACTTCGTATCTCACGTCAGGGTTACTGGAGTCCATGCAAACGTCAAATAACATGATAGATGAGTAAGGATCGATTAGATACATCACAGAAACAACGCTAATACGTGTTGCTTCGTTCAAAACTATTTCCAGCTTCTGCTGCGTCCGAAATCTTTGTGTCTCTCATCAGAGTTACTGGAGTCCATCCAAACGTCAAATAACATGATAGATGAGTAAGGATCGATTAGATACATCACAGGAACAACGCTAACGCGTGTTGTTTCGTTCAAAACTATTTCCAGCTTCTGCTGCGTCCGAAAACGTCGTATCTCACATCAGAGCTACTGGAGTCCATCGAAACGCCAAATAACATGATAGATGAGTAAGGATCGATTAGATACATCACAGGAACAACGCTAACGCGTGTTGTTTCGTTCAAAACTATTTCCAGCTTCTGCTGCGTCCGAAAACGTATCTCACATCAGAGCTACTGGAGTCCATCGATACGCCAAATAACATGATATATGAGTAAGGATCGATTAGATGCAGCACAGGAATAACGCTAATACGTGTTGCTTCGTTCAAAACTATTTCCAGCTTCTGCTGCGTCCGAAATCTTTGTGTCTCTCTTCAGAGTTACTGGAGTCCATCCAAACGTCAAATAACATGATAGATGAGTAAGGATCGATTAGATACATCACAGGAACAACGCTAATACGTGTTGTTTCGTTTAAAACTATTTCCAGCTTCTGCTGCGTCCGAAAACGTCGTATCTCACATCAGAGCTACTGGAGTCCATCGAAACGCCAAATAACATGATAGATGAGTAAGGATCGATTAGATACATCACAGGAACAACGCTAATGCGTGTTGTTTCGTTTAAAACTATTTCCAGGTTCTGCTGCGTCCAAAAACTTTGTATCTCACATCAGAGTTACTGGAGTCCATCCAAACGTCAAATAACATGATAGATGAGTAAGGATCGATTAGATACATCACAGGAACAACGCTAATACGTGTTGTTTCGTTTAAAACTATTTCCAGCTTCTGCTGCGTCCGAGAACTTCGTATCTCACGTCAGGGTTACTGGAGTCCATCCAAACGTCAAATAACATGATAGATGAGTAAGGATCGATTAGATACATCACAGAAACAACGCTAATACGTGTTGCTTCGTTCAAAACTATTTCCAGCTTCTGCTGCGTCCGAAATCTTTGTGTCTCTCATCAGAGTTACTGGAGTCCATCCAAACGTCAAATAACATGATAGATGAGTAAGGATCGATTAGATACATCACAGGAACAACGCTAATACGTGTTGTTTCGTTTAAAACTATTTCCAGCTTCTGCTGCGTCCGAAAACGTCGTATCTCACATCAGAGCTACTGGAGTCCATCGAAACGCCAAATAACATGATAGATGAGTAAGGATCGATTAGATACAACACAGGAACAACGCTAATGCGTGTTGTTTCGTTTAAAACTATTTCCAGGTTCTGCTGCGTCCAAAAACTTTGTATCTCACATCAGAGTTACTGGAGTCCATCCAAACGTCAAATAACATGATAGATGAGTAAGGATCGATTAGATACATCACAGGAACAACGCTAATACGTGTTGTTTCGTTTAAAACTATTTCCAGCTTCTGCTGCGTCCGAGAACTTCGTATCTCACGTCAGGGTTACTGGAGTCCATCCAAACGTCAAATAACATGATAGATGAGTAAGGATCGATTAGATACATCACAGAAACAACGCTAATACGTGTTGCTTCGTTCAAAACTATTTCCAGCTTCTGCTGCGTCCGAAATCTTTGTGTCTCTCATCAGAGTTACTGGAGTCCATCCAAACGTCAAATAACATGATAGATGAGTAAGGATCGATTAGATACATCACAGGAACAACGCTAATACGTGTTGTTTCGTTTAAAACTATTTCCAGCTTCTGCTGCGTCCGAAAACGTCGTATCTCACATCAGAGCTACTGGAGTCCATCGATACGCCAAATAACATGATATATGAGTAAGGATCGATTAGATGCAGCACAGGAATAACGCTAATACGTGTTGTTTCGTTTAAAACTATTTCCAGCTCCTGCTGCGTCCAAAAACTTTGTATCTCACATCAGAGTTACTGGAGTCCATCCAAACGCCAAATAACATGATAGATGAATAAGGATCGATTAGATACATCACAGGAACAACGCTAATGCGTGTTGTTTCGTTTAAAACTATTTCCAGCTTCTGCTGCGTGCGAAAATTTCGTATCTCACATTAGAGTTACTGGAGTCCATCGAAACGTCAAATAACATAGTAGCTAAGTAAGGATCGATTAGATACATCACAGGAACAACGCTAATGCGTGTTGTTTCGTTTAAAACTATTTCCAGTTCCTGCTGCGTCCAAAAACTTTGTATCTCACATCAGACTTACTGGAGTCCATCCAAACGTCAAATAACATGTTAGATAAGTAAGGATCGTTTAGATACATCACAGGAACAACGCTAATACGTGTTATTTCATTTAAAACTATTTCCAGCTTCTGCTGCGTCCGAGAACTTCGTTTCTCACGTCAGGGTTACTGGAGTCCATCTAAACGTCAAATAACATGATAGATGAGTAAGGATCGATTAGATACAGCACAGGAACAACGCTAATACGTGTTGTTTCATTTAAAACTATTTCTAGCTTCAGCTGCGTCCTTCTAGCTTCAGCTGCGTCCTTCTAGCTTCAGCTGCGTCCGAGAACTTCGTATCTCACATCTAAGTTACTGGAGTCCATCGAAACGCCAAATAACATGATAGATGAGTAAGGATCGATTAGATACATCACAGGAACAACGCTAATGCGTGTTGTTTCGTTTAAAACTATTTCCAGGTTCTGCTGCGTCCGAGTACTTCGTATCTCACGTCAGGGTTACTGGAGTCCATCCAAACGTCAAATAACATGATAGATAAGTAAGGATCGATTAGATACTACACAGGAACAACGCTAATGCGTGTTGTTTCGTTTAAAACTATTTCTAGCTTCAGCTGCGTCCGAGAACTTCGTATCTCACATCTAAGTTACTGGAGTCCATCGAAACGCCAAATAACATGATAGATGAGTAAGGATCGATTAGATACATCACAGGAACAACGCTAATGCGTGTTGTTTCGTTTAAAACTATTTCCAGCTTCTGCTGCGTCCGAAAATTTCGTATCTCACATTAGAGTTACTGGAGTCCATCCAAACGTCAAATAACATGATAGATAAGTAAGGATCGATTAGATACATCACAGGAGCAACGCTAATGCGTGTTGTTTCGTTTAAAACTATTTCCAGCTTCTGCTGCGTCCGAAAATTTCGTTTCTCACATTAGAATTACTGGAGTCCATCGAAACGTCAAATAACATGATAGATGAGTAAGGTTCGATTAGATACATCACAGGAACAACGCTAATGCGTGTTGTTTCGTTTAAAACTATTTCCAGCTTCTGCTGCCTCAGAAAACGTCGTATCTCACATCAGAGCTACTGGAGTCCATCCAAACGTCAAATAACATGATAGATGAGTAAGGATCGATTAGATACATCACAGGAACAACGCTAATACGTGTTGTTTCGTTTAAAACTATTTCCACCTTCTGCTGCGTCCGAGAACTTCGTATCTCACGTCAGGGTTACTGGAGTCCATCCAAACGTCAAATAACATGATAGATGAGTAAGGATCGATTAGATACATCACAGAAACAACGCTAATACGTGTTGCTTCGTTCAAAACTATTTCCAGCTTCTGCTGCGTCCGAAATCTTTGTGTCTCTCATCAGAGTTACTGGAGTCCATCCAAACGTCAAATAACATGATAGATGAGTAAGGATCGATTAGATACATCACAGGAACAACGCTAATACGTGTTGTTTCGTTTAAAACTATTTCCAGCTTCTGCTGCGTCCGAAAACGTCGTATCTCACATCAGAGCTACTGGAGTCCATCGATACGCCAAATGACATGATATATGAGTAAGGATCGATTAGATGCAGCACAGGAATAACGCTAATACGTGTTGTTTCGTTTAAAACTATTTCCAGCTCCTGCTGCGTCCAAAAACTTTGTATCTCACATCAGAGTTACTGGAGTCCATCCAAACGCCAAATAACATGATAGATGAGTAAGGATCGATTAGATACATCACAGGAACAACGCTAATACGTGTTGTTTCGTTTAAAACTATTTCCACCTTCTGCTGCGTCCGAGAACTTCGTATCTCACGTCAGGGTTACTGGAGTCCATCCAAACGTCAAATAACATGATAGATGAGTAAGGATCGATTAGATACATCACAGGAACAGCGCTAATACGTGTTGTTTAGTTCAAAACTATTTCCAGCTTCTGCTGCGTCCAAAAACTTTGTATCTCACATCAGAGTTACTGGAGTCCATCCAAACGTCAAATAACATGATAGATGAGTAAGGATCGATTAGATACATCACAGGAACAACGCTAATATGTGTTGTTTCGTTTAAAACTCTTTCCAGCTTCTGCTGCGTCCGAGAACTTCGTATCTCACGTCAGGGTTACTGGAGTCCATCTAAACGTCAAATAACATGATAGATGAGTAAGGATCGATTAGATACAGCACAGGAACAACGCTAATACGTGTTGTTTCATTTAAAACTATTTCTAGCTTCAGCTGCGTCCTTATAGCTTCAGCTGCGTCCGAGAACTTCGTATCTCACATCTAAGTTACTGGAGTCCATCGAAACGCCAAATAACATGATAGATGAGTAAGGATCGATTAGATACATCACAGGAACAACGCTAATACGTGTTGTTTCGTTTAAAACTATTTCCAGCTTCTGCTGCGTCCGAGAACTTCGTATCTCACGTCAGGGTTACTGGAGTCCATCCAAACGTCAAATAACATGATAGATAAGTAAGGATCGATTAGATACATCACAGGAACAACGCTAATGCGTGTTGTTTCGTTTAAAACTATTTCCAGCTTCTGCTGCGTGCGAAAATTTCGTATCTCACATTAGAGTTACTGGAGTCCATCGAAACGTCAAATAACATAGTAGCTAAGTAAGGATCGATTAGATACATCACAGGAACAACGCTAATGCGTGTTGTTTCGTTTAAAACTATTTCCAGCTTTTGCTGCGTCCGAAAATTTCGTATCTCACATTAGAGTTACTGGAGTCCATCCAAACGTCAAATAACATGATAGATAAGTAAGGGATCCTTACTCATCTATCATGTTATTTGACGTTTGGACGGACTCCAGTAACTCTGATGAGAGATACAAAGTTCTCGGACGCAGTAGAAGCTGGAAATAGTTTTGAACGAAACAACACGTATTAGCGTTGTTCCTGTGATGTATCTAAACGATCCTTACTTATCTAACATGTTATTTGGCGTTTGGATGGACTCCAGTAAGTCTGATGTGAGATACAAAGTTTTTGGACGCAGCAGGAGCTGGAAATAGTTTTAAACGAAACAACACGTATTAGCGTTGTTCCTGTGCTGTATCTAATCGATCCTTACTCATATATCATGTTATTTGGCGTTTCGATGGACTCCAGTTACTCTAATGTGAGATACGACGTTTTCGGACGCAGCAGCAGCTGGAAATAGTTTTAAACGAAACAATACCTATTAGCGTTGTTCCTGTAATGTATCTAATCGATCCTTACTCATCTATCATGTTATTTGACGTTTGGACGGACTCCAGTAACTCTGATGTGAGATACAAAGTTATCGGACGCAGCAGAAGCTGGAAATAGTTTTGAACGAAACAACACGTATTAGCGTTGTTCCTGTGATGTATCTAAACGATCCTTAC
This sequence comes from Prosopocoilus inquinatus, assembly GCA_036172665.1. Taxonomy (NCBI): domain Eukaryota; kingdom Metazoa; phylum Arthropoda; class Insecta; order Coleoptera; family Lucanidae; genus Prosopocoilus; species Prosopocoilus inquinatus. The sequence continues at coordinate 46,109,997 of CM069870.1, forward strand.
TTATCTAACATGTTATTTGACGTTTGGATGGACTCCAGTAAGTCTGATGTGAGATAAAAAGTTCTTGAACGCAGCAGGAGCTGGAAATAGTTTTAAACGAAACAACACGTTTTAGCGTTGTTCCTGTGCTGTATCTAATCGATCCTTACTTACCTATCATGTTATTTGACGTTTCGATGGGCTCCAGTAACTCTGATGTGAGATACGACGTTTTCGGACGCAGCAGAAGCTGGAAATAGTTTTAAACGAAACAACACGCATTAGCGATGTTCCTGTGATGTATCTAATCGATCCTTACTCATCTATCATGTTATTTTACGTTTGGATGGACTCCAGTAACTCTGATGTGAGATACAAAGTTTTTGGACGCAGCAGAAGCTGGAAATAGTTTTGAACGAAACAACACGTATTAGCGTTGTTCCTGTGATGTATCTAATCGATCCTTACTTTTCTATCATGTTATTTGACGTTTCGATGGACTCCAGTAACTCTGATGTGAGATACGACGTTTTCGGACGCAGCAGAAGCTGGAAATAGTTTTAAACGAAACAACACGAATTAGCGATGTTCCTGTGATGTATCTAAACGATCCTTACTCATCTATCATGTTATTTGACGTTTGGACGGACTCCAGTAACTCTGATGTGAGATACAAAGTTCTCGGACGCAGCAGAAGCTGGAAATAGTTTTGAACGAAACAACACCTATTAGCGTTGTTCCTGTGATGTATCTAAACGATCCTTACTTATCTAACATGTTATTTAACGTTTCGATGGACTCCAGTAAGTCTGATGTGAGATATAAAGTTTTTGGACGCAGCAGGAGCTGGAAATAGTTTTAAACGAAACAACACGTATTAGCGTTGTTCCTGTGCTGTATCTAATCGATCCTTACTTATCTATCATGTTATTTGACGTTTCGATGAACTCCAGTAACTCTGATGTGAGATACGACGTTTTCGGACGCAGCAGAAGCTGGAAATAGTTTTAAACGAAACAACACGTATTAGCGTTGTTCCTGTGATGTATCTAATCGATCCTTACTCATCTATCATGTTATTTGACGTTTGGATGGACTCCAGTAACTCTGATGGGAGATACAAAGATTTCGGACGCAGCAGAAGCTGGAAATAGTTTTGAACGAAACAACACCTATTAGCGTTGTTCCTGTGATGTATCTAAACGATCCTTACTTATCTAACATGTTATTTGACGTTTGGATGGACTCCAGTAAGTCTGATGTGAGATACAAAGTTTTGGGACGCAGCAGGAGCTGGAAATAGTTTTAAACGAAACAACACGTATTAGCGTTGTTCCTGTGCTGTATCTAATCGATCCTTACTTATCTATCATGTTATTTGACGTTTGGATGGACTCCAGTAACCCTGACGTGAGATACGAAGTTCTCGGACGCAGCAGAAGCTGGAAATAGTTTTAAACGAAACAACACCCATTAGCGTTGTTCCTGTGATGTATCTAATCGATCCTTACTCATCTATCATGTTATTTGGCGTTAAGATGGACTCCAGTAACTTAGATGTGAGATACGAAGTTCTCGGACGCAGCTGAAGCTAGAAATAATTTTAAACAAAACAACACGCATTAGCGTTGTTCCTGTGATGTATCTAATCGATCCTTACTTATCTATCATGTTATTTGACGTTTGGATGGACTCCAGTAACCCTGACGTGAGATACGAAGTTCTCGGACGCAGCAGAAGCTGGAAACAGTTTTAAACGAAACAACACGTATTAGCGTGTGATGTATCTAATTGATCCTTACTCATCTATCATGTTATTTGACGTTTGGAAGGACTCCAGTAACTCTGATGTGAGATACAAAGTTTTTGGACGCAGCAGAAGCTGGAAATAGTTTTGAACGAAACAACACGTATTAGCGTTGTTCCTGTGATATATCTAATCGATCCTTACTTAGCTACTATGTTATTTGACGTTTCGATGGACTCTAGTAACTCTAATGTGAGATACGAAATTTTCGGACGCAGCAGCAGCTGGAAATAGTTTGAAACGAAACAACACGCATTAGCGTTGTTCCTGTGATGTATCTAATCGATCCTTACTCATCTATCATTTTATTTGACGTTTCGATGGACTCAAGTAACTCTAATGTGAGATACGAAATTTTCGGACGCAGCAGAAGCTGGAAATAGTTTTAAACGAAACACCACGTATTAGCGTTGTTTCTGTGATATATCTAATCGATCCTTACTCATCTATCATGTTATTTTACGTTTGGATGGACTCCAGTAACTCTGATGCGAGATACAAAGTTTTTGGACGCAGCAGAAGCTGGAAATAGTTTTGAACGAAACAACACGCATTAGCGTTGTTCCTGTGATGTATCTAATCGATCCTTACTTAGCTACTATGTTATTTGACGTTTCGATGGGCTCCAGTAACTCTAATGTGAGATACGAAATTTTCGGACGCAGCAGAAGCTGGAAATAGTTTTAAACGAAACAACACGCATTAGCGTTGTTCCTGTGATGTATCTAATCGATCCTTACTCATCAATCATGTTATTTGGCGTTTCGATGGACTCCAGTAACTTAGATGTGAGATACGAAGTTCTCGGACCCAGCTGAAGCTAGAAATAGTTTTAAACGAAACAACACGCATTAGCGATGTTCCTGAGTTGTATCTAAACGATCCTTACTCATCTATCATGTTATTTGACGTTTGGACGGACTCCAGGAACTCTGATGTGAGATACAAAGTTATCGGACGCAGCAGAAGCTGGAAATAGTTTTGAACGAAACAACACGTATTAGCGTTGTTCCTGTGATGTATCTAAACGATTCTTACTTATCTAACATGTTATTCGACGTTTGGATGGACTCCAGTAAGTCTGATGTGAGATACAAAGTTTTTGGACGCAGCAGGAGCTGGAAATAGTTTTAAACGAAACAACACGTATTAGCGTTGTTCTTGTGCTGTATCTAATCGATACTTACTTATCTATCATGTTATTTGACGTTTCGATGGGCTCCAGTAACTCTGATGTGAGATACGAAGTTCTCGGACGCAGCAGAAGCTGGAAATAGTTTTAAACGAAACAGCACGCATTAGCGATGTTCCTGTGATGTATCTAATCGATCCTTACTCATCTATCATGTTATTTGACGTTTCGATGGACTCCAGTAACTCTAATGTGAGAAACGAAATTTTCGGACGCAGCAGAAGCTGGAAATAGTTTTAAACGAAACAACAGGCATTAGCGTTGTTCCTGTAATGTATCTAATCGATCCTTACTTTTCTATCATGTTATTTGTCGTTTCGATGGACTCCAGTAACTCTGATGTGAGATACGACGTTTTCGGACGCAGCAGAAGCTGGAAATAGTTTTAAACGAAACAACACGCATTAGCGATGTTCCTGTGATGTATCTAAACGATCCTTACTCATCTATCATGTTATTTGACGTTTGGACGGACTCCAGTAACTCTGATGTGAAATACAAAGTTCTCGGACGCAGCAGAAGCTTCAAATAGTTTTGAACGAAACAACACTCATTAGCGTTGTTCCTGTGATGTATCTAATCGATCCTTACTTATCTATCATGTTATTTGACGTTTGGATGGACTCCAGTAACTCTAATGTGAGAAACGAAATTTTCGGACGCAGCAGAAGCTGGAAATAGTTTTAAACGAAACAACACCCATTAGCGTTGTTCCTGTAATGTATCTAATCGATCCTTACTTTTCTATCATGTTATTTGTCGTTTCGATGGACTCCAGTAACTCTGATGTGAGATACGACGTTTTCGGACGCAGCAGAAGCTTCAAATAGTTTTGAACGAAACAGCACGCATTAGCGATGTTCCTGTGATGTATCTAATCGATCCTTACTCATCAATCATGTTATTTGGCGTTTCGATGGACTCCAGTAACTTAGATGTGAGATACGAAGTTCTCGGACCCAGCTGAAGCTAGAAATAGTTTTAAACGAAACAACACGCATTAGCGATGTTCCTGAGTTGTATCTAATCGATCCTTACTCATCTATCATGTTATTTGACGTTTCGATGGACTCCAGTAACTCTAATGTGAGAAACGAAATTTTCGGACGCAGCAGAAGCTGGAAATAGTTTTAAACGAAACAACACCCATTAGCGTTGTTCCTGTGATGTATCTAATCGATCCTTACTCATCTATCATGTTATTTGGCGTTAAGATGGACTCCAGTAACTTAGATGTGAGATACGAAGTTCTCGGACGCAGCTGAAGCTAGAAATAGTTTTAAACAAAACAACACGCATTAGCGTTGTTCCTGTGATGTATCTAATCGATCCTTACTTATCTATCATGTTATTTGACGTTTGGATGGACTCCAGTAACCCTGACGTGAGATACGAAGTTCTCGGACGCAGCAGAAGCTGGAAATAGTTTTAAACGAAACAACACGTATTAGCGTGTGATGTATCTAATTGATCCTTACTCATCTATCATGTTATTTGACGTTTGGATGGACTCCAGTAACTCTGATGTGAGATATAAAGTTCTTGGACGCAGTAGAAGCTGGAAATAGTTTTGAACGAAACAACACGTATTAGCGTTGTTCCTGTGCTGTATCTAATCGATCCTTACTCATATATCATGTTATTTGGCGCTTCGATGGACTCCAGTAGCTCTGATGTGAGACACGACGTTTTCGGACGCAGCAGAAGCTGGAAATAGTTTTAAACGAAACAACACTCATTAGCGTTGTTCCTGTGATGTATCTAATCGATCCTTACTCATCTATCATGTTATTTGACGTTTGGACGGACTCCAGTAACTCTGATGAGAGATACAAAGTTCTCGGACGCAGTAGAAGCTGGAAATAGTTTTGAACGAAACAACACGTACTAGCGTTGTTCCTGTGATGTATCTAAACGATCCTTACTTATCTAACATGTTATTTGACGTTTGGATGGACTCCAGTAAGTCTGATGTGAGATACAAGGTTTTTGGACGCAGCAGGAGCTGGAAATAGTTTTAAACGAAACAACACGTATTAGCGTTGTTCCTGTGCTGTATCTAATCGATCCTTACTCATATATCATGTTATTTGGCGCTTCGATGGACTCCAGTAGCTCTGATGTGAGATACGACGTTTTCGGACGCAGCAGAAGCTGGAAATAGTTTTAAACGAAACAACACTCATTAGCGTTGTTCCTGTGATGTATCTAATCGATCCTTACTCATCTAACATGTTATTTGGCGTTTCGATGGACTCCAGTAACTTTGATGTGAGATACGAAGTTCTCGGACGCAGCTGAAGCTGGAAATAGTTTTAAATGAAACAACACGTATTAGCGTTGTTCCTGTGATGTATCTAATCGATCCTTACTCATCTATCATGTTATTTGGCGTTTCGATGGACTCCAGTAACTTAGATGTGAGATACTAAATTTTCGGACGCAGCAGCAGCTGGAAATAGTTTGAAACGAAACAACACATATTAGCGTTGTTCCTGTGATGTATCTAATCGATCCTTACTCATCTATCATGTTATTTGACGTTTGGACGGACTCCAGTAACTCTGATGAGAGATACAAAGTTCTCGGACGCAGTAGAAGCTGGAAATAGTTTTGAACGAAACAACACGTATTAGCGTTGTTCCTGTGATGTATCTAATCGATCCTTACTCATCTATCGTGTTATTTGGCGTTTCGATGGACTCCAGTAACTTAGATGTGAGATACGAAGTTCTCGGACGCAGCTGAAGCTAGAAATAGTTTTAAATGAAACAACACGCATTATCGTTGTTCCTGTGATGTATCTAATCGATCCTTACTCATCTATCATGTTATTTGGCGTTTCGATGGACTCCAATAACTTTGATGTGAGATACGAAGTTCTCGGACGCAGCAGAAGCTGGAAATAGTTTTAAACGAAACAACACTCATTAGCGTTGTTCCTGTGATGTATCTAATCGATCCTTACTCATCTAACATGTTATTTGGCGTTTCGATGGACTCCAGTAACTTTGATGTGAGATACGAAGTTCTCGGACGCAGCTGAAGCTGGAAATAGTTTTAAATGAAACAACACGTATTAGCGTTGTTCCTGTGATGTATCTAATCGATCCTTACTCATCTATCATGTTATTTGGCGTTTCGATGGACTCCAGTAACTTAGATGTGAGATACTAAATTTTCGGACGCAGCAGCAGCTGGAAATAGTTTGAAACGAAACAACACATATTAGCGTTGTTCCTGTGATGTATCTAATCGATCCTTACTCATCTATCATGTTATTTGAAGTTTGGACGGACTCCAGTAACTCTGATGAGAGATACAAAGTTCTCGGACGCAGTAGAAGCTAAAAATAGTTTTGAACGAAACAACACGTATTAGCGTTGTTCCTGTGATGTATCTAATCGATCCTTACTCATCTATCGTGTTATTTGGCGTTTCGATGGACTCCAGTAACTTAGATGTGAGATACGAAGTTCTCGGACGCAGCTGAAGCTAGAAATAGTTTTAAATGAAACAACACGCATTATCGTTGTTCCTGTGATGTATCTAATCGATCCTTACTCATCTATCATGTTATTTGGCGTTTCGATGGACTCCAATAACTTTGATGTGAGATACGAAGTTCTCGGACGCAGCTGAAGCTGGAAATAGTTTTAAATGAAACAACACGTATTACCGTTGTTCCTGTGATGTATCTAATCGATCCTTACTCATATATCATGTTATTTGGCGTTTCGATGGACTCCAGTAGCTCTGATGTGAGATACGACGTTTTCGGACGCAGCAGAAGCTTTAAATAGTTTTAAACGAAACAACACGCATTAGCGTTGTTCCTGTGATGTATCTAATCGATCCTTACTCATCTATCATGTTATTTGGCGTTTCGATGGACTCCAGTAACTTTGATGTGAGATACGAAGTTCTCGGACGCAGCTGAAGCTGGAAATAGTTTTAAATGAAACAACACGTATTAGCGTTGTTCCTGTGATGTATCTAATCGATCCTTACTCATCTATCATGTTATTTGGCGTTTCGATGGACTCCAGTAGCTCTGATGTGAGAGACGACGTTTTCTGAGGCAGCAGAAGCTGGAAATAGTTTTAAACGAAACAACACGTTTTAGCGTTGTTCCTGTGATGTATCTAATCGATCCTTACTCATCTATCATGTTATTTGGCGTTTCGATGGACTCCAGTAACTTAGATTTGAGATACGAAGTTCTCGGACGCAGCTGAAGCTAGAAATAGTTTTAAACGAAACAACACGCATTAGCGTTGTTCCTGTGTAGCATCTAATCGATCCTTACTTATCTATCATGTTATTTGACATTTCGATGGACCCCAGTAGCTCTGATGTGATATACGACGTTTTCGGACGCAGCAGCAGGTGGAAATAGTTTTAAACGAAACAACACGTATTAGCGTTGTTCCTGTGATGTATCTAATCGATCCTTACTCATCTATCATGTTATTTGACGTTTGGATGGACTCCAGTAACTCTGACGTGAGATACAAAGTTTTTGGACGCAGCAGAAGCTGGAAATAGTTTTGAACGAAACAACACGTATTAGCGTTGTTCCTGTGATGTATCTAATCGATCCTTACTTAGCTACTATGCTATTTGACGTTTCGATGGACTCCAGTAACTCTAATGTGAGATACGAAATTTTCGGATGCAGCAGCAGCTGGAAATAGTTTGAAACGAAACAACACATATTAGCGTTGTTCCTGTGATGTATCTAATCGATTCTTACTTATCTATCATGTTATTTGACGTTTGGATGGACTCCAGTAACCCTGACGTGAGATAAGTTCTCGGACGCAGCAGAAGCTGGAAATAGTTTTAAACGAAACAACACGTATTAGCGTTGTTCCTGTGATGTATCTAATCGATCCTTACTCATCTATCATGTTATTTGACGTTTGGATGGACTCCAGTAACTCTGATGTGAGATACAAAGTTTTTGGACGCAGCAGAAGCTGGAAATAGTTTTGAACGAAACAACACGTATTAGCGTTGTTCCTGTGATGTATCTAATCGATCCTTACATAGCTACTATGTTATTTGACGTTTCGATGAACTCCAGTAACTCTAATGTGAGATACGAAATTTTCGGACGCAACAGCAGCTGGAAATAGTTTGAAACGAAACAACACATATTAGCGTTGTTCCTGTGATGTATCTAATCGATCCTTACTCATCTATCATGTTATTTGACGTTTGGACGGACTCCAGTAACTCTGATGAGAGATACAAAGTTCTCGGACGCAGCAGAAGCTGGAAATAGTTTTGAACGAAACAGCACGTATTAGCGTTGTTCCTGTGATGCATCTAATCGATCCTTACTTAGCTACTATGTTATTTGACGTTTGGATGGACTCCAGTAACTCTAATGTGAGATACGAAATTTTCGGACGCAGCAGAAGCTGGAAATAGTTTTAAACGAAACAACACGCATTAGCGTTGTTCCTGTGATGTATCTAATCGATCCTTACTCATCTATCATGTTATTTGGCGTATCGATGGACTCCAGTAACTTAGATGTGAGATACGAAGTTCTCGGACGCAGCTGAAGCTGGAAATACTTTTAAATGAAACAACACGTATTAGCGTTGTTCCTGTGATGTATCTAAACGATCCTTACTTATCTAACATGTTATTTGACGTTTGGATGGACTCCAGTAAGTCTGATGTGAGATACAAAGTTTTTGGACGCAGCAGGAGCTGGAAATAGTTTTAAACGAAACAACACGCATTAGCGTTGTTCCTGTCATGTATCTAATCGATCCTTACTTATCTATCATGTTATTTGACGTTTGGATGGACTCCAGTAACCCTGACGTGAGATACGAATATCTCGGACGCAGCTGAAGCTGGAAATAGTTTTAAATGAAACAACACGTATTAGCGTTGTTCCTGTGATGTATCTAATCGATCCTTACTCATCTATCATGTTATTTGGCGTTTCGATGGACTCCAGTAGCTTTGATGTGAGAAACGAAATTTTCGGACGCAGCAGAAGCTGGAAATAGTTTTAAACGAAACAACACGCATTAGCGTTGTTCCTGTGATGTATCTAATCGATCCTTACTAATCTATCATGTTATTTGACGTTTCGATGGACTCCAGTAACTCTAATGTGAGAAACGAAATTTTCGGACGCAGCAGAAGCTGGAAATAGTTTTAAACGAAACAACACGCATTAGCGTTGTTCCTATGATGTATCTAATCGATCCTTACTAATCTATCATGTTATTTGACGTTTCGATGGACTCCAGTAACTCTAATGTGAGATACGAAGTTCTCGGACGCAGCAGAACCTGGAAATAGTTTTAAACGAAACAACACGCATTAGCGTTGTTCCTGTGATGTATCTAATCGATCCTTACTCATCTATCATGTTATTTGGCGTTTCGATGGACTCCAGTAACTTAGATGTGAGATACGAAGTTCTCGGACGCAGCTGAAGCGAGAAATAGTTTTAAACGAAACAACACGCGTTAGCGTTGTTCCTGTGTAGTATCTAATCGATCCTTACTTATCTATCATGTTATTTGACATTTCGATGGACTCCAGTAGCTCTGATGTGATATATGACGTTTTCGGACGCAGCAGCAGCTGGAAATAGTTTTAAACGAAACAACACATATTAGCGTTGTTCCTGTGATGTATCTAATCGATCCTTACTCATCTATCATGTTACTTGACGTTTGGACGGACTCCAGTAACCCTGATGTGAGATACAAAGTTATCGGACGCAGCAGAAGCTGGAAATAGTTTTGAACGAAACAACACGTATTAGCGTTGTTCCTGTGCTGTATCTAATCGATCCATACTTATCTATCATGTTATTTGACGTTTCGATGGACTCCAGTAACTCTGATGTGAGATATGACGTTTTCGGACGCAGCAGAAGCTGGAAATAGTTTTAAACGACACAACACGTATTAGCGTTGTTCCTGTGATGTATCTAATCGATCCTTACTCATCTATCATGTTATTTGACGTTTGGATGGACTCCAGTAACTCTGATGAGAGACACAAAGATTTGGGACGCAGCAGAAGCTGGAAATAGTTTTGAACGAAACAACACGTATTAGCGTTGTTCCTGTGATGTATCTAATCGATCCTTACTCATCTATCATGTTATTTGACGTTTGGATGGACTCCAGTAACTCTGATGAGAGACACAACGATTTGGGACGCAGCAGAAGCTGGAAATAGTTTTGAACGAAACAACACGTATTAGCGTTGTTCCTGTGATGTATCTAATCGATCCTTACTTATCTATCATGTTATTTGACGTTTGGATGGACTCCAGTAACCCTGACGTGAGATACGAAGTTCTCGGATGCAGCAGAACCTGGAAATAGTTTTAAACGAAACAACACGCATTAGCGTTGTTCCTGTGATGTATCTAATCGATCCTTACTCATCTATCATGTTATTTGGCGTTTCGATGGACTCCAGTAACTTTGATGTGAGATACGAAGTTCTCGGACGCAGCTGAAGCTGGAAATAGTTTTAAATGAAACAACACGTATTAGCGTTGTTGCTGTGATGTATCTAAACGATCCTTACTTATCTAACATGTTATTTGACGTTTGGATGGACTCCAGTAACCCTGACGTGAGATAGGAAGTTCTCGGACGCAGCAGAAGCTGGAAATAGTTTTAAACGAAACAACACGTATTAGCGTTGTTCCTGTGATGTATCTAATCGATCCTTACTTAGCTACTATGTTATTTGACGTTTCGATGGACTCCAGTAACTCTAACGTGAGATACGAAATTTTCGGACGCAGCAGAAGCTGGAAATAGTTTTAAACGAAACAACACGCATTAGCGTTGTTCCTGTGATGTATCTAATCGATCCTTACTCATCTATCATGTTATTTGGCGTTTCGATGGACTCCAGTAACTTTGATGTGAGATACGAAGTTCTCGGACGCAGCTGAAGCTGGAAATAGTTTTAAATGAAACAACACGCATTAGCGTTGTTCCTGTGTAGTATCTAATCGATCCTTACTCATCTATCATGTTATTTGACGTTTGGATGGACTCCAGTAACCCTGACGTGAGATACGAAGTTCTCGGATGCAGCAGAACCTGGAAATAGTTTTAAACGAAACAACACGCATTAGCGTTGTTCCTGTGATGTATCTAATCGATCCTTACTTATCTATCATGTTATTTGACGTTTGGATGGACTCCAGTAACCCTGACGTGAGATACGAAGTTCTCTTACGCAGCAGAACCTGGAAATAGTTTTAAACGAAACAACACGCATTAGCGTTGTTCCTGTGATGTATCTAATCGATCCTTACTCATCTATCATGTTATTTGGCGTTTCGATGGACTCCAGTAACTTTGATGTGAGATACGAAGTTCTCGGACGCAGCTGAAGCTGGAAATAGTTTTGAACGAAACAACATGTATTAGCGTTGTTCCTGTGATGTATCTAATCGATCCTTACTCATCTAACATGTTATTTGACGTTTGGATGGACTCCAGTAACCCTGACGTGAGATACAAAGTTTTTGGACGCAGCAGAAGCTGGAAATAGTTTTAAACGAAAAACACGCATTAGCGTTGTTCCTGTGATGTATCTAATCGATCCTTACTTAGCTACTATGTTATTTGACGTTTCGATGGACTCCAGTAACTCTAATGTGAGATACGAAATTTTCGGACGCAGCAGAAGCTGGAAATAGTTTTGAACGAAACAACACGTATTAGCGTTGTTCCTGTGATGTATCTAATCGTTCCTTACTTAGCTACTATGTTATTTGACGTTTCGATGGACTCCAGTAACTCTAATGTGAGATACGAAATTTTCGGACGCAGCAGAAGCTGGAAATAGTTTTAAACGAAACAACACGCATTAGCGTTGTTCCTGTGATGTATCTAATCGATCCTTACTTAGCTACTATGTTATTTGACGTTTCGATGGACTCCAGTAACTCTAATGTGAGAAACGAAATTTTCGGACGCAGCAGAAGCTGGAAATAGTTTTAAACGAAACAACACGCATTAGCGTTGTTCCTGTGATGTATCTAATCGGTCCTTACTTATCTATCATGTTATTTGACGTTTGGATGGACTCCAGTAACCCTGACGTGAGATACGAAGTTCTCGGACGCAGCAGAACCTGGAAATAGTTTTAAACGAAACAACACGCATTAGCGTTGTTCCTGTGATGTATCTAATCGATCCTTACTCATCTATCATGTTATTTGGCGTTTCGATGGACTCCAGTAACTCTAATGTGAGACACGAAATTTTCGGACGCAGCAGAAGCTGGAAATAGTTTTAAACGAAACAACACGCATTAGCGTTGTTCCTGTGATGTATCTAATCGATCCTTACTTATCTATCATGTTATTTGACGTTTCGATGGACTCCAGTAACTCTAATGTGAGATACGAAATTTTCGGACGCAGCAGAAGCTGGAAATAGTTTTAAACGAAACAACACGCATTAGCGTTGTTCCTGTGATGTATCTAATCGATCCTTACTTATCTATCATGTTATTTGACGTTTGGATGGACTCCAGTAACCCTGACGTGAGATACGAAGTTCTCGGACGCAGCAGAACCTGGAAATAGTTTTAAACGAAACAACACGCATTAGCGTTGTTCCTGTGATGTATCTAATCGATCCTTACTCATCTATCATGTTATTTGACGTTTGGATGGACTCCAGTAACCCTGACGTGAGACACGAAGTTCTCGGACGCAGCAGAAGCTGGAAATAGTTTTAAACGAAACAACACGTATTAGCGTTGTTCCTGTGATGTATCTAATCGATCCTTACTCATCTATCATGTTATTTGACGTTTGGATGGACTCCAGTAACTCTGATGTGAGATACAAAATTTTTGGACGCAGCAGAAGCTGGAAATAGTTTTGAACGAAACAACACGTATTAGCGTTGTTCCTGTGATGTATCTAATCGATTCTTACTTAGCTACTATGTTATTTCATGTTTCGATGGACTCCAGTAACTCTAATGTGAGATACGAAATTTTCGGACGCAGCAGAATCTGGAAATAGTTTTAAACGAAACAACACGCATTAGCGTTGTTCCTGTGATGTATCTAATCGATCCTTACTCATCTATCATGTTATTTGGCGTTTCGATGGACTCCAGTAGCTCTGATGTGAGATACGACGTTTTCTGAGGCAGCAGAAGCTGGAAATAGTTTTAAACGAAACAACACGCATTAGCGTTGTTCCTGTGATGTATCTAATCGATCCTTACTCATCTATCGTGTTATTTGACGTTTCGATGGACTCCAGTAACTCTAATGTGAGATACGAAATTTTCGGACGCAGCAGAAGCTGGAAATAGTTTTAAACGAAACAACACGCATTAGCGTTGTTCCTGTGATGTATCTAATCGATCCTTACTTAGCTACTATGTTATTTGACGTTTCGATGGACTCCAGTAACTCTAATGTGAGAAACGAAATTTTCGGACGCAGCAGAAGCTGGAAATAGTTTTGAACGAAACAACACGTATTAGCGTTGTTCCTGTGATGTATCTAATCGATCCTTACTTATCTAACATGTTATTTGACGTTTGGATGGACTCCAGTAAGTCTGATGTGAGATACAAAGTTTTTGGACGCAGCAGGAGCTGGAAATAGTTTTGAACGAAACAACACGCATTAGCGTTGTTCCTGTGATGTATCTAATCGATCCTTACTCATCTATCATGTTATTTGACGTTTGGACGGGCTCCAGTAACCCTGATGTGAGATACAAAGTTATCGGACGCAGCAGAAGCTGGAAATAGTTTTAAACGAAACAACACGTATTAGCGTTGTTCCTGTGATGTATCTAATCGATCCTTACTCATCTATCATGTTATTTGACGTCTCGATGGACTCCAGTAACTCTGATGTGAGATACGACGTTTTCGGACGCAGCAGAAGCTGGAAATAGTTTTAAACGAAACAACACGTATTAGCGTTGTTCCTGTGATGTATCTAATCGATCCTTACTCATCTATCATGTTATTTGACGTTTCGATGGACTCCAGTAACTCTAATGTGAGATACGAAATTTTCGGACGCAGCAGCAGCTGGAAATAGTTTTGAATGAAACAACACGTATTAGCGTTGTTCCTGTGCTGTATCTAATCGATCCTTACTCATATATCATGTTATTTGGCGTTTCGATGGACTCCAGTAACCCTGACGTGAGATACGAAGTTCTCGGACGCAGCAGAAGCTGGAAATAGTTTTAAACGAAACAACACGTATTAGCGTTGTTCCTGTGATGTATCTAATCGATCCTTACTCATCTATCATGTTATTTGACGTTTGGATGGACTCCAGTAACTCTGATGTGAGATACAAAGTTTTTGGACGCAGCAGAAGCTGGAAATAGTTTTGAACGAAACAACACGTATTGGCGTTGTTCCTGTGATGTATCTAATCGATCCTTACTTAGCTACTATGTTATTTGACGTTTCGATGGACTCCAGTAACTCTAATGTGAGATACGAAATTTTCGGACGCAGCAGAAGCTGGAAATAGTTTTAAACGAAACAACACGCATTAGCGTTGTTCCTGTGATGTATCTAATCGATCCTTACTCATCTATCATGTTATTTGGCGTTTCGATGGACTCCAGTAACTTTGATGTGAGATACGAAGTTCTCGGACGCAGCTGAAGCTGGAAATAGTTTTAAATGAAACAACACGTATTAGCGTTTTTCCTGTGATGTATCTAATAGATCCTTACTCATCTATCATGTTATTTGGCGTTTCGATGGACTCCAGTAACTTTGATGTGAGATACGAAGTTCTCGGACGCAGCTGAAGCTGGAAATAGTTTTGAATGAAACAACACGTATTAGCGTTGTTCCTGTGCTGTATCTAATCGATCCTTACTCATATATCATGCTATTTGGCGTTTCGATGGACTCCAGTAACCCTGACGTGAGATACGAAGTTCTCGGACGCAGCAGAAGCTGGAAATAGTTTTAAACGAAACAACACGTATTAGCGTTGTTCCTGTGATGTATCTAATCGATCCTTACTCATCTATCATGTTATTTGACGTTTGGATGGACTCCAGTAACTCTGATGTGAGATACAAAGTTTATGGACGCAGCAGAAGCTGGAAATAGTTTTGAACGAAACAACACGTATTGGCGTTGTTCCTGTGATGTATCTAATCGATCCTTACTTAGCTACTATGTTATTTGACGTTTCGATGGACTCCAGTAACTCTAATGTGAGATACGAAATTTTCGGACGCAGCAGAAGCTGGAAATAGTTTTAAACGAAACAACACGCATTAGCGTTGTTCCTGTGATGTATCTAATCGATCCTTACTCATCTATCATGTTATTTGGCGTTTCGATGGACTCCAGTAACTTTGATGTGAGATACGAAGTTCTCGGACGCAGCTGAAGCTGGAAATAGTTTTAAATGAAACAACACGTATTAGCGTTTTTCCTGTGATGTTTCTAAACGATCCTTACTTATCTAACATGTTATTTGACGTTTGGATGGACTCCAGTAAGTCTGATGTGAGATACAAAGTATTTGGACGCAGCAGGAGCAGAACAACACGCATTAGCGTTGTTCCTGTGATGTATCTAATCGATCCTTACTCATCTATCATGTTATTTGACGTTTCGATGGACTCCAGTAACTCTAATGTGAGATACGAAATTTTCGGACGCAGCAGAAGCTGGAAATAGTTTTAAACGAAACAACACGCACTAGCGTTGTTCCTGTGATGTATCTAATCGATCCTTACTTAGCTACTATGTTATTTGACGTTTCGATGGACTCCAGTAACTCTAATGTGAGATACGAAATTTTCGGACGCAGCAGCAGCTGGAAATAGTTTGAAACGAAACAACAGATATTAGCGTTGTTCCTGTGATGTATCTAATCGATCCTTACTCATCTATCATGTTATTTGACGTTTGGGCGGACTCCAGTAACTCTGATGAGAGATACAAAGTTCTCGGACGCAGTAGAAGCTGGAAATAGTTTTAAATGAAACAACACGTATTAGCGTTGTTCCTGTGATGTATCTAATCGATCCTTACTCATCTATCATGTTATTTGACGTTTCGATGGACTCCAGTAACTCTAATGTGAGATACGAAATTTTCGGACGCAGCAGAAGCTGGAAATAGTTTTAAACGAAACAACACGCATTAGCGTTGTTCCTGTGATGTATCTAATCGATCCTTACTCATCTATCATGTTATTTGGGGTTTCGATGGACTCCAGTAACTTTGATGTGAGATACGAAGTTCTCGGACGCAGCTGAAGCTGGAAATAGTTTTAAATGAAACAACACGTATTAGCGTTTTTCCTGTGATGTATCTAAACGATCCTTACTTATCTAACATGTTATTTGACGTTTGGATGGACTCCAGTAAGTCTGATGTGAGATACAAAGTATTTGGACGCAGCAGGAGCAGAACAGCACGCATTAGCGTTGTTCCTGTGATGTATCTAATCGATCCTTACTCATCTATCATGTTATTTGACGTTTCGATGGACTCCAGTAACTCTAATGTGAGATACGAAATTTTCGGACGCAGCAGAAGCTGGAAATAGTTTTAAACGAAACAACACGCACTAGCGTTGTTCCTGTGATGTATCTAATCGATCCTTACTTAGCTACTATGTTATTTGACGTTTCGATGGACTCCAGTAACTCTAATGTGAGATACGAAATTTTCGGACGCAGCAGCAGCTGGAAATAGTTTGAAACGAAACAACAGATATTAGCGTTGTTCCTGTGATGTATCTAATCGATCCTTACTCATCTATCATGTTATTTGACGTTTGGACGGACTCCAGTAACTCTGATGAGAGATACAAAGTTCTCGGACGCAGTAGAAGCTGGAAATAGTTTTAAATGAAACAACACGTATTAGCGTTGTTCCTGTGATGTATCTAATCGATCCTTACTCATCTATCATGTTATTTGGCGTTTCGATGGACTCCAGTAGCTCTGATGTGAAATACGACGTTTTCTGAGGCAGCAGAAGATGGAAATAGTTTCATCTATCATGTTATTTGACGTTTCGATGGACTCCAGTAACTCTAATGTGAGATACGAAATTTTCGGACGCAGCAGCAGCTGGAAATAGTTTGAAACGAAACAACAGATATTAGCGTTGTTCCTGTGATGTATCTAATCGATCCTTACTCATCTATCATGTTATTTGACGTTTGGATGGACTCCAGTAACCCTGACGTGAGATACGAAGTTCTCGGACGCAGCTGAAGCTGGAAATAGTTTTAAATGAAACAACACGTATTAGCGTTGTTCCTGTGATGTATCTAAACGATCCTTACTTATCTAACATGTTATTTGACGTTTGGATGGACTCCAGTAAGTCTGATGTGAGATAAAAAGTTTTTGGACGCAGCAGGAGCTGGAAATAGTTTTAAACGAAACAACACGTATTAGCGTTGTTCCTGCGCTGTTTCTAATCGATCCTTACTCATATATCATGTTATTTGGCGTTTCGATGGACTCCAGTAGCTCTGATGTGAGATACGACGTTTTCGGAGGCAGCAGAAGCTGGAAATAGTTTTAAACGAAACAACACGTATTAGCGTTGTTCCTGTGATGTATCTAATCGATCCTTACTCATCTATCATGTTATTTGACGTTTGGATGGACTCCAGTAACTCTGATGAGAGACACAAAGATTTCGGACGCAGCACAAGCTGGAAATAGTTTTGAACGAAACAACACGTATTAGCGTTGTTCCTGTGATGTATCTAATCGATCCTTACTTTTCTATCATGTTATTTGACGTTTCGATGGACTCCAGTAACTCTGATGTGAGATACGACGTTTTCGGACGCAGCAGAAGCTGGAAATAGTTTTAAACGAAACAACACGAATTAGCGATGTTCCTGTGATGTATCTAAACGATCCTTACTCATCTATCATGTTATTTGACGTTTGGACGGACTCCAGTAACTCTGATGTGAGATACAAAGTTCTCGGACGCAGCAGAAGCTGGAAATAGTTTTGAACGAAACAACACCTATTAGCGTTGTTCCTGTGATGTATCTAAACGATCCTTACTTATCTAACATGTTATTTAACGTTTCGATGGACTCCAGTAAGTCTGATGTGAGATATAAAGTTTTTGGACGCAGCAGGAGCTGGAAATAGTTTTAAACGAAACAACACGTATTAGCGTTGTTCCTGTGCTGTATCTAATCGATCCTTACTTATCTATCATGTTATTTGACGTTTCGATGAACTCCAGTAACTCTGATGTGAGATACGACGTTTTCGGACGCAGCAGAAGCTGGAAATAGTTTTAAACGAAACAACACGTATTAGCGTTGTTCCTGTGATGTATCTAATCGATCCTTACTCATCTATCATGTTATTTGACGTTTGGATGGACTCCAGTAACTCTGATGGGAGATACAAAGATTTCGGACGCAGCAGAAGCTGGAAATAGTTTTGAACGAAACAACAACTATTAGCGTTGTTCCTGTGATGTATCTAAACGATCCTTACTTATCTAACATGTTATTTGACGTTTGGATGGACTCCAGTAAGTCTGATGTGAGATACAAAGTTTTGGGACGCAGCAGGAGCTGGAAATAGTTTTAAACGAAACAACACGTATTAGCGTTGTTCCTGTGCTGTATCTAATCGATCCTTACTCATCTATCATGTTATTTGGCGTTAAGATGGACTCCAGTAACTTAGATGTGAGATACGAAGTTCTCGGACGCAGCTGAAGCTAGAAATAGTTTTAAACAAAACAACACGCATTAGCGTTGTTCCTGTGATGTATCTAATCGATCCTTACTTATCTATCATGTTATTTGACGTTTGGATGGACTCCAGTAACCCTGACGTGAGATACGAAGTTCTCGGACGCAGCAGAAGCTGGAAATAGTTTTAAACGAAACAACACGTATTAGCGTGTGATGTATCTAATTGATCCTTACTCATCTATCATGTTATTTGACGTTTGGATGGACTCCAGTAACTCTGATGTGAGATACAAAGTTTTTGGACGCAGCAGAAGCTGGAAAAAGTTTTGAACGAAACAACACGTATTAGCGTTGTTCCTGTGATATATCTAATCGATCCTTACTTAGCTACTATGTTATTTGACGTTTCGATGGACTCCAGTAACTCTAATGTGAGATACGAAATTTTCGGACGCAGCAGCAGCTGGAAATAGTTTGAAACGAAACAACACGCATTAGCGTTGTTCCTGTGATGTATCTAATCGATCCTTACTCATCTATCATTTTATTTGACGTTTCGATGGACTCAAGTAACTCTAATGTGAGATACGAAATTTTCGGACGCAGCAGAAGCTGGAAATAGTTTTAAACGAAACACCACGTATTAGCGTTGTTTCTGTGATATATCTAATCGATCCTTACTCATCTATCATGTTATTTTACGTTTGGATGGACTCCAGTAACTCTGATGCGAGATACAAAGTTTTTGGACGCAGCAGAAGCTGGAAATAGTTTTGAACGAAACAACACGCATTAGCGTTGTTCCTGTGATGTATCTAATCGATCCTTACTTAGCTACTATGTTATTTGACGTTTCGATGGGCTCCAGTAACTCTAATGTGAGATACGAAATTTTCGGACGCAGCAGAAGCTGGAAATAGTTTGAAACGAAACAACACGCATTAGCGTTGTTCCTGTGATGTATCTAATCGATCCTTACTCATCAATCATGTTATTTGGCGTTTCGATGGACTCCAGTAACTTAGATGTGAGATACGAAGTTCTCGGACCCAGCTGAAGCTAGAAATAGTTTTAAACGAAACAACACGCATTAGCGATGTTCCTGAGTTGTATCTAAACGATCCTTACTCATCTATCATGTTATTTGACGTTTGGACGGACTCCAGGAACTCTGATGTGAGATACAAAGTTATCGGACGCAGCAGAAGCTGGAAATAGTTTTGAACGAAACAACACGTATTAGCGTTGTTCCTGTGATGTATCTAAACGATTCTTACTTATCTAACATGTTATTCGACGTTTGGATGGACTCCAGTAAGTCTGATGTGAGATACAAAGTTTTTGACGCAGCAGGAGCTGGAAATAGTTTTAAACGAAACAACACGTATTAGCGTTGTTCTTGTGCTGTATCTAATCGATACTTACTTATCTATCATGTTATTTGACGTTTCGATGGGCTCCAGTAACTCTGATGTGAGATACGAAGTTCTCGGACGCAGCAGAAGCTGGAAATAGTTTTAAACGAAACAGCACGCATTAGCGATGTTCCTGTGATGTATCTAATCGATCCTTACTCATCTATCATGTTATTTGACGTTTCGATGGACTCCAGTAACTCTAATGTGAGAAACGAAATTTTCGGACGCAGCAGAAGCTGGAAATAGTTTTAAACGAAACAACAGGCATTAGCGTTGTTCCTGTAATGTATCTAATCGATCCTTACTTTCTATCATGTTATTTGTCGTTTCGATGGACTCCAGTAACTCTGATGTGAGATACGACGTTTTCGGACGCAGCAGAAGCTGGAAATAGTTTTAAACGAAACAACACGCATTAGCGATGTTCCTGTGATGTATCTAAACGATCCTTACTCATCTATCATGTTATTTGACGTTTGGACGGACTCCAGTAACTCTGATGTGAAATACAAAGTTCTCGGACGCAGCAGAAGCTTCAAATAGTTTTGAACGAAACAACACCTATTAGCGTTGTTCCTGTGATGTATCTAAACGATCCTTACTTATCTAACATGTTATTTAACGTTTCGATGGACTCCAGTAAGTCTGATGTGAGATATAAAGTTCTTGGACGCAGTAGAAGCTGGAAATAGTTTTGAACGAAACAACACGTATTAGCGTTGTTCCTGTGCTGTATCTAATCGATCCTTACTCATATATCATGTTATTTGGCGCTTCGATGGACTCCAGTAGCTCTGATGTGAGATACGACGTTTTCGGACGCAGCAGAAGCTGGAAATAGTTTTAAACGAAACAACACTCATTAGCGTTGTTCCTGTGATGTATCTAATCGATCCTTACTCATCTATCATGTTATTTGACGTTTGGACGGACTCCAGTAACTCTGATGAGAGATACAAAGTTCTCGGACGCAGTAGAAGCTGGAAATAGTTTTGAACGAAACAACACGTACTAGCGTTGTTCCTGTGATGTATCTAAACGATCCTTACTTATCTAACATGTTATTTGACGTTTGGATGGACTCCAGTAAGTCTGATGTGAGATACAAGGTTTTTGGACGCAGCAGGAGCTGGAAATAGTTTTAAACGAAACAACACGTATTAGCGTTGTTCCTGTGCTGTGTCTAATCGATCCTTACTCATATATCATGTTATTTGGCGCTTCGATGGACTCCAGTAGCTCTGATGTGAGATACGACGTTTTCGGACGCAGCAGAAGCTGGAAATAGTTTTAAACGAAACAACACTCATTAGCGTTGTTCCTGTGATGTATCTAATCGATCCTTACTCATCTAACATGTTATTTGGCGTTTCGATGGACTCCAGTAACTTTGATGTGAGATACGAAGTTCTCGGACGCAGCTGAAGCTGGAAATAGTTTTAAATGAAACAACACGTATTAGCGTTGTTCCTGTGATGTATCTAATCGATCCTTACACATCTATCATGTTATTTGGCGTTTCGATGGGCTCCAGCAGCTCTGATGTGAGATACGAGGTTTTCTGAGGCAGCAGAAGCTGGAAATAGTTTTAAACGAAACAACACGCATTAGCGTTGTTCCTGTGATGTATCTAATCGATCCTTACTCATCTATCATGTTATTTGGCGTTTCGATGGACTCCAGTAACTTAGATGTGAGATACTAAATTTTCGGACGCAGCAGCAGCTGGAAATAGTTTGAAACGAAACAACACATATTAGCGTTGTTCCTGTGATGTATCTAATCGATCCTTACTCATCTATCATGTTATTTGACGTTTGGACGGACTCCAGTAACTCTGATGAGAGATACAAAGTTCTCGGACGCAGTAGAAGCTGGAAATAGTTTTGAACGAAACAACACGTATTAGCGTTGTTCCTGTGATGTATCTAATCGATCCTTACTCATCTATCGTGTTATTTGGCGTTTCGATGGACTCCAGTAACTTAGATGTGAGATACGAAGTTCTCGGACGCAGCTGAAGCTAGAAATAGTTTTAAATGAAACAACACGCATTATCGTTGTTCCTGTGATGTATCTAATCGATCCTTACTCATCTATCATGTTATTTGGCGTTTCGATGGACTCCAATAACTTTGATGTGAGATACGAAGTTCTCGGACGCAGCTGAAGCTGGAAATAGTTTTAAATGAAACAACACGTATTAGCGTTGTTCCTGTGATGTATCTAATCGATCCTTACTCATATATCATGTTATTTGGCGTTTCGATGGACTCCAGTAGCTCTGATGTGAGATACGACGTTTTCGGACGCAGCAGAAGCTTTAAATAATTTTAAACGAGACAACACGCATTAGCGTTGTTCCTGTGATGTATCTAATCGATCCTTACTCATCTATCATGTTATTTGGCGTTTCGATGGACTCCAGTAACTTTGATGTGAGATACGAAGTTCTCGGACGCAGCTGAAGCTGGAAATAGTTTTAAATGAAACAACACGTATTAGCGTTGTTCCTGTGATGTATCTAATCGATCCTTACTCATCTATCATGTTATTTGGCGTTTCGATGGACTCCAGTAGCTCTGATGTGAGATACGTCGTTTTCTGAGGCAGCAGAAGCTGGAAATAGTTTTAAACGAAACAACACGTTTTAGCGTTGTTCCTGTGATGTATCTAATCGATCCTTACTCATCTATCATGTTATTTGGCGTTTCGATGGACTCCAGTAACTTAGATGTGAGATACGAAGTTCTCGGACGCAGCTGAAGCTAGAAATAGTTTTAAACGAAACAACACGCATTAGCGTTGTTCCTGTGTAGCATCTAATCGATCCTTACTTATCTATCATGTTATTTGACATTTCGATGGACCCCAGTAGCTCTGATGTGATATACGACGTTTTCGGACGCAGCAGCAGCTGGAAATAGTTTTAAACGAAACAACACGTATTAGCGTTGTTCCTGTGATGTATCTAATCGATCCTTACTCATCTATCATGTTATTTGACGTTTGGATGGACTCCAGTAACTCTGACGTGAGATACAAAGTTTTTGGACGCAGCAGAAGCTGGAAATAGTTTTGAACGAAACAACACGTATTAGCGTTGTTCCTGTGATGTATCTAATCGATCCTTACTTAGCTACTATGCTATTTGACGTTTCGATGGACTCCAGTAACTCTAATGTGAGATACGAAATTTTCGGATGCAGCAGCAGCTGGAAATAGTTTGAAACGAAACAACACATATTAGCGTTGTTCCTGTGATGTATCTAATCGATTCTTACTTATCTATCATGTTATTTGACGTTTGGATGGACTCCAGTAACCCTGACGTGAGATAAGTTCTCGGACGCAGCAGAAGCTGGAAATAGTTTTAAACGAAACAACACGTATTAGCGTTGTTCCTGTGATGTATCTAATCGATCCTTACTCATCTATCATGTTATTTGACGTTTGGATGGACTCCAGTAACTCTGATGTGAGATACAAAGTTTTTGGACGCAGCAGAAGCTGGAAATAGTTTTGAACGAAACAACACGTATTAGCGTTGTTCCTGTGATGTATCTAATCGATCCTTACTTAGCTACTATGTTATTTGACGTTTCGATGAACTCCAGTAACTCTAATGTGAGATACGAAATTTTCGGACGCAACAGCAGCTGGAAATAGTTTGAAACGAAACAACACATATTAGCGTTGTTCCTGTGATGTATCTAATCGATCCTTACTCATCTATCATGTTATTTGACGTTTGGACGGACTCCAGTAACTCTGATGAGAGATACAAAGTTCTCGGACGCAGCAGAAGCTGGAAATAGTTTTGAACGAAACAGCACGTATTAGCGTTGTTCCTGTGATGTATCTAATCGATCCTTACTTAGCTACTATGTTATTTGACGTTTGGATGGACTCCAGTAACTCTAATGTGAGATACGAAATTTTCGGACGCAGCAGAAGCTGGAAATAGTTTTAAACGAAACAACACGCATTAGCGTTGTTCCTGTGATGTATCTAATCGATCCTTACTCATCTATCATGTTATTTGGCGTTTCGATGGACTCCAGTAACTTAGATGTGAGATACGAAGTTCTCGGACGCAGCTGAAGCTGGAAATAGTTTTAAATGAAACAACACGTATTAGCGTTGTTCCTGTGATGTATCTAAACGATCCTTACTTATCTAACATGTTATTTGACGTTTGGATGGACTCCAGTAAGTCTGATGTGAGATACAAAGTTTTTGGACGCAGCAGGAGCTGGAAATAGTTTTAAACGAAACAACACGCATTAGCGTTGTTAATGTCATGTATCTAATCGATCCTTACTTATCTATCATGTTATTTGACGTTTGGATGGACTCCAGTAACCCTGACGTGAGATACGAATATCTCGGACGCAGCTGAAGCTGGAAATAGTTTTAAATGAAACAACACGTATTAGCGTTGTTCCTGTGATGTATCTAATCGATCCTTACTCATCTATCATGTTATTTGGCGTTTCGATGGACTCCAGTAGCTTTGATGTGAGAAACGAAATTTTCGGACGCAGCAGAAGCTGGAAATAGTTTTAAACGAAACAACACGCATTAGCGTTGTTCCTGTGATGTATCTAATCGATCCTTACTAATCTATCATGTTATTTGACGTTTCGATGGACTCCAGTAACTCTAATGTGAGAAACGAAATTTTCGGACGCAGCAGAAGCTGGAAATAGTTTTAAACGAAACAACACGCATTAGCGTTGTTCCTGTGATGTATCTAATCGATCCTTACTCATCTATCATGTTATTTGGCGTTTCGATGGACTCCAGTAACTTAGATGTGAGATACGAAGTTCTCGGACGCAGCTGAAGCGAGAAATAGTTTTAAACGAAACAACACGCATTAGCGTTGTTCCTGTGTAGTATCTAATCGATCCTTACTTATCTATCATGTTATTTGACATTTCGATGGACTCCAGTAGCTCTGATGTGATATATGACGTTTTCGGACGCAGCAGCAGCTGGAAATAGTTTTAAACGAAACAACACATATTAGCGTTGTTCCTGTGATGTATCTAATCGATCCTTACTCATCTATCATGTTATTTGACGTTTGGACGGACTCCAGTAACCCTGATGTGAGATATGACGTTTTCGGACGCAGCAGAAGCTGGAAATAGTTTTAAACGAAACAACACGTATTAGCGTTGTTCCTGTGATGTATCTAATCGATCCTTACTCATCTATCATGTTATTTGACGTTTGGATGGACTCCAGTAACTCTGATGAGAGACACAAAGATTTGGGACGCAGCAGAAGCTGGAAATAGTTTTGAACGAAACAACACGTATTAGCGTTGTTCCTGTGATGTATCTAATCGATCCTTACTCATCTATCATGTTATTTGACGTTTGGATGGACTCCAGTAACTCTGATGAGAGACACAAAGATTTGGGACGCAGCAGAAGCTGGAAATAGTTTTGAACGAAACAACACGTATTAGCGTTGTTCCTGTGATGTATCTAATCGATCCTTACTTATCTATCATGTTATTTGACGTTTGGATGGACTCCAGTAACCCTGACGTGAGATACGAAGTTCTCGGATGCAGCAGAACCTGGAAATAGTTTTAAACGAAACAACACGCATTAGCGTTGTTCCTGTGATGTATCTAATCGATCCTTACTCATCTATCATGTTATTTGGCGTTTCGATGGACTCCAGTAACTTTGATGTGAGATACGAAGTTCTCGGACGCAGCTGAAGCTGGAAATAGTTTTAAATGAAACAACACGTATTAGCGTTGTTGCTGTGATGTATCTAAACGATCCTTACTTATCTAACATGTTATTTGACGTTTGGATGGACTCCAGTAACCCTGACGTGAGATACGAAGTTCTCGGACGCAGCAGAAGCTGGAAATAGTTTTAAACGAAACAACACGCATTAGCGTTGTTCCTGTGATGTATCTAATCGATCCATACTTATCTATCATGTTATTTGGCGTTTCGATGGACTCCAGTAACTTTGATGTGAGATACGAAGTTCTCGGACGCAGCTGAAGCTGGAAATAGTTTTAAACGAAACAACACGCATTAGCGTTGTTCCTGTGATGTATCTAATCGATCCTTACTTAGCTACTATGTTATTTGACGTTTCGATGGACTCCAGTAACTCTAATGTGAGAAACGAAATTTTCGGACGCAGCAGAAGCTGGAAATAGTTTTAAACGAAACAACACGCATTAGCGTTGTTCCTGTGATGTATCTAATCGATCCATACTTATCTATCATGTTATTTGACGTTTCGATGGACTCCAGTAACTCTGATGTGAGATATGACGTTTTCGGACGCAGCAGAAGCTGGAAATAGTTTTAAACGAAACAACACGTATTAGCGTTGTTCCTGTGATGTATCTAATCGATCCTTACTCATCTATCATGTTATTTGACGTTTGGATGGACTCCAGTAACTCTGATGAGAGACACAAAGATTTGGGACGCAGCAGAAGCTGGAAATAGTTTTGAACGAAACAACACGTATTAGCGTTGTTCCTGTGATGTATCTAATCGATCCTTACTCATCTATCATGTTATTTGACGTTTGGATGGACTCCAGTAACTCTGATGAGAGACACAAAGATTTGGGACGCAGCAGAAGCTGGAAATAGTTTTGAACGAAACAACACGTATTAGCGTTGTTCCTGTGATATATCTAATCGATCCTTACTTATCTATCATGTTATTTGACGTTTGGATGGACTCCAGTAACCCTGACGTGAGATACGAAGTTCTCGGATGCAGCAGAACCTGGAAATAGTTTTAAACGAAACAACACGCATTAGCGTTGTTCCTGTGATGTATCTAATCGATCCTTACTCATCTATCATGTTATTTGGCGTTTCGATGGACTCCAGTAACTTTGATGTGAGATACGAAGTTCTCGGATGCAGCAGAACCTGGAAATAGTTTTAAACGAAACAACACGCATTAGCGTTGTTCCTGTGATGTATCTAATCGATCCTTACTCATCTATCATGTTATTTGGCGTTTCGATGGACTCCAGTAACTTTGATGTGAGATACGAAGTTCTCGGACGCAGCAGAAGCTGGAAATAGTTTTAAACGAAACAACACGCATTAGCGTTGTTCCTGTGATGTATCTAATCGATCCTTACTCATCTATCATGTTATTTGGCGTTTCGATGGACTCCAGTAACTTTGATGTGAGATACGAAGTTCTCGGACGCAGCTGAAGCTGGAAATAGTTTTAAACGAAACAACACGCATTAGCGTTGTTCCTGTGATGTATCTAATCGATCCTTACTTAGCTACTATGTTATTTGACGTTTCGATGGACTCCAGTAACTCTAATGTGAGAAACGAAATTTTCGGACGCAGCAGAAGCTGGAAATAGTTTTAAACGAAACAACACGCATTAGCGTTGTTCCTGTGATGTATCTAATCGATCCATACTTATCTATCATGTTATTTGACGTTTCGATGGACTCCAGTAACTCTGATGTGAGATATGACGTTTTCGGACGCAGCAGAAGCTGGAAATAGTTTTAAACGAAACAACACGTATTAGCGTTGTTCCTGTGATGTATCTAATCGATCCTTACTCATCTATCATGTTATTTGACGTTTGGATGGACTCCAGTAACTCTGATGAGAGACACAAAGATTTGGGACGCAGCAGAAGCTGGAAATAGTTTTGAACGAAACAACACGTATTAGCGTTGTTCCTGTGATGTATCTAATCGATCCTTACTCATCTATCATGTTATTTGACGTTTGGATGGACTCCAGTAACTCTGATGAGAGACACAAAGATTTGGGACGCAGCAGAAGCTGGAAATAGTTTTGAACGAAACAACACGTATTAGCGTTGTTCCTGTGATATATCTAATCGATCCTTACTTATCTATCATGTTATTTGACGTTTGGATGGACTCCAGTAACCCTGACGTGAGATACGAAGTTCTCGGATGCAGCAGAACCTGGAAATAGTTTTAAACGAAACAACACGCATTAGCGTTGTTCCTGTGATGTATCTAATCGATCCTTACTCATCTATCATGTTATTTGGCGTTTCGATGGACTCCAGTAACTTTGATGTGAGATACGAAGTTCTCGGACGCAGCTGAAGCTGGAAATAGTTTTAAATGAAACAACACGTATTAGCGTTGTTGCTGTGATGTATCTAAACGATCCTTACTTATCTAACATGTTATTTGACGTTTGGATGGACTCCAGTAACCCTGACGTGAGATACGAAGTTCTCGGACGCAGCAGAAGCTGGAAATAGTTTTAAACGAAACAACACGTATTAGCGTTGTTCCTGTGATGTATCTAATCGATCCTTACTTAGCTACTATGTTATTTGACGTTTCGATGGACTCCAGTAACTCTAATGTGAGATACGAAATTTTCGGACGCAGCAGAAGCTGGAAATAGTTTTAAACGAAACAACACGCATTAGCGTTGTTCCTGTGATGTATCTAATCGATCCTTACTTAGCTACTATGTTATTTGACGTTTCGATGGACTCCAGTAACTCTAATGTGAGAAACGAAATTTTCGGACGCAGCAGAAGCTGGAAATAGTTTTAAACGAAACAACACGCATTAGCGTTGTTCCTGTGATGTATCTAATCGGTCCTTACTTATCTATCATGTTATTTGACGTTTGGATGGACTCCAGTAACCCTGACGTGAGATACGAAGTTCTCGGACGCAGCAGAACCTGGAAATAGTTTTAAACGAAACAACACGCATTAGCGTTGTTCCTGTGATGTATCTAATCGATCCTTACTCATCTATCATGTTATTTGGCGTTTCGATGGACTCCAGTAACTCTAATGTGAGATACGAAATTTTCGGACGCAGCAGAAGCTGGAAATAGTTTTAAACGAAACAACACGCATTAGCGTTGTTCCTGTGATGTATCTAATGGATCCTTACTTATCTATCATGTTATTTGACGTTTCGATGGACTCCAGTAACTCTAATGTGAGATACGAAATTTTCGGACGCAGCAGAAGCTGGAAATAGTTTTAAACGAAACAACACGCATTAGCGTTGTTCCTGTGATGTATCTAATCGATCCTTACTTATCTATCATGTTATTTGACGTTTGGATGGACTCCAGTAACCCTGACGTGAGATACGAAGTTCTCGGACGCAGCAGAACCTGGAAATAGTTTTAAACGAAACAACACGCATTAGCGTTGTTCCTGTGATGTATCTAATCGATCCTTACTCATCTATCATGTTATTTGACGTTTGGATGGACTCCAGTAACCCTGACGTGAGACACGAAGTTCTCGGACGCAGCAGAAGCTGGAAATAGTTTTAAACGAAACAACACGTATTAGCGTTGTTCCTGTGATGTATCTAATCGATCCTTACTCATCTATCATGTTATTTGACGTTTGGATGGACTCCAGTAACTCTGATGTGAGATACAAAATTTTTGGACGCAGCAGAAGCTGGAAATAGTTTTGAACGAAACAACACGTATTAGCGTTGTTCCTGTGATGTATCTAATCGATTCTTACTTAGCTACTATGTTATTTGATGTTTCGATGGACTCCAGTAACTCTAATGTGAGATACGAAATTTTCGGACGCAGCAGAATCTGGAAATAGTTTTAAACGAAACAACACGCATTAGCGTTGTTCCTGTGATGTATCTAATCGATCCTTACTCATCTATCATGTTATTTGGCGTTTCGATGGACTCCAGTAGCTCTGATGTGAGATACGACGTTTTCTGAGGCAGCAGAAGCTGGAAATAGTTTTAAACGAAACAACACGCATTAGCGTTGTTCCTGTGATGTATCTAATCGATCCTTACTCACCTATCGTGTTATTTGACGTTTCGATGGACTCCAGTAACTCTAATGTGAGAAACGAAATTTTCGGACGCAGCAGAAGCTGGAAATAGTTTTAAACGAAACAACACGCATTAGCGTTGTTCCTGTGATGTATCTAATCGATCCTTACTTATCTATCATGTTATTTGACGTTTGGATGGACTCCAGTAACCCTGACGTGAGATACGAAGTTCTCGGACGCAGCAGAACCTGGAAATAGTTTTAAACGAAACAACACGTATTAGCGTTGTTCCTGTGATGTATCTAATCGATCCTTACTCATCTATCACGTTATTTGACGTTTGGATGGACTCCAGTAACTCTGATGTGAGATACAAAGTTTTTGGACGCAGCAGAAGCTGGAAATAGTTTTGAACGAAACAACACGTATTAGCGTTGTTCCTGTGATGTATCTAATCGATCCTTACTTATCTAACATGTTATTTGACGTTTGGATGGACTCCAGTAAGTCTGATGTGAGATACAAAGTTCTTGGACGCAGCAGGAGCTGGAAATAGTTTTGAACGAAACAACACGCATTAGCGTTGTTCCTGTGATGTATCTAATCGATCCTTACTCATCTATCATGTTATTTGACGTTTGGACGGGCTCCAGTAACCCTGATGTGAGATAGAAAGTTATCGGACGCAGCAGAAGCTGGAAATAGTTTTAAACGAAACAACACGTATTAGCGTTGTTCCTGTGATGTATCTAATCGATCCTTACTCATCTATCATGTTATTTGACGTCTCGATGGACTCCAGTAACTCTGATGTGAGATACGACGTTTTCGGACGCAGCAGAAGCTGGAAATAGTTTTAAACGAAACAACACGTATTAGCGTTGTTCCTGTGATGTATCTAATCGATCCTTACTCATCTATCATGTTATTTGACGTTTCGATGGACTCCAGTAACTCTAATGTGAGATACGAAATTTTCGGACGCAGCAGAAGCTGGAAATAGTTTTAAACGAAACAACACGCATTAGCGTTGTTCCTGTGATGTATCTAATCGATCCTTACTCATCTATCATGTTATTTGGCGTTTCGATGGACTCCAGTAAATTTGATGTGAGATACGAAGTTCTCGGACGCAGCTGAAGCTGGAAATAGTTTTAAATGAAACAACACGTATTAGCGTTTTTCCTGTGATGTATCTAATCGATCCTTACTCATCTATCATGTTATTTGGCGTTTCGATGGACTCCAGTAACTTTGATGTGAGATACGAAGTTCTCGGACGCAGCTGAAGCTGGAAATAGTTTTGAATGAAACAACACGTATTAGCGTTGTTCCTGTGCTGTATCTAATCGATCCTTACTCATATATCATGTTATTTGGCGTTTCGATGGACTCCAGTAACCCTGACGTGAGATACGAAGTTCTCGGACGCAGCAGAAGCTGGAAATAGTTTTAAACGAAACAACACGTATTAGCGTTGTTCCTGTGATGTATCTAATCGATCCTTACTCATCTATCATGTTATTTGACGTTTGGATGGACTCCAGTAACTCTGATGTGAGATACAAAGTTTTTGGACGCAGCAGAAGCTGGAAATAGTTTTGAACGAAACAACACGTATTGGCGTTCTTCCTGTGATGTATCTAATCGATCCTTACTTAGCTACTATGTTATTTGACGTTTCGATGGACTCCAGTAACTCTAATGTGAGATACGAAATTTTCGGACGCAGCAGAAGCTGGAAATAGTTTTAAACGAAACAACACGCATTAGCGTTGTTCCTGTGATGTATCTAATCGATCCTTACTCATCTATCATGTTATTTGGCGTTTCGATGGACTCCAGTAACTTTGATGTGAGATACGAAGTTCTCGGACGCAGCTGAAGCTGGAAATAGTTTTAAATGAAACAACACGTATTAGCGTTTTTCCTGTGATGTATCTAAACGATCCTTACTTATCTAACATGTTATTTGACGTTTGGATGGACTCCAGTAAGTCTGATGTGAGATACAAAGTATTTGGACGCAGCAGGAGCAGAACAACACGCATTAGCGTTGTTCCTGTGATGTATCTAATCGATCCTTACTCATCTATCATGTTATTTGACGTTTCGATGGACTCCAGTAACTCTAATGTGAGATACGAAATTTTCGGACGCAGCAGAAGCTGGAAATAGTTTTAAACGAAACAACACGCACTAGCGTTGTTCCTGTGATGTATCTAATCGATCCTTACTTAGCTACTATGTTATTTGACGTTTCGATGGACTCCAGTAACTCTAATGTGAGATACGAAATTTTCGGACGCAGCAGCAGCTGGAAATAGTTTGAAACGAAACAACAGATATTAGCGTTGTTCCTGTGATGTATCTAATCGATCCTTACTCATCTATCATGTTATTTGACGTTTGGACGGACTCCAGTAACTCTGATGAGAGATACAAAGTTCTCGGACTCAGTAGAAGCTGGAAATAGTTTTAAACGAAACAACACGCATTAGCGTTGTTCCTGTGATGTATCTAATCGATCCTTACTCATCTATCATGTTATTTGACGTTTCGATGGACTCCAGTAACTCTAATGTGAGATACGAAATTTTCGGACGCAGCAGAAGCTGGAAATAGTTTTAAACGAAACAACACGCATTAGCGTTGTTCCTGTGATGTATCTAATCGATCCTTACTCATCTGTCATGTTATTTGACGTTTGGATGGACTCCAGTAAGTCTGATGTGAGATAAAAAGTTTTTGGACGCAGCAGGAGCTGGAAATAGTTTTAAACGAAACAACACGTATTAGCGTTGTTCCTGCGCTGTTTCTAATCGATCCTTACTCATATATCATGTTATTTGGCGTTTCGATGGACTCCAGTAGCTCTGATGTGAGATACGACGTTTTCGGAGGCAGCAGAAGCTGGAAATAGTTTTAAACGAAACAACACGTATTAGCGTTGTTCCTGTGATGTATCTAATCGATCCTTACTCATCTATCATGTTATTTGACGTTTGGATGGACTCCAGTAACCCTGACGTGAGATACGAAGATCTCGGACGCAGCAGAACCTGGAAATAGTTTTAAACGAAACAACACGCATTAGCGTTGTTCCTGTGATGTATCTAATCGATCCTTACTCATCTGTCATGTTATTTGGCGTTTCGATGGACTCCAGTAACTTTGATGTGAGATCCGAAGTTCTCGGACGCAGCTGAAGCTGGAAATAGTTTTAAATGAAACAACACGTATTAGCGTTGTTCCTGTGATGTATCTAATCGATCCTTACTTATCTATCATGTTATTTGACGTTTGGATGGACTCCAGTAACCCTGACGTGAGATACGAAGTTCTCGGACGCAGCAGAATCTGGAAATAGTTTTAAACGAAACAACACGCATTGGCGTTGTTCCTGTGATGTATCTAATCGATCCTTACTCATCTATCATGTTATTTGACGTTTGGATGGACTATAGTAAAACTGACGTGAAATACGAAGTTCTCGGACGCAGCAGAAGCTGGAAATAGTTTTAAACGAAACAACACGCATTAGAGTTGTTCCTGTGATGTATCTAATCGATCCTTACTCATCTATCATGTTATTTGGCGTTTCGATGGACTCCAGTAACTTAGATGTGAGATACGAAGTTCTCGGACGCAGCTGAAGCTAGAAATAGTTTTAAACGAAACAACACGCATTAGCGTTGTTCCTGTGTAGTATCTAATCGATCCTTACTTATCTATCATGTTATTTGACATTTCGATGGACTCCAGTAGCTCTGATGTGATATACGACGTTTTCGGACGCAGCAGCAGCTGGAAATAGTTTTAAACGAAACAACACATATTAGCGTTGTTCCTGTGATGTATCTAATCGATCCTTACTCATCTATCATGTTATTTGACGTTTGGACGGGCTCCAGTAACCCTGATGTGAGATACAAAGTTATCGGACGCAGCAGAACCTGGAAAGTCTTGAACGAAACAACACGTATTAGCGTTTTTCCTGTGCTGTATCTAATCGATCCATACTTATCTATCATGTTATTTGACGTTTCGATGGACTCCAGTAACTCTGATGTGAGATACGACGTTTTTGGATGCAGCAGCAGCTGGAAATAGTTTTAAACGAAACAACACATATTAGCGTTGTTCCTGTGATGTATCTAATCGATCCTTACTCATCTATCATGTTATTTGACGTTTGGACTTGCTCCAGTAACCCTGATGTGAGATACAAAGTTATCGGACGCAGCAGAAGCTGGAAATAGTTTTAAACGAAACAACACGTATTAGCGTTGTTCCTGTGATGTATCTAATCGATCCTTACTCATCTATCATGTTATTTGAGGTTTGGATGGACTCCAGTAACTCTGATGAGAGACACAAAGATTTCGGACGCAGCAGAAGCTGGAAATAGTTTTGAACGAATCAACACGTATTAGCGTTGTTCCTGTGATGTATCTAAACGATCCTTACTTATCTAACATGTTATTTGACATTTGGATGAACTCCAGTAAGTCTGATGTGAGATACAAAGTTTTGGGACGCAGCAGGAGCTGGAAATAGTTTTAAACGAAACGACACGTATTAGCGTTGTTCCTGTGCTGTATCTAATCGATCCTTACTTATCTATCATGTTATTTGACGTTTCGATGGACTCCAGTAACTTAGATGTGAGATACGAAGTTCTCGGACGCAGCTGAAGCTAGAAATAGTTTTAAACGAAACAAAACGCATTAGCGTTGTTACTGTGATGTATCTAATCGATCCTTACTTATCTATCATGTTATTTGACGTTTGGATGGACTCCAGTAACCATGACGTGAGATACGAAGTTCTCGGACGCAGCAGAAGCTGGAAATAGTTTTAAACGAAACAACACGCATTAGCGTTGTTCCTGTGATGTATCTAATCGATCCTTACTCATCTATCATGTTATTTGGCGTTTCGATGGATTCCAGTAACTTTGATGTGAGATACGAAGTTCTCGGACGCAGCTGAAGCTGGAAATAGTTTTAAATGAAACAACACGTATTAGCGTTTTTCCTGTGATGTATCTAAACGATCCTTACTTATCTAACATGTTATTTGACGTTTGGATGGACTCCAGTAAGTCTGATGTGAGATACAAAGTATTTGGACGCAGCAGGAGCAGAACAACACGTATTAGCGTTGTTCCTGTGCTGTATTTAATCGATCCTTACTCATATATCATGTTATTTGGCGTTTCGATGGACTCCAGTAGCTCTGATGTGAGATACGACGTTTTCGGACGCAGCAGAAGCTGGAAATAGTTTTAAACGAAACAACACGTATTAGCGTTGTTCCTGTGATGTATCTAATCGATCCTTACTCATCTATCATGTTATTTGACGTTTGGACGGACTCCAGTAACTCTGATGAGAGATACAAAGTTCTCGGACGCAGTAGAAGCTGGAAATAGTTTTAAATGAAACAACACGTATTAGCGTTGTTCCTGTGATGTATCTAATCGATCCTTACTCAGCTATCATGTTATTTGGCGTTTCGATGGACTCCAGTAGCTCTGATGTGAGATACGACGTTTTCTGAGGCAGCAGAAGCTGGAAATAGTTTCATCTATCATGTTATTTGACGTTTCGATGGACTCCAGTAACTCTAATGTGAGAAACGAAATTTTCGGACGCAGCAGAAGCTGGAAATAGTTTTAAACGAAACAACACGCATTAGCGTTGTTCCTGTGATGTATCTAATCGATCCTTACTCATCTATCATGTTATTTGACGTTTGGATGGACTCCAGGAACCCTGACGTGAGATACGAAGTTCTCGGACGCAGCAGAACCTGGAAATAGTTTTAAATGAAACAACACGTATTAGCGTTGTTCCTGTGATGTATCTAATCGATCCTTACTCATCTATCATGTTATTTGGAGTTTCGATGGACTCCAGTAACTTTGATGTGAGATACGATGTCCTCGGACTCAGCTGAAGCTGGAAATAGTTTTAAATGAAACAACACGCATTAGCGTTGTTCCTGTGATGTATCTAATCGATCCTTACTCATCTATCATGTTATTTGACGTTTGGACGGACTCCAGTAACTCTGATGAGAGATTCAAAGTTCTCGGACGCAGTAGAAGCTGGAAATAGTTTTAAATGAAACAACACGTATTAGCGTTGTTCCTGTGATGTATCTAATCGATCCTTACTCATCTATCATGTTATTTTTCGTTTCGATGGACTCCAGTAGCTCTGATGTGAGATACGACGTTTTCGGACGCAGCAGAAGCTGGAAATAGTTTTAAACGAAACAACACGTATTAGCGTTGTTCCTGTGATGTATCTAATCGATCCTTACTCATCTATCATGTTATTTGAAGTTTGGATGGACTCCGGTAACTCTGATGAGAGACACAAAGATTTCGGACGCAGCAGAAGCTGGAAATAATTTTGAACGAAACAACACGTATTACCGTTGTTCCTGTGATGTATCTAATCGATCCTTACTCATCTATCATGTTATTTGACGTTTGGACGGACTCCAGTAACTCTGATGAGAGATTCGAAGTTCTCGGACGCAGCAGAAGCTGGAAATAGTTTTAAACGAAACAACACGCATTAGCGTTGTTCCTGTGATGTATCTAATCGATCCTTACTCATCTATCATGTTATTTGACGTTTCGATGAACTCCAGTAACTCTAATGTGAGAAACGAAATTTTCGGACGCAGCAGAAGCTGGAAATAGTTTTAAACGAAACAACACGCATTAGCGTTGTTCCTGTGATGTATCTAATCGATCCTTACTTATCTATCATGTTATTTGACGTTTCGATGGACTCCAGTAACTCTAATGTGAGATACGAAATTTTCGGACGCAGCAGAAGCTGGAAATAGTTTTAAACGAAACAACACGCATTAGCGTTGTTCCTGTGATGTATCTAATCGATCCTTACTCATCTATCATGTTATTTGACGTTTGGACGGACTCCAGTAACTCTGATGAGAGATACAAAGTTCTCGGACGCAGTAGAAGCTGGAAATAGTTTTAAATGAAACAACACGTATTAGCGTTGTTCCTGTGATGTATCTAATCGATCCTTACTCATCTATCATGTTATTTGGCGTTTCGATGGACTCCAGTAGCTCTGATGTGAGATACGACGTTTTCTGAGGCAGCAGAAGCTGGAAATAGTTTTAAACGAAACAACACGCATTAGCGTTGTTCCTGTGAAGTATCTAATCGATCCTTACTCATCTATCATGTTATTTGACGTTTGGATGGACTCCAGTAACCCTGACGTGAGATACGAAGTTCTCGGACGCAGCAGAACCTGGAAATAGTTTTAAACGAAACAACACGCATTAGCGTTGTTCCTGTGATGTATCTAATCGATCCTTACTCATCTATCATGTTATTTGGCGTTTCGATGGACTCCAGTAACATTGATGTGAGATACGATGTCCTCGGACGCAGCTGAAGCTGGAAATAGTTTTAAATGAAACAACACGTATTAGCGTTGTTCCTGTGATGTATCTAAACGATCCTTACTTATCTAACATGTTATTTGACGTTTGGATGGACTTCAGTAACTCTGATGAGAGACACAAAGATTTCGGACGCAGCAGAAGCTGGAAATAGTTTTGAACGAAACAACACGTATTAGCGTTGTTCCTGTGATGTTTCTAATCGATCCTTACTCATCTATCATGTTATTTGACGTTTCGATGGACTCCAGTAACTCTAATGTGAGATACGAAATTTTCGGACGCAGCAGAAGCTGGAAATAGTTTTAAACGAAACAACACGCATTAGCGTTGTTCCTGTGATGTATCTAATCGATCCTTACTTATCTATCATGTTATTTGACGTTTGGATGGACTCCAGTAACCCTGACGTGAGATACGAAGTTCTCGGACGCAGCAGAAGCTGGAAATAGTTTTAAACGAAACAACACGCATTAGCGTTGTTCCTGTGATGTATCTAATCGATCCTTACTCATCTATCATGTTATTTGACGTTTCGATGGACTCCAGTAACTCTAATGTGAGATACGAAATTTTCGGAAGCAGCAGAAGCTGGAAATAGTTTTAAACGAAACAACACGCATTAGCGTTGTTCCTGTGATGTATCTAATCGATCCTTACTCATCTATCATGTTATTTGACGTTTGGACAGACTCCAGTAACTCTGATGAGAGATACAAAGTTCTCGGACGCAGTAGAAGCTGGAAATAGTTTTAAATGAAACAACACGTATTAGCGTTGTTCCTGTGATGTATCTAATCGATCCTTACTCATCTATCATGTTATTTGGCGTTTCGATGGACTCCAGTAGCTCTGATGTGAGATACGACGTTTTCTGAGGCAGCAGAAGCTGGAAATAGTTTTAAACGAAACAACACGCATTAGCGTTGTTCCTGTGATGTATCTAATCGATCCTTACTCATCTATCATGTTATTTGACGTTTGGATGGACTCCAGTAACCCTAATGTGAGATACGAAGTTCTCGGACGCAGCTGAAGCTGGAAATAGTTTTAAATGAAACAACACGTATTAGCGTTGTTCCTGTGATGTATCTAATCGATCCTTACTCATCTATCATGTTATTTGACGTTTGGATGGACTTCAGTAACTCTGATGAGAGACACAAAGATTTCGGACGCAGCAGAAGCTGGAAATAGTTTTGAACGAAACAACACGTATTAGCGTTGTTCCTGTGATGTATCTAATCGATCCTTACTCATCTATCATGTTATTTGACGTTTCGATGGACTCCAGTAACTCTAATGTGAGATACGAAGTTCTCGGACGCAGCAGAAGCTGGAAAGAGTTTTAAACGAAACAACACGCATTAGCGTTGTTCCTGTGATGTATCTAATCGATCCTTACTCATCTATCATGTTATTTGACGTTTCGATGGACTCCAGTAACTCTAATGTGAGATACGAAATTTTCGGACGCAGCAGAAGCTGAAAATAGTTTTAAACGAAACAACACGCATTAGCGTTGTTCCTGTGATGTATCTAATCGATCCTTACTTATCTATCATGTTATTTGACGTTTGGATGGGCTCCAGTAACCCTGACGTGAGATACGAAGTTCTCGGACGCAGCAGAATCTGGAAATAGTTTTAAACGAAACAACACGCATTGGCGTTGTTCCTGTGATGTATCTAATCGATCCTTACTCATCTATCATGGTATTTGACGTTTGGATGGACTCCAGTAACTTTGATGTGAGATACGAAGTTCTCGGACGCAGCAGAAGCTGGAAATGTTTTAAACGAAACAACACGTATTAGCGTTGTTCCTGTGATGTATCTAATCGATCCTTACTCATCTATCATGTTATTTGAAGTTTGGATGGACTCCAGTAACTCTGATGTGAGATACAAAGTTTTTGGACGCAGCAGAAGCTGGAAATAGTTTTGAACTAAACAACACGTATTAGCGTTGTTCCTGTGATGTATCTAATCGATCCTTACTTAGCTACTATGTTATTTGACGTTTCGATGGACTCCAGTAACTCTAATGTGAGAAACGAAATTTTCGGACGCAGCAGCAGCTGGAAATAATTTGAAACGAAACAACACATATTAGCGTTGTTCCTGTGATGTATCTAATCGATCCTTACTCATCTATCATGTTATTTGACGTTTGGACGGACTCCAGTAACTCTGATGAGAGATACAAAGTTCTCGGACGCAGTAGAAGCTGGAAATAGTTTTAAATGAAACAACACGTATTAGCGTTGTTCCTGTGATGTATCTAATCGATCCTTACTCATCTATCATGTTATTTGGCGTTTCGATGGACTCCAGTAGCTCTGATGTGAGATACGACGTTTTCTGAGGCAGCAGAAGCTGGAAATAGTTTTAAACGAAACAACACGCATTAGCGTTGTTCCTGTGAAGTATCTAATCGATCCTTACTCATCTATCATGTTATTTGACGTTTGGATGGACTCCAGTAACCCTGACGTGAGATACGAAGTTCTCGGACGCAGCAGAACCTGGAAATAGTTTTAAACGAAACAACACGCATTAGCGTTGTTCCTGTGATGTATCTAATCGATCCTTACTCATCTATCATGTTATTTGGCGTTTCGATGGACTCCAGTAACATTGATGTGAGATACGATATCCTCGGACGCAGCTGAAGCTGGAAATAGTTTTAAATGAAACAACACGTATTAGCGTTGTTCCTGTGATGTATCTAAACGATCCTTACTTATCTAACATGTTATTTGACGTTTGGATGGACTCCAGTAAGTCTGATGTGAGATACAAAGTTTTTGGACGCAGCAGGAGCTGGAAATAGTTTTAAACGAAACAACACGTATTAGCGTTGTTCCTGTGCTGTAACTAATCGATCCTTACTCATATATCATGTTATTTGGCGTATCGATGGACTCCAGTAGCTCTGATGTGAGATACGACGTTTTCGGACGCAGCAGAAGCTGGAAATAGTTTTAAACGAAACAACACGTATTAGCGTTGTTCCTGTGATGTATCTAATCGATCCATACTCATCTATCATGTTATTTGACGTTTAAATGGACTCCAGTAACTCTGATGTGAGATACGACGTTTTCGGACGCAGCAGAAGCTGGAAATAGTTTTAAACGAAACAACACGTATTAGCGTTGTTCCTGTGATGTATCTAATCGATCCTTACTCATCTATCATGTTATTTGACGTTTCGATGGACTCCAGTAGCTCTGATGTGAGATACGACGTTTTCTGAGGCAGCAGAAGCTGGAAATAGTTTTAAACGAAACAACACGCATTAGCGTTGTTCCTGTGATGTATCTAATCGATCCTTACTCATTTATCATGTTATTTGGCGTTTCAATCTACTCCAGTAACTTAGATGTGAGATACGAAGTTCTCGGACGCAGCTGAAGCTAGAAATAGTTTTAAACGAAACAACACGCATTAGCGTTGTTCCTGTGATGTATCTAATCGATCCTTACTCATCTATCATGTTATTTGACGTTTCGATGGACTCCAGTAACTCTAATGTGAGAAACGAAATTTTCGGACGCAGCAGAAGCTGGAAATAGTTTTTAACGAAACAACACGCATTAGCGTTGTTCCTGTGATGTATCTAATCGATCCTTACTTATCTATCATGTTATTTGACGTTTGGATGGACTCCAGTAACCCTGACGTGAGATACGATGTTCTCGGACGCAGCAGAACCTGGAAATAGTTTTAAATGAAACAACACGTATTAGCGTTGTTCCTGTGATGTATCTAAATGATCCTTACTTATCTAACATGTTATTTGACGTTTGGATGGACTCCAGTAAGTCTGATGTGAGATACAAAGTTTTTGGACGCAGCAGGAGCTGGAAATAGTTTTAAACGAAACAACACGTATTAGCGTTGTTCCTGTGCTGTATTTAATCGATCCTTACTCATATATCATGTTATTTGGCGTTTCGATGGACTCCAGTAGCTCTGATGTGAGATACGACGTCTTCGGACGCAGCTGAAGCTGGAAATAGTTTTAAACGAAACAACACGTATTAGCGTTGTTCCTGTGATGTATCTAATCGATCCTTACTCATCTATCATGTTATTTGACGTTTGGATGGACTTCAGTAACTCTGATGAGAGACACAAAGATTTCGGACGCAGCAGAAGCTGGAAATAGTTTTGAACGAAACAACACGTATTAGCGTTGTTCCTGTGATGTATCTAATCGATCCTTACTCATCTATCATGTTATTTGACGTTTCGATGGACTCCAGTAACTCTAATGTGAGATACGAAATTTTCGGACGCAGCAGAAGCTGGAAATAGTTTTAAACGAAACAACACGCATTAGCGTTGTTCCTGTGATGTATCTAATCGATCCTTACTTATCTATCATGTTATTTGACGTTTGGATGGACTCCAGTAACCCTGACGTGAGATACGAAGTTCTCGGACGCAGCAGAAGCTGGAAATAGTTTTAAACGAAACAACACGCATTAGCGTTGTTCCTGTGATGTATCTAATCGATCCTTACTCATCTATCATGTTATTTGACGTTTCGATGGACTCCAGTAACTCTAATGTGACATACGAAATTTTCGGACGCAGCAGAAGCTGAAAATAGTTTTAAACGAAACAACACGCATTAGCGTTGTTCCTGTGATGTATCTAATCGATCCTTACTTATCTATCATGTTATTTGACGTTTGGATGGGCTCCAGTAACCCTGACGTGAGATACGAAGTTCTCGGACGCAGCAGAAGCTGGAAATAGTTTTAAACGAAACAACACGCATTGGCGTTGTTCGTGTGATGTATCTAATCGATCCTTACTCATCTATCATGTTATTTGACGTTTGGATGGACTCCAGTAACTCTGATGTGAGATACAAAGTTTTTGGACGCAGCAGAAGCTGGAAATAGTTGTGAACGAAACAACACGTATTAGCGTTGTTCCTGTGATGTATCTAATCGATCCTCACTTAGCTACTATGTTATTTGACGTTTCGATGGACTCCAGTAACTCTAATGTGAGATACGAAATTTTCGGACGCAGCAGCAGCTGGAAATAGTTTGAAACGAAACAACATATTAGCGTTGTTCCTGTGATGTATCTAATCGATCCATACTCATCTATCTTGTTATTTGGCGTTTCGATGGACTCCAGTAACTTTGATGTGAGATACGAAGTTCTCGGACGCAGCTGAAGCTGGAAATAGTTTTAAATGAAACAACACGTATTAGCGTTGTTCCTGTGATGTATCTAATCGATCCTCACTTAGCTACTATGTTATTTGGCGTTTCGATGGACTCCAGTAGCTCTGATGTGAGATACGACGTTTTCGGACGCAGCAGAAGCTGGAAATAGTTTTAAACGAAACAACACACATTAGCGTTGTTCCTGTGATGTATCTAATCGATCCTTACTCATCTATCATGTTATTTGGCGTTTCGATGGACTCCAGTAACTTTGATGTGAGATACGAAGTTCTCGGACGCAGCTGAAGCTGGAAATAGTTTTAAATGAAACAACACGTATTAGCGTTGTTCCTGTGATGTATCTAATCGATCCTTACTCATCTATCATGTTATTTGGCGTTTCGATGGACTCCAGTAACTTTGATGTGAGATACGAAGTTCTCGGACGCAGCTGAAGCTGGAAATAGTTTTAAATGAAACAACACGTATTAGCGTTGTTCCTGTGCTGTATCTAATCGATCCTTACTCATATATCATGTTATTTGGCGTTTCGATGGACTCCAGTAACCCTGACGTGAGATACGAAGTTCTCGGACGCAGTAGAAGCTGGAAATAGTTTTAAAGGAAACAACACGTATTAGCGTTGTTCCTGTGATGTATCTAATCGATCCTTACTCATCTATCATGTTATTTGACGTTTGGATGGACTCCAGTAACTCTGATGTGAGATACAAAGTTTTTGGACGCAGCAGAAGCTGGAAATAGTTTTGAACTAAACAACACGTATTAGCGTTGTTGCTGTGATGTATCTAATCGATCCTTACTTAGCTACTATGTTATTTGACGTTTCGATGGACTCCAGTAACTCTAATGTGAGATACGAAATTTTCGGACGCAGCAGCAGCTGGAAATAGTTTGAAACGAAACAACACATATTAGCGTTGTTCCTGTGATGTATCTAATCGATCCTTACTCATCTATCATGTTATTTGACGTTTGGACGGACTCCAGTAACTCTGATGAGAGATACAAAGTTCTCGGACGCAGTAGAACCTGGAAATAGTTTTAAATGAAACAACACGTATTAGCGTTGTTCCTGTGATGTATCTAATCGATCCTTACTCATCTATCATGTTATTTGGCGTTTCGATGGACTCCAGTAGCTCTGATGTGAGATACGACGTTTTCTGAGGCAGCAGAAGCTGGAAATAGTTTTAAACGAAACAACACGCATTAGCGTTGTTCCTGTGATGTATCTAATCGATCCTTACTCATCTATCATGTTATTTGACGTTTGGATGGACTCCAGTAACCCTGACGTGAGATAAGAAGTACTCGGACGCAGCAGAACCTGGAAATAGTTTTAAACGAAACAACACGCATTAGCGTTGTTCCTGTGATGTATCTAATCGATCCTTACTCATCTATCATGTTATTTGGCGTTTCGATGTACTCCAGTAACTTTGATGTGAGATACGAAGTTCTCGGACGCAGCTGAAGCTGGAAATAGTTTTAAATGAAACAACACGTATTAGCGTTGTTCCTGTGATGTATCTAAACGATCCTTACTTATCTAACATGTTATTTGACGTTTGGATGGATTCCAGTAAGTATGATGTGAGATACAAAGTTTTTGGACGCAGCAGGAGCTGGAAATAGTTTTAAACGAAACAACACGTATTAGCGTTGTTCCTGTGTTGTATCTAATCGATCCTTACTCATATATCATGTTATTTGGCGTTTCGATGGACTCCAGTAGCTCTGATGTGAGATACGACGTTTTCGGACGCAGCAGAAGCTGGAAATAGTTTTAAACGAAACAACACGTATTAGCGTTGTTCCTGTGATGTATCTAATCG
Source organism: Prosopocoilus inquinatus (assembly GCA_036172665.1). Taxonomy (NCBI): domain Eukaryota; kingdom Metazoa; phylum Arthropoda; class Insecta; order Coleoptera; family Lucanidae; genus Prosopocoilus; species Prosopocoilus inquinatus. Next base: position 46,154,472 of record CM069870.1, read on the forward strand.
ATCCTTACTCATCTCTCATGTTATTTGACGTTTGGATGGACTCCAGTAACTCTGATGAGAGACACAAAGATTTCGGACGCAGCAGAAGCTGGAAATAGTTTTGAACGAAACAACACGTATTAGCGTTGTTCCTGTGATGTATCTAATCGATCCTTACTCATCTATCATGTTATTTGACGTTTGGACCGACTCCAGTAACTCTGATGAGAGATACAAAGTTCTCGGACGCAGTAGAAGCTGGAAATAGTTTTAAATGAAACAACACGTATTAGCGTTGTTCCTGTGATGTATCTAATCGATCCTTACTCATCTATCATGTTATTTGGCGTTTCGATGGACTCCAGTAGCTCTGATGTGAGATACGACGTTTTCTGAGGCAGCAGAAGCTGGAAATAGTTTTAAACGAAACAACACGCATTAGCGTTGTTCCTGTGATGTATCTAATCGATCCTTACTCATCTATCATGTTATTTGACGTTTCGATGGACTCCAGTAACTCTAATGTGAGAAACGAAATTTTCGGACGCAGCAGAAGCTGGAAATAGTTTTAAACGAAACAACACGCATTAGCGTTGTTCCTGTGATGTATCTAATCGATCCTTACTTATCTATCATGTTATTTGACGTTTGGATGGACTCCAGTAACCCTGACGTGAGATACGAAGTTCTCGGACGCAGCAGAAGCTGGAAATAGTTTTAAACGAAACAACACGCATTATTATTCCTGTGATGTATCTAATCGATCCTTACTCATATATCATGTTATTTGACGTTTTGATGGACTTCAGTAACTCTGATGAGAGACACAAAGATTTCGGACGCAGCAGAAGCTGGAAATAGTTTTGAACGAAACAACACGTATTAGCGCTGTTCCTGTGATGTATCTAATCGATCCTTACTCATCTATCATGTTATTTGACGTTTCGATGGACTCCAGTAACTCTAATGTGAGATACGAAATTTTCGGACGCAGCAGAAGCTGGAAATAGTTTTAAATGAAACAACACGCATTAGCGTTGTTCCTGTGATGTATCTAATCGATCCTTACTTATCTATCATGTTATTTGACGTTTGGATGGACTCCAGTAACCCTGACGTGAGATACGAAGTTCTCGGACGCAGCAGAAGCTGGAAATAGTTTTAAACGAAACAACACGCATTAGCGTTGTTCCTGTGATGTATCTAATCGATCCTTACTCATCTATCATGTTATTTGACGTTTCGATGGACTCCAGTAACTCTAATGTGAGATACGAAATTTTCGGACGCAGCAGAAGCTGAAAATAGTTTTAAACGAAACAACACGCATTAGCGTTGTTCCTGTGATGTATCTAATCGATCCTTACTTATCTATCATGTTATTTGACGTTTGGATGGGCTCCAGTAACCCTGACGTGAGATACGAAGTTCTCGGACGCAGCAGAATCTGGAAATAGTTTTAAACGAAACAACACGCATTGGCGTTGTTCCTGTGATGTATCTAATCGATCCTTACTCATCTATCATGTTATTTGACGTTTGGATGGACTCCAGTAACCCTGACGTGAGATACGAAGTTCTCGGACGCAGCAGAAGCTGGATATAGTTTTAAACGAAACAACACGCATTAGCGTTGTTCCTGTGATGTATCTAATCGATCCTTACTCATCTATCATGTTATTTGGCGTTTCGATGGACTCCAGTAACTTTGATGTGAGATACGAAGTTCTCGGACGCAGCTGAAGCTAGAAATAGTTTTAAACGAAACAACACGCATTAGCGTTGTTCCTGTGTAGTATCTAATCGATCCTAACTTATCTATCATGTTATTTGACATTTCGATGGACTCCAGTAGCTCTGATGTGATATACGACGTTTTCGGACGCAGCAGCAGCTGGAAATAGTTTTAAACGAAACAACACATATTAGCGTTGTTCCTGTGATGTATCTAATCGATCCTTACTCATCTATCATGTTATTTGACGTTTGGACGGACTCCAGTAACTCTGATGAGAGATACAAAGTTCTCGGACGCAGTAGAAGCTGGAAATAGTTTTGAACGAAACAACACGTATTAGCGTTGGTCCTGTGATGTATCTAAACGATCCTTACTTATCTAACATGTTATTTGACGTTTGGATGGGCTCCAGTAAGTCTGATGTGAGATACAATGTTTTTGGACGCAGCAGAAGCTGGAAATAGTTTTAAACGAAACAACACGTACTAGCGTTGTTCCTGTGCTGTATCTAATCGATCCTTACTCATATATCATGTTATTTGACATTTCGATGGACTCCAGTAGCTCTGATGTGATATACGACGTTTTCGGACGCAGCAGCAGCTGGAAATAGTTTTAAACGAAACAACACATATTAGCGTTGTTCCTGTGATGTATCTAATCGATCCTTACTCATCTATCATGTTATTTGGCGTTTCGATGGACTCCAGTAACTTTGATGTGAGATACGAAGTTCTCGGACGCAGCTGAAGCTGGAAATAGTTTTAAATGAAACAACACGTATTAGCGTTGTTCCTGTGATGTATCTAATCGATCCTTACTCATCTATCATGTTATTTGGCGTTTCGATGCACTCCAGTAACTTTGATGTGAGATACGAAGCTCTCGGACGCAGCAGAAGCTGGAAATAGTTTTAAACGAAACAACACGTATTAGCGTTGTTCCTGTGATGTATCTAAAAGATCCTTACTCATCTATCATGTTATTTGACGTTTGGATGGACTCCAGTAACTCTGATGTGAGATACAAAGTTTTTGGACGCAGCAGAAGCTGGAAATAGTTTTGAACTAAACAACACGTATTAGCGTTGTTCCTGTGATGTATCTAATCGATCCTTACTTAGGTACTATGTTATTTGACGTTTCGGTGGACTCCAGTAACTCTAATGTGAGATACGAAATTTTCGGACGCAGCAGCAGCTGGAAATAGTTTGAAATGAAACAACACATATTAGCGTTGTTCCTGTGATGTATCTAATCGATCCTTACTCATCTATCATGTTATTTGACGTTTGGACGGACTCCAGTAACTCTGATGAGAGATACAAAGTTCTCGGACGCAGTAGAAGCTGGAAATAGTTTAAAATGAAACAACACGTATTAGCGTTGTTCCTGTGATGTATCTAAACGATCCTTACTTATCTAACATGTTATTTGACGTTTGGATGGACTTCAGCAAGTCTGATGTGAGATACAAAGTTTTTGGACGCAGCAGGAGCTGGAAATAGTTTTAAACGATACAACAGGTATTAGCGTTGTTCCTGTGCTGTATCTAATCGATCCTTACTCATATATCATGTTATTTGGCGTTTCGATGGACTCCAGTAGCTCTGATGTGAGATACGACGTTATCGGACGCAGCAGAAGCTGGAAATAGTTTTAAACGAAACAACACGTATTAGCGTTGTTCCTGTGATGTATCTAATCGATCCTTACTCATCTATCATGTTATTTGACGTTTTGATGGACTCCAGTAACTCTAATGTGAGAAACGAAATTTTCGGACGCAGCAGAAGCTGGAAGTAGTTCTAAACGAAACAACACGCATTAGCGCTGTTCCTGTGATATATCTAATCGATCCTTACTTATCTATCATGTTATTTGACGTTTGGATGGACTCCAGTAACCCTGACGTGAGATACGAAGTTCTCGGACGCAGCAGAACCTGGAAATAGTTTTAAACGAAACAACACGCATTAGCGTTGTTCCTGTGATGTATCTAATCGATCCTTACTCATCTATCATGTTATTTGGCGTTTCGATGGACTCCAGTAACTTTGATGTGAGATACGAAGTTCTCGGACGCAGCTGAAGCTGGAAATAGTTTTAAATGAAACAACACGTATTAGCGTTGTTCCTGTGATGTATCTAAACGATCCTTACTTATCTAACATGTTATTTGACGTTTGGATGGACTCCAGCAAGTCTGATGTGAGATACAATGTTTTTGGACGCAGCAGGAGCTGGAAATAGTTTTAAACGATACAACAGGTATTAGCGTTGTTCCTGTGCTGTATCTAATCGATCCTTACTCATATATCATGTTATTTGGCGTTTCGATAGACTCCGGTAGCTCTGATGTGAGATACGACGTTTTCGGACGCAGCAGAAGCTGGAGATAGTTTTAAACGAAACAACACGTATTAGCGTTGTTCCTGTGATGTATCTAATCGATCCTTACTCATCTATCATGTTATTTGACGTTTGGATGGACTCCAGTAACTCTGATGAGAGACACAAAGATTTCGGACGCAGCAGAAGCTGGAAATAGTTTTGAACGAAACAACACGTATTAGCGTTGTTCCTGTGATGTATCTAATCGATCCTTACTCATCTATCATGTTATTTGACGTTTGGATGGACTCCAGTAACTCTGATGTGAGATACAAAGTTTTTGGACCCAGCAGAAGCTGGAAATAGTTTTAAACGAAACAACACGTATTAGCGTTGTTCCTGTGATGTATCTAATCGATCCTTACTCATCTATCATGTTATTTGACGTTTGGATGGACTCCAGTAACTCTGATGAGAGATACAAAGTACTCGGACGCAGTAGAAGCTGGAAATAGTTTTAAATGAAACAACACGTATTAGCGTTGTTCCTGTGATGTATCTAATCGATCCTTACTCATCTATCATGTTATTTGGCGTTTCGATGGACTCCAGTAGCTCTGATGTGAGATACGACGTTTTCTGAGGCAGCAGAAGCTGGAAATAGTTTTAAACTAAACAACACGCATTAGCGTTGTTCCTGTGATGTATCTAATCGATCCTTACTCATCTATCATGTTATTTGACGTTTGGATGGACTTCAGTAACTCTGATGAGAGACACAAAGATTTCGGACGCAGCAGAAGCTGGAAATAGTTTTGAACGAAACAACACGTATTAGCGTTGTTCCTGTGATGTATCTAATCGATCCTTACTCATCTATCATGTTATTTGACGTTTGGATGGACTTCAGTAACTCTGATGAGAGACACAAAGATTTCGGACGCAGCAGAAGCTGGAAATAGTTTTGAACGAAACAACACGTATTAGCGTTGTTCCTGTGATGTATCTAATCGATGTTTACTCATCTATCATGTTATTTGACGTTTCGATGGACTCCAGTAACTCTAATGTGAGATACGAAATTTTCGGACGCAGCAGAAGCTGGAAATAGTTTTAAACGAAACAACACGCATTAGCGTTGTTCCTGTGATGTATCTAATCGATCTTTACTTATCTATCATGTTATTTGACGTTTGGATGGACTCCAGTAACCCTGACGTGAGATACGAAGTTCTCGGACGCAGCAGAAGCTGGAAAGAGTTTTAAACGAAACAACACGCATTAGCGTTGTTCCTGTGATGTATCTAATCGATCCTTACTCATCTATAATGTTATTTGACGTTTCGATGGACTCCAGTAACTCTAATGTGAGATACGAAATTTTCGGACGCAGCAGAAGCTGAAAATAGTTTTAAACGAAACAACACGCATTAGCGTTGTTCCTGTGATGTATCTAATCGATCCTTACTTATCTATCATGTTATTTGACGTTTGGATGGGCTCCAGTAACCCTGACGTGAGATACGAAGTTCTCGGACGCAGCAGAATCTGGAAATAGTTTTAAACGAAACAACACGCATTGGCGTTGTTCCTGTGATGTATCTAATCGATCCTTACTCATCTATCATGGTATTTGACGTTTGGATGGACTCCAGTAACTTTGATGTGAGACACGAAGTTCTCGGACGCAGCAGAAGCTGGAAATATTTTAAACGAAACAACACGTATTAGCGTTGTTCCTGTGATGTATCTAATCGATCCTTACTCATCTATCATGTTATTTGAAGTTTGGATGGACTCCAGTAACTCTGATGTGAGATACAAAGTTTTTGGACGCTGCAGAAGCTGGAAATAGTTTTGAACGAAACAATACCTATTAGCGTTGTTCCTGTGATGTATCTAAACGATCCATAATTATCTAACATGTTATTTGACGTTTGGATGGACTCCAGTAAGTCTGATGTGAGATACAAAGTTTTGGGACGCAGCAGGAGCTGGAAATAGTTTTAAACGAAACAACACGTATTAGCGTTGTTTCTGTGCTGTATCTAATCGATCCTTACTTATCTATCATGTTATTTGACGTTTGGATGGACTCCAGTAACCCTGACGTGAGATACGAAGTTCTCGGACGCAGCAGAAGCTGGAAATAGTTTTAAACGAAACAACACCCATTAGCGTTGTTCCTGTGATGTATCTAATCGATCCTTACTCATCTATCATGTTATTTGACGTTTGGACGGACTCCAGTAACTCTGATGAGAGATACAAAGTTCTCGGACGCAGTAGAAGCTGGAAATAGTTTTGAACGAAACAACACGTATTAGCGTTGTTCCTGTGCTGTATCTATTCGATCCTTACTCATATATCATGTTATTTGGCGTTACGATGGACTCCAGTAGCTCTGATGTGAGATACGACGTTTTCGGACGCAGCAGAAGCTGGAAATAGTTTTAAACGAAACAACACACATTAGCGTTGTTCCTGTGATGTATCTAATCGATCCTTACTCATCTATCATGTTATTTGGCGTTTCGATGGACTCCAGTAACTTTGATGTGAGATACGAAGTTCTCGGACGCAGCTGAAGCTGGAAATAGTTTTAAATGAAACAACACGTATTAGCGTTGTTCCTGTGATGTATCTAATCGATCCTTACTCATCTATCATGTTATTTGGCGTTTCGATGGACTCCAGTAACTTTGATGTGTGATACGAAGTTCTCGGACGCAGCTGAAGCTGGAAATAGTTTTAAATGAAACAACACGTATTAGCGTTGTTCCTGTGCTGTATCTAATCGATCCTTACTCATATATCATGTTATTTGGCGTTTCGATGGACTCCAGTAACCCTGACGTGAGATACGATGTTCTCGGACGCAGTAGAAGCTGGAAATAGTTTTAAAGGAAACAACACGTGTTAGCGTTGTTCCTGTGATGTATCTAATCGATCCTTACTCATCTATCATGTTATTTGACGTTTGGATGGACTCCAGTAACTCTGATGTGAGATACAAAGTTCTTGGACGCAGCAGAAGCTGGAAATAGTTTTGAACTAAACAACACGTATTAGCGTTGTTGCTGTGATGTATCTAATCGATCCTTACTTAGCTACTATGTTATTTGACGTTTCGATGGACTCCAGTAACTCTAATGTGAGATACGAAATTTTCGGACGCAGCAGCAGCTGGAAATAGTTTGAAACGAAACAACACATATTAGCGTTGTTCCTGTGATGTATCTAATCGATCCTTACTCATCTATCATGTTATTTGACGTTTGGACGGACTCCAGTAACTCTGATGAGAGATACAAAGTTCTCGGACGCAGTAGAAGCTGGAAATAGTTTTAAATGAAACAACACGTATTAGCGTTGTTCCTGTGATGTATCTAATCGATCCTTACTCATCTATCATGTTATTTGGCGTTTCGATGGACTCCAGTAGCTCTGATGTGAGATACGACGTTTTCTGAGGCAGTAGAAGCTGGAAATAGTTTTAAATGAAACAACACGTATTAGCGTTGTTCCTGTGATGTATCTAATCGATCCTTACTTATCTATCATGTTATTTGACGTTTGGATGGACTCCAGTAACCCTGACGTGAGATACGAAGTTCTCGGACGCAGCAGAAGCTGGAAATAGTTTTAAACGAAACAACACGCATTATTATTCCTGTGATGTATCTAATCGATCCTTACTCATCTATCATGTTATTTGACGTTTCGATGGACTCCAGTAACTCTAATGTGAGATACGAAATTTTCGGACGCAGCAGAAGCTGGAAATAGTTTTAAATGAAACAACACGCATTAGCGTTGTTCCTGTGATGTATCTAATCGATCCTTACTTATCTATCATGTTATTTGACGATTGGATGGACTCCAGTAACCCTGACGTGAGATACGAAGTTCTCGGACGCAGCAGAAGCTGGAAATAGTTTTAAACGAAACAACACGCATTAGCGTTGTTCCTGTGATGTATCTAATCGATCCTTACTCATCTATCATGTTATTTGACGTTTCGATGGACTCCAGTAGCTCTAATGTGAGATACGAAATTTTCGGACGCAGCAGAAGCTGAAAATAGTTTTAAACGAAACAACACGCATTAGCGTTGTTCCTGTGATGTATCTAATCGATCCTTACTTATCTATCATGTTATTTGACGTTTGGATGGGCTCCAGTAACCCTGACGTGAGATACGAAGTTCTCGGACGCAGCAGAATCTGGAAATAGTTTTAAACGAAACAACACGCATTGGCGTTGTTCCTGTGATGTATCTAATCGATCCTTACTCATCTATCATGTTATTTGACGTTTGGATGGACTCCAGTAACCCTGACGTGAGATACGAAGTTCTCGGACGCAGCAGAAGCTGGATATAGTTTTAAACGAAACAACACGCATTAGCGTTGTTTCAGTGATGTATCTAATCGATCCTTACTCATCTATCATGTTATTTGGCGTTTCGATGGACTCCAGTAACTTTGATGTGAGATACGAAGTTCTCAGACGCAGCTGAAGCTAGAAATAGTTTTAAACGAAACAACACGCATTAGCGTTGTTCCTGTGTAGTATCTAATCGATCCTAACTTATCTATCATGTTATTTGACATTTCGATTTACTCCAGTAGCTCTGATGTGATATACGACGTTTCCGGACGCAGCAGCAGCTGGAAATAGTTTTAAACGAAACAACACATATTAGCGTTGTTCCTGTGATGTATCTAATCGATCCTTACTTAGCTACTATGTTATTTGACGTTTCGATGGACTCCAGTAACTATAATGTGAGATACGAAATTTTCGGACGCAGCAGCAGCTGGAAATAGTTTGAAACGAAACAACACATATTAACGTTGTTCCTGTGATGTATCTAATCGATCCTTACTCATCTATCATGTTATTTGACGTTTGGACGGACTCCAGTAACTCTGATGAGAGATACAAAGTTCTCGGACGCAGTAGAAGCTGGAAATAGTTTTGAACGAAACAACACGTATTAGCGTTGGTCCTGTGATGTATCTAAACGATCCTTACTTATCTAACATGTTATTTGACGTTTGGATGGGCTCCAGTAAGTCTGATGTGAGATACAAAGTTTTTGGACGCAGCAGAAGCTGGAAATAGTTTTAAACGAAACAACACGTATTAGCGTTGTTCCTGTGCTGTATCTAATCGATCCTTACTCATATATCATGTTATTTGGCGTTTCGATGGACTCCAGTAGCTCTGATGTGAGATACGACGTTTTCGGACGCAGCAGAAGCTGGAAATAGTTTTAAACGAAACAACACGCATTAGCGTTGTTCCTGTGATGTATCTAATCGATCCTTACTCATCTATCATGTTATTTGGCGTTTCGATGGACTCCAGTAACTTTGATGTGAGATACGAAGTTCTCGGACGCAGCTGAAGCTAGAAATAGTTTTGAACTAACCAACACGTATTAGCGTTGTTGCTGTGATGTATCTAATCGATCCTTACTTAGCTACTATGTTATTTGACGTTTCGATATACTCCAGTAACTCTAATGTGAGATACGAAATTTTCGGACGCAGCAGCAGCTGGAAATAGTTTGAAACGAAACAACACATATTAGCGTTGTTCCTGTGATGTATCTAATCGATCCTTACTCATCTATCATGTTATTTGACGTTTGGACGGACTCCAGTAACTCTGATGAGAGATACAAAGTTCTCGGACGCAGTAGAAGCTGGAAATAGTTTTAAATGAAACAACACGTATTAGCGTTGTTCCTGTGATGTATCTAATCGATCCTTACTCATCTATCATGTTATTTGGCGTTTCGATGGACTCCAGTAGCTCTGATGTGAGATACGACGTTTTCTGAGGCAGCAGAAGCTGGAAATAGTTTTAAACGAAACAACACGCATTAGCGTTGTTCCTGTGATGTATCTAATCGATCCTTACTCATCTATCATGTTATTTGACGTTTCGATGGACTCCAGTAACTCTATGTGAGAAACGAAATTTTCGGACGCAGCAGAAGCTGGAAATAGTTTTAAACGAAACAACACGCATTAGCGTTGTTCCTGTGATGTATCTAATCGATCCTTACTCATCTATCATGTTATTTGGCGTTTCGATGGACTCCAGTAACTTTGATGTGAGATACGATGTCCTCGGACGCAGCTGAAGCTGGAAATAGTTTTAAATGAAACAACACGTATTAGCGTTGTTCCTGTGATGTATCAAAACGATCCTTACTTATCTAACATGTTATTTGACGTTTGGATGGACTCCAGTAAGTCTGATGTGAGATACAAAGTTTTTGGACGCAGCAGGAGCTGGAAATAGTTTTAAACGAAACAACACGTATTAGCGTTGTTCCTGTGCTGTAACTAATCGATCCTTACTCATATATCATGTTATTTGGCGTTTCGATGGACTCCAGTAGCTCTGATGTGAGATACGACGTTTTCGGACGCAGCACAAGCTGGAAATAGTTTTAAACGAAACAACACGTACTAGCGTTGTTCCTGTGATGTATCTAATCGATCCTTACTCATCTATCGTGTTATTTGACGTTTGGATGGACTCCAGTAACTCTGATGTGAGATACGACGTTTTCGGACGCAGCAGAAGCTGGAAATAGTTTTAAACGAAACAACACGTATTAGCGTTGTTCCTGTGATGTATCTAATCGATCCTTACTCATCTATCATGTTATTTGACGTTTGGATGGACTCCAGTAACTCTGATGAGAGACACAAAGATTTCGGACGCAGCAGAAGCTGGAAATAGTTTTGAACGAAACAACACGTATTAGCGTTGTTCCTGTGATGTATCTAATCGATCCTTACTCATCTATCATGTTATTTGGCGTTTCGATGGACTCCAGTAACTTTGATGTGAGATACGAAGTTCTCGGACGCAGCTGAAGCTGGAAATAGTTTTAAATGAAAGAACACGTATTAGCGTTGTTCTTGTGATGTATCTAAACGATCCTTACTTATCTAACATGTTACTTGACGTTTGGACGGACTCCAGTAACTCTGATGAGAGATACGAAGTTCTCGGACGCAGCAGAAGCTGGAAATAGTTTTAAACGAAACAACACGCATTAGCGTTGTTCCTGTGATGTATCTAATCGATCCTTACTCATCTATCATGTTATTTGACGTTTCGATGGACTCCAGTAACTCTAATGTGAGAAACGAAATTTTCGGACGCAGCAGAAGCTGGAAATAGTTTTAAACGAAACAACACGCATTAGCGTTGTTCCTGTGATGTATCTAATCAATCCTTACTTATCTATCATGTTATTTGACGTTTGGATGGACTCCAGTAACCCTGACGTGAGATACGAAGTTCTCGGACGCAGCAGAACCTGGAAATAGTGTTAAACGAAACAACACGCATTAGCGCTGTTCCTGTGATGTATCTAATCGATCCTTACTCATCTATCATGTTATTTGGCGTTTCGATGGACTCCAGTAACTTTGATGTGAGATACGAAGTTCTCGGACGCAGCTGAAGCTGGAAATAGTTTTAAATGAAACAACACGTATTAGCGTTGTTCCTGTGATGTATCTAAACGATCCTTACTTATCTAACATGTTATTTGACGTTTGGATGGACTCCAGTAAGTCTGATGTGAGATACAAAGTTTTTGGACGCAGCAGGAGCTGGAAATAGTTTTAAACGAAACAACACGTATTAGCGTTGTTCCTGTGCTGTATTTAATCGATCCTTACTCATATATCATGTTATTTGGCGTTTCGATGGACTCCAGTAGCTCTGATGTGAGATACGACGTTTTCGGACGCAGCAGAAGCTGGAAATAGTTTTAAACGAAACAACAAGTATTAGCGTTGTTCCTGTGATGTATCTAATCGATCCTTACTCATCTATCATTTTATTTGGCGTTTCGATGGACTCCAGTAACTCTAATGTGAGATACGAAATTTTCGGACGCAGCAGAAGCTGGAAATAGTTTTAAACGAAACAACCCTTTAGCGTTGTTCCTGTGATGTATCTAATCGATCCTTACTTATCTATCATGTTATTTGACGTTTGGATGGGCTCCAGTAACCCTGACGTGAGATACGAAGTTCTCGGACGCAGCAGAAGCTGGAAATAGTTTTAAACGAAACAACACGCATTGGCGTTGTTCCTGTGATGTATCTAATCGATCCTTACTCATCTATCATATTATTTGACGTTTGGATGGACTCCAGTAACTCTTATGTGACATACAAAGTTTTTGGACGCAGCAGAATCTGGAAATAGTTTTGAACGAAACAACACGTATTAGCGTTGTTCCTGTGATGTATCTTATCGATCCTCACTTAGCTACTATGTTATTTGACGTTTCGATGGACTCCAGTAACTCTAATGTGAGATACGAAATTTTCGGACGCAGCAGCAGCTGGAAATAGTTTGAAACGAAACAACACATATTAGCGTTGTTCCTGTGATGTATCTAATCGATCCTTACTCATCTATCATGTTATTTGACGTTTGGACGGACTCCAGTAACTCTGATGAGAGATACAAAGTTCTCGGACGCAGTAGAAGCTGGAAATAGTTTTGAACGAAACAACACGTATTAGCGTTGTTCCTGTGATGTATCTAATCGATCCTTACTCATCTATCATGTTATTTGGCGTTTCGATGGACTCCAGTAACTTTGATGTGAGATACGAAGTTATCCTTACTCATCTATCATGTTATTTGGCGTTTCGATGGACTCCAGTAACTTTGATGTGAGATACGATGTCCTCGGACGCAGCTGAAGCTGGAAATAGTTTTAAATGAAACAACACGTATTAGCGTTGTTCCTGTGATGTATCTAATCGATCCTTACTCATCTATCATGTTATTTGGCGTTTCGATGGACTCCAGTAACTTTGATGTGAGATACGAAGTTCTCGGACGCAGCTGAAGCTGGAAATAGTTTTAAATGAAACAACACGTATTAGCGTTGTTCCTGTGCTGTATCTAATCGATCCTTACTCATATATCATGTTATTTGGCGTTTCGATGGACTCCAGTAACCCTGACGTGAGATACGAAGTTCTCGGACGCAGTAGAAGCTGGAAATAGTTTTAAAGGAAACAACACGTATTAGCGTTGTTCCTGTGATGTATCTAATCGATCCTTACTCATCTATCATGTTATTTGACGTTTGGATGGACTCCAGTAACTCTGATGTGAGATACAAAGTTTTTGGACGCAGCAGAAGCTCTGATGTGAGATACGACGTTTTCTGAGGCAGCAGAAGCTGGAAATAGTTTTAAACGAAACAACACATATTAGCGTTGTTCCTGTGATGTATCTAATCGATCCTTACTCATCTATCATGTTATTTGACGTTTGGACGGACTCCAGTAACTCTGATGAGAGATACAAAGTTCTCGGACGCAGTAGAAGCTGGAAATAGTTTTGAACGAAACAACACGTATTAGCGTTGTTCCTGTGCTGTATCTATTCGATCCTTACTCATATATCATGTTATTTGGCGTTACGATGGACTCCAGTAGCTCTGATGTGAGATACGACGTTTTCGGACGCAGCAGAAGCTGGAAATAGTTTTAAACGAAACAACACACATTAGCGTTGTTCCTGTGATGTATCTAATCGATCCTTACTCATCTATCATGTTATTTGGCGTTTCGATGGACTCCAGTAACTTTGATGTGAGATACGAAGTTCTCGGACGCAGCTGAAGCTGGAAATAGTTTTAAATGAAACAACACGTATTAGCGTTGTTCCTGTGATGTATCTAATCGATCCTTACTCATCTATCATGTTATTTGGCGTTTCGATGGACTTCAGTAACTTTGATGTGAGATACGAAGTTCTCGGACGCAGCTGAAGCTGGAAATAGTTTTAAATGAAACAACACGTATTAGCGTTGTTCCTGTGCTGTATCTAATCGATCCTTACTCATATATCATGTTATTTGGCGTTTCGATGGACTCCAGTAACCCTGACGTGAGATACGAAGTTCTCGGACGCAGTAGAAGCTGGAAATAGTTTTAAAGGAAACAACACGTATTAGCGTTGTTCCTGTGATGTATCCCTGTGATGTATCTAATCGATCCTTACTCATCTATCATGTTATTTGACGTTTGGATGGACTCCAGTAACTCTGATGTGAGATACAAAGTTTTTGGACGCAGCAGAAGCTCTGATGTGAGATACGACGTTTTCTGAGGCAGCAGAAGCTGGAAATAGTTTTAAACGAAACAACACGCATTAGCGTTGTTCCTGTGATGTATCTAATCGATCCTTACTCATCTATCATGTTATTTGACGTTTGGATGGACTCCAGTAACCCTGACGTGAGATACGAAGTTCTCGGACGCAGCAGAACCTGGAAATAGTTTTAAACGAAACAACACGCATTAGCGTTGTTCCTGTGATGTATCTAATCGATCCTTACTCATCTATCATGTTATTTGGCGTTTCGATGGACTCCAGTAACTTTGATGTGAGATACGATGTCCTCGGACGCAGCTGAAGCTGGAAATAGTTTTAAATGAAACAACACGTATTAGCGTTGTTCCTGTGATGTATCTGAACGATCCTTACTTATCTAACATGTTATTTGACGTTTGGATGGACTCCAGTAAGTCTGATGTGAGATACAAAGTTTTTGGACGCAGCAGGAGCTGGAAATAGTTTTAAACGAAACAACACGTATTAGCGTTGTTCCTGTGCTGTAACTAATCGATCCTTACTCATATATCATGTTATTTGGCGTTTCGATGGACTCCAGTAGCTCTGATGTGAGATACGACGTTTTCGGACGCAGCAGAAGCTGGAAATAGTTTTAAACGAAACAACACGTATTAGCGTTGTTCCTGTGATGTATCTAATCGATCCTTACTCATCTATCATGTTATTTGACGTTTGGATGGACTCCAGTAACTCTGATGAGAGACACAAAGATTTCGGACGCAGCAGAAGCTGGAAATAGTTTTGAACGAAACAACACGTATTAGCGTTGTTCCTGTGATGTATCTAATCGATCCTTACTCATCTATCAGGTTATTTGACGTTTGGACGGACTCCAGTAACTCTGATGAGAGATACGAAGTTCTCGGACGCAGCAGAAGCTGGAAATAGTTTTAAACGAAACAACACGCATTAGCGTTGTTCCTGTGATGTATCTAATCGATCCTTACTCATCTATCATGTTATTTGACGTTTCGATGGACTCCAGTAACTCTAATGTGAGAAACGAAATTTTCGGACGCAGCAGAAGCTGGAAATAGTTTTAAACGAAACAACACGCATTAGCGTTGTTCCTGTGATGTATCTAATCAATCCTTACTTATCTATCATGTTATTTGACGTTTGGATGGACTCCAGTAACCCTGACGTGAGATACGAAGTTCTCGGACGCAGCAGAACCTGGAAATAGTTTTAAACGAAACAACACGCATTAGAGTTGTTCCTGTGATGTATCTAATCGATCCTTACTCATCTATCATGTTATTTGGCGTTTCGATGGACTCCAGTAACTTTGATGTGAGATACGAAGTTCTCGGACGCAGCTGAAGCTGGAAATAGTTTTAAATGAAACAACACGTATTAGCGTTGTTCCTGTGATGTATCTAAACGATCCTTACTTATCTAACATGTTATTTGAAGTTTGGATGGACTCCAGTAAGTCTGATGTGAGATACAAAGTTTTTGGACGCAGCAGGAGCTGGAAATAGTTTTAAACGAAACAACACGTATTAGCGTTGTTCCTGTGTTGTATTTAATCGATCCTTACTCATATATCATGTTATTTGGCGTTTCGATGGACTCCAGTAACTTTGATGTGAGATACGAAGTTCTCGGACGCAGCAGAAGCTATAAATAGTTTTAAACGAAACAACACGTATTAGCGTTGTTCCTGTGATGTATCTAATCGATCCTTACTCATCTATCATGTTATTTGGCGTTTCGATGGATTCCAGTAACTCTAATGTGAGATACGAAATTTTCGGACGCAGCAGAAGCTGGAAATAGTTTTAAACGAAACAACACGCATTAGCGTTGTTCCTGTGATGTATCTAATCGATCCTTACTTATCTATCATGTTATTTGACGTTTGGATGGACTCCAGTAACCCTGACGTGAGATACGAAGTTCTCGGACGCAGCAGAAGCTGGAAATAGTTTTAAACGAAACAACACGCATTAGCGTTGTTCCTGTGATGTATCTAATCGATCCTTACTCATCTATCATGTTATTTGACGTTTCGATGGACTCCAGTAACTCTAATGTGAGATACGAAATTTTCGGACGCAGCAGAAGCTGAAAATAGTTTTAAACGAAACAACACGCATTAGCGTTGTTCCTGTGATGTATCTAATCGATCCTTACTTATCTATCATGTTATTTGACGTTTGGATGGACTCCAGTAACCCTGACGTGAGATACGAAGTTCTCGGACGCAGCAGAAGCTGGAAATAGTTTTAAACGAAACAACACGCATTGGCGTTGTTCCTGTGATGTATCTAATCGATCCTTACTCATCTATCATGTTATTTGGCGTTTCGATGGATTCCAGTAACTCTAATGTGAGATACGAAATTTTCGGACGCAGCAGAAGCTGGAAATAGTTTTAAACGAAACAACACGCATTAGCGTTGTTCCTGTGATGTATCTAATCGATCCTTACTTATCTATCATGTTATTTGACGTTTGGATGGACTCCAGTAACTCTGATGTGAGATACAAAGTTTTTGGACGCAGCAGAAGCTGGAAATAGTTTTGAACGAAACAACACGTATTATCGTTGTTCCTGTGATGTATCTTATCGATCCTCACTTAGCTACTATGTTATTTGACGTTTCGATGGACTCCAGTAACTCTAATGTGAGATACGAAATTTTCGGACGCAGCAGCAGCTGGAAATAGTTTGAAACGAAACAACACATATTAGCGTTGTTCCTGTGATGTATCTAATCGATCCTTACTCATCTATCATGTTATTTGACGTTTGGACGGACTCCAGTAACTCTGATGAGAGATACAAAGTTCTCGGACGCAGTAGAAGCTGGAAATAGTTTTGAACGAAACAACACGTATTAGCGTTGTTCCTGTGCTGTATCTATTCGATCCTTACTCATATATCATGTTATTTGACGTTACGATGGACTCCAGTAGCTCTGATGTGAGATACGACGTTTTCGGACGCAGCAGAAGCTGGAAATAGTTTTAAACGAAACAACACACATTAGCGTTGTTCCTGTGATGTATCTAATCGATCCTTACTCATCTATCATGTTATTTGGCGTTTCGATGGACTCCAGTAACTTTGATGTGAGATACGAAGTTCTCGGACGCAGCTGAAGCTGGAAATAGTTTTAAATGAAACAACACGTATTAGCGTTGTTCCTGTGATGTATCTAATCGATCCTTACTCATCTATCATGTTATTTGGCGTTTCGATGGACTCCAGTAACTTCGATGTGAGATACGAAGTTCTCGGACGCAGCTGAAGCTGGAAATAGTTTTAAATGAAACAACACGTATTAGCGTTGTTCCTGTGATGTATCTAATCGATCCTTACTCATCTATCATGTTATTTGACGTTTGGATGGACTCCAGTAACTCTGATGTGAGATACAAAGTTTTTGGACGCAGCAGAAGCTGGAAATAGTTTTGAACTAAACAACACGTATTAGCGTTGTTGCTGTGATGTATCTAATCGATCCTTACCTAGCTACTATGTTATTTGACGTTTCGATGGACTCCAGTAACTCTAATGTGAGATACGAAATTTTCGGACGCAGCAGCAGCTGGAAATAGTTTGAAACGAAACAACACATATTAGCGTTGTTCCTGTGATGTATCTAATCGATCCTTACTCATCTATCATGTTATTTGACGTTTGGACGGACTCCAGTAACTCTGATGAGAGATACAAAGTTCTCGGACGCAGTAGAAGCTGGAAATAGTTTTAAATGAAACAACACGTATTAGCGTTGTTCCTGTGATGTATCTAATCGATCCTTACTCATCTATCATGTTATTTGGCGTTTCGATGGACTCCAGTAGCTCTGATGTGAGATACGACGTTTTCTGAGGCAGCAGAAGCTGGAAATAGTTTTAAACGAAACAACACGCATTAGCGTTGTTCCTGTGATGTATCTAATCGATCCTTACTCATCTATCATGTTATTTGACGTTTCGATGGACTCCAGTAACTTTAATGTGAGAAACGAAATTTTCGGACGCAGCAGAAGCTGGAAATAGTTTTAAACGAAACAACACGCATTAGCGTTGTTCCTGTGATGTATCTAATCGATCCTTACTCATCTATCATGTTATTTGACGTTTGGATGGACTCCAGTAACCCTGACGTGAGATACGAAGTTCTCGGACGCAGCTGAAGCTGGAAATAGTTTTAAATGAAACAACACGTATTAGCGTTGTTCCTGTGATGTATCTAAACGATCCTTACTTATCTAACATGTTATTTGACGTTTGGATGGATTCCAGTAAGTATGATGTGAGATACAAAGTTTTTGGACGCAGCAGGAGCTGGAAATAGTTTTAAACGAAACAACACGTATTAGCGTTGTTCCTGTGCTGTATCTAATCGATCCTTACTCATATATCATGTTATTTGGCGTTTCGATGGACTCCAGTAGCTCTGATGTGAGATACGACGTTTTCGGACGCAGCAGAAGCTGGAAATAGTTTTAAACGAAACAACACGTATTAGCGTTGTTCCTGTGATGTATCTAATCGATCCTTACTCATCTATCATGTTATTTGACGTTTGGATGGACTCCAGTAACCCTGACGTGAGATACGAAGTTCTCGGACGCAGCAGAACCTGGAAATAGTTTTAAACGAAACAACACGCATTAGCGTTGTTCCTGTGATGTATCTAATCGATCCTTACTCATCTATTATGTTATTTGACGTTTCGATGGACTCCAGTAACTCTAATGTGAGAAACGAAATTTTCGGACGCAGCAGAAGCTGGAAATAGTTTTAAACGAAACAACACGCATTAGCGTTGTTAATGTGATGTATCTAATCGATCCTTACTTATCTATCATGTTATTTGACGTTTGGATGGACTCCAGTAACCCTGACGTGAGATACGAAGTTCTCGGACGCAGCAGAAGCTGGAAATAGTTTTAAACGAAACAACACGCATTATTATTCCTGTGATGTATCTAATCGATCCTTACTCATCTATCATGTTATTTGACGTTTCGATGGACTCCAGTAACTCTAATGTGAGATACGAAATTTTCGGACGCAGCAGAAGCTGGAAATAGTTTTAAATGAAACAACACGCATTAGCGTTGTTCCTGTGATGTATCTAATCGATCCTTACTTATCTATCATGTTATTTGACGATTGGATGGACTCCAGTAACCCTGACGTGAGATACGAAGTTCTCGGACGCAGCAGAAGCTGGAAATAGTTTTAAACGAAACAACACGCATTAGCGTTGTTCCTGTGATGTATCTAATCGATCCTTACTCATCTATCATGTTATTTGACGTTTCGATGGACTCCAGTAACTCTAATGTGAGATACGAAATTTTCGGACGCAGCAGAAGCTGAAAATAGTTTTAAACGAAACAACACGCATTAGCGTTGTTCCTGTGATGTATCTAATCGATCCTTACTTATCTATTATGTTATTTGACGTTTGGATGGGCTCCAGTAACCCTGACGTGAGATACGAAGTTCTCGGACGCAGCAGAATCTGGAAATAGTTTTAAACGAAACAACACGCATTGGCGTTGTTCCTGTGATGTATCTAATCGATCCTTACTCATCTATCATGTTATTTGACGTTTGGATGGACTCCAGTAACCCTGACGTGAGATACGAAGTTCTCGGACGCAGCAGAAGCTGGATACAGTTTTAAACGAAACAACACGCATTAGCGTTGTTCCTGTGATGTATCTAATCGATCCTTACTCATCTATCATGTTATTTGGCGTTTCGATGGACTCCAGTAACTTTGATGTGAGATACGAAGTTCTCGGACGCAGCTGAAGCTAGAAATAGTTTTAAACGAAACAACACGCATTAGGGTTGTTCCTGTGTAGTATCTAATCGATCCTAACTTATCTATCATGTTATTTGACATTTCGATGGACTCCAGTAGCTCTGATGTGATATACGACGTTTTCGGACGCAGCAGCAGCTGGAAATAGTTTTAAACGAAACAACACATATTAGCGTTGTTCCTGTGATGTATCTAATCGATCCTTACTTAGCTACTATGTTATTTGACGTTTCGATGGACTCCAGTAACCCTGACGTGAGATACGAAGTTCTCGGACGCAGCAGAAGCTGGAAATAGTTTTAAATGAAACAACACGCATTAGCGTTGTTCCTGTGATGTATCTAATCGATCCTTACTTATCTATCATGTTATTTGACGATTGGATGGACTCCAGTAACCCTGACGTGAGATACGAAGTTCTCGGACGCAGCAGAAGCTGGAAATAGTTTTAAACGAAACAACACACATTAGCGTTGTTCCTGTGATGTATCTAATCGATCCTTACTCATCTATCATGTTATTTGGCGTTTCGATGGACTCCAGTAACTTTGATGTGAGATACGAAGTTCTCGGACGCAGCTGAAGCTGGAAATAGTTTTAAATGAAACAACACGTATTAGCGTTGTTCCTGTGCTGTATCTAATCGATCCTTACTCATATATCATGTTATTTGGCGTTTCGATGGACTCCAGTAACCCTGACGTGAGATACGAAGTTCTCGGACGCAGTAGAAGCTGGAAATAGTTTTAAAGGAAACAACACGTATTAGCGTTGTTCCTGTGATGTATCTAATCGATCTTTACTCATCTATCATGTTATTTGACGTTTGGATGGACTCCAGTAACTCTGATGTGAGATACAAAGTTTTTGGACGCAGCAGAAGCTGGAAATAGTTTTGAACTAAACAACACGTATTAGCGTTGTTGCTGTGATGTATCTAATCGATCCTTACTTAGCTACTATGTTATTTGACGTTTCGATGGACTCCAGTAACTCTAATGTGAGATACGAAATTTTCGGACGCAGCAGCAGCTGGAAATAGTTTGAAACGAAACAACACATATTAGCGTTGTTCCTGTGATGTATCTAATCGATCCTTACTCATCTATCATGTTATTTGACGTTTGGACGGACTCCAGTAACTCTGATGAGAGATACAAAGTTCTCGGACGCAGTAGAAGCTGGAAATAGTTTTAAACGAAACAACACGTATTAGCGTTGTTCCTGTGCTGTATCTAATCGATCCTTACTCATATATCATGTTATTTGGCGTTTCGATGGACTCCAGTAGCTCTGATGTGAGATACGACGTTTTCGGACGCAGCAGAAGCTGGAAATAGTTTTAAACGAAACAACACGCATTAGCGTTGTTCCTGTGATGTATCTAATCGATCCTTACTCATCTATCATGTTATTTGGCGTTTCGATGGACTCCAGTAACTTTGATGTGAGATACGAAGTTCTCGGACGCAGCTGAAGCTGGAAATAGTTTTAAATGAAACAACACGTATTAGCGTTGTTCCTGTGATGTATCTAATCGATCCTTACTCATCTATCATGTTATTTGGCGTTTCGATGCACTCCAGTAACTTTGATGTGAGATACGAAGTTCTCGGACGCAGCTGAAGCTGGAAATAGTTTTAAATGAAACAACACGTATTAGCGTTGTTCCTGTGCTGTATCTAATCGATCCTTACTCATATATCATGTTATTTGGCGTTTCGATGGACTCCAGTAACCCTGACGTGAGATACGAAGCTCTCGGACGCAGCAGAAGCTGGAAATAGTTTTAAACGAAACAACACGTATTAGCGTTGTTCCTGTGATGTATCTAAAAGATCCTTACTCATCTATCATGTTATTTGACGTTTGGATGGACTCCAGTAACTCTGATGTGAGATACAAAGTTTTTGGACGCAGCAGAAGCTGGAAATAGTTTTGAACTAAACAACACGTATTAGCGTTGTTCCTGTGATGTATCTAATCGATCCTTACTTAGGTACTATGTTATTTGAAGTTTCGGTGGACTCCAGTAACTCTAATGTGAGATACGAAATTTTCGGACGCAGCAGCAGCTGGAAATAGTTTGAAACGAAACAACACATATTAGCGTTGTTCCTGTGATGTATCTAATCGATCCTTACTCATCTATCATGTTATTTGACGTTTGGACGGACTCCAGTAACTCTGATGAGAGATACAAAGTTCTCGGACGCAGTAGAAGCTGGAAATAGTTTTAAATGAAACAACACGTATTAGCGTTGTTCCTGTGATGTATCTAATCGATCCTTACTCATCTATCATGTTATTTGGCGTTTCGATGGACTCCAGTAGCTCTGATGTGAGATACGACGTTTTCTGAGGCAGCAGAAGCTGGAAATAGTTTTAAACGAAACAACACGATTAGCGTTGTTCCTGTGATGTATCTAATCGATCCTTACTCATCTATCATGTTATTTGACGTTTTGATGGACTCCAGTAACTCTAATGTGAGAAACGAAATTTTCGGACGCAGCAGAAGCTGGAAATAGTTCTAAACGAAACAACACGCATTAGCGCTGTTCCTGTGATATATCTAATCGATCCTTACTTATCTATCATGTTATTTGACGTTTGGATGGACTCCAGTAACCCTGACGTGAGATACGAAGTTCTCGGACGCAGCAGAACCTGGAAATAGTTTTAAACGAAACAACACGCATTAGCGTTGTTCCTGTGATGTATCTAATCGATCCTTTCTCATCTATCATGTTATTTGGCGTTTCGATGGACTCCAGTAACTTTGATGTGAGATACGAAGTTCTCGGACGCAGCTGAAGCTGGAAATAGTTTTAAATGAAAGAACACGTATTAGCGTTGTTCCTGTGATGTATCTAAACGATCCTTACTTATCTAACATGTTATTTGACGTTTGGATGGACTCCAGCAAGTCTGATGTGAGATACAAAGTTTTTGGACGCAGCAGGAGCTGGAAATAGTTTTAAACGATACAACAGGTATTAGCGTTGTTCCTGTGCTGTATCTAATCGATCCTTACTCATATATCATGTTATTTGGCGTTTCGATGGACTCCAGTAGCTCTGATGTGAGATACGACGTTTTCGGACGCAGCAGAAGCTGGAAATAGTTTTAAACGAAACAACACGCATTAGCGTTGTTCCTGTGATGTATCTAATCGATCCTTACTTATCTATCATGTTATTTGACGTTTGGATGGACTCCAGTAACCCTGACGTGAGATACGAAGTTCTCGGACGCAGCAGAAGCTGGAAATAGTTTTAAACGAAACAACACGCATTAGCGTTGTTCCTGTGATATATCTAATCGATCCTTACTCATCTATCATGTTATTTGACGTTTCGATGGACTCCAGTAACTCTAATGTGAGATACGAAATTTTCGGACGCAGCAGAAGCTGAAAATAGTTTTAAACGAAACAACACGCATTAGCGTTGTTCCTGTGATGTATCTAATCGATCCTTACTTATCTATCATGTTATTTGACGTTTGGATGGGCTCCAGTAACCTTGACGTGAGATACGAAGTTCTCGGACGCAGCAGAAGCTGGAAATAGTTTTAAACGAAACAACACGCATTGGCGTTGTTCCTGTGATGTATCTAATCGATCCTTACTCATCTATCATGTTATTTGACGTTTGGATGGACTCCAGTAACTCTGATGTGAGATACGAAATTTTCGGACGCAGCAGCAGCTGGAAATAGTTTGAAACGAAACAGCACATATTAGCGTTGTTCCTGTGATGTATCTAATCGATCCTTACTCATCTATCATGTTATTTGACGTTTGGACGGACTCCAGTAACTCTGATGAGAGATACAAAGTTCTCGGACGCAGTAGAAGCTGGAAATAGTTTTGAACGAAACAACACGTATTAGCGTTGTTCCTGTGCTGTATCTATTCGATCCTTACTCATATATCATGTTATTTGGCGTTACGATGGACTCCAGTAGCTCTGATGTGAGATACGACGTTTTCGGACGCAGCAGAAGCTGGAAATAGTTTTAAACGAAACAACACACATTAGCGTTGTTCCTGTGATGTATCTAATCGATCCTTACTCATCTATCATGTTATTTGGCGTTTCGATGGACTCCAGTAACTTTGATGTGAGATACGAAGTTCTCGGACGCAGCTGAAGCTGGAAATAGTTTTAAATGAAACAACACGTATTAGCGTTGTTCCTGTGATGTATCTAATCGATCCTTACTCATCTATCATGTTATTTGGCGTTTCGATGGACTCCAGTAACTTTGATGTGAGATACGAAGTTCTCGGACGCAGCTGAAGCTGGAAATAGTTTTAAATGAAACAACACGTATTAGCGTTGTTCCTGTGCTGTATCTAATCGATCCTTACTCATATATCATGTTATTTGGCGTTTCGATGGACTCCAGTAACCCTGACGTGAGATACGAAGTTCTCGGACGCAGTAGAAGCTGGAAATAGTTTTAAAGGAAACAACACGTATTAGCGTTGTTCCTGTGATGTATCTAATCGATCTTTACTCATCTATCATGTTATTTGACGTTTGGATGGACTCCAGTAACTCTGATGTGAGATACAAAGTTTTTGGACGCAGCAGAAGCTGGAAATAGTTTTGAACTAAACAACACGTATTAGCGTTGTTGCTGTGATGTATCTAATCGATCCTTACTTAGCTACTATGTTATTTGACGTTTCGATGGACTCCAGTAACTCTAATGTGAGATACGAAATTTTCGGACGCAGCAGCAGCTGGAAATAGTTTTAAACGAAACAACACGCATTAGCGTTGTTCCTGTGATGTATCTAATCGATCCTTACTTATCTATTATGTTATTTGACGTTTGGATGGGCTCCAGTAACCCTGACGTGAGATACGAAGTTCTCGGACGCAGCAGAATCTGGAAATAGTTTTAAACGAAACAACACGCATTGGCGTTGTTCCTGTGATGTATCTAATCGATCCTTACTCATCTATCATGTTATTTGACGTTTGGATGGACTCCAGTAACCCTGACGTGAGATACGAAGTTCTCGGACGCAGCAGAAGCTGGATACAGTTTTAAACGAAACAACACGCATTAGCGTTGTTCCTGTGATGTATCTAATCGATCCTTACTCATCTATCATGTTATTTGGCGTTTCGATGGACTCCAGTAACTTTGATGTGAGATACGAAGTTCTCGGACGCAGCTGAAGCTAGAAATAGTTTTAAACGAAACAACACGCATTAGGGTTGTTCCTGTGTAGTATCTAATCGATCCTAACTTATCTATCATGTTATTTGACATTTCGATGGACTCCAGTAGCTCTGATGTGATATACGACGTTTTCGGACGCAGCAGCAGCTGGAAATAGTTTTAAACGAAACAACACATATTAGCGTTGTTCCTGTGATGTATCTAATCGATCCTTACTTAGCTACTATGTTATTTGACGTTTCGATGGACTCCAGTAACTATAATGTGAGATACGAAATTTTCGGACGCAGCAGCAGCTGGAAATAGTTTGAAACGAAACAACACATATTAACGTTGTTCCTGTGATGTATCTAATCGATCCTTACTCATCTATCATGTTATTTGACGTTTGGATGGGCTCCAGTAAGTCTGATGTGAGATACAAAGTTTTTGGACGCAGCAGAAGCTGGAAATAGTTTTAAACGAAACAACACGTATTAGCGTTGTTCCTGTGCTGTATCTAATCGATCCTTACTCATATATCATGTTATTTGGCGTTTCGATGGACTACAGTAGCTCTGATGTGAGATACGACGTTTTCGGACGCAGCAGAAGCTGGAAATAGTTTTAAACGAAACAACACGCATTAGCGTTGTTCCTGTGATGTATCTAATCGATCCTTACTCATCTATCATGTTATTTGGCGTTTCGATGGACTCCAGTAACTTTGATGTGAGATACGAAGTTCTCGGACGCAGCTGAAGCTGGAAATAGTTTTAAATGAAACAACACGTATTAGCGTTGTTCCTGTGATGTATCTAATCGATCCTTACTCATCTATCATGTTATTTGGCGTTTCGATGCACTCCAGTAACTTTGATGTGAGATACGAAGTTCTCGGACGCAGCTGAAGCTGGAAATAGTTTTAAATGAAACAACACGTATTAGCGTTGTTCCTGTGCTGTATCTAATCGATCCTTACTCATATATCATGTTATTTGGCGTTTCGATGGACTCCAGTAACCCTGACGTGAGATACGAAGCTCTCGGACGCAGCAGAAGCTGGAAATAGTTTTAAACGAAACAACACGTATTAGCGTTGTTCCTGTGATGTATCTAAAAGATCCTTACTCATCTATCATGTTATTTGACGTTTGGATGGACTCCAGTAACTCTGATGTGAGATACAAAGTTTTTGGACGCAGCAGAAGCTGGAAATAGTTTTGAACTAAACAACACGTATTAGCGTTGTTCCTGTGATGTATCTAATCGATCCTTACTTAGGTACTATGTTATTTGAAGTTTCGGTGGACTCCAGTAACTCTAATGTGAGATACGAAATTTTCGGACGCAGCAGCAGCTGGAAATAGTTTGAAACGAAACAACACATATTAGCGTTGTTCCTGTGATGTATCTAATCGATCCTTACTCATCTATCATGTTATTTGACGTTTGGACGGACTCCAGTAACTCTGATGAGAGATACAAAGTTCTCGGACGCAGTAGAAGCTGGAAATAGTTTTAAATGAAACAACACGTATTAGCGTTGTTCCTGTGATGTATCTAATCGATCCTTACTCATCTATCATGTTATTTGGCGTTTCGATGGACTCCAGTAGCTCTGATGTGAGATACGACGTTTTCTGAGGCAGCAGAAGCTGGAAATAGTTTTAAACGAAACAACACGATTAGCGTTGTTCCTGTGATGTATCTAATCGATCCTTACTCATCTATCATGTTATTTGACGTTTTGATGGACTCCAGTAACTCTAATGTGAGAAACGAAATTTTCGGACGCAGCAGAAGCTGGAAATAGTTCTAAACGAAACAACACGCATTAGCGCTGTTCCTGTGATATATCTAATCGATCCTTACTTATCTATCATGTTATTTGACGTTTGGATGGACTCCAGTAACCCTGACGTGAGATACGAAGTTCTCGGACGCAGCAGAACCTGGAAATAGTTTTAAACGAAACAACACGCATTAGCGTTGTTCCTGTGATGTATCTAATCGATCCTTTCTCATCTATCATGTTATTTGGCGTTTCGATGGACTCCAGTAACTTTGATGTGAGATACGAAGTTCTCGGACGCAGCTGAAGCTGGAAATAGTTTTAAATGAAAGAACACGTATTAGCGTTGTTCCTGTGATGTATCTAAACGATCCTTACTTATCTAACATGTTATTTGACGTTTGGATGGACTCCAGCAAGTCTGATGTGAGATACAAAGTTTTTGGACGCAGCAGGAGCTGGAAATAGTTTTAAACGATACAACAGGTATTAGCGTTGTTCCTGTGCTGTATCTAATCGATCCTTACTCATATATCATGTTATTTGGCGTTTCGATGGACTCCAGTAGCTCTGATGTGAGATACGACGTTTTCGGACGCAGCAGAAGCTGGAAATAGTTTTAAACGAAACAACACGCATTAGCGTTGTTCCTGTGATGTATCTAATCGATCCTTACTTATCTATCATGTTATTTGACGTTTGGATGGACTCCAGTAACCCTGACGTGAGATACGAAGTTCTCGGACGCAGCAGAAGCTGGAAATAGTTTTAAACGAAACAACACGCATTAGCGTTGTTCCTGTGATATATCTAATCGATCCTTACTCATCTATCATGTTATTTGACGTTTCGATGGACTCCAGTAACTCTTATGTGAGATACGAAATTTTCGGACGCAGCAGAAGCTGAAAATAGTTTTAAACGAAACAACACGCATTAGCGTTGTTCCTGTGATGTATCTAATCGATCCTTACTTATCTATCATGTTATTTGACGTTTGGATGGGCTCCAGTAACCTTGACGTGAGATACGAAGTTCTCGGACGCAGCAGAAGCTGGAAATAGTTTTAAACGAAACAACACGCATTGGCGTTGTTCCTGTGATGTATCTAATCGATCCTTACTCATCTATCATGTTATCTGACGTTTGGATGGACTCCAGTAACTCTGATGTGAGATACGAAATTTTCGGACGCAGCAGCAGCTGGAAATAGTTTGAAACGAAACAGCACATATTAGCGTTGTTCCTGTGATGTATCTAATCGATCCTTACTCATCTATCATGTTATTTGACGTTTGGACGGACTCCAGTAACTCTGATGAGAGATACAAAGTTCTCGGACGCAGTAGAAGCTGGAAATAGTTTTGAACGAAACAACACGTATTAGCGTTGTTCCTGTGCTGTATCTATTCGATCCTTACTCATATATCATGTTATTTGGCGTTACGATGGACTCCAGTAGCTCTGATGTGAGATACGACGTTTTCGGACGCAGCAGAAGCTGGAAATAGTTTTAAACGAAACAACACATATTAGCGTTGTTCCTGTGATGTATCTAATCGATCCTTACTCATCTATCATGTTATTTGACGTTTGGACGGACTCCAGTAACTCTGATGAGAGATACAAAGTTCTCGGACGCAGCTGAAGCTGGAAATAGTTTTAAATGAAACAACACGTATTAGCGTTGTTCCTGTGATGTATCTAATCGATCCTTACTCATCTATCATGTTATTTGGCGTTTCGATGCACTCCAGTAACTTTGATGTGAGATACGAAGTTCTCGGACGCAGCTGAAGCTGGAAATAGTTTTAAATGAAACAACACGTATTAGCGTTGTTCCTGTGCTGTATCTAATCGATCCTTACTCATATATCATGTTATTTGGCGTTTCGATGGACTCCAGTAACCCTGACGTGAGATACGAAGCTCTCGGACGCAGCAGAAGCTGGAAATAGTTTTAAACGAAACAACACGTATTAGCGTTGTTCCTGTGATGTATCTAAAAGATCCTTACTCATCTATCATGTTATTTGACGTTTGGATGGACTCCAGTAACTCTGATGTGAGATACAAAGTTTTTGGACGCAGCAGAAGCTGGAAATAGTTTTGAACTAAACAACACGTATTAGCGTTGTTCCTGTGATGTATCTAATCGATCCTTACTTAGGTACTATGTTATTTGAAGTTTCGGTGGACTCCAGTAACTCTAATGTGAGATACGAAATTTTCGGACGCAGCAGCAGCTGGAAATAGTTTGAAACGAAACAACACATATTAGCGTTGTTCCTGTGATGTATCTAATCGATCCTTACTCATCTATCATGTTATTTGACGTTTGGACGGACTCCAGTAACTCTGATGAGAGATACAAAGTTCTCGGACGCAGTAGAAGCTGGAAATAGTTTTAAATGAAACAACACGTATTAGCGTTGTTCCTGTGATGTATCTAATCGATCCTTACTCATCTATCATGTTATATGGCGTTTCGATGGACTCCAGTAGCTCTGATGTGAGATACGACGTTTTCTGAGGCAGCAGAAGCTGGAAATAGTTTTAAACGAAACAACACGATTAGCGTTGTTCCTGTGATGTATCTAATCGATCCTTACTCATCTATCATGTTATTTGACGTTTTGATGGACTCCAGTAACTCTAATGTGAGAAACGAAATTTTCGGACGCAGCAGAAGCTGGAAATAGTTCTAAACGAAACAACACGCATTAGCGCTGTTCCTGTGATATATCTAATCGATCCTTACTTATCTATCATGTTATTTGACGTTTGGATGGACTCCAGTAACCCTGACGTGAGATACGAAGTTCTCGGACGCAGCAGAACCTGGAAATAGTTTTAAACGAAACAACACGCATTAGCGTTGTTCCTGTGATGTATCTAATCGATCCTTTCTCATCTATCATGTTATTTGGCGTTTCGATGGACTCCAGTAACTTTGATGTGAGATACGAAGTTCTCGGACGCAGCTGAAGCTGGAAATAGTTTTAAATGAAAGAACACGTATTAGCGTTGTTCCTGTGATGTATCTAAACGATCCTTACTTATCTAACATGTTATTTGACGTTTGGATGGACTCCAGCAAGTCTGATGTGAGATACAAAGTTTTTGGACGCAGCAGGAGCTGGAAATAGTTTTAAACGATACAACAGGTATTAGCGTTGTTCCTGTGCTGTATCTAATCGATCCTTACTCATATATCATGTTATTTGGCGTTTCGATGGACTCCAGTAGCTCTGATGTGAGATACGACGTTTTCGGACGCAGCAGAAGCTGGAAATAGTTTTAAACGAAACAACACGCATTAGCGTTGTTCCTGTGATGTATCTAATCGATCCTTACTTATCTATCATGTTATTTGACGTTTGGATGGACTCCAGTAACCCTGACGTGAGATACGAAGTTCTCGGACGCAGCAGAAGCTGGAAATAGTTTTAAACGAAACAACACGCATTAGCGTTGTTCCTGTGATATATCTAATCGATCCTTACTCATCTATCATGTTATTTGACGTTTCGATGGACTCCAGTAACTCTAATGTGAGATACGAAATTTTCGGACGCAGCAGAAGCTGAAAATAGTTTTAAACGAAACAACACGCATTAGCGTTGTTCCTGTGATGTATCTAATCGATCCTTACTTATCTATCATGTTATTTGACGTTTGGATGGGCTCCAGTAACCTTGACGTGAGATACGAAGTTCTCGGACGCAGCAGAAGCTGGAAATAGTTTTAAACGAAACAACACGCATTGGCGTTGTTCCTGTGATGTATCTAATCGATCCTTACTCATCTATCATGTTATTTGACGTTTGGATGGACTCCAGTAACTCTGATGTGAGATACGAAATTTTCGGACGCAGCAGCAGCTGGAAATAGTTTGAAACGAAACAGCACATATTAGCGTTGTTCCTGTGATGTATCTAATCGATCCTTACTCATCTATCATGTTATTTGACGTTTGGACGGACTCCAGTAACTCTGATGAGAGATACAAAGTTCTCGGACGCAGTAGAAGCTGGAAATAGTTTTGAACGAAACAACACGTATTAGCGTTGTTCCTGTGCTGTATCTATTCGATCCTTACTCATATATCATGTTATTTGGCGTTACGATGGACTCCAGTAGCTCTGATGTGAGATACGACGTTTTCGGACGCAGCAGAAGCTGGAAATAGTTTTAAACGAAACAACACACATTAGCGTTGTTCCTGTGATGTATCTAATCGATCCTTACTCATCTATCATGTTATTTGGCGTTTCGATGGACTCCAGTAACTTTGATGTGAGATACGAAGTTCTCGGACGCAGCTGAAGCTGGAAATAGTTTTAAATGAAACAACACGTATTAGCGTTGTTCCTGTGATGTATCTAATCGATCCTTACTCATCTATCATGTTATTTGGCGTTTCGATGGACTCCAGTAACTTTGATGTGAGATACGAAGTTCTCGGACGCAGCTGAAGCTGGAAATAGTTTTAAATGAAACAACACGTATTAGCGTTGTTCCTGTGCTGTATCTAATCGATCCTTACTCATATATCATGTTATTTGGCGTTTCGATGGACTCCAGTAACCCTGACGTGAGATACGAAGTTCTCGGACGCAGTAGAAGCTGGAAATAGTTTTAAAGGAAACAACACGTATTAGCGTTGTTCCTGTGATGTATCTAATCGATCTTTACTCATCTATCATGTTATTTGACGTTTGGATGGACTCCAGTAACTCTGATGTGAGATACAAAGTTTTTGGACGCAGCAGAAGCTGGAAATAGTTTTGAACTAAACAACACGTATTATCGTTGTTGCTGTGATGTATCTAATCGATCCTTACTTAGCTACTATGTTATTTGACGTTTCGATGGACTCCAGTAACTCTAATGTGAGATACGAAATTTTCGGACGCAGCAGCAGCTGGAAATAGTTTGAAACGAAACAACACATATTAGCGTTGTTCCTGTGATGTATCTAATCGATCCTTACTCATCTATCATGTTATTTGACGTTTGGACGGACTCCAGTAACTCTGATGAGAGATACAAAGTTCTCGGACGCAGTAGAAGCTGGAAATAGTTTTAAATGAAACAACACGTATTAGCGTTGTTCCTGTGATGTATCTAATCGATCCTTACTCATCTATCATGTTATTTGGCGTTTCGATGGACTCCAGTAGCTCTGATGTGAGATACAACGTTTTCTGAGGCAGCAGAAGCTGGAAATAGTTTTAAACGAAACAACACGCATTAGCGTTGTTCCTGTGATGTATCTAATCGATCCTTACTCATCTATCATGTTATTTGACGTTTCGATGGACTCCAGTAACTTTAATGTGAGAAACGAAATTTTCGGACGCAGCAGAAGCTGGAAATAGTTTTAAACGAAACAACACGCATTGGCGTTGTTCCTGTGATGTATCTAATCGATCCTTACTCATCTATCATGTTATTTGACGTTTGGATGGACTCCAGTAACCCTGACGTGAGATACGAAGTTCTCGGACGCAGCAGAACCTGGAAATAGTTTTAAACGAAACAACACGCATTAGCGTTGTTCCTGTGATGTATCTAATCGATCCTTACTCATCTATCATGTTATTTGGCGTTTCGATGGACTCCAGTAACTTTGATGTGAGATACGAATTTCTCGGACGCAGCTGAAGCTGGAAATAGTTTTAAATGAAACAACACGTATTAGCGTTGTTCCTGTGATGTATCTAAACGATCCTTACTTATCTAACATGTTATTTGACGTTTGGATGGATTCCAGTAAGTATGATGTGAGATACAAAGTTTTTGGACGCAGCAGGAGCTGGAAATAGTTTTAAACGAAACAACACGTATTAGCGTTGTTCCTGTGCTGTATCTAATCGATCCTTACTCATATATCATGTTATTTGGCGTTTCGATGGACTCCAGTAGCTCTGATGTGAGATACGACGTTTTCGGACGCAGCAGAAGCTGGAAATAGTTTTAAACGAAACAACACGTATTAGCGCTGTTCCTGTGATGTATCTAATCGATCCTTACTCATCTATCATGTTATTTGACGTTTGGACCGACTCCAGTAACTCTGATGAGAGATACAAAGTTCTCGGACGCAGTAGAAGCTGGAAATAGTTTTAAATGAAACAACACGTATTAGCGTTGTTCCTGTGATGTATCTAATCGATCCTTACTCATCTATCATGTTATTTGGCGTTTCGATGGACTCCAGTAGCTCTGATGTGAGATACGACGTTTTCTGAGGCAGCAGAAGCTGGAAATAGTTTTGAACGAAACAACACGTATTAGCGTTGTTCCTGTGATGTATCTAATCGATCCTTACTCATCTATCATGTTATTTGACGTTTGGACCGACTCCAGTAACTCTGATGAGAGATACAAAGTTCTCGGACGCAGTAGAAGCTGGAAATAGTTTTAAATGAAACAACACGTATTAGCGTTGTTCCTGTGATGTATCTAATCGATCCTTACTCATCTATCATGTTATTTGGCGTTTCGATGGACTCCAGTAGCTCTGATGTGAGATACGACGTTTTCTGAGGCAGCAGAAGCTGGAAATAGTTTTAAACGAAACAACACGCATTAGCGTTGTTCCTGTGATGTATCTAATCGATCCTTACTCATCTATCATGTTATTTGACGTTTCGATGGACTCCAGTAACTCTAATGTGAGAAACGAAATTTTCGGACGCAGCAGAAGCTGGAAATAGTTTTAAACGAAACAACACGCATTAGCGTTGTTCCTGTGATGTATCTAATCGATCCTTACTTATCTATCATGTTATTTGACGTTTGGATGGACTCCAGTAACCCTGACGTGAGATACGAAGTTCTCGGACGCAGCAGAAGCTGGAAATAGTTTTAAACGAAACAACACGCATTATTATTCCTGTGATGTATCTAATCGATCCTTACTCATATATCATGTTATTTGACGTTTGGATGGACTTCAGTAACTCTGATGAGAGACACAAAGATTTCGGACGCAGCAGAAGCTGGAAATAGTTTTGAACGAAACAACACGTATTAGCGCTGTTCCTGTGATGTATCTAATCGATCCTTACTCATCTATCATGTTATTTGACGTTTCGATGGACTCCAGTAACTCTAATGTGAGATACGAAATTTTCGGACGCAGCAGAAGCTGGAAATAGTTTTAAATGAAACAACACGCATTAGCGTTGTTCCTGTGATGTATCTAATCGATCCTTACTTATCTATCATGTTATTTGACGTTTGGATGGACTCCAGTAACCCTGACGTGAGATACGAAGTTCTCGGACGCAGCAGAAGCTGGAAATAGTTTTAAACGAAACAACACGCATTAGCGTTGTTCCTGTGATGTATCTAATCGATCCTTACTCATCTATCATGTTATTTGACGTTTCGATGGACTCCAGTAACTCTAATGTGAGATACGAAATTTTCGGACGCAGCAGAAGCTGAAAATAGTTTTAAACGAAACAACACGCATTAGCGTTGTTCCTGTGATGTATCTAATCGATCCTTACTTATCTATCATGTTATTTGACGTTTGGATGGGCTCCAGTAACCCTGACGTGAGATACGAAGTTCTCGGACGCAGCAGAATCTGGAAATAGTTTTAAACGAAACAACACGCATTGGCGTTGTTCCTGTGATGTATCTAATCGATCCTTACTCATCTATCATGTTATTTGACGTTTGGATGGACTCCAGTAACCCTGACGTGAGATACGAAGTTCTCGGACGCAGCAGAAGCTGGATATAGTTTTAAACGAAACAACACGCATTAGCGTTGTTCCTGTGATGTATCTAATCGATCCTTACTCATCTATCATGTTATTTGGCGTTTCGATGGACTCCAGTAACTTTGATGTGAGATACGAAGTTCTCGGACGCAGCTGAAGCTAGAAATAGTTTTAAACGAAACAACACGCATTAGCGTTGTTCCTGTGTAGTATCTAATCGATCCTAACTTATCTATCATGTTATTTGACATTTCGATGGACTCCAGTAGCTCTGATGTGATATACGACGTTTTCGGACGCAGCAGCAGCTGGAAATAGTTTTAAACGAAACAACACATATTAGCGTTGTTCCTGTGATGTATCTAATCGATCCTTACTCATCTATCATGTTATTTGACGTTTGGACGGACTCCAGTAACTCTGATGAGAGATACAAAGTTCTCGGACGCAGTAGAAGCTGGAAATAGTTTTGAACGAAACAACACGTATTAGCGTTGGTCCTGTGATGTATCTAAACGATCCTTACTTATCTAACATGTTATTTGACGTTTGGATGGGCTCCAGTAAGTCTGATGTGAGATACAATGTTTTTGGACGCAGCAGAAGCTGGAAATAGTTTTAAACGAAACAACACGTATTAGCGTTGTTCCTGTGCTGTATCTAATCGATCCTTACTCATATATCATGTTATTTGACATTTCGATGGACTCCAGTAGCTCTGATGTGATATACGACGTTTTCGGACGCAGCAGCAGCTGGAAATAGTTTTAAACGAAACAACACATATTAGCGTTGTTCCTGTGATGTATCTAATCGATCCTTACTCATCTATCATGTTATTTGGCGTTTTGATGGACTCCAGTAACTTTGATGTGAGATACGAAGTTCTCGGACGCAGCTGAAGCTGGAAATAGTTTTAAATGAAACAACACGTATTAGCGTTGTTCCTGTGATGTATCTAATCGATCCTTACTCATCTATCATGTTATTTGGCGTTTCGATGCACTCCAGTAACTTTGATGTGAGATACGAAGCTCTCGGACGCAGCAGAAGCTGGAAATAGTTTTAAACGAAACAACACGTATTAGCGTTGTTCCTGTGATGTATCTAAAAGATCCTTACTCATCTATCATGTTATTTGACGTTTGGATGGACTCCAGTAACTCTGATGTGAGATACAAAGTTTTTGGACGCAGCAGAAGCTGGAAATAGTTTTGAACTAAACAACACGTATTAGCGTT
This sequence comes from Prosopocoilus inquinatus, assembly GCA_036172665.1. Classification (NCBI taxonomy): domain Eukaryota; kingdom Metazoa; phylum Arthropoda; class Insecta; order Coleoptera; family Lucanidae; genus Prosopocoilus; species Prosopocoilus inquinatus. The sequence goes on from CM069870.1 coordinate 46,190,502, forward strand.
GTTCCTGTGATGTATCTAATCGATCCTTACTTAGGTACTATGTTATTTGACGTTTCGGTGGACTCCAGTAACTCTAATGTGAGATACGAAATTTTCGGACGCAGCAGCAGCTGGAAATAGTTTGAAACGAAACAACACATATTAGCGTTGTTCCTGTGATGTATCTAATCGATCCTTACTCATCTATCATGTTATTTGACGTTTGGACGGACTCCAGTAACTCTGATGAGAGATACAAAGTTCTCGGACGCAGTAGAAGCTGGAAATAGTTTTAAATGAAACAACACGTATTAGCGTTGTTCCTGTGATGTATCTAAACGATCCTTACTTATCTAACATGTTATTTGACGTTTGGATGGACTCCAGCAAGTCTGATGTGAGATACAAAGTTTTTGGACGCAGCAGGAGCTGGAAATAGTTTTAAACGATACAACAGGTATTAGCGTTGTTCCTGTGCTGTATCTAATCGATCCTTACTCATATATCATGTTATTTGGCGTTTCGATGGACTCCAGTAGCTCTGATGTGAGATACGACGTTTTCGGACGCAGCAGAAGCTGGAAATAGTTTTAAACGAAACAACACGTATTAGCGTTGTTCCTGTGATGTATCTAATCGATCCTTACTCATCTATCATGTTATTTGACGTTTTGATGGACTCCAGTAACTCTAATGTGAGAAACGAAATTTTCGGACGCAGCAGAAGCTGGAAGTAGTTCTAAACGAAACAACACGCATTAGCGCTGTTCCTGTGATATATCTAATCGATCCTTACTTATCTATCATGTTATTTGACGTTTGGATGGACTCCAGTAACCCTGACGTGAGATACGAAGTTCTCGGACGCAGCAGAACCTGGAAATAGTTTTAAACGAAACAACACGCATTAGCGTTGTTCCTGTGATGTATCTAATCGATCCTTACTCATCTATCATGTTATTTGGCGTTTCGATGGACTCCAGTAACTTTGATGTGAGATACGAAGTTCTCGGACGCAGCTGAAGCTGGAAATAGTTTTAAATGAAACAACACGTATTAGCGTTGTTCCTGTGACGTATCTAAACGATCCTTACTTATCTAACATGTTATTTGACGTTTGGATGGACTCCAGCAAGTCTGATGTGAGATACAATGTTTTTGGACGCAGCAGGAGCTGGAAATAGTTTTAAACGATACAACAGGTATTAGCGTTGTTCCTGTGCTGTATCTAATCGATCCTTACTCATATATCATGTTATTTGGCGTTTCGATGGACTCCAGTAGCTCTGATGTGAGATACGACGTTTTCGGACGCAGCAGAAGCTGGAAATAGTTTTAAACGAAACAACACGTATTAGCGTTGTTCCTGTGATGTATCTAATCGATCCTTACTCATCTATCATGTTATTTGACGTTTGGATGGACTCCAGTAACTCTGATGAGAGACACAAAGATTTCGGACGCAGCAGAAGCTGGAAATAGTTTTGAACGAAACAACACGTATTAGCGTTGTTCCTGTGATGTATCTAATCGATCCTTACTCATCTATCATGTTATTTGACGTTTGGATGGACTCCAGTAACTCTGATGTGAGATACAAAGTTTTTGGACGCAGCAGAAGCTGGAAATAGTTTTAAACGAAACAACACGTATTAGCGTTGTTCCTGTGATGTATCTAAACGATCCTTACTTATCTAACATGTTATTTGACTTTTGGATGGACTCCAGCAAGTCTGATGTGAGATACAAAGTTTTTGGACGCAGCAGGAGCTGGAAATAGTTTTAAACGATACAACAGGTATTAGCGTTGTTCCTGTGCTGTATCTAATCGATCCTTACTCATATATCATGTTATTTGGCGTTTCGATGGACTCCAGTAGCTCTGATGTGAGATACGACGTTTTCGGACGCAGCAGAAGCTGGAAATAGTTTTAAACGAAACAACACGTATTAGCGTTGTTCCTGTGATGTATCTAATCGATCCTTACTCATCTATCATGTTATTTGACGTTTTGATGGACTCCAGTAACTCTAATGTGAGAAACGAAATTTTCGGACGCAGCAGAAGCTGGAAGTAGTTCTAAACGAAACAACACGCATTAGCGCTGTTCCTGTGATATATCTAATCGATCCTTACTTATCTATCGTGTTATTTGACGTTTGGATGGACTCCAGTAACCCTGACGTGAGATACGAAGTTCTCGGACGCAGCAGAACCTGGAAATAGTTTTAAACGAAACAACACGCATTAGCGTTGTTCCTGTGATGTATCTAATCGATCCTTACTCATCTATCATGTTATTTGGCGTTTCGATGGACTCCAGTAACTTTGATGTGAGATACGAAGTTCTCGGACGCAGCTGAAGCTGGAAATAGTTTTAAATGAAACAACACGTATTAGCGTTGTTCCTGTGATGTATCTAAACGATCCTTACTTATCTAACATGTTATTTGACGTTTGGATGGACTCCAGCAAGTCTGATGTGAGATACAAAGTTTTTGGACGCAGCAGGAGCTGGAAATAGTTTTAAACGATACAACAGGTATTAGCGTTGTTCCTGTGCTGTATCTAATCGATCCTTACTCATATATCATGTTATTTGGCGTTTCGATGGACTCCAGTAGCTCTGATGTGAGATACGACGTTTTCGGACGCAGCAGAAGCTGGAAATAGTTTTAAACGAAACAACACGTATTAGCGTTGTTCCTGTGATGTATCTAATCGATCCTTACTCATCTATCATGTTATTTGACGTTTGGATGGACTCCAGTAACTCTGATGAGAGACACAAAGATTTCGGACGCAGCAGAAGCTGGAAATAGTTTTGAACGAAACAACACGTATTAGCGTTGTTCCTGTGATGTATCTAATCGATCCTTACTCATCTATCATGTTATTTGACGTTTGGATGGACTCCAGTAACTCTGATGTGAGATACAAAGTTTTTGGACGCAGCAGAAGCTGGAAATAGTTTTAAACAAAACAACACGTATTAGCGTTGTTCCTGTGATGTATCTAATCGATCCTTACTCATCTATCATGTTATTTGACGTTTGGATGGACTCCAGTAACTCTGATGAGAGATACAAAGTACTCGGACGCAGTAGAAGCTGGAAATAGTTTTAAATGAAACAACACGTATTAGCGTTGTTCCTGTGATGTATCTAATCGATCCTTACTCATCTATCATGTTATTTGGCGTTTCGATGGACTCCAGTAGCTCTGATGTGAGATACGACGTTTTCTGAGGCAGCAGAAGCTGGAAATAGTTTTAAACTAAACAACACGCATTAGCGTTGTTCCTGTGATGTATCTAATCGATCCTTACTCATCTATCATGTTATTTGACGTTTGGATGGACTTCAGTAACTCTGATGAGAGACACAAAGATTTCGGACGCAGCAGAAGCTGGAAATAGTTTTGAACGAAACAACACGTATTAGCGTTGTTCCTGTGATGTATCTAATCGATCCTTACTCATCTATCATGTTATTTGACGTTTGGATGGACTTCAGTAACTCTGATGAGAGACACAAAGATTTCGGACGCAGCAGAAGCTGGAAATAGTTTTGAACGAAACAACACGTATTAGCGTTGTTCCTGTGATGTATCTAATCGATGTTTACTCATCTATCATGTTATTTGACGTTTCGATGGACTCCAGTAACTCTAATGTGAGATACGAAATTTTCGGACGCAGCAGAAGCTGGAAATAGTTTTAAACGAAACAACACGCATTAGCGTTGTTCCTGTGATGTATCTAATCGATCTTTACTTATCTATCATGTTATTTGACGTTTGGATGGACTCCAGTAACCCTGACGTGAGATACGAAGTTCTCGGACGCAGCAGAAGCTGGAAAGAGTTTTAAACGAAACAACACGCATTAGCGTTGTTCCTGTGATGTATCTAATCGATCCTTACTCATCTATAATGTTATTTGACGTTTCGATGGACTCCAGTAACTCTAATGTGAGATACGAAATTTTCGGACGCAGCAGAAGCTGAAAATAGTTTTAAACGAAACAACACGCATTAGCGTTGTTCCTGTGATGTATCTAATCGATCCTTACTTATCTATCATGTTATTTGACGTTTGGATGGGCTCCAGTAACCCTGACGTGAGATACGAAGTTCTCGGACGCAGCAGAATCTGGAAATAGTTTTAAACGAAACAACACGCATTGGCGTTGTTCCTGTGATGTATCTAATCGATCCTTACTCATCTATCATGGTATTTGACGTTTGGATGGACTCCAGTAACTTTGATGTGAGATACGAAGTTCTCGGACGCAGCAGAAGCTGGAAATATTTTAAACGAAACAACACGTATTAGCGTTGTTCCTGTGATGTATCTAATCGATCCTTACTCATCTATCATGTTATTTGAAGTTTGGATGGACTCCAGTAACTCTGATGTGAGATACAAAGTTTTTGGACGCAGCAGAAGCTGGAAATAGTTTTGAACGAAACAATACCTATTAGCGTTGTTCCTGTGATGTATCTAAACGATCCTTAATTATCTAATATGTTATTTGACGTTTGGATGGACTCCAGTAAGTCTGATGTGAGATAAAAAGTTTTGGGACGCAGCAGGAGCTGGAAATAGTTTTAAACGAAACAACACGTATTAGCGTTGTTCCTGTGCTGTATCTAATCGATCCTTACTTATCTATCATGTTATTTGACGTTTGGATGGACTCCAGTAACCCTGACGTGAGATACGAAGTTCTCGGACGCAGCAGAAGCTGGAAATAGTTTTAAACGAAACAACACCCATTAGCGTTGTTCCTGTGATGTATCTAATCGATCCTTACTCATCTATCATGTTATTTGACGTTTGGACGGACTCCAGTAACTCTGATGAGAGATACAAAGTTCTCGGACGCAGTAGAAGCTGGAAATAGTTTTGAACGAAACAACACGTATTAGCGTTGTTCCTGTGCTGTATCTATTCGATCCTTACTCATATATCATGTTATTTGGCGTTACGATGGACTCCAGTAGCTCTGATGTGAGATACGACGTTTTCGGACGCAGCAGAAGCTGGAAATAGTTTTAAACGAAACAACACACATTAGCGTTGTTCCTGTGATGTATCTAATCGATCCTTACTCATCTATCATGTTATTTGGCGTTTCGATGGACTCCAGTAACTTTGATGTGAGATACGAAGTTCTCGGACGCAGCTGAAGCTGGAAATAGTTTTAAATGAAACAACACGTATTAGCGTTGTTCCTGTGATGTATCTAATCGATCCTTACTCATCTATCATGTTATTTGGCGTTTCGATGGACTCCAGTAACTTTGATGTGTGATACGAAGTTCTCGGACGCAGCTGAAGCTGGAAATAGTTTTAAATGAAACAACACGTATTAGCGTTGTTCCTGTGCTGTATCTAATCGATCCTTACTCATATATCATGTTATTTGGCGTTTCGATGGACTCCAGTAACCCTGACGTGAGATACGATGTTCTCGGACGCAGTAGAAGCTGGAAATAGTTTTAAAGGAAACAACACGTGTTAGCGTTGTTCCTGTGATGTATCTAATCGATCCTTACTCATCTATCATGTTATTTGACGTTTGGATGGACTCCAGTAACTCTGATGTGAGATACAAAGTTCTTGGACGCAGCAGAAGCTGGAAATAGTTTTGAACTAAACAACACGTATTAGCGTTGTTGCTGTGATGTATCTAATCGATCCTTACTTAGCTACTATGTTATTTGACGTTTCGATGGACTCCAGTAACTCTAATGTGAGATACGAAATTTTCGGACGCAGCAGCAGCTGGAAATAGTTTGAAACGAAACAACACATATTAGCGTTGTTCCTGTGATGTATCTAATCGATCCTTACTCATCTATCATGTTATTTGACGTTTGGACGGACTCCAGTAACTCTGATGAGAGATACAAAGTTCTCGGACGCAGTAGAAGCTGGAAATAGTTTTAAATGAAACAACACGTATTAGCGTTGTTCCTGTGATGTATCTAATCGATCCTTACTCATCTATCATGTTATTTGGCGTTTCGATGGACTCCAGTAGCTCTGATGTGAGATACGACGTTTTCTGAGGCAGTAGAAGCTGGAAATAGTTTTAAATGAAACAACACGTATTAGCGTTGTTCCTGTGATGTATCTAATCGATCCTTACTTATCTATCATGTTATTTGACGTTTGGATGGACTCCAGTAACCCTGACGTGAGATACGAAGTTCTCGGACGCAGCAGAAGCTGGAAATAGTTTTAAACGAAACAACACGCATTATTATTCCTGTGATGTATCTAATCGATCCTTACTCATCTATCATGTTATTTGACGTTTCGATGGACTCCAGTAACTCTAATGTGAGATACGAAATTTTCGGACGCAGCAGAAGCTGGAAATAGTTTTAAATGAAACAACACGCATTAGCGTTGTTCCTGTGATGTATCTAATCGATCCTTACTTATCTATCATGTTATTTGACGATTGGATGGACTCCAGTAACCCTGACGTGAGATACGAAGTTCTCGGACGCAGCAGAAGCTGGAAATAGTTTTAAACGAAACAACACGCATTAGCGTTGTTCCTGTGATGTATCTAATCGATCCTTACTCATCTATCATGTTATTTGACGTTTCGATGGACTCCAGTAACTCTAATGTGAGATACGAAGTTCTCGGACGCAGCAGAATCTGGAAATAGTTTTAAACGAAACAACACGCATTGGCGTTGTTCCTGTGATGTATCTAATCGATCCTTACTCATCTATCATGTTATTTGACGTTTGGATGGACTCCAGTAACCCTGACGTGAGATACGAAGTTCTCGGACGCAGCAGAAGCTGGATATAGTTTTAAACGAAACAACACGCATTAGCGTTGTTCCAGTGATGTATCTAATCGATCCTTACTCATCTATCATGTTATTTGGCGTTTCGATGGACTCCAGTAACTTTGATGTGAGATACGAAGTTCTCGGACGCAGCTGAAGCTAGAAATAGTTTTAAACGAAACAACACGCATTAGCGTTGTTCCTGTGTAGTATCTAATCGATCCTAACTTATCTATCATGTTATTTGACATTTCGATGGACTCCAGTAGCTCTGATGTGATATATGACGTTTCCGGACGCAGCAGCAGCTGGAAATAGTTTTAAACGAAACAACACGTATTAGCGTTGTTCCTGTGATGTATCTAATCGATCCTTACTCATCTATCATGTTATTTGACGTTTTGATGGACTCCAGTAACTCTAATGTGAGAAACGAAATTTTCGGACGCAGCAGAAGCTGGAAGTAGTTCTAAACGAAACAACACGCATTAGCGCTGTTCCTGTGATATATCTAATCGATCCTTACTTATCTATCATGTTATTTGACGTTTGGATGGACTCCAGTAACCCTGACGTGAGATACGAAGTTCTCGGACGCAGCAGAACCTGGAAATAGTTTTAAACGAAACAACACGCATTAGCGTTGTTCCTGTGATGTATCTAATCGATCCTTACTCATCTATCATGTTATTTGGCGTTTCGATGGACTCCAGTAACTTTGATGTGAGATACGAAGTTCTCGGACGCAGCTGAAGCTGGAAATAGTTTTAAATGAAACAACACGTATTAGCGTTGTTCCTGTGATGTATCTAAACGATCCTTACTTATCTAACATGTTATTTGACGTTTGGATGGACTCCAGCAAGTCTGATGTGAGATACAATGTTTTTGGACGCAGCAGGAGCTGGAAATAGTTTTAAACGATACAACAGGTATTAGCGTTGTTCCTGTGCTGTATCTAATCGATCCTTACTCATATATCATGTTATTTGGCGTTTCGATGGACTCCAGTAGCTCTGATGTGAGATACGACGTTTTCGGACGCAGCAGAAGCTGGAAATAGTTTTAAACGAAACAACACGTATTAGCGTTGTTCCTGTGATGTATCTAATCGATCCTTACTCATCTATCATGTTATTTGACGTTTTGATGGACTCCAGTAACTCTAATGTGAGAAACGAAATTTTCGGACGCAGCAGAAGCTGGAAGTAGTTCTAAACGAAACAACACGCATTAGCGCTGTTCCTGTGATATATCTAATCGATCCTTACTTATCTATCATGTTATTTGACGTTTGGATGGACTCCAGTAACCCTGACGTGAGATACGAAGTTCTCGGACGCAGCAGAACCTGGAAATAGTTTTAAACGAAACAACACGCATTAGCGTTGTTCCTGTGATGTATCTAATCGATCCTTACTCATCTATCATGTTATTTGGCGTTTCGATGGACTCCAGTAACTTTGATGTGAGATACGAAGTTCTCGGACGCAGCTGAAGCTGGAAATAGTTTTAAATGAAACAACACGTATTAGCGTTGTTCCTGTGATGTATCTAAACGATCCTTACTTATCTAACATGTTATTTGACGTTTGGATGGACTCCAGCAAGTCTGATGTGAGATACAATGTTTTTGGACGCAGCAGGAGCTGGAAATAGTTTTAAACGATACAACAGGTATTAGCGTTGTTCCTGTGCTGTATCTAATCGATCCTTACTCATATATCATGTTATTTGGCGTTTCGATGGACTCCAGTAGCTCTGATGTGAGATACGACGTTTTCGGACGCAGCAGAAGCTGGAAATAGTTTTAAACGAAACAACACGTATTAGCGTTGTTCCTGTGATGTATCTAATCGATCCTTACTCATCTATCATGTTATTTGACGTTTGGATGGACTCCAGTAACTCTGATGAGAGACACAAAGATTTCGGACGCAGCAGAAGCTGGAAATAGTTTTGAACGAAACAACACGTATTAGCGTTGTTCCTGTGATGTATCTAATCGATCCTTACTCATCTATCATGTTATTTGACGTTTGGATGGACTCCAGTAACTCTGATGTGAGATACAAAGTTTTTGGACGCAGCAGAAGCTGGAAATAGTTTTAAACGAAACAACACGTATTAGCGTTGTTCCTGTGTTGTATCTAAACGATCCTTACTTATCTAACATGTTATTTGACTTTTGGATGGACTCCAGCAAGTCTGATGTGAGATACAAAGTTTTTGGACGCAGCAGGAGCTGGAAATAGTTTTAAACGATACAACAGGTATTAGCGTTGTTCCTGTGCTGTATCTAATCGATCCTTACTCATATATCATGTTATTTGGCGTTTCGATGGACTCCAGTAGCTCTGATGTGAGATACGACGTTTTCGGACGCAGCAGAAGCTGGAAATAGTTTTAAACGAAACAACACGTATTAGCGTTGTTCCTGTGATGTATTTAATCGATCCTTACTCATCTATCATGTTATTTGACGTTTTGATGGACTCCAGTAACTCTAATGTGAGAAACGAAATTTTCGGACGCAGCAGAAGCTGGAAGTAGTTCTAAACGAAACAACACGCATTAGCGCTGTTCCTGTGATATATCTAATCGATCCTTACTTATCTATCATGTTATTTGACGTTTGGATGGACTCCAGTAACCCTGACGTGAGATACGAAGTTCTCGGACGCAGCAGAACCTGGAAATAGTTTTAAACGAAACAACACGCATTAGCGTTGTTCCTGTGATGTATCTAATCGATCCTTACTCATCTATCATGTTATTTGGCGTTTCGATGGACTCCAGTAACTTTGATGTGAGATACGAAGTTCTCGGACGCAGCTGAAGCTGGAAATAGTTTTAAATGAAACAACACGTATTAGCGTTGTTCCTGTGATGTATCTAAACGATCCTTACTTATCTAACATGTTATTTGACGTTTGGATGGACTCCAGCAAGTCTGATGTGAGATACAAAGTTTTTGGACGCAGCAGGAGCTGGAAATAGTTTTAAACGATACAACAGGTATTAGCGTTGTTCCTGTGCTGTATCTAATCGATCCTTACTCATATATCATGTTATTTGGCGTTTCGATGGACTCCAGTAGCTCTGATGTGAGATACGACGTTTTCGGACGCAGCAGAAGCTGGAAATAGTTTTAAACGAAACAACACGTATTAGCGTTGTTCCTGTGATGTATCTAATCGATCCTTACTCATCTATCATGTTATTTGACGTTTGGATGGACTCCAGTAACTCTGATGAGAGACACAAAGATTTCGGACGCAGCAGAAGCTGGAAATAGTTTTGAACGAAACAACACGTATTAGCGTTGTTCCTGTGATGTATCTAATCGATCCTTACTCATCTATCATGTTATTTGACGTTTGGATGGACTCCAGTAACTCTGATGTGAGATACAAAGTTTTTGGACGCAGCAGAAGCTGGAAATAGTTTTAAACGAAACAACACGTATTAGCGTTGTTCCTGTGATGTATCTAATCGATCCTTACTCATCTATCATGTTATTTGACGTTTGGATGGACTCCAGTAACTCTGATGAGAGATACAAAGTACTCGGACGCAGTAGAAGCTGGAAATAGTTTTAAATGAAACAACACGTATTAGCGTTGTTCCTGTGATGTATCTAATCGATCCTTACTCATCTATCATGTTATTTGGCGTTTCGATGGACTCCAGTAGCTCTGATGTGAGATACGACGTTTTCTGAGGCAGCAGAAGCTGGAAATAGTTTTAAACTAAACAACACGCATTAGCGTTGTTCCTGTGATGTATCTAATCGATCCTTACTCATCTATCATGTTATTTGACGTTTGGATGGACTTCAGTAACTCTGATGAGAGACACAAAGATTTCGGACGCAGCAGAAGCTGGAAATAGTTTTGAACGAAACAACACGTATTAGCGTTGTTCCTGTGATGTATCTAATCGATCCTTACTCATCTATCATGTTATTTGACGTTTGGATGGACTTCAGTAACTCTGATGAGAGACACAAAGATTTCGGACGCAGCAGAAGCTGGAAATAGTTTTGAACGAAACAACACGTATTAGCGTTGTTCCTGTGATGTATCTAATCGATGTTTACTCATCTATCATGTTATTTGACGTTTCGATGGACTCCAGTAACTCTAATGTGAGATACGAAATTTTCGGACGCAGCAGAAGCTGAAAATAGTTTTAAACGAAACAACACGCATTAGCGTTGTTCCTGTGATGTATCTAATCGATCCTTACTTATCTATCATGTTATTTGACGTTTGGATGGGCTCCAGTAACCCTGACGTGAGATACGAAGTTCTCGGACGCAGCAGAATCTGGAAATAGTTTTAAACGAAACAACACGCATTGGCGTTGTTCCTGTGATGTATCTAATCGATCCTTACTCATCTATCATGGCATTTGACGTTTGGATGGACTCCAGTAACTTTGATGTGAGATACGAAGTTCTCGGACGCAGCAGAAGCTGGAAATATTTTAAACGAAACAACACGTATTAGCGTTGTTCCTGTGATGTATCTAATCGATCCTTACTCATCTATCATGTTATTTGAAGTTTGGATGGACTCCAGTAACTCTGATGTGAGATACAAAGTTTTTGGACGCAGCAGAAGCTGGAAATAGTTTTGAACGAAACAATACCTATTAGCGTTGTTCCTGTGATGTATCTAAACGATCCTTAATTATCTAACATGTTATTTGACGTTTGGATGGACTCCAGTAAGTCTGATGTGAGATACAAAGTTTTGGGACGCAGCAGGAGCTGGAAATAGTTTTAAACGAAACAACACGTATTAGCGTTGTTTCTGTGCTGTATCTAATCGATCCTTACTTATCTATCATGTTATTTGACGTTTGGATGGACTCCAGTAACCCTGACGTGAGATACGAAGTTCTCGGACGCAGCAGAAGCTGGAAATAGTTTTAAACGAAACAACACCCATTAGCGTTGTTCCTGTGATGTATCTAATCGATCCTTACTCATCTATCATGTTATTTGACGTTTGGACGGACTCCAGTAACTCTGATGAGAGATACAAAGTTCTCGGACGCAGTAGAAGCTGGAAATAGTTTTGAACGAAACAACACGTATTAGCGTTGTTCCTGTGCTGTATCTATTCGATCCTTACTCATATATCATGTTATTTGGCGTTACGATGGACTCCAGTAGCTCTGATGTGAGATACGACGTTTTCGGACGCAGCAGAAGCTGGAAATAGTTTTAAACGAAACAACACACATTAGCGTTGTTCCTGTGATGTATCTAATCGATCCTTACTCATCTATCATGTTATTTGGCGTTTCGATGGACTCCAGTAACTTTGATGTGAGATACGAAGTTCTCGGACGCAGCTGAAGCTGGAAATAGTTTTAAATGAAACAACACGTATTAGCGTTGTTCCTGTGATGTATCTAATCGATCCTTACTCATCTATCATGTTATTTGGCGTTTCGATGGACTCCAGTAACTTTGATGTGTGATACGAAGTTCTCGGACGCAGCTGAAGCTGGAAATAGTTTTAAATGAAACAACACGTATTAGCGTTGTTCCTGTGCTGTATCTAATCGATCCTTACTCATATATCATGTTGTTTGGCGTTTCGATGGACTCCAGTAACCCTGACGTGAGATACGATGTTCTCGGACGCAGTAGAAGATGGAAATAGTTTTAAAGGAAACAACACGTGTTAGCGTTGTTCCTGTGATGTATCTAATCGATCCTTACTCATCTATCATGTTATTTGACGTTTGGATGGACTCCAGTAACTCTGATGTGAGATACAAAGTTCTTGGACGCAGCAGAAGCTGGAAATAGTTTTGAACTAAACAACACGTATTAGCGTTGTTGCTGTGATGTATCTAATCGATCCTTACTTAGCTACTATGTTATTTGACGTTTCGATGGACTCCAGTAACTCTAATGTGAGATACGAAATTTTCGGACGCAGCAGCAGCTGGAAATAGTTTGAAACGAAACAACACATATTAGCGTTGTTCCTGTGATGTATCTAATCGATCCTTACTCATCTATCATGTTATTTGACGTTTGGACGGACTCCAGTAACTCTGATGAGAGATACAAAGTTCTCGGACGCAGTAGAAGCTGGAAATAGTTTTAAATGAAACAACACGTATTAGCGTTGTTCCTGTGATGTATCTAATCGATCCTTACTCATCTATCATGTTATTTGGCGTTTCGATGGACTCCAGTAGCTCTGATGTGAGATACGACGTTTTCTGAGGCAGTAGAAGCTGGAAATAGTTTTAAATGAAACAACACGTATTAGCGTTGTTCCTGTGATGTATCTAATCGATCCTTACTTATCTATCATGTTATTTGACGTTTGGATGGACTCCAGTAACCCTGACGTGAGATACGAAGTTCTCGGACGCAGCAGAAGCTGGAAATAGTTTTAAACGAAACAACACGCATTATTATTCCTGTGATGTATCTAATCGATCCTTACTCATCTATCATGTTATTTGACGTTTCGATGGACTCCAGTAACTCTAATGTGAGATACGAAATTTTCGGACGCAGCAGAAGCTGGAAATAGTTTTAAATGAAACAACACGCATTAGCGTTGTTCCTGTGATGTATCTAATCGATCCTTACTTATCTATCATGTTATTTGACGATTGGATGGACTCCAGTAACCCTGACGTGAGATACGAAGTTCTCGGACGCAGCAGAAGCTGGAAATAGTTTTAAACGAAACAACACGCATTAGCGTTGTTCCTGTGATGTATCTAATCGATCCTTACTCATCTATCATGTTATTTGACGTTTCGATGGACTCCAGTAACTCTAATGTGAGATACGAAATTTTCGGACGCAGCAGAAGCTGAAAATAGTTTTAAACGAAACAACACGCATTAGCGTTGTTCCTGTGATGTATCTAATCGATCCTTACTTATCTATCATGTTATTTGACGTTTGGATGGGCTCCAGTAACCCTGACGTGAGATACGAAGTTCTCGGACGCAGCAGAATCTGGAAATAGTTTTAAACGAAACAACACGCATTGGCGTTGTTCCTGTGATGTATCTAATCGATCCTTACTCATCTATCATGTTATTTGACGTTTGGATGGACTCCAGTAACCCTGACGTGAGATACGAAGTTCTCGGACGCAGCAGAAGCTGGATATAGTTTTAAACGAAACAACACGCATTAGCGTTGTTCCAGTGATGTATCTAATCGATCCTTACTCATCTATCATGTTATTTGGCGTTTCGATGGACTCCAGTAACTTTGATGTGAGATACGAAGTTCTCGGACGCAGCTGAAGCTAGAAATAGTTTTAAACGAAACAACACGCATTAGCGTTGTTCCTGTGTAGTATCTAATCGATCCTAACTTATCTATCATGTTATTTGACATTTCGATGGACTCCAGTAGCTCTGATGTGATATACGACGTTTCCGGACGCAGCAGCAGCTGGAAATAGTTTTAAACGAAACAACACATATTAGCGTTGTTCCTGTGATGTATCTAATCGATCCTTACTTAGCTACTATGTTATTTGACGTTTCGATGGACTCCAGTAACTATAATGTGAGATACGAAATTTTCGGACGCAGCAGCAGCTGGAAATAGTTTGAAACGAAACAACACATATTAACGTTGTTCCTGTGATGTATCTAATCGATCCTTACTCATCTATCATGTTATTTGACGTTTGGACGGACTCCAGTAACTCTGATGAGAGATACAAAGTTCTCGGACGCAGTAGAAGCTGGAAATAGTTTTGAACGAAACAACACGTATTAGCGTTGGTCCTGTGATGTATCTAAACGATCCTTACTTATCTAACATGTTATTTGACGTTTGGATGGGCTCCAGTAAGTCTGATGTGAGATACAAAGTTTTTGGACGCAGCAGAAGCTGGAAATAGTTTTAAACGAAACAACACGTATTAGCGTTGTTCCTGTGCTGTATCTAATCGATCCTTACTCATATATCATGTTATTTGGCGTTTCGATGGACTCCAGTAGCTCTGATGTGAGATACGACGTTTTCGGACGCAGCAGAAGCTGGAAATAGTTTTAAACGAAACAACACGCATTAGCGTTGTTCCTGTGATGTATCTAATCGATCCTTACTCATCTATCATGTTATTTGGCGTTTCGATGGACTCCAGTAACTTTGATGTGAGATACGAAGTTCTCGGACGCAGCTGAAGCTGGAAATAGTTTTGAACTAACCAACACGTATTAGCGTTGTTGCTGTGATGTATCTAATCGATCCTTACTTAGCTACTATGTTATTTGACGTTTCGATATACTCCAGTAACTCTAATGTGAGATACGAAATTTTCGGACGCAGCAGCAGCTGGAAATAGTTTGAAACGAAACAACACATATTAGCGTTGTTCCTGTGATGTATCTAATCGATCCTTACTCATCTATCATGTTATTTGACGTTTGGACGGACTCCAGTAACTCTGATGAGAGATACAAAGTTCTCGGACGCAGTAGAAGCTGGAAATAGTTTTAAATGAAACAACACGTATTAGCGTTGTTCCTGTGATGTATCTAATCGATCCTTACTCATCTATCATGTTATTTGGCGTTTCGATGGACTCCAGTAGCTCTGATGTGAGATACGACGTTTTCTGAGGAAGCAGAAGCTGGAAATAGTTTTAAACGAAACAACACGCATTAGCGTTGTTCCTGTGATGTATCTAATCGATCCTTACTCATCTATCATGTTATTTGACGTTTCGATGGACTCCAGTAACTCTAATGTGAGAAACGAAATTTTCGGACGCAGCAGAAGCTGGAAATAGTTTTAAACGAAACAACACGCATTAGCGTTGTTCCTGTGATGTATCTAATCGATCCTTACTCATCTATCATGTTATTTGGCGTTTCGATGGACTCCAGTAACTTTGATGTGAGATACGATGTCCTCGGACGCAGCTGAAGCTGGAAATAGTTTTAAATGAAACAACACGTATTAGCGTTGTTCCTGTGATGTATCTAACCGATCCTTACTTATCTAACATGTTATTTGACGTTTGGATGGACTCCAGTAAGTCTGATGTGAGATACAAAGTTTTTGGACGCAGCAGGAGCTGGAAATAGTTTTAAACGAAACAACACGTATTAGCGTTGTTCCTGTGCTGTAACTAATCGATCCTTACTCATATATCATGTTATTTGGCGTTTCGATGGACTCCAGTAGCTCTGATGTGAGATACGACGTTTTCGGACGCAGCAGAAGCTGGAAATAGTTTTAAACGAAACAACACGTACTGGCGTTGTTCCTGTGATGTATCTAATCGATCCTTACTCATCTATCGTGTTATTTGACGTTTGGATGGACTCCAGTAACTCTGATGTGAGATACGACGTTTTCGGACGCAGCAGAAGCTGGAAATAGTTTTAAACGAAACAACACGTATTAGCGTTGTTCCTGTGATGTATCTAATCGATCCTTACTCATCTATCATGTTATTTGACGTTTGGATGGACTCCAGTAGCTCTGATGTGAGATACGACGTTTTCTGAGGCAGTAGAAGCTGGAAATAGTTTTAAATGAAACAACACGTATTAGCGTTGTTCCTGTGATGTATCTAATCGATCCTTACTTATCTATCATGTTATTTGACGTTTGGATGGACTCCAGTAACCCTGACGTGAGATACGAAGTTCTCGGACGCAGCAGAAGCTGGAAATAGTTTTAAACGAAACAACACGCATTATTATTCCTGTGATGTATCTAATCGATCCTTACTCATCTATCATGTTATTTGACGTTTCGATGGACTCCAGTAACTCTAATGTGAGATACGAAATTTTCGGACGCAGCAGAAACTGGAAATAGTTTTAAATGAAACAACACGCATTAGCGTTGTTCCTGTGATGTATCTAATCGATCCTTACTTATCTATCATGTTATTTGACGATTGGATGGACTCCAGTAACCCTGACGTGAGATACGAAGTTCTCGGACGCAGCAGAAGCTGGAAATAGTTTTAAACGAAACAACACGCATTAGCGTTGTTCCTGTGATGTATCTAATCGATCCTTACTCATCTATCATGTTATTTGACGTTTCGATGGACTCCAGTAACTCTAATGTGAGATACGAAATTTTCGGACGCAGCAGAAGCTGAAAATAGTTTTAAACGAAACAACACGCATTAGCGTTGTTCCTGTGATGTATCTAATCGATCCTTACTTATCTATCATGTTATTTGACGTTTGGATGGGCTCCAGTAACCCTGACGTGAGATACGAAGTTCTCGGACGCAGCAGAATCTGGAAATAGTTTTAAACGAAACAACACGCATTGGCGTTGTTCCTGTGATGTATCTAATCGATCCTTACTCATCTATCATGTTATTTGACGTTTGGATGGACTCCAGTAACCCTGACGTGAGATACGAAGTTCTCGGACGCAGCAGAAGCTGGATATAGTTTTAAACGAAACAACACGCATTAGCGTTGTTCCAGTGATGTATCTAATCGATCCTTACTCATCTATCATGTTATTTGGCGTTTCGATGGACTCCAGTAACTTTGATGTGAGATACGAAGTTCTCGGACGCAGCTGAAGCTAGAAATAGTTTTAAACGAAACAACACGCATTAGCGTTGTTCCTGTGTAGTATCTAATCGATCCTAACTTATCTATCATGTTATTTGACATTTCGATGGACTCCAGTAGCTCTGATGTGATATACGACGTTTCCGGACGCAGCAGCAGCTGGAAATAGTTTTAAACGAAACAACACATATTAGCGTTGTTCCTGTGATGTATCTAATCGATCCTTACTTAGCTACTATGTTATTTGACGTTTCGATGGACTCCAGTAACTATAATGTGAGATACGAAATTTTCGGACGCAGCAGCAGCTGGAAACAGTTTGAAACGAAACAACACATATTAACGTTGTTCCTGTGATGTATCTAATCGATCCTTACTCATCTATCATGTTATTTGACGTTTGGACGGACTCCAGTAACTCTGATGAGAGATACAAAGTTCTCGGACGCAGTAGAAGCTGGAAATAGTTTTGAACGAAACAACACGTATTAGCGTTGGTCCTGTGATGTATCTAAACGATCCTTACTTATCTAACATGTTATTTGACGTTTGGATGGGCTCCAGTAAGTCTGATGTGAGATACAAAGTTTTTGGACGCAGCAGAAGCTGGAAATAGTTTTAAACGAAACAACACGTATTAGCGTTGTTCCTGTGCTGTATCTAATCGATCCTTACTCATATATCATGTTATTTGGCGTTTCGATGGACTCCAGTAGCTCTGATGTGAGATACGACGTTTTCGGACGCAGCAGAAGCTGGAAATAGTTTTAAACGAAACAACACGCATTAGCGTTGTTCCTGTGATGTATCTAATCGATCCTTACTCATCTATCATGTTATTTGGCGTTTCGATGGACTCCAGTAACTTTGATGTGAGATACGAAGTTCTCGGACGCAGCTGAAGCTGGAAATAGTTTTGAACTAACCAACACGTATTAGCGTTGTTGCTGTGATGTATCTAATCGATCCTTACTTAGCTACTATGTTATTTGACGTTTCGATATACTCCAGTAACTCTAATGTGAGATACGAAATTTTCGGACGCAGCAGCAGCTGGAAATAGTTTGAAACGAAACAACACATATTAGCGTTGTTCCTGTGATGTATCTAATCGATCCTTACTCATCTATCATGTTATTTGACGTTTGGACGGACTCCAGTAACTCTGATGAGAGATACAAAGTTCTCGGACGCAGTAGAAGCTGGAAATAGTTTTAAATGAAACAACACGTATTAGCGTTGTTCCTGTGATGTATCTAATCGATCCTTACTCATCTATCATGTTATTTGGCGTTTCGATGGACTCCAGTAGCTCTGATGTGAGATACGACGTTTTCTGAGGCAGCAGAAGCTGGAAATAGTTTTAAACGAAACAACACGCATTAGCGTTGTTCCTGTGATGTATCTAATCGATCCTTACTCATCTATCATGTTATTTGACGTTTGGACGGACTCCAGTAACTCTGATGAGAGATACAAAGTTCTCGGACGCAGTAGAAGCTGGAAATAGTTTTGAACGAAACAACACGTATTAGCGTTGGTCCTGTGATGTATCTAAACGATCCTTACTTATCTAACATGTTATTTGACGTTTGGATGGGCTCCAGTAAGTCTGATGTGAGATACAAAGTTTTTGGACGCAGCAGAAGCTGGAAATAGTTTTAAACGAAACAACACGTATTAGCGTTGTTCCTGTGCTGTATCTAATCGATCCTTACTCATATATCATGTTATTTGGCGTTTCGATGGACTCCAGTAGCTCTGATGTGAGATACGACGTTTTCGGACGCAGCAGAAGCTGGAAATAGTTTTAAACGAAACAACACGCATTAGCGTTGTTCCTGTGATGTATCTAATCGATCCTTACTCATCTATCATGTTATTTGGCGTTTCGATGGACTCCAGTAACTTTGATGTGAGATACGAAGTTCTCGGACGCAGCTGAAGCTGGAAATAGTTTTGAACTAACCAACACGTATTAGCGTTGTTGCTGTGATGTATCTAATCGATCCTTACTTAGCTACTATGTTATTTGACGTTTCGATATACTCCAGTAACTCTAATGTGAGATACGAAATTTTCGGACGCAGCAGCAGCTGGAAATAGTTTGAAACGAAACAACACATATTAGCGTTGTTCCTGTGATGTATCTAATCGATCCTTACTCATCTATCATGTTATTTGACGTTTGGACGGACTCCAGTAACTCTGATGAGAGATACAAAGTTCTCGGACGCAGTAGAAGCTGGAAATAGTTTTAAATGAAACAACACGTATTAGCGTTGTTCCTGTGATGTATCTAATCGATCCTTACTCATCTATCATGTTATTTGGCGTTTCGATGGACTCCAGTAGCTCTGATGTGAGATACGACGTTTTCTGAGGCAGCAGAAGCTGGAAATAGTTTTAAACGAAACAACACGCATTAGCGTTGTTCCTGTGATGTATCTAATCGATCCTTACTCATCTATCATGTTATTTGACGTTTCGATGGACTCCAGTAACTCTAATGTGAGAAACGAAATTTTCGGACGCAGCAGAAGTTGGAAATAGTTTTAAACGAAACAACACGCATTAGCGTTGTTCCTGTGATGTATCTAATCGATCCTTACTCATCTATCATGTTATTTGGCGTTTCGATGGACTCCAGTAACTTTGATGTGAGATACGATGTCCTCGGACGCAGCTGAAGCTGGAAATAGTTTTAAATGAAACAACACGTATTAGCGTTGTTCCTGTGATGTATCTAAACGATCCTTACTTATCTAACATGTTATTTGACGTTTGGATGGACTCCAGTAAGTCTGATGTGAGATACAAAGTTTTTGGACGCAGCAGGAGCTGGAAATAGTTTTAAACGAAACAACACGTATTAGCGTTGTTCCTGTGCTGTAACTAATCGATCCTTACTCATATATCATGTTATTTGGCGTTTCGATGGACTCCAGTAGCTCTGATGTGAGATACGACGTTTTCGGACGCAGCAGAAGCTGGAAATAGTTTTAAACGAAACAACACGTACTAGCGTTGTTCCTGTGATGTATCTAATCGATCCTTACTCATCTATCGTGTTATTTGACGTTTGGATGGACTCCAGTAACTCTGATGTGAGATACGACGTTTTCGGACGCAGCAGAAGCTGGAAATAGTTTTAAACGAAACAACACGTATTAGCGTTGTTCCTGTGATGTATCTAATCGATCCTTACTCATCTATCATGTTATTTGACGTTTGGATGGACTCCAGTAACTCTGATGAGAGACACAAAGATTTCGGACGCAGCAGAAGCTGGAAATAGTTTTGAACGAAACAACACGTATTAGCGTTGTTCCTGTGATGTATCTAATCGATCCTTACTCATCTATCATGTTATTTGGCGTTTCGATGGACTCCAGTAACTTTGATGTGAGATACGAAGTTCTCGGACGCAGCTGAAGCTGGAAATAGTTTTAAATGAAAGAACACGTATTAGCGTTGTTCCTGTGATGTATCTAAACGATCCTTACTTATCTAACATGTTACTTGACGTTTGGACGGACTCCAGTAACTCTGATGAGAGATACGAAGTTCTCGGACGCAGCAGAAGCTGGAAATAGTTTTAAACGAAACAACACGCATTAGCGTTGTTCCTGTGATGTATCTAATCGATCCTTACTCATCTATCATGTTATTTGACGTTTCGATGGGCTCCAGTAACTCTAATGTGAGAAACGAAATTTTCGGACGCAGCAGAAGCTGGAAATAGTTTTAAACGAAACAACACGCATTAGCGTTGTTCCTGTGATGTATCTAATCAATCCTTACTTATCTATCATGTTATTTGACGTTTGGATGGACTCCAGTAACCCTGACGTGAGATACGAAGTTCTCGGACGCAGCAGAACCTGGAAATAGTGTTAAACGAAACAACACGCATTAGCGCTGTTCCTGTGATGTATCTAATCGATCCTTACTCATCTATCATGTTATTTGGCGTTTCGATGGACTCCAGTAACTTTGATGTGAGATACGAAGTTCTCGGACGCAGCTGAAGCTGGAAATAGTTTTAAATGAAACAACACGTATTAGCGTTGTTCCTGTGATGTATCTAAACGATCCTTACTTATCTAACATGTTATTTGACGTTTGGATGGACTCCAGTAAGTCTGATGTGAGATACAAAGTTTTTGGACGCAGCAGGAGCTGGAAATAGTTTTGAACGAAACAACACGTATTAGCGTTGTTCCTGTGCTGTATTTAATCGATCCTTACTCATATATCATGTTATTTGGCGTTTCGATGGACTCCAGTAGCTCTGATGTGAGATACGACGTTTTCGGACGCAGCAGAAGCTGGAAATAGTTTTAAACGAAACAACAAGTATTAGCGTTGTTCCTGTGATGTATCTAATCGATCCTTACTCATCTATCATTTTATTTGGCGTTTCGATGGACTCCAGTAACTCTAATGTGAGATACGAAATTTTCGGACGCAGCAGAAGCTGGAAATAGTTTTAAACGAAACAACACGCATTAGCGTTGTTCCTGTGATGTATCTAATCGATCCTTACTTATCTATCATGTTATTTGACGTTTGGATGGGCTCCAGTAACCCTGACGTGAGATACGAAGTTCTCGGACGCAGCAGAAGCTGGAAATAGTTTTAAACGAAACAACACGCATTGGCGTTGTTCCTGTGATGTATCTAATCGATCCTTACTCATCTATCATGTTATTTGACGTTTGGATGGACTCCAGTAACTCTGATGTGACATACAAAGTTTTTGGACGCAGCAGAATCTGGAAATAGTTTTGAACGAAACAACACGTATTAGCGTTGTTCCTGTGATGTATCTTATCGATCCTCACTTAGCTACTATGTTATTTGACGTTTCGATGGACTCCAGTAACTCTAATGTGAGATACGAAATTTTCGGACGCAGCAGCAGCTGGAAATAGTTTGAAACGAAACAACACATATTAGCGTTGTTCCTGTGATGTATCTAATCGATCCTTACTCATCTATCATGTTATTTGACGTTTGGACGGACTCCAGTAACTCTGATGAGAGATACAAAGTTCTCGGACGCAGTAGAAGCTGGAAATAGTTTTGAACGAAACAACACGTATTAGCGTTGTTCCTGTGATGTATCTAATCGATCCTTACTCATCTATCATGTTATTTGGCGTTTCGATGGACTCCAGTAACTTTGATGTGAGATACGAAGTTCTCGGACGCAGCTGAAGCTGGAAATAGTTTTAAATGAAACAACACGTATTAGCGTTGTTCCTGTGATGTATCTAATCGATCCTTACTCATCTATCATGTTATTTGGCGTTTCGATGGACTCCAGTAACTTTGATGTGAGATACGAAGTTCTCGGACGCAGCTGAAGCTGGAAATAGTTTTAAATGAAACAACACGTATTAGCGTTGTTCCTGTGCTGTATCTAATCGATCCTTACTCATATATCATGTTATTTGGCGTTTCGATGGACTCCAGTAACCCTGACGTGAGATACGAAGTTCTCGGACGCAGTAGAAGCTGGAAATAGTTTTAAAGGAAACAACACGTATTAGCGTTGTTCCTGTGATGTATCTAATCGATCCTTACTCATCTATCATGTTATTTGACGTTTGGATGGACTCCAGTAACTCTGATGTGAGATACAAAGTTTTTGGACGCAGCAGAAGCTCTGATGTGAGATACGACGTTTTCTGAGGCAGCAGAAGCTGGAAATAGTTTTAAACGAAACAACACGCATTAGCGTTGTTCCTGTGATGTATCTAATCGATCCTTACTCATCTATCATGTTATTTGACGTTTCGATGGACTCCAGTAACTCTAATGTGAGAAACGAAATTTTCGGACGCAGCAGAAGCTGGAAATAGTTTTAAACGAAACAACACGCATTAGCGTTGTTCCTGTGATGTATCTAATCAATCCTTACTTATCTATCATGTTATTTGACGTTTGGATGGACTCCAGTAACCCTGACGTGAGATACGAAGTTCTCGGACGCAGCAGAACCTGGAAATAGTGTTAAACGAAACAACACGCATTAGCGCTGTTCCTGTGATGTATCTAATCGATCCTTACTCATCTATCATGTTATTTGGCGTTTCGATGGACTCCAGTAACTTTGATGTGAGATACGAAGTTCTCGGACGCAGCTGAAGCTGGAAATAGTTTTAAATGAAACAACACGTATTAGCGTTGTTCCTGTGATGTATCTAAACGATCCTTACTTATCTAACATGTTATTTGACGTTTGGATGGACTCCAGTAAGTCTGATGTGAGATACAAAGTTTTTGGACGCAGCAGGAGCTGGAAATAGTTTTGAACGAAACAACACGTATTAGCGTTGTTCCTGTGCTGTACTTAATCGATCCTTACTCATATATCATGTTATTTGGCGTTTCGATGGACTCCAGTAGCTCTGATGTGAGATACGACGTTTTCGGACGCAGCAGAAGCTGGAAATAGTTTTAAACGAAACAACAAGTATTAGCGTTGTTCCTGTGATGTATCTAATCGATCCTTACTCATCTATCATTTTATTTGGCGTTTCGATGGACTCCAGTAACTCTAATGTGAGATACGAAATTTTCGGACGCAGCAGAAGCTGGAAATAGTTTTAAACGAAACAACACGCATTAGCGTTGTTCCTGTGATGTATCTAATCGATCCTTACTTATCTATCATGTTATTTGACGTTTGGATGGGCTCCAGTAACCCTGACGTGAGATACGAAGTTCTCGGACGCAGCAGAAGCTGGAAATAGTTTTAAACGAAACAACACGCATTGGCGTTGTTCCTGTGATGTATCTAATCGATCCTTACTCATCTATCATGTTATTTGACGTTTGGATGGACTCCAGTAACTCTGATGTGACATACAAAGTTTTTGGACGCAGCAGAATCTGGAAATAGTTTTGAACGAAACAACACGTATTAGCGTTGTTCCTGTGATGTATCTTATCGATCCTCACTTAGCTACTATGTTATTTGACGTTTCGATGGACTCCAGTAACTCTAATGTGAGATACGAAATTTTCGGACGCAGCAGCAGCTGGAAATAGTTTGAAACGAAACAACACATATTAGCGTTGTTCCTGTGATGTATCTAATCGATCCTTACTCATCTATCATGTTATTTGACGTTTGGACGGACTCCAGTAACTCTGATGAGAGATACAAAGTTCTCGGACGCAGTAGAAGCTGGAAATAGTTTTGAACGAAACAACACGTATTAGCGTTGTTCCTGTGATGTATCTAATCGATCCTTACTCATCTATCATGTTATTTGGCGTTTCGATGGACTCCAGTAACTTTGATGTGAGATACGAAGTTCTCGGACGCAGCTGAAGCTGGAAATAGTTTTAAATGAAACAACACGTATTAGCGTTGTTCCTGTGATGTATCTAATCGATCCTTACTCATCTATCATGTTATTTGGCGTTTCGATGGACTCCAGTAACTTTGATGTGAGATACGAAGTTCTCGGACGCAGCTGAAGTTGGAAATAGTTTTAAATGAAACAACACGTATTAGCGTTGTTCCTGTGCTGTATCTAATCGATCCTTACTCATATATCATGTTATTTGGCGTTTCGATGGACTCCAGTAACCCTGACGTGAGATACGAAGTTCTCGGACGCAGTAGAAGCTGGAAATAGTTTTAAAGGAAACAACACGTATTAGCGTTGTTCCTGTGATGTATCTAATCGATCCTTACTCATCTATCATGTTATTTGACGTTTGGATGGACTCCAGTAACTCTGATGTGAGATACAAAGTTTTTGGACGCAGCAGAAGCTCTGATGTGAGATACGAAGTTTTCTGAGGCAGCAGAAGCTGGAAATAGTTTTAAACGAAACAACACATATTAGCGTTGTTCCTGTGATGTATCTAATCGATCCTTACTCATCTATCATGTTATTTGACGTTTGGACGGACTCCAGTAACTCTGATGAGAGATACAAAGTTCTCGGACGCAGTAGAAGCTGGAAATAGTTTTGAACGAAACAACACGTATTAGCGTTGTTCCTGTGCTGTATCTATTCGATCCTTACTCATATATCATGTTATTTGGCGTTACGATGGACTCCAGTAGCTCTGATGTGAGATACGACGTTTTCGGACGCAGCAGAAGCTGGAAATAGTTTTAAACGAAACAACACACATTAGCGTTGTTCCTGTGATGTATCTAATCGATCCTTACTCATCTATCATGTTATTTGGCGTTTCGATGGACTCCAGTAACTTTGATGTGAGATACGAAGTTCTCGGACGCAGCTGAAGCTGGAAATAGTTTTAAATGAAACAACACGTATTAGCGTTGTTCCTGTGATGTATCTAATCGATCCTTACTCATCTATCATGTTATTTGGCGTTTCGATGGACTCCAGTAACTTTGATGTGAGATACGAAGTTCTCGGACGCAGCTGAAGCTGGAAATAGTTTTAAATGAAACAACACGTATTAGCGTTGTTCCTGTGCTGTATCTAATCGATCCTTACTCATATATCATGTTATTTGGCGTTTCGATGGACTCCAGTAACCCTGACGTGAGATACGAAGTTCTCGGACGCAGTAGAAGCTGGAAATAGTTTTAAAGGAAACAACACGTATTAGCGTTGTTCCTGTGATGTATCTAATCGATCCTTACTCATCTATCATGTTATTTGACGTTTGGATGGACTCCAGTAACTCTGATGTGAGATACAAAGTTTTTGGACGCAGCAGAAGCTCTGATGTGAGATACGACGTTTTCTGAGGCAGCAGAAGCTGGAAATAGTTTTAAACGAAACAACACGCATTAGCGTTGTTCCTGTGATGTATCTAATCGATCCTTACTCATCTATCATGTTATTTGACGTTTGGATGGACTCCAGTAACCCTGACGTGAGATGCGAAGTTCTCGGACGCAGCAGAACCTGGAAATAGTTTTAAACGAAACAACACGCATTAGCGTTGTTCCTGTGATGTATCTAATCGATCCTTACTCATCTATCATGTTATTTGACGTTTGGATGGACTCCAGTAACCCTGACGTGAGATGCGAAGTTCTCGGACGCAGCAGAACCTGGAAATAGTTTTAAACGAAACAACACGCATTAGCGTTGTTCCTGTGATGTATCTAATCGATCCTTACTCATATATCATGTTATTTGGCGTTTCGATGGACTCCAGTAACCCTGACGTGAGATACGAAGTTCTCGGACGCAGTAGAAGCTGGAAATAGTTTTAAATGAAACAACACGTATTAGCGTTGTTCCTGTGATGTATCTAAACGATCCTTACTTATCTAACATGTTATTTGACGTTTGGATGGACTCCAGTAAGTCTGATGTGAGATACAAAGTTTTTGGACGCAGCAGGAGCTGGAAATAGTTTTAAACGAAACAACACGTATTAGCGTTGTTCCTGTGCTGTAACTAATCGATCCTTACTCATATATCATGTTATTTGGCGTTTCGATGGACTCCAGTAGCTCTGATGTGAGATACGACGTTTTCGGACGCAGCAGAAGCTGGAAATAGTTTTAAACGAAACAACACGTATTAGCGTTGTTCCTGTGATGTATCTAATCGATCCTTACTCATCTATCATGTTATTTGACGTTTGGATGGACTCCAGTAACTCTGATGAGAGACACAAAGATTTCGGACGCAGCAGAAGCTGGAAATAGTTTTGAACGAAACAACACGTATTAGCGTTGTTCCTGTGATGTATCTAATCGATCCTTACTCATCTATCAGGTTATTTGACGTTTGGACGGACTCCAGTAACTCTGATGAGAGATACGAAGTTCTCGGACGCAGCAGAAGCTGGAAATAGTTTTAAACGAAACAACACGCATTAGCGTTGTTCCTGTGATGTATCTAATCGATCCTTACTCATCTATCATGTTATTTGACGTTTCGATGGACTCCAGTAACTCTAATGTGAGAAACGAAATTTTCGGACGCAGCAGAAGCTGGAAATAGTTTTAAACGAAACAACACGCATTAGCGTTGTTCCTGTGATGTATCTAATCAATCCTTACTTATCTATCATGTTATTTGACGTTTGGATGGACTCCAGTAACCCTGACGTGAGATACGAAGTTCTCGGACGCAGCAGAACCTGGAAATAGTTTTAAACGAAACAACACGCATTAGAGTTGTTCCTGTGATGTATCTAATCGATCCTTACTCATCTATCATGTTATTTGGCGTTTCGATGGACTCCAGTAACTTTGATGTGAGATACGAAGTTCTCGGACGCAGCTGAAGCTGGAAATAGTTTTAAATGAAACAACACGTATTAGCGTTGTTCCTGTGATGTATCTAAACGATCCTTACTTATCTAACATGTTATTTGAAGTTTGGATGGACTCCAGTAAGTCTGATGTGAGATACAAAGTTTTTGGACGCAGCAGGAGCTGGAAATAGTTTTAAACGAAACAACACGTATTAGCGTTGTTCCTGTGCTGTATTTAATCGATCCTTACTCATATATCATGTTATTTGGCGTTTCGATGGACTCCAGTAGCTCTGATGTGAGATACGACGTTTTCGGAGGCAGCAGAAGCTATAAATAGTTTTAAACGAAACAACACGTATTAGCGTTGTTCCTGTGATGTATCTAATCGATCCTTACTCATCTATCATGTTATTTGGCGTTTCGATGGACTCCAGTAACTCTAATGTGAGATACGAAATTTTCGGACGCAGCAGAAGCTGGAAATAGTTTTAATCGAAACAACACGCATTAGCGTTGTTCCTGTGATGTATCTAATCGATCCTTACTTATCTATCATGTTATTTGACGTTTGGATGGACTCCAGTAACCCTGACGTGAGATACGAAGTTCTCGGACGCAGCAGAAGCTGGAAATAGTTTTAAACGAAACAACACGCATTAGCGTTGTTCCTGTGATGTATCTAATCGATCCTTACTCATCTATCATGTTATTTGACGTTTCGATGGACTCCAGTAACTCTAATGTGAGATACGAAATTTTCGGACGCAGCAGAAGCTGAAAATAGTTTTAAACGAAACAACACGCATTAGCGTTGTTCCTGTGATGTATCTAATCGATCCTTACTTATCTATCATGTTATTTGACGTTTGGATGGACTCCAGTAACCCTGACGTGAGATACGAAGTTCTCGGACGCAGCAGAAGCTGGAAATAGTTTTAAACGAAACAACACGCATTGGCGTTGTTCCTGTGATGTATCTAATCGATCCTTACTCATCTATCATGTTATTTGGCGTTTCGATGGACTCCAGTAACTTCGATGTGAGATACGAAGTTCTCGGACGCAGCTGAAGCTGGAAATAGTTTTAAATGAAACAACACGTATTAGCGTTGTTCCTGTGATGTATCTAATCGATCCTTACTCATCTATCATGTTATTTGGCGTTTCGATGGACTCCAGTAACTTCGATGTGAGATACGAAGTTCTCGGACGCAGCTGAAGCTGGAAATAGTTTTAAATGAAACAACACGTATTAGCGTTGTTCCTGTGATGTATCTAATCGATCCTTACTCATCTATCATGTTATTTGACGTTTGGATGGACTCCAGTAACTCTGATGTGAGATACAAAGTTTTTGGACGCAGCAGAAGCTGGAAATAGTTTTGAACTAAACAACACGTATTAGCGTTGTTGCTGTGATGTATCTAATCGATCCTTACTTAGCTACTATGTTATTTGACGTTTCGATGGACTCCAGTAACTCTAATGTGAGATACGAAATTTTCGGACGCAGCAGCAGCTGGAAATAGTTTGAAACGAAACAACACATATTAGCGTTGTTCCTGTGATGTATCTAATCGATCCTTACTCATCTATCATGTTATTTGACGTTTGGACGGACTCCAGTAACTCTGATGAGAGATACAAAGTTCTCGGACGCAGTAGAAGCTGGAAATAGTTTTAAATGAAACAACACGTATTAGCGTTGTTCCTGTGATGTATCTAATCGATCCTTACTCATCTATCATGTTATTTGGCGTTTCGATGGACTCCAGTAGCTCTGATGTGAGATACGACGTTTTCTGAGGCAGCAGAAGCTGGAAATAGTTTTAAACGAAACAACACGCATTAGCGTTGTTCCTGTGATGTATCTAATCGATCCTTACTCATCTATCATGTTATTTGACGTTTCGATGGACTCCAGTAACTTTAATGTGAGAAACGAAATTTTCGGACGCAGCAGAAGCTGGAAATAGTTTTAAACGAAACAACACGCATTAGCGTTGTTCCTGTGATGTATCTAATCGATCCTTACTCATCTATCATGTTATTTGACGTTTGGATGGACTCCAGTAACCCTGACGTGAGATACGAAGTTCTCGGACGCAGCTGAAGCTGGAAATAGTTTTAAATGAAACAACACGTATTAGAGTTGTTCCTGTGATGTATCTAAACGATCCTTACTTATCTAACATGTTATTTGACGTTTGGATGGATTCCAGTAAGTATGATGTGAGATACAAAGTTTTTGGACGCAGCAGGAGCTGGAAATAGTTTTAAACGAAACAACACGTATTAGCGTTGTTCCTGTGCTGTATCTAATCGATCCTTACTCATATATCATGTTATTTGGCGTTTCGATGGACTCCAGTAGCTCTGATGTGAGATACGACGTTTTCGGACGCAGCAGAAGCTGGAAATAGTTTTAAACGAAACAACACGTATTAGCGTTGTTCCTGTGATGTATCTAATCGATCCTTACTCATCTATCATGTTATTTGACGTTTGGATGGACTCCAGTAACCCTGACGTGAGATACGAAGTTCTCGGACGCAGCAGAACCTGGAAATAGTTTTAAACGAAACAACACGTATTAGCGTTGTTCCTGTGATGTATCTAATCGATCCTTACTCATCTATCATGTTATTTGACGTTTGGATGGACTCCAGTAACTCTGATGAGAGACACAAAGATTTCGGACGCAGCAGAAGCTGGAAATAGTTTTGAACGAAACAACACGTATTAGCGTTGTTCCTGTGATGTATCTAATCGATCCTTACTCATCTATCAGGTTATTTGACGTTTGGACGGACTCCAGTAACTCTGATGAGAGATACGAAGTTCTCGGACGCAGCAGAAGCTGGAAATAGTTTTAAACGAAACAACACGCATTAGCGTTGTTCCTGTGATGTATCTAATCGATCCTTACTCATCTATCATGTTATTTGACGTTTCGATGGACTCCAGTAACTCTAATGTGAGAAACGAAATTTTCGGACGCAGCAGAAGCTGGAAATAGTTTTAAACGAAACAACACGCATTAGCGTTGTTCCTGTGATGTATCTAATCAATCCTTACTTATCTATCATGTTATTTGACGTTTGGATGGACTCCAGTAACCCTGACGTGAGATACGAAGTTCTCGGACGCAGCAGAACCTGGAAATAGTTTTAAACGAAACAACACGCATTAGAGTTGTTCCTGTGATGTATCTAATCGATCCTTACTCATCTATCATGTTATTTGGCGTTTCGATGGACTCCAGTAACTTTGATGTGAGATACGAAGTTCTCGGACGCAGCTGAAGCTGGAAATAGTTTTAAATGAAACAACACGTATTAGCGTTGTTCCTGTGATGTATCTAAACGATCCTTACTTATCTAACATGTTATTTGAAGTTTGGATGGACTCCAGTAAGTCTGATGTGAGATACAAAGTTTTTGGACGCAGCAGGAGCTGGAAATAGTTTTAAACGAAACAACACGTATTAGCGTTGTTCCTGTGCTGTATTTAATCGATCCTTACTCATATATCATGTTATTTGGCGTTTCGATGGACTCCAGTAGCTCTGATGTGAGATACGACGTTTTCGGACGCAGCAGAAGCTATAAATAGTTTTAAACGAAACAACACGTATTAGCGTTGTTCCTGTGATGTATCTAATCGATCCTTACTCATCTATCATGTTATTTGGCGTTTCGATGGACTCCAGTAACTCTAATGTGAGATACGAAATTTTCGGACGCAGCAGAAGCTGGAAATAGTTTTAAACGAAACAACACGCATTAGCGTTGTTCCTGTGATGTATCTAATCGATCCTTACTTATCTATCATGTTATTTGACGTTTGGATGGACTCCAGTAACCCTGACGTGAGATACGAAGTTCTCGGACGCAGCAGAAGCTGGAAATAGTTTTAAACGAAACAACACGCATTAGCGTTGTTCCTGTGATGTATCTAATCGATCCTTACTCATCTATCATGTTATTTGACGTTTCGATGGACTCCAGTAACTCTAATGTGAGATACGAAATTTTCGGACGCAGCAGAAGCTGAAAATAGTTTTAAACGAAACAACACGCATTAGCGTTGTTCCTGTGATGTATCTAATCGATCCTTACTTATCTATCATGTTATTTGACGTTTGGATGGACTCCAGTAACCCTGACGTGAGATACGAAGTTCTCGGACGCAGCAGAAGCTGGAAATAGTTTTAAACGAAACAACACGCATTGGCGTTGTTCCTGTGATGTATCTAATCGATCCTTACTCATCTATCATGTTATTTGGCGTTTCGATGGACTCCAGTAACTTCGATGTGAGATACGAAGTTCTCGGACGCAGCTGAAGCTGGAAATAGTTTTAAATGAAACAACACGTATTAGCGTTGTTCCTGTGATGTATCTAATCGATCCTTACTCATCTATCATGTTATTTGGCGTTTCGATGGACTCCAGTAACTTCGATGTGAGATACGAAGTTCTCGGACGCAGCTGAAGCTGGAAATAGTTTTAAATGAAACAACACGTATTAGCGTTGTTCCTGTGATGTATCTAATCGATCCTTACTCATCTATCATGTTATTTGACGTTTGGATGGACTCCAGTAACTCTGATGTGAGATACAAAGTTTTTGGACGCAGCAGAAGCTGGAAATAGTTTTGAACTAAACAACACGTATTAGCGTTGTTGCTGTGATGTATCTAATCGATCCTTACTTAGCTACTATGTTATTTGACGTTTCGATGGACTCCAGTAACTCTAATGTGAGATACGAAATTTTCGGACGCAGCAGCAGCTGGAAATAGTTTGAAACGAAACAACACATATTAGCGTTGTTCCTGTGATGTATCTAATCGATCCTTACTCATCTATCATGTTATTTGACGTTTGGACGGACTCCAGTAACTCTGATGAGAGATACAAAGTTCTCGGACGCAGTAGAAGCTGGAAATAGTTTTAAATGAAACAACACGTATTAGCGTTGTTCCTGTGATGTATCTAATCGATCCTTACTCATCTATCATGTTATTTGGCGTTTCGATGGACTCCAGTAGCTCTGATGTGAGATACGACGTTTTCTGAGGCAGCAGAAGCTGGAAATAGTTTTAAACGAAACAACACGCATTAGCGTTGTTCCTGTGATGTATCTAATCGATCCTTACTCATCTATCATGTTATTTGACGTTTCGATGGACTCCAGTAACTTTAATGTGAGAAACGAAATTTTCGGACGCAGCAGAAGCTGGAAATAGTTTTAAACGAAACAACACGCATTAGCGTTGTTCCTGTGATGTATCTAATCGATCCTTACTCATCTATCATGTTATTTGACGTTTGGATGGACTCCAGTAACCCTGACGTGAGATACGAAGTTCTCGGACGCAGCTGAAGCTGGAAATAGTTTTAAATGAAACAACACGTATTAGAGTTGTTCCTGTGATGTATCTAAACGATCCTTACTTATCTAACATGTTATTTGACGTTTGGATGGATTCCAGTAAGTATGATGTGAGATACAAAGTTTTTGGACGCAGCAGGAGCTGGAAATAGTTTTAAACGAAACAACACGTATTAGCGTTGTTCCTGTGCTGTATCTAATCGATCCTTACTCATATATCATGTTATTTGGCGTTTCGATGGACTCCAGTAGCTCTGATGTGAGATACGACGTTTTCGGACGCAGCAGAAGCTGGAAATAGTTTTAAACGAAACAACACGTATTAGCGTTGTTCCTGTGATGTATCTAATCGATCCTTACTCATCTATCATGTTATTTGACGTTTGGATGGACTCCAGTAACCCTGACGTGAGATACGAAGTTCTCGGACGCAGCAGAACCTGGAAATAGTTTTAAACGAAACAACACGCATTAGCGTTGTTCCTGTGATGTATCTAATCGATCCTTACTCATCTATTATGTTATTTGACGTTTCGATGGACTCCAGTAACTCTAATGTGAGAAACGAAATTTTCGGACGCAGCAGAAGCTGGAAATAGTTTTAAACGAAACAACACGCATTAGCGTTGTTAATGTGATGTATCTAATCGATCCTTACTTATCTATCATGTTATTTGACGTTTGGATGGACTCCAGTAACCCTGACGTGAGATACGAAGTTCTCGGACGCAGCAGAAGCTGGAAATAGTTTTAAACGAAACAACACGCATTATTATTCCTGTGATGTATCTAATCGATCCTTACTCATCTATCATGTTATTTGACGTTTCGATGGACTCCAGTAACTCTAATGTGAGATACGAAATTTTCGGACGCAGCAGAAGCTGGAAATAGTTTTAAATGAAACAACACGCATTAGCGTTGTTCCTGTGATGTATCTAATCGATCCTTACTTATCTATCATGTTATTTGACGATTGGATGGACTCCAGTAACCCTGACGTGAGATACGAAGTTCTCGGACGCAGCAGAAGCTGGAAATAGTTTTAAACGAAACAACACGCATTAGCGTTGTTCCTGTGATGTATCTAATCGATCCTTACTCATCTATCATGTTATTTGACGTTTCGATGGACTCCAGTAACTCTAATGTGAGATACGAAATTTTCGGACGCAGCAGAAGCTGAAAATAGTTTTAAACGAAACAACACGCATTAGCGTTGTTCCTGTGATGTATCTAATCGATCCTTACTTATCTATTATGTTATTTGACGTTTGGATGGGCTCCAGTAACCCTGACGTGAGATACGAAGTTCTCGGACGCAGCAGAATCTGGAAATAGTTTTAAACGAAACAACACGCATTGGCGTTGTTCCTGTGATGTATCTAATCGATCCTTACTCATCTATCATGTTATTTGACGTTTGGATGGACTCCAGTAACCCTGACGTGAGATACGAAGTTCTCGGACGCAGCAGAAGCTGGATACAGTTTTAAACGAAACAACACGCATTAGCGTTGTTCCTGTGATGTATCTAATCGATCCTTACTCATCTATCATGTTATTTGGCGTTTCGATGGACTCCAGTAACTTTGATGTGAGATACGAAGTTCTCGGACGCAGCTGAAGCTAGAAATAGTTTTAAACGAAACAAAACGCATTAGGGTTGTTCCTGTGTAGTGTCTAATCGATCCTAACTTATCTATCATGTTATTTGACATTTCGATGGACTCCAGTAGCTCTGATGTGATATACGACGTTTTCGGACGCAGCAGCAGCTGGAAATAGTTTTAAACGAAACAACACATATTAGCGTTGTTCCTGTGATGTATCTAATCGATCCTTACTTAGCTACTATGTTATTTGACGTTTCGATGGACTCCAGTAACTATAATGTGAGATACGAAATTTTCGGACGCAGCAGCAGCTGGAAATAGTTTGAAACGAAACAACACATATTAACGTTGTTCCTGTGATGTATCTAATCGATCCTTACTCATCTATCATGTTATTTGACGTTTGGACGGACTCCAGTAACTCTGATGAGAGATACAAAGTTCTCGGACGCAGTAGAAGCTGGAAATAGTTTTGAACGAAACAACACGTATTAGCGTTGGTCCTGTGATGTATCTAAACGATCCTTACTTATCTAACATGTTATTTGACGTTTGGATGGGCTCCAGTAAGTCTGATGTGAGATACAAAGTTTTTGGACGCAGCAGAAGCTGGAAATAGTTTTAAACGAAACAACACGTATTAGCGTTGTTCCTGTGCTGTATCTAATCGATCCTTACTCATATATCATGTTATTTGGCGTTTCGATGGACTCCAGTAGCTCTGATGTGAGATACGACGTTTTCGGACGCAGCAGAAGCTGGAAATAGTTTTAAACGAAACAACACGCATTAGCGTTGTTCCTGTGATGTATCTAATCGATCCTTACTCATCTATCATGCTATTTGGCGTTTCGATGGACTCCAGTAACTTTGATGTGAGATACGAAGTTCTCGGACGCAGCTGAAGCTGGAAATAGTTTTAAATGAAACAACACGTATTAGCGTTGTTCCTGTGATGTATCTAATCGATCCTTACTCATCTATCATGTTATTTGGCGTTTCGATGCACTCCAGTAACTTTGATGTGAGATACGAAGTTCTCGGACGCAGCTGAAGCTGGAAATAGTTTTAAATGAAACAACACGTATTAGCGTTGTTCCTGTGCTGTATCTAATCGATCCTTACTCATATATCATGTTATTTGGCGTTTCGATGGACTCCAGTAACCCTGACGTGAGATACGAAGCTCTCGGACGCAGCAGAAGCTGGAAATAGTTTTAAACGAAACAACACGTATTAGCGTTGTTCCTGTGATGTATCTAAAAGATCCTTACTCATCTATCATGTTATTTGACGTTTGGATGGACTCCAGTAACTCTGATGTGAGATACAAAGTTTTTGGACGCAGCAGAAGCTGGAAATAGTTTTGAACTAAACAACACGTATTAGCGTTGTTCCTGTGATGTATCTAATCGATCCTTACTTAGGTACTATGTTATTTGAAGTTTCGGTGGACTCCAGTATCTCTAATGTGAGATACGAAATTTTCGGACGCAGCAGCAGCTGGAAATAGTTTGAAACGAAACAACACATATTAGCGTTGTTCCTGTGATGTATCTAATCGATCCTTACTCATCTATCATGTTATTTGACGTTTGGACGGACTCCAGTAACTCTGATGAGAGATACAAAGTTCTCGGACGCAGTAGAAGCTGGAAATAGTTTTAAATGAAACAACACGTATTAGCGTTGTTCCTGTGATGTATCTAATCGATCCTTACTCATCTATCATGTTATTTGGCGTTTCGATGGACTCCAGTAGCTCTGATGTGAGATACGACGTTTTCTGAGGCAGCAGAAGCTGGAAATAGTTTTAAACGAAACAACACGATTAGCGTTGTTCCTGTGATGTATCTAATCGATCCTTACTCATCTATCATGTTATTTGACGTTTTGATGGACTCCAGTAACTCTAATGTGAGAAACGAAATTTTCGGACGCAGCAGAAGCTGGAAATAGTTCTAAACGAAACAACACGCATTAGCGCTGTTCCTGTGATATATCTAATCGATCCTTACTTATCTATCATGTTATTTGACGTTTGGATGGACTCCAGTAACCCTGACGTGAGATACGAAGTTCTCGGACGCAGCAGAACCTGGAAATAGTTTTAAACGAAACAACACGCATTAGCGTTGTTCCTGTGATGTATCTAATCGATCCTTTCTCATCTATCATGTTATTTGGCGTTTCGATGGACTCCAGTAACTTTGATGTGAGATACGAAGTTCTCGGACGCAGCTGAAGCTGGAAATAGTTTTAAATGAAAGAACACGTATTAGCGTTGTTCCTGTGATGTATCTAAACGATCCTTACTTATCTAACATGTTATTTGACGTTTGGATGGACTCCAGCAAGTCTGATGTGAGATACAAAGTTTTTGGACGCAGCAGGAGCTGGAAATAGTTTTAAACGATACAACAGGTATTAGCGTTGTTCCTGTGCTGTATCTAATCGATCCTTACTCATATATCATGTTATTTGGCGTTTCGATGGACTCCAGTAGCTCTGATGTGAGATACGACGTTTTCGGACGCAGCAGAAGCTGGAAATAGTTTTAAACGAAACAACACGTATTAGCGTTGTTCCTGTGATGTATCTAATCGATCCTTACTCATCTATCATGTTATTTGACGTTTGGATGGACTCCAGTAACCCTGACGTGAGATACGAAGTTCTCGGACGCAGCAGAACCTGGAAATAGTTTTAAACGAAACAACACGCATTAGCGTTGTTCCTGTGATGTACCTAATCGATCCTTACTCATCTATTATGTTATTTGACGTTTCGATGGACTCCAGTAACTCTAATGTGAGAAACGAAATTTTCGGACGCAGCAGAAGCTGGAAATAGTTTTAAACGAAACAACACGCATTAGCGTTGTTAATGTGATGTATCTAATCGATCCTTACTTATCTATCATGTTATTTGACGTTTGGATGGACTCCAGTAACCCTGACGTGAGATACGAAGTTCTCGGACGCAGCAGAAGCTGGAAATAGTTTTAAACGAAACAACACGCATTATTATTCCTGTGATGTATCTAATCGATCCTTACTCATCTATCATGTTATTTGACGTTTCGATGGACTCCAGTAACTCTAATGTGAGATACGAAATTTTCGGACGCAGCAGAAGCTGGAAATAGTTTTAAATGAAACAACACGCATTAGCGTTGTTCCTGTGATGTATCTAATCGATCCTTACTTATCTATCATGTTATTTGACGATTGGATGGACTCCAGTAACCCTGACGTGAGATACGAAGTTCTCGGACGCAGCAGAAGCTGGAAATAGTTTTAAACGAAACAACACGCATTAGCGTTGTTCCTGTGATGTATCTAATCGATCCTTACTCATCTATCATGTTATTTGACGTTTCGATGGACTCCAGTAACTCTAATGTGAGATACGAAATTTTCGGACGCAGCAGAAGCTGAAAATAGTTTTAAACGAAACAACACGCATTAGCGTTGTTCCTGTGATGTATCTAATCGATCCTTACTTATCTATTATGTTATTTGACGTTTGGATGGGCTCCAGTAACCCTGACGTGAGATACGAAGTTCTCGGACGCAGCAGAATCTGGAAATAGTTTTAAACGAAACAACACGCATTGGCGTTGTTCCTGTGATGTATCTAATCGATCCTTACTCATCTATCATGTTATTTGACGTTTGGATGGACTCCAGTAACCCTGACGTGAGATACGAAGTTCTCGGACGCAGCAGAAGCTGGATACAGTTTTAAACGAAACAACACGCATTAGCGTTGTTCCTGTGATGTATCTAATCGATCCTTACTCATCTATCATGTTATTTGGCGTTTCGATGGACTCCAGTAACTTTGATGTGAGATACGAAGTTCTCGGACGCAGCTGAAGCTAGAAATAGTTTTAAACGAAACAACACGCATTAGGGTTGTTCCTGTGTAGTGTCTAATCGATCCTAACTTATCTATCATGTTATTTGACATTTCGATGGACTCCAGTAGCTCTGATGTAATATACGACGTTTTCGGACGCAGCAGCAGCTGGAAATAGTTTTAAACGAAACAACACATATTAGCGTTGTTCCTGTGATGTATCTAATCGATCCTTACTTAGCTACTATGTTATTTGACGTTTCGATGGACTCCAGTAACTATAATGTGAGATACGAAATTTTCGGACGCAGCAGCAGCTGGAAATAGTTTGAAACGAAACAACACATATTAACGTTGTTCCTGTGATGTATCTAATCGATCCTTACTCATCTATCATGTTATTTGACGTTTGGACGGACTCCAGTAACTCTGATGAGAGATACAAAGTTCTCGGACGCAGTAGAAGCTGGAAATAGTTTTGAACGAAACAACACGTATTAGCGTTGGTCCTGTGATGTATCTAAACGATCCTTACTTATCTAACATGTTATTTGACGTTTGGATGGGCTCCAGTAAGTCTGATGTGAGATACAAAGTTTTTGGACGCAGCAGAAGCTGGAAATAGGTTTAAACGAAACAACACGTATTAGCGTTGTTCCTGTGCTGTATCTAATCGATCCTTACTCATATATCATGTTATTTGGCGTTTCGATGGACTCCAGTAGCTCTGATGTGAGATACGACGTTTTCGGACGCAGCAGAAGCTGGAAATAGTTTTAAACGAAACAACACGCATTAGCGTTGTTCCTGTGATGTATCTAATCGATCCTTACTCATCTATCATGTTATTTGGCGTTTCGATGGACTCCAGTAACTTTGATGTGAGATACGAAGTTCTCGGACGCAGCTGAAGCTGGAAATAGTTTTAAATGAAACAACACGTATTAGCGTTGTTCCTGTGATGTATCTAATCGATCCTTACTCATCTATCATGTTATTTGGCGTTTCGATGCACTCCAGTAACTTTGATGTGAGATACGAAGTTCTCGGGCGCAGCTGAAGCTGGAAATAGTTTTAAATGAAACAACACGTATTAGCGTTGTTCCTGTGCTGTATCTAATCGATCCTTACTCATATATCATGTTATTTGGCGTTTCGATGAACTCCAGTAACCCTGACGTGAGATACGAAGCTCTCGGACGCAGCAGAAGCTGGAAATAGTTTTAAACGAAACAACACGTATTAGCGTTGTTCCTGTGATGTATCTAAAAGATCCTTACTCATCTATCATGTTATTTGACGTTTGGATGGACTCCAGTAACTCTGATGTGAGATACAAAGTTTTTGGACGCAGCAGAAGCTGGAAATAGTTTTGAACTAAACAACACGTATTAGCGTTGTTCCTGTGATGTATCTAATCGATCCTTACTTAGGTACTATGTTATTTGAAGTTTCGGTGGACTCCAGTATCTCTAATGTGAGATACGAAATTTTCGGACGCAGCAGCAGCTGGAAATAGTTTGAAACGAAACAACACATATTAGCGTTGTTCCTGTGATGTATCTAATCGATCCTTACTCATCTATCATGTTACTTGACGTTTGGACGGACTCCAGTAACTCTGATGAGAGATACAAAGTTCTCGGACGCAGTAGAAGCTGGAAATAGTTTTAAATGAAACAACACGTATTAGCGTTGTTCCTGTGATGTATCTAATCGATCCTTACTCATCTATCATGTTATTTGGCGTTTCGATGGACTCCAGTAGCTCTGATGTGAGATACGACGTTTTCTGAGGCAGCAGAAGCTGGAAATAGTTTTAAACGAAACAACACGATTAGCGTTGTTCCTGTGATGTATCTAATCGATCCTTACTCATCTATCATGTTATTTGACGTTTTGATGGACTCCAGTAACTCTAATGTGAGAAACGAAATTTTCGGACGCAGCAGAAGCTGGAAATAGTTCTAAACGAAACAACACGCATTAGCGCTGTTCCTGTGATATATCTAATCGATCCTTACTTATCTATCATGTTATTTGACGTTTGGATGGACTCCAGTAACCCTGACGTGAGATACGAAGTTCTCGGACGCAGCAGAACCTGGAAATAGTTTTAAACGAAACAACACGCATTAGCGTTGTTCCTGTGATGTATCTAATCGATCCTTTCTCATCTATCATGTTATTTGGCGTTTCGATGGACTCCAGTAACTTTGATGTGAGATACGAAGTTCTCGGACGCAGCTGAAGCTGGAAATAGTTTTAAATGAAAGAACACGTATTAGCGTTGTTCCTGTGATGTATCTAAACGATCCTTACTTATCTAACATGTTATTTGACGTTTGGATGGACTCCAGCAAGTCTGATGTGAGATACAAAGTTTTTGGACGCAGCAGGAGCTGGAAATAGTTTTAAACGATACAACAGGTATTAGCGTTGTTCCTGTGCTGTATCTAATCGATCCTTACTCATATATCATGTTATTTGGCGTTTCGATGGACTCCAGTAGCTCTGATGTGAGATACGACGTTTTCGGACGCAGCAGAAGCTGGAAATAGTTTTAAACGAAACAACACGTATTAGCGTTGTTCCTGTGATGTATCTAATCGATCCTTACTCATCTATCATGTTATTTGACGTTTGGATGGACTCCAGTAACCCTGACGTGAGATACGAAGTTCTCGGACGCAGCAGAACCTGGAAATAGTTTTAAACGAAACAACACGCATTAGCGTTGTTCCTGTGATGTATCTAATCGATCCTTACTCATCTATTATGTTATTTGACGTTTCGATGGACTCCAGTAACTCTAATGTGAGAAACGAAATTTTCGGACGCAGCAGAAGCTGGAAATAGTTTTAAACGAAACAACACGCATTAGCGTTGTTAATGTGATGTATCTAATCGATCCTTACTTATCTATCATGTTATTTGACGTTTGGATGGACTCCAGTAACCCTGACGTGAGATACGAAGTTCTCGGACGCAGCAGAAGCTGGAAATAGTTTTAAACGAAACAACACGCATTATTATTCCTGTGATGTATCTAATCGATCCTTACTCATCTATCATGTTATTTGACGTTTCGATGGACTCCAGTAACTCTAATGTGAGATACGAAATTTTCGGACGCAGCAGAAGCTGGAAATAGTTTTAAATGAAACAACACGCATTAGCGTTGTTCCTGTGATGTATCTAATCGATCCTTACTTATCTATCATGTTATTTGACGATTGGATGGACTCCAGTAACCCTGACGTGAGATACGAAGTTCTCGGACGCAGCAGAAGCTGGAAATAGTTTTAAACGAAACAACACGCATTAGCGTTGTTCCTGTGATGTATCTAATCGATCCTTACTCATCTATCATGTTATTTGACGTTTCGATGGACTCCAGTAACTCTAATGTGAGATACGAAATTTTCGGACGCAGCAGAAGCTGAAAATAGTTTTAAACGAAATAACACGCATTAGCGTTGTTCCTGTGATGTATCTAATCGATCCTTACTTATCTATTATGTTATTTGACGTTTGGATGGGCTCCAGTAACCCTGACGTGAGATACGAAGTTCTCGGACGCAGCAGAATCTGGAAATAGTTTTAAACGAAACAACACGCATTGGCGTTGTTCCTGTGATGTATCTAATCGATCCTTACTCATCTATCATGTTATTTGACGTTTGGATGGACTCCAGTAACCCTGACGTGAGATACGAAGTTCTCGGACGCAGCAGAAGCTGGATACAGTTTTAAACGAAACAACACGCATTAGCGTTGTTCCTGTGATGTATCTAATCGATCCTTACTCATCTATCATGTTATTTGGCGTTTCGATGGACTCCAGTAACTTTGATGTGAGATACGAAGTTCTCGGACGCAGCTGAAGCTAGAAATAGTTTTAAACGAAACAACACGCATTAGGGTTGTTCCTGTGTAGTGTCTAATCGATCCTAACTTATCTATCATGTTATTTGACATTTCGATGGACTCCAGTAGCTCTGATGTAATATACGACGTTTTCGGACGCAGCAGCAGCTGGAAATAGTTTTAAACGAAACAACACATATTAGCGTTGTTCCTGTGATGTATCTAATCGATCCTTACTTAGCTACTATGTTATTTGACGTTTCGATGGACTCCAGTAACTATAATGTGAGATACGAAATTTTCGGACGCAGCAGCAGCTGGAAATAGTTTGAAACGAAACAACACATATTAACGTTGTTCCTGTGATGTATCTAATCGATCCTTACTCATCTATCATGTTATTTGACGTTTGGACGGACTCCAGTAACTCTGATGAGAGATACAAAGTTCTCGGACGCAGTAGAAGCTGGAAATAGTTTTGAACGAAACAACACGTATTAGCGTTGGTCCTGTGATGTATCTAAACGATCCTTACTTATCTAACATGTTATTTGACGTTTGGATGGGCTCCAGTAAGTCTGATGTGAGATACAAAGTTTTTGGACGCAGCAGAAGCTGGAAATAGTTTTAAACGAAACAACACGTATTAGCGTTGTTCCTGTGCTGTATCTAATCGATCCTTACTCATATATCATGTTATTTGGCGTTTCGATGGACTCCAGTAGCTCTGATGTGAGATACGACGTTTTCGGACGCAGCAGAAGCTGGAAATAGTTTTAAACGAAACAACACGCATTAGCGTTGTTCCTGTGATGTATCTAATCGATCCTTACTCATCTATCATGTTATTTGGCGTTTCGATGGACTCCAGTAACTTTGATGTGAGATACGAAGTTCTCGGACGCAGCTGAAGCTGGAAATAGTTTTAAATGAAACAACACGTATTAGCGTTGTTCCTGTGATGTATCTAATCGATCCTTACTCATCTATCATGTTATTTGGCGTTTCGATGCACTCCAGTAACTTTGATGTGAGATACGAAGTTCTCGGACGCAGCTGAAGCTGGAAATAGTTTTAAATGAAACAACACGTATTAGCGTTGTTCCTGTGCTGTATCTAATCGATCCTTACTCATATATCATGTTATTTGGCGTTTCGATGGACTCCAGTAACCCTGACGTGAGATACGAAGCTATCGGACGCAGCAGAAGCTGGAAATAGTTTTAAACGAAACAACACGTATTAGCGTTGTTCCTGTGATGTATCTAAAAGATCCTTACTCATCTATCATGTTATTTGACGTTTGGATGGACTCCAGTAACTCTGATGTGAGATACAAAGTTTTTGGACGCAGCAGAAGCTGGAAATAGTTTTGAACTAAACAACACGTATTAGCGTTGTTCCTGTGATGTATCTAATCGATCCTTACTTAGGTACTATGTTATTTGAAGTTTCGGTGGACTCCAGTATCTCTAATGTGAGATACGAAATTTTCGGACGCAGCAGCAGCTGGAAATAGTTTGAAACGAAACAACACATATTAGCGTTGTTCCTGTGATGTATCTAATCGATCCTTACTCATCTATCATGTTATTTGACGTTTGGACGGACTCCAGTAACTCTGATGAGAGATACAAAGTTCTCGGACGCAGTAGAAGCTGGAAATAGTTTTAAATGAAACAACACGTATTAGCGTTGTTCCTGTGATGTATCTAATCGATCCTTACTCATCTATCATGTTATTTGGCGTTTCGATGGACTCCAGTAGCTCTGATGTGAGATACGACGTTTTCTGAGGCAGCAGAAGCTGGAAATAGTTTTAAACGAAACAACACGATTAGCGTTGTTCCTGTGATGTATCTAATCGATCCTTACTCATCTATCATGTTATTTGACGTTTTGATGGACTCCAGTAACTCTAATGT
Organism: Prosopocoilus inquinatus; assembly: GCA_036172665.1. NCBI lineage: Eukaryota > Metazoa > Arthropoda > Insecta > Coleoptera > Lucanidae > Prosopocoilus > Prosopocoilus inquinatus. The sequence continues at coordinate 46,234,780 of CM069870.1, forward strand.
GAGAAACGAAATTTTCGGACGCAGCAGAAGCTGGAAATAGTTCTAAACGAAACAACACGCATTAGCGCTGTTCCTGTGATATATCTAATCGATCCTTACTTATCTATCATGTTATTTGACGTTTGGATGGACTCCAGTAACCCTGACGTGAGATACGAAGTTCTCGGACGCAGCAGAACCTGGAAATAGTTTTAAACGAAACAACACGCATTAGCGTTGTTCCTGTGATGTATCTAATCGATCCTTTCTCATCTATCATGTTATTTGGCGTTTCGATGGACTCCAGTAACTTTGATGTGAGATACGAAGTTCTCGGACGCAGCTGAAGCTGGAAATAGTTTTAAATGAAAGAACACGTATTAGCGTTGTTCCTGTGATGTATCTAAACGATCCTTACTTATCTAACATGTTATTTGACGTTTGGATGGACTCCAGCAAGTCTGATGTGAGATACAAAGTTTTTGGACGCAGCAGGAGCTGGAAATAGTTTTAAACGATACAACAGGTATTAGCGTTGTTCCTGTGCTGTATCTAATCGATCCTTACTCATATATCATGTTATTTGGCGTTTCGATGGACTCCAGTAGCTCTGATGTGAGATACGACGTTTTCGGACGCAGCAGAAGCTGGAAATAGTTTTAAACGAAACAACACGCATTAGCGTTGTTCCTGTGATATATCTAATCGATCCTTACTCATCTATCATGTTATTTGACGTTTCGATGGACTCCAGTAACTCTAATGTGAGATACGAAATTTTCGGACGCAGCAGAAGCTGAAAATAGTTTTAAACGAAACAACACGCATTAGCGTTGTTCCTGTGATGTATCTAATCGATCCTTACTTATCTATCATGTTATTTGACGTTTGGATGGGCTCCAGTAACCTTGACGTGAGATACGAAGTTCTCGGACGCAGCAGAAGCTGGAAATAGTTTTAAACGAAACAACACGCATTGGCGTTGTTCCTGTGATGTATCTAATCGATCCTTACTCATCTATCATGTTATTTGACGTTTGGATGGACTCCAGTAACTCTGATGTGAGATACGAAATTTTCGGACGCAGCAGCAGCTGGAAATAGTTTGAAACGAAACAGCACATATTAGCGTTGTTCCTGTGATGTATCTAATCGATCCTTACTCATCTATCATGTTATTTGACGTTTGGACGGACTCCAGTAACTCTGATGAGAGATACAAAGTTCTCGGACGCAGTAGAAGCTGGAAATAGTTTTGAACGAAACAACACGTATTAGCGTTGTTCCTGTGCTGTATCTATTCGATCCTTACTCATATATCATGTTATTTGGCGTTACGATGGACTCCAGTAGCTCTGATGTGAGATACGACGTTTTCGGACGCAGCAGAAGCTGGAAATAGTTTTAAACGAAAAAACACACATTAGCGTTGTTCCTGTGATGTATCTAATCGATCCTTACTCATCTATCATGTTATTTGGCGTTTCGATGGACTCCAGTAACTTTGATGTGAGATACGAAGTTCTCGGACGCAGCTGAAGCTGGAAATAGTTTTAAATGAAACAACACGTATTAGCGTTGTTCCTGTGATGTATCTAATCGATCCTTACTCATCTATCATGTTATTTGGCGTTTCGATGGACTCCAGTAACTTTGATGTGAGATACGAAGTTCTCGGACGCAGCTGAAGCTGGAAATAGTTTTAAATGAAACAATACGTATTAGCGTTGTTCCTGTGCTGTATCTAATCGATCCTTACTCATATATCATGTTATTTGGCGTTTCGATGGACTCCAGTAACCCTGACGTGAGATACGAAGTTCTCGGACGCAGTAGAAGCTGGAAATAGTTTTAAAGGAAACAACACGTATTAGCGTTGTTCCTGTGATGTATCTAATCGATCTTTACTCATCTATCATGTTATTTGACGTTTGGATGGACTCCAGTAACTCTGATGTGAGATACAAAGTTTTTGGACGCAGCAGAAGCTGGAAATAGTTTTGAACTAAACAACACGTATTAGCGTTGTTGCTGTGATGTATCTAATCGATCCTTACTTAGCTACTATGTTATTTGACGTTTCGATGGACTCCAGTAACTCTAATGTGAGATACGAAATTTTCGGACGCAGCAGCAGCTGGAAATAGTTTGAAACGAAACAACACATATTAGCGTTGTTCCTGTGATGTATCTAATCGATCCTTACTCATCTATCATGTTATTTGACGTTTGGACGGACTCCAGTAACTCTGATGAGAGATACAAAGTTCTCGGACGCAGTAGAAGCTGGAAATAGTTTTAAATGAAACAACACGTATTAGCGTTGTTCCTGTGATGTATCTAATCGATCCTTACTCATCTATCATGTTATTTGGCGTTTCGATGGACTCCAGTAGCTCTGATGTGAGATACAACGTTTTCTGAGGCAGCAGAAGCTGGAAATAGTTTTAAACGAAACAACACGCATTAGCGTTGTTCCTGTGATGTATCTAATCGATCCTTACTCATCTATCATGTTATTTGACGTTTCGATGGACTCCAGTAACTTTAATGTGAGAAACGAAATTTTCGGACGCAGCAGAAGCTGGAAATAGTTTTAAACGAAACAACACGCATTGGCGTTGTTCCTGTGATGTATCTAATCGATCCTTACTCATCTATCATGTTATTTGACGTTTGGATGGACTCCAGTAACCCTGACGTGAGATACGAAGTTCTCGGACGCAGCAGAACCTGGAAATAGTTTTAAACGAAACAACACGCATTAGCGTTGTTCCTGTGATGTATCTAATCGATCCTTACTCATCTATCATGTTATTTGGCGTTTCGATGGACTCCAGTAACTTTGATGTGAGATACGAATTTCTCGGACGCAGCTGAAGCTGGAAATAGTTTTAAATGAAACAACACGTATTAGCGTTGTTCCTGTGATGTATCTAAACGATCCTTACTTATCTAACATGTTATTTGACGTTTGGATGGATTCCAGTAAGTATGATGTGAGATACAAAGTTTTTGGACGCAGCAGGAGCTGGAAATAGTTTTAAACGAAACAACACGTATTAGCGTTGTTCCTGTGCTGTATCTAATCGATCCTTACTCATATATCATGTTATTTGGCGTTTCGATGGACTCCAGTAGCTCTGATGTGAGATACGACGTTTTCGGACGCAGCAGAAGCTGGAAATAGTTTTAAACGAAACAACACGTATTAGCGTTGTTCCTGTGATGTATCTAATCGATCCTTACTCATCTGTCATGTTATTTGACGTTTGGATGGACTCCAGTAACCCTGACGTGAGTTACGAAGTTCTCGGACGCAGCAGAACCTGGAAATAGTTTTAAACGAAACAACACGCATTAGCGTTGTTCCTGTGATGTATCTAATCGATCCTTACTCATCTATTATGTTATTTGACGTTTCGATGGACTCCAGTAACTCTAATGTGAGAAACGAAATTTTCGGACGCAGCAGAAGCTGGAAATAGTTTTAAACGAAACAACACGCATTAGCGTTGTTCCTGTGATGTATCTAATCGATCCTTACTTATCTATCATGTTATTTGACGTTTGGATGGACTCCAGTATCCCTGACGTGAGATACGAAGTTCTCGGACGCAGCAGAAGCTGGAAATAGTTTTAAACGAAACAACACGCATTATTATTCCTGTGATGTATCTAATCGATCCTTACTCATCTATCATGTTATTTGACGTTTCGATGGACTCCAGTAACTCTAATGTGAGATACGAAATTTTCGGACGCAGCAGAAGCTGGAAATAGTTTTAAATGAAACAACACGCATTAGCGTTGTTCCTGTGATGTATCTAATCGATCCTTACTTACCTATCATGTTATTTGACGATTGGATGGACTCCAGTAACCCTGACGTGAGATACGAAGTTCTCGGACGCAGCAGAAGCTGGAAATAGTTTTAAACGAAACAACACGCATTAGCGTTGTTCCTGTGATGTATCTAATCGATCCTTACTCATCTATCATGTTATTTGACGTTTCGATGGACTCCAGTAACTCTAATGTGAGATACGAAATTTTCGGACGCAGCAGAAGCTGAAAATAGTTTTAAACGAAACAACACGCATTAGCGTTGTTCCTGTGATGTATCTAATCGATCCTTACTTATCTATCATGTTATTTGACGTTTGGATGGGCTCCAGTAACCCTGACGTGAGATAAGAAGTTCTCGGACGCAGCAGAATCTGGAAATAGTTTTAAACGAAACAACACGCATTGGCGTTGTTCCTGTGATGTATCTAATCGATCCTTACTCATCTATCATGTTATTTGACGTTTGGATGGACTCCAGTAACCCTGACGTGAGATACGAAGTTCTCGGACGCAGCAGAAGCTGGATACAGTTTTAAACGAAACAACACGCATTAGCGTTGTTCCTGTGATGTATCTAATCGATCCTTACTCATCTATCATGTTATTTGGCGTTTCGATGGACTCCAGTAACTTTGATGTGAGATACGAAGTTCTCGGACGCAGCTGAAGCTAGAAATAGTTTTAAACGAAACAACACGCATTAGGGTTGTTCCTGTGTAGTATCTAATCGATCCTAACTTATCTATCATGTTATTTGACATTTCGATGGACTCCAGTAGCTCTGATGTGATATACGACGTTTTCGGACGCAGCAGCAGCTGGAAATAGTTTTAAACGAAACAACACATATTAGCGTTGTTCCTGTGATGTATCTAATCGATCCTTACTTAGCTACTATGTTATTTGACGTTTCGATGGACTCCAGTAACTATAATGTGAGATACGAAATTTTCGGACGCAGCAGCAGCTGGAAATAGTTTGAAACGAAACAACACATATTAACGTTGTTCCTGTGATGTATCTAATCGATCCTTACTCATCTATCATGTTATTTGACGTTTGGACGGACTCCAGTAACTCTGATGAGAGATACAAAGTTCTCGGACGCAGTAGAAGCTGGAAATAGTTTTGAACGAAACAACACGTATTAGCGTTGGTCCTGTGATGTATCTAAACGATCCTTACTTATCTAACATGTTATTTGACGTTTGGATGGGCTCCAGTAAGTCTGATGTGAGATACAAAGTTTTTGGACGCAGCAGAAGCTGGAAATAGTTTTAAAAGAAACAACACGTATTAGCGTTGTTCCTGTGCTGTATCTAATCGATCCTTACTCATATATCATGTTATTTGGCGTTTCGATGGACTCCAGTAGCTCTGATGTGAGATACGACGTTTTCGGACGCAGCAGAAGCTGGAAATAGTTTTAAACGAAACAACACGTATTAGCGTTGTTCCTGTGATGTATCTAATCGATCCTTACTCATCTGTCATGTTATTTGACGTTTGGATGGACTCCAGTAACCCTTTCGTGAGTTACGAAGTTCTCGGACGCAGCAGAACCTGGAAATAGTTTTAAACGAAACAACACGCATTAGCGTTGTTCCTGTGATGTATCTAATCGATCCTTACTCATCTATTATGTTATTTGACGTTTCGATGGACTCCAGTAACTCTAATGTGAGAAACGAAATTTTCGGACGCAGCAGAAGCTGGAAATAGTTTTAAACGAAACAACACGCATTAGCGTTGTTCCTGTGATGTATCTAATCGATCCTTACTTATCTATCATGTTATTTGACGTTTGGATGGACTCCAGTAACCCTGACGTGAGATACGAAGTTCTCGGACGCAGCAGAAGCTGGAAATAGTTTTAAACGAAACAACACGCATTATTATTCCTGTGATGTATCTAATCGATCCTTACTCATCTATCATGTTATTTGACGTTTCGATGGACTCCAGTAACTCTAATGTGAGATACGAAATTTTCGGACGCAGCAGAAGCTGGAAATAGTTTTAAATGAAACAACACGCATTAGCGTTGTTCCTGTGATGTATCTAATCGATCCTTACTTATCTATCATGTTATTTGACGATTGGATGGACTCCAGTAACCCTGACGTGAGATACGAAGTTCTCGGACGCAGCAGAAGCTGGAAATAGTTTTAAACGAAACAACACGCATTAGCGTTGTTCCTGTGATGTATCTAATCGATCCTTACTCATCTATCATGTTATTTGACGTTTCGATGGACTCCAGTAACTCTAATGTGAGATACGAAATTTTCGGACGCAGCAGAAGCTGAAAATAGTTTTAAACGAAACAACACGCATTAGCGTTGTTCCTGTGATGTATCTAATCGATCCTTACTTATCTATCATGTTATTTGACGTTTGGATGGGCTCCAGTAACCCTGACGTGAGATAAGAAGTTCTCGGACGCAGCAGAATCTGGAAATAGTTTTAAACGAAACAACACGCATTGGCGTTGTTCCTGTGATGTATTTAATCGATCCTTACTCATCTATCATGTTATTTGACGTTTGGATGGACTCCAGTAACCCTGACGTGAGATACGAAGTTCTCGGACGCAGCAGAAGCTGGATACAGTTTTAAACGAAACAACACGCATTAGCGTTGTTCCTGTGATGTATCTAATCGATCCTTACTCATCTATCATGTTATTTGGCGTTTCGATGGACTCCAGTAACTTTGATGTGAGATACGAAGTTCTCGGACGCAGCTGAAGCTAGAAATAGTTTTAAACGAAACAACACGCATTAGGGTTGTTCCTGTGTAGTATCTAATCGATCCTAACTTATCTATCATGTTATTTGACATTTCGATGGACTCCAGTAGCTCTGATGTGATATACGACGTTTTCGGACGCAGCAGCAGCTGGAAATAGTTTTAAACGAAACAACACATATTAGCGTTGTTCCTGTGATGTATCTAATCGATCCTTACTTAGCTACTATGTTATTTGACGTTTCGATGGACTCCAGTAACTATAATGTGAGATACGAAATTTTCGGACGCAGCAGCAGCTGGAAATAGTTTGAAACGAAACAACACATATTAACGTTGTTCCTGTGATGTATCTAATCGATCCTTACTCATCTATCATGTTATTTGACGTTTGGACGGACTCCAGTAACTCTGATGAGAGATACAAAGTTCTCGGACGCAGTAGAAGCTGGAAATAGTTTTGAACGAAACAACACGTATTAGCGTTGGTCCTGTGATGTATCTAAACGATCCTTACTTATCTAACATGTTATTTGACGTTTGGATGGGCTCCAGTAAGTCTGATGTGAGATACAAAGTTTTTGGACGCAGCAGAAGCTGGAAATAGTTTTAAAAGAAACAACACGTATTAGCGTTGTTCCTGTGCTGTATCTAATCGATCCTTACTCATATATCATGTTATTTGGCGTTTCGATGGACTCCAGTAGCTCTGATGTGAGATACGACGTTTTCGGACGCAGCAGAAGCTGGAAATAGTTTTAAACGAAACAACACGCTTTAGCGTTGTTCCTGTGATGTATCTAATCGATCCTTACTCATCTATCATGTTATTTGGCGTTTCGATGGACTCCAGTAACTTTGATGTGAGATACGAAGTTCTCGGACGCAGCTGAAGCTGGAAATAGTTTTAAATGAAACAACACGTATTAGCGTTGTTCCTGTGATGTATCTAATCGATCCTTACTCATCTATCATGTTATTTGGCGTTTCGATGCACTCCAGTAACTTTGATGTGAGATACGAAGTTCTCGGACGCAGCTGAAGCTGGAAATAGTTTTAAATGAAACAACACGTATTAGCGTTGTTCCTGTGCTGTATCTAATCGATCCTTACTCATATATCATGTTATTTGGCGTTTCGATGGACTCCAGTAACCCTGACGTGAGATACGAAGCTCTCGGACGCAGCAGAAGCTGGAAATAGTTTTAAACGAAACAACACGTATTAGCGTTGTTCCTGTGATGTATCTAAAAGATCCTTACTCATCTATCATGTTATTTGACGTTTGGATGGACTCCAGTAACTCTGATGTGAGATACAGTTTTTGGACGCAGCAGAAGCTGGAAATAGTTTTGAACTAAACAACACGTATTGGCGTTGTTCCTGTGATGTATCTAATCGATCCTTACTTAGGTACTATGTTATTTGAAGTTTCGGTGGACTCCAGTAACTCTAACGTGAGATACGAAATTTTCGGACGCAGCAGCAGCTGGAAATAGTTTGAAACGAAACAACACATATTAGCGTTGTTCCTGTGATGTATCTAATCGATCCTTACTCATCTATCATGTTATTTGACGTTTGGACGGACTCCAGTAACTCTGATGAGAGATACAAAGTTCTCGGACGCAGTAGAAGCTGGAAATAGTTTTAAATGAAACAACACGTATTAGCGTTGTTCCTGTGATGTATCTAATCGATCCTTACTCATCTATCATGTTATTTGGCGTTTCGATGGACTCCAGTAGCTCTGATGTGAGATACGACGTTTTCTGAGGCAGCAGAAGCTGGAAATAGTTTTAAACGAAACAGCACGATTAGCGTTGTTCCTGTGATGTATCTAATCGATCCTTACTCATCTATCATGTTATTTGACGTTTTGATGGACTCCAGTAATTCTAATGTGAGAAACGAAATTTTCGGACGCAGCAGAAGCTGGATTTAGTTCTAAACGAAACAACACGCATTAGCGCTGTTCCTGTGATATATCTAATCGATCCTTACTTATCTATCATGTTATTTGACGTTTGGATGGACTCCAGTAACCCTGACGTGAGATACGAAGTTCTCGGACGCAGCAGAACCTGGAAATAGTTTTAAACGAAACAACACGCATTAGCGTTGTTCCTGTGATGTATCTAATCGATCCTTTCTCATCTATCATGTTATTTGGCGTTTCGATGGACTCCAGTAACTTCGATGTGAGATACGAAGTTCTCGGACGCAGCTGAAGCTGGAAATAGTTTTAAATGAAAGAACACGTATTAGCGTTGTTCCTGTGATGTATCTAAACGATCCTTACTTATCTAACATGTTATTTGACGTTTGGATGGACTCCAGCAAGTCTGATGTGAGATAAAAAGTTTTTGGACGCAGCAGGAGCTGGAAATAGTTTTAAACGATACAACAGGTATTAGTGTTGTTCCTGTGCTGTATCTAATCGATCCTTACTCATATATCATGTTATTTGGCGTTTCGATGGACTCCAGTAGCTCTGATGTGAGATACGACGTTTTCGGACGCAGCAGAAGCTGGAAATAGTTTTAAACGAAACAACACGTATTAGCGTTGTTCCTGTGATGTATCTAATCGATCCTTACTCATCTATCATGTTATTTGACGTTTGGATGGACTCCAGTAACTCTGATGTGAGATACAAAGTTTTTGGACGCAGCAGAAGCTGGAAATAGTTTTAAATGAAACAACACGCATTAGCGTTGTTCCTGTGATGTATCTAATCGATCCTTACTTATCTATCATGTTATTTGACGATTGGATGGACTCCAGTAACCCTGACGTGAGATACGAAGTTCTCGGACGCAGCAGAAGCTGGAAATAGTTTTAAACGAAACAACACGCATTAGCGTTGTTCCTGTGATGTATCTAATCGATCCTTACTCATCTATCATGTTATTTGACGTTTCGATGGACTCCAGTAACTCTAATGTGAGATACGAAATTTTCGGACGCAGCAGAAGCTGAAAATAGTTTTAAACGAAACAACACGCATTAGCGTTGTTCCTGTGATGTATCTAATCGATCCTTACTTATCTATCATGTTATTTGACGTTTGGATGGGCTCCAGTAACCCTGACGTGAGATACGAAGTTCTCGGACGCAGCAGAATCTGGAAATAGTTTTAAACGAAACAACACGCATTGGCGTTGTTCCTGTGATGTATCTGATCGATCCTTACTCATCTATCATGTTATTTGACGTTTGGATGGACTCCAGTAACCCTGACGTGAGATACGAAGTTCTCGGACGCAGCAGAAGCTGGATACAGTTTTAAACGAAACAACACGCATTAGCGTTGTTCCTGTGATGTATCTAATCGATCCTTACTCATCTATCATGTTATTTGGCGTTTCGATGGACTCCAGTAACTTTGATGAGAGATACGAAGTTCTCGGACGCAGCTGAAGCTAGAAATAGTTTTAAACGAAACAACACGCATTAGGGTTGTTCCTGTGTAGTATCTAATCGATCCTAACTTATCTATCATGTTATTTGACATTTCGATGGACTCCAGTAGCTCTGATGTGATATACGACGTTTTCGGACGCAGCAGCAGCTGGAAATAGTTTTAAACGAAACAACACATATTAGCGTTGTTCCTGTGATGTATCTAATCGATCCTTACTTAGCTACTATGTTATTTGACGTTTCGATGGACTCCAGTAACTATAATGTGAGATACGAAATTTTCGGACGCAGCAGCAGCTGGAAATAGTTTGAAACGAAACAACACATATTAACGTTGTTCCTGTGATGTATCTAATCGATCCTTACTCATCTATCATGTTATTTGACGTTTGGACGGACTCCAGTAACTCTGATGAGAGATACAAAGTTCTCGGACGCAGTAGAAGCTGGAAATAGTTTTGAACGAAACAACACGTATTAGCGTTGGTCCTGTGATGTATCTAAACGATCCTTACTTATCTAACATGTTATTTGACGTTTGGATGGGCTCCAGTAAGTCTGATGTGAGATACAAAGTTTTTGGACGCAGCAGAAGCTGGAAATAGTTTTAAAAGAAACAACACGTATTAGCGTTGTTCCTGTGCTGTATCTAATCGATCCTTACTCATATATCATGTTATTTGGCGTTTCGATGGACTCCAGTAGCTCTGATGTGAGATACGACGTTTTCGGACGCAGCAGAAGCTGGAAATAGTTTTAAACGAAACAACACGCATTAGCGTTGTTCCTGTGATGTATCTAATCGATCCTTACTCATCTATCATGTTATTTGACGTTTCGATGGACTCCAGTAACTTTAATGTGAGAAACGAAATTTTCGGACGCAGCAGAAGCTGGAAATAGTTTTAAACGAAACAACACGCATTGGCGTTGTTCCTGTGATGTATCTAATCGATCCTTACTCATCTATCATGTTATTTGACGTTTGGATGGACTCCAGTAACCCTGACGTGAGATACGAAGTTCTCGGACGCAGCAGAACCTGGAAATAGTTTTAAACGAAACAACACGCATTAGCGTTGTTCCTGTGATGTATCTAATCGATCCTTACTCATCTATCATGTTATTTGGCGTTTCGATGGACTCCAGTAACTTTGATGTGAGATACGAATTTCTCGGACGCAGCTGAAGCTGGAAATAGTTTTAAATGAAACAACACGTATTAGCGTTGTTCCTGTGATGTATCTAAACGATCCTTACTTATCTAACATGTTATTTGACGTTTGGATGGATTCCAGTAAGTATGATGTGAGATACAAAGTTTTTGGACGCAGCAGGAGCTGGAAATAGTTTTAAACGAAACAACACGTATTAGCGTTGTTCCTGTGCTGTATCTAATCGATCCTTACTCATATATCATGTTATTTGGCGTTTCGATGGACTCCAGTAGCTCTGATGTGAGATACGACGTTTTCGGACGCAGCAGAAGCTGGAAATAGTTTTAAACGAAACAACACGTATTAGCGTTGTTCCTGTGATGTATCTAATCGATCCTTACTCATCTGTCATGTTATTTGACGTTTGGATGGACTCCAGTAACCCTGACGTGAGTTACGAAGTTCTCGGACGCAGCAGAACCTGGAAATAGTTTTAAACGAAACAACACGCATTAGCGTTGTTCCTGTGATGTATCTAATCGATCCTTACTCATCTATTATGTTATTTGACGTTTCGATGGACTCCAGTAACTCTAATGTGAGAAACGAAATTTTCGGACGCAGCAGAAGCTGGAAATAGTTTTAAACGAAACAACACGCATTAGCGTTGTTCCTGTGATGTATCTAATCGATCCTTACTTATCTATCATGTTATTTGACGTTTGGATGGACTCCAGTAACAATGACGTGAGATACGAAGTTCTCGGACGCAGCAGAAGCTGGAAATAGTTTTAAACGAAACAACACGCATTATTATTCCTGTGATGTATCTAATCGATCCTTACTCATCTATCATGTTATTTGACGTTTCGATGGACTCCAGTAACTCTAATGTGAGATACGAAATTTTCGGACGCAGCAGAAGCTGGAAATAGTTTTAAATGAAACAACACGCATTAGCGTTGTTCCTGTGATGTATCTAATCGATCCTTACTTATCTATCATGTTATTTGACGATTGGATGGACTCCAGTAACCCTGACGTGAGATACGAAGTTCTCGGACGCAGCAGAAGCTGGAAATAGTTTTAAACGAAACAACACGCATTAGCGTTGTTCCTGTGATGTATCTAATCGATCCTTACTCATCTATCATGTTATTTGACGTTTCGATGGACTCCAGTAACTCTAATGTGAGATACGAAATTTTCGGACGCAGCAGAAGCTGAAAATAGTTTTAAACGAAACAACACGCATTAGCGTTGTTCCTGTGATGTATCTAATCGATCCTTACTTATCTATCATGTTATTTGACGTTTGGATGGGCTCCAGTAACCCTGACGTGAGATAAGAAGTTCTCGGACGCAGCAGAATCTGGAAATAGTTTTAAACGAAACAACACGCATTGGCGTTGTTCCTGTGATGTATCTAATCGATCCTTACTCATCTATCATGTTATTTGACGTTTGGATGGACTCCAGTAACCCTGACGTGAGATACGAAGTTCTCGGACGCAGCAGAAGCTGGATACAGTTTTAAACGAAACAACACGCATTAGCGTTGTTCCTGTGATGTATCTAATCGATCCTTACTCATCTATCATGTTATTTGGCGTTTCGATGGACTCCAGTAACTTTGATGTGAGATACGAAGTTCTCGGACGCAGCTGAAGCTAGAAATAGTTTTAAACGAAACAACACGCATTAGGGTTGTTCCTGTGTAGTATCTAATCGATCCTAACTTATCTATCATGTTATTTGACATTTCGATGGACTCCAGTAGCTCTGATGTGATATACGACGTTTTCGGACGCAGCAGCAGCTGGAAATAGTTTTAAACGAAACAACACATATTAGCGTTGTTCCTGTGATGTATCTAATCGATCCTTACTTAGCTACTATGTTATTTGACGTTTCGATGGACTCCAGTAACTATAATGTGAGATACGAAATTTTCGGACGCAGCAGCAGCTGGAAATAGTTTGAAACGAAACAACACATATTAACGTTGTTCCTGTGATGTATCTAATCGATCCTTACTCATCTATCATGTTATTTGACGTTTGGACGGACTCCAGTAACTCTGATGAGAGATACAAAGTTCTCGGACGCAGTAGAAGCTGGAAATAGTTTTGAACGAAACAACACGTATTAGCGTTGGTCCTGTGATGTATCTAAACGATCCTTACTTATCTAACATGTTATTTGACGTTTGGATGGGCTCCAGTAAGTCTGATGTGAGATACAAAGTTTTTGGACGCAGCAGAAGCTGGAAATAGTTTTAAAAGAAACAACACGTATTAGCGTTGTTCCTGTGCTGTATCTAATCGATCCTTACTCATATATCATGTTATTTGGCGTTTCGATGGACTCCAGTAGCTCTGATGTGAGATACGACGTTTTCGGACGCAGCAGAAGCTGGAAATAGTTTTAAACGAAACAACACGTATTAGCGTTGTTCCTGTGATGTATCTAATCGATCCTTACTCATCTGTCATGTTATTTGACGTTTGGATGGACTCCAGTAACCCTGACGTGAGTTACGAAGTTCTCGGACGCAGCAGAACCTGGAAATAGTTTTAAACGAAACAACACGCATTAGCGTTGTTCCTGTGATGTATCTAATCGATCCTTACTCATCTATTATGTTATTTGACGTTTCGATGGACTCCAGTAACTCTAATGTGAGAAACGAAATTTTCGGACGCAGCAGAAGCTGGAAATAGTTTTAAACGAAACAACACGCATTAGCGTTGTTCCTGTGATGTATCTAATCGATCCTTACTTATCTATCATGTTATTTGACGTTTGGATGGACTCCAGTAACCCTGACGTGAGATACGAAGTTCTCGGACGCAGCAGAAGCTGGAAATAGTTTTAAACGAAACAACACGCATTATTATTCCTGTGATGTATCTAATCGATCCTTACTCATCTATCATGTTATTTGACGTTTCGATGGACTCCAGTAACTCTAATGTGAGATACGAAATTTTCGGACGCAGCAGAAGCTGGAAATAGTTTTAAATGAAACAACACGCATTAGCGTTGTTCCTGTGATGTATCTAATCGATCCTTACTTATCTATCATGTTATTTGACGATTGGATGGACTCCAGTAACCCTGACGTGAGATACGAAGTTCTCGGACGCAGCAGAAGCTGGAAATAGTTTTAAACGAAACAACACGCATTAGCGTTGTTCCTGTGATGTATCTAATCGATCCTTACTCATCTATCATGTTATTTGACGTTTCGATGGACTCCAGTAACTCTAATGTGAGATACGAAATTTTCGGACGCAGCAGAAGCTGAAAATAGTTTTAAACGAAACAACACGCATTAGCGTTGTTCCTGTGATGTATCTAATCGATCCTTACTTATCTATCATGTTATTTGACGTTTGGATGGGCTCCAGTAACCCTGACGTGAGATAAGAAGTTCTCGGACGCAGCAGAATCTGGAAATAGTTTTAAACGAAACAACACGCATTGGCGTTGTTCCTGTGATGTATCTAATCGATCCTTACTCATCTATCATGTTATTTGACGTTTGGATGGACTCCAGTAACCCTGACGTGAGATACGAAGTTCTCGGACGCAGCAGAAGCTGGATACAGTTTTAAACGAAACAACACGCATTAGCGTTGTTCCTGTGATGTATCTAATCGATCCTTACTCATCTATCATGTTATTTGGCGTTTCGATGGACTCCAGTAACTTTGATGTGAGATACGAAGTTCTCGGACGCAGCTGAAGCTAGAAATAGTTTTAAACGAAACAACACGCATTAGGGTTGTTCCTGTGTAGTATCTAATCGATCCTAACTTATCTATCATGTTATTTGACATTTCGATGGACTCCAGTAGCTCTGATGTGATATACGACGTTTTCGGACGCAGCAGCAGCTGGAAATAGTTTTAAACGAAACAACACATATTAGCGTTGTTCCTGTGATGTATCTAATCGATCCTTACTTAGCTACTATGTTATTTGACGTTTCGATGGACTCCAGTAACTATAATGTGAGATACGAAATTTTCGGACGCAGCAGCAGCTGGAAATAGTTTGAAACGAAACAACACATATTAACGTTGTTCCTGTGATGTATCTAATCGATCCTTACTCATCTATCATGTTATTTGACGTTTGGACGGACTCCAGTAACTCTGATGAGAGATACAAAGTTCTCGGACGCAGTAGAAGCTGGAAATAGTTTTGAACGAAACAACACGTATTAGCGTTGGTCCTGTGATGTATCTAAACGATCCTTACTTATCTAACATGTTATTTGACGTTTGGATGGGCTCCAGTAAGTCTGATGTGAGATACAAAGTTTTTGGACGCAGCAGAAGCTGGAAATAGTTTTAAAAGAAACAACACGTATTAGCGTTGTTCCTGTGCTGTATCTAATCGATCCTTACTCATATATCATGTTATTTGGCGTTTCGATGGACTCCAGTAGCTCTGATGTGAGATACGACATTTTCGGACGCAGCAGAAGCTGGAAATAGTTTTAAACGAAACAACACGCTTTAGCGTTGTTCCTGTGATGTATCTAATCGATCCTTACTCATCTATCATGTTATTTGGCGTTTCGATGGACTCCAGTAACTTTGATGTGAGATACGAAGTTCTCGGACGCAGCTGAAGCTGGAAATAGTTTTAAATGAAACAACACGTATTAGCGTTGTTCCTGTGATGTATCTAATCGATCCTTACTCATCTATCATGTTATTTGGCGTTTCGATGCACTCCAGTAACTTTGATGTGAGATACGAAGTTCTCGGACGCAGCTGAAGCTGGAAATAGTTTTAAATGAAACAACACGTATTAGCGTTGTTCCTGTGCTGTATCTAATCGATCCTTACTCATATATCATGTTATTTGGCGTTTCGATGGACTCCAGTAACCCTGACGTGAGATACGAAGCTCTCGGACGCAGCAGAAGCTGGAAATAGTTTTAAACGAAACAACACGTATTAGCGTTGTTCCTGTGATGTATCTAAAAGATCCTTACTCATCTATCATGTTATTTGACGTTTGGATGGACTCCAGTAACTCTGATGTGAGATACAGTTTTTGGACGCAGCAGAAGCTGGAAATAGTTTTGAACTAAACAACACGTATTGGCGTTGTTCCTGTGATGTATCTAATCGATCCTTACTTAGGTACTATGTTATTTGAAGTTTCGGTGGACTCCAGTAACTCTAATGTGAGATACGAAATTTTCGGACGCAGCAGCAGCTGGAAATAGTTTGAAACGAAACAACACATATTAGCGTTGTTCCTGTGATGTATCTAATCGATCCTTACTCATCTATCATGTTATTTGACGTTTGGACGGACTCCAGTAACTCTGATGAGAGATACAAAGTTCTCGGACGCAGTAGAAGCTGGAAATAGTTTTAAATGAAACAACACGTATTAGCGTTGTTCCTGTGATGTATCTAATCGATCCTTACTCATCTATCATGTTATTTGGCGTTTCGATGGACTCCAGTAGCTCTGATGTGAGATACGACGTTTTCTGAGGCAGCAGAAGCTGGAAATAGTTTTAAACGAAACAGCACGACTAGCGTTGTTCCTGTGATGTATCTAATCGATCCTTACTCATCTATCATGTTATTTGACGTTTTGATGGACTCCAGTAATTCTAATGTGAGAAACGAAATTTTCGGACGCAGCAGAAGCTGGATTTAGTTCTAAACGAAACAACACGCATTAGCGCTGTTCCTGTGATATATCTAATCGATCCTTACTTATCTATCATGTTATTTGACGTTTGGATGGACTCCAGTAACCCTGACGTGAGATACGAAGTTCTCGGACGCAGCAGAACCTGGAAATAGTTTTAAACGAAACAACACGCATTAGCGTTGTTCCTGTGATGTATCTAATCGATCCTTTCTCATCTATCATGTTATTTGGCGTTTCGATGGACTCCAGTAACTTCGATGTGAGATACGAAGTTCTCGGACGCAGCTGAAGCTGGAAATAGTTTTAAATGAAAGAACACGTATTAGCGTTGTTCCTGTGATGTATCTAAACGATCCTTACTTATCTAACATGTTATTTGACGTTTGGATGGACTCCAGCAAGTCTGATGTGAGATAAAAAGTTTTTGGACGCAGCAGGAGCTGGAAATAGTTTTAAACGATACAACAGGTATTAGTGTTGTTCCTGTGCTGTATCTAATCGATCCTTACTCATATATCATGTTATTTGGCGTTTCGATGGACTCCAGTAGCTCTGATGTGAGATACGACGTTTTCGGACGCAGCAGAAGCTGGAAATAGTTTTAAACGAAACAACACGTATTAGCGTTGTTCCTGTGATGTATCTAATCGATCCTTACTCATCTATCATGTTATTTGACGTTTGGATGGACTCCAGTAACTCTGATGTGAGATACAAAGTTTTTGGACGCAGCAGAAGCTGGAAATAGTTTTAAATGAAACAACACGCATTAGCGTTGTTCCTGTGATGTATCTAATCGATCCTTACTTATCTATCATGTTATTTGACGATTGGATGGACTCCAGTAACCCTGACGTGAGATACGAAGTTCTCGGACGCAGCAGAAGCTAGAAATAGTTTTAAACGAAACAACACGCATTAGCGTTGTTCCTGTGATGTATCTAATCGATCCTTACTCATCTATCATGTTATTTGACGTTTCGATGGACTCCAGTAACTCTAATGTGAGATACGAAATTTTCGGACGCAGCAGAAGCTGAAAATAGTTTTAAACGAAACAACACGCATTAGCGTTGTTCCTGTGATGTATCTAATCGATCCTTACTTATCTATCATGTTATTTGACGTTTGGATGGGCTCCAGTAACCCTGACGTGAGATACGAAGTTCTCGGACGCAGCAGAATCTGGAAATAGTTTTAAACGAAACAACACGCATTGGCGTTGTTCCTGTGATGTATCTAATCGATCCTTACTCATCTATCATGTTATTTGACGTTTCGATGGACTCCAGTAACCCTGACGTGAGATACGAAGTTCTCGGACGCAGCAGAAGCTGGATACAGTTTTAAACGAAACAACACGCATTAGCGTTGTTCCTGTGATGTATCTAATCGATCCTTACTCATCTATCATGTTATTTGGCGTTTCGATGGACTCCAGTAACTTTGATGAGAGATACGAAGTTCTCGGACGCAGCTGAAGCTAGAAATAGTTTTAAACGAAACAACACGCATTAGGGTTGTTCCTGTGTAGTATCTAATCGATCCTAACTTATCTATCATGTTATTTGACATTTCGATGGACTCCAGTAGCTCTGATGTGATATACGACGTTTTCGGACGCAGCAGCAGCTGGAAATAGTTTTAAACGAAACAACACATATTAGCGTTGTTCCTGTGATGTATCTAATCGATCCTTACTTAGCTACTATGTTATTTGACGTTTCGATGGACTCCAGTAACTATAATGTGAGATACGAAATTTTCGGACGCAGCAGCAGCTGGAAATAGTTTGAAACGAAACAACACATATTAACGTTGTTCCTGTGATGTATCTAATCGATCCTTACTCATCTATCATGTTATTTGACGTTTGGACGGACTCCAGTAACTCTGATGAGAGATACAAAGTTCTCGGACGCAGTAGAAGCTGGAAATAGTTTTGAACGAAACAACACGTATTAGCGTTGGTCCTGTGATGTATCTAAACGATCCTTACTTATCTAACATGTTATTTGACGTTTGGATGGGCTCCAGTAAGTCTGATGTGAGATACAAAGTTTTTGGACGCAGCAGAAGCTGGAAATAGTTTTAAAAGAAACAACACGTATTAGCGTTGTTCCTGTGCTGTATCTAATCGATCCTTACTCATATATCATGTTATTTGGCGTTTCGATGGACTCCAGTAGCTCTGATGTGAGATACGACGTTTTCGGACGCAGCAGAAGCTGGAAATAGTTTTAAACGAAACAACACGCATTAGCGTTGTTCCTGTGATGTATCTAATCGATCCTTACTCATCTATCATGTTATTTGGCGTTTCGATGGACTCCAGTAACTTTGATGTGAGATACGAAGTTCTCGGACGCAGCTGAAGCTGGAAATAGTTTTAAATGAAACAACACGTATTAGCGTTGTTCCTGTGATGTATCTAATCGATCCTTACTCATCTATCATGTTATTTGGCGTTTCGATGCACTCCAGTAACTTTGATGTGAGATACGAAGTTCTCGGACGCAGCTGAAGCTGGAAATAGTTTTAAATGAAACAACACGTATTAGCGTTGTTCCTGTGCTGTATCTAATCGATCCTTACTCATATATCATGTTATTTGGCGTTTCGATGGACTCCAGTAACCCTGACGTGAGATACGAAGCTCTCGGACGCAGCAGAAGCTGGAAATAGTTTTAAACGAAACAACACGTATTAGCGTTGTTCCTGTGATGTATCTAAAAGATCCTTACTCATCTATCATGTTATTTGACGTTTGGATGGACTCCAGTAACTCTGATGTGAGATACAGTTTTTGGACGCAGCAGAAGCTGGAAATAGTTTTGAACTAAACAACACGTATTGGCGTTGTTCCTGTGATGTATCTAATCGATCCTTACTTAGGTACTATGTTATTTGAAGTTTCGGTGGACTCCAGTAACTCTAATGTGAGATACGAAATTTTCGGACGCAGCAGCAGCTGGAAATAGTTTGAAACGAAACAACACATATTAGCGTTGTTCCTGTGATGTATCTAATCGATCCTTACTCATCTATCATGTTATTTGACGTTTGGACGGACTCCAGTAACTCTGATGAGAGATACAAAGTTCTCGGACGCAGTAGAAGCTGGAAATAGTTTTAAATGAAACAACACGTATTAGCGTTGTTCCTGTGATGTATCTAATCGATCCTTACTCATCTATCATGTTATTTGGCGTTTCGATGGACTCCAGTAGCTCTGATGTGAGATACGACGTTTTCTGAGGCAGCAGAAGCTGGAAATAGTTTTAAACGAAACAACACGATTAGCGTTGTTCCTGTGATGTATCTAATCGATCCTTACTCATCTATCATGTTATTTGACGTTTTGATGGACTCCAGTAATTCTAATGTGAGAAACGAAATTTTCGGACGCAGCAGAAGCTGGATTTAGTTCTAAATGAAACAACACGCATTAGCGCTGTTCCTGTGATATATCTAATCGATCCTTACTTATCTATCATGTTATTTGACGTTTGGATGGACTCCAGTAACCCTGACGTGAGATACGAAGTTCTCGGACGCAGCAGAACCTGGAAATAGTTTTAAACGAAACAACACGCATTAGCGTTGTTCCTGCGATGTATCTAATCGATCCTTTCTTATCTATCATGTTATTTGGCGTTTCGATGGACTCCAGTAACTTCGATGTGAGATACGAAGTTCTCGGACGCAGCTGAAGCTGGAAATAGTTTTAAATGAAAGAACACGTATTAGCGTTGTTCCTGTGATGTATCTAAACGATCCTTACTTATCTAACATGTTATTTGACGTTTGGATGGACTCCAGCAAGTCTGATGTGAGATACAAAGTTTTTGGACGCAGCAGGAGCTGGAAATAGTTTTAAACGATACAACAGGTATTAGTGTTGTTCCTGTGCTGTATCTAATCGAACCTTACTCATATATCATGTTATTTGGCGTTTCGATGGACTCCAGTAGCTCTGATGTGAGATACGACGTTTTCGGACGCAGCAGAAGCTGGAAATAGTTTTAAACGAAACAACACGTATTAGCGTTGTTCCTGTGATGTATCTAATCGATCCTTACTCATCTATCATGTTATTTGACGTTTGGATGGACTCCAGTAACTCTGATGTGAGATACAAAGTTTTTGGACGCAGCAGAAGCTGGAAATAGTTTTAAATGAAACAACACGCATTAGCGTTGTTCCTGTGATGTATCTAATCGATCCTTACTTATCTATCATGTTATTTGACGATTGGATGGACTCCAGTAACCCTGACGTGAGATACGAAGTTCTCGGACGCAGCAGAAGCTGGAAATAGTTTTAAACGAAACAACACGCATTAGCGTTGTTCCTGTGATGTATCTAATCGATCCTTACTCATCTATCATGTTATTTGACGTTTCGATGGACTCCAGTAACTCTAATGTGAGATACGAAATTTTCGGACGCAGCAGAAGCTGAAAATAGTTTTAAACGAAACAACACGCATTAGCGTTGTTCCTGTGATGTATCTAATCGATCCTTACTTATCTATCATGTTATTTGACGTTTGGATGGGCTCCAGTAACCCTGACGTGAGATACGAAGTTCTCGGACGCAGCAGAATCTGGAAATAGTTTTAAACGAAACAACACGCATTGGCGTTGTTCCTGTGATGTATCTAATCGATCCTTACTCATCTATCATGTTATTTGACGTTTGGATGGACTCCAGTAACCCTGACGTGAGATACGAAGTTCTCGGACGCAGCAGAAGCTGGATACAGTTTTAAACGAAACAACACGCATTAGCGTTGTTCCTGTGATGTATCTAATCGATCCTTACTCATCTATCATGTTATTTGGCGTTTCGATGGACTCCAGTAACTTTGATGTGAGATACGAAGTTCTCGGACGCAGCTGAAGCTAGAAATAGTTTTAAACGAAACAACACGCATTAGGGTTGTTCCTGTGTAGTATCTAATCGATCCTAACTTATCTATCATGTTATTTGACATTTCGATGGACTCCAGTAGCTCTGATGTGATATACGACGTTTTCGGACGCAGCAGCAGCTGGAAATAGTTTTAAACGAAACAACACATATTAGCGTTGTTCCTGTGATGTATCTAATCGATCCTTACTTAGCTACTATGTTATTTGACGTTTCGATGAACTCCAGTAACTATAATGTGAGATACGAAATTTTCGGACGCAGCAGCAGCTGGAAATAGTTTGAAACGAAACAACACATATTAACGTTGTTCCTGTGATGTATCTAATCGATCCTTACTCATCTATCATGTTATTTGACGTTTGGACGGACTCCAGTAACTCTGATGAGAGATACAAAGTTCTCGGACGCAGTAGAAGCTGGAAATAGTTTTGAACGAAACAACACGTATTAGCGTTGGTCCTGTGATGTATCTAAACGATCCTTACTTGTCTAACATGTTATTTGACGTTTGGATGGGCTCCAGTAAGTCTGATGTGAGATACAAAGTTTTTGGACGCAGCAGAAGCTGGAAATAGTTTTAAAAGAAACAACACGTATTAGCGTTGTTCCTGTGCTGTATCTAATCGATCCTTACTCATATATCATGTTATTTGGCGTTTCGATGGACTCCAGTAGCTCTGATGTGAGATACGAAGTTCTCGGACGCAGCTGAAGCTGGAAATAGTTTTAAATGAAACAACACGTATTAGCGTTGTTCCTGTGATGTATCTAATCGATCCTTACTCATCTATCATGTTATTTGGCGTTTCGATGCACTCCAGTAACTTTGATGTGAGATACGAAGTTCTCGGACGCAGCTGAAGCTGGAAATAGTTTTAAATGAAACAACACGTATTAGCGTTGTTCCTGTGCTGTATCTAATCGATCCTTACTCATATATCATGTTATTTGGCGTTTCGATGGACTCCAGTAACCCTGACGTGAGATACGAAGCTCTCGGACGCAGCAGAAGCTGGAAATAGTTTTAAACGAAACAACACGTATTAGCGTTGTTCCTGTGATGTATCTAAAAGATCCTTACTCATCTATCATGTTATTTGACGTTTGGATGGACTCCAGTAACTCTGATGTGAGATACAGTTTTTGGACGCAGCAGAAGCTGGAAATAGTTTTGAACTAAACAACACGTATTGGCGTTGTTCCTGTGATGTATCTAATCGATCCTTACTTAGGTACTATGTTATTTGAAGTTTCGGTGGACTCCAGTAACTCTAATGTGAGATACGAAATTTTCGGACGCAGCAGCAGCTGGAAATAGTTTGAAACGAAACAACACATATTAGCGTTGTTCCTGTGATGTATCTAATCGATCCTTACTCATCTATCATGTTATTTGACGTTTGGACGGACTCCAGTAACTCTGATGAGAGATACAAAGTTCTCGGACGCAGTAGAAGCTGGAAATAGTTTTAAATGAAACAACACGTATTAGCGTTGTTCCTGTGATGTATCTAATCGATCCTTACTCATCTATCATGTTATTTGGCGTTTCGATGGACTCCAGTAGCTCTGATGTGAGATATGACGTTTTCTGAGGCAGCAGAAGCTGGAAATAGTTTTAAACGAAACAACACGATTAGCGTTGTTCCTGTGATGTATCTAATCGATCCTTACTCATCTATCATGTTATTTGACGTTTTGATGGACTCCAGTAATTCTAATGTGAGAAACGAAATTTTCGGACGCAGCAGAAGCTGGATTTAGTTCTAAACGAAACAACACGCATTAGCGCTGTTCCTGTGATATATCTAATCGATCCTTACTTATCTGTCATGTTATTTGACGTTTGGATGGACTCCAGTAACCCTGACGTGAGATACGAAGTTCTCGGACGCAGCAGAACCTGGAAATAGTTTTAAACGAAACAACACGCATTAGCGTTGTTCCTGTGATGTATCTAATCGATCCTTTCTCATCTATCATGTTATTTGGCGTTTCGATGGACTCCAGTAACTTCGATGTGAGATACGAAGTTCTCGGACGCAGCTGAAGCTGGAAATAGTTTTAAATGAAAGAACACGTATTAGCGTTGTTCCTGTGATGTATCTAAACGATCCTTACTTATCTAACATGTTATTTGACGTTTGGATGGACTCCAGCAAGTCTGATGTGAGATACAAAGTTTTTGGACGCAGCAGGAGCTGGAAATAGTTTTAAACGATACAACAGGTATTAGCGTTGTTCCTGTGCTGTATCTAATCGATCCTTACTCATATATCATGTTATTTGGCGTTTCGATGGACTCCAGTAGCTCTGATGTGAGATACGACGTTTTCGGACGCAGCAGAAGCTGGAAATAGTTTTAAACGAAACAACACGTATTAGCGTTGTTCCTGTGATGTATCTAATCGATCCTTACTCATCTATCATGTTATTTGACGTTTGGATGGACTCCAGTAACTCTGATGTGAGATACAAAGTTTTTGGACGCAGCAGAAGCTGGAAATAGTTTTGAACGAAACAACACGTATTAGCGTTGTTCCTGTGATGTATCTAATCGATCCTCACTTAGCTACTATGTTATTTGACGTTTCGATGGACTCCAGTAACTCTAATGTGAGATACGAAATTTTCGGACGCAGCAGCAGCTGGAAATAGTTTGAAACGAAACAACACGTATTAGCGTTGTTCCTGTGATGTATTTAATCGATCCTTACTCATCTATCATGTTATTTGACGTTTGGACGGACTCCAGTAACTCTGATGAGAGATACAAAGTTCTCGGACGCAGTAGAAGCTGGAAATAGTTTTGAACGAAACAACACGTATTAGCGTTGTTCCTGTGCTGTATCTATTCGATCCTTACTCATCTATCATGTTATTTGACGTTTGGATGGACTCCAGTAACCCTGACGTGAGATACGAAGTTCTCGGACGCAGCAGAACCTGGAAATAGTTTTAAACGAAACAACACGCATTAGCGTTGTTCCTGTGATGTATCTAATCGATCCTTACTCATCTATCATGTTATTTGGCGTTTCGATGGACTCCAGTAACTTTGATGTGAGATACGAAGTTCTCGGACGCAGCTGAAGCTAGAAATAGTTTTAAACGAAACAACACGCATTAGCGTTGTTCCTGTGTAGTATCTAATCGATCCTAACTTATCTATCATGTTATTTGACATTTCGATGGACTCCAGTAGCTCTGATGTGATATACGACGTTTTCGGACGCAGCAGCAGCTGGAAATAGTTTTAAACGAAAAAACACATATTAGCGTTGTTCCTGTGATGTATCTAATCGATCCTTACTTAGCTACTATGTTATTTGACGTTTCGATGGACTCCAGTAACTCTAATGTGAGATACGAAATTTTAGGACGCAGCAGCAGCTGGAAATAGTTTGAAACGAAACAACACATATTAACGTTGTTCCTGTGATGTATCTAATCGATCCTTACTCATCTATCATGTTATTTGACGTTTGGACGGACTCCAGTAACTCTGATGAGAGACACAAAGTTCACGGACGCAGTAGAAGCTGGAAATAGTTTTGAACGAAACAACACGTATTAGCGTTGTTCCTGTGCTGTATCTAATCGATCCTTACTCATATATCATGTTATTTGGCGTTTCGATGGACTCCAGTAGCTCTGATGTGAGATACGACGTTTTCGGACGCAGCAGAAGCTGGAAATAGTTTTAAACGAAACAACACGCATTAGCGTTGTTCCTGTGATGTATCTAAACGATCCTTACTTATCTATCATGTTATTTGACATTTCGATGGACTCCAGTAGCTCTGATGTGATATACGACGTTTTCGGACGCAGCAGCAGCTGGAAATAGTTTTAAACGAAACAACACATATTAGCGTTGTTCCTGTGATGTATCTAATCGATCCTTACTTAGCTACTATGTTATTTGACGTTTCGATGAACTCCAGTAACTATAATGTGAGATACGAAATTTTCGGACGCAGCAGCAGCTGGAAATAGTTTGAAACGAAACAACACATATTAACGTTGTTCCTGTGATGTATCTAATCGATCCTTACTCATCTATCATGCTATTTGACGTTTGGACGGACTCCAGTAACTCTGATGAGAGATACAAAGTTCTCGGACGCAGTAGAAGCTGGAAATAGTTTTGAACGAAACAACACGTATTAGCGTTGGTCCTGTGATGTATCTAAACGATCCTTACTTATCTAACATGTTATTTGACGTTTGGATGGGCTCCAGTAAGTCTGATGTGAGATACAAAGTTTTTGGACGCAGCAGAAGCTGGAAATAGTTTTAAAAGAAACAACACGTATTAGCGTTGTTCCTGTGCTGTATCTAATCGATCCTTACTCATATATCATGTTATTTGGCGTTTCGATGGACTCCAGTAGCTCTGATGTGAGATACGAAGTTCTCGGACGCAGCTGAAGCTGGAAATAGTTTTAAATGAAACAACACGTATTAGCGTTGTTCCTGTGATGTATCTAATCGATCCTTACTCATCTATCATGTTATTTGGCGTTTCGATGCACTCCAGTAACTTTGATGTGAGATACGAAGTTCTCGGACGCAGCTGAAGCTGGAAATAGTTTTAAATGAAACAACACGTATTAGCGTTGTTCCTGTGCTGTATCTAATCGATCCTTACTCATATATCATCTTATTTGGCGTTTCGATGGACTCCAGTAACCCTGACGTGAGATACGAAGCTCTCGGACGCAGCAGAAGCTGGAAATAGTTTTAAACGAAACAACACGTATTAGCGTTGTTCCTGTGATGTATCTAAAAGATCCTTACTCATCTATCATGTTATTTGACGTTTGGATGGACTCCAGTAACTCTGATGTGAGATACAGTTTTTGGACGCAGCAGAAGCTGGAAATAGTTTTGAACTAAACAACACGTATTGGCGTTGTTCCTGTGATGTATCTAATCGATCCTTACTTAGGTACTATGTTATTTGAAGTTTCGGTGGACTCCAGTAACTCTAATGTGAGATACGAAATTTTCGGAGGCAGCAGCAGCTGGAAATAGTTTGAAACGAAACAACACATATTAGCGTTGTTCCTGTGATGTATCTAATCGATCCTTACTCATCTATCATGTTATTTGACGTTTGGACGGACTCCAGTAACTCTGATGAGAGATACAAAGTTCTCGGACGCAGTAGAAGCTGGAAATAGTTTTAAATGAAACAACACGTATTAGCGTTGTTCCTGTGATGTATCTAATCGATCCTTACTCATCTATCATGTTATTTGGCGTTTCGATGGACTCCAGTAGCTCTGATGTGAGATATGACGTTTTCTGAGGCAGCAGAAGCTGGAAATAGTTTTAAACGAAACAACACGATTAGCGTTGTTCCTGTGATGTATCTAATCGATCCTTACTCATCTATCATGTTATTTGACGTTTTGATGGACTCCAGTAATTCTAATGTGAGAAACGAAATTTTCGGACGCAGCAGAAGCTGGATTTAGTTCTAAACGAAACAACACGCATTAGCGCTGTTCCTGTGATATATCTAATCGATCCTTACTTATCTGTCATGTTATTTGACGTTTGGATGGACTCCAGTAACCCTGACGTGAGATACGAAGTTCTCGGACGCAGCAGAACCTGGAAATAGTTTTAAACGAAACAACACGCATTAGCGTTGTTCCTGTGATGTATCTAATCGATCCTTTCTCATCTATCATGTTATTTGGCGTTTCGATGGACTCCAGTAACTTCGATGTGAGATACGAAGTTCTCGGACGCAGCTGAAGCTGGAAATAGTTTTAAATGAAAGAATACGTATTAGCGTTGTTCCTGTGATGTATCTAAACGATCCTTACTTATCTAACATGTTATTTGACGTTTGGATGGACTCCAGCAAGTCTGATGTGAGATACAAAGTTTTTGGACGCAGCAGGAGCTGGAAATAGTTTTAAACGATACAACAGGTATTAGCGTTGTTCCTGTGCTGTATCTAATCGATCCTTACTCATATATCATGTTATTTGGCGTTTCGATGGACTCCAGTAGCTCTGATGTGAGATACGACGTTTTCGGACGCAGCAGAAGCTGGAAATAGTTTTAAACGAAACAACACGTATTAGCGTTGTTCCTGTGATGTATCTAATCGATCCTTACTCATCTATCATGTTATTTGACGTTTGGATGGACTCCAGTAACTCTGATGTGAGATACAAAGTTTTTGGACGCAGCAGAAGCTGGAAATAGTTTTGAACGAAACAACACGTATTAGCGTTGTTCCTGTGATGTATCTAATCGATCCTCACTTAGCTACTATGTTATTTGACGTTTCGATGGACTCCAGTAACTCTAATGTGAGATACGAAATTTTCGGACGCAGCAGCAGCTGGAAATAGTTTGAAACGAAACAACACGTATTAGCGTTGTTCCTGTGATGTATTTAATCGATCCTTACTCATCTATCATGTTATTTGACGTTTGGACGGACTCCAGTAACTCTGATGAGAGATACAAAGTTCTCGGACGCAGTAGAAGCTGGAAATAGTTTTGAACGAAACAACACGTATTAGCGTTGTTCCTGTGCTGTATCTATTCGATCCTTACTCATCTATCATGTTATTTGACGTTTGGATGGACTCCAGTAACCCTGACGTGAGATACGAAGTTCTCGGACGCAGCAGAACCTGGAAATAGTTTTAAACGAAACAACACGCATTAGCGTTGTTCCTGTGATGTATCTAATCGATCCTTACTCATCTATCATGTTATTTGGCGTTTCGATGGACTCCAGTAACTTTGATGTGAGATACGAAGTTCTCGGACGCAGCTGAAGCTAGAAATAGTTTTAAACGAAACAACACGCATTAGCGTTGTTCCTGTGTAGTATCTAATCGATCCTAACTTATCTATCATGTTATTTGACATTTCGATGGACTCCAGTAGCTCTGATGTGATATACGACGTTTTCGGACGCAGCAGCAGCTGGAAATAGTTTTAAAAGAAAAAACACATATTAGCGTTGTTCCTGTGATGTATCTAATCGATCCTTACTTAGCTACTATGTTATTTGACGTTTCGATGGACTCCAGTAACTCTAATGTGAGATACGAAATTTTAGGACGCAGCAGCAGCTGGAAATAGTTTGAAACGAAACAACACATATTAACGTTGTTCCTGTGATGTATCTAATCGATCCTTACTCATCTATCATGTTATTTGACGTTTGGACGGACTCCAGTAACTCTGATGAGAGACACAAAGTTCTCGGACGCAGTAGAAGCTGGAAATAGTTTTGAACGAAACAACACGTATTAGCGTTGTTCCTGTGCTGTATCTAATCGATCCTTACTCATATATCATGTTATTTGGCGTTTCGATGGACTCCAGTAGCTCTGATGTGAGATACGACGTTTTCGGACGCAGCAGAAGCTGGAAATAGTTTTAAACGAAACAACACGCATTAGCGTTGTTCCTGTGATGTATCTAAACGATCCTTACTTATCTAACATGTTATTTGACGTTTGGATGGACTCCAGCAAGTCTGATGTGAGATACAAAGTTTTTGGACGCAGCAGGAGCTGGAAATAGTTTTAAACGAAACAACAGGTATTAGCGTTGTTCCTGTGCTGTATCTAATCGATCCTTACTCATCTATCATGTTATTTGGCGTTTCGATGGACTCCAGTAATTTTGATGTGAGATACGAAGTTCTCGGACGCAGCTGAAGCTGGAAATAGTTTTAAATGAAACACGTATTAGCGTTGTTCCTGTGCTGTATCTAATCGATCCTTACTCATATATCATGTTATTTGGCGTTTCGATGGACTCCAGTAACCCTGACGTGAGATACGAAGTTCTCGGACGCAGTAGAAGCTGGAAATAGTTTTAAAGGAAACAACACGTATTAGCGTTGTTCCTGTGATGTATCTAATCGATCCTTACTCATCTATCATGTTATTTGACGTTTGGACGGACTCCAGTAACTCTGATGAGAGATACGAAGTTCTCGGACGCAGCAGAAGCTGGAAATAGTTTTAAACGAAACAACACGCATTAGCGTTGTTCCTGTGATGTATCTAATCGATCCTTACTCATCTATCATGTTATTTGACGTTTGGATGGACTCCAGTAGCTCTGATGTGAGATACGACGTTTTCGGACGCAGCAGAATCTGGAAATAGTTTTAAACGAAACAACACGTATTAGCGTTGTTCCTGTGATGTATCTAATCGATCCTTACTCATCTATTATGTTATTTGACGTTTGGATGGACTCCAGTAACCCTGACGTGAGATACGAAGTTCTCGGACGCAGCAGAACCTGGAAATAGTTTTAAACGAAACAACACGCATTAGCGTTGTTCCTGTGATGTATCTAATCGATCCTTACTCATCTATCATGTTATTTGGCGTTTCGATGGACTCCAGTAACTTTGATGTGAGATACGAAGTTCTAGGACGCAGCTGAAGCTGGAAATAGTTTTAAATGAAACAACACGTATTAGCGTTGTTCCTGTGATGTATCTAAACGATCCTTACTTATCTAACATGTTATTTGACGTTTGGATGGACTCCAGTAAGTCTGATGTGAGATACAAAGTTTTTGGACGCAGCAGGAGCTGGAAATAGTTTTAAACGAAACAACACGTATTAGTGTTGTTCCTGTGCTGTATTTAATCGATCCTTACTCATATATCATGTTATTTGGCGTTTCGATGGACTCCAGTAGCTCTGATGTGAGATACGAAGTTCTCGGACGCAGCAGAAGCTACAAATAGTCTTAAACGAAACAACACGTATTAGCGTTGTTCCTGTGATGTATCTAATCGATCCTTACTCATCTATCATGTTATTTGACGTTTGGATGGACTCCAGTAACTCTGATGTGAGATACAAAGTTTTTGGACGCAGCAGAACCTGGAAATAGTTTTGAACGAAACAACACGTATTAGCGTTGTTCCTGTGATGTATCTAATCGATCCTTAATCATCTATCATGTTATTTGGCGTTTCGATGGACTCCAGTAGCTCTGATGTGAGATACGAAATTCTCGGACGCAGCAGAAGCTGGAAATAGTTTTAAACGAAACAACACGCATTAGCGTTGTTCCTGTGATGTATCTAATCGATCCTTACTTATCTATCATATTATTTGACGTTTGGATGGACTCCAGTAACCCTGACGTGAGATACGAAGTTCTCGGACGCAGCAGAAGCTGGAAATAATTTTAAACGAAACAACACGTATTGGCGTTGTTCCTGTGATGTATCTAATCGATCCTTACTCATCTATCATGTTATTTGACGTTTGGATGGACTCCATTAACTCTGAAGTGAGATACAAAGTTTTTGGACGCAGCAGAAGCTGGAAATAGTTTTGAACGAAACAACACGTATTAGCGTTGTTCCTGTGATGTATCTAATCGATCCTTACTTAGCTACTATGTTATTTGACGTTTGGATGGACTCCAGTAACTCTAATGTGAGATACGAAATTTTCGGACGCAGCAGAAGCTGGAAATAGTTTTAAACGAAACAACACGCATTAGCGTTGTTCCTGTAATGCATCTAATCGATCCTTACTTATCTATCATGTTATTTGACGTTTGGATGGACTCCAGTAACCCTGACTTGAGATACGAAGTTCTCGGAAGCAGCAGAAGCTGGAAATAGTTTTAAACGAAACAACACGCATTAGCGTTGTTCCTGTGATGTATCTAATCGATCCTTACTTATCTATCATGTTATTTGACGTTTGGATGGACTCCAGTAACCCTGACGTGAGATACGAAGTTCTCGGACGCAGCAGA
Source organism: Prosopocoilus inquinatus (assembly GCA_036172665.1). NCBI lineage: Eukaryota > Metazoa > Arthropoda > Insecta > Coleoptera > Lucanidae > Prosopocoilus > Prosopocoilus inquinatus. The sequence goes on from CM069870.1 coordinate 46,266,366, forward strand.
TGCTGGAAATAGTTTTAAACGAAACAACACGTATTAGCGTTGTTCCTGTGATGTATCTAATCGATCCTTACTTATCTATCATGTTATTTGGCGTTTCGATGAACTCCAGTAGCTCTGATGTGAGATACGAAATTTTCAGACGCAGCAGAAGCTGGAAATAGTTTTAAACGAAACAACACGCATTAGCGTTGTTCCTGTGATGTATCTAATCGATCCTTACTTATCTATCATGTTATTTGACGTTTGGATGGACTCCAGTAACCCTGACGTGAGATACGAAGTTCTCGGACGCAGCAGAAGCTGGAAATAGTTTTAAACGAAACAACACGTATTAGCGTTGTTCCTGTGATGTATCTAATCGATCCTTACTCATCTATCATGTTATTTGACGTTTGGATGGACTCCAGTAACTCTGATGTGAGATACAAAGTTTTTGGACGCAGCAGAAGCTGGAAATAGTTTTGATAGAAACAACACGTATTAGCGTTGTTGCTGTGATGTATCTAATCGATCCTTACTTAGCTACTATGTTATTTGACGTTTGGATGGACTCCAGTAACTCTAATGTGAGATACGAAATTTTCGGATGCAGCAGAAGCTGGAAATAGTTTTAAACGAAACAACACGCATTAGCGTTGTTCCTGTGATGTATCTAATCGATCCTTACTTAACTATCATGTTATTTGACGTTTGGATGGACTCCAGTAACCCTGACGTGAGATACGAAGTTCTCGGACGCAGCAGAAGCTGGAAATAGTTCTAAACGAAACAACACGCATTAGCGTTGTTCCTGTGATGTATCTAATCGATCCTTACTTATCTATCATGTTATTTGACGTTTGGATGGACTCCAGTAACCCTGACGTGAGATGCGAAGTTCTCGGACGCAGCAGGAGCTGGAAATAGTTTTAAACGAAACAACACGTATTAGCGTTGTTCCTGTGCTGTATCTAATCGATCCTTACTCATATATCATGTTATTTATCGTTTCGATGGACTCCAGTAGCTCTGATGTGAGATACGACGTTTTCGGACGCAGCAGAAGCTGGAAATAGTTTTAAACGAAACAACACGCATTAGCGTTGTTCCTGTGATGTATCTAATCGATCCTTACTTAGCTACTATGTTATTTGACGTTTCGATGGACTCCAGTAACTCTAATGTGAGATACGAAATTTTCGGACGCAGCAGAAACTGGAAATAGTTTTAAACGAAACAACACGCATTAGCGTTGTTCCTGTGATGTATCTAATCGATCCTTACTTATCTATCATGTTATTTGACGTTTGGATGGACTCCAGTAACCCTGACGTGAGATACGAAGTTCTCGGACGCAGCAGAAGCTGGAAATAGTTTTAAACGAAACAACACGTATTAGCGTTGTTTCTGTGATGTATCTAATCGATCCTTACTCATCTATCATGTTATTTGACGTTTGGATGGACTCCAGTAACTCTGATGTGAGATACAAAGTTTTTGGATGCAGCAGGAGCTGGAAATAGTTTTAAACGAAACAACACGTATTAGCGTTGTTCCTGTGATGTATCTAATCGATCCTTACTCATCTATCATGTTATTTGACGTTTGGATGGACTCCAGTAACTCTGATGTGAGATACAAAGTTTTTGGACGCAACAGAACCTGGAAATAGTTTTGAACGAAACAACACGTATTAGCGTTGTTCCTGTGCTGTATCTAATCGATCCTTACTCATATATCATGTTATTTGGCGTTTCGATGGACTCCAGTAGCTCTGATGTGAGATACGACGTTTTCGGACGCAGCAGAAGCTGGAAATAGTTTTAAACGAAACAACACGTATTAGCGTTGTTCCTGTGATGTATCTAATCGATCCTTACTCATCTATCATGTTATTTGACGTTTCGATGGACTCCAGTAACTCTAATGTGAGATACGAAATTTTCGGACGCAGCAGAAACTGGAAATAGTTTTAAACGAAACAACACGCATTAGCGTTGTTCCTGTGATGTATCTAATCGATCCTTACTTATCTATCATGTTATTTGACGTTTGGATGGACTCCAGTAACCCTGACGTGAGATACGAAGTTCTCGGACGCAGCAGAAGCTGGAAATAGTTTTAAACGAAACAACACGTATTAGCGTTGTTCCTGTGATGTATCTAATCGATCCTTACTCATCTATCATGTTATTTGACGTTTGGATGGTCTCCAGTAACTCTGATGTGAGATACAAAGTTTTTGGACGCAGCAGAAGCTGGAAATAGTTTTGAACGAAACAACACCTATTAGCGTTGTTCTTGTGATGTATCTAATCGATCCTTACTTAGCTACTATGTTATTTGACGTTTGGATGGACTCCAGTAACTCTAATGTGAGATACGAAATTTTCGGAAGCAGCAGAAGCTGGAAATAGTTTTAAACGAAACAACACGCATTAGCGTTGTTCCTGTGATGTATCTAATCGATCCTTACTTATCTATCATGTTATTTGACGTTTGGATGGACTCCAGTAACCCTGACGTGAGATACGAAGTTCTCGGACGCAGCAGAAGCTGGAAATGGTTTTAAACGAAACAACACGTATTAGCGTTGTTTCTGTGATGTATCTAATCGATCCTTACTCATCTATCATGTTATTTGACGTTTGGATGGACTCCAGTAACTCTGATGAGAGATACAAAGTTTTTGGACGCAGCAGAAGCTGGAAATAGTTTTGAACGAAACAACACCTATTAGCGTTGTTTCTGTGATGTATCTAATCGATCCTTACTCATCTATCATGTTATTTGGCGTTTCGATGGACTCCAGTAACTTTGATGTGAGATACGAAGTTCTCGGACGCAGCTGAAGCTGGAAATAGTTTTAAATGAAACAACACGTATTAGCGTTGTTCCTGTGATGTATCTAAACGATCCTTACTTATCTAACATGTTATTTGACGTTTGGATGGACTCCAGTAAGTCTGATGTGAGATACAAAGTTTTTGGACGCAGCAGGAGCTGGAAATAGTTTTAAACGAAACAACACGTATTAGCGTTGTTCCTGTGATGTATCTAATCGATCCTTACTCATCTATCATGTTATTTGACGTTTGGATGGACTCCAGTAACTCTGATGTGAGATACAAAGTTTTTGGACGCAACAGAACCTGGAAATAGTTTTGAACGAAGCAACACGTATTAGCGTTGTTCCTGTGCTGTATCTAATCGATCCTTACTCATATATCATGTTATTTGGCGTTTCGATGGACTCCAGTAGCTCTGATGTGAGATACGACGTTTTCGGACGCAGCAGAAGCTGGAAATAGTTTTAAACGAAACAACACGTATTAGCGTTGTTCCTGTGATGTATCTAATCGATCCTTACTTATCTATCATGTTATTTGACGTTTCGATGGACTCCAGTAACTCTAATGTGAGATACGAAATTTTCGGACGCAGCAGAAGCTGGAAATAGTTTTAAACGAAACAACACGCATTAGCGTTGTTCCTGTGATGTATCTAATCGATCCTTACTTATCTATCATGTTATTTGACGTTTGGATGGACTCCAGTAACCCTGACGTGAGATACGAAGTTCTCGGACGCAGCAGAAGCTGGAAATAGTTTTAAACGAAACAACACGTATTAGCGTTGTTCCTGTGATGTATCTAATCGATCCTTACTCATCTATCATGTTATTTGACGTTTGGATGGACTCCAGTAACTCTGATGTGAGATACAAAGTTCTTGGACGCAGCAGAAGCTGGAAATAGTTTTGAACGAAACAACACGTATTAGCGTTGTTCCTGTGCTGTATCTAATCGATCCTTACTCATATATCATGTTATTTGGCGTTTCGATGGACTCCAGTAGCTCTGATGTGAGATACGACGTTTTCGGGCGCAGCAGAATCTGGAAATAGTTTTAAACGAAACAACACGTATTAGCGTTGTTCCTGTGATGTATCTAATCGATCCTTACTCATCTATCATGTTATTTGACGTTTGGATGGACTCCAGTAACTCTGATGTGAGATACGACGTTTTCGGACGCAGCAGAAGCTGGAAACAGTTTTAAACGAGACAACACGTATTAGCGTTGTTCCTGTGATGTATCTAATCGATCCTTACTCATCTATCATGTTATTTGACGTTTGGATGGACTCCAGTAACTCTGATGAGAGACACAAAGATTTCGGACGCAGCAGAAGCTGGAAATAGTTTTGAACGAAACAACACGTATTAGCGTTGTTCCTGTGATGTATCTAATCGATCCTTACTCATCTATCATGTTATTTGACGTTTGGACGGACTCCAGTAACTCTGATGAGAGATACGATGTTCTCGGACGCAGCAGAAGCTGGAAATAGTTTTAAACGAAACAACACGCATTAGCGTTGTTCCTGTGATGTATCTAATCGATCCTTACTCATCTATCATGTTATTTGACGTTTGGATGGACTCCAGTAGCTCTGATGTGAGATACGACGTTTTCGGACGCAGCAGAATCTGGAAATAGTTTTGAACGAAACAACACGTATTAGCGTTGTTCCTGTGATGTATCTAATCGATCCTTACTCATCTATCATGTTATTTGACGTTTGGATGGACTCCAGTAACCCTGACGTGAGATACGAAGTTCTCGGACGCAGCAGAACCTGGAAATAGTTTTAAACGAAACAACACGCATTAGCGTTGTTCCTGTGATGTATCTAATCGATCCTTACTCATCTATCATGTTATTTGACGTTTCGATGGACTCCAGTAACTTTGATGTGAGATACGAAGTTCTCGGACGCAGCTGAAGCTGGAAATAGTTTTAAATGAAACAACACGTATTAGCGTTGTTCCTGTGATGTATCTAAACGATCCTTACTTATCTAACATGTTATTTGACGTTTGGATGGACTCCAGTAAGTCTGATGTGAGATACAAAGTTTTTGGACGCAGCAGGAGCTGGAAATAGTTTTAAACGAAACAACACGTATTAGTGTTGTTCCTGTGCTGTATTTAATCGATCCTTACTCATATATCATGTTATTTGGCGTTTCGATGGACTCCAGTAGCTCTGATGTGAGATACGACGTTTTCGGACGCAGCAGAAGCTGGAAATAGTTTTAAACGAAACAACACGTATTAGCGTTGTTCCTGGGATGTATCTAATCGATCCTTACTCATCTATCATGTTATTTGACGTTTGGATGGACTTCAGTAACTCTGATGAGAGACACAAAGATTTCGGACGCAGCAGAAGCTGGAAATAGTTTTAAACGAAACAACACGCATTAGCGTTGTTCCTGTGATGTATCTAATCGATCCTTACTTATCTATCATGTTATTTGACGTTTGGACGGACTCCAGTAACCCTGACGTGAGATACGAAGTTCTCGGACGCAGCAGAAGCTGGAAATAGTTTCAAACGAAACAACACGCATTAGCGTTGTTCCTGTGATGTATCTAATCGATCCTTACTCATCTATCATGTTATTTGACGTTTCGATGGACTCCAGTAACTCTAATGTGAGATACGAAATTTTCGGACGCAGCAGAAGCTGAAAATAGTTTTAAACGAAACAACACGCATTAGCGTTGTTCCTGTGATGTATCTAATCGATCCTTACTTATCTATCATGTTATTTGAAGTTTGGATGGGCTCCAGTAACCCTGACGTGAGATACGAAGTTCTCGGACGCAGCAGAATCTGGAAATAGTTTTAAACGAAACAACACGCATTGGCGTTGTTCCTGTGATGTATCTAATCGATCCTTACTCATCTATCATGTTATTTGACGTTTGGATGGACTCCAGTAACCCTGACGTGAGATACGAAGTTCTCGGACGCAGCAGAAGCTGGAAATAGTTTTAAACGAAACAACACGTATTAGCGTTGTTCCTGTGATGTATCTAATCGATCCTTACTCATCTATCATGTTATTTGACGTTTGGATGGACTTCAGTAACTCTGATGTGAGATACAAAGTTCTTGGACGCAGCAGAAGCTGGAAATAGTTTTGAACGAAACAACACGTATTAGCGTTGTTCCTGTGATGTATCTAATCGATCCTCACTTAGCTACTATGTTATTTGACGTTTCGATGAACTCCAGTAACTCTAATGTGAGATACGAAATTTTCGGACGCAGCAGCAGCTGGAAATAGTTTGAAACGAAACAACACATATTAGCGTTGTTCCTGTGATGTATCTAATCGATCCTTACTCATCTATCATGTTATTTGACGTTTGGACGGACTCCAGTAACTCTGATGAGAGATACAAAGTTCTCGGACGCAGTAGAAGCTGGAAATAGTTTTGAACGAAACAACACGTATTAGCGTTGTTCCTGTGATGTATCTAAACGATCCTTACTTATCTAACATGTTATTTGACGTTTGGATGGACTCCAGCAAGTCTGATGTGAGATACAAAGTTTTTGGACCCAGCAGAAGCTGGAAATAGTTTTAAACGAAACAACACGTATTAGCGTTGTTCCTCTGCTGTATCTAATCGATCCTTACTCATATATCATGTTACTTGGCGTTTCGATGGACTCCAGTAGCTCTGATGTGAGATACGACGTTTTCGGACGCAGCAGAAGCTGGAAATAGTTTTAAAAGAAACAACACGCATTAACGTTGTTCCTCTGATGTATCTAATCGATCCTTACTCATCTATCATGTTATTTGGCGTTTCGATGGACTCCAGTAACTTTGGTGTGAGATACGAAGTTCTCGGACGCAGCTGAAGCTGGAAATAGCTTTAAATGAAACAACACGTATTAGCGTTGTTCCTGTGATGTATCTAATCGATCCTTACTCATCTATCATGTTATTTGGCGTTTCGATGGACTCCAGTAACTTTGATGTGAGATACGACGTTTTCGGACGCAGCAGAATCTGGAAATAGTTTTAAACGAAACAACACGTATTAGCGTTGTTCCTGTGATGTATCTAATCGATCCTTACTCATCTATCATGTTATTTGACGTTTGGATGGACTCCAGTAACTCTGATGTGAGATACGACGTTTTCGAACGCAGCAGAAGCTGGAAATAGTTTTAAACGAAACAACACGTATTAGCGTTGTTCCTGTGATGTATCTAATCGATCCTTACTCATCTATCATGTTATTTGACGTTTGGATGGACTCCAGTAACTCTGATGAGAGACACAAAGATTTCGGACGCAGCAGAAGCTGGAAATAGTTTTGAACGAAACAACACGTATTAGCGTTGTTCCTGTGATGTATCTAATCGATCCTTACTCATCTATCATGTTATTTGACGTTTGGACGGACTCCAGTAACTCTGATGAGAGATACGAAGTTCTCGGACGCAGCAGAAGCTGGAAATAGTTTTAAACGAAACAACACGCATTAGCGTTGTTCCTGTGATGTATCTAATCGATCCTTACTCATCTATCGTGTTATTTGACGTTTCGATGGACTCCAGTAACTCTAATGTGAGAAACGAAATTTTCGGACGCAGCAGAAGCTGGAAATAGTTTTAAACGAAACAACACGCATTAGCGTTGTTCCTGTGATGTATCTAATCGATCCTTACTTATCTATCATGTTATTTGACGTTTGGATGGACTCCAGTAACCCTGACGTGAGATACGAAGTTCTCGGACGCAGCAGAACCTGGAAATAGTTTTAAAAGAAACAACACGCATTAACGTTGTTCCTCTGATGTATCTAATCGATCCTTACTCATCTATCATGTTATTTGGGGTTTCGATGGACTCCAGTAACTTTGATGTGAGATACGAAGTTCTCGGACGCAGCTGAAGCTGGAAATAGCTTTAAATGAAACAACACGTATTAGCGTTGTTCCTGTGATGTATCTAATCGATCCTTACTCATCTATCATGTTATTTGGCGTTTCGATGGACTCCAGTAACTTTGATGTGAGATACGAAGTTCTCGGACGCAGCTGAAGCTGGAAATAGCTTTAAATGAAACAACACGTATTAGCGTTGTTCCTGTGATGTATCTAATCGATCCTTACTCATCTATCATGTAATTTGGCGTTTCGATGGACTCCAGTAGCTCTGATGTGAGATACGACGTTTTCGGACGCAGCAGAAGCTGGAAATAGTTTTAAAAGAAACAACACGCATTAACGTTGTTCCTCTGATGTATCTAATCGATCCTTACTCATCTATCATGTTATTTGGGGTTTCGATGGACTCCAGTAACTTTGATGTGAGATACGAAGTTCTCGGACGCAGCTGAAGCTGGAAATAGCTTTAAATGAAACAACACGTATTAGCGTTGTTCCTGTGATGTATCTAATCGATCCTTACTCATCTATCATGTTATTTGGCGTTTCGATGGACTCCAGTAACTTTGATGTGAGATACGAAGTTCTCGGACGCAGCTGAAGCTGGAAATAGTTTTAAATGAAACAACACGTATTAGCGTTGTTCCTGTGCTGTATCTAATCAATCCTTACTCATATATCATGTTATTTGGCGTTTCGATGGACTCCAGTAACCCTGACGTGAGATACGAAGTTCTCGCACGCAGCAGAAGCTGGAAATATTTTAAACGAAACAACACGTATTAGCGTTGTTCCTGTGATGTATCTAATCGATCCTTACTCATCTATCATGTTATTTGACGTTTGGATGGACTCCAGTAACTCTGATGTGAGATACAAAGTTTTTGGACGCAGCAGAAGCTGGAAATAGTTTTGAACTAAACAACACGTATTAGCGTTGTTCCTGTGATGTATCTAATCGATCCTTACTTAGCTACTTTGTTATTTGACGTTTCGATGGACTCCAGTAACTCTAATGTGAGATACGAAATTTTCGGACGCAGCAGCAGCTGGAAATAGTTTGAAACGAAACAACACATATTAGCGTTGTTCCTGTGATGTATCTAATCGATCCTTACTCATCTATCATGTTATTTGACGTTTGGACGGACTCCAGTAACTCTGATGAGAGATACAAAGTTCTCGGACGCAGTAGAAGCTGGAAATAGTTTTAAATGAAACAACACGTATTAGCGTTGTTCCTGTGATGTATGTAATCGATCCTTACTCATCTATCATGTTATTTGGCGTTTCGATGGACTCCAGTAGCTCTGATGTGAGATACGACGTTTTCTGAGGCAGCAGAAGCTGGAAATAGTTTTAAACGAAACAACACGCATTAGCGTTGTTCCTGTGATGTATCTAATCGATCCTTACTCATCTATCATGTTATTTGACGTTTCGATGGACTCCAGTAACTCTAATGTGAGAAACGAAATTTTCGGACGCAGCAGAAGCTGGAAATAGTTTTAAACGAAACAACACGCATTAGCGTTGTTCCTGTGATGTATCTAATCGATCCTTACTCATCTATCATGTTATTTGACGTTTGGATGGACTCCAGTAACCCTGACGTGAGATACGAAGTTCTCGGACGCAGCAGAACCTGGAAATAGTTTTAAACGAAACAACACGCATTAGCGTTGTTCCTGTGATGTATCTAATCGATCCTTACTTATCTATCATGTTATTTGACGTTTGGATGGACTCCAGTAACCCTGACGTGAGATACGAAGTTCTCGGACGCAGCAGAACCTGGAAATAGTTTTAAACGAAACAACACACATTAGCGTTGTTCCTGTGATGTATCTAATCGATCCTTACTCATCTATCATGTTATTTGACGTTTGGATGGACTTCAGTAACTCTGATGAGAGACACAAAGATTTCGGACGCAGCAGAAGCTGGAAATAGTTTTGAACGAAACAACACGTATTAGCGTTGTTCCTGTGATGTATCTAATCGATCCTTACTCACCTATCATGTTATTTGACGTTTGGATGGACTCCAGTAAGTCTGATGTGAGATACAAAGATTTTGGACGCAGCAGGAGCTGGAAATAGTTTTAACCGAAACAACACGCATTAGCGTTGTTCCTGTGATGTATCTAATCGATCCTTACTTATCTATCATGTTATTTGGCGTTTCGATGGACTCCAGTAGCTCTGATGTGAGATACGACGTTTTCGGACGCAGCAGAAGCTGGAAATAGTTTTAAACGAAACAACACGTATTAGCGTTGTTCCTGTGATGTATCTAATCGATCCTTACTCATCTATCATGTTATTTGACGTTTGGATGGACTTCAGTAACTCTGATGAGAGACACAAAGATTTCGGACGCAGCAGAAGCTGGAAATAGTTTTGAACGAAACAACACGTATTAGCGTTGTTCCTGTGATGTACCTAATCGATCCTTACTCATCTATCATGTTATTTGACGTTTGGATGGACTCCAGTAACCCTGACGTGAGATACGAAGTTCTCGGACGCAGCAGAAGCTGGAAATAGTTTTAAACGAAACAACACGCATTAGCGTTGTTCCTGTGATGTATCTGATCGATCCTTACTCATCTATCATGTTATTTGACGTTTCGATGGACTCCAGTAACTCTAATGTGAGATACGAAATTTTCGGACGCAGCAGAAGCTGAAAATAGTTTTAAACGAAACAACACGCATTAGCGTTGTTTCTGTAATGTATCTAATCGATCCTTACTTATCTATCATGTTATTTGACGTTCGGATGGACTCCAGTAACCCTGACGTGAGATACGAAGTTCTCGGACGCAGCAGAATCTGGAAATAGTTTTAAACGAAACAACGCGCATTGGCGTTGTTCCTGTGATGTATCTAATCGATCCTTACTCATCTATCACGTTATTTGACGTTTGGATGGACTCCAGTAACTCTAATGTGAGATACGAAATTTTCGGACGCAGCAGCAGCTGGAAATAGTTTGAAACGAAACAACACATATTAGCGATGTTCCTGTGATGTATCTAATCGATCCTTACTCATCTATCATGTTATTTGACGTTTGGACGGACTCCAGTAACTCTGATGAGAGATACAAAGTTCTCGGACGCAGTAGAAGCTGGAAATAGTTTTGAACGAAACAACACGTATTAGCGTTGTTCCTGTGATGTATCTAAACGATCCTTACTTATCTAACATGTTATTTGGCGTTTCGATGGACTCCAGTAACTTTGATGTGAGATACGATGTCCTCGGACGCAGCTGAAGCTGGAAATAGTTTCAAATGAAACAACACGTATTAGCGTTGTTCCTGTGCTGTATCTAATCGATCCTTACTCATATATCATGTTATTTGGCGTTTCGATGGACTCCAGTAGCTCTGATGTGAGATACGACGTTTTCGGACGCAGCAGAAGCTGGAAATAGTTTTATACGAAACAACACGCATTAGCGTTGTTCCTGTGATGTATCTAATCGATCCTTACTCATCTATCATGTTAATTGGCGTTTCGATGGACTCCAGTAGCTCTGATGTGAGATACGACGTTTCCGGACGCAGCAGAAGCTGGAAATAGTTTTAAACGAAACAACACGCATTAGCGTTGTTCCTGTGATGTATCTAATCGATCCTTACTCATCTATCATGTTATTTGGCGTTTCGATGGACTCCAGTAGCTCTGATGTGAGATACGAAGTTCTCGGATGCAGCGGAAGCTGGAAATAGTTTTAAATGAAACAACACGTATTAGCGTTGTTCCTGTGCTGTATCTAATCGATCCTTACTTATATATCATGTTATTTGGCGTTTCGATGGACTCCAGTAACCCTGACGTGAGATACGAAGTTCTCGGACGCAGCAGAACCTGGAAATAGTTTTAAACGAAACAACACGCATTAGCGTTGTTCCTGTGATGTATCTAATCGATCCTTACTCATCTATAATGTTATTTGGCGTTTCGATGGACTCCAGTAACTTTGATGTGAGATACGATGTCCTCGGGCGCAGCTGAAGCTGGAAATAGTTTTAAATGAAACAACACGTATTAGCGTTGTTCCTGTGATGTATCTAAACGATCCTTACTTATCTAACATGTTATTTGACGTTTGGATGGACTCCAGTAAGTCTGATGTGAGATGCAAAGTTTTTGGACGCAGCAGGAGCTGGAAATAGTTTTAAACGAAACAACACGTATTAGCGTTGTTCCTGTGCTTAATCTAATCGATCCTTACTCATATATCATGTTATTTGGCGTTTCGATGGACTCCAGTAGCTCTGATGTGAGATACGACGTTTCCGGACGCAGCAGAATCTGGAAATAGTTTTAAACGAAACAACACGTATTAGCGTTGTTCCTGTGATGTATCTAATCGATCCTTACTCATCTATCATGTTATTTGACGTTTGGATGGACTCCAGTAACTCTGATGAGAGACACAAAGATTTCGGACGCAGCAGAAGCTGGAAATAGTTTTGAACGAAACAACACGTATTAGCGTTGTTCCTGTGATGTATCTAATCGATCCTTACTCATCTATCATGTTATTTGACGTTTGGACGGACTCCAGTAACTCTGATGAGAGATACGAAGTTCTCGGACGCAGCAGAAGCTGGAAATAGTTTTAAACGAAACAACACGCATTAGCGTTGTTCCTGTGATGTATCTAATCGATCCTTACTCATCTATCATGTTATTTGACGTTTCGATGGACTCCAGTAACTCTAATGTGAGAAACGAAATTTTCGGACGCAGCAGAAGCTGGAAATAGTTTTAAACGAAACAACACGCATTAGCGTTGTTCCTGTGATGTATCTAATCGATCCTTACTTATCTATCATGTTATTTGACGTTTGGATGGACTCCAGTAACCCTGACGTGAGATACGAAGTTCTCGGACGCAGCAGAACCTGGAAATAGTTTTAAACGAAACAACACGCATTAGCGTTGTTCCTGTGATGTATCTAATCGATCCTTACTCATCTATCATGTTATTTGGCGTTTCGATGGACTCCAGTAACTTTGATGTGAGATACGAAGTTCTCGGACGCAGCTGAAGCTGGAAATAGTTTTAAATGAAACAACACGTATTAGCGTTGTTCCTGTGATGTATCTAAACGATCCTTACTTATCTAACATGTTATTTGACGTTTGGATGGACTCCAGTAAGTCTGATGTGAGATACAAAGTTTTTGGACGCAGCAGGAGCTGGAAATAGTTTTAAACGAAACAACACGTATTAGTGTTGTTCCTGTGCTGTATTTAATCGATCCTTACTCATATATCATGTTATTTGGCGTTTCGGTGGACTCCAGTAGCTCTGATGTGAGATACGACGTTTTCGGACGCAGCAGAAGCTGGAAATAGTTTTAAACGAAACAACACGTATTAGCGTTGTTCCTGTGATGTATCTAATCGATCCTTACTCATCTATCATGTTATTTGACGTTTGGATGGACTTCAGTAACTCTGATGAGAGACACAAAGATTTCGGACGCAGCAGAAGCTGGAAATAGTTTTAAACGAAACAACACGCATTAGCGTTGTTCCTGTGATGTATCTAATCGATCCTTACTTATCTATCATGTTATTTGACGTTTGGACGGACTCCAGTAACCCTGACGTGAGATACGAAGTTCTCGGACGCAGCAGAAGCTGGAAATAGTTTCAAACGAAACAACACGCATTAGCGTTGTTCCTGTGATGTATCTAATCGATCCTCACTTAGCTACTATGTTATTTGACGTTTCGATGAACTCCAGTAACTCTAATGTGAGATACGAAATTTTCGGACGCAGCAGCAGCTGGAAATAGTTTGAAACGAAACAACACATATTAGCGTTGTTCCTGTGATGTATCTAATCGATCCTTACTCATCTATCATGTTATTTGACGTTTGGACGGACTCCAGTAACTCTGATGAGAGATACAAAGTTCTCGGACGCAGTAGAAGCTGGAAATAGTTTTGAACGAAACAACACGTATTAGCGTTGTTCCTGTGATGTATCTAAACGATCCTTACTTATCTAACATGTTATTTGACGTTTGGATGGACTCCAGTAAGTCTGATGTGAGATACAAAGTTTTTGGACGCAGCAGAAGCTGGAAATAGTTTTAAACGAAACAACACGTATTAGCGTTGTTCCTCTGCTGTATCTAATCGATCCTTACTCATATATCATGTTACTTGGCGTTTCGATGGACTCCAGTAGCTCTGATGTGAGATACGACGTTTTCGGACGCAGCAGAAGCTGGAAATAGTTTTAAAAGAAACAACACGCATTAACGTTGTTCCTCTGATATATCTAATCGATCCTTACTCATCTATCATGTTATTTGGCGTTTCGATGGACTCCAGTAACTTTGATGTGAGATACGAAGTTCTCGGACGCAGCTGAAGCTGGAAATAGCTTTAAATGAAACAACACGTATTAGCGTTGTTCCTGTGATGTATCTAATCGATCCTTACTCATCTATCATGTTATTTGGCGTTTCGATGGACTCCAGTAACTTTGATGTGAGATACGACGTTTTCGGACGCAGCAGAATCTGGAAATAGTTTTAAACGAAACAACACGTATTAGCGTTGTTCCTGTGATGTATCTAATCGATCCTTACTCATCTATCATGTTATTTGACGTTTGGATGGACTCCAGTAACTCTGAGGTGAGATACGACGTTTTCGGACGCAGCAGAAGCTGGAAATAGTTTTAAACGAAACAACACGTATTAGCGTTGTTCCTGTGATGTATCTAATCGATCCTTACTCATCTATCATGTTATTTGACGTTTGGATGGACTCCAGTAACTCTGATGAGAGACACAAAGATTTCGGACGCAGCAGAAGCTGGAAATAGTTTTGAACGAAACAACACGTATTAGCGTTGTTCCTGTGATGTATCTAATCGATCCTTACTCATCTATCATGTTATTTTACGTTTGGATGGACTCCAGTAACTCTGATGTGAGATACAAAGTTTTTGGACGCAGCAGAAGCTGGAAATAGTTTTGAACGAAACAACACGTATTAGCGTTGTTCCTGTGATGTATCTAATCGATCCTTACTTTTCTATCATGTTATTTGACGTTTCGATGGACTCCAGTAACTCTGATGTGAGATACGACGTTTTCGGACGCAGCAGAAGCTAGAAATAGTTTTAAACGAAACAACACGAATTAGCGATGTTCCCGTGATGTATCTAAACGATCCTTACTCATCTATCATGTTATTTGACGTTTGGACTTACTCCAGTAACTCTGATGTGAGATACAAAGTTCTCGGACGCAGCAGAAGCTGGAAATAGTTTTGAACGAAACAACACCTATTAGCGTTGTTTCTGTGATGTATCTAAACGATCCTTACTTATCTAACATGTTATTTAACGTTTCGATGGACTCCAGTAAGTCTGATGTGAGATATAAAGTTTTTGGACGCAACAGGAGCTGGAAATAGTTTTAAACGAAACAACACGTATTAGCGTTGTTCCTGTGCTGTATCTAATCGATCCTTACTTATCTATCATGTTATTTGACGTTTCGATGGACTCCAGTAACTCTGATGAGAGATACAAAGATTTCGGACGCAGCAGAAGCTGGAAATAGTTTTGAACGAAACAACACCTATCAGCGTTGTTCCTGTGATGTATCTAAACGATCCTTACTTATCTAACATGTTATTTAACGTTTCGATGGACTCCAGTAAGTCTGATGTGAGATACGACGTTTTCGGACGCAGCAGAAGCTGGAAATAGTTTTAAACGAAACAACACGTATTAGCGTTGTTCCTGTGATGTATCTAATCGATCCTTACTCATCTATCATGTTATTTGACGTTTGGATGGACTCCAGTAACTCTGATGAGAGATACAAAGATTTCGGACGCAGCAGAAGCTGGAAATAGTTTTGAACGAAACAACACCTATTAGCGTTGTTCCTGTGATGTATCTAAACGATCCTTACTTATCTAACATGTTATTTGACGTTTGGATGGACTCCAGTAAGTCTGATGTGAGATACAAAGTTTTGGGACGCAGCAGGAACTGGAAATAGTTTTAAACGAAACAACACGTATTAGCGTTGTTCCTGTGCTGTATCTAATCGATCCTTACTTGTCTATCATGTTATTTGACGTTTTAATGGACTCCAGTAACCCTGACGTGAGATACGAAGTTCTCGGACGCAGCAGAAGCTGGAAATAGTTTTAAACGAAACAACACCCATTAGCGTTGTTCCTGTGATGTATCTAATCGATCCTTACTCATCTATCATGTTATTTGGCGTTACGATGGACTCCAGTAACTTAGATGTGAGATACGAAGTTCTCGGACGCAGCTGAAGCTAGAAATAGTTTTAAACAAAGCAACACGCATTAGCGTTGTTCCTGTGATGTATCTAATCGATCCTTACTTATCTATCATGTTATTTGACGTTTGGATGGACTCCAGTAACCCTGACGTGAGATACGAAGTTCCCGGACGCAGCAGAAGCTGGAAATAGTTTTGAACGAAACAACACGTATTAGCGTTGTTCCTGTGATATATCTAATCGATCCTTACTTAGCTACTATGTTATTTGACGTTTCGATATACTCCAGTAACTCTAATGTGAGATACGAAATTTTCGGACGCAGCAGCAGCTGGCAATAGTTTGAAACGAGACAACAAATATTAGCGTTGTTCCTGTGATGTACCTAATCGATCCTTACTCATCTATCATGTTATTTGACGTTTGGACGGACTCCAGTAACTCTGATGAGAGATACAAAGTTCTCGGACGCAGTAGAAGCTGGAAATAGTTTTGAACGAAACAACACGTATTAGCGTTGTTCCTGTGATGTATCTAAACGATCCTTACTTATCTAACATGTTATTTGACGTTTCGATGGACTCCAGTAAGTCTGATGTTAGATACAAAGTTTTTGGACGCAGCAGGAGCTGGAAATAGTTTTAAACGAAACAACACGTATTAGCGTTGTTCCTGTGCTGTATCTAATCGATCCTTACTCATATATCATGTTATTTGGCGTTTCGATGGACTCCAGTTACTCTGATGTGAGATACGACGTTTTCGGACGCAGCAGCAGCTGGAAATAGTTTTAAACGAAACAATACCTATTAGCGTTGTTCCTGTAATGTATCTAATCGATCCTTACTCATCTATCATGTTATTTGACGTTTGGACGGACTCCAGTAACTCTGATGTGAGATACAAAGTTATCGGACGCAGCAGAAGCTGGAAATAGTTTTGAACGAAACAACACGTATTAGCGTTGTTCCTGTGATGTATCTAAACGATCCTTACTTATCTAACATGTTATTTGACGTTTGGATGGACTCCAGTAAGTCTGATGTGAGATAAAAAGTTCTTGGACGCAGCAGGAGCTGGAAATAGTTTTAAACGAAACAACACGTTTTAGCGTTGTTCCTGTGCTGTATCTAATCGATCCTTACTTATCTATCATGTTATTTGACGTTTCGATGGGCTCCAGTAACTCTGATGTGAGATACGACGTTTTCGGACGCAGCAGAAGCTGGAAATAGTTTTAAACGAAACAACACGCATTAGCGATGTTCCTGTGATGTATCTAATCGATCCTTACTCATCTATCATGTTATTTTACGTTTGGATGGACTCCAGTAACTCTGATGTGAGATACAAAGTTTTTGGACGCAGCAGAAGCTGGAAATAGTTTTGAACGAAACAACACGTATTAGCGTTGTTCCTGTGATGTATCTAATCAATCCTTACTTTTCTATCATGTTATTTGTCGTTTCGATGGACTCCAGTAACTCTGATGTGAGATACGACGTTTTCGGACGCAGCAGAAGCTGGAAATAGTTTTAAACGAAACAACACGCATTAGCGTTGTTCCTGTGATGTATCTAATCGATCCTTACTCATCTATCAAGTTATTTGACGTTTCGATGGACTCCAGTAACTCTAATGTGAGAAGCGAAATTTTCGGACGCAGCAGAAGCTGGAAATAGTTTTAAACGAAACAACACGCATTAGCGTTGTTCCTGTGATGTATCTAATCGATACTTACTTATCTATCATGTTATTTGACCTTTGGATGGACTCCAGTAAAACTGACGTGAGATACGAAGTTCTCGGACGCAGCAGAAGCTGGAAATAATTTTAAACGAAACAACACGCATTAGCGTTGTTCCTGTGATGTATCTAATCGATCCTTACTTATCTATCATGTTATTTGACGTTTGGATGGACTCCAGTAACCCTGACGTGAGATACGAAGTTCTCGGACGCAGCAGAAGCTGGAAATAGTTTTGAACTAAACAACACGTATTGGCGTTGTTCCTGTGATGTATCTAATCGATTATTACTCATCTATCATGTTATTTGACGTTTGGATTCACTCCAGTTACTCTGATGTGAGATACAAAGTTCTTGGACGCAGCAGAAGCTGGAAATAGTTTTGAACGAAACAACACGTATTAGCGTTGTTCCTGTGATATATCTAATCGATCCTTACTTAGCTACTATGTTATTTGACGTTTCGATATACTCCAGTAACTCTAATGTGAGATACGAAATTTTCGGACGCAGCAGCAGCTGGCAATAGTTTGAAACGAGACAACAAATATTAGCGTTGTTCCTGTGATGTACCTAATCGATCCTTACTCATCTATCATGTTATTTGACGTTTGGACGGACTCCAGTAACTCTGATGAGAGATACAAAGTTCTCGGACGCAGTAGAAGCTGGAAATAGTTTTGAACGAAACAACACGTATTAGCGTTGTTCCTGTGATGTATCTAAACGATCCTTACTTATCTAACATGTTATTTGACGTTTCGATGGACTCCAGTAAGTCTGATGTGAGATACAAAGTTTTTGGACGCAGCAGGAGCTGGAAATAGTTTTAAACGAAACAACACGTATTAGCGTTGTTCCTGTGCTGTATCTAATCGATCCTTACTCATATATCATGTTATTTGGCGTTTCGATGGACTCCAGTTACTCTGATGTGAGATACGACGTTTTCGGACGCAGCAGCAGCTGGAAATAGTTTTAAACGAAACAATACCTATTAGCGTTGTTCCTGTAATGTATCTAATCGATCCTTACTCATCTATCATGTTATTTGACGTTTGGACGGACTCCAGTAACTCTGATGTGAGATACAAAGTTATCGGACGCAGCAGAAGCTGGAAATAGTTTTGAACGAAACAACACGTATTAGCGTTGTTCCTGTGATGTATCTAAACGATCCTTACTTATCTAACATGTTATTTGACGTTTGGATGGACTCCAGTAAGTCTGATGTGAGATAAAAAGTTCTTGGACGCAGCAGGAGCTGGAAATAGTTTTAAACGAAACAACACGTTTTAGCGTTGTTCCTGTGCTGTATCTAATCGATCCTTACTTATCTATCATGTTATTTGACGTTTCGATGGGCTCCAGTAACTCTGATGTGAGATACGACGTTTTCGGACGCAGCAGAAGCTGGAAATAGTTTTAAACGAAACAACACGCATTAGCGATGTTCCTGTGATGTATCTAATCGATCCTTACTCATCTATCATGTTATTTTACGTTTGGATGGACTCCAGTAACTCTGATGTGAGATACAAAGTTTTTGGACGCAGCAGAAGCTGGAAATAGTTTTGAACGAAACAACACGTATTAGCGTTGTTCCTGTGATGTATCTAATCGATCCTTACTTTTCTATCATGTTATTTGACGTTTCGATGGACTCCAGTAACTCTGATGTGAGATACGACGTTTTCGGACGCAGCAGAAGCTGGAAATAGTTTTAAACGAAACAACACGAATTAGCGATGTTCCCGTGATGTATCTAAACGATCCTTACTCATCTATCATGTTATTTGACGTTTGGACGGACTCCAGTAACTCTGATGTGAGATACAAAGTTCTCGGACGCAGCAGAAGCTGGAAATAGTTTTGAACGAAACAACACCTATTAGCGTTGTTTCTGTGATGTATCTAAACGATCCTTACTTATCTAACATGTTATTTAACGTTTCGATGGACTCCAGTAAGTCTGATGTGAGATATAAAGTTTTTGGACGCAACAGGAGCTGGAAATAGTTTTAAACGAAACAACACGTATTAGCGTTGTTCCTGTGCTGTATCTAATCGATCCTTACTTATCTATCATGTTATTTGACGTTTCGATGGACTCCAGTAACTCTGATGAGAGATACAAAGATTTCGGACGCAGCAGAAGCTGGAAATAGTTTTGAACGAAACAACACCTATCAGCGTTGTTCCTGTGATGTATCTAAACGATCCTTACTTATCTAACATGTTATTTAACGTTTCGGTGGACTCCAGTAAGTCTGATGTGAGATACGACGTTTTCGGACGCAGCAGAAGCTGGAAATAGTTTTAAACGAAACAACACGTATTAGCGTTGTTCCTGTGATGTATCTAATCGATCCTTACTCATCTATCATGTTATTTGACGTTTGGATGGACTCCAGTAACTCTGATGAGAGATACAAAGATTTCGGACGCAGCAGAAGCTGGAAATAGTTTTGAACGAAACAACACCTATTAGCGTTGTTCCTGTGATGTATCTAAACGATCCTTACTTATCTAACATGTTATTTGACGTTTGGATGGACTCCAGTAAGTCTGATGTGAGATACAAAGTTTTGGGACGCAGCAGGAACTGGAAATAGTTTTAAACGAAACAACACGTATTAGCGTTGTTCCTGTGCTGTATCTAATCGATACTTACTTATCTATCATATTATTTGACGTTTTAATGGACTCCAGTAACCCTGACGTGAGATACGAAGTTCTCGGACGCAGCAGAAGCTGGAAATAGTTTTAAACGAAACAACACACATTAGCGTTGTTCCTGTGATGTATCTAATCGATCCTTACTCATCTATCATGTTATTTGGCGTTACGATGGACTCCAGTAACTTAGATGTGAGATACGAAGTTCTCGGACGCAGCTGAAGCTAGAAATAGTTTTAAACAAAGCAACACGCATTAGCGTTGTTCCTGTGATGTATCTAATAGATCCTTACTTATCTATCATGTTATTTGACGTTTGGATGGACTCCAGTAACCCTGACGTGAGATACGAAGTTCCCGGACGCAGCAGAAGCTGGAAATAGTTTTAAACGAAACAACACGTATTAGCGTGTGATGTATCTAATTGATCCTTACTCATCCATCATGTTATTTGACGTTTCGATGGACTCCAGTAACTCTGATGTGAGATACGACGTTTTCGGACGCAGCAGAAGCTGGAAATAGTTTTAAACGAAACAACACGCATTAGCGTTGTTCCTGTGATGTATCTAATCGATCCTTACTCATCTATCAAGTTATTTGACGTTTCGATGGACTCCAGTAACTCTAATGTGAGAAACGAAATTTTCGGACGCAGCAGAAGCTGGAAATAGTTTTAAACGAAACAACACGCATTAGCGTTGTTCCTGTGATGTATCTAATCGATCCTTACTTATCTATCATGTTATTTGACGTTTGGATGGACTCCAGTAAAACTGAAGTGAGATACGAAGTTCTCGGACGCAGCAGAAGCTGGAAATAATTTTAAACGAAACAACACGCATTAGCGTTGTTCCTGTGATGTATCTAATCGATCCTTACTTATCTATCATGTTATTTGACGTTTGGATGGACTCCAGTAACCCTGACGTGAGATACGAAGTTCTCGGACGCAGCAGAAGCTGGAAATAGTTTTGAACTAAACAACACGTATTGGCGTTGTTCCTGTGATGTATCTAATCGATTATTACTCATCTATCATGTTATTTGACGTTTGGATGGACTCCAGTTACTCTGATGTGAGATACAAAGTTTTTGGACGCAGCAGAAGCTGGAAATAGTTTTGAACGAAACAACACGTATTAGCGTTGTTCCTGTGATATATCTAATCGATCCTTACTTAGCTACTATGTTATTTGACGTTTCGATGGACTCCAGTAACTCTAATGTGAGATACGAAATTTTCGGACGCAGCAGCAGCTGGAAATAGTTTGAAACGAGACAACAAATATTAGCGTTGTTCCTGTGATGTACCTAATCGATCCTTACTCATCTATCATGTTATTTGACGTTTGGACGGACTCCAGTAACTCTGATGAGAGATACAAAGTTCTCGGACGCAGTAGAAGCTGGAAATAGTTTTGAACGAAACAACACGTATTAGCGTTGTTCCTGTGATGTATCTAAACGATCCTTACTTATCTAACATGTTATTTGGCGTTTGGATGGACTCCAGTAAGTCTGATGTGAGATACAAAGTTTTTGGACGCAGCAGGAGCTGGAAATAGTTTTAAACGAAACAACACGTATTAGCGTTGTTCCTGTGCTGTATCTAATCGATCCTTACTCATATATCATGTTATTTGGCGTTTCGATGGACTCCAGTTACTCTAATGTGAGATACGACGTTTTCGGACGCAGCAGCAGCTGGAAATAGTTTTAAACGAAACAATACCTATTAGCGTTGTTCCTGTAATGTATCTAATCGATCCTTACTCATCTATCATGTTATTTGACGTTTGGACGGACTCCAGTAACTCTGATGTGAGATACAAAGTTATCGGACGCAGCAGAAGCTGGAAATAGTTTTGAACGAAACAACACGTATTAGCGTTGTTCCTCTGATGTATCTAAACGATCCTTACTTATCTAACATGTTATTTGACGTTTGGATGGACTCCAGTAAGTCTGATGTGAGATAAAAAGTTCTTGAACGCAGCAGGAGCTGGAAATAGTTTTAAACGAAACAACACGTTTTAGCGTTGTTCCTGTGCTGTATCTAATCGATCCTTACTTACCTATCATGTTATTTGACGTTTCGATGGGCTCCAGTAACTCTGATGTGAGATACGACGTTTTCGGACGCAGCAGAAGCTGGAAATAGTTTTAAACGAAACAACACGCATTAGCGATGTTCCTGTGATGTATCTAATCGATCCTTACTCATCTATCATGTTATTTTACGTTTGGATGGACTCCAGTAACTCTGATGTGAGATACAAAGTTTTTGGACGCAGCAGAAGCTGGAAATAGTTTTGAACGAAACAACACGTATTAGCGTTGTTCCTGTGATGTATCTAATCGATCCTTACTTTTCTATCATGTTATTTGACGTTTCGATGGACTCCAGTAACTCTGATGTGAGATACGACGTTTTCGGACGCAGCAGAAGCTGGAAATAGTTTTAAACGAAACAACACGAATTAGCGATGTTCCTGTGATGTATCTAAACGATCCTTACTCATCTATCATGTTATTTGACGTTTGGACGGACTCCAGTAACTCTGATGAGAGATACAAAGATTTCGGACGCAGCAGAAGCTGGAAATAGTTTTGAACGAAACAACACCTATTAGCGTTGTTCCTGTGATGTATCTAAACGATCCTTACTTATCTAACATGTTATTTGACGTTTGGATGGACTCCAGTAAGTCTGATGTGAGATACAAAGTTTTGGGACGCAGCAGGAACTGGAAATAGTTTTAAACGAAACAACACGTATTAGCGTTGTTCCTGTGCTGTATCTAATCGATCCTTACTTGTCTATCATGTTATTTGACGTTTTAATGGACTCCAGTAACCCTGACGTGAGATACGAAGTTCTCGGACGCAGCAGAAGCTGGAAATAGTTTTAAACGAAACAACACCCATTAGCGTTGTTCCTGTGATGTATCTAATCGATCCTTACTCATCTATCATGTTATTTGGCGTTACGATGGACTCCAGTAACTTAGATGTGAGATACGAAGTTCTCGGACGCAGCTGAAGCTAGAAATAGTTTTAAACAAAGCAACACGCATTAGCGTTGTTCCTGTGATGTATCTAATCGATCCTTACTTATCTATCATGTTATTTGACGTTTGGATGGACTCCAGTAACCCTGACGTGAGATACGAAGTTCCCGGACGCAGCAGAAGCTGGAAATAGTTTTGAACGAAACAACACGTATTAGCGTTGTTCCTGTGATATATCTAATCGATCCTTACTTAGCTACTATGTTATTTGACGTTTCGATATACTCCAGTAACTCTAATGTGAGATACGAAATTTTCGGACGCAGCAGCAGCTGGCAATAGTTTGAAACGAGACAACAAATATTAGCGTTGTTCCTGTGATGTACCTAATCGATCCTTACTCATCTATCATGTTATTTGACGTTTGGACGGACTCCAGTAACTCTGATGAGAGATACAAAGTTCTCGGACGCAGTAGAAGCTGGAAATGGTTTTGAACGAAACAACACGTATTAGCGTTGTTCCTGTGATGTATCTAAACGATCCTTACTTATCTAACATGTTATTTGACGTTTCGATGGACTCCAGTAAGTCTGATGTTAGATACAAAGTTTTTGGACGCAGCAGGAGCTGGAAATAGTTTTAAACGAAACAACACGTATTAGCGTTGTTCCTGTGCTGTATCTAATCGATCCTTACTCATATATCATGTTATTTGGCGTTTCGATGGACTCCAGTTACTCTGATGTGAGATACGACGTTTTCGGACGCAGCAGCAGCTGGAAATAGTTTTAAACGAAACAATACCTATTAGCGTTGTTCCTGTAATGTATCTAATCGATCCTTACTCATCTATCATGTTATTTGACGTTTGGACGGACTCCAGTAACTCTGATGTGAGATACAAAGTTATCGGACGCAGCAGAAGCTGGAAATAGTTTTGAACGAAACAACACGTATTAGCGTTGTTCCTGTGATGTATCTAATCAATCCTTACTTTTCTATCATGTTATTTGTCGTTTCGATGGACTCCAGTAACTCTGATGTGAGATACGACGTTTTCGGACGCAGCAGAAGCTGGAAATAGTTTTAAACGAAACAACACGCATTAGCGTTGTTCCTGTGATGTATCTAATCGATCCTTACTCATCTATCAAGTTATTTGACGTTTCGATGGACTCCAGTAACTCTAATGTGAGAAGCGAAATTTTCGGACGCAGCAGAAGCTGGAAATAGTTTTAAACGAAACAACACGCATTAGCGTTGTTCCTGTGATGTATCTAAACGATCCTTACTTATCTAACATGTTATTTGACGTTTGGATGGACTCCAGTAAGTCTGATGTGAGATAAAAAGTTCTTGGACGCAGCAGGAGCTGGAAATAGTTTTAAACGAAACAACACGTTTTAGCGTTGTTCCTGTGCTGTATCTAATCGATCCTTACTTATCTATCATGTTATTTGACGTTTCGATGGGCTCCAGTAACTCTGATGTGAGATACGACGTTTTCGGACGCAGCAGAAGCTGGAAATAGTTTTAAACGAAACAACACGCATTAGCGATGTTCCTGTGATGTATCTAATCGATCCTTACTCATCTATCATGTTATTTTACGTTTGGATGGACTCCAGTAACTCTGATGTGAGATACAAAGTTTTTGGACGCAGCAGAAGCTGGAAATAGTTTTGAACGAAACAACACGTATTAGCGTTGTTCCTGTGATGTATCTAATCAATCCTTACTTTTCTATCATGTTATTTGTCGTTTCGATGGACTCCAGTAACTCTGATGTGAGATACGACGTTTTCGGACGCAGCAGAAGCTGGAAATAGTTTTAAACGAAACAACACGCATTAGCGTTGTTCCTGTGATGTATCTAATCGATCCTTACTCATCTATCAAGTTATTTGACGTTTCGATGGACTCCAGTAACTCTAATGTGAGAAGCGAAATTTTCGGACGCAGCAGAAGCTGGAAATAGTTTTAAACGAAACAACACGCATTAGCGTTGTTCCTGTGATGTATCTAATCGATACTTACTTATCTATCATGTTATTTGACCTTTGGATGGACTCCAGTAAAACTGACGTGAGATACGAAGTTCTCGGACGCAGCAGAAGCTGGAAATAATTTTAAACGAAACAACACGCATTAGCGTTGTTCCTGTGATGTATCTAATCGATCCTTACTTATCTATCATGTTATTTGACGTTTGGATGGACTCCAGTAACCCTGACGTGAGATACGAAGTTCTCGGACGCAGCAGAAGCTGGAAATAGTTTTGAACTAAACAACACGTATTGGCGTTGTTCCTGTGATGTATCTAATCGATTATTACTCATCTATCATGTTATTTGACGTTTGGATGGACTCCAGTTACTCTGATGTGAGATACAAAGTTCTTGGACGCAGCAGAAGCTGGAAATAGTTTTGAACGAAACAACACGTATTAGCGTTGTTCCTGTGATATATCTAATCGATCCTTACTTAGCTACTATGTTATTTGACGTTTCGATATACTCCAGTAACTCTAATGTGAGATACGAAATTTTCGGACGCAGCAGCAGCTGGCAATAGTTTGAAACGAGACAACAAATATTAGCGTTGTTCCTGTGATGTACCTAATCGATCCTTACTCATCTATCATGTTATTTGACGTTTGGACGGACTCCAGTAACTCTGATGAGAGATACAAAGTTCTCGGACGCAGTAGAAGCTGGAAATAGTTTTGAACGAAACAACACGTATTAGCGTTGTTCCTGTGATGTATCTAAACGATCCTTACTTATCTAACATGTTATTTGACGTTTCGATGGACTCCAGTAAGTCTGATGTGAGATACAAAGTTTTTGGACGCAGCAGGAGCTGGAAATAGTTTTAAACGAAACAACACGTATTAGCGTTGTTCCTGTGCTGTATCTAATCGATCCTTACTCATATATCATGTTATTTGGCGTTTCGATGGACTCCAGTTACTCTGATGTGAGATACGACGTTTTCGGACGCAGCAGCAGCTGGAAATAGTTTTAAACGAAACAATACCTATTAGCGTTGTTCCTGTAATGTATCTAATCGATCCTTACTCATCTATCATGTTATTTGACGTTTGGACGGACTCCAGTAACTCTGATGTGAGATACAAAGTTATCGGACGCAGCAGAAGCTGGAAATAGTTTTGAACGAAACAACACGTATTAGCGTTGTTCCTGTGATGTATCTAAACGATCCTTACTTATCTAACATGTTATTTGACGTTTGGATGGACTCCAGTAAGTCTGATGTGAGATAAAATGTTCTTGGACGCAGCAGGAGCTGGAAATAGTTTTAAACGAAACAACACGTTTTAGCGTTGTTCCTGTGCTGTATCTAATCGATCCTTACTTATCTATCATGTTATTTGACGTTTCGATGGGCTCCAGTAACTCTGATGTGAGATACGACGTTTTCGGACGCAGCAGAAGCTGGAAATAGTTTTAAACGAAACAACACGCATTAGCGATGTTCCTGTGATGTATCTAATCGATCCTTACTCATCTATCATGTTATTTTACGTTTGGATGGACTCCAGTAACTCTGATGTGAGATACAAAGTTTTTGGACGCAGCAGAAGCTGGAAATAGTTTTGAACGAAACAACACGTATTAGCGTTGTTCCTGTGATGTATCTAATCGATCCTTACTTTTCTATCATGTTATTTGACGTTTCGATGGACTCCAGTAACTCTGATGTGAGATACGACGTTTTCGGACGCAGCAGAAGCTGGAAATAGTTTTAAACGAAACAACACGAATTAGCGATGTTCCCGTGATGTATCTAAACGATCCTTACTCATCTATCATGTTATTTGACGTTTGGACGGACTCCAGTAACTCTGATGTGAGATACAAAGTTCTCGGACGCAGCAGAAGCTGGAAATAGTTTTGAACGAAACAACACCTATTAGCGTTGTTTCTGTGATGTATCTAAACGATCCTTACTTATCTAACATGTTATTTAACGTTTCGATGGACTCCAGTAAGTCTGATGTGAGATATAAAGTTTTTGGACGCAACAGGAGCTGGAAATAGTTTTAAACGAAACAACACGTATTAGCGTTGTTCCTGTGCTGTATCTAATCGATCCTTACTTATCTATCATGTTATTTGACGTTTCGATGGACTCCAGTAACTCTGATGAGAGATACAATGATTTCGGACGCAGCAGAAGCTGGAAATAGTTTTGAACGAAACAACACCTATCAGCGTTGTTCCTGTGATGTATCTAAACGATCCTTACTTATCTAACATGTTATTTAACGTTTCGGTGGACTCCAGTAAGTCTGATGTGAGATACGACGTTTTCGGACGCAGCAGAAGCTGGAAATAGTTTTAAACGAAACAACACGTATTAGCGTTGTTCCTGTGATGTATCTAATCGATCCTTACTCATCTATCATGTTATTTGACGTTTGGATGGACTCCAGTAACTCTGATGAGAGATACAAAGATTTCGGACGCAGCAGAAGCTGGAAATAGTTTTGAACGAAACAACACCTATTAGCGTTGTTCCTGTGATGTATCTAAACGATCCTTACTTATCTAACATGTTATTTGACGTTTGGATGGACTCCAGTAAGTCTGATGTGAGATACAAAGTTTTGGGACGCAGCAGGAACTGGAAATAGTTTTAAACGAAACAACACGTATTAGCGTTGTTCCTGTGCTGTATCTAATCGATACTTACTTATCTATCATATTATTTGACGTTTTAATGGACTCCAGTAACCCTGACGTGAGATACGAAGTTCTCGGACGCAGCAGAAGCTGGAAATAGTTTTAAACGAAACAACACACATTAGCGTTGTTCCTGTGATGTATCTAATCGATCCTTACTCATCTATCATGTTATTTGGCGTTACGATGGACTCCAGTAACTTAGATGTGAGATACGAAGTTCTCGGACGCAGCTGAAGCTAGAAATAGTTTTAAACAAAGCAACACGCATTAGCGTTGTTCCTGTGATGTATCTAATAGATCCTTACTTATCTATCATGTTATTTGACGTTTGGATGGACTCCAGTAACCCTGACGTGAGATACGAAGTTCCCGGACGCAGCAGAAGCTGGAAATAGTTTTAAACGAAACAACACGTATTAGCGTGTGATGTATCTAATTGATCCTTACTCATCCATCATGTTATTTGACGTTTCGATGGACTCCAGTAACTCTGATGTGAGATACGACGTTTTCGGACGCAGCAGAAGCTGGAAATAGTTTTAAACGAAACAACACGCATTAGCGTTGTTCCTGTGATGTATCTAATCGATCCTTACTCATCTATCAAGTTATTTGACGTTTCGATGGACTCCAGTAACTCTAATGTGAGAAACGAAATTTTCGGACGCAGCAGAAGCTGGAAATAGTTTTAAACGAAACAACACGCATTAGCGTTGTTCCTGTGATGTATCTAATCGATCCTTACTTATCTATCATGTTATTTGACGTTTGGATGGACTCCAGTAAAACTGAAGTGAGATACGAAGTTCTCGGACGCAGCAGAAGCTGGAAATAATTTTAAACGAAACAACACGCATTAGCGTTGTTCCTGTGATGTATCTAATCGATCCTTACTTATCTATCATGTTATTTGACGTTTGGATGGACTCCAGTAACCCTGATGTGAGATACGAAGTTCTCGGACGCAGCAGAAGCTGGAAATAGTTTTGAACTAAACAACACGTATTGGCGTTGTTCCTGTGATGTATCTAATCGATTATTACTCATCTATCATGTTATTTGACGTTTGGATGGACTCCAGTTACTCTGATGTGAGATACAAAGTTTTTGGACGCAGCAGAAGCTGGAAATAGTTTTGAACGAAACAACACGTATTAGCGTTGTTCCTGTGATATATCTAATCGATCCTTACTTAGCTACTATGTTATTTGACGTTTCGATGGACTCCAGTAACTCTAATGTGAGATACGAAATTTTCGGACGCAGCAGCAGCTGGAAATAGTTTGAAACGAGACAACAAATATTAGCGTTGTTCCTGTGATGTACCTAATCGATCCTTACTCATCTATCATGTTATTTGACGTTTGGACGGACTCCAGTAACTCTGATGAGAGATACAAAGTTCTCGGGCGCAGTAGAAGCTGGAAATAGTTTTGAACGAAACAACACGTATTAGCGTTGTTCCTGTGATGTATCTAAACGATCCTTACTTATCTAACATGTTATTTGGCGTTTGGATGGACTCCAGTAAGTCTGATGTGAGATACAAAGTTTTTGGACGCAGCAGGAGCTGGAAATAGTTTTAAACGAAACAACACGTATTAGCGTTGTTCCTGTGCTGTATCTAATCGATCCTTACTCATATATCATGTTATTTGGCGTTTCGATGGACTCCAGTTACTCTAATGTGAGATACGACGTTTTCGGACGCAGCAGCAGCTGGAAATAGTTTTAAACGAAACAATACCTATTAGCGTTGTTCCTGTAATGTATCTAATCGATCCTTACTCATCTATCATGTTATTTGACGTTTGGACGGACTCCAGTAACTCTGATGTGAGATACAAAGTTATCGGACGCAGCAGAAGCTGGAAATAGTTTTGAACGAAACAACACGTATTAGCGTTGTTCCTGTGATGTATCTAAACGATCCTTACTTATCTAACATGTTATTTGACGTTTGGATGGACTCCAGTAAGTCTGATGTGAGATAAAAAGTTCTTGAACGCAGCAGGAGCTGGAAATAGTTTTAAACGAAACAACACGTTTTAGCGTTGTTCCTGTGCTGTATCTAATCGATCCTTACTTACCTATCATGTTATTTGACGTTTCGATGGGCTCCAGTAACTCTGATGTGAGATACGACGTTTTCGGACGCAGCAGAAGCTGGAAATAGTTTTAAATGAAACAACACGCATTAGCGATGTTCCTGTGATGTATCTAATCGATCCTTACTCATCTATCATGTTATTTTACGTTTGGATGGACTCCAGTAACTCTGATGTGAGATACAAAGTTTTTGGACGCAGCAGAAGCTGGAAATAGTTTTGAACGAAACAACACGTATTAGCGTTGTTCCTGTGATGTATCTAATCGATCCTTACTTTTCTATCATGTTATTTGACGTTTCGATGGACTCCAGTAACTCTGATGTGAGATACGACGTTTTCGGACGCAGCAGAAGCTGGAAATAGTTTTAAACGAAACAACACGAATTAGCGATGTTCCTGTGATGTATCTAAACGATCCTTACTCATCTATCATGTTATTTGACGTTTGGACGGACTCCAGTAACTCTGATGTGAGATACAAAGTTCTCGGACGCAGCAGAAGCTGGAAATAGTTTTGAACGAAACAACACCTATTAGCGTTGTTCCTGTGATGTATCTAAACGATCCTTACTTATCTAACATGTTATTTAACGTTTCGATGGACTCCAGTAAGTCTGATGTGAGATATAAAGTTTTTGGACGCAGCAGGAGCTGGAAATAGTTTTAAACGAAACAACACGTATTAGCGTTGTTCCTGTGCTGTATCTAATCGATCCTTACTTATCTATCATGTTATTTGACGTTTCGATGAACTCCAGTAACTCTGATGTGAGATACGACGTTTTCGGACGCAGCAGAAGCTGGAAATAGTTTTAAACGAAACAACACGTATTAGCGTTGTTCCTGTGATGTATCTAATCGATCCTTACTCATCTATCATGTTATTTGACGTTTGGATGGACTCCAGTAACTCTGATGGGAGATACAAAGATTTCGGACGCAGCAGAAGCTGGAAATAGTTTTGAACGAAACAACACCTATTAGCGTTGTTCCTGTGATGTATCTAAACGATCCTTACTTATCTAACATGTTATTTGACGTTTGGATGGACTCCAGTAAGTCTGATGTGAGATACAAAGTTTTGGGACGCAGCAGGAGCTGGAAATAGTTTTAAACGAAACAACACGTATTAGCGTTGTTCCTGTGCTGTATCTAATCGATCCTTACTTATCTATCATGTTATTTGACGTTTGGATGGACTCCAGTAACCCTGACGTGAGATACGAAGTTCTCGGACGCAGCAGAAGCTGGAAATAGTTTTAAACGAAACAACACCCATTAGCGTTGTTCCTGTGATGTATCTAATCGATCCTTACTCATCTATCATGTTATTTGGCGTTAAGATGGACTCCAGTAACTTAGATGTGAGATACGAAGTTCTCGGACGCAGCTGAAGCTAGAAATAATTTTAAACAAAACAACACGCATTAGCGTTGTTCCTGTGATGTATCTAATCGATCCTTACTTATCTATCATGTTATTTGACGTTTGGATGGACTCCAGTAACCCTGACGTGAGATACGAAGTTCTCGGACGCAGCAGAAGCTGGAAACAGTTTTAAACGAAACAACACGTATTAGCGTGTGATGTATCTAATTGATCCTTACTCATCTATCATGTTATTTGACGTTTGGAAGGACTCCAGTAACTCTGATGTGAGATACAAAGTTTTTGGACGCAGCAGAAGCTGGAAATAGTTTTGAACGAAACAACACGTATTAGCGTTGTTCCTGTGATATATCTAATCGATCCTTACTTAGCTACTATGTTATTTGACGTTTCGATGGACTCTAGTAACTCTAATGTGAGATACGAAATTTTCGGACGCAGCAGCAGCTGGAAATAGTTTGAAACGAAACAACACGCATTAGCGTTGTTCCTGTGATGTATCTAATCGATCCTTACTCATCTATCATTTTATTTGACGTTTCGATGGACTCAAGTAACTCTAATGTGAGATACGAAATTTTCGGACGCAGCAGAAGCTGGAAATAGTTTTAAACGAAACACCACGTATTAGCGTTGTTTCTGTGATATATCTAATCGATCCTTACTCATCTATCATGTTATTTTACGTTTGGATGGACTCCAGTAACTCTGATGCGAGATACAAAGTTTTTGGACGCAGCAGAAGCTGGAAATAGTTTTGAACGAAACAACACGCATTAGCGTTGTTCCTGTGATGTATCTAATCGATCCTTACTTAGCTACTATGTTATTTGACGTTTCGATGGGCTCCAGTAACTCTAATGTGAGATACGAAATTTTCGGACGCAGCAGAAGCTGGAAATAGTTTTAAACGAAACAACACGCATTAGCGTTGTTCCTGTGATGTATCTAATCGATCCTTACTCATCAATCATGTTATTTGGCGTTTCGATGGACTCCAGTAACTTAGATGTGAGATACGAAGTTCTCGGACCCAGCTGAAGCTAGAAATAGTTTTAAACGAAACAACACGCATTAGCGATGTTCCTGAGTTGTATCTAAACGATCCTTACTCATCTATCATGTTATTTGACGTTTGGACGGACTCCAGGAACTCTGATGTGAGATACAAAGTTATCGGACGCAGCAGAAGCTGGAAATAGTTTTGAACGAAACAACACGTATTAGCGTTGTTCCTGTGATGTATCTAAACGATTCTTACTTATCTAACATGTTATTCGACGTTTGGATGGACTCCAGTAAGTCTGATGTGAGATACAAAGTTTTTGGACGCAGCAGGAGCTGGAAATAGTTTTAAACGAAACAACACGTATTAGCGTTGTTCTTGTGCTGTATCTAATCGATACTTACTTATCTATCATGTTATTTGACGTTTCGATGGGCTCCAGTAACTCTGATGTGAGATACGAAGTTCTCGGACGCAGCAGAAGCTGGAAATAGTTTTAAACGAAACAGCACGCATTAGCGATGTTCCTGTGATGTATCTAATCGATCCTTACTCATCTATCATGTTATTTGACGTTTCGATGGACTCCAGTAACTCTAATGTGAGAAACGAAATTTTCGGACGCAGCAGAAGCTGGAAATAGTTTTAAACGAAACAACAGGCATTAGCGTTGTTCCTGTAATGTATCTAATCGATCCTTACTTTTCTATCATGTTATTTGTCGTTTCGATGGACTCCAGTAACTCTGATGTGAGATACGACGTTTTCGGACGCAGCAGAAGCTGGAAATAGTTTTAAACGAAACAACACGCATTAGCGATGTTCCTGTGATGTATCTAAACGATCCTTACTCATCTATCATGTTATTTGACGTTTGGACGGACTCCAGTAACTCTGATGTGAAATACAAAGTTCTCGGACGCAGCAGAAGCTTCAAATAGTTTTGAACGAAACAACACTCATTAGCGTTGTTCCTGTGATGTATCTAATCGATCCTTACTTATCTATCATGTTATTTGACGTTTGGATGGACTCCAGTAACTCTAATGTGAGAAACGAAATTTTCGGACGCAGCAGAAGCTGGAAATAGTTTTAAACGAAACAACACCCATTAGCGTTGTTCCTGTAATGTATCTAATCGATCCTTACTTTTCTATCATGTTATTTGTCGTTTCGATGGACTCCAGTAACTCTGATGTGAGATACGACGTTTTCGGACGCAGCAGAAGCTTCAAATAGTTTTGAACGAAACAGCAGGCATTAGCGATGTTCCTGTGATGTATCTAATCGATCCTTACTCATCAATCATGTTATTTGGCGTTTCGATGGACTCCAGTAACTTAGATGTGAGATACGAAGTTCTCGGACCCAGCTGAAGCTAGAAATAGTTTTAAACGAAACAACACGCATTAGCGATGTTCCTGAGTTGTATCTAATCGATCCTTACTCATCTATCATGTTATTTGACGTTTCGATGGACTCCAGTAACTCTAATGTGAGAAACGAAATTTTCGGACGCAGCTGAAGCTAGAAATAGTTTTAAACAAAACAACACGCATTAGCGTTGTTCCTGTGATGTATCTAATCGATCCTTACTTATCTATCATGTTATTTGACGTTTGGATGGACTCCAGTAACCCTGACGTGAGATACGAAGTTCTCGGACGCAGCAGAAGCTGGAAATAGTTTTAAACGAAACAACACGTATTAGCGTGTGATGTATCTAATTGATCCTTACTCATCTATCATGTTATTTGACGTTTGGATGGACTCCAGTAACTCTGATGTGAGATATAAAGTTCTTGGACGCAGTAGAAGCTGGAAATAGTTTTGAACGAAACAACACGTATTAGCGTTGTTCCTGTGCTGTATCTAATCGATCCTTACTCATATATCATGTTATTTGGCGCTTCGATGGACTCCAGTAGCTCTGATGTGAGACACGACGTTTTCGGACGCAGCAGAAGCTGGAAATAGTTTTAAACGAAACAACACTCATTAGCGTTGTTCCTGTGATGTATCTAATCGATCCTTACTCATCTATCATGTTATTTGACGTTTGGACGGACTCCAGTAACTCTGATGAGAGATACAAAGTTCTCGGACGCAGTAGAAGCTGGAAATAGTTTTGAACGAAACAACACGTACTAGCGTTGTTCCTGTGATGTATCTAAACGATCCTTACTTATCTAACATGTTATTTGACGTTTGGATGGACTCCAGTAAGTCTGATGTGAGATACAAGGTTTTTGGACGCAGCAGGAGCTGGAAATAGTTTTAAACGAAACAACACGTATTAGCGTTGTTCCTGTGCTGTATCTAATCGATCCTTACTCATATATCATGTTATTTGGCGCTTCGATGGACTCCAGTAGCTCTGATGTGAGATACGACGTTTTCGGACGCAGCAGAAGCTGGAAATAGTTTTAAACGAAACAACACTCATTAGCGTTGTTCCTGTGATGTATCTAATCGATCCTTACTCATCTAACATGTTATTTGGCGTTTCGATGGACTCCAGTAACTTTGATGTGAGATACGAAGTTCTCGGACGCAGCTGAAGCTGGAAATAGTTTTAAATGAAACAACACGTATTAGCGTTGTTCCTGTGATGTATCTAATCGATCCTTACTCATCTATCATGTTATTTGGCGTTTCGATGGACTCCAGTAACTTAGATGTGAGATACTAAATTTTCGGACGCAGCAGCAGCTGGAAATAGTTTGAAACGAAACAACACATATTAGCGTTGTTCCTGTGATGTATCTAATCGATCCTTACTCATCTATCATGTTATTTGACGTTTGGACGGACTCCAGTAACTCTGATGAGAGATACAAAGTTCTCGGACGCAGTAGAAGCTGGAAATAGTTTTGAACGAAACAACACGTATTAGCGTTGTTCCTGTGATGTATCTAATCGATCCTTACTCATCTATCGTGTTATTTGGCGTTTCGATGGACTCCAGTAACTTAGATGTGAGATACGAAGTTCTCGGACGCAGCTGAAGCTAGAAATAGTTTTAAATGAAACAACACGCATTATCGTTGTTCCTGTGATGTATCTAATCGATCCTTACTCATCTATCATGTTATTTGGCGTTTCGATGGACTCCAATAACTTTGATGTGAGATACGAAGTTCTCGGACGCAGCAGAAGCTGGAAATAGTTTTAAACGAAACAACACTCATTAGCGTTGTTCCTGTGATGTATCTAATCGATCCTTACTCATCTAACATGTTATTTGGCGTTTCGATGGACTCCAGTAACTTTGATGTGAGATACGAAGTTCTCGGACGCAGCTGAAGCTGGAAATAGTTTTAAATGAAACAACACGTATTAGCGTTGTTCCTGTGATGTATCTAATCGATCCTTACTCATCTATCATGTTATTTGGCGTTTCGATGGACTCCAGTAACTTAGATGTGAGATACTAAATTTTCGGACGCAGCAGCAGCTGGAAATAGTTTGAAACGAAACAACACATATTAGCGTTGTTCCTGTGATGTATCTAATCGATCCTTACTCATCTATCATGTTATTTGACGTTTGGACGGACTCCAGTAACTCTGATGAGAGATACAAAGTTCTCGGACGCAGTAGAAGCTAAAAATACTTTTGAACGAAACAACACGTATTAGCGTTGTTCCTGTGATGTATCTAATCGATCCTTACTCATCTATCGTGTTATTTGGCGTTTCGATGGACTCCAGTAACTTAGATGTGAGATACGAAGTTCTCGGACGCAGCTGAAGCTAGAAATAGTTTTAAATGAAACAACACGCATTATCGTTGTTCCTGTGATGTATCTAATCGATCCTTACTCATCTATCATGTTATTTGGCGTTTCGATGGACTTCAATAACTTTGATGTGAGATACGAAGTTCTCGGACGCAGCTGAAGCTGGAAATAGTTTTAAATGAAACAACACGTATTACCGTTGTTCCTGTGATGTATCTAATCGATCCTTACTCATATATCATGTTATTTGGCGTTTCGATGGACTCCAGTAGCTCTGATGTGAGATACGACGTTTTCGGACGCAGCAGAAGCTTTAAATAGTTTTAAACGAAACAACACGCATTAGCGTTGTTCCTGTGATGTATCTAATCGATCCTTACTCATCTATCATGTTATTTGGCGTTTCGATGGACTCCAGTAACTTTGATGTGAGATACGAAGTTCTCGGACGCAGCTGAAGCTGGAAATAGTTTTAAATGAAACAACACGTATTAGCGTTGTTCCTGTGATGTATCTAATCGATCCTTACTCATCTATCATGTTATTTGGCGTTTCGATGGACTCCAGTAGCTCTGATGTGAGAGACGACGTTTTCTGAGGCAGCAGAAGCTGGAAATAGTTTTAAACGAAACAACACGTTTTAGCGTTGTTCCTGTGATGTATCTAATCGATCCTTACTCATCTATCATGTTATTTGGCGTTTCGATGGACTCCAGTAACTTAGATTTGAGATACGAAGTTCTCGGACGCAGCTGAAGCTAGAAATAGTTTTAAACGAAACAACACGCATTAGCGTTGTTCCTGTGTAGCATCTAATCGATCCTTACTTATCTATCATGTTATTTGACATTTCGATGGACCCCAGTAGCTCTGATGTGATATACGACGTTTTCGGACGCAGCAGCAGCTGGAAATAGTTTTAAACGAAACAACACGTATTAGCGTTGTTCCTGTAATGTATCTAATCGATCCTTACTCATCTATCATGTTATTTGACGTTTGGATGGACTCCAGTAACTCTGACGTGAGATACAAAGTTTTTGGACGCAGCAGAAGCTGGAAATAGTTTTGAACGAAACAACACGTATTAGCGTTGTTCCTGTGATGTATCTAATCGATCCTTACTTAGCTACTATGCAATTTGACGTTTCGATGGACTCCAGTAACTCTAATGTGAGATACGAAATTTTCGGATGCAGCAGCAGCTGGAAATAGTTTGAAACGAAACAACACATATTAGCGTTGTTCCTGTGATGTATCTAATCGATTCTTACTTATCTATCATGTTATTTGACGTTTGGATGGACTCCAGTAACCCTGACGTGAGATAAGTTCTCGGACGCAGCAGAAGCTGGAAATAGTTTTAAACGAAACAACACTTATTAGCGTTGTTCCTGTGATGTATCTAATCGATCCTTACTCATCTATCATGTTATTTGACGTTTGGATGGACTCCAGTAACTCTGATGTGAGATACAAAGTTTTTGGACGCAGCAGAAGCTGGAAATAGTTTTGAACGAAACAACACGTATTAGCGTTGTTCCTGTGATGTATCTAATCGATCCTTACATAGCTACTATGTTATTTGACGTTTCGATGAACTCCAGTAACTCTAATGTGAGATACGAAATTTTCGGACGCAACAGCAGCTGGAAATAGTTTGAAACGAAACAACACATATTAGCGTTGTTCCTGTGATGTATCTAATCGATCCTTACTCATCTATCATGTTATTTGACGTTTGGACGGACTCCAGTAACTCTGATGAGAGATACAAAGTTCTCGGACGCAGCAGAAGCTGGAAATAGTTTTGAACGAAACAGC
Source organism: Prosopocoilus inquinatus (assembly GCA_036172665.1). Classification (NCBI taxonomy): domain Eukaryota; kingdom Metazoa; phylum Arthropoda; class Insecta; order Coleoptera; family Lucanidae; genus Prosopocoilus; species Prosopocoilus inquinatus. The sequence continues at coordinate 46,304,655 of CM069870.1, forward strand.
ACGTATTAGCGTTGTTCCTGTGATGTATCTAATCGATCCTTACTTAGCTACTATGTTATTTGACGTTTGGATGGACTCCAGTAACTCTAATGTGAGATACGAAATTTTCGGACGCAGCAGAAGCTGGAAATAGTTTTAAACGAAACAACACGCATTAGCGTTGTTCCTGTGATGTATCTAATCGATCCTTACTCATCTATCATGTTATTTGGCGTATCGATGGACTCCAGTAACTTAGATGTGAGATACGAAGTTCTCGGACGCAGCTGAAGCTGGAAATACTTTTAAATGAAACAACACGTATTAGCGTTGTTCCTGTGATGTATCTAAACGATCCTTACTTATCTAACATGTTATTTGACGTTTGGATGGACTCCAGTAAGTCTGATGTGAGATACAAAGTTTTTGGACGCAGCAGGAGCTGGAAATAGTTTTAAACGAAACAACACGCATTAGCGTTGTTCCTGTCATGTATCTAATCGATCCTTACTTATCTATCATGTTATTTGACGTTTGGATGGACTCCAGTAACCCTGACGTGAGATACGAATATCTCGGACGCAGCTGAAGCTGGAAATAGTTTTAAATGAAACAACACGTATTAGCGTTGTTCCTGTGATGTATCTAATCGATCCTTACTCATCTATCATGTTATTTGGCGTTTCGATGGACTCCAGTAGCTTTGATGTGAGAAACGAAATTTTCGGACGCAGCAGAAGCTGGAAATAGTTTTAAACGAAACAACACGCATTAGCGTTGTTCCTGTGATGTATCTAATCGATCCTTACTAATCTATCATGTTATTTGACGTTTCGATGGACTCCAGTAACTCTAATGTGAGAAACGAAATTTTCGGACGCAGCAGAAGCTGGAAATAGTTTTAAACGAAACAACACGCATTAGCGTTGTTCCTATGATGTATCTAATCGATCCTTACTAATCTATCATGTTATTTGACGTTTCGATGGACTCCAGTAACTCTAATGTGAGATACGAAGTTCTCGGACGCAGCAGAACCTGGAAATAGTTTTAAACGAAACAACACGCATTAGCGTTGTTCCTGTGATGTATCTAATCGATCCTTACTCATCTATCATGTTATTTGGCGTTTCGATGGACTCCAGTAACTTAGATGTGAGATACGAAGTTCTCGGACGCAGCTGAAGCGAGAAATAGTTTTAAACGAAACAACACGCGTTAGCGTTGTTCCTGTGTAGTATCTAATCGATCCTTACTTATCTATCATGTTATTTGACATTTCGATGGACTCCAGTAGCTCTGATGTGATATATGACGTTTTCGGACGCAGCAGCAGCTGGAAATAGTTTTAAACGAAACAACACATATTAGCGTTGTTCCTGTGATGTATCTAATCGATCCTTACTCATCTATCATGTTACTTGACGTTTGGACGGACTCCAGTAACCCTGATGTGAGATACAAAGTTATCGGACGCAGCAGAAGCTGGAAATAGTTTTGAACGAAACAACACGTATTAGCGTTGTTCCTGTGCTGTATCTAATCGATCCATACTTATCTATCATGTTATTTGACGTTTCGATGGACTCCAGTAACTCTGATGTGAGATATGACGTTTTCGGACGCAGCAGAAGCTGGAAATAGTTTTAAACGAAACAACACGTATTAGCGTTGTTCCTGTGATGTATCTAATCGATCCTTACTCATCTATCATGTTATTTGACGTTTGGATGGACTCCAGTAACTCTGATGAGAGACACAAAGATTTGGGACGCAGCAGAAGCTGGAAATAGTTTTGAACGAAACAACACGTATTAGCGTTGTTCCTGTGATGTATCTAATCGATCCTTACTCATCTATCATGTTATTTGACGTTTGGATGGACTCCAGTAACTCTGATGAGAGACACAACGATTTGGGACGCAGCAGAAGCTGGAAATAGTTTTGAACGAAACAACACGTATTAGCGTTGTTCCTGTGATGTATCTAATCGATCCTTACTTATCTATCATGTTATTTGACGTTTGGATGGACTCCAGTAACCCTGACGTGAGATACGAAGTTCTCGGATGCAGCAGAACCTGGAAATAGTTTTAAACGAAACAACACGCATTAGCGTTGTTCCTGTGATGTATCTAATCGATCCTTACTCATCTATCATGTTATTTGGCGTTTCGATGGACTCCAGTAACTTTGATGTGAGATACGAAGTTCTCGGACGCAGCTGAAGCTGGAAATAGTTTTAAATGAAACAACACGTATTAGCGTTGTTGCTGTGATGTATCTAAACGATCCTTACTTATCTAACATGTTATTTGACGTTTGGATGGACTCCAGTAACCCTGACGTGAGATAGGAAGTTCTCGGACGCAGCAGAAGCTGGAAATAGTTTTAAACGAAACAACACGTATTAGCGTTGTTCCTGTGATGTATCTAATCGATCCTTACTTAGCTACTATGTTATTTGACGTTTCGATGGACTCCAGTAACTCTAACGTGAGATACGAAATTTTCGGACGCAGCAGAAGCTGGAAATAGTTTTAAACGAAACAACACGCATTAGCGTTGTTCCTGTGATGTATCTAATCGATCCTTACTCATCTATCATGTTATTTGGCGTTTCGATGGACTCCAGTAACTTTGATGTGAGATACGAAGTTCTCGGACGCAGCTGAAGCTGGAAATAGTTTTAAATGAAACAACACGCATTAGCGTTGTTCCTGTGTAGTATCTAATCGATCCTTACTCATCTATCATGTTATTTGACGTTTGGATGGACTCCAGTAACCCTGACGTGAGATACGAAGTTCTCGGATGCAGCAGAACCTGGAAATAGTTTTAAACGAAACAACACGCATTAGCGTTGTTCCTGTGATGTATCTAATCGATCCTTACTTATCTATCATGTTATTTGACGTTTGGATGGACTCCAGTAACCCTGACGTGAGATACGAAGTTCTCTTACGCAGCAGAACCTGGAAATAGTTTTAAACGAAACAACACGCATTAGCGTTGTTCCTGTGATGTATCTAATCGATCCTTACTCATCTATCATGTTATTTGGCGTTTCGATGGACTCCAGTAACTTTGATGTGAGATACGAAGTTCTCGGACGCAGCTGAAGCTGGAAATAGTTTTGAACGAAACAACATGTATTAGCGTTGTTCCTGTGATGTATCTAATCGATCCTTACTCATCTAACATGTTATTTGACGTTTGGATGGACTCCAGTAACCCTGACGTGAGATACAAAGTTTTTGGACGCAGCAGAAGCTGGAAATAGTTTTAAACGAAAAACACGCATTAGCGTTGTTCCTGTGATGTATCTAATCGATCCTTACTTAGCTACTATGTTATTTGACGTTTCGATGGACTCCAGTAACTCTAATGTGAGATACGAAATTTTCGGACGCAGCAGAAGCTGGAAATAGTTTTGAACGAAACAACACGTATTAGCGTTGTTCCTGTGATGTATCTAATCGATCCTTACTTAGCTACTATGTTATTTGACGTTTCGATGGACTCCAGTAACTCTAATGTGAGATACGAAATTTTCGGACGCAGCAGAAGCTGGAAATAGTTTTAAACGAAACAACACGCATTAGCGTTGTTCCTGTGATGTATCTAATCGATCCTTACTTAGCTACTATGTTATTTGACGTTTCGATGGACTCCAGTAACTCTAATGTGAGAAACGAAATTTTCGGACGCAGCAGAAGCTGGAAATAGTTTTAAACGAAACAACACGCATTAGCGTTGTTCCTGTGATGTATCTAATCGGTCCTTACTTATCTATCATGTTATTTGACGTTTGGATGGACTCCAGTAACCCTGACGTGAGATACGAAGTTCTCGGACGCAGCAGAACCTGGAAATAGTTTTAAACGAAACAACACGCATTAGCGTTGTTCCTGTGATGTATCTAATCGATCCTTACTCATCTATCATGTTATTTGGCGTTTCGATGGACTCCAGTAACTCTAATGTGAGACACGAAATTTTCGGACGCAGCAGAAGCTGGAAATAGTTTTAAACGAAACAACACGCATTAGCGTTGTTCCTGTGATGTATCTAATCGATCCTTACTTATCTATCATGTTATTTGACGTTTCGATGGACTCCAGTAACTCTAATGTGAGATACGAAATTTTCGGACGCAGCAGAAGCTGGAAATAGTTTTAAACGAAACAACACGCATTAGCGTTGTTCCTGTGATGTATCTAATCGATCCTTACTTATCTATCATGTTATTTGACGTTTGGATGGACTCCAGTAACCCTGACGTGAGATACGAAGTTCTCGGACGCAGCAGAACCTGGAAATAGTTTTAAACGAAACAACACGCATTAGCGTTGTTCCTGTGATGTATCTAATCGATCCTTACTCATCTATCATGTTATTTGACGTTTGGATGGACTCCAGTAACCCTGACGTGAGACACGAAGTTCTCGGACGCAGCAGAAGCTGGAAATAGTTTTAAACGAAACAACACGTATTAGCGTTGTTCCTGTGATGTATCTAATCGATCCTTACTCATCTATCATGTTATTTGACGTTTGGATGGACTCCAGTAACTCTGATGTGAGATACAAAATTTTTGGACGCAGCAGAAGCTGGAAATAGTTTTGAACGAAACAACACGTATTAGCGTTGTTCCTGTGATGTATCTAATCGATTCTTACTTAGCTACTATGTTATTTCATGTTTCGATGGACTCCAGTAACTCTAATGTGAGATACGAAATTTTCGGACGCAGCAGAATCTGGAAATAGTTTTAAACGAAACAACACGCATTAGCGTTGTTCCTGTGATGTATCTAATCGATCCTTACTCATCTATCATGTTATTTGGCGTTTCGATGGACTCCAGTAGCTCTGATGTGAGATACGACGTTTTCTGAGGCAGCAGAAGCTGGAAATAGTTTTAAACGAAACAACACGCATTAGCGTTGTTCCTGTGATGTATCTAATCGATCCTTACTCATCTATCGTGTTATTTGACGTTTCGATGGACTCCAGTAACTCTAATGTGAGAAACGAAATTTTCGGACGCAGCAGAAGCTGGAAATAGTTTTAAACGAAACAACACGCATTAGCGTTGTTCCTGTGATGTATCTAATCGATCCTTACTTATCTATCATGTTATTTGACGTTTGGATGGACTCCAGTAACCCTGACGTGAGATACGAAGTTCTCGGACGCAGCAGAACCTGGAAATAGTTTTAACCGAAACAACACGTATTAGCGTTGTTCCTGTGATGTATCTAATCGATCCTTACTCATCTATCACGTTATTTGACGTTTGGATGGACTCCAGTAACTCTGATGTGAGATACAAAGTTTTTGGACGCAGCAGAAGCTGGAAATAGTTTTGAACGAAACAACACGTATTAGCGTTGTTCCTGTGATGTATCTAATCGATCCTTACTTATCTAACATGTTATTTGACGTTTGGATGGACTCCAGTAAGTCTGATGTGAGATACAAAGTTTTTGGACGCAGCAGGAGCTGGAAATAGTTTTGAACGAAACAACACGCATTAGCGTTGTTCCTGTGATGTATCTAATCGATCCTTACTCATCTATCATGTTATTTGACGTTTGGACGGGCTCCAGTAACCCTGATGTGAGATACAAAGTTATCGGACGCAGCAGAAGCTGGAAATAGTTTTAAACGAAACAACACGTATTAGCGTTGTTCCTGTGATGTATCTAATCGATCCTTACTCATCTATCATGTTATTTGACGTCTCGATGGACTCCAGTAACTCTGATGTGAGATACGACGTTTTCGGACGCAGCAGAAGCTGGAAATAGTTTTAAACGAAACAACACGTATTAGCGTTGTTCCTGTGATGTATCTAATCGATCCTTACTCATCTATCATGTTATTTGACGTTTCGATGGACTCCAGTAACTCTAATGTGAGATACGAAATTTTCGGACGCAGCAGCAGCTGGAAATAGTTTTGAATGAAACAACACGTATTAGCGTTGTTCCTGTGCTGTATCTAATCGATCCTTACTCATATATCATGTTATTTGGCGTTTCGATGGACTCCAGTAACCCTGACGTGAGATACGAAGTTCTCGGACGCAGCAGAAGCTGGAAATAGTTTTAAACGAAACAACACGTATTAGCGTTGTTCCTGTGATGTATCTAATCGATCCTTACTCATCTATCATGTTATTTGGCGTTTCGATGGACTCCAGTAACTTTGATGTGAGATACGAAGTTCTCGGACGCAGCTGAAGCTGGAAATAGTTTTAAATGAAACAACACGTATTAGCGTTTTTCCTGTGATGTATCTAATAGATCCTTACTCATCTATCATGTTATTTGGCGTTTCGATGGACTCCAGTAACTTTGATGTGAGATACGAAGTTCTCGGACGCAGCTGAAGCTGGAAATAGTTTTGAATGAAACAACACGTATTAGCGTTGTTCCTGTGCTGTATCTAATCGATCCTTACTCATATATCATGCTATTTGGCGTTTCGATGGACTCCAGTAACCCTGACGTGAGATACGAAGTTCTCGGACGCAGCAGAAGCTGGAAATAGTTTTAAACGAAACAACACGTATTAGCGTTGTTCCTGTGATGTATCTAATCGATCCTTACTCATCTATCATGTTATTTGACGTTTGGATGGACTCCAGTAACTCTGATGTAAGATACAAAGTTTATGGACGCAGCAGAAGCTGGAAATAGTTTTGAACGAAACAACACGTATTGGCGTTGTTCCTGTGATGTATCTAATCGATCCTTACTTAGCTACTATGTTATTTGACGTTTCGATGGACTCCAGTAACTCTAATGTGAGATACGAAATTTTCGGACGCAGCAGAAGCTGGAAATAGTTTTAAACGAAACAACACGCATTAGCGTTGTTCCTGTGATGTATCTAATCGATCCTTACTCATCTATCATGTTATTTGGCGTTTCGATGGACTCCAGTAACTTTGATGTGAGATACGAAGTTCTCGGACGCAGCTGAAGCTGGAAATAGTTTTAAATGAAACAACACGTATTAGCGTTTTTCCTGTGATGTATCTAAACGATCCTTACTTATCTAACATGTTATTTGACGTTTGGATGGACTCCAGTAAGTCTGATGTGAGATACAAAGTATTTGGACGCAGCAGGAGCAGAACAACACGCATTAGCGTTGTTCCTGTGATGTATCTAATCGATCCTTACTCATCTATCATGTTATTTGACGTTTCGATGGACTCCAGTAACTCTAATGTGAGATACGAAATTTTCGGACGCAGCAGAAGCTGGAAATAGTTTTAAACGAAACAACACGCACTAGCGTTGTTCCTGTGATGTATCTAATCGATCCTTACTTAGCTACTATGTTATTTGACGTTTCGATGGACTCCAGTAACTCTAATGTGAGATACGAAATTTTCGGACGCAGCAGCAGCTGGAAATAGTTTGAAACGAAACAACAGATATTAGCGTTGTTCCTGTGATGTATCTAATCGATCCTTACTCATCTATCATGTTATTTGACGTTTGGGCGGACTCCAGTAACTCTGATGAGAGATACAAAGTTCTCGGACGCAGTAGAAGCTGGAAATAGTTTTAAATGAAACAACACGTATTAGCGTTGTTCCTGTGATGTATCTAATCGATCCTTACTCATCTATCATGTTATTTGACGTTTCGATGGACTCCAGTAACTCTAATGTGAGATACGAAATTTTCGGACGCAGCAGAAGCTGGAAATAGTTTTAAACGAAACAACACGCATTAGCGTTGTTCCTGTGATGTATCTAATCGATCCTTACTCATCTATCATGTTATTTGGGGTTTCGATGGACTCCAGTAACTTTGATGTGAGATACGAAGTTCTCGGACGCAGCTGAAGCTGGAAATAGTTTTAAATGAAACAACACGTATTAGCGTTTTTCCTGTGATGTATCTAAACGATCCTTACTTATCTAACATGTTATTTGACGTTTGGATGGACTCCAGTAAGTCTGATGTGAGATACAAAGTATTTGGACGCAGCAGGAGCAGAACAGCACGCATTAGCGTTGTTCCTGTGATGTATCTAATCGATCCTTACTCATCTATCATGTTATTTGACGTTTCGATGGACTCCAGTAACTCTAATGTGAGATACGAAATTTTCGGACGCAGCAGAAGCTGGAAATAGTTTTAAACGAAACAACACGCACTAGCGTTGTTCCTGTGATGTATCTAATCGATCCTTACTTAGCTACTATGTTATTTGACGTTTCGATGGACTCCAGTAACTCTAATGTGAGATACGAAATTTTCGGACGCAGCAGCAGCTGGAAATAGTTTGAAACGAAACAACAGATATTAGCGTTGTTCCTGTGATGTATCTAATCGATCCTTACTCATCTATCATGTTATTTGACGTTTGGACGGACTCCAGTAACTCTGATGAGAGATACAAAGTTCTCGGACGCAGTAGAAGCTGGAAATAGTTTTAAATGAAACAACACGTATTAGCGTTGTTCCTGTGATGTATCTAATCGATCCTTACTCATCTATCATGTTATTTGGCGTTTCGATGGACTCCAGTAGCTCTGATGTGAAATACGACGTTTTCTGAGGCAGCAGAAGATGGAAATAGTTTCATCTATCATGTTATTTGACGTTTCGATGGACTCCAGTAACTCTAATGTGAGATACGAAATTTTCGGACGCAGCAGCAGCTGGAAATAGTTTGAAACGAAACAACAGATATTAGCGTTGTTCCTGTGATGTATCTAATCGATCCTTACTCATCTATCATGTTATTTGACGTTTGGATGGACTCCAGTAACCCTGACGTGAGATACGAAGTTCTCGGACGCAGCTGAAGCTGGAAATAGTTTTAAATGAAACAACACGTATTAGCGTTGTTCCTGTGATGTATCTAAACGATCCTTACTTATCTAACATGTTATTTGACGTTTGGATGGACTCCAGTAAGTCTGATGTGAGATAAAAAGTTTTTGGACGCAGCAGGAGCTGGAAATAGTTTTAAACGAAACAACACGTATTAGCGTTGTTCCTGCGCTGTTTCTAATCGATCCTTACTCATATATCATGTTATTTGGCGTTTCGATGGACTCCAGTAGCTCTGATGTGAGATACGACGTTTTCGGAGGCAGCAGAAGCTGGAAATAGTTTTAAACGAAACAACACGTATTAGCGTTGTTCCTGTGATGTATCTAATCGATCCTTACTCATCTATCATGTTATTTGACGTTTGGATGGACTCCAGTAACTCTGATGAGAGACACAAAGATTTCGGACGCAGCACAAGCTGGAAATAGTTTTGAACGAAACAACACGTATTAGCGTTGTTCCTGTGATGTATCTAATCGATCCTTACTTTTCTATCATGTTATTTGACGTTTCGATGGACTCCAGTAACTCTGATGTGAGATACGACGTTTTCGGACGCAGCAGAAGCTGGAAATAGTTTTAAACGAAACAACACGAATTAGCGATGTTCCTGTGATGTATCTAAACGATCCTTACTCATCTATCATGTTATTTGACGTTTGGACGGACTCCAGTAACTCTGATGTGAGATACAAAGTTCTCGGACGCAGCAGAAGCTGGAAATAGTTTTGAACGAAACAACACCTATTAGCGTTGTTCCTGTGATGTATCTAAACGATCCTTACTTATCTAACATGTTATTTAACGTTTCGATGGACTCCAGTAAGTCTGATGTGAGATATAAAGTTTTTGGACGCAGCAGGAGCTGGAAATAGTTTTAAACGAAACAACACGTATTAGCGTTGTTCCTGTGCTGTATCTAATCGATCCTTACTTATCTATCATGTTATTTGACGTTTCGATGAACTCCAGTAACTCTGATGTGAGATACGACGTTTTCGGACGCAGCAGAAGCTGGAAATAGTTTTAAACGAAACAACACGTATTAGCGTTGTTCCTGTGATGTATCTAATCGATCCTTACTCATCTATCATGTTATTTGACGTTTGGATGGACTCCAGTAACTCTGATGGGAGATACAAAGATTTCGGACGCAGCAGAAGCTGGAAATAGTTTTGAACGAAACAACAACTATTAGCGTTGTTCCTGTGATGTATCTAAACGATCCTTACTTATCTAACATGTTATTTGACGTTTGGATGGACTCCAGTAAGTCTGATGTGAGATACAAAGTTTTGGGACGCAGCAGGAGCTGGAAATAGTTTTAAACGAAACAACACGTATTAGCGTTGTTCCTGTGCTGTATCTAATCGATCCTTACTCATCTATCATGTTATTTGGCGTTAAGATGGACTCCAGTAACTTAGATGTGAGATACGAAGTTCTCGGACGCAGCTGAAGCTAGAAATAGTTTTAAACAAAACAACACGCATTAGCGTTGTTCCTGTGATGTATCTAATCGATCCTTACTTATCTATCATGTTATTTGACGTTTGGATGGACTCCAGTAACCCTGACGTGAGATACGAAGTTCTCGGACGCAGCAGAAGCTGGAAATAGTTTTAAACGAAACAACACGTATTAGCGTGTGATGTATCTAATTGATCCTTACTCATCTATCATGTTATTTGACGTTTGGATGGACTCCAGTAACTCTGATGTGAGATACAAAGTTTTTGGACGCAGCAGAAGCTGGAAATAGTTTTGAACGAAACAACACGTATTAGCGTTGTTCCTGTGATATATCTAATCGATCCTTACTTAGCTACTATGTTATTTGACGTTTCGATGGACTCCAGTAACTCTAATGTGAGATACGAAATTTTCGGACGCAGCAGCAGCTGGAAATAGTTTGAAACGAAACAACACGCATTAGCGTTGTTCCTGTGATGTATCTAATCGATCCTTACTCATCTATCATTTTATTTGACGTTTCGATGGACTCAAGTAACTCTAATGTGAGATACGAAATTTTCGGACGCAGCAGAAGCTGGAAATAGTTTTAAACGAAACACCACGTATTAGCGTTGTTTCTGTGATATATCTAATCGATCCTTACTCATCTATCATGTTATTTTACGTTTGGATGGACTCCAGTAACTCTGATGCGAGATACAAAGTTTTTGGACGCAGCAGAAGCTGGAAATAGTTTTGAACGAAACAACACGCATTAGCGTTGTTCCTGTGATGTATCTAATCGATCCTTACTTAGCTACTATGTTATTTGACGTTTCGATGGGCTCCAGTAACTCTAATGTGAGATACGAAATTTTCGGACGCAGCAGAAGCTGGAAATAGTTTTAAACGAAACAACACGCATTAGCGTTGTTCCTGTGATGTATCTAATCGATCCTTACTCATCAATCATGTTATTTGGCGTTTCGATGGACTCCAGTAACTTAGATGTGAGATACGAAGTTCTCGGACCCAGCTGAAGCTAGAAATAGTTTTAAACGAAACAACACGCATTAGCGATGTTCCTGAGTTGTATCTAAACGATCCTTACTCATCTATCATGTTATTTGACGTTTGGACGGACTCCAGGAACTCTGATGTGAGATACAAAGTTATCGGACGCAGCAGAAGCTGGAAATAGTTTTGAACGAAACAACACGTATTAGCGTTGTTCCTGTGATGTATCTAAACGATTCTTACTTATCTAACATGTTATTCGACGTTTGGATGGACTCCAGTAAGTCTGATGTGAGATACAAAGTTTTTGACGCAGCAGGAGCTGGAAATAGTTTTAAACGAAACAACACGTATTAGCGTTGTTCTTGTGCTGTATCTAATCGATACTTACTTATCTATGATGTTATTTGACGTTTCGATGGGCTCCAGTAACTCTGATGTGAGATACGAAGTTCTCGGACGCAGCAGAAGCTGGAAATAGTTTTAAACGAAACAGCACGCATTAGCGATGTTCCTGTGATGTATCTAATCGATCCTTACTCATCTATCATGTTATTTGACGTTTCGATGGACTCCAGTAACTCTAATGTGATAGACGAAATTTTCGGACGCAGCAGAAGCTGGAAATAGTTTTAAACGAAACAACAGGCATTAGCGTTGTTCCTGTAATGTATCTAATCGATCCTTACTTTTCTATCATGTTATTTGTCGTTTCGATGGACTCCAGTAACTCTGATGTGAGATACGACGTTTTCGGACGCAGCAGAAGCTGGAAATAGTTTTAAACGAAACAACACGCATTAGCGATGTTCCTGTGATGTATCTAAACGATCCTTACTCATCTATCATGTTATTTGACGTTTGGACGGACTCCAGTAACTCTGATGTGAAATACAAAGTTCTCGGACGCAGCAGAAGCTTCAAATAGTTTTGAACGAAACAACACCTATTAGCGTTGTTCCTGTGATGTATCTAAACGATCCTTACTTATCTAACATGTTATTTAACGTTTCGATGGACTCCAGTAAGTCTGATGTGAGATATAAAGTTCTTGGACGCAGTAGAAGCTGGAAATAGTTTTGAACGAAACAACACGTATTAGCGTTGTTCCTGTGCTGTATCTAATCGATCCTTACTCATATATCATGTTATTTGGCGCTTCGATGGACTCCAGTAGCTCTGATGTGAGATACGACGTTTTCGGACGCAGCAGAAGCTGGAAATAGTTTTAAACGAAACAACACTCATTAGCGTTGTTCCTGTGATGTATCTAATCGATCCTTACTCATCTATCATGTTATTTGACGTTTGGACGGACTCCAGTAACTCTGATGAGAGATACAAAGTTCTCGGACGCAGTAGAAGCTGGAAATAGTTTTGAACGAAACAACACGTACTAGCGTTGTTCCTGTGATGTATCTAAACGATCCTTACTTATCTAACATGTTATTTGACGTTTGGATGGACTCCAGTAAGTCTGATGTGAGATACAAGGTTTTTGGACGCAGCAGGAGCTGGAAATAGTTTTAAACGAAACAACACGTATTAGCGTTGTTCCTGTGCTGTGTCTAATCGATCCTTACTCATATATCATGTTATTTGGCGCTTCGATGGACTCCAGTAGCTCTGATGTGAGATACGACGTTTTCGGACGCAGCAGAAGCTGGAAATAGTTTTAAACGAAACAACACTCATTAGCGTTGTTCCTGTGATGTATCTAATCGATCCTTACTCATCTAACATGTTATTTGGCGTTTCGATGGACTCCAGTAACTTTGATGTGAGATACGAAGTTCTCGGACGCAGCTGAAGCTGGAAATAGTTTTAAATGAAACAACACGTATTAGCGTTGTTCCTGTGATGTATCTAATCGATCCTTACACATCTATCATGTTATTTGGCGTTTCGATGGGCTCCAGCAGCTCTGATGTGAGATACGAGGTTTTCTGAGGCAGCAGAAGCTGGAAATAGTTTTAAACGAAACAACACGCATTAGCGTTGTTCCTGTGATGTATCTAATCGATCCTTACTCATCTATCATGTTATTTGGCGTTTCGATGGACTCCAGTAACTTAGATGTGAGATACTAAATTTTCGGACGCAGCAGCAGCTGGAAATAGTTTGAAACGAAACAACACATATTAGCGTTGTTCCTGTGATGTATCTAATCGATCCTTACTCATCTATCATGTTATTTGACGTTTGGACGGACTCCAGTAACTCTGATGAGAGATACAAAGTTCTCGGACGCAGTAGAAGCTGGAAATAGTTTTGAACGAAACAACACGTATTAGCGTTGTTCCTGTGATGTATCTAATCGATCCTTACTCATCTATCGTGTTATTTGGCGTTTCGATGGACTCCAGTAACTTAGATGTGAGATACGAAGTTCTCGGACGCAGCTGAAGCTAGAAATAGTTTTAAATGAAACAACACGCATTATCGTTGTTCCTGTGATGTATCTAATCGATCCTTACTCATCTATCATGTTATTTGGCGTTTCGATGGACTCCAATAACTTTGATGTGAGATACGAAGTTCTCGGACGCAGCTGAAGCTGGAAATAGTTTTAAATGAAACAACACGTATTAGCGTTGTTCCTGTGATGTATCTAATCGATCCTTACTCATATATCATGTTATTTGGCGTTTCGATGGACTCCAGTAGCTCTGATGTGAGATACGACGTTTTCGGACGCAGCAGAAGCTTTAAATAATTTTAAACGAGACAACACGCATTAGCGTTGTTCCTGTGATGTATCTAATCGATCCTTACTCATCTATCATGTTATTTGGCGTTTCGATGGACTCCAGTAACTTTGATGTGAGATACGAAGTTCTCGGACGCAGCTGAAGCTGGAAATAGTTTTAAATGAAACAACACGTATTAGCGTTGTTCCTGTGATGTATCTAATCGATCCTTACTCATCTATCATGTTATTTGGCGTTTCGATGGACTCCAGTAGCTCTGATGTGAGATACGTCGTTTTCTGAGGCAGCAGAAGCTGGAAATAGTTTTAAACGAAACAACACGTTTTAGCGTTGTTCCTGTGATGTATCTAATCGATCCTTACTCATCTATCATGTTATTTGGCGTTTCGATGGACTCCAGTAACTTAGATGTGAGATACGAAGTTCTCGGACGCAGCTGAAGCTAGAAATAGTTTTAAACGAAACAACACGCATTAGCGTTGTTCCTGTGTAGCATCTAATCGATCCTTACTTATCTATCATGTTATTTGACATTTCGATGGACCCCAGTAGCTCTGATGTGATATACGACGTTTTCGGACGCAGCAGCAGCTGGAAATAGTTTTAAACGAAACAACACGTATTAGCGTTGTTCCTGTGATGTATCTAATCGATCCTTACTCATCTATCATGTTATTTGACGTTTGGATGGACTCCAGTAACTCTGACGTGAGATACAAAGTTTTTGGACGCAGCAGAAGCTGGAAATAGTTTTGAACGAAACAACACGTATTAGCGTTGTTCCTGTGATGTATCTAATCGATCCTTACTTAGCTACTATGCTATTTGACGTTTCGATGGACTCCAGTAACTCTAATGTGAGATACGAAATTTTCGGATGCAGCAGCAGCTGGAAATAGTTTGAAACGAAACAACACATATTAGCGTTGTTCCTGTGATGTATCTAATCGATTCTTACTTATCTATCATGTTATTTGACGTTTGGATGGACTCCAGTAACCCTGACGTGAGATAAGTTCTCGGACGCAGCAGAAGCTGGAAATAGTTTTAAACGAAACAACACGTATTAGCGTTGTTCCTGTGATGTATCTAATCGATCCTTACTCATCTATCATGTTATTTGACGTTTGGATGGACTCCAGTAACTCTGATGTGAGATACAAAGTTTTTGGACGCAGCAGAAGCTGGAAATAGTTTTGAACGAAACAACACGTATTAGCGTTGTTCCTGTGATGTATCTAATCGATCCTTACTTAGCTACTATGTTATTTGACGTTTCGATGAACTCCAGTAACTCTAATGTGAGATACGAAATTTTCGGACGCAACAGCAGCTGGAAATAGTTTGAAACGAAACAACACATATTAGCGTTGTTCCTGTGATGTATCTAATCGATCCTTACTCATCTATCATGTTATTTGACGTTTGGACGGACTCCAGTAACTCTGATGAGAGATACAAAGTTCTCGGACGCAGCAGAAGCTGGAAATAGTTTTGAACGAAACAGCACGTATTAGCGTTGTTCCTGTGATGTATCTAATCGATCCTTACTTAGCTACTATGTTATTTGACGTTTGGATGGACTCCAGTAACTCTAATGTGAGATACGAAATTTTCGGACGCAGCAGAAGCTGGAAATAGTTTTAAACGAAACAACACGCATTAGCGTTGTTCCTGTGATGTATCTAATCGATCCTTACTCATCTATCATGTTATTTGGCGTTTCGATGGACTCCAGTAACTTAGATGTGAGATACGAAGTTCTCGGACGCAGCTGAAGCTGGAAATAGTTTTAAATGAAACAACACGTATTAGCGTTGTTCCTGTGATGTATCTAAACGATCCTTACTTATCTAACATGTTATTTGACGTTTGGATGGACTCCAGTAAGTCTGATGTGAGATACAAAGTTTTTGGACGCAGCAGGAGCTGGAAATAGTTTTAAACGAAACAACACGCATTAGCGTTGTTAATGTCATGTATCTAATCGATCCTTACTTATCTATCATGTTATTTGACGTTTGGATGGACTCCAGTAACCCTGACGTGAGATACGAATATCTCGGACGCAGCTGAAGCTGGAAATAGTTTTAAATGAAACAACACGTATTAGCGTTGTTCCTGTGATGTATCTAATCGATCCTTACTCATCTATCATGTTATTTGGCGTTTCGATGGACTCCAGTAGCTTTGATGTGAGAAACGAAATTTTCGGACGCAGCAGAAGCTGGAAATAGTTTTAAACGAAACAACACGCATTAGCGTTGTTCCTGTGATGTATCTAATCGATCCTTACTAATCTATCATGTTATTTGACGTTTCGATGGACTCCAGTAACTCTAATGTGAGAAACGAAATTTTCGGACGCAGCAGAAGCTGGAAATAGTTTTAAACGAAACAACACGCATTAGCGTTGTTCCTGTGATGTATCTAATCGATCCTTACTCATCTATCATGTTATTTGGCGTTTCGATGGACTCCAGTAACTTAGATGTGAGATACGAAGTTCTCGGACGCAGCTGAAGCGAGAAATAGTTTTAAACGAAACAACACGCATTAGCGTTGTTCCTGTGTAGTATCTAATCGATCCTTACTTATCTATCATGTTATTTGACATTTCGATGGACTCCAGTAGCTCTGATGTGATATATGACGTTTTCGGACGCAGCAGCAGCTGGAAATAGTTTTAAACGAAACAACACATATTAGCGTTGTTCCTGTGATGTATCTAATCGATCCTTACTCATCTATCATGTTATTTGACGTTTGGACGGACTCCAGTAACCCTGATGTGAGATATGACGTTTTCGGACGCAGCAGAAGCTGGAAATAGTTTTAAACGAAACAACACGTATTAGCGTTGTTCCTGTGATGTATCTAATCGATCCTTACTCATCTATCATGTTATTTGACGTTTGGATGGACTCCAGTAACTCTGATGAGAGACACAAAGATTTGGGACGCAGCAGAAGCTGGAAATAGTTTTGAACGAAACAACACGTATTAGCGTTGTTCCTGTGATGTATCTAATCGATCCTTACTCATCTATCATGTTATTTGACGTTTGGATGGACTCCAGTAACTCTGATGAGAGACACAAAGATTTGGGACGCAGCAGAAGCTGGAAATAGTTTTGAACGAAACAACACGTATTAGCGTTGTTCCTGTGATGTATCTAATCGATCCTTACTTATCTATCATGTTATTTGACGTTTGGATGGACTCCAGTAACCCTGACGTGAGATACGAAGTTCTCGGATGCAGCAGAACCTGGAAATAGTTTTAAACGAAACAACACGCATTAGCGTTGTTCCTGTGATGTATCTAATCGATCCTTACTCATCTATCATGTTATTTGGCGTTTCGATGGACTCCAGTAACTTTGATGTGAGATACGAAGTTCTCGGACGCAGCTGAAGCTGGAAATAGTTTTAAATGAAACAACACGTATTAGCGTTGTTGCTGTGATGTATCTAAACGATCCTTACTTATCTAACATGTTATTTGACGTTTGGATGGACTCCAGTAACCCTGACGTGAGATACGAAGTTCTCGGACGCAGCAGAAGCTGGAAATAGTTTTAAACGAAACAACACGTATTAGCGTTGTTCCTGTGATGTATCTAATCGATCCTTACTTAGCTACTATGTTATTTGACGTTTCGATGGACTCCAGTAACTCTAATGTGAGATACGAAATTTTCGGACGCAGCAGAAGCTGGAAATAGTTTTAAACGAAACAACACGCATTAGCGTTGTTCCTGTGATGTATCTAATCGATCCTTACTTAGCTACTATGTTATTTGACGTTTCGATGGACTCCAGTAACTCTAATGTGAGAAACGAAATTTTCGGACGCAGCAGAAGCTGGAAATAGTTTTAAACGAAACAACACGCATTAGCGTTGTTCCTGTGATGTATCTAATCGATCCATACTTATCTATCATGTTATTTGACGTTTCGATGGACTCCAGTAACTCTGATGTGAGATATGACGTTTTCGGACGCAGCAGAAGCTGGAAATAGTTTTAAACGAAACAACACGTATTAGCGTTGTTCCTGTGATGTATCTAATCGATCCTTACTCATCTATCATGTTATTTGACGTTTGGATGGACTCCAGTAACTCTGATGAGAGACACAAAGATTTGGGACGCAGCAGAAGCTGGAAATAGTTTTGAACGAAACAACACGTATTAGCGTTGTTCCTGTGATGTATCTAATCGATCCTTACTCATCTATCATGTTATTTGACGTTTGGATGGACTCCAGTAACTCTGATGAGAGACACAAAGATTTGGGACGCAGCAGAAGCTGGAAATAGTTTTGAACGAAACAACACGTATTAGCGTTGTTCCTGTGATGTATCTAATCGATCCTTACTTATCTATCATGTTATTTGACGTTTGGATGGACTCCAGTAACCCTGACGTGAGATACGAAGTTCTCGGATGCAGCAGAACCTGGAAATAGTTTTAAACGAAACAACACGCATTAGCGTTGTTCCTGTGATGTATCTAATCGATCCTTACTCATCTATCATGTTATTTGGCGTTTCGATGGACTCCAGTAACTTTGATGTGAGATACGAAGTTCTCGGACGCAGCTGAAGCTGGAAATAGTTTTAAATGAAACAACACGTATTAGCGTTGTTGCTGTGATGTATCTAAACGATCCTTACTTATCTAACATGTTATTTGACGTTTGGATGGACTCCAGTAACCCTGACGTGAGATACGAAGTTCTCGGACGCAGCAGAAGCTGGAAATAGTTTTAAACGAAACAACACGTATTAGCGTTGTTCCTGTGATGTATCTAATCGATCCTTACTTAGCTACTATGTTATTTGACGTTTCGATGGACTCCAGTAACTCTAATGTGAGATACGAAATTTTCGGACGCAGCAGAAGCTGGAAATAGTTTTAAACGAAACAACACGCATTAGCGTTGTTCCTGTGATGTATCTAATCGATCCTTACTTAGCTACTATGTTATTTGACGTTTCGATGGACTCCAGTAACTCTAATGTGAGAAACGAAATTTTCGGACGCAGCAGAAGCTGGAAATAGTTTTAAACGAAACAACACGCATTAGCGTTGTTCCTGTGATGTATCTAATCGGTCCTTACTTATCTATCATGTTATTTGACGTTTGGATGGACTCCAGTAACCCTGACGTGAGATACGAAGTTCTCGGACGCAGCAGAACCTGGAAATAGTTTTAAACGAAACAACACGCATTAGCGTTGTTCCTGTGATGTATCTAATCGATCCTTACTCATCTATCATGTTATTTGGCGTTTCGATGGACTCCAGTAACTCTAATGTGAGATACGAAATTTTCGGACGCAGCAGAAGCTGGAAATAGTTTTAAACGAAACAACACGCATTAGCGTTGTTCCTGTGATGTATCTAATCGATCCTTACTTATCTATCATGTTATTTGACGTTTCGATGGACTCCAGTAACTCTAATGTGAGATACGAAATTTTCGGACGCAGCAGAAGCTGGAAATAGTTTTAAACGAAACAACACGCATTAGCGTTGTTCCTGTGATGTATCTAATCGATCCTTACTTATCTATCATGTTATTTGACGTTTGGATGGACTCCAGTAACCCTGACGTGAGATACGAAGTTCTCGGACGCAGCAGAACCTGGAAATAGTTTTAAACGAAACAACACGCATTAGCGTTGTTCCTGTGATGTATCTAATCGATCCTTACTCATCTATCATGTTATTTGACGTTTGGATGGACTCCAGTAACCCTGACGTGAGACACGAAGTTCTCGGACGCAGCAGAAGCTGGAAATAGTTTTAAACGAAACAACACGTATTAGCGTTGTTCCTGTGATGTATCTAATCGATCCTTACTCATCTATCATGTTATTTGACGTTTGGATGGACTCCAGTAACTCTGATGTGAGATACAAAATTTTTGGACGCAGCAGAAGCTGGAAATAGTTTTGAACGAAACAACACGTATTAGCGTTGTTCCTGTGATGTATCTAATCGATTCTTACTTAGCTACTATGTTATTTGATGTTTCGATGGACTCCAGTAACTCTAATGTGAGATACGAAATTTTCGGACGCAGCAGAATCTGGAAATAGTTTTAAACGAAACAACACGCATTAGCGTTGTTCCTGTGATGTATCTAATCGATCCTTACTCATCTATCATGTTATTTGGCGTTTCGATGGACTCCAGTAGCTCTGATGTGAGATACGACGTTTTCTGAGGCAGCAGAAGCTGGAAATAGTTTTAAACGAAACAACACGCATTAGCGTTGTTCCTGTGATGTATCTAATCGATCCTTACTCATCTATCGTGTTATTTGACGTTTCGATGGACTCCAGTAACTCTAATGTGAGAAACGAAATTTTCGGACGCAGCAGAAGCTGGAAATAGTTTTAAACGAAACAACACGCATTAGCGTTGTTCCTGTGATGTATCTAATCGATCCTTACTTATCTATCATGTTATTTGACGTTTGGATGGACTCCAGTAACCCTGACGTGAGATACGAAGTTCTCGGACGCAGCAGAACCTGGAAATAGTTTTAAACGAAACAACACGTATTAGCGTTGTTCCTGTGATGTATCTAATCGATCCTTACTCATCTATCACGTTATTTGACGTTTGGATGGACTCCAGTAACTCTGATGTGAGATACAAAGTTTTTGGACGCAGCAGAAGCTGGAAATAGTTTTGAACGAAACAACACGTATTAGCGTTGTTCCTGTGATGTATCTAATCGATCCTTACTTATCTAACATGTTATTTGACGTTTGGATGGACTCCAGTAAGTCTGATGTGAGATACAAAGTTCTTGGACGCAGCAGGAGCTGGAAATAGTTTTGAACGAAACAACACGCATTAGCGTTGTTCCTGTGATGTATCTAATCGATCCTTACTCATCTATCATGTTATTTGACGTTTGGACGGGCTCCAGTAACCCTGATGTGAGATACAAAGTTATCGGACGCAGCAGAAGCTGGAAATAGTTTTAAACGAAACAACACGTATTAGCGTTGTTCCTGTGATGTATCTAATCGATCCTTACTCATCTATCATGTTATTTGACGTCTCGATGGACTCCAGTAACTCTGATGTGAGATACGACGTTTTCGGACGCAGCAGAAGCTGGAAATAGTTTTAAACGAAACAACACGTATTAGCGTTGTTCCTGTGATGTATCTAATCGATCCTTACTCATCTATCATGTTATTTGACGTTTCGATGGACTCCAGTAACTCTAATGTGAGATACGAAATTTTCGGACGCAGCAGAAGCTGGAAATAGTTTTAAACGAAACAACACGCATTAGCGTTGTTCCTGTGATGTATCTAATCGATCCTTACTCATCTATCATGTTATTTGGCGTTTCGATGGACTCCAGTAAATTTGATGTGAGATACGAAGTTCTCGGACGCAGCTGAAGCTGGAAATAGTTTTAAATGAAACAACACGTATTAGCGTTTTTCCTGTGATGTATCTAATCGATCCTTACTCATCTATCATGTTATTTGGCGTTTCGATGGACTCCAGTAACTTTGATGTGAGATACGAAGTTCTCGGACGCAGCTGAAGCTGGAAATAGTTTTGAATGAAACAACACGTATTAGCGTTGTTCCTGTGCTGTATCTAATCGATCCTTACTCATATATCATGTTATTTGGCGTTTCGATGGACTCCAGTAACCCTGACGTGAGATACGAAGTTCTCGGACGCAGCAGAAGCTGGAAATAGTTTTAAACGAAACAACACGTATTAGCGTTGTTCCTGTGATGTATCTAATCGATCCTTACTCATCTATCATGTTATTTGACGTTTGGATGGACTCCAGTAACTCTGATGTGAGATACAAAGTTTTTGGACGCAGCAGAAGCTGGAAATAGTTTTGAACGAAACAACACGTATTGGCGTTCTTCCTGTGATGTATCTAATCGATCCTTACTTAGCTACTATGTTATTTGACGTTTCGATGGACTCCAGTAACTCTAATGTGAGATACGAAATTTTCGGAAGCAGCAGAAGCTGGAAATAGTTTTAAACGAAACAACACGCATTAGCGTTGTTCCTGTGATGTATCTAATCGATCCTTACTCATCTATCATGTTATTTGGCGTTTCGATGGACTCCAGTAACTTTGATGTGAGATACGAAGTTCTCGGACGCAGCTGAAGCTGGAAATAGTTTTAAATGAAACAACACGTATTAGCGTTTTTCCTGTGATGTATCTAAACGATCCTTACTTATCTAACATGTTATTTGACGTTTGGATGGACTCCAGTAAGTCTGATGTGAGATACAAAGTATTTGGACGCAGCAGGAGCAGAACAACACGCATTAGCGTTGTTCCTGTGATGTATCTAATCGATCCTTACTCATCTATCATGTTATTTGACGTTTCGATGGACTCCAGTAACTCTAATGTGAGATACGAAATTTTCGGACGCAGCAGAAGCTGGAAATAGTTTTAAACGAAACAACACGCACTAGCGTTGTTCCTGTGATGTATCTAATCGATCCTTACTTAGCTACTATGTTATTTGACGTTTCGATGGACTCCAGTAACTCTAATGTGAGATACGAAATTTTCGGACGCAGCAGCAGCTGGAAATAGTTTGAAACGAAACAACAGATATTAGCGTTGTTCCTGTGATGTATCTAATCGATCCTTACTCATCTATCATGTTATTTGACGTTTGGACGGACTCCAGTAACTCTGATGAGAGATACAAAGTTCTCGGACTCAGTAGAAGCTGGAAATAGTTTTAAATGAAACAACACGTATTAGCGTTGTTCCTGTGATGTATCTAATCGATCCTTACTCATCTATCATGTTATTTGACGTTTCGATGGACTCCAGTAACTCTAATGTGAGATACGAAATTTTCGGACGCAGCAGAAGCTGGAAATAGTTTTAAACGAAACAACACGCATTAGCGTTGTTCCTGTGATGTATCTAATCGATCCTTACTCATCTGTCATGTTATTTGACGTTTGGATGGACTCCAGTAAGTCTGATGTGAGATAAAAAGTTTTTGGACGCAGCAGGAGCTGGAAATAGTTTTAAACGAAACAACACGTATTAGCGTTGTTCCTGCGCTGTTTCTAATCGATCCTTACTCATATATCATGTTATTTGGCGTTTCGATGGACTCCAGTAGCTCTGATGTGAGATACGACGTTTTCGGAGGCAGCAGAAGCTGGAAATAGTTTTAAACGAAACAACACGTATTAGCGTTGTTCCTGTGATGTATCTAATCGATCCTTACTCATCTATCATGTTATTTGACGTTTGGATGGACTCCAGTAACCCTGACGTGAGATACGAAGATCTCGGACGCAGCAGAACCTGGAAATAGTTTTAAACGAAACAACACGCATTAGCGTTGTTCCTGTGATGTATCTAATCGATCCTTACTCATCTGTCATGTTATTTGGCGTTTCGATGGACTCCAGTAACTTTGATGTGAGATCCGAAGTTCTCGGACGCAGCTGAAGCTGGAAATAGTTTTAAATGAAACAACACGTATTAGCGTTGTTCCTGTGATGTATCTAATCGATCCTTACTTATCTATCATGTTATTTGACGTTTGGATGGACTCCAGTAACCCTGACGTGAGATACGAAGTTCTCGGACGCAGCAGAATCTGGAAATAGTTTTAAACGAAACAACACGCATTGGCGTTGTTCCTGTGATGTATCTAATCGATCCTTACTCATCTATCATGTTATTTGACGTTTGGATGGACTATAGTAAAACTGACGTGAAATACGAAGTTCTCGGACGCAGCAGAAGCTGGAAATAGTTTTAAACGAAACAACACGCATTAGAGTTGTTCCTGTGATGTATCTAATCGATCCTTACTCATCTATCATGTTATTTGGCGTTTCGATGGACTCCAGTAACTTAGATGTGAGATACGAAGTTCTCGGACGCAGCTGAAGCTAGAAATAGTTTTAAACGAAACAACACGCATTAGCGTTGTTCCTGTGTAGTATCTAATCGATCCTTACTTATCTATCATGTTATTTGACATTTCGATGGACTCCAGTAGCTCTGATGTGATATACGACGTTTTCGGACGCAGCAGCAGCTGGAAATAGTTTTAAACGAAACAACACATATTAGCGTTGTTCCTGTGATGTATCTAATCGATCCTTACTCATCTATCATGTTATTTGACGTTTGGACGGGCTCCAGTAACCCTGATGTGAGATACAAAGTTATCGGACGCAGCAGAACCTGGAAAGTCTTGAACGAAACAACACGTATTAGCGTTTTTCCTGTGCTGTATCTAATCGATCCATACTTATCTATCATGTTATTTGACGTTTCGATGGACTCCAGTAACTCTGATGTGAGATACGACGTTTTTGGATGCAGCAGCAGCTGGAAATAGTTTTAAACGAAACAACACATATTAGCGTTGTTCCTGTGATGTATCTAATCGATCCTTACTCATCTATCATGTTATTTGACGTTTGGACTTGCTCCAGTAACCCTGATGTGAGATACAAAGTTATCGGACGCAGCAGAAGCTGGAAATAGTTTTAAACGAAACAACACGTATTAGCGTTGTTCCTGTGATGTATCTAATCGATCCTTACTCATCTATCATGTTATTTGAGGTTTGGATGGACTCCAGTAACTCTGATGAGAGACACAAAGATTTCGGACGCAGCAGAAGCTGGAAATAGTTTTGAACGAATCAACACGTATTAGCGTTGTTCCTGTGATGTATCTAAACGATCCTTACTTATCTAACATGTTATTTGACATTTGGATGGACTCCAGTAAGTCTGATGTGAGATACAAAGTTTTGGGACGCAGCAGGAGCTGGAAATAGTTTTAAACGAAACGACACGTATTAGCGTTGTTCCTGTGCTGTATCTAATCGATCCTTACTTATCTATCATGTTATTTGACGTTTCGATGGACTCCAGTAACTTAGATGTGAGATACGAAGTTCTCGGACGCAGCTGAAGCTAGAAATAGTTTTAAACGAAACAAAACGCATTAGCGTTGTTACTGTGATGTATCTAATCGATCCTTACTTATCTATCATGTTATTTGACGTTTGGATGGACTCCAGTAACCATGACGTGAGATACGAAGTTCTCGGACGCAGCAGAAGCTGGAAATAGTTTTAAACGAAACAACACGCATTAGCGTTGTTCCTGTGATGTATCTAATCGATCCTTACTCATCTATCATGTTATTTGGCGTTTCGATGGATTCCAGTAACTTTGATGTGAGATACGAAGTTCTCGGACGCAGCTGAAGCTGGAAATAGTTTTAAATGAAACAACACGTATTAGCGTTTTTCCTGTGATGTATCTAAACGATCCTTACTTATCTAACATGTTATTTGACGTTTGGATGGACTCCAGTAAGTCTGATGTGAGATACAAAGTATTTGGACGCAGCAGGAGCAGAACAACACGCATTAGCGTTGTTCCTGTGATGTATCTAATCGATCCTTACTCATCTATCATGTTATTTGACGTTTCGATGGACTCCAGTAACTCTAATGTGAGATACGAAATTTTCGGAAGCAGCAGAAGCTGGAAATAGTTTTAAACGAAACAACACGCACTAGCGTTGTTCCTGTGATGTATCTAATCGATCCTTACTTAGCTACTATGTTATTTGACGTTTCGATGGACTCCAGTAACTCTAATGTGAGATACGAAATTTTCGGACGCAGCAGCAGCTGGAAATAGTTTGAAACGAAACAACAGATATTAGCGTTGTTCCTGTGATGTATCTAATCGATCCTTACTCATCTATCATGTTATTTGACGTTTGGACGGACTCCAGTAACTCTGATGAGAGATACAAAGTTCTCGGACGCAGTAGAAGCTGGAAATAGTTTTAAATGAAACAACACGTATTAGCGTTGTTCCTGTGATGTATCTAATCGATCCTTACTCATCTATCATGTTATTTGACGTTTCGATGGACTCCAGTAACTCTAATGTGAGATACGAAATTTTCGGACGCAGCAGAAGCTGGAAATAGTTTTAAACGAAACAACACGCATTAGCGTTGTTCCTGTGATGTATCTAATCGATCCTTACTCATCTATCATGTTATTTGGCGTTTCGATGGACTCCAGTAACTTTGATGTGAGATACGAAGTTCTCGGACGCAGCTGAAGCTGGAAATAGTTTTAAATGAAACAACACGTATTAGCGTTTTTCCTGTGATGTATCTAAACGATCCTTACTTATCTAACATGTTATTTGACGTTTGGATGGACTCCAGTAAGTCTGATGTGAGATACAAAGTATTTGGACGCAGCAGGAGCAGAACAACACGCATTAGCGTTGTTCCTGTGATGTATCTAATCGATCCTTACTCATCTATCATGTTATTTGACGTTTCGATGGACTCCAGTAACTCTAATGTGAGATACGAAATTTTCGGACGCAGCAGAAGCTGGAAATAGTTTTAAACGAAACAACACGCACTAGCGTTGTTCCTGTGATGTATCTAATCGATCCTTACTTAGCTACTATGTTATTTGACGTTTCGATGGACTCCAGTAACTCTAATGTGAGATACGAAATTTTCGGACGCAGCAGCAGCTGGAAATAGTTTGAAACGAAACAACAGATATTAGCGTTGTTCCTGTGATGTATCTAATCGATCCTTACTCATCTATCATGTTATTTGACGTTTGGACGGACTCCAGTAACTCTGATGAGAGATACAAAGTTCTCGGACGCAGTAGAAGCTGGAAATAGTTTTAAATGAAACAACACGTATTAGCGTTGTTCCTGTGATGTATCTAATCGATCCTTACTCATCTATCATGTTATTTGGCGTTTCGATGGACTCCAGTAGCTCTGATGTGAAATACGACGTTTTCTGAGGCAGCAGAAGATGGAAATAGTTTCATCTATCATGTTATTTGACGTTTCGATGGACTCCAGTAACTCTAATGTGAGATACGAAATTTTCGGACGCAGCAGCAGCTGGAAATAGTTTGAAACGAAACAACAGATATTACCGTTGTTCCTGTGATGTATCTAATCGATCCTTACTCATCTATCATGTTATTTGACGTTTGGATGGACTCCAGTAACCCTGACGTGAGATACGAAGTTCTCGGACGCACCTGAAGCTGGAAATAGTTTTAAATGAAACAACACGTATTAGCGTTGTTCCTGTGATGTATCTAAACGATCCTTACTTATCTAACATGTTATTTGACGTTTGGATGGACTCCAGTAAGTCTGATGTGAGATAAAAAGTTTTTGGACGCAGCAGGAGCTGGAAATAGTTTTAAACGAAACAACACGTATTAGCGTTGTTCCTGCGCTGTTTCTAATCGATCCTTACTCATATATCATGTTATTTGGCGTTTCGATGGACTCCAGTAGCTCTGATGTGAGATACGACGTTTTCGGAGGCAGCAGAAGCTGGAAATAGTTTTAAACGAAACAACACGTATTAGCGTTGTTCCTGTGATGTATCTAATCGATCCTTACTCATCTATCATGTTATTTGACGTTTGGATGGACTCCAGTAACCCTGACGTGAGATACGAAGATCTCGGACGCAGCAGAACCTGGAAATAGTTTTAAACGAAACAACACGCATTAGCGTTGTTCCTGTGATGTATCTAATCGATCCTTACTCATCTGTCATGTTATTTGGCGTTTCGATGGACTCCAGTAACTTTGATGTGAGATCCGAAGTTCTCGGACGCAGCTGAAGCTGGAAATAGTTTTAAATGAAACAACACGTATTAGCGTTGTTCCTGTGATGTATCTAATCGATCCTTACTTATCTATCATGTTATTTGACGTTTGGATGGACTCCAGTAACCCTGACGTGAGATACGAAGTTCTCGGACGCAGCAGAATCTGGAAATAGTTTTAAACGAAACAACACGCATTGGCGTTGTTCCTGTGATGTATCTAATCGATCCTTACTCATCTATCATGTTATTTGACGTTTGGATGGACTATAGTAAAACTGACGTGAAATACGAAGTTCTCGGACGCAGCAGAAGCTGGAAATAGTTTTAAACGAAACAACACGCATTAGAGTTGTTCCTGTGATGTATCTAATCGATCCTTACTCATCTATCATGTTATTTGGCGTTTCGATGGACTCCAGTAACTTAGATGTGAGATACGAAGTTCTCGGACGCAGCTGAAGCTAGAAATAGTTTTAAACGAAACAACACGCATTAGCGTTGTTCCTGTGTAGTATCTAATCGATCCTTACTTATCTATCATGTTATTTGACATTTCGATGGACTCCAGTAGCTCTGATGTGATATACGACGTTTTCGGACGCAGCAGCAGCTGGAAATAGTTTTAAACGAAACAACACATATTAGCGTTGTTCCTGTGATGTATCTAATCGATCCTTACTCATCTATCATGTTATTTGACGTTTGGACGGGCTCCAGTAACCCTGATGTGAGATACAAAGTTATCGGACGCAGCAGAACCTGGAAAGTCTTGAACGAAACAACACGTATTAGCGTTTTTCCTGTGCTGTATCTAATCGATCCATACTTATCTATCATGTTATTTGACGTTTCGATGGACTCCAGTAACTCTGATGTGAGATACGACGTTTTTGGATGCAGCAGCAGCTGGAAATAGTTTTAAACGAAACAACACATATTAGCGTTGTTCCTGTGATGTATCTAATCGATCCTTACTCATCTATCATGTTATTTGACGTTTGGACTTGCTCCAGTAACCCTGATGTGAGATACAAAGTTATCGGACGCAGCAGAAGCTGGAAATAGTTTTAAACGAAACAACACGTATTAGCGTTGTTCCTGTGATGTATCTAATCGATCCTTACTCATCTATCATGTTATTTGAGGTTTGGATGGACTCCAGTAACTCTGATGAGAGACACAAAGATTTCGGACGCAGCAGAAGCTGGAAATAGTTTTGAACGAATCAACACGTATTAGCGTTGTTCCTGTGATGTATCTAAACGATCCTTACTTATCTAACATGTTATTTGACATTTGGATGGACTCCAGTAAGTCTGATGTGAGATACAAAGTTTTGGGACGCAGCAGGAGCTGGAAATAGTTTTAAACGAAACGACACGTATTAGCGTTGTTCCTGTGCTGTATCTAATCGATCCTTACTTATCTATCATGTTATTTGACGTTTCGATGGACTCCAGTAACTTAGATGTGAGATACGAAGTTCTCGGACGCAGCTGAAGCTAGAAATAGTTTTAAACGAAACAAAACGCATTAGCGTTGTTACTGTGATGTATCTAATCGATCCTTACTTATCTATCATGTTATTTGACGTTTGGATGGACTCCAGTAACCATGACGTGAGATACGAAGTTCTCGGACGCAGCAGAAGCTGGAAATAGTTTTAAACGAAACAACACGCATTAGCGTTGTTCCTGTGATGTATCTAATCGATCCTTACTCATCTATCATGTTATTTGACGTTTCGATGGACTCCAGTAACTCTAATGTGAGATACGAAATTTTCGGACGCAGCAGAAGCTGGAAATAGTTTTAAACGAAACAACACGCATTAGCGTTGTTCCTGTGATGTATCTAATCGATCCTTACTTATCTATCATGTTATTTGACGTTTGGATGGACTCCAGTAACCCTGACGTGAGATACGAAGTTCTCGGACGCAGCAGAATCTGGAAGTAGTTTTAAACGAAACAACACGCATTGGCGTTGTTCCTGTGATGTATCTAATCGATCCTTACTCATC
Organism: Prosopocoilus inquinatus; assembly: GCA_036172665.1. Classification (NCBI taxonomy): domain Eukaryota; kingdom Metazoa; phylum Arthropoda; class Insecta; order Coleoptera; family Lucanidae; genus Prosopocoilus; species Prosopocoilus inquinatus. The sequence goes on from CM069870.1 coordinate 46,334,437, forward strand.
TATCATGTTATTTGACGTTTGGATGGACTATAGTAAAACTGACGTGAAATACGAAGTTCTCGGACGCAGCAGAAGCTGGAAATAGTTTTAAACGAAACAACACGCATTAGCGTTGTTCCTGTGATGTATCTAATCGATCCTTACTCATCTATCATGTTATTTGGCGTTTCGATGGACTCCAGTAACTTAGATGTGAGATACGAAGTTCTCGGACGCAGCTGAAGCTAGAAATAGTTTTAAACGAAACAACACGCATTAGCGTTGTTCCTGTGTAGTATCTAATCGATCCTTACTTATCTATCATGTTATTTGACATTTCGATGGACTCCAGTAGCTCTGATGTGATATACGACGTTTTCGGACGCAGCAGCAGCTGGAAATAGTTTTAAACGAAACAACACATATTAGCGTTGTTCCTGTGATGTATCTAATCGATCCTTACTCATCCATCATGTTATTTGACGTTTGACGGGCTCCAGTGACCCTGATGTGAGATACAAAGTTATCGGACGCAGCAGAAGCTGGAAATAGTTTTGAACGAAACAACACGTATTAGCGTTGTTCCTGTGCTGTATCTAATCGATCCATACTTATCTATCATGTTATTTGACGTTTCGATGGACTCCAGTAACTCTGATGTGAGATACGAAGTTCTCGGACGCAGCAGAAGCTGGAAATAGTTTTAAACGAAACAACACGCATTGGCGTTGTTCCTGTGATGTATCTAATCGATCCTTACTCATCTATCATGTTATTTGACGTTTCGATGGACTCCAGTAACTCTAATGTGAGATACGAAATTTTCGGACGCAGCAGAAGCTGGAAATAGTTTTAAACGAAACAACACGCATTAGCGTTGTTCCTGTGATGTATCTAATCGATCCTTACTCATCTATCATGTTATTTGACGTTTGGATGGACTGCAGTAACTCTGATGTGAGATACAAAGTTTTTGGACGCAGCAGAAGCTGGAAATAGTTTTGAACGAAACAACACGTATTAGCGTTGTTCCTGCGATGTATCTAATCGATCCTTACTTAGCTACTATGTTATTTGACGTTTCGATGGACTCCAGTAACTCTAATGTGAGATACGAAATTTTCGGACGCAGCAGCAGCTGGAAATAGTTTGAAACGAAACAACACATATTAGCGTTGTTCCTGTGATGTATCTAATCGATCCTTACTCATCTATCATGTTATTTGACGTTTGGACGGACTCCAGTAACTCTGATGAGAGATACAAAGTTCTCGGACGCAGTAGAAGCTGGAAATAGTTTTGAACGAAACAACACGTATTAGCGTTGTTCCTGTGATGTATCTAAACGATCCTTACTTATCTAACATGTTATTTGACGTTTGGATGGACTCCAGTAAGTCTGATGTGAGATAAAAAGTTTTTGGACGCAGCAGAAGCTGGAAATAGTTTTAAACGAAACAACACGTATTAGCGTTGTTCCTGTGCTGTATCTAATCGATCCTTACCCATATATCATGTTATTTGGCGTTTCGATGGACTCCAGTAGCTCTGATGTGAGACACGACGTTTTCGGACGCAGCAGAAGCTGGAAATAGTTTTAAACGAAACAACACGTATTACCGTTGTTCCTGTGATGTATCTAATCGATCCTTACTTAGCTACTATGTTGTTTGACGTTTCGATGGACTCCAGTAACTCTAATGTGAGATACGAAATTTTCGGACGCAGCAGAAGCTGGAAATAGTTTTAAACGAAACAACACGCATTAGCGTTGTTCCTGTGATGTATCTAATCGATCCTTACTCATCTATCATGTTATTTGGCGTTTCGATGGACTCCAGTAACTTTGATGTGAGATACGAAGTTCTCGGACGCAGCAGAAGCTGGAAATAGTTTTAAAGGAAACAACACGTATTAGCGTTGTTCCTGTGATGTATCTAATCGATCCTTACTCATCTATCATGTTATTTGGCGTTTCGATGGACTCCAGTAACTTTGATGTGAGATACGAAGTTCTCGGACGCAGCTGAAGCTGGAAATAGTTTTAAATGAAACAACACGTATTAGCGTTTTTCCTGTGATGTATCTAAACGATCCTTACTTATCTAACATGTTATTTGACGTTTGGATGGACTCCAGTAAGTCTGATGTGAGATACAAAGTATTTGGACGCAGCAGGAGCAGAACAACACGCATTAGCGTTGTTCCTGTGATGTATCTAATCGATCCTTACTCATCTATCATGTTATTTGACGTTTCGATGGACTCCAGTAACTCTAATGTGAGATACGAAATTTTCGGACGCAGCAGAAGCTGGAAATAGTTTTAAACGAAACAACACGCACTAGCGTTGTTCCTGTGATGTATCTAATCGATCCTTACTTATCTATCATGTTATTTGACGTTTGGATGGACTCCAGTAACCCTGACGTGAGATACGAAGTTCTCGGACGCAGCAGAAGCTGGAAATAGTTTTAAACGAAACAACACGTATTAGCGTTGTTCCTGTGATGTATCTAATCGATCCTTACTCATCTATCATGTTATTTGAAGTTTTCATGGACTCCAGTAACTCTGATGTGAGATACAATGTTTTTGGAAGCAGCAGAAGCTGGAAATAGTTTTGAACGAAACAACACGTATTAGCGTTGTTCCTGTGATGTATCTAATCGATCCTTACTTAGCTACTATGTTATTTGACGTTTCGATGGACTCCAGTAACTCTAATGTGAGATACGAAATTTTCGGACGCAGCAGCAGCTGGAAATAGTTTGAAACGAAACAACACATATTAGCGTTGTTCCTGTGATGTATCTAATCGATCCTTACTCATCTATCATGTTATTTGACGTTTGGACGGACTCCAGTAACTCTGATGAGAGATACAAAGTTCTCGGACGCAGTAGAAGCTGGAAATAGTTTTAAATGAAACAACATGTATTAGCGTTGTTCCTGTGATGTATCTAATCTGATGTGAGATACGACGTTTTCTGAGGCAGCAGAAGCTGGAAATAGTTTCATCTATCATGTTATTTGACGTTTCGATGGACTTAAACGAAACAACACGTATTAGCGTTGTTCCTGTGATGTATCTAATCGATCCTTACTCATCTATCATGTTATTTGACGTTTGGATGGACTCCAGTAACTCTGATGTGAGATACGACGTTTTCGGACGCAGCAGAAGCTGGAAATAGTTTTAAACGAAACAACACGTATTAGCGTTGTTCCTGTGATGTATCTAATCGATCCTTACTCATCTATCATGTTATTTGACGTTTGGATGGACTCCAGTAACTCTGATGAGAGACACAAAGATTTCGGACGCAGCAGAAGCTGGAAATAGTTTTGAACGAAACAACACGTATTAGCGTTGTTCCTGTGATGTATCTAATCGATCCTTACTCATCTATCATGTTATTTGGCGTTTCGATGGACTCCAGTAACTTTGATGTGAGATACGAAGTTCTCGGACGCAGCTGAAGCTGGAAATAGTTTTAAACGAAACAACACGTATTAGCGTTGTTCCTGTGCTGTATTTAATCGATCCTTACTCATATATCATGTTATTTGGCGTTTCGATGGACTCCAGTAGCTCTGATGTGAGATACGACGTTTTCGGACGCAGCAGAAGCTGGAAATAGTTTTAAACGAAACAACACGTATTAGCGTTGTTCCTGTGATGTATCTAATCGATCCTTACTCATCTATCATGTTATTTGACGTTTGGACGGACTCCAGTAACTCTGATGAGAGATACAAAGTTCTCGGACGCAGTAGAAGCTGGAAATAGTTTTAAATGAAACAACACGTATTAGCGTTGTTCCTGTGATGTATCTAATCGATCCTTACTCAGCTATCATGTTATTTGGCGTTTCGATGGACTCCAGTAGCTCTGATGTGAGATACGACGTTTTCTGAGGCAGCAGAAGCTGGAAATAGTTTCATCTATCATGTTATTTGACGTTTCGATGGACTCCAGTAACTCTAATGTGAGAAACGAAATTTTCGGACGCAGCAGAAGCTGGAAATAGTTTTAAACGAAACAACACGCATTAGCGTTGTTCCTGTGATGTATCTAATCGATCCTTACTCATCTATCATGTTATTTGACGTTTGGATGGACTCCAGGAACCCTGACGTGAGATACGAAGTTCTCGGACGCAGCAGAACCTGGAAATAGTTTTAAATGAAACAACACGTATTAGCGTTGTTCCTGTGATGTATCTAATCGATCCTTACTCATCTATCATGTTATTTGGAGTTTCGATGGACTCCAGTAACTTTGATGTGAGATACGATGTCCTCGGACTCAGCTGAAGCTGGAAATAGTTTTAAATGAAACAACACGCATTAGCGTTGTTCCTGTGATGTATCTAATCGATCCTTACTCATCTATCATGTTATTTGACGTTTGGACGGACTCCAGTAACTCTGATGAGAGATTCAAAGTTCTCGGACGCAGTAGAAGCTGGAAATAGTTTTAAATGAAACAACACGTATTAGCGTTGTTCCTGTGATGTATCTAATCGATCCTTACTCATCTATCATGTTATTTTTCGTTTCGATGGACTCCAGTAGCTCTGATGTGAGATACGACGTTTTCGGACGCAGCAGAAGCTGGAAATAGTTTTAAACGAAACAACACGTATTAGCGTTGTTCCTGTGATGTATCTAATCGATCCTTACTCATCTATCATGTTATTTGAAGTTTGGATGGACTCCGGTAACTCTGATGAGAGACACAAAGATTTCGGACGCAGCAGAAGCTGGAAATAATTTTGAACGAAACAACACGTATTACCGTTGTTCCTGTGATGTATCTAATCGATCCTTACTCATCTATCATGTTATTTGACGTTTGGACGGACTCCAGTAACTCTGATGAGAGATTCGAAGTTCTCGGACGCAGCAGAAGCTGGAAATAGTTTTAAACGAAACAACACGCATTAGCGTTGTTCCTGTGATGTATCTAATCGATCCTTACTCATCTATCATGTTATTTGACGTTTCGATGAACTCCAGTAACTCTAATGTGAGAAACGAAATTTTCGGACGCAGCAGAAGCTGGAAATAGTTTTAAACGAAACAACACGCATTAGCGTTGTTCCTGTGATGTATCTAATCGATCCTTACTTATCTATCATGTTATTTGACGTTTCGATGGACTCCAGTAACTCTAATGTGAGATACGAAATTTTCGGACGCAGCAGAAGCTGGAAATAGTTTTAAACGAAACAACACGCATTAGCGTTGTTCCTGTGATGTATCTAATCGATCCTTACTCATCTATCATGTTATTTGACGTTTGGACGGACTCCAGTAACTCTGATGAGAGATACAAAGTTCTCGGACGCAGTAGAAGCTGGAAATAGTTTTAAATGAAACAACACGTATTAGCGTTGTTCCTGTGATGTATCTAATCGATCCTTACTCATCTATCATGTTATTTGGCGTTTCGATGGACTCCAGTAGCTCTGATGTGAGATACGACGTTTTCTGAGGCAGCAGAAGCTGGAAATAGTTTTAAACGAAACAACACGCATTAGCGTTGTTCCTGTGAAGTATCTAATCGATCCTTACTCATCTATCATGTTATTTGACGTTTGGATGGACTCCAGTAACCCTGACGTGAGATACGAAGTTCTCGGACGCAGCAGAACCTGGAAATAGTTTTAAACGAAACAACACGCATTAGCGTTGTTCCTGTGATGTATCTAATCGATCCTTACTCATCTATCATGTTATTTGGCGTTTCGATGGACTCCAGTAACATTGATGTGAGATACGATGTCCTCGGACGCAGCTGAAGCTGGAAATAGTTTTAAATGAAACAACACGTATTAGCGTTGTTCCTGTGATGTATCTAAACGATCCTTACTTATCTAACATGTTATTTGACGTTTGGATGGACTTCAGTAACTCTGATGAGAGACACAAAGATTTCGGACGCAGCAGAAGCTGGAAATAGTTTTGAACGAAACAACACGTATTAGCGTTGTTCCTGTGATGTTTCTAATCGATCCTTACTCATCTATCATGTTATTTGACGTTTCGATGGACTCCAGTAACTCTAATGTGAGATACGAAATTTTCGGACGCAGCAGAAGCTGGAAATAGTTTTAAACGAAACAACACGCATTAGCGTTGTTCCTGTGATGTATCTAATCGATCCTTACTTATCTATCATGTTATTTGACGTTTGGATGGACTCCAGTAACCCTGACGTGAGATACGAAGTTCTCGGACGCAGCAGAAGCTGGAAATAGTTTTAAACGAAACAACACGCATTAGCGTTGTTCCTGTGATGTATCTAATCGATCCTTACTCATCTATCATGTTATTTGACGTTTCGATGGACTCCAGTAACTCTAATGTGAGATACGAAATTTTCGGAAGCAGCAGAAGCTGGAAATAGTTTTAAACGAAACAACACGCATTAGCGTTGTTCCTGTGATGTATCTAATCGATCCTTACTCATCTATCATGTTATTTGACGTTTGGACAGACTCCAGTAACTCTGATGAGAGATACAAAGTTCTCGGACGCAGTAGAAGCTGGAAATAGTTTTAAATGAAACAACACGTATTAGCGTTGTTCCTGTGATGTATCTAATCGATCCTTACTCATCTATCATGTTATTTGGCGTTTCGATGGACTCCAGTAGCTCTGATGTGAGATACGACGTTTTCTGAGGCAGCAGAAGCTGGAAATAGTTTTAAACGAAACAACACGCATTAGCGTTGTTCCTGTGATGTATCTAATCGATCCTTACTCATCTATCATGTTATTTGACGTTTGGATGGACTCCAGTAACCCTAATGTGAGATACGAAGTTCTCGGACGCAGCTGAAGCTGGAAATAGTTTTAAATGAAACAACACGTATTAGCGTTGTTCCTGTGATGTATCTAATCGATCCTTACTCATCTATCATGTTATTTGACGTTTGGATGGACTTCAGTAACTCTGATGAGAGACACAAAGATTTCGGACGCAGCAGAAGCTGGAAATAGTTTTGAACGAAACAACACGTATTAGCGTTGTTCCTGTGATGTATCTAATCGATCCTTACTCATCTATCATGTTATTTGACGTTTCGATGGACTCCAGTAACTCTAATGTGAGATACGAAGTTCTCGGACGCAGCAGAAGCTGGAAAGAGTTTTAAACGAAACAACACGCATTAGCGTTGTTCCTGTGATGTATCTAATCGATCCTTACTCATCTATCATGTTATTTGACGTTTCGATGGACTCCAGTAACTCTAATGTGAGATACGAAATTTTCGGACGCAGCAGAAGCTGAAAATAGTTTTAAACGAAACAACACGCATTAGCGTTGTTCCTGTGATGTATCTAATCGATCCTTACTTATCTATCATGTTATTTGACGTTTGGATGGGCTCCAGTAACCCTGACGTGAGATACGAAGTTCTCGGACGCAGCAGAATCTGGAAATAGTTTTAAACGAAACAACACGCATTGGCGTTGTTCCTGTGATGTATCTAATCGATCCTTACTCATCTATCATGGTATTTGACGTTTGGATGGACTCCAGTAACTTTGATGTGAGATACGAAGTTCTCGGACGCAGCAGAAGCTGGAAATGTTTTAAACGAAACAACACGTATTAGCGTTGTTCCTGTGATGTATCTAATCGATCCTTACTCATCTATCATGTTATTTGAAGTTTGGATGGACTCCAGTAACTCTGATGTGAGATACAAAGTTTTTGGACGCAGCAGAAGCTGGAAATAGTTTTGAACTAAACAACACGTATTAGCGTTGTTCCTGTGATGTATCTAATCGATCCTTACTTAGCTACTATGTTATTTGACGTTTCGATGGACTCCAGTAACTCTAATGTGAGAAACGAAATTTTCGGACGCAGCAGCAGCTGGAAATAATTTGAAACGAAACAACACATATTAGCGTTGTTCCTGTGATGTATCTAATCGATCCTTACTCATCTATCATGTTATTTGACGTTTGGACGGACTCCAGTAACTCTGATGAGAGATACAAAGTTCTCGGACGCAGTAGAAGCTGGAAATAGTTTTAAATGAAACAACACCTATTAGCGTTGTTCCTGTGATGTATCTAATCGATCCTTACTCATCTATCATGTTATTTGGCGTTTCGATGGACTCCAGTAGCTCTGATGTGAGATACGACGTTTTCTGAGGCAGCAGAAGCTGGAAATAGTTTTAAACGAAACAACACGCATTAGCGTTGTTCCTGTGAAGTATCTAATCGATCCTTACTCATCTATCATGTTATTTGACGTTTGGATGGACTCCAGTAACCCTGACGTGAGATACGAAGTTCTCGGACGCAGCAGAACCTGGAAATAGTTTTAAACGAAACAACACGCATTAGCGTTGTTCCTGTGATGTATCTAATCGATCCTTACTCATCTATCATGTTATTTGGCGTTTCGATGGACTCCAGTAACATTGATGTGAGATACGATATCCTCGGACGCAGCTGAAGCTGGAAATAGTTTTAAATGAAACAACACGTATTAGCGTTGTTCCTGTGATGTATCTAAACGATCCTTACTTATCTAACATGTTATTTGACGTTTGGATGGACTCCAGTAAGTCTGATGTGAGATACAATGTTTTTGGACGCAGCAGGAGCTGGAAATAGTTTTAAACGAAACAACACGTATTAGCGTTGTTCCTGTGCTGTAACTAATCGATCCTTACTCATATATCATGTTATTTGGCGTATCGATGGACTCCAGTAGCTCTGATGTGAGATACGACGTTTTCGGACGCAGCAGAAGCTGGAAATAGTTTTAAACGAAACAACACGTATTAGCGTTGTTCCTGTGATGTATCTAATCGATCCATACTCATCTATCATGTTATTTGACGTTTAAATGGACTCCAGTAACTCTGATGTGAGATACGACGTTTTCGGACGCAGCAGAAGCTGGAAATAGTTTTAAACGAAACAACACGTATTAGCGTTGTTCCTGTGATGTATCTAATCGATCCTTACTCATCTATCATGTTATTTGACGTTTCGATGGACTCCAGTAGCTCTGATGTGAGATACGACGTTTTCTGAGGCAGCAGAAGCTGGAAATAGTTTTAAACGAAACAACACGCATTAGCGTTGTTCCTGTGATGTATCTAATCGATCCTTACTCATTTATCATGTTATTTGGCGTTTCAATCTACTCCAGTAACTTAGATGTGAGATACGAAGTTCTCGGACGCAGCTGAAGCTAGAAATAGTTTTAAACGAAACAACACGCATTAGCGTTGTTCCTGTGATGTATCTAATCGATCCTTACTCATCTATCATGTTATTTGACGTTTCGATGGACTCCAGTAACTCTAATGTGAGAAACGAAATTTTCGGACGCAGCAGAAGCTGGAAATAGTTTTTAACGAAACAACACGCATTAGCGTTGTTCCTGTGATGTATCTAATCGATCCTTACTTATCTATCATGTTATTTGACGTTTGGATGGACTCCAGTAACCCTGACGTGAGATACGATGTTCTCGGACGCAGCAGAACCTGGAAATAGTTTTAAATGAAACAACACGTATTAGCGTTGTTCCTGTGATGTATCTAAATGATCCTTACTTATCTAACATGTTATTTGACGTTTGGATGGACTCCAGTAAGTCTGATGTGAGATACAAAGTTTTTGGACGCAGCAGGAGCTGGAAATAGTTTTAAACGAAACAACACGTATTAGCGTTGTTCCTGTGCTGTATTTAATCGATCCTTACTCATATATCATGTTATTTGGCGTTTCGATGGACTCCAGTAGCTCTGATGTGAGATACGACGTCTTCGGACGCAGCTGAAGCTGGAAATAGTTTTAAACGAAACAACACGTATTAGCGTTGTTCCTGTGATGTATCTAATCGATCCTTACTCATCTATCATGTTATTTGACGTTTGGATGGACTTCAGTAACTCTGATGAGAGACACAAAGATTTCGGACGCAGCAGAAGCTGGAAATAGTTTTGAACGAAACAACACGTATTAGCGTTGTTCCTGTGATGTATCTAATCGATCCTTACTCATCTATCATGTTATTTGACGTTTCGATGGACTCCAGTAACTCTAATGTGAGATACGAAATTTTCGGACGCAGCAGAAGCTGGAAATAGTTTTAAACGAAACAACACGCATTAGCGTTGTTCCTGTGATGTATCTAATCGATCCTTACTTATCTATCATGTTATTTGACGTTTGGATGGACTCCAGTAACCCTGACGTGAGATACGAAGTTCTCGGACGCAGCAGAAGCTGGAAATAGTTTTAAACGAAACAACACGCATTAGCGTTGTTCCTGTGATGTATCTAATCGATCCTTACTCATCTATCATGTTATTTGACGTTTCGATGGACTCCAGTAACTCTAATGTGACATACGAAATTTTCGGACGCAGCAGAAGCTGAAAATAGTTTTAAACGAAACAACACGCATTAGCGTTGTTCCTGTGATGTATCTAATCGATCCTTACTTATCTATCATGTTATTTGACGTTTGGATGGGCTCCAGTAACCCTGACGTGAGATACGAAGTTCTCGGACGCAGCAGAAGCTGGAAATAGTTTTAAACGAAACAACACGCATTGGCGTTGTTCGTGTGATGTATCTAATCGATCCTTACTCATCTATCATGTTATTTGACGTTTGGATGGACTCCAGTAACTCTGATGTGAGATACAAAGTTTTTGGACGCAGCAGAAGCTGGAAATAGTTGTGAACGAAACAACACGTATTAGCGTTGTTCCTGTGATGTATCTAATCGATCCTCACTTAGCTACTATGTTATTTGACGTTTCGATGGACTCCAGTAACTCTAATGTGAGATACGAAATTTTCGGACGCAGCAGCAGCTGGAAATAGTTTGAAACGAAACAACACATATTAGCGTTGTTCCTGTGATGTATCTAATCGATCCATACTCATCTATCTTGTTATTTGGCGTTTCGATGGACTCCAGTAACTTTGATGTGAGATACGAAGTTCTCGGACGCAGCTGAAGCTGGAAATAGTTTTAAATGAAACAACACGTATTAGCGTTGTTCCTGTGATGTATCTAATCGATCCTCACTTAGCTACTATGTTATTTGGCGTTTCGATGGACTCCAGTAGCTCTGATGTGAGATACGACGTTTTCGGACGCAGCAGAAGCTGGAAATAGTTTTAAACGAAACAACACACATTAGCGTTGTTCCTGTGATGTATCTAATCGATCCTTACTCATCTATCATGTTATTTGGCGTTTCGATGGACTCCAGTAACTTTGATGTGAGATACGAAGTTCTCGGACGCAGCTGAAGCTGGAAATAGTTTTAAATGAAACAACACGTATTAGCGTTGTTCCTGTGATGTATCTAATCGATCCTTACTCATCTATCATGTTATTTGGCGTTTCGATGGACTCCAGTAACTTTGATGTGAGATACGAAGTTCTCGGACGCAGCTGAAGCTGGAAATAGTTTTAAATGAAACAACACGTATTAGCGTTGTTCCTGTGCTGTATCTAATCGATCCTTACTCATATATCATGTTATTTGGCGTTTCGATGGACTCCAGTAACCCTGACGTGAGATACGAAGTTCTCGGACGCAGTAGAAGCTGGAAATAGTTTTAAAGGAAACAACACGTATTAGCGTTGTTCCTGTGATGTATCTAATCGATCCTTACTCATCTATCATGTTATTTGACGTTTGGATGGACTCCAGTAACTCTGATGTGAGATACAAAGTTTTTGGACGCAGCAGAAGCTGGAAATAGTTTTGAACTAAACAACACGTATTAGCGTTGTTGCTGTGATGTATCTAATCGATCCTTACTTAGCTACTATGTTATTTGACGTTTCGATGGACTCCAGTAACTCTAATGTGAGATACGAAATTTTCGGACGCAGCAGCAGCTGGAAATAGTTTGAAACGAAACAACACATATTAGCGTTGTTCCTGTGATGTATCTAATCGATCCTTACTCATCTATCATGTTATTTGACGTTTGGACGGACTCCAGTAACTCTGATGAGAGATACAAAGTTCTCGGACGCAGTAGAACCTGGAAATAGTTTTAAATGAAACAACACGTATTAGCGTTGTTCCTGTGATGTATCTAATCGATCCTTACTCATCTATCATGTTATTTGGCGTTTCGATGGACTCCAGTAGCTCTGATGTGAGATACGACGTTTTCTGAGGCAGCAGAAGCTGGAAATAGTTTTAAACGAAACAACACGCATTAGCGTTGTTCCTGTGATGTATCTAATCGATCCTTACTCATCTATCATGTTATTTGACGTTTGGATGGACTCCAGTAACCCTGACGTGAGATAAGAAGTACTCGGACGCAGCAGAACCTGGAAATAGTTTTAAACGAAACAACACGCATTAGCGTTGTTCCTGTGATGTATCTAATCGATCCTTACTCATCTATCATGTTATTTGGCGTTTCGATGTACTCCAGTAACTTTGATGTGAGATACGAAGTTCTCGGACGCAGCTGAAGCTGGAAATAGTTTTAAATGAAACAACACGTATTAGCGTTGTTCCTGTGATGTATCTAAACGATCCTTACTTATCTAACATGTTATTTGAAGTTTGGATGGATTCCAGTAAGTATGATGTGAGATACAAAGTTTTTGGACGCAGCAGGAGCTGGAAATAGTTTTAAACGAAACAACACGTATTAGCGTTGTTCCTGTGCTGTATCTAATCGATCCTTACTCATATATCATGTTATTTGGCGTTTCGATGGACTCCAGTAGCTCTGATGTGAGATACGACGTTTTCGGACGCAGCAGAAGCTGGAAATAGTTTTAAACGAAACAACACGTATTAGCGTTGTTCCTGTGATGTATCTAATCGATCCTTACTCATCTCTCATGTTATTTGACGTTTGGATGGACTCCAGTAACTCTGATGAGAGACACAAAGATTTCGGACGCAGCAGAAGCTGGAAATAGTTTTGAACGAAACAACACGTATTAGCGTTGTTCCTGTGATGTATCTAATCGATCCTTACTCATCTATCATGTTATTTGACGTTTGGACCGACTCCAGTAACTCTGATGAGAGATACAAAGTTCTCGGACGCAGTAGAAGCTGGAAATAGTTTTAAATGAAACAACACGTATTAGCGTTGTTCCTGTGATGTATCTAATCGATCCTTACTCATCTATCATGTTATTTGGCGTTTCGATGGACTCCAGTAGCTCTGATGTGAGATACGACGTTTTCTGAGGCAGCAGAAGCTGGAAATAGTTTTAAACGAAACAACACGCATTAGCGTTGTTCCTGTGATGTATCTAATCGATCCTTACTCATCTATCATGTTATTTGACGTTTCGATGGACTCCAGTAACTCTAATGTGAGAAACGAAATTTTCGGACGCAGCAGAAGCTGGAAATAGTTTTAAACGAAACAACACGCATTAGCGTTGTTCCTGTGATGTATCTAATCGATCCTTACTTATCTATCATGTTATTTGACGTTTGGATGGACTCCAGTAACCCTGACGTGAGATACGAAGTTCTCGGACGCAGCAGAAGCTGGAAATAGTTTTAAACGAAACAACACGCATTATTATTCCTGTGATGTATCTAATCGATCCTTACTCATATATCATGTTATTTGACGTTTGGATGGACTTCAGTAACTCTGATGAGAGACACAAAGATTTCGGACGCAGCAGAAGCTGGAAATAGTTTTGAACGAAACAACACGTATTAGCGCTGTTCCTGTGATGTATCTAATCGATCCTTACTCATCTATCATGTTATTTGACGTTTCGATGGACTCCAGTAACTCTAATGTGAGATACGAAATTTTCGGACGCAGCAGAAGCTGGAAATAGTTTTAAATGAAACAACACGCATTAGCGTTGTTCCTGTGATGTATCTAATCGATCCTTACTTATCTATCATGTTATTTGACGTTTGGATGGACTCCAGTAACCCTGACGTGAGATACGAAGTTCTCGGACGCAGCAGAAGCTGGAAATAGTTTTAAACGAAACAACACGCATTAGCGTTGTTCCTGTGATGTATCTAATCGATCCTTACTCATCTATCATGTTATTTGACGTTTCGATGGACTCCAGTAACTCTAATGTGAGATACGAAATTTTCGGACGCAGCAGAAGCTGAAAATAGTTTTAAACGAAACAACACGCATTAGCGTTGTTCCTGTGATGTATCTAATCGATCCTTACTTATCTATCATGTTATTTGACGTTTGGATGGGCTCCAGTAACCCTGACGTGAGATACGAAGTTCTCGGACGCAGCAGAATCTGGAAATAGTTTTAAACGAAACAACACGCATTGGCGTTGTTCCTGTGATGTATCTAATCGATCCTTACTCATCTATCATGTTATTTGACGTTTGGATGGACTCCAGTAACCCTGACGTGAGATACGAAGTTCTCGGACGCAGCAGAAGCTGGATATAGTTTTAAACGAAACAACACGCATTAGCGTTGTTCCTGTGATGTATCTAATCGATCCTTACTCATCTATCATGTTATTTGGCGTTTCGATGGACTCCAGTAACTTTGATGTGAGATACGAAGTTCTCGGACGCAGCTGAAGCTAGAAATAGTTTTAAACGAAACAACACGCATTAGCGTTGTTCCTGTGTAGTATCTAATCGATCCTAACTTATCTATCATGTTATTTGACATTTCGATGGACTCCAGTAGCTCTGATGTGATATACGACGTTTTCGGACGCAGCAGCAGCTGGAAATAGTTTTAAACGAAACAACACATATTAGCGTTGTTCCTGTGATGTATCTAATCGATCCTTACTCATCTATCATGTTATTTGACGTTTGGACGGACTCCAGTAACTCTGATGAGAGATACAAAGTTCTCGGACGCAGTAGAAGCTGGAAATAGTTTTGAACGAAACAACACGTATTAGCGTTGGTCCTGTGATGTATCTAAACGATCCTTACTTATCTAACATGTTATTTGACGTTTGGATGGGCTCCAGTAAGTCTGATGTGAGATACAATGTTTTTGGACGCAGCAGAAGCTGGAAATAGTTTTAAACGAAACAACACGTATTAGCGTTGTTCCTGTGCTGTATCTAATCGATCCTTACTCATATATCATGTTATTTGACATTTCGATGGACTCCAGTAGCTCTGATGTGATATACGACGTTTTCGGACGCAGCAGCAGCTGGAAATAGTTTTAAACGAAACAACACATATTAGCGTTGTTCCTGTGATGTATCTAATCGATCCTTACTCATCTATCATGTTATTTGGCGTTTCGATGGACTCCAGTAACTTTGATGTGAGATACGAAGTTCTCGGACGCAGCTGAAGCTGGAAATAGTTTTAAATGAAACAACACGTATTAGCGTTGTTCCTGTGATGTATCTAATCGATCCTTACTCATCTATCATGTTATTTGGCGTTTCGATGCACTCCAGTAACTTTGATGTGAGATACGAAGCTCTCGGACGCAGCAGAAGCTGGAAATAGTTTTAAACGAAACAACACGTATTAGCGTTGTTCCTGTGATGTATCTAAAAGATCCTTACTCATCTATCATGTTATTTGACGTTTGGATGGACTCCAGTAACTCTGATGTGAGATACAAAGTTTTTGGACGCAGCAGAAGCTGGAAATAGTTTTGAACTAAACAACACGTATTAGCGTTGTTCCTGTGATGTATCTAATCGATCCTTACTTAGGTACTATGTTATTTGACGTTTCGGTGGACTCCAGTAACTCTAATGTGAGATACGAAATTTTCGGACGCAGCAGCAGCTGGAAATAGTTTGAAATGAAACAACACATATTAGCGTTGTTCCTGTGATGTATCTAATCGATCCTTACTCATCTATCATGTTATTTGGCGTTTCGATGGACTCCAGTAACTTTGATGTGAGATACGAAGTTCTCGGACGCAGCTGAAGCTGGAAATAGTTTTAAATGAAACAACACGTATTAGCGTTGTTCCTGTGCTGTATCTAATCGATCCTTACTCATATATCATGTTATTTGGCGTTTCGATGGACTCCAGTAACCCTGACGTGAGATACGAAGTTCTCGGACGCAGTAGAAGCTGGAAATAGTTTTAAAGGAAACAACACGTATTAGCGTTGTTCCTGTGATGTATCTAATCGATCCTTACTCATCTATCATGTTATTTGACGTTTGGATGGACTCCAGTAACTCTGATGTGAGATACAAAGTTTTTGGACGCAGCAGAAGCTCTGATGTGAGATACGACGTTTTCTGAGGCAGCAGAAGCTGGAAATAGTTTTAAACGAAACAACACATATTAGCGTTGTTCCTGTGATGTATCTAATCGATCCTTACTCATCTATCATGTTATTTGACGTTTGGACGGACTCCAGTAACTCTGATGAGAGATACAAAGTTCTCGGACGCAGTAGAAGCTGGAAATAGTTTTGAACGAAACAACACGTATTAGCGTTGTTCCTGTGCTGTATCTATTCGATCCTTACTCATATATCATGTTATTTGGCGTTACGATGGACTCCAGTAGCTCTGATGTGAGATACGACGTTTTCGGACGCAGCAGAAGCTGGAAATAGTTTTAAACGAAACAACACACATTAGCGTTGTTCCTGTGATGTATCTAATCGATCCTTACTCATCTATCATGTTATTTGGCGTTTCGATGGACTCCAGTAACTTTGATGTGAGATACGAAGTTCTCGGACGCAGCTGAAGCTGGAAATAGTTTTAAATGAAACAACACGTATTAGCGTTGTTCCTGTGATGTATCTAATCGATCCTTACTCATCTATCATGTTATTTGGCGTTTCGATGGACTTCAGTAACTTTGATGTGAGATACGAAGTTCTCGGACGCAGCTGAAGCTGGAAATAGTTTTAAATGAAACAACACGTATTAGCGTTGTTCCTGTGCTGTATCTAATCGATCCTTACTCATATATCATGTTATTTGGCGTTTCGATGGACTCCAGTAACCCTGACGTGAGATACGAAGTTCTCGGACGCAGTAGAAGCTGGAAATAGTTTTAAAGGAAACAACACGTATTAGCGTTGTTCCTGTGATGTATCCCTGTGATGTATCTAATCGATCCTTACTCATCTATCATGTTATTTGACGTTTGGATGGACTCCAGTAACTCTGATGTGAGATACAAAGTTTTTGGACGCAGCAGAAGCTCTGATGTGAGATACGACGTTTTCTGAGGCAGCAGAAGCTGGAAATAGTTTTAAACGAAACAACACGCATTAGCGTTGTTCCTGTGATGTATCTAATCGATCCTTACTCATCTATCATGTTATTTGACGTTTGGATGGACTCCAGTAACCCTGACGTGAGATACGAAGTTCTCGGACGCAGCAGAACCTGGAAATAGTTTTAAACGAAACAACACGCATTAGCGTTGTTCCTGTGATGTATCTAATCGATCCTTACTCATCTATCATGTTATTTGGCGTTTCGATGGACTCCAGTAACTTTGATGTGAGATACGATGTCCTCGGACGCAGCTGAAGCTGGAAATAGTTTTAAATGAAACAACACGTATTAGCGTTGTTCCTGTGATGTATCTGAACGATCCTTACTTATCTAACATGTTATTTGACGTTTGGATGGACTCCAGTAAGTCTGATGTGAGATACAAAGTTTTTGGACGCAGCAGGAGCTGGAAATAGTTTTAAACGAAACAACACGTATTAGCGTTGTTCCTGTGCTGTAACTAATCGATCCTTACTCATATATCATGTTATTTGGCGTTTCGATGGACTCCAGTAGCTCTGATGTGAGATACGACGTTTTCGGACGCAGCAGAAGCTGGAAATAGTTTTAAACGAAACAACACGTATTAGCGTTGTTCCTGTGATGTATCTAATCGATCCTTACTCATCTATCATGTTATTTGACGTTTGGATGGACTCCAGTAACTCTGATGAGAGACACAAAGATTTCGGACGCAGCAGAAGCTGGAAATAGTTTTGAACGAAACAACACGTATTAGCGTTGTTCCTGTGATGTATCTAATCGATCCTTACTCATCTATCAGGTTATTTGACGTTTGGACGGACTCCAGTAACTCTGATGAGAGATACGAAGTTCTCGGACGCAGCAGAAGCTGGAAATAGTTTTAAACGAAACAACACGCATTAGCGTTGTTCCTGTGATGTATCTAATCGATCCTTACTCATCTATCATGTTATTTGACGTTTCGATGGACTCCAGTAACTCTAATGTGAGAAACGAAATTTTCGGACGCAGCAGAAGCTGGAAATAGTTTTAAACGAAACAACACGCATTAGCGTTGTTCCTGTGATGTATCTAATCAATCCTTACTTATCTATCATGTTATTTGACGTTTGGATGGACTCCAGTAACCCTGACGTGAGATACGAAGTTCTCGGACGCAGCAGAACCTGGAAATAGTTTTAAACGAAACAACACGCATTAGAGTTGTTCCTGTGATGTATCTAATCGATCCTTACTCATCTATCATGTTATTTGGCGTTTCGATGGACTCCAGTAACTTTGATGTGAGATACGAAGTTCTCGGACGCAGCTGAAGCTGGAAATAGTTTTAAATGAAACAACACGTATTAGCGTTGTTCCTGTGATGTATCTAAACGATCCTTACTTATCTAACATGTTATTTGAAGTTTGGATGGACTCCAGTAAGTCTGATGTGAGATACAAAGTTTTTGGACGCAGCAGGAGCTGGAAATAGTTTTAAACGAAACAACACGTATTAGCGTTGTTCCTGTGTTGTATTTAATCGATCCTTACTCATATATCATGTTATTTGGCGTTTCGATGGACTCCAGTAACTTTGATGTGAGATACGAAGTTCTCGGACGCAGCAGAAGCTATAAATAGTTTTAAACGAAACAACACGTATTAGCGTTGTTCCTGTGATGTATCTAATCGATCCTTACTCATCTATCATGTTATTTGGCGTTTCGATGGATTCCAGTAACTCTAATGTGAGATACGAAATTTTCGGACGCAGCAGAAGCTGGAAATAGTTTTAAACGAAACAACACGCATTAGCGTTGTTCCTGTGATGTATCTAATCGATCCTTACTTATCTATCATGTTATTTGACGTTTGGATGGACTCCAGTAACCCTGACGTGAGATACGAAGTTCTCGGACGCAGCAGAAGCTGGAAATAGTTTTAAACGAAACAACACGCATTAGCGTTGTTCCTGTGATGTATCTAATCGATCCTTACTCATCTATCATGTTATTTGACGTTTCGATGGACTCCAGTAACTCTAATGTGAGATACGAAATTTTCGGACGCAGCAGAAGCTGAAAATAGTTTTAAACGAAACAACACGCATTAGCGTTGTTCCTGTGATGTATCTAATCGATCCTTACTTATCTATCATGTTATTTGACGTTTGGATGGACTCCAGTAACCCTGACGTGAGATACGAAGTTCTCGGACGCAGCAGAAGCTGGAAATAGTTTTAATCGAAACAACACGCATTGGCGTTGTTCCTGTGATGTATCTAATCGATCCTTACTCATCTATCATGTTATTTGGCGTTTCGATGGATTCCAGTAACTCTAATGTGAGATACGAAATTTTCGGACGCAGCAGAAGCTGGAAATAGTTTTAAACGAAACAACACGCATTAGCGTTGTTCCTGTGATGTATCTAATCGATCCTTACTTATCTATCATGTTATTTGACGTTTGGATGGACTCCAGTAACTCTGATGTGAGATACAAAGTTTTTGGACGCAGCAGAAGCTGGAAATAGTTTTGAACGAAACAACACGTATTATCGTTGTTCCTGTGATGTATCTTATCGATCCTCACTTAGCTACTATGTTATTTGACGTTTCGATGGACTCCAGTAACTCTAATGTGAGATACGAAATTTTCGGACGCAGCAGCAGCTGGAAATAGTTTGAAACGAAACAACACATATTAGCGTTGTTCCTGTGATGTATCTAATCGATCCTTACTCATCTATCATGTTATTTGACGTTTGGACGGACTCCAGTAACTCTGATGAGAGATACAAAGTTCTCGGACGCAGTAGAAGCTGGAAATAGTTTTGAACGAAACAACACGTATTAGCGTTGTTCCTGTGCTGTATCTATTCGATCCTTACTCATATATCATGTTATTTGACGTTACGATGGACTCCAGTAGCTCTGATGTGAGATACGACGTTTTCGGACGCAGCAGAAGCTGGAAATAGTTTTAAACGAAACAACACACATTAGCGTTGTTCCTGTGATGTATCTAATCGATCCTTACTCATCTATCATGTTATTTGGCGTTTCGATGGACTCCAGTAACTTTGATGTGAGATACGAAGTTCTCGGACGCAGCTGAAGCTGGAAATAGTTTTAAATGAAACAACACGTATTAGCGTTGTTCCTGTGATGTATCTAATCGATCCTTACTCATCTATCATGTTATTTGGCGTTTCGATGGACTCCAGTAACTTCGATGTGAGATACGAAGTTCTCGGACGCAGCTGAAGCTGGAAATAGTTTTAAATGAAACAACACGTATTAGCGTTGTTCCTGTGATGTATCTAATCGATCCTTACTCATCTATCATGTTATTTGACGTTTGGATGGACTCCAGTAACTCTGATGTGAGATACAAAGTTTTTGGACGCAGCAGAAGCTGGAAATAGTTTTGAACTAAACAACACGTATTAGCGTTGTTGCTGTGATGTATCTAATCGATCCTTACCTAGCTACTATGTTATTTGACGTTTCGATGGACTCCAGTAACTCTAATGTGAGATACGAAATTTTCGGACGCAGCAGCAGCTGGAAATAGTTTGAAACGAAACAACACATATTAGCGTTGTTCCTGTGATGTATCTAATCGATCCTTACTCATCTATCATGTTATTTGACGTTTGGACGGACTCCAGTAACTCTGATGAGAGATACAAAGTTCTCGGACGCAGTAGAAGCTGGAAATAGTTTTAAATGAAACAACACGTATTAGCGTTGTTCCTGTGATGTATCTAATCGATCCTTACTCATCTATCATGTTATTTGGCGTTTCGATGGACTCCAGTAGCTCTGATGTGAGATACGACGTTTTCTGAGGCAGCAGAAGCTGGAAATAGTTTTAAACGAAACAACACGCATTAGCGTTGTTCCTGTGATGTATCTAATCGATCCTTACTCATCTATCATGTTATTTGACGTTTCGATGGACTCCAGTAACTTTAATGTGAGAAACGAAATTTTCGGACGCAGCAGAAGCTGGAAATAGTTTTAAACGAAACAACACGCATTAGCGTTGTTCCTGTGATGTATCTAATCGATCCTTACTCATCTATCATGTTATTTGACGTTTGGATGGACTCCAGTAACCCTGACGTGAGATACGAAGTTCTCGGACGCAGCTGAAGCTGGAAATAGTTTTAAATGAAACAACACGTATTAGCGTTGTTCCTGTGATGTATCTAAACGATCCTTACTTATCTAACATGTTACTTGACGTTTGGATGGATTCCAGTAAGTATGATGTGAGATACAAAGTTTTTGGACGCAGCAGGAGCTGGAAATAGTTTTAAACGAAACAACACGTATTAGCGTTGTTCCTGTGCTGTATCTAATCGATCCTTACTCATATATCATGTTATTTGGCGTTTCGATGGACTCCAGTAGCTCTGATGTGAGATACGACGTTTTCGGACGCAGCAGAAGCTGGAAATAGTTTTAAACGAAACAACACGTATTAGCGTTGTTCCTGTGATGTATCTAATCGATCCTTACTCATCTATCATGTTATTTGACGTTTGGATGGACTCCAGTAACCCTGACGTGAGATACGAAGTTCTCGGACGCAGCAGAACCTGGAAATAGTTTTAAACGAAACAACACGCATTAGCGTTGTTCCTGTGATGTATCTAATCGATCCTTACTCATCTATTATGTTATTTGACGTTTCGATGGACTCCAGTAACTCTAATGTGAGAAACGAAATTTTCGGACGCAGCAGAAGCTGGAAATAGTTTTAAACGAAACAACACGCATTAGCGTTGTTAATGTGATGTATCTAATCGATCCTTACTTATCTATCATGTTATTTGACGTTTGGATGGACTCCAGTAACCCTGACGTGAGATACGAAGTTCTCGGACGCAGCAGAAGCTGGAAATAGTTTTAAACGAAACAACACGCATTATTATTCCTGTGATGTATCTAATCGATCCTTACTCATCTATCATGTTATTTGACGTTTCGATGGACTCCAGTAACTCTAATGTGAGATACGAAATTTTCGGACGCAGCAGAAGCTGGAAATAGTTTTAAATGAAACAACACGCATTAGCGTTGTTCCTGTGATGTATCTAATCGATCCTTACTTATCTATCATGTTATTTGACGATTGGATGGACTCCAGTAACCCTGACGTGAGATACGAAGTTCTCGGACGCAGCAGAAGCTGGAAATAGTTTTAAACGAAACAACACGCATTAGCGTTGTTCCTGTGATGTATCTAATCGATCCTTACTCATCTATCATGTTATTTGACGTTTCGATGGACTCCAGTAACTCTAATGTGAGATACGAAATTTTCGGACGCAGCAGTAGCTGAAAATAGTTTTAAACGAAACAACACGCATTAGCGTTGTTCCTGTGATGTATCTAATCGATCCTTACTTATCTATTATGTTATTTGACGTTTGGATGGCCTCCAGTAACCCTGACGTGAGATACGAAGTTCTCGGACGCAGCAGAATCTGGAAATAGTTTTAAACGAAACAACACGCATTGGCGTTGTTCCTGTGATGTATCTAATCGATCCTTACTCATCTATCATGTTATTTGACGTTTGGATGGACTCCAGTAACCCTGACGTGAGATACGAAGTTCTCGGACGCAGCAGAAGCTGGATACAGTTTTAAACGAAACAACACGCATTAGCGTTGTTCCTGTGATGTATCTAATCGATCCTTACTCATCTATCATGTTATTTGGCGTTTCGATGGACTCCAGTAACTTTGATGTGAGATACGAAGTTCTCGGACGCAGCTGAAGCTAGAAATAGTTTTAAACGAAACAACACGCATTAGGGTTGTTCCTGTGTAGTATCTAATCGATCCTAACTTATCTATCATGTTATTTGACATTTCGATGGACTCCAGTAGCTCTGATGTGATATACGACGTTTTCGGACGCAGCAGCAGCTGGAAATAGTTTTAAACGAAACAACACATATTAGCGTTGTTCCTGTGATGTATCTAATCGATCCTTACTTAGCTACTATGTTATTTGACGTTTCGATGGACTCCAGTAACCCTGACGTGAGATACGAAGTTCTCGGACGCAGCAGAAGCTGGAAATAGTTTTAAATGAAACAACACGCATTAGCGTTGTTCCTGTGATGTATCTAATCGATCCTTACTTATCTATCATGTTATTTGACGATTGGATGGACTCCAGTAACCCTGACGTGAGATACGAAGTTCTCGGACGCAGCAGAAGCTGGAAATAGTTTTAAACGAAACAACACACATTAGCGTTGTTCCTGTGATGTATCTAATCGATCCTTACTCATCTATCATGTTATTTGGCGTTTCGATGGACTCCAGTAACTTTGATGTGAGATACGAAGTTCTCGGACGCAGCTGAAGCTGGAAATAGTTTTAAATGAAACAACACGTATTAGCGTTGTTCCTGTGCTGTATCTAATCGATCCTTACTCATATATCATGTTATTTGGCGTTTCGATGGACTCCAGTAACCCTGACGTGAGATACGAAGTTCTCGGACGCAGTAGAAGCTGGAAATAGTTTTAAAGGAAACAACACGTATTAGCGTTGTTCCTGTGATGTATCTAATCGATCTTTACTCATCTATCATGTTATTTGACGTTTGGATGGACTCCAGTAACTCTGATGTGAGATACAAAGTTTTTGGACGCAGCAGAAGCTGGAAATAGTTTTGAACTAAACAACACGTATTAGCGTTGTTGCTGTGATGTATCTAATCGATCCTTACTTAGCTACTATGTTATTTGACGTTTCGATGGACTCCAGTAACTCTAATGTGAGATACGAAATTTTCGGACGCAGCAGCAGCTGGAAATAGTTTGAAACGAAACAACACATATTAGCGTTGTTCCTGTGATGTATCTAATCGATCCTTACTCATCTATCATGTTATTTGACGTTTGGACGGACTCCAGTAACTCTGATGAGAGATACAAAGTTCTCGGACGCAGTAGAAGCTGGAAATAGTTTTAAACGAAACAACACGTATTAGCGTTGTTCCTGTGCTGTATCTAATCGATCCTTACTCATATATCATGTTATTTGGCGTTTCGATGGACTCCAGTAGCTCTGATGTGAGATACGACGTTTTCGGACGCAGCAGAAGCTGGAAATAGTTTTAAACGAAACAACACGCATTAGCGTTGTTCCTGTGATGTATCTAATCGATCCTTACTCATCTATCATGTTATTTGGCGTTTCGATGGACTCCAGTAACTTTGATGTGAGATACGAAGTTCTCGGACGCAGCTGAAGCTGGAAATAGTTTTAAATGAAACAACACGTATTAGCGTTGTTCCTGTGATGTATCTAATCGATCCTTACTCATCTATCATGTTATTTGGCGTTTCGATGCACTCCAGTAACTTTGATGTGAGATACGAAGTTCTCGGACGCAGCTGAAGCTGGAAATAGTTTTAAATGAAACAACACGTATTAGCGTTGTTCCTGTGCTGTATCTAATCGATCCTTACTCATATATCATGTTATTTGGCGTTTCGATGGACTCCAGTAACCCTGACGTGAGATACGAAGCTCTCGGACGCAGCAGAAGCTGGAAATAGTTTTAAGCGAAACAACACGTATTAGCGTTGTACCTGTGATGTATCTAAAAGATCCTTACTCATCTATCATGTTATTTGACGTTTGGATGGACTCCAGTAACTCTGATGTGAGATACAAAGTTTTTGGACGCAGCAGAAGCTGGAAATAGTTTTGAACTAAACAACACGTATTAGCGTTGTTCCTGTGATGTATCTAATCGATCCTTACTTAGGTACTATGTTATTTGAAGTTTCGGTGGACTCCAGTAACTCTAATGTGAGATACGAAATTTTCGGACGCAGCAGCAGCTGGAAATAGTTTGAAACGAAACAACACATATTAGCGTTGTTCCTGTGATGTATCTAATCGATCCTTACTCATCTATCATGTTATTTGACGTTTGGACGGACTCCAGTAACTCTGATGAGAGATACAAAGTTCTCGGACGCAGTAGAAGCTGGAAATAGTTTTAAATGAA
The DNA here is from genome assembly GCA_036172665.1 of Prosopocoilus inquinatus. NCBI lineage: Eukaryota > Metazoa > Arthropoda > Insecta > Coleoptera > Lucanidae > Prosopocoilus > Prosopocoilus inquinatus. The sequence goes on from CM069870.1 coordinate 46,359,703, forward strand.
ACAACACGTATTAGCGTTGTTCCTGTGATGTATCTAATCGATCCTTACTCATCTATCATGTTATTTGGCGTTTCGATGGACTCCAGTAGCTCTGATGTGAGATACGACGTTTTCTGAGGCAGCAGAAGCTGGAAATAGTTTTAAACGAAACAACACGATTAGCGTTGTTCCTGTGATGTATCTAATCGATCCTTACTCATCTATCATGTTATTTGACGTTTTGATGGACTCCAGTAACTCTAATGTGAGAAACGAAATTTTCGGACGCAGCAGAAGCTGGAAATAGTTCTAAACGAAACAACACGCATTAGCGCTGTTCCTGTGATATATCTAATCGATCCTTACTTATCTATCATGTTATTTGACGTTTGGATGGACTCCAGTAACCCTGACGTGAGATACGAAGTTCTCGGACGCAGCAGAACCTGGAAATAGTTTTAAACGAAACAACACGCATTAGCGTTGTTCCTGTGATGTATCTAATCGATCCTTTCTCATCTATCATGTTATTTGGCGTTTCGATGGACTCCAGTAACTTTGATGTGAGATACGAAGTTCTCGGACGCAGCTGAAGCTGGAAATAGTTTTAAATGAAAGAACACGTATTAGCGTTGTTCCTGTGATGTATCTAAACGATCCTTACTTATCTAACATGTTATTTGACGTTTGGATGGACTCCAGCAAGTCTGATGTGAGATACAAAGTTTTTGGACGCAGCAGGAGCTGGAAATAGTTTTAAACGATACAACAGGTATTAGCGTTGTTCCTGTGCTGTATCTAATCGATCCTTACTCATATATCATGTTATTTGGCGTTTCGATGGACTCCAGTAGCTCTGATGTGAGATACGACGTTTTCGGACGCAGCAGAAGCTGGAAATAGTTTTAAACGAAACAACACGCATTAGCGTTGTTCCTGTGATGTATCTAATCGATCCTTACTTATCTATCATGTTATTTGACGTTTGGATGGACTCCAGTAACCCTGACGTGAGATACGAAGTTCTCGGACGCAGCAGAAGCTGGAAATAGTTTTAAACGAAACAACACGCATTAGCGTTGTTCCTGTGATATATCTAATCGATCCTTACTCATCTATCATGTTATTTGACGTTTCGATGGACTCCAGTAACTCTAATGTGAGATACGAAATTTTCGGACGCAGCAGAAGCTGAAAATAGTTTTAAACGAAACAACACGCATTAGCGTTGTTCCTGTGATGTATCTAATCGATCCTTACTTATCTATCATGTTATTTGACGTTTGGATGGGCTCCAGTAACCTTGACGTGAGATACGAAGTTCTCGGACGCAGCAGAAGCTGGAAATAGTTTTAAACGAAACAACACGCATTGGCGTTGTTCCTGTGATGTATCTAATCGATCCTTACTCATCTATCATGTTATTTGACGTTTGGATGGACTCCAGTAACTCTGATGTGAGATACGAAATTTTCGGACGCAGCAGCAGCTGGAAATAGTTTGAAACGAAACAGCACATATTAGCGTTGTTCCTGTGATGTATCTAATCGATCCTTACTCATCTATCATGTTATTTGACGTTTGGACGGACTCCAGTAACTCTGATGAGAGATACAAAGTTCTCGGACGCAGTAGAAGCTGGAAATAGTTTTGAACGAAACAACACGTATTAGCGTTGTTCCTGTGCTGTATCTATTCGATCCTTACTCATATATCATGTTATTTGGCGTTACGATGGACTCCAGTAGCTCTGATGTGAGATACGACGTTTTCGGACGCAGCAGAAGCTGGAAATAGTTTTAAACGAAACAACACACATTAGCGTTGTTCCTGTGATGTATCTAATCGATCCTTACTCATCTATCATGTTATTTGGCGTTTCGATGGACTCCAGTAACTTTGATGTGAGATACGAAGTTCTCGGACGCAGCTGAAGCTGGAAATAGTTTTAAATGAAACAACACGTATTAGCGTTGTTCCTGTGATGTATCTAATCGATCCTTACTCATCTATCATGTTATTTGGCGTTTCGATGCACTCCAGTAACTTTGATGTGAGATACGAAGTTCTCGGACGCAGCTGAAGCTGGAAATAGTTTTAAATGAAACAACACGTATTAGCGTTGTTCCTGTGCTGTATCTAATCGATCCTTACTCATATATCATGTTATTTGGCGTTTCGATGGACTCCAGTAACCCTGACGTGAGATACGAAGCTCTCGGACGCAGCAGAAGCTGGAAATAGTTTTAAACGAAACAACACGTATTAGCGTTGTTCCTGTGATGTATCTAAAAGATCCTTACTCATCTATCATGTTATTTGACGTTTGGATGGACTCCAGTAACTCTGATGTGAGATACAAAGTTTTTGGACGCAGCAGAAGCTGGAAATAGTTTTGAACTAAACAACACGTATTAGCGTTGTTCCTGTGATGTATCTAATCGATCCTTACTTAGGTACTATGTTATTTGAAGTTTCGGTGGACTCCAGTAACTCTAATGTGAGATACGAAATTTTCGGACGCAGCAGCAGCTGGAAATAGTTTGAAACGAAACAACACATATTAGCGTTGTTCCTGTGATGTATCTAATCGATCCTTACTCATCTATCATGTTATTTGACGTTTGGACGGACTCCAGTAACTCTGATGAGAGATACAAAGTTCTCGGACGCAGTAGAAGCTGGAAATAGTTTTAAATGAAACAACACGTATTAGCGTTGTTCCTGTGATGTATCTAATCGATCCTTACTCATCTATCATGTTATTTGGCGTTTCGATGGACTCCAGTAGCTCTGATGTGAGATACGACGTTTTCTGAGGCAGCAGAAGCTGGAAATAGTTTTAAACGAAACAACACGATTAGCGTTGTTCCTGTGATGTATCTAATCGATCCTTACTCATCTATCATGTTATTTGACGTTTTGATGGACTCCAGTAACTCTAATGTGAGAAACGAAATTTTCGGACGCAGCAGAAGCTGGAAATAGTTCTAAACGAAACAACACGCATTAGCGCTGTTCCTGTGATATATCTAATCGATCCTTACTTATCTATCATGTTATTTGACGTTTGGATGGACTCCAGTAACCCTGACGTGAGATACGAAGTTCTCGGACGCAGCAGAACCTGGAAATAGTTTTAAACGAAACAACACGCATTAGCGTTGTTCCTGTGATGTATCTAATCGATCCTTTCTCATCTATCATGTTATTTGGCGTTTCGATGGACTCCAGTAACTTTGATGTGAGATACGAAGTTCTCGGACGCAGCTGAAGCTGGAAATAGTTTTAAATGAAAGAACACGTATTAGCGTTGTTCCTGTGATGTATCTAAACGATCCTTACTTATCTAACATGTTATTTGACGTTTGGATGGACTCCAGCAAGTCTGATGTGAGATACAAAGTTTTTGGACGCAGCAGGAGCTGGAAATAGTTTTAAACGATACAACAGGTATTAGCGTTGTTCCTGTGCTGTATCTAATCGATCCTTACTCATATATCATGTTATTTGGCGTTTCGATGGACTCCAGTAGCTCTGATGTGAGATACGACGTTTTCGGACGCAGCAGAAGCTGGAAATAGTTTTAAACGAAACAACACGCATTAGCGTTGTTCCTGTGATGTATCTAATCGATCCTTACTTATCTATCATGTTATTTGACGTTTGGATGGACTCCAGTAACCCTGACGTGAGATACGAAGTTCTCGGACGCAGCAGAAGCTGGAAATAGTTTTAAACGAAACAACACGCATTAGCGTTGTTCCTGTGATATATCTAATCGATCCTTACTCATCTATCATGTTATTTGACGTTTCGATGGACTCCAGTAACTCTAATGTGAGATACGAAATTTTCGGACGCAGCAGAAGCTGAAAATAGTTTTAAACGAAACAACACGCATTAGCGTTGTTCCTGTGATGTATCTAATCGATCCTTACTTATCTATCATGTTATTTGACGTTTGGATGGGCTCCAGTAACCTTGACGTGAGATACGAAGTTCTCGGACGCAGCAGAAGCTGGAAATAGTTTTAAACGAAACAACACGCATTGGCGTTGTTCCTGTGATGTATCTAATCGATCCTTACTCATCTATCATGTTATTTGACGTTTGGATGGACTCCAGTAACTCTGATGTGAGATACGAAATTTTCGGACGCAGCAGCAGCTGGAAATAGTTTGAAACGAAACAGCACATATTAGCGTTGTTCCTGTGATGTATCTAATCGATCCTTACTCATCTATCATGTTATTTGACGTTTGGACGGACTCCAGTAACTCTGATGAGAGATACAAAGTTCTCGGACGCAGTAGAAGCTGGAAATAGTTTTGAACGAAACAACACGTATTAGCGTTGTTCCTGTGCTGTATCTATTCGATCCTTACTCATATATCATGTTATTTGGCGTTACGATGGACTCCAGTAGCTCTGATGTGAGATACGACGTTTTCGGACGCAGCAGAAGCTGGAAATAGTTTTAAACGAAACAACACACATTAGCGTTGTTCCTGTGATGTATCTAATCGATCCTTACTCATCTATCATGTTATTTGGCGTTTCGATGGACTCCAGTAACTTTGATGTGAGATACGAAGTTCTCGGACGCAGCTGAAGCTGGAAATAGTTTTAAATGAAACAACACGTATTAGCGTTGTTCCTGTGATGTATCTAATCGATCCTTACTCATCTATCATGTTATTTGGCGTTTCGATGCACTCCAGTAACTTTGATGTGAGATACGAAGTTCTCGGACGCAGCTGAAGCTGGAAATAGTTTTAAATGAAACAACACGTATTAGCGTTGTTCCTGTGCTGTATCTAATCGATCCTTACTCATATATCATGTTATTTGGCGTTTCGATGGACTCCAGTAACCCTGACGTGAGATACGAAGCTCTCGGACGCAGCAGAAGCTGGAAATAGTTTTAAACGAAACAACACGTATTAGCGTTGTTCCTGTGATGTATCTAAAAGATCCTTACTCATCTATCATGTTATTTGACGTTTGGATGGACTCCAGTAACTCTGATGTGAGATACAAAGTTTTTGGACGCAGCAGAAGCTGGAAATAGTTTTGAACTAAACAACACGTATTAGCGTTGTTCCTGTGATGTATCTAATCGATCCTTACTTAGGTACTATGTTATTTGAAGTTTCGGTGGACTCCAGTAACTCTAATGTGAGATACGAAATTTTCGGACGCAGCAGCAGCTGGAAATAGTTTGAAACGAAACAACACATATTAGCGTTGTTCCTGTGATGTATCTAATCGATCCTTACTCATCTATCATGTTATTTGACGTTTGGACGGACTCCAGTAACTCTGATGAGAGATACAAAGTTCTCGGACGCAGTAGAAGCTGGAAATAGTTTTAAATGAAACAACACGTATTAGCGTTGTTCCTGTGATGTATCTAATCGATCCTTACTCATCTATCATGTTATTTGGCGTTTCGATGGACTCCAGTAGCTCTGATGTGAGATACGACGTTTTCTGAGGCAGCAGAAGCTGGAAATAGTTTTAAACGAAACAACACGATTAGCGTTGTTCCTGTGATGTATCTAATCGATCCTTACTCATCTATCATGTTATTTGACGTTTTGATGGACTCCAGTAACTCTAATGTGAGAAACGAAATTTTCGGACGCAGCAGAAGCTGGAAATAGTTCTAAACGAAACAACACGCATTAGCGCTGTTCCTGTGATATATCTAATCGATCCTTACTTATCTATCATGTTATTTGACGTTTGGATGGACTCCAGTAACCCTGACGTGAGATACGAAGTTCTCGGACGCAGCAGAACCTGGAAATAGTTTTAAACGAAACAACACGCATTAGCGTTGTTCCTGTGATGTATCTAATCGATCCTTTCTCATCTATCATGTTATTTGGCGTTTCGATGGACTCCAGTAACTTTGATGTGAGATACGAAGTTCTCGGACGCAGCTGAAGCTGGAAATAGTTTTAAATGAAAGAACACGTATTAGCGTTGTTCCTGTGATGTATCTAAACGATCCTTACTTATCTAACATGTTATTTGACGTTTGGATGGACTCCAGCAAGTCTGATGTGAGATACAAAGTTTTTGGACGCAGCAGGAGCTGGAAATAGTTTTAAACGATACAACAGGTATTAGCGTTGTTCCTGTGCTGTATCTAATCGATCCTTACTCATATATCATGTTATTTGGCGTTTCGATGGACTCCAGTAGCTCTGATGTGAGATACGACGTTTTCGGACGCAGCAGAAGCTGGAAATAGTTTTAAACGAAACAACACGCATTAGCGTTGTTCCTGTGATGTATCTAATCGATCCTTACTTATCTATCATGTTATTTGACGTTTGGATGGACTCCAGTAACCCTGACGTGAGATACGAAGTTCTCGGACGCAGCAGAAGCTGGAAATAGTTTTAAACGAAACAACACGCATTAGCGTTGTTCCTGTGATATATCTAATCGATCCTTACTCATCTATCATGTTATTTGACGTTTCGATGGACTCCAGTAACTCTAATGTGAGATACGAAATTTTCGGACGCAGCAGAAGCTGAAAATAGTTTTAAACGAAACAACACGCATTAGCGTTGTTCCTGTGATGTATCTAATCGATCCTTACTTATCTATCATGTTATTTGACGTTTGGATGGGCTCCAGTAACCTTGACGTGAGATACGAAGTTCTCGGACGCAGCAGAAACTGGAAATAGTTTTAAACGAAACAACACGCATTGGCGTTGTTCCTGTGATGTATCTAATCGATCCTTACTCATCTATCATGTTATTTGACGTTTGGATGGACTCCAGTAACTCTGATGTGAGATACGAAATTTTCGGACGCAGCAGCAGCTGGAAATAGTTTGAAACGAAACAGCACATATTAGCGTTGTTCCTGTGATGTATCTAATCGATCCTTACTCATCTATCATGTTATTTGACGTTTGGACGGACTCCAGTAACTCTGATGAGAGATACAAAGTTCTCGGACGCAGTAGAAGCTGGAAATAGTTTTGAACGAAACAACACGTATTAGCGTTGTTCCTGTGCTGTATCTATTCGATCCTTACTCATATATCATGTTATTTGGCGTTACGATGGACTCCAGTAGCTCTGATGTGAGATACGACGTTTTCGGACGCAGCAGAAGCTGGAAATAGTTTTAAACGAAACAACACACATTAGCGTTGTTCCTGTGATGTATGTAATCGATCCTTACTCATCTATCATGTTATTTGGCGTTTCGATGGACTCCAGTAACTTTGATGTGAGATACGAAGTTCTCGGACGCAGCTGAAGCTGGAAATAGTTTTAAATGAAACAACACGTATTAGCGTTGTTCCTGTGATGTATCTAATCGATCCTTACTCATCTATCATGTTATTTGGCGTTTCGATGGACTCCAGTAACTTTGATGTGAGATACGAAGTTCTCGGACGCAGCTGAAGCTGGAAATAGTTTTAAATGAAACAACACGTATTAGCGTTGTTCCTGTGCTGTATCTAATCGATCCTTACTCATATATCATGTTATTTGGCGTTTCGATGGACTCCAGTAACCCTGACGTGAGATACGAAGTTCTCGGACGCAGTAGAAGCTGGAAATAGTTTTAAAGGAAACAACACGTATTAGCGTTGTTCCTGTGATGTATCTAATCGATCTTTACTCATCTATCATGTTATTTGACGTTTGGATGGACTCCAGTAACTCTGATGTGAGATACAAAGTTTTTGGACGCAGCAGAAGCTGGAAATAGTTTTGAACTAAACAACACGTATTAGCGTTGTTGCTGTGATGTATCTAATCGATCCTTACTTAGCTACTATGTTATTTGACGTTTCGATGGACTCCAGTAACTCTAATGTGAGATACGAAATTTTCGGACGCAGCAGCAGCTGGAAATAGTTTTAAACGAAACAACACGCATTAGCGTTGTTCCTGTGATGTATCTAATCGATCCTTACTTATCTATTATGTTATTTGACGTTTGGATGGGCTCCAGTAACCCTGACGTGAGATACGAAGTTCTCGGACGCAGCAGAATCTGGAAATAGTTTTAAACGAAACAACACGCATTGGCGTTGTTCCTGTGATGTATCTAATCGATCCTTACTCATCTATCATGTTATTTGACGTTTGGATGGACTCCAGTAACCCTGACGTGAGATACGAAGTTCTCGGACGCAGCAGAAGCTGGATACAGTTTTAAACGAAACAACACGCATTAGCGTTGTTCCTGTGATGTATCTAATCGATCCTTACTCATCTATCATGTTATTTGGCGTTTCGATGGACTCCAGTAACTTTGATGTGAGATACGAAGTTCTCGGACGCAGCTGAAGCTAGAAATAGTTTTAAACGAAACAACACGCATTAGGGTTGTTCCTGTGTAGTATCTAATCGATCCTAACTTATCTATCATGTTATTTGACATTTCGATGGACTCCAGTAGCTCTGATGTGATATACGACGTTTTCGGACGCAGCAGCAGCTGGAAATAGTTTTAAACGAAACAACACATATTAGCGTTGTTCCTGTGATGTATCTAATCGATCCTTACTTAGCTACTATGTTATTTGACGTTTCGATGGACTCCAGTAACTATAATGTGAGATACGAAATTTTCGGACGCAGCAGCAGCTGGAAATAGTTTGAAACGAAACAACACATATTAACGTTGTTCCTGTGATGTATCTAATCGATCCTTACTCATCTATCATGTTATTTGACGTTTGGATGGGCTCCAGTAAGTCTGATGTGAGATACAAAGTTTTTGGACGCAGCAGAAGCTGGAAATAGTTTTAAACGAAACAACACGTATTAGCGTTGTTCCTGTGCTGTATCTAATCGATCCTTACTCATATATCATGTTATTTGGCGTTTCGATGGACTACAGTAGCTCTGATGTGAGATACGACGTTTTCGGACGCAGCAGAAGCTGGAAATAGTTTTAAACGAAACAACACGCATTAGCGTTGTTCCTGTGATGTATCTAATCGATCCTTACTCATCTATCATGTTATTTGGCGTTTCGATGGACTCCAGTAACTTTGATGTGAGATACGAAGTTCTCGGACGCAGCTGAAGCTGGAAATAGTTTTAAATGAAACAACACGTATTAGCGTTGTTCCTGTGATGTATCTAATCGATCCTTACTCATCTATCATGTTATTTGGCGTTTCGATGCACTCCAGTAACTTTGATGTGAGATACGAAGTTCTCGGACGCAGCTGAAGCTGGAAATAGTTTTAAATGAAACAACACGTATTAGCGTTGTTCCTGTGCTGTATCTAATCGATCCTTACTCATATATCATGTTATTTGGCGTTTCGATGGACTCCAGTAACCCTGACGTGAGATACGAAGCTCTCGGACGCAGCAGAAGCTGGAAATAGTTTTAAACGAAACAACACGTATTAGCGTTGTTCCTGTGATGTATCTAAAAGATCCTTACTCATCTATCATGTTATTTGACGTTTGGATGGACTCCAGTAACTCTGATGTGAGATACAAAGTTTTTGGACGCAGCAGAAGCTGGAAATAGTTTTGAACTAAACAACACGTATTAGCGTTGTTCCTGTGATGTATCTAATCGATCCTTACTTAGGTACTATGTTATTTGAAGTTTCGGTGGACTCCAGTAACTCTAATGTGAGATACGAAATTTTCGGACGCAGCAGCAGCTGGAAATAGTTTGAAACGAAACAACACATATTAGCGTTGTTCCTGTGATGTATCTAATCGATCCTTACTCATCTATCATGTTATTTGACGTTTGGACGGACTCCAGTAACTCTGATGAGAGATACAAAGTTCTCGGACGCAGTAGAAGCTGGAAATAGTTTTAAATGAAACAACACGTATTAGCGTTGTTCCTGTGATGTATCTAATCGATCCTTACTCATCTATCATGTTATTTGGCGTTTCGATGGACTCCAGTAGCTCTGATGTGAGATACGACGTTTTCTGAGGCAGCAGAAGCTGGAAATAGTTTTAAACGAAACAACACGATTAGCGTTGTTCCTGTGATGTATCTAATCGATCCTTACTCATCTATCATGTTATTTGACGTTTTGATGGACTCCAGTAACTCTAATGTGAGAAACGAAATTTTCGGACGCAGCAGAAGCTGGAAATAGTTCTAAACGAAACAACACGCATTAGCGCTGTTCCTGTGATATATCTAATCGATCCTTACTTATCTATCATGTTATTTGACGTTTGGATGGACTCCAGTAACCCTGACGTGAGATACGAAGTTCTCGGACGCAGCAGAACCTGGAAATAGTTTTAAACGAAACAACACGCATTAGCGTTGTTCCTGTGATGTATCTAATCGATCCTTTCTCATCTATCATGTTATTTGGCGTTTCGATGGACTCCAGTAACTTTGATGTGAGATACGAAGTTCTCGGACGCAGCTGAAGCTGGAAATAGTTTTAAATGAAAGAACACGTATTAGCGTTGTTCCTGTGATGTATCTAAACGATCCTTACTTATCTAACATGTTATTTGACGTTTGGATGGACTCCAGCAAGTCTGATGTGAGATACAAAGTTTTTGGACGCAGCAGGAGCTGGAAATAGTTTTAAACGATACAACAGGTATTAGCGTTGTTCCTGTGCTGTATCTAATCGATCCTTACTCATATATCATGTTATTTGGCGTTTCGATGGACTCCAGTAGCTCTGATGTGAGATACGACGTTTTCGGACGCAGCAGAAGCTGGAAATAGTTTTAAACGAAACAACACGCATTAGCGTTGTTCCTGTGATGTATCTAATCGATCCTTACTTATCTATCATGTTATTTGACGTTTGGATGGACTCCAGTAACCCTGACGTGAGATACGAAGTTCTCGGACGCAGCAGAAGCTGGAAATAGTTTTAAACGAAACAACACGCATTAGCGTTGTTCCTGTGATATATCTAATCGATCCTTACTCATCTATCATGTTATTTGACGTTTCGATGGACTCCAGTAACTCTAATGTGAGATACGAAATTTTCGGACGGAGCAGAAGCTGAAAATAGTTTTAAACGAAACAACACGCATTAGCGTTGTTCCTGTGATGTATCTAATCGATCCTTACTTATCTATCATGTTATTTGACGTTTGGATGGGCTCCAGTAACCTTGACGTGAGATACGAAGTTCTCGGACGCAGCAGAAGCTGGAAATAGTTTTAAACGAAACAACACGCATTGGCGTTGTTCCTGTGATGTATCTAATCGATCCTTACTCATCTATCATGTTATCTGACGTTTGGATGGACTCCAGTAACTCTGATGTGAGATACGAAATTTTCGGACGCAGCAGCAGCTGGAAATAGTTTGAAACGAAACAGCACATATTAGCGTTGTTCCTGTGATGTATCTAATCGATCCTTACTCATCTATCATGTTATTTGACGTTTGGACGGACTCCAGTAACTCTGATGAGAGATACAAAGTTCTCGGACGCAGTAGAAGCTGGAAATAGTTTTGAACGAAACAACACGTATTAGCGTTGTTCCTGTGCTGTATCTATTCGATCCTTACTCATATATCATGTTATTTGGCGTTACGATGGACTCCAGTAGCTCTGATGTGAGATACGACGTTTTCGGACGCAGCAGAAGCTGGAAATAGTTTTAAACGAAACAACACATATTAGCGTTGTTCCTGTGATGTATCTAATCGATCCTTACTCATCTATCATGTTATTTGACGTTTGGACGGACTCCAGTAACTCTGATGAGAGATACAAAGTTCTCGGACGCAGCTGAAGCTGGAAATAGTTTTAAATGAAACAACACGTATTAGCGTTGTTCCTGTGATGTATCTAATCGATCCTTACTCATCTATCATGTTATTTGGCGTTTCGATGCACTCCAGTAACTTTGATGTGAGATACGAAGTTCTCGGACGCAGCTGAAGCTGGAAATAGTTTTAAATGAAACAACACGTATTAGCGTTGTTCCTGTGCTGTATCTAATCGATCCTTACTCATATATCATGTTATTTGGCGTTTCGATGGACTCCAGTAACCCTGACGTGAGATACGAAGCTCTCGGACGCAGCAGAAGCTGGAAATAGTTTTAAACGAAACAACACGTATTAGCGTTGTTCCTGTGATGTATCTAAAAGATCCTTACTCATCTATCATGTTATTTGACGTTTGGATGGACTCCAGTAACTCTGATGTGAGATACAAAGTTTTTGGACGCAGCAGAAGCTGGAAATAGTTTTGAACTAAACAACACGTATTAGCGTTGTTCCTGTGATGTATCTAATCGATCCTTACTTAGGTACTATGTTATTTGAAGTTTCGGTGGACTCCAGTAACTCTAATGTGAGATACGAAATTTTCGGACGCAGCAGCAGCTGGAAATAGTTTGAAACGAAACAACACATATTAGCGTTGTTCCTGTGATGTATCTAATCGATCCTTACTCATCTATCATGTTATTTGACGTTTGGACGGACTCCAGTAACTCTGATGAGAGATACAAAGTTCTCGGACGCAGTAGAAGCTGGAAATAGTTTTAAATGAAACAACACGTATTAGCGTTGTTCCTGTGATGTATCTAATCGATCCTTACTCATCTATCATGTTATATGGCGTTTCGATGGACTCCAGTAGCTCTGATGTGAGATACGACGTTTTCTGAGGCAGCAGAAGCTGGAAATAGTTTTAAACGAAACAACACGATTAGCGTTGTTCCTGTGATGTATCTAATCGATCCTTACTCATCTATCATGTTATTTGACGTTTTGATGGACTCCAGTAACTCTAATGTGAGAAACGAAATTTTCGGACGCAGCAGAAGCTGGAAATAGTTCTAAACGAAACAACACGCATTAGCGCTGTTCCTGTGATATATCTAATCGATCCTTACTTATCTATCATGTTATTTGACGTTTGGATGGACTCCAGTAACCCTGACGTGAGATACGAAGTTCTCGGACGCAGCAGAACCTGGAAATAGTTTTAAACGAAACAACACGCATTAGCGTTGTTCCTGTGATGTATCTAATCGATCCTTTCTCATCTATCATGTTATTTGGCGTTTCGATGGACTCCAGTAACTTTGATGTGAGATACGAAGTTCTCGGACGCAGCTGAAGCTGGAAATAGTTTTAAATGAAAGAACACGTATTAGCGTTGTTCCTGTGATGTATCTAAACGATCCTTACTTATCTAACATGTTATTTGACGTTTGGATGGACTCCAGCAAGTCTGATGTGAGATACAAAGTTTTTGGACGCAGCAGGAGCTGGAAATAGTTTTAAACGATACAACAGGTATTAGCGTTGTTCCTGTGCTGTATCTAATCGATCCTTACTCATATATCATGTTATTTGGCGTTTCGATGGACTCCAGTAGCTCTGATGTGAGATACGACGTTTTCGGACGCAGCAGAAGCTGGAAATAGTTTTAAACGAAACAACACGCATTAGCGTTGTTCCTGTGATGTATCTAATCGATCCTTACTTATCTATCATGTTATTTGACGTTTGGATGGACTCCAGTAACCCTGACGTGAGATACGAAGTTCTCGGACGCAGCAGAAGCTGGAAATAGTTTTAAACGAAACAACACGCATTAGCGTTGTTCCTGTGATATATCTAATCGATCCTTACTCATCTATCATGTTATTTGACGTTTCGATGGACTCCAGTAACTCTAATGTGAGATACGAAATTTTCGGACGCAGCAGAAGCTGAAAATAGTTTTAAACGAAACAACACGCATTAGCGTTGTTCCTGTGATGTATCTAATCGATCCTTACTTATCTATCATGTTATTTGACGTTTGGATGGGCTCCAGTAACCTTGACGTGAGATACGAAGTTCTCGGACGCAGCAGAAGCTGGAAATAGTTTTAAACGAAACAACACGCATTGGCGTTGTTCCTGTGATGTATCTAATCGATCCTTACTCATCTATCATGTTATTTGACGTTTGGATGGACTCCAGTAACTCTGATGTGAGATACGAAATTTTCGGACGCAGCAGCAGCTGGAAATAGTTTGAAACGAAACAGCACATATTAGCGTTGTTCCTGTGATGTATCTAATCGATCCTTACTCATCTATCATGTTATTTGACGTTTGGACGGACTCCAGTAACTCTGATGAGAGATACAAAGTTCTCGGACGCAGTAGAAGCTGGAAATAGTTTTGAACGAAACAACACGTATTAGCGTTGTTCCTGTGCTGTATCTATTCGATCCTTACTCATATATCATGTTATTTGGCGTTACGATGGACTCCAGTAGCTCTGATGTGAGATACGACGTTTTCGGACGCAGCAGAAGCTGGAAATAGTTTTAAACGAAACAACACACATTAGCGTTGTTCCTGTGATGTATGTAATCGATCCTTACTCATCTATCATGTTATTTGGCGTTTCGATGGACTCCAGTAACTTTGATGTGAGATACGAAGTTCTCGGACGCAGCTGAAGCTGGAAATAGTTTTAAATGAAACAACACGTATTAGCGTTGTTCCTGTGATGTATCTAATCGATCCTTACTCATCTATCATGTTATTTGGCGTTTCGATGGACTCCAGTAACTTTGATGTGAGATACGAAGTTCTCGGACGCAGCTGAAGCTGGAAATAGTTTTAAATGAAACAACACGTATTAGCGTTGTTCCTGTGCTGTATCTAATCGATCCTTACTCATATATCATGTTATTTGGCGTTTCGATGGACTCCAGTAACCCTGACGTGAGATACGAAGTTCTCGGACGCAGTAGAAGCTGGAAATAGTTTTAAAGGAAACAACACGTATTAGCGTTGTTCCTGTGATGTATCTAATCGATCTTTACTCATCTATCATGTTATTTGACGTTTGGATGGACTCCAGTAACTCTGATGTGAGATACAAAGTTTTTGGACGCAGCAGAAGCTGGAAATAGTTTTGAACTAAACAACACGTATTAGCGTTGTTGCTGTGATGTATCTAATCGATCCTTACTTAGCTACTATGTTATTTGACGTTTCGATGGACTCCAGTAACTCTAATGTGAGATACGAAATTTTCGGACGCAGCAGCAGCTGGAAATAGTTTGAAACGAAACAACACATATTAGCGTTGTTCCTGTGATGTATCTAATCGATCCTTACTCATCTATCATGTTATTTGACGTTTGGACGGACTCCAGTAACTCTGATGAGAGATACAAAGTTCTCGGACGCAGTAGAAGCTGGAAATAGTTTTAAATGAAACAACACGTATTAGCGTTGTTCCTGTGATGTATCTAATCGATCCTTACTCATCTATCATGTTATTTGGCGTTTCGATGGACTCCAGTAGCTCTGATGTGAGATACAACGTTTTCTGAGGCAGCAGAAGCTGGAAATAGTTTTAAACGAAACAACACGCATTAGCGTTGTTCCTGTGATGTATCTAATCGATCCTTACTCATCTATCATGTTATTTGACGTTTCGATGGACTCCAGTAACTTTAATGTGAGAAACGAAATTTTCGGACGCAGCAGAAGCTGGAAATAGTTTTAAACGAAACAACACGCATTGGCGTTGTTCCTGTGATGTATCTAATCGATCCTTACTCATCTATCATGTTATTTGACGTTTGGATGGACTCCAGTAACCCTGACGTGAGATACGAAGTTCTCGGACGCAGCAGAACCTGGAAATAGTTTTAAACGAAACAACACGCATTAGCGTTGTTCCTGTGATGTATCTAATCGATCCTTACTCATCTATCATGTTATTTGGCGTTTCGATGGACTCCAGTAACTTTGATGTGAGATACGAATTTCTCGGACGCAGCTGAAGCTGGAAATAGTTTTAAATGAAACAACACGTATTAGCGTTGTTCCTGTGATGTATCTAAACGATCCTTACTTATCTAACATGTTATTTGACGTTTGGATGGATTCCAGTAAGTATGATGTGAGATACAAAGTTTTTGGACGCAGCAGGAGCTGGAAATAGTTTTAAACGAAACAACACGTATTAGCGTTGTTCCTGTGCTGTATCTAATCGATCCTTACTCATATATCATGTTATTTGGCGTTTCGATGGACTCCAGTAGCTCTGATGTGAGATACGACGTTTTCGGACGCAGCAGAAGCTGGAAATAGTTTTAAACGAAACAACACGTATTAGCGTTGTTCCTGTGATGTATCTAATCGATCCTTACTCATCTCTCATGTTATTTGACGTTTGGATGGACTCCAGTAACTCTGATGAGAGACACAAAGATTTCGGACGCAGCAGAAGCTGGAAATAGTTTTGAACGAAACAACACGTATTAGCGTTGTTCCTGTGATGTATCTAATCGATCCTTACTCATCTATCATGTTATTTGACGTTTGGACCGACTCCAGTAACTCTGATGAGAGATACAAAGTTCTCGGACGCAGTAGAAGCTGGAAATAGTTTTAAATGAAACAACACGTATTAGCGTTGTTCCTGTGATGTATCTAATCGATCCTTACTCATCTATCATGTTATTTGGCGTTTCGATGGACTCCAGTAGCTCTGATGTGAGATACGACGTTTTCTGAGGCAGCAGAAGCTGGAAATAGTTTTAAACGAAACAACACGCATTAGCGTTGTTCCTGTGATGTATCTAATCGATCCTTACTCATCTATCATGTTATTTGACGTTTCGATGGACTCCAGTAACTCTAATGTGAGAAACGAAATTTTCGGACGCAGCAGAAGCTGGAAATAGTTTTAAACGAAACAACACGCATTAGCGTTGTTCCTGTGATGTATCTAATCGATCCTTACTTATCTATCATGTTATTTGACGTTTGGATGGACTCCAGTAACCCTGACGTGAGATACGAAGTTCTCGGACGCAGCAGAAGCTGGAAATAGTTTTAAACGAAACAACACGCATTATTATTCCTGTGATGTATCTAATCGATCCTTACTCATATATCATGTTATTTGACGTTTGGATGGACTTCAGTAACTCTGATGAGAGACACAAAGATTTCGGACGCAGCAGAAGCTGGAAATAGTTTTGAACGAAACAACACGTATTAGCGCTGTTCCTGTGATGTATCTAATCGATCCTTACTCATCTATCATGTTATTTGACGTTTCGATGGACTCCAGTAACTCTAATGTGAGATACGAAATTTTCGGACGCAGCAGAAGCTGGAAATAGTTTTAAATGAAACAACACGCATTAGCGTTGTTCCTGTGATGTATCTAATCGATCCTTACTTATCTATCATGTTATTTGACGTTTGGATGGACTCCAGTAACCCTGACGTGAGATACGAAGTTCTCGGACGCAGCAGAAGCTGGAAATAGTTTTAAACGAAACAACACGCATTAGCGTTGTTCCTGTGATGTATCTAATCGATCCTTACTCATCTATCATGTTATTTGACGTTTCGATGGACTCCAGTAACTCTAATGTGAGATACGAAATTTTCGGACGCAGCAGAAGCTGAAAATAGTTTTAAACGAAACAACACGCATTAGCGTTGTTCCTGTGATGTATCTAATCGATCCTTACTTATCTATCATGTTATTTGACGTTTGGATGGGCTCCAGTAACCCTGACGTGAGATACGAAGTTCTCGGACGCAGCAGAATCTGGAAATAGTTTTAAACGAAACAACACGCATTGGCGTTGTTCCTGTGATGTATCTAATCGATCCTTACTCATCTATCATGTTATTTGACGTTTGGATGGACTCCAGTAACCCTGACGTGAGATACGAAGTTCTCGGACGCAGCAGAAGCTGGATATAGTTTTAAACGAAACAACACGCATTAGCGTTGTTCCTGTGATGTATCTAATCGATCCTTACTCATCTATCATGTTATTTGGCGTTTCGATGGACTCCAGTAACTTTGATGTGAGATACGAAGTTCTCGGACGCAGCTGAAGCTAGAAATAGTTTTAAACGAAACAACACGCATTAGCGTTGTTCCTGTGTAGTATCTAATCGATCCTAACTTATCTATCATGTTATTTGACATTTCGATGGACTCCAGTAGCTCTGATGTGATATACGACGTTTTCGGACGCAGCAGCAGCTGGAAATAGTTTTAAACGAAACAACACATATTAGCGTTGTTCCTGTGATGTATCTAATCGATCCTTACTCATCTATCATGTTATTTGACGTTTGGACGGACTCCAGTAACTCTGATGAGAGATACAAAGTTCTCGGACGCAGTAGAAGCTGGAAATAGTTTTGAACGAAACAACACGTATTAGCGTTGGTCCTGTGATGTATCTAAACGATCCTTACTTATCTAACATGTTATTTGACGTTTGGATGGGCTCCAGTAAGTCTGATGTGAGATACAATGTTTTTGGACGCAGCAGAAGCTGGAAATAGTTTTAAACGAAACAACACGTATTAGCGTTGTTCCTGTGCTGTATCTAATCGATCCTTACTCATATATCATGTTATTTGACATTTCGATGGACTCCAGTAGCTCTGATGTGATATACGACGTTTTCGGACGCAGCAGCAGCTGGAAATAGTTTTAAACGAAACAACACATATTAGCGTTGTTCCTGTGATGTATCTAATCGATCCTTACTCATCTATCATGTTATTTGGCGTTTTGATGGACTCCAGTAACTTTGATGTGAGATACGAAGTTCTCGGACGCAGCTGAAGCTGGAAATAGTTTTAAATGAAACAACACGTATTAGCGTTGTTCCTGTGATGTATCTAATCGATCCTTACTCATCTATCATGTTATTTGGCGTTTCGATGCACTCCAGTAACTTTGATGTGAGATACGAAGCTCTCGGACGCAGCAGAAGCTGGAAATAGTTTTAAACGAAACAACACGTATTAGCGTTGTTCCTGTGATGTATCTAAAAGATCCTTACTCATCTATCATGTTATTTGACGTTTGGATGGACTCCAGTAACTCTGATGTGAGATACAAAGTTTTTGGACGCAGCAGAAGCTGGAAATAGTTTTGAACTAAACAACACGTATTAGCGTTGTTCCTGTGATGTATCTAATCGATCCTTACTTAGGTACTATGTTATTTGACGTTTCGGTGGACTCCAGTAACTCTAATGTGAGATACGAAATTTTCGGACGCAGCAGCAGCTGGAAATAGTTTGAAACGAAACAACACATATTAGCGTTGTTCCTGTGATGTATCTAATCGATCCTTACTCATCTATCATGTTATTTGACGTTTGGACGGACTCCAGTAACTCTGATGAGAGATACAAAGTTCTCGGACGCAGTAGAAGCTGGAAATAGTTTTAAATGAAACAACACGTATTAGCGTTGTTCCTGTGATGTATCTAAACGATCCTTACTTATCTAACATGTTATTTGACGTTTGGATGGACTCCAGCAAGTCTGATGTGAGATACAAAGTTTTTGGACGCAGCAGGAGCTGGAAATAGTTTTAAACGATACAACAGGTATTAGCGTTGTTCCTGTGCTGTATCTAATCGATCCTTACTCATATATCATGTTATTTGGCGTTTCGATGGACTCCAGTAGCTCTGATGTGAGATACGACGTTTTCGGACGCAGCAGAATCTGGAAATAGTTTTAAACGAAACAACACGTATTAGCGTTGTTCCTGTGATGTATCTAATCGATCCTTACTCATCTATCATGTTATTTGACGTTTTGATGGACTCCAGTAACTCTAATGTGAGAAACGAAATTTTCGGACGCAGCAGAAGCTGGAAGTAGTTCTAAACGAAACAACACGCATTAGCGCTGTTCCTGTGATATATCTAATCGATCCTTACTTATCTATCATGTTATTTGACGTTTGGATGGACTCCAGTAACCCTGACGTGAGATACGAAGTTCTCGGACGCAGCAGAACCTGGAAATAGTTTTAAACGAAACAACACGCATTAGCGTTGTTCCTGTGATGTATCTAATCGATCCTTACTCATCTATCATGTTATTTGGCGTTTCGATGGACTCCAGTAACTTTGATGTGAGATACGAAGTTCTCGGACGCAGCTGAAGCTGGAAATAGTTTTAAATGAAACAACACGTATTAGCGTTGTTCCTGTGATGTATCTAAACGATCCTTACTTATCTAACATGTTATTTGACGTTTGGATGGACTCCAGCAAGTCTGATGTGAGATACAATGTTTTTGGACGCAGCAGGAGCTGGAAATAGTTTTAAACGATACAACAGGTATTAGCGTTGTTCCTGTGCTGTATCTAATCGATCCTTACTCATATATCATGTTATTTGGCGTTTCGATGGACTCAAGTAGCTCTGATGTGAGATACGACGTTTTCGGACGCAGCAGAAGCTGGAAATAGTTTTAAACGAAACAACACGTATTAGCGTTGTTCCTGTGATGTATCTAATCGATCCTTACTCATCTATCATGTTATTTGACGTTTGGATGGACTCCAGTAACTCTGATGAGAGACACAAAGATTTCGGACGCAGCAGAAGCTGGAAATAGTTTTGAACGAAACAACACGTATTAGCGTTGTTCCTGTGATGTATCTAATCGATCCTTACTTATCTATCATGTTATTTGACGTTTGGATGGACTCCAGTAACCCTGACGTGAGATACGAAGTTCTCGGACGCAGCAGAAGCTGGAAATAGTTTTAAACGAAACAACACGCATTAGCGTTGTTCCTGTGATGTATCTAATCGATCCTTACTCATCTATCATGTTATTTGACGTTTCGATGGACTCCAGTAACTCTAATGTGAGATACGAAATTTTCGGACGCAGCAGAAGCTGAAAATAGTTTTAAACGAAACAACACGCATTAGCGTTGTTCCTGTGATGTATCTAATCGATCCTTACTTATCTATCATGTTATTTGACGTTTGGATGGGCTCCAGTAACCCTGACGTGAGATACGAAGTTCTCGGACGCAGCAGAATCTGGAAATAGTTTTAAACGAAACAACACGCATTGGCGTTGTTCCTGTGATGTATCTAATCGATCCTTACTCATCTATCATGTTATTTGACGTTTGGATGGACTCCAGTAACCCTGACGTGAGATACGAAGTTCTCGGACGCAGCAGAAGCTGGATATAGTTTTAAACGAAACAACACGCATTAGCGTTGTTCCTGTGATGTATCTAATCGATCCTTACTCATCTATCATGTTATTTGGCGTTTCGATGGACTCCAGTAACTTTGATGTGAGATACGAAGTTCTCGGACGCAGCTGAAGCTAGAAATAGTTTTGAACGAAACAACACGTATTAGCGTTGGTCCTGTGATGTATCTAAACGATCCTTACTTATCTAACATGTTATTTGACGTTTGGATGGGCTCCAGTAAGTCTGATGTGAGATACAATGTTTTTGGACGCAGCAGAAGCTGGAAATAGTTTTAAACGAAACAACACGTATTAGCGTTGTTCCTGTGCTGTATCTAATCGATCCTTACTCATATATCATGTTATTTGACATTTCGATGGACTCCAGTAGCTCTGATGTGATATACGACGTTTTCGGACGCAGCAGCAGCTGGAAATAGTTTTAAACGAAACAACACATATTAGCGTTGTTCCTGTGATGTATCTAATCGATCCTTACTCATCTATCATGTTATTTGGCGTTTTGATGGACTCCAGTAACTTTGATGTGAGATACGAAGTTCTCGGACGCAGCTGAAGCTGGAAATAGTTTTAAATGAAACAACACGTATTAGCGTTGTTCCTGTGATGTATCTAATCGATCCTTACTCATCTATCATGTTATTTGGCGTTTCGATGCACTCCAGTAACTTTGATGTGAGATACGAAGCTCTCGGACGCAGCAGAAGCTGGAAATAGTTTTAAACGAAACAACACGTATTAGCGTTGTTCCTGTGATGTATCTAAAAGATCCTTACTCATCTATCATGTTATTTGACGTTTGGATGGACTCCAGTAACTCTGATGTGAGATACAAAGTTTTTGGACGCAGCAGAAGCTGGAAATAGTTTTGAACTAAACAACACGTATTAGCGTTGTTCCTGTGATGTATCTAATCGATCCTTACTTAGGTACTATGTTATTTGACGTTTCGGTGGACTCCAGTAACTCTAATGTGAGATACGAAATTTTCGGACGCAGCAGCAGCTGGAAATAGTTTGAAACGAAACAACACATATTAGCGTTGTTCCTGTGATGTATCTAATCGATCCTTACTCATCTATCATGTTATTTGACGTTTGGACGGACTCCAGTAACTCTGATGAGAGATACAAAGTTCTCGGACGCAGTAGAAGCTGGAAATAGTTTTAAATGAAACAACACGTATTAGCGTTGTTCCTGTGATGTATCTAAACGATCCTTACTTATCTAACATGTTATTTGACGTTTGGATGGACTCCAGCAAGTCTGATGTGAGATACAAAGTTTTTGGACGCAGCAGGAGCTGGAAATAGTTTTAAACGATACAACAGGTATTAGCGTTGTTCCTGTGCTGTATCTAATCGATCCTTACTCATATATCATGTTATTTGGCGTTTCGATGGACTCCAGTAGCTCTGATGTGAGATACGACGTTTTCGGACGCAGCAGAAGCTGGAAATAGTTTTAAACGAAACAACACGTATTAGCGTTGTTCCTGTGATGTATCTAATCGATCCTTACTCATCTATCATGTTATTTGACGTTTTGATGGACTCCAGTAACTTTGATGTGAGATACGAAGTTCTCGGACGCAGCTGAAGCTGGAAATAGTTTTAAACGAAACAACACGTATTAGCGTTGTTCCTGTGATGTATCTAATCGATCCTTACTCATCTATCATGTTATTTGGCGTTTCGATGGACTCCAGTAACTTTGATGTGAGATACGAAGTTCTCGGACGCAGCTGAAGCTAGAAATAGTTTTAAACGAAACAACACGCATTAGCGTTGTTCCTGTGTAGTATCTAATCGATCCTAACTTATCTATCATGTTATTTGACATTTCGATGGACTCCAGTAGCTCTGATGTGATATACGACGTTTTCGGACGCAGCAGCAGCTGGAAATAGTTTTAAACGAAACAACACATATTAGCGTTGTTCCTGTGATGTATCTAATCGATCCTTACTCATCTATCATGTTATTTGACGTTTGGACGGACTCCAGTAACTCTGATGAGAGATACAAAGTTCTCGGACGCAGTAGAAGCTGGAAATAGTTTTGAACGAAACAACACGTATTAGCGTTGGTCCTGTGATGTATCTAAACGATCCTTACTTATCTAACATGTTATTTGACGTTTGGATGGGCTCCAGTAAGTCTGATGTGAGATACAATGTTTTTGGACGCAGCAGAAGCTGGAAATAGTTTTAAACGAAACAACACGTATTAGCGTTGTTCCTGTGCTGTATCTAATCGATCCTTACTCATATATCATGTTATTTGACATTTCGATGGACTCCAGTAGCTCTGATGTGATATACGACGTTTTCGGACGCAGCAGCAGCTGGAAATAGTTTTAAACGAAACAACACATATTAGCGTTGTTCCTGTGATGTATCTAATCGATCCTTACTCATCTATCATGTTATTTGGCGTTTTGATGGACTCCAGTAACTTTGATGTGAGATACGAAGTTCTCGGACGCAGCTGAAGCTGGAAATAGTTTTAAATGAAACAACACGTATTAGCGTTGTTCCTGTGATGTATCTAATCGATCCTTACTCATCTATCATGTTATTTGGCGTTTCGATGCACTCCAGTAACTTTGATGTGAGATACGAAGCTCTCGGACGCAGCAGAAGCTGGAAATAGTTTTAAACGAAACAACACGTATTAGCGTTGTTCCTGTGATGTATCTAAAAGATCCTTACTCATCTATCATGTTATTTGACGTTTGGATGGACTCCAGTAACTCTGATGTGAGATACAAAGTTTTTGGACGCAGCAGAAGCTGGAAATAGTTTTGAACTAAACAACACGTATTAGCGTTGTTCCTGTGATGTATCTAATCGATCCTTACTTAGGTACTATGTTATTTGACGTTTCGGTGGACTCCAGTAACTCTAATGTGAGATACGAAATTTTCGGACGCAGCAGCAGCTGGAAATAGTTTGAAACGAAACAACACATATTAGCGTTGTTCCTGTGATGTATCTAATCGATCCTTACTCATCTATCATGTTATTTGACGTTTGGACGGACTCCAGTAACTCTGATGAGAGATACAAAGTTCTCGGACGCAGTAGAAGCTGGAAATAGTTTTAAATGAAACAACACGTATTAGCGTTGTTCCTGTGATGTATCTAAACGATCCTTACTTATCTAACATGTTATTTGACGTTTGGATGGACTCCAGCAAGTCTGATGTGAGATACAAAGTTTTTGGACGCAGCAGGAGCTGGAAATAGTTTTAAACGATACAACAGGTATTAGCGTTGTTCCTGTGCTGTATCTAATCGATCCTTACTCATATATCATGTTATTTGGCGTTTCGATGGACTCCAGTAGCTCTGATGTGAGATACGACGTTTTCGGACGCAGCAGAAGCTGGAAATAGTTTTAAACGAAACAACACGTATTAGCGTTGTTCCTGTGATGTATCTAATCGATCCTTACTCATCTATCATGTTATTTGACGTTTTGATGGACTCCAGTAACTTTGATGTGAGATACGAAGTTCTCGGACGCAGCTGAAGCTGGAAATAGTTTTAAACGAAACAACACGTATTAGCGTTGTTCCTGTGATGTATCTAATCGATCCTTACTCATCTATCATGTTATTTGGCGTTTCGATGGACTCCAGTAACTTTGATGTGAGATACGAAGTTCTCGGACGCAGCTGAAGCTGGAAATAGTTTTAAATGAAACAACACGTATTAGCGTTGTTCCTGTGATGTATCTAAACGATCCTTACTTATCTAACATGTTATTTGACGTTTGGATGGACTCCAGCAAGTCTGATGTGAGATACAATGTTTTTGGACGCAGCAGGAGCTGGAAATAGTTTTAAACGATACAACAGGTATTAGCGTTGTTCCTGTGCTGTATCTAATCGATCCTTACTCATATATCATGTTATTTGGCGTTTCGATGGACTCAAGTAGCTCTGATGTGAGATACGACGTTTTCGGACGCAGCAGAAGCTGGAAATAGTTTTAAACGAAACAACACGTATTAGCGTTGTTCCTGTGATGTATCTAATCGATCCTTACTCATCTATCATGTTATTTGACGTTTGGATGGACTCCAGTAACTCTGATGAGAGACACAAAGATTTCGGACGCAGCAGAAGCTGGAAATAGTTTTGAACGAAACAACACGTATTAGCGTTGTTCCTGTGATGTATCTAATCGATCCTTACTTATCTATCATGTTATTTGACGTTTGGATGGACTCCAGTAACCCTGACGTGAGATACGAAGTTCTCGGACGCAGCAGAAGCTGGAAATAGTTTTAAACGAAACAACACGCATTAGCGTTGTTCCTGTGATGTATCTAATCGATCCTTACTCATCTATCATGTTATTTGACGTTTCGATGGACTCCAGTAACTCTAATGTGAGATACGAAATTTTCGGACGCAGCAGAAGCTGAAAATAGTTTTAAACGAAACAACACGCATTAGCGTTGTTCCTGTGATGTATCTAATCGATCCTTACTTATCTATCATGTTATTTGACGTTTGGATGGGCTCCAGTAACCCTGACGTGAGATACGAAGTTCTCGGACGCAGCAGAATCTGGAAATAGTTTTAAACGAAACAACACGCATTGGCGTTGTTCCTGTGATGTATCTAATCGATCCTTACTCATCTATCATGTTATTTGACGTTTGGATGGACTCCAGTAACCCTGACGTGAGATACGAAGTTCTCGGACGCAGCAGAAGCTGGATATAGTTTTAAACGAAACAACACGCATTAGCGTTGTTCCTGTGATGTATCTAATCGATCCTTACTCATCTATCATGTTATTTGGCGTTTCGATGGACTCCAGTAACTTTGATGTGAGATACGAAGTTCTCGGACGCAGCTGAAGCTAGAAATAGTTTTAAACGAAACAACACGCATTAGCGTTGTTCCTGTGTAGTATCTAATCGATCCTAACTTATCTATCATGTTATTTGACATTTCGATGGACTCCAGTAGCTCTGATGTGATATACGACGTTTTCGGACGCAGCAGCAGCTGGAAATAGTTTTAAACGAAACAACACATATTAGCGTTGTTCCTGTGATGTATCTAATCGATCCTTACTCATCTATCATGTTATTTGACGTTTGGACGGACTCCAGTAACTCTGATGAGAGATACAAAGTTCTCGGACGCAGTAGAAGCTGGAAATAGTTTTGAACGAAACAACACGTATTAGCGTTGGTCCTGTGATGTATCTAAACGATCCTTACTTATCTAACATGTTATTTGACGTTTGGATGGGCTCCAGTAAGTCTGATGTGAGATACAATGTTTTTGGACGCAGCAGAAGCTGGAAATAGTTTTAAACGAAACAACACGTATTAGCGTTGTTCCTGTGCTGTATCTAATCGATCCTTACTCATATATCATGTTATTTGACATTTCGATGGACTCCAGTAGCTCTGATGTGATATACGACGTTTTCGGACGCAGCAGCAGCTGGAAATAGTTTTAAACGAAACAACACATATTAGCGTTGTTCCTGTGATGTATCTAATCGATCCTTACTCATCTATCATGTTATTTGGCGTTTTGATGGACTCCAGTAACTTTGATGTGAGATACGAAGTTCTCGGACGCAGCTGAAGCTGGAAATAGTTTTAAATGAAACAACACGTATTAGCGTTGTTCCTGTGATGTATCTAATCGATCCTTACTCATCTATCATGTTATTTGGCGTTTCGATGCACTCCAGTAACTTTGATGTGAGATACGAAGCTCTCGGACGCAGCAGAAGCTGGAAATAGTTTTAAACGAAACAACACGTATTAGCGTTGTTCCTGTGATGTATCTAAAAGATCCTTACTCATCTATCATGTTATTTGACGTTTGGATGGACTCCAGTAACTCTGATGTGAGATACAAAGTTTTTGGACGCAGCAGAAGCTGGAAATAGTTTTGAACTAAACAACACGTATTAGCGTTGTTCCTGTGATGTATCTAATCGATCCTTACTTAGGTACTATGTTATTTGACGTTTCGGTGGACTCCAGTAACTCTAATGTGAGATACGAAATTTTCGGACGCAGCAGCAGCTGGAAATAGTTTGAAACGAAACAACACATATTAGCGTTGTTCCTGTGATGTATCTAATCGATCCTTACTCATCTATCATGTTATTTGACGTTTGGACGGACTCCAGTAACTCTGATGAGAGATACAAAGTTCTCGGACGCAGTAGAAGCTGGAAATAGTTTTAAATGAAACAACACGTATTAGCGTTGTTCCTGTGATGTATCTAAACGATCCTTACTTATCTAACATGTTATTTGACGTTTGGATGGACTCCAGCAAGTCTGATGTGAGATACAAAGTTTTTGGACGCAGCAGGAGCTGGAAATAGTTTTAAACGATACAACAGGTATTAGCGTTGTTCCTGTGCTGTATCTAATCGATCCTTACTCATATATCATGTTATTTGGCGTTTCGATGGACTCCAGTAGCTCTGATGTGAGATACGACGTTTTCGGACGCAGCAGAAGCTGGAAATAGTTTTAAACGAAACAACACGTATTAGCGTTGTTCCTGTGATGTATCTAATCGATCCTTACTCATCTATCATGTTATTTGACGTTTTGATGGACTCCAGTAACTCTAATGTGAGAAACGAAATTTTCGGACGCAGCAGAAGCTGGAAGTAGTTCTAAACGAAACAACACGCATTAGCGCTGTTCCTGTGATATATCTAATCGATCCTTACTTATCTATCATGTTATTTGACGTTTGGATGGACTCCAGTAACCCTGACGTGAGATACGAAGTTCTCGGACGCAGCAGAACCTGGAAATAGTTTTAAACGAAACAACACGCATTAGCGTTGTTCCTGTGATGTATCTAATCGATCCTTACTCATCTATCATGTTATTTGGCGTTTCGATGGACTCCAGTAACTTTGATGTGAGATACGAAGTTCTCGGACGCAGCTGAAGCTGGAAATAGTTTTAAATGAAACAACACGTATTAGCGTTGTTCCTGTGATGTATCTAAACGATCCTTACTTATCTAACATGTTATTTGACGTTTGGATGGACTCCAGCAAGTCTGATGTGAGATACAATGTTTTTGGACGCAGCAGGAGCTGGAAATAGTTTTAAACGATACAACAGGTATTAGCGTTGTTCCTGTGCTGTATCTAATCGATCCTTACTCATATATCATGTTATTTGGCGTTTCGATGGACTCAAGTAGCTCTGATGTGAGATACGACGTTTTCGGACGCAGCAGAAGCTGGAAATAGTTTTAAACGAAACAACACGTATTAGCGTTGTTCCTGTGATGTATCTAATCGATCCTTACTCATCTATCATGTTATTTGACGTTTGGATGGACTCCAGTAACTCTGATGAGAGACACAAAGATTTCGGACGCAGCAGAAGCTGGAAATAGTTTTGAACGAAACAACACGTATTAGCGTTGTTCCTGTGATGTATCTAAACGATCCTTACTTATCTAACATGTTATTTGACTTTTGGATGGACTCCAGCAAGTCTGATGTGAGATACAAAGTTTTTGGACGCAGCAGGAGCTGGAAATAGTTTTAAACGATACAACAGGTATTAGCGTTGTTCCTGTGCTGTATCTAATCGATCCTTACTCATATATCATGTTATTTGGCGTTTCGATGGACTCCAGTAGCTCTGATGTGAGATACGACGTTTTCGGACGCAGCAGAAGCTGGAAATAGTTTTAAACGAAACAACACGTATTAGCGTTGTTCCTGTGATGTATCTAATCGATCCTTACTCATCTATCATGTTATTTGACGTTTTGATGGACTCCAGTAACTCTAATGTGAGAAACGAAATTTTCGGACGCAGCAGAAGCTGGAAGTAGTTCTAAACGAAACAACACGCATTAGCGCTGTTCCTGTGATATATCTAATCGATCCTTACTTATCTATCATGTTATTTGACGTTTGGATGGACTCCAGTAACCCTGACGTGAGATACGAAGTTCTCGGACGCAGCAGAACCTGGAAATAGTTTTAAACGAAACAACACGCATTAGCGTTGTTCCTGTGATGTATCTAATCGATCCTTACTCATCTATCATGTTATTTGGCGTTTCGATGGACTCCAGTAACTTTGATGTGAGATACGAAGTTCTCGGACGCAGCTGAAGCTGGAAATAGTTTTAAATGAAACAACACGTATTAGCGTTGTTCCTGTGATGTATCTAAACGATCCTTACTTATCTAACATGTTATTTGACGTTTGGATGGACTCCAGCAAGTCTGATGTGAGATACAAAGTTTTTGGACGCAGCAGGAGCTGGAAATAGTTTTAAACGATACAACAGGTATTAGCGTTGTTCCTGTGCTGTATCTAATCGATCCTTACTCATATATCATGTTATTTGGCGTTTCGATGGACTCCAGTAGCTCTGATGTGAGATACGACGTTTTCGGACGCAGCAGAAGCTGGAAATAGTTTTAAACGAAACAACACGTATTAGCGTTGTTCCTGTGATGTATCTAATCGATCCTTACTCATCTATCATGTTATTTGACGTTTGGATGGACTCCAGTAACTCTGATGAGAGACACAAAGATTTCGGACGCAGCAGAAGCTGGAAATAGTTTTGAACGAAACAACACGTATTAGCGTTGTTCCTGTGATGTATCTAATCGATCCTTACTCATCTATCATGTTATTTGACGTTTGGATGGACTCCAGTAACTCTGATGTGAGATACAAAGTTTTTGGACGCAGCAGAAGCTGGAAAAAGTTTTAAACAAAACAACACGTATTAGCGTTGTTCCTGTGATGTATCTAATCGATCCTTACTCATCTATCATGTTATTTGACGTTTGGATGGACTCCAGTAACTCTGATGAGAGATACAAAGTACTCGGACGCAGTAGAAGCTGGAAATAGTTTTAAATGAAACAACACGTATTAGCGTTGTTCCTGTGATGTATCTAATCGATCCTTACTCATCTATCATGTTATTTGGCGTTTCGATGGACTCCAGTAGCTCTGATGTGAGATACGACGTTTTCTGAGGCAGCAGAAGCTGGAAATAGTTTTAAACTAAACAACACGCATTAGCGTTGTTCCTGTGATGTATCTAATCGATCCTTACTCATCTATCATGTTATTTGACGTTTGGATGGACTTCAGTAACTCTGATGAGAGACACAAAGATTTCGGACGCAGCAGAAGCTGGAAATAGTTTTGAACGAAACAACACGTATTAGCGTTGTTCCTGTGATGTATCTAATCGATCCTTACTCATCTATCATGTTATTTGACGTTTGGATGGACTTCAGTAACTCTGATGAGAGACACAAAGATTTCGGACGCAGCAGAAGCTGGAAATAGTTTTGAACGAAACAACACGTATTAGCGTTGTTCCTGTGATGTATCTAATCGATGTTTACTCATCTATCATGTTATTTGACGTTTCGATGGACTCCAGTAACTCTAATGTGAGATACGAAATTTTCGGACGCAGCAGAAGCTGGAAATAGTTTTAAACGAAACAACACGCATTAGCGTTGTTCCTGTGATGTATCTAATCGATCTTTACTTATCTATCATGTTATTTGACGTTTGGATGGACTCCAGTAACCCTGACGTGAGATACGAAGTTCTCGGACGCAGCAGAAGCTGGAAAGAGTTTTAAACGAAACAACACGCATTAGCGTTGTTCCTGTGATGTATCTAATCGATCCTTACTTATCTATCATGTTATTTGACGTTTGGATGGGCTCCAGTAACCCTGACGTGAGATACGAAGTTCTCGGACGCAGCAGAATCTGGAAATAGTTTTAAACGAAACAACACGCATTGGCGTTGTTCCTGTGATGTATCTAATCGATCCTTACTCATCTATCATGTTATTTGACGTTTGGATGGACTCCAGTAACCCTGACGTGAGATACGAAGTTCTCGGACGCAGCAGAAGCTGGATATAGTTTTAAACGAAACAACACGCATTAGCGTTGTTCCAGTGATGTATCTAATCGATCCTTACTCATCTATCATGTTATTTGACGTTTTGATGGACTCCAGTAACTCTAATGTGAGAAACGAAATTTTCGGACGCAGCAGAAGCTAGAAATAGTTTTAAACGAAACAACACGCATTAGCGTTGTTCCTGTGTAGTATCTAATCGATCCTAACTTATCTATCATGTTATTTGACATTTCGATGGACTCCAGTAGCTCTGATGTGATATACGACGTTTCCGGACGCAGCAGCAGCTGGAAATAGTTTTAAACGAAACAACACATATTAGCGTTGTTCCTGTGATGTATCTAATCGATCCTTACTTAGCTACTATGTTATTTGACGTTTCGATGGACTCCAGTAACTATAATGTGAGATACGAAATTTTCGGACGCAGCAGCAGCTGGAAATAGTTTGAAACGAAACAACACATATTAACGTTGTTCCTGTGATGTATCTAATCGATCCTTACTCATCTATCATGTTATTTGACGTTTGGACGGACTCCAGTAACTCTGATGAGAGATACAAAGTTCTCGGACGCAGTAGAAGCTGGAAATAGTTTTGAACGAAACAACACGTATTAGCGTTGGTCCTGTGATGTATCTAAACGATCCTTACTTATCTAACATGTTATTTGACGTTTGGATGGGCTCCAGTAAGTCTGATGTGAGATACAAAGTTTTTGGACGCAGCAGAAGCTGGAAATAGTTTTAAACGAAACAACACGTATTAGCGTTGTTCCTGTGCTGTATCTAATCGATCCTTACTCATATATCATGTTATTTGGCGTTTCGATGGACTCCAGTAGCTCTGATGTGAGATACGACGTTTTCGGACGCAGCAGAAGCTGGAAATAGTTTTAAACGAAACAACACGCATTAGCGTTGTTCCTGTGATGTATCTAATCGATCCTTACTCATCTATCATGTTATTTGGCGTTTCGATGGACTCCAGTAACTTTGATGTGAGATACGAAGTTCTCGGACGCAGCTGAAGCTGGAAATAGTTTTGAACTAACCAACACGTATTAGCGTTGTTGCTGTGATGTATCTAATCGATCCTTACTTAGCTACTATGTTATTTGACGTTTCGATATACTCCAGTAACTCTAATGTGAGATACGAAATTTTCGGACGCAGCAGCAGCTGGAAATAGTTTGAAACGAAACAACACATATTAACGTTGTTCCTGTGATGTATCTAATCGATCCTTACTCATCTATCATGTTATTTGACGTTTGGACGGACTCCAGTAACTCTGATGAGAGATACAAAGTTCTCGGACGCAGTAGAAGCTGGAAATAGTTTTGAACGAAACAACACGTATTAGCGTTGGTCCTGTGATGTATCTAAACGATCCTTACTTATCTAACATGTTATTTGACGTTTGGATGGGCTCCAGTAAGTCTGATGTGAGATACAAAGTTTTTGGACGCAGCAGAAGCTGGAAATAGTTTTAAACGAAACAACACGTATTAGCGTTGTTCCTGTGCTGTATCTAATCGATCCTTACTCATATATCATGTTATTTGGCGTTTCGATGGACTCCAGTAGCTCTGATGTGAGATACGACGTTTTCGGACGCAGCAGAAGCTGGAAATAGTTTTAAACGAAACAACACGCATTAGCGTTGTTCCTGTGATGTATCTAATCGATCCTTACTCATCTATCATGTTATTTGGCGTTTCGATGGACTCCAGTAACTTTGATGTGAGATACGAAGTTCTCGGACGCAGCTGAAGCTGGAAATAGTTTTGAACTAACCAACACGTATTAGCGTTGTTGCTGTGATGTATCTAATCGATCCTTACTTAGCTACTATGTTATTTGACGTTTCGATATACTCCAGTAACTCTAATGTGAGATACGAAATTTTCGGACGCAGCAGCAGCTGGAAATAGTTTGAAACGAAACAACACATATTAGCGTTGTTCCTGTGATGTATCTAATCGATCCTTACTCATCTATCATGTTATTTGACGTTTGGACGGACTCCAGTAACTCTGATGAGAGATACAAAGTTCTCGGACGCAGTAGAAGCTGGAAATAGTTTTAAATGAAACAACACGTATTAGCGTTGTTCCTGTGATGTATCTAATCGATCCTTACTCATCTATCATGTTATTTGGCGTTTCGATGGACTCCAGTAGCTCTGATGTGAGATACGACGTTTTCTGAGGCAGCAGAAGCTGGAAATAGTTTTAAACGAAACAACACGCATTAGCGTTGTTCCTGTGATGTATCTAATCGATCCTTACTCATCTATCATGTTATTTGACGTTTCGATGGACTCCAGTAACTCTAATGTGAGAAACGAAATTTTCGGACGCAGCAGAAGCTGGAAATAGTTTTAAACGAAACAACACGCATTAGCGTTGTTCCTGTGATGTATCTAATCGATCCTTACTCATCTATCATGTTATCTGGCGTTTCGATGGACTCCAGTAACTTTGATGTGAGATACGATGTCCTCGGACGCAGCTGAAGCTGGAAATAGTTTTAAATGAAACAACACGTATTAGCGTTGTTCCTGTGATGTATCTAAACGATCCTTACTTATCTAACATGTTATTTGACGTTTGGATGGACTCCAGTAAGTCTGATGTGAGATACAAAGTTTTTGGACGCAGCAGGAGCTGGAAATAGTTTTAAACGAAACAACACGTATTAGCGTTGTTCCTGTGCTGTAACTAATCGATCCTTACTCATATATCATGTTATTTGGCGTTTCGATGGACTCCAGTAGCTCTGATGTGAGATACGACGTTTTCGGACGCAGCAGAAGCTGGAAATAGTTTTAAACGAAACAACACGTACTGGCGTTGTTCCTGTGATGTATCTAATCGATCCTTACTCATCTATCGTGTTATTTGACGTTTGGATGGACTCCAGTAACTCTGATGTGAGATACGACGTTTTCGGACGCAGCAGAAGCTGGAAATAGTTTTAAACGAAACAACACGTATTAGCGTTGTTCCTGTGATGTATCTAATCGATCCTTACTCATCTATCATGTTATTTGACGTTTGGATGGACTCCAGTAGCTCTGATGTGAGATACGACGTTTTCTGAGGCAGTAGAAGCTGGAAATAGTTTTAAATGAAACAACACGTATTAGCGTTGTTCCTGTGATGTATCTAATCGATCCTTACTTATCTATCATGTTATTTGACGTTTGGATGGACTCCAGTAACCCTGACGTGAGATACGAAGTTCTCGGACGCAGCAGAAGCTGGAAATAGTTTTAAACGAAACAACACGCATTATTATTCCTGTGATGTATCTAATCGATCCTTACTCATCTATCATGTTATTTGACGTTTCGATGGACTCCAGTAACTCTAATGTGAGATACGAAATTTTCGGACGCAGCAGTAGCTGGAAATAGTTTTAAATGAAACAACACGCATTAGCGTTGTTCCTGTGATGTATCTAATCGATCCTTACTTATCTATCATGTTATTTGACGATTGGATGGACTCCAGTAACCCTGACGTGAGATACGAAGTTCTCGGACGCAGCAGAAGCTGGAAATAGTTTTAAACGAAACAACACGCATTAGCGTTGTTCCTGTGATGTATCTAATCGATCCTTACTCATCTATCATGTTATTTGACGTTTCGATGGACTCCAGTAACTCTAATGTGAGATACGAAATTTTCGGACGCAGCAGAAGCTGAAAATAGTTTTAAACGAAACAACACGCATTAGCGTTGTTCCTGTGATGTATCTAATCGATCCTTACTTATCTATCATGTTATTTGACGTTTGGATGGGCTCCAGTAACCCTGACGTGAGATACGAAGTTCTCGGACGCAGCAGAATCTGAAAATAGTTTTAAACGAAACAACACGCATTGGCGTTGTTCCTGTGATGTATCTAATCGATCCTTACTCATCTATCATGTTATTTGACGTTTGGATGGACTCCAGTAACCCTGACGTGAGATACGAAGTTCTCGGACGCAGCAGAAGCTGGATATAGTTTTAAACGAAACAACACGCATTAGCGTTGTTCCAGTGATGTATCTAATCGATCCTTACTCATCTATCATGTTATTTGGCGTTTCGATGGACTCCAGTAACTTTGATGTGAGATACGAAGTTCTCGGACGCAGCTGAAGCTAGAAATAGTTTTAAACGAAACAACACGCATTAGCGTTGTTCCTGTGTAGTATCTAATCGATCCTAACTTATCTATCATGTTATTTGACATTTCGATGGACTCCAGTAGCTCTGATGTGATATACGACGTTTCCGGACGCAGCAGCAGCTGGAAATAGTTTTAAACGAAACAACACATATTAGCGTTGTTCCTGTGATGTATCTAATCGATCCTTACTTAGCTACTATGTTATTTGACGTTTCGATGGACTCCAGTAACTATAATGTGAGATACGAAATTTTCGGACGCAGCAGCAGCTGGAAATAGTTTGAAACGAAACAACACATATTAACGTTGTTCCTGTGATGTATCTAATCGATCCTTACTCATCTATCATGTTATTTGACGTTTGGACGGACTCCAGTAACTCTGATGAGAGATACAAAGTTCTCGGACGCAGTAGAAGCTGGAAATAGTTTTGAACGAAACAACACGTATTAGCGATGGTCCTGTGATGTATCTAAACGATCCTTACTTATCTAACATGTTATTTGACGTTTGGATGGGCTCCAGTAAGTCTGATGTGAGATACAAAGTTTTTGGACGCAGCAGAAGCTGGAAATAGTTTTAAACGAAACAACACGTATTAGCGTTGTTCCTGTGCTGTATCTAATCGATCCTTACTCATATATCATGTTATTTGGCGTTTCGATGGACTCCAGTAGCTCTGATGTGAGATACGACGTTTTCGGACGCAGCAGAAGCTGGAAATAGTTTTAAACGAAACAACACGCATTAGCGTTGTTCCTGTGATGTATCTAATCGATCCTTACTCATCTATCATGTTATTTGGCGTTTCGATGGACTCCAGTAACTTTGATGTGAGATACGAAGTTCTCGGACGCAGCTGAAGCTGGAAATAGTTTTGAACTAACCAACACGTATTAGCGTTGTTGCTGTGATGTATCTAATCGATCCTTACTTAGCTACTATGTTATTTGACGTTTCGATATACTCCAGTAACTCTAATGTGAGATACGAAATTTTCGGACGCAGCAGCAGCTGGAAATAGTTTGAAACGAAACAACACATATTAGCGTTGTTCCTGTGATGTATCTAATCGATCCTTACTCATCTATCATGTTATTTGACGTTTGGACGGACTCCAGTAACTCTGATGAGAGATACAAAGTTCTCGGACGCAGTAGAAGCTGGAAATAGTTTTAAATGAAACAACACGTATTAGCGTTGTTCCTGTGATGTATCTAATCGATCCTTACTCATCTATCATGTTATTTGGCGTTTCGATGGACTCCAGTAGCTCTGATGTGAGATACGACGTTTTCTGAGGCAGCAGAAGCTGGAAATAGTTTTAAACGAAACAACACGCATTAGCGTTGTTCCTGTGATGTATCTAATCGATCCTTACTCATCTATCATGTTATTTGACGTTTCGATGGACTCCAGTAACTCTAATGTGAGAAACGAAATTTTCGGACGCAGCAGAAGTTGGAAATAGTTTTAAACGAAACAACACGCATTAGCGTTGTTGCTGTGATGTATCTAATCGATCCTTACTCATCTATCATGTTATTTGGCGTTTCGATGGACTCCAGTAACTTTGATGTGAGATACGATGTCCTCGGACGCAGCTGAAGCTGGAAATAGTTTTAAATGAAACAACACGTATTAGCGTTGTTCCTGTGATGTATCTAAACGATCCTTACTTATCTAACATGTTATTTGACGTTTGGATGGACTCCAGTAAGTCTGATGTGAGATACAAAGTTTTTGGACGCAGCAGGAGCTGGAAATAGTTTTAAACGAAACAACACGTATTAGCGTTGTTCCTGTGCTGTAACTAATCGATCCTTACTCATATATCATGTTATTTGGCGTTTCGATGGACTCCAGTAGCTCTGATGTGAGATACGACGTTTTCGGACGCAGCAGAAGCTGGAAATAGTTTTAAACGAAACAACACGTACTAGCGTTGTTCCTGTGATGTATCTAATCGATCCTTACTCATCTATCGTGTTATTTGACGTTTGGATGGACTCCAGTAACTCTGATGTGAGATACGACGTTTTCGGACGCAGCAGAAGCTGGAAATAGTTTTAAACGAAACAACACGTATTAGCGTTGTTCCTGTGATGTATCTAATCGATCCTTACTCATCTATCATGTTATTTGACGTTTGGATGGACTCCAGTAACTCTGATGAGAGACACAAAGATTTCGGACGCAGCAGAAGCTGGAAATAGTTTTGAACGAAACAACACGTATTAGCGTTGTTCCTGTGATGTATCTAATCGATCCTTACTCATCTATCATGTTATTTGGCGTTTCGATGGACTCCAGTAACTTTGATGTGAGATACGAAGTTCTCGGACGCAGCTGAAGCTGGAAATAGTTTTAAATGAAAGAACACGTATTAGCGTTGTTCCTGTGATGTATCTAAACGATCCTTACTTATCTAACATGTTACTTGACGTTTGGACGGACTCCAGTAACTCTGATGAGAGATACGAAGTTCTCGGACGCAGCAGAAGCTGGAAATAGTTTTAAACGAAACAACACGCATTAGCGTTGTTCCTGTGATGTATCTAATCGATCCTTACTCATCTATCATGTTATTTGACGTTTCGATGGGCTCCAGTAACTCTAATGTGAGAAACGAAATTTTCGGACGCAGCAGAAGCTGGAAATAGTTTTAAACGAAACAACACGCATTAGCGTTGTTCCTGTGATGTATCTAATCAATCCTTACTTATCTATCATGTTATTTGACGTTTGGATGGACTCCAGTAACCCTGACGTGAGATACGAAGTTCTCGGACGCAGCAGAACCTGGAAATAGTGTTAAACGAAACAACACGCATTAGCGCTGTTCCTGTGATGTATCTAATCGATCCTTACTCATCTATCATGTTATTTGGCGTTTCGATGGACTCCAGTAACTTTGATGTGAGATACGAAGTTCTCGGACGCAGCTGAAGCTGGAAATAGTTTTAAATGAAACAACACGTATTAGCGTTGTTCCTGTGATGTATCTAAACGATCCTTACTTATCTAACATGTTATTTGACGTTTGGATGGACTCCAGTAAGTCTGATGTGAGATACAAAGTTTTTGGACGCAGCAGGAGCTGGAAATAGTTTTGAACGAAACAACACGTATTAGCGTTGTTCCTGTGCTGTATTTAATCGATCCTTACTCATATATCATGTTATTTGGCGTTTCGATGGACTCCAGTAGCTCTGATGTGAGATACGACGTTTTCGGACGCAGCAGAAGCTGGAAATAGTTTTAAACGAAACAACAAGTATTAGCGTTGTTCCTGTGATGTATCTAATCGATCCTTACTCATCTATCATTTTATTTGGCGTTTCGATGGACTCCAGTAACTCTAATGTGAGATACGAAATTTTCGGACGCAGCAGAAGCTGGAAATAGTTTTAAACGAAACAACACGCATTAGCGTTGTTCCTGTGATGTATCTAATCGATCCTTACTTATCTATCATGTTATTTGACGTTTGGATGGGCTCCAGTAACCCTGACGTGAGATACGAAGTTCTCGGACGCAGCAGAAGCTGGAAATAGTTTTAAACGAAACAACACGCATTGGCGTTGTTCCTGTGATGTATCTAATCGATCCTTACTCATCTATCATGTTATTTGACGTTTGGATGGACTCCAGTAACTCTGATGTGACATACAAAGTTTTTGGACGCAGCAGAATCTGGAAATAGTTTTGAACGAAACAACACGTATTAGCGTTGTTCCTGTGATGTATCTTATCGATCCTCACTTAGCTACTATGTTATTTGACGTTTCGATGGACTCCAGTAACTCTAATGTGAGATACGAAATTTTCGGACGCAGCAGCAGCTGGAAATAGTTTGAAACGAAACAACACATATTAGCGTTGTTCCTGTGATGTATCTAATCGATCCTTACACATCTATCATGTTATTTGACGTTTGGACGGACTCCAGTAACTCTGATGAGAGATACAAAGTTCTCGGACGCAGTAGAAGCTGGAAATAGTTTTGAACGAAACAACACGTATTAGCGTTGTTCCTGTGATGTATCTAATCGATCCTTACTCATCTATCATGTTATTTGGCGTTTCGATGGACTCCAGTAACTTTGATGTGAGATACGAAGTTCTCGGACGCAGCTGAAGCTGGAAATAGTTTTAAATGAAACAACACGTATTAGCGTTGTTCCTGTGATGTATCTAATCGATCCTTACTCATCTATCATGTTATTTGGCGTTTCGATGGACTCCAGTAACTTTGATGTGAGATACGAAGTTCTCGGACGCAGCTGAAGCTGGAAATAGTTTTAAATGAAACAACACGTATTAGCGTTGTTCCTGTGCTGTATCTAATCGATCTTTACTCATATATCATGTTATTTGGCGTTTCGATGGACTCCAGTAACCCTGACGTGAGATACGAAGTTCTCGGACGCAGTAGAAGCTGGAAATAGTTTTAAAGGAAACAACACGTATTAGCGTTGTTCCTGTGATGTATCTAATCGATCCTTACTCATCTATCATGTTATTTGACGTTTGGATGGACTCCAGTAACTCTGATGTGAGATACAAAGTTTTTGGACGCAGCAGAAGCTCTGATGTGAGATACGACGTTTTCTGAGGCAGCAGAAGCTGGAAATAGTTTTAAACGAAACAACACGCATTAGCGTTGTTCCTGTGATGTATCTAATCGATCCTTACTCATCTATCATGTTATTTGACGTTTCGATGGACTCCAGTAACTCTAATGTGAGAAACGAAATTTTCGGACGCAGCAGAAGCTGGAAATAGTTTTAAACGAAACAACACGCATTAGCGTTGTTCCTGTGATGTATCTAATCAATCCTTACTTATCTATCATGTTATTTGACGTTTGGATGGACTCCAGTAACCCTGACGTGAGATACGAAGTTCTCGGACGCAGCAGAACCTGGAAATAGTGTTAAACGAAACAACACGCATTAGCGCTGTTCCTGTGATGTATCTAATCGATCCTTACTCATCTATCATGTTATTTGGCGTTTCGATGGACTCCAGTAACTTTGATGTGAGATACGAAGTTCTCGGACGCAGCTGAAGCTGGAAATAGTTTTAAATGAAACAACACGTATTAGCGTTGTTCCTGTGATGTATCTAAACGATCCTTACTTATCTAACATGTTATTTGACGTTTGGATGGACTCCAGTAAGTCTGATGTGAGATACAAAGTTTTTGGACGCAGCAGGAGCTGGAAATAGTTTTGAACGAAACAACACGTATTAGCGTTGTTCCTGTGCTGTATTTAATCGATCCTTACTCATATATCATGTTATTTGGCGTTTCGATGGACTCCAGTAGCTCTGATGTGAGATACGACGTTTTCGGACGCAGCAGAAGCTGGAAATAGTTTTAAACGAAACAACAAGTATTAGCGTTGTTCCTGTGATGTATCTAATCGATCCTTACTCATCTATCATTTTATTTGGCGTTTCGATGGACTCCAGTAACTCTAATGTGAGATACGAAATTTTCGGACGCAGCAGAAGCTGGAAATAGTTTTAAACGAAACAACACGCATTAGCGTTGTTCCTGTGATGTATCTAATCGATCCTTACTTATCTATCATGTTATTTGACGTTTGGATGGGCTCCAGTAACCCTGACGTGAGATACGAAGTTCTCGGACGCAGCAGAAGCTGGAAATAGTTTTAAACGAAACAACACGCATTGGCGTTGTTCCTGTG
Source organism: Prosopocoilus inquinatus (assembly GCA_036172665.1). Lineage (NCBI taxonomy): Eukaryota > Metazoa > Arthropoda > Insecta > Coleoptera > Lucanidae > Prosopocoilus > Prosopocoilus inquinatus. The sequence continues at coordinate 46,400,584 of CM069870.1, forward strand.
ATGTATCTAATCGATCCTTACTCATCTATCATGTTATTTGACGTTTGGATGGACTCCAGTAACTCTGATGTGACATACAAAGTTTTTGGACGCAGCAGAATCTGGAAATAGTTTTGAACGAAACAACACGTATTAGCGTTGTTCCTGTGATGTATCTTATCGATCCTCACTTAGCTACTATGTTATTTGACGTTTCGATGGACTCCAGTAACTCTAATGTGAGATACGAAATTTTCGGACGCAGCAGCAGCTGGAAATAGTTTGAAACGAAACAACACATATTAGCGTTGTTCCTGTGATGTATCTAATCGATCCTTACTCATCTATCATGTTATTTGACGTTTGGACGGACTCCAGTAACTCTGATGAGAGATACAAAGTTCTCGGACGCAGTAGAAGCTGGAAATAGTTTTGAACGAAACAACACGTATTAGCGTTGTTCCTGTGATGTATCTAATCGATCCTTACTCATCTATCATGTTATTTGGCGTTTCGATGGACTCCAGTAACTTTGATGTGAGATACGAAGTTCTCGGACGCAGCTGAAGCTGGAAATAGTTTTAAATGAAACAACACGTATTAGCGTTGTTCCTGTGATGTATCTAATCGATCCTTACTCATCTATCATGTTATTTGGCGTTTCGATGGACTCCAGTAACTTTGATGTGAGATACGAAGTTCTCGGACGCAGCTGAAGCTGGAAATAGTTTTAAATGAAACAACACGTATTAGCGTTGTTCCTGTGCTGTATCTAATCGATCCTTACTCATATATCATGTTATTTGGCGTTTCGATGGACTCCAGTAACCCTGACGTGAGATACGAAGTTCTCGGACGCAGTAGAAGCTGGAAATAGTTTTAAAGGAAACAACACGTATTAGCGTTGTTCCTGTGATGTATCTAATCGATCCTTACTCATCTATCATGTTATTTGACGTTTGGATGGACTCCAGTAACTCTGATGTGAGATACAAAGTTTTTGGACGCAGCAGAAGCTCTGATGTGAGATACGACGTTTTCTGAGGCAGCAGAAGCTGGAAATAGTTTTAAACGAAACAACACATATTAGCGTTGTTCCTGTGATGTATCTAATCGATCCTTACTCATCTATCATGTTATTTGACGTTTGGACGGACTCCAGTAACTCTGATGAGAGATACAAAGTTCTCGGACGCAGTAGAAGCTGGAAATAGTTTTGAACGAAACAACACGTATTAGCGTTGTTCCTGTGCTGTATCTATTCGATCCTTACTCATATATCATGTTATTTGGCGTTACGATGGACTCCAGTAGCTCTGATGTGAGATACGACGTTTTCGGACGCAGCAGAAGCTGGAAATAGTTTTAAACGAAACAACACACATTAGCGTTGTTCCTGTGATGTATCTAATCGATCCTTACTCATCTATCATGTTATTTGGCGTTTCGATGGACTCCAGTAACTTTGATGTGAGATACGAAGTTCTCGGACGCAGCTGAAGCTGGAAATAGTTTTAAATGAAACAACACGTATTAGCGTTGTTCCTGTGATGTATCTAATCGATCCTTACTCATCTATCATGTTATTTGGCGTTTCGATGGACTCCAGTAACTTTGATGTGAGATACGAAGTTCTCGGACGCAGCTGAAGCTGGAAATAGTTTTAAATGAAACAACACGTATTAGCGTTGTTCCTGTGCTGTATCTAATCGATCCTTACTCATATATCATGTTATTTGGCGTTTCGATGGACTCCAGTAACCCTGACGTGAGATACGAAGTTCTCGGACGCAGTAGAAGCTGGAAATAGTTTTAAAGGAAACAACACGTATTAGCGTTGTTCCTGTGATGTATCTAATCGATCCTTACTCATCTATCATGTTATTTGACGTTTGGATGGACTCCAGTAACTCTGATGTGAGATACAAAGTTTTTGGACGCAGCAGAAGCTCTGATGTGAGATACGACGTTTTCTGAGGCAGCAGAAGCTGGAAATAGTTTTAAACGAAACAACACGCATTAGCGTTGTTCCTGTGATGTATCTAATCGATCCTTACTCATCTATCATGTTATTTGACGTTTGGATGGACTCCAGTAACCCTGACGTGAGATGCGAAGTTCTCGGACGCAGCAGAACCTGGAAATAGTTTTAAACGAAACAACACGCATTAGCGTTGTTCCTGTGATGTATCTAATCGATCCTTACTCATCTATCATGTTATTTGACGTTTGGATGGACTCCAGTAACCCTGACGTGAGATGCGAAGTTCTCGGACGCAGCAGAACCTGGAAATAGTTTTAAACGAAACAACACGCATTAGCGTTGTTCCTGTGATGTATCTAATCGATCCTTACTCATATATCATGTTATTTGGCGTTTCGATGGACTCCAGTAACCCTGACGTGAGATACGAAGTTCTCGGACGCAGTAGAAGCTGGAAATAGTTTTAAATGAAACAACACGTATTAGCGTTGTTCCTGTGATGTATCTAAACGATCCTTACTTATCTAACATGTTATTTGACGTTTGGATGGACTCCAGTAAGTCTGATGTGAGATACAAAGTTTTTGGACGCAGCAGGAGCTGGAAATAGTTTTAAACGAAACAACACGTATTAGCGTTGTTCCTGTGCTGTAACTAATCGATCCTTACTCATATATCATGTTATTTGGCGTTTCGATGGACTCCAGTAGCTCTGATGTGAGATACGACGTTTTCGGACGCAGCAGAAGCTGGAAATAGTTTTAAACGAAACAACACGTATTAGCGTTGTTCCTGTGATGTATCTAATCGATCCTTACTCATCTATCATGTTATTTGACGTTTGGATGGACTCCAGTAACTCTGATGAGAGACACAAAGATTTCGGACGCAGCAGAAGCTGGAAATAGTTTTGAACGAAACAACACGTATTAGCGTTGTTCCTGTGATGTATCTAATCGATCCTTACTCATCTATCAGGTTATTTGACGTTTGGACGGACTCCAGTAACTCTGATGAGAGATACGAAGTTCTCGGACGCAGCAGAAGCTGGAAATAGTTTTAAACGAAACAACACGCATTAGCGTTGTTCCTGTGATGTATCTAATCGATCCTTACTCATCTATCATGTTATTTGACGTTTCGATGGACTCCAGTAACTCTAATGTGAGAAACGAAATTTTCGGACGCAGCAGAAGCTGGAAATAGTTTTAAACGAAACAACACGCATTAGCGTTGTTCCTGTGATGTATCTAATCAATCCTTACTTATCTATCATGTTATTTGACGTTTGGATGGACTCCAGTAACCCTGACGTGAGATACGAAGTTCTCGGACGCAGCAGAACCTGGAAATAGTTTTAAACGAAACAACACGCATTAGAGTTGTTCCTGTGATGTATCTAATCGATCCTTACTCATCTATCATGTTATTTGGCGTTTCGATGGACTCCAGTAACTTTGATGTGAGATACGAAGTTCTCGGACGCAGCTGAAGCTGGAAATAGTTTTAAATGAAACAACACGTATTAGCGTTGTTCCTGTGATGTATCTAAACGATCCTTACTTATCTAACATGTTATTTGAAGTTTGGATGGACTCCAGTAAGTCTGATGTGAGATACAAAGTTTTTGGACGCAGCAGGAGCTGGAAATAGTTTTAAACGAAACAACACGTATTAGCGTTGTTCCTGTGCTGTATTTAATCGATCCTTACTCATATATCATGTTATTTGGCGTTTCGATGGACTCCAGTAGCTCTGATGTGAGATACGACGTTTTCGGAGGCAGCAGAAGCTATAAATAGTTTTAAACGAAACAACACGTATTAGCGTTGTTCCTGTGATGTATCTAATCGATCCTTACTCATCTATCATGTTATTTGGCGTTTCGATGGACTCCAGTAACTCTAATGTGAGATACGAAATTTTCGGACGCAGCAGAAGCTGGAAATAGTTTTAATCGAAACAACACGCATTAGCGTTGTTCCTGTGATGTATCTAATCGATCCTTACTTATCTATCATGTTATTTGACGTTTGGATGGACTCCAGTAACCCTGACGTGAGATACGAAGTTCTCGGACGCAGCAGAAGCTGGAAATAGTTTTAAACGAAACAACACGCATTAGCGTTGTTCCTGTGATGTATCTAATCGATCCTTACTCATCTATCATGTTATTTGACGTTTCGATGGACTCCAGTAACTCTAATGTGAGATACGAAATTTTCGGACGCAGCAGAAGCTGAAAATAGTTTTAAACGAAACAACACGCATTAGCGTTGTTCCTGTGATGTATCTAATCGATCCTTACTTATCTATCATGTTATTTGACGTTTGGATGGACTCCAGTAACCCTGACGTGAGATACGAAGTTCTCGGACGCAGCAGAAGCTGGAAATAGTTTTAAACGAAACAACACGCATTGGCGTTGTTCCTGTGATGTATCTAATCGATCCTTACTCATCTATCATGTTATTTGGCGTTTCGATGGACTCCAGTAACTTCGATGTGAGATACGAAGTTCTCGGACGCAGCTGAAGCTGGAAATAGTTTTAAATGAAACAACACGTATTAGCGTTGTTCCTGTGATGTATCTAATCGATCCTTACTCATCTATCATGTTATTTGGCGTTTCGATGGACTCCAGTAACTTCGATGTGAGATACGAAGTTCTCGGACGCAGCTGAAGCTGGAAATAGTTTTAAATGAAACAACACGTATTAGCGTTGTTCCTGTGATGTATCTAATCGATCCTTACTCATCTATCATGTTATTTGACGTTTGGATGGACTCCAGTAACTCTGATGTGAGATACAAAGTTTTTGGACGCAGCAGAAGCTGGAAATAGTTTTGAACTAAACAACACGTATTAGCGTTGTTGCTGTGATGTATCTAATCGATCCTTACTTAGCTACTATGTTATTTGACGTTTCGATGGACTCCAGTAACTCTAATGTGAGATACGAAATTTTCGGACGCAGCAGCAGCTGGAAATAGTTTGAAACGAAACAACACATATTAGCGTTGTTCCTGTGATGTATCTAATCGATCCTTACTCATCTATCATGTTATTTGACGTTTGGACGGACTCCAGTAACTCTGATGAGAGATACAAAGTTCTCGGACGCAGTAGAAGCTGGAAATAGTTTTAAATGAAACAACACGTATTAGCGTTGTTCCTGTGATGTATCTAATCGATCCTTACTCATCTATCATGTTATTTGGCGTTTCGATGGACTCCAGTAGCTCTGATGTGAGATACGACGTTTTCTGAGGCAGCAGAAGCTGGAAATAGTTTTAAACGAAACAACACGCATTAGCGTTGTTCCTGTGATGTATCTAATCGATCCTTACTCATCTATCATGTTATTTGACGTTTCGATGGACTCCAGTAACTTTAATGTGAGAAACGAAATTTTCGGACGCAGCAGAAGCTGGAAATAGTTTTAAACGAAACAACACGCATTAGCGTTGTTCCTGTGATGTATCTAATCGATCCTTACTCATCTATCATGTTATTTGACGTTTGGATGGACTCCAGTAACCCTGACGTGAGATACGAAGTTCTCGGACGCAGCTGAAGCTGGAAATAGTTTTAAATGAAACAACACGTATTAGAGTTGTTCCTGTGATGTATCTAAACGATCCTTACTTATCTAACATGTTATTTGACGTTTGGATGGATTCCAGTAAGTATGATGTGAGATACAAAGTTTTTGGACGCAGCAGGAGCTGGAAATAGTTTTAAACGAAACAACACGTATTAGCGTTGTTCCTGTGCTGTATCTAATCGATCCTTACTCATATATCATGTTATTTGGCGTTTCGATGGACTCCAGTAGCTCTGATGTGAGATACGACGTTTTCGGACGCAGCAGAAGCTGGAAATAGTTTTAAACGAAACAACACGTATTAGCGTTGTTCCTGTGATGTATCTAATCGATCCTTACTCATCTATCATGTTATTTGACGTTTGGATGGACTCCAGTAACCCTGACGTGAGATACGAAGTTCTCGGACGCAGCAGAACCTGGAAATAGTTTTAAACGAAACAACACGTATTAGCGTTGTTCCTGTGATGTATCTAATCGATCCTTACTCATCTATCATGTTATTTGACGTTTGGATGGACTCCAGTAACTCTGATGAGAGACACAAAGATTTCGGACGCAGCAGAAGCTGGAAATAGTTTTGAACGAAACAACACGTATTAGCGTTGTTCCTGTGATGTATCTAATCGATCCTTACTCATCTATCAGGTTATTTGACGTTTGGACGGACTCCAGTAACTCTGATGAGAGATACGAAGTTCTCGGACGCAGCAGAAGCTGGAAATAGTTTTAAACGAAACAACACGCATTAGCGTTGTTCCTGTGATGTATCTAATCGATCCTTACTCATCTATCATGTTATTTGACGTTTCGATGGACTCCAGTAACTCTAATGTGAGAAACGAAATTTTCGGACGCAGCAGAAGCTGGAAATAGTTTTAAACGAAACAACACGCATTAGCGTTGTTCCTGTGATGTATCTAATCAATCCTTACTTATCTATCATGTTATTTGACGTTTGGATGGACTCCAGTAACCCTGACGTGAGATACGAAGTTCTCGGACGCAGCAGAACCTGGAAATAGTTTTAAACGAAACAACACGCATTAGAGTTGTTCCTGTGATGTATCTAATCGATCCTTACTCATCTATCATGTTATTTGGCGTTTCGATGGACTCCAGTAACTTTGATGTGAGATACGAAGTTCTCGGACGCAGCTGAAGCTGGAAATAGTTTTAAATGAAACAACACGTATTAGCGTTGTTCCTGTGATGTATCTAAACGATCCTTACTTATCTAACATGTTATTTGAAGTTTGGATGGACTCCAGTAAGTCTGATGTGAGATACAAAGTTTTTGGACGCAGCAGGAGCTGGAAATAGTTTTAAACGAAACAACACGTATTAGCGTTGTTCCTGTGCTGTATTTAATCGATCCTTACTCATATATCATGTTATTTGGCGTTTCGATGGACTCCAGTAGCTCTGATGTGAGATACGACGTTTTCGGACGCAGCAGAAGCTATAAATAGTTTTAAACGAAACAACACGTATTAGCGTTGTTCCTGTGATGTATCTAATCGATCCTTACTCATCTATCATGTTATTTGGCGTTTCGATGGACTCCAGTAACTCTAATGTGAGATACGAAATTTTCGGACGCAGCAGAAGCTGGAAATAGTTTTAAACGAAACAACACGCATTAGCGTTGTTCCTGTGATGTATCTAATCGATCCTTACTTATCTATCATGTTATTTGACGTTTGGATGGACTCCAGTAACCCTGACGTGAGATACGAAGTTCTCGGACGCAGCAGAAGCTGGAAATAGTTTTAAACGAAACAACACGCATTAGCGTTGTTCCTGTGATGTATCTAATCGATCCTTACTCATCTATCATGTTATTTGACGTTTCGATGGACTCCAGTAACTCTAATGTGAGATACGAAATTTTCGGACGCAGCAGAAGCTGAAAATAGTTTTAAACGAAACAACACGCATTAGCGTTGTTCCTGTGATGTATCTAATCGATCCTTACTTATCTATCATGTTATTTGACGTTTGGATGGACTCCAGTAACCCTGACGTGAGATACGAAGTTCTCGGACGCAGCAGAAGCTGGAAATAGTTTTAAACGAAACAACACGCATTGGCGTTGTTCCTGTGATGTATCTAATCGATCCTTACTCATCTATCATGTTATTTGGCGTTTCGATGGACTCCAGTAACTTCGATGTGAGATACGAAGTTCTCGGACGCAGCTGAAGCTGGAAATAGTTTTAAATGAAACAACACGTATTAGCGTTGTTCCTGTGATGTATCTAATCGATCCTTACTCATCTATCATGTTATTTGGCGTTTCGATGGACTCCAGTAACTTCGATGTGAGATACGAAGTTCTCGGACGCAGCTGAAGCTGGAAATAGTTTTAAATGAAACAACACGTATTAGCGTTGTTCCTGTGATGTATCTAATCGATCCTTACTCATCTATCATGTTATTTGACGTTTGGATGGACTCCAGTAACTCTGATGTGAGATACAAAGTTTTTGGACGCAGCAGAAGCTGGAAATAGTTTTGAACTAAACAACACGTATTAGCGTTGTTGCTGTGATGTATCTAATCGATCCTTACTTAGCTACTATGTTATTTGACGTTTCGATGGACTCCAGTAACTCTAATGTGAGATACGAAATTTTCGGACGCAGCAGCAGCTGGAAATAGTTTGAAACGAAACAACACATATTAGCGTTGTTCCTGTGATGTATCTAATCGATCCTTACTCATCTATCATGTTATTTGACGTTTGGACGGACTCCAGTAACTCTGATGAGAGATACAAAGTTCTCGGACGCAGTAGAAGCTGGAAATAGTTTTAAATGAAACAACACGTATTAGCGTTGTTCCTGTGATGTATCTAATCGATCCTTACTCATCTATCATGTTATTTGGCGTTTCGATGGACTCCAGTAGCTCTGATGTGAGATACGACGTTTTCTGAGGCAGCAGAAGCTGGAAATAGTTTTAAACGAAACAACACGCATTAGCGTTGTTCCTGTGATGTATCTAATCGATCCTTACTCATCTATCATGTTATTTGACGTTTCGATGGACTCCAGTAACTTTAATGTGAGAAACGAAATTTTCGGACGCAGCAGAAGCTGGAAATAGTTTTAAACGAAACAACACGCATTAGCGTTGTTCCTGTGATGTATCTAATCGATCCTTACTCATCTATCATGTTATTTGACGTTTGGATGGACTCCAGTAACCCTGACGTGAGATACGAAGTTCTCGGACGCAGCTGAAGCTGGAAATAGTTTTAAATGAAACAACACGTATTAGAGTTGTTCCTGTGATATATCTAAACGATCCTTACTTATCTAACATGTTATTTGACGTTTGGATGGATTCCAGTAAGTATGATGTGAGATACAAAGTTTTTGGACGCAGCAGGAGCTGGAAATAGTTTTAAACGAAACAACACGTATTAGCGTTGTTCCTGTGCTGTATCTAATCGATCCTTACTCATATATCATGTTATTTGGCGTTTCGATGGACTCCAGTAGCTCTGATGTGAGATACGACGTTTTCGGACGCAGCAGAAGCTGGAAATAGTTTTAAACGATACAACAGGTATTAGCGTTGTTCCTGTGCTGTATCTAATCGATCCTTACTCATCTATCATGTTATTTGGCGTTTCGATGGACTCCAGTAACTTCGATGTGAGATACGAAGTTCTCGGACGCAGCTGAAGCTGGAAATAGTTTTAAATGAAACAACACGTATTAGCGTTGTTCCTGTGATGTATCTAATCGATCCTTACTCATCTATCATGTTATTTGACGTTTGGATGGACTCCAGTAACTTTGATGTGAGATACGAAGTTCTCGGACGCAGCTGAAGCTGGAAATAGTTTTAAATGAAACAACACGTATTAGCGTTGTTCCTGTGCTGTATCTAATCGATCCTTACTCATATATCATGTTATTTGGCGTTTCGATGGACTCCAGTAACCCTGACGTGAGATACGAAGCTCTCGGACGCAGCAGAAGCTGGAAATAGTTTTAAACGAAACAACACGTATTAGCGTTGTTCCTGTGATGTATCTAAAAGATCCTTACTCATCTATCATGTTATTTGACGTTTGGACGGACTCCAGTAACTCTGATGAGAGATACAAAGTTCTCGGACGCAGTAGAAGCTGGAAATAGTTTTAAATGAAACAACACGTATTAGCGTTGTTCCTGTGATGTATCTAATCGATCCTTACTCATCTATCATGTTATTTGGCGTTTCGATGGACTCCAGTAGCTCTGATGTGAGATACGACGTTTTCTGAGGCAGCAGAAGCTGGAAATAGTTTTAAACGAAACAACACGATTAGCGTTGTTCCTGTGATGTATCTAATCGATCCTTACTCATCTATCATGTTATTTGACGTTTTGATGGACTCCAGTAACTCTAATGTGAGAAACGAAATTTTCGGACGCAGCAGAAGCTGGAAATAGTTCTAAACGAAACAACACGCATTAGCGCTGTTCCTGTGATATATCTAATCGATCCTTACTTATCTATCATGTTATTTGACGTTTGGATGGACTCCAGTAACCCTGACGTGAGATACGAAGTTCTCGGACGCAGCAGAACCTGGAAATAGTTTTAAACGAAACAACACGCATTAGCGTTGTTCCTGTGATGTATCTAATCGATCCTTTCTCATCTATCATGTTATTTGGCGTTTCGATGGACTCCAGTAACTTTGATGTGAGATACGAAGTTCTCGGACGCAGCTGAAGCTGGAAATAGTTTTAAATGAAAGAACACGTATTAGCGTTGTTCCTGTGATGTATCTAAACGATCCTTACTTATCTAACATGTTATTTGACGTTTGGATGGACTCCAGCAAGTCTGATGTGAGATACAAAGTTTTTGGACGCAGCAGGAGCTGGAAATAGTTTTAAACGATACAACAGGTATTAGCGTTGTTCCTGTGCTGTATCTAATCGATCCTTACTCATATATCATGTTATTTGGCGTTTCGATGGACTCCAGTAGCTCTGATGTGAGATACGACGTTTTCGGACGCAGCAGAAGCTGGAAATAGTTTTAAACGAAACAACACGTATTAGCGTTGTTCCTGTGATGTATCTAATCGATCCTTACTCATCTATCATGTTATTTGACGTTTGGATGGACTCCAGTAACCCTGACGTGAGATACGAAGTTCTCGGACGCAGCAGAACCTGGAAATAGTTTTAAACGAAACAACACGCATTAGCGTTGTTCCTGTGATGTATCTAATCGATCCTTACTCATCTATTATGTTATTTGACGTTTCGATGGACTCCAGTAACTCTAATGTGAGAAACGAAATTTTCGGACGCAGCAGAAGCTGGAAATAGTTTTAAACGAAACAACACGCATTAGCGTTGTTAATGTGATGTATCTAATCGATCCTTACTTATCTATCATGTTATTTGACGTTTGGATGGACTCCAGTAACCCTGACGTGAGATACGAAGTTCTCGGACGCAGCAGAAGCTGGAAATAGTTTTAAACGAAACAACACGCATTATTATTCCTGTGATGTATCTAATCGATCCTTACTCATCTATCATGTTATTTGACGTTTCGATGGACTCCAGTAACTCTAATGTGAGATACGAAATTTTCGGACGCAGCAGAAGCTGGAAATAGTTTTAAATGAAACAACACGCATTAGCGTTGTTCCTGTGATGTATCTAATCGATCCTTACTTATCTATCATGTTATTTGACGATTGGATGGACTCCAGTAACCCTGACGTGAGATACGAAGTTCTCGGACGCAGCAGAAGCTGGAAATAGTTTTAAACGAAACAACACGCATTAGCGTTGTTCCTGTGATGTATCTAATCGATCCTTACTCATCTATCATGTTATTTGACGTTTCGATGGACTCCAGTAACTCTAATGTGAGATACGAAATTTTCGGACGCAGCAGAAGCTGAAAATAGTTTTAAACGAAACAACACGCATTAGCGTTGTTCCTGTGATGTATCTAATCGATCCTTACTTATCTATTATGTTATTTGACGTTTGGATGGGCTCCAGTAACCCTGACGTGAGATACGAAGTTCTCGGACGCAGCAGAATCTGGAAATAGTTTTAAACGAAACAACACGCATTGGCGTTGTTCCTGTGATGTATCTAATCGATCCTTACTCATCTATCATGTTATTTGACGTTTGGATGGACTCCAGTAACCCTGACGTGAGATACGAAGTTCTCGGACGCAGCAGAAGCTGGATACAGTTTTAAACGAAACAACACGCATTAGCGTTGTTCCTGTGATGTATCTAATCGATCCTTACTCATCTATCATGTTATTTGGCGTTTCGATGGACTCCAGTAACTTTGATGTGAGATACGAAGTTCTCGGACGCAGCTGAAGCTAGAAATAGTTTTAAACGAAACAACACGCATTAGGGTTGTTCCTGTGTAGTGTCTAATCGATCCTAACTTATCTATCATGTTATTTGACATTTCGATGGACTCCAGTAGCTCTGATGTAATATACGACGTTTTCGGACGCAGCAGCAGCTGGAAATAGTTTTAAACGAAACAACACATATTAGCGTTGTTCCTGTGATGTATCTAATCGATCCTTACTTAGCTACTATGTTATTTGACGTTTCGATGGACTCCAGTAACTATAATGTGAGATACGAAATTTTCGGACGCAGCAGCAGCTGGAAATAGTTTGAAACGAAACAACACATATTAACGTTGTTCCTGTGATGTATCTAATCGATCCTTACTCATCTATCATGTTATTTGACGTTTGGACGGACTCCAGTAACTCTGATGAGAGATACAAAGTTCTCGGACGCAGTAGAAGCTGGAAATAGTTTTGAACGAAACAACACGTATTAGCGTTGGTCCTGTGATGTATCTAAACGATCCTTACTTATCTAACATGTTATTTGACGTTTGGATGGGCTCCAGTAAGTCTGATGTGAGATACAAAGTTTTTGGACGCAGCAGAAGCTGGAAATAGGTTTAAACGAAACAACACGTATTAGCGTTGTTCCTGTGCTGTATCTAATCGATCCTTACTCATATATCATGTTATTTGGCGTTTCGATGGACTCCAGTAGCTCTGATGTGAGATACGACGTTTTCGGACGCAGCAGAAGCTGGAAATAGTTTTAAACGAAACAACACGCATTAGCGTTGTTCCTGTGATGTATCTAATCGATCCTTACTCATCTATCATGTTATTTGGCGTTTCGATGGACTCCAGTAACTTTGATGTGAGATACGAAGTTCTCGGACGCAGCTGAAGCTGGAAATAGTTTTAAATGAAACAACACGTATTAGCGTTGTTCCTGTGATGTATCTAATCGATCCTTACTCATCTATCATGTTATTTGGCGTTTCGATGCACTCCAGTAACTTTGATGTGAGATACGAAGTTCTCGGACGCAGCTGAAGCTGGAAATAGTTTTAAATGAAACAACACGTATTAGCGTTGTTCCTGTGCTGTATCTAATCGATCCTTACTCATATATCATGTTATTTGGCGTTTCGATGGACTCCAGTAACCCTGACGTGAGATACGAAGCTCTCGGACGCAGCAGAAGCTGGAAATAGTTTTAAACGAAACAACACGTATTAGCGTTGTTCCTGTGATGTATCTAAAAGATCCTTACTCATCTATCATGTTATTTGACGTTTGGATGGACTCCAGTAACTCTGATGTGAGATACAAAGTTTTTGGACGCAGCAGAAGCTGGAAATAGTTTTGAACTAAACAACACGTATTAGCGTTGTTCCTGTGATGTATCTAATCGATCCTTACTTAGGTACTATGTTATTTGAAGTTTCGGTGGACTCCAGTATCTCTAATGTGAGATACGAAATTTTCGGACGCAGCAGCAGCTGGAAATAGTTTGAAACGAAACAACACATATTAGCGTTGTTCCTGTGATGTATCTAATCGATCCTTACTCATCTATCATGTTATTTGACGTTTGGACGGACTCCAGTAACTCTGATGAGAGATACAAAGTTCTCGGACGCAGTAGAAGCTGGAAATAGTTTTAAATGAAACAACACGTATTAGCGTTGTTCCTGTGATGTATCTAATCGATCCTTACTCATCTATCATGTTATTTGGCGTTTCGATGGACTCCAGTAGCTCTGATGTGAGATACGACGTTTTCTGAGGCAGCAGAAGCTGGAAATAGTTTTAAACGAAACAACACGATTAGCGTTGTTCCTGTGATGTATCTAATCGATCCTTACTCATCTATCATGTTATTTGACGTTTTGATGGACTCCAGTAACTCTAATGTGAGAAACGAAATTTTCGGACGCAGCAGAAGCTGGAAATAGTTCTAAACGAAACAACACGCATTAGCGCTGTTCCTGTGATATATCTAATCGATCCTTACTTATCTATCATGTTATTTGACGTTTGGATGGACTCCAGTAACCCTGACGTGAGATACGAAGTTCTCGGACGCAGCAGAACCTGGAAATAGTTTTAAACGAAACAACACGCATTAGCGTTGTTCCTGTGATGTATCTAATCGATCCTTTCTCATCTATCATGTTATTTGGCGTTTCGATGGACTCCAGTAACTTTGATGTGAGATACGAAGTTCTCGGACGCAGCTGAAGCTGGAAATAGTTTTAAATGAAAGAACACGTATTAGCGTTGTTCCTGTGATGTATCTAAACGATCCTTACTTATCTAACATGTTATTTGACGTTTGGATGGACTCCAGCAAGTCTGATGTGAGATACAAAGTTTTTGGACGCAGCAGGAGCTGGAAATAGTTTTAAACGATACAACAGGTATTAGCGTTGTTCCTGTGCTGTATCTAATCGATCCTTACTCATATATCATGTTATTTGGCGTTTCGATGGACTCCAGTAGCTCTGATGTGAGATACGACGTTTTCGGACGCAGCAGAAGCTGGAAATAGTTTTAAACGAAACAACACGTATTAGCGTTGTTCCTGTGATGTATCTAATCGATCCTTACTCATCTATCATGTTATTTGACGTTTGGATGGACTCCAGTAACCCTGACGTGAGATACGAAGTTCTCGGACGCAGCAGAACCTGGAAATAGTTTTAAACGAAACAACACGCATTAGCGTTGTTCCTGTGATGTATCTAATCGATCCTTACTCATCTATTATGTTATTTGACGTTTCGATGGACTCCAGTAACTCTAATGTGAGAAACGAAATTTTCGGACGCAGCAGAAGCTGGAAATAGTTTTAAACGAAACAACACGCATTAGCGTTGTTAATGTGATGTATCTAATCGATCCTTACTTATCTATCATGTTATTTGACGTTTGGATGGACTCCAGTAACCCTGACGTGAGATACGAAGTTCTCGGACGCAGCAGAAGCTGGAAATAGTTTTAAACGAAACAACACGCATTATTATTCCTGTGATGTATCTAATCGATCCTTACTCATCTATCATGTTATTTGACGTTTCGATGGACTCCAGTAACTCTAATGTGAGATACGAAATTTTCGGACGCAGCAGAAGCTGGAAATAGTTTTAAATGAAACAACACGCATTAGCGTTGTTCCTGTGATGTATCTAATCGATCCTTACTTATCTATCATGTTATTTGACGATTGGATGGACTCCAGTAACCCTGACGTGAGATACGAAGTTCTCGGACGCAGCAGAAGCTGGAAATAGTTTTAAACGAAACAACACGCATTAGCGTTGTTCCTGTGATGTATCTAATCGATCCTTACTCATCTATCATGTTATTTGACGTTTCGATGGACTCCAGTAACTCTAATGTGAGATACGAAATTTTCGGACGCAGCAGAAGCTGAAAATAGTTTTAAACGAAACAACACGCATTAGCGTTGTTCCTGTGATGTATCTAATCGATCCTTACTTATCTATTATGTTATTTGACGTTTGGATGGGCTCCAGTAACCCTGACGTGAGATACGAAGTTCTCGGACGCAGCAGAATCTGGAAATAGTTTTAAACGAAACAACACGCATTGGCGTTGTTCCTGTGATGTATCTAATCGATCCTTACTCATCTATCATGTTATTTGACGTTTGGATGGACTCCAGTAACCCTGACGTGAGATACGAAGTTCTCGGACGCAGCAGAAGCTGGATACAGTTTTAAACGAAACAACACGCATTAGCGTTGTTCCTGTGATGTATCTAATCGATCCTTACTCATCTATCATGTTATTTGGCGTTTCGATGGACTCCAGTAACTTTGATGTGAGATACGAAGTTCTCGGACGTAGCTGAAGCTAGAAATAGTTTTAAACGAAACAACACGCATTAGGGTTGTTCCTGTGTAGTGTCTAATCGATCCTAACTTATCTATCATGTTATTTGACATTTCGATGGACTCCAGTAGCTCTGATGTAATATACGACGTTTTCGGACGCAGCAGCAGCTGGAAATAGTTTTAAACGAAACAACACATATTAGCGTTGTTCCTGTGATGTATCTAATCGATCCTTACTTAGCTACTATGTTATTTGACGTTTCGATGGACTCCAGTAACTATAATGTGAGATACGAAATTTTCGGACGCAGCAGCAGCTGGAAATAGTTTGAAACGAAACAACACATATTAACGTTGTTCCTGTGATGTATCTAATCGATCCTTACTCATCTATCATGTTATTTGACGTTTGGACGGACTCCAGTAACTCTGATGAGAGATACAAAGTTCTCGGACGCAGTAGAAGCTGGAAATAGTTTTGAACGAAACAACACGTATTAGCGTTGGTCCTGTGATGTATCTAAACGATCCTTACTTATCTAACATGTTATTTGACGTTTGGATGGGCTCCAGTAAGTCTGATGTGAGATACAAAGTTTTTGGACGCAGCAGAAGCTGGAAATAGTTTTAAACGAAACAACACGTATTAGCGTTGTTCCTGTGCTGTATCTAATCGATCCTTACTCATATATCATGTTATTTGGCGTTTCGATGGACTCCAGTAGCTCTGATGTGAGATACGACGTTTTCGGACGCAGCAGAAGCTGGAAATAGTTTTAAATGAAACAACACGTATTAGCGTTGTTCCTGTGATGTATCTAATCGATCCTTACTCATCTATCATGTTATTTGGCGTTTCGATGCACTCCAGTAACTTTGATGTGAGATACGAAGTTCTCGGACGCAGCTGAAGCTGGAAATAGTTTTAAATGAAACAACACGTATTAGCGTTGTTCCTGTGCTGTATCTAATCGATCCTTACTCATATATCATGTTATTTGGCGTTTCGATGGACTCCAGTAACCCTGACGTGAGATACGAAGCTATCGGACGCAGCAGAAGCTGGAAATAGTTTTAAACGAAACAACACGTATTAGCGTTGTTCCTGTGATGTATCTAAAAGATCCTTACTCATCTATCATGTTATTTGACGTTTGGATGGACTCCAGTAACTCTGATGTGAGATACAAAGTTTTTGGACGCAGCAGAAGCTGGAAATAGTTTTGAACTAAACAACACGTATTAGCGTTGTTCCTGTGATGTATCTAATCGATCCTTACTTAGGTACTATGTTATTTGAAGTTTCGGTGGACTCCAGTATCTCTAATGTGAGATACGAAATTTTCGGACGCAGCAGCAGCTGGAAATAGTTTGAAACGAAACAACACATATTAGCGTTGTTCCTGTGATGTATCTAATCGATCCTTACTCATCTATCATGTTATTTGACGTTTGGACGGACTCCAGTAACTCTGATGAGAGATACAAAGTTCTCGGACGCAGTAGAAGCTGGAAATAGTTTTAAATGAAACAACACGTATTAGCGTTGTTCCTGTGATGTATCTAATCGATCCTTACTCATCTATCATGTTATTTGGCGTTTCGATGGACTCCAGTAGCTCTGATGTGAGATACGACGTTTTCTGAGGCAGCAGAAGCTGGAAATAGTTTTAAACGAAACAACACGATTAGCGTTGTTCCTGTGATGTATCTAATCGATCCTTACTCATCTATCATGTTATTTGACGTTTTGATGGACTCCAGTAACTCTAATGTGAGAAACGAAATTTTCGGACGCAGCAGAAGCTGGAAATAGTTCTAAACGAAACAACACGCATTAGCGCTGTTCCTGTGATATATCTAATCGATCCTTACTTATCTATCATGTTATTTGACGTTTGGATGGACTCCAGTAACCCTGACGTGAGATACGAAGTTCTCGGACGCAGCAGAACCTGGAAATAGTTTTAAACGAAACAACACGCATTAGCGTTGTTCCTGTGATGTATCTAATCGATCCTTTCTCATCTATCATGTTATTTGGCGTTTCGATGGACTCCAGTAACTTTGATGTGAGATACGAAGTTCTCGGACGCAGCTGAAGCTGGAAATAGTTTTAAATGAAAGAACACGTATTAGCGTTGTTCCTGTGATGTATCTAAACGATCCTTACTTATCTAACATGTTATTTGACGTTTGGATGGACTCCAGCAAGTCTGATGTGAGATACAAAGTTTTTGGACGCAGCAGGAGCTGGAAATAGTTTTAAACGATACAACAGGTATTAGCGTTGTTCCTGTGCTGTATCTAATCGATCCTTACTCATATATCATGTTATTTGGCGTTTCGATGGACTCCAGTAGCTCTGATGTGAGATACGACGTTTTCGGACGCAGCAGAAGCTGGAAATAGTTTTAAACGAAACAACACGCATTAGCGTTGTTCCTGTGATATATCTAATCGATCCTTACTCATCTATCATGTTATTTGACGTTTCGATGGACTCCAGTAACTCTAATGTGAGATACGAAATTTTCGGACGCAGCAGAAGCTGAAAATAGTTTTAAACGAAACAACACGCATTAGCGTTGTTCCTGTGATGTATCTAATCGATCCTTACTTATCTATCATGTTATTTGACGTTTGGATGGGCTCCAGTAACCTTGACGTGAGATACGAAGTTCTCGGACGCAGCAGAAGCTGGAAATAGTTTTAAACGAAACAACACGCATTGGCGTTGTTCCTGTGATGTATCTAATCGATCCTTACTCATCTATCATGTTATTTGACGTTTGGATGGACTCCAGTAACTCTGATGTGAGATACGAAATTTTCGGACGCAGCAGCAGCTGGAAATAGTTTGAAACGAAACAGCACATATTAGCGTTGTTCCTGTGATGTATCTAATCGATCCTTACTCATCTATCATGTTATTTGACGTTTGGACGGACTCCAGTAACTCTGATGAGAGATACAAAGTTCTCGGACGCAGTAGAAGCTGGAAATAGTTTTGAACGAAACAACACGTATTAGCGTTGTTCCTGTGCTGTATCTATTCGATCCTTACTCATATATCATGTTATTTGGCGTTACGATGGACTCCAGTAGCTCTGATGTGAGATACGACGTTTTCGGACGCAGCAGAAGCTGGAAATAGTTTTAAACGAAACAACACACATTAGCGTTGTTCCTGTGATGTATCTAATCGATCCTTACTCATCTATCATGTTATTTGGCGTTTCGATGGACTCCAGTAACTTTGATGTGAGATACGAAGTTCTCGGACGCAGCTGAAGCTGGAAATAGTTTTAAATGAAACAACACGTATTAGCGTTGTTCCTGTGATGTATCTAATCGATCCTTACTCATCTATCATGTTATTTGGCGTTTCGATGGACTCCAGTAACTTTGATGTGAGATACGAAGTTCTCGGACGCAGCTGAAGCTGGAAATAGTTTTAAATGAAACAATACGTATTAGCGTTGTTCCTGTGCTGTATCTAATCGATCCTTACTCATATATCATGTTATTTGGCGTTTCGATGGACTCCAGTAACCCTGACGTGAGATACGAAGTTCTCGGACGCAGTAGAAGCTGGAAATAATTTTAAAGGAAACAACACGTATTAGCGTTGTTCCTGTGATGTATCTAATCGATCTTTACTCATCTATCATGTTATTTGACGTTTGGATGGACTCCAGTAACTCTGATGTGAGATACAAAGTTTTTGGACGCAGCAGAAGCTGGAAATAGTTTTGAACTAAACAACACGTATTAGCGTTGTTGCTGTGATGTATCTAATCGATCCTTACTTAGCTACTATGTTATTTGACGTTTCGATGGACTCCAGTAACTCTAATGTGAGATACGAAATTTTCGGACGCAGCAGCAGCTGGAAATAGTTTGAAACGAAACAACACATATTAGCGTTGTTCCTGTGATGTATCTAATCGATCCTTACTCATCTATCATGTTATTTGACGTTTGGACGGACTCCAGTAACTCTGATGAGAGATACAAAGTTCTCGGACGCAGTAGAAGCTGGAAATAGTTTTAAATGAAACAACACGTATTAGCGTTGTTCCTGTGATGTATCTAATCGATCCTTACTCATCTATCATGTTATTTGGCGTTTCGATGGACTCCAGTAGCTCTGATGTGAGATACAACGTTTTCTGAGGCAGCAGAAGCTGGAAATAGTTTTAAACGAAACAACACGCATTAGCGTTGTTCCTGTGATGTATCTAATCGATCCTTACTCATCTATCATGTTATTTGACGTTTCGATGGACTCCAGTAACTTTAATGTGAGAAACGAAATTTTCGGACGCAGCAGAAGCTGGAAATAGTTTTAAACGAAACAACACGCATTGGCGTTGTTCCTGTGATGTATCTAATCGATCCTTACTCATCTATCATGTTATTTGACGTTTGGATGGACTCCAGTAACCCTGACGTGAGATACGAAGTTCTCGGACGCAGCAGAACCTGGAAATAGTTTTAAACGAAACAACACGCATTAGCGTTGTTCCTGTGATGTATCTAATCGATCCTTACTCATCTATCATGTTATTTGGCGTTTCGATGGACTCCAGTAACTTTGATGTGAGATACGAATTTCTCGGACGCAGCTGAAGCTGGAAATAGTTTTAAATGAAACAACACGTATTAGCGTTGTTCCTGTGATGTATCTAAACGATCCTTACTTACCTAACATGTTATTTGACGTTTGGATGGATTCCAGTAAGTATGATGTGAGATACAAAGTTTTTGGACGCAGCAGGAGCTGGAAATAGTTTTAAACGAAACAACACGTATTAGCGTTGTTCCTGTGCTGTATCTAATCGATCCTTACTCATATATCATGTTATTTGGCGTTTCGATGGACTCCAGTAGCTCTGATGTGAGATACGACGTTTTCGGACGCAGCAGAAGCTGGAAATAGTTTTAAACGAAACAACACGTATTAGCGTTGTTCCTGTGATGTATCTAATCGATCCTTACTCATCTGTCATGTTATTTGACGTTTGGATGGACTCCAGTAACCCTGACGTGAGTTACGAAGTTCTCGGACGCAGCAGAACCTGGAAATAGTTTTAAACGAAACAACACGCATTAGCGTTGTTCCTGTGATGTATCTAATCGATCCTTACTCATCTATTATGTTATTTGACGTTTCGATGGACTCCAGTAACTCTAATGTGAGAAACGAAATTTTCGGACGCAGCAGAAGCTGGAAATAGTTTTAAACGAAACAACACGCATTAGCGTTGTTCCTGTGATGTATCTAATCGATCCTTACTTATCTATCATGTTATTTGACGTTTGGATGGACTCCAGTAACCCTGACGTGAGATACGAAGTTCTCGGACGCAGCAGAAGCTGGAAATAGTTTTAAACGAAACAACACGCATTATTATTCCTGTGATGTATCTAATCGATCCTTACTCATCTATCATGTTATTTGACGTTTCGATGGACTCCAGTAACTCTAATGTGAGATACGAAATTTTCGGACGCAGCAGAAGCTGGAAATAGTTTTAAATGAAACAACACGCATTAGCGTTGTTCCTGTGATGTATCTAATCGATCCTTACTTATCTATCATGTTATTTGACGATTGGATGGACTCCAGTAACCCTGACGTGAGATACGAAGTTCTCGGACGCAGCAGAAGCTGGAAATAGTTTTAAACGAAACAACACGCATTAGCGTTGTTCCTGTGATGTATCTAATCGATCCTTACTCATCTATCATGTTATTTGACGTTTCGATGGACTCCAGTAACTCTAATGTGAGATACGAAATTTTCGGACGCAGCAGAAGCTGAAAATAGTTTTAAACGAAACAACACGCATTAGCGTTGTTCCTGTGATGTATCTAATCGATCCTTACTTATCTATCATGTTATTTGACGTTTGGATGGGCTCCAGTAACCCTGACGTGAGATAAGAAGTTCTCGGACGCAGCAGAATCTGGAAATAGTTTTAAACGAAACAACACGCATTGGCGTTGTTCCTGTGATGTATCTAATCGATCCTTACTCATCTATCATGTTATTTGACGTTTGGATGGACTCCAGTAACCCTGACGTGAGATACGAAGTTCTCGGACGCAGCAGAAGCTGGATACAGTTTTAAACGAAACAACACGCATTAGCGTTGTTCCTGTGATGTATCTAATCGATCCTTACTCATCTATCATGTTATTTGGCGTTTCGATGGACTCCAGTAACTTTGATGTGAGATACGAAGTTCTCGGACGCAGCTGAAGCTAGAAATAGTTTTAAACGAAACAACACGCATTAGGGTTGTTCCTGTGTAGTATCTAATCGATCCTAACTTATCTATCATGTTATTTGACATTTCGATGGACTCCAGTAGCTCTGATGTGATATACGACGTTTTCGGACGCAGCAGCAGCTGGAAATAGTTTTAAACGAAACAACACATATTAGCGTTGTTCCTGTGATGTATCTAATCGATCCTTACTTAGCTACTATGTTATTTGACGTTTCGATGGACTCCAGTAACTATAATGTGAGATACGAAATTTTCGGACGCAGCAGCAGCTGGAAATAGTTTGAAACGAAACAACACATATTAACGTTGTTCCTGTGATGTATCTAATCGATCCTTACTCATCTATCATGTTATTTGACGTTTGGACGGACTCCAGTAACTCTGATGAGAGATACAAAGTTCTCGGACGCAGTAGAAGCTGGAAATAGTTTTGAACGAAACAACACGTATTAGCGTTGGTCCTGTGATGTATCTAAACGATCCTTACTTATCTAACATGTTATTTGACGTTTGGATGGGCTCCAGTAAGTCTGATGTGAGATACAAAGTTTTTGGACGCAGCAGAAGCTGGAAATAGTTTTAAAAGAAACAACACGTATTAGCGTTGTTCCTGTGCTGTATCTAATCGATCCTTACTCATATATCATGTTATTTGGCGTTTCGATGGACTCCAGTAGCTCCGATGTGAGATACGACGTTTTCGGACGCAGCAGAAGCTGGAAATAGTTTTAAACGAAACAACACGTATTAGCGTTGTTCCTGTGATGTATCTAATCGATCCTTACTCATCTGTCATGTTATTTGACGTTTGGATGGACTCCAGTAACCCTGACGTGAGTTACGAAGTTCTCGGACGCAGCAGAACCTGGAAATAGTTTTAAACGAAACAACACGCATTAGCGTTGTTCCTGTGATGTATCTAATCGATCCTTACTCATCTATTATGTTATTTGACGTTTCGATGGACTCCAGTAACTCTAATGTGAGAAACGAAATTTTCGGACGCAGCAGAAGCTGGAAATAGTTTTAAACGAAACAACACGCATTAGCGTTGTTCCTGTGATGTATCTAATCGATCCTTACTTATCTATCATGTTATTTGACGTTTGGATGGACTACAGTAACCCTGACGTGAGATACGAAGTTCTCGGACGCAGCAGAAGCTGGAAATAGTTTTAAACGAAACAACACGCATTATTATTCCTGTGATGTATCTAATCGATCCTTACTCATCTATCATGTTATTTGACGTTTCGATGGACTCCAGTAACTCTAATGTGAGATACGAAATTTTCGGACGCAGCAGAAGCTGGAAATAGTTTTAAATGAAACAACACGCATTAGCGTTGTTCCTGTGATGTATCTAATCGATCCTTACTTATCTATCATGTTATTTGACGATTGGATGGACTCCAGTAACCCTGACGTGAGATACGAAGTTCTCGGACGCAGCAGAAGCTGGAAATAGTTTTAAACGAAACAACACGCATTAGCGTTGTTCCTGTGATGTATCTAATCGATCCTTACTCATCTATCATGTTATTTGACGTTTCGATGGACTCCAGTAACTCTAATGTGAGATACGAAATTTTCGGACGCAGCAGAAGCTGAAAATAGTTTTAAACGAAACAACACGCATTAGCGTTGTTCCTGTGATGTATCTAATCGATCCTTACTTATCTATCATGTTATTTGACGTTTGGATGGGCTCCAGTAACCCTGACGTGAGATAAGAAGTTCTCGGACGCAGCAGAATCTGGAAATAGTTTTAAACGAAACAACACGCATTGGCGTTGTTCCTGTGATGTATTTAATCGATCCTTACTCATCTATCATGTTATTTGACGTTTGGATGGACTCCAGTAACCCTGACGTGAGATACGAAGTTCTCGGACGCAGCAGAAGCTGGATACAGTTTTAAACGAAACAACACGCATTAGCGTTGTTCCTGTGATGTATCTAATCGATCCTTACTCATCTATCATGTTATTTGGCGTTTCGATGGACTCCAGTAACTTTGATGTGAGATACGAAGTTCTCGGACGCAGCTGAAGCTAGAAATAGTTTTAAACGAAACAACACGCATTAGGGTTGTTCCTGTGTAGTATCTAATCGATCCTAACTTATCTATCATGTTATTTGACATTTCGATGGACTCCAGTAGCTCTGATGTGATATACGACGTTTTCGGACGCAGCAGCAGCTGGAAATAGTTTTAAACGAAACAACACATATTAGCGTTGTTCCTGTGATGTATCTAATCGATCCTTACTTAGCTACTATGTTATTTGACGTTTCGATGGACTCCAGTAACTATAATGTGAGATACGAAATTTTCGGACGCAGCAGCAGCTGGAAATAGTTTGAAACGAAACAACACATATTAACGTTGTTCCTGTGATGTATCTAATCGATCCTTACTCATCTATCATGTTATTTGACGTTTGGACGGACTCCAGTAACTCTGATGAGAGATACAAAGTTCTCGGACGCAGTAGAAGCTGGAAATAGTTTTGAACGAAACAACACGTATTAGCGTTGGTCCTGTGATGTATCTAAACGATCCTTACTTATCTAACATGTTATTTGACGTTTGGATGGGCTCCAGTAAGTCTGATGTGAGATACAAAGTTTTTGGACGCAGCAGAAGCTGGAAATAGTTTTAAAAGAAACAACACGTATTAGCGTTGTTCCTGTGCTGTATCTAATCGATCCTTACTCATATATCATGTTATTTGGCGTTTCGATGGACTCCAGTAGCTCTGATGTGAGATACGACGTTTTCGGACGCAGCAGAAGCTGGAAATAGTTTTAAACGAAACAACACGCTTTAGCGTTGTTCCTGTGATGTATCTAATCGATCCTTACTCATCTATCATGTTATTTGGCGTTTCGATGGACTCCAGTAACTTTGATGTGAGATACGAAGTTCTCGGACGCAGCTGAAGCTGGAAATAGTTTTAAATGAAACAACACGTATTAGCGTTGTTCCTGTGATGTATCTAATCGATCCTTACTCATCTATCATGTTATTTGGCGTTTCGATGCACTCCAGTAACTTTGATGTGAGATACGAAGTTCTCGGACGCAGCTGAAGCTGGAAATAGTTTTAAATGAAACAACACGTATTAGCGTTGTTCCTGTGCTGTATCTAATCGATCCTTACTCATATATCATGTTATTTGGCGTTTCGATGGACTCCAGTAACCCTGACGTGAGATACGAAGCTCTCGGACGCAGCAGAAGCTGGAAATAGTTTTAAACGAAACAACACGTATTAGCGTTGTTCCTGTGATGTATCTAAAAGATCCTTACTCATCTATCATGTTATTTGACGTTTGGATGGACTCCAGTAACTCTGATGTGAGATACAGTTTTTGGACGCAGCAGAAGCTGGAAATAGTTTTGAACTAAACAACACGTATTGGCGTTGTTCCTGTGATGTATCTAATCGATCCTTACTTAGGTACTATGTTATTTGAAGTTTCGGTGGACTCCAGTAACTCTAATGTGAGATACGAAATTTTCGGACGCAGCAGCAGCTGGAAATAGTTTGAAACGAAACAACACATATTAGCGTTGTTCCTGTGATGTATCTAATCGATCCTTACTCATCTATCATGTTATTTGACGTTTGGACGGACTCCAGTAACTCTGATGAGAGATACAAAGTTCTCGGACGCAGTAGAAGCTGGAAATAGTTTTAAATGAAACAACACGTATTAGCGTTGTTCCTGTGATGTATCTAATCGATCCTTACTCATCTATCATGTTATTTGGCGTTTCGATGGACTCCAGTAGCTCTGATGTGAGATACGACGTTTTCTGAGGCAGCAGAAGCTGGAAATAGTTTTAAACGAAACAGCACGATTAGCGTTGTTCCTGTGATGTATCTAATCGATCCTTACTCATCTATCATGTTATTTGACGTTTTGATGGACTCCAGTAATTCTAATGTGAGAAACGAAATTTTCGGACGCAGCAGAAGCTGGATTTAGTTCTAAACGAAACAACACGCATTAGCGCTGTTCCTGTGATATATCTAATCGATCCTTACTTATCTATCATGTTATTTGACGTTTGGATGGACTCCAGTAACCCTGACGTGAGATACGAAGTTCTCGGACGCAGCAGAACCTGGAAATAGTTTTAAACGAAACAACACGCATTAGCGTTGTTCCTGTGATGTATCTAATCGATCCTTTCTCATCTATCATGTTATTTGGCGTTTCGATGGACTCCAGTAACTTCGATGTGAGATACGAAGTTCTCGGACGCAGCTGAAGCTGGAAATAGTTTTAAATGAAAGAACACGTATTAGCGTTGTTCCTGTGATGTATCTAAACGATCCTTACTTATCTAACATGTTATTTGACGTTTGGATGGACTCCAGCAAGTCTGATGTGAGATAAAAAGTTTTTGGACGCAGCAGGAGCTGGAAATAGTTTTAAACGATACAACAGGTATTAGTGTTGTTCCTGTGCTGTATCTAATCGATCCTTACTCATATATCATGTTATTTGGCGTTTCGATGGACTCCAGTAGCTCTGATGTGAGATACGACGTTTTCGGACGCAGCAGAAGCTGGAAATAGTTTTAAACGAAACAACACGTATTAGCGTTGTTCCTGTGATGTATCTAATCGATCCTTACTCATCTATCATGTTATTTGACGTTTGGATGGACTCCAGTAACTCTGATGTGAGATACAAAGTTTTTGGACGCAGCAGAAGCTGGAAATAGTTTTAAATGAAACAACACGCATTAGCGTTGTTCCTGTGATGTATCTAATCGATCCTTACTTATCTATCATGTTATTTGACGATTGGATGGACTCCAGTAACCCTGACGTGAGATACGAAGTTCTCGGACGCAGCAGAAGCTGGAAATAGTTTTAAACGAAACAACACGCATTAGCGTTGTTCCTGTGATGTATCTAATCGATCCTTACTCATCTATCATGTTATTTGACGTTTCGATGGACTCCAGTAACTCTAATGTGAGATACGAAATTTTCGGACGCAGCAGAAGCTGAAAATAGTTTTAAACGAAACAACACGCATTAGCGTTGTTCCTGTGATGTATCTAATCGATCCTTACTTATCTATCATGTTATTTGACGTTTGGATGGGCTCCAGTAACCCTGACGTGAGATACGAAGTTCTCGGACGCAGCAGAATCTGGAAATAGTTTTAAACGAAACAACACGCATTGGCGTTGTTCCTGTGATGTATCTGATCGATCCTTACTCATCTATCATGTTATTTGACGTTTGGATGGACTCCAGTAACCCTGACGTGAGATACGAAGTTCTCGGACGCAGCAGAAGCTGGATACAGTTTTAAACGAAACAACACGCATTAGCGTTGTTCCTGTGATGTATCTAATCGATCCTTACTCATCTATCATGTTATTTGGCGTTTCGATGGACTCCAGTAACTTTGATGAGAGATACGAAGTTCTCGGACGCAGCTGAAGCTAGAAATAGTTTTAAACGAAACAACACGCATTAGGGTTGTTCCTGTGTAGTATCTAATCGATCCTAACTTATCTATCATGTTATTTGACATTTCGATGGACTCCAGTAGCTCTGATGTGATATACGACGTTTTCGGACGCAGCAGCAGCTGGAAATAGTTTTAAACGAAACAACACATATTAGCGTTGTTCCTGTGATGTATCTAATCGATCCTTACTTAGCTACTATGTTATTTGACGTTTCGATGGACTCCAGTAACTATAATGTGAGATACGAAATTTTCGGACGCAGCAGCAGCTGGAAATAGTTTGAAACGAAACAACACATATTAACGTTGTTCCTGTGATGTATCTAATCGATCCTTACTCATCTATCATGTTATTTGACGTTTGGACGGACTCCAGTAACTCTGATGAGAGATACAAAGTTCTCGGACGCAGTAGAAGCTGGAAATAGTTTTGAACGAAACAACACGTATTAGCGTTGGTCCTGTGATGTATCTAAACGATCCTTACTTATCTAACATGTTATTTGACGTTTGGATGGGCTCCAGTAAGTCTGATGTGAGATACAAAGTTTTTGGACGCAGCAGAAGCTGGAAATAGTTTTAAAAGAAACAACACGTATTAGCGTTGTTCCTGTGCTGTATCTAATCGATCCTTACTCATATATCATGTTATTTGGCGTTTCGATGGACTCCAGTAGCTCTGATGTGAGATACGACGTTTTCGGACGCAGCAGAAGCTGGAAATAGTTTTAAACGAAACAACACGCATTAGCGTTGTTCCTGTGATGTATCTAATCGATCCTTACTCATCTATCATGTTATTTGACGTTTCGATGGACTCCAGTAACTTTAATGTGAGAAACGAAATTTTCGGACGCAGCAGAAGCTGGAAATAGTTTTAAACGAAACAACACGCATTGGCGTTGTTCCTGTGATGTATCTAATCGATCCTTACTCATCTATCATGTTATTTGACGTTTGGATGGACTCCAGTAACCCTGACGTGAGATACGAAGTTCTCGGACGCAGCAGAACCTGGAAATAGTTTTAAACGAAACAACACGCATTAGCGTTGTTCCTGTGATGTATCTAATCGATCCTTACTCATCTATCATGTTATTTGGCGTTTCGATGGACTCCAGTAACTTTGATGTGAGATACGAATTTCTCGGACGCAGCTGAAGCTGGAAATAGTTTTAAATGAAACAACACGTATTAGCGTTGTTCCTGTGATGTATCTAAACGATCCTTACTTATCTAACATGTTATTTGACGTTTGGATGGATTCCAGTAAGTATGATGTGAGATACAAAGTTTTTGGACGCAGCAGGAGCTGGAAATAGTTTTAAACGAAACAACACGTATTAGCGTTGTTCCTGTGCTGTATCTAATCGATCCTTACTCATATATCATGTTATTTGGCGTTTCGATGGACTCCAGTAGCTCTGATGTGAGATACGACGTTTTCGGACGCAGCAGAAGCTGGAAATAGTTTTAACCGAAACAACACGTATTAGCGTTGTTCCTGTGATGTATATAATCGATCCTTACTCATCTGTCATGTTATTTGACGTTTGGATGGACTCCAGTAACCCTGACGTGAGTTACGAAGTTCTCGGACGCAGCAGAACCTGGAAATAGTTTTAAACGAAACAACACGCATTAGCGTTGTTCCTGTGATGTATCTAATCGATCCTTACTCATCTATTATGTTATTTGACGTTTCGATGGACTCCAGTAACTCTAATGTGAGAAACGAAATTTTCGGACGCAGCAGAAGCTGGAAATAGTTTTAAACGAAACAACACGCATTAGCGTTGTTCCTGTGATGTATCTAATCGATCCTTACTTATCTATCATGTTATTTGACGTTTGGATGGACTCCAGTAACCCTGACGTGAGATACGAAGTTCTCGGACGCAGCAGAAGCTGGAAATAGTTTTAAACGAAACAACACGCATTATTATTCCTGTGATGTATCTAATCGATCCTTACTCATCTATCATGTTATTTGACGTTTCGATGGACTCCAGTAACTCTAATGTGAGATACGAAATTTTCGGACGCAGCAGAAGCTGGAAATAGTTTTAAATGAAACAACACGCATTAGCGTTGTTCCTGTGATGTATCTAATCGATCCTTACTTATCTATCATGTTATTTGACGATTGGATGGACTCCAGTAACCCTGACGTGAGATACGAAGTTCTCGGACGCAGCAGAAGCTGGAAATAGTTTTAAACGAAACAACACGCATTAGCGTTGTTCCTGTGATGTATCTAATCGATCCTTACTCATCTATCATGTTATTTGACGTTTCGATGGACTCCAGTAACTCTAATGTGAGATACGAAATTTTCGGACGCAGCAGAAGCTGAAAATAGTTTTAAACGAAACAACACGCATTAGCGTTGTTCCTGTGATGTATCTAATCGATCCTTACTTATCTATCATGTTATTTGACGTTTGGATGGGCTCCAGTAACCCTGACGTGAGATAAGAAGTTCTCGGACGCAGCAGAATCTGGAAATAGTTTTAAACGAAACAACACGCATTGGCGTTGTTCCTGTGATGTATCTAATCGATCCTTACTCATCTATCATGTTATTTGACGTTTGGATGGACTCCAGTAACCCTGACGTGAGATACGAAGTTCTCGGACGCAGCAGAAGCTGGATACAGTTTTAAACGAAACAACACGCATTAGCGTTGTTCCTGTGATGTATCTAATCGATCCTTACTCATCTATCATGTTATTTGGCGTTTCGATGGACTCCAGTAACTTTGATGTGAGATACGAAGTTCTCGGACGCAGCTGAAGCTAGAAATAGTTTTAAACGAAACAACACGCATTAGGGTTGTTCCTGTGTAGTATCTAATCGATCCTAACTTATCTATCATGTTATTTGACATTTCGATGGACTCCAGTAGCTCTGATGTGATATACGACGTTTTCGGACGCAGCAGCAGCTGGAAATAGTTTTAAACGAAACAACACATATTAGCGTTGTTCCTGTGATGTATCTAATCGATCCTTACTTAGCTACTATGTTATTTGACGTTTCGATGGACTCCAGTAACTATAATGTGAGATACGAAATTTTCGGACGCAGCAGCAGCTGGAAATAGTTTGAAACGAAACAACACATATTAACGTTGTTCCTGTGATGTATCTAATCGATCCTTACTCATCTATCATGTTATTTGACGTTTGGACGGACTCCAGTAACTCTGATGAGAGATACAAAGTTCTCGGACGCAGTAGAAGCTGGAAATAGTTTTGAACGAAACAACACGTATTAGCGTTGGTCCTGTGATGTATCTAAACGATCCTTACTTATCTAACATGTTATTTGACGTTTGGATGGGCTCCAGTAAGTCTGATGTGAGATACAAAGTTTTTGGACGCAGCAGAAGCTGGAAATAGTTTTAAAAGAAACAACACGTATTAGCGTTGTTCCTGTGCTGTATCTAATCGATCCTTACTCATATATCATGTTATTTGGCGTTTCGATGGACTCCAGTAGCTCTGATGTGAGATACGACGTTTTCGGACGCAGCAGAAGCTGGAAATAGTTTTAAACGAAACAACACGTATTAGCGTTGTTCCTGTGATGTATCTAATCGATCCTTACTCATCTGTCATGTTATTTGACGTTTGGATGGACTCCAGTAACCCTGACGTGAGTTACGAAGTTCTCGGACGCAGCAGAACCTGGAAATAGTTTTAAACGAAACAACACGCATTAGCGTTGTTCCTGTGATGTATCTAATCGATCCTTACTCATCTATTATGTTATTTGACGTTTCGATGGACTCCAGTAACTCTAATGTGAGAAACGAAATTTTCGGACGCAGCAGAAGCTGGAAATAGTTTTAAACGAAACAACACGCATTAGCGTTGTTCCTGTGATGTATCTAATCGATCCTTACTTATCTATCATGTTATTTGACGTTTGGATGGACTCCAGTAACCCTGACGTGAGATACGAAGTTCTCGGACGCAGCAGAAGCTGGAAATAGTTTTAAACGAAACAACACGCATTATTATTCCTGTGATGTATCTAATCGATCCTTACTCATCTATCATGTTATTTGACGTTTCGATGGACTCCAGTAACTCTAATGTGAGATACGAAATTTTCGGACGCAGCAGAAGCTGGAAATAGTTTTAAATGAAACAACACGCATTAGCGTTGTTCCTGTGATGTATCTAATCGATCCTTACTTATCTATCATGTTATTTGACGATTGGATGGACTCCAGTAACCCTGACGTGAGATACGAAGTTCTCGGACGCAGCAGAAGCTGGAAATAGTTTTAAACGAAACAACACGCATTAGCGTTGTTCCTGTGATGTATCTAATCGATCCTTACTCATCTATCATGTTATTTGACGTTTCGATGGACTCCAGTAACTCTAATGTGAGATACGAAATTTTCGGACGCAGCAGAAGCTGAAAATAGTTTTAAACGAAACAACACGCATTAGCGTTGTTCCTGTGATGTATCTAATCGATCCTTACTTATCTATCATGTTATTTGACGTTTGGATGGGCTCCAGTAACCCTGACGTGAGATAAGAAGTTCTCGGACGCAGCAGAATCTGGAAATAGTTTTAAACGAAACAACACGCATTGGCGTTGTTCCTGTGATGTATCTAATCGATCCTTACTCATCTATCATGTTATTTGACGTTTGGATGGACTCCAGTAACCCTGACGTGAGATACGAAGTTCTCGGACGCAGCAGAAGCTGGATACAGTTTTAAACGAAACAACACGCATTAGCGTTGTTCCTGTGATGTATCTAATCGATCCTTACTCATCTATCATGTTATTTGGCGTTTCGATGGACTCCAGTAACTTTGATGTGAGATACGAAGTTCTCGGACGCAGCTGAAGCTAGAAATAGTTTTAAACGAAACAACACGCATTAGGGTTGTTCCTGTGTAGTATCTAATCGATCCTAACTTATCTATCATGTTATTTGACATTTCGATGGACTCCAGTAGCTCTGATGTGATATACGACGTTTTCGGACGCAGCAGCAGCTGGAAATAGTTTTAAACGAAACAACACATATTAGCGTTGTTCCTGTGATGTATCTAATCGATCCTTACTTAGCTACTATGTTATTTGACGTTTCGATGGACTCCAGTAACTATAATGTGAGATACGAAATTTTCGGACGCAGCAGCAGCTGGAAATAGTTTGAAACGAAACAACACATATTAACGTTGTTCCTGTGATGTATCTAATCGATCCTTACTCATCTATCATGTTATTTGACGTTTGGACGGACTCCAGTAACTCTGATGAGAGATACAAAGTTCTCGGACGCAGTAGAAGCTGGAAATAGTTTTGAACGAAACAACACGTATTAGCGTTGGTCCTGTGATGTATCTAAACGATCCTTACTTATCTAACATGTTATTTGACGTTTGGATGGGCTCCAGTAAGTCTGATGTGAGATACAAAGTTTTTGGACGCAGCAGAAGCTGGAAATAGTTTTAAAAGAAACAACACGTATTAGCGTTGTTCCTGTGCTGTATCTAATCGATCCTTACTCATATATCATGTTATTTGGCGTTTCGATGGACTCCAGTAGCTCTGATGTGAGATACGACGTTTTCGGACGCAGCAGAAGCTGGAAATAGTTTTAAACGAAACAACACGTATTAGCGTTGTTCCTGTGATGTATCTAATCGATCCTTACTCATCTGTCATGTTATTTGACGTTTGGATGGACTCCAGTAACCCTGACGTGAGTTACGAAGTTCTCGGACGCAGCAGAACCTGGAAATAGTTTTAAACGAAACAACACGCATTAGCGTTGTTCCTGTGATGTATCTAATCGATCCTTACTCATCTATTATGTTATTTGACGTTTCGATGGACTCCAGTAACTCTAATGTGAGAAACGAAATTTTCGGACGCAGCAGAAGCTGGAAATAGTTTTAAACGAAACAACACGCATTAGCGTTGTTCCTGTGATGTATCTAATCGATCCTTACTTATCTATCATGTTATTTGACGTTTGGATGGACTCCAGTAACCCTGACGTGAGATACGAAGTTCTCGGACGCAGCAGAAGCTGGAAATAGTTTTAAACGAAACAACACGCATTATTATTCCTGTGATGTATCTAATCGATCCTTACTCATCTATCATGTTATTTGACGTTTCGATGGACTCCAGTAACTCTAATGTGAGATACGAAATTTTCGGACGCAGCAGAAGCTGGAAATAGTTTTAAATGAAACAACACGCATTAGCGTTGTTCCTGTGATGTATCTAATCGATCCTTACTTATCTATCATGTTATTTGACGATTGGATGGACTCCAGTAACCCTGACGTGAGATACGAAGTTCTCGGACGCAGCAGAAGCTGGAAATAGTTTTAAACGAAACAACACGCATTAGCGTTGTTCCTGTGATGTATCTAATCGATCCTTACTCATCTATCATGTTATTTGACGTTTCGATGGACTCCAGTAACTCTAATGTGAGATACGAAATTTTCGGACGCAGCAGAAGCTGAAAATAGTTTTAAACGAAACAACACGCATTAGCGTTGTTCCTGTGATGTATCTAATCGATCCTTACTTATCTATCATGTTATTTGACGTTTGGATGGGCTCCAGTAACCCTGACGTGAGATAAGAAGTTCTCGGACGCAGCAGAATCTGGAAATAGTTTTAAACGAAACAACACGCATTGGCGTTGTTCCTGTGATGTATCTAATCGATCCTTACTCATCTATCATGTTATTTGACGTTTGGATGGACTCCAGTAACCCTGACGTGAGATACGAAGTTCTCGGACGCAGCAGAAGCTGGATACAGTTTTAAACGAAACAACACGCATTAGCGTTGTTCCTGTGATGTATCTAATCGATCCTTACTCATCTATCATGTTATTTGGCGTTTCGATGGACTCCAGTAACTTTGATGTGAGATACGAAGTTCTCGGACGCAGCTGAAGCTAGAAATAGTTTTAAACGAAACAACACGCATTAGGGTTGTTCCTGTGTAGTATCTAATCGATCCTAACTTATCTATCATGTTATTTGACATTTCGATGGACTCCAGTAGCTCTGATGTGATATACGACGTTTTCGGACGCAGCAGCAGCTGGAAATAGTTTTAAACGAAACAACACATATTAGCGTTGTTCCTGTGATGTATCTAATCGATCCTTACTTAGCTACTATGTTATTTGACGTTTCGATGGACTCCAGTAACTATAATGTGAGATACGAAATTTTCGGACGCAGCAGCAGCTGGAAATAGTTTGAAACGAAACAACACATATTAACGTTGTTCCTGTGATGTATCTAATCGATCCTTACTCATCTATCATGTTATTTGACGTTTGGACGGACTCCAGTAACTCTGATGAGAGATACAAAGTTCTCGGACGCAGTAGAAGCTGGAAATAGTTTTGAACGAAACAACACGTATTAGCGTTGGTCCTGTGATGTATCTAAACGATCCTTACTTATCTAACATGTTATTTGACGTTTGGATGGGCTCCAGTAAGTCTGATGTGAGATACAAAGTTTTTGGACGCAGCAGAAGCTGGAAATAGTTTTAAAAGAAACAACACGTATTAGCGTTGTTCCTGTGCTGTATCTAATCGATCCTTACTCATATATCATGTTATTTGGCGTTTCGATGGACTCCAGTAGCTCTGATGTGAGATACGACGTTTTCGGACGCAGCAGAAGCTGGAAATAGTTTTAAACGAAACAACACGCTTTAGCGTTGTTCCTGTGATGTATCTAATCGATCCTTACTCATCTATCATGTTATTTGGCGTTTCGATGGACTCCAGTAACTTTGATGTGAGATACGAAGTTCTCGGACGCAGCTGAAGCTGGAAATAGTTTTAAATGAAACAACACGTATTAGCGTTGTTCCTGTGATGTATCTAATCGATCCTTACTCATCTATCATGTTATTTGGCGTTTCGATGCACTCCAGTAACTTTGATGTGAGATACGAAGTTCTCGGACGCAGCTGAAGCTGGAAATAGTTTTAAATGAAACAACACGTATTAGCGTTGTTCCTGTGCTGTATCTAATCGATCCTTACTCATATATCATGTTATTTGGCGTTTCGATGGACTCCAGTAACCCTGACGTGAGATACGAAGCTCTCGGACGCAGCAGAAGCTGGAAATAGTTTTAAACGAAACAACACGTATTAGCGTTGTTCCTGTGATGTATCTAAAAGATCCTTACTCATCTATCATGTTATTTGACGTTTGGATGGACTCCAGTAACTCTGATGTGAGATACAGTTTTTGGACGCAGCAGAAGCTAGAAATAGTTTTGAACTAAACAACACGTATTGGCGTTGTTCCTGTGATGTATCTAATCGATCCTTACTTAGGTACTATGTTATTTGAAGTTTCGGTGGACTCCAGTAACTCTAATGTGAGATACGAAATTTTCGGACGCAGCAGCAGCTGGAAATAGTTTGAAACGAAACAACACATATTAGCGTTGTTCCTGTGATGTATCTAATCGATCCTTACTCATCTATCATGTTATTTGACGTTTGGACGGACTCCAGTAACTCTGATGAGAGATACAAAGTTCTCGGACGCAGTAGAAGCTGGAAATAGTTTTAAATGAAACAACACGTATTAGCGTTGTTCCTGTGATGTATCTAATCGATCCTTACTCATCTATCATGTTATTTGGCGTTTCGATGGACTCCAGTAGCTCTGATGTGAGATACGACGTTTTCTGAGGCAGCAGAAGCTGGAAATAGTTTTAAACGAAACAGCACGATTAGCGTTGTTCCTGTGATGTATCTAATCGATCCTTACTCATCTATCATGTTATTTGACGTTTTGATGGACTCCAGTAATTCTAATGTGAGAAACGAAATTTTCGGACGCAGCAGAAGCTGGATTTAGTTCTAAACGAAACAACACGCATTAGCGCTGTTCCTGTGATATATCTAATCGATCCTTACTTATCTATCATGTTATTTGACGTTTGGATGGACTCCAGTAACCCTGACGTGAGATACGAAGTTCTCGGACGCAGCAGAACCTGGAAATAGTTTTAAACGAAACAACACGCATTAGCGTTGTTCCTGTGATGTATCTAATCGATCCTTTCTCATCTATCATGTTATTTGGCGTTTCGATGGACTCCAGTAACTTCGATGTGAGATACGAAGTTCTCGGACGCAGCTGAAGCTGGAAATAGTTTTAAATGAAAGAACACGTATTAGCGTTGTTCCTGTGATGTATCTAAACGATCCTTACTTATCTAACATGTTATTTGACGTTTGGATGGACTCCAGCAAGTCTGATGTGAGATAAAAAGTTTTTGGACGCAGCAGGAGCTGGAAATAGTTTTAAACGATACAACAGGTATTAGTGTTGTTCCTGTGCTGTATCTAATCGATCCTTACTCATATATCATGTTATTTGGCGTTTCGATGGACTCCAGTAGCTCTGATGTGAGATACGACGTTTTCGGACGCAGCAGAAGCTGGAAATAGTTTTAAACGAAACAACACGTATTAGCGTTGTTCCTGTGATGTATCTAATCGATCCTTACTCATCTATCATGTTATTTGACGTTTGGATGGACTCCAGTAACTCTGATGTGAGATACAAAGTTTTTGGACGCAGCAGAAGCTGGAAATAGTTTTAAATGAAACAACACGCATTAGCGTTGTTCCTGTGATGTATCTAATCGATCCTTACTTATCTATCATGTTATTTGACGATTGGATGGACTCCAGTAACCCTGACGTGAGATACGAAGTTCTCGGACGCAGCAGAAGCTGGAAATAGTTTTAAACGAAACAACACGCATTAGCGTTGTTCCTGTGATGTATCTAATCGATCCTTACTCATCTATCATGTTATTTGACGTTTCGATGGACTCCAGTAACTCTAATGTGAGATACGAAATTTTCGGACGCAGCAGAAGCTGAAAATAGTTTTAAACGAAACAACACGCATTAGCGTTGTTCCTGTGATGTATCTAATCGATCCTTACTTATCTATCATGTTATTTGACGTTTGGATGGGCTCCAGTAACCCTGACGTGAGATACGAAGTTCTCGGACGCAGCAGAATCTGGAAATAGTTTTAAACGAAACAACACGCATTGGCGTTGTTCCTGTGATGTATCTAATCGATCCTTACTCATCTATCATGTTATTTGACGTTTCGATGGACTCCAGTAACCCTGACGTGAGATACGAAGTTCTCGGACGCAGCAGAAGCTGGATACAGTTTTAAACGAAACAACACGCATTAGCGTTGTTCCTGTGATGTATCTAATCGATCCTTACTCATCTATCATGTTATTTGGCGTTTCGATGGACTCCAGTAACTTTGATGAGAGATACGAAGTTCTCGGACGCAGCTGAAGCTAGAAATAGTTTTAAACGAAACAACACGCATTAGGGTTGTTCCTGTGTAGTATCTAATCGATCCTAACTTATCTATCATGTTATTTGACATTTCGATGGACTCCAGTAGCTCTGATGTGATATACGACGTTTTCGGACGCAGCAGCAGCTGGAAATAGTTTTAAACGAAACAACACATATTAGCGTTGTTCCTGTGATGTATCTAATCGATCCTTACTTAGCTACTATGTTATTTGACGTTTCGATGGACTCCAGTAACTATAATGTGAGATACGAAATTTTCGGACGCAGCAGCAGCTGGAAATAGTTTGAAACGAAACAACACATATTAACGTTGTTCCTGTGATGTATCTAATCGATCCTTACTCATCTATCATGTTATTTGACGTTTGGACGGACTCCAGTAACTCTGATGAGAGATACAAAGTTCTCGGACGCAGTAGAAGCTGGAAATAGTTTTGAACGAAACAACACGTATTAGCGTTGGTCCTGTGATGTATCTAAACGATCCTTACTTATCTAACATGTTATTTGACGTTTGGATGGGCTCCAGTAAGTCTGATGTGAGATACAAAGTTTTTGGACGCAGCAGAAGCTGGAAATAGTTTTAAAAGAAACAACACGTATTAGCGTTGTTCCTGTGCTGTATCTAATCGATCCTTACTCATATATCATGTTATTTGGCGTTTCGATGGACTCCAGTAGCTCTGATGTGAGATACGACGTTTTCGGACGCAGCAGAAGCTGGAAATAGTTTTAAACGAAACAACACGCATTAGCGTTGTTCCTGTGATGTATCTAATCGATCCTTACTCATCTATCATGTTATTTGGCGTTTCGATGGACTCCAGTAACTTTGATGTGAGATACGAAGTTCTCGGACGCAGCTGAAGCTGGAAATAGTTTTAAATGAAACAACACGTATTAGCGTTGTTCCTGTGATGTATCTAATCGATCCTTACTCATCTATCATGTTATTTGGCGTTTCGATGCACTCCAGTAACTTTGATGTGAGATACGAAGTTCTCGGACGCAGCTGAAGCTGGAAATAGTTTTAAATGAAACAACACGTATTAGCGTTGTTCCTGTGCTGTATCTAATCGATCCTTACTCATATATCATGTTATTTGGCGTTTCGATGGACTCCAGTAACCCTGACGTGAGATACGAAGCTCTCGGACGCAGCAGAAGCTGGAAATAGTTTTAAACGAAACAACACGTATTAGCGTTGTTCCTGTGATGTATCTAAAAGATCCTTACTCATCTATCATGTTATTTGACGTTTGGATGGACTCCAGTAACTCTGATGTGAGATACAGTTTTTGGACGCAGCAGAAGCTGGAAATAGTTTTGAACTAAACAACACGTATTGGCGTTGTTCCTGTGATGTATCTAATCGATCCTTACTTAGGTACTATGTTATTTGAAGTTTCGGTGGACTCCAGTAACTCTAATGTGAGATACGAAATTTTCGGACGCAGCAGCAGCTGGAAATAGTTTGAAACGAAACAACACATATTAGCGTTGTTCCTGTGATGTATCTAATCGATCCTTACTCATCTATCATGTTATTTGACGTTTGGACGGACTCCAGTAACTCTGATGAGAGATACAAAGTTCTCGGACGCAGTAGAAGCTGGAAATAGTTTTAAATGAAACAACACGTATTAGCGTTGTTCCTGTGATGTATCTAATCGATCCTTACTCATCTATCATGTTATTTGGCGTTTCGATGGACTCCAGTAGCTCTGATGTGAGATACGACGTTTTCTGAGGCAGCAGAAGCTGGAAATAGTTTTAAACGAAACAACACGATTAGCGTTGTTCCTGTGATGTATCTAATCGATCCTTACTCATCTATCATGTTATTTGACGTTTTGATGGACTCCAGTAATTCTAATGTGAGAAACGAAATTTTCGGACGCAGCAGAAGCTGGATTTAGTTCTAAATGAAACAACACGCATTAGCGCTGTTCCTGTGATATATCTAATCGATCCTTACTTATCTATCATGTTATTTGACGTTTGGATGGACTCCAGTAACCCTGACGTGAGATACGAAGTTCTCGGACGCAGCAGAACCTGGAAATAGTTTTAAACGAAACAACACGCATTAGCGTTGTTCCTGTGATGTATCTAATCGATCCTTTCTTATCTATCATGTTATTTGGCGTTTCGATGGACTCCAGTAACTTCGATGTGAGATACGAAGTTCTCGGACGCAGCTGAAGCTGGAAATAGTTTTAAATGAAAGAACACGTATTAGCGTTGTTCCTGTGATGTATCTAAACGATCCTTACTTATCTAACATGTTATTTGACGTTTGGATGGACTCCAGCAAGTCTGATGTGAGATACAAAGTTTTTGGACGCAGCAGGAGCTGGAAATAGTTTTAAACGATACAACAGGTATTAGTGTTGTTCCTGTGCTGTATCTAATCGAACCTTACTCATATATCATGTTATTTGGCGTTTCGATGGACTCCAGTAGCTCTGATGTGAGATACGACGTTTTCGGACGCAGCAGAAGCTGGAAATAGTTTTAAACGAAACAACACGTATTAGCGTTGTTCCTGTGATGTATCTAATCGATCCTTACTCATCTATCATGTTATTTGACGTTTGGATGGACTCCAGTAACTCTGATGTGAGATACAAAGTTTTTGGACGCAGCAGAAGCTGGAAATAGTTTTAAATGAAACAACACGCATTAGCGTTGTTCCTGTGATGTATCTAATCGATCCTTACTTATCTATCATGTTATTTGACGATTGGATGGACTCCAGTAACCCTGACGTGAGATACGAAGTTCTCGGACGCAGCAGAAGCTGGAAATAGTTTTAAACGAAACAACACGCATTAGCGTTGTTCCTGTGATGTATCTAATCGATCCTTACTCATCTATCATGTTATTTGACGTTTCGATGGACTCCAGTAACTCTAATGTGAGATACGAAATTTTCGGACGCAGCAGAAGCTGAAAATAGTTTTAAACGAAACAACACGCATTAGCGTTGTTCCTGTGATGTATCTAATCGATCCTTACTTATCTATCATGTTATTTGACGTTTGGATGGGCTCCAGTAACCCTGACGTGAGATACGAAGTTCTCGGACGCAGTAGAAGCTGGAAATAGTTTTGAACGAAACAACACGTATTAGCGTTGGTCCTGTGATGTATCTAAACGATCCTTACTTATCTAACATGTTATTTGACGTTTGGATGGGCTCCAGTAAGTCTGATGTGAGATACAAAGTTTTTGGACGCAGCAGAAGCTGGAAATAGTTTTAAAAGAAACAACACGTATTAGCGTTGTTCCTGTGCTGTATCTAATCGATCCTTACTCATATATCATGTTATTTGGCGTTTCGATGGACTCCAGTAGCTCTGATGTGAGATACGAAGTTCTCGGACGCAGCTGAAGCTGGAAATAGTTTTAAATGAAACAACACGTATTAGCGTTGTTCCTGTGATGTATCTAATCGATCCTTACTCATCTATCATGTTATTTGGCGTTTCGATGCACTCCAGTAACTTTGATGTGAGATACGAAGTTCTCGGACGCAGCTGAAGCTGGAAATAGTTTTAAATGAAACAACACGTATTAGCGTTGTTCCTGTGCTGTATCTAATCGATCCTTACTCATATATCATGTTATTTGGCGTTTCGATGGACTCCAGTAACCCTGACGTGAGATACGAAGCTCTCGGACGCAGCAGAAGCTGGAAATAGTTTTAAACGAAACAACACGTATTAGCGTTGTTCCTGTGATGTATCTAAAAGATCCTTACTCATCTATCATGTTATTTGACGTTTGGATGGACTCCAGTAACTCTGATGTGAGATACAGTTTTTGGACGCAGCAGAAGCTGGAAATAGTTTTGAACTAAACAACACGTATTGGCGTTGTTCCTGTGATGTATCTAATCGATCCTTACTTAGGTACTATGTTATTTGAAGTTTCGGTGGACTCCAGTAACTCTAATGTGAGATACGAAATTTTCGGACGCAGCAGCAGCTGGAAATAGTTTGAAACGAAACAACACATATTAGCGTTGTTCCTGTGATGTATCTAATCGATCCTTACTCATCTATCATGTTATTTGACGTTTGGACGGACTCCAGTAACTCTGATGAGAGATACAAAGTTCTCGGACGCAGTAGAAGCTGGAAATAGTTTTAAATGAAACAACACGTATTAGCGTTGTTCCTG
Source organism: Prosopocoilus inquinatus (assembly GCA_036172665.1). Lineage (NCBI taxonomy): Eukaryota > Metazoa > Arthropoda > Insecta > Coleoptera > Lucanidae > Prosopocoilus > Prosopocoilus inquinatus. The sequence goes on from CM069870.1 coordinate 46,442,792, forward strand.
TGATGTATCTAATCGATCCTTACTCATCTATCATGTTATTTGGCGTTTCGATGGACTCCAGTAGCTCTGATGTGAGATATGACGTTTTCTGAGGCAGCAGAAGCTGGAAATAGTTTTAAACGAAACAACACGATTAGCGTTGTTCCTGTGATGTATCTAATCGATCCTTACTCATCTATCATGTTATTTGACGTTTTGATGGACTCCAGTAATTCTAATGTGAGAAACGAAATTTTCGGACGCAGCAGAAGCTGGATTTAGTTCTAAACGAAACAACACGCATTAGCGCTGTTCCTGTGATATATCTAATCGATCCTTACTTATCTGTCATGTTATTTGACGTTTGGATGGACTCCAGTAACCCTGACGTGAGATACGAAGTTCTCGGACGCAGCAGAACCTGGAAATAGTTTTAAACGAAACAACACGCATTAGCGTTGTTCCTGTGATGTATCTAATCGATCCTTTCTCATCTATCATGTTATTTGGCGTTTCGATGGACTCCAGTAACTTCGATGTGAGATACGAAGTTCTCGGACGCAGCTGAAGCTGGAAATAGTTTTAAATGAAAGAACACGTATTAGCGTTGTTCCTGTGATGTATCTAAACGATCCTTACTTATCTAACATGTTATTTGACGTTTGGATGGACTCCAGCAAGTCTGATGTGAGATACAAAGTTTTTGGACGCAGCAGGAGCTGGAAATAGTTTTAAACGATACAACAGGTATTAGCGTTGTTCCTGTGCTGTATCTAATCGATCCTTACTCATATATCATGTTATTTGGCGTTTCGATGGACTCCAGTAGCTCTGATGTGAGATACGACGTTTTCGGACGCAGCAGAAGCTGGAAATAGTTTTAAACGAAACAACACGTATTAGCGTTGTTCCTGTGATGTATCTAATCGATCCTTACTCATCTATCATGTTATTTGACGTTTGGATGGACTCCAGTAACTCTGATGTGAGATACAAAGTTTTTGGACGCAGCAGAAGCTGGAAATAGTTTTGAACGAAACAACACGTATTAGCGTTGTTCCTGTGATGTATCTAATCGATCCTCACTTAGCTACTATGTTATTTGACGTTTCGATGGACTCCAGTAACTCTAATGTGAGATACGAAATTTTCGGACGCAGCAGCAGCTGGAAATAGTTTGAAACGAAACAACACGTATTAGCGTTGTTCCTGTGATGTATTTAATCGATCCTTACTCATCTATCATGTTATTTGACGTTTGGACGGACTCCAGTAACTCTGATGAGAGATACAAAGTTCTCGGACGCAGTAGAAGCTGGAAATAGTTTTGAACGAAACAACACGTATTAGCGTTGTTCCTGTGCTGTATCTATTCGATCCTTACTCATCTATCATGTTATTTGACGTTTGGATGGACTCCAGTAACCCTGACGTGAGATACGAAGTTCTCGGACGCAGCAGAACCTGGAAATAGTTTTAAACGAAACAACACGCATTAGCGTTGTTCCTGTGATGTATCTAATCGATCCTTACTCATCTATCATGTTATTTGGCGTTTCGATGGACTCCAGTAACTTTGATGTGAGATACGAAGTTCTCGGACGCAGCTGAAGCTAGAAATAGTTTTAAACGAAACAACACGCATTAGCGTTGTTCCTGTGTAGTATCTAATCGATCCTAACTTATCTATCATGTTATTTGACATTTCGATGGACTCCAGTAGCTCTGATGTGATATACGACGTTTTCGGACGCAGCAGCAGCTGGAAATAGTTTTAAACGAAAAAACACATATTAGCGTTGTTCCTGTGATGTATCTAATCGATCCTTACTTAGCTACTATGTTATTTGACGTTTCGATGGACTCCAGTAACTCTAATGTGAGATACGAAATTTTAGGACGCAGCAGCAGCTGGAAATAGTTTGAAACGAAACAACACATATTAACGTTGTTCCTGTGATGTATCTAATCGATCCTTACTCATCTATCATGTTATTTGACGTTTGGACGGACTCCAGTAACTCTGATGAGAGACACAAAGTTCACGGACGCAGTAGAAGCTGGAAATAGTTTTGAACGAAACAACACGTATTAGCGTTGTTCCTGTGCTGTATCTAATCGATCCTTACTCATATATCATGTTATTTGGCGTTTCGATGGACTCCAGTAGCTCTGATGTGAGATACGACGTTTTCGGACGCAGCAGAAGCTGGAAATAGTTTTAAACGAAACAACACGCATTAGCGTTGTTCCTGTGATGTATCTAAACGATCCTTACTTATCTATCATGTTATTTGACATTTCGATGGACTCCAGTAGCTCTGATGTGATATACGACGTTTTCGGACGCAGCAGCAGCTGGAAATAGTTTTAAACGAAACAACACATATTAGCGTTGTTCCTGTGATGTATCTAATCGATCCTTACTTAGCTACTATGTTATTTGACGTTTCGATGAACTCCAGTAACTATAATGTGAGATACGAAATTTTCGGACGCAGCAGCAGCTGGAAATAGTTTGAAACGAAACAACACATATTAACGTTGTTCCTGTGATGTATCTAATCGATCCTTACTCATCTATCATGTTATTTGACGTTTGGACGGACTCCAGTAACTCTGATGAGAGATACAAAGTTCTCGGACGCAGTAGAAGCTGGAAATAGTTTTGAACGAAACAACACGTATTAGCGTTGGTCCTGTGATGTATCTAAACGATCCTTACTTATCTAACATGTTATTTGACGTTTGGATGGGCTCCAGTAAGTCTGATGTGAGATACAAAGTTTTTGGACGCAGCAGAAGCTGGAAATAGTTTTAAAAGAAACAACACGTATTAGCGTTGTTCCTGTGCTGTATCTAATCGATCCTTACTCATATATCATGTTATTTGGCGTTTCGATGGACTCCAGTAGCTCTGATGTGAGATACGAAGTTCTCGGACGCAGCTGAAGCTGGAAATAGTTTTAAATGAAACAACACGTATTAGCGTTGTTCCTGTGATGTATCTAATCGATCCTTACTCATCTATCATGTTATTTGGCGTTTCGATGCACTCCAGTAACTTTGATGTGAGATACGAAGTTCTCGGACGCAGCTGAAGCTGGAAATAGTTTTAAATGAAACAACACGTATTAGCGTTGTTCCTGTGCTGTATCTAATCGATCCTTACTCATATATCATGTTATTTGGCGTTTCGATGGACTCCAGTAACCCTGACGTGAGATACGAAGCTCTCGGACGCAGCAGAAGCTGGAAATAGTTTTAAACGAAACAACACGTATTAGCGTTGTTCCTGTGATGTATCTAAAAGATCCTTACTCATCTATCATGTTATTTGACGTTTGGATGGACTCCAGTAACTCTGATGTGAGATACAGTTTTTGGACGCAGCAGAAGCTGGAAATAGTTTTGAACTAAACAACACGTATTGGCGTTGTTCCTGTGATGTATCTAATCGATCCTTACTTAGGTACTATGTTATTTGAAGTTTCGGTGGACTCCAGTAACTCTAATGTGAGATACGAAATTTTCGGACGCAGCAGCAGCTGGAAATAGTTTGAAACGAAACAACACATATTAGCGTTGTTCCTGTGATGTATCTAATCGATCCTTACTCATCTATCATGTTATTTGACGTTTGGACGGACTCCAGTAACTCTGATGAGAGATACAAAGTTCTCGGACGCAGTAGAAGCTGGAAATAGTTTTAAATGAAACAACACGTATTAGCGTTGTTCCTGTGATGTATCTAATCGATCCTTACTCATCTATCATGTTATTTGGCGTTTCGATGGACTCCAGTAGCTCTGATGTGAGATATGACGTTTTCTGAGGCAGCAGAAGCTGGAAATAGTTTTAAACGAAACAACACGATTAGCGTTGTTCCTGTGATGTATCTAATCGATCCTTACTCATCTATCATGTTATTTGACGTTTTGATGGACTCCAGTAATTCTAATGTGAGAAACGAAATTTTCGGACGCAGCAGAAGCTGGATTTAGTTCTAAACGAAACAACACGCATTAGCGCTGTTCCTGTGATATATCTAATCGATCCTTACTTATCTGTCATGTTATTTGACGTTTGGATGGACTCCAGTAACCCTGACGTGAGATACGAAGTTCTCGGACGCAGCAGAACCTGGAAATAGTTTTAAACGAAACAACACGCATTAGCGTTGTTCCTGTGATGTATCTAATCGATCCTTTCTCATCTATCATGTTATTTGGCGTTTCGATGGACTCCAGTAACTTCGATGTGAGATACGAAGTTCTCGGACGCAGCTGAAGCTGGAAATAGTTTTAAATGAAAGAACACGTATTAGCGTTGTTCCTGTGATGTATCTAAACGATCCTTACTTATCTAACATGTTATTTGACGTTTGGATGGACTCCAGCAAGTCTGATGTGAGATACAAAGTTTTTGGACGCAGCAGGAGCTGGAAATAGTTTTAAACGATACAACAGGTATTAGCGTTGTTCCTGTGCTGTATCTAATCGATCCTTACTCATATATCATGTTATTTGGCGTTTCGATGGACTCCAGTAGCTCTGATGTGAGATACGACGTTTTCGGACGCAGCAGAAGCTGGAAATAGTTTTAAACGAAACAACACGTATTAGCGTTGTTCCTGTGATGTATCTAATCGATCCTTACTCATCTATCATGTTATTTGACGTTTGGATGGACTCCAGTAACTCTGATGTGAGATACAAAGTTTTTGGACGCAGCAGAAGCTGGAAATAGTTTTGAACGAAACAACACGTATTAGCGTTGTTCCTGTGATGTATCTAATCGATCCTCACTTAGCTACTATGTTATTTGACGTTTCGATGGACTCCAGTAACTCTAATGTGAGATACGAAATTTTCGGACGCAGCAGCAGCTGGAAATAGTTTGAAACGAAACAACACGTATTAGCGTTGTTCCTGTGATGTATTTAATCGATCCTTACTCATCTATCATGTTATTTGACGTTTGGACGGACTCCAGTAACTCTGATGAGAGATACAAAGTTCTCGGACGCAGTAGAAGCTGGAAATAGTTTTGAACGAAACAACACGTATTAGCGTTGTTCCTGTGCTGTATCTATTCGATCCTTACTCATCTATCATGTTATTTGACGTTTGGATGGACTCCAGTAACCCTGACGTGAGATACGAAGTTCTCGGACGCAGCAGAACCTGGAAATAGTTTTAAACGAAACAACACGCATTAGCGTTGTTCCTGTGATGTATCTAATCGATCCTTACTCATCTATCATGTTATTTGGCGTTTCGATGGACTCCAGTAACTTTGATGTGAGATACGAAGTTCTCGGACGCAGCTGAAGCTAGAAATAGTTTTAAACGAAACAACACGCATTAGCGTTGTTCCTGTGTAGTATCTAATCGATCCTAACTTATCTATCATGTTATTTGACATTTCGATGGACTCCAGTAGCTCTGATGTGATATACGACGTTTTCGGACGCAGCAGCAGCTGGAAATAGTTTTAAAAGAAAAAACACATATTAGCGTTGTTCCTGTGATGTATCTAATCGATCCTTACTTAGCTACTATGTTATTTGACGTTTCGATGGACTCCAGTAACTCTAATGTGAGATACGAAATTTTAGGACGCAGCAGCAGCTGGAAATAGTTTGAAACGAAACAACACATATTAACGTTGTTCCTGTGATGTATCTAATCGATCCTTACTCATCTATCATGTTATTTGACGTTTGGACGGACTCCAGTAACTCTGATGAGAGACACAAAGTTCTCGGACGCAGTAGAAGCTGGAAATAGTTTTGAACGAAACAACACGTATTAGCGTTGTTCCTGTGCTGTATCTAATCGATCCTTACTCATATATCATGTTATTTGGCGTTTCGATGGACTCCAGTAGCTCTGATGTGAGATACGACGTTTTCGGACGCAGCAGAAGCTGGAAATAGTTTTAAACGAAACAACACGCATTAGCGTTGTTCCTGTGATGTATCTAAACGATCCTTACTTATCTAACATGTTATTTGACGTTTGGATGGACTCCAGCAAGTCTGATGTGAGATACAAAGTTTTTGGACGCAGCAGGAGCTGGAAATAGTTTTAAACGAAACAACAGGTATTAGCGTTGTTCCTGTGCTGTATCTAATCGATCCTTACTCATCTATCATGTTATTTGGCGTTTCGATGGACTCCAGTAATTTTGATGTGAGATACGAAGTTCTCGGACGCAGCTGAAGCTGGAAATAGTTTTAAATGAAACACGTATTAGCGTTGTTCCTGTGCTGTATCTAATCGATCCTTACTCATATATCATGTTATTTGGCGTTTCGATGGACTCCAGTAACCCTGACGTGAGATACGAAGTTCTCGGACGCAGTAGAAGCTGGAAATAGTTTTAAAGGAAACAACACGTATTAGCGTTGTTCCTGTGATGTATCTAATCGATCCTTACTCATCTATCATGTTATTTGACGTTTGGATGGACTCCAGTAACTCTGATGTGAGATACAAAGTTTTTGGACGCAGCAGAAGCTGGAAATAGTTTTGAACTAAACAACACGTATTAGCGTTGTTGCTGTGATGTATCTAATCGATCCTCACTTAGCTACTATGTTATTTGACGTTTCGATGGACTCCAGTAACTCTAATGTGAGATACGAAATTTTCGGACGCAGCAGCAGCTGGAAATAGTTTGAAACGAAACAACACGTATTAGCGTTGTTCCTGTGATGTATTTAATCGATCCTTACTCATCTATCATGTTATTTGACGTTTGGACGGACTCCAGTAACTCTGATGAGAGATACAAAGTTCTCGGACGCAGTAGAAGCTGGAAATAGTTTTGAACGAAACAACACGTATTAGCGTTGTTCCTGTGCTGTATCTATTCGATCCTTACTCATATATCATGTTATTTGGCGTTTCGATGGACTCCAGTAGCTCTGATGTGAGATACGACGTTTTCGGACGCAGCAGAAGCTGGAAATAGTTTTAAACGAAACAACACACATTAGCGTTGTTCCTGTGATGTATCTAATCGATCCTTACTCATCTATCATGTTATTTGACGTTTCGATGGACTCCAGTAACTCTAATGTGAGATACGAAATTTTCGGACGCAGCAGAAGCTGAAAATAGTTTTGAACGAAACAACACGCATTAGCGTTGTTCCTGTGATGTATCTAATCGATCCTTACTTATCTATCATGTTATTTGACGTTTGGATGGGCTCCAGTAACCCTGACGTGAGATACGAAGTTCTCGGACGCAGCAGAATCTGGAAATAGTTTTAAACGAAACAACACGCATTGGCGTTGTTCCTGTGACGTATCTAATCGATCCTTACTCATCTATCATGTTATTTGACGTTTGGATGGACTCCAGTAACCCTGACGTGAGATACGAAGTTCTCGGACGCAGCAGAAGCTGGATATAGTTTTAAACGAAACAACACGCATTAGCGTTGTTCCTGTGATGTATCTAATCGATCCTTACTCATCTATCATGTTATTTGGCGTTTCGATGGACTCCAGTAACTTTGATGTGAGATACGAAGTTCTCGGACGCAGCTGAAGCTAGAAATAGTTTTAAACGAAACAACACGCATTAGCGTTGTTCCTGTGTAGTATCTAATCGATCCTAACTTATCTATCATGTTATTTGACATTTCGATGGACTCCAGTAGCTCTGATGTGATATACGACGTTTTCGGACGCAGCAGCAGCTGGAAATAGTTTTAAACGAAACAACACATATTAGCGTTGTTCCTGTGATGTATCTAATCGATCCTTACTTAGCTACTATGTTATTTGACGTTTCGATGGACTCCAGTAACTATAATGTGAGATACGAAATTTTCGGACGCAGCAACAGCTGGAAATAGTTTGAAACGAAACAACACATATTAACGTTGTTCCTGTGATGTATCTAATCGATCCTTACTCATCTATCATGTTATTTGACGTTTGGACGGACTCCAGTAACTCTGATGAGAGATACAAAGTTCTCGGACGCAGTAGAAGCTGGAAATAGTTTTGAACGAAACAACACGTATTAGCGTTGGTCCTGTGATGTATCTAAACGATCCTTACTTATCTAACATGTTATTTGACGTTTGGATGGGCTCCAGTAAGTCTGATGTGAGATACAAAGTTTTTGGACGCAGCAGAAGCTGGAAATAGTTTTAAACGAAACAACACGTATTAGCGTTGTTCCTTTGCTGTATCTAATCGATCCTTACTCATATATCATGTTATTTGGCGTTTCGATGGACTCCAGTAGCTCTGATGTGAGATACGACGTTTTCGGACGCAGCAGAAGCTGGAAATAGTTTTAAACGAAACAACACGCATTAGCGTTGTTCCTGTGATGTATCTAATCGATCCTTACTCATCTATCATGTTATTTGGCGTTTCGATGGACTCCAGTAACTTTGATGTGAGATACGAAGTTCTCGGACGCAGCTGAAGCTGGAAATAGTTTTAAATGAAACAACACGTATTAGCGTTGTTCCTGTGATGTATCTAATCGATCCTTACTCATCTATCATGTTATTTGGCGTTTCGATGCACTCCAGTAACTTTGATGTGAGATACGAAGTTCTCGGACGCAGCTGAAGCTGGAAATAGTTTTAAATGAAACAACACGTATTAGCGTTGTTCCTGTGCTGTATCTAATCGATCCTTACTCATATATCATGTTATTTGGCGTTTCGATGGACTCCAGTAACCCTGACGTGAGATACGAAGCTCTCGGACGCAGCAGAAGCTGGAAATAGTTTTAAACGAAACAACACGTATTAGCGTTGTTCCTGTGATGTATCTAAAAGATCCTTACTCATCTATCATGTTATTTGACGTTTGGATGGACTCCAGTAACTCTGATGTGAGATACAAAGTTTTTGGACGCAGCAGAAGCTGGAAATAGTTTTGAACTAAACAACACGTATTAGCGTTGTTCCTGTGATGTATCTAATCGATCCTTACTTAGGTACTATGTTATTTGAAGTTTCGGTGGACTCCAGTAACTCTAATGTGAGATACGAAATTTTCGGACGCAGCAGCAGCTGGAAATAGTTTGAAACGAAACAACACATATTAACGTTGTTCCTGTGATGTATCTAATCGATCCTTACTCATCTATCATGTTATTTGACGTTTGGACGGACTCCAGTAACTCTGATGAGAGATACAAAGTTCTCGGACGCAGTAGAAGCTGGAAATAGTTTTGAACGAAACAACACGTATTAGCGTTGGTCCTGTGATGTATCTAATCGATCCTTACTCATCTATCATGTTATTTGACGTTTGGACGGACTCCAGTAACTCTGATGAGAGATACAAAGTTCTCGGACGCAGTAGAAGCTGGAAATAGTTTTAAATGAAACAACACGTATTAGCGTTGTTCCTGTGATGTATCTAATCGTTCCTTACTCATCTATCATGTTATTTGGCGTTTCGATGGACTCCAGTAGCTCTGATGTGAGATACGACGTTTTCTGAGGCAGCAGAAGCTGGAAATAGTTTTAAACGAAACAACACGATTAGCGTTGTTCCTGTGATGTATCTAATCGATCCTTACTCATCTATCATGTTATTTGACGTTTTGATGGACTCCAGTAACTCTAATGTGAGAAACGAAATTTTCGGACGCAGCAGAAGCTGGAAATAGTTCTAAACGAAACAACACGCATTAGCGCTGTTCCTGTGATATATCTAATCGATCCTTACTTATCTATCATGTTATTTGACGTTTGGATGGACTCCAGTAACCCTGACGTGAGATACGAAGTTCTCGGACGCAGCAGCACCTGGAAATAGTTTTAAACGAAACAACACGCATTAGCGTTGTTCCTGTGATGTATCTAATCGATCCTTACTCATCTATCATGTTATTTGGCGTTTCGATGGACTCCAGTAACTTTGATGTGAGATACGAAGTTCTCGGACGCAGCTGAAGCTGGAAATAGTTTTAAATGAAAGAACACGTATTAGCGTTGTTCCTGTGATGTATCTAAACGATCCTTACTTATCTAACATGTTATTTGACGTTTGGATGGACTCCAGCAAGTCTGATGTGAGATACAAAGTTTTTGGACGCAGCAGGAGCTGGAAATAGTTTTAAACGATACAACAGGTATTAGCGTTGTTCCTGTGATGTATCTAATCGATCCTTACTCATCTATCATGTTATTTGACGTTTGGATGGACTCCAGTAACTCTGATGAGAGACACAAAGATTTCGGACGCAGCAGAAGCTGGAAATAGTTTTGAACGAAACAACACGTATTAGCGTTGTTCCTGTGATGTATCTAATCGATCCTTACTCATCTATCATGTTATTTGACGTTTGGACCGACTCCAGTAACTCTGATGAGAGATACAAAGTTTTTGGACGCAGCAGAAGCTGGAAATAGTTTTAAACGAAACAACACGCATTATTATTCCTGTGATGTATCTAATCGATCCTTACTCATCTATCATGTTATTTGACGTTTGGATGGACTTCAGTAACTCTGATGAGAGACACAAAGATTTCGGACGCAGCAGAAGCTGGAAATAGTTTTGAACGAAACAACACGTATTAGCGCTGTTCCTGTGATGTATCTAATCGATCCTTACTCATCTATCATGTTATTTGACGTTTCGATGGACTCCAGTAACTCTAATGTGAGATACGAAATTTTCGGACGCAGCAGAAGCTGGAAATAGTTTTAAACGAAACAACACGCATTAGCGTTGTTCCTGTGATGTATCTAATCGATCCTTACTTATCTATCATGTTATTTGACGTTTGGATGGACTCCAGTAACCCTGACGTGAGATACGAAGTTCTCCGACGCAGCAGAAGCTGGAAATAGTTTTAAACGAAACAACACGCATTAGCGTTGTTCCTGTGATGTATCTAATCGATCCTTACTCATCTATCATGTTATTTGACGTTTCGATGGACTCCAGTAACTCTAATGTGAGATACGAAATTTTCGGACGCAGCAGAAGCTGAAAATAGTTTTAAACGAAACAACACGCATTAGCGTTGTTCCTGTGATGTATCTAATCGATCCTTACTTATCTATCATGTTATTTGACGTTTGGATGGGCTCCAGTAACCCTGACGTGAGATACGAAGTTCTCGGACGCAGCAGAATCTGGAAATAGTTTTAAACGAAACAACACGCATTGGCGTTGTTCCTGTGATGTATCTAATCGATCCTTACTCATCTATCATGTTATTTGACGTTTGGATGGACTCCAGTAACCCTGACGTGAGATACGAAGTTCTCGGACGCAGCAGAACCTGGAAATAGTTTTAAACGAAACAACACGCATTAGCGTTGTTCCTGTGATGTATCTAATCGATCCTTACTCATCTATCATGTTATTTGGCGTTTCGATGGACTCCAGTAACTTTGATGTGAGATACGAAGTTCTCGGACGCAGCTGAAGCTAGAAATAGTTTTAAACGAAACAACACGCATTAGCGTTGTTCCTGTGTAGTATCTAATCGATCCTAACTTATCTATCATGTTATTTGACATTTCGATGGACTCCAGTAGCTCTGATGTGATATACGACGTTTTCGGACGCAGCAGCAGCTGGAAATAGTTTTAAACGAAACAACACATATTAGCGTTGTTCCTGTGATGTATCTAATCGATCCTTACTTAGCTACTATGTTATTTGACGTTTCGATGGACTCTAGTAACTCTAATGTGAGATACGAAATTTTCGGACGCAGCAGCAGCTGGAAATAGTTTGAAACGAAACAACACATATTAACGTTGTTCCTGTGATGTATCTAATCGATCCTTACTCATCTATCATGTTATTTGACGTTTGGACGGACTCCAGTAACTCTGATGAGAGACACAAAGTTCTCGGACGCAGTAGAAGCTGGAAATAGTTTTGAACGAAACAACACGTATTAGCGTTGTTCCTGTGCTGTATCTAATCGATCCTTACTGATATATCATGTTATTTGGCGTTTCGATGGACTCCAGTAGCTCTGATGTGAGATACGACGTTTTCGGACGCAGCAGAAGCTGGAAATAGTTTTAAACGAAACAACACGCATTAGCGTTGTTCCTGTGATGTATCTAAACGATCCTTACTTATCTAACATGTTATTTGACGTTTGGATGGACTCCAGCAAGTCTGATGTGAGATACAAAGTTTTTGGACGCAGCAGGAGCTGGAAATAGTTTTAAACGAAACAACAGGTATTAGCGTTGTTCCTGTGCTGTATCTAATCGATCCTTACTCATCTATCATGTTATTTGGCGTTTCGATGGACTCCAGTAACTTTGATGTGAGATACGAAGTTCTCGGACGCAGCTGAAGCTGGAAATAGTTTTAAATGAAACACGTATTAGCGTTGTTCCTGTGCTGTATCTAATCGATCCTTACTCATATATCATGTTATTTGGCGTTTCGATGGACTCCAGTAACCCTGACGTGAGATACGAAGTTCTCGGACGCAGTAGAAGCTGGAAATAGTTTTAAAGGAAACAACACGTATTAGCGTTGTTCCTGTGATGTATCTAATCGATCCTTACTCATCTATCATGTTATTTGACGTTTGGATGGACTCCAGTAACTCTGATGTGAGATACAAAGTTTTTGGACGCAGCAGAAGCTGGAAATAGTTTTGAACTAAACAACACGTATTAGCGTTGTTGCTGTGATGTATCTAATCGATCCTTACTTAGCTACTATGTTATTTGACGTTTCGATGGACTCCAGTAACTCTAATGTGAGATACGAAATTTTCGGACGCAGCAGCAGCTGGAAATAGTTTGAAACGAAACAACACATATTAGCGTTGTTCCTGTGATGTATCTAATCGATCCTTACTCATCTATCATGTTATTTGACGTTTGGACGGACTCCAGTATCTCTGATGAGAGATACAAAGTTCTCGGACGCAGTAGAAGCTGGAAATAGTTTTAAATGAAACAACACGTATTAGCGTTGTACCTGTGATGTATCTAATCGATCCTTACTCATCTATCATGTTATTTGGCGTTTCGATGGACTCCAGTAGCTCTGATGTGAGATACGACGTTTTCTGAGGCAGCAGAAGCTGGAAATAGTTTTAAACGAAACAACACGCATTAGCGTTGTTCCTTTGATGTATCTAATCGATCCTTACTCATCTATCATGTTATTTGACGTTTCGATGGACTCCAGTAACTCTAATGTGAGAAACGAAATTTTCGGACGCAGCAGAAGCTGGAAATAGTTTTAAACGAAACAACACGCATTAGCGTTGTTCCTGTGATGTATCTAATCGATCCTTACTCATCTATCATGTTATTTGACGTTTGGATGGACTCCAGTAACCCTGACGTGAGATACGAAGTTCTCGGACGCAGCAGAACCTGGAAATAGTTTTAAACGAAACAACACGCATTAGCGTTGTTCCTGTGATGTATCTATTCGATCCTTACTCATCTATCATGTTATTTGGCGTTTCGATGGACTCCAGTAACTTTGATGTGAGATACGAAGTTCTCGGACGCAGCTGAAGCTGGAAATAGTTTTAAATGAAACAACATGTATTAGCGTTGTTCCTGTGATGTATCTAAACGATCCTTACTTATCTAACATGTTATTTGACGTTTGGATGGATTCCAGTAAGTATGATGTGAGATACAAAGTTTTTGGACGCAGCAGGAGCTGGAAATAGTTTTAAACGAAACAACACGTATTAGCGTTGTTCCTGTGCTGTATCTAATCGATCCTTACTCATATATCATGTTATTTGGCGTTTCGATGGACTCCAGTAGCTCTGATGTGAGATACGACGTTTTCGGACGCAGCAGAAGCTGGAAATAGTTTTAAACGAAACAACACGTATTAGCGTTGTTCCTGTGATGTATCTAATCGATCCTTACTCATCTATCATGTTATTTGACGTTTGGACCGACTCCAGTAACTCTGATGAGAGATACAAAGTTCTCGGACGCAGTAGAAGCTGGAAATAGTTTTAAATGAAACAACACGTATTAGCGTTGTTCCTGTGATGTATCTAATCGATCCTTACTCATCTATCATGTTATTTGGCGTTTCGATGGACTCCAGTAGCTCTGATGTGAGATACGACGTTTTCTGAGGCAGCAGAAGCTGGAAATAGTTTTAAACGAAACAACACGCATTAGCGTTGTTCCTGTGATGTATCTAATCGATCCTTACTCATCTATCATGTTATTTGACGTTTCGATGGACTCCAGTAACTCTAATGTGAGAAACGAAATTTTCGGACGCAGCAGAAGCTGGAAATAGTTTTAAACGAAACAACACGCATTAGCGTTGTTCCTGTGATGTATCTAATCGATCCTTACTCATCTATCATGTTATTTGACGTTTCGATGGACTCCAGTAACTCTAATGTGAGATACGAAATTTTCGGACGCAGCAGAAGCTGAAAATAGTTTTAAACGAAACAACACGCATTAGCGTTGTTCCTGTGATGTATCTAATCGATCCTTACTTATCTATCATGTTATTTGACGTTTGGATGGGCTCCAGTAACCCTGACGTGAGATACGAAATTCTCGGACGCAGCAGAATCTGGAAATAGTTTTAAACGAAACAACACGCATTGGCGTTGTTCCTGTGATGTATCTAATCGATCCTTACTCATCTATCATGTTATTTGACGTTTGGATGGACTCCAGTAACCCTGACGTGAGATACGAAGTTCTCGGACGCAGCAGAAGCTGGAAATAGTTTTAAACGAAACAACACGCATTAGCGTTGTTCCTGTGATGTATCTAATCGATCCTTACTCATCTATCATGTTATTTGACGTTTCGATGGACTCCAGTAACTCTAATGTGAGATACGAAATTTTCGGACGCAGCAGAAGCTGAAAATAGTTTTAAACGAAACAACACGCATTAGCGTTGTTCCTGTGATGTATCTAATCGATCCTTACTTATCTATCATGTTATTTGACGTTTGGATGGGCTCCAGTAACCCTGACGTGAGATACGAAGTTCTCGGACGCAGCAGAATCTGGAAATAGTTTTAAACGAAACAACACGCATTGGCGTTGTTCCTGTGATGTATCTAATCGATCCTTACTCATCTATCATGTTATTTGACGTTTGGATGGACTCCAGTAACCCTGACGTGAGATACGAAGTTCTCGGACGCAGCAGAACCTGGAAATAGTTTTAAACGAAACAACACGCATTAGCGTTGTTCCTGTGATGTATCTAATCGATCCTTACTCATCTATCATGTTATTTGGCGTTTCGATGGACTCCAGTAACTTTGATGTGAGATACGAAGTTCTCGGACGCAGCTGAAGCTGGAAATAGTTTTAAATGAAACAACATGTATTAGCGTTGTTCCTGTGATGTATCTAAACGATCCTTACTTATCTAACATGTTATTTGACGTTTGGATGGATTCCAGTAAGTATGATGTGAGATACAAAGTTTTTGGACGCAGCAGGAGCTGGAAATAGTTTTAAACGAAACAACACGTATTAGCGTTGTTCCTGTGCTGTATCTAATCGATCCTTACTCATATATCATGTTATTTGGCGTTTCGATGGACTCCAGTAGCTCTGATGTGAGATACGACGTTTTCGGACGCAGCAGAAGCTGGAAATAGTTTTAAACGAAACAACACGTATTAGCGTTGTTCCTGTGATGTATCTAATCGATCCTTACTCATCTATCATGTTATTTGACGTTTGGACCGACTCCAGTAACTCTGATGAGAGATACAAAGTTCTCGGACGCAGTAGAAGCTGGAAATAGTTTTAAATGAAACAACACGTATTAGCGTTGTTCCTGTGATGTATCTAATCGATCCTTACTCATCTATCATGTTATTTGGCGTTTCGATGGACTCCAGTAGCTCTGATGTGAGATACGACGTTTTCTGAGGCAGCAGAAGCTGGAAATAGTTTTAAACGAAACAACACGCATTAGCGTTGTTCCTGTGATGTATCTAATCGATCCTTACTCATCTATCATGTTATTTGACGTTTCGATGGACTCCAGTAACTCTAATGTGAGAAACGAAATTTTCGGACGCAGCAGAAGCTGAAAATAGTTTTAAACGAAACAACACGCATTAGCGTTGTTCCTGTGATGTATCTAATCGATCCTTACTTATCTATCATGTTATTTGACGTTTGGATGGGCTCCAGTAACCCTGACGTGAGATACGAAATTCTCGGACGCAGCAGAATCTGGAAATAGTTTTAAACGAAACAACACGCATTGGCGTTGTTCCTGTGATGTATCTAATCGATCCTTACTCATCTATCATGTTATTTGACGTTTGGATGGACTCCAGTAACCCTGACGTGAGATACGAAGTTCTCGGACGCAGCAGAAGCTGGAAATAGTTTTAAACGAAACAACACGCATTAGCGTTGTTCCTGTGATGTATCTAATCGATCCTTACTCATCTATCATGTTATTTGACGTTTCGATGGACTCCAGTAACTCTAATGTGAGATACGAAATTTTCGGACGCAGCAGAAGCTGAAAATAGTTTTAAACGAAACAACACGCATTAGCGTTGTTCCTGTGATGTATCTAATCGATCCTTACTTATCTATCATGTTATTTGACGTTTGGATGGGCTCCAGTAACCCTGACGTGAGATACGAAGTTCTCGGACGCAGCAGAATCTGGAAATAGTTTTAAACGAAACAACACGCATTGGCGTTGTTCCTGTGATGTATCTAATCGATCCTTACTCATCTATCATGTTATTTGACGTTTGGATGGACTCCAGTAACCCTGACGTGAGATACGAAGTTCTCGGACGCAGCAGAACCTGGAAATAGTTTTAAACGAAACAACACGCATTAGCGTTGTTCCTGTGATGTATCTAATCGATCCTTACTCATCTATCATGTTATTTGGCGTTTCGATGGACTCCAGTAACTTTGATGTGAGATACGAAGTTCTCGGACGCAGCTGAAGCTAGAAATAGTTTTAAACGAAACAACACGCATTAGCGTTGTTCCTGTGTAGTATCTAATCGATCCTAACTTATCTATCATGTTATTTGACATTTCGATGGACTCCAGTAGCTCTGATGTGATATACGACGTCTTCGGACGCAGCAGCAGCTGGAAATAGTTTTAAACGAAATAACACGTATTAGCGTTGTTCCTGTGATGTATCTAATCGATCCTTACTTAGCTACTATGTTATTTGACGTTTCGATGGACTCCAGTAACTCTAATGTGAGATACGAAATTTTCGGACGCAGCAGCAGCTGGAAATAGTTTGAAACGAAACAACACATATTAACGTTGTTCCTGTGATGTATCTAATCGATCCTTACTCATCTATCATGTTATTTGACGTTTGGACGGACTCCAGTAACTCTGATGAGAGATACAAAGTTCTCGGACGCAGTAGAAGCTGGAAATAGTTTTGAACGAAACAACACGTATTAGCGTTGGTCCTGTGATGTATCTAAACGATCCTTACTTATCTAACATGTTATTTGACGTTTGGATGGGCTCCAGTAAGTCTGATGTTGAGATACAAAGTTTTTGGACGCAGCAGAAGCTGGAAATAGTTTTAAACGAAACAACACGTATTAGCGTTGTTCCTGTGCTGTATCTAATCGATCCTTACTCATATATCATGTTATTTGGCGTTTCGATGGACTCCAGTAACTTTGATGTGAGATACGAAGTTCTCGGACGCAGCTGAAGCTGGAAATAGTTTTAAATGAAACAACACGTATTAGCGTTGTTCCTGTGATGTATCTAATCGATCCTTACTCATCTATCATGTTATTTGGCGTTTCGATGGACTCCAGTAACTTTGATGTGAGATACGAAGTTCTCGGACGCAGCTGAAGCTGGAAATAGTTTTAAATGAAACAACACGTATTAGCGTTGTTCCTGTGATGTATCTAATCGATCCTTACTCATCTATCAGGTTATTTGGCGTTTCGATGCACTCCAGTAACTTTGATGTGAGATACGAAGTTCTCGGACGCAGCTGAAGCTGGAAATAGTTTTAAATGAAACAACACGTATTAGCTTTGTTCCTGTGCTGTATCTAATCGATCCTTACTCATATATCATGTTATTTGGCGTTTCGATGGACTCCAGTAACCCTGACGTGAGATACGAGGCTCTCGGACGCAGCAGAAGCTGGAAATAGTTTTAAACGAAACAACACGTATTAGCGTTGTTCTTGTGATGTATCTAAAAGATCCTTACTCATCTATCATGTTATTTGACGTTTGGATGGACTCCAGTAACTCTGATGTGAGATACAAAGTTCTTGGACGCAGCAGAAGCTGGAAATAGTTTTGAACTAAACAACACGTATTAGCGTTGTTCCTGTGATGTATCTAATCGATCCTTACTTAGGTACTATGTTATTTGACGTTTCGGTGGACTCCAGTAACTCTAATGTGAGATACGAAATTTTCGGACGCAGCAGCAGCTGGAAATAGTTTGAAACGAAACAACACATATTAGCGTTGTTCCTGTGATGTATCTAATCGATCCTTACTCATCTATCATGTTATTTGACGTTTGGACGGACTCCAGTAACTCTGATGAGAGATACAAAGTTCTCGGACGCAGTAGAAGCTGGAAATAGTTTTAAATGAAACAACACGTATTAGCGTTGTTCCTGTGATGTATCTAATCGATCCTTACTCATCTATCATGTTATTTGGCGTTTCGATGGACTCCAGTAGCTCTGATGTGAGATACGACGTTTTCTGAGGCAGCAGAAGCTGGAAATAGTTTTAAACGAAACAACACGATTAGCGTTGTTCCTGTGATGTGTCTAATCGATCCTTACTCATCTATCATGTTATTTGGCGTTTCGATGGACTCCAGTAACTTTGATGTGAGATACGAAGTTCTCGGAAGCAGCTGAAGCTGGAAATAGTTTTAAATGAAACAACACGTATTAGCGTTGTTCCTGTGCTGTATCTAATCGATCCTTACTCATATGTCATGTTATTTGACGTTTTGATGGACTCCAGTAACTCTAATGTGAGAAACGAAATTTTCGGACGCAGCAGAAGCTGGAAATAGTTCTAAACGAAACTACACGCATTAGCGCTGTTCCTTTGATATATCTAATCGATCCTTACTTATCTATCATGTTATTTGACGTTTGGATGGACTCCAGTAACCCTGACGTGAGATACGAAGTTCTCGGACGCAGCAGAACCTGGAAATAGTTTTAAACGAAACAACACGCATTAGCGTTGTTCCTGTGATGTATCTAATCGATCCTTACTCATCTATCATGTTATTTGGCGTTTCGATGGACGCCAGTAACTTTGATGTGAGATACGAAGTTCTCGGACGCAGCAGAAGCTGGAAATAGTTTTAAACGAAACAACACGCATTAGCGTTGTTCCTGTGATGTATCTAATCGATCCTTACTCATCTATCATGTTATTTGGCGTTTCGATGGACTCCAGTAACTTTGATGTGAGATACGAAGTTCTCGGACGCAGCTGAAGCTGGAAATAGTTTTAAATGAAACAACACGTATTAGCGTTGTTCCTGTGATGTATCTAATCGATCCTTACTCATCTATCATGTTATTTGGCGTTTCGATGCACTCCAGTAACTTTGATGTGAGATACGAAGTTCTCGGACGCAGCTGAAGCTGGAAATAGTTTTAAATGAAACAACACGTATTAGCTTTGTTCCTGTGCTGTATCTAATCGATCCTTACTCATATATCATGTTATTTGGCGTTTCGATGGACTCCAGTAACCCTGACGTGAGATACGAGGCTCTCGGACGCAGCAGAAGCTGGAAATAGTTTTAAACGAAACAACACGTATTAGCGTTGTTCCTGTGATGTATCTAAAAGATCCTTACTCATCTATCATGTTATTTGACGTTTGGATGGACTCCAGTAACTCTGATGTGAGATACAAAGCTCTTGGACGCAGCAGAAGCTGGAAATAGTTTTGAACTAAACAACACGTATTAGCGTTGTTCCTGTGATGTATCTAATCGATCCTTACTTAGGTACTATGTTATTTGACGTTTCGGTGGACTCCAGTAACTCTAATGTGAGATACGAAATTTTCGGACGCAGCAGCAGCTGGAAATAGTTTGAAACGAAACAACACATATTAGCGTTGTTCCTGTGATGTATCTAATCGATCCTTACTCATCTATCATGTTATTTGACGTTTGGACGGACTCCAGTAACTCTGATGAGAGATACAAAGTTCTCGGACGCAGTAGAAGCTGGAAATAGTTTTAAATGAAACAACACGTATTAGCGTTGTTCCTGTGATGTATCTAATCGATCCTTACTCATCTATCATGTTATTTGGCGTTTCGATGGACTCCAGTAGCTCTGATGTGAGATACGACGTTTTCTGAGGCAGCAGAAGCTGGAAATAGTTTTAAACGAAACAACACGATTAGCGTTGTTCCTGTGATGTGTCTAATCGATCCTTACTCATCTATCATGTTATTTGGCGTTTCGATGGACTCCAGTAACTTTGATGTGAGATACGAAGTTCTCGGACGCAGCTGAAGCTGGAAATAGTTTTAAATGAAACAACACGTATTAGCGTTGTTCCTGTGCTGTATCTAATCGATCCTTACTCATATGTCATGTTATTTGACGTTTTGATGGACTCCAGTAACTCTAATGTGAGAAACGAAATTTTCGGACGCAGCAGAAGCTGGAAATAGTTCTAAACGAAACAACACGCATTAGCGCTGTTCCTGTGATATATCTAATCGATCCTTACTTATCTATCATGTTATTTGACGTTTGGATGGACTCCAGTAACCCTGACGTGAGATACGAAGTTCTCGGACGCAGCAGAACCTGGAAATAGTTTTAAACGAAACAACACGCATTAGCATTGTTCCTGTGATGTATCTAATCGATCCTTACTCATCTATCATGTTATTTGGCGTTTCGATGGACTCCAGTAACTTTGATGTGAGATACGAAGTTCTCGGACGCAGCTGAAGCTGGAAATAGTTTTAAATGAAACAACACGTATTAGCGTTGTTCCTGTGATGTATCTAAACGATCCTTACTTATCTAACATGTTATTTGACGTTTGGATGGACTCCAGCAAGTCTGATGTGAGATACAAAGTTTTTGGACGCAGCAGGAGCTGGAAATAGTTTTAAACGAAACAACAGGTATTAGCGTTGTTCCTGTGCTGTATCTAATCGATCCTTACTCATATATCATGTTATTTGGCGTTTAGATGGACTCCAGTAACTCTGATGTGAGATACGACGTTTTCGGACGCAGCAGAAACTGGAATTAGTTTTAAACGAAACAACACGTATTAGCGTTGTTCCTGTGATGTATCTAATCGATCCTTACTCATCTATCATGTTATTTGACGTTTGGATGAACTCCAGTAACTCTGATGAGAGACACAAAGATTTCGGACGCAGCAGAAGCTGGAAATAGTTTTGAACGAAACAACACGGATTAGCGTTGTTCCTGTGATGTATCTAATCGATCCTTACTCATCTATCATGTTATTTGACGTTTCGATGGACTCCAGTAACTCTAATGTGAGATACGAAATTTTCGGACGCAGCAGAAGCTGGAAATAGTTTTAAACGAAACAACACGCATTAGCGTTGTTCCTGTGATGTATCTAATCGATCCTTACTTATCTATCATGATATTTGACGTTTGGATGGGCTCCAGTAACCCTGACGTGAGATACGAAGTTCTCGGACGCAGCAGAAGCTGGAAATAGTTTTAAACGAAACAACACGTATTAGCGTTGTTCCTGTGATGTATCTAATCGATCCTTACTCATCTATCATGTTATTTGACGTTTGGATGGACTCCAGTAACTCTGATGTGAGATACAAAGTTTTTGGACGCAGCAGAAGCTGGAAATAGTTTTGAACGAAAGAACACGTATTAGCGTTGTTCCTGGGATGTATCTAATCGATCCTTGCTTAGCTACTATGTTATTTGACGTTTCGATGGACTCCAGTAACTCTAATGTGAGATACGAAATTTTCGGACGCAGCAGAAACTGGAAATAGTTTTAAACGAAACAACACGCATTAGCGTTGTTCCTGTGATATATCTAATCGATCCTTACTCATCTATCATGTTATTTGGCGTTTCGATGCACTCCAGTAACTTTGATGTGAGATACGAAGTTCTCGGACGCAGCTGAAGCTGGAAATAGTTTTAAATGAAACAACACGTATTAGCGTTGTTCCTGTGATGTATCTTAACGATCCTTACTTATCTAACATGTTATTTGACGTTTGGATGGACTCCAGTAAGTCTGATGTGAGATACAAAGATTTTGGACGCAGCAGGAGCTGGAAATAGTTTTAACCGAAACAACACGCATTAGCGTTGTTCCTGTGATGTATCTAATCGATCCTTACTTATCTATCATGTTATTTGACGTTTAAATGGACTCCAGTAACCCTGACGTGAGATACGAAGTTCTCGGACGCAGCAGAAGCTGGAAATAGTTTTAAACGAAACAACACGCATTAGCGTTGTTCCTGTGATGTATCTAATCGATCCTTACTCATCTATCATGTTATTTGACGTTTCGATGGACTCCAGTAACTCTAATGTGAGATACGAAATTTTCGGACGCAGCAGAAGCTGAAAATAGTTTTAAACGAAACAACACGCATTAGCGTTGTTTCTGTAATGTATCTAGTCGATCCTTACTTATCTATCATGTTATTTGACGTTCGGATGGACTCCAGTAACCCTGACGTGAGATACGAAGTTCTCGGACGCAGCAGAATCTGGAAATAGTTTTAAACGAAACAACGCGCATTGGCGTTGTTCCTGTGATGTATCTAATCGATCCTTACTCATCTATCACGTTATTTGACGTTTGGATTTACTCCAGTAACTCTAATGTGAGATACGAAATTTTCGGACGCAGCAGCAGCTGGAAATAGTTTGAAACGAAACAACACATATTAGCGATGTTCCTGTGATGTATCTAAAAGATCCTTACTCATCTATCATGTTATTTGACGTTTGGATGGACTCCAGTAACTCTGATGTGAGATACAAAGTTCTTGGACGCAGCAGAAGCTGGAAATAGTTTTGAACTAAACAACACGTATTAGCGTTGTTCCTGTGATGTATCTAATCGATCCTTACTTAGGTACTATGTTATTTGACGTTTCGGTGGACTCCAGTAACTCTAATGTGAGATACGAAATTTTCGGACGCAGCAGCAGCTGGAAATAGTTTGAAACGAAACAACACATATTAGCGTTGTTCCTGTGATGTATCTAATCGATCCTTACTCATCTATCATGTTATTTGACGTTTGGACGGACTCCAGTAACTCTGATGAGAGATACAAAGTTCTCGGACGCAGTAGAAGCTGGAAATAGTTTTAAATGAAACAACACGTATTAGCGTTGTTCCTGTGATGTATCTAATCGATCCTTACTCATCTATCATGTTATTTGGCGTTTCGATGGACTCCAGTAGCTCTGATGTGAGATACGACGTTTTCTGAGGCAGCAGAAGCTGGAAATAGTTTTAAACGAAACAACACGATTAGCGTTGTTCCTGTGATGTGTCTAATCGATCCTTACTCATCTATCATGTTATTTGGCGTTTCGATGGACTCCAGTAACTTTGATGTGAGATACGAAGTTCTCGGACGCAGCTGAAGCTGGAAATAGTTTTAAATGAAACAACACGTATTAGCGTTGTTCCTGTGCTGTATCTAATCGATCCTTACTCATATGTCATGTTATTTGACGTTTTGATGGACTCCAGTAACTCTAATGTGAGAAACGAAATTTTCGGACGCAGCAGAAGCTGGAAATAGTTCTAAACGAAACAACACGCATTAGCGCTGTTCCTGTGATATATCTAATCGATCCTTACTTATCTATCATGTTATTTGACGTTTGGATGGACTCCAGTAACCCTGACGTGAGATACGAAGTTCTCGGACGCAGCAGAACCTGGAAATAGTTTTAAACGAAACAACACGCATTAGCATTGTTCCTGTGATGTATCTAATCGATCCTTACTCATCTATCATGTTATTTGGCGTTTCGATGGACTCCAGTAACTTTGATGTGAGATACGAAGTTCTCGGACGCAGCTGAAACTGGAAATAGTTTTAAATGAAACAACACGTATTAGCGTTGTTCCTGTGATGTATCTAAACGATCCTTACTTATCTAACATGTTATTTGACGTTTGGATGGACTCCAGCAAGTCTGATGTGAGATACAAAGTTTTTGGACGCAGCAGGAGCTGGAAATAGTTTTAAACGAAACAACAGGTATTAGCGTTGTTCCTGTGCTGTATCTAATCGATCCTTACTCATATATCATGTTATTTGGCGTTTAGATGGACTCCAGTAACTCTGATGTGAGATACGACGTTTTCGGACGCAGCAGAAGCTGGAATTAGTTTTAAACGAAACAACACGTATTAGCGTTGTTCCTGTGATGTATCTAATCGATCCTTACTCATCTATCATGTTATTTGACGTTTGGATGAACTCCAGTAACTCTGATGAGAGACACAAAGATTTCGGACGCAGCAGAAGCTGGAAATAGTTTTGAACGAAACAACACGGATTAGCGTTGTTCCTGTGATGTATCTAATCGATCCTTACTCATCTATCATGTTATTTGACGTTTCGATGGACTCCAGTAACTCTAATGTGAGATACGAAATTTTCGGACGCAGCAGAAGCTGGAAATAGTTTTAAACGAAACAACACGCATTAGCGTTGTTCCTGTGATGTATCTAATCGATCCTTACTTATCTATCATGATATTTGACGTTTGGATGGGCTCCAGTAACCCTGACGTGAGATACGAAGTTCTCGGACGCAGCAGAAGCTGGAAATAGTTTTAAACGAAACAACACGTATTAGCGTTGTTCCTGTGATGTATCTAATCGATCCTTACTCATCTATCATGTTATTTGACGTTTGGATGGACTCCAGTAACTCTGATGTGAGATACAAAGTTTTTGGACGCAGCAGAAGCTGGAAATAGTTTTGAACGAAAGAACACGTATTAGCGTTGTTCCTGGGATGTATCTAATCGATCCTTGCTTAGCTACTATGTTATTTGACGTTTCGATGGACTCCAGTAACTCTAATGTGAGATACGAAATTTTCGGACGCAGCAGAAACTGGAAATAGTTTTAAACGAAACAACACGCATTAGCGTTGTTCCTGTGATATATCTAATCGATCCTTACTCATCTATCATGTTATTTGGCGTTTCGATGCACTCCAGTAACTTTGATGTGAGATACGAAGTTCTCGGACGCAGCTGAAGCTGGAAATAGTTTTAAATGAAACAACACGTATTAGCGTTGTTCCTGTGATGTATCTTAACGATCCTTACTTATCTAACATGTTATTTGACGTTTGGATGGACTCCAGTAAGTCTGATGTGAGATACAAAGATTTTGGACGCAGCAGGAGCTGGAAATAGTTTTAACCGAAACAACACGCATTAGCGTTGTTCCTGTGATGTATCTAATCGATCCTTACTTATCTATCATGTTATTTGACGTTTAAATGGACTCCAGTAACCCTGACGTGAGATACGAAGTTCTCGGACGCAGCAGAAGCTGGAAATAGTTTTAAACGAAACAACACGCATTAGCGTTGTTCCTGTGATGTATCTAATCGATCCTTACTCATCTATCATGTTATTTGACGTTTCGATGGACTCCAGTAACTCTAATGTGAGATACGAAATTTTCGGACGCAGCAGAAGCTGAAAATAGTTTTAAACGAAACAACACGCATTAGCGTTGTTTCTGTAATGTATCTAGTCGATCCTTACTTATCTATCATGTTATTTGACGTTCGGATGGACTCCAGTAACCCTGACGTGAGATACGAAGTTCTCGGACGCAGCAGAATCTGGAAATAGTTTTAAACGAAACAACGCGCATTGGCGTTGTTCCTGTGATGTATCTAATCGATCCTTACTCATCTATCACGTTATTTGACGTTTGGATTTACTCCAGTAACTCTAATGTGAGATACGAAATTTTCGGACGCAGCAGCAGCTGGAAATAGTTTGAAACGAAACAACACATATTAGCGATGTTCCTGTGATGTATCTAATCGATCCTTACTCATCTATCATGTTATTTGACGTTTGGACGGACTCCAGTAACTCTGATGAGAGATACAAAGTTCTCGGACGCAGTAGAAGCTGGAAATAGTTTTGAACGAAACAACACGTATTAGCGTTGTTCCTGTGATGTATCTAAACGATCCTTACTTATCTAACATGTTATTTGGCGTTTCGATGGACTCCAGTAACTTTGATGTGAGATACGATGTCCTCGGACGCAGCTGAAGCTGGAAATAGTTTCAAATGAAACAACACGTATTAGCGTTGTTCCTGTGCTGTATCTAATCGATCCTTACTCATATATCATGTTATTTGGCGTTTCGATGGACTCCAGTAGCTCTGATGTGAGATACGACGTTTTCGGACGCAGCAGAAGCTGGAAATAGTTTTATACGAAACAACACGCATTAGCGTTGTTCCTGTGATGTATCTAATCGATCCTTACTCATCTATCATGTTAATTGGCGTTTCGATGGACTCCAGTAGCTCTGATGTGAGATACGACGTTTCCGGACGCAGCAGAAGCTGGAAATAGTTTTAAACGAAACAACACGCATTAGCGTTGTTCCTGTGATGTATCTAATCGATCCTTACTCATCTATCATGTTATTTGGCGTTTCGATGGACTCCAGTAGCTCTGATGTGAGATACGAAGTTCTCGGATGCAGCGGAAGCTGGAAATAGTTTTAAATGAAACAACACGTATTAGCGTTGTTCCTGTGCTGTATCTAATCGATCCTTACTCATATATCATGTTATTTGGCGTTTCGATGGACTCCAGTAACCCTGACGTGAGATACGAAGTTCTCGGACGCAGCAGAACCTGGAAATAGTTTTAAACGAAACAACACGCATTAGCGTTGTTCCTGTGATGTATCTAATCGATCCTTACTCATCTATCATGTTATTTGGCGTTTCGATGGACTCCAGTAACTTTGATGTGAGATACGATGTCCTCGGGCGCAGCTGAAGCTGGAAATAGTTTTAAATGAAACAACACGTATTAGCGTTGTTCCTGTGATGTATCTAAACGATCCTTACTTATCTAACATGTTATTTGACGTTTGGACGGACTCCAGTAACTCTGATGAGAGATACGAAGTTCTCGGACGCAGCAGAAGCTGGAAATAGTTTTAAACGAAACAACACGCATTAGCGTTGTTCCTGTGATGTATCTAATCGATCCTTACTCATCTATCATGTTATTTGACGTTTCGATGGACTCCAGTAACTCTAATGTGAGAAACGAAATTTTCGGACGCAGCAGAAGCTGGAAATAGTTTTAAACGAAACAACACGCATTAGCGTTGTTCCTGTGATGTATCTAATCGATCCTTACTCATATATCATGTTATTTGGCGTTTCGATGGACTCCAGTAGCTCTGATGTGAGATACGACGTTTTCGGACGCAGCAGAATCTGGAAATAGTTTTAAACGAAACAACACGTATTAGCGTTGTTCCTGTGATGTATCTAATCGATCCTTACTCATCTATCATGTTATTTGACGTTTGGATGGACTCCAGTAAGTCTGATGTGAGATACAAAGTTTTTGGACGCAGCAGGAGCTGGAAATAGTTTTAAACGAAACAACACGTATTAGCGTTGTTCCTGTGCTGTATCTAATCGATCCTTACTCATATATCATGTTATTTGGCGTTTCGATGGACTCCAGTAGCTCTGATGTGAGATACGACGTTTTCGGACGCAGCAGAAGCTGGAAATAGTTTTAAACGAGACAACACGTATTAGCGTTGTTCCTGTGATGTATCTAATCGATCCTTACTCATCTATCATGTTATTTGACGTTTGGATGGACTCCAGTAACTCTGATGAGAGACACAAAGATTTCGGACGCAGCAGAAGCTGGAAATAGTTTTGAACGAAACAACACGTATTAGCGTTGTTCCTGTGATGTATCTAATCGATCCTTACTCATCTATCATGTTATTTGACGTTTGGACGGACTCCAGTAACTCTGATGAGAGATACGAAGTTCTCGGACGCAGCAGAAGCTGGAAATAGTTTTAAACGAAACAACACGCATTAGCGTTGTTCCTGTGATGTATCTAATCGATCCTTACTCATCTATCATGTTATTTGACGTTTGGATGGACTCCAGTAGCTCTGATGTGAGATACGACGTTTTCGGACGCAGCAGAATCTGGAAATAGTTTTAAACGAAACAACACGTATTAGCGTTGTTCCTGTGATGTATCTAATCGATCCTTACTCATCTATTATGTTATTTGACGTTTGGATGGACTCCAGTAACCCTGACGTGAGATACGAAGTTCTCGGACGCAGCAGAACCTGGAAATAGTTTTAAACGAAACAACACGCATTAGCGTTGTTCCTGTGATGTATCTAATCGATCCTTACTCATCTATCATGTTATTTGGCGTTTCGATGGACTCCAGTAACTTTGATGTGAGATACGAAGTTCTAGGACGCAGCTGAAGCTGGAAATAGTTTTAAATGAAACAACACGTATTAGCGTTGTTCCTGTGATGTATCTAAACGATCCTTACTTATCTAACATGTTATTTGACGTTTGGATGGACTCCAGTAAGTCTGATGTGAGATACAAAGTTTTTGGACGCAGCAGGAGCTGGAAATAGTTTTAAACGAAACAACACGTATTAGTGTTGTTCCTGTGCTGTATTTAATCGATCCTTACTCATATATCATGTTATTTGGCGTTTCGATGGACTCCAGTAGCTCTGATGTGAGATACGAAGTTCTCGGACGCAGCAGAAGCTACAAATAGTCTTAAACGAAACAACACGTATTAGCGTTGTTCCTGTGATGTATCTAATCGATCCTTACTCATCTATCATGTTATTTGACGTTTGGATGGACTCCAGTAACTCTGATGTGAGATACAAAGTTTTTGGACGCAGCAGAACCTGGAAATAGTTTTGAACGAAACAACACGTATTAGCGTTGTTCCTGTGATGTATCTAATCGATCCTTAATCATCTATCATGTTATTTGGCGTTTCGATGGACTCCAGTAGCTCTGATGTGAGATACGAAATTCTCGGACGCAGCAGAAGCTGGAAATAGTTTTAAACGAAACAACACGCATTAGCGTTGTTCCTGTGATGTATCTAATCGATCCTTACTTATCTATCATATTATTTGACGTTTGGATGGACTCCAGTAACCCTGACGTGAGATACGAAGTTCTCGGACGCAGCAGAAGCTGGAAATAATTTTAAACGAAACAACACGTATTGGCGTTGTTCCTGTGATGTATCTAATCGATCCTTACTCATCTATCATGTTATTTGACGTTTGGATGGACTCCATTAACTCTGAAGTGAGATACAAAGTTTTTGGACGCAGCAGAAGCTGGAAATAGTTTTGAACGAAACAACACGTATTAGCGTTGTTCCTGTGATGTATCTAATCGATCCTTACTTAGCTACTATGTTATTTGACGTTTGGATGGACTCCAGTAACTCTAATGTGAGATACGAAATTTTCGGACGCAGCAGAAGCTGGAAATAGTTTTAAACGAAACAACACGCATTAGCGTTGTTCCTGTAATGCATCTAATCGATCCTTACTTATCTATCATGTTATTTGACGTTTGGATGGACTCCAGTAACCCTGACTTGAGATACGAAGTTCTCGGAAGCAGCAGAAGCTGGAAATAGTTTTAAACGAAACAACACGCATTAGCGTTGTTCCTGTGATGTATCTAATCGATCCTTACTTATCTATCATGTTATTTGACGTTTGGATGGACTCCAGTAACCCTGACGTGAGATACGAAGTTCTCGGACGCAGCAGATGCTGGAAATAGTTTTAAACGAAACAACACGTATTAGCGTTGTTCCTGTGATGTATCTAATCGATCCTTACTTATCTATCATGTTATTTGGCGTTTCGATGAACTCCAGTAGCTCTGATGTGAGATACGAAATTTTCGGACGCAGCAGAAGCTGGAAATAGTTTTAAACGAAACAACACGCATTAGCGTTGTTCCTGTGATGTATCTAATCGATCCTTACTTATCTATCATGTTATTTGACGTTTGGATGGACTCCAGTAACCCTGACGTGAGATACGAAGTTCTCGGACGCAGCAGAAGCTGGAAATAGTTTTAAACGAAACAACACGTATTAGCGTTGTTCCTGTGATGTATCTAATCGATCCTTACTCATCTATCATGTTATTTGACGTTTGGATGGACTCCAGTAACTCTGATGTGAGATACAAAGTTTTTGGACGCAGCAGAAGCTGGAAATAGTTTTGATAGAAACAACACGTATTAGCGTTGTTGCTGTGATGTATCTAATCGATCCTTACTTAGCTACTATGTTATTTGACGTTTGGATGGACTCCAGTAACTCTAATGTGAGATACGAAATTTTCGGATGCAGCAGAAGCTGGAAATAGTTTTAAACGAAACAACACGCATTAGCGTTGTTCCTGTGATGTATCTAATCGATCCTTACTTAACTATCATGTTATTTGACGTTTGGATGGACTCCAGTAACCCTGACGTGAGATACGAAGTTCTCGGACGCAGCAGAAGCTGGAAATAGTTCTAAACGAAACAACACGCATTAGCGTTGTTCCTGTGATGTATCTAATCGATCCTTACTTATCTATCATGTTATTTGACGTTTGGATGGACTCCAGTAACCCTGACGTGAGATGCGAAGTTCTCGGACGCAGCAGGAGCTGGAAATAGTTTTAAACGAAACAACACGTATTAGCGTTGTTCCTGTGCTGTATCTAATCGATCCTTACTCATATATCATGTTATTTATCGTTTCGATGGACTCCAGTAGCTCTGATGTGAGATACGACGTTTTCGGACGCAGCAGAAGCTGGAAATAGTTTTAAACGAAACAACACGCATTAGCGTTGTTCCTGTGATGTATCTAATCGATCCTTACTTAGCTACTATGTTATTTGACGTTTCGATGGACTCCAGTAACTCTAATGTGAGATACGAAATTTTCGGACGCAGCAGAAGCTGGAAATAGTTTTAAACGAAACAACACGCATTAGCGTTGTTCCTGTGATGTATCTAATCGATCCTTACTTATCTATCATGTTATTTGACGTTTGGATGGACTCCAGTAACCCTGACGTGAGATACGAAGTTCTCGGACGCAGCAGAAGCTGGAAATAGTTTTAAACGAAACAACACGTATTAGCGTTGTTTCTGTGATGTATCTAATCGATCCTTACTCATCTATCATGTTATTTGACGTTTGGATGGACTCCAGTAACTCTGATGTGAGATACAAAGTTTTTGGATGCAGCAGAAGCTGGAAATAGTTTTGAACGAAACAACACCTATTAGCGTTGTTTCTGTGATGTATCTAATCCATCCTTACTCATCTATCATGTTATTTGGCGTTTCGATGGACTCCAGTAACTTTGATGTGAGATACGAAGTTCTCGGACGCAGCTGAAGCTGGAAATAGTTTTAAATGAAACAACACGTATTAGCGTTGTTCCTGTGATGTATCTAAACGATCCCTACTTATCTAACATGTTATTTGACGTTTGGATGGACTCCAGTAAGTCTGATGTGAGATACAAAGTTTTTGGACGCAGCAGGAGCTGGAAATAGTTTTAAACGAAACAACACGTATTAGCGTTGTTCCTGTGATGTATCTAAT
Source organism: Prosopocoilus inquinatus (assembly GCA_036172665.1). Taxonomy (NCBI): domain Eukaryota; kingdom Metazoa; phylum Arthropoda; class Insecta; order Coleoptera; family Lucanidae; genus Prosopocoilus; species Prosopocoilus inquinatus. Next base: position 46,474,526 of record CM069870.1, read on the forward strand.
CGATCCTTACTCATCTATCATGTTATTTGACGTTTGGATGGACTCCAGTAACTCTGATGTGAGATACAAAGTTTTTGGACGCAACAGAACCTGGAAATAGTTTTGAACGAAACAACACGTATTAGCGTTGTTCCTGTGCTGTATCTAATCGATCCTTACTCATATATCATGTTATTTGGCGTTTCGATGGACTCCAGTAGCTCTGATGTGAGATACGACGTTTTCGGACGCAGCAGAAGCTGGAAATAGTTTTAAACGAAACAACACGTATTAGCGTTGTTCCTGTGATGTATCTAATCGATCCTTACTCATCTATCATGTTATTTGACGTTTCGATGGACTCCAGTAACTCTAATGTGAGATACGAAATTTTCGGACGCAGCAGAAACTGGAAATAGTTTTAAACGAAACAACACGCATTAGCGTTGTTCCTGTGATGTATCTAATCGATCCTTACTTATCTATCATGTTATTTGACGTTTGGATGGACTCCAGTAACCCTGACGTGAGATACGAAGTTCTCGGACGCAGCAGAAGCTGGAAATAGTTTTAAACGAAACAACACGTATTAGCGTTGTTCCTGTGATGTATCTAATCGATCCTTACTCATCTATCATGTTATTTGACGTTTGGATGGACTCCAGTAACTCTGATGTGAGATACAAAGTTTTTGGACGCAGCAGAAGCTGGAAATAGTTTTGAACGAAACAACACCTATTAGCGTTGTTCTTGTGATGTATCTAATCGATCCTTACTTAGCTACTATGTTATTTGACGTTTGGATGGACTCCAGTAACTCTAATGTGAGATACGAAATTTTCGGACGCAGCAGAAGCTGGAAATAGTTTTAAACGAAACAACACGCATTAGCGTTGTTCCTGTGATGTATCTAATCGATCCTTACTTATCTATCATGTTATTTGACGTTTGGATGGACTCCAGTAACCCTGACGTGAGATACGAAGTTCTCGGACGCAGCAGAAGCTGGAAATGGTTTTAAACGAAACAACACGTATTAGCGTTGTTTCTGTGATGTATCTAATCGATCCTTACTCATCTATCATGTTATTTGACGTTTGGATGGACTCCAGTAACTCTGATGAGAGATACAAAGTTTTTGGACGCAGCAGAAGCTGGAAATAGTTTTGAACGAAACAACACCTATTAGCGTTGTTTCTGTGATGTATCTAATCGATCCTTACTCATCTATCATGTTATTTGGCGTTTCGATGGACTCCAGTAACTTTGATGTGAGATACGAAGTTCTCGGACGCAGCTGAAGCTGGAAATAGTTTTAAATGAAACAACACGTATTAGCGTTGTTCCTGTGATGTATCTAAACGATCCTTACTTATCTAACATGTTATTTGACGTTTGGATGGACTCCAGTAAGTCTGATGTGAGATACAAAGTTTTTGGACGCAGCAGGAGCTGGAAATAGTTTTAAACGAAACAACACGTATTAGCGTTGTTCCTGTGATGTATCTAATCGATCCTTACTCATCTATCATGTTATTTGACGTTTGGATGGACTCCAGTAACTCTGATGTGAGATACAAAGTTTTTGGACGCAACAGAACCTGGAAATAGTTTTGAACGAAGCAACACGTATTAGCGTTGTTCCTGTGCTGTATCTAATCGATCCTTACTCATATATCATGTTATTTGGCGTTTCGATGGACTCCAGTAGCTCTGATGTGAGATACGACGTTTTCGGACGCAGCAGAAGCTGGAAATAGTTTTAAACGAAACAACACGTATTAGCGTTGTTCCTGTGATGTATCTAATCGATCCTTACTTATCTATCATGTTATTTGACGTTTCGATGGACTCCAGTAACTCTAATGTGAGATACGAAATTTTCGGACGCAGCAGAAGCTGGAAATAGTTTTAAACGAAACAACACGCATTAGCGTTGTTCCTGTGATGTATCTAATCGATCCTTACTTATCTATCATGTTATTTGACGTTTGGATGGACTCCAGTAACCCTGACGTGAGATACGAAGTTCTCGGACGCAGCAGAAGCTGGAAATAGTTTTAAACGAAACAACACGTATTAGCGTTGTTCCTGTGATGTATCTAATCGATCCTTACTCATCTATCATGTTATTTGACGTTTGGATGGACTCCAGTAACTCTGATGTGAGATACGACGTTTTCGGACGCAGCAGAAGCTGGAAATAGTTTTAAACGAGACAACACGTATTAGCGTTGTTCCTGTGATGTATCTAATCGATCCTTACTCATCTATCATGTTATTTGACGTTTGGATGGACTCCAGTAACTCTGATGAGAGACACAAAGATTTCGGACGCAGCAGAAGCTGGAAATAGTTTTGAACGAAACAACACGTATTAGCGTTGTTCCTGTGATGTATCTAATCGATCCTTACTCATCTATCATGTTATTTGACGTTTGGACGGACTCCAGTAACTCTGATGAGAGATACGATGTTCTCGGACGCAGCAGAAGCTGGAAATAGTTTTAAACGAAACAACACGCATTAGCGTTGTTCCTGTGATGTATCTAATCGATCCTTACTCATCTATCATGTTATTTGACGTTTGGATGGACTCCAGTAGCTCTGATGTGAGATACGACGTTTTCGGACGCAGCAGAATCTGGAAATAGTTTTGAACGAAACAACACGTATTAGCGTTGTTCCTGTGATGTATCTAATCGATCCTTACTCATCTATCATGTTATTTGACGTTTGGATGGACTCCAGTAACCCTGACGTGAGATACGAAGTTCTCGGACGCAGCAGAACCTGGAAATAGTTTTAAACGAAACAACACGCATTAGCGTTGTTCCTGTGATGTATCTAATCGATCCTTACTCATCTATCATGTTATTTGACGTTTCGATGGACTCCAGTAACTTTGATGTGAGATACGAAGTTCTCGGACGCAGCTGAAGCTGGAAATAGTTTTAAATGAAACAACACGTATTAGCGTTGTTCCTGTGATGTATCTAAACGATCCTTACTTATCTAACATGTTATTTGACGTTTGGATGGACTCCAGTAAGTCTGATGTGAGATACAAAGTTTTTGGACGCAGCAGGAGCTGGAAATAGTTTTAAACGAAACAACACGTATTAGTGTTGTTCCTGTGCTGTATTTAATCGATCCTTACTCATATATCATGTTATTTGGCGTTTCGATGGACTCCAGTAGCTCTGATGTGAGATACGACGTTTTCGGACGCAGCAGAAGCTGGAAATAGTTTTAAACGAAACAACACGTATTAGCGTTGTTCCTGGGATGTATCTAATCGATCCTTACTCATCTATCATGTTATTTGACGTTTGGATGGACTTCAGTAACTCTGATGAGAGACACAAAGATTTCGGACGCAGCAGAAGCTGGAAATAGTTTTAAACGAAACAACACGCATTAGCGTTGTTCCTGTGATGTATCTAATCGATCCTTACTTATCTATCATGTTATTTGACGTTTGGACGGACTCCAGTAACCCTGACGTGAGATACGAAGTTCTCGGACGCAGCAGAAGCTGGAAATAGTTTCAAACGAAACAACACGCATTAGCGTTGTTCCTGTGATGTATCTAATCGATCCTTACTCATCTATCATGTTATTTGACGTTTCGATGGACTCCAGTAACTCTAATGTGAGATACGAAATTTTCGGACGCAGCAGAAGCTGAAAATAGTTTTAAACGAAACAACACGCATTAGCGTTGTTCCTGTGATGTATCTAATCGATCCTTACTTATCTATCATGTTATTTGAAGTTTGGATGGGCTCCAGTAACCCTGACGTGAGATACGAAGTTCTCGGACGCAGCAGAATCTGGAAATAGTTTTAAACGAAACAACACGCATTGGCGTTGTTCCTGTGATGTATCTAATCGATCCTTACTCATCTATCATGTTATTTGACGTTTGGATGGACTCCAGTAACCCTGACGTGAGATACGAAGTTCTCGGACGCAGCAGAAGCTGGAAATAGTTTTAAACGAAACAACACGTATTAGCGTTGTTCCTGTGATGTATCTAATCGATCCTTACTCATCTATCATGTTATTTGACGTTTGGATGGACTTCAGTAACTCTGATGTGAGATACAAAGTTCTTGGACGCAGCAGAAGCTGGAAATAGTTTTGAACGAAACAACACGTATTAGCGTTGTTCCTGTGATGTATCTAATCGATCCTCACTTAGCTACTATGTTATTTGACGTTTCGATGAACTCCAGTAACTCTAATGTGAGATACGAAATTTTCGGACGCAGCAGCAGCTGGAAATAGTTTGAAACGAAACAACACATATTAGCGTTGTTCCTGTGATGTATCTAATCGATCCTTACTCATCTATCATGTTATTTGACGTTTGGACGGACTCCAGTAACTCTGATGAGAGATAAAAAGTTCTCGGACGCAGTAGAAGCTGGAAATAGTTTTGAACGAAACAACACGTATTAGCGTTGTTCCTGTGATGTATCTAAACGATCCTTACTTATCTAACATGTTATTTGACGTTTGGATGGACTCCAGCAAGTCTGATGTGAGATACAAAGTTTTTGGACCCAGCAGAAGCTGGAAATAGTTTTAAACGAAACAACACGTATTAGCGTTGTTCCTCTGCTGTATCTAATCGATCCTTACTCATATATCATGTTACTTGGCGTTTCGATGGACTCCAGTAGCTCTGATGTGAGATACGACGTTTTCGGACGCAGCAGAAGCTGGAAATAGTTTTAAAAGAAACAACACGCATTAACGTTGTTCCTCTGATGTATCTAATCGATCCTTACTCATCTATCATGTTATTTGGCGTTTCGATGGACTCCAGTAACTTTGGTGTGAGATACGAAGTTCTCGGACGCAGCTGAAGCTGGAAATAGCTTTAAATGAAACAACACGTATTAGCGTTGTTCCTGTGATGTATCTAATCGATCCTTACTCATCTATCATGTTATTTGGCGTTTCGATGGACTCCAGTAACTTTGATGTGAGATACGACGTTTTCGGACGCAGCAGAATCTGGAAATAGTTTTAAACGAAACAACACGTATTAGCGTTGTTCCTGTGATGTATCTAATCGATCCTTACTCATCTATCATGTTATTTGACGTTTGGATGGACTCCAGTAACTCTGATGTGAGATACGACGTTTTCGAACGCAGCAGAAGCTGGAAATAGTTTTAAACGAAACAACACGTATTAGCGTTGTTCCTGTGATGTATCTAATCTATCCTTACTCATCTATCATGTTATTTGACGTTTGGATGGACTCCAGTAACTCTGATGAGAGACACAAAGATTTCGGACGCAGCAGAAGCTGGAAATAGTTTTGAACGAAACAACACGTATTAGCGTTGTTCCTGTGATGTATCTAATCGATCCTTACTCATCTATCATGTTATTTGACGTTTGGACGGACTCCAGTAACTCTGATGAGAGATACGAAGTTCTCGGACGCAGCAGAAGCTGGAAATAGTTTTAAACGAAACAACACGCATTAGCGTTGTTCCTGTGATGTATCTAATCGATCCTTACTCATCTATCGTGTTATTTGACGTTTCGATGGACTCCAGTAACTCTAATGTGAGAAACGAAATTTTCGGACGCAGCAGAAGCTGGAAATAGTTTTAAACGAAACAACACGCATTAGCGTTGTTCCTGTGATGTATCTAATCGATCCTTACTTATCTATCATGTTATTTGACGTTTGGATGGACTCCAGTAACCCTGACGTGAGATACGAAGTTCTCGGACGCAGCAGAACCTGGAAATAGTTTTAAAAGAAACAACACGCATTAACGTTGTTCCTCTGATGTATCTAATCGATCCTTACTCATCTATCATGTTATTTGGGGTTTCGATGGACTCCAGTAACTTTGATGTGAGATACGAAGTTCTCGGACGCAGCTGAAGCTGGAAATAGCTTTAAATGAAACAACACGTATTAGCGTTGTTCCTGTGATGTATCTAATCGATCCTTACTCATCTATCATGTTATTTGGCGTTTCGATGGACTCCAGTAACTTTGATGTGAGATACGAAGTTCTCGGACGCAGCTGAAGCTGGAAATAGCTTTAAATGAAACAACACGTATTAGCGTTGTTCCTGTGATGTATCTAATCGATCCTTACTCATCTATCATGTAATTTGGCGTTTCGATGGACTCCAGTAGCTCTGATGTGAGATACGACGTTTTCGGACGCAGCAGAAGCTGGAAATAGTTTTAAAAGAAACAACACGCATTAACGTTGTTCCTCTGATGTATCTAATCGATCCTTACTCATCTATCATGTTATTTGGGGTTTCGATGGACTCCAGTAACTTTGATGTGAGATACGAAGTTCTCGGACGCAGCTGAAGCTGGAAATAGCTTTAAATGAAACAACACGTATTAGCGTTGTTCCTGTGATGTATCTAATCGATCCTTACTCATCTATCATGTTATTTGGCGTTTCGATGGACTCCAGTAACTTTGATGTGAGATACGAAGTTCTCGGACGCAGCTAAAGCTGGAAATAGTTTTAAATGAAACAACACGTATTAGCGTTGTTCCTGTGCTGTATCTAATCAATCCTTACTCATATATCATGTTATTTGGCGTTTCGATGGACTCCAGTAACCCTGACGTGAGATACGAAGTTCTCGCACGCAGCAGAAGCTGGAAATATTTTAAACGAAACAACACGTATTAGCGTTGTTCCTGTGATGTATCTAATCGATCCTTACTCATCTATCATGTTATTTGACGTTTGGATGGACTCCAGTAACTCTGATGTGAGATACAAAGTTTTTGGACGCAGCAGAAGCTGGAAATAGTTTTGAACTAAACAACACGTATTAGCGTTGTTCCTGTGATGTATCTAATCGATCCTTACTTAGCTACTTTGTTATTTGACGTTTCGATGGACTCCAGTAACTCTAATGTGAGATACGAAATTTTCGGACGCAGCAGCAGCTGGAAATAGTTTGAAACGAAACAACACATATTAGCGTTGTTCCTGTGATGTATCTAATCGATCCTTACTCATCTATCATGTTATTTGACGTTTGGACGGACTCCAGTAACTCTGATGAGAGATACAAAGTTCTCGGACGCAGTAGAAGCTGGAAATAGTTTTAAATGAAACAACACGTATTAGCGTTGTTCCTGTGATGTATGTAATCGATCCTTACTCATCTATCATGTTATTTGGCGTTTCGATGGACTCCAGTAGCTCTGATGTGAGATACGACGTTTTCTGAGGCAGCAGAAGCTGGAAATAGTTTTAAACGAAACAACACGCATTAGCGTTGTTCCTGTGATGTATCTAATCGATCCTTACTCATCTATCATGTTATTTGACGTTTCGATGGACTCCAGTAACTCTAATGTGAGAAACGAAATTTTCGGACGCAGCAGAAGCTGGAAATAGTTTTAAACGAAACAACACGCATTAGCGTTGTTCCTGTGATGTATCTAATCGATCCTTACTCATCTATCATGTTATTTGACGTTTGGATGGACTCCAGTAACCCTGACGTGAGATACGAAGTTCTCGGACGCAGCAGAACCTGGAAATAGTTTTAAACGAAACAACACGCATTAGCGTTGTTCCTGTGATGTATCTAATCGATCCTTACTTATCTATCATGTTATTTGACGTTTGGATGGACTCCAGTAACCCTGACGTGAGATACGAAGTTCTCGGACGCAGCAGAACCTGGAAATAGTTTTAAACGAAACAACACACATTAGCGTTGTTCCTGTGATGTATCTAATCGATCCTTACTCATCTATCATGTTATTTGGCGTTTCGATGGACTCCAGTAACTTTGATGTGAGATACGAAGTTCTCGGACGCAGCTGAAGCTGGAAATAGTTTTATATGAAACAACACGTATTAGCGTTGTTCCTGTGATGTATCTAAACGATCCTTACTTATCTAACATGTTATTTGACGTTTGGATGGACTCCAGTAAGTCTGATGTGAGATACAAAGTTTTTGGACGCAGCAGGAGCTGGAAATAGTTTTAAACGAAACAACACGTATTAGCGTTGTTCCTGTGCTGTATTTAATCGATCCTTACTCATATATCATGTTATTTGGCGTTTCGATGGACTCCAGTAGCTCTGATGTGAGATACGACGTTTTCGGACGCAGCAGAAGCTGGAAATAGTTTTAAACGAAACAACACGTATTAGCGTTGTTCCTGTGATGTATCTAATCGATCCTTACTCATCTATAATGTTATTTGACGTTTGGATGGACTTCAGTAACTCTGATGAGAGACACAAAGATTTCGGACGCAGCAGAAGCTGGAAATAGTTTTGAACGAAACAACACGTATTAGCGTTGTTCCTGTGATGTATCTAATCGATCCTTACTCACCTATCATGTTATTTGACGTTTGGATGGACTCCAGTAAGTCTGATGTGAGATACAAAGATTTTGGACGCAGCAGGAGCTGGAAATAGTTTTAACCGAAACAACACGCATTAGCGTTGTTCCTGTGATGTATCTAATCGATCCTTACTTATCTATCATGTTATTTGGCGTTTCGATGGACTCCAGTAGCTCTGATGTGAGATACGACGTTTTCGGACGCAGCAGAAGCTGGAAATAGTTTTAAACGAAACAACACGTATTAGCGTTGTTCCTGTGATGTATCTAATCGATCCTTACTCATCTATCATGTTATTTGACGTTTGGATGGACTTCAGTAACTCTGATGAGAGACACAAAGATTTCGGACGCAGCAGAAGCTGGAAATAGTTTTGAACGAAACAACACGTATTAGCGTTGTTCCTGTGATGTACCTAATCGATCCTTACTCATCTATCATGTTATTTGACGTTTGGATGGACTCCAGTAACCCTGACGTGAGATACGAAGTTCTCGGACGCAGCAGAAGCTGGAAATAGTTTTAAACGAAACAACACGCATTAGCGTTGTTCCTGTGATGTATCTGATCGATCCTTACTCATCTATCATGTTATTTGACGTTTCGATGGACTCCAGTAACTCTAATGTGAGATACGAAATTTTCGGACGCAGCAGAAGCTGAAAATAGTTTTAAACGAAACAACACGCATTAGCGTTGTTTCTGTAATGTATCTAATCGATCCTTACTTATCTATCATGTTATTTGACGTTCGGATGGACTCCAGTAACCCTGACGTGAGATACGAAGTTCTCGGACGCAGCAGAATCTGGAAATAGTTTTAAACGAAACAACGCGCATTGGCGTTGTTCCTGTGATGTATCTAATCGATCCTTACTCATCTATCACGTTATTTGACGTTTGGATGGACTCCAGTAACTCTAATGTGAGATACGAAATTTTCGGACGCAGCAGCAGCTGGAAATAGTTTGAAACGAAACAACACATATTAGCGATGTTCCTGTGATGTATCTAATCGATCCTTACTCATCTATCATGTTATTTGACGTTTGGACGGACTCCAGTAACTCTGATGAGAGATACAAAGTTCTCGGACGCAGTAGAAGCTGGAAATAGTTTTGAACGAAACAACACGTATTAGCGTTGTTCCTGTGATGTATCTAAACGATCCTTACTTATCTAACATGTTATTTGGCGTTTCGATGGACTCCAGTAACTTTGATGTGAGATACGATGTCCTCGGACGCAGCTGAAGCTGGAAATAGTTTCAAATGAAACAACACGTATTAGCGTTGTTCCTGTGCTGTATCTAATCGATCCTTACTCATATATCATGTTATTTGGCGTTTCGATGGACTCCAGTAGCTCTGATGTGAGATACGACGTTTTCGGACGCAGCAGAAGCTGGAAATAGTTTTATACGAAACAACACGCATTAGCGTTGTTCCTGTGATGTATCTAATCGATCCTTACTCATCTATCATGTTAATTGGCGTTTCGATGGACTCCAGTAGCTCTGATGTGAGATACGACGTTTCCGGACGCAGCAGAAGCTGGAAATAGTTTTAAACGAAACAACACGCATTAGCGTTGTTCCTGTGATGTATCTAATCGATCCTTACTCATCTATCATGTTATTTGGCGTTTCGATGGACTCCAGTAGCTCTGATGTGAGATACGAAGTTCTCGGATGCAGCGGAAGCTGGAAATAGTTTTAAATGAAACAACACGTATTAGCGTTGTTCCTGTGCTGTATCTAATCGATCCTTACTTATATATCATGTTATTTGGCGTTTCGATGGACTCCAGTAACCCTGACGTGAGATACGAAGTTCTCGGACGCAGCAGAACCTGGAAATAGTTTTAAACGAAACAACACGCATTAGCGTTGTTCCTGTGATGTATCTAATCGATCCTTACTCATCTATAATGTTATTTGGCGTTTCGATGGACTCCAGTAACTTTGATGTGAGATACGATGTCCTCGGGCGCAGCTGAAGCTGGAAATAGTTTTAAATGAAACAACACGTATTAGCGTTGTTCCTGTGATGTATCTAAACGATCCTTACTTATCTAACATGTTATTTGACGTTTGGATGGACTCCAGTAAGTCTGATGTGAGATACAAAGTTTTTGGACGCAGCAGGAGCTGGAAATAGTTTTAAACGAAACAACACGTATTAGCGTTGTTCCTGTGCTTAATCTAATCGATCCTTACTCATATATCATGTTATTTGGCGTTTCGATGGACTCCAGTAGCTCTGATGTGAGATACGACGTTTTCGGACGCAGCAGAATCTGGAAATAGTTTTAAACGAAACAACACGTATTAGCGTTGTTCCTGTGATGTATCTAATCGATCCTTACTCATCTATCATGTTATTTGACGTTTGGATGGACTCCAGTAACTCTGATGAGAGACACAAAGATTTCGGACGCAGCAGAAGCTGGAAATAGTTTTGAACGAAACAACACGTATTAGCGTTGTTCCTGTGATGTATCTAATCGATCCTTACTCATCTATCATGTTATTTGACGTTTGGACGGACTCCAGTAACTCTGATGAGAGATACGAAGTTCTCGGACGCAGCAGAAGCTGGAAATAGTTTTAAACGAAACAACACGCATTAGCGTTGTTCCTGTGATGTATCTAATCGATCCTTACTCATCTATCATGTTATTTGACGTTTCGATGGACTCCAGTAACTCTAATGTGAGAAACGAAATTTTCGGACGCAGCAGAAGCTGGAAATAGTTTTAAACGAAACAACACGCATTAGCGTTGTTCCTGTGATGTATCTAATCGATCCTTACTTATCTATCATGTTATTTGACGTTTGGATGGACTCCAGTAACCCTGACGTGAGATACGAAGTTCTCGGACGCAGCAGAACCTGGAAATAGTTTTAAACGAAACAACACGCATTAGCGTTGTTCCTGTGATGTATCTAATCGATCCTTACTCATCTATCATGTTATTTGGCGTTTCGATGGACTCCAGTAACTTTGATGTGAGATACGAAGTTCTCGGACGCAGCTGAAGCTGGAAATAGTTTTAAATGAAACAACACGTATTAGCGTTGTTCCTGTGATGTATCTAAACGATCCTTACTTATCTAACATGTTATTTGACGTTTGGATGGACTCCAGTAAGTCTGATGTGAGATACAAAGTTTTTGGACGCAGCAGGAGCTGGAAATAGTTTTAAACGAAACAACACGTATTAGTGTTGTTCCTGTGCTGTATTTAATCGATCCTTACTCATATATCATGTTATTTGGCGTTTCGGTGGACTCCAGTAGCTCTGATGTGAGATACGACGTTTTCGGACGCAGCAGAAGCTGGAAATAGTTTTAAACGAAACAACACGTATTAGCGTTGTTCCTGTGATGTATCTAATCGATCCTTACTCATCTATCATGTTATTTGACGTTTGGATGGACTTCAGTAACTCTGATGAGAGACACAAAGATTTCGGACGCAGCAGAAGCTGGAAATAGTTTTAAACGAAACAACACGCATTAGCGTTGTTCCTGTGATGTATCTAATCGATCCTTACTTATCTATCATGTTATTTGACGTTTGGACGGACTCCAGTAACCCTGACGTGAGATACGAAGTTCTCCGACGCAGCAGAAGCTGGAAATAGTTTCAAACGAAACAACACGCATTAGCGTTGTTCCTGTGATGTATCTAATCGATCCTTACTCATCTATCATGTTATTTGACGTTTCGATGGACTCCAGTAACTCTAATGTGAGATACGAAATTTTCGGACGCAGCAGAAGCTGAAAATAGTTTTAAACGAAACAACACGCATTAGCGTTGTTCCTGTGATGTATCTAATCGATCCTTACTTATCTATCATGTTATTTGACGTTTGGATGGGCTCCAGTAACCCTGACGTGAGATACGAAGTTCTCGGACGCAGCAGAATCTGGAAATAGTTTTAAACGAAACAACACGCATTGGCGTTGTTCCTGTGATGTATCTAATCGATCCTTACTCATCTATCATGTTATTTGACGTTTGGATGGACTCCAGTAACCCTGACGTGAGATACGAAGTTCTCGGACGCAGCAGAAGCTGGAAATAGTTTTAAACGAAACAACACGTATTAGCGTTGTTCCTGTGATGTATCTAATCGATCCTCACTTAGCTACTATGTTATTTGACGTTTCGATGAACTCCAGTAACTCTAATGTGAGATACGAAATTTTCGGACGCAGCAGCAGCTGGAAATAGTTTGAAACGAAACAACACATATTAGCGTTGTTCCTGTGATGTATCTAATCGATCCTTACTCATCTATCATGTTATTTGACGTTTGGACGGACTCCAGTAACTCTGATGAGAGATACAAAGTTCTCGGACGCAGTAGAAGCTGGAAATAGTTTTGAACGAAACAACACGTATTAGCGTTGTTCCTGTGATGTATCTAAACGATCCTTACTTATCTAACATGTTATTTGACGTTTGGATGGACTCCAGTAAGTCTGATGTGAGATACAAAGTTTTTGGACGCAGCAGAAGCTGGAAATAGTTTTAAACGAAACAACACGTATTAGCGTTGTTCCTCTGCTGTATCTAATCGATCCTTACTCATATATCATGTTACTTGGCGTTTCGATGGACTCCAGTAGCTCTGATGTGAGATACGACGTTTTCGGACGCAGCAGAAGCTGGAAATAGTTTTAAAAGAAACAACACGCATTAACGTTGTTCCTCTGATATATCTAATCGATCCTTACTCATCTATCATGTTATTTGGCGTTTCGATGGACTCCAGTAACTTTGATGTGAGATACGAAGTTCTCGGACGCAGCTGAAGCTGGAAATAGCTTTAAATGAAACAACACGTATTAGCGTTGTTCCTGTGATGTATCTAATCGATCCTTACTCATCTATCATGTTATTTGGCGTTTCGATGGACTCCAGTAACTTTGATGTGAGATACGACGTTTTCGGACGCAGCAGAATCTGGAAATAGTTTTAAACGAAACAACACGTATTAGCGTTGTTCCTGTGATGTATCTAATCGATCCTTACTCATCTATCATGTTATTTGACGTTTGGATGGACTCCAGTAACTCTGAGGTGAGATACGACGTTTTCGGACGCAGCAGAAGCTGGAAATAGTTTTAAACGAAACAACACGTATTAGCGTTGTTCCTGTGATGTATCTAATCGATCCTTACTCATCTATCATGTTATTTGACGTTTGGATGGACTCCAGTAACTCTGATGAGAGACACAAAGATTTCGGACGCAGCAGAAGCTGGAAATAGTTTTGAACGAAACAACACGTATTAGCGTTGTTCCTGTGATGTATCTAATCGATCCTTACTCATCTATCATGTTATTTGACGTTTGGACGGACTCCAGTAACTCTGATGAGAGATACGAAGTTCTCGGACGCAGCAGAAGCTCGAAATAGTTTTAAACGAAACAACACGCATTAGCGTTGTTCCTGTGATGTATCTAATCGATCCTTACTCATCTATCATGTTATTTGACGTTTCGACGGACTCCAGTAACTCTAATGTGAGAAACGAAATTTTCGGACGCAGCAGAAGCTGGAAATAGTTTTAAACGAAACAACACGCATTAGCGTTGTTCCTGTGATGTATCTAATCGATCCTTACTTATCTATCATGTTATTTGACGTTTGGATGGACTCCAGTAACCCTGACGTGAGATACGAAGTTCTCGGACGCAGCAGAACCTGGAAATAGTTTTAAAAGAAACAACACGCATTAACGTTGTTCCTCTGATGTATCTAATCGATCCTTACTCATCTATCATGTTATTTGGCGTTTCGATGGACTCCAGTAACTTTGATGTGAGATACGAAGTTCTCGGACGCAGCTGAAGCTGGAAATAGCTTTAAATGAAACAACACGTATTAGCGTTGTTCCTGTGATGTATCTAATCGATCCTTACTCATCTATCATGTTATTTGGCGTTTCGATGGACTCCAGTAACTTTGATGTGAGATACGAAGTTCTCGGACGCAGCTGAAGCTGGAAATAGCTTTAAATGAAACAACACGTATTAGCGTTGTTCCTGTGATGTATCTAATCGATCCTTACTCATCTATCATGTTATTTGGCGTTTCGATGGACTCCAGTAGCTCTGATGTGAGATACGACGTTTTCGGACGCAGCAGAAGCTGGAAATAGTTTTAAAAGAAACAACACGCATTAACGTTGTTCCTCTGATGTATCTAATCGATCCTTACTCATCTATCATGTTATTTGGCGTTTCGATGGACTCCAGTAACTTTGATGTGAGATACGAAGTTCTCGGACGCAGCTGAAGCTGGAAATAGTTTTAAATGAAACAACACGCATTAGCGTTGTTCCTGTGCTGTATCTAATCGATCCTTACTCATATATCATGTTATTTGGCGTTTCGATGGACTCCAGTAACCCTGACGTGAGATACGAAGTTCTCGCACGCAGCAGAAGCTGGAAATATTTTAAACGAAACAACACGTATTAGCGTTGTTCCTGTGATGTATCTAATCGATCCTTACTCATCTATCATGTTATTTGACGTTTGGATGGACTCCAGTAACTCTGATGTGAGATACAAAGTTTTTGGACGCAGCAGAAGCTGGAAATAGTTTTGAACTAAACAACACGTATTAGCGTTGTTCCTGTGATGTATCTAATCGATCCTTACTTAGCTACTTTGTTATTTGACGTTTCGATGGACTCCAGTAACTCTGAGGTGAGATACGACGTTTTCGGACGCAGCAGAAGCTGGAAATAGTTTTAAACGAAACAACACGTATTAGCGTTGTTCCTGTGATGTATCTAATCGATCCTTGCTCATCTATCATGTTATTTGACGTTTGGATGGACTCCAGTAACTCTGATGAGAGACACAAAGATTTCGGACGCAGCAGAAGCTGGAAATAGTTTTGAACGAAACAACACGTATTAGCGTTGTTCCTGTGATGTATCTAATCGATCCTTACTCATCTATCATGTTATTTGACGTTTGGACGGACTCCAGTAACTCTGATGAGAGATACGAAGTTCTCGGACGCAGCAGAAGCTGGAAATAGTTTTAAACGAAACAACACGCATTAGCGTTGTTCCTGTGATGTATCTAATCGATCCTTACTCATCTATCATGTTATTTGACGTTTCGACGGACTCCAGTAACTCTAATGTGAGAAACGAAATTTTCGGACGCAGCAGAAGCTGGAAATAGTTTTAAACGAAACAACACGCATTAGCGTTGTTCCTGTGATGTATCTAATCGATCCTTACTTATCTATCATGTTATTTGACGTTTGGATGGACTCCAGTAACCCTGACGTGAGATACGAAGTTCTCGGACGCAGCAGAACCTGGAAATAGTTTTAAAAGAAACAACACGCATTAACGTTGTTCCTCTGATGTATCTAATCGATCCTTACTCATCTATCATGTTATTTGGCGTTTCGATGGACTCCAGTAACTTTGATGTGAGATACGAAGTTCTCGGACGCAGCTGAAGCTGGAAATAGCTTTAAATGAAACAACACGTATTAGCGTTGTTCCTGTGATGTATCTAATCGATCCTTACTCATCTATCATGTTATTTGGCGTTTCGATGGACTCCAGTAACTTTGATGTGAGATACGAAGTTCTCGGACGCAGCTGAAGCTGGAAATAGCTTTAAATGAAACAACACGTATTAGCGTTGTTCCTGTGATGTATCTAATCGATCCTTACTCATCTATCATGTTATTTGGCGTTTCGATGGACTCCAGTAGCTCTGATGTGAGATACGACGTTTTCGGACGCAGCAGAAGCTGGAAATAGTTTTAAAAGAAAGAACACGCATTAACGTTGTTCCTCTGATGTATCTAATCGATCCTTACTCATCTATCATGTTATTTGGCGTTTCGATGGACTCCAGTAACTTTGATGTGAGATACGAAGTTCTCGGACGCAGCTGAAGCTGGAAATAGTTTTAAATGAAACAACACGCATTAGCGTTGTTCCTGTGCTGTATCTAATCGATCCTTACTCATATATCATGTTATTTGGCGTTTCGATGGACTCCAGTAACCCTGACGTGAGATACGAAGTTCTCGCACGCAGCAGAAGCTGGAAATATTTTAAACGAAACAACACGTATTAGCGTTGTTCCTGTGATGTATCTAATCGATCCTTACTCATCTATCATGTTATTTGACGTTTGGATGGACTCCAGTAACTCTGATGTGAGATACAAAGTTTTTGGACGCAGCAGAAGCTGGAAATAGTTTTGAACTAAACAACACGTATTAGCGTTGTTCCTGTGATGTATCTAATCGATCCTTACTTAGCTACTTTGTTATTTGACGTTTCGATGGACTCCAGTAACTCTAATGTGAGATACGAAATTTTCGGACGCAGCAGCAGCTGGAAATAGTTTTAAACGAAACAACACATATTAGCGTTGTTCCTGTGATGTATCTAATCGATCCTTACTCATCTATCATGTTATTTGACGTTTGGACGGACTCCAGTAACTCTGATGAGAGATACAAAGTTCTCGGACGCAGTAGAAGCTGGAAATAGTTTTAAATGAAACAACACGTATTAGCGTTGTTCCTGTGATGTATCTAATCGATCCTTACTCATCTATCATGTTATTTGGCGTTTCGATGGACTCCAGTAGCTCTGATGTGAGATACGACGTTTTCTGAGGCAGCAGAAGCTGGAAATAGTTTTAAACGAAACAACACGCATTAGCGTTGTTCCTGTGATGTATCTAATCGATCCTTAATCATCTATCATGTTATTTGACGTTTCGATGGACTCCAGTAACTCTAATGTGAGAAACGAAATTTTCGGACGCAGCAGAAGCTGGAAATAGTTTTAAACGAAACAACACGTATTAGCGTTGTTCCTGTGATGTATCTAATCGATCCTTACTCATCTATCATGTTATTTAACGTTTGGATGGACTTCAGTAACTCTGATGAGAGACACAAAGATTTCGGACGCAGCAGAAGCTGGAAATAGTTTTAAACGAAACAACACGCATTAGCGTTGTTCCTGTGATGTATCTAATCGATCCTTACTTATCTATCATGTTATTTGACGTTTGGACGGACTCCAGTAACCCTGACGTGAGATACGAAGTTCTCGGACGCAGCAGAAGCTGGAAATAGTTTCAAACGAAACAACACGCATTAGCGTTGTTCCTGTGATGTATCTAATCGATCCTTACTCATCTATCATGTTATTTGACGTTTCGATGGACTCCAGTAACTCTAATGTGAGATACGAAATTTTCGGACGCAGCAGAAGCTGAAAATAGTTTTAAACGAAACAACACGCATTAGCGTTGTTCCTGTGATGTATCTAATCGATCCTTACTTATCTATCATGTTATTTGAAGTTTGGATGGGCTCCAGTAACCCTGACGTGAGATACGAAGTTCTCGGACGCAGCAGAATCTGGAAATAGTTTTAAACGAAACAACACGCATTGGCGTTGTTCCTGTGATGTATCTAATCGATCCTTACTCATCTATCATGTTATTTGACGTTTGGATGGACTCCAGTAACCCTGACGTGAGATACGAAGTTCTCGGACGCAGCAGAAGCTGGAAATAGTTTTAAACGAAACAACACGTATTAGCGTTGTTCCTGTGATGTATCTAATCGATCCTTACTCATCTATCATGTTATTTGACGTTTGGATGGACTTCAGTAACTCTGATGTGAGATACAAAGTTCTTGGACGCAGCAGAAGCTGGAAATAGTTTTGAACGAAACAACACGTATTAGCGTTGTTCCTGTGATGTATCTAATCGATCCTCACTTAGCTACTATGTTATTTGACGTTTCGATGAACTCCAGTAACTCTAATGTATGATGATGTATGATGTATCTAAACGATCCTTATTTATCTAACATGTTATTTGACGTTTGGATGGACTCCAGCAAGTCTGATGTGAGATACAAAGTTTTTGGACCCAGCAGAAGCTGGAAATAGTTTTAAACGAAACAACACGTATTAGCGTTGTTCCTCTGCTGTATCTAATCGATCCTTACTCATATATCATGTTACTTGGCGTTTCGATGGACTCCAGTAGCTCTGATGTGAGATACGACGTTTTCGGACGCAGCAGAAGCTGGAAATAGTTTTAAAAGAAACAACACGCATTAACGTTGTTCCTCTGATGTATCTAATCGATCCTTACTCATCTATCATGTTATTTGGCGGACGGACTCCAGTAACTCTGATGAGAGATACAAAGTTCTCGGACGCAGTAGAAGCTGGAAATAGTTTTGAACGAAACAACACGTATTAGCATTGTTCCTGTGATGTATCTAAACGATCCTTACTTATCTAACATGTTATTTGGCGTTTCGATGGACTCCAGTAACTTTGATGTGAGATACGATGTCCTCGGACGCAGCTGAAGCTGGAAATAGTTTCAAATGAAACAACACGTATTAGCGTTGTTCCTGTGCTGTATCTAATCGATCCTTACTCATATATCATGTTATTTGGCGTTTCGATGGACTCCAGTAGCTCTGATGTGAGATACGACGTTTTCGGACGCAGCAGAAGCTGGAAATAGTTTTATACGAAACAACACGCATTAGCGTTGTTCCTGTGATGTATCTAATCGATCCTTACTCATCTATCATGTTAATTGGCGTTTCGATGGACTCCAGTAGCTCTGATGTGAGATACGACGTTTCCGGACGCAGCAGAAGCTGGAAATAGTTTTAAACGAAACAACACGCATTAGCGTTGTTCCTGTGATGTATCTAATCGATCCTTACTCATCTATCATGTTATTTGGCGTTTCGATGGACTCCAGTAGCTCTGATGTGAGATACGAAGTTCTCGGATGCAGCGGAAGCTGGAAATAGTTTTAAATGAAACAACACGTATTAGCGTTGTTCCTGTGCTGTATCTAATCGATCCTTACTCATATATCATGTTATTTGGCGTTTCGATGGACTCCAGTAACCCTGACGTGAGATACGAAGTTCTCGGACGCAGCAGAACCTGGAAATAGTTTTAAACGAAACAACACGCATTAGCGTTGTTCCTGTGATGTATCTAATCGATCCTTACTCATCTATCATGTTATTTGGCGTTTCGATGGACTCCAGTAACTTTGATGTGAGATACGATGTCCTCGGGCGCAGCTGAAGCTGGAAATAGTTTTAAATGAAACAACACGTATTAGCGTTGTTCCTGTGATGTATCTAAACGATCCTTACTTATCTAACATGTTATTTGACGTTTGGATGGACTCCAGTAAGTCTGATGTGAGATACAAAGTTTTTGGACGCAGCAGGAGCTGGAAATAGTTTTAAACGAAACAACACGTATTAGCGTTGTTCCTGTGCTGTATCTAATCGATCCTTACTCATATATCATGTTATTTGGCGTTTCGATGGACTCCAGTAGCTCTGATGTGAGATACGACGTTTTCGGACGCAGCAGAATCTGGAAATAGTTTTAAACGAAACAACACGTATTAGCGTTGTTCCTGTGATGTATCTAATCGATCCTTACTCATCTATCATGTTATTTGACGTTTGGATGGACTCCAGTAACTCTGATGAGAGACACAAAGATTTCGGACGCAGCAGAAGCTGGAAATAGTTTTGAACGAAACAACACGTATTAGCGTTGTTCCTGTGATGTATCTAATCGATCCTTACTCATCTATCATGTTATTTGACGTTTGGATGGACTCCAGTAACTCTGATGAGAGACACAAAGATTTCGGACGCAGCAGAAGCTGGAAATAGTTTTGAACGAAACAACAGGTATTAGCGTTGTTCCTGTGATGTATCTAATCGATCCTTACTCATCTATCATGTTATTTGGCGTTTCGATGGACTCCAGTAACTTTGATGTGAGATACGAAGTTCTCGGACGCAGCTGAAGCTGGAAATAGTTTTAAATGAAACAACACGCATTAGCGTTGTTCCTGTGCTGTATCTAATCGATCCTTACTCATATATCATGTTATTTGGCGTTTCGATGGACTCCAGTAACCCTGACGTGAGATACGAAGTTCTCGCACGCAGCAGAAGCTGGAAATATTTTAAACGAAACAACACGTATTAGCGTTGTTCCTGTGATGTATCTAATCGATCCTTACTCATCTATCATGTTATTTGACGTTTGGATGGACTCCAGTAACTCTGATGTTAGATACAAAGTTTTTGGACGCAGCAGAAGCTGGAAATAGTTTTGAACTAAACAACACGTATTAGCGTTGTTCCTGTGATGTATCTAATCGATCCTTACTTAGCTACTTTGTTATTTGACGTTTCGATGGACTCCAGTAACTCTAATGTGAGATACGAAATTTTCGGACGCAGCAGCAGCTGGAAAGAGTTTTAAACGAAACAACACATATTAGCGTTGTTCCTGTGATGTATCTAATCGATCCTTACTCATCTATCATGTTATTTGACGTTTGGACGGACTCCAGTAACTCTGATGAGAGATACAAAGTTCTCGGACGCAGTAGAAGCTGGAAATAGTTTTAAATGAAACAACACGTATTAGCGTTGTTCCTGTGATGTATCTAATCGATCCTTACTCATCTATCATGTTATTTGGCGTTTCGATGGACTCCAGTAGCTCTGATGTGAGATACGACGTTTTCTGAGGCAGCAGAAGCTGGAAATAGTTTTAAACGAAACAACACGCATTAGCGTTGTTCCTGTGATGTATCTAATCGATCCTTAATCATCTATCATGTTATTTGACGTTTCGATGGACTCCAGTAACTCTAATGTGAGAAACGAAATTTTCGGACGCAGCAGAAGCTGGAAATAGTTTTAAACGAAACAACACGTATTAGCGTTGTTCCTGTGATGTATCTAATCGATCCTTACTCATCTATCATGTTATTTGACGTTTGGATGGACTTCAGTAACTCTGATGAGAGACACAAAGATTTCGGACGCAGCAGAAGCTGGAAATAGTTTTAAACGAAACAACACGCATTAGCGTTGTTCCTGTGATGTATCTAATCGATCCTTACTTATCTATCATGTTATTTGACGTTTGGACGGACTCCAGTAACCCTGACGTGAGATACGAAGTTCTCGGACGCAGCAGAAGCTGGAAATAGTTTCAAACGAAACAACACGCATTAGCGTTGTTCCTGTGATGTATCTAATCGATCCTTACTCATCTATCATGTTATTTGACGTTTCGATGGACTCCAGTAACTCTAATGTGAGATACGAAATTTTCGGACGCAGCAGAAGCTGAAAATAGTTTTAAACGAAACAACACGCATTAGCGTTGTTCCTGTGATGTATCTAATCGATCCTTACTTATCTATCATGTTATTTGAAGTTTGGATGGGCTCCAGTAACCCTGACGTGAGATACGAAGTTCTCGGACGCAGCAGAATCTGGAAATAGTTTTAAACGAAACAACACGCATTGGCGTTGTTCCTGTGATGTATCTAATCGATCCTTACTCATCTATCATGTTATTTGACGTTTGGATGGACTCCAGTAACCCTGACGTGAGATACGAAGTTCTCGGACGCAGCAGAAGCTGGAAATAGTTTTAAACGAAACAACACGTATTAGCGTTGTTCCTGTGATGTATCTAATCGATCCTTACTCATCTATCATGTTATTTTACGTTTGGATGGACTTCAGTAACTCTGATGTGAGATACAAAGTTCTTGGACGCAGCAGAAGCTGGAAATAGTTTTGAACGAAACAACACGTATTAGCGTTGTTCCTGTGATGTATCTAATCGATCCTCACTTAGCTACTATGTTATTTGACGTTTCGATGAACTCCAGTAACTCTAATGTGAGATACGAAATTTTCGGACGCAGCAGCAGCTGGAAATAGTTTGAAACGAAACAACACATATTAGCGTTGTTCCTGTGATGTATCTAATCGATCCTTACTCATCTATCATGTTATTTGACGTTTGGACGGACTCCAGTAACTCTGATGAGAGATACAAAGTTCTCGGACGCAGTAGAAGCTGGAAATAGTTTTGAACGAAACAACACGTATTAGCGTTGTTCCTGTGATGTATCTAAACGATCCTTACTTATCTAACATGTTATTTGACGTTTGGATGGACTCCAGCAAGTCTGATGTGAGATACAAAGTTTTTGGACCCAGCAGAAGCTGGAAATAGTTTTAAACGAAACAACACGTATTAGCGTTGTTCCTCTGCTGTATCTAATCGATCCTTACTCATATATCATGTTACTTGGCGTTTCGATGGACTCCAGTAGCTCTGATGTGAGATACGACGTTTTCGGACGCAGCAGAAGCTGGAAATAGTTTTAAAAGAAACAACACGCATTAACGTTGTTCCTCTGATGTATCTAATCGATCCTTACTCATCTATCATGTTATTTGGCGTTTCGATGGACTCTAGTAACTTTGGTGTGAGATACGAAGTTCTCGGACGCAGCTGAAGCTGGAAATAGCTTTAAATGAAACAACACGTATTAGCGTTGTTCCTGTGATGTATCTAATCGATCCTTACTCATCTATCATGTTATTTGGCGTTTCGATGGACTCCAGTAACTTTGATGTGAGATACGAAGTTCTCGGACGCAGCTGAAGCTGGAAATAGCTTTAAATGAAACAACACGTATTAGCGTTGTTCCTGTGATGTATCTAATCGATCCTTACTCATCTATCATGTTATTTGGCGTTTCGATGGACTCCAGTAGCTCTGATGTGAGATACGACGTTTTCGGACGCAGCAGAAGCTGGAAATAGTTTTAAAAGAAACAACACGCATTAACGTTGTTCCTCTGATGTATCTAATCGATCCTTACTCATCTATCATGTTATTTGGCGTTTCGATGGACTCCAGTAACTTTGATGTGAGATACGAAGTTCTCGGACGCAGCTGAAGCTGGAAATAGTTTTAAATGAAACAACACGCATTAGCGTTGTTCCTGTGCTGTATCTAATCGATCCTTACTCATATATCATGTTATTTGGCGTTTCGATGGACTCCAGTAACCCTGACGTGAGATACGAAGTTCTCGCACGCAGCAGAAGCTGGAAATATTTTAAACGAAACAACACGTATTAGCGTTGTTCCTGTGATGTATCTAATCGATCCTTACTCATCTATCATGTTATTTGACGTTTGGATGGACTCCAGTAACTCTGATGTGAGATACAAAGTTTTTGGACGCAGCAGAAGCTGGAAATAGTTTTGAACTAAACAACACGTATTAGCGTTGTTCCTGTGATGTATCTAATCGATCCTTACTTAGCTACTTTGTTATTTGACGTTTCGATGGACTCCAGTAACTCTAATGTGAGATACGAAATTTTCGGACGCAGCAGCAGCTGGAAATAGTTTTAAACGAAACAACACATATTAGCGTTGTTCCTGTGATGTATCTAATCGATCCTTACTCATCTATCATGTTATTTGACGTTTGGACGGACTCCAGTAACTCTGATGAGAGATACAAAGTTCTCGGACGCAGTAGAAGCTGGAAATAGTTTTAAATGAAACAACACGTATTAGCGTTGTTCCTGTGATGTATCTAATCGATCCTTACTCATCTATCATGTTATTTGGCGTTTCGATGGACTCCAGTAGCTCTGATGTGAGATACGACGTTTTCTGAGGCAGCAGAAGCTGGAAATAGTTTTAAACGAAACAACACGCATTAGCGTTGTTCCTGTGATGTATCTAATCGATCCTTAATCATCTATCATGTTATTTGACGTTTCGATGGACTCCAGTAACTCTAATGTGAGAAACGAAATTTTCGGACGCAGCAGAAGCTGGAAATAGTTTTAAACGAAACAACACGTATTAGCGTTGTTCCTGTGATGTATCTAATCGATCCTTACTCATCTATCATGTTATTTGACGTTTGGATGGACTTCAGTAACTCTGATGAGAGACACAAAGATTTCGGACGCAGCAGAAGCTGGAAATAGTTTTAAACGAAACAACACGCATTAGCGTTGTTCCTGTGATGTATCTAATCGATCCTTACTTATCTATCATGTTATTTGACGTTTGGACGGACTCCAGTAACCCTGACGTGAGATACGAAGTTCTCGGACGCAGCAGAAGCTGGAAATAGTTTCAAACGAAACAACACGCATTAGCGTTGTTCCTGTGATGTATCTAATCGATCCTTACTCATCTATCATGTTATTTGACGTTTCGATGGACTCCAGTAACTCTAATGTGAGATACGAAATTTTCGGACGCAGCAGAAGCTGAAAATAGTTTTAAACGAAACAACACGCATTAGCGTTGTTCCTGTGATGTATCTAATCGATCCTTACTTATCTATCATGTTATTTGAAGTTTGGATGGGCTCCAGTAACCCTGACGTGAGATACGAAGTTCTCGGACGCAGCAGAATCTGGAAATAGTTTTAAACGAAACAACACGCATTGGCGTTGTTCCTGTGATGTATCTAATCGATCCTTACTCATCTATCATGTTATTTGACGTTTGGATGGACTCCAGTAACCCTGACGTGAGATACGAAGTTCTCGGACGCAGCAGAAGCTGGAAATAGTTTTAAACGAAACAACACGTATTAGCGTTGTTCCTGTGATGTATCTAATCGATCCTTACTCATCTATCATGTTATTTGACGTTTGGATGGACTTCAGTAACTCTGATGTGAGATACAAAGTTCTTGGACGCAGCAGAAGCTGGAAATAGTTTTGAACGAAACAACACGTATTAGCGTTGTTCCTGTGATGTATCTAATCGATCCTCACTTAGCTACTATGTTATTTGACGTTTCGATGAACTCCAGTAACTCTAATGTGAGATACGAAATTTTCGGACGCAGCAGCAGCTGGAAATAGTTTGAAACGAAACAACACATATTAGCGGTGTTCCTGTGATGTATCTAATCGATCCTTACTCATCTATCATGTTATTTGACGTTTGGACGGACTCCAGTAACTCTGATGAGAGATACAAAGTTCTCGGACGCAGTAGAAGCTGGAAATAGTTTTGAACGAAACAACACGTATTAGCGTTGTTCCTGTGATGTATCTAAACGATCCTTACTTATCTAACATGTTATTTGACGTTTGGATGGACTCCAGCAAGTCTGATGTGAGATACAAAGTTTTTGGACCCAGCAGAAGCTGGAAATAGTTTTAAACGAAACAACACGTATTAGCGTTGTTCCTCTGCTGTATCTAATCGATCCTTACTCATATATCATGTTGCTTGGCGTTTCGATGGACTCCAGTAGCTCTGATGTGAGATACGACGTTTTCGGACGCAGCAGAAGCTGGAAATAGTTTTAAAAGAAACAACACGCATTAACGTTGTTCCTCTGATGTATCTAATCGATCCTTACTCATCTATCATGTTATTTGGCGTTTCGATGGACTCCAGTAACTTTGGTGTGAGATACGAAGTTCTCGGACGCAGCTGAAGCTGGAAATAGCTTTAAATGAAACAACACGTATTAGCGTTGTTCCTGTGATGTATCTAATCGATCCTTACTCATCTATCATGTTATTTGGCGTTTCGATGGACTCCAGTAACTTTGATGTGAGATACGACGTTTTCGGACGCAGCAGAATCTGGAAATAGTTTTAACCGAAACAACACGCATTAGCGTTGTTCCTGTGATGTATCTAATCGATCCTTACTTATCTATCATGTTATTTGGCGTTTCGATGGACTCCAGTAGCTCTGATGTGAGATACGACGTTTTCGGACGCAGCAGAAGCTGGAAATAGTTTTAAACGAAACAACACGTATTAGCGTTGTTCCTGTGATGTATCTAATCGATCCTTACTCATCTATCATGTTATTTGACGTTTGGATGGACTTCAGTAACTCTGATGAGAGACACAAAGATTTCGGACGCAGCAGAAGCTGGAAATAGTTTTGAACGAAACAACACGTATTAGCGTTGTTCCTGTGATGTATCTAATCGATCCTTACTCATCTATCATGTTATTTGACGTTTGGATGGACTCCAGTAACCCTGACGTGAGATACGAAGTTCTCGGACGCAGCAGAAGCTGGAAATAGTTTTAAACGAAACAACACGCATTAGCGTTGTTCCTGTGATGTATCTGATCGATCCTTACTCATCTATCATGTTATTTGACGTTTCGATGGACTCCAGTAACTCTAATGTGAGATACGAAATTTTCGGACGCAGCAGAAGCTGAAAATAGTTTTAAACGAAACAACACGCATTAGCGTTGTTTCTGTAATGTATCTAATCGATCCTTACTTATCTATCATGTTATTTGACGTTCGGATGGACTCCAGTAACCCTGACGTGAGATACGAAGTTCTCGGACGCAGCAGAATCTGGAAATAGTTTTAAACGAAACAACGCGCATTGGCGTTGTTCCTGTGATGTATCTAATCGATCCTTACTCATCTATCACGTTATTTGACGTTTGGATGGACTCCAGTAACTCTAATGTGAGATACGAAATTTTCGGACGCAGCAGCAGCTGGAAATAGTTTGAAACGAAACAACACATATTAGCGATGTTCCTGTGATGTATCTAATCGATCCTTACTCATCTATCATGTTATTTGACGTTTGGACGGACTCCAGTAACTCTGATGAGAGATACAAAGTTCTCGGACGCAGTAGAAGCTGGAAATAGTTTTGAACGAAACAACACGTATTAGCGTTGTTCCTGTGATGTATCTAAACGATCCTTACTTATCTAACATGTTATTTGGCGTTTCGATGGACTCCAGTAACTTTGATGTGAGATACGATGTCCTCGGACGCAGCTGAAGCTGGAAATAGTTTCAAATGAAACAACACGTATTAGCGTTGTTCCTGTGCTGTATCTAATCGATCCTTACTCATATATCATGTTATTTGGCGTTTCGATGGACTCCAGTAGCTCTGATGTGAGATACGACGTTTTCGGACGCAGCAGAAGCTGGAAATAGTTTTATACGAAACAACACGCATTAGCGTTGTTCCTGTGATGTATCTAATCGATCCTTACTCATCTATCATGTTAATTGGCGTTTCGATGGACTCCAGTAGCTCTGATGTGAGATACGACGTTTCCGGACGCAGCAGAAGCTGGAAATAGTTTTAAACGAAACAACACGCATTAGCGTTGTTCCTGTGATGTATCTAATCGATCCTTACTCATCTATCATGTTATTTGGCGTTTCGATGGACTCCAGTAGCTCTGATGTGAGATACGAAGTTCTCGGATGCAGCGGAAGCTGGAAATAGTTTTAAATGAAACAACACGTATTAGCGTTGTTCCTGTGCTGTATCTAATCGATCCTTACTCATATATCATGTTATTTGGCGTTTCGATGGACTCCAGTAACCCTGACGTGAGATACGAAGTTCTCGGACGCAGCAGAACCTGGAAATAGTTTTAAACGAAACAACACGCATTAGCGTTGTTCCTGTGATGTATCTAATCGATCCTTACTCATCTATCATGTTATTTGGCGTTTCGATGGACTCCAGTAACTTTGATGTGAGATACGATGTCCTCGGGCGCAGCTGAAGCTGGAAATAGTTTTAAATGAAACAACACGTATTAGCGTTGTTCCTGTGATGTATCTAAACGATCCTTACTTATCTAACATGTTATTTGACGTTTGGATGGACTCCAGTAAGTCTGATGTGAGATACAAAGTTTTTGGACGCAGCAGGAGCTGGAAATAGTTTTAAACGAAACAACACGTATTAGCGTTGTTCCTGTGCTGTATCTAATCGATCCTTACTCATATATCATGTTATTTGGCGTTTCGATGGACTCCAGTAGCTCTGATGTGAGATACGACGTTTTCGGACGCAGCAGAATCTGGAAATAGTTTTAAACGAAACAACACGTATTAGCGTTGTTCCTGTGATGTATCTAATCGATCCTTACTCATCTATCATGTTATTTGACGTTTGGATGGACTCCAGTAACTCTGATGAGAGACACAAAGATTTCGGACGCAGCAGAAGCTGGAAATAGTTTTGAACGAAACAACACGTATTAGCGTTGTTCCTGTGATGTATCTAATCGATCCTTACTCATCTATCATGTTATTTGACGTTTGGACGGACTCCAGTAACTCTGATGAGAGATACGAAGTTCTCGGACGCAGCAGAAGCTGGAAATAGTTTTAAACGAAACAACACGCATTAGCGTTGTTCCTGTGATGTATCTAATCGATCCTTACTCATCTATCATGTTATTTGACGTTTCGATGGACTCCAGTAACTCTAATGTGAGAAACGAAATTTTCGGACGCAGCAGAAGCTGGAAATAGTTTTAAACGAAACAACACGCATTAGCGTTGTTCCTGTGATGTATCTAATCGATCCTTACTTATCTATCATGTTATTTGACGTTTGGATGGACTCCAGTAACCCTGACGTGAGATACGAAGTTCTCGGACGCAGCAGAAGCTGGAAATAGTTTCAAACGAAACAACACGCATTAGCGTTGTTCCTGTGATGTATCTAATCGATCCTTAATCTATCATGTTATTTGACGTTTCGATGGACTCCAGTAACTCTAATGTGAGATACGAAATTTTCGGACGCAGCAGAAGCTGAAAATAGTTTTAAACGAAACAACACGCATTAGCGTTGTTCCTGTGATGTATCTAATCGATCCTTACTTATCTATCATGTTATTTGACGTTTGGATGGGCTCCAGTAACCCTGACGTGAGATACGAAGTTCTCGGACGCAGCAGAATCTGGAAATAGTTTTAAACGAAACAACACGCATTGGCGTTGTTCCTGTGATGTATCTAATCGATCCTTACTCATCTATCATGTTATTTGACGTTTGGATGGACTCCAGTAACCCTGACGTGAGATACGAAGTTCTCGGACGCAGCAGAAGCTGGAAATAGTTTTAAACGAAACAACACGTATTAGCGTTGTTCCTGTGATGTATCTAATCGATCCTCACTTAGCTACTATGTTATTTGACGTTTCGATGAACTCCAGTAACTCTAATGTGAGATACGAAATTTTCGGACGCAGCAGCAGCTGGAAATAGTTTGAAACGAAACAACACATATTAGCGTTGTTCCTGTGATGTATCTAATCGATCCTTACTCATCTATCATGTTATTTGACGTTTGGACGGACTCCAGTAACTCTGATGAGAGATACAAAGTTCTCGGACGCAGTAGAAGCTGGAAATAGTTTTGAACGAAACAACACGTATTAGCGTTGTTCCTGTGATGTATCTAAACGATCCTTACTTATCTAACATGTTATTTGACGTTTGGATGGACTCCAGTAAGTCTGATGTGAGATACAAAGTTTTTGGACGCAGCAGAAGCTGGAAATAGTTTTAAACGAAACAACACGTATTAGCGTTGTTCCTCTGCTGTATCTAATCGATCCTTACTCATATATCATGTTACTTGGCGTTTCGATGGACTCCAGTAGCTCTGATGTGAGATACGACGTTTTCGGACGCAGCAGAAGCTGGAAATAGTTTTAAAAGAAACAACACGCATTAACGTTGTTCCTCTGATATATCTAATCGATCCTTACTCATCTATCATGTTATTTGGCGTTTCGATGGACTCCAGTAACTTTGATGTGAGATACGAAGTTCTCGGACGCAGCTGAAGCTGGAAATAGCTTTAAATGAAACAACACGTATTAGCGTTGTTCCTGTGATGTATCTAATCGATCCTTACTCATCTATCATGTTATTTGGCGTTTCGATGGACTCCAGTAACTTTGATGTGAGATACGACGTTTTCGGACGCAGCAGAATCTGGAAATAGTTTTAAACGAAACAACACGTATTAGCGTTGTTCCTGTGATGTATCTAATCGATCCTTACTCATCTATCATGTTATTTGACGTTTGGATGGACTCCAGTAACTCTGAGGTGAGATACGACGTTTTCGGACGCAGCAGAAGCTGGAAATAGTTTTAAACGAAACAACACGTATTAGCGTTGTTCCTGTGATGTATCTAATCGATCCTTACTCATCTATCATATTATTTGACGTTTGGATGGACTCCAGTAACTCTGATGAGAGACACAAAGATTTCGGACGCAGCAGAAGCTGGAAATAGTTTTGAACGAAACAACACGTATTAGCGTTGTTCCTGTGATGTATCTAATCGATCCTTACTCATCTATCATGTTATTTGACGTTTGGACGGACTCCAGTAACTCTGATGAGAGATACGAAGTTCTCGGACGCAGCAGAAGCTGGAAATAGTTTTAAACGAAACAACACGCATTAGCGTTGTTCCTGTGATGTATCTAATCGATCCTTACTCATCTATCATGTTATTTGACGTTTCGACGGACTCCAGTAACTCTAATGTGAGAAACGAAATTTTCGGACGCAGCAGAAGCTGGAAATAGTTTTAAACGAAACAACACGCATTAGCGTTGTTCCTGTGATGTATCTAATCGATCCTTACTTATCTATCATGTTATTTGACGTTTGGATGGACTCCAGTAACCCTGACGTGAGATACGAAGTTCTCGGACGCAGCAGAACCTGGAAATAGTTTTAAAAGAAACAACACGCATTAACGTTGTTCCTCTGATGTATCTAATCGATCCTTACTCATCTATCATGTTATTTGGCGTTTCGATGGACTCCAGTAACTTTGATGTGAGATACGAAGTTCTCGGACGCAGCTGAAGCTGGAAATAGCTTTAAATGAAACAACACGTATTAGCGTTGTTCCTGTGATGTATCTAATCGATCCTTACTCATCTATCATGTTATTTGGCGTTTCGATGGACTCCAGTAACTTTGATGTGA
Organism: Prosopocoilus inquinatus; assembly: GCA_036172665.1. Classification (NCBI taxonomy): domain Eukaryota; kingdom Metazoa; phylum Arthropoda; class Insecta; order Coleoptera; family Lucanidae; genus Prosopocoilus; species Prosopocoilus inquinatus. The sequence goes on from CM069870.1 coordinate 46,505,652, forward strand.
GATACGAAGTTCTCGGACGCAGCTGAAGCTGGAAATAGCTTTAAATGAAACAACACGTATTAGCGTTGTTCCTGTGATGTATCTAATCGATCCTTACTCATCTATCATGTTATTTGGCGTTTCGATGGACTCCAGTAGCTCTGATGTGAGATACGACGTTTTCGGACGCAGCAGAAGCTGGAAATAGTTTTAAAAGAAACAACACGCATTAACGTTGTTCCTCTGATGTATCTAATCGATCCTTACTCATCTATCATGTTATTTGGCGTTTCGATGGACTCCAGTAACTTTGATGTGAGATACGAAGTTCTCGGACGCAGCTGAAGCTGGAAATAGTTTTAAATGAAACAACACGCATTAGCGTTGTTCCTGTGCTGTATCTAATCGATCCTTACTCATATATCATGTTATTTGGCGTTTCGATGGACTCCAGTAACCCTGACGTGAGATACGAAGTTCTCGCACGCAGCAGAAGCTGGAAATATTTTAAACGAAACAACACGTATTAGCGTTGTTCCTGTGATGTATCTAATCGATCCTTACTCATCTATCATGTTATTTGACGTTTGGATGGACTCCAGTAACTCTGATGTGAGATACAAAGTTTTTGGACGCAGCAGAAGCTGGAAATAGTTTTGAACTAAACAACACGTATTAGCGTTGTTCCTGTGATGTATCTAATCGATCCTTACTTAGCTACTTTGTTATTTGACGTTTCGATGGACTCCAGTAACTCTAATGTGAGATACGAAATTTTCGGACGCAGCAGCAGCTGGAAATAGTTTGAAACGAAACAACACATATTAGCGTTGTTCCTGTGATGTATCTAATCGATCCTTACTCATCTATCATGTTATTTGACGTTTGGACGGACTCCAGTAACTCTGATGAGAGATACAAAGTTCTCGGACGCAGTAGAAGCTGGAAATAGTTTTAAATGAAACAACACGTATTAGCGTTGTTCCTGTGATGTATCTAATCGATCCTTACTCATCTATCATGTTATTTGGCGTTTCGATGGACTCCAGTAGCTCTGATGTGAGATACGACGTTTTCTGAGGCAGCAGAAGCTGGAAATAGTTTTAAACGAAACAACACGCATTAGCGTTGTTCCTGTGATGTATCTAATCGATCCTTAATCATCTATCATGTTATTTGACGTTTCGATGGACTCCAGTAACTCTAATGTGAGAAACGAAATTTTCGGACGCAGCAGAAGCTGGAAATAGTTTTAAACGAAACAACACGCATTAGCGTTGTTCCTGTGATGTATCTAATCGATCCTTACTTATCTATCATGTTATTTGACGTTTGGATGGACTCCAGTAACCCTGACGTGAGATACGAAGTTCTCGGACGCAGCAGAACCTGGAAATAGTTTTAAAAGAAACAACACGCATTAACGTTGTTCCTCTGATGTATCTAATCGATCCTTACTCATCTATCATGTTATTTGGGGTTTCGATGGACTCCAGTAACTTTGATGTGAGATACGAAGTTCTCGGACGCAGCTGAAGCTGGAAATAGCTTTAAATGAAACAACACGTATTAGCGTTGCTCCTGTGATGTATCTAATCGATCCTTACTCATCTATCATGTTATTTGGCGTTTCGATGGACTCCAGTAACTTTGATGTGAGATACGAAGTTCTCGGACGCAGCTGAAGCTGGAAATAGCTTTAAATGAAACAACACGTATTAGCGTTGTTCCTGTGATGTATCTAATCGATCCTTACTCATCTATCATGTAATTTGGCGTTTCGATGGACTCCAGTAGCTCTGATGTGAGATACGACGTTTTCGGACGCAGCAGAAGCTGGAAATAGTTTTAAAAGAAACAACACGCATTAACGTTGTTCCTCTGATGTATCTAATCGATCCTTACTCATCTATCATGTTATTTGGGGTTTCGATGGACTCCAGTAACCCTGACGTGAGATACGAAGTTCTCGGACGCAGCAGAAGCTGGAAATAGTTTCAAACGAAACAACACGCATTAGCGTTGTTCCTGTGATGTATCTAATCGATCCTTACTCATCTATCATGTTATTTGACGTTTCGATGGACTCCAGTAACTCTAATGTGAGATACGAAATTTTCGGACGCAGCAGAAGCTGAAAATAGTTTTAAACGAAACAACACGCATTAGCGTTGTTCCTGTGATGTATCTAATCGATCCTTACTTATCTATCATGTTATTTGACGTTTGGATGGGCTCCAGTAACCCTGACGTGAGATACGAAGTTCTCGGACGCAGCAGAATCTGGAAATAGTTTTAAACGAAACAACACGCATTGGCGTTGTTCCTGTGATGTATCTAATCGATCCTTACTCATCTATCATGTTATTTGACGTTTGGATGGACTCCAGTAACCCTGACGTGAGATACGAAGTTCTCGGACGCAGCAGAAGCTGGAAATAGTTTTAAACGAAACAACACGTATTAGCGTTGTTCCTGTGATGTATCTAATCGATCCTCACTTAGCTACTATGTTATTTGACGTTTCGATGAACTCCAGTAACTCTAATGTGAGATACGAAATTTTCGGACGCAGCAGCAGCTGGAAATAGTTTGAAACGAAACAACACATATTAGCGTTGTTCCTGTGATGTATCTAATCGATCCTTACTCATCTATCATGTTATTTGACGTTTGGACGGACTCCAGTAACTCTGATGAGAGATACAAAGTTCTCGGACGCAGTAGAAGCTGGAAATAGTTTTGAACGAAACAACACGTATTAGCGTTGTTCCTGTGATGTATCTAAACGATCCTTACTTATCTAACATGTTATTTGACGTTTGGATGGACTCCAGTAAGTCTGATGTGAGATACAAAGTTTTTGGACGCAGCAGAAGCTGGAAATAGTTTTAAACGAAACAACACGTATTAGCGTTGTTCCTCTGCTGTATCTAATCGATCCTTACTCATATATCATGTTACTTGGCGTTTCGATGGACTCCAGTAGCTCTGATGTGAGATACGACGTTTTCGGACGCAGCAGAAGCTGGAAATAGTTTTAAAAGAAACAACACGCATTAACGTTGTTCCTCTGATATATCTAATCGATCCTTACTCATCTATCATGTTATTTGGCGTTTCGATGGACTCCAGTAACTTTGATGTGAGATACGAAGTTCTCGGACGCAGCTGAAGCTGGAAATAGCTTTAAATGAAACAACACGTATTAGCGTTGTTCCTGTGATGTATCTAATCGATCCTTACTCATCTATCATGTTATTTGGCGTTTCGATGGACTCCAGTAACTTTGATGTGAGATACGACGTTTTCGGACGCAGCAGAATCTGGAAATAGTTTTAAACGAAACAACACGTATTAGCGTTGTTCCTGTGATGTATCTAATCGATCCTTACTCATCTATCATGTTATTTGACGTTTGGATGGACTCCAGTAACTCTGAGGTGAGATACGACGTTTTCGGACGCAGCAGAAGCTGGAAATAGTTTTAAACGAAACAACACGTATTAGCGTTGTTCCTGTGATGTATCTAATCGATCCTTACTCATCTATCATGTTATTTGACGTTTGGATGGACTCCAGTAACTCTGATGAGAGACACAAAGATTTCGGACGCAGCAGAAGCTGGAAATAGTTTTGAACGAAACAACACGTATTAGCGTTGTTCCTGTGATGTATCTAATCGATCCTTACTCATCTATCATGTTATTTGACGTTTGGACGGACTCCAGTAACTCTGATGAGAGATACGAAGTTCTCGGACGCAGCAGAAGCTGGAAATAGTTTTAAACGAAACAACACGCATTAGCGTTGTTCCTGTGATGTATCTAATCGATCCTTACTCATCTATCATGTTATTTGACGTTTCGACGGACTCCAGTAACTCTAATGTGAGAAACGAAATTTTCGGACGCAGCAGAAGCTGGAAATAGTTTTAAACGAAACAACACGCATTAGCGTTGTTCCTGTGATGTATCTAATCGATCCTTACTTATCTATCATGTTATTTGACGTTTGGATGGACTCCAGTAACCCTGACGTGAGATACGAAGTTCTCGGACGCAGCAGAACCTGGAAATAGTTTTAAAAGAAACAACACGCATTAACGTTGTTCCTCTGATGTATCTAATCGATCCTTACTCATCTATCATGTTATTTGGCGTTTCGATGGACTCCAGTAACTTTGATGTGAGATACGAAGTTCTCGGACGCAGCTGAAGCTGGAAATAGCTTTAAATGAAACAACACGTATTAGCGTTGTTCCTGTGATGTATCTAATCGATCCTTACTCATCTATCATGTTATTTGGCGTTTCGATGGACTCCAGTAGCTTTGATGTGAGATACGAAGTTCTCGGACGCAGCTGAAGCTGGAAATAGCTTTAAATGAAACAACACGTATTAGCGTTGTTCCTGTGATGTATCTAATCGATCCTTACTCATCTATCATGTTATTTGGCGTTTCGATGGACTCCAGTAGCTCTGATGTGAGATACGACGTTTTCGGACGCAGCAGAAGCTGGAAATAGTTTTAAAAGAAACAACACGCATTAACGTTGTTCCTCTGATGTATCTAATCGATCCTTACTCATCTATCATGTTATTTGGCGTTTCGATGGACTCCAGTAACTTTGATGTGAGATACGAAGTTCTCGGACGCAGCTGAAGCTGGAAATAGTTTTAAATGAAACAACACGCATTAGCGTTGTTCCTGTGCTGTATCTAATCGATCCTTACTCATATATCATGTTATTTGGCGTTTCGATGGACTCCAGTAACCCTGACGTGAGATACGAAGTTCTCGCACGCAGCAGAAGCTGGAAATATTTTAAACGAAACAACACGTATTAGCGTTGTTCCTGTGATGTATCTAATCGATCCTTACTCATCTATCATGTTATTTGACGTTTGGATGGACTCCAGTAACTCTGATGTGAGATACAAAGTTTTTGGACGCAGCAGAAGCTGGAAATAGTTTTGAACTAAACAACACGTATTAGCGTTGTTCCTGTGATGTATCTAATCGATCCTTACTTAGCTACTTTGTTATTTGACGTTTCGATGGACTCCAGTAACTCTAATGTGAGATACGAAATTTTCGGACGCAGCAGCAGCTGGAAATAGTTTGAAACGAAACAACACATATTAGCGTTGTTCCTGTGATGTATCTAATCGATCCTTACTCATCTATCATGTTATTTGACGTTTGGACGGACTCCAGTAACTCTGATGAGAGATACAAAGTTCTCGGACGCAGTAGAAGCTGGAAATAGTTTTAAATGAAACAACACGTATTAGCGTTGTTCCTGTGATGTATCTAATCGATCCTTACTCATCTATCATGTTATTTGGCGTTTCGATGGACTCCAGTAGCTCTGATGTGAGATACGACGTTTTCTGAGGCAGCAGCAGCTGGAAATAGTTTGAAACGAAACAACACATATTAGCGTTGTTCCTGTGATGTATCTAATCGATCCTTACTTATCTATCATGTTATTTGACGTTTGGACGGACTCCAGTAACCCTGACGTGAGATACGAAGTTCTCGGACGCAGCAGAAGCTGGAAATAGTTTCAAACGAAACAACACGCATTAGCGTTGTTCCTGTGATGTATCTAATCGATCCTTACTCATCTATCATGTTATTTGACGTTTCGATGGACTCCAGTAACTCTAATGTGAGATACGAAATTTTCGGACGCAGCAGAAGCTGAAAATAGTTTTAAACGAAACAACACGCATTAGCGTTGTTCCTGTGATGTATCTAATCGATCCTTACTTATCTATCATGTTATTTGAAGTTTGGATGGGCTCCAGTAACCCTGACGTGAGATACGAAGTTCTCGGACGCAGCAGAATCTGGAAATAGTTTTAAACGAAACAACACGCATTGGCGTTGTTCCTGTGATGTATCTAATCGATCCTTACTCATCTATCATGTTATTTGACGTTTGGATGGACTCCAGTAATCCTGACGTGAGATACGAAGTTCTCGGACGCAGCAGAAGCTGGAAATAGTTTTAAACGAAACAACACGTATTAGCGTTGTTCCTGTGATGTATCTAATCGATCCTTACTCATCTATCATGTTATTTGACGTTTGGATGGACTTCAGTAACTCTGATGTGAGATACAAAGTTCTTGGACGCAGCAGAAGCTGGAAATAGTTTTGAACGAAACAACACGTATTAGCGTTGTTCCTGTGATGTATCTAATCGATCCTCACTTAGCTACTATGTTATTTGACGTTTCGATGAACTCCAGTAACTCTAATGTGAGATACGAAATTTTCGGACGCAGCAGCAGCTGGAAATAGTTTGAAACGAAACAACACATATTAGCGTTGTTCCTGTGATGTATCTAATCGATCCTTACTCATCTATCATGTTATTTGACGTTTGGACGGACTCCAGTAACTCTGATGAGAGATACAAAGTTCTCGGACGCAGTAGAAGCTGGAAATAGTTTTGAACGAAACAACACGTATTAGCGTTGTTCCTGTGATGTATCTAAACGATCCTTACTTATCTAACATGTTATTTGACGTTTGGATGGACTCCAGCAAGTCTGATGTGAGATACAAAGTTTTTGGACCCAGCAGAAGCTGGAAATAGTTCTAAACGAAACAACACGTATTAGCGTTGTTCCTCTGCTGTATCTAATCGATCCTTACTCATATATCATGTTACTTGGCGTTTCGATGGACTCCAGTAGCTCTGATGTGAGATACGACGTTTTCGGACGCAGCAGAAGCTGGAAATAGTTTTAAAAGAAACAACACGCATTAACGTTGTTCCTCTGATGTATCTAATCGATCCTTACTCATCTATCATGTTATTTGGCGTTTCGATGGACTCCAGTAACTTTGGTGTGAGATACGAAGTTCTCGGACGCAGCTGAAGCTGGAAATAGCTTTAAATGAAACAACACGTATTAGCGTTGTTCCTGTGATGTATCTAATCGATCCTTACTCATCTATCATGTTATTTGGCGTTTCGATGGACTCCAGTAACTTTGATGTGAGATACGACGTTTTCGGACGCAGCAGAATCTGGAAATAGTTTTAAACGAAACAACACGTATTAGCGTTGTTCCTGTGATGTATCTAATCGATCCTTACTCATCTATCATGTTATTTGACGTTTGGATGGACTCCAGTAACTCTGATGTGAGATACGACGTTTTCGGACGCAGCAGAAGCTGGAAATAGTTTTAAACGAAACAACACGTATTAGCGTTGTTCCTGTGATGTATCTAATCGATCCTTACTCATCTATCATGTTATTTGACGTTTGGATGGACTCCAGTAACTCTGATGAGAGACACAAAGATTTCGGACGCAGCAGAAGCTGGAAATAGTTTTGAACGAAACAACACGTATTAGCGTTGTTCCTGTGATGTATCTAATCGATCCTTACTCATCTATCATGTTATTTGACGTTTGGACGGACTCCAGTAACTCTGATGAGAGATACGAAGTTCTCGGACGCAGCAGAAGCTGGAAATAGTTTTAAACGAAACAACACGCATTAGCGTTGTTCCTGTGATGTATCTAATCGATCCTTACTCATCTATCGTGTTATTTGACTTTTCGATGGACTCCAGTAACTCTAATGTGAGAAACGAAATTTTCGGACGCAGCAGAAGCTGGAAATAGTTTTAAACGAAACAACACGCATTAGCGTTGTTCCTGTGATGTATCTAATCGATCCTTACTTATCTATCATGTTATTTGACGTTTGGATGGACTCCAGTAACCCTGACGTGAGATACGAAGTTCTCGGACGCAGCAGAACCTGGAAATAGTTTTAAAAGAAACAACACGCATTAACGTTGTTCCTCTGATGTATCTAATCGATCCTTACTCATCTATCATGTTATTTGGGGTTTCGATGGACTCCAGTAACTTTGATGTGAGATACGAAGTTCTCGGACGCAGCTGAAGCTGGAAATAGCTTTAAATGAAACAACACGTATTAGCGTTGTTCCTGTGATGTATCTAATCGATCCTTACTCATCTATCATGTTATTTGGCGTTTCGATGGACTCCAGTAACTTTGATGTGAGATACGAAGTTCTCGGACGCAGCTGAAGCTGGAAATAGCTTTAAATGAAACAACACGTATTAGCGTTGTTCCTGTGATGTATCTAATCGATCCTTACTCATCTATCATGTAATTTGGCGTTTCGATGGACTCCAGTAGCTCTGATGTGAGATACGACGTTTTCGGACGCAGCAGAAGCTGGAAATAGTTTTAAAAGAAACAACACGCATTAACGTTGTTCCTCTGATGTATCTAATCGATCCTTACTCATCTATCATGTTATTTGGGGTTTCGATGGACTCCAGTAACTTTGATGTGAGATACGAAGTTCTCGGACGCAGCTGAAGCTGGAAATAGCTTTAAATGAAACAACACGTATTAGCGTTGTTCCTGTGATGTATCTAATCGATCCTTACTCATCTATCATGTTATTTGGCGTTTCGATGGACTCCAGTAACTTTGATGTGAGATACGAAGTTCTCGGACGCAGCTGAAGCTGGAAATAGTTTTAAATGAAACAACACGTATTAGCGTTGTTCCTGTGCTGTATCTAATCAATCCTTACTCATATATCATGTTATTTGGCGTTTCGATGGACTCCAGTAACCCTGACGTGAGATACGAAGTTCTCGCACGCAGCAGAAGCTGGAAATATTTTAAACGAAACAACACGTATTAGCGTTGTTCCTGTGATGTATCTAATCGATCCTTACTCATCTATCATGTTATTTGACGTTTGGATGGACTCCAGTAACTCTGATGTGAGATACAAAGTTTTTGGACGCAGCAGAAGCTGGAAATAGTTTTGAACTAAACAACACGTATTAGCGTTGTTCCTGTGATGTATCTAATCGATCCTTACTTAGCTACTTTGTTATTTGACGTTTCGATGGACTCCAGTAACTCTAATGTGAGATACGAAATTTTCGGACGCAGCAGCAGCTGGAAATAGTTTGAAACGAAACAACACATATTAGCGTTGTTCCTGTGATGTATCTAATCGATCCTTACTCATCTATCATGTTATTTGACGTTTGGACGGACTCCAGTAACTCTGATGAGAGATACAAAGTTCTCGGACGCAGTAGAAGCTGGAAATAGTTTTAAATGAAACAACACGTATTAGCGTTGTTCCTGTGATGTATGTAATCGATCCTTACTCATCTATCATGTTATTTGGCGTTTCGATGGACTCCAGTAGCTCTGATGTGAGATACGACGTTTTCTGAGGCAGCAGAAGCTGGAAATAGTTTTAAACGAAACAACACGCATTAGCGTTGTTCCTGTGATGTATCTAATCGATCCTTACTCATCTATCATGTTATTTGACGTTTCGATGGACTCCAGTAACTCTAATGTGAGAAACGAAATTTTCGGACGCAGCAGAAGCTGGAAATAGTTTTAAACGAAACAACACGCATTAGCGTTGTTCCTGTGATGTATCTAATCGATCCTTACTCATCTATCATGTTATTTGACGTTTGGATGGACTCCAGTAACCCTGACGTGAGATACGAAGTTCTCGGACGCAGCAGAACCTGGAAATAGTTTTAAACGAAACAACACGCATTAGCGTTGTTCCTGTGATGTATCTAATCGATCCTTACTTATCTATCATGTTATTTGACGTTTGGATGGACTCCAGTAACCCTGACGTGAGATACGAAGTTCTCGGACGCAGCAGAACCTGGAAATAGTTTTAAACGAAACAACACGTATTAGCGTTGTTCCTGTGCTGTATTTAATCGATCCTTACTCATATATCATGTTATTTGGCGTTTCGATGGACTCCAGTAGCTCTGATGTGAGATACGACGTTTTCGGACGCAGCAGAAGCTGGAAATAGTTTTAAACGAAACAACACGTATTAGCGTTGTTCCTGTGATGTATCTAATCGATCCTTACTCATCTATCATGTTATTTGACGTTTGGATGGACTTCAGTAACTCTGATGAGAGACACAAAGATTTCGGACGCAGCAGAAGCTGGAAATAGTTTTGAACGAAACAACACGTATTAGCGTTGTTCCTGTGATGTATCTAATCGATCCTTACTCATCTATCATGTTATTTGACGTTTGGATGGACTCCAGTAAGTCTGATGTGAGATACAAAGATTTTGGACGCAGCAGGAGCTGGAAATAGTTTTAACCGAAACAACACGCATTAGCGTTGTTCCTGTGATGTATCTAATCGATCCTTACTTATCTATCATGTTATTTGGCGTTTCGATGGACTCCAGTAGCTCTGATGTGAGATACGACGTTTTCGGACGCAGCAGAAGCTGGAAATAGTTTTAAACGAAACAACACGTATTAGCGTTGTTCCTGTGATGTATCTAATCGATCCTTACTCATCTATCATGTTATTTGACGTTTGGATGGACTTCAGTAACTCTGATGAGAGACACAAAGATTTCGGACGCAGCAGAAGCTGGAAATAGTTTTGAACGAAACAACACGTATTAGCGTTGTTCCTGTGATGTATCTAATCGATAATTACTCATCTATCATGTTATTTGACGTTTGGATGGACTCCAGTAACCCTGACGTGAGATACGAAGTTCTCGGACGCAACAGAAGCTGGAAATAGTTTTAAACGAAACAACACGCATTAGCGTTGTTCCTGTGATGTATCTGATCGATCCTTACTCATCTATCATGTTATTTGACGTTTCGATGGACTCCAGTAACTCTAATGTGAGATACGAAATTTTCGGACGCAGCAGAAGCTGAAAATAGTTTTAAACGAAACAACACGCATTAGCGTTGTTTCTGTAATGTATCTAATCGATCCTTACTTATCTATCATGTTATTTGACGTTCGGATGGACTCCAGTAACCCTGACGTGAGATACGAAGTTTTCCGACGCAGCAGAATCTGGAAATAGTTTTAAACGAAACAACGCGCATTGGCGTTGTTCCTGTGATGTATCTAATCGATCCTTACTCATCTATCACGTTATTTGACGTTTGGATGGACTCCAGTAACTCTAATGTGAGATACGAAATTTTCGGACGCAGCAGCAGCTGGAAATAGTTTGAAACGAAACAACAGATATTAGCGATGTTCCTGTGATGTATCTAATCGATCCTTACTCATCTATCATGTTATTTGACGTTTGGACGGACTCCAGTAACTCTGATGAGAGATACAAAGTTCTCGGACGCAGTAGAAGCTGGAAATAGTTTTGAACGAAACAACACGTATTAGCGTTGTTCCTGTGATGTATCTAAACGATCCTTACTTATCTAACATGTTATTTGGCGTTTCGATGGACTCCAGTAACTTTGATGTGAGATACGATGTCCTCGGACGCAGCTGAAGCTGGAAATAGTTTCAAATGAAACAACACGTATTAGCGTTGTTCCTGTGCTGTATCTAATCGATCCTTACTCATATATCATGTTATTTGGCGTTTCGATGGACTCCAGTAGCTCTGATGTGAGATACGACGTTTTCGGACGCAGCAGAAGCTGGAAATAGTTTTATACGAAACAACACGCATTAGCGTTGTTCCTGTGATGTATCTAATCGATCCTTACTCATCTATCATGTTAATTGGCGTTTCGATGGACTCCAGTAGCTCTGATGTGAGATACGACGTTTCCGGACGCAGCAGAAGCTGGAAATAGTTTTAAACGAAACAACAGGCATTAGCGTTGTTCCTGTGATGTATCTAATCGATCCTTACTCATCTATCATGTTATTTGGCGTTTCGATGGACTCCAGTAGCTCTGATGTGAGATACGAAGTTCTCGGATGCAGCGGAAGCTGGAAATAGTTTTAAATGAAACAACACGTATTAGCGTTGTTCCTGTGCTGTATCTAATCGATCCTTACTCATATATCATGTTATTTGGCGTTTCGATGGACTCCAGTAACCCTGACGTGAGATACGAAGTTCTCGGACGCAGCAGAACCTGGAAATAGTTTTAAACGAAACAACACGCATTAGCGTTGTTCCTGTGATGTATCTAATCGATCCTTACTCATCTATCATGTTATTTGGCGTTTCGATGGACTCCAGTAACTTTGATGTGAGATACGATGTCCTCGGGCGCAGCTGAAGCTGGAAATAGTTTTAAATGAAACAACACGTATTAGCGTTGTTCCTGTGATGTATCTAAACGATCCTTACTTATCTAACATGTTATTTGACGTTTGGATGGACTCCAGTAAGTCTGATGTGAGATACAAAGTTTTTGGACGCAGCAGGAGCTGGAAATAGTTTTAAACGAAACAACACGTATTAGCGTTGTTCCTGTGCTGTATCTAATCGATCCTTACTCATATATCATGTTATTTGGCGTTTCGATGGACTCCAGTAGCTCTGATGTGAGATACGACGTTTTCGGACGCAGCAGAATCTGGAAATAGTTTTAAACGAAACAACACGTATTAGCGTTGTTCCTGTGATGTATCTAATCGATCCTTACTCATCTATCATGTTATTTGACGTTTGGATGGACTCCAGTAACTCTGATGAGAGACACAAAGATTTCGGACGCAGCAGAAGCTGGAAATAGTTTTGAACGAAACAACACGTATTAGCGTTGTTCCTGTGATGTATCTAATCGATCCTTACTCATCTATCATGTTATTTGACGTTTGGACGGACTCCAGTAACTCTGATGAGAGATACGAAGTTCTCGGACGCAGCAGAAGCTGGAAATAGTTTTAAACGAAACAACACGCATTAGCGTTGTTCCTGTGATGTATCTAATCGATCCTTACTCATCTATCATGTTATTTGACGTTTCGATGGACTCCAGTAACTCTAATGTGAGAAACGAAATTTTCGGACGCAGCAGAAGCTGGAAATAGTTTTAAACGAAACAACACGCATTAGCGTTGTTCCTGTGATGTATCTAATCGATCCTTACTTATCTATCATGTTATTTGACGTTTGGATGGACTCCAGTAACCCTGACGTGAGATACGAAGTTCTCGGACGCAGCAGAACCTGGAAATAGTTTTAAACGAAACAACACGCATTAGCGTTGTTCCTGTGATGTATCTAATCGATCCTTACTCATCTATCATGTTATTTGGCGTTTCGATGGACTCCAGTAACTTTGATGTGAGATACGAAGTTCTCGGACGCAGCTGAAGCTGGAAATAGTTTTAAATGAAACAACACGTATTAGCGTTGTTCCTGTGATGTATCTAAACGATCCTTACTTATCTAACATGTTATTTGACGTTTGGATGGACTCCAGTAAGTCTGATGTGAGATACAAAGTTTTTGGACGCAGCAGGAGCTGGAAATAGTTTTAAACGAAACAACACGTATTAGTGTTGTTCCTGTGCTGTATTTAATCGATCCTTACTCATATATCATGTTATTTGGCGTTTCGGTGGACTCCAGTAGCTCTGATGTGAGATACGACGTTTTCGGACGCAGCAGAAGCTGGAAATAGTTTTAAACGAAACAACACGTATTAGCGTTGTTCCTGTGATGTATCTAATCGATCCTTACTCATCTATCATGTTATTTGACGTTTGGATGGACTTCAGTAACTCTGATGAGAGACACAAAGATTTCGGACGCAGCAGAAGCTGGAAATAGTTTTAAACGAAACAACACGCATTAGCGTTGTTCCTGTGATGTATCTAATCGATCCTTACTTATCTATCATGTTATTTGACGTTTGGACGGACTCCAGTAACCCTGACGTGAGATACGAAGTTCTCGGACGCAGCAGAAGCTGGAAATAGTTTCAAACGAAACAACACGCATTAGCGTTGTTCCTGTGATGTATCTAATCGATCCTTACTCATCTATCATGTTATTTGACGTTTCGATGGACTCCAGTAACTCTAATGTGAGATACGAAATTTTCGGACGCAGCAGAAGCTGAAAATAGTTTTAAACGAAACAACACGCATTAGCGTTGTTCCTGTGATGTATCTAATCGATCCTTACTTATCTATCATGTTATTTGACGTTTGGATGGGCTCCAGTAACCCTGACGTGAGATACGAAGTTCTCGGACGCAGCAGAATCTGGAAATAGTTTTAAACGAAACAACACGCATTGGCGTTGTTCCTGTGATGTATCTAATCGATCCTTACTCATCTATCATGTTATTTGACGTTTGGATGGACTCCAGTAATCCTGACGTGAGATACGAAGTTCTCGGACGCAGCAGAAGCTGGAAATAGTTTTAAACGAAACAACACGTATTAGCGTTGTTCCTGTGATGTATCTAATCGATCCTTACTCATCTATCATGTTATTTGACGTTTGGATGGACTTCAGTAACTCTGATGTGAGATACAAAGTTCTTGGACGCAGCAGAAGCTGGAAATAGTTTTGAACGAAACAACACGTATTAGCGTTGTTCCTGTGATGTATCTAATCGATCCTCACTTAGCTACTATGTTATTTGACGTTTCGATGAACTCCAGTAACTCTAATGTGAGATACGAAATTTTCGGACGCAGCAGCAGCTGGAAATAGTTTGAAACGAAACAACACATATTAGCGTTGTTCCTGTGATGTATCTAATCGATCCTTACTCATCTATCATGTTATTTGACGTTTGGACGGACTCCAGTAACTCTGATGAGAGATACAAAGTTCTCGGACGCAGTAGAAGCTGGAAATAGTTTTGAACGAAACAACACGTATTAGCGTTGTTCCTGTGATGTATCTAAACGATCCTTACTTATCTAACATGTTATTTGACGTTTGGATGGACTCCAGCAAGTCTGATGTGAGATACAAAGTTTTTGGACCCAGCAGAAGCTGGAAATAGTTCTAAACGAAACAACACGTATTAGCGTTGTTCCTCTGCTGTATCTAATCGATCCTTACTCATATATCATGTTACTTGGCGTTTCGATGGACTCCAGTAGCTCTGATGTGAGATACGACGTTTTCGGACGCAGCAGAAGCTGGAAATAGTTTTAAAAGAAACAACACGCATTAACGTTGTTCCTCTGATGTATCTAATCGATCCTTACTCATCTATCATGTTATTTGGCGTTTCGATGGACTCCAGTAACTTTGGTGTGAGATACGAAGTTCTCGGACGCAGCTGAAGCTGGAAATAGCTTTAAATGAAACAACACGTATTAGCGTTGTTCCTGTGATGTATCTAATCGATCCTTACTCATCTATCATGTTATTTGGCGTTTCGATGGACTCCAGTAACTTTGATGTGAGATACGACGTTTTCGGACGCAGCAGAATCTGGAAATAGTTTTAAACGAAACAACACGTATTAGCGTTGTTCCTGTGATGTATCTAATCGATCCTTACTCATCTATCATGTTATTTGACGTTTGGATGGACTCCAGTAACTCTGATGTGAGATACGACGTTTTCGGACGCAGCAGAAGCTGGAAATAGTTTTAAACGAAACAACACGTATTAGCGTTGTTCCTGTGATGTATCTAATCGATCCTTACTCATCTATCATGTTATTTGACGTTTGGATGGACTCCAGTAACTCTGATGAGAGACACAAAGATTTCGGACGCAGCAGAAGCTGGAAATAGTTTTGAACGAAACAACACGTATTAGCGTTGTTCCTGTGATGTATCTAATCGATCCTTACTCATCTATCATGTTATTTGACGTTTGGACGGACTCCAGTAACTCTGATGAGAGATACGAAGTTCTCGGACGCAGCAGAAGCTGGAAATAGTTTTAAACGAAACAACACGCATTAGCGTTGTTCCTGTGATGTATCTAATCGATCCTTACTCATCTATCGTGTTATTTGACGTTTCGATGGACTCCAGTAACTCTAATGTGAGAAACGAAATTTTCGGACGCAGCAGAAGCTGGAAATAGTTTTAAACGAAACAACACGCATTAGCGTTGTTCCTGTGATGTATCTAATCGATCCTTACTTATCTATCATGTTATTTGACGTTTGGATGGACTCCAGTAACCCTGACGTGAGATACGAAGTTCTCGGACGCAGCAGAACCTGGAAATAGTTTTAAAAGAAACAACACGCATTAACGTTGTTCCTCTGATGTATCTAATCGATCCTTACTCATCTATCATGTTATTTGGGGTTTCGATGGACTCCAGTAACTTTGATGTGAGATACGAAGTTCTCGGACGCAGCTGAAGCTGGAAATAGCTTTAAATGAAACAACACGTATTAGCGTTGTTCCTGTGATGTATCTAATCGATCCTTACTCATCTATCATGTTATTTGGCGTTTCGATGGACTCCAGTAACTTTGATGTGAGATACGAAGTTCTCGGACGCAGCTGAAGCTGGAAATAGCTTTAAATGAAACAACACGTATTAGCGTTGTTCCTGTGATGTATCTAATCGATCCTTACTCATCTATCATGTAATTTGGCGTTTCGATGGACTCCAGTAGCTCTGATGTGAGATACGACGTTTTCGGACGCAGCAGAAGCTGGAAATAGTTTTAAAAGAAACAACACGCATTAACGTTGTTCCTCTGATGTATCTAATCGATCCTTACTCATCTATCATGTTATTTGGGGTTTCGATGGACTCCAGTAACTTTGATGTGAGATACGAAGTTCTCGGACGCAGCTGAAGCTGGAAATAGCTTTAAATGAAACAACACGTATTAGCGTTGTTCCTGTGATGTATCTAATCGATCCTTACTCATCTATCATGTTATTTGGCGTTTCGATGGACTCCAGTAACTTTGATGTGAGATACGAAGTTCTCGGACGCAGCTGAAGCTGGAAATAGTTTTAAATGAAACAACACGTATTAGCGTTGTTCCTGTGCTGTATCTAATCAATCCTTACTCATATATCATGTTATTTGGCGTTTCGATGGACTCCAGTAACCCTGACGTGAGATAGGAAGTTCTCGCACGCAGCAGAAGCTGGAAATATTTTAAACGAAACAACACGTATTAGCGTTGTTCCTGTGATGTATCTAATCGATCCTTACTCATCTATCATGTTATTTGACGTTTGGATGGACTCCAGTAACTCTGATGTGAGATACAAAGTTTTTGGACGCAGCAGAAGCTGGAAATAGTTTTGAACTAAACAACACGTATTAGCGTTGTTCCTGTGATGTATCTAATCGATCCTTACTTAGCTACTTTGTTATTTGACGTTTCGATGGACTCCAGTAACTCTAATGTGAGATACGAAATTTTCGGACGCAGCAGCAGCTGGAAATAGTTTGAAACGAAACAACACATATTAGCGTTGTTCCTGTGATGTATCTAATCGATCCTTACTCATCTATCATGTTATTTGACGTTTGGACGGACTCCAGTAACTCTGATGAGAGATACAAAGTTCTCGGACGCAGTAGAAGCTGGAAATAGTTTTAAATGAAACAACACGTATTAGCGTTGTTCCTGTGATGTATGTAATCGATCCTTACTCATCTATCATGTTATTTGGCGTTTCGATGGACTCCAGTAGCTCTGATGTGAGATACGACGTTTTCTGAGGCAGCAGAAGCTGGAAATAGTTTTAAACGAAACAACACGCATTAGCGTTGTTCCTGTGATGTATCTAATCGATCCTTACTCATCTATCATGTTATTTGACGTTTCGATGGACTCCAGTAACTCTAATGTGAGAAACGAAATTTTCGGACGCAGCAGAAGCTGGAAATAGTTTTAAACGAAACAACACGCATTAGCGTTGTTCCTGTGATGTATCTAATCGATCCTTACTCATCTATCATGTTATTTGACGTTTGGATGGACTCCAGTAACCCTGACGTGAGATACGAAGTTCTCGGACGCAGCAGAACCTGGAAATAGTTTTAAACGAAACAACACGCATTAGCGTTGTTCCTGTGATGTATCTAATCGATCCTTACTTATCTATCATGTTATTTGACGTTTGGATGGACTCCAGTAACCCTGACGTGAGATACGAAGTTCTCGGACGCAGCAGAACCTGGAAATAGTTTTATATGAAACAACACGTATTAGCGTTGTTCCTGTGATGTATCTAAACGATCCTTACTTATCTAACATGTTATTTGACGTTTGGATGGACTCCAGTAAGTCTGATGTGAGATACAAAGTTTTTGGACGCAGCAGGAGCTGGAAATAGTTTTAAACGAAACAACACGTATTA
Source organism: Prosopocoilus inquinatus (assembly GCA_036172665.1). Classification (NCBI taxonomy): domain Eukaryota; kingdom Metazoa; phylum Arthropoda; class Insecta; order Coleoptera; family Lucanidae; genus Prosopocoilus; species Prosopocoilus inquinatus. The sequence continues at coordinate 46,523,739 of CM069870.1, forward strand.
GCGTTGTTCCTGTGCTGTATTTAATCGATCCTTACTCATATATCATGTTATTTGGCGTTTCGATGGACTCCAGTAGCTCTGATGTGAGATACGACGTTTTCGGACGCAGCAGAAGCTGGAAATAGTTTTAAACGAAACAACACGTATTAGCGTTGTTCCTGTGATGTATCTAATCGATCCTTACTCATCTATCATGTTATTTGACGTTTGGATGGACTTCAGTAACTCTGATGAGAGACACAAAGATTTCGGACGCAGCAGAAGCTGGAAATAGTTTTGAACGAAACAACACGTATTAGCGTTGTTCCTGTGATGTATCTAATCGATCCTTACTCATCTATCATGTTATTTGACGTTTGGATGGACTCCAGTAAGTCTGATGTGAGATACAAAGATTTTGGACGCAGCAGGAGCTGGAAATAGTTTTAACCGAAACAACACGCATTAGCGTTGTTCCTGTGATGTATCTAATCGATCCTTACTTATCTATCATGTTATTTGGCGTTTCGATGGACTCCAGTAGCTCTGATGTGAGATACGACGTTTTCGGACGCAGCAGAAGCTGGAAATAGATTTAAACGAAACAACACGTATTAGCGTTGTTCCTGTGATGTATCTAATCGATCCTTACTCATCTATCATGTTATTTGACGTTTGGATGGACTTCAGTAACTCTGATGAGAGACACAAAGATTTCGGACGCAGCAGAAGCTGGAAATAGTTTTGAACGAAACAACACGTATTAGCGTTGTTCCTGTGATGTATCTAATCGATAATTACTCATCTATCATGTTATTTGACGTTTGGATGGACTCCAGTAACCCTGACGTGAGATACGAAGTTCTCGGACGCAGCAGAAGCTGGAAATAGTTTTAAACGAAACAACACGCATTAGCGTTGTTCCTGTGATGTATCTGATCGATCCTTACTCATCTATCATGTTATTTGACGTTTCGATGGACTCCAGTAACTCTAATGTGAGATACGAAATTTTCGGACGCAGCAGAAGCTGAAAATAGTTTTAAACGAAACAACACGCATTAGCGTTGTTTCTGTAATGTATCTAATCGATCCTTACTTATCTATCATGTTATTTGACGTTCGGATGGACTCCAGTAACCCTGACGTGAGATACGAAGTTCTCGGACGCAGCAGAATCTGGAAATAGTTTTAAACGAAACAACGCGCATTGGCGTTGTTCCTGTGATGTATCTAATCGATCCTTACTCATCTATCACGTTATTTGACGTTTGGATGGACTCCAGTAACTCTAATGTGAGATACGAAATTTTCGGACGCAGCAGCAGCTGGAAATAGTTTGAAACGAAACAACACATATTAGCGATGTTCCTGTGATGTATCTAATCGATCCTTACTCATCTATCATGTTATTTGACGTTTGGACGGACTCCAGTAACTCTGATGAGAGATACAAAGTTCTCGGACGCAGTAGAAGCTGGAAATAGTTTTGAACGAAACAACACGTATTAGCGTTGTTCCTGTGATGTATCTAAACGATCCTTACTTATCTAACATGTTATTTGGCGTTTCGATGGACTCCAGTAACTTTGATGTGAGATACGATGTCCTCGGACGCAGCTGAAGCTGGAAATAGTTTCAAATGAAACAACACGTATTAGCGTTGTTCCTGTGCTGTATCTAATCGATCCTTACTCATATATCATGTTATTTGGCGTTTCGATGGACTCCAGTAGCTCTGATGTGAGATACGACGTTTTCGGACGCAGCAGAAGCTGGAAATAGTTTTATACGAAACAACACGCATTAGCGTTGTTCCTGTGATGTATCTAATCGATCCTTACTCATCTATCATGTTAATTGGCGTTTCGATGGACTCCAGTAGCTCTGATGTGAGATACGACGTTTCCGGACGCAGCAGAAGCTGGAAATAGTTTTAAACGAAACAACAGGCATTAGCGTTGTTCCTGTGATGTATCTAATCGATCCTTACTCATCTATCATGTTATTTGGCGTTTCGATGGACTCCAGTAGCTCTGATGTGAGATACGAAGTTCTCGGATGCAGCGGAAGCTGGAAATAGTTTTAAATGAAACAACACGTATTAGCGTTGTTCCTGTGCTGTATCTAATCGATCCTTACTCATATATCATGTTATTTGGCGTTTCGATGGACTCCAGTAACCCTGACGTGAGATACGAAGTTCTCGGACGCAGCAGAACCTGGAAATAGTTTTAAACGAAACAACACGCATTAGCGTTGTTCCTGTGATGTATCTAATCGATCCTTACTCATCTATCATGTTATTTGGCGTTTCGATGGACTCCAGTAACTTTGATGTGAGATACGATGTCCTCGGGCGCAGCTGAAGCTGGAAATAGTTTTAAATGAAACAACACGTATTAGCGTTGTTCCTGTGATGTATCTAAACGATCCTTACTTATCTAACATGTTATTTGACGTTTGGATGGACTCCAGTAAGTCTGATGTGAGATACAAAGTTTTTGGACGCAGCAGGAGCTGGAAATAGTTTTAAACGAAACAACACGTATTAGCGTTGTTCCTGTGCTGTATCTAATCGATCCTTACTCATATATCATGTTATTTGGCGTTTCGATGGACTCCAGTAGCTCTGATGTGAGATACGACGTTTTCGGACGCAGCAGAATCTGGAAATAGTTTTAAACGAAACAACACGTATTAGCGTTGTTCCTGTGATGTATCTAATCGATCCTTACTCATCTATCATGTTATTTGACGTTTGGATGGACTCCAGTAACTCTGATGAGAGACACAAAGATTTCGGACGCAGCAGAAGCTGGAAATAGTTTTGAACGAAACAACACGTATTAGCGTTGTTCCTGTGATGTATCTAATCGATCCTTACTCATCTATCATGTTATTTGACGTTTGGACGGACTCCAGTAACTCTGATGAGAGATACGAAGTTCTCGGACGCAGCAGAAGCTGGAAATAGTTTTAAACGAAACAACACGCATTAGCGTTGTTCCTGTGATGTATCTAATCGATCCTTACTCATCTATCATGTTATTTGACGTTTCGATGGACTCCAGTAACTCTAATGTGAGAAACGAAATTTTCGGACGCAGCAGAAGCTGGAAATAGTTTTAAACGAAACAACACGCATTAGCGTTGTTCCTGTGATGTATCTAATCGATCCTTACTTATCTATCATGTTATTTGACGTTTGGATGGACTCCAGTAACCCTGACGTGAGATACGAAGTTCTCGGACGCAGCAGAACCTGGAAATAGTTTTAAACGAAGCAACACGCATTAGCGTTGTTCCTGTGATGTATCTAATCGATCCTTACTCATCTATCATGTTATTTGGCGTTTCGATGGACTCCAGTAACTTTGATGTGAGATACGAAGTTCTCGGACGCAGCTGAAGCTGGAAATAGTTTTAAATGAAACAACACGTATTAGCGTTGTTCCTGTGATGTATCTAAACGATCCTTACTTATCTATCATGTTATTTGACGTTTGGATGGGCTCCAGTAACTTTGATGTGAGATACGAAGTTCTCGGACGCAGCTGAAGCTGGAAATAGTTTTAAATGAAACAACACGTATTAGCGTTGTTCCTGTGATGTATCTAATCGATCCTTACTCATCTATCATGTTATTTGACGTTTGGATGGACTTCAGTAACTCTGATGAGAGACACAAAGATTTCGGACGCAGCAGAAGCTGGAAATAGTTTTAAACGAAACAACACGCATTAGCGTTGTTCCTGTGATGTATCTAATCGATCCTTACTTATCTATCATGTTATTTGACGTTTGGACGGACTCCAGTAACCCTGACGTGAGATACGAAGTTCTCGGACGCAGCAGAAGCTGGAAATAGTTTCAAACGAAACAACACGCATTAGCGTTGTTCCTGTGATGTATCTAATCGATCCTTACTCATCTATCATGTTATTTGACGTTTCGATGGACTCCAGTAACTCTAATGTGAGATACGAAATTTTCGGACGCAGCAGAAGCTGAAAATAGTTTTAAACGAAACAACACGCATTAGCGTTGTTCCTGTGATGTATCTAATCGATCCTTACTTATCTATCATGTTATTTGACGTTTGGATGGGCTCCAGTAACCCTGACGTGAGATACGAAGTTCTCGGACGCAGCAGAATCTGGAAATAGTTTTAAACGAAACAACACGCATTGGCGTTGTTCCTGTGATGTATCTAATCGATCCTTACTCATCTATCATGTTATTTGACGTTTGGATGGACTCCAGTAACCCTGACGTGAGATACGAAGTTCTCGGACGCAGCAGAAGCTGGAAATAGTTTTAAACGAAACAACACGTATTAGCGTTGTTCCTGTGATGTATCTAATCGATCCTCACTTAGCTACTATGTTATTTGACGTTTCGATGAACTCCAGTAACTCTAATGTGAGATACGAAATTTTCGGACGCAGCAGCAGCTGGAAATAGTTTGAAACGAAACAACACATATTAGCGTTGTTCCTGTGATGTATCTAATCGATCCTTACTCATCTATCATGTTATTTGAAGTTTGGACGGACTCCAGTAACTCTGATGAGAGATACAAAGTTCTCGGACGCAGTAGAAGCTGGAAATAGTTTTGAACGAAACAACACGTATTAGCGTTGTTCCTGTGATGTATCTAAACGATCCTTACTTATCTAACATGTTATTTGACGTTTGGATGGACTCCAGTAAGTCTGATGTGAGATACAAAGTTTTTGGACGCAGCAGAAGCTGGAAATAGTTTTAAACGAAACAACACGTATTAGCGTTGTTCCTCTGCTGTATCTAATCGATCCTTACTCATATATCATGTTACTTGGCGTTTCGATGGACTCCAGTAGCTCTGATGTGAGATACGACGTTTTCGGACGCAGCAGAAGCTGGAAATAGTTTTAAAAGAAACAACACGCATTAACGTTGTTCCTCTGATATATCTAATCGATCCTTACTCATCTATCATGTTATTTGGCGTTTCGATGGACTCCAGTAACTTTGATGTGAGATACGAAGTTCTCGGACGCAGCTGAAGCTGGAAATAGCTTTAAATGAAACAACACGTATTAGCGTTGTTCCTGTGATGTATCTAATCGATCCTTACTCATCTATCATGTTATTTGGCTTTTCGATGGACTCCAGTAACTTTGATGTGAGATACGAAGTTTTCGGACGCAGCAGAATCTGGAAATAGTTTTAAACGAAACAACACGTATTAGCGTTGTTCCTGTGATGTATCTAATCGATCCTTACTCATCTATCATGTTATTTGACGTTTGGATAGACTCCAGTAACTCTGAGGTGAGATACGACGTTTTCGGACGCAGCAGAAGCTGGAAATAGTTTTAAACGAAACAACACGTATTAGCGTTGTTCCTGTGATGTATCTAATCGATCCTTACTCATCTATCATGTTATTTGACGTTTGGATGGACTCCAGTAACTCTGATGAGAGACACAAAGATTTCGGACGCAGCAGAAGCTGGAAATAGTTTTGAACGAAACAACACGTATTAGCGTTGTTCCTGTGATGTATCTAATCGATCCTTACTCATCTATCATGTTATTTGACGTTTGGACGGACTCCAGTAACTCTGATGAGAGATACGAAGTTCTCGGACGCAGCAGAAGCTGGAAATAGTTTTAAACGAAACAACACGCATTAGCGTTGTTCCTGTGATGTATCTAATCGATCCTTACTCATCTATCATGTTATTTGACGTTTCGACGGACTCCAGTAACTCTAATGTGAGAAACGAAATTTTCGGACGCAGCAGAAGCTGGAAATAGTTTTAAACGAAACAACACGCATTAGCGTTGTTCCTGTGATGTATCTAATCGATCCTTACTTATCTATCATGTTATTTGACGTTTGGATGGACTCCAGTAACCCTGACGTGAGATACGAAGTTCTCGGACGCAGCAGAACCTGGAAATAGTTTTAAAAGAAACAACACGCATTAACGTTGTTCCTCTGATGTATCTAATCGATCCTTACTCATCTATCATGTTATTTGGCGTTTCGATGGACTCCAGTAACTTTGATGTGAGATACGAAGTTCTCGGACGCAGCTGAAGCTGGAAATAGCTTTAAATGAAACAACACGTATTAGCGTTGTTCCTGTGATGTATCTAATCGATCCTTACTCATCTATCATGTTATTTGGCGTTTCGATGGACTCCAGTAGCTCTGATGTGAGATACGACGTTTCCGGACGCAGCAGAAGCTGGAAATAGTTTTAAACGAAACAACACGCATTAGCGTTGTTCCTGTGATGTATCTAATCGATCCTTACTCATATATCATGTTATTTGGCGTTTCGATGGACTCCAGTAGCTCTGATGTGAGATACGACGTTTTCGGTCGCAGCAGAAGCTGGAAATAGTTTTAAACGAAACAACACGTATTAGCGTTGTTCCTGTGATGTATCTAATCGATCCTTACTTAGCTACTTTGTTATTTGACGTTTCGATGGACTCCAGTAACTCTAATGTGAGATACGAAATTTTCGGACGCAGCAGCAGCTGGAAATAGTTTGAAACGAAACAACACATATTAGCGTTGTTCCTGTGATGTATCTAATCGATCCTTACTCATCTATCATGTTATTTGACGTTTGGACGGACTCCAGTAACTCTGATGAGAGATACAAAGTTCTCGGACGCAGTAGAAGCTGGAAATAGTTTTAAATGAAACAACACGTATTAGCGTTGTTCCTGTGATGTATCTAATCGATACTTACTCATCTATCATGTTATTTGGCGTTTCGATGGACTCCAGTAGCTCTGATGTGAGATACGACGTTTTCTGAGGCAGCAGAAGCTGGAAATAGTTTTAAACGAAACAACACGCATTAGCGTTGTTCCTGTGATGTATCTAATCGATCCTTAATCATCTATCATGTTATTTGACGTTTCGATGGACTCCAGTAACTCTAATGTGAGAAACGAAATTTTCGGACGCAGCAGAAGCTGGAAATAGTTTTAAACGAAACAACACGCATTAGCGTTGTTCCTGTGATGTATCTAATCGATCCTTACTCATCTATCATGTTATTTGACGTTTGGATGGACTCCAGTAACCCTGACGTGAGATACGAAGTTCTCGGACGCAGCAGAACCTGGAAATAGTTTTAAACGAAACAACACGCATTAGCGTTGTTCCTGTGATGTATCTAATCGATCCTTACTTATCTATCATGTTATTTGACGTTTGGATGGACTCCAGTAACCCTGACGTGAGATACGAAGTTCTCGGACGCAGCAGAACCTGGAAATAGTTTTAAACGAAACAACACACATTAGCGTTGTTCCTGTGATGTATCTAATCGATCCTTACTCATCTATCATGTTATTTGGCGTTTCGATGGACTCAAGTAACTTTGATGTGAGATACGAAGTTCTCGGACGCAGCTGAAGCTGGAAATAGTTTTATATGAAACAACACGTATTAGCGTTGTTCCTGTGATGTATCTAAACGATCCTTACTTATCTAACATGTTATTTGACGTATGGATGGACTCCAGTAAGTCTGATGTGAGATACAAAGTTTTTGGACGCAGCAGGAGCTGGAAATAGTTTTAAACGAAACAACACGTATTAGCGTTGTTCCTGTGCTGTATTTAATCGATCCTTACTCATATATCATGTTATTTGGCGTTTCGATGGACTCCAGTAGCTCTGATGTGAGATACGACGTTTTCGGTCGCAGCAGAAGCTGAAAATAGTTTTAAACGAAACAACACGCATTAGCGTTGTTCCTGTGATGTATCTAATCGATCCTTACTCATCTATCATGTTATTTGACGTTTGGATGGACTCCAGTAACCCTGACGTGAGATACGAAGTTCTCGGACGCAGCAGAAGCTGGAAATAGTTTTAAACGAAACAACACGTATTAGCGTTGTTCCTGTGATGTACCTAATCGATCCTTACTCATCTATCATGTTATTTGACGTTTGGATGGACTCAAGTAACTCTAATGTGAGATACGAAATTCTCGGACGCAGCAGAAGCTGGAAATAGTTTTAAACGAAACAACACGCATTAGCGTTGTTCCTGTGATGTATCTAATCGATCCTTACTTATCTATCATGTTATTTGACGTTTGGATGGACTCCAGTAACCCTGACGTGAGATACGAAGTTCTCGGACGCAGCAGAAGCTGGAAATAGTTTTAAACGAAACAACACGCATTAGCGTTGTTCCTGTGATGTATCTAATCGATCCTTACTCATCTATCATGTTATTTGACGTTTCGATGGACTCCAGTAACTCTAATGTGAGATACGAAATTTTCGGACGCAGCAGAAGCTGAAAATAGTTTTAAACGAAACAACACGCATTAGCGTTGTTCCTGTGATGTATCTAATCGATCCTTACTCATCTATCATGTTATTTGACGTTTGGATGGACTCCAGTAACCCTGACGTGAGATACGAAGTTCTCGGACGCAGCAGAAGCTGGAAATAGTTTTAAACGAAACAACACGTATTAGCGTTGTTCCTGTGATGTACCTAATCGATCCTTACTCATCTATCATGTTATTTGACGTTTGGATGGACTCCAGTAACTCTGATGTGAGATACAAAGCTCTTGGACGCAGCAGAAGCTGGAAATAGTTTTGAACGAAACAACACGTATTAGCGTTGTTCCTGTGATGTATCTAATCGATCCTCACTTAGCTACTATGTTATTTGACGTTTCGATGAACTCCAGTAACTCTAATGTGAGATACGAAATTTTCGGACGCAGCAGCAGCTGGAAATAGTCTGAAACGAAACAACACATATTAGCGTTGTTCCTGTGATGTATCTAATCGATCCTTACTCATCTATCATGTTATTTGACGTTTGGACGGACTCCAGTAACTCTGACGAGAGATACAAAGTTCTCGGACGCAGTAGAAGCTGGAAATAGTTTTGAACGAAACAACACGTATTAGCGTTGTTCCTGTGATGTATCTAAACGATCCTTACTTATCTAACATGTTATTTGACGTTTGGATGGACTCCAGTAAGTCTGATGTGAGATACAAAGTTTTTGGACGCAGCAGAAGCTGGAAATAGTTTTAAACGAAACAACACGTATTAGCGTTGTTCCTCTGCTGTATCTAATCGATCCTTACTCATATATCATGTTATTTGGCGTTTCGATGGACTCCAGTAGCTCTGATGTGAGATACGACGTTTTCGGACGCAGCAGAAGCTGGAAATAGTTTTAAAAGAAACAACACGCATTAACGTTGTTCCTCTGATGTATCTAATCGATCCTTACTCATCTATCATGTTATTTGGCGTTTCGATGGACTCCAGTAACTTTGATGTGAGATACGAAGTTCTCGGACGCAGCTGAAGCTGGAAATAGCTTTAAATGAAACCACACGTATTAGCGTTGTTCCTGTGATGTATCTAATCGATCCTTACTCATCTATCATGTTATTTGGCGTTTCGATGGACTCCAGTAACTTTGATGTGAGATACGAAGTTCTCGGACGCAGCTGAAGCTGGAAATAGTTTTAAATGAAACAACACGTATTAGCGTTGTTCCTGTGCTGTATCTAATCGATCCTTACTCATATATCATGTTATTTGGCGTTTCGATGGACTCCAGTAACCCTGACGTGAGATACGAAGTTCTCGCACGCAGCAGAAGCTGGAAATATTTTAAACGAAACAACACGTATTAGCGTTGTTCCTGTGATGTATCTAATCGATCCTTACTCATCTATCATGTTATTTGACGTTTGGATGGACTCCAGTAACTCTGATGTGAGATACAAAGTTTTTGGACGCAGCAGAAGCTGGAAATAGTTTTGAACTAAACAACACGTATTAGCGTTGTTCCTGTGATGTATCTAATCGATCCTTACTTAGCTACTTTGTTATTTGACGTTTCGATGGACTCCAGTAACTCTAATGTGAGATACGAAATTTTCGGACGCAGCAGCAGCTGGAAATAGTTTGAAACGAAACAACACATATTAGCGTTGTTCCTGTGATGTATCTAATCGATCCTTACTCATCTATCATGTTATTTGACGTTTGGACGGACTCCAGTAACTCTGATGAGAGATACAAAGTTCTCGGACGCAGTAGAAGCTGGAAATAGTTTTAAATGAAACAACACGTATTAGCGTTGTTCCTGTGATGTATCTAATCGATCCTTACTCATCTATCATGTTATTTGGCGTTTCGATGGACTCCAGTAGCTCTGATGTGAGATACGACGTTTTCTGAGGCAGCAGAAGCTGGAAATAGTTTTAAACGAAACAACACGCATTAGCGTTGTTCCTGTGATGTATCTAATCGATCCTTACTCATCTATCATGTTATTTGACGTTTCGATGGACTCCAGTAACTCTAATGTGAGAAACGAAATTTTCGGACGCAGCAGAAGCTGGAAATAGTTTTAAACGAAACAACACGCATTAGCGTTGTTCCTGTGATGTATCTAATCGATCCTTACTCATCTATCATGTTATTTGACGTTTGGATGGACTCCAGTAACCCTGACGTGAGATACGAAGTTCTCGGACGCAGCAGAACCTGGAAATAGTTTTAAACGAAACAACACGCATTAGCGTTGTTCCTGTGATGTATCTAATCGATCCTTACTCATCTATCATGTTATTTGGCGTTTCGATGGACTCCAGTAACTTTGATGTGAGATACGAAGTCCCCGGACGCAGCTGAAGCTGGAAATAGTTTTAAATGAAACAACACGTATTAGCGTTGTTCCTGTGATGTATCTAAACGATCCTTACTTATCTAACATGTTATTTGATGTTTGGATGGACTCCAGTAAGTCTGATGTGAGATACAAAATTTTTGGACGCAGCAGGAGCTGGAAATAGTTTTAAACGAAACAACACGTATTAGCGTTGTTCCTGTGATGTATCTAATCGATCCTTACTCATCTATCATGTTATTTGACGTTTGGATGGACTCCAGTAACTCTGATGTGAGATACGACGTTTTCGGACGCAGCAGAAGCTGGAAATAGTTTTAAACGAAACAACACGCATTAGCGTTGTTCCTGTGATGTATCTAATCGATCCTTACTCATCTATCATGTTATTTGACGTTTGGATGGACTCCAGTAACCCTGACGTGAGATACGAAGTTCTCGGACGCAGCAGAACCTGGAAATAGTTTTAAACGAAACAACACGCATTAGCGTTGTTCCTGTGATGTATCTAATCGATCCTTACTTATCTATCATGTTATTTGACGTTTGGATGGACTCCAGTAACCCTGACGTGAGATACGAAGTTCTCGGACGCAGCAGAACCTGGAAATAGTTTTAAACGAAACAACACACATTAGCGTTGTTCCTGTGATGTATCTAATCGATCCTTACTCATCTATCATGTTATTTGGCGTTTCGATGGACTCCAGTAACTTTGATGTGAGATACGAAGTTCTCGGACGCAGCTGAAGCTGGAAATAGTTTTATATGAAACAACACGTATTAGCGTTGTTCCTGTGATGTATCTAAACGATCCTTACTTATCTATCATGTTATTTGACGTTTGGATGGACTCCAGTAAGTCTGATGTGAGATACAAAGTTTTTGGACGCAGCAGGAGCTGGAAATAGTTTTAAACGAAACAACACGTATTAGCGTTGTTCCTGTGCTGTATTTAATCGATCCTTACTCATATATCATGTTATTTGGCGTTTCGATGGACTCCAGTAGCTCTGATGTGAGATACGACGTTTTCGGTCGCAGCAGAAGCTGGAAATAGTTTTAAACGAAACAACACGTATTAGCGTTGTTCCTGTGATGTATCTAATCGATCCTTACTCATCTATCATGTTATTTGACGTTTGGATGGACTTCAGTAACTCTGATGAGAGACACAAAGATTTCGGACGCAGCAGAAGCTGGAAATAGTTTTGAACGAAACAACACGTATTAGCGTTGTTCCTGTGATGTATCTAATCGATCCTTACTCATCTATCATGTTATTTGACGTTTCGATGGACTCCAGTAACTCTAATGTGAGATACGAAATTCTCGGACGCAGCAGAAGCTGGAAATAGTTTTAAACGAAACAACACGCATTAGCGTTGTTCCTGTGATGTATCTAATCGATCCTTACTTATCTATCATGTTATTTGACGTTTGGATGGACTCCAGTAACCCTGACGTGAGATACGAAGTTCTCGGACGCAGCAGAAGCTGGAAATAGTTTTAAACGAAACAACACGCATTAGCGTTGTTCCTGTGATGTATCTAATCGATCCTTACTCATCTATCATGTTATTTGACGTTTCGATGGACTCCAGTAACTCTAATGTGAGATACGAAATTTTCGGACGCAGCAGAAGCTGAAAATAGTTTTAAACGAAACAACACGCATTAGCGTTGTTCCTGTGATGTATCTAATCGATCCTTACTCATCTATCATGTTATTTGACGTTTGGATGGACTCCAGTAACCCTGACGTGAGATACGAAGTTCTCGGACGCAGCAGAAGCTGGAAATAGTTTTAAACGAAACAACACGTATTAGCGTTGTTCCTGTGATGTACCTAATCGATCCTTACTCATCTATCATGTTATTTGACGTTTGGATGGACTCCAGTAACTCTGATGTGAGATACAAAGCTCTTGGACGCAGCAGAAGCTGGAAATAGTTTTGAACGAAACAACACGTATTAGCGTTGTTCCTGTGATGTATCTAATCGATCCTCACTTAGCTACTATGTTATTTGACGTTTCGATGAACTCCAGTAACTCTAATGTGAGATACGAAATTTTCGGACGCAGCAGCAGCTGGAAATAGTTTGAAACGAAACAACACATATTAGCGTTGTTCCTGTGATGTATCTAATCGATCCTTACTCATCTATCATGTTATTTGACGTTTGGACGGACTCCAGTAACTCTGATGAGAGATACAAAGTTCTCGGACGCAGTAGAAGCTGGAAATAGTTTTGAACGAAACAACACGTATTAGCGTTGTTCCTGTGATGTATCTAAACGATCCTTACTTATCTAACATGTTATTTGACGTTTGGATGGACTCCAGTAAGTCTGATGTGAGATACAAAGTTTTTGGACGCAGCAGAAGCTGGAAATAGTTTCAAACGAAACAACACGTATTAGCGTTGTTCCTGTGATGTATCTAAACGATCCTTACTTATCTAACATGTTATTTGGCGTTTCGATGGACTCCAGTAACTTTGATGTGAGATACGATGTCCTCGGACGCAGCAGAAGCTGGAAATAGTTTTAAACGAAACAACACGTATTAGCGTTGTTCCTGTGATGTATCTAATCGATCCTTACTCATCTATCATGTTATTTGACGTTTGGATGGACTCCAGTAACTCTGATGAGAGATACAAAGTTCTCGGACGCAGTAGAAGCTGGAAATAGTTTTAAATGAAACAACACGTATTAGCGTTGTTCCTGTGATGTATCTAATCGATCCTTACTCATCTATCATGTTATTTGGCGTTTCGATGGACTCCAGTAACCCTGACGTGAGATACGAAGTTCTCGGACGCAGCAGAAGCTGGAAATAGTTTCAAACGAAACAACACGCATTAGCGTTGTTCCTGTGATGTATCTAATCGATCCTTACTCATCTATCATGTTATTTGACGTTTCGATGGACTCCAGTAACTCTAATGTGAGATACGAAATTTTCGGACGCAGCAGAAGCTGAAAATAGTTTTAAACGAAACAACACGCATTAGCGTTGTTCCTGTGATGTATCTAATCGATCCTTACTTATCTATCATGTTATTTGACGTTTGGATGGGCTCCAGTAACCCTGACGTGAGATACGAAGTTCTCGGACGCAGCAGAATCTGGAAATAGTTTTAAACGAAACAACACGCATTGGCGTTGTTCCTGTGATGTATCTAATCGATCCTTACTCATCTATCATGTTATTTGACGTTTGGATGGACTCCAGTAACCCTGACGTGAGATACGAAGTTCTCGGACGCAGCAGAAGCTGGAAATAGTTTTAAACGAAACAACACGTATTAGCGTTGTTCCTGTGATGTATCTAATCGATCCTTACTCATATATCATGTTATTTGGCGTTTCGATGGACTCCAGTAGCTCTGATGTGAGATACGACGTTTTCGGTCGCAGCAGAAGCTGGAAATAGTTTTAAACGAAACAACACGTATTAGCGTTGTTCCTGTGATGTATCTAATCGATCCTTACTCATCTATCATGTTATTTGACGTTTGGATGGACTTCAGTAACTCTGATGAGAGACACAAAGATTTCGGACGCAGCAGAAGCTGGAAATAGTTTTGAACGAAACAACACGTATTAGCGTTGTTCCTGTGATGTATCTAATCGATCCTTACTTATCTATCATGTTATTTGACGTTTGGATGGACTCCAGTAACCCTGACGTGAGATACGAAGTTCTCGGACGCAGCAGAACCTGGAAATAGTTTTAAACGAAACAACACACATTAGCGTTGTTCCTGTGATGTATCTAATCGATCCTTACTCATCTATCATGTTATTTGGCGTTTCGATGGACTCCAGTAACTTTGATGTGAGATACGAAGTTCTCGGACGCAGCTGAAGCTGGAAATAGTTTTATATGAAACAACACGTATTAGCGTTGTTCCTGTGATGTATCTAAACGATCCTTACTTATCTATCATGTTATTTGACGTTTGGATGGACTCCAGTAAGTCTGATGTGAGATACAAAGTTTTTGGACGCAGCAGGAGCTGGAAATAGTTTTAAACGAAACAACACGTATTAGCGTTGTTCCTGTGCTGTATTTAATCGATCCTTACTCATATATCATGTTATTTGGCGTTTCGATGGACTCCAGTAGCTCTGATGTGAGATACGACGTTTTCGGTCGCAGCAGAAGCTGGAAATAGTTTTAAACGAAACAACACGTATTAGCGTTGTTCCTGTGATGTATCTAATCGATCCTTACTCATCTATCATGTTATTTGACGTTTGGATGGACTTCAGTAACTCTGATGAGAGACACAAAGATTTCGGACGCAGCAGAAGCTGGAAATAGTTTTGAACGAAACAACACGTATTAGCGTTGTTCCTGTGATGTATCTAATCGATCCTTACTCATCTATCATGTTATTTGACGTTTCGATGGACTCCAGTAACTCTAATGTGAGATACGAAATTCTCGGACGCAGCAGAAGCTGGAAATAGTTTTAAACGAAACAACACGCATTAGCGTTGTTCCTGTGATGTATCTAATCGATCCTTACTTATCTATCATGTTATTTGACGTTTGGATGGACTCCAGTAACCCTGACGTGAGATACGAAGTTCTCGGACGCAGCAGAAGCTGGAAATAGTTTTAAACGAAACAACACGCATTAGCGTTGTTCCTGTGATGTATCTAATCGATCCTTACTCATCTATCATGTTATTTGACGTTTCGATGGACTCCAGTAACTCTAATGTGAGATACGAAATTTTCGGACGCAGCAGAAGCTGAAAATAGTTTTAAACGAAACAACACGCATTAGCGTTGTTCCTGTGATGTATCTAATCGATCCTTACTCATCTATCATGTTATTTGACGTTTGGATGGACTCCAGTAACCCTGACGTGAGATACGAAGTTCTCGGACGCAGCAGAAGCTGGAAATAGTTTTAAACGAAACAACACGTATTAGCGTTGTTCCTGTGATGTACCTAATCGATCCTTACTCATCTATCATGTTATTTGACGTTTGGATGGACTCCAGTAACTCTGATGTGAGATACAAAGCTCTTGGACGCAGCAGAAGCTGGAAATAGTTTTGAACGAAACAACACGTATTAGCGTTGTTCCTGTGATGTATCTAATCGATCCTCACTTAGCTACTATGTTATTTGACGTTTCGATGAACTCCAGTAACTCTAATGTGAGATACGAAATTTTCGGACGCAGCAGCAGCTGGAAATAGTTTGAAACGAAACAACACATATTAGCGTTGTTCCTGTGATGTATCTAATCGATCCTTACTCATCTATCATGTTATTTGACGTTTGGACGGACTCCAGTAACTCTGATGAGAGATACAAAGTTCTCGGACGCAGTAGAAGCTGGAAATAGTTTTGAACGAAACAACACGTATTAGCGTTGTTCCTGTGATGTATCTAAACGATCCTTACTTATCTAACATGTTATTTGACGTTTGGATGGACTCCAGTAAGTCTGATGTGAGATACAAAGTTTTTGGACGCAGCAGAAGCTGGAAATAGTTTCAAACGAAACAACACGTATTAGCGTTGTTCCTGTGATGTATCTAAACGATCCTTACTTATCTAACATGTTATTTGGCGTTTCGATGGACTCCAGTAACTTTGATGTGAGATACGATGTCCTCGGACGCAGCAGAAGCTGGAAATAGTTTTAAACGAAACAACACGTATTAGCGTTGTTCCTGTGATGTATCTAATCGATCCTTACTCATCTATCATGTTATTTGACGTTTGGATGGACTCCAGTAACTCTGATGAGAGATACAAAGTTCTCGGACGCAGTAGAAGCTGGAAATAGTTTTAAATGAAACAACACGTATTAGCGTTGTTCCTGTGATGTATCTAATCGATCCTTACTCATCTATCATGTTATTTGGCGTTTCGATGGACTCCAGTAACCCTGACGTGAGATACGAAGTTCTCGGACGCAGCAGAAGCTGGAAATAGTTTCAAACGAAACAACACGCATTAGCGTTGTTCCTGTGATGTATCTAATCGATCCTTACTCATCTATCATGTTATTTGACGTTTCGATGGACTCCAGTAACTCTAATGTGAGATACGAAATTTTCGGACGCAGCAGAAGCTGAAAATAGTTTTAAACGAAACAACACGCATTAGCGTTGTTCCTGTGATGTATCTAATCGATCCTTACTTATCTATCATGTTATTTGACGTTTGGATGGGCTCCAGTAACCCTGACGTGAGATACGAAGTTCTCGGACGCAGCAGAATCTGGAAATAGTTTTAAACGAAACAACACGCATTGGCGTTGTTCCTGTGATGTATCTAATCGATCCTTACTCATCTATCATGTTATTTGACGTTTGGATGGACTCCAGTAACCCTGACGTGAGATACGAAGTTCTCGGACGCAGCAGAAGCTGGAAATAGTTTTAAACGAAACAACACGTATTAGCGTTGTTCCTGTGATGTATCTAATCGATCCTCACTTAGCTACTATGTTATTTGACGTTTCGATGAACTCCAGTAACTCTAATGTGAGATACGAAATTTTCGGACGCAGCAGCAGCTGGAAATAGTTTGAAACGAAACAACACATATTAGCGTTGTTCCTGTGATGTATCTAATCGATCCTTACTCATCTATCATGTTATTTGACGTTTGGACGGACTCCAGTAACTCTGATGAGAGATACAAAGTTCTCGGACGCAGTAGAAGCTGGAAATAGTTTTGAACGAAACAACACGTATTAGCGTTGTTCCTGTGATGTATCTAAACGATCCTTACTTATCTAACATGTTATTTGACGTTTGGATGGACTCCAGTAAGTCTGATGTGAGATACAAAGTTTTTGGACGCAGCAGAAGCTGGAAATAGTTTTAAACGAAACAACACGTATTAGCGTTGTTCCTCTGCTGTATCTAATCGATCCTTACTCATATATCATGTTACTTGGCGTTTCGATGGACTCCAGTAGCTCTGATGTGAGATACGACGTTTTCGGACGCAGCAGAAGCTGGAAATAGTTTTAAAAGAAACAACACGCATTAACGTTGTTCCTCTGATATATCTAATCGATCCTTACTCATCTATCATGTTATTTGGCGTTTCGATGGACTCCAGTAACTTTGATGTGAGATACGAAGTTCTCGGACGCAGCTGAAGCTGGAAATAGCTTTAAATGAAACAACACGTATTAGCGTTGTTCCTGTGATGTATCTAATCGATCCTTACTCATCTATCATGTTATTTGGCGTTTCGATGGACTCCAGTAACTTTGATGTGAGATACGAAGTTCTCGGACGCAGCAGAAGCTGGAAATAGTTTTAAACGAAACAACACGTATTAGCGTTGTTCCTGTGATGTATCTAATCGATCCTTACTTAGCTACTATGTTATTTGACGTTTCGATGGACTCCAGTAACTCTAATGTGAGATACGAAATTTTCGGAAGCAGCAGAAGCTGGAAATAGTTTTAAACGAAACAACACGCATTAGCGTTGTTCCTTTGATGTATCTCATCGATCCTTACTCATATATCATGTTATTTGGCGTTTCGATGGACTCCAGTAACTTTGATGTGAGATACGAAGTTCTCGGACGCAGCAGAAGCTGGAAATAGTTTTAAATGAAATAACACGTATTAGCGTTGTTCCTGTGATGTATCTAAACGATCCTTACTTATCTAACATGTTATTTGACGTTTGGATGGACTCCAGTAAGTCTGATGTGAGATACAAAGTTTTTGGACGCAGCAGGAGCTGGAAATAGTTTTAAACGAAACAACACGCATTAGCGTTGTTCCTGTGATGTATCTAATCGATCCTTACTTAGCTACTATGTTATTTGACGTTTCGATGGACTCCAGTAACTCTAATGTGAGATACGAAATTTTCGCACGCAGCAGAAGCTGGAAATAGTTTTAAACGAAACAACACGCATTAGCGTTGTTCCTGTGATGTATCTAATCGATCCTTATTCATCTATCATGTTATTTGGCGTTTGGATGGACTCCAGTAACTCTGATGTGAGATACAAAGTTTTTGGACGCAGCAGGAGCTGGAAATAGTTTTAAACGAAACAACACGTATTAGCGTTATTCCTGTGCTGCATCTAATCGATCCTTACTCATATATCATGTTATTTGGCGTATCGATGGACTCCAGTAGCTCTGATGTGAGATACGACGTTTTCGGACGCAGCAGAAGCTGGAAATAGTTTTAAACGAAACAACACGTATTAGCGTTGTTCCTGTGATGTATCTAATCGATCCTTACTCATCTATCATGTTATTTGACGTTTGGATGGACTCCAGTAACTCTGATGAGAGACACAAAGATTTCGGACGCAGTAGAAGCTGGAAATAGTTTTGAACGAAGCAACACGTATTAGCGTTGTTTCTGTGATGTATCTAATCGATCCTTACTCATCTATCATGTTATTTGACGTTTGGATGGACTCCAGTAACCCTGACGTGAGATACGAAGTTCTCGGACGCAGCAGAAGCTGGAAATAGTTTTAAACGAAACAACACGCATTAGCGTTGTTCCTGTGATGTATCTAATCGATCCTTACTTATCTATCATGTTATTTGACGTTTGGATGGACTCCAGTAACTCTGATGTGAGATACAAAGTTTTTGGACGCAGCAGAAGCTGGAAATAGTTTTGAACTAAACAACACGTATTAGCGCTGTTCCTGTGATGTATCTAATCGATCCTTACTTAGCTACTATGTTATTAGACGTTTCGATGGACTCCAGTAACTTTGATGTGAGATACGAAGTTCTCGGACGCAGCTGAAGCTGGAAATAGTTTTAAATGAAACAACACGTATTAGCGTTGTTCCTGTGATGTATCTAAACGATCCTTACTTATCTAACATGTTACTTGACGTTTGGATGGACTCCAGTAAGTCTGATGTGAGATACAAAGTTTTTGGACGCAGCAGGAGCTGGAAATAGTTTTAAACGAAACAACACGCATTAGCGTTGTTCCTGTGATGTATCTAATCGATCCTTACTTAGCTACTATGTTATTTGACGTTTCGATGGACTCCAGTAACTCTAATGTGAGATACGAAATTTTCGGACGCAGCAGAAGCTGGAAATAGTTTTAAACGAAACAACACGCATTAGCGTTGTTCCTGTGATGTATCTAATCGATCCTGACTCACATATCATGTTATTTGGCGTTTCGATGGACTCCAGTAACTTTAATGTGAGATACGAAGTTCTCGGACGCAGCTGAAGCTGGAAATAGTTTTAAACGAAACAACACGCATTAGCGTTGTTCCTGTGATGTATCTAATCGATCCTTACTTAGCTACTATGTTATTTGACGTTTCGATGGACTCCAGTAACTCTAATGTGAGATACGAAATTTTCGCACGCAGCAGAAGCTGGAAATAGTTTTAAACGAAACAACACGCATTAGCGTTGTTCCTGTGCAGTATCTAATCGATCCTTACTCATATATCATGTTATTTGGCGTTTCGATGGACTTCAGTAGCTCTGATGTGAGATACGACGTTTTCGGACGCAGCAGAAGCTGGAAATAGTTTTAAACGAAACAACACGTATTAGCGTTGTTCCTGTGATGTATCTAATCGATCCTTACTCATCTATCATGTTATTTGACGTTTCGATGGACTCCAGTAACTCTAATGTGAGATACGAAATTTTCGGACGCAGCAGAAGCTGGAAATAGTTTTAAACGAAACAACACGCATTAGCGTTGTTCCTGTGATGTATCTCCTCGATCCTTACTTATCTATCATGTTATTTGACGTTTGGGTGGACTCCAGTAACCCTGACGAGAGATACGAAGTTCTCGGACGCAGCAGTACCTGGAAATAGTTTTAAACGAAACAACACGTATTAGCGTTGTTCCTGTGATGTATCTAATCGATCCTTACTCATCTATCATGTTATTTGACGTTTGGATGGACTCCAGTATCTCTGATGTGAGATACAAAGTTCTTGGACGCAGCAGAAGCTGGAAATAGTTTTGAACGAAACAACACGTATTAGCGTTGTTCCTGTGATGTATCTAATCGATCCTTACTTAGCTACTATGTTATTTGACGTTTCGATGGACTCCAGTAACTCTAATGTGAGATACGAAATTTTCGGACGCAGCAGAAGCTTTAAATAGTTTTAAACGAAACAACACGCATTAGCGTTGTTCCTGTGATGTATCTAATCGATCCTTACTCATCTATCATGTTATTTGGCGTTTCGATGGACTCCAGTAACTTTGATGTGAGATACGAAGTTCTCGGACGCAGCTGAAGCTTAAAATAGTTTTAAATGAAACAACACGTATTAGCGTTGTTCCTGTGATGTATCTAATCGATCCTTACTTAGCTACTATGTTATTTGACGTTTCGATGGACTCCAGTAACTCTAATGTGAGATACGAAATTTTCGGACGCAGCAGAAGCTGGAAAAAGTTTTAAACGAAACAATACGCATTGGCGTTGTTCCTGTGATGTATCTAATCGATCCTTACTCATCTATCATGTTATTTGGCGTTTCGATGGACTCCAGTAACTTTGATGTGAGATACGAAGTTATCGGAGGCAGCTGAAGCTGGAAATAGTTTTAAATGAAACAACACGTATTAGCGTTGTTCCTGTGATGTATCTAAACGATCCTTACTTATCTAACATGTTATTTGACGTTTGGATGGACTCCAGTAAGTCTGATGTGAGATACAACGTTTCTGGACGCAGCAGGAGCTGGAAATAGTTTTAAACGAAACAACACGCATTAGCGTTGTTCCTGTGCTGTATCTAATAGATCCTTACTCATCTATCATGTTATTTGACGTTTGGATGGACTCCAGTAACTCTGATGAGAGACACAAAGATTTCGGACGCAGCAGAAGCTGGAAATAGTTTTTAACGAAACAACACGTATTAGCGTTGTTCCTGTGATGTATCTAATCGATCCTTACTCATCTATCATGTTATTTGACGTTTGGATGGACTCCAGTAACCCTGACGTGAGATACGAAGTTCTCGGACGCAGCAGAAGCTGGAAATAGTTTTAAACGAAACAACACGCATTAGCGTTGTTCCTGTGATGTATCTAATCGATCCTTACTTATCTATCATGTTATTTGACGTTTAGATGGACTCCAGTATCCCTGACGTGAGATACGAAGTTCTCGGACGCAGCAGAAGCTGGAAAGAGTTTTAAACGAAACAACACATATTAGCGTTGTTCCTGTGATGTATCTAATCGATCCTTACTCATCTATCATGTTATTTGACGTTTGGATGGACTCCAGTAACTCTGATGTGAGATACAAAGTTTTTGGACGCAGCAGAAGCTGGAAATAGTTTTGAACTAAACAACACGTATTAGCGCTGTTCCTGTGATGTATCTAATCGATCCTTACTTAGCTACTATGTTATTTGACGTTTCGATGGACTCCAGTAACTTTGATGTGAGATACGAAGTTCTCGGACGCAGCTGAAGCTGGAAATAGTTTTAAATGAAACAACACGTATTAGCGTTGTTCCTGTGATGTATCTAAACGATCCTTACTTATCTAACATGTTACTTGACGTTTGGATGGACTCCAGTAACTCTGATGTGAGATACAAAGTTTTTGGACGCAGCAGGAGCTGGAAATAGTTTTAAACGAAACAACACGCATTAGCGTTGTTCCTGTGATGTATCTAATCGATCCTTACTTAGCTACTATGTTATTTGACGTTTCGATGGACTCCAGTAACTCTAATGTGAGATACGAAATTTTCGGACGCAGCAGAAGCTGGAAATAGTTTTAAACGAAACAACACGCATTAGCGTTGTTCCTGTGATGTATCTAATCGATCCTGACTCATATATCATGTTATTTGGCGTTTCGATGGACTCCAGTAACTTTAATGTGAGATACGAAGTTCTCGGACGCAGCTGAAGCTGGAAATAGTTTTAAACGAAACAACACGTATTAGCGTTGTTCCTGTGATGTATCTAAACGATCCTTACTTATCTAGCATGTTATTTGACGTTTGGATGGACTCCAGTAAGTCTGATGTGAGATACAAAGTTTTTGGACGCAGCAGGAGCTGGAAATAGTTTTAAACGAAACAACACGCATTAGCGTTGTTCCTGTGATGTATCTAATCGATCCTTACTTAGCTACTATGTTATTTGAAGTTTCGATGGACTCCAGTAACTCTAATGTGAGATACGAAATTTTCGGACGCAGCAGAAGCTGGAAATAGTTTTAAACGAAACAACACGCATTAGCGTTATCCTGTGATGTATCTAATCGATCCTTACTCATCTATCATGTTATTTGGCGTTTCGATGGACTCCAGTAACTTTGATGTGAGATACGAAGTTCTCGGACGCAGCTGAAGCTGGAAATAGTTTTAAATGAAACAACACGTATTAGCGTTGTTCCTGTGATGTATCTAAACGATCCTTACTTATCTAACATGTTATTTGACGTTTGGATGGACTCCAGTAAGTCTGATGTGAGATACAAAGTTTTTGGACGCAGCAGGAGCTGGAAATAGTTTTAAACGAAACAACATGCATTAGCGTTGTTCCTGTGATGTATCTAATCGATCCTTACTTATCTATCATGTTATTTGACGTTTGGATTGACTCCAGTAACCCTGACGTGAGATACGAAGTTCTCGGACGCAGCAGAACCTGGAAATAGTTTTAAACGAAACAACACGCATTAGCGTTGTTCCTGTGATGTATCTAATCGATCCTTACTCATCTATCATGTTATTTGGCGTTTCGATGGACTCCAGTAACTTTGATGTGAGTTACGAAGTTCTCGGACGCAGCTGAAGCTGGAAATAGTTTTAAATGAAACAACACGTATTAGCGTTGTTCCTGTGATGTATCTAAACGATCTTTACTTATCTAACATGTTACTTGACGTTTGGATGGACTCCAGTAAGTCTGATGTGAGATACAAAATTCTTGGACGCAGCAGGAGCTGGAAATAGTTTTAAACGAAACAACACGCATTAGCGTTGTTCCTGTAATGTATCTAATCGATCCTTACTTAGCTACTATGTTATTTGACGTTTCGATGGACTCCAGTAACTCTAATGTGAGATACGAAATTTTCGGAAGCAGCAGAAGCTGGAAATAGTTTTAAACGAAACAACACGCATTAGCGTTGTTCCTGTGATGTATCTCATCGATCCTTACTCATATATCATGTTATTTGGCGTTTCGATGGACTCCAGTAACTTTGATGTGAGACACGAAGTTCTCGGACGCAGCAGAAGCTGGAAATAGTTTTAAATGAAATAACACGTATTAGCGTTGTTCCTGTGATGTATCTAAACGATCCTTACTTATCTAACATGTTATTTGACGTTTGGATGGACTCCAGTAAGTCTGATGTGAGATACAAAGTTTTTGGACGCAGCAGGAGCTGGAAATAGTTTTAAACGAAACAACACGCATTAGCGTTGTTCCTGTGATGTATCTAATCGATCCTTACTCATCTATCATGTTATTTGACGTTTGGATGGACTCCAGTAACTCTGATCTGAGATACAAAGTTTTTGGACGCAGCAGAACCTGGAAATAGTTTTAAACGAAACAACACGCATTAGCGTTGTTCCTGTGATGTATCTAATCGATCCTTATTCATCTATCATGTTATTTGGCGTTTGGATGGACTCCAGTAACTCTGATGTGAGATACAAAGTTTTTGGACGCAGCAGGAGCTGGAAATAGTTTTAAACGAAACAACACGTATTAGCGTTATTCCTGTGCTGCATCTAATCGATCCTTACTCATATATCATGTTATTTGGCGTATCGATGGACTCCAGTAGCTCTGATGTGAGATACGACGTTTTCGGACGCAGCAGAAGCTGGAAATAGTTTTAAACGAAACAACACGTATTAGCGTTGTTCCTGTGATGTATCTAATCGATCCTTACTCATCTATCATGTTATTTGACGTTTGGATGGACTCCAGTAACTCTGATGAGAGACACAAAGATTTCGGACGCAGTAGAAGCTGGAAATAGTTTTGAACGAAGCAACACGTATTAGCGTTGTCTCTGTGATGTATCTAATCGATCCTTACTCATATATCATTTTATTTGGCGTATCGATGGACTCCAGTAGCTCTGATGTGAGATACGACGTTTTCGGACGCAGCAGAAGCTGGAAATAGTTTTGAACGAAACATCACGTATTAGCGTTGTTCCTGTGATGTATCTAATCGATCCTTACTCATCTATCATGTTATTTGACGTTTCGATGGACTCCAGTAACTCTAATGTGAGATACGAAATTTTCGGACGCAGCAGGAGCTGGAAATAGTTTTAAACGAAACAACACGTATTAGCGTTGTTCCTGTGCTGTATCTAATCGATCCTTACTCATATATCATGTTATTTGGCGTTTCGATGGACTCCAGTAGCTCTGATGTGAGATACGAAGTTTTCGGACGCAGCAGAAGCTGGAAATAGTTTTAAACGAAACAACGCGTCAGCGTTGTTCCTGTGAGGTATCTAATCGATCCTTACTCATCTATCATGTTATTTGACGTTTGGATGGACTCCAGTAACTCTGATGAGAGACACAAAGATTTCGGACGCAGCAGAAGCTGGAAATAGTTTTGAACGAAACAACACGTATTAGCGTTGTTCCTGTGATGCATCTAATCGATCCTTACTCATCTATCATGTTATTTGACGTTTCGATGGACTCCAGTAACTCTAATGTGAGATACGAAATTTTCGGACGCAGCAGAAGCTGGAAATAGTTTTAAACGGAACAACACGCATTAGCGTTGTTCCTGTGATGTATCTAATCGATCCTTACTTATCTATCATGTTATTTGACGTTTGGATGGACTCCAGTAACCCTGACGTGAGATACGAAGTTCTCGGACGCAGCAGAAGCTGGAAATAGTTTTAAACGAAACAACACGCATTAGCGTTGTTCATGTGATGTATCTAATCGATCCTTACTTATCTATCATATTATTTGACGTTTGGATGGACTCCAGTAACCCTGACGTGAGATACGAAGATCTCGGACGCAGCAGAAGGTGGAAATAGTTTTAAACGAAACAACACGTATTAGCGTTGTTCCTGTGATGTATCTAATCGATCCTTACTCATCTATCATGTTATTTGACGTTTGGATGGACTCCAGTAACTCTGATGTGAGATACAAAGTTTTTGGACGCAGCAGAAACTGGAAATAGTTTTGAACGAAACAACACGTATTAGCGTTGTTCCTGTGATGTATCTAATCGATCCTTACTTATCTATCATGTTATTTGACGTTTGGATGGACTCCAGTAACCCTGACGTGAGATACGAAGTTCTCGGACGCAGCAGAAGCTGGAAATAGTTTTAAACGAAACAACACGCATTAGCGTTGTTCCTGTGATGTATCTAATCGATCCTTACTCATCTACCATGTTATTTGACGTTTGGATGGACTCCAGTAACTCTGATGAGAGACACAAAGATTTCGGACGCAGCAGAAGCTGGAAATAGTTTTGAACGAAACAACACGTATTAGCGTTGTTCCTGTGATGTATCTAATCGATCCTTACTCATCTATCATGTTATTTGACGTTTCGATGGACTCCAGTAACTCTAATGTGAGATACGAAATTTTCGGGCGCAGCAGAAGCTGGAAATAGTTTTAAACGAAACAACACGCATTAGCGTTGTTCCTGTGATGTATCTAATCGATCCTTACTTATCTATCATGTTATTTGACGTTTGGATGGACTCCAGTAACCCTGACGTGAGATACGAAGTTCTCGGACGCAGCAGAAGCTGGAAATAGTTTTAAACGAAACAACACGCATTAGCGTTGTTCATGTGATGTATCTAATCGATCCTTACTTATCTATCATATTATTTGACGTTTGGATGGACTCCAGTAACCCTGACGTGAGATAGGAAGTTCTCGGACGCAGCAGAAGCTGGAAATAGTTTTAAACGAAACAACACGTATTAGCGTTGTTCCTGTGATGTATCTAATCGATCCTTACTCATCTATCATGTTTTTTGACGTTTGGATGGACTCCAGTAACTCTGATGTGAGATACAAAGTTTTTGGACGCAGCAGAAACTGGAAATAGTTTTGAACGAAACAACACGTATTAGCGTTGTTCCTGTGATGTATCTAATCGATCCTTACTTAGCTACTATGTTATTTGACGTTTCGATGGACTCCAGTAACTCTAATGTGAGATACGAAATTTTCTGACGCAGCAGAAGCTGGAAATAGTTTTAAACGAAACAACACGCACTAGCGATGTTCCTGTGATGTATCTAATCGATCCTTACTCATATATCATGTTATTTGGCGTTTCGATGGACTCCAGTAGCTCTGAAGTGAGATACGACGTTTTCGGACGCAGCAGAAGCTGGAAATATTTTTAAACGAAACAACACGTATTAGCGTTGTTCCTGTGATGTATCTAATCGATCCTTACTCATCTATCATGTTATTTGACGTTTCGATGGATTCCAGTAACTCTAATGTGAGATACGAAATTTTCGGACGCAGCAGAAGCTGGAAATAGTTTTAAACGAAACAACACGCATTAGCGTTGTTCCTGTGATGTATCTAATCGATCCTTACTTATCTATCATGTTATTTGACGTTTGGATGGACTCCAGTAACCCTGACGTGAGATACGAAGTTCTTGGACGCAGCAGAAGCTGGAAATAGTTTTAAACGAAACAACACGCATTAGCGTTGTTACTGTGATGTATCTAATCGATCCCTACTTATCTATCATGTTATTTGACGTTTGGATGGACTCCAGTAAGTCTGATGTGAGATACAAAGTCTTTGGACGCAGCAGGAGCTGGAAATAGTTTTAAACGAAACAACACGTATTAGCGTTGTTCCTGTGCTGTATCTAATCGATCCTTACTCATATATCATGTTATTTGGCGTTTCGATGGACTTCAGTAGCTCTGATGTGAGATACGACGTCTTCGGACGCAGCAGAAGCTGGAAATAGTTTTAAACGAAACAACACGTATTAGCGTTGTTCCTGTGATGTATCTAAACGATCCTTACTTATCTAACATGTTACTTGACGTTTGGATGGACTCCAGTAACTCTGATGTGAGATACAAAGTTTTTGGACGCAGCAGGAGCTGGAAATAGTTTTAAACGAAACAACACGCATTAGCGTTGTTCCTGTGATGTATCTAATCGATCCTTACTTAGCTACTATGTTATTTGACGTTTCGATGGACTCCAGTAACTCTAATGTGAGATACGAAATTTTCGGACGCAGCAGAAGCTGGAAATAGTTTTAAACGAAACAACACGCATTAGCGTTGTTCCTGTGATGTATCTAATCGATCCTGACTCATATATCATGTTATTTGGCGTTTCGATGGACTCCAGTAACTTTAATGTGAGATACGAAGTTCTCGGACGCAGCTGAAGCTGGAAATAGTTTTAAACGAAACAACACGTATTAGCGTTGTTCCTGTGATGTATCTAAACGATCCTTACTTATCTAGCATGTTATTTGACGTTTGGATGGACTCCAGTAAGTCTGATGTGAGATACAAAGTTTTTGGACGCAGCAGGAGCTGGAAATAGTTTTAAACGAAACAACACGCATTAGCGTTGTTCCTGTGATGTATCTAATCGATCCTTACTTAGCTACTATGTTATTTGAAGTTTCGATGGACTCCAGTAACTCTAATGTGAGATACGAAATTTTCGGACGCAGCAGAAGCTGGAAATAGTTTTAAACGAAACAACACGCATTAGCGTTATCCTGTGATGTATCTAATCGATCCTTACTCATCTATCATGTTATTTGGCGTTTCGATGGACTCCAGTAACTTTGATGTGAGATACGAAGTTCTCGGACGCAGCTGAAGCTGGAAATAGTTTTAAATGAAACAACACGTATTAGCGTTGTTCCTGTGATGTATCTAAACGATCCTTACTTATCTAACATGTTATTTGACGTTTGGATGGACTCCAGTAAGTCTGATGTGAGATACAAAGTTTTTGGACGCAGCAGGAGCTGGAAATAGTTTTAAACGAAACAACATGCATTAGCGTTGTTCCTGTGATGTATCTAATCGATCCTTACTTATCTATCATGTTATTTGACGTTTGGATTGACTCCAGTAACCCTGACGTGAGATACGAAGTTCTCGGACGCAGCAGAACCTGGAAATAGTTTTAAACGAAACAACACGCATTAGCGTTGTTCCTGTGATGTATCTAATCGATCCTTACTCATCTATCATGTTATTTGGCGTTTCGATGGACTCCAGTAACTTTGATGTGAGTTACGAAGTTCTCGGACGCAGCTGAAGCTGGAAATAGTTTTAAATGAAACAACACGTATTAGCGTTGTTCCTGTGATGTATCTAAACGATCTTTACTTATCTAACATGTTACTTGACGTTTGGATGGACTCCAGTAAGTCTGATGTGAGATACAAAATTCTTGGACGCAGCAGGAGCTGGAAATAGTTTTAAACGAAACAACACGCATTAGCGTTGTTCCTATAATGTATCTAATCGATCCTTACTTAGCTACTATGTTATTTGACGTTTCGATGGACTCCAGTAACTCTACTGTGAGATACGAAATTTTCGGAAGCAGCAGAAGCTGGAAATAGTTTTAAACGAAACAACACGCATTAGCGTTGTTCCTGTGATGTATCTCATCGATCCTTACTCATATATCATGTTATTTGGCGTTTCGATGGACTCCAGTAACTTTGATGTGAGATACGAAGTTCTCGGACGCAGCAGAAGCTGGAAATAGTTTTAAATGAAATAACACGTATTAGCGTTGTTCCTGTGATGTATCTAAACGATCCTTACTTATCTAACATGTTATTTGACGTTTGGATGGACTCCAGTAAGTCTGATGTGAGATACAAAGTTTTTGGACGCAGCAGGAGCTGGAAATAGTTTTAAACGAAACAACACGCATTAGCGTTGTTCCTGTGATGTATCTAATCGATCCTTACTTAGCTACTATGTTATTTGACGTTTCGATGGACTCCAGTAACTCTAATGTGAGATACGAAATTTTCGCACGCAGCAGAAGCTGGAAATAGTTTTAAACGAAACAACACGCATTAGCGTTGTTCCTGTGATGTATCTAATCGATCCTTATTCATCTATCATGTTATTTGGCGTTTGGATGGACTCCAGTAACTCTGATGTGAGATACAAAGTTTTTGGACGCAGCAGGAGCTGGAAATAGTTTTAAACGAAACAACACGTATTAGCGTTATTCCTGTGCTGCATCTAATCGATCCTTACTCATATATCATGTTATTTGGCGTATCGATGGACTCCAGTAGCTCTGATGTGAGATACGACGTTTTCGGACGCAGCAGAAGCTGGAAATAGTTTTAAACGAAACAACACGTATTAGCGTTGTTCCTGTGATGTATCTAATCGATCCTTACTCATCTATCATGTTATTTGACGTTTGGATGGACTCCAGTAACTCTGATGAGAGACACAAAGATTTCGGACGCAGTAGAAGCTGGAAATAGTTTTGAACGAAGCAACACGTATTAGCGTTGTTTCTGTGATGTATCTAATCGATCCTTACTCATATATCATGTTATTTGGCGTATCGATGGACTCCAGTAGCTCTGATGTGAGATACGACGTTTTCGGACGCAGCAGAAGCTGGAAATAGTTTTGAACGAAACATCACGTATTAGCGTTGTTCCTGTGATGTATCTAATCGATCCTTACTCATCTATCATGTTATTTGACGTTTCGATGGACTCCAGTAACTCTAATGTGAGATACGAAATTTTCGGACGCAGCAGGAGCTGGAAATAGTTTTAAACGAAACAACACGTATTAGCGTTGTTCCTGTGCTGTATCTAATCGATCCTTACTCATATATCATGTTATTTGGCGTTTCGATGGACTCCAGTAGCTCTGATGTGAGATACGAAGTTTTCGGACGCAGCAGAAGCTGGAAATAGTTTTAAACGAAACAACGCGTATTAGCGTTGTTCCTGTGAGGTATCTAATCGATCCTTACTCATCTATCATGTTATTTGACGTTTGGATGGACTCCAGTAACTCTGATGAGAGACACAAAGATTTCGGACGCAGCAGAAGCTGGAAATAGTTTTGAACGAAACAACACGTATTAGCGTTGTTCCTGTGATGCATCTAATCGATCCTTACTCATCTATCATGTTATTTGACGTTTCGATGGACTCCAGTAACTCTAATGTGAGATACGAAATTTTCGGACGCAGCAGAAGCTGGAAATAGTTTTAAACGGAACAACACGCATTAGCGTTGTTCCTGTGATGTATCTAATCGATCCTTACTTATCTATCATGTTATTTGACGTTTGGATGGACTCCAGTAACCCTGACGTGAGATACGAAGTTCTCGGACGCAGCAGAAGCTGGAAATAGTTTTAAACGAAACAACACGCATTAGCGTTGTTCATGTGATGTATCTAATCGATCCTTACTTATCTATCATATTATTTGACGTTTGGATGGACTCCAGTAACCCTGACGTGAGATACGAAGATCTCGGACGCAGCAGAAGGTGGAAATAGTTTTAAACGAAACAACACGTATTAGCGTTGTTCCTGTGATGTATCTAATAGATCCTTACTCATCTATCATGTTATTTGACGTTTGGATGGACTCCAGTAACTCTGATGTGAGATACAAAGTTTTTGGACGCAGCAGAAACTGGAAATAGTTTTGAACGAAACAACACGTATTAGCGTTGTTCCTGTGATGTATCTAATCGATCCTTACTTATCTATCATGTTATTTGACGTTTGGATGGACTCCAGTAACCCTGACGTGAGATACGAAGTTCTCGGACGCAGCAGAAGCTGGAAATAGTTTTAAACGAAACAACACGCATTAGCGTTGTTCCTGTGATGTATCTAATCGATCCTTACTCATCTACCATGTTATTTGACGTTTGGATGGACTCCAGTAACTCTGATGAGAGACACAAAGATTTCGGACGCAGCAGAAGCTGGAAATAGTTTTGAGCGAAACAACACGTATTAGCGTTGTTCCTGTGATGTATCTAATCGATCCTTACTCATCTATCATGTTATTTGACGTTTCGATGGACTCCAGTAACTCTAATGTGAGATACGAAATTTTCATACGCAGCAGAAGCTGGAAATAGTTTTAAACGAAACAACACGCATTAGCGTTGTTCCTGTGATGTATCTAATCGATCCTTACTTATCTATCATGTTATTTGACGTTTGGATGGACTCCAGTAACCCTGACGTGAGATACGAAGTTCTCGGACGCAGCAGAAGCTGGAAATAGTTTTAAACGAAACAACACGCATTAGCGTTGTTCATGTGATGTATCTAATCGATCCTTACTTATCTATCATATTATTTGACGTTTGGATGGACTCCAGTAACCCTGACGTGAGATACGAAGTTCTCGGACGCAGCAGAAGCTGGAAATAGTTTTAAACGAAACAACACGTATTAGCGTTGTTCCTGTGATGTATCTAATCGATCCTTACTCATCTATCATGTTATTTGACGTTTGGATGGACTCCAGTAACTCTGATGTGAGATACAAAGTTTTTGGACGCAGCAGAAACTGGAAATAGTTTTGAACGAAACAACACGTATTAGCGTTGTTCCTGTGATGTATCTAATCGATCCTTACTTAGCTACTATGTTATTTGACGTTTCGATGGACTCCAGTAACTCTAATGTGAGATACGAAATTTTCTGACGCAGCAGAAGCTGGAAATAGTTTTAAACGAAACAACACGCACTAGCGATGTTCCTGTGATGTATCTAATCGATCCTTACTCATATATCATGTTATTTGGCGTTTCGATGGACTCCAGTAGCTCTGAAGTGAGATACGACGTTTTCGGACGCAGCAGAAGCTGGAAATAGTTTTAAACGAAACAACACGTATTAGCGTTGTTCCTGTGATGTATCTAATCGATCCTTACTCATCTATCATGTTATTTGACGTTTCGATGGATTCCAGTAACTCTAATGTGAGATACGAAATTTTCGGACGCAGCAGAAGCTGGAAATAGTTTTAAACGAAACAACACGCATTATCGTTGTTCCTGTGATGTATCTAATCGATCCTTACTTATCTATCATGTTATTTGACGTTTGGATGGACTCCAGTAACCCTGACGTGAGATACGAAGTTCTCGGACGCAGCAGAAGCTGGAAATAGTTTTAAACGAAACAACACGCATTAGCGTTGTTACTGTGATGTATCTAATCGATCCCTACTTATCTATCATGTTATTTGACGTTTGGATGGACTCCAGTAAGTCTGATGTGAGATACAAAGTCTTTGGACGCAGCAGGAGCTGGAAATAGTTTTAAACGAAACAACACGTATTAGCGTTGTTCCTGTGCTGTATCTAATCGATCCTTACTCATATATCATGTTATTTGGCGTTTCGATGGACTTCAGTAGCTCTGATGTGAGATACGACGTTTTCGGACGCAGCAGAAGCTGGAAATAGTTTTAAACGAAACAACACGTATTAGCGTTGTTTCTGTGATGTATCTAATCGATCCTTACTCATCTATCATGTTATTTGACGTTTCGATGGACTCCAGTAACTCTAATGTGAGATACGAAATTTTCGGACTCAGCAGAAGCTGGAAATAGTTTTAAACGAAACAACACGCATTAGCGTTGTTCCTGTGATGTATCTCCTCGATCCTTACTTATCTATCATGTTATTTGACGTTTGGGTGGACTCCAGTAACCCTGACGTGAGATACGAAGTTCTCGGACGCAGCAGTAGCTGGAAATAGTTTTAAACGAAACAACACGTATTAGCGTTGTTCCTGTGATGTATCTAATCGATCCTTACTCATCTATCATGTTATTTGACGTTTGGATGGACTCCAGTAACTCTGATGTGAGATACAAAGTTTTTGGACGCAGCAGAAGCTGGAAATAGTTTTGAACGAAACAACACGTATTAGCGTTGTTCCTGTGATGTATCTAATCGATCCTTACTTAGCTACTATGTTATTTGACGTTTCGATGGACTCCAGTAACTCTAATGTGAGATACGAAATTTTCGGACGCAGCAGAAGCTTTAAATAGTTTTAAACGAAACAACACGCATTAGCGTTGTTCCTGTGATGTATCTAATCGATCCTTACTCATCTATCATGTTATTTGGCGTTTCGATGGACTCCAGTAACTTTGATGTGAGATACGAAGTTCTCGGACGCAGCTGAAGCTTAAAATAGTTTTAAATGAAACAACACGTATTAGCGTTGTTCCTGTGATGTATCTAATCGATCCTTACTTAGCTACTATGTTATTTGACGTTTCGATGGACTCCAGTAACTCTAATGTGAGATACGAAATTTTCGGACGCAGCAGAAGCTGGAAAAAGTTTTAAACGAAACAATACGCATTGGCGTTGTTCCTGTGATGTATCTAATCGATCCTTACTCATCTATCATGTTATTTGGCGTTTCGATGGACTCCAGTAACTTTGATGTGAGATACGAAGTTATCGGAGGCAGCTGAAGCTGGAAATAGTTTTAAATGAAACAACACGTATTAGCGTTGTTCCTGTGATGTATCTAAACGATCCTTACTTATCTAACATGTTATTTGACGTTTGGATGGACTCCAGTAAGTCTGATGTGAGATACAACGTTTCTGGACGCAGCAGGAGCTGGAAATAGTTTTAAACGAAACAACACGCATTAGCGTTGTTCCTGTGCTGTATCTAATCGATCCTTACTCATCTATCATGTTATTTGACGTTTGGATGGACTCCAGTAACTCTGATGAGAGACACAAAGATTTCGGACGCAGCAGAAGCTGGAAATAGTTTTTAACGAAACAACACGTATTAGCGTTGTTCCTGTGATGTATCTAATCGATCCTTACTCATCTATCATGTTATTTGACGTTTCGATGGACTCCAGTAACTCTAATGTGAGATACGAAATTTTCGGACGCAGCAGAAGCTGGAAATAGTTTTAAACGAAACAACACGCATTAGCGTTGTTCCTGTGATGTATCTAATCGATCCTTACTTATATATCATGTTATTTGACGTTTGGATGGACTCCAGTAACCCTGACGTGAGATACGAAGTTCTCGGACGCAGCAGAAGCTGGAAATAGTTTTAAACGAAACAACACGCATTAGCGTTGTTCCTGTGATGTATCTAATCGATCCTTACTTATCTATCATGTTATTTGACGTTTAGATGGACTCCAGTATCCCTGACGTGAGATACGAAGTTCTCGGACGCAGCAGAAGCTGGAAAGAGTTTTAAACGAAACAACACATATTAGCGTTGTTCCTGTGATGTATCTAATCGATCCTTACTCATCTATCATGTTATTTGACGTTTGGATGGACTCCAGTAACTCTGATGTGAGATACAAAGTTTTTGGACGCAGCAGAAGCTGGAAATAGTTTTGAACTAAACAACACGTATTAGCGCTGTTCCTGTGATGTATCTAATCGATCCTTACTTAGCTACTATGTTATTTGACGTTTCGATGGACTCCAGTAACTTTGATGTGAGATACGAAGTTCTCGGACGCAGCTGAAGCTGGAAATAGTTTTAAATGAAACAACACGTATTAGCGTTGTTCCTGTGATGTATCTAAACGATCCTTACTTATCTAACATGTTACTTGACGTTTGGATGGACTCCAGTAAGTCTGATGTGAGATACAAAGTTTTTGGACGCATCAGGAGCTGGAAATAGTTTTAAACGAAACAACACGCATTAGCGTTGTTCCTGTGATGTATCTAATCGATCCTTACTTATCTATCATGTTATTTGACGTTTGGATTGACTCCAGTAACCCTGACGTGAGATACGAAGTTCTCGGACGCAGCAGAACCTGGAAATAGTTTTAAACGAAACAACACGCATTAGCGTTATCCTGTGATGTATCTAATCGATCCTTACTCATCTATCATGTTATTTGACGTTTGGATGGACTCCAGTAAGTCTGATGTGAGATACAAAGTTTTTGGACGCAGCAGGAGCTGGAAATAGTTTTAAACGAAACAACATGCATTAGCGTTGTTCCTGTGATGTATCTAATCGATCCTTACTTATCTATCATGTTATTTGACGTTTGGATTGACTCCAGTAACCCTGACGTGAGATACGAAGTTCTCGGACGCAGCAGAACCTGGAAATAGTTTTAAACGAAACAACACGCATTAGCGTTGTTCCTGTGATGTATCTCATCGATCCTTACTCATATATCATGTTATTTGGCGTTTCGATGGACTCCAGTAACTTTGATGTGAGATACGAAGTTCTCGGACGCAGCAGAAGCTGGAAATAGTTTTAAATGAAATAACACGTATTAGCGTTGTTCCTGTGATGTATCTAAACGATCCTTACTTATCTAACATGTTATTTGACGTTTGGATGGACTCCAGTAAGTCTGATGTGAGATACAAAGTTTTTGGACGCAGCAGGAGCTGGAAATAGTTTTAAACGAAACAACACGCATTAGCGTTGTTCCTGTGATGTATCTAATCGATCCTTACTTAGCTACTATGTTATTTGACGTTTCGATGGACTCCAGTAACTCTAATGTGAGATACGAAATTTTCGCACGCAGCAGAAGCTGGAAATAGTTTTAAACGAAACAACACGCATTAGCGTTGTTCCTGTGATGTATCTAATCGATCCTTACTTAGCTACTATGTTATTTGACGTTTCGATGGACTCCAGTAACTCTAATGTGAGATACGAAATTTTCGGACGCAGCAGAAGCTGGAAATAGTTTTAAACGAAACAACACGCATTAGCGTTATCCTGTGATGTATCTCATCGATCCTTACTCATATATCATGTTATTTGGCGTTTCGATGGACTCCAGTAACTTTGATGTGAGATACGAAGTTCTCGGACGCAGCAGAAGCTGGAAATAGTTTTAAATGAAATAACACGTATTAGCGTTGTTCCTGTGATGTATCTAAACGATCCTTACTTATCTAACATGTTATTTGACGTTTGGATGGACTCCAGTAAGTCTGATGTGAGATACAAAGTTTTTGGACGCAGCAGGAGCTGGAAATAGTTTTAAACGAAACAACATGCATTAGCGTTGTTCCTGTGATGTATCTAATCGATCCTTACTTATCTATCATGTTATTTGACGTTTGGATTGACTCCAGTAACCCTGACGTGAGATACGAAGTTCTCGGACGCAGCAGAACCTGGAAATAGTTTTAAACGAAACAACACGCATTAGCGTTGTTCCTGTGATGTATCTAATCGATCCTTACTCATCTATCATGTTATTTGGCGTTTCGATGGACTCCAGTAACTTTGATGTGAGTTACGAAGTTCTCGGACGCAGCTGAAGCTGGAAATAGTTTTAAATGAAACAACACGTATTAGCGTTGTTCCTGTGATGTATCTAAACGATCTTTACTTATCTAACATGTTACTTGACGTTTGGATGGACTCCAGTAAGTCTGATGTGAGATACAAAATTCTTGGACGCAGCAGGAGCTGGAAATAGTTTTAAACGAAACAACACGCATTAGCGTTGTTCCTGTAATGTATCTAATCGATCCTTACTTAGCTACTATGTTATTTGACGTTTCGATGGACTCCAGTAACTCTACTGTGAGATACGAAATTTTCGGAAGCAGCAGAAGCTGGAAATAGTTTTAAACGAAACAACACGCATTAGCGTTGTTCCTGTGATGTATCTCATCGATCCTTACTCATATATCATGTTATTTGGCGTTTCGATGGACTCCAGTAACTTTGATGTGAGATACGAAGTTCTCGGACGCAGCAGAAGCTGGAAATAGTTTTAAATGAAATAACACGTATTAGCGTTGTTCCTGTGATGTATCTAAACGATCCTTACTTATCTAACATGTTATTTGACGTTTGGATGGACTCCAGTAAGTCTGATGTGAGATACAAAGTTTTTGGACGCAGCAGGAGCTGGAAATAGTTTTAAACGAAACAACACGCATTAGCGTTGTTCCTGTGATGTATCTAATCGATCCTTACTTAGCTACTATGTTATTTGACGTTTCGATGGACTCCAGTAACTCTAATGTGAGATACGAAATTTTCGCACGCAGCAGAAGCTGGAAATAGTTTTAAACGAAACAACACGCATTAGCGTTGTTCCTGTGATGTATCTAATCGATCCTTATTCATCTATC
The DNA here is from genome assembly GCA_036172665.1 of Prosopocoilus inquinatus. Taxonomy (NCBI): domain Eukaryota; kingdom Metazoa; phylum Arthropoda; class Insecta; order Coleoptera; family Lucanidae; genus Prosopocoilus; species Prosopocoilus inquinatus. Next base: position 46,561,622 of record CM069870.1, read on the forward strand.
ATGTTATTTGGCGTTTGGATGGACTCCAGTAACTCTGATGTGAGATACAAAGTTTTTGGACGCAGCAGGAGCTGGAAATAGTTTTAAACGAAACAACACGTATTAGCGTTATTCCTGTGCTGCATCTAATCGATCCTTACTCATATATCATGTTATTTGGCGTATCGATGGACTCCAGTAGCTCTGATGTGAGATACGACGTTTTCGGACGCAGCAGAAGCTGGAAATAGTTTTAAACGAAACAACACGTATTAGCGTTGTTCCTGTGATGTATCTAATCGATCCTTACTCATCTATCATGTTATTTGACGTTTGGATGGACTCCAGTAACTCTGATGAGAGACACAAAGATTTCGGACGCAGTAGAAGCTGGAAATAGTTTTGAACGAAGCAACACGTATTAGCGTTGTTTCTGTGATGTATCTAATCGATCCTTACTCATATATCATGTAATTTGGCGTATCGATGGACTCCAGTAGCTCTGATGTGAGATACGACGTTTTCGGACGCAGCAGAAGCTGGAAATAGTTTTGAACGAAACATCACGTATTAGCGTTGTTCCTGTGATGTATCTAATCGATCCTTACTCATCTATCATGTTATTTGACGTTTCGATGGACTCCAGTAACTCTAATGTGAGATACGAAATTTTCGGACGCAGCAGGAGCTGGAAATAGTTTTAAACGAAACAACACGTATTAGCGTTGTTCCTGTGCTGTATCTAATCGATCCTTACTCATATATCATGTTATTTGGCGTTTCGATGGACTCCAGTAGCTCTGATGTGAGATACGAAGTTTTCGGACGCAGCAGAAGCTGGAAATAGTTTTAAACGAAACAACGCGTATTAGCGTTGTTCCTGTGAGGGATCTAATCGATCCTTACTCATCTATCATGTTATTTGACGTTTGGATGGACTCCAGTAACTCTGATGAGAGACACAAAGATTTCGGACGCAGCAGAAGCTGGAAATAGTTTTGAACGAAACAACACGTATTAGCGTTGTTCCTGTGATGCATCTAATCGATCCTTACTCATCTATCATGTTATTTGACGTTTCGATGGACTCCAGTAACTCTAATGTGAGATACGAAATTTTCGGACGCAGCAGAAGCTGGAAATACTTTTAAACGGAACAACACGCATTAGCGTTGTTCCTGTGATGTATCTAATCGATCCTTACTTATCTATCATGTTATTTGACGTTTGGATGGACTCCAGTAACCCTGACGTGAGATACGAAGTTCTCGGACGCAGCAGAAGCTGGAAATAGTTTTAAACGAAACAACACGCATTAGCGTTGTTCATGTGATGTATCTAATCGATCCTTACTTATCTATCATATTATTTGACGTTTGGATGGACTCCAGTAACCCTGACGTGAGATACGAAGATCTCGGACGCAGCAGAAGGTGGAAATAGTTTTAAACGAAACAACACGTATTAGCGTTGTTCCTGTGATGTATCTAATAGATCCTTACTCATCTATCATGTTATTTGACGTTTGGATGGACTCCAGTAACTCTGATGTGAGATACAAAGTTTTTGGACGCAGCAGAAACTGGAAATAGTTTTGAACGAAACAACACGTATTAGCGTTGTTCCTGTGATGTATCTAATCGATCCTTACTTATCTATCATGTTATTTGACGTTTGGATGGACTCCAGTAACCCTGACGTGAGATACGAAGTTCTCGGACGCAGCAGAAGCTGGAAATAGTTTTAAACGAAACAACACGCATTAGCGTTGTTCCTGTGATGTATCTAATCGATCCTTACTCATCTACCATGTTATTTGACGTTTGGATGGACTCCAGTAACTCTGATGAGAGACACAAAGATTTCGGACGCAGCAGAAGCTGGAAATAGTTTTGAACGAAACAACACGTATTAGCGTTGTTCCTGTGATGTATCTAATCGATCCTTACTCATCTATCATGTTATTTGACGTTTCGATGGACTCCAGTAACTCTAATGTGAGATACGAAATTTTCGGACGCAGCAGAAGCTGGAAATAGTTTTAAACGAAACAACACGCATTAGCGTTGTTCCTGTGATGTATCTAATCGATCCTTACTTATCTATCATGTTATTTGACGTTTGGATGGACTCCAGTAACCCTGACGTGAGATACGAAGTTCTCGGACGCAGCAGAAGCTGGAAATAGTTTTAAACGAAACAACACGCATTAGCGTTGTTCATGTGATGTATCTAATCGATCCTTACTTATCTATCATATTATTTGACGTTTGGATGGACTCCAGTAACCCTGACGTGAGATACGAAGTTCTCGGACGCAGCAGAAGCTGGAAATAGTTTTAAACGAAACAACACGTATTAGCGTTGTTCCTGTGATGTATCTAATCGATCCTTACTCATCTATCATGTTATTTGACGTTTGGATGGACTCCAGTAACTCTGATGTGAGATACAAAGTTTTTGGACGCAGCAGAAACTGGAAATAGTTTTGAACGAAACAACACGTATTAGCGTTGTTCCTGTGATGTATCTAATCGATCCTTACTTAGCTACTATGTTATTTGACGTTTCGATGGACTCCAGTAACTCTAATGTTAGATACGAAATTTTCTGACGCAGCAGAAGCTGGAAATAGTTTTAAACGAAACAACACGCACTAGCGATGTTCCTGTGATGTATCTAATCGATCCTTACTCATATATCATGTTATTTGGCGTTTCGATGGACTCCAGTAGCTCTGAAGTGAGATACGACGTTTTCGGACGCAGCAGAAGCTGGAAATAGTTTTAAACGAAACAACACGTATTAGCGTTGTTCCTGTGATGTATCTAATCGATCCTTACTCATCTATCATGTTATTTGACGTTTCGATGGATTCCAGTAACTCTAATGTGAGATACGAAATTTTCGGACGCAGCAGAAGCTGGAAATAGTTTTAAACGAAACAACACGCATTATCGTTGTTCCTGTGATGTATCTAATCGATCCTTACTTATCTATCATGTTATTTGACGTTTGGATGGACTCCAGTAACCCTGACGTGAGATACGAAGTTCTCGGACGCAGCAGAAGCTGGAAATAGTTTTAAACGAAACAACACGCATTAGCGTTGTTACTGTGATGTATCTAATCGATCCCTACTTATCTATCATGTTATTTGACGTTTGGATGGACTCCAGTAAGTCTGATGTGAGATACAAAGTCTTTGGACGCAGCAGGAGCTGGAAATAGTTTTAAACGAAACAACACGTATTAGCGTTGTTCCTGTGCTGTATCTAATCGATCCTTACTCATATATCATGTTATTTGGCGTTTCGATGGACTTCAGTAGCTCTGATGTGAGATACGACGTTTTCGGACGCAGCAGAAGCTGGAAATAGTTTTAAACGAAACAACACGTATTAGCGTTGTTTCTGTGATGTATCTAATCGATCCTTACTCATCTATCATGTTATTTGACGTTTCGATGGACTCCAGTAACTCTAATGTGAGATACGAAATTTTCGGACTCAGCAGAAGCTGGAAATAGTTTTAAACGAAACAACACGCATTAGCGTTGTTCCTGTGATGTATCTCCTCGATCCTTACTTATCTATCATGTTATTTGACGTTTGGGTGGACTCCAGTAACCCTGACGTGAGATACGAAGTTCTCGGACGCAGCAGTAGCTGGAAATAGTTTTAAACGAAACAACACGTATTAGCGTTGTTCCTGTGATGTATCTAATCGATCCTTACTCATCTATCATGTTATTTGACGTTTGGATGGACTCCAGTAACTCTGATGTGAGATACAAAGTTTTTGGACGCAGCAGAAGCTGGAAATAGTTTTGAACGAAACAACACGTATTAGCGTTGTTCCTGTGATGTATCTAATCGATCCTTACTTAGCTACTATGTTATTTGACGTTTCGATGGACTCCAGTAACTCTAATGTGAGATACGAAATTTTCGGACGCAGCAGAAGCTTTAAATAGTTTTAAACGAAACAACACGCATTAGCGTTGTTCCTGTGATGTATCTAATCGATCCTTACTCATCTATCATGTTATTTGGCGTTTCGATGGACTCCAGTAACTTTGATGTGAGATACGAAGTTCTCGGACGCAGCTGAAGCTTAAAATAGTTTTAAATGAAACAACACGTATTAGCGTTGTTCCTGTGATGTATCTAATCGATCCTTACTTAGCTACTATGTTATTTGACGTTTCGATGGACTCCAGTAACTCTAATGTGAGATACGAAATTTTCGGACGCAGCAGAAGCTGGAAAAAGTTTTAAACGAAACAATACGCATTGGCGTTGTTCCTGTGATGTATCTAATCGATCCTTACTCATCTATCATGTTATTTGGCGTTTCGATGGACTCCAGTAACTTTGATGTGAGATACGAAGTTATCGGAGGCAGCTGAAGCTGGAAATAGTTTTAAATGAAACAACACGTATTAGCGTTGTTCCTGTGATGTATCTAAACGATCCTTACTTATCTAACATGTTATTTGACGTTTGGATGGACTCCAGTAAGTCTGATGTGAGATACAACGTTTCTAGACGCAGCAGGAGCTGGAAATAGTTTTAAACGAAACAACACGCATTAGCGTTGTTCCTGTGCTGTATCTAATCGATCCTTACTCATCTATCATGTTATTTGACGTTTGGATGGACTCCAGTAACTCTGATGAGAGACACAAAGATTTCGGACGCAGCAGAAGCTGGAAATAGTTTTTAACGAAACAACACGTATTAGCGTTGTTCCTGTGATGTATCTAATCGATCCTTACTCATCTATCATGTTATTTGACGTTTCGATGGACTCCAGTAACTCTAATGTGAGATACGAAATTTTCGGACGCAGCAGAAGCTGGAAATAGTTTTAAACGAAACAACACGCATTAGCGTTGTTCCTGTGATGTATCTAATCGATCCTTACTTATATATCATGTTATTTGACGTTTGGATGGACTCCAGTAACCCTGACGTGAGATACGAAGTTCTCGGACGCAGCAGAAGCTGGAAATAGTTTTAAACGAAACAACACGCATTAGCGTTGTTCCTGTGATGTATCTAATCGATCCTTACTTATCTATCATGTTATTTGACGTTTAGATGGACTCCAGTATCCCTGACGTGAGATACGAAGTTCTCGGACGCAGCAGAAGCTGGAAAGAGTTTTAAACGAAACAACACATATTAGCGTTGTTCCTGTGATGTATCTAATCGATCCTTACTCATCTATCATGTTATTTGACGTTTGGATGGACTCCAGTAACTCTGATGTGAGATACAAAGTTTTTGGACGCAGCAGAAGCTGGAAATAGTTTTGAACTAAACAACACGTATTAGCGCTGTTCCTGTGATGTATCTAATCGATCCTTACTTAGCTACTATGTTATTTGACGTTTCGATGGACTCCAGTAACTTTGATGTGAGATACGAAGTTCTCGGACGCAGCTGAAGCTGGAAATAGTTTTAAATGAAACAACACGTATTAGCGTTGTTCCTGTGATGTATCTAAACGATCCTTACTTATCTAACATGTTACTTGACGTTTGGATGGACTCCAGTAAGTCTGATGTGAGATACAAAGTTTTTGGACGCATCAGGAGCTGGAAATAGTTTTAAACGAAACAACACGCATTAGCGTTGTTCCTGTGATGTATCTAATCGATCCTTACTTATCTATCATGTTATTTGACGTTTGGATTGACTCCAGTAACCCTGACGTGAGATACGAAGTTCTCGGACGCAGCAGAACCTGGAAATAGTTTTAAACGAAACAACACGCATTAGCGTTATCCTGTGATGTATCTAATCGATCCTTACTCATCTATCATGTTATTTGACGTTTGGATGGACTCCAGTAAGTCTGATGTGAGATACAAAGTTTTTGGACGCAGCAGGAGCTGGAAATAGTTTTAAACGAAACAACATGCATTAGCGTTGTTCCTGTGATGTATCTAATCGATCCTTACTTATCTATCATGTTATTTGACGTTTGGATTGACTCCAGTAACCCTGACGTGAGATACGAAGTTCTCGGACGCAGCAGAACCTGGAAATAGTTTTAAACGAAACAACACGCATTAGCGTTGTTCCTGTGATGTATCTCATCGATCCTTACTCATATATCATGTTATTTGGCGTTTCGATGGACTCCAGTAACTTTGATGTGAGATACGAAGTTCTCGGACGCAGCAGAAGCTGGAAATAGTTTTAAATGAAATAACACGTATCAGCGTTGTTCCTGTGATGTATCTAAACGATCCTTACTTATCTAACATGTTATTTGACGTTTGGATGGACTCCAGTAAGTCTGATGTGAGATACAAAGTTTTTGGACGCAGCAGGAGCTGGAAATAGTTTTAAACGAAACAACACGCATTAGCGTTGTTCCTGTGATGTATCTAATCGATCCTTACTTAGCTACTATGTTATTTGACGTTTCGATGGACTCCAGTAACTCTAATGTGAGATACGAAATTTTCGCACGCAGCAGAAGCTGGAAATAGTTTTAAACGAAACAACACGCATTAGCGTTGTTCCTGTGATGTATCTAATCGATCCTTATTCATCTATCATGTTATTTGGCGTTTGGATGGACTCCAGTAACTCTGATGTGAGATACAAAGTTTTTGGACGCAGCAGGAGCTGGAAATAGTTTTAAACGAAACAACACGTATTAGCGTTATTCCTGTGCTGCATCTAATCGATCCTTACTCATATATCATGTTATTTGGCGTATCGATGGACTCCAGTAGCTCTGATGTGAGATACGACGTTTTCGGACGCAGCAGAAGCTGGAAATAGTTTTAAACGAAACAACACGTATTAGCGTTGTTCCTGTGATGTATCTAATCGATCCTTACTCATCTATCATGTTATTTGACGTTTGGATGGACTCCAGTAACTCTGATGAGAGACACAAAGATTTCGGACGCAGTAGAAGCTGGAAATAGTTTTGAACGAAGCAACACGTATTAGCGTTGTTTCTGTGATGTATCTAATCGATCCTTACTCATCTATCATGTTATTTGACGTTTGGATGGACTCCAGTAACCCTGACGTGAGATACGAAGTTCTCGGACGCAGCAGAAGCTGGAAATAGTTTTAAACGAAACAACACGTATTAGCGTTGTTCCTGTGATGTATCTAATCGATCCTTACTCATCTGTCATGTTATTTGACGTTTGGATGGACTCCAGTAACTCTGATGTGAGATACAAAGTTTTTGGACGCAGCAGAACCTGGAAATAGTTTTAAACGAAACAACACGCATTAGCGTTGTTCCTGTGATGTATCTAATCGATCCTTACTCATCTATCACGTTATTTGGCGTTTCGATGGACTCCAGTAGCTCTGATGTGAGATACGACGTTTTCGGACGCAGCAGAAGCTGGAAATAGTTTTAAACGAAACAACACGTATTAGCGTTGTTCCTGTGATGTATCTAATCGATCCCTACTCATTTATCATGTTATTTGACGATTGGATGGACTCCAGTAACTCTGAAGAGAGACACAAAGATTTCGGACGCAGCAGAAGCTGGAAATAGTTTTGAACGAAGCAACACGTATTAGCGTTATTCCTGTGCTGCATCTAATCGATCCTTACTCATATATCATGTTATTTGGCGTATCGATGGACTCCAGTAGCTCTGATATGAGATACGACGTTTTCGGACGCAGCAGAAGCTGGAAATAGTTTTGAACGAAACAACATGCATTAGCGTTGTTCCTGTGATGTATCTAATCGATCCTTACTCATCTATCATGTTATTTGGCGTTTCGATGGACTCCAGTAGCTCTGATGTGAGATACGACGTTTTCGGACGCAGCAGAAGCTGGAAATAGTTTTAAACGAAACAACACGTATTAGCGTTGTTCCTGTGATGTATCTAATCGATCCTTACTCATCTATCATGTTATTTGACGTTTGGATGGACTCCAGTAACTCTGATGAGAGACACAAAGATTTCGGACGCAGCAGAAGCTGGAAATAGTTTTGAACGAAGCAACACGTATTAGCGTTGTTTCTGTGATGTATCTAATCGATCCTTACTCATCTATCATGTTATTTGACGTTTGGATGGACTCCAGTAACCCTGACGTGAGATACGAAGTTCTCGGACGCAGCAGAAGCTGGAAATAGTTTTAAACGAAACAACACGTATTAGCGTTGTTCCTGTGATGTATCTAATCGATCCTTACTCATCTATCATGTTATTTGACGTTTGGATGGACTCCAGTAACTCTGATGTGAGATACAAAGTTTTTGGACGCAGCAGAACCTGGAAATAGTTTTAAACGAAACAACACGCATTAGCGTTGTTCCTGTGATGTATCTAATCGATCCTTACTCATCTATCATGTTATTTGACGTTTGGATGGACTCCAGTAACCCTGACGTGAGATACGAAGTTCTCGGACGCAGCAGAAGCTGGAAATAGTTTTAAACGAAACAACACGCATTAGCGTTGTTCCTGTGATGTATCTAATCGATCCTTACTCATCTATCATGTTATTTGGCGTTTCGATGGACTCCAGTAACTTAGATGTGAGATACGAAGTTCTCGGACGCAGCTGAAGCTAGAAATAGTTTTAAACGAAACAACACGCATTAGCGTTGTTCCTGTGATGTATCTAATCGATCCTTACTCATCTATCATGTTATTTGGCGTTTCGATGGACTCCAGTAGCTCTGATGTGAGATACGACGTTTTCTGAGGCAGCAGAAGCTGGAAATAGTTTTAAACGAAACAACACGCATTAGCGTTGTTCCTGTGATGTATCTAATCCTTACTCATCTATCATGTTATTTGACGTCTCGATGGACTCCAGTAATTCTAATGTGAGAAACGAAATTTTCTGACGCAGCAGAAGCTGGAAATAGTTTTGAACGAAACAACACGTATTAGCGTTGTTCCTGTGATGTATCTAATCGATCCTTACTCATCTATCATGTTATTTGACGTTTGGATGGACTCCAGTAACTCTGATGAGAGACACAAAGATTTCGGACGCAGCAGAAGCTGGAAATAGTTTTGAACGAAGCAACACGTATTAGCGTTGTTTCTGTGATGTATCTAATCGATCCTTACTCATCTATCATGTTATTTGACGTTTGGATGGACTCCAGTAACCCTGACGTGAGATACGAAGTTCTCGGACGCAGCAGAAGCTGGAAATAGTTTTAAACGAAACAACACGTATTAGCGTTGTTCCTGTGATGTATCTAATCGATCCTTACTCATCTATCATGTTATTTGACGTTTGGATGGACTCCAGTAACTCTGATGTGAGATACAAAGTTTTTGGACGCAGCAGAACCTGGAAATAGTTTTAAACGAAACAACACGCATTAGCGTTGTTCCTGTGTTGTATCTAATCGATCCTTACTCATCTATCATGTTATTTGGCGTTTCGATGGACTCCAGTAGCTCTGATGTGAGATACGACGTTTTCGGACGCAGCAGAAGCTGGAAATAGTTTTAAACGAAACAACACGTATTAGCGTTGTTCCTGTGATGTATCTAATCGATCCTTACTCATCTATCATGTTATTTGACGTTTGGATGGACTCCAGTAACTCTGATATGAGATACGACGTTTTCGGACGCAGCAGAAGCTGGAAATAGTTTTGAACGAAACAACACGCATTAGCGTTGTTCCTGTGATGTATCTAATCGATCCTTACTCATCTATCATGTTATTTGGCGTTTCGATGGACTCCAGTAGCTCTGATGTGAGATACGACGTTTTCGGACGCAGCAGAAGCTGGAAATAGTTTTAAACGAAACAACACGTATTAGCGTTGTTCCTGTGATGTATCTAATCGATCCTTACTCATCTATCATGTTATTTGACGTTTGGATGGACTCCAGTAACTCTGATGAGAGACACAAAGATTTCGGACGCAGCAGAAGCTGGAAATAGTTTTGAACGAAGCAACACGTATTAGCGTTGTTTCTGTGATGTATCTAATCGATCCTTACTCATCTATCATGTTATTTGACGTTTGGATGGACTCCAGTAACCCTGACGTGAGATACGAAGTTCTCGGACGCAGCAGAAGCTGGAAATAGTTTTAAACGAAACAACGCGTATTAGCGTTGTTCCTGTGATGTATCTAATCGATCCTTACTCATCTATCATGTTATTTGACGTTTGGATGGACTCCAGTAACTCTGATGTGAGATACAAAGTTTTTGGACGCAGCAGAACCTGGAAATAGTTTTAAACGAAACAACACGCATTAGCGTTGTTCCTGTGATGTATCTAATCGATCCTTACTCATCTATCATGTTATTTGACGTTTGGATGGACTCCAGTAACCCTGACGTGAGATACGAAGTTCTCGGACGCAGCAGAAGCTGGAAATAGTTTTAAACGAAACAACACGCATTAGCGTTGTTCCTGTGATGTATCTAATCGATCCTTACTCATCTATCATGTTATTTGGCGTTTCGATGGACTCCAGTAACTTAGATGTGAGATACGAAGTTCTCGGACGCAGCTGAAGCTAGAAATAGTTTTAAACGAAACAACACGCATTAGCGTTGTTCCTGTGATGTATCTAATCGATCCTTACTCATGTATCATGTTATTTGGCGTTTCGATGGACTCCAGTAGCTCTGATGTGAGATACGACGTTTTCTGAGGCAGCAGAAGCTGGAAATAGTTTTAAACGAAACAACACGCATTAGCGTTGTTCCTGTGATGTATCTAATCCTTACTCATCTATCATGTTATTTGACGTCTCGATGGACTCCAGTAATTCTAATGTGAGAAACGAAATTTTCTGACGCAGCAGAAGCTGGAAATAGTTTTGAACGAAACAACACGTATTAGCGTTGTTCCTGTGATGTATCTAATCGATCCTTACTCATCTATCATGTTATTTGACGTTTGGATGGACTCCAGTAACCCTGACGTGAGATACGAAGTTCTCGGACGCAGCAGAAGCTGGAAATAGTTTTAAACGAAACAACACGTATTAGCGTTGTTCCTGTGATGTATCTAATCGATCCTTACTCATCTGTCATGTTATTTGACGTTTGGATGGACTCCAGTAACTCTGATGTGAGATACAAAGTTTTTGGACGCAGCAGAACCTGGAAATAGTTTTAAACGAAACAACACGCATTAGCGTTGTTCCTGTGATGTATCTAATCGATCCTTACTCATCTATCATGTTATTTGGCGTTTCGATGGACTCCAGTAGCTCTGATGTGAGATGCGACGTTTTCGGACGCAGCAGAAGCTGGAAATAGTTTTAAACGAAACAACACGTATTAGCGTTGTTCCTGTGATGTATCTAATCGATCCTTACTCATTTATCATGTTATTTGACGATTGGATGGACTCCAGTAACTCTGAAGAGAGACACAAAGATTTCGGACGCAGCAGAAGCTGGAAATAGTTTTGAACGAAGCAACACGTATTAGCGTTATTCCTGTGCTGCATCTAATCGATCCTTACTCATATATCATGTTATTTGGCGTATCGATGGACTCCAGTAGCTCTGATATGAGATACGACGTTTTCGGACGCAGCAGAAGCTGGAAATAGTTTTGAACGAAACAACACGCATTAGCGTTGTTCCTGTGATGTATCTAATCGATCCTTACTCATCTATCATGTTATTTGGAGTTTCGATGGACTCCAGTAGCTCTTATGTGAGATACGACGTTTTCGGACGCAGCAGAAGCTGGAAATAGTTTTAAACGAAACAACACGTATTAGCGTTGTTCCTGTGATGTATCTAATCGATCCTTACTCATCTATCATGTTATTTGACGTTTGGATGGACTCCAGTAACTCTGATGAGAGACACAAAGATTTCGGACGCAGCAGAAGCTGGAAATAGTTTTGAACGAAGCAACACGTATTAGCGTTGTTTCTGTGATGTATCTAATCGATCCTTACTCATCTATCATGTTATTTGACGTTTGGATGGACTCCAGTAACCCTGACGTGAGATACGAAGTTCTCGGACGCAGCAGAAGCTGGAAATAGTTTTAAACGAAACAACGCGTATTAGCGTTGTTCCTGTGATGTATCTAATCGATCCTTACTCATCTATCATGTTATTTGACGTTTGGATGGACTCCAGTAACTCTGATGTGAGATACAAAGTTTTTGGACGCAGCAGAACCTGGAAATAGTTTTAAACGAAACAACACGCATTAGCGTTGTTCCTGTGATGTATCTAATCGATCCTTACTCATCTATCATGTTATTTGACGTTTGGATGGACTCCAGTAACCCTGACGTGAGATACGAAGTTCTCGGACGCAGCAGAAGCTGGAAATAGTTTTAAACGAAACAACACGCATTAGCGTTGTTCCTGTGATGTATCTAATCGATCCTTACTCATCTATCATGTTATTTGACGTTTGGATGGACTCCAGTAACTCTGATGTGAGATACAAAGTTTTTGGACGCAGCAGAACCTGGAAATAGTTTTAAACGAAACAACACGCATTAGCGTTGTTCCTGTGATGTATCTAATCGATCCTTACTCATCTATCATGTTATTTGACGTTTGGATGGACTCCAGTAACCCTGACGTGAGATACGAAGTTCTCGGACGCAGCAGAAGCTGGAAATAGTTTTAAACGAAACAACACGCATTAGCGTTGTTCCTGTGATGTATCTAATCGATCCTTACTCATCTATCATGTTATTTGACGTTTGGATGGACTCCAGTAACTCTGATGAGAGACACAAAGATTTCGGACGCAGCAGAAACGAAATAGTTTTAAACGAAACAACACGCATTAGCGTTGTTCCTGTGATGTATCTAATCGATCCTTACTTATCTATCATGTTATTTGACGTTTGGATGGACTCCAGTAACCCTGACGTGAGATACGAAGTTCTCGGACGCAGCAGAAGCTGGAAATAGTTTTAAACGAAACAACACGCATTAGCGTTGTTCCTGTGATGTATCTAATCGATCCTTACTCATCTATCATGTTATTTGGCGTTTCGATGGACTCCAGTAACTTAGATGTGAGATACGAAGTTCTCGGACGCAGCTGAAGCTAGAAATAGTTTTAAACGAAACAACACGCATTAGCGTTGTTCCTGTGATGTATCTAATCGATCCTTACTCATCTATCATGCTATTTGGGGTTTCGATGGACTCCAGTAGCTCTGATGTGAGATACGACGTTTTCTGAGGCAGCAGAAGCTGGAAATAGTTTTAAACGAAACAACACGCATTAGCGTTGTTCCTGTGATGTATCTAATCGATCCTTACTCATCTATCATGTTATTTGACGTTTCGATGGACTCCAGTAACTCTGATGTGAGATACAAAGTTTTTGGACGCAGCAGAAGCTGGAAATAGTTTTGAACTAAACAACACGTATTAGCGCTGTTCCTGTGATGTATCTAATCGATCCTTACTCATCTATCATGTTATTTGACGTTTAGATGGACTCCAGTAACCCTGACGTGAGATACGAAGTTCTCGGACGCAGCAGAACCTGGAAATAGTTTTAAACGAAACAACACGCATTAGCGTTGTTCCTGTGATGTATCTAATCGATCCTTACTCATCTATCATGTTATTTGGCGTTTCGATGGACTCCAGTAACTTAGATGTGAGATACGAAGTTCTCGGACGCAGCTGAAGCTATAAGGACGCAGCTGAAGCTAGAAATAGTTTTAAATGAAACAACACGTATTAGCGTTGTTCCTGTGCTGTATCTAATCGATCCTTACTCATCTATCATGTTATTTGACGTTTAGATGGACTCCAGTAACCCTGACGTGAGATACGAAGTTCTAGGACGCAGCAGAAGCTGGAAAGAGTTTTAAACGAAACAACACATATTAGCGTTGTTCCTGTGATGTATCTAATCGATCCTTACTCATCTATCATGTTATTTGACGTTTGGATGGACTCCAGTAACTCTGATGTGAGATACAAAGTTTTTGGACGCAGCAGAAGCTGGAAATAGTTTTGAACTAAACAACACGTATTAGCGCTGTTCCTGTGATGTATCTAATCGATCCTTACTTAGCTACTATGTTATTTGACGTTTCGATGGACTCCAGTAACTTTGATGTGAGATACGAAGTTCTCGGACGCAGCAGAAGCTGGAAATAGTTTTAAATGAAATAACACGTATTAGCGTTGTTCCTGTGATGTATCTAAACGATCCTTACTTATCTAACATGTTATTTGACGTTTGGATGGACTCCAGTAAGTCTGATGTGAGATACAAAGTTTTTGGACGCAGCAGGAGCTGGAAATAGTTTTAAACGAAACAACACGCATTAGCGTTGTTCCTGTGATGTATCTAAACGATCCTTACTTATCTAACATGTTATTTGACGTTTCGATGGACTCCAGTAACTCTAATGTGAGATACGAAATTTTCGCACGCAGCAGAAGCTGGAAATAGTTTTAAACGAAACAACACGCATTAGCGTTGTTCCTGTGATGTATCTAATCGATCCTTATTCATCTATCATGTTATTTGGCGTTTGGATGGACTCCAGTAACTCTGATGTGAGATACAAAGTTTTTGGACGCAGCAGGAGCTGGAAATAGTTTTAAACGAAACAACACGTATTAGCGTTATTCCTGTGCTGCATCTAATCGATCCTTACTCATATATCATGTTATTTGGCGTATCGATGGACTCCAGTAGCTCTGATGTGAGATACGACGTTTTCGGACGCAGCAGAAGCTGGAAATAGTTTTAAACGAAACAACACGTATTAGCGTTGTTCCTGTGATGTATCTAATCGATCCTTACTCATCTATCATGTTATTTGACGTTTGGATGGACTCCAGTAACTCTGATGAGAGACACAAAGATTTCGGACGCAGCAGAAGCTGGAAATAGTTTTGAACGAAGCAACACGTATTAGCGTTGTTTCTGTGATGTATCTAATCGATCCTTACTCATCTATCATGTTATTTGACGTTTGGATGGACTCCAGTAACCCTGACGTGAGATACGAAGTTCTCGGACGCAGCAGAAGGTGGAAATAGTTTTAAACGAAACAACACGTATTAGCGTTGTTCCTGTGATGTATCTAATCGATCCTTACTCATCTATCATGTTATTTGACGTTTGGATGGACTCCAGTAGCTCTGATGTGAGATACGACGTTTTCTGAGGCAGCAGAAGCTGGAAATAGTTTTAAACGAAACAACACGCATTAGCGTTGTTCCTGTGATGTATCTAATCGAACCTTACTCATCTATCATGTTATTTGACGTTTCGATGGACTCCAGTAATTCTAATGTGAGAAACGAAATTTTCGGACGCAGCAGAAGCTGGAAATAGTTTTAAACGAAACAACACGCATTAGCGTTGCTCCTGTGATGTATCTAATCGATCCTTACTTATCTATCATGTTATTTGACGTTTGGATGGACTCCAGTAACTCTCATGTGAGATACGAAATTTTCGGACGCAGCAGAAGCTGGAAATAGTTTTAAACGAAACAACACGCATTAGCGTTGTTCCTGTGATGTATCTAATCGATCCTTACTCATCTATCATGTTATTTGGCGTTTCGATGGACTCCAGTAACTTAGATGTGAGATACGAAGTTCTCGGACGCAGCTGAAGCTAGAAATAGTTTTAAACGAAACAACACGCATTAGCGTTGTTCCTGTGTAGTATCTAATCGATCCTTACTTATCTATCATGCTATTTGACGTTTGGATGGACTCCAGTAACCCTGACGTGAGATACGAAGTACTCGGACGCAGCAGAACCTGGAAATAGTTTTAAACGAAACAACACGCATTAGCGTTGTTCCTGTGATGTATCTAATCGATCCTTACTCATCTATCATGTTATTTGGCGTTTCGATGGACTCCAGTAACCCTGACGTGAGATACGAAGTACTCGGACGCAGCAGAACCTGGAAATAGTTTTAAACGAAACAACACGCATTAGCGTTGTTCCTGTGATGTATCTAATCGATCCTTACTCATCTATCATGTTATTTGGCGTTTCGATGGACTCCAGTAACTTAGATGTGAGATACGAAGTTCTCGGACGCAGCTGAAGCTAGAAGGACGCAGCTGAAGCTAGAAATAGTTTTAAATGAAACAACACGTATTAGCGTTGTTCCTGTGCTGTATCTAATCGATCCTTACTCATCTATCATGTTATTTGACGTTTAGATGGACTCCAGTAACCCTGACGTGAGATACGAAGTTCTCGGACGCAGCAGAAGCTGGAAAGAGTTTTAAACGAAACAACACATATTAGCGTTGTTCCTGTGATGTATCTAATCGATCCTTACTCATCTATCATGTTATTTGACGTTTGGATGGACTCCAGTAACTCTGATGTGAGATACAAAGTTTTTGGACGCAGCAGAAGCTGGAAATAGTTTTGAACTAAACAACACGTATTAGCGCTGTTCCTGTGATGTATCTAATCGATCCTTACTTAGCTACTATGTTATTTGACGTTTCGATGGACTCCAGTAACTTTGATGTGAGATACGAAGTTCTCGGACGCAGCAGAAGCTGGAAATAGTTTTAAATGAAATAACACGTATTAGCGTTGTTCCTGTGATGTATCTAAACGATCCTTACTTATCTAACATGTTATTTGACGTTTGGATGGACTCCAGTAAGTCTGATGTGAGATACAAAGTTTTTGGACGCAGCAGGAGCTGGAAATAGTTTTAAACGAAACAACACGCATTAGCGTTGTTCCTGTGATGTATCTAATCGATCCTTACTTAGCTACTATGTTATTTGACGTTTCGATGGACTCCAGTAACTCTAATGTGAGATACGAAATTTTCGCACGCAGCAGAAGCTGGAAATAGTTTTAAACGAAACAACACGCATTAGCGTTGTTCCTGTGATGTATCTAATCGATCCTTATTCATCTATCATGTTATTTGGCGTTTGGATGGACTCCAGTAACTCTGATGTGAGATACAAAGTTTTTGGACGCAGCAGGAGCTGGAAATAGTTTTAAACGAAACAACACGTATTAGCGTTATTCCTGTGCTGCATCTAATCGATCCTTACTCATATATCATGTTATTTGGCGTATCGATGGACTCCAGTAGCTCTGATGTGAGATACGACGTTTTCGGACGCAGCAGAAGCTGGAAATAGTTTTAAACGAAACAACACGTATTAGCGTTGTTCCTGTGATGTATCTAATCGATCCTTACTCATCTATCATGTTATTTGACGTTTGGATGGACTCCAGTAACTCTGATGAGAGACACAAAGATTTCGGACGCAGCAGAAGCTGGAAATAGTTTTGAACGAAGCAACACGTATTAGCGTTGTTTCTGTGATGTATCTAATCGATCCTTACTCATCTATCATGTTATTTGACGTTTGGATGGACTCCAGTAACCCTGACGTGAGATACGAAGTTCTCGGACGCAGCAGAAGCTGGAAATAGTTTTAAACGAAACAACACGTATTAGCGTTGTTCCTGTGATGTATCTAATCGATCCTTACTCATCTATCATGTTATTTGACGTTTGGATGGACTCCAGTAACTCTGATGAGAGACACAAAGATTTCGGACGCAGTAGAAGCTGGAAATAGTTTTGAACGAAGCAACACGTATTAGCGTTGTTTCTGTGATGTATCTAATCGATCCTTACTCATCTATCATGTTATTTGACGTTTGGATGGACTCCAGTAACCCTGACGTGAGATACGAAGTTCTCGGACGCAGCAGAAGCTGGAAATAGTTTTAAACGAAACAACACGTATTAGCGTTGTTCCTGTGATGTATCTAATCGATCCTTACTCATCTGTCATGTTATTTGACGTTTGGATGGACTCCAGTAACTCTGATGTGAGATACAAAGTTTTTGGACGCAGCAGAACCTGGAAATAGTTTTAAACGAAACAACACGCATTAGCGTTGTTCCTGTGATGTATCTAATCGATCCTTACTCATCTATCACGTTATTTGGCGTTTCGATGGACTCCAGTAGCTCTGATGTGAGATACGACGTTTTCGGACGCAGCAGAAGCTGGAAATAGTTTTAAACGAAACAACACGTATTAGCGTTGTTCCTGTGATGTATCTAATCGATCCCTACTCATTTATCATGTTATTTGACGATTGGATGGACTCCAGTAACTCTGAAGAGAGACACAAAGATTTCGGACGCAGCAGAAGCTGGAAATAGTTTTGAACGAAGCAACACGTATTAGCGTTATTCCTGTGCTGCATCTAATCGATCCTTACTCATATATCATGTTATTTGGCGTATCGATGGACTCCAGTAGCTCTGATATGAGATACGACGTTTTCGGACGCAGCAGAAGCTGGAAATAGTTTTGAACGAAACAACACGCATTAGCGTTGTTCCTGTGATGTATCTAATCGATCCTTACTCATCTATCATGTTATTTGGCGTTTCGATGGACTCCAGTAGCTCTGATGTGAGATACGACGTTTTCGGACGCAGCAGAAGCTGGAAATAGTTTTAAACGAAACAACACGTATTAGCGTTGTTCCTGTGATGTATCTAATCGATCCTTACTCATCTATCATGTTATTTGACGTTTGGATGGACTCCAGTAACTCTGATGAGAGACACAAAGATTTCGGACGCAGCAGAAGCTGGAAATAGTTTTGAACGAAGCAACACGTATTAGCGTTGTTTCTGTGATGTATCTAATCGATCCTTACTCATCTATCATGTTATTTGACGTTTGGATGGACTCCAGTAACCCTGACGTGAGATACGAAGTTCTCGGACGCAGCAGAAGCTGGAAATAGTTTTAAACGAAACAACACGTATTAGCGTTGTTCCTGTGATGTATCTAATCGATCCTTACTCATCTATCATGTTATTTGACGTTTGGATGGACTCCAGTAACTCTGATGTGAGATACAAAGTTTTTGGACGCAGCAGAACCTGGAAATAGTTTTAAACGAAACAACACGCATTAGCGTTGTTCCTGTGATGTATCTAATCGATCCTTACTCATCTATCATGTTATTTGACGTTTGGATGGACTCCAGTAACCCTGACGTGAGATACGAAGTTCTCGGACGCAGCAGAAGCTGGAAATAGTTTTAAACGAAACAACACGCATTAGCGTTGTTCCTGTGATGTATCTAATCGATCCTTACTCATCTATCATGTTATTTGGCGTTTCGATGGACTCCAGTAACTTAGATGTGAGATACGAAGTTCTCGGACGCAGCTGAAGCTAGAAATAGTTTTAAACGAAACAACACGCATTAGCGTTGTTCCTGTGATGTATCTAATCGATCCTTACTCATCTATCATGTTATTTGGCGTTTCGATGGACTCCAGTAGCTCTGATGTGAGATACGACGTTTTCTGAGGCAGTAGAAGCTGGAAATAGTTTTAAACGAAACAACACGCATTAGCGTTGTTCCTGTGATGTATCTAATCCTTACTCATCTATCATGTTATTTGACGTCTCGATGGACTCCAGTAATTCTAATGTGAGAAACGAAATTTTCTGACGCAGCAGAAGCTGGAAATAGTTTTGAACGAAACAACACGTATTAGCGTTGTTCCTGTGATGTATCTAATCGATCCTTACTCATCTATCATGTTATTTGGCGTTTCGATGGACTCCAGTAGCTCTGATGTGAGATACGACGTTTTCGGACGCAGCAGAAGCTGGAAATAGTTTTAAACGAAACAACACGTATTAGCGTTGTTCCTGTGATGTATCTAATCGATCCTTACTCATCTGTCATGTTATTTGACGTTTGGATGGACTCCAGTAACTCTGATGTGAGATACAAAGTTTTTGGACGCAGCAGAACCTGGAAATAGTTTTAAACGAAACAACACGCATTAGCGTTGTTCCTGTGATGTATCTAATCGATCCTTACTCATCTATCATGTTATTTGGCGTTTCGATGGACTCCAGTAGCTCTGATGTGAGATACGACGTTTTCGGACGCAGCAGAAGCTGGAAATAGTTTTAAACGAAACAACACGTATTAGCGTTGTTCCTGTGATGTATCTAATCGATCCTTACTCATTTATCATGTTATTTGACGATTGGATGGACTCCAGTAACTCTGAAGAGAGACACAAAGATTTCGGACGCAGCAGAAGCTGGAAATAGTTTTGAACGAAGCAACACGTATTAGCGTTATTCCTGTGCTGCATCTAATCGATCATTACTCATATATCATGTTATTTGGCGTATCGATGGACTCCAGTAGCTCTGATATGAGATACGACGTTTTCGGACGCAGCAGAAGCTGGAAATAGTTTTGAACGAAACAACACGCATTAGCGTTGTTCCTGTGATGTATCTAATCGATCCTTACTCATCTATCATGTTATTTGGCGTTTCGATGGACTCCAGTAGCTCTGATGTGAGATACGACGTTTTCGGACGCAGCAGAAGCTGGAAATAGTTTTAAACGAAACAACACGTATTAGCGTTGTTCCTGTGATGTATCTAATCGATCCTTACTCATCTATCATGTTATTTGACGTTTGGATGGACTCCAGTAACTCTGATGAGAGACACAAAGATTTCGGACGCAGCAGAAGCTGGAAATAGTTTTGAACGAAGCAACACGTATTAGCGTTGTTTCTGTGATGTATCTAATCGATCCTTACTCATCTATCATGTTATTTGACGTTTGGATGGACTCCAGTAACCCTGACGTGAGATACGAAGTTCTCGGACGCAGCAGAAGCTGGAAATAGTTTTAAACGAAACAACGCGTATTAGCGTTGTTCCTGTGATGTATCTAATCGATCCTTACTCATCTATCATGTTATTTGACGTTTGGATGGACTCCAGTAACTCTGATGTGAGATACAAAGTTTTTGGACGCAGCAGAACCTGGAAATAGTTTTAAACGAAACAACACGCATTAGCGTTGTTCCTGTGATGTATCTAATCGATCCTTACTCATCTATCATGTTATTTGACGTTTGGATGGACTCCAGTAACCCTGACGTGAGATACGAAGTTCTCGGACGCAGCAGAAGCTGGAAATAGTTTTAAACGAAACAACACGCATTAGCGTTGTTCCTGTGATGTATCTAATCGATCCTTACTCATCTATCATGTTATTTGGCGTTTCGATGGACTCCAGTAACTTAGATGTGAGATACGAAGTTCTCGGACGCAGCTGAAGCTAGAAATAGTTTTAAACGAAACAACACGCATTAGCGTTGTTCCTGTGATGTATCTAATCGATCCTTACTCATCTATCATGTTATTTGGCGTTTCGATGGACTCCAGTAGCTCTGATGTGAGATACGACGTTTTCTGAGGCAGCAGAAGCTGGAAATAGTTTTAAACGAAACAACACGCATTAGCGTTGTTCCTGTGATGTATCTAATCCTTACTCATCTATCATGTTATTTGACGTCTCGATGGACTCCAGTAATTCTAATGTGAGAAACGAAATTTTCTGACGCAGCAGAAGCTGGAAATAGTTTTGAACGAAACAACACGTATTAGCGTTGTTCCTGTGATGTATCTAATCGATCCTTACTCATCTATCATGTTATTTGACGTTTGGATGGACTCCAGTAACCCTGACGTGAGATACGAAGTTCTCGGACGCAGCAGAAGCTGGAAATAGTTTTAAACGAAACAACACGTATTAGCGTTGTTCCTGTGATGTATCTAATCGATCCTTACTCATCTGTCATGTTATTTGACGTTTGGATGGACTCCAGTAACTCTGATGTGAGATACAAAGTTTTTGGACGCAGCAGAACCTGGAAATAGTTTTAAACGAAACAACACGCATTAGCGTTGTTCCTGTGATGTATCTAATCGATCCTTACTCATCTATCATGTTATTTGGCGTTTCGATGGACTCCAGTAGCTCTGATGTGAGATACGACGTTTTCGGACGCAGCAGAAGCTGGAAATAGTTTTAAACGAAACAACACGTATTAGCGTTGTTCCTGTGATGTATCTAATCGATCCTTACTCATCTATCATGTTATTTGACGTTTGGATGGACTCCAGTAACTCTGATCTGAGATACAAAGTTTTTGGACGCAGCAGAACCTGGAAATAGTTTTAAACGAAACAACACGCATTAACGTTGTTCCTGTGATGTATCTAATCGATCCTTACTCATCCATCATGTTATTTGGCGTTTCGATGGACTCCAGTAGCTCTGATGTGAGATACGACGTTTTCTGAGGCAGCAGAAGCTGGAAATAGTTTTAAAGGAAACAACACGCATTAGCGTTGTTCCTGTGATGTATCTAATCGATCCTTACTCATCTATCATGTTATTTGACGTTTGGATGGACTCCAGTAACTCTGATGTGAGATACAAAGTTTTTGGACGCAGCAGAACCTGGAAATAGTTTTAAACGAAACAACACGCATTAGCGTTGTTCCTGTGATGTATCTAATCGATCCTTACTCATCTATCATGTTATTTGACGTTTGGATGGACTCCAGTAACCCTGACGTGAGATACGAAGTTCTCGGACGCAGCAGAAGCTGGAAATAGTTTTAAACGAAACAACACGCATTAGCGTTGTTCCTGTGATGTATCTAATCGATCCTTACTCATCTATCATGTTATTTGACGTTTGGATGGACTCCAGTAACTCTGATGTGAGATACAAAGTTTTTGGACGCAGCAGAACCTGGAAATAGTTTTAAACGAAACAACACGCATTAGCGTTGTTCCTGTGATGTATCTAATCGATCCTTACTCATCTATCATGTTATTTGACGTTTGGATGGACTCCAGTAACCCTGACGTGAGATACGAAGTTCTCGGACGCAGCAGAAGCTGGAAATAGTTTTAAACGAAACAACACGCATTAGCGTTGTTCCTGTGATGTATCTAATCGATCCTTACTCATCTATCATGTTATTTGACGTTTGGATGGACTCCAGTAACTCTGATGAGAGACACAAAGATTTCGGACGCAGCAGAAACTGGAAATAGTTTTAAACGAAACAACACGCATTAGCGTTGTTCCTGTGATGTATCTAATCGATCCTTACTTATCTATCATGTTATTTGACGTTTGGATGGACTCCAGTAACCCTGACGTGAGATACGAAGTTCTCGGACGCAGCAGAAGCTGGAAATAGTTTTAAACGAAACAACACGTATTAGCGTTGTTCCTGTGATGTATCTAATCGATCCTTACTCATCTATCATGTTATTTGACGTTTGGATGGACTCCAGTAACTCTGATCTGAGATACAAAGTTTTTGGACGCAGCAGAACCTGGAAATAGTTTTAAACGAAACAACACGCATTAACGTTGTTCCTGTGATGTATCTAATCGATCCTTACTCATCCATCATGTTATTTGGCGTTTCGATGGACTCCAGTAGCTCTGATGTGAGATACGACGTTTTCTGAGGCAGCAGAAGCTGGAAATAGTTTTAAAGGAAACAACACGCATTAGCGTTGTTCCTGTGATGTATCTAATCGATCCTTACTTAGCTACTATGTTATTTGACGTTTCGATGGACTCCAGTAACTCTAATGTGAGATACGAAATTTTCGCACGCAGCAGAAGCTGGAAATAGTTTTGAACGAAGCAACACGTATTAGCGTTGTTTCTGTGATGTATCTAATCGATCCTTACTCATCTATCATGTTATTTGACGTTTGGATGGACTCCAGTAACCCTGACGTGAGATACGAAGTTCTCGGACGCAGCAGAAGCTGGAAATAGTTTTAAACGAAACAACGCGTATTAGCGTTGTTCCTGTGATGTATCTAATCGATCCTTACTCATCTATCATGTTATTTGACGTTTGGATGGACTCCAGTAACTCTGATGTGAGATACAAAGTTTTTGGACGCAGCAGAACCTGGAAATAGTTTTAAACGAAACAACACGCATTAGCGTTGTTCCTGTGATGTATCTAATCGATCCTTACTCATCTATCATGTTATTTGAAGTTTGGATGGACTCCAGTAACCCTGACGTGAGATACGAAGTTCTCGGACGCAGCAGAAGCTGGAAATAGTTTTAAACGAAACAACACGCATTAGCGTTGTTCCTGTGATGTATCTAATCGATCCTTACTCATCTATCATGTTATTTGACGTTTGGATGGACTCCAGTAACTCTGATGTGAGATACAAAGTTTTTGGACGCAGCAGAACCTGGAAATAGTTTTAAACGAAACAACACGCATTAGCGTTGTTCCTGTGATGTATCTAATCGATCCTTACTCATCTATCATGTTATTTGACGTTTGGATGGACTCCAGTAACCCTGACGTGAGATACGAAGTTCTCGGACGCAGCAGAAGCTGGAAATAGTTTTAAACGAAACAACACGCATTAGCGTTGTTCCTGTGATGTATCTAATCGATCCTTACTCATCTATCATGTTATTTGACGTTTGGATGGACTCCAGTAACTCTGATGAGAGACACAAAGATTTCGGACGCAGCAGAAACTGGAAATAGTTTTAAACGAAACAACACGCATTAGCGTTGTTCCTGTGATGTATCTAATCGATCCTTACTTATCTATCATGTTATTTGACGTTTGGATGGACTCCAGTAACCCTGACGTGAGATACGAAGTTCTCGGACGCAGCAGAAGCTGGAAATAGTTTTAAACGAAACAACACGTATTAGCGTTGTTCCTGTGATGTATCTAATCGATCCTTACTCATCTATCATGTTATTTGACGTTTGGATGGACTCCAGTAACTCTGATCTGAGATACAAAGTTTTTGGACGCAGCAGAACCTGGAAATAGTTTTAAACGAAACAACACGCATTAACGTTGTTCCTGTGATGTATCTAATCGATCCTTACTCATCCATCATGTTATTTGGCGTTTCGATGGACTCCAGTAGCTCTGATGTGAGATACGACGTTTTCTGAGGCAGCAGAAGCTGGAAATAGTTTTAAAGGAAACAACACGCATTAGCGTTGTTCCTGTGATGTATCTAATCGATCCTTACTCATCTATCATGTTATTTGACGTTTCGATGGACTCCAGTAATTCTAATGTGAGAAACGAAATTTTCGGACGCAGCAGAAGCTGGAAATAGTTTTAAACGAAACAACACGCATTAGCGTTGTTCCTGTGATGTATCTAATCGATCCTTACTTATCTATCATGTTATTTGACGTTTGGATGGACTCCAGTAACTCTAATGTGAGATACGAAATTTTCGGACGCAGCAAAAGCTGGAAATAGTTTTAAACGAAACAACACGCATTAGCGTTGTTCCTGTGATGTATCTAATCGATCCTTACTTAGCTACTATGTTATTTGACGTTTCGATGGACTCCAGTAACTCTAATGTGAGATACGAAATTTTCGCACGCAGCAGAAGCTGGAAATAGTTTTAAACGAAACAACACGCATTAGCGTTGTTCCTGTGATGTATCTAATCGATCCTTACTTATCTATCATGTTATTTGACGTTTGGATGGACTCCAGTAACCCTGACGTGAGATACGAAGTTCTCGGACGCAGCAGAAGCTGGAAATAGTTTTAAACGAAACAACACGTATTAGCGTTGTTCCTGTGATGTATCTAATCGATCCTTACTCATCTATCATGTTATTTGGCGTTTCGATGGACTCCAGTAACTTAGATGTGAGATACGAAGTTCTCGGACGCAGCTGAAGCTATAAGGACGCAGCTGAAGCTAGAAATAGTTTTAAATGAAACAACACGTATTAGCGTTGTTCCTGTGCTGTATCTAATCGATCCTTACTCATCTATCATGTTATTTGACGTTTAGATGGACTCCAGTAACCCTGACGTGAGATACGAAGTTCTCGGACGCAGCAGAAGCTGGAAAGAGTTTTAAACGAAACAACACATATTAGCGTTGTTCCTGTGATGTATCTAATCGATCCTTACTCATCTATCATGTTATTTGACGTTTGGATGGACTCCAGTAACTCTGATGTGAGATACAAAGTTTTTGGACGCAGCAGAAGCTGGAAATAGTTTTGAACTAAACAACACGTATTAGCGCTGTTCCTGTGATGTATCTAATCGATCCTTACTTAGCTACTATGTTATTTGACGTTTCGATGGACTCCAGTAACTTTGATGTGAGATACGAAGTTCTCGGACGCAGCAGAAGCTGGAAATAGTTTTAAATGAAATAACACGTATTAGCGTTGTTCCTGTGATGTATCTAAACGATCCTTACTTATCTAACATGTTATTTGACGTTTGGATGGACTCCAGTAAGTCTGATGTGAGATACAAAGTTTTTGGACGCAGCAGAAGCTGGAAATAGTTTTGAACTAAACAACACGTATTAGCGCTGTTCCTGTGATGTATCTAATCGATCCTTACTTAGCTACTATGTTATTTGACGTTTCGATGGACTCCAGTAACTTTGATGTGAGATACGAAGTTCTCGGACGCAGCAGGAGCTGGAAATAGTTTTAAACGAAACAACACGCATTAGCGTTGTTCCTGTGATGTATCTAAACGATCCTTACTTATCTAACATGTTATTTGACGTTTCGATGGACTCCAGTAACTCTAATGTGAGATACGAAATTTTCGCACGCAGCAGAAGCTGGAAATAGTTTTAAACGAAACAACACGCATTAGCGTTGTTCCTGTGATGTATCTAATCGATCCTTATTCATCTATCATGTTATTTGGCGTTTGGATGGACTCCAGTAACTCTGATGTGAGATAAAGTTTTTGGACGCAGCAGGAGCTGGAAATAGTTTTAAACGAAACAACACGTATTAGCGTTATTCCTGTGCTGCATCTAATCGATCCTTACTCATATATCATGTTATTTGGCGTATCGATGGACTCCAGTAGCTCTGATGTGAGATACGACGTTTTCGGACGCAGCAGAAGCTGGAAATAGTTTTAAACGAAACAACACGTATTAGCGTTGTTCCTGTGATGTATCTAATCGATCCTTACTCATCTATCATGTTATTTGACGTTTGGATGGACTCCAGTAACTCTGATGAGAGACACAAAGATTTCGGACGCAGCAGAAGCTGGAAATAGTTTTGAACGAAGCAACACGTATTAGCGTTGTTTCTGTGATGTATCTTATCGATCCTTACTCATCTATCATGTTATTTGACGTTTGGATGGACTCCAGTAACCCTGACGTGAGATACGAAGTTCTCGGACGCAGCAGAAGGTGGAAATAGTTTTAAACGAAACAACACGTATTAGCGTTGTTCCTGTGATGTATCTAATCGATCCTTACTCATCTATCATGTTATTTGACGTTTGGATGGACTCCAGTAGCTCTGATGTGAGATACGACGTTTTCTGAGGCAGCAGAAGCTGGAAATAGTTTTAAACGAAACAACACGCATTAGCGTTGTTCCTGTGATGTATCTAATCGAACCTTACTCATCTATCATGTTATTTGACGTTTCGATGGACTCCAGTAATTCTAATGTGAGAAACGAAATTTTCGGACGCAGCAGAAGCTGGAAATAGTTTTAAACGAAACAACACGCATTAGCGTTGCTCCTGTGATGTATCTAATCGATCCTTACTTATCTATCATGTTATTTGACGTTTGGATGGACTCCAGTAACTCTAATGTGAGATACGAAATTTTCGGACGCAGCAGAAGCTGGAAATAGTTTTAAACGAAACAACACGCATTAGCGTTGTTCCTGTGATGTATCTAATCGATCCTTACTCATCTATCATGTTATTTGGCGTTTCGATGGACTCCAGTAACTTAGATGTGAGATACGAAGTTCTCGGACGCAGCTGAAGCTAGAAATAGTTTTAAACGAAACAACACGCATTAGCGTTGTTCCTGTGTAGTATCTAATCGATCCTTACTTATCTATCATGTTATTTGACGTTTGGATGGACTCCAGTAACCCTGACGTGAGATACGAAGTACTCGGACGCAGCAGAACCTGGAAATAGTTTTAAACGAAACAACACGCATTAGCGTTGTTCCTGTGATGTATCTAATCGATCCTTACTCATCTATCATGTTATTTGGCGTTTCGATGGACTCCAGTAACTTAGATGTGAGATACGAAGTTCTCGGACGCAGCTGAAGCTAGAAGGACGCAGCTGAAGCTAGAAGGACGCAGCTGAAGCTAGAAATAGTTTTAAATGAAACAACACGTATTAGCGTTGTTCCTGTGCTGTATCTAATCGATCCTTACTCATCTATCATGTTATTTGACGTTTAGATGGACTCCAGTAACCCTGACGTGAGATACGAAGTTCTCGGACGCAGCAGAAGCTGGAAATAGTTTTAAATGAAATAACACGTATTAGCGTTGTTCCTGTGATGTATCTAAACGATCCTTACTTATCTAACATGTTATTTGACGTTTGGATGGACTCCAGTAAGTCTGATGTGAGATACAAAGTTTTTGGACGCAGCAGGAACTGGAAATAGTTTTAAACGAAACAACACGCATTAGCGTTGTTCCTGTGATGTATCTAATCGATCCTTACTTAGCTACTATGTTATTTGACGTTTCGATGGACTCCAGTAACTCTAATGTGAGATACGAAATTTTCGCACGCAGCAGAAGCTGGAAATAGTTTTAAACGAAACAACACGCATTAGCGTTGTTCCTGTGATGTATCTAATCGATCCTTATTCATCTATCATGTTATTTGGCGTTTGGATGGACTCCAGTAACTCTGATGTGAGATACAAAGTTTTTGGACGCAGCAGGAGCTGGAAATAGTTTTAAACGAAACAACACGTATTAGCGTTATTCCTGTGCTGCATCTAATCGATCCTTACTCATATATCATGTTATTTGGCGTATCGATGGACTCCAGTAGCTCTGATGTGAGATACGACGTTTTCGGACGCAGCAGAAGCTGGAAATAGTTTTAAACGAAACAACACGTATTAGCGTTGTTCCTGTGATGTATCTAATCGATCCTTACTCATCTATCATGTTATTTGACGTTTGGATGGACTCCAGTAACTCTGATGAGAGACACAAAGATTTCGGACGCAGCAGAAGCTGGAAATAGTTTTGAACGAAGCAACACGTATTAGCGTTGTTTCTGTGATGTATCTAATCGATCCTTACTCATCTATCATGTTATTTGACGTTTGGATGGACTCCAGTAACCCTGACGTGAGATACGAAGTTCTCGGACGCAGCAGAAGCTGGAAATAGTTTTAAACGAAACAACACGTATTAGCGTTGTTCCTGTGATGTATCTAATCGATCCTTACTCATCTATCATGTTATTTGACGTTTGGATGGACTCCAGTAACTCTGATGTGAGATACAAAGTTTTTGGACGCAGCAGAACCTGGAAATAGTTTTAAACGAAACAACACGCATTAGCGTTGTTCCTGTGTTGTATCTAATCGATCCTTACTCATCTATCATGTTATTTGGCGTTTCGATGGACTCCAGTAGCTCTGATGTGAGATACGACGTTTTCGGACGCAGCAGAAGCTGGAAATAGTTTTAAACGAAACAACACGTATTAGCGTTGTTCCTGTGATGTATCTAATCGATCCTTACTCATCTATCATGTTATTTGACGTTTGGATGGACTCCAGTAACTCTGATGAGAGACACAAAGATTTCGGACGCAGCAGAAGCTGGAAATAGTTTTGAACGAAGCAACACGTATTAGCGTTGTTTCTGTGATGTATCTAATCGATCCTTACTCATCTATCATGTTATTTGACGTTTGGATGGACTCCAGTAACCCTGACGTGAGATACGAAGTTCTCGGACGCAGCAGAAGCTGGAAATAGTTTTAAACGAAACAACACGTATTAGCGTTGTTCCTGTGATGTATCTAATCGATCCTTACTCATCTATCATGTTATTTGACGTTTGGATGGACTCCAGTAACTCTGATGTGAGATACAAAGTTTTTGGACGCAGCAGAACCTGGAAATAGTTTTAAACGAAACAACACGCATTAGCGTTGTTCCTGTGATGTATCTAATCGATCCTTACTCATCTATCATGTTATTTGGCGTTTCGATGGACTCCAGTAGCTCTGATGTGAGATACGACGTTTTCGGACGCAGCAGAAGCTGGAAATAGTTTTAAACGAAACAACACGTATTAGCGTTGTTCCTGTGATGTATCTAATCGATCCTTACTCATCTATCATGTTATTTGACGTTTGGATGGACTCCAGTAACTCTGAAGAGAGACACAAAGATTTCGGACGCAGCAGAAGCTGGAAATAGTTTTGAACGAAGCAACACGTATTAGCGTTATTCCTGTGCTGCATCTAATCGATCCTTACTCATATATCATGTTATTTGGCGTATCGATGGACTCCAGTAGCTCTGATGTGAGATACGTTTTCGGACGCAGCAGAAGCTGGAAATAGTTTTGAACGAAACAACACGCGTTAGCGTTGTTCCTGTGATGTATCTAATCGATCCTTACTCATCTATCATGTTATTTGGCGTTTCGATGGACTCCAGTAGCTCTGATGTGAGATACGACGTTTTCGGACGCAGCAGAAGCTGGAAATAGTTTTAAACGAAACAACACGTATTAGCGTTGTTCCTGTGATGTATCTAATCGATCCTTACTCATCTATCATGTTATTTGACGTTTGGATGGACTCCAGTAACTCTGATGAGAGACACAAAGATTTCGGACGCAGCAGAAGCTGGAAATAGTTTTGAACGAAGCAACACGTATTAGCGTTGTTTCTGTGATGTATCTAATCGATCCTTACTCATCTATCATGTTATTTGACGTTTGGATGGACTCCAGTAACCCTGACGTGAGATACGAAGTTCTCGGACGCAGCAGAAGCTGGAAATAGTTTTGAACGAAACAACACGTATTAGCGTTGTTCCTGTGATGTATCTAATCGATCCTTACTCATCTATCATGTTATTTGACGTTTGGATGGACTCCAGTAACTCTGATGAGAGACACAATGATTTCGGACGCAGCAGAAACTGGAAATAGTTTTAAACGAAACAACACGCATTAGCGTTGTTCCTGTGATGTATCTAATCGATCCTTACTTATCTATCATGTTATTTGACGTTTGGATGGACTCCAGTAACCCTGACGTGAGATACGAAGTTCTCGGACGCAGCAGAAGCTGGAAATAGTTTTAAACGAAACAACACGTATTAGCGTTGTTCCTGTGATGTATCTAATCGATCCTTACTCATCTATCATGTTATTTGACGTTTGGATGGACTCCAGTAACTCTGATCTGAGATACAAAGTTTTTGGACGCAGCAGAACCTGGAAATAGTTTTAAACGAAACAACACGCATTAACGTTGTTCCTGTGATGTATCTAATCGATCCTTACTCATCCATCATGTTATTTGGCGTTTCGATGGACTCCAGTAACTTAGATGTGAGATACGAAGTTCTCGGACGCAGCTGAAGCTAGAAATAGTTTTAAACGAAACAACACGCATTAGCGTTGTTCCTGTGATGTATCTAATCGATCCTTACTCATCTATCATGTTATTTGGCGTTTCGATGGACTCCAGTAACCCTGACGTGAGATACGAAGTACTCGGACGCAGCAGAACCTGGAAATAGTTTTAAACGAAACAACACGCATTAGCGTTGTTCCTGTGATGTATCTAATCGATCCTTACTCATCTATCATGTTATTTGGCGTTTCGATGGACTCCAGTAACTTAGATGTGAGATACGAAGTTCTCGGACGCAGCTGAAGCTAGAAGGACGCAGCTGAAGCTAGAAATAGTTTTAAATGAAACAACACGTATTAGCGTTGTTCCTGTGCTGTATCTAATCGATCCTTACTCATCTATCATGTTATTTGACGTTTAGATGGACTCCAGTAACCCTGACGTGAGATACGAAGTTCTCGGACGCAGCAGAAGCTGGAAAGAGTTTTAAACGAAACAACACATATTAGCGTTGTTCCTGTGATGTATCTAATCGATCCTTACTCATCTATCATGTTATTTGACGTTTGGATGGACTCCAGTAACTCTGATGTGAGATACAAAGTTTTTGGACGCAGCATAAGCTGGAAATAGTTTTGAACTAAACAACACGTATTAGCGCTGTTCCTGTGATGTATCTAATCGATCCTTACTTAGCTACTATGTTATTTGACGTTTCGATGGACTCCAGTAACTTTGATGTGAGATACGAAGTTCTCGGACGCAGCAGAAGCTGGAAATAGTTTTAAATGAAATAACACGTATTAGCGTTGTTCCTGTGATGTATCTAAACGATCCTTACTTATCTAACATGTTATTTGACGTTTGGATGGACTCCAGTAAGTCTGATGTGAGATACAAAGTTTTTGGACGCAGCAGGAGCTGGAAATAGTTTTAAACGAAACAACACGCATTAGCGTTGTTCCTGTGATGTATCTAATCGATCCTTACTTAGCTACTATGTTATTTGACGTTTCGATGGACTCCAGTAACTCTAATGTGAGATACGAAATTTTCGCACGCAGCAGAAGCTGGAAATAGTTTTAAACGAAACAACACGCATTAGCGTTGTTCCTGTGATGTATCTAATCGATCCTTATTCATCTATCATGTTATTTGGCGTTTGGATGGACTCCAGTAACTCTGATGTGAGATACAAAGTTTTTGGACGCAGCAGGAGCTGGAAATAGTTTTAAACGAAACAACACGTATTAGCGTTATTCCTGTGCTGCATCTAATCGATCCTTACTCATATATCATGTTATTTGGCGTATCGATGGACTCCAGTAGCTCTGATGTGAGATACGACGTTTTCGGACGCAGCAGAAGCTGGAAATAGTTTTAAACGAAACAACACGTATTAGCGTTGTTCCTGTGATGTATCTAATCGATCCTTACTCATCTATCATGTTATTTGACGTTTGGATGGACTCCAGTAACTCTGATGAGAGACACAAAGATTTCGGACGCAGCAGAAGCTGGAAATAGTCTTGAACGAAGCAACACGTATTAGCGTTGTTTCTGTGATGTATCTAATCGATCCTTACTCATCTATCATGTTATTTGACGTTTGGATGGACTCCAGTAACCCTGACGTGAGATACGAAGTTCTCGGACGCAGCAGAAGCTGGAAATAGTTTTAAACGAAACAACACGTATTAGCGTTGTTCCTGTGATGTATCTAATCGATCCTTACTCATCTATCATGTTATTTGACGTTTCGATGGACTCCAGTAACTCTGATGTGAGATACAAAGTTCTTGGACGCAGCAGAACCTGGAAATAGTTTTAAACGAAACAACACGCATTAGCGTTGTTCCTGTGATGTATCTAATCGATCCTTACTCATCTATCATGTTATTTGGCGTTTCGATGGACTCCAGTAGCTCTGATGTGAGATACGACGTTTTCGGACGCAGCAGAAGCTGGAAATAGTTTTAAACGAAACAACACGTATTAGCGTTGTTCCTGTGATGTATCTAATCGATCCTTACTCATCTATCATGTTATTTGACGTTTGGATTGACTCCAGTAACTCTGATGAGAGACACAAAGATTTCGGACGCAGCAGAAGCTGGAAATAGTTTTAAACGAAACAACACGTATTAGCGTTGTTTCTGTGATGTATCTAATCGATCCTTACTCATCTATCATGTTATTTGACGTTTGGATGGAATCCAGTAACCCTGACGTGAGATACGAAGTTCTCGGACGCAGCAGAAGCTGGAAATAGTTTTAAACGAAACAACACGTATTAGCGTTGTTCCTGTGATGTATCTAATCGATCCTAACTCATCTATCATGTTATTTGACGTTTGGATGGACTCCAGTAACTCTGATGTGAGATACAAAGTTTTTGGACGCAGCAGAACCTGGAAATAGTTTTAAACGAAACAACACCCATTAGCGTTGTTCCTGTGATGTATCTAATCGATCCTTACTCATCTATCATGTTATTTGGCGTTTCGATGGACTCCAGTAGCTCTGATGTGAGATACGACGTTTTCGGACGCAGCAGAAGCTGGAAATAGTTTTAAACGAAACAACACGTATTAGCGTTGTTCCTGTGATGTATCTAATCGATCCTTACTCATCTATCATGTTATTTGACGTTTGGATGGACTCCAGTAACTCTGATGAGAGACACAAAGATTTCGGACGCAGCAGAAGCTGGAAATAGTTTTGAACGAAGCAACACGTATTAACGTTGTTTCTGTGATGTATCTAATCGATCCTTACACATCTATCATGTTATTTGACGTTTGGATGGACTCCAGTAACCCTGACGTGAGATACGAAGTTCTCGGACGCAGCAGAAGCTGGAAATAGTTTTAAACGAAACAACACGTATTAGCGTTGTTCCTGTGATGTATCTAATCGATCCTTACTCATCTATCATGTTATTTGACGTTTGGATGGACTCCAGTAACTCTGATGTGAGATACAAAGTTCTTGGACGCAGCAGAACCTGGAAATAGTTTTAAACGAAACAACACGCATTAGCGTTGTTCCTGTGATGTATCTAATCGATCCTTACTCATCTGTCATGTTATTTGACGTTTGGATGGACTCCAGTAACTCTGAAGAGAGACACAAAGATTTCGGACGCAGCAGAAGCTGGAAATAGTTTTGAACGAAGCAACACGTATTAGCGTTATTCCTGTGCTGCATCTAATCGATCCTTACTCATATATCATGTTATTTGGCGTATCGATGGACTCCAGTAGCTCTGATGTGAGATACGACGTTTTCGGACGCAGCAGAAGCTGGAAATAGTTTTGAACGAAACAACACGCGTTAGCGTTATTCCTGTGCTGCATCTAATCGATCCTTACTCATATATCATGTTATTTGGCGTATCGATGGACTCCAGTAGCTCTGATGTGAGATACGACGTTTTCGGACGCAGCAGAAGCTGGAAATAGTTTTGAACGAAACAACACGCGTTAGCGTTGTTCCTGTGATGTATCTAATCGATCCTTACTCATCTATCATGTTATTTGGCGTTTCGATGGACTCCAGTAGCTCTGATGTGAGATACGACGTTTTCGGACGCAGCAGAAGCTGGAAATAGTTTTAAACGAAACAACACGTATTAGCGTTGTTCCTGTGATGTATCTAATCGATCCTTACTCATCTATCATGTTATTTGACGTTTGGATGGACTCCAGTAACTCTGATGAGAGACACAAAGATTTCGGACGCAACAGAAGCTGGAAATAGTTTTGAACGAAGCAACACGTATTAGCGTTGTTTCTGTGATGTATCTAATCGATCCTTACTCATCTATCATGTTATTTGACGTTTGGATGGACTCCAGTAACCCTGACGTGAGATGCGAAGTTCTCGGACGCAGCAGAAGCTGGAAATAGTTTTAAACGAAACAACACGTATTAGCGTTGTTCCTGTGATGTATCTAATCGATCCTTACTCATCTATCATGTTATTTGACGTTTGGATGGACTCCAGTAACTCTGATGTGAGATACAAAGTTTTTGGACGCAGCAGAACCTGGAAATAGTTTTAAACGAAACAACACGCATTAGCGTTGTTCCTGTGATGTATCTAATCGATCCTTACTCATCTATCATGTTATTTGGCGTTTCGATGGACTCCAGTAGCTCTGATGTGAGATACGACGTTTTCGGACGCAGCAGAAGCTGGAAATAGTTTTAAACGAAACAACACGTATTAGCGTTGTTCCTGTGATGTATCTAATCGATCCTTACTCATCTATCATGTTATTTGACGTTTGGATGGACTCCAGTAACTCTGAAGAGAGACACAAAGATTTCGGACGCAGCAGAAGCTGGAAATAGTTTTGAACGAAGCAACACGTATTAGCGTTATTCCTGTGCTGCATCTAATCGATCCTTACTCATATATCATGTTATTTGGCGTATCGATGGACTCCAGTAGCTCTGATGTTAGATACGACGTTTTCGGACGCAGCAGAAGCTGGAAATAGTTTTGAACGAAACAACACGTATTAGCGTTGTTCCTGTGATGTATCTAATCGATCCTTACTCATATATCATGTTATTTGACGTTTGGATGGACTCCAGTAACTCTGATGAGAGACACAAAGATTTCGGACGCAGCAGAAACTGGAAATAGTTTTAAACGAAACAACACGCATTAGCGTTGTTCCTGTGATGTATCTAATCGATCCTTACTTATCTATCATGTTATTTGACGTTTGGATGGACTCCAGTAACCCTGACGTGAGATACGAAGTTCTCGGACGCAGCAGAAGCTGGAAATAGTTTTAAACGAAACAACACGTATTAGCGTTGTTCCTGTGATGTATCTAATCGATCCTTACTCATCTATCATGTTATTTGACGTTTGGATGGACTCCAGTAACTCTGATGTGAGATACAAAGTTTTTGGACGCAGCAGAACCTGGAAATAGTTTTAAACGAAACAACACGCATTAGCGTTGTTCCTGTGATGTATCTAATCGATCCTTACTCATCTATCATGTTATTTGACGTTTCGATGGACCCCAGTAATTCTAATGTGAGAAACGAAATTTTCGGACGCAGCAGAAGCTGGAAATAGTTTTAAACGAAACAACACGCATTAGCGTTGTTCCTGTGATGTATCTAATCGATCCTTACTTATCTATCATGTTATTTGACGTTTGGATGGACTCCAGTAACTCTAATGTGAGATACGAAATTTTCGGACGCAGCAGAAGCTGGAAATAGTTTTAAACGAAACAACACGCATTAGCGTTGTTCCTGTGATGTATCTAATCGATCCTTACTCATCTATCATGTTATTTGGCGTTTCGATGGACTCCAGTAACTTAGATGTGAGATACGAAGTTCTCGGACGCAGCTGAAGCTAGAAATAGTTTTAAACGAAACAACACGCATTAGCGTTGTTCCTGTGATGTATCTAATCGATCCTTACTCATCTATCATGTTATTTGGCGTTTCGATGGACTCCAGTAGCTCTGATGTGAGATACGACGTTTTCTGAGGCAGCAGAAGCTGGAAATAGTTTTAAACGAAACAACACGCATTAGCGTTGTTCCTGTGATGTATCTAATCGATCCTTACTCATCTATCAAGTTATTTGACGTTTCGATGGACTCCAGTAATTCTAATGTGAGAAACGAAATTTTCTGACGCAGCAGAAGCTGGAAATAGTTTTGAACGAAACAACACGTATTAGCGTTGTTCCTGTGATGTATCTAGTCGATCCTTACTCATCTATCATGTTATTTGACGTTTCGATGGACTCCAGTAACTCTAATGTGAGATACGAAATTTTCGGACGCAGCAGAAGCTGGAAATAGTTTTAAACGAAACAACACGCATTAGCGTTGTTCCTGTGATGTATCTAATCGATCCTTACTTATCTATCATGTTATTTGACGTTTGGATGGACTCCAGTAACCCTGACGTGAGATACGAAGTTCTCGGACGCAGCAGAAGCTGGAAATAGTTTTAAACGAAACAACACGTATTAGCGTTGTTCCTGTGATGTATCTAATCGATCCTTACTCATCTATCATGTTATTTGACGTTTGGATGGACTCCAGTAACTCTGAAGAGAGACACAAAGATTTCGGACGCAGCAGAAGCTGGAAATAGTTTTGAACGAAGCAACACGTATTAGCGTTATTCCTGTGCTGCATCTAATCGATCCTTACTCATATATCATGTTATTTGGCGTATCGATGGACTCCAGTAGCTCTGATGTGAGATACGACGTTTTCGGACGCAGCAGAAGCTGGAAATAGTTTTGAACGAAACAACACCTATTAGCGTTGTTCCTGTGATGTATCTAATCGATCCTTACTCATCTATCATGTTATTTGACGTTTCGATGGACTCCAGTAGCTCTGATGTGAGATACGACGTTTTCTGAGGCAGCAGAAGCTGGAAATACTTTTAAACGAAACAACACGCATTAGCGTTGTTCCTGTGATGTATCTAATCGATCCTTACTCATCTATCATGTTATTTGACGTTTGGATG
Organism: Prosopocoilus inquinatus; assembly: GCA_036172665.1. Taxonomy (NCBI): domain Eukaryota; kingdom Metazoa; phylum Arthropoda; class Insecta; order Coleoptera; family Lucanidae; genus Prosopocoilus; species Prosopocoilus inquinatus. The sequence continues at coordinate 46,599,436 of CM069870.1, forward strand.
GACTCCAGTAACTCTGATGAGAGACACAAAGATTTCGGACGCAGCAGAAACTGGAAATAGTTTTAAACGAAACAACACGCATTAGCGTTGTTCCTGTGATGTATCTAATCGATCCTTACTTATCTATCATGTTATTTGACGTTTGGATGGACTCCAGTAACCCTGACGTGAGATACGAAGTTCTCGGACGCAGCAGAAGCTGGAAATAGTTTTAAACGAAACAACACGTATTAGCGTTGTTCCTGTGATGTATCTAATCGATCCTTACTCATCTATCATGTTATTTGACGTTTCGATGGACTCCAGTAACTCTGATCTGAGATACAAAGTTTTTGGACGCAGCAGAACCTGGAAATAGTTTTAAACGAAACAACACGCATTAACGTTGTTCCTGTGATGTATCTAATCGATCCTTACTCATCCATCATGTTATTTGGCGTTTCGATGGACTCCAGTAGCTCTGATGTGAGATACGACGTTTTCTGAGGCAGCAGAAGCTGGAAATAGTTTTAAACGAAAGAGCACGCATTAGCGTTGTTCCTGTGATGTATCTAATCGATCCTTACTCATCTATCATGTTATTTGGCGTTTCGATGGACTCCAGTAGCTCTGATGTGAGATACGACGTTTTCTGAGGCAGCAGAAGCTGGAAATACTTTTAAACGAAACAACACGCATTAGCGTTGTTCCTGTGATGTATCTAATCGATCCTTACTCATCTATCATGTTATTTGACGTTTCGATGGACTCCAGTAATTCTAATGTGAGAAACGAAATTTTCTGACGCAGCAGAAGCTGGAAATAGTTTTGAACGAAACAACACGTATTAGCGTTGTTCCTGTGATGTATCTAGTCGATCCTTACTCATCTATCATGTTATTTGACGTTTCGATGGACTCCAGTAACTCTAATGTGAGATACGAAATTTTCGGACGCAGCAGAAGCTGGAAATAGTTTTAAACGAAACAACACGCATTAGCGTTGTTCCTGTGATGTATCTAATCGATCCTTACTCATCTATCATGTTATTTGGCGTTTCGATGGACTCCAGTAACTTAGATGTGAGATACGAAGTTCTCGGACGCAGCTGAAGCTAGAAATAGTTTTAAACGATACAACACGCATTAGCGTTGTTCCTGTGTAGTATCTAATCGATCCTTACTTATCTATCATGTTATTTGACGTTTGGATGGACTCCAGTAACCCTGACGTGAGATACGAAGTACTCGGACGCAGCAGAACCTGGAAATAGTTTTAAACGAAACAACACGCATTAGCGTTGTTCCTGTGATGTATCTAATCGATCCTTACTCATCTATCATGTTATTTGGCGTTTCGATGGACTCCAGTAACTTAGATGTGAGATACGAAGTTCTCGGACGCAGCTGAAGCTAGAAGGACGCAGCTGAAGCTAGAAATAGTTTTAAACGAAACAACACGCATTAGCGTTGTTCCTGTGTAGTATCTAATCGATTCTTATTTATCTATCATGTTATTTGACATTTCGATGGACTCCAGTAGCTCTGATGTGATATACGACGTTTTCGGACGCAGCAGCAGCTGGAAATAGTTTTAAACGAAACAACACATATTAGCGTTGTTCCTGTGATGTATCTAATCGATCCTTACTCATCTATCATGTTATTTGACGTTTGGACGGACTCCTGTAACCCTGATGTGAGATACAAAGTTATCGGACGCAGCAGAAGCTGGAAATAGTTTTGAACGAAACAACACGTATTAGCGTTGTTCCTGTGCTGTATCTAATCGATCCATACTTATCTATCATGTTATTTGACGTTTCGATGGACTCAAGTAACTCTGATGTTAGATACGACGTTTTCGGACGCAGCAGAAGCTGGAAATAGTTTTAAACGAAACAACACGTTTTAGCGTTGCTCCTGTGATGTATCTGATCGATTCTTACTCATCTATCATGTTATTTGACGTTTGAATGGACTCCAGTAACTCTGATGAGAGACACAAAGATTTCGGACGCAGCAGAAGCTGGAAATAGTTTTGAACGAAACAACACGTATTAGCGTTGTTCCTGTGATGTATCTAATCGATCCTTACTCATCTATCATGTCATTTGACGTTTCGATGGACTCCAGTAACTCTAATGTGAGATACGAAATTTTCGGACGCAGCAGAAGCTGGAAATAGTTTTAAACGAAACAACACGCATTAGCGTTGTTCCTGTGATGTATCTAATCGATCCTTACTTATCTATCATGTTATTTGACGTTTGGATGGACTCCAGTAACCCTGACGTGAGCTACGAAGTTCTCGGACGCAGCAGAAGCTGGAAATAGTTTTAAACGAAACAACACGCATTAGCGTTGTTCCTGTGATGTATCTAATCGATCCTTACTTATCTATCATGTTATTTGACGTTTGGATGGACTCCAGTAACTCTGATGTGATATACAGAGTTTTTGGACGCAGCAGAAGCTGGAAATAGTTTTGAATGAAACAACACGTATTAGCGTTGTTCCTTTGATGTATCTAATCGATAATTACTTAGCTACTATGTTATTTGACGTTTCGATGGACTCCAGTAACTCTAATGTGAGATACGAAATTTTCGGACGCAGCAGAAGCTGGAAATAGTTTTAAACGAAACAACACGCATTAGCGTTGTTCCTGTGATGTATCTAATCGATCCTTACTCATCTATCATGTTATTTGACGTTTGGACGGACTTCAGTAACCCTGATGTGAGATACAAAGTTATCGGACGCAGCAGAAGCTGGAAATAGTTTTGAACGAAACAACACGTATTAGCGTTGTTCCTGTGCTGTATCTAATCGATCCATACTTATCTATCATGTTATTTGACGTTTCGATGGACTCCAGTAACTCTGATTTGAGATACGACGTATTCGGACGCAGCAGAAGCTGGAAATAGTTTTAAACGAAACAACACATATTAGCGTTGTTCCTGTGATGTATCTAATCGATCCTTACTCATCTATCATGTTATTTGACGTTTGGATGGACTCCAGTAACTCTGATGAGAGACACAAAGATTTCGGACGCAGCAGAAGCTGGAAATAGTTTTGAACGAAGCAACACGTATTAACGTTGTTTCTGTGATGTATCTAATCGATCCTTACACATCTATCATGTTATTTGACGTTTGGATGGACTCCAGTAACCCTGACGTGAGATACGAAGTTCTCGGACGCAGCAGAAGCTGGAAATAGTTTTAAACGAAACAACACGTATTAGCGTTGTTCCTGTGATGTATCTAATCGATCCTTACTCATCTATCATGTTATTTGACGTTTGGATGGACTCCAGTAACTCTGATGTGAGATACAAAGTTCTTGGACGCAGCAGAACCTGGAAATAGTTTTAAACGAAACAACACGCATTAGCGTTGTTCCTGTGATGTATCTAATCGATCCTTACTCATCTATCATGTTATTTGGCGTTTCGATGGACTCCAGTAGCTCTGATGTGAGATACGACGTTTTCGGACGCAGCAGAAGCTGGAAATAGTTTTAAACGAAACAACACGTATTAGCGTTGTTCCTGTGATGTATCTAATCGATCCTTACTCATCTATCATGTTATTTGACGTTTGGATGGACTCCAGTAACTCTGATGAGAGACACAAAGATTTCGGACGCAGCAGAAGCTGGAAATAGTTTTGAACGAAGCAACACGTATTAGCGTTGTTTCTGTGATGTATCTAATCGATCCTTACTCATCTATCATGTTATTTGACGTTTGGATGGAATCCAGTAACCCTGACGTGAGATACGAAGTTCTCGGACGCAGCAGAAGCTGGAAATAGTTTTAAACGAAACAACACGTATTAGCGTTGTTCCTGTGATGTATCTAATCGATCCTAACTCATCTATCATGTTATTTGACGTTTGGATGGACTCCAGTAACTCTGATGTGAGATACAAAGTTTTTGGACGCAGCAGAACCTGGAAATAGTTTTAAACGAAACAACACGCATTAACGTTGTTCCTGTGATGTATCTAATCGATCCTTACTCATCCATCATGTTATTTGGCGTTTCGATGGACTCCAGTAGCTCTGATGTGAGATACGACGTTTTCTGAGGCAGCAGAAGCTGGAAATAGTTTTAAACGAAAGAGCACGCATTAGCGTTGTTCCTGTGATGTATCTAATCGATCCTTACTCATCTATCATGTTATTTGGCGTTTCGATGGACTCCAGTAGCTCTGATGTGAGATACGACGTTTTCTGAGGCAGCAGAAGCTGGAAATACTTTTAAACGAAACAACACGCATTAGCGTTGTTCCTGTGATGTATCTAATCGATCCTTACTCATCTATCATGTTATTTGACGTTTCGATGGACTCCAGTAATTCTAATGTGAGAAACGAAATTTTCTGACGCAGCAGAAGCTGGAAATAGTTTTGAACGAAACAACACGTATTAGCGTTGTTCCTGTGATGTATCTAGTCGATCCTTACTCATCTATCATGTTATTTGACGTTTCGATGGACTCCAGTAACTCTAATGTGAGATACGAAATTTTCGGACGCAGCAGAAGCTGGAAATAGTTTTAAACGAAACAACACGCATTAGCGTTGTTCCTGTGATGTATCTAATCGATCCTTACTCATCTATCATGTTATTTGGCGTTTCGATGGACTCCAGTAACTTAGATGTGAGATACGAAGTTCTCGGACGCAGCTGAAGCTAGAAATAGTTTTAAACGATACAACACGCATTATCGTTGTTCCTGTGTAGTATCTAATCGATCCTTACTTATCTATCATGTTATTTGACGTTTGGATGGACTCCAGTAACCCTGACGTGAGATACGAAGTACTCGGACGCAGCAGAACCTGGAAATAGTTTTAAACGAAACAACACGCATTAGCGTTGTTCCTGTGATGTATCTAATCGATCCTTACTCATCTATCATGTTATTTGGCGTTTCGATGGACTCCAGTAACTTAGATGTGAGATACGAAGTTCTCGAACGCAGCTGAAGCTAGAAGGACGCAGCTGAAGCTAGAAATAGTTTTAAACGAAACAACACGCATTAGCGTTGTTCCTGTGTAGTATCTAATCGATTCTTATTTATCTATCATGTTATTTGACATTTCGATGGACTCCAGTAGCTCTGATGTGATATACGACGTTTTCGGACGCAGCAGCAGCTGGAAATAGTTTTAAACGAAACAACACATATTAGCGTTGTTCCTGTGATGTATCTAATCGATCCTTACTCATCTATCATGTTATTTGACGTTTGGACGGACTCCTGTAACCCTGATGTGAGATACAAAGTTATCGGACGCAGCAGAAGCTGGAAATAGTTTTGAACGAAACAACACGTATTAGCGTTGTTCCTGTGCTGTATCTAATCGATCCATACTTATCTATCATGTTATTTGACGTTTCGATGGACTCAAGTAACTCTGATGTTAGATACGACGTTTTCGGACGCAGCAGAAGCTGGAAATAGTTTTAAACGAAACAACACGTTTTAGCGTTGCTCCTGTGATGTATCTGATCGATTCTTACTCATCTATCATGTTATTTGACGTTTGAATGGACTCCAGTAACTCTGATGAGAGACACAAAGATTTCGGACGCAGCAGAAGCTGGAAATAGTTTTGAACGAAACAACACGTATTAGCGTTGTTCCTGTGATGTATCTAATCGATCCTTACTCATCTATCATGTCATTTGACGTTTCGATGGACTCCAGTAACTCTAATGTGAGATACGAAATTTTCGGACGCAGCAGAAGCTGGAAATAGTTTTAAACGAAACAACACGCATTAGCGTTGTTCCTGTGATGTATCTAATCGATCCTTACTTATCTATCATGTTATTTGACGTTTGGATGGACTCCAGTAACCCTGACGTGAGCTACGAAGTTCTCGGACGCAGCAGAAGCTGGAAATAGTTTTAAACGAAACAACACGCATTAGCGTTGTTCCTGTGATGTATCTAATCGATCCTTACTCATCTAACATGTTATTTGACGTTTTGATGGACTCCAGTAACTCTAATGTGAGATACGAAATTTTCGGACGCAGCAGAAGCTGGAAATAGTTTTAAACGAAACAACACGCATTAGCGTTGTTCCTGTGATGTATCTAATCGATCCTTACTTATCTATCATATTATTTGACGTTTGGATGGACTCCAGTAACCCTGACGTGAGATACGAAGTTCTCGGACGCAGCAGAAGCTGGAAATAGTTTTAAACGAAACAACACGCATTAGCGTTGTTCCTATGATGTATCTAATCGATCCTTACTTATCTATCATGTTATTTGACGTTTGGATGGACTCCAGTAACCCTGACGTGAGATACGAAGTTCTCGGACGCAGCAGAAGCTGGAAATAGTTTTAAACGAAACAACACGTATTAGCGTTGTTCCTGTGATGTATCTAATCGATCCTTACTCATCTATTATGTTATTTGGCGTTTCGATGGACTCCAGTAACTTTGATGTGAGATACGAAGTTCTCGGACGCAGCTGAAGCTAGAAATAGTTTTAAACGAAACAACACGCATTAGCGTTGTTACTGTGATGTATCTAATCGATCCTTACTTATCTATCATGTTATTTGACGTTTGGATGGACTCCAGTAAGTCTGATGTGAGATACAAAGTTTTTGGACGCAGCAGAAGCTATAAATAGTTTTGAACGAAACAACACGTATTAGCGTTGTTCCTGTGATGTATCTAATAGATCCTTACTTAACTACTATGTTATTTGACGTTTCGATGGACTCCAGTAACTCTAATGTGAGATACGAAATTTTCGGACGCAGCAGAAGCTGGAAATAGTTTTAAACGAAACAACACGCATTAGCGTTGTTCCTGTGCTGTATCTTATCGATCCTTACTCATATATCATGCTATTTGGCGTTTCGATGGACTCCAGTAGCTCTGATATGAGATACGACGTTTTCGGACGCAGCAGAAGCTGGAAATAGTTTGAAACGAAACAACACGTATTAGCGTTGTTCCTGTGATGTATCTAATCGATCCTTACTCATCTATCATGTTATTTGACGTTTCGATGGACTCCAGTAACTCTGATGTGAGATACAAAGTTCTTGGACGCAGCAGAACCTGGAAATAGTTTTAAACGAAACAACACGCATTAGCGTTGTTCCTGTGATGTATCTAATCGATCCTTACTCATCTATCATGTTATTTGGCGTTTCGATGGACTCCAGTAGCTCTGATGTGAGATACGACGTTTTCGGACGCAGCAGAAGCTGGAAATAGTTTTAAACGAAACAACACGTATTAGCGTTGTTCCTGTGATGTATCTAATCGATCCTTACTCATCTATCATGTTATTTGACGTTTGGATTGACTCCAGTAACTCTGATGAGAGACACAAAGATTTCGGACGCAGCAGAAGCTGGAAATAGTTTTAAACGAAACAACACGTATTAGCGTTGTTTCTGTGATGTATCTAATCGATCCTTACTCATCTATCATGTTATTTGACGTTTGGATGGAATCCAGTAACCCTGACGTGAGATACGAAGTTCTCGGACGCAGCAGAAGCTGGAAATAGTTTTAAACGAAACAACACGTATTAGCGTTGTTCCTGTGATGTATCTAATCGATCCTAACTCATCTATCATGTTATTTGACGTTTGGATGGACTCCAGTAACTCTGATGTGAGATACAAAGTTTTTGGACGCAGCAGAACCTGGAAATAGTTTTAAACGAAACAACACCCATTAGCGTTGTTCCTGTGATGTATCTAATCGATCCTTACTCATCTATCATGTTATTTGGCGTTTCGATGGACTCCAGTAGCTCTGATGTGAGATACGACGTTTTCGGACGCAGCAGAAGCTGGAAATAGTTTTAAACGAAACAACACGTATTAGCGTTGTTCCTGTGATGTATCTAATCGATCCTTACTCATCTATCATGTTATTTGACGTTTGGATGGACTCCAGTAACTCTGATGAGAGACACAAAGATTTCGGACGCAGCAGAAGCTGGAAATAGTTTTGAACGAAGCAACACGTATTAACGTTGTTTCTGTGATGTATCTAATCGATCCTTACACATCTATCATGTTATTTGACGTTTGGATGGACTCCAGTAACCCTGACGTGAGATACGAAGTTCTCGGACGCAGCAGAAGCTGGAAATAGTTTTAAACGAAACAACACGTATTAGCGTTGTTCCTGTGATGTATCTAATCGATCCTTACTCATCTATCATGTTATTTGACGTTTGGATGGACTCCAGTAACTCTGATGTGAGATACAAAGTTCTTGGACGCAGCAGAACCTGGAAATAGTTTTAAACGAAACAACACGCATTAGCGTTGTTCCTGTGATGTATCTAATCGATCCTTACTCATCTATCATGTTATTTGGCGTTTCGATGGACTCCAGTAGCTCTGATGTGAGATACGTCGTTTTCGGACGCAGCAGAAGCTGGAAATAGTTTTAAACGAAACAACACGTATTAGCGTTGTTCCTGTGATGTATCTAATCGATCCTTACTCATCTATCATGTTATTTGACGTTTGGATGGACTCCAGTATCTCTGATGAGAGACACAAAGATTTCGGACGCAGCAGAAGCTGGAAATAGTTTTGAACGAAGCAACACGTATTAGCGTTGTTTCTGTGATGTATCTAATCGATCCTTACTCATCTATCATGTTATTTGACGTTTGGATGGAATCCAGTAACCCTGACGTGAGATACGAAGTTCTCGGACGCAGCAGAAGCTGGAAATAGTTTTAAACGAAACAACACGTATTAGCGTTGTTCCTGTGATGTATCTAATCGATCCTAACTCATCTATCATGTTATTTGACGTTTGGATGGACTCCAGTAACTCTGATGTGAGATACAAAGTTTTTGGACGCAGCAGAACCTGGAAATAGTTTTAAACGAAACAACACGCATTAGCGTTGTTCCTGTGATGTATCTAATCGATCCTTACTCATCTATCATGTTATTTGGCGTTTCGATGGACTCCAGTAGCTCTGATGTGAGATACGACGTTTTCGGACGCAGCAGAAGCTGGAAATAGTTTTAAACGAAACAACACGTATTAGCGTTGTTCCTGTGATGTATCTAATCGATCCTTACTCATCTGTCATGTTATTTGACGTTTGGATGGACTCCAGTAACTCTGAAGAGAGACACAAAGATTTCGGACGCAGCAGAAGCTGGAAATAGTTTTGAACGAAGCAACACGTATTAGCGTTATTCCTGTGCTGCATCTAATCGATCCTTACTCATATATCATGTTATTTGGCGTATCGATGGACTCCAGTAGCTCTGATGTGAGATACGACGTTTTCGGACGCAGCAGAAGCTGGAAATAGTTTTGAACGAAACAACACGCGTTAGCGTTGTTCCTGTGATGTATCTAATCGATCCTTACTCATCTATCATGTTATTTGGCGTTTCGATGGACTCCAGTAGCTCTGATGTGAGATACGACGTTTTCGGACGCAGCAGAAGCTGGAAATAGTTTTAAACGAAACAACACGTATTAGCGTTGTTACTGTGATGTATCTAATCGATCCTTACTCATCTATCATGTTATTTGACGTTTGGATGGACTCCAGTAACTCTGATGAGAGACACAAAGATTTCGGACGCAACAGAAGCTGGAAATAGTTTTGAACGAAGCAACACGTATTAGCGTTGTTTCTGTGATGTATCTAATCGATCCTTACTCATCTATCATGTTATTTGACGTTTGGATGGACTCCAGTAACCCTGACGTGAGATGCGAAGTTCTCGGACGCAGCAGAAGCTGGAAATAGTTTTAAACGAAACAACACGTATTAGCGTTGTTCCTGTGATGTATCTAATCGATCCTTACTCATCTATCATGTTATTTGACGTTTGGATGGACTCCAGTAACTCTGATGTGAGATACAAAGTTTTTGGACGCAGCAGAACCTGGAAATAGTTTTAAACGAAACAACACGCATTAGCGTTGTTCCTGTGATGTATCTAATCGATCCTTACTCATCTATCATGTTATTTGGCGTTTCGATGGACTCCAGTAGCTCTGATGTGAGATACGACGTTTTCGGACGCAGCAGAAGCTGGAAATAGTTTTAAACGAAACAACACGTATTAGCGTTGTTCCTGTGATGTATCTAATCGATCCTTACTCATCTATCATGTTATTTGACGTTTGGATGGACTCCAGTAACTCTGAAGAGAGACACAAAGATTTCGGACGCAGCAGAAGCTGGAAATAGTTTTGAACGAAGCAACACGTATTAGCGTTATTCCTGTGCTGCATCTAATCGATCCTTACTCATATATCATGTTATTTGGCGTATCGATGGACTCCAGTAGCTCTGATGTTAGATACGACGTTTTCGGACGCAGCAGAAGCTGGAAATAGTTTTGAACGAAACAACACGTATTAGCGTTGTTCCTGTGATGTATCTAATCGATCCTTACTCATATATCATGTTATTTGACGTTTGGATGGACTCCAGTAACTCTGATGAGAGACACAAAGATTTCGGACGCAGCAGAAACTGGAAATAGTTTTAAACGAAACAACACGCATTAGCGTTGTTCCTGTGATGTATCTAATCGATCCTTACTTATCTATCATGTTATTTGACGTTTGGATGGACTCCAGTAACCCTGACGTGAGATACGAAGTTCTCGGACGCAGCAGAAGCTGGAAATAGTTTTAAACGAAACAACACGTATTAGCGTTGTTCCTGTGATGTATCTAATCGATCCTTACTCATCTATCATGTTATTTGACGTTTGGATGGACTCCAGTAACTCTGATGTGAGATACAAAGTTTTTGGACGCAGCAGAACCTGGAAATAGTTTTAAACGAAACAACACGCATTAGCGTTGTTCCTGTGATGTATCTAATCGATCCTTACTCATCTATCATGTTATTTGACGTTTCGATGGACCCCAGTAATTCTAATGTGAGAAACGAAATTTTCGGACGCAGCAGAAGCTGGAAATAGTTTTAAACGAAACAACACGCATTAGCGTTGTTCCTGTGATGTATCTAATCGATCCTTACTTATCTATCATGTTATTTGACGTTTGGATGGACTCCAGTAACTCTAATGTGAGATACGAAATTTTCGGACGCAGCAGAAGCTGGAAATAGTTTTAAACGAAACAACACGCATTAGCGTTGTTCCTGTGATGTATCTAATCGATCCTTACTCATCTATCATGTTATTTGGCGTTTCGATGGACTCCAGTAACTTAGATGTGAGATACGAAGTTCTCGGACGCAGCTGAAGCTAGAAATAGTTTTAAACGAAACAACACGCATTAGCGTTGTTCCTGTGATGTATCTAATCGATCCTTACTCATCTATCATGTTATTTGGCGTTTCGATGGACTCCAGTAGCTCTGATGTGAGATACGACGTTTTCTGAGGCAGCAGAAGCTGGAAATAGTTTTAAACGAAACAACACGCATTAGCGTTGTTCCTGTGATGTATCTAATCGATCCTTACTCATCTATCAAGTTATTTGACGTTTCGATGGACTCCAGTAATTCTAATGTGAGAAACGAAATTTTCTGACGCAGCAGAAGCTGGAAATAGTTTTGAACGAAACAACACGTATTAGCGTTGTTCCTGTGATGTATCTAGTCGATCCTTACTCATCTATCATGTTATTTGACGTTTCGATGGACTCCAGTAACTCTAATGTGAGATACGAAATTTTCGGACGCAGCAGAAGCTGGAAATAGTTTTAAACGAAACAACACGCATTAGCGTTGTTCCTGTGATGTATCTAATCGATCCTTACTTATCTATCATGTTATTTGACGTTTGGATGGACTCCAGTAACCCTGACGTGAGATACGAAGGTCTCGGACGCAGCAGAAGCTGGAAATAGTTTTAAACGAAACAACACGTATTAGCGTTGTTCCTGTGATGTATCTAATCGATCCTTACTCATCTATCATGTTATTTGACGTTTGGATGGACTCCAGTAACTCTGAAGAGAGACACAAAGATTTCGGACGCAGCAGAAGCTGGAAATAGTTTTGAACGAAGCAACACGTATTAGCGTTATTCCTGTGCTGCATCTAATCGATCCTTACTCATATATCATGTTATTTGGCGTATCGATGGACTCCAGTAGCTCTGATGTGAGATACGACGTTTTCGGACGCAGCAGAAGCTGGAAATAGTTTTGAACGAAACAACACCTATTAGCGTTGTTCCTGTGATGTATCTAATCGATCCTTACTCATCTATCATGTTATTTGACGTTTCGATGGACTCCAGTAGCTCTGATGTGAGATACGACGTTTTCTGAGGCAGCAGAAGCTGGAAATACTTTTAAACGAAACAACACGCATTAGCGTTGTTCCTGTGATGTATCTAATCGATCCTTACTCATCTATCATGTTATTTGACGTTTGGATGGACTCCAGTAACTCTGATGAGAGACACAAAGATTTCGGACGCAGCAGAAACTGGAAATAGTTTTAAACGAAACAACACGCATTAGCGTTGTTCCTGTGATGTATCTAATCGATCCTTACTTATCTATCATGTTATTTGACGTTTGGATGGACTCCAGTAACCCTGACGTGAGATACGAAGTTCTCGGACGCAGCAGAAGCTGGAAATAGTTTTAAACGAAACAACACGTATTAGCGTTGTTCCTGTGATGTATCTAATCGATCCTTACTCATCTATCATGTTATTTGACGTTTCGATGGACTCCAGTAACTCTGATCTGAGATACAAAGTTTTTGGACGCAGCAGAACCTGGAAATAGTTTTAAACGAAACAACACGCATTAACGTTGTTCCTGTGATGTATCTAATCGATCCTTACTCATCCATCATGTTATTTGGCGTTTCGATGGACTCCAGTAGCTCTGATGTGAGATACGACGTTTTCTGAGGCAGCAGAAGCTGGAAATAGTTTTAAACGAAAGAGCACGCATTAGCGTTGTTCCTGTGATGTATCTAATCGATCCTTACTCATCTATCATGTTATTTGGCGTTTCGATGGACTCCAGTAGCTCTGATGTGAGATACGACGTTTTCTGAGGCAGCAGAAGCTGGAAATACTTTTAAACGAAACAACACGCATTAGCGTTGTTCCTGTGATGTATCTAATCGATCCTTACTCATCTATCATGTTATTTGACGTTTCGATGGACTCCAGTAATTCTAATGTGAGAAACGAAATTTTCTGACGCAGCAGAAGCTGGAAATAGTTTTGAACGAAACAACACGTATTAGCGTTGTTCCTGTGATGTATCTAGTCGATCCTTACTCATCTATCATGTTATTTGACGTTTCGATGGACTCCAGTAACTCTAATGTGAGATACGAAATTTTCGGACGCAGCAGAAGCTGGAAATAGTTTTAAACGAAACAACACGCATTAGCGTTGTTCCTGTGATGTATCTAATCGATCCTTACTCATCTATCATGTTATTTGGCGTTTCGATGGACTCCAGTAACTTAGATGTGAGATACGAAGTTCTCGGACGCAGCTGAAGCTAGAAATAGTTTTAAACGATACAACACGCATTAGCGTTGTTCCTGTGTAGTATCTAATCGATCCTTACTTATCTATCATGTTATTTGACGTTTGGATGGACTCCAGTAACCCTGACGTGAGATACGAAGTACTCGGACGCAGCAGAACCTGGAAATAGTTTTAAACGAAACAACACGCATTAGCGTTGTTCCTGTGATGTATCTAATCGATCCTTACTCATCTATCATGTTATTTGGCGTTTCGATGGACTCCAGTAACTTAGATGTGAGATACGAAGTTCTCGGACGCAGCTGAAGCTAGAAGGACGCAGCTGAAGCTAGAAATAGTTTTAAACGAAACAACACGCATTAGCGTTGTTCCTGTGTAGTATCTAATCGATTCTTATTTATCTATCATGTTATTTGACATTTCGATGGACTCCAGTAGCTCTGATGTGATATACGACGTTTTCGGACGCAGCAGCAGCTGGAAATAGTTTTAAACGGAACAACACATATTAGCGTTGTTCCTGTGATGTATCTAATCGATCCTTACTCATCTATCATGTTATTTGACGATTGGACGGACTCCTGTAACCCTGATGTGAGATACAAAGTTATCGGACGCAGCAGAAGCTGGAAATAGTTTTGAACGAAACAACACGTATTAGCGTTGTTCCTGTGCTGTATCTAATCGATCCATACTTATCTATCATGTTATTTGACGTTTCGATGGACTCAAGTAACTCTGATGTTAGATACGACGTTTTCGGACGCAGCAGAAGCTGGAAATAGTTTTAAACGAAACAACACGTTTTAGCGTTGCTCCTGTGATGTATCTGATCGATTCTTACTCATCTATCATGTTATTTGACGTTTGAATGGACTCCAGTAACTCTGATGAGAGACACAAAGATTTCGGACGCAGCAGAAGCTGGAAATAGTTTTGAACGAAACAACACGTATTAGCGTTGTTCCTGTGATGTATCTAATCGATCCTTACTCATCTATCATGTCATTTGACGTTTCGATGGACTCCAGTAACTCTAATGTGAGATACGAAATTTTCGGACGCAGCAGAAGCTGGAAATAGTTTTAAACGAAACAACACGCATTAGCGTTGTTCCTGTGATGTATCTAATCGATCCTTACTTATCTATCATGTTATTTGACGTTTGGATGGACTCCAGTAACCCTGACGTGAGCTACGAAGTTCTCGGACGCAGCAGAAGCTGGAAATAGTTTTAAACGAAACAACACGCATTAGCGTTGTTCCTGTGATGTATCTAATCGATCCTTACTTATCTATCATGTTATTTGACGTTTGGATGGACTCCAGTAACTCTGATGTGATATACAGAGTTTTTGGACGCAGCAGAAGCTGGAAATAGTTTTGAATGAAACAACACGTATTAGCGTTGTTCCTTTGATGTATCTAATCGATAATTACTTAGCTACTATGTTATTTGACGTTTCGATGGACTCCAGTAACTCTAATGTGAGATACGAAATTTTCGGACGCAGCAGAAGCTGGAAATAGTTTTAAACGAAACAACACGCATTAGCGTTGTTCCTGTGATGTATCTAATCGATCCTTACTCATCTATCATGTTATTTGACGTTTGGACGGACTTCAGTAACCCTGATGTGAGATACAAAGTTATCGGACGCAGCAGAAGCTGGAAATAGTTTTGAACGAAACAACACGTATTAGCGTTGTTCCTGTGCTGTATCTAATCGATCCATACTTATCTATCATGTTATTTGACGTTTCGATGGACTCCAGTAACTCTGATTTGAGATACGACGTATTCGGACGCAGCAGAAGCTGGAAATAGTTTTAAACGAAACAACACATATTAGCGTTGTTCCTGTGATGTATCTAATCGATCCTTACTCATCTATCATGTTATTTGACGTTTGGATGGACTCCAGTAACTCTGATGAGAGACACAAAGATTTCGGACGCAGCAGAAGCTGGAAATAGTTTTGAACGAAGCAACACGTATTAACGTTGTTTCTGTGATGTATCTAATCGATCCTTACACATCTATCATGTTATTTGACGTTTGGATGGACTCCAGTAACCCTGACGTGAGATACGAAGTTCTCGGACGCAGCAGAAGCTGGAAATAGTTTTAAACGAAACAACACGTATTAGCGTTGTTCCTGTGATGTATCTAATCGATCCTTACTCATCTATCATGTTATTTGACGTTTGGATGGACTCCAGTAACTCTGATGTGAGATACAAAGTTCTTGGACGCAGCAGAACCTGGAAATAGTTTTAAACGAAACAACACGCATTAGCGTTGTTCCTGTGATGTATCTAATCGATCCTTACTCATCTATCATGTTATTTGGCGTTTCGATGGACTCCAGTAGCTCTGATGTGAGATACGACGTTTTCGGACGCAGCAGAAGCTGGAAATAGTTTTAAACGAAACAACACGTATTAGCGTTGTTCCTGTGATGTATCTAATCGATCCTTACTCATCTATCATGTTATTTGACGTTTGGATGGACTCCAGTAACTCTGATGAGAGACACAAAGATTTCGGACGCAGCAGAAGCTGGAAATAGTTTTGAACGAAGCAACACGTATTAGCGTTGTTTCTGTGATGTATCTAATCGATCCTTACTCATCTATCATGTTATTTGACGTTTGGATGGAATCCAGTAACCCTGACGTGAGATACGAAGTTCTCGGACGCAGCAGAAGCTGGAAATAGTTTTAAACGAAACAACACGTATTAGCGTTGTTCCTGTGATGTATCTAATCGATCCTAACTCATCTATCATGTTATTTGACGTTTGGATGGACTCCAGTAACTCTGATGTGAGATACAAAGTTTTTGGACGCAGCAGAACCTGGAAATAGTTTTAAACGAAACAACACGCATTAACGTTGTTCCTGTGATGTATCTAATCGATCCTTACTCATCCATCATGTTATTTGGCGTTTCGATGGACTCCAGTAGCTCTGATGTGAGATACGACGTTTTCTGAGGCAGCAGAAGCTGGAAATAGTTTTAAACGAAAGAGCACGCATTAGCGTTGTTCCTGTGATGTATCTAATCGATCCTTACTCATCTATCATGTTATTTGGCGTTTCGATGGACTCCAGTAGCTCTGATGTGAGATACGACGTTTTCTGAGGCAGCAGAAGCTGGAAATACTTTTAAACGAAACAACACGCATTAGCGTTGTTCCTGTGATGTATCTAATCGATCCTTACTCATCTATCATGTTATTTGACGTTTCGATGGACACCAGTAATTCTAATGTGAGAAACGAAATTTTCTGACGCAGCAGAAGCTGGAAATAGTTTTGAACGAAACAACACGTATTAGCGTTGTTCCTGTGATGTATCTAGTCGATCCTTACTCATCTATCATGTTATTTGACGTTTCGATGGACTCCAGTAACTCTAATGTGAGATACGAAATTTTCGGACGCAGCAGAAGCTGGAAATAGTTTTAAACGAAACAACACGCATTAGCGTTGTTCCTGTGATGTATCTAATCGATCCTTACTCATCTATCATGTTATTTGGCGTTTCGATGGACTCCAGTAACTTAGATGTGAGATACGAAGTTCTCGGACGCAGCTGAAGCTAGAAATAGTTTTAAACGATACAACACGCATTAGCGTTGTTCCTGTGTAGTATCTAATCGATCCTTACTTATCTATCATGTTATTTGACGTTTGGATGGACTCCAGTAACCCTGACGTGAGATACGAAGTACTCGGACGCAGCAGAACCTGGAAATAGTTTTAAACGAAACAACACGCATTAGCGTTGTTCCTGTGATGTATCTAATCGATCCTTACTCATCTATCATGTTATTTGGCGTTTCGATGGACTCCAGTAACTTAGATGTGAGATACGAAGTTCTCGGACGCAGCTGAAGCTAGAAGGACGCAGCTGAAGCTAGAAATAGTTTTAAACGAAACAACACGCATTAGCGTTGTTCCTGTGTAGTATCTAATCGATTCTTATTCATCTATCATGTTATTTGACATTTCGATGGACTCCAGTAGCTCTGATGTGATATACGACGTTTTCGGACGCAGCAGCAGCTGGAAATAGTTTTAAACGAAACAACACATATTAGCGTTGTTCCTGTGATGTATCTAATCGATCCTTACTCATCTATCATGTTATTTGACGTTTGGACGGACTCCTGTAACCCTGATGTGAGATACAAAGTTATCGGACGCAGCAGAAGCTGGAAATAGTTTTGAACGAAACAACACGTATTAGCGTTGTTCCTGTGCTGTATCTAATCGATCCATACTTATCTATCATGTTATTTGACGTTTCGATGGACTCAAGTAACTCTGATGTTAGATACGACGTTTTCGGACGCAGCAGAAGCTGGAAATAGTTTTAAACGAAACAACACGTTTTAGCGTTGCTCCTGTGATGTATCTGATCGATTCTTACTCATCTATCATGTTATTTGACGTTTGAATGGACTCCAGTAACTCTGATGAGAGACACAAAGATTTCGGACGCAGCAGAAGCTGGAAATAGTTTTGAACGAAACAACACGTATTAGCGTTGTTCCTGTGATGTATCTAATCGATCCTTACTCATCTATCATGTCATTTGACGTTTCGATGGACTCCAGTAACTCTAATGTGAGATACGAAATTTTCGGACGCAGCAGAAGCTGGAAATAGTTTTAAACGAAACAACACGCATTAGCGTTGTTCCTGTGATGTATCTAATCGATCCTTACTTATCTATCATGTTATTTGACGTTTGGATGGACTCCAGTAACCCTGACGTGAGCTACGAAGTTCTCGGACGCAGCAGAAGCTGGAAATAGTTTTAAACGAAACAACACGCATTAGCGTTGTTCCTGTGATGTATCTAATCGATCCTTACTCATCTAACATGTTATTTGACGTTTTGATGGACTCCAGTAACTCTAATGTGAGATACGAAATTTTCGGACGCAGCAGAAGCTGGAAATAGTTTTAAACGAAACAACACGCATTAGCGTTGTTCCTGTGATGTATCTAATCGATCCTTACTTATCTATCATATTATTTGACGTTTGGATGGACTCCAGTAACCCTGACGTGAGATACGAAGTTCTCGGACGCAGCAGAAGCTGGAAATAGTTTTAAACGAAACAACACGCATTAGCGTTGTTCCTATGATGTATCTAATCGATCCTTACTTATCTATCATGTTATTTGACGTTTGGATGGACTCCAGTAACCCTGACGTGAGATACGAAGTTCTCGGACGCAGCAGAAGCTGGAAATAGTTTTAAACGAAACAACACGTATTAGCGTTGTTCCTGTGATGTATCTAATCGATCCTTACTCATCTATTATGTTATTTGGCGTTTCGATGGACTCCAGTAACTTTGATGTGAGATACGAAGTTCTCGGACGCAGCTGAAGCTAGAAATAGTTTTAAACGAAACAACACGCATTAGCGTTGTTACTGTGATGTATCTAATCGATCCTTACTTATCTATCATGTTATTTGACGTTTGGATGGACTCCAGTAAGTCTGATGTGAGATACAAAGTTTTTGGACGCAGCAGAAGCTATAAATAGTTTTGAACGAAACAACACGTATTAGCGTTGTTCCTGTGATGTATCTAATAGATCCTTACTTAACTACTATGTTATTTGACGTTTCGATGGACTCCAGTAACTCTAATGTGAGATACGAAATTTTCGGACGCAGCAGAAGCTGGAAATAGTTTTAAACGAAACAACACGCATTAGCGTTGTTCCTGTGCTGTATCTTATCGATCCTTACTCATATATCATGCTATTTGGCGTTTCGATGGACTCCAGTAGCTCTGATATGAGATACGACGTTTTCGGACGCAGCAGAAGCTGGAAATAGTTTGAAACGAAACAACACGTATTAGCGTTGTTCCTGTGATGTATCTAATCGATCCTTACTCATCTATCATGTTATTTGACGTTTGGATGGACTCCAGTAACTCTGATGAGAGACACAAAGATTTCGGACTCAGCAGAAGCTGGAAATAGTTTTAAACGAAACAACACGCATTAGCGTTGTTCCTGTGATGTATCTAATCGATCCTTACTTATCTATCATGTTATTTGACGTTTGGATGGACTCCAGTAACCCTGACGTGAGATACGAAGTTCTCGGACGCAGCAGAAGCTGGAAATAGTTTTAAACGAAACAACACGTATTAGCGTTGTTCCTGTGATGTATCTAATCGATCCTTACTCATCTATCATGTTATTTGACGTTTGGATGGGCTCCAGTAACTCTGATGTGAGATACAAAGTTTTTGGACGCAGCAGAAGCTGGAAATAGTTTTGAACGAAACAACACGTATTAGCGTTGTTCCTGTGATGTATCTAATCGATCCTTACTTAGCTACTATGTTATTTGACGTATGGATGGACTCCAGTAACTCTAATGTGAGATACGAAATTTTCGAACGCAGCAGAAGCTGGAAATAGTTTTAAACGAAACAACACGCATTAGCGTTGTTCCTGTGATGTATCTAATCGATCCTTACTTATCTAACATGTTATTTGACGTTTGGATGGACTCCAGTAACCCTGACGTGAGATACGAAGTTCTCGGACGCAGCAGAAGCTGGAAATAGTTTTAAACGAAACAACACGCATTAGCGTTGTTCCTGTGATGTATCTAATCGATCCTTACTCATCTATCATGTTATTTGACGTTTGGATGGACTCCAGTAACTATGATGTGAGATACAAAGTTTTTGGACGCAGCAGAAGCTGGAAATAGTTTTGAACGAAACAACACGTATTAGCGTTGTTCCTGTGATGTATCTAATCGATCCTTACTCATCTATCATGTTATTTGGCGTTTCGATGGACTCCAGTAGCTCTGATGTGAGATACGACGTTTTCGGACGCAGCAGAAGCTGGAAATAGTTTTAAACGAAACAACACGTATTAGCGTTGTTCCTGTGATGTATCTAATCGATCCTTACTCATCTATCATGTTATTTGACGTTTCGATGGACTCCAGTAACTCTAATGTGAGATACGAAATTTTCGGACGCAGCAGAAACTGGAAATAGTTTTAAACGAAACAACACGCATTAGCGTTGTTCCTGTGATGTATCTAATCGATCCTTACTTATCTATCATGTTATTTGACGTTTGGATGGACTCCAGTAACCCTGACGTGAGATACGAAGTTCTCGGACGCAGCAGAAGCTGGAAATAATTTTAAACGAAACAACACGTATTAGCGTTGTTCCTGTGATGTATCTAATCGATCCTTACTCATCTATCATGTTATTTGACGTTTGGATGGACTCCAGTAACTCTGATGTGAGATACAAAGTTTTTGGACGCAGCAGAAGCTGGAAATAGTTTTGAACGAAACAACACGTATTAGCGTTGTTCCTGTGATGTATCTAATCGATCCTTACTTAGCTACTATGTTATTTGACGTTTGGATGGACTCCAGTAACTCTAATGTGAGATACGAAATTTTCGGACGCAGCAGAAGCTGGAAATAGTTTTAAACGAAACAACACGCATTAGCGTTGTTCCTGTGATGTATCTAATCGATCCTTACTTATCTATCATGTTATTTGACGTTTGGATGGACTCCAGTAACCCTGACGTGAGATACGAAGTTCTCGGACGCAGCAGAAGCTGGAAATAGTTTTAAACGAAACAACACGTATTAGCTTGTTCCTGTGATGTATCTAATCGATCCTTACTCATCTATCATGTTATTTGACGTTTGGATGGACTCCAGTAACTCTGATGTGAGATACAAAGTTTTTGGACGCAGCAGAAGCTGGAAATAGTTTGAAACGAAACAACACGTATTTTCGTTGTTCCTGTGCTGTATCTAATCGATCCTTACTCATATATCATGTTATTTGGCGTTTCGATGGACTCCAGTAGCTCTGATGTGAGATACGACGTTTTCGGACGCAGCAGAAGCTGGAAATAGTTTTAAACGAAACAACACGTGTTAGCGTTGTTCCTGTGATGTATCTAATCGATCCTTACTCATCTATCATGTTATTTGACGTTTGGATGGACTCCAGTAACCCTGACGTGATATACGAAGTTCTCGGACGCAGCAGAAGCTGGAAATAATTTTAAACGAAACAACACGCATTAGCGTTGTTCCTGTGATGTATCTAATCGATCCTTACTTATCTATCATGTTATTTGACGTTTGGATGGACTCCAGTAACCCTGACGTGAGATACGAAGTTCTCGGACGCAGCAGAAGCTGGAAATAGTTTTGAACGAAACAACACGTATTAGCGTTGTTCCTGTGATGTATCTAATCGATCCTTACTCATCTATCATGTTATTTGACGTTTGGATGGACTCCAGTAACTCTGATGTGAGATACAAAGTTTTTGGACGCAGCAGAAGCTGGAAATAGTTTGAAACGAAACAACACGTATTTTCGTTGTTCCTGTGCTGTATCTAATCGATCCTTACTCATATATCATGTTATTTGGCGTTTCGATGGACTCCAGTAGCTCTGATGTGAGATACGACGTTTTCGGACGCAGCAGAAGCTGGAAATAGTTTTAAACGAAACAACACGTATTAGCGTTGTTCCTGTGATGTATCTAATCGATCCTTACTCATCTATCATGTTATTTGACGTTTGGATGGACTCCAGTATCTCTGATGAGAGACACAAAGATTTCGGACGCAGCAGAAGCTGGAAATAGTTTTGAACGAAGCAACACGTATTAGCGTTGTTTCTGTGATGTATCTAATCGATCCTTACTCATCTATCATGTTATTTGACGTTTGGATGGAATCCAGTAACCCTGACGTGAGATACGAAGTTCTCGGACGCAGCAGAAGCTGGAAATAGTTTTAAACGAAACAACACGTATTAGCGTTGTTCCTGTGATGTATCTAATCGATCCTAACTCATCTATCATGTTATTTGACGTTTGGATGGACTCCAGTAACTCTGATGTGAGATACAAAGTTTTTGGACGCAGCAGAACCTGGAAATAGTTTTAAACGAAACAACACGCATTAGCGTTGTTCCTGTGATGTATCTAATCGATCCTTACTCATCTATCATGTTATTTGGCGTTTCGATGGACTCCAGTAGCTCTGATGTGAGATACGACGTTTTCGGACGCAGCAGAAGCTGGAAATAGTTTTAAACGAAACAACACGTATTAGCGTTGTTCCTGTGATGTATCTAATCGATCCTTACTCATCTGTCATGTTATTTGACGTTTGGATGGACTCCAGTAACTCTGAAGAGAGACACAAAGATTTCGGACGCAGCAGAAGCTGGAAATAGTTTTGAACGAAGCAACACGTATTAGCGTTATTCCTGTGCTGCATCTAATCGATCCTTACTCATATATCATGTTATTTGGCGTATCGATGGACTCCAGTAGCTCTGATGTGAGATACGACGTTTTCGGACGCAGCAGAAGCTGGAAATAGTTTTGAACGAAACAACACGCGTTAGCGTTGTTCCTGTGATGTATCTAATCGATCCTTACTCATCTATCATGTTATTTGGCGTTTCGATGGACTCCAGTAGCTCTGATGTGAGATACGACGTTTTCGGACGCAGCAGAAGCTGGAAATAGTTTTAAACGAAACAACACGTATTAGCGTTGTTCCTGTGATGTATCTAATCGATCCTTACTCATCTATCATGTTATTTGACGTTTGGATGGACTCCAGTAACTCTGATGAGAGACACAAAGATTTCGGACGCAACAGAAGCTGGAAATAGTTTTGAACGAAGCAACACGTATTAGCGTTGTTTCTGTGATGTATCTAATCGATCCTTACTCATCTATCATGTTATTTGACGTTTGGATGGACTCCAGTAACCCTGACGTGAGATGCGAAGTTCTCGGACGCAGCAGAAGCTGGTAATAGTTTTAAACGAAACAACACGTATTAGCGTTGTTCCTGTGATGTATCTAATCGATCCTTACTCATCTATCATGTTATTTGACGTTTGGATGGACTCCAGTAACTCTGATGTGAGATACAAAGTTTTTGGACGCAGCAGAACCTGGAAATAGTTTTAAACGAAACAACACGCATTAGCGTTGTTCCTGTGATGTATCTAATCGATCCTTACTCATCTATCATGTTATTTGGCGTTTCGATGGACTCCAGTAGCTCTGATGTGAGATACGACGTTTTCGGACGCAGCAGAAGCTGGAAATAGTTTTAAACGAAACAACACGTATTAGCGTTGTTCCTGTGATGTATCTAATCGATCCTTACTCATCTATCATGTTATTTGACGTTTGGATGGACTCCAGTAACTCTGAAGAGAGACACAAAGATTTCGGACGCAGCAGAAGCTGGAAATAGTTTTGAACGAAGCAACACGTATTAGCGTTATTCCTGTGCTGCATCTAATCGATCCTTACTCATATATCATGTTATTTGGCGTATCGATGGACTCCAGTAGCTCTGATGTTAGATACGACGTTTTCGGACGCAGCAGAAGCTGGAAATAGTTTTGAACGAAACAACACGTATTAGCGTTGTTCCTGTGATGTATCTAATCGATCCTTACTCATATATCATGTTATTTGACGTTTGGATGGACTCCAGTAACTCTGATGAGAGACACAAAGATTTCGGACGCAGCAGAAACTGGAAATAGTTTTAAACGAAACAACACGCATTAGCGTTGTTCCTGTGATGTATCTAATCGATCCTTACTTATCTATCATGTTATTTGACGTTTGGATGGACTCCAGTAACCCTGACGTGAGATACGAAGTTCTCGGACGCAGCAGAAGCTGGAAATAGTTTTAAACGAAACAACACGTATTAGCGTTGTTCCTGTGATGTATCTAATCGATCCTTACTCATCTATCATGTTATTTGACGTTTGGATGGACTCCAGTAACTCTGATGTGAGATACAAAGTTTTTGGACGCAGCAGAACCTGGAAATAGTTTTAAACGAAACAACACGCATTAGCGTTGTTCCTGTGATGTATCTAATCGATCCTTACTCATCTATCATGTTATTTGACGTTTCGATGGACCCCAGTAATTCTAATGTGAGAAACGAAATTTTCGGACGCAGCAGAAGCTGGAAATAGTTTTAAACGAAACAACACGCATTAGCGTTGTTCCTGTGATGTATCTAATCGATCCTTACTTATCTATCATGTTATTTGACGTTTGGATGGACTCCAGTAACTCTAATGTGAGATACGAAATTTTCGGACGCACCAGAAGCTGGAAATAGTTTTAAACGAAACAACACGCATTAGCGTTGTTCCTGTGATGTATCTAATCGATCCTTACTCATCTATCATGTTATTTGGCGTTTCGATGGACTCCAGTAACTTAGATGTGAGATACGAAGTTCTCGGACGCAGCTGAAGCTAGAAATAGTTTTAAACGAAACAACACGCATTAGCGTTGTTCCTGTGATGTATCTAATCGATCCTTACTCATCTATCATGTTATTTGGCGTTTCGATGGACTCCAGTAGCTCTGATGTGAGATACGACGTTTTCTGAGGCAGCAGAAGCTGGAAATAGTTTTAAACGAAACAACACGCATTAGCGTTGTTCCTGTGATGTATCTAATCGATCCTTACTCATCTATCAAGTTATTTGACGTTTCGATGGACTCCAGTAATTCTAATGTGAGAAACGAAATTTTCTGACGCAGCAGAAGCTGGAAATAGTTTTGAACGAAACAACACGTATTAGCGTTGTTCCTGTGATGTATCTAGTCGATCCTTACTCATCTATCATGTTATTTGACGTTTCGATGGACTCCAGTAACTCTAATGTGAGATACGAAATTTTCGGACGCAGCAGAAGCTGGAAATAGTTTTAAACGAAACAACACGCATTAGCGTTGTTCCTGTGATGTATCTAATCGATCCTTACTTATCTATCATGTTATTTGACGTTTGGATGGACTCCAGTAACCCTGACGTGAGATACGAAGTTCTCGGACGCAGCAGAAGCTGGAAATAGTTTTAAACGAAACAACACGTATTAGCGTTGTTCCTGTGATGTATCTAATCGATCCTTACTCATCTATCATGTTATTTGACGTTTGGATGGACTCCAGTAACTCTGAAGAGAGACACAAAGATTTCGGACGCAGCAGAAGCTGGAAATAGTTTTGAACGAAGCAACACGTATTAGCGTTATTCCTGTGCTGCATCTAATCGATCCTTACTCATATATCATGTTATTTGGCGTATCGATGGACTCCAGTAGCTCTGATGTGAGATACGACGTTTTCGGACGCAGCAGAAGCTGGAAATAGTTTTGAACGAAACAACACCTATTAGCGTTGTTCCTGTGATGTATCTAATCGATCCTTACTCATCTATCATGTTATTTGACGTTTCGATGGACTCCAGTAGCTCTGATGTGAGATACGACGTTTTCTGAGGCAGCAGAAGCTGGAAATACTTTTAAACGAAACAACACGCATTAGCGTTGTTCCTGTGATGTATCTAATCGATCCTTACTCATCTATCATGTTATTTGACGTTTGGATGGACTCCAGTAACTCTGATGAGAGACACAAAGATTTCGGACGCAGCAGAAACTGGAAATAGTTTTAAACGAAACAACACGCATTAGCGTTGTTCCTGTGATGTATCTAATCGATCCTTACTTATCTATCATGTTATTTGACGTTTGGATGGACTCCAGTAACCCTGACGTGAGATACGAAGTTCTCGGACGCAGCAGAAGCTGGAAATAGTTTTAAACGAAACAACACGTATTAGCGTTGTTCCTGTGATGTATCTAATCGATCCTTACTCATCTATCATGTTATTTGACGTTTCGATGGACTCCAGTAACTCTGATCTGAGATACAAAGTTTTTGGACGCAGCAGAACCTGGAAATAGTTTTAAACGAAACAACACGCATTAACGTTGTTCCTGTGATGTATCTAATCGATCCTTACTCATCCATCATGTTATTTGGCGTTTCGATGGACTCCAGTAGCTCTGATGTGAGATACGACGTTTTCTGAGGCAGCAGAAGCTGGAAATAGTTTTAAACGAAAGAGCACGCATTAGCGTTGTTCCTGTGATGTATCTAATCGATCCTTACTCATCTATCATGTTATTTGGCGTTTCGATGGACTCCAGTAGCTCTGATGTGAGATACGACGTTTTCTGAGGCAGCAGAAGCTGGAAATACTTTTAAACGAAACAACACGCATTAGCGTTGTTCCTGTGATGTATCTAATCGATCCTTACTCATCTGTCATGTTATTTGACGTTTCGATGGACTCCAGTAATTCTAATGTGAGAAACGAAATTTTCTGACGCAGCAGAAGCTGGAAATAGTTTTGAACGAAACAACACGTATTAGCGTTGTTCCTGTGATGTATCTAGTCGATCCTTACTCATCTATCATGTTATTTGACGTTTCGATGGACTCCAGTAACTCTAATGTGAGATACGAAATTTTCGGACGCAGCAGAAGCTGGAAATAGTTTTAAACGAAACAACACGCATTAGCGTTGTTCCTGTGATGTATCTAATCGATCCTTACTCATCTATCATGTTATTTGGCGTTTCGATGGACTCCAGTAACTTAGATGTGAGATACGAAGTTCTCGGACGCAGCTGAAGCTAGAAATAGTTTTAAACGATACAACACGCATTAGCGTTGTTCCTGTGTAGTATCTAATCGATCCTTACTTATCTATCATGTTATTTGACGTTTGGATGGACTCCAGTAACCCTGACGTGAGATACGAAGTACTCGGACGCAGCAGAACCTGGAAATAGTTTTAAACGAAACAACACGCATTAGCGTTGTTCCTGTGATGTATCTAATCGATCCTTACTCATCTATCATGTTATTTGGCGTTTCGATGGACTCCAGTAACTTAGATGTGAGATACGAAGTTCTCGGACGCAGCTGAAGCTAGAAGGACGCAGCTGAAGCTAGAAATAGTTTTAAACGAAACAACACGCATTAGCGTTGTTCCTGTGTAGTATCTAATCGATTCTTATTTATCTATCATGTTATTTGACATTTCGATGGACTCCAGTAGCTCTGATGTGATATACGACGTTTTCGGACGCAGCAGCAGCTGGAAATAGTTTTAAACGAAACAACACATATTAGCGTTGTTCCTGTGATGTATCTAATCGATCCTTACTCATCTATCATGTTATTTGACGTTTGGACGGACTCCTGTAACCCTGATGTGAGATACAAAGTTATCGGACGCAGCAGAAGCTGGAAATAGTTTTGAACGAAACAACACGTATTAGCGTTGTTCCTGTGCTGTATCTAATCGATCCATACTTATCTATCATGTTATTTGACGTTTCGATGGACTCAAGTAACTCTGATGTTAGATACGACGTTTTCGGACGCAGCAGAAGCTGGAAATAGTTTTAAACGAAACAACACGTTTTAGCGTTGCTCCTGTGATGTATCTGATCGATTCTTACTCATCTATCATGTTATTTGACGTTTGAATGGACTCCAGTAACTCTGATGAGAGACACAAAGATTTCGGACGCAGCAGAAGCTGGAAATAGTTTTGAACGAAACAACACGTATTAGCGTTGTTCCTGTGATGTATCTAATCGATCCTTACTCATCTATCATGTCATTTGACGTTTCGATGGACTCCAGTAACTCTAATGTGAGATACGAAATTTTCGGACGCAGCAGAAGCTGGAAATAGTTTTAAACGAAACAACACGCATTAGCGTTGTTCCTGTGATGTATCTAATCGATCCTTACTTATCTATCATGTTATTTGACGTTTGGATGGACTCCAGTAACCCTGACGTGAGCTACGAAGTTCTCGGACGCAGCAGAAGCTGGAAATAGTTTTAAACGAAACAACACGCATTAGCGTTGTTCCTGTGATGTATCTAATCGATCCTTACTTATCTATCATGTTATTTGACGTTTGGATGGACTCCAGTAACTCTGATGTGATATACAGAGTTTTTGGACGCAGCAGAAGCTGGAAATAGTTTTGAATGAAACAACACGTATTAGCGTTGTTCCTTTGATGTATCTAATCGATAATTACTTAGCTACTATGTTATTTGACGTTTCGATGGACTCCAGTAACTCTAATGTGAGATACGAAATTTTCGGACGCAGCAGAAGCTGGAAATAGTTTTAAACGAAACAACACGCATTAGCGTTGTTCCTGTGATGTATCTAATCGATCCTTACTCATCTATCATGTTATTTGGCGTTTCGATGGACTCCAGTAACTTTGAAGTGAGATACGAAGTTCTCGGACGCAGCAGAAGCTGGAAATAGTTTTAAACGAAACAACACGCATTAGCGTTGTTCCTGTGATGTATCTAATCGATCCTTACTTAGCTACTATGTTATTTGACGTTTCGATGGACTCCAGTAACTCTAATGTGATATACGAAATTTTCGGACGCAGCAGCAGCTGGAAATAGTTTTAAACGAAACAACACATCTTAGCGTTGTTCCTGTGATGTATCTAATCGATCCTTACTCATCTATCATGTTATTTGACGTTTGGACGGACTTCAGTAACCCTGATGTGAGATACAAAGTTATCGGACGCAGCAGAAGCTGGAAATAGTTTTGAACGAAACAACACGTATTAGCGTTGTTCCTGTGCTGTATCTAATCGATCCATACTTATCTATCATGTTATTTGACGTTTCGATGGACTCCAGTAACTCTGATTTGAGATACGACGTATTCGGACGCAGCAGAAGCTGGAAATAGTTTTAAACGAAACAACACATATTAGCGTTGTTCCTGTGATGTATCTAATCGATCCTTACTCATCTATCATGTTATTTGACGTTTGGATGGACTCCAGTAACTCTGATGAGAGACACAAAGATTTCGGACGCAGCAGAAGCTGGAAATAGTTTTGAACGAAGCAACACGTATTAACGTTGTTTCTGTGATGTATCTAATCGATCCTTACACATCTATCATGTTATTTGACGTTTGGATGGACTCCAGTAACCCTGACGTGAGATACGAAGTTCTCGGACGCAGCAGAAGCTGGAAATAGTTTTAAACGAAACAACACGTATTAGCGTTGTTCCTGTGATGTATCTAATCGATCCTTACTCATCTATCATGTTATTTGACGTTTGGATGGACTCCAGTAACTCTGATGTGAGATACAAAGTTCTTGGACGCAGCAGAACCTGGAAATAGTTTTAAACGAAACAACACGCATTAGCGTTGTTCCTGTGATGTATCTAATCGATCCTTACTCATCTATCATGTTATTTGGCGTTTCGATGGACTCCAGTAGCTCTGATGTGAGATACGACGTTTTCGGACGCAGCAGAAGCTGGAAATAGTTTTAAACGAAACAACACGTATTAGCGTTGTTCCTGTGATGTATCTAATCGATCCTTACTCATCTATCATGTTATTTGACGTTTGGATGGACTCCAGTAACTCTGATGAGAGACACAAAGATTTCGGACGCAGCAGAAGCTGGAAATAGTTTTGAACGAAGCAACACGTATTAGCGTTGTTTCTGTGATGTATCTAATCGATCCTTACTCATCTATCATGTTATTTGACGTTTGGATGGAATCCAGTAACCCTGACGTGAGATACGAAGTTCTCGGACGCAGCAGAAGCTGGAAATAGTTTTAAACGAAACAACACGTATTAGCGTTGTTCCTGTGATGTATCTAATCGATCCTAACTCATCTATCATGTTATTTGACGTTTGGATGGACTCCAGTAACTCTGATGTGAGATACAAAGTTTTTGGACGCAGCAGAACCTGGAAATAGTTTTAAACGAAACAACACGCATTAACGTTGTTCCTGTGATGTATCTAATCGATCCTTACTCATCCATCATGTTATTTGGCGTTTCGATGGACTCCAGTAGCTCTGATGTGAGATACGACGTTTTCTGAGGCAGCAGAAGCTGGAAATAGTTTTAAACGAAAGAGCACGCATTAGCGTTGTTCCTGTGATGTATCTAATCGATCCTTACTCATCTATCATGTTATTTGGCGTTTCGATGGACTCCAGTAGCTCTGATGTGAGATACGACGTTTTCTGAGGCAGCAGAAGCTGGAAATACTTTTAAACGAAACAACACGCATTAGCGTTGTTCCTGTGATGTATCTAATCGATCCTTACTCATCTATCATGTTATTTGACGTTTCGATGGACTCCAGTAATTCTAATGTGAGAAACGAAATTTTCTGACGCAGCAGAAGCTGGAAATAGTTTTGAACGAAACAACACGTATTAGCGTTGTTCCTGTGATGTATCTAGTCGATCCTTACTCATCTATCATGTTATTTGACGTTTCGATGGACTCCAGTAACTCTAATGTGAGATACGAAATTTTCGGACGCAGCAGAAGCTGGAAATAGTTTTAAACGAAACAACACGCATTAGCGTTGTTCCTGTGATGTATCTAATCGATCCTTACTCATCTATCATGTTATTTGGCGTTTCGATGGACTCCAGTAACTTAGATGTGAGATACGAAGTTCTCGGACGCAGCTGAAGCTAGAAATAGTTTTAAACGATACAACACGCATTAGCGTTGTTCCTGTGTAGTATCTAATCGATCCTTACTTATCTATCATGTTATTTGACGTTTGGATGGACTCCAGTAACCCTGACGTGAGATACGAAGTACTCGGACGCAGCAGAACCTGGAAATAGTTTTAAACGAAACAACACGCATTAGCGTTGTTCCTGTGATGTATCTAATCGATCCTTACTCATCTATCATGTTATTTGGCGTTTCGATGGACTCCAGTAACTTAGATGTGAGATACGAAGTTCTCGGACGCAGCTGAAGCTAGAAGGACGCAGCTGAAGCTAGAAATAGTTTTAAACGAAACAACACGCATTAGCGTTGTTCCTGTGTAGTATCTAATCGATTCTTATTTATCTATCATGTTATTTGACATTTCGATGGACTCCAGTAGCTCTGATGTGATATACGACGTTTTCGGACGCAGCAGCAGCTGGAAATAGTTTTAAACGAAACAACACATATTAGCGTTGTTCCTGTGATGTATCTAATCGATCCTTACTCATCTATCATGTTATTTGACGTTTGGACGGACTCCTGTAACCCTGATGTGAGATACAAAGTTATCGGACGCAGCAGAAGCTGGAAATAGTTTTGAACGAAACAACACGTATTAGCGTTGTTCCTGTGCTGTATCTAATCGATCCATACTTATCTATCATGTTATTTGACGTTTCGATGGACTCAAGTAACTCTGATGTTAGATACGACGTTTTCGGACGCAGCAGAAGCTGGAAATAGTTTTAAACGAAACAACACGTTTTAGCGTTGCTCCTGTGATGTATCTGATCGATTCTTACTCATCTATCATGTTATTTGACGTTTGAATGGACTCCAGTAACTCTGATGAGAGACACAAAGATTTCGGACGCAGCAGAAGCTGGAAATAGTTTTGAACGAAACAACACGTATTAGCGTTGTTCCTGTGATGTATCTAATCGATCCTTACTCATCTATCATGTCATTTGACGTTTCGATGGACTCCAGTAACTCTAATGTGAGATACGAAATTTTCGGACGCAGCAGAAGCTGGAAATAGTTTTAAACGAAACAACACGCATTAGCGTTGTTCCTGTGATGTATCTAATCGATCCTTACTTATCTATCATGTTATTTGACGTTTGGATGGACTCCAGTAACCCTGACGTGAGCTACGAAGTTCTCGGACGCAGCAGAAGCTGGAAATAGTTTTAAACGAAACAACACGCATTAGCGTTGTTCCTGTGATGTATCTAATCGATCCTTACTCATCTAACATGTTATTTGACGTTTTGATGGACTCCAGTAACTCTAATGTGAGATACGAAATTTTCGGACGCAGCAGAAGCTGGAAATAGTTTTAAACGAAACAACACGCATTAGCGTTGTTCCTGTGATGTATCTAATCGATCCTTACTTATCTATCATATTATTTGACGTTTGGATGGACTCCAGTAACCCTGACGTGAGATACGAAGTTCTCGGACGCAGCAGAAGCTGGAAATAGTTTTAAACGAAACAACACGCATTAGCGTTGTTCCTATGATGTATCTAATCGATCCTTACTTATCTATCATGTTATTTGACGTTTGGATGGACTCCAGTAACCCTGACGTGAGATACGAAGTTCTCGGACGCAGCAGAAGCTGGAAATAGTTTTAAACGAAACAACACGTATTAGCGTTGTTCCTGTGATGTATCTAATCGATCCTTACTCATCTATTATGTTATTTGGCGTTTCGATGGACTCCAGTAACTTTGATGTGAGATACGAAGTTCTCGGACGCAGCTGAAGCTAGAAATAGTTTTAAACGAAACAACACGCATTAGCGTTGTTACTGTGATGTATCTAATCGATCCTTACTTATCTATCATGTTATTTGACGTTTGGATGGACTCCAGTAACTCTGATGTGATATACAGAGTTTTTGGACGCAGCAGAAGCTGGAAATAGTTTTGAATGAAACAACACGTATTAGCGTTGTTCCTTTGATGTATCTAATCGATAATTACTTAGCTACTATGTTATTTGACGTTTCGATGGACTCCAGTAACTCTAATGTGAGATACGAAATTTTCGGACGCAGCAGAAGCTGGAAATAGTTTTAAACGAAACAACACGCATTAGCGTTGTTCCTGTGATGTATCTAATCGATCCTTACTCATCTATCATGTTATTTGGCGTTTCGATGGACTCCAGTAACTTTGAAGTGAGATACGAAGTTCTCGGACGCAGCAGAAGCTGGAAATAGTTTTAAACGAAACAACACGCATTAGCGTTGTTCCTGTGATGTATCTAATCGATCCTTACTTAGCTACTATGTTATTTGACGTTTCGATGGACTCCAGTAACTCTAATGTGATATACGAAATTTTCGGACGCAGCAGCAGCTGGAAATAGTTTTAAACGAAACAACACATCTTAGCGTTGTTCCTGTGATGTATCTAATCGATCCTTACTCATCTATCATGTTATTTGACGTTTGGACGGACTTCAGTAACCCTGATGTGAGATACAAAGTTATCGGACGCAGCAGAAGCTGGAAATAGTTTTGAACGAAACAACACGTATTAGCGTTGTTCCTGTGCTGTATCTAATCGATCCATACTTATCTATCATGTTATTTGACGTTTCGATGGACTCCAGTAACTCTGATTTGAGATACGACGTATTCGGACGCAGCAGAAGCTGGAAATAGTTTTAAACGAAACAACACATATTAGCGTTGTTCCTGTGATGTATCTAATCGATCCTTACTCATCTATCATGTTATTTGACGTTTGGATGGACTCCAGTAACTCTGATGAGAGACACAAAGATTTCGGACGCAGCAGAAGCTGGAAATAGTTTTGAACGAAGCAACACGTATTAACGTTGTTTCTGTGATGTATCTAATCGATCCTTACACATCTATCATGTTATTTGACGTTTGGATGGACTCCAGTAACCCTGACGTGAGATACGAAGTTCTCGGACGCAGCAGAAGCTGGAAATAGTTTTAAACGAAACAACACGTATTAGCGTTGTTCCTGTGATGTATCTAATCGATCCTTACTCATCTATCATGTTATTTGACGTTTGGATGGACTCCAGTAACTCTGATGTGAGATACAAAGTTCTTGGACGCAGCAGAACCTGGAAATAGTTTTAAACGAAACAACACGCATTAGCGTTGTTCCTGTGATGTATCTAATCGATCCTTACTCATCTATCATGTTATTTGGCGTTTCGATGGACTCCAGTAGCTCTGATGTGAGATACGACGTTTTCGGACGCAGCAGAAGCTGGAAATAGTTTTAAACGAAACAACACGTATTAGCGTTGTTCCTGTGATGTATCTAATCGATCCTTACTCATCTATCATGTTATTTGACGTTTGGATGGACTCCAGTAACTCTGATGAGAGACACAAAGATTTCGGACGCAGCAGAAGCTGGAAATAGTTTTGAACGAAGCAACACGTATTAGCGTTGTTTCTGTGATGTATCTAATCGATCCTTACTCATCTATCATGTTATTTGACGTTTGGATGGAATCCAGTAACCCTGACGTGAGATACGAAGTTCTCGGACGCAGCAGAAGCTGGAAATAGTTTTAAACGAAACAACACGTATTAGCGTTGTTCCTGTGATGTATCTAATCGATCCTAACTCATCTATCATGTTATTTGACGTTTGGATGGACTCCAGTAACTCTGATGTGAGATACAAAGTTTTTGGACGCAGCAGAACCTGGAAATAGTTTTAAACGAAACAACACGCATTAACGTTGTTCCTGTGATGTATCTAATCGATCCTTACTCATCCATCATGTTATTTGGCGTTTCGATGGACTCCAGTAGCTCTGATGTGAGATACGACGTTTTCTGAGGCAGCAGAAGCTGGAAATAGTTTTAAACGAAAGAGCACGCATTAGCGTTGTTCCTGTGATGTATCTAATCGATCCTTACTCATCTATCATGTTATTTGGCGTTTCGATGGACTCCAGTAGCTCTGATGTGAGATACGACGTTTTCTGAGGCAGCAGAAGCTGGAAATACTTTTAAACGAAACAACACGCATTAGCGTTGTTCCTGTGATGTATCTAATCGATCCTTACTCATCTATCATGTTATTTGACGTTTCGATGGACTCCAGTAATTCTAATGTGAGAAACGAAATTTTCTGACGCAGCAGAAGCTGGAAATAGTTTTGAACGAAACAACACGTATTAGCGTTGTTCCTGTGATGTATCTAGTCGATCCTTACTCATCTATCATGTTATTTGACGTTTCGATGGACTCCAGTAACTCTAATGTGAGATACGAAATTTTCGGACGCAGCAGAAGCTGGAAATAGTTTTAAACGAAACAACACGCATTAGCGTTGTTCCTGTGATGTATCTAATCGATCCTTACTCATCTATCATGTTATTTGGCGTTTCGATGGACTCCAGTAACTTAGATGTGAGATACGAAGTTCTCGGACGCAGCTGAAGCTAGAAATAGTTTTAAACGATACAACACGCATTAGCGTTGTTCCTGTGTAGTATCTAATCGATCCTTACTTATCTATCATGTTATTTGACGTTTGGATGGACTCCAGTAACCCTGACGTGAGATACGAAGTACTCGGACGCAGCAGAACCTGGAAATAGTTTTAAACGAAACAACACGCATTAGCGTTGTTCCTGTGATGTATCTAATCGATCCTTACTCATCTATCATGTTATTTGGCGTTTCGATGGACTCCAGTAACTTAGATGTGAGATACGAAGTTCTCGGACGCAGCTGAAGCTAGAAGGACGCAGCTGAAGCTAGAAATAGTTTTAAACGAAACAACACGCATTAGCGTTGTTCCTGTGTAGTATCTAATCGATTCTTATTTATCTATCATGTTATTTGACATTTCGATGGACTCCAGTAGCTCTGATGTGATATACGACGTTTTCGGACGCAGCAGCAGCTGGAAATAGTTTTAAACGAAACAACACATATTAGCGTTGTTCCTGTGATGTATCTAATCGATCCTTACTCATCTATCATGTTATTTGACGTTTGGACGGACTCCTGTAACCCTGATGTGAGATACAAAGTTATCGGACGCAGCAGAAGCTGGAAATAGTTTTGAACGAAACAACACGTATTAGCGTTGTTCCTGTGCTGTATCTAATCGATCCATACTTATCTATCATGTTATTTGACGTTTCGATGGACTCAAGTAACTCTGATGTTAGATACGACGTTTTCGGACGCAGCAGAAGCTGGAAATAGTTTTAAACGAAACAACACGTTTTAGCGTTGCTCCTGTGATGTATCTGATCGATTCTTACTCATCTATCATGTTATTTGACGTTTGAATGGACTCCAGTAACTCTGATGAGAGACACAAAGATTTCGGACGCAGCAGAAGCTGGAAATAGTTTTGAACGAAACAACACGTATTAGCGTTGTTCCTGTGATGTATCTAATCGATCCTTACTCATCTATCATGTCATTTGACGTTTCGATGGACTCCAGTAACTCTAATGTGAGATACGAAATTTTCGGACGCAGCAGAAGCTGGAAATAGTTTTAAACGAAACAACACGCATTAGCGTTGTTCCTGTGATGTATCTAATCGATCCTTACTTATCTATCATGTTATTTGACGTTTGGATGGACTCCAGTAACCCTGACGTGAGCTACGAAGTTCTCGGACGCAGCAGAAGCTGGAAATAGTTTTAAACGAAACAACACGCATTAGCGTTGTTCCTGTGATGTATCTAATCGATCCTTACTCATCTAACATGTTATTTGACGTTTTGATGGACTCCAGTAACTCTAATGTGAGATACGAAATTTTCGGACGCAGCAGAAGCTGGAAATAGTTTTAAACGAAACAACACGCATTAGCGTTGTTCCTGTGATGTATCTAATCGATCCTTACTTATCTATCATATTATTTGACGTTTGGATGGACTCCAGTAACCCTGACGTGAGATACGAAGTTCTCGGACGCAGCAGAAGCTGGAAATAGTTTTAAACGAAACAACACGCATTAGCGTTGTTCCTATGATGTATCTAATCGATCCTTACTTATCTATCATGTTATTTGACGTTTGGATGGACTCCAGTAACCCTGACGTGAGATACGAAGTTCTCGGACGCAGCAGAAGCTGGAAATAGTTTTAAACGAAACAACACGTATTAGCGTTGTTCCTGTGATGTATCTAATCGATCCTTACTCATCTATTATGTTATTTGGCGTTTCGATGGACTCCAGTAACTTTGATGTGAGATACGAAGTTCTCGGACGCAGCTGAAGCTAGAAATAGTTTTAAACGAAACAACACGCATTAGCGTTGTTACTGTGATGTATCTAATCGATCCTTACTTATCTATCATGTTATTTGACGTTTGGATGGACTCCAGTAAGTCTGATGTGAGATACAAAGTTTTTGGACGCAGCAGAAGCTATAAATAGTTTTGAACGAAACAACACGTATTAGCGTTGTTCCTGTGATGTATCTAATAGATCCTTACTTAACTACTATGTTATTTGACGTTTCGATGGACTCCAGTAACTCTAATGTGAGATACGAAATTTTCGGACGCAGCAGAAGCTGGAAATAGTTTTAAACGAAACAACACGCATTAGCGTTGTTCCTGTGCTGTATCTTATCGATCCTTACTCATATATCATGTTATTTGGCGTTTCGATGGACTCCAGTAGCTCTGATATGAGATACGACGTTTTCGGACGCAGCAGAAGCTGGAAATAGTTTGAAACGAAACAACACGTATTAGCGTTGTTCCTGTGATGTATCTAATCGATCCTTACTCATCTATCATGTTATTTGACGTTTGGATGGACTCCAGTAACTCTGATGAGAGACACAAAGATTTCGGACTCAGCAGAAGCTGGAAATAGTTTTAAACGAAACAACACGCATTAGCGTTGTTCCTGTGATGTATCTAATCGATCCTTACTTATCTATCATGTTATTTGACGTTTGGATGGACTCCAGTAACCCTGACGTGAGATACGAAGTTCTCGGACGCAGCAGAAGCTGGAAATAGTTTTAAACGAAACAACACGTATTAGCGTTGTTCCTGTGATGTATCTAATCGATCCTTACTCATCTATCATGTTATTTGACGTTTGGATGGGCTCCAGTAACTCTGATGTGAGATACAAAGTTTTTGGACGCAGCAGAAGCTGGAAATAGTTTTGAACGAAACAACACGTATTAGCGTTGTTCCTGTGATGTATCTAATCGATCCTTACCTAGCTACTATGTTATTTGACGTATGGATGGACTCCAGTAACTCTAATGTGAGATACGAAATTTTCGAACGCAGCAGAAGCTGGAAATAGTTTTAAACGAAACAACACGCATTAGCGTTGTTCCTGTGATGTATCTAATCGATCCTTACTTATCTAACATGTTATTTGACGTTTGGATGGACTCCAGTAACCCTGACGTGAGATACGAAGTTCTCGGACGCAGCAGAAGCTGGAAATAGTTTTAAACGAAACAACACGCATTAGCGTTGTTCCTGTGATGTATCTAATCGATCCTTACTCATCTATCATGTTATTTGACGTTTGGATGGACTCCAGTAACTATGATGTGAGATACAAAGTTTTTGGACGCAGCAGAAGCTGGAAATAGTTTTGAACGAAACAACACGTATTAGCGTTGTTCCTGTGATGTATCTAATCGATCCTTACTCATCTATCATGTTATTTGGCGTTTCGATGGACTCCAGTAGCTCTGATGTGAGATACGACGTTTTCGGACGCAGCAGAAGCTGGAAATAGTTTTAAACGAAACAACACGTATTAGCGTTGTTCCTGTGATGTATCTAATCGATCCTTACTCATCTATCATGTTATTTGACGTTTCGATGGACTCCAGTAACTCTAATGTGAGATACGAAATTTTCGGACGCAGCAGAAACTGGAAATAGTTTTAAACGAAACAACACGCATTAGCGTTATTCCTGTGATGTATCTAATCGATCCTTACTTATCTATCATGTTATTTGACGTTTGGATGGACTCCAGTAACCCTGACGTGAGATACGAAGTTCTCGGACGCAGCAGAAGCTGGAAATAATTTTAAACGAAACAACACGTATTAGCGTTGTTCCTGTGATGTATCTAATCGATCCTTACTCATCTATCATGTTATTTGACGTTTGGATGGACTCCAGTAACTCTGATGTGAGATACAAAGTTTTTGGACGCAGCAGAAGCTGGAAATAGTTTTGAACGAAACAACACGTATTAGCGTTGTTCCTGTGATGTATCTAATCGATCCTTACTTAGCTACTATGTTATTTGACGTTTGGATGGACTCCAGTAACTCTAATGTGAGATACGAAATTTTCGGACGCAGCAGAAGCTGGAAATAGTTTTAAACGAAACAACACGCATTAGCGTTGTTCCTGTGATGTATCTAATCGATCCTTACTTATCTATCATGTTATTTGACGTTTGGATGGACTCCAGTAACCCTGACGTGAGATACGAAGTTCTCGGACGCAGCAGAAGCTGGAAATAGTTTTAAACGAAACAACACGTATTAGCTTGTTCCTGTGATGTATCTAATCGATCCTTACTCATCTATCATGTTATTTGACGTTTGGATGGACTCCAGTAACTCTGATGTGAGATACAAAGTTTTTGGACGCAGCAGAAGCTGGAAATAGTTTGAAACGAAACAACACGTATTTTCGTTGTTCCTGTGCTGTATCTAATCGATCCTTACTCATATATCATGTTATTTGGCGTTTCGATGGACTCCAGTAGCTCTGATGTGAGATACGACGTTTTCGGACGCAGCAGAAGCTGGAAATAGTTTTAAACGAAACAACACGTGTTAGCGTTGTTCCTGTGATGTATCTAATCGATCCTTACTCATCTATCATGTTATTTGACGTTTGGATGGACTCCAGTAACCCTGACGTGATATACGAAGTTCTCGGACGCAGCAGAAGCTGGAAATAATTTTAAACGAAACAACACGCATTAGCGTTGTTCCTGTGATGTATCTAATCGATCCTTACTTATCTATCATGTTATTTGACGTTTGGATGGACTCCAGTAACCCTGACGTGAGATACGAAGTTCTCGGACGCAGCAGAAGCTGGAAATAGTTTTGAACGAAACAACACGTATTAGCGTTGTTCCTGTGATGTATCTAATCGATCCTTACTCATCTATCATGTTATTTGACGTTTGGATGGACTCCAGTAACTCTGATGTGAGATACAAAGTTTTTGGACGCAGCAGAAGCTGGAAATAGTTTGAAACGAAACAACACGTATTTTCGTTGTTCCTGTGCTGTATCTAATCGATCCTTACTCATATATCATGTTATTTGGCGTTTCGATGGACTCCAGTAGCTCTGATGTGAGATACGACGTTTTCGGACGCAGCAGAAGCTGGAAATAGTTTTAAACGAAACAACACGTATTAGCGTTGTTCCTGTGATGTATCTAATCGATACTTACTCATCTATCATGTTATTTGACGTTTCGATGGACTCCAGTAACTCTAATGTGAGATACGAAATTTTCGGACGCAGCAGAAGCTGGAAATAGTTTTAAACGAAACAACACGCATTAGCGTTGTTCCTGTGATGTATCTAATCGATCCTTACTTATCTATCATGTTATTTGACGTTTGGATGAACTCCAGTAACCCTGACGTGAGATACGAAGTTCTCGGACGCAGCAGAAGCTGGAAATAGTTTTAAACGAAACAACACGCATTAGCGTTGTTCCTGTGATGTATCTAATCGATCCTTACTTATCTATCATGTTAATTGACGTTTGGATGGACTCCAGTAACCCTGACGTGAGATACGAAGTTCTCGGACGCAGCAGAAGCTGGAAATAGTTTTAAACGAAACAACACGTATTAGCGTTGTTCCTGTGATGTATCTAATCGATCCTTACTCATCTATCATGTTATTTGACGTTTGGATGGAATCCAGTAACTCTGATGTGAGATACAAAGTTTTTGGACGCAGCAGAAGCTGGAAATAGTTTTAAACGAAACAGCACGCATTAGCGTTGTTCCTGTGATGTATCTAATCGATCCTTACTCATCTATCATATTATTTGACGTTTGGATGGACTCCAGTAACCCTGACGTGAGATACGAAGTTCTCGGACGCAGCAGAAGCTGGAAATAGTTTTAAACGAAACAACACGCATTAGCGTTGTTCCTATGATGTATCTAATCGATCCTTACTTATCTATCATGTTATTTGACGTTTGGATGGACTCCAGTAACCCTGACGTGAGATACGAAGTTCTCGGACGCAGCAGAAGCTGGAAATAGTTTTAAACGAAACAACACGTATTAGCGTTGTTCCTGTGATGTATCTAATCGATCCTTACTCATCTATTATGTTATTTGGCGTTTCGATGGACTCCAGTAACTTTGATGTGAGATACGAAGTTCTCGGACGCAGCTGAAGCTAGAAATAGTTTTAAACGAAACAACACGCATTAGCGTTGTTACTGTGATGTATCTAATCGATCCTTACTTATCTATCATGTTATTTGACGTTTGGATGGACTCCAGTAAGTCTGATGTGAGATACAAAGTTTTTGGACGCAGCAGAAGCTATAAATAGTTTTGAACGAAACAACACGTATTAGCGTTGTTCCTGTGATGTATCTAATAGATCCTTACTTAACTACTATGTTATTTGACGTTTCGATGGACTCCAGTAACTCTAATGTGAGATACGAAATTTTCGGACGCAGCAGAAGCTGGAAATAGTTTTAAACGAAACAACACGCATTAGCGTTGTTCCTGTGCTGTATCTTATCGATCCTTACTCATATATCATGCTATTTGGCGTTTCGATGGACTCCAGTAGCTCTGATATGAGATACGACGTTTTCGGACGCAGCAGAAGCTGGAAATAGTTTGAAACGAAACAACACGTATTAGCGTTGTTCCTGTGATGTATCTAATCGATCCTTACTCATCTATCATGTTATTTGACGTTTGGATGGACTCCAGTAACTCTGATGAGAGACACAAAGATTTCGGACTCAGCAGAAGCTGGAAATAGTTTTAAACGAAACAACACGCATTAGCGTTGTTCCTGTGATGTATCTAATCGATCCTTACTTATCTATCATGTTATTTGACGTTTGGATGGACTCCAGTAACCCTGACGTGAGATACGAAGTTCTCGGACGCAGCAGAAGCTGGAAATAGTTTTAAACGAAACAACACGTATTAGCGTTGTTCCTGTGATGTATCTAATCGATCCTTACTCATCTATCATGTTATTTGACGTTTGGATGGGCTCCAGTAACTCTGATGTGAGATACAAAGTTTTTGGACGCAGCAGAAGCTGGAAATAGTTTTGAACGAAACAACACGTATTAGCGTTGTTCCTGTGATGTATCTAATCGATCCTTACTTAGCTACTATGTTATTTGACGTATGGATGGACTCCAGTAACTCTAATGTGAGATACGAAATTTTCGAACGCAGCAGAAGCTGGAAATAGTTTTAAACGAAACAACACGCATTAGCGTTGTTCCTGTGATGTATCTAATCGATCCTTACTTATCTAACATGTTATTTGACGTTTGGATGGACTCCAGTAACCCTGACGTGAGATACGAAGTTCTCGGACGCAGCAGAAGCTGGAAATAGTTTTAAACGAAACAACACGCATTAGCGTTGTTCCTGTGATGTATCTAATCGATCCTTACTCATCTATCATGTTATTTGACGTTTGGATGGACTCCAGTAACTATGATGTGAGATACAAAGTTTTTGGACGCAGCAGAAGCTGGAAATAGTTTTGAACGAAACAACACGTATTAGCGTTGTTCCTGTGATGTATCTAATCGATCC
The DNA here is from genome assembly GCA_036172665.1 of Prosopocoilus inquinatus. NCBI lineage: Eukaryota > Metazoa > Arthropoda > Insecta > Coleoptera > Lucanidae > Prosopocoilus > Prosopocoilus inquinatus. Next base: position 46,642,303 of record CM069870.1, read on the forward strand.
TTACTCATCTATCATGTTATTTGGCGTTTCGATGGACTCCAGTAGCTCTGATGTGAGATACGACGTTTTCGGACGCAGCAGAAGCTGGAAATAGTTTTAAACGAAACAACACGTATTAGCGTTGTTCCTGTGATGTATCTAATCGATCCTTACTCATCTATCATGTTATTTGACGTTTCGATGGACTCCAGTAACTCTAATGTGAGATACGAAATTTTCGGACGCAGCAGAAACTGGAAATAGTTTTAAACGAAACAACAGGCATTAGCGTTGTTCCTGTGATGTATCTAATCGATCCTTACTTATCTATCATGTTATTTGACGTTTGGATGGACTCCAGTAACCCTGACGTGAGATACGAAGTTCTCGGACGCAGCAGAAGCTGGAAATAATTTTAAACGAAACAACACGTATTAGCGTTGTTCCTGTGATGTATCTAATCGATCCTTACTCATCTATCATGTTATTTGACGTTTGGATGGACTCCAGTAACTCTGATGTGAGATACAAAGTTTTTGGACGCAGCAGAAGCTGGAAATAGTTTTGAACGAAACAACACGTATTAGCGTTGTTCCTGTGATGTATCTAATCGATCCTTACTTAGCTACTATGTTATTTGACGTTTGGATGGACTCCAGTAACTCTAATGTGAGATACGAAATTTTCGGACGCAGCAGAAGCTGGAAATAGTTTTAAACGAAACAACACGCATTAGCGTTGTTCCTGTGATGTATCTAATCGATCCTTACTTATCTATCATGTTATTTGACGTTTGGATGGACTCCAGTAACCCTGACGTGAGATACGAAGTTCTCGGACGCAGCAGAAGCTGGAAATAGTTTTAAACGAAACAACACGTATTAGCTTGTTCCTGTGATGTATCTAATCGATCCTTACTCATCTATCATGTTATTTGACGTTTGGATGGACTCCAGTAACTCTGATGTGAGATACAAAGTTTTTGGACGCAGCAGAAGCTGGAAATAGTTTGAAACGAAACAACACGTATTTTCGTTGTTCCTGTGCTGTATCTAATCGATCCTTACTCATATATCATGTTATTTGGCGTTTCGATGGACTCCAGTAGCTCTGATGTGAGATACGACGTTTTCGGACGCAGCAGAAGCTGGAAATAGTTTTAAACGAAACAACACGTGTTAGCGTTGTTCCTGTGATGTATCTAATCGATCCTTACTCATCTATCATGTTATTTGACGTTTGGATGGACTCCAGTAACCCTGACGTGATATACGAAGTTCTCGGACGCAGCAGAAGCTGGAAATAATTTTAAACGAAACAACACGCATTAGCGTTGTTCCTGTGATGTATCTAATCGATCCTTACTTATCTATCATGTTATTTGACGTTTGGATGGACTCCAGTAACCCTGACGTGAGATACGAAGTTCTCGGACGCAGCAGAAGCTGGAAATAGTTTTGAACGAAACAACACGTATTAGCGTTGTTCCTGTGATGTATCTAATCGATCCTTACTCATCTATCATGTTATTTGACGTTTGGATGGACTCCAGTAACTCTGATGTGAGATACAAAGTTTTTGGACGCAGCAGAAGCTGGAAATAGTTTGAAACGAAACAACACGTATTTTCGTTGTTCCTGTGCTGTATCTAATCGATCCTTACTCATATATCATGTTATTTGGCGTTTCGATGGACTCCAGTAGCTCTGATGTGAGATACGACGTTTTCGGACGCAGCAGAAGCTGGAAATAGTTTTAAACGAAACAACACGTATTAGCGTTGTTCCTGTGATGTATCTAATCGATCCTTACTCATCTATCATGTTATTTGACGTTTGGATGGACTCCAGTATCTCTGATGAGAGACACAAAGATTTCGGACGCAGCAGAAGCTGGAAATAGTTTTGAACGAAGCAACACGTATTAGCGTTGTTTCTGTGATGTATCTAATCGATCCTTACTCATCTATCATGTTATTTGACGTTTGGATGGAATCCAGTAACCCTGACGTGAGATACGAAGTTCTCGGACGCAGCAGAAGCTGGAAATAGTTTTAAACGAAACAACACGTATTAGCGTTGTTCCTGTGATGTATCTAATCGATCCTAACTCATCTATCATGTTATTTGACGTTTGGATGGACTCCAGTAACTCTGATGTGAGATACAAAGTTTTTGGACGCAGCAGAACCTGGAAATAGTTTTAAACGAAACAACATGCATTAGCGTTGTTCCTGTGATGTATCTAATCGATCCTTACTCATCTATCATGTTATTTGGCGTTTCGATGGACTCCAGTAGCTCTGATGTGAGATACGACGTTTTCGGACGCAGCAGAAGCTGGAAATAGTTTTAAACGAAACAACACGTATTAGCGTTGTTCCTGTGATGTATCTAATCGATCCTTACTCATCTGTCATGTTATTTGACGTTTGGATGGACTCCAGTAACTCTGAAGAGAGACACAAAGATTTCGGACGCAGCAGAAGCTGGAAATAGTTTTGAACGAAGCAACACGTATTAGCGTTATTCCTGTGCTGCATCTAATCGATCCTTACTCATATATCATGTTATTTGGCGTATCGATGGACTCCAGTAGCTCTGATGTGAGATACGACGTTTTCGGACGCAGCAGAAGCTGGAAATAGTTTTGAACGAAACAACACGCGTTAGCGTTGTTCCTGTGATGTATCTAATCGATCCTTACTCATCTATCATGTTATTTGGCGTTTCGATGGACTCCAGTAGCTCTGATGTGAGATACGACGTTTTCGGACGCAGCAGAAGCTGGAAATAGTTTTAAACGAAACAACACGTATTAGCGTTGTTCCTGTGATGTATCTAATCGATCCTTACTCATCTATCATGTTATTTGACGTTTGGATGGACTCCAGTAACTCTGATGAGAGACACAAAGATTTCGGACGCAACAGAAGCTGGAAATAGTTTTGAACGAAGCAACACGTATTAGCGTTGTTCCTGTGATGTATCTAATCGATCCTTACTCATCTATCATGTTATTTGACGTTTGGATGGACTCCAGTAACTCTGATGTGAGATACAAAGTTTTTGGACGCAGCAGAACCTGGAAATAGTTTTAAACGAAACAACACGCATTAGCGTTGTTCCTGTGATGTATCTAATCGATCCTTACTCATCTATCATGTTATTTGGCGTTTCGATGGACTCCAGTAGCTCTGATGTGAGATACGACGTTTTCGGACGCAGCAGAAGCTGGAAATAGTTTTAAACGAAACAACACGTATTAGCGTTGTTCCTGTGATGTATCTAATCGATCCTTACTCATCTATCATGTTATTTGACGTTTGGATGGACTCCAGTAACTCTGAAGAGAGACACAAAGATTTCGGACGCAGCAGAAGCTGGAAATAGTTTTGAACGAAGCAACACGTATTAGCGTTATTCCTGTGCTGCATCTAATCGATCCTTACTCATATATCATGTTATTTGGCGTATCGATGGACTCCAGTAGCTCTGATGTTAGATACGACGTTTTCGGACGCAGCAGAAGCTGGAAATAGTTTTGAACGAAACAACACGTATTAGCGTTGTTCCTGTGATGTATCTAATCGATCCTTACTCATATATCATGTTATTTGACGTTTGGATGGACTCCAGTAACTCTGATGAGAGACACAAAGATTTCGGACGCAGCAGAAACTGGAAATAGTTTTAAACGAAACAACACGCATTAGCGTTGTTCCTGTGATGTATCTAATCGATCCTTACTTATCTATCATGTTATTTGACGTTTGGATGGACTCCAGTAACCCTGACGTGAGATACGAAGTTCTCGGACGCAGCAGAAGCTGGAAATAGTTTTAAACGAAACAACACGTATTAGCGTTGTTCCTGTGATGTATCTAATCGATCCTTACTCATCTATCATGTTATTTGACGTTTGGATGGACTCCAGTAACTCTGATGTGAGATACAAAGTTTTTGGACGCAGCAGAACCTGGAAATAGTTTTAAACGAAACAACACGCATTAGCGTTGTTCCTGTGATGTATCTAATCGATCCTTACTCATCTATCATGTTATTTGACGTTTCGATGGACCCCAGTAATTCTAATGTGAGAAACGAAATTTTCGGACGCAGCAGAAGCTGGAAATAGTTTTAAACGAAACAACACGCATTAGCGTTGTTCCTGTGATGTATCTAATCGATCCTTACTTATCTATCATGTTATTTGACGTTTGGATGGACTCCAGTAACTCTAATGTGAGATACGAAATTTTCGGACGCAGCAGAAGCTGGAAATAGTTTTAAACGAAACAACACGCATTAGCGTTGTTCCTGTGATGTATCTAATCGATCCTTACTCATCTATCATGTTATTTGGCGTTTCGATGGACTCCAGTAACTTAGATGTGAGATACGAAGTTCTCGGACGCAGCTGAAGCTAGAAATAGTTTTAAACGAAACAACACGCATTAGCGTTGTTCCTGTGATGTATCTAATCGATCCTTACTCATCTATCATGTTATTTGGCGTTTCGATGGACTCCAGTAGCTCTGATGTGAGATACGACGTTTTCTGAGGCAGCAGAAGCTGGAAATAGTTTTAAACGAAACAACACGCATTAGCGTTGTTCCTGTGATGTATCTAATCGATCCTTACTCATCTATCAAGTTATTTGACGTTTCGATGGACTCCAGTAATTCTAATGTGAGAAACGAAATTTTCTGACGCAGCAGAAGCTGGAAATAGTTTTGAACGAAACAACACGTATTAGCGTTGTTCCTGTGATGTATCTAGTCGATCCTTACTCATCTATCATGTTATTTGACGTTTCGATGGACTCCAGTAACTCTAATGTGAGATACGAAATTTTCGGACGCAGCAGAAGCTGGAAATAGTTTTAAACGAAACAACACGCATTAGCGTTGTTCCTGTGATGTATCTAATCGATCCTTACTTATCTATCATGTTATTTGACGTTTGGATGGACTCCAGTAACCCTGACGTGAGATACGAAGTTCTCGGACGCAGCAGAAGCTGGAAATAGTTTTAAACGAAACAACACGTATTAGCGTTGTTCCTGTGATGTATCTAATCGATCCTTACTCATCTATCATGTTATTTGACGTTTGGATGGACTCCAGTAACTCTGAAGAGAGACACAAAGATTTCGGACGCAGCAGAAGCTGGAAATAGTTTTGAACGAAGCAACACGTATTAGCGTTATTCCTGTGCTGCATCTAATCGATCCTTACTCATATATCATGTTATTTGGCGTATCGATGGACTCCAGTAGCTCTGATGTGAGATACGACGTTTTCGGACGCAGCAGAAGCTGGAAATAGTTTTGAACGAAACAACACCTATTAGCGTTGTTCCTGTGATGTATCTAATCGATCCTTACTCATCTATCATGTTATTTGACGTTTCGATGGACTCCAGTAGCTCTGATGTGAGATACGACGTTTTCTGAGGCAGCAGAAGCTGGAAATACTTTTAAACGAAACAACACGCATTAGCGTTGTTCCTGTGATGTATCTAATCGATCCTTACTCATCTATCATGTTATTTGACGTTTGGATGGACTCCAGTAACTCTGATGAGAGACACAAAGATTTCGGACGCAGCAGAAACTGGAAATAGTTTTAAACGAAACAACACGCATTAGCGTTGTTCCTGTGATGTATCTAATCGATCCTTACTTATCTATCATGTTATTTGACGTTTGGATGGACTCCAGTAACCCTGACGTGAGATACGAAGTTCTCGGACGCAGCAGAAGCTGGAAATAGTTTTAAACGAAACAACACGTATTAGCGTTGTTCCTGTGATGTATCTAATCGATCCTTACTCATCTATCATGTTATTTGACGTTTCGATGGACTCCAGTAACTCTGATCTGAGATACAAAGTTTTTGGACGCAGCAGAACCTGGAAATAGTTTTAAACGAAACAACACGCATTAACGTTGTTCCTGTGATGTATCTAATCGATCCTTACTCATCCATCATGTTATTTGGCGTTTCGATGGACTCCAGTAGCTCTGATGTGAGATACGACGTTTTCTGAGGCAGCAGAAGCTGGAAATAGTTTTAAACGAAAGAGCACGCATTAGCGTTGTTCCTGTGATGTATCTAATCGATCCTTACTCATCTATCATGTTATTTGGCGTTTCGATGGACTCCAGTAGCTCTGATGTGAGATACGACGTTTTCTGAGGCAGCAGAAGCTGGAAATACTTTTAAACGAAACAACACGCATTAGCGTTGTTCCTGTGATGTATCTAATCGATCCTTACTCATCTATCATGTTATTTGACGTTTCGATGGACTCCAGTAATTCTAATGTGAGAAACGAAATTTTCTGACGCAGCAGAAGCTGGAAATAGTTTTGAACGAAACAACACGTATTAGCGTTGTTCCTGTGATGTATCTAGTCGATCCTTACTCATCTATCATGTTATTTGACGTTTCGATGGACTCCAGTAACTCTAATGTGAGATACGAAATTTTCGGACGCAGCAGAAGCTGGAAATAGTTTTAAACGAAACAACACGCATTAGCGTTGTTCCTGTGATGTATCTAATCGATCCTTACTCATCTATCATGTTATTTGGCGTTTCGATGGACTCCAGTAACTTAGATGTGAGATACGAAGTTCTCGGACGCAGCTGAAGCTAGAAATAGTTTTAAACGATACAACACGCATTAGCGTTGTTCCTGTGTAGTATCTAATCGATCCTTACTTATCTATCATGTTATTTGACGTTTGGATGGACTCCAGTAACCCTGACGTGAGATACGAAGTACTCGGACGCAGCAGAACCTGGAAATAGTTTTAAACGAAACAACACGCATTAGCGTTGTTCCTGTGATGTATCTAATCGATCCTTACTCATCTATCATGTTATTTGGCGTTTCGATGGACTCCAGTAACTTAGATGTGAGATACGAAGTTCTCGGACGCAGCTGAAGCTAGAAGGACGCAGCTGAAGCTAGAAATAGTTTTAAACGAAACAACACGCATTAGCGTTGTTCCTGTGTAGTATCTAATCGATTCTTATTTATCTATCATGTTATTTGACATTTCGATGGACTCCAGTAGCTCTGATGTGATATACGACGTTTTCGGACGCAGCAGCAGCTGGAAATAGTTTTAAACGAAACAACACATATTAGCGTTGTTCCTGTGATGTATCTAATCGATCCTTACTCATCTATCATGTTATTTGACGTTTGGACGGACTCCTGTAACCCTGATGTGAGATACAAAGTTATCGGACGCAGCAGAAGCTGGAAATAGTTTTGAACGAAACAACACGTATTAGCGTTGTTCCTGTGCTGTATCTAATCGATCCATACTTATCTATCATGTTATTTGACGTTTCGATGGACTCAAGTAACTCTGATGTTAGATACGACGTTTTCGGACGCAGCAGAAGCTGGAAATAGTTTTAAACGAAACAACACGTTTTAGCGTTGCTCCTGTGATGTATCTGATCGATTCTTACTCATCTATCATGTTATTTGACGTTTGAATGGACTCCAGTAACTCTGATGAGAGACACAAAGATTTCGGACGCAGCAGAAGCTGGAAATAGTTTTGAACGAAACAACACGTATTAGCGTTGTTCCTGTGATGTATCTAATCGATCCTTACTCATCTATCATGTCATTTGACGTTTCGATGGACTCCAGTAACTCTAATGTGAGATACGAAATTTTCGGACGCAGCAGAAGCTGGAAATAGTTTTAAACGAAACAACACGCATTAGCGTTGTTCCTGTGATGTATCTAATCGATCCTTACTTATCTATCATGTTATTTGACGTTTGGATGGACTCCAGTAACCCTGACGTGAGCTACGAAGTTCTCGGACGCAGCAGAAGCTGGAAATAGTTTTAAACGAAACAACACGCATTAGCGTTGTTCCTGTGATGTATCTAATCGATCCTTACTTATCTATCATGTTATTTGACGTTTGGATGGACTCCAGTAACTCTGATGTGATATACAGAGTTTTTGGACGCAGCAGAAGCTGGAAATAGTTTTGAATGAAACAACACGTATTAGCGTTGTTCCTTTGATGTATCTAATCGATAATTACTTAGCTACTATGTTATTTGACGTTTCGATGGACTCCAGTAACTCTAATGTGAGATACGAAATTTTCGGACGCAGCAGAAGCTGGAAATAGTTTTAAACGAAACAACACGCATTAGCGTTGTTCCTGTGATGTATCTAATCGATCCTTACTCATCTATCATGTTATTTGGCGTTTCGATGGACTCCAGTAACTTTGAAGTGAGATACGAAGTTCTCGGACGCAGCAGAAGCTGGAAATAGTTTTAAACGAAACAACACGCATTAGCGTTGTTCCTGTGATGTATCTAATCGATCCTTACTTAGCTACTATGTTATTTGACGTTTCGATGGACTCCAGTAACTCTAATGTGATATACGAAATTTTCGGACGCAGCAGCAGCTGGAAATAGTTTTAAACGAAACAACACATCTTAGCGTTGTTCCTGTGATGTATCTAATCGATCCTTACTCATCTATCATGTTATTTGACGTTTGGACGGACTTCAGTAACCCTGATGTGAGATACAAAGTTATCGGACGCAGCAGAAGCTGGAAATAGTTTTGAACGAAACAACACGTATTAGCGTTGTTCCTGTGCTGTATCTAATCGATCCATACTTATCTATCATGTTATTTGACGTTTCGATGGACTCCAGTAACTCTGATTTGAGATACGACGTATTCGGACGCAGCAGAAGCTGGAAATAGTTTTAAACGAAACAACACATATTAGCGTTGTTCCTGTGATGTATCTAATCGATCCTTACTCATCTATCATGTTATTTGACGTTTGGATGGACTCCAGTAACTCTGATGAGAGACACAAAGATTTCGGACGCAGCAGAAGCTGGAAATAGTTTTGAACGAAGCAACACGTATTAACGTTGTTTCTGTGATGTATCTAATCGATCCTTACACATCTATCATGTTATTTGACGTTTGGATGGACTCCAGTAACCCTGACGTGAGATACGAAGTTCTCGGACGCAGCAGAAGCTGGAAATAGTTTTAAACGAAACAACACGTATTAGCGTTGTTCCTGTGATGTATCTAATCGATCCTTACTCATCTATCATGTTATTTGACGTTTGGATGGACTCCAGTAACTCTGATGTGAGATACAAAGTTCTTGGACGCAGCAGAACCTGGAAATAGTTTTAAACGAAACAACACGCATTAGCGTTGTTCCTGTGATGTATCTAATCGATCCTTACTCATCTATCATGTTATTTGGCGTTTCGATGGACTCCAGTAGCTCTGATGTGAGATACGACGTTTTCGGACGCAGCAGAAGCTGGAAATAGTTTTAAACGAAACAACACGTATTAGCGTTGTTCCTGTGATGTATCTAATCGATCCTTACTCATCTATCATGTTATTTGACGTTTGGATGGACTCCAGTAACTCTGATGAGAGACACAAAGATTTCGGACGCAGCAGAAGCTGGAAATAGTTTTGAACGAAGCAACACGTATTAGCGTTGTTTCTGTGATGTATCTAATCGATCCTTACTCATCTATCATGTTATTTGACGTTTGGATGGAATCCAGTAACCCTGACGTGAGATACGAAGTTCTCGGACGCAGCAGAAGCTGGAAATAGTTTTAAACGAAACAACACGTATTAGCGTTGTTCCTGTGATGTATCTAATCGATCCTAACTCATCTATCATGTTATTTGACGTTTGGATGGACTCCAGTAACTCTGATGTGAGATACAAAGTTTTTGGACGCAGCAGAACCTGGAAATAGTTTTAAACGAAACAACACGCATTAACGTTGTTCCTGTGATGTATCTAATCGATCCTTACTCATCCATCATGTTATTTGGCGTTTCGATGGACTCCAGTAGCTCTGATGTGAGATACGACGTTTTCTGAGGCAGCAGAAGCTGGAAATAGTTTTAAACGAAAGAGCACGCATTAGCGTTGTTCCTGTGATGTATCTAATCGATCCTTACTCATCTATCATGTTATTTGGCGTTTCGATGGACTCCAGTAGCTCTGATGTGAGATACGACGTTTTCTGAGGCAGCAGAAGCTGGAAATACTTTTAAACGAAACAACACGCATTAGCGTTGTTCCTGTGATGTATCTAATCGATCCTTACTCATCTATCATGTTATTTGACGTTTCGATGGACTCCAGTAATTCTAATGTGAGAAACGAAATTTTCTGACGCAGCAGAAGCTGGAAATAGTTTTGAACGAAACAACACGTATTAGCGTTGTTCCTGTGATGTATCTAGTCGATCCTTACTCATCTATCATGTTATTTGACGTTTCGATGGACTCCAGTAACTCTAATGTGAGATACGAAATTTTCGGACGCAGCAGAAGCTGGAAATAGTTTTAAACGAAACAACACGCATTAGCGTTGTTCCTGTGATGTATCTAATCGATCCTTACTCATCTATCATGTTATTTGGCGTTTCGATGGACTCCAGTAACTTAGATGTGAGATACGAAGTTCTCGGACGCAGCTGAAGCTAGAAATAGTTTTAAACGATACAACACGCATTAGCGTTGTTCCTGTGTAGTATCTAATCGATCCTTACTTATCTATCATGTTATTTGACGTTTGGATGGACTCCAGTAACCCTGACGTGAGATACGAAGTACTCGGACGCAGCAGAACCTGGAAATAGTTTTAAACGAAACAACACGCATTAGCGTTGTTCCTGTGATGTATCTAATCGATCCTTACTCATCTATCATGTTATTTGGCGTTTCGATGGACTCCAGTAACTTAGATGTGAGATACGAAGTTCTCGGACGCAGCTGAAGCTAGAAGGACGCAGCTGAAGCTAGAAATAGTTTTAAACGAAACAACACGCATTAGCGTTGTTCCTGTGTAGTATCTAATCGATTCTTATTTATCTATCATGTTATTTGACATTTCGATGGACTCCAGTAGCTCTGATGTGATATACGACGTTTTCGGACGCAGCAGCAGCTGGAAATAGTTTTAAACGAAACAACACATATTAGCGTTGTTCCTGTGATGTATCTAATCGATCCTTACTCATCTATCATGTTATTTGACGTTTGGACGGACTCCTGTAACCCTGATGTGAGATACAAAGTTATCGGACGCAGCAGAAGCTGGAAATAGTTTTGAACGAAACAACACGTATTAGCGTTGTTCCTGTGCTGTATCTAATCGATCCATACTTATCTATCATGTTATTTGACGTTTCGATGGACTCAAGTAACTCTGATGTTAGATACGACGTTTTCGGACGCAGCAGAAGCTGGAAATAGTTTTAGACGAAACAACACGTTTTAGCGTTGCTCCTGTGATGTATCTGATCGATTCTTACTCATCTATCATGTTATTTGACGTTTGAATGGACTCCAGTAACTCTGATGAGAGACACAAAGATTTCGGACGCAGCAGAAGCTGGAAATAGTTTTGAACGAAACAACACGTATTAGCGTTGTTCCTGTGATGTATCTAATCGATCCTTACTCATCTATCATGTCATTTGACGTTTCGATGGACTCCAGTAACTCTAATGTGAGATACGAAATTTTCGGACGCAGCAGAAGCTGGAAATAGTTTTAAACGAAACAACACGCATTAGCGTTGTTCCTGTGATGTATCTAATCGATCCTTACTTATCTATCATGTTATTTGACGTTTGGATGGACTCCAGTAACCCTGACGTGAGCTACGAAGTTCTCGGACGCAGCAGAAGCTGGAAATAGTTTTAAACGAAACAACACGCATTAGCGTTGTTCCTGTGATGTATCTAATCGATCCTTACTCATCTAACATGTTATTTGACGTTTTGATGGACTCCAGTAACTCTAATGTGAGATACGAAATTTTCGGACGCAGCAGAAGCTGGAAATAGTTTTAAACGAAACAACACGCATTAGCGTTGTTCCTGTGATGTATCTAATCGATCCTTACTTATCTATCATATTATTTGACGTTTGGATGGACTCCAGTAACCCTGACGTGAGATACGAAGTTCTCGGACGCAGCAGAAGCTGGAAATAGTTTTAAACGAAACAACACGCATTAGCGTTGTTCCTATGATGTATCTAATCGATCCTTACTTATCTATCATGTTATTTGACGTTTGGATGGACTCCAGTAACCCTGACGTGAGATACGAAGTTCTCGGACGCAGCAGAAGCTGGAAATAGTTTTAAACGAAACAACACGTATTAGCGTTGTTCCTGTGATGTATCTAATCGATCCTTACTCATCTATTATGTTATTTGGCGTTTCGATGGACTCCAGTAACTTTGATGTGAGATACGAAGTTCTCGGACGCAGCTGAAGCTAGAAATAGTTTTAAACGAAACAACACGCATTAGCGTTGTTACTGTGATGTATCTAATCGATCCTTACTTATCTATCATGTTATTTGACGTTTGGATGGACTCCAGTAAGTCTGATGTGAGATACAAAGTTTTTGGACGCAGCAGAAGCTATAAATAGTTTTGAACGAAACAACACGTATTAGCGTTGTTCCTGTGATGTATCTAATAGATCCTTACTTAACTACTATGTTATTTGACGTTTCGATGGACTCCAGTAACTCTAATGTGAGATACGAAATTTTCGGACGCAGCAGAAGCTGGAAATAGTTTTAAACGAAACAACACGCATTAGCGTTGTTCCTGTGCTGTATCTTATCGATCCTTACTCATATATCATGTTATTTGGCGTTTCGATGGACTCCAGTAGCTCTGATATGAGATACGACGTTTTCGGACGCAGCAGAAGCTGGAAATAGTTTGAAACGAAACAACACGTATTAGCGTTGTTCCTGTGATGTATCTAATCGATCCTTACTCATCTATCATGTTATTTGACGTTTGGATGGACTCCAGTAACTCTGATGAGAGACACAAAGATTTCGGACTCAGCAGAAGCTGGAAATAGTTTTAAACGAAACAACACGCATTAGCGTTGTTCCTGTGATGTATCTAATCGATCCTTACTTATCTATCATGTTATTTGACGTTTGGATGGACTCCAGTAACCCTGACGTGAGATACGAAGTTCTCGGACGCAGCAGAAGCTGGAAATAGTTTTAAACGAAACAACACGTATTAGCGTTGTTCCTGTGATGTATCTAATCGATCCTTACTCATCTATCATGTTATTTGACGTTTGGATGGGCTCCAGTAACTCTGATGTGAGATACAAAGTTTTTGGACGCAGCAGAAGCTGGAAATAGTTTTGAACGAAACAACACGTATTAGCGTTGTTCCTGTGATGTATCTAATCGATCCTTACCTAGCTACTATGTTATTTGACGTATGGATGGACTCCAGTAACTCTAATGTGAGATACGAAATTTTCGAACGCAGCAGAAGCTGGAAATAGTTTTAAACGAAACAACACGCATTAGCGTTGTTCCTGTGATGTATCTAATCGATCCTTACTTATCTAACATGTTATTTGACGTTTGGATGGACTCCAGTAACCCTGACGTGAGATACGAAGTTCTCGGACGCAGCAGAAGCTGGAAATAGTTTTAAACGAAACAACACGCATTAGCGTTGTTCCTGTGATGTATCTAATCGATCCTTACTCATCTATCATGTTATTTGACGTTTGGATGGACTCCAGTAACTATGATGTGAGATACAAAGTTTTTGGACGCAGCAGAAGCTGGAAATAGTTTTGAACGAAACAACACGTATTAGCGTTGTTCCTGTGATGTATCTAATCGATCCTTACTCATCTATCATGTTATTTGGCGTTTCGATGGACTCCAGTAGCTCTGATGTGAGATACGACGTTTTCGGACGCAGCAGAAGCTGGAAATAGTTTTAAACGAAACAACACGTATTAGCGTTGTTCCTGTGATGTATCTAATCGATCCTTACTCATCTATCATGTTATTTGACGTTTCGATGGACTCCAGTAACTCTAATGTGAGATACGAAATTTTCGGACGCAGCAGAAACTGGAAATAGTTTTAAACGAAACAACACGCATTAGCGTTATTCCTGTGATGTATCTAATCGATCCTTACTTATCTATCATGTTATTTGACGTTTGGATGGACTCCAGTAACCCTGACGTGAGATACGAAGTTCTCGGACGCAGCAGAAGCTGGAAATAATTTTAAACGAAACAACACGTATTAGCGTTGTTCCTGTGATGTATCTAATCGATCCTTACTCATCTATCATGTTATTTGACGTTTGGATGGACTCCAGTAACTCTGATGTGAGATACAAAGTTTTTGGACGCAGCAGAAGCTGGAAATAGTTTTGAACGAAACAACACGTATTAGCGTTGTTCCTGTGATGTATCTAATCGATCCTTACTTAGCTACTATGTTATTTGACGTTTGGATGGACTCCAGTAACTCTAATGTGAGATACGAAATTTTCGGACGCAGCAGAAGCTGGAAATAGTTTTAAACGAAACAACACGCATTAGCGTTGTTCCTGTGATGTATCTAATCGATCCTTACTTATCTATCATGTTATTTGACGTTTCGATGGACTCAAGTAACTCTGATGTTAGATACGACGTTTTCGGACGCAGCAGAAGCTGGAAATAGTTTTAAACGAAACAACACGTATTAGCGTTGTTCCTGTGCTGTATCTAATCGATCCATACTTATCTATCATGTTATTTGACGTTTCGATGGACTCAAGTAACTCTGATGTTAGATACGACGTTTTCGGACGCAGCAGAAGCTGGAAATAGTTTTAAACGAAACAACACGTTTTAGCGTTGCTCCTGTGATGTATCTGATCGATTCTTACTCATCTATCATGTTATTTGACGTTTGAATGGACTCCAGTAACTCTGATGAGAGACACAAAGATTTCGGACGCAGCAGAAGCTGGAAATAGTTTTGAACGAAACAACACGTATTAGCGTTGTTCCTGTGATGTATCTAATCGATCCTTACTCATCTATCATGTCATTTGACGTTTCGATGGACTCCAGTAACTCTAATGTGAGATACGAAATTTTCGGACGCAGCAGAAGCTGGAAATAGTTTTAAACGAAACAACACGCATTAGCGTTGTTCCTGTGATGTATCTAATCGATCCTTACTTATCTATCATGTTATTTGACGTTTGGATGGACTCCAGTAACCCTGACGTGAGCTACGAAGTTCTCGGACGCAGCAGAAGCTGGAAATAGTTTTAAACGAAACAACACGCATTAGCGTTGTTCCTGTGATGTATCTAATCGATCCTTACTCATCTAACATGTTATTTGACGTTTTGATGGACTCCAGTAACTCTAATGTGAGATACGAAATTTTCGGACGCAGCAGAAGCTGGAAATAGTTTTAAACGAAACAACACGCATTAGCGTTGTTCCTGTGATGTATCTAATCGATCCTTACTTATCTATCATATTATTTGACGTTTGGATGGACTCCAGTAACCCTGACGTGAGATACGAAGTTCTCGGACGCAGCAGAAGCTGGAAATAGTTTTAAACGAAACAACACGCATTAGCGTTGTTCCTATGATGTATCTAATCGATCCTTACTTATCTATCATGTTATTTGACGTTTGGATGGACTCCAGTAACCCTGACGTGAGATACGAAGTTCTCGGACGCAGCAGAAGCTGGAAATAGTTTTAAACGAAACAACACGTATTAGCGTTGTTCCTGTGATGTATCTAATCGATCCTTACTCATCTATTATGTTATTTGGCGTTTCGATGGACTCCAGTAACTTTGATGTGAGATACGAAGTTCTCGGACGCAGCTGAAGCTAGAAATAGTTTTAAACGAAACAACACGCATTAGCGTTGTTACTGTGATGTATCTAATCGATCCTTACTTATCTATCATGTTATTTGACGTTTGGATGGACTCCAGTAAGTCTGATGTGAGATACAAAGTTTTTGGACGCAGCAGAAGCTATAAATAGTTTTGAACGAAACAACACGTATTAGCGTTGTTCCTGTGATGTATCTAATAGATCCTTACTTAACTACTATGTTATTTGACGTTTCGATGGACTCCAGTAACTCTAATGTGAGATACGAAATTTTCGGACGCAGCAGAAGCTGGAAATAGTTTTAAACGAAACAACACGCATTAGCGTTGTTCCTGTGCTGTATCTTATCGATCCTTACTCATATATCATGTTATTTGGCGTTTCGATGGACTCCAGTAGCTCTGATATGAGATACGACGTTTTCGGACGCAGCAGAAGCTGGAAATAGTTTGAAACGAAACAACACGTATTAGCGTTGTTCCTGTGATGTATCTAATAGATCCTTACTCATCTATCATGTTATTTGACGTTTGGATGGACTCCAGTAACTCTGATGAGAGACACAAAGATTTCGGACTCAGCAGAAGCTGGAAATAGTTTTAAACGAAACAACACGCATTAGCGTTGTTCCTGTGATGTATCTAATCGATCCTTACTTATCTATCATGTTATTTGACGTTTGGATGGACTCCAGTAACCCTGACGTGAGATACGAAGTTCTCGGACGCAGCAGAAGCTGGAAATAGTTTTAAACGAAACAACACGTATTAGCGTTGTTCCTGTGATGTATCTAATCGATCCTTACTCATCTATCATGTTATTTGACGTTTGGATGGGCTCCAGTAACTCTGATGTGAGATACAAAGTTTTTGGACGCAGCAGAAGCTGGAAATAGTTTTGAACGAAACAACACGTATTAGCGTTGTTCCTGTGATGTATCTAATCGATCCTTACCTAGCTACTATGTTATTTGACGTATGGATGGACTCCAGTAACTCTAATGTGAGATACGAAATTTTCGAACGCAGCAGAAGCTGGAAATAGTTTTAAACGAAACAACACGCATTAGCGTTGTTCCTGTGATGTATCTAATCGATCCTTACTTATCTAACATGTTATTTGACGTTTGGATGGACTCCAGTAACCCTGACGTGAGATACGAAGTTCTCGGACGCAGCAGAAGCTGGAAATAGTTTTAAACGAAACAACACGCATTAGCGTTGTTCCTGTGATGTATCTAATCGATCCTTACTCATCTATCATGTTATTTGACGTTTGGATGGACTCCAGTAACTATGATGTGAGATACAAAGTTTTTGGACGCAGCAGAAGCTGGAAATAGTTTTGAACGAAACAACACGTATTAGCGTTGTTCCTGTGATGTATCTAATCGATCCTTACTCATCTATCATGTTATTTGGCGTTTCGATGGACTCCAGTAGCTCTGATGTGAGATACGACGTTTTCGGACGCAGCAGAAGCTGGAAATAGTTTTAAACGAAACAACACGTATTAGCGTTGTTCCTGTGATGTATCTAATCGATCCTTACTCATCTATCATGTTATTTGACGTTTCGATGGACTCCAGTAACTCTAATGTGAGATACGAAATTTTCGGACGCAGCAGAAACTGGAAATAGTTTTAAACGAAACAACACGCATTAGCGTTATTCCTGTGATGTATCTAATCGATCCTTACTTATCTATCATGTTATTTGACGTTTGGATGGACTCCAGTAACCCTGACGTGAGATACGAAGTTCTCGGACGCAGCAGAAGCTGGAAATAATTTTAAACGAAACAACACGTATTAGCGTTGTTCCTGTGATGTATCTAATCGATCCTTACTCATCTATCATGTTATTTGACGTTTGGATGGACTCCAGTAACTCTGATGTGAGATACAAAGTTTTTGGACGCAGCAGAAGCTGGAAATAGTTTTGAACGAAACAACACGTATTAGCGTTGTTCCTGTGATGTATCTAATCGATCCTTACTTAGCTACTATGTTATTTGACGTTTGGATGGACTCCAGTAACTCTAATGTGAGATACGAAATTTTCGGACGCAGCAGAAGCTGGAAATAGTTTTAAACGAAACAACACGCATTAGCGTTGTTCCTGTGATGTATCTAATCGATCCTTACTTATCTATCATGTTATTTGACGTTTGGATGGACTCCAGTAACCCTGACGTGAGATACGAAGTTCTCGGACGCAGCAGAAGCTGGAAATAGTTTTAAACGAAACAACACGTATTAGCTTGTTCCTGTGATGTATCTAATCGATCCTTACTCATCTATCATGTTATTTGACGTTTGGATGGACTCCAGTAACTCTGATGTGAGATACAAAGTTTTTGGACGCAGCAGAAGCTGGAAATAGTTTGAAACGAAACAACACGTATTTTCGTTGTTCCTGTGCTGTATCTAATCGATCCTTACTCATATATCATGTTATTTGGCGTTTCGATGGACTCCAGTAGCTCTGATGTGAGATACGACGTTTTCGGACGCAGCAGAAGCTGGAAATAGTTTTAAACGAAACAACACGTGTTAGCGTTGTTCCTGTGATGTATCTAATCGATCCTTACTCATCTATCATGTTATTTGACGTTTGGATGGACTCCAGTAACCCTGACGTGATATACGAAGTTCT
This sequence comes from Prosopocoilus inquinatus, assembly GCA_036172665.1. Taxonomy (NCBI): domain Eukaryota; kingdom Metazoa; phylum Arthropoda; class Insecta; order Coleoptera; family Lucanidae; genus Prosopocoilus; species Prosopocoilus inquinatus. The sequence goes on from CM069870.1 coordinate 46,660,737, forward strand.
CGGACGCAGCAGAAGCTGGAAATAATTTTAAACGAAACAACACGCATTAGCGTTGTTCCTGTGATGTATCTAATCGATCCTTACTTATCTATCATGTTATTTGACGTTTGGATGGACTCCAGTAACCCTGACGTGAGATACGAAGTTCTCGGACGCAGCAGAAGCTGGAAATAGTTTTGAACGAAACAACACGTATTAGCGTTGTTCCTGTGATGTATCTAATCGATCCTTACTCATCTATCATGTTATTTGACGTTTGGATGGACTCCAGTAACTCTGATGTGAGATACAAAGTTTTTGGACGCAGCAGAAGCTGGAAATAGTTTGAAACGAAACAACACGTATTTTCGTTGTTCCTGTGCTGTATCTAATCGATCCTTACTCATATATCATGTTATTTGGCGTTTCGATGGACTCCAGTAGCTCTGATGTGAGATACGACGTTTTCGGACGCAGCAGAAGCTGGAAATAGTTTTAAACGAAACAACACGTATTAGCGTTGTTCCTGTGATGTATCTAATCGATACTTACTCATCTATCATGTTATTTGACGTTTCGATGGACTCCAGTAACTCTAATGTGAGATACGAAATTTTCGGACGCAGCAGAAGCTGGAAATAGTTTTAAACGAAACAACACGCATTAGCGTTGTTCCTGTGATGTATCTAATCGATCCTTACTTATCTATCATGTTATTTGACGTTTGGATGAACTCCAGTAACCCTGACGTGAGATACGAAGTTCTCGGACGCAGCAGAAGCTGGAAATAGTTTTAAACGAAACAACACGCATTAGCGTTGTTCCTGTGATGTATCTAATCGATCCTTACTTATCTATCATGTTAATTGACGTTTGGATGGACTCCAGTAACCCTGACGTGAGATACGAAGTTCTCGGACGCAGCAGAAGCTGGAAATAGTTTTAAACGAAACAACACGTATTAGCGTTGTTCCTGTGATGTATCTAATCGATCCTTACTCATCTATCATGTTATTTGACGTTTGGATGGAATCCAGTAACTCTGATGTGAGATACAAAGTTTTTGGACGCAGCAGAAGCTGGAAATAGTTTTGAACGAAACAACACGTATTAGCGTTGTTCCTGTGATGTATCTAATCGATCCTTACTCATCTATCATGTTATTTGACGTTTGGATGGACTCCAGTAACTCTGATGAGAGACAGAAAGATTTCGGACTCAGCAGAAGCTGGAAATAGTTTTAAACGAAACAACACGCATTAGCGTTGTTCCTGTGACGTATCTAATCGATCCTTACTTATCTATCATGTTATTTGACGTTTGGATGGACTCCAGTAACCCTGACGTGAGATACGAAGTTCTCGGACGCAGCAGAAGCTGGAAATAGTTTTAAACGAAACAACACGTATTAGCGTTGTTCCTGTGATGTATCTAATCGATCCTTACTCATCTATCATGTTATTTGACGTTTGGATGGACTCCAGTAACTCTGATGTGAGATACAAAGTTTTTGGACGCAGCAGAAGCTGGAAATAGTTTTGAACGAAACAACACGTATTAGCGTTGTTCCTGTGATGTATCTAATCGATCCTTACTCATATATCATGTTATTTGGCGTTTCGATGGACTCCAGTAGCTCTGATGTGAGATACGACGTTTTCGGACGCAGCAGAAGCTGGAAATAGTTTTAAACGAAACAACACGTATTAGCGTTGTTCCTGTGATGTATCTAATCGATCCTTACTCATCTAACATGTTATTTGACGTTTTGATGGACTCCAGTAACTCTAATGTGAGATACGAAATTTTCGGACGCAGCAGAAGCTGGAAATAGTTTTAAACGAAACAACACGCATTAGCGTTGTTCCTGTGATGTATCTAATCGATCCTTACTTATCTATCATATTATTTGACGTTTGGATGGACTCCAGTAACCCTGACGTGAGATACGAAGTTCTCGGACGCAGCAGAAGCTGGAAATAGTTTTAAACGAAACAACACGCATTAGCGTTGTTCCTATGATGTATCTAATCGATCCTTACTTATCTATCATGTTATTTGACGTTTGGATGGACTCCAGTAACCCTGACGTGAGATACGAAGTTCTCGGACGCAGCAGAAGCTGGAAATAGTTTTAAACGAAACAACACGTATTAGCGTTGTTCCTGTGATGTATCTAATCGATCCTTACTCATCTATTATGTTATTTGGCGTTTCGATGGACTCCAGTAACTTTGATGTGAGATACGAAGTTCTCGGACGCAGCTGAAGCTAGAAATAGTTTTAAACGAAACAACACGCATTAGCGTTGTTACTGTGATGTATCTAATCGATCCTTACTTATCTATCATGTTATTTGACGTTTGGATGGACTCCAGTAAGTCTAATGTGAGATACAAAGTTTTTGGACGCAGCAGAAGCTATAAATAGTTTTGAACGAAACAACACGTATTAGCGTTGTTCCTGTGATGTATCTAATAGATCCTTACTTAACTACTATGTTATTTGACGTTTCGATGGACTCCAGTAACTCTAATGTGAGATACGAAATTTTCGGACGCAGCAGAAGCTGGAAATAGTTTTAAACGAAACAACACGCATTAGCGTTGTTCCTGTGCTGTATCTTATCGATCCTTACTCATATATCATGTTATTTGGCGTTTCGATGGACTCCAGTAGCTCTGATATGAGATACGACGTTTTCGGACGCAGCAGAAGCTGGAAATAGTTTGAAACGAAACAACACGTATTAGCGTTGTTCCTGTGATGTATCTAATCGATCCTTACTCATCTATCATGTTATTTGACGTTTGGATGGACTCCAGTAACTCTGATGAGAGACACAAAGATTTCGGACTCAGCAGAAGCTGGAAATAGTTTTAAACGAAACAACACGCATTAGCGTTGTTCCTGTGATGTATCTAATCGATCCTTACTTATCTATCATGTTATTTGACGTTTGGATGGACTCCAGTAACCCTGACGTGAGATACGAAGTTCTCGGACGCAGCAGAAGCTGGAAATAGTTTTAAACGAAACAACACGTATTAGCGTTGTTCCTGTGATGTATCTAATCGATCCTTACTCATCTATCATGTTATTTGACGTTTGGATGGGCTCCAGTAACTCTGATGTGAGATACAAAGTTTTTGGACGCAGCAGAAGCTGGAAATAGTTTTGAACGAAACAACACGTATTAGCGTTGTTCCTGTGATGTATCTAATCGATCCTTACTTAGCTACTATGTTATTTGACGTATGGATGGACTCCAGTAACTCTAATGTGAGATACGAAATTTTCGAACGCAGCAGAAGCTGGAAATAGTTTTAAACGAAACAACACGCATTAGCGTTGTTCCTGTGATGTATCTAATCGATCCTTACTTATCTAACATGTTATTTGACGTTTGGATGGACTCCAGTAACCCTGACGTGAGATACGAAGTTCTCGGACGCAGCAGAAGCTGGAAATAGTTTTAAACGAAACAACACGCATTAGCGTTGTTCCTGTGATGTATCTAATCGATCCTTACTCATCTATCATGTTATTTGACGTTTGAATGGACTCCAGTAACTATGATGTGAGATACAAAGTTTTTGGACGCAGCAGAAGCTGGAAATAGTTTTGAACGAAACAACACGTATTAGCGTTGTTCCTGTGATGTATCTAATCGATCCTTACTCATCTATCATGTTATTTGGCGTTTCGATGGACTCCAGTAGCTCTGATGTGAGATACGACGTTTTCGGACGCAGCAGAAGCTGGAAATAGTTTTAAACGAAACAACACGTATTAGCGTTGTTCCTGTGATGTATCTAATCGATCCTTACTCATCTATCATGTTATTTGACGTTTCGATGGACTCCAGTAACTCTAATGTGAGATACGAAATTTTCGGACGCAGCAGAAACTGGAAATAGTATTAAACGAAACAACACGCATTAGCGTTGTTCCTGTGATGTATCTAATCGATCCTTACTTATCTATCATGTTATTTGACGTTTGGATGGACTCCAGTAACCCTGACGTGAGATACGAAGTTCTCGGACGCAGCAGAAGCTGGAAATAATTTTAAACGAAACAACACGTATTAGCGTTGTTCCTGTGATGTATCTAATCGATCCTTACTCATCTATCATGTTATTTGACGTTTGGATGGACTCCAGTAACTCTGATGTGAGATACAAAGTTTTTGGACGCAGCAGAAGCTGGAAATAGTTTTGAACGAAACAACACGTATTAGCGTTGTTCCTGTGATGTATCTAATCGATCCTTACTTAGCTACTATGTTATTTGACGTTTGGATGGACTCCAGTAACTCTAATGTGAGATACGAAATTTTCGGACGCAGCAGAAGCTGGAAATAGTTTTAAACGAAACAACACGCATTAGCGTTGTTCCTGTGATGTATCTAATCGATCCTTACTTATCTATCATGTTATTTGACGTTTGGATGGACTCCAGTAACCCTGACGTGAGATACGAAGTTCTCGGACGCAGCAGAAGCTGGAAATAGTTTTAAACGAAACAACACGTATTAGCTTGTTCCTGTGATGTATCTAATCGATCCTTACTCATCTATCATGTTATTTGACGTTTGGATGGACTCCAGTAACTCTGATGTGAGATACAAAGTTTTTGGACGCAGCAGAAGCTGGAAATAGTTTTGAACGAAACAACACGTATTAGCGTTGTTCCTGTGATGTATCTAATCGATCCTTACTCATCTATCATGTTATTTGGCGTTTCGATGGACTCCAGTAGCTCTGATGTGAGATACGACGTTTTCGGACGCAGCAGAAGCTGGAAATAGTTTTAAACGAAACAACACGTATTAGCGTTGTTCCTGTGATGTATCTAATCGATCCTTACTCATCTATCATGTTATTTGACGTTTGGATGGACTCCAGTAACTCTGATGTGAGATACAAAGTTCTTGGATGCAGCAGAAGCTGGAAATAGTTTTGAACGAAACAACACGTATTAGCGTTGTTCCTGTGATGTATCTAATCGATCCTTACTTAGCTACTATGTTATTTGACGTTTGGATGGACTCCAGTAACTCTAATGTGAGATACGAAATTTTCGGACGCAGCAGAAGCTGGAAATAGTTTTAAACGAAACAACACGCATTAGCGTTGTTCCTGTGATGTATCTAATCGATCCTTACTTATCTATCATGTTATTTGACGTTTGGATGGACTCCAGTAACCCTGACGTGAGATACGAAGTTCTCGGACGCAGCAGAAGCTGGAAATAGTTTTAAACGAAACAACACGTATTAGCGTTGTTCCTGTGATGTATCTAATCGATCCTTACTCATCTATCATGTTATTTGACGTTTGGATGGACTCCAGTAACTCTGATGTGAGATACAAAGTTTTTGGACGCAGCAGAAGCTGGAAATAGTTTGAAACGAAACAACACGTATTTTCGTTGTTCCTGTGCTGTATCTAATCGATCCTTACTCATATATCATGTTATTTGGCGTTTCGATGGACTCCAGTAGCTCTGATGTGAGATACGACGTTTTCGGACGCAGCAGAAGCTGGAAATAGTTTTAAACGAAACAACACGTATTAGCGTTGTTCCTGTGATGTATCTAATCGATCCTTACTCATCTATCATGTTATTTGACGTTTCGATGGACTCCAGTAACTCTAATGTGAGATACGAAATTTTCGGACGCAGCAGAAGCTGGAAATAGTTTTAAACGAAACAACACGCATTAGCGTTGTTCCTGTGATGTATCTAATCGATCCTTACTTATCTATCATGTTATTTGACGTTTGGATGGACTCCAGTAACCCTGACGTGAGATACGAAGTTCTCGGACGCAGCAGAAGCTGGAAATAGTTTTAAACGAAACAACACGCATTAGCGTTGTTCCCGTGATGTATCTAATCGATCCTTACTTATATATCATGTTATTTGACGTTTGGATGGACTCCAGTAACTCTGATGTGAGATACAAAGTTTTTGGACGCAGCAGAAGCTGGAAATAGTTTTGAACGAAACAACACGTATTAGCGTTGTTCCTGTGATGTATCTAATCGATCCTTACTCATCTATTATGTTATTTGGCGTTTCGATGGACTCCAGTAACTTTGATGTGAGATACAAAGTTCTCGGACGCAGCTGAAGCTAGAAATAGTTTGAAACGAAACAACACGTATTAGCGTTGTTCCTGTGATGTATCTAATCGATCCTTACTCATCTATCATGTTATATGACGTTTCGATGGACTCCAGTAACTCTAATGTGAGATACGAAATTTTCGGACGCAGCAGAAACTGGAAATAGTTTTAAACGAAACAACACGCATTAGCGTTGTTCCTGTGATGTATCTAATCGATCCTTACTTATCTATCATGTTATTTGACGTTTGGATGGACTCCAGTAACCCTGACGTGAGATACGAAGTTCTCGGACGCAGCAGAAGCTGGAAATAATTTTAAACGAAACAACACGTATTAGCGTTGTTCCTGTGATGTATCTAATCGATCCTTACTCATCTATCATGTTATTTGACGTTTGGATGGACTCCAGTAACTCTGATGTGAGATACAAAGTTTTTGGACGCAGCAGAAGCTGGAAATAGTTTTGAACGAAACAACACGTATTAGCGTTGTTCCTGTTATGTATCTAATCGATCCTTACTTAGCTACTATGTTATTTGACGTTTGGATGGACTCCAGTAACTCTAATGTGAGATACGAAATTTTCGGACGCAGCAGAAGCTGGAAATAGTTTTAAACGAAACAACACGCATTAGCGTTGTTCCTGTGATGTATCTAATCGATCCTTACTTATCTATCATGTTATTTGACGTTTGGATGGACTCCAGTAACCCTGACGTGAGATACAAAGTTTTTGGACGCAGCAGAAGCTGGAAATAGTTTTGAACGAAACAACACGTATTAGCGTTGTTCCTGTGATGTATCTAATCGATACTTACTCATCTATCATGTTATTTGGCGTTTCGATGGACTCCAGTAACTTTGATGTGAGATACGAAGTTCTCGGACGCAGCTGAAGCTGGAAATAGTTTTGAACGAAACAACACGTATTAGCGTTGTTCCTGTGATGTATCTAATCGATCCTTACTCATCTATCATGTTATTTGACGTTTGGATGGACTCCAGTAACTCTAATGTGAGATACGAAATTTTCGGACGCAGCAGAAGCTGGAAATAGTTTTAAACGAAACAACACGCATTAGCGTTGTTCCTGTGATGTATCTAATCGATCCTTACTTATCTATCATGTTATTTGACGTTTGGATGAACTCCAGTAACCCTGACGTGAGATACGAAGTTCTCGGACGCAGCAGAAGCTGGAAATAGTTTTAAACGAAACAACACGCATTAGCGTTGTTCCTGTGATGTATCTAATCGATCCTTACTTATCTATCATGTTAATTGACGTTTGGATGGACTCCAGTAACCCTGACGTGAGATACGAAGTTCTCGGACGCAGCAGAAGCTGGAAATAGTTTTAAACGAAACAACACGTATTAGCGTTGTTCCTGTGATGTATCTAATCGATCCTTACTCATCTATCATGTTATTTGACGTTTGGATGGAATCCAGTAACTCTGATGTGAGATACAAAGTTTTTGGACGCAGCAGAAGCTGGAAATAGTTTTGAACGAAACAACACGTATTAGCGTTGTTCCTGTGATGTATCTAATCGATCCTTACTCATCTATCATGTTATTTGACGTTTGGATGGACTCCAGTAACTCTGATGAGAGACACAAAGATTTCGGACTCAGCAGAAGCTGGAAATAGTTTTAAACGAAACAACACGCATTAGCGTTGTTCCTGTGACGTATCTAATCGATCCTTACTTATCTATCATGTTATTTGACGTTTGGATGGACTCCAGTAACCCTGACGTGAGATACGAAGTTCTCGGACGCAGCAGAAGCTGGAAATAGTTTTAAACGAAACAACACGTATTAGCGTTGTTCCTGTGATGTATCTAATCGATCCTTACTCATCTATCATGTTATTTGACGTTTGGATGGACTCCAGTAACTCTGATGTGAGATACAAAGTTCTTGGACGCAGCAGAAGCTGGAAATAGTTTTGAACGAAACAACACGTATTAGCGTTGTTCCTGTGATGTATCTAATCGATCCTTACTCATATATCATGTTATTTGGCGTTTCGATGGACTCCAGTAGCTCTGATGTGAGATACGACGTTTTCGGACGCAGCAGAAGCTGGAAATAGTTTTAAACGAAACAACACGTATTAGCGTTGTTCCTGTGATGTATCTAATCGATCCTTACTCATCTAACATGTTATTTGACGTTTTGATGGACTCCAGTAACTCTAATGTGAGATACGAAATTTTCGGACGCAGCAGAAGCTGGAAATAGTTTTAAACGAAACAACACGCATTAGCGTTGTTCCTGTGATGTATCTAATCGATCCTTACTTATCTATCATATTATTTGACGTTTGGATGGACTCCAGTAACCCTGACGTGAGATACGAAGTTCTCGGACGCAGCAGAAGCTGGAAATAGTTTTAAACGAAACAACACGCATTAGCGTTGTTCCTATGATGTATCTAATCGATCCTTACTTATCTATCATGTTATTTGACGTTTGGATGGACTCCAGTAACCCTGACGTGAGATACGAAGTTCTCGGACGCAGCAGAAGCTGGAAATAGTTTTAAACGAAACAACACGCATTAGCGTTGTTCCTATGATGTATCTAATCGATCCTTACTCATCTATCTTGTTATTTGACGTTTGGATGGACTCCAGTAACTCTAATGTGAGATACGAAATTTTCGGACGCAGCAGAAGCTGGAAATAGTTTTAAACGAAACAACACGCATTAGCGTTGTTCCTGTGATGTATCTAATCGATCCTTACTTATCTATCATGTTATTTGACGTTTGGATGGACTCCAATAACCCTGACGTGAGATACAAAGTTTTTGGACGCAGCAGAAGCTGGAAATAGTTTTGAACGAAACAACACGTATTAGCGTTGTTCCTGTGATGTATCTAATCGATACTTACTCATCTATCATGTTATTTGGCGTTTCGATGGACTCCAGTAACTTTGATGTGAGATACGAAGTTCTCGGACGCAGCTGAAGCTGGAAATAGTTTTGAACGAAACAACACGTATTAGCGTTGTTCCTGTGATGTATCTAATCGATCCTTACTCATCTATCATGTTATTTGACGTTTGGATGGACTCCAGTAACTCTAATGTGAGATACGAAATTTTCGGACGCAGCAGAAGCTGGAAATAGTTTTAAACGAAACAACACGCATTAGCGTTGTTCCTGTGATGTATCTAATCGATCCTTACTTATCTATCATGTTATTTGACGTTTGGATGAACTCCAGTAACCCTGACGTGAGATACGAAGTTCTCGGACGCAGCAGAAGCTGGAAATAGTTTTAAACGAAACAACACGCATTAGCGTTGTTCCTGTGATGTATCTAATCGATCCTTACTTATCTATCATGTTAATTGACGTTTGGATGGACTCCAGTAACCCTGACGTGAGATACGAAGTTCTCGGACGCAGCAGAAGCTGGAAATAGTTTTAAACGAAACAACACGTATTAGCGTTGTTCCTGTGATGTATCTAATCGATCCTTACTCATCTATCATGTTATTTGACGTTTGGATGGAATCCAGTAACTCTGATGTGAGATACAAAGTTTTTGGACGCAGCAGAAGCTGGAAATAGTTTTGAACGAAACAACACGTATTAGCGTTGTTCCTGTGATGTATCTAATCGATCCTTACTCATCTATCATGTTATTTGACGTTTGGATGGACTCCAGTAACTCTGATGAGAGACACAAAGATTTCGGACTCAGCAGAAGCTGGAAATAGTTTTAAACGAAACAACACGCATTAGCGTTGTTCCTGTGACGTATCTAATCGATCCTTACTTATCTATCATGTTATTTGACGTTTGGATGGACTCCAGTAACCCTGACGTGAGATACGAAGTTCTCGGACGCAGCAGAAGCTGGAAATAGTTTTAAACGAAACAACACGTATTAGCGTTGTTCCTGTGATGTATCTAATCGATCCTTACTCATCTATCATGTTATTTGACGTTTGGATGGACTTCAGTAACTCTGATGTGAGATACAAAGTTCTTGGACGCAGCAGAAGCTGGAAATAGTTTTGAACGAAACAACACGTATTAGCGTTGTTCCTGTGATGTATCTAATCGATCCTTACTCATATATCATGTTATTTGGCGTTTCGATGGACTCCAGTAGCTCTGATGTGAGATACGACGTTTTCGGACGCAGCAGAAGCTGGAAATAGTTTTAAACGAAACAACACGTATTAGCGTTGTTCCTGTGATGTATCTAATCGATCCTTACTCATCTAACATGTTATTTGACGTTTTGATGGACTCCAGTAACTCTAATGTGAGATACGAAATTTTCGGACGCAGCAGAAGCTGGAAATAGTTTTAAACGAAACAACACGCATTAGCGTTGTTCCTGTGATGTATCTAATCGATCCTTACTTATCTATCATATTATTTGACGTTTGGATGGACTCCAGTAACCCTGACGTGATATACGAAGTTCTCGGACGCAGCAGAAGCTGGAAATAGTTTTAAACGAAACAACACGCATTAGCGTTGTTCCTATGATGTATCTAATCGATCCTTACTTATCTATCATGTTATTTGACGTTTGGATGGACTCCAGTAACCCTGACGTGAGATACGAAGTTCTCGGACGCAGCAGAAGCTGGAAATAGTTTTAAACGAAACAACACGTATTAGCGTTGTTCCTGTGATGTATCTAATCGATCCTTACTCATCTATTATGTTATTTGGCGTTTCGATGGACTCCAGTAACTTTGATGTGAGATACGAAGTTCTCGGACGCAGCTGAAGCTAGAAATAGTTTTAAACGAAACAACACGCATTAGCGTTGTTACTGTGATGTATCTAATCGATCCTTACTTATCTATCATGTTATTTGACGTTTGGATGGACTCCAGTAAGTCTGATGTGAGATACAAAGTTTTTGGACGCAGCAGAAGCTATAAATAGTTTTGAACGAAACAACACGTATTAGCGTTGTTCCTGTGATGTATCTAATAGATCCTTACTTAACTACTATGTTATTTGACGTTTCGATGGACTCCAGTAACTCTAATGTGAGATACGAAATTTTCGGACGCAGCAGAAGCTGGAAATAGTTTTAAACGAAACAACACGCATTAGCGTTGTTCCTGTGCTGTATCTTATCGATCCTTACTCATATATCATGTTATTTGGCGTTTCGATGGACTCCAGTAGCTCTGATATGAGATACGACGTTTTCGGACGCAGCAGAAGCTGGAAATAGTTTGAAACGAAACAACACGTATTAGCGTTGTTCCTGTGATGTATCTAATCGATCCTTACTCATCTATCATGTTATTTGACGTTTGGATGGACTCCAGTAACTCTGATGAGAGACACAAAGATTTCGGACTCAGCAGAAGCTGGAAATAGTTTTAAACGAAACAACACGCATTAGCGTTGTTCCTGTGATGTATCTAATCGATCCTTACTTATCTATCATGTTATTTGACGTTTGGATGGACTCCAGTAACCCTGACGTGAGATACGAAGTTCTCGGACGCAGCAGAAGCTGGAAATAGTTTTAAACGAAACAACACGTATTAGCGTTGTTCCTGTGATGTATCTAATCGATCCTTACTCATCTATCATGTTATTTGACGTTTGGATGGGCTCCAGTAACTCTGATGTGAGATACAAAGTTTTTGGACGCAGCAGAAGCTGGAAATAGTTTTGAACGAAACAACACGTATTAGCGTTGTTCCTGTGATGTATCTAATCGATCCTTACTTAGCTACTATGTTATTTGACGTATGGATGGACTCCAGTAACTCTAATGTGAGATACGAAATTTTCGAACGCAGCAGAAGCTGGAAATAGTTTTAAACGAAACAACACGCATTAGCGTTGTTCCTGTGATGTATCTAATCGATCCTTACTTATCTAACATGTTATTTGACGTTTGGATGGACTCCAGTAACCCTGACGTGAGATACGAAGTTCTCGGACGCAGCAGAAGCTGGAAATAGTTTTAAACGAAACAACACGCATTAGCGTTGTTCCTGTGATGTATCTAATCGATCCTTACTCATCTATCATGTTATTTGACGTTTGGATGGACTCCAGTAACTATGATGTGAGATACAAAGTTTTTGGACGCAGCAGAAGCTGGAAATAGTTTTGAACGAAACAACACGTATTAGCGTTGTTCCTGTGATGTATCTAATCGATCCTTACTCATCTATCATGTTATTTGGCGTTTCGATGGACTCCAGTAGCTCTGATGTGAGATACGACGTTTTCGGACGCAGCAGAAGCTGGAAATAGTTTTAAACGAAACAACACGTATTAGCGTTGTTCCTGTGATGTATCTAATCGATCCTTACTCATCTATCATGTTATTTGACGTTTCGATGGACTCCAGTAACTCTAATGTGAGATACGAAATTTTCGGACGCAGCAGAAACTGGAAATAGTTTTAAACGAAACAACACGCATTAGCGTTGTTCCTGTGATGTATCTAATCGATCCTTACTTATCTATCATGTTATTTGACGTTTGGATGGACTCCAGTAACCCTGACGTGAGATACGAAGTTCTCGGACGCAGCAGAAGCTGGAAATAATTTTAAACGAAACAACACGTATTAGCGTTGTTCCTGTGATGTATCTAATCGATCCTTACTCATCTATCATGTTATTTGACGTTTGGATGGACTCCAGTAACTCTGATGTGAGATACAAAGTTTTTGGACGCAGCAGAAGCTGGAAATAGTTTTGAACGAAACAACACGTATTAGCGTTGTTCCTGTGATGTATCTAATCGATCCTTACTTAGCTACTATGTTATTTGACGTTTGGATGGACTCCAGTAACTCTAATGTGAGATACGAAATTTTCGGACGCAGCAGAAGCTGGAAATAGTTTTAAACGAAACAACACGCATTAGCGTTGTTCCTGTGATGTATCTAATCGATCCTTACTTATCTATCATGTTATTTGACGTTTGGATGGACTCCAGTAACCCTGACGTGAGATACGAAGTTCTCGGACGCAGCAGAAGCTGGAAATAGTTTTAAACGAAACAACACGTATTAGCTTGTTCCTGTGATGTATCTAATCGATCCTTACTCATCTATCATGTTATTTGACGTTTGGATGGACTCCAGTAACTCTGATGTGAGATACAAAGTTTTTGGACGCAGCAGAAGCTGGAAATAGTTTGAAACGAAACAACACTTATTTTCGTTGTTCCTGTGCTGTATCTAATCGATCCTTACTCATATATCATGTTATTTGGCGTTTCGATGGACTCCAGTAGCTCTGATGTGAGATACGACGTTTTCGGACGCAGCAGAAGCTGGAAATAGTTTTAAACGAAACAACACGTATTAGCGTTGTTCCTGTGATGTATCTAATCGATCCTTACTCATCTGTCATGTTATTTGACGTTTCGATGGACTCCAGTAACTCTAATGTGAGATACGAAATTTTCGGACGCAGCAGAAGCTGGAAATAGTTTTAAACGAAACAACACGCATTAGCGTTGTTCCTGTGCTGTATCTTATCGATCCTTACTCATATATCATGTTATTTGGCGTTTCGATGGACTCCAGTAGCTCTGATATGAGATACGACGTTTTCGGACGCAGCAGAAGCTGGAAATAGTTTGAAACGAAACAACACGTATTAGCGTTGTTCCTGTGATGTGTCTAATCGATCCTTACTCATCTATCATGTTATTTGACGTTTGGATGGACTCCTGTAACTCTGATGAGAGACACAAAGATTTCGGACTCAGCAGAAGCTGGAAATAGTTTTAAACGAAACAACACGCATTAGCGTTGTTCCTGTGATGTATCTAATCGATCCTTACTTATCTATCATGTTATTTGACGTTTGGATGGACTCCAGTAACCCTGACGTGAGATACGAAGTTCTCGGACGCAGCAGAAGCTGGAAATAGTTTTAAACGAAACAACACGTATTAGCGTTGTTCCTGTGATGTATCTAATCGATCCTTACTCATCTATCATGTTATTTGACGTTTGATGGGCTCCAGTAACTCTGATGTGAGATACAAAGTTTTTGGACGCAGCAGAAGCTGGAAATAGTTTTGAACGAAACAACACGTATTAGCGTTGTTCCTGTGATGTATCTAATCGATCCTTACTTAGCTACTATGTTATTTGACGTTTCGATGGACTCCAGTAACTCTAATGTGAGATACGAAATTTTCGGACGCAGCAGAAGCTGGAAATAGTTTTAAACGAAACAACACGCATTAGTGTTGTTCCTGTGATGTATCTAATCGATCCTTACTTATCTATCATGTTATTTGACGTTTGGATGGACTCCAGTAACCCTGACGTGAGATACGAAGTTCTCGGACGCAGCAGAAGCTGGAAATAGTTTTAAACGAAACAACACGTATTTGCGTTGTTCCTGTGATGTATCTAATCGATCCTTACTCATCTATCATGTTATTTGACGTTTGGATGGACTCCAGTAACTCTGATGTGAGATACAAAGTTTTTGGACGCAGCAGAAGCTGGAAATAGTTTTGAACGAAACAACACGTATTAGCGTTGTTCCTGTGATGTATCTAATCGATCCTTACTTAGCTACTATGTTATTTGACGCTTGGATGGACTCCAGTAACTCTAATGTGAGATACGAAATTTTCGGACGCAGCAGAAGCTGGAAATAGTTTTAAACGAAACAACACGCATTAGCGTTGTTCCTGTGATGTATCTAATCGATCCTTACTTATCTATCATGTTATTTGACGTTTGGATGGACTCCAGTAACCCTGACGTGAGATACGAAGTTCTCGGACGCATCACAAGCTGGAAATAGTTTTAAACGAAACAACACGTATTAGCGTTGTTCCTGTGATGTATCTAATCGATCCTTACTCATCTATCATGCTATTTGACGTTTGGATGGACTCCAGTAACTCTGATGTGAGATACAAAGTTTTTGGACGCAGCAGGAGCTGGAAATAGTTTTAAACGAAACAACACGTATTAGCGTTGTTCCTGTGCTGTATCTAATCGGTCCTTACTCATATATCATGTTATTTGGCGTTTCGATGGACTCCAGTAGCTCTGATGTGAGATACGACGTTTTCGGACGCAGCAGAAGCTGGAAATAGTTTTAAACGAAACAACACGTATTAGCGTTGTTCCTGTGATGTATCTAATCGATCCTTACTCATCTATCATGTTATTTGACGTTTCGATGGACTCCAGTAACTCTAATGTGAGATACGAAATTTTTGGACGCAGCAGAAGCTGGAAATAGTTTTAAACGAAACAACACGCATTAGTGTTGTTCCTGTGATGTATCTAATCGATCCTTACTTAACTATCATGTTATTTGACGTTTGGATGGACTCCAGTAACCCTGACGTGAGATACGAAGTTCTCGGACGCAGCAGAAGCTGGAAATAGTTTTAAACGAAACAACACGTATTAGCGTTGTTCCTGTGATGTATCTAATCGATCCTTACTCATCTATCATGTTATTTGACGTTTGGATGGACTCCAGTAACTATGATGTGAGATACAAAGTTTTTGGACGCAGCAGAAGCTGGAAATAGTTTTGAACGAAACAACACGTATTAGCGTTGTTCCTGTGATGTATCTAATCGATCCTTACTCATCTATCATGTTATTTGGCGTTTCGATGGACTCCAGTAGCTCTGATGTGAGATACGACGTTTTCGGACGCAGCAGAAGCTGGAAATAGTTTTAAACGAAACAACACGTATTAGTGTTGTTCCTGTGATGTATCTAATCGATCCTTACTCATCTATCATGTTATTTGACGTTTCGATGGACTCCAGTAACTCTAATGTGAGATACGAAATTTTCGGACGCAGCAGATACTGGAAATAGTTTTAAACGAAACAACACGCATTAGCGTTGTTCCTGTGATGTATCTAATCGATCCTTACTTATCTATCATGTTATTTGACTTTTGGATGGACTCCAGTAACCCTGACGTGAGATACGAAGTTCTCGGACGCAGCAGAAGCTGGAAATAATTTTAAACGAAACAACACGTATTAGCGTTGTTCCTGTGATGTATCTAATCGATCCTTACTCATCTATCATGTTATTTGACGTTTGGATGGACTCCAGTAACTCTGATGTGAGATACAAAGTTTTTGGACGCAGCAGAAGCTGGAAATAGTTTTGAACGAAACAACACGTATTAGCGTTGTTTATGTGATGTATCTAATCGATCCTTACTTAGCTACTATGTTATTTGACGTTTGGATGGACTCCAGTAACTCTAATGTGAGATACGAAATTTTCGGACGCAGCAGAAGCTGGAAATAGTTTTAAACGAAACAACACGCATTAGCGTTGTTCCTGTGATGTATCTAATCGATCCTTACTTATCTATCATGTTATTTGACGTTTGGATGGACTCCAGTAACCCTGACGTGAGATACGAAGTTCTCGGACGCAGCAGAAGCTGGAAATAGTTTTAAACGAAACAACACGTATTTTCGTTGTTCCTGTGCTGTATCTAATCGATCCTTACTCATATATCATGTTATTTGGCGTTTCGATGGACTCCAGTAGCTCTGATGTGAGATACGACGTTTTCGGACGCAGCAGAAGCTGGAAATAGTTTTAAACGAAACAACAGGTATTAGCGTTGTTCCTGTGATGTATCTAATCGATCCTTACTCATCTATCATGTTATTTGACGTTTCGATGGACTCCAGTAACTCTAATGTGAGATACGAAATTTTCGGGCGCAGCAGAAGCTGGAAATAGTTTTAAACGAAACAACACGCATTAGCGTTGTTCCTGTGATGTATCTAATCGATCCTTACTTATCTATCATGTTATTTGACTTTTGGATGGACTCCAGTAACTCTAATGTGAGATACGAAATTTTCGGACGCAGCAGAAACTGGAAATAGTTTTAAACGAAACAACACGTATTAGCGTTGTTCCTGTGATGTATCTAATCGATCCTTACTCATCTATCATGTTATTTGACGTTTGGATGGACTCCAGTAACTATGATGTGAGATACAAAGTTTTAGGACGCAGCAGAAGCTGGAAATAGTTTTGAACGAAACAACACGTATTAGCGTTGTTCCTGTGATGTATCTAATCGATCCTTACTCATCTATCATGTTATTTGGCGTTTCGATGGACTCCAGTAGCTCTGATGTGAGATACGACGTTTTCGGACGCAGCAGAAGCTGGAAATAGTTTTAAACGAAACAACACGTATTAGCGTTGTTCCTGTGATGTATCTAATCGATCCTTACTTATCTATCATGCTATTTGACGTTTGGATGGACTCCAGTAACCCTGACGTGAGATACGAAGTTCTCGGACGCAGCAGAAGCTGGAAATAGTTTTAAACGAAACAACACGTATTAGCGTTGTTCCTGTGATGTATCTAATCGATCCTTACTCATCTATCATGTTATTTGACGTTTGGATGGACTCCAGTAACTCTGATGTGAGATACAAAGTTTTTGGACGCAGCAGGAGCTGGAAATAGTTTTAAACGAAACAACACGTATTAGCGTTGTTCCTGTGCTGTATCTAATCGATCCTTACTCATATATCATGTTATTTGGCGTTTCGATGGACTCCAGTAGCTCTAATGTGAGATACGACGTTTTCGGACGCAGCAGAAGCTGGAAATAGTTTTAAACGAAACAACACGTATTAGCGTTGTTCCTGTGATGTATCTAATCGACCCTTACTCATCTATCATGTTATTTGACGTTTCGATGGACTCCAGTAACTCTAATGTGAGATACGAAATTTTTGGACGCAGCAGAAGCTGGAAATAGTTTTAAACGAAACAACACGCATTAGCGTTGTTCCTGTGATGTATCAAATCGATCCTTACTTATCTATCATGTTATTTGACTTTTGGATGGACTCCAGTAACCCTGACGTGAGATACGAAGTTCTCGGACGCAGCAGAAGCTGGAAATAATTTTAAACGAAACAACACGTATTAGCGTTGTTCCTGTGATGTATCTAATAGATCCTTACTCATCTATCATGTTATTTGACGTTTGGATGGACTCCAGTAACTCTGATGTGAGATACAAAGTTTTTGGACGCAGCAGAAGCTGGAAATAGTTTTGAACGAAACAACACGTATTAGCGTTGTTTATGTGATGTATCTAATCGATCCTTACTTAGCTACAATGTTATTTGACGTTTGGATGGACTCCAGTAACTCTAATGTGAGATACGAAATTTTCGGACGCAGCAGAAGCTGGAAATAGTTTTAAACGAAACAACACGCATTAGCGTTGTTCCTGTGATGTATCTAATCGATCCTTACTTATCTATCATGTTATTTGACGTTTGGATGGACTCCAGTAACCCTGACGTGAGATACGAAGTTCTCGGACGCAGCAGAAGCTGGAAATAGTTTTAAACGAAACAACACGTATTTTCGTTGTTCCTGTGCTGTATCTAATCGATCCTTACTCATATATCATGTTATTTGGCGTTTCGATGGACTCCAGTAGCTCTGATGTGAGATACGACGTTTTCGGACGCAGCAGAAGCTGGAAATAGTTTTAAACGAAACAACAGGTATTAGCGTTGTTCCTGTGATGTATCTAATCGATCCTTACTCATCTATCATGTTATTTGACGTTTCGATGGACTCCAGTAACTCTAATGTGAGATACGAAATTTTCGGGCGCAGCAGAAGCTGGAAATAGTTTTAAACGAAACAACACGCATTAGCGTTGTTCCTGTGATGTATCTAATCGATCCTTACTTATCTATCATGTTATTTGACGTTTGGATGAACTCCAGTAACCCTGACGTGAGATACGAAGTTCTCGGACGCAGCAGAAGCTGGAAATAGTTTTAAACGAAACAACACGCATTAGCGTTGTTCCTGTGATGTATCTAATCGATCCTTACTTATCTATCATGTTAATTGACGTTTGGATGGACTCCAGTAACCCTGACGTGAGATACGAAGTTCTCGGACGCAGCAGAAGCTGGAAATAGTTTTAAACGAAACAACACGTATTAGCGTTGTTCCTGTGATGTATCTAATCGATCCTTACTCATCTATCATGTTATTTGACGTTTGGATGGAATCCAGTAACTCTGATGTGAGATACAAAGTTTTTGGACGCAGCAGAAGCTGGAAATAGTTTTGAACGAAACAACACGTATTAGCGTTGTTCCTGTGATGTATCTAATCGATCCTTACTCATCTATCATGTTATTTGACGTTTGGATGGACTCCAGTAACTCTGATGAGAGACACAAAGATTTCGGACTCAGCAGAAGCTGGAAATAGTTTTAAACGAAACAACACGTATTAGCGTTGTTCCTGTGATGTATCTAATCGATCCTTACTCATCTATCATGTTATTTGACGTTTGGATGGACTCCAGTAACTCTAATGTGAGATACGAAATTTTCGGACGCAGCAGAAGCTGGAAATAGTTTTAAACGAAACAACACGCATTAGCGTTGTTCCTGTGATGTATCTAATCGATCCTTACTTATCTATCATGTTATTTGACGTTTGGATGGACTCCAGTAACCCTGACGTGAGATACGAAGTTCTCGGACGCATCACAAGCTGGAAATAGTTTTAAACGAAACAACACGTATTAGCGTTGTTCCTGTGATGTATCTAATCGATCCTTACTCATCTATCATGCTATTTGACGTTTGGATGGACTCCAGTAACTCTGATGTGAGATACAAAGTTTTTGGACGCAGCAGGAGCTGGAAATAGTTTTAAACGAAACAACACGTATTAGCGTTGTTCCTGTGCTGTATCTAATCGGTCCTTACTCATATATCATGTTATTTGGCGTTTCGATGGACTCCAGTAGCTCTGATGTGAGATACGACGTTTTCGGACGCAGCAGAAGCTGGAAATAGTTTTAAACGAAACAACACGCACTAGCGTATTTACTGTGATGTATCTAATCGATCCTTACTTATCTATCATGTTATTTGACGTTTGGATGGACTCCAGTAAGTCTGATGTGAGATACAAAGTTTTTGGACGCAGCAGGAGCTGGAAATAGTTTTAAACGAAACAACACGTATTAGCGTTGTTCCTGTGATGTATCTAATCGATCCTTACTTAGCTACTATGTTATTTGACGCTTGGATGGACTCCAGTAACTCTAATGTGAGATACGAAATTTTCGGACGCAGCAGAAGCTGGAAATAGTTTTAAACGAAACAACACGCATTAGCGTTGTTCCTGTGATGTATCTAATCGATCCTTACTTATCTATCATGTTATTTGACGTTTGGATGGACTCCAGTAACCCTGACGTGAGATACGAAGTTCTCGGACGCAGCAGAAGCTGGAAATAGTTTTAAACGAAACAACACGTATTAGCGTTGTTCCTGTGATGTATCTAATCGATCCTTACTTATCTATCATGTTATTTGACGTTTGGATGGACTCCAGTAACTCTGATGTGAGATACAAAGTTTTTGGACGCAGCAGGAGCTGGAAATAGTTTTAAACGAAACAACACGTATTAGCGTTGTTCCTGTGCAGTATCTAATCGATCCTTACTCATATATCATGTTATTTGGCGTTTCGATGGACTCCAGTAGCTCTGATGTGAGATACGACGTTTTCGGACGCAGCAGAAGCTGGAAATAGTTTTAAACGAAACAACACGTATTAGCGTTGTTCCTGTGATGTATCTAATCGATCCTTACTCATCTATCATGTTGTTTGACGTTTCGATGGACTCCAGTAACTCTAATGTGAGATACGAAATTTTTGGACGCAGCAGAAGCTGGAAATAGTTTTAAACGAAACAACACGCATTAGTGTTGTTCCTGTGATGTATCTAATCGATCCTTACTTAACTATCATGTTATTTGACGTTTGGATGGACTCCAGTAACCCTGACGTGAGATACGAAGTTCTCGGACGCAGCAGAAGCTGGAAATAGTTTTAAACGAAACAACACGTATTAGCGTTGTTCCTGTGATGTATCTAATCGATCCTTACTCATCTATCATGTTATTTGACGTTTTATGGACTCCAGTAACTATGATGTGAGATACAAAGTTTTTGGACGCAGCAGAAGCTGGAAATAGTTTTGAACGAAACAACACGTATTAGCGTTGTTCCTGTGATGTATCTAATCGATCCTTACTCATCTATCATGTTATTTGGCGTTTCGATGGACTCCAGTAGCTCTGATGTGAGATACGACGTTTTCGGACGCAGCAGAAGCTGGAAATAGTTTTAAACGAAACAACACGTATTAGCGTTGTTCCTGTGATGTATCTAATCGATCCTTACTCATCTATCATGTTATTTGACGTTTGGATGGACTCCAGTAACTCTGATGTGAGATACAAAGTTCTTGGATGCAGCAGAAGCTGGAAATAGTTTTGAACGAAACAACACGTATTAGCGTTGTTCCTGTGATGTATCTAATCGATCCTTACTTAGCTACTATGTTATTTGACGTTTGGATGGACTCCAGTAACTCTAATGTGAGATACGAAATTTTCGGACGCAGCAGAAGCTGGAAATAGTTTTAAACGAAACAACACGCATTAGCGTTGTTCCTGTGATGTATCTAATCGATCCTTACTTATCTATCATGTTATTTGACGTTTGGATGGACTCCAGTAACCCTGACGTGAGATACGAAGTTCTCGGACGCAGCAGAAGCTGGAAATAGTTTTAAACGAAACAACACGTATTAGCGTTGTTCCTGTGATGTATCTAATCGATCCTTACTCATCTATCATGTTATTTGACGTTTGGATGGACTCCAGTAACTCTGATGTGAGATACAAAGTTTTTGGACGCAGCAGAAGCTGGAAATAGTTTGAAACGAAACAACACGTATTTTCGTTGTTCCTGTGCTGTATCTAATCGATCCTTACTCATATATCATGTTATTTGGCGTTTCGATGGACTCCAGTAGCTCTGATGTGAGATACGACGTTTTCGGACGCAGCAGAAGCTGGAAATAGTTTTAAACGAAACAACACGTATTAGCGTTGTTCCTGTGATGTATCTAATCGATCCTTACTCATCTATCATGTTATTTGACGTTTCGATGGACTCCAGTAACTCTAATGTGAGATACGAAATTTTCGGACGCAGCAGAAGCTGGAAATAGTTTTAAACGAAACAACACGCATTAGCGTTGTTCCTGTGATGTATCTAATCGATCCTTACTTATCTATCATGTTATTTGACGTTTGGATGGACTCCAGTAACCCTGACGTGAGATACGAAGTTCTCGGACGCAGCAGAAGCTGGAAATAGTTTTAAACGAAACAACACGCATTAGCGTTGTTCCCGTGATGTATCTAATCGATCCTTACTTATATATCATGTTATTTGACGTTTGGATGGACTCCAGTAACTCTGATGTGAGATACAAAGTTTTTGGACGCAGCAGAAGCTGGAAATAGTTTTGAACGAAACAACACGTATTAGCGTTGTTCCTGTGATGTATCTAATCGATCCTTACTCATCTATTATGTTATTTGGCGTTTCGATGGACTCCAGTAACTTTGATGTGAGATACGAAGTTCTCGGACGCAGCTGAAGCTAGAAATAGTTTGAAACGAAACAACACGTATTAGCGTTGTTCCTGTGATGTATCTAATCGATCCTTACTCATCTATCATGTTATTTGACGTTTCGATGGACTCCAGTAACTCTAATGTGAGATACGAAATTTTCGGACGCAGCAGAAACTGGAAATAGTTTTAAACGAAACAACACGCATTAGCGTTGTTCCTGTGATGTATCTAATCGATCCTTACTTATCTATCATGTTATTTGACGTTTGGATGGACTCCAGTAACCCTGACGTGAGATACGAAGTTCTCGGACGCAGCAGAAGCTGGAAATAATTTTAAACGAAACAACACGTATTAGCGTTGTTCCTGTGATGTATCTAATCGATCCTTACTCATCTATCATGTTATTTGACGTTTGGATGGACTCCAGTAACTCTGATGTGAGATACAAAGTTTTTGGACGCAGCAGAAGCTGGAAATAGTTTTGAACGAAACAACACGTATTAGCGTTGTTCCTGTTATGTATCTAATCGATCCTTACTTAGCTACTATGTTATTTGACGTTTGGATGGACTCCAGTAACTCTAATGTGAGATACGAAATTTTCGGACGCAGCAGAAGCTGGAAATAGTTTTAAACGAAACAACACGCATTAGCGTTGTTCCTGTGATGTATCTAATCGATCCTTACTTATCTATCATGTTATTTGACGTTTGGATGGACTCCAGTAACCCTGACGTGAGATACAAAGTTTTTGGACGCAGCAGAAGCTGGAAATAGTTTTGAACGAAACAACACGTATTAGCGTTGTTCCTGTGATGTATCTAATCGATACTTACTCATCTATCATGTTATTTGGCGTTTCGATGGACTCCAGTAACTTTGATGTGAGATACGAAGTTCTCGGACGCAGCTGAAGCTGGAAATAGTTTTGAACGAAACAACACGTATTAGCGTTGTTCCTGTGATGTATCTAATCGATCCTTACTCATCTATCATGTTATTTGACGTTTGGATGGACTCCAGTAACTCTAATGTGAGATACGAAATTTTCGGACGCAGCAGAAGCTGGAAATAGTTTTAAACGAAACAACACGCATTAGCGTTGTTCCTGTGATGTATCTAATCGATCCTTACTTATCTATCATGTTATTTGACGTTTGGATGAACTCCAGTAACCCTGACGTGAGATTCGAAGTTCTCGGACGCAGCAGAAGCTGGAAATAGTTTTAAACGAAACAACACGCATTAGCGTTGTTCCTGTGATGTATCTAATCGATCCTTACTTATCTATCATGTTAATTGACGTTTGGATGGACTCCAGTAACCCTGACGTGAGATACGAAGTTCTCGGACGCAGCAGAAGCTGGAAATAGTTTTAAACGAAACAACACGTATTAGCGTTGTTCCTGTGATGTATCTAATCGATCCTTACTCATCTATCATGTTATTTGACGTTTGGATGGAATCCAGTAACTCTGATGTGAGATACAAAGTTTTTGGACGCAGCAGAAGCTGGAAATAGTTTTGAACGAAACAACACGTATTAGCGTTGTTCCTGTGATGTATCTAATCGATCCTTACTCATCTATCATGTTATTTGACGTTTGGATGGACTCCAGTAACTCTGATGAGAGACACAAAGATTTCGGACTCAGCAGAAGCTGGAAATAGTTTTAAACGAAACAACACGCATTAGCGTTGTTCCTGTGACGTATCTAATCGATCCTTACTTATCTATCATGTTATTTGACGTTTGGATGGACTCCAGTAACCCTGACGTG
Source organism: Prosopocoilus inquinatus (assembly GCA_036172665.1). Classification (NCBI taxonomy): domain Eukaryota; kingdom Metazoa; phylum Arthropoda; class Insecta; order Coleoptera; family Lucanidae; genus Prosopocoilus; species Prosopocoilus inquinatus. The sequence continues at coordinate 46,685,155 of CM069870.1, forward strand.
AGATACGAAGTTCTCGGACGCAGCAGAAGCTGGAAATAGTTTTAAACGAAACAACACGTATTAGCGTTGTTCCTGTGATGTATCTAATCGATCCTTACTCATCTATCATGTTATTTGACGTTTTGATGGACTCCAGTAACTCTGATGTGAGATACAAAGTTCTTGGACGCAGCAGAAGCTGGAAATAGTTTTGAACGAAACAACACGTATTAGCGTTGTTCCTGTGATGTATCTAATCGATCCTTACTCATATATCATGTTATTTGGCGTTTCGATGGACTCCAGTAGCTCTGATGTGAGATACGACGTTTTCGGACGCAGCAGAAGCTGGAAATAGTTTTAAACGAAACAACACGTATTAGCGTTGTTCCTGTGATGTATCTAATCGATCCTTACTCATCTAACATGTTATTTGACGTTTTGATGGACTCCAGTAACTCTAATGTGAGATACGAAATTTTCGGACGCAGCAGAAGCTGGAAATAGTTTTAAACGAAACAACACGCATTAGCGTTGTTCCTGTGATGTATCTAATCGATCCTTACTTATCTATCATATTATTTGACGTTTGGATGGACTCCAGTAACCCTGACGTGAGATACGAAGTTCTCGGACGCAGCAGAAGCTGGAAATAGTTTTAAACGAAACAACACGTATTAGCGTTGTTCCTGTGATGTATCTAATCGATCCTTACTCATCTATTATGTTATTTGGCGTTTCGATGGACTCCAGTAACTTTGATGTGAGATACGAAGTTCTCGGACGCAGCTGAAGCTAGAAATAGTTTGAAACGAAACAACACGTATTAGCGTTGTTCCTGTGATGTATCTAATCGATCCTTACTCATCTATCATGTTATTTGACGTTTCGATGGACTCCAGTAACTCTAATGTGAGATACGAAATTTTCGGACGCAGCAGAAACTGGAAATAGTTTTAAACGAAACAACACGCATTAGCGTTGTTCCTGTGATGTATCTAATCGATCCTTACTTATCTATCATGTTATTTGACGTTTGGATGGACTCCAGTAACCCTGACGTGAGATACGAAGTTCTCGGACGCAGCAGAAGCTGGAAATAATTTTAAACGAAACAACACGTATTAGCGTTGTTCCTGTGATGTATCTAATCGATCCTTACTCATCTATCATGTTATTTGACGTTTGGATGGACTCCAGTAACTCTGATGTGAGATACAAAGTTTTTGGACGCAGCAGAAGCTGGAAATAGTTTTGAACGAAACAACACGTATTAGCGTTGTTCCTGTTATGTATCTAATCGATCCTTACTTAGCTACTATGTTATTTGACGTTTGGATGGACTCCAGTAACTCTAATGTGAGATACGAAATTTTCGGACGCAGCAGAAGCTGGAAATAGTTTTAAACGAAACAACACGCATTAGCGTTGTTCCTGTGATGTATCTAATCGATCCTTACTTATCTATCATGTTATTTGACGTTTGGATGGACTCCAGTAACCCTGACGTGAGATACAAAGTTTTTGGACGCAGCAGAAGCTGGAAATAGTTTTGAACGAAACAACACGTATTAGCGTTGTTCCTGTGATGTATCTAATCGATACTTACTCATCTATCATGTTATTTGGCGTTTCGATGGACTCCAGTAACTTTGATGTGAGATACGAAGTTCTCGGACGCAGCTGAAGCTGGAAATAGTTTTGAACGAAACAACACGTATTAGCGTTGTTCCTGTGATGTATCTAATCGATCCTTACTCATCTATCATGTTATTTGACGTTTGGATGGACTCCAGTAACTCTAATGTGAGATACGAAATTTTCGGACGCAGCAGAAGCTGGAAATAGTTTTAAACGAAACAACACGCATTAGCGTTGTTCCTGTGATGTATCTAATCGATCCTTACTTATCTATCATGTTATTTGACGTTTGGATGAACTCCAGTAACCCTGACGTGAGATACGAAGTTCTCGGACGCAGCAGAAGCTGGAAATAGTTTTAAACGAAACAACACGCATTAGCGTTGTTCCTGTGATGTATCTAATCGATCCTTACTTATCTATCATGTTAATTGACGTTTGGATGGACTCCAGTAACCCTGACGTGAGATACGAAGTTCTCGGACGCAGCAGAAGCTGGAAATAGTTTTAAACGAAACAACACGTATTAGCGTTGTTCCTGTGATGTATCTATCTAATCGATCCTTACTCATCTATCATGTTATTTGACGTTTGGATGGAATCCAGTAACTCTGATGTGAGATACAAAGTTTTTGGACGCAGCAGAAGCTGGAAATAGTTTTGAACGAAACAACACGTATTAGCGTTGTTCCTGTGATGTATCTAATCGATCCTTACTCATCTATCATGTTATTTGGCGTTTCGATGGACTCCAGTAGCTCTGATGTGAGATACGACGTTTTCGGACGCAGCAGAAGCTGGAAATAGTTTTAAACGAAACAACACGTATTAGTGTTGTTCCTGTGATGTATCTAATCGATCCTTACTCATCTATCATGTTATTTGACGTTTCGATGGACTCCAGTAACTCTAATGTGAGATACGAAATTTTCGGACGCAGCAGATACTGGAAATAGTTTTAAACGAAACAACACGCATTAGCGTTGTTCCTGTGATGTATCTAATCGATCCTTACTTATCTATCATGTTATTTGACTTTTGGATGGACTCCAGTAACCCTGACGTGAGATACGAAGTTCTCGGACGCAGCAGAAGCTGGAAATAATTTTAAACGAAACAACACGTATTAGCGTTGTTCCTGTGATGTATCTAATCGATCCTTACTCATATATCATGTTATTTGGCGTTTCGATGGACTCCAGTAGCTCTGATGTGAGATACGACGTTTTCGGACGCAGCAGAAGCTGGAAATAGTTTTAAACGAAACAACACGTATTAGCGTTGTTCCTGTGATGTATCTAATCGATCCTTACTCATCTAACATGTTATTTGACGTTTTGATGGACTCCAGTAACTCTAATGTGAGATACGAAATTTTCGGACGCAGCAGAAGCTGGAAATAGTTTTAAACGAAACAACACGCATTAGCGTTGTTCCTGTGATGTATCTAATCGATCCTTACTTATCTATCATATTATTTGACGTTTGGATGGACTCCAGTAACCCTGACGTGAGATACGAAGTTCTCGGACGCAGCAGAAGCTGGAAATAGTTTTAAACGAAACAACACGCATTAGCGTTGTTCCCATGATGTATCTAATCGATCCTTACTTATCTATCATGTTATTTGACGTTTGGATGGACTCCAGTAACCCTGACGTGAGATACGAAGTTCTCGGACGCAGCAGAAGCTGGAAATAGTTTTAAACGAAACAACACGTATTAGCGTTGTTCCTGTGATGTATCTAATCGATCCTTACTCATCTATTATGTTATTTGGCGTTTCGATGGACTCCAGTAACTTTGATGTGAGATACGAAGTTCTCGGACGCAGCTGAAGCTAGAAATAGTTTTAAACGAAACAACACGCATTAGCGTTGTTACTGTGATGTATCTAATCGATCCTTACTTATCTATCATGTTATTTGACGTTTGGATGGACTCCAGTAAGTCTGATGTGAGATACCAAGTTTTTGGACGCAGCAGAAGCTATAAATAGTTTTGAACGAAACAACACGTATTAGCGTTGTTCCTGTGATGTATCTAATAGATCCTTACTTAACTACTATGTTATTTGACGTTTCGATGGACTCCAGTAACTCTAATGTGAGATACGAAATTTTCGGACGCAGCAGAAGCTGGAAATAGTTTTAAACGAAACAACACGCATTAGCGTTGTTCCTGTGCTGTATCTTATCGATCCTTACTCATATATCATGTTATTTGGCGTTTCGATGGACTCCAGTAGCTCTGATATGAGATACGACGTTTTCGGACGCAGCAGAAGCTGGAAATAGTTTGAAACGAAACAACACGTATTAGCGTTGTTCCTGTGATGTATCTAATCGATCCTTACTCATCTATCATGTTATTTGACGTTTGGATGGACTCCAGTAACTCTGATGAGAGACACAAAGATTTCGGACTCAGCAGAAGCTGGAAATAGTTTTAAACGAAACAACACGCATTAGCGTTGTTCCTGTGATGTATCTAATCGATCCTTACTTATCTATCATGTTATTTGACGTTTGGATGGACTCCAGTAACCCTGACGTGAGATACGAAGTTCTCGGACGCAGCAGAAGCTGGAAATAGTTTTAAACGAAACAACACGTATTAGCGTTGTTCCTGTGATGTATCTAATCGATCCTTACTCATCTATCATGTTATTTGACGTTTGGATGGGCTCCAGTAACTCTGATGTGAGATACAAAGTTTTTGGACGCAGCAGAAGCTGGAAATAGTTTTGAACGAAACAACACGTATTAGCGTTGTTCCTGTGATGTATCTAATCGATCCTTACTTAGCTACTATGTTATTTGACGTATGGATGGACTCCAGTAACTCTAATGTGAGATACGAAATTTTCGAACGCAGCAGAAGCTGGAAATAGTTTTAAACGAAACAACACGCATTAGCGTTGTTCCTGTGATGTATCTAATCGATCCTTACTTATCTAACATGTTATTTGACGTTTGGATGGACTCCAGTAACCCTGACGTGAGATACGAAGTTCTCGGACGCAGCAGAAGCTGGAAATAGTTTTAAACGAAACAACACGCATTAGCGTTGTTCCTGTGATGTATCTAATCGATCCTTACTCATCTATCATGTTATTTGACGTTTGGATGGACTCCAGTAACTATGATGTGAGATACAAAGTTTTTGGACGCAGCAGAAGCTGGAAATAGTTTTGAACGAAACAACACGTATTAGCGTTGTTCCTGTGATGTATCTAATCGATCCTTACTCATCTATCATGTTATTTGGCGTTTCGATGGACTCCAGTAGCTCTGATGTGAGATACGACGTTTTCGGACGCAGCAGAAGCTGGAAATAGTTTTAAACGAAACAACACGTATTAGCGTTGTTCCTGTGATGTATCTAATCGATCCTTACTCATCTATCATGTTATTTGACGTTTCGATGGACTCCAGTAACTCTAATGTGAGATACGAAATTTTCGGACGCAGCAGAAACTGGAAATAGTTTTAAACGAAACAACACGCATTAGCGTTGTTCCTGTGATGTATCTAATCGATCCTTACTTATCTATCATGTTATTTGACGTTTGGATGGACTCCAGTAACCCTGACGTGAGATACGAAGTTCTCGGACGCAGCAGAAGCTGGAAATAATTTTAAACGAAACAACACGTATTAGCGTTGTTCCTGTGATGTATCTAATCGATCCTTACTCATCTATCATGTTATTTGACGTTTGGATGGACTCCAGTAACTCTGATGTGAGATACAAAGTTTTTGGACGCAGCAGAAGCTGGAAATAGTTTTGAACGAAACAACACGTATTAGCGTTGTTCCTGTGATGTATCTAATCGATCCTTACTTAGCTACTATGTTATTTGACGTTTGGATGGACTCCAGTAACTCTAATGTGAGATACGAAATTTTCGGACGCAGCAGAAGCTGGAAATAGTTTTAAACGAAACAACACGCATTAGCGTTGTTCCTGTGATGTATCTAATCGATCCTTACTTATCTATCATGTTATTTGACGTTTGGATGGACTCCAGTAACCCTGACGTGAGATACGAAGTTCTCGGACGCAGCAGAAGCTGGAAATAGTTTTAAACGAAACAACACGTATTAGCTTGTTCCTGTGATGTATCTAATCGATCCTTACTCATCTATCATGTTATTTGACGTTTGGATGGACTCCAGTAACTCTGATGTGAGATACAAAGTTTTTGGACGCAGCAGAAGCTGGAAATAGTTTGAAACGAAACAACACGTATTTTCGTTGTTCCTGTGCTGTATCTAATCGATCCTTACTCATATATCATGTTATTTGGCGTTTCGATGGACTCCAGTAGCTCTGATGTGAGATACGACGTTTTCGGACGCAGCAGAAGCTGGAAATAGTTTTAAACGAAACAACACGTATTAGCGTTGTTCCTGTGATGTATCTAATCGATCCTTACTCATCTGTCATGTTATTTGACGTTTCGATGGACTCCAGTAACTCTAATGTGAGATACGAAATTTTCGGACGCAGCAGAAGCTGGAAATAGTTTTAAACGAAACAACACGCATTAGTGTTGTTCCTGTGATGTATCTAATCGATCCTTACTTATCTATCATGTTATTTGACGTTTGGATGGACTCCAGTAACCCTGACGTGAGATACGAAGTTCTCGGACGCAGCAGAAGCTGGAAATAGTTTTAAACGAAACAACACGTATTTGCGTTGTTCCTGTGATGTATCTAATCGATCCTTACTCATCTATCATGTTATTTGACGTTTGGATGGACTCCAGTAACTCTGATGTGAGATACAAAGTTTTTGGACGCAGCAGAAGCTGGAAATAGTTTTGAACGAAACAACACGCATTAGCGTTGTTCCTGTGATGTATCTAATCGATCCTTACTTATCTATCATGTTATTTGACTTTTGGATGGACTCCAGTAACCCTGACGTGAGATACGAAGTTCTCGGACGCAGCAGAAGCTGGAAATAATTTTAAACGAAACAACACGTATTAGCGTTGTTCCTGTGATGTATCTAATCGATCCTTACTCATCTATCATGTTATTTGACGTTTGGATGGACTCCAGTAACTCTGATGTGAGATACAAAGTTTTTGGACGCAGCAGAAGCTGGAAATAGTTTTGAACGAAACAACACGTATTAGCGTTGTTTATGTGATGTATCTAATCGATCCTTACTTAGCTACTATGTTATTTGACGTTTGGATGGACTCCAGTAACTCTAATGTGAGATACGAAATTTTCGGACGCAGCAGAAGCTGGAAATAGTTTTAAACGAAACAACAGGTATTAGCGTTGTTCCTGTGATGTATCTAATCGATCCTTACTCATCTATCATGTTATTTGGCGTTTCGATGGACTCCAGTAGCTCTGATGTGAGATACGACGTTTTCGGACGCAGCAGAAGCTGGAAATAGTTTTAAACGAAACAACAGGTATTAGCGTTGTTCCTGTGATGTATCTAATCGATCCTTACTCATCTATCATGTTATTTGACGTTTCGATGGACTCCAGTAACTCTAATGTGAGATACGAAGTTCTCGGACGCAGCAGAAGCTGGAAATAGTTTTAAACGAAACAACACGTATTAGCGTTGTTCCTGTGATGTATCTAATCGATCCTTACTCATCTATTATGTTATTTGGCGTTTCGATGGACTCCAGTAACTTTGATGTGAGATACGAAGTTCTCGGACGCAGCTGAAGCTAGAAATAGTTTTAAACGAAACAACACGCATTAGCGTTGTTACTGTGATGTATCTAATCGATCCTTACTTATCTATCATGTTATTTGACGTTTGGATGGACTCCAGTAAGTCTGATGTGAGATACCAAGTTTTTGGACGCAGCAGAAGCTATAAATAGTTTTGAACGAAACAACACGTATTAGCGTTGTTCCTGTGATGTATCTAATAGATCCTTACTTAACTACTATGTTATTTGACGTTTCGATGGACTCCAGTAACTCTAATGTGAGATACGAAATTTTCGGACGCAGCAGAAGCTGGAAATAGTTTTAAACGAAACAACACGCATTAGCGTTGTTCCTGTGCTGTATCTTATCGATCCTTACTCATATATCATGTTATTTGGCGTTTCGATGGACTCCAGTAGCTCTGATATGAGATACGACGTTTTCGGACGCAGCAGAAGCTGGAAATAGTTTGAAACGAAACAACACGTATTAGCGTTGTTCCTGTGATGTATCTAATCGATCCTTACTCATCTATCATGTTATTTGACGTTTGGATGGACTCCAGTAACTCTGATGAGAGACACAAAGATTTCGGACTCAGCAGAAGCTGGAAATAGTTTTAAACGAAACAACACGCATTAGCGTTGTTCCTGTGATGTATCTAATCGATCCTTACTTATCTATCATGTTATTTGACGTTTGGATGGACTCCAGTAACCCTGACGTGAGATACGAAGTTCTCGGACGCAGCAGAAGCTGGAAATAGTTTTAAACGAAACAACACGTATTAGCGTTGTTCCTGTGATGTATCTAATCGATCCTTACTCATCTATCATGTTATTTGACGTTTGGATGGGCTCCAGTAACTCTGATGTGAGATACAAAGTTTTTGGACGCAGCAGAAGCTGGAAATAGTTTTGAACGAAACAACACGTATTAGCGTTGTTCCTGTGATGTATCTAATCGATCCTTACTTAGCTACTATGTTATTTGACGTATGGATGGACTCCAGTAACTCTAATGTGAGATACGAAATTTTCGAACGCAGCAGAAGCTGGAAATAGTTTTAAACGAAACAACACGCATTAGCGTTGTTCCTGTGATGTATCTAATCGATCCTTACTTATCTAACATGTTATTTGACGTTTGGATGGACTCCAGTAACCCTGACGTGAGATACGAAGTTCTCGGACGCAGCAGAAGCTGGAAATAGTTTTAAACGAAACAACACGCATTAGCGTTGTTCCTGTGATGTATCTAATCGATCCTTACTCATCTATCATGTTATTTGACGTTTGGATGGACTCCAGTAACTATGATGTGAGATACAAAGTTTTTGGACGCAGCAGAAGCTGGAAATAGTTTTGAACGAAACAACACGTATTAGCGTTGTTCCTGTGATGTATCTAATCGATCCTTACTCATCTATCATGTTATTTGGCGTTTCGATGGACTCCAGTAGCTCTGATGTGAGATACGACGTTTTCGGACGCAGCAGAAGCTGGAAATAGTTTTAAACGAAACAACACGTATTAGCGTTGTTCCTGTGATGTATCTAATCGATCCTTACTCATCTATCATGTTATTTGACGTTTCGATGGACTCCAGTAACTCTAATGTGAGATACGAAATTTTCGGACGCAGCAGAAACTGGAAATAGTTTTAAACGAAACAACACGCATTAGCGTTGTTCCTGTGATGTATCTAATCGATCCTTACTTATCTATCATGTTATTTGACGTTTGGATGGACTCCAGTAACCCTGACGTGAGATACGAAGTTCTCGGACGCAGCAGAAGCTGGAAATAATTTTAAACGAAACAACACGTATTAGCGTTGTTCCTGTGATGTATCTAATCGATCCTTACTCATCTATCATGTTATTTGACGTTTGGATGGACTCCAGTAACTCTGATGTGAGATACAAAGTTTTTGGACGCAGCAGAAGCTGGAAATAGTTTTGAACGAAACAACACGTATTAGCGTTGTTCCTGTGATGTATCTAATCGATCCTTACTTAGCTACTATGTTATTTGACGTTTGGATGGACTCCAGTAACTCTAATGTGAGATACGAAATTTTCGGACGCAGCAGAAGCTGGAAATAGTTTTAAACGAAACAACACGCATTAGCGTTGTTCCTGTGATGTATCTAATCGATCCTTACTTATCTATCATGTTATTTGACGTTTGGATGGACTCCAGTAACCCTGACGTGAGATACGAAGTTCTCGGACGCAGCAGAAGCTGGAAATAGTTTTAAACGAAACAACACGTATTAGCTTGTTCCTGTGATGTATCTAATCGATCCTTACTCATCTATCATGTTATTTGACGTTTGGATGGACTCCAGTAACTCTGATGTGAGATACAAAGTTTTTGGACGCAGCAGAAGCTGGAAATAGTTTGAAACGAAACAACACGTATTTTCGTTGTTCCTGTGCTGTATCTAATCGATCCTTACTCATATATCATGTTATTTGGCGTTTCGATGGACTCCAGTAGCTCTGATGTGAGATACGACGTTTTCGGACGCAGCAGAAGCTGGAAATAGTTTTAAACGAAACAACACGTATTAGCGTTGTTCCTGTGATGTATCTAATCGATCCTTACTCATCTGTCATGTTATTTGACGTTTCGATGGACTCCAGTAACTCTAATGTGAGATACGAAATTTTCGGACGCAGCAGAAGCTGGAAATAGTTTTAAACGAAACAACACGCATTAGTGTTGTTCCTGTGATGTATCTAATCGATCCTTACTTATCTATCATGTTATTTGACGTTTGGATGGACTCCAGTAACCCTGACGTGAGATACGAAGTTCTCGGACGCAGCAGAAGCTGGAAATAGTTTTAAACGAAACAACACGTATTTGCGTTGTTCCTGTGATGTATCTAATCGATCCTTACTCATCTATCATGTTATTTGACGTTTGGATGGACTCCAGTAACTCTGATGTGAGATACAAAGTTTTTGGACGCAGCAGAAGCTGGAAATAGTTTTGAACGAAACAACACGCATTAGCGTTGTTCCTGTGATGTATCTAATCGATCCTTACTTATCTATCATGTTATTTGACTTTTGGATGGACTCCAGTAACCCTGACGTGAGATACGAAGTTCTCGGACGCAGCAGAAGCTGGAAATAATTTTAAACGAAACAACACGTATTAGCGTTGTTCCTGTGATGTATCTAATCGATCCTTACTCATCTATCATGTTATTTGACGTTTGGATGGACTCCAGTAACTCTGATGTGAGATACAAAGTTTTTGGACGCAGCAGAAGCTGGAAATAGTTTTGAACGAAACAACACGTATTAGCGTTGTTTATGTGATGTATCTAATCGATCCTTACTTAGCTACTATGTTATTTGACGTTTGGATGGACTCCAGTAACTCTAATGTGAGATACGAAATTTTCGGACGCAGCAGAAGCTGGAAATAGTTTTAAACGAAACAACAGGTATTAGCGTTGTTCCTGTGATGTATCTAATCGATCCTTACTCATCTATCATGTTATTTGGCGTTTCGATGGACTCCAGTAGCTCTGATGTGAGATACGACGTTTTCGGACGCAGCAGAAGCTGGAAATAGTTTTAAACGAAACAACAGGTATTAGCGTTGTTCCTGTGATGTATCTAATCGATCCTTACTCATCTATCATGTTATTTGACGTTTCGATGGACTCCAGTAACTCTAATGTGAGATACGAAATTTTCGGGCGCAGCAGAAGCTGGAAATAGTTTTAAACGAAACAACACGCATTAGCGTTGTTCCTGTGATGTATCTAATCGATCCTTACTCATCTATCATGTTATTTGACGTTTGGATGGACTCCAGTAACTCTGATGTGAGATACAAAGTTTTTGGACGCAGCAGAAGCTGGAAATAGTTTTGAACGAAACAACACGTATTAGCGTTGTTTATGTGATGTATCTAATCGATCCTTACTTAGCTACTATGTTATTTGACGTTTGGATGGACTCCAGTAACTCTAATGTGAGATACGAAATTTTCGGACGCAGCAGAAGCTGGAAATAGTTTTAAACGAAACAACACGCATTAGCGTTGTTCCTGTGATGTATCTAATCGATCCTTACTTATCTATCATGTTATTTGACGTTTGGATGGACTCCAGTAACCCTGACGTGAGATACGAAGTTCTCGGACGCAGCAGAAGCTGGAAATAGTTTTAAACGAAACAACACGTATTTTCGTTGTTCCTGTGCTGTATCTAATCGATCCTTACTCATATATCATGTTATTTGGCGTTTCGATGGACTCCAGTAGCTCTGATGTGAGATACGACGTTTTCGGACGCAGCAGAAGCTGGAAATAGTTTTAAACGAAACAACAGGTATTAGCGTTGTTCCTGTGATGTATCTAATCGATCCTTACTCATCTATCATGTTATTTGACGTTTCGATGGACTCCAGTAACTCTAATGTGAGATACGAAATTTTCGGGCGCAGCAGAAGCTGGAAATAGTTTTAAACGAAACAACACGCATTAGCGTTGTTCCTGTGATGTATCTAATCGATCCTTACTTATCTATCATGTTATTTGACTTTTGGATGGACTCCAGTAACTCTAATGTGAGATACGAAATTTTCGGACGCAGCAGAAACTGGAAATAGTTTTAAACGAAACAACACGTATTAGCGTTGTTCCTGTGATGTATCTAATCGATCCTTACTCATCTATCATGTTATTTGACGTTTGGATGGACTCCAGTAACTATGATGTGAGATACAAAGTTTTTGGACGCAGCAGAAGCTGGAAATAGTTTTGAACGAAACAACAAGTATTAGCGTTGTTCCTGTGATGTATCTAATCGATCCTTACTCATCTATCATGTTATTTGGCGTTTCGATGGACTCCAGTAGCTCTGATGTGAGATACGACGTTTTCGGACGCAGCAGAAGCTGGAAATAGTTTTAAACGAAACAACACGTATTAGCGTTGTTCCTGTGATGTATCTAATCGATCCTTACTTATCTATCATGTTATTTGACGTTTGGATGGACTCCAGTAACCCTGACGTGAGATACGAAGTTCTCGGACGCAGCAGAAGCTGGAAATAGTTTTAAACGAAACAACACGTATTAGCGTTGTTCCTGTGATGTATCTAATCGATCCTTACTCATCTATCATGTTATTTGACGTTTGGATGGACTCCAGTAACTCTGATGTGAGATACAAAGTTTTTGGACGCAGCAGGAGCTGGAAATAGTTTTAAACGAAACAACACGTATTAGCGTTGTTCCTGTGCTGTATCTAATCGATCCTTACTCATATATCATGTTATTTGGCGTTTCGATGGACTCCAGTAGCTCTAATGTGAGATACGACGTTTTCGGACGCAGCAGAAGCTGGAAATAGTTTTAAACGAAACAACACGTATTAGCGTTGTTCCTGTGATGTATCTAATCGACCCTTACTCATCTATCATGTTATTTGACGTTTCGATGGACTCCAGTAACTCTAATGTGAGATACGAAATTTTTGGACGCAGCAGAAGCTGGAAATAGTTTTAAACGAAACAACACGCATTAGCGTTGTTCCTGTGATGTATCTAATCGATCCTTACTTATCTATCATGTTATTTGACTTTTGGATGGACTCCAGTAACCCTGACGTGAGATACGAAGTTCTCGGACGCAGCAGAAGCTGGAAATAATTTTAAACGAAACAACACGTATTAGCGTTGTTCCTGTGATGTATCTAATAGATCCTTACTCATCTATCATGTTATTTGACGTTTGGATGGACTCCAGTAACTCTGATGTGAGATACAAAGTTTTTGGACGCAGCAGAAGCTGGAAATAGTTTTGAACGAAACAACACGTATTAGCGTTGTTTATGTGATGTATCTAATCGATCCTTACTTAGCTACTATGTTATTTGACGTTTGGATGGACTCCAGTAACTCTAATGTGAGATACGAAATTTTCGGACGCAGCAGAAGCTGGAAATAGTTTTAAACGAAACAACACGCATTAGCGTTGTTCCTGTGATGTATCTAATCGATCCTTACTTATCTATCATGTTATTTGACGTTTGGATGGACTCCAGTAACCCTGACGTGAGATACGAAGTTCTCGGACGCAGCAGAAGCTGGAAATAGTTTTAAACGAAACAACACGTATTTTCGTTGTTCCTGTGCTGTATCTAATCGATCCTTACTCATATATCATGTTATTTGGCGTTTCGATGGACTCCAGTAGCTCTGATGTGAGATACGACGTTTTCGGACGCAGCAGAAGCTGGAAATATTTTTAAACGAAACAACAGGTATTAGCGTTGTTCCTGTGATGTATCTAATCGATCCTTACTCATCTATCATGTTATTTGACGTTTCGATGGACTCCAGTAACTCTAATGTGAGATACGAAATTTTCGGGCGCAGCAGAAGCTGGAAATAGTTTTAAACGAAATAACACGCATTAGCGTTGTTCCTGTGATGTATCTAATCGATCCTTACTTATCTATCATGTTATTTGACGTTTGGATGAACTCCAGTAACCCTGACGTGAGATACGAAGTTCTCGGACGCAGCAGAAGCTGGAAATAGTTTTAAACGAAACAACACGCATTAGCGTTGTTCCTGTGATGTATCTAATCGATCCTTACTTATCTATCATGTTAATTGACGTTTGGATGGACTCCAGTAACCCTGACGTGAGATACGAAGTTCTCGGACGCAGCAGAAGCTGGAAATAGTTTTAAACGAAACAACACGTATTAGCGTTGTTCCTGTGATGTATCTAATCGATCCTTACTCATCTATCATGTTATTTGACGTTTGGATGGAATCCAGTAACTCTGATGTGAGATACAAAGTTTTTGGACGCAGCAGAAGCTGGAAATAGTTTTGAACGAAACAACACGTATTAGCGTTGTTCCTGTGATGTATCTAATCGATCCTTACTCATCTATCATGTTATTTGACGTTTCGATGGACTCCAGTAACTCTAATGTGAGATACGAAATTTTTGGACGCAGCAGAAGCTGGAAATAGTTTTAAACGAAACAACACGCATTAGCGTTGTTCCTGTGATGTATCTAATCGATCCTTACTTATCTATCATGTTATTTGACTTTTGGATGGACTCCAGTAACCCTGACGTGAGATACGAAGTTCTCGGACGCAGCAGAAGCTGGAAATAATTTTAAACGAAACAACACGTATTAGCGTTGTTCCTGTGATGTATCTAATAGATCCTTACTCATCTATCATGTTATTTGACGTTTGGATGGACTCCAGTAACTCTGATGTGAGATACAAAGTTTTTGGACGCAGCAGAAGCTGGAAATAGTTTTGAACGAAACAACACGTATTAGCGTTGTTTATGTGATGTATCTAATCGATCCTTACTTAGCTACTATGTTATTTGACGTTTGGATGGACTCCAGTAACTCTAATGTGAGATACGAAATTTTCGGACGCAGCAGAAGCTGGAAATAGTTTTAAACGAAACAACACGCATTAGCGTTGTTCCTGTGATGTATCTAATCGATCCTTACTTATCTATCATGTTATTTGACGTTTGGATGGACTCCAGTAACCCTGACGTGAGATACGAAGTTCTCGGACGCAGCAGAAGCTGGAAATAGTTTTAAACGAAACAACACGTATTTTCGTTGTTCCTGTGCTGTATCTAATCGATCCTTACTCATATATCATGTTATTTGGCGTTTCGATGGACTCCAGTAGCTCTGATGTGAGATACGAAGTTTTCGGACGCAGCAGAAGCTGGAAATAGTTTTAAACGAAACAACAGGTATTAGCGTTGTTCCTGTGATGTATCTAATCGATCCTTACTCATCTATCATGTTATTTGACGTTTCGATGGACTCCAGTAACTCTAATGTGAGATACGAAATTTTCGGGCGCAGCAGAAGCTGGAAATAGTTTTAAACGAAATAACACGCATTAGCGTTGTTCCTGTGATGTATCTAATCGATCCTTACTTATCTATCATGTTATTTGACGTTTGGATGAACTCCAGTAACCCTGACGTGAGATACGAAGTTCTCGGACGCAGCAGAAGCTGGAAATAGTTTTAAACGAAACAACACGCATTAGCGTTGTTCCTGTGATGTATCTAATCGATCCTTACTTATCTATCATGTTAATTGACGTTTGGATGGACTCCAGTAACCCTGACGTGAGATACGAAGTTCTCGGACGCAGCAGAAGCTGGAAATAGTTTTAAACGAAACAACACGTATTAGCGTTGTTCCTGTGATGTATCTAATCGATCCTTACTCATCTATCATGTTATTTGACGTTTGGATGGAATCCAGTAACTCTGATGTGAGATACAAAGTTTTTGGACGCAGCAGAAGCTGGAAATAGTTTTGAACGAAACAACACGTATTAGCGTTGTTCCTGTGATGTATCTAATCGATCCTTACTCATCTATCATGTTATTTGACGTTTGGATGGACTCCAGTAACTCTGATGAGAGACACAAAGATTTCGGATTCAGCAGAAGCTGGAAATAGTTTTAAACGAAACAACACGCATTAGCGTTGTTCCTGTGACGTATCTAATCGATCCTTACTTATCTATCATGTTATTTGACGTTTGGATGGACTCCAGTAACCCTGACGTGAGATACGAAGTTCTCGGACGCAGCAGAAGCTGGAAATAGTTTTAAACGAAACAACACGTATTAGCGTTGTTCCTGTGATGTATCTAATCGATCCTTACTCATCTATCATGTTATTTGACGTTTGGATGGACTCCAGTAACTCTGATGTGAGATACAAAGTTTTTGGACGCAGCAGAAGCTGGAAATAGTTTTGAACGAAACAACACGTATTAGCGTTGTTCCTGTGATGTATCTAATCGATCCTTACTCATATATCATGTTATTTGGCGTTTCGATGGACTCCAGTAGCTCTGATGTGAGATACGACGTTTTCGGACGCAGCAGAAGCTGGAAATAGTTTTAAACGAAACAACACGTATTAGCGTTGTTCCTGTGATGTATCTAATCGATCCTTACTCATCTAACATGTTATTTGACGTTTTGATGGACTCCAGTAACTCTAATGTGAGATACGAAATTTTCGGACGCAGCAGAAGCTGGAAATAGTTTTAAACGAAACAACACGCATTAGCGTTGTTCCTGTGATGTATCTAATCGATCCTTACTTATCTATCATATTATTTGACGTTTGGATGGACTCCAGTAACCCTGACGTGAGATACGAAGTTCTCGGACGCAGCAGAAGCTGGAAATAGTTTTAAACGAAACAACACGCATTAGCGTTGTTCCTATGATGTATCTAATCGATCCTTACTTATCTATCATGTTATTTGACGTTTGGATGGACTCCAGTAACCCTGACGTGAGATACGAAGTTCTCGGACGCAGCAGAAGCTGGAAATAGTTTTAAACGAAACAACACGTATTAGCGTTGTTCCTGTGATGTATCTAATCGATCCTTACTCATCTATTATGTTATTTGGCGTTTCGATGGACTCCAGTAACTTTGATGTGAGATACGAAGTTCTCGGACGCAGCTGAAGCTAGAAATAGTTTTAAACGAAACAACACGCATTAGCGTTGTTACTGTGATGTATCTAATCGATCCTTACTTATCTATCATGTTATTTGACGTTTGGATGGACTCCAGTAAGTCTGATGTGAGATACAAAGTTTTTGGACGCAGCAGAAGCTATAAATAGTTTTGAACGAAACAACACGTATTAGCGTTGTTCCTGTGATGTATCTAATAGATCCTTACTTAACTACTATGTTATTTGACGTTTCGATGGACTCCAGTAACTCTAATGTGAGATACGAAATTTTCGGACGCAGCAGAAGCTGGAAATAGTTTTAAACGAAACAACA
Source organism: Prosopocoilus inquinatus (assembly GCA_036172665.1). Taxonomy (NCBI): domain Eukaryota; kingdom Metazoa; phylum Arthropoda; class Insecta; order Coleoptera; family Lucanidae; genus Prosopocoilus; species Prosopocoilus inquinatus. Next base: position 46,702,348 of record CM069870.1, read on the forward strand.
CGCATTAGCGTTGTTCCTGTGCTGTATCTTATCGATCCTTACTCATATATCATGTTATTTGGCGTTTCGATGGACTCCAGTAGCTCTGATATGAGATACGACGTTTTCGGACGCAGCAGAAGCTGGAAATAGTTTGAAACGAAACAACACGTATTAGCGTTGTTCCTGTGATGTATCTAATCGATCCTTACTCATCTATCATGTTATTTGACGTTTGGATGGACTCCAGTAACTCTGATGAGAGACACAAAGATTTCGGACTCAGCAGAAGCTGGAAATAGTTTTAAACGAAACAACACGCATTAGCGTTGTTCCTGTGATGTATCTAATCGATCCTTACTTATCTATCATGTTATTTGACGTTTGGATGGACTCCAGTAACCCTGACGTGAGATACGAAGTTCTCGGACGCAGCAGAAGCTGGAAATAGTTTTAAACGAAACAACACGTATTAGCGTTGTTCCTGTGATGTATCTAATCGATCCTTACTCATCTATCATGTTATTTGACGTTTGGATGGGCTCCAGTAACTCTGATGTGAGATACAAAGTTTTTGGACGCAGCAGAAGCTGGAAATAGTTTTGAACGAAACAACACGTATTAGCGTTGTTCCTGTGATGTATCTAATCGATCCTTACTTAGCTACTATGTTATTTGACGTATGGATGGACTCCAGTAACTCTAATGTGAGATACGAAATTTTCGAACGCAGCAGAAGCTGGAAATAGTTTTAAACGAAACAACACGCATTAGCGTTGTTCCTGTGATGTATCTAATCGATCCTTACTTATCTAACATGTTATTTGACGTTTGGATGGACTCCAGTAACCCTGACGTGAGATACGAAGTTCTCGGACGCAGCAGAAGCTGGAAATAGTTTTAAACGAAACAACACGCATTAGCGTTGTTCCTGTGATGTATCTAATCGATCCTTACTCATCTATCATGTTATTTGACGTTTGGATGGACTCCAGTAACTCTGAAGTGAAATACAAAGTTTTTGGACGCAGCAGAAGCTGGAAATAGTTTTGAACGAAACAACACGTATTAGCGTTGTTCCTGTGATGTATCTAATCGATCCTTACTCATCTATCATGTTATTTGACGTTTGGATGGACTCCAGTAACTATGATGTGAGATACAAAGTTTTTGGACGCAGCAGAAGCTGGAAATAGTTTTGAACGAAACAACACGTATTAGCGTTGTTCCTGTGATGTATCTAATCGATCCTTACTCATCTATCATGTTATTTGGCGTTTCGATGGACTCCTGTAGCTCTGATGTGAGATACGACGTTTTCGGACGCAGCAGAAGCTGGAAATAGTTTTAAACGAAACAACACGTATTAGCGTTGTTCCTGTGATGTATCTAATCGATCCTTACTCATCTATCATGTTATTTGACGTTTCGATGGACTCCAGTAACTCTAATGTGAGATACGAAATTTTCGGACGCAGCAGAAACTGGAAATAGTTTTAAACGAAACAACACGCATTAGCGTTGTTCCTGTGATGTATCTAATCGATCCTTACTTATCTATCATGTTATTTGACGTTTGGATGGACTCCAGTAACCCTGACGTGAGATACGAAGTTCTCGGACGCAGCAGAAGCTGGAAATAATTTTAAACGAAACAACACGTATTAGCGTTGTTCCTGTGATGTATCTAATCGATCCTTACTCATCTATCATGTTATTTGACGTTTGGATGGACTCCAGTAACTCTGATGTGAGATACAAAGTTTTTGGACGCAGCAGAAGCTGGAAATAGTTTTGAACGAAACAACACGTATTAGCGTTGTTCCTGTGATGTATCTAATCGATCCTTACTTAGCTACTATGTTATTTGACGTTTGGATGGACTCCAGTAACTCTAATGTGAGATACGAAATTTTCGGACGCAGCAGAAGCTGGAAATAGTTTTAAACGAAACAACACGCATTAGCGTTGTTCCTGTGATGTATCTAATCGATCCTTACTTATCTATCATGTTATTTGACGTTTGGATGGACTCCAGTAACCCTGACGTGAGATACGAAGTTCTCGGACGCAGCAGAAGCTGGAAATAGTTTTAAACGAAACAACACGTATTAGCTTGTTCCTGTGATGTATCTAATCGATCCTTACTCATCTATCATGTTATTTGACGTTTGGATGGACTCCAGTAACTCTGATGTGAGATACAAAGTTTTTGGACGCAGCAGAAGCTGGAAATAGTTTGAAACGAAACAACACGTATTTTCGTTGTTCCTGTGCTGTATCTAATCGATCCTTACTCATATATCATGTTATTTGGCGTTTCGATGGACTCCAGTAGCTCTGATGTGAGATACGACGTTTTCGGACGCAGCAGAAGCTGGAAATAGTTTTAAACGAAACAACACGTATTAGTGTTGTTCCTGTGATGTATCTAATCGATCCTTACTCATCTATCATGTTATTTGACGTTTCGATGGACTCCAGTAACTCTAATGTGAGATACGAAATTTTCGGACGCAGCAGAAACTGGAAATAGTTTTAAACGAAACAACACGCATTAGCGTTGTTCCTGTGATGTATCTAATCGATCCTTACTTATCTATCATGTTATTTGACTTTTGGATGGACTCCAGTAACCCTGACGTGAGATACGAAGTTCTCGGACGCAGCAGAAGCTGGAAATAATTTTAAACGAAACAACACGTATTAGCGTTGTTCCTGTGATGTATCTAATCGATCCTTACTCATCTATCATGTTATTTGACGTTTGGATGGACTCCAGTAACTCTGATGTGAGATACAAAGTTTTTGGACGCAGCAGAAGCTGGAAATAGTTTTGAACGAAACAACACGTATTAGCGTTGTTTATGTGATGTATCTAATCGATCCTTACTTAGCTACTGTGTTATTTGACGTTTGGATGGACTCCAGTAACTCTAATGTGAGATACGAAATTTTCGGACGCAGCAGAAGCTGGAAATAGTTTTAAACGAAACAACACGCATTAGCGTTGTTCCTGTGATGTATCTAATCGATCCTTACTTATCTATCATGTTATTTGACGTTTGGATGGACTCCAGTAACCCTGACGTGAGATACGAAGTTCTCGGACGCAGCAGAAGCTGGAAATAGTTTTAAACGAAACAACACGTATTTTCGTTGTTCCTGTGCTGTATCTAATCGATCCTTACTCATATATCATGTTATTTGGCGTTTCGATGGACTCCAGTAGCTCTGATGTGAGATACGACGTTTTCGGACGCAGCAGAAGCTGGAAATAGTTTTAAACGAAACAACAGGTATTAGCGTTGTTCCTGTGATGTATCTAATCGATCCTTACTCATCTATCATGTTATTTGACGTTTCGATGGACTCCAGTAACTCTAATGTGAGATACGAAATTTTCGGGCGCAGCAGAAGCTGGAAATAGTTTTAAACGAAACAACACGCATTAGCGTTGTTCCTGTGATGTATCTAATCGATCCTTACTTATCTATCATGTTATTTGACTTTTGGATGGACTCCAGTAACTCTAATGTGAGATACGAAATTTTCGGACGCAGCAGAAACTGGAAATAGTTTTAAACGAAACAACACGTATTAGCGTTGTTCCTGTGATGTATCTAATCGATCCTTACTCATCTATCATGTTATTTGACGTTTGGATGGACTCCAGTAACTATGATGTGAGATACAAAGTTTTTGGACGCAGCAGAAGCTGGAAATAGTTTTGAACGAAACAACACGTATTAGCGTTGTTCCTGTGATGTATCTAATCGATCCTTACTTATCTATCATGTTATTTGACGTTTGGATGGACTCCAGTAACCCTGACGTGAGATACGAAGTTCTCGGACGCAGCAGAAGCTGGAAATAGTTTTAAACGAAACAACACGTATTAGCGTTGTTCCTGTGATGTATCTAATCGATCCTTACTCATCTATTATGTTATTTGACGTTTGGATGGACTCCAGTAACTCTGATGTGAGATACAAAGTTTTTGGACGCAGCAGGAGCTGGAAATAGTTTTAAACGAAACAACACGTATTAGCGTTGTTCCTGTGCTGTATCTAATCGATCCTTACTCATATATCATGTTATTTGGCGTTTCGATGGACTCCAGTAGCTCTAATGTGAGATACGACGTTTTCGGACGCAGCAGAAGCTGGAAATAGTTTTAAACGAAACAACACGTATTAGCGTTGTTCCTGTGATGTATCTAATCGACCCTTACTCATCTATCATGTTATTTGACGTTTCGATGGACTCCAGTAACTCTAATGTGAGATACGAAATTTTTGGACGCAGCAGAAGCTGGAAATAGTTTTAAACGAAACAACACGCATTAGCGTTGTTCCTGTGATGTATCTAATCGATCCTTACTTATCTATCATGTTATTTGACTTTTGGATGGACTCCAGTAACCCTGACGTGAGATACGAAGTTCTCGGACGCAGCAGAAGCTGGAAATAATTTTAAACGAAACAACACGTATTAGCGTTGTTCCTGTGATGTATCTAATCGATCCTTACTCATCTATCATGTTATTTGACGTTTGGATGGACTCCAGTAACTCTGATGTGAGATACAAAGTTTTTGGACGCAGCAGAAGCTGGAAATAGTTTTGAACGAAACAACACGTATTAGCGTTGTTTATGTGATGTATCTAATCGATCCTTACTTAGCTACTATGTTATTTGACGTTTGGATGGACTCCAGTAACTCTAATGTGAGATACGAAATTTTCGGACGCAGCAGAAGCTGGAAATAGTTTTAAACGAAACAACACGCATTAGCGTTGTTCCTGTGATGTATCTAATCGATCCTTACTTATCTATAATGTTATTTGACGTTTGGATGGACTCCAGTAACCCTGACGTGAGATACGAAGTTCTCGGACGCAGCAGAAGCTGGAAATAGTTTTAAACGAAACAACACGTATTTTCGTTGTTCCTGTGCTGTATCTAATCGATCCTTACTCATATATCATGTTATTTGGCGTTTCGATGGACTCCAGTAGCTCTGATGTGAGATACGACGTTTTCGGACGCAGCAGAATCTGGAAATAGTTTTAAACGAAACAACAGGTATTAGCGTTGTTCCTGTGATGTATCTAATCGATCCTTACTCATCTATCATGTTATTTGACGTTTCGATGGACTCCAGTAACTCTAATGTGAGATACGAAATTTTCGGGCGCAGCAGAAGCTGGAAATAGTTTTAAACGAAACAACACGCATTAGCGTTGTTCCTGTGATGTATCTAATCGATCCTTACTTATCTATCATGTTATTTGACTTTTGGATGGACTCCAGTAACTCTAATGTGAGATACGAAATTTTCGGACGCAGCAGAAACTGGAAATAGTTTTAAACGAAACAACACGTATTAGCGTTGTTCCTGTGATGTATCTAATCGATCCTTACTCATCTATCATGTTATTTGACGTTTGGATGGACTCCAGTAACTATGATGTGAGATACAAAGTTTTTGGACGCAGCAGAAGCTGGAAATAGTTTTGAACGAAACAACACGTATTAGCGTTGTTCCTGTGATGTATCTAATCGATCCTTACTCATCTATCATGTTATTTGGCGTTTCGATGGACTCCAGTAGCTCTGATGTGAGATACGACGTTTTCGGACGCAGCAGAAGCTGGAAATAGTTTTAAACGAAACAACACGTATTAGCGTTGTTCCTGTGATGTATCTAATCGATCCTTACTTATCTATCATGTTATTTGACGTTTGGATGGACTCCAGTAACCCTGACGTGAGATACGAAGTTCTCGGACGCAGCAGAAACTGGAAATAGTTTTAAACGAAACAACACGTATTAGCGTTGTTCCTGTGATGTATCTAATCGATCCTTACTCATCTATCATGTTATTTGACGTTTGGATGGACTCCAGTAACTCTGATGTGAGATACAAAGTTTTTGGACGCAGCAGAAGCTGGAAATAGTTTTGAACGAAACAACACGTATTAGCGTTGTTTATGTGATGTATCTAATCGATCCTTACTTAGCTACTATGTTATTTGACGTTTGGATGGACTCCAGTAACTCTAATGTGAGATACGAAATTTTCGGACGCAGCAGAAGCTGGAAATAGTTTTAAACGAAACAACACGCATTAGCGTTGTTCCTGTGATGTATCTAATCGATCCTTACTTATCTATCATGTTATTTGACGTTTGGATGGACTCCAGTAACCCTGACGTGAGATACGAAGTTCTCGGACGCAGCAGAAGCTGGAAATAGTTTTAAACGAAACAACACGTATTAGCGTTGTTCCTGTGATGTATCTAATCGATCCTTACTCATCTATCATGTTATTTGACGTTTGGATGGACTCCAGTAACTCTGATGTGAGATACAAAGTTTTTGGACGCAGCAGAAGCTGGAAATAGTTTGAAACGAAACAACACGTATTTTCGTTGTTCCTGTGCTGTATCTAATCGATCCTTACTCATATATCATGTTATTTGGCGTTTCGATGGACTCCAGTAGCTCTGATGTGAGATACGAAGTTTTCGGACGCAGCAGAAGCTGGAAATAGTTTTAAACGAAACAACACGTATTAGCGTTGTTCCTGTGATGTATCTAATCGATCCTTACTCATCTATCATGTTATTTGACGTTTCGATGGACTCCAGTAACTCTAATGTGAGATACGAAATTTTCGGGCGCAGCAGAAGCTGGAAATAGTTTTAAACGAAACAACACGCATTAGCGTTGTTCCTGTGATGTATCTAATCGATCCTTACTTATCTATCATGTTATTTGACGTTTGGATGGACTCCAGTAACCCTGACGTGAGATACGAAGTTCTCGGACGCAGCAGAAGCTGGAAATAGTTTTAAACGAAACAACACGCATTAGCGTTGTTCCTGTGATGTATCTAATCGATCCTTACTTATCTATCATGTTATTTGACGTTTGGATGGACTCCAGTAACCCTGACGTGAGATACGAATTTCTCGGACGCAGCAGAAGCTGGAAATAGTTTTAAACGAAACAACACGTATTAGCGTTGTTCCTGTGATGTATCTAATCGATCCTTACTCATATATCATGTTATTTGACGTTTGGATGGACTCCAGTAACTCTGATGTGAGATACAAAGTTTTTGGACGCAGCAGAAGCTGGAAATAGTTTTGAACGAAACAACACGTATTAGCGTTGTTCCTGTGATGTATCTAATCGATCCTTACTCATCTATTATGTTATTTGGCGTTTCGATGGACTCCAGTAACTTTGATGTGAGATACGAAGTTCTCGGACGCAGCTGAAGCTAAAAATAGTTTTAAACGAAACAACACGCATTAGCGTTGTTACTGTGATGTATCTAATCGATCCTTACTTATCTATCATGTTATTTGACGTTTGGATGGACTCCAGTAAGTCTGATGTGAGATACAAAGTTTTTGGACGCAGCAGAAGCTGGAAATAGTTTTGAACGAAACAACACGTATTAGCGTTGTTCCTGTGATGTATCTAATAGATCCTTACTTAGCTACTATGTTATTTGACGTTTCGATGGACTCCAGTAACTCTAGTGTGAGATACGAAATTTTCGGACGCAGCAGAAGCTGGAAATAGTTTTAAACGAAACAACACGCATTAGCGTTGTTCCTGTGCTGTATCTTATCGATCCTTACTCATATATCATGTTATTTGGCGTTTCGATGGACTCCAGTAGCTCTGATATGAGATACGACGTTTTCGGACGCAGCAGAATCTGGAAATAGTTTGAAACGAAACAACACGTATTAGCGTTGTTCCTGTGATGTATCTAATCGATCCTTACTCATCTATCATGTTATTTGACGTTTGGATGGACTCCAGTAACTCTGATGAGAGACACAAAGATTTCGGACTCAGCAGAAGCTGGAAATAGTTTTAAACGAAACAACACGCATTAGCGTTGTTCCTGTGATGTATCTAATCGATCCTTACTTATCTATCATGTTATTTGAGGTTTGGATGGACTCCAGTAACCCTGACGTGAGATACGAAGTTCTCGGACGCAGCAGAAGCTGGAAATAGTTTTAAACGAAACAACACGTATTAGCGTTGTTCCTGTGATGTATCTAATCGATCCTTACTCATCTATCATGTTATTTGACGTTTGGATGGACTCCAGTAACTCTGATGTGAGATACAAAGTTTTTGGACGCAGCAGAAGCTGGAAATAGTTTTGAACGAAACAACACGTATTAGCGTTGTTCCTGTGATGTATCTAATCGATCCTTACTTAGCTACTATGTTATTTGACGTATGGATGGACTCCAGTAACTCTAATGTGAGATACGAAATTTTCGAACGCAGCAGAAGCTGGAAATAGTTTTAAACGAAACAACACGCATTAGCGTTGTTCCTATGATGTATCTAATCGATCCTTACTTATCTATCATGTTATTTGACGTTTGGATGGACTCCAGTAACCCTGACGTGAGATACGAAGTTCTCGGACGCAGCAGAAGCTGGAAATAGTTTTAAACGAAACAACACGTATTAGCGTTGTTCCTGTGATGTATCTAATCGATCCTTACTCATCTATCATGTTATTTGACGTTTGGATGGACTCCAGTAACTCTGATGTGAGATACAAAGTTTTTGGACGCAGCAGAAGCTGGAAATAGTTTTGAACGAAACAACACGTATTAGCGTTGTTCCTGTGATGTATCTAATCGATCCTTACTTAGCTACTATGTTATTTGACGTATGGATGGACTCCAGTAACTCTAATGTGAGATACGAAATTTTCGAACGCAGCAGAAGCTGGAAATAGTTTTAAACGAAACAACACGCATTAGCGTTGTTCCTGTGATGTATCTAATCGATCCTTACTTATCTATCATGTTATTTGACGTTTGGATGGACTCCAGTAACCCTGACGTGAGATACGAAGTTCTCGGACGCAGCAGAAGCTGGAAATAGTTTTAAACGAAACAACACGCATTAGCGTTGTTCCTGTGATGTATCTAATCGATCCTTACTCATCTATCATGTTATTTGACGTTTGGATGGACTCCAGTAACTCTGATGTGAGATACAAAGTTTTTGGACGCAGCAGAAGCTGGAAATAGTTTTGAACGAAACAACACGTATTAGCGTTGTTCCTGTGATGTATCTAATCGATCCTTACTCATCTATCATGTTATTTGGCGTTTCGATGGACTCCAGTAACTTTGATGTGAGATACGAAGTTCTCGGACGCAGCTGAAGCTAGAAATAGTTTTAAACGAAACAACACGCACTAGCGTTGTTACTGTGATGTATCTAATCGATCCTTGCTTATCTATCATGTTATTTGACGTTTGGATGGACTCCAGTAAGTCTGATGTGAGATACAAAGTTTTTGGACGCAGCAGAAGCTGGAAATAGTTTTGAACGAAACAACACGTATTAGCGTTGTTCCTGTGATGTATCTAATCGATCCTTACTTAGCTACTATGTTATTTGACGTATGGATGGACTCCAGTAACTCTAATGTGAGATACGAAATTTTCGGACGCAGCAGAAGCTGGAAATAGTTTTAAACGAAACAACACGCATTAGCGTTGTTCCTGTGATGTATCTAATCGATCCTTACTTATCTATCATGTTATTTGGCGTTTCGATGGACTCCAGTATCTCTGATATGAGATACGACGTTTTCGGACGCAGCAGAAGCTGGAAATAGTTTGAAACGAAACAACACGTATTAGCGTTGTTCCTGTGATGTATCTAATCGATCCTTACTCATCTATCATGTTATTTGACGTTTGGACTTACTCCAGTAACTCTGATGTGAGATACAAAGTTTTTGGACGCAGCAGAAGCTGGAAATAGTTTTGAACGAAACAACACGTATTAGCGTTGTTCCTGTGATGTATCTAATCGATCCTTACTTATCTATCATGTTATTTGACGTTTGGATGGACTCCAGTAACCCTGACGTGAGATACGAAGTTCTCGGACGCAGCAGAAGCTGGAAATAGTTTTAAACGAAACAACACGTATTAGCTTGTTCCTGTCATGTATCTAATCGATCCTTACTCATCTATCATGTTATTTGACGTTTGGATGGACTCCAGTAACTCTGATGTGAGATACAAAGTTTTTGGACGCAGCAGAAGCTGGAAATAGTTTGAAACGAAACAACACGTATTTTCGTTGTTCCTGTGCTGTATCTAATCGATCCTTACTCATATATCATGTTATTTGGCGTTTCGATGGACTCCAGTAGCTCTGATGTGAGATACGACGTTTTCGGACGCAGCAGAAGCTGGAAATAGTTTTAAACGAATCAACACGTATTAGCGTTGTTCCTGTGATGTATCTAATCGATCCTTACTCATCTGTCATGTTATTTGACGTTTCGATGGACTCCAGTAACTCTAATGTGAGATACGAAATTTTCGGACGCAGCAGAAGCTGGAAATAGTTTTAAACGAAACAACACGCATTAGTGTTGTTCCTGTGATGTATCTAATCGATCCTTACTTATCTATCATGTTATTTGACGTTTGGATGGACTCCAGTAACCCTGACGTGAGATACGAAGTTCTCGGACGCAGCAGAAGCTGGAAATAGTTTTAAACGAAACAACACGTATTTGCGTTGTTCCTGTGATGTATCTAATCGATCCTTACTCATCTATCATGTTATTTGACGTTTGGATGGACTCCAGTAACTCTGATGTGAGATACAAAGTTTTTGGACGCAGCAGAAGCTGGAAATAGTTTTGAACGAAACAACACGTATTAGCGTTGTTCCTGTGATGTATCTAATCGATCCTTACTTATCTATCATGTTATTTGACGTTTGGATGGACTCCAGTAACCCTGACGTGAGATACGAAGTTCTCGGACGCAGCAGAAGCTGGAAATAGTTTTAAACGAAACAACACGTATTAGCGTTGTTCCTGTGATGTATCTAATCGATCCTTACTCATCTATCATGTTATTTGACGTTTGGATGGACTCCAGTAACTCTGATGTGAGATACAAAGTTTTTGGACGCAGCAGGAGCTGGAAATAGTTTTAAACGAAACAACACGTATTAGCGTTGTTCCTGTGCTGTATCTAATCGATCCTTACTCATATATCATGTTATTTGGCGTTTCGATGGACTCCAGTAGCTCTAATGTGAGATACGACGTTTTCGGACGCAGCAGAAGCTGGAAATAGTTTTAAACGAAACAACACGTATTAGCGTTGTTCCTGTGATGTATCTAATCGACCCTTACTCATCTATCATGTTATTTGACGTTTCGATGGACTCCAGTAACTCTAATGTGAGATACGAAATTTTTGGACGCAGCAGAAGCTGGAAATAGTTTTAAACGAAACAACACGCATTAGCGTTGTTCCTGTGATGTATCTAATCGATCCTTACTTATCTATCATGTTATTTGACTTTTGGATGGACTCCAGTAACCCTGACGTGAGATACGAAGTTCTCGGACGCAGCAGAAGCTGGAAATAATTTTAAACGAAACAACACGTATTAGCGTTGTTCCTGTGATGTATCTAATCGATCCTTACTCATCTATCATGTTATTTGACGTTTGGATGGACTCCAGTAACTCTGACGTGAGATACGAAGTTCTCGGACGCAGCAGAAGCTGGAAATAGTTTTAAACGAAACAACACGTATTTTCGTTGTTCCTGTGCTGTATCTAATCGATCCTTACTCATATATCATGTTATTTGGCGTTTCGATGGACTCCAGTAGCTCTGATGTGAGATACGACGTTTTCGGACGCAGCAGAAGCTGGAAATAGTTTTAAACGAAACAACAGGTATTAGCGTTGTTCCTGTGATGTATCTAATCGATCCTTACTCATCTATCATGTTATTTGACGTTTCGATGGACTCCAGTAACTCTAATGTGAGATACGAAATTTTCGGGCGCAGCAGAAGCTGGAAATAGTTTTAAACGAAACAACACGCATTAGCGTTGTTCCTGTGATGTATCTAATCGATCCTTACTTATCTATCATGTTATTTGACTTTTGGATGGACTCCAGTAACTCTAATGTGAGATACGAAATTTTCGGACGCAGCAGAAACTGGAAATAGTTTTAAACGAAACAACACGTATTAGCGTTGTTCCTGTGATGTATCTAATCGATCCTTACTCATCTATCATGTTATTTGACGTTTGGATGGACTCCAGTAACTATGATGTGAGATACAAAGTTTTTGGACGCAGCAGAAGCTGGAAATAGTTTTAAACGAAACAACACGCATTAGCGTTGTTCCTGTGATGTATCTAATCGATCCTTACTTATCTATCATGTTATTTGACGTTTGGATGGACTCCAGTAACCCTGACGTGAGATACGAAGTTCTCGGACGCAGCAGAAGCTGGAAATAGTTTTAAACGAAACAACACGTATTAGCGTTGTTCCTGTGATGTATCTAATCGATCCTTACTCATCTATCATGTTATTTGACGTTTGGATGGACTCCAGTAACTCTGATGTGAGATACAAAGTTTTTGGACGCAGCAGAAGCTGGAAATAGTTTGAAACGAAACAACACGTATTAGCGTTGTTCCTGTGATGTATCTAATCGATCCTTACTCATCTATCATGTTATTTGACGTTTCGATGGACTCCAGTAACTCTAATGTGAGATACGAAATTTTCGGACGCAGCAGAAACTGGAAATAGTTTTAAACGAAACAACACGTATTAGCGTTGTTCCTGTGATGTATCTAATCGATCCTTACTCATCTATCATGTTATTTGACGTTTGGATGGACTCCAGTAACTCTGATGTGAGATACAAAGTTTTTGGACGCAGCAGAAGCTGGAAATAGTTTTGAACGAAACAACACGTATTAGCGTTGTTTATGTGATGTATCTAATCGATCCTTACTTAGCTACTATGTTATTTGACGTTTGGATGGACTACAGTAACTCTAATGTGAGATACGAAATTTTCGGACGCAGCAGAAGCTGGAAATAGTTTTAAACGAAACAACACGCATTAGCGTTGTTCCTGTGATGTATCTAATCGATCCTTACTTATCTATCATGTTATTTGACGTTTGGATGGACTCCAGTAACCCTGACGTGAGATACGAAGTTCTCGGACGCAGCAGAAGCTGGAAATAGTTTTAAACGAAACAACACGTATTAGCGTTGTTCCTGTGATGTATCTAATCGATCCTTACTCATCTATCATGTTATTTGACGTTTGGATGGACTCCAGTAACTCTGATGTGAGATACAAAGTTTTTGGACGCAGCAGAAGCTGGAAATAGTTTGAAACGAAACAACACGTATTTTCGTTGTTCCTGTGCTGTATCTAATCGATCCTTACTCATATATCATGTTATTTGGCGTTTCGATGGACTCCAGTAGCTCTGATGTGAGATACGACGTTTTCGGACGCAGCAGAAGCTGGAAATAGTTTTAAACGAAACAACACGTATTAGCGTTGTTCCTGTGATGTATCTAATCGATCCTTACTCATCTATCATGTTATTTGACGTTTCGATGGACTCCAGTAACTCTAATGTGAGATACGAAATTTTCGGGCGCAGCAGAAGCTGGAAATAGTTTTAAACGAAACAACACGCATTAGCGTTGTTCCTGTGATGTATCTAATCGATCCTTACTTATCTATCATGTTATTTGACGTTTGGATGGACTCCAGTAACCCTGACGTGAGATACGAAGTTCTCGGACGCAGCAGAAGCTGGAAATAGTTTTAAACGAAACAACACGCATTAGCGTTGTTCCTGTGATGTATCTAATCGATCCTTACTTATCTATCATGTTATTTGACGTTTGGATGGACTCCAGTAACCCTGACGTGAGATACGAATTTCTCGGACGCAGCAGAAGCTGGAAATAGTTTTAAACGAAACAACACGTATTAGTGTTGTTCCTGTGATGTATCTAATCGATCCTTACTCATATATCATGTTATTTGACGTTTGGATGGACTCCAGTAACTCTGATGTGAGATACAAAGTTTTTGGACGCAGCAGAAGCTGGAAATAGTTTTGAACGAAACAACACGTATTAGCGTTGTTCCTGTGATGTATCTAATCGATCCTTACTCATCTATTATGTTATTTGGCGTTTCGATGGACTCCAGTAACTTTGATGTGAGATACGAAGTTCTCGGACGCAGCTGAAGCTAAAAATAGTTTTAAACGAAACAACACGCATTAGCGTTGTTACTGTGATGTATCTAATCGATCCTTACTTATCTATCATGTTATTTGACGTTTGGATGGACTCCAGTAAGTCTGATGTGAGATACAAAGTTTTTGGACGCAGCAGAAGCTGGAAATAGTTTTGAACGAAACAACACGTATTAGCGTTGTTCCTGTGATGTATCTAATAGATCCTTACTTAGCTACTATGTTATTTGACGTTTCGATGGACTCCAGTAACTCTAGTGTGAGATACGAAATTTTCGGACGCAGCAGAAGCTGGAAATAGTTTTAAACGAAACAACACGCATTAGCGTTGTTCCTGTGCTGTATCTTATCGATCCTTACTCATATATCATGTTATTTGGCGTTTCGATGGACTCCAGTAGCTCTGATATGAGATACGACGTTTTCGGACGCAGCAGAATCTGGAAATAGTTTGAAACGAAACAACACGTATTAGCGTTGTTCCTGTGATGTATCTAATCGATCCTTACTCATCTATCATGTTATTTGACGTTTGGATGGACTCCAGTAACTCTGATGAGAGACACAAAGATTTCGGACTCAGCAGAAGCTGGAAATAGTTTTAAACGAAACAACACGCATTAGCGTTGTTCCTGTGATGTATCTAATCGATCCTTACTTATCTATCATGTTATTTGAGGTTTGGATGGACTCCAGTAACCCTGACGTGAGATACGAAGTTCTCGGACGCAGCAGAAGCTGGAAATAGTTTTAAACGAAACAACACGTATTAGCGTTGTTCCTGTGATGTATCTAATCGATCCTTACTCATCTATCATGTTATTTGACGTTTGGATGGACTCCAGTAACTCTGATGTGAGATACAAAGTTTTTGGACGCAGCAGAAGCTGGAAATAGTTTTGAACGAAACAACACGTATTAGCGTTGTTCCTGTGATGTATCTAATCGATCCTTACTTAGCTACTATGTTATTTGACGTATGGATGGACTCCAGTAACTCTAATGTGAGATACGAAATTTTCGAACGCAGCAGAAGCTGGAAATAGTTTTAAACGAAACAACACGCATTAGCGTTGTTCCTATGATGTATCTAATCGATCCTTACTTATCTATCATGTTATTTGACGTTTGGATGGACTCCAGTAACCCTGACGTGAGATACGAAGTTCTCGGACGCAGCAGAAGCTGGAAATAGTTTTAAACGAAACAACACGTATTAGCGTTGTTCCTGTGATGTATCTAATCGATCCTTACTCATCTATCATGTTATTTGACGTTTGGATGGACTCCAGTAACTCTGATGTGAGATACAAAGTTTTTGGACGCAGCAGAAGCTGGAAATAGTTTTGAACGAAACAACACGTATTAGCGTTGTTCCTGTGATGTATCTAATCGATCCTTACTTAGCTACTATGTTATTTGACGTATGGATGGACTCCAGTAACTCTAATGTGAGATACGAAATTTTCGAACGCAGCAGAAGCTGGAAATAGTTTTAAACGAAACAACACGCATTAGCGTTGTTCCTGTGATGTATCTAATCGATCCTTACTTATCTATCATGTTATTTGACGTTTGGATGGACTCCAGTAACCCTGACGTGAGATACGAAGTTCTCGGACGCAGCAGAAGCTGGAAATAGTTTTAAACGAAACAACACGCATTAGCGTTGTTCCTGTGATGTATCTAATCGATCCTTACTCATCTATCATGTTATTTGACGTTTGGATGGACTCCAGTAACTCTGATGTGAGATACAAAGTTTTTGGACGCAGCAGAAGCTGGAAATAGTTTTGAACGAAACAACACGTATTAGCGTTGTTCCTGTGATGTATCTAATCGATCCTTACTCATCTATCATGTTATTTGGCGTTTCGATGGACTCCAGTAACTTTGATGTGAGATACGAAGTTCTCGGACGCAGCTGAAGCTAGAAATAGTTTTAAACGAAACAACACGCACTAGCGTTGTTACTGTGATGTATCTAATCGATCCTTGCTTATCTATCATGTTATTTGACGTTTGGATGGACTCCAGTAAGTCTGATGTGAGATACAAAGTTTTTGAACGCAGCAGAAGCTGGAAATAGTTTTGAACGAAACAACACGTATTAGCGTTGTTCCTGTGATGTATCTAATCGATCCTTACTTAGCTACTATGTTATTTGACGTATGGATGGACTCCAGTAACTCTAATGTGAGATACGAAATTTTCGGACGCAGCAGAAGCTGGAAATAGTTTTAAACGAAACAACACGCATTAGCGTTGTTCCTGTGATGTATCTAATCGATCCTTACTTATCTATCATGTTATTTGGCGTTTCGATGGACTCCAGTATCTCTGATATGAGATACGACGTTTTCGGACGCAGCAGAAGCTGGAAATAGTTTGAAACGAAACAACACGTATTAGCGTTGTTCCTGTGATGTATCTAATCGATCCTTACTCATCTATCATGTTATTTGACGTTTGGACTTACTCCAGTAACTCTGATGTGAGATACAAAGTTTTTGGACGCAGCAGAAGCTGGAAATAGTTTTGAACGAAACAACACGTATTAGCGTTGTTCCTGTGATGTATCTAATCGATCCTTACTCATCTATCATGTTATTTGGCGTTTCGATGGACTCCAGTAACTTTGATGTGAGATACGAAGTTCTCGGACGCAGCTGAAGCTAGAAATAGTTTTAAACGAAACAACACGCACTAGCGTTGTTACTGTGATGTATCTAATCGATCCTTGCTTATCTATCATGTTATTTGACGTTTGGATGGACTCCAGTAAGTCTGATGTGAGATACAAAGTTTTTGGACGCAGCAGAAGCTGGAAATAGTTTTGAACGAAACAACACGTATTAGCGTTGTTCCTGTGATGTATCTAATCGATCCTTACTTAGCTACTATATTATTTGACGTTTCGATGGACTCCAGTAACTCTAATCTGAGATACGAAATTTTCGGACGCAGCAGAAGCTGGAAATAGTTTTTAACGAAACAACACGCACTAGCGTTGTTCCTGTGCTGTATCTAATCGATCCTTACTCATCTATCATGTTATTTGACGTTTGGATGGACTCCAGTAACTCTGATGTGAGATACAAAGTTTTCGGACGCAGCAGAAGCTGGAAATAGTTTGAAACGAAACAGCACGTATTAGCGTTATTCCTGTGATGTATCTAATCGATCCTTACTCATCTATCATGTTATTTGACGTTTGGATGGACTCCAGTAACTCTGATGAGAGACACAAAGATTTCGGACGCACCAGAAGCTGGAAATAGTTTTAAACGAAACAACACGCATTAGCGTTGATCCTGTGATGTATCTAATCGATCCTTACTCATCTATCATGTTATTTGACGTTTGGATGGACTCCAGTAACTCTGATGTGAGATACAAAGTTTTTGGACTCAGCAGAAGCTGGAAATAGTTTTGAACGAAACAACACGTATTACCGTTGTTCCTGTGATGTATCTAATCGATCCTTACTTATCTATCATGTTATTTGACGTTTGGATGGACTCCAGTAACTCTAATGTGAGATACGAAATTTTCGGACGCAGCAGAAGCTGGAAATAGTTTTAAACGAAACAACACGCATTAGCGTTGTTCCTGTGATGTATCTAATCGATCCTTACTTATCTATCATGTTATTTGACGTTTGGATGGACTCCAGTAACCCTGACGTGAGATACGAAGTTCTCGGACGCAGCAGAAGCTGGAAATAGTTTTAAACGAAACAACACGCATTAGCGTTGTTCCTGTGATGTATCTAATCGATCGTTACTTATCTATCATGTTATTTGACGTTTGGATGGACTCCAGTAACCCTGACGTGAGATACGAAGTTCTCGGACGCAGCAGAAGCTGGAAATAGTTTTAAACGAAACAACACGTATTAGCGTTGTTCCTGTGATGTATCTAATCGATCCTTACTCATCTATCATGTTATTTGACGTTTCGATGGACTCCAGTAACTCTGATGTGAGATACGAAATTTTCGGACGCAGCAGAAGCTGGAAATAGTTTTAAACGAAACAACACGCATTAGCGTTGTTCCTGTGCTGTATCTTATCGATCCTTACTCATATATCATGTTATTTGGCGTTTCGATGGACTCCAGTAGCTCTGATATGAGATACGACGTTTTCGGACGCAGCAGAAGCTGGAAATAGTTTGAAACGAAACAACACGTATTAGCGTTGTTCCTGTGATGTATCTAATCGATCCTTACTCATCTATCATGTTATTTGACGTTTGGATGGACTCCAGTAACTCTGATGAGAGACACAAAGATTTCGGACGCAGCAGAAGCTGGAAATAGTTTTAAACGAAACAACACGCATTAGCGTTGTTCCTGTGATGTATCTAATCGATCCTTACTTATCTATCATGTTATTTGACGTCTGTATGGACTCCAGTAACCCTGACGTGAGATACGAAGTTCTCGGACGCAGCAGAAGCTGGAAATAGTTTTAAACGAAACAACACGTATTAGCGTTGTTCCTGTGATGTATCTAATCGATCCTTACTTATCTATCATGTTATTTGACGTTTGGATGGACTCCAGTAACCCTGACGTTAGATACGAAGTTCTCGGACGCAGCAGAAGCTGGAAATAGTTTTAAACGAAACAACACGCATTAGCGTTGTTCCTGTGATGTATCTAATCGATCCTTACTTATCTATCATGTTATTTGACGTTTGGATGGACTCCAGTAACCCTGACGTGAGATACGAAGTTCTCGGACGCAGCAGAAGCTGGAAATAGTTTTAAACGAAACAACACGTATTAGCGTTGTTCCTGTGATGTATCTAATCGATCCTTACTCATCTATCATGTTATTTGACGTTTGGATGGACTCCAGTAACTCTGATGTGAGATACAAAGTTTTTGGACGCAGCAGAAGCTGGAAATAGTTTGAAACGAAACAACACGTATTTTCGTTGTTCCTGTGCTGTATCTAATCGATCCTTACTCATATATCATGTTATTTGGCGTTTCGATGGACTCCAGTAGCTCTGATGTGAGATACGACGTTTTCGGACGCAGCAGAAGCTGGAAATAGTTTTAAACGAAACAACACGTATTAGCGTTGTTCCTGTGATGTATCTAATCGATCCTTACTCATCTATCATGTTATTTGACTTTTTGATGGACTCCAGTAACTCTAATGTGAGATACGAAATTTTCGGACGCAGCAGAAGCTGGAAATAGTTTTAAACGAAACAACACGCATTAGCGTTGTTCCTGTGATGTATCTAATCGATCCTTACTTATCTATCATGTTATTTGACGTTTGGATGGACTCCAGTAACCCTGACGTGAGATACGAAGTTCTCGGACGCAGCAGAAGCTGGAAATAGTTTTAAACGAAACAACACGCATTAGCGTTGTTCCTATGATGTATCTAATCGATCCTTACTTATCTATCATGTTATTTGACGTTTGGATGGACTCCAGTAACCCTGACGTGAGATACGAAGTTCTCGGACGCAGCAGAAGCTGGAAATAGTTTTAAACGAAACAACACGTATTAGCGTTGTTCCTGTGATGTATCTAATCGATCCTTACTCATCTATCATGTTATTTGACGTTTGGATGGACTCCAGTAACTCTGATGTGAAATACAAAGTTTTTGGACGCAGCAGAAGCTGGAAATAGTTTTGAACGAAACAACACGTATTAGCGTTGTTCCTGTGATGTATCTAATCGATCCTTACTCATCTATTATGTTATTTGGCGTTTCGATGGACTCCAGTAACTTTGATGTGAGATACGAAGTTCTCGGACGCAGCTGAAGCTAGAAATAGTTTTAAACGAAACAACACGCATTAGCGTTGTTACTGTGATGTATCTAATCGATCCTTACTTATCTATCATGTTATTTGACGTTTGGATGGACTCCAGTAACCCTGACGTGAGATACGAAGTTCTCGGACGCAGCAGAAGCTGGAAATAGTTTTAAACGAAACAACACGCACTAGCGTTGTTACTGTGCTGTATCTAATCGATCCTTACTCATATATCATGTTATTTGGCGTTTCGATGGACTCCTGTAGCTCTGATATGAGATACGACGTTTTCGGACGCAGCAGAAGCTGGAAATAGTTTGAAACGAAACAGCACGTATTAGCGTTATTCCTGTGATGTATCTAATCGATCCTTACTCATCTATCATGTTATTTGACGTTTGGATGGACTCCAGTAACTCTGATGAGAGACACAAAGATTTCGGACGCACCAGAAGCTGGAAATAGTTTTAAACGAAACAACACGCATTAGCGTTGATCCTGTGATGTATCTAATCGATCCTTACTTATCTATCATGTTATTTGACATTTGGATGGATTCCAGTAACCCTGACGTGAGATACGAAGTTCTCGGACGCAGCAGAAGCTGGAAATAGTTTTAAACGAAACAACACGTATTAGCGTTGTTCCTGTGATGTATCTAATCGATCCGTACTCATCTATCATGTTATTTGACGTTTGGATGGACTCCAGTAACTCTGATGTGAGATACAAAGTTTTTGGACGCAGCAGAAGCTGGAAATAGTTTTGAACGAAACAACACGTATTACCGTTGTTCCTGTGATGTATCTAATCGATCCTTACTTATCTATCATGTTATTTGACGTTTGGATGGACTCCAGTAACTCTAATGTGAGATACGAAATTTTCGGACGCAGCAGAAGCTGGAAATAGTTTTAAACGAAACAACACGCATTACAGTTGTTCCTGTGATGTATCTAATCGATCCTTACTTATCTATCATGTTATTTGACGTTTGGATGGACTCCAGTAACCCTGACGTGAGATACGAAGTTCTCGGACGCAGCAGAAGCTGGAAATAGTTTTAAACGAAACAACACGCATTAGCGTTGTTCCTGTGATGTATCTAATCGATCCTTACTTATCTATCATGTTATTTGACGTTTGGATGGACTCCAGTAACCCTGACGTGAGATACGAAGTTCTCGGACGCAGCAGAAGCTGGAAATAGTTTTAAACGAAACAACACGTATTAGCGTTGTTCCTGTGATGTATCTAATCGATCCTTACTCATCTATCATGTTATTTGACGTTTCGATGGACTCCAGTAACTCTAATGTGAGATACGAAGTTCTCGGACGCAGCTGAAGCTGGAAATAGTTTGAAACGAAACAACACGTATTAGCGTTGTTCCTGTGATGTATCTAATCGATCCTTACTCATCTATCATGTTATTTGACGTTTGGATGGACTCCAGTAACTCTGATGAGAGACACAAAGATTTCGGACGCAGCAGAAGCTGGAAATAGTTTTAAACGAAACAACACGCATTAGCGTTGTTCCTGTGATGTATCGAAACGATCCTTACTTATCTAACATGTTATTTGACGTTTGGATGGACTCCAGTAAGTCTGATGTGAGATACAAAGTTTTTGGACGCAGCAGAAGCTGGAAATAGTTTTGAACGAAACAACACGTATTAGCGTTGTTCCTGTGATGTATCTAATCGATCCTTACTTAGCTACTATATTATTTGACGTTTCGATGGACTCCAGTAACTCTAATCTGAGATACGAAATTTTCGGACGCAGCAGAAGCTGGAAATAGTTTTTAACGAAACAACACGCACTAGCGTTGTTCCTGTGCTGTATCTAATCGATCCTTACTCATCTATCATGTTATTTGACGTTTGGATGGACTCCAGTAACTCTGATGTGAGATACAAAGTTTTCGGACGCAGCAGAAGCTGGAAATAGTTTGAAACGAAACAGCACGTATTAGCGTTATTCCTGTGATGTATCTAATCGATCCTTACTCATCTATCATGTTATTTGACGTTTGGATGGACTCCAGTAACTCTGATGAGAGACACAAAGATTTCGGACGCACCAGAAGCTGGAAATAGTTTTAAACGAAACAACACGCATTAGCGTTGATCCTGTGATGTATCTAATCGATCCTTACTCATCTATCATGTTATTTGACGTTTGGATGGACTCCAGTAACTCTGATGTGAGATACAAAGTTTTTGGACTCAGCAGAAGCTGGAAATAGTTTTGAACGAAACAACACGTATTACCGTTGTTCCTGTGATGTATCTAATCGATCCTTACTTATCTATCATGTTATTTGACGTTTGGATGGACTCCAGTAACTCTAATGTGAGATACGAAATTTTCGGACGCAGCAGAAGCTGGAAATAGTTTTAAACGAAACAACACGCATTAGCGTTGTTCCTGTGATGTATCTAATCGATCCTTACTTATCTATCATGTTATTTGACGTTTGGATGGACTCCAGTAACCCTGACGTGAGATACGAAGTTCTCGGACGCAGCAGAAGCTGGAAATAGTTTTAAACGAAACAACACGCATTAGCGTTGTTCCTGTGATGTATCTAATCGATCGTTACTTATCTATCATGTTATTTGACGTTTGGATGGACTCCAGTAACCCTGACGTGAGATACGAAGTTCTCGGACGCAGCAGAAGCTGGAAATAGTTTTAAACGAAACAACACGTATTAGCGTTGTTCCTGTGATGTATCTAATCGATCCTTACTCATCTATCATGTTATTTGACGTTTCGATGGACTCCAGTAACTCTGATGTGAGATACGAAATTTTCGGACGCAGCAGAAGCTGGAAATAGTTTTAAACGAAACAACACGCATTAGCGTTGTTCCTGTGCTGTATCTTATCGATCCTTACTCATATATCATGTTATTTGGCGTTTCGATGGACTCCAGTAGCTCTGATATGAGATACGACGTTTTCGGACGCAGCAGAAGCTGGAAATAGTTTGAAACGAAACAACACGTATTAGCGTTGTTCCTGTGATGTATCTAATCGATCCTTACTCATCTATCATGTTATTTGACGTTTGGATGGACTCCAGTAACTCTGATGAGAGACACAAAGATTTCGGACGCAGCAGAAGCTGGAAATAGTTTTAAACGAAACAACACGCATTAGCGTTGTTCCTGTGATGTATCTAATCGATCCTTACTTATCTATCATGTTATTTGACGTCTGTATGGACTCCAGTAACCCTGACGTGAGATACGAAGTTCTCGGACGCAGCAGAAGCTGGAAATAGTTTTAAACGAAACAACACGTATTAGCGTTGTTCCTGTGATGTATCTAATCGATCCTTACTTATCTATCATGTTATTTGACGTTTGGATGGACTCCAGTAACCCTGACGTTAGATACGAAGTTCTCGGACGCAGCAGAAGCTGGAAATAGTTTTAAACGAAACAACACGCATTAGCGTTGTTCCTGTGATGTATCTAATCGATCCTTACTTATCTATCATGTTATTTGACGTTTGGATGGACTCCAGTAACCCTGACGTGAGATACGAAGTTCTCGGACGCAGCAGAAGCTGGAAATAGTTTTAAACGAAACAACACGTATTAGCGTTGTTCCTGTGATGTATCTAATCGATCCTTACTCATCTATCATGTTATTTGACGTTTGGATGGACTCCAGTAACTCTGATGTGAGATACAAAGTTTTTGGACGCAGCAGAAGCTGGAAATAGTTTGAAACGAAACAACACGTATTTTCGTTGTTCCTGTGCTGTATCTAATCGATCCTTACTCATATATCATGTTATTTGGCGTTTCGATGGACTCCAGTAGCTCTGATGTGAGATACGACGTTTTCGGACGCAGCAGAAGCTGGAAATAGTTTTAAACGAAACAACACGTATTAGCGTTGTTCCTGTGATGTATCTAATCGATCCTTACTCATCTATCATGTTATTTGACGTTTTGATGGACTCCAGTAACTCTAATGTGAGATACGAAATTTTCGGACGCAGCAGAAGCTGGAAATAGTTTTAAACGAAACAACACGCATTAGCGTTGTTCCTGTGATGTATCTAATCGATCCTTACTTATCTATCATGTTATTTGACGTTTGGATGGACTCCAGTAACCCTGACGTGAGATACGAAGTTCTCGGACGCAGCAGAAGCTGGAAATAGTTTTAAACGAAACAACACGTATTAGCGTTGTTCCTGTGATGTATCTAATCGATCCTTACTCATCTATCATGTTATTTGACGTTTGGATGGACTCCAGTAACTCTGATGTGAAATACAAAGTTTTTGGACGCAGCAGAAGCTGGAAATAGTTTTGAACGAAACAACACGTATTAGCGTTGTTCCTGTGATGTATCTAATCGATCCTTACTCATCTATTATGTTATTTGGCGTTTCGATGGACTCCAGTAACTTTGATGTGAGATACGAAGTTCTCGGACGCAGCTGAAGCTAGAAATAGTTTTAAACGAAACAACACGCATTAGCGTTGTTACTGTGATGTATCTAATCGATCCTTACTTATCTATCATGTTATTTGACGTTTGGATGGACTCCAGTAACCCTGACGTGAGATACGAAGTTCTCGGACGCAGCAGAAGCTGGAAATAGTTTTAAACGAAACAACACGCACTAGCGTTGTTACTGTGCTGTATCTAATCGATCCTTACTCATATATCATGTTATTTGGCGTTTCGATGGACTCCTGTAGCTCTGATATGAGATACGACGTTTTCGGACGCAGCAGAAGCTGGAAATAGTTTGAAACGAAACAGCACGTATTAGCGTTATTCCTGTGATGTATCTAATCGATCCTTACTCATCTATCATGTTATTTGACGTTTGGATGGACTCCAGTAACTCTGATGAGAGACACAAAGATTTCGGACGCACCAGAAGCTGGAAATAGTTTTAAACGAAACAACACGCATTAGCGTTGATCCTGTGATGTATCTAATCGATCCTTACTTATCTATCATGTTATTTGACATTTGGATGGATTCCAGTAACCCTGACGTGAGATACGAAGTTCTCGGACGCAGCAGAAGCTGGAAATAGTTTTAAACGAAACAACACGTATTAGCGTTGTTCCTGTGATGTATCTAATCGATCCGTACTCATCTATCATGTTATTTGACGTTTGGATGGACTCCAGTAACTCTGATGTGAGATACAAAGTTTTTGGACGCAGCAGAAGCTGGAAATAGTTTTGAACGAAACAACACGTATTACCGTTGTTCCTGTGATGTATCTAATCGATCCTTACTTATCTATCATGTTATTTGACGTTTGGATGGACTCCAGTAACTCTAATGTGAGATACGAAATTTTCGGACGCAGCAGAAGCTGGAAATAGTTTTAAACGAAACAACACGCATTACAGTTGTTCCTGTGATGTATCTAATCGATCCTTACTTATCTATCATGTTATTTGACGTTTGGATGGACTCCAGTAACCCTGACGTGAGATACGAAGTTCTCGGACGCAGCAGAAGCTGGAAATAGTTTTAAACGAAACAACACGCATTAGCGTTGTTCCTGTGATGTATCTAATCGATCCTTACTTATCTATCATGTTATTTGACGTTTGGATGGACTCCAGTAACCCTGACGTGAGATACGAAGTTCTCGGACGCAGCAGAAGCTGGAAATAGTTTTAAACGAAACAACACGTATTAGCGTTGTTCCTGTGATGTATCTAATCGATCCTTACTCATCTATCATGTTATTTGACGTTTCGATGGACTCCAGTAACTCTAATGTGAGATACGAAGTTCTCGGACGCAGCTGAAGCTGGAAATAGTTTGAAACGAAACAACACGTATTAGCGTTGTTCCTGTGATGTATCTAATCGATCCTTACTCATCTATCATGTTATTTGACGTTTGGATGGACTCCAGTAACTCTGATGAGAGACACAAAGATTTCGGACGCAGCAGAAGCTGGAAATAGTTTTAAACGAAACAACACGCATTAGCGTTGTTCCTGTGATGTATCGAAACGATCCTTACTTATCTAACATGTTATTTGACGTTTGGATGGACTCCAGTAAGTCTGATGTGAGATAAAAAGTTTTTGGACGCAGCAGGAGCTGGAAATAGTTCTAAACGAAACAACACGTATTAGCGTTGTTCCTGTGCTGTATCTAATCGATCCTTACTCATATATCATGTTATTTGGCGTTTCGATGGACTCCAGTAGCTCTGATATGAGATACGACGTTTTCGGACGCAGCAGAAGCTGGAAATACTTTGAAACGAAACAACACGTATTAGCGTTGTTCCTGTGATGTATCTAATCGATCCTTACTCATCTAACATGTTATTTGACGTTTGGATGGACTCCAGTAACTCTGATGTGAGATACAAAGTTTTTGGACGCAGCAGAAGCTGGAAATAGTTTTGAACGAAACAACACGTATTACCGTTGTTCCTGTGATGTATCTAATCGATCCTTACTTATCTATCATGTTATTTGACGTTTGGATGGACTCCAGTAACTCTAATGTGAGATACGAAATTTTCGGACGCAGCAGAAGCTGGAAATAGTTTTAAACGAAACAACACGCATTACAGTTGTTCCTGTGATGTATCTAATCGATCCTTACTTATCTATCATGTTATTTGACGTTTGGATGGACTCCAGTAACCCTGACGTGAGATACGAAGTTCTCGGACGCAGCAGAAGCTGGAAATAGTTTTAAACGAAACAACACGCATTAGCGTTGTTCCTGTGATGTATCTAATCGATCCTTACTTATCTATCATGTTATTTGACGTTTGGATGGACTCCAGTAACCCTGACGTGAGATACGAAGTTCTCGGACGCAGCAGAAGCTGGAAATAGTTTTAAACGAAACAACACGTATTAGCGTTGTTCCTGTGATGTATCTAATCGATCCTTACTCATCTATCATGTTATTTGACGTTTCGATGGACTCCAGTAACTCTAATGTGAGATACGAAGTTCTCGGACGCAGCTGAAGCTGGAAATAGTTTTAAACGAAACAACACGCATTAGCTTTGTTCCTGTGATGTATCTAATCGATCCTTACTCATATATCATGTTATTTGGCGTTTCGATGGACTCCAGTAGCTCTGATATGAGATACGACGTTTTCGGACGCAGCAGAAGCTGGAAATAGTTTGAAACGAAACAACACGTATTAGCGTTGTTCCTGTGATGTATCTAATCGATCCTTACTCATCTATCATGTTATTTGACGTTTGGATGGACTCCAGTAACTCTGATGAGAGACACAAAGATTTCGGACGCAGCAGAAGCTGGAAATAGTTTTGAACGAAACAACACGTATTAGCGTTGTTCCTGTGATGTATCTAATCGATCCTTACTCATCTATCATGTTATTTGACGTTTCGATGGACTCCAGTAACTCTAATGTGAGATACGAAGTTCTCGGACGCAGCTGAAGCTGGAAATAGTTTTAAACGAAACAACACGCATTAGCGTTGTTCCTGTGATGTATCGAAACGATCCTTACTTATCTAACATGTTATTTGACGTTTGGATGGACTCCAGTAAGTCTGATGTGAGATAAAAAGTTTTTGGACGCAGCAGGAGCTGGAAATAGTTCTAAACGAAACAACACGTATTAGCGTTGTTCCTGTGCTGTATCTAATCGATCCTTACTCATATATCATGTTATTTGGCGTTTCGATGGACTCCAGTAGCTCTGATATGAGATACGACGTTTTCGGACGCAGCAGAAGCTGGAAATACTTTGAAACGAAACAACACGTATTAGCGTTGTTCCTGTGATGTATCTAATCGATCCTTACTCATCTATCATGTTATTTGACGTTTGGATGGACTCCAGTAACTCTGATGAGAGACACAAAGATTTCGGACGCAGCAGAAGCTGGAAATAGTTTTGAACGAAACAACACGTATTAGCGTTGTTCCTGTGATGTATCTAATCGATCCTTACTCGTCTATCATGTTATTTGACGTTTCGATGGACTCCAGTAACTCTAATGTGAGATACGAAATTTTCGGACGCAGCAGAAGCTGGAAATAGTTTTAAACGAAACAACACGCATTAGCGTTGTTCCTGTGATGTATCTAATCGATCCTTACTTATCTATCATGTTATTTGACGTTTGGATGGACTTTAGTAACCCTGACGTGAGATACGAAGTTCTCGGACGCAGCAGAAGCTGGAAATAGTTTTAAACGAAACAACACGTATTAGCGTTGTTCCTGTGATGTGTCTAATCGATCCTTACTCATCTATCATGTTATTTGACGTTTGGATGGACTCCAGTAACCCTGACGTGAGATACGAAGTTCTCGGACGCACCAGAAGCTGGAAATAGTTTTAAACGAAACAACACGTATTAGCGTTGTTCCTGTGATGTGTCTAATCGATCCTTACTCATCTATCATGTTATTTGACGTTTGGATGGAGTCCACTAACTCTGATGTGAGATACAAAGTTTTTGGACGCAGCAGAAGCTGGAAATAGTTTTGAACGAAACAACACGTATTAGCGTTGTTCCTGTGATGTATCTAATCGATCCTTACTTAGCTACTATGTTATTTGACGTTTGGATGGACTCCAGTAACTCTAATGTGAGATACGAAATTCTCGGACGCAGCAGAAGCTGGAAATAGTTTTAAACGAAACAACACGCATTAGCGTTGTTCCTGTGATGTATCTAATCGATCCTTACTTAGCTGCTATGTTATTTGACGTTTCGATGGACTCCAGTAACTCTAATGTGAGATACGAAATTTTCGGACGCAGCAGTAGCTGGAAATTGTTTTAAACGAAACAACACGCATTAGCGTTGTTCCTGTGATGTATCTAATCGATCCTTACTCATCTATCATGTTATTTGGCGTTTCGATGGACTCCAGTAACTTTGATGTGAGATACGAAGTTCTCGGGCGCAGATGAAGCTGGAAATAGTTTTAAATGAAACAACACGTATTAGCGTTGTTCCTGTGATGTATCTAAACGATCCTTACTTATCTAACATGTTATTTGAAGTTTGGATGGACTCCAGTAACTCTAATGTGAGATACGAAATTTTCGGACGCAGCAGAAGCTGGAAATAGTTTTAAACGAAACAACACGCATTAGCGTTGTTCCTGTGATGTATCTAATCGATCCTTACTTATCTATCATGTTATTTGACGTTTGGATGGACTCCAGTAACCCTGACGTGAGATACGAAGTTCTCGGACGCAGCAGAAGCTGGAAATAGTTTTAAACGAAACAACACGTATTAGCTTTGTTCCTGTGCTGTATCTAATCGATCCTTACTTATCTATCATGTTATTTGACGTTTGGATGGACTCCAGTAACCCTGACGTGAGATACGAAGTTCTCGGACGCAGCAGAAGCTGGAAACAGTTTTAAACGAAACAACACGCATTAGCGTTGTTCCTGTGATGTATCTAATCGATCCTTACTTATCTATCATGTTATTTGACGTTTGGATGGACTCCAGTAACCCTGACGTGAGATACGAAGTTTTCGGACGCAGCAGAAGCTGGAAACAGTTTTAAACGAAACAACACGCATTAGCGTTGTTCCTGTGCTGTATCTAATCGATCCTTACTTATCTATCATGTTATTTGACGTTTGGATGGACTCCAGTAACCCTGACGTGAGATACGAAGTTCTCGGACGCAGCTGAAGCTGGAAATAGTTTTAAATGAAACAACACGTATCAGCGTTGTTCCTGTGATGTATCTAAACGATCCTTACTTATCTAACATGTTATTTGACGTTTGGATGGACTCCAGTAAGTCTGATGTGAGATACAGTTTTTGGAGGCAGCAGGAGCTGGAAATAGTTTTAAACGAAACAACACGTATTAGCGTTGTTCCTGTGCTGTATCTAATCGATCCTTACTCATATATCATGTTATTTGGCGTTTCGATGGACTCCAGTAGCTCTGATGTGAGATACGACGTTTTCGGACGCAGCAGAAGCTGGAAATAGTTTTAAACGAAACAACACGCATTAGCGTTGTTCCTGTGATGTATCTAATCGATCCTTACTTAGCTACTATGTTATTTGACGTTTGGATGGACTCCAGTAACTCTAATGTGAGATACGAAATTTTCGGACGCAGCAGAAGCTGGAAATAGTTTTAAACGAAACAACACGCATTAGCGTTGTTCCTGTGATGTATCTTATCGATCCTTACTCATCTATCATGTTATTTGACGTATGGATGGACTCCAGTAACCCTTACGTGAGATACGAAGTTCTCGGACGCAGCAGAAGCTAGAAATAGTTTTAAACGAAACAACACGCATTAGCGTTGTTACTGTGATGTATCTAATCGATCCTTACTTATCTATCATGTTATTTGACGTTTGGATGGACTCCAGTAAGTCTGATGTGAGATACAAAGTTTTTGACGCAGCAGAAGCTGGAAATAATTTTGAACGAAACAACACGTATTAGCGTTGTTCCTGTGATGTATCTAATCGATCCTTACTTAGCTACTATGTTATTTGACGTTTCGATGGACTCCAGTAACTCTAATGTGAGATACGAAATTTTCGGACGCAGCAGAAGCTGGAAATAGTTTTAAACGAAACAACACGCATTAGCGTTGTTCCTGTGATGTATCTAATCGATACTTACTCATCTATCATGTTATTTGGCGTTTCGATGGACTCCAGTAACCCTGACGTGAGATACGAAGTTCTCGGACGCAGCAGAAGCTGGAAATAGTTTTAAACGAAACAACACGTATTAGCGTTGTTCCTGTGATGTATCTAATCGATCCTTACTCATCTATCATGTTATTTGACGTTTCGATGGACTCCAGTAACTCTGATGTGAGATACGAAATTTTCGGACGCAGCAGAAGCTGGAAATAGTTTTAAACGAAACAACACGCATTAGCGTTGTTCCTGTGCTGTATCTTATCGATCCTTACTCATATATCATGTTATTTGGCGTTTCGATGGACTCCAGTAGCTCTGATATGAGATACGACGTTTTCGGACGCAGCAGAAGCTGGAAATAGTTTGAAACGAAACAACACGTATTAGCGTTGTTCCTGTGATGTATCTAATCGATCCTTACTCATCTATCATGTTATTTGACGTTTGGACTTACTCCAGTAACTCTGATGTGAGATACAAAGTTTTTGGACGCAGCAGAAGCTGGAAATAGTTTTGAACGAAACAACACGTATTAGCGTTGTTCCTGTGATGTATCTAATCGATCCTTACTCATCTATCATGTTATTTGGCGTTTCGATGGACTCCAGTAACTTTGATGTGAGATACGAAGTTCTCGGACGCAGCTGAAGCTAGAAATAGTTTTAAACGAAACAACACGCACTAGCGTTGTTACTGTGATGTATCTAATCGATCCTTGCTTATCTATCATGTTATTTGACGTTTGGATGGACTCCAGTAAGTCTGATGTGAGATACAAAGTTTTTGGACGCAGCAG
Source organism: Prosopocoilus inquinatus (assembly GCA_036172665.1). Classification (NCBI taxonomy): domain Eukaryota; kingdom Metazoa; phylum Arthropoda; class Insecta; order Coleoptera; family Lucanidae; genus Prosopocoilus; species Prosopocoilus inquinatus. Next base: position 46,733,752 of record CM069870.1, read on the forward strand.
AAGCTGGAAATAGTTTTGAACGAAACAACACGTATTAGCGTTGTTCCTGTGATGTATCTAATCGATCCTTACTTAGCTACTATATTATTTGGCGTTTCGATGGACTCCAGTAACTCTAATCTGAGATACGAAATTTTCGGACGCAGCAGAAGCTGGAAATAGTTTTTAACGAAACAACACGCACTAGCGTTGTTCCTGTGCTGTATCTAATCGATCCTTACTCATCTATCATGTTATTTGACGTTTGGATGGACTCCAGTAACTCTGATGTGAGATACAAAGTTTTCGGACGCAGCAGAAGCTGGAAATAGTTTGAAACGAAACAGCACGTATTAGCGTTATTCCTGTGATGTATCTAATCGATCCTTACTCATCTATCATGTTATTTGACGTTTGGATGGACTCCAGTAACTCTGATGAGAGACACAAAGATTTCGGACGCACCAGAAGCTGGAAATAGTTTTAAACGAAACAACACGCATTAGCGTTGATCCTGTGATGTATCTAATCGATCCTTACTCATCTATCATGTTATTTGACGTTTGGATGGACTCCAGTAACTCTGATGTGAGATACAAAGTTTTTGGACTCAGCAGAAGCTGGAAATAGTTTTGAACGAAACAACACGTATTACCGTTGTTCCTGTGATGTATCTAATCGATCCTTACTTATCTATCATGTTATTTGACGTTTGGATGGACTCCAGTAACTCTAATGTGAGATACGAAATTTTCGGACGCAGCAGAAGCTGGAAATAGTTTTAAACGAAACAACACGCATTAGCGTTGTTCCTGTGATGTATCTAATCGATCCTTACTTATCTATCATGTTATTTGACGTTTGGATGGACTCCAGTAACCCTGACGTGAGATACGAAGTTCTCGGACGCAGCAGAAGCTGGAAATAGTTTTAAACGAAACAACACGCATTAGCGTTGTTCCTGTGATGTATCTAATCGATCCTTACTTATCTATCATGTTATTTGACGTTTGGATGGACTCCAGTAACCCTGACGTGAGATACGAAGTTCTCGGACGCAGCAGAAGCTGGAAATAGTTTTAAACGAAACAACACGTATTAGCGTTGTTCCTGTGATGTATCTAATCGATCCTTACTCATCTATCATGTTATTTGACGTTTCGATGGACTCCAGTAACTCTGATGTGAGATACGAAATTTTCGGACGCAGCAGAAGCTGGAAATAGTTTTAAACGAAACAACACGCATTAGCGTTGTTCCTGTGCTGTATCTTATCGATCCTTACTCATATATCATGTTATTTGGCGTTTCGATGGACTCCAGTAGCTCTGATATGAGATACGACGTTTTCGGACGCAGCAGAAGCTGGAAATAGTTTGAAACGAAACAACACGTATTAGCGTTGTTCCTGTGATGTATCTAATCGATCCTTACTCATCTATCATGTTATTTGACGTTTGGATGGACTCCAGTAACTCTGATGAGAGACACAAAGATTTCGGACGCAGCAGAAGCTGGAAATAGTTTTAAACGAAACAACACGCATTAGCGTTGTTCCTGTGATGTATCTAATCGATCCTTACTTATCTATCATGTTATTTGACGTCTGGATGGACTCCAGTAACCCTGACGTGAGATACGAAGTTCTCGGACGCAGCAGAAGCTGGAAATAGTTTTAAACGAAACAACACGTATTAGCGTTGTTCCTGTGATGTATCTAATCGATCCTTACTTATCTATCATGTTATTTGACGTTTGGATGGACTCCAGTAACCCTGACGTTATATACGAAGTTCTCGGACGCAGCAGAAGCTGGAAATAGTTTTAAACGAAACAACACGCATTAGCGTTGTTCCTGTGATGTATCTAATCGATCCTTACTTATCTATCATGTTATTTGACGTTTGGATGGACTCCAGTAACCCTGACGTGAGATACGAAGTTCTCGGACGCAGCAGAAGCTGGAAATAGTTTTAAACGAAACAACACGCATTAGCGTTGTTCCTGTGATGTATCTAATCGATCCTTACTTATCTATCATGTTATTTGACGTTTGGATGGACTCCAGTAACCCTGACGTGAGATACGAAGTTCTCGGACGCAGCAGAAGCTGGAAATAGTTTTAAACGAAACAACACGCATTAGCGTTGTTCCTATGATGTATCTAATCGATCCTTACTTATCTATCATGTTATTTGACGTTTGGATGGACTCCAGTAACCCTGACGTGAGATACGAAGTTCTCGGACGCAGCAGAAGCTGGAAATAGTTTTAAACGAAACAACACGTATTAGCGTTGTTCCTGTGATGTATCTAATCGATCCTTACTCATCTATCATGTTATTTGACGTTTGGATGGACTCCAGTAACTCTGATGTGAAATACAAAGTTTTTGGACGCAGCAGAAGCTGGAAATAGATTTGAACGAAACAACACGTATTAGCGTTGTTCCTGTGATGTATCTAATCGATCCTTACTCATCTATTATGTTATTTGGCGTTTCGATGGACTCCAGTAACTTTGATGTGAGATACGAAGTTCTCGGACGCAGCTGAAGCTAGAAATAGTTTTAAACGAAACAACACGCATTAGCGTTGTTACTGTGATGTATCTAATCGATCCTTACTTATCTATCATGTTATTTGACGTTTGGATGGACTCCAGTAACCCTGACGTGAGATACGAAGTTCTCGGACGCAGCAGAAGCTGGAAATAGTTTTAAACGAAACAACACGCACTAGCGTTGTTACTGTGCTGTATCTAATCGATCCTTATTCATATATCATGTTATTTGGCGTTTCGATGGACTCCTGTAGCTCTGATATTAGATACGACGTTTTCGGACGCAGCAGAAGCTGGAAATAGTTTGAAACGAAACAGCACGTATTAGCGTTATTCCTGTGATGTATCTAATCGATCCTTACTCATCTATCATGTTATTTGACGTTTGGATGGACTCCAGTAACTCTGATGAGAGACACAAAGATTTCGGACGCACCAGAAGCTGGAAATAGTTTTAAACGAAACAACACGCATTAGCGTTGATCCTGTGATGTATCTAATCGATCCTTACTTATCTATCATGTTATTTGACATTTGGATGGATTCCAGTAACCCTGACGTGAGATACGAAGTTCTCGGACGCAGCAGAAGCTGGAAATAGTTTTAAACGAAACAACACGTATTAGCGTTGTTCCTGTGATGTATCTAATCGATCCGTACTCATCTATCATGTTATTTGACGTTTGGATGGACTCCAGTAACTCTGATGTGAGATACAAAGTTTTTGGACGCAGCAGAAGCTGGAAATAGTTTTGAACGAAACAACACGTATTACCGTTGTTCCTGTGATGTATCTAATCGATCCTTACTTATCTATCATGTTATTTGACGTTTGGATGGACTCCAGTAACTCTAATGTGAGATACGAAATTTTCGGACGCAGCAGAAGCTGGAAATAGTTTTAAACGAAACAACACGCATTACAGTTGTTCCTGTGATGTATCTAATCGATCCTTACTTATCTATCATGTTATTTGACGTTTGGATGGACTCCAGTAACCCTGACGTGAGATACGAAGTTCTCGGACGCAGCAGAAGCTGGAAATAGTTTTAAACGAAACAACACGCATTAGCGTTGTTCCTGTGATGTATCTAATCGATCCTTACTTATCTATCATGTTATTTGACGTTTGGATGGACTCCAGTAACCCTGACGTGAGATACGAAGTTCTCGGACGCAGCAGAAGCTGGAAATAGTTTTAAACGAAACAACACGTATTAGCGTTGTTCCTGTGATGTATCTAATCGATCCTTACTCATCTATCATGTTATTTGACGTTTCGATGGACTCCAGTAACTCTAATGTGAGATACGAAGTTCTCGGACGCAGCTGAAGCTGGAAATAGTTTTAAACGAAACAACACGCATTAGCTTTGTTCCTGTGATGTATCTAATCGATCCTTACTCATATATCATATTATTTGGCGTTTCGATGGACTCCAGTAGCTCTGATATGAGATACGTTTTCGGACGCAGCAGAAGCTGGAAATAGTTTGAAACGAAACAACACGTATTAGCGTTGTTCCTGTGATGTATCTAATCGATCCTTACTCATCTATCATGTTATTTGACGTTTGGATGGACTCCAGTAACTCTGATGAGAGACACAAAGATTTCGGACGCAGCAGAAGCTGGAAATAGTTTTGAACGAAACAACACGTATTAGCGTTGTTCCTGTGATGTATCTAATCGATCCTTACTCATCTATCATGTTATTTGACGTTTCGATGGACTCCTGTAACTCTAATGTGAGATACGAAGTTCTCGGACGCAGCTGAAGCTGGAAATAGTTTTAAACGAAACAACACGCATTAGCGTTGTTCCTGTGATGTATCGAAACGATCCTTACTTATCTAACATGTTATTTGACGTTTGGATGGACTCCAGTAAGTCTGATGTGAGATAAAAAGTTTTTGGACGCAGCAGGAGCTGGAAATAGTTCTAAACGAAACAACACGTATTAGCGTTGTTCCTGTGCTGTATCTAATCGATCCTTACTCATATATCATGTTATTTGGCGTTTCGATGGACTCCAGTAGCTCTGATATGAGATACGACGTTTTCGGACGCAGCAGAAGCTGGAAATACTTTGAAACGAAACAACACGTATTAGCGTTGTTCCTGTGATGTATCTAATCGATCCTTACTCGTCTATCATGTTATTTGACGTTTCGATGGACTCCAGTAACTCTAATGTGAGATACGAAATTTTCGGACGCAGCAGAAGCTGGAAATAGTTTTAAACGAAACAACACGCATTAGCGTTGTTCCTGTGATGTATCTAATCGATCCTTACTTATCTATCATGTTATTTGACGTTTGGATGGACTTTAGTAACCCTGACGTGAGATACGAAGTTCTCGGACGCAGCAGAAGCTGGAAATAGTTTTAAACGAAACAACACGTATTAGCGTTGTTCCTGTGATGTGTCTAATCGATCCTTACTCATCTATCATGTTATTTGACGTTTGGATGGACTCCAGTAACCCTGACGTGAGATACGAAGTTCTCGGACGCACCAGAAGCTGGAAATAGTTTTAAACGAAACAACACGTATTAGCGTTGTTCCTGTGATGTGTCTAATCGATCCTTACTCATCTATCATGTTATTTGACGTTTGGATGGAGTCCACTAACTCTGATGTGAGATACAAAGTTTTTGGACGCAGCAGAAGCTGGAAATAGTTTTGAACGAAACAACACGTATTAGCGTTGTTCCTGTGATGTATCTAATCGATCCTTACTTAGCTACTATGTTATTTGACGTTTGGATGGACTCCAGTAACTCTAATGTGAGATACGAAATTCTCGGACGCAGCAGAAGCTGGAAATAGTTTTAAACGAAACAACACGCATTAGCGTTGTTCCTGTGATGTATCTAATCGATCCTTACTTAGCTGCTATGTTATTTGACGTTTCGATGGACTCCAGTAACTCTAATGTGAGATACGAAATTTTCGGACGCAGCAGTAGCTGGAAATTGTTTTAAACGAAACAACACGCATTAGCGTTGTTTCTGTGATGTATCTAATCGATCCTTACTCATCTATCATGTTATTTGGCGTTTCGATGGACTCCAATAACTTTGATGTGAGATACGAAGTTCTCGGGCGCAGATGAAGCTGGAAATAGTTTTAAATGAAACAACACGTATTAGCGTTGTTCCTGTGATGTGTCTAAACGATCCTTACTTATCTAACATGTTATTTGAAGTTTGGATGGACTCCAGTAACTCTAATGTGAGATACGAAATTTTCGGACGCAGCAGAAGCTGGAAATAGTTTTAAACGAAACAACACGCATTAGCGTTGTTCCTGTGATGTATCTAATCGATCCTTACTTATCTATCATGTTATTTGACGTTTGGATGGACTCCAGTAACCCTGACGTGAGATACGAAGTTCTCGGACGCAGCAGAAGCTGGAAATAGTTTTAAACGAAACAACACGTATTAGCTTTGTTCCTGTGCTGTATCTAATCGATCCTTACTTATCTATCATGTTATTTGACGTTTGGATGGACTCCAGTAACCCTGACGTGAGATACGAAGTTCTCGGACGCAGCAGAAGCTGGAAACAGTTTTAAACGAAACAACACGCATTAGCGTTGTTCCTGTGATGTATCTAATCGATCCTTACTTATCTATCATGTTATTTGACGTTTGGATGGACTCCAGTAACCCTGACGTGAGATACGAAGTTTTCGGACGCAGCAGAAGCTGGAAACAGTTTTAAACGAAACAACACGCATTAGCGTTGTTCCTGTGCTGTATCTAATCGATCCTTACTTATCTATCATGTTATTTGACGTTTGGATAGACTCCAGTAACCCTGACGTGAGATACGAAGTTCTCGGACGCAGCTGAAGCTGGAAATAGTTTTAAATGAAACAACACGTATCAGCGTTGTTCCTGTGATGTATCTAAACGATCCTTACTTATCTAACATGTTATTTGACGTTTGGATGGACTCCAGTAAGTCTGATGTGAGATACAGTTTTTGGAGGCAGCAGGAGCTGGAAATAGTTTTAAACGAAACAACACGTATTAGCGTTGTTCCTGTGCTGTATCTAATCGATCCTTACTCATATATCATGTTATTTGGCGTTTCGATGGACTCCAGTAGCTCTGATGTGAGATACGACGTTTTCGGACGCAGCAGAAGCTGGAAATAGTTTTAAACGAAACAACACGCATTAGCGTTGTTCCTGTGATGTATCTAATCGATCCTTACTTAGCTACTATGTTATTTGACGTTTGGATGGACTCCAGTAACTCTAATGTGAGATACGAAATTTTCGGACGCAGCAGAAGCTGGAAATAGTTTTAAACGAAACAACACGCATTAGCGTTGTTCCTGTGATGTATCTTATCGATCCTTACTCATCTATCATGTTATTTGACGTATGGATGGACTCCAGTAACCCTGACGTGAGATACGAAGTTCTCGGACGCAGCAGAAGCTGGAAATAGTTTTAAACGAAACAACACGCATTAGCGTTGTTCCTGTGATGTATCTAATCGATCCTTATTTATCTATCATGTTATTTGACGTGACGTTTGGATGGACTCCAGTAACCCTGACGTGAGATACGAAGTTCTCGGACGCAGCAGAAACTGGAAATAGTTTTAAACGAAAAAACACGTATTAGCGTTGTTCCTGTGATGTATCTAATCGATCCTTACTCATCTATCATGTTATTTGACGTTTGGATGGACTCCAGTAACTCTGATGTGAGATACAAAGTTTTTGGACGCAACAGAAGCTGGAAATAGTTTTGAACGAAACAACACGTATTAGCGTTGTTCCTGTGATGTATCTAATCGATCCTGACTCATCTATCATGTTATTTGGCGTTTCGATGGACTCCAGTAACTTTGATGTGAGATACGAAGTTCTCGGACGCAGCTGAAGCTAGAAATAGTTTTAAACGAAACAACACGCATTAGCGTTGTTACTGTGATGTATCTAATCGATCCTTACTTATCTATCATGTTATTTGACGTTTGGATGGACTCCAGTAAGTCTGATGTGAGATACAAAGTTTTTGACGCAGCAGAAGCTGGAAATAATTTTGAACGAAACAACACGTATTAGCGTTGTTCCTGTGATGTATCTAATCGATCCTTACTTAGCTACTATGTTATTTGACGTTTCGATGGACTCCAGTAACTCTAATGTGAGATACGAAATTTTCGGACGCAGCAGAAGCTGGAAATAGTTTTAAACGAAACAACACGCATTAGCGTTGTTCCTGTGATGTATCTAATCGAAACTTACTCATCTATCATGTTATTTGGCGTTTCGATGGACTCCAGTAACCCTGACGTGAGATACGAAGTTCTCGGACGCAGCAGAAGCTGGAAATAGTTTTAAACGAAACAACACGTATTAGCGTTGTTCCTGTGATGTATCTAATCGATCCTTACTCATCTATCATGTTATTTGACGTTTCGATGGACTCCAGTAACTCTGATGTGAGATACGAAATTTTCGGACGCAGCAGAAGCTGGAAATAGTTTTAAACGAAACAACACGCATTAGCGTTGTTCCTGTGCTGTATCTTATCGATCCTTACTCATATATCATGTTATTTGGCGTTTCGATGGACTCCAGTAGCTCTGATATGAGATACGACGTTTTCGGACGCAGCAGAAGCTGGAAATAGTTTGAAACGAAACAACACGTATTAGCGTTGTTCCTGTGATGTATCTAATCGATCCTTACTCATCTATCATGTTATTTGACGTTTGGATGGACTCCAGTAACTCTGATGAGAGACACAAAGATTTCGGACGCAGCAGAAGCTGGAAATAGTTTTAAACGAAACAACACGCATTAGCGTTGTTCCTGTGATGTATCTAATCGATCCTTACTTATCTATCATGTTATTTGACGTCTGGATGGACTCCAGTAACCCTGACGTGAGATACGAAGTTCTCGGACGCAGCAGAAGCTGGAAATAGTTTTAAACGAAACAACACGTATTAGCGTTGTTCCTGTGATGTATCTAATCGATCCTTACTTATCTATCATGTTATTTGACGTTTGGATGGACTCCAGTAACCCTGACGTTAGATACGAAGTTCTCGGACGCAGCAGAAGCTGGAAATAGTTTTAAACGAAACAACACGCATTAGCGTTGTTCCTGTGATGTATCTAATCGATCCTTACTTATCTATCATGTTATTTGACGTTTGGATGGACTCCAGTAACCCTGACGTGAGATACGAAGTTCTCGGACGCAGCAGAAGCTGGAAATAGTTTTAAACGAAACAACACGTATTAGCGTTGTTCCTGTGATGTATCTAATCGATCCTTACTCATCTATCATGTTATTTGACGTTTGGATGGACTCCAGTAACTCTGATGTGAGATACAAAGTTTTTGGACGCAGCAGAAGCTGGAAATAGTTTGAAACGAAACAACACGTATTTTCGTTGTTCCTGTGCTGTATCTAATCGATCCTTACTCATATATCATGTTATTTGGCGTTTCGATGGACTCCAGTAGCTCTGATGTGAGATACGACGTTTTCGGACGCAGCAGAAGCTGGAAATAGTTTTAAACGAAACAACACGTATTAGCGTTGTTCCTGTGATGTATCTAATCGATCCTTACTCATCTATCATGTTATTTGACGTTTTGATGGACTCCAGTAACTCTAATGTGAGATACGAAATTTTCGGACGCAGCAGAAGCTGGAAATAGTTTTAAACGAAACAACACGCATTAGCGTTGTTCCTGTGATGTATCTAATCGATCCTTACTTATCTATCATGTTATTTGACGTTTGGATGGACTCCAGTAACCCTGACGTGAGATACGAAGTTCTCGGACGCAGCAGAAGCTGGAAATAGTTTTAAACGAAACAACACGCATTAGCGTTGTTCCTATGATGTATCTAATCGATCCTTACTTATCTATCATGTTATTTGACGTTTGGATGGACTCCAGTAACCCTGACGTGAGATACGAAGTTCTCGGACGCAGCAGAAGCTGGAAATAGTTTTAAACGAAACAACACGTATTAGCGTTGTTCCTGTGATGTATCTAATCGATCCTTACTCATCTATCATGTTATTTGACGTTTGGATGGACTCCAGTAACTCTGATGTGAAATACAAAGTTTTTGGACGCAGCAGAAGCTGGAAATAGTTTTGAACGAAACAACACGTATTAGCGTTGTTCCTGTGATGTATCTAATCGATCCTTACTCATCTATTATGTTATTTGGCGTTTCGATGGACTCCAGTAACTTTGATGTGAGATACGAAGTTCTCGGACGCAGCTGAAGCTAGAAATAGTTTTAAACGAAACAACACGCATTAGCGTTGTTACTGTGATGTATCTAATCGATCCTTACTTATCTATCATGTTATTTGACGTTTGGATGGACTCCAGTAACCCTGACGTGAGATACGAAGTTCTCGGACGCAGCAGAAGCTGGAAATAGTTTTAAACGAAACAACACGCACTAGCGTTGTTACTGTGCTGTATCTAATCGATCCTTACTCATATATCATGTTATTTGGCGTTTCGATGGACTCCTGTAGCTCTGATATGAGATACGACGTTTTCGGACGCAGCAGAAGCTGGAAATAGTTTGAAACGAAACAGCACGTATTAGCGTTATTCCTGTGATGTATCTAATCGATCCATACTCATCTATCATGTTATTTGACGTTTGGATGGACTCCAGTAACTCTGATGAGAGACACAAAGATTTCGGACGCACCAGAAGCTGGAAATAGTTTTAAACGAAACAACACGCATTAGCGTTGATCCTGTGATGTATCTAATCGATCCTTACTTATCTATCATGTTATTTGACGTTTGGATGGACTCCAGTAACTCTAATGTGAGATACGAAATTTTCGGACGCAGCAGAAGCTGGAAATAGTTTTAAACGAAACAACACGCATTACAGTTGTTCCTGTGATGTATCTAATCGATCCTTACTTATCTATCATGTTATTTGACGTTTGGATGGACTCCAGTAACTCTAATGTGAGATACGAAATTTTCGGACGCAGCAGAAGCTGGAAATAGTTTTAAACGAAACAACACGCATTACAGTTGTTCCTGTGATGTATCTAATCGATCCTTACTTATCTATCATGTTATTTGACGTTTGGATGGACTCCAGTAACCCTGACGTGAGATACGAAGTTCTCGGACGCAGCAGAAGCTGGAAATAGTTTTAAACGAAACAACACGCATTAGCGTTGTTCCTGTGATGTATCTAATCGATCCTTACTTATCTATCATGTTATTTGACGTTTGGATGGACTCCAGTAACCCTGACGTGAGATACGAAGTTCTCGGACGCAGCAGAAGCTGGAAATAGTTTTAAACGAAACAACACGTATTAGCGTTGTTCCTGTGATGTATCTAATCGATCCTTACTCATCTATCATGTTATTTGACGTTTCGATGGACTCCAGTAACTCTAATGTGAGATACGAAGTTCTCGGACGCAGCTGAAGCTGGAAATAGTTTTAAACGAAACAACACGCATTAGCTTTGTTCCTGTGATGTATCTAATCGATCCTTACTCATATATCATGTTATTTGGCGTTTCGATGGACTCCAGTAGCTCTGATATGAGATACGACGTTTTCGGACGCAGCAGAAGCTGGAAATAGTTTGAAACGAAACAACACGTATTAGCGTTGTTCCTGTGATGTATCTAATCGATCCTTACTAATCTATCATGTTATTTGACGTTTGGATGGACTCCAGTAACTCTGATGAGAGACACAAAGATTTCGGACGCAGCAGAAGCTGGAAATAGTTTTGAACGAAACAACACGTATTAGCGTTGTTCCTGTGATGTATCTAATCGATCCTTACTCATCTATCATGTTATTTGACGTTTCGATGGACTCCAGTAACTCTAATGTGAGATACGAAGTTCTCGGACGCAGCTGAAGCTGGGAATAGTTTTAAACGAAACAACACGCATTAGCGTTGTTCCTGTGATGTATCGTAACGATCCTTACTTATCTAACATGTTATTTGACGTTTGGATGGACTCCAGTAAGTCTGATGTGAGATAAAAAGTTTTTGGACGCAGCAGGAGCTGGAAATAGTTCTAAACGAAACAACACGTATTAGCGTTGTTCCTGTGCTGTATCTAATCGATCCTTACTCATATATCATGTTATTTGGCGTTTCGATGGACTCCAGTAGCTCTGATATGAGATACGACGTTTTCGGACGCAGCAGAAGCTGGAAATACTTTGAAACGAAACAACACGTATTAGCGTTGTTCCTGTGATGTATCTAATCGATCCTTACTCATCTATCATGTTATTTGACGTTTGGATGGACTCCAGTAACTCTGATGAGAGACACAAAGATTTCGGACGCAGCAGAAGCTGGAAATAGTTTTGAACGAAACAACACGTATTAGCGTTGTTCCTGTGATGTATCTAATCGATCCTTACTCGTCTATCATGTTATTTGACGTTTCGATGGACTCCAGTAACTCTAATGTGAGATACGAAATTTTCGGACGCAGCAGAAGCTGGAAATAGTTTTAAACGAAACAACACGCATTAGCGTTGTTCCTGTGATGTATCTAATCGATCCTTACTTAGCTACTATGTTATTTGACGTTTGGATGGACTCCAGTAACTCTAATGTGAGATACGAAATTCTCGGACGCAGCAGAAGCTGGAAATAGTTTTAAACGAAACAACACGCATTAGCGTTGTTCCTGTGATGTATCTAATCGATCCTTACTCATCTATCATGTTATTTGACGTTTGGATGGACTCCAGTAACCCTGACGTGAGATACGAAGTTCTCGGACGCACCAGAAGCTGGAAATAGTTTTAAACGAAACAACACGTATTAGCGTTGTTCCTGTGATGTGTCTAATCGATCCTTACTCATCTATCATGTTATTTGACGTTTGGATGGAGTCCACTAACTCTGATGTGAGATACAAAGTTTTTGGACGCAGCAGAAGCTGGAAATAGTTTTGAACGAAACAACACGTATTAGCGTTGTTCCTGTGATGTATCTAATCGATCCTTACTTAGCTACTATGTTATTTGACGTTTGGATGGACTCCAGTAACTCTAATGTGAGATACGAAATTCTCGGACGCAGCAGAAGCTGGAAATAGTTTTAAACGAAACAACACGCATTAGCGTTGTTCCTGTGATGTATCTAATCGATCCTTACTTAGCTGCTATGTTATTTGACGTTTCGATGGACTCCAGTAACTCTAATGTGAGATACGAAATTTTCGGACGCAGCAGAAGCTGGAAATTGTTTTAAACGAAACAACATGCATTGGCGTTGTTCCTGTGATGTATCTAATCGATCCTTACTCATCTATCATGTTATTTGGCGTTTCGATGGACTCCAGTAACTTTGATGTGAGATACGAAGTTCTCGGGCGCAGATGAAGCTGGAAATAGTTTTAAATGAAACAACACGTATTAGCGTTGTTCCTGTGATGTATCTAAACGATCCTTACTTATCTAACATGTTATTTGAAGTTTGGATGGACTCCAGTAACTCTAATGTGAGATTCGAAATTTTCGGACGCAGCAGAAGCTGGAAATAGTTTTAAACGAAACAACACGCATTAGCGTTGTTCCTGTGATGTATCTAATCGATCCTTACTTATCTATCATGTTATTTGACGTTTGGATGGACTCCAGTAACCCTGACGTGAGATACGAAGTTCTCGGACGCAGCAGAAGCTGGAAATAGTTTTAAACGAAACAACACGTATTAGCGTTGTTCCTGTGCTGTATCTAATCGATCCTTACTTATCTATCATGTTATTTGACGTTTGGATGGACTCCAGTAACCCTGACGTGAGATACGAAGTTCTCGGACGCAGCAGAAGCTGGAAACAGTTTTAAACGAAACAACACGCATTAGCGTTGTTCCTGTGATGTATCTAATCGATCCTTACTTATCTATCATGTTATTTGACGTTTGGATGGACTCCAGTAACCCTGACGTGAGATACGAAGTTTTCGGACGCAGCAGAAGCTGGAAACAGTTTTAAACGAAACAACACGCATTAGCGTTGTTCCTGTGCTGTATCTAATCGATCCTTACTTATCTATCATGTTATTTGACGTTTGGATGGACTCCAGTAACCCTGACGTGAGATACGAAGTTCTCGGACGCAGCTGAAGCTGGAAATAGTTTTAAATGAAACAACACGTATCAGCGTTGTTCCTGTGATGTATCTAAACGATCCTTACTTATCTAACATGTTATTTGACGTTTGGATGGACTCCAGTAAGTCTGATGTGAGATACAGTTTTTGGACGCAGCAGGAGCTGGAAATAGTTTTAAACGAAACAACACGTATTAGCGTTGTTCCTGTGCTGTATCTAATCGATCCTTACTCATATATCATGTTATTTGGCGTTTCGATGGACTCCAGTAGCTCTGATGTGAGATACGACGTTTTCGGACGCAGCAGAAGCTGGAAATAGTTTTAAACGAAACAACACGCATTAGCGTTGTTCCTGTGATGTATCTAATCGATCCTTACTTAGCTACTATGTTATTTGACGTTTGGATGGACTCCAGTAACTCTAATGTGAGATACGAAATTTTCGGACGCAGCAGAAGCTGGAAATAGTTTTAAACGAAACAACACGCATTAGCGTTGTTCCTGTGATGTATCTTATCGATCCTTACTCATCTATCATGTTATTTGACGTATGGATGGACTCCAGTAACCCTGACGTGAGATACGAAGTTCTCGGACGCAGCAGAAGCTGGAAATAGTTTTAAACGAAACAACACGCATTAGCGTTGTTCCTGTGATGTATCTAATCGATCCTTATTTATCTATCATGTTATTTGACGTGACGTTTGGATGGACTCCAGTAACCCTGACGTGAGATACGAAGTTCTCGGACGCAGCAGAAACTGGAAATAGTTTTAAACGAAACAACACGTATTAGCGTTGTTCCTGTGATGTATCTAATCGGTCCTTACTCATCTATCATGTTATTTGACGTTTGGATGGACTCCAGTAACTCTGATGTGAGATACAAAGTTTTTGGACGCAACAGAAGCTGGAAATAGTTTTGAACGAAACAACACGTATTAGCGTTGTTCCTGTGATGTATCTAATCGATCCTGACTCATCTATCATGTTATTTGGCGTTTCGATGGACTCCAGTAACTTTGATGTGAGATACGAAGTTCTCGGACGCAGCTGAAGCTAGAAATAGTTTTAAACGAAACAACACGCATTAGCGTTGTTACTGTGATGTATCTAATCGATCCTTACTTATCTAACATGTTATTTGACGTTTGGATGGACTCCAGTAAGTCTGATGTGAGATACAAAGTTTTTGGACGCAGCAGGAGCTGGAAATAGTTTTAAACGAAACAACACGCATTAGCGTTGTTCCTGTGATGTATCTAATCGATCCTTACTCATCTATCATGTTATTTGACGTTTCGATGGACTCCAGTAACTCTAATGTGAGAAACGAAATTTTCGGACGCAGCAGAAGCTGGAAATAGTTTTAAACGAAACAACACGCATTAGCGTTGTTCCTGTGCTGTATCTAATCGATCCTTACTCATATATCATGTTATTTGGCGTTTAGATGGACTCCAGTAACTTTGATGTGAGATACGAAGTTCTCGGACGCAGCAGAAGCTGGAAATAGTTTTAAACGAAACAACACGTATTAGCGTTGTTCCTGTGATGTATCTAATCGATCCTTACTTCGCTACTATGTTATTTGACGTTTCGATGGACTCCAGTAACTCTAATGTGAGATACGAAATTTTCGGACGCAGCAGAAGCTGGAAATAGTTTTAAATGAAACAACACGTATTAGCGTTGTTCCTGTGATGTATCTAATCGATCCTTAATTATCTATCATGTTATTTGACGTTTGGATGGACTCCAGTAACCCTGACGTGAGATACGAAGTTCTCGGACGCAGCAGAAGCTGGAAATAGTTTTAAACGAAACAACACGCATTAGCGTTGTTCCTGTGATGTATCTAATCGATCCTTACTTATCTATCATGTTATTTGACGTTTGGATGGACTCCAGTAACCCTGACGTGAGATACGAAATTCTCGGACGCAGCAGAAGCTGGAAATAGTTTTAAACGAAACAACACGTATTAGCGTTGTTCCTGTGATGTATCTAATCGATCCTTACTCATCTATCATGTTATTTGACGTTTCGATGGACTCCAGTAACTCTGATGTGAGATACAAAGTTTTTGGACGCAGCAGAAGCTGGAAATAGTTTTGAACGAAACAACACGTATTAGCGTTGTTCCTGTGATGTATCTAATCGATCCTTACTTAGCTACTAAGTTATTTGACGTTTCGATGGACTCCAGTAACTCTAATGTGAGATACGAAATTTTCGGACGCAGCATAAGCTGGAAATAGTTTTAAACGAAACAACACGCATTAGCGTTGTTCCTGTGATGTATCTAATCGATCCTTACTCATCTATCATGTTATTTGGCGTTTCGATGGACTCCAGTAACTTTGATGTGAGATACGAAATTTTCGGACGCAGCAGAAGCTGGAAATAGTTTTAAACGAAACAACACGCATTAGCGTTGTTCCTGTGATGTATCTAAACGATCCTTACTTATCTAACATGTTATTTGACGTTTGGATGGACTCCAGTAAGTCTGATGTGAGATACAAAGTTTTTGGACGCAGCAGGAGCTGGAAATAGTTTTAAACGAAACAACACGTATTAGCGTTGTTCCTGTGCTGTATCTAATCGATCCTTACTCATATATCATGTTATTTGGCGTTTCGATGGACTCCAGTAACTCTAATGTTAGATATGAAATTTTCGGACGCAGCAGAAGCTGGAAATAGTTTAAAACGAAACAACACGCATTAGCGTTGTTCCTGTGATGTATCTAATCGATCCTTACTTATCTATCATGTTATTTGACGTTTGGATGGACTCCAGTAACCCTGACGTGAGATACGAAGTTTTCGGACGCAGCAGAAGCTGGAAACAGTTTTAAACGAAACAACACGCATTAGCGTTGTTCTTGTGCTGTATCTAATCGATCCTTACTTATCTATCATGTTATTTGACGTTTGGATGGACTCCAGTAACCCTGACGTGAGATACGAAGTTCTCGGACGCAGCTGAAGCTGGAAATAGTTTTAAATGAAACAACACGTATCAGCGTTGTTCCTGTGATGTATCTAAACGATCCTTACTTATCTAACATGTTATTTGACGTTTGGATGGACTCCAGTAAGTCTGATGTGAGATACAGTTTTTGGACGCAGCAGGAGCTGGAAATAGTTTTAAACGAAACAACACGTATTAGCGTTGTTCCTGTGCTGTATCTAATCGATCCTTACTCATATATCATGTTATTTGGCGTTTCGATGGACTCCAGTAGCTCTGATGTGAGATACGACGTTTTCAGACGCAGCAGAAGCTGGAAATAGTTTTAAGCGAAACAACACGCATTAGCGTTGTTCCTGTGATGTATCTAATCGATCCTTACTTAGCTACTATGTTATTTGACGTTTGGATGGACTCCAGTAACTCTAATGTGAGATACGAAATTTTCGGACGCAGCAGAAGCTGGAAATAGTTTTAAACGAAACAACACGCATTAGCGTTGTTACTGTGATGTATCTAATCGATCCTTACTTATCTATCATGTTATTTGACGTTTGGATGGACTCCAGTAACTCTAATGTGAGATACGAAATTTTCGGACGCAGCAGAAGCTGGAAATAGTTTTAAACGAAACAACACGCATTAGCGTTGTTCCTGTGATGTATCTAATCGATACTTACTCATCTATCATGTTATTTGGCGTTTCGATGGACTCCAGTAACCCTGACGTGAGATACGAAGTTCTCGGACGCAGCAGAAACTGGAAATAGTTTTAAACGAAACAACACGTATTAGCGTTGTTCCTGTGATGTATCTAATCGATCCTTACTCATCTATCATGTTATTTGACGTTTGGATGGACTCCAGTAACTCTGATGTGAGATACAAAGTTTTTGGACGCAACAGAAGCTGGAAATAGTTTTGAACGAAACAACACGTATTAGCGTTGTTCCTGTGATGTATCTAATCGATCCTGACTCATCTATCATGTTATTTGGCGTTTCGATGGACTCCAGTAACTTTGATGTGAGATACGAAGTTCTCGGACGCAGCTGAAGCTAGAAATAGTTTTAAACGAAACAACACGCATTAGCGTTGTTACTGTGATGTATCTAATCGATCCTTACTTATCTATCATGTTATTTGACGTTTGGATGGACTCCAGTAACTCTAATGTGAGATACGAAATTTTCGGACGCAGCAGAAGCTGGAAATAGTTTTAAACGAAACAACACGCATTAGCGTTGTTCCTGTGATGTATCTAATCGATACTTACTCATCTATCATGTTATTTGGCGTTTCGATGGACTCCAGTAACCCTGACGTGAGATACGAAGTTCTCGGACGCAGCAGAAGCTGGAAATAGTTTTAAACGAAACAACACGTATTAGCGTTGTTCCTGTGATGTATCTAATCGATCCTTACTCATCTATCATGTTATTTGAAGTTTCGATGGACTCCAGTAACTCTGATGTGAGATACAAAGTTTTTGACGCAGCAGAAGCTGGAAATAATTTTGAACGAAACAACACGTATTAGCGTTGTTCCTGTGATGTATCTAATCGATCCTTACTTAGCTACTATGTTATTTGACGTTTCGATGGACTCCAGTAACTCTAATGTGAGATACGAAATTTTCGGACGCAGCAGAAGCTGGAAATAGTTTTAAACGAAACAACACGCATTAGCGTTGTTCCTGTTATGTTTCTAATCGATCCTTACTTAGCTACTATGTTATTTGACGTTTCGATGGACTCCAGTAACTCTAATGTGAGATACGAAATTTTCGGACGCAGCAGAAGCTGGAAATAGTTTTAAACGAAACAACAGGCATTAGCGTTGTTCCTGTGATGTATCTAATCGATCCTTACTCATCTATCATGTTATTTGGCGTTTCGATGGACTCCAGTAACTTTGATGTGAGATACGAAGTTCTCGGACGCAGCCGAAGCTGGAAATAGTTTTAAATGAAACAACACGTATTAGCGTTGTTCCTGTGATGTATCTAAATGATCCTTACTTATCTAACATGTTATTTGACGTTTGGATGGACTCCAGTAAGTCTGATGTGAGATACAAAGTTTTTGGACGCAGCAGGAGCTGGAAATAGTTTTAAACTAAACAACACGCATTAGCGTTGTTCCTGTGATGTATCTAATCGATCCTTACTCATCTATCATGTTATTTGACGTTTCGATGGACTCCAGTAACTCTAATGTGAGAAACGAAATTTTCGGACGCAGCAGAAGCTGGAAATAGTTTTAAACGAAACAACACGCATTAGCGTTGTTCCTGTGCTGTATCTAATCGATCCTTACTCATATATCATGTTATTTGGCGTTTAGATGGACTCCAGTAACTTTGATGTGAGATACGAAGTTCTCGGACGCAGCAGAAGCTGGAAATAGTTTTAAACGAAACAACACGTATTAGCGTTGTTCCTGTGATGTATCTAATCGATCCTTACTTCGCTACTATGTTATTTGACGTTTCGATGGACTCCAGTAACTCTAATGTGAGATACGAAATTTTCGGACGCAGCAGAAGCTGGAAATAGTTTTAAATGAAACAACACGTATTAGCGTTGTTCCTGTGATGTATCTAATCGATCCTTACTTATCTATCATGTTATTTGACGTTTGGATGGACTCCAGTAACCCTGACGTGAGATACGAAATTCTCGGACGCAGCAGAAGCTGGAAATAGTTTTAAACGAAACAACACGTATTAGCGTTGTTCCTGTGATGTATCTAATCGATCCTTACTCATCTATCATGTTATTTGACGTTTCGATGGACTCCAGTAACTCTGATGTGAGATACAAAGTTTTTGGACGCAGCAGAAGCTGGAAATAGTTTTGAACGAAACAACACGTATTAGCGTTGTTCCTGTGATGTATCTAATCGATCCTTACTTAGCTACTAAGTTATTTGACGTTTCGATGGACTCCAGTAACTCTAATGTGAGATACGAAATTTTCGGACGCAGCATAAGCTGGAAATAGTTTTAAACGAAACAACACGCATTAGCGTTGTTCCTGTGATGTATCTAATCGATCCTTACTCATCTATCATGTTATTTGGCGTTTCGATGGACTCCAGTAACTTTGATGTGAGATACGAAGTTCTCGGACGCAGCTGAAGCTGGAAATAGTTTTAAATGAAACAACACGTATTAGCGTTGTTCCTGTGATGTATCTAAACGATCCTTACTTATCTATCATGTTATTTGACGTTTCGATGGACTCGGACGCAGCAGAAGCTGGAAATAGTTTTAAACGAAACAACACGTATTAGCGTTGTTCCTGTGATGTATCTAATCGATCCTTACTCATCTATCATGTTATTTGACGTTTGGATGGACTCCAGTAACTCTGATGTGAGATACAAAGTTTTCGGACGCAGCAGAAGCTGGAAACAGTTTTAAACGAAACAACACGCATTAGCGTTGTTCCGGTGATGTATCTAATCGATCCTTACTTAGCTACTATGTTATTTGACGTTTGGATGGACTCCAGTAACTCTAGTGTGAGATACGAAATTTTCGGACGCAGCAGAAGCTGGAAATAGTTTTAAACGAAACAACACGCATTAGCGTTGTTCCTGTGATGTATCTAATCGATCCTTACTTATCTATCATGTTATTTGACGTTTGGATGGACTCCAGTAACCCTGACGTGAGATACGAAGTTCTCGGACGCAGCAGAAGCTGGAAATAATTTTAAACGAAACAACACGCATTAGCGTTGTTCCTGTGATGTATCTAATCGATCCTTATTTATCTATCATGTTATTTGACGTGACGTTTGGATGGACTCCAGTAACTCTGATGAGAGACACAAAGATTTCGGACGCAGCAGAAGCTGGAAATAGTTTTAAACGAAACAACACGTATTAGCGTTGTTCCTGTGATGTATCTAATCGATCCTTACTCATCTATCATGTTATTTGACGTTTGGATGGACTCCAGTAACTCTGATGTGAGATACAAAGTTTTTGGACGCAGCAGAAGCTGGAAATAGTTTTGAACGAAACAACACGTATTAGCGTTGTTCCTGTGATGTATCTAATCGATCCTGACTCATCTATCATGTTATTTGGCGTTTCGATGGACTCCAGTAACTTTGATGTGAGATACGAAGTTCTCGGACGCAGCTGAAGCTAGAAATAGTTTTAAACGAAACAACACGCATTAGCGTTGTTACTGTGATGTATCTAATCGATCCTTACTTATCTATCATGTTATTTGACGTTTGGATGGACTCCAGTAAGTCTGATGTGAGATACAAAGTTTTTGACGCTGCAGATGCTGGAAATAGCTTTGAACGAAACAACACGTATTAGCGTTGTTCCTGTGATGTATCTAATCGATCCTTACTTAGCTACTATGTTATTTGACGTTTCGATGGACTCCAGTAACTCTAATGTGAGATACGAAATTTTCGGACGCAGCAGAAGCTGGAAATAGTTTTAAACGAAACAACACGCATTAGCGTTGTTCCTGTGATGTATCTAATCGATACTTACTCATCTATCATGTTATTTGGCGTTTCGATGGACTCCAGTAACTTTGATGTGAGATACGAAGTTCTCGGACGCAGCTGAAGCTAGAAATAGTTTTAAACGAAACAACACGCATTAGCGTTGTTACTGTGATGTATCTAATCGATCCTTACTTATCTATCATGTTATTTGACGTTTGGATGGACTCCAGTAAGTCTGATGTGAGATACAAAGTTTTTGACGCAGCAGATGCTGGAAATAGCTTTGAACGAAACGACACGTATTAGCGTTGTTCCTGTGATGTATCTAATCGATCCTTACTTAGCTACTATGTTATTTGACGTTTCGATGGACTCCAGTAACTCTAATGTGAGATACGAAATTTTCGGACGCAGCAGAAGCTGGAAATAGTTTCAAACGAAACAACACGCATTAGCGTTGTTCCTGTGATGTATCTAATCGATACTTACTCATCTATCATGTTATTTGGCGTTTCGATGGACTCCAGTAACTTTGATGTGAGATACGAAATTTTCGGACGCAGCAGAAGCTGGAAATAGTTTTAAACGAAACAACACGCATTAGCGTTGTTCCTGTGATGTATCTAAACGATCCTTACTTATCTAACATGTTATTTGACGTTTGGATGGACTCCAGTAAGTCTGATGTGAGATACAAAGTTTTTGGACGCAGCAGGAGCTGGAAATAGTTTTAAACGAAACAACACGTATTAGCGTTGTTCCTGTGCTGTATCTAATCGATCCTTACTCATATATCATGTTATTTGGCGTTTCGATGGACTCCAGTAACTCTAATGTTAGATACGAAATTTTCGGACGCAGCAGAAGCTGGAAATAGTTTAAAACGAAACAACACGCATTAGCGTTGTTCCTGTGATGTATCTAATCGATCCTTACTTATCTATCATGTTATTTGACGTTTGGATGGACTCCAGTAACCCTGACGTGAGATACGAAGTTTTCGGACGCAGCAGAAGCTGGAAACAGTTTTAAACGAAACAACACGCATTAGCGTTGTTCTTGTGCTGTATCTAATCGATCCTTACTTACCTATCATGTTATTTGACGTTTGGATGGACTCCAGTAACCCTGACGTGAGATACGAAGTTCTCGGACGCAGCTGAAGCTGGAAATAGTTTTAAATGAAACAACACGTATCAGCGTTGTTCCTGTGATGTATCTAAACGATCCTTACTTATCTAACATGTTATTTGACGTTTGGATGGACTCCAGTAAGTCTGATGTGAGATACAGTTTTTGGACGCAGCAGGAGCTGGAAATAGTTTTAAACGAAACAACACGTATTAGCGTTGTTCCTGTGCTGTATCTAATCGATCCTTACTCATATATCATGTTATTTGGCGTTTCGATGGACTCCAGTAGCTCTGATGTGAGATACGACGTTTTCAGACGCAGCAGAAGCTGGAAATAGTTTTAAGCGAAACAACACGCATTAGCGTTGTTCCTGTGATGTATCTAATCGATCCTTACTTAGCTACTATGTTATTTGACGTTTGGATGGACTCCAGTACCTCTAATGTGAGATACGAAATTTTCGGACGCAGCAGAAGCTGGAAATAGTTTTAAACGAAACAACACGCATTAGCGTTGTTCCTGTGATGTATCTTATCGATCCTTACTCATCTATCATGTTATTTGACGTATGGATGGACTCCAGTAACCCTGACGTGAGATACGAAGTTCTCGGACGCAGCAGAAGCTGGAAATAGTTTTAAACGAAACAACACGCATTAGCGTTGTTCCTGTGATGTATCTAATCGATCCTTATTTATCTATCATGTTATTTGACGTGACGTTTGGATGGACTCCAGTAACCCTGACGTGAGATACGAAGTTCTCGGACGCAGCAGAAACTGGAAATAGTTTTAAACGAAACAACACGTATTAGCGTTGTTCCTGTGATGTATCTAATCGATCCTTACTCATCTATCATGTTATTTGACGTTTGGATGGACTCCAGTAACTCTGATGTGAGATACAAAGTTTTTGGACGCAACAGAAGCTGGAAATAGTTTTGAACGAAACAACACGTATTAGCGTTGTTCCTGTGATGTATCTAATCGATCCTGACTCATCTATCATGTTATTTGGCGTTTCGATGGACTCCAGTAACTTTGATGTGAGATACGAAGTTCTCGGACGCAGCTGAAGCTAGAAATAGTTTTAAACGAAACAACACGCATTAGCGTTGTTACTGTGATGTATCTAATCGATCCTTACTTATCTATCATGTTATTTGACGTTTGGATGGACTCCAGTAAGTCTGATGTGAGATACAAAGTTTTTGACGCAGCAGAAGCTGGAAATAATTTTGAACGAAACAACACGTATTAGCGTTGTTCCTGTGATGTATCTAATCGATCCTTACTTAGCTACTATGTTATTTGACGTTTCGATGGACTCCAGTAACACGTGATGAGATGTGAGATACGAAATTTTCGGACGCAGCAGAAGCTGGAAATAGTTTTAAACGAAACAACACGCATTAGCGTTGTTCCTGTGATGTATCTAATCGATACTTACTCATCTATCATGTTATTTGGCGTTTCGATGGACTCCAGTAACCCTGACGTGAGATACGAAGTTCTCGGACGCAGCAGAAGCTGGAAATAGTTTTAAACGAAACAACACGTATTAGCGTTGTTCCTGTGATGTATCTAATCGATCCTTACTCATCTATCATGTTATTTGACGTTTCGATGGACTCCAGTAACTCTGATGTGAGATACAAAGTTTTTGACGCAGCAGAAGCTGGAAATAATTTTGAACGAAACAACACGTATTAGCGTTGTTCCTGTGATGTATCTAATCGATCCTTACTTAGCTACTATGTTATTTGACGTTTCGATGGACTCCAGTAACTCTAATGTGAGTTACGAAATTTTCGGACGCAGCAGAAGCTGGAAATAGTTTTAAACGAAACAACACGCATTAGCGTTGTTCCTGCTATGTATCTAATCGATCCTTACTTAGCTACTATGTTATTTGACGTTTCGATGGACTCCAGTAACTCTAATGTGAGATACGAAATTTTCGGACGCAGCAGAAGCTGGAAATAGTTTTAAACGAAACAACAGGCATTAGCGTTGTTCCTGTGATGTATCTAATCGATCCTTACTCATCTATCATGTTATTTGGCGTTTCGATGGACTCCAGTAACTTTGATGTGAGATACGAAGTTCTCGGACGCAGCCGAAGCTGGAAATAGTTTTAAATGAAACAACACGTATTAGCGTTGTTCCTGTGATGTATCTAAACGATCCTTACTTATCTAACATGTTATTTGACGTTTGGATGGACTCCAGTAAGTCTGATGTGAGATACAAAGTTTTTGGACGCAGCAGGAGCTGGAAATAGTTTTAAACGAAACAACACGCATTAGCGTTGTTCCTGTGATGTATCTAATCGATCCTTACTCATCTATCATGTTATTTGACGTTTCGATGGACTCCAGTAACTCTAATGTGAGAAACGAAATTTTCGGACGCAGCAGAAGCTGGAAATAGTTTTAAACGAAACAACACGCATTAGCGTTGTTCCTGTGCTGTATCTAATCGATCCTTACTCATATATCATGTTATTTGGCGTTTAGATGGACTCCAGTAACTTTGATGTGAGATACGAAGTTCTCGGACGCAGCAGAAGCTGGAAATAGTTTTAAACGAAACAACACGTATTAGCGTTGTTCCTGTGATGTATCTAATCGATCCTTACTTCGCTACTATGTTATTTGACGTTTCGATGGACTCCAGTAACTCTAATGTGAGATACGAAATTTTCGGACGCAGCAGAAGCTGGAAATAGTTTTAAATGAAACAACACGTATTAGCGTTGTTCCCGTGATGTATCTAATCGATCCTTAATTATCTATCATGTTATTTGACGTTTGGATGGACTCCAGTAACCCTGACGTGAGATACGAAGTTCTCGGACGCAGCAGAAGCTGGAAATAGTTTTAAACGAAACAACACGCATTAGCGTTGTTCCTGTGATGTATCTAATCGATCCTTACTTATCTATCATGTTATTTGACGTTTGGATGGACTCCAGTAACCCTGACGTGAGATACGAAATTCTCGGACGCAGCAGAAGCTGGAAATAGTTTTAAACGAAACAACACGTATTAGCGTTGTTCCTGTGATGTATCTAATCGATCCTTACTCATCTATCATGTTATTTGACGTTTCGATGGACTCCAGTAACTCTGATGTGAGATACAAAGTTTTTGGACGCAGCAGAAGCTGGAAATAGTTTTAAACGAAACAACACGTATTAGCGTTGTTCCTGTGCTGTATCTAATCGATCCTTACTCATATATCATGTTATTTGCCGTTTCGATGGACTCCAGTAACTCTAATGTTAGATACGAAATTTTCGGACGCAGCAGAAGCTGGAAATAGTTTAAAACGAAACAACACGCATTAGCGTTGTTCCTGTGATGTATCTAATCGATACTTACTCATCTATCATGTTATTTGGCGTTTCGATGGACTCCAGTAACTTTGATGTGAGATACGAAATTTTCGGACGCAGCAGAAGCTGGAAATAGTTTTAAACGAAACAACACGCATTAGCGTTGTTCCTGTGATGTATCTAAACGATCCTTACTTATCTAACATGTTATTTGACGTTTGGATGGACTCCAGTAAGTCTGATGTGAGATACAAAGTTTTTGGACGCAGCAGGAGCTGGAAATAGTTTTAAACGAAACAACACGTATTAGCGTTGTTCCTGTGCTGTATCTAATCGATCCTTACTCATATATCATGTTATTTGGCGTTTCGATGGACTCCAGTAACTCTAATGTTAGATACGAAATTTTCGGACGCAGCAGAAGCTGGAAATAGTTTAAAACGAAACAACACGCATTAGCGTTGTTCCTGTGATGTATCTAATCGATCCTTACTTATCTATCATGTTATTTGACGTTTGGATGGACTCCAGTAACCCTGACGTGAGATACGAAGTTTTCGGACGCAGCAGAAGCTGGAAACAGTTTTAAACGAAACAACACGCATTAGCGTTGTTCTTGTGCTGTATCTAATCGATCCTTACTTATCTATCATGTTATTTGACGTTTGGATGGACTCCAGTAACCCTGACGTGAGATACGAAGTTCTCGGACGCAGCTGAAGCTGGAAATAGTTTTAAATGAAACAACACGTATCAGCGTTGTTCCTGTGATGTATCTAAACGATCCTTACTTATCTAACATGTTATTTGACGTTTGGATGGACTCCAGTAAGTCTGATGTGAGATACAGTTTTTGGACGCAGCAGGAGCTGGAAATAGTTTTAAACGAAACAACACGTATTAGCGTTGTTCCTGTGCTGTATCTAATCGATCCTTACTCATATATCATGTTATTTGGCGTTTCGATGGACTCCAGTAGCTCTGATGTGAGATACGACGTTTTCAGACGCAGCAGAAGCTGGAAATAGTTTTAAGCGAAACAACACGCATTAGCGTTGTTCCTGTGATGTATCTAATCGATCCTTACTTAGCTACTATGTTATTTGACGTTTGGATGGACTCCAGTAACTCTAATGTGAGATACGAAATTTTCGGACGCAGCAGAAGCTGGAAATAGTTTTAAACGAAACAACACGCATTAGCGTTGTTCCTGTGATGTATCTTATCGATCCTTACTCATCTATCATGTTATTTGACGTATGGATGGACTCCAGTAACCCTGACGTGAGATACGAAGTTCTCGGACGCAGCAGAAGCTGGAAATAGTTTTAAACGAAACAACACGCATTAGCGTTGTTCCTGTGATGTATCTAATCGATCCTTATTTATCTATCATGTTATTTGACGTGACGTTTGGATGGACTCCAGTAACCCTGACGTGAGATACGAAGTTCTCGGACGCAGCAGAAACTGGAAATAGTTTTAAACGAAACAACACGTATTAGCGTTGTTCCTGTGATGTATCTAATCGATCCTTACTCATCTATCATGTTATTTGACGTTTGGATGGACTCCAGTAACTCTGATGTGAGATACAAAGTTTTTGGACGCAACAGAAGCTGGAAATAGTTTTGAACGAAACAACACGTATTAGCGTTGTTCCTGTGATGTATCTAATCGATCCTGACTCATCTATCATGTTATTTGGCGTTTCGATGGACTCCAGTAACTTTGATGTGAGATACGAAGTTCTCGGACGCAGCTGAAGCTAGAAATAGTTTTAAACGAAACAACACGCATTAGCGTTGTTACTGTGATGTATCTAATCGATCCTTACTTATCTATCATGTTATTTGACGTTTGGATGGACTCCAGTAAGTCTGATGTGAGATACAAAGTTTTTGACGCAGCAGAAGCTGGAAATAATTTTGAACGAAACAACACGTATTAGCGTTGTTCCTGTGATGTATCTAATCGATCCCTACTTAGCTACTATGTTATTTGACGTTTCGATGGACTCCAGTAACTTTAATGTGAGATACGAAATTTTCGGACGCAGCAGAAGCTGGAAATAGTTTTACACGAAACAACACGCATTAGCGTTGTTCCTGTGATGTATCTAATCGATACTTACTCATCTATCATGTTATTTGGCGTTTCGATGGACTCCAGTAACCCTGACGTGAGATACGAAATTCTCGGACGCAGCAGAAGCTGGAAATAGTTTTAAACGAAACAACACGTATTAGCGTTGTTCCTGTGATGTATCTAATCGATCCTTACTCATCTATCATGTTATTTGACGTTTCGATGGACTCCAGTAACTCTGATGTGAGATACAAAGTTTTTGACGCAGCAGAAGCTGGAAATAATTTTGAACGAAACAACACGTATTAGCGTTGTTCCTGTGATGTATCTAATCGATCCTTACTTAGCTACTATGTTATTTGACGTTTCGATGGACTCCAGTAACTCTAATGTGAGATACGAAATTTTCGGACGCAGCAGAAGCTGGAAATAGTTTTAAACGAAACAACACGCATTAGCGTTGTTCCTGTTATGTATCTAATCGATCCTTACTTAGCTACTATGTTATTTGACGTTTCGATGGACTCCAGTAACTCTAATGTGAGATACGAAATTTTCGGACGCAGCAGAAGCTGGAAATAGTTTTAAACGAAACAACAGGCATTAGCGTTGTTCCTGTGATGTATCTAATCGATCCTTACTCATCTATCATGTTATTTGGCGTTTCGATGGACTCCAGTAACTTTGATGTGAGATACGAAGTTCTCGGACGCAGCCGAAGCTGGAAATAGTTTTAAATGAAACAACACGTATTAGCGTTGTTCCTGTGATGTATCTAAACGATCCTTACTTATCTAACATGTTATTTGACGTTTGGATGGACTCCAGTAAGTCTGATGTGAGATACAAAGTTTTTGGACGCAGCAGGAGCTGGAAATAGTTTTAAACGAAACAACACGCATTAGCGTTGTTCCTGTGATGTATCTAATCGATCCTTACTCATCTATCATGTTATTTGACGTTTCGATGGACTCCAGTAACTCTAATGTGAGAAACGAAATTTACGGACGCAGCAGAAGCTGGAAATAGTTTTAAACGAAACAACACGCATTAGCGTTGTTCCTGTGCTGTATCTAATCGATCCTTACTCATATATCATGTTATTTGGCGTTTAGATGGACTCCAGTAACTTTGATGTGAGATACGAAGTTCTCGGACGCAGCAGAAGCTGGAAATAGTTTTAAACGAAACAACACGTATTAGCGTTGTTCCTGTGATGTATCTAATCGATCCTTACTTCGCTACTATGTTATTTGACGTTTCGATGGACTCCAGTAACTCTAATGTGAGATACGAAATTTTCGGACGCAGCAGAAGCTGGAAATAGTTTTAAATGAAACAACACGTATTAGCGTTGTTCCCGTGATGTATCTAATCGATCCTTAATTATCTATCATGTTATTTGACGTTTGGATGGACTCCAGTAACCCTGACGTGAGATACGAAGTTCTCGGACGCAGCAGAAGCTGGAAATAGTTTTAAACGAAACAACACGCATTAGCGTTGTTCCTGTGATGTATCTAATCGATCCTTACTTATCTATCATGTTATTTGACGTTTGGATGGACTCCAGTAACCCTGACGTGAGATACGAAATTCTCGGACGCAGCAGAAGCTGGAAATAGTTTTAAACGAAACAACACGTATTAGCGTTGTTCCTGTGATGTATCTAATCGATCCTTACTCATCTATCATGTTATTTGACGTTTCGATGGACTCCAGTAACTCTGATGTGAGATACAAAGTTTTTGGACGCAGCAGAAGCTGGAAATAGTTTTGAACGAAACAACACGTATTAGCGTTGTTCCTGTGATGTATCTAATCGATCCTTACTTAGCTACTAAGTTATTTGACGTTTCGATGGACTCCAGTAACTCTAATGTGAGATACGAAATTTTCGGACGCAGCATAAGCTGGAAATAGTTTTAAACGAAACAACACGCATTAGCGTTGTTCCTGTGATGTATCTAATCGATCCTTACTCATCTATCATGTTATTTGGCGTTTCGATGGACTCCAGTAACTTTGATGTGAGATACGAAGTTCTCGGACGCAGCTGAAGCTGGAAATAGTTTTAAATGAAACAACACGTATTAGCGTTGTTCCTGTGATGTATCTAAACGATCCTTACTTATCTATCATGTTATTTGACGTTTCGATGGACTCGGACGCAGCAGAAGCTGGAAATAGTTTTAAACGAAACAACACGTATTAGCGTTGTTCCTGTGATGTATCTAATCGATCCTTACTCATCTATCATGTTATTTGACGTTTGGATGGACTCCAGTAACTCTGATGTGAGATACAAAGTTTTCGGACGCAGCAGAAGCTGGAAACAGTTTTAAACGAAACAACACGCATTAGCGTTGTTCCGGTGATGTATCTAATCGATCCTTACTTAGCTACTATGTTATTTGACGTTTGGATGGACTCCAGTAACTCTAATGTGAGATACGAAATTTTCGGACGCAGCAGAAGCTGGAAATAGTTTTAAACGAAACAACACGCATTAGCGTTGTTCCTGTGATGTATCTAATCGATCCTTACTTATCTATCATGTTATTTGACGTTTGGATGGACTCCAGTAACCCTGACGTGAGATACGAAGTTCTCGGACGCAGCAGAAGCTGGAAATAATTTTAAACGAAACAACACGCATTAGCGTTGTTCCTGTGATGTATCTAATCGATCCTTATTTATCTATCATGTTATTTGACGTGACGTTTGGATGGACTCCAGTAACTCTGATGAGAGACACAAAGATATCGGACGCAGCAGAAGCTGGAAATAGTTTTAAACGAAACAACACGTATTAGCGTTGTTCCTGTGATGTATCTAATCGATCCTTACTCATCTATCATGTTATTTGACGTTTGGATGGACTCCAGTAACTCTGATGTGAGATACAAAGTTTTTGGACGCAGCAGAAGCTGGAAATAGTTTTGAACGAAACAACACGTATTAGCGTTGTTCCTGTGATATATCTAATCGATCCTGACTCATCTATCATGTTATTTGGCGTTTCGATGGACTCCAGTAACTTTGATGTGAGATACGAAGTTCTCGGACGCAGCTGAAGCTAGAAATAGTTTTAAACGAAACAACACGCATTAGCGTTGTTACTGTGATGTATCTAATCGATCCTTACTTATCTATCATGTTATTTGACGTTTGGATGGACTCCAGTAAGTCTGATGTGAGATACAAAGTTTTTGACGCAGCAGATGCTGGAAATAGCTTTGAACGAAACAACACGTATTAGCGTTGTTCCTGTGATGTATCTAATCGATCCTTACTTAGCTACTATGTTATTTGACGTTTCGATGGACTCCAGTAACTCTAATGTGAGATACGAAATTTTCGGACGCAGCAGAAGCTGGAAATAGTTTTAAACGAAACAACACGCATTAGCGTTGTTCCTGTGATGTATCTAATCGATACTTACTCATCTATCTTGTTATTTGGCGTTTCGATGGACTCCAGTAACTTTGATGTGAGATACGAAGTTCTCGGACGCAGCTGAAGCTAGAAATAGTTTTAAACGAAACAACACGCATTAGCGTTGTTACTGTGATGTATCTAATCGATCCTTACTTATCTATCATGTTATTTGACGTTTGGATGGACTCCAGTAAGTCTGATGTGAGATACAAAGTTTTTGACGCAGCAGAAGCTGGAAATAATTTTGAACGAAACAACACGTATTAGCGTTGTTCCTGTGATGTATCTAATCGATCCTTACTTAGCTACTATGTTATTTGACGTTTCGATGGACTCCAGTAACTCTAATGTGAGATACGAAATTTTCGGACGCAGCAGAAGCTGGAAATAGTTTTAAACGAAACAACACGCATTAGCGTTGTTCCTGTGATGTATCTAATCGATACTTACTCATCTATCATGTTATTTGGCGTTTCGATGGACTCCAGTAACCCTGACGTGAGATACGAAGTTCTCGGACGCAGCAGAAGCTGGAAATAGTTTTAAACGAAACAACACGTATTAGCGTTGTTCCTGTGATGTATCTAATCGATCCTTACTCATCTATCATGTTATTTGACGTTTCGATGGACTCCAGTAACTCTGATGTGAGATACAAAGTTTTTGGACGCAGCAGAAGCTGGAAATAGTTTTGAACGAAACAACACGTATTAGCGTTGTTCCTGTTATGTATCTAATCGATCCTTACTTAGCTACTATGTTATTTGACGTTTCGATGGACTCCAGTAACTCTAATGTGAGATACGAAATTTTCGGACGCAGCAGAAGCTGGAAATAGTTTTAAACGAAACAACAGGCATTAGCGTTGTTCCTGTGATGTATCTAATCGATACTTACTCATATATCATGTTATTTGGCGTTTCGATGGACTCCAGTAACTTTGATGTGAGATACGAAGTTCTCGGACGCAGCTGAAGCTGGAAATAATTTTAAACGACACAACACGCATTAGCGTTGTTCCTGTGCTGTATCTAATCGATCCTTACTCATATATCATGTTATTTGGCGTTTAGATGGACTCCAGTAACTTTGATGTGAGATACGAAGTTCTCGGACGCAGCAGAAGCTGGAAATAGTTTTAAACGAAACAACACGTATTAGCGTTGTTCCTGTGATGTATCTAATCGATCCTTACTTAGCTACTATGTTATTTGACGTTTCGATGGACTCCAGTAACTCTAATGTGAGATACGAAATTTTCGGACGCAGCAGAAGCTGGAAATATTTTTAAATGAAACAACACGTATTAGCGTTGTTCCTGTGATGTATCTAATCGATCCTTAATTATCTATCATGTTATTTGACGTTTGGATGTACTCCAGTAACCCTGACGTGAGATACGAAGTTCTCGGACGCAGCAGAAGCTGGAAATAGTTTTAAACGAAACAACACGCATTAGCGTTGTTCCTGTGATGTATCTAATCGATCCTTACTTATCTATCATGTTATTTGACGTTTGGATGGACTCCAGTAACCCTGACGTGAGATACGAAATTCTCGGACGCAGCAGAAGCTGGAAATAGTTTTAAACGAAACAACACGTATTAGCGTTGTTCCTGTGATGTATCTAATCGATCCTTACTCATCTATCATGTTATTTGACGTTTCGATGGACTCCAGTAACTCTGATGTGAGATACAAAGTTTTTGGACGCAGCAGAAGCTGGAAATAGTTTTGAACGAAACAACACGTATTAGCGTTGTTCCTGTGATGTATCTAATCGATCCTTACTTAGCTACTAAGTTATTTGACGTTTCGATGGACTCCAGTAACTCTAATGTGAGATACGAAATTTTCGGACGCAGCATAAGCTGGAAATAGTTTTAAACGAAACAACACGCATTAGCGTTGTTCCTGTGATGTATCTAATCGATCCTTACTCATCTATCATGTTATTTGGCGTTTCGATGGACTCCAGTAACTTTGATGTGAGATACGAAGTTCTCCAACGCAGCTGAAGCTGGAAATAGTTTTAAATGAAACAACACGTATTAGCGTTGTTCCTGTGATGTATCTAAACGATCCTTACTTATCTATCATGTTATTTGACGTTTCGATGGACTCCAGTAACTCTAATGTGAGATACGAAATTTTCGGACGCAGCAGAAGCTGGAAATAGTTTTAAACGAAACAACACGCATTAGCGTTGTTCCTGTGATGTATCTAAACGATCCTTACTTATCTAACATGTTATTTGACGTTTGGATGGACTCCAGTAAGTCTGATGTGAGATACAAAGTTTTTGGACGCAGCAGGAGCTGGAAATAGTTTTAAACGAAACAACACGTATTAGCGTTGTTCCTGTGCTGTATCTAATAGATCCTTACTCATATATCATGTTATTTGGCGTTTCGATGGACTCCAGTAACTCTAATGTTAGATACGAAATTTTCGGACGCAGCAGAAGCTGGAAATAGTTTAAAACGAAACAACACGCATTAGCGTTGTTCCTGTGATGTATCTAATCGATCCTTACTTATCTATCATGTTATTTGACGTTTGGATGGACTCCAGTAACCCTGACGTGAGATACGACGTTCTCGGACGCAGCAGAAGCTGGAAATAGTTTTAAACGAAACAACACGTATTAGCGTTGTTCCTGTGATGTATATAATCGATCCTTACTCATCTATCATGTTATTTGACGTTTGGATGGACTCCAGTAACTCTGATGTGAGATACAAAGTTTTCGGAAGCAGCAGAATCTGGAAACAGTTTTAAACGAAACAACACGCATTAGCGTTGTTCCTGTGATGTATCTAAACGATCCTTACTTATCTAACATGTTATTTGACGATTGGATGGACTCCAGTAAGTCTGATGTGAGATACAAAGTTTTTGGACGCAGCAGGAGCTGGAAATAGTTTTAAACGAAACAACACGTATTAGCGTTGTTCCTGTGCTGTATCTAATCGATCCTTACTCATATATCATGTTATTTGGCGTTTCGATGGACTCCAGTAACTCTGATGAGAGACACAAAGATTTCGGACGCAGCAGAAGCTGGAAATAGTTTTGAACGAAACAACACGTATTAGCGTACTTCCTGTGATGTGTCTAATCGATCCTTACTCATCTATCATGTTATTTGACGTTTCGATGGACTCCAGTCACCCTGACGTGAGATACGAAGTTCTCGGACGCAGCAGAAGCTGGAAATAGTTTTAAACGAAACAACACGCATTAGCGTTGTTCCTGTGATGTATCTAATCGATCCTTACTCATCTATCATGTTATTTGGCGTTTCGATGGACTCCAGTAGCTCTGATGCGAGATACGACGTTTTCTGAGGCAGCAGAAGCTGGAAATAATTTTAAACGAAACATCACGCATTAGCGTTGTTCCTGTGATGTATCTAATCGATCCTTACTCATCTATCATGTTATTTGACGTTTTGATGGACTCCAGTAACTCTGATGTGAGATACAAAGTCTTTGGACGCAGCAGAAGCTGGAAATAGTTTTGAACGAAACAACACGTATTAGCGTTGTTCCTGTGATGTATCTAATCGATCCTTACTCATCTATCATGTTATTTGACGTTTGGATGGACTCCAGTAACCCTGACGTGAGATACGAAGTTCTCGGGCGCAGCAGAAGCTGGAAATAGTTTTAAACGAAACAACACGTATTAGCGTTGTTCCTGTGATGTATCTAATCGATCCTTACTCATCTATCATATTATTTGACGTTTGGATGGACTCCAGTAACTCTGATGTGAGATACAAAGTTTTTGGACGCAGCAGAACCTGGAAATAGTTTTAAACGAAACAACACGCATTAGCGTTGTTCCTGTGATGTATCTAATCGATCCTTACTCATCTATCATGTTATTTGGCGTTTCGATGGACTCCAGTAGCTCTGATGTGAGATACGACGTTTTCTGAGGCAGCAGAAGCTGGAAATAGTTTTAAACGAAACAACACGCATTAGCGATGTTCCTGTGATGTATCTAATCGATCCTTACTCATCTATCATGTTATTTGGCGTTTCGATGGACTCCAGTAACTTTGATGTGAGATACGAAGTTCTCGGACGCAGCTGAAGCTGGAAATAGTTTTAAATGAAACAACACGTATTAGCGTTGTTCCTGTGATGTATCTAAACGATCCTTACTTATCTATCATGTTATTTGACGTTTCGATGGACTCCAGTAACTCTAATGTGAGATACGAAATTTTCGGACGCAGCAGAAGCTGGAAATAGTTTTAAACGAAACAACACGCATTAGCGTTGTTCCTGTGATGTATCTAAACGATCCTTACTTATCTAACATGTTATTTGACGTTTGGATGGACTCCAGTAAGTCTGATGTGAGATACAAAGTTTTTGGACGCAGCAGGAGCTGGAAATAGTTTTAAACGAAACAACACGTATTAGCGTTGTTCCTGTGCTGTATCTAATCGATCCTTACTCATATATCATGTTATTTGGCGTTTCGATGGACTCCAGTAACTCTAATGTTAGATACGAAATTTTCGGACGCAGCAGAAGCTGGAAATAGTTTAAAACGAAACAACACGCATTAGCGTTGTTCCTGTGATGTATCTAATCGATCCTTACTTATCTATCATGTTATTTGACGTTTGGATGGACTCCAGTAACCCTGACGTGAGATACGAAGTTCTCGGACGCAGCAGAAGCTGGAAATAGTTTTAAACGAAACAACACGTATTAGCGTTGTTCCTGTGATGTATCTAATCGATCCTTACTCATCTATCATGTTATTTGACGTTTGGATGGACTCCAGTAACTCTGATGTGAGATACAAAGTTTTCGGAAGCAGCAGAATCTGGAAACAGTTTTAAACGAAACAACACGCATTAGCGTTGTTCCTGTGATGTATCTAATCGATCCTTACTTAGCTACTATGTTATTTGACGTTTGGATGGACTCCAGTAACTCTAATGTGAGATACGAAATTTTCGGACGCAGCAGAAGCTGGAAATAGTTTTAAACGAAACAACACGCATTAGCGTTGTTCCTGTGATGTATCTAATCGATCCTTACTTATCTATCATGTTATTTGACGTTTGGATGGACTCCAGTAACCCTGACGTGAGATACGAAGTTCTCGGACGCAGCAGATGCTGGAAATAATTTTAAACGAAACAACACGCATTAGCGTTGTTCCTGTGATGTATCTAATCGATCCTTATTTATCTATCATGTTATTTGACGTGACGTTTGGATGGACTCCAGTAACCCTGACGTGAGATACGAAGTTCTCAGACGCAGCAGAAGCTGGAAATAGTTTTAAACGAAACAACACGTATTAGCGTTGTTCCTGTGATGTATATAATCGATCCTCACTCATCTATCATGTTATTTGACGTTTGGATGGACTCCAGTAACTCTGATGTGAGATACAAAGTTTTCGGAAGCAGCAGAATCTGGAAACAGTTTTAAACGAAACAACACGCATTAGCGTTGTTCCTGTGATGTATCTAAACGATCCTTACTTATCTAACATGTTATTTGACGATTGGATGGACTCCAGTAAGTCTGATGTGAGATACAAAGTTTTTGGACGCAGCAGGAGCTGGAAATAGTTTTAAACGAAACAACACGTATTAGCGTTGTTCCTGTGCTGTATCTAATCGATCCTTACTCATATATCATGTTATTTGGCGTTTCGATGGACTCCAGTAACTCTGATGAGAGACACAAAGATTTCGGACGCAGCAGAAGCTGGAAATAGTTTTGAACGAAACAACACGTATTAGCGTACTTCCTGTGATGTGTCTAATCGATCCTTACTCATCTATCATGTTATTTGACGTTTCGATGGACTCCAGTCACCCTGACGTGAGATACGAAGTTCTCGGACGCAGCAGAAGCTGGAAATAGTTTTAAACGAAACAACACGCATTAGCGTTGTTCCTGTGATGTATCTAATCGATCCTTACTCATCTATCATGTTATTTGGCGTTTCGATGGACTCCAGTAGCTCTGATGCGAGATACGACGTTTTCTGAGGCAGCAGAAGCTGGAAATAATTTTAAACGAAACATCACGCATTAGCGTTGTTCCTGTGATGTATCTAATCGATCCTTACTCATCTATCATGTTATTTGACGTTTTGATGGACTCCAGTAACTCTGATGTGAGATACAAAGTCTTTGGACGCAGCAGAAGCTGGAAATAGTTTTGAACGAAACAACACGTATTAGCGTTGTTCCTGTGATGTATCTAATCGATCCTTACTCATCTATCATGTTATTTGACGTTTGGATGGACTCCAGTAACCCTGACGTGAGATACGAAGTTCTCGGGCGCAGCAGAAGCTGGAAATAGTTTTAAACGAAACAACACGTATTAGCGTTGTTCCTGTGATGTATCTAATCGATCCTTACTCATCTATCATATTATTTGACGTTTGGATGGTCTCCAGTAACTCTGATGTGAGATACAAAGTTTTTGGACGCAGCAGAACCTGGAAATAGTTTTAAACGAAACAACACGCATTAGCGTTGTTCCTGTGATGTATCTAATCGATCCTTACTCATCTATCATGTTATTTGGCGTTTCGATGGACTCCAGTAGCTCTGATGTGAGATACGACGTTTTCTGAGGCAGCAGAAGCTGGAAATAGTTTTAAACGAAACAACACGCATTAGCGATGTTCCTGTGATGTATCTAATCGATCCTTACTCATCTATCATGTTATTTGGCGTTTCGATGGACTCCAGTAACTTTGATGTGAGATACGAAGTTCTCGGACGCAGCTGAAGCTGGAAATAGTTTTAAATGAAACAACACGTATTAGCGTTGTTCCTGTGATGTATCTAAACGATCCTTACTTATCTATCATGTTATTTGACGTTTCGATGGACTCCAGTAACTCTAATGTGAGATACGAAATTTTCGGACGCAGCAGAAGCTGGAAATAGTTTTAAACGAAACAACACGCATTAGCGTTGTTCCTGTGATGTATCTAAACGATCCTTACTTATCTAACATGTTATTTGACGTTTGGATGGACTCCAGTAAGTCTGATGTGAGATACAAAGTTTTTGGACGCAGCAGGAGCTGGAAATAGTTTTAAACGAAACAACACGTATTAGCGTTGTTCCTGTGCTGTATCTAATCGATCCTTACTCATATATCATGTTATTTGGCGTTTCGATGGACTCCAGTAACTCTAATGTTAGATACGAAATTTTCGGACGCAGCAGAAGCTGGAAATAGTTTAAAACGAAACAACACGCATTAGCGTTGTTCCTGTGATGTATCTAATCGATCCTTACTTATCTATCATGTTATTTGACGTTTGGATGGACTCCAGTAACCCTGACGTGAGATACGAAGTTCTCGGACGCAGCAGAAGCTGGAAATAGTTTTAAACGAAACAACACGTATTAGCGTTGTTCCTGTGATGTATCTAATCGATCCTTACTCATCTATCATGTTATTTGACGTTTGGATGGACTCCAGTAACTCTGATGTGAGATACAAAGTTTTCGGAAGCAGCAGAATCTGGAAACAGTTTTAAACGAAACAACACGCATTAGCGTTGTTCCTGTGATGTATCTAATCGATCCTTACTTAGCTACTATGTTATTTGACGTTTGGATGGACTCCAGTAACTCTAATGTGAGATACGAAATTTTCGGACGCAGCAGAAGCTGGAAATAGTTTTAAACGAAACAACACGCATTAGCGTTGTTCCTGTGATGTATCTAATCGATCCTTACTTATCTATCATGTTATTTGACGTTTGGATGGACTCCAGTAACCCTGACGTGAGATACGAAGTTCTCGGACGCAGCAGAAGCTGGAAATAATTTTAAACGAAACAACACGCATTAGCGTTGTTCCTGTGATGTATCTAATCGATCCTTATTTATCTATCATGTTATTTGACGTGACGTTTGGATGGACTCCAGTAACCCTGACGTGAGATACGAAGTTCTCAGACGCAGCAGAAGCTGGAAATAGTTTTAAACGAAACAACACGTATTAGCGTTGTTCCTGTGATGTATCTAATCGATCCTTACTCATCTATCATGTTATTTGACGTTTGGATGGACTCCAGTAACTCTGATGTGAGATACAAAGTTTTTGGACGCAGCAGAAGCTGGAAATAGTTTTGAACGAAACAACACGTATTAGCGTTGTTCCTGTGATGTATCTAATCGATCCTGACTCATCTATCATGTTATTTGGCGTTTCGATGGACTCCAGTAACTTTGATGTGAGATACGAAGTTCTCGGACGCAGCTGAAGCTAGAAATAGTTTTAAACGAAACAACACGCATTAGCGTTGTTACTGTGATGTATCTAATCGATCCTTACTTATCTATCATGTTATTTGACGTTTGGATGGACTCCAGTAAGTCTGATGTGAGATACAAAGTTTTTGACGCAGCAGATGCTGGAAATAGCTTTGAACGAAACAACACGTATTAGCGTTGTTCCTGTGATGTATCTAATCGATCCTTACTTAGCTACTATGTTATTTGACGTTTCGATGGACTCCAGTAACTCTAATGTGAGATACGAAATTTTCGGACGCAGCAGAAGCTGGAAATAGTTTTAAACGAAACAACACGCATTAGGGTTGTTCCTGTGATGTATCTAATCGATACTTACTCATCTATCATGTTATTTGGCGTTTCGATGGACTCCAGTAACCCTGACGTGAGATACGAAGTTCTCGGACGCAGCAGAAGCTGGAAATAGTTTTAAACGAAACAACACGTATTAGCGTTGTTCCTGTGATGTATCTAATCGATCCTTACTCATCTATCATGTTATTTGACGTTTCGATGAACTCCAGTAACTCTGATGTGAGATACAAAGTTTTTGGACGCAGCAGAAGCTGGAAATAGTTTTAAACGAAACAACACGCATTAGCGTTGTTCCTGTGATGTATCTAATCGATCCTTACTCATCTATCATGTTATTTGACGTTTAGATGGACTCCAGTAACTCTAATGTGAGAAACGAAATTTTCGGACGCAGCAGAAGCTGGAAATAGTTTTAAACGAAACAACACGCATTAGCGTTGTTCCTGTCCTGTATCTAATCGATCCTTACTCATATATCATGTTATTTGGCGTTTCGATGGACTCCAGTAACTTTGATGTGAGATACGAAGTTCTCGGACGCAGCTGAAGCTGGAAATAATTTTAAACGAAACAACACGCATTAGCGTTGTTCCTGTGATGTATCTAATCGATCCTTACTCATCTATCATGTTATTTGGCGTTTCGATGGACTCCAGTAGCTCTGATGTGAGATACGACGTTTTCTGAGGCAGCAGAAGCTGGAAATAGTTTTAAAAGAAACAACACGCATTAGCGTTGTTCCTGTGATGTATCTAATCGATCCTTACTCATCTATCATGTTATTTGACGTTTCGATGGACTCCAGTAACTCTGATGAGAGGCACAAAGATTTCGGACGCAGCAGAAGCTGGAAATAGTTTTAAATGAAACAACACGTATTAGCGTTGTTCCTGTGATGTATCTAATCGATCCATACTCATCTATCATGTTATTTGACGTTTGGATGAACTCCAGTAACTCTGATGAGAGGCACAAAGATTTCGGACGCAGCAGAAGCTGGAAATAGTTTTAAACGAAACAACACGTATTAGCGTTTTTCCTGTGCTGTATCTAGTCGATCCTTACTCATATATCATGTTACTTGGCGTTTCGATGGACTCCAGTACCTCTGATGTGAGATACGACGTTTTCGGACGCAGCAGAAGCTGGAAATAGTTTTAAACGAAACAACACGCATTAGCGTTGTTCCTGTGATGTATCTAATCGATCCTTACTCATCTATCATGTTATTTGGCGTTTCGATGGACTCCAGTAACTTTGATGTGAGATACGAAGTTCTCAGACGCAGCTGAAGCTGGAAATAGTTTTAAATGAAACAACACGTATTAGCGTTGTTCCTGTGATGTATCTAATCGATCCTTACTCATCTATCATGTTATTTGGCGTTTCGATGGACTCCAGTAGCTCTGATGTGAGATACGACGTTTTCTGAGGCAGCAGAAGCTGGAAATAGTTTTAAAAGAAACAACACGCATTAGCGTTGTTCCTGTGATGTATCTAATCGATCCTTACTCATCTATCATGTTATTTGACGTTTCGATGGACTCCAGTAACTCTAATGTGAGAAACGAAATTTTCGGACGCAGCAGAAGCTGGAAATAGTTTTAAACGAAACAACACGCATTAGCGTTGTTCCTGTGATGTATCTAATCGATCCTTACTTATCTATCATGTTATTTGACGTTTGGATGGACTCCAGTAACCCTGACGTGAGATACGAAGTTCTCGGACGCAGCAGAACCTGGAAATAGTTTTAAACGAAACAACACGCATTAGCGTTGTTCCTGTGATGTATCTAATCGATCCTTACTCATCTATCATGTTATTTGACGTTTGGATGGACTCCAGTAACTCTGATGTGAGATACAAAGTCTTTGGACGCAGCAGAAGCTGGAAATAGTTTTGAACGAAACAACACGTATTAGCGTTGTTCCTGTGATGTATCTAATCGATCCTTACTCATCTATCATGTTATTTGACGTTTGGATGGACTCCAGTAACCCTGACGTGAGATACGAAGTTCTCGGACGCAGCAGAAGCTGGAAATAGTTTTAAACGAAACAACACGCATTAGCGTTGTTCTTGTGATGTATCTAATCGATCCTTACTTATCTATCATGTTATTTGACGTTTGGATGGACTCCAGTAACCCTGACGTGAGATACGAAGTTCTCGGATGCAGCAGAAGCTGGAAATAGTTTTAAACGAAACAACACGTATTAGCGTTGTTCCTGTGCTGTATCTAATCGATCCATATTTATCTATCATGTTATTTGACGTTTCGATGGACTCCAGTAACTCTGATGTGAGATACGACGTTTTCGGACGCAGCAGATGCTGGAAATAGTTTTAAACGAAACAACACGTATTAGCGTTGTTCCTGTGCTGTATCTAATCGATCCTTACTCATATATCATGTTATTTGGCGTTTCGATGGACTCCAGTAACTCTAATGTT
Organism: Prosopocoilus inquinatus; assembly: GCA_036172665.1. Taxonomy (NCBI): domain Eukaryota; kingdom Metazoa; phylum Arthropoda; class Insecta; order Coleoptera; family Lucanidae; genus Prosopocoilus; species Prosopocoilus inquinatus. The sequence continues at coordinate 46,776,002 of CM069870.1, forward strand.
AGATACGAAATTTTCGGACGCAGCAGAAGCTGGAAATAGTTTAAAACGAAACAACACGCATTAGCGTTGTTCCTGTGATGTATCTAATCGATCCTTACTTATCTATCATGTTATTTGACGTTTGGATGGACTCCAGTAACCCTGACGTGAGATACGACGTTCTCGGACGCAGCAGAAGCTGGAAATAGTTTTAAACGAAACAACACGTATTAGCGTTGTTCCTGTGATGTATATAATCGATCCTTACTCATCTATCATGTTATTTGACGTTTGGATGGACTCCAGTAACTCTGATGTGAGATACAAAGTTTTCGGAAGCAGCAGAATCTGGAAACAGTTTTAAACGAAACAACACGCATTAGCGTTGTTCCTGTGATGTATCTAAACGATCCTTACTTATCTAACATGTTATTTGACGATTGGATGGACTCCAGTAAGTCTGATGTGAGATACAAAGTTTTTGGACGCAGCAGGAGCTGGAAATAGTTTTAAACGAAACAACACGTATTAGCGTTGTTCCTGTGCTGTATCTAATCGATCCTTACTCATATATCATGTTATTTGGCGTTTCGATGGACTCCAGTAACTCTGATGAGAGACACAAAGATTTCGGACGCAGCAGAAGCTGGAAATAGTTTTGAACGAAACAACACGTATTAGCGTACTTCCTGTGATGTGTCTAATCGATCCTTACTCATCTATCATGTTATTTGACGTTTCGATGGACTCCAGTCACCCTGACGTGAGATACGAAGTTCTCGGACGCAGCAGAAGCTGGAAATAGTTTTAAACGAAACAACACGCATTAGCGTTGTTCCTGTGATGTATCTAATCGATCCTTACTCATCTATCATGTTATTTGGCGTTTCGATGGACTCCAGTAGCTCTGATGCGAGATACGACGTTTTCTGAGGCAGCAGAAGCTGGAAATAATTTTAAACGAAACATCACGCATTAGCGTTGTTCCTGTGATGTATCTAATCGATCCTTACTCATCTATCATGTTATTTGACGTTTTGATGGACTCCAGTAACTCTGATGTGAGATACAAAGTCTTTGGACGCAGCAGAAGCTGGAAATAGTTTTGAACGAAACAACACGTATTAGCGTTGTTCCTGTGATGTATCTAATCGATCCTTACTCATCTATCATGTTATTTGACGTTTGGATGGACTCCAGTAACCCTGACGTGAGATACGAAGTTCTCGGGCGCAGCAGAAGCTGGAAATAGTTTTAAACGAGACAACACGTATTAGCGTTGTTCCTGTGATGTATCTAATCGATCCTTACTCATCTATCATATTATTTGACGTTTGGATGGACTCCAGTAACTCTGATGTGAGATACAAAGTTTTTGGACGCAGCAGAACCTGGAAATAGTTTTAAACGAAACAACACGCATTAGCGTTGTTCCTGTGATGTATCTAATCGATCCTTACTCATCTATCATGTTATTTGGCGTTTCGATGGACTCCAGTAGCTCTGATGTGAGATACGACGTTTTCTGAGGCAGCAGAAGCTGGAAATAGTTTTAAACGAAACAACACGCATTAGCGATGTTCCTGTGATGTATCTAATCGATCCTTACTCATCTATCATGTTATTTGGCGTTTCGATGGACTCCAGTAACTTTGATGTGAGATACGAAGTTCTCGGACGCAGCTGAAGCTGGAAATAGTTTTAAATGAAACAACACGTATTAGCGTTGTTCCTGTGATGTATCTAAACGATCCTTACTTATCTATCATGTTATTTGACGTTTCGATGGACTCCAGTAACTCTAATGTGAGATACGAAATTTTCGGACGCAGCAGAAGCTGGAAATAGTTTTAAACGAAACAACACGCATTAGCGTTGTTCCTGTGATGTATCTAAACGATCCTTACTTATCTAACATGTTATTTGACGTTTGGATGGACTCCAGTAAGTCTGATGTGAGATACAAAGTTTTTGGACGCAGCAGGAGCTGGAAATAGTTTTAAACGAAACAACACGTATTAGCGTTGTTCCTGTGCTGTATCTAATCGATCCTTACTCATATATCATGTTATTTGGCGTTTCGATGGACTCCAGTAACTCTAATGTTAGATACGAAATTTTCGGACGCAGCAGAAGCTGGAAATAGTTTAAAACGAAACAACACGCATTAGCGTTGTTCCTGTGATGTATCTAATCGATCCTTACTTATCTATCATGTTATTTGACGTTTGGATGGACTCCAGTAACCCTGACGTGAGATACGAAGTTCTCGGACGCAGCAGAAGCTGGAAATAGTTTTAAACGAAACAACACGTATTAGCGTTGTTCCTGTGATGTATCTAATCGATCCTTACTCATCTATCATGTTATTTGACGTTTGGATGGACTCCAGTAACTCTGATGTGAGATACAAAGTTTTCGGAAGCAGCAGAATCTGGAAACAGTTTTAAACGAAACAACACGCATTAGCGTTGTTCCTGTGATGTATCTAATCGATCCTTACTTAGCTACTATGTTATTTGACGTTTGGATGGACTCCAGTAACTCTAATGTGAGATACGAAATTTTCGGACGCAGCAGAAGCTGGAAATAGTTTTAAACGAAACAACACGCATTAGCGTTGTTCCTGTGATGTATCTAATCGATCCTTACTTATCTATCATGTTATTTGACGTTTGGATGGACTCCAGTAACCCTGACGTGAGATACGAAGTTCTCGGACGCAGCAGAAGCTGGAAATAATTTTAAACGAAACAACACGCATTAGCGTTGTTCCTGTGATGTATCTAATCGATCCTTATTTATCTATCATGTTATTTGACGTGACGTTTGGATGGACTCCAGTAACCCTGACGTGAGATACGAAGTTCTCAGACGCAGCAGAAGCTGGAAATAGTTTTAAACGAAACAACACGTATTAGCGTTGTTCCTGTGATGTATATAATCGATCCTTACTCATCTATCATGTTATTTGACGTTTGGATGGACTCCAGTAACTCTGATGTGAGATACAAAGTTTTCGGAAGCAGCAGAATCTGGAAACAGTTTTAAACGAAACAACACGCATTAGCGTTGTTCCTGTGATGTATCTAAACGATCCTTACTTATCTAACATGTTATTTGACGATTGGATGGACTCCAGTAAGTCTGATGTGAGATACAAAGTTTTTGGACGCAGCAGGAGCTGGAAATAGTTTTAAACGAAACAACACGTATTAGCGTTGTTCCTGTGCTGTATCTAATCGATCCTTACTCATATATCATGTTATTTGGCGTTTCGATGGACTCCAGTAACTCTGATGAGAGACACAAAGATTTCGGACGCAGCAGAAGCTGGAAATAGTTTTGAACGAAACAACACGTATTAGCGTACTTCCTGTGATGTGTCTAATCGATCCTTACTCATCTATCATGTTATTTGACGTTTCGATGGACTCCAGTCACCCTGACGTGAGATACGAAGTTCTCGGACGCAGCAGAAGCTGGAAATAGTTTTAAACGAAACAACACGCATTAGCGTTGTTCCTGTGATGTATCTAATCGATCCTTACTCATCTATCATGTTATTTGGCGTTTCGATGGACTCCAGTAGCTCTGATGCGAGATACGACGTTTTCTGAGGCAGCAGAAGCTGGAAATAATTTTAAACGAAACATCACGCATTAGCGTTGTTCCTGTGATGTATCTAATCGATCCTTACTCATCTATCATGTTATTTGACGTTTTGATGGACTCCAGTAACTCTGATGTGAGATACAAAGTCTTTGGACGCAGCAGAAGCTGGAAATAGTTTTGAACGAAACAACACGTATTAGCGTTGTTCCTGTGATGTATCTAATCGATCCTTACTCATCTATCATGTTATTTGACGTTTGGATGGACTCCAGTAACCCTGACGTGAGATACGAAGTTCTCGGGCGCAGCAGAAGCTGGAAATAGTTTTAAACGAAACAACACGTATTAGCGTTGTTCCTGTGATGTATCTAATCGATCCTTACTCATCTATCATATTATTTGACGTTTGGATGGTCTCCAGTAACTCTGATGTGAGATACAAAGTTTTTGGACGCAGCAGAACCTGGAAATAGTTTTAAACGAAACAACACGCATTAGCGTTGTTCCTGTGATGTATCTAATCGATCCTTACTCATCTATCATGTTATTTGGCGTTTCGATGGACTCCAGTAGCTCTGATGTGAGATACGACGTTTTCTGAGGCAGCAGAAGCTGGAAATAGTTTTAAACGAAACAACACGCATTAGCGATGTTCCTGTGATGTATCTAATCGATCCTTACTCATCTATCATGTTATTTGGCGTTTCGATGGACTCCAGTAACTTTGATGTGAGATACGAAGTTCTCGGACGCAGCTGAAGCTGGAAATAGTTTTAAATGAAACAACACGTATTAGCGTTGTTCCTGTGATGTATCTAAACGATCCTTACTTATCTATCATGTTATTTGACGTTTCGATGGACTCCAGTAACTCTAATGTGAGATACGAAATTTTCGGACGCAGCAGAAGCTGGAAATAGTTTTAAACGAAACAACACGCATTAGCGTTGTTCCTGTGATGTATCTAAACGATCCTTACTTATCTAACATGTTATTTGACGTTTGGATGGACTCCAGTAAGTCTGATGTGAGATACAAAGTTTTTGGACGCAGCAGGAGCTGGAAATAGTTTTAAACGAAACAACACGTATTAGCGTTGTTCCTGTGCTGTATCTAATCGATCCTTACTCATATATCATGTTATTTGGCGTTTCGATGGACTCCAGTAACTCTAATGTTAGATACGAAATTTTCGGACGCAGCAGAAGCTGGAAATAGTTTAAAACGAAACAACACGCATTAGCGTTGTTCCTGTGATGTATCTAATCGATCCTTACTTATCTATCATGTTATTTGACGTTTGGATGGACTCCAGTAACCCTGACGTGAGATACGAAGTTCTCGGACGCAGCAGAAGCTGGAAATAGTTTTAAACGAAACAACACGTATTAGCGTTGTTCCTGTGATGTATCTAATCGATCCTTACTCATCTATCATGTTATTTGACGTTTGGATGGACTCCAGTAACTCTGATGTGAGATACAAAGTTTTCGGAAGCAGCAGAATCTGGAAACAGTTTTAAACGAAACAACACGCATTAGCGTTGTTCCTGTGATGTATCTAATCGATCCTTACTTAGCTACTATGTTATTTGACGTTTGGATGGACTCCAGTAACTCTAATGTGAGATACGAAATTTTCGGACGCAGCAGAAGCTGGAAATAGTTTTAAACGAAACAACACGCATTAGCGTTGTTCCTGTGATGTATCTAATCGATCCTTACTTATCTATCATGTTATTTGACGTTTGGATGGACTCCAGTAACCCTGACGTGAGATACGAAGTTCTCGGACGCAGCAGAAGCTGGAAATAATTTTAAACGAAACAACACGCATTAGCGTTGTTCCTGTGATGTATCTAATCGATCCTTATTTATCTATCATGTTATTTGACGTGACGTTTGGATGGACTCCAGTAACCCTGACGTGAGATACGAAGTTCTCAGACGCAGCAGAAGCTGGAAATAGTTTTAAACGAAACAACACGTATTAGCGTTGTTCCTGTGATGTATCTAATCGATCCTTACTCATCTATCATGTTATTTGACGTTTGGATGGACTCCAGTAACTCTGATGTGAGATACAAAGTTTTTGGACGCAGCAGAAGCTGGAAATAGTTTTGAACGAAACAACACGTATTAGCGTTGTTCCTGTGATGTATCTAATCGATCCTGACTCATCTATCATGTTATTTGGCGTTTCGATGGACTCCAGTAACTTTGATGTGAGATACGAAGTTCTCGGACGCAGCTGAAGCTAGAAATAGTTTTAAACGAAACAACACGCATTAGCGTTGTTACTGTGATGTATCTAATCGATCCTTACTTATCTATCATGTTATTTGACGTTTGGATGGACTCCAGTAAGTCTGATGTGAGATACAAAGTTTTTGACGCAGCAGATGCTGGAAATAGCTTTGAACGAAACAACACGTATTAGCGTTGTTCCTGTGATGTATCTAATCGATCCTTACTTAGCTACTATGTTATTTGACGTTTCGATGGACTCCAGTAACTCTAATGTGAGATACGAAATTTTCGGACGCAGCAGAAGCTGGAAATAGTTTTAAACGAAACAACACGCATTAGGGTTGTTCCTGTGATGTATCTAATCGATACTTACTCATCTATCATGTTATTTGGCGTTTCGATGGACTCCAGTAACCCTGACGTGAGATACGAAGTTCTCGGACGCAGCAGAAGCTGGAAATAGTTTTAAACGAAACAACACGTATTAGCGTTGTTCCTGTGATGTATCTAATCGATCCTTACTCATCTATCATGTTATTTGACGTTTCGATGAACTCCAGTAACTCTGATGTGAGATACAAAGTTTTTGGACGCAGCAGAAGCTGGAAATAGTTTTGAACGAGGCAACACGTATTAGCGTTGTTCCTGTGATGTATCTAATCGATCCTTACTTAGCTACTATGTTATTTGACGTTTCGATGGACTCCAGTAACTCTAATTTGAGATACGAAATTTTCGGACGCAGCATAAGCTGGAAATAGTTTTAAACGAAACAACACGCATTAGCGTTGTTCCTGTGATGTATCTAATCGATCCTTACTCATCTATCATGTTATTTGGCGTTTCGATGGACTCCAGTAACTTTGATGTGAGATACGAAGTTCTCGGACGCAGCTGAAGCTGGAAATAGTTTTAAATGAAACAACACGTATTAGCGTTGTTCCTGTGATGTATCTAAACGATCCTTACTTATCTAACATGTTATTTGACGTTTGGATAGACTCCAGTAAGTCTGATGTGAGATACAAAGTTTTTGGACGCAGCAGGAGCTGGAAATAGTTTTAAACGAAACAACACGCATTAGCGTTGTTCCTGTGATGTATCTAATCGATCCTTACTCATCTATCATGTTATTTGACGTTTAGATGGACTCCAGTAACTCTAATGTGAGAAACGAAATTTTCGGACGCAGCAGAAGCTGGAAATAGTTTTAAACGAAACAACACGCATTAGCGTTGTTCCTGTCCTGTATCTAATCGATCCTTACTCATATATCATGTTATTTGGCGTTTCGATGGACTCCAGTAACTTTGATGTGAGATACGAAGTTCTCGGACGCAGCTGAAGCTGGAAATAATTTTAAACGAAACAACACGCATTAGCGTTGTTCCTGTGATGTATCTAATCGATCCTTACTCATCTATCATGTTATTTGGCGTTTCGATGGACTCCAGTAGCTCTGATGTGAGATACGACGTTTTCTGAGGCAGCAGAAGCTGGAAATAGTTTTAAAAGAAACAACACGCATTAGCGTTGTTCCTGTGATGTATCTAATCGATCCTTACTCATCTATCATGTTATTTGACGTTTCGATGGACTCCAGTAACTCTGATGAGAGGCACAAAGATTTCGGACGCAGCAGAAGCTGGAAATAGTTTTAAATGAAACAACACGTATTAGCGTTGTTCCTGTGATGTATCTAATCGATCCATACTCATCTATCATGTTATTTGACGTTTGGATGAACTCCAGTAACTCTGATGAGAGGCACAAAGATTTCGGACGCAGCAGAAGCTGGAAATAGTTTTAAACGAAACAACACGTATTAGCGTTTTTCCTGTGCTGTATCTAGTCGATCCTTACTCATATATCATGTTACTTGGCGTTTCGATGGACTCCAGTACCTCTGATGTGAGATACGACGTTTTCGGACGCAGCAGAAGCTGGAAATAGTTTTAAACGAAACAACACGCATTAGCGTTGTTCCTGTGATGTATCTAATCGATCCTTACTCATCTATCATGTTATTTGGCGTTTCGATGGACTCCAGTAACTTTGATGTGAGATACGAAGTTCTCAGACGCAGCTGAAGCTGGAAATAGTTTTAAATGAAACAACACGTATTAGCGTTGTTCCTGTGATGTATCTAATCGATCCTTACTCATCTATCATGTTATTTGGCGTTTCGATGGACTCCAGTAGCTCTGATGTGAGATACGACGTTTTCTGAGGCAGCAGAAGCTGGAAATAGTTTTAAAAGAAACAACACGCATTAGCGTTGTTCCTGTGATGTATCTAATCGATCCTTACTCATCTATCATGTTATTTGACGTTTCGATGGACTCCAGTAACTCTAATGTGAGAAACGAAATTTTCGGACGCAGCAGAAGCTGGAAATAGTTTTAAACGAAACAACACGCATTAGCGTTGTTCCTGTGATGTATCTAATCGATCCTTACTTATCTATCATGTTATTTGACGTTTGGATGGACTCCAGTAACCCTGACGTGAGATACGAAGTTCTCGGACGCAGCAGAACCTGGAAATAGTTTTAAACGAAACAACACGCATTAGCGTTGTTCCTGTGATGTATCTAATCGATCCTTACTCATCTATCATGTTATTTGACGTTTGGATGGACTCCAGTAACTCTGATGTGAGATACAAAGTCTTTGGACGCAGCAGAAGCTGGAAATAGTTTTGAACGAAACAACACGTATTAGCGTTGTTCCTGTGATGTATCTAATCGATCCTTACTCATCTATCATGTTATTTGACGTTTGGATGGACTCCAGTAACCCTGACGTGAGATACGAAGTTCTCGGACGCAGCAGAAGCTGGAAATAGTTTTAAACGAAACAACACGCATTAGCGTTGTTCTTGTGATGTATCTAATCGATCCTTACTTATCTATCATGTTATTTGACGTTTGGATGGACTCCAGTAACCCTGACGTGAGATACGAAGTTCTCGGATGCAGCAGAAGCTGGAAATAGTTTTAAACGAAACAACACGTATTAGCGTTGTTCCTGTGCTGTATCTAATCGATCCATATTTATCTATCATGTTATTTGACGTTTCGATGGACTCCAGTAACTCTGATGTGAGATACGACGTTTTCGGACGCAGCAGATGCTGGAAATAGTTTTAAACGAAACAACACGTATTAGCGTTGTTCCTGTGATGTATCTAATCGATCCTTACTCATCTATCATGTTATTTGACGTTTGGATGGACTCCAGTAACTCTGATGAGAGACACAAAGATTTCGGACGCAGCAGAAGCTGGAAATAGTTTTGAACGAAACAACACGTATTAGCGTTGTTCCTGTGATGTATCTAATCGATCCTTACTCATCTATCATGTTATTTGACGTTTCGATGGACTCCAGTAACTCTAATGTGAGATACGAAATTTTCGGACGCAGCAGGAGCTGGAAATAGTTTTAAACGAAACAACACGTATTAGCGTTGTTCCTGTGATGTATCTAGTCGATCCTTACTCATCTATCATGTTATTTGACGTTTGGATGAACTCCAGTAACTCTGATGAGAGGCACAAAGATTTCAGACGCAGCAGAAGCTGGAAATAGTTTTAAACGAAACAACACGTATTAGCGTTTTTGCTGTGCTGTATCTAGTCGATCCTTACTCATATATCATGTTACTTGGCGTTTCGATGGACTCCAGTAGCTCTGATGTGAGATACGACGTTTTCGGACGCAGCAGAAGCTGGAAATAGTTTTAAACGAAACAACACGCATTAGCGTTGTTCCTGTGATGTATCTAATCGATCCTGACTCATCTATCATGTTATTTGGCGTTTCGATGGACTCCAGTAACTTTGATGTGAGATACGAAGTTCTCAGACGCAGCAGAAGCTGGAAATAGTTTTAAATGAAACAACACGTATTAGCGTTGTTCCTGTGATGTATCTAATCGATCCTTACTCATCTATCATGTTATTTGGCGTTTCGATGGACTCCAGTAGCTCTGATGTGAGATACGACGTTTTCTGAGGCAGCAGAAGCTGGAAATAGTTTTAAACGAAACAACACGTATTAGCGTTTTTGCTGTGCTGTATCTAGTCGATCCTTACTCATATATCATGTTACTTGGCGTTTCGATGGACTCCAGTAGCTCTGATGTGAGATACGACGTTTTCGGACGCAGCAGAAGCTGGAAATAGTTTTAAACGAAACAACACGCATTAGCGTTGTTCCTGTGATGTATCTAATCGATCCTTACTCATCTATCATGTTATTTGACGTTTCGATGGACTCCAGTAACTCTAATGTGAGAAACGAAATTTTCGGACGCAGCAGAAGCTGGAAATAGTTTTAAATGAAACAACACGTATTAGCGTTGTTCCTGTGATGTATCTAATCGATCCTTACTCATCTATCATGTTATTTGGCGTTTCGATGGACTCCAGTAGCTCTGATGTGAGATACGACGTTTTCTGAGGCAGCAGAAGCTGGAAATAGTTTTAAAAGAAACAACACGCATTAACGTTGTTCCTGTGATGTATCTAATCGATCCTTACTCATCTATCATGTTATTTGGCGTTTCGATGGACTCCAGTAACTTTGATGTGAGATACGAAGTTCTCGGACGCAGCTGAAGCTGGAAATAGTTTTAAATGAAACAACACGTATTAGCGTTGTTCCTGTGATGTATCTAAACGATCCCTACTTATCTAACATGTTATTTGACGTTTGGATGGACTCCAGTAACCCTGACGTGAGATACGAAGTTCTCGGACGCAGCTGAAGCTGGAAATAGTTTTAAACGAAACAACACGTATTAGCGTTGTTCCTGTGATGTATCTAATCGATCCTTACTCATCTATCATGTTATTTGACGTTTGGATGGACTCCAGTAACTCTGATGTGAGATACAGTATTTGGACGCAGCAGAAGCTGGAAATAGTTTTGAACGAAACAACACGTATTAGCGTTGTTCCTGTGATGTATCTAATCGACCCTTACTTAGCTACTATGTTATTTGACGTTTCGATGGACTCCAGTAACTCTAATGTGAGATACGAAATTTTCGGACGCAGCAGAAGCTGGAAATAGTTTTAAACGAAACAACACGCATTAGCGTTGTTCCTGTGATGTATCTAATCGATCCTTACTCATCTATCATGTTATTTGACGTTTGGATGGACTCCAGTAACTCTGATGTGAGATAAAAAGTCTTTGGACGCAGCAGAAGCTGGAAATAGTTTTGAACGAAACAACACGTATTAGCGTTGTTCCTGTGATGTATCTAATCGATCCTTACTCATCTATCATGTTATTTGACGTTTGGATGGACTCCTGTAACCCTGACGTGAGATAGGAAGTTCTCGGACGCAGCAGAAGCTGGAAATAGTTTTAAACGAAACAACACGCATTAGCGTTGTTCCTGTGATGTATCTAATCGATCCTTACTTATCTATCATGTTATTTGACGTTTGGATGGACTCCAGTAACCCTGACGTGAGATACGAAGTTCTCGGATGCAGCAGAAGCTGGAAATAGTTTTAAACGAAACAACACGTATTAGCGTTGTTCCTGTGATGTATCTAATCGATCCTTACTCATCTATCATGTTATTTGACGTTTGGATGGACTCCAGTAACTCTGATGTGAGATACAAAGTTTTTGGACGCAGCAGAAGCTGGAAATAGTTTTGAACGAAACAACACGTATTAGCGTTGTTCCTGTGATGTATCTAATCGATCCTTACTCATCTATCATGTTATTTGACGTTTCGATGGACTCCAGTAACTCTAATGTGAGATACGAAATTTTCGGACGCAGCAGAAGCTGGAAATAGTTTTAAACGAAACAACACGCATTAGCGTTGTTCCTGTGATGTATCTAATCGATCCTTACTCATCTACTATGTTATTTGGCGTTTGAATGGACTCCAGTAACCCTGACGTGAGATACGAAGTTCTCGGACGCAGCAGAAGCTGGAAATAGTTTTAAACGAAACAACACGCATTAGCGTTGTTCCTGTGATGTATCTAATCGATCCTTACTCATCTATCATGTTATTTGGCGTTTCGATGGACTCCTGTAACTTTGATGTGAGATACGAAGTTCTCGGACGCAGCTGAAGCTGGAAATAGTTTTAAATGAAACAACACGTATTAGCGTTGTTCCTGTGATATTTCTAATCGATCCTTACTCATCTATCATGTTATTCGACGTTTGGATGAACTCCAGTAACCCTGACGTGAGATACGAAGTTCTCGGACGCAGCAGAACCTGGAAATAGTTTTAAACGAAACAACACGCATTAGCGTTGTTCCTGTGATGTATCTAATCGACCCTTACTTATCTAACATGTTATTTGACGTTTGGATGGACTCCAGTAAGTCTGATGTGAGATACAAAGTTTTTGGACGCAGCAGGAGCTGGAAATAGTTTTAAACGAAACAACACGTATTAGCGTTGTTCCTGTGCTGTATCTAATCGATCCTTACTCATATATCATGTTATTTGGCGTTTCGATGGACTCCAGTAGCTCTGATGTGAGATACGACGTTTTCGGACGCAGCAGAAGCTGGAAATAGTTTTAAACGAAACAACACGCATTAGCGTTGTTCCTGTGATATTTCTAATCGATCCTTACTCATCTATCATGTTATTTGACGTTTGGATGAACTCCAGTAACCCTGACGTGAGATACGAAGTTCTCGGACGCAGCAGAACCTGGAAATAGTTTTAAACGAAACAACACGCATTAGCGTTGTTCCTGTGATGTATCTAATCGATCCTTACTCATCTATCATGTTATTTGGCGTTTCGATGGACTCCAGTAGCTCTGATGTGAGATACGACGTTTTCTGAGGCAGCAGAAGCTGGAAATAGTTTTAAACGAAACAACACGCATTAGCGTTGTTCCTGTGATGTATCTAATCGATCCTTACTCATCTATCATGTTATTTGACGTTTCGATGGACTCCAGTAACTCTAATGTGAGAAACGAAATTTTCGGACGCAGCAGAAGCTGGAAATAGTTTTAAACGAAACAACACGCATTAGCGTTGTTCCTGTGATGTATCTAATCGATCCTTACTTATCTATCATGTTATTTGACGTTTGGATGGACTCCAGTAACCCTGACGTGAGATACGAAGTTCTCGGACGCATCAGAACCTGGAAATAGTTTTAAACGAAACAACACGCACTAGCGTTGTTCCTGTGATGTATCTAATCGATCCTTACTCATCTATCATGTTATTTGGCGTTTCGATGGACTCCAGTAACTTAGATGTGAGATACGATGTTCTCGGACGCAGCTGAAGCTAGAAATAGTTTTAAACGAAACAACACGCATTAGCGTTGTTCCTGTGTAGTATCTAATCGATCCTTACTTATCTATCATGTTATTTGACATTTCGATGGACTCCAGTAGCTCTGATGTGATATACGACGTTTTCGGACGCAGCAGCAGCTGGAAATAGTTTTAAACGAAACAACACATATTAGCGTTATTCCTGTGATGTATCTAATCGATCCTTACTCATCTATCATGTTATTTGACGTTTGGACGGACTCCAGTAACCCTGATGTGATATACAAAGTTATCGGACGCAGCAGAAGCTGGAAATAGTTTTGAAGGAAACAACACGTATTAGCGTTGTTCCTGTGCTGTATCTAATCGATCCATACTGTTATTTGACGTTTCGATGGACTCCAGTAACTCTGATGTGAGATACGACGTTTTCGGACGCAGCAGAAGCTGGAAATAGTTTTAAACGAAACAACACGTATTAGCGTTGTTCCTGTGATGTATCTAATCGATCCTTACTCATCTATCATGTTATTTGACGTTTGGATGGACTCCAGTAACTCTAATGTGAGATACGAAATTTTCGGACGCAGCAGGAGCTGGAAATAATTTTAAACGAAACAACACGTATTAGCGTTGTTCCTGTGATGTATCTAGTCGATCCTTACTCATCTATCATGTTATTTGACGTTTGGATGAACTCCAGTAACTCTGATGAGAGGCACAAAGATTTCGGACGCAGCAGAAGCTGGAAATAGTTTTAAACGAAACAACACGTATTAGCGTTTTTCCTGTGCTGTATCTAATCGATCCTTACTCATCTATCATGTTATTTGACGTTTCGATGGACTCCAGTAACTCTAATGTGAGATACGAAATTTTCGGACGCAGCAGGAGCTGGAAATAGTTTGAAACGAAACAACACGTATTAGCGTTGTTCCTGTGATGTATCTAGTCGATCCTTACTCATCTATCATGTTATTTGACGTTTGGATGAACTCCAGTAACTCTGATGAGAGGCACAAAGATTTCGGACGCAGCAGAAGCTGGAAATAGTTTTAAACGAAACAACACGTATTAGCGTTTTTCCTGTGCTGTATCTAGTCGATCCTTACTCATATAACATGTTACTTGGCGTTTCGATGGACTCCAGTAGCTCTGATGTGAGATACGACGTTTTCGGACGCAGCAGAAGCTGGAAATAGTATTAAACGAAACAACACCCAATAGCGTTGTTCCTGTGATGTATCTAATCGATCCTTACTCATCTATCATGTTATTTGGCGTTTCAATGGACTCCAGTAACTTTGATGTGAGATACGAAGTTCTCAGACGCAGCTGAAGCTGGAAATAGTTTTAAATGAAACAACACGTATTAGCGTTGTTCCTGTGATGTATCTAATCGATCCTTACTCATCTATCATGTTATTTGGCGTTTCGATGGACTCCAGTAGCTCTGATGTGAGATACGACGTTTTCTGAGGCAGCAGAAGCTGGAAATAGTTTTAAAAGAAACAACACGCATTAGCGTTGTTCCTGTGATGTATCTAATCGATCCTTACTCATCTATCATGTTATTTGACGTTTCGATGGACTCCAGTAACTCTAATGTGAGAAACGAAATTTTCGGACGCAGCAGAAGCTGGAAATAGTTTTAAACGAAACAACACGCATTAGCGTTGTTCCTGTGATGTATCTAATCGATCCTTACTTATCTATCATGTTATTTGACGTTTGGATGGACTCCAGTAACCCTGACGTGAGATACGAAGTTCTCGGACGCAGCAGAACCTGGAAATAGTTTTAAACGAAACAACACGCATTAGCGTTGTTCCTGTGATGTATCTAATCGATCCTTACTCATCTATCATGTTATTTGACGTTTGGATGGACTCCAGTAACTCTGATGTGAGATACAAAGTCTTTGGACGCAGCAGAAGCTGGAAATAGTTTTGAACGAAACAACACGTATTAGCGTTGTTCCTGTGATGTATCTAATCGATCCTTACTCATCTATCATGTTATTTGACGTTTGGATGGACTCCAGTAACCCTGACGTGAGATACGAAGTTCTCGGACGCAGCAGAAGCTGGAAATAGTTTTAAACGAAACAACACGCATTAGCGTTGTTCTTGTGATGTATCTAATCGATCCTTACTTATCTATCATGTTATTTGACGTTTGGATGGACTCCAGTAACCCTGACGTGAGATACGAAGTTCTCGGATGCAGCAGAAGCTGGAAATAGTTTTAAACGAAACAACACGTATTAGCGTTGTTCCTGTGCTGTATCTAATCGATCCATATTTATCTATCATGTTATTTGACGTTTCGATGGACTCCAGTAACTCTGATGTGAGATACGACGTTTTCGGACGCAGCAGATGCTGGAAATAGTTTTAAACGAAACAACACGTATTAGCGTTGTTCCTGTGATGTATCTAATCGATCCTTACTCATCTATCATGTTATTTGACGTTTGGATGGACTCCAGTAACTCTGATGAGAGACACAAAGATTTCGGACGCAGCAGAAGCTGGAAATAATTTTGAACGAAACAACACGTATTAGCGTTGTTCCTGTGATGTATCTAATCGATCCTTACTCATCTATCATGTTATTTGACGTTTCGATGGACTCCAGTAACTCTAATGTGAGATACGAAATTTTCGGACGCAGCAGGAGCTGGAAATAGTTTTAAACGAAACAACACGTATTAGCGTTGTTCCTGTGATGTATCTAGTCGATCCTTACTCATCTATCATGTTATTTGACGTTTGGATGAACTCCAGTAACTCTGATGAGAGGCACAAAGATTTCAGACGCAGCAGAAGCTGGAAATAGTTTTAAACGAAACAACACGTATTAGCGTTTTTGCTGTGCTGTATCTAGTCGATCCTTACTCATATATCATGTTACTTGGCGTTTCGATGGACTCCAGTAGCTCTGATGTGAGATACGACGTTTTCGGACGCAGCAGAAGCTGGAAATAGTTTTAAACGAAACAACACGCATTAGCGTTGTTCCTGTGATGTATCTAATCGATCCTGACTCATCTATCATGTTATTTGGCGTTTCGATGGACTCCAGTAACTTTGATGTGAGATACGAAGTTCTCAGACGCAGCAGAAGCTGGAAATAGTTTTAAATGAAACAACACGTATTAGCGTTGTTCCTGTGATGTATCTAATCGATCCTTACTCATCTATCATGTTATTTGGCGTTTCGATGGACTCCAGTAGCTCTGATGTGAGATACGACGTTTTCTGAGGCAGCAGAAGCTGGAAATAGTTTTAAACGAAACAACACGTATTAGCGTTTTTGCTGTGCTGTATCTAGTCGATCCTTACTCATATATCATGTTACTTGGCGTTTCGATGGACTCCAGTAGCTCTGATGTGAGATACGACGTTTTCGGACGCAGCAGAAGCTGGAAATAGTTTTAAACGAAACAACACGCATTAGCGTTGTTCCTGTGATGTATCTAATCGATCCTTACTCATCTATCATGTTATTTGACGTTTCGATGGACTCCAGTAACTCTAATGTGAGAAACGAAATTTTCGGACGCAGCAGAAGCTGGAAATAGTTTTAAATGAAACAACACGTATTAGCGTTGTTCCTGTGATGTATCTAATCGATCCTTACTCATCTATCATGTTATTTGGCGTTTCGATGGACTCCAGTAGCTCTGATGTGAGATACGACGTTTTCTGAGGCAGCAGAAGCTGGAAATAGTTTTAAAAGAAACAACACGCATTAACGTTGTTCCTGTGATGTATCTAATCGATCCTTACTCATCTATCATGTTATTTGGCGTTTCGATGGACTCCAGTAACTTTGATGTGAGATACGAAGTTCTCGGACGCAGCTGAAGCTGGAAATAGTTTTAAATGAAACAACACGTATTAGCGTTGTTCCTGTGATGTATCTAAACGATCCCTACTTATCTAACATGTTATTTGACGTTTGGATGGACTCCAGTAACCCTGACGTGAGATACGAAGTTCTCGGACGCAGCTGAAGCTGGAAATAGTTTTAAACGAAACAACACGTATTAGCGTTGTTCCTGTGATGTATCTAATCGATCCTTACTCATCTATCATGTTATTTGACGTTTGGATGGACTCCAGTAACTCTGATGTGAGATACAGTCTTTGGACGCAGCAGAAGCTGGAAATAGTTTTGAACGAAACAACACGTATTAGCGTTGTTCCTGTGATGTATCTAATCGACCCTTACTTAGCTACTATGTTATTTGACGTTTCGATGGACTCCAGTAACTCTAATGTGAGATACGAAATTTTCGGACGCAGCAGAAGCTGGAAATAGTTTTAAACGAAACAACACGCATTAGCGTTGTTCCTGTGATGTATCTAATCGATCCTTACTCATCTATCATGTTATTTGACGTTTGGATGGACTCCAGTAACTCTGATGTGAGATAAAAAGTCTTTGGACGCAGCAGAAGCTGGAAATAGTTTTGAACGAAACAACACGTATTAGCGTTGTTCCTGTGATGTATCTAATCGATCCTTACTCATCTATCATGTTATTTGACGTTTGGATGGACTCCTGTAACCCTGACGTGAGATAGGAAGTTCTCGGACGCAGCAGAAGCTGGAAATAGTTTTAAACGAAACAACACGCATTAGCGTTGTTCCTGTGATGTATCTAATCGATCCTTACTTATCTATCATGTTATTTGACGTTTGGATGGACTCCAGTAACCCTGACGTGAGATACGAAGTTCTCGGATGCAGCAGAAGCTGGAAATAGTTTTAAACGAAACAACACGTATTAGCGTTGTTCCTGTGATGTATCTAATCGATCCTTACTCATCTATCATGTTATTTGACGTTTGGATGGACTCCAGTAACTCTGATGTGAGATACAAAGTTTTTGGACGCAGCAGAAGCTGGAAATAGTTTTGAACGAAACAACACGTATTAGCGTTGTTCCTGTGATGTATCTAATCGATCCTTACTCATCTATCATGTTATTTGACGTTTCGATGGACTCCAGTAACTCTAATGTGAGATACGAAATTTTCGGACGCAGCAGAAGCTGGAAATAGTTTTAAACGAAACAACACGCATTAGCGTTGTTCCTGTGATGTATCTAATCGATCCTTACTCATCTATTATGTTATTTGGCGTTTGAATGGACTCCAGTAACCCTGACGTGAGATACGAAGTTCTCGGACGCAGCAGAAGCTGGAAATAGTTTTAAACGAAACAACACGCATTAGCGTTGTTCCTGTGATGTATCTAATCGATCCTTACTCATCTATCATGTTATTTGGCGTTTCGATGGACTCCTGTAACTTTGATGTGAGATACGAAGTTCTCGGTCGCAGCTGAAGCTGGAAATAGTTTTAAATGAAACAACACGTATTAGCGTTGTTCCTGTGATATTTCTAATCGATCCTTACTCATCTATCATGTTATTCGACGTTTGGATGAACTCCAGTAACCCTGACGTGAGATACGAAGTTCTCGGACGCAGCAGAACCTGGAAATAGTTTTAAACGAAACAACACGCATTAGCGTTGTTCCTGTGATGTATCTAATCGACCCTTACTTATCTAACATGTTATTTGACGTTTGGATGGACTCCAGTAAGTCTGATGTGAGATACAAAGTTTTTGGACGCAGCAGGAGTTGGAAATAGTTTTAAACGAAACAACACGTATTAGCGTTGTTCCTGTGCTGTATCTAATCGATCCTTACTCATATATCATGTTATTTGGCGTTTCGATGGACTCCAGTAGCTCTGATGTGAGATACGACGTTTTCGGACGCAGCAGAAGCTGGAAATAGTTTTAAACGAAACAACACGCATTAGCGTTGTTCCTGTGATATTTCTAATCGATCCTTACTCATCTATCATGTTATTTGACGTTTGGATGAACTCCAGTAACCCTGACGTGAGATACGAAGTTCTCGGACGCAGCAGAACCTGGAAATAGTTTTAAACGAAACAACACGCATTAGCGTTGTTCCTGTGATGTATCTAATCGATCCTTACTCATCTATCATGTTATTTGGCGTTTCGATGGACTCCAGTAGCTCTGATGTGAGATACGACGTTTTCTGAGGCAGCAGAAGCTGGAAATAGTTTTAAACGAAACAACACGCATTAGCGTTGTTCCTGTGATGTATCTAATCGATCCTTACTCATCTATCATGTTATTTGACGTTTCGATGGACTCCAGTAACTCTAATGTGAGAAACGAAATTTTCGGACGCAGCAGAAGCTGGAAATAGTTTTAAACGAAACAACACGCATTAGCGTTGTTCCTGTGATGTATCTAATCGATCCTTACTTATCTATCATGTTATTTGACGTTTGGATGGACTCCAGTAACCCTGACGTGAGATACGAAGTTCTCGGACGCATCAGAACCTGGAAATAGTTTTAAACGAAACAACACGCACTAGCGTTGTTCCTGTGATGTATCTAATCGATCCTTACTCATCTATCATGTTATTTGGCGTTTCGATGGACTCCAGTAACTTAGATGTGAGATACGATGTTCTCGGACGCAGCGGAAGCTAGAAATAGTTTTAAACGAAACAACACGCATTAGCGTTGTTCCTGTGTAGTATCTAATCGATCCTTACTTATCTATCATGTTATTTGACATTTCGATGGACTCCAGTAGCTCTGATGTGATATACGACGTTTTCGGACGCAGCAGCAGCTGGAAATAGTTTTAAACGAAACAACACATATTAGCGTTATTCCTGTGATGTATCTAATCGATCCTTACTCATCTATCATGTTATTTGACGTTTGGACGGACTCCAGTAACCCTGATGTGATATACAAAGTTATCGGACGCAGCAGAAGCTGGAAATAGTTTTGAAGGAAACAACACGTATTAGCGTTGTTCCTGTGCTGTATCTAATCGATCCATACTTATCTATCATGTTATTTGACGTTTCGATGGACTCCAGTAACTCTGATGTGAGATACGACGTTTTCGGACGCAGCAGAAGCTGGAAATAGTTTTAAACGAAACAACACGTATTAGCGTTGTTCCTGTGATGTATCTAATCGATCCTTACTCATCTATCATGTTATTTGACGTTTGGATGGACTCCAGTAACCCTGATGTGATATACAAAGTTATCGGACGCAGCAGAAGCTGGAAATAGTTTTGAAGGAAACAACACGTATTAGCGTTGTTCCTGTGATGTATCTAGTCGATCCTTACTCATCTATCATGTTATTTGACGTTTGGATGAACTCCAGTAACTCTGATGAGAGGCACAAAGATTTCGGACGCAGCAGAAGCTGGAAATAGTTTTAAACGAAACAACACGTATTAGCGTTTTTCCTGTGCTGTATCTAATCGATCCTTACTCATCTATCATGCTATTTGACGTTTCGATGGACTCCAGTAACTCTAATGTGAGATACGAAATTTTCGGACGCAGCAGGAGCTGGAAATAGTTTGAAACGAAACAACACGTATTAGCGTTGTTCCTGTGATGTATCTAGTCGATCCTTACTCATCTATCATGTTATTTGACGTTTGGATGAACTCCAGTAACTCTGATGAGAGGCACAAAGATTTCGGACGCAGCAGAAGCTGGAAATAGTTTTAAACGAAACAACACGTATTAGCGTTTTTCCTGTGCTGTATCTAGTCGATCCTTACTCATATAACATGTTACTTGGCGTTTCGATGGACTCCAGTAGCTCTGATGTGAGATACGACGTTTTCGGACGCAGCAGAAGCTGGAAATAGTATTAAACGAAACAACACCCAATAGCGTTGTTCCTGTGATGTATCTAATCGATCCTTACTCATCTATCATGTTATTTGGCGTTTCGATGGACTCCAGTAACTTAGATGTGAGATACGATGTTCTCGGACGCAGCTGAAGCTAGAAATAGTTTTAAACGAAACAACACGCATTAGCGTTGTTCCTGTGTAGTATCTAATCGATCCTTACTTATCTATCATGTTATTTGACATTTCGATGGACTCCAGTAGCTCTGATGTGATATACGACGTTTTCGGACGCAGCAGCAGCTGGAAATAGTTTTAAACGAAACAACACATATTAGCGTTATTCCTGTGATATATCTAATCGATCCTTACTCATCTATCATGTTATTTGACGTTTGGACGGACTCCAGTAACCCTGATGTGATATACAAAGTTATCGGACGCAGCAGAAGCTGGAAATAGTTTTGAAGGAAACAACACGTATTAGCGTTGTTCCTGTGCTGTATCTAATCGATCCATACTGTTATTTGACGTTTCGATGGACTCCAGTAACTCTGATGTGAGATACGACGTTTTCGGACGCAGCAGAAGCTGGAAATAGTTTTAAACGAAACAACACGTATTAGCGTTGTTCCTGTGATGTATCTAATCGATCCTTACTCATCTATCATGTTATTTGACGTTTGGATGGACTCCAGTAACTCTAATGTGAGATACGAAATTTTCGGACGCAGCAGGAGCTGGAAATAATTTTAAACGAAACAACACGTATTAGCGTTGTTCCTGTGATGTATCTAGTCGATCCTTACTCATCTATCATGTTATTTGACGTTTGGATGAACTCCAGTAACTCTGATGAGAGGCACAAAGATTTCGGACGCAGCAGAAGCTGGAAATAGTTTTAAACGAAACAACACGTATTAGCGTTTTTCCTGTGCTGTATCTAATCGATCCTTACTCATCTATCATGTTATTTGACGTTTCGATGGACTCCAGTAACTCTAATGTGAGATACGAAATTTTCGGACGCAGCAGGAGCTGGAAATAGTTTGAAACGAAACAACACGTATTAGCGTTGTTCCTGTGATGTATCTAGTCGATCCTTACTCATCTATCATGTTATTTGACGTTTGGATGAACTCCAGTAACTCTGATGAGAGGCACAAAGATTTCGGACGCAGCAGAAGCTGGAAATAGTTTTAAACGAAACAACACGTATTAGCGTTTTTCCTGTGCTGTATCTAGTCGATCCTTACTCATATAACATGTTACTTGGCGTTTCGATGGACTCCAGTAGCTCTGATGTGAGATACGACGTTTTCGGACGCAGCAGAAGCTGGAAATAGTATTAAACGAAACAACACCCAATAGCGTTGTTCCTGTGATGTATCTAATCGATCCTTACTCATCTATCATGTTATTTGGCGTTTCAATGGACTCCAGTAACTTTGATGTGAGATACGAAGTTCTCAGACGCAGCTGAAGCTGGAAATAGTTTTAAATGAAACAACACGTATTAGCGTTGTTCCTGTGATGTATCTAATCGATCCTTACTCATCTATCATGTTATTTGGCGTTTCGATGGACTCCAGTAGCTCTGATGTGAGATACGACGTTTTCTGAGGCAGCAGAAGCTGGAAATAGTTTTAAAAGAAACAACACGCATTAGCGTTGTTCCTGTGATGTATCTAATCGATCCTTACTCATCTATCATGTTACTTGACGTTTCGATGGACTCCAGTAACTCTAATGTGAGAAACGAAATTTTCGGACGCAGCAGAAGCTGGAAATAGTTTTAAACGAAACAACACGCATTAGCGTTGTTCCTGTGATGTATCTAATCGATCCTTACTTATCTATCTTGTTATTTGACGTTTGGATGGACTCCAGTAACCCTGACGTGAGATACGAAGTTCTCGGACGCAGCAGAACCTGGAAATAGTTTTAAACGAAACAACACGCATTAGCGTTGTTCCTGTGATGTATCTAATCGATCCTTACTCATCTATCATGTTATTTGACGTTTGGACGGACTCCAGTAACCCTGATGTGATATACAAAGTTATCGGACGCAGCAGAAGCTGGAAATAGTTTTGAACGAAACAACACGTATTAGCGTTGTTCCTGTGCTGTATCTAATCGATCCATACTTATCTATCATGTTATTTGACGTTTCGATGGACTCCAGTAACTCTGATGTGAGATACAAAGTTTTTGGACGCAGCAGAAGCTGGAAATAGTTTTAAACGAAACAACACGTATTAGCGTTGTTCCTGTGATGTATCTAATCGATCCTTACTTAGCTACTATGTTATTTGACGTTTCGATGGACTCCAGTAACTCTGATGTGAGATACAAAGTTTTTGGACGCAGCAGAAGCTGGAAATAGTTTTGAACGAAACAACACATATTAGCGTTGTTCCTGTGATGTTTCTAATCGATCCTTACTCATCTATCATGTTATTTGGCGTTTCGATGGACTCCAGTAACTTAGATGTGAGATACGAAGTTCTCGGACGCAGCAGAAGCTGGAAATAGTTTTAAACGAAACAACACGTATTAGCGTTGTTCCTGTGATGTATCTAATCGATCCTTACTCATCTATCATGTTATTTGACGTTTCGATGAACTCCAGTAACTCTGATGTGAGATACAAAGTTTTTGGACGCAGCAGAAGCTGGAAATAGTTTTAAACGAAACAACACGTATTAGCGTTGTTCCTGTGATGTATCTAATCGATCCTTACTTAGCTACTATGTTATTTGACGTTTCGATGGACTCCAGTAACTCTAATGTGAGATACGAAATTTTCGGACGCAGCAGAAGCTGGAAATAGTTTTAAATGAAACAACACGTATTAGCGTTGTTCCTGTGATGTATCTAATCGATCCTTAATTATCTATCATGTTATTTGACGTTTGGATGTACTCCAGTAACCCTGACGTGAGATACGAAGTTCTCGGACGCAGCAGAAGCTGGAAATAGTTTTAAACGAAACAACACGCATTAGCGTTGTTCCTGTGATGTATCTAATCGATCCTTACTTATCTATCATGTTATTTGACGTTTGGATGGACTCCAGTAACCCTGACGTGAGATACGAAATTCTCGGACGCAGCAGAAGCTGGAAATAGTTTTAAACGAAACAACACGTATTAGCGTTGTTCCTGTGATGTATCTAATCGATCCTTACTCATCTATCATGTTATTTGACGTTTCGATGGACTCCAGTAACTCTGATGTGAGATACAAAGTTTTTGGACGCAGCAGAAGCTGGAAATAGTTTTGAACGAAACAACACGTATTAGCGTTGTTCCTGTGATGTATCTAATCGATCCTTACTTAGCTACTAAGTTATTTGACGTTTCGATGGACTCCAGTAACTCTAATGTGAGATACGAAATTTTCGGACGCAGCATAAGCTGGAAATAGTTTTAAACGAAACAACACGCATTAGCGTTGTTCCTGTGATGTATCTAATCGATCCTTACTCATCTATCATGTTATTTGGCGTTTCGATGGACTCCAGTAAGTCTGATGTGAGATACAAAGTTTTTGGACGCAGCAGGAGCTGGAAATAGTTTTAAACGAAACAACACGTATTAGCGTTGTTCCTGTGCTGTATCTAATCGATCCTTACTCATATATCATGTTATTTGGCGTTTCGATGGACTCCAGTAACTCTAATGTGAGATACGAAATTTTCGGACGCAGCAGAAGCTGGAAATAGTTTTAAACGAAACAACACGCATTAGCGTTGTTCCTGTGATGTATCTAAACGATCCTTACTTATCTAACATGTTATTTGACGTTTGGATGGACTCCAGTAAGTCTGATGTGAGATACAAAGTTTTTGGACGCAGCAGGAGCTGGAAATAGTTTTAAACGAAACAACACGTATTAGCGTTGTTCCTGTGCTGTATCTAATCGATCCTTACTCATATATCATGTTATTTGGCGTTTCGATGGACTCCAGTAACTCTAATGTTAGATACGAAATTTTCGGACGCAGCAGAAGCTGGAAATAGTTTAAAACGAAACAACACGCATTAGCGTTGTTCCTGTGATGTATCTAATCGATCCTTACTTATCTATCATGTTATTTGACGTTTGGATGGACTCCAGTAACCCTGACGTGAGATACGAAGTTCTCGGACGCAGCAGAAGCTGGAAATAGTTTTAAACGAAACAACACGTATTAGCGTTGTTCCTGTGATGTATCTAATCGATCCTTACTCATCTATCATGTTATTTGACGTTTGGATGGACTCCAGTAACTCTGATGTGAGATACAAAGTTTTCGGAAGCAGCAGAATCTGGAAACAGTTTTAAACGAAACAACACGCATTAGCGTTGTTCCTGTGATGTATCTAAACGATCCTTACTTATCTAACATGTTATTTGACGATTGGATGGACTCCAGTAAGTCTGATGTGAGATACAAAGTTTTTGGACGCAGCAGGAGCTGGAAATAGTTTTAAACGAAACAACACGTATTAGCGTTGTTCCTGTGCTGTATCTAATCGATCCTTACTCATATATCATGTTATTTGGCGTTTCGATGGACTCCAGTAACTCTGATGAGAGACACAAAGATTTCGGACGCAGCAGAAGCTGGAAATAGTTTTGAACGAAACAACACGTATTAGCGTACTTCCTGTGATGTGTCTAATCGATCCTTACTCATCTATCATGTTATTTGACGTTTCGATGGACTCCAGTCACCCTGACGTGAGATACGAAGTTCTCGGACGCAGCAGAAGCTGGAAATAGTTTTAAACGAAACAACACGCATTAGCGTTGTTCCTGTGATGTATCTAATCGATCCTTACTCATCTATCATGTTATTTGGCGTTTCGATGGACTCCAGTAGCTCTGATGCGAGATACGACGTTTTCTGAGGCAGCAGAAGCTGGAAATAGTTTTAAATGAAACAACACGTATTAGCGTTGTTCCTGTGATATTTCTAATCGATCCTTACTCATCTATCATGTTATTCGACGTTTGGATGAACTCCAGTAACCCTGACGTGAGATACGAAGTTCTCGGACGCAGCAGAACCTGGAAATAGTTTTAAACGAAACAACACGCATTAGCGTTGTTCCTGTGATGTATCTAATCGACCCTTACTTATCTAACATGTTATTTGACGTTTGGATGGACTCCAGTAAGTCTGATGTGAGATACAAAGTTTTTGGACGCAGCAGGAGTTGGAAATAGTTTTAAACGAAACAACACGTATTAGCGTTGTTCCTGTGCTGTATCTAATCGATCCTTACTCATATATCATGTTATTTGGCGTTTCGATGGACTCCAGTAGCTCTGATGTGAGATACGACGTTTTCGGACGCAGCAGAAGCTGGAAATAGTTTTAAACGAAACAACACGCATTAGCGTTGTTCCTGTGATATTTCTAATCGATCCTTACTCATCTATCATGTTATTTGACGTTTGGATGAACTCCAGTAACCCTGACGTGAGATACGAAGTTCTCGGACGCAGCAGAACCTGGAAATAGTTTTAAACGAAACAACACGCATTAGCGTTGTTCCTGTGATGTATCTAATCGATCCTTACTCATCTATCATGTTATTTGGCGTTTCGATGGACTCCAGTAGCTCTGATGTGAGATACGACGTTTTCTGAGGCAGCAGAAGCTGGAAATAGTTTTAAACGAAACAACACGCATTAGCGTTGTTCCTGTGATGTATCTAATCGATCCTTACTCATCTATCATGTTATTTGACGTTTCGATGGACTCCAGTAACTCTAATGTGAGAAACGAAATTTTCGGACGCAGCAGAAGCTGGAAATAGTTTTAAACGAAACAACACGCATTAGCGTTGTTCCTGTGATGTATCTAATCGATCCTTACTTATCTATCATGTTATTTGACGTTTGGATGGACTCCAGTAACCCTGACGTGAGATACGAAGTTCTCGGACGCATCAGAACCTGGAAATAGTTTTAAACGAAACAACACGCACTAGCGTTGTTCCTGTGATGTATCTAATCGATCCTTACTCATCTATCATGTTATTTGGCGTTTCGATGGACTCCAGTAACTTAGATGTGAGATACGATGTTCTCGGACGCAGCGGAAGCTAGAAATAGTTTTAAACGAAACAACACGCATTAGCGTTGTTCCTGTGTAGTATCTAATCGATCCTTACTTATCTATCATGTTATTTGACATTTCGATGGACTCCAGTAGCTCTGATGTGATATACGACGTTTTCGGACGCAGCAGCAGCTGGAAATAGTTTTAAACGAAACAACACATATTAGCGTTATTCCTGTGATGTATCTAATCGATCCTTACTCATCTATCATGTTATTTGACGTTTGGACGGACTCCAGTAACCCTGATGTGATATACAAAGTTATCGGACGCAGCAGAAGCTGGAAATAGTTTTGAAGGAAACAACACGTATTAGCGTTGTTCCTGTGCTGTATCTAATCGATCCATACTTATCTATCATGTTATTTGACGTTTCGATGGACTCCAGTAACTCTGATGTGAGATACGACGTTTTCGGACGCAGCAGAAGCTGGAAATAGTTTTAAACGAAACAACACGTATTAGCGTTGTTCCTGTGATGTATCTAATCGATCCTTACTCATCTATCATGTTATTTGACGTTTGGATGGACTCCAGTAACTCTAATGTGAGATACGAAATTTTCGGACGCAGCAGGAGCTGGAAATAATTTTAAACGAAACAACACGTATTAGCGTTGTTCCTGTGATGTATCTAGTCGATCCTTACTCATCTATCATGTTATTTGACGTTTGGATGAACTCCAGTAACTCTGATGAGAGGCACAAAGATTTCGGACGCAGCAGAAGCTGGAAATAGTTTTAAACGAAACAACACGTATTAGCGTTTTTCCTGTGCTGTATCTAATCGATCCTTACTCATCTATCATGCTATTTGACGTTTCGATGGACTCCAGTAACTCTAATGTGAGATACGAAATTTTCGGACGCAGCAGGAGCTGGAAATAGTTTGAAACGAAACAACACGTATTAGCGTTGTTCCTGTGATGTATCTAGTCGATCCTTACTCATCTATCATGTTATTTGACGTTTGGATGAACTCCAGTAACTCTGATGAGAGGCACAAAGATTTCGGACGCAGCAGAAGCTGGAAATAGTTTTAAACGAAACAACACGTATTAGCGTTTTTCCTGTGCTGTATCTAGTCGATCCTTACTCATATAACATGTTACTTGGCGTTTCGATGGACTCCAGTAGCTCTGATGTGAGATACGACGTTTTCGGACGCAGCAGAAGCTGGAAATAGTATTAAACGAAACAACACCCAATAGCGTTGTTCCTGTGATGTATCTAATCGATCCTTACTCATCTATCATGTTATTTGGCGTTTCGATGGACTCCAGTAACTTAGATGTGAGATACGATGTTCTCGGACGCAGCTGAAGCTAGAAATAGTTTTAAACGAAACAACACGCATTAGCGTTGTTCCTGTGTAGTATCTAATCGATCCTTACTTATCTATCATGTTATTTGACATTTCGATGGACTCCAGTAGCTCTGATGTGATATACGACGTTTTCGGACGCAGCAGCAGCTGGAAATAGTTTTAAACGAAACAACACATATTAGCGTTATTCCTGTGATATATCTAATCGATCCTTACTCATCTATCATGTTATTTGACGTTTGGACGGACTCCAGTAACCCTGATGTGATATACAAAGTTATCGGACGCAGCAGAAGCTGGAAATAGTTTTGAAGGAAACAACACGTATTAGCGTTGTTCCTGTGCTGTATCTAATCGATCCATACTGTTATTTGACGTTTCGATGGACTCCAGTAACTCTGATGTGAGATACGACGTTTTCGGACGCAGCAGAAGCTGGAAATAGTTTTAAACGAAACAACACGTATTAGCGTTGTTCCTGTGATGTATCTAATCGATCCTTACTCATCTATCATGTTATTTGACGTTTGGATGGACTCCAGTAACTCTAATGTGAGATACGAAATTTTCGGACGCAGCAGGAGCTGGAAATAATTTTAAACGAAACAACACGTATTAGCGTTGTTCCTGTGATGTATCTAGTCGATCCTTACTCATCTATCATGTTATTTGACGTTTGGATGAACTCCAGTAACTCTGATGAGAAGCACAAAGATTTCGGACGCAGCAGAAGCTGGAAATAGTTTTAAACGAAACAACACGTATTAGCGTTTTTCCTGTGCTGTATCTAATCGATCCTTACTCATCTATCATGTTATTTGACGTTTCGATGGACTCCAGTAACTCTAATGTGAGATACGAAATTTTCGGACGCAGCAGGAGCTGGAAATAGTTTGAAACGAAACAACACGTATTAGCGTTGTTCCTGTGATGTATCTAGTCGATCCTTACTCATCTATCATGTTATTTGACGTTTGGATGAACTCCAGTAACTCTGATGAGAGGCACAAAGATTTCGGACGCAGCAGAAGCTGGAAATAGTTTTAAACGAAACAACACGTATTAGCGTTTTTCCTGTGCTGTATCTAGTCGATCCTTACTCATATAACATGTTACTTGGCGTTTCGATGGACTCCAGTAGCTCTGATGTGAGATACGACGTTTTCGGACGCAGCAGAAGCTGGAAATAGTATTAAACGAAACAACACCCAATAGCGTTGTTCCTGTGATGTATCTAATCGATCCTTACTCATCTATCATGTTATTTGGCGTTTCAATGGACTCCAGTAACTTTGATGTGAGATACGAAGTTCTCAGACGCAGCTGAAGCTGGAAATAGTTTTAAATGAAACAACACGTATTAGCGTTGTTCCTGTGATGTATCTAATCGATCCTTACTCATCTATCATGTTATTTGGCGTTTCGATGGACTCCAGTAGCTCTGATGTGAGATACGACGTTTTCTGAGGCAGCAGAAGCTGGAAATAGTTTTAAAAGAAACAACACGCATTAGCGTTGTTCCTGTGATGTATCTAATCGATCCTTACTCATCTATCATGTTACTTGACGTTTCGATGGACTCCAGTAACTCTAATGTGAGAAACGAAATTTTCGGACGCAGCAGAAGCTGGAAATAGTTTTAAACGAAACAACACGCATTAGCGTTGTTCCTGTGATGTATCTAATCGATCCTTACTTATCTATCTTGTTATTTGACGTTTGGATGGACTCCAGTAACCCTGACGTGAGATACGAAGTTCTCGGACGCAGCAGAACCTGGAAATAGTTTTAAACGAAACAACACGCATTAGCGTTGTTCCTGTGATGTATCTAATCGATCCTTACTCATCTATCATGTTATTTGACGTTTGGACGGACTCCAGTAACCCTGATGTGATATACAAAGTTATCGGACGCAGCAGAAGCTGGAAATAGTTTTGAACGAAACAACACGTATTAGCGTTGTTCCTGTGCTGTATCTAATCGATCCATACTTATCTATCATGTTATTTGACGTTTCGATGGACTCCAGTAACTCTGATGTGAGATACAAAGTTTTTGGACGCAGCAGAAGCTGGAAATAGTTTTAAACGAAACAACACGTATTAGCGTTGTTCCTGTGATGTATCTAATCGATCCTTACTTAGCTACTATGTTATTTGACGTTTCGATGGACTCCAGTAACTCTGATGTGAGATACAAAGTTTTTGGACGCAGCAGAAGCTGGAAATAGTTTTGAACGAAACAACACATATTAGCGTTGTTCCTGTGATGTTTCTAATCGATCCTTACTCATCTATCATGTTATTTGGCGTTTCGATGGACTCCAGTAACTTAGATGTGAGATACGAAGTTCTCGGACGCAGCAGAAGCTGGAAATAGTTTTAAACGAAACAACACGTATTAGCGTTGTTCCTGTGATGTATCTAATCGATCCTTACTCATCTATCATGTTATTTGACGTTTCGATGAACTCCAGTAACTCTGATGTGAGATACAAAGTTTTTGGACGCAGCAGAAGCTGGAAATAGTTTTAAACGAAACAACACGTATTAGCGTTGTTCCTGTGATGTATCTAATCGATCCTTACTTAGCTACTATGTTATTTGACGTTTCGATGGACTCCAGTAACTCTAATGTGAGATACGAAATTTTCGGACGCAGCAGAAGCTGGAAATAGTTTTAAATGAAACAACACGTATTAGCGTTGTTCCTGTGATGTATCTAATCGATCCTTAATTATCTATCATGTTATTTGACGTTTGGATGTACTCCAGTAACCCTGACGTGAGATACGAAGTTCTCGGACGCAGCAGAAGCTGGAAATAGTTTTAAACGAAACAACACGCATTAGCGTTGTTCCTGTGATGTATCTAATCGATCCTTACTTATCTATCATGTTATTTGACGTTTGGATGGACTCCAGTAACCCTGACGTGAGATACGAAATTCTCGGACGCAGCAGAAGCTGGAAATAGTTTTAAACGAAACAACACGTATTAGCGTTGTTCCTGTGATGTATCTAATCGATCCTTACTCATCTATCATGTTATTTGACGTTTCGATGGACTCCAGTAACTCTGATGTGAGATACAAAGTTTTTGGACGCAGCAGAAGCTGGAAATAGTTTTGAACGAAACAACACGTATTAGCGTTGTTCCTGTGATGTATCTAATCGATCCTTACTTAGCTACTAAGTTATTTGACGTTTCGATGGACTCCAGTAACTCTAATGTGAGATACGAAATTTTCGGACGCAGCATAAGCTGGAAATAGTTTTAAACGAAACAACACGCATTAGCGTTGTTCCTGTGATGTATCTAATCGATCCTTACTCATCTATCATGTTATTTGGCGTTTCGATGGACTCCAGTAACTTTGATGTGAGATACGAAGTTCTCGGACGCAGCTGAAGCTGGAAATAGTTTTAAATGAAACAACACGTATTAGCGTTGTTCCTGTGATGTATCTAAACGATCCTTACTTATCTATCATGTTATTTGACGTTTCGATGGACTCCAGTAACTCTAATGTGAGATACGAAATTTTCGGACGCAGCAGAAGCTGGAAATAGTTTTAAACGAAACAACACGCATTAGCGTTGTTCCTGTGATGTATCTAAACGATCCTTACTTATCTAACATGTTATTTGACGTTTGGATGGACTCCAGTAAGTCTGATGTGAGATACAAAGTTTTTGGACGCAGCAGGAGCTGGAAATAGTTTTAAACGAAACAACACGTATTAGCGTTGTTCCTGTGCTGTATCTAATCGATCCTTACTCATATATCATGTTATTTGGCGTTTCGATTGACTCCAGTAACTCTAATGTTAGATACGAAATTTTCGGACGCAGCAGAAGCTGGAAATAGTTTAAAACGAAACAACACGCATTAGCGTTGTTCCTGTGATGTATCTAATCGATCCTTACTTATCTATCATGTTATTTGACGTTTGGATGGACTCCAGTAACCCTGACGTGAGATACGAAGTTCTCGGACGCAGCAGAAGCTGGAAATAGTTTTAAACGAAACAACACGTATTAGCGTTGTTCCTGTGATGTATCTAATCGATCCTTACTCATCTATCATGTTATTTGACGTTTGGATGGACTCCAGTAACTCTGATGTGAGATACAAAGTTTTCGGAAGCAGCAGAATCTGGAAACAGTTTTAAACGAAACAACACGCATTAGCGTTGTTCCTGTGATGTATCTAAACGATCCTTACTTATCTAACATGTTATTTGACGATTGGATGGACTCCAGTAAGTCTGATGTGAGATACAAAGTTTTTGGACGCAGCAGGAGCTGGAAATAGTTTTAAACGAAACAACACGTATTAGCGTTGTTCCTGTGCTGTATCTAATCGATCCTTACTCATATATCATGTTATTTGGCGTTTCGATGGACTCCAGTAACTCTGATGAGAAACACAAAGATTTCGGACGCAGCAGAAGCTGGAAATAGTTTTGAACGAAACAACACGTATTAGCGTACTTCCTGTGATGTGTCTAATCGATCCTTACTCATCTATCATGTTATTTGACGTTTCGATGGACTCCAGTCACCCTGACGTGAGATACGAAGTTCTCGGACGCAGCAGAAGCTGGAAATAGTTTTAAACGAAACAACACGCATTAGCGTTGTTCCTGTGATGTATCTAATCGATCCTTACTCATCTATCATGTTATTTGGCGTTTCGATGGACTCCAGTAGCTCTGATGCGAGATACGACGTTTTCTGAGGCAGCAGAAGCTGGAAATAATTTTAAACGAAACATCACGCATTAGCGTTGTTCCTGTGATGTATCTAATCGATCCTTACTCATCTATCATGTTATTTGACGTTTTGATGGACTCCAGTAACTCTGATGTGAGATACAAAGTCTTTGGACGCAGCAGAAGCTGGAAATAGTTTTGAACGAAACAACACGTATTAGCGTTGTTCCTGTGATGTATCTAATCGATCCTTACTCATCTATCATGTTATTTGACGTTTGGATGGACTCCAGTAACCCTGACGTGAGATACGAAGTTCTCGGGCGCAGCAGAAGCTGGAAATAGTTTTAAACGAAACAACACGTATTAGCGTTGTTCCTGTGATGTATCTAATCGATCCTTACTCATCTATCATATTATTTGACGTTTGGATGGACTCCAGTAACTCTGATGTGAGATACAAAGTTTTTGGACGCAGCAGAACCTGGAAATAGTTTTAAACGAAACAACACGCATTAGCGTTGTTCCTGTGATGTATCTAATCGATCCTTACTCATCTATCATGTTATTTGGCGTTTCGATGGACTCCAGTAGCTCTGATGTGAGATACGACGTTTTCTGAGGCAGCAGAAGCTGGAAATAGTTTTAAACGAAACAACACGCATTAGCGATGTTCCTGTGATGTATCTAATCGATCCTTACTCATCTATCATGTTATTTGGCGTTTCGATGGACTCCAGTAACTTTGATGTGAGATACGAAGTTCTCGGACGCAGCTGAAGCTGGAAATAGTTTTAAATGAAACAACACGTATTAGCGTTGTTCCTGTGATGTATCTAAACGATCCTTACTTATCTATCATGTTATTTGACGTTTCGATGGACTCCAGTAACTCTAATGTGAGATACGAAATTTTCGGACGCAGCAGAAGCTGGAAATAGTTTTAAACGAAACAACACGCATTAGCGTTGTTCCTGTGATGTATCTAAACGATCCTTACTTATCTAACATGTTATTTGACGTTTGGATGGACTCCAGTAAGTCTGATGTGAGATACAAAGTTTTTGGACGCAGCAGGAGCTGGAAATAGTTTTAAACGAAACAACACGTATTAGCGTTGTTCCTGTGCTGTATCTAATCGATCCTTACTCATATGTCATGTTATTTGGCGTTTCGATGGACTCCAGTAACTCTAATGTTAGATACGAAATTTTCGGACGCAGCAGAAGCTGGAAATAGTTTAAAACGAAACAACACGCATTAGCGTTGTTCCTGTGATGTATCTAATCGATCCTTACTTATCTATCATGTTATTTGACGTTTGGATGGACTCCAGTAACCCTGACGTGAGATACGAAGTTCTCGGACGCAGCAGAAGCTGGAAATAGTTTTAAACGAAACAACACGTATTAGCGTTGTTCCTGTGATGTATCTAATCGATCCTTACTCATCTATCATGTTATTTGACGTTTGGATGGACTCCAGTAACT
Organism: Prosopocoilus inquinatus; assembly: GCA_036172665.1. NCBI lineage: Eukaryota > Metazoa > Arthropoda > Insecta > Coleoptera > Lucanidae > Prosopocoilus > Prosopocoilus inquinatus. The sequence goes on from CM069870.1 coordinate 46,810,537, forward strand.
CTGATGTGAGATACAAAGTTTTCGGAAGCAGCAGAATCTGGAAACAGTTTTAAACGAAACAACACGCATTAGCGTTGTTCCTGTGATGTATCTAATCGATCCTTACTTAGCTACTATGTTATTTGACGTTTGGATGGACTCCAGTAACTCTAATGTGAGATACGAAATTTTCGGACGCAGCAGAAGCTGGAAATAGTTTTAAACGAAACAACACGCATTAGCGTTGTTCCTGTGATGTATCTAATCGATCCTTACTTATCTATCATGTTATTTGACGTTTGGATGGACTCCAGTAACCCTGACGTGAGATACGAAGTTCTCGGACGCAGCAGAAGCTGGAAATAATTTTAAACGAAACAACACGCATTAGCGTTGTTCCTGTGATGTATCTAATCGATCCTTATTTATCTATCATGTTATTTGACGTGACGTTTGGATGGACTCCAGTAACCCTGACGTGAGATACGAAGTTCTCAGACGCAGCAGAAGCTGGAAATAGTTTTAAACGAAACAACACGTATTAGCGTTGTTCCTGTGATGTATCTAATCGATCCTTACTCATCTATCATGTTATTTGACGTTTGGATGGACTCCAGTAACTCTGATGTGAGATACAAAGTTTTTGGACGCAGCAGAAGCTGGAAATAGTTTTGAACGAAACAACACGTATTAGCGTTGTTCCTGTGATGTATCTAATCGATCCTGACTCATCTATCATGTTATTTGGCGTTTCGATGGACTCCAGTAACTTTGATGTGAGATACGAAGTTCTCGGACGCAGCTGAAGCTAGAAATAGTTTTAAACGAAACAACACGCATTAGCGTTGTTACTGTGATGTATCTAATCGATCCTTACTTATCTATCATGTTATTTGACGTTTGGATGGACTCCAGTAAGTCTGATGTGAGATACAAAGTTTTTGACGCAGCAGATGCTGGAAATAGCTTTGAACGAAACAACACGTATTAGCGTTGTTCCTGTGATGTATCTAATCGATCCTTACTTAGCTACTATGTTATTTGACGTTTCGATGGACTCCAGTAACTCTAATGTGAGATACGAAATTTTCGGACGCAGCAGAAGCTGGAAATAGTTTTAAACGAAACAACACGCATTAGGGTTGTTCCTGTGATGTATCTAATCGATACTTACTCATCTATCATGTTATTTGGCGTTTCGATGGACTCCAGTAACCCTGACGTGAGATACGAAGTTCTCGGACGCAGCAGAAGCTGGAAATAGTTTTAAACGAAACAACACGTATTAGCGTTGTTCCTGTGATGTATCTAATCGATCCTTACTCATCTATCATGTTATTTGACGTTTCGATGAACTCCAGTAACTCTGATGTGAGATACAAAGTTTTTGGACGCAGCAGAAGCTGGAAATAGTTTTGAACGAGGCAACACGTATTAGCGTTGTTCCTGTGATGAATCTAATCGATCCTTACTTAGCTACTATGTTATTTGACGTTTCGATGGACTCCAGTAACTCTAATTTGAGATACGAAATTTTCGGACGCAGCATAAGCTGGAAATACTTTTAAACGAAACAACACGCATTAGCGTTGTTCCTGTGATGTATCTAATCGATCCTTACTCATCTATCATGTTATTTGGCGTTTCGATGGACTCCAGTAACTTTGATGTGAGATACGAAGTTCTCGGACGCAGCTGAAGCTGGAAATAGTTTTAAATGAAACAACACGTATTAGCGTTGTTCCTGTGATGTATCTAAACGATCCTTACTTATCTAACATGTTATTTGACGTTTGGATAGACTCCAGTAAGTCTGATGTGAGATACAAAGTTTTTGGACGCAGCAGGAGCTGGAAATAGTTTTAAACGAAACAACACGCATTAGCGTTGTTCCTGTGATGTATCTAATCGATCCTTACTCATCTATCATGTTATTTGACGTTTAGATGGACTCCAGTAACTCTAATGTGAGAAACGAAATTTTCGGACGCAGCAGAAGCTGGAAATAGTTTTAAACGAAACAACACGCATTAGCGTTGTTCCTGTCCTGTATCTAATCGATCCTTACTCATATATCATGTTATTTGGCGTTTCGATGGACTCCAGTAACTTTGATGTGAGATACGAAGTTCTCGGACGCAGCTGAAGCTGGAAATAATTTTAAACGAAACAACACGCATTAGCGTTGTTCCTGTGATGTATCTAATCGATCCTTACTCATCTATCATGTTATTTGGCGTTTCGATGGACTCCAGTAGCTCTGATGTGAGATAAGACGTTTTCTGAGGCAGCAGAAGCTGGAAATAGTTTTAAAAGAAACAACACGCATTAGCGTTGTTCCTGTGATGTATCTAATCGATCCTTACTCATCTATCATGTTATTTGACGTTTCGATGGACTCCAGTAACTCTGATGAGAGGCACAAAGATTTCGGACGCAGCAGAAGCTGGAAATAGTTTTAAATGAAACAACACGTATTAGCGTTGTTCCTGTGATGTATCTAATCGATCCATACTCATCTATCATGTTATTTGACGTTTGGATGAACTCCAGTAACTCTGATGAGAGGCACAAAGATTTCGGACGCAGCAGAAGCTGGAAATAGTTTTAAACGAAACAACACGTATTAGCGTTTTTCCTGTGCTGTATCTAGTCGATCCTTACTCATATATCATGTTACTTGGCGTTTCGATGGACTCCAGTACCTCTGATGTGAGATACGACGCTTTCGGACGCAGCAGTAGCTGGAAATAGTTTTAAACGAAACAACACGCATTAGCGTTGTTCCTGTGATGTATCTAATCGATCCTTACTCATCTATCATGTTATTTGGCGTTTCGATGGACTCCAGTAACTTTGATGTGAGATACGAAGTTCTCAGACGCAGCTGAAGCTGGAAATAGTTTTAAACGAAACAACACGTATTAGCGTTTTTCCTGTGCTGTATCTAGTCGATCCTTACTCATATATCATGTTACTTGGCGTTTCGATGGACTCCAGTACCTCTGATGTGAGATACGACGTTTTCGGACGCAGCAGAAGCTGGAAATAGTTTTAAACGAAACAACACGCATTAGCGTTGTTCCTGTGATGTATCTAATCGATCCTTACTCATCTATCATGTTATTTGGCGTTTCGATGGACTCCAGTAGCTCTGATGTGAGATACGACGTTTTCTGAGGCAGCAGAAGCTGGAAATAGTTTTAAAAGAAACAACACGCATTAGCGTTGTTCCTGTGATGTATCTAATCGATCCTTACTCATCTATCATGTTATTTGACGTTTCGATGGACTCCAGTAACCCTGACGTGAGATACGAAGTTCTCGGACGCAGCAGAACCTGGAAATAGTTTTAAACGAAACAACACGCATTAGCGTTGTTCCTGTGATGTATCTAATCGATCCTTACTCATCTATCATGTTATTTGACGTTTAGATGGACTCCAGTAACTCTAATGTGAGAAACGAAATTTTCGGACGCAGCAGAAGCTGGAAATAGTTTTAAACGAAACAACACGCATTAGCGTTGTTCCTGTCCTGTATCTAATCGATCCTTACTCATATATCATGTTATTTGGCGTTTCGATGGACTCCAGTAACTTTGATGTGAGATACGAAGTTCTCGGACGCAGCAGAAGCTGGAAATAGTTTTAAACGAAACAACACGCATTAGCGTTGTTCCTGTGATGTATCTAATCGATCCTTACTTATCTATCATGTTATTTGACGTTTGGATGGACTCCAGTAACCCTGACGTGAGATACGAAGTTCTCGGACGCAGCAGAACCTGGAAATAGTTTTAAACGAAACAACACGCATTAGCGTTGTTCCTGTGATGTATCTAATCGATCCTTACTCATCTATCATGTTATTTGACGTTTGGATGGACTCCAGTAACTCTGATGTGAGATACAAAGTCTTTGGACGCAGCAGAAGCTGGAAATAGTTTTAAACGAAACAACACGCATTAGCGTTGTTCCTGTGATGTATCTAATCGATCCTTACTTATCTATCATGTTATTTGACTTTTGGATGGACTCCAGTAACCCTGACGTGAGATACGAAGTTCTCGGATGCAGCAGAAGCTGGAAATAGTTTTAAACGAAACAACACGTATTAGCGTTGTTCCTGTGCTGTATCTAATCGATCCATATTTATCTATCATGTTATTTGACGTTTCGATGGGCTCCAGTAACTCTGATGTGAGATACGACGTTTTCGGACGCAGCAGATGCTGGAAATAGTTTTAAACGAAACAACACGTATTAGCGTTGTTCCTGTGATGTATCTAATCGATCCTTACTCATCTATCATGTTATTTGACGTTTGGATGGACTCCAGTAACTCTGATGAGAGACACAAAGATTTCGGACGCAGCAGAAGCTGGAAATAGTTTTGAACGAAACAACACGTATTAGCGTTGTTCCTGTGATGTATCTAATCGATCCTTACTCATCTATCATGTTATTTGACGTTTCGATGGACTCCAGTAACTCTAATGTGAGATACGAAATTTTCGGACGCAGCAGGAGCTGGAAATAGTTTTAAACGAAACAACACGTATTAGCGTTGTTCCTGTGATGTATCTAGTCGATCCTTACTCATCTATCATGCTATTTGACGTTTGGATGAACTCCAGTAACTCTGATGAGAGGCACAAAGATTTCAGACGCAGCAGAAGCTGGAAATAGTTTTAAACGAAACAACACGTATTAGCGTTTTTGCTGTGCTGTATCTAGTCGATCCTTACTCATATATCATGTTACTTGGCGTTTCGATGGACTCCAGTAGCTCTGATGTGAGATACGACGTTTTCGGACGCAGCAGAAGCTGGAAATAGTTTTAAACGAAACAACACGCATTAGCGTTGTTCCTGTGATGTATCTAATCGATCCTGACTCATCTATCATGTTATTTGGCGTTTCGATGGACTCCAGTAACTTTGATGTGAGATACGAAGTTCTCAGACGCAGCAGAAGCTGGAAATAGTTTTAAATGAAACAACACGTATTAGCGTTGTTCCTGTGATGTATCTAATCGATCCTTACTCATCTATCATGTTATTTGGCGTTTCGATGGACTCCAGTAGCTCTGATGTGAGATACGACGTTTTCTGAGGCAGCAGAAGCTGGAAATAGTTTTAAAAGAAACAACACGCATTAACGTTGTTCCTGTGATGTATCTAATCGATCCTTACTTATCTATCATGTTATTTGACATTTGGATGGACTCCAGTAACCCTGACGTGAGATACGAAGTTCTCGGACGCAGCAGAACCTGGAAATAGTTTTAAACGAAACAACACGCATTAGCGTTGTTCCTGTGATGTATCTAATCGATCCTTACTCATCTATCATGTTATTTGGCGTTTCGATGGACTCCAGTAACTTTGATGTGAGATACGAAGTTCTCGGACGCAGCTGAAGCTGGAAATAGTTTTAAATGAAACAACACGTATTAGCGTTGTTCCTGTGATGTATCTAAACGATCCCTACTTATCTAACATGTTATTTGACGTTTGGATGGACTCCAGTAACCCTGACGTGAGATACGAAGTTCTCGGACGCAGCTGAAGCTGGAAATAGTTTTAAACGAAACAACACGTATTAGCGTTGTTCCTGTGATGTATCTAATCGATCCTTACTCATCTATCATGTTATTTGACGTTTGGATGGACTCCAGTAACTCTGATGTGAGATACAGTCTTTGGACGCAGCAGAAGCTGGAAATAGTTTTGAACGAAACAACACGTATTAGCGTTGTTCCTGTGATGTATCTAATCGACCCTTACTTAGCTACTATGTTATTTGACGTTTCGATGGACTCCAGTAACTCTAATGTGAGATACGAAATTTTCGGACGCAGCAGAAGCTGGAAATAGTTTTAAACGAAACAACACGCATTAGCGTTGTTCCTGTGATGTATCTAATCGATCCTTACTCATCTATCATGTTATTTGACGTTTAGATGGACTCCAGTAACTCTAATGTGAGAAACGAAATTTTCGGACGCAGCAGAAGCTGGAAATAGTTTTAAACGAAACAACACGCATTAGCGTTGTTCCTGTCCTGTATCTAATCGATCCTTACTCATATATCATGTTATTTGGCGTTTCGATGGACTCCAGTAACTTTGATGTGAGATACGAAGTTCTCGGACGCAGCTGAAGCTGGAAATAATTTTAAACGAAACAACACGCATTAGCGTTGTTCCTGTGATGTATCTAATCGATCCTTACTCATCTATCATGTTATTTGGCGTTTCGATGGACTCCAGTAGCTCTGATGTGAGATACGACGTTTTCTGAGGCAGCAGAAGCTGGAAATAGTTTTAAAAGAAACAACACGCATTAGCGTTGTTCCTGTGATGTATCTAATCGATCCTTACTCATCTATCATGTTATTTGACGTTTCGATGGACTCCAGTAACTCTGATGAGAGGCACAAAGATTTCGGACGCAGCAGAAGCTGGAAATAGTTTTAAATGAAACAACACGTATTAGCGTTGTTCCTGTGATGTATCTAATCGATCCATACTCATCTATCATGTTATTTGACGTTTGGATGAACTCCAGTAACTCTGATGAGAGGCACAAAGATTTCGGACGCAGCAGAAGCTGGAAATAGTTTTAAACGAAACAACACGTATTAGCGTTTTTCCTGTGCTGTATCTAGTCGATCCTTACTCATATATCATGTTACTTGGCGTTTCGATGGACTCCAGTACCTCTGATGTGAGATACGACGTTTTCGGACGCAGCAGAAGCTGGAAATAGTTTTAAACGAAACAACACGCATTAGCGTTGTTCCTGTGATGTATCTAATCGATCCTTACTCATCTATCATGTTATTTGGCGTTTCGATGGACTCCAGTAACTTTGATGTGAGATACGAAGTTCTCAGACGCAGCTGAAGCTGGAAATAGTTTTAAATGAAACAACACGTATTAGCGTTGTTCCTGTGATGTATCTAATCGATCCTTACTCATCTATCATGTTATTTGGCGTTTCGATGGACTCCAGTAGCTCTGATGTGAGATACGACGTTTTCTGAGGCAGCAGAAGCTGGAAATAGTTTTAAAAGAAACAACACGCATTAGCGTTGTTCCTGTGATGTATCTAATCGATCCTTACTCATCTATCATGTTATTTGACGTTTCGATGGACTCCAGTAACTCTAATGTGAGAAACGAAATTTTCGGACGCAGCAGAAGCTGGAAATAGTTTTAAACGAAACAACACGCATTAGCGTTGTTCCTGTGATGTATCTAATCGATCCTTACTTATCTATCATGTTATTTGACGTTTGGATGGACTCCAGTAACCCTGACGTGAGATACGAAGTTCTCGGACGCAGCAGAACCTGGAAATAGTTTTAAACGAAACAACACGCATTAGCGTTGTTCCTGTGATGTATCTAATCGATCCTTACTCATCTATCATGTTATTTGACGTTTGGATGGACTCCAGTAACTCTGATGTGAGATACAAAGTCTTTGGACGCAGCAGAAGCTGGAAATAGTTTTGAACGAAACAACACGTATTAGCGTTGTTCCTGTGATGTATCTAATCGATCCTTACTCATCTATCATGTTATTTGACGTTTGGATGGACTCCAGTAACCCTGACGTGAGATACGAAGTTCTCGGACGCAGCAGAAGCTGGAAATAGTTTTAAACGAAACAACACGCATTAGCGTTGTTCCTGTGATGTATCTAATCGATCCTTACTTATCTATCATGTTATTTGACGTTTGGATGGACTCCAGTAACCCTGACGTGAGATACGAAGTTCTCGGATGCAGCAGAAGCTGGAAATAGTTTTAAACGAAACAACACGTATTAGCGTTGTTCCTGTGCTGTATCTAATCGATCCATATTTATCTATCATGTTATTTGACGTTTCGATGGACTCCAGTAACTCTGATGTGAGATACGACGTTTTCGGACGCAGCAGATGCTGGAAATAGTTTTAAACGAAACAACACGTATTAGCGTTGTTCCTGTGATGTATCTAATCGATCCTTACTCATCTATCATGTTATTTGACGTTTGGATGGACTCCAGTAACTCTGATGAGAGACACAAAGATTTCGGACGCAGCAGAAGCTGGAAATAGTTTTGAACGAAACAACACGTATTAGCGTTGTTCCTGTGATGTATCTAATCGATCCTTACTCATCTATCATGTTATTTGACGTTTCGATGGACTCCAGTAACTCTAATGTGAGATACGAAATTTTCGGACGCAGCAGGAGCTGGAAATAGTTTTAAACGAAACAACACGTATTAGCGTTGTTCCTGTGATGTATCTAGTCGATCCTTACTCATCTATCATGTTATTTGACGTTTGGATGAACTCCAGTAACTCTGATTAGAGGCACAAAGATTTCAGACGCAGCAGAAGCTGGAAATAGTTTTAAACGAAACAACACGTATTAGCGTTTTTGCTGTGCTGTATCTAGTCGATCCTTACTCATATATCATGTTACTTGGCGTTTCGATGGACTCCAGTAGCTCTGATGTGAGATACGACGTTTTCGGACGCAGCAGAAGCTGGAAATAGTTTTAAACGAAACAACACGCATTAGCGTTGTTCCTGTGATGTATCTAATCGATCCTGACTCATCTATCATGTTATTTGGCGTTTCGATGGACTCCAGTAACTTTGATGTGAGATACGAAGTTCTCAGACGCAGCAGAAGCTGGAAATAGTTTTAAATGAAACAACACGTATTAGCGTTGTTCCTGTGATGTATCTAATCGATCCTTACTCATCTATCATGTTATTTGGCGTTTCGATGGACTCCAGTAGCTCTGATGTGAGATACGAAGTTTTCTGAGGCAGCAGAAGCTGGAAATAGTTTTAAATGAAACAACACGTATTAGCGTTGTTCCTGTGATGTATCTAATCGATCCTTACTCATCTATCATGTTATTTGGCGTTTCGATGGACTCCAGTAGCTCTGATGTGAGATACGACGTTTTCTGAGGCAGCAGAAGCTGGAAATAGTTTTAAAAGAAACAACACGCATTAACGTTGTTCCTGTGATGTATCTAATCGATCCTTACTCATCTATCATGTTATTTGACGTTTCGATGGACTCCAGTAACTCTAATGTGAGAAACGAAATTTTCGGACGCAGCAGAAGCTAGAAATAGTTTTAAACGAAACAACACGCATTAGCGTTGTTCCTGTGATGTATCTAATCGATCCTTACTTATCTATCATGTTATTTGACATTTGGATGGACTCCAGTAACCCTGACGTGAGATACGAAGTTCTCGGACGCAGCAGAACCTGGAAATAGTTTTAAACGAAACAACACGCATTAGCGTTGTTCCTGTGATGTATCTAATCGATCCTTACTCATCTATCATGTTATTTGGCGTTTCGATGGACTCCAGTAACTTTGATGTGAGATACGAAGTTCTCGGACGCAGCTGAAGCTGGAAATAGTTTTAAATGAAACAACACGTATTAGCGTTGTTCCTGTGATGTATCTAAACGATCCCTACTTATCTAACATGTTATTTGACGTTTGGATGGACTCCAGTAACCCTGACGTGAGATACGAAGTTCTCGGACGCAGCTGAAGCTGGAAATAGTTTTAAACGAAACAACACGTATTAGCGTTGTTCCTGTGATGTATCTAATCGATCCTTACTCATCTATCATGTTATTTGACGTTTGGATGGACTCCAGTAACTCTGATGTGAGATACAGTCTTTGGACGCAGCAGAAGCTGGAAATAGTTTTGAACGAAACAACACGTATTAGCGTTGTTCCTGTGATGTATCTAATCGACCCTTACTTAGCTACTATGTTATTTGACGTTTCGATGGACTCCAGTAACTCTAATGTGAGATACGAAATTTTCGGACGCAGCAGAAGCTGGAAATAGTTTTAAACGAAACAACACGCATTAGCGTTGTTCCTGTGATGTATCTAATCGATCCTTACTCATCTATCATGTTATTTGACGTTTGGATGGACTCCAGTAACTCTGATGTGAGATAAAAAGTCTTTGGACGCAGCAGAAGCTGGAAATAGTTTTGAACGAAACAACACGTATTAGCGTTGTTCCTGTGATGTATCTAATCGATCCTTACTCATCTATCATGTTATTTGACGTTTGGATGGACTCCAGTAACCCTGACGTGAGATAGGAAGTTCTCGGACGCAGCAGAAGCTGGAAATAGTTTTAAACGAAACAACACGCATTAGCGTTGTTCCTGTGATGTATCTAATCGATCCTTACTTATCTATCATGTTATTTGACGTTTGGATGGACTCCAGTAACCCTGACGTGAGATACGAAGTTCTCGGATGCAGCAGAAGCTGGAAATAGTTTTAAACGAAACAACACGTATTAGCGTTGTTCCTGTGATGTATCTAATCGATCCTTACTCATCTATCATGTTATTTGACGTTTGGATGGACTCCAGTAACTCTGATGTGAGATACAAAGTTTTTGGACGCAGCAGAAGCTGGAAATAGTTTTGAACGAAACAACACGTATTAGCGTTGTTCCTGTGATGTATCTAATCGATCCTTACTCATCTATCATGTTATTTGACGTTTCGATGGACTCCAGTAACTCTAATGTGAGATACGAAATTTTCGGACGCAGCAGAAGCTGGAAATAGTTTTAAACGAAACAACACGCATTAGCGTTGTTCCTGTGATGTATCTAATCGATCCTTACTCATCTATTATGTTATTTGGCGTTTGAATGGACTCCAGTAACCCTGACGTGAGATACGAAGTTCTCGGACGCAGCAGAAGCTGGAAATAGTTTTAAACGAAACAACACGCATTAGCGTTGTTCCTGTGATGTATCTAATCGATCCTTACTCATCTATCATGTTATTTGGCGTTTCGATGGACTCCTGTAACTTTGATGTGAGATACGAAGTTCTCGGACGCAGCTGAAGCTGGAAATAGTTTTAAATGAAACAACACGTATTAGCGTTGTTCCTGTGATATTTCTAATCGATCCTTACTCATCTATCATGTTATTTGACGTTTGGATGAACTCCAGTAACCCTGACGTGAGATACGAAGTTCTCGGACGCAGCAGAACCTGGAAATAGTTTTAAACGAAACAACACGCATTAGCGTTGTTCCTGTGATGTATCTAATCGATCCTTACTTATCTATCATGTTATTTGACGTTTGGATGGACTCCAGTAACCCTGACGTGAGATACGAAGTTCTCGGATGCAGCAGAAGCTGGAAATAGTTTTAAACGAAACAACACGTATTAGCGTTGTTCCTGTGATGTATCTAATCGATCCTTACTCATCTATCATGTTATTTGACGTTTGGATGGACTCCAGTAACTCTGATGTGAGATACAAAGTTTTTGGACGCAGCAGAAGCTGGAAATAGTTTTGAACGAAACAACACGTATTAGCGTTGTTCCTGTGATGTATCTAATCGATCCTTACTCATCTATCATGTTATTTGACGTTTCGATGGACTCCAGTAACTCTAATGTGAGATACGAAATTTTCGGACGCAGCAGGAGCTGGAAATAGTTTTAAACGAAACAACACGTATTAGCGTTGTTCCTGTGATGTATCTAGTCGATCCTTACTCATCTATCATGTTATTTGACGTTTGGATGAACTCCAGTAACTCTGATTAGAGGCACAAAGATTTCAGACGCAGCAGAAGCTGGAAATAGTTTTAAACGAAACAACACGTATTAGCGTTTTTGCTGTGCTGTATCTAGTCGATCCTTACTCATATATCATGTTACTTGGCGTTTCGATGGACTCCAGTAGCTCTGATGTGAGATACGACGTTTTCGGACGCAGCAGAAGCTGGAAATAGTTTTAAACGAAACAACACGCATTAGCGTTGTTCCTGTGATGTATCTAATCGATCCTGACTCATCTATCATGTTATTTGGCGTTTCGATGGACTCCAGTAACTTTGATGTGAGATACGAAGTTCTCAGACGCAGCAGAAGCTGGAAATAGTTTTAAATGAAACAACACGTATTAGCGTTGTTCCTGTGATGTATCTAATCGATCCTTACTCATCTATCATGTTATTTGGCGTTTCGATGGACTCCAGTAGCTCTGATGTGAGATACGACGTTTTCTGAGGCAGCAGAAGCTGGAAATAGTTTTAAATGAAACAACACGTATTAGCGTTGTTCCTGTGATGTATCTAATCGATCCTTACTCATCTATCATGTTATTTGGCGTTTCGATGGACTCCAGTAGCTCTGATGTGAGATACGACGTTTTCTGAGGCAGCAGAAGCTGGAAATAGTTTTAAAAGAAACAACACGCATTAACGTTGTTCCTGTGATGTATCTAATCGATCCTTACTCATCTATCATGTTATTTGACGTTTCGATGGACTCCAGTAACTCTAAAGTGAGAAACGAAATTTTCGGACGCAGCAGAAGCTAGAAATAGTTTTAAACGAAACAACACGCATTAGCGTTGTTCCTGTGATGTATCTAATCGATCCTTACTTATCTATCATGTTATTTGACATTTGGATGGACTCCAGTAACCCTGACGTGAGATACGAAGTTCTCGGACGCAGCAGAACCTGGAAATAGTTTTAAACGAAACAACACGCATTAGCGTTGTTCCTGTGATGTATCTAATCGATCCTTACTCATCTATCATGTTATTTGGCGTTTCGATGGACTCCAGTAACTTTGATGTGAGATACGAAGTTCTCGGACGCAGCTGAAGCTGGAAATAGTTTTAAATGAAACAACACGTATTAGCGTTGTTCCTGTGATGTATCTAAACGATCCCTACTTATCTAACATGTTATTTGACGTTTGGATGGACTCCAGTAACCCTGACGTGAGATACGAAGTTCTCGGACGCAGCTGAAGCTGGAAATAGTTTTAAACGAAACAACACGTATTAGCGTTGTTCCTGTGATGTATCTAATCGATCCTTACTCATCTATCATTTTATTTGGCGTTTCGATGGACTCCAGTAGCTCTGATGTGAGATACGACGTTTTCTGAGGCAGCAGAAGCTGGAAATAGTTTTAAACGAAACAACACGCATTAGCGTTGTTCCTGTGATGTATCTAATCGATCCTTACTCATCTATCATGTTATTTGACGTTTCGATGGACTCCAGTAACTCTGATGTGAGATACAGTCTTTGGACGCAGCAGAAGCTGGAAATAGTTTTGAACGAAACAACACGTATTAGCGTTGTTCCTGTGATGTATCTAATCGACCCTTACTTAGCTACTATGTTATTTGACGTTTCGATGGACTCCAGTAACTCTAATGTGAGATACGAAATTTTCGGACGCAGCAGAAGCTGGAAATAGTTTTAAACGAAACAACACGCATTAGCGTTGTTCCTGTGATGTATCTAATCGATCCTTACTCATCTATCATGTTATTTGACGTTTGGATGGACTCCAGTAACTCTGATGTAAGATAAAAAGTCTTTGGACGCAGCAGAAGCTGGAAATAGTTTTGAACGAAACAACACGTATTAGCGTTGTTCCTGTGATGTATCTAATCGATCCTTACTCATCTATCATGTTATTTGACGTTTGGATGGACTCCAGTAACCCTGACGTGAGATAGGAAGTTCTCGGACGCAGCAGAAGCTGGAAATAGTTTTAAACGAAACAACACGCATTAGCGTTGTTCCTGTGATGTATCTAATCGATCCTTACTTATCTATCATGTTATTTGACGTTTGGATGGACTCCAGTAACCCTGACGTGAGATACGAAGTTCTCGGATGCAGCAGAAGCTGGAAATAGTTTTAAACGAAACAACACGTATTAGCGTTGTTCCTGTGATGTATCTAATCGATCCTTACTCATCTATCATGTTATTTGGCGTTTCGATGGACTCCAGTAGCTCTGATGTGAGATACGACGTTTTCTGAGGCAGCAGAAGCTGGAAATAGTTTTAAACGAAACAACACGCATTAGCGTTGTTCCTGTGATGTATCTAATCGATCCTTACTCATCTATCATGTTATTTGACGTTTCGATGGACTCCAGTAACTCTAATGTGAGAAACGAAATTTTCGGACGCAGCAGAAGCTGGAAATAGTTTTAAACGAAACAACACGCATTAGCGTTGTTCCTGTGATGTATCTAATCGATCCTTACTTATCTATCATGTTATTTGACGTTTGGATGGACTCCAGTAACCCTGACGTGAGATACGAAGTTCTCGGACGCATCAGAACCTGGAAATAGTTTTAAACGAAACAACACGCACTAGCGTTGTTCCTGTGATGTATCTAATCGATCCTTACTCATCTATCATGTTATTTGGCGTTTCGATGGACTCCAGTAACTTAGATGTGAGATACGATGTTCTCGGACGCAGCTGAAGCTAGAAATAGTTTTAAACGAAACAACACGCATTAGCGTTGTTCCTGTGTAGTATCTAATCGATCCTTACTTATCTATCATGTTATTTGACATTTCGATGGACTCCAGTAGCTCTGATGTGATATACGACGTTTTCGGACGCAGCAGCAGCTGGAAATAGTTTTAAACGAAAAAACACATATTAGCGTTATTCCTGTGATGTATCTAATCGATCCTTACTCATCTATCATGTTATTTGACGTTTGGACGGACTCCAGTAACCCTGATGTGATATACAAAGTTATCGGACGCAGCAGAAGCTGGAAATAGTTTTGAAGGAAACAACACGTATTAGCGTTGTTCCTGTGCTGTATCTAATCGATCCATACTTATCTATCATGTTATTTGACGTTTCGATGGACTCCAGTAACTCTGATGTGAGATACGACGTTTTCGGACGCAGCAGAAGCTGGAAATAGTTTTAAACGAAACAACACGTATTAGCGTTGTTCCTGTGATGTATCTAATCGATCCTTACTCATCTATCATGTTATTTGACGTTTGGATGGACTCCAGTAACTCTAATGTGAGATACGAAATTTTCGGACGCAGCAGGAGCTGGAAATAATTTTAAACGAAACAACACGTATTAGCGTTGTTCCTGTGATGTATCTAGTCGATCCTTACTCATCTATCATGTTATTTGACGTTTGGATGAACTCCAGTAACTCTGATGAGAGGCACAAAGATTTCGGACGCAGCAGAAGCTGGAAATAGTTTTAAACGAAACAACACGTATTAGCGTTTTTCCTGTGCTGTATCTAATCGATCCTTACTCATCTATCATGTTATTTGACGTTTCGATGGACTCCAGTAACTCTAATGTGAGATACGAAATTTTCGGACGCAGCAGGAGCTGGAAATAGTTTGAAACGAAACAACACGTATTAGCGTTGTTCCTGTGATGTATCTAGTCGATCCTTACTCATCTATCATGTTATTTGACGTTTGGATGAACTCCAGTAACTCTGATGAGAGGCACAAAGATTTCGGACGCAGCAGAAGCTGGAAATAGTTTTAAACGAAACAACACGTATTAGCGTTTTTCCTGTGCTGTATCTAGTCGATCCTTACTCATATAACATGTTACTTGGCGTTTCGATGGACTCCAGTAGCTCTGATGTGAGATACGACGTTTTCGGACGCAGCAGAAGCTGGAAATAGTATTAAACGAAACAACACCCAATAGCGTTGTTCCTGTGATGTATCTAATCGATCCTTACTCATCTATCATGTTATTTGGCGTTTCAATGGACTCCAGTAACTTTGATGTGAGATACGAAGTTCTCAGACGCAGCTGAAGCTGGAAATAGTTTTAAATGAAACAACACGTATTAGCGTTGTTCCTGTGATGTATCTAATCGATCCTTACTCATCTATCATGTTATTTGGCGTTTCGATGGACTCCAGTAGCTCTGATGTGAGATACGACGTTTTCTGAGGCAGCAGAAGCTGGAAATAGTTTTAAAAGAAACAACACGCATTAGCGTTGTTCCTGTGATGTATCTAATCGATCCTTACTCATCTATCATGTTACTTGACGTTTCGATGGACTCCAGTAACTCTAATGTGAGAAACGAAATTTTCGGACGCAGCAGAAGCTGGAAATAGTTTTAAACGAAACAACACGCATTAGCGTTGTTCCTGTGATGTATCTAATCGATCCTTACTTATCTATCTTGTTATTTGACGTTTGGATGGACTCCAGTAACCCTGACGTGAGATACGAAGTTCTCGGACGCAGCAGAACCTGGAAATAGTTTTAAACGAAACAACACGCATTAGCGTTGTTCCTGTGATGTATCTAATCGATCCTTACTCATCTATCATGTTATTTGACGTTTGGACGGACTCCAGTAACCCTGATGTGATATACAAAGTTATCGGACGCAGCAGAAGCTGGAAATAGTTTTGAACGAAACAACACGTATTAGCGTTGTTCCTGTGCTGTATCTAATCGATCCATACTTATCTATCATGTTATTTGACGTTTCGATGGACTCCAGTAACTCTGATGTGAGATACAAAGTTTTTGGACGCAGCAGAAGCTGGAAATAGTTTTAAACGAAACAACACGTATTAGCGTTGTTCCTGTGATGTATCTAATCGATCCTTACTTAGCTACTATGTTATTTGACGTTTCGATGGACTCCAGTAACTCTGATGTGAGATACAAAGTTTTTGGACGCAGCAGAAGCTGGAAATAGTTTTGAACGAAACAACACATATTAGCGTTGTTCCTGTGATGTTTCTAATCGATCCTTACTCATCTATCATGTTATTTGGCGTTTCGATGGACTCCAGTAACTTAGATGTGAGATACGAAGTTCTCGGACGCAGCAGAAGCTGGAAATAGTTTTAAACGAAACAACACGTATTAGCGTTGTTCCTGTGATGTATCTAATCGATCCTTACTCATCTATCATGTTATTTGACGTTTCGATGAACTCCAGTAACTCTGATGTGAGATACAAAGTTTTTGGACGCAGCAGAAGCTGGAAATAGTTTTAAACGAAACAACACGTATTAGCGTTGTTCCTGTGATGTATCTAATCGATCCTTACTTAGCTACTATGTTATTTGACGTTTCGATGGACTCCAGTAACTCTAATGTGAGATACGAAATTTTCGGACGCAGCAGAAGCTGGAAATAGTTTTAAATGAAACAACACGTATTAGCGTTGTTCCTGTGATGTATCTAATCGATCCTTAATTATCTATCATGTTATTTGACGTTTGGATGTACTCCAGTAACCCTGACGTGAGATACGAAGTTCTCGGACGCAGCAGAAGCTGGAAATAGTTTTAAACGAAACAACACGCATTAGCGTTGTTCCTGTGATGTATCTAATCGATCCTTACTTATCTATCATGTTATTTGACGTTTGGATGGACTCCAGTAACCCTGACGTGAGATACGAAATTCTCGGACGCAGCAGAAGCTGGAAATAGTTTTAAACGAAACAACACGTATTAGCGTTGTTCCTGTGATGTATCTAATCGATCCTTACTCATCTATCATGTTATTTGACGTTTCGATGGACTCCAGTAACTCTGATGTGAGATACAAAGTTTTTGGACGCAGCAGAAGCTGGAAATAGTTTTGAACGAAACAACACGTATTAGCGTTGTTCCTGTGATGTATCTAATCGATCCTTACTTAGCTACTAAGTTATTTGACGTTTCGATGGACTCCAGTAACTCTAATGTGAGATACGAAATTTTCGGACGCAGCATAAGCTGGAAATAGTTTTAAACGAAACAACACGCATTAGCGTTGTTCCTGTGATGTATCTAATCGATCCTTACTCATCTATCATGTTATTTGGCGTTTCGATGGACTCCAGTAACTTTGATGTGAGATACGAAGTTCTCGGACGCAGCTGAAGCTGGAAATAGTTTTAAATGAAACAACACGTATTAGCGTTGTTCCTGTGATGTATCTAAACGATCCTTACTTATCTATCATGTTATTTGACGTTTCGATGGACTCCAGTAACTCTAATGTGAGATACGAAATTTTCGGACGCAGCAGAAGCTGGAAATAGTTTTAAACGAAACAACACGCATTAGCGTTGTTCCTGTGATGTATCTAAACGATCCTTACTTATCTAACATGTTATTTGACGTTTGGATGGACTCCAGTAAGTCTGATGTGAGATACAAAGTTTTTGGACGCAGCAGGAGCTGGAAATAGTTTTAAACGAAACAACACGTATTAGCGTTGTTCCTGTGCTGTATCTAATCGATCCGTACTCATATATCATGTTATTTGGCGTTTCGATGGACTCCAGTAACTCTAATGTTAGATACGAAATTTTCGGACGCAGCAGAAGCTGGAAATAGTTTAAAACGAAACAACACGCATTAGCGTTGTTCCTGTGATGTATCTAATCGATCCTTACTTATCTATCATGTTATTTGACGTTTGGATGGACTCCAGTAACCCTGACGTGAGATACGAAGTTCTCGGACGCAGCAGAAGCTGGAAATAGTTTTAAACGAAACAACACGTATTAGCGTTGTTCCTGTGATGTATCTAATCGATCCTTACTCATCTATCATGTTATTTGACGTTTGGATGGACTCCAGTAACTCTGATGTGAGATACAAAGTTTTCGGAAGCAGCAGAATCTGGAAACAGTTTTAAACGAAACAACACGCATTAGCGTTGTTCCTGTGATGTATCTAAACGATCCTTACTTATCTAACATGTTATTTGACGATTGGATGGACTCCAGTAAGTCTGATGTGAGATACAAAGTTTTTGGACGCAGCAGGAGCTGGAAATAGTTTTAAACGAAACAACACGTATTAGCGTTGTTCCTGTGCTGTATCTAATCGATCCTTACTCATATATCATGTTATTTGGCGTTTCGATGGACTCCAGTAACTCTGATGAGAGACACAAAGATTTCGGACGCAGCAGAAGCTGGAAATAGTTTTGAACGAAACAACACGTATTAGCGTACTTCCTGTGATGTGTCTAATCGATCCTTACTCATCTATCATGTTATTTGACGTTTCGATGGACTCCAGTCACCCTGACGTGAGATACGAAGTTCTCGGACGCAGCAGAAGCTGGAAATAGTTTTAAACGAAACAACACGCATTAGCGTTGTTCCTGTGATGTATCTAATCGATCCTTACTCATCTATCATGTTATTTGGCGTTTCGATGGACTCCAGTAGCTCTGATGCGAGATACGACGTTTTCTGAGGCAGCAGAAGCTGGAAATAATTTTAAACGAAACATCACGCATTAGCGTTGTTCCTGTGATGTATCTAATCGATCCTTACTCATCTATCATGTTATTTGACGTTTTGATGGACTCCAGTAACTCTGATGTGAGATACAAAGTCTTTGGACGCAGCAGAAGCTGGAAATAGTTTTGAACGAAACAACACGTATTAGCGTTGTTCCTGTGATGTATCTAATCGATCCTTACTCATCTATCATGTTATTTGACGTTTGGATGGACTCCAGTAACCCTGACGTGAGATACGAAGTTCTCGGGCGCAGCAGAAGCTGGAAATAGTTTTAAACGAAACAACACGTATTAGCGTTGTTCCTGTGATGTATCTAATCGATCCTTACTCATCTATCATATTATTTGACGTTTGGATGGACTCCAGTAACTCTGATGTGAGATACAAAGTTTTTGGACGCAGCAGAACCTGGAAATAGTTTTAAACGAAACAACACGCATTAGCGTTGTTCCTGTGATGTATCTAATCGATCCTTACTCATCTATCATGTTATTTGGCGTTTCGATGGACTCCAGTAGCTCTGATGTGAGATACGACGTTTTCTGAGGCAGCAGAAGCTGGAAATAGTTTTAAACGAAACAACACGCATTAGCGATGTTCCTGTGATGTATCTAATCGATCCTTACTCATCTATCATGTTATTTGGCGTTTCGATGGACTCCAGTAACTTTGATGTGAGATACGAAGTTCTCGGACGCAGCTGAAGCTGGAAATAGTTTTAAATGAAACAACACGTATTAGCGTTGTTCCTGTGATGTATCTAAACGATCCTTACTTATCTATCATGTTATTTGACGTTTCGATGGACTCCAGTAACTCTAATGTGAGATACGAAATTTTCGGACGCAGCAGAAGCTGGAAATAGTTTTAAACGAAACAACACGCATTAGCGTTGTTCCTGTGATGTATCTAAACGATCCTTACTTATCTAACATGTTATTTGACGTTTGGATGGACTCCAGTAAGTCTGATGTGAGATACAAAGTTTTTGGACGCAGCAGGAGCTGGAAATAGTTTTAAACGAAACAACACGTATTAGCGTTGTTCCTGTGCTGTATCTAATCGATCCTTACTCATATATCATGTTATTTGGCGTTTCGATGGACTCCAGTAACTCTAATGTTAGATACGAAATTTTCGGACGCAGCAGAAGCTGGAAATAGTTTAAAACGAAACAACACGCATTAGCGTTGTTCCTGTGATGTATCTAATCGATCCTTACTTATCTATCATGTTATTTGACGTTTGGATGGACTCCAGTAACCCTGACGTGAGATACGAAGTTCTCGGACGCAGCAGAAGCTGGAAATAGTTTTAAACGAAACAACACGTATTAGCGTTGTTCCTGTGATGTATCTAATCGATCCTTACTCATCTATCATGTTATTTGACGTTTGGATGGACTCCAGTAACTCTGATGTGAGATACAAAGTTTTCGGAAGCAGCAGAATCTGGAAACAGTTTTAAACGAAACAACACGCATTAGCGTTGTTCCTGTGATGTATCTAATCGATCCTTACTTAGCTACTATGTTATTTGACGTTTGGATGGACTCCAGTAACTCTAATGTGAGATACGAAATTTTCGGACGCAGCAGAAGCTGGAAATAGTTTTAAACTAAACAACACGCATTAGCGTTGTTCCTGTGATGTATCTAATCGATCCTTACTTATCTATCATGTTATTTGACGTTTGGATGGACTCCAGTAACCCTGACGTGAGATACGAAGTTCTCGGACGCAGCAGAAGCTGGAAATAATTTTAAACGAAACAACACGCATTAGCGTTGTTCCTGTGATGTATCTAATCGATCCTTATTTATCTATCATGTTATTTGACGTGACGTTTGGATGGACTCCAGTAACCCTGACGTGAGATACGAAGTTCTCAGACGCAGCAGAAGCTGGAAATAGTTTTAAACGAAACAACACGTATTAGCGTTGTTCCTGTGATGTATCTAATCGATCCTTACTCATCTATCATGTTATTTGACGTTTGGATGGACTCCAGTAACTCTGATGTGAGATACAAAGTTTTTGGACGCAGCAGAAGCTGGAAATAGTTTTGAACGAAACAACACGTATTAGCGTTGTTCCTGTGATGTATCTAATCGATCCTGACTCATCTATCATGTTATTTGGCGTTTCGATGGACTCCAGTAACTTTGATGTGAGATACGAAGTTCTCGGACGCAGCTGAAGCTAGAAATAGTTTTAAACGAAACAACACGCATTAGCGTTGTTACTGTGATGTATCTAATCGATCCTTACTTATCTATCATGTTATTTGACGTTTGGATGGACTCCAGTAAGTCTGATGTGAGATACAAAGTTTTTGACGCAGCAGATGCTGGAAATAGCTTTGAACGAAACAACACGTATTAGCGTTGTTCCTGTGATGTATCTAATCGATCCTTACTTAGCTACTATGTTATTTGACGTTTCGATGGACTCCAGTAACTCTAATGTGAGATACGAAATTTTCGGACGCAGCAGAAGCTGGAAATAGTTTTAAACGAAACAACACGCATTAGGGTTGTTCCTGTGATGTATCTAATCGATACTTACTCATCTATCATGTTATTTGGCGTTTCGATGGACTCCAGTAACCCTGACGTGAGATACGAAGTTCTCGGACGCAGCAGAAGCTGGAAATAGTTTTAAACGAAACAACACGTATTAGCGTTGTTCCTGTGATGTATCTAATCGATCCTTACTCATCTATCATGTTATTTGACGTTTCGATGAACTCCAGTAACTCTGATGTGAGATACAAAGTTTTTGGACGCAGCAGAAGCTGGAAATAGTTTTGAACGAGGCAACACGTATTAGCGTTGTTCCTGTGATGTATCTAATCGATCCTTACTTAGCTACTATGTTATTTGACGTTTCGATGGACTCCAGTAACTCTAATTTGAGATACGAAATTTTCGGACGCAGCATAAGCTGGAAATAGTTTTAAACGAAACAACACGCATTAGCGTTGTTCCTGTGATGTATCTAATCGATCCTTACTCATCTATCATGTTATTTGGCGTTTCGATGGACTCCAGTAACTTTGATGTGAGATACGAAGTTCTCGGACGCAGCTGAAGCTGGAAATAGTTTTAAATGAAACAACACGTATTAGCGTTGTTCCTGTGATGTATCTAAACGATCCTTACTTATCTAACATGTTATTTGACGTTTGGATAGACTCCAGTAAGTCTGATGTGAGATACAAAGTTTTTGGACGCAGCAGGAGCTGGAAATAGTTTTAAACGAAACAACACGCATTAGCGTTGTTCCTGTGATGTATCTAATCGATCCTTACTCATCTATCATGTTATTTGACGTTTAGATGGACTCCAGTAACTCTAATGTGAGAAACGAAATTTTCGGACGCAGCAGAAGCTGGAAATAGTTTTAAACGAAACAACACGCATTAGCGTTGTTCCTGTCCTGTATCTAATCGATCCTTACTCATATATCATGTTATTTGGCGTTTCGATGGACTCCAGTAACTTTGATGTGAGATACGAAGTTCTCGGACGCAGCTGAAGCTGGAAATAATTTTAAACGAAACAACACGCATTAGCGTTGTTCCTGTGATGTATCTAATCGATCCTTACTCATCTATCATGTTATTTGGCGTTTCGATGGACTCCAGTAGCTCTGATGTGAGATACGACGTTTTCTGAGGCAGCAGAAGCTGGAAATAGTTTTAAAAGAAACAACACGCATTAGCGTTGTTCCTGTGATGTATCTAATCGATCCTTACTCATCTATCATGTTATTTGACGTTTCGATGGACTCCAGTAACTCTGATGAGAGGCACAAAGATTTCGGACGCAGCAGAAGCTGGAAATAGTTTTAAATGAAACAACACGTATTAGCGTTGTTCCTGTGATGTATCTAATCGATCCATACTCATCTATCATGTTATTTGACGTTTGGATGAACTCCAGTAACTCTGATGAGAGGCACAAAGATTTCGGACGCAGCAGAAGCTGGAAATAGTTTTAAACGAAACAACACGTATTAGCGTTTTTCCTGTGCTGTATCTAGTCGATCCTTACTCATATATCATGTTACTTGGCGTTTCGATGGACTCCAGTACCTCTGATGTGAGATACGACGTTTTCGGACGCAGCAGAAGCTGGAAATAGTTTTAAACGAAACAACACGCATTAGCGTTGTTCCTGTGATGTATCTAATCGATCCTTACTCATCTATCATGTTATTTGGCGTTTCGATGGACTCCAGTAACTTTGATGTGAGATACGAAGTTCTCAGACGCAGCTGAAGCTGGAAATAGTTTTAAACGAAACAACACGTATTAGCGTTTTTCCTGTGCTGTATCTAGTCGATCCTTACTCATATATCATGTTACTTGGCGTTTCGATGGACTCCAGTACCTCTGATGTGAGATACGACGTTTTCGGACGCAGCAGAAGCTGGAAATAGTTTTAAACGAAACAACACGCATTAGCGTTGTTCCTGTGATGTATCTAATCGATCCTTACTCATCTATCATGTTATTTGGCGTTTCGATGGACTCCAGTAGCTCTGATGTGAGATACGACGTTTTCTGAGGCAGCAGAAGCTGGAAATAGTTTTAAAAGAAACAACACGCATTAGCGTTGTTCCTGTGATGTATCTAATCGATCCTTACTCATCTATCATGTTATTTGACGTTTCGATGGACTCCAGTAACCCTGACGTGAGATACGAAGTTCTCGGACGCAGCAGAACCTGGAAATAGTTTTAAACGAAACAACACGCATTAGCGTTGTTCCTGTGATGTATCTAATCGATCCTTACTCATCTATCATGTTATTTGACGTTTAGATGGACTCCAGTAACTCTAATGTGAGAAACGAAATTTTCGGACGCAGCAGAAGCTGGAAATAGTTTTAAACGAAACAACACGCATTAGCGTTGTTCCTGTCCTGTATCTAATCGATCCTTACTCATATATCATGTTATTTGGCGTTTCGATGGACTCCAGTAACTTTGATGTGAGATACGAAGTTCTCGGACGCAGCAGAAGCTGGAAATAGTTTTAAACGAAACAACACGCATTAGCGTTGTTCCTGTGATGTATCTAATCGATCCTTACTTATCTATCATGTTATTTGACGTTTGGATGGACTCCAGTAACCCTGACGTGAGATACGAAGTTCTCGGACGCAGCAGAACCTGGAAATAGTTTTAAACGAAACAACACGCATTAGCGTTGTTCCTGTGATGTATCTAATCGATCCTTACTCATCTATCATGTTATTTGACGTTTGGATGGACTCCAGTAACTCTGATGTGAGATACAAAGTCTTTGGACGCAGCAGAAGCTGGAAATAGTTTTGAACGAAACAACACGTATTAGCGTTGTTCCTGTGATGTATCTAATCGATCCTTACTCATCTATCATGTTATTTGACGTTTGGATGGACTCCAGTAACCCTGACGTGAGATACGAAGTTCTCGGACGCAGCAGAAGCTGGAAATAGTTTTAAACGAAACAACACGCATTAGCGTTGTTCCTGTGATGTATCTAATCGATCCTTACTTATCTATCATGTTATTTGACGTTTGGATGGACTCCAGTAACCCTGACGTGAGATACGAAGTTCTCGGATGCAGCAGAAGCTGGAAATAGTTTTAAACGAAACAACACGTATTAGCGTTGTTCCTGTGCTGTATCTAATCGATCCATATTTATCTATCATGTTATTTGACGTTTCGATGGACTCCAGTAACTCTGATGTGAGATACGACGTTTTCGGACGCAGCAGATGCTGGAAATAGTTTTAAACGAAACAACACGTATTAGCGTTGTTCCTGTGATGTATCTAATCGATCCTTACTCATCTATCATGTTATTTGACGTTTGGATGGACTCCAGTAACTCTGATGAGAGACACAAAGATTTCGGACGCAGCAGAAGCTGGAAATAGTTTTGAACGAAACAACACGTATTAGCGTTGTTCCTGTGATGTATCTAATCGATCCTTACTCATCTATCATGTTATTTGACGTTTCGATGGACTCCAGTAACTCTAATGTGAGATACGAAATTTTCGGACGCAGCAGGAGCTGGAAATAGTTTTAAACGAAACAACACGTATTAGCGTTGTTCCTGTGATGTATCTAGTCGATCCTTACTCATCTATCATGTTATTTGACGTTTGGATGAACTCCAGTAACTCTGATGAGAGGCACAAAGATTTCAGACGCAGCAGAAGCTGGAAATAGTTTTAAACGAAACAACACGTATTAGCGTTTTTGCTGTGCTGTATCTAGTCGATCCTTACTCATATATCATGTTACTTGGCGTTTCGATGGACTCCAGTAGCTCTGATGTGAGATACGACGTTTTCGGACGCAGCAGAAGCTGGAAATAGTTTTAAACGAAACAACACGCATTAGCGTTGTTCCTGTGATGTATCTAATCGATCCTGACTCATCTATCATGTTATTTGGCGTTTCGATGGACTCCAGTAACTTTGATGTGAGATACGAAGTTCTCAGACGCAGCAGAAGCTGGAAATAGTTTTAAATGAAACAACACGTATTAGCGTTGTTCCTGTGATGTATCTAATCGATCCTTACTCATCTATCATGTTATTTGGCGTTTCGATGGACTCCAGTAGCTCTGATGTGAGATACGACGTTTTCTGAGGCAGCAGAAGCTGGAAATAGTTTTAAAAGAAACAACACGCATTAACGTTGTTCCTGTGATGTATCTAATCGATCCTTACTCATCTATCATGTTATTTGACGTTTCGATGGACTCCAGTAACTCTAATGTGAGAAACGAAATTTTCGGACGCAGCAGAAGCTAGAAATAGTTTTAAACGAAACAACACGCATTAGCGTTGTTCCTGTGATGTATCTAATCGATCCTTACTTATCTATCATGTTATTTGACATTTGGATGGACTCCAGTAACCCTGACGTGAGATACGAAGTTCTCGGACGCAGCAGAACCTGGAAATAGTTTTAAACGAAACAACACGCATTAGCGTTGTTCCTGTGATGTATCTAATCGATCCTTACTCATCTATCATGTTATTTGGCGTTTCGATGGACTCCAGTAACTTTGATGTGAGATACGAAGTTCTCGGACGCAGCTGAAGCTGGAAATAGTTTTAAATGAAACAACACGTATTAGCGTTGTTCCTGTGATGTATCTAAACGATCCCTACTTATCTAACATGTTATTTGACGTTTGGATGGACTCCAGTAACCCTGACGTGAGATACGAAGTTCTCGGACGCAGCTGAAGCTGGAAATAGTTTTAAACGAAACAACACGTATTAGCGTTGTTCCTGTGATGTATCTAATCGATCCTTACTCATCTATCATGTTATTTGACGTTTGGATGGACTCCAGTAACTCTGATGTGAGATACAGTCTTTGGACGCAGCAGAAGCTGGAAATAGTTTTGAACGAAACAACACGTATTAGCGTTGTTCCTGTGATGTATCTAATCGACCCTTACTTAGCTACTATGTTATTTGACGTTTCGATGGACTCCAGTAACTCTAATGTGAGATACGAAATTTTCGGACGCAGCAGAAGCTGGAAATAGTTTTAAACGAAACAACACGCATTAGCGTTGTTCCTGTGATGTATCTAATCGATCCTTACTCATCTATCATGTTATTTGACGTTTGGATGGACTCCAGTAACTCTGATGTGAGATAAAAAGTCTTTGGACGCAGCAGAAGCTGGAAATAGTTTTGAACGAAACAACACGTATTAGCGTTGTTCCTGTGATGTATCTAATCGATCCTTACTCATCTATCATGTTATTTGACGTTTGGATGGACTCCAGTAACCCTGACGTGAGATAGGAAGTTCTCGGACGCAGCAGAAGCTGGAAATAGTTTTAAACGAAACAACACGCATTAGCGTTGTTCCTGTGATGTATCTAATCGATCCTTACTTATCTATCATGTTATTTGACGTTTGGATGGACTCCAGTAACCCTGACGTGAGATACGAAGTTTTCGGATGCAGCAGAAGCTGGAAATAGTTTTAAACGAAACAACACGTATTAGCGTTGTTCCTGTGATGTATCTAATCGATCCTTACTCATCTATCATGTTATTTGACGTTTGGATGGACTCCAGTAACTCTGATGTGAGATACAAAGTTTTTGGACGCAGCAGAAGCTGGAAATAGTTTTGAACGAAACAACACGTATTAGCGTTGTTCCTGTGATGTATCTAATCGATCCTTACTCATCTATCATGTTATTTGACGTTTCGATGGACTCCAGTAACTCTAATGTGAGATACGAAATTTTCGGACGCAGCAGAAGCTGGAAATAGTTTTAAACGAAACAACACGCATTAGCGTTGTTCCTGTGATGTATCTAATCGATCCTTACTCATCTATTATGTTATTTGGCGTTTGAATGGACTCCAGTAACCCTGACGTGAGATACGAAGTTCTCGGACGCAGCAGAAGCTGGAAATAGTTTTAAACGAAACAACACGCATTAGCGTTGTTCCTGTGATGTATCTAATCGATCCTTACTCATCTATCATGTTATTTGGCGTTTCGATGGACTCCTGTAACTTTGATGTGAGATACGAAGTTCTCGGACGCAGCTGAAGCTGGAAATAGTTTTAAATGAAACAACACGTGTTAGCGTTGTTCCTGTGATATTTCTAATCGATCCTTACTCATCTATCATGTTATTTGACGTTTGGATGAACTCCAGTAACCCTGACGTGAGATACGAAGTTCTCGGACGCAGCAGAACCTGGAAATAGTTTTAAACGAAACAACACGCATTAGCGTTGTTCCTGTGATGTATCTAATCGACCCTTACTTATCTAACATGTTATTTGACGTTTGGATGGACTCCAGTAAGTCTGATGTGAGATACAAAGTTTTTGGACGCAGCAGGAGCTGGAAATAGTTTTAAACGAAACAACACGTATTAGCGTTGTTCCTGTGCTGTATCTAATCGATCCTTACTCATATATCATGTTATTTGGCGTTTCGATGGACTCCAGTAGCTCTGATGTGAGATACGACGTTTTCGGACGCAGCAGAAGCTGGAAATAGTTTTAAACGAAACAACACGCATTAGCGTTGTTCCTGTGATATTTCTAATCGATCCTTACTCATCTATCATGTTATTTGACGTTTGGATGAACTCCAGTAACCCTGACGTGAGATACGAAGTTCTCGGACGCAGCAGAACCTGGAAATAGTTTTAAACGAAACAACACGCATTAGCGTTGTTCCTGTGATGTATCTAATCGATCCTTACTCATCTATCATGTTATTTGGCGTTTCGATGGACTCCAGTAGCTCTGATGTGAGATACGACGTTTTCTGAGGCAGCAGAAGCTGGAAATAGTTTTAAACGAAACAACACGCATTAGCGTTGTTCCTGTGATGTATCTAATCGATCCTTACTCATCTATCATGTTATTTGACGTTTCGATGGACTCCAGTAACTCTAATGTGAGAAACGAAATTTTCGGACGCAGCAGAAGCTGGAAATAGTTTTAAACGAAACAACACGCATTAGCGTTGTTCCTGTGATGTATCTAAGTGATCCTTACTTATCTATCATGTTATTTGACGTTTGGATGGACTCCAGTAACCCTGACGTGAGATACGAAGTTCTCGGACGCATCAGAACCTGGAAATAGTTTTAAACGAAACAACACGCACTAGCGTTGTTCCTGTGATGTATCTAATCGATCCTTACTCATCTATCATGTTATTTGGCGTTTCGATGGACTCCAGTAACTTAGATGTGAGATACGATGTTCTCGGACGCAGCTGAAGCTAGAAATAGTTTTAAACGAAACAACACGCATTAGCGTTGTTCCTGTGTAGTATCTAATCGATCCTTACTTATCTATCATGTTATTTGACATTTCGATGGACTCCAGTAGCTCTGATGTGATATACGACGTTTTCGGACGCAGCAGCAGCTGGAAATAGTTTTAAACGAAACAACACATATTAGCGTTATTCCTGTGATGTATCTAATCGATCCTTACTCATCTATCATGTTATTTGACGTTTGGACGGACTCCAGTAACCCTGATGTGATATACAAAGTTATCGGACGCAGCAGAAGCTGGAAATAGTTTTGAAGGAAACAA
The DNA here is from genome assembly GCA_036172665.1 of Prosopocoilus inquinatus. Taxonomy (NCBI): domain Eukaryota; kingdom Metazoa; phylum Arthropoda; class Insecta; order Coleoptera; family Lucanidae; genus Prosopocoilus; species Prosopocoilus inquinatus. The sequence continues at coordinate 46,839,803 of CM069870.1, forward strand.
CACGTATTAGCGTTGTTCCTGTGCTGTATCTAATCGATCCATACTTATCTATCATGTTATTTGACGTTTCGATGGACTCCAGTAACTCTGATGTGAGATACGACGTTTTCGGACGCAGCAGAAGCTGGAAATAGTTTTAAACGAAACAACACGTATTAGCGTTGTTCCTGTGATGTATCTAATCGATCCTTACTCATCTATCATGTTATTTGACGTTTGGATGGACTCCAGTAACTCTAATGTGAGATACGAAATTTTCGGACGCAGCAGGAGCTGGAAATAATTTTAAACGAAACAACACGTATTAGCGTTGTTCCTGTGATGTATCTAGTCGATCCTTACTCATCTATCATGTTATTTGACGTTTGGATGAACTCCAGTAACTCTGATGAGAGGCACAAAGATTTCGGACGCAGCAGAAGCTGGAAATAGTTTTAAACGAAACAACACGTATTAGCGTTTTTCCTGTGCTGTATCTAATCGATCCTTACTCATCTATCATGCTATTTGACGTTTCGATGGACTCCAGTAACTCTAATGTGAGATACGAAATTTTCGGACGCAGCAGGAGCTGGAAATAGTTTGAAACGAAACAACACGTATTAGCGTTGTTCCTGTGATGTATCTAGTCGATCCTTACTCATCTATCATGTTATTTGACGTTTGGATGAACTCCAGTAACTCTGATGAGAGGCACAAAGATTTCGGACGCAGCAGAAGCTGGAAATAGTTTTAAACGAAACAACACGTATTAGCGTTTTTCCTGTGCTGTATCTAGTCGATCCTTACTCATATAACATGTTACTTGGCGTTTCGATGGACTCCAGTAGCTCTGATGTGAGATACGACGTTTTCGGACGCAGCAGAAGCTGGAAATAGTATTAAACGAAACAACACCCAATAGCGTTGTTCCTGTGATGTATCTAATCGATCCTTACTCATCTATCATGTTATTTGGCGTTTCGATGGACTCCAGTAACTTAGATGTGAGATACGATGTTCTCGGACGCAGCTGAAGCTAGAAATAGTTTTAAACGAAACAACACGCATTAGCGTTGTTCCTGTGTAGTATCTAATCGATCCTTACTTATCTATCATGTTATTTGACATTTCGATGGACTCCAGTAGCTCTGATGTGATATACGACGTTTTCGGACGCAGCAGCAGCTGGAAATAGTTTTAAACGAAACAACACATATTAGCGTTATTCCTGTGATGTATCTAATCGATCCTTACTCATCTATCATGTTATTTGACGTTTGGACGGACTCCAGTAACCCTGATGTGATATACAAAGTTATCGGACGCAGCAGAAGCTGGAAATAGTTTTGAAGGAAACAACACGTATTAGCGTTGTTCCTGTGCTGTATCTAATCGATCCATACTTATCTATCATGTTATTTGACGTTTCGATGGACTCCAGTAACTCTGATGTGAGATACGACGTTTTCGGACGCAGCAGAAGCTGGAAATAGTTTTAAACGAAACAACACGTATTAGCGTTGTTCCTGTGATGTATCTAATCGATCCTTACTCATCTATCATGTTATTTGACGTTTGGATGGACTCCAGTAACTCTAATGTGAGATACGAAATTTTCGGACGCAGCAGGAGCTGGAAATAATTTTAAACGAAACAACACGTATTAGCGTTGTTCCTGTGATGTATCTAGTCGATCCTTACTCATCTATCATGTTATTTGACGTTTGGATGAACTCCAGTAACTCTGATGAGAGGCACAAAGATTTCGGACGCAGCAGAAGCTGGAAATAGTTTTAAACGAAACAACACGTATTAGCGTTTTTCCTGTGCTGTATCTAATCGATCCTTACTCATCTATCATGTTATTTGACGTTTCGATGGACTCCAGTAACTCTAATGTGAGATACGAAATTTTCGGACGCAGCAGGAGCTGGAAATAGTTTGAAACGAAACAACACGTATTAGCGTTGTTCCTGTGATGTATCTAGTCGATCCTTACTCATCTATCATGTTATTTGACGTTTGGATGAACTCCAGTAACTCTGATGAGAGGCACAAAGATTTCGGACGCAGCAGAAGCTGGAAATAGTTTTAAACGAAACAACACGTATTAGCGTTTTTCCTGTGCTGTATCTAGTCGATCCTTACTCATATAACATGTTACTTGGCGTTTCGATGGACTCCAGTAGCTCTGATGTGAGATACGACGTTTTCGGACGCAGCAGAAGCTGGAAATAGTATTAAACGAAACAACACCCAATAGCGTTGTTCCTGTGATGTATCTAATCGATCCTTACTCATCTATCATGTTATTTGGCGTTTCAATGGACTCCAGTAACTTTGATGTGAGATACGAAGTTCTCAGACGCAGCTGAAGCTGGAAATAGTTTTAAATGAAACAACACGTATTAGCGTTGTTCCTGTGATGTATCTAATCGATCCTTACTCATCTATCATGTTATTTGGCGTTTCGATGGACTCCAGTAGCTCTGATGTGAGATACGACGTTTTCTGAGGCAGCAGAAGCTGGAAATAGTTTTAAAAGAAACAACACGCATTAGCGTTGTTCCTGTGATGTATCTAATCGATCCTTACTCATCTATCATGTTACTTGACGTTTCGATGGACTCCAGTAACTCTAATGTGAGAAACGAAATTTTCGGACGCAGCAGAAGCTGGAAATAGTTTTAAACGAAACAACACGCATTAGCGTTGTTCCTGTGATGTATCTAATCGATCCTTACTTATCTATCTTGTTATTTGACGTTTGGATGGACTCCAGTAACCCTGACGTGAGATACGAAGTTCTCGGAAGCAGCAGAACCTGGAAATAGTTTTAAACGAAACAACACGCATTAGCGTTGTTCCTGTGATGTATCTAATCGATCCTTACTCATCTATCATGTTATTTGACGTTTGGACGGACTCCAGTAACCCTGATGTGATATACAAAGTTATCGGACGCAGCAGAAGCTGGAAATAGTTTTGAACGAAACAACACGTATTAGCGTTGTTCCTGTGCTGTATCTAATCGATCCATACTTACATATCATGTTATTTGACGTTTCGATGGACTCCAGTAACTCTGATGTGAGATACGACGTTTTCGGACGCAGCAGAAGCTGGAAATAGTTTTAAACGAAACAACACGTATTAGCGTTGTTCCTGTGATGTATCTAATCGATCCTTACTCATCTATCATGTTATTTGACGTTTGGATGGACTCCAGTAACTCTGATGAGAGGCACAAAGATTTCGGACGCAGCAGAAGCTGGAAATAGTTTTGAACGAAACAACACGTATTAGCGTTGTTCCTGTGATGTATCTAATCGATCCTTACTCATCTATCATGTTATTTGACGTTTCGATGGACTCCAGTAACTCTAATGTGAGATACGAAATTTTCGGACGCAGCAGGAGCTGGAAATAGTTTTAAACGAAACAACACGTATTAGCGTTGTTCCTGTGATGTATCTAATCGATCCTTACTCATCTATCATGTTATTTGACGTTTGGATGGACTCCAGTAACTCTGATGTGAGATACAAAGTTTATGGACGCAGCAGAAGCTGGAAATAGTTTTGAACGAAACAACACATATTAGCGTTGTTCCTGTGATGTTTCTAATCGATCCTTACTCATCTATCATGTTATTTGGCGTTTCGATGGACTCCAGTAACTTAGATGTGAGATACGACGTTTTCTGAGGCAGCAGAAGCTGGAAATAGTTTTAAACGAAACAACACGCATTAGCGTTGTTCCTGTGATGTATCTAATCGATCCTTACTCATCTATCATGTTATTTGACGTTTCGATGGACTCCAGTAACTCTAATGTGAGAAACGAAATTTTCGGACGCAGCTGAAGCTAGAAATAGTTTTAAACGGAACAACACGCATTAGCGTTGTTCCTGTGATGTATCTAATCGATCCTTACTTATCTATCATGTTATTTGACGTTTGGATGGACTCCAGTAACCCTGACGTGAGATACGAAGTTCTCGGACGCAGCAGAACCTGGAAATAGTTTTAAACGAAACAACACGCATTAGCGTTGTTCCTGTGATGTATCTAATCGATCCTTACTCATCTATCATGTTATTTGGCGTTTCGATGGACTCCAGTAACTTTGATGTGAGATACGAAGTTCTCCGACGCAGCTGAAGCTGGAAATAGTTTTAAATGAAACAACACGTATTAGCGTTGTTCCTGTGATGTATCTAAACGATCCCTACTTATCTAACATGTTATTTGACGTTTGGATCTACTCCAGTAACCCTGACGTGAGATACGAAGTTCTCGGACGCAGCAGAAGCTGGAAATAGTTTTAAACGAAACAACACGTATTAGCGTTGTTCCTGTGATGTATCTAATCGACCCTTACTTAGCTACTATGTTATTTGACGTTTCGATGGACTCCAGTAACTCTAATGTGAGATACGAAATTTTCGGACGCAGCAGAAGCTGGAAATAGTTTTAAACGAAACAACACGCATTAGCGTTGTTCCTGTGATGTATCTAATCGATCCTTACTCATCTATCATGTTATTTGACGTTTTGATGGACTCCAGTAACTCTGATGTGAGATACAAAGTCTTTGGACGCAGCAGAAGCTGGAAATAGTTTTGAACGAAACAACACGTATTAGCGTTGTTCCTGTGATGTATCTAATCGATCCTTACTCATCTATCATGTTATTTGACGTTTGGATGGACTCCAGTAACCCTGACGTGAGATACGAAGTTCTCGGACGCAGCAGAAGCTGGAAATAGTTTTAAACGAAACAACACGCATTAGCGTTGTTCCTGTGATGTATCTAATCGATCCTTACTTATCTATCATGTTACTTGACGTTTGGATGGACTCCAGTAACCCTGACGTGAGATACGAAGTTCTCGGATGCAGCAGAAGCTGGAAATAGTTTTGAACGAAACAACACGTATTAGCGTTGTTCCTGTGATGTATCTAATCGATCCTTACTCATCTATCATGTTATTTGACGTTAGGATGGACTCCAGTAACCCTGACGTGAGATACGAAGTTCTCGGACGCAGCAGAAGCTGGAAATAGTTTTAAACGAAACAACACGCATTAGCGTTGTTCCTGTGATGTATCTAATCGATCCTTACTTATCTATCATGTTATTTGACGTTTGGATGGACTCCAGTAACCCTGACGTGAGATACGAAGTTCTCGGACGCAGCAGAAGCTGGAAATAGTTTTAAACGAAACAACACGCATTAGCGTTGTTCCTGTGATGTATCTAATCGATCTTTACTCACCTATCATGTTATTTGGCGTTTCGATGGACTCCAGTAACTATGATGTGAGATACGAAGTTCTCGGACGCAGCTAAAGCTGGAAATAGTTTTAAATGAAACAACACGTATTAGCGTTGTTCCTGTGATGTATCTAAACGATCCTTACTTATCTAACATGTTATTTGACGATTGGATGGACTCCAGTAAGTCTGATGTGAGATACAAAGTTTTTGGACGCAGCAGGAGCTGGAAATAGTTTTAAACGAAACAACACGTATTAGCGTTGTTCCTGTGCTGTATCTAATCGATCCTTACTCATATATCATGTTATTTGGCGTTTCGATGGACTCCAGTAACTCTGATGAGAGACACAAAGATTTCGGACGCAGCAGAAGCTGGAAATAGTTTTGAACGAAACAACACGTATTAGCGTAGTTCCTGTGATGTGTCTAATCGATCCTTACTCATCTATCATGTTATTTGACGTTTCGATGGACTCCAGTAACTCTAATGTGAGATACGAAATTTTCGGACGCAGCAGAAGCTGGAAATAGTTTTAAACGAAACAACACGCATTAGCGTTGTTCCTGTGATGTATCTAATCGATCCTTACTTATCTATCATGTTATTTGACGTTTGGATGGACTCCAGTCACCCTGACGTGAGATACGAAGTTCTCGGACGCAGCAGAAGCTGGAAATAGTTTTAAACGAAACAACACGTATTAGCGTTGTTCCTGTGATGTGTCTAATCGATCCTTACTCATCTATCATGTTATTTGACGTTTGGATGGACTCCAGTAACTCTGATGTGAGATACAAAGTTTTTGGACGCAGCAGAACCTGGAAATAGTTTTAAACGAAACAACACGCATTAGCGTTGTTCCTGTGATGTATCTAATCGATCCTTACTCATCTATCATGTTATTTGGCGTTTCGATGGACTCCAGTAGCTCTGATGTGAGATACGACGTTTTCTGAGGCAGCAGAAGCTGGAAATAGTTTTAAACGAAACAACACGCATTAGCGATGTTCCTGTGATGTATCTAATCGATCCTTACTCATCTATCATGTTATTTGACGTTTCGATGGACTCCAGTAACTCTAATGTGAGAAACGAAATTTTCGGACGCAGCAGAAGCTGGAAATAGTTTTAAACGAAACAACACGCATTAGCGTTGTTCCTGTGATGTATCTAATCGATCCTTACTTATCTATCATGTTATTTGACGTTTGGATGGACTCCAGTAACCCTGACGTGAGATACGAAGTTCTCGGACGCAGCAGAACCTGGAAATAGTTTTAAACGAAACAACGCGCATTAGCGTTGTTCCTGTGATGTATCTAATCGCTCTTTACTCATCTATCATGTTATTTGGCGTTTCGATGGACTCCAGTAACTTAGATGTGAGATACGAAGTTCTCGGACGCAGCTGAAGCTAGAAATAGTTTTAAACGAAACAACACGCATTAGCGTTGTTCCTGTGATGCATCTAATCGATCCTTACTCATCTATCATGTTATTTGACGTTTCGATGGACTCCAGTATCTCTAATGTGAGAAACGAAATTTTCGGACGCAGCAGAAGCTGGAAATAGTTTTAAACGAAACAACACGCATTAGCGTTGTTCCTGTGATGTATCTAATCGATCCTTACTCATCTATCATGTTATTTGGCGTTTCGATGGACTCCAGTAGCTCTGATGCGAGATACGACGTTTTCTGAGGCAGCAGAAGCTGGAAATAGTTTTAAACGAAACATCACGCATTAGCGTTGTTCCTGTGATGTATCTAATCGATCCTTACTCATCTATCATGTTATTTGACGTTTGGATGGACTCCAGTAACCCTGACGTGAGATACGAAGTTCTCGGACGCAGCAGAAGCTGGAAATAGTTTTAAACGAAACAACACGCATTAGCGTTGTTCCTGTGATGTATCTAATCGATACTTACTTATCTATCATGTTACTTGACGTTTGGATGGACTCCAGTAACCCTGACGTGAGATACGAAGTTCTCGGATGCAGCAGAAGCTGGAAATAGTTTTAAACGAAACAACACGTATTAGCGTTGTTCCTGTGATGTATCTAATCGATCCTTACTCATCTATCATGTTATTTGACGTTTGGATGGACTCCAGTAACTCTGATGTGAGATACAAAGTTTTTGGACGCAGCAGAAGCTGGAAATAGTTTTGAACGAAACAACACGTATTAGCGTTGTTCCTGTGATGTATCTAATCGATCCTTACTTAGCTACTATATTATTTGACGTTTCGATGGACTCTAGTAACTCTAATGTGAGATACGAAATTTTCGGACGCAGCAGAAGCTGGAAATAGTTTTAAACGAAACAACACGCATTAGCGTTGTTCCTGTGATGTATCTAATCGATCTTTACTCACCTATCATGTTATTTGGCGTTTCGATGGACTCCAGTAACTATGATGTGAGATACGAAGTTCTCGGACGCAGCTGAAGCTGGAAATAGTTTTAAATGAAACAACACGTATTAGCGTTGTTCCTGTGATGTATCTAAACGATCCTTACTTATCTAACATGTTATTTGACGATTGGATGGACTCCAGTAAGTCTGATGTGAGATACAAAGTTTTTGGACGCAGCAGGAGCTGGAAATAGTTTTAAACGAAACAACACGTATTAGCGTTGTTCCTGTGCTGTATCTAATCGATCCTTACTCATATATCATGTTATTTGGCGTTTCGATGGACTCCAGTAACTCTGATGAGAGACACAAAGATTTCGGACGCAGCAGAAGCTGGAAATAGTTTTGAACGAAACAACACGTATTAGCGTAGTTCCTGTGATGTGTCTAATCGATCCTTACTCATCTATCATGTTATTTGACGTTTCGATGGACTCCAGTAACTCTAATGTGAGATACGAAATTTTCGGACGCAGCAGAAGCTGGAAATAGTTTTAAACGAAACAACACGCATTAGCGTTGTTCCTGTGATGTATCTAATCGATCCTTACTTATCCATCATGTTATTTGACGTTTGGATGGACTCCAGTCACCCTGACGTGAGATACGAAGTTCTCGGACGCAGCAGAAGCTGGAAATAGTTTTAAACGAAACAACACGTATTAGCGTTGTTCCTGTGATGTATCTAATCGATCCTTACTCATCTATCATGTTATTTGACGTTTGGATGGACTCCAGTAACTCTGATGTGAGATACAAAGTTTTTGGACGCAGCAGAACCTGGAAATAGTTTTAAACGAAACAACACGCATTAGCGTTGTTCCTGTGATGTATCTAATCGATCCTTACTCATCTATCATGTTATTTGGCGTTTCGATGGACTCCAGTAGCTCTGATGTGAGATACGACGTTTTCTGAGGCAGCAGAAGCTGGAAATAGTTTTAAACGAAACAACACGCATTAGCGATGTTCCTGTGATGTATCTAATCGATCCTTACTCATCTATCATGTTATTTGACGTTTCGATGGACTCCAGTAACTCTAATGTGAGAAACGAAATTTTCGGACGCAGCAGAAGCTGGAAATAGTTTTAAACGAAACAACATTTTATTTGACGTTTGGATGGACTCCAGTAACCCTGACGTGAGATACGAAGTTCTCGGACGCAGCAGAAGCTGGAAATAGTTTTAAACGAAACAACACCCATTAGCGTTGTTCTTGTGATGTATCTAATCGATCCTTACTTATCTATCATGTTATTTGACGTTTGGATGGACTCCAGTAACCCTGACGTGAGATACGAAGTTCTCGGATGCAGCAGAAGCTGGAAATAGTTTTAAACGAAACAACACGTATTAGCGTTGTTCCTGTGATGTATCTAATCGATCCTTACTCATCTATCATGTTATTTGACGTTTGGATGGACTCCAGTAACTCTGATGTGAGATACAAAGTTTTTGGACGCAGCAGAAGCTGGAAATAGTTTTGAACGAAACAACACATATTAGCGTTGTTCCTGTGATGTTTCTAATCGATCCTTACTCATCTATCATGTTATTTGGCGTTTCGATGGACTCCAGTAACTCTGATGTGAGATACGAAGTTCTCGGACGCAGCTGAAGCTAGAAATAGTTTTAAACGAAACAACACGCATTAGCGTTGTTACTGTGATGTATCTAATCGATCCTTACTTATCTATCATGTTATTTGACGTTTGGATGGACTCCAGTAAGTCTGATGTGAGATACAAAGTTCTTGGACGCAGCAGGAGCTGGAAATAGTTTTAAACGAAACAACACGTATTAGCGTTGTTCCTGTGCTGTATCTAATCGATCCTTACTCATATATCATGTTATTTGGCGTTTCGATGGACTCCAGTAGCTCTGATGTGAGATACGACGTTTTCGGACGCAGCAGAAGCTGGAAATAGTTTTAAACGAAACAACACGTATTAGCGTTGTTCCTGTGATGTATCTAATCGATCCTTACTCATCTATCATGTTATTTGACGTTTCGATGGACTCCAGTAACTCTAATGTGAGATACGAAATTTTCGGACGCAGCAGAAGCTGGAAATAGTTTTAAACGAAACAACACGCATTAGCGTTGTTCCTGTGATGTATCTAATCGATCCTTACTTATCTATCATGTTATTTGACGTTTGGATGGACTCCAGTAACCCTGACGTGAGATACGAGGTTCTCGGACGCAGCAGAAGCTGGAAATAGTTTTAAACGAAACAACACGTATTAGCGTTGTTCCTGTGATGTATCTAATCGATCCTTACTCATCTATCATGTTATTTGACGTTTGGATGGACTCCAGTAACTCTGATGTGAGATACAAAGTTTTTGGACGCAGCAGAAGCTGGAAATAGTTTTGAACGAAACAACACGTATTAGCGTTGTTCCTGTGATGTATCTAATCGATCCTTACTTAGCTACTATGTTATTTGACGTTTCGATGGACTCCAGTAACTCTAATGTGAGATACGAAATTTTCGGACGCAGCAGGAGCTGGAAATAGTTTTAAACGAAACAACACGCATTAGCGTTGTTCCTGTGATGTATCTAATCGATCTTTACTCACCTATCATGTTATTTGGCGTTTCGATGGACTCCAGTAACTATGATGTGAGATACGAAGTTCTCGGACGCAGCTGAAGCTATAAATAGTTTTAAATGAAACAACACGTATTAGCGTTGTTCCTGTGATGTATCTAAACGATCCTTACTTATCTAACATGTTATTTGACGATTGGATGGACTCCAGTAAGTCTGATGTGAGATACAAAGTTTTTGGACGCAGCAGGAGCTGGAAATAGTTTTAAACGAAACAACACGTATTAGCGTTGTTCCTGTGCTGTATCTAATCGATCCTTACTCATATATCATGTTATTTGGCGTTTCGATGGACTCCAGTAACTCTGATGAGAGACACAAAGATTTCGGACGCAGCAGAAGCTGGAAATAGTTTTGAACGAAACAACACGTATTAGCGTACTTCCTGTGATGTGTCTAATCGATCCTTACTCATCTATCATGTTATTTGACGTTTCGATGGACTCCAGTAACTCTAATGTGAGATACGAAATTTTCGGACGCAGCAGAAGCTGGAAATAGTTTTAAACGAAACAACACGCATTAACGTTGTTCCTGTGATGTATCTAATCGATCCTTACTTATCTATCATGTTATTTGACGTTTGGATGGACTCCAGTCACCCTGACGTGAGATACGAAGTTCTCGGACGCAGCAGAAGCTGGAAATAGTTTTAAACGAAACAACACCTATTAGCGTTGTTCCTGTGATGTATCTAATCGATCCTTACTCATCTATCATATTATTTGACGTTTGGATGGACTCCAGTAACTCTGATGTGAGATACAAAGTTTTTGGACGCAGCAGAACCTGGAAATAGTTTTAAACGAAACAACACGCATTAGCGTTGTTCCTGTGATGTATCTAATCGATCCTTACTCATCTATCATGTTATTTGGCGTTTCGATGGACTCCAGTAGCTCTGATGTGAGATACGACGTTTTCTGAGGCAGCAGAAGCTGGAAATAGTTTTAAACGAAACAACACGCATTAGCGATGTTCCTGTGATGTATCTAATCGATCCTTACTCATCTATCATGTTATTTGACGTTTCGATGGACTCCAGTAACTCTAATGTGAGAAACGAAATTTTCGGACGCAGCAGAAGCTGGAAATAGTTTTAAACGAAACAACACGCATTAGCGTTGTTCCTGTGATGTATCTAATCGATCCTTACTTATCTATCATGTTATTTGACGTTTGGATGGACTCCAGTAACCCTGACGTGAGATACGAAGTTCTCGGACGCAGCAGAACCTGGAAATAGTTTTAAACGAAACAACGCGCATTAGCGTTGTTCCTGTGATGTATCTAATCGCTCTTTACTCATCTATCATGTTATTTGGCGTTTCGATGGACTCCAGTAACTTAGATGTGAGATACGAAGTTCTCGGACGCAGCAGAACCTGGAAATAGTTTTAAACGAAACAACGCGCATTAGCGTTGTTCCTGTGATGTATCTAATCGATCCATACTCATCTATCATGTTATTTGGCGTTTCGATGGACTCCAGTAACTTAGATGTGAGATACGAAGTTCTCGGACGCAGCTGAAGCTAGAAATAGTTTTAAAGGAAACAACACGCATTAGCGTTGTTCCTGTGATGTATCTAATCGATCCTTACTCATCTATCATGTTATTTGATGTTTCGATGGACTCCAGTATCTCTAATGTGAGAAACGAAATTTTCGGACGCAGCAGAAGCTGGAAATAGTTTTGAACGAAACAACACATATTAGCGTTGTTCCTGTGATGTTTCTAATCGATCCTTACTCATCTATAATGTTATTTGGCGTTTCGATGGACTCCAGTAACTTTGATGTGAGATACGAAGTTCTCGGACGCAGCTGAAGCTAGAAATAGTTTTAAACGAAACAACACGCATTAGCGTTGTTACTGTGATGTATCTAATCGATCCTTACTTATCTATCATGTTATTTGACGTTTGGATGGACTCCAGTAAGTCTGATGTGAGATACAAAGTTCTTGGACGCAGCAGGAGCTGGAAATAGTTTTAAACGAAACAACACGTATTAGCGTTGTTCCTGTGCTGTATCTAATCGATCCTTACTCATATATCATGTTATTTGGCGTTTCGATGGACTCCAATAGCTCTGATGTGAGATACGACGTTTTCGGACGCAGCAGAAGCTGGAAATAGTTTTAAACGAAACAACACGTATTAGCGTTGTTCCTGTGATGTATCTAATCGATCCTTATTCATCTATCATGTTATTTGACGTTTCGATGGACTCCAGTAACTGTAATGTGAGATACGAAATTTTCGGATGCAGCAGAAGCTGGAAATAGTTTTAAACGAAACAACACGCATTAGCGTTGTTCCTGTGATGTATCTAATCGATCCTTACTTAGCTACTATGTTATTTGACGTTTCGATGGACTCCAGTAACTCTAATGTGAGATACGAAATTTTCGGACGCAGCAGGAGCTGGAAATAGTTTTAAACGAAACAACACGCATTAGCGTTGTTCCTGTGATGTATCTAATCGATCTTTACTCACCTATCATGTTATTTGGCGTTTCGATGGACTCCAGTAACTATGATGTGAGATACGAAGTTCTCGGACGCAGCTGAAGCTGGAAATAGTTTTAAATGAAACAACACGTATTAGCGTTGTTCCTGTGATGTATCTAAACGATCCTTACTTATCTAACATGTTATTTGACGATTGGATGGACTCCAGTAAGTCTGATGTGAGATACAAAGTTTTTGGACGCAGCAGGAGCTGGAAATAGTTTTAAACGAAACAACACGTATTAGCGTTGTTCCTGTGCTGTATCTAATCGATCCTTACTCATATATCATGTTATTTGGCGTTTCGATGGACTCCAGTAACTCTGATGAGAGACACAAAGATTTCGGACGCAGCAGAAGCTGGAAATAGTTTTGAACGAAACAACACGTATTAGCGTACTTCCTGTGATGTGTCTAATCGATCCTTACTCATCTATCATGTTATTTGACGTTTCGATGGACTCCAGTCACCCTGACGTGAGATACGAAGTTCTCGGACGCAGCAGAAGCTGGAAATAGTTTTAAACGAAACAACACGCATTAGCGTTGTTCCTGTGATGTATCTAATCGATCCTTACTTAGCTACTATGTTATTTGACGTTTCGATGGACTCCAGTAACTCTAATGTGAGAAACGAAATTTTCGGACGCAGCAGAAGCTGGAAATAGTTTTAAACGAAACAACACGCATTAGCGTTGTTCCTGTGATGTATCTAATCGATCCTTACTTATCTATCATGTTATTTGACGTTTGGATGGACTCCAGTAACCCTGACGTGAGATACGAAGTTCTCGGACGCAGCAGAACCTGGAAATAGTTTTAAACGAAACAACGCGCATTAGCGTTGTTCCTGTGATGTATCTAATCGCTCTTTACTCATCTATCATGTTATTTGGCGTTTCGATGGACTCCAGTAACTTAGATGTGAGATACGAAGTTCTCGGACGCAGCAGAACCTGGAAATAGTTTTAAACGAAACAACGCGCATTAGCGTTGTTCCTGTGATGTATCTAATCGATCCTTACTCATCTATCATGTTATTTGGCGTTTCGATGGACTCCAGTAACTTAGATGTGAGATACGAAGTTCTCGGACGCAGCTGAAGCTAGAAATAGTTTTAAAGGAAACAACACGCATTAGCGTTGTTCCTGTGATGTATCTAATCGATCCTTACTCATCTATCATGTTATTTGATGTTTCGATGGACTCCAGTATCTCTAATGTGAGAAACGAAATTTTCGGACGCAGCAGAAGCTGGAAATAGTTTTGAACGAAACAACACCTATTAGCGTTGTTCCTGTGATGTATCTAATCGATCCTTACTCATCTATCATGTTATTTGACGTTTGGATGGACTCCAGTAACCCTGACGTGAGATACGAAGTTCTCGGACGCAGCAGAAGCTGGAAATAGTTTTAAACGAAACAACACGCATTAGCGTTGTTCCTGTGATGTATCTAATCGATCCTTACTTATCTATCATGTTATTTGACGTTTGGATGGACTCCAGTAACCCTGACGTGAGATACGAAGTTCTCGGATGCAGCAGAAGCTGGAAATAGTTTTAAACGAAACAACACGTATTAGCGTTGTTCCTGTGATGTATCTAATCGATCCTTACTCATCTATCATGTTATTTGACGTTTGGATGGACTCCAGTAACTCTGATGTGAGATACAAAGTTTTTGGACGCAGCAGAAGCTGGAAATAGTTTTGAACGAAACAACACATATTAGCGTTGTTCCTGTGATGTTTCTAATCGATCCTTACTCATCTATAATGTTATTTGGCGTTTCGATGGACTCCAGTAACTTTGATGTGAGATACGAAGTTCTCGGACGCAGCTGAAGCTAGAAATAGTTTTAAACGAAACAACACGCATTAGCGTTGTTACTGTGATGTATCTAATCGATCCTTACTTATCTATCATGTTATTTGACGTTTGGATGGACTCCAGTAAGTCTGATGTGAGATACAAAGTTCTTGGACGCAGCAGGAGCTGGAAATAGTTTTAAACGAAACAACACGTATTAGCGTTGTTCCTGTGCTGTATCTAATCGATCCTTACTCATATATCATGTTATTTGGCGTTTCGATGGACTCCAGTAGCTCTGATGTGAGATACGACGTTTTCGGACGCAGCAGAAGCTGGAAAAAGTTTTAAACGAAACAACACGTATTAGCGTTGTTCCTGTGATGTATCTAATCGATCCTTATTCATCTATCATGTTATTTGACGTTTCGATGGACTCCAGTAACTGTAATGTGAGATACGAAATTTTCGGATGCAGCAGAAGCTGGAAATAGTTTTAAACGAAACAACACGCATTAGCGTTGTTCCTGTGATGTATCTAATCGATCCTTACTTATCTATCATGTTATTTGATGTTTGGATGGACTCCAGTAACCCTGACGTGAGATACGAAGTTCTCGGACGCAGCAGAAGCTGGAAATAGTTTTAAACGAAACAACACGTATTAGCGTTGTTCCTGTGATGTATCTAATCGATCCTTACTCATCTATCATGTTATTTGACGTTTGGATGGACTCCAGTAACTCTGATGTGAGATACGACGTTTTAGGACGAAGCAGAAGCTGGAAATAGTTTTGAACGAAACAACACGTATTAGCGTTGTTCCTGTGATGTATCTAATCGATCCTTACTTAGCTACTATGTTATTTGACGTTTCGATGGACTCCAGTAACTCTAATGTGAGATACGAAATTTTCGGACGCAGCAGGAGCTGGAAATAGTTTTAAACGAAACAACACGCATTAGCGTTGTTCCTGTGATGTATCTAATCGATCTTTACTCACCTATCATGTTATTTGGCGTTTCGATGGACTCCAGTAACTATGATGTGAGATACGAAGTTCTCGGACGCAGCTGAAGCTGGAAATAGTTTTAAACGAAACAACACGCATTAGCGTTGTTCCTGTGATGTATCTAAACGATCCTTACTTATCTAACATGTTATTTGACGATTGGATGGACTCCAGTAAGTCTGATGTGAGATACAAAGTTTTTGGACGCAGCAGGAGCTGGAAATAGTTTTAAACGAAACAACACGTATTAGCGTTGTTCCTGTGCTGTATCTAATCGATCCTTACTCATATATCATGTTATTTGGCGTTTCGATGGACTCCAGTAACTCTGATGAGAGACACAAAGATTTCGGACGCAGCAGAAGCTGGAAATAGTTTTGAACGAAACAACACGTATTAGCGTACTTCCTGTGATGTGTCTAATCGATCCTTACTCATCTATCATGTTATTTGACGTTTCGATGGACTCCAGTCACCCTGACGTGAGATACGAAGTTCTCGGACGCAGCAGAAGCTGGAAATAGTTTTAAACGAAACAACACGCATTAGCGTTGTTCCTGTGATGTATCTGATCGATCCTTACTCATCTATCATGTTATTTGGCGTTTCGATGGACTCCAGTAGCTCTGATGCGAGATACGACGTTTTCTGAGGCAGCAGAAGCTGGAAATAATTTTAAACGAAACATCACGCATTAGCGTTGTTCCTGTGATGTATCTAATCGATCCTTACTCATCTATCATGTTATTTGACGTTTTGATGGACTCCAGTAACTCTGATGTGAGATACAAAGTCTTTGGACGCAGCAGAAGCTGGAAATAGTTTTGAACGAAACAACACGTATTAGCGTTGTTCCTGTGATGTATCTAATCGATCCTTACTCATCTATCATGTTATTTGGCGTTTCGATGGACTCCAGTAGCTCTGATGTGAGATACGACGTTTTCTGAGGCAGCAGAAGCTGGAAATAGTTTTAAACGAAACAACACGCATTAGCGTTGTTCCTGTGATGTATCTAATCGATCCTTACTCATCTATCATGTTATTTGACGTTTGGATGGACTCCAGTAACCCTGACGTGAGATACGAAGTTCTCGGACGCAGCAGAAGCTGGAAATAGTTTTAAACGAAACAACACGCATTAGCGTTGTTCCTGTGATGTATCTAATCGATCCTTACTTATCTATCATGTTATTTGACGTTTGGATGGACTCCAGTAACCCTGACGTGAGATACGAAGTTCTCGGATGCAGCAGAAGCTGGAAATAGTTTTAAACGAAACAACACGTATTAGCGTTGTTCCTGTGATGTATCTAATCGATCCTTACTCATCTATCATGTTATTTGACGTTTGGATGGACTCCAGTAACTCTGATGTGAGATACAAAGTTTTTGGACGCAGCAGAACCTGGAAATAGTTTTAAACGAAACAACACGCATTAGCGTTGTTCCTGTGATGTATCTAATCGATCCTTACTCATCTATCATGTTATTTGGCGTTTCGATGGACTCCAGTAGCTCTGATGTGAGATACGACGTTTTCTGAGGCAGCAGAAGCTGGAAATAGTTTTAAACGAAACAACACGCATTAGCGTTGTTCCTGTGATGTATCTAATCGATCCTTACTCATCTATCATGTTATTTGACGTTTGGATGGACTCCAGTAACCCTGACGTGAGATACGAAGTTCTCGGACGCAGCAGAAGCTGGAAATAGTTTTAAACGAAACAACACGCATTAGCGTTGTTCCTGTGATGTATCTAATCGATCCTTACTTATCTATCATGTTATTTGACGTTTGGATGGACTCCAGTAACCCTGACGTGAGATACGAAGTTCTCGGATGCAGCAGAAGCTGGAAATAGTTTTAAACGAAACAACACGTATTAGCGTTGTTCCTGTGATGTATCTAATCGATCCTTACTCATCTATCATGTTATTTGACGTTTGGATGGACTCCAGTAACTCTGATGTGAGATACAAAGTTTTTGGACGCAGCAGAAGCTGGAAATAGTTTTGAACGAAACAACACATATTAGCGTTGTTCCTGTGATGTTTCTAATCGATCCTTACTCATCTATAATGTTATTTGGCGTTTCGATGGACTCCAGTAACTTTGATGTGAGATACGAAGTTCTCGGACGCAGCTGAAGCTAGAAATAGTTTTAAACGAAACAACACGCATTAGCGTTGTTACTGTGATGTATCTAATCGATCCTTACTTATCTATCATGTTATTTGACGTTTGGATGGACTCCAGTAAGTCTGATGTGAGATACAAAGTTCTTGGACGCAGCAGGAGCTGGAAATAGTTTTAAACGAAACAACACGTATTAGCGTTGTTCCTGTGCTGTATCTAATCGATCCTTACTCATATATCATGTTATTTGGCGTTTCGATGGACTCCAGTAGCTCTGATGTGAGATACGACGTTTTCGGACGCAGCAGAAGCTGGAAATAGTTTTAAACGAAACAACACGTATTAGCGTTGTTCCTGTGATGTATCTAATCGATCCTTATTCATCTATCATGTTATTTGACGTTTCGATGGACTCCAGTAACTGTAATGTGAGATACGAAATTTTCGGATGCAGCAGAAGCTGGAAATAGTTTTAAACGAAACAACACGCATTAGCGTTGTTCCTGTGATGTATCTAATCGATCCTTACTTATCTATCATGTTATTTGATGTTTGGATGGACTCCAGTAACCCTGACGTGAGATACGAAGTTCTCGGACGCAGCAGAAGCTGGAAATAGTTTTAAACGAAACAACACGTATTAGCGTTGTTCCTGTGATGTATCTAATCGATCCTTACTCATCTATCATGTTATTTGACGTTTGGATGGACTCCAGTAACTCTGATGTGAGATACGACGTTTTTGGACGCAGCAGAAGCTGGAAATAGTTTTGAACGAAACAACACGTATTAGCGTTGTTCCTGTGATGTATCTAATCGATCCTTACTTAGCTACTATGTTATTTGACGTTTCGATGGACTCCAGTAACTCTAATGTGAGATACGAAATTTTCGGACGCAGCAGGAGCTGGAAATAGTTTTAAACGAAACAACACGCATTAGCGTTGTTCCTGTGATGTATCTAATCGATCTTTACTCACCTATCATGTTATTTGGCGTTTCGATGGACTCCAGTAACTATGATGTGAGATACGAAGTTCTCGGACGCAGCTGAAGCTGGAAATAGTTTTAAATGAAACAACACGTATTAGCGTTGTTCCTGTGATGTATCTAAACGATCCTTACTTATCTAACATGTTATTTGACGATTGGATGGACTCCAGTAAGTCTGATGTGAGATACAAAGTTTTTGGACGCAGCAGGAGCTGGAAATAGTTTTAAACGAAACAACACGTATTAGCGTTGTTCCTGTGCTGTATCTAATCGATCCTTACTCATATATCATGTTATTTGGCGTTTCGATGGACTCCAGTAACTCTGATGAGAGACACAAAGATTTCGGACGCAGCAGAAGCTGGAAATAGTTTTGAACGAAACAACACGTATTAGCGTACTTCCTGTGATGTGTCTAATCGATCCTTACTCATCTATCATGTTATTTGACGTTTCGATGGACTCCAGTCACCCTGACGTGAGATACGAAGTTCTCGGACGCAGCAGAAGCTGGAAATAGTTTTAAACGAAACAACACGCATTAGCGATGTTCCTGTGATGTATCTAATCGATCCTTACTCATCTATCATGTTATTTGACGTTTCGATGGACTCCAGTAGCTCTGATGTGAGATACGACGTTTTCTGAGGCAGCAGAAGCTGGAAATAGTTTTAAACGAAACAACACGCATTAGCGTTGTTCCTGTGATGTATCTAATCGATCCTTACTCATCTATCATGTTATTTGACGTTTGGATGGACTCCAGTAACCCTGACGTGAGATACGAAGTTCTCGGACGCAGCAGAAGCTGGAAATAGTTTTAAACGAAACAACACGCATTAGCGTTGTTCCTGTGATGTATCTAATCGATCCTTACTTATCTATCATGTTATTTGACGTTTGGATGGACTCCAGTAACCCTGACGTGAGATACGAAGTTCTCGGATGCAGCAGAAGCTGGAAATAGTTTTAAACGAAACAACACGTATTAGCGTTGTTCCTGTGATGTATCTAATCGATCCTTACTCATCTATCATGTTATTTGACGTTTGGATGGACTCCAGTAACTCTGATGTGAGATACAAAGTTTTTGGACGCAGCAGAAGCTGGAAATAGTTTTGAACGAAACAACACATATTAGCGTTGTTCCTGTGATGTTTCTAATCGATCCTTACTCATCTATAATGTTATTTGGCGTTTCGATGGACTCCAGTAACTTTGATGTGAGATACGAAGTTCTCGGACGCAGCTGAAGCTAGAAATAGTTTTAAACGAAACAACACGCATTAGCGTTGTTACTGTGATGTATCTAATCGATCCTTACTTATCTATCATGTTATTTGAAGTTTGGATGGACTCCAGTAAGTCTGATGTGAGATACAAAGTTCTTGGACGCAGCAGGAGCTGGAAATAGTTTTAAACGAAACAACACGTATTAGCGTTGTTCCTGTGCTGTATCTAATCGATCCTTACTCATATATCATGTTATTTGGCGTTTCGATGGACTCCAGTAGCTCTGATGTGAGATACGACGTTTTCGGACGCAGCAGAAGCTGGAAATAGTTTTAAACGAAACAACACGTATTAGCGTTGTTCCTGTGATGTATCTAATCGATCCTTATTCATCTATCATGTTATTTGACGTTTCGATGGACTCCAGTAACTGTAATGTGAGATACGAAATTTTCGGATGCAGCAGAAGCTGGAAATAGTTTTAAACGAAACAACACGCATTAGCGTTGTTCCTGTGATGTATCTAATCGATCCTTACTTATCTATCATGTTATTTGATGTTTGGATGGACTCCAGTAACCCTGACGTGAGATACGAAGTTCTCGGACGCAGCAGAAGCTGGAAATAGTTTTAAACGAAACAACACGTATTAGCGTTGTTCCTGTGATGTATCTAATCGATCCTTACTCATCTATCATGTTATTTGACGTTTGGATGGACTCCAGTAACTCTGATGTGAGATACGACGTTTTTGGACGCAGCAGAAGCTGGAAATAGTTTTGAACGAAACAACACGTATTAGCGTTGTTCCTGTGATGTATCTAATCGATCCTTACTTAGCTACTATGTTATTTGACGTTTCGATGGACTCCAGTAACTCTAATGTGAGATACGAAATTTTAGGACGCAGCAGGAGCTGGAAATAGTTTTAAACGAAACAACACGCATTAGCGTTGTTCCTGTGATGTATCTAATCGATCTTAACTCACCTATCATGTTATTTGGCGTTTCGATGGACTCCAGTAACTATGATGTGAGATACGAAGTTCTCGGACGCAGCTGAAGCTGGAAATAGTTTTAAATGAAACAACACGTATTAGCGTTGTTCCTGTGATGTATCTAAACGATCCTTACTTATCTATCATGTTATTTGACGTTTGGATGGACTCCAGTAACCCTGACGTGAGATACGAAGTTCTCGGATGCAGCAGAAGCTGGAAATAGTTTTAAACGAAACAACATTTTATTTGACGTTTGGATGGACTCCAGTAACCCTGACGTGAGATACGAAGTTCTCGGACGCAGCAGAAGCTGGAAATAGTTTTAAACGAAACAACACCCATTAGCGTTGTTCCTGTGATGTATCTAATCGATCCTTACTTATCTATCATGTTATTTGACGTTTGGATGGACTCCAGTAACCCTGACGTGAGATACGAAGTTCTCGGACGCAGCAGAAGCTGGAAATAGTTTTAAACGAAACAACACCCATTAGCGTTGTTCCTGTGATGTATCTAATCGATCCTTACTTATCTATCATGTTATTTGACGTTTGGATGGACTCCAGTAACCCTGACGTGAGATACGAAGTTCTCGGATGCAGCAGAAGCTGGAAATAGTTTTAAACGAAACAACACGTATTAGCGTTGTTCCTGTGATGTATCTAATCGATCCTTCCTCATCTATCATGTTATTTGACGTTTGGATGGACTCCAGTAACTCTGATGTGAGATACAAAGTTTTTGGACGCAGCAGAAGCTGGAAATAGTTTTGAACGAAACAACACATATTAGCGTTGTTCCTGTGATGTTTCTAATCGATCCTTACTCATCTATCATGTTATTTGGCGTTTCGATGGACTCCAGTAACTCTGATGTGAGATACGAAGTTCTCGGACGCAGCTGAAGCTAGAAATAGTTTTAAACGAAACAACACGCATTAGCGTTGTTACTGTGATGTATCTAATCGATCCTTACTTATCTATCATGTTATTTGACGTTTGGATGGACTCCAGTAAGTCTGATGTGAGATACAAAGTTCTTGGACGCAGCAGGAGCTGGAAATAGTTTTAAACGAAACAACACGTATTAGCGTTGTTCCTGTGCTGTATCTAATCGATCCTTACTCATATATCATGTTATTTGGCGTTTCGATGGACTCCAGTAGCTCTGATGTGAGATACGACGTTTTCGGACGCAGCAGAAGCTGGAAATAGTTTTAAACGAAACAACACGTATTAGCGTTGTTCCTGTGATGTATCTAATCGATCCTTACTCATCTATCATGTTATTTGACGTTTCGATGGACTCCAGTAACTCTAATGTGAGATACGAAATTTTCGGACGCAGCAGAAGCTGGAAATAGTTTTAAACGAAACAACACGCATTAGCGTTGTTCCTGTGATGTATCTAATCGATCCTTACTTATCTATCATGTTATTTGACGTTTGGATGGACTCCAGTAACTTAGATGTGAGATACGAAGTTCTCGGACGCAGCTGAAGCTAGAAATAGTTTTAAAGGAAACAACACGCATTAGCGTTGTTCCTGTGATGTATCTAATCGATCCTTACTCATCTATCATGTTATTTGATGTTTCGATGGACTCAAGTATCTCTAATGTGAGAAACGAAATTTTCGGACGCAGCAGAAGCTGGAAATAGTTTTGAACGAAACAACACCTATTAGCGTTGTTCCTGTGATGTATCTAATCGATCCTTACTCATCTATCATGTTATTTGACGTTTGGATGGACTCCAGTAACCCTGACGTGAGATACGAAGTTCTCGGACGCAGCAGAAGCTGGAAATAGTTTTAAACGAAACAACACGCATTAGCGTTGTTCCTGTGATGTATCTAATCGATCCTTACTTATCTATCATGTTATTTGACGTTTGGATGGACTCCAGTAACCCTGACGTGAGATACGAAGTTCTCGGATGCAGCAGAAGCTGGAAATAGTTTTAAACGAAACAACACGTATTAGCGTTGTTCCTGTGATGTATCTAATCGATCCTTACTCATCTATCATGTTATTTGACGTTTGGATGGACTCCAGTAACTCTGATGTGAGATACAAAGTTTTTGGACGCAGCAGAAGCTGGAAATAGTTTTGAACGAAACAACACATATTAGCGTTGTTCCTGTGATGTTTCTAATCGATCCTTACTCATCTATAATGTTATTTGGCGTTTCGATGGACTCCAGTAACTTTGATGTGAGATACGAAGTTCTCGGACGCAGCTGAAGCTAGAAATAGTTTTAAACGAAACAACACGCATTAGCGTTGTTACTGTGATGTATCTAATCGATCCTTACTTATCTATCATGTTATTTGACGTTTGGATGGACTCCAGTAAGTCTGATGTGAGATACAAAGTTCTTGGACGCAGCAGGAGCTGGAAATAGTTTTAAACGAAACAACACGTATTAGCGTTGTTCCTGTGCTGTATCTAATCGATCCTTACTCATATATCATGTTATTTGGCGTTTCGATGGACTCCAGTAGCTCTGATGTGAGATACGACGTTTTCGGACGCAGCAGAAGCTGGAAATAGTTTTAAACGAAACAACACGTATTAGCGTTGTTCCTGTGATGTATCTAATCGATCCTTATTCATCTATCATGTTATTTGACGTTTCGATGGACTCCAGTAACTGTAATGTGAGATACGATATTTTCGGATGCAGCAGAAGCTGGAAATAGTTTTAAACGAAACAACACGCATTAGCGTTGTTCCTGTGATGTATCTAATCGATCCTTACTTATCTATCATGTTATTTGATGTTTGGATGGACTCCAGTAACCCTGACGTGAGATACGAAGTTCTCGGACGCAGCAGAAGCTGGAAATAGTTTTAAACGAAACAACACGTATTAGCGTTGTTCCTGTGATGTATCTAATCGATCCTTACTCATCTATCATGTTATTTGACGTTTGGATGGACTCCAGTAACTCTGATGTGAGATACGACGTTTTTGGACGCAGCAGAAGCTGGAAATAGTTTTGAACGAAACAACACGTATTAGCGTTGTTCCTGTGATGTATCTAATCGATCCTTACTTAGCTACTATGTTATTTGACGTTTCGATGGACTCCAGTAACTCTAATGTGAGATACGAAATTTTCGGACGCAGCAGGAGCTGGAAATAGTTTTAAACGAAACAACACGCATTAGCGTTGTTCCTGTGATGTATCTAATCGATCTTTACTCACCTATCATGTTATTTGGCGTTTCGATGGACTCCAGTAACTATGATGTGAGATACGAAGTTCTCGGACGCAGCTGAAGCTGGAAATAGTTTTAAATGAAACAACACGTATTAGCGTTGTTCCTGTGATGTATCTAAACGATCCTTACTTATCTAACATGTTATTTGACGATTGGATGGACTCCAGTAAGTCTGATGTGAGATACAAAGTTTTTGGACGCAGCAGGAGCTGGAAATAGTTTTAAACGAAACAACACGTATTAGCGTTGTTCCTGTGCTGTATCTAATCGATCCTTACTCATATATCATGTTATTTGGCGTTTCGATGGACTCCAGTAACTCTGATGAGAGACACAAAGATTTCGGACGCAGCAGAAGCTGGAAATAGTTTTGAACGAAACAACACGTATTAGCGTACTTCCTGTGATGTGTCTAATCGATCCTTACTCATCTATCATGTTATTTGACGTTTCGATGGACTCCAGTCACCCTGACGTGAGATACGAAGTTCTCGGACGCAGCAGAAGCTGGAAATAGTTTTAAACGAAACAACACGCATTAGCGATGTTCCTGTGATGTATCTAATCGATCCTTACTCATCTATCATGTTATTTGACGTTTCGATGGACTCCAGTAGCTCTGATGTGAGATACGACGTTTTCTGAGGCAGCAGAAGCTGGAAATAGTTTTAAACGAAACAACACGCATTAGCGTTGTTCCTGTGATGTATCTAATCGATCCTTACTCATCTATCATGTTATTTGACGTTTGGATGGACTCCAGTAACCCTGACGTGAGATACGAAGTTCTCGGACGCAGCAGAAGCTGGAAATAGTTTTAAACGAAACAACACGCATTAGCGTTGTTCCTGTGATGTATCTAATCGATCCTTACTTATCTATCATGTTATTTGACGTTTGGATGGACTCCAGTAACCCTGACGTGAGATACGAAGTTCTCGGATGCAGCAGAAGCTGGAAATAGTTTTAAACGAAACAACACGTATTAGCGTTGTTCCTGTGATGTATCTAATCGATCCTTACTCATCTATCATGTTATTTGACGTTTGGATGGACTCCAGTAACTCTGATGTGAGATACAAAGTTTTTGGACGCAGCAGAAGCTGGAAATAGTTTTGAACGAAACAACACATATTAGCGTTGTTCCTGTGATGTTTCTAATCGATCCTTACTCATCTATAATGTTATTTGGCGTTTCGATGGACTCCAGTAACTTTGATGTGAGATACGAAGTTCTCGGACGCAGCTGAAGCTAGAAATAGTTTTAAACGAAACAACACGCATTAGCGTTGTTACTGTGATGTATCTAATCGATCCTTACTTATCTATCATGTTATTTGACGTTTGGATGGACTCCAGTAAGTCTGATGTGAGATACAAAGTTCTTGGACGCAGCAGGAGCTGGAAATAGTTTTAAACGAAACAACACGTATTAGCGTTGTTCCTGTGCTGTATCTAATCGATCCTTACTCATATATCATGTTATTTGGCGTTTCGATGGACTCCAGTAGCTCTGATGTGAGATACGACGTTTTCGGACGCAGCAGAAGCTGGAAATAGTTTTAAACGAAACAACACGTATTAGCGTTGTTCCTGTGATGTATCTAATCGATCCTTATTCATCTATCATGTTATTTGACGTTTCGATGGACTCCAGTAACTGTAATGTGAGATACGAAATTTTCGGATGCAGCAGAAGCTGGAAATAGTTTTAAACGAAACAACACGCATTAGCGTTGTTCCTGTGATGTATCTAATCGATCCTTACTTATCTATCATGTTATTTGATGTTTGGATGGACTCCAGTAACCCTGACGTGAGATACGAAGTTCTCGGACGCAGCAGAAGCTGGAAATAGTTTTAAACGAAACAACACGTATTAGCGTTGTTCCTGTGATGTATCTAATCGATCCTTACTCATCTATCATGTTATTTGACGTTTGGATGGACTCCAGTAACTCTGATGTGAGATACGACGTTTTTGGACGCAGCAGAAGCTGGAAATAGTTTTGAACGAAACAACACGTATTAGCGTTGTTCCTGTGATGTATCTAATCGATCCTTACTTAGCTACTATGTTATTTGACGTTTCGATGGACTCCAGTAACTCTAATGTGAGATACGAAATTTTAGGACGCAGCAGGAGCTGGAAATAGTTTTAAACGAAACAACACGCATTAGCGTTGTTCCTGTGATGTATCTAATCGATCTTAACTCACCTATCATGTTATTTGGCGTTTCGATGGACTCCAGTAACTATGATGTGAGATACGAAGTTCTCGGACGCAGCTGAAGCTGGAAATAGTTTTAAATGAAACAACACGTATTAGCGTTGTTCCTGTGATGTATCTAAACGATCCTTACTTATCTATCATGTTATTTGACGTTTGGATGGACTCCAGTAACCCTGACGTGAGATACGAAGTTCTCGGATGCAGCAGAAGCTGGAAATAGTTTTAAACGAAACAACATTTTATTTGACGTTTGGATGGACTCCAGTAACCCTGACGTGAGATACGAAGTTCTCGGACGCAGCAGAAGCTGGAAATAGTTTTAAACGAAACAACACCCATTAGCGTTGTTCCTGTGATGTATCTAATCGATCCTTACTTATCTATCATGTTATTTGACGTTTGGATGGACTCCAGTAACCCTGACGTGAGATACGAAGTTCTCGGACGCAGCAGAAGCTGGAAATAGTTTTAAACGAAACAACACCCATTAGCGTTGTTCCTGTGATGTATCTAATCGATCCTTACTTATCTATCATGTTATTTGACGTTTGGATGGACTCCAGTAACCCTGACGTGAGATACGAAGTTCTCGGATGCAGCAGAAGCTGGAAATAGTTTTAAACGAAACAACACGTATTAGCGTTGTTCCTGTGATGTATCTAATCGATCCTTCCTCATCTATCATGTTATTTGACGTTTGGATGGACTCCAGTAACTCTGATGTGAGATACAAAGTTTTTGGACGCAGCAGAAGCTGGAAATAGTTTTGAACGAAACAACACATATTAGCGTTGTTCCTGTGATGTTTCTAATCGATCCTTACTCATCTATCATGTTATTTGGCGTTTCGATGGACTCCAGTAACTCTGATGTGAGATACGAAGTTCTCGGACGCAGCTGAAGCTAGAAATAGTTTTAAACGAAACAACACGCATTAGCGTTGTTACTGTGATGTATCTAATCGATCCTTACTTATCTATCATGTTATTTGACGTTTGGATGGACTCCAGTAAGTCTGATGTGAGATACAAAGTTCTTGGACGCAGCAGGAGCTGGAAATAGTTTTAAACGAAACAACACGTATTAGCGTTGTTCCTGTGCTGTATCTAATCGATCCTTACTCATATATCATGTTATTTGGCGTTTCGATGGACTCCAGTAGCTCTGATGTGAGATACGACGTTTTCGGACGCAGCAGAAGCTGGAAATAGTTTTAAACGAAACAACACGTATTAGCGTTGTTCCTGTGATGTATCTAATCGATCCTTACTCATCTATCATGTTATTTGACGTTTCGATGGACTCCAGTAACTCTAATGTGAGATACGAAATTTTCGGACGCAGCAGAAGCTGGAAATAGTTTTAAACGAAACAACACGCATTAGCGTTGTTCCTGTGATGTATCTAATCGATCCTTACTTATCTATCATGTTATTTGACGTTTGGATGGACTCCAGTAACTTAGATGTGAGATACGAAGTTCTCGGACGCAGCTGAAGCTAGAAATAGTTTTAAAGGAAACAACACGCATTAGCGTTGTTCCTGTGATGTATCTAATCGATCCTTACTCATCTATCATGTTATTTGATGTTTCGATGGACTCAAGTATCTCTAATGTGAGAAACGAAATTTTCGGACGCAGCAGAAGCTGGAAATAGTTTTGAACGAAACAACACCTATTAGCGTTGTTCCTGTGATGTATCTAATCGATCCTTACTCATCTATCATGTTATTTGACGTTTGGATGGACTCCAGTAACCCTGACGTGAGATACGAAGTTCTCGGACGCAGCAGAAGCTGGAAATAGTTTTAAACGAAACAACACGCATTAGCGTTGTTCCTGTGATGTATCTAATCGATCCTTACTTATCTATCATGTTATTTGACGTTTGGATGGACTCCAGTAACCCTGACGTGAGATACGAAGTTCTCGGATGCAGCAGAAGCTGGAAATAGTTTTAAACGAAACAACACGTATTAGCGTTGTTCCTGTGATGTATCTAATCGATCCTTACTCATCTATCATGTTATTTGACGTTTGGATGGACTCCAGTAACTCTGATGTGAGATACAAAGTTTTTGGACGCAGCAGAAGCTGGAAATAGTTTTGAACGAAACAACACATATTAGCGTTGTTCCTGTGATGTTTCTAATCGATCCTTACTCATCTATAATGTTATTTGGCGTTTCGATGGACTCCAGTAACTTTGATGTGAGATACGAAGTTCTCGGACGCAGCTGAAGCTAGAAATAGTTTTAAACGAAACAACACGCATTAGCGTTGTTACTGTGATGTATCTAATCGATTCTTTCTTATCTATCATGTTATTTGACGTTTGGATGGACTCCAGTAAGTCTGATGTGAGATACAAAGTTCTTGGACGCAGCAGGAGCTGGAAATAGTTTTAAACGAAACAACACGTATTAGCGTTGTTCCTGTGCTGTATCTAATCGATCCTTACTCATATATCATGTTATTTGGCGTTTCGATGGACTCCAGTAGCTCTGATGTGAGATACGACGTTTTCGGACGCAGCAGAAGCTGGAAATAGTTTTAAACGAAACAACACGTATTAGCGTTGTTCCTGTGATGTATCTAATCGATCCTTATTCATCTATCATGTTATTTGACGTTTCGATGGACTCCAGTAACTGTAATGTGAGATACGAAATTTTCGGATGCAGCAGAAGCTGAAAATAGTTTTAAACGAAACAACACGCATTAGCGTT
This sequence comes from Prosopocoilus inquinatus, assembly GCA_036172665.1. Classification (NCBI taxonomy): domain Eukaryota; kingdom Metazoa; phylum Arthropoda; class Insecta; order Coleoptera; family Lucanidae; genus Prosopocoilus; species Prosopocoilus inquinatus. The sequence goes on from CM069870.1 coordinate 46,869,014, forward strand.
GTTCCTGTGATGTATCTAATCGATCCTTACTTATCTATCATGTTATTTGATGTTTGGATGGACTCCAGTAACCCTGACGTGAGATACGAAGTTCTCGGACGCAGCAGAAGCTGGAAATAGTTTTAAACGAAACAACACGTATTAGCGTTGTTCCTGTGATGTATCTAATCGATCCTTACTCATCTATCATGTTATTTGACGTTTGGATGGACTCCAGTAACTCTGATGTGAGATACGACGTTTTTGGACGCAGCAGAAGCTGGAAATAGTTTTGAACGAAACAACACGTATTAGCGTTGTTCCTGTGATGTATCTAATCGATCCTTACTTAGCTACTATGTTATTTGACGTTTCGATGGACTCCAGTAACTCTAATGTGAGATACGAAATTTTCGGACGCAGCAGGAGCTGGAAATAGTTTTAAACGAAACAACACGCATTAGCGTTGTTCCTGTGATGTATCTAATCGATCTTTACTCACCTATCATGTTATTTGGCGTTTCGATGGACTCCAGTAACTATGATGTGAGATACGAAGTTCTCGGACGCAGCTGAAGCTGGAAATAGTTTTAAATGAAACAACACGTATTAGCGTTGTTCCTGTGATGTATCTAATCGATCCTTACTCATCTATCATGTTATTTGACGTTTGGATGGACTCCAGTAACTCTGATGTGAGATACGACGTTTTTGGACGCAGCAGAAGCTGGAAATAGTTTTGAACGAAACAACACCTATTAGCGTTGTTCCTGTGATGTATCTAATCGATCCTTACTCATCTATCATGTTATTTGACGTTTGGATGGACTCCAGTAACCCTGACGTGAGATACGAAGTTCTCGGATGCAGCAGAAGCTGGAAATAGTTTTAAACGAAACAACATTTTATTTGACGTTTGGATGGACTCCAGTAACCCTGACGTGAGATACGAAGTTCTCGGACGCAGCAGAAGCTGGAAATAGTTTTAAACGAAACAACACCCATTAGCGTTGTTCCTGTGATGTATCTAATCGATCCTTACTTATCTATCATGTTATTTGACGTTCGGATGGACTCCAGTAACCCTGACGTGAGATACGAAGTTCTCGGATGCAGCAGAAGCTGGAAATAGTTTTAAACGAAACAACACGCATTAGCGTTGTTCCTGTGATGTATCTAATCGATCCTTACTCATCTATCATGTTATTTGGCGTTTCGATGGACTCCAGTAGCTCTGATGTGAGATACGACGTTTTCTGAGGCAGCAGAAGCTGGAAATAGTTTTAAACGAAACAACACGCATTAGCGATGTTCCTGTGATGTATCTAATCGATCCTTACTCATCTATCATGTTATTTGACGTTTCGATGGACTCCAGTAACTCTAATGTGAGAAACGAAATTTTCGGACGCAGCAGAAGCTGGAAATAGTTTTAAACGAAACAACACGCATTAGCGTTGTTCCTGTGATGTATCTAATCGATCCTTACTTATCTATCATGTTATTTGACGTTTGGATGGACTCCAGTAACCCTGACGTGAGATACGAAGTTCTCGGACGCAGCAGAACCTGGAAATAGTTTTAAACGAAACAACGCGCATTAGCGTTGTTCCTGTGATGTATCTAATCGCTCTTTACTCATCTATCATGTTATTTGGCGTTTCGATGGACTCCAGTAACTTAGATGTGAGATACGAAGTTCTCGGACGCAGCAGAACCTGGAAATAGTTTTAAACGAAACAACGCGCATTAGCGTTGTTCCTGTGATGTATCTAATCGATCCTTACTCATCTATCATGTTATTTGGCGTTTCGATGGACTCCAGTAACTTAGATGTGAGATACGAAGTTCTCGGACGCAGCTGAAGCTAGAAATAGTTTTAAAGGAAACAACACGCATTAGCGTTGTTCCTGTGATGTATCTAATCGATCCTTACTCATCTATCATGTTATTTGATGTTTCGATGGACTCCAGTATCTCTAATGTGAGAAACGAAATTTTCGGACGCAGCAGAAGCTGGAAATAGTTTTGAACGAAACAACACCTATTAGCGTTGTTCCTGTGATGTATCTAATCGATCCTTACTCATCTATCATGTTATTTGACGTTTGGATGGACTCCAGTAACCCTGACGTGAGATACGAAGTTCTCGGACGCAGCAGAAGCTGGAAATAGTTTTAAACGAAACAACAGGCATTAGCGTTGTTCCTGTGATGTATCTAATCGATCCTTACTTATCTGTCATGTTATTTGACGTTTGGATGGACTCCAGTAACCCTGACGTGAGATACGAAGTTCTCGGATGCAGCAGAAGCTGGAAATAGTTTTAAACGAAACAACACGTATTAGCGTTGTTCCTGTGATGTATCTAATCGATCCTTACTCATCTATCATGTTATTTGACGTTTGGATGGACTCCAGTAACTCTGATGTGAGATACAAAGTTTTTGGACGCAGCAGAAGCTGGAAATAGTTTTGAACGAAACAACACATATTAGCGTTGTTCCTGTGATGTTTCTAATCGATCCTTACTCATCTGTAATGTTATTTGGCGTTTCGATGGACTCCAGTAACTTTGATGTGAGATACGAAGTTCTCGGACGCAGCTGAAGCTAGAAATAGTTTTAAACGAAACAACACGCATTAGCGTTGTTACTGTGATGTATCTAATCGATCCTTACTTATCTATCATGTTATTTGACGTTTGGATGGACTCCAGTAAGTCTGATGTGAGATACAAAGTTCTTGGACGCAGCAGGAGCTGGAAATAGTTTTAAACGAAACAACACGTATTAGTTGTTCCTGTGCTGTATCTAATCGATCCTTACTCATATATCATGTTATTTGGCGTTTCGATGGACTCCAGTAGCTCTGATGTGAGATACGACGTTTTCGGACGCAGCAGAAGCTGGAAATAGTTTTAAACGAAACAACACGTATTAGCGTTGTTCCTGTGATGTATCTAATCGATCCTTATTCATCTATCATGTTATTTGACGTTTCGATGGACTCCAGTAACTCTAATGTGAGATACGAAATTTTCGGACGCAGCAGAAGCTGGAAATAGTTTTAAACGAAACAACACGCATTAGCGTTGTTCCTGTGATGTATCTAATCGATCCTTACTTATCTATCATGTTATTTGATGTTTGGATGGACTCCAGTAACCCTGACGTGAGATACGAAGTTCTCGGACGCAGCAGAAGCTGGAAATAGTTTTAAACGAAACAACACGTATTAGCGTTGTTCCTGTGATGTATCTAATCGATCCTTACTCATCTATCATGTTATTTGACGTTTGGATGGACTCCAGTAACTCTGATGTGAGATACGACGTTTTTGGACGCAGCAGAAGCTGGAAATAGTTTTGAACGAAACAACACGTATTAGCGTTGTTCCTGTGATGTATCTAATCGATCCTTACTTAGCTACTATGTTATTTGACGTTTCGATGGACTCCAGTAACTCTAATGTGAGATACGAAATTTTCGGACGCAGCAGGAGCTGGAAATAGTTTTAAACGAAACAACACGCATTAGCGTTGTTCCTGTGATGTATCTAATCGATCTTTACTCACCTATCATGTTATTTGGCGTTTCGATGGACTCCAGTAACTATGATGTGAGATACGAAGTTCTCGGACGCAGCTGAAGCTGGAAATAGTTTTAAATGAAACAACACGTATTAGCGTTGTTCCTGTGATGTATCTAAACGATCCTTACTTATCTAACATGTTATTTGACGATTGGATGGACTCCAGTAAGTCTGATGTGAGATACAAAGTTTTTGGACGCAGCAGGAGCTGGAAATAGTTTTAAACGAAACAACACGTATTAGCGTTGTTCCTGTGCTGTATCTAATCGATCCTTACTCATATATCATGTTATTTGGCGTTTCGATGGACTCCAGTAGCTCTGATGTGAGATACGACGTTTTCGGACGCAGCAGAAGCTGGAAATAGTTTTAAACGAAACAACACGTATTAGCGTTGTTCCTGTGATGTATCTAATCGATCCTTACTCATCTATCATGTTATTTGACGTTTCGATGGACTCCAGTAACTCTAATGTGAGATACGAAATTTTCGGACGCAGCAGAAGCTGGAAATAGTTTTAAACGAAACAACACGCATTAGCGTTGTTCCTGTGATGTATCTAATCGATCCTTACTTATCTATCATGTTATTTGACGTTTGGATGGACTCCAGTAACTTAGATGTGAGATACGAAGTTCTCGGACGCAGCTGAAGCTAGAAATAGTTTTAAAGGAAACAACACGCATTAGCGTTGTTCCTGTGATGTATCTAATCGATCCTTACTCATCTATCATGTTATTTGATGTTTCGATGGACTCAAGTATCTCTAATGTGAGAAACGAAATTTTCGGACGCAGCAGAAGCTGGAAATAGTTTTGAACGAAACAACACCTATTAGCGTTGTTCCTGTGATGTATCTAATCGATCCTTACTCATCTATCATGTTATTTGACGTTTGGATGGACTCCAGTAACCCTGACGTGAGATACGAAGTTCTCGGACGCAGCAGAAGCTGGAAATAGTTTTAAACGAAACAACACGCATTAGCGTTGTTCCTGTGATGTATCTAATCGATCCTTACTTATCTATCATGTTATTTGACGTTTGGATGGACTCCAGTAACCCTGACGTGAGATACGAAGTTCTCGGATGCAGCAGAAGCTGGAAATAGTTTTAAACGAAACAACACGTATTAGCGTTGTTCCTGTGATGTATCTAATCGATCCTTACTCATCTATCATGTTATTTGACGTTTGGATGGACTCCAGTAACTCTGATGTGAGATACAAAGTTTTTGGACGCAGCAGAAGCTGGAAATAGTTTTGAACGAAACAACACATATTAGCGTTGTTCCTGTGATGTTTCTAATCGATCCTTACTCATCTATAATGTTATTTGGCGTTTCGATGGACTCCAGTAACTTTGATGTGAGATACGAAGTTCTCGGACGCAGCTGAAGCTAGAAATAGTTTTAAACGAAACAACACGCATTAGCGTTGTTACTGTGATGTATCTAATCGATCCTTACTTATCTATCATGTTATTTGACGTTTGGATGGACTCCAGTAAGTCTGATGTGAGATACAAAGTTCTTGGACGCAGCAGGAGCTGGAAATAGTTTTAAACGAAACAACACGTATTAGCGTTGTTCCTGTGCTGTATCTAATCGATCCTTACTCATATATCATGTTATTTGGCGTTTCGATGGACTCCAGTAGCTCTGATGTGAGATACGACGTTTTCGGACGCAGCAGAAGCTGGAAATAGTTTTAAACGAAACAACACGTATTAGCGTTGTTCCTGTGATGTATCTAATCGATCCTTATTCATCTATCATGTTATTTGACGTTTCGATGGACTCCAGTAACTGTAATGTGAGATACGAAATTTTCGGATGCAGCAGAAGCTGAAAATAGTTTTAAACGAAACAACACGCATTAGCGTTGTTCCTGTGATGTATCTAATCGATCCTTACTTATCTATCATGTTATTTGATGTTTGGATGGACTCCAGTAACCCTGACGTGAGATACGAAGTTCTCGGACGCAGCAGAAGCTGGAAATAGTTTTAAACGAAACAACACGTATTAGCGTTGTTCCTGTGATGTATCTAATCGATCCTTACTCATCTATCATGTTATTTGACGTTTGGATGGACTCCAGTAACTCTGATGTGAGATACGACGTTTTTGGACGCAGCAGAAGCTGGAAATAGTTTTGAACGAAACAACACGTATTAGCGTTGTTCCTGTGATGTATCTAATCGATCCTTACTTAGCTACTATGTTATTTGACGTTTCGATGGACTCCAGTAACTCTAATGTGAGATACGAAATTTTCGGACGCAGCAGGAGCTGGAAATAGTTTTAAACGAAACAACACGCATTAGCGTTGTTCCTGTGATGTATCTAATCGATCTTTACTCACCTATCATGTTATTTGGCGTTTCGATGGACTCCAGTAACTATGATGTGAGATACGAAGTTCTCGGACGCAGCTGAAGCTGGAAATAGTTTTAAATGAAACAACACGTATTAGCGTTGTTCCTGTGATGTATCTAATCGATCCTTACTCATCTATCATGTTATTTGACGTTTGGATGGACTCCAGTAACTCTGATGTGAGATACGACGTTTTTGGACGCAGCAGAAGCTGGAAATAGTTTTGAACGAAACAACACCTATTAGCGTTGTTCCTGTGATGTATCTAATCGATCCTTACTCATCTATCATGTTATTTGACGTTTGGATGGACTCCAGTAACCCTGACGTGAGATACGAAGTTCTCGGATGCAGCAGAAGCTGGAAATAGTTTTAAACGAAACAACATTTTATTTGACGTTTGGATGGACTCCAGTAACCCTGACGTGAGATACGAAGTTCTCGGACGCAGCAGAAGCTGGAAATAGTTTTAAACGAAACAACACCCATTAGCGTTGTTCCTGTGATGTATCTAATCGATCCTTACTTATCTATCATGTTATTTGACGTTCGGATGGACTCCAGTAACCCTGACGTGAGATACGAAGTTCTCGGATGCAGCAGAAGCTGGAAATAGTTTTAAACGAAACAACACGCATTAGCGTTGTTCCTGTGATGTATCTAATCGATCCTTACTCATCTATCATGTTATTTGGCGTTTCGATGGACTCCAGTAGCTCTGATGTGAGATACGACGTTTTCTGAGGCAGCAGAAGCTGGAAATAGTTTTAAACGAAACAACACGCATTAGCGATGTTCCTGTGATGTATCTAATCGATCCTTACTCATCTATCATGTTATTTGACGTTTCGATGGACTCCAGTAACTCTAATGTGAGAAACGAAATTTTCGGACGCAGCAGAAGCTGGAAATAGTTTTAAACGAAACAACACGCATTAGCGTTGTTCCTGTGATGTATCTAATCGATCCTTACTTATCTATCATGTTATTTGACGTTTGGATGGACTCCAGTAACCCTGACGTGAGATACGAAGTTCTCGGACGCAGCAGAACCTGGAAATAGTTTTAAACGAAACAACGCGCATTAGCGTTGTTCCTGTGATGTATCTAATCGCTCTTTACTCATCTATCATGTTATTTGGCGTTTCGATGGACTCCAGTAACTTAGATGTGAGATACGAAGTTCTCGGACGCAGCAGAACCTGGAAATAGTTTTAAACGAAACAACGCGCATTAGCGTTGTTCCTGTGATGTATCTAATCGATCCTTACTCATCTATCATGTTATTTGGCGTTTCGATGGACTCCAGTAACTTAGATGTGAGATACGAAGTTCTCGGACGCAGCTGAAGCTAGAAATAGTTTTAAAGGAAACAACACGCATTAGCGTTGTTCCTGTGATGTATCTAATCGATCCTTACTCATCTATCATGTTATTTGATGTTTCGATGGACTCCAGTATCTCTAATGTGAGAAACGAAATTTTCGGACGCAGCAGAAGCTGGAAATAGTTTTGAACGAAACAACACCTATTAGCGTTGTTCCTGTGATGTATCTAATCGATCCTTACTCATCTATCATGTTATTTGACGTTTGGATGGACTCCAGTAACCCTGACGTGAGATACGAAGTTCTCGGACGCAGCAGAAGCTGGAAATAGTTTTAAACGAAACAACACGCATTAGCGTTGTTCCTGTGATGTATCTAATCGATCCTTACTTATCTGTCATGTTATTTGACGTTTGGATGGACTCCAGTAACCCTGACGTGAGATACGAAGTTCTCGGATGCAGCAGAAGCTGGAAATAGTTTTAAACGAAACAACACGTATTAGCGTTGTTCCTGTGATGTATCTAATCGATCCTTACTCATCTATCATGTTATTTGACGTTTGGATGGACTCCAGTAACTCTGATGTGAGATACAAAGTTTTTGGACGCAGCAGAAGCTGGAAATAGTTTTGAACGAAACAACACATATTAGCGTTGTTCCTGTGATGTTTCTAATCGATCCTTACTCATCTGTAATGTTATTTGGCGTTTCGATGGACTCCAGTAACTTTGATGTGAGATACGAAGTTCTCGGACGCAGCTGAAGCTAGAAATAGTTTTAAACGAAACAACACGCATTAGCGTTGTTACTGTGATGTATCTAATCGATCCTTACTTATCTATCATGTTATTTGACGTTTGGATGGACTCCAGTAAGTCTGATGTGAGATACAAAGTTCTTGGACGCAGCAGGAGCTGGAAATAGTTTTAAACGAAACAACACGTATTAGTTGTTCCTGTGCTGTATCTAATCGATCCTTACTCATATATCATGTTATTTGGCGTTTCGATGGACTCCAGTAGCTCTGATGTGAGATACGACGTTTTCGGACGCAGCAGAAGCTGGAAATAGTTTTAAACGAAACAACACGTATTAGCGTTGTTCCTGTGATGTATCTAATCGATCCTTATTCATCTATCATGTTATTTGACGTTTCGATGGACTCCAGTAACTCTAATGTGAGATACGAAATTTTCGGACGCAGCAGAAGCTGGAAATAGTTTTAAACGAAACAACACGCATTAGCGTTGTTCCTGTGATGTATCTAATCGATCCTTACTTATCTATCATGTTATTTGATGTTTGGATGGACTCCAGTAACCCTGACGTGAGATACGAAGTTCTCGGACGCAGCAGAAGCTGGAAATAGTTTTAAACGAAACAACACGTATTAGCGTTGTTCCTGTGATGTATCTAATCGATCCTTACTCATCTATCATGTTATTTGACGTTTGGATGGACTCCAGTAACTCTGATGTGAGATACGACGTTTTTGGACGCAGCAGAAGCTGGAAATAGTTTTGAACGAAACAACACGTATTAGCGTTGTTCCTGTGATGTATCTAATCGATCCTTACTTAGCTACTATGTTATTTGACGTTTCGATGGACTCCAGTAACTCTAATGTGAGATACGAAATTTTCGGACGCAGCAGGAGCTGGAAATAGTTTTAAACGAAACAACACGCATTAGCGTTGTTCCTGTGATGTATCTAATCGATCTTTACTCACCTATCATGTTATTTGGCGTTTCGATGGACTCCAGTAACTATGATGTGAGATACGAAGTTCTCGGACGCAGCTGAAGCTGGAAATAGTTTTAAATGAAACAACACGTATTAGCGTTGTTCCTGTGATGTATCTAAACGATCCTTACTTATCTAACATGTTATTTGACGATTGGATGGACTCCAGTAAGTCTGATGTGAGATACAAAGTTTTTGGACGCAGCAGGAGCTGGAAATAGTTTTAAACGAAACAACACGTATTAGCGTTGTTCCTGTGCTGTATCTAATCGATCCTTACTCATATATCATGTTATTTGGCGTTTCGATGGACTCCAGTAACTCTGATGAGAGACACAAAGATTTCGGACGCAGCAGAAGCTGGAAATAGTTTTGAACGAAACAACACGTATTAGCGTACTTCCTGTGATGTGTCTAATCGATCCTTACTCATCTATCATGTTATTTGACGTTTCGATGGACTCCAGTCACCCTGACGTGAGATACGAAGTTCTCGGACGCAGCAGAAGCTGGAAATAGTTTTAAACGAAACAACACGCATTAGCGTTGTTCCTGTGATGTATCTAATCGATCCTTACTCATCTATCATGTTATTTGGCGTTTCGATGGACTCCAGTAGCTCTGATGCGAGATACGACGTTTTCTGAGGCAGCAGAAGCTGGAAATAATTTTAAACGAAACATCACGCATTAGCGTTGTTCCTGTGATGTATCTAATCGATCCTTACTCATCTATCATGTTATTTGACGTTTTGATGGACTCCAGTAACTCTGATGTGAGATACAAAGTCTTTGGACGCAGCAGAAGCTGGAAATAGTTTTGAACGAAACAACACGTATTAGCGTTGTTCCTGTGATGTATCTAATCGATCCTTACTCATCTATCATGTTATTTGACGTTTGGATGGACTCCAGTAACCCTGACGTGAGATACGAAGTTCTCGGACGCAGCAGAAGCTGGAAATAGTTTTAAACGAAACAACACGCATTAGCGTTGTTCCTGTGATGTATCTAATCGATCCTTACTTATCTATCATGTTAATTGACGTTTGGATGGACTCCAGTAACCCTGACGTGAGATACGAAGTTCTCGGACGCAGCAGAAGCTGGAAATAGTTTTAAACGAAACAACACGTATTAGCGTTGTTCCTGTGATGTATCTAATCGATCCTTACTCATCTATCATGTTATTTGACGTTTGGATGGACTCCAGTAACTCTGATGTGAGATACAAAGTTTTTGGACGCAGCAGAAGCTGGAAATAGTTTTGAACGAAACAACACGTATTAGCGTTGTTCCTGTGATGTATCTAATCGATCCTTACTTAGCTACTATGTTATTTGACGTTTCGATGGACTCCAGTAACTCTAATGTGAGATACGAAATTTTCGGACGCAGCAGAAGCTGGAAATAGTTTTAAACGAAACAACACGCATTAGCGTTGTTCCTGTGATGTATCTAATCGATCTTTACTCACCTATCATGTTATTTGGCGTTTCGATGGACTCCAGTAACTATGATGTGAGATACGAAGTTCTCGGACGCAGCTGAAGCTGGAAATAGTTTTAAATGAAACAACACGTATTAGCGTTGTTCCTGTGATGTATCTAAACGATCCTTACTTATCTAACATGTTATTTGTCGATTGGATGGACTCCAGTAAGTCTGATGTGAGATACAAAGTTTTTGGACGCAGCAGGAGCTGGAAATAGTTTTAAACGAAACAACACGTATTAGCGTTGTTCCTGTGCTGTATCTAATCGATCCTTACTCATATATCATGTTATTTGGCGTTTCGATGGACTCCAGAAATTATCGGACGCAGCAGAAGCTGGAAATAGTTTTAAACGAAACAACACGCATTAGTGTTGTTCCTGTGATGTATCTAATCGATCCTTACTTATCTATCATGTTATTTGATGTTTGGATGGACTCCGGTAAGTCTGATGTGAGATACAAAGTTTTTGGACGCAGCAGGAGCTGGAAATAGTTTTAAACGAAACAACACGTATTAGCGTTGTTCCTGTGCTGTATCTAATCGATCCTTACTCATATATCATGTTATTTGACGTTTGGATGGACTCCAGTAACCCTGACGTGAGATACGAAGTTCTCGGACGCAGCAGAAGCTGGAAATAGTTTTAAACGAAACAACACGTATTAGCGTTGTTCCTGTGATGTATCTAATCGATCCTTACTCATCTATCATGTTATTTGACGTTTGGATGGACTCCAGTAACTCTGATGTGAGATACGAAATTTTCGGACGCAGCAGAAGCTGGAAATAGTTTTAAACGAAACAACACGCATTAGCGTTGTTCCTGTGATGTATCTAATCGATCCTTACTTATCTATCATGTTATTTGACGTTTGGATGGACTCCAGTAACCCTGACGTGAGATACGAAGTTCTCGGACGCAGCAAAAGCTGGAAATAATTTTAAACGAAACAACACGTATTAGCGTTGTTCCTGTGATGTATCTAATCGATCCTTACTCATCTATCATGTTATTTGACGTTTGGATGGACTCCAGTAACTCTGATGTGAGATACAAAGTTTTTGGACGCAGCAGAAGCTGGAAATAGTTTGAAACGAAACAACACGTATTTTCGTTGTTCCTGTGCTGTATCTAATCGATCCTTACTCATATATCATGTTATTTGGCGTTTCGATGGACTCCAGTAGCTCTGATGTGAAAAACGACGTTTTCGGACGCAGCAGAAGCTGGAAATAGTTTTAAACGAAACAACACGTATTAGCGTTGTTCCTGTGATGTATCTAATCGACCCTTACTCATCTATCATGTTGTTTGACGTTTCGATGGACTCCAGTAACTCTAATGTGAGATACGAAATTTTCGGACGCAGCAGAAGCTGGAAATAGTTTTAAACGAAACAACACGCATTAGCGTTGTTCCTGTGATGTATCTAATCGATCCTTATTTATCTATAATGTTATTTGACGTTTGGATGGACTCCAGTAACCCTGACGTGAGATACGAAGTTCTCGGACGCAGCAGAAGCTGGAAATAGTTTTAAACGAAACAACACGTATTAGCGTTGTTCCTGTGATGTATCTAATCGATCCTTACTCATCTATCATGTTATTTGACGTTTGGATGGACTCCAGTAACTCTGACGTGAGATACGAAATTTTCGGACGCAGCAGAAGCTGGAAATAGTTTTAAACGAAACAACACGCATTAGCGTTGTTCCTGTGATGTATCTAATCGATCCTTACTCACCTATCATGTTATTTGGCGTTTCGATGGACTCCAGTAACTTTGATGTGAGATACGAAGTTCTCGGACGCAGCTGAAGCTGGAAATAGTTTTAAATGAAACAACACGTATTAGCGTTGTTCCTGTGATGTATCTAAACGATCCTTACTTATCTAACATGTTATTTGACGTTTGGATGGACTCCAGTAACTCTGATGTGAGACACAAAGTTTTTGGACGCAGCAGAAGCTGGAAATAGTTTTGAAGGAAACAACACGTATTAGCGTTGTTCCTGTGATGTATCTAATCGATCCTTACTTAGCTACTATGTTATTTGACGTTTCGATGGACTCCAGTAACTCTAATGTGAGATACGAAATTTTCGGACGCAGCAGAAGCTGGAAATAGTTTTAAACGAAACAACACGCATTGGCGTTGTTCCTGTGATGTATCTAATCGATCCTTACTCACCTATCATGTTATTTGGCGTTTCGATGGACTCCAGTAACTTTGATGTGAGATACGAAGTTCTCGGACGCAGCTGAAGCTGAAAATAGTTTTAAATGAAACAACACGTATTAGCGTTGTTCCTGTGATGTATCTAATCGATCCTTACTCATCTATCATGTTATTTGAGGTTTGGATGGACTCCAGTAACTCTGATGTGAGATACAAAGTTTTTGGACGCAGCAGAAGCTGGAAATAGTTTTGAACGAAACAACACGTATTAGCGTTGTTCCTGTGATGTATCTAATCGATCCTTACTTATCTATCATGTTATTTGACGTTTGGATGGACTCCAGTAACCCTGACGTGAGATACGAAGTTCTCGGACGCAGCAGAAACTGGAAATAGTTTTAAACGAAACAACACGTATTAGCGTTGTTCCTGTGATGTATCTAATCGATCCTTACTCATCTATCATGTTATTTGACGTTTGGATGGACTCCAGTAACTCTGATGTGAGATACAAAGTTTTTGGACGCAGCAGAAGCTGGAAATAGTTTTGAACGAAACAACACGTATTAGCGTTGTTCCTGTGATGTATCTAATCGATCCTTACTTAGCTACTATGTTATTTGACGTTTCGATGGACTCCAGTAACTCTAATGTGAGATACGAAATTTTCGGACGCAGCAGAAGCTGGAAATAGTTTTAAACGAAACAACACCCATTAGCGTTGTTCCTGTGATGTATCTAATCGATCCTTACTTAGCTACTATGTTATTTGACGTTTGGATGGACTCCAGTAACTCTAATGTGAGATACGAAATTTTCGGAATCAGCAGAAGCTGGAAATAGTCTTTAACGAAACAACACGCATTAGCGTTGTTCCTGTGATGTATCTAATCGATCCTTACTTATCTATCATGTTATTTGACGTTTGGATGGACTCCAGTAACCCTGACGTGAGATACGAAGTTCTCGGATGCAGCAGAAACTGGAAATAGTTTTAAACGAAACAACACGTATTAGCGTTGTTCCTGTGATGTATCTAATCGATCCTTACTCATCTATCATGTTATTTGACGTTTGGATGGACTCCAGTAACTCTGATGTGAGATACAAAGTTTTTGGACGCAGCAGAAGCTGGAAATAGTTTTGAACGAAACAACACGTATTAGCGTTGTTCCTGTGATGTATCTAATCGATCCTTACTTAGCTACTATGTTATTTGACATTTCGATGGACTCCAGTAACTCTAATGTGAGATACGAAATTTTCGGACGCAGCAGAAGCTGGAAATAGTTTTAAACAAAACAACACGCATTAGCGTTGTTCCTGTGATGTATCTAATCGATCCTTACTCACCTATCATGTTATTTGGCGTTTCGATGGACTCCAGTAACTTTGATGTGAGATACGACGTTTTCGGACGCAGCAGAAGCTGGAAATAGTTTTAAACGAAACAACACGTATTAGCGTTGTTCCTGTGATGTATCTAATCGATCCTTACTCATCTATCATGTTATTTGACGTTTCGATGGACTCCAGTAACTCTAATGTGAGATACGAAATTTTCGGACGCAGCAGAAGCTGGAAATAGTTTTAAACGAAACAACACGCATTAGCGTTGTTCCTGTGATGTATCTAATCGATCCTTACTTATCTATCATGTTATTTGACGTTTGGATGGACTCCAGTAACCCTGACGTGATATACGAAGTTCTCGGACGCAGCAGAAGCTGGAAATAATTATAAACGAAACAACACGTATTAGCGTTGTTCCTGTGATGTATCTAATCGATCCTTACTCATCTATCATGTTATTTGACGTTTGGATGGACTCCAGTAACTCTGATGTGAGATACAAAGTTTTTGGACGCAGCAGAAGCTGGAAATAGTTTTGAACGAAACAACACGTATTAGCGTTGTTCCTGTGATGTATCTAATCGATACTTACTCATCTATCATGTTATTTGGCGTTTCGATGGACTCCAGTAACTTTGATGTGAGATACGAAGTTCTCGGACGCAGCTGAAGCTGGAAATAGTTTTAAATGAAACAACACGTATTAGCGTTGTTCCTGTGATGTATCTAATCGATCCTTACTTATCTATCATGTTATTTGATGTTTGGATGGACTCCAGTAAGTCTGATGTGAGATACAAAGTTTTTGGACGCAGCAGAAGCTGGAAATAGTTTTGAACGAAACAACACGTATTAGCGTTGTTCCTGTGATGTATCTAATCGATCCTTACTCATCTATGATGTTATTTGACGTTTAGATGGACTCCAGTAACTCTGATGTGAGATACAAAGTTTTTGGACGCAGCAGAAGCTGGAAATAGTTTTGAACGAAACAACACGTATTAGCGTTGTTCCTGTGATGTATCTAATCGATCCTTACTCATCTATCATGTTATTTGACGTTTGGATGGACTCCAGTAACTCTGATGTGAGATACAAAGTTTTTGGACGCAGCAGGAGCTGGAAATAGTTTTAAACGAAACAACACGTATTAGCGTTGTTCCTGTGATGTATCTAATCGATCCTTACTCATCTATCATGTTATTTGACGTTTGGATGGACTCCAGTAACTCTGATGTGAGATACAAAGTTTTTGGACGCAGCAGAAGCTGGAAATAGTTTTGAACGAAACAACACGTATTAGCGTTGTTCCTGTGATGTATCTAATCGATCCTTACTCATCTATCATGTTATTTGACGTTTGGATGGACTCCAGTAACTCTGATGTGAGATACGAAATTTTCGGACGCAGCAGAATATGGAAATAGTTTTAAACGAAACAACACGCATTAGTGTTGTTCCTGTGATGTATCTAATCGATCCTTACTTATCTATCATGTTATTTGATGTTTGGATGGACTCCAGTAAGTCTGATGTGAGATACAAAGTTTTTGGACGCAGCAGGAGCTGGAAATAGTTTTAAACGAAACAACACGTATTAGCGTTGTTCCTGTGCTGTATCTAATCGATCCTTACTCATATATCATGTTATTTGACGTTTGGATGGACTCCAGTAACCCTGACGTGAGATACGAAGTTCTCGGACGCAGCAGAAGCTGGAAATAGTTTTAAACGAAACAACACGTATTAGCGTTGTTCCTGTGATGTATCTAATCGATCCTTACTCATCTATCATGTTATTTGACGTTTGGATGGACTCCAGTAACTCTGATGTGAGATACGAAATTTTCGGAAGCAGCAGAAGCTGGAAATAGTTTTAAACGAAACAACACGCATTAGCGTTGTTCCTGTGATGTATCTAATCGATCCTTACTTAGCTACTATGTTATTTGACGTTTGGATGGACTCCAGTAACTCTGATGTGAGATACGAAATTTTCGGACGCAGCAGAAGCTGGAGATAGTTTTAAACGAAACAACACGCATTAGCGTTGTTCCTGTGATGTATCTAATCGATCCTTACTTAGCTACTATGTTATTTGACGTTTGGATGGACTCCAGTAACTCTAATCTGAGATACGAAATTTTCGGACGCAGCAGAAGCTGGAAATAGTTTTTAACGAAACAACACGCATTAGCGTTGTTCCTGTGATGTATCTAATCGATCCTTACTTATCTATCATGTTATTTGACGTTTGGATGGACTCCAGTAACCCTGACGTGAGATACGAAGTTCTCGGATGCAGCAGAAACTGGAAATAGTTTTAAACGAAACAACACGTATTAGCGTTGTTCCTGTGATGTATCTAATCGATCCTTACTCATCTATCATGTTATTTGACGTTTGGATGGACTCCAGTAACTCTGATGTGAGATACAAAGTTTTTGGACGCAGCAGAAGCTGGAAATAGTTTTGAACGAAACAACACGTATTAGCGTTGTTCCTGTGATGTATCTAATCGATCCTTACTTAGCTACTATGTTATTTGACATTTCGATGGACTCCAGTAACTCTAATGTGAGATACGAAATTTTCGGACGCAGCAGAAGCTGGAAATAGTTTTAAACAAAACAACACGCATTAGCGTTGTTCCTGTGATGTATCTAATCGATCCTTACTCACCTATCATGTTATTTGGCGTTTCGATGGACTCCAGTAACTTTGATGTGAGATACGACGTTTTCGGACGCAGCAGAAGCTGGAAATAGTTTTAAACGAAACAACACGTATTAGCGTTGTTCCTGTGATGTATCTAATCGATCCTTACTCATCTATCATGTTATTTGACGTTTCGATGGACTCCAGTAACTCTAATGTGAGATACGAAATTTTCGGACGCAGCAGAAGCTGGAAATAGTTTTAAACGAAACAACACGCATTAGCGTTGTTCCTGTGATGTATCTAATCGATCCTTACTTATCTATCATGTTATTTGACGTTTGGATGGACTCCAGTAACCCTGACGTGATATACGAAGTTCTCGGACGCAGCAGAAGCTGGAAATAATTTTAAACGAAACAACACGTATTAGCGTTGTTCCTGTGATGTATCTAATCGATCCTTACTCATCTATCATGTTATTTGACGTTTGGATGGACTCCAGTAACTCTGATGTGAGATACAAAGTTTTTGGACGCAGCAGAAGCTGGAAATAGTTTTGAACGAAACAACACGTATTAGCGTTGTTCCTGTGATGTATCTAATCGATACTTACTCATCTATCATGTTATTTGGCGTTTCGATGGACTCCAGTAACTTTGATGTGAGATACGAAGTTCTCGGACGCAGCTGAAGCTGGAAATAGTTTTAAATGAAACAACACGTATTAGCGTTGTTCCTGTGATGTATCTAATCGATCCTTACTTATCTATCATGTTATTTGATGTTTGGATGGACTCCAGTAAGTCTGATGTGAGATACAAAGTTTTTGGACGCAGCAGAAGCTGGAAATAGTTTTGAACGAAACAACACGTATTAGCGTTGTTCCTGTGATGTATCTAATCGATCCTTACTCATCTATGATGTTATTTGACGTTTAGATGGACTCCAGTAACTCTGATGTGAGATACAAAGTTTTTGGACGCAGCAGAAGCTGGAAATAGTTTTGAACGAAACAACACGTATTAGCGTTGTTCCTGTGATGTATCTAATCGATCCTTACTCATCTATCATGTTATTTGACGTTTGGATGGACTCCAGTAACTCTGATGTGAGATACAAAGTTTTTGGACGCAGCAGGAGCTGGAAATAGTTTTAAACGAAACAACACGTATTAGCGTTGTTCCTGTGATGTATCTAATCGATCCTTACTCATCTATCATGTTATTTGACGTTTGGATGGACTCCAGTAACTCTGATGTGAGATACAAAGTTTTTGGACGCAGCAGAAGCTGGAAATAGTTTTGAACGAAACAACACGTATTAGCGTTGTTCCTGTGATGTATCTAATCGATCCTTACTCATCTATCATGTTATTTGACGTTTGGATGGACTCCAGTAACTCTGATGTGAGATACGAAATTTTCGGACGCAGCAGAATATGGAAATAGTTTTAAACGAAACAACACGCATTAGTGTTGTTCCTGTGATGTATCTAATCGATCCTTACTTATCTATCATGTTATTTGATGTTTGGATGGACTCCAGTAAGTCTGATGTGAGATACAAAGTTTTTGGACGCAGCAGGAGCTGGAAATAGTTTTAAACGAAACAACACGTATTAGCGTTGTTCCTGTGCTGTATCTAATCGATCCTTACTCATATATCATGTTATTTGACGTTTGGATGGACTCCAGTAACCCTGACGTGAGATACGAAGTTCTCGGACGCAGCAGAAGCTGGAAATAGTTTTAAACGAAACAACACGTATTAGCGTTGTTCCTGTGATGTATCTAATCGATCCTTACTCATCTATCATGTTATTTGACGTTTGGATGGACTCCAGTAACTCTGATGTGAGATACGAAATTTTCGGAAGCAGCAGAAGCTGGAAATAGTTTTAAACGAAACAACACGCATTAGCGTTGTTCCTGTGATGTATCTAATCGATCCTTACTTAGCTACTATGTTATTTGACGTTTGGATGGACTCCAGTAACTCTGATGTGAGATACGAAATTTTCGGACGCAGCAGAAGCTGGAGATAGTTTTAAACGAAACAACACGCATTAGCGTTGTTCCTGTGATGTATCTAATCGATCCTTACTTAGCTACTATGTTATTTGACGTTTGGATGGACTCCAGTAACTCTAATCTGAGATACGAAATTTTCGGACGCAGCAGAAGCTGGAAATAGTTTTTAACGAAACAACACGCATTAGCGTTGTTCCTGTGATGTATCTAATCGATCCTTACTTATCTATCATGTTATTTGACGTTTGGATGGACTCCAGTAACCCTGACGTGAGATACGAAGTTCTCGGACGCAGCAGAAACTGGAAATAGTTTTAAACGAAACAACACGTATTAGCGTTGTTCCTGTGATGTATCTAATCGATCCTTACTCATCTATCATGTTATTTGACGTTTGGATGGACTCCAGTAACTCTGATGTGAGATACAAAGTTTTTGGACGCAGCAGAAGCTGGAAATAGTTTTGAACGAAACAACACGTATTAGCGTTGTTCCTGTGATGTATCTAATCGATCCTTACTTAGCTACTATGTTATTTGACATTTCGATGGACTCCAGTAACTCTAATGTGAGATACGAAATTTTCGGACGCAGCAGAAGCTGGAAATAGTTTTAAACAAAACAACACGCATTAGCGTTGTTCCTGTGATGTATCTAATCGATCCTTACTCACCTATCATGTTATTTGGCGTTTCGATGGACTCCAGTAACTTTGATGTGAGATACGACGTTTTCGGACGCAGCAGAAGCTGGAAATAGTTTTAAACGAAACAACACGTATTAGCGTTGTTCCTGTGATGTATCTAATCGATCCTTACTCATCTATCATGTTATTTGACGTTTCGATGGACTCCAGTAACTCTAATGTGAGATACGAAATTTTCGGACGCAGCAGAAGCTGGAAATAGTTTTAAACGAAACAACACGCATTAGCGTTGTTCCTGTGATGTATCTAATCGATCCTTACTTATCTATCATGTTATTTGACGTTTGGATGGACTCCAGTAACCCTGACGTGATATACGAAGTTCTCGGACGCAGCAGAAGCTGGAAATAATTTTAAACGAAACAACACGTATTAGCGTTGTTCCTGTGATGTATCTAATCGATCCTTACTCATCTATCATGTTATTTGACGTTTGGATGGACTCCAGTAACTCTGATGTGAGATACAAAGTTTTTGGACGCAGCAGAAGCTGGAAATAGTTTTGAACGAAACAACACGTATTAGCGTTGTTCCTGTGATGTATCTAATCGATACTTACTCATCTATCATGTTATTTGGCGTTTCGATGGACTCCAGTAACTTTGATGTGAGATACGAAGTTCTCGGACGCAGCTGAAGCTGGAAATAGTTTTAAATGAAACAACACGTATTAGCGTTGTTCCTGTGATGTATCTAATCGATCCTTACTTATCTATCATGTTATTTGATGTTTGGATGGACTCCAGTAAGTCTGATGTGAGATACAAAGTTTTTGGACGCAGCAGAAGCTGGAAATAGTTTTGAACGAAACAACACGTATTAGCGTTGTTCCTGTGATGTATCTAATCGATCCTTACTCATCTATGATGTTATTTGACGTTTAGATGGACTCCAGTAACTCTGATGTGAGATACAAAGTTTTTGGACGCAGCAGAAGCTGGAAATAGTTTTGAACGAAACAACACGTATTAGCGTTGTTCCTGTGATGTATCTAATCGATCCTTACTCATCTATCATGTTATTTGACGTTTGGATGGACTCCAGTAACTCTGATGTGAGATACAAAGTTTTTGGACGCAGCAGGAGCTGGAAATAGTTTTAAACGAAACAACACGTATTAGCGTTGTTCCTGTGATGTATCTAATCGATCCTTACTCATCTATCATGTTATTTGACGTTTGGATGGACTCCAGTAACTCTGATGTGAGATACAAAGTTTTTGGACGCAGCAGAAGCTGGAAATAGTTTTGAACGAAACAACACGTATTAGCGTTGTTCCTGTGATGTATCTAATCGATCCTTACTCATCTATCATGTTATTTGACGTTTGGATGGACTCCAGTAACTCTGATGTGAGATACGAAATTTTCGGACGCAGCAGAATATGGAAATAGTTTTAAACGAAACAACACGCATTAGTGTTGTTCCTGTGATGTATCTAATCGATCCTTACTTATCTATCATGTTATTTGATGTTTGGATGGACTCCAGTAAGTCTGATGTGAGATACAAAGTTTTTGGACGCAGCAGGAGCTGGAAATAGTTTTAAACGAAACAACACGTATTAGCGTTGTTCCTGTGCTGTATCTAATCGATCCTTACTCATATATCATGTTATTTGACGTTTGGATGGACTCCAGTAACCCTGACGTGAGATACGAAGTTCTCGGACGCAGCAGAAGCTGGAAATAGTTTTAAACGAAACAACACGTATTAGCGTTGTTCCTGTGATGTATCTAATCGATCCTTACTCATCTATCATGTTATTTGACGTTTGGATGGACTCCAGTAACTCTGATGTGAGATACGAAATTTTCGGAAGCAGCAGAAGCTGGAAATAGTTTTAAACGAAACAACACGCATTAGCGTTGTTCCTGTGATGTATCTAATCGATCCTTACTTAGCTACTATGTTATTTGACGTTTGGATGGACTCCAGTAACTCTGATGTGAGATACGAAATTTTCGGACGCAGCAGAAGCTGGAGATAGTTTTAAACGAAACAACACGCATTAGCGTTGTTCCTGTGATGTATCTAATCGATCCTTACTTAGCTACTATGTTATTTGACGTTTGGATGGACTCCAGTAACTCTAATCTGAGATACGAAATTTTCGGACGCAGCAGAAGCTGGAAATAGTTTTTAACGAAACAACACGCATTAGCGTTGTTCCTGTGATGTATCTAATCGATCCTTACTTATCTATCATGTTATTTGACGTTTGGATGGACTCCAGTAACCCTGACGTGAGATACGAAGTTCTCGGACGCAGCAGAAACTGGAAATAGTTTTAAACGAAACAACACGTATTAGCGTTGTTCCTGTGATGTATCTAATCGATCCTTACTCATCTATCATGTTATTTGACGTTTGGATGGACTCCAGTAACTCTGATGTGAGATACAAAGTTTTTGGACGCAGCAGAAGCTGGAAATAGTTTTGAACGAAACAACACGTATTAGCGTTGTTCCTGTGATGTATCTAATCGATCCTTACTTAGCTACTATGTTATTTGACATTTCGATGGACTCCAGTAACTCTAATGTGAGATACGAAATTTTCGGACGCAGCAGAAGCTGGAAATAGTTTTAAACAAAACAACACGCATTAGCGTTGTTCCTGTGATGTATCTAATCGATCCTTACTCACCTATCATGTTATTTGGCGTTTCGATGGACTCCAGTAACTTTGATGTGAGATACGAAGTTCTCGGACGCAGCTGAAGCTGGAAATAGTTTTAAATGAAACAACACGTATTAGCGTTGTTCCTGTGATGTATCTAAACGATCCTTACTTATCTAACATGTTATTTGACGTTTGGATGGACTCCAGTAAGTCTGATGTGAGATACAAAGTTTTTGGACGCAGCAGGAGCTGGAAATAGTTTTGAACGAAACAACACGTATTAGCGTTGTTCCTGTGATGTATCTAATCGATCCTTACTCATCTATCATGTTATTTGGCGTTTCGATGGACTCCAGTAGCTCTGATGTGAGATACGACGTTTTCGGACGCAGCAGAAGCTGGAAATAGGTTTAAAGGAAACAACACGTATTAGCGTTGTTCCTGTGATGTATCTAATCGATCCTTACTCATCTATCATGTTATTTGACGTTTGGATGGACTCCAGTAACTCTGATGTGAGATACAAAGTTTTTGGACGCAGCAGAAGCTGGAAATAATTTTAAACGAAACAACACGTATTAGCGTTGTTCCTGTGATGTATCTAATCGATCCTTACTCATCTATCATGTTATTTGACGTTTGGATGGACCCCAGTAACTCTGATGTGAGATACAAAGTTTTTGGACGCAGCAGAAGCTGGAAATAGTTTTGAACGAAACAACACGTATTAGCGTTGTTCCTGTGATGTATCTAATCGATACTTACTCATCTATCATGTTATTTGGCGTTTCGATGGACTCCAGTAACTTTGATGTGAGATACGAAGTTCTCGGACGCAGCTGAAGCTGGAAATAGTTTTAAATGAAACAACACGTATTAGCGTTGTTCCTGTGATGTATCTAAACGATCCTTACTTATCTAACATGTTATTTGACGTTTGGATGGACTCCAGTAAGTCTGATGTGACATACAAAGTTTTTGGACGCAGCAGGAGCTGGAAATAGTTTTGAACGAAACAACACGTATTAGCGTTGTTCCTGTGATGTATCTAATCGATCCTTACTCATCTATCATGTTATTTGGCGTTTCGATGGACTCCAGTAGCTCTGATGTGAGATACGACGTTTTCGGACGCAGCAGAAGCTGGAAATAGTTTTAAACGAAACAACACGTGTTAGCGTTGTTCCTGTGATGTATCTAATCGATCCTTACTCATCTATCATGTTATTTGAGGTTTGGATGGACTCCAGTAACCCTGACGTGATATACGAAGTTCTCGGACGCAGCAGAAGCTGGAAATAATTTTAAACGAAACAACACGCATTAGCGTTGTTCCTGTGATGTATCTAATCGATCCTTACTTATCTATCATGTTATTTGACGTTTGGATGGACTCCAGTAACCCTGACGTGAGATACGAAGTTCTCGGACGCAGCAGAAGCTGGAAATAGTTTTAAACGAAACAACACGTATTAGCGTTGTTCCTGTGATGTATCTAATCGATCCTTACTCATCTATCATGTTATTTGACGTTTGGATGGACTCCAGTAACTCTGATGTGAGATACAAAGTTTTTGGACGCAGCAGAAGCTGGAAATAGTTTTGAACGAAACAACACGTATTAGCGTTGTTCCTGTGATGTATCTAATCGATCCTTACTTAGCTACTATGTTATTTGACATTTCGATCGACTCCAGTAACTCTAATGTGAGATACGAAATTTTCGGACGCAGCAGAAGCTGGAAATAGTTTTAAACAAAACAACACGCATTAGCGTTGTTCCTGTGATGTATCTAATCGATCCTTACTCACCTATCATGTTATTTGGCGTTTCGATGGACTCCAGTAACTTTGATGTGAGATACGAAGTTCTCGGACGCAGCTGAAGCTGGAAATAGTTTTAAATGAAACAACACGTATTAGCGTTGTTCCTGTGATGTATCTAAACGATCCTTACTTATCTAACATGTTATTTGACGTTTGGATGGACTCCAGTAAGTCTGATGTGAGATACAAAGTTTTTGGACGCAGCAGGAGCTGGAAATAGTTTTGAACGAAACAACACGTATTAGCGTTGTTCCTGTGATGTATCTAATCGATCCTTTCTCATCTATCATATTATTTGGCGTTTCGATGGACTCCAGTAGCTCTGATGTGAGATACGACGTTTTCGGACGCAGCAGAAGCTGGAAATAGTTCTAAACGAAACAACACGTATTAGCGTTGTTCCTGTGATGTATCTAATCGATCCTTACTCATCTATCATGTTATTTGACGTTTGGATGGACTCCAGTAACTCTGATATGAGATACGAAATTATCGGACGCAGCAGAAGCTGGAAATAGTTTTAAACGAAACAACACGCATTAGTGTTGTTCCTGTGATGTATCTAATCGATCCTTACTTATCTATCATGTTATTTGATGTTTGGATGGACTCCAGTAAGTCTGATGTGAGATACAAAGTTTTTGGACGCAGCAGGAGCTGGAAATAGTTTTAAAAGAAACAACACGTATTAGCGTTGTTCCTGTGCTGTATCTAATCGATCCTTACTCATATATCATGTTATTTGACGTTTGGATGGACTCCAGTAACCCTGACGTGAGATACGAAGTTCTCGGACGCAGCAGAAGCTGGAAATAGTTTTAAACGAAACAACACGTATTAGCGTTGTTCCTGTGATGTATCTAATCGATCCTTACTCATCTATCATGTTATTTGACGTTTGGATGGACTCCAGTAACTCTGATGTGAGATACGAAATTTTCGGACGCAGCAGAAGCTGGAAATAGTTTTAAACGAAACAACACGCATTAGCGTTGTTCCTGTGATGTATCTAATCGATCCTTACTTAGCTACTATGTTATTTGACGTTTGGATGGACTCCAGTAACTCTAATGTGAGATACGAAATTTTCGGACGCAGCGGAAGCTGGAAATAGTTTTAAACGAAACAACACGCATTAGCGTTGTTCCTGTGATGTATCTAATCGATCCTTACTTATCTATCATGTTATTTGACGTTTGGATGGACTCCAGTAACCCTGACGTGAGATACGAAGTTCTCGGACGCAGCAAAAGCTGGAAATAATTTTAAACGAAACAACACGTATTAGCGTTGTTCCTGTGATGTATCTAATCGATCCTTACTCATCTATCATGTTATTTGACGTTTGGATGGACTCCAGTAACTCTGATGTGAGATACAAAGTTTTTGGACGCAGCAGAAGCTGGAAATAGTTTGAAACGAAACAACACGTATTTTCGTTGTTCCTGTGCTGTATCTAATCGATCCTTACTCATATATCATGTTATTTGGCGTTTCGATGGACTCCAGTAGCTCTGATGTGAAAAACGACGTTTTCGGACGCAGCAGAAGCTGGAAATAGTTTTAAACGAAACAACACGTATTAGCGTTGTTCCTGTGATGTATCTAATCGACCCTTACTCATCTATCATGTTGTTTGACGTTTCGATGGACTCCAGTAACTCTAATGTGAGATACGAAATTTTCGGACGCAGCAGAAGCTGGAAATAGTTTTAAACGAAACAACACGCATTAGCGTTGTTCCTGTGATGTATCTAATCGATCCTTATTTATCTATAATGTTATTTGACGTTTGGATGGACTCCAGTAACCCTGACGTGAGATACGAAGTTCTCGGACGCAGCAGAAGCTGGAAATAGTTTTAAACGAAACAACACGTATTAGCGTTGTTCCTGTGATGTATCTAATCGATCCTTACTCATCTATGATGTTATTTGACGTTTAGATGGACTCCAGTAACTCTGATGTGAGATACAAAGTTTTTGGACGCAGCAGAAGCTGGAAATAGTTTTGAACGAAACAACACGTATTAGCGTTGTTCCTGTGATGTATCTAATCGATCCTTACTCATCTATGATGTTATTTGACGTTTAGATGGACTCCAGTAACTCTGATGTGAGATACAAAGTTTTTGGACGCAGCAGAAGCTGGAAATAGTTTTGAACGAAACAACACGTATTAGCGTTGTTCCTGTGATGTATCTAATCGATCCTTACTCATCTATCATGTTATTTGACGTTTGGATGGACTCCAGTAACTCTGATGTGAGATACAAAGTTTTTGGACGCAGCAGGAGCTGGAAATAGTTTTAAACGAAACAACACGTATTAGCGTTGTTCCTGTGATGTATCTAATCGATCCTTACTCATCTATCATGTTATTTGACGTTTGGATGGACTCCAGTAACTCTGATGTGAGATACAAAGTTTTTGGACGCAGCAGAAGCTGGAAATAGTTTTGAACGAAACAACACGTATTAGCGTTGTTCCTGTGATGTATCTAATCGATCCTTACTCATCTATCATGTTATTTGACGTTTGGATGGACTCCAGTAACTCTGATGTGAGATACGAAATTTTCGGACGCAGCAGAATATGGAAATAGTTTTAAACGAAACAACACGCATTAGTGTTGTTCCTGTGATGTATCTAATCGATCCTTACTTATCTATCATGTTATTTGATGTTTGGATGGACTCCAGTAAGTCTGATGTGAGATACAAAGTTTTTGGACGCAGCAGGAGCTGGAAATAGTTTTAAACGAAACAACACGTATTAGCGTTGTTCCTGTGCTGTATCTAATCGATCCTTACTCATATATCATGTTATTTGACGTTTGGATGGACTCCAGTAACCCTGACGTGAGATACGAAGTTCTCGGACGCAGCAGAAGCTGGAAATAGTTTTAAACGAAACAACACGTATTAGCGTTGTTCCTGTGATGTATCTAATCGATCCTTACTCATCTATCATGTTATTTGACGTTTGGATGGACTCCAGTAACTCTGATGTGAGATACGAAATTTTCGGAAGCAGCAGAAGCTGGAAATAGTTTTAAACGAAACAACACGCATTAGCGTTGTTCCTGTGATGTATCTAATCGATCCTTACTTAGCTACTATGTTATTTGACGTTTGGATGGACTCCAGTAACTCTGATGTGAGATACGAAATTTTCGGACGCAGCAGAAGCTGGAGATAGTTTTAAACGAAACAACACGCATTAGCGTTGTTCCTGTGATGTATCTAATCGATCCTTACTTAGCTACTATGTTATTTGACGTTTGGATGGACTCCAGTAACTCTAATCTGAGATACGAAATTTTCGGACGCAGCAGAAGCTGGAAATAGTTTTTAACGAAACAACACGCATTAGCGTTGTTCCTGTGATGTATCTAATCGATCCTTACTTATCTATCATGTTATTTGACGTTTGGATGGACTCCAGTAACCCTGACGTGAGATACGAAGTTCTCGGACGCAGCAGAAACTGGAAATAGTTTTAAACGAAACAACACGTATTAGCGTTGTTCCTGTGTGTCTAATCGATCCTTACTCATCTATCATGTTATTTGACGTTTGGATGGACTCCAGTAACTCTGATGTGAGATACAAAGTTTTTGGACGCAGCAGAAGCTGGAAATAGTTTTGAACGAAACAACACGTATTAGCGTTGTTCCTGTGATGTATCTAATCGATCCTTACTTAGCTACTATGTTATTTGACATTTCGATGGACTCCAGTAACTCTAATGTGAGATACGAAATTTTCGGACGCAGCAGAAGCTGGAAATAGTTTTAAACAAAACAACACGCATTAGCGTTGTTCCTGTGATGTATCTAATCGATCCTTACTCACCTATCATGTTATTTGGCGTTTCGATGGACTCCAGTAACTTTGATGTGAGATACGAAGTTCTCGGACGCAGCTGAAGCTGGAAATAGTTTTAAATGAAACAACACGTATTAGCGTTGTTCCTGTGATGTATCTAAACGATCCTTACTTATCTAACATGTTATTTGACGTTTGGATGGACTCCAGTAAGTCTGATGTGAGATACAAAGTTTTTGGACGCAGCAGGAGCTGGAAATAGTTTTGAACGAAACAACACGTATTAGCGTTGTTCCTGTGATGTATCTAATCGATCCTTACTCATCTATCATGTTATTTGGCGTTTCGATGGACTCCAGTAGCTCTGATGTGAGATACGACGTTTTCGGACGCAGCAGAAGCTGGAAATAGTTTTAAAGGAAACAACACGTATTAGCGTTGTTCCTGTGATGTATCTAATCGATCCTTACTCATCTATCATGTTATTTGACGTTTGGATGGACTCCAGTAACTCTGATGTGAGATACAAAGTTTTTGGACGCAGCAGAAGCTGGAAATAATTTTAAACGAAACAACACGTATTAGCGTTGTTCCTGTGATGTATCTAATCGATCCTTACTCATCTATCATGTTATTTGACGTTTGGATGGACCCCAGTAACTCTGATGTGAGATACAAAGTTTTTGGACGCAGCAGAAGCTGGAAATAGTTTTGAACGAAACAACACGTATTAGCGTTGTTCCTGTGATGTATCTAATCGATACTTACTCATCTATCATGTTATTTGGCGTTTCGATGGACTCCAGTAACTTTGATGTGAGATACGAAGTTCTCGGACGCAGCTGAAGCTGGAAATAGTTTTAAATGAAACAACACGTATTAGCGTTGTTCCTGTGATGTATCTAAACGATCCTTACTTATCTAACATGTTATTTGACGTTTGGATGGACTCCAGTAAGTCTGATGTGACATACAAAGTTTTTGGACGCAGCAGGAGCTGGAAATAGTTTTGAACGAAACAACACGTATTAGCGTTGTTCCTGTGATGTATCTAATCGATCCTTACTCATCTATCATGTTATTTGGCGTTTCGATGGACTCCAGTAGCTCTGATGTGAGATACGACGTTTTCGGACGCAGCAGAAGCTGGAAATAGTTTTAAACGAAACAACACGTGTTAGCGTTGTTCCTGTGATGTATCTAATCGATCCTTACTCACCTATCATGTTATTTGAGGTTTGGATGGACTCCAGTAACCCTGACGTGATATACGAAGTTCTCGGACGCAGCAGAAGCTGGAAATAATTTTAAACGAAACAACACGCATTAGCGTTGTTCCTGTGATGTATCTAATCGATCCTTACTTATCTATCATGTTATTTGACGTTTGGATGGACTCCAGTAACCCTGACGTGAGATACGAAGTTCTCGGACGCAGCAGAAGCTGGAAATAGTTTTAAACGAAACAACACGTATTAGCGTTGTTCCTGTGATGTATCTAATCGATCCTTACTCATCTATCATGTTATTTGACGTTTGGATGGACTCCAGTAACTCTGATGTGAGATACAAAGTTTTTGGACGCAGCAGAAGCTGGAAATAGTTTTGAACGAAACAACACGTATTAGCGTTGTTCCTGTGATGTATCTAATCGATCCTTACTTAGCTACTATGTTATTTGACATTTCGATCGACTCCAGTAACTCTAATGTGAGATACGAAATTTTCGGACGCAGCAGAAGCTGGAAATAGTTTTAAACAAAACAACACGCATTAGCGTTGTTCCTGTGATGTATCTAATCGATCCTTACTCACCTATCATGTTATTTGGCGTTTCGATGGACTCCAGTAACTTTGATGTGAGATACGAAGTTCTCGGACGCAGCTGAAGCTGGAAATAGTTTTAAATGAAACAACACGTATTAGCGTTGTTCCTGTGATGTATCTAAACGATCCTTACTTATCTAACATGTTATTTGACGTTTGGATGGACTCCAGTAAGTCTGATGTGAGATACAAAGTTTTTGGACGCAGCAGGAGCTGGAAATAGTTTTGAACGAAACAACACGTATTAGCGTTGTTCCTGTGATGTATCTAATCGATCCTTTCTCATCTATCATGTTATTTGGCGTTTCGATGGACTCCAGTAGCTCTGATGTGAGATACGACGTTTTCGGACGCAGCAGAAGCTGGAAATAGTTTTAAACGAAACAACACGTATTAGCGTTGTTCCTGTGATGTATCTAATCGATCCTTACTCATCTATCATGTTATTTGACGTTTGGATGGACTCCAGTAACTCTGATGTGAGATACGAAATTATCGGTCGCAGCAGAAGCTGGAAATAGTTTTAAACGAAACAACACGCATTAGTGTTGTTCCTGTGATGTATCTAATCGATCCTTACTTATCTATCATGTTATTTGATGTTTGGATGGACTCCAGTAAGTCTGATGTGAGATACAAAGTTTTTGGACGCAGCAGGAGCTGGAAATAGTTTTAAACGAAACAACACGTATTAGCGTTGTTCCTGTGCTGTATCTAATCGATCCTTACTCATATATCATGTTATTTGACGTTTGGATGGACTCCAGTAACCCTGACGTGAGATACGAAGTTCTCGGACGCAGCAGAAGCTGGAAATAGTTTTAAACGAAACAACACGTATTAGCGTTGTTCCTGTGATGTATCTAATCGATCCTTACTCATCTATCATGTTATTTGACGTTTGGATGGACTCCAGTAACTCTGATGTGAGATACGAAATTTTCGGACGCAGCAGAAGCTGGAAATAGTTTTAAACGAAACAACACGCATTAGCGTTGTTCCTGTGATGTATCTAATCGATCCTTACTTAGCTACTATGTTATTTGACGTTTGGATGGACTCCAGTAACTCTAATGTGAGATACGAAATTTTCGGACGCAGCGGAAGCTGGAAATAGTTTTAAACGAAACAACACGCATTAGCGTTGTTCCTGTGATGTATCTAATCGATCCTTACTTATCTATCATGTTATTTGACGTTTGGATGGACTCCAGTAACCCTGACGTGAGATACGAAGTTCTCGGACGCAGCAGAAGCTGGAAATAGTTTGAAACGAAACAGCACGTATTTTCGTTGTTCCTGTGCTGTATCTAATCGATCCTTACTCATATATCATGTTATTTGGCGTTTCGATGGACTCCAGTAGCTCTGATGTGAAAAACGACGTTTTCGGACGCAGCAGAAGCTGGAAATAGTTTTAAACGAAACAACACGTATTAGCGTTGTTCCTGTGATGTATCTAATCGACCCTTACTCATCTATCATGTTGTTTGACGTTTCGATGGACTCCAGTAACTCTAATGTGAGATACGAAATTTTCGGACGCAGCAGAAGCTGGAAATAGTTTTAAACGAAACAACACGCATTAGCGTTGTTCCTGTGATGTATCTAATCGATCCTTATTTATCTATAATGTTATTTGACGTTTGGATGGACTCCAGTAACCCTGACGTGAGATACGAAGTTCTCGGACGCAGCAGAAGCTGGAAATAGTTTTAAACGAAACAACACGTATTAGCGTTGTTCCTGTGATGTATCTAATCGATCCTTACTTATCTAACATGTTATTTGACGTTTGGATGGACTCCAGTAACTCTGATGTGAGACACAAAGTTTTTGGACGCAGCAGAAGCTGGAAATAGTTTTGAAGGAAACAACACGTATTAGCGTTGTTCCTGTGATGTATCTAATCGATCCTTACTTAGCTACTATGTTATTTGACGTTTCGATGGACTCCAGTAACTCTAATGTGAGATACGAAATTTTCGGACGCAGCAGAAGCTGGAAATAGTTTTAAACGAAACAACACGCATTGGCGTTGTTCCTGTGATGTATCTAATCGATCCTTACTCACCTATCATGTTATTTGGCGTTTCGATGTACTCCAGTAACTTTGATGTGAGATACGAAGTTCTCGGACGCAGCTGAAGCTGAAAATAGTTTTAAATGAAACAACACGTATTAGCGTTGTTCCTGTGATGTATCTAAACGATCCTTACTTATCTAACATGTTATCTGACGTTTGGATGGACTCCAGTAAGTCTGATGTGAGATACAAAGTTTTTGGACGCAGCAGGAGCTGGAAATAGTTTTGAACGAAACAACACGTATTAGCGTTGTTCCTGTGACGTATCTAATCGATCCTTACTCATCTATCATGTTATTTTTCGTTTCGATGGACTATAGTAGCTCTGATGTGAGATACGACGTTTTCGGACGCAGCAGAAGCTGGAAATAGTTTTAAACGAAACAACACGTATTAGCGTTGTTCCTGTGATGTATCTAATCGATCCTTACTCATCTATCATGTTATTTGACGTTTGGATGGACTCCAGTAACTCTGATGTGAGATACAAAGTTTTTGGACGCAGCAGAAGCTGGAAATAGTTTTGAACGAAACAACACGTATTAGCGTTGTTCCTGTGATGTATCTAATCGATCCTTACTCATCTATCATGTTATTTGGCGTTTCGATGGACTCCAGTAACTTTGATGTGAGATACGAAGTTCTCGGACGCAGCTGAAGCTGGAAATAGTTTTAAATGAAACAACACGTATTAGCGTTGTTCCTGTGATGTATCTAAACGATCCTTACTTATCTAACTTGTTATTTGACGTTTGGATGGACTCCAGTAAGTCTGATGTGAGATACAAAGTTTTTGGACGCAGCAGGAGCTGGAAATAGTTTTGAACGAAACAACACGTATTAGCGTTGTTCCTGTGATGTATCTAATCGATCCTTACTCATCTATCATGTTATTTGGCGTTTCGATGGACTCCAGTAGCTCTGATGTGAGATACGACGTTTTCGGACGCAGCAGAAGCTGGAAATAGTTTTAAAAGAAACAACACGTATTAGCGTTGTTCCTGTGCTGTATCTAATCGATCCTTACTCATATATCATGTTATTTGACGTTTGGATGGACTCCAGTAACCCTGACGTGAGATACGAAGTTCTCGGACGCAGCAGAAGCTGGAAATAGTTTTAAACGAAACAACACGTATTAGCGTTGTTCCTGTGATGTATCTAATCGATCCTTACTCATCTATCATGTTATTTGACGTTTGGATGGACTCCAGTAACTCTGATGTGAGATACGAAATTTTCGGACGCAGCAGAAGCTGGAAATAGTTTTAAACGAAACAACACGCATTAGCGTTGTTCCTGTGATGTATCTAATCGATCCTTACTTAGCTACTATGTTATTTGACGTTTGGATGGACTCCAGTAACTCTAATGTGAGATACGAAATTTTCGGACGCAGCGGAAGCTGGAAATAGTTTTAAACGAAACAACACGCATTAGCGTTGTTCCTGTGATGTATCTAATCGATCCTTACTTATCTATCATGTTATTTGACGTTTGGATGGACTCCAGTAACCCTGACGTGAGATACGAAGTTCTCGGACGCAGCAAAAGCTGGAAATAATTTTAAACGAAACAACACGTATTAGCGTTGTTCCTGTGATGTATCTAATCGATCCTTACTCATCTATCATGTTATTTGACGTTTGGATGGACTCCAGTAACTCTGATGTGAGATACAAAGTTTTTGGACGCAGCAGAAGCTGGAAATAGTTTGAAACGAAACAACACGTATTTTCGTTGTTCCTGTGCTGTATCTAATCGATCCTTACTCATATATCATGTTATTTGGCGTTTCGATGGACTCCAGTAGCTCTGATGTGAAAAACGACGTTTTCGGACGCAGCAGAAGCTGGAAATAGTTTTAAACGAAACAACACGTATTAGCG
Organism: Prosopocoilus inquinatus; assembly: GCA_036172665.1. Lineage (NCBI taxonomy): Eukaryota > Metazoa > Arthropoda > Insecta > Coleoptera > Lucanidae > Prosopocoilus > Prosopocoilus inquinatus. Next base: position 46,902,555 of record CM069870.1, read on the forward strand.
TTGTTCCTGTGATGTATCTAATCGACCCTTACTCATCTATCATGTTGTTTGACGTTTCGATGGACTCCAGTAACTCTAATGTGAGATACGAAATTTTCGGACGCAGCAGAAGCTGGAAATAGTTTTAAACGAAACAACACGCATTAGCGTTGTTCCTGTGATGTATCTAATCGATCCTTATTTATCTATAATGTTATTTGACGTTTGGATGGACTCCAGTAACCCTGACGTGAGATACGAAGTTCTCGGACGCAGCAGAAGCTGGAAATAGTTTTAAACGAAACAACACGTATTAGCGTTGTTCCTGTGATGTATCTAATCGATCCTTACTCATCTATGATGTTATTTGACGTTTAGATGGACTCCAGTAACTCTGATGTGAGATACAAAGTTTTTGGACGCAGCAGAAGCTGGAAATAGTTTTGAACGAAACAACACGTATTAGCGTTGTTCCTGTGATGTATCTAATCGATCCTTACTCATCTATGATGTTATTTGACGTTTAGATGGACTCCAGTAACTCTGATGTGAGATACAAAGTTTTTGGACGCAGCAGAAGCTGGAAATAGTTTTGAACGAAACAACACGTATTAGCGTTGTTCCTGTGATGTATCTAATCGATCCTTACTCATCTATCATGTTATTTGACGTTTGGATGGACTCCAGTAACTCTGATGTGAGATACGAAATTTTCGGACGCAGCAGAATATGGAAATAGTTTTAAACGAAACAACACGCATTAGTGTTGTTCCTGTGATGTATCTAATCGATCCTTACTTATCTATCATGTTATTTGATGTTTGGATGGACTCCAGTAAGTCTGATGTGAGATACAAAGTTTTTGGACGCAGCAGGAGCTGGAAATAGTTTTAAACGAAACAACACGTATTAGCGTTGTTCCTGTGCTGTATCTAATCGATCCTTACTCATATATCATGTTATTTGACGTTTGGATGGACTCCAGTAACCCTGACGTGAGATACGAAGTTCTCGGACGCAGCAGAAGCTGGAAATAGTTTTAAACGAAACAACACGTATTAGCGTTGTTCCTGTGATGTATCTAATCGATCCTTACTCATCTATCATGTTATTTGACGTTTGGATGGACTCCAGTAACTCTGATGTGAGATACGAAATTTTCGGAAGCAGCAGAAGCTGGAAATAGTTTTAAACGAAACAACACGCATTAGCGTTGTTCCTGTGATGTATCTAATCGATCCTTACTTAGCTACTATGTTATTTGACGTTTGGATGGACTCCAGTAACTCTGATGTGAGATACGAAATTTTCGGACGCAGCAGAAGCTGGAGATAGTTTTAAACGAAACAACACGCATTAGCGTTGTTCCTGTGATGTATCTAATCGATCCTTACTTAGCTACTATGTTATTTGACGTTTGGATGGACTCCAGTAACTCTAATCTGAGATACGAAATTTTCGGACGCAGCAGAAGCTGGAAATAGTTTTTAACGAAACAACACGCATTAGCGTTGTTCCTGTGATGTATCTAATCGATCCTTACTTATCTATCATGTTATTTGACGTTTGGATGGACTCCAGTAACCCTGACGTGAGATACGAAGTTCTCGGACGCAGCAGAAACTGGAAATAGTTTTAAACGAAACAACACGTATTAGCGTTGTTCCTGTGATGTATCTAATCGATCCTTACTCATCTATCATGTTATTTGACGTTTGGATGGACTCCAGTAACTCTGATGTGAGATACAAAGTTTTTGGACGCAGCAGAAGCTGGAAATAGTTTTGAACGAAACAACACGTATTAGCGTTGTTCCTGTGATGTATCTAATCGATCCTTACTTAGCTACTATGTTATTTGACATTTCGATGGACTCCAGTAACTCTAATGTGAGATACGAAATTTTCGGACGCAGCAGAAGCTGGAAATAGTTTTAAACAAAACAACACGCATTAGCGTTGTTCCTGTGATGTATCTAATCGATCCTTACTCACCTATCATGTTATTTGGCGTTTCGATGGACTCCAGTAACTTTGATGTGAGATACGAAGTTCTCGGACGCAGCTGAAGCTGGAAATAGTTTTAAATGAAACAACACGTATTAGCGTTGTTCCTGTGATGTATCTAAACGATCCTTACTTATCTAACATGTTATTTGACGTTTGGATGGACTCCAGTAAGTCTGATGTGAGATACAAAGTTTTTGGACGCAGCAGGAGCTGGAAATAGTTTTGAACGAAACAACACGTATTAGCGTTGTTCCTGTGATGTATCTAATCGATCCTTACTCATCTATCATGTTATTTGGCGTTTCGATGGACTCCAGTAGCTCTGATGTGAGATACGACGTTTTCGGACGCAGCAGAAGCTGGAAATAGTTTTAAAGGAAACAGCACGTATTAGCGTTGTTCCTGTGATGTATCTAATCGATCCTTACTCATCTATCATGTTATTTGACGTTTGGATGGACCCCAGTAACTCTGATGTGAGATACAAAGTTTTTGGACGCAGCAGAAGCTGGAAATAGTTTTGAACGAAACAACACGTATTAGCGTTGTTCCTGTGATGTATCTAATCGATACTTACTCATCTATCATGTTATTTGGCGTTTCGATGGACTCCAGTAACTTTGATGTGAGATACGAAGTTCTCGGACGCAGCTGAAGCTGGAAATAGTTTTAAATGAAACAACACGTATTAGCGTTGTTCCTGTGATGTATCTAAACGATCCTTACTTATCTAACATGTTATTTGACGTTTGGATGGACTCCAGTAAGTCTGATGTGACATACAAAGTTTTTGGACGCAGCAGGAGCTGGAAATAGTTTTGAACGAAACAACACGTATTAGCGTTGTTCCTGTGATGTATCTAATCGATCCTTACTCATCTATCATGTTATTTGGCGTTTCGATGGACTCCAGTAGCTCTGATGTGAGATACGACGTTTTCGGACGCAGCAGAAGCTGGAAATAGTTTTAAACGAAACAACACGTGTTAGCGTTGTTCCTGTGATGTATCTAATCGATCCTTACTCATCTATCATGTTATTTGAGGTTTGGATGGACTCCAGTAACCCTGACGTGATATACGAAGTTCTCGGACGCAGCAGAAGCTGGAAATAATTTTAAACGAAACAACACGCATTAGCGTTGTTCCTGTGATGTATCTAATCGATCCTTACTTATCTATCATGTTATTTGACGTTTGGATGGACTCCAGTAACCCTGACGTGAGATACGAAGTTCTCGGACGCAGCAGAAGCTGGAAATAGTTTTAAACGAAACAACACGTATTAGCGTTGTTCCTGTGATGTATCTAATCGATCCTTACTCATCTATCATGTTATTTGACGTTTGGATGGACTCCAGTAACTCTGATGTGAGATACAAAGTTTTTGGACGCAGCAGAAGCTGGAAATAGTTTTGAACGAAACAACACGTATTAGCGTTGTTCCTGTGATGTATCTAATCGATCCTTACTTAGCTACTATGTTATTTGACATTTCGATCGACTCCAGTAACTCTAATGTGAGATACGAAATTTTCGGACGCAGCAGAAGCTGGAAATAGTTTTAAACAAAACAACACGCATTAGCGTTGTTCCTGTGATGTATCTAATCGATCCTTACTCACCTATCATGTTATTTGGCGTTTCGATGGACTCCAGTAACTTTGATGTGAGATACGAAGTTCTCGGACGCAGCTGAAGCTGGAAATAGTTTTAAATGAAACAACACGTATTAGCGTTGTTCCTGTGATGTATCTAAACGATCCTTACTTATCTAACATGTTATTTGACGTTTGGATGGACTCCAGTAAGTCTGATGTGAGATACAAAGTTTTTGGACGCAGCAGGAGCTGGAAATAGTTTTGAACGAAACAACACGTATTAGCGTTGTTCCTGTGATGTATCTAATCGATCCTTTCTCATCTATCATGTTATTTGGCGTTTCGATGGACTCCAGTAGCTCTGATGTGAGATACGACGTTTTCGGACGCAGCAGAAGCTGGAAATAGTTTTAAACGAAACAACACGTATTAGCGTTGTTCCTGTGATGTATCTAATCGATCCTTACTCATCTATCATGTTATTTGACGTTTGGATGGACTCCAGTAACTATGATGTGAGATACGAAATTATCGGTCGCAGCAGAAGCTGGAAATAGTTTTAAACGAAACAACACGCATTAGTGTTGTTCCTGTGATGTATCTAATCGATCCTTACTTATCTATCATGTTATTTGATGTTTGGATGGACTCCAGTAAGTCTGATGTGAGATACAAAGTTTTTGGACGCAGCAGGAGCTGGAAATAGTTTTAAACGAAACAACACGTATTAGCGTTGTTCCTGTGCTGTATCTAATCGATCCTTACTCATATATCATGTTATTTGACGTTTGGCTGGACTCCAGTAACCCTGACGTGAGATACGAAGTTCTCGGACGCAGCAGAAGCTGGAAATAGTTTTAAACGAAACAACACGTATTAGCGTTGTTCCTGTGATGTATCTAATCGATCCTTACTCATCTATCATGTTATTTGACGTTTGGATGGACTCCAGTAACTCTGATGTGAGATACGAAATTTTCGGACGCAGCAGAAGCTGGAAATAGTTTTAAACGAAACAACACGCATTAGCGTTGTTCCTGTGATGTATCTAATCGATCCTTACTTAGCTACTATGTTATTTGACGTTTGGATGGACTCCAGTAACTCTAATGTGAGATACGAAATTTTCGGACGCAGCGGAAGCTGGAAATAGTTTTAAACGAAACAACACGCATTAGCGTTGTTCCTGTGATGTATCTAATCGATCCTTACTTATCTATCATGTTATTTGACGTTTGGATGGACTCCAGTAACCCTGACGTGAGATACGAAGTTCTCGGACGCAGCAGAAGCTGGAAATAGTTTGAAACGAAACAACACGTATTTTCGTTGTTCCTGTGCTGTATCTAATCGATCCTTACTCATATATCATGTTATTTGGCGTTTCTATGGACTCCAGTAGCTCTGATGTGAAAAACGACGTTTTCGGACGCAGCAGAAGCTGGAAATAGTTTTAAACGAAACAACACGTATTAGCGTTGTTCCTGTGATGTATCTAATCGACCCTTACTCATCTATCATGTTGTTTGACGTTTCGATGGACTCCAGTAACTCTAATGTGAGATACGAAATTTTCGGACGCAGCAGAAGCTGGAAATAGTTTTAAACGAAACAACACGCATTAGCGTTGTTCCTGTGATGTATCTAATCGATCCTTATTTATCTATAATGTTATTTGACGTTTGGATGGACTCCAGTAACCCTGACGTGAGATACGAAGTTCTCGGACGCAGCAGAAGCTGGAAATAGTTTTAAACGAAACAACACGTATTAGCGTTGTTCCTGTGATGTATCTAATCGATCCTTACTCATCTATCATGTTATTTGACGTTTGGATGGACTCCAGTAACTCTGACGTGAGATAAGAAATTTTCGGACGCAGCAGAAGCTGGAAATAGTTTTAAACGAAACAACACGCATTAGCGTTGTTCCTGTGATGTATCTAATCGATCCTTACTCACCTATCATGTTATTTGGCGTTTCGATGGACTCCAGTAACTTTGATGTGAGATACGAAGTTCTCGGACGCAGCTGAAGCTGGAAATAGTTTTAAATGAAACAACACGTATTAGCGTTGTTCCTGTGATGTATCTAAACGATCCTTACTTATCTAACATGTTATTTGACGTTTGGATGGACTCCAGTAACTCTGATGTGAGACACAAAGTTTTTGGACGCAGCAGAAGCTGGAAATAGTTTTGAAGGAAACAACACGTATTAGCGTTGTTCCTGTGATGTATCTAATCGATCCTTACTTAGCTACTATGTTATTTGACGTTTCGATGGACTCCAGTAACTCTAATGTGAGATACGTAATTTTCGGACGCAGCAGAAGCTGGAAATAGTTTTAAACGAAACAACACGCATTGGCGTTGTTCCTGTGATGTATCTAATCGATCCTTACTCACCTATCATGTTATTTGGCGTTTCGATGTACTCCAGTAACTTTGATGTGAGATACGAAGTTCTCGGACGCAGCTGAAGCTGAAAATAGTTTTAAATGAAACAACACGTATTAGCGTTGTTCCTGTGATGTATCTAAACGATCCTTACTTATCTAACATGTTATCTGACGTTTGGATGGACTCCAGTAAGTCTGATGTGAGATACAAAGTTTTTGGACGCAGCAGGAGCTGGAAATAGTTTTGAACGAAACAACACGTATTAGCGTTGTTCCTGTGACGTATCTAATCGATCCTTACTCATCTATCATGTTATTTTTCGTTTCGATGGACTATAGTAGCTCTGATGTGAGATACGACGTTTTCGGACGCAGCAGAAGCTGGAAATAGTTTTAAACGAAACAACACGTATTAGCGTTGTTCCTGTGATGTATCTAATCGATCCTTACTCATCTATCATGTTATTTGACGTTTGGATGGACTCCAGTAACTCTGATGTGAGATACAAAGTTTTTGGACGCAGCAGAAGCTGGAAATAGTTTTGAACGAAACAACACGTATTAGCGTTGTTCCTGTGATGTATCTAATCGATCCTTACTCATCTATCATGTTATTTGGCGTTTCGATGGACTCCAGTAACTTTGATGTGAGATACGAAGTTCTCGGACGCAGCTGAAGCTGGAAATAGTTTTAAATGAAACAACACGTATTAGCGTTGTTCCTGTGATGTATCTAAACGATCCTTACTTATCTAACTTGTTATTTGACGTTTGGATGGACTCCAGTAAGTCTGATGTGAGATACAAAGTTTTTGGACGCAGCAGGAGCTGGAAATAGTTTTGAACGAAACAACACGTATTAGCGTTGTTCCTGTGATGTATCTAATCGATCCTTACTCATCTATCATGTTATTTGGCGTTTCGATGGACTCCAGTAGCTCTGATGTGAGATACGACGTTTTCGGACGCAGCAGAAGCTGGAAATAGTTTTAAACGAAACAACACGTATTAGCGTTGTTCCTGTGATGTATCTAATCGATCCTTAGTCATCTATCATGTTATTTGACGTTTGGATGGACTCCAGTAACCCTGACGTGATATACGAAGTTCTCGGACGCAGCAGAATCTGGAAATAATTTTAAACGAAACAACACGTATTAGCGTTGTTCCTGTGATGTATCTAATCGATCCTTACTCATCTATCATGTTATTTGACGTTTGGATGGACTCCAGTAACCCTGACGTGATATACGAAGTTCTCGGACGCAGCAGAAGCTGGAAATAATTTTAAACGAAACAACACGTATTAGCGTTGTTCCTGTGATGTATCTAATCGATCCTTACTCATCTATCATGTTATTTGACGTTTGGATGGACTCCAGTAACCCTGACGTGAGATACGAAGTTCTCGGACGCAGCAGAAGCTGGAAATAGTTTTTAAACGAAACAACACGCATTAGCGTTGTTCCTGTGATGTATCTAATCGATCCTTACTTATCTATCATGTTATTTGACGTTTGGATGGACTCCAGTAACCCTGACGTGAGATACGAAGTTCTCGGACGCAGCAGAAGCTAAAAATAGTTTTAAACGAAACAACACGTATTAGCGTTGTTCCTGTGATGTATCTAATCGATCCTTACTCATCTATCATGTTATTTGACGTTTGGATGGACTCCAGTAACTCTGATGTGAGATACAAAGTTTTTGGACGCAGCAGAAGCTGGAAATAGTTTTGAACGAAACAACACGTATTAGCGTTGTTCCTGTGATGTATCTAATCGATCCTTACTCATCTATCATGTTATTTGACGTTTGGATGGACTCCAGTAACTCTGATGTGAGATACAAAGTTTTTGGACGCAGCAGAAGCTGGAAATAGTTTTGAACGAAACAACACGTATTAGCGTTGTTACTGTGATGTATCTAATCGATCCTTACTTATCTATTATGTTATTTGACGTTTGGATGGACTCCAGTATGTCTGATGTGTGATACAAATTTTTTGGACGCAGCAGGAGCTGGAAATAGTTTTAAACGAAACAACACGTATTAGCGTTGTTCCTGTGCTGTATCTAATCGATCCTTACTTAGCTACTATGTTATTTGACGTTTGGATGGACTCCAGTAACTCTGATGTGAGATACGAAATTTTCGGACGCAGCAGAAGCTGGAAATAGTTTTAAACGAAACAACACGCATTAGCGTTGTTCCTGTGATGTATCTAATCGATCCTTACTTAGCTACTATGTTATTTGACGTTTGGATGGACTCCAGTAACTCTAATGTGAGATACGAAATTTTCGGACGCAGCAGAAGCTGGAAATAGTTTTTAACGAAACAACACGCATTAGCGTTGTTCCTGTGATGTATCTAATCGATCCTTACTTATCTATCATGTTATTTGACGTTTGGATGGACTCCAGTAACCCTGACGTGAGATACGAAGTTCTCGGACGCATCAGAAACTGGAAATAGTTTTAAACGAAACAACACGTATTAGCGTTGTTCCTGTGATGTATCTAATCGATCCTTACTTAGCTACTATGTTATTTGACATTTCGATGGACTCCAGTAACTCTAATGTGAGATACGAAATTTTCGGACGCAGCAGAAGCTGGAAATAGTTTTAAACAAAACAACACGCATTAGCGTTGTTCCTGTGATGTATCTAATCGATCCTTACTCACCTATCATGTTATTTGGCGTTTCGATGGACTCCAGTAACTTTGATGTGAGATACGACGTTTTCGGACGCAGCAGAAGCTGGAAATAGTTTTAAACGAAACAACACGTATTAGCGTTGTTCCTGTGATGTATCTAATCGATCCTTACTCATCTATCATGTTATTTGACGTTTCGATGGACTCCAGTAACTCTAATGTGAGATGCGAAATTTTCGGACGCAGCAGAAGCTGGAAATAGTTTTAAACGAAACAACACGCATTAGCGTTGTTCCTGTGATGTATCTAATCTATCCTTACTTATCTATCATGTTATTTGACGTTTGGATGGACTCCAGTAACCCTGACGTGATATACGAAGTTCTCGGACGCAGCAGAAGCTGGAAATAATTTGAAACGAAACAACACGTATTAGCGTTGTTCCTGTGATGTATCTAATCGATCCTTACTCATCTATCATGTTATTTGACGTTTGGATGGACTCCAGTAACTCTGATGTGAGATACAAAGTTTTTGGACGCAGCAGAAGCTGGAAATAGTTTTGAACGAAACAACACGTATTAGCGTTGTTCCTGTGATGTATCTAATCGATACTTACTCATCTATCATGTTATTTGGCGTTTCGATGGACTCCAGTAACTTTGATGTGAGATACGAAGTTCTCGGACGCAGCTGAAGCTGGAAATAGTTTTAAATGAAACAACACGTATTAGCGTTGTTCCTGTGATGTATCTAAACGATCCTTACTTATCTAACATGTTATTTGACGTTTGGATGGACTCCAGTAAGTCTGATGTGAGATACAAAGTTTTTGGACGCAGCAGGAGCTGGAAATAGTTTTGAACGAAACAACACGTATTAGCGTTGTTCCTGTGATGTATCTAATCGATCCTTACTCATCTATCATGTTATTTGGCGTTTCGATGGACTCCAGTAGCTCTGATGTGAGATACGACGTTTTCGGACGCAGCAGAAGCTGGAAATAGTTTTAAACGAAACAACACGTGTTAGCGTTGTTCCTGTGATGTATCTAATCGATCCTTACTCATCTATCATGTTATTTGACGTTTGGATGGACTCCAGTAACCCTGACGTGATATACGAAGTTCTCGGACGCAGCAGAAGCTGGAAATAATTTTAAACGAAACAACACGTATTAGCGTTGTTCCTGTGATGTATCTAATCGATCCTTACTCATCTATCATGTTATTTGACGTTTGGATGGACTCCAGTAACCCTGACGTGATATACGAAGTTCTCGGACGCAGCAGAAGCTGGAAATAATTTTAAACGAAACAACACGTATTAGCGTTGTTCCTGTGATGTATCTAATCGATCCTTACTCATCTATCATGTTATTTGACGTTTGGATGGACTCCAGTAACCCTGACGTGAGATACGAAGTTCTCGGACGCAGCAGAAGCTGGAAATAGTTTTTAAACGAAACAACACGCATTAGCGTTGTTCCTGTGATGTATCTAATCGATCCTTACTTATCTATCATGTTATTTGACGTTTGGATGGACTCCAGTAACCCTGACGTGAGATACGAAGTTCTCGGACGCAGCAGAAGCTAAAAATAGTTTTAAACGAAACAACACGTATTAGCGTTGTTCCTGTGATGTATCTAATCGATCCTTACTCATCTATCATGTTATTTGACGTTTGGATGGACTCCAGTAACTCTGATGTGAGATACAAAGTTTTTGGACGCAGCAGAAGCTGGAAATAGTTTTGAACGAAACAACACGTATTAGCGTTGTTCCTGTGATGTATCTAATCGATCCTTACTCATCTATCATGTTATTTGACGTTTGGATGGACTCCAGTAACTCTGATGTGAGATACAAAGTTTTTGGACGCAGCAGAAGCTGGAAATAGTTTTGAACGAAACAACACGTATTAGCGTTGTTACTGTGATGTATCTAATCGATCCTTACTTATCTATCATGTTATTTGACGTTTGGATGGACTCCAGTATGTCTGATGTGTGATACAAATTTTTTGGACGCAGCAGGAGCTGGAAATAGTTTTAAACGAAACAACACGTATTAGCGTTGTTCCTGTGCTGTATCTAATCGATCCTTACTTAGCTACTATGTTATTTGACGTTTGGATGGACTCCAGTAACTCTGATGTGAGATACGAAATTTTCGGACGCAGCAGAAGCTGGAAATAGTTTTAAACGAAACAACACGCATTAGCGTTGTTCCTGTGATGTATCTAATCGATCCTTACTTAGCTACTATGTTATTTGACGTTTGGATGGACTCCAGTAACTCTAATGTGAGATACGAAATTTTCGGACGCAGCAGAAGCTGGAAATAGTTTTTAACGAAACAACACGCATTAGCGTTGTTCCTGTGATGTATCTAATCGATCCTTACTTATCTATCATGTTATTTGACGTTTGGATGGACTCCAGTAACCCTGACGTGAGATACGAAGTTCTCGGACGCATCAGAAACTGGAAATAGTTTTAAACGAAACAACACGTATTAGCGTTGTTCCTGTGATGTATCTAATCGATCCTTACTTAGCTACTATGTTATTTGACATTTCGATGGACTCCAGTAACTCTAATGTGAGATACGAAATTTTCGGACGCAGCAGAAGCTGGAAATAGTTTCAAACAAAACAACACGCATTAGCGTTGTTCCTGTGATGTATCTAATCGATCCTTACTCACCTATCATGTTATTTGGCGTTTCGATGGACTCCAGTAACTTTGATGTGAGATACGACGTTTTCGGACGCAGCAGAAGCTGGAAATAGTTTTAAACGAAACAACACGTATTAGCGTTGTTCCTGTGATGTATCTAATCGATCCTTACTCATCTATCATGTTATTTGACGTTTCGATGGACTCCAGTAACTCTAATGTGAGATGCGAAATTTTCGGACGCAGCAGAAGCTGGAAATAGTTTTAAACGAAACAACACGCATTAGCGTTGTTCCTGTGATGTATCTAATCTATCCTTACTTATCTATCATGTTATTTGACGTTTGGATGGACTCCAGTAACCCTGACGTGATATACGAAGTTCTCGGACGCAGCAGAAGCTGGAAATAATTTGAAACGAAACAACACGTATTAGCGTTGTTCCTGTGATGTATCTAATCGATCCTTACTCATCTATCATGTTATTTGACGTTTGGATGGACTCCAGTAACTCTGATGTGAGATACAAAGTTTTTGGACGCAGCAGAAGCTGGAAATAGTTTTGAACGAAACAACACGTATTAGCGTTGTTCCTGTGATGTATCTAATCGATACTTACTCATCTATCATGTTATTTGGCGTTTCGATGGACTCCAGTAACTTTGATGTGAGATACGAAGTTCTCGGACGCAGCTGAAGCTGGAAATAGTTTTAAATGAAACAACACGTATTAGCGTTGTTCCTGTGATGTATCTAAACGATCCTTACTTATCTAACATGTTATTTGACGTTTGGATGGACTCCAGTAAGTCTGATGTGAGATACAAAGTTTTTGGACGCAGCAGGAGCTGGAAATAGTTTTGAACGAAACAACACGTATTAGCGTTGTTCCTGTGATGTATCTAATCGATCCTTACTCATCTATCATGTTATTTGGCGTTTCGATGGACTCCAGTAGCTCTGATGTGAGATACGACGTTTTCGGACGCAGCAGAAGCTGGAAATAGTTTTAAACGAAACAACACGTGTTAGCGTTGTTCCTGTGATGTATCTAATCGATCCTTACTCATCTATCATGTTATTTGACGTTTGGATGGACTCCAGTAACCCTGACGTGATATACGAAGTTCTCGGACGCAGCAGAAGCTGGAAATAATTTTAAACGAAACAACACGTATTAGCGTTGTTCCTGTGATGTATCTAATCGATCCTTACTCATCTATCATGTTATTTGACGTTTGGATGGACTCCAGTAACCCTGACGTGATATACGAAGTTCTCGGACGCAGCAGAAGCTGGAAATAATTTTAAACGAAACAACACGTATTAGCGTTGTTCCTGTGATGTATCTAATCGATCCTTACTCATCTATCATGTTATTTGACGTTTGGATGGACTCCAGTAACCCTGACGTGAGATACGAAGTTCTCGGACGCAGCAGAAGCTGGAAATAGTTTTTAAACGAAACAACACGCATTAGCGTTGTTCCTGTGATGTATCTAATCGATCCTTACTTATCTATCATGTTATTTGACGTTTGGATGGACTCCAGTAACCCTGACGTGAGATACGAAGTTCTCGGACGCAGCAGAAGCTAAAAATAGTTTTAAACGAAACAACACGTATTAGCGTTGTTCCTGTGATGTATCTAATCGATCCTTACTCATCTATCATGTTATTTGACGTTTGGATGGACTCCAGTAAGTCTGATGTGAGATACAAAGTTTTTGGACGCAGCAGAAGCTGGAAATAGTTTTGAACGAAACAACACGTATTAGCGTTGTTCCTGTGATGTATCTAATCGATCCTTACTCATCTATCATGTTATTTGACGTTTGGATGGACTCCAGTAACTCTGATGTGAGATACAAAGTTTTTGGACGCAGCAGAAGCTGGAAATAGTTTTGAACGAAACAACACGTATTAGCGTTGTTACTGTGATGTATCTAATCGATCCTTACTTATCTATCATGTTATTTGACGTTTGGATGGACTCCAGTATGTCTGATGTGTGATACAAATTTTTTGGACGCAGCAGAAGCTGGAAATAGTTTTAAACGAAACAACACGTATTAGCGTTGTTCCTGTGCTGTATCTAATCGATCCTTACTTAGCTACTATGTTATTTGACGTTTGGATGGACTCCAGTAACTCTGATGTGAGATACGAAATTTTCGGACGCAGCAGAAACTGGAAATAGTTTTAAACGAAACAACACGCATTAGCGTTGTTCCTGTGATGTATCTAATCGATCCTTACTTAGCTACTATGTTATTTGACGTTTGGATGGACTCCAGTAACTCTAATGTGAGATACGAAATTTTCGGACGCAGCAGAAGCTGGAAATAGTTTTTAACGAAACAACACGCATTAGCGTTGTTCCTGTGATGTATCTAATCGATCCTTACTTATCTATTATGTTATTTGACGTTTGGATGGACTCCAGTAACCCTGACGTGAGATACGAAGTTCTCGGACGCATCAGAAACTGGAAATAGTTTTAAACGAAACAACACGTATTAGCGTTGTTCCTGTGATGTATCTAATCGATCCTTACTTAGCTACTATGTTATTTGACATTTCGATGCACTCCAGTAACTCTAATGTGAGATACGAAATTTTCGGACGCAGCAGAAGCTGGAAATAGTTTTAAACAAAACAACACGCATTAGCGTTGTTCCTGTGATGTATCTAATCGATCCTTACTCACCTATCATGTTATTTGGCGTTTCGATGGACTCCAGTAACTTTGATGTGAGATACGACGTTTTCGGACGCAGCAGAAGCTGGAAATAGTTTTAAACGAAACAACACGTATTAGCGTTGTTCCTGTGATGTATCTAATCGATCCTTACTCATCTATCATGTTATTTGACGTTTCGATGGACTCCAGTAACTCTAATGTGAGATGCGAAATTTTCGGACGCAGCAGAAGCTGGAAATAGTTTTAAACGAAACAACACGCATTAGCGTTGTTCCTGTGATGTATCTAATCTATCATTACTTATCTATCATGTTATTTGACGTTTGGATGGACTACAGTAACCCTGACGTGATATACGAAGTTCTCGGACGCAGCAGAAGCTGGAAATAATTTGAAACGAAACAACACGTATTAGCGTTGTTCCTGTGATGTATCTAATCGATCCTTACTCATCTATCATGTTATTTGACGTTTGGATGGACTCCAGTAACTCTGATGTGAGATACAAAGTTTTTGGACGCAGCAGAAGCTGGAAATAGTTTTGAACGAAACAACACGTATTAGCGTTGTTCCTGTGATGTATCTAATCGATACTTACTCATCTATCATGTTATTTGGCGTTTCGATGGACTCCAGTAACTTTGATGTGAGATACGAAGTTCTCGGACGCAGCTGAAGCTGGAAATAGTTTTAAATGAAACAACACGTATTAGCGTTGTTCCTGTGATGTATCTAAACGATCCTTACTTATCTAACATGTTATTTGACGTTTGGATGGACTCCAGTAAGTCTGATGTGAGATACAAAGTTTTTGGACGCAGCAGGAGCTGGAAATAGTTTTGAACGAAACAACACGTATTAGCGTTGTTCCTGTGATGTATCTAATCGATCCTTACTCATCTATCATGTTATTTGGCGTTTCGATGGACTCCAGTAGCTCTGATGTGAGATACGACGTTTTCGGACGCAGCAGAAGCTGGAAATAGTTTTAAACGAAACAACACGCATTAGCGTTGTTCCTGTGCTGTATCTAATCGATCCTTACTCATATATCATGTTATTTGACGTTTGGATGGACTCCAGTAACCCTGACGTGAGATACGAAGTTCTCGGACGCAGCAGAAGCTGGAAATAGTTTTAAACGAAACAACACGTATTAGCGTTGTTCCTGTGATGTATCTAATCGATCCTTACTCATCTATCATGTTATTTGACGTTTGGATGGACTCCAGTAACCCTGACGTGAGATACGAAGTTCTCGGACGCAGCAGAAGCTGGAAATAGTTTTAAACGAAACAACACGTATTAGCGTTGTTCCTGTGATGTATCTAATCGATCCTTACTCATCTATGATGTTATTTGACGTTTAGATGGACTCCAGTAACTCTGATGTGAGATACAAAGTTTTTGGACGCAGCAGAAGCTGGAAATAGTTTTGAACGAAACAACACGTATTAGCGTTGTTCCTGTGATGTATCTAATCGATCCTTACTCATCTATCATGTTATTTGACGTTTGGATGGACTCCAGTAACTCTGATGTGAGATACAAAGTTTTTGGACGCAGCAGGAGCTGGAAATAGTTTTAAACGAAACAACACGTATTAGCGTTGTTCCTGTGATGTATCTAATCGATCCTTACTCATCTATCATGTTATTTGACGTTTGGATGGACTCCAGTAACTCTGATGTGAGATACAAAGTTCTTGGACGCAGCAGAAGCTGGAAATAGTTTTGAACGAAACAACACGTATTAGCGTTGTTCCTGTGATGTATCTAATCGATCCTTACTCATCTATCATGTTATTTGACGTTTGGATGGACTCCAGTAACTCTGATGTGAGATACGAAATTTTCGGACGCAGCAGAAGCTGGAAATAGTTTTAAACGAAACAACACGCATTAGTGTTGTTCCTGTGATGTATCTAATCGATCCTTACTTATCTATCATGTTATTTGATGTTTGGATGGACTCCAGTAAGTCTGATGTGAGATACAAAGTTTTTGGACGCAGCAGGAGCTGGAAATAGTTTTAAACGAAACAACACGTATTAGCGTTGTTCCTGTGCTGTATCTAATCGATCCTTACTCATATATCATGTTATTTGACGTTTGGATGGACTCCAGTAACCCTGACGTGAGATACGAAGTTCTCGGACGCAGCAGAAGCTGGAAATAGTTTTAAACGAAACAACACGTATTAGCGTTGTTCCTGTGATGTATCTAATCGATCCTTACTCATCTATCATGTTATTTGACGTTTGGATGGACTCCAGTAACTCTGATGTGAGTTACGAAATTTTCGGACGCAGCAGAAGCTGGAAATAGTTTTAAACGAAACAACACGCATTAGCGTTGTTCCTGTGATGTATCTAATCGATCCTTACTTAGCTACTATGTTATTTGACGTTTGGATGGACTCCAGTAACTCTGATGTGAGATACGAAATTTTCGGACGCAGCAGAAGCTGGAAATAGTTTTAAACGAAACAACACGCATTAGCGTTGTTCCTGTGATGTATCTAATCGATCCTTACTTAGCTACTATGTTATTTGACGTTTGGATGGACTCCAGTAACTCTAATGTGAGATACGAAATTTTCGGACGCAGCAGAAGCTGGAAATAGTTTTTAACGAAACAACACGCATTAGCGTTGTTCCTGTGATGTATCTAATCGATCCTTACTTATCTATCATGTTATTTGACGTTTGGATGGACTCCAGTAACCCTGACGTGAGATACGAAGTTCTCGGACGCAGCAGAAACTGGAAATAGTTTTAAACGAAACAACACGTATTAGCGTTGTTCCTGTGATGTATCTAATCGATCCTTACTCATCTATCATGTTATTTGACGTTTGGATGGACTCCAGTAACTCTGATGTGAGATACAAAGTTTTTGGACGCAGCAGAAGCTGGAAATAGTTTTGAACGAAACAACACGTATTAGCGTTGTTCCTGTGATGTATCTAATCGATCCTTACTTAGCTACTATGTTATTTGACGTTTGGATGGACTCCAGTAACTCTGATGTGAGATACGAAATTTTCGGACGCAGCAGAAGCTGGAAATAGTTTTAAACGAAACAACACGCATTAGCGTTGTTCCTGTGATGTATCTAATCGATCCTTACTTAGCTACTATGTTATTTGACGTTTGGATGGACTCCAGTAACTCTAATGTGAGATACGAAATTTTCGGACGCAGCAGAAGCTGGAAATAGTTTTTAACGAAACAACACGCATTAGCGTTGTTCCTGTGATGTATCTAATCGATCCTTACTCATCTATCATGTTATTTGACGTTTGGATGGACTCCAGTAACTCTGATGTGAGATACAAAGTTTTTGGACGCAGCAGAAGCTGGAAATAGTTTTAAACGAAACAACACGCATTAGCGTTGTTCCTGTGATGTATCTAATCGATCCTTACTTAGCTACTATGTTATTTGACATTTCGATGGACTCCAGTAACTCTAATGTGAGATACGAAATTTTCGGACGCAGCAGAAGCTGGAAATAGTTTTAAAGAAAACAACACGCATTAGCGTTGTTCCTGTGATGTATCTAATCGATCCTTACTCACCTATCATGTTATTTGGCGTTTCGATGGACTCCAGTAACTTTGATGTGAGATACGAAGTTCTCGGACGCAGCTGAAGCTGGAAATAGTTTTAAATGAAACAGCACGTATTAGCGTTGTTCCTGTGATGTATCTAAACGATCCTTACTTATCTAACATGTTATTTGACGTTTGGATGGACTCCAGTAAGTCTGATGTGAGATACAAAGTTTTCTGACGCAGCAGGAGCTGGAAATAGTTTTGAACGAAACAACACGTATTAGCGTTGTTCCTGTGATGTATCTAATCGATCCTTACTCATCTATCATGTTATTTGGCGTTTCGATGGACTCCAGTAGCTCTGATGTGAGATACGACGTTTTCGGACGCAGCAGAAGCTGGAAATAGTTTTAAACGAAACAACACGTATTAGCGTTGTTCCTGTGATGTATCTAATCGATCCTTACTCATCTATCATGTTATTTGACGTTTGGATGGACTCCAGTAACTCTGATGTGAGATACGAAATTTTCGGACGCAGCAGAAGCTGGAAATAGCTTTAAACGAAACAACACGCATTAGTGTTGTTCCTGTGATGTATCTAATCGATCCTTACTTATCTATCATGTTATTTGATGTTTGGATGGACTCCAGTAAGTCTGATGTGAGATACAAAGTTTTTGGACGCAGCAGGAGCTGGAAATAGTTTTAAACGAAACAACACGTATTAGCGTTGTTCCTGTGCTGTATCTAATCGATCCTTACTCATATATCATGTTATTTGACGTTTGGATGGACTCCAGTAACCCTGACGTGAGATACGAAGTTCTCGGACGCAGCAGAAGCTGGAAATAGTTTTAAACGAAACAACACGTATTAGCGTTGTTCCTGTGATGTATCTAATCGATCCTTACTCATCTATCATGTTATTTGACGTTTGGATGGACTCCAGTAACTCTGATGTGAGATACGAAATTTTCGGACGCAGCAGAAGCTGGAAATAGTTTTAAACGAAACAACACGCATTAGCGTTGTTCCTGTGATGTATCTAATCGATCCTTACTTAGCTACTATGTTATTTGACGTTTGGATGGACTCCAGTAACTCTAATGTGAGATACGAAATTTTCGGACGCAGCAGAAGCTGGAAATAGTTTTAAACGAAACAACAAGCATTAGCGTTGTTCCTGTGATGTATCTAATCGATCCTTACTTATCTATCATGTTATTTGACGTTTGGATGGACTCCAGTATGTCTGATGTGTGATACAAATTTTTTGGACGCAGCAGGAGCTGGAAATAGTTTTAAACGAAACAACACGTATTAGCGTTGTTCCTGTGATGTATCTAATCGATCCTTACTCATCTATCATGTTATTTGACGTTTGGATGGACTCCAGTAACTCTGATGTGAGATACAAAGTTTTTGGACGCAGCAGAAGCTGGAAATAGTTTGAAACGAAACAACACGTATTTTCGTTGTTCCTGTGCTGTATCTAATCGATCCTTACTCATATATCATGTTATTTGGCGTTTCGATGGACTCCAGTAGCTCTGATATGAAAAACGACGTTTTCGGACGCAGCAGAAGCTGGAAATAGTTTTAAACGAAACAACACGTATTAGCGTTGTTCCTGTGTTGTATCTAATCGATCCTTACTCATCTATCATGTTGTTTGACGTTTCGATGGACTCCAGTAACTCTAATGTGAGATACGAAATTTTCGGACGCAGCAGAAGCTGGAAATAGTTTTAAACGAAACAACACGCATTAGCGTTGTTCCTGTGATGTATCTAATCGATCCTTACTTATCTATAATGTTATTTGACGTTTGGATGGACTCCAGTAACCCTGACGTGAGATACGAAGTTCTCGGACGCAGCAGAAGCTGGAAATAGTTTTAAACGAAACAACACGTATTAGCGTTGTTCCTGTGATGTATCTAATCGATCCTTACTCATCTATCATGTTACTTGACGTTTGGATGGACTCCAGTAACTCTGACGTGAGATACGAAATTTTCGGACGCAGCAGAAGCTGGAAATAGTTTTAAACGAAACAACACGCATTAGCGTTGTTCCTGTGATGTATCTAATCGATCCTTACTCATCTATCATGTTATTTGACGTTTGGATGGACTCCAGTAACTCTGATGTGAGATACAAAGTTTTTGGACGCAGCAGAAGCTGGAAATAGTTTTGAACGAAACAACACGTATTAGCGTTGTTACTGTGATGTATCTAATCGATCCTTACTTATCTATCATGTTATTTGACGTTTGGATGGACTCCAGTATGTCTGATGTGTGATATAAATTTTTTGGACGCAGCAGGAGCTGGAAATAGTTTTAAACGAAACAACACGTATTAGCGTTGTTCCTGTGCTGTATCTGATCGATCCTTACTTAGCTACTATGTTATTTGACGTTTGGATGGACTCCAGTAACTCTGATGTGAGATACGAAATTTTCGGACGCAGCAGAAGCTGGAAATAGTTTTAAACGAAACAACACGCATTAGCGTTGTTCCTGTGATGTATCTAATCGATCCTTACTTAGCTACTATGTTATTTGACGTTTGGATGGACTCCAGTAACTCTAATGTGAGATAGGAAATTTTCGGACGCAGCAGAAGCTGGAAATAGTTTCTAACGAAACAACACGCATTAGCGTTGTTCCTGTGATGTATCTAATCGATCCTTACTTATCTATCATGTTATTTGACGTTTGGATGGACTCCAGTAACCCTGACGTGAGATACGAAGTTCTCGGACGCATCAGAAACTGGAAATAGTTTTAAACGAAACAACACGTATTAGCGTTGTTCCTGTGATGTATCTAATCGATCCTTACTTAGCTACTATGTTATTTGACATTTCGATGGACTCCAGTAACTCTAATGTGAGATACGAAATTTTCGGACGCAGCAGAAGCTGGAAATAGTTTTAAACAAAACAACACGCATTAGCGTTGTTCCTGTGATGTATCTAATCGATCCTTACTCACCTATCATGTTATTTGGCGTTTCGATGGACTCCAGTAACTTTGATGTGAGATACGACGTTTTCGGACGCAGCAGAAGCTGGAAATAGTTTTTAACGAAACAGCACGTATTAGCGTTGTTCCTGTGATGTATCTAATCGATCCTTACTCATCTATCATGTTATTTGACGTTTCGATGGACTCCAGTAACTCTAATGTGAGATGCGAAATTTTCGGACGCAGCAGAAGCTGGAAATAGTTTTAAACGAAACAACACGCATTAGCGTTGTTCCTGTGATGTATCTAATCTATCCTTACTTATCTATCATGTTATTTGACGTTTGGATGGACTCCAGTAACCCTGACGTGATATACGAAGTTCTCGGACGCAGCAGAAGCTGGAAATAATTTGAAACGAAACAACACGTATTAGCGTTGTTCCTGTGATGTATCTAATCGATCCTTACTCATCTATCATGTTATTTGACGTTTGGATGGACTCCAGTAACTCTGATGTGAGATACAAAGTTTTTGGACGCAGCAGAAGCTGGAAATAGTTTTGAACGAAACAACACGTATTAGCGTTGTTCCTGTGATGTATCTAATCGATACTTACTCATCTATCATGTTATTTGGCGTTTCGATGGACTCCAGTAACTTTGATGTGAGATACGAAGTTCTCGGACGCAGCTGAAGCTGGAAATAGTTTTAAATGAAACAACACGTATTAGCGTTGTTCCTGTGATGTATCTAAACGATCCTTACTTATCTAACATGTTATTTGACGTTTGGATGGACTCCAGTAAGTCTGATGTGAGATACAAAGTTTTTGGACGCAGCAGGAGCTGGAAATAGTTTTGAACGAAACAACACGTATTAGCGTTGTTCCTGTGATGTATCTAATCGATCCTTACTCATCTATCATGTTATTTGGCGTTTCGATGGACTCCAGTAGCTCTGATGTGAGATACGACGTTTTCGGACGCAGCAGAAGCTGGAAATAGTTTTAAACGAAACAACACGTGTTAGCGTTGTTCCTGTGATGTATCTAATCGATCCTTACACATCTATCATGTTATTTGACGTTTGGATGGACTCCAGTAACCCTGACGTGATATACGAAGTTCTCGGACGCAGCAGAAGCTGGAAATAATTTTAAACGAAACAACACGCATTAGCGTTGTTCCTGTGATGTATCTAATCGATCCTTACTTATCTATCATGTTATTTGACGTTTGGATGGACTCCAGTAACCCTGACGTGAGATACGAAGTTCTCGGACGCAGCAGAAGCTGGAAATAGTTTTAAACGAAACAACACGTATTAGCGTTGTTCCTGTGATGTATCTAATCGATCCTTACTCATCTATGATGTTATTTGACGTTTAGATGGACTCCAGTAACTCTGATGTGAGATACAAAGTTTTTGGACGCAGCAGAAGCTGGAAATAGTTTTGAACGAAACAACACGTATTAGCGTTGTTCCTGTGATGTATCTAATCGATCCTTACTCCTCTATCATGTTATTTGACGTTTGGATGGACTCCAGTAACTCTGATGTGAGATACAAAGTTTTTGGACGCAGCAGGAGCTGGAAATAGTTTTAAACGAAACAACACGTATTAGCGTTGTTCCTGTGATGTATCTAATCGATCCTTACTCATCTATCATGTTATTTGACGTTTGGATGGACTCCAGTAACTCTGATGTGAGATACAAAGTTCTTGGACGCAGCAGAAGCTGGAAATAGTTTTGAACGAAACAACACGTATTAGCGTTGTTCCTGTGATGTATCTAATCGATCCTTACTCATCTATCATGTTATTTGACGTTTGGATGGACTCCAGTAACTCTGATGTGAGATACGAAATTTTCGGACGCAGCAGAAGCTGGAAATAGTTTTAAACGAAACAACACGCATTAGTGTTGTTCCTGTGATGTATCTAATCGATCCTTACTTATCTATCATGTTATTTGATGTTTGGATGGACTCCAGTAAGTCTGATGTGAGATACAAAGTTTTTGGACGCAGCAGGAGCTGGAAATAGTTTTAAACGAAACAACACGTATTAGCGTTGTTCCTGTGCTGTATCTAATCGATCCTTACTCATATATCATGTTATTTGACGTTTGGATGGACTCCAGTAACCCTGACGTGAGATACGAAGTTCTCGGACGCAGCAGAAGCTGGAAATAGTTTTAAACGAAACAACACGTATTAGCGTTGTTCCTGTGATGTATCTAATCGATCCTTACTCATCTATCATGTTATTTGACGTTTGGATGGACTCCAGTAACTCTGATGTGAGTTACGAAATTTTCGGACGCAGCAGAAGCTGGAAATAGTTTTAAACGAAACAACACGCATTAGCGTTGTTCCTGTGATGTATCTAATCGATCCTTACTTAGCTACTATGTTATTTGACGTTTGGATGGACTCCAGTAACTCTAATGTGAGATACGAAATTTTCGGACGCAGCAGAAGCTGGAAATAGTTTTTAACGAAACAACACGCATTAGCGTTGTTCCTGTGATGTATCTAATCGATCCTTACTTATCTATCATGTTATTTGACGTTTGGATGGACTCCAGTAACCCTGACGTGAGATACGAAGTTCTCGGACGCAGCAGAAACTGGAAATAGTTTTAAACGAAACAACACGTATTAGCGTTGTTCCTGTGATGTATCTAATCGATCCTTACTCATCTATCATGTTATTTGACGTTTGGATGGACTCCAGTAACTCTGATGTGAGATACAAAGTTTTTGGACGCAGCAGAAGCTGGAAATAGTTTTGAACGAAACAACACGTATTAGCGTTGTTCCTGTGATGTATCTAATCGATCCTTACTTAGCTACTATGTTATTTGACATTTCGATGGACTCCAGTAACTCTAATGTGAGATACGAAATTTTCGGACGCAGCAGAAGCTGGAAATAGTTTTAAAGAAAACAACACGCATTAGCGTTGTTCCTGTGATGTATCTAATCGATCCTTACTCACCTATCATGTTATTTGGCGTTTCGATGGACTCCAGTAACTTTGATGTGAGATACGAAGTTCTCGGACGCAGCTGAAGCTGGAAATAGTTTTAAATGAAACAACACGTATTAGCGTTGTTCCTGTGATGTATCTAAACGATCCTTACTTATCTAACATGTTATTTGACGTTTGGATGGACTCCAGTAAGTCTGATGTGAGATACAAAGTTTTCTGACGCAGCAGGAGCTGGAAATAGTTTTGAACGAAACAACACGTATTAGCGTTGTTCCTGTGATGTATCTAATCGATCCTTACTCATCTATCATGTTATTTGGCGTTTCGATGGACTCCAGTAGCTCTGATGTGAGATACGACGTTTTCGGACGCAGCAGAAGCTGGAAATAGTTTTAAACGAAACAACACGTATTAGCGTTGTTCCTGTGATGTATCTAATCGATCCTTACTCATCTATCATGTTATTTGACGTTTGGATGGACTCCAGTAACTCTGATGTGAGATACGAAATTTTCGGACGCAGCAGAAGCTGGAAATAGTTTTAAACGAAACAACACGCATTAGTGTTGTTCCTGTGATGTATCTAATCGATCCTTACTTATCTATCATGTTATTTGATGTTTGGATGGACTCCAGTAAGTCTGATGTGTGATACAAAGTTTTTGGACGCAGCAGGAGCTGGAAATAGTTTTAAACGAAACAACACGTATTAGCGTTGTTCCTGTGATGTATCTAATCGATCCTTACTCATCTATCATGTTATTTGACGTTTGGATGGACTCCAGTAACTCTGATGTGAGATACAAAGTTTTTGGACGCAGCAGAAGCTGGAAATAGTTTGAAACGAAACAACACGTATTCTCGTTGTTCCTGTGCTGTATCTAATCGATCCTTACTCATATATCATGTTATTTGGCGTTTCGATGGACTCCAGTAGCTCTGATGTGAAAAACGACGTTTTCGGACGCAGCAGAAGCTGGAAATAGTTTTAAACGAAACAACACGTATTAGCGTTGTTCCTGTGATGTATCTAATCGATCCTTACTCATCTATCATGTTGTTTGACGTTTCGATGGACTCCAGTAACTCTAATGTGAGATACGAAATTTTCGGACGCAGCAGAAGCTGGAAATAGTTTTAAACGAAACAACACGCATTAGCGTTGTTCCTGTGATGTATCTAATCGATCCTTACTTATCTATAATGTTATTTGACGTTTGGATGGACTCCAGTAACCCTGACGTGAGATACGAAGTTCTCGGACGCAGCAGAAGCTGGAAATAGTTTTAAACGAAACAACACGTATTAGCGTTGTTCCTGTGATGTATCTAATCGATCCTTACTCATCTATCATGTTACTTGACGTTTGGATGGACTCCAGTAACTCTGACGTGAGATACGAAATTTTCGGACGCAGCAGAAGCTGGAAATAGTGTTAAACGAAACAACACGCATTAGCGTTGTTCCTGTGATGTATCTAATCGATCCTTACTCATCTATCATGTTATTTGACGTTTGGATGGACTCCAGTAACCCTGACGTGAGATACGAAGTTCTCGGACGCAGCAGAAGCTGGAAATAGTTTTTAAACGAAACAACACGCATTAGCGTTGTTCCTGTGATGTATCTAATCGATCCTTACTCATCTATCATGTTATTTGACGTTTGGATGGACTCCAGTAACCCTGACGTGATATACGAAGTTCTCGTACGCAGCAGAAGCTGGAAATAATTTTAAACGAAACAACACGTATTAGCGTTGTTCCTGTGATGTATCTAATCGATCCTTACTCATCTATCATGTTATTTGACGTTTGGATGGACTCCAGTAACCCTGACGTGATATACGAAGTTCTCGGACGCAGCAGAAGCTAAAAATAGTTTTTAAACGAAACAACACGCATTAGCGTTGTTCCTGTGATGTATCTAATCGATCCTTACTTATCTATCATGTTATTTGACGTTTGGATGGACTCCAGTAACCCTGACGTGAGATACGAAGTTCTCGGACGCAGCAGAAGCTAAAAATAGTTTTAAACGAAACAACACGTATTAGCGTTGTTCCTGTGATGTATCTAATCGATCCTTACTCATCTATCATGTTATTTGACGTTTGGATGGACTCCAGTAACTCTGATGTGAGATACAAAGTTTTTGGACGCAGCAGAAGCTGGAAATAGTTTTGAACGAAACAACACGTATTAGCGTTGTTCCTGTGATGTATCTAATCGATCCTTACTCATCTATCATGTTATTTGACGTTTGGATGGACTCCAGTAACTCTGATGTGAGATACAAAGTTTTTGGACGCAGCAGAAGCTGGAAATAGTTTTGAACGAAACAACACGTATTAGCGTTGTTACTGTGATGTATCTAATCGATCCTTACTTATCTATCATGTTATTTGACGTTTGGATGGACTCCAGTATGTCTGATGTGAGATACAAAGTTTTTGGACGCAGCAGAAGCTGGAAATAGTTTGAAACGAAACAACACGTATTCTCGTTGTTCCTGTGCTGTATCTAATCGATCCTTACTCATATATCATGTTATTTGGCGTTTCGATGGACTCCAGTAGCTCTGATGTGAAAAACGACGTTTTCGGACGCAGCAGAAGCTGGAAATAGTTTTAAACGAAATAACACGTATTAGCGTTGTTCCTGTGATGTATCTAATCGATCCTTACTCATCTATCATGTTGTTTGACGTTTCGATGGACTCCAGTAACTCTAATGTGAGATACGAAATTTTCGGACGCAGCAGAAGCTGGAAATACTTTTAAACGAAACAAAACGCATTAGTGTTGTTCCTGTGATGTATCTAATCGATCCTTACTTATCTATCATGTTATTTGATGTTTGGATGGACTCCAGTAAGTCTGATGTGAGATACAAAGTTTTTGGACGCAGCAGGAGCTGGAAATAGTTTTAAACGAAACAACACGTATTAGCGTTGTTCCTGTGCTGTATCTAATCGATCCTTACTCATATATCATGTTATTTGACGTTTGGATGGACTCCAGTAACCCTGACGTGAGATACGAAGTTCTCGGACGCAGCAGAAGCTGGAAATAGTTTTAAACGAAACAACACGTATTAGCGTTGTTCCTGTGATGTATCTAATCGATCCTTACTCATCTATCATGTTATTTGACGTTTGGATGGACTCCAGTAACTCTGATGTGAGATACGAAATTTTCGGACGCAGCAGAAGCTGGAAATAGTTTTAAACGAAACAACACGCATTAGCGTTGTTCCTGTGATGTATCTAATCGATCCTTACTTAGCTACTATGTTATTTGACGTTTGGATGGACTCCAGTAACTCTAATGTGAGATACGAAATTTTCGGACGCAGCAGAAGCTGGAAATAGTTTTAAACGAAACAACAAGCATTAGCGTTGTTCCTGTGATGTATCTAATCGATCCTTACTTATCTATCATGTTATTTGACGTTTGGATGGACTCCAGTAACCCTGACGTGAGATACGAAGTTCTCGGACGCAGCAAAAGCTGGAAATAGTTTTAAACGAAACAACACGTATTAGCGTTGTTCCTGTGATGTATCTAATCGATCCTTACTCATCTATCATGTTATTTGACGTTTGGATGGACTCCAGTAACTCTGATGTGAGATACAAAGTTTTTGGACGCAGCAGAAGCTGGAAATAGTTTGAAACGAAACAACACGTATTTTCGTTGTTCCTGTGCTGTATCTAATCGATCCTTACTCATATATCATGTTATTTGGCGTTTCGATGGACTCCAGTAGCTCTGATGTGAAAAACGACGTTTTCGGACGCAGCAGAAGCTGGAAATAGTTTTAAACGAAACAACACGTATTAGCGTTGTTCCTGTGATGTATCTAATCGATCCTTACTCATCTATCATGTTGTTTGACGTTTCGATGGACTCCAGTAACTCTAATGTGAGATACGAAATTTTCGGACGCAGCAGAAGCTGGAAATAGTTTTAAACGAAACAACACGCATTAGCGTTGTTCCTGTGATGTATCTAATCGATCCTTACTTATCTATAATGTTATTTGACGTTTGGATGGACTCCAGTAACCCTGACGTGAGATACGAAGTTCTCGGACGCAGCAGAAGCTGGAAATAGTATTAAACGAAACAACACGTATTAGCGTTGTTCCTGTGATGTATCTAATCGATCCTTACTCATCTATCATGTTACTTGACGTTTGGATGGACTCCAGTAACTCTGACGTGAGATACGAAATTTTCGGACGCAGCAGAAGCTGGAAATAGTTTTAAACGAAACAACACGCATTAGCGTTGTTCCTGTGATGTATCTAATCGATCCTTACTCATCTATCATGTTATTTGACGTTTGGATGGACTCCAGTAACCCTGACGTGAGATACGAAGTTCTCGGACGCAGCAGAAGCTGGAAATAGTTTTTAAACGAAACAACACGCATTAGCGTTGTTCCTGTGATGTATCTAATCGATCCTTACTCATCTATCATGTTATTTGACGTTTGGATGGACTCCAGTAACCCTGACGTGATATACGAAGTTCTCGGACGCAGCAGAAGCTGGAAATAATTTTAAACGAAACAACACGTATTAGCGTTGTTCCTGTGATGTATCTAATCGATCCTTACTCATCTATCATGTTATTTGACGTTTGGATGGACTCCAGTAACCCTGACGTGATATACGAAGTTCTCGGACGCAGCAGAAGCTAAAAATAGTTTTTAAACGAAACAACACGCATTAGCGTTGTTCCTGTGATGTATCTAATCGATCCTTACTTATCTATCATGTTATTTGACGTTTGGATGGACTCCAGTAACCCTGACGTGAGATACGAAGTTCTCGGACGCAGCAGAAGCTAAAAATAGTTTTAAACGAAACAACACGTATTAGCGTTGTTCCTGTGATGTATCTAATCGATCCTTACTCATCTATCATGTTATTTGACGTTTGGATGGACTCCAGTAACTCTGATGTGAGATACAAAGTTTTTGGACGCAGCAGAAGCTGGAAATAGTTTTGAACGAAACAACACGTATTAGCGTTGTTCCTGTGATGTATCTAATCGATCCTTACTCATCTATCATGTTATTTGACGTTTGGATGGACTCCAGTAACTCTGATGTGAGATACAAAGTTTTTGGACGCAGCAGAAGCTGGAAATAGTTTTGAACGAAACAACACGTATTAGCGTTGTTACTGTGATGTATCTAATCGATCCTTACTTATCTATCATGTTATTTGACGTTTGGATGGACTCCAGTATGTCTGATGTGTGATACAAATTTTTTGGACGCAGCAGGAGCTGGAAATAGTTTTAAACGAAACAACACGTATTAGCGTTGTTCCTGTGATGTATCTAATCGATCCTTACTCATCTATCATGTTATTTGACGTTTGGATGGACTCCAGTAACTCTGATGTGAGATACAAAGTTTTTGGACGCAGCAGAAGCTGGAAATAGTTTGAAACGAAACAACACGTATTTTCGTTGTTCCTGTGCTGTATCTAATCGATCCTTACTCATATATCATGTTATTTGGCGTTTCGATGGACTCCAGTAGCTCTGATGTGATAAACGACGTTTTCGGACGCAGCAGAAGCTGGAAATAGTTTTAAACGAAACAACACGTATTAGCGTTGTTCCTGTGATGTATCTAATCGATCCTTACTCATCTATCATGTTGTTTGACGTTTCGATGGACTCCAGTAACTCTAATGTGAGATACGAAATTTTCGGACGCAGCAGAAGCTGGAAATAGTTTTAAACGAAACAACACGCATTAGCGTTGTTCCTGTGATGTATCTAATCGATCCTTACTTATCTATAATGTTATTTGACGTTTGGATGGACTCCAGTAACCCTGACGTGAGATACGAAGTTCTCGGACGCAGCAGAAGCTGGAAATAGTTTTAAACGAAACAACACGTATTAGCGTTGTTCCTGTGATGTATCTAATCGATCCTTACTCATCTATCATGTTACTTGACGTTTGGATGGACTCCAGTAACTCTGACGTGAGATACGAAATTTTCGGACGCAGCAGAAGCTGGAAATAGTTTTAAACGAAACAACACGCATTAGCGTTGTTCCTGTGATGTATCTAATCGATCCTTACTCATCTATCATGTTATTTGACGTTTGGATGGACTCCAGTAACCCTGACGTGAGATACGAAGTTCTCGGACGCAGCAGAAGCTGGAAATAGATTTTAAACGAAGCAACACGCATTAGCGTTGTTCCTGTGATGTATCTAATCGATCCTTACTCATCTATCATGTTATTTGACGTTTGGATGGACTCCAGTAACCCTGACGTGATATACGAAGTTCTCGGACGCAGCAGAAGCTGGAAATAATTTTAAACGAAACAACACGTATTAGCGTTGTTCCTGTGATGTATCTAATCGATCCTTACTCATCTATCATGTTATTTGACGTTTGGATGGACTCCAGTAACCCTGACGTGATATACGAAGTTCTCGGACGCAGCAGAAGCTAAAAATAGTTTTTAAACGAAACAACACGCATTAGCGTTGTTCCTGTGATGTATCTAATCGATCCTTACTTATCTATCATGTTATTTGAAGTTTGGATGGACTCCAGTAACCCTGACGTGAGATACGAAGTTCTCGGACGCAGCAGAAGCTAAAAATAGTTTTAAACGAAACAACACGTATTAGCGTTGTTCCTGTGATGTATCTAATCGATCCTTACTCATCTATCATGTTATTTGACGTTTGGATGGACTCCAGTAACTCTGATGTGAGATACAAAGTTTTTGGACGCAGCAGAAGCTGGAAATAGTTTTGAACGAAACAACACGTATTAGCGTTGTTCCTGTGATGTATCTAATCGATCCTTACTCATCTATCATGTTATTTGACGTTTGGATGGACTCCAGTAACTCTGATGTGAGATACAAAGTTTTTGGACGCAGCAGAAGCTGGAAATAGTTTTGAACGAAACAACACGTATTAGCGTTGTTACTGTGATGTATCTAATCGATCCTTACTTATCTATCATGTTATTTGACGTTTGGATGGACTCCAGTATGTCTGATGTGTGATACAAATTTCTTGGACGCAGCAGGAGCTGGAAATAGTTTTAAACGAAACAACACGTGTTAGCGTTGTTCCTGTGCTGTATCTAATCGATCCTTACTTAGCTACTATGTTATTTGACGTTTGGATGGACTCCAGTAACTCTGATGTGAGATACGAAATTTTCGGACGCAGCAGAAGCTGGAAATAGTTTTAAACGAAACAACACGCATTAGCGTTGTTCCTGTGATGTATCTAATCGATCCTTACTTAGCTACTATGTTATTTGACGTTTGGATGGACTCCAGTAACTCTAATGTGAGA
The DNA here is from genome assembly GCA_036172665.1 of Prosopocoilus inquinatus. Classification (NCBI taxonomy): domain Eukaryota; kingdom Metazoa; phylum Arthropoda; class Insecta; order Coleoptera; family Lucanidae; genus Prosopocoilus; species Prosopocoilus inquinatus. The sequence goes on from CM069870.1 coordinate 46,933,493, forward strand.
TACGAAATTTTCGGACGCAGCAGAAGCTGGAAATAGTTTTTAACGAAACAACACGCATTAGCGTTGTTCCTGTGATGTATCTAATCGATCCTTACTTATCTATCATGTTATTTGACGTTTGGATGGACTCCAGTAACCCTGACGTGAGATACGAAGTTCTCGGACGCATCAGAAACTGGAAATAGTTTTAAACGAAACAACACGTATTAGCGTTGTTCCTGTGATGTATCTAATCGATCCTTACTTAGCTACTATGTTATTTGACATTTCGATGGACTCCAGTAACTCTAATGTGAGATACGAAATTTTCGGACGCAGCAGAAGCTGGAAATAGTTTTAAACAAAACAACACGCATTAGCGTTGTTCCTGTGATGTATCTAATCGATCCTTACTCACCTATCATGTTATTTGGCGTTTCGATGGACTCCAGTAACTTTGATGTGAGATACGACGTTTTCGGACGCAGCAGAAGCTGGAAATAGTTTTAAACGAAACAACACGTATTAGCGTTGTTCCTGTGATGTATCTAATCGATCCTTACTCATCTATCATGTTATTTGACGTTTCGATGGACTCCAGTAACTCTAATGTGAGATACGAAATTTTCGGACGCAGCAGAAGCTGGAAATAGTTTTAAACGAAACAACACGCATTAGCGTTGTTCCTGTGATGTATCTAATCTATCCTTACTTATCTATCATGTTATTTGACGTTTGGATGGACTCCAGTAACCCTGACGTGATATACGAAGTTCTCGGACGCAGCAGAAGCTGGAAATAATTTGAAACGAAACAACACGTATTAGCGTTGTTCCTGTGATGTATCTAATCGATCCTTACTCATCTATCATGTTATTTGACGTTTGGATGGACTCCAGTAACTCTGATGTGAGATACAAAGTTTTTGGACGCAGCAGAAGCTGGAAATAGTTTTGAACGAAACAACACGTATTAGCGTTGTTCCTGTGATGTATCTAATCGATACTTACTCATCTATCATGTTATTTGGCGTTTCGATGGACTCCAGTAACTTTGATGTGAGATACGAAGTTCTCGGACGCAGCTGAAGCTGGAAATAGTTTTAAATGAAACAACACGTATTAGCGTTGTTCCTGTGATGTATCTAAACGATCCTTACTTATCTAACATGTTATTTGACGTTTGGATGGACTCCAGTAAGTCTGATGTGAGATACAAAGTTTTTGGACGCAGCAGGAGCTGGAAATAGTTTTGAACGAAACAACACGTATTAGCGTTGTTCCTGTGATGTATCTAATCGATCCTTACTCATCTATCATGTTATTTGGCGTTTCGATGGACTCCAGTAGCTCTGATGTGAGGTACGACGTTTTCGGACGCAGCAGAAGCTGGAAATAGTTTTAAACGAAACAACACGTGTTAGCGTTGTTCCTGTGATGTATCTAATCGGTCCTTACTCATCTATCATGTTATTTGACGTTTGGATGGACTCCAGTAACCCTGACGTGATATACGAAGTTCTCGGACGCAGCAGAAGCTGGAAATAATTTAAACGAAACAACACGCATTAGCGTTGTTCCTGTTATGTATCTAATCGATCCTTACTTATCTATCATGTTATTTGACGTTTGGATGGACTCCAGTAACCCTGACGTGAGATACGAAGTTCTCGGACGCAGCAGAAGCTGGAAATAGTTTTAAACGAAACAACACGTATTATCGTTGTTCCTGTGATGTATCTAATCGATCCTTACTCATCTATGATGTTATTTGACGTTTAGATGGACTCCAGTAACTCTGATGTGAGATACAAAGTTTTTGGACGCAGCAGAAGCTGGAAATAGTTTTGAACGAAACAACACGTATTAGCGTTGTTCCTGTGATGTATCTAATCGATCCTTACTCATCTATCATGTTATTTGACGTTTGGATGGACTCCAGTAACTCTGATGTGAGATACAAAGTTTTTGGACGCAGCAGGAGCTGGAAATAGTTTTAAACGAAACAACACGTATTAGCATTGTTCCTGTGATGTATCTAATCGATCCTTACTCATCTATCATGTTATTTGACGTTTGGATGGACTCCAGTAACTCTGATGTGAGATACAAAGTTTTTTTACGCAGCAGAAGCTGGAAATAGTTTTGAACGAAACAACACGTATTAGCGTTGTTCCTGTGATGTATCTAATCGATCCTTACTCATCTATCATGTTATTTGACGTTTGGATGGACTCCAGTAACTCTGATGTGAGATACGAAATTTTCGGACGCAGCAGAAGCTGGAAATAGTTTTAAACGAAACAACACGCATTAGTGTTGTTCCTGTGATGTATCTAATCGATCCTTACTTATCTATCATGTTATTTGATGTTTGGATGGACTCCAGTAAGTCTGATGTGAGATACAAAGTTTTTGGACGCAGCAGGAGCTGGAAATAGTTTTAAACGAAACAACACGTATTAGCGTTGTTCCTGTGCTGTATCTAATAGATCCTTACTCATATATCATGTTATTTGACGTTTGGATGGACTCCAGTAACCCTGACGTGAGATACGAAGTTCTCGGACGCAGCAGAAGCTGGAAATAGTTTTAAACGAAACAACACGTATTAGCGTTGTTCCTGTGATGTATCTAATCGATCCTTACTCATCTATCATGTTATTTGACGTTTGGATGGACTCCAGTAACTCTGATGTGAGATACGAAATTTTCGGACGCAGCAGAAGCTGGAAATAGTTTTAAGCGAAACAACACGCATTAGCGTTGTTCCTGTGATGTATCTAATCGATCCTTACTTAGCTACTATGTTATTTGACGTTTGGATGGACTCCAGTAACTCTGATGTGAGATACGAAATTTTCGGACGCAGCAGAAGCTGGAAATAGTTTTAAACGAAACAACACGCATTAGCGTTGTTCCTGTGATGTATCTAATCGATCCTTACTTAGCTACTATGTTATTTGACGTTTGGATGGACTCCAGTAACCCTGACGTGAGATACGAAGTTCTCGGACGCAGCAGAAACTGGAAATAGTTTTAAACGAAACAACACGTATTAGCGTTGTTCCTGTGATGTATCTAATCGATCCTTACTCATCTATCATGTTATTTGACGTTTGGATGGACTCCAGTAACTCTGATGTGAGATACAAAGTTTTTGGACGCAGCAGAAGCTGGAAATAGTTTTGAACGAAACAACACGTATTAGCGTTGTTCCTGTGATGTATCTAATCGATCCTTACTTAGCTACTATGTTATTTGACATTTCGATGGACTCCAGTAACTCTAATGTGAGATACGAAATTTTCGGACGCAGCAGAAGCTGGAAATAGTTTTAAACAAAACAACACGCATTAGCGTTGTTCCTGTGATGTATCTAATCGATCCTTACTCACCTATCATGTTATTTGGCGTTTCGATGGACTCCAGTAACTTTGATGTGAGATACGAAGTTCTCGGACGCAGCTGAAGCTGGAAATAGTTTTAAATGAAACAACACGTATTAGCGTTGTTCCTGTGATGTATCTAAACGATCCTTACTTATCTAACATGTTATTTGACGTTTGGATGGACTCCAGTAAGTCTGATGTGAGATACAAAGTTTTTGGACGCAGCAGGAGCTGGAAATAGTTTTGAACGAAACAACACGTATTAGCGTTGTTCCTGTGATGTATCTAATCGATCCTTACTCATCTATCATGTTATTTGGCGTTTCGATGGACTCCAGTAACTCTGATGTGAGATACGAAATTTTCGGACGCAGCAGAAGCTGGAAATAGTTTTAAGCGAAACAACACGCATTAGCGTTGTTCCTGTGATGTATCTAATCGATCCTTACTTAGCTACTATGTTATTTGACGTTTGGATGGACTCCAGTAACTCTGATGTGAGATACGAAATTTTCGGACGCAGCAGAAGCTGGAAATAGTTTTAAACGAAACAACACGCATTAGCGTTGTTCCTGTGATGTATCTAATCGATCCTTACTTAGCTACTATGTTATTTGACGTTTGGATGGACTCCAGTAACCCTGACGTGAGATACGAAGTCCTCGGACGCAGCAGAAACTGGAAATAGTTTTAAACGAAACAACACGTATTAGCGTTGTTCCTGTGATGTATCTAATCGATCCTTACTCATCTATCATGTTATTTGACGTTTGGATGGACTCCAGTAACTCTGATGTGAGATACAAAGTTTTTGGACGCAGCAGAAGCTGGAAATAGTTTTGAACGAAACAACACGTATTAGCGTTGTTCCTGTGATGTATCTAATCGATCCTTACTTAGCTACTATGTTATTTGACATTTCGATGGACTCCAGTAACTCTAATGTGAGATACGAAATTTTCGGACGCAGCAGAAGCTGGAAATAGTTTTAAACAAAACAACACGCATTAGCGTTGTTCCTGTGATGTATCTAATCGATCCTTACTCACCTATCATGTTATTTGGCGTTTCGATGGACTCCAGTAACTTTGATGTGAGATACGAAGTTCTCGGACGCAGCTGAAGCTGGAAATAGTTTTAAATGAAACAACACGTATTAGCGTTGTTCCTGTGATGTATCTAAACGATCCTTACTTATCTAACATGTTATTTGACGTTTGGATGGACTCCAGTAAGTCTGATGTGAGATACAAAGTTTTTGGACGCAGCAGGAGCTGGAAATAGTTTTGAACGAAACAACACGTATTAGCGTTGTTCCTGTGATGTATCTAATCGATCCTTACTCATCTATCATGTTATTTGGCGTTTCGATGGACTCCAGTAGCTCTGATGTGAGATACGACGTTTTCGGACGCAGCAGAAGCTGGAAATAGTTTTAAACGAAACAACACGTATTAGCGTTGTTCCTGTGATGTATCTAATCGATCCTTACTCATCTATCATGTTATTTGACGTTTGGATGGACTCCAGTAACTCTGATGTGAGATACGAAATTTTCGGACGCAGCAGAAGCTGGAAATAGTTTTAAACGAAACAACACGCATTAGCGTTGTTCCTGTGATGTATCTAATCGATCCTTACTTAGCTACTATGTTATTTGACGTTTGGATGGACTCCAGTAACTCTAATGTGAGATACGAAATTTTCGGACGCAGCAGAAGCTGGAAATAGTTTTAAACGAAACAACAAGCATTAGCGTTGTTCCTGTGATGTATCTAATCGATCCTTACTTATCTATCATGTTATTTGACGTTTGGATGGACTCCAGTAACCCTGACGTGAGATACGAAGTTCTCGGACGTAGCAAAAGCTGGAAATAGTTTTAAACGAAACAACACGTATTAGCGTTGTTCCTGTGATGTATCTAATCGATCCTTACTCATCTATCATGTTACTTGACGTTTGGATGGACTCCAGTAACTCTGACGTGAGATACGAAATTTTCGGACGCAGCAGAAGCTGGAAATAGTTTTAAACGAAACAACACGCATTAGCGTTGTTCCTGTGATGTATCTAATCGATCCTTACTCACCTATCATGTTATTTGGCGTTTCGATGGACTCCAGTAACTTTGATGTGAGATACGAAGTTCTCGGACGCAGCTGAAGCTGGAAATAGTTTTAAATGAAACAACACGTATTAGCGTTGTTCCTGTGATGTATTTAAACGATCCTTACTTATCTAACATGTTATTTGACGTTTGGATGGACTCCAGTAACTCTGATGTGAGATACAAAGTTTTTGGACGCAGCAGAAGCTGGAAATAGTTTTGAAGGAAACAACACGTATTAGCGTTGTTCCTGTGATGTATCTAATCGATCCTTACTTAGCTACTATGTTATTTGACGTTTCGATGGACTCCAGTAACTCTAATGTGAGATACGAAATTTTCGGACGCAGCAGAAGCTGGAAATAGTTTTAAACGAAACAACACGCATTAGCGTTGTTCCTGTGATGTATCTAATCGATCCTTACTCACCTATCATGTTATTTGGCGTTTCGATGGACTCAAGTAACTTTGATGTGAGATACGAAGTTCTCGGACGCAGCTGAAGCTGAAAATAGTTTTAAATGAAACAACACGTATTAGCGTTGTTCCTGTGATGTATCTAAACGATCCTTACTTATCTAACATGTTATTTGACGTTTGGATGGACTCCAGTAAGTCTGATGTGAGATACAAAGTTTTTGGACGCAGCAGGAGCTGGAAATAGTTTTGAACGAAACAACACGTATTAGCGTTGTTCCTGTGACGTATCTAATCGATCCTTACTCATCTATCATGTTATTTTTCGTTTCGATGGACTCCAGTAGCTCTGATGTGAGATACGACGTTTTCGGACGCAGCAGAAGCTGGAAATAGTTTTAAACGAAACAACACGTATTAGCGTTGTTCCTGTGATGTATCTAATCGATCCTTACTCATCTATCATGTTATTTGACGTTTCGATGGACTCCAGTAACTCTAACGTGAGATACGAAATTTTCGGACGCAGCAGAAGCTGGAAATAGTTTTAAACGAAACAACACGTATTAGCGTTGTTCCTGTGATGTATCTAATCGATCCTTACTCATCTATCATGTTATTTGACGTTTGGATGGACTCCAGTAACTCTGATGTGAGATACAATGTTTTTGGACGCAGCAGAAGCTGGAAATAGTTTTGAACGAAACAACACGTATTAGCGTTGTTCCTGTGATGTATCTAATCGATCCTTACTCATCTATCATGTTATTTGGCGTTTCGATGGACTCCAGTAACTTTGATGTGAGATACGAAGTTCTCGGACGCAGCTGAAGCTGGAAATAGTTTTAAATGAAACAACACGTATTAGCGTTGTTCCTGTGATGTATCTAAACGATCCTTACTTATCTAACTTGTTATTTGACGTTTGGATGGACTCCAGTAAGTCTGATGTGAGATACAATGTTTTTGGACGCAGCAGGAGCTGGAAATAGTTTTGAACGAAACAACACGTATTAGCGTTGTTTCTGTGATGTATCTAATCGATCCTTACTCATCTATCATGTTGTTTGGCGTTTCGATGGACTCCAGTAGCTCTGATGTGAGATACGACGTTTTCGGACGCAGCAGAAGCTGGAAATAGTTTTAAACGAAACAACACGTATTAGCGTTGTTCCTGTGATGTATCTAATCGATCCTTACTCATCTATCATATTATTTGACGTTTGGATGGACTCCAGTAACCCTGACGTGATATACGAAGTTCTCGGACGCAGCAGAATCTGGAAATAATTTTAAACGAAACAACACGTATTAGCGTTGTTCCTGTGATGTATCTAATCGATCCTTACTCATCTATCATGTTATTTGACGTTTGGATGGACTCCAGTAACCCTGACGTGATATACGAAGTTCTCGGACGCATCAGAAGCTGGAAATAATTTTAAACGAAACAACACGTATTAGCGTTGTTCCTGTGATGTATCTAATCGATCCTTACTCATCTATCATGTTATTTGACGTTTTAATGGACTCTAGTAACCCTGACGTGAGATACGAAGTTCTCGGACGCAGCAGAAGCTGGAAATAGTTTTTAAACGAAACAACACGCATTAGCGTTGTTCCTGTGATGTATCTAATCGATCCTTACTTATCTATCATGTTATTTGACGTTTGGATGGACTCCAGTAACCCTGACATGAGATACGAAGTTCTCGGACGCAGCAGAAGCTAAAAATAGTTTTAAACGAAACAACACGTATTAGCGTTGTTCCTGTGATGTATCTAATCGATCCTTACTCATCTATCATGTTATTTGACGTTTGGATGGACTCCAGTAACTCTGATGTGAGATACAAAGTTTTTGGACGCAGCAGAAGCTGGAAATAGTTTTGAACGAAACAACACGTATTAGCGTTGTTCCTGTGATGTATCTAATCGATCCTTACTCATCTATCATGTTATTTGACGTTTGGATGGACTCCAGTAACTCTGATGTGAGATATAAAGTTTTTGGACGCAGCAGAAGCTGGAAATAGTTTTGAACGAAACAACACGTATTAGCGTTGTTACTGTGATGTATCTAATCGATCCTTACTTATCTATCATGTTATTTGACGTTTGGATGGACTCCAGTATGTCTGATGTGTGATACAAATTTTTTGGACGCAGCAGGAGCTGGAAATAGTTTTAAACGAAACAACACGTATTAGCGTTGTTCCTGTGCTGTATCTAATCGATCCTTACTTAGCTACTATGTTATTTGACGTTTGGATGGACTCCAGTAACTCTAATGTGAGATACGAAATTTTCGGACGCAGCAGAAGCTGGAAATAGTTTTAAACGAAACAACACGCATTAGCGTTGTTCCTGTGATGTATCTAATCGATCCTTACTTATCTATCATGTTATTTGACGTTTGGATGGACTCCAGTAACCCTGACGTGAGATACGAAGTTCTCGGACGCAGCAGAAACTGGAAATAGTTTTAAACGAAACAACACGTATTAGCGTTGTTCCTGTGATGTATCTAATCGATCCTTACTCATCTATCATGTTATTTGACGTTTGGATGGACTCCAGTAACTCTGATGTGAGATACAAAGTTTTTGGACGCAGCAGAAGCTGGAAATAGTTTTGAACGAAACAACACGTATTAGCGTTATTCCTGTGATGTATCTAATCGATCCTTACTTAGCTACTATGTTATTTGACATTTCGATGGACTCCAGTAACTCTAATGTGAGATACGAAATTTTCGGACGCAGCAGAAGCTGGAAATAGTTTTAAACGAAACAACACGCATTAGCGTTGTTCCTGTGATGTATCTAATCGATCCTTACTTAGCTACTATGTTATTTGACGTTTGGATGGACTCCAGTAACTCTAATGTGAGATACGAAATTTTCGGACGCAGCAGAAGCTGGAAATAGTTTTAAACGAAACAACACGCATTAGCGTTGTTCCTGTGATGTATCTAATCGATCCTTACTTATCTATCATGTTATTTGACGTTTGGATGGACTCCAGTAACCCTGACGTGAGATACGAAGTTCTCGGACGCAGCAGAAACTGGAAATAGTTTTAAACGAAACAACACGTATTAGCGTTGTTCCTGTGATGTATCTAATCGATCCTTACTCATCTATCATGTTATTTGACGTTTGGATGGACTCCAGTAACTCTGATGTGAGATACAAAGTTTTTGGACGCAGCAGAAGCTGGAAATAGTTTTGAACGAAACAACACGTATTAGCGTTGTTCCTGTGATGTATCTAATCGATCCTTACTTAGCTACTATGTTATTTGACATTTCGATGGACTCCAGTAACTCTAATGTGAGATACGAAATTTTCGGACGCAGCAGAAGCTGGAAATAGTTTTAAACGAAACAACACGCATTAGCGTTGTTCCTGTGATGTATCTAATCGATCCTTACTCACCTATCATGTTATTTGGCGTTTCGATGGACTCCAGTAACTTTGATGTGAGATACGAAGTTCTCGGACGCAGCTGAAGCTGGAAATAGTTTTAAACGAAACAACACGCATTAGCGTTGTTCCTGTGATGTATCTAATCGATCCTTACTCATCTATCATGTTATTTGGCGTTTCGATGGACTCCAGTAGCTCTGATGTGAGATACGACGTCTTCTGAGGCAGCAGAAGCTGGAAATAGTTTTAAACGAAACAACACGCATTAGCGTTGTTCCTGTGATGTATCTAATCGATCCTTACTCATCTATCATGTTATTTGACGTTTCGATGGACTCCAGTAACTCTAATGTGAGAAACGAAATTTTCGGACGCAGCAGAAGCTGGAAATAGTTTTAAACGAAACAACACGCATTAGCGTTGTTCCTGTGATGTATCTAATCGATCCTTACTTATCTATCATGTTATTTGACGTTTGGATGGACTCCAGGAACCCTGACGTGAGATACGAAGTTCTCGGACGCAGCACAACCTGGAAATAGTTTTAAACGAAACAACGCGCATTATCGTTGTTCCTGTACTGTATCTAATCGCTCCTTACTCATCTATCATGTTATTTGGCGTTTCGATGGACTCCAGTAACTTAGATGTGAGATACGAAGTTCTCGGACGCAGCTGAAGCTAGAAATAGTTTTAAACGAAACAACACGCATTAGCGTTGTTCCTGTGATGTATCTAATCGATCCTTACTCATCTATCATGTTATTTGACGTTTCGATGGACTCCAGTAACTCTAATGTGAGAAACGAAATTTTCGGACGCAGCAGAAGCTGGAAATAGTTTTAAACGAAACAACACGCATTAGCGTTGTTCCTGTGATGTATCTAATCGATCCTTACTCATCTATCATGTTATTTGGCGTTTCGATGGAATCCAGTAACTCTGATGTGAGATAAAAAGATTTTTACGCAGCAGAAGCTGGAAATAGTTTTGAATGAAACAACACGTATTAGCGTTGTTCCTGTGATGTATCTAATCGATCCTTACTCATCTATCATGTTATTTGGCGTTTTGATGGACTCCAGTAACTTTGATGTGAGATACGAAGTTCTCGGACGCAGCTGAAGCTAGAAATAGTTTTAAACGAAACAACACGCATTAGCGTTGTTACTGTGATGTATCTAATCGATCCTTACTTATCTATCATGTTATTTGACGTTTGGATGGACTCCAGTAAGTCTGATGTGAGATACAAAGTTTTTTGACGCAGCAGGAGCTGGAAATAGTTTTAAACGAAACAACACGTATTAGCGTTGTTCCTGTGCTGTATCTAATCGATCCTTACTCATATATCATGTTATTTGGCGTTTCGATGGACTCCAGTAGCTCTGATGTGAGATACGACGTTTTCGGACGCAGCAGAAGCTGGAAATAGTTTTAAACGAAACAACACGTATTAGCGTTGTTTCTGTGATGTATCTAATCGATCCTTACACGTCTATCATGTTATTTGACGTTTCGATGGACTCCAGTAACTCTAATGTGAGATACGAAATTTTCGGACGCAGCAGAAGCTGGAAATAGTTTTAAACGAAACAACACGCATTAGCGTTGTTCCTGTGATGTATCTAATCGATCCTTACTTATCTATCATGTTATTTGACGTTTGGATGGACTCCAGTAACCCTGACGTGAGATACGAAGTTCTCGGACGCAGCAGAAGCTGGAAATAGTTTTAAACGAAACAACACGTATTAGCGTTGTTCCTGTGATGTATCTAATCGATCCTTACTCATCTATCATGTTATTTGACGTTTGGATGGACTCCAGTAACTCTGATGTGAGATACAAAGTTTTTGGATGCAGCAGAAGCTGGAAATAGTTTTGAACGAAACAACACGTATTAGGGTTGTTCCTGTGATGTATCTAATCGATTCTTACTCATCTATCATGTTATTTGGCGTCTCGATGGACTCCAGTAGCTCTGATGTGAGATACAAAGTTTTTGGACGCAGCAGAAGCTGGAAATAGTTTTGAACGAAACAACACGTATTAGCGTTGTTCCTGTGATGTATCTAATCGATCCTTACTCATCTATCATGTTATTTGGCTTTTCGATGGACTCCAGTAACTCTAATGTGAGATACGAAATTTTCGGACGCAGCAGAAGCTGGAAATAGTTTTAAACGAAACAACACGCATTAGCGTTGTTCCTGTGACGTATCTAATCGATCCTTACTTATCTATCATGTTATTTGACGTTTGGATGGACTCCAGTAACCCTGACGTGAGATACGAAGTTCTCGGACGCAGCAGAAGCTGGAAATAGTTTTAAACGAAACAACACGTATTAGCGTTGATCCTGTGATGTATCTAATCGATCCTTACTCATCTATCATGTTATTTGACGTTTGGATGGACTCCAGTAACTCTGATGTGAGATACAAAGTTTTTGGACGCAGCAGAACCTGGAAATAGTTTTAAACGAAACAACACGCATCAGCGTTGTTCCTGTGATGTATCTAATCGATCCTTACTCATCTATCATGTTATTTGGCGTGTCGATGGACTCCAGAAGCTCTGATGTGAGATACGACGTTTTCTGAGGCAGCAGAAGCTGGAAATAGTTTTAAACGAAACAACACGCATTAGCGTTGTTCCTGTGATGTATCTAATCGATCCTTACTCATCTATCATGTTATTTGACGTTTCGATGGACTCCAGTAACTCTAATGTGAGAAACGAAATTTTCGGACGCAGCAGAAGCTGGAAATAGTTTTAAACGAAACAACACGCATTAGCGTTGTTCCTGTGATGTATCTAATCGATCCTTACTTATCTATCATGTTATTTGACGTTTGAATGGACTCCAGTAACCCTGACGTGAGATACGAAGTTCTCGGACGCAGCAGAAGCTGGAAATAGTTTTAAACGAAACAACAAGTATTAGCGTTGATCCTGTGATGTATCTAATCGATCCTTACTCATCTATCATGTTATTTGACGTTTGGATGGACTCCAGTAACTCTGATGTGAGATACGAAGTTCTCGGAGGCAGCTGAAGCTAGAAATAGTTTTAAACGAAACAACACGCATTAGCGTTGTTCCTGTGATGTATCTAATCGATCCTTACTCATCTATCATGTTATTTGACGTTTCGATGGACTCCAGTAACTCTAATGTGAGAAACGAAATTTTCGGACGCAGCAGAAGCTGGAAATAGTTTTAAACGAAACAACACGCATTAGCGTTGTTCCTGTGATGTATTTAATCGATCCTTACTCATCTATCATGTTATTTGGCGTTTCGATGGAATCCAGTAACTTTGATGTGAGATACGACGTTTTCGGACGCAGCAGAAGCTGGAAATAGTTTTAAATGAAACAACACGTATTAGCGTTGTTCCTGTGCTGTATCTAATCGATCCTTACTCATCTATCATGTTACTTGACGTTTGGATGGACTCCAGTAACTCTGATGTGAGATACAAAGTCTTTGGACGCAGCAGAAGCTGGAAATAGTTTTGAAGGAAACAACACGTATTAGCGTTGTTCCTGTGATGTATCTAATCGATCCTTACTCATCTATCATGTTATTTGACGTTTGGATGGACTCCAGTAACTCTGATGTGAGATACAAAGTTTTTGGACGCAGCAGGAGCGGGAAATAGTTTGAAACGAAACAACACGTATTGGCGTTGTTCCTGTGCTGTATCTAATCGATCCTTACTCATATATCATGTTATTTGGCGTATCGATGGACTCCAGTAGCTTTGATGTGAGATACGAAGTTTTCGGACGCAGCAGAAGCTGGAAATAGTTTTAAACGAAACAACACGTATTAGCGTTGTTCCTGTGATGTATCTAATCGATCCTTACTTATCTATCATGTTATTTGACGTTTGGATGGACTCCAGTAACCCTGACGTGAGATACGAAGTTCTCGGACGCAGCAGAAGCTGGAAATAGTTTTAAATGAAACAACACGTATTAGTGTTGTTCCTGTGATGTATCTAAACGATCCTTACTCATCTATCATGCTATTTGACGTTTGGATGGACTCCAGTAACTCTAATGTGAGATACGAAGTTCTCGGACGCAGCAGAAGCTGGAAATAGTTTTAAACGAAACAACAAGTATTAGCGTTGATCCTGTGATGTATCTAATCGATCCTTACTCATCTATCATGTTATTTGACGTTTGGATGGACTCCAGTAACTCTGATGTGAGATACGAAGTTCTCGGAGGCAGCTGAAGCTAGAAATAGTTTTAAACGAAACAACACGCATTAGCGTTGTTCCTGTGATGTATCTAATCGATCCTTACTCATCTATCATGTTATTTGACGTTTCGATGGACTCCAGTAACTCTAATGTGAGAAACGAAATTTTCGGACGCAGCAGAAGCTGGAAATAGTTTTAAACGAAACAACACGCATTAGCGTTGTTCCTGTGATGTATTTAATCGATCCTTACTCATCTATCATGTTATTTGGCGTTTCGATGGAATCCAGTAACTTTGATGTGAGATACGACGTTTTCGGACGCAGCAGAAGCTGGAAATAGTTTTAAATGAAACAACACGTATTAGCGTTGTTCCTGTGCTGTATCTAATCGATCCTTACTCATCTATCATGTTACTTGACGTTTGGATGGACTCCAGTAACTCTGATGTGAGATACAAAGTCTTTGGACGCAGCAGAAGCTGGAAATAGTTTTGAAGGAAACAACACGTATTAGCGTTGTTCCTGTGATGTATCTAATCGATCCTTACTCATCTATCATGTTATTTGACGTTTGGATGGACTCCAGTAACTCTGATGTGAGATACAAAGTTTTTGGACGCAGCAGGAGCGGGAAATAGTTTGAAACGAAACAACACGTATTGGCGTTGTTCCTGTGCTGTATCTAATCGATCCTTACTCATATATCATGTTATTTGGCGTATCGATGGACTCCAGTAGCTCTGATGTGAGATACGACGTTTTCGGACGCAGCAGAAGCTGGAAATAGTTTTAAACGAAACAACACGTATTAGCGTTGTTCCTGTGATGTATCTAATCGATCCTTACTTATCTATCATGTTATTTGACGTTTGGATGGACTCCAGTAACCCTGACGTGAGATACGAAGTTCTCGGACGCAGCAGAAGCTGGAAATAGTTTTAAATGAAACAACACGTATTAGTGTTGTTCCTGTGATGTATCTAAACGATCCTTACTCATCTATCATGCTATTTGACGTTTGGATGGACTCCAGTAACTCTAATGTGAGATACGAAATTTTCGGACGCAGCAGAAGCTGGAAATAGTTTTAAACGAAACAACACGTATTAGCGTTATTCCTGTGATGTATCTAATCGATCCTTACTCATCTATCATGTTATTTGACGTTTCGATGGACTCCAGTAACTCTAATGTGAGATACGAAATTTTCGGACGCAGCAGAAGCTGGAAATAGTTTTAAACGAAACAACACGCATTAGCGTTGTCCCTGTGATGTATCTAATCGATCCTTACTTAGCTACTATGTTATTTGACGTTTCGATGGACTCCAGTAACTCTAATGTGAGATACGAAGTTCTCGGACGCAGCTGAAGCTGGAAATAGTTTTAAATGAAACAACACGTATTAGCGTTGTTCCTGTGATGTATCTAATCGATCCTTACTTATCTATCATGTTATTTGACGTTTGGATGGACTCCAGTAACCCTGACGTGAGATACGAAGTTCTCGGACGCAGCAGAAGCTGGAAATAGTTTTAAACGAAACAACACGTATTAGCGGTTTTTCTGTGATGTATCTAATCGATCCTTACTCATCTATCATGTTATTTGACGTTTGGATGGACTCCAGTAACTCTGATGTGAGATACAAAGTTTTTGGACGCAGCAGAAGCTGGAAATAGTTTTGAACGAAACAACACCTATTAGCGTTGTTCCTGTGATGTATCTAATCGATCCTTACTTAGCTACTATGTTATTTGACGTTTGGATGGACTCCAGTAACTCTAATGTGAGATACGAAATTTTCGGACGCAGCAGAAGCTGGAAATAGTTTTAAACGAAACAACACGTATTAGCGTTGTTCCTGTGATATATCTAATCGATCCTTACTTATCTATCATGTTATTTGACGTTTGGATGGACTCCAGTAACCCTGACGTGAGATACGAAGTTCTCGGACGCAGCAGAAGCTGGAAATAATTTTAAACGAAACAACACGCATTAGCGTTGTTCCTGTGATGTATCTAATCGATCCTTACTTATCTATCATGTTATTTGACGTTTGGATGGACTCCAGTAACAGTGACATGAGATACGAAGTTCTCGGACGCAGCAGAAGCTGGAAATAGTTTTAAACGAAACAACACGTATTAGCGTTGTTCCTGTGATGTATCTAATCGATCCTTACTTATCTATCATGTTATTTGACGTTTGGATGGGCTCCAGTAACCCTGACGTGAGATACGAAGTTCTCGGACGCAGCAGAATCTGGAAATAGTTTTAAACGAAACAACACGCATTAGCGTTGTTCCTGTGATGTATCTAATCGATCCTTACTTATCTATCATGTTATTTGACGTTTGGATGGACTCCAGTAACCCTGACGTGAGATACGAAGTTCTCGGACGCAGCAGAAGCTGGAAATAGTTTTAAACGAAACAACACGCATTAGCGTTGTTCCTGTGATGTATCTAATCGATCCTTACTTATCTATCATGTTATTTGACGTTTGGATGGACTCCAGTAACCCTGACGTGAGATACGAAGTTCTCGGACGCAGCAGAAGCTGGAAATAGTTTTAAATGAAACAACACGTATTAGCGTTGTTCCTGTGCTGTATCTAATCGATCCTTACTCATATATCATGTTATTTGACGTTTGGATGGACTCCAGTAACCCTGACGTGAGATACGAAGTTCTCGGACGCAGCAGAAGCTGGAAATAGTTTTAAACGAAACAACACGCATTAGCGTTGTTCCTGTGATGTATCTAATCGATCCTTACTTATCTATCATGTTATTTGACGTTTGGATGGACTCCAGTAACCCTGACGTGAGATACGAAGTTCTCGGACGCAGCAGAAGCTGGAAATAGTTTTAAATGAAACAACACGTATTAGCGTTGTTCCTGTGCTGTATCTAATCGATCCTTACTCATATATCATGTTATTTGGCGTTTCGATGGACTCCAGTAGCTCTGATGTGAGATACAAAGTTTTTGGACGCAGCAGAAGCTGGAAATAGTTTTGAACGAAACAACACGTATTAGCGTTGTTCCTGTGATGTATCTAATCGATCCTTACTCATCTATCATGTTATTTGACGTTTGGATGGACTCCAGTAACTCTGATGTGAGATACAAAGTTTTTGGACGCAGCAGGAGCGGGAAATAGTTTGAAACGAAACAACACGTATTGGCGTTGTTCCTGTGCTGTATCTAATCGATCCTTACTCATATATCATGTTATTTGGCGTATCGATGGACTCCAGTAGCTCTGATGTGAGATACGACGTTTTCGGACGCAGCAGAAGCTGGAAATAGTTTTAAACGAAACAACACGTATTAGCGTTGTTCCTGTGATGTATCTAATCGATCCTTACTTATCTATCATGTTATTTGACGTTTGGATGGACTCCAGTAACCCTGACGTGAGATACGAAGTTCTCGGACGCAGCAGAAGCTGGAAATAGTTTTAAATGAAACAACACGTATTAGTGTTGTTCCTGTGATGTATCTAAACGATCCTTACTCATCTATCATGCTATTTGACGTTTGGATGGACTCCAGTAACTCTAATGTGAGATACGAAGTTCTCGGACGCAGCAGAAGCTGGAAATAGTTTTAAACGAAACAACAAGTATTAGCGTTGATCCTGTGATGTATCTAATCGAACCTTACTCATCTATCATGTTATTTGACGTTTGGATGGACTCCAGTAACTCTGATGTGAGATACGAAGTTCTCGGAGGCAGCTGAAGCTAGAAATAGTTTTAAACGAAACAACACGCATTAGCGTTGTTCCTGTGATGTATCTAATCGATCCTTACTCATCTATCATGTTATTTGACGTTTCGATGGACTCCAGTAACTCTAATGTGAGAAACGAAATTTTCGGACGCAGCAGAAGCTGGAAATAGTTTTAAACGAAACAACACGCATTAGCGTTGTTCCTGTGATGTATTTAATCGATCCTTACTCATCTATCATGTTATTTGGCGTTTCGATGGAATCCAGTAACTTTGATGTGAGATACGACGTTTTCGGACGCAGCAGAAGCTGGAAATAGTCTTAAATGAAACAACACGTATTAGCGTTGTTCCTGTGCTGTATCTAATCGATCCTTACTCATCTATCATGTTACTTGACGTTTGGATGGACTCCAGTAACTCTGATGTGAGATACAAAGTCTTTGGACGCAGCAGAAGCTGGAAATAGTTTTGAAGGAAACAACACGTATTAGCGTTGTTCCTGTGATGTATCTAATCGATCCTTACTCATCTATCATGTTATTTGACGTTTGGATGGACTCCAGCAACTCTGATGTGAGATACAAAGTTTTTGGACGCAGCAGGAGCGGGAAATAGTTTGAAACGAAACAACACGTATTGGCGTTGTTCCTGTGCTGTATCTAATCGATCCTTACTCATATATCATGTTATTTGGCGTATCGATGGACTCCAGTAGCTCTGATGTGAGATACGACGTTTTCGGACGCAGCAGAAGCTGGAAATAGTTTTAAACGAAACAACACGTATTAGCGTTGTTCCTGTGATGTATCTAATCGATCCTTACTTATCTATCATGTTATTTGACGTTTGGATGGACTCCAGTAACCCTGACGTGAGATACGAAGTTCTCGGACGCAGCAGAAGCTGGAAATAGTTTTAAATGAAACAACACGTATTAGTGTTGTTCCTGTGATGTATCTAAACGATCCTTACTCATCTATCATGCTATTTGACGTTTGGATGGACTCCAGTAACTCTAATGTGAGATACGAAATTTTCGGACGCAGCAGAAGCTGGAAATAGTTTTAAACGAAACAACACGTATTAGCGTTGTTCCTGTGATGTATCTAATCGATCCTTACTCATCTATCATGTTATTTGACGTTTCGATGGACTCCAGTAACTCTAATGTGAGATACGAAATTTTCGGACGCAGCAGAAGCTGGAAATAGTTTTAAAGGAAACAACACGCATTAGCGTTGTCCCTGTGATGTATCTAATCGATCCTTACTTAGCTACTATGTTATTTGACGTTTCGATGGACTCCAGTAACTCTAATGTGAGATACGAAGTTCTCGGACGCAGCTGAAGCTGGAAATAGTTTTAAATGAAACAACACGTATTAGCGTTGTTCCTGTGATGTATCTAATCGATCCTTACTTATCTATCATGTTATTTGACGTTTGGATGGACTCCAGTAACCCTGACGTGAGATACGAAGTTCTCGGACGCAGCAGAAGCTGGAAATAGTTTTAAACGAAACAACACGTATTAGCGGTTTTTCTGTGATGTATCTAATCGATCCTTACTCATCTATCATGTTATTTGACGTTTGGATGGACTCCAGTAACTCTGATGTGAGATACAAAGTTTTTGGACGCAGCAGAAGCTGGAAATAGTTTTGAACGAAACAACACCTATTAGCGTTGTTCCTGTGATGTATCTAATCGATCCTTACTTAGCTACTATGTTATTTGACGTTTGGATGGACTCCAGTAACTCTAATGTGAGATACGAAATTTTCGGACGCAGCAGAAGCTGGAAATAGTTTTAAACGAAACAACACGTATTAGCGTTGTTCCTGTGATATATCTAATCGATCCTTACTTATCTATCATGTTATTTGACGTTTGGATGGACTCCAGTAACCCTGACGTGAGATACGAAGTTCTCGGACGCAGCAGAAGCTGGAAATAATTTTAAACGAAACAACACGCATTAGCGTTGTTCCTGTGATGTATCTAATCGATCCTTACTTATCTATCATGTTATTTGACGTTTGGATGGACTCCAGTAACAGTGACATGAGATACGAAGTTCTCGGACGCAGCAGAAGCTGGAAATAGTTTTAAACGAAACAACACGTATTAGCGTTGTTCCTGTGATGTATCTAATCGATCCTTACTTATCTATCATGTTATTTGACGTTTGGATGGGCTCCAGTAACCCTGACGTGAGATACGAAGTTCTCGGACGCAGCAGAATCTGGAAATAGTTTTAAACGAAACAACACGCATTAGCGTTGTTCCTGTGATGTATCTAATCGATCCTTACTTATCTATCATGTTATTTGACGTTTGGATGGACTCCAGTAACCCTGACGTGAGATACGAAGTTCTCGGACGCAGCAGAAGCTGGAAATAGTTTTAAACGAAACAACACGCATTAGCGTTGTTCCTGTGATGTATCTAATCGATCCTTACTTATCTATCATGTTATTTGACGTTTGGATGGACTCCAGTAACCCTGACGTGAGATACGAAGTTCTCGGACGCAGCAGAAGCTGGAAATAGTTTTAAACGAAACAACACGCATTAGCGTTGTTCCTGTGATGTATCTAATCGATCCTTACTCATCTATCATGTTATTTGGCGTTTCGATGGACTCCAGTAACTTTGATGTGAGATACGAAGTTCTCGGACGCAGCTGAAGCTAGAAATAGTTTTAAACGAAACAACACGCATTAGCGTTGTTACTGTGATGTATCTAATCGATCCTTACTTATCTATCATGTTATTTGACGTTTGGATGGACTCCAGTAAGTCTGATGTGAGATACAAAGTTTTTGGACGCAGCAGGAGCTGGAAATAGTTTTAAACGAAACAACACGTATTAGCGTTGTTCCTGTGCTGTATCTAATCGATCCTTACTCATATATCATGTTATTTGGCGTTTCGATGGACTCCAGTAGCTCTGATGTGAGATACGACGTTTTCGGACGCAGCAGAAGCTGGAAATAGTTTTAAACGAGACAACACGTATTAGCGTTGTTCCTGTGATGTATCTAATCGATAATTACTCATCTATCATGTTATTTGACGTTTCGATGGACTCCAGTAACTCTAATGTGAGATACGAAATTTTCGGACGCAGCAGAAGCTGGAAATAGTTTTAAACGAAACAACACGCATTAGCGTTGTTCCTGTGATGTATCTAATCGATCCTTACTCATCTATCATGTTATTTGACGTATGGATGGAATCCAGTAACTCTGATGTGAGATACAAAGTTTTTGGACGCAGCAGAAGCTGGAAATAGTTTTAAACGAAACAACACGCATTAGCGTTGTTCCTGTGATGTATCTAATCGATCCTTACTTATCTATCATGTTATTTGACGTTTGGATGGACTCCAGTAACCCTGACGTGAGATACGAAGTTCTCGGACGCAGCAGAAGCTGGAAATAGTTTTAAATGAAACAACACGTATTAGCGTTGTTCCTGTGCTGTATCTAATCGATCCTTACTCATATATCATGTTATTTGACGTTTGGATGGACTCCAGTAACCCTGACGTGAGATACGAAGTTCTCGGACGCAGCAGAAGCTGGAAATAGTTTTAAACGAAACAACACGCATTAGCGTTGTTCCTGTGATGTATCTAATCGATCCTTACTTATCTATCATGTTATTTGACGTTTGGATGGACTCCAGTATCCCTGACGTGAGATACGAAGTTCTCGGACGCAGCAGAAGCTGGAAATAGTTTTAAATGAAACAACACGTATTAGCGTTGTTCCTGTGCTGTATCTAATCGATCCTTACTCATATATCATGTTATTTGGCGTTTCGATGGACTCCAGTAGCTCTGATGTGAGATACAAAGTTTTTGGACGCAGCAGAAGCTGGAAATAGTTTTGAACGAAACAACACGTATTAGCGTTGTTCCTGTGATGTATCTAATCGATCCTTACTCATCTATCATGTTATTTGACGTTTGGATGGACTCCAGTAACTCTGATGTGAGGTACAAAGTTTTTGGACGCAGCAGGAGCGGGAAATAGTTTGAAACGAAACAACACGTATTGGCGTTGTTCCTGTGCTGTATCTAATCGATCCTTACTCATATATCATGTTATTTGGCGTATCGATGGTCTCCAGTAGCTCTGATGTGAGATACGACGTTTTCGGACGCAGCAGAAGCTGGAAATAGTTTTAAACGAAACAACACGTATTAGCGTTGTTCCTGTGATGTATCTAATCGATCCTTACTTATCTATCATGTTATTTGACGTTTGGATGGACTCCAGTAACCCTGACGTGAGATACGAAGTTCTCGGACGCAGCAGAAGCTGGAAATAGTTTTAAATGAAACAACACGTATTAGTGTTGTTCCTGTGATGTATCTAAACGATCCTTACTCATCTATCATGCTATTTGACGTTTGGATGGACTCCAGTAACTCTAATGTGAGATACGAAGTTCTCGGACGCAGCAGAAGCTGGAAATAGTTTTAAACGAAACAACAAGTATTAGCGTTGATCCTGTGATGTATCTAATCGATCCTTACTCATCTATCATGTTATTTGACGTTTGGATGGACTCCAGTAACTCTGATGTGAGATACGAAGTTCTCGGAGGCAGCTGAAGCTAGAAATAGTTTTAAACGAAACAACACGCATTAGCGTTGTTCCTGTGATGTATCTAATCGATCCTTACTCATCTATCATGTTATTTGACGTTTCGATGGACTCCAGTAACTCTAATGTGAGAAACGAAATTTTCGGACGCAGCAGAAGCTGGAAATAGTTTTAAACGAAACAACACGCATTAGCGTTGTTCCTGTGATGTATTTAATCGATCCTTACTCATCTATCATGTTATTTGGCGTTTCGATGGAATCCAGTAACTTTGATGTGAGATACGACGTTTTCGGACGCAGCAGAAGCTGGAAATAGTTTTAAATGAAACAACACGTATTAGCGTTGTTCCTGTGCTGTATCTAATCGATCCTTACTCATCTATCATGTTACTTGACGTTTGGATGGACTCCAGTAACTCTGATGTGAGATACAAAGTCTTTGGACGCAGCAGAAGCTGGAAATAGTTTTGAAGGAAACAACACGTATTAGCGTTGTTCCTGTGATGTATCTAATCGATCCTTACTCATCTATCATGTTATTTGACGTTTGGATGGACTCCAGTAACTCTGATGTGAGATACAAAGTTTTTGGACGCAGCAGGAGCGGGAAATAGTTTGAAACGAAACAACACGTATTGGCGTTGTTCCTGTGCTGTATCTAATCGATCCTTACTCATATATCATGTTATTTGGCGTATCGATGGACTCCAGTAGCTCTGATGTGAGATACGACGTTTTCGGACGCAGCAGAAGCTGGAAATAGTTTTAAACGAAACAACACGTATTAGCGTTGTTCCTGTGATGTATCTAATCGATCCTTACTTATCTATCATGTTATTTGACGTTTGGATGGACTCCAGTAACCCTGACGTGAGATACGAAGTTCTCGGACGCAGCAGAAGCTGGAAATAGTTTTAAATGAAACAACACGTATTAGTGTTGTTCCTGTGATGTATCTAAACGATCCTTACTCATCTATCATGCTATTTGACGTTTGGATGGACTCCAGTAACTCTAATGTGAGATACGAAATTTTCGGACGCAGCAGAAGCTGGAAATAGTTTTAAACGAAACAACACGTATTAGCGTTGTTCCTGTGATGTATCTAATCGATCCTTACTCATCTATCATGTTATTTGACGTTTCGATGGACTCCAGTAACTCTAATGTGAGATACGAAATTTTCGGACGCAGCAGAAGCTGGAAATAGTTTTAAACGAAACAACACGCATTAGCGTTGTCCCTGTGATGTATCTAATCGATCCTTACTTAGCTACTATGTTATTTGACGTTTCGATGGACTCCAGTAACTCTAATGTGAGATACGAAGTTCTCGGACGCAGCTGAAGCTGGAAATAGTTTTAAATGAAACAACACGTATTAGCGTTGTTCCTGTGATGTATCTAATCGATCCTTACTTATCTATCATGTTATTTGACGTTTGGATGGACTCCAGTAACCCTGACGTGAGATACGAAGTTCTCGGACGCAGCAGAAGCTGGAAATAGTTTTAAACGAAACAACACGTATTAGCGGTTTTTCTGTGATGTATCTAATCGATCCTTACTCATCTATCATGTTATTTGACGTTTGGATGGACTCCAGTAACTCTGATGTGAGATACAAAGTTTTTGGACGCAGCAGAAGCTGGAAATAGTTTTGAACGAAACAACACCTATTAGCGTTGTTCCTGTGATGTATCTAATCGATCCTTACTTAGCTACTATGTTATTTGACGTTTGGATGGACTCCAGTAACTCTAATGTGAGATACGAAATTTTCGGACGCAGCAGAAGCTGGAAATAGTTTTAAACGAAACAACACGTATTAGCGTTGTTCCTGTGATATATCTAATCGATCCTTACTTATCTATCATGTTATTTGACGTTTGGATGGACTCCAGTAACCCTGACGTGAGATACGAAGTTCTCGGACGCAGCAGAAGCTGGAAATAATTTTAAACGAAACAACACGCATTAGCGTTGTTCCTGTGATGTATCTAATCGATCCTTACTTATCTATCATGTTATTTGACGTTTGGATGGACTCCAGTAACAGTGACATGAGATACGAAGTTCTCGGACGCAGCAGAAGCTGGAAATAGTTTTAAACGAAACAACACGTATTAGCGTTGTTCCTGTGATGTATCTAATCGATCCTTACTTATCTATCATGTTATTTGACGTTTGGATGGGCTCCAGTAACCCTGACGTGAGATACGAAGTTCTCGGACGCAGCAGAATCTGGAAATAGTTTTAAACGAAACAACACGCATTAGCGTTGTTCCTGTGATGTATCTAATCGATCCTTACTTATCTATCATGTTATTTGACGTTTGGATGGACTCCAGTAACCCTGACGTGAGATACGAAGTTCTCGGACGCAGCAGAAGCTGGAAATAGTTTTAAACGAAACAACACGCATTAGCGTTGTTCCTGTGATGTATCTAATCGATCCTTAC
Source organism: Prosopocoilus inquinatus (assembly GCA_036172665.1). Classification (NCBI taxonomy): domain Eukaryota; kingdom Metazoa; phylum Arthropoda; class Insecta; order Coleoptera; family Lucanidae; genus Prosopocoilus; species Prosopocoilus inquinatus. The sequence goes on from CM069870.1 coordinate 46,957,874, forward strand.
TTATCTATCATGTTATTTGACGTTTGGATGGACTCCAGTAACCCTGACGTGAGATACGAAGTTCTCGGACGCAGCAGAAGCTGGAAATAGTTTTAAATGAAACAACACGTATTAGCGTTGTTCCTGTGCTGTATCTAATCGATCCTTACTCATATATCATGTTATTTGACGTTTGGATGGACTCCAGTAACCCTGACGTGAGATACGAAGTTCTCGGACGCAGCAGAAGCTGGAAATAGTTTTAAACGAAACAACACGCATTAGCGTTGTTCCTGTGATGTATCTAATCGATCCTTACTTATCTATCATGTTATTTGACGTTTGGATGGACTCCAGTAACCCTGACGTGAGATACGAAGTTCTCGGACGCAGCAGAAGCTGGAAATAGTTTTAAATGAAACAACACGTATTAGCGTTGTTCCTGTGCTGTATCTAATCGATCCTTACTCATATATCATGTTATTTGGCGTTTCGATGGACTCCAGTAGCTCTGATGTGAGATACAAAGTTTTTGGACGCAGCAGAAGCTGGAAATAGTTTTGAACGAAACAACACGTATTAGCGTTGTTCCTGTGATGTATCTAATCGATCCTTACTCATCTATCATGTTATTTGGCGTTTCGATGGACTCCAGTAACTTTGATGTGAGATACGAAGTTCTCGGACGCAGCTGAAGCTAGAAATAGTTTTAAACGAAACAACACGCATTAGCGTTGTTACTGTGATGTATCTAATCGATCCTTACTTATCTATCATGTTATTTGACGTTTGGATGGACTCCAGTAAGTCTGATGTGAGATACAAAGTTTTTGGACGCAGCAGGAGCTGGAAATAGTTTTAAACGAAACAACACGTATTAGCGTTGTTCCTGTGCTGTATCTAATCGATCCTTACTCATATATCATGTTATTTGGCGTTTCGATGGACTCCAGTAGCTCTGATGTGAGATACGACGTTTTCGGACGCAGCAGAAGCTGGAAATAGTTTTAAACGAGACAACACGTATTAGCGTTGTTCCTGTGATGTATCTAATCGATAATTACTCATCTATCATGTTATTTGACGTTTCGATGGACTCCAGTAACTCTAATGTGAGATACGAAATTTTCGGACGCAGCAGAAGCTGGAAATAGTTTTAAACGAAACAACACGCATTAGCGTTGTTCCTGTGATGTATCTAATCGATCCTTACTCATCTATCATGTTATTTGACGTATGGATGGAATCCAGTAACTCTGATGTGAGATACAAAGTTTTTGGACGCAGCAGAAGCTGGAAATAGTTTTAAACGAAACAACACGCATTAGCGTTGTTCCTGTGATGTATTTAATCGATCCTTACTGATCTATCATGTTATTTGACGTTTCGATGGACTCCAGTAACTCTAATGTGAGATACGAAATTTTCGGACGCAGCAGAAGCTGGAAATAGTTTTAAACGAAACAACACGCATTAGCGTTGTTCCTGTGATGTATCTAATCGATCCTTACTCATCTATCATGTTATTTGGCGTTTCGATGGACTCCAGTAACTTTGATGTGAGATACGAAGTTCTCGGACGCAGCAGAAGCTGGAAATAGTTTTAAACGAAACAACACGCATTAGCGTTGTTCCTGTGATGTATCTAATCGATCCTTACTCATCTATCATGTTATTTGACGTATGGATGGAATCCAGTAACTCTGATGTGAGATACATAGTTTTTGGACGCAGCAGAAGCTGGAAATAGTTTTAAACGAAACAACACGTATTAGCGTTGTTCCTGTGATGTATCTAATCGATCCTTACTCATCTATCATGTTATTTGACGTATGGATGGAATCCAGTAACTCTGATGTGAGATACAAAGTTTTTGGACGCAGCAGAAGCTGGAAATAGTTTTAAACGAAACAACACGTATTAGCGTTGTTCCTGTGATGTATCTAATCGATCCTTACTCATCTATCATGTTATTTGACGTATGGATGGAATCCAGTAACTCTGATGTGAGATACAAAGTTTTTGGACGCAGCAGAAGCTGGAAATAGTTTTAAACGAAACAACACGCATTTGCGTTGTTCTTGTGATGTATTTAATCGATCCTTACTCATCTATCATGTTATTTGGCGTTTCGATGGAATCCAGTAACTTTGATGTGAGATACGACGTTTTCGGACGCAGCAGAAGCTGGAAATAGTTTTAAATGAAACAACACGTATTAGCGTTGTTCCTGTGCTGTATCTAATCGATCCTTACTCATATATCATGTTATTTGGCGTTTCGATGGACTCCAGTAGCTCTGATGTGAGATACAAAGTTTTTGGACGCAGCAGAAGCTGGAAATAGTTTTGAACGAAACAACACGTATTAGCGTTGTTCCTGTGATGTATCTAATCGATCCTTACTCATCTATCATGTTATTTGGCGTTTCGATGGACTCCAGTAACTTTGATGTGAGATACGAAGTTCTCGGACGCAGCTGAAGCTAGAAATAGTTTTAAACGAAACAACACGCATTAGCGTTGTTACTGTGATGTATCTAATCGATCCTTACTTATCTATCATGTTATTTGACGTTTGGATGGACTCCAGTAACCCTGAAGTGAGATACGAAGTTCTCGGACGCAGCAGAAGCTGGAAATAGTTTTAAACGAAGCAACACGTATTAGCGTTGTTCCTGTGATGTATCTAATCGATCCTTACTCATCTATCATGTTATTTGACGTTTGGATGGACTCCAGTAACAGTAACGTGAGATACGAAGTTCTCGGACGCAGCAGAAGCTGGAAATAGTTTTAAACGAAACAACACGTATTAGCGTTGTTCCTGTGATGTATCTAATCGATCCTTACTCATCTATCATGTTATTTGACGTTTCGATGGACTCCAGTAACTCTAATGTGAGATACGAAATTTTCGGACGCAGCAGAAACTGGAAATAGTTTTAAACGAAACAACACGCATTAGCGTTGTTCCTGTGATGTATCTAATCGATCCTTACTCATCTATCATGTTATTTGACGTATGGATGGAATCCAGTAACTCTGATGTGAGATACAAAGTTTTTGGACGCAGCAGAAGCTGGAAATAGTTTTAAACGAAACAACACATATTAGCGTTGTTCCTGTGATGTATCTAATCGATCCTTACTCATCTATCATGTTATTTGACGTATGGATGGAATCCAGTAACTCTGATGTGAGATACAAAGTTTTTGGACGCAGCAGAAGCTGGAAATAGTTTTAAACGAAACAACACGCATTAGCGTTGTTCCTGTGATGTATTTAATCGATCCTTACTCATCTATCATGTTATTTGGCGTTTCGATGGAATCCAGTAACTTTGATGTGAGATACGACGTTTTCGGACGCAGCAGAAGCTGGAAATAGTTTTAAATGAAACAACACGTATTAGCGTTGTTCCTGTGCTGTATCTAATCGATCCTTACTCATATATCATGTTATTTGGCGTTTCGATGGACTCCAGTAGCTCTGATGTGAGATACAAAGTTTTTGGACGCAGCAGAAGCTGGAAATAGTTTTGAACGAAACAACACGTATTAGCGTTGTTCCTGTGATGTATCTAATCGATCCTTACTCATCTATCATGTTATTTGGCGTTTCGATGGACTCCAGTAACTTTGATGTGAGATACGAAGTTCTCGGACGCAGCTGAAGCTAGAAATAGTTTTAAACGAAACAACACGCATTAGCGTTGTTACTGTGATGTATCTAATCGATCCTTACTTATCTATCATGTTATTTGACGTTTGGATGGACTCCAGTAACCCTGAAGTGAGATACGAAGTTCTCGGACGCAGCAGAAGCTGGAAATAGTTTTAAACGAAGCAACACGTATTAGCGTTGTTCCTGTGATGTATCTAATCGATCCTTACTCATCTATCATGTTATTTGACGTTTGGATGGACTCCAGTAACAATGACGTGAGATACGAAGTTCTCGGACGCAGCAGAAGCTGGAAATAGTTTTAAACGAAACAACACGTATTAGCGTTGTTCCTGTGATGTATCTAATCGATCCTTACTCATCTATCATGTTATTTGACGTTTCGATGGACTCCAGTAACTCTAATGTGAGATACGAAATTTTCGGACGCAGCAGAAGCTGGAAATAGTTTTAAACGAAACAACACGCATTAGCGTTGTTCCTGTGATGTATCTAATCGATCCTTACTTATCTATCATGTTATTTGACGTTTGGATGGACTCCAGTAACCCTTACGTGAGATACGAAGTTCTCGGACGCAGCAGAAGCTGGAAATAGTTTTAAACGAAACAACACGCATTAGCGTTGTTCCTGTGATGTATCTAATCGATCCTTACTTATCTATCATGTTATTTGACGTTTGGATGGACTCCAGTAACCCTGACGTGAGATACGAAGTTCTCGGAGGCAGCAGAAGCTGGAAATAGTTTTAAACGAAACAACACGTATTAGCGTTGTTCCTGTGATGTATCTAATCGATCCTTACTCATCTATCATGTTATTTGACGTTTGGATGGACTCCAGTAACTCTGATGTGAGATACAAAGTCTTTGGACGCAGCAGAAGCTGGAAATAGTTTTAAACGAAACAACACGCATTAGCGTTGTTCCTGTGATGTATCTAATCGATCCTTACTTATCTATCATGTTATTTGACGTTTGGATGGACTCCAGTAACCCTGACGTGAGATACGAAGTTCTCGGAGGCAGCAGAAGCTGGAAATAGTTTTAAACGAAACAACACGTATTAGCGTTGTTCCTGTGATGTATCTAATCGATCCTTACTCATCTATCATGCTATTTGACGTTTGGATGGACTCCAGTAACTCTAATGTGAGATACGAAATTTTCGGACGCAGCAGAAGCTGGAAATAGTTTTAAACGAAACAACACGCATTAGCGTTATTCCTGTAATGTATCTAATCGATCCTTACTTATCTATCATGTTATTTGACGTTTGGATGGACTCCAGTAACCCTGACGTGAGATACGAAGTTCTCGGACGCAGCAGAAGCTGGAAATAGTTTTAAACGAAACAACACGCATTAGCGTTGTTCCTGTGATGTATCTAATCGATCCTTACTTATCTATCATGTTATTTGACGTTTGGATGGACTCCAGTAACCCTGACGTGAGATACGAAGTTCTCGGAGGCAGCAGAAGCTGGAAATAGTTTTAAACGAAACAACACGTATTAGCGTTGTTCCTGTGATGTATCTAATCGATCCTTACTCATCTATCATGTTATTTGACGTTTGGATGGACTCCAGTAACTCTGATGTGAGATACAAAGTCTTTGGACGCAGCAGAAGCTGGAAATAGTTTTGAAGGAAACAACACGTATTAGCGTTGTTCCTGTGATGTATCTAATCGATCCTTACTCATATATCATGTTATTTGGCGTATCGATGGACTCCAGTAGCTCTGATGTGAGATACGACGTTTTCGGACGCAGCAGAAGCTGGAAATAGTTTTAAACGAAACAACACGTATTAGCGTTGTTCCTGTGATGTATCTAATCGATCCTTACTTATCTATCATGTTATTTGACGTTTGGATGGACTCCAGTAACCCTGACGTGAGATACGAAGTTCTCGGACGCAGCAGAAGCTGGAAATAGTTTTAAACGAAACAACACGTATTAGCGTTGTTCCTGTGATGTATCTAATCGATCCTTACTCATCTATCATGTTATTTGACGTATGGATGGAATCCAGTAACTCTGATGTGAGATACAAAGTTTTTGGACGCAGCAGAAGCTGGAAATAGTTTTAAATGAAACAACACGTATTAGCGTTGTTCCTGTGATGTATCTAATCGATCCTTACTCATCTATCATGTTATTTGACGTTTCGATGGACTCCAGTAACCCTGACGTGAGATACGAAGTTCTCGGACGCAGCAGAAGCTAGAAATAGTTTTAAACGAAACAACACGTATTAGCGGTTTTTCTGTGATGTATCTAATCGATCCTTACTCATCTATCATGTTATTTGACGTTTGGATGGACTCCAGTAACTCTGATGTGAGATACAAAGTTTTTGGACGCAGCAGGAGCTGGAAATAGTTTGAAACGAAACAACACGTATTGGCGTTGTTCCTGTGCTGTATCTAATCGATCCTTACTCATATATCATGTTATTTGGCGTATCGATGGACTCCAGTAGCTCTGATGTGAGATACGACGTTTTCGGACGCAGCAGAAGCTGGAAATAGTTTTAAACGAAACAACACGTATTAGCGTTGTTCCTGTGATGTATCTAATCGATCCTTACTTATCTATCATGTTATTTGACGTTTGGATGGACTCCAGTAACCCTGACGTGAGATACGAAGTTCTCGGACGCAGCAGAAGCTGGAAATAGTTTTAAATGAAACAACACGTATTAGTGTTGTTCCTGTGATGTATCTAAACGATCCTTACTCATCTATCATGCTATTTGACGTTTGGATGGACTCCAGTAACTCTAATGTGAGAAACGAAATTTTCGGACGCAGCAGAAGCTGGAAATAGTTTTAAACGAAACAACACGTATTAGCGTTGTTCCTGTGATGTATCTAATCGATCCTTACTCATCTATCATGTTATTTGACGTTTCGATGGACTCCAGTAACTCTAATGTGAGATACGAAATTTTCGGACGCAGCAGAAGCTGGAAATAGTTTTAAACGAAACAACACGCATTAGCGTTGTTCCTGTGATGTATCTAATCGATCCTTACTTAGCTACTATGTTATTTGACGTTTCGATGGACTCCAGTAACTCTAAAGTGAGATACGAAATTTTCGGACGCAGCAGAAGCTGGAAATAGTTTTAAACGAAACAACACGCATTAGCGTTGTTCCTGTGATGTATCTAATCGATCCTTACTTATCTATCATGTTATTTGACGTTTGGATGGACTCCAGTAACCCTGACGTGAGATACGAAGTTCTCGGACGCAGCAGAAGCTAGAAATAGTTTTAAACGAAACAACACGTATTAGCGGTTTTTCTGTGATGTATCTAATCGATCCTTACTCATCTATCATGTTATTTGACGTTTGGATGGACTCCAGTAACTCTGATGTGAGATACAAAGTTTTTGGACGCAGCAGAAGCTGGAAATAGTTTTGAACGAAACAACACGTATTGGCGTTGTTCCTGTGCTGTATCTAATCGATCCTTACTCATATATCATGTTATTTGGCGTTTCGATGGACTCCAGTAGCTCTGATGTGAGATACGACGTTTTCGGACGCAGCAGAAGCTGGAAATAGTTTTAAACGAGACAACACGTATTAGCGTTGTTCCTGTGATGTATCTAATCGATAATTACTCATCTATCATGTTATTTGACGTTTCGATGGACTCCAGTAACTCTAATGTGAGATACGAAATTTTCGGACGCAGCAGAAGCTGGAAATAGTTTTAAACGAAACAACACGCATTAGCGTTGTTCCTGTGATGTATCTAATCGATCCTTACTCATCTATCATGTTATTTGACGTATGGATGGAATCCAGTAACTCTGATGTGAGATACAAAGTTTTTGGACGCAGCAGAAGCTGGAAATAGTTTTAAACGAAACAACACGCATTAGCGTTGTTCCTGTGATGTATTTAATCGATCCTTACTCATCTATCATGTTATTTGACGTTTCGATGGACTCCAGTAACTCTAATGTGAGATACGAAATTTTCGGACGCAGCAGAAGCTGGAAATAGTTTTAAACGAAACAACACGCATTAGCGTTGTTCCTGTGATGTATCTAATCGATCCTTACTCATCTATCATGTTATTTGGCGTTTCGATGGACTCCAGTAACTTTGATGTGAGATACGAAGTTCTCGGACGCAGCAGAAGCTGGAAATAGTTTTAAACGAAACAACACGTATTAGCGTAGTTCCTGTGATGTATCTAATCGATCCTTACTCATCTATCATGTTATTTGACGTATGGATGGAATCCAGTAACTCTGATGTGAGATACAAAGTTTTTGGACGCAGCAGAAGCTGGAAATAGTTTTAAACGAAACAACACGCATTAGCGTTGTTCCTGTGATGTATTTAATCGATCCTTACTCATCTATCATGTTATTTGGCGTTTCGATGGAATCCAGTAACTTTGATGTGAGATACGACGTTTTCGGACGCAGCAGAAGCTGGAAATAGTTTTAAATGAAACAACACGTATTAGCGTTGTTCCTGTGCTGTATCTAATCGATCCTTACTCATATATCATGTTATTTGGCGTTTCGATGGACTCCAGTAGCTCTGATGTGAGATACAAAGTTTTTGGACGCAGCAGAAGCTGGAAATAGTTTTGAACGAAACAACACGTATTAGCGTTGTTCCTGTGATGTATCTAATCGATCCTTACTCATCTATCATGTTATTTGGCGTTTCGATGGACTCCAGTAACTTTGATGTGAGATACGAAGTTCTCGGAGGCAGCTGAAGCTAGAAATAGTTTTAAACGAAACAACACGCATTAGCGTTGTTACTGTGATGTATCTAATCGATCCTTACTTATCTATCATGTTATTTGACGTTTGGATGGACTCCAGTAACCCTGAAGTGAGATACGAAGTTCTCGGACGCAGCAGAAGCTGGAAATAGTTTTAAACGAAGCAACACGTATTAGCGTTGTTCCTGTGATGTATCTAATCGATCCTTACTCATCTATCATGTTATTTGACGTTTGGATGGACTCCAGTAACAATGACGTGAGATACGAAGTTCTCGGACGCAGCAGAAGCTGGAAATAGTTTTAAACGAAACAACACGTATTAGCGTTGTTCCTGTGATGTATCTAATCGATCCTTACTCATCTATCATGTTATTTGACGTTTCGATGGACTCCAGTAACTCTAATGTGAGATACGAAATTTTCGGACGCAGCAGAAACTGGAAATAGTTTTAAACGAAACAACACGCATTAGCGTTGTTCCTGTGATGTATCTAATCGATCCTTACTCATCTATCATGTTATTTGACGTATGGATGGAATCCAGTAACTCTGATGTGAGATACAAAGTTTTTGGACGCAGCAGAAGCTGGAAATAGTTTTAAACGAAACAACACGTATTAGCGTTGTTCCTGTGATGTATCTAATCGATCCTTACTCATCTATCATGTTATTTGACGTATGGATGGAATCCAGTAACTCTGATGTGAGATACAAAGTTTTTGGACGCAGCAGAAGCTGGAAATAGTTTTAAACGAAACAACACGCATTAGCGTTGTTCCTGTGATGTATTTAATCGATCCTTACTCATCTATCATGTTATTTGGCGTTTCGATGGAATCCAGTAACTTTGATGTGAGATACGACGTTTTCGGACGCAGCAGAAGCTGGAAATAGTTTTAAATGAAACAACACGTATTAGCGTTGTTCCTGTGCTGTATCTAATCGATCCTTACTCATATATCATGTTATTTGGCGTTTCGATGGACTCCAGTAGCTCTGATGTGAGATACAAAGTTTTTGGACGCAGCAGAAGCTGGAAATAGTTTTGAACGAAACAACACGTATTAGCGTTGTTCCTGTGATGTATCTAATCGATCCTTACTCATCTATCATGTTATTTGGCGTTTCGATGGACTCCAGTAACTTTGATGTGAGATACGAAGTTCTCGGACGCAGCTGAAGCTAGAAATAGTTTTAAACGAAACAACACGCATTAGCGTTGTTACTGTGATGTATCTAATCGATCCTTACTTATCTATCATGTTATTTGACGTTTGGATGGACTCCAGTAACCCTGAAGTGAGATACGAAGTTCTCGGACGCAGCAGAAGCTGGAAATAGTTTTAAACGAAGCAACACGTATTAGCGTTGTTCCTGTGATGTATCTAATCGATCCTTACTCATCTATCATGTTATTTGACGTTTGGATGGACTCCAGTAACAATGACGTGAGATACGAAGTTCTCGGACGCAGCAGAAGCTGGAAATAGTTTTAAACGAAACAACACGTATTAGCGTTGTTCCTGTGATGTATCTAATCGATCCTTACTCATCTATCATGTTATTTGACGTTTCGATGGACTCCAGTAACTCTAATGTGAGATACGAAATTTTCGGACGCAGCAGAAGCTGGAAATAGTTTTAAACGAAACAACACGCATTAGCGTTGTTCCTGTGATGTATCTAATCGATCCTTACTTATCTATCATGTTATTTGACGTTTGGATGGACTCCAGTAACCCTGACGTGAGATACGAAGTTCTCGGACGCAGCAGAAGCTGGAAATAGTTTTAAACGAAACAACACGCATTAGCGTTGTTCCTGTGATGTATCTAATCGATCCTTACTTATCTATCATGTTATTTGACGTTTGGATGGACTCCAGTAACCCTGACGTGAGATACGAAGTTCTCGGAGGCAGCAGAAGCTGGAAATAGTTTTAAACGAAACAACACGTATTAGCGTTGTTCCTGTGATGTATCTAATCGATCCTTACTCATCTATCATGTTATTTGACGTTTGGATGGACTCCAGTAACTCTGATGTGAGATACAAAGTCTTTGGACGCAGCAGAAGCTGGAAATAGTTTTAAACGAAACAACACGCATTAGATCGATGACTCCAGTAGCTCTGATGTGAGATACGACGTTTTCGGACGCAGCAGAAGCTGGAAATAGTTTTAAACGAAACAACACGTATTAGCGTTGTTCCTGTGATGTATCTAATCGATCCTTACTTATCTATCATGTTATTTGACGTTTGGATGGACTCCAGTAACCCTGACGTGAGATACGAAGTTCTCGGACGCAGCAGAAGCTGGAAATAGTTTTAAACGAAACAACACGTATTAGCGTTGTTCCTGTGATGTATCTAATCGATCCTTACTCATCTATCATGTTATTTGACGTATGGATGGAATCCAGTAACTCTGATGTGAGATACAAAGTTTTTGGACGCAGCAGAAGCTGGAAATAGTTTTAAACGAAACAACACGTATTAGCGTTGTTCCTGTGATGTATCTAATCGATCCTTACTCATCTATCATGTTATTTGACGTATGGATGGAATCCAGTAACTCTGATGTGAGATACAAAGTTTTCGGACGCAGCAGAAGCTGGAAATAGTTTTAAATGAAACAACACGTATTAGCGTTGTTCCTGTGATGTATCTAATCGATCCTTACTCATCTATCATGTTATTTGACGTTTCGATGGACTCCAGTAACCCTGACGTGAGATACGAAGTTCTCGGACGCAGCAGAAGCTAGAAATAGTTTTAAACGAAACAACACGTATTAGCGGTTTTTCTGTGATGTATCTAATCGATCCTTACTCATCTATCATGTTATTTGACGTTTGGATGGACTCCAGTAACTCTGATGTGAGATACAAAGTTTTTGGACGCAGCAGGAGCTGGAAATAGTTTGAAACGAAACAACACGTATTGGCGTTGTTCCTGTGCTGTATCTAATCGATCCTTACTCATATATCATGTTATTTGGCGTATCGATGGACTCCAGTAGCTCTGATGTGAGATACGACGTTTTCGGACGCAGCAGAAGCTGGAAATAGTTTTAAACGAAACAACACGTATTAGCGTTGTTCCTGTGATGTATCTAATCGATCCTTACTTATCTATCATGTTATTTGACGTTTGGATGGACTCCAGTAACCCTGACGTGAGATACGAAGTTCTCGGACGCAGCAGAAGCTGGAAATAGTTTTAAACGAAACAACACGCATTAGCGTTGTTCCTGTGATGTATCTAATCGATCCTTACTTATCTATCATGTTATTTGACGTTTGGATGGACTCCAGTAACCCTGACGTGAGATACGAAGTTCTCGGAGGCAGCAGAAGCTGGAAATAGTTTTAAACGAAACAACACGTATTAGCGTTGTTCCTGTGATGTATCTAATCGATCCTTACTCATCTATCATGTTATTTGACGTTTGGATGGACTCCAGTAACTCTGATGTGAGATACAAAGTCTTTGGACGCAGCAGAAGCTGGAAATAGTTTTAAACGAAACAACACGCATTAGCGTTGTTCCTGTGATGTATCTAATCGATCCTTACTTATCTATCATGTTATTTGACGTTTGGATGGACTCCAGTAACCCTGACGTGAGATACGAAGTTCTCGGAGGCAGCAGAAGCTGGAAATAGTTTTAAACGAAACAACACGTATTAGCGTTGTTCCTGTGATGTATCTAATCGATCCTTACTCATCTATCATGCTATTTGACGTTTGGATGGACTCCAGTAACTCTAATGTGAGATACGAAATTTTCGGACGCAGCAGAAGCTGGAAATAGTTTTAAACGAAACAACACGCATTAGCGTTATTCCTGTAATGTATCTAATCGATCCTTACTTATCTATCATGTTATTTGACGTTTGGATGGACTCCAGTAACCCTGACGTGAGATACGAAGTTCTCGGACGCAGCAGAAGCTGGAAATAGTTTTAAACGAAACAACACGCATTAGCGTTGTTCCTGTGATGTATCTAATCGATCCTTACTTATCTATCATGTTATTTGACGTTTGGATGGACTCCAGTAACCCTGACGTGAGGTACGAAGTTCTCGGAGGCAGCAGAAGCTGGAAATAGTTTTAAACGAAACAACACGTATTAGCGTTGTTCCTGTGATGTATCTAATCGATCCTTACTCATCTATCATGTTATTTGACGTTTGGATGGACTCCAGTAACTCTGATGTGAGATACAAAGTCTTTGGACGCAGCAGAAGCTGGAAATAGTTTTGAAGGAAACAACACGTATTAGCGTTGTTCCTGTGATGTATCTAATCGATCCTTACTCATCTATCATGTTATTTGACGTTTGGATGGACTCCAGTAACTCTGATGTGAGATACAAAGTTTTTGGACGCAGCAGGAGCTGGAAATAGTTTGAAACGAAACAACACGTATTGGCGTTGTTCCTGTGCTGTATCTAATCGATCCTTACTCATATATCATGTTATTTGGCGTATCGATGGACTCCAGTAGCTCTGATGTGAGATACGACGTTTTCGGACGCAGCAGAAGCTGGAAATAGTTTTAAACGAAACAACACGTATTAGCGTTGTTCCTGTGATGTATCTAATCGATCCTTACTTATCTATCATGTTATTTGACGTTTGGATGGACTCCAGTAACCCTGACGTGAGATACGAAGTTCTCGGACGCAGCAGAAGCTGGAAATAGTTTTAAACGAAACAACACGTATTAGCGTTGTTCCTGTGATGTATCTAATCGATCCTTACTCATCTATCATGTTATTTGACGTATGGATGGAATCCAGTAACTCTGATGTGAGATACAAAGTTTTTGGACGCAGCAGAAGCTGGAAATAGTTTTAAACGAAACAACACGTATTAGCGTTGTTCCTGTGATGTATCTAATCGATCCTTACTCATCTATCATGTTATTTGACGTATGGATGGAATCCAGTAACTCTGATGTGAGATACAAAGTTTTCGGACGCAGCAGAAGCTGGAAATAGTTTTAAATGAAACAACACGTATTAGCGTTGTTCCTGTGATGTATCTAATCGATCCTTACTCATCTATCATGTTATTTGACGTTTCGATGGACTCCAGTAACCCTGACGTGAGATACGAAGTTCTCGGACGCAGCAGAAGCTAGAAATAGTTTTAAACGAAACAACACGTATTAGCGGTTTTTCTGTGATGTATCTAATCGATCCTTACTCATCTATCATGTTATTTGACGTTTGGATGGACTCCAGTAACTCTGATGTGAGATACAAAGTTTTTGGACGCAGCAGGAGCTGGAAATAGTTTGAAACGAAACAACACGTATTGGCGTTGTTCCTGTGCTGTATCTAATCGATCCTTACTCATATATCATGTTATTTGGCGTATCGATGGACTCCAGTAGCTCTGATGTGAGATACGACGTTTTCGGACGCAGCAGAAGCTGGAAATAGTTTTAAACGAAACAACACGTATTAGCGTTGTTCCTGTGATGTATCTAATCGATCCTTACTTATCTATCATGTTATTTGACGTTTGGATGGACTCCAGTAACCCTGACGTGAGATACGAAGTTCTCGGACGCAGCAGAAGCTGGAAATAGTTTTAAATGAAACAACACGTATTAGTGTTGTTCCTGTGATGTATCTAAACGATCCTTACTCATCTATCATGCTATTTGACGTTTGGATGGACTCCAGTAACTCTAATGTGAGAAACGAAATTTTCGGACGCAGCAGAAGCTGGAAATAGTTTTAAACGAAACAACACGTATTAGCGTTGTTCCTGTGATGTATCTAATCGATCCTTACTCATCTATCATGTTATTTGACGTTTCGATGGACTCCAGTAACTCTAATGTGAGATACGAAATTTTCGGACGCAGCAGAAGCTGGAAATAGTTTTAAACGAAACAACACGCATTAGCGTTGTTCCTGTGATGTATCTAATCGATCCTTACTTAGCTACTATGTTATTTGACGTTTCGATGGACTCCAGTAACTCTAAAGTGAGATACGAAATTTTCGGACGCAGCAGAAGCTGGAAATAGTTTTAAACGAAACAACACGCATTAGCGTTGTTCCTGTGATGTATCTAATCGATCCTTACTTATCTATCATGTTATTTGACGTTTGGATGGACTCCAGTAACCCTGACGTGAGATACGAAGTTCTCGGACGCAGCAGAAGCTAGAAATAGTTTTAAACGAAACAACACGTATTAGCGGTTTTTCTGTGATGTATCTAATCGATCCTTACTCATCTATCATGTTATTTGACGTTTGGATGGACTCCAGTAACTCTGATGTGAGATACAAAGTTTTTGGACGCAGCAGAAGCTGGAAATAGTTTTGAACGAAACAACACCTATTAGCGTTGTTCCTGTGATGTATCTAATCGATCCTTACTTAGCTACTATGTTATTTGACGTTTGGATGGACTCCAGTAACTCTAATGTGAGATACGAAATTTTCGGACGCAGCAGAAGCTGGAAATAGTTTTAAACGAAACAACACGTATTAGCGTTGTTCCTGTGATATATCTAATCGATCCTTACTTATCTATCATGTTATTTGACGTTTGGATGGACTCCAGTAACCCTGACGTGAGATACGAAGTTCTCGGACGCAGCAGAAGCTGGAAATAATTTTAAACGAAACAACACGCATTAGCGTTGTTCCTGTGATGTATCTAATCGATCCTTACTTATCTATCATGTTATTTGACGTTTGGATGGACTCCAGTAACAGTGACATGAGATACGAAGTTCTCGGACGCAGCAGAAGCTGGAAATAGTTTTAAACGAAACAACACGTATTAGCGTTGTTCCTGTGATGTATCTAATCGATCCTTACTTATCTATCATGTTATTTGACGTTTGGATGTGCTCCAGTAACCCTGACGTGAGATACGAAGTTCTCGGACGCAGCAGAATCTGGAAATAGTTTTAAACGAAACAACACGCATTAGCGTTGTTCCTGTGATGTATCTAATCGATCCTTACTTATCTATCATGTTATTTGACGTTTGGATGGACTCCAGTAACCCTGACGTGAGATACGAAGTTCTCGGACGCAGCAGAAGCTGGAAATAGTTTTAAACGAAACAACACGCATTAGCGTTGTTCCTGTGATGTATCTAATCGATCCTTACTTATCTATCATGTTATTTGACGTTTGGATGGACTCCAGTAACCCTGACGTGAGATACGATGTTCTCGGACGCAGCAGAAGCTGGAAATAGTTTTAAATGAAACAACACGTATTAGCGTTGTTCCTGTGCTGTATCTAATCGATCCTTACTCATATATCATGTTATTTGACGTTTGGATGGACTCCAGTAACCCTGACGTGAGATACGAAGTTCTCGGACGCAGCAGAAGCTGGAAATAGTTTTAAACGAAACAACACGCATTAGCGTTGTTCCTGTTATGTATCTAATCGATCCTTACTTATCTATCATGTTATTTGACGTTTGGATGGACTCCAGTAACCCTGACGTGAGATACGAAGTTCTCGGACGCAGCAGAAGCTGGAAATAGTTTTAAATGAAACAACACGTATTAGCGTTGTTCCTGTGCTGTATCTAATCGATCCTTACTCATATATCATGTTATTTGGCGTTTCGATGGACTCCAGTAGCTCTGATGTGAGATACAAAGTTTTTGGACGCAGCAGAAGCTGGAAATAGTTTTGAACGAAACAACACGTATTAGCGTTGTTCCTGTGATGTATCTAATCGATCCTTACTCATCTATCATGTTATTTGGCGTTTCGATGGACTCCAGTAACTTTGATGTGAGATACGAAGTTCTCGGACGCAGCTGAAGCTAGAAATAGTTTTAAACGAAACAACACGCATTAGCGTTGTTACTGTGATGTATCTAATCGATCCTTACTTATCTATCATGTTATTTGACGTTTGGATGGACTCCAGTAAGTCTGATGTGAGATACAAAGTTTTTGGACGCAGCAGGAGCTGGAAATAGTTTTAAACGAAACAACACGTATTAGCGTTGTTCCTGTGCTGTATCTAATCGATCCTTACTCATATATCATGTTATTTGGCGTTTCGATGGACTCCAGTAGCTCTGATGTGAGATACGACGTTTTCGGACGCAGCAGAAGCTGGAAATAGTTTTAAACGAGACAACACGTATTAGCGTTGTTCCTGTGATGTATCTAATCGATAATTACTCATCTATCATGTTATTTGACCTTTCGATGGACTCCAGTAACTCTAATGTGAGATACGAAATTTTCGGACGCAGCAGAAGCTGGAAATAGTTTTAAACGAAACAACACGCATTAGCGTTGTTCCTGTGATGTATCTAATCGATCCTTACTCATCTATCATGTTATTTGACGTATGGATGGAATCCAGTAACTCTGATGTGAGATACAAAGTTTTTGGACGCAGCAGAAGCTGGAAATAGTTTTAAACGAAACAACACGCATTAGCGTTGTTCCTGTGATGTATTTAATCGATCCTTACTCATCTATCATGTTATTTGACGTTTCGATGGACTCCAGTAACTCTAATGTGAGATACGAAATTTTCGGACGCAGCAGAAGCTGGAAATAGTTTTAAACGAAACAACACGCATTAGCGTTGTTCCTGTGATGTATCTAATCGATCCTTACTCATCTATCATGTTATTTGGCGTTTCGATGGACTCCAGTAACTTTGATGTGAGATACGAAGTTCTCGGACGCAGCAGAAGCTGGAAATAGTTTTAAACGAGACAACACGTATTAGCGTTGGTCCTGTAATGTATCTAATCGATAATTACTCATCTATCATGTTATTTGACGTTTCGATGGACTCCAGTAACTCTAATGTGAGATACGAAATTTTCGGACGCAGCAGAAACTGGAAATAGTTTTAAACGAAACAACACGCATTAGCGTTGTTCCTGTGATGTATCTAATCGATCCTTACTCATCTATCATGTTATTTGACGTATGGATGGAATCCAGTAACTCTGATGTGAGATACAAAGTTTTTGGACGCAGCAGAAGCTGGAAATAGTTTTAAACGAAACAACACGTATTAGCGTTGTTCCTGTGATGTATCTAATCGATCCTTACTCATCTATCATGTTATTTGACGTATGGATGGAATCCAGTAACTCTGATGTGAGATACAAAGTTTTTGGACGCAGCAGAAGCTGGAAATAGTTTTAAACGAAACAACACGCATTAGCGTTGTTCCTGTGATGTATTTAATCGATCCTTACTCATCTATCATGTTATTTGGCGTTTCGATGGAATCCAGTAACTTTGATGTGAGATACGACGTTTTCGGACGCAGCAGAAGCTGGAAATAGTTTTAAATGAAACAACACGTATTAGCGTTGTTCCTGTGCTGTATCTAATCGATCCTTACTCATATATCATGTTATTTGGCGTTTCGATGGACTCCAGTAGCTCTGATGTGAGATACAAAGTTTTTGGACGCAGCAGAAGCTGGAAATAGTTTTGAACGAAACAACACGTATTAGCGTTGTTCCTGTGATGTATCTAATCGATCCTTACTCATCTATCATGTTATTTGGCGTTTCGATGGACTCCAGTAACTTTGATGTGAGATACGAAGTTCTCGGACGCAGCTGAAGCTAGAAATAGTTTTAAACGAAACAACACGCATTAGCGTTGTTACTGTGATGTATCTAATCGATCCTTACTTATCTATCATGTTATTTGACGTTTGGATGGACTCCAGTAACCCTGAAGTGAGATACGAAGTTCTCGGACGCAGCAGAAGCTGGAAATAGTTTTAAACGAAGCAACACGTATTAGCGTTGTTCCTGTGATGTATCTAATCGATCCTTACTCATCTATCATGTTATTTGACGTTTGGATGGACTCCAGTAACAATGACGTGAGATACGAAGTTCTCGGACGCAGCAGAAGCTGGAAATAGTTTTAAACGAAACAACACGTATTAGCGTTGTTCCTGTGATGTATCTAATCGATCCTTACTCATCTATCATGTTATTTGACGTTTCGATGGACTCCAGTAACTCTAATGTGAGATACGAAAATTTCGGACGCAGCAGAAGCTGGAAATAGTTTTAAACGAAACAACACGCATTAGCGTTGTTCCTGTGATGTATCTAATCGATCCTTACTTATCTATCATGTTATTTGACGTTTGGATGGACTCCAGTAACCCTGACGTGAGATACGAAGTTCTCGGACGCAGCAGAAGCTGGAAATAGTTTTAAACGAAACAACACGCATTAGCGTTGTTCCTGTGATGTATCTAATCGATCCTTACTTATCTATCATGTTATTTGACGTTTGGATGGACTCCAGTAACCCTGACGTGAGATACGAAGTTCTCGGAGGCAGCAGAAGCTGGAAATAGTTTTAAACGAAACAACACGTATTAGCGTTGTTCCTGTGATGTATCTAATCGATCCTTACTCATCTATCATGTTATTTGACGTTTGGATGGACTCCAGTAACTCTAATGTGAGATACGAAATTTTCGGACGCAGCAGAAGCTGGAAATAGTTTTAAACGAAACAACACGCATTAGCGTTATTCCTGTAATGTATCTAATCGATCCTTACTTATCTATCATGTTATTTGACGTTTGGATGGACTCCAGTAACCCTGACGTGAGATACGAAGTTCTCGGACGCAGCAGAAGCTGGAAATAGTTTTAAACGAAACAACACGCATTAGCGTTGTTCCTGTGATGTATCTAATCGATCCTTACTTATCTATCATGTTATTTGACGTTTGGATGGACTCCAGTAACCCTGACGTGAGATACGAAGTTCTCGGAGGCAGCAGAAGCTGGAAATAGTTTTAAACGAAACAACACGTATTAGCGTTGTTCCTGTGATGTATCTAATCGATCCTTACTCATCTATCATGTTATTTGACGTTTGGATGGACTCCAGTAACTCTGATGTGAGATACAAAGTCTTTGGACGCAGCAGAAGCTGGAAATAGTTTTGAAGGAAACAACACGTATTAGCGTTGTTCCTGTGATGTATCTAATCGATCCTTACTCATCTATCATGTTATTTGACGTTTGGATGGACTCCAGTAACTCTGATGTGAGATACAAAGTTTTTGGACGCAGCAGGAGCTGGAAATAGTTTGAAACGAAACAACACGTATTGGCGTTGTTCCTGTGCTGTATCTAATCGATCCTTACTCATATATCATGTTATTTGGCGTATCGATGGACTCCAGTAGCTCTGATGTGAGATACGACGTTTTCGGACGCAGCAGAAGCTGGAAATAGTTTTAAACGAAACAACACGTATTAGCGTTGTTCCTGTGATGTATCTAATCGATCCTTACTTATCTATCATGTTATTTGACGTTTGGATGGACTCCAGTAACCCTGACGTGAGATACGAAGTTCTCGGACGCAGCAGAAGCTGGAAATAGTTTTAAACGAAACAACACGTATTAGCGTTGTTCCTGTGATGTATCTAATCGATCCTTACTCATCTATCATGTTATTTGACGTATGGATGGAATCCAGTAACTCTGATGTGAGATACAAAGTTTTTGGACGCAGCAGAAGCTGGAAATAGTTTTAAACGAAACAACACGTATTAGCGTTGTTCCTGTGATGTATCTAATCGATCCTTACTCATCTATCATGTTATTTGACGTATGGATGGAATCCAGTAACTCTGATGTGAGATACAAAGTTTTCGGACGCAGCAGAAGCTGGAAATAGTTTTAAATGAAACAACACGTATTAGCGTTGTTCCTGTGCTGTATCTAATCGATCCTTACTCATATATCATGTTATTTGGCGTTTCGATGGACTCCAGTAGCTCTGATGTGAGATACAAAGTTTTTGGACGCAGCAGAAGCTTTAAATAGTTTTGAACGAAACAACACGTATTAGCGTTGTTCCTGTGATGTATCTAATCGATCCTTACTCATCTATCATGTTATTTGGCGTTTCGATGGACTCCAGTAACTTTGATGTGAGATACGAAGTTCTCGGACGCAGCTGAAGCTAGAAATAGTTTTAAACGAAACAACACGCATTAGCGTTGTTACTGTGATGTATCTAATCGATCCTTACTTATCTATCATGTTATTTGACGTTTGGATGGACTCCAGTAACCCTGAAGTGAGATACGAAGTTCTCGGACGCAGCAGAAGCTGGAAATAGTTTTAAACGAAGCAACACGTATTAGCGTTGTTCCTGTGATGTATCTAATCGATCCTTACTCATCTATCATGTTATTTGACGTTTGGATGGACTCCAGTAACAATGACGTGAGATACGAAGTTCTCGGACGCAGCAGAAGCTGGAAATAGTTTTAAACGAAACAACACGTATTAGCGTTGTTCCTGTGATGTATCTAATCGATCCTTACTCATCTATCATGTTATTTGACGTTTCGATGGACTCCAGTAACTCTAATGTGAGATACGAAATTTTCGGACGCAGCAGAAGCTGGAAATAGTTTTAAACGAAACAACACGCATTAGCGTTGTTCCTGTGATGTATCTAATCGATCCTAATTTATCTATCATGTTATTTGACGTTTGGATGGACTCCAGTAACCCTGACGTGAGATACGAAGTTCTCGGACGCAGCAGAATCTGGAAATAGTTTTAAACGAAACAACACGCATTAGCGTTGTTCCTGTGATGTATCTAATCGATCCTTACTTATCTATCATGTTATTTGACGTTTGGATGGACTCCAGTAACCCTGACGTGAGATACGAAGTTCTCGGAGGCAGCAGAAGCTGGAAATAGTTTTAAACGAAACAACACGTATTAGCGTTGTTCCTGTGATGTATCTAATCGATCCTTACTCATCTATCATGTTATTTGACGTTTGGATGGACTCCAGTAACCCTGACGTGAGATACGAAGTTCTCGGAGGCAGCAGAAGCTGGAAATAGTTTTAAACGAAACAACACGTATTAGCGTTGTTCCTGTGATGTATCTAATCGATCCTTACTCATCTATCATGCTATTTGACGTTTGGATGGACTCCAGTAACTCTAATGTGAGATACGAAATTTTCGGACGCAGCAGAAGCTGGAAATAGTTTTAAACGAAACAACACGCATTAGCGTTATTCCTGTAATGTATCTAATCGATCCTTACTTATCTATCATGTTATTTGACGTTTGGATGGACTCCAGTAACCCTGACGTGAGATACGAAGTTCTCGGACGCAGCAGAAGCTGGAAATAGTTTTAAACGAAACAACACGCATTAGCGTTGTTCCTGTGATGTATCTAATCGATCCTTACTTATCTATCATGTTATTTGACGTTTGGATGGACTCCAGTAACCCTGACGTGAGATACGAAGTTCTCGGAGGCAGCAGAAGCTGGAAATAGTTTTAAACGAAACAACACGTATTAGCGTTGTTCGTGTGATGTATCTAATCGATCCTTACTCATCTATCATGTTATTTGACGTTTGGATGGACTCCAGTAACTCTGATGTGAGATACAAAGTCTTTGGACGCAGCAGAAGCTGGAAATAGTTTTGAAGGAAACAACACGTATTAGCGTTGTTCCTGTGATGTATCTAATCGATCCTTACTTATCTATCATGTTATTTGACGTTTGGATGGACTCCAGTAACCCTGACGTGAGATACGAAGTTCTCGGAGGCAGCAGAAGCTGGAAATAGTTTTAAACGAAACAACACGTATTAGCGTTGTTCCTGTGATGTATCTAATCGATCCTTACTCATCTATCATGCTATTTGACGTTTGGATGGACTCCAGTAACTCTAATGTGAGATACGAAATTTTCGGACGCAGCAGAAGCTGGAAATAGTTTTAAACGAAACAACACGCATTAGCGTTATTCCTGTAATGTATCTAATCGATCCTTACTTATCTATCATGTTATTTGACGTTTGGATGGACTCCAGTAACCCTGACGTGAGATACGAAGTTCTCGGACGCAGCAGAAGCTGGAAATAGTTTTAAACGAAACAACACGCATTAGCGTTGTTCCTGTGATGTATCTAATCGATCCTTACTTATCTATCATGTTATTTGACGTTTGGATGGACTCCAGTAACCCTGACGTGAGATACGAAGTTCTCGGAGGCAGCAGAAGCTGGAAATAGTTTTAAACGAAACAACACGTATTAGCGTTGTTCCTGTGATGTATCTAATCGATCCTTACTCATCTATCATGTTATTTGACGTTTGGATGGACTCCAGTAACTCTGATGTGAGATACAAAGTCTTTGGACGCAGCAGAAGCTGGAAATAGTTTTGAAGGAAACAACACGTATTAGCGTTGTTCCTGTGATGTATCTAATCGATCCTTACTCATCTATCATGTTATTTGACGTTTGGATGGACTCCAGTAACTCTGATGTGAGATACAAAGTTTTTGGACGCAGCAGGAGCTGGAAATAGTTTGAAACGAAACAACACGTATTGGCGTTGTTCCTGTGCTGTATCTAATCGATCCTTACTCATATATCATGTTATTTGGCGTATCGATGGACTCCAGTAGCTCTGATGTGAGATACGACGTTTTCGGACGCAGCAGAAGCTGGAAATAGTTTTAAACGAAACAACACGTATTAGCGTTGTTCCTGTGATGTATCTAATCGATCCTTACTTATCTATCATGTTATTTGACGTTTGGATGGACTCCAGTAACCCTGACGTGAGATACGAAGTTCTCGGACGCAGCAGAAGCTGGAAATAGTTTTAAATGAAACAACACGTATTAGTGTTGTTCCTGTGATGTATCTAAACGATCCTTACTCATCTATCATGCTATTTGACGTTTGGATGGACTCCAGTAACTCTAATGTGAGAAACGAAATTTTCGGACGCAGCAGAAGCTGGAAATAGTTTTAAACGAAACAACACGTATTAGCGTTGTTCCTGTGATGTATCTAATCGATCCTTACTCATCTATCATGTTATTTGACGTTTCGATGGACTCCAGTAACTCTAATGTGAGATACGAAATTTTCGGACGCAGCAGAAGCTGGAAATAGTTTTAAACGAAACAACACGCATTAGCGTTGTTCCTGTGATGTATCTAATCGATCCTTACTTAGCTACTATGTTATTTGACGTTTCGATGGACTACAGTAACTCTAAAGTGAGATACGAAATTTTCGGACGCAGCAGAAGCTGGAAATAGTTTTAAACGAAACAACACGCATTAGCGTTGTTCCTGTGATGTATCTAATCGATCCTTACTTATCTATCATGTTATTTGACGTTTGGATGGACTCCAGTAACCCTGACGTGAGATACGAAGTTCTCGGACGCAGCAGAAGCTAGAAATAGTTTTAAACGAAACAACACGTATTAGCGGTTTTTCTGTGATGTATCTAATCGATCCTTACTCATCTATCATGTTATTTGACGTTTGGATGGACTCCAGTAACTCTGATGTGAGATACAAAGTTTTTGGACGCAGCAGAAGCTGGAAATAGTTTTGAACGAAACAACACCTATTAGCGTTGTTCCTGTGATGTATCTAATCGATCCTTACTTAGCTACTATGTTATTTGACGTTTGGATGGACTCCAGTAACTCTAATGTGAGATACGAAATTTTCGGACGCAGCAGAAGCTGGAAATAGTTTTAAACGAAACAACACGTATTAGCGTTGTTCCTGTGATATATCTAATCGATCCTTACTTATCTATCATGTTATTTGACGTTTGGATGGACTCCAGTAACCCTGACGTGAGATACGAAGTTCTCGGACGTAGCAGAAGCTGGAAATAATTTTAAACGAAACAACACGCATTAGCGTTGTTCCTGTGATGTATCTAATCGATCCTTACTTATCTATCATGTTATTTGACGTTTGGATGGACTCCAGTAACAGTGACATGAGATACGAAGTTCTCGGACGCAGCAGAAGCTGGAAATAGTTTTAAACGAAACAACACGTATTAGCGTTGTTCCTGTGATGTATCTAATCGATCCTTACTTATCTATCATGTTATTTGACGTTTGGATGGGCTCCAGTAACCCTGACGTGAGATACGAAGTTCTCGGACGCAGCAGAATCTGGAAATAGTTTTAAACGAAACAACACGCATTAGCGTTGTTCCTGTGATGTATCTAATCGATCCTTACTTATCTATCATGTTATTTGACGTTTGGATGGACTCCAGTAACCCTGACGTGAGATACGAAGTTCTCGGACGCAGCAGAAGCTGGAAATAGTTTTAAACGAAACAACACGCATTAGCGTTGTTCCTGTGATGTATCTAATCGATCCTTACTTATCTATCATGTTATTTGACGTTTGAATGGACTCCAGTAACCCTGACGTGAGATACGAAGTTCTCGGACGCAGCAGAAGCTGGAAATAGTTTTAAATGAAACAACACGTATTAGCGTTGTTCCTGTGCTGTATCTAATCGATCCTTACTCATATATCATGTTATTTGGCGTTTCGATGGACTCCAGTAGCTCTGATGTGAGATACAAAGTTTTTGGACGCAGCAGAAGCTGGAAATAGTTTTGAACGAAACAACACGTATTAGCGTTGTTCCTGTGATGTATCTAATCGATCCTTACTCATCTATCATGTTATTTGGCGTTTCGATGGACTCCAGTAACTTTGATGTGAGATACGAAGTTCTCGGACGCAGCTGAAGCTAGAAATAGTTTTAAACGAAACAACACGTATTAGCGTTGTTCCTGTGCTGTATCTAATCGATCCTTACTCATATATCATGTTATTTGACGTTTGGATGGACTCCAGTAACCCTGACGTGAGATACGAAGTTCTCGGACGCAGCAGAAGCTGGAAATAGTTTTAAACGAAACAACACGTATTAGCGTTGTTCCTGTGATGTATCTAATCGATCCTTACTCATCTATCATGTTATTTGACGTTTGGATGGACTCCAGTAACTCTGATGTGAGATACGAAATTTTCGGACGCAGCAGAAGCTGGAAATAGTTTTAAACGAAACAACACGCATTAGCGTTGTTCCTGTGATGTATCTAATCGATCCTTACTTATCTATCATGTTATTTGACGTTTGGATGGACTCCAGTAAGTCTGATGTGAGATACAAAGTTTTTGGACGCAGCAGGAGCTGGAAATAGTTTTAAACGAAACAACACGTATTAGCGTTGTTCCTGTGCTGTATCTAATCGATTATTACTCATATATCATGTTATTTGGCGTTTCGATGGACTCCAGTAGCTCTGATGTGAGATACGACGTTTTCGGACGCAGCAGAAGCTGGAAATAGTTTTAAACGAGACAACACGTATTAGCGTTGTTCCTGTGATGTATCTAATCGATAATTACTCATCTATCATGTTATTTGACGTTTCGATGGACTCCAGTAACTCTAATGTGAGATACGAAATTTTCGGACGCAGCAGAAGCTGGAAATAGTTTTAAACGAAACAACACGCATTAGCGTTGTTCCTGTGATGTATCTAATCGATCCTTACTCATCTATCATGTTATTTGACGTTTGGATGGACTCCAGTAACTCTGATGTGAGATACGAAATTTTCGGACGCAGCAGAAGCTGGAAATAGTTTTAAACGAAACAACACGCATTAGCGTTGTTCCTGTGATGTATCTAATCGATCCTTACTTATCTATCATGTTATTTGACGTTTGGATGGACTCCAGTAAGTCTGATGTGAGATACAAAGTTTTTGGACGCAGCAGGAGCTGGAAATAGTTTTAAACGAAACAACACGTATTAGCGTTGTTCCTGTGCTGTATCTAATCGATCCTTACTCATATATCATGTTATTTGGCGTTTCGATGGACTCCAGTAGCTCTGATGTGAGATACGACGTTTTCGGACGCAGCAGAAGCTGGAAATAGTTTTAAACGAGACAACACGTATTAGCGTTGTTCCTGTGATGTATCTAATCGATAATTACTCATCTATCATGTTATTTGACGTTTCGATGGACTCCAGTAACTCTAATGTGATATACGAAATTTTCGGACGCAGCAGAAGCTGGAAATAGTTTTAAACGAAACAACACGCATTAGCGTTGTTCCTGTGATGTATCTAATCGATCCTTACTCATCTATCATGTTATTTGACGTATGGATGGAATCCAGTAACTCTGATGTGAGATACAAAGTTCTCGGACGCAGCAGAAGCTGGAAATAGTTTTAAACGAAACAACACGCATTAGCGTTGTTCCTGTGATGTATCTAATCGATCCTTACTCATCTATCATGTTATTTGACGTATGGATGGAATCCAGTAACTCTGATGTGAGATACAAAGTTTTTGGACGCAGCAGAAGCTGGAAATAGTTTTAAACGAAACAACACGCATTAGCGTTGTTCCTGTGATGTATCTAATCGATCCTTACTTAGCTACTATGTTATTTGACATTTCGATGGACTCCAGTAACTCTAATGTGAGATACGAAATTTTCGGACGCAGCAGAAGCTGGAAATAGTTTTAAACAAAACAACACGCATTAGCGTTGTTCCTGTGATGTATCTAATCGATCCTTACTCACCTATCATGTTATTTGGCGTTTCGATTGACTCCAGTAACTTTGATGTGAGATACGAAGTTCTCGGACGCAGCTGAAGCTGGAAATAGTTTTAAATGAAACAACACGTATTAGCGTTGTTCCTGTGATGTATCTAAACGATCCTTACTTATCTAACATGTTATTTGACGTTTGGATGGACTCCAGTAAGTCTGATGTGAGATACAAAGTTTTTGGACGCAGCAGGAGCTGGAAATAGTTTTGAACGAAACAACACGTATTAGCGTTGTTCCTGTGATGTATCTAATCGATCCTTACTCATCTATCATGTTATTTGACGTTTGGATGGACTCCAGTAACTCTGATGTGAGATACGAAATTTTCGGACGCAGCAGAAGCTGGAAATAGTTTTAAACGAAACAACACGCATTAGTGTTGTTCCTGTGATGTATCTAATCGATCCTTACTTATCTATCATGTTATTTGATGTTTGGATGGACTCCAGTATGTCTGATGTGAGATACAAAGTTTTTGGACGCAGCAGGAGCTGGAAATAGTTTTAAACGAAACAACACGTATTAGCGTTGTTCCTGTGCTGTATCTAATCGATCCTTACTCATATATCATGTTATTTGACGTTTGGATGGACTCCAGTAACCCTGATGTGAGATACGAAGTTCTCGGACGCAGCAGAAGCTGGAAATAGTTTTAAACGAAACAACACGTATTATCGTTGTTCCTGTGATGTATCTAATCGATCCTTACTCATCTATCATGTTATTTGACGTTTGGATGGACTCCAGTAACTCTGATGTGAGATACGAAATTTTCGGACGCAGCAGAAGCTGGAAATAGTTTTAAACGAAACAACACGTATTAGCGTTGTTCCTGTGATGTATCTAATCGATTCTTACTCATCTATCATGTTATTTGACGTTTCGATGGACTCCAGTAACTCTAATGTGAGATACGAAATTTTCGGACGCAGCAGAAGCTGGAAATAGTTTTAAACGAAACAACACGCATTAGCGTTGTTCCTGTGATGTATCTAATCGATCCTTACTTAGCTACTATGTTATTTGACGTTTCGATGGACTCCAGTAACTCTAAAGTGAGATACGAAATTTTCGGACGCAGCAGAAGCTGGAAATAGTTTTAAACGAAACAACACGCATTAGCGTTGTTCCTGTGATGTATCTAATCGATCCTTACTTATCTATCATGTTATTTGACGTTTGGATGGACTCCAGTAACCCTGACGTGAGATACGAAGTTCTCGGACGCAGCAGAAGCTAGAAATAGTTTTAAACGAAACAACACGTATTAGCGGTTTTTCTGTGATGTATCTAATCGATCCTTACTCATCTATCATGTTATTTGACGTTTGGATGGACTCCAGTAACTCTGATGTGAGATACAAAGTTTTTGGACGCAGCAGAAGCTGGAAATAGTTTTGAACGAAACAACACCTATTAGCGTTGTTCCTGTGATGTATCTAATCGATCCTTACTTAGCTACTATGTTATTTGACGTTTGGATGGACTCCAGTAACTCTAATGTGAGATACGAAATTTTCGGACGCAGCAGAAGCTGGAAATAGTTTTAAACGAAACAACACGTATTAGCGTTGCTCCTGTGATATATCTAATCGATCCTTACTTATCTATCATGTTATTTGACGTTTGGATGGACTCCAGTAACCCTGACGTGAGATACGAAGTTCTCGGACGTAGCAGATGCTGGAAATAATTTTAAACGAAACAACACGCATTAGCGTTGTTCCTGTGATGTATCTAATCGATCCTTACTTATCTATCATGTTATTTGACGTTTGGATGGACTCCAGTAACAGTGACATGAGATACGAAGTTCTCGGACGCAGCAGAAGCTGGAAATAGTTTTAAACGAAACAACACGTATTAGCGTTGTTCCTGTGATGTATCTAATCGATCCTTACTTATCTATCATGTTATTTGACGTTTGGATGGGCTCCAGTAACCCTGACGTGAGATACGAAGTTCTCGGACGCAGCAGAATCTGGAAATAGTTTTTTAAACGAAACAACACGCATTAGCGTTGTTCCTGTGATGTATCTAATCGATCCTTACTTATCTATCATGTTATTTGACGTTTGGATGGACTCCAGTAACCCTGACGTGAGATACGAAGTTCTCGGACGCAGCAGAAGCTGGAAATAGTTTTAAACGAAACAACACGCATTAGCGTTGTTCCTGTGATGTATCTAATCGATCCTTACTTATCTATCATGTTATTTGACGTTTGGATGGACTCCAGTAACCCTGACGTGAGATACGAAGTTCTCGGACGCAGCAGAAGCTGGAAATAGTTTTAAATGAAACAACACGTATTAGCGTTGTTCCTGTGCTGTATCTAATCGATCCTTACTCATATATCATGTTATTTGGCGTTTCGATGGACTCCAGTAGCTCTGATGTGAGATACAAAGTTTTTGGACGCAGCAGAAGCTGGAAATAGTTTTGAACGAAACAACACGTATTAGCGTTGTTCCTGTGATGTATCTAATCGATCCTTACTCATCTATCATGTTATTTGGCGTTTCGATGGACTCCAGTAACTTTGATGTGAGATACGAAGTTCTCGGACGCAGCTGAAGCTAGAAATAGTTTTAAACGAAACAACACGTATTAGCGTTGTTCCTGTGCTGTATCTAATCGATCCTTACTCATATATCATGTTATTTGACGTTTGGATGGACTCCAGTAACCCTGACGTGAGATACGAAGTTCTCGGACGCAGCAGAAGCTGGAAATAGTTTTAAACGAAACAACACGTATTAGCGTTGTTCCTGTGATGTATCTAATCGATCCTTACTCATCTATCATGTTATTTGACGTTTGGATGGACTCCAGTAACTCTGATGTGAGATACGAAATTTTCGGACGCAGCAGAAGCTGGAAATAGTTTTAAACGAAACAACACGCATTAGCGTTGTTCCTGTGATGTATCTAATCGATCCTTACTTATCTATCATGTTATTTGACGTTTGGATGGACTCCAGTAAGTCTGATGTGAGATACAAAGTTTTTGGACGCAGCAGGAGCTGGAAATAGTTTTAAACGAAACAACACGTATTAGCGTTGTTCCTGTGCTGTATCTAATCGATCCTTACTCATATATCATGTTATTTGGCGTTTCGATGGACTCCAGTAGCTCTGATGTGAGATACGACGTTTTCGGACGCAGCAGAAGCTGGAAATAGTTTTAAACGAGACAACACGTATTAGCGTTGTTCCTGTGATGTATCTAATCGATAATTACTCATCTATCATGTTATTTGAGGTTTCGATGGACTCCAGTAACTCTAATGTGAGATACGAAATTTTCGGACGCTGCAGAAGCTGGAAATAGTTTTAAACGAAACAACACGCATTAGCGTTGTTCCTGTGATGTATCTAATCGATCCTTACTCATCTATCATGTTATTTGACGTATGGATGGAATCCAGTAACTTCTGATATGAGATACAAAGTTCTCGGACGCAGCAGAAGCTGGAAATAGTTTTAAACGAAACAACACGCATTAGCGTTGTTCCTGTGATGTATCTAATCGATCCTTACTCATCTATCATGTTATTTGACGTATGGATGGAATCCAGTAACTCTGATGTGAGATACAAAGTTTTTGGACGCAGCAGAAGCTGGAAATAGTTTTAAACGAAACAACACGCATTAGCGTTGTTCCTGTGATGTATCTAATCGATCCTTACTTAGCTACTATGTTATTTGACATTTCGATGGACTCCAGTAACTCTAATGTGAGATACGAAATTTTCGGACGCAGCAGAAGCTGGAAATAGTTTTAAACAAAACAACACGCATTAGCGTTGTTCCTGTGATGTATCTAATCGATCCTTACTCACCTATCATGTTATTTGGCGTTTCGATTGACTCCAGTAACTTTGATGTGAGATACGAAGTTCTCGGACGCAGCTGAAGCTGGAAATAGTTTTAAATGAACCAACACGTATTAGCGTTGTTCCTGTGATGTATCTAAACGATCCTTACTTATCTAACATGTTATTTGACGTTTGGATGGACTCCAGTAAGTCTGATGTGAGATACAAAGTTTTTGGACGCAGCAGGAGCTGGAAATAGTTTTGAACGAAACAACACGTATTAGCGTTGTTCCTGTGATGTATCTAATCGATCCTTACTCATCTATCATGTTATTTGACGTTTGGATGGACTCCAGTAACTCTGATGTGAGATACGAAATTTTCGGACGCAGCAGAAGCTGGAAATAGTTTTAAACGAAACAACACGCATTAGTGTTGTTCCTGTGATGTATCTAATCGATTCTTACTTATCTATCATGTTATTTGATGTTTGGATGGACTCCAGTAAGTCTGATGTGAGATACAAAGTTTTTGGACGCAGCAGGAGCTGGAAATAGTTTTAAACGAAACAACACGTATTAGCGTTGTTCCTGTGCTGTATCTAATCGATCCTTACTCATATATCATGTTATTTGACGTTTGGATGGACTCCAGTAACCCTGATGTGAGATACGAAGTTCTCGGACGCAGCAGAAGCTGGAAATAGTTTTAAACGAAACAACACGTATTATCGTTGTTCCTGTGATGTATCTAATCGATCCTTACTCATCTATCATGTTATTTGACGTTTGGATGGACTCCAGTAACTCTGATGTGAGATACGAAATTTTCGGACGCAGCAGAAGCTGGAAATAGTTTTAAACGAAACAACACGCATTAGCGTTGTTCCTGTGATGTATCTAATCGATCCTTACTCATCTATCATGTTATTTGGCGTTTCGATGGACTCCAGTAACTTTGATGTGAGATACGAAGTTCTCGGACGCAGCTGAAGCTAGAAATAGTTTTAAACGAAACAACACGCATTAGCGTTGTTACTGTGATGTATCTAATCGATCCTTACTTATCTATCATGTTATTTGACGTTTGGATGGACTCCAGTAACCCTGAAGTGAGATACGAAGTTCTCGGACGCAGCAGAAGCTGGAAATAGTTTTAAACGAAGCAACACGTATTAGCGTTGTTCCTGTGATGTATCTAATCGATCCTTACTCATCTATCATGTTATTTGACGTTTGGATGGACTCCAGTAACAATGACGTGAGATACGAAGTTCTCGGACGCAGCAGAAGCTGGAAATAGTTTTAAACGAAACAACACGTATTAGCGTTGTTCCTGTGATGTATCTAATCGATCCTTACTCATCTATCATGTTATTTGACGTTTCGATGGACTCCAGTAACTCTAATGTGAGATACGAAATTTTCGGACGCAGCAGAAGCTGGAAATAGTTTTAAACGAAACAACACGCATTAGCGTTGTTCCTGTGATGTATCTAATCGATCCTTACTTATCTATCATGTTATTTGACGTTTGGATGGACTCCAGTAACCGTGACGTGAGATACGAAGTTCTCGGACGCAGCAGAAGCTGGAAATAGTTTTAAACGAAACAACACGCATTAGCGTTGTTCCTGTGATGTATCTAATCGATCCTTACTTATCTATCATGTTATTTGACGTTTGGATGGACTCCAGTAACCCTGACGTGAGATACGAAGTTCTCGGAGGCAGCAGAAGCTGGAAATAGTTTTAAACGAAACAACACGTATTAGCGTTGTTCCTGTGATGTATCTAATCGATCCTTACTCATCTATCATGTTATTTGACGTTTGGATGGACTCCAGTAACTCTGATGTGAGATACAAAGTCTTTGGACGCAGCAGAAGCTGGAAATAGTTTTAAACGAAACAACACGCATTAGCGTTGTTCCTGTGATGTATCTAATCGATCCTTACTTATCTATCATGTTATTTGACGTTTGGATGGACTCCAGTAACCCTGACGTGAGATACGAAGTTCTCGGAGGCAGCAGAAGCTGGAAATAGTTTTAAACGAAACAACACGTATTAGCGTTGTTCCTGTGATGTATCTAATCGATCCTTACTCATCTATCATGCTATTTGACGTTTGGATGGACTCCAGTAACTCTAATGTGAGATACGAAATTTTCGGACGCAGCAGAAGCTGGAAATAGTTTTAAACGAAACAACACGCATTAGCGTTATTCCTGTAATGTATCTAATCGATCCTTACTTATCTATCATGTTATTTGACGTTTGGATGGACTCCAGTAACCCTGACGTGAGATACGAAGTTCTCGGACGCAGCAGAAGCTGGAAATAGTTTTAAACGAAACAACACGCATTAGCGTTGTTCCTGTGATGTATCTAATCGATCCTTACTTATCTATCATGTTATTTGACGTTTGGATGGACTCCAGTAACCCTGACGTGAGATACGAAGTTCTCGGAGGCAGCAGAAGCTGGAAATAGTTTTAAACGAAACAACACGTATTAGCGTTGTTCCTGTGATGTATCTAATCGATCCTTACTCATCTATCATGTTATTTGACGTTTGGATGGACTCCAGTAACTCTGATGTGAGATACAAAGTCTTTGGACGCAGCAGAAGCTGGAAATAGTTTTGAATGAAACAACACGTATTAGCGTTGTTCCTGTGATGTATCTAATCGATCCTTACTCATCTATCATGTTATTTGACGTTTGGATGGACTCCAGTAACTCTGATGTGAGATACAAAGTTTTTGGACGCAGCAGGAGCTGGAAATAGTTTGAAACGAAACAACACGTATTGGCGTTGTTCCTGTGCTGTATCTAATCGATCCTTACTCATATATCATGTTATTTGGCGTATCGATGGACTCCAGTAGCTCTGATGTGAGATACGACGTTTTCGGACGCAGCAGAAGCTGGAAATAGTTTTAAACGAAACAACACGTATTAGCGTTGTTCCTGTGATGTATCTAATCGATCCTTACTTATCTATCATGTTATTTGACGTTTGGATGGACTCCAGTAACCCTGACGTGAGATACGAAGTTCTCGGACGCAGCAGAAGCTGGAAATAGTTTTAAACGAAACAACACGTATTAGCGTTGTTCCTGTGATGTATCTAATCGATCCTTACTCATCTATCATGTTATTTGACGTATGGATGGAATCCAGTAACTCTGATGTGAGATACAAAGTTTTTGGACGCAGCAGAAGCTGGAAATAGTTTTAAACGAAACAACACGTATTAGCGTTGTTCCTGTGATGTATCTAATCGATCCTTACTCATCTATCATGTTATTTGACGTATGGATGGAATCCAGTAACTCTGATGTGAGATACAAAGTTTTCGGACGCAGCAGAAGCTGGAAATAGTTTTAAATGAAACAACACGTATTAGCGTTGTTCCTGTGCTGTATCTAATCGATCCTTACTCATATATAATGTTATTTGGCGTTTCGATGGACTCCAGTAGCTCTGATGTGAGATACAAAGTTTTTGGACGCAGCAGAAGCTTTAAATAGTTTTGAACGAAACAACACGTATTAGCGTTGTTCCTGTGATGTATCTAATCGATCCTTACTCATCTATCATGTTATTTGGCGTTTCGATGGACTCCAGTAACTTTGATGTGAGATACGAAGTTCTCGGACGCAGCTGAAGCTAGAAATAGTTTTAAACGAAACAACACGCATTAGCGTTGTTACTGTGATGTATCTAATCGATCCTTACTTATCTATCATGTTATTTGACGTTTGGATGGACTCCAGTAACCCTGAAGTGAGATACGAAGTTCTCGGACGCAGCAGAAGCTGGAAATAGTTTTAAACGAAGCAACACGTATTAGCGTTGTTCCTGTGATGTATCTAATCGATCCTTACTCATCTATCATGTTATTTGACGTTTGGATGGACTCCAGTAACAATGACGTGAGATACGAAGTTCTCGGACGCAGCAGAAGCTGGAAATAGTTTTAAACGAAACAACACGTATTAGCGTTGTTCCTGTGATGTATCTAATCGATCCTTACTCATCTATCATGTTATTTGACGTTTCGATGGACTCCAGTAACTCTAATGTGAGATACGAAATTTTCGGACGCAGCAGAAGCTGGAAATAGTTTTAAACGAAACAACACGCATTAGCGTTGTTCCTGTGATGTATCTAATCGATCCTTACTTATCTATCATGTTATTTGACGTTTGGATGGACTCCAGTAACCCTGACGTGAGATACGAAGTTCTCGGAGGCAGCAGAAGCTGGAAATAGTTTTAAACGAAACAACACGTATTAGCGTTGTTCCTGTGATGTATCTAATCGATCCTTACTCATCTATCATGTTATTTGACGTTTGGATGGACTCCAGTAACCCTGACGTGAGATACGAAGTTCTCGGAGGCAGCAGAAGCTGGAAATAGTTTTAAACGAAACAACACGTATTAGCGTTGTTCCTGTGATGTATCTAATCGATCCTTACTCATCTATCATGCTATTTGACGTTTGGATGGACTCCAGTAACTCTAATGTGAGATACGAAATTTTCGGACGCAGCAGAAGCTGGAAATAGTTTTAAACGAAACAACACGCATTAGCGTTATTCCTGTAATGTATCTAATCGATCCTTACTTATCTATCATGTTATTTGACGTTTGGATATACTCCAGTAACCCTGACGTGAGATACGAAGTTCTCGGACGCAGCAGAAGCTGGAAATAGTTTTAAACGAAACAACACGCATTAGCGTTGTTCCTGTGATGTATCTAATCGATCCTTACTTATCTATCATGTTATTTGACGTTTGGATGGACTCCAGTAACCCTGACGTGAGATACGAAGTTCTCGGAGGCAGCAGAAGCTGGAAATAGTTTTAAACGAAACAACACGTATTAGCGTTGTTCCTGTGATGTATCTAATCGATCCTTACTCATCTATCATGTTATTTGACGTTTGGATGGACTCCAGTAACTCTGATGTGAGATACAAAGTCTTTGGACGCAGCAGAAGCTGGAAATAGTTTTGAAGGAAACAACACGTATTAGCGTTGTTCCTGTGATGTATCTAATCGATCCTTACTTATCTATCATGTTATTTGACGTTTGGATGGACTCCAGTAACCCTGACGTGAGATACGAAGTTCTCGGAGGCAGCAGAAGCTGGAAATAGTTTTAAACGAAACAACACGTATTAGCGTTGTTCCTGTGATGTATCTAATCGATCCTTACTCATCTATCATGCTATTTGACGTTTGGATGGACTCCAGTAACTCTAATGTGAGATACGAAATTTTCGGACGCAGCAGAAGCTGGAAATAGTTTTAAACAAAACAACACGCATTAGCGTTATTCCTGTAATGTATCTAATCGATCCTTACTTATCTATCATGTTATTTGACGTTTGGATGGACTCCAGTAACCCTGACGTGAGATACGAAGTTCTCGGAGGCAGCAGAAGCTGGAAATAGTTTTAAACGAAACAACACGTATTAGCGTTGTTCCTGTGATGTATCTAATCGATCCTTACTCATCTATCATGTTATTTGACGTTTGGATGGACTCCAGTAACTCTGATGTGAGATACAAAGTCTTTGGACGCAGCAGAAGCTGGAAATAGTTTTGAAGGAAACAACACGTATTAGCGTTGTTCCTGTGATGTATCTAATCGATCCTTACTCATCTATCATGTTATTTGACGTTTGGATGGACTCCAGTAACTCTGATGTGAGATACAAAGTTTTTGGACGCAGCAGGAGCTGGAAATAGTTTGAAACGAAACAACACGTATTGGCGTTGTTCCTGTGCTGTATCTAATCGATCCTTACTCATATATCATGTTATTTGGCGTATCGATGGACTCCAGTAGCTCTGATGTGAGATACGACGTTTTCGGACGCAGCAGAAGCTGGACATAGTTTTAAACGAAACAACACGTATTAGCGTTGTTCCTGTGATGTATCTAATCGATCCTTACTTATCTATCATGTTATTTGACGTTTGGATGGACTCCAGTAACCCTGACGTGAGATACGAAGTTCTCGGACGCAGCAGAAGCTGGAAATAGTTTTAAATGAAACAACACGTATTAGTGTTGTTCCTGTGATGTATCTAAACGATCCTTACTCATCTATCATGCTATTTGACGTTTGGATGGACTCCAGTAACTCTAATGTGAGAAACGAAATTTTCGGACGCAGCAGAAGCTGGAAATAGTTTTAAACGAAACAACACGTATTAGCGTTGTTCCTGTGATGTATCTAATCGATCCTTACTCATCTATCATGTTATTTGACGTTTCGATGGACTCCAGTAACTCTAATGTGAGATACGAAATTTTCGGACGCAGCAGAAGCTGGAAATAGTTTTAAACGAAACAACACGCATTAGCGTTGTTCCTGTGATGTATCTAATCGATCCTTACTTAGCTACTATGTTATTTGACGTTTCGATGGACTCCAGTAACTCTAAAGTGAGATACGAAATTTTCGGACGCAGCAGAAGCTGGAAATAGTTTTAAACGAAACAACACGCATTAGCGTTGTTCCTGTGATGTATCTAATCGATCCTTACTTATCTATCATGTTATTTGACGTTTGGATGGACTCCAGTAACCCTGACGTGAGATACGAAGTTCTCGGACGCAGCAGAAGCTAGAAATAGTTTTAAACGAAACAACACGTATTAGCGGTTTTTCTGTGATGTATCTAATCGATCCTTACTCATCTATCATGTTATTTGACGTTTGGATGGACTCCAGTAACTCTGATGTGAGATACAAAGTTTTTGGACGCAGCAGAAGCTGGAAATAGTTTTGAACGAAACAACACCTATTAGCGTTGTTCCTGTGATGTATCTAATCGATCCTTACTTAGCTACTATGTTATTTGACGTTTGGATGGACTCCAGTAACTCTAATGTGAGATACGAAATTTTCGGACGCAGCAGAAGCTGGAAATAGTTTTAAACGAAACAACACGTATTAGCGTTGTTCCTGTGATATATCTAATCGATCCTTACTTATCTATCATGTTATTTGACGTTTGGATGGACTCCAGTAACCCTGACGTGAGATACGAAGTTCTCGGACGTAGCAGAAGCTGGAAATAATTTTAAACGAAACAACACGCATTAGCGTTGTTCCTGTGATGTATCTAATCGATCCTTACTTATCTATCATGTTATTTGACGTTTGGATGGACTCCAGTAACAGTGACATGAGATACGAAGTTCTCGGACGCAGCAGAAGCTGGAAATAGTTTTAAACGAAACAACACGTATTAGCGTTGTTCCTGTGATGTATCTAATCGATCCTTACTTATCTATCATGTTATTTGACGTTTGGATGGGCTCCAGTAACCCTGACGTGAGATACGAAGTTCTCGGACGCAGCAGAATCTGGAAATAGTTTTAAACGAAACAACACGCATTAGCGTTGTTCCTGTGATGTATCTAATCGATCCTTACTTATCTATCATGTTATTTGACGTTTGGATGGACTCCAGTAACCCTGACGTGAGATACGAAGTTCTCGGACGCAGCAGAAGCTGGAAATAGTTTTAAACGAAACAACACGCATTAGCGTTGTTCCTGTGATGTATCTAATCGATCCTTACTTATCTATCATGTTATTTGACGTTTGGATGGACTCCAGTAACCCTGACGTGAGATACGAAGTTCTCGGACGCAGCAGAAGCTGGAAATAGTTTTAAATGAAACAACACGTATTAGCGTTGTTCCTGTGCTGTATCTAATCGATCCTTACTCATATATCATGTTATTTGGCGTTTCGATGGACTCCAGTAGCTCTGATGTGAGATACAAAGTTTTTGGACGCAGCAGAAGCTGGAAATAGTTTTGAACGAAACAACACGTATTAGCGTTGTTCCTGTGATGTATCTAATCGATCCTTACTCATCTATCATGTTATTTGGCGTTTCGATGGACTCCAGTAACTTTGATGTGAGATACGAAGTTCTCGGACGCAGCTGAAGCTAGAAATAGTTTTAAACGAAACAACACGTATTAGCGTTGTTCCTGTGCTGTATCTAATCGATCCTTACTCATATATCATGTTATTTGACGTTTGGATGGACTCCAGTAACCCTGACGTGAGATACGAAGTTCTCGGACGCAGCAGAAGCTGGAAATAGTTTTAAACGAAACAACACGTATTAGCGTTGTTCCTGTGATGTATCTAATCGATCCTTACTCATCTATCATGTTATTTGACGTTTGGATGGACTCCAGTAACTCTGATGTGAGATACGAAATTTTCGGACGCAGCAGAAGCTGGAAATAGTTTTAAACGAAACAACACGCATTAGCGTTGTTCCTGTGATGTATCTAATCGATCCTTACTTATCTATCATGTTATTTGACGTTTGGATGGACTCCAGTAAGTCTGATGTGAGATACAAAGTTTTTGGACGCAGCAGGAGCTGGAAATAGTTTTAAACGAAACAACACGTATTAGCGTTGTTCCTGTGCTGTATCTAATCGATCCTTACTCATATATCATGTTATTTGGCGTTTCGATGGACTCCAGTAGCTCTGATGTGAGATACGACGTTTTCGGACGCAGCAGAAGCTGGAAATAGTTTTAAACGAGACAACACGTATTAGCGTTGTTCCTGTGATGTATCTAATCGATAATTACTCATCTATCATGTTATTTGACGTTTCGATATACTCCAGTAACTCTAATGTGAGATACGAAATTTTCGGACGCAGCAGAATCTGGAAATAGTTTTAAACGAAACAACACGCATTAGCGTTGTTCCTCTGATGTATCTAATCGATCCTTACTCATCTATCATGTTATTTGACGTTTGGATGGACTCCAGTAACTCTGATGTGAGATACGAAATTTTCGGACGCAGCAGAAGCTGGAAATAGTTTTAAACGAAACAACACGCATTAGCGTTGTTCCTGTGATGTATCTAATCGATCCTTACTTATCTATCATGTTATTTGACGTTTGGATGGACTCCAGTAAGTCTGATGTGAGATACAAAGTTTTTGGACGCAGCAGGAGCTGGAAATAGTTTTAAACGAGACAACACGTATTAGCGTTGTTCCTGTGCTGTATCTAATCGATCCTTACTCATATATCATGTTATTTGGCGTTTCGATGGACTCCAGTAGCTCTGATGTGAGATACGACGTTTTCGGACGCAGCAGAAGCTGGAAATAGTTTTAAACGAGACAACACGTATTAGCGTTGTTCCTGTGATGTATCTAATCGATAATTACTCATCTATCATGTTATTTGACGTTTCGATGGACTCCAGTAACTCTAATGTGATATACGAAATTTTCGGACGCAGCAGAAGCTGGAAATAGTTTTAAACGAAACAACACGCATTAGCGTTGTTCCTGTGATGTATCTAATCGATCCTTACTCATCTATCATGTTATTTGACGTATGGATGGAATCCAGTAACTCTGATGTGAGATACAAAGTTCTCGGACGCAGCAGAAGCTGGAAATAGTTTTAAACGAAACAACACGCATTAGCGTTGTTCCTGTGATGTATCTAATCGATCCTTACTCATCTATCATGTTATTTGACGTATGGATGGAATCCAGTAACTCTGATGTGAGATACAAAGTTTTTGGACGCAGCAGAAGCTGGAAATAGTTTTAAACGAAACAACACGCATTAGCGTTGTTCCTGTGATGTATCTAATCGATCCTTACTTAGCTACTATGTTATTTGACATTTCGATGGACTCCAGTAACTCTAATGTGAGATACGAAATTTTCGGACGCAGCAGAAGCTGGAAATAGTTTTAAACAAAACAACACGCATTAGCGTTGTTCCTGTGATGTATCTAATCGATCCTTACTCACCTATCATGTTATTTGGCGTTTCGATTGACTCCAGTAACTTTGATGTGAGATACGAAGTTCTCGGACGCAGCTGAAGCTGGAAATAGTTTTAAATGAAACAACACGTATTAGCGTTGTTCCTGTGATGTATCTAAACGATCCTTACTTATCTAACATGTTATTTGACGTTTGGATGGACTCCAGTATGTCTGATGTGAGATACAAAGTTTTTGGACGCAGCAGGAGCTGGAAATAGTTTTGAACGAAACAACACGTATTAGCGTTGTTCCTGTGATGTATCTAATCGATCCTTACTCATCTATCATGTTATTTGACGTTTGGATGGACTCCAGTAACTCTGATGTGAGATACGAAATTTTCGGACGCAGCAGAAGCTGGAAATAGTTTTAAACGAAACAACACGCATTAGTGTTGTTCCTGTGATGTATCTAATCGATCCTTACTTATCTATCATGTTATTTGATGTTTGGATGGACTCCAGTAAGTCTGATGTGAGATACAAAGTTTTTGGACGCAGCAGGAGCTGGAAATAGTTTTAAACGAAACAACACGTATTAGCGTTGTTCCTGTGCTGTATCTAATCGATCCTTACTCATATATCATGTTATTTGACGTTTGGATGGACTCCAGTAACCCTGATGTGAGATACGAAGTTCTCGGACGCAGCAGAAGCTGGAAATAGTTTTAAACGAAACAACACGTATTATCGTTGTTCCTGTGATGTATCTAATCGATCCTTACTCATCTATCATGTTATTTGACGTTTGGATGGACTCCAGTAACTCTGATGTGAGATACGAAATTTTCGGACGCAGCAGAAGCTGGAAATAGTTTTAAACGAAACAACACGTATTAGCGTTGTTCCTGTGATGTATCTAATCGATCCTTACTCATCTATCATGTTATTTGACGTTTCGATGGACTCCAGTAACTCTAATGTGAGATACGAAATTTTCGGACGCAGCAGAAGCTGGAAATAGTTTTAAACGAAACAACACGCATTAGCGTTGTTCCTGTGATGTATCTAATCGATCCTTACTTAGCTACTATGTTATTTGACGTTTCGATGGACTCCAGTAACTCTAAAGTGAGATACGAAATTTTCGGACGCAGCAGACGCTGGAAATAGTTTTAAACGAAACAACACGCATTAGCGTTGTTCCTGTGATGTATCTAATGGATCCTTACTTATCTATCATGTTATTTGACGTTTGGATGGACTCCAGTAACCCTGACGTGAGATACGAAGTTCTCGGACGCAGCAGAAGCTAGAAATAGTTTTAAACGAAACAACACGTATTAGCGGTTTTTCTGTGATGTATCTAATCGATCCTTACTCATCTATCATGTTATTTGACGTTTGGATGGACTCCAGTAACTCTGATGTGAGATACAAAGTTTTTGGACGCAGCAGAAGCTGGAAATAGTTTTAAACGAAACAACACGCATTAGCGTTGTTCCTGTGATGTATCTAATCGATCCTTACTTATCTATCATGTTATTTGACGTTTGGATGGACTCCAGTAACCCTGACGTGAGATACGAAGTTCTCGGACGTAGCAGAAGCTGGAAATAATTTTAAACGAAATAACACGCATTAGCGTTGTTCCTGTGATGTATCTAATAGATCCTTACTTATCTATCATGTTATTTGACGTTTGGATGGACTCCAGTAACAGTGACATGAGATACGAAGTTCTCGGACGCAGCAGAAGCTGGAAATAGTTTTAAACGAAACAACACGTATTAGCGTTGTTCCTGTGATGTATCTAATCGATCCTTACTTATCTATCATGTTATTTGACGTTTGGATGGGCTCCAGTAACCCTGACGTGAGATACGAAGTTCTCGGACGCAGCAGAATCTGGAAATAGTTTTTTAAACGAAACAACACGCATTAGCGTTGTTCCTGTGATGTATCTAATCGATCCTTACTTATCTATCATGTTATTTGACGTTTGGATGGACTCCAGTAACCCTGACGTGAGATACGAAGTTCTCGGACGCAGCAGAAGCTGGAAATAGTTTTAAACGAAACAACACGCATTAGCGTTGTTCCTGTGATGTATCTAATCGATCCTTACTTATCTATCATGTTATTTGACGTTTGGATGGACTCCAGTAACCCTGACGTGAGATACGAAGTTCTCGGACGCAGCAGAAGCTGGAAATAGTTTTAAATGAAACAACACGTATTAGCGTTGTTCCTGTGCTGTATCTAATCGATCCTTACTCATATATCATGTTATTTGGCGTTTCGATGGACTCCAGTAGCTCTGATGTGAGATACAAAGTTTTTGGACGCAGCAGAAGCTGGAAATAGTTTTGAACGAAACAACACGTATTAGCGTTGTTCCTGTGATGTATCTAATCGATCCTTACTCATCTATCATGTTATTTGGCGTTTCGATGGACTCCAGTAACTTTGATGTGAGATACGAAGTTCTCGGACGCAGCTGAAGCTAGAAATAGTTTTAAACGAAACAACACGTATTAGCGTTGTTCCTGTGCTGTATCTAATCGATCCTTACTCATATATCATGTTATTTGACGTTTGGATGGACTCCAGTAACCCTGACGTGAGATACGAAGTTCTCGGACGCAGCAGAAGCTGGAAATAGTTTTAAACGAAACAACACGTATTAGCGTTGTTCCTGTGATGTATCTAATCGATCCTTACTCATCTATCATGTTATTTGACGTTTGGATGGACTCCAGTAACTCTGATGTGAGATACGAAATTTTCGGACGCAGCAGAAGCTGGAAATAGTTTTAAACGAAACAACACGCATTAGCGTTGTTCCTGTGATGTATCTAATCGATCCTTACTTATCTATCATGTTATTTGACGTTTGGATGGACTCCAGTAAGTCTGATGTGAGATACAAAGTTTTTGGACGCAGCAGGAGCTGGAAATAGTTTTAAACGAAACAACACGTATTAGCGTTGTTCCTGTGCTGTATCTAATCGATCCTTACTCATATATCATGTTATTTGGCGTTTCGATGGACTCCAGTAGATCTGATGTGAGATACGACGTTTTCGGACGCAGCAGAAGCTGGAAATAGTTTTAAACGAGACAACACGTATTAGCGTTGTTCCTGTGATGTATCTAATCGATAATTACTCATCTATCATGTTATTTGACGTTTCGATGGACTCCAGTAACTCTAATGTGAGATACGAAATTTTCGGACGCAGCAGAAGCTGGAAATAGTTTTAAACGAAACAACACGCATTAGCGTTGTTCCTGTGATGTATCTAATCGATCCTTACTCATCTATCATGTTATTTGACGTATGGATGGAATCCAGTAACTTCTGATGTGAGATACAAAGTTCTCGGACGCAGCAGAAGCTGGAAATAGTTTTAAACGAAACAACACGCATTAGCGTTGTTCCTGTGATGTATCTAATCGATCCTTACTCATCTATCATGTTATTTGACGTATGGATGGAATCCAGTAACTCTGATGTGAGATACAAAGTTTTTGGACGCAGCAGAAGCTGGAAATAGTTTTAAACGAAACAACACGCATTAGCGTTGTTCCTGTGATGTATCTAATCGATCCTTACTTAGCTACT
Organism: Prosopocoilus inquinatus; assembly: GCA_036172665.1. Classification (NCBI taxonomy): domain Eukaryota; kingdom Metazoa; phylum Arthropoda; class Insecta; order Coleoptera; family Lucanidae; genus Prosopocoilus; species Prosopocoilus inquinatus. The sequence goes on from CM069870.1 coordinate 47,002,084, forward strand.
ATGTTATTTGACATTTCGATATACTCCAGTAACTCTAATGTGAGATACGAAATTTTCGGGCGCAGCAGAAGCTGGAAATAGTTTTAAACAAAACAACACGCATTAGCGTTGTTCCTGTGATGTATCTAATCGATCCTTACTCACCTATCATGTTATTTGGCGTTTCGATTGACTCCAGTAACTTTGATGTGAGATACGAAGTTCTCGGACGCAGCTGAAGCTGGAAATAGTTTTAAATGAAACAACACGTATTAGCGTTGTTCCTGTGATGTATCTAAACGATCCTTACTTATCTAACATGTTATTTGACGTTTGGATGGACTCCAGTAAGTCTGATGTGAGATACAAAGTTTTTGGACGCAGCAGGAGCTGGAAATAGTTTTGAACGAAACAACACGTATTAGCGTTGTTCCTGTGATGTATCTAATCGATCCTTACTCATCTATCATGTTATTTGACGTTTGGATGGACTCCAGTAACTCTGATGTGAGATACGAAATTTTCGGACGCAGCAGAAGCTGGAAATAGTTTTAAACGAAACAACACGCATTAGTGTTGTTCCTGTGATGTATCTAATCGATCCTTACTTATCTATCATGTTATTTGATGTTTGGATGGACTCCAGTAAGTCTGATGTGAGATACAAAGTTTTTGGACGCAGCAGGAGCTGGAAATAGTTTTAAACGAAACAACACGTATTAGCGTTGTTCCTGTGCTGTATCTAATCGATCCTTACTCATATATCATGTTATTTGACGTTTGGATGGACTCCAGTAACCCTGATGTGAAATACGAAGTTCTCGGACGCAGCAGAAGCTGGAAATAGTTTTAAACGAAACAACACGTATTATCGTTGTTCCTGTGATGTATCTAATCGATCCTTACTCATCTATCATGTTATTTGACGTTTGGATGGACTCCAGTAACTCTGATGTGAGATACGAAATTTTCGGACGCAGCAGAAGCTGGAAATAGTTTTAAACGAAACAACACGTATTAGCGTTGTTCCTGTGCTGTATCTAATCGATCCTTACTTAGCTACTATGTTATTTGACGTTTGGATGGACTCCAGTAACTCTAATGTGAGATACGAAATTTTCGGACGCAGCAGAAGCTGGAAATAGTTTTAAACGAAACAACACGCATTAGCGTTGTTCCTGTGATGTATCTAATCGATCCTTACTTATCTATCATGTTATTTGACGTTTGGATGGACTCCAGTAACCCTGACGTGAGATACGAAGTTCTCGGACGCAGCAGAAACTGGAAATAGTTTTAAACGAAACAACACGTATTAGCGTTGTTCCTGTGATGTATCTAATCGATCCTTACTCATCTATCATGTTATTTGACGTTTGGATGGACTCCAGTAACTCTGATGTGAGATACAAAGTTTTTGTACGCAGCAGAAGCTGGAAATAGTTTTGAACGAAACAACACGTATTAGCGTTATTCCTGTGATGTATCTAATCGATCCTTACTTAGCTACTATGTTATTTGACATTTCGATGGACTCCAGTAACTCTAATGTGAGATACGAAATTTTCGGACGCAGCAGAAGCTGGAAATAGTTTTAAACGAAACAACACGCATTAGCGTTGTTCCTGTGATGTATCTAATCGATCCTTACTTAGCTACTATGTTATTTGACGCTAATACGTGTTGTTTCATTTAAAACTATTTCCAGCTTCAGCTGCGTCCGAGAACTTCGTATCTCATATCAAAGTTACTGGAGTCCATCGAAACGCCAATTAACATGATAGATGAGTAAGGATCGATTAGATACATCACAGGAACAACGCTAATGCGTGTTGTTTCGTTTAAAACTATTTCCAGCTTCTGCTGCCTCAGAAAACGTCGTATCTCACATCAGAGCTACTGGAGTCCATCGAAACGCCAAATAACATGATAGATGAGTAAGGATCGATTAGATACATCACAGGAACAACGCTAATACGTGTTGTTTCATTTAAAACTATTTCCAGCTTCTGCTGCGTCCAAAAACTTTGTATCTCACATCAGAGTTACTGGAGTCCATCCATACGTCAAATAACATGATAGATGAGTAAGGATCGATTAGATACATCACAGGAACAACGCTAATACGTGTTGTTTCGTTTAAAATTATTTCCAGCTTCTGCTGCGTCCGAGAACTTCGTATATCACGTCAGGGTTACTGGAGTCCATCCAAACGTCAAATAACATGATAGATGAGTAAGGATCGATTAGATACATCACAGGAACAACGCTAATACGTGTTGTTTCGTTTAAAATTATTTCCAGATTCTGCTGCGTCCGAGAACTTCGTATATCACGTCAGGGTTACTGGAGTCCATCCAAACGTCAAATAACATGATAGATGAGTAAGGATCGATTAGATACATCACAGGAACAACGCTAATACGTGTTGTTTCGTTTAAAACTATTTCCAGCTTCTGCTGCGTCCGAAAACGTCGTATCTCACATCAGAGCTACTGGAGTCCATCGAAACGCCAAATAACATGATAGATGAGTAAGGATCGATTAGATACATCACAGGAACAACGCTAATACGTGTTGTTTCGTTCAAAACTATTTCCAGCTCCTGCTGCGTCCAAAAACTTTGTATCTCACATCAGACTTACTGGAGTCCATCCAAACGTCAAATAACAAGTTAGATAAGTAAGGATCGTTTAGATACATCACAGGAACAACGCTAATACGTGTTGTTTCATTTAAAACTATTTCCAGCTTCAGCTGCGTCCGAAAATTTCGTATCTCACGTTAGAGTTACTGGAGTCCATCGAAACGTCAAATAACATGATAGATGAGTAAGGATCGATTAGATACATCACAGGAACAACGCTAATACGTGTTGTTTCGTTTAAAACTATTTCCAGCTTCTGCTGCGTCCGAAAACGTCGTATCTCACATCAGAGCTACTGGAGTCCATCGAAACGAAAAATAACATGATAGATGAGTAAGGATCGATTAGATACGTCACAGGAACAACGCTAATACGTGTTGTTTCGTTCAAAACTATTTCCAGCTCCTGCTGCGTCCAAAAACTTTGTATCTCACATCAGACTTACTGGAGTCCATCCAAACGTCAAATAACATGTTAGATAAGTAAGGATCGTTTAGATACATCACAGGAACAACGCTAATACGTGTTGTTTCATTTAAAACTATTTTCAGCTTCAGCTGCGTCCGAGAACTTCGTATCTCACATCAAAGTTACTGGAGTCCATCGAAACGCCAAATAACATGATAGGTGAGTAAGGATCGATTAGATACATCACAGGAACAACGCTAATGCGTGTTGTTTCGTTTAAAACTATTTCCAGCTTCTGCTGCGTCCGAAAATTTCGTATCTCACATTAGAGTTACTGGAGTCCATCGAAACGTCAAATAACATAGTAGCTAAGTAAGGATCGATTAGATACATCACAGGAACAACGCTAATACGTGTTGTTTCCTTCAAAACTATTTCCAGCTTCTGCTGCGTCCAAAAACTTTGTATCTCACATCAGAGTTACTGGAGTCCATCCAAACGTCAAATAACATGTTAGATAAGTAAGGATCGTTTAGATACATCACAGGAACAACGCTAATACGTGTTGTTTCATTTAAAACTATTTCCAGCTTCAGCTGCGTCCGAGAACTTCGTATCTCACATCAAAGTTACTGGAGTCCATCGAAACGCCAAATAACATGATAGGTGAGTAAGGATCGATTAGATACTTCACAGGAACAACGCTAATGCGTGTTGTTTCGTTTAAAACTATTTCCAGCTTCTGCTGCGTCCGAAAATTTCGTATCTCACGTCAGAGTTACTGGAGTCCATCCAAACGTCAAGTAACATGATAGATGAGTAAGGATCGATTAGATACATCACAGGAACAACGCTAATACGTGTTGTTTCGTTTAAAACTATTTCCAGCTTCTGCTGCGTCCGAGAACTTCGTATCTCACGTCAGGGTTACTGGAGTCCATCCAAACGTCAAATAACATTATAGATAAGTAAGGATCGATTAGATACATCACAGGAACAACGCTAATGCGTGTTGTTTCGTTTAAAACTATTTCCAGCTTCTGCTGCGTCCGAAAATTTCGTATCTCACATTAGAGTTACTGGAGTCCATCGAAACGTCAAACAACATGATAGATGAGTAAGGATCGATTAGATACATCACAGGAACAACGCTAATACGTGTTGTTTCGTTTCAAACTATTTCCAGCTTCTGCTGCGTCCAAAAACTTTGTATCTCACATCAGAGTTACTGGAGTCCATCCAAACGTCAAATAACATGATAGATGAGTAAGGATCGATTAGATACATCACAGGAACAACGCTAATACGTGTTGTTTCGTTTAAAACTATTTCCAGCTTTTGCTGCGTCCGAGAACTTCGTATCTCACGTCAGGGTTACTGGAGTCCATCCAAACGTCAAATAACATGATAGATAAGTAAGGATCGATTAGATACATCACAGGAACAACGCTAATGCTTGTTGTTTCGTTTAAAACTATTTCCAGCTTCTGCTGCGTCCGAAAATTTCGTATCTCACATTAGAGTTACTGGAGTCCATCCAAACGTCAAATAACATAGTAGCTAAGTAAGGATCGATTAGATACATCACAGGAACAACGCTAATGCGTGTTGTTTCGTTTAAAACTATTTCCAGCTTCTGCTGCGTCCGAAAATTTCGTATCTCACATCAGAGTTACTGGAGTCCATCCAAACGTCAAATAATATGATAGATGAGTAAGGATCGATTAGATACATCACGGGAACAACGATAATACGTGTTGTTTCGTTTAAAACTATTTCCAGCTTCTGCTGCGTCCAAAAACTTTGTATCTCACATCAGACTTACTGGAGTCCATCCAAACATCAAATAACATGATAGATAAGTAAGGATCGATTAGATACATCACAGGAACAACACTAATGCGTGTTGTTTCGTTTAAAACTATTTCCAGCTTCTGCTGCGTCCGAAAATTTCGTATCTCACATCAGAGTTACTGGAGTCCATCCAAACGTCAAATAACATGATAGATGAGTAAGGATCGATTAGATACATCACAGGAACAACGCTAATACGTGTTGTTTCGTTTAAAACTATTTCCAGCTTCTGCTGCGTCCGAAAACGTCGTATCTCACATCAGAGCTACTGGAGTCCATCGAAACGCCAAATAATATGATAGATGAGTAAGGATCGATTAGATACATCACAGGAACAACGCTAATACGTGTTGTTTCGTTCAAAACTATTTCCAGCTCCTGCTGCGTCCAAAAACTTTGTATCTCACATCAGACTTACTGGAGTCCATCCAAACGTCAAACAACATGTTAGATAAGTAAGGATCGTTTAGATACATCACAGGAACAACGCTAATACGTGTTGTTTCATTTAAAACTATTTCCAGCTTCAGCTGCGTCCGAGAACTTCGTATCTCACATCAAAGTTACTGGAGTCAATCGAAACGCCAAATAACATGATAGGTGAGTAAGGATCGATTAGATACATCACAGGAACAACGCTAATGCGTGTTGTTTTGTTTAAAACTATTTCCAGCTTCTGCTGCGTCCGAAAATTTCGTATCTCACATTAGAGTTACTGGAGTCCATCGAAATGTCAAATAACATAGTAGCTAAGTAAGGATCGATTAGATACATCACAGGAACAACGCTAATGCGTGTTGTTTCGTTTAAAACTATTTCCAGCTTCTGCTGCGTCCAAAAACTTTGTATCTCACATCAGAGTTACTGGATTCCATCCATACGTCAAATAACATGATAGATGAGTAAGGATCGATTAGATACATCACAGGAACAACGCTAATGCGTGTTGTTTCGTTTAAAACTATTTCCAGCTTCTGCTGCGTCCGAGAACTTTGTATCTCACATCAGAGTTACTGGATTCCATCCATACGTCAAATAACATGATAGATGAGTAAGGATCGATTAGATACATCACAGGAACAACGCTAATGCGTGTTGTTTCGTTTAAAACTATTTCCAGCTTCTGCTGCGTCCGAAAATTTCGTATCTCACATTAGAGTTACTGGAGTCCATCGAAACGTCAAATAACATGATAGATGAGTAATTATCGATTAGATACATCACAGGAACAACGCTAATACGTGTTGTCTCGTTTAAAACTATTTCCAGCTTCTGCTGCGTCCGAAAACGTCGTATCTCACATCAGAGCTACTGGAGTCCATCGAAACGCCAAATAACATGATATATGAGTAAGGATCGATTAGATACAGCACAGGAACAACGCTAATACGTGTTGTTTCGTTTAAAACTATTTCCAGCTCCTGCTGCGTCCAAAAACTTTGTATCTCACATCAGACTTACTGGAGTCCATCCAAACGTCAAATAACATGATAGATAAGTAAGGATCGATTAGATACATCACAGTAACAACGCTAATGCGTGTTGTTTCGTTTAAAACTATTTCTAGCTTCAGCTGCGTCCGAGAACTTCGTATCTCTCATCAAAGTTACTGGAGTCCATCGAAACGCCAAGTAACATGATAGATGAGTAAGGATCGATTAGATACATCACAGGAACAACGCTAATACGTGTTGTTTCGTTCAAAACTATTTCCAGCTTCTGCTGCGTCCAAAAACTTCTTATCTCACATCAAAGTTACTGGAGTCCATCGAAACGCCAAATAACATGATAGATGAGTAAGGATCGATTAGAAACATCACAGGAACAACGCTAATACGTGTTGTTTCATTTAAAACTATTTCCAGCTTCTGCTGCGTCCGAGAACTTCGTATCTCACGTCAGGGTTACTGGAGTCCATCCAAACGTCAAATAACATGATAGATAAGTAAGGATCGATTAGATACATCACAGGAACAACGCTAATGCGTGTTGTTTCGTTTAAAACTATTTCCAGCTTCTGCTGCGTCCGAGAACTTCGTATCTCACGTCAGGGTTACTGGAGTCCATCCAAACGTCAAATAACATGATAGATAAGTAAGGATCGATTAGATACATCACAGGAACAACGCTAATGCGTGTTGTTTCGTTTAAAACTATTTCCAGATTCTGCTGCGTCCGAGAACTTCGTATCTCACGTCAGGGTTACTGGAGCCCATCCAAACGTCAAATAACATGATAGATAAGTAAGGATCGATTAGATACATCACAGGAACAACGCTAATACGTGTTGTTTCGTTTAAAACTATTTCCAGCTTCTGCTGCGTCCGAGAACTTCGTATCTAATGTCACTGTTACTGGAGTCCATCCAAACGTCAAATAACATGATAGATAAGTAAGGATCGATTAGATACATCACAGGAACAACGCTAATGCGTGTTGTTTCGTTTAAAATTATTTCCAGCTTCTGCTACGTCCGAGAACTTCGTATCTCACGTCAGGGTTACTGGAGTCCATCCAAACGTCAAATAACATGATAGATAAGTAAGGATCGATTAGATATATCACAGGAACAACGCTAATACGTGTTGTTTCGTTTAAAACTATTTCCAGCTTCTGCTGCGTCCGAAAATTTCGTATCTCACATTAGAGTTACTGGAGTCCATCCAAACGTCAAATAACATAGTAGCTAAGTAAGAATCGATTAGATACATCACAGGAACAACGCTAATAGGTGTTGTTTCGTTCAAAACTATTTCCAGCTTCTGCTGCGTCCAAAAACTTTGTATCTCACATCAGAGTTACTGGAGTCCATCCAAACGTCAAATAACATGATAGATGAGTAAGGATCGATTAGATACATCACAGAAAAACCGCTAAAACGTGTTGTTTCGTTTAAAACTATTTCTAGCTTCTGCTGCGTCCGAGAACTTCGTATCTCACGTCAGGGTTACTGGAGTCCATCCAAACGTCAAATAACATGATAGATAAGTAAGGATCGATTAGATACATCACAGGAACAACGCTAATGCGTGTTGTTTCGTTTAAAACTATTTCCAGCTTCTGCTGCGTCCGAAAATTTCGTATCTCACATTAGAGTTACTGGAGTCCATCGAAACGTCAAATAACATAGTAGCTAAGTAAGGATCGATTAGATACATCACAGGAACAACGCTAATGCGTGTTGTTTCGTTTAAAACTATTTCCAGCTTCTGCTGCGCCCGAAAATTTCGTATCTCACATTAGAGTTACTGGAGTCCATCGAAACGTCAAATAACATGATAGATGAGTAAGGATCGATTAGATACATCACAGGAACAACGCTAATACGTGTTGTTTCGTTTAAAACTATTTCCAGCTTCTGCTGCGTCCGAAAATTTCGTTTCTCACATTAGAGTTACTGGAGTCCATCCAAACGTCAAATAGCATGATAGATGAGTAAGGATCGTTTAGATACATCACAGGAACAACACTAATACGTGTTGTTTCATTTAAAACTATTTCCAGCTTCTGCTGCGTCCGAGAACTTCGTATCTCACGTCAGGGTTACTGGAGTCCATCCAAACGTCAAATAACATGATAGATAAGTAAGGATCGATTAGATACATCACAGGAACAACGCTAATACGTGTTGTTTCGTTTAAAACTATTTCCAGCTTCTGCTGCGTCCGAAAACGTCGTATCTCACATCAGAGCTACTGGAGTCCATCGATACGCCAAATAACATGATATATGAGTAAGGATCGATTAGATACAGCACAGGAACAACGCCAATACGTGTTGTTTCGTTTCAAACTATTTCCAGCTCCTGCTGCGTCCAAAAACTTTGTATCTCACATCAGAGTTACTGGAGTCCATCCAAACGTCAAATAACATGATAGATGAGTAAGGATCGATTAGATACATCACAGGAACAACGCTAATACGTGTTGTTTCCTTCAAAACTATTTCCAGCTTCTGCTGCGTCCAAAGACTTTGTATCTCACATCAGAGTTACTGGAGTCCATCCAAACGTCAAATAACATGATAGATGAGTAAGGATCGATTAGATACATCACAGGAACAACGCTAATACGTGTTGTTTCGTTTAAAACTATTTCCAGCTTCTGCTGCGTCCGAAAACGTCGTATCTCACATCAGAGCTACTGGAGTCCATCGATACGCCAAATAACATGATATATGAGTAAGGATCGATTAGATACAGCACAGGAACAACGCTAATACGTGTTGTTTCGTTTAAAACTATTTCCAGCTTCTGCTGCCTCCGAGAACTTCGTATCTCACGTCAGGGTTACTGGAGTCCATCCAAACGTCAAATAACATGATAGATAAGTAAGGATCGATTAGATACATCACAGGAACAACGCTAATGCGTGTTGTTTCGTTTAAAACTATTTCCAGCTTCTGCTGCGTCCGAGAACTTCGTATCTCACGTCAGGGTTACTGGAGTCCATCCAAACGTCAAATAACATGATAGATAAGTAAGGATCGATTAGATACATCACAGGAACAACGCTAATGCGTGTTGTTTCGTTTAAAACTATTTCCAGCTTCTGCTGCGTCCAAAGACTTTGTATCTCACATCAGAGTTACTGGAGTCCATCCAAACGTCAAATAACATGATAGATGAGTAAGGATCGATTAGATACATCACAGGAACAACGCTAATACGTGTTGTTTCGTTTAAAACTATTTCCAGCTTCTGCTGCCTCCGAGAACTTCGTATCTCACGTCAGGGTTACTGGAGTCCATCCAAACGTCAAATAACATGATAGATGAGTAAGGATCGATTAGATACATCACAGGAACAACGCTAATACGTGTTGTTTCGTTTAAGACTATTTCCAGCTTCTGCTGCCTCCGAGAACTTCGTATCTCACGTCAGGGTTACTGGAGTCCATCCAAACGTCAAATAACATGATAGATAAGTAAGGATCGATTAGATACATCACAGGAACAACGCTAATGCGTGTTGTTTCGTTTAAAACTATTTCCAGCTTCTGCTGCGTCCGAGAACTTCGTATCTCACGTCAGGGTTACTGGAGTCCATCCAAACGTCAAATAACATGATAGATAAGTTAGGATCGATTAGATACATCACAGGAACAACGCTAATGCGTGTTGTTTCGTTTAAAACTATTTCCAGCTTCTGCTGCGTCCGAAAATTTCGTATCTCACATTAGAGTTACTGGAGTCCATCGAAACGTCAAATAACATGATAGATGAGTAAGGATCGATTAGATACATCACAGGAACAACGCTAATACGTGTTGTTTCGTTTAAAACTATTTCCAGCTTCTGCTGCGTCCGAGAACTTCGTATCTCACGTCATTGTTACTGGAGTCCATCCAAACGTCAAATAACATGATAGATGAGTAAGGATCGATTAGATACATCACAGGAACAACGCTAATACGTGTTGCTTCGTTTAAAACTATTTCCAGCTTCTGCTGCGTCCGAGAACTTCGTATCTCACTTCAGGGTTACTGGAGTCCATCCAAACGTCAAATAACATGATAGATAAGTAAGGATCGATTAGATACATCACAGTAACAACGCTAATGCGTGTTGTTTCGTTTAAAACTATTTCTAGCTTCAGCTGCGTCCGAGAACTTCGTATCTCACATCAAAGTTACTGGAGTCCATCGAAACGCCAAATAACATGATAGATGAGTAAGGATCGATTAGATTCATCACAGGAACAACGCTAATACGTGTTGTTTCGTTCAAAACTATTTCCAGCTTCTGCTGCGTCCGAAATCTTTGTGTCTCTCATCAGAGTTACTGGAGTCCATCCAAACGTCAAATAACATGATAGATGAGTAAGGATCGATTAGATACAGCACAGGAACAACGCTAATGCGTGTTGTTTCGTTTAAAACTATTTCCAGCTCCTGCTGCGTCCAGAAACGTTGTATCTCACATCAGACTTACTGGAGTCCATACAAACGTCAAATAACATGTTAGATAAGTAAGGATCGTTTAGATACATCACAGGAACAACGCTAATACGTGTTGTTTCATTTAAAACTATTTCCAGCTTCAGCTGCCTCCGATAACTTCGTATCTCACATCAAAGTTACTGGAGTCCATCGAAACGCCAAATAACATGATAGATGAGTAAGGATCGATTAGATACATCACAGGAACAACGCCAATGCGTATTGTTTCGTTTAAAACTTTTTCCAGCTTCTGCTGCGTCCGAAAATTTCGTATCTCACATTAGAGTTACTGGAGTCCATCGAAACGTCAAATAACATAGTAGCTAAGTAAGGATCGATTAGATACATCACAGGAACAACGCTAATACGTGTTGTTTCATTTAAAACTATTTTAAGCTTCAGCTGCGTCCGAGAACTTCGTATCTCACATCAAAGTTACTGGAGTCCATCGAAACGCCAAATAACATGATAGATGAGTAAGGATCGATTAGATACATCACAGGAACAACGCTAATGCGTGTTGTTTCGTTTAAAACTATTTAAAGCTTCTGCTGCGTCCGAAAATTTCGTATCTCACATTAGAGTTACTGGAGTCCATCGAAACGTCAAATAACATAGTAGCTAAGTAAGGATCGATTAGATACATCACAGGAACAACGCTAATACGTGTTGTTTCGTTCAAAACTATTTCCAGCTTCTGCTGCGTCCAAAAACTTTGTATCTCACATCAGAGTTACTGGAGTCCATCCAAACGTCAAATAACATGATAGATGAGTAAGGATCGATTAGATACATCACAGGAACAACGCTAATACGTGTTGTTTCGTTTAAAACTATTTCCACCTTCTGCTGCGTCCGAGATCTTCGTATCTCACGTCAGGGTTACTGGAGTCCATCCAAACGTCAAATAATATGATAGATAAGTAAGGATCGATTAGATACATCACATGAACAACGCTAATGCGTGTTGTTTCGTTTAAAACTATTTCCAGCTTCTGCTGCGTCCGAGAACTTCGTATCTCACGTCAGGGTTACTGGAGTCCATCCAAACGTCAAATAACATGATAGATAAGTAAGGATCGATTAGATACATCACAGGAACAACGCTAATGCGTGTTGTTCCGTTTAAAACTATTTCCAGCTTCTGCTGCGTCCGAAAATTTCGTATCTCACATTAGAGTTACTGGAGTCCATCGAAACGTCAAATAACATGATAGATGAGTAAGGATCGATTAGATGCATCACAGGAACAACGCTAATACGTGTTGTTTCGTTCAAAACTATTTCCAGCTTCTGCTGCGTCCGAAATCTTTGTGTCTCTCATCAGAGTTACTGGAGTCCATCCAAACGTCAAATAACATGATAGATGAGTAAGGATCGATTAGATACCTCACAGGAACAACGCTAATACGCGTTGTTTCGTTTAAAACTATTTCCAGCTTCTGCTGCGTCCGAAAACTTCGTATCTCACATCAGAGCTACTGGAGTACATCGAAACGCCAAATAACATGATATATGAGTAAGGATCGATTAGATACAGCACAGGAACAACGCTAATACGTGTTGTTTCGTTTAAAACTATTTCCAGCTCCTGCTGCGTCCGAAAATTTCGTATATCACATTAGAGTTACTGGAGTCCATCGAAACGTCAAATAACATGATAGATGAGTAAGGATCGATTAGATACATCACAGGAACAACGCTAATACGTGATGTTTCGTTCAAAACTATTTCCAGCTTCTGCTGCGTCCGAAAACGTCGTATCTCACATCAGAGCTACTGGAGTCCATCGATACGCCAAATAACATGATATATGAGTAAGGATCGATTAGATACATCACAGAAACAACGCTAATACGTGTTGCTTCGTTCAAAACTATTTCCAGCTTCTACTGCGTCCGAAATCTTTGTGTCTCTCATCAGAGTTACTGGAGTCCATCCAAACGTCAAATAACATGATAGATGAGTAAGGATCGATTAGATACATCACAGGAACAACGCTAATACGTGTTGTTTCGTTTAAAACTATTTCCAGCTTCTGCTGCGTCCGAAAACGTCGAATCTCACATCAGAGCTACTGGAGTCCATCGATACGCCAAATAACATGATATATGAGTAAGGATCGATTAGATGCAGCACAGGAATAACGCTAATACGTGTTGTTTCGTTTAAAACTATTTCCAGCTCCTGCTGCGTCCAAAAACTTTGTATCTCACATCAGAGTTACTGGAGTCCATCCAAACGCCAAATAACATGATAGATGAATAAGGATCGATTAGATACATCACAGGAACAACGCTAATGCGTGTTGTTTCGTTTAAAACTATTTCCAGCTTCTGCTGCGTGCGAAAATTTCGTATCTCACATTAGAGTTACTGGAGTCCATCGAAACGTCAAATAACATAGTAGCTAAGTAAGGATCGATTAGATACATCACAGGAACAACGCTAATGCGTGTTGTTTCGTTTAAAACTATTTCCAGCTCCTGCTGCGTCCAAAAACTTTGTATCTCACATCAGACTTACTGGAGTCCATCCAAACGTCAAATAACATGTTAGATAAGTAAGGATCGTTTAGATACATCACAGGAACAACGCTAATACGTGTTATTTCATTTAAAACTATTTCCAGCTTCTGCTGCGTCCGAAATCTTTGTGTCTCTCATCAGAGTTACTGGAGTCCATCCAAACGTCAAATAACATGATAGATGAGTAAGGATCGATTAGATACCTCACAGGAACAACGCTAATACGCGTTGTTTCGTTTAAAACTATTTCCAGCTTCTGCTGCGTCCGAAAACTTCGTATCTCACATCAGAGCTACTGGAGTCCATCGAAACGCCAAATGACATGATATATGAGTAAGGATCGATTAGATACAGCACAGGAACAACGCTAATACGTGTTGTTTCGTTTAAAACTATTTCCAGCTCCTGCTGCGTCCGAAAATTTCGTATCTCACATTAGAGTTACTGGAGTCCATCGAAACGTCAAATAACATGATAGATGAGTAAGGATCGATTAGATACATCACAGGAACAACGCTAATACGTGATGTTTCGTTCAAAACTATTTCCAGCTTCTGCTGCGTCCGAAAACGTCGTATCTCACATCAGAGCTACTGGAGTTCATCGATACGCCAAATAACATGATATATGAGTAAGGATCGATTAGATACATCACAGAAACAACGCTAATACGTGTTGCTTCGTTCAAAACTATTTCCAGCTTCTACTGCGTCCGAAATCTTTGTGTCTCTCATCAGAGTTACTGGAGTCCATCCAAACGTCAAATAACATGATAGATGAGTAAGGATCGATTAGATACATCACAGGAACAACGCTAATACGTGTTGTTTCGTTTAAAACTATTTCCAGCTTCTGCTGCGTCCGAAAACGTCGTATCTCACATCAGAGCTACTGGAGTCCATCGATACGCCAAATAACATGATATATGAGTAAGGATCGATTAGATGCAGCACAGGAATAACGCTAATACGTGTTGTTTCGTTTAAAACTATTTCCAGCTCCTGCTGCGTCCAAAAACTTTGTATCTCACATCAGAGTTACTGGAGTCCATCCAAACGCCAAATAACATGATAGATGAATAAGGATCGATTAGATACATCACAGGAACAACGCTAATACGTGTTATTTCATTTAAAACTATTTCCAGCTTCTGCTGCGTCCGAGAACTTCGTATCTCACATCAAAGTTACTGGAGTCCATCGAAACGCCAAATAACATGATATATGAGTAAGGATCGATGAGATACATCACAGGAACAACGCTAATGCGTGTTGTTTCGTTTAAAACTATTTCCAGCTTCTGCTGCTTCCGAAAATTTCGTATCTCACATTAGAGTTACTGGAGTCCATCGAAACGTCAAATAACATAGTAGCTAAGTAAGGATCGATTAGATACATTACAGGAACAACGCTAATGCGTGTTGTTTCGTTTAAAACTATTTCCAGCTCCTGCTGCGTCCAAAAACTTTGTATCTCACATCAGACTTACTGGAGTCCATCCAAACGTCAAGTAACATGTTAGATAAGTAAAGATCGTTTAGATACATCACAGGAACAACGCTAATACGTGTTGTTTCATTTAAAACTATTTCCAGCTTCAGCTGCGTCCGAGAACTTCGTAACTCACATCAAAGTTACTGGAGTCCATCGAAACGCCAAATAACATGATAGATGAGTAAGGATCGATTAGATACATCACAGGAACAACGCTAATGCGTGTTGTTTCGTTTAAAACTATTTCCAGGTTCTGCTGCGTCCGAGAACTTCGTATCTCACGTCAGGGTTACTGGAGTCAATCCAAACGTCAAATAACATGATAGATAAGTAAGGATCGATTAGATACATCACAGGAACAACGCTAATGCATGTTGTTTCGTTTAAAACTATTTCCAGCTCCTGCTGCGTCCAAAAACTTTGTATCTCACATCAGACTTACTGGAGTCCATCCAAACGTCAAATAACATGTTAGATAAGTAAGGATCGTTTAGATACATCACAGGAACAACGCTAATACGTGTTGTTTCATTTAAAACTATTTCCAGCTTCAGCTGCGTCCGAGAACTTCGTATCTCACATCAAAGTTACTGGAGTCCATCGAAACGCCAAATAACATGATAGATGAGTAAGGATCGATTAGATACATCACAGGATAACGCTAATGCGTGTTGTTTCGTTTAAAACTATTTCCAGCTTCTGCTGCGTCCGAAAATTTCGTATCTCACATTAGAGTTACTGGAGTCCATCGAAACTTCAAATAACATAGTAGCTAAGTAAGGATCGATTAGATACATCACAGGAACAACGCTAATGCGTGTTGTTTCGTTTAAAACTATTTCCAGCTCCTGCTGCGTCCAAAAACTTTGTATCTCACATCAGACTTACTGGAGTCCATCCAAACGTCAAATAACATGCTAGATAAGTAAGGATCGTTTAGATACATCACAGGAACAACGCTAATACGTGTTGTTTCGTTTAAAACTATTTCCAGCTTCAGCTGCGTCCGAGAACTTCGTATCTCACATTAAAGTTACTGGAGTCCATCGAAACGCCAAATAACATGATATATGAGTCAGGATCGATTAGATACATCACAGGAACAACGCTAATGCGTGTTGTTTCGTATAAAACTATTTCCAGCTTCTGCTGCGTCCGAAAATTTCGTATCTCACATTAGAGTTACTGGAGTCCATCGAAACGTCAAATAACATAGTAGCTAAGTAAGGATCGATTAGATACATCACAGGAACAACGCTAATGCGTGTTGTTTCGTTTAAAACTATTTCCAGCTAATGCTGCGTCCAAAAACTTTGTATCTCACATCAGACTTACTGGAGTCCATCCAAACGTCAAGTAACATGTTAGATAAGTAAGGATCGTTTAGATACATCACAGGAACAACGCTAATACGTGTTGTTTCATTTAAAACTATTTCCAGCTTCAGCTGCGTCCGAGAACTTCGTATCTCACATCAAAGTTACTGGAGTCCATCGAAACGTCAAATAACATAGTAGCTAAGTAAGGATCGATTAGATACATCACAGGAACAGCGCTAATACGTGTTGTTTAGTTCAAAACTATTTCCAGCTTCTGCTGCGTCCAAAAACTTTGTATCTCACATCAGAGTTACTGGAGTCCATCCAAACGTCAAATAACATGATAGATGAGTAAGGATCGATTAGATACATCACAGGAACAACGCTAATTTGTGTTGTTTCGTTTAAAACTCTTTCCAGCTTCTGCTGCGTCCGAGAACTTCGTATCTCACGTCAGGGATACTGGAGTCCATCTAAACGTCAAATAACATGATAGATAAGTAAGGATCGATTAGATACATCACAGGAACAACGCTAATGCGTGTTGTTTCGTTTAAAACTATTTCCAACTTCTGCTGCGTCCGAGAACTTCGTATCTCACGTCAGGGTTACTGGAGTCCATCCAAACGTCAAATAACATGATATATAAGTAAGGATCGATTAGATACATCACAGGAACAACGCTAATGCGTGTTGTTTCGTTTAAAACTATTTCCAGCTTCTGCTGCGTCCGAAAATTTCGTATCTCACATTAGAGTTACTGGAGTCCATCGAAACGTCAAATAACATGATAGATGAGTAAGGATCGATTAGATACATCACAGGAACAACGCTAATACGTGTTGTTTCGTTAAAAACTATTTCCAGCTTCTGCTGCGTCCGAAATCTTTGTGTCTCTCATCAGAGTTACTGGAGTCCATCCAAACGTCAAATAACATGATAGATGAGTAAGGATCGATTAGATACAGCACAGGAACAACGCTAATGCGTGTTGTTTCGTTTAAAACTATTTCCAGCTCCTGCTGCGTCCAGAAACGTTGTATCTCACATCAGACTTACTGGAGTCCATCCAAACGTCAAATAACATGTTAGATAAGTAAGGATCGTTTAGATACATCACAGGAACAACGCTAATACGTGTTGTTTCATTTAAAACTATTTCCAGCTTCAGCTGCCTCCGATAACTTCGTATCTCACATCAAAGTTACTGGAGTCCATCGAAACGCCAAATAACATGATAGATGAGTAAGGATCGATTAGATACATCACAGGAACAACGCCAATGCGTATTGTTTCGTTTAAAACTTTTTCCAGCTTCTGCTGCGTCCGAAAATTTCGTATCTCACATTAGAGTTACTGGAGTCCATCGAAACGTCAAATAACATAGTAGCTAAGTAAGGATCGATTAGATACATCACAGGAACAACGCTAATACGTGTTGTTTCATTTAAAACTATTTTAAGCTTCAGCTGCGTCCGAGAACTTCGTATCTCACATCAAAGTTACTGGAGTCCATCGAAACGCCAAATAACATGATAGATGAGTAAGGATCGATTAGATACATCACAGGAACAACGCTAATGCGTGTTGTTTCGTTTAAAACTATTTAAAGCTTCTGCTGCGTCCGAAAATTTCGTATCTCACATTAGAGTTACTGGAGTCCATCGAAACGTCAAATAACATAGTAGCTAAGTAAGGATCGATTAGATACATCACAGGAACAACGCTAATACGTGTTGTTTCGTTCAAAACTATTTCCAGCTTCTGCTGCGTCCAAAAACTTTGTATCTCACATCAGAGTTACTGGAGTCCATCCAAACGTCAAATAACATGATAGATGAGTAAGGATCGATTAGATACATCACAGGAACAACGCTAATACGTGTTGTTTCGTTTAAAACTATTTCCAGCTACTGCTGCGTCCGAGAACTTCGTATCTCACGTCAGGGTTACTGGAGTCCACCCAAACGTCAAATAACATGATAGATAAGTAAGGATCGAGGAGATACATCACAGGAACAACGCTAATGCGTGTTGTTTCGTTTAAAACTATTTCCAGCTTCTGCTGCGTCCGAAAATTTCGTATCTCACATTAGAGTTACTGGAGTCCATCGAAACGTCAAATAACATGATAGATGAGTAAGGATCGATTAGATACATCACAGGAACAACGCTAATACGTGTTGTTTCGTTTAAAACTATTTCCAGCTTCTGCTGCGTCCGAAAACGTCGTATCTCACATCAGAGCTACTGAAGTGTATCGAAACGCCAAATAACATGATATATGAGTAAGGATCGATTAGATACAGCACAGGAACAACGCTAATACGTGTTGTTTCGTTTAAAACTATTTCCAGCTCCTGCTGCGTCCAAAGACTTTGTATCTCACATCAGACTTACTGGAGTCCATCCAAACGTCAAATAACATGATAGATAAGTAAGGATCGATTAGATACATCACAGTAACAACGCTAATGCGTGTTGTTTCGTTTAAAACTATTTCCAGCTTCTGCTGCGTCCGAGAACTTCGTATCTCACGTCAGGGTTACTGGAGTCCATCCAAACGTCAAATAACATGATAGATAAGTAAGGATCGATTAGATACATCACAGGAACAACGCTAATGCGTGTTGTTTCGTTTAAAACTATTTCCAGCTTCTGCTGCGTCCGAAAATTTCGTATCTCACATTAGAGTTACTGGAATCCATCGAAACGTCAGATAACATGATAGATGAGTAAGGATCGATTAGATACATCACAGGAACAACGCTAATACGTGTTGTTTCGTTTAAAACTATTTCCAGCTTCTGCTGCGTCCGAAAACGTCGTATCTCACATCAGAGCTACTGGAGTCCATCGAAACGCCAAATAACATGATATATGAGTAAGGATCGATTAGATACATCACAGGAACATCGCTAGTGCGTGTTGTTTCGTTTAAAACTATTTCCAGCTTCTGCTGCGTCAGAAAATTTCGTATCTCACATTAGAGTTACTGGAGTCCATCGAAACGTCAAATAACATAGTAGCTAAGTAAGGATCGATTAGATACATCACAGGAACAACGCTAATACGTGTTGTTTCGTTCAAAACTATTTCCAGTTTCTGCTGCGTCCAAAAACTTTGTATCTCACATCAGAGTTACTGGAGTCCATCCAAACGTCAAATAACATGATAGATGAGTAAGGATCGATTAGATACATCACAGGAACAACGCTAATACGTGTTGTTTCGTTTAAAACTATTTCCAGCTTCTGCTGCGTCCGAGAACTTCGTATCTCACGTCAGGGTTACTGGAGTCCATCCAAACGTCAAATAATATGATAGATAAGTAAGGATCGATTAGATACATCACATGAACAACGCTAATGCGTGTTGTTTCGTTTAAAACTATTTCCAGCTTCTGCTGCGTCCGAGAACTTCGTATCTCACGTCAGGGTTACTGGAGTCCATCCAAACGTCAAATAACATGATAGATAAGTAAGGATCGATTAGATACATCACAGGAACAACGCTAATGCGTGTTGTTTCGTTTAAAACTATTTCCAGCTTCTGCTGCGTCCGAAAATTTCGTATCTCACATTAGAGTTACTGGAGTCCATCGAAACGTCAAATAACATGATAGATGAGTAAGGATCGATTAGATACATCACAGGAACAACGCTAATACGTGTTGTTTCGTTCAAAACTATTTCCAGCTTCTGCTGCGTCCGAAATCTTTGTGTCTCTCATCAGAGTTACTGGAGTCCATCCAAACGTCAAATAACATGGTAGATGAGTAAGGATCGATTAGATACATCACAGGAACAACGCTAATGCGTGTTGTTTCGTTTAAAACTATTTCCAGCTTCTGCTGCGTCCGAGAACTTCGTATCTCACGTCAGGGTTACTGGAGTCCATCCAAACGTCAAATAGCATGATAGATAAGTAAGGATCGATTAGATACATCACAGGAACAACGCTAATACGTGTTGTTTCGTTCAAAACTATTTCCAGTTTCTGCTGCGTCCAAAAACTTTGTATCTCACATCAGAGTTACTGGAGTCCATCCAAACGTCAAATAACATGATAGATGAGTAAGGATCGATTAGATACATCACAGGAACAACGCTAATACGTGTTGTTTCGTTTAAAACTATTTCCACCTTCTGCTGCGTCCGAGACCTTCGTATCTCACGTCAGGGTTACTGGAGTCCATCCAAACGTCAAATAATATGATAGATAAGTAAGGATCGATTAGATACATCACATGAACAACGCTAATGCGTGTTGTTTCGTTTAAAACTATTTCCAGCTTCTGCTGCGTCAGAGAACTTCGTATCTCACGTCAGGGTTACTGGAGTCCATCCAAACGTCAAATAACATGATAGATAAGTAAGGATCGATTAGATACATCACAGGAACAACGCTAATGCGTGTTGTTCCGTTTAAAACTATTTCCAGCTTCTGCTGCGTCCGAAAATTTCGTATCTCACATTAGAGTTACTGGAGTCCATCGAAACGTCAAATAACATGATAGATGAGTAAGGATCGATTAGATGCATCACAGGAACAACGCTAATACGTGTTGTTTCGTTGAAAACTATTTCCAGCTTCTGCTGCGTCCGAAATCTTTGTGTCTCTCATCAGACTTACTGGAGTCCATCCAAACGTCAAATAACATGATAGATGAGTAAGGATCGGTTAGATACATCACAGGAACAACGCTAATACGTGTTGTTTCGTTTAAAACTATTTCCAGCTTCTGCTGCGTCCGAAAACGTCGTATCTCACATCATAGTTACTGGAGTCCATCGAAACGTCAAATAACATGATAGATAAGTATGGGTCGATTAGATACAGCACAGGAACAACGCTAATACGTGTTGTTTCGTTCAAAACTATTTCCAGCTTCTGCTGCGTCCGATAACTTTGTATCTCACATCAGGGTTACTGGAGTCCGTCCAAACGTCAAATAACATGATAGATGAGTAAGGATCGATTAGATACAGCACAGGAACAACGCTAATACGTGTTGTTTCGTTTAAAACTATTTCCAGCTCCTGCTGCGTCCAAAAACTTTGTATCTCACATCAGACTTACTGGAGTCCATCCAAACGTCAAATAACATGTTAGTTAAGTAAGGATCGTTTAAATACATCACAGGAACAACGCTAATACGTGTTGTTTCATTTAAAACTATTTCCAGCTTCAGCTGCGTCCGAGAACTTCGTATCTCACATCAAAGTTACTGGAGTCCATCGAAACGCCAAATAACATGATAGATGAGTAAGGATCGATTAGATACATCACAGGAACAACGCTAATGCGTGTTGTTTCGTTTAAAACTATTTCCAGCTTCTGCTGCGTCCGAAAACGTCGTATCTCACATCAGAGCTACTGGAGTCCATCGAAACGCCAAATAACATGATATATGAGTAAGGATCGATTAGATACAGCACAGGAACAACGCTAATACGTGTTGTTTCGTTTAAAACTATTTCCAGCTCCTGCTGCGTCCAAAGACTTTGTATCTCACATCAGACTTACTGGAGTCCATCCAAACGTCAAATAACATGATAGATAAGTAAGGATCGATTAGATACATCACAGTAACAACGCTAATGCGTGTTGTTTCGTTTAAAACTATTTCTAGCTTCAGCTGCGTCCGAGAACTTCGTATCTCACATCAAAGTTACTGGAGTTCATCGAAACGCCAAATAACATGATAGATGAGTAAGGATCGATTAGATACATCACAGGAACAACGCTAATACGTGTTGTTTCGTTCAAAACTATTTCCAGCTTCTGCTGCGTTCAAAAACTTTGTATCTCACATCAGAGTTACTGGAGTCCATCCAAAAGTCAAATAACATGATAGATGAGTAAGGATCGATTAGATACATCACAGGAACAACGCTAATACGTGTTGTTTCGTTTAAAACTATTTCCAGCTTCTGCTGCGTCCTAGAACTTCGTATCTCACGTCAGGGTTACTGGAGTCCATCCAAACGTCAAATAACATGATAGATAAGTAAGGATCGATTAGATACATCACAGGAACAACGCTAATGCGTGTTGTTTCGTTTAAAACTATTTCCAGCTTCTGCTGCGTCCGAAAATTTCGTATCTCACATTAGAGTTACTGGAATCCATCGAAACGACAAATAACATGATAGATGAGTAAGGATCGATTAGATACATCACAGGAACAACGCTAATACGTGTTGTTTCGTTTAAAACTATTTCCAGCTTCTGCTGCGTCCGAAAACGTCGTATCTCACATCAGAGCTACTGGAGTCCATCGAAACGCCAAATAACATGATATATGAGTGAGGATCGATTAGATACATCACAGGAACAACGCTAATGCGTGTTGTTTCGTTTGAAACTATTTCCAGCTTCTGCTGCGTCAGAAAATTTCGTATCTCATATTAGAGTTACTGGAGTCCATCGAAACGTCAAATAACATAGTAGCTAAGTAAGGATCAGTAGTAGGAATAGGCCGATTCTGGAACCTCCTCCGACCTTGACCAATAAAGTTCAAGGTCAAGGTCGGAGGAGGTTCCAGAATCGGCCTATTCCTGACGTGACCTCACCATGACCTTAAACTTCAAGGCCATTACCTTGAGGTGACCTCGATCAAGGTCAAGATTAGAGGAGGTTCCAGAATCGACCTGTTCCTAACGTAACCGAGAGGAAACTTTGAAATGACCTTGAGGGTTCAAGGTTAAGATCGGAGGAGGTTCTAAAATTTGCTTTGTGCCGATGTAACTACAAGGTTAAGGATCAAGTCAGAGGAGGTTGCAAAATTTTCAATGTCATTGACGTGACCTCATCATTACCTCTAAAAGCGAGGTCAGAGGAGGGTTCCAAAAATTATCTATCCTTGACGTGACCTTAACTTGACGGAGGATCCAAAAACGGTTTATCTTGAATATGACCGTAAGGTTGGAGGAGGTAGGGACCCCCACCTAAAATCTTGTTATATAAGGTTCTTCATTTGGGAATAGATTCAGTTGTTACAGAACTGTGAGTTGTGTTGTTAAGTTAATCACCTACCTACATACATAAAAGTAAGTTTAAGTCATCTTATTGTAATAATTTATAATTTGTATATTTTTATTGTATTTAACAGTGACATCTAAACAAGTGGATTTTTTCCTGAAGCAAAAGAGAAGGCACGTGAACGATCCTTTTGATGACGTACAGAAGAAAAGACTTCTGACTGAAAACGTTGACAAACCAAAAGAAGAAAAGCCGGATGAGCACGGTTTGAATATGCCCTCAGTTCGAAACGAGTTTCAATTTGAAATACTCTCCCAGCCTTACTTCACAGATGAAGATTTTCGTCAATGTGATACTAATGAGACAGCACCTTCCGAGATTTCAGAAGCAAGAGAGGTGACTGACGTAGATCAGTTGCCACTTTTAGCTCAAAGTGTATATTTTCTAAATAAGAGCCGTACGAAGTGGATTTGTGTCGGACTGTGTACCGAAACATTTTTTGATCCGATAATACGTATTATGGGTTCCAAAAGGCAGAGCATATCGTTTTTAGAAGAGGAATGGAAAGAATTTTGTTCTTATAACTACACTTTGAAGTCGTATTTTACTGAGAAGAAAACTATTTATCCGGTAATGAAAATCAGCTCAGTAAAGGCGTCTTTCGAACGCATCGAAGGAACGAAAATACTGAAATTAGAAAGAGGAGTGGAGACATTATATATATCTTATAAAGGTCTATTGGAACTCTGGAAATTGTGTGATATTGTATTATATCGTTTAGAAGTTTTGAAACAATTGAACTATAAATCATTCTACAGCAACATGATTCCATGCTTGAGTGTTATGGAAAGTGATATGAAGACAAATGTTAAATCATTTCTCAATAATGAAATATCTGAGAAAGGAGCAATTACAAATGAATTAATGATGTTTGGAATTAGTAAATTAATTTTTGATATAAGTATGCATAAAGCTGTTAATATGTAAATGTTATGTGATTTAATATGTATATATTTCTAGATATGACACTGTCAGTTATAAATAAAATTTTCTAAGAACACTGTTTGACCCTTTATTTAATAAACTAACGATACTTAACCAAAAAATTAAGAGAAATTTTTACGCTATATAAAGATAAGCAGTGAGTATTGAAGTAGTACACATGTAACATCGTTGACTGTTAGAAAGAAAAGCCATAAATGCGACGTCGTGTCAAAACAGATTACACTACGAGAAGCACCTTAAAACGAAAAGGTCGTGGTTTACTTAATACGTTAATTAATAAACTACCAGTAGAGTTACACTTACCAGGTTACAATTACTGCGGTCCGGGCACAAAATTAGACGTTCGACTTAAAAGAGGAGACAGAGGTGTGAATGCGTTGGATGAGGCTTGCAAGCAACACGATATCGCATATTCTGTAAGTAGCGATTTAGAAAAACGTCACGAAGCAGATAAAAAATTGTATCAAGCGGCAGTGAAAAGAGTGAAGAGTACAGAAGCGGGATTTGGTGAAAAAGCATCTGCGTTATCTGTAGCCGCCTTAATGAAAGCTAAGACAAAGCTTGGAATGGGAAACGGAGTGAAGAGAAAGCGTAGTAAAAGGAAGAAGCGTGGTGGTAAATTATCATTTCGACAAGCTGTAAGGAAAGCACAACATGCAATTTCACGTAATGGTAACAAGAGTCTGTTAGAAAATGTGAAATTGGCGCAGGCTGTTTTAAAGAAGGACCACAAGAAAATAAGACCTCCACGTCAAAGAGTGATACCAATTCCTAAGAGAGGAGGGTTTTTACCTTTAATTCCATTATTTGCGGCTTTGGGCGCAATAGGATCGCTCGGCGGCGGTGCAGCTGCAATTGCTAAGGCGGTAAACGATGCAAAAGCTGCGAAAGAGCAACTGAAAGAGGCAGAGCGACATAATCGCGCTATGGAAACAAAAGCAGTGGGAAGCGGATTCTATATAAAACCTTACAAAACAGGGTGTGGGTTATATTTACGATCCAATCCAAAAAACTGAAATATTTGCCTCGGCGACCGTTGACTAACATTGACATACTGAAATACGCTAAAATATGGAAATTACCTTTCTTTCGAGGTGTGTTTATGAGAGATACTTTACCTAAAAAGATATGGAAGCATGAAAGTGGAGTAGTGAATTTAGATAGCGATTCTGGTGAAGGAACGCATTGGGTGGCATATTATAAGAGAGGAGGAATCGTAAAATATTTTGACAGCTATGGAGATCTACGACCTCCAGTTGAAGTAGAGAAATATCTTTTGTCGAACGGATTGGGAGTTATTAACTATAATTATGAAAGGTATCAGAAACAAAATACACAAAATTGTGGACACTTATGTCTACAGTTTTTAAAGTCCTTTACAAGTTAAGTAAGAATGTAGTACTTGAAAGATGGTCAACATGGAATCTTCACCCGTTGCGTGTACATTCACTCTTACGGGAACTGAATCAGTTTTATTTTGTGAATTGAATCCACCACTATACCTCGATGAAGAGGCAACATATGAAATGTGCTTGTTAAATTTTGAAACGTTTAATGCAATACCTAACATAGATGAAAGTAATAATTTGATACATTATGAAGAAACAGGAAAAACGACGGTTTGGAAAACTATCGTTATACCTACAGGTACATATGAACTAGACGATATCAACCAATATCTGAAAGATTATTTTCAAAATAACAATATCCCTGATTATATAAACATTAAAGGAAATAATAATACTTTAAAGGCAACCATACACAGTTCGGTTAAGCTCGATTTTAGTAAACCAAATTCATTGGGAAAATTGTTGGGTTTTAAACCGCGAACGTTGAAAGTAAACGATAATAACATTGGTGATTTTCCGGTGGAAATAAATAAAGTAAATGCTATAAGAATAGAATGTAATCTAACCGGTGGATCTTATAACAACGGAGAACCCGGTCATGTTTTGTATCATTTCTTTCCAAATGTACCTCCAGGGTTTAAAATAATAGAATCCCCTCTTCAAGCTATTTATCTTCCAGTGACCGTGAATGTGATTACGAGAATAGTCATTCGACTATTAGATCAAGAGAATCGATTAGTAAATTTTAGAAACGAAGTAATTACTCTAAGACTTCATTTGAGAAGATTCACATAATGATTATTTACGATAGCAATTATTCGAAACGGAAAGAGTGTAGCAGAATTAGACGTAATGTATTATTTAAACCACGGAAACAGATACTGAACTGTTGTCGACAAAAAAAACTGAAATTGACACAGAGAAATCGAATATATTTAGAGAGTTTAGGTTATAAGGTGCTAACATAGGGGGAATTATTCTGTAGAAGAAACGTAACCGTCAAAGGGTGAACACCATCATTACACGTAAGGCAATCATCATCTAAACAGAACGACATGGATATTTTGGGAGTAACTGATAAAATTAAATTGGACACTTCAATAACCAGTATGGAGTTCCATTCACACTTACCATTCAGTTCATCATTTGGTAATAACGATGAAGTGCGTATCACCGTACCTGAGATCGACAATTACACCCTCCCTTGCGAAAGTTATTTGTACGTCGAGGGAAGACTGCGTTTGGTTAGTGATAATACTAAACACAGTGCGACGGCACAATTGATAAATAATCCGGTAGCTTATATGTTTAGCGAGATTAGATATCTTCTGAACGGAGTACAGGTGGATTCGGTAAGAAATGTTGGCATAACATCAACAATGAAAGGGTATTTTTCTTTTACTCGCAACGATACAGTAAAATTGGAAAATGCAGGATGGATTCAGGAGAATGATAAAATGAGCGATATACTCAACGTTAAGGGAGATTTCTCAGCAAGTGTACCTTTAAAGACACTATTAGGTTTTGGGGAAGATTATAAAAATCAGACCGTTCAATGGAGATATCTCAATTATCACCAATTGGGAATAATAATAACACGAACTCATCAATTAATATTAATCCAGTAATGATTAATAATTCTCCTTCTGTTCGTCGACCGAGGACTATTAATCTACCGAGGACTAATGTTAGTGAATCTGCTAATATTATATCCAATATTCAGAATTTGTCATCTTCACAATCACAACCGGAACTACTTATCCCACCCTCTCAAATTCCACCTTCTCGACTTCAGATTTCACCTTCTCGCCTTGAAATATCCTCTCCTAGTGTCCGAACCTCTACACCTATTCGATCCCTTTCCTCATCACAACATGTTATACCCCTTCCTTCACCCTCTCCCAATTTAGTGGGAGTTATCTCAACAGCAGTCCAAAATTATTATGACGGAATTATGCCTGAAGTCAGGAACTGTTGTTTAGAGGGTGAGAAAAATCTTAGAAAAGTCACGGATGAGTTGCAATCTTGTCGTGAAATTTTACGTACAGTTCGCTTAAGGTCTCCGACTGACCAGGCTTTAAACGAACAATATGACAAAATTTCCCTCATTCACAACCGTCTGAGCCTGATCCAAGATTTGTTTCATAATCTTGTCGCAGACATATCTATTTAAAAGATTAAGTTTGATTTAGTGTCTTAAGATTTAACTTCTTCTCTTAAGTAGATATGTCTGTGAATTATATTGCTGTTTAATGGTATGTTCCTCACATGAAGTTGGAAATGTTGTCGAGGTATTAGGTATGTTTTCGAGGATATAAAAAATTATTTTTCTTTGTACAATTTTTAATAATTGTTATTCGTTTTACAGATGAGTTCTTCACCAAACGTGCCTCTCGTGAAATCAATTTTTATGAGGCAAGTGGAACTGAAAGTGAGTAATCTAATTTGTATTTTACGGTTTATATTTTTGATTATTTACTTTTTCAGTTAATGGACGGAACTCTGATTAATGCGGAAACGGCGGTAGTTAATTATCGCATGGTTCATCCACGTATCGAACGGTCACCTTCACCCAGCTACACTCCAACGCCGCTAGCGGCGGCCACACCTGAACGAAGGCCGCCGGTGCAGCAAGTGGCGGCGCCTCAACGCATCCGCCTAAAAAGGAGGGTGTTTGCGCCGCCAGTGTTGGAGCCTCTACCTCGGCCTTTACCACTAAAGGTGGAGGTGGAGGAGGAGGAAAGGGGAGAGGTGGAAGTGGAATCCACGATGGATGAATCTTGGGTTCGTTATCGTTCATTACCTTTCAACATTTTAATAACATCTTATTTTTTACAGTGAGGAGCATTAGAGCATTAATCAGAGTTTAGGTTAGAGATATTAATTTAGTTAGAGTTAGAAATATTAATTTAGTTAGAAATATTAATTTAGTTAGAAATATTAATTTAGTTAGAAATATTAATTTAGTTAGTTAGGAACATTAATTTATTATATTTATTTAAATAAATAATTTATGAGTTTTAAAGAGTGTTTATATAGCAGTTGATATTGATAACTACAACACAGTAATAGAGTATCGCGTTTGGTAACGAGGAAATTAATAACGTGTTGTAAGGAGCAAAAATATTTTGAATATTTTTGAAAAATATTATTTTAAATATGAAGTTTCAACAACAGTCTTTAAAGTTACCCGTACAAAATTTCGACGATGCAATCGCAAATGAAACCTTTAAACGTCACAGTGTTCTCTTCGGAGGATCAAGTAAACGCGTTATCATTAGCGGGAGCTCAGGGGCTGGTAAAAGTAATTCCTTAGTGACATTATTAACCCATCCGAACGGATTACGTTTCCAAAATTTATACATCTGCTGTAAGACCTTATCTCAGGGGAAGTATAAATTTCTCCGACATTTGCTATCAACAGTGCCCGAAATAGGCTACTTTGAAATTTCCGATATTGAAAAAATGGTGTCACCTACAAATGTAAAAGAATATTCAGTCGTTGTTTTTGATGATGTTCAGTGTACTACACAAAATTTAATTAAAGAATATTTCTCCTTTGGACGTCATAGAAATGTTGACTGCTTTTATTTAAGTCAAACTTACAGTGCAATACCCAAACAAATGATTCGTGATAATTGTAATTTCTTAATACTATTTCGTCAAGATTTCACAAATTTGAAACACGTTTACGATGATTACGTCAGCGGAGATATGACTATGGACCAGTTTCGTAATATCTGTTACGCTTGTTGGAAGGAACCGTTTGGTTTCTTAGTTATTGATACCGATTGTTCCATAAACGCAGGGAGATATCGTAAAGGATTCGACACGTACATATATCTTTAAAACCACTACATTTTACATAGTTCTTTCATTTTTACATAGTTCTACAGTTCTTCAGTACTGTAACAGACGTTAAAGGATGCGGATGCACCATGAGTAACAAACTTAAAGCAGAATTAGCCACTGCGCGCGAAAGTTTGCGTACTAAATTAAAAACACTTAAATCCGATATTGCACAAGCAAAACATCATGCGGAGCAATCAAAAAAGTATCTGCAGACAACTTATTCACCTATTGTAGAGCCACTCCGAGATATTGTCAATAAGCTAGATGTTGTTCGCAGCGTATTACCTATGAAAGAGGAGCAACAGTCATACGAAGCCAGTGAAAAGAGATTGAAAGAGGAGCCAAAGAGTTCTTTCCTACGAAAAAGACCGATTTATAAATTGAGATCTGATCCTTCTTTCATACGAAGAAGACCGAGTTATAAATTAAAATCCGATCCTTCGTCGCGAATTGGATTGTCAGAGGAGCATGATGTGGGTACTTCAACGCCACTTGGACGTGAAATTAAACAACCTTCCATCTTAGAAGATGAAGAAATTCTTGAGGTTCCTCATGAAAAGTCCACATCTCCAACTTCAAAATCTGTTTATGAAGAAGCAGAAGAATATGACACCGAAAGCAGTAACCCCCCTGCGGACGAATCCCTGGCTCATGCTCGTACACTTCTAGAAGAACGAAAATCATTACTTCGGACTAGATTAGAATCACCGCTGGTGGAAGCTGCCTTAGAATCGTATCATCCGTTAGCACGTGATTATGTTACACGATTTGAAACTGATGTAGAAAATGAATTCGATACAAAATACGGTGTAAGAGAAGAAGATGAGAGATTGTTTGTTGGGAACCAGGAGCTTAAGTTTGACGGTCCCGATCTTGTAATTGGAGACTTGGCGTATAAGGGTACTAAAGGTTTATACGAGCTGGTTTTTAAGAAAAATCCAGAGAAATTTACGTTTCACGATGTGCGAGACTATAGAGATATATTGAGAAGAACTAGTGCGTTTAAAGTTAATTATAATCCCTCAGGGCGAATATCTGCAAGCAGAGGATTTAAATATGTGAATATTATAAAACCAATAATTCAGGGAAAACCACCAAACGTTTGGTGGGCGCGAAGCTGGAAAACAGGTGGAGCTTTGGAGAAAAAGCTTGTACCTAACAAATGTTTGCAGTATCAATACTGGGATGATCCTAACGAACTAGTAGAACGATTGCGTTTATTGAACGCATCCAAATCAGCAGGTCACTCCGCACATAACAATGAAATCATAGCGATCATTGAAGAATTAAAAGAGGCTAAAATTATTTTGTAAATTGTAGTATTTAGTGGAGTGCAAGCGAGCACACATTTCAGTTTCACATAGTTGTTGATTGATTCACAATGACTATTGATAAGTTTGGAAGACACGTTCATAAACACACAGTTTTCAAACACATTGCTGCTACACCATTATTTTACGAAACATTATTAGACTTTCAGAGTCAAGAGCTTAACGCCGAAAGTGTGTATTTGCTTTCAAATAGAGGTCACCAAACGACGTATACGATCCAAGAAACTTGCGTTGTTAAAAAAGTATTTATTCATCAACCTACTATTGTCAACATTACAGTATCCATCAACGCTATAAATTGTACTGATACTTTAATTGGAAGAACGTTGAATGTGGGAGATCAAATCTCGTTTACTTGCACATCTTTAGTTTGTGCAGTTCCATTATTTGTTGAATTCATCGTAAGAAAACGAGTTCTAACTGAAAATGTCTAATCTATCTTCTAATGTGAAACGTGATGTTGTTAATGAGTTGCACAAACCAGCAAGGAAAAACTTTCGCCGTCGTCGAGTAATAATAAAAGGACTCAGAGATCTCTTCCAAGCAGACTTAATTGAAATGCTACCTTATGCCAAGATAAACAAAGGATACAAATACATTCTGACAGTGATCAACGCATTTTCCAAGTATGCTTGGGGAATACCATTAAAAAATAAGACAGGTAAAGAAGTAACCAAAGCTTTTCAATCGATTTTATCTGAAGGTAGAAATTCTGTACCGAAAAATATACAAACAGATAACGGAAAGGAATTTTACAATGCAGAGTTCCAAAATTTAATGAAGAAATATAGAATTAATCACTATAGCGCATACTCTAATTTAAAAAGTTCGATAGTCGAAAGATTTAATAGAACCCTAAAACAAAAAATGTGGAAAGAATTTAGCATGCAAGGAAATTTCGGATGGTTCAATTTATTACCAAGGCTAATTGAAGAATACAATAACACTGTTCACAGTACGACGGGTTACAAACCCAGCAAGATAAATCAAAGAAATGCGCAAAGTATTTTACAGTCCGTCTACAGCAACCTTAAAATTGTGGATCCAAGAATTGCAAAATTTAAAATTGGAGATCATGTGCGCATCAGTAAATACAGACAAGCATTTTCGAAGATGTACACTCCGAATTGGTCCAACGAAATATTTACCATTTCGTCGGTGCAGAATACTAATCCCAGAACATATCTAATTAAAGACGCTGATGGTGAAGCCATTCTTGGTGGGTTTTATGAGTACGAGTTACAAAAAGTAAAACATCCAGATATATATTTAATTAATGTATTGAGAGAAAAAGGTAATAAGGCGCTCGTAAGTTATTTAGGATTGAGTTCTAAACATGATTCATGGATACCAAAACGCAATGTTTTATAATAAATATTTATTAACTACAACTGTAAACATACAATACTCACAATACACAATAAATGAATTTTACAAATTAATTTATTTACTTTCTAACAGAACTTATAGATAAAACATACTTTATTTATTTTCTAATTCTTTTTCCAGTTTTTCAATTAGTTCTTTTAGTGTTTTATCTCTTTCTATATCAGCAATTTTATGGTGACCCCACGCCAGAGTATGAATTTTGTCATCCAAAATATAACGTTTATCGTCTTTAGATGATAAGGCAATTTTATTTTTCAACTCTGTATACACCGTATGAAAATCTGAGTGAAACACGTACATCTTTTTAAAAATAAAACCATCTCGTTCAATGATTTCTTTGTAGTCATCTACAGATAAGTATTTATCTATAACGTATTTTTTAACACCTTTTGCTTTCTTAGTACATTTTGAAATAAGCTTTACACAGTAGGCTTTCGCACCGGTCCCGATAAAAGATTCTATAACCTGTCCTGCGTATTCGTCTTTAAATCGTCCAATAACTGATTCAGTTCGAGGCATTTCATGTACATTATTCGGTGGGTAATTTGAAGTATCAAATTTATCTAAATTTTGCTTTATGTCATCGTATACATTATCAGTATTAACGGTCAGTATTAAACTATCCGTATCAGTATATAATAAAGCTGCTCTATTGTTATATTTTCGCTTTATAAAATTGTAATAAAAATCGTACATTACTGTTTTTGATATTTCCAAAACACAAAACCCTACGTATAAAGGTTTATTATAATTTACTTGTACTTTGCATAATTCTATTGCGGCCAGGTGATCACTAAAAATTTTACTCGATTTATAGTTTGGTTTAGCTATCAATGATTCAGCTCCCGGTCTTCGATTATGGGTTTCCCAGCTGGTGGCCAATTTAATGTCGACGCGATTCTCAACATTTTCCATAGTTTTACCGAAAACACTATTATTTAATAATTTGTAAAAAATTTTTTCGAATTCGTTTTTAGCTTCAGCTCGTTTTTGTGAATTAAAGTCTATGTATATTTTTAGCCAACGAGATTGCTTAAATTTAATTGCCCTATGAATTTGGTTTAATATTAAACCATTTTCCAAACATTGTTTCAGATTTAAATAGTGAATTATGTATTTCCTTTTGTTGTACAGATTTGGAATAAGTTTACCATATTTCGAATTTGGAGGAATTATGTTTTCCGGACAAAATGGTAATTCGTTGTGGTTGTCATGTAAATGAGTCGGGTATTCCAAATCTACTTCGAATATGTACCCGACATCTGAATTTTCTTCTAACTCTGAAATGTTAAGATTGTTAATCTCTTCTGTACACAACCAAGTAAATTCTCCCCACGGAAATCTGGAACACATTGCGTGACCGTACAGATTTGTAGCATCAAGATATAGTAAATATTTAGTTGCCTTCTTAGAGTCAAAACCATGCACAAATTTATTATTAGCGTTTTCGATTCTTTTAGTGCACATACTCACTCCACCGCGTATACCCATTCTAAAAAAATGTAGCATATCAACATCTTGCAGTAACTCTAATTTAATTTTTGTCATTCTTAACATTGCATCCCAACTTAATCCTGGAGCGGTGAAAAAATGGCAAGGATCTAGTTTGTAATTATCAATACAAAGGTCTCTGAAATTTTCAAATACGTCTGCCAACAGTAAAACATCAGATGTTACGTATACATCACTGTAATCACCCATAGTTTTACAGTTAAATAAATTCCAAACGCGCTGTGCTCTCTCATAATCTTCATCACTTACGTGTTCATCATACAGCACATCATAAAAATCTTTCTTAGAAGGTAAAGTGGCAAAATCTAATTTCATGAGTGAGTCAATAAAACAATACGGGAAAATTCCTTTTTGACGTATTAATTTAAACATCTCCTCATCGTTAAAATATTTTCTAATTTCCCTACATTGCCAATCTTCCAAGTATGAACTTAATTTCTCTAAAGACGATTGCATGAAACGAAAAGAATCTACAAATCTTATTTTGAAATATACTTTACGCTTTTTACCTTTACAGTCTGTCTTATCCCCCACGTGTATTAATTTCGAAAAGGATATATATTTTTCCTTATTTTGTGCGATCACGTCCACATCTTCACCTTCTAATGCCATTGTCTTTACAAACAAGTGACTGTCATAATTAGAAAGATTATGAAAAAACACTGGAATAAATTTTGGTATTTTAAAATTAATGTTGCACACAGAGTGAGCAGCACCTCTAAACGCTCCCGATAAATGTTCGTGATCACGCACCTTCTCCTTAACATCTAATATTGGTTTTTCACAAATATGACACATTGTTGCACGGTCGTATGCCTCTTTTTCTTCTCGTGTTAAATCAGTCATCGGCTCAATTTTACTTAAATATTTATCGTAAATTTCTTTAATATCTTTTTCTAACCATTTTATAAACTCCGTGGCGGCATTCTCTCCGCGA
This sequence comes from Prosopocoilus inquinatus, assembly GCA_036172665.1. Lineage (NCBI taxonomy): Eukaryota > Metazoa > Arthropoda > Insecta > Coleoptera > Lucanidae > Prosopocoilus > Prosopocoilus inquinatus. The sequence goes on from CM069870.1 coordinate 47,036,612, forward strand.
TATAACTTTAACATTGACAAATTTGCATTGAAACTGCACTTAATGTAATATGCAAATGAATGAGGTTCGTGTTCATAACACTTAACAGTGAAAGATTTATCTGGATTTGGTTCTACTCTGTCCAGTGGTTTTAGCAATGCTTCGAAATCGGCATATATAACAAAAGGAAGTTTTAACTGTTTTTCAAAATTTTCAAATTGTAATATATTCTCTGGCAAAGATTCACCATACTTATTTATTTTTAACTCTGTCGATGGTAAAACTGTTTTGATAACTTTACAGTCTTCCCTCTCGTGTCGTTGCAATTTTTCAATACATGGAAAATACACTAAACATCCTTCACAAATATATTTCTCGTGACCGTGATGTGAAGTCTGTTTTGACACTAAACGTGATAAATTTTTAATCCAACAATAGTGAGTATTTCCGTTGTTGTCATCAATTAATAATAAGTTTATATGAATATTTTTTCTATTTTTAGTAAAATGTAACGGTCCTACAACTTCATCAACCGTAACCTTACCATTATAATGGGAACCGAGTCCGTAGACATTTATAGAAATATTGTTCTTGCTTTCAAATTTCTTCACGTCACAAACTTTCAGTGGAAATTCTAGGTCAGTGAAATCCGCTACTGTGTTATAATGGGGATACGAAGACATCCTTTGAGGAAGACCTGTCGGTTGACACATCGCTGACGTTATCGCCCAGGCAAAGCAAGCGTTGTCGTTATTTCTGACATTTATGACAGCTTTCTTCGCACTTATTGAAGACGGTAATGGCATGAAGCTGGATGCTTTCAGTGGATTGTATTTATTAATGTTGACTTCCATATATAAAATTCTACACAAAGTCCATCCTGTAACAATATTTGCAACTTTAAGTTTTATTCTAAACGATTGCACCTATTATTTGTTTTACCTGAATCTCTCTCCTGAAATTCCGACATTTTTACATGTATTTCGTTTACAAAATCACGATATATATTGTATATATCAGTTCCAAAACAAGTTATTTTATTCTTGGTGTTAAAAGATTTTATCTCAGAACTTTCTTTAGAATCTAAGAAATATACTCCGAAAATTTCCACATTCCACTTTAATGCTTTATGGATGTCTAATATACTTTGAACCAAAGTTAGTACTTTTTCTTGAATATTGTACATAAAATCCTCGACATCGACATAATTGTAAGGTTCCGTTATACGGTACGTTACGATTTTATCTCCGAATGCACCAGCTATCTTCTCCACGCCGTTATCGACGACCACAAAAGCATTACTTTTATGTGAATTACTACGCAAATGTGCTGAGAAACACTTTCTGCTGACGTATATTTCACACACATCACATTTCATAACGTTCACCTGGTCAACAACTTTGGACGGTCCGGCAATTTCATCTAATTTCAAACGTTTTCCCTGGCATGACGTACGCAAATGACGATTCATATTATCGATTCGCGTAAATTGTTTGCCACACTGATTGCAATCAAACATGTTTTATAATTTTAATAAGCACTATCACGTTCACTACGTTCAATAAGTTGGTAAACTCAATCTGAGGGTCAACCGTCGTCTGCGGATATCAAATTAAACACCTCCTTAAATAGGTACATATTCAATAACAGGTTGCGTCAGGGTTATTTCAAAACAATTACATTTGAGTCACCGCGCTTCAAGGTCCGTTACGAGGTCACCTCAGTCATTTCAAGGTCGCCTCAAGGTCACCCCAAGGTCATTTAAAGGTCACCTCAGAGTCATTTCAAGGTCATTTCAAGGTCACCTCGAGGTCATTTCAAGGTCATCTTGGGGTCATTTCAAGGTTATTTCAAGGTCACCTCAAGGTCATTTCAAGGTCACCTCAAGGTCATTTCAAGGTCACCTCAAGGTTATTTCAAGGTCACCTCAAGGTCATTTCAAGGTCACCTCAAGGTCATTCCAAGGTCACCTCAGGGTCATTTCAAGGTCATTTCAAGGTCATTTCAAGGTCATTTCAAGGTCATTTCAAGGTCACCTCAAGGTCATCTCAAGGTCATCTCAAGGTCACCTCAAGGTCATTTCAAGGTCATTTCAAGGTCATTTCAAGGTCACCTCAAGGTCATTTCAAGGTCACCTCAAGTTCACCTCACGGTCATTTCAAGGTCACCTCAAGGTCATTTCAAGGTCACCTCAAGGTCATGACCTTGACCTTGAAGCTCATGGTGGGGTCACGTCAGGAATAGGCCGATTCTGGAACCTCCTCCGACCTTGACCTTGAATTTTATTGGTCAAGGTCGGAGGAGGTTCCAGAATCGGCCTATTCCTACTACTAGGATCGATTAGATACATCACAGGAACAACGCTAATACGTGTTGTTTCGTTCAAAACTATTTCCAGTTTCTGCTGCGTCCAAAAACCTTGTATCTCACATCAGAGTTACTGGAGTCCATCCAAACGTCAAATAACATGATAGATGAGTAAGGATCGATTAGATACATCACAGGAACAACGCTAATACGTGTTGTTTCGTTTAAAACTATTTCCAGCTTCTGCTGAGTCCGAGAACTTCGTATCTCACGTCAGGGTTACTGGAGTCCATCCAAACGTCAAATAACATGATAGATAAGTAAGGATCGATTAGATACATCACAGGAACAACGCTAATGCGTGTTGTTTCGTTTAAAACTATTTCCAGCTTCTGCTGCGTCCGAGAACTTCGTATCTCACGTCAGGGTTACTGGAGTCCATCCAAACGTCAAATAACATGATAGATAAGTAAGGATCGATTAGGTACATCACAGGAACAACGCTAATGCGTGTTGTTTCGTTTAAAACTATTTCCAGCTTCTGCTGCGTCCGAAAATTTCGTATCTCACATTAGAGTTACTGGAGTCCATCGAAACGTCAAATATCATAGTAGCTAAGTAAGGATCGATTAGATACATCACAGGAACAACGCTAATACGTGTTGTTTCGTTCAAAACTATTTCCAGCTTCAGCTGCGTCCGAGAACTTCGTATCTCACATCAAAGTTACTGGAGTCCATCGAAACGTCAAATAACATGATAGATGAGTAAGGATCGATTAGATACATCACAGGAACAACGCTAATGCGCGTTGTTTCGTTTAAAACTATTTCCAGGTTCTGCTGCGTCCGAGAACTTCGTATCTCACCTCAAAGTTACTGGAATCCATCGAAACGCCAAATAACATGATATATGAGTAAGGATCGATTAGATACATCACAGGAACAACGCTAATGCGTGTTGTTTCGTCTAAAACTATTTCCAGCTTTTGCTGCGTCCGAAAATTTCGTATCTCATATTAGAGTTACTGGAGTCCATCGAAACGTCAAATAACATAGTAGCTAAGTAAGGATCGATTAGATACATCACAGGAACAACGCTAATACGTGTTGTTTCGTTCAAAACTATTTCCAGCTTCAGCTGCGTCCGAGAACTTCGTATCTCACATCAAAGTTACTGGAGTCCATCGAAACGCCAAATAACATGATAGATGAGTAAGGATCGATTAGATACATCACAGGAACAACGCTAATGCGTGTTGTTTCGTTTAAAACTATTTCCAGGTTCTGCTGCGTCCGAGAACTTCGTATCTCACGTCAGGGTTACTGGAGTCCATCCAAACGTCAAATAACATGATAGATGAGTAAGGATCGATTAGATACATCACAGGAACAACGCTAATGCGTGTTGCTTCGTTTAAAACTATTTCCAGCTTCTGCTGCGTCCGAAAATTTCGTTTCTCACATTAGAGTTACTGGAGTCCATCGAAACGTCAAATAACGTGATAGATGAGTAAGGATCGATTAGATACATCACAGGAACAACGCTAATGCGTGTTGTTTCGTTTAAAACTATTTCCAGCTTCTGCTGCGTCCGAAAATTTCGTATCTCACATTAGAGTTACTGGAGTCCATCGAAACGTCAAATATCATAGTAGCTAAGTAAGGATCGATTAGATACATCACAGGAACAACGCTAATACGTGTTGTTTCGTTTAAAACTATTTCCAGCTTCTGCTGCGTCCGAAAACGTCGTATCTCACATCAGAGCTACTGGAGTCCATCGAAACGCCAAATAACATGATATATGAGTAAGGATCGATTAGATACAGCACAGGAACAACGCTAATACGTGTTGTTTCGTTTAAAACTATTTCCAGCTCCTGCTGCGTCCATAAACTTTGTATCTCACATCAGACTTACTGGAGTCCATCCAAACGTCAAATAACATGATAGATAAGTAAGGATCGATTAGATACATCACAGTAACAACGCTAATGCGTGTTGTTTCGTTTAAAACTATTTCTAGCTTCAGCTGCGTCCGAGAACTTCGTATCTCACATCAAAGTTACTGGAGTCCATCGAAACGCCAAATAACATGATAGATGAGTAAGGATCGATTAGATACATCACAGGAACAACGCTAATACATGTTTCATTTAAAACTATTTCCAGCTTCAGCTGCGTCCGAGAACTTCGTATCTCACATCAAAATTACTGGAATCCATGGAAACGCCAAATAACATGATAGATGAGTAAGGATCGATTAGATACATCACAGGAACAACGCTAATTCGTGTTGTTTCGTTTAAAACTATTTCCAGCTTCTGCTGCGTCCGAAAATTTCGTATCTCACATTAGAGTTACTGGAGTCCATCGAAACGTCAAATATCATAGTAGCTAAGTAAGGATCGATTAGATACATCACAGGAACAACGCTAATACGTGTTTTTTCGTTCAAAACTATTTCCAGCTTCTGCTGCGTCCGAAATCTTTGTGTCTCTCATCAGAGTTACTGGAGTCCATCCAAACGTCAAATAACATGATAGATGAGTAAGGATCGATTAGATACCTCACAGGAACAACGCTAATACGCGTTGTTTCGTTTAAAACTATTTCCAGCTTCTGCTGCGTCCGAAAACGTCGTATCTCACATCAGAGTTACTGGAGTCCATCGAAAAGCCAAATAACATGATATATGAGTAAGGATCGATTAGATACAGCACAGGAACAACGCTAATACGTGTTGTTTCGTTTAAAACTATTTCCAGCTCCTGCTGCGTCCGAAAATTTCGTATCTCACATTAGAGTTACTGGAGTCCATCGAAACGTCAAATAACATGATAGATGAGTAAGGATCGATTAGAACCATCACAGGAACAACGCTAATACGTGGTGTTTCGTTCAAAACTATTTCCAGCTTCTGCTGCGTCCGAAATCCTTGTGTCTCTCATCAGAGTTACTGGAGTCCATCCAAACGTCAAATAACATGATAGATGAGTAAGGATCGGTTAGATACATCACAGGAACAACGCTAATACGTGTTGTTTCGTTTAAAACTATTTCCAACTTCAGCTGCGTCCGAGAACTTCGTATCTCACATCAAAGTTACTGGAGTCCATCGAAACGCCAAATAACATGATATATGAGTAAGGATCGATTAGATACAGCACAGGAACAACGCTAATACGTGTTGTTTCGTTTAAAACTATTTCCAGCTCCTGCTGCGTCCAAAAACTTTGTATCTCACATCCGACTAACTGGAGTCCATCCAAACGTCAAATAACATGTTAGATAAGTAAAGATCGATTAGATACATCACAGGAACAACGCTAATGCGTGTTGTTTCGTTTAAAACTATTTCCAGCTTCTGCTGCGTCCGAAAATTTCGTATCTCACATTAGAGTTACTGGAGTCCATCTAAACCTCAAATAACATGATAGATGAGTAAGGATCGATTAGATACATCACAGGAACAACGCTAATGCGTGTTGTTTCGTTTAAAACTATTTCTAGCTTCAGCTGCGTCCGAGAACTTCGTATCTCACATCAAAGATACTGGAGTCCATCGAAACGCCAAATAACATGATAGATGAGTAAGGATCGATTAGATACATCACAGGAACAACGCTAATACGTGTTGTTTCGTTTAAAACTATTTCCAGCTTCTGCTGCGTCCGAAAATTTCGTATCTCACATTAGAGTTACTGGAGTCCATCGAAACGTCAAATATCATAGTAGCTAAGTAAGGATCGATTAGATACATCACAGGAATAACGCTAATACGTGTTGTTTCATTTAAAACTATTTCCAGCTTCAGCTGCGTCCGAGAACTTCGTATCTCACATCAAAGTTACTGGAATCCATGGAAACGCCAAATAACATGATAGATGAGTAAGGATCGATTAGATACATCACAGGAACAACGCTAATGCGTGTTGTTTCGTTTAAAACTATTTCCAGCTTCTGCTGCGTCCGAAAATTTCGTATCTCACATTAGAGTTACTGGAGTCCATCGAAACGTCAAATATCATAGTAGCTAAGTAAGGATCGATTAGATACATCACAGGAACAACGCTAATACGTGTTGTTTCGTTCAAAACTATTTCCAGCTTCAGCTGCGTCCGAGAACTTCGTATCTCACATCAAAGTTACTGGAGTCCATCGAAACGTCAAATAACATGATAGATGAGTAAGGATCGATTAGATACATCACAGGAACAACGCTAATGCGTGTTGTTTCGTTTAAAACTATTTCCAGGTTCTGCTGCGTCCGAGAACTTCGTATCTCACGTCAGGGTTACTGGAGTCCATCCAAACGTCAAATAACATGATAGATGAGTAAGGATCGATTAGATACATCACAGGAACAACGCTAATGCGTGTTGTTTCGTTTAAAACTATTTCCAGCTTCAGCTGCGTCCGAGAACTTCGTATCTCACATCAAAGTTATTGGAGTCCATCGAAACGCCAAATAACATGATAGATGAGTAAGGATCGATTAGATGCATCACAGGAACAACACTAATGCGTGTTGTTTCGTTTAAAACTATTTCCAGCTTCTGCTGCGTCCGAAAACGTCGTATCTCACATCAGAGCTACTGGAGTCCATCGAAACGCCAAATAACATGATATATGAGTAAGGATCGATTAGATACATCACAGGAACATCGCTAGTGCGTGTTGTTTCGTTTAAAACTATTTCCAGCTTCTGCTGCGTCAGAAAATTTCGTATGTCACATTAGAGTTACTGGAGTCCATCGAAACGTCAAATAACATAGTAGCTAAGTAAGGATCGATTAGATACATCACAGGAACAACGCTAATACGTGTTGTTTCGTTCAAAACTATTTCCAGTTTCTGCTGCGTCCAAAAACTTTGTATCTCACATCAGAGTTACTGGAGTCCATCCAAACGTCAAATAACATGATAGATGAGTAAGGATCGATTAGATACATCACAGGAACAACGCTAATACGTGTTGTTTCGTTTAAAACTATTTCCAGCTTCTGCTGCGTCCGAGAACTTCGTATCTCACGTCAGGGTTACTGGAGTCCATCCAAACGTCAAATAATATGATAGATAAGTAAGGATCGATTAGATACATCACATGAACAACGCTAATGCGTGTTGTTTCGTTTAAAACTATTTCCAGCTTCTGCTGCGTCCGAGAACTTCGTATCTCACGTCAGGGTTACTGGAGTCCATCCAAACGTCAAATAACATGATAGATAAGTAAGGATCGATTAGATACATCACAGGAACAACGCTAATGCGTGTTGTTTCGTTTAAAACTATTTCCAGCTTCTGCTGCGTCCGAAAATTTCGTATCTCACATTAGAGTTACTGGAGTCCATCGAAACGTCAAATAACATGATAGATGAGTAAGGATCGATTAGATACATCACAGGAACAACGCTAATACGTGTTGTTTCGTTCAAAACTATTTCCAGCTTCTGCTGCGTCCGAAATCTTTGTGTCTCTCATCAGAGTTACTGGAGTCCATCCAAACGTCAAATAACATGGTAGATGAGTAAGGATCGATTAGATACATCACAGGAACAACGCTAATGCGTGTTGTTTCGTTTAAAACTATTTCCAGCTTCTGCTGCGTCCGAGAACTTCGTATCTCACGTCAGGGTTACTGGAGTCCATCCAAACGTCAAATAGCATGATAGATAAGTAAGGATCGATTAGATACATCACAGGAACAACGCTAATACGTGTTGTTTCGTTCAAAACTATTTCCAGTTTCTGCTGCGTCCAAAAACTTTGTATCTCACATCAGAGTTACTGGAGTCCATCCAAACGTCAAATAACATGATAGATGAGTAAGGATCGATTAGATACATCACAGGAACAACGCTAATACGTGTTGTTTCGTTTAAAACTATTTCCACCTTCTGCTGCGTCCGAGACCTTCGTATCTCACGTCAGGGTTACTGGAGTCCATCCAAACGTCAAATAATATGATAGATAAGTAAGGATCGATTAGATACATCACATGAACAACGCTAATGCGTGTTGTTTCGTTTAAAACTATTTCCAGCTTCTGCTGCGTCAGAGAACTTCGTATCTCACGTCAGGGTTACTGGAGTCCATCCAAACGTCAAATAACATGATAGATAAGTAAGGATCGATTAGATACATCACAGGAACAACGCTAATGCGTGTTGTTCCGTTTAAAACTATTTCCAGCTTCTGCTGCGTCCGAAAATTTCGTATCTCACATTAGAGTTACTGGAGTCCATCGAAACGTCAAATAACATGATAGATGAGTAAGGATCGATTAGATGCATCACAGGAACAACGCTAATACGTGTTGTTTCGTTGAAAACTATTTCCAGCTTCTGCTGCGTCCGAAATCTTTGTGTCTCTCATCAGACTTACTGGAGTCCATCCAAACGTCAAATAACATGATAGATGAGTAAGGATCGGTTAGATACATCACAGGAACAACGCTAATACGTGTTGTTTCGTTTAAAACTATTTCCAGCTTCTGCTGCGTCCGAAAACGTCGTATCTCACATCATAGTTACTGGAGTCCATCGAAACGTCAAATAACATGATAGATAAGTATGGGTCGATTAGATACAGCACAGGAACAACGCTAATACGTGTTGTTTCGTTCAAAACTATTTCCAGCTTCTGCTGCGTCCGATAACTTTGTATCTCACATCAGGGTTACTGGAGTCCGTCCAAACGTCAAATAACATGATAGATGAGTAAGGATCGATTAGATACAGCACAGGAACAACGCTAATACGTGTTGTTTCGTTTAAAACTATTTCCAGCTCCTGCTGCGTCCAAAAACTTTGTATCTCACATCAGACTTACTGGAGTCCATCCAAACGTCAAATAACATGTTAGTTAAGTAAGGATCGTTTAAATACATCACAGGAACAACGCTAATACGTGTTGTTTCATTTAAAACTATTTCCAGCTTCAGCTGCGTCCGAGAACTTCGTATCTCACATCAAAGTTACTGGAGTCCATCGAAACGCCAAATAACATGATAGATGAGTAAGGATCGATTAGATACATCACAGGAACAACGCTAATGCGTGTTGTTTCGTTTAAAACTATTTCCAGCTTCTGCTGCGTCCGAAAACGTCGTATCTCACATCAGAGCTACTGGAGTCCATCGAAACGCCAAATAACATGATATATGAGTAAGGATCGATTAGATACAGCACAGGAACAACGCTAATACGTGTTGTTTCGTTTAAAACTATTTCCAGCTCCTGCTGCGTCCAAAGACTTTGTATCTCACATCAGACTTACTGGAGTCCATCCAAACGTCAAATAACATGATAGATAAGTAAGGATCGATTAGATACATCACAGTAACAACGCTAATGCGTGTTGTTTCGTTTAAAACTATTTCTAGCTTCAGCTGCGTCCGAGAACTTCGTATCTCACATCAAAGTTACTGGAGTTCATCGAAACGCCAAATAACATGATAGATGAGTAAGGATCGATTAGATACATCACAGGAACAACGCTAATACGTGTTGTTTCGTTCAAAACTATTTCCAGCTTCTGCTGCGTTCAAAAACTTTGTATCTCACATCAGAGTTACTGGAGTCCATCCAAAAGTCAAATAACATGATAGATGAGTAAGGATCGATTAGATACATCACAGGAACAACGCTAATACGTGTTGTTTCGTTTAAAACTATTTCCAGCTTCTGCTGCGTCCTAGAACTTCGTATCTCACGTCAGGGTTACTGGAGTCCATCCAAACGTCAAATAACATGATAGATAAGTAAGGATCGATTAGATACATCACAGGAACAACGCTAATGCGTGTTGTTTCGTTTAAAACTATTTCCAGCTTCTGCTGCGTCCGAAAATTTCGTATCTCACATTAGAGTTACTGGAATCCATCGAAACGACAAATAACATGATAGATGAGTAAGGATTGATTAGATACATCACAGGAACAACGCTAATACGTGTTGTTTCGTTTAAAACTATTTCCAGCTTCTGCTGCGTCCGAAAACGTCGTATCTCACATCAGAGCTACTGGAGTCCATCGAAACGCCAAATAACATGATATATGAGTGAGGATCGATTAGATACATCACAGGAACAACGCTAATGCGTGTTGTTTCGTTTGAAACTATTTCCAGCTTCTGCTGCGTCAGAAAATTTCGTATCTCATATTAGAGTTACTGGAGTCCATCGAAACGTCAAATAACATAGTAGCTAAGTAAGGATCAGTAGTAGGAATAGGCCGATTCTGGAACCTCCTCCGACCTTGACCAATAAAGTTCAAGGTCAAGGTCGGAGGAGGTTCCAGAATCGGCCTATTCCTGACGTGACCTCACCATGACCTTAAACTTCAAGGCCATTACCTTGAGGTGACCTCGATCAAGGTCAAGATTAGAGGAGGTTCCAGAATCGACCTGTTCCTAACGTAACCGAGAGGAAACTTTGAAATGACCTTGAGGGTTCAAGGTTAAGATCGGAGGAGGTTCTAAAATTTGCTTTGTGCCGATGTAACTACAAGGTTAAGGATCAAGTCAGAGGAGGTTGCAAAATTTTCAATGTCATTGACGTGACCTCATCATTACCTCTAAAAGCGAGGTCAGAGGAGGGTTCCAAAAATTATCTATCCTTGACGTGACCTTAACTTGACGGAGGATCCAAAAACGGTTTATCTTGAATATGACCGTAAGGTTGGAGGAGGTAGGGACCCCCACCTAAAATCTTGTTATATAAGGTTCTTCATTTGGGAATAGATTCAGTTGTTACAGAACTGTGAGTTGTGTTGTTAAGTTAATCACCTACCTACATACATAAAAGTAAGTTTAAGTCATCTTATTGTAATAATTTATAATTTGTATATTTTTATTGTATTTAACAGTGACATCTAAACAAGTGGATTTTTTCCTGAAGCAAAAGAGAAGGCACGTGAACGATCCTTTTGATGACGTACAGAAGAAAAGACTTCTGACTGAAAACGTTGACAAACCAAAAGAAGAAAAGCCGGATGAGCACGGTTTGAATATGCCCTCAGTTCGAAACGAGTTTCAATTTGAAATACTCTCCCAGCCTTACTTCACAGATGAAGATTTTCGTCAATGTGATACTAATGAGACAGCACCTTCCGAGATTTCAGAAGCAAGAGAGGTGACTGACGTAGATCAGTTGCCACTTTTAGCTCAAAGTGTATATTTTCTAAATAAGAGCCGTACGAAGTGGATTTGTGTCGGACTGTGTACCGAAACATTTTTTGATCCGATAATACGTATTATGGGTTCCAAAAGGCAGAGCATATCGTTTTTAGAAGAGGAATGGAAAGAATTTTGTTCTTATAACTACACTTTGAAGTCGTATTTTACTGAGAAGAAAACTATTTATCCGGTAATGAAAATCAGCTCAGTAAAGGCGTCTTTCGAACGCATCGAAGGAACGAAAATACTGAAATTAGAAAGAGGAGTGGAGACATTATATATATCTTATAAAGGTCTATTGGAACTCTGGAAATTGTGTGATATTGTATTATATCGTTTAGAAGTTTTGAAACAATTGAACTATAAATCATTCTACAGCAACATGATTCCATGCTTGAGTGTTATGGAAAGTGATATGAAGACAAATGTTAAATCATTTCTCAATAATGAAATATCTGAGAAAGGAGCAATTACAAATGAATTAATGATGTTTGGAATTAGTAAATTAATTTTTGATATAAGTATGCATAAAGCTGTTAATATGTAAATGTTATGTGATTTAATATGTATATATTTCTAGATATGACACTGTCAGTTATAAATAAAATTTTCTAAGAACACTGTTTGACCCTTTATTTAATAAACTAACGATACTTAACCAAAAAATTAAGAGAAATTTTTACGCTATATAAAGATAAGCAGTGAGTATTGAAGTAGTACACATGTAACATCGTTGACTGTTAGAAAGAAAAGCCATAAATGCGACGTCGTGTCAAAACAGATTACACTACGAGAAGCACCTTAAAACGAAAAGGTCGTGGTTTACTTAATACGTTAATTAATAAACTACCAGTAGAGTTACACTTACCAGGTTACAATTACTGCGGTCCGGGCACAAAATTAGACGTTCGACTTAAAAGAGGAGACAGAGGTGTGAATGCGTTGGATGAGGCTTGCAAGCAACACGATATCGCATATTCTGTAAGTAGCGATTTAGAAAAACGTCACGAAGCAGATAAAAAATTGTATCAAGCGGCAGTGAAAAGAGTGAAGAGTACAGAAGCGGGATTTGGTGAAAAAGCATCTGCGTTATCTGTAGCCGCCTTAATGAAAGCTAAGACAAAGCTTGGAATGGGAAACGGAGTGAAGAGAAAGCGTAGTAAAAGGAAGAAGCGTGGTGGTAAATTATCATTTCGACAAGCTGTAAGGAAAGCACAACATGCAATTTCACGTAATGGTAACAAGAGTCTGTTAGAAAATGTGAAATTGGCGCAGGCTGTTTTAAAGAAGGACCACAAGAAAATAAGACCTCCACGTCAAAGAGTGATACCAATTCCTAAGAGAGGAGGGTTTTTACCTTTAATTCCATTATTTGCGGCTTTGGGCGCAATAGGATCGCTCGGCGGCGGTGCAGCTGCAATTGCTAAGGCGGTAAACGATGCAAAAGCTGCGAAAGAGCAACTGAAAGAGGCAGAGCGACATAATCGCGCTATGGAAACAAAAGCAGTGGGAAGCGGATTCTATATAAAACCTTACAAAACAGGGTGTGGGTTATATTTACGATCCAATCCAAAAAACTGAAATATTTGCCTCGGCGACCGTTGACTAACATTGACATACTGAAATACGCTAAAATATGGAAATTACCTTTCTTTCGAGGTGTGTTTATGAGAGATACTTTACCTAAAAAGATATGGAAGCATGAAAGTGGAGTAGTGAATTTAGATAGCGATTCTGGTGAAGGAACGCATTGGGTGGCATATTATAAGAGAGGAGGAATCGTAAAATATTTTGACAGCTATGGAGATCTACGACCTCCAGTTGAAGTAGAGAAATATCTTTTGTCGAACGGATTGGGAGTTATTAACTATAATTATGAAAGGTATCAGAAACAAAATACACAAAATTGTGGACACTTATGTCTACAGTTTTTAAAGTCCTTTACAAGTTAAGTAAGAATGTAGTACTTGAAAGATGGTCAACATGGAATCTTCACCCGTTGCGTGTACATTCACTCTTACGGGAACTGAATCAGTTTTATTTTGTGAATTGAATCCACCACTATACCTCGATGAAGAGGCAACATATGAAATGTGCTTGTTAAATTTTGAAACGTTTAATGCAATACCTAACATAGATGAAAGTAATAATTTGATACATTATGAAGAAACAGGAAAAACGACGGTTTGGAAAACTATCGTTATACCTACAGGTACATATGAACTAGACGATATCAACCAATATCTGAAAGATTATTTTCAAAATAACAATATCCCTGATTATATAAACATTAAAGGAAATAATAATACTTTAAAGGCAACCATACACAGTTCGGTTAAGCTCGATTTTAGTAAACCAAATTCATTGGGAAAATTGTTGGGTTTTAAACCGCGAACGTTGAAAGTAAACGATAATAACATTGGTGATTTTCCGGTGGAAATAAATAAAGTAAATGCTATAAGAATAGAATGTAATCTAACCGGTGGATCTTATAACAACGGAGAACCCGGTCATGTTTTGTATCATTTCTTTCCAAATGTACCTCCAGGGTTTAAAATAATAGAATCCCCTCTTCAAGCTATTTATCTTCCAGTGACCGTGAATGTGATTACGAGAATAGTCATTCGACTATTAGATCAAGAGAATCGATTAGTAAATTTTAGAAACGAAGTAATTACTCTAAGACTTCATTTGAGAAGATTCACATAATGATTATTTACGATAGCAATTATTCGAAACGGAAAGAGTGTAGCAGAATTAGACGTAATGTATTATTTAAACCACGGAAACAGATACTGAACTGTTGTCGACAAAAAAAACTGAAATTGACACAGAGAAATCGAATATATTTAGAGAGTTTAGGTTATAAGGTGCTAACATAGGGGGAATTATTCTGTAGAAGAAACGTAACCGTCAAAGGGTGAACACCATCATTACACGTAAGGCAATCATCATCTAAACAGAACGACATGGATATTTTGGGAGTAACTGATAAAATTAAATTGGACACTTCAATAACCAGTATGGAGTTCCATTCACACTTACCATTCAGTTCATCATTTGGTAATAACGATGAAGTGCGTATCACCGTACCTGAGATCGACAATTACACCCTCCCTTGCGAAAGTTATTTGTACGTCGAGGGAAGACTGCGTTTGGTTAGTGATAATACTAAACACAGTGCGACGGCACAATTGATAAATAATCCGGTAGCTTATATGTTTAGCGAGATTAGATATCTTCTGAACGGAGTACAGGTGGATTCGGTAAGAAATGTTGGCATAACATCAACAATGAAAGGGTATTTTTCTTTTACTCGCAACGATACAGTAAAATTGGAAAATGCAGGATGGATTCAGGAGAATGATAAAATGAGCGATATACTCAACGTTAAGGGAGATTTCTCAGCAAGTGTACCTTTAAAGACACTATTAGGTTTTGGGGAAGATTATAAAAATCAGACCGTTCAATGGAGATATCTCAATTATCACCAATTGGGAATAATAATAACACGAACTCATCAATTAATATTAATCCAGTAATGATTAATAATTCTCCTTCTGTTCGTCGACCGAGGACTATTAATCTACCGAGGACTAATGTTAGTGAATCTGCTAATATTATATCCAATATTCAGAATTTGTCATCTTCACAATCACAACCGGAACTACTTATCCCACCCTCTCAAATTCCACCTTCTCGACTTCAGATTTCACCTTCTCGCCTTGAAATATCCTCTCCTAGTGTCCGAACCTCTACACCTATTCGATCCCTTTCCTCATCACAACATGTTATACCCCTTCCTTCACCCTCTCCCAATTTAGTGGGAGTTATCTCAACAGCAGTCCAAAATTATTATGACGGAATTATGCCTGAAGTCAGGAACTGTTGTTTAGAGGGTGAGAAAAATCTTAGAAAAGTCACGGATGAGTTGCAATCTTGTCGTGAAATTTTACGTACAGTTCGCTTAAGGTCTCCGACTGACCAGGCTTTAAACGAACAATATGACAAAATTTCCCTCATTCACAACCGTCTGAGCCTGATCCAAGATTTGTTTCATAATCTTGTCGCAGACATATCTATTTAAAAGATTAAGTTTGATTTAGTGTCTTAAGATTTAACTTCTTCTCTTAAGTAGATATGTCTGTGAATTATATTGCTGTTTAATGGTATGTTCCTCACATGAAGTTGGAAATGTTGTCGAGGTATTAGGTATGTTTTCGAGGATATAAAAAATTATTTTTCTTTGTACAATTTTTAATAATTGTTATTCGTTTTACAGATGAGTTCTTCACCAAACGTGCCTCTCGTGAAATCAATTTTTATGAGGCAAGTGGAACTGAAAGTGAGTAATCTAATTTGTATTTTACGGTTTATATTTTTGATTATTTACTTTTTCAGTTAATGGACGGAACTCTGATTAATGCGGAAACGGCGGTAGTTAATTATCGCATGGTTCATCCACGTATCGAACGGTCACCTTCACCCAGCTACACTCCAACGCCGCTAGCGGCGGCCACACCTGAACGAAGGCCGCCGGTGCAGCAAGTGGCGGCGCCTCAACGCATCCGCCTAAAAAGGAGGGTGTTTGCGCCGCCAGTGTTGGAGCCTCTACCTCGGCCTTTACCACTAAAGGTGGAGGTGGAGGAGGAGGAAAGGGGAGAGGTGGAAGTGGAATCCACGATGGATGAATCTTGGGTTCGTTATCGTTCATTACCTTTCAACATTTTAATAACATCTTATTTTTTACAGTGAGGAGCATTAGAGCATTAATCAGAGTTTAGGTTAGAGATATTAATTTAGTTAGAGTTAGAAATATTAATTTAGTTAGAAATATTAATTTAGTTAGAAATATTAATTTAGTTAGAAATATTAATTTAGTTAGTTAGGAACATTAATTTATTATATTTATTTAAATAAATAATTTATGAGTTTTAAAGAGTGTTTATATAGCAGTTGATATTGATAACTACAACACAGTAATAGAGTATCGCGTTTGGTAACGAGGAAATTAATAACGTGTTGTAAGGAGCAAAAATATTTTGAATATTTTTGAAAAATATTATTTTAAATATGAAGTTTCAACAACAGTCTTTAAAGTTACCCGTACAAAATTTCGACGATGCAATCGCAAATGAAACCTTTAAACGTCACAGTGTTCTCTTCGGAGGATCAAGTAAACGCGTTATCATTAGCGGGAGCTCAGGGGCTGGTAAAAGTAATTCCTTAGTGACATTATTAACCCATCCGAACGGATTACGTTTCCAAAATTTATACATCTGCTGTAAGACCTTATCTCAGGGGAAGTATAAATTTCTCCGACATTTGCTATCAACAGTGCCCGAAATAGGCTACTTTGAAATTTCCGATATTGAAAAAATGGTGTCACCTACAAATGTAAAAGAATATTCAGTCGTTGTTTTTGATGATGTTCAGTGTACTACACAAAATTTAATTAAAGAATATTTCTCCTTTGGACGTCATAGAAATGTTGACTGCTTTTATTTAAGTCAAACTTACAGTGCAATACCCAAACAAATGATTCGTGATAATTGTAATTTCTTAATACTATTTCGTCAAGATTTCACAAATTTGAAACACGTTTACGATGATTACGTCAGCGGAGATATGACTATGGACCAGTTTCGTAATATCTGTTACGCTTGTTGGAAGGAACCGTTTGGTTTCTTAGTTATTGATACCGATTGTTCCATAAACGCAGGGAGATATCGTAAAGGATTCGACACGTACATATATCTTTAAAACCACTACATTTTACATAGTTCTTTCATTTTTACATAGTTCTACAGTTCTTCAGTACTGTAACAGACGTTAAAGGATGCGGATGCACCATGAGTAACAAACTTAAAGCAGAATTAGCCACTGCGCGCGAAAGTTTGCGTACTAAATTAAAAACACTTAAATCCGATATTGCACAAGCAAAACATCATGCGGAGCAATCAAAAAAGTATCTGCAGACAACTTATTCACCTATTGTAGAGCCACTCCGAGATATTGTCAATAAGCTAGATGTTGTTCGCAGCGTATTACCTATGAAAGAGGAGCAACAGTCATACGAAGCCAGTGAAAAGAGATTGAAAGAGGAGCCAAAGAGTTCTTTCCTACGAAAAAGACCGATTTATAAATTGAGATCTGATCCTTCTTTCATACGAAGAAGACCGAGTTATAAATTAAAATCCGATCCTTCGTCGCGAATTGGATTGTCAGAGGAGCATGATGTGGGTACTTCAACGCCACTTGGACGTGAAATTAAACAACCTTCCATCTTAGAAGATGAAGAAATTCTTGAGGTTCCTCATGAAAAGTCCACATCTCCAACTTCAAAATCTGTTTATGAAGAAGCAGAAGAATATGACACCGAAAGCAGTAACCCCCCTGCGGACGAATCCCTGGCTCATGCTCGTACACTTCTAGAAGAACGAAAATCATTACTTCGGACTAGATTAGAATCACCGCTGGTGGAAGCTGCCTTAGAATCGTATCATCCGTTAGCACGTGATTATGTTACACGATTTGAAACTGATGTAGAAAATGAATTCGATACAAAATACGGTGTAAGAGAAGAAGATGAGAGATTGTTTGTTGGGAACCAGGAGCTTAAGTTTGACGGTCCCGATCTTGTAATTGGAGACTTGGCGTATAAGGGTACTAAAGGTTTATACGAGCTGGTTTTTAAGAAAAATCCAGAGAAATTTACGTTTCACGATGTGCGAGACTATAGAGATATATTGAGAAGAACTAGTGCGTTTAAAGTTAATTATAATCCCTCAGGGCGAATATCTGCAAGCAGAGGATTTAAATATGTGAATATTATAAAACCAATAATTCAGGGAAAACCACCAAACGTTTGGTGGGCGCGAAGCTGGAAAACAGGTGGAGCTTTGGAGAAAAAGCTTGTACCTAACAAATGTTTGCAGTATCAATACTGGGATGATCCTAACGAACTAGTAGAACGATTGCGTTTATTGAACGCATCCAAATCAGCAGGTCACTCCGCACATAACAATGAAATCATAGCGATCATTGAAGAATTAAAAGAGGCTAAAATTATTTTGTAAATTGTAGTATTTAGTGGAGTGCAAGCGAGCACACATTTCAGTTTCACATAGTTGTTGATTGATTCACAATGACTATTGATAAGTTTGGAAGACACGTTCATAAACACACAGTTTTCAAACACATTGCTGCTACACCATTATTTTACGAAACATTATTAGACTTTCAGAGTCAAGAGCTTAACGCCGAAAGTGTGTATTTGCTTTCAAATAGAGGTCACCAAACGACGTATACGATCCAAGAAACTTGCGTTGTTAAAAAAGTACTTATTCATCAACCTACTATTGTCAACATTACAGTATCCATCAACGCTATAAATTGTACTGATACTTTAATTGGAAGAACGTTGAATGTGGGAGATCAAATCTCGTTTACTTGCACATCTTTAGTTTGTGCAGTTCCATTATTTGTTGAATTCATCGTAAGAAAACGAGTTCTAACTGAAAATGTCTAATCTATCTTCTAATGTGAAACGTGATGTTGTTAATGAGTTGCACAAACCAGCAAGGAAAAACTTTCGCCGTCGTCGAGTAATAATAAAAGGACTCAGAGATCTCTTCCAAGCAGACTTAATTGAAATGCTACCTTATGCCAAGATAAACAAAGGATACAAATACATTCTGACAGTGATCAACGCATTTTCCAAGTATGCTTGGGGAATACCATTAAAAAATAAGACAGGTAAAGAAGTAACCAAAGCTTTTCAATCGATTTTATCTGAAGGTAGAAATTCTGTACCGAAAAATATACAAACAGATAACGGAAAGGAATTTTACAATGCAGAGTTCCAAAATTTAATGAAGAAATATAGAATTAATCACTATAGCGCATACTCTAATTTAAAAAGTTCGATAGTCGAAAGATTTAATAGAACCCTAAAACAAAAAATGTGGAAAGAATTTAGCATGCAAGGAAATTTCGGATGGTTCAATTTATTACCAAGGCTAATTGAAGAATACAATAACACTGTTCACAGTACGACGGGTTACAAACCCAGCAAGATAAATCAAAGAAATGCGCAAAGTATTTTACAGTCCGTCTACAGCAACCTTAAAATTGTGGATCCAAGAATTGCAAAATTTAAAATTGGAGATCATGTGCGCATCAGTAAATACAGACAAGCATTTTCGAAGATGTACACTCCGAATTGGTCCAACGAAATATTTACCATTTCGTCGGTGCAGAATACTAATCCCAGAACATATCTAATTAAAGACGCTGATGGTGAAGCCATTCTTGGTGGGTTTTATGAGTACGAGTTACAAAAAGTAAAACATCCAGATATATATTTAATTAATGTATTGAGAGAAAAAGGTAATAAGGCGCTCGTAAGTTATTTAGGATTGAGTTCTAAACATGATTCATGGATACCAAAACGCAATGTTTTATAATAAATATTTATTAACTACAACTGTAAACATGCAATACTCACAATACACAATAAATGAATTTTACAAATTAATTTATTTACTTTCTAACAGAACTTATAGATAAAACATACTTTATTTATTTTCTAATTCTTTTTCCAGTTTTTCAATTAGTTCTTTTAGTGTTTTATCTCTTTCTATATCAGCAATTTTATGGTGACCCCACGCCAGAGTATGAATTTTGTCATCCAAAATATAACGTTTATCGTCTTTAGATGATAAGGCAATTTTATTTTTCAACTCTGTATACACCGTATGAAAATCTGAGTGAAACACGTACATCTTTTTAAAAATAAAACCATCTCGTTCAATGATTTCTTTGTAGTCATCTACAGATAAGTATTTATCTATAACGTATTTTTTAACACCTTTTGCTTTCTTAGTACATTTTGAAATAAGCTTTACACAGTAGGCTTTCGCACCGGTCCCGATAAAAGATTCTATAACCTGTCCTGCGTATTCGTCTTTAAATCGTCCAATAACTGATTCAGTTCGAGGCATTTCATGTACATTATTCGGTGGGTAATTTGAAGTATCAAATTTATCTAAATTTTGCTTTATGTCATCGTATACATTATCAGTATTAACGGTCAGTATTAAACTATCCGTATCAGTATATAATAAAGCTGCTCTATTGTTATATTTTCGCTTTATAAAATTGTAATAAAAATCGTACATTACTGTTTTTGATATTTCCAAAACACAAAACCCTACGTATAAAGGTTTATTATAATTTACTTGTACTTTGCATAATTCTATTGCGGCCAGGTGATCACTAAAAATTTTACTCGATTTATAGTTTGGTTTAGCTATCAATGATTCAGCTCCCGGTCTTCGATTATGGGTTTCCCAGCTGGTGGCCAATTTAATGTCGACGCGATTCTCAACATTTTCCATAGTTTTACCGAAAACACTATTATTTAATAATTTGTAAAAAATTTTTTCGAATTCGTTTTTAGCTTCAGCTCGTTTTTGTGAATTAAAGTCTATGTATATTTTTAGCCAACGAGATTGCTTAAATTTAATTGCCCTATGAATTTGGTTTAATATTAAACCATTTTCCAAACATTGTTTCAGATTTAAATAGTGAATTATGTATTTCCTTTTGTTGTACAGATTTGGAATAAGTTTACCATATTTCGAATTTGGAGGAATTATGTTTTCCGGACAAAATGGTAATTCGTTGTGGTTGTCATGTAAATGAGTCGGGTATTCCAAATCTACTTCGAATATGTACCCGACATCTGAATTTTCTTCTAACTCTGAAATGTTAAGATTGTTAATCTCTTCTGTACACAACCAAGTAAATTCTCCCCACGGAAATCTGGAACACATTGCGTGACCGTACAGATTTGTAGCATCAAGATATAGTAAATATTTAGTTGCCTTCTTAGAGTCAAAACCATGCACAAATTTATTATTAGCGTTTTCGATTCTTTTAGTGCACATACTCACTCCACCGCGTATACCCATTCTAAAAAAATGTAGCATATCAACATCTTGCAGTAACTCTAATTTAATTTTTGTCATTCTTAACATTGCATCCCAACTTAATCCTGGAGCGGTGAAAAAATGGCAAGGATCTAGTTTGTAATTATCAATACAAAGGTCTCTGAAATTTTCAAATACGTCTGCCAACAGTAAAACATCAGATGTTACGTATACATCACTGTAATCACCCATAGTTTTACAGTTAAATAAATTCCAAACGCGCTGTGCTCTCTCATAATCTTCATCACTTACGTGTTCATCATACAGCACATCATAAAAATCTTTCTTAGAAGGTAAAGTGGCAAAATCTAATTTCATGAGTGAGTCAATAAAACAATACGGGAAAATTCCTTTTTGACGTATTAATTTAAACATCTCCTCATCGTTAAAATATTTTCTAATTTCCCTACATTGCCAATCTTCCAAGTATGAACTTAATTTCTCTAAAGACGATTGCATGAAACGAAAAGAATCTACAAATCTTATTTTGAAATATACTTTACGCTTTTTACCTTTACAGTCTGTCTTATCCCCCACGTGTATTAATTTCGAAAAGGATATATATTTTTCCTTATTTTGTGCGATCACGTCCACATCTTCACCTTCTAATGCCATTGTCTTTACAAACAAGTGACTGTCATAATTAGAAAGATTATGAAAAAACACTGGAATAAATTTTGGTATTTTAAAATTAATGTTGCACACAGAGTGAGCAGCACCTCTAAACGCTCCCGATAAATGTTCGTGATCACGCACCTTCTCCTTAACATCTAATATTGGTTTTTCACAAATATGACACATTGTTGCACGGTCGTATGCCTCTTTTTCTTCTCGTGTTAAATCAGTCATCGGCTCAATTTTACTTAAATATTTATCGTAAATTTCTTTAATATCTTTTTCTAACCATTTTATAAACTCCGTGGCGGCATTCTCTCCGCGATATAACTTTAACATTGACAAATTTGCATTGAAACTGCACTTAATGTAATATGCAAATGAATGAGGTTCGTGTTCATAACACTTAACAGTGAAAGATTTATCTGGATTTGGTTCTACTCTGTCCAGTGGTTTTAGCAATGCTTCGAAATCGGCATATATAACAAAAGGAAGTTTTAACTGTTTTTCAAAATTTTCAAATTGTAATATATTCTCTGGCAAAGATTCACCATACTTATTTATTTTTAACTCTGTCGATGGTAAAACTGTTTTGATAACTTTACAGTCTTCCCTCTCGTGTCGTTGCAATTTTTCAATACATGGAAAATACACTAAACATCCTTCACAAATATATTTCTCGTGACCGTGATGTGAAGTCTGTTTTGACACTAAACGTGATAAATTTTTAATCCAACAATAGTGAGTATTTCCGTTGTTGTCATCAATTAATAATAAGTTTATATGAATATTTTTTCTATTTTTAGTAAAATGTAACGGTCCTACAACTTCATCAACCGTAACCTTACCATTATAATGGGAACCGAGTCCGTAGACATTTATAGAAATATTGTTCTTGCTTTCAAATTTCTTCACGTCACAAACTTTCAGTGGAAATTCTAGGTCAGTGAAATCCGCTACTGTGTTATAATGGGGATACGAAGACATCCTTTGAGGAAGACCTGTCGGTTGACACATCGCTGACGTTATCGCCCAGGCAAAGCAAGCGTTGTCGTTATTTCTGACATTTATGACAGCTTTCTTCGCACTTATTGAAGACGGTAATGGCATGAAGCTGGATGCTTTCAGTGGATTGTATTTATTAATGTTGACTTCCATATATAAAATTCTACACAAAGTCCATCCTGTAACAATATTTGCAACTTTAAGTTTTATTCTAAACGATTGCACCTATTATTTGTTTTACCTGAATCTCTCTCCTGAAATTCCGACATTTTTACATGTATTTCGTTTACAAAATCACGATATATATTGTATATATCAGTTCCAAAACAAGTTATTTTATTCTTGGTGTTAAAAGATTTTATCTCAGAACTTTCTTTAGAATCTAAGAAATATACTCCGAAAATTTCCACATTCCACTTTAATGCTTTATGGATGTCTAATATACTTTGAACCAAAGTTAGTACTTTTTCTTGAATATTGTACATAAAATCCTCGACATCGACATAATTGTAAGGTTCCGTTATACGGTACGTTACGATTTTATCTCCGAATGCACCAGCTATCTTCTCCACGCCGTTATCGACGACCACAAAAGCATTACTTTTATGTGAATTACTACGCAAATGTGCTGAGAAACACTTTCTGCTGACGTATATTTCACACACATCACATTTCATAACGTTCACCTGGTCAACAACTTTGGACGGTCCGGCAATTTCATCTAATTTCAAACGTTTTCCCTGGCATGACGTACGCAAATGACGATTCATATTATCGATTCGCGTAAATTGTTTGCCACACTGATTGCAATCAAACATGTTTTATAATTTTAATAAGCACTATCACGTTCACTACGTTCAATAAGTTGGTAAACTCAATCTGAGGGTCAACCGTCGTCTGCGGATATCAAATTAAACACCTCCTTAAATAGGTACATATTCAATAACAGGTTGCGTCAGGGTTATTTCAAAACAATTACATTTGAGTCACCGCGCTTCAAGGTCCGTTACGAGGTCACCTCAGTCATTTCAAGGTCGCCTCAAGGTCACCCCAAGGTCATTTAAAGGTCACCTCAGAGTCATTTCAAGGTCATTTCAAGGTCACCTCGAGGTCATTTCAAGGTCATCTTGGGGTCATTTCAAGGTTATTTCAAGGTCACCTCAAGGTCATTTCAAGGTCACCTCAAGGTCATTTCAAGGTCACCTCAAGGTTATTTCAAGGTCACCTCAAGGTCATTTCAAGGTCACCTCAAGGTCATTCCAAGGTCACCTCAGGGTCATTTCAAGGTCATTTCAAGGTCATTTCAAGGTCATTTCAAGGTCATTTCAAGGTCACCTCAAGGTCATCTCAAGGTCATCTCAAGGTCACCTCAAGGTCATTTCAAGGTCATTTCAAGGTCATTTCAAGGTCACCTCAAGGTCATTTCAAGGTCACCTCAAGTTCACCTCACGGTCATTTCAAGGTCACCTCAAGGTCATTTCAAGGTCACCTCAAGGTCATGACCTTGACCTTGAAGCTCATGGTGGGGTCACGTCAGGAATAGGCCGATTCTGGAACCTCCTCCGACCTTGACCTTGAATTTTATTGGTCAAGGTCGGAGGAGGTTCCAGAATCGGCCTATTCCTACTACTAGGATCGATTAGATACATCACAGGAACAACGCTAATACGTGTTGTTTCGTTCAAAACTATTTCCAGTTTCTGCTGCGTCCAAAAACCTTGTATCTCACATCAGAGTTACTGGAGTCCATCCAAACGTCAAATAACATGATAGATGAGTAAGGATCGATTAGATACATCACAGGAACAACGCTAATACGTGTTGTTTCGTTTAAAACTATTTCCAGCTTCTGCTGAGTCCGAGAACTTCGTATCTCACGTCAGGGTTACTGGAGTCCATCCAAACGTCAAATAACATGATAGATAAGTAAGGATCGATTAGATACATCACAGGAACAACGCTAATGCGTGTTGTTTCGTTTAAAACTATTTCCAGCTTCTGCTGCGTCCGAGAACTTCGTATCTCACGTCAGGGTTACTGGAGTCCATCCAAACGTCAAATAACATGATAGATAAGTAAGGATCGATTAGGTACATCACAGGAACAACGCTAATGCGTGTTGTTTCGTTTAAAACTATTTCCAGCTTCTGCTGCGTCCGAAAATTTCGTATCTCACATTAGAGTTACTGGAGTCCATCGAAACGTCAAATATCATAGTAGCTAAGTAAGGATCGATTAGATACATCACAGGAACAACGCTAATACGTGTTGTTTCGTTCAAAACTATTTCCAGCTTCAGCTGCGTCCGAGAACTTCGTATCTCACATCAAAGTTACTGGAGTCCATCGAAACGTCAAATAACATGATAGATGAGTAAGGATCGATTAGATACATCACAGGAACAACGCTAATGCGCGTTGTTTCGTTTAAAACTATTTCCAGGTTCTGCTGCGTCCGAGAACTTCGTATCTCACCTCAAAGTTACTGGAATCCATCGAAACGCCAAATAACATGATATATGAGTAAGGATCGATTAGATACATCACAGGAACAACGCTAATGCGTGTTGTTTCGTCTAAAACTATTTCCAGCTTTTGCTGCGTCCGAAAATTTCGTATCTCATATTAGAGTTACTGGAGTCCATCGAAACGTCAAATAACATAGTAGCTAAGTAAGGATCGATTAGATACATCACAGGAACAACGCTAATACGTGTTGTTTCGTTCAAAACTATTTCCAGCTTCAGCTGCGTCCGAGAACTTCGTATCTCACATCAAAGTTACTGGAGTCCATCGAAACGCCAAATAACATGATAGATGAGTAAGGATCGATTAGATACATCACAGGAACAACGCTAATGCGTGTTGTTTCGTTTAAAACTATTTCCAGGTTCTGCTGCGTCCGAGAACTTCGTATCTCACGTCAGGGTTACTGGAGTCCATCCAAACGTCAAATAACATGATAGATGAGTAAGGATCGATTAGATACATCACAGGAACAACGCTAATGCGTGTTGCTTCGTTTAAAACTATTTCCAGCTTCTGCTGCGTCCGAAAATTTCGTTTCTCACATTAGAGTTACTGGAGTCCATCGAAACGTCAAATAACGTGATAGATGAGTAAGGATCGATTAGATACATCACAGGAACAACGCTAATGCGTGTTGTTTCGTTTAAAACTATTTCCAGCTTCTGCTGCGTCCGAAAATTTCGTATCTCACATTAGAGTTACTGGAGTCCATCGAAACGTCAAATATCATAGTAGCTAAGTAAGGATCGATTAGATACATCACAGGAACAACGCTAATACGTGTTGTTTCGTTTAAAACTATTTCCAGCTTCTGCTGCGTCCGAAAACGTCGTATCTCACATCAGAGCTACTGGAGTCCATCGAAACGCCAAATAACATGATATATGAGTAAGGATCGATTAGATACAGCACAGGAACAACGCTAATACGTGTTGTTTCGTTTAAAACTATTTCCAGCTCCTGCTGCGTCCATAAACTTTGTATCTCACATCAGACTTACTGGAGTCCATCCAAACGTCAAATAACATGATAGATAAGTAAGGATCGATTAGATACATCACAGTAACAACGCTAATGCGTGTTGTTTCGTTTAAAACTATTTCTAGCTTCAGCTGCGTCCGGGAACTTCGTATCTCACATCAAAGTTACTGGAGTCCATCGAAACGCCAAATAACATGATAGATGAGTAAGGATCGATTAGATACATCACAGGAACAACGCTAATACATGTTTCATTTAAAACTATTTCCAGCTTCAGCTGCGTCCGAGAACTTCGTATCTCACATCAAAATTACTGGAATCCATGGAAACGCCAAATAACATGATAGATGAGTAAGGATCGATTAGATACATCACAGGAACAACGCTAATTCGTGTTGTTTCGTTTAAAACTATTTCCAGCTTCTGCTGCGTCCGAAAATTTCGTATCTCACATTAGAGTTACTGGAGTCCATCGAAACGTCAAATATCATAGTAGCTAAGTAAGGATCGATTAGATACATCACAGGAACAACGCTAATACGTGTTTTTTCGTTCAAAACTATTTCCAGCTTCTGCTGCGTCCGAAATCTTTGTGTCTCTCATCAGAGTTACTGGAGTCCATCCAAACGTCAAATAACATGATAGATGAGTAAGGATCGATTAGATACCTCACAGGAACAACGCTAATACGCGTTGTTTCGTTTAAAACTATTTCCAGCTTCTGCTGCGTCCGAAAACGTCGTATCTCACATCAGAGTTACTGGAGTCCATCGAAAAGCCAAATAACATGATATATGAGTAAGGATCGATTAGATACAGCACAGGAACAACGCTAATACGTGTTGTTTCGTTTAAAACTATTTCCAGCTCCTGCTGCGTCCGAAAATTTCGTATCTCACATTAGAGTTACTGGAGTCCATCGAAACGTCAAATAACATGATAGATGAGTAAGGATCGATTAGAACCATCACAGGAACAACGCTAATACGTGGTGTTTCGTTCAAAACTATTTCCAGCTTCTGCTGCGTCCGAAATCCTTGTGTCTCTCATCAGAGTTACTGGAGTCCATCCAAACGTCAAATAACATGATAGATGAGTAAGGATCGGTTAGATACATCACAGGAACAACGCTAATACGTGTTGTTTCGTTTAAAACTATTTCCAACTTCAGCTGCGTCCGAGAACTTCGTATCTCACATCAAAGTTACTGGAGTCCATCGAAACGCCAAATAACATGATATATGAGTAAGGATCGATTAGATACAGCACAGGAACAACGCTAATACGTGTTGTTTCGTTTAAAACTATTTCCAGCTCCTGCTGCGTCCAAAAACTTTGTATCTCACATCCGACTAACTGGAGTCCATCCAAACGTCAAATAACATGTTAGATAAGTAAAGATCGATTAGATACATCACAGGAACAACGCTAATGCGTGTTGTTTCGTTTAAAACTATTTCCAGCTTCTGCTGCGTCCGAAAATTTCGTATCTCACATTAGAGTTACTGGAGTCCATCTAAACCTCAAATAACATGATAGATGAGTAAGGATCGATTAGATACATCACAGGAACAACGCTAATGCGTGTTGTTTCGTTTAAAACTATTTCTAGCTTCAGCTGCGTCCGAGAACTTCGTATCTCACATCAAAGATACTGGAGTCCATCGAAACGCCAAATAACATGATAGATGAGTAAGGATCGATTAGATACATCACAGGAACAACGCTAATACGTGTTGTTTCGTTTAAAACTATTTCCAGCTTCTGCTGCGTCCGAAAATTTCGTATCTCACATTAGAGTTACTGGAGTCCATCGAAACGTCAAATATCATAGTAGCTAAGTAAGGATCGATTAGATACATCACAGGAACAACGCTAATACGTGTTGTTTCATTTAAAACTATTTCCAGCTTCAGCTGCGTCCGAGAACTTCGTATCTCACATCAAAGTTACTGGAATCCATGGAAACGCCAAATAACATGATAGATGAGTAAGGATCGATTAGATACATCACAGGAGCAACGCTAATGCGTGTTGTTTCGTTTAAAACTATTTCCAGCTTCTGCTGCGTCCGAAAATTTCGTATCTCACATTAGAGTTACTGGAGTCCATCGAAACGTCAAATATCATAGTAGCTAAGTAAGGATCGATTAGATACATCACAGGAACAACGCTAATACGTGTTGTTTCGTTCAAAACTATTTCCAGCTTCAGCTGCGTCCGAGAACTTCGTATCTCACATCAAAGTTACTGGAGTCCATCGAAACGTCAAATAACATGATAGATGAGTAAGGATCGATTAGATACATCACAGGAACAACGCTAATGCGTGTTGTTTCGTTTAAAACTATTTCCAGGTTCTGCTGCGTCCGAGAACTTCGTATCTCACGTCAGGGTTACTGGAGTCCATCCAAACGTCAAATAACATGATAGATGAGTAAGGATCGATTAGATACATCACAGGAACAACGCTAATGCGTGTTGTTTCGTTTAAAACTATTTCCAGCTTCAGCTGCGTCCGAGAACTTCGTATCTCACATCAAAGTTATTGGAGTCCATCGAAACGCCAAATAACATGATAGATGAGTAAGGAACGATTAGATGCATCACAGGAACAACACTAATGCGTGTTGTTTCGTTTAAAACTATTTCCAGCTTCTGCTGCGTCCGAAAACGTCGTATCTCACATCAGAGCTACTGGAGTCCATCGAAACGCCAAATAACATGATATATGAGTAAGGATCGATTAGATACAGCACAGGAACAACGCTAATACGTGTTGTTTCGTTTAAAACTATTTCCAGCTCCTGCTGCGTCCAAAAACTTTGTATCTCACATCCGACTTACTGGAGTCCATCCAAAAGTCAAATAACATGTTAGATAAGTAAAGATCGATTAGATACATCACAGGAACAACGCTAATGCGTGTTGTTTCGTTTAAAACTATTTCCAGCTTCTGCTGCGTCCGAAAATTTCGTATCTCACATTAGAGTTACTGGAGTCCATCGAAACGTCAAATAACATAGTAGCTAAGTAAGGATCGATTAGATACATCACAGGAACAACGCTAATGCGTGTTGTTTCGTTTAAAACTATTTCCAGCTTCTGCTGCGTCAGAAAATTTCGTATCTCACATTAGAGTTACTGGAGTCCATCCAAACGTCAAATAATATGATAGATAAGTAAGGATCGATTAGATACATCACATGAACAACGCTAATGCGTGTTGTTTCGTTTAAAACTATTTCCAGCTTCTGCTGCGTCCGAGAACTTCTTATCTCACGTCAGGGTTACTGGAGTCCATCCAAACGTCAAATAACATGATAGATAAGTAAGGATCGATTAGATACATCACAGGAACAACGCTAATGCGTGTTGTTTCGTTTAAAACTATTTCCAGCTTTTGCTGCGTCCGAAAATTTCGTATCTCACATTAGAGTTACTGGAGTCCATCGAAACGTCAAATAACATGATAGATGAGTAAGGATCGATTAGATACATCACAGGAACAACGCTAATACGTGTTGTTTCGTTCAAAACTATTTCCAGTTTCTGCTGCGTCCGAAATCTTTGTGTCTCTCATCAGAGTTACTGGAGTCCATCCAAACGTCAAATAACATGGTAGATGAGTAAGGATCGATTAGATACATCACAGGAACAACGCTAATGCGTGTTGTTTCGTTTAAAACTATTTCCAGCTTCTGCTGCGTCCGAGAACTTCGTATCTCACGTCAGGGTTACTGGAGTCCATCCAAACGTCAAATAACATGATAGATAAGTAAGGATCGATTAGATACATCACAGGAACAACGCTAATACGTCTTGTTTCGTTTAAAACTATTTCCAGCTTCTGCTGCGTCCGAGAACTTCGTATCTCACGTCAGGATTACTGGAGTCCATCCAAACGTCAAATAACATGATAGATAAGTAAGGATCGATTAGATACATCACAGGAACAACGCTAATGCGTGTTGTTTCGTTTAAAACTATTTCCAGCTTCTGCTGCGTCCGAAAATTTCGTATCTCACATTAGAGTTACTGGAGTCCATCGAAACGTCAAATAACATGATAGATGAGTAAGGATCGATTAGAACCATCACAGGAACAACGCTAATACGTGATGTTTCGTTCAAAACTATTTCCAGCTTCTGCTGCGTCCGAAATCCTTGTGTCTCTCATCAGAGATACTGGAGTCCATCCAAACGTCAAATAACATGATAGATGAGTAAGGATCGGTTAGATACATCACAGGAACAACGCTAATACGTGTTGTTTCGTTTAAAACTATTTCCAGCTTCTGCTGCGTCCGAAAACGTCGTATCTCACATCAGAGTTACTGGAGTCCATCGAAACGTCAAATAACATGAAAGATAAGTATGGGTCGATTAGATACAGCACAGGAACAACGCTAATACGTGTTGTATCGTTCAAAACTATTTCCAGATTCTGCTGCGTCCGATAACTTTGTATCTCACATCAGGGTTACTGGAGTCCGTCCAAACGTCAAATAACATGATAGATGAGTAAGGATCGATTAGATACAGCACAGGAACAACGCTAATACGTGTTGTTTCGTTTAAAACTATTTCCAGCTCCTGCTGCGTCCAAAAACTTTGTATCTCACATCAGACTTACTGGAGTCCATCCAAACGTCAAATAACATGTTAGTTAAGTAAGGATCGTTTAAATACATCACAGGAACAACGCTAATACGTGTTGTTTCATTTAAAACTATTTCCAGCTTCAGCTGCGTCCGAGAACTTCGTATCTCACATCAAAGTTACTGGAGTCCATCGAAACGCCAAATAACATGATAGATGAGTAAGGATCGATTAGATACATCACAGGAACAACGCTAATGCGTGTTGTTTCGTTTAAAACTATTTCCAGCTTCTGCTGCGTCCGAAAATTTCGTATCTCACATTAGAGTTACTGGAGTCCATCTAAACCTCAAATAACATGATAGATGAGTAAGGATCGATTAGATACATCACAGGAACAACGCTAATACGTGTTGTTTCGTTTAAAACTATTTCCAGCTTCTGCTGCGTCCGAGAACTTCGTATCTCACGTCAGGGTTACTGGAGTCCATCCAAACGTCAAATAACATGATAGATAAGTAAGGATCGATTAGATACATCACAGGAACAACGCTAATTCGTGTTGTTTCGTTTAAAACTATTTCCAGCTTCTGCTGCGTCCGAAAATTTCGTATCTCACATTAGAGTTACTGGAGTCCATCGAAACGTCAAGTAACATGATAGATGAGTAAGGATCGATTAGATACATCACAGGAACAACGCTAATACGTGTTGTTTCGTTTAAAACTATTTCCAGCTTCTGCTGCGTCCGTAAACGTCGTATCTCACATCAGAGCTACTGGAGTCCATCGAAACGCCAAATAACATGATATATGAGTAAGGATCGATTAGATACAGCACAGGAACAACGCTAATACGTGTTGTTTCGTTTAAAACTATTTCCAGCTTCTGCTGCGTCCAAAAACTTTGTATCTCACATCAGAGTTACTGGAGTCCATCCAAACGTCAAATAACATGATAGATGAGTAAGGATCGATTAGATACATCACAAGAACAACGCTAATACTTGTTGTTTCGTTTAAAACTATTTCCAGCTTCTGCTGAGTCCGAGAACTTTGTATCTCACGTCAGGGTTACTGGAGTCCATCCAAACGTCAAATAACATGATAGATAAGTAAGGATCGATCAGATACATCACAGGAACAACGCTAATGCGTGTTGTTTCGTTTAAAACTATTTCCAGCTTCTGCTGCGTCCGAGAACTTCGTATCTCACGTCAGGGTTACTGGAGTCCATCCAAACGTCAAATACCATGATAGATAAGTAAGGATCGATTAGGTACATCACAGGAACAACGCTAATGCGTGTTGTTTCGTTTAAAACTATTTCCAGCTTCTGCTGCGTCCGAAAATTTCGTATCTCACATTAGAGTTACTGGAGTCCATCGAAACGTCAAATAACATGATAGATGAGTAAGGATCGATTAGAACCATCACAGGAACAACGCTAATACGTGATGTTTCGTTCAAAACTATTTCCAGCTTCTGCTGCGTCCGAAATCCTTGTGTCTCTCATCAGAGATACTGGAGTCCATCCAAACGTCAAATAACATGATAGATGAGTAAGGATCGGTTAGATACATCACAGGAACAACGCTAATACGTGTTGTTTCGTTTAAAACTATTTCCAGCTTCTGCTGCGTCCGAAAACGTCGTATCTCACATCAGAGTTACTGGAGTCCATCGAAACGTCAAATAACATGAAAGATAAGTATGGGTCGATTAGATACAGCACAGGAACAACGCTAATACGTGTTGTTTCGTTCAAAACTATTTCCAGATTCTGCTGCGTCCGATAACTTTGTATCTCACATCAGGGTTACTGGAGTCCGTCCAAACGTCAAATAACATGATAGATGAGTAAGGATCGATTAGATACAGCACAGGAACAACGCTAATACGTGTTGTTTCGTTTAAAACTATTTCCAGCTCCTGCTGCGTCCAAAAACTTTGTATCTAACATCAGACTTACTGGAGTCCATCCAAACGTCAAATAACATGTTAGTTAAGTAAGGATCGTTTAAATACATCACAGGAACAACGCTAATACGTGTTGTTTCATTTAAAACTATTTCCAGCTTCAGCTGCGTCCGAGAACTTCGTATCTCACATCAAAGTTACTGGAGTCCATCGAAACGCCAAATAACATGATAGATGAGTAAGGATCGATTAGATACATCACAGGAACAACGCTAATGCGTGTTGTTTCGTTTAAAACTATTTCCAGCTTCTGCTGCGTCCGAAAATTTCGTATCTCACATTAGAGTTACTGGAGTCCATCTAAACCTCAAATAACATGATAGATGAGTAAGGATCGATTAGATACATCACAGGAACAACGCTAATACGTGTTGTTTCGTTTAAAACTATTTCCAGCTTCTGCTGCGTCCGATAACTTCGTATCTCACGACAGGGTTACTAGAGTCCATCCAAACGTCAAATAACATGATAGATAAGTAAGGATCGATTAGATACATCACAGGAACAACGCTAATACGTGTTGTTTCGTTTAAAACTATTTCCAGCTTCTGCTGCGTCCGAGAACTTCGTATCTCACGTCAGGGTTACTGGAGTCCATCCAAACGTCAAATAACATGATAGATAAGTAAGGATCGATTAGATACATCACAGGAACAACGCTAATTCGTGTTGTTTCGTTTAAAACTATTTCCAGCTTCTGCTGCGTCCGAAAATTTCGTATCTCACATTAGAGTTACTGGAGTCCATCGAAACGTCAAGTAACATGATAGATGAGTAAGGATCGATTAGATACATCACAGGAACAACGCTAATACGTGTTGTTTCGTTTAAAACTATTTCCAGCTTCTGCTGCGTCCGTAAACGTCGTATCTCACATCAGAGCTACTGGAGTCCATCGAAACGCCAAATAACATGATATATGAGTAAGGATCGATTAGATACAGCACAGGAACAACGCTAATACGTGTTGTTTCGTTTAAAACTATTTCCAGCTTCTGCTGCGTCCAAAAACTTTGTATCTCACATCAGAGTTACTGGAGTCCATCCAAACGTCAAATAACATGATAGATGAGTAAGGATCGATTAGATACATCACAAGAACAACGCTAATACTTGTTGTTTCGTTTAAAACTATTTCCAGCTTCTGCTGAGTCCGAGAACTTTGTATCTCACGTCAGGGTTACTGGAGTCCATCCAAACGTCAAATAACATGATAGATAAGTAAGGATCGATCAGATACATCACAGGAACAACGCTAATGCGTGTTGTTTCGTTTAAAACTATTTCCAGCTTCTGCTGCGTCCGAGAACTTCGTATCTCACGTCAGGGTTACTGGAGTCCATCCAAACGTCAAATACCATGATAGATAAGTAAGGATCGATTAGGTACATCACAGGAACAACGCTAATGCGTGTTGTTTCGTTTAAAACTATTTCCAGCTTCTGCTGCGTCCGAAAATTTCGTATCTCACATTAGAGTTACTGGAGTCCATCCAAACGTCAAATAACATGTTAGATAAGTAAGGATCGTTTAGATACATCACAGGAACAACGCTAATACGTGTTGTTTCATTTAAAACTATTTCCAGCTTCAGCTGCGTCCGAGAACTTCGTATCTCACATCAAAGTTACTGGAATCCATGGAAACGCCAAATAACATGATAGATGAGTAAGGATCGATTAGATACATCACAGGAACAACGCTAATGCGTGTTGTTTCGTTTAAAACTATTTCCAGCTTCTGCTGCGTCCGAAAATTTCGTATCTCACATTAGAGTTACTGGAGTCCATCGAAACCTCAAATATCATATTAGCTAAGTAAGGATCGATTAGATACATCACAGGAACAACGCTAATACGTGTTGTTTCGTTCAAAACTATTTCCAGCTTCTGCTGCGTCCGATAACTTCGTATCTCACGACAGGGTTACTAGAGTCCATCCAAACGTCAAATAACATGATAGATAAGTAAGGATCGATTAGATACATCACAGGAACAACGCTAATACGTGTTATTTCGTTTAAAACTATTTCCAGCTTCTGCTGCGTCCGAGAACTTCGTATCTCACGTCAGGGTTACTGGAGTCCATCCAAACGTCAAATAACATGATAGATAAGTAAGGATCGATTAGATACATCACAGGAACAACGCTAATTCGTGTTGTTTCGTTTAAAACTATTTCCAGCTTCTGCTGCGTCCGAAAATTTCGTATCTCACATTAGAGTTACTGGAGTCCATCGAAACGTCAAGTAACATGATAGATGAGTAAGGATCGATTAGATACATCACAGGAACAACGCTAATACGTGTTGTTTCGTTTAAAACTATTTCCAGCTTCTGCTGCGTCCGTAAACGTCGTATCTCACATCAGAGCTACTGGAGTCCATCGAAACGCCAAATAACATGATATATGAGTAAGGATCGATTAGATACAGCACAGGAACAACGCTAATACGTGTTGTTTCGTTTAAAACTATTTCCAGCTTCTGCTGCGTCCAAAAACTTTGTATCTCACATCAGAGTTACTGGAGTCCATCCAAACGTCAAATAACATGATAGATGAGTAAGGATCGATTAGATACATCACAAGAACAACGCTAATACTTGTTGTTTCGTTTAAAACTATTTCCAGCTTCTGCTGAGTCCGAGAACTTTGTATCTCACGTCAGGGTTACTGGAGTCCATCCAAACGTCAAATAACATGATAGATAAGTAAGGATCGATCAGATACATCACAGGAACAACGCTAATGCGTGTTGTTTCGTTTAAAACTATTTCCAGCTTCTGCTGCGTCCGAGAACTTCGTATCTCACGTCAGGGTTACTGGAGTCCATCCAAACGTCAAATACCATGATAGATAAGTAAGGATCGATTAGGTACATCACAGGAACAACGCTAATGCGTGTTGTTTCGTTTAAAACTATTTCCAGCTTCTGCTGCGTCCGAAAATTTCGTATCTCACATTAGAGTTACTGGAGTCCATCCAAACGTCAAATAACATGTTAGATAAGTAAGGATCGTTTAGATACATCACAGGAACAACGCTAATACGTGTTGTTTCATTTAAAACTATTTCCAGCTTCAGCTGCGTCCGAGAACTTCGTATCTCACATCAAAGTTACTGGAATCCATGGAAACGCCAAATAACATGATAGATGAGTAAGGATCGATTAGATACATCACAGGAACAACGCTAATGCGTGTTGTTTCGTTTAAAACTATTTCCAGTTTCTGCTGCGTCCGAAAATTTCGTATCTCACATTAGAGTTACTGGAGTCCATCGAAACCTCAAATATCATAGTAGCTAAGTAAGGATCGATTAGATACATCACAGGAACAACGCTAATACGTGTTGTTTCGTTCAAAACTATTTCCAGCTTCAGCTGCGTCCGAGAACTTCGTATCTCACATCAAAGTTACTGGAGTCCATCGAAACGTCAAATAACATGATAGATGAGTAAGGATCGATTAGATACATCACAGGAACAACGCTAATGCGCGTTGTTTCGTTTAAAACTATTTCCAGGTTCTGCTGCGTCCGAGAACTTCGTATCTCACCTCAAAGTTACTGGAATCCATCGAAACGCCAAATAACATGATATATGAGTAAGGATCGATTAGATACATCACAGGAACAACGCTAATGCGTGGTGTTTCGTCTAAAACTATTTCCAGCTTTTGCTGCGTCCGAAAATTTCGTATCTCATATTAGAGTTACTGGAGTCCATCGAAACGTCAAATAACATAGTAGCTAAGTAAGGATCGATTAGATACATCACAGGAACAACGCTAATACGTGTTGTTTCGTTCAAAACTATTTCCAGCTTCAGCTGCGTCCGAGAACTTCGCATCTCACATCAAAGTTACTGGAGTAAATCGAAACGCCAAATAACATGATAGATGAGTAAGGATCGATTAGATACATCACAGGAACAACGCTAATGCGTGTTGTTTCGTTTAAAACTATTTCCAGCTTCTGCTGCGTCCGAAAATTTCGTATCTCACATTAGAGTTACTGGAGTCCATCGAAACGTCAAATAACATAGTAGCTAAGTAAGGATCGATTAGATACATCACAGGAACAACGCTAATACGTGTTGTTTCGTTCAAAACTATTTCCAGCTTCTGCTGCGTCCAAAAACTTTGTATCTAACATCAGAGTTACTGGAGTCCATCTAAACCTCAAATAACATGATAGATGAGTAAGGATCGATTAGATACATCACAGGAACAACGCTAATACGTGTTGTTTCGTTTAAAACTATTTCCAGCTTCTGCTGCGTCCGAGAACTTCGTATCTCACGTCAGGGTTACTGGAGTCCATCCAAACGTCAAATAACATGATAGATAAGTAAGGATCGATTAGATACATCACAGGAACAACGCTAATGCGTGTTGTTTCGTTTAAAACTATTTCCAGCTTCTGCTGCGTCCGAAAATTTCTTATCTCACATTAGAGTTACTGGAGTCCATCGAAACGTCAAATAACATGTTAGATAAGTAAGGATCGTTTAGATATATCACAGGAACAACGCTAATACGTGTTGTTTCATTTAAAACTATTTCCAGCTTCAGCTGCGTCCGAGAACTTCGTATCTCACATCAAAGTTACTGGAGTCCATCGAAACGCCAAATAACATGATATATGAGTAAGGATCGATTAGATACAGCACAGGAACAACGCTAATACGTGTTGTTTCGTTTAAAACTATTTCCAGCTCCTGCTGCGTCCAAAAACTTTGTATCTCACATCAGACTTACTGGAGTCCATCCAAACGTCAAATAACATGTTAGATAAGTACGGATCGTTTAGATACATCACAGGAACAACGCTAATACGTGTTGTTTCATTTAAAACTATTTCCAACTTCAGCTGCGTCCGAGAACTTCGTATCTCACATCAAAGTTACTGGAGTCCATCGAAACGCCAAATAACATGATAGATGAGTAAGGATCGATTAGATACATCACAGGAACAACGCTAATGCGTGTTGTTTCGTTTAAAACTATTTCCAGCTTCTGCTGCGTCCGAAAATTTCGTATCTCACATTAGAGTTACTGGAGTCCATCGAAACGTCAAATAACATAGTAGCTAAGTAAGGATCGATTAGATACATCACAGGAACAACGCTAATACGTGTTGTTTCGTTCAAAACTATTTCCAGCTTCTGCTGCGTCCAAAAACTTTGTATCTCACATCAGAGTTACTGGAGTCCATCTAAACCTCAAATAACATGATAGATGAGTAAGGATCGATTAGATACATCACAGGAACAACGCTAATACGTGTTGTTTCGTTTAAAACTATTTCCAGCTTCTGCTGCGTCCGAGAACTTCGTATCTCACGTCAGGGTTACTGGAGTCCATCCAAACGTCAAATAACATGATAGATAAGTAAGGATCGATTAGATACATCACAGGAACAACGCTAATACGTGTTGTTTCGTTTAAAACTATTTCCAGCTTCTGCTGCGTCCGAAAACGTCGTATCTCACATTAGAGTTACTGGAGTCCATCGAAACGTCAAATAACATGATAGATGAGTAAGGATCGATTAGATACATCACAGGAACAACGCTAATACGTGTTGTTTCGTTTAAAACTATTTCCAGCTTCTGCTGCGTCCGAAAACGTCGTATCTCACATCAGAGCTACTGGAGTCCATCGAAACGCCAAATAACATGATATATGAGTAAGGATCGATTAGATACAGCACAGGAACAACGCTAATACGTGTTGTTTCGTCTAAAACTATTTCCAGCTCCTGCTGCGTCCATAAACTTTGTATCTGACATCAGACTTACTGGAGTCCATCCAAACGTCAAATAACATGATAGATATGTTACTGGAGTCCATCGAAACGCCAAATAACATGATATATGAGTAAGGATCGATTAGATACAGCACAGGAACAACGCTAATACGTGTTGTTTCGTTTAAAACTATTTCCAGCTCCTGCTGCGTCCAAGATCTTTGTATCTCACATCAGACTTACTGGAGTCCATCCAAACGTCAAATAACATGTTAGATAAGTAAGGATCGTTTAGATACTTCACAGGAACAACGCTAATACGTGTTGTTTCATTTAAAACTATTTCCAGCTTCAGCTGCGTCCGAGAACTTCGTATCTCACATCAAAGTTACTGGAGTCCATCGAAACGTCAAATAACATGATAGATGAGTAAGGATCGATTAGATACATCACAGGAACAACGCTAATACGTGTTGTTTCGTTCAAAACTATTTCCAGCTTCTGCTGCGTCCGAAATCTTTGTGTCTCTCATCAGAGTTACTGGAGTCCATCCAAACGTCAAATAACATGATAGATGAGTAAGGATCGATTAGATACATCACAGGAACAACGCTAATACGTGTTGTTTCGTTTAAAACTATTTCCAGCTTCTGCTGCGTCCGAAAACGTCGTATCTCATATCAGAGCTACTGGAGTCCATCGAAAAGCCAAATAACATGATAGGTGAGTAAGGATCGATTAGATACATCACATGAACAACGCTAATGCGTGTTGTTTCGTTTAAAACTATTTCCAGGTTCTGCTGCGTCCGAGAACTTCGTATCTCACGTCAGGGTTACTGGAGTCCATCCAAACGTCAAATAACATGATAGATAAGTAAGGATCGATTAGATACATCACAGGAACAACGCTAATGCGTGTTGTTTCGTTTAAAACTATTTCCAGCTTCTGCTGTGTCCGAAAATTTCGTTTCTCACATTAGAGTTACTGGAGTTCATCGAAACGTCAAATAACATGATAGATGAGTAAGGATCGATTAGATACATCACAGAAACAACGCTAATGCGTGTTGTTTCGTTTAAAACTATTTCCAGCTTCTGCTGCCTCAGAAAACGTCGTATCTCACATCAGAGCTACTGGAGTCCATCGAAACGCCAAATAACATGATAGATGAGTAAGGATCGATTAGATACATCACAGGAACAACGCTAATGCGTGTTGTTTCGTTTAAAACTATTTCCAGGTTCTGCTGCGTCCGAGAACTTCGTATCTCACGTCAGGGTTACTGGAGTCCATCCAAACGTCAAATCACATGATAGATGAGTAAGGATCGCTTAGATACATAACAGGAACAACGCTAATACGTGTTGTTTTGTTCAAAACTATTTCCAGCTTCTGCTGCGTCCGAAATCTTTGTGTCTCTCATCAGAGTTACTGGAGTCCATCCAAACGTCAAATAACATGATAGATGAGTAAGGATCGATTAGATACATCACAGGAACAACGCTAATACGTGTTGTTTCGTTTAAAACTATTTCCAGCTTCTGCTGCGACCGAAAACGTCGTATCTCACATCAGAGCTACTGGAGTCCATCGAAACGCCAAATAACATGATATATGAGTAAGGATCGATTAGATACATCACAGGAACAACGCTAATGCGTGTTGTTTCGTTTAAAACTATTTCCAGCTTCTGCTGCGTCAGAAAATTTCGTATCTCACATTAGAGTTACTGGAGTCCATCCAAACGTCAAATAATATGATAGATAAGTAAGGATCGATTAGATACATCACATGAACAACGCTAATGCGTGTTGTTTCGTTTAAAACTATTTCCAGCTTCTGCTGCGTCCGAGAACTTCGTATCTCACGTCAGGGTTACTGGAGTCCATCCAAACGTCAAATAACATGATAGATAAGTAAGGATCGATTAGATACATCACAGGAACAACGCTAATGCGTGTTGTTTCGTTTAAAACTATTTCCAGCTTTTGCTGCGTCCGAAAATTTCGTATCTCACATTAGAGTTACTGGAGTCCATCGAAACGTCAAATAACATGATAGATGAGTAAGGATCGATTAGATACATCACAGGAACAACGCTAATACGTGTTGTTTCGTTCAAAACTATTTCCAGTTTCTGCTGCGTCCGAAATCTTTGTGTCTCTCATCAGAGTTACTGGAGTCCATCCAAACGTCAAATAACATGGTAGATGAGTAAGGATCGATTAGATACATCACAGGAACAACGCTAATGCGTGTTGTTTCGTTTAAAACTATTTCCAGCTTCTGCTGCGTCCGAGAACTTCGTATCTCACGTCAGGGTTACTGGAGTCCATCCAAACGTCAAATAACATGATAGATAAGTAAGGATCGATTAGATACATCACAGGAACAACGCTAATACGTCTTGTTTCGTTTAAAACTATTTCCAGCTTCTGCTGCGTCCGAGAACTTCGTATCTCACGTCAGGATTACTGGAGTCCATCCAAACGTCAAATAACATGATAGATAAGTAAGGATCGATTAGATACATCACAGGAACAACGCTAATGCGTGTTGTTTCGTTTAAAACTATTTCCAGCTTCTGCTGCGTCCGAAAATTTCGTATCTCACATTAGAGTTACTGGAGTCCATCGAAACGTCAAATAACATGATAGATGAGTAAGGATCGATTAGAACCATCACAGGAACAACGCTAATACGTGATGTTTCGTTCAAAACTATTTCCAGCTTCTGCTGCGTCCGAAATCCTTGTGTCTCTCATCAGAGATACTGGAGTCCATCCAAACGTCAAATAACATGATAGATGAGTAAGGATCGGTTAGATACATCACAGGAACAACGCTAATACGTGTTGTTTCGTTTAAAACTATTTCCAGCTTCTGCTGCGTCCGAAAACGTCGTATCTCACATCAGAGTTACTGGAGTCCATCGAAACGTCAAATAACATGAAAGATAAGTATGGGTCGATTAGATACAGCACAGGAACAACGCTAATACGTGTTGTATCGTTCAAAACTATTTCCAGATTCTGCTGCGTCCGATAACTTTGTATCTCACATCAGGGTTACTGGAGTCCGTCCAAACGTCAAATAACATGATAGATGAGTAAGGATCGATTAGATACAGCACAGGAACAACGCTAATACGTGTTGTTTCGTTTAAAACTATTTCCAGCTCCTGCTGCGTCCAAAAACTTTGTATCTCACATCAGACTTACTGGAGTCCATCCAAACGTCAAATAACATGTTAGTTAAGTAAGGATCGTTTAAATACATCACAGGAACAACGCTAATACGTGTTGTTTCATTTAAAACTATTTCCAGCTTCAGCTGCGTCCGAGAACTTCGTATCTCACATCAAAGTTACTGGAGTCCATCGAAACGCCAAATAACATGATAGATGAGTAAGGATCGATTAGATACATCACAGGAACAACGCTAATGCGTGTTGTTTCGTTTAAAACTATTTCCAGCTTCTGCTGCGTCCGAAAATTTCGTATCTCACATTAGAGTTACTGGAGTCCATCTAAACCTCAAATAACATGATAGATGAGTAAGGATCGATTAGATACATCACAGGAACAACGCTAATACGTGTTGTTTCGTTTAAAACTATTTCCAGCTTCTGCTGCGTCCGAGAACTTCGTATCTCACGTCAGGGTTACTGGAGTCCATCCAAACGTCAAATAACATGATAGATAAGTAAGGATCGATTAGATACATCACAGGAACAACGCTAATTCGTGTTGTTTCGTTTAAAACTATTTCCAGCTTCTGCTGCGTCCGAAAATTTCGTATCTCACATTAGAGTTACTGGAGTCCATCGAAACGTCAAGTAACATGATAGATGAGTAAGGATCGATTAGATACATCACAGGAACAACGCTAATACGTGTTGTTTCGTTTAAAACTATTTCCAGCTTCTGCTGCGTCCGTAAACGTCGTATCTCACATCAGAGCTA
The DNA here is from genome assembly GCA_036172665.1 of Prosopocoilus inquinatus. NCBI lineage: Eukaryota > Metazoa > Arthropoda > Insecta > Coleoptera > Lucanidae > Prosopocoilus > Prosopocoilus inquinatus. The sequence continues at coordinate 47,079,501 of CM069870.1, forward strand.
CTGGAGTCCATCGAAACGCCAAATAACATGATATATGAGTAAGGATCGATTAGATACAGCACAGGAACAACGCTAATACGTGTTGTTTCGTTTAAAACTATTTCCAGCTTCTGCTGCGTCCAAAAACTTTGTATCTCACATCAGAGTTACTGGAGTCCATCCAAACGTCAAATAACATGATAGATGAGTAAGGATCGATTAGATACATCACAAGAACAACGCTAATACTTGTTGTTTCGTTTAAAACTATTTCCAGCTTCTGCTGAGTCCGAGAACTTTGTATCTCACGTCAGGGTTACTGGAGTCCATCCAAACGTCAAATAACATGATAGATAAGTAAGGATCGATCAGATACATCACAGGAACAACGCTAATGCGTGTTGTTTCGTTTAAAACTATTTCCAGCTTCTGCTGCGTCCGAGAACTTCGTATCTCACGTCAGGGTTACTGGAGTCCATCCAAACGTCAAATACCATGATAGATAAGTAAGGATCGATTAGGTACATCACAGGAACAACGCTAATGCGTGTTGTTTCGTTTAAAACTATTTCCAGCTTCTGCTGCGTCCGAAAATTTCGTATCTCACATTAGAGTTACTGGAGTCCATCGAAACGTCAAATAACATGATAGATGAGTAAGGATCGATTAGAACCATCACAGGAACAACGCTAATACGTGATGTTTCGTTCAAAACTATTTCCAGCTTCTGCTGCGTCCGAAATCCTTGTGTCTCTCATCAGAGATACTGGAGTCCATCCAAACGTCAAATAACATGATAGATGAGTAAGGATCGGTTAGATACATCACAGGAACAACGCTAATACGTGTTGTTTCGTTTAAAACTATTTCCAGCTTCTGCTGCGTCCGAAAACGTCGTATCTCACATCAGAGTTACTGGAGTCCATCGAAACGTCAAATAACATGAAAGATAAGTATGGGTCGATTAGATACAGCACAGGAACAACGCTAATACGTGTTGTTTCGTTCAAAACTATTTCCAGATTCTGCTGCGTCCGATAACTTTGTATCTCACATCAGGGTTACTGGAGTCCGTCCAAACGTCAAATAACATGATAGATGAGTAAGGATCGATTAGATACAGCACAGGAACAACGCTAATACGTGTTGTTTCGTTTAAAACTATTTCCAGCTCCTGCTGCGTCCAAAAACTTTGTATCTCACATCAGACTTACTGGAGTCCATCCAAACGTCAAATAACATGTTAGTTAAGTAAGGATCGTTTAAATACATCACAGGAACAACGCTAATACGTGTTGTTTCATTTAAAACTATTTCCAGCTTCAGCTGCGTCCGAGAACTTCGTATCTCACATCAAAGTTACTGGAGTCCATCGAAACGCCAAATAACATGATAGATGAGTAAGGATCGATTAGATACATCACAGGAACAACGCTAATGCGTGTTGTTTCGTTTAAAACTATTTCCAGCTTCTGCTGCGTCCGAAAATTTCGTATCTCACATTAGAGTTACTGGAGTCCATCTAAACCTCAAATAACATGATAGATGAGTAAGGATCGATTAGATACATCACAGGAACAACGCTAATACGTGTTGTTTCGTTTAAAACTATTTCCAGCTTCTGCTGCGTCCGATAACTTCGTATCTCACGACAGGGTTACTAGAGTCCATCCAAACGTCAAATAACATGATAGATAAGTAAGGATCGATTAGATACATCACAGGAACAACGCTAATACGTGTTGTTTCGTTTAAAACTATTTCCAGCTTCTGCTGCGTCCGAGAACTTCGTATCTCACGTCAGGGTTACTGGAGTCCATCCAAACGTCAAATAACATGATAGATAAGTAAGGATGGATTAGATACATCACAGGAACAACGCTAATTCGTGTTGTTTCGTTTAAAACTATTTCCAGCTTCTGCTGCGTCCGAAAATTTCGTATCTCACATTAGAGTTACTGGAGTCCATCGAAACGTCAAGTAACATGATAGATGAGTAAGGATCGATTAGATACATCACAGGAACAACGCTAATACGTGTTGTTTCGTTTAAAACTATTTCCAGCTTCTGCTGCGTCCGTAAACGTCGTATCTCACATCAGAGCTACTGGAGTCCATCGAAACGCCAAATAACATGATATATGAGTAAGGATCGATTAGATACAGCACAGGAACAACGCTAATACGTGTTGTTTCGTTTAAAACTATTTCCAGCTTCTGCTGCGTCCAAAAACTTTGTATCTCACATCAGAGTTACTGGAGTCCATCCAAACGTCAAATAACATGATAGATGAGTAAGGATCGATTAGATACATCACAAGAACAACGCTAATACTTGTTGTTTCGTTTAAAACTATTTCCAGCTTCTGCTGAGTCCGAGAACTTTGTATCTCACGTCAGGGTTACTGGAGTCCATCCAAACGTCAAATAACATGATAGATAAGTAAGGATCGATCAGATACATCACAGGAACAACGCTAATGCGTGTTGTTTCGTTTAAAACTATTTCCAGCTTCTGCTGCGTCCGAGAACTTCGTATCTCACGTCAGGGTTACTGGAGTCCATCCAAACGTCAAATACCATGATAGATAAGTAAGGATCGATTAGGTACATCACAGGAACAACGCTAATGCGTGTTGTTTCGTTTAAAACTATTTCCAGCTTCTGCTGCGTCCGAAAATTTCGTATCTCACATTAGAGTTACTGGAGTCCATCCAAACGTCAAATAACATGTTAGATAAGTAAGGATCGTTTAGATACATCACAGGAACAACGCTAATACGTGTTGTTTCATTTAAAACTATTTCCAGCTTCAGCTGCGTCCGAGAACTTCGTATCTCACATCAAAGTTACTGGAATCCATGGAAACGCCAAATAACATGATAGATGAGTAAGGATCGATTAGATACATCACAGGAACAACGCTAATGCGTGTTGTTTCGTTTAAAACTATTTCCAGCTTCTGCTGCGTCCGAAAATTTCGTATCTCACATTAGAGTTACTGGAGTCCATCGAAACCTCAAATATCATAGTAGCTAAGTAAGGATCGATTAGATACATCACAGGAACAACGCTAATACGTGTTGTTTCGTTCAAAACTATTTCCAGCTTCAGCTGCGTCCGAGAACTTCGTATCTCACATCAAAGTTACTGGAGTCCATCGAAACGTCAAATAACATGATAGATGAGTAAGGATCGATTAGATACATCACAGGAACAACGCTAATGCGCGTTGTTTCGTTTAAAACTATTTCCAGGTTCTGCTGCGTCCGAGAACTTCGTATCTCACCTCAAAGTTACTGGAATCCATCGAAACGCCAAATAACATGATATATGAGTAAGGATCGATTAGATACATCACAGGAACAACGCTAATGCGTGGTGTTTCGTCTAAAACTATTTCCAGCTTTTGCTGCGTCCGAAAATTTCGTATCTCATATTAGAGTTACTGGAGTCCATCGAAACGTCAAATAACATAGTAGCTAAGTAAGGATCGATTAGATACATCACAGGAACAACGCTAATACGTGTTGTTTCGTTCAAAACTATTTCCAGCTTCAGCTGCGTCCGAGAACTTCGTATCTCACATCAAAATTACTGGAGTCCATCGAAACGCCAAATAACATGATAGATGAGTAAGGATCGATTAGATACATCACAGGAACAACGCTAATGCATGTTGTTTCGTTTAAAACTATTTCCAGGTTCTGCTGCGTCCGAGAACTTCGTATCTCACGTCAGGGTTACTGGAGTCCATCCAAACGTCAAATAACATGATAGATGAGTAAGGATCGATTAGATACATCACAGGAACAACGCTAATGCGTGTTGCTTCGTTTAAAACTATTTCCAGCTTCTGCTGCGTCCGAAAATTTCGTTTCTCACATTAGAGTTACTGGAGTCCATCGAAACGTCAAATAACGTGATAGATGAGTAAGGATCGATTAGATACATCACAGGAACAACGCTAATGCATGTTGTTTCGTTTAAAACTATTTCCAGCTTCTGCTGCGTCCGAAAATTTCGTATCTCACATTAGAGTTACTGGAGTCCATCGAAACGTCAAATATCATAGTAGCTAAGTAAGGATCGATTAGATACATCACAGGAACAACGCTAATACGTGTTGTTTCGTTTAAAACTATTTCCAGCTTCTGCTGCGTCCGAAAACGTCGTATCTCACATCAGAGCTACTGGAGTCCATCGAAACGCCAAATAACATGATATATGAGTAAGGATCGATTAGATACAGCACAGGAACAACGCTAATACGTGTTGTTTCGTTTAAAACTATTTCCAGCTCCTGCTGCGTCCATAAACTTTGTATCTCACATCAGACTTACTGGAGTCCATCCAAACGTCAAATAACATGATAGATAAGTAAGGATCGATTAGATACATCACAGTAACAACGCTAATGCGTGTTGTTTCGTTTAAAACTATTTCTAGCTTCAGCTGCGTCCGAGAACTTCGTATCTCACGTCATTGTTACTGGAGTCCATCCAAACGTCAAATAACATGATAGATAAGTAAGGATCGATTAGATACATCACAGGAACAACGCTAATGCGTTTTGTTTCGTTTAAAACTATTTCCAGCTTCTGCTGCGTCCGAAAATTTCGTATCTCACATTAGAGTTACTGGAGTCCATCCAAACGTCAAATAACATGTTAGATAAGTAAGGATCGTTTAGATACATCACAGGAACAACGCTAATACGTGTTGTTTCATTTAAAACTATTTCCAGCTTCAGCTGCGTCCGAGAACTTCGTATCTCACATCAAAGTTACTGGAATCCATGGAAACGCCAAATAACATGATAGATGAGTAAGGATCGATTAGATACATCACAGGAACAACGCTAATGCGTGTTGTTTCGTTTAAAACTATTTCCAGCTTCTGCTGCGTCCGAAAATTTCGTATCTCACATTAGAGTTACTGGAGTCCATCGAAACGTCAAATATCATAGTAGCTAAGTAAGGATCGATTAGATACATCACAGGAACAACGCTAATACGTGTTGTTTCGTTCAAAACTATTTCCAGCTTCAGCTGCGTCCGAGAACTACGTATCTCACATCAAAGTTACTGGAGTCCATCGAAACGTCAAATAACATGATAGATTATTAAGGATCGATTAGATACATCACAGGAACAACGCTAATGCGCGTTGTTTCGTTTAAAACTATTTCCAGGTTCTGCTGCGTCCGAGAACTTCGTATCTCACCTCAAAGTTACTGGAATCCATCGAAACGCCAAATAACATGATATATGAGTAAGGATCGATTAGATACATCACAGGAACAACGCTAATGCGTGTTGTTTCGTCTAAAACTATTTCCAGCTTTTGCTGCTTCCGAAAATTTCGTATCTAATATTAGAGTTACTGGAGTCCATCGAAACGTCAAATAACATAGTAGCTAAGTAAGGATCGATTAGATACATCACAGGAACAACGCTAATACGTGTTGTTTCGTTCAAAACTATTTCCAGCTTCAGCTGCGTCCGAGAACTTCGTATCTCACATCAAAGTTACTGGAGTCCATCGAAACGCCAAATAACATGATAGATGAGTAAGGATCGATTAGATACATCACAGGAACAACGCTAATGCGCGTTGTTTCGTTTAAAACTATTTCCAGGTTCTGCTGCGTCCGAGAACTTCGTATCTCACCTCAAAGTTACTGGAATCCATCGAAACGCCAAATAACATGATATATGAGTAAGGATCGATTAGATACATCACAGGAACAACGCTAATGCGTGTTGTTTCGTCTAAAACTATTTCCAGCTTTTGCTGCGTCCGAAAATTTCGTATCTCATATTAGAGTTACTGGAGTCCATCGAAACGTCAAATAACATAGTAGCTAAGTAAGGATCGATTAGATACATCACAGGAACAACGCTAATACGTGTTGTTTCGTTCAAAACTATTTCCAGCTTCAGCTGCGTCCGAGAACTTCGTATCTCACATCAAAGTTACTGGAGTCCATCGAAACGCCAAATAACATGATAGATGAGTAAGGATCGATTAGATACATCACAGGAACAACGCTAATGCGTGTTGTTTCGTTTAAAACTATTTCCAGGTTCTGCTGCGTCCGAGAACTTCGTATCTCACGTCAGGGTTACTGGAGTCCATCCAAACGTCAAATAACATGATAGATGAGTAAGGATCGATTAGATACATCACAGGAACAACGCTAATGCGTGTTGTTTCGTTTAAAACTATTTCCAGCTTCTGCTGCGTCCGAAAATTTCGTTTCTCACATTAGAGTTACTGGAGTCCATCGAAACGTCAAATAACGTGATAGATGAGTAAGGATCGATTAGATACATCACAGGAACAACGCTAATGCGTGTTGTTTCGTTTAAAATTATTTCCAGTTTCTGCTGCGTCCGAAAATTTCGTATCTCACATTAGAGTTACTGGAGTCCATCGAAACGTCAAATATCATAGTAGCTAAGTAAGGATCGATTAGATACATCACAGGAACAACGCTAATACGTGTTGTTTCGTTTAAAACTATTTCCAGCTTCTGCTGCGTCCGAAAACGTCGTATCTCACATCAGAGCTACTGGAGTCCATCGAAACGCCAAATAACATGATATATGAGTTAGGATCGATTAGATACAGCACAGGAACAACGCTAATACGTGTTGTTTCGTTTAAAACTATTTCCAGCTCCTGCTGCGTCCATAAACTTTGTATCTCACATCAGACTTACTGGAGTCCATCCAAACGTCAAATAACATGATAGATAAGTAAGGATCGATTAGATACATCACAGTAACAACGCTAATGCGTGTTGTTTCGTTTAAAACTATTTCTAGCTTCAGCTGCGTCCGAGAACTCCGTATCTCACATCAAAGTTACTGGAGTCCATCGAAACGCCAAATAACATGATAGATGAGTAAGGATCGATTAGATACATCACAGGAACAACGCTAATACGTGTTGTTTCATTTAAAACTATTTCCAGCTTCAGCTGCGTCCGAGAACTTCGTATCTCACATCAAAGTTATTGGAGTCCATCGAAACGCCAAATAACATGATAGATGAGTAAGGATCGATTAGATGCATCACAGGAACAACACTAATACGTGTTGTTTCGTTTAAAACTATTTCCAGGTTCTGCTGCGTCCGAGAACTTCGTATCTCACGTCAGGGTTACTGGAGTCCATCCAAACGTCAAATCACATGATAGATGAGTAAGGATCGATTAGATACATCACAGGAACAACGCTAATACGTGTTGTTTTGTTCAAAACTATTTCCAGCTTCTGCTGCGTCCGAAATCTTTGTGTCTCTCATCAGAGTTACTGGAGTCCATCCAAACGTCAAATAACATGATAGATGAGTAAGGATCGATTAGATACATCACAGGAACAACGCTAATACGTGTTGTTTCGTTTAAAACTATTTCCAGCTTCTGCTGCGTCCGAAAATTTCGTATCTCACATTAGAGTTACTGGAGTCCATCGAAACGTCAAATAACATAGTAGCTAAGTAAGGATCGATTAGATACATCACAGGAACAACGCTAATAGGTGTTGTTTCGTTTAAAACTATTTCCAGCTTCTGCTGCGTCCGAGAACATCGTATCTCACGTCAGGGTTACTGGAGTCCATCCAAACGTCAAATAGCATGATAGATAAGTAAGGATCGATTAGATACAGCACAGGAACAACGCTAATACGTGTTGTTTCGTTTAAAACTATTTCCAGCTCCTGCTGCGTCCAAAAACATTGTATCTCACATCAGACTTACTGGAGTCCATCCAAACGTCAAATAACATGATAGATAAGTAAGGATCGATTAGATACATCACAGTAACAACGCTACTGCGTGCTGTTTCGTTTAAAACTATTTCTAGCTTCAGCTGCGTCCGAGAACTTCGTATCTCACATCAAAGTTACTGGAGTCCATCGGAACGCCAAATAACATGATAGATGAGTAAGGATCGATTAGATACATCACAGGAACAACGCTAATACGTGCTGTTTCGTTCAAAACTATTTCCATCTTCTGCTGCCTCCAAAAACTTTGTATCTCACATCAGTGTTACTGGAGTCCATCCAAACGTCAAATAACATGATAGATGAGTAAGGATCGATTAGATACATCACAGGAACAACGCTAATACGTGTTGTTTCGTTTAAAACTATTTCCAGCTTCTGCTGCGTCCGAGAACTTCGTATCTCACGTCAGGGTTACTGGAGTCCATCCAAACGTCAAATAACATGATAGATAAGTAAGGATCGATTAGATACATCACAGGAACAACGCTAATGCGTGTTGTTTCCTTTAAAACTATTTCCAGCTTCTGCTGCGTCCGAAAATTTCGTATCTCACATTAGAGTTACTGGAATCCATCCAAACGTCAAATAACATGTTAGATAAGTAAGGATCGTTTAGATACATCACAGGAACAACGCTAATACGTGTTGTTTCATTTAAAACTATTTCCAGATTCAGCTGCGTCCGAGAACTTCGTATCTCACATCAAAGTTACTGGAGTCCATCGAAACGCCAAATAACATGATAGATGAGTAAGGATCGATTAGATACATCACAGGAACAACGCTAATACGTGTTGTTTCGTTTAAAACTATTTCTAGCTTCAGCTGCGTCCGAGAACTTCGTATCTCACATCAAAGTTACTGGAGTCCATCGAAACGTCAAATAACATAGTAGCTAAGTAAGGATCGATTAGATACATCACAGGAACAACGCTAATACGTGTTGTTTCGTTCAAAACTATTTCCAGCTTCTGCTGCGTCCAAAAACTTTGTATCTAACATCAGAGTTACTGGAGTCCATCTAAACCTCAAATAACATGATAGATGAGTAAGGATCGATTAGATACATCACAGGAACAACGCTAATACGTGTTGTTTCGTTTAAAACTATTTCCAGCTTCTGCTGCGTCCGAGAACTTCGTATCTCACGTCAGGGTTACTGGAGTCCATCCAAACGTCAAATAACATGATAGATAAGTAAGGATCGATTAGATACATCACAGGAACAACGCTAATGCGTATTGTTCCGTTTAAAACTATTTCCAGCTTCTGCTGAGTATGAAAATTTCGTATCTCACATTAGAGTTACTGGAGTCCATCGAAACGTCAAATAACATGTTAGAAAAGTAAGGATCGTTTAGATATATCACAGAAACAACGCCAATACGTGTTGTTTCATTTAAAACTATTTCCAGCTTCAGCTGCGTCCGAGAACTTCGTATCTCACATCAAAGTTACTGGAGTCCATCGAAACGCCAAATAACATGATATATGAGTAAGGATCGATTAGATACAGCACAGGAACAACGCTAATACGTGTTGTTTCGTTTAAAACTATTTCCAGCTCCTGCTGCGTCCAAAAACTTTGTATCTCACATCAGACTTACTGGAGTCCATCCAAACGTCAAATAACATGTTAGATAAGTAAGGATCGTTTAGATACATCACAGGAACAACGCTAATACGTGTTGTTTCATTTAAAACTATTTCCAGCTTCAGCTGCGTCCGAGAACTTTGTATCTCACATCAGAGTTACTGGAGTCCATCTAAACCTCAAATAACATGATAGATGAGTAAGGATCGATTTGATACATCACAGGAACAACGCTAATACGTGTTGTTTCGTTCAAAACTATTTCCAGCTTCTGCTGCGTCCAAAAACTTTGTATCTCACATCAGAGTTACTGGAGTCCATCTAAACCTCAAATAACATGATAGATGAGTAAGGATCGATTTGATACATCACAGGAACAACGCTAATACGTGTTGTTTCGTTTAAAACTATTTCCAGCTTCTGCTGCGTCCGAGAACTTCGTATCTCACGTCAGGGTTACTGGAGTCCATCCAAACGTCAAATAACATGATAGATAAGTAAGGATCGATTAGATACATCACAGGAACAACGCTAATGCGTGTTGTTTCGTTTAAAACTATTTCCAGCTTCTGCTGCGTCCGAAAATTTCGTGTCTCACATTAGAGTTACTGGAGTCCATCGAAACGTCAAATAACATGATAGATGAGTAAGGATCGATTAGATACATCACAGGAACAACGCTAATACGTGTTGTTTCGTTTAAAACTATTTCCAGCTTCTGCTGCGTCCGAAAACGTCGTATCTCACATCAGAGCTACTGGAGTCCATCGAAACGCCAAATAAGATGATATATGAGTAAGGATCGATTAGATACAGCACAGGAACAACGCTAATACGTGTTGTTTCGTCTAAAACTATTTCCAGCTCCTGCTGCGTCCATAAACTTTGTATCTCACATCAGACTTACTGGAGTCCATCCAAACGTCAAATAACATGATAGATAAGTTACTGGAGTCCATCGAAACGCCAAATAACATGATATATGAGTAAGGATCGATTAGATACAGCACAGGAACAACGCTAATACGTGTTGTTTCGTTTAAAACTATTTCCAGCTCCTGCTGCGTCCAAAAACTTTGTATCTCACATCAGACTTACTAGAGTCCATCCAAACGTCAAATAACATGTTAGATAAGTAAGGATCGTTTAGATACATCACAGGAACAACGCTAATACGTGTTGTTTCATTTAAAACTATTTCCAGCTTCAGCTGCGTCCGAGAACTTCGTATCTCACATCAAAGTTACTGGAGTCCATCGAAACGTCAAATAACATGATAGATGAGTAAGGATCGATTAGATACATCACAGGAACAACGCTAATACGTGTTGTTTCGTTCAAAACTATTTCCAGCTTCTGCTGCGTCCGAAATCTTTGTGTCTCTCATCAGAGTTACTGGAGTCCATCCAAACGTCAAATAACATGATAGATGAGTAAGGATCGATTAGATACATCACAGGAACAACGCTAATACGTGTTGTTTCGTTTAAAACTATTTCCAGCTTCTGCTGCGTCCGAAAACGTCGTATCTCACATCTAAGTTACTGGAGTCCATCGAAACGCCAAATAACATGATAGATGAGTAAGGATCGATTAGATACATCACATGAACAACGCTAATGCGTGTTGTTTCGTTTAAAACTATTTCCAGGTTCTGCTGCGTCCGAGAACTTCGTATCTCACGTCAGGGTTACTGGAGTCCATCCAAACGTCAAATAACATGATAAATAAGTAAGGATCGATTAGATACATCACAGGAACAACGCTAATGCGTGTTGTTTCGTTTAAAACTATTTCCAGCTTCTGCTGTGTCCGAAAATTTCGTTTCTCACATTAGAGTTACTGGAGTTCATCGAAACGTCAAATAACATCATAGATGAGTAAGGATCGATTAGATACATCACAGGAACAACGCTAATGCGTGTTGTTTCGTTTAAAACTATTTCCAGCTTCTGCTGCCTCAGAAAACGTCGTATCTCACATCAGAGCTACTGGAGTCCATCGAAACGCCAAACAACATGATAGATGAGTAAGGATCGATTAGATACATCACAGGAACAACGCTAATGCGTGTTGTTTCGTTTAAAACTATTTCCAGGTTCTGCTGCGTCCGAGAACTTCGTATCTCACGTCAGGGTTACTGGAGTCCATCCAAACGTCAAATCACATGATAGATGAGTAAGGATCGATTAGATACATCACAGGAACAACGCTAATACGTGTTGTTTTGTTCAAAACTATTTCCAGCTTCTGCTGCGTCCGAAATCTTTGTGTCTCTCATCAGAGTTACTGGAGTCCATCCAAACGTCAAATAACATGATAGATGAGTAAGGATCGATTAGATACATCACAGGAACAACGCTAATACGTGTTGTTTCGTTTAAAACTATTTCCAGCTTCTGCTGCGTAAGAAAATTTCGTATCTCACATTAGAGTTACTGGAGTCCATCGAAACGTCAAATAACATAGTAGCTAAGTAAGGATCGATTAGATACATCACAGGAATAACGCTAATACGTGTTGTATCGTTCAAAACTATTTCCAGCTTCTGCTGCGTCCAAAAACTTTGTATCTCACATCAGAGTTACTGGAGTCCATCCAAACGTCAAATAACATGATAGATGAGTAAGGATCGATTAGATACATCACAGGAACAACGCTAATACGTGTTGTTTCGTTTAAAACTATTTCCAGCTTCTGCTGCGTCCGAAAATTTCGTGTCTCACATTAGAGTTACTGGAGTCCATCGAAACGTCAAATAACATGATAGATGAGTAAGGATCGATTAGATACATCACAGGAACAACGCTAATACGTGTTGTTTCGTTTAAAACTATTTCCAGCTTCTGCTGCGTCCGAAAACGTCGTATCTCACATCAGAGCTACTGGAGTCCATCGAAACGCCAAATAAGATGATATATGAGTAAGGATCGATTAGATACAGCACAGGAACAACGCTAATACGTGTTGTTTCGTCTAAAACTATTTCCAGCTCCTGCTGCGTCCATAAACTTTGTATCTCACATCAGACTTACTGGAGTCCATCCAAACGTCAAATAACATGATAGATAAGTTACTGGAGTCCATCGAAACGCCAAATAACATGATATATGAGTAAGGATCGATTAGATACAGCACAGGAACAACGCTAATACGTGTTGTTTCGTTTAAAATTATTTCCAGCTCCTGCTGCGTCCAAAAACTTTGTATCTCACATCAGACTTACTGGAGTCCATCCAAACGTCAAATAACATGTTAGATAAGTAAGGATCGTTTAGATACATCACAGGAACAACGCTAATACGTGTTGTTTTATTTAAAACTATTTCCAGCTTCAGCTGCGTCCGAGAACTTCGTATCTCACATCAAAGTTACTGGAGTCCATCGAAACGTCAAATAACATGATAGATGAGTAAGGATCGATTAGATACATCACAGGAACAACGCTAATACGTGTTGTTTCGTTCAAAACTATTTCCAGCTTCTGCTGCGTCCGAAATCTTTGTGTCTCTCATCAGAGTTACTGGAGTCCATCCAAACGTCAAATAACATGATAGATGAGTAAGGATCGATTAGATACATCACAGGAACAACGCTAATACGTGTTGTTTCGTTTAAAACTATTTCCAGCTTCTGCTGCGTCCGAAAACGTCGTATCTCACATCAGAGCTACTGGAGTCCATCGAAACGCCAAATAACATGATATATGAGTAAGGATCGATTAGATACAGCACAGGAACAACGCTAATACGTGTTGTTTCGTTCAAAACTATTTCCAGCTTCTGCTGCGTCCGAGAACTTCGTATCTCACATCTAAGTTACTGGAGTCCATCGAAACGCCAAATAACATGATAGATGAGTAAGGATCGATTAGATACATCACATGAACAACGCTAATGCGTGTTGTTTCGTTTAAAACTATTTCCAGGTTCTGCTGCGTCCGAGAACTTCGTATCTCACGTCAGGGTTACTGGAGTCCATCCAAACGTCAAATAACATGATAGATAAGTAAGGATCGATTAGATACATCACAGGAACAACGCTAATGCGTGTTGTTTCGTTTAAAACTATTTCCAGCTTCTGCTGTGTCCGAAAATTTCGTTTCTCACATTAGAGTTACTGGAGTTCATCGAAACGTCAAATAACATGATAGATGAGTAAGGATCGATTAGATACATCACAGGAACAACGCTAATGCGTGTTGTTTCGTTTAAAACTATTTCCAGCTTCTGCTGCCTCAGAAAACGTCGTATCTCACATCAGAGCTACTGGAGTCCATCGAAACGCCAAACAACATGATAGATGAGTAAGGATCGATTAGATACATCACAGGAACAACGCTAATGCGTGTTGTTTCGTTTAAAACTATTTCCAGGTTCTGCTGCGTCCGAGAACTTCGTATCTCACGTCAGGGTTACTGGAGTCCATCCAAACGTCAAATCACATGATAGATGAGTAAGGATCGATTAGATACATCACAGGAACAACGCTAATACGTGTTGTTTTGTTCAAAACTATTTCCAGCTTCTGCTGCGTCCGAAATCTTTGTGTCTCTCATCAGAGTTACTGGAGTCCATCCAAACGTCAAATAACATGATAGATGAGTAAGGATCGATTAGATACATCACAGGAACAACGCTAATACGTGTTGTTTCTTTTAAAACTATTTCCAGCTTCTGCTGCGTCCGAAAATTTCGTATCTCACATTAGAGTTACTGGAGTCCATCGAAACGTCAAATAACATAGTAGCTAAGTAAGGATCGATTAGATACATCACAGGAATAACGCTAATACGTGTTGTATCGTTCAAAACTATTTCCAGCTTCTGCTGCGTCCAAAAACTTTGTATCTCACATCAGAGTTACTGGAGTCCATCCAAACGTCAAATAACATGATAGATGAGTAAGGATCGATTAGATACATCACAGGAACAACGCTAATACGTGTTGTTTCGTTTAAAACTATTTCCAGCTTCTGCTGCGTCCGAGAACATCGTATCTCACGTCAGGGTTACTGGAGTCCATCCAAACGCCAAATAACATGATAGATGAGTAAGGATCGATTAGATACATCACAGGAACAACGCTAATACGTGTTGTTTCATTTAAAACTATTTCCAGCTTCAGCTGCGTCCAAAAACTTTGTATCTCACATCAGACTTACTGGAGTCCATCCAAACGTCAAATAACATGATAGATAAGTAAGGATCGATTAGATACATCACAGGAACAACGCTAATGCGTGTTGTTTCGTTTAAAACTATTTCCAGCTTCTGCTGCGTCCGAAAATTTCGTATCTCACATTAGAGTTACTGGAGTCCATCGAAACGTCAAATATCATAGTAGCTAAGTAAGGATCGATTAGATACATCACAGGAACAACGCTAATGCGCGTTGTTTCGTTTAAAACTATTTCCAGGTTCTGCTGCGTCCGAGAACTTCGTATCTCACCTCAAAGTTACTGGAATCCATCGAAACGCCAAATAACATGATATATGAGTAAGGATCGATTAGATACATCACAGGAACAACGCTAATGCGTGTTGTATCGTCTAAAACTATTTCCAGCTTTTGCTGCGTCCGAAAATTTCGTATCTCATATTAGAGTTACTGGAGTCCATCGAAACGTCAAATAACATAGTAGCTAAGTAAGGATCGATTAGATACATCACAGGAACAACGCTAATACGTGTTGTTTCGTTCAAAACTATTTCCAGCTTCAGCTGCGTCCGAGAACTTCGTATCTCACATCAAAGTTACTGGAGTCCATCGAAACGCCAAATAACATAATAGATGAGTAAGGATCGATTAGATACATCACAGGAACAACGCTAATGCGTGTTGTTTCGTTTAAAACTATTTCCAGGTTCTGCTGCGTCCGAGAACTTCGTATCTCACGTCAGGGTTACTGGAGTCCATCCAAACGTCAAATAACATGATAGATGAGTAAGGATCGATTAGATACATCACAGGAACAACGCTAATGCGTGTTGTTTCGTTTAAAACTATTTCCAGCTTCTGCTGCGTCCGAAAATTTCGTTTCTCACATTAGAGTTACTGGAGTCCATCGAAACGTCAAATAACGTGATAGATGAGTAAGGATCGATTAGATACATCACAGGAACAACGCTAATGCGTGTTGTTTCGTTTAAAACTATTTCCAGTTTCTGCTGCGTCCGAAAATTTCGTATCTCACATTAGAGTTACTGGAGTCCATCGAAACGTCAAATATCATAGTAGCTAAGTAAGGATCGATTAGATACATCACAGGAACAACGCTAATACGTGTTGTTTCGTTTAAAACTATTTCCAGCTTCTGCTGCGTCCGAAAACGTCGTATCTCACATCAGAGCTACTGGAGTCCATCGAAACGCCAAATAACATGATATATGGGTAAGGATCGATTAGATACAGCACAGGAACAACGCTAATACGTGTTGTTTCGTTTAAAACTATTTCCAGCTCCTGCTGCGTCCATAAACTTTGTATCTCACATCAGACTTACTGGAGTCCATCCAAACGTCAAATAACATGATAGATAAGTAAGGATCGATTAGATACATCACAGTAACAACGCTAATGCGTGTTGTTTCGTTTAAAACTATTTCTAGCTTCAGCTGCGTCCGAGAACTCCGTATCTCACATCAAAGTTACTGGAGTCCATCGAAACGCCAAATAACATGATAGATCAGTAAGGATCGATTAGATACATCACAGGAACAACGCTAATACGTGTTGTTTCATTTAAAACTATTTCCAGCTTCAGCTGCGTCCGAGAACTTCGTATCTCACATCAAAGTTACTGGAGTCCATCGAAACGCCAAATAACATGATAGATGAGTAAGGATCGATTAGATACATCACAGGAACAACGCTAATGCGTGTTGTTTCGTTTAAAACTATTTCCAGGTTCTGCTGCGTCCGAGAACTTCGTATCTCACGTCAGGGTTACTGGAGTCCATCCAAACGTCAAATAACATGATAGATGAGTAAGGATCGATTAGATACATCACAGGAACAACGCTAATGCGTGTTGTTTCGTTTAAAACTATTTCCAGCTTCTGCTGCGTCCGAAAATTTCGTTTCTCACATTAGAGTTACTGGAGTCCATCGAAACGTCAAATATCATAGTAGCTAAGTAAGGATCGATTAGATACATCACAGGAACAACGCTAATACGTGTTGTTTCGTTTAAAACTATTTCCAGCTTCTGCTGCGTAAGAAAACGTCGTATCTCACATCAGAGCTACTGGAGTCCATCGAAACGCCAAATAACATGATAGATGAGTAAGGATCGATTAGATACAGCACAGGAACAACGCTAATACGTGTTGTTTCATTTAAAACTATTTCCAGCTTCAGCTGCGTCCGAGAACTTCGTATCTCACATCAAAGTTATTGGAGTCCATCGAAACGCCAAATAACATGATAGATGAGTAAGGATCGATTAGATGCATCACAGGAACAACACTAATACGTGTTGTTTCGTTTAAAACTATTTCCAACTCCTGCTGCGTCCAAAAACTTTGTATCTCACATCCGACTTACTGGAGTCCATCCAAACGTCAAATAACATGTTAGATAAGTAAAGATCGATTAGATACATCACAGGAACAACGCTAATGCGTGTTGTTTCGTTTAAAACTATTTCCAGCTTCTGCTGCGTCCGAAATCTTTGTGTCTCTCATCAGAGTTACTGGAGTCCATCCAAACGTCAAATAACATGATAGATGAGTAAGGATCGATTAGATACATCACAGGAACAACGCTAATGCGTGTTGTTTCGTTTAAAACTATTTCCAGGTTCTGCTGCGTCCGAGAACTTCGTATCTCACGTCAGGGTTACTGGAGTCCATCCAAACGTCAAATCACATGATAGATGAGTAAGAATCGATTAGATACATCACAGGAACAACGCTAATACGTGTTGTTTTGTTCAAAACTATTTCCAGCTTCTGCTGCGTCCGAAATCTTTGTGTCTCTCATCAGAGTTACTGGAGTCCATCCAAACGTCAAATAACATGATAGATGAGTAAGGATCGATTAGATACATCACAGGAACAACGCTAATACGTGTTGTTTCGTTCAAAACTATTTCCAGCTTCTGCTGCGTCCGAAAATTTCGTATCTCACATTAGAGTTACTGGAGTCCATCGAAACGTCAAATAACATAGTAGCTAAGTAAGGATCGATTAGATACATCACAGGAACAACGCTAATACGTGTTGTTTCGTTTAAAACTATTTCCAGCTTCTGCTGCGTCCGAGAACATCGTATCTCACGTCAGGGTTACTGGAGTCCATCCAAACGTCAAATAACATGATAGATAAGTAAGGATCGATTAGATACAGCACAGGAACAACGCTAATACGTGTTGTTTCGTTTAAAACTATTTCCAGCTCCTGCTGTGTCCAAAAACTTTGTATCTCACATCAGACTTACTGGAGTCCATCCAAACGTCAAATAACATGATAGATAAGTAAGGATCGATTAGATACATCACAGTAACAACGCTACTGCGTGCTGTTTCGTTTAAAACTATTTCTAGCTTCAGCTGCGTCCGAGAACTTCGTATCTCACATCAAAGTTACTGGAGTCCATCGGAACGCCAAATAACATGATAGATGAGTAAGGATCGATTAGATACATCACAGGAACAACGCTAATACGTGCTGTTTCGTTCAAAACTATTTCCATCTTCTGCTGCGTCCAAAAACTTTGTATCTCACATCAGAGTTACTGGAGTCCATCCAAACGTCAAATAACATGATAGATAAGTAAGGATCGATTAGATACATCACAGGAACAACGCTAATGCGTGTTGTTTCGTTTAAAACTATTTCCAGCTTCTGCTGCGTCCGAGAACTTCGTATCTCACGTCAGGGTTACTGGAGTCCATCCAAACGTCAAATAACATGATAGATAAGTAAGGATCGATTAGATACATCACAGGAACAACGCTAATGCGTGTTGTTTCCTTTAAAACTATTTCCAGCTTCTGCTGCGTCCGAAAATTTCGTATCTCACATTAGAGTTACTGGAGTCCATCCAAACGTCAAATAACATGTTAGATAAGTAAGGATCGTTTAGATACATCACAGGAACAACGCTAATACGTGTTGTTTCATTTAAAACTATTTCCAGATTCAGCTGCGTCCGAGAACTTCGTATCTCACATCAAAGTTACTGGAGTCCATCGAAACGCCAAATAACATGATAGATGAGTAAGGATCGATTAGATACATCACAGGAACAACGCTAATGCGTGTTGTTTCGTTTAACACTATTTCCAGCTTCTGCTGCGTCCGAAAATTTCGTATCTCTCATTAGAGTTACTGGAGTCCATCCAAACGTCAAATAACATGATAGATAAGTAAGGATCGATTAGATACATCACAGGAACAACGCTAATGCGTGTTGTTTTGTTTAAAACTATTTCCAGCTTCTGCTGTGTCCGAAAATTTCGTTTCTCACATTAGAGTTACTGGAGTTCATCGAAACGTCAAATAACATGATAGATGAGTAAGGATCGATTAGATACATCACAGGAACAACGCTAATGCGTGTTGTTTCGTTTAAAACTATTTCCAGCTTCTGCTGCCTCAGAAAACGTCGTATCTCACATCAGAGCTACTGGAGTCCATCGAAACGCAAAATAACATGATAGATGAGTAAGGATCGATTAGATACATCACAGGAACAACGCTAATGCGTGTTGTTTCGTTTAAAACTATTTCCAGGTTCTGCTGCGTCCGAGAACTTCGTATCTCACGTCAGGGTTACTGGAGTCCATCCAAACGTCAAATAACATGATAGATAAGTAAGGATCGATTAGATACAGCACAGGAACAACGCTAATACGTGTTGTTTCGTTTAAAACTATTTCCAGCTCCTGCTGCGTCCAAAAACTTTGTATCTCACATCAGACTTACTGGAGTCCATCCAAACGTCAAATAACATGATAGATAAGTAAGGATCGATTAGATACATCACAGGAACAACGCTAATGCGTGTTGTTTCGTTTAAAACTATTTCCAGCTTCTGCTGCCTCAGAAAACGTCGTATCTCACATCAGAGCTACTGGAGTCCATCGAAACGCCAAATAACATGATAGATGAGTAAGGATCGATTAGATACATCACAGGAACAACGCTAATACGTGTTGTTTCGTTTAAAACTATTTCCAGCTTCTGCTGCGTCCGAGAACTTCGTATCTCACGTCAGGGTTACTGGAGTCTATCCAAACGTCAAATAACATGATAGATAAGTAAGGATCGATTAGATACATCACAGGAACAACGCTAATACGTGTTGTTTCATTTAAAACTATTTCCAGCTTCAGCTGCGTCCGAGAACTTCGCATCTCACATCAAAGTTACTGGAATCCATGGAAACGCCAAATAACATGATAGATGAGTAAGGATCGATTAGATACATCACAGGAACAACGCTAATGCGTGTTGTTTCGTTTAAAACTATTTCCAGCTTCTGCTGCGTCCGAAAATTTCGTATCTCACATTAGAGTTACTGGAGTCCATCGAAACGTCAAATATCATAGTAGCTAAGTAAGGATCGATTAGATACATCACAGGAACAACGCTAATGCGCGTTGTTTCGTTTAAAACTATTTCCAGATTCTGCTGCGTCCGAGAACTTCGTATCTCACCTCAAAGTTACTGGAATCCATCGAAACGCCAAATAACATGATATATGAGTAAGGATCGATTAGATACATCACAGGAACAACGCTAATGCGTGTTGTTTCGTCTAAAACTATTTCCAGCTTTTGCTGCGTCCGAAAATTTCGTATCTCATATTAGAGTTACTGGAGTCCATCGAAACGTCAAATAACATAGTAGCTAAGTAAGGATCGATTAGATACATCACAGGAACAACGCTAATACGTGTTGTTTCGTTCAAAACTATTTCCAGCTTCAGCTGCGTCCGAGAACTTCGTATCTCACATCAAAGTTACTGGAGTCCATCGAAACGCCAAATAACATGATAGATGAGTAAGGATCGATTAGATACATCACAGGAACAACGCTAATGCGTGTTGTTTCGTTTAAAACTATTTCCAGGTTCTGCTGCGTCCGAGAACTTCGTATCTCACGTCAGGGTTACTGGAGTCCATCCAAACGTCAAATAACATGATAGATGAGTAAGGATCGATTAGATACATCACAGGAACAACGCTAATGCGTGTTGTTTCGTTTAAAACTATTTCCAGCTTCTGCTGCGTCCGAAAATTTCGTTTCTCACATTAGAGTTACTGGAGTCCATCGAAACGTCAAATAACGTGATAGATGAGTAAGGATCGATTAGATACATCACAGGAACAACGCTAATGCGTGTTGTTTCGTTTAAAACTATTTCCAGTTTCTGCTGCGTCCGAAAATTTCGTATCTCACATTAGAGTTACTGGAGTCCATCGAAACGTCAAATATCATAGTAGCTAAGTAAGGATCGATTAGATACATCACAGGAACAACGCTAATACGTGTTGTTTCGTTTAAAACTATTTCCAGCTTCTGCTGCGTCCGAAAACGTCGTATCTCACATCAGAGCTACTGGAGTCCATCGAAACGCCAAATAACATGATATATGAGTAAGGATCGATTAGATACAGCACAGGAACAACGCTAATACGTGTTGTTTCGTTTAAAACTATTTCCAGCTCCTGCTGCGTCCATAAACTTTGTATCTCACATCAGACTTACTGGAGTCCATCCAAACGTCAAATAACATGATAGATAAGTAAGGATCGATTAGATACATCACAGTAACAACGCTAATGCGTGTTGTTTCGTTTAAAACTATTTCTAGCTTCAGCTGCGTCCGAGAACTCCGTATCTCACATCAAAGTTACTGGAGTCCATCGAAACGCCAAATAACATGATAGATGAGTAAGGATCGATTAGATACATCACAGGAACAACGCTAATACGTGTTGTTTCATTTAAAACTATTTCCAGCTTCAGCTGCGTCCGAGAACTTCGTATCTCACATCAAAGTTATTGGAGTCCATCGAAACGCCAAATAACATGATAGATGAGTAAGGATCGATTAGATGCATCACAGTAACAACGCTAATGCGTGTTGTTTCGTTTAAAACTATTTCTAGCTTCAGCTGCGTCCGAGAACTCCGTATCTCACATCAAAGTTACTGGAGTCCATCGAAACGCCAAATAACATGATAGATGAGTAAGGATCGATTAGATGCATCACAGGAACAACACTAATACGTGTTGTTTCGTTTAAAACTATTTCCAACTCCTGCTGCGTCCAAAAACTTTGTATCTCACATCCGACTTACTGGAGTCCATCCAAACGTCAAATAACATGTTAGATAAGTAAAGATCGATTAGATACATCACAGGAACAACGCTAATGCGTGTTGTTTCGTTTAAAACTATTTCCAGCTTCTGCTGCGTCCGAAATCTTTGTGTCTCTCATCAGAGTTACTGGAGTCCATCCAAACGTCAAATAACATGATAGATGAGTAAGGATCGATTAGATACATCACAGGAACAACGCTAATGCGTGTTGTTTCGATTAAAACTATTTCCAGGTTCTGCTGCGTCCGAGAACTTCGTATCTCACGTCAGGGTTACTGGAGTCCATCCAAACGTCAAATCACATGATAGATGAGTAAGGATCGATTAGATACATCACAGGAACAACGCTAATACGTGTTGTTTTGTTCAAAACTATTTCCAGCTTCTGCTGCGTCCGAAATCTTTGTGTCTCTCATCAGAGTTACTGGAGTCCATCCAAACGTCAAATAACATGATAGATGAGTAAGGATCGATTAGATACATCACAGGAACAACGCTAATACGTGTTGTTTCGTTTAAAACTATTTCCAGCTTCTGCTGCGTCCGAGAACATCGTATCTCACGTCAGGGTTACTGGAGTCCATCCAAACGTCAAATAACATGATAGATAAGTAAGGATCGATTAGATACAGCACAGGAACAACGCTAATACGTGTTGTTTCGTTTAAAACTATTTCCAGCTCCTGCTGCGTCCAAAAACTTTGTATCTCACATCAGACTTACTGGAGTCCATCCAAACGTCAAATAACATGATAGATAAGTAAGGATCGATTAGATACATCACAGTAACAACGCTACTGCGTGCTGTTTCGTTTAAAACTATTTCTAGCTTCAGCTGCGTCCGAGAACTTCGTATCTCACATCAAAGTTACTGGAGTCCATCGGAACGCCAAATAACATGATAGATGAGTAAGGATCGATTAGATACATCACAGGAACAACGCTAATACGTGCTGTTTCGTTCAAAACTATTTCCATCTTCTGCTGCGTCCAAAAACTTTGTATCTCACATCAGAGTTACTGGAGTCCATCCAAACGTCAAATAACATGATAGATGAGTAAGGATCGATTAGATACATCACAGGAACAACGCTAATACGTGTTGTTTCGTTTAAAACTATTTCCAGCTTCTGCTGCGTCCGAGAACTTCGTATCTCACGTCAGGGTTACTGGAGTCCATCCAAACGTCAAATAACATGATAGATAAGTAAGGATCGATTAGATACATCACAGGAACAACGCTAATGCGTGTTGTTTCGTTTAAAACTATTTCCAGCTTCTGCTGCCTCCGAGAACTTCGTATCTCACGTCAGGGTTACTGGAGTCCATCCAAACGTCAAATAACATGATAGATATGTAAGGATCGATTAGATACATCACAGGAACAACGCTAATGCGTGTTGTTTCCTTTAAAACTATTTCCAGCTTCTGCTGCGTCCGAAAATTTCGTATCTCACATTAGAGTTACTGGAGTCCATCCAAACGTCAAATAACATGTTAGATAAGTAAGGATCGTTTAGATACATCACAGGAACAACGCTAATACGTGTTGTTTCATTTAAAACTATTTCCAGATTCAGCTGCGTCCGAGAACTTCGTATCTCACATCAAAGTTACTGGAGTCCATCGAAACGCCAAATAACATGATAGATGAGTAAGGATCGATTAGATACATCACAGGAACAACGCTAATGCGTGTTGTTTCGTTTAACACTATTTCCAGCTTCTGCTGCGTCCGAAAATTTCGTATCTCTCATTAGAGTTACTGGAGTCCATCGAAACGTCAAATAACATAGTAGCTAAGTAAGGATCGATTAGATACATCACAGGAACAACGCTAATACGTGTTGTTTCGTTCAAAACTATTTCCAGCTTCTGCTGCGTCCAAAAACTTTGTATCTAACATCAGAGTTACTGGAGTCCATCTAAACCTCAAATAACATGATAGATGAGTAAGGATCGATTAGATACATCACAGGAACAACGCTAATACGTGTTGTTTCGTTTAAAACTATTTCCAGCTTCTGCTGCGTCCGAGAACTTCGTATCTCACGTCAGGGTTACTGGAGTCCATCCAAACGTCAAATAACATGATAGATAAGTAAGGATCGATTAGATACATCACAGGAACAACGCTAATGCGTGTTGTTCCGTTTAAAACTATTTCCAGCTTCTGCTGAGTCCGAAAATTTCGTATCTCACATTAGAGTTACTGGAGTCCATCGAAACGTCAAATAACATGTTAGATAAGTAAGGATCGTTTAGATATATCACAGAAACAACGCTAATACGTGTTGTTTCATTTAAAACTATTTCCAGCTTCAGCTGCGTCCGAGAACTTCGTATCTCACATCAAAGTTACTGGAGTCCATCGAAACGCCAAATAACATGATATATGAGTAAGGATCGATTAGATACAGCACAGGAACAACGCTAATACGTGTTGTTTCGTTTAAAACTATTTCCAGCTCCTGCTGCGTCCAAGAACTTTGTATCTCACATCAGACTTATTGGAGTCCATCCAAACGTCAAATAACATGTTAGATAAGTAAGGATCGTTTAGATACATCACAGGAACAACGCTAATACGTGTTGTTTCATTTAAAACTATTTCCAGCTTCAGCTGCGTGCGAGAACTTCGTATCTCACATCAAAGTTACTGGAGTCCATCGAAACGCCAAATAACATGATAGATGAGTAAGGATCGATTAGATACATCACAGGAACAACGCTAATGCGTGTTGTTTCGTTTAAAACTATTTCCAGCTTCTGCTGCGTCCGAAAATTTCGTATCTCACATTAGAGTTACTGGAGTCCATCGAAACGTCAAATAACATAGTAGCTAAGTAAGGATCGATTAGATACATCACAGGAACAACGCTAATACGTGTTGTTTCGTTCAAAACTATTTCCAGCTTCTGCTGCGTCCAAAAACATTGTATCTCACATCAGAGTTACTGGAGTCCATCTAAACCTCAAATTACATGATAGATGAATAAGGATCGATTAGATACATCACAGGAACAACGCTAATACGTGTTGTTTCGTTTAAAACTATTTCCAGCTTCTGTTGCGTCCGAGAACTTCGTATCTCACGTCAGGGTTACTGGAGTCCATCCAAACGTCAAATAACATGATAGATAAGTAAGGATCGATTAGATACATCACAGGAACAACGCTAATGCGTGTTGTTTCGTTTAAAACTATTTCCAGCTTCTGCTGCGTCCGAAAATTTCGTGTCTCACATTAGAGTTACTGGAGTCCATCGAAACGTCAAATAACATGATAGATGAGTAAGGATCGATTAGATACATCACAGGAACAACGCTAATACGTGTTGTTTCGTTTAAAACTATTTCCAGCTTCTGCTGCGTCCGAAAACGTCGTATCTCACATCAGAGCTACTGGAGTCCATCGAAACGCCAAATAACACGATATATGAGTAAGGATCGATTAGATACAGCACAGGAACAACGCTAATACGTGTTGTTTCGTCTAAAACTATTTCCAGCTCCTGCTGCGTCCATAAACTTTGTATCTCACATCAGACTTACTGGAGTCCATCCAAACGTCAAATAACATGATAGATAAGTTACTGGAGTCCATCGAAACGCCAAATAACATGATATATGAGTAAGGATCGATTAGATACAGCACAGGAACAACGCTAATACGTGTTGTTTCGTTTAAAACTATTTCCAGCTCCTGCTGCGTCCAAAAACTTTGTATCTCACATCAGACTTACTGGAGTCCATCCAAACGTCAAATAACATGTTAGATAAGTAAGGATCGTTTAGATACATCACAGGAACAACGCTAATACGTGTTGTTTCATTTAAAACTATTTCCAGCTTCAGCTGCGTCCGAGAACTTCGTATCTCACATCAAAGTTACTGGAGTCCATCGAAACGTCAAATAACATGATAGATGAGTAAGGATCGATTAGATACATCACAGGAACAACGCTAATACGTGTTGTTTCGTTCAAAACTATTTCCAGCTTCTGCTGCGTCCGAAATCTTTGTGTCTCTCATCAGAGTTACTGGAGTCCATCCAAACGTCAAATAACATGGTAGATGAGTAAGGATCGATTAGATACATCACAGGAACAACGCTAATACGTGTTGTTTCGTTTAAAACTATTTCCAGCTTCTGCTGCGTCCGAAAATTTCGTATCTCACATTAGAGTTACTGGAGTCCATCCAAACGTCAAATAACATGTTAGATAAGTAAGGATCGTTTAGATACATCACAGGAACAACGCTTATACGTGTTGTTTCATTTAAAACTATTTCCAGATTCAGCTGCGTCCGAGAACTTCGTATCTCACATCAAAGTTACTGGAGACCATCGAAACGCCAAATAACATGATAGATGAGTAAGGATCGATTAGATACATCACAGGAACAACGCTAATGCGTGTTGTTTCGTTTAACACTATTTCCAGCTTCTGCTGCGTCCGAAAATTTCGTATCTCTCATTAGAGTTAGTGGAGTCCATCGAAACGTCAAATAACATAGTAGCTAAGTAAGGATGGATTAGATACATCACAGGAACAACGCTAATACGTGTTGTTTCGTTCAAAACTATTTCCAGCTTCTGTTGCGTCCGAGAACTTCGTATCTCACGTCAGGGTTACTGGAGTCCATCCAAACGTCAAATAACATGATAGATAAGTAAGGATCGATTAGATACATCACAGGAACAACGCTAATGCGTGTTGTTTCGTTTAAAACTATTTCCAGCTTCTGCTGCGTCCGAAAATTTCGTATCTCTCATTAGAGTTACTGGAGTCCATCGAAACGTCAAATAACATGATAGATGAGTAAGGATCGATTAGATACATCACAGGAACAACGCTAATACGTGTTGTTTCGTTTAAAACTATTTCCAGCTTCTGCTGCGTCCGAGAACTTCGTATCTCACGTCAGGGTTACTGGAGTCCATCCAAACGTCAAATAACATGATAGATAAGTAAGGATCGATTAGATACATCACAGGAACAACGCTAATACGTGTTGTTTCATTTAAAACTATTTCCAGCTTCAGCTGCGTCCAAAAACTTTGTATCTCACATCAGACTTACTGGAGTCCATCCAAACGTCAAATAACATGATAGATAAGTAAGGATCGATTAGATACATCACAGGAACAACGCTAATGCGTGTTGTTTCGTTTAAAACTATTTCCAGCTCCTGCTGCGTCCAAAAACTTTGTATCTCACATCAGACTTACTGGAGTCCATCCAAACGTCAAATAACATGATAGATAAGTAAGGATCGATTAGATACATCACAGGAACAACGCTAATACGTGTTGTTTCGTTTAAAACTATTTCCAGCTTCTGCTGCGTCCGAGAACTTCGTATCTCACGTCAGGGTTACTGGAGTCCATCCAAACGTCAAATAACATGATAGATAAGTAAGGATCGATTAGATACATCACAGGAACAACGCTAATACGTGTTGTTTCATTTAAAACTATTTCCAGCTTCAGCTGCGTCCAAAAACTTTGTATCTCACATCAGACTTACTGGAGTCCATCCAAACGTCAAATAACATGATAGATAAGTAAGGATCGATTAGATACATCACAGGAACAACGCTAATGCGTGTTGTTTCGTTTAAAACTATTTCCAGCTCCTGCTGCGTCCAAAAACTTTGTATCTCACATCAGACTTACTGGAGTCCATCCAAACGTCAAATAACATGATAGATAAGTAAGGATCGATTAGATACATCACAGGAACAACGCTAATACGTGTTGTTTCGTTTAAAACTATTTCCAGCTTCTGCTGCGTCCGAGAACTTCGTATCTCACGTCAGGGTTACTGGAGTCCATCCAAACGTCAAATAACATGATAGATAAGTAAGGATCGATTAGATACATCACAGGAACAACGCTAATACGTGTTGTTTCATTTAAAACTATTTCCAGCTTCAGCTGCGTCCAAAAACTTTGTATCTCACATCAGACTTACTGGAGTCCATCCAAACGTCAAATAACATGATAGATAAGTAAGGATCGATTAGATACATCACAGGAACAACGCTAATGCGTGTTGTTTCGTTTAAAACTATTTCCAGCTCCTGCTGCGTCCAAAAACTTTGTATCTCACATCAGACTTACTGGAGTCCATCCAAACGTCAAATAACATGATAGATAAGTAAGGATCGATTAGATACATCACAGGAACAACGCTAATACGTGTTGTTTCGTTTAAAACTATTTCCAGCTTCTGCTGCGTCCGAGAACTTCGTATCTCACGTCAGGGTTACTGGAGTCCATCCAAACGTCAAATAACATGATAGATAAGTAAGGATCGATTAGATACATCACAGGAACAACGCTAATACGTGTTGTTTCATTTAAAACTATTTCCAGCTTCAGCTGCGTCCAAAAACTTTGTATCTCACATCAGACTTACTGGAGTCCATCCAAACGTCAAATAACATGATAGATAAGTAAGGATCGATTAGATACATCACAGGAACAACGCTAATGCGTGTTGTTTCGTTTAAAACTATTTCCAGCTCCTGCTGCGTCCAAAAACTTTGTATCTCACATCAGACTTACTGGAGTCCATCCAAACGTCAAATAACATGATAGATAAGTAAGGATCGATTAGATACATCACAGGAACAACGCTAATACGTGTTGTTTCGTTTAAAACTATTTCCAGCTTCTGCTGCGTCCGAGAACTTCGTATCTCACGTCAGGGTTACTGGAGTCCATCCAAACGTCAAATAACATGATAGATAAGTAAGGATCGATTAGATACATCACAGGAACAACGCTAATACGTGTTGTTTCATTTAAAACTATTTCCAGCTTCAGCTGCGTCCAAAAACTTTGTATCTCACATCAGACTTACTGGAGTCCATCCAAACGTCAAATAACATGATAGATAAGTAAGGATCGATTAGATACATCACAGGAACAACGCTAATGCGTGTTGTTTCGTTTAAAACTATTTCCAGCTCCTGCTGCGTCCAAAAACTTTGTATCTCACATCAGACTTACTGGAGTCCATCCAAACGTCAAATAACATGATAGATAAGTAAGGATCGATTAGATACATCACAGGAACAACGCTAATACGTGTTGTTTCGTTTAAAACTATTTCCAGCTTCTGCTGCGTCCGAGAACTTCGTATCTCACGTCAGGGTTACTGGAGTCCATCCAAACGTCAAATAACATGATAGATAAGTAAGGATCGATTAGATACATCACAGGAACAACGCTAATACGTGTTGTTTCATTTAAAACTATTTCCAGCTTCAGCTGCGTCCAAAAACTTTGTATCTCACATCAGACTTACTGGAGTCCATCCAAACGTCAAATAACATGATAGATAAGTAAGGATCGATTAGATACATCACAGGAACAACGCTAATGCGTGTTGTTTCGTTTAAAACTATTTCCAGCTCCTGCTGCGTCCAAAAACTTTGTATCTCACATCAGACTTACTGGAGTCCATCCAAACGTCAAATAACATGATAGATAAGTAAGGATCGATTAGATACATCACAGGAACAACGCTAATACGTGTTGTTTCGTTTAAAACTATTTCCAGCTTCTGCTGCGTCCGAGAACTTCGTATCTCACGTCAGGGTTACTGGAGTCCATCCAAACGTCAAATAACATGATAGATAAGTAAGGATCGATTAGATACATCACAGGAACAACGCTAATACGTGTTGTTTCATTTAAAACTATTTCCAGCTTCAGCTGCGTCCAAAAACTTTGTATCTCACATCAGACTTACTGGAGTCCATCCAAACGTCAAATAACATGATAGATAAGTAAGGATCGATTAGATACATCACAGGAACAACGCTAATGCGTGTTGTTTCGTTTAAAACTATTTCCAGCTCCTGCTGCGTCCAAAAACTTTGTATCTCACATCAGACTTACTGGAGTCCATCCAAACGTCAAATAACATGATAGATAAGTAAGGATCGATTAGATACATCACAGGAACAACGCTAATACGTGTTGTTTCGTTTAAAACTATTTCCAGCTTCTGCTGCGTCCGAGAACTTCGTATCTCACGTCAGGGTTACTGGAGTCCATCCAAACGTCAAATAACATGATAGATAAGTAAGGATCGATTAGATACATCACAGGAACAACGCTAATACGTGTTGTTTCATTTAAAACTATTTCCAGCTTCAGCTGCGTCCAAAAACTTTGTATCTCACATCAGACTTACTGGAGTCCATCCAAACGTCAAATAACATGATAGATAAGTAAGGATCGATTAGATACATCACAGGAACAACGCTAATGCGTGTTGTTTCGTTTAAAACTATTTCCAGCTCCTGCTGCGTCCAAAAACTTTGTATCTCACATCAGACTTACTGGAGTCCATCCAAACGTCAAATAACATGATAGATAAGTAAGGATCGATTAGATACATCACAGGAACAACGCTAATACGTGTTGTTTCGTTTAAAACTATTTCCAGCTTCTGCTGCGTCCGAGAACTTCGTATCTCACGTCAGGGTTACTGGAGTCCATCCAAACGTCAAATAACATGATAGATAAGTAAGGATCGATTAGATACATCACAGGAACAACGCTAATACGTGTTGTTTCATTTAAAACTATTTCCAGCTTCAGCTGCGTCCAAAAACTTTGTATCTCACATCAGACTTACTGGAGTCCATCCAAACGTCAAATAACATGATAGATAAGTAAGGATCGATTAGATACATCACAGGAACAACGCTAATGCGTGTTGTTTCGTTTAAAACTATTTCCAGCTCCTGCTGCGTCCAAAAACTTTGTATCTCACATCAGACTTACTGGAGTCCATCCAAACGTCAAATAACATGATAGATAAGTAAGGATCGATTAGATACATCACAGGAACAACGCTAATACGTGTTGTTTCGTTTAAAACTATTTCCAGCTTCTGCTGCGTCCGAGAACTTCGTATCTCACGTCAGGGTTACTGGAGTCCATCCAAACGTCAAATAACATGATAGATAAGTAAGGATCGATTAGATACATCACAGGAACAACGCTAATACGTGTTGTTTCATTTAAAACTATTTCCAGCTTCAGCTGCGTCCAAAAACTTTGTATCTCACATCAGACTTACTGGAGTCCATCCAAACGTCAAATAACATGATAGATAAGTAAGGATCGATTAGATACATCACAGGAACAACGCTAATGCGTGTTGTTTCGTTTAAAACTATTTCCAGCTCCTGCTGCGTCCAAAAACTTTGTATCTCACATCAGACTTACTGGAGTCCATCCAAACGTCAAATAACATGATAGATAAGTAAGGATCGATTAGATACATCACAGGAACAACGCTAATACGTGTTGTTTCGTTTAAAACTATTTCCAGCTTCTGCTGCGTCCGAGAACTTCGTATCTCACGTCAGGGTTACTGGAGTCCATCCAAACGTCAAATAACATGATAGATAAGTAAGGATCGATTAGATACATCACAGGAACAACGCTAATACGTGTTGTTTCATTTAAAACTATTTCCAGCTTCAGCTGCGTCCAAAAACTTTGTATCTCACATCAGACTTACTGGAGTCCATCCAAACGTCAAATAACATGATAGATAAGTAAGGATCGATTAGATACATCACAGGAACAACGCTAATGCGTGTTGTTTCGTTTAAAACTATTTCCAGCTCCTGCTGCGTCCAAAAACTTTGTATCTCACATCAGACTTACTGGAGTCCATCCAAACGTCAAATAACATGATAGATAAGTAAGGATCGATTAGATACATCACAGGAACAACGCTAATACGTGTTGTTTCGTTTAAAACTATTTCCAGCTTCTGCTGCGTCCGAGAACTTCGTATCTCACGTCAGGGTTACTGGAGTCCATCCAAACGTCAAATAACATGATAGATAAGTAAGGATCGATTAGATACATCACAGGAACAACGCTAATACGTGTTGTTTCATTTAAAACTATTTCCAGCTTCAGCTGCGTCCAAAAACTTTGTATCTCACATCAGACTTACTGGAGTCCATCCAAACGTCAAATAACATGATAGATAAGTAAGGATCGATTAGATACATCACAGGAACAACGCTAATGCGTGTTGTTTCGTTTAAAACTATTTCCAGCTCCTGCTGCGTCCAAAAACTTTGTATCTCACATCAGACTTACTGGAGTCCATCCAAACGTCAAATAACATGATAGATAAGTAAGGATCGATTAGATACATCACAGGAACAACGCTAATACGTGTTGTTTCGTTTAAAACTATTTCCAGCTTCTGCTGCGTCCGAGAACTTCGTATCTCACGTCAGGGTTACTGGAGTCCATCCAAACGTCAAATAACATGATAGATAAGTAAGGATCGATTAGATACATCACAGGAACAACGCTAATACGTGTTGTTTCATTTAAAACTATTTCCAGCTTCAGCTGCGTCCAAAAACTTTGTATCTCACATCAGACTTACTGGAGTCCATCCAAACGTCAAATAACATGATAGATAAGTAAGGATCGATTAGATACATCACAGGAACAACGCTAATGCGTGTTGTTTCGTTTAAAACTATTTCCAGCTCCTGCTGCGTCCAAAAACTTTGTATCTCACATCAGACTTACTGGAGTCCATCCAAACGTCAAATAACATGATAGATAAGTAAGGATCGATTAGATACATCACAGGAACAACGCTAATACGTGTTGTTTCGTTTAAAACTATTTCCAGCTTCTGCTGCGTCCGAGAACTTCGTATCTCACGTCAGGGTTACTGGAGTCCATCCAAACGTCAAATAACATGATAGATAAGTAAGGATCGATTAGATACATCACAGGAACAACGCTAATACGTGTTGTTTCATTTAAAACTATTTCCAGCTTCAGCTGCGTCCAAAAACTTTGTATCTCACATCAGACTTACTGGAGTCCATCCAAACGTCAAATAACATGATAGATAAGTAAGGATCGATTAGATACATCACAGGAACAACGATAATGCGTGTTATTTCATTATAAACTCTTTCCAGCTTCTGCTGCGTCCGAGAATTTCGTATCTCACATCGGAGTTACTGGAGTCCGTCGAAAAGTCAAATAACACGATAGATAGCAGAGATCGATTAGATACATCACAGGAACAACGCTAATACGTGTTGTTTCGCTCAAAATTCTTTCCAGCTTCTGCTGCGCATGAGAACTTCGTATCTCACAACGGAGTTACAGGAGTCCGTCGAAAGGTAAAATAACATGATAGATAGTAAAGATCGATTAGATATATCACAAGAACAACGATAATACGTGTTGTTTCGTTCAAAACTCTTTCCAGCCTCTGCTGCGTCCGAGAACATCGTATCTCACATCTGAGTTACTGGAGTCCGTCGAAACGTCAAACAACACGACAGATAGCAGAGATCGATTAGATACATCACAGGAACAACGCTAATACGTGTTATTTCGTTATAAACTCTTTCCAGTTTCTGCTGCGTCCGAGAATTTCGTATCTTACATCGGAGTTACTGGAGTCCGTCAAAACGTCAAATAACATGATAGATAGGAAAGACCGATTAGATACATCACAAGAACAACGATAATACGTGTTGTTTCCTTCGAAACTCTTTCTAGTTTCTGCTGCGTCCAAAAACTTCGTATCTCACATCGGAGTTACAGGAGTCCGTCGAAACGTAAAATAACATGATAGATGGTAAAGACCGATTAGATACATCACAGGAACAACGCTAATACGTGAGGTTTCGCTCAAAACTCTTTCCAGCTTCTGCTGCGCCCGAGAACTTCGTATCTTACATCAGAGTTACAGGAGTCCGTCGAAACGTCAAATAATATGATATATAGCAAGGACCGATTAGATACATCACAGGAACAACGCTAATCCGTGTTGTTTCGTTCAAAACTCTTTCGAGCTTCTGCTGCGTCCGAGAATTTCGTATCTCACATCTGAGTTACTGGAGTCCGTCGAAACGTCAAATAATATGATATATAGCAAGGACCGATTAGATATATCACAGGAACAATGCTAATACGTGTTATTTCGTTCAAAACTCTTTCCAGCCTCTGCTGCGTCCGAGAACTTCGTATCTTACATCGGAGTTACTGGAGTCCGTCAAAACGTCAAATAATATGATAGATAGCAAGGACCGATTAGATACATCTCAGGAACAACGCTAATACGTGTTATTTCCTTCAAAACTCTTTCCAGCCTCTGCTGCGTCCGAGAACTTCGTATCTCACATCTGAGTTACTGGAGTCCGTCGAAACGTCAAATAACACGATAGATAGCAGAGATCGATTAGATACATCACAGGAACAACGCTAATACGTGTTATTTCGTTATAAACTCTTTCCAGCTTCTGCTGCGTCCGAGAACTTCGTATCTTACATCGGAGTTACAGGAGTCCGTCGAAACGTCAAATAACATGATAGATAGCAAAGACCGATTAGATACATCACAAGAACAACGATAATACATGTTGTTTAGTTCAAAACTCTTTCTAGTTTCTGCTGCGTCCGAGAAATTCGTATCTCACATCGGAGTTACAGGAGTCCGTCGAAACGTAAAATAACACGATAGATAGTAAAGACCGATTAGCTACATCACAGGAACAACGCTAAAAAGTGTTGTTTCGCTCATAACACTTTCCAGCTTCTGCTGCGCCCGAGAACTTCGTATTCCACATCTGAGTTACTGGAGTCCGTCGAAACGTCAAATAATATGATAGATAGCAAGGACCGATTAGATACATCACAGGTACAACGCTAGCACGTGTTGTTTCGTTCAAAATTATTTCCAGCTTCTGCTGCGTCCGAGAACTTCGTATCTCACATCAGAGTTACTGGAGTCCGTCGAAACGTCAAATAACAGGAAAGATAGTAAAGATCGGTTAGATATATCACAGGAAAAACGCTAGCACGTGTTATTTCATTCAAAACTATTTCCAGCTTCTGCTGCGTACGAGAACTTCGTATCTCACATCAGAGTTACTGGAGTCCGTCGAAACGTCAAATAACATGAAAGATAGTAATGATCGCTTAGATACATCACAGGAACAACGCTAGAACGCGTTGTTTCGTTCAAAACTATTTCCAGCTTCTGCTGCGTCCGAGAACATCGTATCTCACATCAGAGTTAGTGGAATCCATCGCAACGTCAAATAACATGATAGATAGTATACATCGGTTAGATACATCACAGGAACAACGCTAGCACGTGTTGTTTCGTTCAAAACTATTTCCAGCGTCTGCTGCGTCCGAGAACTTCGTATCTCACATCTGAGTTACTGGAGCCCGTCGAAACGTCAAATAACAGGAAAGATAGTAAAGATCGGTTAGATACATCACAGGAACAACGCTAGCACGTGTTGTTTCGTTCAAAACTATTTCCAGCTTCTGCTGCGTCCGAGAACTTCGTATCTCACATCAGAGTTACAGGAGTCCGTCGAAACGTCAAATTACATGATAGATAGTATACATCGGTTAGATACATCACAGGAACAACGCCAGCACGTGTTGTTTCGTTCAAAACTATTTCCAGCGTCTACTGCGTCCGAGAACTTCGTATCTCACATCAGAGTTACAGGAGTCCGTCGAAAAATAATATGACATGATAGATAGTAAAGATCGATTAGATACATCACAAGAACAACGATAATACGTGCTGTTTCCTTCAAAACTCTTACTAGCTTCTGCTGCGTCCGAGAACTTCGTATCTTACATCGGAGTTACTGGAGTCCGTCGAAACGTCAAATAACATGATAGATGGCAAAGACCGATTAGATACATCACAAGAACAACGATAATACTTGTTTTCTTCGAAACTCTTTCTAGCTTCTGCTGCGTTCGAGAACTTCGTATCTCACATCAGAGTTACAGGAGTCCGTCGAGACGTAAAATAACACGATAGATAGTAAAGATCGATTAGATACATCACAGGAACAACGCTAATACGTGTTATTTCGTTCAAAACTCTTTCCAGCCTCTGCTGCGTCCGAGAACTTCGTATCTCACATCTGAGTTACTGGAGTCCGTCGAAACGTCAAATAATATGATAGATAGCAAGGACCGATTAGATACATCACAGGAACAACGCTAATACGTGTTATTTCGTTCAAAACTCTGTCCAGCTTCTGCTGCGTCCGAGCATTTCTTCTCTTACTTCGGAGTTACTGGAGTCCGTCGAAACGTCAAACAATATTATAGATAGCAAAG
Organism: Prosopocoilus inquinatus; assembly: GCA_036172665.1. Taxonomy (NCBI): domain Eukaryota; kingdom Metazoa; phylum Arthropoda; class Insecta; order Coleoptera; family Lucanidae; genus Prosopocoilus; species Prosopocoilus inquinatus. The sequence goes on from CM069870.1 coordinate 47,115,406, forward strand.
ACCGATTAGATACATCACAGGAACAACGCTAATACGTGTTATTTCGTTCAAAACTCTTTCCAGCCTCTGCTGCGTACGAGAACTTCGTATCTCACATCGGAGTTACTGGAGTCCGTCGAAACATCAAATAACACGATAGATAGCAGAGATCGATTAGATACATCACAAAAAACAACGATAATACTTGTTGTTTTCTTCGAAACTCTTTCTAACTTCTGCTGCGTCCGAGAACTTCTTATTTCACATCGGAGTTACAGGAGTCCGCCGAAACTTAAAATAACACGATAGATAGTAAATACCGATTAGATACATCACAAGAACAACGATAATACGTGTTGTTTCCTTCGAAACTCTTTCTAACTTCTGCTGCGTCCGAAAACTTCGTATCTCACATCGGAGTTACTGGAGTCCGTCGAAAAATAATATGACATGATAGATGGCAAAGACCGATTAGATACATCACAAGAACAACGATAATACTTGTTTTCTTCGAAACTCTTTCTAGCTTCTGCTGCGTTCGAGAACTTCGTATCTCACATCAGTGTTACAGGAGTCCGTCGAAACGTAAAATAACACGATAGATAGTGAAGACCGATTAGATACATCACAGGAACAATGTTAATACGTGTTGTTTCCCTCAAAACTCTTTCCAGCTTCTGCTGCGCCCGAGAACTTCGTATCTTACATCGGAGTTACTGGAGTCCGTCGAAACGTAAAATAACACGATAGATAGCAAGGACCGATTAGATACATCACAGAAACAACGCTAATGCGTGTTATTTCGTTATAAACTCTTTCCAGCTTCTGCTGCGTCCGAGAACTTCGTATCTCACATCGGAGTTACTGGAGTCCGTCGAAACGTCAAGTAACACGATAGATAGCAGAGATCGATTAGATACATCACAGAAACAACGCTAATACGTGTTGTTTAGTTCAAAACTCTTTCTAGCTTCTGCTGCGCCCGAGAACTTCGTATCTCACATCGTAGTTACTGGAGTCCGTCGAAACGTAAAATAACACGATAGATAGTAAAGACCGATCAGATACATCACAAGTACAACGATAATACGTGTTGTTTCCTTCGAAACTCTTTCTAGCGTCTGCTGCGTCCGAGAACTTCGTATCTCACATCGGAGTTACAGGAGTCCGTCGAAACGTAAAATAACATAATAGATAGTAAAGATCGATTAGATACATCACAAGAACAACGATAATACCTGTTGTTTCCTTCAAAACTCTTTCTAGCTTCTGCTGCGTCCGAGAACTTCGTATCTCACATCGGAGTTACAGGAGTCCGTCGAAAAGTAAAATAACACGATAGATAGTAAAGACCGATTAGATATATCACAGGAACAACGATAATACGTGTTGTTTCGTTCAAAACTCTTTCGAGCTTCTGCTGCGTCCGAGAACTTCGTATCTCACATCTGAGTTACTGGAGTCCGTCGAAACTTCAAATAATATGATAGATATCAAGGACCAATTAGATACATCACAGGAACAACGCTAATACGTGTTGTTTCGTTCAAAACTCTTTCCAGCTTCTGCTGCGCCCGAGAACTTCGTATCTTACATCGGTGTTACTGGAGTCCGTCGAAACGTCAAAAAACATGATAGATAGTAAGGATCGATTAGATACATCACAAGAACAACGATAATACGTGTTGTTTAGTTCAAAACTCTTTCTAGATTCTGCTGCGTCAGAGAACTTCGTATCTCATATCGGAGTTACAGGAGTCCGTTGAAACGTAAAATAACACGATAGATAGTAAAGACCGACTAGATACATCACAGGAACAACGCTAAAAAGTGTTGTTTCGCTCATAACACTTTCCAGCTTCTGCTGCGCCCGAGAACTTCGTATTCCACATCTGAGTTACTGGAGTCCGTCGAAACGTCAAATAATATGATAGATAGCAAGGACCGATTAGATACATCACAGGTACAACGCTAGCACGTGTTGTTTCGTTCAAAATTATTTCCAGCTTCTGCTGCGTCCGAGAACTTCGTATCTCACATCAGAGTTACTGGAGTCCGTCGAAACGTCAAATAACAGGAAAGATAGTAAAGATCGGTTAGATATATCACAGGAAAAACGCTAGCACGTGTTATTTCATTCAAAACTATTTCCAGCTTCTGCTGCGTACGAGAACTTCGTATCTCACATCAGAGTTACTGGAGTCCGTCGAAACGTCAAATAACATGAAAGATAGTAATGATCGCATAGATACATCACAGGAACAACGCTAGAACGCGTTGTTTCGTTCAAAACTATTTCCAGCTTCTGCTGCGTCCGAGAACATCGTATCTCACATCAGAGTTAGTGGAATCCATCGCAACGTCAAATAACATGATAGATAGTATACATCGGTTAGATACATCACAGGAACAACGCTAGCACGTGTTGTTTCGTTCAAAACTATTTCCAGCGTCTGCTGCGTCCGAGAACTTCGTATCTCACATCTGAGTTACTGGAGTCCGTCGAAACGTCAAATAACAGGAAAGATAGTAAAGATCGGTTAGATACATCACAGGAACAACGCTAGCACGTGTTGTTTCGTTCAAAACTATTTCCAGCTTCTGCTGCGTCCGAGAACGTCGTATCTCACATCAGAGTTACAGGAGTCCGTCGAAACGTCAAATTACATGATAGATAGTATACATCGGTTAGATACATCACAGGAACAACGCCAGCACGTGTTGTTTCGTTCAAAACTATTTCCAGCGTCTACTGCGTCCGAGAACTTCGTATCTCACATCAGAGTTACAGGAGTCCGTCGAAAAATAATATGACATGATAGATAGTAAAGATCGATTAGATACATCACAAGAACAACGATAATACGTGCTGTTTCCTTCAAAACTCTTACTAGCTTCTGCTGCGTCCGAGAACTTCGTATCTTACATCGGAGTTACTGGAGTCCGTCGAAACGTCAAATAACATGATAGATGGCAAAGACCGATTAGATACATCACAAGAACAACGATAATACTTGTTTTCTTCGAAACTCTTTCTAGCTTCTGCTGCGTTCGAGAACTTCGTATCTCACATCAGAGTTACAGGAGTCCGTCGAGACGTAAAATAACACGATAGATAGTAAAGATCGATTAGATACATCACAGGAACAACGCTAATACGTGTTATTTCGTTCAAAACTCTTTCCAGCCTCTGCTGCGTCCGAGAACTTCGTATCTCACATCTGAGTTACTGGAGTCCGTCGAAACGTCAAATAATATGATAGATAGCAAGGACCGATTAGATACATCACAGGAACAACGCTAATACGTGTTATTTCGTTCAAAACTCTGTCCAGCTTCTGCTGCGTCCGAGCATTTCTTCTCTTACTTCGGAGTTACTGGAGTCCGTCGAAACGTCAAATAATATTATAGATAGCAAAGACCGATTAGATACATCACAGGAACAACGCTAATACGTGTTATTTCGTTCAAAACTCTTTCCAGCCTCTGCTGCGTACGAGAACTTCGTATCTCACATCGGAGTTACTGGAGTCCGTCGAAACATCAAATAACACGATAGATAGCAGAGATCGATTAGATACATCACAAAAAACAACGATAATACTTGTTGTTTTCTTCGAAACTCTTTCTAACTTCTGCTGCGTCCGAGAACTTCTTATTTCACATCGGAGTTACAGGAGTCCGCCGAAACTTAAAATAACACGATAGATAGTAAATACCGATTAGATACATCACAAGAACAACGATAATACGTGTTGTTTCCTTCGAAACTCTTTCTAACTTCTGCTGCGTCCGAAAACTTCGTATCTCACATCGGAGTTACTGGAGTCCGTCGAAAAATAATATGACATGATAGATGGCAAAGACCGATTAGATACATCACAAGAACAACGATAATACTTGTTTTCTTCGAAACTCTTTCTAGCTTCTGCTGCGTTCGAGAACTTCGTATCTCACATCAGAGTTACAGGAGTCCGTCGAAACGTAAAATAACACGATAGATAGTGAAGACCGATTAGATACATCACAGGAACAATGTTAATACGTGTTGTTTCCCTCAAAACTTTTTCCAGCTTCTGCTGCGCCCGAGAACTTCGTATCTTACATCGGAGTTACTGGAGTCCGTCGAAATGTAAAATAACACGATAGATAGCAAGGACCGATTAGATACATCACAGAAACAACGCTAATGCGTGTTATTTCGTTATAAACTCTTTCCAGCTTCTGCTGCGTCCGAGAACTTCGTATCTCACATCGGAATTACTGGAGTCCGTCGAAACGTCAAGTAACACGATAGATAGCAGAGATCGATTAGATACATCACAGAAACAACGCTAATACGTGTTGTTTAGTTCAAAACTCTTTCTAGCTTCTGCTGCGCCCGAGAACTTCGTATCTCACATCGTAGTTACTGGAGTCCGTCGAAACGTAAAATAACACGATAGATAGTAAAGACCGATCAGATACATCACAAGTACAACGATAATACGTGTTGTTTCCTTCGAAACTCTTTCTAGCGTCTGCTGCGTCCGAGAACTTCGTATCTCACATCGGAGTTACAGGAGTCCGTCGAAACGTAAAATAACATAATAGATAGTAAAGATCGATTAGATACATCACAAGAACAACGATAATACCTGTTGTTTCCTTCAAAACTCTTTCTAGCTTCTGCTGCGTCCGAGAACTTCGTATCTCACATCGGAGTTACAGGAGTCCGTCGAAAAGTAAAATAACACGATAGATAGTAAAGACCGATTAGATATATCACAGGAACAACGATAATACGTGTTGTTTCGTTCAAAACTCTTTCGAGCTTCTGCTGCGTCCGAGAACTTCGTATCTCACATCTGAGTTACTGGAGTCCGTCGAAACTTCAAATAATATGATAGATATCAAGGACCAATTAGATACATCACAGGAACAACGCTAATACGTGTTGTTTCGTTCAAAACTCTTTCCAGCTTCTGCTGCGCCCGAGAACTTCGTATCTTACATCGGGGTTACTGGAGTCCGTCGAAACGTCAAAAAACATGATAGATAGTAAGGATCGATTAGATACATCACAAGAACAACGATAATACGTGTTGTTTAGTTCAAAACTCTTTCTAGCTTCTGCTGCGTCCGAGAACTTCGTATCTCATATCGGAGTTACAGGAGTCCGTTGAAACGTAAAATAACACGATAGATAGTAAAGACCGACTAGATACATCACAGGAACAACGCTAATACGTGTTGTTTCGCTCAAAACACTTTGCAGCTACTGCTGCGCCCGAGAACTTAGTATTCCACATCTGAGTTACTGGAGTCCGTCGAAACGTCAACTAATATGATAGATAGCAAGGACCGATTAGATACATCACAGGAACAACGCGTGTTATTTCATTATAAACTCTTTCCAGCTTCTGCTGCTTCCGAGAATATCGTATCTCACATGGGAGATACTGGAGTCCGTCGAAACGTCAAATAACACGATAGATTGCAGAGATCGATTAGATACATCACAGGACCAACGCTAATACGTGTTGTTTCGCTCAAAAGTCTTTCCAGCTTCTGCTGCGCCCGAGAACTTCGTATCTTACATCGGAGTTACTGGAGCCCGTCGATACGTCAAATAACATGATAGATGGCAAAGACCGATTAGATACATCACAAGAACAACGATAATACTTGTTGTTTCCTTCGAAACTCTTTCTAGCTTCTGCTGCGTCCGAGAACTTCGTATCTCTCATCAGAGTTACAGGAGTCCGTCGAAACGTAAAATAACACGATAGATAGTAAAGACCGATTAGATACATCACAGGAACAACGCTAATACGTGTTGTTTCGTTCAAAACTCTTTCGAGCTTCTGCTGCGTCCGAGAACTTCGTATCTCACATCTAAGTTACTGGAGTCCGTCGAAATGTCAAATAATATGATAGGTAGCAAGGACCGATTAGATACATCACAGGAACAATGCTAATAGGTGTTATTTCGTTCAAAACTCTTTCCAGCCTCTGCTGCGTCCGAGAACTTCGTATCTCACATCGGAGTTACTGGAGTCCGTCGAAACGTCAAATAACACGACAGATAGTAAAGATCGATTAGATACACCACAGGAACAACGCTGATACGTGTTGTTTCGTTCAAAACTCTTTCCAGCTTCTGCTGCGTCCGAGAACATCGTATCTCACATCAGAGTTAGTGGAATCCATCGCAACGTCAAATAACATGATAGATAGTATACATCGGTTAGATACATCACAGGAACAACGCTAGCACGTGTTGTTTCGTTCAAAACTATTTCCAGCGTCTGCTGCGTCCGAGAACTTCGTATCTCACATCTGAGTTACTGGAGTCCGTCGAAACGTCAAATAACAGGAAAGATAGTAAAGATCGGTTAGATACATCACAGGAACAACGCTAGCACGTGTTGTTTCGTTCAAAACTATTTCCAGCTTCTGCTGCGTCCGAGAACGTCGTATCTCACATCAGAGTTACAGGAGTCCGTCGAAACGTCAAATTACATGATAGATAGTATACATCGGTTAGATACATCACAGGAACAACGCCAGCACGTGTTGTTTCGTTCAAAACTATTTCCAGCGTCTACTGCGTCCGAGAACTTCGTATCTCACATCAGAGTTACAGGAGTCCGTCGAAAAATAATATGACATGATAGATAGTAAAGATCGATTAGATACATCACAAGAACAACGATAATACGTGCTGTTTCCTTCAAAACTCTTACTAGCTTCTGCTGCGTCCGAGAACTTCGTATCTTACATCGGAGTTACTGGAGTCCGTCGAAACGTCAAATAACATGATAGATGGCAAAGACCGATTAGATACATCACAAGAACAACGATAATACTTGTTTTCTTCGAAACTCTTTCTAGCTTCTGCTGCGTTCGAGAACTTCGTATCTCACATCAGAGTTACAGGAGTCCGTCGAGACGTAAAATAACACGATAGATAGTAAAGATCGATTAGATACATCACAGGAACAACGCTAATACGTGTTATTTCGTTCAAAACTCTTTCCAGCCTCTGCTGCGTCCGAGAACTTCGTATCTCACATCTGAGTTACTGGAGTCCGTCGAAACGTCAAATAATATGATAGATAGCAAGGACCGATTAGATACATCACAGGAACAACGCTAATACGTGTTATTTCGTTCAAAACTCTGTCCAGCTTCTGCTGCGTCCGAGCATTTCTTCTCTTACTTCGGAGTTACTGGAGTCCGTCGAAACGTCAAATAATATTATAGATAGCAAAGACCGATTAGATACATCACAGGAACAACGCTAATACGTGTTATTTCGTTCAAAACTCTTTCCAGCCTCCGCTGCGTACGAGAACTTCGTATCTCACATCGGAGTTACTGGAGTCCGTCGAAACATCAAATAACACGATAGATAGCAGAGATCGATTAGATACATCACAAAAAACAACGATAATACTTGTTGTTTTCTTCGAAACTCTTTCTAACTTCTGCTGCGTCCGAGAACTTCTTATTTCACATCGGAGTTACAGGAGTCCGCCGAAACTTAAAATAACACGATAGATAGTAAATACCGATTAGATACATCACAAGAACAACGATAATACGTGTTGTTTCCTTCGAAACTCTTTCTAACTTCTGCTGCGTCCGAAAACTTCGTATCTCACATCGGAGTTACTGGAGTCCGTCGAAAAATAATATGACATGATAGATGGCAAAGACCGATTAGATACATCACAAGAACAACGATAATACTTGTTTTCTTCGAAACTCTTTCTAGCTTCTGCTGCGTTCGAGAACTTCGTATCTCACATCAGAGTTACAGGAGTCCGTCGAAACGTAAAATAACACGATAGATAGTGAAGACCGATTAGATACATCACAGGAACAATGTTAATACGTGTTGTTTCCCTCAAAACTCTTTCCAGCTTCTGCTGCGCCCGAGAACTTCGTATCTTACATCGGAGTTACTGGAGTCCGTCGAAATGTAAAATAACACGATAGATAGCAAGGACCGATTAGATACATCACAGAAACAACGCTAATGCGTGTTATTTCGTTATAAACTCTTTCCAGCTTCTGCTGCGTCCGAGAACTTCGTATCTCACATCGGAATTACTGGAGTCCGTCGAAACGTCAAGTAACACGATAGATAGCAGAGATCGATTAGATACATCACAGAAACAACGCTAATACGTGTTGTTTAGTTCAAAACTCTTTCTAGCTTCTGCTGCGCCCGAGAACTTCGTATCTCACATCGTAGTTACTGGAGTCCGTCGAAACGTAAAATAACACGATAGATAGTAAAGACCGATCAGATACATCACAAGTACAACGATAATACGTGTTGTTTCCTTCGAAACTCTTTCTAGCGTCTGCTGCGTCCGAGAACTTCGTATCTCACATCGGAGTTACAGGAGTCCGTCGAAACGTAAAATAACATAATAGATAGTAAAGATCGATTAGATACATCACAAGAACAACGATAATACCTGTTGTTTCCTTCAAAACTCTTTCTAGCTTCTGCTGCGTCCGAGAACTTCATATCTCACATCGGAGTTACAGGAGTCCGTCGAAAAGTAAAATAACACGATAGATAGTAAAGACCGATTAGATATATCACAGGAACAACGATAATACGTGTTGTTTCGTTCAAAACTCTTTCGAGCTTCTGCTGCGTCCGAGAACTTCGTATCTCACATCTGAGTTACTGGAGTCCGTCGAAACTTCAAATAATATGATAGATATCAAGGACCAATTAGATACATCACAGGAACAACGCTAATACGTGTTGTTTCGTTCAAAACTCTTTCCAGCTTCTGCTGCGCCCGAGAACTTCGTATCTTACATCGGGGTTACTGGAGTCCGTCGAAACGTCAAAAAACATGATAGATAGTAAGGATCGATTAGATACATCACAAGAACAACGATAATACGTGTTGTTTAGTTCAAAACTCTTTCTAGCTTCTGCTGCGTCCGAGAACTTCGTATCTCATATCGGAGTTACAGGAGTCCGTTGAAACGTAAAATAACACGATAGATAGTAAAGACCGACTAGATACATCACAGGAACAACGCTAATACGTGTTGTTTCGCTCAAAACACTTTGCAGCTACTGCTGCGCCCGAGAACTTAGTATTCCACATCTGAGTTACTGGAGTCCGTCGAAACGTCAACTAATATGATAGATAGCAAGGACCGATTAGATACATCACAGGAACAACGCGTGTTATTTCATTATAAACTCTTTCCAGCTTCTGCTGCTTCCGAGAATATCGTATCTCACATGGGAGATACTGGAGTCCGTCGAAACGTCAAATAACACGATAGATTGCAGAGATCGATTAGATACATCACAGGACCAACGCTAATACGTGTTGTTTCGCTCAAAAGTCTTTCCAGCTTCTGCTGCGCCCGAGAACTTCGTATCTTACATCGGAGTTACTGGAGCCCGTCGATACGTCAAATAACATGATAGATGGCAAAGACCGATTAGATACATCACAAGAACAACGATAATACTTGTTGTTTCCTTCGAAACTCTTTCTAGCTTCTGCTGCGTCCGAGAACTTCGTATCTCTCATCAGAGTTACAGGAGTCCGTCGAAACGTAAAATAACACGATAGATAGTAAAGACCGATTAGATACATCACAGGAACAACGCTAATACGTGTTGTTTCGTTCAAAACTCTTTCGAGCTTCTGCTGCGTCCGAGAACTTCGTATCTCACATCTAAGTTACTGGAGTCCGTCGAAATGTCAAATAATATGATAGGTAGCAAGGACCGATTAGATACATCACAGGAACAATGCTAATAGGTGTTATTTCGTTCAAAACTCTTTCCAGCCTCTGCTGCGTCCGAGAACTTCGTATCTCACATCGGAGTTACTGGAGTCCGTCGAAACGTCAAATAACACGACAGATAGTAAAGATCGATTAGATACACCACAGGAACAACGCTGATACGTGTTGTTTCGTTCAAAACTCTTTCCAGCTTCTGCTGCGTCCGAGAACTTCGTATCTTACATCGGAGTTACAGGAGTCCGTCGAAACGTCAAATAATATGATAGATAGCAAGGACCGATTTGATACATCACAAGAACAACGCTAATGCTTGTTATTTCGTTATAAACTCTTTCTAGCTTCTGCTGCGTCCGAGAACTTCGTATCTCACATCGGAGGTACAGGAGTCCGTCGAAACGTAAAATAACACGATAGAAAGTAAAGACCGATTAGATACATCACAGGAACAACGGTAATACGTGTTGTTTCGTTCAAAACTATTTCCAGCGTCTGCTGCGTCCGAGAACTTCGTATCTCACATCAGAGTTACTGGAGTCCGTCGAAACGTCAAATAACAGGAAAGATAGGAAAGATCGGTTAGATACATCACAGGAACAACGCTAGCACGTGTTGCTTCATTCAAAACTATTTCCAGTTTCTGCTGCGTCCGAGAACTTCGTATCTCACATCAGAGTTACTGGAGTCCGTCGAAACGTCAAATAACATGATAGATAGTATACATCGGTTAGATATATCACAGGAACAACGCCAGCACGAGCTCTTCCGTTCAAAACTATTTCCAGCGTCTGCTGCGTCCGAGAACTTCGTATCTCACATCAGAGTTACTGGAGTCCGTCGAAACGTCAAATAACATGAAAGATAGTAATGATCGGTCAGATACATCACCGGAACAACGCTAGCTCGTGTTGTTTCATTCAAAACTATTTCCAGCTTCTGCTGCGTCCGAGAACTTCGTATCTCACTTCAGAGTTACTGAAGTCCGTCGAAACGTCAAATAACAGGAAAGATAGTAAAGATCGGTTAGATATATCACAGGAAAAACGCTAGCACGTGTTATTTCATTCAAAACTATTTCCAGATTCTGCTGCGTACGAGAACTTCGTATCTCACATCAGAGTTACTGGAGTCCGTCGAAACGTCAAATAACATGAAAGATAGTAATGATCGCTTAGATACATCACAGGAACAACGCTAGAACGCGTTGTTTCGTTCAAAACTATTTCCAGCTTCTGCTGCGTCCGAGAACTTCGTATCTCACATCAGAGTTAGTGGAATCCATCGCAACGTCAAATAACATGATAGATAGTATACATCGGTTAGATACATCACAGGAACAACGCTAGCACGTGTTGTTTCGTTCAAAACTATTTCCAGCGTCTGCTGCGTCCGAGAACTTCGTATCTCACATCTGAGTTACTGGAGTCCGTCGAAACGTCAAATAACAGGAAAGATAGTAAAGATCGGTTAGATACATCACAGGAACAACGCTAGCACGTGTTGTTTCGTTCAAAACTATTTCCAGCTTCTGCTGCGTCCGAGAACTTCTTATCTCACATCAGAGTTACAGGAGTCCGTCGAAACGTCAAATTACATGATAGATAGTATACATCGGTTAGATACATCACAGGAACAACGCCAGCACGTGTTGTTTCGTTCAAAACTATTTCCAGCGTCTGCTGCGTCCGAGAACTTCGTATCTCACATCAGAGTTACTGGAGTCCGTCGAAACGTCAAATAACAGGAAAGATAGTAATGATCGGTTAGATACATCACAGGAACAACGCTGGCACGTGTTGCTTCGTTTAAAACTATTTCCAGCTTCTGCTGCGTCCGAGAACTTCGTATCTCACATGAGAGTTACTGGAGTCCATCGCAACGTCAAATAACATGATAGATAGTATACATCGGTTAGATACATCACAGGTACAACGCTAGCACGTGTTGTTTCGTTCAAAATTATTTCCAGCTTCTGCTGCGTCCGAGAACTTCGTATCTCACATCAGAGTTACTGGAGTCCGTCGAAACGTCAAATAACAGGAAAGATAGTAAAGATCGGTTAGATATATCACAGGAAAAACGCTAGCACGTGTTATTTCATTCAAAACTATTTCCAGCTTCTGCTGCGTACGAGAACTTCGTATCTCACATCTGAGTTACTGGAGTCCGTCGAAACGTCAAATAACAGGAAAGATAGTAAAGATCGGTTAGATACATCACAGGAACAACGCTAGCACGTGTTGTTTCGTTCAAAACTATTTCCAGCTTCTGCTGCGTCCGAGAACTTCGTATCTCACATCAGAGTTACAGGAGTCCGTCGAAACGTCAAATTACATGATAGATAGTATACATCGGTTAGATACATCACAGGAACAACGCCAGCACGTGTTGTTTCGTTCAAAACTATTTCCAGCGTCTGCTGCGTCCGAGAACTTCGTATCTCACATCAGAGTTACTGGAGTCCGTCGAAACGTCAAATAACAGGAAAGATAGTAAAGATCGGTTAGATACATCACAGGAACAACGCTGGCACGTGTTGCTTCGTTTAAAACTATTTCCAGCTTCTGCTTCGTCCGAGAACTTCGTATCTCACATCAGAGTTACTGGAGTCCTTCGCAACGTCAAATAACATGATAGATAGTATACATCGGTTAGATACATCACAGGAACAACGTTAGCACGTGTTGTTTCGTTCAAAACTATTTCCAGCGTCTGCTGCGTCCGAGAACTTCGTATCTCACATCAGAGTTACTGGAGTCCGTCGAAACGTCAAATAACAGGAAAGATAGTAAAGATCGATTAGATACATCACAGGAACAACGCTGGCACGTGTTGTTTCGTTCAAAATTATTTCCGGCTTCTGCTGCGTCCGAGAACTTCGTATCTCACATCAGAGTTACTGGAGTCCGTCGAAACGTCAAGTAACATGAAAGATAGTAAAGATCGGTTAGATACATCACAGGAACAACGCTGGCACGTGTTTCGTTCAAAACTATTTCCAGCTTCTGCTGCGTCCGAGAACTTCGTATCGCACATCAAAGTTACTGGAGTCCGTCGAAACGTCAAATAACATGAAAGATAGTGATGATCGGTTAGACACATCACAGGAACAACGCTAGCACGTGTTGTTTCCTTCAAAGCTATATCCAGCTTCTGCTGCGTCCGAGAACTTCGTATCTCACATCAGAGTTACTGGAGTCCGTAGAAACGTCAAATAACATGAAAGATAGTGATGATCGGTTAGATACATCACAGGAACAACGCTAGCACGCGTTGTTTCGTTCAAAACTATTTCCAGCTTCTGCTGCGTCCGAGAACTTCGTATCTCACATAAGAGTTACTAATGTCCGTCGAAACGTCAAATAACATGAAAGATAGTGATGATCGGTTAGATACATCACAGGAACAACGCTAGCAAGTGTTGTTTCCTTCAAAACTATTTCCAGCTTACGCTGCGTCCGACAACTTCGTATCTTACATCAGAGTTACTGGAGTCCGTCGAAACGTCAAATAACATGAAAGATAGTAATGATCGGTTAGATACATCACAGGAACAACGGTAGCACGTGTTGTTTCATTCAAAACTATTTCTAGCTTCTGCTGCATCCGAGAACTTGGTATCTCACATCAGAGTTACTGGAGTACGTAGAAACGTCAAATAACATGAAAGATAGTAATGATCGGTTAGATACATCACAGGAACAACGCTAGCACGTGTTATTTCATTCAAAACTATTTAGATAGAAAGTAAAGACAGATTAGATACATCACAGGAACAACGATAATGCGTGTTATTTAATTATAAACTCTTTCCAGCTTCTGCTGGGTCCGAGAACTTCGTATCTCACATCAGAGATACAGGAGTCCGTCGAAACGTCAAATAACACGATAGATAGCAGAGATCGATTAGATACATCACAGGAACAACGCTAATACGTATTGTTTCGCTCAAAAGCCTTTCCAGCTTCTGCTGCACCCGAGAACTTCGTATCTTACATCGGAGTTACAGGAGTCCGTCGAAACGTCAAATAATATGATATATAGCAAGGACCGATTAGATACATCACAGGAACAACGCTAATCCGTGTTGTTTCGTTCAAAACTCTTTCTAGCTTCTGCTGCGTCCGAGAACTTCGTATCTTACATCGGAGTTACTGGAGTTCGTCAAAACGTCAAATAACATGATAGATAGCAAAGCCCGATTAGATACATCACAAGAACAACAATAATACGTGTTGTTTCCTTCGAAACTCTTTCTAGCTTCAGCTGCGTCCGAGAACTTCGTATCTCACATCGGAGTTACAGGAGACCGTCGAAACTTCAAATAATATGATATATAGCAAGGACCGATTAGATACATCACAGGAACAACGCTAATCCGTGTTGTTTCGTTCAAAACTCTCTCGAGTTTCTGCTGCGTCCGAGAACATCGTATATCACATCTGAGTTACTGGAGTCCGTCGAAAAGTAAAATAATATGATATATAGCAAGGACCGATTAGATACATCACAGGAACAACGATAATACGTGTTGTTTCCTTCGAAACTCTTTCTAGCTTCTGCTGCGTCCGAGAATTTCGTATTTCACATCGGAGTTACAGGAGTCCGTCGAAACGTAAAATAACACGATAGATAGTAAAGACCGATTAGATACATCACAGGAACAACGCTAATACGTGTTGTTTCGCTCAAAACTCTTTCCAGCTTCTCCTGCGTCCGAGAACTTCGTATCTCACATCGGAGTTACAGGAGTGCGTCGAAACTTAAAATAACACGATAGATAGTAAAGACCGATTAGCTACATCACAGGAACAACGCTAATACGTGTTGTTTCGCTCAAAACTCTTTCCAGCTTCTGCTGCGCCCGAGAACTTCGTATTCCACATCTGAGTTACTGGAGTCCGTCGAAACGTCAAATAATATGATAGATAGCAAGGACCGATTAGATACATCACAGGAACAACGATAATGCGTGTTATTTCATTATAAACACTTTCCAGCTTCTGGTGCGTCCGAGAATTTCGTATCTCACATCGGAGTTACTGGAGTCCGTCGAAAAGTCAAATAACACGATACATAGCAGAGATCGATTAGATACATCACAGGAACAACGCTAATACGTATTGTTTCGCTCAAAAGTCTTTCCAGCTTCTGCTGCGCCCGAGAACTTCGTATTTTACATCGGAGTTACTGGAGTCCGTCGAAACGTCAAATAACATGATAGATAGTAAAGATCGATTAGATACATCACAGGAACAACGCTAATACGTGTTGTTTCGTTCAAAACTCTTTCTAGCTTCTTCTGCGTCCGAGAACTTCGCATCTTACATCGGAGTTACTGGAGTTCGTCAAAACGTCAAATAACATGATAGATAGCAAAGACCGATTAGATACATCACAAGAACAACAATAATACGTGTTGTTTCCTTCGAAACTCTTTCTAGCTTCTGATACGTCCGAGAACTTCGTATCTCACATCGGAGTTACAGGAGTCCGTCGAAACGTAAAACAACATGATAGATAGTAAAGATCGATTAGACACATCACAAAAACAACTATAATACGTGTTGTTTTCTTCAAAATTCTTTCTAGCTTCCTCTGCGTCCGAGAACTTCGTATCTTTCATCGGAGTTACTGGAGTCCGTCGAAACGTCAAATAACATGATAGATAGCAAAGACCGATTAGATACATCACAAGAACAACGCTAATACGTGTTATTTCGTTCAAAACTCTTTCCAGCCTCTGCTGCGTCCGAGAACTTCGTATCTCACATCGGAGTTACAGGAGTCCGTCGAAACGTAGAATAACATGATAGATAGTAAAGACCGATTAGATACATCACAAGAACAACGATAATACCTGTTGTTTCCTTCGAAACTCTTTCTAGCTTCTGCTGCGTCCGAGAACTTCGTATCTCACATCAGAGATACAGGAGTATGTCGAAACGTCAAATAACACGATAGATAGTAAAGACCGATTATATACATCACAGGAACAACGCTAATACGTGTTGTTTCGCTCAAAACTCTTTCCAGCCTCTGCTGCGTCCGAGAACTTCGTATCTCACATCGGAGTTACAGGAGTCCGTCGAAACGTAAGATAACATGATAGGTAGTAAAGACCGATTAGACACATCACAAGAACAACGATAATACGTGTTGTTTTCTTCAAAATTCTTTCTAGCTTCTGCTGCGTCCGATATCTTCGTATCTCACGTCTGAGTTACTGGAGTCCGTCGAAACGTCAAATAATATGACAGATAGCAAGGACCAATTAGATACATCACAGGAACAACGCTAATACGTGTTGTTTCGCTGAAAACTCTTTCCAGCTTCTGCTGCGCCCGAGAACTTCGTATCTTACATCGGAGATACTGGAGTCCATCAAAACATCAAATAACAAGATTGATAGTAAGGATCGATTAGATACATCACAAGAACAACGATAATACGTGTTGTTTAGTTCAAAACTCTTTCTAGTTTCTGCTGCGTCCGAGAATTTCGTATCTCACATCGGAGTTACAGGAGTCCGTCGAAACGTAAAATAACATGATAGATAGTAAAGATCGATTAGATACATCACAGGAACAACGCTAATCCGTGTTGTTTCGTTCAAAACTCTCTCGAGCTTCTGCTGCGTCCGAGAACTTATTATCTCACAACGGAGTTACAGGAGTCCGTCGAAACGTAAAATAACATGATAGATAGTAAAGATCAATTAGATACATCACAAGAACAACGCTAATACGTGTTGTTTCGTTCAAAACTCTTTCCAGAGTCTGCTGCGTCCGAGAACTTCGTATCTAACATCTGAGTTACTGGAGTCTGTCGAAACGTCAAATAACACGATAGATAGCATAGATCGATTAGATACATCACAGGAACAACGCTAATACGTGTTATTTCGTTATAAACTCTTTCCAGCTTCTGCTGCGTCCGAGAACTTCGTATCTTACATCGGAGTTACTGGAGTCCGTCGAAACGTCATATAACATGATAGATAGCAAAGACCGATTAGATACATCACAAGAACAACGATAATAGGTGTTGTTTCCTTCGAAACTCTTTCTAGCTTCTGCTGCGTCCGAGAACTTCGTATCTTACATCGGAGTTACTGGAGTCCGTCGAAACATCAAATAACATGATAGATAGTAAGGATCGATTAGATACATCACAAGAACAACGATAATACGTGTTGTTTAGTTCAAAACTCTTTCTAGTTTCTGCTGCGTCCGAGAATTTCCTATCTCACATCGGAGTTACAGGAGTCCGTCGAAACGTAAAATAACACTATAGATAGTAAAGACCGATTAGCTACATCACAAGAACAACGCTAATACGTATTGTTTCGCTCAAAACTCTTTCCAGCTTCTGCTGCGCCCGAGAACTTCGTATTCCACATCTGAGTTACTGGAGTCCGTCGAAACGTCAAATAATATGATAGATAGCAAGGACCGATTAGATACATCACAGGAACAACGATAATGCGTGTTATTTCATTATAAACTCTTTCCAGCTTCTGCTGCGTCCGAGAACTTCGTATCTCACATCTGAGTTACTGGAGTCCGTCGAAACGTCAAATAACACGATAGATAGCAGAGATCGATTAGATACATCACAGGAAAAACGCTAATACGTGTTATTTCGTTATAAACTCTTTCCAGCTTCTGCTGCGTCCGAGAACTTCGTATCTTACATCGGAGTTACTGGAGTCCGTCGAAACGTCAAATAATATGATAGATAGCAAAGACCGATTAGATACATCACAAGAACAACGATAATACATGTTGTTTAGTTCAAAATTCTTTCTAGTTTCTGCTGCGTCCGAGAATTTCGTATCTCACATCGGAGTTACAGGAGTCCGTCGAAACGTAAAATAACACGATAGATAGTAAAGACCGATTAGCTACATCACAGGAACAACGCTAAAAAGTGTTGTTTCGCTCATAACTCTTTCCAGCTTCTGCTGCGCATGAGAACTTCGTATCTCACAACGGAGTTACAGGAGTCCGTCGAAAGGTAAAATAACATGATAGATAGTAAAGATCGATTAGATATATCACAAGAATTATTCCACATCTGAGTTACTGTAGTCCGTCGAAACGTCAAATAATATGATAGATAGCAAGGACCGATTAGATACATCACAGGAACAACGATAATGCGTGTTATTTCATTATAAACTCTTTCCAGCTTCTGCTGCGTCCGAGAATTTCGTATCTCACATCGGAGTTACTGGAGTCCGTCGAAAAGTCAAATAACACGATAGATAGCAGAGATCGATTAGATACATCACAGGAACAACGCTAATACGTGTTGTTTCGCTCAAAATTCTTTCCAGCTTCTGCTGCGCATGAGAACTTCGTATCTCACAACGGAGTTACAGGAGTCCGTCGAAAGGTAAAATAACATGATAGATAGTAAAGATCGATTAGATATATCACAAGAACAACGATAATACGTGTTGTTTCGTTCAAAACTCTTTCCAGCCTCTGCTGCGTCCGAGAACATCGTATCTCACATCTGAGTTACTGGAGTCCGTCGAAACGTCAAACAACACGACAGGTAGCAGAGATCGATTAGATACATCACAAGAACAACGATAATACGTGTTGTTTCGTTCAAAACTCTTTCCAGACTCTGCTGCGTCCGAGAACTTCGTATCTCACATCGGAGTTACAGGAGTCCGTCGAAACGTAAAATAACAGGAAAGATAGGAAAGACCGATTAGATACATCACAGGAACAAAGCTAATACGTGTTGTTTCGCTCAAAACTCTTTCCAGCCTCTGCTGCGTCCGAGAATTTCGTATCTTACATCGGAGTTACTGGAGTCCGTCAAAACGTCAAATAACATGATAGATAGGAAAGACCGATTAGATACATCACAAGAACAACGATAATACGTGTTATTTCGTTATAAACTCTTTCCAGCTTCTGCTGCGCCCGAGAACTTCGTATTCCACATCTGAGTTACTGTAGTCCGTCGAAACGTCAAATAATATGATAGATAGCAAGGACCGATTAGATACATCACAGGAACAACGATAATGCGTGTTATTTCATTATAAACTCTTTCTAGTTTCTGCTGCGTCCAAGAACTTCGTATCTCACATCGGAGTTACAGGAGTCCGTCGAAACGTAAAATAACATGATAGATGGTAAAGACCGATTAGATACATCACAGGAACAACGCTAATACGTGAGGTTTCGCTCAAAACTCTTTCCAGCTTCTGCTGCGCCCGAGAACTTCGTATCTTACATCAGAGTTACAGGAGTCCGTCGAAACGTCAAATAATATGATATATAGCAAGGACCGATTAGATACATCACAGGAACAACGCTAATCCGTGTTGTTTCGTTCAAAACTCTTTCGAGCTTCTGCTGCGTCCGAGAACTTCGTATCTCACATCTGAGTTACTGGAGTCCGTCGAAACGTCAAATAATATGATATATGGCAAGGACCGATTAGATATATCACAGGAACAATGCTAATACGTGTTATTTCGTTCAAAACTCTTTCCAGCCTCTGCTGCGTCCGAGAACTTCGTATCTTACATCGGAGTTACTGGAGTCCGTCAAAACGTCAAATAATATGATAGATAGCAAGGACCGATTAGATACATCTCAGGAACAACGCTAATACGTGTTATTTCCTTCAAAACTCTTTCCAGCCTCTGCTGCCTCCGAGAACTTCGTATCTCACATCTGAGTTACTGGAGTCCGTCGAAACGTCAAATAACACGATAGATAGCAGAGATCGATTAGATACATCACAGGAACAACGCTAATACGTGTTATTTCGTTATAAACTCTTTCCAGCTTCTGCTGCGTCCGAGAACTTCGTATCTTACATCGGAGTTACTGGAGTCCGTCGAAACGTCAAATAACATGATAGATAGCAAAGACCGATTAGATACATCACAAGAACAACGATAATACATGTTGTTTAGTTCAAAACTCTTTCTAGTTTCTGCTGCGTCCGAGAAATTCGTATCTCACATCGGAGTTACAGGAGTCCGTCGAAACGTAAAATAACACGATAGATAGTAAAGACCGATTAGCTACATCACAGGAACAACGCTAAAAAGTGTTGTTTCGCTCATAACACTTTCCAGCTTCTGCTGCGCCCGAGAACTTCGTATTCCACATCTGAGTTACTGGAGTCCGTCGAAACGTCAAATAATATGATAGATAGCAAGGACCGATTAGATACATCACAGGTACAACGCTAGCACGTGTTGTTTCGTTCAAAATTATTTCCAGCTTCTGCTGCGTCCGAGAACTTCGTATCTCACATCAGAGTTACTGGAGTCCGTCGAAACGTCAAATAACAGGAAAGATAGTAAAGATCGGTTAGATATATCACAGGAAAAACGCTAGCACGTGTTATTTCATTCAAAACTATTTCCAGCTTCTGCTGCGTACGAGAACTTCGTATCTCACATCAGAGTTACTGGAGTCCGTCGAAACGTCAAATAACATGAAAGATAGTAATGATCGCTTAGATACATCACAGGAACAACGCTAGAACGCGTTGTTTCGTTCAAAACTATTTCCAGCTTCTGCTGCGTCCGAGAACATCGTATCTCACATCAGAGTTAGTGGAATCCATCGCAACGTCAAATAACATGATAGATAGTATACATCGGTTAGATACATCACAGGAACAACGCTAGCACGTGTTGTTTCGTTCAAAACTATTTCCAGCGTCTGCTGCGTCCGAGAACTTCGTATCTCACATCCGAGTTACTGGAGTCCGTCGAAACGTCAAATAACAGGAAAGATAGTAAAGATCGGTTAGATACATCACAGGAACAACGCTAGCACGTGTTGTTTCGTTCAAAACTATTTCCAGCTTCTGCTGCGTCCGAGAACTTCGTATCTCACATCAGAGTTACAGGAGTCCGTCGAAACGTCAAATTACATGATAGATAGTATACATCGGTTAGATACATCACAGGAACAACGCCAGCACGTGTTGTTTCGTTCAAAACTATTTCCAGCGTCCGCTGCGTCCGAGAACTTCGTATCTCACATCAGAGTTACTGGAGTCCGTCGAAACGTCAAATAACAGGAAAGATAGTAAAGATCGGTTAGATACATCACAGGAACAACGCTGGCACGTGTTGCTTCGTTTAAAACTATTTCCAGCTTCTGCTTCGTCCGAGAACTTCGTATCTCACATCAGAGTTACTGGAGTCCATCGCAACGTCAAATAACATGATAGATAGTATACATCGGTTAGATACATCACATGAACAACGCTAGCACGTGTTGTTTCGTTCAAAACTATTTCCAGCGTCTGCTGCGTCCGAGAACTTCGCATTTCACATCAGAGTTACTGGAGTCCGTCGAAACGTCAAATAACAGGAAAGATAGTTAAGATCGATTAGATACATCACAGGAACAACGCTGGCACGTGTTTCGTTCAAAACTATTTCCAGCTTCTGCTGCGTCCGAGAACTTCGTATCTCACATCAGAGTTACTGGAGTCCGTCGAAACGTCAAGTAACATGAAAGATAGTAAAGATCGGTTAGATACATCACAGGAACAACGCTGGCACGTGTTTCGTTCAAAACTATTTCCAGCTTCTGCTGCGTCCGAGAACTTCGTATCGCACATCAAAGTTACTGGAGTCCGTCGAAACGTCAAATAACATGAAAGATAGTGATGATCGGTTAGACACATCACAGGAACAACGCTAGCACGTGTTGTTTCCTTCAAAGCTATATCCAGCTTCTGCTGCGTCCGAGAACTTCGTATCTCACATCAGAGCTACTGGAGTCCGTAGAAACGTCAAATAACATGAAAGATAGTGATGATCGGTTAGATACATCACAGGAACAACGCTAGCACGCGTTGTTTCGTTCAAAACTATTTCCAGCTTCTGCTGCGTCCGAGAACTTCGTATCTCACATAAGAGTTACTAATGTCCGTCGAAACGTCAAATAACATGAAAGATAGTGATGATCGGTTAGATACATCACAGGAACAACGCTAGCAAGTGTTGTTTCCTTCAAAACTATTTCCAGCTTACGCTGCGTCCGACAACTTCGTATCTTACATCAGAGTTACTGGAGTCCGTCGAAACGTCAAATAACATGAAAGATAGTAATGATCGGTTAGATACATCACAGGAACAACGGTAGCACGTGTTGTTTCATTCAAAACTATTTCTAGCTTCTGCTGCATCCGAGAACTTGGTATCTCACATCAGAGTTACTGGAGTACGTAGAAACGTCAAATAACATGAAAGATAGTAATGATCGGTTAGATACATCACAGGAACAACGCTAGCACGTGTTATTTCATTCAAAACTATTTCCAGTTTCTGCTGCGTACGAGAACTTCATATCACACATCAGAGTTACTGGAGTCCATCGAAACGTCAAATAACATGATAGATAGTATACATCGGTTAGATACATCACAGGAACAACGTAAGCACGTGTTGTTTCCTTCAAAACTATTTCCAGTTTCTGCTGCGTACGAGAACTTCGTATCTCACATCAGAGTTACTGGAGTCCGTAGAAACGTCAAATAAGATGAAAGATAGTAATGATCGGTTAGATACATCACAGGAACAACGTTAGCACGTGTTGTTTCGTTCAAAACTATTTCCAGGTTCTGCAGCGTCCGAGAACTTCGTATCTCACATGGGAGTTACAGGAGTCCGTCGAAATGTAAAATAACATGAAAGATAGTAAAGATCGGTTAGATACATCACAGGAACAACGCTAATGCGTGTTGCTTCGCTCAAAATTTTTCCAGCTTCTGCTGCGCCCGAGAACTTCGTATCTTATATCGGAGTTAAAGGAGTGCGTCGAAACGTCAAATAATATGATAGATAGCAAGGACCGATTAGATACATCACAGGAACAACGCTAATACGTGTTATTTCGTTCAAAACTCTTTCCAGGCTCTGCTGCGTCCGAGAACTTCGTATCTTACATCTGAGTTACTGGAGTCCGTCGAAACGTCAAATAATATGGCAGATAGCAAGGACCGATTAGATACATCACAGGAACAACGCTAATCCGTATTGTTTCGTTCAAAACTCTTTCGAGCTTCTGCTGCGTCCGAGAACTTCGTATCTCACATCGGAGATACAGGAGTCCGCCGAAACGTAAAATAACACGATAGATAGTAAAGACCGATTAGATACATCACAGGAACAACGTTAATACGTGTTATTTCGTTCAAAACTCTTTCCAGCCTCTGCTGCGTCCGAGAACATCGTATCTCACATCGGAGTTACTGGAGTCCGTCGAAACGTCAAATAACACGATAGATAGTAAAGTTCGATTAGATACATCACAGGAACAACGCTAATACGTGTTGTTTCGTTCAAAACTCTTTCCAGCTTCTGCTGCGTCAGAGAACTTCGTATCTCACATCGGAGTTACTGGAGTCCGTCAAAACGTCTAATAATATGATAGATAGCAAGGACCGATTAGATACATCACAGGAACAACGCTAATACGTGTTATTTCGTTCAAAACTCTTTCCAGCCTCTGCTGCGTCCGAGAACATCGTATCTCACATCGGAGTTACAGGAGTCCGTCGAAACGTCAAATAACACGATAGATAGCAGAGATCGATTAGACACATCACAAGAACAACGCTAATGCGTGTTATTTGGTTCAAAACTCTTTCCAGTTTCTGCTACGTCCGAGAACTTCGTATCTCACATCAGAGTTACAGGAGTCCGCCGAAACGTAATATAACACGATAGATAGTAATGACCGATTAGATACATCACAGGAACAACGCTAATACGTGTTGTTTCGCTCAAAACTCTTTCCAGCTTCTGCTGCGCCCGAGAACTTCGTATTCCACATCTGAGTTACTGGAGTCCGTCGAAACGTCAAATAATATGATAGATAGCAAGGACCGATTAGATACATCACAGGAACAACGCTAATGCGTGTTATTTCGTTATAAACTCTTTCCAGCTTCTGCTGCGTCCGAGAACTTCGTGTCTTACATCGGAGTTACTGGAGTCCGTCAAAACGTCAAATAGCATGATAGATAGCAAAGGCCGATTAGATACATCACAAGAATAACGATAATACGTGTTGTTTCCTTCGAAACTCTTTCTAGCTTCTGCTGCGTCCGAGAACTTCGTATCTCACATCGGAGTTACAGGAGTCCGTCGAAACGTAAAATAACACGATATATAGTAAAGACCGATTAGATACATCACAGGAACAACGCTAATACGTGTTGTTTCGCTCAAAACTCTTTCCCGCTTCTGCTGCACCCAAGAACTTCGTATCATACATCGGAGTTACAGGAGTCCGTCGAAACGTCAAATAATATGATAGATAGCAAGGACCGATTAGATACATCACAGGAACAACGCTAACGCGTGTTGTTTCGCTCAAAACTTTTTCCAGCTTCTGCTGCGCCCGAGAACTTCGTATCTTACATCGGAGTTACAGGAGTCCGTCGAAACGTCAAATAATATGATAGATAGCAAGGACCGATTAGATACATCACAGGAACAACGCTAATACGTGTTATTTCATTCAAAACTCTCTCCAGCCTCTGCTGCGCCCGAGAACTTCGTATCTCACATCTGAGTTACAGGAGTCCGTCGAAACGTAAAATAACATGATAGATAGCAAAGACCGATTAGATACATCACAAGAACAACGGTGATAAGTGTTGTTTCCTTCGAAACTCTTTCTAGTTTCTGCTGCGTCCGAGAACTTCGTATCTCACATCGGTGTTACAGAAGTCCGTCGAATCGTAAAATAACATGATAGCTAGTAAAGATCGATTAGATACATCACAAGAACAACGATAATACGTGTTGTTTCCTTCGAAACTCTTTCTAGCTTCTGCTGCGTCCGAGAACTTCGTATCTCACATCGGAGATACAGGAGTCCGTCGAAATGTCAAATAATATGATAGGTAGCAAGGACCGATTAGATACATCACAGAAACAATGCTAATACGTGTTATTTCGTTCAAAACTCTTTCCAGCCTCTGCTGCGTCCGAGAACTTCGTATCTCACATCGGAGTTACTGGAGTCCGTCGAAACGTCAAATAACACGATAGATAGTAAATTTCGATTAGATACATCACAGGAACAACGCTGATACGTGTTGTTTCGTTCAAAACTCTTTCCAGCTTCTGCTGCGTCCGAGAACTTCGTATCTTACATCGGAGTTACAGGAGTCCGTCGAAACGTCAAATAATATGGTAGATAGAAAGGACCGATTAGATACATCACAGGAACAAGGCTAATCCGTGTTGTTTCGTTCAAAACTCTTTCGAGCTTCTGCTGCGTCCGAGAACTTCATACCTCACATCTGAGTTACTGGAGTCCGTCGAAACGTCAAATAATATGATAGATAGCAAGGACCGATTAGATACATCACAAGAACAACGATAATACGTGTTGTTTCCTTCGAAACTCTTTCTAGCTTCTGCTGCGTCCGAGAACTTTGTATCTCACATCGGAGATACAGGAGTACGTCGAAACGTAAAATAACACGATAGATAGCAAAGACCGATTAGATACATCACAGGAACAATGCTAATACATGTTATTTCGTTCAAAACTCTTTCCAGCCTCTGCTGCGTCCGAGAACTTCGTATCCCACATCGGAGTTACTGGAGTCCGTCGAAACGCCAAATAACACGATAGATAGTAAAGATCGATTAGATACATCACAGGAACAACGCTAATACGTGTTGTTTCGTTCAAAACTCTTTCCAGCTTCTGCTGCGTCAGAGAACTTCGTATCTCACATCGGAGTTACTGGAGTCCGTCAAAACGTCTAATAATATGATAGATAGCAAGGACCGATTAGATACATCACAGGAACAACGCTAATACGTGTTATTTCGTTCAAAACTCTTTCCAGCCTCTGCTGCGTCCGAGAAATTCGTATCTCACATCGGAGTTACAGGAGTCCGTCGAAACGTCAAATAACACGATAGATAGCAGAGATCGATTAGACACATCACAGGAACAACGCTAATACGCGTTGTTTCGCTCAAAACTCTTTCCAGCTTCTGCTGCGCCCGAGAACTTCGTATCTTACATCGGAGTTACTGGAGTCCGTCGAAACGTCAAATAACACGATAGATAGCAGAGATCGATTAGATACGTCACAGAAACAACGATAATACTTGTTGTTTTCTTCGAAACTCTTTCTAACTTCTGCTGCGTCCGAGAACTTCGTATCTCACATCGGAGTTACAGGAGTCCGCCGAAACGTAAAATAACACGATAGATAGTAAAGACCGATTAGATACATCACAGGAACAACGTTAATACGTGTTGTTTCCCTCAAAACTCTTTCCAGCTTCTGCTGCGCCCGAGAACTTCGTATCTTACATCGGAATTACTGGAGTCCGTCGAAACGTAAAATAACACGATAGATAGCAAGGACCGATTAGATACATCACAGGAACAACGCTAATGCGTGTTATTTCGTTATAAACTCTTTCCAGCTTCTGCTGCGTCCGAGAACTTCGTATCTCACATCGGAGTTACAGGGGTCCGTCGAAACGTCAAATAATATGATAAATAGCAAGGACCGATTAGATACATCACAGGAACAATGCTAATACGTGTTATTTCGTTCAAAACTCTTTCAAGCCTCTGCTGCGTCCGAAAACTTCGTATCTCACATCGGAGTTACTGGAGTCCGTCGAAACGTAAAATAACATGATAGATAGTAAAGATCGATTAGATACATCACAAGAACAACGATAATACCTGTTGTTTCCTTCAAAACTCTTTCTAGCTTCTGCTGCGTCCGAGAACTTCGTATCTCACATCGGAGTTACTGGAGTCCGTCGAAACGTCAAATAACACGATAGATAGCAGAGATCGATTAGATACATCACAGAAACAACGCTAATACGTGTTGTTGAGTTCAAAACTCTTTCTAGCTTCTGCTGCGTCCGAGAACTTCGTATCTCACATCAGAGCTACTGGAGTCCGTAGAAACGTCAAATAACATGAAAGATAGTGATGATCGGTTAGATACATCACAGGAACAACGCTAGCACGCGTTGTTTCGTTCAAAACTATTTCCAGCTTCTGCTGCGTCCGAGAACTTCGTATCTCACATAAGAGTTACTAATGTCCGTCGAAACGTCAAATAATATGATAGATAGCAAGGACCGATTAGATACATCACAGGAACAACGATAATGCGTGTTATTTCATTATAAACTCTTTCTAGTTTCTGCTGCGTCCAAGAACTTCGTATCTCACATCGGAGTTACAGGAGTCCGTCGAAACGTAAAATAACATGATAGATGGTAAAGACCGATTAGATACATCACAGGAACAACGCTAATACGTGAGGTTTCGCTCAAAACTCTTTCCAGCTTCTGCTGCGTCCGAGAACTTCGTATCTTACATCAGAGTTACAGGAGTCCTTCGAAACGTCAAATAATATGATATATAGCAAGGACCGATTAGATACATCACAGGAACAACGCTAATCCGTGTTGTTTCGTTCAAAACTCTTTCGAGCTTCTGCTGCGTCCGAGAACTTCGTATCTCACATCTGAGTTACTGGAGTCCGTCGAAACGTCAAATAATATGATATATGGCAAGGACCGATTAGATATATCACAGGAACAATGCTAATACGTGTTATTTCGTTCAAAACTCTTTCCAGCCTCTGCTGCGTCCGAGAACTTCGTATCTTACATCGGAGTTACTGGAGTCCGTCAAAACGTCAAATAATATGATAGATAGCAAGGACCGATTAGATACATCTCAGGAACAACGCTAATACGTGTTATTTCCTTCAAAACTCTTTCCAGGCTCTGCTGCCTCCGAGAACTTCGTATCTCACATCTGAGTTACTGGAGTCCGTCGAAACGTCAAATAACACGATAGATAGCAGAGATCGATTAGATACATCACAGGAACAACGCTAATACGTGTTATTTCGTTATAAACTCTTTCCAGCTTCTGCTGCGTCCGAGAACTTCGTATCTTACATCGGAGTTACTGGAGTCCGTCGAAACGTCAAATAACATGATAGATAGCAAAGACCGATTAGATACATCACAAGAACAACGATAATACATGTTGTTTAGTTCAAAACTCTTTCTAGTTTCTGCTGCGTCCGAGAAATTCGTATCTCACATCGGAGTTACAGGAGTCCGTCGAAACGTAAAATAACACGATAGATAGTAAAGACCGATTAGCTACATCACAGGAACAACGCTAAAAAGTGTTGTTTCGCTCATAACACTTTCCAGCTTCTGCTGCGCCCGAGAACTTCGTATTCCACATCTGAGTTACTGGAGTCCGTCGAAACGTCAAATAATATGATAGATAGCAAGGACCGATTAGATACATCACAGGTACAACGCTAGCACGTGTTGTTTCGTTCAAAATTATTTCCAGCTTCTGCTGCGTCCGAGAACTTCGTATCTCACATCAGAGTTACTGGAGTCCGTCGAAACGTCAAATAACAGGAAAGATAGTAAAGATCGGTTAGATATATCACAGGAAAAACGCTAGCACGTGTTATTTCATTCAAAACTATTTCCAGCTTCTGCTGCGTACGAGAACTTCGTATCTCACATCAGAGTTACTGGAGTCCGTCGAAACGTCAAATAACATGAAAGATAGTAATGATCGCTTAGATACATCACAGGAACAACGCTAGAACGCGTTGTTTCGTTCAAAACTATTTCCAGCTTCTGCTGCGTCCGAGAACATCGTATCTCACATCAGAGTTAGTGGAATCCATCGCAACGTCAAATAACATGATAGATAGTATACATCGGTTAGATACATCACAGGAACAACGCTAGCACGTGTTGTTTCGTTCAAAACTATTTCCAGCGTCTGCTGCGTCCGAGAACTTCGTATCTCACATCCGAGTTACTGGAGTCCGTCGAAACGTCAAATAACAGGAAAGATAGTAAAGATCGGTTAGATACATCACAGGAACAACGCTAGCACGTGTTGTTTCGTTCAAAACTATTTCCAGCTTCTGCTGCGTCCGAGAACTTCGTATCTCACATCAGAGTTACAGGAGTCCGTCGAAACGTCAAATTACATGATAGATAGTATACATCGGTTAGATACATCACAGGAACAACGCCAGCACGTGTTGTTTCGTTCAAAACTATTTCCAGCGTCCGCTGCGTCCGAGAACTTCGTATCTCACATCAGAGTTACTGGAGTCCGTCGAAACGTCAAATAACAGGAAAGATAGTAAAGATCGGTTAGATACATCACAGGAACAACGCTGGCACGTGTTGCTTCGTTTAAAACTATTTCCAGCTTCTGATTCGTCCGAGAACTTCGTATCTCACATCAGAGTTACTGGAGTCCATCGCAACGTCAAATAACATGATAGATAGTATACATCGGTTAGATACATCACATGAACAACGCTAGCACGTGTTGTTTCGTTCAAAACTATTTCCAGCGTCTGCTGCGTCCGAGAACTTCGCATTTCACATCAGAGTTACTGGAGTCCGTCGAAACGTCAAATAACAGGAAAGATAGTTAAGATCGATTAGATACATCACAGGAACAACGCTGGCACGTGTTTCGTTCAAAACTATTTCCAGCTTCTGCTGCGTCCGAGAACTTCGTATCTCACATCAGAGTTACTGGAGTCCGTCGAAACGTCAAGTAACATGAAAGATAGTAAAGATCGGTTAGATACATCACAGGAACAACGCTGGCACGTGTTTCGTTCAAAACTATTTCCAGCTTCTGCTGCGTCCGAGAACTTCGTATCGCACATCAAAGTTACTGGAGTCCGTCGAAACGTCAAATAACATGAAAGATAGTGATGATCGGTTAGACACATCACAGGAACAACGCTAGCACGTGTTGTTTCCTTCAAAGCTATATCCAGCTTCTGCTGCGTCCGAGAACTTCGTATCTCACATAAGAGTTACTAATGTCCGTCGAAACGTCAAATAACATGAAAGATAGTGATGATCGGTTAGATACATCACAGGAACAACGCTAGCAAGTGTTGTTTCCTTCAAAACTATTTCCAGCTTACGCTGCGTCCGACAACTTCGTATCTTACATCAGAGTTACTGGAGTCCGTCGAAACGTCAAATAACATGAAAGATAGTAATGATCGGTTAGATACATCACAGGAACAACGGTAGCACGTGTTGTTTCATTCAAAACTATTTCTAGCTTCTGCTGCATCCGAGAACTTGGTATCTCACATCAGAGTTACTGGAGTACGTAGAAACGTCAAATAACATGAAAGATAGTAATGATCGGTTAGATACATCACAGGAACAACGCTAGCACGTGTTATTTCATTCAAAACTATTTCCAGTTTCTGCTGCGTACGAGAACTTCATATCACACATCAGAGTTACTGGAGTCCATCGAAACGTCAAATAACATGATAGATAGTATACATCGGTTAGATACATCACAGGAACAACGCTAGCACGTGTTGTTTCCTTCAAAACTATTTCCAGTTTCTGCTGCGTACGAGAACTTCGTATCTCACATCAGAGTTACTGGAGTCCGTAGAAACGTCAAATAAGATGAAAGATAGTAATGATCGGTTAGATACATCACAGGAACAACGTTAGCACGTGTTGTTTCGTTCAAAACTATTTCCAGGTTCTGCAGCGTCCGAGAACTTCGTATCTCACATGGGAGTTACAGGAGTCCGTCGAAATGTAAAATAACATGAAAGATAGTAAAGATCGGTTAGATACATCACAGGAACAACGCTAATGCGTGTTGCTTCGCTCAAAATTTTTCCAGCTTCTGCTGCGCCCGAGAACTTCGTATCTTATATCGGAGTTAAAGGAGTGCGTCGAAACGTCAAATAATATGATAGATAGCAAGGACCGATTAGATACATCACAGGAACAACGCTAATACGTGTTATTTCGTTCAAAACTCTTTCCAGGCTCTGCTGCGTCCGAGAACTTCGTATCTTACATCTGAGTTACTGGAGTCCGTCGAAACGTCAAATAATATGGCAGATAGCAAGGACCGATTAGATACATCACAGGAACAACGCTAATCCGTATTGTTTCGTTCAAAACTCTTTCGAGCTTCTGCTGCGTCCGAGAACTTCGTATCTCACATCGGAGATACAGGAGTCCGCCGAAACGTAAAATAACACGATAGATAGTAAAGACCGATTAGATACATCACAGGAACAACGCTAATACGTGTTATTTCGTTCAAAACTCTTTCCAGCCTCTGCTGCGTCCGAGAACATCGTATCTCACATCGGAGTTACTGGAGTCCGTCGAAACGTCAAATAACACGATAGATAGTAAAGTTCGATTAGATACATCACAGGAACAACGCTAATACGTGTTGTTTCGTTCAAAACTCTTTCCAGCTTCTGCTGCGTCAGAGAACTTCGTATCTCACATCGGAGTTACTGGAGTCCGTCAAAACGTCTAATAATATGATAGATAGCAAGGACCGATTAGATACATCACAGGAACAACGCTAATACGTGTTATTTCGTTCAAAACTCTTTCCAGCCTCTGCTGCGTCCGAGAACTTCGTATCTCACATCGGAGTTACAGGAGTCCGTCGAAACGTCAAATAACACGATAGATAGCAGAGATCGATTAGACACATCACAAGAACAACGCTAATGCGTGTTATTTGGTTCAAAACTCTTTCCAGTTTCTGATACGTCCGAGAACTTCGTATCTCACATCAGAGTTACAGGAGTCCGCCGAAACGTAATATAACACGATAGATAGTAATGACCGATTAGATACATCACAGGAACAACGCTAATACGTGTTGTTTCGCTCAAAACTCTTTCCAGCTTCTGCTGCGCCCGAGAACTTCGTATTCCACATCTGAGTTACTGGAGTCCGTCGAAACGTCAAATAATATGATAGATAGCAAGGACCGATTAGATACATCACAGGAACAACGCTAATGCGTGTTATTTCGTTATAAACTCTTTCCAGCTTCTGCTGCGTCCGAGAACTTCGTGTCTTACATCGGAGTTACTGGAGTCCGTCAAAACGTCAAATAGCATGATAGATAGCAAAGGCCGATTAGATACATCACAAGAATAACGATAATACGTGTTGTTTCCTTCGAAACTCTTTCTAGCTTCTGCTGCGTCCGAGAACTTCGTATCTCACATCGGAGTTACAGGAGTCCGTCGAAACGTAAAATAACACGATATATAGTAAAGACCGATTAGATACATCACAGGAACAACGCTAATACGTGTTGTTTCGCTCAAAACTCTTTCCAGCTTCTGCTGCACCCAAGAACTTCGTATCTTACATCGGAGTTACAGGAGTCCGTCGAAACGTCAAATAATATGATAGATAGCAAGGACCGATTAGATACATCACAGGAACAACGCTAACGCGTGTTGTTTCTCTCAAAACTTTTTCCAGCTTCTGCTGCGCCCGAGAACTTCGTATCTTACATCGGAGTTACAGGAGTCCGTCGAAACGTCAAATAATATGATAGATAGCAAGGACCGATTAGATACATCACAGGAACAACGCTAATACGTGTTATTTCATTCAAAACTCTCTCCAGCCTCTGCTGCGCCCGAGAACTTCGTATCTCACATCTGAGTTACAGGAGTCCGTCGAAACGTAAAATAACATGATAGATAGCAAAGACCGATTAGATACATCACAAGAACAACGGTGATAAGTGTTGTTTCCTTCGAAACTCTTTCTAGTTTCTGCTGCGTCCGAGAACTTCGTATCTCACATCGGTGTTACAGAAGTCCGTCGAATCGTAAAATAACATGATAGCTAGTAAAGATCGATTAGATACATCACAAGAACAACGATAATACGTGTTGTTTCCTTCGAAACTCTTTCTAGCTTCTGCTGCGTCCGAGAACTTCGTATCTCACATCGGAGATACAGGAGTCCGTCGAAATGTCAAATAATATGATAGGTAGCAAGGACCGATTAGATACATCACAGAAACAATGCTAATACGTGTTATTTCGTTCAAAACTCTTTCCAGCCTCTGCTGCGTCCGAGAACTTCGTATCTCACATCGGAGTTACTGGAGTCCGTCGAAACGTCAAATAACACGATAGATAGTAAATTTCGATTAGATACATCACAGGAACAACGCTGATACGTGTTGTTTCGTTCAAAACTCTTTCCAGCTTCTGCTGCGTCCGAGAACTTCGTATCTTACATCGGAGTTACAGGAGTCCGTCGAAACGTCAAATAATATGGTAGATAGAAAGGACCGATTAGATACATCACAGGAACAAGGCTAATCCGTGTTGTTTCGTTCAAAACTCTTTCGAGCTTCTGCTGCGTCCGAGAACTTCATACCTCACATCTGAGTTACTGGAGTCCGTCGAAACGTCAAATAATATGATAGATAGCAAGGACCGATTAGATACATCACAAGAACAACGATAATACGTGTTGTTTCCTTCGAAACTCTTTCTAGCTTCTGCTGCGTCCGAGAACTTTGTATCTCACATCGGAGATACAGGAGTACGTCGAAACGTAAAATAACACGATAGATAGCAAAGACCGATTAGATACATCACAGGAACAATGCTAATACATGTTATTTCGTTCAAAAATCTTTCCAGCCTCTGCTGCGTCCGAGAACTTCGTATCCCACATCGGAGTTACTGGAGTCCGTCGAAACGTCAAATAACACGATAGATAGTAAAGATCGATTAGATACATCACAGGAACAACGCTAATACGTGTTGTTTCGTTCAAAACTCTTTCCAGCTTCTGCTGCGTCAGAGAACTTCGTATCTCACATCGGAGTTACTGGAGTCCGTCAAAACGTCTAATAATATGATAGATAGCAAGGACCGATTAGATACATCACAGGAACAACGCTAATACGTGTTATTTCGTTCAAAACTCTTTCCAGCCTCTGCTGCGTCCGAGAAATTCGTATCTCACATCGGAGTTACAGGAGTCCGTCGAAACGTCAAATAACACGATAGATAGCAGAGATCTATTAGACACATCACAGGAACAACGCTAATACGCGTTGTTTCGCTCAAAACTCTTTCCAGCTTCTGCTGCGCCCGAGAACTTCGTATCTTACATCGGAGTTACTGGAGTCCGTCGAAACGTCAAATAACACGATAGATAGCAGAGATCGATTAGATACGTCACAGAAACAACGATAATACTTGTTGTTTTCTTCGAAACTCTTTCTAACTTCTGCTGCGTCCGAGAACTTCGTATCTCACATCGGAGTTACAGGAGTCCGCCGAAACGTAAAATAACACGATAGATAGTAAAGACCGATTAGATACATCACAGGAACAACGTTAATACGTCTTGTTTCCCTCAAAACTCTTTCCAGCTTCTGCTGCGCCCGAGAACTTCGTATCTTACATCGGAATTACTGGAGTCCGTCGAAACGTAAAATAACACGATAGATAGCAAGGACCGATTAGATACATCACAGGAACAACGCTAATGCGTGTTATTTCGTTATAAACTCTTTCCAGCTTCTGCTGCGTCCGAGAACTTCGTATCTCACATCGGAGTTACAGGAGTCCGTCGAAACGTCAAATAATATGATAAATAGCAAGGACCGATTAGATACATCACAGGAACAATGCTAATACGTGTTATTTCGTTCAAAACTCTTTCAAGCCTCTGCTGCGTCCGAAAACTTCGTATCTCACATCGGAGTTACTGGAGTCCGTCGAAACGTAAAATAACATGATAGATAGTAAAGATCGATTAGATACATCACAAGAACAACGATAATACCTGTTGTTTCCTTCAAAACTCTTTCTAGCTTCTGCTGCGTCCGAGAACTTCGTATCTCACATCGGAGTTACTGGAGTCCGTCGAAACGTCAAATAACACGATAGATAGCAGAGATCGATTAGATACATCACAGAAACAACGATAATACGTGTTGTTGAGTTCAAAACTCTTTCTAGCTTCTGCTGCGTCCGAGAACTTCGTATCTCACATCGTAGTTACTGGAGTCCGTCGAAACGTAAAATAACACGATAGATAGTAAAGACCGATTAGATGCATCACAAGTACAACGATAATACGTGTTGTTTCCTTCGAAACTCTTTCTAGCGTCTGCTGCGTCCGAGAACTTCGTATCTCACATCGGAGTTACAGGAGTCCGTCGAAACGTAAAATAACATGATAGATAGTAAAGATCGATTAGATACATCACAAGAACAACGATAATACCTGTTGTTTCCTTCAAAACTCTTTCTAGCTTCTGCTGCGTCCGAGAACTTCGTATCTCACATCGGAGTTACAGGAGTCCGTCGAAAATTAAAATAACACGATAGATAGTAAAGACCGATTAGATATATCACAGGAACAACGATAATACGTGTTGTATCGTTCAAAACTCTTTCTAGCTTCTGCTGCGTCCGAGAACTTCGTATCTCACATCTGAGTTACTGGAGTCCGTCGAAACTTCAAATAATATGATAGATATCAAGGACCAATTAGATACATCACAGGAACAACGCTAATACGTGTTGTTTCGCTGAAAACTCTTTCCAGCTTCTGCTGCGCCCGAGAACTTCGTATCTTACATCGGGGTTACTGGAGTCCGTCGAAACGTCAAATAACATGATAGATAGTAAGGATCGATTAGATACATCACAAGAACAACGATAATACGTGTTGTTTAGTTCAAAACTCTTTCTAGCTTCTGCTGCGTCCGAGAACTTCGTATCTCACATCGGAGTTACAGGAGTCCGTTGAAACGTAAAATAACACGATAGATAGTAAAGACCGATTAGATACATCACAGGAACAACGCTAATACGTGTTGTTTCGCTCAAAACACTTTGCAGCTACTGCTGCGCCCGAGAACTTCGTATTCCACATCTGAGTTACTGGAGTCCGTCGAAACGTCAACTAATATGATAGATAGCAAGGACCGATTAGATACATCACAGGAACAACGCGTGTTATTTCATTATAAACTCTTTCCAGCTTCTGCTGCGTCCGAGAATTTCGTATCTCACATGGGAGATACTGGAGTCCGTCGAAACGTCAAATAACACGATAGATAGCAGAGATCGATTAGATACATCACAGGACCAACGCTAATACGTGTTGTTTCGCTCAAAAGTCTTTCCAGCTTCTGCTGCGCCCGAGAACTTCGTATCTTACATCGGAGTTACTGGAGTCCGTCGATACGTCAAATAACATGATAGATGGCAAAGACCGATTAGATACATCACAAGAACAACGATAATACTTGTTGTTTCCTTCGAAACTCTTTCCAGCTTCTGCTGCGTCCGAGAATTTCGTATCTCACATGGGAGATACTGGAGTCCGTCGAAACGTCAAATAACACGATAGATAGCACAGATCGATTAGATACATCACAGGACCAACGCTAATACGTGTTGTTTCGTTCAAAACTCTCTCGAGCTTCTGCTGCGTCCGAGAACTTCGTATCTCACATCTGAGTTACTGGAGTCCGTCGAAATGTCAAATAATATGATAGGTAGCAAAGACCGATTAGATACATCACAGGAACAATGCTAATAGGTGTTATTTCGTTCAAAAGTCTTTCCAGCCTCTGCTGCGTCCGAGAACTTCGTATCTCACATCGGAGTTACTGGAGTCCGTCGAAACGTCAAATAACACGATAGATAGTAAAGATCGATTAGATACATCACAGGAACAACGCTGATACGTGTTGTTTCGTTCAAAACTCTTTCCAGCTTCTGCTGCGTCCGAGAACTTCGTATCTTACATCGGAGTTACAGGAGTCCGTCGAAATGTCAAATAATATGATAGGTAGCAAGGACCGATTAGATACATCACAGGAACAATGCTAATAGGTGTTATTTCGTTCAAAACTCTTTCCAGCTTCTGCTGCGTCCGAGAACTTCGTATCTCACATCGGAGATACAGGAGTCCGTCGAAACGTAAAATAACACGATAGAAAGTAAAGACAGATTAGATACATCACAGGAACAACGGTAATACGTGTTGTTTCCATCAAAACTCTTTCCAGCTTCTGCTGCGTTCGAGAACTTCGTATCTTACATCGGAGTTACAGGAGTCCGTCGAAACGTCAAATAATATGATAGATAGCAAGGACCGATTAGATACATCACAGGAACAACGATAATGCGTGTTATTTAATTATAAACTCTTTCCAGCTTCTGCTGCGTCCGAGAATTTCGTATCTCACATCGGAGTTACTGGAGTCCGTCGAAACGTAAAATAACATGATAGATAGTAAAGACCGATTAGATACATCACAAGAATAACGATAATACCTGTTGTTTCCTTCGAAACTCTTTCTAGCTTCTGCTGCGTCCGAGAACTTCGTATCTCACATCAGAGATACAGGAGTCCGTCGAAACGTCAAATAACACGATAGATAGCAGAGATCGATTAGATACATCACAGGAACAAAGCTAATACGTATTGTTTCGCTCAAAAGCCTTTCCAGCTTCTGCTGCGCCCGAGAACTTCGTATCTTACATCGGAGTTACAGGAGTCCGTAGAAACGTCAAATAATATGATATATAGCAAGGACCGATTAGATACATCACAGGAACAATGCTAATCCGTGTTGTTTCGTTCAAAACTCTTTCTAGCTTCTGCTGCGTCCGAGAACTTCGTATCTTACATCGGAGTTACTGGAGTTCGTCAAAACGTCAAATAACATGATAGATAGCAAAGACCGATTAGATACATCACAAGAACAACAATAATACGTGTTGTTTCCTTCGAAACTCTTTCTAGCTTCAGCTGCGTCCGAGAACTTCGTATCTCACATCGGAGTTACAGGAGTCCGTCGAAACGTAAAATAACACGATAGATAGTAAAGACCGATTAGATACATCACAGGAACAACGCTAATACGTGTTGTTTCGCTCAAAACTCTTTCCAGCTTCTGCTGCGTCCGAGAACTTCGTATCTCACAACGGAGTTACAGGAGTCCGTCGAAACGTAAAATAACATGATAGAGAGTAAAGATCGATTAGATACATCACAAGAACAACGCTAATACCTGCTGTTTCGTTCAAAACTCTTTCCAGCCTCTGCTGCGTCCGAGAACTTCGTACCTCACATCTGAGTTACTGGAGTCCGTCGAAAAGTCAAATAATATGATATATAGCAAGGACCGATTAGATACATCACAGGAACAACGATAATACGTGTTGTTTCGCTCAAAACTCTTTCCAGCTTCTGCTGCGCCCGAGAACTTCGTATCTTACATCGGAGTTACAGGAGTCCGTCGAAACGTCAAATAATATGATATATAGCAAGGACCGATTAGATACATCACAGGAGCAACCCTAATCCGTGTTGTTTCGTTCAAAACTCTCTCGAGCTTCTGCTGCGTCCGAGAACATCGTATCTCACATCTGAGTTACTGGAGTCCGTCGAAAAGTCAAATAATATGATATATAGCAAGGACCGATTAGATACATCACAGGAACAACTATAATACGTGTTGTTTCCTTCGAAACTCTTTCTAGCTTCTGCTGCGTCCGAGAATTTCGTATTTCACATCGGAGTTACAGGAGTCCGTCGAAACGTAAAATAACACGATAGATAGTAAAGACCGATTAGATACATCACAGGAACAACGCTAATACGTGTTGTTTCGCTCAAAACTCTTTCCAGCTTCTCCTGCGTCCGAGAACTTCGTATCTCACATCGGAGTTACAGGAGTCCGTCGAAACTTAAAATAACACGATAGATAGTAAAGACCGATTAGCTACATCACAGGAACAACGCTAATACGTGTTGTTTCGCTCAAAACTCTTTCCAGATTCTGCTGCGCCCGAGAACTTCGTATTCCACATCTGAGTTACTGGAGTCCGTCGAAACGTCAAATAATATGATAGATAGCAAGAACCGATTAGATACATCACAGGAACAACGATAATGCGTGTTATTTCATTATAAACACTTTCCAGCTTCTGGTGCGTCCGAGAATTTCGTATCTCACATCGGAGTTACTGGAGTCCGTCGAAAAGTCAAATAACACGATACATAGCAGAGATCGATTAGATACATCACAGGAACAACGCTAATACGTATTGTTTCGCTCAAAAGTCTTTCCAGCTTCTGCTGCGCCCGAGAACTTCGTATTTTACATCGGAGTTACTGGAGTCCGTCGAAACGTCAAATAACATGATAGATAGTAAAGATCGATTAGATACATCACAGGAACAACGCTAATACGTGTTGTTTCGTTCAAAACTCTTTCTAGCTTCTGCTGCGTCCGAGAACTTCGCATCTTACATCGGAGTTACTGGAGTTCGTCAAAACGTCAAATAACATGATAGATAGCAAAGACCGATTAGATACATCACAAGAACAACAATAATACGTGTTGTTTCCTTCGAAACTCTTTCTAGCTTCTGCTGCGTCCGAGAACTTCGTATCTCACATCGGAGTTACAGGAGTCCGTCGAAACGTAAAACAACATGATAGATAGTAAAGATCGATTAGACACATCACAAAAACAACTATAATACGTGTTGTTTTCTTCAAAATTCTTTCTAGCTTCCTCTGCGTCCGAGAACTTCGTATCTTTCATCGGAGTTACTGGAGTCCGTCGAAACGTCAAATAACATGATAGATAGCAAAGACCGATTAGATACATCACAACGTCCGTCGAAACGTAAGATAACATGATAGGGAGTAAAGACCGATTAGACACATCACAAGAACAACGATAATACGTGTTGTTTTCTTCAAAATTCTTTCTAGCTTCTGCTGCGTCCGATATCTTCGTATCTCACGTCTGAGTTACTGGAGTCCGTCGAAACGTCAAATAATATGACAGATAGCAAGGACCAATTAGATACATCACA
Organism: Prosopocoilus inquinatus; assembly: GCA_036172665.1. Classification (NCBI taxonomy): domain Eukaryota; kingdom Metazoa; phylum Arthropoda; class Insecta; order Coleoptera; family Lucanidae; genus Prosopocoilus; species Prosopocoilus inquinatus. Next base: position 47,154,964 of record CM069870.1, read on the forward strand.
GGAACAACGCTAATACGTGTTGTTTCGCTGAAAACTCTTTCCAGCTTCTGCTGCGCCCGAGAACTTCGTATCTTACATCGGAGATACTGGAGTCCATCGAAACATCAAATAACATGATTGATAGTAAGGATCGATTAGATACATCACAAGAACAACGATAATACGTGTTGTTTAGTTCAAAACTCTTTCTAGTTTCTGCTGCGTCCGAGAATTTCGTATCTCACATCGGAGTTACAGGAGTCCGTCGAAACGTAAAATAACATGATAGATAGTAAAGATCGATTAGATACATCACAGGAACAACGCTAATCCGTGTTGTTTCGTTCAAAACTCTCTCGAGCTTCTGCTGCGTCCGAGAACTTATTATCTCACAACGGAGTTACAGGAGTCCGTCGAAACGTAAAATAACATGATAGATAGCAAGGACCGATTAGATACATCACAGGAACAACGATAATGCGTGTTATTTCATTATAAACTCTTTCCAGCTTCTGCTGCGCCCGAGAACTTCGTATTCCACATCTGAGTTACTGTAGTCCGTCGAAACGTCAAATAATATGATAGATAGCAAGGACCGATTAGATACATCACAGGAACAACGATAATGCGTGTTATTTCATTATAAACTCTTTCCAGCTTCTGCTGCGTCCGAGAATTTCGTATCTCACATCGGAGTTACTGGAGTCCGTCGAAAAGTCAAATAACACGATAGATAGCAGAGATCGATTAGATACATCACAGGAACAACGCTAATACGTGTTGTTTCGCTCAAAATTCTTTCCAGCTTCTGCTGCGCATGAGAACTTCGTATCTCACAACGGAGTTACAGGAGTCCGTCGAAAGGTAAAATAACATGATAGATAGTAAAGATCGATTAGATATATCACAAGAACAACGATAATACGTGTTGTTTAGTTCAAAACTCTTTCCAGCCTCTGCTGCGTCCGAGAACATCGTATCTCACATCTGAGTTACTGGAGTCCGTCGAAACGTCAAACAACACGACAGATAGCAGAGATCGATTAGATACATCACAGGAACAACGCTAATACGTGTTATTTCGTTATAAACTCTTTCCAGTTTCTGCTGCGTCCGAGAATTTCGTATCTTACATCGGAGTTACTGGAGTCCGTCAAAACGTCAAATAACATGATAGATAGAAAAGACCGATTAGATACATCACAAGAACAACGATAATACGTGTTGTTTCCTTCGAAACTTTCTAGTTTCTGCTGCGTCCAAGAACTTCGTATCTCACATCGGAGTTACAGGAGTCCGTCGAAACGTAAAATAACATGATAGATGGTAAAGATCGATTAGATACATCACAGGAACAACGCTAATCCGTGTTGTTTCGTTCAAAACTCTCTCGAGCTTCTGCTGCGTCCGAGAACTTATTATCTCACAACGGAGTTACAGGAGTCCGTCGAAACGTAGAATAACACGATAGATAGTAAAGACCGATTAGCTACATCACAGGAACAACGCTAAAAAGTGTTGTTTCGCTCATAACACTTTCCAGCTTCTGCTGCGCCCGAGAACTTCGTATTCCACATCTGAGTTACTGGAGTCCGTCGAAACGTCAAATAATATGATAGATAGCAAGGACCGATTAGATACATCACAGGAACAACGATAATGCGTGTTATTTCATTATAAACTCTTTCCAGCTTCTGCTGCGTCCGAGAATTTCGTATCTCACATCGGAGTTACTGGAGTCCGTCGAAACGTAAAATAACATGATAGATAGTAAAGACCGATTAGATACATCACAGGAACAACGCTAATACGTGTTGTTTCGCTGAAAAATCTTTCCAGCTTCTGCTGCGCCCGAGAACTTCGTATTCCACATCTGAGTTACTGGAGTCCGTCGAAACGTCAAATAATATAAAAGATAGCAAGGACCGATTAGATCCATCACAGGAACAACGCTAATACGTGTTGCTTAGTTCAAAACCCTACATGACAGGAACAACTCTAATACGTGTTGTTTCAAATAATATGATAGATAGCAAGGACCGATTAGATACATCACAGGAACAACGCTAATGCGTGTTATTTCGTTGTAAACTCTTTCCAGCTTCTGCTGCGTCCGAGAACTTCGTATCTTACATCGGAGTTACTGGAGTCCGTCAAAATGTCAAATAACATGATAGATAGCAAAGACCGATTAGATACATCACAAGAACTACGATAATACGTGTTGTTTCCTTCGAAACTCTTTCTAGATTCTGCTGCGTCCGAGAACTTCGTATCTCACATCAGAGTTACAGGAGTCTGTCGAAACGTAAAATAACATGATAGATAGTAAAGATCGATTAGATACATCACAAGAACAACGATAATACGTGTTGCTTCCTTCAAAACTCTGTCTAGCTTCTGCTGCGTCCGAGAACTTCGTATCTTACATCGGAGTTACTGGAGTCCGTCGAAACGTCGAATAACATGATAGATGGCAAAGACCGATTAGATACATCACAAGAACAACGATAATACTTGCTGTTTCCTTCGAAACTCTTTCTAGCTTCTGCTGCGTCCGAGAACTTCGTATCTCACATCAGAGTTACAGGAGTCCGTCGAAACGTAAAATAACACGATAGATAGTAAAGACTGATTAGATACATCACAGGAACAACGCTAATACGTGTTGTTTCGCTCAAAACTCTTTCCAGCTTCTGTTGCGCCCGAGAACTTCGTATCTCACATCGGAGTTACAGGAGTCCGTCGAAACGTAAAATAGCACGATAGATAGTAAATACCGCTTAGATACATCACAGGAACAACGCTAATACGTGTTGTTTCGCTGAAAAATCTTTAAAGCTTCTGCTGCGCCCGAGAACTTCGTATTCCACATCTGAGTTACTGGAGTCCGTCGAAACGTCAAATAATATGAAAGATAGCAAGGACCGATTAGATACATCACATTAACAACGCTAATGCGTGTTGCTTAGTTCAAAACCCTTTCTAGCTTCTGCCGCGTCCGAGAACTTCGTATCTCACATCGGAGATACAGGAGTCCGTCGAAACGTAAAATAACATGATAGATAGCAAAGACCGATTAGATACATCACAAGAACAACGCTAATACGTGTTATTTCGTTCAAAACTCTCTCCAGACTCTGCTGCGTCCGAGAACTTCGTATCTCACATCGGAGTTACAGGAGTCCGTCGAAACGTAAAAAAACAAGAAAGATAGGAAAGACCGAGTAGATACATCACAAGAACAACGATAATACGTGTTGTTTTCTTCAAAATTCTTTCTAGCTTCTGCTGCGTCCGAGAACTTCGTATCTTACATAGGAGTTACTGGAGTCCGTCGAAACGTCAAATAACATGATAGATAGCAAAGACCGATTAGATATATCACAAGAACAACGCTAATACGTGTTGTTTCGTTCAAAACTCTTTCCAGACTCTGCTGCGTCCGAGAACTTCGTATCTCACATCGGAGTTACAGGAGTCCGTCGAAACGTAAAATAACAAGAAAGATAGGAAAGACCGATTAGATACATCACAAGAACAACGCTAATACGTGTTATTTCGTTCAAAACTCTTTCCAGACTCTGCTGCGTCCGAGAACTTCGTATCTCACATCGGAGTTACAGGAGTCCGTCGAAACGTAAAATAACAGGAAAGATAGGAAAGACCGATTAGATACATCACAGGAACAACGCTAATACGTGTTGTTTCGCTCAAAACTCTTTCCAGCCTCTGCTGCGTCTGAGAACTTCGTATCTCACATCGGAGTTACTGGAGTCCGTCAAAACGTCAAATAACATGATAGATAGCAAAGACCGATTAGATACATCACAAGAACTACGATAATACGTGTTGTTTCCTTCGAAACTCTTTTTAGATTCTGCTGCGTCCGAGAACTTCGTATCTCACATCAGAGTTACAGGAGTCTGTCGAAACGTAAAATAACATGATAGATAGTAAAGATCGATTAGATACATCACAAGAACAACGATAATACGTGTTGCTTCCTTCAAAACTCTGTCTAGCTTCTGCTGCGTCCGAGAACTTCGTATCTTACATCGGAGTTACTGGAGTCCGTCGAAACGTCAAATAACACGATAGATGGTAAAGACCGATTAGATACATCACAAGAACAACGATAATACTTGCTGTTTCCTTCGAAACTCTTTCTGGCTTCTGCTGCGTCCGAGAACTTCGTATCTCACATCAGAGTTACAGGAGTCCGTCGAAACGTAAAATAACACGATAGATGGTAAAGACCGATTAGATACATCACAGGAACAACGCTAATACGTGTTGTTTCGCTCAAAACTCTTTCCAGCTTTTGCTGCGCCCGAGAACTTCGTATTCCACATCTCAGTTACTGGAGTCCGTCGAAACGTCAAATAATATGATAGATAGCAAGGACCGATTAGATACATCACAGGAACAACGCTAATGCGTGTTATTTCGTTGTAAACTCTTTCCAGCTTCTGCTGCATCCGAGAACTTCGTATCTTACATCGGAGTTACTGGAGTCCGTCGAAACGTCAAATAACACGATAGATGGTAAAGACCGATTAGATACATCACAAGAACAACGATAATACTTGCTGTTTCCTTCGAAACTCTTTCTGGCTTCTGCTGCGTCCGAGAACTTCGTATCTCACATCAGAGTTACTGGAGTCCGTCGAAACGTAAAATAACAAGAAAGATAGCAAAGACCGATTAGATACATCACAAGAACAACGCTAATGCGTGTTATTTCGTTGTAAACTCTTTCCAGCTTCTGCTGCGTCCGAGAACTTCGTATCTTACATCGGAGTTACTGGAGTCCGTCAAAACGTCAAATAACATGATAGATAGCAAAGACCGATTAGATACATCACAAGAACTACGATAATACGTGTTGTTTCCTTCGAAACTCTTTTTAGATTCTGCTGCGTCCGAGAACTTCGTATCTCACATCATAGTTACAGGAGTCTGTCGAAACGTAAAATAACATGATAGATAGTAAAGATCGATTAGATACATCACAAGAACTACGATAATACGTGTTGTTTCCTTCGAAACTCTTTCTAGATTCTGCTGCGTCCGAGAACTTCGTATCTCACATCAGAGTTACAGGAGTCCGTCGAAACGTAAAATAACATGATAGATAGTAAAGATCGATTAGATACATCACAAGAACAACGATAATACGTGTTGCTTCCTTCAAAACTCTGTCTAGCTTCTGCTGCGTCCGAGAACTTCGTATCTTACATCGGAGTTACTGGAGTCCGTCGAAACGTCAAATAACATGATAGATGGCAAAGACCGATTAGATACATCACAAGAACAACGATAATACTTGCTGTTTCCTTCGAAACTCTTTCTAGCTTCTGCTGCGTCCGAGAACTTCGTATCTCACATCGGAGTTACAGGAGTCCGTCGAAACGTAAAATAACACGATAGATGGTAAATACCGATTAGATACATCACAGGAACAACGCTAATACGTGTTGTTTCGCTCAAAACTCTTTCCAGCTTTTGCTGCGCCCGAGAACTTCGTATTCCACATCTCAGTTACTGGAGTCCGTCGAAACGTCAAATAATATGATAGATAGCAAGGACCGATTAGATACATCACAGGAACAACGCTAATGCGTGTTATTTCGTTGTAAACTCTTTCCAGCTTCTGCTGCGTCCGAGAACTTCGTATCTTACATCGGAGTTACTGGAGTCCGTCGAAACGTCAAATAACACGATAGATGGTAAAGACCGATTAGATACATCACAAGAACAACGATAATACTTGCTGTTTCCTTCGAAACTCTTTCTGGCTTCTGCTGCGTCCGAGAACTTCGTATCTCACATCAGAGTTACTGGAGTCCGTCGAAACGTAAAATAACAAGAAAGATAGCAAAGACCGATTAGATACATCACAAGAACAACGCTAATGCGTGTTATTTCGTTGTAAACTCTTTCCAGCTTCTGCTGCGTCCGAGAACTTCGTATCTTACATCGGAGTTACTGGAGTCCGTCAAAACGTCAAATAACATGATAGATAGCAAAGACCGATTAGATACATCACAAGAACTACGATAATACGTGTTGTTTCCTTCGAAACTCTTTTTAGATTCTGCTGCGTCCGAGAACTTCGTATCTCACATCATAGTTACAGGAGTCTGTCGAAACGTAAAATAACATGATAGATAGTAAAGATCGATTAGATACATCACAAGAACTACGATAATACGTGTTGTTTCCTTCGAAACTCTTTCTAGATTCTGCTGCGTCCGAGGACTTCGTATCTCACATCAGAGTTACAGGAGTCCGTCGAAACGTAAAATAACATGATAGATAGTAAAGATCGATTAGATACATCACAAGAACAACGATAATACGTGTTGCTTCCTTCAAAACTCTGTCTAGCTTCTGCTGCGTCCGAGAACTTCGTATCTTACATCGGAGTTACTGGAGTCCGTCGAAACGTCAAATAACATGATAGATGGCAAAGACCGATTAGATACATCACAAGAACAACGATAATACTTGCTGTTTCCTTCGAAACTCTTTCTAGCTTCTGCTGCGTCCGAGAACTTCGTATCTCACATCAGAGTTACAGGAGTCCGTCGAAACCTAAAATAACACGATAGATAGTAAAGACTGATTAGATACATCACAGGAACAACGCTAATACGTGTTGTTTCGCTCAAAACTCTTTCCAGCTTCTGTTGCGCCCGAGAACTTCGTATCTCACATCGGAGTTACAGCAGTCCGTCGAAACGTAAAATAGCACGATAGATAGTAAATACCGCTTAGATACATCACAGGAACAACGCTAATACGTGTTGTTTCGCTCAAAAATCTTTCCAGCTTCTGCTGCGCCCGAGAACTTCGTATTCCACATCTGAGTTACTGGAGTCCGTCGAAACGTCAAATAATATGAAAGATAGCAAGGACCGATTAGATACATCACAGGAACAACGCTAATGCGTGTTGCTTAGTTCAAAACCCTTTCTAGCTTCTGCTGCGTCCGAGAACTTCGTATCTCACATCGGAGATACAGGAGTCCGTCGAAACGTAAAATAACACGATAGATGGTAAAGACCGATTAGATACATCACAGGAACAACGCTAATACGTGTTGTTTCGCTCAAAACTCTTTCCAGTTTTGCTGCGCCCGAGAACTTCGTATTCCACATCTCAGTTACTGGAGTCCGTCGAAACGTCAAATAATATGATAGATAGCAAGGACCGATTAGATACATCACAGGAACAACGCTAATGCGTGTTATTTCGTTGTAAACTCTTTCCAGCTTCTGCTGCGTCCGAGAACTTCGTATCTTACATCGGAGTTACTGGAGTCCGTCAAAACGTCAAATAACATGATAGATAGCAAAGACCGATTAGATACATCACAAGAACTACGATAATACGTGTTGTTTCCTTCGAAACTCTTTCTAGATTCTGCTGCGTCCGAGAACTTCGTATCTCACATCAGAGTTACAGGAGTCCGTCGAAACGTAAAATAACATGATAGATAGTAAAGATCGATTAGATACATCACAAGAACAACGATAATACGTGTTGCTTCCTTCAAAACTCTGTCTAGCTTCTGCTGCGTCCGAGAACTTCGTATCTTACATCGGAGTTACTGGAGTCCGTCGAAACGTCAAATAACACGATAGATGGCAAAGACCGATTAGATACATCACAAGAACAACGATAATACTTGCTGTTTCCTTCGAAACTCTTTCTGGCTTCTGCTGCGTCCGAGAACTTCGTATCTCACATCAGAGTTACAGGAGTCCGTCGAAACGTAAAATAACACGATAGATGGTAAAGACCGATTAGATACATCACAGGAACAACGCTAATACGTGTTGTTTCGCTCAAAACTCTTTCCAGCTTTTGCTGCGCCCGAGAACTTCGTATTCCACATCTCAGTTACTGGAGTCCGTCGAAACGTCAAGTAATATGATAGATAGCAAGGACCGATTAGATACATCACAGGAACAACGCTAATGCGTGTTATTTCGTTGTAAACTCTTTCCAGCTTCTGCTGCGTCCGAGAACTTCGTATCTTACATCGGAGTTACTGGAGTCCGTCAAAACGTCAAATAACATGATAGATAGCAAAGACCGATTAGATACATCACAAGAACTACGATAATACGTGTTGTTTCCTTCGAAACTCTTTCTAGATTCTGCTGCGTCCGAGAACTTCGTATCTCACATCAGAGTTACAGGAGTCCGTCGAAACGTAAAATAACACGATAGATAGTAAAGACTGATTAGATACATCACAGGAACAACGCTAATACGTGTTCTTTCGCTCAAAACTCTTTCCAGCTTCTGTTGCGCCCGAGAACTTCGTATCTCACATCGGAGTTACAGGAGTCCGTCGAAACGTAAAATAGCACGATAGATAGTAAAGACCGCTTAGATACATCACAGGAACAACGCTAATACGTGTTGTTTCGCTGAAAAATCTTTCCAGCTTCTGCTGCGCCCGAGAACTTCGTATTCCACATCTGAGTTACTGGAGTCCGTCGAAACGTCAAATAATATGAAAGATAGCAAGGACCGATTAGATACATCACAGGAACAACGCTAAAACGTGTTGCTTAGTTCAAAACCCTTTCTAGCTTCTGCTGCGTCCGAGAACTTAGTATCTCACATCGGAGATACAGGAGTCCGTCGAAACGTAAAATAACACTACAGATAGTAAAGACCGATTAGATACATCACAAGAACAACGCTAATACGTGTTATTTCGTTCAAAACTCTTTCCAGACTCTGCTGCGTCCGAGAACTTCGTATCTCACATCGGAGTTACAGGAGTCCGTCGAAACGTAAAATAACAAGAAAGATAGGAAAGACCGAGTAGATACATCACAAGAACAACGATAATACGTGTTGTTTTCTTCAAAATTCTTTCTAGCTTCTGCTGCGTCCGAGAACTTCGTATCTTACATCGGAGTTACTGGAGTCCGTCGAAACGTCAAATAACATGATAGATAGCAAAGACCGATTAGATACATCACAAGAACAACGCTTATACGTGTTATTTCGTTCAAAACTCTTTCCAGACTCTGCTGCGTCCGAGAACTTCGTATCTCACATCGGAGTTACAGGAGTCCGTCGAAACGTAAAATAACAAGAAAGATAGGAAAGACCGATTAGATACATCACAGGAACAACGCTAATACGTGTTGTTTCGCTCAAAACTCTTTCCAGCTTTTGCTGCGCCCGAGAACTTCGTATTCCACATCTGAGTTACTGGAGTCCGTCGAAACGTCAAATAATATGATAGATAGGAAAGACCGATTAGATACATCACAGGAACAACGCTAATACGTGTTGTTTTGCTCAAAACTCTTTCCAGCCTCTGCTGCGTCTGAGAACTTCGTATCTCACATCGGAGTTACTGGAGTCCGTCAAAACGTCAAATAACATGATAGATAGCAAAGACCGATTAGATCCATCACAAGAACTACGATAATACGTGTTGTTTCCTTCGAAACTCTTTCTAGATTCTGCTGCGTCCGAGAACTTCGTATCTCACATCAGAGTTACAGGAGTCCGTCAAAACGTCAAATAACATGATAGATAGCAAAGACCGATTAGATCCATCACAAGAACTACGATAATACGTGTTGTTTCCTTCGAAACTCTTTCCAGCCTCTGCTGCGTCCGAGAACTTCGTACCTCACATCTGAGATACTGGAGTCCGTCGAAAAGTCAAATAATATGATATATAGCAAGGACCGATTAGATACATCACAGGAACAACGCTAATCCGTGTTGTTTCGTTTAAAACTCTCTCGAGCTTCTGCTGCGTCCGAGAACATCGTATCTCACATCTGAGTTACTGGAATCCGTTGAAAAGTCAAATAATATGATATATAGCAAGGACCGATTAGATACATCACAGGAACAACGATAATACGTGTTGTTTCCTTCGAAACTCTTTCTAGCTTCTGCTGCGTCCGAGAACTTCGTATTTCACATCGGTGTTACAGGAGTACGTCGAAACGTAAAATAACACGATAGATAGTAAAGACCGATTAGATACATCACAGGAACAACGCTAATACGTGTTGTTGCGCTCAAAACTCTTTCCAGCTTCTCCTGCGTCCGAGAACTTCGTATCTCACATCGGAGTTACAGGAGTCCGTCGAAACTTAAAATAACACGATAGATAGTAAAGACCGATTAGCTACATCACAGGAACAACGCTAATACGTGTTGTTTCGCTCAAAACTCTTTCCAGCTTCTGCTGCGACCGAGAACTTCGTATTCCACATCTGAGTTACTGGAGTCCGTCGAAACGTCAAATAATATGATAGATAGCAAGGACCGATTAGATACATCACAGGAACAACGATAATGCGTGTTATTTCATTATAAACGCTTTCCAGCTTCTGCTGCGTCCGAGAATTTCGTATCTCACATCGGAGTTACTGGAGTCCGTCGAAACGTAAAATAACATGATAGATAGTAAAGACCGATTAGATGCATCACAAGAACAACGATAATACCTGTTGTTTCCTTCGATACTCTTTCTAGCTTCTGCTGCGTCCGAGAACTTCGTATCTCACATCAGAGATACAGGAGTCCGTCGAAACGTCAAATAACACGATAGATAGCAGAGATCGATTAGATACATCACAGGAACAACGCTAATACGTATTGTTTAGCTCAAAAGTCTTTCCAGCTTCTGCTGCGCCCGAGAACTTCGTATCTTACATCGGAGTTACAGGAGTCCGTCGAAACGTCAAATAATATGATATATAGCAAGGACCTATTAGATACATCACAAGAACAACAATAATACGTGTTGTTTCCTTCGAAACTCTTTCTAGCTTCTGCTGCGTCCGAGAACTTCGTATCTCACATCGGAGTTACAGGAGTCCGTCGAAACGTAAAATAACACGATAGATAGTAAAGACCGATTAGATACATCACAGGAACAACGCTAATACGTGTTGTTTCGCTCAAAACTCTTTCCAGCTTCTGCTGCGTCCGAGAACTTCGTATCTCACAACGGAGTTACAGGAGTCCGTCGAAACGTAAAATAACATGATAGAGAGTAAAGATCGATTAGATACATCACAAGAACAACGCTAATACCTGTTGTTTCGTTCAAAACTCTTTCCAGCCTCTGCTGCGTCCGAGAACTTCGTACCTCACATCTGAGTTACTGGAGTCCGTCGAAAAGTCAAATAATATGATATATAGCAAGGACCGATTAGATACATCACAGGAACAACGATAATACGTGTTGTTTCGCTCAAAACTCTTTCCAGCTTCTGCTGCGCCCGAGAACTTCGTATCTTACATCGGAGTTACAGGAGTCCGTCGAAACGTCAAATAATATGATATATAGCAAGGACCGATTAGATACATCACAGGAACAACGATAATACGTGTTGTTTCCTTCGAAACTCTTTCTAGCTTCTGCTGCGTCCGAGAACTTCGTATTTCACATCGGAGTTACAGGAGTCCGTCGAAACGTAAAATAACACGATAGATAGTAAAGACCGATTAGATACATCACAGGAACAACGCTAATACGTGTTGTTTCGCTCAAAACTCTTTCCAGCTTCTCCTGCGTCCGAGAACTTCGTATCTCACATCGGAGTTACAGGAGTCCGTCGAAACTTAAAATAACACGATAGATAGTAAAGACCGATTAGTTACATCACAGGAACAATGCTAATACGTGTTGTTTCGCTCAAAACTCTTTCCAGCCTCTGCTGCGTCCGAGAACTTCGTATCTCACATCGGAGTTACAGGAGTCCGTCGAAACGTAAAATAACATGATAGATAGTAAAGACCGATTAGATACATCACAGGAACAACGCTAATACGTGTTGTTTCGCTGAAAAATCTTTCCAGCTTCTGCTGCGCCCGAGAACTTCGTATTCCACATCTGAGTTACTGGAGTCCGTCGAAACGTCAAATAATATGAAAGATAGCAAGGACCGATTAGATCCATCACAGGAACAACGCTAATAAGTGTTGCTTAGTTCAAAACCCTACATGACAGGAACAACTCTAATACGTGTTGTTTAAAATAATATGATAGATAGCAAGGACCGATTAGATACATCACAGGAACAACGCTAATGCGTGTTATTTCGTTGTAAACTCTTTCCAGCTTCTGCTGCGTCCGAGAACTTCGTATCTTACATCGGAGTTACTGGAGTCCGTCAAAACGTCAAATAACATGATAGATAGCAAAGACCGATTAGATACATCACAAGAACTACGATAATACGTGTTGTTTCCTTCGAAACTCTTTCTAGATTCTGCTGCGTCCGAGAACTTCGTATCTCACATCAGAGTTACAGGAGTCTGTCGAAACGTAAAATAACATGATAGATAGTAAAGATCGATTAGATACATCACAAGAACAACGATAATACGTGTTGCTTCCTTCAAAACTCTGTCTAGCTTCTGCTGCGTCCGAGAACTTCGTATCTTACATCGGAGTTACTGGAGTCCGTCGAAACGTCGAATAACATGATAGATGGCAAAGACCGATTAGATACATCACAAGAACAACGATAATACTTGCTGTTTCCTTCGAAACTCTTTCTAGCTTCTGCTGCGTCCGAGAACTTCGTATCTCACATCAGAGTTACAGGAGTCCGTCGAAACGTAAAATAACACGATAGATAGTAAAGACTGATTAGATACATCACAGGAACAACGCTAATACGTGTTGTTTCGCTCAAAACTCTTTCCAGCTTCTGTTGCGCCCGAGAACTTCGTATCTCACATCGGAGTTACAGGAGTCCGTCGAAACGTAAAATAGCACGATAGATAGTAAATACCGCTTAGATACATCACAGGAACAACGCTAATACGTGTTGTTTCGCTGAAAAATCTTTCCAGCTTCTGCTGCGCCCGAGAACTTCGTATTCCACATCTGAGTTACTGGAGTCCGTCGAAACGTCAAATAATATGAAAGATAGCAAGGACCGATTAGATACATCACAGGAACAACGCTAATGCGTGTTGCTTAGTTCAAAACCCTTTCTAGCTTCTGCCGCGTCCGAGAACTTCGTATCTCACATCGGAGATACAGGAGTCCGTCGAAACGTAAAATAACATGATAGATAGCAAAGACCGATTAGATACATCACAAGAACAACGCTAATACGTGTTATTTCGTTCAAAACTCTCTCCAGACTCTGCTGCGTCCGAGAACTTCGTATCTCACATCGGAGTTACAGGAGTCCGTCGAAACGTAAAAAAACAAGAAAGATAGGAAAGACCGAGTAGATACATCACAAGAACAACGATAATACGTGTTGTTTTCTTCAAAATTCTTTCTAGCTTCTGCTGCGTCCGAGAACTTCGTATCTTACATAGGAGTTACTGGAGTCCGTCGAAACGTCAAATAACATGATAGATAGCAAAGACCGATTAGATATATCACAAGAACAACGCTAATACGTGTTGTTTCGTTCAAAACTCTTTCCAGACTCTGCTGCGTCCGAGAACTTCGTATCTCACATCGGAGTTACAGGAGTCCGTCGAAACGTAAAATAACAAGAAAGATAGGAAAGACCGATTAGATACATCACAAGAACAACGCTAATACGTGTTATTTCGTTCAAAACTCTTTCCAGACTCTGCTGCGTCCGAGAACTTCGTATCTCACATCGGAGTTACAGGAGTCCGTCGAAACGTAAAATAACAGGAAAGATAGGAAAGACCGATTAGATACATCACAGGAACAACACAGGAGAACTTCGTATCTCACATCGGAGTTACTGGAGTCCGTCAAAACGTCAAATAACATGATAGATAGCAAAGACCGATTAGATACATCACAAGAACTACGATAATACGTGTTGTTTCCTTCGAAACTCTTTTTAGATTCTGCTGCGTCCGAGAACTTCGTATCTCACATCAGAGTTACAGGAGTCTGTCGAAACGTAAAATAACATGATAGATAGTAAAGATCGATTAGATACATCACAAGAACAACGATAATACGTGTTGCTTCCTTCAAAACTCTGTCTAGCTTCTGCTGCGTCCGAGAACTTCGTATCTTACATCGGAGTTACTGGAGTCCGTCGAAACGTCAAATAACACGATAGATGGTAAAGACCGATTAGATACATCACAAGAACAACGATAATACTTGCTGTTTCCTTCGAAACTCTTTCTGGCTTCTGCTGCGTCCGAGAACTTCGTATCTCACATCAGAGTTACAGGAGTCCGTCGAAACGTAAAATAACACGATAGATGGTAAAGACCGATTAGATACATCACAGGAACAACGCTAATACGTGTTGTTTCGCTCAAAACTCTTTCCAGCTTTTGCTGCGCCCGAGAACTTCGTATTCCACATCTCAGTTACTGGAGTCCGTCGAAACGTCAAATAATATGATAGATAGCAAGGACCGATTAGATACATCACAGGAACAACGCTAATGCGTGTTATTTCGTTGTAAACTCTTTCCAGCTTCTGCTGCGTCCGAGAACTTCGTATCTTACATCGGAGTTACTGGAGTCCGTCAAAACGTCAAATAACATGATAGATAGCAAAGACCGATTAGATACATCACAAGAACTACGATAATACGTGTTGTTTCCTTCGAAACTCTTTTTAGATTCTGCTGCGTCCGAGAACTTCGTATCTCACATCATAGTTACAGGAGTCTGTCGAAACGTAAAATAACATGATAGATAGTAAAGATCGATTAGATACATCACAAGAACTACGATAATACGTGTTGTTTAGCTCAAAAGTCTTTCCAGCTTCTGCTGCGCCCGAGAACATCGTATCTTACATCGGAGTTACAGGAGTCCGTCGAAACGTCAAATAATATGATATATAGCAAGGACCGATTAGATACATCACAGGAACAACGCTAATCCGTGTTGTTTCGTTAAAAACTCTTTCTAGCTTCTGCTGCGTCCGAGAACTTCGTATCTTACATCGGAGTTACTGGAGTTCGTCAAAGCGTTAAATAACATGATAGATAGCAAAGACCGATTAGATACATCACAAGAACAACAATAATACGTGTTGTTTCCTTCGAAACTCTTTCTAGCTTCTGCTGCGTCCGAGAACTTCGTATCTCACATCGGAGTTACAGGAGTCCGTCGAAACGTAAAATAACACGATAGATAGTAAAGATCGATTAGGTACATCACAGGAACAACGCTAATACGTGTTGTTTCGCTCAAAACTCTTTCCAGCTTCTGCTGCGTCCGAGAACTTCGTATCTCACAACGGAGTTACAGGAGTCCGTCGAAACGTAAAATAACATGATAGAGAGTAAAGATCGATTAGATACATCACAAGAACAACGCTAATACCTGTTGTTTCGTTCAAAACTCTTTCCAGCCTCTGCTGCGTCCGAGAACTTCGTACCTCACATCTGAGTTACTGGAGTCCGTCGAAAAGTCAAATAATATGATATATAGCAAGGACCGATTAGATACATCACAGGAACAACGATAATACGTGTTGTTTCGCTCAAAACTCTTTCCAGCTTCTGCTGCGCCCGAGAACTTCGTATCTTACATCGGAGTTACAGGAGTCCGTCGAAACGTCAAATAATATGATATATAGCAAGGACCGATTAGATACATCACAGGAACAACGATAATACGTGTTGTTTCCTTCGAAACTCTTTCTAGCTTCTGCTGCGTCCGAGAACTTCGTATTTCACATCGGAGTTACAGGAGTCCGTCGAAACGTAAAATAACACGATAGATAGTAAAGACCGATTAGATACATCACAGGAACAACGCTAATACGTGTTGTTTCGCTCAAAACTCTTTCCAGCTTCTCCTGCGTCCGAGAACTTCGTATCTCACATCGGAGTTACAGGAGTCCGTCGAAACTTAAAATAACACGATAGATAGTAAAGACCGATTAGTTACATCACAGGAACAATGCTAATACGTGTTGTTTCGCTCAAAACTCTTTCCAGCCTCTGCTGCGTCCGAGAACTTCGTATCTCACATCGGAGTTACAGGAGTCCGTCGAAACGTAAAATAACATGATAGATAGTAAAGACCGATTAGATACATCACAGGAACAACGCTAATACGTGTTGTTTCGCTGAAAAATCTTTCCAGCTTCTGCTGCGCCCGAGAACTTCGTATTCCACATCTGAGTTACTGGAGTCCGTCGAAACGTCAAATAATATGAAAGATAGCAAGGACCGATTAGATCCATCACAGGAACAACGCTAATACGTGTTGCTTAGTTCAAAACCCTACATGACAGGAACAACTCTAATACGTGTTGTTTCAAATAATATGATAGATAGCAAGGACCGATTAGATACATCACAGGAACAACGCTAATGCGTGTTATTTCGTTGTAAACTCTTTCCAGCTTCTGCTGCGTCCGAGAACTTCGTATCTTACATCGGAGTTACAGGAGTCCGTCAAAACGTCAAATAACATGATAGATAGCAAAGACCGATTAGATACATCACAAGAACTACGATAATACGTGTTGTTTCCTTCGAAACTCTTTCTAGATTCTGCTGCGTCCGAGAACTTCGTATCTCACATCAGAGTTACAGGAGTCTGTCGAAACGTAAAATAACATGATAGATAGTAAAGATCGATTAGATACATCACAAGAACAACGATAGTACGTGTTGCTTCCTTCAAAACTCTGTCTAGCTTCTGCTGCGTCCGAGAACTTCGTATCTTACATCGGAGTTACTGGAGTCCGTCGAAACGTCAAATAATATGATAGATAGCAAGGACCGATTAGATACATCACAGGAACAACGCTAATGCGTGTTATTTCGTTGTAAACTCTTTCCAGCTTCTGCTGCGTCCGAGAACTTCGTATCTTACATCGGAGTTACTGGAGTCCGTCAAAACGTCAAATAACATGATAGATAGCAAAGACCGATTAGATACATCACAAGAACTACGATAATACGTGTTGTTTCCTTCGAAACTCTTTTTAGATTCTGCTGCGTCCGAGAACTTCGTATCTCACATCATAGTTACAGGAGTCTGTCGAAACGTAAAATAACATGATAGATAGTAAAGATCGATTAGATACATCACAAGAACTACGATAATACGTGTTGTTTCCTTCGAAACTCTTTCTAGATTCTGCTGCGTCCGAGAACTTCGTATCTCACATCAGAGTTACAGGAGTCCGTCGAAACGTAAAATAACATGATAGATAGTAAAGATCGATTAGATACATCACAAGAACAACGATAATACGTGTTGCTTCCTTCAAAACTCTGTCTAGCTTCTGCTGCGTCCGAGAACTTCGTATCTTACATCGGAGTTACTGGAGTCCGTCGAAACGTCAAATAACATGATAGATGGCAAAGACCGATTAGATACATCACAAGAACAACGATAATACTTGCTGTTTCCTTCGAAACTCTTTCTAGCTTCTGCTGCGTCCGAGAACTTCGTATCTCACATCAGAGTTACAGGAGTCCGTCGAAACGTAAAATAACACGATAGATAGTAAAGACTGATTAGATACATCACAGGAACAACGCTAATACGTGTTGTTTCGCTCAAAACTCTTTCCAGCTTCTGTTGCGCCCGAGAACTTCGTATCTCACATCGGAGTTACAGCAGTCCGTCGAAACGTAAAATAGCACGATAGATAGTAAATACCGCTTAGATACATCACAGGAACAACGCTAATACGTGTTGTTTCGCTGAAAAATCTTTCCAGCTTCTGCTGCGCCCGAGAACTTCGTATTCCACATCTGAGTTACTGGAGTCCGTCGAAACGTCAAATAATATGAAAGATAGCAAGGACCGATTAGATACATCACAGGAACAACGCTAATGCGTGTTGCTTAGTTCAAAACCCTTTCTAGCTTCTGCTGCGTCCGAGAACTTCGTATCTCACATCGGAGATACAGGAGTCCGTCGAAACGTAAAATAACACGATAGATGGTAAAAACCGATTAGATACATCACAGGAACAACGCTAATACGTGTTGTTTCGCTCAAAACTCTTTCCAGCTTTTGCTGCGCCCGAGAACTTCGTATTCCACATCTCAGTTACTGGAGTCCGTCGAAACGTCAAATAATATGATAGATAGCAAGGACCGATTAGATACATCACAGGAACAACGCTAATGCGTGTTATTTCGTTGTAAACTCTTTCCAGCTTCTGCTGCGTCCGAGAACTTCGTATCTTACATCGGAGTTACTGGAGTCCGTCAAAACGTCAAATAACATGATAGATAGCAAAGACCGATTAGATACATCACAAGAACTACGATAATACGTGTTGTTTCCTTCGAAACTCTTTCTAGATTCTGCTGCGTCCGAGAACTTCGTATCTCACATCAGAGTTACAGGAGTCCGTCGAAACGTAAAATAACATGATAGATAGTAAAGATCGATTAGATACATCACAAGAACAACGATAATACGTGTTGCTTCCTTCAAAACTCTGTCTAGCTTCTGCTGCGTCCGAGAACTTCGTATCTTACATCGGAGTTACTGGAGTCCGTCGAAACGTCAAATAACATGATAGATGGCAATGACCGATTAGATACATCACAAGAACAACGATAATACTTGCTGTTTCCTTCGAAACTCTTTCTAGCTTCTGCTGCGTCCGAGAACTTCGTATCTCACATCAGAGTTACAGGAGTCCGTCGAAACGTAAAATAACACGACAGATGGTAAAGACCGATTAGATACATCACAGGAACAACGCTAATACGTGTTGTTTCGCTCAAAACTCTTTCCAGCTTCTGTTGCGCCCGAGAACTTCGTATCTCACATCGGAGTTACAGGAGTCCGTCGAAACGTAAAATAGCACGATAGATAGTAAAGACCGCTTAGATACATCACAGGAACAACGCTAATACGTGTTGTTTCGCTGAAAAATCTTTCCAGCTTCTGCTGCGCCCGAGAACTTCGTATTCCACATCTGAGTTACTGGAGTCCGTCGAAACGTCAAATAATATGAAAGATAGCAAGGACCGATTAGATACATCACAGGAACAACGCTAAAACGTGTTGCTTAGTTCAAAACCCTTTCTAGCTTCTGCTGCGTCCGAGAACTTAGTATCTCACATCGGAGATACAGGAGTCCGTCGAAACGTAAAATAACACTACAGATAGTAAAGACCGATTAGATACATCACAAGAACAACGCTAATACGTGTTATTTCGTTCAAAACTCTTTCCAGACTCTGCTGCGTCCGAGAACTTCGTATCTCACATCGGAGTTACAGGAGTCCGTCGAAACGTAAAATAACAAGAAAGATAGGAAAGACCGAGTAGATACATCACAAGAACAACGATAATACGTGTTGTTTTCTTCAAAATTCTTTCTAGCTTCTGCTGCGTCCGAGAACTTCGTATCTTACATCGGAGTTACTGGAGTCCGTCGAAACGTCAAATAACATGATAGATAGCAAAGACCGATTAGATACATCACAAGAACAACGCTAATACGTGTTATTTCGTTCAAAACTCTTTCCAGACTCTGCTGCGTCCGAGAACTTCGTATCTCACATCGGAGTTACAGGAGTCCGTCGAAACGTAAAATAACAAGAAAGATAGGAAAGACCGATTAGATACATCACAGGAACAACGCTAATACGTGTTGTTTCGCTCAAAACTCTTTCCAGCTTTTGCTGCGCCCGAGAACTTCGTATTCCACATCTGAGTTACTGGAGTCCGTCAAAACGTCAAATAACATGATAGATAGCAAAGACCGATTAGATCCATCACAAGAACTACGATAATACGTGTTGTTTCCTTCGAAACTCTTTCTAGATTCTGCTGCGTCCGAGAACTTCGTATCTCACATCAGAGTTACAGGAGTCCGTCAAAACGTCAAATAACATGATAGATAGCAAAGACCGATTAGATCCATCACAAGAACTACGATAATACGTGTTGTTTCCTTCGAAACTCTTTCCAGCCTCTGATGCGTCCGAGAACTTCGTACCTCACATCTGAGATACTGGAGTCCGTCGAAAAGTCAAATAATATGATATATAGCAAGGACCGATTAGATACATCACAGGAACAACGCTAATCCGTGTTGTTTCGTTTAAAACTCTCTCGAGCTTCTGCTGCGTCCGAGAACATCGTATCTCACATCTGAGTTACTGGAATCCGTTGAAAAGTCAAATAATATGATATATAGCAAGGACCGATTAGATACATCACAGGAACAACGATAATACGTGTTGTTTCCTTCGAAACTCTTTCTAGCTTCTGCTGCGTCCGAGAACTTCGTATTTCACATCGGTGTTACAGGAGTCCGTCGAAACGTAAAATAACACGATAGATAGTAAAGACCGATTAGATACATCACAGGAACAACGCTAATACGTGTTGTTGCGCTCAAAACTCTTTCCAGCTTCTCCTGCGTCCGAGAACTTCGTATCTCACATCGGAGTTACAGGAGTCCGTCGAAACTTAAAATAACACGATAGATAGTAAAGACCGATTAGCTACATCACAGGAACAACGCTAATACGTGTTGTTTCGCTCAAAACTCTTTCCAGCTTCTGCTGCGACCGAGAACTTCGTATTCCACATCTGAGTTACTGGAGTCCGTCGAAACGTCAAATAATATGATAGATAGCAAGGACCGATTAGATACATCACAGGAACAACGATAATGCGTGTTATTTCATTATAAACGCTTTCCAGCTTCTGCTGCGTCCGAGAATTTCGTATCTCACATCGGAGTTACTGGAGTCCGTCGAAACGTAAAATAACATGATAGATAGTAAAGACCGATTAGATGCATCACAAGAACAACGATAATACCTGTTGTTTCCTTCGATACTCTTTCTAGCTTCTGATGCGTCCGAGAACTTCGTATCTCACATCAGAGATACAGGAGTCCGTCGAAACGTCAAATAACACGATAGATAGCAGAGATCGATTAGATACATCACAGGAACAACGCTAATACGTATTGTTTAGCTCAAAAGTCTTTCCAGCTTCTGCTGCGCCCGAGAACTTCGTATCTTACATCGGAGTTACAGGAGTCCGTCGAAACGTCAAATAATATGATATATAGCAAGGACCGATTAGATACATCACAGGAACAACGCTAATCCGTGTTGTTTCGTTAAAAACTCTTTCTAGCTTCTGCTACGTCCGAGAACTTCGTATCTTACATCGGAGTTACTGGAGTTCGTCAAAGCGTTAAATAACATGATAGATAGCAAAGACCGATTAGATACATCACAAGAACAACAATAATACGTGTTGTTTCCTTCGAAACTCTTTCTAGCTTCTGCTGCGTCCGAGAACTTCGTATCTCACATCGGAGTTACAGGAGTCCGTCGAAACGTAAAATAACACGATAGATAGTAAAGACCGATTAGATACATCACAGGAACAACGCTAATACGTGTTGTTTCGCTCAAAACTCTTTCCAGCTTCTGCTGCGTCCGAGAACTTCGTATCTCACAACGGAGTTACAGGAGTCCGTCGAAACGTAAAATAACATGATAGAGAGTAAAGATCGATTAGATACATCACAAGAACAACGCTAATACCTGTTGTTTCGTTCAAAACTCTTTCCAGCCTCTGCTGCGTCCGAGAACTTCGTACCTCACATCTGAGTTACTGGAGTCCGTCGAAAAGTCAAATAATATGATATATAGCAAGGACCGATTAGATACATCACAGGAACAACGATAATACGTGTTGTTTCCTTCGAAACTCTTTCTAGCTTCTGCTGCGTCCGAGAACTTCGTATTTCACATCGGAGTTACAGGAGTCCGTCGAAACGTAAAATAACACGATAGATAGTAAAGACCGATTAGATACATCACAGGAACAACGCTAATACGTGTTGTTTCGCTCAAAACTCTTTCCAGCTTCTCCTGCGTCCGAGAACTTCGTATCTCACATCGGAGTTACAGGAGTCCGTCGAAACTTAAAATAACACGATAGATAGTAAAGACCGATTAGTTACATCACAGGAACAATGCTAATACGTGTTGTTTCGCTCAAAACTCTTTCCAGCTTCTGCTGCGCCCGAGAACTTCGTATTCCACATCTGAGTTACTGGAGTCCGTCGAAACGTCAAATAATATGATAGATAGCAAGGACCGTTTAGATACATCACAGGAACAACGATAATGCGTTTTATTTCATTATAAACTCTTTCCAGCTTCTGCTGCGTCCGAGAATATCGTATCTCACATCGGAGTTACTGGAGTCCGTCGAAAAGTCAAATAACACGATAGATAGCAGAGATCGATTAGATACATCACAGGAACAACGCTAATACGTATTGTTTCGCTCAAAAGTCTTTCCAGCTTCTGCTGCGCCCGAGAACTTCGTATCTTACATCGGAGTTACTGGAGTCCGTCGAAACGTAAAACAACATGATAGATAGTAAAGATCGATTAGACACATCACAAGGACAACTATAATACGTGTTGTTTTCTTCAAAATTCTTTCTAGCTTCCTCTGCGTCCGAGAACTTCGTATCTTACATCGGAGTTACTGGAGTCCGTCGAAACGTCAAATAACATGATAGATAGCAAAGACCGATTAGATACATCACAAGAACAACGCTAATACGTGTTATTTCGTTCAAAACTCTTTCCAGCCTCTGCTGCGTCCGAGAACTTCGTATCTCACATCGGAGTTACAGGAGTCCGTCGAAACGTAAAATAACATGATAGATAGTAAAGACCGATTAGATACATCACAGGAACAACGCTAATACGTGTTGTTTCGCTCAAAACTCTTTCCAGCTTCTGTTGCGCCCGAGAACTTCGTATCTCACATCGGAGTTACAGGAGTCCGTCGAAACGTAAAATAACACGATAGATAGTAAAGACCGATTAGATACATCACAGGAACAATGCTAATACGTGTTGTTTCGCTCAAAACTCTTTCCAGCTTCTGCTGCGTCCGAGAACTTCGTATCTCACAACGGAGTTACAGGAGTCCGTCGAAACGTAAAATAACATGATAGAGAGTAAAGATCGATTAGATACATCACAAGAACAACGCTAATACCTGTTGTTTCGTTCAAAACTCTTTCCAGCCTCTGCTGCGTCCGAGAACTTCGTACCTCACATCTGAGTTACTGGAGTCTGTCGAAAAGTCAAATAATATGATATATAGCAAGGACCGAATAGATACATCACAGGAACAACGATAATACGTGTTGTTTCGCTCAAAACTCTTTCCAGCTTCTGCTGCGCCCGAGAACTTCGTATCTTACATCGGAGTTACAGGAGTCCGTCGAAACGTCAAATAATATGATATATAGCAAGGACCGATTAGATACATCACAGGAACAACGATAATACGTGTTGTTTCCTTCGAAACTCTTTCTAGCTTCTGCTGCGCCCGAGAACTTCGTATTTCACATCGGAGTTACAGGAGTCCGTCGAAACGTAAAATAACACGATAGATAGTATAGACCGATTAGATACATCACAGGAACAACGCTAATACGTGTTGTTTCGCTCAAAACTCTTTCCAGCTTCTCCTGCGTCCGAGAACTTCGTATTCCACATCCGAGTTACTGGAGTCCGTCGAAACGTCAAATAATATGATAGATAGCAAGGACCGATTAGATACATCACAGGAACAACGATAATGCGTGTTATTTCATTATAAACTCTTTCCAGCTTCTGCTGCGTCCGAGAATATCGTATCTCACATCGGAGTTACTGGAGTCCGTCGAAAAGTCAAATAACACGATAGATAGCAGAGATCGATTAGATACATCACAGGAACAACGCTAATACGTATTGTTTCGCTCAAAAGTCTTTCCAGCTTCTGCTGCGCCCGAGAACTTCGTATCTTACATCGGAGTTACTGGAGTCCTTCGAAACGTCAAATAACATGATAGATAGTAAAGATCGATTAGATACATCACAGGAACAACGCTAATACGTGTTGTTTCGTTCAAATCTCTTTCTAGCTTCTGCTGCGTCCGAGAACTTCGTATCTTACATCGGAGTTACTGGAGTTCGTCAAAACGTCAAATAACATGATAGATAGCAAAGACCGGTTAGATACATCACAAGAACAACAATAATACGTGTTGTTTCCTTCGAAACTCTTTCTAGCTTCTGCTGCGTCCGAGAACTTCGTATCTCACATCGGAGTTACAGGAGTCCGTCGAAACGTAAAACAACATGATAGATAGTAAAGATCGATTAGACACATCACAAGGACAACTATAATACGTGTTGTTTTCTTCAAAATTCTTTCTAGCTTCCTCTGCGTCCGAGAACTTCGTATCTTACATCGGAGTTACTGGAGTCCGTCGAAACGTCAAATAACATGATAGATAGCAAAGACCGATTAGATACATCACAAGAACAACGCTAATACGTGTTATTTCGTTCAAAACTCTTTCCAGCCTCTGCTGCGTCCGAGAACTTCGTATCTCACATCGGAGTTACAGGAGTCCGTCGAAACGTAAAATAACATGATAGATAGTAAAGACCGATTAGATACATCACAGGAACAACGCTAATACGTGTTGTTTCGCTGAAAAATCTTTCCAGCTTCTGCTGCGCCCGAGAACTTCGTATTCCACATCTGAGTTACTGGAGTCCGTCGAAACGTCAAATAATATGAAAGATAGCAAGGACCGATTAGATCCATCACAGGAACAACGCTAATACGTGTTGCTTAGTTCAAAACCCTACATGACAGGAACAACTCTAATACGTGTTGTTTCAAATAATATGATAGATAGCAAGGACCGATTAGATACATCACAGGAACAACGCTAATGCGTGTTATTTCGTTGTAAACTCTTTCCAGCTTCTGCTGCGTCCGAGAACTTCGTATCTTACATCGGAGTTACTGGAGTCCGTCAAAACGTCAAATAACATGATAGATAGCAAAGACCGATTAGATACATCACAAGAACTACGATAATACGTGTTGTTTCCTTCGAAACTCTTTCTAGATTCTGCTGCGTCCGAGAACTTCGTATCTCACATCAGAGTTACAGGAGTCTGTCGAAACGTAAAATAACACGATAGATAGTAAAGACTGATTAGATACATCACAGGAACAACGCTAATACGTGTTGTTTCGCTCAAAACTCTTTCCAGCTTCTGTTGCGCCCGAGAACTTCGTATCTCACATCGGAGTTACAGGAGTCCGTCGAAACGTAAAATAGCACGATAGATAGTAAATACCGCTTAGATACATCACAGGAACAACGCTAATACGTGTTGTTTCGCTGAAAAATCTTTCCAGCTTCTGCTGCGCCCGAGAACTTCGTATTCCACATCTGAGTTACTGGAGTCCGTCGAAACGTCAAATAATATGAAAGATAGCAAGGACCGATTAGATACATTACAGGAACAACGCTAATGCGTGTTGCTTAGTTCAAAACCCTTTCTAGCTTCTGCCGCGTCCGAGAACTTCGTATCTCACATCGGAGATACAGGAGTCCGTCGAAACGTAAAATAACATGATAGATAGCAAAGACCGATTAGATACATCACAAGAACAACGCTAATACGTGTTATTTCGTTCAAAACTCTCTCCAGACTCTGCTGCGTCCGAGAACTTCGTATCTCACATCGGAGTTACAGGAGTCCGTCGAAACGTAAAAAAACAAGAAAGATAGGAAAGACCGAGTAGATACATCACAAGAACAACGATAATACGTGTTGTTTTCTTCAAAATCCTTTCTAGCTTCTGCTGCGTCCGAGAACTTCGTATCTTACATAGGAGTTACTGGAGTCCGTCGAAACGTCAAATAACATGATAGATAGCAAAGACCGATTAGATGTATCACAAGAACAACGCTAATACGTGTTGTTTCGTTCAAAACTCTTTCCAGACTCTGCTGCGTCCGAGAACTTCGTATCTCACATCGGAGTTACTGGAGTCCGTCAAAACGTCAAATAACATGATAGATAGCAAAGACCGATTAGATACATCACAAGAACTACGATAATACGTGTTGTTTCCTTCGAAACTCTTTTTAGATTCTGCTGCGTCCGAGAACTTCGTATCTCACATCAGAGTTACAGGAGTCTGTCGAAACGTAAAATAACATGATAGATAGTAAAGATCGATTAGATACATCACAAGAACAACTATAATACGTGTTGCTTCCTTCAAAACTCTGTCTAGCTTCTGCTGCGTCCGAGAACTTCGTATCTTACATCGGAGTTACTGGAGTCCGTCGAAACGTCAAATAACACGATAGATGGTAAAGACCGATTAGATACATCACAAGAACAACGATAATACTTGCTGTTTCCTTCGAAACTCTTTCTGGCTTCTGCTGCGTCCGAGAACTTCGTATCTCACATCAGAGTTACAGGAGTCCGTCGAAACGTAAAATAACACGATAGATGGTAAAGACCGATTAGATACATCACAGGAACAACGCTAATACGTGTTGTTTCGCTCAAAACTCTTTCCAGCTTTTGCTGCGCCCGAGAACTTCGTATTCCACATCTCAGTTACTGGAGTCCGTCGAAACGTCAAATAATATGATAGATAACAAGGACCGATTAGATACATCACAGGAACAACGCTAATGCGTGTTATTTCGTTGTAAACTCTTTCCAGCTTCTGCTGCGTCCGAGAACTTCGTATCTTACATCGGAGTTACTGGAGTCCGTCGAAACGTCAAATAACACGATAGATGGTAAAGACCGATTAGATACATCACAAGAACAACGATAATACTTGCTGTTTCCTTCGAAACTCTTTCTGGCTTCTGCTGCGTCCGAGAACTTCGTATCTCACATCAGAGTTACTGGAGTCCGTCGAAACGTAAAATAACAAGAAAGATAGCAAAGACCGATTAGATACATCACAAGAACAACGCTAATGCGTGTTATTTCGTTGTAAACTCTTTCCAGCTTCTGCTGCGTCCGAGAACTTCGTATCTTACATCGGAGTTACTGGAGACCGTCAAAACGTCAAATAACATGATAGATAGCAAAGACCGATTAGATACATCACAAGAACTACGATAATACGTGTTGTTTCCTTCGAAACTCTTTTTAGATTCTGCTGCGTCCGAGAACTTCGTATCTCACATCATAGTTACAGGAGTCCGTCGAAACGTAAAATAACACGATAGATGGTAAAGACCGATTAGATACATCACAGGAACAACGCTAATACGTGTTGTTTCGCTCAAAACTCTTTCCAGCTTTTGCTGCGCCCGAGAACTTCGTATTCCACATCTCAGTTACTGGAGTCCGTCGAAACGTCAAATAATATGATAGATAGCAAGGACCGATTAGATACATCACAGGAACAACGCTAATGCGTGTTATTTCGTTGTAAACTCTTTCCAGCTTCTGCTGCGTCCGAGAACTTCGTATCTTACATCGGAGTTACTGGAGTCCGTCAAAACGTCAAATAACATGATAGATAGCAAAGACCGATTAGATACATCACAAGAACTACGATAATACGTGTTGTTTCCTTCGAAACTCTTTCTAGATTCTGCTGCGTCCGAGAACTTCGTATCTCACATCAGAGTTACAGGAGTCCGTCGAAACGTAAAATAACATGATAGATAGTAAAGATCGATTAGATACATCACAAGAACAACGATAATACGTGTTGCTTCCTTCAAAACTCTGTCTAGCTTCTGCTGCGTCCGAGAACTTCGTATCTTACATCGGAGTTACTGGAGTCCGTCGAAACGTCAAATAACATGATAGATGGCAAAGACCGATTAGATACATCACAAGAACAACGATAATACTTGCTGTTTCCTTCGAAACTCTTTCTAGCTTCTGCTGCGTCCGAGAACTTCGTATCTCACATCAGAGTTACAGGAGTCCGTCGAAACGTAAAATAACACGATAGATAGTAAAGACTGATTAGATACATCACAGGAACAACGCTAATACGTGTTGTTTCGCTCAAAACTCTTTCCAGCTTCTGTTGCGCCCGAGAACTTCGTATCTCACATCGGAGTTACAGGAGTCCGTCGAAACGTAAAATAGCACGATAGATAGTAAATACCGCTTAGATACATCACAGGAACAACGCTAATACGTGTTGTTTCGCTGAAAAATCTTTCCAGCTTCTGCTGCGCCCGAGAACTTCGTATTCCACATCTGAGTTACTGGAGTCCGTCGAAACGTCAAATAATATGAAAGATAGCAAGGACCGATTAGATACATCACAGGAACAACGCTAATGCGTGTTGCTTAGTTCAAAACCCTTTCTAGCTTCTGCTGCGTCCGAGAACTTCGTATCTCACATCGGAGATACAGGAGTCCGTCGAAACGTAAAATAACACGATAGATGGTAAAGACCGATTAGATACATCACAGGAACAACGCTAATACGTGTTGTTTCGCTCAAAACTCTTTCCAGCTTTTGCTGCGCCCGAGAACTTCGTATTCCACATCTCAGTTACTGGAGTCCGTCGAAGCGTCAAATAATATGATAGATAGCAAGGACCGATTAGATACATCACAGGAACAACGCTAATGCGTGTTATTTCGTTGTAAACTCTTTCCAGCTTCTGCTGCGTCCGAGAACTTCGTATCTTACATCGGAGTTACTGGAGTCCGTCAAAACGTCAAATAACATGATAGATAGCAAAGACCGATTAGATACATCACAAGAACTACGATAATACGTGTTGTTTCCTTCGAAACTCTTTCTAGATTCTGCTGCGTCCGAGAACTTCGTATCTCACATCAGAGTTACAGGAGTCCGTCGAAACGTAAAATAACATGATAGATAGTAAAGATCGATTAGATACATCACAAGAACAACGATAATACGTGTTGCTTCCTTCAAAACTCTGTCTAGCTTCTGCTGCGTCCGAGAACTTCGTATCTTACATCGGAGTTACTGGAGTCCGTCGAAACGTCAAATAACATGATAGATGGCAATGACCGATTAGATACATCACAAGAACAACGATAATACTTGCTGTTTCCTTCGAAACTCTTTCTAGCTTCTGCTGCGTCCGAGAACTTCGTATCTCACATCAGAGTTACAGGAGTCCGTCGAAACGTAAAATAACACGACAGATGGTAAAGACCGATTAGATACATCACAGGAACAACGCTAATACGTGTTGTTTCGCTCAAAACTCTTTCCAGCTTCTGTTGCGCCCGAGAACTTCGTATCTCACATCGGAGTTACAGGAGTCCGTCGAAACGTAAAATAGCACGATAGATAGTAAAGACCGCTTAGATACATCACAGGAACAACGCTAATACGTGTTGTTTCGCTGAAAAATCTTTCCAGCTTCTGCTGCGCCCGAGAACTTCGTATTCCACATCTGAGTTACTGGAGTCCGTCGAAACGTCAAATAATATGAAAGATAGCAAGGACCGATTAGATACATCACAGGAACAACGCTAAAACGTGTTGCTTAGTTCAAAACCCTTTCTAGCTTCTGCTGCGTCCGAGAACTTAGTATCTCACATCGGAGATACAGGAGTCCGTCGAAACGTAAAATAACACTACAGATAGTAAAGACCGATTAGATACATCACAAGAACAACGCTAATACGTGTTATTTCGTTCAAAACTCTTTCCAGACTCTGCTGCGTCCGAGAACTTCGTATCTCACATCGGAGTTACAGGAGTCCGTCGAAACGTAAAATAACAAGAAAGATAGGAAAGACCGAGTAGATACATCACAAGAACAACGATAATACGTGTTG
Source organism: Prosopocoilus inquinatus (assembly GCA_036172665.1). Taxonomy (NCBI): domain Eukaryota; kingdom Metazoa; phylum Arthropoda; class Insecta; order Coleoptera; family Lucanidae; genus Prosopocoilus; species Prosopocoilus inquinatus. The sequence continues at coordinate 47,184,549 of CM069870.1, forward strand.
TTTTCTTCAAAATTCTTTCTAGCTTCTGCTGCGTCAGAGAACTTCGTATCTTACATCGGAGTTACTGGAGTCCGTCGAAACGTCAAATAACATGATAGATAGCAAAGACCGATTAGATACATCACAAGAACAACGCTAATACGTGTTATTTCGTTCAAAACTCTTTCCAGACTCTGCTGCGTCCGAGAACTTCGTATCTCACATCGGAGTTACAGGAGTCCGTCGAAACGTAAAATAACAAGAAAGATAGGAAAGACCGATTAGATACATCACAGGAACAACGCTAATACGTGTTGTTTCGCTCAAAACTCTTTCCAGCTTTTGCTGCGCCCGAGAACTTCGTATTCCACATCTGAGTTACTGGAGTCCGTCGAAACGTCAAATAATATGATAGATAGGAAAGACCGATTAGATACATCACAGGAACAACGCTAATGCGTGTTATTTCGTTGTAAACTCTTTCCAGCCTCTGCTGCGTCTGAGAACTTCGTATCTCACATCAGAGTTACAGGAGTCCGTCGAAACGTAAAATAACATGATAGATAGTAAAGATCGATTAGATACATCACAAGAACAACGATAATACGTGTTGCTTCCTTCAAAACTCTGTCTAGCTTCTGCTGCGTCCGAGAACTTCGTATCTTACATCGGAGTTACTGGAGTCCGTCGAAACGTCAAATAACATGATAGATGGCAAAGACCGATTAGATACATCACAAGAACAACGATAATACTTGCTGTTTCCTTCGAAACTCTTTCTAGCTTCTGCTGCGTCCGAGAACTTCGTATCTCACATCGGAGTTACAGGAGTCCGTCGAAACGTAAAATAACACGATAGATGGTAAAGACCGATTAGATACATCACAGGAACAACGCTAATACGTGTTGTTTCGCTCAAAACTCTTTCCAGCTTCTGTTGCGTCCGAGAACTTCGTATCTCACATCGGAGTTACAGGAGTCCGTCGAAACGTAAAATAGCACGATAGATAGTAAAGACCGCTTAGATACATCACAGGAACAACGCTAATACCTGTTGTTTCGCTGAAAAATCTTTCCAGCTTCTGCTGCGCCCGAGAACTTCGTATTCCACATCTGAGTTACTGGAGTCCGTCGAAACGTCAAATAATATGAAAGATAGCAAGGACCGATTAGATACATCACAGGAACAACACTAATACGTGTTGCTTAGTTCAAAACCCTTTCTAGCTACTGCTGCGTCCGAGAACTTAGTATCTCACATCGGAGATACAGGAGTACGTCGAAACGTAAAATAACACTACAGATAGTAAAGACCGATTAGATACATCACATTAACAACGCTAAGACGTTTTATTTCGTTCAAAACTCTTTCCAGCCTCCGCTGCGTCCGAGAACTTCGTATCTCACATCGGTGTTACAGTTGTCCGTCGAAACGTAAAATAGCACGATAGATAGTAAAGACCGCTTAGATACATCACAGGAACAACGCTAATACGTGTTGTTTCGCTGAAAAATCTTTCCAGCTTCTACTGCGCCCGAGAACTTCGTATTCCACATCTGAGTTACTGGAGTCCGTCGAAACGTCAAATAATATGAAAGATAGCAAGGACCGATTAGATACATCACAGGAACAACGCTAATACGTGTTGCTTAGTTCAAAACCCTTTCTAGCTTCTGCTGCGTCAGAGAACTTCGTATCTCACTTCGGAGATACAGGAGTCCGTCGAAACGTAAAATAACACGACAGATAGTAAAGACCGATTAGATACATCACAGGAACAACGCTAAGACGTGTTATTTCGTTCAAAACTCTTTCCAGCCTCTGCTGCGTCCGAGAACTTCGTATCTCACATCGGAGTTACAGGAGTCTGTCGAAACGTAAAATAACATGATAGATAGTAAAGATCGATTAGACACATCACAAGAACAACGATAATACGTGTTGTTTTCTTTAAAACACTTTCTAGCTTCTGCTGCGTCCGAGAACTTCGTATCTTACATCGGAGTTACTGGAGTCCGTCGAAACGTCAAATAACAAGATAGATAGAAAAGACCGATTAGATACATCACAAGAACAACGCTAATACGTGTTGTTTTCTTCGAAACTGTTTCTAGCTTCTGCTGCGTCCGAGAACTTCGTATCTCATATCAGAGTTACAGGAGTCCGTCGAAACGTAAAATAACATGATATATAGTAAAGACCGATTAAATACATCACAGGAACAACGCTAAGACGTGTTATTTCGTTCAAAACTCTTTCCAGCCTCTGCTGCGTCCGAGAACTTCGTATCTCACATCGGAGTTACAGGAGTCTGTCGAAACGTAAAATAACATGATAGATAGTAAAGATCGATTAGATACATCACAAGAACAACGATAATACGTGTTGTTATCTTCGAAACTGTTTCTAGCGTCTGCTGCGTCCGAGAACTTCGTATCTCACATCAGAGATACAGGAGTCCGTCGAAACGTAAAATAACATGATAGATAATAAAGATCGATTAGATACATCACAAGAACAACGATAATACGGGTTGCTTCCTTCAAAACTCTGTCTAGCTTCTGCTGCGTCCGAGAACTTCGTATCTTACATCGGAGTTACTGGAGTCCGTCGAAACGTCAAATAACATGATAGATGGCAAAGACCGATTAGATACATCACAAGAAGAACGCTAATACGTGTTATTTCGTTCAAAACTCTTTCCAGCCTCTGCTGCGTCCGAGAACTTCGTATCTCACATCGGAGTTACAGGAGTCCGTCGAAACGTAAAATAACATGAAAGATAGGAAAGACCGATTAGATACATCACAGGAACAACGCTAATACGTGTTGTTTCGCTCAAAACTCTTTCCAGCCTCTGCTGCGTCTGAGAACTTCGTATCTCACATCGGAGTTACAGGAGTCCGTCGAAACGTAAAATAACATGATAGATAGTAAAGATCGATTAGACACATCACAAGAACAACGATAATACGTGTTGTTTTCTTCAAAATTCTTTCTAGCTTCTGCTGCGTCCGAGAACTTCGTATCTCACATCGGAGTTACAGGAGTCCGTCGAAACGTAAAATAACATGATAGATAGTAAAGATCGATTAGACACATCACAAGAACAACGATAATACGTGTTGTTTTCTTCAAAATTCTTTCTAGCTTCTGCTGCGTCCGAGAACTTCGTATCTTACATCGGAGTTACTGGAGTCCGTCGAAACGTCAAATAACATGATAGATAGCAAAGACCGATTAGATACATCACAAGAACAACGCTAATACGTGTTATTTCGTTCAAAACTCTTTCCAGACTCTGCTGCGTCCGAGAACTTCGTATCTCACATCGGAGTTACAGGAGTCCGTCGAAACGTAAAATAACAAGAAAGATAGGAAAGACCGATTAGATACATCACAGGAACAACGCTAATACGTGTTGTTTCGCTCAAAACTCTTTCCAGCTTTTGCTGCGCCCGAGAACTTCGTATTCCACATCTCAGTTACTGGAGTCCGTCGAAACGTCAAATAATATGATAGATAGCAAGGACCGATTAGATACATCACAGGAACAACGCTAATGCGTGTTATTTCGTTGTAAACTCTTTCCAGCTTCTGCTGCGTCCGAGAACTTCGTATCTTACATCGGAGTTACTGGAGTCCGTCAAAACGTCAAATAACATGATAGATAGCAAAGACCGATTAGATACATCACAAGAACTACGATAATACGTGTTGTTTCCTTCGAAACTCTTTCTAGATTCTGCTGCGTCCGAGAACTTCGTATCTCACATCAGAGTTACAGGAGTCTGTCGAAACGTAAAATAACATGATAGATAGTAAAGATCGATTAGATACATCACAAGAACAACGATAATACGTGTTGCTTCCTTCAAAACTCTGTCTAGCTTCTGCTGCGTCCGAGAACTTCGTATCTTACATCGGAGTTACTGGAGTCCGTCGAAACGTCAAATAACATGATAGATGGCAAAGACCGATTAGATACATCACAAGAACAACGATAATACTTGCTGTTTCCTTCGAAACTCTTTCTAGCTTCTGCTGCGTCCGAGAACTTCGTATCTCACATCAGAGTTACAGGAGTCCGTCGAAACGTAAAATAACACGATAGATAGTAAAGACCGATTAGATACATCACAGGAACAACGCTAATACGTGTTGTTTCGCTCAAAACTCTTTCCAGCTTCTGTTGCGCCCGAGAACTTCGTATCTCACATCGGAGTTACAGGAGTCCGTCGAAACGTAAAATAGCACGATAGATAGTAAAGACCGCTTAGATACATCACAGGAACAACGCTAATACGTGTTGTTTCGCTGAAAAATCTTTCCAGCTTCTGCTGCGCCCGAGAACTTCGTATTCCACTTCTGAGTTACTGGAGTCCGTCGAAACGTCAAATAATATGAAAGATAGCAAGGACCGATTAGATACATCACAGGAGCAACGCTAATACGTGTTGCTTAGTTCAAAACCCTTTCTAGCTTCTGCTGCGTCCGAGAACTTCGTATCTCACATCGGAGATACAGGAGTCCGTCGAAACGTAAAATAACACGACAGATAGTAAAGACCGATTAGATACATCACAGGAACAACGCTAAGACGTGTTATTTCGTTCAAAACTCTTTCCAGCCTCCGCTGCGTCCGAGAACTTCGTATCTCACATCGGAGTTACAGGAGTCCGTCGAAACGTCAAATAATATGATAGATGGCAAAGACCGATTAGATACATCACAAGAACAACGATAATACTTGCTGTTTCCTTCGAAACTCTTTCTAGCTTCTGCTGCGTCCGAGAACTTCGTATCTCACATCAGAGTTACAGGAGTCCGTCGAAACGTAAAATAACACGATAGATAGTAAAGACCGATTAGATACATCACAGGAACAACGCTAATACGTGTTGTTTTCTTCGAAACTGTTTCTAGCTTCTGCTGCGTCCGAGAACTTCGTATCTCACATCAGAGTTACAGGAGTCCGTCGAAACGTAAAATAACATGATGGATAGTAAAGATCGATTAGATACATCACAAGAACAACGCTAATACGTGTTGTTTCGCTGAAAAATCTTTCCAGCTTCTGCTGCGCCCGAGAACTTCGTATTCCACTTTTGAGTTACTGGAGTCCGTCGAAACGTCAAATAATATGAAAGATAGCAAGGACCGATTAGATACATCACAGGAACAACGCTAATACGTGTTGCTTAGTTCAAAACCCTTTCTAGCTTCTGCTGCGTCCGAGAACTTCGTATCTCACATCGGAGATACAGGAGTCCGTCGAAACGTAAAATAACACGACAGATAGTAAAGACCGATTAGATACATCACAGGAACAACGCTAAGACGTGTTATTTCGTTCAAAACTCTTTCCAGCCTCCGCTGCGTCCGAGAACTTCGTATCTCACATCGGAGTTACAGGAGTCCGTCGAAACGTCAAATAATATGATAGATGGCAAAGACCGATTAGATACATCACAAGAACAACGATAATACGTGTTGTTTTCTTCGAAACTGTTTCTAGCTTCTGCTGCGTCCGAGAACTTCGTATCTTACATCGGAGTTACTGGAGTCCGTCGAAACGTCAAATAACATGATAGATGGCAAAGACCGATTAGATACATCACAAGAACAACGATAATACTTGTTGTTTCCTTCGAAACTCTTTCTAGCTTCTGCTGCGTCCGAGAACTTCGTATCTTACATCGGAGTTACTGGAGTCCGTCAAAACGTCAAATAACAAGATAGATAGAAAAGACCGATTAGATACATCACAAGAACAACGATAATACGTGTTGTTTTCTTCGAAACTGTTTCTAGCTTCTGCTGCGTCCGAGAACTTCGTATCTCACATCAGAGTTACAGGAGTCCGTCGAAACTTAAAATAACATGATGGATAGTAAAGATCGATTAGATACATCACAAGAACAACGATAATACGGGTTGCTTCCTTCAAAACTCTGTCTAGCTTCTGCTGCGTCTGAGAACTTCGTATCTTACATCGGAGTTACTGGAGTCCGTCGAAACGTCAAATAACATGATGGATGGCAAAGACCGATTAGATACATCACAAGAACAACGCTAATACGTGTTGTTTCGCTCAAAACTCTTTCCAGCCTCTGCTGCGTCTGAGAACTTCGTATCTCGCATCGGAGTTACAGGAGTCCGTCGAAACGTAAAATAACATGATAGATAGTAAAGATCGATTAGACACATCACAAGAACAACGATAATACGTGTTGTTTTCTTCAAAATTCTTTCTAGCTTCTGCTGCGTCCGAGAACTTCGTATCTTACATCGGAGTTACTGGAGTCCGTCGAAACGTCAAATAACAAGATAGATAGAAAAGACCGATTAGATACATCACAAGAACAACGATAATACGTGTTGTTTTCTTCGAAACTGTTTCTAGCTTCTGCTGCGACCGAGAACTTCGTATCTCACATCGGAGTTACAGGAGTCCGTCGAAACGTAAAATAGCACGATAGATAGTAAAGACCGCTTAGATACATCACAGGAACAACGCTAATACGTGTTGTTTCGCTGAAAAATCTTTCCAGCTTCTGCTGCGCCCGAGAACTTCGTATTCCACTTCTGAGTTACTGGAGTCCGTCGAAACGTCAAATAATATGAAAGATAGCAAGGACCGATTAGATACATCACAGGAACAACGCTAATACGTGTTGCTTAGTTCAAAACCCTTTCTAGCTTCTGCTGCGTCCGAGAACTTCGTATCTCACATCGGAGTTACAGGAGTCCGTCGAAACGTAAAATAACATGAAAGATAGGAAAGACCGATTAGATACATCACAGGAACAACGCTAATACGTGTTGTTTCGCTCAAAACTCTTTCCAGCCTCTGCTGCGTCTGAGAACTTCGTATCTCACATCGGAGTTACAGGAGTCCGTCGAAACGTAAAATAACATGATAGATAGTAAAGATCGATTAGACACATCACAAGAACAACGATAATACGTGTTGTTTTCTTCAAAATTCTTTCTAGCTTCTGCTGCGTCCGAGAACTTCGTATCTCACATCGGAGTTACAGGAGTCCGTCGAAACGTAAAATAACATGATAGATAGTAAAGATCGATTAGACACATCACAAGAACAACGATAATACGTGTTGTTTTCTTCAAAATTCTTTCTAGCTTCTGCTGCGTCCGAGAACTTCGTATCTTACATCGGAGTTACTGGAGTCCGTCGAAACGTCAAATAACATGATAGATAGCAAAGACCGATTAGATACATCACAAGAACAACGCTAATACGTGTTATTTCGTTCAAAACTCTTTCCAGACTCTGCTGCGTCCGAGAACTTCGTATCTCACATCGGAGTTACAGGAGTCCGTCGAAACGTAAAATAACAAGAAAGATAGGAAAGACCGATTAGATACATCACAGGAACAACGCTAATACGTGTTGTTTCGCTCAAAACTCTTTCCAGCTTTTGCTGCGCCCGAGAACTTCGTATTCCACATCTCAGTTACTGGAGTCCGTCGAAACGTCAAATAATATGATAGATAGCAAGGACCGATTAGATACATCACAGGAACAACGCTAATGCGTGTTATTTCGTTGTAAACTCTTTCCAGCTTCTGCTGCGTCCGAGAACTTCGTATCTTACATCGGAGTTACTGGAGTCCGTCAAAACGTCAAATAACATGATAGATAGCAAAGACCGATTAGATACATCACAAGAACTACGATAATACGTGTTGTTTCCTTCGAAACTCTTTCTAGATTCTGCTGCGTCCGAGAACTTCGTATCTCACATCAGAGTTACAGGAGTCTGTCGAAACGTAAAATAACATGATAGATAGTAAAGATCGATTAGATACATCACAAGAACAACGATAATACGTGTTGCTTCCTTCAAAACTCTGTCTAGCTTCTGCTGCGTCCGAGAACTTCGTATCTTACATCGGAGTTACTGGAGTCCGTCGAAACGTCAAATAACATGATAGATGGCAAAGACCGATTAGATACATCACAAGAACAACGATAATACTTGCTGTTTCCTTCGAAACTCTTTCTAGCTTCTGCTGCGTCCGAGAACTTCGTATCTCACATCAGAGTTACAGGAGTCCGTCGAAACGTAAAATAACACGATAGATAGTAAAGACCGATTAGATACATCACAGGAACAACGCTAATACGTGTTGTTTCGCTCAAAACTCTTTCCAGCTTCTGTTGCGCCCGAGAACTTCGTATCTCACATCGGAGTTACAGGAGTCCGTCGAAACGTAAAATAGCACGATAGATAGTAAAGACCGCTTAGATACATCACAGGAACAACGCTAATACGTGTTGTTTCGCTGAAAAATCTTTCCAGCTTCTGCTGCGCCCGAGAACTTCGTATTCCACTTCTGAGTTACTGGAGTCCGTCGAAACGTCAAATAATATGAAAGATAGCAAGGACCGATTAGATACATCACAGGAGCAACGCTAATACGTGTTGCTTAGTTCAAAACCCTTTCTAGCTTCTGCTGCGTCCGAGAACTTCGTATCTCACATCGGAGATACAGGAGTCCGTCGAAACGTAAAATAACACGACAGATAGTAAAGACCGATTAGATACATCACAGGAACAACGCTAAGACGTGTTATTTCGTTCAAAACTCTTTCCAGCCTCCGCTGCGTCCGAGAACTTCGTATCTCACATCGGAGTTACAGGAGTCCGTCGAAACGTCAAATAATATGATAGATGGCAAAGACCGATTAGATACATCACAAGAACAACGATAATACTTGCTGTTTCCTTCGAAACTCTTTCTAGCTTCTGCTGCGTCCGAGAACTTCGTATCTCACATCAGAGTTACAGGAGTCCGTCGAAACGTAAAATAACACGATAGATAGTAAAGACCGATTAGATACATCACAGGAACAAGGCTAATACGTGTTGTTTTCTTCGAAACTGTTTCTAGCTTCTGCTGCGTCCGAGAACTTCGTATCTCACATCAGAGTTACAGGAGTCCGTCGAAACGTAAAATAACATGATGGATAGTAAAGATCGATTAGATACATCACAAGAACAACGCTAATACGTGTTGTTTCGCTGAAAAATCTTTCCAGCTTCTGCTGCGCCCGAGAACTTCGTATTCCACTTTTGAGTTACTGGAGTCCGTCGAAACGTCAAATAATATGAAAGATAGCAAGGACCGATTAGATACATCACAGGAACAACGCTAATACGTGTTGCTTAGTTCAAAACCCTTTCTAGCTTCTGCTGCGTCCGAGAACTTCGTATCTCACATCGGAGATACAGGAGTCCGTCGAAACGTAAAATAACACGACAGATAGTAAAGACCGATTAGATACATCACAGGAACAACGCTAAGACGTGTTATTTCGTTCAAAACTCTTTCCAGCCTCCGCTGCGTCCGAGAACTTCGTATCTCACATCGGAGTTACAGGAGTCCGTCGAGACGTCAAATAATATGATAGATGGCAAAGACCGATTAGATACATCACAAGAACAACGATAATACGTGTTGTTTTCTTCGAAACTGTTTCTAGCTTCTGCTGCGTCCGAGAACTTCGTATCTTACATCGGAGTTACTGGAGTCCGTCGAAACGTCAAATAACATGATAGATGGCAAAGACCGATTAGATACATCACAAGAACAACGATAATACTTGTTGTTTCCTTCGAAACTCTTTCTAGCTTCTGCTGCGTCCGAGAACTTCGTATCTTACATCGGAGTTACTGGAGTCCGTCAAAACGTCAAATAACAAGATAGATAGAAAAGACCGATTAGATACATCACAAGAACAACGATAATACGTGTTGTTTTCTTCGAAACTGTTTCTAGCTTCTGCTGCGTCCGAGAACTTCGTATCTCACATCAGAGTTACAGGAGTCCGTCGAAACTTAAAATAACATGATGGATAGTAAAGATCGATTAGATACATCACAAGAACAACGATAATACGGGTTGCTTCCTTCAAAACTCTGTCTAGCTTCTGCTGCGTCTGAGAACTTCGTATCTTACATCGGAGTTACTGGAGTCCGTCGAAACGTCAAATAACATGATGGATGGCAAAGACCGATTAGATACATCACAAGAACAACGCTAATACGTGTTGTTTCGCTCAAAACTCTTTCCAGCCTCTGCTGCGTCTGAGAACTTCGTATCTCGCATCGGAGTTACAGGAGTCCGTCGAAACGTAAAATAACATGATGGATAGTAAAGATCGATTAGATACATCACAAGAACAACGATAATACGGGTTGCTTCCTTCAAAACTCTGTCTAGCTTCTGCTGCGTCCGAGAACTTCGTATCTTACATCGGAGTTACTGGAGTCCGTCGAAACGTCAAATAACATGATAGATGGCAAAGACCGATTAGATACATCACAAGAACAACGATAATACTTGTTGTTTCCTTCGAAACTCTTTCTAGCTTCTGCTGCGTCCGAGAACTTCGTATCTTACATCGGAGTTACTGGAGTCCGTCGAAACGTCAAATAACAAGATAGATAGAAAAGACCGATTAGATACATCACAAGAACAACGATAATACGTGTTGTTTTCTTCGAAACTGTTTCTAGCTTCTGCTGCGTCCGAGAACTTCGTATCTCACATCAGAGTTACAGGAGTCCGTCGAAACGTAAAATAACATGATGGATAGTAAAGATCGATTAGATACATCACAAGAACAACGATAATACGGGTTGCTTCCTTCAAAACTCTGTCTAGCTTCTGCTGCGTCCGAGAACTTCGTATCTTACATCGGAGTTACTGGAGTCCGTCGAAACGTCAAATAACATGATAGATGGCAAAGACCGATTAGATACATCACAAGAACAACGATAATACTTGTTGTTTCCTTCGAAACTCTTTCTAGCTTCTGCTGCGTCCGAGAACTTCGTATCTTACATCGGAGTTACTGGAGTCCGTCGAAACGTCAAATAACAAGATAGATAGAAAAGACCGATTAGATACATCACAAGAACAACGATAATACGTGTTGTTTTCTTCGAAACTGTTTCTAGCTTCTGCTGCGTCCGAGAACTTCGTATCTCACATCAGAGTTACAGGAGTCCGTCGAAACTTAAAATAACATGATGGATAGTAAAGATCGATTAGATACATCACAAGAACAACGATAATACGGGTTGCTTCCTTCAAAACTCTGTCTAGCTTCTGCTGCGTCTGAGAACTTCGTATCTTACATCGGAGTTACTGGAGTCCGTCGAAACGTCAAATAACATTATGGATGGCAAAGGCCGATTAGATACATCACAAGAACAACGCTAATACGTGTTGTTTCGCTCAAAACTCTTTCCAGCCTCTGCTGCGTCTGAGAACTTCGTATCTCACATCGGAGTTACAGGAGTCCGTCGAAACGTAAAATAACATGATAGATAGTAAAGATCGATTAGACACATCACAAGAACAACGATAATACGTGTTGTTTTCTTCAAAATTCTTTCTAGCTTCTGCTGCGTCCGAGAACTTCGTATCTTACATCGGAGTTACTGAAGTCCGTCGAAACGTCAAATAACAAGATAGATAGAAAAGACCGATTAGATACATCACAAGAACAACGATAATACGTGTTGTTTTCTTCGAAACTGTTTCTAGCTTCTGCTGCGTCCGAGAACTTCGTATCTCACATCAGAGTTACAGGAGTCCGTCGAAACGTAAAATAACATGATGGATAGTAAAGATCGATTAGATACATCACAAGAACAACGATAATACGGGTTGCTTCCTTCAAAACTCTGTCTAGCTTCTGCTGCGTCCGAGAACTTCGTATCTTACATCGGAGTTACTGGAGTCCGTCGAAACGTCAAATAACATGATAGATGGCAAAGACCGATTAGATACATCACAAGAACAACGATAATACTTGTTGTTTCCTTCGAAACTCTTTCTAGCTTCTGCTGCGTCCGAGAACTTCGTATCTTACATCGGAGTTACTGGAGTCCGTCAAAACGTCAAATAACAAGATAGATAGAAAAGACCGATTAGATACATCACAAGAACAACGATAATACGTATTGTTTTCTTCGAAACTGTTTCTAGCTTCTGCTGCGTCCGAGAACTTCGTGTCTCACATCAGAGTTACAGGAGTCCGTCGAAACTTAAAATAACATGATGGATAGTAAAGATCGATTAGATACATCACAAGAACAACGATAATACGGGTTGCTTCCTTCAAAACTCTGTCTAGCTTCTGCTGCGTCTGAGAACTTCGTATCTTACATCGGAGTTACTGGAGTCCGTCGAAAGGTCAAATAACATGATGGATGGCAAAGACCGATTAGATACATCACAAGAACAACGCTAATACGTGTTGTTTCGCTCAAAACTCTTTCCAGCCTCTGCTGCGTCTGAGAACTTCGTATCTCACATCGGAGTTACAGGAGTCCGTCGAAACGTAAAATAACATGATAGATAGTAAAGATCGATTAGACACATCACAAGAACAATGATAATACGTGTTGTTTTCTTCAAAATTCTTTCTAGCTTCTGCTGCGTCCGAGAACTTCGTATCTTACATCGGAGTTACTGGAGTCCGTCGAAACGTCAAATAACAAGATAGATAGAAAAGACCGATTAGATACATCACAAGAACAACGATAATACGTGTTGTTTTCTTCGAAACTGTTTCTAGCTTCTGCTGCGCCCGAGAACTTCGTATCTCACATCAGAGTTACAGGAGTCCGTCGAAACGTAAAATAACATGATAGATAGTAAAGATCGATTAGATACATCACAAGAACAACGATAATACGGGTTGCTTCCTTCAAAACTCTGTCTAGCTTCTGCTGCGTCCGAGAACTTCGTATCTTACATCGGAGTTACTGGAGTCCGTCGAAACGTCAAATAACATGATAGATGGCAAAGACCGATTAGATACATCACAAGAACAACGCTAATACGTGTTATTTCGTTCAAAATTCTTTCCAGCTTCTGCTGCGTCCGAGAACTTCGTATCTTACATCGGAGTTACTGGAGTCCGTCAAAACGTCAAATAACATGATAGATAGCAAAGACCGATTAGATACATCACAAGAACTACGATAATACGTGTTGTTTCCTTCGAAACTCTTTCTAGATTCTGCTGCGTCCGAGAACTTCGTATCTTACATCGGAGTTACTGGAGTCCGTCGAAACGTCAAATAACATGATAGATGGCAAAGACCGATTAGATACATCACAAGAACAACGATAATACTTGTTGTTTCCTTCGAAACTCTTTCTAGCTTCTGCTGCGTCCGAGAACTTCGTATCTTACATCGGAGTTACTAGAGTCCGTCAAAACGTCAAATAACAAGATAGATAGAAAAGACCGATTAGATACATCACAAGAACAACGATAATACGTGTTGTTTTCTTCGAAACTGTTTCTAGCTTCTGCTGCGTCCGAGAACTTCGTATCTCACATCGGAGTTACAGGAGTCCGTCGAAACGTAAAATAATATGAAAGATAGGAAAGACCGATTAGATACATCACAGGAACAACGCTAATACGTGTTGTTTCGCTCAAAACTCTTTCCAGCCTCTGCTGCGTCTGAGAACTTCGTATCTCACATCGGAGTTACAGGAGTCCGTCGAAACGTAAAATAACATGATAGATAGTAAAGATCGATTAGACACATCACAAGAACAACGATAATACGTGTTGTTTTCTTCAAAATTCTTTCTAGCTTCTGCTGCGTCCGAGAACTTCGTATCTCACATCGGAGTTACAGGAGTCCGTCGAAACGTAAAATAACATGATAGATAGTAAAGATCGATAAGACACATCACAAGAACAACGATAATACGTGTTGTTTTCTTCAATATTCTTTCTAGCTTCTGCTGCGTCCGAGAACTTCGTATCTTACATCGGAGTTACTGGAGTCCGTCGAAACGTCAAATAACATGATAGATAGCAAAGACCGATTAGATACATCACAAGAACAACGCTAATACGTGTTATTTCGTTCAAAACTCTTTCCAGACTCTGCTGCGTCCGAGAACTTCGTATCTCACATCGGAGTTACAGGAGTCCGTCGAAACGTAAAATAACAAGAAAGATAGGAAAGACCGATTAGATACATCACAGGAACAACGCTAATACGTGTTGTTTCGCTCAAAACTCTTTCCAGCTTTTGCTGCGCCCGAGAACTTCGTATTCCACATCTGAGTTACTGGAGTCCGTCGAAACGTCAAATAATATGATAGATAGCAAGGACCGATTAGATACATCACAGGAACAACGCTAATGCGTGTTATTTCGTTGTAAACTCTTTCCAGCTTCTGCTGCGTCCGAGAACTTCGTATCTCACATCAGAGTTACAGGAGTCCGTCGAAACGTAAAATAACATGATAGATAGTAAAGATCGATTAGATACATCACAAGAACAACGATAATACGTGTTGCTTAATTCGAAACTCTTTCTAGCTTCTGCTGCGTCCGAGAACTTCGTATCTCACATCAGAGTTACAGGAGTCCGTCGAAACGTAAAATAACACGATAGATAGTAAAGACCGATTAGATACATCACAGGAACAACGCTAATACGTGTTGTTTCGCTCAAAACTCTTTCCAGCTTCTGTTGCGCCCGAGAACTTCGTATCTCACATCGGAGTTACAGGAGTCCGTCGAAACGTAAAATAGCACGATAGATAGTAAAGACCGCTTAGATACATCACAGGAACAACGCTAATACGTGTTGTTTTGCTGAAAAATCTTTCCAGCTTCTGCTGCGCCCGAGAACTTCGTATTCCACATCTGAGTTACTGGAGTCCGTCGAAACGTCAAATAATAAGAAAGATAGCAAGGACCGATTAGATACATCACAGGAACAACGCTAATACGTGTTGCTTAGTTCAAAACCCTTTCTAGCTTCTGCTGCGTCCGAGAACTTCGTATCTCACATCGGAGATACAGGAGTCCGTCGAAACGTAAAATAACACGACAGATAGTATAGACCGATTAGATACATCACAGGAACAACGCTAAGACGTGTTATTTCGTTCAAAACTCTTTCCAGCCTCCGCTGCGTCCGAGAACTTCGTATCTCACATCGGAGTTACAGGAGTCCGTCGAAACCGACAGATAGTAAAGACCGACATGATAGATGGCAAAGATCGATTATATACATCACAAGAACAACGATAATTCTTGTTGTTTCCTTCGAAACTCTTTCTAGCTTCTGCTGCGTCCGAGAACTTCGTATCTCACATCGGAGTTACAGGAGTCCGTCGAAACGTAAAATAACACGACAGATAGTAAAGACCGATTAGATACATCACAGGCACAACCCTAATACGTGTTGTTTCGCTCAGAACTCTTTCCTTCTGCTGCGCCCGAGAACTTAGTATTCCACATCTGAGTCACTGGAGTCCGTCGAAACGTCAATTAATATGATAGGTAGCAAGGACCGATTAGATACATCACAGGAACAATGCTAATACGTGTTATTTCGTTCAAAACTCTTTCGAGCCTCTGATGCGTCCGAGAACTTCGTATCTCACATCGGAGTTACAGGAGTCCGTCGAAACGTAAAATAACATGATAGATAGTAAAGATCGATTAGACACATCACAAGAACAACGATAATACGTGTTGTTTTCTTTAAAATTCTTTCTAGCTTCTGCTGCGTCCGAGAACTTCGTATCTCACATCGGAGTTACAGGAGTCCGTCGAAACGTAAAATAACATGATAGATAGTAAAGATCGATAAGACACATCACAAGAACAACGATAATACGTGTTGTTTTCTTCAAAATTCTTTCTAGTTTCTGCTGCGTCCGAGAACTTCGTATCTTACATCGGAGTTACTGGAGTCCGTCGAAACGTCAAATAACATGATAGATGGCAAAGACCGATTAGATACATCACAAGAACAACGATAATACTTGTTGTTTCCTTCGAAACTCTTTCTAGCTTCTGCTGCGTCCGAGAACTTCGTATCTTACATCGGAGTTACTGGAGTCCGTCGAAACGTCAAATAACAAGATAGATAGAAAAGACCGATTAGATACATCACAAGAACAACGATAATACGTGTTGTTTTCTTCGAAACTGTTTCTAGCTTCTGCTGCGTCCGAGAACTTCGTATCTCACATCAGAGTTACAGGAGTCCGTCGAAACTTAAAATAACATGATGGATAGTAAAGATCGATTAGATACATCACAAGAACAACGATAATACGGGTTGCTTCCTTCAAAACTCTGTCTAGCTTCTGCTGCGTCTGAGAACTTCGTATCTTACATCGGAGTTACTGGAGTCCGTCGAAACGTCAAATAACATTATGGATGGCAAAGGCCGATTAGATACATCACAAGAACAACGCTAATACGTGTTGTTTCGCTCAAAACTCTTTCCAGCCTCTGCTGCGTCTGAGAACTTCGTATCTCACATCGGAGTTACAGGAGTCCGTCGAAACGTAAAATAACATGATAGATAGTAAAGATCGATTAGACACATCACAAGAACAACGATAATACGTGTTGTTTTCTTCAAAATTCTTTCTAGCTTCTGCTGCGTCCGAGAACTTCGTATCTTACATCGGAGTTACTGAAGTCCGTCGAAACGTCAAATAACAAGATAGATAGAAAAGACCGATTAGATACATCACAAGAACAACGATAATACGTGTTGTTTTCTTCGAAACTGTTTCTAGCTTCTGCTGCGTCCGAGAACTTCGTATCTCACATCAGAGTTACAGGAGTCCGTCGAAACGTAAAATAACATGATGGATAGTAAAGATCGATTAGATACATCACAAGAACAACGATAATACGGGTTGCTTCCTTCAAAACTCTGTCTAGCTTCTGCTGCGTCCGAGAACTTCGTATCTTACATCGGAGTTACTGGAGTCCGTCGAAACGTCAAATAACATGATAGATGGCAAAGACCGATTAGATACATCACAAGAACAACGATAATACTTGTTGTTTCCTTCGAAACTCTTTCTAGCTTCTGCTGCGTCCGAGAACTTCGTATCTTACATCGGAGTTACTGGAGTCCGTCAAAACGTCAAATAACAAGATAGATAGAAAAGACCGATTAGATACATCACAAGAACAACGATAATACGTATTGTTTTCTTCGAAACTGTTTCTAGCTTCTGCTGCGTCCGAGAACTTCGTGTCTCACATCAGAGTTACAGGAGTCCGTCGAAACGTAAAATAACATGATAGATAGTAAAGATCGATTAGACACATCACAAGAACAATGATAATACGTGTTGTTTTCTTCAAAATTCTTTCTAGCTTCTGCTGCGTCCGAGAACTTCGTATCTTACATCGGAGTTACTGGAGTCCGTCGAAACGTCAAATAACAAGATAGATAGAAAAGACCGATTAGATACATCACAAGAACAACGATAATACGTGTTGTTTTCTTCGAAACTGTTTCTAGCTTCTGCTGCGCCCGAGAACTTCGTATCTCACATCAGAGTTACAGGAGTCCGTCGAAACGTAAAATAACATGATAGATAGTAAAGATCGATTAGATACATCACAAGAACAACGATAATACGGGTTGCTTCCTTCAAAACTCTGTCTAGCTTCTGCTGCGTCCGAGAACTTCGTATCTTACATCGGAGTTACTGGAGTCCGTCGAAACGTCAAATAACATGATAGATGGCAAAGACCGATTAGATACATCACAAGAACAACGCTAATACGTGTTATTTCGTTCAAAATTCTTTCCAGCTTCTGCTGCGTCCGAGAACTTCGTATCTTACATCGGAGTTACTGGAGTCCGTCAAAACGTCAAATAACATGATAGATAGCAAAGACCGATTAGATACATCACAAGAACTACGATAATACGTGTTGTTTCCTTCGAAACTCTTTCTAGATTCTGCTGCGTCCGAGAACTTCGTATCTTACATCGGAGTTACTGGAGTCCGTCGAAACGTCAAATAACATGATAGATGGCAAAGACCGATTAGATACATCACAAGAACAACGATAATACTTGTTGTTTCCTTCGAAACTCTTTCTAGCTTCTGCTGCGTCCGAGAACTTCGTATCTTACATCGGAGTTACTGGAGTCCGTCAAAACGTCAAATAACAAGATAGATAGAAAAGACCGATTAGATACATCACAAGAACAACGATAATACATGTTGTTTTCTTCGAAACTGTTTCTAGCTTCTGCTGCGTCCGAGAACTTCGTATCTCACATCGGAGTTACAGGAGTCCGTCGAAACGTAAAATAATATGAAAGATAGGAAAGACCGATTAGATACATCACAGGAACAACGCTAATACGTGTTGTTTCGCTCAAAACTCTTTCCAGCCTCTGCTGCGTCTGAGAACTTCGTATCTCACATCGGAGTTACAGGAGTCCGTCGAAACGTAAAATAACATGATAGATAGTAAAGATCGATTAGACACATCACAAGAACAACGATAATACGTGTTGTTTTCTTCAAAATTCTTTCTAGCTTCTGCTGCGTCCGAGAACTTCGTATCTCACATCGGAGTTACAGGAGTCCGTCGAAACGTAAAATAACATGATAGATAGTAAAGATCGATAAGACACATTACAAGAACAACGATAATACGTGTTGTTTTCTTCAAAATTCTTTCTAGCTTCTGCTGCGTCCGAGAACTTCGTATCTTACATCGGAGTTACTGGAGTCCGTCGAAACGTCAAATAACATGATAGATAGCAAAGACCGATTAGATACATCACAAGAACAACGCTAATACGTGTTATTTCGTTCAAAACTCTTTCCAGACTCTGCTGCGTCCGAGAACTTCGTATCTCACATCGGAGTTACAGGAGTCCGTCGAAACGTAAAATAACAAGAAAGATAGGAAAGACCGATTAGATACATCACAGGAACAACGCTAATACGTGTTGTTTCGTTCAAAATTCTTTCCAGCTTCTGCTGCGTCCGAGAACTTCGTATCTTACATCGGAGTTACTGGAGTCCGTCAAAACGTCAAATAACATGATAGATAGCAAAGACCGATTAGATACATCACAAGAACTACGATAATACGTGATGTTTCCTTCGAAACTCTTTCTAGATTCTGCTGCGTCCGAGAACTTCGTATCTTACATCGGAGTTACTAGAGTCCGTCGAAACGTCAAATAACATGATAGATGGCAAAGACCGATTAGATACATCACAAGAACAACGATAATACTTGTTGTTTCCTTCGAAACTCTTTCTAGCTTCTGCTGCGTCCGAGAACTTCGTATCTTACATCGGAGTTACTGGAGTCCGTCAAAACGTCAAATAACAAGATAGATAGAAAAGACCGATTAGATACATCACAAGAACAACGATAATACGTGTTGTTTTCTTCGAAACTGTTTCTAGCTTCTGCTGCGTCCGAGAACTTCGTATCTCACATCGGAGTTACAGGAGTCCGTCGAAACGTAAAATAATATGAAAGATAGGAAAGACCGATTAGATACATCACAGGAACAACGCTAATACGTGTTGTTTCGCTCAAAACTCTTTCCAGCCTCTGCTGCGTCTGAGAACTTCGTATCTCACATCGGAGTTACAGGAGTCCGTCGAAACGTAAAATAACATGATAGATAGTAAAGATCGATTAGACACATCACAAGAACAACGATAATACGTGTTGTTTTCTTCAAAATTCTTTCTAGCTTCTGCTGCGTCCGAGAACTTCGTATCTCACATCGGAGTTACAGGAGTCCGTCGAAACGTAAAATAACATGATAGATAGTAAAGATCGATAAGACACATTACAAGAACAACGATAATACGTGTTGTTTTCTTCAAAATTCTTTCTAGCTTCTGCTGCGTCCGAGAACTTCGTATCTTACATCGGAGTTACTGGAGTCCGTCGAAACGTCAAATAACATGATAGATAGCAAAGAAAGATTAGATACATCACAAGAACAACGCTAATACGTGTTATTTCGTTCAAAACTCTTTCCAGACTCTGCTGCGTCCGAGAACTTCGTATCTCACATCGGAGTTACAGGAGTCCGTCGAAACGTAAAATAACAAGAAAGATAGGAAAGACCGATTAGATACATCACAGGAACAACGCTAATACGTGTTGTTTCGCTCAAAACTCTTTCCAGCTTTTGCTGCGCCCGAGAACTTCGTATTCCACATCTGAGTTACTGGAGTCCGTCGAAACGTCAAATAATATGATAGATAGCAAGGACCGATTAGATACATCACAGGAACAACGCTAATGCGTGTTATTTCGTTGTAAACTCTTTCCAGCTTCTGCTGCGTCCGAGAACTTCGTATCTCACATCAGAGTTACAGGAGTCCGTCGAAACGTAAAATAACATGATAGATAGTAAAGATCGATTAGATACATCACAAGAACAACGATAATACGTGTTGCTTAATTCGAAACTCTTTCTAGCTTCTGCTGCGTCCGAGAACTTCGTATCTCACATCAGAGTTACAGGAGTCCGTCGAAACGTAAAATAACACGATAGATAGTAAAGACCGATTAGATACATCACAGGAACAACGCTAATACGTGTTGTTTCGCTCAAAACTCTTTCCAGCTTCTGTTGCGCCCGAGAACTTCGTATCTCACATCGGAGTTACAGGAGTCCGTCGAAACGTAAAATAACATGATAGATAGTAAAGATCGATAAGACACATTACAAGAACAACGATAATACGTGTTGTTTTCTTCAAAATTCTTTCTAGCTTCTGCTGCGTCCGAGAACTTCGTATCTTACATCGGAGTTACTGGAGTCCGTCGAAACGTCAAATAACATGATAGATAGCAAAGACCGATTAGATACATCACAAGAACAACGCTAATACGTGTTATTTCGTTCAAAACTCTTTCCAGACTCTGCTGCGTCCGAGAACTTCGTATCTCACATCGGAGTTACAGGAGTCCGTCGAAACGTAAAATAACAAGAAAGATAGGAAAGACCGATTAGATACATCACAGGAACAACGCTAATACGTGTTGTTTCGTTCAAAATTCTTTCCAGCTTCTGCTGCGTCCGAGAACTTCGTATCTTACATCGGAGTTACTGGAGTCCGTCAAAACGTCAAATAACATGATAGATAGCAAAGACCGATTAGATACATCACAAGAACTACGATAATACGTGTTGTTTCCTTCGAAACTCTTTCTAGATTCTGCTGCGTCCGAGAACTTCGTATCTTACATCGGAGTTACTGGAGTCCGTCGAAACGTCAAATAACATGATAGATGGCAAAGACCGATTAGATACATCACAAGAACAACGATAATACTTGTTGTTTCCTTCGAAACTCTTTCTAGCTTCTGCTGCGTCCGAGAACTTCGTATCTTACATCGGAGTTACTGGAGTCCGTCAAAACGTCAAATAACAAGATAGATAGAAAAGACCGATTAGATACATCACAAGAACAACGATAATACGTGTTGTTTTCTTCGAAACTGTTTCTAGCTTCTGCTGCGTCCGAGAACTTCGTATCTCACATCGGAGTTACAGGAGTCCGTCGAAACGTAAAATAATATGAAAGATAGGAAAGACCGATTAGATACATCACAGGAACAACGCTAATACGTGTTGTTTCGCTCAAAACTCTTTCCAGCCTCTGCTGCGTCTGAGAACTTCGTATCTCACATCGGAGTTACAGGAGTCCGTCGAAACGTAAAATAACATGATAGATAGTAAAGATCGATTAGACACATCACAAGAACAACGATAATACGTGTTGTTTTCTTCAAAATTCTTTCTAGCTTCTGCTGCGTCCGAGAACTTCGTATCTCACATCGGAGTTACAGGAGTCCGTCGAAACGTAAAATAACATGATAGATAGTAAAGATCGATAAGACACATTACAAGAACAACGATAATACGTGTTGTTTTCTTCAAAATTCTTTCTAGCTTCTGCTGCGTCCGAGAACTTCGTATCTTACATCGGAGTTACTGGAGTCCGTCGAAACGTCAAATAACATGATAGATAGCAAAGAAAGATTAGATACATCACAAGAACAACGCTAATACGTGTTATTTCGTTCAAAACTCTTTCCAGACTCTGCTGCGTCCGAGAACTTCGTATCTCACATCGGAGTTACAGGAGTCCGTCGAAACGTAAAATAACAAGAAAGATAGGAAAGACCGATTAGATACATCACAGGAACAACGCTAATACGTGTTGTTTCGCTCAAAACTCTTTCCAGCTTTTGCTGCGCCCGAGAACTTCGCATTCCACATCTGAGTTACTGGAGTCCGTCGAAACGTCAAATAATATGATAGATAGCAAGGACCGATTAGATACATCACAGGAACAACGCTAATGCGTGTTATTTCGTTGTAAACTCTTTCCAGCTTCTGCTGCGTCCGAGAACTTCGTATCTCACATCAGAGTTACAGGAGTCCGTCGAAACGTAAAATAACATGATAGATAGTAAAGATCGATTAGATACATCACAAGAACAACGATAATACGTGTTGCTTAATTCGAAACTCTTTCTAGCTTCTGCTGCGTCCGAGAACTTCGTATCTCACATCAGAGTTACAGGAGTCCGTCGAAACGTAAAATAACACGATAGATAGTAAAGACCGATTAGATACATCACAGGAACAACGCTAATACGTGTTGTTTCGCTCAAAACTCTTTCCAGCTTCTGTTGCGCCCGAGAACTTCGTATCTCACATCGGAGTTACAGGAGTCCGTCGAAACGTAAAATAGCACGATAGATAGTAAAGACCGCTTAGATACATCACAGGAACAACGCTAATACGTGTTGTTTTGCTGAAAAATCTTTCCAGCTTCTGCTGCGCCCGAGAACTTCGTATTCCACATCTGAGTTACTGGAGTCCGTCGAAACGTCAAATAATAAGAAAGATAGCAAGGACCGATTAGATACATCACAGGAACAACGCTAATACGTGTTGCTTAGTTCAAAACCCTTTCTAGCTTCTGCTGCGTCCGAGAACTTCGTATCTCACATCGGAGATACAGGAGTCCGTCGAAACGTAAAATAACACGACAGATAGTATAGACCGATTAGATACATCACAGGAACAACGCTAAGACGTGTTATTTCGTTCAAAACTCTTTCCAGCCTCCGCTGCGTCCGAGAACTTCGTATCTCACATCGGAGTTACAGGAGTCCGTCGAAACGTAAAATAACATGATAGATAGTAAAGATCGATAAGACACATCACAAGAACAACGATAATACGTGTTGTTTTCTTCAAAATTCTTTCTAGTTTCTGCTGCGTCCGAGAACTTCGTATCTTACATCGGAGTTACAGGAGTCCGTCGAAACGTAAAATAACAAGAAAGATAGGAAAGACCGATTAGATACATCACAGGAACAACGCTAATACGTGTTGTTTCGCTCAAAACTCTTTCCAGCTTTTGCTGCGCCCGAGAACTTCGTATTCCACATCTGAGTTGCTGGAGTCCGTCGAAACGTCAAATAATATGATAGATAGCAAGGACCGATTAGATACATCACAGGAACAACGCTAATGCGTGTTATTTCGTTGTAAACTCTTTCCAGCTTCTGCTGCGTCCGAGAAATTCGTATCTTACATCGGAGTTACTGGAGTCCGTCAAAACGTCAAATAACATGATAGATAGCAAAGACCGATTAGATACATCACAAGAACTACGATAATACGTGTTGTTTCCTTCGAAACTCTTTCTAGATTCTGCTGCGTCCGAGAACTTCGTATCTCACATCAGAGTTACAGGAGTCCGTCGAAACGTAAAATAACATGATAGATAGTAAAGATCGATTAGATACATCACAAGAACAACGATAATACGTGTTGCTTCCTTCGAAACTCTTTCTAGCTTCTGCTGCGTCCGAGAACTTCGTATCTCACATCAGAGTTACAGGAGTCCGTCGAAACGTAAAATAACACGATAGATAGTAAAGACCGATTAGATACATCACAGGAACAACGCTAATACGTGTTGTTTCGCTCAAAACTCTTTCCAGCTTCTGTTGCGCCCGAGAACTTCGTATCTCACATCGGAGTTACAGGAGTCCGTCGAAACGTAAAATAGCACGATAGATAGTAAAGACCGCTTAGATACATCACAGGAACAACGCTAATACGTGTTGTTTTGCTGAAAAATCTTTCCAGCTTCTGCTGCGCCCGAGAACTTCGTATTCCACATCTGAGTTACTGGAGTCCGTCGAAACGTCAAATAATATGAAAGATAGCAAGGACCGATTAGATACATCACAGGAACAACGCTAATACGTGTTGCTTAGTTCAAAACCCTTTCTAGCTTCTGCTGCGTCCGAGAACTTCGTATCTCACATCGGAGATACAGGAGTCCGTCGAAACGTAAAATAACACGACAGATAGTATAGACCGATTAGATACATCACAGGAACAACGCTAAGACGTGTTATTTCGTTCAAAACTCTTTCCAGCCTCCGCTGCGTCCGAGAACTTCGTATCTCACATCGGAGATACAGGAGTCTGTCGAAACGTAAAATAACATGATAGATAGTAAAGATCGATTAGACACATCACAAGAACAACGATAATACGTGTTGTTTTCTTTAAAACACTTTCTAGCTTCTGCTGCGTCCGAGAACTTCGTATCTTACATCGGAGTTACTGGAGTCCGTCGAAACGTCAAATAACAAGATAGATAGAAAAGACCGATTAGATACATCACAAGAACAACGATAATACGTGTTGTTTTCTTCGAAACTGTTTCTAGCTTCTGCTGCGTCCGAGAACTTCGTATCTCACATCAGAGTTACAGGAGTCCGTCGAAACGTAAAATAACATGATGGATAGTAAAGATCGATTAGATACATCACAAGAACAACGATAATACGGGTTGCTTCCTTCAAAACTCTGTCTAGCTTCTGCTGCGTCCGAGAACTTCGTATCTTACATCGGAGTTACTGGAGTCCGTCGAAACGTCAAATAACATGATAGATGGCAAAGACCGATTAGATACATCACAAGAACAACGATAATACTTGTTGTTTCCTTCGAAACTCTTTCTAGCTTCTGCTGCGTCCGAGAACTTCGTATCTTACATCGGAGTTACTGGAGTCCGTCGAAACGTCAAATAACAACATAGATAGAAAAGACCGATTAGATACATCACAGGAACAATGCTAATACGTGTTGTTTCGCTCAAAACTCTTTCTAGCTTCTGCTGCCTCCGAGAACTTCGTATCTCACATCGGAGTTACAGGAGTCCGTCGAAACGTAAAATAACAGGATAGATAGTAAAGACCGATTAGATACATCACAAGAACAACGATAATACGTGTTGTTTCGTTCAAAACTCTTTCTAGCTTCTGCTGCCTCCGAGAATTTCGTATCTCACATCGGAGTTACAGGAGTCCGTCGAAACGTAAAATAGCACGATAGATAGTAAAGACCGCTTAGATACATCACAGGAACAACGCTAATACGTGTTGTTTTGCTGAAAAATCTTTCCAGCTTCTGCTGCGCCCGAGAACTTCGTATTCCACATCTGAGTTACTGGAGTCCGTCGAAACGTCAAATAATATGAAAGATAGCAAGGACCGATTAGATACATCACAGGAACAACGCTAATACGTGTTGCTTAGTTCAAAACCCTTTCTAGCTTCTGCTGCGTCCGAGAACTTCGTATCTCACATCGGAGATACAGGAGTCCGTCGAAACGTAAAATAACACGACAGATAGTATAGACCGATTAGATACATCACAGGAACAACGCTAAGACGTGTTATTTCGTTCAAAACTCTTTCCAGCCTCCGCTGCGTCCGAGAACTTCGTATCTCACATCGGAGTTACAGGAGTCTGTCGAAACGTAAAATAAAATGATAGATAGTAAAGATCGATTAGACACATCACAAGAACAACGATAATACGTGTTGTTTTCTCTAAAACACTTTCTAGCTTCTGCTGCGTCCGAGAACTTCGTATCTTACATCGGAGTTACTGGAGTCCGTCGAAACGTCAAATAACAAGATAGATAGAAAAGACCGATTAGATACATCACAAGAACAACGATAACACGTGTTGTTTTCTTCGAAACTGTTTCTAGCTTCTGCTGCGTCCGAGAATTTCGTATCTCACATCAGAGTTACAGGAGTCCGTCGAAACGTAAAATAACATGATGGATAGTAAAGATCGATTAGATACATCACAAGAACAACGATAATACGGGTTGCTTCCTTCAAAAGTCTGTCTAGCTTCTGCTGCGTCCGAGAACTTCGTATCTTACATCGGAGTTACTGGAGTCCGTCGAAACGTCAAATAACATGATAGATGGCAAAGACCGATTAGATACATCACAAGAACAACGATAATACTTGTTGTTTTATTCGAAACTCTTTCTAGCTTCTGCTGCGTCCGAGAACTTCGTATCTTACATCGGAGTTACTGGAGTCCGTCGAAACGTCAAATAACAAGATAGATAGAAAAGACCGATTAGATACATCACAAGAAGAACGATAATACGTGTTGTTTTCTTCGAAACTGTTTCTAGCTTCCGCTGCGTCCGAGAACTTAGTATCTCACATCAGAGTTACAGGAGTCCGTCGAAATGTAAAATAACACGATAGATAGTAAAGACCGATTAGATACATCACAGGAACAATGCTAATACGTGTTGTTTCGCTCAAAACTCTTTCTAGCTTCTGCTGCCTCCGAGAACTTCGTATCTCACATCGGAGTTACAGGAGTCCGTCGAAACGTAAAATAACAGGATAGATAGTAAAGACCGATTAGATACATCACAAGAACAACGATAATACGTGTTGTTTCGTTCAAAACTCTTTCTAGCTTCTGCTGCCTCCGAGAATTTCGTATCTCACATCGGAGTTACAGGAGTCCGTCGAAACGTAAAATAACACGACAGATAGTAAAGACCAATTAGATACATCACAGGCACAACCCTAATACGTGTTATTTCGCTCAGAACTCTTTCCTTCTGCTGCGCCCGAGAACTTAGTATTCCACATCTGAGTCACTGGAGTCCGTCGAAACGTCAATTAATATGATAGGTAGCAAGGACCGATTAGATACATCACAGGAACAATGCTAATACGTGTTATTTCGTTCAAAACTCTTTCGAGCCTCTGATGCGTCCGAGAACTTCGTATCTCACATCGGAGTTACTGGAGTCCGTCGAAACATCAAATAACACGATAGATAGTAAAAATCGATTAGATACATCACAAGAACAACGATAATACGTGTTGTTTCCTTCGAAACTCTTTCTAGCTTCTGCTGCGTCCGAGAACTTCGTATCTCACATCAGAGTTACAGGAGTCCGTCGAAACGTAAAATAACACGATAGATAGTAAAGACCGATTAGATACATCACAGGAACAACGCTAATAGGTGTTGTTTCGCTCAAAACTCTTTCCAGCTTCTGCAGCGCCCGAGAACTTCGTATCTTACATCGGAGTTACTGGAGTCCGTCGAAACGTCAAATAACATGATAGATAGCAAAGGCCGATTAGATACATCACAAGAACAACGATAATACGTGTTGTTTCCTTCGAAACTCTATCTAGCTTCTGCTGCGTCCGAGAACTTCGTATCTCACATCGGAGTTACAGGAGTCCGTCGAAACGTCAAATAACATGATAGATAGCAAAGGCCGATTAGATACATCACAAGAACAACGATAATACGTGTTGTTTCCTTCGAAACTCTATCTAGCTTCTGCTGCCTCCAGCGTATCTCACATCGGAGTTACAGGAGTCCGTCGAAACGTAAAATAACACGACAGATAGTAAAGACCAATTAGATACATCACAGGCACAACCCTAATACGTGTTGTTTCGCTCAGAACTCTTTCCTTCTGCTGCGCCCGAGAACTTAGTATTCCACATCTGAGTCACTGGAGTCCGTCGAAACGTCAATTAATATGATAGGTAGCAAGGACCGATTAGATACATCACAGGAACAATGCTAATACGTGTTATTTCGTTCAAAACTCTTTCGAGCCTCTGATGCGTCCGAGAACTTCGTATCTCACATCGGAGTTACTGGAGTCCGTCGAAACATCAAATAACACGATAGATAGTAAAAATCGATTAGATACATCACAAGAACAACGATAATTCTTGTTGTTTCCTTCGAAACTCTTTCTAGCTTCTGCTGCGTCCTAGAACTTCGTATCTCACATCGGAGTTACAGGAGTCCGTCGAAACGTAAAATAACAAGATAGATAGTAAAGACCGATTAGATACATCACAGGAACAACGCTAATACGTGTTGTTTCGCTCAAAACTCTTTCCAGCTTCTGCTGCGCCCGAGAACTTCGTATCTTACATCGGAGTTACAGGAGTCCGTCGAAACGTCAAATAATATGATATATAGCAAGGACCGATTAGATACATCAGAGGAACAACGATAATACGTGTTGTTTCCTTCGAAACTCTTTCTAGCTTCTGCTGCGTCCGAGAACTTCGTATCTCACATCGGAGTCACAGGAGTCCGTCGAAACGTAAAATAACACGATAGATAGTAAAGACCGATTAGATACATCACAGGAACAACGCTAATACGTGTTGTTTCGCTCAAAACTCTTTCCAGCTTCTGCTGCGCCCGAGAACTTCGTATCTTACATCGGACTTACAGGAGTCCGTCGAAACGTCAAATAATATGATATATAGCAAGGACCGATTAGATACATCACAGGAACAACGCTAATCCGTGTTGTTTCGTTCAAAACTCTTTCGAGCTTCTGCTGCGTCCGAGAACTTCGTATCTCACATCGGAGTTACAGGAGTCCGTCGAAACGTAAAATAACAGGATAGATAGTAAAGACCGATTAGATACATCACAAGAACAACGATAATACGTGTTGTTTCGTTCAAAACTCTTTCTAGCTTCTGCTGCCTCCGAGAATTTCGTATCTCACATCGGAGTTACAGGAGTCCGTCGAAACGTAAAATAACACGACAGATAGTAAAGACCAATTAGATACATCACAGGCACAACCCTAATACGTGTTGTTTCGCTCAGAACTCTTTCCTTCTGCTGCGCCCGAGAACTTAGTATTCCACATCTGAGTCACTGGAGTCCGTCGAAACGTCAATTAATATGATAGGTAGCAAGGACCGATTAGATACATCACAGGAACAATGCTAATACGTGTTATTTCGTTCAAAACTCTTTCGAGCCTCTGATGCGTCCGAGAACTTCGTATCTCACATCGGAGTTACTGGAGTCCGTCGAAACATCAAATAACACGATAGATAGTAAAAATCGATTAGATACATCACAAGAACAACGATAATACGTGTTGTTTCCTTCGAAACTCTTTCTAGCTTCTGCTGCGTCCGAGAACTTCGTATCTCACATCAGAGTTACAGGAGTCCGTCGAAACGTAAAATAACACGATAGATAGTAAAGACCGATTAGATACATCACAGGAACAACGCTAATAGGTGTTGTTTCGCTCAAAACTCTTTCCAGCTTCTGCAGCGCCCGAGAACTTCGTATCTTACATCGGAGTTACTGGAGTCCGTCGAAACGTCAAATAACATGATAGATAGCAAAGGCCGATTAGATACATCACAAGAACAACGATAATACGTGTTGTTTCCTTCGAAACTCTATCTAGCTTCTGCTGCGTCCGAGAACTTCGTATCTCACATCGGAGTTACAGGAGTCCGTCGAAACGTCAAATAACATGATAGATGGCAAAGATCGATTAGATACATCACAAGAACAACGATAATTCTTGTTGTTTCCTTCGAAACTCTTTCTAGCTTCTGCTGCGTCCTAGAACTTCGTATCTCACATCGGAGTTACAGGAGTCCGTCGAAACGTAAAATAACAAGATAGATAGTAAAGACCGATTAGATACATCACAGGAACAACGCTAATACGTGTTGTTTCGCTCAAAACTCTTTCCAGCTTCTGCTGCGCCCGAGAACTTCGTATCTTACATCGGAGTTACAGGAGTCCGTCGAAACGTCAAATAATATGATATATAGCAAGGACCGATTAGATACATCAGAGGAACAACGATAATACGTGTTGTTTCCTTCGAAACTCTTTCTAGCTTCTGCTGCGTCCGAGAACTTCGTATCTCACATCGGAGTCACAGGAGTCCGTCGAAACGTAAAATAACACGATAGATAGTAAAGACCGATTAGATACATCACAGGAACAACGCTAATACGTGTTGTTTCGCTCAAAACTCTTTCCAGCTTCTGCTGCGCCCGAGAACTTCGTATCTTACATCGGACTTACAGGAGTCCGTCGAAACGTCAAATAATATGATATATAGCAAGGACCGATTAGATACATCACAGGAACAACGCTAATCCGTGTTGTTTCGTTCAAAACTCTTTCGAGCTTCTGCTGCGTCCGAGAACTTCGTATCTCACATCTGAGTTACTGGAGTCCGTCGAAACGTCAAATAATATGATAGATAGCAAGGACCGATTAGATACATCACAGGAACAATGCTAATACGTGTTATTTGGTTCAAAACTCTTTTCAGCCTCTGCTGCGTCCGAGAACTTCGTATCTCACATCGGAGTTACTGGAGTCCGTCGAAACGTCAAATAACACGATAGATAGTAAAGATCGATTAGATACATCACAGGAACAACGCTAATACGTGTTGTTTCGTTCAAAACTCTTTCAAGCTTCTGCTGCGTCCGAGAACTTCGTATCTTACATCGGACTTACTGGAGTCCGTCAAAACGTCAAATAATATGATAGATAGCAAGGTCCGATTAGATGCATCACAGGAACAACGCTAATACGTGTTATTTCGTTCAAAACTCTTTCCAGCCTCTGCTTCGTCCGAGAACTTCGTATCTCACATCGGAGTCACAGGAGTCCGTCGAAACGTAAAATAACATGATAGATAGTAAAGATCGATTAGACACATCACAAGAACAACGATAATACGTGTTGTTTTCTTCAAAATTCTTTCTAGTTTCTGCTGCGTCCGAGAGCTTCGTATCTTACATCGGAGTTACTGGAGTCCGTCGAAACGTCAAATAACATGATAGATAGCAAAGCCCGATTAGATACATCACAAGAACAACGCTAATACGTGTTATTTCGTTCAAAACTCTTTCCAGCCTCTGCTGCGTCCGAGAACTTCGTATCTCACATCGGAGTTACTGGAGTCCGTCGAAACGTAATGTTACGAACTCATTTTTTTAGTTATTAAGATTTAATGTTAGAATATCATTTACGTAGAATTTAGTCGTTTCTCAAAACAGAGTTGCCCGCAAATACCAGATGTCCAGGCTATGTTACTCACAGGCCACCTTCTGAGATTTTCGTCAGTATTCATTTAGATTCAGTTCTCAGATTTTTAACTTGTAAAATTTTATATTACTCTTCCGAAAAGGTTTAAGTAAATTGCGTTTCGGAAGGTCTGGGAACAACATTGCTATGCAGCCGCCCTGGGAAAATATTTCCTAACCAATCAAGGTTTACGCTTCACTTCCATTTAGTTTTTCAGAGAAATTTTTAGACTCTTTGAATATTTCATTTCAGAATTCAGTTGTACGTAGCGACTTGTCCAGGGCGGTTGGATGCGCTGCAGACTCTAAGGCCCGCAACTCATTGCATTTCAAACATCTTCTCTTTTATGTAAATAATCAAATTAAATACGTTTTAAGTTACCACTTGGTTTTTTATCCTTGTGCCGGCGACAAACATTAGTAATTAATTCTCGCGAACCGTTTTAAAGAAGCCTTACAACTTTCCAGGCCGCGTGGATTAATTTTGTATACGGTGGTTGCATCACCGGGTTCGTTAAATTAAACGAATACGAAACACGTAAAATAACATGAAAGATAGGAAAGACCGATTAGATACATCACAGGAACAACGCTAATACGTGTTGTTACGTCCAAAACTCTTTCCAGCTTCTGCTGCGCCCGAGAACTTCGTATTCCACATCTGAGTTACTGGAGTCCGTCGAAACGTCAAATAATATGATAGATAGCAAGGACCGATTAGATACATCACAGGAACAACGCTAATGCGTGTTATTTCGTTATAAACTCTTTCCAGCTTCTGCTGCGTCCGAGAACTTCGTATCTTACATCGGAGTTAATGGAGTCCGTCAAAACGTCAAATAACATGATAGATAGCAAAGACCGATTAGATACATCACAAGAACAACGATAATACGTGTTGTTTCCTTCGAAACTCTTTGTAGCTTCTGCTGCGTCCGAGAACTTCGTATCTCACATCGGAGTTACTGGAGTCCGTGGAAACGTCAAATAGCACGATAGATAGTAAAGATCGATTAGATACATCACAGGAACAACGCTAATAAGTGTTGTTTCGTTCAAAACTCTTTCCAGCTTCTGCTGCGTCCGAGAACTTCGCATCTTACATCGGAGTTACTGGAGTCCGTCGAAACGTAAAATAACATGATAGATAGTAAAGATCGATTAGATACATCACAAGAACAACGATAATACGTGTTGTTTCCTTCAAAACTCTTTCTAATTTCTGCTGCGTCCGAGAACTTCGTATCTCACATCGGAGTTACAGGAGTCCGTCGAAACGTAAAATAACATGATAGATAGCAAAGATCGATTAGATACATCACAGGAACAACGCTGAAACTTGTTCTTTTGCTCAAAACTCTTTCCAGCCTCTGCTGCGTCCGAGAACTTCGTATCTCACATCGGAGTTACTGGAGTCCGTCGAAACGTCAAATAACATGATAGATAGCAAAGACCGATTAGATACATCACAGGAACAACGCTAATACGTTTTGTTTCGTTCAAAAGTCTTTCCAGCCTCTGCTGCGTCCGAGAGCATCGTATTCTACATCTGAGTTACTGGAGACCGTCGAAACGTAAAATAACACGACAGATAGTATAGACCGATTAGATACATCACAGGAACAACGCTAAGACGTGTTATTTCGTTCAAAACTCTTTCCAGCCTCCGCTGCGTCCGAGAACTTCGTATCTCACATCGGAGTTACAGGAGTCTGTCGAAACGTAAAATAACATGATAGATAGTAAAGATCGATTAGACACATCACAAGAACAACGATAATACGTGTTGTTTTCTTTAAAACACTTTCTAGCTTCTGCTGCGTCCGAGAACTTCGTATCTTAAATCGGAGTTACTGGAGTCCGTCGAAACGTCAAATAACAAGATAGATAGAAAAGACCGATTAGATACATCACAAGAACAACGATAATACGTGTTGTTTTCTTCGAAACTGTTTCTAGCTTCTGCTGCGTCCGAGAACTTCGTATCTCACATCAGAGTTACAGGAGTCCGTCGAAACGTAAAATAACTTGATGGATAGTAAAGATCGATTAGATACATCACAAGAACAACGATAATACGGGTTGCTTCCTTCAAAACTCTGTCTAGCTTCTGCTGCGTCCGAGAACTTCGTATCTTACATCGGAGTTACTGGAGTCCGTCGAAACGTCAAATAACATGATAGATGGCAAAGACCGATTAGATACATCACAAGAACAACGATAATACTTGTTGTTTTCTTCGAAACTGTTTCTAGCTTCTGCTGCGTCCGAGAACTTCGTATCTCACATCAGAGTTACAGGAGTCCGTCGAAACGTAAAATAACTTGATGGATAGTAAAGATCGATTAGATACATCACAAAGAACAACGATAATACGGGTTGCTTCCTTCGAAACTCTTTCTAGCTTCTGCTGCGTCCGAGAACTTCGTATCTTACATCGGAGTTACTGGAGTCCGTCAAAACGTCAAATAACAAGATAGATAGAAAAGACCGATTAGATACATCACAAGAACAACGGTAATACGTGTTGTTTTCTTCGAAACTGTTTCTAGCTTCTGCTGCGTCCGAGAACTTCGTATCTCACATCGGAGTTACAGGAGTCCGTCGAAACGTAAAATAATATGAAAGATAGGAAAGACCGATTAGATACATCACAGGAACAACGCTAATACGTGTTGTTTCGCTCAAAACTCTTTCCAGCCTCTGCTGCGTCTGAGAACTTCGTATCTCACATCGGAGTTACAGGAGTCCGTCGAAACGTAAAATAACATGATAGATAGTAAAGATCGATTAGACACATCACAAGAACAACGATAATACGTGTTGTTTTCTTCAAAATTCTTTCTAGCTTCTGCTGCGTCCGAGAACTTCGTATCTCACATCGGAGTTACAGGAGTCCGTCGAAACGTAAAATAACATGATAGATAGTAAAGATCGATTAGACACATCACAAGAACAACGATAATACGTGTTGTTTTCTTCAAAATTCTTTCTAGCTTCTGCTGCGTCCGAGAACTTCGTATCTTACATCGGAGTTACTGGAGTCCGTCGAAACGTCAAATAACATGATAGATAGCAAAGACCGATTAGATACATCACAAGAACAACGCTAATACGTGTTATTTCGTTCAAAACTCTTTCCAGACTCTGCTGCGTCCGAGAACTTCGTATCTCACATCGGAGTTACAGGAGTCCGTCGAAACGTAAAATAACAAGAAAGATAGGAAAGACCGATTAGATACATCACAGGAACAACGCTAAGACGTGTTATTTCGTTCAAAACTCTTTCCAGCCTCCGCTGCGTCCGAGAACTTCGTATCTCACATCGGAGTTACAGGAGTCTGTCGAAACGTAAAATAACATGATAGATAGTAAAGATCGATTAGACACATCACAAGAACAACGATAATACGTGTTGTTTTCTTTAAAACACTTTCTAGCTTCTGCTGCGTCCGAGAACTTCGTATCTTACATCGGAGTTACTGGAGTCCGTCGAAACGTCAAATAACAAGATAGATAGAAAAGACCGATTAGATACATCACAAGAACAACGATAATACGTGTTGTTTTCTTCGAAACTGTTTCTAGCTTCTGCTGCGTCCGAGAACTTCGTATCTCACATCAGAGTTACAGGAGTCCGTCGAAACGTAAAATAACATGATGGATAGTAAAGATCGATTAGATACATCACAAGAACAACGATAATACGGGTTGCTTCCTTCAAAACTCTGTCTAGCTTCTGCTGCGTCCGAGAACTTCGTATCTTACATCGGAGTTACTGGAGTCCGTCGAAACGTCAAATAACATGATAGATGGCAAAGACCGATTAGATACATCACAAGAACAACGATAATACTTGTTGTTTTCTTCGAAACTGTTTCTAGCTTCTGCTGCGTCCGAGAACTTCGTATCTCACATCAGAGTTACAGGAGTCCGTCGAAACGTAAAATAACATGATAGATAGCAAAGATCGATTAGATACATCACAGGAACAACGCTGAAACTTGTTCTTTTGCTCAAAACTCTTTCCAGCCTCTGCTGCGTCCGAGAACTTCGTATCTCACATCGGAGTTACTGGAGTCCGTCGAAACGTCAAATAACATGATAGATAGCAAAGACCGATTAGATACATCACAGGAACTACGCTAATACGTTTTGTTTCGTTCAAAAGTCTTTCCAGCCTCTGCTGCGTCCGAGAGCATCGTATTCTACACCTGAGTTACTGGAGACCGTCGAAACGTAAAATAACACGACAGATAGTATAGACCGATTAGATACATCACAGGAACAACGCTAAGACGTGTTATTTCGTTCAAAACTCTTTCCAGCCTCCGCTGCGTCCGAGAACTTCGTATCTCACATCGGAGTTACAGGAGTCTGTCGAAACGTAAAATAACATGATAGATAGTAAAGATCGATTAGACACATCACAAGAACAACGATAATACGTGTTGTTTTCTTTAAAACACTTTCTAGCTTCTGCTGCGTCCGAGAACTTCGTATCTTACATCGGAGTTACTGGAGTCCGTCGAAACGTCAAATAACAAGATAGATAGAAAAGACCGATTAGATACATCACAAGAACAACGATAATACGTGTTGTTTTCTTCGAAACTGTTTCTAGCTTCTGCTGCGTCCGAGAACTTCGTATCTTACATCGGAGTTACTGGAGTCCGTCAAGACGTCAAATAACAAGATAGATAGAAAAGACCGATTAGATACATCACAAGAACAACGGTAATACGTGTTGTTTTCTTCGAAACTGTTTCTAGCTTCTGCTGCGTCCGAGAACTTCGTATCTCACATCGGAGTTACAGGAGTCCGTCGAAACGTAAAATAATATGAAAGATAGGAAAGACCGATTAGATACATCACAGGAACAACGCTAATACGTGTTGTTTCGCTCAAAACTCTTTCCAGCCTCTGCTGCGTCTGAGAACTTCGTATCTCACATCGGAGTTACAGGAGTCCGTCGAAACGTAAAATAACATGATAGATAGTAAAGATCGATTAGACACATCACAAGAACAACGATAATACGTGTTGTTTTCTTCAAAATTCTTTCTAGCTTCTGCTGCGTCCTTGAACTTCGTATCTCACATCGGAGTTACAGGAGTCCGTCGAAACGTAAAATAACATGATAGATAGTAAAGATCGATTAGACACATCACAAGAACAACGATAATACGTGTTGTTTTCTTCAAAATTCTTTCTAGCTTCTGCTGCGTCCGAGATCTTCGTATCTTACATCGGAGTTACTGGAGTCCGTCGAAACGTCAAATAACATGATAGATAGCAAAGACCGATTAGATACATCACAAGAACAACGCTAATACGTGTTATTTCGTTCAAAACTCTTTCCAGACTCTGCTGCGTCCGAGAACTTCGTATCTCACATCGGAGTTACAGGAGTCCGTCGAAACGTAAAATAACAAGAAAGATAGGAAAGACCGATTAGATACATCACAGGAACAACGCTAATACGTGTTGTTTCGCTCAAAACTCTTTCCAGCTTTTGCTGCGCCCGAGAACTTCGTATTCCACATCTGAGTTACTGGAGTCCGTCGAAACGTCAAATAATATGATAGATAGCAAGGACCGATTAGATACATCACAGGAACAACGCTAATGCGTGTTATTTCGTTGTAAACTCTTTCCAGCTTCTGTTGCGCCCGAGAACTTCGTATCTCACATCGGAGTTACAGGAGTCCGTCGAAACGTAAAATAGCACGATAGATAGTAAAGACCGCTTAGATACATCACAGGAACAACGCTAATACGTGTTGTTTTGCTGAAAAATCTTTCCAGCTTCTGCTGCGCCCGAGAACTTCGTATTCCACATCTGAGTTACTGGAGTCCGTCGAAACGTCAAATAATATGAAAGATAGCAAGGACCGATTAGATACATCACAGGAACAACGCTAATACGTGTTGCTTAGTTCAAAACCCTTTCTAGCTTCTGCTGCGTCCGAGAACTTCGTATCTCACATCGGAGATACAGGAGTCCGTCGAAACGTAAAATAACACGACAGATAGTATAGACCGATTAGATACATCACAGGAACAACGCTAAGACGTGTTATTTCGTTCAAAACTCTTTCCAGCCTCCGCTGCGTCCGAGAACTTCGTATCTCACATCGGAGTTACAGGAGTCTGTCGAAACGTAAAATAACATGATAGATAGTAAAGATCGATTAGACACATCACAAGAACAACGATAATACGTGTTGTTTTCTTTAAAACACTTTCTAGCTTCTGCTGCGTCCGAGAACTTCGTATCTTACATCGGAGTTACTGGAGTCCGTCGAAACGTCAAATAACAAGATAGATAGAAAAGACCGATTAGATACATCACAAGAACAACGATAAGACGTGTTGTTTTCTTCGAAACTGTTTCTAGCTTCTGCTGCGTCCGAGAACTTCGTATCTCACATCAGAGTTACAGGAGTCCGTCGAAACGTAAAATAACATGATGGATAGTAAAGATCGATTAGATACATCACAAGAACAACGATAATACGGGTTGCTTCCTTCAAAACTCTGTCTAGCTTCTGCTGCGTCCGAGAACTTCGTATCTTACATCGGAGTTACTGGAGTCCGTCGAAACGTCAAATAACATGATAGATGGCAAAGACCGATTAGATACATCACAAGAACAACGATAATACTTGTTGTTTTCTTCGAAACTGTTTCTAGCTTCTGCTGCGTCCGAGAACTTCGTATCTCACATCAGAGTTACAGGAGTCCGTCGAAACGTAAAATAACATGATGGATAGTAAAGACCGATTAGATACATCACAAGAACAACGATAATACGTGTTGTTTCCTTCGAAACTCTTTGTAGCTTCTGCTGCGTCCGAGAACTTCGTATCTCACATCGGAGTTACTGGAGTCCGTGGAAACGTCAAATAGCACGATAGATAGTAAAGATCGATTAGATACATCACAGGAACAACGCTAATAAGTGTTGTTTCGTTCAAAACTCTTTCCAGCTTCTGCTGCGTCCGAGAACTTCGCATCTTACATCGGAGTTACTGGAGTCCGTCGAAACGTAAAATAACATGACAGATAGCAGAGATCGATTGGATACATCACAGGAACAACGCTAATGCGTGTCATTTCGTTATAAACTCTCTCCAGCTTCTGCTGCGTCCGAGAACTTCGTATCTCACATCGGAGTTACAGGAGTCCGTCGAAACGTAAAATAACATGATAGATAGTAAAGATCGATTAGATACATCACAAGAACAACGATAATACGTGTTGTTTCCTTCAAAACTCTTTCTAATTTCTGCTGCGTCCGAGAACATCGTATCTCACATCGGAGTTACAGGAGTCCGTCGAAACGTAAAATAACATGATAGATAGCAAAGATCGATTAGATACATCACAGGAACAGCGCTGAAACTTGTTCTTTTGCTCAAAACTCTTTCCAGCCTCTGCTGCGTCCGAGAACTTCGTATCTCACATCGGAGTTACTGGAGTCCGTCGAAACGTCAAATAACATGATAGATAGCAAAGACCGATTAGATACATCACAGGAACAACGCTAATACGTTTTGTTTCGTTCAAAAGTCTTTCCAGCCTCTGCTGCGTCCGAGAGCATCGTATTCTACATCTGAGTTACTGGAGACCGTCGAAACGTCAAATAACACGATAGATAGCAAAGACCGATTAGATACATCACAGGAACAACGCTAATACGTGTTGTTTCGTTCAAAACTCTTTCCAGCCTCTGCTGCGTCCGAGAACTTCGTATCTCACATCGGAGTTACTGGAGTCCGTCGAAACGTCAAATAACATGATAGATAGCAAAGACCGATTAGATACATCACAGGAACAACGCTAATACGTTTTGTTTCGTTCAAAAGTCTTTCCAGCCTCTGCTGCGTCCGAGAGCATCGTATTCTACATCTGAGTTACTGGAGACCGTCGAAACGTCAAATAACACGATAGATAGCAAAGACCGATTAGATACATCACAGGAACAACGCTAATACGTGTTGTTTCGTTCAAAACTCTTTCCAGCCTCTGCTGCGTCCGAGAACATCGTATCTCACATCTGAGTTACTGGAGTCCGTCGAAACGTCAAATAACATGATAGATAGCAAAGACCGATTAGATACATCACAGGAACAACGCTAATACGTTTTGTTTCGTTCAAAAGTCTTTCCAGCCTCTGCTGCGTCCGAGAGCATCGTATTCTACATCTGAGTTACTGGAGACCGTCGAAACGTCAAATAACACGATAGATAGCAAAGACCGATTAGATACATCACAGGAACAACGCTAATACGTGTTGTTTCGTTCAAAACTCTTTCCAGCCTCTGCTGCGTCCGAGAACTTCGTATCTCACATCAGAGTTACAGGAGTCCGTCGAAAAGTAAAATAACATGATGGATAGTAAAGATCGATTAGATACATCACAAGAACAACGATAATACTTGTTGTTTCCTTCGAAACTCTTTCTAGCTTCTGCTGCGTCCGAGAACTTCGTAT
Organism: Prosopocoilus inquinatus; assembly: GCA_036172665.1. Taxonomy (NCBI): domain Eukaryota; kingdom Metazoa; phylum Arthropoda; class Insecta; order Coleoptera; family Lucanidae; genus Prosopocoilus; species Prosopocoilus inquinatus. The sequence goes on from CM069870.1 coordinate 47,224,166, forward strand.
CTTACATCGGAGTTACTGGAGTCCGTCGAAACGTCAAATAACAAGATAGATAGAAAAGACCGATTAGATACATCACAAGAAGAACGATAATACGTGTTGTTTTCTTCGAAACTGTTTCTAGCTTCCGCTGCGTCCGAGAACTTAGTATCTCACATCAGAGTTACAGGAGTCCGTCGAAATGTAAAATAACACGATAGATAGTAAAGACCGATTAGATACATCACAGGAACAATGCTAATACGTGTTGTTTCGCTCAAAACTCTTTCTAGCTTCTGCTGCCTCCGAGAACTTCGTATCTCACATCGGAGTTACAGGAGTCCGTCGAAACGTAAAATAACAGGATAGATAGTAAAGACCGATTAGATACATCACAAGAACAACGATAATACGTGTTGTTTCGTTCAAAACTCTTTCTAGCTTCTGCTGCCTCCGAGAATTTCGTATCTCACATCGGAGTTACAGGAGTCCGTCGAAACGTAAAATAACACGACAGATAGTAAAGACCAATTAGATACATCACAGGCACAACCCTAATACGTGTTGTTTCGCTCAGAACTCTTTCCTTCTGCTGCGCCCGAGAACTTAGTATTCCACATCTGAGTCACTGGAGTCCGTCGAAACATCAATTAATATGATAGGTAGCAAGGACCGATTAGATACATCACAGGAACAATGCTAATACGTGTTATTTCGTTCAAAACTCTTTCGAGCCTCTGATGCGTCCGAGAACTTCGTATCTCACATCGGAGTTACTGGAGTCCGTCGAAACATCAAATAACACGATAGATAGTAAAAATCGATTAGATACATCACAAGAACAACGATAATACGTGTTGTTTCCTTCGAAACTCTTTCTAGCTTCTGCTGCGTCCGAGAACTTCGTATCTCACATCAGAGTTACAGGAGTCCGTCGAAACGTAAAATAACACGATAGATAGTAAAGACCGATTAGATACATCACAGGAACAACGCTAATAGGTGTTGTTTCGTTCAAAACTCTTTCCAGCCTCTGCTGCGTCCGAGAGCATCGTATTCTACATCTGAGTTACTGGAGACCGTCGAAACGTCAAATAACACGATAGATAGCAAAGACCGATTAGATACATCACAGGAACAACGCTAATACGTGTTGTTTCGTTCAAAACTCTTTCCAGCCTCTGCTGCGTCCGAGAACTTCGTATCTCACATCAGAGTTACAGGAGTCCGTCGAAACGTAAAATAACATGATGGATAGTAAAGATCGATTAGATACATCACAAGAACAACGATAATACTTGTTGTTTCCTTCGAAACTCTTTCTAGCTTCTGCTGCGTCCGAGAACTTCGTATCTTACATCGGAGTTACTGGAGTCCGTCGAAACGTCAAATAACAAGATAGATAGAAAAGACCGATTAGATACATCACAAGAAGAACGATAATACGTGTTGTTTTCTTCGAAACTGTTTCTAGCTTCCGCTGCGTCCGAGAACTTAGTATCTCACATCAGAGTTACAGGAGTCCGTCGAAATGTAAAATAACACGATAGATAGTAAAGACCGATTAGATACATCACAGGAACAATGCTAATACGTGTTGTTTCGCTCAAAACTCTTTCTAGCTTCTGCTGCCTCCGAGAACTTCGTATCTCACATCGGAGTTACAGGAGTCCGTCGAAACGTAAAATAACAGGATAGATAGTAAAGACCGATTAGATACATCACAAGAACAACGATAATACGTGTTGTTTCGTTCAAAACTCTTTCTAGCTTCTGCTGCCTCCGAGAATTTCGTATCTCACATCGGAGTTACAGGAGTCCGTCGAAACGTAAAATAACACGACAGATAGTAAAGACCAATTAGATACATCACAGGCACAACCCTAATACGTGTTGTTTCGCTCAGAACTCTTTCCTTCTGCTGCGCCCGAGAACTTAGTATTCCACATCTGAGTCACTGGAGTCCGTCGAAACATCAATTAATATGATAGGTAGCAAGGACCGATTAGATACATCACAGGAACAATGCTAATACGTGTTATTTCGTTCAAAACTCTTTCGAGCCTCTGATGCATCCGAGAACTTCGTATCTCACATCGGAGTTACTGGAGTCCGTCGAAACATCAAATAACACGATAGATAGTAAAAATCGATTAGATACATCACAAGAACAACGATAATACGTGTTGTTTCCTTCGAAACTCTTTCTAGCTTCTGCTGCGTCCGAGAACTTCGTATCTCACATCAGAGTTACAGGAGTCCGTCGAAACGTAAAATAACACGATAGATAGTAAAGACCGATTAGATACATCACAGGAACAACGCTAATAGGTGTTGTTTCGCTCAAAACTCTTTCCAGCTTCTGCAGCGCCCGAGAACTTCGTATCTTACATCGGAGTTACTGGAGTCCGTCGAAACGTCAAATAACATGATAGATAGCAAAGGCCGATTAGATACATCACAAGAACAACGATAATACGTGTTGTTTCCTTCGAAACTCTATCTAGCTTCTGCTGCGTCCGAGAACTTCGTATCTCACATCGGAGTTACAGGAGTCCGTCGAAACGTCAAATAACATGATAGATGACAAAGATCGATTAGATACATCACAAGAACAACGATAATTCTTGTTGTTTCCTTCGAAACTCTTTCTAGCTTCTGCTGCGTCCGAGAACTTCGTATCTCACATCGGAGTTACAGGAGTCCGTCGAAACGTAAAATAACACGATAGATAGTAAAGACCGATTAGATACATCACAGGAACAACGCTAATACGTGTTGTTTCGCTCAAAACTCTTTCCAGCTTCTGCTGCGCCCGAGAACTTCGTATCTTACATCGGAGTTACAGGAGTCCGTCGAAACGTCAAATAATATGATATATAGCAAGGACCGATTAGATACATCAGAGGAACAACGATAATACGTGTTGTTTCCTTCGAAACTCTTTCTAGCTTCTGCTGCGTCCGAGAACTTCGTATCTCACATCGGAGTCACAGGAGTCCGTCGAAACGTAAAATAACACGATAGATAGTAAAGACCGATTAGATACATCACAGGAACAACGCTAATACGTGTTGTTTCGCTCAAAACTCTTTCCAGCTTCTGCTGCGCCCGAGAACTTCGTATCTTACATCGGACTTACAGGAGTCCGTCGAAACGTCAAATAATATGATATATAGCAAGGACCGATTAGATACATCACAGGAACAACGCTAATCCGTGTTGTTTCGTTCAAAACTCTTTCGAGCTTCTGCTGCGTCCGAGAACTTCGTATCTCACATCTGAGTTACTGGAGTCCGTCGAAACGTCAAATAATATGATAGATAGCAAGGACCGATTAGATACATCACAGGAACAATGCTAATACGTGTTATTTGGTTCAAAACTCTTTTCAGCCTCTGCTGCGTCCGAGAACTTCGTATCTCACATCGGAGTTACTGGAGTCCGTCGAAACGTCAAATAACACGATAGATAGTAAAGATCGATTAGATACATCACAGGAACAACGCTAATACGTGTTGTTTCGTTCAAAACTCTTTCAAGCTTCTGCTGCGTCCGAGAACTTCGTGTCTTACATCGGACTTACTGGAGTCCGTCAAAACGTCAAATAATATGATAGATAGCAAGGTCCGATTAGATACATCACAGGAACAACGCTAATACGTGTTATTTCGTTCAAAACTCTTTCCAGCCTCTGCTTCGTCCGAGAACTTCGTATCTCACATCGGAGTCACAGGAGTCCGTCGAAACGTAAAATAACATGATAGATAGTAAAGATCGATTAGACACATCACAAGAACAACGATAATACGTGTTGTTTTCTTCAAAATTCTTTCTAGCTTCTGCTGCGTCCGAGAGCTTCGTATCTTACATCGGAGTTACTGGAGTCCGTCGAAACGTAATGTTACGAACTCATTTTTTTAGTTATTAAGATTTAATGTTAGAATATCATTTACGTAGAATTTAGTCGTTTCTCAAAACAGAGTTGCCCGCAAATACCAGATGTCCAGGCTATGTTACTCACAGGCCACCTTCTGAGATTTTCGTCAGTATTCATTTAGATTCAGTTCTCAGATTTTTAACTTGTAAAATTTTATATTACTCTTCCGAAAAGGTTTAAGTAAATTGCGTTTCGGAAGGTCTGGGAACAACATTGCTATGCAGCCGCCCTGGGAAAATATTTCCTAACCAATCAAGGTTTACGCTTCACTTCCATTTAGTTTTTCAGAGAAATTTTTAGACTCTTTGAATATTTCATTTCAGAATTCAGTTGTACGTAGCGACTTGTCCAGGGCGGTTGGATGCCCTGCAGACTCTAAGGCCCGCAACTCATTGCATTTCAAACATCTTCTCTTTTATGTAAATAATCAAATTAAATACGTTTTAAGTTACCACTTGGTTTTTTATCCTTGTGCCGGCGACAAACATTAGTAATTAATTCTCGCGAACCGTTTTAAAGAAGCCTTACAACTTTCCAGGCCGCGTGGATTAATTTTGTATACGGTGGTTGCATCACCGGGTTCGTTAAATTAAACGAATACGAAACACGTAAAATAACATGAAAGATAGGAAAGACCGATTAGATACATCACAGGAACAACGCTAATACGTGCTGTTACGTTCAAAACTCTTTCCAGCTTCTGCTGCGCCCGAGAACTTCGTATTCCACATCTGAGTTACTGGAGTCCGTCGAAACGTCAAATAATATGATAGATAGCAAGGACCGATTAGATACATCACAGGAACAACGCTAATGCGTGTTATTTCGTTATAAACTCTTTCCAGCTTCTGCTGCGTCCGAGAACTTCGTATCTTACATCGGAGTTAATGGAGTCCGTCAAAACGTCAAATAACATGATAGATAGCAAAGACCGATTAGATACATCACAAGAACAACGATAATACGTGTTGTTTCCTTCGAAACTCTTTGTAGCTTCTGCTGCGTCCGAGAACTTCGTATCTCACATCGGAGTTACTGGAGTCCGTGGAAACGTCAAATAGCACGATAGATAGTAAAGATCGATTAGATACATCACAGGAACAACGCTAATAAGTGTTGTTTCGTTCAAAACTCTTTCCAGCTTCTGCTGCGTCCGAGAACTTCGCATCTTACATCGGAGTTACTGGAGTCCGTCGAAACGTAAAATAACATGATAGATAGCAGAGATCGATTGGATACATCACAAGAACAACGCTAATGCGTGTCATTTCGTTATAAACTCTCTCCAGCTTCTGCTGCGTCCGAGAACTTCGTATCTCACATCGGAGTTACAGGAGTCCGTCGAAACGTAAAATAACATGATAGATAGTAAAGATCGATTAGATACATCACAAGAACAACGATAATACGTGTTGTTTCCTTCAAAACTCTTTCTAATTTCTGCTGCGTCCGAGAACTTCGTATCTCACATCGGAGTTACAGGAGTCCGTCGAAACGTAAAATAACATGATAGATAGCAAAGATCGATTAGATACATCACAGGAACAACGCTGAAACTTGTTCTTTTGCTCAAAACTCTTTCCAGCCTCTGCTGCGTCCGAGAACTTCGTATCTCACATCGGAGTTACTGGAGTCCGTCGAAACGTCAAATAACATGATAGATAGCAAAGACCGATTAGATACATCACAGGAACAACGCTAATACGCTTTGTTTCGTTCAAAAGTCTTTCCAGCCTCTGCTGCGTCCGAGAGCATCGTATTCTACATCTGAGTTACTGGAGACCGTCGAAACGTCAAATAACACGATAGATAGCAAAGACCGATTAGATACATCACAGGAACAACGCTAATACGTGTTGTTTCGTTCAAAACTCTTTCCAGCCTCTGCTGCGTCCGAGAACTTCGTATCTCACATCGGAGTTACTGGAGTCCGTCGAAACGTCAAATAACATGATAGATAGCAAAGACCGATTAGATACATCACAGGAACAACGCTAATACGTTTTGTTTCGTTCAAAAGTCTTTCCAGCCTCTGCTGCGTCCGAGAGCATCGTATTCTACATCTGAGTTACTGGAGACCGTCGAAACGTCAAATAACACGATAGATAGCAAAGACCGATTAGATACATCACAGGAACAACGCTAATACGTGTTGTTTCGTTCAAAACTCTTTCCAGCCTCTGCTGCGTCCGAGAACATCGTATCTCACATCTGAGTTACTGGAGTCCGTCGAAACGTCAAATAACATGATAGATAGCAAAGACCGATTAGATACATCACAGGAACAACGCTAATACGTTTTGTTTCGTTCAAAAGTCTTCCCAGCCTCTGCTGCGTCCGAGAGCATCGTATTCTACATCTGAGTTACTGGAGACCGTCGAAACGTCAAATAACACGATAGATAGCAAAGACCGATTAGATACATCACAGGAACAACGCTAATACGTGTTATTTCGTTCAAAACTCTTTCCAGCCTCTGCTGCGTCCGAGAACTTCGTATCTCACATCAGAGTTACAGGAGTCCGTCGAAACGTAAAATAAGATGATGGATAGTAAAGATCGATTAGATACATCACAAGAACAACGATAATACGGGTTGCTTCCTTCAAAACTCTGTCTAGCTTCTGCTGCGTCCGAGAACTTCGTATCTTACATCGGAGTTACTGGAGTCCGTCGAAACGTCAAATAACATGATAGATGGCAAAGACCGATTAGATACATCACAAGAACAACGATAATACTTGTTGTTTCCTTCGAAACTCTTTCTAGCTTCTGCTGCGTCCGAGAACTTCGTAACTTACATCGGAGTTACTGGAGTCCGTCCAAACGTCAAATAACAAGATAGATAGAAAAGACCGATTAGATACATCACAAGAAGAACGATAATACGTGTTGTTTTCTTCGAAACTGTTTCTAGCTTCCGCTGCGTCCGAGAACTTAGTATCTCACATCAGAGTTACAGGAGTCCGTCGAAATGTAAAATAACACGATAGATAGTAAAGACCGATTAGATACATCACAGGAACAATGCTAATACGTGTTGTTTTGCTCAAAACTCTTTCTAGCTTCTGCTGCCTCCGAGAACTTCGTATCTCACATCGGAGTTACAGGAGTCCGTCGAAACGTAAAATAACAGGATAGATAGTAAAAACCGATTAGATACATCACAAGAACAACGATAATACGTGTTGTTTCGTTCAAAACTCTTTCTAGCTTCTGCTGCCTCCGAGAATTTCGTATCTCACATCGGAGTTACAGGAGTCCGTCGAAAGGTAAAATAACACGACAGATAGTAAAGACCAATTAGATACATCACAGGCACAACCCTAATACGTGTTGTTTCGCTCAGAACTCTTTCCTTCTGCTGCGCCCGAGAACTTAGTATTCCACAACTGAGTCACTGGAGTCCGTCGAAACGTCAATTAATATGATAGGTAGCAAGGACCGATTAGATACATCACAGGAACAATGCTAATACGTGTTATTTCGTTCAAAACTCTTTCGAGCCTCTGATGCGTCCGAGAACTTCGTATCTCACATCGGAGTTACTGGAGTCCGTCGAAACATCAAATAACACGATAGATAGTAAAAATCGATTAGATACATCACAAGAACAACGATAATACGTGTTGTTTCCTTCGAAACTCTTTCTAGCTTCTGCTGCGTCCGAGAACTTCGTATCTCACATCAGAGTTACAGGAGTCCGTCGAAACGTAAAATAACACGATAGATAGTAAAGACCGATTAGATACATCACAGGAACAACGCTAATAGGTGTTGTTTCGCTCAAAACTCATTCCAGCTTCTGCAGCGCCCGAGAACTTCGTATCTTACATCGGAGTTACTGGAGTCCGTCGAAACGTCAAATAACATGATAGATAGCAAAGGCCGATTAGATACATCACAAGAACAACGATAATACGTGTTGTTTCCTTCGAAACTCTATCTAGCTTCTGCTGCGTCCGAGAACTTCGTATCTCACATCTGAGTTACTGGAGTCCGTCGAAACGTCAAATAACATGATAGATAGCAAAGACCGATTAGATACATCACAAGAACAACGATAATTCTTGTTGTTTCCTTCGAAACTCTTTCCAGCCTCTGCTGCGTCCGAGAACTTCGTATCTCACATCGGAGTTACTGGAGTCCGTCGAAACGTCAAATAACATGATAGATAGCAAAGACCGATTAGATACATCACAGGAACAACGCTAATACGTTTTGTTTCGTTCAAAAGTCTTTCCAGCCTCTGCTGCGTCCGAGAGCATCGTATTCTACATCTGAGTTACTGGAGACCGTCGAAACGTCAAATAACACGATAGATAGCAAAGACCGATTAGATACATCACAGGAACAACGCTAATACGTGTTGTTTCGTTCAAAACTCTTTCCAGCCTCTGCAGCGTCCGAGAACTTCGTATCTCACATCGGAGTTGCTGGAGTCCGTCGAAACGTCAAATAACATGATAGATAGCAAAGACCGATTAGATACATCACAGGAACAACGCTAATACGTTTTGTTTCGTTCAAAAGTCTTTCCAGCCTCTGCTGCGTCCGAGAGCATCGTATTCTACATCTGAGTTACTGGAGACCGTCGAAACGTCAAATAACACGATAGATAGCAAAGACCGATTAGATACATCACAGGAACAACGCTAATACGTGTTGTTTCGTTCAAAACTCTTTCCAGCCTCTGCTGCGTCCGAGAACATCGTATCTCACATCTGAGTTACTGGAGTCCGCCGAAACGTCAAATAACATGATAGATAGCAAAGACCGATTAGATAGATCACAGGAACAACGCTAATACGTGTTGTTTCGTTCAAAACTCTTTCCAGCCTCGGCTGCGTCCGAGAACATCGTATCTCACATCGGAGTTACAGGAGTCCGTCGAAACGTCAAATAACATGATAGATAGCAAAGATCGATTAGATACATCACAGGAACAACGCTGAAACTTGTTCTTTTGCTCAAAACTCTTTCCAGCCTCTGCTGCGTCCGAGAACTTCGTATCTCAGATCGGAGTCACAGGAGTCCGTCGAAACGTAAAATAACATGATAGATAGTAAAGATCGATTAGATACATCACAGGAACAACGCTGAAACTTATTCTTTTGCTCAAAAGTCTTTCCAGCCTCTGCTGCGTCCGAGAACTTCGTAACTCACATCTGAGTTACTGGAGTCCGTCGAAACGTAAAATAACATGATAGATAGTAAAGATCGATTAGATACATCACAAGAACAACGATAATACGTGTTGTTTCCTTCAAAACTCTTTCTAGCTTCTGCTGCGTCCGAGAACTTCGTATCTCACATCTGAGTAACTGGAGCCCGCCGAAACGTCAAATAACATGATGGATAGCAAACACCGATTAGATACATCACAGGAACAACGCTAATACGTGTTATTTCGTTCAAAACTATTTCCAGCTGCTGCTGCGTCCGAGAACTTCGTATCTCACTTCGGAGATACAGGAGTCCGTAAAATAACATGATAGATAGGAAATACGGATTAGATACATCACAGGAACAACGATAATACGTGTTGTTTCGTTCAAAACTCTTTCTAGCTTCTGCTGCGTCCGAGTTAATGGAGTCCGTCTAAATGTCAAATAACGTGAAACATAGTAAAGATCGATTAGTTAGATCACAGGAACATTGCTAAAACGCTCGTTTCGTTCAAAATTATTTCCTGCTTCTGCTGCGTCCGAGTATTTCTTATCTCACATCAGAGATACTGGAGTACGTCGAAACGTCAAATAAAGTGAAACGTAGTAAAGATCCATTAGATAGATCACAGGAACAATGCTAAAACGAGTCGTTTCGTTCAAAATTATTTCCAGCTTCAGCAGCGTTTAGAACTTCGTATCAGAGTTATTGGAGTCCGTCGAAACGTCAAGTAACGTGAAAGATAGTAAAGATCGATTAGCTAGATCACAGGAACATTGCTAAAACACGTCGTTTCATTCAAAATTATTTCCAGCTTCTGCTGCGTCCGAGAACTTCTTATGTCACATCTGTGTTACCGGAGTACGTGGAAACGACAAATAAAGTGAAAGATAGTAAAGATCGAATAGATACATCTCAGGAACAATGGTAAAAGGCGTCGTTTCATTACGCCTTCACAACAAGCATGGCCGCCTTGCATGTGGGACTTATTAGAAGCAAATCCGCTTCAATTTGTCTATCCTACTGCAATGTCAGGTCAAATTTCATCACTCTTATATCGCAATTGCGAATAAATTGGACAAGTCGTTTTTGTTTGCAGTGGGAATACCGAGCTACGTCTCTGCTGACGAAGCCCCAAGCAAGGCTGAAACAGCTGTACACAGGCTGCTCGAGGTTTTCACTGCAATCAAAAACGATTTGCAAGAAAATTTTCATTACGCTTTGACAGCAAGCATGGCCGCCTTTCATGGGGGACTTATTATTAGCAAATCCGCTTCAATTTGTCTATCGTACTGCAATGTCAGGTCAAAAAGCGATCGCAAGATGTCGCTGTTTTATCTGTTCATAAAAAAATTTTGTTGCCATCTGGGTTGGCCTTGCTTGGGTTGGCGTCGGTTGGGTTGACCTTGAGCAATTTTCAAAAAAGAGTGACGAAAAATGTAAGAGAAAGTGACGAAAAATGTTTTAAAAATGTTGGAAAACATAAAGGAGCTGTTTCCCTAATTTTTGAAATTTTTCTCGTTTTTTCTCGATTTTTTGAATTTTCCCCCAAAATTTTTGATTTATTTCCCTAATTTTAAAATTTTTCCGTTCCCTTAATTAAAAAAAAATGTTGCCGTCTGGATTGGCCTTGCTTGGGTTGGCGTCGGTTGGGTTGACTTTAAACAATTTTCAAAAAGAAATGAAGGAAAATGTAAGAAAAATTGACGAAAATCTTCAATATTTTCCCCTAATTGGAATGGAATTTAACCATATAGTGTGAACGAATTTCTAAATTACAGTGAGGCTAAGAGTTTCTAATAACTTTACTTTAACTTTTTTTTTGTTTGTCTTTATTTGGGGGTGTTTTTTTGGCCTCATTTTGTGCCTCATTTTGTAAAGAAGAATTTCTTGTATTTTTTTTTCCCTTGCAGTCATTGTTGACTTTTTCAATCTATTGTGGTGATATTCTTTTCCTAGATTTATTGAAATAAATGTATATTATTATTATTATTAAAGAATAATAATAATAAGTTTACTTGCGTATTTGTATTTGAATTTGCATAATTTTTTAAATTTTTTCGTTCCCTTAATTCTTAAAAAAAATTTGTTGCCATCTGGGTTGGCCTTGCTTAGGTTGGCGTCGGTTTGGTTGACTTTGAACAATTTTCAAAAAGAAATGAAGGAAAAATAGATAAAGTGACGAAAATGTTCAATATTTTCCACTAATTTTTTTAAATTTTTCCGTTCCCTTAATTTTCAAAAAAAAAATTGTTGCTATCTGTGTTGGCCTTGCTTGGGTTGGCTTCCGTTGGGTTGACCCTGAGCAATTTTCAGAAAAGAGTGACGGAAAATGTAAGAGAAAGTGACGAAAAATATTTTAAAAATGTTGGAAAACTTGAACGAACTCTTTTATTAACTTTTCGAATTCTTTCGATTTTTCTCGATTTTTTTAAATTTTCCTCCGAAATTTTTAATATTTTTTTTATAATTTTTTGTTTTTCCGTTCCTTTAATTTTGAAAATTTCTTATTGCCATCTGTGTTGGCCTGGGTTGGCGTCGGTTGGATTGACCTTGAGAAATTTTCAAAAAAGAGTGACGGAGAATGTAAGAAAGAGTAACGAAAAATGTTTTAAAAATGTTGGAAAACTTAAAGGAACTGTTTCTCTCATTTTTGGAATTTTTTCGATTTTTTTCGATTTTTTAAATTTTCCCCCGAAATTTTCAATATTTTACCCTAATTTTTTGTTTTACGTTACCTTAATTTTCAGAAAAATTTTGTTGCCATCTGGGTTGGCCTCGCTTGGGTTGGCGTCGGTTGGGTTGACCTTGAGAAATTTTCAAAAAGGGTGACGGAAAATGTAAGAAAAAGCGAAAAGAAATGTTTTAAAAATGTTGGAAAACTTAAAGGAACTGTTTCTCTCATTTTTGGAATTTTTTCGATTTTTCTCGATATTTTAAATTTTGCCCCAAAATTTTTGATATTTTCCCCTAATTTTTAAGTTTTTCCGTTCCCTTAATTATAAAAAAAAATTGTTGCCATCTGGATTAGCCTTGCTTGGATTGGCGTCGGTTGGGTTGACTTTGAACAATTTTCAAAAAGAAAGGAAGGAAAATGTAAGCAAAAGTGACGAAAATGTTCAATATTTTCCCCTAATTGAAATTTAATGGAACCATATAGTGTGAATTTCTAAATTACAGTGAGGCTAAGAGTTTCTAATAACATTACTTTAACTTTTTTTGTTTGTCTTTATTTGGGTGTTTTTTTTTTGGCTTCATTGTATAAAGAAGAATTTCTTGAATTTTTTTTCACTACTTTTTCAATCTATTGTAGTGATATTTCTTTTCCTGAGATTTATTGAAATAAATGTATATTATTATTATTATTAAAGAATAATAATAATAAGTTTACTTGCGTATTTGTATTTGCATTTGCATAATTTTTTTAATTTTTTCGTTCCCTTAATTAAAAAAAAAAATTTGTTGCCATCTGGGTTGGTCTTGCTTGGGTTTGTGTCGGTTGGGTTGACCTTGAGAAATTTTCAAAAAAGAGTGACGGAAAATGTAAGAAAAAGCGACGAAAAATGTTTTAAAATTGTTGGAAAACTTAAGAGAATTGTTTCTCTCATTCTTGGAATTTTTTTCGATTTTTCTCGATTTCTTTTAATTTTGCCCCGAAATTTTCAATATCTTCCCCTAATTTTTAAAGTTTTTCCGTTCCCTTAATTAAAAAAAAAATTGTTGCCATGTGGGTTGGCGTCGGTTGGGTGACCTTGACAAATTTTCAAAAAAGAGTGACGGAGAATGTAAGAAAGAGTAACGAAAAATATTTTTAAAATATTGAAAATCTCTTTCCCTAACTTTCGGAATTTTTTTCGATTTCTCTCGATTTTTTTAAATTTTCCCCCGAAACTTTCGATATCTTCCTATAATTTCTTAAGCTTTTCCGTTCCCTTAATTAAAAAAAAAAATTGTTGCCATCTGGGTTGGCCATGCTTGGGTTGGCGTCGATTGGGTTGACCTTGAGAAATTTTCAAAAAAGGGTGACGGAAAATGTAAGAAAGAATGACGAAAAATGTTTTAAAATTGTTGGAAAACTTAAAGGAATTGTTTCTCTCATTTTTGGAATTTTTTTCGATTTTTTTCGATTTTTTTAAATTTTCCCCCGAAATCTTCAATATTTTCCCCTAATTTTTTAAGCTTTTCCGTTCCCTTAATTAAAAAAGAAATTTGTTGCTATCTGGGTTGGCCTTGGGTTGGCGTCGGTTGGGTTGACCTTGAACAATTTTCAAAAAAGAGTGACGGGGAATGTAAGAAAGAGTGACGAAAATGTTTTAAAAATGTTCCTTAATTTTTGAAATTTTTTCCGATTTTTCTCGATTTTTTTAAATTTTCCCCCGAAATTTTCAATATATTCCCTTAATTTTTTAAGCTTTTACGTTCCCTTAATTAAAAAAAAAATTGTTGCCGTCTGGATTGGCCTTGCTTGGGTTGGCGTCGGTTGGGTTGACCTTGAGAAATTTTCAGAAAGGAGTGACGGAAAATGTAAGAGAAAGTGACGAAAAATGTTGGAAAACTTAAAGGAACTGTTTCCCTAATTTTTGAAATTTTTTTCGATTTTTCTCGATGTTTTTAAATTTCCCCCCGAAATTTTCGATATATTCGCCTAATTTCTTAAGTTTTTCCTTTCCCTTAATTAAAAAAAAAAATTGTTGCCATCTGGATTGGCCTTGCTTGGATTGGCGTCGGTTGGATTGACTTTGAACAATTTTCAAAAAGAAATGAAGCAAAATGTAAGAAAAAGTGACGAAAATGTTCAATATTTTCTCCTAATTGGAATGGAATGGAACCATATATTGTGAACGAATTTCTAAATTAGAGTGAGGCTAAGAGTTTCTAATAATTTTAATTTTTTTTTGTTTGTCTTTATTTGGGTGTGTTTTTTTGGCTTCATTGTATAAAGAAGAATTTCTTGTATTTTTTTTCTCTTGCAGTCATTGTTTACTTTTTCAATCTATTGTAGTGATATTTTTTTTCCTATGATTTATTGAAAGAAATGTATTTTATTATTATTATTAAAGAATAATAATAATAAGTTTATTTGCATATTTGTATTTGCATTTGCATAATTTTTTAAATTTTTTCGTTCCCTTAATTAAAAAAAAAATATTGTTGCCATCTGGGTTGGCCTTGCTTGGGTTGGTGTCGGTGGGTTGACCTTGACAAATTTTCAAAAAAGAGTGACGGAAAATGTAAGAAAGAATGACGAAAAATGTTTTAAAATTGTTGGAAAACAAAGGAATTGTTTCTCTCATTTTTGGAATTTTTTTCGATTTTTCTCGATATTTTTAAATTTTCCCCCAAAATTTTTGATATTTTTCCCTAATTTTTAAGTTTTTCCGTTCCCTTAATTTCGACTGCTGTTTGCATCATCGATAAAATTTCTGCTAAATTGGCACGTGCCATCGGACGAGCTCAACGCTCTCAACCATTGACAAATGACGAGACGCAGCAGCGCAAAGACATCTTACGAACATTGGACGAGCTCGCGTTCGATTTCGAGCAAATGGCATTGAACTGGACGATGAAGGAAACGGAAATCGTTAATATCCAGTATCAGTCAGTATCCCCTTTACTTGACTTGACAGCCATTGCGGACCAATTTCAAAACGACCCTTTAACCGTGTCATGTGTTGGCCCTCATGCTAGCGGGATCCTGGATCAATTTGACCTTGAAAAAAATTGCGGATGGGATGCATCCGCAGTGACCATCGTTGAAGGTCATCCCCTAAATCAGGGGAGTGGTTTAAGAGGTGAAGAAGTTAGTTCTTGAGCCGAAGAGGCCGTTGCAGAAAAATCTTTCCTTCTTGCAGCTCTGAAGAATGTTGGCAATGACGTCATAATACCAGAAGAGATAGTTGAAAAAAAAATAAGTCTAACCCCCGTTTAGTTCTTGAAGAAGGGTTGTAATTTTATCCGGCATGTTCGTTCAGTATAACGAGTCAATGAACTTTGAAAAATGTACAGCTTCTTTTATCGAACCCACTTGTATGTGTGTGTGTGTGTGTGCACGCGCGTTTGTCAAAGTGCAAGCTTGCTTAAATTCTTTTAATGAAATTTTCTACATTTATTTCTGTAAATATTACAAGAAAATATTTTTAAGGACGCTTCTTTCCCATCAAAGAACTTATGAAATTAAGTTACGTGTACTCGTTGTAATTGCCGTTTATGTATTTTTATGAAACTGCAAAACGTTCTACAATTAAATAAAACGTAAATATCGTTCGTTCGGCGACTCCATTCTGCTCCGGATTACCAGGTGCTGTCAACCGTCTCCGCATACCTTGTTGCTTCAAAAATGTATCAAATTGAGAATTTACGTACTCAGTTCCATTATCTGATTGTAAAATTCTGACCTTTCTTCCAAGTTGAGTTTTTACACGCCTCCTATAATTTTCAAATTCTTGAAGTACCTCGTTCTTGTGACGAATAAATCTGACTTCACACCAACCGGTTGCATCGTCTACAAATGTCACAAAATAGCGTGCCCCTCCGTTTGATAAAGTTCTCATCGGACCACATACGTCAGAATGAACGATGTCACCGAGTTCTTTCACCCTTTCTGATTTCCTTGGAAATGACAGGCGCGACATTTTTCCCTGCAAACAAATTTCGCATTCGATTGTAGATCCAGGGTCAGTGATGTCCAATCCAAGTATCGTTTTATTTTTGAATGCTTCACGCAAATCTTTCATGTTGAGATGTCCTAGTTTCTTGTGCCAATCCATCAATGTGCCTTTTCGCCGTTTGCCTTATCCTGCACTGTCAATACGTCCGTTTCTTTTCTTTGCGCCTTTGCGTCGTTCGACATCGATTTCCTCGTTCGAACATTTATTATTTTCCGAGGATCTTGCATCAGTTCTCACTTCATCTGACTCTTTCGCGTCTTCGCCAAATTGCGCCACAAACTTGTGTCTGTCGTCTGTCTTGGACATAGAATAAGCCGTTGATTCGTTTTGGTGTTATTTTGACTTTTCCATCGACACCGATGAGTTTTGCTGCTTCCTTTTCGAACAAAACTTTGTATCCTTTATCGACAATCTTTCCAACGGACAATAAATTTGCCCGCAAGTCGGGTACACAAAGAGTGTCTTTTAAATTAAATGATTGCTTACTACCTTTAACACTAGTAGTCATTTCAACTGTACCTCTTGCATTAACTGTCGTTGTCGAGTTATTAGCCAACTTCAACTTGCCATGATCGCCTCCGTAAATCTGTACAAAACGGTCCGCATCCTTGCACAAATGTGATGTGCATCCATTATCGAAGCACCAGGTTTGGTCACGATTTAAATTTACTTGGCAAGAATTAGCTTCAGGTGTCGCGTACAACGTCTCTTTATCGACTCTATTCGCATTCTGCCTACATTGTGAGACTTTGTGTCCGAATTTGTGACATCTAAAACACTTAACTTTAGCCAATTTGACAAATTCCTGTTTCTCTCCGGTTTCCGTAGAAATTTTTTATTATGTCTTTCAACAGCCATCGTATTTGGCATTGGATCTCGACGACTATCGTTGGTTCTGGTTTCGTATTCTTCGACGATTTTCACACGTAGTACCTCTGGTCGTGGCAGATCATCGCGCGACTCGATCGCGCATCTAAAGTTTTTAAAGCTTGTTGGAAGACTATAGAGAAGCATAATCGATAGAAGTTCATGATTTATTTCCACTCCCATCTCCTTCAGCTTATCCACAGCATTGAAGAATTTACGCAAATGTTCTTGCACATCTTCGCCATCCCACATTTTTTGAAGTGTGAGTTGCTTTAGTAACGTAGCTTTCCGCGCTGGCAGTCTAGATTGAAAAATTGTCTCCAATCTTAGCCAAACATTACGCGATGTGGAGAATCCCTTAATCTGTTTCAGCTCGGATGGGTGAATCGATAATATTATATCAGACTTTGCTTTATTGTTTCCTTCAATCCATACCGCCTCGGCTGCAATTGTTTCCACATTGCCATCCACAACTTCTGGCTTGACTTTCGTACCGTTAACGAACGCCCAGGCATCATTCTTCACCAACAACGCCTGCATCTGGATTTTCCACGCATCGTAATTGTGTTTCGTTAAAGCTTCGATCCTTATTGTACCAGCCATTGCCATATGTCTATGCCGCTTATTTTCTCTCGTTTACACTTAACAGAAAAAACCACTTCCAATCACTTCTTGGTAATTCTCTGGGCCCATAACCTCTTAGAGATTGCAGTGGATATGATTGAAAGCACAGTTAAGTTGAAACAGAACTTTAATATATGTTGACAAATTTATACGAACGTAACTGACAAAACTTATAAAATGAACATTATCAAAATATAAACAACAGCCAACTTTTCAGGTCAAGTGAGAATATTGTATATGTTTCCTCAACACAATTACAACTGTTATAAGTTTGATATGAACTACGATTATAAAAAAATTTACACGGTACCCTCGAATTAAAATACGCTGTGATTTTCCCAGGTGGTTTTAAATTTCCAAAACTGTCGAAGTAAATCACTTGAGAATCCGTTTTCTTGTAGGCTGTCCAATGAGTACCGGAACCATTTGCACTGTCCAAATTAATTATTCCTCTTTCATTTTTTCCAATTTTTTTAGGTAATGCATCCCTCATAAAGACACAATATCATCCGTTACCTAGAAAATACATCAATTATATGTACACAGACGAGGAAAATAAAGAATTTAAGAATCGGTGACTCATCATTAAATCTCGATGAAGCTGACATAATTGTTAAAAACAGAAGATACAAAGGTACTTCAGGTTTATAAGAATTACTCTTTAAAAAATTCCGTGAAAATTACACCAAAAAAGATGCTAAAAATTATAGACAAATCATTCTTAGGACTAGTACGCATCGACGACATTATAAATCGAATAAACAAGTAGATGGCAGTAGAATGCAAAAGTATAAAATTATTGTGGCTCCGTTAATTAACGGCAGTAATACTACAGGTAGCGGATTATTGATGGAAGTGGCCGATAATAAAATTAACTACGTACACTGGGATGATCCAAACGAGCTCGTTGATAGGTTAAGGTTATTGTTAGCGTTGCAAGCAGCCGGTAATACGAGCCACACGAATGAAATATATTCAATAATCGAGGAACTAAGAGAACTCCATATCATTAAATAAAGACGATGAACCTAATTACATATGCTAAAAAACAAGTAGTAAATAAAATTCACAAACCTGCGAGAATTAATTTCAAAAGGCGTAGAGTCATAATTAAATCTTTAAACGATTTGTATCAAGCTGATTTGGTGGAAATGCTTCCTTATGCTAAAGAAAATAACGGCTATAAATATATATTAGTTGTAATTAATTGCTTTTCAAAATATATTTGGGCGTTTCCTCTAAAAAATAAATCCGGATTAGAAGTCAGCAATACTATGGAAAAGGTGTTTAAGGAACAAGCACCTGATAATCTTCAAACGGATTTGGGAAAGGAATTTTTCAATCAGGAATTTAAGAAATTAACGGAAAAATACAACGTTAACCATTACAATGCGTTCAGTGAGAAAAAAACATCGATAGTGGAGCGAATAAATAGGACAATTAAAAACGACATGTTTAGAAACTTTAATCTGCAAGGAAATTACAAGTGGATAAATTTATTAAATCGTGTCGTGGAAAAATACAACAACAAAAGCACAGAACCATAGGTATGAAACCGATTGAAGTGGGAAAGAATAACGAAGAGAAATTATTAAATACCGTGTATAGCAAAATTAAATCAGTTGACTTCAAAAGTAAAAAATTCAGTGTCGGTGATCACGTACGCATTTCTAAAATAAGAGGAATTTTCGTTAAGAAATATTTACCTAATTGGTCAACGGAAGTTTTTGCGATTCGAAAAGTACAACTAACAGACAACTAAAAGACGCAACTGGAAATGATATATTAGGAGGATTTTATAAAG
Source organism: Prosopocoilus inquinatus (assembly GCA_036172665.1). Classification (NCBI taxonomy): domain Eukaryota; kingdom Metazoa; phylum Arthropoda; class Insecta; order Coleoptera; family Lucanidae; genus Prosopocoilus; species Prosopocoilus inquinatus. Next base: position 47,243,214 of record CM069870.1, read on the forward strand.
AACAATTGCAAAAAGTAAAATATCCAGACGTTTATCTCGTGAAAAAAGTTTTAAAAAGAAATAAAAATAAAGTGTTCGTGAAATGGTTGGGTTTCAATAATACACGTAACAGTTGGATAGATAAGAGTACTATTGTGTAACATAGCAATCGTCATCTATTAATGCTTCTGCCTACATATAGATGTATCAACAACTTCAATTTGTTAGTAAGAGAGTAGCAACGAACAAGAAAACTTTACACACACACGTGTTAATTCTTTATTGTGAAACAGTAAAATGTACATTATCGACATTCAGGGCTTCCAGTTTCAAAACAGTGAATTTGTAATCAGAGAAATAGCGTTATTAAATATAAGAACGAAAATTATGCATCATGCTTTTGGAAAGACACAGCAAAAATCATCATGGTTTTCTGATAGATTAAAAAAACACATTGAGTGGACTACAAGAAATTTGAAAGCATTGGTAACTACATCAAAAGTCTCGTCGGAGATGAAGTCGTCTGCTTAAAAGGCCTCAATAAGAAAAGAACCTTAAATAAAATTATACCTAATGAAATTATAGATTTAGATGAACTCAAATGTCCGAATTTAAGAATTTTAAAATGTAATTATCTTCAAAATCATTGTAATTTACATATTTATAATACGTTAAATTGTTGTTCTAAAGATAATGTATTTGTATTACATCAATGGTTTATTAAAGAATGTAATAAAGAACTGTACAAATTTTTATTTTGTTTTTATTAAATTATAACTTATATATAAATTTTTCGTGTGACGGTTTATCATGTATAATTTCAGAGTTTAAAAGTTTGTTTCCGTTGTTTAATGTTCAAGTGAAAGTAAACTTGTGAATTGATACTATTTTCCAACACATGTCTTAAAAATATTTTCAGTTTCTTTATTCAATTCAGAATTCTCTAAAAAGAAACAATAACGTCCGTTGGAATAAATAATTTATTAACAAGCAGCTCTCTATACACATAAAAAAATATTACAATTTCAGTGTGAATATTTCTGAGCGTTATGCAGATCAGCAACGTCGTAATGCTCGTAGAAGTCCAACAAAGATGTGGTAGCAGTAGTAGCAGAAGTTGAAGGCACTTTTCTGAAATTTTAATTTTCTTATTCTTGTGTCCATTCTCTTCACTGTTCTCTTCAGTAAATTTTATTTTCTTTGTTGATGACGATCATTCAAGCATCACCAATTCCTCTTGTTCAGTACCAAGATTAAACGAAAACCTAATCAAAGCCTCTTCGAATATCTTTATTTCATCTTCATTCTCCAAAGCCAGTCGCATATACTTCACAGGTAAATTACCTAACTTCCTCTGGATTGTTTCCGTTTTCGGACAGTAACTCAACTATATTAACACTTGATTGGCCTTCCTTCGAATATTTTTCACACCAAATCTAATTTCAAAATTAAAAAAGAAATATATTAACTAAGATAATTTTATGAAAAATAATAATTTACCTAAATAATTGTTTGCAAATGACAAATAACATGGTAACCGGCAAGATGATCTTGTTAGTCGATTACATAACCAATATGCACGGAATTCCAGACATTTTCGTTTCTTCTCCTTGTTGCTGTTACTGCTTTCAACTTCAGAATGAAATGTTTCAAAGCGGTTCAGTATTTATATTAAAAAAAGTAAAAGAATTTTGAGTAGTAGGAATAGGCCGATTCTGGAACCTCCTCCGACCTTGACCAATAAAATTCAAGGTCAAGGTCGGAGGAGGTTCCAGAATCGGCCTATTCCTGACGTGACCCCACCATGAGCTTCAAGGTCAAGGTCATGACCTTGAGGTGACCTTGAAATGACCTTGAGGTGACCTTGAAATGTCCTTGAGGTGACCTTGAAATGACCGTGAGGTGAACTTGAGGTGACCTTGAAATGACCTTGAGGTGACCTTGAAATGACCTTGAGGTGACCTTGAAATGACCTTGTGGTGACCTTGAGATGACCTTGAAATGACCTTGAGGTGACCTTGAAATGACCTTGAGGTGACCTTGAAATGACCTTGAGGTGACCTTGAGATGACCTTGAAATGACCTTGAGGTGACCTTGAAATGACCTTGAGGTGACCTTGAAATGACCTTGAGGTGACCTTGAAATGACCTTGAAATGACCTTGAGATGACCTTGAGGTGACCTTGAGATGACCTTGAGGTGACCTTGAAATGACCTTGAAATGACCTTGAAATGACCTTGAGGTGACCTTGAAATGACCTTGAGGTGACCTTGAAATTACCTTGAGGTGACCTTGAAATGACCTTGAGGTGACCTTGGAATGACCTTGAGGTGACCTTGAAATAACCTTGAAATGACCCCAAGATGACCTTGAAATGACCTCGAGGTGACCTTGAAATGACCTTGAAATGACTCTGAGGTGACCTTTAAATGACCTTGGGGTGACCTTGAGGCGACCTTGAAATGACTGAGGTGACCTCGTAACGGACCTTGAAGCGCGGTGACTCAAATGTAATTGTTTTGAAATAACCCTGACGCAACCTGTTATTGAATATGTACCTATTTAAGGAGGTGTTTAATTTGATATCCGCAGACGACGGTTGACCCTCAGATTGAGTTTACCAACTTATTGAACGTAGTGAACGTGATAGTGCTTATTAAAATTATAAAACATGTTTGATTGCAATCAGTGTGGCAAACAATTTACGCGAATCGATAATATGAATCGTCATTTGCGTACGTCATGCCAGGGAAAACGTTTGAAATTAGATGAAATTGCCGGACCGTCCAAAGTTGTTGACCAGGTGAACGTTATGAAATGTGATGTGTGTGAAATATACGTCAGCAGAAAGTGTTTCTCAGCACATTTGCGTAGTAGTTCACATAAAAGTAATGCTTTTGTGGTCGTCGATAACGGCGTGGAGAAGATAGCTGGTGCATTCGGAGACAAAATCGTAACGTACCGTATAACGGAACCTTACAATTATGTCGATGTCGAGGATTTTATGTACAATATTCAAGAAAAAGTACTAACTTTGGTTCAAAGTATATTAGACATCCATAAAGCATTAAAGTGGAATGTGGAAATTTTCGGAGTATATTTCTTAGATTCTAAAGAAAGTTCTGAGATAAAATCTTTTAACACCAAGAATAAAATAACTTGTTTTGGAACTGATATATACAATATATATCGTGATTTTGTAAACGAAATACATGTAAAAATGTCGGAATTTCAGGAGAGAGATTCAGGTAAAACAAATAATAGGTGCAATCGTTTAGAATAAAACTTAAAGTTGCAAATATTGTTACAGGATGGACTTTGTGCAGAATTTTATATATGGAAGTCAACATTAATAAATACAATCCACTGAAAGCATCCAGCTTCATGCCATTACCGTCTTCAATAAGTGCGAAGAAAGCTGTCATAAATGTCAGAAATAACGACAACGCTTGCTTTGCCTGGGCGATAACGTCAGCGATGTGTCAACCGACAGGTCTTCCTCAAAGGATGTCTTCGTATCCCCATTATAACACAGTAGCGGATTTCACTGACCTAGAATTTCCACTGAAAGTTTGTGACGTGAAGAAATTTGAAAGCAAGAACAATATTTCTATAAATGTCTACGGACTCGGTTCCCATTATAATGGTAAGGTTACGGTTGATGAAGTTGTAGGACCGTTACATTTTACTAAAAATAGAAAAAATATTCATATAAATTTATTATTAATTGATGACAACAACGGAAATACTCACTATTGTTGGATTAAAAATTTATCACGTTTAGTGTCAAAACAGACTTCACATCACGGTCACGAGAAATATATTTGTGAAGGATGTTTAGTGTATTTTCTATGTATTGAAAAATTGCAACGACACGAGAGGGAAGACTGTAAAGTTATCAAAACAGTTTTACCATCGACAGAGTTAAAAATAAATAAGTATGGTGAATCTTTGCCAGAGAATATATTACAATTTGAAAATTTTGAAAAACAGTTAAAACTTCCTTTTGTTATATATGCCGATTTCGAAGCATTGCTAAAACCACTGGACAGAGTAGAACCAAATCCAGATAAATCTTTCACTGTTAAGTGTTATGAACACGAACCTCATTCATTTGCATATTACATTAAGTGCAGTTTCAATGCAAATTTGTCAATGTTAAAGTTATATCGCGGAGAGAATGCCGCCACTGAGTTTATAAAATGGTTAGAAAAAGATATTAAAGAAATTTACGATAAATATTTAAGTAAAATTGAGCCGATGACTGATTTAACACGAGAAGAAAAAGAGGCATACGACCGTGCAACAATGTGTCATATTTGTGAAAAACCAATATTAGATGTTAAGGAGAAGGTGCGTGATCACGAACATTTATCGGGAGCGTTTAGAGGTGCTGCTCACTCTGTGTGCAACATTAATTTTAAAATACCAAAATTTATTCCAGTGTTTTTTCATAATCTTTCTAATTATGACAGTCACTTGTTTGTAAAAACAATGGCATTAGAAGGTGAAGATGTGGACGTGATCGCACAAAATAAGGAAAAATATATATCCTTTTCGAAATTAATACACGTGGGGGATAAGACAGACTGTAAAGGTAAAAAGCGTAAAGTATATTTCAAAATAAGATTTGTAGATTCTTTTCGTTTCATGCAATCGTCTTTAGAGAAATTAAGTTCATACTTGGAAGATTGGCAATGTAGGGAAATTAGAAAATATTTTAACGATGAGGAGATGTTTAAATTAATACGTCAAAAAGGAATTTTCCCGTATTGTTTTATTGACTCACTCATGAAATTAGATTTTGCCACTTTACCTTCTAAGAAAGATTTTTATGATGTGCTGTATGATGAACACGTAAGTGATGAAGATTATGAGAGAGCACAGCGCGTTTGGAATTTATTTAACTGTAAAACTATGGGTGATTACAGTGATGTATACGTAACATCTGATGTTTTACTGTTGGCAGACGTATTTGAAAATTTCAGAGACCTTTGTATTGATAATTACAAACTAGATCCTTGCCATTTTTTCACCGCTCCAGGATTAAGTTGGGATGCAATGTTAAGAATGACAAAAATTAAATTAGAGTTACTGCAAGATGTTGATATGCTACATTTTTTTAGAATGGGTATACGCGGTGGAGTGAGTATGTGCACTAAAAGAATCGAAAACGCTAATAATAAATTTGTGCATGGTTTTGACTCTAAGAAGGCAACTAAATATTTACTATATCTTGATGCTACAAATCTGTACGGTCACGCAATGTGTTCCAGATTTCCGTGGGGAGAATTTACTTGGTTGTGTACAGAAGAGATTAACAATCTTAACATTTCAGAGTTAGAAGAAAATTCAGATGTCGGGTACATATTCGAAGTAGATTTGGAATACCCGACTCATTTACATGACAACCACAACGAATTACCATTTTGTCCGGAAAACATAATTCCTCCAAATTCGAAATATGGTAAACTTATTCCAAATCTGTACAACAAAAGGAAATACATAATTCACTATTTAAATCTGAAACAATGTTTGGAAAATGGTTTAATATTAAACCAAATTCATAGGGCAATTAAATTTAAGCAATCTCGTTGGCTAAAAATATACATAGACTTTAATTCACAAAAACGAGCTGAAGCTAAAAACGAATTCGAAAAAATTTTTTACAAATTATTAAATAATAGTGTTTTCGGTAAAACTATGGAAAATGTTGAGAATCGCGTCGACATTAAATTGGCCACCAGCTGGGAAACCCATAATCGAAGACCGGGAGCTGAATCATTGATAGCTAAACCAAACTATAAATCGAGTAAAATTTTTAGTGATCACCTGGCCGCAATAGAATTATGCAAAGTACAAGTAAATTATAATAAACCTTTATACGTAGGGTTTTGTGTTTTGGAAATATCAAAAACAGTAATGTACGATTTTTATTACAATTTTATAAAGCGAAAATATAACAATAGAGCAGCTTTATTATATACTGATACGGATAGTTTAATACTGACCGTTAATACTGATAATGTATACGATGACATAAAGCAAAATTTAGATAAATTTGATACTTCAAATTACCCACCGAATAATGTACATGAAATGCCTCGAACTGAATCAGTTATTGGACGATTTAAAGACGAATACGCAGGACAGGTTATAGAATCTTTTATCGGGACCGGTGCGAAAGCCTACTGTGTAAAGCTTATTTCAAAATGTACTAAGAAAGCAAAAGGTGTTAAAAAATACGTTATAGATAAATACTTATCTGTAGATGACTACAAAGAAATCATTGAACGAGATGGTTTTATTTTTAAAAAGATGTACGTGTTTCACTCAGATTTTCATACGGTGTATACAGAGTTGAAAAATAAAATTGCCTTATCATCTAAAGACGATAAACGTTATATTTTGGATGACAAAATTCATACTCTGGCGTGGGGTCACCATAAAATTGCTGATATAGAAAGAGATAAAACACTAAAAGAACTAATTGAAAAACTGGAAAAAGAATTAGAAAATAAATAAAGTATGTTTTATCTATAAGTTCTGTTAGAAAGTAAATAAATTAATTTGTAAAATTCATTTATTGTGTATTGTGAGTATTGTATGTTTACAGTTGTAGTTAATAAATATTTATTATAAAACATTGCGTTTTGGTATCCATGAATCATGTTTAGAACTCAATCCTAAATAACTTACGAGCGCTTTATTACCTTTTTCTCTCAATACATTAATTAAATATATATCTGGATGTTTTACTTTTTGTAACTCGTACTCATAAAACCCACCAAGAATGGCTTCACCATCAGCGTCTTTAATTAGATATGTTCTGGGATTAGTATTCTGCACCGACGAAATGGTAAATATTTCGTTGGACCAATTCGGAGTGTACATCTTCGAAAATGCTTGTCTGTATTTACTGATGCGCACATGATCTCCAATTTTAAATTTTGCAATTCTTGGATCCACAATTTTAAGGTTGCTGTAGACGGACTGTAAAATACTTTGCGCATTTCTTTGATTTATCTTGCTGGGTTTGTAACCCGTCGTACTGTGAACAGTGTTATTGTATTCTTCAATTAGCCTTGGTAATAAATTGAACCATCCAAAAATTTCCTTGCATGCTAAATTCTTTACACATTTTTTGTTTTAGGGTTCTATTAAATCTTTCGACTATCGAACTTTTTAAATTAGAGTATGCGCTATAGTGATTAATTCTATATTTCTTCATTAAATTTTGGAACTCTGCATTGTAAAATTCCTTTCCGTTATCTGTTTGTATATTTTTCGGTACAGAATTTCTACCTTCAGATAAAATCGATTGAAAAGCTTTGGTTACTTCTTTACCTGTCTTATTTTTTAATGGTATTCCCCAAGCATACTTGGAAAATGCGTTGATCACTGTCAGAATGTATTTGTATCCTTTGTTTATCTTGGCATAAGGTAGCATTTCAATTAAGTCTGCTTGGAAGAGATCTCTGAGTCCTTTTATTATTACTCGACGACGGCGAAAGTTTTTCCTTGCTGGTTTGTGCAACTCATTAACAACATCACGTTTCACATTAGAAGATAGATTAGACATTTTCAGTTAGAACTCGTTTTCTTACGATGAATTCAACAAATAATGGAACTGCACAAACTAAAGATGTGCAAGTAAACGAGATTTGATCTCCCACATTCAACGTTCTTCCAATTAAAGTATCAGTACAATTTATAGCGTTGATGGATACTGTAATGTTGACAATAGTAGGTTGATGAATAAATACTTTTTTAACAACGCAAGTTTCTTGGATCGTATACGTCGTTTGGTGACCTCTATTTGAAAGCAAATACACACTTTCGGCGTTAAGCTCTTGACTCTGAAAGTCTAATAATGTTTCGTAAAATAATGGTGTAGCAGCAATGTGTTTGAAAACTGTGTGTTTATGAACGTGTCTTCCAAACTTATCAATAGTCATTGTGAATCAATCAACAACTATGTGAAACTGAAATGTGTGCTCGCTTGCACTCCACTAAATACTACAATTTACAAAATAATTTTAGCCTCTTTTAATTCTTCAATGATCGCTATGATTTCATTGTTATGTGCGGAGTGACCTGCTGATTTGGATGCGTTCAATAAACGCAATCGTTCTACTAGTTCGTTAGGATCATCCCAGTATTGATACTGCAAACATTTGTTAGGTACAAGCTTTTTCTCCAAAGCTCCACCTGTTTTCCAGCTTCGCGCCCACCAAACGTTTGGTGGTTTTCCCTGAATTATTGGTTTTATAATATTCACATATTTAAATCCTCTGCTTGCAGATATTCGCCCTGAGGGATTATAATTAACTTTAAACGCACTAGTTCTTCTCAATATATCTCTATAGTCTCGCACATCGTGAAACGTAAATTTCTCTGGATTTTTCTTAAAAACCAGCTCGTATAAACCTTTAGTACCCTTATACGCCAAGTCTCCAATTACAAGATCGGGACCGTCAAACTTAAGCTCCTGGTTCCCAACAAACAATCTCTCATCTTCTTCTCTTACACCGTATTTTGTATCGAATTCATTTTCTACATCAGTTTCAAATCGTGTAACATAATCACGTGCTAACGGATGATACGATTCTAAGGCAGCTTCCACCAGCGGTGATTCTAATCTAGTCCGAAGTAATGATTTTCGTTCTTCTAGAAGTGTACGAGCATGAGCCAGGGATTCGTCCGCAGGGGGGTTACTGCTTTCGGTGTCATATTCTTCTGCTTCTTCATAAACAGATTTTGAAGTTGGAGATGTGGACTTTTCATGAGGAACCTCAAGAATTTCTTCATCTTCTAAGATGGAAGGTTGTTTAATTTCACGTCCAAGTGGCGTTGAAGTACCCACATCATGCTCCTCTGACAATCCAATTCGCGACGAAGGATCGGATTTTAATTTATAACTCGGTCTTCTTCGTATGAAAGAAGGATCAGATCTCAATTTATAAATCGGTCTTTTTCGTAGGAAAGAACTCTTTGGCTCCTCTTTCAATCTCTTTTCACTGGCTTCGTATGACTGTTGCTCCTCTTTCATAGGTAATACGCTGCGAACAACATCTAGCTTATTGACAATATCTCGGAGTGGCTCTACAATAGGTGAATAAGTTGTCTGCAGATACTTTTTTGATTGCTCCGCATGATGTTTTGCTTGTGCAATATCGGATTTAAGTGTTTTTAATTTAGTACGCAAACTTTCGCGCGCAGTGGCTAATTCTGCTTTAAGTTTGTTACTCATGGTGCATCCGCATCCTTTAACGTCTGTTACAGTACTGAAGAACTGTAGAACTATGTAAAAATGAAAGAACTATGTAAAATGTAGTGGTTTTAAAGATATATGTACGTGTCGAATCCTTTACGATATCTCCCTGCGTTTATGGAACAATCGGTATCAATAACTAAGAAACCAAACGGTTCCTTCCAACAAGCGTAACAGATATTACGAAACTGGTCCATAGTCATATCTCCGCTGACGTAATCATCGTAAACGTGTTTCAAATTTGTGAAATCTTGACGAAATAGTATTAAGAAATTACAATTATCACGAATCATTTGTTTGGGTATTGCACTGTAAGTTTGACTTAAATAAAAGCAGTCAACATTTCTATGACGTCCAAAGGAGAAATATTCTTTAATTAAATTTTGTGTAGTACACTGAACATCATCAAAAACAACGACTGAATATTCTTTTACATTTGTAGGTGACACCATTTTTTCAATATCGGAAATTTCAAAGTAGCCTATTTCGGGCACTGTTGATAGCAAATGTCGGAGAAATTTATACTTCCCCTGAGATAAGGTCTTACAGCAGATGTATAAATTTTGGAAACGTAATCCGTTCGGATGGGTTAATAATGTCACTAAGGAATTACTTTTACCAGCCCCTGAGCTCCCGCTAATGATAACGCGTTTACTTGATCCTCCGAAGAGAACACTGTGACGTTTAAAGGTTTCATTTGCGATTGCATCGTCGAAATTTTGTACGGGTAACTTTAAAGACTGTTGTTGAAACTTCATATTTAAAATAATATTTTTCAAAAATATTCAAAATATTTTTGCTCCTTACAACACGTTATTAATTTCCTCGTTACCAAACGCGATACTCTATTACTGTGTTGTAGTTATCAATATCAACTGCTATATAAACACTCTTTAAAACTCATAAATTATTTATTTAAATAAATATAATAAATTAATGTTCCTAACTAACTAAATTAATATTTCTAACTAAATTAATATTTCTAACTAAATTAATATTTCTAACTCTAACTAAATTAATATCTCTAACCTAAACTCTGATTAATGCTCTAATGCTCCTCACTGTAAAAAATAAGATGTTATTAAAATGTTGAAAGGTAATGAACGATAACGAACCCAAGATTCATCCATCGTGGATTCCACTTCCACCTCTCCCCTTTCCTCCTCCTCCACCTCCACCTTTAGTGGTAAAGGCCGAGGTAGAGGCTCCAACACTGGCGGCGCAAACACCCTCCTTTTTAGGCGGATGCGTTGAGGCGCCGCCACTTGCTGCACCGGCGGCCTTCGTTCAGGTGTGGCCGCCGCTAGCGGCGTTGGAGTGTAGCTGGGTGAAGGTGACCGTTCGATACGTGGATGAACCATGCGATAATTAACTACCGCCGTTTCCGCATTAATCAGAGTTCCGTCCATTAACTGAAAAAGTAAATAATCAAAAATATAAACCGTAAAATACAAATTAGATTACTCACTTTCAGTTCCACTTGCCTCATAAAAATTGATTTCACGAGAGGCACGTTTGGTGAAGAACTCATCTGTAAAACGAATAACAATTATTAAAAATTGTACAAAGAAAAATAATTTTTTATATCCTCGAAAACATACCTAATACCTCGACAACATTTCCAACTTCATGTGAGGAACATACCATTAAACAACAATATAATTCACAGACATATCTACTTAAGAGAAGAAGTTAAATCTTAAGACACTAAATCAAACTTAATCTTTTAAATAGATATGTCTGCGACAAGATTATGAAACAAATCTTGGATCAGGCTCAGACGGTTGTGAATGAGGGAAATTTTGTCATATTGTTCGTTTAAAGCCTGGTCAGTCGGAGACCTTAAGCGAACTGTACGTAAAATTTCACGACAAGATTGCAACTCATCCGTGACTTTTCTGAGATTTTTCTCACCCTCTAAACAACAGTTCCTGACTTCAGGCATAATTCCGTCATAATAATTTTGGACTGCTGTTGAGATAACTCCCACTAAATTGGGAGAGGGTGAAGGAAGGGGTATAACATGTTGTGATGAGGAAAGGGATCGAATAGGTGTAGAGGTTCGGACACTAGGAGAGGATATTTCAAGGCGAGAAGGTGAAATCTGAAGTCGAGAAGGTGGAATTTGAGAGGGTGGGATAAGTAGTTCCGGTTGTGATTGTGAAGATGACAAATTCTGAATATTGGATATAATATTAGCAGATTCACTAACATTAGTCCTCGGTAGATTAATAGTCCTCGGTCGACGAACAGAAGGAGAATTATTAATCATTACTGGATTAATATTAATTGATGAGTTCGTGTTATTATTATTCCCAGTTGGTGATAATTGAGATATCTCCATTGAACGGTCTGATATATCAATTATTTCAGAAACTGAGTCATTAGGATTTAGCGGGATATTATCTGCAACAACACGGGGTTGCGACTGACTCAGTTGACCTTGCAACTCCGCACTATGCATCAAGTCATGATTTGAACGCAAAGAAGAAAGAAAAACTCTTTCATTAGCAATTCTTTCCAATCTACGTTCCATTGTGCGTTCCCTTCTGCGTTGCAAATATTCTGCTTTAGGCAACCACACTCTTTCATACTTGTCGCTAACGGTCCTTAGACGAGAATATTGGTTGCCACGTAGGGTGCGTAAATATTGTGTGGGTTCACGAGTATTAGAAGCGGATTTAGAAACAGATTTAGAAATGGAACTCGGAGTTTTTGATTTAGAAATAACAGATCTAGAAATGACACTCGGAGTTGTAAAGACGGATGTAATAGGAACAGTTTCCGATGTAGAAATAGGAACGGATGTTACAGCAACCGAAGTAGTAGAGGCTGATGTGGATGTTACAATAGGAGTAACTATTGACTGTTGAGAAATGAGGGGTTGAGTAGGTTTGGTTTGCGTAAGGAAAGAAGAAATAAGGGGTCGAGTGGGTTGTTTAAGAATGGGAACTGATTTATTTGATGGGGAAACTGGTTTATTTGGTGGTTTCGAAGTTTGAGGTGGTTTCATTAAAGAAGAAGTAGCGATTAATTGTTGTGGAATAATAAAAGGAGGTTGGGTAGATTGCTGATTAAGAATAAAAGGGCTAGGAACCAGCAATTGGCTAACAATTGGTTGACTGGAATAAATGTCTCGAGAATCCACACGATCTATTACGTCACCAACTGCGTTCAGTGTAGAATCATTGATAATTCCTTCTTGCAACAGGAAAGAGGAATTATCAATTTCATTCCACCATGAAGGCGGCACATTTGCTTGAGTGGTAAATGCACTCTGAGAAACATTTACTTGAGCAGTACTTGCCACTCCTGTCTGTGTTTCTCTAAATGCAGATTCCACGCTAGTAGTTACTGTTGAAGAAGGATTTCCTTGTAAATATTGCTGTAAAATTGGGCGTTCATTTCCAAAGGACATTACTAGCATGCAAAAATACGGAGTATATTAAAACATTAAAACGTAAATCTTACTTAATAATACTTACAGTTAAATTGTTAAACAAACAAGAACAGATACAGAACAGATATATCTGGAAAAATAGAGTATCATACTATAGATCTATTAATGAATTAAGAAGTAAAAGCACTTACCAGTAGATTCACTGAACAAATAACTTGTGAGTTTATTCGAACTAAATTGAAGAAAGCCCTCTCCCCACTCCCATCCCTACTCTTCCCTTTCCATTTTCTGGGCGTCACGAAGGCGTAACGAAGGCGTAACCACGGCCCACTAGAACTAACCTTTCCTCTTTTCTTCTTTCCTTTCTTTCCTCCTTTTTTCCTTCCTTTCTCCTCTTTTTTTCTTTCCTTCTCTCCTTTTTTTTCTTTCCTTTCTGTCCTTTTCTTCTTTCCTTCTCTTTTTTTATTCTTACTTGCAGTTATTTTGAAAAAATTTCAATAACTAATTATTCTCTCTAACGACTTTAGAATTTGAATAACATTTACGAAGTTTAATAATAATCTTATTATAACCAAGTTGAATAGTAATTCTAATCTTATTATTACCAAGTTTATAATAATCATTATTCAAATGAATGTAAGGAAAAAGTGTATCTGTCGAATAATAATCTTTATTCGCAAAAATTTTCCTAAATCAAACTTGCAAGTGTCACACAGTTTAACGATACACATTACACACACGAGCACTCATCTTCTAGAAACCACGATTTCATCGAACAGTCAGCCCCTAATTTTTATTTGTAAGAATCGTGTAAATTTAAATTACATTCTTAAAAATATTCTCTTACTTATATTCTCTTAGTAAACACGCACTAAGCTTTGTGAAAGACCGATTAAGACTGGTGTGTAATACCAATATATTAGTTAAACGATTTCTATGCAAATTGAATTTGAATTTTAAATCGACGGTGAATGCTCGTAAATATGTTAATTTACTGTTATGCAATTCTTGCTAGTATGGCTCGCTTTAAAACGTGCTTGTTTTTATTTATTTAAAACGGTATTTATATTCATTCACAACTCGGAATACATATGTAAATTTTATAGTATTTGTATATTTAATCGACGTTCGCCTTCAAACATGTTTATTTTTTCTATGCCACTTAATTTATTATACGACGGTGTGTGAATCTAAATTCTTAAATTTTAAATTGATCGATTAAAATTAATAACGTCTCCTTTCTGATTTAGTTTATTATAATTTTTATACAGATCACTTCTCGCTATGAAATTTTTAACGCTGCACAGTGAAAACCATTTTTGTGACTTTTACATCGTAGAAAATTCGTAAATTTGACAACGTTTGAAATTTCAATCGAATAAAGCGATACTTTCAAAGACAATAAAAATCTGTCAAGCTAAATTGCTCATCAAGAGTTAATCTAAATAATTTAATAACGCAATGTATTTCTAAATTCTTTCTTAAATCCTTAAATTGATTTATTAAAATTAATAACGAATAAAATAACAACTCCTTTCTGATTATAGTTTATTGTATAATAATATATTATTAATAACAATATTTAATAATTAATATTTTAATAATAATATTTAAGAATAAGTACACAAATAGCAATTCTTCTTCCGTGGAGGTGGACCATCTATTTCATCCAAAGAAAATTCGGTTTGATTCCAATGTTGGTGACAGAGTCTCTGACTTTGTAGATATTTACAGCGTTGATAATGGATTGGCAACTTAGGCCACATATATTCTAGATCTACGGCTGTGACTCTGGTACATAGATACGATTTTGGAAAGTACTTCAAATCCTTATCTGGTATACTACTGAACGAACAATCTTTTTCGTACTGGTCAATAACTTCGCCAACCTTCTCTACAACATGCTTTATAATGTTCTTGCAAAATAGACGGGAGAAGAAATCCATTGCGAAGCTGAACTTTTCTTATACTAACTAAGAACCAAAGTTTCCTCATAATATATCACAAATGTTTAGTGTAAAAAATCCTTCATATAACTTTGTTTGAATAAATTTATGTAAATCAAACACGTTCGTTAAAGCACACATGCAATTTTTTCTTGAGTGAAATGGACACTTGGGTTCGGATTTTTGCAATTTTTGTACATCTTCGTAAATTTCACCCAAATCTAACACAGGTACACTTTCACCATTGCTTTTCGCTAGAATTTCACATAGAAATCGAGACTTCTCCACTCCTTTAACGTAAACGACTTTGGCTGTACAACATAAAAAGTTGATGATTGCGTCAAACTCAGATAAGGGGACGAATCCTCTATTCCAATCAATGCAATGGTGATTGGTCATTAACCAGTTTGCAACATTTTGAAATTTTCTGGGGACCATTGACAAACTTGTGGGTGGTTGAAATAAAAAATGACTCACTTTTCTTTCACTATCGTAAGAAGCCAACTCTTTTGGTATAAACTGATTATTTTCCACTTTAAATCCTTGAATGTCAATGACAATAAATCGTTTTTTCATGGTTCGGTTGATGTTGCTTCTTATAAAATCAAATTAAATCAAATAGTTTTAGCTTCTCTGTTAATACTGCCATTCACGGTTTACATCAACTGACGGACAATTTTGGTGAGAGGTGAATAAGAGAACGCTTTGTCATGCAGAATTAAACAGTAAGCAATAGTATCAGCTTTAATATTTTCTTTAGTTGTAAACTCAATTCTTATTTCTACTGCACTTTTATGCATTACATCTCTCTGAAAAGTGCAGTCGATTCCTATTAATGGGCAACTAGCTAATCCTTTTGGATTGAACCAAGGTTGACTGCTTTCACGATGATAATAATTTTCCTGAAATCTGGAATACATGTAGTATATAACGGCGTATTTGTTATTTTCAATATCAATATCAATATTGTCGTACGGATAGCGTTCGCCATTTAGAAATACCGTTAATGATTTTAACTTAACGTCATCAAACAGACTCATGTTTGCATCGACGACACCCTTTCGCTTAGTTTGAAAACCGATGATTATGTACCTTGGCGTTTCCAACTGCGGAGCCGTTTTTACTGTCCAAGAATGACTTGTCGTAGTTGGGAGCGACGGATACTCGTGCAACTCCCAGCTTCTGAAAGGAATTTGTATTTCAACATCTCTGTCTGTCACTCTCGTTAAAGCCAATTGCTCACGTAGTCCAACAGAAATATGAGGTATACGCCATACAATTTTGTCAATTATTAATTTAATCTTTTCTGTCTTGTTTGTTTCCACAACTGCATCAACGTCATCATTTGCTCTGATCAATACTAATTCTTGCCTCATATTCAAGACGATCTTTTTATAATCTTCCCCAAAACCTAATAGTGTCTTTAAAGGTACACTTGCTGAGAAATCTCCCTTAACGTTGAGTATATCGCTCATTTTATCATTCTCCTGAATCCATCCTGCATTTTCCAATTTTACTGTATCGTTGCGAGTAAAAGAAAAATACCCTTTCATTGTTGATGTTATGCCAACATTTCTTACCGAATCCACCTGTACTCCGTTCAGAAGATATCTAATCTCGCTAAACATATAAGCTACCGGATTATTTATCAATTGTGCCGTCGCACTGTGTTTAGTATTATCACTAACCAAACGCAGTCTTCCCTCTACGTACAAATAACTTTCGCAAGGGAGGGTGTAATTGTCGATCTCAGGTACGGTGATACGCACTTCATCGTTATTACCAAATGATGAACTGAATGGTAAGTGTGAATGGAACTCCATACTGGTTATTGAAGTGTCCAATTTAATTTTATCAGTTACTCCCAAAATATCCATGTCGTTCTGTTTAGATGATGATTGCCTTACGTGTAATGATGGTGTTCACCCTTTGACGGTTACGTTTCTTCTACAGAATAATTCCCCCTATGTTAGCACCTTATAACCTAAACTCTCTAAATATATTCGATTTCTCTGTGTCAATTTCAGTTTTTTTTGTCGACAACAGTTCAGTATCTGTTTCCGTGGTTTAAATAATACATTACGTCTAATTCTGCTACACTCTTTCCGTTTCGAATAATTGCTATCGTAAATAATCATTATGTGAATCTTCTCAAATGAAGTCTTAGAGTAATTACTTCGTTTCTAAAATTTACTAATCGATTCTCTTGATCTAATAGTCGAATGACTATTCTCGTAATCACGTTCACGGTCACTGGAAGATAAATAGCTTGAAGAGGGGATTCTATTATTTTAAACCCTGGAGGTACATTTGGAAAGAAATGATACAAAACATGACCGGGTTCTCCGTTGTTATAAGATCCACCGGTTAGATTACATTCTATTCTTATAGCATTTACTTTATTTATTTCCACCGGAAAATCACCAATGTTATTATCGTTTACTTTCAACGTTCGCGGTTTAAAACCCAACAATTTTCCCAATGAATTTGGTTTACTAAAATCGAGCTTAACCGAACTGTGTATGGTTGCCTTTAAAGTATTATTATTTCCTTTAATGTTTATATAATCAGGGATATTGTTATTTTGAAAATAATCTTTCAGATATTGGTTGATATCGTCTAGTTCATATGTACCTGTAGGTATAACGATAGTTTTCCAAACCGTCGTTTTTCCTGTTTCTTCATAATGTATCAAATTATTACTTTCATCTATGTTAGGTATTGCATTAAACGTTTCAAAATTTAACAAGCACATTTCATATGTTGCCTCTTCATCGAGGTATAGTGGTGGATTCAATTCACAAAATAAAACTGATTCAGTTCCCGTAAGAGTGAATGTACACGCAACGGGTGAAGATTCCATGTTGACCATCTTTCAAGTACTACATTCTTACTTAACTTGTAAAGGACTTTAAAAACTGTAGACATAAGTGTCCACAATTTTGTGTATTTTGTTTCTGATACCTTTCATAATTATAGTTAATAACTCCCAATCCGTTCGACAAAAGATATTTCACTACTTCAACTGGAGGTCGTAGATCTCCATAGCTGTCAAAATATTTTACGATTCCTCCTCTCTTATAATATGCCACCCAATGCGTTCCTTCACCAGAATCGCTATCTAAATTCACTACTCCACTTTCATGCTTCCATATCTTTTTAGGTAAAGTATCTCTCATAAACACACCTCGAAAGAAAGGTAATTTCCATATTTTAGCATATTTCAGTATGTCAATGTTAGTCAACGGTCGCCGAGGCAAATATTTCAGTTTTTTGGATTGGATCGTAAATATAACCCACACCCTGTTTTCTAAGGTTTTATATAGAATCCGCTTCCCACTGCTTTTGTTTCCATAGCGCGATTATGTCGCTCTGCCTCTTTCAGTTGCTCTTTCGCAGCTTTTGCATCGTTTACCGCCTTAGCAATTGCAGCTGCACCGCCGCCGAGCGATCCTATTGCGCCCAAAGCCGCAAATAATGGAATTAAAGGTAAAAACCCTCCTCTCTTAGGAATTGGTGGAATCACTCTTTGACGTGGAGGTCTTATTTTCTTGTGGTCCTTCTTTAAAACAGCCTGCGCCAATTTCACATTTTCTAACAGACTCTTGTTACCATTACGTGAAATTGCATGTTGTGCTTTCCTTACAGCTTGTCGAAATGATAATTTACCACCACGCTTCTTCCTTTTACTACGCTTTCTCTTCACTCCGTTTCCCATTCCAAGCTTTGTCTTAGCTTTCATTAAGGCGGCTACAGATAACGCAGATGCTTTTTCACCAAATCCCGCTTCTGTACTCTTCACTCTTTTCACTGCCGCTTGATACAATTTTTTATCTGCTTCGTGACGTTTTTCTAAATCGCTACTTACAGAATATGCGATATCGTGTTGCTTGCAAGCCTCATCCAACGCATTCACACCTCTGTCTCCTCTTTTAAGTCGAACGTCTAATTTTGTGCCCGGACCGCAGTAATTGTAACCTGGTAAGTGTAACTCTACTGGTAGTTTATTAATTAACGTATTAAGTAAACCACGACCTTTTCGTTTTAAGGTGCTTCTCGTAGTGTAATCTGTTTTGACACGACGTCGCATTTATGGCTTTTCTTTCTAACAGTCAACGATGTTACATGTGTACTACTTCAATACTCACTGCTTATCTTTATATAGCGTAAAAATTTCTCTTAATTTTTTGGTTAAGTATCGTTAGTTTATTAAATAAAGGGTCAAACAGTGTTCTTAGAAAATTTTATTTATAACTGACAGTGTCATATCTAGAAATATATACATATTAAATCACATAACATTTACATATTAACAGCTTTATGCATACTTATATCAAAAATTAATTTACTAATTCCAAACATCATTAATTCATTTGTAATTGCTCCTTTCTCAGATATTTCATTATTGAGAAATGATTTAACATTTGTCTTCATATCACTTTCCATAACACTCAAGCATGGAATCATGTTGCTGTAGAATGATTTATAGTTCAATTGTTTCAAAACTTCTAAACGATATAATACAATATCACACAATTTCCAGAGTTCCAATAGACCTTTATAAGATATATATAATGTCTCCACTCCTCTTTCTAATTTCAGTATTTTCGTTCCTTCGATGCGTTCGAAAGACGCCTTTACTGAGCTGATTTTCATTACCGGATAAATAGTTTTCTTCTCAGTAAAATACGACTTCAAAGTGTAGTTATAAGAACAAAATTCTTTCCATTCCTCTTCTAAAAACGATATGCTCTGCCTTTTGGAACCCATAATACGTATTATCGGATCAAAAAATGTTTCGGTACACAGTCCGACACAAATCCACTTCGTACGGCTCTTATTTAGAAAATATACACTTTGAGCTAAAAGTGGCAACTGATCTACGTCAGTCACCTCTCTTGCTTCTGAAATCTCGGAAGATGCTGTCTCATTAGTATCACATTGACGAAAATCTTCATCTGTGAAGTAAGGCTGGGAGAGTATTTCAAATTGAAACTCGTTTCGAACTGAGGGCATATTCAAACCGTGCTCATCCGGCTTTTCTTCTTTTGGTTTGTCAACGTTTTCAGTCAGAAGTCTTTTCTTCTGTACGTCATCAAAAGGATCGTTCACGTGCCTTCTCTTTTGCTTCAGGAAAAAATCCACTTGTTTAGATGTCACTGTTAAATACAATAAAAATATACAAATTATAAATTATTACAATAAGATGACTTAAACTTACTTTTATGTATGTAGGTAGGTGATTAACTTAACAACACAACTCACAGTTCTGTAACAACTGAATCTATTCCCAAATGAAGAACCTTATATAACAAGATTTTAGGTGGGGGTCCCTACCTCCTCCAACCTTACGGTCATATTCAAGATAAACCGTTTTTGGATCCTCCGTCAAGTTAAGGTCACGTCAAGGATAGATAATTTTTGGAACCCTCCTCTGACCTCGCTTTTAGAGGTAATGATGAGGTCACGTCAATGACATTGAAAATTTTGCAACCTCCTCTGACTTGATCCTTAACCTTGTAGTTACATCGGCACAAAGCAAATTTTAGAACCTCCTCCGATCTTAACCTTGAACCCTCAAGGTCATTTCAAAGTTACCTCTCGGTTACGTTAGGAACAGGTCGATTCTGGAACCTCCTCTAATCTTGACCTTGATCGAGGTCACCTCAAGGTCATGGCCTTGAAGTTTAAGGTCATGGTGAGGTCACGTCAGGAATAGGCCGATTCTGGAACCTCCTCCAACCTTGACCTTGAACTTTATTGGTCAAGGTCGGAGGAGGTTCCAGAATCGGCCTATTCCTACTACTATTTTGTGATAATTTTAATGATGTAATGATATGAAAGCGCTACGTTTTTATTAGTGTGGACGCGGCTTTGGGAATTCGTCTTCTCGCACTTTGCACATCTGTAAATAACCATTACCTTTGAAATGATTATTTAGCAAACTCGGGTATAATTGAAATTTTATTTACTAATTTACTATTGTGTAAAAGACATCAGTCTATACCGTTTGAGTACATCTCTCATGTGTGTGCAAAGATACATGAATTTTAATACTCAATTGAGCGAAATTGTGAAAAAAATTGGAACTGTTGGTAAGTTGGTTAAGACAAAGAAAGATTACGTAAAATGGTTAAAATTTATCAAAAAACAATTATTTTGACAAAAAAGTATCTGAAACTTAAAAATAACAAAGTTTCTAATTATGCCAAAATTGAGTCAAATTTGTCCCTTCTGTTGAATTATAAAGAGATTTTTAAACAATTACTAAGGGGAGAAAGAAATCAAAAAAGAAAAACTTTGGTCTGGCAAGATCTGGAATCGTGTTTCAAAAATAGATTGAGAACTGGTGCAATAATAAATTTAAGCACTAAAGAGCCAAATTTATTTCTACAAAAATCTTTTAAACATTTTTACTATAAAATTAAGAAGGAATTATCTAAAAGCCTTTTAAAAGTAAACGGAATATTTATAGCTAAGTTTGTCAAGCCGCAGAGCGCTGAGACAGGCATAAAACATTTTTCGACTAGAAACCACATAATAGATCGTTCTACAAATTTAAACGAATGGTATGAAGTAAATATAAAAAATAGAATTTTATCAAAATTAAAAGAATTTCAAGAAAGAGATAGCGGATGGGCCTTGTACGAGATTCTACAACTAAAAATTAACATTAATAATTATACACCTATTAATGTAGGTATTTCAACGTATGTTGAAATGCCTAAATTTATTCAGAATAAAAAAGCCGTTTTAAATATACAAAATAATGATGAATACTGTTTTCTTTGGTCAATCGTGGCAGCTTTACATCCCGCACCTACAAATGCTGTGCGTACGTCTTCTTACCCTCATTTTTCAAACGTTTTAAAATTTGAAGGTATTAATTTTCCTATTACTTTAAAAGATGCTAAGAAATTTGAAGTAATGAAAGAAATTTCAATTAATATTTTTACAATAGAAAAAACTGAAGAATTACCTGTTTCTCTAAGTAAGTTTGCAAAACGAATTAATCTCTTAATGGTACCTTGTGAAGAAAATGATTACGATGATGATAATGATGATGAGGATTTTGATGATAAAAATTCAAAAACAACGTTTCATTTTGCATTAATAAAAAATTTATCCGGTCTACTTCACAGACAAACGCGTGACTTACATAATAATAGCTGGTTTTGTGAACGTTTGAATCATTTTAGATCTCAGGAAAATTTAGAAAAACATATAATTGCGTGGAGAGACGTAAATAATACTAAAATTACTATACCGGTTGAGAAAGAGAAATATCTAACATTTAAAAATTTTAAAAATAAAGAAAAAGTTCCGTTTGTTATTTATGCAGATATTGAATGTCTCCTGACAAAATTTAATGATTTAAAACCTTCCGGTAAAAATATAAAATACCAGAAACATGAACCGTTTTCTATAGCGTATTTTTTAATTTGTTCTTACAATCCTTGACTCTCAAAATTTAGATTACATACCGGCAAGGACTGTGTAAGCTGGTTTGTCACTGAATTAGAAAAAATTGGTTTAGAAATTAATGATATTTTCTCGAAGGTGGAGCCGTGTGAAGAATTAACGGCAGAACAAGAATACGAATTTTGAAATGCTACACATTGCCATATTTGTTTGAAACCATTCAATTTTACTGACGTTAAAGTGCGAGATCACAACCATCTGACTAGATCGTATCGTGGGCCCAGTCATTAAGCGTGTAATCTAAATTATAAAAACAGTAAGGACATACCTGTAATTTTTCACAATATGTCAGGCTATGATAGTCATTTTTAATAAAAGCATTTGCTACGGAAATTCCTGGCAAAATTTCTTTGTTACCTATTAATAAAGAAAAATATATTTTATTTTCTAAATATATTTCAAATACTAACATTAGTTTTAGATTTTTGGATTCTTTTCGATTCATGGCCAGTAGTTTAGATATCATATCTAGACAGCAATCAGAAACTAATTACCAAATCACATTGTAAAAATGCTACAGAATTTAAATTTCTCGAGAGAAAGGGAATTTTTCCTTACGAATATCTTGACAATTGGGTGAAATTACAGAATACCAAGTTACCACCTAAAAGTTATTTTTTTAGTAAAATCAATCAATCTCACATATCAAATGATGAATATGATCACGCTTTAAACGTATGGAGTACGTTTAAAATTCAAAATTTACAGGAATATGCAGAGCTGTATTTGAAAACGGACGTTTTGCTTTTAACGGACATCTTTGAAAATTTTAGAGCTGCTTGTTAGCAAACATATGAATTGGATGCTTTGCATTACTATACGGCACCCGGTTTAGCTTTTGATAGCATGCTGAAGACAACTTCCATTACCTTGGAATTACTAACAGACGTAGATATGTTAATGTTTGTCGAAAAAGGTATCAGAGGAGGGGTATCTCAATGTTCAAATCATTATGGTAAGGCAAATAATAAATACATGAACGACTTTAATATTGATGAACCATCACCATCATCATATTTAATGTAATTTGACGTTAACAATTTATATGGCACAGCCATGCAATTGCCTTTACCTTTTGCACAATTTGAATGGGTTGATCCTTATTCGATAGATATTATGAACGTATCGGACGATGCTGAATTTGGTTATATTTTGGAATGTGATTTACTGTATCCCGAAGAACTATTTGAAAATCATGAAGATTTGCCACTCTGTCCTGAACGTTAGGTACCACCAACTTCATCTTCAAAAATTCCCAAATTATTGACAACTTTATTTGATAAAAACAATATATTATACATTACAGAAATTTAAAACAGGCAATCCAATTGGGATTGAAAGTTGAACGAGAATTAAGAGTATTGAAATTCAAACAATCAAATTGGATGGAATCGTACATAAATTTAAATAATGATTTGCGTAAAAAAAGTAAAAATGACTGAAAAAATTTCTATAAATTAATGAATAATTCAGTATTTGGAAGGACCATGGAAAACGATAGAAAATATAAAGACGAAAAATTGGTAACCAAATGGGAAGGACGTTACGGAGCAAACTATTACATATCACAACCTAATTTTCATAAACAGATAAAATAGCGACATCTTACTATCGCTTTTTGACCTGACATTGCAGTAGGATAGACAAATTGAAGCGGGATTTGCAATTGCGAATAAATTGGGCAAGTCGTTTTTGGTCTGCAGTGGGAATCTCGAGCTATGTCTCTGCTGAAGAAGCCCCAAGTAGGGCTGAAACAGCTGTCCAGAGGCTGCTCAAGGTTTTCACTGCAATCAAAAATGATTTACACAAAAATTTTTCTAAAACTTTCATTATGCTTTGACAGCAAGAATGGCCGCCTTGCATGGGGGACTTATTAGGAGCAATTCCTGCTTCAATTTGTCTATCCTACTGCAATGTCAGGTCAAAAAGCGATAGTAAGATGTCGCTATTTTATCTGTTCATCATTCTTACATCGCAAATTTTTTTAAGTAGAAATCATAGTAGGCAATGCCCTCATTAAATGGAGATTTTTTTTCTGTTTTCAAAAATATATACTTTGTTGGGTTTATTTTTATAACTAATGGGAATTAACAAGCATAATAACAAAAATGACAGTTTGTCATTTTTGTTATTATGCTTGTTAATATCTTAGTCTCAGTAGGCTGTCTTCAATGCAGTGCCGACATTTCTTTTGATTTTATTAAATATTAACAAACTTTCAAACCTTTAGACAGTTTTGCCCGGGTAAAGAATTTCATATTCACTTTATTTTATAATATTCCGTTTGAGAAATGTGGCACCCATTGCGACCGATCTGGTTTTTATTAAATATGAATGCATGCAAATCTAGTTTGATACATGTCCGATTTTGTTTATATTTTACTATTTGTGTGTTTGTTTTTGTTTTTAGTGTTTTTAATAAAATATAACTCAAGAAGAAGAAAAAAAAAGAAATCTTAATATAGTTCTAATTTAGTTATTATTACCTTTATGTTTATCCGGACAACTGGTATTTTAGTTTAAAACCATGTTACTTTTTCGCTTCTCTTGACAACTTGTTTATTTACATTTTTTCACTCCTGGCGAAACTCTAAAGCGATAGCGAAACGTAAAGTCTTCTTGCGGTTTCACAGTGTCCCTTTTAAAGCTTAAAAACTATTTTCTCTCACATATTTCATCAGATTTAGTCGACTTCAATTATACATTTTTTTATTAAATTTCAACGAGCTTTCAAATATTTTCAAAGTTTTGGCTGCGTAAATAATTTCACATGCACTTTATTTTACAAAATTCCGTTTGAGAAATGTAGCACTCATCGCGACCGATCTGGCAAAAGCTTTTTTGTTTTTATTAAATACGAATGCACGCAAATTTAGTTTAATACATGTCCGATTTTGTTTATATTTTACTATTTGTGTGTTTGTTTTGGTTTTTCGTGTTTTTAATAAAATATAACTCACGAGAAACAAAAAAAAAGAAAGCTTAATTTAGTTCTAATTTAGTTATTATTACCTTTATGTTTATCCGAACAACTTGCATTTTAGTGTAAAATCATGTTATCTTTTCGCTTCTCTTGACAATTTGTTTATTTACATTTTTTCACTCCTGGCGAAACTATGAAGCGATAGCGAAACGTAGAGTGTTCTTGCGATTTCACAGTGTCCGTTTTAAAGTTTAAAAACTATTTTCTCTCACATATTTCATCGAACAAGAGTTAAAACTTCAATTACAAATTTTTTAGTCAAGTCGTTTCTTGTCCGATGGAAATTGTATAAAAATTGTTTTCAATTTTAAAAAGACATTGTGAAAATTATAGGAACGCTCAACGTTTCTTCCTAACGAAGCTATAAACCAATAGTGAAACGTTGAGTATTCGAACAATTTTGACTGTTTGAAGATTGAAAACAATTTTTCTATAAATTGAATGATAAACTCATTTTCAATAGAAAGTTAGACAGGAACTCTTATCAGAACGGTCGCTCAAAACGATAAAACGGAAATTTGTAAATTAACGCGAATACGAAGTTATTTACGCAGCCAAAACTTTGAAAATATTTGAAAGCTCGTTAAAATTTAATAAAATAAAAAATCGGCTCCGCTTTGAACCCAGCCTACTGAGACTAGGATATTTACGCAAGGATAATAATAAAAATGACAGTTTTTCCTATTAGTTATAAGAAATAAACTCAACAAAGTATATATTTTTGAAAAGAAAAAGAAAATCTCTATTTAATGAGGGCATTGCCTATTATGATTTCTATTTAAAAAAATATAACTTTATGTTATAACTTCAATATTTAAGTAAATAATAAAAAAAAGCAACTACACCGCTGAATTGTATTCCAAAAAGTGTCCTAATAATGATCAAACAGTTTTTTAATATCTCCAAAAATAAACGAGATATGACCAAAAAACGAAAAGTCGAAAATGTCAATTTTTGGCCATAACTTGAAAACAAAAGAAGATAGCCAATTTTTATTTACGGTTTTGACTTAATCTCCAAAAAAGAGATAGAGACTTGGCCACTAGTTTTTTTCTATCACTTATAGTTACAGAGATGCCCATAAGAGACATCGAATTTAATCCACCCTGTACATGCGGTACGCGTTTATTCAATTTTAATTCGCCTTATTGACACTTTTTTGCGTAACGCTCTTGTTACATTTTGTATCGCTTTAAAATAAAGCCGTTTGTTTGTGTCAGTGCTTGTTAACTTTAGTATCTCCGTAGCGTCTATTTTAAGCGCAATCGTGTTCGAATAGCTTATTTACTTTTCTTGCTGTTGGGTTTAAATTTAAATAAGACGCATTTGCGATTTCATTTTTCTTTGTATCGATTTTACTTGTGTTTGTTTATATTTTGTGATTGTTTCATTATTGTTTGTTTTTGATTAATAAAACCAAATATTGCTAGTATCTTGGGATGAGTCGAAGTTTTCTTAATTTTTTCCCGCGGTTCCCCATAGCCATAAAGAAATTAAGTGGCGCCTTTTTCTTTGTTGTTAATGTTTGATAGTCCAGATTTAGTATTAACCCACCCTATCCCACTGGGGCTGGCCGGCGACGCCGAAACGTCAGTCACGGCGATCACTTGTTGATACCTGTACAGGGTGGCCCAACGATGCGTATTTTTTCTGTGAGGCTTTTGGGAAAAAAATTAGGAAAAAAATCTATAAAGAATTTTATACTAGACATTTCGCGACATATTGTAAAATTATTTTGAACTATATAGAGTGATCAGAAAAATGATGGTTCGTGGAAACTTATTTTTTTTAATGAAACACCCTGTATATTTTTAGATATTTGGATGCGCCAGAGTGAGCTGATAACAACGGTATAAAGATATATTGATTTCATTAAATAACTTTCGTAAAATAATTTTTTTTCTTGAAGAATTTTGCAAAAATTCAGTCAGTTTGAATATGAATTTCTGATTACTGAGGTAACACAGACGAACGAAAATCTAACATGATATTTTTGGGACTTTGGCCTTTATGAAAATGTGAACAAAATTAAGATATCTTTTTGCATAATACCGAGCGATTGATACTTACGAAACATTTGGTATCTCATTTTTTTTTAATGGAACGGCCTACTTTTTATTTCAGAAATGGATAGCACTTAAATGTAGCTTTCTACGTTATATACCTTTATTTTTAATAATTGCGTCACTAGAAATTTTCTTTTTATAAGTATTTCAATGGTCGGCGTTTTAAACTATACACCCAGTATTGTTACTTTCCTACCTAAATTCAATCATTCGAAGTCATTTTTCGATCATTTGATTCTATTTTCAAAGATTTCTAATTTGAATACCCCCGCGATAGGATTTACTTTACCAAAAATAATTTAAAAACATACTAATGAAATACTTTTAAAAAGAAAATTTTTAGAGACGAAATTATTAAAAATAAAGACATATAACCTCACATCGGCAGAAAGCTACATTTAAGTGCTATCCATTTCTGAAATAAAAAGTAGGCCATTCCATTAAAAAAAAAATAAGATACCGAATGTTTTGTATCGATCGCTCGGTATAATGCAAAAAGATATCTTAACTTTGTTCAAAGCTTTTGGCCAAAGTCCCAAAAATATTGTGTTAGATTTTCGTTCGTATGTGTTATCTCATTAATCAGAAATTCAAATTCAAACTGACTGAATTTTTGAAGAATTCTTCAAGAACAAAATTCATTTTACGAAAGTAGTTCAATGAAATCAATATATCTTTGTACCGTTGTAATCTGCTCATTGCGGCGTATCCAAATATCTAAAAATATACTGGGTGTTCCATTAAAAAAAAATTAGTTTCCACGAACCACTATTTTTCTGATCACTCTGTATACTTCAAAATAATTTTGCAGTATGCCGCGTATTGTCTAGTATAAAATTCTTTATCGATTTTTTTCCTAATTTTTTTCCTATAGGCCTCACAGAAGAAATACGCATCGTTGGGCCACCCTGTACAGGTAGGCAGCAAAATCCGTTTCTTTATTTTTAGAAATTTTTCGATTTTTCTCGATTTTTTTAAATTCCCCCCCGAAATTTTCAATATTTTCCCCTAATCTTTTAAATTTTTCTTTTCCCTTAATTTTTAAAAAAATTTTGCTTGCCTTGCTTGAGTTGGCGTCGGTTGGGTTAACTTTGAACAATTTTCAAAAAGAAATGAAGGAAAATGTAAGAAAAAGTAACGAAAAGTGTTTTAATAAAGTTGTGAAACTTCAATAATCGGCTCCCTGAATCTTTAGAATTTTCTAAAATTTTTGTCGATTTTTTCCCCCGAAATTTTTAGTATTTTTCCCTAATTTTTTAAGTTTTTCCGTTCCCTTGATTTTTTTAATTTTTTTATGTCATCTGGGTTGGCCTTGCTTGGGTTGGCGTCGGTTGGTTTAACCTTGAACAATTTTCAAAAAAAGAGTGACGGAAAATGTAAGAAAGAGCGACGAAAAATGTTTTAAAATTGTTGAAAAACTTAAGGGAATTGTTTCTCTCATTCTTAGAATTTTTTTCGATTTTTCTCGATTTCTTTTAATTTTCCCCCGAAATTTTCAATACCTTCCCCTAATTTTTTAAGTTTTTCCGTTCCCTTAATTAAAAAAAAAATGTTGCCTTCTGGGTTGGCCTTGCTTGGATTGGCGTCGGTTGGGTTGACCTTGAACAATTTTCAAAAAGAAATGAAGGAAAACGTAAGAAAAAGTGACGAAACTGTTCAATATTTTCCCCTAATTTTTATAATTTTTTCGTTCCCTTAATTTAAAAAAAAAATTGTTGCCATCTGTGTTGGCTTTGCTTGGGTTGGTGTCGGTTGGGTTGACCTCGAGAAATTTTCAAAAAAGAGTGACGGAAAATAAAAAAAAAATAAAAGAAAGTGACGAAAAATGTTCTAAAAATGTTGGAAAACTTAAACGAACTCTTTCATTAACTTTTGGAATTTTTTCGATGCTTCCCGATTTTTTTAAATTTTCCTCCGAAATTTTAATATTTTTTCCCTAATTTTTAGTTTTTCCGTTCCCTTAATTAAAAAAAAAATTGTTCCCATCTGGGTTGGCCTTGGTTGGGTTGGCGTCGGGTAGGTTGACCTTGAGAAATTTTCAAAAAAGAGTGACGGAAAATGTAAGAAAAAGTGACGAAAAATGTTTTTAAAATGTTGGAAAACTTAAAGGAACTGTTTCCCTAATTTTTGAAATTTTTTTCGATTTTTCTCGATTTTTTTAAATTTTCCCCAGAAATTTTCAATATTTTTCCCTAATTTTTTAAGTTTTTCCGTTCCTTTAATTTTAAAAAAAATATTTGTTGCCATCTGGGTTGGCCTTGCTTGGGTTGGGGTCGGCTGGGTTGACCTTGAACAATTTTCAAAAAAAATGAAGGAAAATGTAAGAAAAAGTGACGAAAAATGTTTTTAAAATGTTGGAAAACCATTACATACATGTCTTTAATAAATTCAAAAACAGATTTTGCAAAACTGTCGACTTGTGGCATATAAATCCTGGTGAATCATAGCACAAGTCTTCGACAAATACTAGCACAGGATAGCGTTTACACCATGTGACTTGTTCGCTACATATCTAGTATTTAATAATAAAAAAAGGTGTCGTGAAAGATGACTATCAATTTTTGTTTTTGGTCGCGGCCGCATATTATTACTAGAGACCGGATTTATAAGTTTTTACAAGTTTTTTACGCTAACATACCTAAACTTGGCGTTTTGTATTTATATGTTTGTCGATTAGAGAAGCCCAAAAATGGTAGTTTTATTTCGCATATAACTTAATATTTTAGACTTTTAGCGCATATTTATTTATTTATCCATATATTGATATAAATAACATTATAATTCAATATACGGTCAATATTCAAGTCTGCAGCTTTTCCAAGAAGTAATTTATTCTCCTCAACGTCTGGCCACTTTATTTTACTCCGTGAATGTGTGTGACTAGTGACTAGTGTATTTATCAACGCGAATTAGTTGTTATTTTCTTATTTAATTTAAAGACGAAATAAATTCAGTGCTTATCTTTTCAAAATGCCGAAAGTAGCATCCTCTTGATCTATTGAAAAAATGGATTAAAGCATCTAAACATCTAACTACAGATGGAAAAGTTAATTTTTGCAACGCATGCTCAAAACAGGTAGACACCTTACAAATTCTCTTAAAAATCACATTTTCATTTTGACAATATTTTAAGGTGTCATCGTCAGACCAAAAGTACCAGATTGATCAACATTTGGCTACAAACCTCCATAAGGAGTCGGAGAAAAGATGTATCTAACTTTAAGCAGTCTTTTATTTCTTCAACAGCCAGTAACTCACAGGGCAGTGACACAGGAAATGAATTCTTTTTAGACTTGTGCAGTGCTATGGCAGAGTCAAACTTTCCTTGGCATAAACTTGAGCAACCAAGTTTTCGAACTTTTTTGGAAAAATACTGCAATCGTCATATTCCAAATGAATCGACTTTGCGGAAAAACTATCTAAGTATATGCTACCAGCAACGGATGAAGAAAATAAGAGAGAAGCTTAGCGACAACAATATTAATATAGTAGTTGATGAAACGACAGATGCCTGCGGTCGTTATGTAGCAAATATGTTAGCAGTAGTATTAAGCAGCACAGTTGCACCAATATCTTATTTAGTAAATAGTACAGTTTTGGAAAAAACAAATCATTCAACGATCGCACGTTTTATTAACGACAGCTTGACACTTTTATATGCACCTAATCAAGTTAAATCGGAAAATATATTACTAATGGTGTCTGATGCAGCAGCCTACATGATAAAAGCCGGACAGGCTTTACATATGTTTTACCCAAATTTGATGCACTTCACTGGTATGGCTCACGCAATGAATAGGCTCGCTGAATTGGTGTGACTAGAATACCCAACAGTAAATAAGTTGATCAATAACGGAAAAAAAGGCATTTCTTAAAGCCCCACTGCGTATACAACACTATAAAGAATTAGCTGCTGACCTGCCATTACCACCAAAACCAATAATTACGAGATGGGGTACGTGGCTTGAAGCAGCAAATTTTTACGCAGATAACTTTAAACAATTAAAGGAAATTTTCTTAGAATTGGATGATTCCAATTCAGCGGCTTTAAGAATTTGTAAGGAATGCATGTCGAACACAAACATCGGGAATCAATTAGCATTCATTAAAACTCATTTTTCCGTTTTAATATCCACAATTAAAAAGTTGGAATCATCCCAGACGGCTCTATTAGATTCTTTTGAAGTGGTCGATGATGCAATTGAAAGTGTAAAATCAATTCCAGGGGAGATAGGAGAAAAGTTAATGGCAAAATTAGACAAGGTTCTATTACGTAATCCTGACTACAATAAAATGAGGAAAATCTGTTTAGTTTTAAAAGGTCAAAGTGAAGAGGATTTGGACATGGACCCCAAAGATGTAGCATCCATGAAATTTGCGCCCATTACTTCATGCGGTGTCGAGCGTTCGTTTTCCTCTTATAAAAATATTTTGTCAGACAGACGACAAAATTTTACCCCAAATAATTTAAATCAACTGTTGATTATATTTTGTAATCCTACTATTTAAGTGTTAAGTGTTAAAATTACTTATATGAAACAATTTATGTTTTTATTATTCTAAAGTATAAGTAAAATAAAATTTTTATCGCATATAATATCCATATTTTGATCTATTTTAATCGCATAAAAAAAACTTATTTTCCACTTTTTTAGCACATATAAATCCGGTCTTTAATTATTACTATGCTCTTTTTGGATCACTCCATCGTCACAAACCATCAGATCGCTTAATAATTTATAACAGCTAACTATTCTGCACATGCGTAAGTACCTTTGTACGGTCTGCAATTGCTGTGTTTTCCATTAATTTCGAATACAAATCTGTCCTGTAAAACATGTCGGATACATGTCAAATACATGAAAAATGTATAGTAGTATAAGACAAACTTCAGATTCAGATTCATTCCAGACTTGTCAAACAACATGTAGGACACATGTGTAATACAAATATGTATGTACTGTAAACGCTTCTTTATTACCAACTTTAATAAGAGCACGGTTAGCTTGCAAGTCTCGATAACAAAGTTTTGTGATCCTGGCATTAGCGATTTCTATTCGTAAAAGAATAAGTTCGGTTTTCCAAAATTTTGAAGAAGCTTCCATATCGTGTGATACATCATTGCATTCAGAAAAAAAAAATCTTTCTTAAAAGGGCCAAAAAATTAGGAGGTAGCAATTTAAAATTTTACGGTTAGGTTAGATTATTGAAAATTTGTAAAAAATGGGATTACTTTTATTAAGTGCCCATAAAAGTACTTAAATTATCGTGCAAATTAGTTCAAACCGCATCTCAATATCTTAAGTAACAAAGAAGTTAGGGCAAATAAAAGAAATTAGGAGATTTTAGTGTTTGTAAAATTTTAATTTTTAAGTTGGCTATGCCAAGTAATATTTGAAAATGGATCCTTAATGAGCTCTCGAACCTGCACCTTTGCTAATTTAATCATCTTTCTATCTCTTGAAATAGAGAAGTTACTCATGTTATTCCTAGGAAATCCGGGCACACTGTATACGTCAAAGTTGCGTAGGAGACGTTTTCACCGAAAATGCAGAGCACGATCCTGGGCAAGGCAGAAAAGAAAACAGGCAGCCGAAGCTGAGGGTGACTAAGTACTAGTAGAAGAGGTGATCCCTCTTGAAAACTTAAAAGAAAAGCAATCATCTTTAATGGACTACTTGAGCAGGACCCAGGTAGAGTTAGAATCGTTAGAGAAACACTGTTAGCCAAAACACCAAATTAAAATGTCATAAAAATCGAAGACTAACAGCATCGAATTTTGGTATTGTCTGTAAAAGACGTCAAACAACTGATGCCAAAAAATTGGCGTAAAGATTAATTTCTTCTAATTTTTCGGGAAGTATAGTTACAAATTGGTGCCATGACCATGAAGAAATTGCAAGAAAACAATTTTCACGGGAATTTGGACATAAAGTTGAAACTACGGATTATTTATATCTAAAGAAATGCCGTATCTTGATGAATGTTATGCCTTATTTTTGGATGGCAATACTGTGAAACTGAAGAAAACACATAACTACTACCACTGTGCTACTACTATCAGATTCAAGGGCAGTTGGCTCTAACGAATAGAAGACTCTGATACTTCGTTGTATGGACACCTTTGGGAATGATACGTGAACAGGTAATGTTATTTACATAAACGACAAGAAAGTTCTGAGTTCATCATAATACATTATTTTTTTCTGAAATCGTATAAGATTATTTTTGTAATAGTTTCAACTTTTAAGCACACGAAAGCTATAATTTTGACAATAAAAATAAGTAAAACCGATTTGGTTTTGAATACTAGTGTATAAAATAAAAATTATAGACGATTTTAGAAAAAATAACAAGCAATTTAATCCAACACACCTCTAATACGTTTTCTTTCTCAGATGAAAAAAGATGACAATTTTTGGCATAACATGAAGCCGAAGTTAAAATATTTTTATTTAGGACATATGCTGCCTATACTGGCTTTAAACGAAAATTAAAATAACGATCCTGATCAATCTGGACAGTTGAAACGTTGATTGAGATATTTACTAGTAAATATTTCAATCAACGGTTGAAAACTCTTTCTGAAAATCTGGTGAAAACAATTCTGAAGTAGTTGTGTATTTGAAATCTGCTATGCAAGATTCCATATTATATAATGCCATATAATATCTAACTGTACTATGTCCGCTAAAAAAAATTTGAGACAATTGTTGTGCATACATATTTGAGTTATTTTATTATAGCGTTTTTCGCAGGCTGCACCGGTGTGCACTGAGTATATCTCCATCTCGTTTTATTACATAAAGCTGAACCGAGATATACTCTGCGCACTAGTGCAGCCAGTGGAAAATGCTATTAGTTTGAATGCAATTTTAAACTTGTTTCTACAGTAACTTAAAAAACACAGAATGCACGAATACATGATAGCAACAATAATTAACTCCTCGTATTTACAACAGAACATATTACGTGTTCTTTTGGTGAGCGTAGTATAATATGATTCAAAAGGGCCGCACGATTATCACCAGCATGTTAATATTAACAGGAGCAAAAATAAGCTTTTATTTTTTTTGAGATGTTTGTCGAATATTTAAAAGTATCGCCAATAGGCAACGCTGCATAATGCAGATGCACTTACAAATTTGAAACCGTAGTTGTAGTGAAATTAAATGTTCTTTTTTTTGTTGACAGTTGCATATGCTCTGATTTGTTAAAACTATACTCTATTTTTTATTAATAGGCAGAAGTTTACCGATTGATATAACGTATTACATATAAATCGTTCACGATTGTTTTATAGTCGGACTATCTATGAAAATCTGACATTTTAGTTGGCAGTAAAGTTACTTTTTAAAATAAATTTATTTTAGGTTACAGTTGATGAGATCTGAATCTCGTATTCATCAAATATTTATTTTTTATTCAATTAGTTGTGCAGAAACAAAAATGATTTGACGCAATTTCGTTTCACTATTTGGGTGAACTTGATATTCAAAATGTTACATCACCGACCCATTTTATATATTTTTTATTCCTGTGTTATCACATAATATTAATTACACGCATTAACAAGGATATTTAATGATGTCAAAGTAAATGTGTACTCTACAGAAATAAATAACAAAACAAATTCCCTTTTTAAAACTAATTAAGTGCATGACTACCAGATTTGCAGAAGTTTATTATGACACAAATGTTTTTTTCAATTTAGCGTAAAAGTTTACCAAAAACCACGACTCTGAAAAGAGAAATATTTCTAGAATTGTAGGCACTTTATTTTCTGGCGGCGGTCGGTAGCGTCTGTGTGTTTACGGTGCGTGTGTTCTGTGTTTCACTCATTTACGCACGGAAACGCATTCGCTCTCACTCACATTCTTCATCTGTCACTAAATCGGGAGAATGAATGTACGAATTCGCCCCTCTTGCACTAGGCCCGAAGGCGGAGCTAGCGTGTACCACATTTGATTTCAGCGATTTCATTCCGAAAACTTCAAATTTGTTTCCCATTTCCTGACCTTATTTTTAAAAATTAAAAAAAAAAACTAAACGATTTATTATTATTGAATGCTGCGAAATTTCGGCTAAAGGCTTACATTTTCGAATTTTTTTTTATTTTAATTTTTTTAAGGCCTTTTTGGCAATTATCGAAAAACGAGCCTTTAGCCGCCTAACAGAATCTATTTAAAAATTTTTTGCGAAAAATTGGTACGATTTTAATGAATACTAAGCCCAGGAAATGGGAAAAACGATTTTGGGGCCAAGCAAACAGCCTTAAGGCTGTATGCTCGCTTACAGCTGAACTCGATTTCAAATGGGCGTATCACTATTTTTCGCATATATTTAGAAGAAACATACGTTCAACATGTGTTCCTGCATTTTTACACACAAACGAAAAGAACAGAGAACAGAATTACCACCTAAACATTTTCCTTGTAATTTATGACTCTGCTGTCACTGATCTTTATTTTTGATTGGTTTACGTGTCAGTTTGACACACCCACAAGAGAATATTCCGATAAGGCCTCATTCACATGGCTACCGCCCGCGGCCTCCTGCAAATTCTAAGGTCGAGCCCACACTCAGATGAGTAAATTTTTTTATGTAAAAATGATGTAAATAAAAACGGCGACCTGATCTAACACAGAAACTATGTAAAACTCGGAAAATAAAACTACGTCTGTCGGAAAGTGAAAGTTTATCAGAATTGAAACGACACAAAAAAAACGCATAGCATGTTCCTCTGTAAATCAATAACGTCATTTTGTTGTTTCATTACCGTTATTATTACCCCTATAAAATTGTTTTTTTTTTTTTTAATTTTACGTGGGTTGCTTTTTTATCTAGACTACACTAGACTAGATCCTGCACTAAAATTAGGCACAATGAAGTATTGCGGTTTAAAGTGGACGTAAAGAAAAAATATACATTATACAGAATAATTGTGCTTATGATTATTGGAATAGGAATTAATACTGCTCTAATGTACCGACGCTCATAGAGCAAGTTAATGCGTTAAAAAAGGAGGATAATTCATTGCCCTAAGCACGTAATCGGCGATCATTCTGATTGTGACGTTTATTTTTGCACCGGGTTCAAAGATAATGAAATTAATTCAGTTCCAGACTTAGTAGAATGTGGATGACTTCATGATATTATTGCTTGCTGCAATCATTTGACGCATAATGCACAGTTTACTTTTAAATATGAACATTAATGCAGCGGAGACGTACATTTCAATTGTTTCAAAATTTGTTGGTGGAAAAAGAGTTAACTTCTCTTTGAAAAATAGCTACGAAGTGAAATGCCACGCTGCGAGCCTTTCTTAAAATTTCAGTGAGCAATATCACCACCGCATTTATAAGAGAATGATCGGGAAAAGTCCAGGCAAATATACCAAAGTATACAGTGTGCCCGGATACGTAGGGACAGCATGGGTAACTTCTGTCTTTGAAGAGATAGAGAGATGATTAAAGTAGCAAAAAGATGCAGGTTCGAGAGCTCATTAAGAATCCATTTTCAAACTTACTTGTCATGGCCAACTTGGTTAAAATTTTACTAAAACCAATATCTCCTCATTTCTTTTATTTGCCGTAACTTTTTTGTTATTTAAGATATTGAGATGCGGTTTGAACTAGTTTGCATGATAATTTAATTACTTTTATGGGCACTTAATAAAACTAATCTCATTTTTACAAATTTTCAATAATCTAACCTAACCTTAAAATTTTAAATTGGTACTCCCTAATTTTCTTGACCTTTATAAGAGAAAATTTATTTCTGAATGCAATGATGTAGCACACGATATGGAGACTTCTTCAAAATTTTGAAAAACCGAACTTATTCTTTTTACGAACAGAAATCGCTAGTGCCATGATCACAGAAATTTTGCTTTTTGTTTATCAAGTTATTCTGCAGTGGCACTGATCGATTGCAGCCAATGGTGAGCGAGCCATTAAAATTTTAAACCAATATCACATCAGCTAGGGGTATGATGTGCCAAAAAGATAAGAATTTCATTGGTCTAAAATTTTAATCGCTTGTACACGATTGTCCACGAACGATCAGTGGCACTGCAGCTTCATCTGTGTAGCCTTTTCTGGATACTGAGCTTCGTATATTTCACGAGTAAGTTCTACGTTCTTGTAGCACTTGGTATACGTATAGTCACAATCAAGTGAATCGAGACCTATTTAAAGTTCTGCAATCCTTAAGGAGTGCTTATATTACATACATGTCTTCAATAAATTCAAAAACAAATCTTTACAAAACTGTCGACTTGTCGCATACAAATCCTGATGAATCTTTAGCACAAGTCTTCGACAAATACTAGCACAGGACATCGTTTACACTATGTGACCTGTTCGCTACATATCTAGTATTTAATAATAAGAAAAAGTATCGCTCGTAAAAGATGACAATCAATTTTTGTTTTTGGCCGCGGCAGCATAATATTACTATGCTCTTTTTGGATCACTCCATCGTCACAAACCATCAGATCGCTTAATAGTTTAAAACAGCTAACTATTCTGCACGTGCGTAAAGTACCTTTGTATGAGCTGCGATCGCTGTGTTTTCCATTAATTTGGAATACAAATCTGTCTGGTAAAACATGTCGGATACATGTCAAATACATGAAAAATGTAATAGTAGTATGAGACAAATTTCAGATTCATTTCAGACTTGTCAAACAATATGTAGGACACATGTATCATACAAATATGTATGTAATGTAAACGCCCGTTTATTACCAACGTTAACAAGGGCGCGGTTAGCTTGCAACAGTCTCGATAACAAAGTTTTGTGATCATGGCACTAGCGATTTCTATTCATAAAAAGAATAAGTTCTGTTTCCCAAAATTTTGAAGAAGTTTCCATATCATGTGATACATCATTGCATTTAGAAAAAAAGTCTCTCTTAAAAGGGCCAACAAAATCACCAATTTAAAATTTTAAGGTTAGGTTAGATTATTGAAAATTTGTAAAAATGGGATTAGTTTTATTAAGTGCCCATAAAAGTACTTAAATTATCGTGCAAACTAGTTCAAACCGCATCTCAATATAATCAAGTTGGCCATGACAAGTAATATTTGAAAATGGATTCTTAATAAGCTCTCGAACCTGCACCTTTTGCTAATTTAATCATCTTTCTATCCGGGTACACTGTATACGTCAAAGTTGCGTAGGAGACGTTTTTACCGAAAATGCAGAGCACGACTATTTCTTGGGCAAGGTAGAAAAGAAAACAGGCAGCCGAAGCTGAGGGTGACTACGGACTAATAGAAGAGGTGATCCCTCTTAAAAACTTAGAAGAAAATAAATCATCTTTAATGAACTACTTGAGCAGGACCCAGGTAGAGTTAGAATCGTTAGAGGGAAACACTGTTGGCCAAAACACCAAAGTGAAATGGCATAAAGAGCGAAGACTAACAGCAACGAAATTTGGTATTGTCTGTAAAAGACGTCAAACAACTGATACCAAAAAATTGGCGTAAAAATTAATTTCCTCTAATTTTTCGAAAGTATAGTTACAAATTGGTGCCGTAACCATGAAGAAATTGCGAGAAAACAATTTTCACAGGAATTTGGACATAAAGTTGAACGGCGGATTATTTATATCTAAAGAAATGCCGTATCTTGGAGCTAGTCCTGATGGACTAGTTGGTGAGGATGCTATAATTGAGATCAAGTGTCCCTATAAGTTAGCGAAGTTCAAAATAACTCCTCAGGAAGCAGCAAAGATGAAAGTTATGCCCTATTTCTTTTTGGATGGCAATAGTGTGAAACTGAAGAAAACACATATCTACTATTATCGGATTCAAGGGCAGTTGGCTTTAACGAATAGTTGTATTCGTTGTATGGACACCTTTGGGAATGATATGTGAACAAGTAATGTTATTTACATAAACGTCAAGAAAGTTCTGAATTCATCATAATACATTATTTCTTTCTGAAATCTTATAAGATTATTTTTGTAATAGTTTCAACTTTTAAGCACACGAAAGCTATAATTTTGACAATAAAATAAGTAAAACCGATTTGGTTTTGAAGACTAGTGTATAAAATAGAAATTATAGACGATTTTAGAAAAAATAACAAGCAATTTACATTTACAACACACCTGTAATACGTTTTCTTTTTCAGATTAAAAAAGATGACAATTTTTGGCATAAAATGAAGCCGAAGTTAAAATATTTTCATTTAGAACATATGCTGCCTATACTGGCTTTAAAAGAAAATTAAAATAACGATCCTGATCGATCTGGACAGTTGAAACCTCTTTCTGATAATCTGGTGACAATTCTGAAATAGATCTGTATTTGAAATCTGCTCTGCAAGATTCCATATTATATAATGCCATATAATATCTAACTGTACTATGTCCACTAAAAAAAAATTGAGACAATTGTTGTGCATACATATTTGAGTTATTTTATTATAGCGTTTTCTGCTGGCTGCACCGGTATGCACTGAGTGTATCTCCATCTCGTTTTATTACATAAAGCTGAAACGAGTTGGATATACACTCAGTGCGCACTAGTGCAGCCAGTGGAAAACGCTATTAGTTTGAATGCAACTTTAAACTTGTTTCTAGAGAAACTTAAAAAACACGGAAATAAACAAACGGACGAATACATGATAGCAACAATAATTAACTCCTCGTATTTACAACAGAACGTATTACGTGTTCCAGATTCTTTTAGTGTGTAGTACAATATGATTCAAAATGGCCGCACTATTATCACCAGAACGTTAATATTAACAGGATCAAAAACAAGCTTTTAATTTTTTTTTTTTTGAGATGCTTGACGAATGTTTAAAAATATCGTATAATGCAGATGCACTTACAAATTTGAAACCGTGGTTGTAGATTAGGTTACAGTTGATGAGATCTGAATCCTCGTATTCATCAAGTATTTATATTTTATTCAATTAGTTGTGTAGAAACAAAAATTATTTGACGCAGTTCCGTTTCACTATTTGGGTGAACTTGATATTCAAAATGTTACATCACCGACCCATTTTACTTATTGTTTATTCCTGTGTTATCACATAATATTAATTACATGCATTAACAGGCATTTTTAATGATGTCAAGGTAAATGTGTACACAAATAAATAACAAAATATGGAGCAAAATATTGAACATCCCCTTTTTAAAACTAATTAAGTGCATGACTACCAGATTTGCAGAAGTTTATTATGACAAAAATGTTTCTTTCAATGTACCGTAAAAAAATTTACCAAAAAGCACGACTCTGAAAAGAGAAATCTTTGTAGAATTATTTTCTGGCAGCGCTCGGTAGCGTTCGTGTGTTTACGGTGCGTGTATTCTGTGTTTCACTCATACACGCACTGAAACGCATTCGCTCTCACTCATACTCTTCATCTGTCACTAAATCGGGAGAATGAATGTGCGAATTCCCCCCTCTTGCACTAGGCCCGAAGGAGGAGCTAGCGTGTATCACATACCACATTTGATTTCAGCGATTTCATTCCGAAAATTTCAAATTTGTTTCCCATTTCCTGACCTTATTTTTAAAAATAAAAAATAAAACTAAACGGTTTATTATTATTGAATACTGCGAAATTTCGGCTAAAGGCTTACATTTTCGAATTTTTTTAATTTTAATTTTTTTTAAGGCCTTTTTGGCAATTCTCGAAAAACGAGCCTTTAGCCGCCTAACAGAATCTATTTAAAAATTTTTCGCGAAAAATTGGTACGATTTTAATGAAAAATAAGCCCAGGAAATGGGAAAAACGATTTTGGGGCCGAGCAAACAGCCTTAAATGAAAATAACTTCTTTTTGGCTTAGTGTAACACAAATGACAAACTCATATTTAAATACGAGTTTAAGCAATTAAGGAAAAACGCATAGAAGAACAATAAATTTATGAGGCTACAAATCTCCCTACGTTTGATCCTTTCTTACAAAATATCTTCCTGCTGCTGCACTGCCGATATTAGCTTCGTAAAAAACAATTTCTATAAAAAAATATCAGCAATGGTCGGTTTGGTTTGGTTTTAAAAAGGAATTAAAGTTAACAGCTAATTTTAAAATCTTATCTTTCATATCGGGGCTTTAATAGTCGCAATTGAAAGAAAAAAAAAGAAATTTTTATTAATAGAATAAATTTATTTCATTAAAACAAAATACAATAAGCAGTAATATAAGCATAGAAATTATAATTTTTCAGCCCTTGTTAACTTAACTAATTCTTCGCTTTTCTCCCAAATCTTCTTTGCTACTTTGATATCCTTCGCAGCCTCATACATACTGACTTGTCGACAATTATCGAAATACTCTCCAGAAATACCCTCGACGTCTCTCGAAAGCGCCACGTATATGGTGGTCTGCGCGCCTTCTTCAGCATTCTGAATAGACAATTATTTAAAATAATATACTTTCAGATCATGCACGTGTAATTTTACCCTGAAGAATATTTGTTGCATAAGTTTTAAAACTTTGCTGAAGATGCCGAAGGTCGTTCGCAGGAGTTCTGTCTTGATCGCTCCTGGATGAAGACTGTTTACTGTTACTTCAGTGCCGTCTAATTTCTTCGCCAGTTCATTTGTGAAGAAAATGTTGCATAGTTTCGTATTGCAGTACATGTAATTTTCTGCCATAACGTCCCCGGCATTTGGATGTTTATTTAAATTGTCTGGGTCGAGTTGGGAGGAGTACATGGCAGCAGTGGAAGCCACGTTCACTATTCTGCTGGGCGTTGAAACCTTCAGTTTATCTAAAAATTTTGGGACATAATTAATTTGTTGACTTAACGTATCATAAATGATAAATAAGCAGATTACCTACGACACATTTGCAACAGATGTGGCAGGTACTTCAATTTTTGATTATGAAATTTTGGTAAAGGGTAACGTAGCGAAAACAGTTTCCGAGGATAGCAATAATAAATAATTCAAGCAGAACTACTAAAAAGCAGTGCAGTGAATTTAAAAACCCTGTATGTAAATCTACAAGCTTTTAGTAGTAGTGACATACATGCAAAGTTATAATGCACTTCTTTATTTCAGTTTATTTTCTTAAACTTGCAACAATAAAAGCATTTTTGTAACGCCTCAATATTTTCGTTACTAAAATTTTGTTCATAATAAAAAATGTATTGATGTACTGGTATCAACTTATTTACTCTTTGATAAAATTTTAGATAAAGTTAGTCAACGCATAATAGGTGTGATCGTTTACATTCGATTCAGATCAGTCAAATTAGACATTTGGCCATTACGTACAAATGAATTCTAACCTAAATATCTATTTGATTGATGCGAGGGAAGCTCACAAAATCTCAACAGCGAGTGTGTAAAAAAATCATACAAATTTCCAAGGTTACTGAGTGCCGCTGAGTTACTCTGAGTTTTGCGGTAAAAGGAACACTCCTAATATTTCCAAATTTCTGGTTAAGTCAGCTTAAAAGTAATATAAATAATAACAAAAATTTTAATTTTTTCCATTTCATTATTTATAAAAAACAACACAGCTGAATAAATTATCTTCTCTCTTATCTTATCAGACATTGAATACATGTAATGTGACATTAAGTACATTTAATACGATAATTGAAGTAGTCAAATGAATAATTTATATGACTTAAAAGATAATTATAAGGAAAAGTCCAGCTTTTCAGTTTCATTAATAGCTGCAATTAATATTAAATTATAAATTAAAAAATAAAAGGTGTCTTATTTGAATTTGGCAATTAATAAATTAAATCTCAAAATTACACATATCCTGACTAATTAATTAAAAAAAAATTATTTATAAAGCGTATCTCAAAAATAATAGCTCAAACTAGAATGGTTGAAAGTAGACGAGACTTCATCGATGGAAAATTCTACACCGTTCACGATTATAATAAACGCGCAGTAGGCCATGATATTTTTTCCGTATGTTGACGTTAGGTCCTGTCACATGACGTTTTCTTTTTTTTAATATCCGCCTTGCCTATTTACTCATACGGCCCCATCTTATCACTTCCTGTTAAATTTAAGCGTCGGTTAATATCCTAGAAAACCATTGTCGGTACAATGGTTTCCAAGGATATTAACCGACGGTTAAATTTATCGAGGGGGAAAGATCGGGTCTAAATTGAAAATGCCAAAAGTAATGCCGACAAGAAAGCATGCATCAACAGATGTTTTAAAGAATATAAGAAAGATAGACAGAACTTAACTAACGAAAACATTTTCGAAAGACTGTGACGTATTTTTAAAGTATTTTTTTAAATATTTTGTTAGTAATAATATAGGCAAATTCACGTTTTATTGCAGATCGGTAAAAATTGAATAACTGACATAATTAAACAAGATTTTCAGCACCTAGTATCTTCCTTTTGCACTAAAAAATATAAAACTGATAAATTTCTAAAACATGTGTTTTAAGAAACACTTGAAAGACCTTCAAAATCTGATTTCGCAATATAATTCAAAAAATCTATTTTTACACTGGATAACACTTAGACGTAAGAGGAAAGTTGGAATTTGAGGAGGGGGCGAAATACTTTGTACAAAATTTTGAAGTTCGTGGGTTGTCGATACCTTTTGGTTAATGGTTGAAAAATGCTCTGCGAACATAAACATGCTGTGGCCTCTAGAATCGATTTTTTGTGAAAATTTCTTCAGTGTCAAAATTCTAGCGAAAACATAAAATATAACATGTACATATATCTGGATGAAATATTGATGTAGTAAAATGGAACATTAGTCGATGGGTTCACGAGAACGATATAAGAAGCAATCCTTCAGAGGTTAGCAAGGAAGGATGTAATCTGTTACTGGATGGAACGAATAATCACAGAGGTTACCGCAAAACAATGAATGAGGAAAGGCAACAAGAAAGTTATTTTGGTTAACAGAATAAATTTATTTCATTAAAACAATATACAATAAACAGTACGTAAGT
This sequence comes from Prosopocoilus inquinatus, assembly GCA_036172665.1. Lineage (NCBI taxonomy): Eukaryota > Metazoa > Arthropoda > Insecta > Coleoptera > Lucanidae > Prosopocoilus > Prosopocoilus inquinatus. Next base: position 47,287,267 of record CM069870.1, read on the forward strand.
ACAGAATTTATAATTTTTCAGCACTTGTTAAATTAACTAATTATTCGCTTTTCTCCCAAACCTTCTTCGCCACATTGACATCCTTCGCAGCCTCATACATACTGATTTGTTGACAATTATCAAAATACTCTCCAGAAATGCCCTCGGTGTCTCTTGAAAGCGCCACGTATATGGTGGTCTGCGCACCTTCCTCAGCATTCTGAATAAAGACAATTTAAATTTTAAATAATATGCTTTAAGGTCATGCACGTGTAATTCTTACCCTGAAGAATAAATAGTTGTTGCATAGTTTTTAAAATTTTGCTAAAGATGCCGAAGGTCGTTCGCAAGAGTTCTCTCTTGATCGCTCCTAGATGAAGAGTATTTGCTGTTACTACAGTTCCGTCTAATTGCTTCGCCAGTTCATTCGTGAAGAAGATGTTGCACAATTTCGTGTTACAGTACATTTAATTTTCTGCCGTAAAGTCCCCGGCTTCAGGATTTAAATTGTTCGGGTCGAGTTGAGAGGAGTGCAAGGCAGACACTGGAAGCCACGTTCACTATTCAGCTGGGCGTGGAAGTTTATCTAAAATTTTATTTTATTTTAGTTTATCTAAATTTTTTGGTACATAATTTGTTTCGGCCCAATATATCATAAATGGTAATTAAGCAGATTACCTACGACATATTTGCAATAAATGGGAGTAGACACTTCACTTTTTGATTATGACTTTTTGGCACAGCGTAACATTAACGTAGTGCAAACATTATCTGAAGAAGCCTTGGAAGTTTTAACGCTCACATAATTCAAGCAAAACTACTAAAAAGCAGTGCTGAACTCCTTTTTAGTAGTGGTGACGTAAGTGTAAAGTTCTTTATTTCAATTTATTTTCCTAAAACTTCGAACAATAAAAATATTCTTGTGAAGCATTAATTTTTTGTTAAAATTTGTTACTAAAATTTCATTCTTAATAAATATGGGTCGGGAAAATATATTTTGCGCGGTTTAAATTCTAATGAAGCAGGCAATAAAAAATATTAGGCCGTAGCGTGCAAACAAACGCGAGAGCTGCGGAGGCAATTAACGCCGCTACAGCAATGGTGTTACTTAGTATAACAAAGAACAGAACAATATTGCCGTAATAAAAAATTACAGTTATGCAATCAACTCTTCTTGTTTAAATGTGTAAAGATTTTCAGAGTAAGTAGTTGACCAATTGTACTTCGACCTCCGCTACATTGCATCAGAGTATAAGAACTCCGTAAATTATTTTCACCGTCCCATTACACAATGTGCCTGTTCGATAAATTTTTATGGCGCTCCTGAAACGATGGCATGTACTTATTCAAATCCTATCCTTATTAATAAAAGAAAAAGATATTAATGTATTTGAGTGAATTTATTTACTCTTTGATAAAGTTTTAGATAAAACTGGTCAACGCATTACATCAACAATATTTCCAAATTTCTGATTAAGCTTAAAAGTAATCACGAAAAGAAAAATAATGTTAATTACTAACGCGATGTTGATCGATGGTATCAATATTAAACACAACACATATTTGATTAATATTAATATTTAATTAATTTTATTTATAAAGGAAAACATCTAACGAATAAATTACTAGTCATTAAAAAATACATATAATGAGACTTCAATTACGTGTATTGTGGTAGTTGTTTTATTTTTATAGTAGACCAATAAATGATTAATTAATATCACAAGGAAAAGTTCAGTTTTCAGTTTCCTCAACAGCTACAATTTACATTACAACATAATGTAATTGGTGTTTTTATTTTACTTGCGTAATTAATAAATTAAATTTCAAAATAGAGCGGTTAATTTGGAAAAATAAAACACATTCGGACAATTATTTTCTTTAAAAAAAAATATTTATCCAACATGTCGCACAAAAAAATACTCAGATGAAAATGATAGAAAGTAGTACAACATAAAACATGATATTGTTGCAAAATGTCGAACTTAGCGGTTGTATCCGGTCAGTCGTAATCAGTACAGAACGAAACTTGGTACATGTACCGGTGGAAGGGAGGAGTAGGAGTGGGCGGTCGCGCATTCGCGTTCTGCGTTGATTTAAATTACATTCCTATTACATTCACGAAGGCGCGACCGCCCGTTCCTACTCTCCCTTTCCACCGGTACATGTATCAAGAAATATTCTATAATAATCAGTCATAAAGAATTTATGTCTACAAAGTACCCAAACTTTACATATTTTACACAATCTTATGATGAAATTTTGACCGTCCATTGATTCCCGTTGACGTGCGCTCGGTGTGACGCCCGTCGCGTACAGGGGCGGATTTAGGCATGGTTTTTGTGGGCTGCAGCCCAGGGCCCCCTTCGCGGTGAAAACATATGTGTATGTTATACGACTCCTATAATGTTTTATTGACAAGAATAAAAACCGCTTTATACCATCAGAAATGTAAAATATATTTTTCTTCACACTGCCTGTGTTTCTATATGAGTTGCACGCAGTGGCGTAACTAGAAACACGCCGCCGCGTAGCAAAATTTTTAATGGCGCCTTTTAACAAGTAAATTTACATTTTTAAAAAGTTTTAAATAAAGAAAGCGTCCGATATACAGCGCTGTACGTTGAACTACTAAAATCCGGACAATTTGACATATCATGTGCAGTTATACAAGTTTAGTATTTAAATTCTGTCCAAATTTTAAATGGCAAAAAGTCAGTACTCGTACTTTTTGAGCGTAAATTAATCATTTTATCAAAATACAAAATAAATACGAATTATGAACAGCAAAATTTATATCAAACTTATTTCAAAAATATTAAAGCGATGTTTACATTCTGAAAATAACGTGACCAGATTTTATTGTTCACTACTACAAAATCATTTAAAAGAAGTATTGTTACTACAGAACGATAAAAAATTAGTTGCTAAAAAAATTAAGAGCATTTATTAATTGGCTCCTTGCATCATTGCAACCAGATGTATTCTGTTGATTTATTTACTTTGCAGATATTTGTTGTAACGAGAAGAGCGAGAAGATTATAGGTTATGTGAATACAATTTGACCGTGCATCAAACTAAGCGCAATTAAAATATTGTATTATACCATAAACATTATTTTAGATAAAATATGCTTTTTGGAATTTTTGGTACAGCTTTGACATTTAATTGAAATTCAAATTTTAGAACCACTAGCGACTCGGTTACAAGTTGTAATTCAGCGGCAAGCCAAGATAATGGCTATTTTTTACTTGTTTGATATATGTGCGTTTCCGTGGACTTCCCCGTCCAAGAGTAACATATCTCTTTTTTCATTATTTGTAAATGCCATTACGATCTTAATATGCGTTTTTACGAATCAAAAATCTATCAAGCGCGTTAAAAATGCTTTACTTAGCCGAATTTCATAATTGAATTAATAGAAATTATAAATTTAATGTCAGTCATATAGGTAGTGAGCACATATCAATTTTAACAGCTATTTTATTCTGGCTAGTGTGAATACGTAATACCGCCGCTTTTAAACTGTACAAACAGTGGATAAATTACAACATTATTTTAAAGTTTCTTTATTAAAATATCCGAAAATAAAACAATGAATGACGGTGATGTCATTATTTAACTTATCCGCATTTTTTGTGCAATAATTATAATCGTCGGTTTAAAATTTGAAAATACCTAAAATTCTAATTACTTGGAGCGAAGTGGCGAAACAGATGTTCGTTTAAGATATCATAAAACACTGACCTATATTCGGGTCATCATTCACACAGGCAAGGCGGCGTAGCATCCAGTCGTTAGCTATGCCAGCAGTTCTCAAACGGTTTGGTCAAAATCTGCATTTTGCCAATGCATTTTTCTCGAAAACTATTAACTTAGTGTTAAGGGCATATAAGTTTAATCGTTCTCATTTATAATGATGTATTACAAGTTAAAATATTTGCACACAGTGAAAGAACACCCTGCAGTTACGAAACCATTTTTCAGTATAACTGAGAATAAATATTTATGAAGGATGTTTTCAGAAGTGTGGCTGAAAACAGAATCTTCACTTTTGTACGATTGAATCCTTTTTACTGCACAAATCAAATGTCTCGGCGACACTAGTGAAACGAAAATTTCTTTAAATCAATTATTAAGATTAAAAACATAGAATTTCAGTAAATCGCGTCCTTTGGTTTTAATTATTACATATTAAACAAAAAAATAATGTCACAACCAAGGGAAAAATGTTACACTTTCAAAATATTGAAATACAGAATCAGCAGTGTGTACCAATTTTTAGTAATTTAGGAAACTATTTTTCGTTTCAAAATGAACACAAAAAAAAATAAAAATTAATCTGCGTCTTTTAGATCTGTTTCACATTGTATCCGTATTCATTTTCAGGCACACTTCCAAAAGAGCCTGTATATTTCAGTGCATCAAAAGTCTTTTGGCTATAAATTATCATATTTTAAAAAAGAGTAAAAATCAGTTTTGACAAATTAACGAATTAGTCGTGACAAATCCATAACCCAAACTCGGATTAATTTATATTTATTGGGTAGGCCCCCAAAGAGTAGTAGCCCGGGGTCCCTAGTTAAAGGTCCGTCTATCGCAACAGGGTTTTAATTTTGATCGCACATCTCCGTGATAAAAAGAGAAATATGTGATGTCTCACGCCTATTACATAACCAATCACAGGTAACCTGTATTTATGACTAGATCAATATTACTTCATTATCTTTCGGCAGATGCGGCCGATATATTGATTAGAAAAACAATCAATATTTTTAGGTCGTGAAATCAAAATTCATAAATTTGTATTGCATTTGTATATACTTATAATCTATTCTGTAACATTGATATGGTGGATATATATGGATAATTGAACTTCTTACGATTTCATAACAATTCACGTCAATTGCCAACCGCAAATTAAAGAGAGATGCATATTAACTCGATATCACACTTAAAACGGATTACAGGTTGTTAGGAAACTATTTACAGAGTACTAATTCTGCAAGGTCACTTTAAACATAGCGATAATTTTTACGATCCATAATCCATATCAATGCCACAGAATAGACACCATTCAGCGTCGTGAAAAACAAGAGCATAAACGGCGCGGTGGCGGTACGGCCATAAGAAGAACATATAAATTTACCACCGCGCGCGTTTCCGCTCTGGTTTGCACCTCGCTTTCTTGCACCTTTTTTCCTTTACAATTATACAGGATGATTCAGAACAAGTGTCCGACCCGTTAGGAGCGTATTTACTAAGATCTAATACAGTTTTTCCAGTGCCCATTAATTAATTTATATCTGAATCATCAATGGTACAGTCAAAAAATGAATAATTCACCAAATCTTCAAATGCAAATAACTATTTTATTTTTAGAAATATTAAAAAATGATAATTACACTTTTTATTTGACTTTTGACGTAAATCATGGTTTCTTAATTAAATTACGTGAGAAGTTCATAATAGTCGAGATATGAACCCAACCTATGTTTTTTTTTTTAATGGAAGTCACAGTTGGCTTTGGCATCGTAAAAAAGAGTATTTTTCAAACTTTTCAAAAATATATAATATGTTGGTATTATTTTAGAAAATGGCCGAGCTGTAAGCAAATTAAACTGTTTGTTACTTTTATGCGATTTATAGTAGGCCTTGATTCATGTAAAACGTTCACAACGAATTAATTCCTTAACAGTGAAGCAACGAAAAAAATTAATAGTAAAAAACTAACTAAAAGCAGTAAACAAAACTATAAAAATATTAATAAAGATACTCCATATGACCACCATTTTGGGCTAAACAAAAAAGGCATCATTTAAGGTCGTGTTACACTAGCTAGCCTAGAAATTGAAAATTTCTAGGACAAGATATTTAGTTGGCGCATAAATTTTGTGTTTTAGACTACCCTAGATATTATGTACAAATACATGTCTGACGGACGTCAGTTCAGTCAGTCGATTTGGGTGAAAGCAACTTCCCGCTTCAAAATTAAGTAATGACGTGTTATGTTAGCCTTGTCGGTATAAAAAAGATATAGGAACAAATCACCTAACACACTACTAGCACAAGGAAAAGAAAGTCAAAGAAATTATGTTCACGCACAGTACGGTAATAATCTCTTAGCAACCAAATGTTAGGCAAATTGTGTCGAAATTAGAGTAAGTTTCATTTTTCCACAGAATTTACGTTTTGCAGAAATTTGCTGTATTACACTAGCTTATACTGGGTATCTCACAACTTATGGAGGAGATTGACAAGACAGCTGTATGACATCAAAATAAAGCTTTTCTCTTAATTCGCTTTTGACCAAAACCTAATAATAAGAAAGGTTCCTCAACTTAACATTCTTAATTTCTTCTTTAATTTACACCTATAGCTTCTTAATTAATAAAAATTATTTCACAAAATGCAACTTTATTATTAAATAAACTCTAAATTTATCAAAACCACCATTCATAAAATGTCCATGTTAATCTGTTTCCTAGTTTTGTTATTACTTTAACGTGACTACATTTTTTAAAATAGTTGTTTATTATAAAGCAGTGTTCAATTAACTCATAAATGCCTCAAATTTAATTTTAAAACGTAAAGTATTGCTACAGGGAGTAACTTTTGCTTGTTAATTAATTTCGCTTTAAACTCTTGTAACTTTTTAGTTATTGCGTTTTTACCAAAAAATTATTAAGAAAAACTCTTTAATTTGATCTCCCCTAGCCTACTCTTTTAATCTCCTCCGTAGGTTATGAGACACCCGGTATATTTTGGCCTAGAAATTGTTCAAATTCTAGGCTGGTTTCTAGGGTAGTGTAAAACGACCATTACTTACTGAAGATAAGGCATTAGAAATTTGAAAAAGTCTAAATGTATGTTAAACATTATTTCTAAGTTCAGACATTATAATTTTTTACAGGTCAGGAGACCTTGATGGCCACTATATTGGTCCGAAAATTCCTAACCACTCAAAAGGAAATTTTTGATTTAGATAATTTGTAATTTAAGGCATTGTGCGCTGGCGCTCCGTCTTGGAAACAAAACACATCTTCTCTAGTGGCATGATATCCAGAAATTGTAGAAGTTGGTTTTCTAATCTTTCTAAATAACGGACGGCAGTTAGATTTCCATCAAATATGTAATAAAACATTGCATTGTTTTTTAAACAATACCACACATTGAATCCAAATGTTGGTTACGCCTGGCAACTGAGTTAGTTTATACTATTGTTCAAAGCCCATTGTAAAATTTATAAAAAAAAAATTGTGCAAATCGTTTTTGATTGCAGTGAAAACCTCGAGCAGCCTCTGTCTGTACAGAGGCTGTTTCAGCCCCTGCTTGGGGCTTCTTCAGCAGAGACGTAGCTCGACATTCCCACTGCAAACAAAAACGACTTGTCCAATTTATTCGCAATTGCGATGTAAGAGTGATGAACAGATAAAATAGCGACATCTTACGATCGCTTTTCGACCTGACATTGCAGTAGGATAGACAAATTGAAGCGGGATTTGCTCCTAATAAGTCCCCTATGCAAGGCGGCCATGCTTGCTGATATGTCCAGATATATATAATCTAGGCGGCACAAGACCGCACTATCTGGTTGATAAGTAAGAAGTTTTAATCAATCACTTGTTTATGTTAAAATATGAGAATTGTATCATTTCCATTGCAAATAAAACATAACATATTTGGCGCAGTCTTGTAAGGAATTTCGAACAGGCAGCTAATTTGTAAGAAGAATGGCTACGGATGAACTGGTAAAGGCACTACTTGCATCAATGACTGAAGAGCGACACAACGTGAACAGCAGCATTGCGAATTGATTCAATTGCTTATGGGAAGACAAACTTTCAATTTAGAAGGAGGTGATTCTACAATTGTCCAACCGTTGTCCAGTGAACCTACGTTTCAAGCATTTAATATCAAAGATTGGCGAACGTATCACTCGAGACTTATGCAACATTTCGAAGCTCATCATGTGTTAACAGAAGAAACTCGTCGTGCATACTTTTTATCATGGGTTGGTGATGAAGCGTTTGTACTTTTACAAAAATTATTTGGCTCATCTGACATCAGCAAACAAACTTTTAGTGCACTTACCGCAACTTTAACCGAACATTTTAAAGAAAAAATGCATCCAATGACAGCTCGAGTCAAATTTCGCAAGACACTAACGACCAAGGACCAGTCCTATGCAGAATGGGTCGCCGAACTACGAGGTTTAGCTCGTGAGTGTCAATTTATTTGTTCTCGATGTCAAAATGAACTGATTGACGAGCAAATACGTGACATGATTATTTTGAACACTCCTCATCATCAAGTTCGAACTGCGGCGTTACAAGCGGAATCTCCTACATTACAGTGTCGTACGTCAGGCACAAATATTTGAAGCAACTCTTGCCGCAAATCAGACTATTACTGCAGACAACATCGAGGTTGAAATTAATCAAATGTCAAGCCAATACTCATCTCGCCGTAAAAGTTCTAAAGCAACTAGAACACATCAACCCTTTATTTCTAAATTACGTTCATGTTCACAATGCAATTATCAACACAAGCGTTCAGAATGTCCAGTTCGTAATGCTATTTGCAACAAATGCAACAAACGTGGACACATCTCGTCCGTCTGCACGTCTAGCGCTAATGAAACGAAAAATTTCGATAGCAAAGCACATGAACTGAAGAACAGAAGCAAGAATATCAAGTATTCTCGAACATCACATCAGGTGAAACACATTCAAGAATTGCCGACAAACGAAAGAATGCCAATCGAGGATACGGGACCTGCCTACAACGTGTATGCAGTCGTTAATGGAATCAAGCTCAAGTTTCTAATGGATACTGGAGCTTCTGCATCAATAATTGGACTTGCTGGATACGAAGCAATTGGTTCTCCGCCTCTGAAAGCTGCAAGCACTCAAATTAAAGGTTACTGTAACTCAAGCATTCCAATTAAGGGATTCTTCACGTGCAATGCACAAATTGGGTCAAGATACTCGCAACTTTTCAAAGAAGAATTGGGCCGATGCAACTCCTTCAAAGCTTCATTTCATTTGAAATCAAATGCAGCACCAAAGTTCTTCAAGCCGAAACCAAATCCATTCGCACTCAAAGACAAAGTTAAAGAAGAGCTCAAGCGACTCGAATCTGCGGGCATCATCACGCCTGTACGATTTAGCCAATGGGCCGCACCTATTGTTGTGGTACCAAAAACAAACGGAAAAGTTCGAATTTGTGGAGATTATAAGGTAACAGTCAATCCACAACTCGAAATTGAACAATTTCCAATTCCGCGAGTCGAAGAATTATTCCAAAAACTTGAAAATGGCCAACAATTTTCAAAAATTGATTTAGCCGACGCATATCTACAGCTTGAAATCGATGAACAGTCAAAACAGCATACCGTGGTCAACACACCTCATGGACTTTACCAGTATGAGAGAATTCCATTTCTCGTGGCAAGTGCACCTGCAATTTTTCAACGATTCATTGAACAGCTCACAAATGGACTGCGTGGCTGTGCAACCTACCTTGATGATATTATCGTTACTGGTGCAACCAAAGCAGAACACCTCGAAACACTTAATGAACTGTTCAACCGATTGGAAACCAATGGTCTACGCTGTAATTTATCAAAATGTGATTTCTTTACAGATGAAGTTGAATACCTTGGAAACATAATTAGCTCACGAGGTATTCGTCCATCTGAATCTGGAATCACGGCAATAAAGAATCTTCCTAAACCAAAGGATCTCGGCGAACTTCAATCTTTCTTAGGGAAAGTCAATTATTACGGCAAGTTTATCCCAATTTTTTCTGAGATCGCTGGTCCACTCAACAGGCTTCGTAAGAAGAACGTCAAGTTTACCTGGGGACCTGCTCAAGACAAAGCGTTTGAAAAGTTGAAGCAACACATCATTGGTGCCACCACGTTTGTACACTACAAGCCAAACTCCCCGCTCATTCTAGCAACTGATGCATCTTCGTATGGCTTTGGCGCTGTACTCTCACATCATGATGAATATGGACAAGAGCACCCAATCGCGTTTGCATCCAAAACGCTGAACAAGCAAGAATTAGCTTACAGTCAAATTGAAAAAGAAGCTCTGGGTATCATTTTTGGCATGCATAAAGAAATTTCACGAATACCTTTATGGCCGCAATTTTGAACTTATTCCGGATCACAAACCGTTGGTATCAATTTTTCACCCAGACAAGAAGTTACCTGCAACATCACTCCAGCGTCTTGCTCGCTGGGCTATTTTTCTAATGGCTTATCGCTATACAATACGTTACCGATAAACTGACAGGCACGCAAACGCTGATGCGCTGTCACGACTTCCATCTGGTGCAGATACCTTGTTTGATCAAGAACAGGAAACATGCATGTTTCTAGAAAATATTGCGGAAGAAACTGATTTACCAATCGATCTAGAATGCATTGCAAAAGCAACAGACCAGGATGAGATTCTCCGTAGTGTAAAACTCTACACTGAACATGGTTGGCCAGAAAAGCTACCATTGGAACATAGCAATTTGCAACCATTTTTTACTCGTCGCGACACAATCAGTGTCAAAGCTGGAGCACTTGTTTGGTTCACAGATCACAGTCGTATCGTCATTCCAGAAATATTACAACCGAACGTATTGAAACTTCTTCACGATGGTCACTGGGGAATTATTCGGATGAAGCAAATCGCTCGACGACATTGTTGGTGGCCGAAAATCGAAAAAGACCTGGAAAAAGTCATCAAAGACTGTGCTCCATGCCAACATAACGCTACAAATCCTGCTCGTACGTACGAAAGTTGGCCTGTTCCTACACATCCATGGCAACGCCTGCATCTTGATTACGCAGGACCTTTCAAAGGTGACTACTATCTGATAGTAATAGATGCGTATTCAAAATTTCCTTTCGTTGCCATTGTTCCTGATATTACCACGCAAACTACAATTGAAGCTCTCCGAAATATTTTTCTGTTAGAGGGACTACCAGAAACAATCGTATCAGATAATGGAACACAATTTGCTTCAAAAATGTTCCAGAAATTTTGCGAAACGAATAGTATCACCCACATCACAACTGCACCTTTTCAGCCTGCTTCAAACGGCGAAGTTGAACGTTTTGTACGGACGTTTAAAACCGGAAGGAAGAAAAATATGTGGGGAGCAAATGCAAAGAAAACTGCATGCGAAAAACTATTGTATACATACCGCACGACACCAAACCCACAAACTGGAAAGTCTCCTGCAGAGCTTCTACATGGTCGCAATTACCGAACAAAATTTTCAATTATGTTAGAAGCACCTCACTACAAACCCTTGCCTGGTATTTCGTCAACAAGATTTAAAATCAACGATCCAGTTTATGTGAAACTTTATGCACATAATTCACATTCGTGGGTTAAAGGGCGTATTGTTCAACAAATTGGTAAGATGATGTATTTCGTCAGCACAACCAAAAATGGAACACATCGACGACATCAAAATCAGTTGCGCAAAGCCACCAATTGCAATACTGTTCCCAACTCCGAGAACGTCGATGATGACTCTTACAATCTTGCATCAATCTTACGAGAAGCTTCTGAAATTCATTACGAGAAGTCATCAGATGTAGCTTACGAAATTCATCAAGAGAAGCCACCAGATGTAGCTTCTGCTATTCAAGAGATGCCTCCAGATGCAGTTAATCAAACCGACTACAACAGTTCTATATCACTACCACAAGAAAAAATTGATGCAACAACAATCACTTGTTAATGTTAAAATTAATTAATTAATTAATTAATTAATGTTAAAATAGGAGGATTGTATCATTTCCATTGCAAATAAAACATAACACTTGCTGTCAAAGCATAATGAAAGTTTTTAAAAAAAATTTGTGCAAATCGTTTTTGATTGCAGTGAAAACCAAAGACGGTTTGCACAAAAATGCTGTTTCAGCCCTGTTTGGGACTTCTTCAGCAGAGACGTAGCTCGACATTCCCACTGCAAACAAAAACGACTTGTCCAATTTATTCGCAATTGCGATGTAAGAGTGATGAAAAGATAAAATAGCGACATCTTACGATCGCTTTTTGACCTGACATTGCAATCAAAAACGATTTGCACAAAATTTTTCTAAAAACTTTCCTTATGCTTTGACAGCAAGCATGGCCGCCTTGCATGGGGGACTTATTAGGAGCAAATCCCGCTTCAATTTGTCTATCCCACTGCAACGTCAGGTCAAAAAGCGATCGTAAGATGTCGCTATTGTATCTATAAAGTTTATAGAAAAATTTTGTGCAAATCGTTTTTGATTGCAGTGAGAACCTCGAGCAGCCTCTGGACAGCTGTTTCAGCCCTGCTTGGGGCTTCTTCAGCAGAAACGTAGCTCGACATTCCCACTGCAGACCAAAAACGACTTGCCCAATTTATTCGCAAATGCGATGTAAGAATGATGAACATATAAAATAGCGACATCTTACTATCGCTTTTTGACCTAACATTGCAGTAGGATAGACAAATTGAAGCGGGATTTGCTCCTAATGAGTCCCCCATGCAAGGCAGCCATGCTTGCTGTCAAAGCATAATGAAAGATTTTAGAAAAATTTTGTGCAAATCGTTTTTGATTGCAGTGAGAACCTCGAGCAGCCTCTGGACAGCTGTTTCAGCCCTGCTTGGGGCTTCGTCAGCAGAAACGTAGCTCGACATTCCCACTGCAGACCAAAAACGACTTGCCCAATTTATTCGCAAATGCAATGTAAGAATGATGAACATATAAAATAGCGACATCTTACTATCGCTTTTTGACCTAACATTGCAGTAGGATATACAAATTGAAGCGGGATTTGCTCCTAATGAGTCCCCCATGCAAGGCGGCCATGCTTGCTGTCAAAGCATAATGAAAGATTTTAGAAAAATTTTGTGCAAATCGTTTTTGACAGCAAGCATGGCCGCCTTGCATGGGGGACTCATTAGGAGCAAATCCCGCTTCAATTTGTCTATCCTACTGCAATGTTAGGTCAAAAAGCGATAGTAAGATGTCGCTATTTTATATATAAAGTTTATGTTTAAAATTGCTTATGTATCTGTTTTTTTAGGTATTTTCCATCGAAGTATATCGTGAAAGTTTGAGGAAAAAGTGGTACTTATGCAAGTAACTAAACTTTGACAATGAAAGTCCTTTTGATTTTGAGTTTAAGGTTACTGCGAATGGAGCAACATAGCAATCCATTGCCGTTCAAAGTTACTTACTTGATATTTTTCATTGGGGATATTGAGAGAAAACACCGGTTGATGTATCTGATTTAAAGTGTCACATTTTGGTGTATGTTATAATGACATGATAATTTCATGTCTCTTAATTTCTCTTCATCTAATTTTACTGCAATAGTCAACCTAATAAAATAAAATCACAACCTACTTGATGGTAAATAAATATACATAACAGATATTATTAACGAATATTTTATTTGACAATGTCAAAGCCAACTATGACTTCCATTAAAAAAAAACAAAGGTTGGGTTCATATCTCGACTATTATGAACTTCTCACGTAATTTAATTAAGAAACAATGATCTACGCTAAAAGTCGAATAAAAAGTGTAATTCTCATTTTTTAATAGCTTTAAAAATGAAAAAGTTATTTGCATTTGAAGATTTGGTGAATTTTTCGTTTTTCGACTGTACCACGAAAATAGTAAGAAACAGCAAATTTTTGATTTAACCATTGAAATTGGCATAGAAAGTTGACCCAATATTGCGTACTTAGTAACAAATGAGTACCGACTTTGTTATTTTAAATGGAATGGAATTAAATATGGAATGTCTCTCCTAGGTTGGTTTCAAATTTTTTGCAACAATTAAGTTTGAAATTATCATATTTTGGTACATTTTTATTAATTTTATCACATAATATGGTAATTTGTTTTTTAATTAAAATTATCTCATATCACACAAAATAAAATTCTTCTTAATCTAAAGCCTACTAATACCTACCTACAGTAAAATCAAAAACATGAAATCGAATCTAAGCAAATTACATATTTTTGAAATTGAGAAAAAAGTATCTTTCTTAATTCGAGAAAATATACTATTTAAAATAACAAAATCGGTACTCATTTGTTACATTTCCGACCGTCATTTGTTTTCGTTTTCAGTAAACTCTGGTGGTTCAGATAAATTCCTAAAACGTTTGTATTTAACACTTTTTCATATGTCTGATAATAAAGTGTGTAGGTACCGCTCAAAATACAATCAAAAACCCTGTACATAGAATTCAAAACTTCAAGCTTTTCAGAAAGAGATTTAACCAAAAAATCACATTTTATTTTGGACGAAAAAAAATGATCTTCCAGAAAGAAATCAGATATAGGCTTTGGGAGATAATGTTTGAGAGACATAATTAATTTCACATCCTGAATATGATGCAATGATACATAACATAAGGTTCCGTTTAAAAAAAGTTGAAGACAATTGAAAATTTGTTTTTCTGACGGTACTATAAAATCGAGCAGGAGAGATTCTGAAACTTTAAATTGTTTCATAAAATTGCAAATAAAGTTAGGCATTGTAACGGCTTCCTGTGATCACCCCGTAGATCCGAATGATTTTCTTTTTTCTTAAAATTACCTTTTACATGACAAAGTAATAACTAAAATTTCTCACCTTTTCATATTTTCAGAAGGAAACTCAGAACTTACAAAGTACTCTATATAAAAATATGCACATATTTATGTATTCATTAATGCCCGGTTTCTGAAACGATAAAAAACTCTATGTAAAGATAAATTTTTAATGAAAGATAACTTTATGAAAAGTATAAAATGTTTACTTTACTACGTATACGCTTTATCCACGGATAAAGTTTTGGGAAACGGTTTTAGATGTTGTGGTGAGTTTATCTTGAATTTATCTCTACATAAAGCATAAAGTTATATATGTTTCAGAAACCGGTCATAAATGTCTTACGAAAAGTAAATAAGTATAAGTAAACTAACGAAAATATCCGACTATTCAGAATTGAACGTATTTATCCTACGGATATTGAGATTTGAATCCGAGTAGTCGTGTACACAGCCACTGCCATTTTTTAAAACGGCGCAGCTGTGGCCGGAAATCATTGTTCGTTTCACTGTAAATGTATCTGATTTCAGTCAATCTCGTAGTTAATACATTACAATATGACAACTGGGAAACTGTGTCTTATATTTATCAGGTCACAATCAATTTTTAGGCTTTACGATTTCGATTCTCTGCGTAACACGAGAAAACATTTTCGACTGTAAATTGTTCGTTCTCGTCTTATGCCTAAGCGTAATGAGCTTTTCGATTAAGTTTTTAATTAATTATAAGTTATTTTCCCCCATGTTCTTTGATGTCATTGATTTTGTTGACTTTTTAACCATCGGCCTGTATAATTCCGATTTGAATTAAAGTTAATTTTGCACCGGTTATTAATAGGCAAAGCAAAACAAGAAGAAAACAACGAGAACTACTCAACAAAGCTAATAAACACCTCTATAATAATTCAATATAAATATACAAGTCATGGTGCATGAATTTGTTGGTGGCGTTGGAACCGTTTTTTTTTTTTTTTTTGGATCATGCGGTTAAATTTCATGCACTGTTTTTAATACTATCACTCACCTATCAGCAGGTGTGTAAGCAGAAACGGCGAGAAATGGTTAACTTGCATAGTCACGTGTAGGCCATCTTTGGTTTTCTTGTCACCCAAAAACGCAGCAGCAGCGTTGTTCACCAAAATGTCCAATCTCTTTTCAGTCTCATTGATGTCTTTGGCAAACTGTCTAACGGAGTCTAGAGATTGGAAGTCGACTAATTTCACTACGACGTTCGGATTTCCAGTGGCTTTGATGATTTTTAGTTGGGCCTCTTCGGCCTTTTCTTTACTTCTACATGCCAAAATGACTCGGCCACCTCTCATGGCAAAATCTAAAGCCGTGGTATAGCCAATGCCTAAAAATTAAAATGGCCATTTTATATTTGTGTTTTTTTCTGAACGATTTTATTTATACTAGTGGCGGCGTTCTCGACTGACCACTCTGGAGCAAGTCTCTATCTTGTGTTTTTACACGAGGTTAAAACAAGATGGAAATACTCCAAGAGCGCAGGGTAGTCTAAAACAGTCTTTAATTCAACTGAAGTAAGCAAAAATATTTTTTATGTAACTCTTGATTAAGTTAGGTATTTCAAAACTGTCCCTATTTTTAACCAATTCTTCGCATCGTGTTGTACAATGATATGCGCACTATTTGGGTAATCCCCTAGATTACAATTTTTAATAATAATATTAATGTCTTTATTAAATTTTCTCACCAGTATTTGCTCCTGTGATGATGACAGTTTTTCCAACCAACGTAGTATAGGTCCCATTTCTTCTGGTGCTTAATTTGATGTAAAGCTTCAAAGCCACTCCTAACGCAACGATCGCAACAACGATCCACGACAAAACACAAGCACAGCAACTCATTTTCCTCGATGTACTGATCGCGAACGTGACGACGCCGGTTTTTTATACCTCAGCACCTCTTACCTCAGTGACTAATTTCTGTATATCAATATTTAGATAACTGAAATTTTATTAAATCACTGTGGCGTTTTAAACTTCTAGATGCTTTTAATCTTACTCACAATGAACAGATAAAGCAGCGACATCCTACGAAAAAAATTTTTTTCTTACAAAGTTATGAAATATTACGCTGTGGCATTCAGCGTTTGTGATTCATTGAAATAACTGCAAGTAATCAAGTTTAAATTGACCATTTAAGCCAGAATTGTTTGGTGGCAAGCTCTAGAATGTACTAAAAAGGAGAGACAGGTTTCCTAATTTTTATCAATTTCAAGTGTCTTATCTAACTCGAGAGTATTTTGTTATCGATAAGTAGCAAAAATTACTTAACAAGATTTATTTCTGGTTAGGTCTGTACAATAATTATTCAAGTTTTTCAAGGTTTTTGATTTCAGGCTTGTCGAAAGCTGAAAATATTTCCGTGAATACAAAAGCCCACCTCAGACTATTCTATTCGTTGTATACACTGTAAAGCCCGATTTCGTCGGCCCTGTCTGTATACATGTTTAAATGAAGTTCTTTTCTTTATTTTGATCGGTATAATACGCCACTGAAGTAGCGGCCGGTATTTTTGTTATACCGCGTGTAAATTACACGTAAACCTTGAAAAAAATAGAACGTTTTTCTAAACCATAGTTGCAGTCCGAAAATTTCTTGTTCCAAATATTTGTTGCAGTTGAATCAAATCAAGATTTGATAGTTGAATCAAATCAAGATTTGATTCAATTTTTTCAATGGTTTAGAAAAACGTTCTATTTTTTTCAAGGTTTACGTGTAATTTACACGCGGTATAACAAAAATACCGGCCGCTACTTCAGTGGCGTATTATACCGATCAAAATAAAGAAAAGAACTTCATTTAAACATGTATACAGACAGGGCCGACGAAATCGGGCTTGCAGAGAGTGCGGCGCATGTGGGCTCCGCTACTGAACCTTTCGGAACTACAATCATAACAACTTTGTGCTGTTAAATGAATACACAAATATGACTGCAAAATATTTTTTAAATTCTAATTCAGAAAATAACATTTCCCTTCTTCTTTAACTAGAAATAAAAAAATAGCTATATTAATTGGCTGTTCTCTTTGCTTATGTAACTAACCATGAAATTGATTAACTATTTCAATTCAACTGATATACAGGGTAAAAAGTAAAGAAAGAGAAACTAAAATAGTAAAGGAGACTGTGGTTTAAGAGATAATTGAAATTAACCTCCGCCCACAATAATTTTTATATCCATAGATACGTATTTCTGCAGCTAAGCTGCCATCTTCAGTACGCTACCAAATTAAAAGCACTAAAAAGATCTAAAAACAACCTAATTATCCTAATAAAATCATAAAAATGTTAAAACTAACAACAATCTAATCATCCAAAAAGTTATATATGTCTAAATGTAAGTACATATAAACTAATATGTAAAGATCTGAGATTAACCGTTACAAAAATCTTACAAATAAGTTAGAACCAAACAACACGGAAATACGGAAATAAATAATCCAAAGACCCGAAAAAGATCTTATTCTAACGAATAAATTATAAATTCCCTATTATTTGATACCTAAAAATCCTGAAAATAAACTATGCCGGCTGTTTCAAATTGGGTATGCACTGAAGGGATCTCCTAAACCGTAAGAGATACAAATTTGGTTAAATGGAAGAAAAGTTGCACGAAGCAATGCCTAACTCGTATTCATTAACAGAATAATTTTTTTCGTATTTCTTTTGGAGATATTAATAAAAATGCAAAAAAATCAATTTTCTTTTTCTCCGTGTATCTCTTTTATTATACAAAACTTTGAAATTCTGATTTAACTTTCTACAGGCACTTTTTGATTCTGCTTCGAATAAGAGTAATAGAATTGAAGTCAAACGTTTCGTCTTTCCACGACCATCATCAGTTTCGATTTTTTAAATACAACTTATCTCTTTTTATTTTTCTATTCGATAGCATTTTTTCTCCTGATTGTAATGTTGTCACACTTAATAATTGATATTAATTTGAAGCTTAAATAATTCAGCTTTTATATGAAAATTTTATTTAATACATAATCTGACATTTTTGGTTCATTTCCTATCTTTTTATTATTCTAGTCGATAGCATTTTTTCTGGTAATTTCAGTGAGTATAATACTTAATACCTTTTTTCAAGTAAAGTTAGAATATGACAAACAAACTGATATTGTTTCGTCATGTTTTTCTTAATAAGTAAATTTATTCCTAACCACTTTTTTTATTTGTTAAGTATTAGCAACTAACATTCAGTTGTCGGAAGAGGAAAAATCAATAAATATTGACTAAATGATATTAGATGATTAACATAAACCGAATAAACAGCAGTATAAACATATTAAATTACAAGAACAAAATAAATAAGTTGAATACAAATTATAAAAGAACAAAGAAACATTGAGTTTTGTGAAATAAGTAAAGTGAAATAAATAAATTAAAATAAATCGTCGAAATGTCCTCCACTGTTTTCAAGATACAGATTCGTCCTTAATCCTATGTGTTATCTAGCGTGTCGAACCTTTTCTATAAGAATCTAATATTCGCCTTCTTAGTTCCCCGTTATTATTTATCTAAATGCTAGTCACTCTTTCAATGTCCAAAATATAAAGCCTACTTTATCCTGTTTAAATTATAGATGGTGGTCCCGATATACCGTGCCAAACTTTAACTGTTCAAAAGAAGTGACAACATTTAATACCATTTTTGGACTTAACCATATTAAAGAAAACATAGTGAAGTGTTGAGAGCCACTGAGTGCTAAAGAAATTTAAAAAAAAAAAACATTGTTATAGAAAGTATCTTTCAAATTTATCACAAGAATATTCATTTTTAGCTTTGTAAAAGGTACTATTTAGTAATATCTAAATATTTTTAGTATAATTAGTATTCACTTTTTCTTTTAACCCAATAGTGCGAGTCGAAATTTAGAACTAGGCTTTTTCATTCCTATACAGAAAAACTTTAAATAGTTTATTATAATTTACACTTTAGCTAAGAAAATGAACTAAAAATGTCAAATTATGTATTAATTATAGTTTTCATATAAAAGCTGAATTATTTAAGCTTCAAATTAATATCAACTATAAAGTGTGACATATCATTACAAATAGGAGAAAAAATGCTATCGAATAGAAAAATAAAAAGAGATAAGTTGTATTTAAAAAATCGAAACTGATGATGGTCGTGGAAAGACGAAACGTTTGACTTCAATTCTATTACTCTTATTGGAAGCAGAATCAAAAAGTGCCTGTAGAGAGTTAAATCAGAATTTCCAAATTATGTATAATAAAAGAGATACAGGGAGAAAAAGAAAATTGATTTTTTACATTTTTATTAATATCTCAAAAAGAAATCAGAAAAAAATTATTCTGTTAATGAATACGAGTTAGGCATTGCTTCGTCCAACTTTTCTTCCATTTAACCGAATTTGTATCTCTTACGGTTTAGGAGATCCCTTCAGTGCACACTCAATTTGAAACAGCCGGTATATGTTGTGTATAAATCGAAAAAAAATAAGATTGTGATTTTAGATAAATCTGATTATTATGAAATGGTAAATAACTTAATAAATAATGGTCCCTACAAGAAACTACCCCGAAACCCGTTGCCAAAGTTAATGAAAGCTGTCAAAGGCACGATTAAAAATATCCCAATCTTATTTCTAAACAGGATAAATTCAAGATTGATGTATCTAACCCCACTGTACCCAAATTGTATATCCTTCCCAAAATACACAAGGCAGGCAAATCGGTGAGACCAATCGTGTCAGGTATAAACTCACCCACTTAGTCTCTTTCCAAATGGTTGAATATCGAGCTCAGTGCGCTTCCCAATCCTCAAGATAAATTTTCGGTAAAAAATTCAATGGAGTTTATAAATAAGATTAAAAATATTTCTTTACAAGAAGGAGAAATTATGGTCTCGTTTGATATTCACTCCTTATTGCCTAGTGTGCCCATACCTGAAACACCAACTTATTTGGGAGAACTACTGACAATGATGTAGATAAAGATAAATTGGAGGAATTCGTCAGGCTCACATCTCTTTGCATGTCTCAGAATTGTTTTCAAATAAATGGTGAGTATTTTGAACAAGTTCAAGGGACCGCAATGGGTAACTGTTTGTCACCGTTTTTGGCCAATTTATTTACGAGTAAATTCGAAAATGACGTAAGAGATAATGATCAGTATTTTCCAAGAATTTGGATACGATATGTGGATGACATTTTTGCTATTTTTGATACCAAGAAGTGTAATTTGGAGGATTTTATAGGAATCTGTACAACACAAACTCGCAGCCCTAAAATTTTTAGTAAATAAAATACTCTTTTCCACTTACTAAACCCCGATATGATAAAGAACTTAAATATATTAAAAATGTTGCGGTTCATAACGGTTATACCCCTCAAATAGCAGATAATGTAATTAGGAAGATTAGCTATGGGAAACAGGTCCAAAATTCTAGCATTTTACCGGCAACTTCATCTCTAGGAAAAATTCTTAAAATGCCTTTGGATCCGTTTTGCACCAAAGGTTTAAACATATTTTTGAAACCCAAAACTTACGATTAGGTTTTCAACTAACAATACCATAAAGAATTTATTGGGAATGGCAATTTAAAGAATTCAAACAACGGACCAATACCTAGATCCGTATTATTTAATTTACTCTATTTTGTAGGTTCATTTTATTTAACGGTTCACATTTAGATATATATGTTTATTATCAGTAGTATAGCTAGCGGGATCCTAGACCACTTTGACCTAAAGCACTTAAAGTATGAAAATAAAATTCCAATTCCTATTTAATAATATTCATCTTTCCCCAGAACATTTTCAAATACTGCTGTGCTTAGGTCGAATCGTCCTAAATGCAGAAGAATAAATCTTTTGACATTAATAAGATATTATAAATTTTCCGAAATTCTGTGTTTGACAATTTTCCGTTTTAATTATGCATGTCTCTAAAAGCTCTAAGGTATCTGGAAAACCTAGACAAATCTGTCCAAATATGTAATAATGTATAGGGCGTTCCGTCAGAAATAAACATATTCTATACCCAAGAAACTAAACACTTTGTAAATTGCCAAGTGCTTCGTGAAGAATCTTGCTGACTCGTCAATTTAAAAGTGTGATTGACCGAGAGCCGTTCGAGTTGGTTATTTTAAATTACGGAAGAAAAAAGAATTCTTATTACAGCTTCCTGTAATATCAATGTTTCCTTACAATCAATTAGATTTTTTTTTATCTTGTTTTTCAAGTGTTTAATTCTTTTTTCAAAAATTTTTATATTTTATAAGAGTTATCAATTTAGCAATTAAATTACAAAAAAATGCCTAAAAATTAATGTCTGAAGCACTTAAATGCATTTTAAAGTACGTAAGTGCGTAGTAAATTGAAATTCCAATTCTTATTTAATAATATTCATCTTTTGTGGAACATTTTCAAATACTGTTATGCTTAGGTTGAATCATTCTAAATGCAGAAGAATAAATCTTCTCAAAAGGTGAGTAACCAAATAAATAATTTTGAACCTGAAAGTAGTGTAAAATTATCAATAAGAGTTACGGTTTGCAATTATAAATTCACAATGCAGTATCTTTTATTTTTTTTAGTTCCTGTTCCTTCGTTAGCGTTAAATTTTAAGCATTTTGATTTCATGAAGTACGTAAGGTTCTGCTAACTCAACGAATTTGACTTATTTTTGTTTCTCCAGAAAAAATAAACTTCTGCTTATTTTTCAAAAATTAATTAAACGAGAATCTCATTCTGTAAAACGACAGTTATTTATTAATTAATTTTTTTTCTAAAATAACATACACTCTTCTGACCCAACCGGATGTAATTACTTGTTTTGTTCAAACACGTTGAATCCTGTCTTTGCAGGTAAATGACCTCTTTCTTTTCTTTTTCTTTTTTTTGTAATGCCGAGGTTTTACAAAAATCAAAAAATGAATTACTTAACCACACAACAGTTTCAGTTATTTGCAATTGCTCAAAGATAACTTTATCAGGTAAGCTTTTCAATATTTTTCTTTTTCTTATCATTACAATTATATTTCTTCCTACATGTAGTCGCAACACCTACCACAGAAAAATTAAAATTTAACTACACCTACGAAAGAATCAACCAAAGCTGCAGTCTACGATTTAGGAAGAGCATATGTAACAACATAGGCCCAGCAAGAGACAAAGAAATTATCAATAAGCAGACATCATCGACGAAGAATATCGTGCAACATTTTAACCATTCCGACGGTGATTACATGATAGTGTACGGTGATCGTAATGCACAATTAATCGGTCAAGTAAGCGAACTATCGTGACAACGGTTTTTTTGCTCTCAGAAACAATTTTAATTATTTAACATAAGATGCCTGGTGTATTTGAAAATACATGACAAACAATTAATTATTTAGTTTTACAAACGTTTTGCAGTTTCATAAAAACACATAAATGACAATTACAAAGAGTAAATGTAATTAATTTTCATAAGTTGTTTGATGTGAATAAATGATTTGATTTGATTTGATTTGATGTGAAAAAAACGTCCTTAAAAATATTTTCTTGTAATATTTACAGAAATAAACGTAAAAGATTTCATTAAAAATTTAAGTAAGCTTGCACTTTGACAAACATATACAACACATTACAAGTGGTTTCGATAAAAGAAACCTTGGACTAGTTTTGCTGAATGTGCACATTTTTCAAAGTTCACTGACTCGTTATACGACCACGCTTGATAAAACTTGTTCAAGAACTAAACGGGGGTTAGATTTATTTCTTTTCTTCAACGACCTCTTCTGGTATTATGACGTCATTGCCAACATTCTCCAGAGCTGCAAGAAGTAAAGATTTTTCTGCAACGGCCTCTTCGGCTCAAGAACTAAAGAGATCACTCCCCTAACTTAGGGGATGACCTTCAATGATGGTCACTTCGGATGGATACATGTCATCCGCATTTTTTTTCAAGGTCAAAGTGGTCTAGGATCCCGCTAGCTACACTACTATTATCATTATTATTTTCTAGATCTTAAGTCAAAAATTGGTTGCTAGATATCGTACTTGTTATGCCAAAAAAATCATGTATAAAGGGGTGTTAGAGACAGTTAAGCGCATTTGCACTGGATATTTGATAAGAATTTTCCTAAAGTGCTCTTAAGAAATTTTTTCGGGACTTTGGACTATTTATTTCCGTATTTCCGTGCTGTTTGGTTAGCTCTTATTTTAGGTGTTTACATATAATTTTTTTTTTCAATTTATACCTAAAGCCGGCAATACATGATCATAAATTGCCTGAAATTTACATGTAATTTATGACAAAACCTATTTTTCAACGTGTATAGTGAGAAAAAAGAATTACATGAATTTATATATGTAAAATTGACAACATAGAGCAAGTTCTATTTTTCAAGGTTTTTGACGTGAAATTTTAGTAAATTCTAGTGACTTTGATTGTTGCTGTTGGCTGTTGACTCATATAAATGAAGAACGACTTCAGCTAGTTCGTGTGGGTATATATTTATAAATAATTTTAGCTTCAAGATAGTTTAATCATTGATAACTAAGTGCTCTCCGTTTGGATGATACCCTTGATAACATAATCCAACATTCCCAGCTATTCAAAGAAAATAACTTGAAGTTAGAAGCATTAATGAGTTACCATTTTCACCAACATTAACATTCTAAATTACTATTTAGCGGAACATCTTTTTATTAATATAATTGAAACGTATATTGCGAATTACAATTCATGAATTTATACACACATGTTTACATGAATTTTTACGTGAAACTATTGGAACATGTACTGCCGGTTTAAAGCCCGCAATAGACGATCATAAATTGCATGAAATTTATATGTAATTTATGACCAAACCTATTTTTCAACGTGTATAGCGAACAAAAAAAATTACATGAATTTATACATGTAAAATTGACAACAAAGAGCAAGTTCTATTTCTCAAGGTTTTTGACGTGAAATTTTAGTAAATTCTAGTGACTTTGATTGTTGCTGTTGGCTGTTGGTTCAGATGAATGAAGAACGACTTCAGCTAGTTTATGTGGGTACATGTTTATAAATAATTTTAGCTTCAAGATAGTTTAATAATTGATAACCAAGTGCTCTCTGTTTGGATTATACCTTTGATAACATAATCCAACATTCCCAACTATTCAAAGCAAATAACTTGAAGTTAGAAGCATTAATGAGTTACCAATTTCACCAACATTAATATTCTAAATTACTATTTAGCGGAACGTCTTTTTATTAATATAATTGAAATGTGTATTGCGAATTACAATTCATGAATTTATACACACATGTTTACATGAATTTTTACGTGAAATTATTGGAACATGTATTGCCGGCTTAACATTTATTCTATTTATTTCCATATTTCCGTGTTGTTTGATTAGAACTTATTTGTAAGATTTATCTGACGCTTAATTTTAGATCATATTAATTTATATTTACTTACTGTTTCACTTGTTTGTTTGCTTTCGCCGGCTAAAGGTGTTTTGTTTGTGCTGTGAATATAACGTAGCTTTTGCTGGAATTTAGCAGAAACGCCTATCTACGGTTGTACCGGAATCTTCTCCCACACCACCAGCGAGTTTTGGGGTATTTTAGAGCCTCATCCGAAGCCTGAGCTGTTTGTAAACTCAGGTAAATTTAGGAATCGCATTTGGCCATTATGGACGCTAACGGCATTCTTTCTTTTTTTCAGGCTCTTACTTTTACTCTTACATTTATTTTTACTTTCACCGTTTACATTTACCGTCGATTTCATTCTACTTGCGACTTTTGGAGTCACTTTCAGACTGAATTGCAATTGCAGCTGCAGTTTCAATGCCGTTTCCTCCATACGAATCAACACGATATACAGAACACTGGTACGCGCACTTCCCTATCTTCCCCATACAAAACGAGGAAGTCAAAAGTAGTGCCTAGTTAAGTGATTTAAATTTTACCGCTAGATGACACCAATGTATGAACGACTGTCACTAAACGTCATTAATGTACTCCTGTAGGTTATATTACGTGTTGTTGGTACGGTTGTAGGCGACGTATATTCAGTTTTTACGTGTGTATTAATGGCAAACTTTGGTTGGTGTGTAATGAAATAAAGAATAAATGGCGACTGTCAAATTTAGCAAGCAATCAAACAGATGTAGAAAGATATTTACTAATGTTACGAGCAAGTACGTTTTGCCTTGATTTTTACAAACCTTTCAGAGGTTATTGGTATTACCTGTTTCTTGTATCTGTTTGGTAGTGGTGGAAGAAAGGAGAAATGTGAGATTAGCATTAGTTCAGTGGGAGCATACATTTAGTTGAGGAATAGCATCATCTGTCAGTGTGCTTTGAATGATTTCATTTCCACTGACTTAACGATTTTCTACAATTTTTCTTGAAAATGTATCAAGCACACAAAATGTTGCTTTAATATTGTGACACCTGCATTTTGATTCATTCTTGAAGCCTTTCCAAAATCTATAACTAACAATATTTCATAATTAATGGTATGAATCGTAAGTCTACATCTGTAACCCAAATTGGTTTGACAGCAGTTTATTCTGGTTAACTGAAAATTTAATGATGCTTTAAATATCTACTAATGTTTTTAATTCACTGGCATTGAATCAACGCACAACGAGTATCTTCATCTTGTGTTATTACAAGATGCAAACACTCTGATTGCAACCAGTGCAAATGAATCGAAGATGCTATTTGCTTCACTGTTCTTTGTCAATTTCTTCGAGATTAATAAAATGCGTTCAATTAAATCCGTTATCGAGATGGCTTGGAACTTGCTTTTATTTTATACCGGCACGTCGTAGCTTAGTACGTATATTGAATAACTGCGAACTGTCAGCGGTGTTTACTGTCAAAGGTTTTGTTTACATTTTCGAGGTATTATGTTCCGTTATTTGTGTTGTCGCTTTAATTCCATTAAAAAACAGTTCTTTTGGCTTATGTCAAATGCAAATTTTACGAAGTCGCGTTAACTTAAGCCACATGATTATAATAAACATAACCCAACTTTTTATACCCATTTATGATTTTCTATAAATTGAATAAGAGAATGCAATTAACGAAAACATTTATTTTTTACAAAAGGTGCTTAAAATGCCCACCACCTACTTCATAACATTTTAAAACTCTACGTTTAAGGGAACTCACGACTACATTTTCTAACAAGTTCGGATTTTGATTAATTTCTTCAAATTTTTGCCTTATTCGGTGCTGTAGTTCTTCTAGATTGTTCATAGGGGTTGCAAATATTGAATTTTTAAGGTAAGGCCATAAAAAATAATCACAAGGTGTTAAATCGCACGACCTCGGAGGAAATGGTGTTGGAGTGTTGCGACTTATAATTCGGTCATCATAAAATTCATGCAGCATGGCCAATGTTTCTGCTGTACAGTGGGGTGTTGCACCATCTTGTTGAAAGTAACCACCTTCTAACTCATCATCGTGAACGTTATCCAAAAATTCATTTAAAATTTCATTTCGGTATCTTGTTGCATTAAGCGTACCTAAAAATTAACATGCGAATATAAGTTTAAAGATTATTTTTATGATTTATATATTTATAAACACCTTCAAAGAAAATTGGTCCAATTAATCGTCTGCCACTTATAGCGGCCCATACACCAATTTTTTCAGGATGCAATGGATGTTCAACAAACATATGAGGATTATCTGAATTCCAAGATCTCATATTCTGCGAATTTACATATCCAGACAAGTAGAACCACGATTCATCAGTAAAGAAAGTCATCCGTAGGGTATCGTCATCATTATTTAAAGTGTTTATAAACCATTGGCAAAATTCTAACCTCTGCGGTATATCAATGTCTTTCAATTCGTGAACTGCTGTTAGTCGATAAGGATATAAATGTAAATCCTTTCTTAACATCGCATGAGATGTTCCAACTGAAACTTCCATTTGTTGCGCTAATTGTCGAACAGTTGTTTTTGGGTTATTTTGCATGATTTCTCGTCCATCATCGATAACCTGTTGACTTCGTTTAAGAGGACGACCAGAACCTTCCTTTCTTAAGATACCTCCAGTTTCACGAAATAGCGTAACACATCGATCCAGCGTAGCATTAAAATGGTTGTAGTCAATAATCAACTCCGGAAATTTAGCTCTGAACTCTTCTAAACAATCTGGTCTAGAATATACCCAATTGCCGTTAATTTTACGTCCATTTCGAAAATACGATTTTAACATAAACACTCTATGTTCAGTAGTAAACATTTCTCGGCAGTTTAGTTCCCAAAAGAACTGTTTTTTTAAAGGAATTAAAGCAACAACACAAATAACGGAACACAATACTTCGAAAATGTAAACAAAACCTTTGACAGTAAACACCGCTGACAGTTCGCAGTTATTCAATATACGTACTAAGCTACGACGTGCCGGTATAAAATAAAAGCAAGTTCCAAGCCATCTCGATAACGGATTTAATTGAACGCATTTTAAATCATTTTATTTTCTGAAAGAGCCAGAGTGAAACATAGATAAACTTTCATTACGTTGGTCATCATCAGTTTTTTCAAACTTGTGATGCAAATGAAGACAAGTGCTACTCTTACGGTAATCTTGGAATAAGGGATGTAATCAGATTAAACAATATGTTTATTAAATTAGAAATAATATAAAGAACCTGCTTTATATTATTTCTAATTTAGTAAACATATTGTTTAATCTGATTACATTACAGGAGATTTTAACAAGTTTGATGACCTTGCAAATTAATTCCATCGACGCGAAGTGTTATGTGAGAGGCTCATAAGGTTATGAGCCTCTCACATAACACTTGATATTTTCAGATGGAATTAATTTGCAAGGTCATCAAACTTGAAAGAAACAAGCAGTAACGTATAGGTGTTTTAACTTTATGCACTTTTGGTGTCACTTGCATGCAGAACTGATGTTGCTAGATAGGTACTTTTGTAAGTTTATATCCACTCGTTATATTGAGTACATTTTAATCAGTACATCGGTCAGTTTAATGCCAGGTGGATTGGTGGATATTCTAGGATAGATAGCAATCTTACGATGAGTTCATGTTTATGTTAAAATCTCCTTGCTTCAGTACAAATTAACTCTGAGAAGTCTTTCTATTTTGACTGCAATGTAACTAAATTAGGAAACGATTTAAATTATTCGCCAATACATACCCTCTTTAAATTAAAATTTCTACGCCTGACAACTTCGCTTTAAATTTATAGTTAAATTCAAAATGCAGTATTTAACCTCAAACCAGTTGTTGCGTACTGACCTCTGTTTATCTCTGCCCATGTGCTTTGTGTTAACCACAAGAGCCTCAGAAGAACCGGCTGCGGAATTTGATAAAAATGACAGTCCGCGATACGGTTCTGCCATCTAGCGAATTTTTACAAACTACTCAACTTGCTCAAAATTTTAAACTGAAAATGGCGGCGAGTGAGCGTACCAGTGTTCTCTATATCGTGCGAATCAAGTTTTCAACCGAGACGGACTCGTCATCTCCTGGGCTGACGTCGAAACTCTCCCGGCCACAAAGCATTGTCACCAGGTGTCACTGCACCACAGACTTCGCCATCGGGGGAATAAACTGAACATAAACTGACAACTTTGACGTTCGATTTCGTGAGTTAACCTTGTTCTCAAATTTTACTCAACGATTTTGATATCGCGTTTCGATGATTGCATGCCCTTTATGGAGAACGAATTTCGGCTGAATCCGTAGTTTATCGTTACGTAGTACGACTAGCTTAAAGTAGCAGTGTCTATAACGTAAGTGTTATTGTTTACGATTTGTATATTTATTAACTTTTATTGTAGATTAATAAAGGCGGAATTTTGTGGATTTATGTGTATCGTTCGTTCTCTACCTTCACTTACAAGTGAGATACGTTTAGCCTCGAGATTTGTGTGGAACCTTCTGCAAACACCGAATCGGTCCGGGGACGCTGACGAGGTGCTTTTACGCAATCAGCTTGGGTTTAGTCCGTACTGGCGCCCGAATACTTTACCATCAAAATATTACCCAACCCCATTCTCACTGTAGCTAGCCATGGGGAAGAGCTGGTGGGAGACCCAGCGCAGACTTGTCACCAGGTCCAGCTAACATTAGAGGCTATTTGCTTTACAGCAAATTCGGCATACGACAAAATTGAAATAACCCTCGATTCGGAACGGTAAAGGCGGTGTATTGACGAGATTCTTTGGCAACAGGAATCTGCCAATAAGCAGATTTGATGTTCAGTGACGTTAAATATTTTGCGTCACGCAGTTTGACCAAAGTGGCAGAAATGTAAGGTAAAGGGTAAGCATCTTTAGCTGTAACCTGATTGAGTTTACGGAAGTCCACGCAAAACCGAATTGTACCATCCTTCTTTGGCACTAGAAGTATTGGAGATGACCAAGCCGAGTTAAGATCTTAAGTCGGGAACAATTTCCATGGCTCTCCAAAAATCTGCACCTAAGATTAAAGTGTGAGGAAGGTCGGATACTACGAGAATTTCAATAATTTTTACTCGATCCCTCAATCTAACAGGGGTAGTAATTCTTCCAGGACTCAAACACGGTTGTACATTGGCAACAGTGCAAGTTGTCTGATGTATGACAAAAGAAAGACCGAACGTCTCAAGAATTTCCCATCCAGGTCCACCGATTATTGTACATGAAGCACCAGAATCTAAAAGTCCTAAAAATTTTGTATCAAAAATCGAGACCTATAAATAAGGACGTTCGTCACCTTGAGCACTAGCCAAAACAAAGTCGAGACAATTTTTAATATGTTGGGGAGTGGTCGGTTTAGTAAGACGATAGCATTGCACTAGACGACCTCCTAGCGCATAGCTGAAACGTGTTTTGAACATTTTGGGCAAGTTTTGGTGGTCTCGTTAGGCTTGCCGCATCGAAAACAATGCTTTTGTACTGGGATTGTACAGTCACGAGAAAAATGTCCTTCTCTTTTACAGTTCCAACACCTTTTGTTTCGATTTACAGGCTGCTTTGGACTTGTATTAGAGCTAAACCTGAACAAAAAGCTCCTGCTAGACGCATGGGTGGTCATTCGAAAATTTCTAAACCGTGGAAAGTCATTAGCATCGACCTTATCGGACCCCTTCCTCGTTCGACGAAAGGAAATCAGTACATTTTGTTAGTAACAGATTGTTTCAGTAAGTTTACAATGTGTTTTCCTCTTCGTAAGGCGACTACTCCGAAGATTGTTCAACATCTGGAGGAGAATATCTTTCTATTTTTTGGGGTCCCTCGTATAATAATATCGGACAACGGAGTACAATTCAAATCTCGAGACTATCGGAACCTTTTGACGTCATATCATGTCCGCCCATCATATACATCGTATTATCACGCTCAAGCAAATCCTGTTGAAAGGGTTAATCGAGTCATCAAAACCATGTTGATCTCGTATGTTTCTCAAGACCATCGTAAGTGGGACCTATTTTTGCCAAAGGTTACTTGTACGCTGAGGACAGCACGTCATGAGGTTACTAAGTTAACTCCGTATTTTCTCAATTTCGGTAGAGAGATGTGTCTCAAAGGTAGCCTTGATCCAGAAAAGACTCCTAATCCTGACATGGTTGATGTGGAAATTGAACAGAATCCAACTGACCTTCAATCTCGTTCTGGTAAGTTTGCTAGATTATACCAAGATGTTCAAGAACGTCTTCAAAAGTCCTATGAAAGGTCAAAGTGTCGTTATGACCTACGTAGGCGAAAGGTTGATGTCGAACCCAATCAGTTGGTGTGGCGTAAAAATTTCGTCTTGTCTGATGCTTCCAAACATTTCACAGCTAAACTGGCTGATAAGTTTGTCAGACCCTTTGATATAAATCGCCGAATTTCCACAGATGCCTATGAATTAAGAGATTGTGATGGAAAAATTTTACCTGGAAATTGGCACAGTTCACAACTTAAGCCTAGTCCTTCTGAAGACTGAGGTTTTGGGTTATCGTCCTCTTGTTACCTTCTGTTTTTCTTTCTCGGAGGCGAACCAACAATTTCAGCCGCATTAAATCTAGGCGTATTAACTTTTGCTTTAAACTGCCCAATTAATTTGTCTAACTCAGTTACAATTTGATCACGTGCTTCAATGTCGGATTCCGAAACGCTAAGCATCTATTAGCACGGGCCAAAGCGTGTTTTAGTTTCATTTTATTTTCCTTTCTGTTTTCTAAAGTTAGTCTATAATTAAGAATTATGGTGTCACCGAATTTGCTGCAAAGCGAATAGCCTCTAATGTTAGCTGGACCTGGTGACAAGTCTGCGCTGGGTCTCCCACCAGCTCTTCCCCATGGCTAGCTACAGTGAGAATGGAGTTGGGTAATATTTTGATGGTAAAGTATTCGGGCGCCAGTACGGACTAAACCCAAGCTGATTGCGTAAAAGCACCTCGTCAGCGTCCCCGGACCGATTCGGTGTTTGCAGAAGGTTCCACACAAAACACGAGGCTAAACGTATCTCACTTGTAAGTGAAGGTAGAGAACGAACGATACACATAAATCCACAAAATTTGGCCTTTATTAATCTACAATAAAAGTTAATAAATATACAAATCGTAAACAATAACACTTACAAAAAATTTTGCAATGTCAGGTCAAAAAGCGATAGTAAGATGTCGCTATTTTATCTGTTAATAACACTTACGTTATAGACACTGCTACTTTAAGCTAGTCGTACTACGTAACGATAAACTACGGATTCAGCCGAAATTCGTTCTCCATAAAGGCCATGCAATCATCGAAACGCGATATCAAAATCGTTGAGTAAAATTTGAGAACAAGGTTAACTCACGAAATCGAACGTCAAAGTTGTCAGTTTATGTTCAGTTTATTCCCCCGATGGCGAAGTCTGTGGTGCAGTGACACCTGGTGACAATGCTTTGTGGTCGGGAGAGTTTCGACGTCAGCCCAGGAGATGATGAATCCGTCTCGGTTGAAAACTTGATTCAAATTCATATGGAGGAAACGGCATTGAAACTGCAGCTGCAATTGCAACTCAGTCTGAAAGTGACTCCAAAAGTCGCAAGTAGAATGAAATCGACGGTAAATGTAAACGGTGAAAGTAAAAATAAAAATAAGAGCCTGAAAAAAAGAAAGAAAGCCGTTAGCGTCCATAATGGCCAAATGCGATTCCTAAATTTACCTGAGTTTACAAACAGCTCAGGCTTCGGATGAGGCTTTAAAATACCCCAAAACTCGCTGATGGTGTGAGAGAAGATTCCGGTATAACCGTAGATAAGCTTTTCTGCTAAATTCCAGCAAAAGCTACGTTACATTCACAGCACAAACAAAACAGCTTTAGCCGGCGAAAGCAAACCAACAAGTGAAACAGGCAAGAACGGAAGGCATCGACGAGCTAAACATACCAGTCAATCAGTTTAAAAGGTCAAAAAATACGGCTTTAATGCCTCGATAACCAATGAAATTACTCGTGACCATATTTGGTCAGGAAATGCGGAGAAGCAACGGCAACAGTGTTGTCAGATGAACTCGAAACTCTAGGGAAAACCATCGTTACCAAGTTTTGAAACGTAACAGCCCCCCCCCCCTTCACCAGAGAGGAAATTTTTCATGAAAGGAAAAATTTCAGAACCTTTCCGCAAGAAAACGTAATTCCTTTAATTATAGACTAACCTTAGAAAACGAAAAGGAAAATAAAATGAAACTAAAACACTATAAAATGTGGTCAATTAATTATTTTTTTTAGTTACCTTCATGGTCAAATGACTATCATGGTCGTCAATTTGAACAACTTTTGTAGATTTTTATGCACTAATCTTTTAGGTTTTTTTTCATGTCGCTATTTAGTTTGTTGAATAAATATTTCACACGTTATAGTTGTTTTTCAAAGCATACTTAACAATTTTGCGTCAACACCACACATGTGAAGTTCGATTTTCAATTTTTGTTTTGTTTTGTTTTAATTCTTTCATTTATGTTTTCTGCCATATTTGCTAGTCAAAACTTAAAGTGTTGCATGTCACTGAATTTAGAAAAAATAACTCTACCAGTTATAATAATAAAAAATATACAGAGCCATTTAGAGAATATAAGTTGACACTCTTTTAGCCATGTAACTAAAAAGAAATAATTAATTGATCACATTTTATAGTATTTATAGTCTCATTTCATTTGCCTTTTTGTTTTTCAAAATTAGTCTATAAATAAAAAAGTTATGGCTTGAGACGTTTTCTGTAGGACACCTGGTATAACAATAACTGAAGAAATATTATTTTTTACGTAACTATAGCAACCATAACAATCCTTCAATACACTTTAATACGCCGTAACAATCGACTGAAGCAGCTAAAGCTTCTTGATGAACTCTTCTATTGAACACTTGATATACCGGGTGAGTCATATATCCCCATTTCTGCAATAACTTCCTTATCAACAGAGATAGGGCAAAAAACTTTTGAGAAAAACTATTTGACATGTCAAGGACTATATCTTTGTTAAAACAGTTAATGTCGATCCGTAATTGTTTTCGAGTGGCCACGCCTCTTTCGATTTTTTTAAATTACATAGTATATTTCTAATGATGAATTTTCTGATAGTGTAAGAGTTTTGCCATTTTAGATAAAAAAATTCACCGAAAAAGACCAAAAACTTTTCCATCATAGTAAGCCACGGATTATGGTGCGAAAAAGATTTTATTCCAACCCCAAACAGGGCTGAAAAAGCTGTACAGGGTGGATTAATTTCGTTGTCTCTTATGGGCATCTCCGTAACTATAAGAGATAGAAAGAAACTAGTGGCCAAGTCTCGATCTCTGTTTTGGAGATTAAGTCAATAGTGTAAACAAAAATTCGGGGGGATAAAAATGTGAACATCCAAACATATTTTTTTTTCCGATTTATACATTAACATATATAGTTTATTTAAACTTTTTACATATTAATTTATATTTACTTACATTTAGACATATATATCTTTTAGGCTGATTAGATTGTTGTTAGCTTTAATAATTTTAAGATTTTATCAGTTTGATTAGGTAGTTTTAAATCTTTCTTAGTGCTTTTAAGTTGGTAGCGTACTGAAGATGGCAGCTTAGCTGCCGAAATACGTATCTACGGATATAAAAATTATTGTGGGCGGAGGTTAATTTCAATTATCTCTTAAACCACAGTCTCCTTTACTATTTTAGTTTAACTAAATTAGAACTAAAACTAAATTAAGGTTTCTTTTTTTTGTTTCTCTTGAGTTATACTTATTATTATTATTATACAAACAAAATCGGACATATATCAAACTAGATTTGCCTGCATTCATATTTAATAAAAACAAAAAAGCTTTTGCCAGATCGGTCGCGATGGGTGCTACATTTCTCAAACGGAATTTTGTAAAATAAAGTGAATATGGATTTCTTTACGCGGGCAAAACTGTCTAAAGGTTTGAAAGTTCGTTAATATTTAATAAAAACAAAAAAATGTCGGCATTGCATTGAAGCCAGCCTACTGAGACTAGGGTACGCAAAGATAATAACACAATTGACAGCTTTTTCTATTAATTATAAAAATTAAGCCCAACAAAGTATATATTTTTGAAAACAGAAAAAAAATCTCCGTGTAATGAAGACACTGCCTACTATGATTTCCATATAAAAAAACATAACTGTTATATCTCGAAAATTTAAGTAAATATTAAGAAATCAACTACACCACTAAATTGTATTCCAAAAAGTGTCCTAATAATGTTCAAGCAGTTTTTTAATATCTCTACAAATAAACGAGATATGACCGAAAAACAAAAAGTCGAAAACTGCAATTTTTGCCTATGACTTGAAAACAAAAGAAGGTAGCCAATTTTTGTTGCACTATTGACTTAATCTCCAAAAAAGAGATCGAGACTTGGTCACTAGTTTTTTTCTATCTCATATAGTTACGGAGATGCCCATAAGAGACATTTTCACTGCAATCAACACGTTTTCACTGCAATCAAAAATTTGCAACAAATTTTTTTAAAACTTTCATTATGCTTTGACAGCAAGCATGGCCGCCATACATGGGAGACTTATTAAGAGCAAATCCTCTTCAATTTGTTTATCCTACTGCAATGTCAGGTCAAAAAGCGATCGTAGTATGTCGCTGTTTTATCTGTTCATCACTTTTACATCACAATTGCGAATAAATTGGACATGCCGTTTTTGGTTTGCAGTGGGAATGTCGATGCTGCTCGCGGTTTTCACTGCAATCAAAATCGATTTGCAACAAAGTTTTTTAAAACTATTATTACTAAGTACAAAGTGTTTTTAATCTCGAACTGGACAGAAATATGAAGGGAAAACACTCAACGTTTCGCTATAGATTTATAGCTTCGTCAGGAGTGAAAAAAAGTAAATAAACAAGTTGTCAAGAGAAACAAGTTAAGAAAAAAGAAAATTAATTTTAATTTAGTTGTAGTTACTTTTCTCTTTATTCCGGACAACTCGTATTTTAGTTTAAAATCATGTTACCTTTTCGTTTCTCTTGACGACTTGTTTCTCTTGACAACTTGTTTATTTACTGTTTTTTCACTCCTGACGAAGCTATAAATCTATAGCGAAACATTGAATGTTTTCCCTTCATATTTCTGTCCGGTTCGAGATTAAAAAAACTTTGTACTTACAATTTTCATCGGACAAGAACAAACTTCAACTATTATTAATGTTAAAACAAATGTTACAACAATTATTATTGTTATAATTTTACAGCTGTTTTAATTGGTATTGTTATTGTCGTTGGTTGCCTTCCTTAACGTTACCTAATCTTACTTAAAATAATCAGGCAGTGTTGGTATAATAAAACTTAAGTATGCATATCATCTGTGATGTCATAAATCGTGTGTTATGTTTAACAGATTAGAAACTAGAAACAGACACAATACAGATTTTCTAAATAAAATCAACGATATTATAGACAAAATATTCCATTGGAAGATGGAATAAAAGGTGTTTTATGAATTTACAAATTTCATATCTTACTGTGTAGTCTTGTTGTGTAATACATGCTGAACCCTGTATTATTATAAAGTTTAATCAAGGACCTATTAAATTCAGTCATAAAATATAGGGTGTTCCATTTAAACTAACCGAGTTAAATAAACATGGGAGTTATGAATATCACCCTGTATAAAATAATAGGAATATGTTCGAGATGGAAATTGTTTTCTGTTCTAGAGAGGCTATGTAACGCTACTATAAAATTTAAATGCCGAATTTTAATAAACATCTAATCTGTAAAGAATCAAATAGTACCATTTTTTACATTTAAATGTCAATATCTCAAAACCATTAGGTTTAGGTACATAACATTCTTACAATAAATTTATCTACTTTTAAAGATGAATATTGTTACGGTAGAAGTGCGAAAACTCTTGTAAAAAATCTTAATTTTTTTTTGACATACATACATGTATTCTTTTTTTTGCGTTATTAATTACAAAAACTGTTTTCACGGAATTTCAAATATCTATCGCAACACCAACATCCCGCCCCCCTTGAAATAATGATTTCAATTTTTAAATTAATTAATAAATTGTCTCTGAATAACAGAAAAGCTAACGCGAAACATAATAATGACTTCAATATTTAATAGGAGTACTAAAGTTTAAGTCTCGATTGGCAAGGCACAAAGTTTTTTAACACTTCTTCGAAAATTTCCTTCGCGAGTACGAACATCTGCCACTCGTACAACATGATCTTTTCCACAAAATAAACTGATGATGCGACCCAAAACCCACTGCAGAGGTAGTTGATCATCCTCAATCAGCAAAACCAGGTCTCCAATCTTCAGATTAGAATCGCCCTTGGTCCACTTGGTGCGAGTTTGAAGGTGATGAAGATACTCGGTCTTCCATCTTCTCCAGAAATCTTGGTTGATCTTTTGAAGATGTTCCCAACGAGACAAAACATTATTCCAGACATTTAACAGTTGTTTTGATACAGGCTCTAATGGCGGGCTTCCTAACAAAAAATGGGAAGGTGTTAAACATGAATAATCTGCTGGGTCGGATGACAAAGGCATCAGTGGCCGGGAATTCAATACTGACTCAATCTCTACCAATAGGGTATTATATTCTTCAAAAGTATACAATAATCCCTTTGTCACCGTATACAAATGTTTTTTCACCGATTTTATTGCAGCCTCCCAGAGGCCGCCGAAGTGCGGAGACTTGGGCGGAATAAATTTCCAGCTTATTTTTTGCGCTGATATTTTGTCACTAATTTCATTTTTGTTTTCAATTAAAAAATCGTATATTTTTTGTATCTCACATGAAGCTCCGACGAAATTTGTAGCGTTATCGGAATATATAATTCGACATAATCCTCTTCTGGCTACAAATCTTCTGAGAGCTGCTAGAAATGTTTAAGTTGAGAGATCACTGACCAGCTCCAAATCCATCGCCTTCGTAGCAAAACAAATAAATACAGCTACGTATCCTTTTGTGATATGCATTCGTCCTCTTCTTCTACTTTCTCTTACTCTAAGAGGCCCAGTAAAATCAACTCCGCAAATTTCAAACGGCCTTGAAAATTGCTCTACTCTTGACTGTGGAAGATCAGCCATTACATAGTCCGGAACTTTAGGTTTGTATCGAAAACAAGATATGCAATTACTGGTCACCTTGCGAGCTTCTCTTGTTCCTGATAAAGGCCAAAATTCACAACGCACCGAATAAAAAAGATGATTCGGTCCACAATGCTTAAGACGAATATGTTCTTGTTGTAAAATTAATTTCGTAATCGGATGTCTTGCAGGAAGTACGATTGGATGTTTATGATCTTCCGGTATGTCAGCATTATTTAATCGTCCGCCTACTCTTACCAAATTATTCTGATCCAAAAAGGTTTAAGACGGATCAAAGAACTCCTGTTGCCAACATATTCTCCTGCTTGTAACTTTTGTATGTTGTCTGGAAAAGCTTCTTTCTGAGTTAACTTAATTATTTTAGTTTTTCTATTTTCCAATTCTTCTACCGTTAGAGCTTCTGTTTGTTTTACACCTTTTAAATTGTAGTAGAATCTGAAACGGTATGCTACAACTCTTTACAATTTCCTAAATCTTGAATATCTTCTCAACAACTCAAAATCAGATGTATTTGAAATCGCATTAACCGAAATTTTGAACTCCAAATGTTCTTTTGGGATTTTATTATTCTGAGTCGACCATTCTGCTACAATGGACTCTGGTCCATGCCACCAGATCTTTGATGTTAATAATTGTGTCATCAAAGCACCTCGTGATAGAATATCTGCAGGGTTAGAGCTTGAGGGCACGTGATGCCATTCGCAATCGTGAGTTAATTCTTTTATCGTTGCTACTCGATTTGCTACGAATGTCTGTAAATTGCTTGGAGGTGTATTGATCCAATATAGAGTAATGGTGGAATTACTCCATAAATGAATTTCTTCTATTCTTGTTCCTAATGCTTTTCTTACTGTACTAACGACTTTAGACAGCAAAAGAGCAGCATTCAGCTCCAACCGGGGTATTGTTAAGGTGCAACTTTAGACTTTGAGCATATGATATTAACTTGAGGTTGATTCTCTTGATTGTGAGTAAAAACATAAATGCATGCTCCGAAACCTTTTTCAGAAGCATCCGAAAAGCCGTGAATTATAATTTTCCGGGACATGTTCCCAGTGTTCACATTTCTTGATAATGTAAATAACTCCAACTGGTGTAAAGATTGACAAAATAACTTCCACGCCTGCTCGAGTTTCTCAGGTATTTCGTCATCCCAGTCACTCCGTATTTTCCATAATTCTTGCATGATAAGTTTTGCATACATAATCACTGGATCAATCATGCCTAAAGGATCATAGATCTGTGCTATAGCGGATAAGACACTTCTTTTCGTATTCTTGTCATTATTTGGAAGTCGAATTGCATATTGAAGTGTATCCTCGGAGCTGTTCCACAATAGCCCCAATGTTTTAATGGAGTCTCTGTTATGCAACACCAGTAAGTCATCTGATTTTCCTGTATATTCCAAATGATCTAATACCATTGCACAGTTTGATCTCCACTTTCTTAATTGAAATTGACCCTTTTTCAATAAATCTGCCCACTGTTTTTGCAAAGTCTTTCCTTCTTCGACCGTGTCTGCTCCACTTAAGAGGTCGTCCGTGTAAAAATCATGCTCCAATACCCTAGCTGTTATTGAAAACTAATTTTCTTCAAAAGCTAGCTGTCTCAGACACCTCATGGCTAAATACGGTGCACAAGTAGTTCCATACGTCACTGTATTTAATGTGTATATTTTCACTGGGTCTTCTGAATTCTTTCTCCACAGGATCTGCTGTAAACATCTGTCCCTTTCTACTACCAAAATCTGTCGAAACATTTGAGCAATATCCGCTGTTATAACATATTCATGGCAACGAAGACGTAATAAAATATCCAACTGATCATTTTGTAGACATCAATTTATCATTTAGTGATACTCTTCTCGTTGTCTTTGCCGAAGCATCGAAAACCACACGTAGTTTCGTCGTCAAACTTTCACTTTGAATTACGGGATGGTGTGGCATATAAAAATATTCTTTTTCATTTTGCATTTCGCTGTTTTCTGACATATGACCCGCTTCCTCGTAATCTTCCAAAAAATCAACGTATTGTTTTTTCAAATCAGGATTTCTCTCAAGTCTCTTCTCAATGTACATCAACCTCTTTAATGCAATATCAAAAGATTCTCCTAGAATAATATTCGATTTTTGTGGTAATTCCACTTTGAATCTTCCGTCCTTTTCTCGGCAGTGAGTATTTTTAAAGTGCTCTTCACAAAGTTCATCTTCTTGACTTTTAATTCGTTTATTTTCTACTTCTTCTGTTATCCAAAACTTCTCAAGTTGCTGATCTAATAATATATTCGCTGTAAGTAAGTGAATCGCTCTGTCGTTTAATTTATAATTAGCTGCTGCAAGTTCTCCTCCAATAATCCATCCGAGGTATGTGTTCTGCAAAATCGGTTGATTTTTTCTCATTTTTTCATCATTTCTTGTACTTACATACTTTTCCCATTCCTCTCTCGTGTTTTGGTCTAGTTTATTAGCTACCAGGTATATAATCATCGTATTCCAATGTTCTACAGGATACTTTAAGGATTGCAAGGACCGAACATGACTTCTTACTTCATCTACTATATTTCTAAGACTGCAACAGTTTGGTTTATTAAAAGGTTGCAAATCAAACAATCCCTTTAGATGCCTATTAGTTAACAAACGTATATTCTCATACCTTTTGTTTATTAATTCCCAAGCCTGACTGTAATTCTCGTCAGACGCTTCTAATGCAGATATAACTCTTAGTGCATTTCCCCGTAACAATCCTCTAAGTAACTGAAAGTTTTGAATACCTGGTATATTCTTGTTATGTACGCCTTGTAAAAACGCATCCTTAAACGCTAACCATTTATCATAGTCTCCGTGGAATGGTTCAATAGTCAACTTGGGAAGCTTCACTTGAAGGACCGTTTTGATTTTGTCCTTGTCCTAAAACTTGAAGTTGCGATTGTATTTCCGCTATCGAGTCACTACTTGCTGTTTTCCTCAATTTCTCGCTGCACAACGCCATGGCTGAGTAATAAAGCTTTTCACACTTTTCTCCGTTTGCGATATGATTGTCATAAGCCGATTTGTCTGATTGTTCTTGTAAAAGACACTCGATCTCCAGTTAAAATTCTTCAAATTTGTTCCAAGTTTCAGGAGCCCTATTGTATCGTTCTTGTAAGTCAGCCAATTCATCTACACATTTCTCAGCAAAGTCA
Organism: Prosopocoilus inquinatus; assembly: GCA_036172665.1. Lineage (NCBI taxonomy): Eukaryota > Metazoa > Arthropoda > Insecta > Coleoptera > Lucanidae > Prosopocoilus > Prosopocoilus inquinatus. The sequence continues at coordinate 47,328,605 of CM069870.1, forward strand.
TAGAAAGCTGTCAACTGCCGTTTTATAGCACCGCATCTGTAATTCAATTTTTTAATTTCATCCATTTCCATTGTACTTGAACTTAGTCTGCGAATCCCGTCTCAGATCTCCGAATTATTATTTAAAGATGCGGTTGTAAATGTCTTTCGTCTAGGTGCCCGTTTGCAACCTGTCCATCAACTTCCTTATGTACCGGCTTTTGATATTAGCTTCTACCTCGATCTGGTGTATTTTTGATATTAGAATCCGGCTCTCGAAAGACCAATGTTAGGGTAGAACTGCGAAAACTCTTGTAAAAAATCTTTATTTTTTTTGACATACATACATGTCACGATATACAGAACACTGGTACGCGCACTTCCCTATCTTCCCCATACAAAACGAGGAAGTCAAAAGTAGTGCCTAGTTTTTACCGCTAGATGACACCAATGTATGAAGGACTGTCACTAAACGTCATTAATATACTCCTGTAGGTTATATTACGTGTTGTTGGCACGGTTGTAGGCGACGTATATTCAGTATTTACGTCTGTATTAATGGCAAACTTTGGTTAGTGTGTATGAAATAAAGAATAAATGGCGACTATCAAATTTAGCAAGCAATCAAAAGATGTAGAAAGATATTTACTAATGTAACGAGCAAGTACGTTTTGCTGTGATTTTTACAACCTTTCAGAGGCTATTGGTATTAGAAAAATGTTGCAATGTTAGGTCAAAAAGCGATAGTAAGATGTCGCTATTTTATATGTTCGCTATTGGTATTATTTGTTTCTTGTATCTGTTTGGTAGTGGTGGAAAAAAGGGCAGATGTGAGATTAGCTTTAGTAGGAGCATACATTTAGTTGAGGAATAGCAGAATCTGTCAGTGTTCTTCGAATGATTTCATTTCCACTGACTTAACGATTTTTTACAATTTTTTCTTGAAAATGTATCAAGCACACAAAATGTTGCTTTATTATTGTGACACCTGCATTTTGATTCATTCTTGAAGTCTTTCCAAAATCTATAATGTTACGTTTCTAGGGTTTAAAGTTTATTTATTTAAACGAATAAAACACTCGATAAAAACTTAACCGTAATTTAATAAAGCTTAAAAACTAATTTATTTGTAACAATTTATTTTCACACTAAAATCTAACTTCGACGATCGCTGTTCGAACTCGACTGCCTCGTGAGTCAACCCGGGGCGATTTTATATCATTCGCCGCCGTCTGGAACTCTCTACGCTGGAAGATTCCAGTCTGTTCGATGTAGGCCCCGGTGGCGTGACGGCCGATGACACATAACAGCGAACCGACTTCTTGACGCCTTGCGCTAAGCCGGTTGGCGCGCCACACTGCCCCCTTCTTAAAAACGTTTCGTCTCGAAATGTTCCTGGTGATAGTCTTGAAGGAGGGTGTCGGAATCTACATGCTGGCCCATTCTTGCAATTTCCCGTCTGGAAGAAGTAACAGTCTACGGTTTTGCTGTTGCTGACTGTTGCCTGTGGGTGGTGGCTGCAGACTAGGACTTCAATTCCCGTTCTGTGGAAGATGACTTCCAGCATGCTTCGAATTACTCTCCAGTCTAGTCCGTCCAATCCGCAGCCCAATTTGGGGATGGCTAACTTCATCTGATGGTTCTCTATTAGCTGTCTCCTTAGGCTATATAGGGCTCTCCACATACTTTGATAGTCAGGTTTACCGCTTGATGTCTTCTTAGTGACTAAATAATGCACGTGGCGCCTCCGATCTGCCGTCGAATCAATGATCCGCAAGCTCTTGCCTACCACGGGATGCTGTCTTCGTAGCTCCTCGATTTGGCCAAATTTCTTCCTAAACACCTGAGCGATTCCTTAGGACATTTTCAGGTCTTCTGCTACGCAGTGGGCCAGACTGTACTCCAGTGGCACTTTAAAGAGATCTTGTTGCTTCTCCGTGGTCACTCCAAACCGTGCCTTGCTTCCTTTGGCGTGATGAGACATGAAGGTTTCGAAGTTCACTTCGGAAACTTGCGCCCTTTGTACTGTCACTTCATCTGCTTCTCCATGGTAAGGGGCTATCCGGTTGAAGTGGATTACTTTGGGTTTGCCATGGGGGACCTTCTTGATGCGGTAAACGACGTCGTTGATCCGTTTCATCACTTTGTAAGGACCTTCCCAAGAGGTCTGTAATTTTGGGGAGAGGCCTCGACGTCTTTGGGGGTTATAAAGCCAGACCAGTGCTCCAGGTTGGTATCCCCCGTGTTAAGCGTTGATGTCATAGTGCTCCTTCATCCGATCGCTGGCCGTCCGTATATTGTGACGCACTTGGTTGTGGATATCATCCATTTTCCTGCGTAATTTGCTCACGTAATCTTCGTCGGCAGAGACTTCGCCAGGCTTCACACCAAACTTCAGGTCGCAGGGCAGTCTCGGCTCTCGCCCGAATACCACTTTCGCGGGAGTCTCCCCTGTTGTATCATGAACAGATGAGCGGTATGCCATTAGAAACAGGGGGATGTACGTGTCCCAGTCCCTCTGATGATTGGAAACGACCTTGGACAAATGTCGGTTGATGGTTCTATTGAACCTTTCCACCATTCCGTCCGACTGTGGGTGGAGTGCAGTTGTTCTAGTTTTTCGTACGCCGAGCAGAGTACACACGTTCTTGAACAAGGCCGATTCAAAGTTCCTTCCTTGGTCTGAATGCAGTTCCATAGGTGCACCATACCGACTGATCCATTCCCTGACAAGGACTTCCGCAATAGTGACCGCCTCTTGGTTAGGTAGGGCGTAAGCTTCAACCCACTTACTAAAGTAGTCCATTACCACGACGATGTACTTGTTTCCACCATTCATTTCTGGAAACGGGCCGGCTACATCGATGGCAACTCTCTCAAAAGGACTTCCAACGTTGTACTGTCTCATGGGAGCCTTACCCCGCCTGTGGGGGCCGTTACTGGCTGCGCAGACTGCACACTTTCTGCACCAATCCTTCACGTCTTCCTTGCAGTTCACCCAGTAAAATCTTTCGCGCACCTTCTCCATAGTCTTCTTAACTCCCAGATGCCCTCCCGAAGTTCCATCGTGAAGTTCCCTCAGAACTTCTGGCACCCTATTCTTGGGGATTAGTAACTGTGTCTTCTCTTCCATGCCTTCTGGATTCTCCATGCTTCATCTCAGAAGACCACGATCCCACACTATGGAGTCCCACTGCGCCCAGTATGATTTTACGGACGGTGCACATGGTGCTACCTCTTCCCAGGTAGGCCTCGCGTCCCTGCTTTTCCACTCTAGCACTAATTTCAAATCCGGGTCGTTCTCCTGGTCTCTTCGCAGTTCTTCGGCTTGCCATTTGTCGTCAGCAATGGCTGTCCTCGCAGTCGTGGCTACTTTCTCGTCCAAACGACTACAGTGCTTACAGTCTTCGGCACAGGGTCTTCTCGACAAAGCATCGGCATTTCGATGGCTAGTTCCTGCCCGATGCTGAATTTCAAAATCGTACTCCTGAAGTCGTTCGATCCATCGTGCAACTTGCCCTTCTGGGTTCTTGAAACGGAGAAGACATTTTAGAGCGGCGTGGTCGGTTCTCAGCAGGAAGCGTCTACCATACAAGTACTTGTAGAAGTGTTCTATCGTTTTTACGACGGCTAGCAATTCCCTTCTTGTGACGCAATAGTTTCGTTCCGGCTTTGATTTGACTTTACTGAAGTAGCCGATCACCTTCTCTTGCCCCTCTTGTATCTGGGAGAGTACGCCACCAATCCCAACGTTGCTAGCATCTGTGTCCACGACGAATTTTCCTTCCGGGAGAGGATAACTCAGAATAGGAGCACTAATCAAGTACTGCTTTAGTTGTTCAAAGCCAATTTGACACTGTTGGTCCCATTCAAATGGACGACCTTCTTCAGTGAGTTTTGTCAACGGCTTAGCAATGTCTGCAAATCCAGGAACGTAGCGCCGATAGTAAGTGCACAGGCCAAGGAAACTCCTTATTTGGTGTTTATTTCTGGGAGTTGGCCAGTCTTTCACCACCTGAATCTTCACAGGGCCCACGGCGATTCCATTTCCATTAACAATGTGCCCCAGGTAATTCACTTCCTTCTGGAACAGGTGACACTTCTTGAGGCTAAGCTTTAGTCCAGCTCCGCGAAGCCGCTGGAACACTCCTTTCAGGTTCCTTAGGTGGTCGTCGAACGTCTTTCCCACGACAATTATGTCGTCAAGGTACACCATGCACGTTGTCCAGGACAGACCTTTCAGAACCGTCTCCATTAACCTCTCAAATGTCGCTGGGGCATTACATAATCCGAATGGCATGGCATCACTGTGAACTGCCACATACCCATACCAATGGAAAACGCCGTCTTTTCTCGATCTTCGGGCGCCAGCTCCACTTGCCAATATCCACTCTTTAAGTCCAAAGTTGAGAAGATCTTTGAGCCGGCCAGGGTGTCCAGGGTATCATCAATCCGTGGCAGGGGATAGCTGTCCTTCTTGGTGACATTATTGAGTAACCGGTAGTCTACACAGAACCTGGTGGACCCATCCTTCTTCTTCACAAGCACTACTGGTGACGCCCACGGGCTGCTTGATGGTTCTATTACATTATCCTTTTCCATCTCGCGAATAATGCGTTCCGCTTCCTCACGCTTCGCCAACGGTAATCGCCTTGGAGCTTGACGGATAGGTCTTTCTTCTCCAGTCTCTATTTTGTGTTTCACGACATCAGTTCTTCCCTTGGATCCATTTTCTACCTCGAATACATCTTGATAGCGGCCGATCAGATTCTTTGCTTTTGTCTTCTGGTCTGGAGTCAATTCCTGGGCTGTTGACATAACCATTTCCCATAATTTCTTTGGGACTTTCGCTTCTGGCACGTTTGTTTCAAGTTGCCGGGAGATGGAGGACACCATGGTGCAGCTTCCCAAGATTGTTCCTTTCTTGATATTGACAGAGAAACAATTGACGTTCATCAGGCGGACAGGTACTTCCTTCTTCGCCGTCAACAACATTTTCCCAACGAGGACTCCTCTTCCAATCCTTTGATCATCAGTATTAGGTTCAACCATAATGACTTGCCCATCTTGAAAAACACCGTCCATTTTGCGTCGACGATAACCTCAGTCCTGCTGGGTAATACAACGTCTTCGGCGAGGACTACTCGAGCGGCCACGTCCCCTCGTTGATGTAGAACCAACTCCTCATTATTGACCGCCATCACGCCACGCTTTAAGTCCAATTGGAACCCGTGGGCACACATGACGTCCATGCCCAAAATTGCCTCGTCCTCTATATCTGCCACCAGTGCACGGTGTTTTATTGGAGTTGAACCAATGGTGATGATAACCTCTACTTCACCGTGGACAGTTGCTGATGTTCCAGTTGCAGTTTTCAGTTTCCACTTGGTCGGCTCGGTGCGTCCAGATGACTTAATGACGTCGGGTCTTAGGATGGTCTTCGTCGCACCCGTATCCAACAACATGGTGTGAGGAATGTCATCAATGGTAACATCCACGAAGATACTGCTGGTTAACTGCCGTAGGGATATTACTTGGTTGGCTTTCGTCTTTGGGGGCCTTTGAATACGGGTCGACGTTTGCCCCTCTGCACCGACCCGGCTTAGTTTAACTGTGGCTTCCTTGGATCCTGTCTGGGTTTTGAACATCGCCTACGAACATGTCCTTCCTCCTGGCAATTCCAACACACCAGCGGCTTCTTCTGCTTGAGGACCTGTTCCACAATGCGGCGAACATCCTCGGCGGTGGCATATTCCTTGGATTGCCCCTTATTAGCAGATCCCACCTTGGCGTTGGCGGACTCTTATTCTTCTTCCTCTTGGAAGTCCAAAGCCGCTCGCACCTTGACATGCCCTCTTGAAACTCGTCTCGCCGCTTCAAATTCCAAGGCATAAGCCAATGCGTTCTTGGACGTCTTCGGATGGGTCATTTTCAATGCCTGCTGGTTGTCTGGATCACGGATTCCATCTATGAAGGTCTGCACCGTCAAACATTTGAGGAATTCAACAGGAGCTGTGGGATATGCCAACTGGGCCAGACGCGCAACGTCTGCTTCGAATTCCTGAAGACTTTCTCCGGATTTCTGACAGCGATTCCTCAACTGCGCATGGTATACCTCGGTCAGATGGGCCTGTCCGTAACGCATTTCCATCCTATTCACCAGCTTGTCGAAGTCTTCTTGTTCCTCTGGCGGCATCGTCTGTAGCACATCGATAGCGTCCCCTCTCAGGCCACAATTAACGAAGTGGCTTTTTCGCTGGCCGTCCATCTGTTCGCCTTTGCTGCTGCTTCGAACTGTTTGAAGTAGTTGGGCCAAGAAGACTTTCCATCGAACGTTGGTGGTTTTATTTTCAATTTCGAATTTTCTGCTGGTCCTTCCACAATTCGGGTTTCATTATTTTCTAGTACTTCTACTGGTGGCTGATCCCCGAACACTCGCAACCCCGCCATGATTTGTTCCAGATTTTTGATTTTGTTATCCTGCTGGAATATTATTTCTTCCACATTTTCTTGCAGGTTTCTTGTTTCTTCCGATATTTTTACGTCTGTTCTAGAAATTCACCCTTCAAATTTCCGGACTGTTCTAGAAGTTTCTCGTCGAAATTTCTGGATTGCTCTAGAAATTTCTCGTCTAAGTCTCTAGATTGTTCCAAAAATTTATTCTGTAATTTATCGAAATTTCCAGATTGTTCTAGAAGCTTCTCCTCTAAATTTCTAGATTGTTCTCGAAGTTCGTCCTTGAAATTTCCAGATTGTTCTCGAAGTTCGTCCTTGAAATTTCCAGATTGTTCTAGAAGCTTTTGCTCTAAATTTCTGGATTGTTCTCGAAGTTCATCTTTCAGGATTTTATTAAAATCGGCGGGACCACACGAAATTTCGAAAAGGAAGGTCTCTGGATCTTCGCCAGCTGTCAACAAATCGGATCGGAGACGCTGTTGAACTGCGCCTTTCAAACCACCGGTTTCTAACTCTCGTTCTTCCAATTCGGTTTTTAATTCGGCCACTTTTAAGTCTTTCAACAACACTTTTCTCGTAGCCATTGTTTTTTTTCCGATACTGTACTTATTTAATAATCTGATTAAATTTAATTTACTTTAAATTGTTTATTTATTTGCACAAACCCGCACACCGACACCACTGTTACGTTTCTAGGGTTTAAAGTTTATTTATTTAAACGAATAAAACACTCGATAAAAACTTAACCGTAGTTTAATAAGGCTTAAAAACTAATTTATTTGTAACAATTTATTTTCTCACTAAAATCTAACTTCGACGATCGCTGTTCGAACTCGACTGCCTCGTGAGACAACCCGGGGCGATTTTATGTCATTCGCCGCCGTCTGGAACTCTCTACGCTGGAAGATTCCAGTCTGTTCGATGTAGGCCCCGGTGGCGTGACGGCCGATGACACATAACAGCGAACCGACTTCTTGACGCCTTGCGCTAAGCCGGTTGGCGCGCCACAATAATTAACAATATTTCACAATTAATGGTAAGAATCGTAAGTCTACATCTGTAACCCAAATTGGTTTGACAGCAGTTTATTCTGGTTAACTGAAAATTTAATGATGCTTTAAATATCTACTAATGTTTTTGATTCACTGGCATTGAATCAAAACACAACACAACATCTTGTATTATTACAAGATGCAAGCACTCTGACTGCAACCAGTGCAAATGAATCGAAGATGCTATTTGCTTCACTGTTCTTTAACAATTTCTTCGAGATTAATAAATCATTTTATTTTCTTCAGAGTGAAACGTAGATAAACTTTCATTACGTTGGTCATCATCATCAGTTTTTTCAAACTTGTGATGCAAATGAAGACAAGTGCTACTCCTACGGTAATCTTGGAATAAGGGATGTAATCAGATTAAACAATATGTTTATCTTAGTTAATATATTTTTTTTTAATTTTGAAATTAGATTGGTGTGAAAAATATTCGAAAGAAGGCCAATCAAGTGTTAATATAGTTGAGTTACTGTCCGAACACCGAAACAATCCAGAGGAAGTTAGATAATTTACCTGTGAAGTATATGCGACTGACTTTGGAGAATGAAGATGAAATAAAGACATTCAAAAAGGCTTTGATTAGGTTTTCGTTTAATCTTGGTGCTGAACAAGAGGAATTGGTGATGCTTGAAGGATCGTCATCAACAAAGAAAATAAAATTTACTGAAGAGAACAGCGAAGAGAATGGACACAAGAATAAGAAAATTAAAATTTTCAGCCTTCAACTTCTGCTACTACTGCTGCCACATCTTTGTTGGACTTCTACGAGCATTACAACGTTGCTGATCTGTATAACGCTCAGAAATATTCACACTGAAATTGTAATATATTTTTATTTTTTATGTGTGTATTGTTACATCCGTCACGCAAACAGATCTATTTTTAGCATCAGTACGCCACCTTGCGTCACAGAACATGACCGGAAACTACTCAATAATTCTAGCATGTTCGGACAATAGAGGGCTCTGCTATATAAGCCGACGATCCGCCAGAAGTAGTTAGTTATTAAGGTAGCCAGCGAAGGGTTCGTACCTCGAATAAATAGGAAGTACATTTTGTAAAAGTGTTAATTGATAGACAAGCTCATTACAATTGTGTAAATCGACAGCTGTTAATTAAAGTGTTCTGAAATTTAACGATTATAATTTGTGAACCCCAAATTCGTAACAAATTGGTGTCAGAAGCGGAAATTGGAAAATTCGGGAAAGAAAAGCGTCTTACAAGAACGGCTGAAACAAACCCTTATATATGAAGCATTTGAAACATTTGAATTTGAAATTGAAGACGCGGCAGCTCTACTGAAAGAAGTGAAATTCATAGTTAAAATTTAAAATGCAGTATTTAACCTCAAACCAGTTGTTGCGTACTGACCTCTGTTTATCTCTGCTCATGTGTTTTGTGTTTACCACAAGAGCCTCAGAAAAACCGGTTGCGGAATTTGATAAAAATGACAGTCCGCGATACGGTTCTGCCATCTAGCGAATTTTTACAAACTAATCAACTTGCTCTTTTAAACTGAAAATGGCGGTGAGTGAGCGTACCAGTGTTCTCTATATCGTGATACATGTATTCTTTTTTTTGCGTTACTAATTACAAAAACTGTTTTCACAGAATTTCAAATATCTATCGCAAAACCAACAAATATAATTAAGCCATAATATATAGAACGTTCCATTAAAAAAACATAACTTTGGTCTGGCACAGCCACACGGAACACCTGTATAATTGTATCTAATTTTGAATCATGCGTCTATACCATAGGTAAGTAATAGCGAAAACAGATTTTAAAAATCTGCATTGATATAGCCGCTATCTACCGAATACACACTATTGGCCCACATTGTGTATGTTTAAACGTAAGTAAATAAAAATTAAAAAACCTTACAAATAAGAAAAATTTTGTGCAAATCGTTTTTGATTGCAGTGAAAACCTCGAGCAGCCTCTGTACAGCTGTTTCAGCCCTGCTTGGGACTTCTTCAGCAGAGACGTAGCTCGACATTCCCACTGCAAACAAAAACGACTTGTCCAATTTATTCGCAATTGCGATGTAAGAGTGATGAAAAGATAAAATAGCGACATCTTACGATCGCTTTTTGACCTGACATTGCAATCAAAAACGATTTGCACAAAATTTTTCTAAAAACTTTCCTTATGCTTTGACAGCAAGCATGGCCGCCTTGCATGGGGGACTTATTAGGAGCAAATCCCGCTTCAATTTGTCTATCCTACTGCAATGTCAGGTCAAAAAGCGATCGTAAGATGCCGCTATTTTATCTTACAAATAAGAGCTAACCAAGGAATACGGAAATACGGAAATAAATAGTCCAAAGACCCGAAAAAAGTTCTTATTCTAAGGAATAAATAAGTTTATAATTCCCTATTATTTGATACCTAAAAATCTTGAAAAATAAAACAAAATATAGACTGGGTGTATCAGAAATACTTGTGTTAATTTTAACACGGAGTCCAGTTAGCTAAATGAGATATTTTTTCTATTTGACTTTTTTATTTAAAGCTTTCTAAACTGATTTAAAATTTGAAACGTATTATATATTAGAATCTGTACCCGCCTCTGGTTAAGACCGGAAAATTCTGTTGTCATAGAAACGAAGAAAGTCTATTGTTGTAATGTCACATTTACTAAATTTGAACAGAAATTGCGTTTATAACTTGTCGGCGACAAATAATTGTTTATTATTATAGGTTCCTATAATCTTTAAACACAGCGGAGGAAAACTGTAATTGCACATAACTATTGCACTTTTAAATTTTGGCAAACTATCAAATGCAATACTCCTTGCCACGGGGTGGTATCTTAAATGGAGTAAATTTAGTTTAGCGTCCGAGAACCAAAGCGCTACTAGCAACCCGCGAAAAATTAATTTGAATCGTTTTTGAATTTAAACTGTTCGGCTGATGTTCGGTTCGCTGATCGAGTTAGGACGTGGAATGCGGATGGTGATGACTCATTCTTTGTTTACAGAGTTGTGTTTGGTGGTTGCACGTGTTCGTCTTAATGAATTTAGTTACGATATTATTAGTATTATTAGTAATTCTTTAGAGTAGATATTATTATTTAGTGTGTATATAGTAGTGTATTTTTGTTTAAAAGCGTTATTAAAAAACAATTACCGTGAAAATTTGTAGAAAGAGTTAAGGTGTGGTTAAGGTAAGTGTTAAATTTTTATTTGAAGTAGAAGTATACTGTAGTAATTATAATTTCAGTAATCTAAACTTCTCATTATGGGTTACAAAAAATGTTGCGTGCCAGGTTGTACAGATAAAACATCACCTCGCTATCGATTTCCACATCCTGTCTCCGGGAAGGCACGTTTCCAAGTGTGGTTAGAAATTATAAAAAATGCACAGTTGGAGGGCATGTCGTTCACAGACATTTATAATTACAAAAGAGTGTGTAAACAGCATTTTATGGAGGAACATTTTAGTGCCAATAAACGTAACCTGAATTATGGTGCAGTTCCAATAGTTAATGTCCACAGTAACGGAGTCCCTTCTACTAAATCATATTGTTAAATTTTTCTCTTTTTATCGAACACTGAATTATTGCAGAGCTTATACTTATTAGCAAAACATCAAAAGCTCTGTATTAATTGTATCTGATAAAATCAGAGAGGTTTTCTAAACATTTTCACCAGACAAGATCACATTGCAATCATATTGTTAAAGGTTAACATTGAAAGAATTAGATTCGGTTCCAGAAAATTTATTTATAATTTTTGTTTTGTTAGGTATGTTATTTCTGTTTCACTATTTTCAGATTCTGAGTAATACTTTTGGTATTGTTCTTTTGTTTTTCTAGTGACCAAAGCGGAATCCATAATTATAAAATTTCTAATTGAAATATGTTCCTGTCCAGTGAAAATATTGTTTAGGAAACCTTTCTTTAAAATTTGTAATGACAGCAAACTGTATTGTTAAAAAATTTACCAGAACCTGTTTGTGATGTGAACAGATAACTCAATAATTGTAAAAAGTGCTCATTGTTAATTTATCTGTAGGATATACTGTTGATATATAACTATGAGCTACCTTATTTCAAAGAATTAAAAGTTTGTAGCAAAGAAACAGAGCAATATTTTATTATTAATTTTTGACTATTACACTGATCTAGGAATTGTGGAGGCAAGAGCTTGGAGTCACAAGACATCTCAAGATTACCAGCCATCTAAGATGTCAATTTCTGCTGATGCCCATGACACACAGCAAGCCAGCACATCAGCAGGTACATAAGAATCATAAAAATAAAATATAAATATGAATAGATTACTATTTAACGAAGGAAAAATAAAAATGAATTGATGTTTATTTGCAGAAAGTGTTCCTTTGAACGTTCAGGCTGTCGGTATGAGTGATACTGATGAAATAATTCATACACCAACAGGTAAAAGTCTTAGAATTAACTAATATCTTAAAGGATATTGATGGCTCCAACGCAGTCAGTACATTGTAAATTAATTTTTAGCAAAATCAAGTCTTTAGAAGTTTCTCTAAAATATTTTGATTCTCCATCTATTGGCAAATTTATTACACATTATTTTCGTGTGTTACATTAGTAATGCTTACGAGGCACTGCTTTGGACCCGTTACATATTATGTAACATGTGTCCAACAATTATTGTAGTCCTAAGTGTCTCTACAATTAAACATTTTTAACTAATTGTTGTTTCAGATTGCCATAAAACAAATACGTAAACAAGAATTTATTTCTTGTATGACAATCATTGTTTGAAACATCAATTCAATGATGATTATTATGGCGACATAAGAATTGACATTCATACGTGATACCACAGCCACTCAGGACTATAATAATTGTTCGACACTTGATATTAATATTGATATTAATACATCTATATATTCAGGGCAACATTCCAAAGGCATATTAAAGCAACTGGGAGTGGTTCGTCAGGTACAATTAACACCACGTAATCGGACTCTGTATAATCAGCTTTCTCTAATGAAAAAGAAAATGTATGCTGTAAGCCGACGAAAGCTATCATTTAAAAAACGACTATCACTAGCTGTAAAATATAATATTCGTGACATGGAAAAATTCACTGTGCATTGCTCACCTACTGTGCAAAGATTTCTTGAGTCACAATTACGGTTAGCAGGCATTAAGTGTAAGGGACGTAGGTTCAAGTTTCAAGAAAAAGTGTTGGCTCTGGCACTATTCAAACATAGTGGAAAAGCTTATAGGTTATTGGAACATATATTTATTTTACCTTCTCGTAAAACTTTAGCTAGATTACTTAGACAAGTAAACTTGACAGCAGGAAGTAACAATGTAGTGTGTACATATCTAACGAAAGTTGTGCAGAAATTACACTACCAGGATCGTTTCTGTCTTCTTATTTTTGATGAGATGCAGTTATTTCCTCATGTTGATTACTTCAGCTCCAATGACAAAATTACGGGTTTTGAAGATTTCGGAAATGATCGAACTACAAATAAATTTACAGATCATGCACTTGTCTTCATGGCTCGTGGAATAAAGAGGCAGTAGAAACAAGTTCTTGGCTATACCTTTTGTCAAGGTCAAACAAACAAAGACCAACTGAGTATCTTGATAAAAGAACACATTAGACAGCTACAAGCTGCAGGGCTTACTGTAGTAGGAACAATATGTGACCAAGGTACTTCAAATGTTTCGGTCATAACGTCTTTAAAAGCACAATCACAAGCCGAGTTTCTACGTAAAGGTTCTGAGTATAAGTCTTTAGGATTTTTTGTGGACGATCAGGAAATTATACCACTGTATGATCCACCACATCTTATAAAACTTATACGAAATCATATGTTAGAAAAAATCTAATATACACTGATGCTGATGGACAGGTAAAAACAGCCAAGTGGGACCATGTTCTTCAAGTGTACAGGGCAGATGTCTCAGAAGGTGAACTACGTTCGTTACCGAAAAGAACTGCTCAACATGTGGAAAAAAAACAAAATTAAGAAAATGAAAGTGCGAATGTGCACGCAAGTATTTAGTCACAAATTCGCGAGTGTGATGCATCTACTATCTAAACGTTGTAAGTATCTACAAGCATTTTATATCCATTGCTTTTGTACTGTTTGTATTGTTTTTCAGCAAGACCTGAAGACATACATAATCCAGGATATGTGGAAGCAGCTGCGACAGAAACGGCATCTTGCTTTCTGTTTTTGGATAAGCTATTTGATAGCGTAAACGGTTCGAGCTTATCTACTCGACATGACAAAGTACTACGATGTGTTCTTCGCAATGGATCTGCACACTTTGCGTTCTGGGAGAAAGCAATTTCAGTTTTAAGTAGTATGCATTTTGTTGATACAAAAGGTGCGAGACGACGTCCCCCAACGTTAGATAGTTGGATTACAAGCATCCAGGGAATTAGAAGTATTTGGCGAAAATTACAGCAACATGGTTTCCGGTATTTAGTACTCCGTAATTTCAACCAAGACCCATTAGAAATTTTTTTTGGATGTATACGAAGCCACGGCGTGCGAAATATTAACCCCACTCCTTCTTCATTCCAAAGCAGTTTTAAAACGTTATTACTTAACAGTATGATAACTGTTTCTTCAGTTGGGCGAAATTGTGAGGATGATCATACTACAGATCTTCTGGAGACAACAGTCTTGACTTTTTCAACTCCATTTGCCAAAGAAATGATGATGATCAACCAGGTTTCCCACATAAGTACGCACCACTAGCATGTCCAGATATGAGTAAACAATTTCGTGATTGTAGTGAATTTGCAAGTTCAAACAACAATGTATGTGGTTGGATATATTATCTTCAAACTGAAAAAAGACGTTTTTCAACAATGTGTGTTTTGTAATGACCAATTATTGTCTCAACAAGAAGGCGATTCTCATTTATTGATTACAGTTCGTGAGTATGGAGATGGAAAAAAATTATGTTACCCTACAGCATTACCTGTGAAAGTTTTTGAATCTATCACGCAAGTTATGTGTAACACATTGCCAACTGTATGTTTTCAAATTGGAGTTAAAGATCAAGTTAAACGGCAAGTTCTCTGTGCAATACCTGAGAATATTAACTGGCTGCCGTGTATCCGGCATCCAAATGTACGTGATCAATTTATTGATGTTTCAATATGTACAATGTTGTACCATTGGTGTAAAATACTCAACTGCCGTTTGAATGGTACTGATTTACGTGTATCTGATACCACTGATACCATACATTTAAATGGCATAACTTATTATAATAAACATTGTAAATATCGGCGTATATAGATTGTATATTTTAATGTATATATGTGTAAATTATTTAAATGCTGATATTTAATACTGTGCGATCCAATGTTTTGTAAGTAAGGGGCGGTTACGAAAATTATTGTTTGGAAATTCTTTTTTCTTTTAAGGCCAGTTGTACCAAGGACCTTTAAGGTAGCGTTCTCTTCACTTTGAACCTGGTCCAGTTGAACGTGGGTTTAAATCTCTTTGGCAAACTGGCTCTTAGTCGTACACAGTTTTATATAGAGAGCTTTCGACGTGTCACTGTCAAGCTTTATAGTTTCTTCAGAACGTTCTCTATATACTTTCTTGCATACTATTTGTTATTGTTATTGAGTCTGGACGTACTGAGGTTTTTATAGCAATAGATTATTATTCATTTCCTATATTGGATTGATTCGACCTTTGCTTAGTGAAAATTAATATCCCATTAATTAGTTAATCAAACAGTTTTTTTTTTTTTAATTTTCACTGAAACTCAGTTCATTAGTATATCTGATGAAGACACTGTGTGTCGAAACAATTATCAAACGTTATTAATAATAAACAGTGAAAATTGAAAAGAAAACTGTGTTTGATTAACTAATTAAAATTCATTTTCTAATGCAAGGGGAAGATTACGAATTCCACATTTAATTATATTGCAGTTAAAGTTGTTCACAACTGTCATTTTCAATAACTTAAAATAATAAATGTTATAACTATATTTTGTGTTTTTCTTTTGAATACATTATTACTTTCCATGTTGTGTTTATGATTTCTGTCCCTCGAGTTTAATCGCGTCGTATTTTACAAGCATTTTCTAAAAAGTACGATGTAATTTTCGTCAGTCGTACAAACAACAAATAATGCAAAATAAAAACAAATAGAATTTAATTTGAAGGCTTCCGCGGACATAGTTCATGGTAGTAAGGGCTTCTGGTTTGCTCCGCGTCACGAAAGGCAGACCAAACCTTTGTGACGTGGTGCAAACCCGAAACCCTTGCTACTTCAAAATAGAATCACAGAAAAAAAGATTTCATAATGCGCGCCTTTTCTTTTAGTTTTGCGTCCGAGCACCAATATATAGCGCCTTTTATTATGCTTTCCCTAATCACAAAGCAACACAAAACCTGTGGCTGTAATCCAAATAAATAGTGAGAAAACCCCTCGACCACATTAATTCACTGAAAGCGAATACGTATTTCGGTAACGAAGTTACCATCTTCAGCGCTAAACTGATATTAAACTTTAAAACAACAAATAAACTAAACTAGACTAGCCGCACTCCCCCCCTCACTTTCTTTGTACCGTATTATGCATGCAAAGCAAACCGGGATTCTTCGAAAATCTAAAGGTCGAAGAGGCAAGAAGCGGTCGGCCCGGACTTCTCAAAATTCATTAATCTATTCCTATTTTTGTGAATCTCCAAGCTTTCGAAAGAATCTATGTTTGTTTTGTTATTAATTTGTTTGATTAAATCTATTTTATTTACCGAATGATTGTTTTCAAGCATGTGTAAGGCAACACTGGATTTATCAAAGCGTTTGTATTTTAAATGAGCCAAGTGTTCTTTGAATCTAATTTTTAAGGATCTTTTTGTTTGCCCTACATAAATTTGATCACAATTTTTACAACTAATTTTATATATACCTGATTTATCCTCCGAATCTACTTTATCTTTTGGATTTCCCAGCAACGATTTTAAGCTGTTATTGTTGGTGTAAACTATTCTTAAACCTAATTTTTTAAAAATTGTATTCAACCCTTTAGTATATTGAGGATAAAACGGCATTTTTACAATTTTCTTATAATCTACCTCACCTATTTTGTCAGATTTTAGTGTGGTTATTTTATTAATCTCTAATTTTTGTTTTTGTTTTCTAATAATGTTATAGATTACATCGGATTGGTAACCATTGTACGTGGCGATTTTAATAATTTCTTGAAGTTCTTTACTATAATTAACAGTTGATAAAGGGAATGTCAGCATCCTATGCACTAAGAAATTTAAGGCCGCTAATTTATATTGTTTGCAATGATTTGAATCCGCGGGAATGAATCTATTAACATTAGTAGATTTCCTATAAACGTTAAATTCTAATTTATTACTATTTCTAGTTACTAATGTGTCTAAAAAGGGTAGTTTATTGTTAGTTTCAATTTCATAGGTAAATTTGATGGTGGTGAATTTAGAGTTTAAACTTTTAAGGAATTCCTCTATTGAACATTTACTTTGGTCAAAAACACAAAATATATCATCGAAAGTAACTACATTAAACAAAAAATTGACGAATTTGCTTAATAAAAAACCACCATCCGAGATTGAACAAACTTATCCAGATGATTTGTTAATTAAAAATGAATCATCAAAATCCTTCGGTGAGGAAGAGAAAAACTTGCTCAGCAAAGGACTAAAGTTTAATCTTAAGTTCAACAAACCGCCTTTAGATGAAATCGTAACAGGTATAGAAGATTCGATTAAGTTTTGTAACGAAAATGTCAAAAGTTTTGTTAGAACCGCGTGTAAAATTCAAATTTCCGAAAACAAAATTCAGTCCTCCCCCAAAAAACAAGATAAAAATTTGAAAATCATTAAAACACTTAGAGAAAAAGATTGTTTTTATCTCAAGGCGGACAAAGGCAATACTGTGGTCATTTTAGATAAAGAAGATTATTTCGACAGAGTAAATGGCATGCTTAATCAAGGTCAATACCAGAAAGTTAAAAAAGATCCTTTACCTAAAATGATTACGGAGACCAAAAAAACCATGTTAGACTGCAGTAAAGCGATTACGAACGCTTTACGTTACAAATTAACAACATCTAACCCAATAATCCCTAGATTGTATTGTTTACCAAAAATACACAAACCAGGTAACAGCATGAGACCCATTGTATCCTGTATAAATTCACCGACTTCTTCATTATCGAGGTGGTTAAGTGATAAATTTAATAACCTTCCAGTTAAATTACCCGATTTTTCTGTTAAAAATTCATTAGAATTTATTGAAAAATTAAAAAATCTAGAAATAAAACCAAACGAAATTTTAGTATCCTTCGATGTCACTTCGTTATTTCCTAGTATACCTGTAAAAACCACCTTAGATTACCTGAAAGAACTTTTATCAAAGAATAGCTTCGATAAGGAGGAAGTGGATGAATTAATAAAACTCACTAGTTTATGCATGAATCAAAATTTCTTTAAATTTAACAACGAGTTTTACCAACAATTGGAAGGGGCAGCCATGGGAAATAGCTTGTCACCGTTTATGGCAAATCTGTTTATGGGTAAATTTGAAACGGAACTTAAAGCCTCTTTAGATTATTTCCCTAAAATCTGGGTGAGATACGTCGATGATATATTTTGTGTTTTTGACCAAAGTAAATGTTCAATAGAGGAATTCCTTAAAAGTTTAAACTCTAAATTCACCACCATCAAATTTACCTATGAAATTGAAACTAACAATAAACTACCCTTTTTAGACACATTAGTAACTAGAAATAGTAATAAATTAGAATTTAACGTTTATAGGAAATCTACTAATGTTAATAGATTCATTCCCGCGGATTCAAATCATTGCAAACAATATAAATTAGCGGCCTTAAATTTCTTAGTGCATAGGATGCTGACATTCCCTTTATCAACTGTTAATTATAGTAAAGAACTTCAAGAAATTATTAAAATCGCCACGTACAATGGTTACCAATCCGATGTAATCTATAACATTATTAGAAAACAAAAACAAAAATTAGAGATTAATAAAATAACCACACTAAAATCTGACAAAATAGGTGAGGTAGATTATAAGAAAATTGTAAAAATGCCGTTTTATCCTCAATATACTAAAGGGTTGAATACAATTTTTAAAAAATTAGGTTTAAGAATAGTTTACACCAACAATAACAGCTTAAAATCGTTGCTGGGAAATCCAAAAGATAAAGTAGATTCGGAGGATAAATCAGGTATATATAAAATTAGTTGTAAAAATTGTGATCAAATTTATGTAGGGCAAACAAAAAGATCCTTAAAAATTAGATTCAAAGAACACTTGGCTCATTTAAAATACAAACGCTTTGATAAATCCAGTGTTGCCTTACACATGCTTGAAAACAATCATTCGGTAAATAAAATAGATTTAATCAAACAAATTAATAACAAAACAAACCTAGATTCTTTCGAAAGCTTGGAGATTCACAAAAATAGGAATAGATTAATGAATTTTGAGAAGTCCGGGCCGACCGCTTCTTGCCTCTTCGACCTTTAGATTTTCGAAGAATCCCGGTTTGCTTTGCATGCATAATACGGTACAAAGAAAGTGAGGGGGGGAGTGCGGCTAGTCTAGTTTAGTTTATTTGTTGTTTTAAAGTTTAATATCAGTTTAGCGCTGAAGATGGTAACTTCGTTACCGAAATACGTATTCGCTTTCAGTGAATTAATGTGGTCGAGGGGTTTTCTCACTATTTATATGCTTTCCCTGTTTAACATTGACTGTCTCATCTTTTATAGTTATGATCTGTGCTCCTTGCTGAAGTACGCGTCTTCGGGTAATTGTACTGTTACAGTTACAGCATCGAAAATGTTTTTTTTTAATATTCAGTACGAGGTCTGCCACGGTCTTGGGCTTGAAGTTGAAATGAGTCATGATCCTGGAGAATTTGGACAGTTGATTGAAATGTATGCCTGTTGGGTAAAATACGATTAGGAAAAGAATCGCAGTCTTCGTGCTTCCACTCAGCATTTCCACAAGCTCTGCGATACACCATGAGAGTATCTGTTAATTCTTATGCTTAGTCATTAAAACTAATACTAAAAATTAACTAAAACTAAAATTAAAACTATGCAAAAGTTTCCGTTTATACAAGCAAAAATTAGGCATGCTCGTTGCACACCTAGCTGTGAAAATTCCGTGGAGGGAATATTAACTTGAGAGAAAGTTCAGTCAAATTTACGGTCATCCCGCCTTTTCCACTAAGAATTGAAATTCTTAATTTTTAGTGAAGTTGTATAAACCGCTTCGTATCAGTACGGCCTCTTAATTTCTTAGTTGATAGTTATTAATGTTTAGTTATTAGTTTTAGTGACTGTATAAACCACACTTGAATTACAAAAGTTGTGTGCGTTTATAAAAACGACACATTATACATGATCGTGTCCGCCATGGTTGCCATGGTTTTTCGAAAGAAGGTTCAGTTCAAACACCAAACGACTCGTTTGCTAAAAAATAGGGATAAAAAAGTTAAGAAAAAATATACGACATTTTCAAAATGCCACAAAATAAAATTGTTCAGCTTGGTGAGATCTTCTGCGGTTTAAAATTAACATAAGTATTTTTGATACACCCAGTATATTATGTAAAAATCGTCAAAAACAACCTACAGATGAGAGCAAATCACACCCACACACCACAAGTTAAGAGCACTTTAGGAAGATTTTATCTCAGAGAATCCTCTCCTTATCAAATATCCAGTGCAAATGTGCTTAACACCTCTTATATATGATTTAGTAGCGACATCTTGCGGATGATTTTTGAAAAGTAAGACATCTAGCGGCCGATTCTTGACTTAAAATCTAAAAAATAATAATGATAATAATCATAATATCATAATACATCTAAGTATGAATCGTCAAAAACAACCCACAAATTAGAAAATTTTGATGCAAATCGTTTTTGATTGCAGTGAGCAGCCTCTGTACAGCTGTTTCAGCCCTCTTTGGGGCTTCGTCAGCAGAGACGTAGCTCGACATTCCCACTGCAAACCAAAAACGACTTGTCCAATTTATTCGCAATTGCGATGTAATAGTGGTGAACAGATAAAACAGCGATATCCTATGATCGCTTTTTGACCTAACATTGCAGTAGGATAGACAAATTGAAGAGGATTTGCTACCTAATAAATCCCCCATGCAAGGGGCCATGCTTGCTGTCAAAGCATAATGAAAGTTTTAAAGTTGTTGCAAATCGTTTGCATCAATCAAGCCATATAAAGTCAAAAAGCGATCGTAGGATGTCGCTGTTTTATCTATTCGTCACTACAAATTAGAGTAAATCAAATAATACGGAATTAGATTTTGGTCCATTGTCTGAATTCATTAAATTGTTTTTATTTTCCGAATAAAAATACTTTCGTAAGCATTTAATTCCCTATTATTTGAAACTTTTTTGATGAGTTTTAAATTATCCTTAATAATACTGTGTCCTGTATTGTAAATATGCTGTGCAAAACTTGATTTCTTGATTGTACCTGTAGTGACTTAAATATTCTTTAAAACCTGTTAATATATTTCTTTTTATTTGTCCTATATATTTACTAATACATTAATTACACTTAATTTCATACATTCCAGATTTCTGGAATCAAATAACAAGGAATTATATACTTATTTGTTCGTTAGAATAAGAACTTTTTTCGGGTCTTTGGACTATTTATTTCTGTATTTCCGTGTTGTTTGGATAGCACTTATTTGTAAGGTTGTTCTGTCGGTTAATTTTAGATGTTTACGTACTAATTTATATTTGGTTGTTTTTTGACGATTTATACATAATATATACAGGGTGTTCTTTTACTGTGTGCAAATATTTAAACCTGCAATATATCACCATAAATGGCAACGATTGAACTCATATGTTCTTAACATAAATATAATAGTTTTCAAGAAAAATGCGGTGGCAGATTTTCACTAAACCGTTTGACAACTGCTGGCATAGCTAAAAGTGGACCGTGGGCGCCTCTTCAATTACGACACGCAGCCGAAGTAGGCCACGGTCGGTTCCTTCCTGGATCTCAAGGAGGAACGATGTAACTCAGCGCCGCTTCGATCAGCTGGTCCGTCGAACCGTTTACAATTTAAATTAACTTGAATTAAAATTTTCAATAATATTCGTTGGAATAAGAACTTTGGTTATACTGTCCTGATGAGATGTAATAAGATCGAAACGTACGTCGATAGTTACTTTTCCTTACCAGTTAGTGCCGTTAACCTCCCTCTTTACTTTGTAGTGGACTGGCGTTAACCATTTACCTGGATGTATTCTGCATTCTGTATAACATTTAATTTTTGTTACAATCATAATTACCGAGCCCTTTTCGATCTTTGATTTTCGTTTGAAATCCTAGCTCCTTATTTGCCTTTGCTTCAAATTTCTGACTGCATCTTTTCCCGATTGGTTGAGCCATTTTTGACCCGCTTAAGGCGGTTACACAATGCATTTGAGTAAAACATAAGACACAAGACATAAGAGACATATAGTACTACTTCGAGTAAAGAAGTACGCTGTAACACAATAGCTCCGTATAGCATAACATATGACAGTCGCAATTTCAAGAAAGCAAACGGACACGGTTTATATAATGAATTGTAAACAGCCGGAATATTACTCCTAATGTATATTTCCTAATTATTAAATAAGTCCACCGTATTTTCTTTTTAGTTGCTTGTAAGAATCTAAAGTGCGAATGTGTAATTTTATTTTATCAGGCACTAATTATCCCCGAGACTAAATATTATTGTAATAACATTTTTTTTCTTACTGTTGGCGTGGGAAATAAACCGAGAGGAATAAATTCCACCCTACGCAAAAATCTAGTTCAGAGTCTGAACTACCTTTTTGTGTTGATGGAATTTTTTCTAGTGATGGGCGAAAAATAGTATTCGAATGAAATTAGTATTCGAATAAAATTCGAAGTCGAATGAAATTAGTATTCGAATAAAAATAGTACTCGAATGAAATTAGTATTCGAATGAAAATAGTATTCGAATGAAAGTGGTATTTGAATTCGTAACCAGTATTCGAATGAAAATAGTAGTCGGTTAAAAATGGTACTCGAGTTCCCGTAAAACTGAATGTTTTGACCGTGACGAAATTTTATTTATAACTCATATAAACCTTTTTGATAGCCATTTGATAATTTTGCGCGCAACGAAATTTAGCAATGATCACTTTTCTGAACAAATACGTTTTTAAATAAGTAAATAAATTGTTCTATGGAAGTGCATACAAAATCTGCAAACTGTCGTTGCTTATTAAGGTTACGTGCCGCCTCATCGTCATAAACTTTTTATTAAGTTATGGTATTAGTATTAATATCGTAAATGGAAAAAAATGAATTTGCTTGTATTATAATCAGCGAGTGCCTGTCTTAAATCTATATTACCTTTACAAGAAAAAATGTTGCTGCATTTTGAAAATGAAAGCGAAGTAATTTACGATCAAATCCAAGTATGTTGTATATTTTCACCAAGTAATTTTATAAGTACCGATAGTAAACGGGTCCAAACCGAAAGGTAGATGCAATTTTCGGCCTGCTTGGACTAAATTGGGATTATGATAAACGTATTGTGAAACGTGAAAAATTGTTTCAAATTTGCAACAATTCGGAACACAAGAGGAAAAACATTCTATTATATATTTTTGTTGAATATGAATGAGTAATCTAACCACTCTCAAGAGGTAAATGAAAAATGACCATTTACTTCTTCACATCTTGAGCAAAACTGAGAATTTCGAAAATCTTTTTTTTTCCAAATATTAGACCGAACAAAATTTTGTCTGTCAAACAAGATACACATTTTGTAAATGCTTATTGTACCTTACTAAAATTTTGTCTAATATGTCCAACAATTCCAAATTACATTTTTTTAAATTTTCGTGTTTTAAATAAGTGCTATTTTTAGCAACAGTAAAAGTCGCTCACCAGCATTGTCCTACTTATATTTGATTATCGAACATGCAGAAACTATTGGCGCAAAGAGCTTTTTAAAAAAATAAATAATAAAAAATTTTTCCAGATGGTGCGAACGTTTTGGCGGTCACTGTACGTTTTACGTACCGGATGTCCTAGTAAACATAGCGACCGGCGATATACAGGGTGACTGTGATAGTTGTGTTGCAATAATAGCTTTCGACAAATTGAAAAGGTTTCCTCTCAAAAAGTTTCGGAAAATGTTCAACTGGCCAGCAGTTCTCTGTTTCGGAATAACTTCTAAGATTTCCTCGAAAGCTTTTAACTTTTTGTTAAGGACATATGAATATTATAGGTTTCACGCTTTGCAAAACTATCACAGTCGCCCTGTATATAAAGCCATAATATCTACAGGATGATATCTAATAAGATGGCAATAATTATACCACGTATAGACATCAAAATATTACAAAGTTTATCGTTTCTGAGATATAACCTCCTAAAGAGGTAACTTGAAAAGCATATTTTGTTAGATATTTCTGGAACAGTTAGAGGTATAGAGTTGAAATTTTATATGCAAAACAAGTGAAATACAAGAATGGATATGCCATACAGAAAATTGACCATTTTTCATCATTGGCGTAGATCCAGGGTAGTAGGTTATCATTCTAATAAATGACTTTCTTGTCACTTTTTAAAAAGAACTGAAACAAAAATTGAAAAGTTCGAATAAAATTGTACCAGAAATTAACTAAGTTCCAACTTCTTCAGATTAGCCGTTTTCGACATAATTAGCTCGAAAGATTACATTGCTGCGAAATTTCGTAAAGCTCTGACATGCCCTGAAAGCATTAGCTGACATTTTATCACATACTATTAGCGTAAAGTTTTTCTTTTTAATAAATTCTAAAAAAATTTCCCATACAGTGCGAACTTTTTGACTGTCACTGTATATTTTGATTGGTTTATTTCGAACGTGGACGGTAACGAGCGTGTACGCGTTTATGCGTCGCACATTTGCCGCCTAATCTGTGTTTAATCGAATAAAATATGTAATTCCGTTCCTTGTTTATAACAAAGGTAATTCCATCTGTTTTCGCATTTTTTAGGTTTCAATGTAAAAATCGGTATTCCAAAAAAATCAATATATATAACACTAATAAAATTTAATAAGACTTTGCAAAACAAATAAAGATAAATTTATTTTAATATTCTTTAGATAAGTTTTTGTAAAATTAGGAGTATTATTTAATAGTTTCAAGTAGGAGGTGTGTTAGATAAAATATAATAAATGGCATAGACGATTTTTTTGTAATTCTCTAAATAAATAGATTTATTATACCGGGTGTTCCGGGAGGGCGGGAGGAAAAGTCAATACTTCGTAGGGGTCCAGAGTAGATTATAACGTTATAAGTAAAAAATAACTATAATTATTATTATTTTGTTAAGTGATGTAAAGCGGTTTTAAATCTAGTTGTGGAACTATGTTATGACCACCCCACGGTCTTGTAATTTTATAAAAAAATAAACAAAACAATTTTCAAAAGACTACCTGTTTACATAAATTTTATAATTTATAATAATCTGCTCTAGACTCCCACAAAATTTTAACTTTAACTTCTTCCCGGAACACCCGGTATTATAATTTTATGAAACAATTTACAGAAATGGTTAAATTTTTTCTTCTTCTTTTAATTTGACTAGTTCCTCACTCTTCTTCCAAACTTGTTCGACGAAATGTTCCTTTCTGGCCATTGGGTAATACCGTTTTTCTTCACAATTACCAAAAAAATTACCGCTCACTTCATCTATGTCTTTAGATACAGAAGCATATATTGTACTCTGTGTACCTTCTTCCACATTCTGAAAGCAGTTAAGTTTTAATAAATATTTTACGTAAAACAAAACAAAAAATCTTTTTTAATTTTTTATTGCAAAAGTAGATTATTGTTCTCTTCAGTTTTTTTGACGTTTTTCTTTTTTCAGTGATTTAAATTTTAAGCAATTCAAAAGAGGTTATTAAACAATAAATGATGATAAAACAAAAAATAATATTAGTATATTAATTAATACAGTGAGAACAATTTCAACTGACCCTCGTGTGGCTCTAAATTTTATGTTGGAAACACTGTAACAGTACAGTACAATGTTAATATTAAAACAACTGAAAGCTTATCTTACGATGGTGTCGCACTAGACACGAGGACATTCTGCGTAATTGAATCTTTGAAATTACCGCTGTTTAACTAGCTTAAGGAACACAAAATTTCGTCCATTTTAGGGATTTTTGGACACCAACTCCGTTTAGTTGAATTTGTTCACTTTTATGTTTTATTTACTTTGTGCTATTGCAATGAAAGTTCTTGAAAATAAATTTGATAAATAACAATGTAGAGATTTACTTAAATTTTTTGACTTAATTTCATAATAAATCTTGTAAATAAATTACTCAAAACAAATTTGGATTGGATTTTAGATAAATTCAAAAAGCAAGAACGAAAAATTATATTCACAAAAATCAGTATTTCTTTTAAAAAAAAGCTATAGAAATTAATTCTCAATATAATACCTTCAAAATCGTTTTCAAAAAGATTAAGGTACAGTACACAAACAGTGGAACGGAATCGAATATTTGTGTCAAAATAGTACCGGGATCGACCACGTTGGCGGTCACACCCGTTCCTTTCAGTTTCTCTGCAAGCTTTATCGTAAACACCAAATTACATAACTTTGTGTTCGCATAGAGAATGGCCTGCATGAGAGGCTTGCGAAAGTTTGGAAGTTCATTTAGATCCTCGGGATTGAATTTTCCTAGGAAAGCCATCCACGAAGATACAGTCACGATCCTACTGGGAGCAGACTTCTTCAGTTTTCCTAAAAGGAAATACGAAACCAAAAAAATAATACATAAATAATAATAAGTAAATAAAAATCTAAGGGCCACTTCTCCCAAACACTTGAACTATACTTCAGCTCTGAACCTGCTTCAATTACAAAGTCAATAATTGTGTTGCAATAGTATTAGAACCAAATTCAGAGTTGATTTTTGAACATTTGGATAAGTATTTACCTAACAGTAAATGTGTTAAAAGAAATGGTGATAAATGATTTGTTTGCATAACCGGTTGTAGTCCATCTTCTGTTTCAGAAACTTTGGGAATTTCGGAAATTCCGGCATTATTTACCAGAATATCTAACCGCTCTTCCGATGCGTTGATGTCGCAGGCGAATTTTCGAACTGATTCTAGGGAAGTCAAGTCTACAATTTTCACTACGATATTATGGTTTCCGGTGGATTTTATGATTTTTTGTCTCGTCAATTCTGCTTTTTCTAGGTTTCTGCAGGCAAGTATTACTCTTGCACCCCTCATGGCAAAATCTAAGGCAGTCATGTAACCCAGACCTGAAAAATTGAATACTAGTAATTTATTACTCCTATTATTATTATTATTGTTATTGCACTCCACAATAGTCTAAGATACCACTGCAACTTTTCTACGCTCATCTGTTATTTTAACGAAACCTGATTTTAATGGAATATTACATATAGAGTCACACTATGTGACCGGGCTGCCTTGCAAAATTGTGCCGCAAGTACCTTTAATTGGAAGAAGTTTTAACAACTTGACATTTCTCTGAACCTTTGGAGCACAAGTGTGAGGTTTGCATCTTAAGTGCGGACGATTGTACGTAGGTATACACATGTAACACACGTATGTAAATAGAGACATTCAGAGAAATTCCTCTAATTACTTAATTATATCAGTTTCAAATTTTAAAGTATACATATTTAAAGACCTATGAATTCTAACGTCATGCACTGATTTTTATACAAGCCATAGGTAAGTAAATATAACTTAAAATATCAAACTAATTGAAATGAATAATTATAGTAATTTCTCAGAAAGTCTTTATTTATATACATCATAAACACCGTATATGTACCATCGTCCGCACCTAAGATACACCTCTTTTACTATAATTATTATCGTACTGCAATGTTAGGTCAAAAAGCGATAGTAAGATGTATATTTTATATGTTTATAATTATTCAATTCAGTTAGTTTGAAATTTTAAATTGTATTTAGTGGCCTATGGCTTGTATAAAAATCACTGCATGACGTTTTAATCCAAAAGCCTCTAAATATATACAATTTAAAATTTGAAACTCATAGAATCGGTAATTACAGGAATTTCTCTGAAAGTCTCTATTTACACACATCATAAATAGCGTATACGTACAATCGTCCGCGCTTAAGATGCACCTCTTGCATGCAAACCTCACACTTGTGCTCCAATAGTTCAGAGAAATGCCAAGTTGTTAAAACTTATTCCAATTAAAGATACTTGCCGCAGGATTTTGCAAGGCAACCCGGTCGCACTTGTGTGTATGTAATCTTCCATTAAAATCGGGTTCCGTTAAAATAAAAGATGAGCGTAGAAAAGTTGCAACTTTTATGTGACTACATTTTTTTAGATGGTAGTTTCATATAAAGCAGTGTTCAATTAACTTTTAAATACCACAAATTTAAATTTAAAAGGTAAAATATTACTCCATGTAGTAACTTCTGTTTCTTAAGTAATTTTACTTTAAACTCTTGTAATTTTTTAGTTATTGATTTTTTACCAAAACTTTATTGAGAAAAAAGCTTTACTTTGATCTCCTCTAGCTGCCCTTTCAATCTCCTCCATACGTTATGAGACACCCAGTATAGCCCAAAGCTGTATCTTCCATTTGTTTGATAGAACGTACTACTACTTTTCATATATTTCAACTTGACTTTCGACTTTGTTGTGTTATTTGAAATGCAGTAATAATGTATTATGCCCACCAAAAAAATCTAGGACAAGTAATATGTCCTAATGTAAATATGACGAGTTAATTATTGTAGGTATGATGTATTCGCCTGTTTATTTATTTCTGCGCTAATTACGTTACCGCAGAAACAAGTTTAAGGTTGCATTCTAATAAAATAACTCAAAATTGCATGTAAAGATTTTTTTGGCGGGCATAGTACAATCCCGTGATTCAATTACTTGATTTTTATCATCAATACAAATTCTAACGACTCGGTCATGAAGAGCTATCCAATCAAGTATCCTTTTTCTGCTCTCTCGGAAAGTTTTGAATGTCGTTTTTGTTTCGGTATATGTACAAAAGTTTCACATCCAATCACCTTAAGATGTTTGACACTAGGTATTCTGCCAGTCCAAAGTTGTTGTACCGTCATGATAGTTAGTCATAGGATTTCGAATATAAGCTGATGTATTTGTTAATTCCACCCATAATGACTTAGGTAGTTCAGTGTCGTTGATTGTGCTTCTAACAAGGTCCATTAACGTTCGATTTAGTCGTTCAGTCTTACCGTTTTTCTGGGGAGAATAAATCATGGTTTTCTCTTGTATAATTCGATGTGATTCACAAAATATGTCAACATTCTTATAACAGAATTCCAATCCGTTATCCGTTCTAATTCTCCGTAAAAAGCGTTGATTTTGTTTTTCAGCTTGAACTTTCCATTTCTTAAATTCTCAAAGTACCTCTGCTTTCGATTTCAAAAAAGAAACATGCACTATGACGCTCAACTTACATGATACTCCTGTATGCGAACCACACCCTTAAGAACTTTCAGCGTAAGGGCTACGAAACTGTACATCATTTATGGTGAGCGTCGTTGTACATATCTACTGGCTATCTACTGGCATCATCCAAGATACAAAGAAGGTATCGAGATCTGCCTATACTATTAATATTTAGTGGTCCCATTAAATCGAGGTGTACCAATTTTAAAACTTCGGTTGTATTTAATGAATGGCTTGTAAACGGTTGACGGGTAGATTTTCCCATCAAGCAGTTTTCACAGGGTGTCGGTTCAGAAATTTTACAGTCTAAACCACTTACCGTTCCTTTGCTCGCCATCTTTAATATATCATGCTTGTTGACATGCATCTTTCGCTGGTGCCATAAATCCGAAGATTGTAATTTTCTCTGTTGAGGAAAACACAGTTGCATTTTTGGTTTTAGTTTCTACCTGAAATAATCAGCCATTTTTTTTATAGCTTTAATAAGAACATTGTTTTGTTCATCATAAATAAAACAACAATTTTTATCAAAAATGACTTTTCTATCATTTTCAAGTAATTGTGTGACTGATAAAATTCCGTGTTTAAGTTCTGGAACTAGAAATATGTACTTGACTTCAAATTCATTTAACAATCTTTTATTGTGAACGATTTCTGCATTTGCTGCATTTGCTGTACCAACATTAACCGTGGCTTTCTTTGTACCATTGGCTGTAGTTACTTTATAAATGTGACAATTTTCATTAACAAAAGAAAAATAATCTTTATTAAGTGACATGTGATGCGTCGCACCCGAATCAATTATCCACATATTGTTATCAGTAACTGCAGAACCACAATTTACATTTATATTCTTTGCATTTTGTTTTCTTTTGTTTGTGTATTCTGTATCTACATAGATACCTTGAATTACTGAATTACTTTTACAATTTCTTGTGTGACATCTCCCGCATTTAAAGCAGGAGAAATTCATATCCTCGTGTTGCATGTCTTGAAAATTGTTTCCTTTGACTTGTTTCTCCTTCTTGTGTATAGTTGCAGTTCTTCTCGTTTGTAAACATAGCCGTTTGTCTACCGTCATTGTTTTCTTGTCGCCTAGCGTCTTCGGCAAGAAGCCTTCTTTTGACAGTGGCACATGTGAATTCGGTTTCGGGTAAATTTCACAATGGTGAGATAACGTTGTCCCATTCCTCTGATAACCGATATAACATTGTCATGGCCAAATCATCATCTTCAATCTTGTCACCGCTATCTGTCAA
The DNA here is from genome assembly GCA_036172665.1 of Prosopocoilus inquinatus. Taxonomy (NCBI): domain Eukaryota; kingdom Metazoa; phylum Arthropoda; class Insecta; order Coleoptera; family Lucanidae; genus Prosopocoilus; species Prosopocoilus inquinatus. Next base: position 47,358,870 of record CM069870.1, read on the forward strand.
TTCCGCTACAGTTTCATTTATTCGACCCATATAGGTTTCCATGTAATTACAATAAGTTAATCTTAACGACTGTTATTTTCTGCGAAGTTGAACTATTCGAAATTTGCTATCTCGAGGTGCATACAGACGTTCTAATTCTTGCCACACTTCTTTAGGTGTCTTCAAATGTCGTATATGCATTTGTTGTTCGTCGCAAATTGCTAGCGCGATGTTCGCAAAAGCTTTCTCTTGTTTTGTGGTGTACTGTCGTTTGGCATTTTCATTCGAATCTTAATCTGGTGTAGCTTCTCCTGGTTCTATGATTGTCCACAATTCACATTCAGTTAACACTATGTTCATTTGGTAGCTCCATGTAGAATAGTTCGTCGCGTTCAGTTTTATAATCACTGTTTTGTTTTCCACCATTTTTTTTTTTTCGTTCGTTCAACTACGCAACTTTCCACTTAAAGTGTTATGTACTTGCCGTCTACTGGGCCCATAACCATTGTATTATTTGAAATGCAGTAATGTTAGCACAGCTTGGAATCTTCTTTATTTAGCCGAAACAGATTACAAAATTGACATAGTTTGACGTACACCAAAATTGTCTCTTATGGCTGTTTTCATAATCAGACTTTAAGGAATCTTTAATTTAAAGTTACTTTAAGATTAGGGAACCAAATATATTTTTTTAGGTTAAAGTAATTTTAAATTTAAAATCTTATTTTGAAATCGGCCATTATTTTCTTATGTATATTCTTCCGTAGTAACTACCGCACACTATCGTATAAATCAAATCAATGGTATCTAAATTAAATAGTAACAACAGATTTGTTAGAAAGTTGGTGCTTTCTTTCGTTTAAAAGTTTGAATCGTGTTTCGAATAGTTTGGATCTATATTTCCTAATTGTTGCAACAAAACACCCGACTTGAATTTTTGATTGACAGTTCATTTGTAAATAACCACAATTCAATCCAAATAAGTTTTAAAAATAAAGAGACTCAAAGAAAAGAATGTCTGTTTTTGAATCAAAACATGTTTGGATCCAATTTTGTGAGCGAAAGAAAGCACCTAGTATTAATTGGTGCGTGTTTCCTGACATTTAAGAGCAGACCTTCATCTATTATATTTACTGGTCCTGCAAAATTAATTCCTCCTGCATCATATTCTTAAGTAATTTGTGCACATTAACTAATATTGAAACAGTATTGTTTCTAAACAGTCGTACTTGAGCAACCGCAAAGCTACTTTTTCTATTTGGAAGGTTGGGTTTTTGGGGATTGCTGGTATTGGTTTTCATTTATCACGTGATAAACGATTACCAATAACTTTCGTCAAGTGAACGACGGCAGCCAATCATAGCAATCCTCAAATACCCATTCCTGCAAATCTCCATAGCAGGAAAAACAGCTTAATGGCTCATTGGAGTCGATACATAAAGTTAAATATACCGGTTCATGATTAAAGTCGTCTTTAACTAAAATTGTGATTAAAATAAACAAGAAAAATATAGCTTTAAGCCAATTTCTGCGCCTCTAGCAAAAGTCTGTCAATAATATGTAACTCAAAAGTAAAATATGCAAACCATTGTCATTCCCAAGCCTTTTACAAAAGTGGCCCCGCCCTTTGCATTGACCTTGATATACAACGTGTCCTAATTGTGCGTTCTCGGGCTATATCTCGATAACTAGTGCAAATACAAAAAAGTTTCAGGACATTTTTGTTTTAAAATGTAAAGGTCTACAACGTAAAATTATTTTCACCTGTACAGGGTTAATCAAAACAGCGTTACTGAATGCAACTTTATTATTTCAAATGGCACACCCTATGTATGATGTGAAATTTGTATTGCACATAAAATTCTACACATTTTCATGTAATAATCTATGTCTAAGTCTAACGGTTTTGAAGATATTTAACATTTGATCTAAAAACTGACGATTCCAGCCATTATTTTATTTATTCATATTTTGTTTATTTTTAGGTTTAGAGGAAAGATTCTCGGTATAAATGTAGTTGACACGTTAACTTATTCTAAGCCGCTATTAAAAATATTTTTATTGTTACAGGGTGATCACGGTACTAACCAAAATATCGGAAATTTCAAAATGACATAAGTCAATTTTCTTAAATAGCATGCCCTATATTTTTATATCCTAAATTGTTCGTCTAATACAGTACTTTCGCTTTTGTCATGCATGTCTTATACCTATCTGCTTTATTTTTTTAGAGCCCTAGACCTGTACGAATTATTTGTTTTAAAACGAGTAATTGTCTAAGGTGGTCATGGAAAACAAACGAACCAGCTGACATTAATAATTAGTTTAACTGTTTTCTACAGCCACCTTATGCAATTATACGTTTTAAAAGAAATAACTCAAATGGATATAAAGTCTCGAAAAATATTGCAGATAGGTATAGAACTTGCATGCATGACAAAGTACGAAAGTACAGTATTAGACGAACAATTTAGGATATAAAAATATAGGGCACGCTATTTAAGAAATTTGACTTATGTCATTTTGAAATTTCTGATATTTTGCTTAGTACCATGATCACCCTGTAACGATAAAAATATTTTTAATAGCGGCTTAGAATAAGTTAAAGTATTAACTACATTTGTAAATTCAATTCAAATGGCAATTCAAATTTGATATCATACATAGCGTGTGTCATTTGAAATAAAAGAGTTGCAATCAGTACCGCTGTTCTGATTCACCCTGTATAGGTGAAAATAATTTTATGTCGTAGACCTTTAAATTTTAAAATAAAAATGTCTTGAAACTTTTTTTTATCTGCAGTAGTTATCGAGATATAGCCCGAGAACGCACTGTTGGGACACCCTGTATGTTGATAGTTGAACAAAATCACATTCCTTTTAAAGACTCGTTACATTATACTAATTTTCAGTTTATTATATTTGCAACAGTATTCCAACTTATCAAATTGATCTTATAAGAACTGACAATCACCAATATTCGAGACCGATATAAATATTTTTGATATCCAGTCGATCTTGTACGGTGAAAATTGTATAAAATTAGTAGTGCGAAAAATTGCACAATCATCCTCGGTTGGTAGCTTCATCAGGGAATAACAAAATGTCGCTGTCAATGAATATAATAGAATATTAGAATATTCCTAAAACACCGCTACATTAATGCAACTACTTAAATAATTTTATGGACGAGTTTCTATTTTTTATATTTCCAACACTCTAATAATTTCGATTATTTACGCAAACTTCGTAGTATTACGACAAACAGTTACCAGAATAATCGGGCTCCTCTCTATCCCAATAAAATAATAACATATTTATGAATTTAACTCACCTGTATTCGACCCAGTGATTATCGCAGTTTTGCCCATTAAACAGGAATAGCTGCCATTCCGTTTCAATTTACTTTTCTTGTACAATCTTATAACGAATAGAAATGTGCCAATCACTACTATACAGTAAACAAAAACAGTTATCATTTCTGTTCTTACCGACAATTTTGAGTGAAACTTATGAATTTGACGTCGACCACTGTACCGTACTCATTTATTTTGTTTATGAAGTATTTTTATCTTCCAGTCAGGGCCGTGCTTTCTATGCAAATTTAAGTAAATTCTACTCGTGTAAATAGGCACGCGCCATACACAAGTGTATTAAGCCAGGAGGAATAAACTGAATTACAGTTTCGATGGGATATTTCAGTATGTAATAATATTTGTTGTCTTAAATTTTGTGCTGTATAATTCTGACTGTTGTTATTTAGTTACATGTAGAATTTACGTTTCGTTTTTTCAATATGTTTTACTTCTGATTATATGTAATTTTCTTTCTATTTAAATTTAGAATCATAGATAAAGATTAGGCTGCCTTCATGATAAAAATTGTTATTTGTTATATAATTTATATCACAAAAATATCTAAGGCCCGTTTGTAATAAACACTTACTTACTAAAAGTTTATCCTACATATTCTAGGATGAACTAAAAGTAAATTGAAAGGACTTTTATCTGTATGCATAATACCATGTTTTTGTCATATTTTAAGTTTAATTAAAAAGCAAAATTGAGGTGGCACTATTGCAAGTAGCAGCAGCGGCTGTAAATGTTATCAGTTTGAAATATGTATGGATATATTTTTTTCAATCACCACTTGCTACTAATTACTAAGGCCTAAGGCTTAAAAAAGTTATTGTAAAATTCGTCTTGCGGAAACCTAGTTTTTTACGCTAGCGATCCGTTGCAAATCGATTCATTATTTCTTGTTATAAGAAAAATTTACTTTTTTTTCAAGAATTACTTTGAAACAGAATACTGACTTAACGAAGCACTTTTCTTATTTTGTGCTGAGGAATCTGTAGTTATTTTGTGGACATATACAAAAAGAGAGGAAGAGTAAGAACAGTTGGAAATTTAATAATGATTTTCATAAGATGCATGTTCTGGCCCAGAACATGCATCTTATAAAAATTCTTGTTATTAAAAGATTTTTACAAAACTCAGACAAAAACGCCTTTTATAATAAACAAATATACTAAAGTTAATGTTTTCACATATACATACACTGTTCTCAAATGTTTTATTCTTGAAACACTGCCATCTTAATGAATTTGTAAAAAATCAAAATATCCTCTTTATTTATTAATTTCCCATAAAATGATAAAGAACAATTTTAATGCAGAATTTTAATCTTTATCGATTGGTCAAAGAATATAAAAGGTGTTCCGTTAAAAAAAATAGTTCTTATCCTTTTATTTTATAAACGCGATGTTCAATTGTTGTTTTTAATGCATCGTTGTAATCTGGGCAAAAGGTACTACTAGTTTGCTAATTTAACAGTATCTGAAACTTTAATAATAAAAAAGTTAGCAATAGTGCCGAGTTATTTTTGAACAGTCGGTATATGTCTAAATGTAAGTAAATATAAATTAATATGTACACATCTAAAAGTAACCGTCAGAGAAACCTTACAAATAAGAGCTAACCAAACAACATGGAAATACAGAAATAAATAGTCCAAAGACTCGAAAAAAATTCTTATTCTAACAATAGTATAGCTAGCGGGATCCTGGGACAGTCATCCCCTAAGTTAAGGGAGTTGTTTAAGAGGTGAAGAAGTTACTCCTTTAGTTCTTGAGCCGAAGAGGCCGTTGCAGAAAAATCTTTACTTCTTGCAGCTCTGAAGAATGTTGGCAATATCGTCATAATACCCGAAGAGGTCGTTGAAAAAAGAAATAAATCTAACCCCCGTTTAGTTCTAGAAGAAGGGTTGTAATTTTATCCGGCGTGTTCGTTCAGTATAACGAGTCAATGAACTTTGAAAAATGTGCAGATTCAGCAAAACTAGTCCAAGGCTTCTTTTATCGAAGCCACTTGTATGTGTGTGTGTGTGCGTGCGTTTGTCAAAGTGCAAGCTTGCTTAAATTTTTTTAATGAAATTTTCTACATTTATTTCTGTAAACATTACAAGAAAATATTTTTAAGGATGCTTCTTTACCATCATTCACCATTCACCATTCATTGTTGTATTTTTATGAAACTGCAAAAACGTTGTACAATTAAATAATACGTTAATATCAATAATTTATGAATTAAAATTTTTTTAATAATTTTGTGCAAATCGCAGCAGAGACGTAGCTCGACATTCCCACTGTAAACAAAAACGAATTGTCCAATTTATTCGCAAATGCGATGTAAGAGTGATGAACAGATAAAATAGCGACATCTTTCGATAGCTCTTTGACCTGACATTGCAGTAGGATAGACAAATTGAAGCGGATTTGCTCCTAATAAGTCCCCCATGCAAGGCGGTCATGCTTGCTATCAAGGCGTAATGAAATTTTTTAAAAACTTTCATTATGCCTTGACAGCAAGCATGGCTTGACAGCAGTTTATTCTGGTTAACTGAAAACTTAATGATTTAAATATCTACTAATATTTTCGTTCACTTGCACTGATCGCACAACGAGTATCTTCATCTTGTGTTATTACAAGATGCAAATCATTTTATTTTTTGAAAGAGCCAGAGTGAAACATAGATAAACTTTCATTGCGTTGGTCATCATCATCAGCTTTTTCAAACTTGTGATGCAAGTGAAGACAAGTGCTTCTCTTACGGTAATCTTGGAATAAGGGATGTAATCAGATTAAACAATATGTTTATTAAATTAGAAATACTATAAAGAAGGTTATGTGCCTCTCACATAACACTTGATATTTTCAGCTTCGATGGAATTAATTTGTAAGGTCATCAAACTTGAAAGAAACAAGCAGTAACGTATAGGTGTTTTAACTTTATGCACTTTTGGTATCACTTGCATGCATAACTGATGTTGCTAGATAGGTACTCTTGTGAGTTTATATCCACTCGTTATATTGAATACATTTTAATCAGTACGTTGGTCAGTTTAATGCCAGTTACATAGATTCTAGCAATCTTACCATGAGTTCATGTTTATGTTAAAATCTCCTTGCTTCAATACAAATTAACTCTGAGAAGCCTTTCTATTTTGACTGCAATGTAACTAAATTAGGAAACTAATTAAATTATTCGCCAATACATACCCTTTTTAAATTCAAATTTCTACGCCTGACAACTTCGCTTTAAATTCATGTGTTTTGTGTTTACCACAAGAGCCTATATAGAACAAGAGCCCCACAAGAACCGGCTGCGGTATTTGATAAAAATGACAGTCCGCGATACGGTTCTGCCAACTAGGGAATTTTTACAAACTACTCAACTTGCTTTCTCAATGTTCAAATCGTTATGGTAAGCCAATAATAAGTACATGACCATTTAAAAAATCCTTTTTTTAATTCCATCAATAACATTTTCATAATAACTTCCGAAATACGTTTCTTTGGCCTTGGAAACTAGACACGGAATTCCTCCAAACAATCTTGAATTGAATAGGACCAGACACCGTTAATTTTGCGACCGTTGCGAAAGTATTTTTATCATAAATGTTTCTTCTTCAATTGAAAAGGGCATTTTTTAGTAGTTTGTAAAAAAATAGAGTTTTGAAAAAACTATTAATGCTAAATCACTTTTAATAAGGAAATGATATTTCAATATTAATTTTGGCGTTACACCTGACAGCTTAGAAGTTGAACTTAGAATCGACATGCATGCAGTGGACAAATTCTCGACCACAACCCACTTGACCAGATTTTTAATTAGACGCTCGTTACTTACTCAAACGGTATAGACTGATGTCTTTTACACACTAGTAAATTAGTAAATAAAATTTCAATCATACCCGAGTTTGCTAAATAATCATTTTGCAAAGGTAGTTTATAGATGTGCAAAGTGCAAGTGGACGAATTCCCAAAGTCGCGTCCACACTAATAAAAACGTAGCGCTTTCTAGGACACATCATTAAAATTATCACAAAATTCTTTTTTAATACAAATACTGAACCGCTTTGAAACATTTCATTCTGAAGTTGAAAGCAGCAACAGGAACAAGAAGAAGAAACGAAAATGTCTGGAATTAAGTGTACTTTGATTATGGAATCGACTAACAAGGTCATTTTGCCGGTTACCATGTTATTTATTATTTGCATTATTATTATTTAGGTAAATTATTATTTTTCATCAAATTATCTTAGTTAATATATTTTTTTTTAATTTTGAAATTAGATTGGTGTGAAAAATATTCGAAAGAAGGCCAATCAAGTGTTAATATAGTTGAGTTACTGTCCGAACACCGAAACAATCCAGAGGAAGTTAGATAATTTACCTGTGAAGTATATGCGACTGACTTTGGAGAATGAAGATGAAATAAAGACATTCAAAAAGGCTTTGATTAGGTTTTCGTTTAATCTTGGTGCTGAACAAGAGGAAGTGGTGATGCTTGAAGGATCGTCATCAACAAAGAAAATAAAATTTACTGAAGAGAACAGCGAAGAGAATGGACACAAGAATAAGAAAATTAAAATTTCAGCCTTCAACTTCTGCTACTACTGCTACCACATCTTTGTTGGACTTCTACGAGCATTACAACGTTGCTGATCTGTATAACGCTCAGAAATATTCACACTGAAATTGTAATATATTTTTATTTTTTATGTGTGTATTGTTACATCCGTCACGCAAACAGATCTATTTTTAGCATCAGTACGCCACCTTGCGTCACAGAACATGACCGGAAACTACTCAATAATTCTAGCATGTTCGAACAATAGAGGGCTCTGCTATATAAGCCGACGATCCGCCAGAAGTAGTTAGTTATTAAGGTAGCCAGCGAAGGGTTCGTACCTCGAATAAATAGGAAGTACATTTTGTAAAAGTGTTAATTGATAGACAAGCTCATTACAATTGTGTAAATCGACAGCTGTTAATTAAAGTGTTCTGAAATTTAACGATTATAATTTGTGAACCCCAAATTCGTAACAAATTGGTGTCAGAAGCGGAAATTGGAAAATTCGGGAAAGAAAAGCGTCTTACAAGAACGGCTGAAACAAACCCTTATAGATGAAGGTAAAGACCCGGAAACATTTGAATTTGAAATTGAAGACGCGGCAGAAGTGAAAGAAAACATGAAATTAGTAATCGCCGAAGTGAAAGAAAACATGAAATTAGAAATGTAGGAAGTAAAAGAAAACATGAAATTAGAAATGCAGGAAGTGAAAGAGAAAATGGAAAAAGGTAACGAAAATATGAAATTAGAAATGCAGGAAGTGAAAGAAAGAAAAGAGTAAACGGAAGAAGTGAGAAAACAAATGGAAAGTTTGGATATGAAAATGGAAAACCGACAGCTGTTAATTAAAGTGTTCTGAAATTTAACGACTGTAATTTCTGAACCCCAAGTTCGTAACAGTATAGAGAGCTGCTTGTTAATAAATTATTTATTCCAACGGACGTTATTGTTTCTTTTTAGAGAATTCTGAATTGAATAAAGAAATTCAAAATATTTTTAAGACATGTGTTGGAAAATAGTATCAATTCACAAGTCTAATTTCGCTTGAATATTAAACAACGGAAACAAACTTTTAAACTCTGAAATTATACATGATAAACCGTCACATGAAAAATTTATATATAAGTTATAATTTAATAAAACCAAATAAATTTTTTTACAATTCTTTATTACATTCTTTAATAAACAATTGATGTAATACAAATACATCATCTTTAGAACAACTTAACGTATTATAAATATGTAAATTACAATGATTTTGAAGATAATTACATTTTTAAATTCTTAAATTCGGACATTTGAGTTCATCTAAATCGATGATTTCATTAAATATAATTTTATTTAAGGCTCTTTTCTTATTGAGTCCTTTTACGCAGACGACTTCATCTCCGACGAGACTTTTGATGTAGTTACCAATGTTTTCTTGAGGTAAGTAGTAGTCAAACGAAGAATCTCAGTCTAGACCGTGCAAATTTCTTGTAGTCCACTCAATGTGTTTTTTTTTAATCTATCAGAAAACCATGATGATTTTTGCTGTGTCTTTCCAAAGGCATGATGCATAATTTTCAACGCTATTTCTCTGATTACAAATTCACTACTTTGAAACTGGACGCCCTGAATGTCGATAATGTACATTTTTACTGTTTCACAATAAAAAATTAACACGTGTGTAAAGTTTTCTTGTTCATTGCTAATCTCTAACTAACAAATTGAAGTTGTTGATACGTCTATATGTACGCAGAAGCATTAATAGATAACGATTGCTATGTTACACAATATTACTCTTATCTATCCAACTATTATGTGTATTATTGAAACCCAACCATTTCACGAACTCTTTATTTTTATTTCTTTTTAAAACTTTTTTCACGAGATAAACGTCTGGATATTTTACTTTTTGCAATTGTTCTTTATAAAATCCGCCTAATATATCATTTCCAGTTGCGTCTTTTAATTAATAAGTGATTGGATTTGTTAGTTGTACTTTTCGAATCGCAAAAACTTCCGTTGACCAATTAGGTAAATATTTCTTATAGAAAATTCCTCTTATTTTAGAAATGCGTACGTGATCACCGACACTGAATTTTTTACTCTTGAGGTCAACTGATTTAATTCTGCTATACGGTATTTAATAATTTCTCTTCGTTATTCTTCCCCACTTCAATCGGTTTCATACCTATGGTTCTGTGCTTTTTGTTTTCCTTGCATACTAAAGTTTCTAAACATGTTTTTAATTGTCCTGCTTACTCGCTCCCATATCGATGCTTTTTTCTCACTGAACGCATTGTAATGGTTAACGTATTTTTTCGTAACGGAGCCACAATACTTTTATACTTTAGCATTCTATTGCCATCTACTTGTTTATTCGATTTATAATGTCGTCGATGCGTATTGGTCCTAAGAATGATTTGTCTATAATTTTTAGCATCTTCTTTGGTGTAATTTTCAGGGAATTTTTTAAAGAGTAATTCATATAAACCTGAAGTACCTTTGTATCTTCTGTTTTTAATAATTATGTCAGCTCCATCCAGATTTAATGATGAGTTACCGATCCTTAAATTTTCAGTACTTTTATCGAGTCTCACTCCATATTTGTGATCAAATTCTTTATTTTCCTCATCTGTGTACATATCATTGATGTATTTTCTAGGTAACGGATGATATTGTTCCAAATAGTCAAGGTAGGCTTTCTCATCGAGACCTCTAAATCGTGAATCTTCGTCATCCGATTCAACGCTTTCTAAAATAGATTCTTTATATCTCTCTGATTCATCATCTTCATCTTCAAAGTTCATCAACGACGGTTTACGTTTTTTTTTATAGAAGAACATTTTTTTGGAGTTGCAAAATCAGTTTATTTCGGAGTTGTAAAATCATATTTTTGTTGCTGTTGTTGTGAGGTTGAAGGTTTTATATCAATGCTAGGTAATTCAATTTCGCTTCTTGGTTGTAATTTGCTTTCGATATTTTTCAAATGCTTGGTAATAGGATCGAATATCTTTTCTTGAATTAATTCGCCATGTTTCAAATAGTTTAATTTTTCTCGAATACTTTTACGTTTTAGCAAAAGTTTTTGTTTCGTACATTTATCGGTCATCTTGAGAAGTAACGATTCGTGTGATATTCTAAACCTTACTAACTACCACTTAAGTTCATCAGAGATATATATACTCATCAAATCCTTTCCTGTATCTTCCATCGTCCATTCGATTATCTTTAAAAATGGTTACGAATTCGTACGGTTCACTTTTCCAACAGAGAGAACAAATATCTTTAAATTTATCAAAATTCATGTCAGTGCCCACGTGATCGTTGTAAACGTGTTTCAAATTTAAGTCATCTTGCTTGAAAAGTATGAGTGCATTTGCATTGTCTCTAATCAGATGCTTTGGTCCTTTAGCATATGTTTGAGAAAGATAAAACAAATCAATGTAATTATGTCTACCCATACTGAAATATTCCCTAATAATATCTTGATTGTTGCACGCAACATCGTCGAAAGTAAAAATAGAATTAGATTTAGTTTCCGAAGGTGGAAGTATATTTTCACCTGCATTGTACGCAAAATAACTTATACCCTTGATTGGTTTCAGTGGCTCCTCTAAATAAACATACTTCGGTTGATTTAAAGATTTCGAGTAGACGTATATGTTCGCAAATGCTAAACCATTTTGATGTTCGATCAAGTTAATTATAAGGTTTGTTTTCCCACAATCCGATGGACCTACGATGATACATCTCAAGGTTGATGGAAATAATACACCGTGTCTTTTAAGACGTTTTCTGGAATCTGCACATTTTTCAAAGTTCATTGACTCGTTATACTGAACGAACACGCCGGATAAAATTACAACCCTTCTTCAAGAACTAAATGGATGTTAGATTTATTTCTTTTCTCAACGATCTCTTCGGGTATTATGACGTCATTGCCAACATTCTTCAGAGCTGCAAGAAGTAAAGATTTTTTTGCAACGGCTTCTTCAGCTCAAGAACTAAAGGGGTAACTTCTTCACCTCTTAAACCACTCCCCTGACTTAGGGGATGACCTTCAACGATGGTCACTTCGGATGGACACATGCCATCCGCAATTTTTTTCAAGGTCAAACTGTTGATGGAAATAATACACCGTGTCTTTTAAGACGTTCCCCTTCAAAATTATCATTATTTTCAATGTTTAAAGTTGTTTTTTGTTTAACTAATCTCATATTGCTAGACAGATGGAGCGTCATGTAAGAAATGTTATGAAATAGTCTCAACATTTGAATTTATATTCAGTTAGAGAATTGTCGTTTAAGAAATCACAATGTATTTTATTAGAATGAAGTGTTATATAGGAGACGGATTACTAAATACGGCGATCAATAATTTACCGTTCGAACTACACATACCCACCTACAGATTTTGCGGACCCGGTACTAAACTTCAAGAACGTCTGGCACGCGGTGACAGCGTTTGGATGAAGCTTGCAAGGAGAACGAGATAGCATATTCTCAAGACAAAGATATAACACGTAGAAATGTCGCAGATAATAAGTTATATAAGAGTGCAATGGAACGATTTCAATCTAAAGACGCTTCGTGGGGTGAAAAAACGACTGCATTAGGAGTAGCAGGGGCCATAAAAGCCAAAGTAAAATTAGAAATAGGATTAAAGACGAAAACCAATTATGAAAAAAATATTAACGAATGTTTAAAAAAAATAGAAAAAATAAAAAAAGTAACAGAATCTTCTGTTGAAAACATTAAACAAAGCATAAGAGTTTTAAAACAAAATCAAATTGAATCAGTACAGAAAAAGAATAAGGAGATCGTGAAACAAAAACTTACTGCACGGAATAAAAATAAAATTAATATAAATGATAAAATAGATGTAGAAATTACCAATGATTACCCAATGAAACCTTACAAAGTTGAAAAGAGAACAGATGACAACGATAACTTTGAACTTAAAAAAATCAAAATAAATCCAAGAAGTCAAAACAAATCATTACAGAACAAGAATGTGAAAGAAGTAAGGGAAACAAATGAAGAACTAAAAATGGACGTAGATATTGCTTACGACTTTCCGATGAAACCATACATGTCTGAGAAGAGAAAATTATATGTAGACAATAACGATGATTTCGAATCTAAAAAAATAAAAATATATCCAAGTGACCCTGTTACACTGAAAAGAAAATTGATGATGAAGATGATGATGATTACAACCTAGAAAATTATGCTAAAAGAAAACGTGAATCGCATGAAGATGTAAATTTATTTTAATAAATTGCGCGAGGATAAAAATATTACTTCAGTATGTAACTAAAATTCAAAGACTAAAGATGGCAAAATTAAACGAGAAAACTAAAACAAAGAATAAGAAAGTGCCTCTTTCGAAAGTAATCGAGCAAATAGAGAAACGAGTGCTTATAAAAAAAAACAAGCACTCTAAATAACGGAGTTAAAATAGCTTTAAATTTATCTAAGAAATTTAAAAATAAAATAAAACCATTCAAGCGCATAGTTAAAATTTCTAAAACAGGAGGAGTGTTACCTTTGATACCAATTTTTGCTGGCCTCGGTGCTTTAGGGGCTCTAGCCGGCGGAACGAGTCGAATCATAAAAGCAGTAAACGAAGCGAGAGACGTGAAAGAGCAATTGAAAGAGTCACAGTGTCATAATAAATCGATGGAAGTGATAGCAATGGGCAAAGGATTATATTTGAAACCGTACAAAACTGGGCTCGGACTTCTTTTACGACCAGCATCATTAAAAAAAAATTAAAAATTCCGCAAAATCGACCGATGACTAACATTGATTTAGAAAAATATGCACAAATTATGAAAATTCCACATTTCAGAGGTGTCTTTATGAGGGATGCATTACCTAAAAAAAATGGAAAAAATGAAAGAGGAATAATTAATTTGGATAGTGCAAATGGTCCCGGTACCCATTGGACGGCCTACAAGAAAACGTAATCTCAAGTGATTTACTTCGACAGTTTTGGAAATTTGAAACCACCTGGGAAAATCACAGCGTATTTTAATTCGAGGGTGCCGTGTGAAATTTTTTATAATCATAGTTCATATCAAACTTATAACAGTTCTAATTGTGGTCAATTATGTTTATCATTTCTTTCTAATTAAATAAATACTAAGTTAATGACGTCTTTTTTTTCATTCGTTTGATAACCTTCAACCTAGTGAAATAGGTTCGTTTACGTTCACGTTATCAGGCGAAGAATCTGTGTTGTCAGCTCAAATATATCCACCAATTACATTAGATAATGAAAATTTATACAGATAAAATAGCGACATCTTACTATCGCTTTTTGACCTGACATTGCAGTAAGAACGATTTGCACAAAATTTTTCTGAAAATTTATACGTTCTCGGACTGAGTGATTTTTATTCGTTCAATTCCTAATGTCGATGAAACGAACAATAAATTTTATATCGACAAATATTTTATAGAAGTGCCCCAAGGGGCTTATGAAATAACAAACATCGAAAATATATAAACTCAGAATTGTTGGAAATTAATTTGGAGAGGAAACAAATTAGAAGTAACAGTAGTGGTGGTAAGTAGTAGTATTGGACCGTCATTCCGATTCCTTGATATGAGTAATAGAAAACCAATCCTTGTTAAGAATACTATAATTAAAAGTACACCCGATAATGACGATATAATATTTAAAGGAAATACTAATCATACATCACACATTAAAATACCAAATAAAAGCAACAAAATTATACATTTTGAAAAATCGAAGTCTATTACTCCGCTTTTGGGATTTAACAGAAAAAAATTGGATGCAAATAAGAAATACACGTCAGATTTTGCCATCAATATTTCTAAAGTTAATTATTTCTAAATTCGATTTGTATTGAAAGTAATCTAATTAACAATTCCTATAATAACAACAATCAAGATCACGTGATACACATATGTTTTCCCCAGGTGCCCCCTGGTTTTCGAATAGTGGAAAAAGTAAAAAACGTTATTTATCTATCAATCAGTACAAAATGTATCGATAAAATTGTCATTAAAATACTAGATCAAGATAAAAATCTAGTTAATTTCCAAAACGAGATCAGAACAGTAAGACTTCACTTAAAAGAGTTTAGTAAGAGCTAAGAAAACAAAATGGTGTTTCAATACAATATTTTTCCGTATAAGGATATAAAAAGAAAAGTTGTAAACCAAAAGTTCAGTTTACAGCAGCATTTGAAGGAGTTGAAACACCTGAAAACAAGCAGTTTTTATTATTATTAGGATTCCAGTTATTACCATAAGAAAAACAATACGAGTTCCGGTATGTTGAACATTGGTGAACACGTTTTAGGCCCAGTTTCTCCATCTCAGTTTAACTTTAAGCTCCGCTTTATTGCATTCCATTGAAGATTCTACTCGGATTTTGTGAAGATTATAAAAAAAAATTGGTGAACGTGCGACAAGAATTAGTACGTATTAGAAGTTCTTCCGATCTAAACGCAACTGTTACTACAAAAAACGGTGAAAAACCTAGAATTGAACTTTTAAAATTACTATGGCAAATTCCTCATGTCCGAGTAGCCGACGCCGAAAAATTACAATTACTTAGATATATCGAACATGGAAGGAATCTCGAGATTGCGTTTAGAAATTGGCAGCTGCACGAACTGCCTCTATTACAACAAACCATGAGACACACCTGGAACGTAAAAGTGAGTAGTCAGTTAGAGAAACCACGTTTTGTTATTGTCGGTTTTCAAACTAGTAGAAAAAATGATGCCTTAAAAAATTTCAGTCAATTTAATCATTGTAAATTGACAAACATAAAATTATACTTAAATTCAGAAGTCTACCCTTATGACAATCTAAATTTGAATTTCGACAAACATCAGTTTACTATTTTGTATGAAATGTACGCTCAATTTCAATATTCCTATTATTATAAATCTGCAGGCGAACCGTGTCTTAGTTTTTCAAAATTTAAAGAATTAGCTCCCCTAGTCGTTATCGATTGCAGTCGACAAAACGAAACGCTAAAGAGAGGTTGCGTCGATATCAGACTTGAATTTGAAACTAACAACAACAACGTTCCCGCAAATACGTGCGCTTATTATTTAATATTGCACGAAGATTAGTTAAATACAACCCGCTGACGAATGTGGTAAAAATGTTCTAAAAAAAGAAATGCCCATTCCAACGAAATACGTTTGTCTTAAATGTAAAGAACAAACCGATATACCGGGACAAAAATGTATACCTTGTCTCACAGATCAATTGTTAAAAGAAATTAATGGAAAGAAACATTGGTGATTTAGCGTATATTCAAATACATGACAAACAATTATTTCTGTAGTAGAATAGTAAAAATGTATATTTATCTTTTTATTTAAAGAAATAAATAAAGAATTTATTTACAGCGAAAAATTTTATCATTTTCTCTCCTGACCTGTCCTAAGGTAAAATTACAACGTCGTTCAGTCATTGCTCGAAGAAGAAAGAATTTTGCTGACATTGATTCTGAAATACCACACTCACGAATATTACAAGCAATATTTCTTATGCAAAGAAACAAACATATTATTATTACAAAATTGCAACCGAACCGTGTTTTACTCTTTTCTTTCGAAATTTAAAGGTTTTTAATTTAGTTTATAAATTATTGATATTTACGTGTTATTTAATAGTACGTTTTGCAGTTTCATAAAAATACATAAATGGGAATTACAAAGAGTACACGTAATTTATTTTCATAAGTTCTTTGATGGTATATAAACGTCCTTAAAAATATTTTCTTGTAATGTTTACAGAAATAAATGTAGAAAATTTCATTAAAAAAATTTAAGCAAGCTTGCACTTTGACAAACGCACACACACACACACATACACACACACACATACAAGAGGCTTCGATAAATGAAGCCTTGGACTAGTTTTCTTGAATCTGCACATTTTTCAAAGTTCATTGAGTCGTTATACTGAACGAACACGCCGGATAAAATTACAACCCTTCTTCAAGAACTAAATGGGTGTTAGATTTATTTCTTTTCTCAACGATCTCTTCGGGTATTATGACGTCATTGCCAACATTATTCAGAGCTGCAAGAAGTAAAGATTTTTTTGCAACGGCTTCTTCGCCTCAAGAACTAAAGGGGTAACTTCTTCACCTCTTAAACCACTCCCCTGACTTAGGGGATGACCTTCAACGATGGTCACTTCGGATGGACACATGCCATCCGCAATTTTTTTCAAGGTCAAACTGTCCCAGGATCCCGATAACTATACTATTTCTACCGAATAAATAAGCATATAATTCTCTGTTATTTGATACCTAAAAATCCTGAAAATAAAATAAAATATACTGGGTGCTCACAACCTACGGAGGTGATTGAAAGAGCAGATGTAGAACATCAAAATAAAGAATTGAAGTTTGTTCTTGTCCGATGAAAATAGTAAGTACAAAGTTTTTTTAATCTCAAACCGGACAGAAAAATGAAGGGAAACACACTCAACGTTTCGCTATAGATTTATAGCTTTTTTATAGGTTTGAGATTAAAAAAACTTTGTACTTATCAAAATAAAGCTTTTTTCTTAATTCGCTTTTGATCAAAACCCAATAATAAGAAAGTTACAGCAGCTTAACTTTCTTAATTTCTTGTTTAATTTACACCTGTAGCTTCTTAATTAATAAAAACTATTACACAAAATGCTTTATTATTAAATAAACTGAAAATTTATCAAAACCACCATTCATAAAATCTTCATGACAATCTCTTTCCTAGTTTTGTTTTTAATTAGTAGGCGGTGCACAACGACATGAAAACCCGTTTTTGGGAAAAATTGCAATAGCCATAACTTTAACGTGACTACACTTTTTTAAAATAGTTGTTTATTGTAAAGCAGTGTTCAATTAATTCATAAATGCCTCAAATTTGACTTTAAAACGTAAAATATTACTACACGGAGTAACTTTTGCTTGTTAATTAATTTCGCTTTAAACTCTTGTAACTTTTTAGTTATTGCGTTTTTACTAAAAATTTATTAAGAAAAACTCTTTAATTTGATCTCCCCTAGCCTACTCTTTTAATCTCCGCCGTAGGTTACGGGCGACGACCGGTGGTATATAGCTAACCGTAATACCTACAGCTTCGGGAGAAAAAAACTTATAATAAAAGTTGTTGGGGATATTGAATTAATTAATGCAGTGATACACTGTGATCGCTATGACTTGATTTCAACACTACCATTATTTATTTTCCCAGGAGATCGCTCCTCCGGCCAGTATGAAGGCGAATCCTATGTACGAGCGTCGGTCCACTGGACAGTTCCCCCAGTCAGCGTCTATGAATCCCGTTAGAGGTATTCCAGTTTGCTTGTAGATCAGAGCAAAGTCAATCGTTTCACGAAGATATCTCAATATTCTCTTCGCCACCCAATGACGATTTCAAAATCCGTTGCAATACTGACTCAGCGAGCTGACGGCGTGGGTTATATCTGGCCGCGTGGCTACCGAAAGGTACATTAGAGCACCTATTAACTCGGGGTACGATTAATTTGAGATTTCGTCGTTTTCGTCATATGATTCGTCATGCAAAGTTTGTCCCAAAGCAAGAGGAGTATTAACGGTTTTGCAGTCTTGCATTTCGAATCTGGTCAATAAGTCTTGTATGTAACCATGTTGAGTCAGGCGAATGCTCTCCAAACTTTGGGAGATTTCTATTCCGAGGCAATACCTTGCCTCTCCCAGGTCATTCATGTTGAAGTAATCACTCAGTTTGCCCTTGATCATTTCCGCTTCTCCTTCTTCCGAAGAGGCCACAAGGATGTCGTCAACATAAACCAGCAAGAAGACTTTCTGTTGGATGAAGGCCCAACGCACGGAGGGTGACGTCGATCTTGGCATGCCATTGTCTTCCAGCTTACTTTAAGCCACAAATTGCCTTGTTGAGTTTACAGACTCGATTTCCATGTTTTAGCTCGTTCAACATATGACGGGCCTTGAGACCTGTTTCATTATTTCCTTCCGTGTGGATCATTTTCTGAAGCATCTCTTCTAGAAGTTCTGGTTTTTCCATATAAATGTCGGTGTCGATGTGCTCATTTACGTAGGCAGTGGTTACATCGAATTGTCGAATTTTCATTCCGCTTTCGACTGACAGGGCGATTAGGGTTCTCAGGGAGTTCAATCTAGCAACAGGAGCAAAAGTGTCCTTGTAATCTATCCCGGGACCTTAGGAGAATCCTCTCGCTGCGATTCTTGCCTTTTTTCGATTCAAAGTGCCGTCGGCCTTGTATTTGTTTCATAAGACCGTGGGACACCCAACGACCTTGTCTTCTGGTCTCGGAACAAGCCTCCATATATCGTTATCGACGTGGCTCTTCATTTCAATGTGGATGGCTTCTTTCCAATCTCTGCTTTCAGGTCCTTCTATTGCTTGCCAGAATGGAATTTCGGAAGCGAGTAGGGAGAGCTGATCTTCTTGTCCTTCATCCTCCTCCTCAGAAGCTCGTTTGGTTCCAAGTCTCGTTCGTCAGTGCGACTGCTAGTCGCTCCTTGGTTTCAAACGAGGTCGTCAGTGTCCCTGATGTGATATCGCTTGGCTGGGCGCCCATGTTATCCGGTTAAGATTTTGGAAGGACGGCCAGGAGCTCTCGCTATTGTTGATTGGGAGGTAGGTCCCTTGACCTTGGGATCGTCCACGTCTGTGCGAGTGCTTCGCACACTTGGCGCAGGATTTACATAGATTGGTGCAACTTCAGCCATCAGATTTGGACCAATTTCGGTCTCTGAAGTCTCTTGTAGATAATCTGAAACAAAAAAAAAAACGACCAGTTTTCGTTTCATTGGTGATAAAATGCTCACGGTTTTTGCTGGAGGAGTATTCCGGGAAAAATTTTACGTCCTTTGCCACGTGAATTCTTTTGGTACTCGGGATCCATACGCGGTATCCCTTTTGATGTGTTGGAATACCCAACAAAGATCCCTTCCAACGTCTTGGATCAAACTTGTCCTTCCCTGGCGTCTTGTTAAGAATAGACGCCTTACACCCGAAAGTTCTGAGATGGGTGACATTGGGCTTACGTCCCGTCCATTCTTCATGTTGCGTCTTGTTTTCGAGGTCTTTCGAAATGCATCGGTTTCTAATGTGGTTTGCTGCTGCAATGGCTTCTGCCCAGAAGGATGGTGGTAATCCAGATTGTAACATCATTCACCTGGCTGCCTCGACAAGTGTTCGGTTCTTTCGTTCGGCGATCCCGTTCTGTTCAGGCGTATGAGCGACTGTCAGGCGACGACAAATACCTTCGTCCTTGAGCAGTTGATCCATGCGGGAATTGCAAAATTCTCCGCCGTTGTCGGATTGGATTGCTTTTATTTTCTGTCCCGTTTGTCGTTCAGCCATCTTCTTGTACTCCATGAACTTCTCCGGAACTTCACTTTTATTTCTTATGAAGGAGACCTCGCAATACCTGCTTTTGTCATCGATGATGGTCAGGAAGTATCGAGCATCACCCACGGATGCTGTCCGCATTGGTCCACAGGGATCCATGAGGACGATGTCGAGAATCCCGAAAGAGCGATTTTCACGTGTCTGAAATGGAGAGCAAGTGAGTTTACCCATTGTACATATTTTACACGGTGATAAGTCGTGTTTCGGTTTAATATTTAAACCAATGATATAAACATATGTCGACTTCGGACCGGTGCCCGTTAGTTGCTGCAAGTGCTGTGTGAGATCTCCCGCGTAAGTAGAACAGATCTCCTATGCGGTCCGCGATCATCTTCGTTTTGCCTTCTTGTCTTGAACGAGAGCACGATCCTTGGTGAAGACTATTTTCTGATTCTTGTTCACGATTTTGGCCACAGATAAAAGGTTCGTCTTTAGATCGGGAACGTAGAGGGCATCCTCCAACTTAATGTTTCTGAATTTGTTTTCCATCGAGGATGTAATCTTTATGTCACCCTTAGCTTCAATTCGGGCAGTCTTGCCGTTGGCAAGTTTTAATTCGCTGTCGGCATTCGTGAGGCTCACAAATAGCTGATTGTCGTTACACAAGTGCGAAGTGCAACCACTATCTAAGCACCACCGATACGAATTTCTGTCGCGATCTGTGAAGTTACTGATTACGTAGGCGTTATTTGCGAAAAATGCATCTTCGGCATTGTTTGCTTGATGCTTCGATTCCTTTTTCTTTCTTGAAAAACAATCGGCGGCTTTATAACCCAGCTTTTTGCAGTGATTACATTTATAATTTTTTCTCTGCGTGTCGTACTTCTCGAGCTTTGAGTTTTCGCCAGTTTTTGAGAAACAAGGGCCTGTTCTCGTATGTCGCTATTTGATGAATAGTGCGCCGTGATTGTCTTCGCTCGATTTCTGACTTTGTGCTTCACTGGCTTCGATTATTTTTATTTTTAATTGTTCTAATTCAGGTAAACGATCTCGAGATTCGATGGCACATTTAAATATTTGAAAGCTGTTCGGGAGGCTTTCAAGAAGCATCAGTGTCAGCAATTTTTCATTGATTTCGATTGTCATCGCTGCGAGTTTATCTACTGTTTCAAAGAAACGGGCCATGTGTTCCCGCACGTCGTCACCTTGCGTTGCCATGCGAGCGGGTCCGTTCGACGAATAGGTAGCCTCGAGCTTTTCCCAGAGTTTCTTAAGGTGCGTTTAGATTTGAGCACGAACGAGCTGAGCATACGCGCACGACATTCGTTCGCGCTCACCAGCATTTATTTTCTGGCGCATGGGCTGATCCAGTTGTTCGCGCACACAACGGACGACAAAATAGCAGCGGCTGTATAATTGTAATTCATATTTTAATAAAAAAAAGAAATTCGAACGAGACATCGACTTTCGTGGCAAACGCCTAATTTTTATAAGAGACAAAATAAATTACTCTACTTATTATTTAGTGTCAGAGAGTTGTCATAAGTAATTCAAAAATTTTACTACAATGACTAAAATCGCCCCAAGAAACATTTTATCTTTTTTTGTGCTTCCGCACTGTCTAAATTTTCAATATTTAATTTGTTCACAAGCTCCTGGTAAAGGAACGAAGCAAAGCAACGAAGCTGTTTCATTGGTCCATTCCATGGCTAACTGAAAATTCAGAAATCTTTTCTGCGAGGACTGTGTCGCGTGGCTTTCAATATGCGACTTTTTTCTCGTTCAAACTACGCATTCATACGTGAAGCAATTAATTCCTTTGAGCTCGTACCCAAGACCGACACCAAGCGGATCGCGCTTCCGGCTATTCGCGGATGATGTGCGTGTCAGTCGTTATTTCATTTTGAAAATATTAGCTCGTATGTGCGGTATACGGGTTATCAAAGTTACTGCCACACTATTACTAACTTCGTTATTATTGGAGCTACGAAGTCATTCAAAGAGCAAAAATAAACTATGTTTATTCGAGATTACAGTGGTTATTTCGGAAAAACAATTGCGCGTCGTATTCTCAAAATACTTGCCTATGTAAAGTTTTAAGTTTTCTTTAATGGAACACTCTTTTTTTATTGGTAAATGAAAGAACATAAAATTCAGTCTTTACTATATCACACTTAAACGAATAATAAACGAGTTATTGTGGTATTTGTATTCATCTTTTACTTATTAATTTAAATCTATTAAAAATTTGCTATAAAACGGCTAAATTGCTATACGATATTCATAGTGATTTTGGCTATAATTGCGACCTCATCAGCAAAAGAACAGTTCGAGAATTCCACAATAATCTGACCTATCAGGCCTTCTTACGGCATCTCTTGTTTGGCTATTTCGGCAAAAATTTGAGCAAATGTGATTAAATGTTTTACCAATTACAAATACTGCAATAATATCTTTGTTATTCTTTTTAAGGTGAATAGTAATAATGGTACACAATAGTACACAACAGCAACTAGTTAGTTAGTTACGTTATTATCGTCCAGTTAAAGGTCAAAATCCGGTCCCACAATGTCACGGCTAAGCTGTATTTTGCAATTAAACACGTAAGTCGGCCGGATCGGTCAGATTACGGTGGAATTCTCGAACTGCTCTTCTGCTGACGAGCCCTCAATTAGGGCCAAAATCGCTATGAGTACCTTACAGAAATTTAGCCGATTTGTAGCAAATTTTTAATAGATTTCTTTTTGTAAAAGATGAATACTCTGTGTTGATATTGAAAATATACGGTGACCGCCAAAAAATTCGCACCAATTTTTTATTGATTCTCTTAGAAAAGCTTTTGCGTCAATCGAAAATAGCGGTACAAATATAAGCAGTACATGGTGGAAATGGTATTTTTTAAATGAGAAAATGAAAAAGCTGTGATAATTTGGAATTGTGGGACAAATTAGACAAAATAATAATAGGCTCTAATAAGTTTTCATAAAATGCGTCCCTTAATACACAGACAAAATTTTTTGTGGTGTAATATTTCGAAAAGAAGATGATTTTTCATTTTCTGAGATTTGCTCAAGATGTAAAGCAGTAAATGGACGTATGGTACTTATCTCTTACGTATGGTTAACTTATTCGTTTATATGCCTAAGCAGTATCTATTCAAATTTGCTCTTGGGTTGTTAACTGTTGCAAGCACAAAAAAATTCAGATGATTTTTCACGTGTTTGGTGCAAGGCTTTTTTTATAAAATTTTGTTGTCACTTTTCTTGATTACATAAACCTGGTAACCCTAACTTAGTCTCAGTAGACCAAAAATTGCAAGAGTCGCATTTTTTTTATTTTGGGCCCGTTTAAATGACTATCTAATAAGTAAAGAGCGGATTCTATGCTAAATGCATATTGCATGCATATTTTGCATATTTGAGCATTTTGTACAATTTTCGCATATTTCTTAAAAACGTGCATATATATGCATATTTGAAAGAATTTGTGTCGAAGTGAGTAAATTTTTTCCTGAATTCTTAATTCGTCAGAACATGTTGTTGCATTAATTAGGGTCTAGTTTGCACCCTTCTTGGGCTTAAGCAGGCAGAATTTTCCAAGTAGTGAATTAGGGATTTCCAAGTACTTTCTTAACGATGCGGTGGGGCGTTCATGTTTGCAATATTGTTTCATCACTTCTTCACGGATTATTAGTCGGTTATTGCTGCGAACGTTTAGTTCTTCCGTAAAAGTATTTTTGTTTGTGAGAAGTGCAATATGCCGAAAGACAATTCGAGCCTGGTTAATTCCTGGATCAGAAGCTATCCCGAGCTTGCTTACACCAATGGAAGCGTATTCTGTAAAGCCTGTAGTAAAATGGTAAGTTTTAAGTTTGTTTTCTTCCTCCTTAGGTAAATATTTGCTTGGTTCTTGAATATTGAAAGTTCAGACAGTTTAAAAAAATTCAAGTTCTTGTTGTAGATACCAACCCAACGAAAATTTTCGGTCACACAACATGTCGGGACAGAACTACACAAGTCAAAATGCAAGAAGATGAATGAATCGAAAACATTTCAATTACCCTTAGACGGTGGACCGTCGTTGATGACTTCATCTAATGAACAACAAGAATTTAATGCTGATTTATGCGAGGCGATGATTTGTGCAAACATACCTTTGAAAAAACTGCAAAATTCTATTTTTAAAAGTTTTTTGGAAAAATATACCAAGAAAAATGTTCCCGATGAAAGTACGTTAAGAAAAAATTACGTGCCTCGCATCTACAACGATACTCTAAAAGAAGTCAAGAAAATCGTAGAAAATCAATATATTTATTTTATTGTGGATGAAACTACTGATTCTTGTGGGCGTTACATTGTAAATTTGTTAATAGGGTCTTTGCGGGAAGATAAACCTAGTGAATCTTATTTAATAGCCTGAACACAGTTAGACAAAACTAATCATTTAAGTATTTTAAGATTTGTTAATGAATGTTTTATGAAATTTTTCTCACCTAATGTAGTTCCTACTGAAAAAATTTTACTTATGGTATCAGATGCTGCCCCTTACATGGTTAAAGCCGGGCAGCAATTTAAAACAATTTATAAAAATTTAGTTCACGTGAGTTGTTTAGCTCATGGATGTAACAGAGTAGCTGAACATATTAGATGTGAATTTTCTGATGTAAATCTACTAATTAGTACCATTAAAAAAATATTTGTCAAAAGTCCCCTACGAGTTCAGTTGTACAGGGAAAAATTGCCGAATGTACCTTTACCTCCCGAACCAGTGTTGACTAGGTGGGGAACTTGGTTGGAAGCGGCAATGTTTTATGCTGAACATTTTGTAGCAATTAAGGAATTGGTTGTAAAGTTTAATGCCCAAGATAGTGCTGCTATTGCAAAGGCACAAAATATTGTAACAAAAACTTCATTGGCAAATCAACTGAACTTCATCAAAATGCATTACAGTTTTGTAATACAAACTATAAACAATTTAGAAAAACCGAAAATGTCTTTAATAGAATCCGTTAAAATTGTTAAAGAATTTAAAGAGAATATTTCAAAAGTTCCAGGTAAAATCGGCAGTTCAGTAAATAAAAAATGTTTATCCGTTTTAGATAAAAATAGCGGCTTCAAAACCCTTGAGGAAATTTACGAAATTTTGAATGGAAACTTTGAAATTGACTTAAGTGTAGAATTTTCAGCTATGAGTCACGTTAAATATGCCCCAATTACCTCCGTGGATGTTGAAAGGAGTTTTTCAATTTATAAAAATATTTTGTCAGATAAAAGGCAAAATTTCCTGGTAGAGAACTTGGAAAAACACATTGTTGTAAATTATAATCGAAGATTTTTTTAGTCGTTATAATATTTACTTAATAATGTACATACATAATATACATACTTCCTTCATATAAGCGTTTACAAATAAATGTAAATAAATTGTATAAAATATAATGTTTTTTATTTGAATAAGAATGCCCATAAAACACAGTAGACCAGTTATTGCATTATTTGAAGTGTTCGGCCTATCTTGCACATATTTCGCCATTTTTAGTGCATATATATGTGCATATTTCATCATTTTTTAGTGCATATATATGCGCATATTTCATCAAAATTACTCGCATATAAATCCGCTCTCTACTAATAAGCATTCACTCTCTTTTCTTGTGAGAGCAGGCCGTGTTCTCGTTTCCTTAGGTTGCTTACATGAATTTTGATAGATGCCAGAAACTGACAAAAAAAAAATTATTACACTTCGACACCTGTAATCTGACTATACTGCCAAATACGAAAAACTCGACTCGGACATAAATAAGGTACAGTTGGGGAAATAGAAAGCGGGCAGTAAACTTTCGTTAGTTTAAACCTTACTTCTAAATTTCGGTAACTATGGTAATTTAACAACCTTCAAATTAAGTAAAATGATTAATCATTCCGTTTATAATTAAAAATTATAACGAACTAATACCTCATACAAATAAATCTTACTAGTATAATAGTCATTTTTTATTTTACTTACAATTATTGCCATGCGAAATAAAATAACATGCAGTCTTTCGATTGATTTATTGAATGCAAATGTCCGGACATTGATTGAATTAAGATTTCTAATATACATATTCCACATCCAAAATGTCACATAGTTCTTTCAAGGCTTCACTAATAACATTTGATTCATTGGTCGAAAATTTTTTGTTTCATTTCCGTTAGAATGACGATACATTCTTAAGAACTCAATTTGACAAGTTATTTCTGACGTTCACTGACCGTAATAAATTAATTAGAAGTCAGTCGAGTGTACTAAAATCATAAACATGAAATTGAAAATAAAAATAACCGTTTCATCTGACGTCTATATTTCATTGTGATACCAACAAAAGTGTCGTCCTAACTAGCCCACTCTGACGAGAAAAAAAAGTGAATGCTTAACAGCTATAAGATCGACATTAGTTCAAACAGTAAATATTTCATGGCTACCAAAAAGCAGATGCAATTCTTGCAATTTTCGGTCTACTTACACTAAATTGGAGTTATGAGAAATATATTATGAAGAAATGAAAAGCAATATCACGAAATCTTACGTAAAAAAGGCCTTGCACCAGAAACGGGAAAAACCGTTTCAAATTTTCTTGCGCATGTTACAATTTACAATCCAAGAGCGAATTTTATTCTATTAAATATTTACTACTACTCCTAAAAGTTAAATGTTCATTTACTGCTTCAAATCTTGAACAAAACTGAGAATTTCGATAATCTTCTTTCTTTCCAAATATTAGACCGAAGCAAATTTTGTCTGGCATACACATTTTGTGAGTGCTTATTGCATCCTATTAAAATTTTGTCTAATATGTCCAAGAATTCCAAATTACATTTTTAAATTTTCTTGATTTAAATAAATGCTATTTTTAGCCACTCTGGAAGTTGCTCCCTGGAACTGTTCTGCTTATGTTTGATTATCGAACATGCACAAACTATAGTGCAAAAGGTTAAAAAAAATCGATAATAAAAATCTTTTCCATATGGTGGGAGCTTTTTGGCGGTCACTGTATCATTATAATTACATATTCAACTCTTTGCTTTAAAGCAACGTTGACTATTTGGTTTTCAGTATATCACATTTGCAATCATAAATAGTCATTGAATATTGTAGGTAGTTATTTACCATTTCGTCTCATGTCAGGCCGTCAGGGCAGGTATGAAGTTTTATTAATGTTAATAATTTTTTATTTCCACCTTCTTAGTAATAGTTATTTACGTGTCAAGCTTTGTTAATTAATCCAGTGAGCCTAGTAAAGATTATTTGCAAAGCGTGTCGCGTACAAACTTTTATTTTTACCGTCACATGGCGATTTTTAATTAATTAATTTATTTATTTTTTTATGAAAACTTGTGACAATTGTTTTGACAATTCTCTTAATTTGGAATTTTAATTTAATTAATTGTTGAGTGAATTGGTACCTTGCCGCCATCTAGTTATGGGTAGCCTAAATTCATTCAGTCGTTAACTGTATTGTTTTCAAATATTCAAATCTCTCTTATCAATATGTAATATTTTAAATTTGATTTTCTTTTCTTTTAAATTTCCTAAATATTATTTCCTCTTTTGTATTATCTGTTGGCTCTTATTTCGATCGCGATTGCATCGCATTTGAAGTTTCCCGGGGTATTGCCAAATTTTCGAGGCATCCGTTGACCGCAGGACCGGATCTGGGTGAGCTATTCGCTTGAGGTGCTTGAGAGAGGCCATTTCGGCATGTGAATTTTACGGTTGAAATTTTGTGTTTCTTGAAAACCATCTACCCTCCAATGGCATCCTAAATTTTGGTTTACATCCTTAAAAGCAAGGTGAGTTTGTTATTCAACGTTATTTTGTATTTTTCCCGTGCTACCGATATTTCTTTGTGTTCACGATCCGCATTTCACGAGAAGAACGTGCCCCTTATACTAGATATTTGTTCCAGGGTTTTTTTGGAGGAGCCTTATAATTTTCTTTTGGCACAAAGTAATAATTTCATAACGGGCAAATTATTTAATCGTGAAACGATTCTAATTTAGAATCTTCCTCCCTTTTTTTTCTTCTGAGACTTAATTCGGATGGGCCGTATGACCGCCCTTTGAATTTACCAATATTTCCATACCACCCCGTTTTCTTCAAGTCAGTACCGGTGAGAAGCGCTACCGCTATTGTAGTGTATTAGAAAATAGGAAGATGGCAAGACTGGGAAGCGAGCATGGGGGACGGGTGCCCTGGGGGTGACCGGAGGCGAGAGTAAAGTTAGGATACGTTTAAGAAAGATTGTAGATGAGTGTAAACCTAAGCAAAGGACAATAGAATGTAATTAAAACAAGGGTTTTAATTAGTCCCCCTACCCGGCAAACATAACAAATGGCGACGAGGAAGTAAAACACAAAAAGTGTAAGAAGGAAATAAACCACGTGTTCGAGGTTAGTTACAAAATGGCGTTGATAGGAGCAATTCAATGTTTTAACATAAAAACCGACAATTGGGTACTGTATCAAGAACAACAGGAACAGTTCTTCGTGATAAATAATATTAACGATACTGAAAATTTTTTAGAAAAATTTTGTGCAAATCGTTTTTGATTGCAGTGAAAACCTCGAGCAGCCTCTGGACAGCTGTTTCAGCCCTGCTTGGGGCTTCTTCAGCAGAGACGTAGCTCGACATTCCCACTGCAAATAAAAACGACTTGTCCAATTTATTCGCAATTGCGATGTAAGAATGATGAACAGATAAAATAGCGACATCTTACTATCGCTTTTTGACCTGACATTGCAGTAGGATAGACAAATTGAAGCGGGATTTGCTCCTAATAAGTCCCCCATGCAAGGCGGCCATGCTTGCTGTCAAAGCATAATGAAAGTCTTTAGAAAAATTTTGTGCAAATCGTTTTTGATTGCAGTGAAAACCTCGAGCAGCCTCTGGACAGCTGTTTCAGCCCTGCTTGAGGCTTCTTCAGCAGAGACGTAGCTCGACATTCCTACTGCAAATAAAAACGACTTGCCCAATTTATTCGCAATTGCGAGTCTTATCCCGTTTACCCCAAGTCGAAGAAGAATTGCAACGTTTAGAAGAAGAGGGAGTTATTTTACCTACTGAAACCAGTGACTGGGGAACACCTTTAGTCCCAGTACCAAAACCAGAAGGTGGTATTCGACTGTGTGGGGATTACAAGGTAACAGTAAACAAAGGATTGGTAGAAGCCATTACCTAAAATAGAAGATATATTCTTCAAGTTAAATAGTGGAGAGTCTTACACAAAAATAGACTTGAGTAATGCTTATAACCAGTTGAAGCTAGATGAAGAAATAGCTAAATTATTGACTTGCTCAACACATAGGGACCTATTTAGAGTGAATAAATTACCATTTGAAATAACTTCGGCAAGCGCGATTTTTCAAAAGACACTGGAACAAACGTTACAAAGTTTGAAAGGAACAACCAATTTCGTAGATGACATAATTGTCACGGGCAAAACGCGCCAGGAGCATGAAAACAATTTAAAAACACTTTTCATCAAATTGAAAGATGCGGGATTTAAAATCAAAGTATCAAAATGCGCATTTTTTCAAGACTAAGTAAAATATCTGGGACACACAATCTCAAAAGAAGGAATAGAGAAAAACGAAAACAAAATACAAGCCATCATATAGGCTCAGTCACCAAAGACTGTAACACAAGTAAAAAGTTTTGCGGGAATGGCGAATTATTATAGTAAGTTTATACCCGGCATGGCTCAAATGATGCGACCTTTTTATGACCTTCTAAAGAAAAACCAACAGTTCAGATGAACGGAAAAATGTGAAAAAGCTTTTAAAGAAATAAAAATGGCAGTGTCATCAGAAAAGGTATTGGTACATTTTTCACCAGAGAAACCGATAGTGTTAACCACGGATGCGTCAAATAACGGAATAGCGGCTTCATTGGCACACAAGATGAGCAATGGAGATATGAGACCAATATTATTCATTTCACGCACGCTAACGCCAGCAGAAAAAAATTATTCTGTTCTGGATAAGGAAGCATTAGAAATATATTGGGCAGTCAAAAAATTATATCATTATCTGATATGCCAGTCATTCACTATCGAGACTGATCACAAACCCCTGATCACGATATATGGTGAAAATAAACCTATTCCACAAATGATAAATAGCCGACTGCAAAGATGGGCACTGTACCTGTCAGGATTTCAATACAACATTCAATACATTAAGGGAATAGAAAATAAAGTGGCGGATATGCTGAGCAGGCATCCAAGTGAAAATGGAAGCATAGATGCGGAAGATCACATTAATCTTGTAATTTCAGAAGGGGTACCTGTAGATTGCAAAAATTTGGCAGTAGAAACAAGAAGAGACAGGATCTTAGCAAAGGTATATTGGCAAGCGGTGAATGGGTGGTCGGAAAATAATCAAGACGAAGAGCTAAAACCTTATGTAATACGAAAGGAGGAAATATCTTTTGAGCAAGGAGTTTTACTATGGGGTTACCGGGTAATAATTCCGAAGAAATTGAGGAAACAACTGCTGGATGAACTGCATTCAAGCCATTTAGGAATTGTGAAAATGAAATCAATTGCCCGATCTCATCTCTGGTGGCCAAAAATGAACGAGGAGATCGAAAACTTTGCAAAAACTTGTATGGCATGTGCACAGACAGCAGGGGATTCAAAGAAAACCGTTCCATCACCTTGGTACGAGGCTACGAAACCGTTCGAAAGATTACATATGGATTTCTTAGGTCCGATCAACAATAACTATTATGTAATATTTCTAGATGCCTATTCAAAGTGGCCAGAAATATTTGAAATGAAAAACATAACATCAAAAGCGACAATAAACAAGCTACGAGAAATATCAGCAAGATGGGGTATTCCAGAGGTTATAGTTTCAGAGAATGGCAGTCAGTTGGTCTCAAAAGAATTCAAAAATTTCTTAAAGAAGAATGGCATATATCATATAAAATCACCACCTTATCATCCAGCTAGTAACGGATTTGCAGAAAATGGAGTCAAAAGTTTTAAGAAAGGATTTTATGCTGCATTAAAAGATCCAAAAAATAAGCATACTGAAAGCATTATAATAATAAATAGATACTTACTTCATTACAGAAATGCGATACATTGTACGACAAATGAATCACCAGCTAAGTTAATGATAGGTAGAAAACTCAGAAGTTTGTTTGATTTAATAAGACCTGATCAAAGGAACAGAATTAAGGATAATCAGCTAAAGGCGATGCAATACCAGAAAGGAATAGTTAGCAAAGAATTTATAGTTAGGGAAGGAGTATTAGTAAGAGATTACAGAAACACAAACAAAAAAACATGGGCACAAGCAATGGTACAAGAAAAAGAGTCAAATAAAATATATAAATGCCAAGTAATGGGAGTAAACGTTAGTTGGAGAAGACACGTGAATCAGATGAGGAAAGTAACCAGAGCTTTAGAGGAAGATAAGAGTTTGAAGAAATCAATACTGACGGAGAAGAAAGACATACTGTTAGAGAAAACACCAGGTGCTCAAACCGGACAAACTCTAAACCAAGTCCCAGAAAACCTCACAACAGGGTTTGAAGACAACCAACCCACGACATCCCATCAACCAGTTCCAATAAAAACTAAAAATGTTAAAGAATGTAGACCAAAAAGAAACATGCTAAAACCTAAGTATTTGGAAGACTTTGTAAGAAAAGGGATATTGTAGTGTATTAGAAAATAGGAAGATGGCAAGACTGGGAACCGAGCGTGGGGGACGGGTGGCCTGGGGGTGACCGGAGGCGAGAGTAAAGTTAGGATACGTTTAAGAAAGATTGTAGATGAGTGTAAAGCTAAGCAAAGGACAATAGAGTGTAATTACAACAGGGGTTTTAATTTAGTCCCCCTACCCGGCAAACATAACAGCTATTTTTTTGGTTGGGCTGTTGGTTCAACATCTTCACCGCTGAAAACGTCGGATCTTCGGACGCCGTGTCGCAGGTTTTTATGACCCAACTTTAACGAAAATTTAAGGATTTATATATATATATATATATATATATATATATATATATATATATATATTTCTTTTGTAAGTTAATTTTTTTGGTATCTCAAGTTATTCAAATTTCATTCAATTTCATTAAATTTACTTAATTTCATTATTAATTAGTATATTATAACTATTAATATTAACTTTCAATTTCCTATAAATATTATTTACCTATATTATTAATCAGTTTCAACATTTAAGTTTTGGTTGCAATTTAATTTTCATAGCTAACAATGTACATCCTTTTAATTACAATTTAAAATCCTTTATGGTCAAATGTAACATTTATTTACTTCTAATTCTATTTATTGTCACAAAATGTGAACTGAATGAAGCCTTCATGAAGTACAATATGATTGTCAAATATAACTATCTACTAATATTTAATCCTGAAATTTTTAAGAATAATTACTCCACGAGATTCAACACAACTGCTAGTCATATACACGGTGGCCAGAAAAATGCGGACAAACGCCAGGTAGAACGATTCTTTGTTCAATTCTGAGGCGATAATCTTAATCCAAAAAAGTTATGCGGTCCTTCCTTAAGGCGCACGAGACCATCAAACCTTAAGATGTACGGCTAAAATTTAGCAAAATCCGTCAAATTTATCTATGTAAAATCATTGTGGTGAAATTTAGAAATGGAATTATCTCAAATGCATTGATGTAAGTAATCGATTAATACCAATTGTTTACATTTTTAACATTTCTTCATTGGATTTTTTGAAATTAAAGTACATATGGCAACGTGGTACTGTAAGGCTGCTTGTTTAAAAGTAGTAAGTAGTTGTCAATTTTTGACGTTTCTCATGTGACATTTGGCTCTTGAAATAAGATAAACATTTTGTGCTGTTCTTAGTACCGAACAATGTTTACCTTTGGAGAATACGCCGACATGTATATGGTATTCGGATTTTGCAATGGAAATGCAAACTTGGCAAAAGAAGAATATCAAATACGGTATCCTCAACGGCGACATCCATCCACCAACACGTTCCGTAGAATGGATCAGCGACTTAGAGAAACTGGCTCCTTTATACCGAATTATCGTAACAGCGGTAGACCTAGAGGGCGTCGAACAGTTCAATTAGAAGAGCAAATATTGGATGCTGTTTACGAAGATCCGACGTCCAGCACAAGACAAATAGCTCGGGAACTAAATATTCCTAGCAAAACAATAGTGCACTCAGTACTATCTCAAAATTTGTTGCATCCGTTTCATGCAAGGAAAGTGCAGCCTTTGTATGTGAACGATAATGTGCACAGAAGAATGTTTTGTAACAATATTTTACAAAGGATTCAAGAAGAGCCGAACTTTTTATTGCATATTCTCTGGAGCGACGAATGCTTGTTTACGAGAGATGGCGTCTTTAATAGCCATAATTTTCATTTTTGGGCGGACGAAAATCCCAAGGCAGTAAGGGAAATTGGACATCAGAGAAGATTTTCGGTAAATGTTTGGCTGGGGATTTTAAATCTCCGAGTTGTTGGACCAATATTTCTTCCAAATCGTCTAAATGGAATTGAGTACGTTAACGTTTTAGAAGAAGTACTGGATAATATTCCACTGAATTTGAGACCCAACATGTTGTACATGCATGACGGAGCCCCTGCTCACAATGCCAGAATTTCTAGGGATTGGTTAAACGAACACTTTCCGAATCGGTGGATAGGGCGTAACGGTCCAATAGCATGGCCGGCAAGATCTCCCGATATTAATCCTCTGGACTTTTTCGTTTGGGGGTTTTTAAAGGAAAAGGTCTATGCAACGCCTCCAGTGAACGAAGAGGATATAATTAATAAAATTACGGCGGCAGTTCGATTAATCACCCCGGATATGTTGGAGCGCGTTTTGAATTCGCTTCCTCGAAGATTGGAATTATGTCTGGAAACTGATGGCTACCAATTTGAACAGTTCTTATAATTTTTTCATATTATCTTTAAATTTGAATACAATTGGTATCCATGTTAACATAAAATTCTTGCTAATTTGCGTATTTACCTGATTTATAGTAAATAATAAAATGATTACTACCACAGTACTTGTCTGATTAGGTGTTGCCAAATTTACAATTCTTTTAAGCTGCTCGTGTGACTTAAGAAAGCACTGTACTACTTTTTTCAATTAAGATTGTCAACTCAGAATTAAACAAAGATTTGGCCTGCGTGGCGTTTGTCCGCATTTTTCTGGCCACCGTGTATATTTATTATATATTACGGTTGCTGTTTAATTGTTTATTTTTTTTATATTTTCTTGATATGGTTTCCCAGTCTTCCATACACTCTTTTCCTATCAAAGACCTTAGGTGGCGCCCATTTTGAATTAAATTAATGTTTCCATTGCTTCCGTAAATAACTGAGTGCCGTTAGCAAATGTTGACGTTTCTTATTCATTTTTCTTTGAATTTGAAATATCGATTAAATTACGTCACAAACTTTTTTTTATCGAAGGCGTTATTTCTATCTAGACGTAGTTATGGTAATGTAAACAAACAATCTGTTCTCTACAAGCCTGTAAAATTTTACAGGTTTTTTTATACAAGCCCGCAAAAGTTTTACAGGCCTGTTCCAGTAATTTACCGTTTATTTGGTTACCATAAACAACAAAATTGACATGTAAAATG
The DNA here is from genome assembly GCA_036172665.1 of Prosopocoilus inquinatus. Lineage (NCBI taxonomy): Eukaryota > Metazoa > Arthropoda > Insecta > Coleoptera > Lucanidae > Prosopocoilus > Prosopocoilus inquinatus. The sequence continues at coordinate 47,393,790 of CM069870.1, forward strand.
TCATTTACTAAGAAGGTGAAAATAAATGATATTTTACTGGTCAATTTTGTTATTTATGGTAACCAAGTAAACGGTAAATTACTGGAACAGACCTGTAAAATTTTACAGGCTTATAGAAAGAGTAGATTGTCCATTTACATCACCATGAATACGTCTGGCCAGAAATAACGCCATCGATTAAGAAAACGTTTTCATAAAAAAATTAAAGTAATGTCATGTGAAGGTGAAAATAAAAGTTTTTACGCGACACTATTTGCAATTAATCTTTACTAGGCTCACAAATTATTATGGGGCTCACAAACTACCAGCTTGCCCGTAAAAAATATTTTTCAAAGCTTGACACGTAAATAACTATTCCAGGGCAGGCTCGGCCCTTCGTGGCACCCACCTAGCTACGGCGCTGGTTGGTCTGGAATTGACAGAACTAAAGAAATGGAAAAAATAGAAGGAAATTGTAATTGGCTACTAGACATGCTCGGTCTTCATGTACAAGAAGTTCTTTCACTAAAACTTCACGTTTCGTAAAGGCTAGTACATATAGCAACGATTCCGAACTTTTTTTTGCGAATTCGGTAAAATTAAATTCGTCGATACTTCATGTAACAACGGCGATTGTAAACATATTGTAGAGTTTTCTAAGAAAATATTGCAGTTATTGGTTGGTAAATTTTAGGGCTTTTTTATTGAAGTTACAATGTCATAACCAAACAAAAACAGTAAAGTGTGATCATGGACTCAGGTATATACTTATTTGGATCTGACATCTGACAAATGCATTTTAATAAGGTTATAATAATCTCCCTGGCTTTTCTGTTCTTAAAAGATTTCAATAAACTTTCATTTCTTTTTTTTTTTCTTTCTGATCTATGAAGTAAATTGGCATATTTTTAAGATGGCATTATGTCTGTAACTGTGTGCAAGATCCATTATTCAGAACAATTTGTACGTTAGACTGACACTATATATGACAGTTGGCAGTTACAAAATCACGAAATTCGCAAAAAGTTGAAATATTTCCAACTTTCTGGGAAATTTACAACTGCCATTTTTATTCGCATAAAAACTGCGAAATTCAGTCTTATATGAACCAGGCTTAATTCATTTCTTTTGTGTACTTTTTTTTAGATTGTTTTGTTTTAATGTTGTTTTTAGCGATTCCCTTTTCTTCTGAGTGTTTTTTTTCTCAGTTTAACATTCAATTTTTTTGTATTAGTTACTTTTACTTTTTTCTTTCTTGTTTTTTCTTATCTTTGGCTTAACGTCTAAAGTAACCAATAAAAGATTGGAAATACGTAATTGTAGAAAACGCTTTGGTTATTAAACTACAGTAATATGGATGCCTATTATAGAACATAACTAAATAATCAAATTTTCTCTCCATCTCTTAATTTGACAAATTCTTCACTCTTCCTCCAGACTTTCTTCGCTGCCACTATATCCTGAGCGCTTTCGTACATTTGAATTAGCTGGCAGTTGCTGAAGAGTTCGCCAGATACTCGACCTGCTTCTTTCGATAATGCAACATAGATTGTTGTCTGCGCACCTTCTTCGGGTGTCTGAAAATCCCAAATTACACTACACGTTTTCAGAAACATTTAAAGTTTGTTTCGGTAGTAGTTTTGAAACTGCAGAGCTGTCGAACTCGATATTGTTAGGCAAATAATTATGACGATGATGAAACAGTTTTCAGAAAAAAAGTCAAGAAAAAGAAAAAAGAAACAATAAAAATTACCAAAAAGAAGGGCTTCGCAATGGTCATAAAGAACAACCGACGGATTCGGGACATGTGGCGAGTGATTTCCGTCTTGATGACCCCCGGATGCAAACAATTTACGGTAACTCCCGTGCCATCTAGTTTTTTCGCAAGTTCTGTGGTGAAGAAAATATTACAGAGTTTTGTGTTAGAGTATAAAATGTGCTCGGCGTAAGCTTCGGAACCTTCTGGGTATTTATTTAAGTTTTCCAAGTCTAATTTTGCGAAGCCATTGGCCATGAGTGAAGACACGTTTACAATTCGACTCGGTGCTGACGATTTTAATTTGTCTGAAAAAGTTATAACTTTAGGCCTAATATTTCCACTTCCCTACGACAATGGCTTCCAAGAATATTAACTGGTCTAAAAACTTATGGAGAGGTGGAAAGATTGGGGCTTAATCTAATATATCAACTTTTGGAAACTCTTACCTAACAACAAGTGTGTGAGTAAGAATGATGAAAAATGGTTCGTTTGCATAGCAATTTGCAAGCCGTCCTTTGTCACCCGATTGCCTAAATACATGCCGGCAGCGTTATTCACCAGAATATCAATTCGTTCTTCAGATTGATTTATGTCATTAGCAAACGCACGCACGGACTCCAATGACTGCAGGTCAATCAATTTGACTAAAATGTTGTCATTTCCACTGGCTGTTATGATATCTTGACGAGCTTGTTCTGCCCTAGTTTTGTCCCTGCACGCTAAAATGACTCGCGCCCCTCTCATGGCAAAATCAAGAGCAGTAGTGTAGCCAATCCCTAAAAGAAAAGAAATCAAAGCAGATAGAAAAATTAAATAATTTCATAATCACCTGTATTAGCTCCCGTAACAATGACTGTCCTTCTAAGCAAAGAAGTATAGCACCCATTGTGTTTTAGTGTTAGCCTTATGTAAAGTTTTAAAACTACGCCGGCTATAAAAATCACAGCCGAAATTGTGAAAAATAAACATAAAATGCACGACATATCTACGTAGAATTAGGTGATGTTCATTTACTGTGCATAATGCCTTGGTTTCAAGATAAAAGAAATCGTCGATTAAAGGCTAATATAAGATTAGATTACTCAACTTGACTTTTAATGTTAGTCTAATTTACGATAGATTATGATACATGATTTGTTCTTGCTTGTTATTGCAATTAATGTTTCAATTAGAAGTCTTTAAAGTCGATTGCTCGTTGAAATGGAATTATATTTTTCAGAATGTTCTTTTTTCATTTAAAAGAATACATAGTTTGCATTACCAAAAAAAACATTAATCAATTTCAAAAATAAATCTGTTGATTTCATCAGTTCCTTTCTTTTATTCTTGGTCTTCATTAAAAAAAAATCTTTAAAAGCAGAAAGATTTAGGTAACGAATGCTCTGTGCTTTAGAGTGTGTACTTTTCTTTCATAGGTAGCAATATTGAAATTCTCTAATATGCCGTAATGTATCAATTAATTTTATCTAAATTTCAATAACCACCTGATTAAGTATTTGTAGTATGTAATAGTACCGCTAGATGTCGTAAGTAGTTAAGTACGCGAATTAGTACTATTGATATTTATTAGACAGAGATCGATTTATGATCAACAGTGTTGCCAACTTAGCGGATTTCCCGCTAGTTCTAGATTAGCTGAAATCATACCTGGAGTCAGAATTTTCCATCTAGCTTATTTACGGGTTTTGTTCAGTAGAAATATGACTTATAAATGTTATCAAAAATTCATATGACTTGTAAATTTTATAAAAAAATTCATTTGATAGTAATAAATAGAGCTAGGATTATAAGCGTTATGCTTTTTAATGCTTTTTTTGCTTTTTTTGCTTTTTTTGGATTTTTTACGTTTTTGCTTATTTCGTACTTATTTTAGAAATTCCGTGCTTATTTTAGAAAGTCCGTTCTTATTTTAAGAATTTTCTTAATAATAAATGTTTGCCTGGAGAAGCTGTGAACCATAGTTTTATGACATGTTTATGAGGGTAGGAGAAACGCCTTGGGTAATAACCAACAATATAGTATTCCGCACTTCTACGAAATGCTGAATTAGTGCCTTTACTCCCGTACTATGTATCTCGTTCCAAACAAATTTGAATGAGCTGCTCATTCTGTTATTAACGTGCTGCAAAGTGTTGCAAATACATACAATGCCAAAAACTAAAATGCATTTAAAAATATGGGTGAAGCCGTTCGAAAACGATTTTGAAGTAGGAGACGAAAAAGTGTTTTGCCGTCTGTGTTCTAAAATTGTAAGTCACTTATTTTTAAAAATCTATTTTTTAACTATTAAACAAAAGAGTGGTTTTTATATTTTTCTCCGAGAATGTATTTTATACTTTCCCTCAAGTTATGTGGGTTCCTAAATTTTATGGTATTGTTGAATAATAGTGTTTCTAGAAAAATTTGCAATATTGAATACAAACCAAATTGCTGGTACCTAATATAATAATAATAATATAATTAATTTACATTATTTATTTCTCAGATAACAGTAACTAAGAAGTATGATGTTGACCAACACGTTAAAACTGCTTTACATCAGAAAAACAGATCCAAAACAGAATCATCTAGTATACAGCAAACTATTAAGAATAGATTTTGTAGTGAGAAGTCGAATCAAGAACGCAAGAAAGAATTTAACCGTGACCTGTGCGCTGCGTTAATTGCGTCAAATATACCTTTATATAAACTTAATAATGAGAACTTAACAAACTTCTTAAAAAAATATTGTAAGGAAAATATACCGGAAGAGTCTACTTTACGCAAAAATTATTTGAACGACGAATATAAACAAATACTTTTAAATGTACAAAATTATGTAGGAGAAAATTACTTCTATATATGCTTTGATGAAACTACCGACGTATGTGGTCGATATATTGCAAATTTATTAATTGGACCGCTAAAATCTCATACACACTCAAAGCCAGTTTTAATCGCTAGCAAGCAGCTTGAAAAAACCAATAATATTACAATTACGCAGTTTATAAATGAAAGTTTAGCTAATTTTTTCTTGCCTCAAACTATCCCTTACAAAAAACTACTTTTAATATTAACGTATGGAGCGCCTTATATGTTAAAAGCATGTCAAAATTTAATAATATTTTTTAGCAATGCAATTCATTGTACATGCTTGGCACACGGGATTAATCGCGTGGCAGAATTTATTCGTGATCAATTTGAAGATGTTAATAAATAATTAACAACTGTAAAAAGATTTTTTTAAAGGCACCTCTGAGAGTGCAGTTGTATCGCCAAACATTTCCAGATTTATGTTTGCCATCAGAACCTGTTATTACAAGGTGGGGAACATGGTTAGAAGCTGCATCCTTTTATGCAGAAAATTTCGAAAAAATAAGAACTATTATTGAACAGTTTGATAATTCAGCTAATAGTATAGTTACATGTAAAGATTTGCTAAAAAATAAGGAACTTCTAGCAGATTTGTGTTTTATATACAGTAATTGTAAGAATATTCCCAATATACTGAAGAATTTAGAAAAAACAGATATTACTTTAGGTGACGCAGTTAAATTAGTTATGGATTTTGAAAAGGAATTAATGACTGTTAAGAATCAGCTGGGCCGTAATATTTTAGAAAAATTTAGAAATGTATTAAGCAAAAATGTAGGTTTTAAGTCACTTCAAACTATTTCAAATTTCATAAATGCAAACTCTCATAATATCGAGGAGTGCAATATAAAATTAAGTTTAATTGAAATTTCAAATTTCAAATATGCGCCAATAGTTTCAGTTGATGTCGAAAGAAGTTTTTCTTTATTTAAAAATATCTTAAGCGGTAGAAGAAGTTTTGAAGTAGAAAACTTAGAAAAATAATTAATTATTAATTATTATTACAATTATTTTAAGTAATACATGTAAATAGCTAGATAATTAACTTTATGTATCTGTAAATATGTATTTTGTAATTACATAGTAATAAAGTTAACTCTCTATATTCATTATAATAAAACAAGTATTTCGTACTTTTTGCCCTTTGGAAGTTATGCTTATTTTTGTTTTTTCCTGCTTTTTAATGGATTATTTTTGCTTTTTTTCTGCTTATTTAAGCACTTTTTTTCAGATAAATGTCGTGCTTATAATCCGTGCTGTAGTAATAAAGTTAAAATTGACAAACAACTAGAGACTATCCTAGAAAGTTAGAATCTATCCTAGAACGTTAAAAACTATCATAGAAAATTAGAAACTATTCCAGAACATTATAAGTTAAACAAGTTAGATGCCGTAATGATAAGTATTTATTTCAAGATTCCTAAGCAATCCTGCCATCTTGACAAATTTATCTCTACTCTGTTTTTTATTTCATGGGAGGAGTACTTTGAAATTTTGGCGCTCAAAACAAGCTTTATCATTGGTAGCTGGCCGGAATTGACCAGTGACAAAGCTTGTTGACCAATGACAAAGCTCGTTTGAACAATAACAAAACTCGTTTGACCAATGATAAAGCTCGCTTTTAGCGCCAAAATTTCAAAATACCCCTTCGAAATAAAAAACAGAGTATAGCGATTTTTAACCAGTGATTGATCCTCTTACGATAAATGAAGCACGTCTGAAGCAGAGGCGTCATATGAGCGGCATATTTTTCGTAACATATCACGAAAAGAAGGAGAAACTATTGCGCAATTTGTAACCAGATTGCGACAGCAAGTAAAATATGGGGAATTCACTAACGAAGATGAAGAAATCCGTGATCAGATAATTGAGAAATGTTTTCACAAAGAGGTGAGAAAAAGAGCGCTTGAGAAGGGGAATCCCACGCTGAAGAAAGTTATGGACATTGCTTGTGCTATTGAAATTTCGATGCAACAAATGAAGATTATGGATGGTGATGCAGTGGCAAAAGTTAGCCAAAATAGGTTAAAACCAAAACAACTGCCTACACAAAATAAAAGGGTGACGTGCTGTAGTTGTGGTCAGGAAGGACATGTACGTACAAACGGTAGGTGCCCAGCAAAGATGAAAACGTGTAACAAGTGCCATAATAAAGGACATTTTTCGATTGTGTGCAAGATGAAGACGGTATAGAAGAAAAAAACCAGGACAGGAAAAGGAGAAATCAACCCAATACCGGATGTCCAAGGTACATCAGGTAAACAAGGATTTACCTGAAGAGGATTACGCGTTTAGAATACAGCAACGAGACAGAATAAGAACTGTAAGTGATAAATATGTAAATGCGAACGTGGGCGGTGTGTCATTAAGAATGTTGATTGACTCTGGGGCTTCCTGTAATATCATAGATCGTCAGACGTGGAACAGTTGTAAACAACAGAAAATTGTTTGTAAGTCTATTTATTGTACGCATATGGTCAAAAAGAAAACTTAACTTTGTTAGGAGAATTTTAATGTAAAATTAGTGTAGGAAATAGAGAAATAATGGCGAATTTTATAGTCATTGAGGAAATAGGGCAACCGTTATTAGGTTATGATACGGCGGAGAAAGTACTGAAAGTTGGAGTTAATTTGCAAGTGGTGGGGTGGGCAAAATAAGAAAATTCCAGTTGACATTACCCATCCATGAAAATTGTACACCGGTAGCTCAGCCTATGAGACGATTTCCTTTTAAAATACGTGATAAAGTACAAGCAGAGATTCAGAATATGCTGAATTTAGATATTATCGAAAAAGTAGAGGGACCTACTCCGTAGATTTCACCGATTGTACCTATTATCAAAAAGGATGGAAACATTCGTTTGTGTATGGACATGAGGCGGGTAAATAAGGCGATTGTAAAAGAGCGATACCCACTACCGATGTTAGAAGACATTTTGCCTAAACTTAAAACTGCAACTTGTTTAGTATTCTCGATTTAAATAGCACATATCATCAGGTAGAATTAGATGAGCAATCTAGAAACATAACTACTTTTGTGACAGAATCAGGTTTATACCGATACAAGAGACTGATGTTTGGTTTGAGCTGCGCTCCAGAAATGTTCCAGAGGATCCTAAAATCAATACTGTTGGGTTTAAATGGTGTAGATAATTTTATTGATGACATTATCGTTTTTGGAAGAACGGAAGAGGAACATGATCATCGGTTACTGGAACAACTCAGAAAACATGGTTTGACTATAAATCCGAAAAAATGCAAATTGAAGCAGAGGGAAATCATTTTTCTTGGTTTTCTTATTTCAGGCTCGGGTTATAAGCCTTTGCAATCAAAAGTGGAAGCAATTGAAAAATGCAGACCACCACAAAATCGGGATGAAACACGTAGCTTTCTTGGACTCGTAAATTTTTGTGGTTCCTTTATATCCAATTTGGCAACAAATAGCGCTCCTTTGCGTCAATTAATCCAATGTAATGTTAAATTTGCATGGAGTTGCAAAGAAAATTAAGCGTTCAATCAGTTAAAATCAGAGTTATCTAAGGCGAAATGCTTAGGAATTTATGACTCAGAGGCTCCAACAAGAGTTTTTGCTGATGCAAGTCCAGTGGGACTAGGCGCAGTGTTGGTACAAAAAGATGAGAACAATTGGAGAGTTATTTCATATGCGAGTCGGAGTTTAACTGAATGTGAAAAGCGTTATTCACAAACGGAGAAAGAAGCATTTGCGATAATGTACGCGCGCGAAAGATTTCCAAAAATGATTTTTGGATTAGAGTTCGAATTCATTACGGATCACCGAGTTTTACAGTTTATATTCTCTCCACGTTCAAAACCCAGTGCTAGAATTGAAAGATGGATTCTGAGGCTGCAAGGATACAAATATAAAGTTGTGTTCAAGAGCGGCAAATCCAATATTGCTGACCCTTTGTCAAGGTTACCTGAGAACGAAGAAAAGAAGTGGAGAGCAGCAAGTGAAGATGAGTTGTATATCAATTGGGTATCCACTGAAGCGATTCCTAGAGCTTTGACTTACAAAGAGTTAAATGAAAGTTCGAGTAAGGATCAAGTTTTGACAGAAGTACGGAAAGCTCTGTTTTCAGGGAAATGGGATACGTTACCCGGTTCTAAACTGAAACTGTTAAAAGATGAACTTTGTCTTGTGGATAATATTGTATTGAGAGGTACCCGAATAGTTGTTCCAAAAAGCTTACAGAGTAGGTTATTACAGGTAGCCCATGAAGGTCATCATGGGATAGTGGCTATGAAGAATCGTCTGCGTTCCAAACTTTGGTGGGATGGTGTGGATCAGGATACAGAGAAATTTGTAAAAAGATGCGAAGGATGCCAACTAGTTCAGAAAACGAAAAACACAGCTCCACTTTCATGAAATCCACTGCCAGATGGGCCATAGAATACGTTAGCTATGGATTTAATGGGTCCATTGCCATCTGGGGATCACATTTTTGTGATATTTGACTATTATTCAAGGTTTTACGCAGCGGTAATAATACGTACAGTAACTTCAGAGGTTTTGATAAAAGTGTTAAGGGAAATATTTGCTCGTTTTGGTATCCCAAGGGTACTCGTAAGTGACAATGGAAGACAAATGGTTAGTCGAGAAATGGAAGAATATGCGGCGATACATGGATTCAAGATTGTGCATTCAGCTCCATTGTGGCCTGCTGACAATGGAGAGGTGAAAAGACAGAATAGAAGTTTACTAAAACGTTTAAAGATTGCGCAAGTCGAAAAGAAAGATTGGCGTCAAGAACTTCAAGATTATTTGCTGATGTATCGTTTTACTCCGCATTCCACAACTAGTGTGTCACCAGCAGAGTTGATGTTTGGCAGGAAAATTAGAACTAAACTTCCTGAAATTATGATCGAGAATTCATTGGACGAAGAAGTCAGAGAAAGAGATGCCTGGAAAAAACACTTAGAAAAGAAATACTGCGATAAGAAATTCCATACTCAAGAATCATTGATAGAACCAGGAGATACAGTGGTCATTAAACAACCAAAAGTGGATAAGCTTACTCTAGAGTACAGCTCGATCAAGTATAAGGTAACGGATAGAAAAAGAAATACGATAACAATACAATCTCCAGAAGGAAGTGTATTTCAAAGAAATGTAAGTCACGCAAAGAAATTTCTGAGAAAAGAAACTCAAGAGGCAAAGATTGAACTAGAGGATGATCTACTTAATCGATCCATAAAATCTGAGACAACGACCGAAGGAAGGATTAACGAACAAGAGGTAACAAGCCAGAGACCGGTACGGGAGCGAAAACCACCGAAATATTTTCAAGATTTTATTGTTAACCAATCATAGCAATCACAATGTTAATAATGTTGAGGGATTTAAATAAAATACGTTAAACTAAAATTAAAAAAAATAATATATCGACTAAGAAAATATAAATAAGTAGAGATTTTCTATTTTATTTTTACATAAGAAGGGAAATAATGTAGTATTGTAATAGTACCGCTAGATGTCGTAAGTAGTTAAGTACGCGAATTAATACTATTGATTTTTATTAGATAGGAGAGTTGCGTATATGTATCGACGCAATAAAGATGTATGTGTGTTACTTCGATGTTTTATTGAACTCGACCACCACTTAGATGTTAAAGTATTAAAAGAAAAACGATTCGTTCAGTATAAAACAAAATTGCTACCAATACAAAAAGAAATACTCTGGCGTTCCGCAATGCAGTATTGTAGGACCTCTTCTACACTGCATATCTACCGGAATACGCCGGTATATCAGTATTGATGTCCCAAACAGCATCTCGCAAGCTAGTAAATGATACAGTTCTTCTACTCACCTAGTATTTTATTTTAGACATTGATTTTATCATTGCCTTAGATATCGCATTGCGAGAGATAACAGGAAAAACAGGAAATTCGAAGTAGTGATTAAACTAATTAATTTTTATTCGTTGGATTCAGTTGGCTAGAATTTCAACGAAAATGAAGAACAACTGGGTATTTAGTAAATAACGCCGCTGCAACATTATTGGGAAAAAACAAAGATGGGTTACACATTGCCGTGCAAGCGAACCGTCTTTCTTAATTTTTGCTCCCGTACTTATACGTACGGGAAAAGCATAAATTATTTAATTTTTTGAAGACTATAGCTTCTATAATATTAATAATCCTCTTTGATAGTTTTTTTTTAATTTTCCGTGTCTATTTGTTTTTTTTTTCCTTTTAGTGATCATCCCTGACATTCTTTCGCCTAGAATGTATACATAACATTGGCATATTTTTAATTTTAATTTTCTCATCTTCGCCTTTTCTTCCAACGGATTAATATTTTTTATGTCCATGTTTTAGTGATAGTTAAACATTTAAGGGCCATTCTACACGAGCGCTAAAAAAGCGGTAGGTGCAGCGCCGCATTAACGTCAGTTAAACAACTTATACATATGTAAACAGACAGTTTAGTCTATACGAGCGTTTTCAGCGCATTGTATGTCGGCCAGGTAGGGCATTAATCAATTAAAATTGCAATTCATTAATCAATTGATTAAGAAATTAGTTGATTAATGTTTAATTATTTATTAATAATAATTATTAACAGCTTTGTTTTTTAATATTCATAGAAAACCTACTAACACTGATGCTACTATTAATTTCAGTTCGAATCATTCTTACCAACATAAATTGTCAATTTTTACAGCTTTTTTCTACAGGGCATTTTCTATTCCCACGACGAGTGATGATTTCGCTAGGGAGATTAGAGTTATTTGTCAAATAGCTTGTAACAATGGTTTCCCTGTCGACGTTATCTCTCGTTTATTTTATAAAATTCATCACCGTTTAATTAACAAAGCTATTTTCCCCACTTTAGCAGACAATGGCTCTTTAGAAGGTAACTTAAAATATGCTCCCCTACCGTACGTAGGTGTTATTTCAGAAAAATTAAAGAACACTCTTAAGAAATTGGAGGGTATGCGAATAACTTTTTCTAAAGAATATAACCTTATCTCTTTTCTGACGAATTCCAAGGATGAGATAGAACGTATGAATAAACGTGGAGTTTACGAAAACATATTTCGTCTGCTAGATTGGATAAAACAGATTCTAATTTTACACCTCATTTATTAGATTCAGGTCATTATCCTGATTCTGTTTTCAAAGTAAAATTATTCCACCAATTACCTAAAGGCTTGAAACTCAATATTGCCGAATTTTTAGAAATTTTCCTGTCTAAAACAGATAATAGTGTAAACCTCTTGAATGACTAAATCATCTTTCCTCACTTCAACTTTTTCGAATCTATAAATTGGAAACATTCATAGGTAATTTTATTTATCTCGCCATCAGCCTTCAATTGATTGTTAACCTTAGTGGTTTTTATTTGTTTTTTGGTATGTACACGTTTAAATTTGTCTTCAACTATCAATATGTTTTAATTGTTAATTTGATGCGTTACCCTTAAGTGGTATTCGACTTTCCCGTTATCTACTTTCATTGTGATTGTTACCCTTTCGCGATAGTCTTTATTTTATGATATTTCATATTTAAACTTGCCTTCAGCTTTTCTTTTAAGTTTTGTATTTAAATTGAATTGTTACCCGTAAGTTGGTACTCATTTTTATGCGTTTATAATTGTCACTATAATTTTTACTCTTAAGTTGGTTAATAATGGCCACGTGCTTTCGTTAATTTTACGACAGGTCTGTTTCAAATTGAAACAAACCTTCAACTTGTTATAATTAATCTTTTCCAAGCGCAAATTTCATAAATTTCAGATTTGAGAATGGTTTTTTGTTAAACCGAAACATGTCATTTGCTCCACAGATCTTGTACTGATGTTCAAAATACAAAATAATAATAATATCTAAACTCCCGACTCTGTTTTTTGTGACCTTCTGGCATTTCGATTCAAGATTATTTATTTATTTTAGTCACAAATATCATGGATAACCCGTTAGTATCTTTGTTATACTGTCTCAAAACCCACGGAGGAGATTGAAAGGGCAGCTGTAAGAGATCAAAATAAAGCTTTTTCCTTAATTCGCTTTTGATTAAAACCCAATAATAAGAAAGTTACTTAATTTCTTCTTTATTTTACACCTATGGCTTCTTATTTCATTAAAATTATTTCACAAACCACAACTATATTGTTAAATAAACTCTAAATTTATCGAAACTGCCATTCATAAAATGTCTATGTGAATCTATTTCCAAGTTTTAGTTTAATGAGCAGGCGATGCACAGCAAAAAACATGAAATAGCCGCAATTTTTATGTGACTACATTTATTTAGATACTTTTGGCTGAACTTTCTGTCTTATTTGGTTCCAAATTACTAGGGAAGAAGAGATTTTAAAGCAACGTTATACCGGGTGTCTGTAAATTCCGTGGACATGGCTTAACCATAGATTACTGGGCCGGCTCAAAATAAGACGATTTAAAAGACTTATTTATATCCATAATGATCTATTCAGCCGATATTCTTCTTCAAAGTTCTTGAGTTAAAAATGGTAATTTTTCTTATAACAAAGGAACGCCTGAACGAATTTGGGTGAAGTTTGGTATACAGTCCTACAAAAAGGTAAGTCACATTTACAGGTGATTTTAGTTACTTGCAGTGAACCGCTAGTGTGAAAAACAGGGTTGCCACAACACATACTGTGGCTTGCAAAAAAACGCGTACACCTATTTTTCGTTGTACTAAGTTGGTCTTGAGATTTAATTTGTCAGTGTCAAATAATTAAAATTCCGACTGACAGAAAAATAGTAACATAGAAGGCAAATAGTGAGTCACAGCAGTAGCGAATGATTATAGCTTAAATAAAAATACTGTGATGCACAAATAATATGTGGGAAGAGAAAGAATTTGCAAATAGAAAAGATGGTTGAAGATAGATGTCCAAAAATGTCGATTTACGATTCGGATAGTCCCTTCTCAATTAAGAAAAAATCAATTATAAACCGCAAGTGATTTCATGTTTTAATAAATTTTCCTGTACTCTTGACACCAAGACGTTCAAATTAAAAATTGAGCTTTGAAGAGTCTTGACAAGTATTAAAAAATTATATGAATAACACAGCAATCGACAATTGTATTTCGATTAAATTACTTTATATTTATGGGCCGTTAAATATTTGGAATGTTGTATATTGAATAGCTACTGTCTGACTCATATCAGGTAAAATAGTAATAATTTCAACGGCCGTTCCTAATCTATGTATGTATGTACGTTTCGAAACATGACAAAATTCTCAAAATACCCATTTACAAAGTAAAAAAATAGGTGAAAACTCGGCTACTTGATTTTGAAGGTGTACGCGATTTTTTTGCAAGCAAGTGTACCTTACCATAACTTTTTCATCCAAATCGGTTTGGGTGTTCCTTTGTTCTCTTCAAGAACTTTGAAAAAGAATACCAGCTTAACGAGACCATTATGAATATAGATAAGTTTAGTTAAATTGTCTTATTTTAAACCCAGAAATCTGTGGTTAAGTCATGTCCACGGAATTTGGAGACAGCCTGTATAAGAAGAATTATAATTGCAAATGTCAATACTGTGGAATCTCGGTTTATTTCATTTTGTATAAATCGATTTAGTGCTTGTATACAGTGTGTGCCAGATTGTGCAGGCTGCCATGGCTAGTGAAGATAGAGATTTTGTTAAACAAGCAATGTTGTGCAGTTTTATACTTTGTTCACAAATTAAAAAACCACCACCTGTTATGTTGGTATAAATCATAAGTCCCTTATCGAACTTTATCAAAATACTAAGTTGGCAAGGTATTTGAAGTTTCATGTCAAAATAATTTGTCAAATCAATTTACCATTAGATTATTTACATTTATATTCATTTTAACGAGCCATTTCAATTAATTACAGTTTGTCTGTTATAAAATTGCTTGCGAACGATAAGGTAAAAACCATGAATTAATCATAATTATTAAGTTTACAACCAGGGATTTGTTCCGAACGTATAACCTTATCTTATCAGCTGTCCAGAGGCTGCTCGAGGTTTTCACTGCGATCAAGAACGATTTGCACAAAATTTTTCTAAAAACTTTCATTATGCTTTGACAGCAAGCATGGCCGCCTTGCATGGGGGACTTATTAGGAGCAAATCCCGCTTCAATTTGTCTATCCTACTGCAATGTCAGGTCAAAAAGCGATAGTAAGATGTCACTATTTTATCTGTTCATCATTCTTACATCGCAATTGCGAATAAATTGGGCAAGTCGGTTTTGTTCTGCAGTGGGAATGTAGAGCTACGTCTCTGCTGAAGGAGCCCCAAGCAGGGCTGAAACAGATGTCCAGAGGCTGCTCGAGGTTTTCACTGCAATCAAGAACGATTTGCACAGAATTTTTCTAAAAACTTTCATTATGCTTTGACAGCAAGCATGGCCGCCTTGCATGGGGGACTTATTAGGAGCAAATCCCGCTTCTATTAGTCTATCCTACTGCAATGTCAGTTCAAAAAGCGATAGTAAGATGTCGCTATTTTATCTGTTTATAACCTTATCGTTTATTTCAAACACTTGCCAATTTTGTTAGCAAATATTTAAATAGGGCATTGTCGCCGGTTGTATTTTTCACAAGGCAACACCGCCAGTGGTCTTTTAATATGTGAACAAATTATATGTGCTTATTTAGATGACGTAGAGAAAATTTTATTAGTTTCGATATTATCGCAGAAAAACTGAAAATCGCTGTTTTCTTTAATGTACAGGGTGTTCTTTTACTGTGTGCAAATATTTAAACCTGTGATATATCACCATAAATGGCAACGATTGAACTCATATGTTCTCAACACAAATTTAATAGTTTTCGAGAAAAATGCAGTGGCAGATTTTCACTAAACCGTTTGAGAACTGCTGGCGTAGCTAAAAGTGGAACGTGGCCGCCGCTTCAATTAAGAACCACAGCCGAAGTAAGCCAGGGTCAGTGCGTTACTTGAGTATGGTCAACGTAACCCAGCCGCTTCGATCACAGCTGATCGATCAAAACGTTTACAATTTAAATTAACTTCACTGCAAGTAATTACAAGTTTAAGTATTTTTAAATTAAAGAAGCTGAGATACAAAGAAATTGTAATTTCTCATTCCATATTATTTTTAATAGACATAAAAATTTACTTTTTTTCCTTGGAACTTAAGTAGTAATACTTTCATAGCTAGCAGAGAGATTACAGTAAAAGTTTATTTACGTAAAAGGGTGAAGGAAGAACATTTTTAACGCGCTTGCCTAATTGGTGCGTAAATTTTAAATTTATTCGTCGATAGTTCATATCGTAAAACGTATTACTTCTCTCAGTGAATAAAAATTTTCAATAAAATAATTAATAAACGATATCGCTGATTATTATTACGGAACACTACGAAATGGGTTTGACTGCAGAACTGCGCGAGTCGGTGTGTAGGAAGGCGTTGCGATCTTGCAAGTATTTCTCTTTCCCACATATCAACGGTTCCAAATAAGTGGAACCTCAATATTTTTTTGGCTATAGTACGGCAACCACCGGAAAAGACGCACAGTAAGTTGCATTTCATGTACTTATACTAAGGTTTTTTTATTTGCACACAGTAAAAGAACACCCTGTATAATAACTTCGTAACTATAAAAAGTTTGAAAGAAAGTTTGATATACAAGTTAGTAGGTTTGAGAAAATACAGCTGAAAGTTAAGTCAAAATGAAATGAAAGATGGCGGCTTTCAAGTTATTGATAGCAACTTTCCTATTTTAAATGGACGCCATATTCGATTTCTATACGATTAAAAAAGCATTTTCTTTTCTTGTTTCAACCCTGTGTCACAAACCATATAAACCATAAAAAAATATAAAATAAAATAATAGTTTAATTTTAACACAAGCAAGCGAGGAAAAATAAAAGTCGTTTTTACTTAAAAAACAAAAATAAAACAAAAGAAAGTTATAATGAATGCTCATAATGCCTGGATATTAATTCTTAAACACAATTGACCCCGATTTGTGATACTCTTGGTTACATTTTATAGGATATTTTGCTTCACATCAATTTTTAATTGTAAAAAATCTGGAAATTCGAAGAAAAACCAAAAAGTAATCTATCCAGAGATAGAACAAATAAAATCAAATTAAAACGTTCGCTATGTGGCGCTGTGCGCATCCTGAAACGACATCAGTTTTCCATTTCTGTTATTTGTTTTTAAATATCCAACTACATGTCTAAAATTTATTAGTATATATTCATTCTTCATTACTTTATCTTTCGTCTCTGTTTTCACTAGTTACATTTTCTATATGAAGTTGCGAAACACCCCGTACAGAAATTTAAAATTATGAATCGATTGTTCGCATGTAATGACACAATTAAGTGTAATTGCTCAAATAATCGCAGATTTCTTTATTTTCCTAAACAGTTAATTAATAATAAAACTAATAGCATATTTTTTTATCGAAATATCAATTTAAAAAATTTTCTTCCATTCTCATGTGAATCAATTCGCCCTTCCCCAAACCTATGCAACCAGAGCTACGTTGTACACAGTTCAATTTGCTGTCAGTCCTGAAATAACTTTCCATTGATCCATTCAATCTTTTTTTGGAAGATGTAAATTTTCTTCTTATTTCCAAACAACAGCGAACGGTATGTTGTTTTTGGTCTTTATTATAACACTAGTTAATTGTTTATTATCATTGTTAAATAGTTTGTTAATATCATTAATGTTAAGTCAAGGCTTACGGCCTTTAATATACTATTAATTGAAAATTTATTATGTAATTCAGCATATTAAAAACATCATTTAATACCGAAGTAAACAAAATGAATTTGCTCGTATTTTTTCCGTGTATTAACACATTTATGCTGAATCACTGTAAAAAATTATTTCACTTTACTATAAATAAATGAAACGTCAGGACTTGTCAGGACCACCTCAGTCATAAAATCTATTAAACTTATCCTAACTACAAATTTCTGACGCTATGAATCAGGCTAGTGAGTAGGTAAAGTGCGTCATATCAGCAATAACAAACACTTCAACACATTGACGTACGAATATTATGTGATGTGATTTATCTGTACGTTTATAATCAATTGTTACTAATAACAGAAAATAAATAGACGAAAATGGGTTGTGGTACGAAGAGAACCGTAGCTTTCACCACTCTAGCTGGGAAAACTACAATTGTAACAGGGGCCAATACAGGTAAATCAACTTTTTGATTTTACTACAAATGCCTTCGATATCGTCTTTTAGAGATACTAATTAATAAATAAATTTAGGTATTGGCTATATTACCGCCTTGGATTTCGCCATGCGAGGTGCTCGTGTGATTTTGGCATGTAGGAATCTGGATAAGGCCGAAGAAGCCCGGCAAAAAATTATGAAATCAACAGAAAATTCAAACGTCGTGGTGAAATTGATCGATTTCCAATCGCTAGAATCAGTCAGGCAATTTGCCAAAGACTTCAACGAAACCGAATCGCGATTAGATATTTTGGTAAATAATGCAGCCGCTACTTTCCTAGGGGACAAGAAAACCGATGACGGTTTGGATGTTACCATGCAAACAAATCACTTCTCTTCATTTTTGCTGACGCATTTACTGATGGGTAGGTGGAAGTAAAATCGGAAACAATTCACGATTTTTTTTTTTAGATAAACTAAAAAGTTCTGCGCCAAGTAGAATAGTTAATGTGTCGGCACGTGCAGCTGGACGGGTTAAAAACTTGAACCCTGACGAACTAAATGTATACCCAAAAGGAGGCAAAGTCGTATCTGCAACAAGCCAATATTGGCGGACAAAATTTTGCAATATGTTGTTCACGACGGAGCTTGCAAGAAGATTGGAAGGAACTGGAGTGACTGTGAACACCTTACATCCTGGGTCTATCAAAACCGAACTATCTCGAGGAGCGCCTTCGTACCTACAACGTGTTGTGGCACTTTTTGGACATTTCCTTCTGGTATACAAACAATTTTTTAAAAAAATAAATAAAGCCGCAACTAATGTTCTTATGATTGTAGACTCCCGAAGAAGGTGCCCAAACAACCATTTACGTGGCACTCTCCAAAGAATTAGAAAACGTCAGTGGAAAGTTGTTTGACAACTGTCAACAAATTGAAATGTACAAGAATGTGAAGGATGCAGCTTTGGCTAAGCAAGTTTGGAAAAAGTGTGAAGAATTGGTGTGCCTTAAAGAAGAAGAAAAAATATTGTGTGACAGAAATACCGATTATTAATTTTAATTAAGGGTTTAGAAAAATGAAGACATAGTACACCAGACTAAATAAAAATTATAATTTACTTGTATAGAGTGATGAAGATGACGCGTTTTCAGAACTGTTTGTTATCAATACTACTCATCGTTATGCGTCATTGGTTAATGCTAAACTGAACAAAACTTACAGTTTTTAATTAACTTTTAAGAATTTGTCAAAAATCTGTATTCGGTTAAGAAAATAATAAAGAAATATTGGCATCCAATCAAAAGAAACAGAAAGAAAACTAATAATTTTTACTTTCCAGGAAATTTCTGTTTGGGAAAAAATCATCAGAAATGCTTTGGATTGTATTATTCCTTAAGGGGGTGCGCGATTTTCTTTTAAGTTTCTGCTGAGGGGCGACGGTAAGGGACGAGGAACATTGGAGGACGTGGTCTTGACCGACCAAAATGCGACGAGAAGCGAGATAGAAATATTTCATAAATAGAATATTGTGATGTCACGCTACGAGTGGGGTTGCGCCAATGCATAGACCCAGAAATATTTTTAATTCCAAGATAAATACCTAATGTATGGCAAACTACTTTGGAATTAGACGTATGGACGTATAATAACACATACGTAACCCATACCTGTATTAATTTAAACAATAAATAACAAGTAATTTAAATATAATGTTGACAATCTTATACCACAGAATACACAAAAGGCAAACTCTCAAATGGGGGTAAAGACTACGCATCCAGACGGGCAGATGAATCGGCTATGTCTACGGTTAGATTTGTTTGGCCCGACATTTTTTGTTTGCGATAGTTTGAGATTGTCAAATTTTGATTGCCTTCTACTTAACTTAAAAACTCTTATCTTTCGATTCGGTTTTTACTAAAAGCCGTAGGTATAAAGGTTGTCGTACATATAGCGCGGCGACGAATATTTCTTTTGCTGTATTGTTATGATAGTACGCACACTGTTGCGACCCGGGGCGAACCGCGGCGCCGCTACCCAGCTAACGAATTCTTGTTTGTATTTGGTTGATTTAAAATTTCTGAACATTGAAGTTTTAGATCGACTAATCACGAATAGAGCAAATTTGTGTCAGTGGTAGATGACAGTTCATATTACAGCTACTCAGCAAAAGTTTTAGTATCGTTAAATTTACGTCAAGAAAAGTGTTTTGGCGACGACAGTAAATGAATTATATAACCACATGTAAGAGCTAAGTACCAAATGCCCTTTTATTGCTTCACATCTTGAGCAAAACTTAAGGTGCGTTTAGACTTGGGCACGAATGAGCTGAGCATACGCGCACAGCATTCGTTCGCGCTCACGAGCATTTATTTTCTGGCGCATGAGCTGATCCAGTTGTTCGCGCACACAACGGATGACAAAATAGCAGCGGCTGTGATGATGATGATGACTAAAATCGCCCCAAGAAACATTTCATTTTTTTTGTGCTTCCGCACTGTCTAAATTTTCAATATTTAATTTGTTCACTAGCTCCTGGTAGGTCATTTTTTAAAAATAATATTTTGTGTGCTTCACATTCGAAAATTCGAAAACCTTTTCTACGAGAGGGCTGTGTCACGTGGCTTTCAATATGCGACTTTTTTCTCATTCTAACTACGCATTTATGCGTGAAGCAATTAATTCCTTTGAGCCTGTATCCGAGACCGACACCAAGCGAATCGCGCTGCCAGCTGTTCGCGCATAATATAATATCTACTTGTTAGTTTGTTGCTGTCACCGAATACTCCGATTTTAATACAAATAGTTGTACCTTGTTCAAAATAATGAACAATATTTTCATAAAAAGAAATACAACAAAAAATAATATTAAAAAAGTTATAGTAGCGGCAAGATGTTAATCCGTTCTTCTAGATTTTATATTTCCATTCGCGTCTCTCATTACTTCATGCGTACATGCAGCTATATTCCATTGCTAACATTTTTTCACGTTTTCAAACATATTTGTCTCCTTATACTATATACACTATACAAATACCAGGTTACGAGAATTCTGACAGCTTTCGCCAGTCTTCCCCATGTTCCCACACTGCTGACTGCAGGAACAAAAGTAATTGATAGGTAATTCTCCGGCACGTTCATAAAGTCGCTTACATTTCCCTCGATTTTACGAACGAACAGGGGAGTAGTGGTGTCACCCAAAGAGACTTTAAGAACACAGCCTAAAGGTTGCTCGCTGTATCTATTCTGCTTATATTTGGTTATCGAAGCTGCTCGAGGGATTCAATGTAATCAAAAACGATTTGCAACAATTTTTTTTAAACTTTCATTATGCTTTGACAGCAAGCGTGGCCGCCTTGCATAGGGTGACTTATTATGTAGCAAAACCGCTTCAATTTTTCTATTCTACGGCAATGTCAGGTCAGAAAGCGATCGTAGGATGGCAATGTTTTACGTATACAAATAAACATTTGTTTCCGTGGCCAACCATATTAACAATCAATGAAACACTGCCGAATATTCGTTATTTTTTTTATAATAAACATATCGAGTCATACATCGCTGAAAAGGTAAAAAAATGCCATTTTTTGCAATCATGGCCTACTAGGGTTTCTATTAAAAAAACCGAACTTTATGTCAACTCGATTGCTCGTATAATTAACGAAATTATAAAAAAATCATTTTTTCGAAATTTCTAGCCAGCCATGAACTTTAAATAAGAAACAAAAACTACATTAAACCGACTACCTAAAACTACAAATCTTTCCCCATTTAACCGTCTCTCTAACTCTGCTAGTTTCCAAGATGCCCATGCTAAACATCGAAAAAAAATCACCCTGCATATTAAAATAATGGTAATGGTTATTTTATATTAAATTACGCAATTGATTATTGGAAACAAAAATGTGTTTCAAATTCTTAGCAGAACATAGGATGAGGCTAGGAGTTAACATAAAGAACAATTACATGGTCGGATCCGGATATTTGGGCGCGGCCATCAGGGCGCGGCCAAATGGGCGCCGCTTCTAGGGGGCGAAGACGCTACGGCACGAGTCCGTTACGACGCGAATCCGCTACGGCGCGAGTTTGTTTAGAAACTCATTGTTGTCAATCATCCCCTGATTACGTAGGTACACTCGTTCGCAATAAAATCACGAACACATTCAAAATGAAGTGGCAGAGTTTTTCTTCGTACATGGGTATTTTGAGAATTTTGTTTGTTATTGTTGACTGATCGTCAATAATCGTCAGGTACATTCCAGAAACTCATTATCGTTAAACTGTTTGTTATTGTCGACGGATCGTCAAACATCCCCTGATTATGTAGGTACATTCCAAAATGGCATTATCGTTAAGCTGTTTGTTATGGTCGACTTATCGTCAATCATCCCCGTAGGTACATTCCGCAATCTCATTATTGTTAAACTGTGAAACCTTCTGTGATTGGTTGAATGGTAATTTGTAATGCACAGATTTTATTATAAAAAGAATATACTTCGATAGAGAGCTCATTTCTGCACACATTCGCACTCACTGTTGTTGTGTTTTGAGTTCTTTTTTGTGATCAGTTATTTTGAGTGATTGTGAAAAATGGAAGTGTTTTCTCGAAAAGGAAAAAGGAAATTTCATAACAACGGATACTGTTACGTTTTCGATAGGCTTAGTGCCTGTGAAACGAAAGAATTTTGGCGATGCGAACAAAAGAACAGTGGTTGCAAACGTCGTATTCATACATCAGAAGGTATGATTGTTAAAGAAATTCACAATCATTCCCATGACAGCAGTGCAGCAAAAGTGGAGGCCGATATTGCCCGTGGTAAAATGAAAATTCGTGCTGGTGAAACTATGGAGCAAACATGCCAAATTATTAACAGTTGTCTCAATGAGGCGAATTTGTCTCAGGCTGCCCAAGCAGCTTTACCTAATCAACTCGCTTTAAAGAAGATGGTGCGCAGGAACAGGAATCAAATCAATGCTGCAGCTCCAGCTCCGTTGCGGGTTGAAGATTTAATTATTCCCGAAGAATTTAAAACATTTGTAGCAAATGACACAACAGACAACTTTCTGTTAGCAGATAGCGGACCAGAAGCGGATAGAATTTTAATATTTGGCAGAGAAAGAAACATTCATGAGATCTTGGTACCATCAAAGCATTGGTACGTCGATGGAATCTTTTCTACGGCACCACAATTTTTCCACCAAATATACGTGCTAATGGCAGAAAGGTTTGGCGGAGTTCATCTTGTGGCCTACGCACTACTACCAAATAAACAAGCTGTCACCTACACAAGGATGATTAATTTCCTTAAAAATATGGGACCTTCAAACCCAGAAAAAATTTCGTGCGATTTTGAGTTGGCCGCCATTAATGCTTTTAAGGACGCATTTCCAAATGCCGAAATTCTGGGGTGCTTGTTCCATCTAACGAAAAACTTAAGAAAACATTTGGCTGAACTTCATTTATTAGGCCGATACAATAACGATGCAGATTTTGCGCTGCAAGCGCGTATGATAACATCCTTGGCATTTGTACCCGTAGGAGACTTGGATACCGCAATTGATGACTTATCACTTATATTACCTGCAGAATTGGAGCCATTACTGCAACGGTTCGAAGATTATTATATAGGACGTCCGAATCGTCGTGGCAATGGGAGAAGACCCGCAATTTTTAAACCAGAGATGTGGTCGGTTTACAATCGTGTTCTGTATAACATAGACAGAACAAATAATCATGCCGAAGCGGCACATAGGCACTTACAGACAGAACTCAGCATGAATCACCCAACAATTTGGAAGCTCACTGATAGCTTGAAAATGATTCAGCGAGGGAGGGACATGTTTTTTGAGCAATTAGTTGTTGGTAATGAACCTCCAGCAAAAAAGAACAAGTACCTGCTGGCTGACTCAAGGATCAAGAAACTTGTAGAAGACTATAATAACAGGAATTCTGTAGAATTTCTACGTGAATTTTTCACAATTATGAAATTAACCCATAATTATTTTGTATTGTTATGTATGTATAATATATTCCTGATTCTATCGTATTATGTTAATTAAATAAAGATTATCATAGGAACACATTATTCTGTTTTCATTTTCATTTGAGCAATTTCGGCGCCCTAGTGTCTTCGCGCCCTAGTGTCTTCGCGCCCTACTGTTTTCGCGCCTTAGCGTCGCGCGTCCAACCGGCTGCGCCCTATCGGCCGCGGCCTACTGGTCGCGCCCTATTGTCCGTAACCGATTACATGGTGGGCCAATAGTGCGTATTCGGTGGATAGCGCCTATATTAAAGCAGATTTTGAAAATCTGTTTTCACTATTACTTACCTGTGGTATAGATGCATGATTTAAAATTAGTTGCAATTATACAGGGTGTTCCGTGTGGCTGTGCCAGACCAAAGTTGTGTTCTTTTAAATGGAACGGACTATATATTATGGTTTATTTCGATTCGTCTCTAAGAGTAGATAAATGTATTGACGATGTTATGTACCTAAACCTAATAGTTTTTGAGATATTGATATTTCAATGTAAAAAAATGCTATTATTCGATGTTTTACAGATTAGATGTTTATTAAAATTCGGCATTTAAATTTTACAGTAACGTTACATAACCTCTATGAAACAGAAAACAATTTCCATCTCGAAAATATTCCTATTATTTTATGCAGGGTGATTCATAACTCCGATGTTTATTTTACTCGGTTAGTTTAAATGGAACACCCTATACTTTATGACTTAATTTAATAGGTCTTTGATTAAGCTTTACAATGATATAGGGTTCAGCATGTGCTACACAACAAACCTACACACAGTAAGATGTCAAATTCGTAGATTCATAAATCAGCAATTATTCCATCTCCCAATGCAATATTTTGTCTATAATATCGTTGATTTTATTTAGAAAATCTTTATTGAGTCTGTTTCTAGTTTCTAGTCTGTTAAAAATAACACTCATTTCATTTAAGACATCACAAACGAAATACATACTTAATTTTTTTTTAAATTTTCTTTTACCAACATTGCCTGATTATTTTAAGTAAGATGAAGTAACGGTAAGGAACGCAACAAACGACAATAACAATAGCAATGAAAATTTCTGTAAAATTATAACCAGAATAATAATAATAATAATAATAATAACAATTGATTTAGCATTAAATACAATATAGAAAATTTTCAAATTGATAACCCTGGTCCTCTTCACATAATTGTTTTCTATGACAAGGAGATTGATTCACATTTAAATCACATGTTATAGTTATTTGTATTATTACTGTGATTTTTATAACTTATAGGTATTTGGTGTCTTTATTGGTATCTTTATTTATATTGTTTTTGTTGTTGTTGGGTGTTGTCTTATTTAAAATAATCAGATAGTGTTGATAAAATTAAAATTAAAATTGTAGGAGTTAAGCATTAGTTTCGCTGGCAACGGAATTGACACTTGCAGAGGAGGGGGGGGGGGGGGCGGTCATCTTCAGGCAGATTCGATCCCCACTGGCAGTGCTTGTTCTATGTGAGAGATGGATTTTTTTTTCGGTTATTTGCTTCGAACTGGTGGTTCTGTATTTCCCTGCTTTGTAAGGCAAAGAAGATGAACATGTAGTAAGACGGTCGCAGTCACAGATAATGATCATAATTACCGACCATTACAACTCCGCGACAAACCAGAAAGCTTGGAGCTAGGGTGGTATTAAATAAAAGTATGCATACAGTTTCTTATGTTACAGATGAAATAAATTTTTAACATACTAAAAGTACAAACAGTCTCAATATAGATTTTTTAATTAAAATCAACTAAATTATAGTCAAAATATTCCATTGAAAGATGGAATAATTGCTGATTTATGAATCTACGAATTTGACATCTTACCATGTGTAGGTTTGTTGTGTAGCACATACTGAACCCTATGTCATTGTAAAGCTTAATCAAAGACCTATTCAATTCAGTAATAAAATATATGGTGTTCCATTTAAACGAACCGAGTAAAATAAACATCGGAGTTATGAATCACCCTGTGTAAAATAATAAGAATATGTTCGAGATGGAAATTGTTTTCTGTTCCATAGAGGTTATGTAACGTTATTGTGAAATTTAAATTCTGAATTTTAATAAACATCTAATCTGTAAAACATCAAATAATAGCATTTTTTTACATTGAAATATAAATATTTCAAAAACTATTAGGTTTAGGTACTTAACATCCTTATAATAAATTTATCTACTCTTAGAGACGAATCGAAATATACCATAATATACATCCTTAAAAAAAAACACAACTTTGGTCTGGCACAGCCACACGGAAAAACCTGTATAATTGTAACTAATTTTAAATCATGCATCTATGCCACAGGTAATTAATAGGGAAAACATATTTTCAAAATCTGCATTAATATAGTCGATTTCCACCGAATACGCACTATTGGCCCACTCTGTATATTGATAGATGCGAACTGTAAAATTTCATTTCTGTTTTGAAATGAATTCTAAAACTGTCAAGTTGAGTCAACTAGTTAAAACCGGTTAAAACTTACCATGGGGCGGAGCTACCACGGTTGTTAATTCGTTTCAAATACTGCGCCATCTGTTCGAAAAGATTGGAATTTAAGATTTTATTTATTAAATAACTGGTTTTCTATCAATTTTTTTACTTTTTTGACTTTACTAGATTAAACTGTAACATAAATTAAAGGACTGTAAAGAAAGGTTTTTTCATATTTTTTAAAATTACATTGAATATTTACAGTTTCAAATATAGCAGTGTTTCCCAACCTTTTCATATTCACGACACACTGCCGAGAATGAGCATATTTCTGCGACATACCAAAAATTAAGAGGAAGTATATAATTAGATTTTAGTTACAAATTTTTTTTACAAAAATTTTATTATCAAATAAACATGTTTATTACATAGATTGGTACAATTTAAAACCAATTATGTATTTTTTTAATTTAAACTAAAAGAAATTAATTTTAACAAAATTTCTTAGAAAAAGTAACAACTTTAGTTAATCAAATTTAAGTTAATGTGATATTTGCGCTTGTTGTTTCTCGCACAGCATCATAATTCGTGGACGAATTGTAGAAAGGCATACTCTTAATTCGTCTTCTACGCAAAGTAGTCTCTCACGTTTTTTGTTTTTAATTTCCGTCAAAGATGAATATGCTAATTCGCATAAATAGGAAGTAGAAAAAGGTAATAAAATTTTTAGAGCCTTCATAGATAAATTTGGATATTCTTTTGAAATTTGCATCCAAAACTCTGTTGGATTCGTTTCATCAAATTTTATTTTTAAAGTTCTATCATTTTTAATTTCTGCATATTCTTCTTCCTCTTCTACTGATAAATTTTGATTAGAGGTAATGTTTAAGAAAGGATTTCTAATCCAGTCGTACTCATTAATATTTAGAGAAGGAAAATAATGCTGAATTTTTTCTTCTAAGTTAGTCAATATTTCAAATATTGTATTTAAAATCCTACTGTCACGTTTAAGTTTTGAAACTAGCGGAAACATATCTAAATTGTTATCTTTTATTCTTCTCTTCCACATATCCAATTTATCATTAAAAGAATTAATTTTATCAGTAGATACTAACAGATTTTCTTGTTTGCCTTGTAAACTTAAATTTAGTGTATTTAAGTGATGAAATATATCTGCCAGAAATGCTACCTTTGAACACCATTCTTCATTATCCAAATAATCACTGAATTTGTTTTGCTCTGTTGTAAAATATACAAGTAATTCTTCTCGTAATTCATAAAATCGTGCTAATACCTTGCCCTTTGAAGGCCACCGCACTTCTGTGTGCAGTAATAACACTAAATGTTCTGCTTCCATTGCTTCACATAGTTTGGAAAAAATGCGAACTTTTTGAGGCTTGCTTTTTATAAAATTGACCATTTTTACAACCTGCTGAAGAACATTTGTCAATTCATCGCCGATACATTCTGAAATTAAATTTTCTCGATGTAAAAAGCAGTGGGTTGTAATAATACAAGGATTGCATTCTTTAGCTGTTGTCACAAATCCTTTAATTTTTCCAGTCATTGATTTCGCTCCATCAGTACATATTCCAACGCAAGATTTCCAACTGAGATTAAAACTTTTCAAATATTTGTCAGTTGTCATGAATATATCTTCGCCGGTTGTTCTTTCAGGTAATTCTTTACAAAAGAAAAATTGACTAATCATATCTCCGTCAAAAATAATTCTAATAAAAGCAATTTATTGAGCTTTTCCACTTATATCTGTTGATTCATCGATTTGCAGGGCAAGTATGTTATCACGTTTGAGATGTTCTATTACTTGAGTTTCTACGTCTTCCGACATATCTTGAATTCGTCTGCTAATAGTGTTATTTGAAAGCGGGATTTTTAAAATTTCTTTTTCTGCATCATCTCCTATTAAAGTTTTGACCATTAAACGACAAGCTGGTAAAATTAAATTTTCAGCAAGAGTATGAGGTTTCTTTTTTTGTGGTATAAGCTCAGCAATTAAGAAACTACATTTCTGTGCTTTACTTGAAGTTTTCATGTAATTTGTAAATGACTCAGCTTGTTTGTGACACGATTTTAATAACGTTTTGAAATAATCAGGAGTCTTTGATTTTAAATTAGGATGTTTTGTATCCAAATGGCGTTGTAATTTATTAGGAACCATAGAAGCATTCGAAAGTTTATCGTTACAAACAACGCAAATTGGTATAGGACAGTATTTATCTCCTGTCCATGAAAATCCCAATGCTATGTATTTTTCGTCATACTTTCTGTAAGTAATTTTTGACTTCTTAGTGGAAGTTGCTTCGGTGTCGTCATCATTATTACTTTCTTTATGTTTACTTCCTGTTGCCTTCTGAATTAAAAATTTGTCCATTATTATACAGATAAAACTTTTATCATATAAAAAACTAAAAATTGAAAATCAATAATTACTTTTGATATAATTGTAAATACAAAATATAATGGGTGCTCTATATAAGAAACCTCTTTAAAAGTAACATTTTTTATAAGCAATCTCTGTATAATTAATTTTTAGTTTCGAATTTTAACTTATTTATGCTGCTATTTTAGTTAATGAGTTGCTTATAATGAGCGGTTACTCTTATTTGTCTTACCATCAATTTTAAATAATACAGGTACTTTAACAGTATTAGATGTATAAGGTGTTTCACTTCTTTGCCGTTGCGTGGAAAAACGAAGTAGTCTGTATGCGTGACAGGCGTGACTGGCCACTAGCTTTCTCGCTCATCTCAGCAGTCATCTCAGTCGTACATGCTATATGTTTCATAGATGTAACTCAGCCAAGCTCTGTCAGTAAACTGAAGGTCTGGAGTCATTACAAGCGTCTAGGTCCTGGTTTATTACTTTGTACTGCATGCGCAATACGGGTCAAATTCTAACCTATATTTCTGCATTAGAACAGAATTGCATTCTTGGATGCGTCTGGATGCGCCCGATTGTTTAATCTCAATGCTTTTTTATCAAGTGTAAACGCGTGGATATGCATCTAGATGCACCCGAGCACGTTTGGAACAGCGCGTTTGTTTGTTTATTTGTAATTAATTTAACTTACCTACCCTAAATTAATGCAAGTTTAGGTTAGGTTTAATTAAAACGCACTGATTCTTTCGCCATTACAACGGCTTTCAACGAATCGAGGTTTGATCGTTTTGTATTTACTACATCGCTAATACATATAATACCTTCTTAGAGATAAACAGAGTAATTCTACAACTATATATTTTTTTAAACGTTTCATTAACATTTTATAAAATTGTTAACTTTGCTCGCGACACACTTGAGGGAAGCTCGCGACACACCATTGTGTCGCGACACACCGGTTGGGAAACACTGAAATATAGTGTTCAATATAAATATTATTTATACAAAAATATAAAGTAAATTGTCGATCGAGTCTTTAGCGCCATAAATAAAAGGTTCAGCAATGCGTATGTCAAATTTCAAAAAAATGGGTGCATTTTTCACGGAAATATTTAATTTCTACGCACTATTGAATGCTCAATACTCTAGTATAAGTCGCGCTCCCCCTTAAGTAGTTCGAGTGCACAAGCTTTTAGACTACTGATGCAAGTGAATTTCCCATCGGTTGGATTATACATATACATTTAATGTTTAGCTCTCGGGTCTAGTGATCCTTGGCTTCGAGACTTTTCACCCTTATTTGCCACTTCCTCCTGTTCTTGGCTTCCACGTTCCAATCGGTTACTTTCATTTTGCTCAGATCTCTTTTAACTTCTTTCACCCAACTCTTCTTCGGATAACCTCTTCTTCTTCATCCTTTTACTCCCAATAGAACTTATTTTACCCACTTGTCTTCAGACGCCCTAAATGTCCTAACCATCTTGCCCTTTGCGCCCTTACCTTTTGGGTAATTCTTGTTTTTTTTATAGAGTTCTTGTAATTCATGTTTATTCTTCTGTACTCTCCGTCTATTTCTTTCCCTTCATGGATGGTCCATCCTGGAACCGGTTAGATTACGTTAAGAAATAACGCTTAAGACGAATTGTTGCTATTGATTTTCCCAAATGAATGTAACACCTGCTTAACCGAAATGGTAGATAAATGTAACACCATTTTCTTGTCCCTACTTCAGAGGAAGAAGTCGAAATGTGAAAACCCCATGTGTAGTTAAAACAGTAAAAATAAGTTTAAAGAAAGACTTCGAGTTTCCGACGATCGAAAATTATCAAAATACGACAGCATGAATTAGTGCACTAGAGAAACTGGTGTTATACATAGAAAGCAAGCCATTCAGGAATTACACGTTGAAAATCCGTTTATGTAATTTTGACCAAGAAGATGACTTGAAGGTGAAATTGTACTTGATCCCAAAGAAAGCATTCCCAATGAAATTAGCATGTTTAATTTTTAATAATGCTGTTGAATGTTTTATTAGTGAGATAAAGGCTGAGGTATAATCGTATTTGATATTTATATATCAGAAATCAAATGCATTTTTAAGTTCCTAATAGCGTTTTCGATTGATTACTCCTAGTATATTCCCAGGGTATCCTCCTATCTTCTTTTAATCTTATATAATTAGCGAGGGAGATATTTTCAGAATGCTCAGGAGTATTGAACTAAAAATACTATAAGACGTAAATATCGTTAATTTTTATTTTGGATTGAATATGTTAAATCAATAACATGCTCCTCACTTTTCTCCCAAACCTTCTTAGCTAGGTTCTCGTCTTTGCCCTTCTTGTACATTTCGATCTGTTTGCACTCTTGAAACAATTGTTCGGTAACACCGTCAAGTTCTTTTGAGAGCGCCACGTATATGGTGGTTTGTGCTCCCTCGAGTGGAGTCTGAAACACCTTCACTTTAACCACCTATACAATTGAAAATTTAAGAGTACTACCTTGAAAAACATATTCGCCATACGTTGTTGGATAAACCCCACAAATCCGGGAGTGTTCTTCATCAATTCCGTTTTAATCGCCCCCGGATGAAGCGTGTTTGCAGTCACCCCCGTTCCTTCCAGCCTCTTGGCCAGTTCAACTGTAAACAGGACGTTGCACAGTTTTGAGTTAGAATAGAGAACGGTTTCTGCTATAGTTTTGCTTCCTTTTGGATGTGAGTTTAAGTCATTCGGGTCCAGCCTGGTTAATAGATTTGCTGCATTGGAAGCTACGTTGACTATTCGGCTAGGCGCTGAAGTCCTAAATTTTGATTCTAGCTGCTTTGTAATATCATATGTGTTTTTACCCTAATATACCTAAACTGTATTTTTAATTTATAAAATGTAACGTTTCTAAATTTAGATTCAAGCTGCTTTGTAATATCATGTGTGTTTTTGCCCTAATATACCTAAATTGTACGTTTTATTTATAAAATGTACAGTGTGGTCCATTTTTGAGGGGTTTCACAGGATTTCTCAGTTATTTATAGGAACAGAAGAAAACCGTCTTCGTCACCCAATGCTACTTTTTCCAGAGAAATTCAGTGGAGAAAAAAGTTAACTATCTGGATTCGTTCGGGAAATATCGGCCGATAACGAATTTTTCTGAAAAATTATTTTTCACAATATCTCAGCTCTTTGACAAGATATTTTGAAAATTCAAAAACTATCGAAAATCACTAATGCGAAGTATGATCACGACTGATCAATTAAAAAATCACTCATGTAGAAATTATTTATTACAACATTCCTAAATTGAACGATTTCGTATCCGACACTTGTAACTTAGTTTTTTTGCATAATTTACATTTTTTACTTGAGTAAAAAAGACTTGACATCACTATTTTGTAAAACAAACGTCATTGTATTTTGTAACAAATATTTTTACGATAAAGTGACACTAGTCCGTTATCCAGCGATAGTAAATCAAAGCCAGACATATGAGACGATTAACATCGTTTACTTTTCTATGCACTACGCAAAACTTAACATAGTGTTATTTACATTCTTCAGATTAAAAAGAAAACATGATATTATATCGAAAGAAACCAGTTTGTAGAGTATGCCGTACGTATTGTCTGGCCCGCGGTTGACTTCACATCCCCCCGTACCAGGCGAAAATATTTGCTTATCCAGCAGAGTAATTTAGAATCCTTGGGTTAGCTACCAGAAAAAAAAATAATTAGTATCTTTATTATTTGTAAAAATAATTATATCAAACTTTATATTTTTGAAACTTCATTAAACAAGCAATTTATTTGTCTCATAGCCAACTGCAGTTTCCGTCTAAAATTAGAAAGTTATTGTCTGTTTCACAGGACTGGTGCAATTTCTGCAAAATATAATAACGTCGGTGAAATCTATGTTAATTTTTGATGAACAGATAAAATAGCGACATCTTACGATCGCTTTTTGACCTGACATTGCAGTTAATTTCTGAATAAAATAGTTTTTGAGTTTTCAAAATATCTCGGCCGATATTTCCCGAACGAATCCAGATAGCTAACTTTTGTCTTTTCCACTGAGTTTTTCTTGAAAAAGTAGCATTGGTTCGCGAAAACGGTTTTCTTCTAATCCTATAAATAGCTGATAAACTCTGTAAAACCATCAAAAATGGTCCACTCTGTACATATTACATACATTTACGCACTTTCACAGTTTTAGTGCCCAAGTATTCAAGTCCTCCTAAAGTGAAAAAATATACCAATCGATATAGAGGGTCTATCACAAATTGTACTAATGATAACTGAGTTAATTATAAAATTATTTTTTTATAAACAACAATCAAAAATGATTTGCACAAAAAAAATTTTCTAAAATACTTTTTTATAGTAAAATGTGTTTTGTTCTGGTTTAGTAGTTACGTGCATTTTATAAATTTCCTGTTTAAGGCCTAGTCTTTTTATTTCCTTTTAAATTTATCTACTCTCAAATATACCTGCAGGCAATTGCATCAACAATGATTTCTGAAGATGTTACAAGTCAAATTTTCAAGGAAGCAAAAAATCGGACCTTAATCAGAAGTAGCGATAACAATGGTAAACAAAAATGGCAATACAACAATTTTTCTTGTTGTTTTTTCATCTGGCAAATCTGTAAAAGCTGTTTGTGATTATTTTTGAAGAAAATATTTTTAATTAATATATCCCATGGACTGGTTAACATTTGTGTAAAAGCGGTTTACTTTGGTTAGTAAAAAGAAGAAAACATCTGAACGGGGATAAAGAGCTAGTTAAAAACAATTAGTTAGGTTGTTACCGTTCAATTTCTGTCCGACCCCGAATCACCCTGTATATTGCTCCCCGTGAAATTATTTTCACAGACCGCCCGGCGAATTCTTTGCGCTCCGTCGATTTGCTTTCAAAGTATTTCCCCGTGTTATTCGTTTTCCTGTAAAAGTTAGGATAAGGAAAAATGTGGGTTGCGAAAGTTAAATTCTCCGGTCGCATAGATTCTTTATTTAGCCTTTTGATTTACGCATTATTGCATCATATTGTGAAATCAGCGATTCCTTTCCCACGTTAGCTACACAGAAATTGAACCCTGGTCTTTAAGCCCATTGGTCCTCGTTGACGTGAGATTCTGTCACGGTTGGCGGAGGCACCCTATCTCTTCTTGTTTTAACCCCATCTCTTTCCGTTCGCCGGTGCGAAGCGATTTTGTCAGAACAGAAGTGTGCTCGTTCTTCTCGGTGTAACAATACATTTCGTGTTGATGTGCTTTCCTTTGTGTACGTTTCGCCTGGCGGACACCTTGGAGCTGATCAACACTCCGACCGACGTGCGACACGCGGAGGGATAATGTTGGCCTGTTTATTATTTCATTTTACGTACATTGCTACCGGAAAACGGCATGTAGCTTCACACTGCGTAGTGATACGCGTTGAAGTCGCTGTTCGCTGTTTCTTTTTGCGCACCGTTCCGGTGATTTGATTTGAAGATTGTTGTGTTTATTTTAAGCGCGGTTGTAGCTTTAATCAGAGTTTAAATATTTTGTTCTTGGCGATTTTGACTCAGTATTAATATTAATTTTATCATTTGTTTCGTTGTGAATAAAACTGTATTGAAAACATATCTTGGATGAGACGTGGTTTTTCTTAATTTTTCCCCGCGGTTCCCTTCAGCCCAAAAGAAATTAAGTGGCGCCTTTATTTTGTTTTATTATTTGTTTGATCAGAGCTAGTATATATTTTGTAAGTACAAAGTTTTTTTAATCTCAAACCGGACAGAAAAATGAAGGGAAACACACTCAACGTTTCGCTATAGATTTATAGCTTCGTCAGGAGTGAAAAAAAGTAAATAAACAAGTTGTCAAGAGAAACAAGTCGTCAAGAGAAACGAAAAGGTAACATGATTTTTAAACTAAACTACGAGTTGTTCGGAATAAAAGTAACGAGAACTAATTAAAGCTACTTTTTTTTTTTTTATATATATAATTAATTAATTGACAGATCTATATCTTGTTTAAAGAGTCCAGAAAACTACAAAATATGTCATTTAAATTTTCAAAGTCCGTACGTTTATTAATAGAATTTCCAGACATTTTAATTTTACACATTTCTATGAAACGTCTTTTAAAAATATTAGATTCACTGTACAAAATGTCAGTATTATCAAAATCAAAATTATGATTATTTACTAATGAATGCTCTACAAGCATTGAATGATTTTGATTATTTTTTTGAATATGATATTTATGTTGGTCTAAATGTTTTTTTAAATTTTGGCTCGTTTCACCTATATAAACAGAATTACATTTTGAACATTTGATTTCATAAACCATTTAGTTTCGGTATTTTGGTTTTTAAATTCGAAAAAATTAAATTTAAATTAATCACAGATTTACTGGCTAAAATTAAATTATGTTTTTTGAAAATGTGTTTAAATGTATTGTGTAATGGTTCAATATAAGGCAAAGATATGTATTTATGATTCGAAGTTTGTCTAATGTTTTTAGAGACATTTGAATTTTGTAAGTATTTAATACGATTTTTAATTACTGATTCAATAAGATTTATTGGATAAGAATTTTGAATAAGAGTTTTCTTTATTAAATTTAAGTTATCATAAATGAAAACTTTATCAGAAAGTAAAATAGCTCGATCAGTTAATGAAATAATAGTTGCAATTTTATAATTTTTAGGTGTGTGCGAGTGAAAATTTATGTACCTACCTGACCAGGTAGGTTTATGAAACCAATTAGTAATTAATTTATCATTCTGTCTGATAATATTTACATCAAGAAAACTCAATGAATTATTATTTTCTTTTTCTACTGTAAATTGTAATCTATTATGAAAAGAATTAAATTTATTTAAAACAAAATCTACCTTATCAGAATCAATCAATCAATCAAAAATCAATAAAATGTCATCTACATAACGAAAATATAACGTTAAATCGAATGATAAAGAGTTAATAACAGATTTTTCTAGTTCTTGCATAACAATTTCAGCTAAAGCCGGAGATAAAGGAGAACCCATTGCTGTACCAAAAATCTGTTTATAAAATTTATCATTGAAAGCAAAATAAGATGTTTCAAAACATAAATCAACTATTTCTAAAAAGTTACCTTTGGAAATATCAGTAAAATCTTTAATCTCTAACCACCTATCATTTATACTTTTTAAAGCTAAATCTTTAGGAATGTTAGTAAATATAGAAATAACATCTAAAGAAATTATAATGCAATTATTTGGTACAGTTATTTGTTTTAATTTTTCTACGAGTTCAAAAGAATTTTTTATAAAATATTCTCATTTTTTTAATTTATTTATGGATATCAGAAACATAGGGTTTTACGGTTTTATCGAGTTTCACTACGGGCACCAAAATAAGGTACTGTGCAAAATTTATTCTAATACTTTAATTAAAATTACTAGAATGAAAAATCGTAAGCTCTTTTTACTTAAATGTAGGAAAGAGGGAGTTTTCCCTCGTCATATAATTGAACCTTTAAAAAGAGCGTACGATATGTCATGTCACAAAATTGACAGATACGTATCAGATTTTGCTAATAAAATTCTTTCATATGAAATAGAGGTAACTTTCAAAGTTCTTGCCAAATTAACTTGGAAATTAGATTATACCTTAGGTCAGTTAAGTAATTTTCTTGATAATATCACATTGACTAATTTTCTAAATTTTGAAAATCAAAAAAATGAAAGGTATTTTAATAAAATTCGATTAACACAGATTAAAAAGTTAGATAATCTTATTTCTATTAGAGATAAAAATGTTTACATTAAATTTGATCAAAATATAATAAATAAGTGGCTTGTAAATTATACAAAAACTGAGATTCCGTCAAATTTAAACTACATTTTCGCTTTAGGCAAAAAATTTTCATTACCTTATTTTCATAAACAACAAGTAGATTTCTTAAAAGTATTAAGTAGCTTAGAGTTTGGTATTAAATCTTTAGATTCACCTTCAAAAATACAAATAAGAAATAAATTTTGTTCTAATTTTTTAAATTATATTAGAAATATTGATAAAACTTTTGAAAAATCAAAGTATAAGATTCTTATTAGAGATGTTTTGTCTTGTAAAAAATTTCTTAAAGATAATCCTAATATTATTGTTACTACAGCTGATAAAAGCAATGTAACTGTTTTAATTGATAAAACTGATTATTTTTCAAAAGTTCAAACTATGCTGTCTGATAATAATACATATGTAGAATTAGCTAACGATCCCACCGAATCTTATCAACGTAAAACTTTCAGTATTATTAATAAGATAGAGAAATCCGTTGAAATTAGTAATATTGTTGCTAAATCTCTTAAAGTACAACATCCCATATTTCATAAACCTAATACACCTCTTCGTCCTATAGTTTCCACTATTGGTTCTTCTCCATATTTCTTATCTAAATTTATTTCAAAAATCATTACTCAGGTTACTAGTAAATCAGAATATTTTATAAAAAATATTGCAGGATGGTAAAGATGGAAAAGATAGGTTACAGGAACAATGCTAACATGCGTCGTTTTGCTCAAAACTGTTTCCAGTTGCTGCTGTGTTGATAAAAGTCGTATCTCAAATCAGAGTTACCAGAGTCCATCGAGACGTTAAATAACCTGCAGGATGGTAAAGATGGAGTAGATAGGTTACGGGAACAGTCCTA
Organism: Prosopocoilus inquinatus; assembly: GCA_036172665.1. Lineage (NCBI taxonomy): Eukaryota > Metazoa > Arthropoda > Insecta > Coleoptera > Lucanidae > Prosopocoilus > Prosopocoilus inquinatus. The sequence continues at coordinate 47,431,088 of CM069870.1, forward strand.
ACATGCGTCGTTTTGTTCAAAACTATTTCCAGTTGCTGCTGTGTTGTTGGTAAAAGTGGTATCTCAAATTAGATTTACCGGAGTCCATCGAAACGTCAAATAACCTGAAGGATGGCAGAGATGGAGTAGATATACCTAGCAACACACATATACGTTTAATAAAGGATAAAATGTCCGCGAGATGGATGTTGAAAAAACATGTTCCATATACTGAATACGATGTTTCTGTATCAAAGTGGTATAACGTATACGTTTATTAGACGGCTTAAAACATGTACGTTGACCGTAACCGTTTAATAAATGTAAAAATGTCCAACCAAAACCAAAATATGGTTGAATACACGAAAATTAAACCAAAGCGTGTTGCTTGGGATGTTACAGGAACAATGCTAACATGCGTGGTTTTGCTCAAAACGATATCCAGTTACTGGTGTGTTGATAAATCACTGCATGATGTTTTAATCCATAGGTCTCTAAATATGAACAATTTAAAATATGAAACTGATAGAACTGAATAATTACAGGAATTTCTCTGAATGTCTCTGTTTACACATATCGTAAACAGCATACACGTACAATCGTCCGCACCTGCACCTCTTGCATGCAAACCTTACACTTGTGCTCCAAAGGTTCAGATAAATGTCAATATAAATTTTTTCAGGCAGATAATATAAAGCCATTTCTGTTCCTCCATCCTATATTAACTCTTACTTCCCGTTTGAAACGATCGGAACCTATTTCACAGGACCATTCGTGGTCAGGGAAAATAGGACCAACAGGTAAAATTTCTATCATGAAGGCATATTTCGCTGTTTTTACTTGGTTTTCAACAAAGGCAGTACATTTGGAAATGGCGAGCGATCTTTCAGTAGAATCTTTCTTGGCTGCTTTACGACGATTTACAGCAAGAAGAGGCTTATGCAAAGATGTTTATGAGTTACTTAAATCCGAAGAAGAGGAAATAAGTTCGAGATTGGCTTCAAAAAGGATCAATTAGAAATTTATACCGCCAAAATTGCTACACTTCAGTGACCTTTAAGAATCGACATAAAATCAGTGAAGAAAAATTAATATACTGTAGCGAAAGATCTTCTGTACAAATTTGAAGAATATTTTACATTATTAACAGCAGAAATAGAACCTATTAAAATTCGAGGTCAGTTACACAAATGTCGGCAAATCCCGATAATATTTCTGCGTTAACTCTCGCTCATTTTCTGATACGAGACCCACTACTGGAACCTATGTCAAAGAGCTTCGTTCAATGTTCCTGATAATCACTTTTCTCGTGGGCAGCATTTGCAAAAGCTCAAACATTTTTGGCAAAGGTGGAAGAGAGAATATTATACCAACTTCAAACGCGGACTTAGTAGACTAGCGGCAAGGAAAACTTGACAATTGGAACTTTAGTATTAATAGTAGCAGATAATACATCCATCACCTTTGTATTGGCCTCTTACTAGAGTCACTGAGGTTTATTCCGATTCATACAGTGTTAAAATATTATGCGCCTTGCCAATGTAGTCTAAATTTATTTAGGACATTTATTTGTTATTTATACTTCAGATGATAATTTCGCGTAAATTTTTATTAAAAAAATTACATTATAATATTGAAATATGTTATTTCAAGGCGGCGGAGGATGTTCACAACTTTGATTTTGATTTATAAGTCTGCTTTGAAATAAACAGTTTAGAAAAAACTTACATATGCAGAGCATCAAATTTACTTAAATAAAACTAATTCTACAACAGCAATATAAAAATGTATATTTCACGAAAAGAAGCTTGAAAATGGATTTGCGTTAAAAACAGCATAAAACAAAATAAATACCAGTACTGCTTTGTAAATGTAAAAAAAACAAATTTAAGAGATATAGCTATATCGAAAGTTTATAACAAATGTGACACGTGGGATAGTGATGCCTTTTATTGAAATTGGTATAAGTTGTTTTGCCACCTCATTTTCACCATTGGTGAGTACCTGTCCGAACGTACTCCACCAAAGTTGTCCCAACCTGCTTCTAATGACACATTTTAAACAATTATATATTAAAAAATGAACACTATTACGCAGCCCTAGCTGAATTGTGTCATAGGAAAAGTAATATATAAACGCTTGAGACAGGCATTAATAAAGAATTGTAACAAAAATTATTGACGTGAGACCTTGTGCAGTTAACTTTAAACTTGATACGGTATTTGCATTACCTTGGAACTTCAATACGGGAAAAGATTGGTGTTGCTCCATACCCAAATGAATTTTCTTCTGTCTAATGAGACATTTAAGTAAGAATTAAGAGATGTCTAAAGGTTGCCCCTGTCCCAACTTACCTCGCTCTTCCCCAGTGTAAAAGGTAGTTGCTCTTACGTTATAGAAATATTCTCTGGAGATTTTAGATGTAATCTTATACACCTTATCTCATCCCGGCCTTTAATGACGATATAGCGTTAGAAATTCTTGAAAATCCTGCGTTAATAGATCTTGACGATAGTTAGAGAACGATGGTAGGATGGTAAGAGGGATAATGCTGATGTTTTATGTTCAAGAAATGCGAACTTTACAAGTATTAATAACATGAACACATGTTTATTATTGATAACACACCTGAATGTATAGATGTCCCATTGCGCCTATCAAGACGCCAAAGAAAATATGCTGTAAATTTTAAAGATTATATTTCTTAAATATATCAATAAAATGTTCAATCGTGCGCATCTTAAGTGCTACAATTTGACATTTCTGTGAGCCTAGTAGCAGTAGGTCTTAAGACCTAGTTCATACTTGGATATAAGTTGCGCAAAAATCTGGAAACATTGTTGCGAGACAAAGTATCCAAACAGTTTCTGCACATTATCGTATGTGTATATGTAGTTTAAAAAAAAAGCTAAAGGGGCTGGGGATTCTCGCGTAGTCACCCTGTACAAATGCGTGCTAAAATAGTTTCAATAAATTTGTAACATAATAAACGAATTAAATTCGTTGAGTTTATGATATCGAAAAAAATAAAATCAATAAAGAACAATACTCAGAAATGCATTTTTTAATTTAAACGTAAACACACTATTTTTTCCATTGTAAACGAAATATAATAGGGTAGCAGCTATTGTTAATAATATATTTAAAACACTTGAATCCTGTGGTTTTCGCGATCACACACCAAAATGTTTCCGTGCGATGAAATTGCCACACCTTCCAATCCTTTAAACTCTCCGCTGCCTGAACCCCAGCAACCAAAAGCCTTCAAAAACGATCCGTCGGGATGGAAAATTTGGATGCGGTTGTTACCAGAATCCGCCACGCAGATGTACCCTTGATCGTCCACAGCCACGCCTCTGAAAATTCAAGTTATATTTTGAATACCTATCTTCGATTTTATTCAAAAAACAAAAACAATACCTCGGGAATTTGAATTGCCCCTCGTTAGAACCTTCTGAACCAAAGGTGGAAATGATGCTTCCGTTTACATCAAAGATTTGAATGCGGTGATTGTTGCAGTCTGATACGACGACTCTGTTTGTGTTTGATACAGCGATATAATGAGGGTGTTCCAGTTGACCTTCTTTATTTCCTATTGTCCCGAATTTGCCAACGAAAGTACCATCTGATTGGAAAACCTGCAAGAATCAATTACTTATGTAGTTGAAACTGTCCTTGAATCTGTATTTCTTGTGACTAACAATTATAAAATTAGGATTCATTTTCTTCATTTCTATTAAGTTCGATTCAGTTTAAATTTGCATTATCTTCAGGGTTAGATAATTTTTTTTAAAATACAAAGTACTCATTAAATGTAAAAAAAGTACTGTTCGTAAACATTAACTCCATGTAATAAGAAGCGTTACCTGTACACGATGATTTTCCTTGTCACATACATAAATAAATCCCAAGGCATCAGTAGTTATACCCCAAGGATAGTTGAACCTTCCATCAGCAGTGCCTTGACTTCCAAATGCTCGCAAAAATCTTCCCGATGGATCAAACACCTAAAATAATTTATAAAGTAAAAAATTTCAATTGCGATTATTCTTGGTCGAATCGTTTTGGTTTGTAGTGGATCTCTCGGGCTACGCTTCTGCTGATGAAGCCCCAAATAGGGCTGAAACAGCTATACAGAGGCTGGGTCCTAATTGCCCATAATACACTGATCATGGTTTTCAAGCTATTTTACCTGTTTTCTTTTTTTCTATTATCCCCAAAATGCATAGGTGAACAAGCGAAATCTAAACGTATACTGCAAAAAGAGGTCTGGCTTACTTGAATTCTGTGATTGTAGCGATCCGCAATAATGTATTGACCTATGCGGTTAACTGCAACACCCGCGAGGCAATCAAATTCACCCTCTCCGTTTCCATACGTTCCGAATTGTTTCATTATTTTGCCGTTTGCATCAAAAACTTGCACGCGGTGGTTTGATGAATCTGCAACAACTATTGTATTATCTGGACCAACGGCTACGCCCCTTGGCCATGTGAATAATCCGGGCTCGCTCCCCCGACTCCCTATCACAAACAGCTGACGGCCTTTTTGCAGGTACTGACTCCTAGGGGAGGTACCTGCTGCTGCTGCCGCGATACCTAAAAAGAATTTGCTTTTAATTTCTAAAACTAAGAAGAAAATATTTCAATTTGAACAAAACTTGGCAAGTTTTCTCCGACCTAATATTAAATTATTCGGAAAAAATGTCGTTTTTCTTCTTTATTAACCAATTTTTATTTCGAAGGTAGCCAGATATAATTTTTTATTTGCAAATTGAAAAGTGCGCTTCTCTAAACAACGTACTACGCTACTATTATTTAAATGTGTCTTCTTATAATGAATAATCAAAAACGAAGAATTCTTGAACTGTTTAAGAGAGCGTTACAGTCGCTGCCGTGATGCCACTTTCGAAATTCAAGAATTACACTGAAATTACTCATATGATTATCGAATAGTTTTAATAATTTGTTTTTTAATAAGGAAAATTTGGAAAATCTTTTTTAATATTTTCCAATAACTTTTATAATTTTTATTATTGATATAAGTCAATTTTCAACTTAATATTAATATTCCCAAATAGAATAACTCATTTTATAAAGTTCTGCGCCCACAGTGAATCAGTGTTACTATTCTATTAAGGAATTTTTCTAAATGCATTAATGCAGATATGTTTTATATGTGCATTATTTTTGTGATCTTATGACGAGTCTATGTTGTGCTTTGTATAATCACAAGGCAAATAAATCATGATTATGATATGATTTTGAAACTTAATCAGGAACATAATATTTACATAAAACAAAATTACTAAACTGTATAATTATTAGTTGTAAACGGCTGATGTTTCTTATACTCTTGCTTATGTATTTGATAACAAATTAGCTTTTATCTTGAAGGTGGTAGATGATCTTCCAGGATGACGAGCGAATCTGGATTCACTTAGTCTTGGTCCATTTTGTTCTGGTTTCTAGTTCTGCTATATGAAAGGGTGAATGCAAGAAGTAGCTAAGTCACATTTTCATGTTTTCGAGCTATTGTGAAATGAATATTTCAATGCACTCCCACATTTTTATTTATTGTTCCAGGCATTTGATTTTTTTGCACACAGAAACACATTGGTGTACAATAAAAAGCCAAAGTTCAAATTTAGAAAATTTACTTAAGCTCTGAAAAATAATACAAAATTTTTTGCATTTTTTGCACAGAATTTCGGTACTGTCGATCATTTACAGTAGATAGAAACATTTCAACGAAGAATATTTTCTTATTTTGTTTACAAAAGTATAACTCTTTAAATTTCAAATCTCAGTTGTTGCAAAACAACTGAAACGTCCGCGGATTTGCTTATAAACAAATCGTGATTGATTTTCGATTGTGGAACAAATTACAAATAACAGACAAATATTGTTTTTCGTAGAAGTTCTAGTAACGCCGGAAACGGTTGAGACGGGTCGTTGCAGGGTTACAAGAGGCAATAAATTTTAAGTACAAAACACTTTAGTAACAGCAGGGTATTGCCAAGATTTTAAAATGTATTCGTTTTGTTTCATTTTTGTGAAGGAATGTCAGTCATGCTTTAATAGGATAAGGGCCGGTTATGTAAGATAAGATGATTTTCAAAATCACTGGGGGGTCGAGTTGTTTTTGGAAGGCGATAACTTTAGAACGAATGTTAACTTTCGAAAAGGAAACAATAAATCAGTCACTTGTAAAGCGAGTGCATGTTCAAAATTTTAAAAGAAAAGAAACAGACTTCGAGATGGACATTTACGGTGAGTTATGCGTGTAAATTTATTACTGGGGTGTTTTCTAAAAGGAGGAGTGGAGAGTAACTTTTCGAAAACGTTATCCATTGGTCGGGGGTGCTGTCAAGCTCTTTTCGAAAATCGGGTGGGGCTCACTAACGAGGGTGGAAAAGGGAAAAGTTATTTTAATTAAAGGAGTCAGATTTTGTGATCTGAAAAGACCGATTGAATACCAAACGCCGAGTTGCAATTTTGAATTTAGCAGTTTGTCTTAAGTAAGTTGTGTTCCACAATCGTGTTTTCGGTCACCATTACGGGTGTAGCTTCAAGTGTTTGAAAGGCATTTTAATAAATTTTTGCTTTCGCACACGGGCTCGACGCGAGTGATTTTAAAACAGAGTGAGTGGTGCGCAAATTACTCGGACTTGGACAGTAGGTAAAAGGTCATTTAATCATTATTGCATCGCCGCATTTTTGGTGGTTTTAATTGATTCCAAACCCTTTTAATCGAATCATAATTGTAGACAGAGAGCTTTGAAATTCAATAATCGAGTTCGCATTCGAGTCAGTTTGAATTTACATAATTAAACACACAGTTGGTTGACGTTCCCAACTTTGCCTTATAAATTACTAGTATTTTAATTGTTGAATTGTCATATTTAAGTTTAAATCAGGGTATGTCACTAGGTTCGTCGGAGTACGCGTTCTGCGACTTGATCAACCAAAGTAGTTAACTTTACCACAAATCTACTGAAATCTCCAGTCTAGTGTACTAATTATAGAAGTGTTTCTGTCACCTTTGGGAACCCTCGTATTATTTAGTGACCTCGCTCACAACTGGGATCTGAGTGATTACGAGAGTTGTCCCAGTTTGAATCCCTGGTCGAAAGGCAAGTTATATCTGCCGAATAATTAAATGTGGCCAGCACTAATTTATCACCAGAAATCAAGGCCAAGTTAATTTCCAGTACGAATTTCTTACAAATTCCGAGGCCATAGATACTGAAACGAAATTAAGCGACAACTCACGAAACGAGCATTTCTCCAAACCCGTGGGTTTTACCAGTTGGAGTTTATTGGCTGAGATATATTGCGGGAGAATATAGAGGATTGACTTTGCGACCACTGGACTTAAGCACCCATAGTGTACGGTCATTATCAGCGGTCAATCGGGTCCACCAACTGGGTAACAGCTTTAGGCGACGAAAATATACAGGGGGAAAATAACCGAGAGTCACTGTACCTCAATCTCTATACCTGGTTTCGAGTAGACAAAGTTCCTGGCCAGAAGTATTAATTAATCTAGCTTTAGGGGGGGGTCCCAAGGGGACATCCGTGAAAAACTAAAAGCGATCACTGTATATACCTCTGCAAATAGATCGCTAGGAACCGCATCTCGTATCACCCACTTTTCCCAAACATCTAACTAATTAGGAAATTAATTCACATAATTAAAGGTACACTGTAGACTCACGTGTCACGCTGTACATTGGTTGATTTGGTCTGAGTGTTGTTTTAGAGTACGATCTTAAGTGGCAATCACTGTACCTAAACAGAGCTCAATAGAGACATTATTTTTATTGGCAATCAATTCGAGGACAAAGTCCCGTGAAAATTAATGTGCTGAGCGAACTCGATTCCACCAGAAATGTTGGTTAAGTTATATCGCAACTATATTCGAGATTGAAATCTGTTAGCTGAGTCTTACTGTATTGCTCGCAACTTCTATATTTGGTAATCGCTGTAGTGACGTATCAATTCACGGGGGTTTTTACGCTCATTTACCAGATTCCTAGTGGGGGCTGGTAACGGAGTTTTTCCCCTCGTTTTTTCTCAATAAACGAAGCAAAGTAAATTTAATATCTCGCATTTTTATTTTAACGTACTTAGTTCCTTAAATCTCTCAAATTTATTGCGCGACCGCACCAACAACGAGTCTTGAGTTACATCACAGGTAAGGTCCTACAAATTTAATTAGACGATCACGACTTTTATTGAAGTAGATAAAACATATAACCTATTTACGAGTCAGAAGTTAAATTTTGACGGTTTCTGAACTACGTGTCAATTAGAATAATTTCTTTTCTATTGTGTTGAGACAGTTTGTGGTTGTAATTGGTTGTTCCGTTTAACAACAAATCAGTGACGTGTCGGTGCGTTACACAACTCATGTTTTAACTTAGAACAGACATACCAGTACGTCCAAATTTCATCGAATTTATCGACTTTTTGTGCAGTATTAAATTAATATTCCGTAATGTAAGCTTTGTGTTCGTTGTAAACGACATTTTGTAAAAGTATAAAGTAAAAATTAGTTATATTAAACTAGTGGTATAATATTTCAGTTAAGAAATGATGAGCGCTGTCAAGTTAACAACATCTGGAGAGCGTTCAAAAATGGAGAGTGTAGGATAGAGCGTTACCCCGAGGGTAACGACGGCTGATTCGCCCAGAGCGTTGCAGAATTCTGAACGATTAGAGACGCCATCCTGGGTACTTTTTATTACTATTTTTGTTACTATTACTACATGAATGTGAGTATTTCAGATACAGATTTCAATTAATATATAAATGTTATTGATATCAATCCTTATTCCATATTTAATTTTGTTGGTTCCTAAAACAAATCATATAATCATATATAATTGTTAAAAAAAATTAATTACATTCAGTAGGGAGAATAAAATATATTTTGTTTTATAATGTATTCAATTTGTTTCGCCTCACATCTATCGTACACCTATGATCTCACATATTGCGCATATCGGGCGAAATTCACCTCGCTCCTGGGCGGGGTGATGGGAGCGCACACCGAGCGCTACACCCTTGCGATTTAAGAACGCTTCAATTGCGAGGTGCGTCTAGTTTGAAATTTAATTTATGAACGGTTTTAGTGCACCCCGGTTTAACTCTCATCCGTTCGGGCGTCATTTATGAACGCACTCCTGTATTTAGTTAAGATGTGAAATTTATTCTTAGCCACCCGAGACCTTATAAAAAATAGAGCACATGTTATAACAATTTTAAATTAACAAAATGAAGGCACGGTAGCGAACAATAAAATCCGGACAAGAATTTAAGATAAATATAAATAATAGCACATGTGTTTCGACAAATTTGGTAAAACTGAATAACAGAATTTGATAATGAAACAACTTTTCTTGCGACATTCGCATTAAGAAGTAGTTTTTTCAGGGGATTACGAGCATATCTTGCTACTTAGCAACTTCTTGCACTGAATTGAGATTCGACTGATATTGTTACTGTTGCTGTTTGGTAAATTTATCAACTTTTTGGAGTTTATCGGAATTTACCAAACGATAGTACATGTAAATTAATGTACTTGACATTGATTATCTCAAAAATGTAAATTTTGGATTTAGCCACTTTTGGCACTGACCCCTTCATATACTCTTTTTGCCATCTTAATCAAAAGTATTGGCTTAATTCTTGAAGGCGTTCAAATCTGGATAATCTTGATTCAGGAAATTCAGCAAATTTGGGTTCGGTTGTGAAGTTAGTGTACGGCCAATTAGAAAGTGAGCTGGAGTAAGAGGAGTGAAGTCTGTTGGATCGGTCGATAAAGGACACAATGGTCGGGAAATTAATATTGACTCTACTTGCACAAACACCATATAAAATTCTTCAAAAGTTAAAAACGCTTTAGTCATAATTCTTTTTAAGTGGTGCTTGACAGATTTAATTCCGCCCTCCGAAATACCACCAATATGAGGCGAATAGCGGGAATGAAATGCCAATATACATTCTCAGCACACATTGAATCAACAATGCCCTCTCCTGAGTTAATAATAAAATTGCGTTATCCAAAACCGGATTTTGGCTGAATAATTTGCTTTTTGAATCGACGTATTTATTTCATGATAAACTTGGGATTTTAAGTTGAAATTCTCTCCTTGCGCCCTTATTAATACTGTTAAAGAATCGCGCATTTCGTTCGCCGTTAACGGTCCATGTTCGCGTTGCTCCTTCGAGTTTAAGCAATTTGCTTTGAAACGAATGCAATAACCGATGCAACGTTTTAGTTTTGCTAAACTTGAAAATTTATGAAATGGAATCACGGAATGATGAGACCATGCAGTAACATAGTCAGATGTATTTTTTCTTTCGGGCAGTTCTATGTTTTCGTACGCCGTAATTGGCCAGAAACGTTTTTGGTCATTTTTACAGTACAGTAAAAAGTAATTATTAATTTCCGACCCTATGTTATATACCAAAAAAGTCTTATTTTGGCCTCCTTTACTTGTCCTAGAAATTTGGCAAACGTATTTTTCAACACCCTATATACATTCCTTTAAATTTAATATACTTGTCTTAAAATTTTAACGGACTGTATTGGAATAGCATGTCATTACGACATATCAAGAATTTCTTGATTTCAGAAAAGTTGGCTGGTAGCATCGAGGAATACAATTAATGCTGGCAGAATGATGGCAAAGAGTCACTTATGCAAATGGCGATTGTATAATTTCATCAAAATTAATATACTTTGTACAATATATTAAGAATATTAGGAAATCGACATTTTTTTCGAAAAACAATACTCGTATTTCTAGAAAAAAAAGTTTTCTTCAAGATGTAAAGCGTTTGGTATTTAGCTGTTACGAATAGTTAGCTTACTTATTTATTTCCATAAACAATATTTAAAAAATCAGATTTGCTCCTGATTTCTTAACTTTTGCATGCACAAAAATATCAGACGATTTCTCACGTGACTGGCGTAAGGCATTTTTTAGATAAAATTTTGTATTGTCACTAAAGGGCGGACGAAAATTTACCTATTTGACTATTGAAGCGGTCGACTTGACTACCTTTTGACAACGCCAGACCGCAAGATTTTAGTGACGGGAGCCAAGATGTTTGATGCGTTTTAATGAAATAGTAATTATATGTAATTCTAGTCATTTGTTTTACGGGTCTTAAGAAATTGAATTAATGCATATTTTACGTGAAAGGTAAATTTTCGTCCGTACATTGGTTATCACTTTTGATTCCTCGACTTTCTACACAACTTAGCCTAAACAGACCGAAAATTACAAGTATTTTAGGTCCGTTTTATAAGTATGGCTCTTAAATGGTTCTAAAACAAAGATAACAAACAATTCTTGCATTTTCCGGTCTGCTTAGACTGATAATGAGTACAACAAAGTATTTTTTTCTAAATTATCGTATCTTAAATACGTACTATTTTTAGCCACACCAAAGTTGTTCATCGCATATATCCTGCTTATATTTGGTCAAACTGTACAAAGTCGTGAAGCTACTGTGTCCGCATTGACTGTTTTGTGCATGATAACTTATGAAACAGCAGCATATCTGTTATTCGTTATATTTTGCACGCAAGCTGTATTTAACGGGTATAAGGTCAGTCTATCTTTTCTCCTTACAAAAAAGAAATTAAAAAGTTTTCTTAAGTCATAAAACACAGATCAAATTTGACAAGTTTCTTCTGGATCCATTTTTATGGGTTGGAACTACTTCCTTTTAAGTGGGTTAGAACTACTCCCATTTAAGTTTAATTTAAAGAAAAATGTTTTAAACATACATAGATGATTAACGTTGGATAGTTTAATCACCCGGACAATGATTAAAATTTATTGTAGCACCTGAGGAATGGCAAAAATGAATAACATTTCTAAATTTGACCAGTAAAGGTGCTAACACCGTTATAAAAAATGATATACTCACCGGCCACCGCCGTAGCTGCTGTAGGGGTAGTGGGGGAGCCTTGCATGTTTTTTTGATCGTCATCAGAGCTCCCTAATTCCGTCGAAGACCTTAATGGTAGGCCAAGTGATAATCTTCTGGCCGTCGCCGAAGTGTTTGATGAAGAAGTTGCAGAAGGTATTGTCTCTTTGTCTTTTGTTGCTGATCTGTTGCCGTACTTATTTTTTAAATATCTAGCCCAGGAACTTAGGGCAGCGCCATCTTTCTCGGCTCCCGTTGAACGATCTGGAGAATTTTCTCGCGATTTTAACGCGTGAGATGAACGACTCCTCGCGAGATCGTTACTAGACGATGCAGCGGAGCCATAACCTCTAGATGCCAAATAAGCCGATGGACTTGATGATGTTGGGGATATTGGTTCGTCTTGTTCTTCATCGTCAGGGAAATTATGACTACTTCTACTTCTTGCTAGTCTCTGCCTTCGTTCTTTGAGGGCCATATATCTTGATCTTCCGCTGGGGTATTTGCTATCGGAATCGTCACCTAAAGATGTTGATGAATATTTATTTGTTTCCTCTTCTTCTGGAGGCACTGCAGCAGAACTTTTGCTTTTATTTAGGAAACGGCTCGTATATCCAAATCTCGATGGTGATTCTTCTTCTTGTGCCATTCCGCTTCTTCTTCGAGTAATATTAGTTTGTAGAGGTTCTTCCTTTGGAACACTGTACTTACTTCGACTATGCACGGATTCATCTCTGCTACTTTTGCGAGATTCAGAACTGTTGTCACGGGCTTGAGCACTGCGTGCTAATAAAGGTCCTATATCAGTTTTGGCCATTTCTTTCGCCGTTTCTTTCTTCGTCGATTCATCTTCTGATTCTTCTTCGGATTCACTTTCTTCATCCGAACTGGTCTCAGTCTCTTCTTTCTTCGTAACTGGTGGAGGAACTGTTAATGATGGAGTCTTATTTGATGACAATCGATTTTGAAATGGTTTTAGAACAGAAACGTTTTTATTAGCAGCTGTACCTGTGGAAGTTGCTTTAGAACGCGCAGGTGTTTCTGTTGTATGTTCAGGATGAGTTCCGCGTGATAAATATTTTTGTTTCACTTCTTCTGTAGTGTACGCTGCTCCGGTGCCGCGAATAGCGCTTGAGGAAGCAGTAGATGATTCACTTGAGCTACTTGATTCAGAACTAGTAGAGCGTGGTCCTTTTTTATGTACCGGTTCAGCAGAAGGTCTTCTTCCCGGTGTAGATGATTTCGAAGAAGTTGTCTTTCTTTGTTGCAATGAGCTTACAGATTCTTCGTCAGATTCCTCGGCACTCGAAGCAGCCTGAAGAAAATATTTTGTTAGCTTTCTTGCTTCATACATATATCTTCATGCTTCACACACAAACACAGGGACTGGGATCTTCAAGTGGGTTTTTGGTAACTTCATTGTATAAGCGGAAGTGTGCGGATAGTAGAAACATGCCAGTGTGTAATCACAGTAGTTGAAAAAGTAGAAATGTTAAAACAAACAAAGACACTTAATATATTCTAAGTAATACTAATATAATTCATTTAATCAGGTACTTAGAGAGGTTACGGTTCATCTAAACTCACCTCTGGGGCGGGCGGTGTTTTCCTTGGACTGAGTCTTTCTTCAGGCTCTTCACGTTTTACAGTAGTCACACGTTCGTTCGCAGGACGAGTTTCTGCTTCAGTAGCAGTTGAGGTAGTTGCTCCTTTATTTTGTTTTTTGATTTTTGAAATTTCGTCTTCTTCACTCACTTGCCTATTTGCTGGAGGAGGTGGCCGTTTCGGCACTACTTTAGGTTGAGGAGAAGGTTGCGGCGGTGAAGGAGCGTCTTTTTCTCTTCTCTTATTATTTTCAGATTCCTGAAGTTTTTGCATAACTCTCGGTGAATCTGCTAACCTAGTTATGCCGCTTAGAGGACCGCGTGCTACGTCCTCTGTATCCAAAACCCTTTCGCGCTCTTTATGTTGTTCAGTAAATCTAACACCGCGTAGGCTGGTTGGTTCGTTATCTGAATCATTATCTCCAGCCGCATGCCTCGCAAATCTCGAGCGGTAACGTGACCTAGATGGTCTAGTACTCTCATTATCGTAATCATCGCCGTATTCTGTTCCCGTTCCCCTTCCATAACGATCGTACCTATCTCCTGTCGTTCCTGTCGTTGTTTTAGGTCGTTCGCCAAATTTACGACCTCCCAGAGGTAAGTCATCAGTTCCAGTTTCTCCGTAACCTCTGTCGTAACCTCTATCTTCCTGCTGCCTAAACTGAGTAGCCAATCTATGATCACTTTTTGATCTCATGAGTCCAGGTCCTCCGGGTGGTTGTAACAAACCACTTTGGCTGAAAGGCGAGTGAGTATTATTAGCTATATTCAAGTCACCATATCCGGCGACGTGTAAAACAAGCTGATTCGGATCGTGCGCTAAAATTAACCTTACTTTTCTAGAATAATCTGAAGCTTCGTATTCAAAATTTCTTATAAATTCGACGGTTTTTAAAAAGATTTCTTTCGCGTCCATCAGCTCGCAATCGTCCCAATTTACATTTTCGTTCATATATTTATCAGCTAAATCGCAATTGCTTAAAATATTCGTTATTTCTTGTTCTAAATTGTCCTTTAAATTCGTTAAGCTACGCAGTTCTGTACCTAAATATCGATCTAACTCGCCTCTCAAATAATCCGTCCGATCCTTAATCGCTTTTGAAAGCCTTCGATAAATTTCTTCGACCTCTTCTGTCACGGACAAACAGTTCGTTTGTATATTCTGTGTGTTCTTTTCCACTAGAGCTAAAGTATCTTGAAGACGGTGCATGCCCCTGCGAATTTGATTGTTGATCCTTGCGATTTCTCTTCTAAGAATATCCATGTGAGCTCCTTTACATTCTTCGCATATTTTCTTATCACAGTGGCTACAAAAACTGCAGTATGCCTTTTCCGAACAAACGTTACATCTTTCCATTATTTGCCCACTTGTAGGATCCGGCAATTCTCCGGTTATCTCTATGTGCAATTCAAGAAATCTTTGAAGAGTAACGTTCGTTGGAAATCCCTGAACTCCTTGGTACGGTATTCTGTGTTCCGCTCGACATTCTGGACATTTTACCTACGATATATCAAGTCGTGTGTTTCATCAACTTTGTTTTACTTCATTAGATATTAGTACTTACCTGTCTTCGTACGTAATCGACTAGGCCTTCCAGGCAAGGTTCCATGCAAAAACTATGTTGACATGGTAGTAATTTGGGATTGCGGTAGCGATCCAAACAGATGGCACAAGTTAATAATTGTTCGAATTGTTCCATTTTTTCTGAAATACTACAAATAGTTTGAGGGTAAAATATAAATGAAAAAATCCGTACAACAGAATTTACATGCTGTTTCGAATTCGACTATCAGCATGGTGATCTCACTTCTTGGAAAGTTTAAATTTGACAAAGTTGTTAACTTTGATAAGCGGAGAGAAAAAGTTTCTATGTTAACTCTTATTAGAAATAATTAATTTTTTATTTAAAGAAATATCAAAAAGTAAAAATACTTTCTATTCAGGCAGTTTTTAATTCTCTACATAGTGGTAAACACTATTTGTTTATAACACGTTTCGTCAAAATGATACGATCATCAAGTTCATTTTTTCTTATGGAGCCCAATTGAAATATAGTGGCAAGGAAATCTACTCATTATGCCGATTACGGCAACATAGACGTGTTATAAAATTTCTTTAAAACAAGGCCAGAGTAAAAATGTTTAATGTAAGATAAGAGAAATTCCAGTTAACAGAAGATAGTTTTGTGTTTAAATTAAAAACAATGTGTACAATTTAGTAAATATTTTTTATTTGTGCAACAGAAACATAAAAACGGCAGGAAACGGTACTTTTGAACCTATTTAGAAAACAAACGACCGCTTGATATTGAATATTATTGATTATTGAAATGTATCGATGCGTTGCGATTTCAGGTTAGTTAGCTTACACTAAGTGATTTTTTTAATTTTTTATCAATTCTTACCACGAAATTTAGCTTTAGCCGGCTTGTCCACGATAAGAACATTCGCCGTCCGCCGTCCGCCGTCCGCCGTCCCGGCAGATTTACCGGATTGGTAATAATATATTAGGTTATATTCTGGTTTGTCCACGAACCAACACGGTAAATTTTCAGAACACGTGGACAAGAGGAAATATAATCTAATGTATTACTACTAATCCGGTAAATTTGCCGGGACGGCGAACGGCGAAAATTCTTGTCGTGGACAATCCGCCTTAGGGTTACGTAACCTCCAGATCTGTAATGAGTTATTTTTCAATAAAAAAATTATATACTGTCCAAATTTCATAAGAAGCTGTATTTAACTTCACACGTAACGGTCATCTTTGATCGTATATTATTGTAATCGATTCTCGTTTCTCAAAATTACGTCTAATTTTAATATTATTGTTCTAAGCTATTGTTTATTCTCCAGATACGTTCCGAAGTACCGTTCACTTGTTCACTGTTTTTGTGTTTCTGTTGTACAAGCAAAAAATATTTAATAAATTAGTGTATAACGAACACATTGTTTTTAATTTAAACCCAAAGCTACATATCTTCTGTTACCTATGTAGAATTTTTCTTATCTCACATTAAACATTTTTATTCCGGTCTCGTTTTAAAGAATTTTTATAATACGTGCTGTGTTGCCGTAATCGGCATAATGAGTAGATTCTTTTGCCACTATATTTCAATATAAGAATATAAGAAAAAATGAACTTGATGATCGTATCAATTTGACGAAACGTGTCATAGAAAAATAATGTTTACGACTGAGCAGAGAATTGAAAAATGCCTTCAGAAAGTGTTTTTTTCTTTTTTGATATTTCCTTAATAAGATCGAGATGTTTATTTTCTTTTTCAATTCTTTCGAATAACATTTCGAGTTAACATAGAAACTTTTTCTCTCCGGATTATTAAGCTCATCAAATTTATCCCCATGGTGAGGGTCGATTTTGAAACAGCCTGTATGTATATTTAAGGGAAAATATAGGTATCTTTTGTTTTAAGTGAAGATAGAATTATTTCTATTTTCGGTTCTATATGTCACGAGCAAATGGTTATATTAGGCAATTAGCTTTCGACTGGGCAAACACTATTTTCCCGGGCAAATTACTTTCTGAAGCTCATTTATATTCAAAGATTATTTTCTCAGGCAAATTGCATTTGACTGGCCCACTTGGGGCAAATAGTATTTTGTTTAGAATCTATTACAAATTTAGTGAGTTTATGTGCGTACACACACATTATTTTTGAAAACCAAATATACAGACTTGTAAATTTTCGCCTAAGAAATAGAAATATTCAGTTTAATTAGTTTTCGCATTAATTTTATTTTTACAACTTCTGCAGTAAATACTGTACTCCATTATTAAGCACTTCGAGATATAACCGAAGACAAAAATCTTATGATTTATTTGTCAAAAGGAACATGCAGAACACAAGTTCGTAATTTTATTTCGTGGAAAATAAAATGCTATTTAAATACAGTCTTTCAAAAAGTGGGGATTTTTTTATTGATTTTTATTTAAATTTATTGACTTAGAACACTTCTGCATCAAATTGGCAAATATCAGATGAAATTTATCTTGAATGATATACGTGGAGACTAAGAAATGAATACCGCTTAAGAGTAAAGTGTTCTTATTTCACAAGATACAGGGAAAGTCATAAGAATAAGTAAAAACAAACGAAATACAATTATTGTGAACCGCTTTTTATACACACTATACTAAGAAATACTGGTAGGATCAAAGTGTCCGAGAAAATAATATGAATAGAAAAAACAGAAAAATCGTTCTTATTTCTCAGTTACTCCATTTGGTTCTAAGTGATTACGTGAATGAAGTGCTATTATCATGCTACAAAAAAGCAAAAAGGTTCGGAATGCATGGAAATAATCATTCAGAAAAAAAATGAAATAATTGAAAAATAAGTACGAATTTCGTATTTTCCTATTCATATTATTTTAACGGACACTTTAACCTCACATGTATTTCCTAAAGTCGTGGTATAAAGAGTGGTTCACAATAAATTGTGATTTTTCATTTTTGAGATAGGAGGCTACAATTTCTTATTCTAATTCTAATTCTTATCTGGCTATATCTTTTCACACTAAACAACTTATTCTTATAACATTTTCCTGTATCTTTTAGAATACCGGCACTTTGCTCTTAAGCGGTCTTCATTTCTCGGTATCTATGCTGTATACCGTTCAAGAAAAATTACATCTGACATTTGCCAATTTGATTTTAAGAGATGCAAAAGCGTCCTGCGTCAATAATTTTTTATAAAAATTCCTAATAAAAAAAATCCTATTTGTAGCATACTTTTTGAAAGACATTGTATAAAACAGGCGTTAAAAAGTTATTTGATCTAAAATAACTATTTGCTTGCGATATATACATAAAGTTTGTCCTAAAATTTATAGGAAATAGCGATTTAACATGGAGAAATAAAAATCGATTTATCTGCCTAAATAAATTTATATGAATTCGTAGGAGACAATCAGAAAGATCATCAAAATATCTTAATACCAAATTTGCTGGATTTTAGCCGTTAATATTTTTTAAATTAAGAAAAAAGTAATTATTTTGTTTTACTTGGCCTTAGCAACGCGTTTTAATTAAAGTTTCAAAAATGATTCTCGTGTACAAGTGGGTAGTGATGTATTTCATTGTATTACATAACTGTCACGTTACGGGGTCAAACCCAGACCACGATTCTTTTGATTAATTTTTTTAATTTCTCAATTAGTTTTTAAAAATGGATCAAAACAAGTTATTTCTTTCTCACATACCACTTAATTAAGTAAACAAAATATCACGACAAAAAAAATCATTTTTTTTTTCTGTTTTCGGATTTGAACCTGTAACCCAGTACAACCTGTCAATGATAAAGATGTAACCGCTAACTATCTAGCTACACACACACGGTTTATTTTTCGTTTCTGAACATGTTTTTAAGCCGGCAGCATGAAAATTATTAATTTTTCTTCTTTATTTGTAA
Organism: Prosopocoilus inquinatus; assembly: GCA_036172665.1. Lineage (NCBI taxonomy): Eukaryota > Metazoa > Arthropoda > Insecta > Coleoptera > Lucanidae > Prosopocoilus > Prosopocoilus inquinatus. Next base: position 47,450,054 of record CM069870.1, read on the forward strand.
GGAATGAATAGTTAAAATATCATAAATTTAATATCAAAATACCACAGTCTTTGCGACTGTAACCTACAAATTCCTATGAATTTACTTAGGAAGATAAAATAAATCACTTCCTACATTAAATCCCAAGTCCTTTTGTCAGACGGACATATGGCCTTCTGCTATCTTTTTAGGTACTGAAAATTTACAAAGAAATCTACCTTTAGGTATGCCGAGTTATAAAGATCGATTTAATACAAACCAAACAGGAAAATGTAGCAATTTAAGTGACGCACGCGATGCATGTGCCTGGTTCAGTTTGAATATAACTTGCAACACCGCTTAAAATAACTTGTCTAGATGCCCATTGGTTATCGAGTTTTCATAAGAATTTAGACGCTCTCGAATTTGCAAGTTTAACTACCTAACGTCGTGACGTCTAAATTTAAAATTAGAATCAACTTTTCATTACGAATTTACAGAAGATTTGGTTGAATGCGTATTTCGGTTTTCTGTTGCGACCAAACAAAAATTAAATTCCAGTAAATAATTTGCTATTATCTTGTCTTAATTGCCGAATCCTAAATTTAGAAAATAATTTTTTTTCCTAGAGAGATTAACATTACCTTAAAACCTAATTTTCTAAAAATATAAGAAGGCTCATTACAAATAGAACGTGTTTTTTTTGTATATTTAACTTATTTTTAGCTTTGCTTCGTCGATGTGTTTCCTTACAAATATACATACACTAAAATTACGGCTGGAGCTGAGAAACAGATTAAACTTTAACTTTTTTGAATAAATAAGTATGATACAAAGATAAATTAAATTTGATGACTCAGTGAACTTAAACTTAAAAAATTTTTTATGCAAATCGTTTTTGATTGCAGTGAGAACCTCGAGCAGCCTCTGGACAGCTGTTTCAGCCCTGCTTGGGGCTTCTTCAGCAGAAACGTAGCTCGACATTCCCACTGCAGACCAAAAACGACTTGCCCAATTTATTCGCAAATGCGATGTAAGAATGATGAACATATAAAATAGCGACATCTTACTATCGCTTTTTGACCTAACATTGCAGTAGGATAGACAAATTGAAGCGGGATTTGCTCCTAATGAGCCCCCCATGCAAGGCGGCCATGCTTGCTGTCCAGAGGCTGCTCGAGGTTCTCACTGCAATCAAAAACGATTTCCACAAAAAATTTTTCTAAAATCTTTCATTATGCTTTGACAGCAAGCATGGCCGCCTTGCATGGGGGGCTCATTAGGAGCAAATCCCGCTTCAATTTGTCTATCCTACTGCAATGTTAGGTCAAAAAGCGATAGTAAGATGTCGCTATTTTATATGTTCATCATTCTTACATCGCATTTGCGAATAAATTGGGCAAGTCGTTTTTGGTCTGCAGTGGGAATGTCGAGCTACGTTTCTGCTGAAGAAGCCCCAAGCAGGGCTGAAACAGCTGTCCAGAGGCTGCTCGAGGTTCTCACTGCAATCAAAAACGACTTGCACAAAAAATTTTTCTAAAATCTTTCATTATGCTTTGACAGCAAGCATGGCCGCCTTGCATGGGGGGCTCATTAGGAGCAAGTCCCGCTTCAATTTGTCTATCCTACTGCAATGTTAGGTCAAAAAGCGATAGTAAGATGTCGCTATTTTATATGTTATATTTATATTCTAGAGAAATTTGTACAAAATGTTCTTTTTTTTTTCAGAAAACCACATGCTCAATGCTTAACGAAGTTATAAAAGTGGCCATAAATTTGATTGGACTGAAAAATATAAAAGTAACGAAATACAGAAGTACGTTTTTCTTACTGTAACACAGTAATTAAAAATAAGTTATTTAAGATGTTACAATTTAGTACAAAACTGAATTTAGGGTAACGGAGAACCCTATGGCCTATTAAAGAGCAAATACAACAAACAGAAATTTTGAGATTTTTAAAAATAAATAATATAACAATTACATTAGTATAGTTATTTTCCAGTACACAAGGTATCCCAAATTAGGGGGACTATTAAAAGTTTTCGGGGAAAGGTACATATAAACATTTTTATGGCACTTCCTGTTATGCTGTTGATGCTGGAAGTCGCCTTTAACTTTCTTATTTTAAACGGAATGCTACAATTTTATTGCAAATTTCGATTCTATACCTTATTCTAAGTAAAAATTGTTAAGCTTCCCTATATCTAAATGTAACGGTTTTTGAAATATCTTCAAATTTCATTTAAAAAAATATTTCGATGACCCTTAATAAGCATTCACTCTTTTTTCTCGTCAGAGTAGGCCACATTCTATACCATTTCCAGCTGTAATTTAGAAAATATCAACTACGTTACAGGTTCTTAATTACAATTGATGTAATCTCTAATTCATTTAGTATATTCTGAAATTAAATTGATTAATCTGAATAACATTTGACGAATTCTTAATTACAGTTGGAAAAGGTGTAGTTTCCTTCGGTTGCTTACAAGATTTTGATAGATGCCAGAAACTGACATGAAAAATATTATGACAATTTCACACTAGTAATTTGATTATACTATTGCTAAACTGCCAAATACGAAGAAGCACCCAGCTGCGACCGACTCTGCCATAAATAAGGTACCTACTGCTGCAGCCGAGGTAGTCTCAATGCACTAAAATCATAAATTTGAAATTCAAAATAAACATAAGCGTTCCATCTGACGTCTATATTTCATTGTAATACCAACAAAAATGTCACCTTAACTCGCCTAATCTGACGAGAAAAAAGAGTGAATGCCTAATATGTATTGACGACACTTAAATTTCAAGATTCAACTTGCCTGTCGTTTGAAAGAATATTGTTTAACCTTTCAAATTATATTTATCCCTGAAAAAATTACAAGTGGTCAAAGTATAAGCCGCTTTCCAATTGCCAAAATGAGCTAATCGGAGCTCCTCCAAACTGAACCAACATGTTCTAATTGCAGGGTGTGTATATTTTTACATATTTTAGTAGCCACGTTAGGTGCTTTCTTTCGCTTAAAAGTTTGACTCGTGTTTCGAATAGTTTGGACCTGAATTTCATAATTATTGCAACAAAATGCCTGACTTGAATTTTTGATTGACAGGTCATTTGTAAATAACCATAATTCAATCCAAACAATGGAATGTGGTTCCACAAGAAGGTAAGTCACATTTACAGGTGGTTGTAGTTACTTGCAGTTAATCGCTAGTGTGAGAAACAGGGTTGCCACAACACGAATCTTGCTATAACTTTTTTGAGGTTAGAAAGATAACTTTATTAATAAATTTTTAGAAAGAAGCACTCGCTAGGAATCTTTTTCGTATCTTTATAGCTTTTAATATTTCTTACGGTTTAGTCACAAAATAAGAAAAAAAAATAAGAAAATCTGAAAATGGCTGCAGAGCTACTTATGGAAAATGACTATACTCTAGTGCCTTCTAGGTGTATAACTATTTATGTATCTTTGCCAACTTTGCTATCTGTCACGGTTTAGTCAGAAAATAAAAAAATCTAAAAGACGAAAATGTCTTTTTTTCAAAATTTAGAATTTCAAGTTAGCAGTCTGTGCACAGAAAAACAAATGCCTAACATAGTTTACTAATTAATGACTTTTTTTCAAAAGAAATTACTTAAGCAGTTAAAATGCAGTAAAGTATTCTTGTTTTCAGTAAAAATTCCTACAGTTACTTACATTTTTTTTTTATTTTGTGACTAAACCGTAAAAAATATTAAAAGTTACAAAGACACGAAAAAGTTTCCTATCGAATGCTTCTTCCTAAAAGTTTATTAACTAAAGTTATTTTCCTAACCTCAAAAGAGTTATAGTAAGATATGTGTTGTGGCCACCCTGTTTTTCACACTAGGGGTTCACTGCGAGTAACTAAAACCACCTGTAAATGTCATATCAAATTTTATCCAAATCGGTTCAGGCGCTCCTTTATTATAAGAAAAATTGACTTTTTCTTCAAGAAGTTTGAAGAAGAATATCGGCTTAACGAGACCATTAAGGATATAGGTAAGTTTGATTAAATCGTCTTATTTTGAGCCCAGGAATCTGTGGTTAAGCCATTTCCACGGAATTTAGAGACACCCAGTACATCAGCCCTTCGTAAGACCTAGTGTTTTGAAAATTTGTTTCCTCTCTGTTTAAATATTTTGAAAGAAAACAGGTTAACGGTGGACAGTAAGAATTTTATTATGTAACGGGTCATTTTTAAAATTTCTGATTGGAGTAAGCCATGAATTTGGTAAAGCTTGCTGGCAGTTCTGAGAAGACAACTGAAATTTTAATTTGATTCATCAGATTGTCAGATAATTCAAATTGCATTAATTTAGGCCTGGTTCATTCATTAAAAACTTTAACTGTTAATTTTTGGGTAGTTCTTGCTCGTGAGAATTGCAGAGAATATTAAACAAATAAAGAAGCTTTTCAAAACGAGCTAAAAGAGTAATTTGTTGACCTACTTGACGTTTCGCAAATATAATTATTTGCTTTATCAAAAGTGAATAACGGAAATTTAGTAGGCTAAATTGTTTATAATTCCGTTATTCACTTTTGATAAAGCAAATAATTATATTTGCGAAACGTCAAGTAAGTCAACCAATTACTCTTTTAGCTCGTTTTAAAAATCTTTTTTTATTTTATTTTCATTGTTAGTTAAAAAAAAATTAATGGATTAGGTTAATGGATTAGGTCAAATCGTGAAAAAGATTGAATTTAAATACAATGCGGAACAAAAATATCAAATAATGGCTGGAAACATTTTTATTTGAAAATTTATGAAAACATGTTTAATATAAGGTGTTTACATTAGTTAACTTTCTTATATGAACTTTTACGAAGTAACATAAATTAGAAGTTTCAGGACCTTTCTTCCTTGATTTTGCGGTACCTTCAAAAAACTAATGACTATCAGGTTTTCGAGATTTTCATTTTTTTAATCTTTTTTAAATGGAAATATTTCATAATATCGTGTAATCATTTGTTTCTCCAAATATACCGTGAAATCAAGCAGAAGTTCTGAAACTTACCTCGTTGAATTTTAAATAAAAAGGTTAGCTGTTGCAGCCATTTTCCGTGAACACCAAGATTTTGTTACTAAATTATTTATCAAATAGTAGTACTTTCAGAGATAATATTTTAGAGATATAATTAGTTTGACATTCTGAACGCGATGCGATGATAAAAAACATAACATTACAATGTTAAAAAGGCTTGAAAACTGTTCTAATTTAAGTTACTTCAAATAAGAAAGTTAGCCGTTGTAGCGACTTCACCTAAACACCCTGTGTAAAGGTTGTTTGGTTTATTGCCACGCATATTATGACCTTTTCAGTTTGTGTCTATTTTCCTTTGTTCTGTTGCTACGGCAACCAATTTTGTTTTTTTAAATGGTACCTCTAATTATTTTTAGCGACTTTGAAACAAGCATTTATCGATTTAGTGATACAATTTAGTTATTATGGGTAAAAATATAAAGGAAAAGAAATTTATTCAGTAATAAAACACAATTATCATTTTGGTCAAGCATGCCATGGAAATTTTATAATTAAAGTTATACATGACAAACGAGATCCTGGGATTTGTCACCCATAGGTTTTATCCTATAGGGTAACATAAAAAATAATATGTACAAAGAAATACCACGATTTCAAGGTGCAAATAAAAGGTCAAATGGACAGAATACTTACCTATAGAAATGTTACAAAGAGCTGAAATAAATTTTTAATCTATACCTTTTCAATTTCAAATTGGGACTAAACAAATTCAAATTGGGAATAAACAAATTCAAATTGGGACTAAACTATTTCGAATTGAGAACAAACGAATACAAATTGGAACTAAACAAATTCAAATTGTGAATAAAAAAATTCAAATTGGAAAAAATATTTTAATTCAGAAATAATTCAAGCTGGTAGGTAATAATCACAACAGGAAATGTAACTACCTAACTAATAATTATATGCCTAAATCAAAATTTTACATTAACCATATTTAACGCATCAGGTATGAATTTTTGGATGTTTGCAATAAATTTTATGTAACTTAATCTTAATCTTATGTACAGTTAGGTACGGTAATTTTATTAGTAACATTTTGTCCTACTATATTTTCTAATTTTGTAAACGATATTCCATCTGCGCAGTGATTAGCTTCATCTACTAAAATTTATGGCATTTGGATTGCTAAGTCTCTTTAACACCAACGTTTAGACAGGAACACTTGAATTCAATTGGATTCAACATTGGACATCTCAGCAAATGATTATTGGCAAATTTTCCCTGTCTCAAAACATCCTCAATTGAAAAGTGGTACGAGGCAATTTGAATTTGTTTATTCCCAATTTGAAATTAATTGTTTATTCCCAATTTGAATTTGTTTAGTCGCAATTTGATATTGTTTAGACCCAATTCGAAATTGTGTAGTTTCAGTTTGAAATTGTTTAATCCGAATTTGAAACTGTTTAGTCCCAATTTGAAATTGAAAAGGTGTGTGTCATTGTTTGGCAGTCAAAAGAGCTCAATTTGAACATTTGATTTAGTATTGTTATTAGCCTTTTATTATTGTAATTTTTTAGTATATTAAAGAATGTGTTTCACAAAACGTAATTTTAGCGCACGTATCCAGCTTTAGAAGACGAGTTTTCTAAATGGACATATACACCAAAATGGCTTATGAAATTTACATAACATACATAACATACTTTGTAGTATTTTTTCTATTTTGGTTCTTAGACATGACTTATTTTCTAATTTAGGAAAATTTTAGCGGATAGCAGATAGTGACATTGGCTAACGTTTAAAATGATTTCAAAAAAATATCAGTTTGAAGTTTATGCTTGTAATTAATATTTTGTGTTTATAAAGTTACCATTATTATTTGCCATGCCAACAAATAAAGGTAACTTCAAGCATCCGCAATTTGGAAGTAGGCTATCATTTGTAATTTGAACAAATGCAGTTACGTATGTTCCCACCAACCTGACAAAATAAAATTTCGAGTGCTTTAATGTTCTACTTTATGAAAACCCAAATGACTCATTTGAGCGTCATAATTTAAGCCATTAAAGTACCAAAATAGAAAATATTAATTAAACATATACCAAGGGTGCGAAGATATTTTTTTAGCCGAGCTGCATTATATCTGAGACGCGCAGCATCGAGGGAGATAATCTTCGGATCAGTGGTTTATACAGGGTGATTCGGGCCATGCAAGCGCGAAATTGTAAGAAATAAATCTATTAGAGGCATTTCAAAAATCAACCTCCTTTGAATCCAGAATGGAAATTATGATTAATTTATTACGTATATATACACAAATGAATTGCGTATTATACTTTCTTTTTCGGCAGGAAGCCATAAATGAAAACATTTTACAGTTTAATTTCAAGGTAAATGCTAGTGTTTCGTTCTATTCCACGCGAGTCCATTGCTCTTGTGACGCAATACAACTGTACTGGTGCCCATCAAAAAATTAATATCTGAATATTTAATGCATTTTATCTCAAAAACTATGGACATTAGACTCCCTATACATCTAGAATTTTTGTTTTCTTTTTCTGTGTACTACCTGTAGTTGACACTTTTTTCACCAAGTATATTGTTTTTTTTTTGCTGGTAGAACATATACAGGGTGAGTTTTTTTTCGATGTTTAGCATGGGGTTCTTGGAAACTAGCAGAGCTAGAGAGACGGTTAAATGGGGAAAGATTTGCAGTTTTAGATGGTCAGTTTAATGCAGCTTTTGTTTCTTATTTAAAGTTCATGTCTGCTTAGATATTTTGAAAAAAATTGAATTTTTACAATTTCGTTAAATGCATATAGCATTATAATAGGTTATTCTCAATTTTAGAGAAAAGTTGTAAAGGAAAAAGTTATACTGAATTATGTTCTTCATTAAATAGTAGAACTAAATTTTCCATGTAAATTCCTATTTTCCAGTTATGACATAATCTTTGAAAAAATATGATATATTTTTACCTTTCCAACCATGTATTACTTGATATGTTTATTTAAAAAACTAACAGAGATTCGGCAGTTTTTCACTTTCGAAATTGTTAATATGGTTGGCCATGGAAACAAATGTTTGTTTGTATAAGTAAAACAGCACATCCTACGATGCTTTTTCACCTAACATTGCAGTAGGATAGACAAATTGAAGCGGATTTGCTACATAATAAGTACAGCATCGAGGAAAATAGCCCGTCCAGTCTCCCAAATGCCGATTACGCATCGTAACACCCCCGGCGCGGCGTAGCGCAGATCTGAATTGTTCGATTGCCCGGTTTCACAAAGACGCGCGTTGTTGAGTATTCTTAGGTATTCGAAATTCGAATAGGGAAGAAAATACTAAAATTTCTTATCTATTAATTTTTATTAAAATTAATTATTAAATAACGTTCCAAATTTTCGTTCGTTCGTTTCGATTTGCCGTGAGAATGTCTTGTCTTTTAAATCGAGAAAATGATCTCTCAACATTCATTCTCTTCAATATTTACGGAGAGACTGAGCAACCAAATAAATTTCGAATCGTCAAAATCAAAATTAATGAGATGCAGAATTCAATCGTAGAATCCGCGGTGCTTATCGGAAATGCAACAAGAAATCAAGCCCCGCCGCGCGCGGAATACAACGCCTCTGAGTTTGAACCCTCAGATTCGAGGCCTTAATAATAAATCTATGCAAGGCGGTCATTCTTGCTGTCAAAGCATAATGAAAGTTAAAAAAAAATATTGTTGCAAATCGTTTTTGATTGCAGTGAATCCTCGAGCAGCCTCTGTACAGCTGTTTCCGCCTTATTTGGGGCTTCTTCAGCAGAAACGTAGCTTGAAATTTCTGCTGAAGAAGCCCCAAATAGGACTTTACAGAGGCTACTCGAGGTTTTCACTGCAATCAAAAACGATTTGCAGCAAAAGTTTACTTGTATGTATAAAATACTTTGTGGGAGAAATACGAAGTAGCGAAACCGTGGAAGAAGAAGAAGAAAACAGTTTTTTCAGGCCGTAAGGACATATCAATACTTGTTAAACTAATGTTTGGGGACGGAAATAAAGCTGAGACATATCTGCTTTTGTCACAATATATCCCAAACTCATTATCACATCATACCCAAGCTCATTGTGGACATATTTTCATTAAAGCCTCGAAATCTAAAAAAATGACATATCAGCTTTTGAAACCACAGAACTGCAAGTATGAGTACCAGAATCGGAGAATAGGATTTTCGTATTACAAATGTAAACTATGAAGAACAAAAATAAACTAAAAATATTTCTACAGATGTTCAAAAACTACCATTATTTGTAATACACATATTATACCTCTTTAAAATCGAATTGACTACTTTTTAGTAGAACGTCTGTCAAATTGGCAAAAGCCATTGGCTAGTACACCTTCTCTCAAGTCTTCTATTGTCGTACACAACCTTCGGATACACCTTATCTTTCTAGCTCTCCAATTTAATTCGTCCAACATTTTTCAAAATGATTTGTAAAAAATGAAGATAACGGTCAAAATGAAATACCATTAAAAATTGTTCATTGTCCAATTATACTGCACCAAACCTTCAATGCTCGTTGTGTTTATTAAACATATCACAGTTTATAAGCCTGGTTCGTGTAGAGTGACGTTCCTGCTTGCGTTTGAATTTGTCAGGTCGAAGTTGATTTATTTCTCATTACATACACTAGTGCATTTATCTCAAGCAGCTTCGTTAATTGAGTTGATTAGGGGCGGCTCGAAATGATTTACTACGGCTGGGCAACAACTGCAAGATGGGTGCATTTTAGAATGGGATGCCTGCCCACTTTGCCCTTCCCGACGAGCCGCCATTGGAGTTGGTTCTGATCCTGATTGGTTTACAGAAGGAACCATATTCTCCCAAATTGTCATACAATCTTTTAAATGTAGGCAGTGAAGGCTGGCGATTATCAAAACATCAGTCAAAATATTGTTGTGCATTTTGTATGGCATTTTTTTGACACTGAATGTAAAACTGAAAAGTTTGTTTCAATGACAAACCACACTTATCAAGTGAACACTGGCGTAGTAAACTTCAAGGTGATATAACTGCATTCGTCAATTAACATTTATTTCCATGGCCAATCGTATTAACAATTTCGAAAGAGAAAAACTGCCAAATCTCCGTTATTTTTTTAAATAAACATATCGAGTGATACATCGTTGGGAAGGTAAAAAATGTAATTTTTTTCAACCCTGGCCTACTAGGGTTCCCGTTTAAAAAAAAAAAACGAGGTTTATGTCATAACTCGAAGAGAGGAATTTACATGGAAAATTTAGTTCTACTTAATGAAGAATATAATTTAGTACAACTTTTTCCTTTACAACTTTTTTCTAAAATCAAGAATAAACGAGCTATTTGCATTTAACGAAATTTTAACGCGAGCGGAATACAACGCCTCTGAGTTTGGACCTTCAGATTCGAGGCTTTAGTTATCATAGAAGTAAAAAAGAGAACGAAGTTTAAATGTTGGCAACAAAAGGAACCAAAGTGACAATTAGCGCCTCTGGTTTTCGTCAGGCAAACTTTAGTAATTATTCTATCTCAAGAGTAAGAATTTTTATTTTCTATTATTAAAAATGATTTCGGAATTATTACATTCACTAATGGTCGTACAGAAAGGTGATCCTCGTCGAGTTTTAATGAAGATTCAACATCTTGCTTCAGTGAGAGAATTGATTTTTTAAAATCATATGTATACAATTTAAACTCCTGGCATATTTAGAACAAATAGGGATTTTTGAAAACGATTCAGTAACACGATCTCGGCAAGATAACAGTCATAAGAGTGTAAAAGGAATGAAATGTGATGGAAAAAGGTTAGTTAATTGACGTTATTAAATTTCTTGTATTTTCATAAATCATCTATTGTTTTCAGATTTATTGTACTACATGCAGGAAATGTTAATGGTTTTTTTGAAAGAGCTTCATTAGTGTTTTCTTCAAACTCAAAAAACCTTATTATCATCGTGAAATGAATGAATATTACTTTTTAAAATGGTTTGAAAACCAATTGTTGAAAAATTTAGAGGAACCTTTTTTGATAATTATGGACATTGTCAGTATCATAAGTTTAAGCGAATGTCCTAATAGTTCTTGGTTAAAAGCAAGAATAAAACAATGGCTTCAGCACCACCACATACGAGTAAATGAAACTGGAGTTGTTCGAATTAAGTGTCACTGTAATTGGTAATTATTACAAATCTTTCAGTAATTAATATTAGTGATGGTCCAGTAAGTAATATTAGTGATGGTTCAGTAAGTAATATTAGTGATGGTATCGTTTCAGCAATAAATCTGCCAAGAGATTGTTGAAAGCTGACAAACTAGTTTTAGTGAGTCTGTTTTGGTTAACCGTTACAAGATTTCAATTTCATTTTAAAATAGATTTTCGAGTAAGATATATTATCTTGCTGGAATATAATAGTACACAGGAAAATGCCATAGGAATTTTTGCTATAATTTTGTAAATAATAATTTGTAGGTGTAGGTGTCAGTGTCAAATTCAGAAGGAAACGGTAATACGTATAATAATTTTGTAAATGCTGCTTGTTTGTAAAAAAAAAAACTGCAAACTGCAATTAATAATACAGCGTGCCTCTAAACCTCTGTCTTTAATTGAATAAACCACAAAAAGTGGTTAAGAAAAGAAGCAAAATTTGTTATACAACTGTTTGTCAGATAGCAATAACAACGTAGACAGAAATTATTTTACTTTTTCATAAAAATTATTTGAGGGAATGCAGCTTAAATGTTCCGGCGGAGCTTGGTTTTTAATTATTCTCCGACGTTCGGGGCCATAAAAAGTCATAAAAACGCAAACCATGACCTAATGCACAGATATTGTACTTAAGGCAGGTCAAGTATCGCGCTTTTTTGTTAATTTTAAAAACAGATAAATTTTGTAATTAGGTAAATTCTTAATGGTTTAAAATATTTGTTGTGTGTACATTAATTGATAATTAGTTTTGTGCTAATCCGTACCTTAGCAGTTAAATTAAAAAAATTCAATCTAAAGGCGATCGAAAAAAAGGGAATTCGGACATCATATTAATTTGTAAATCTAGACGACAGTTTTTTTATGTCTTTATTGGTTTAAGCTGACGCAGAAATTCAGGTTCAATATTATCCTTATAAAAACATGTGTTTTGTGTTGAAATGTAAACAATTAATAAAATAGTTCGATCGAAAGCTAGCGAAGTTATTCAATCACTTATTTTGAACCCATAGATTATTGTGTGTACAGGCAATCTAATTTATTAAAATTTTTCATCGTACTCACACTTGCAATATTTATTCTGCAGCTATTAGTGGGATAATTAAAAAATAATTTCAAGCATTTTCAACGCAGTTACAAAACTAGAGTACGAAGACGTTTAATTATACTTTAGCAAAAAGATTAGTTACTCGTTTTTAACATAATCGTTATAGTCCATTACAAAGAAACAAACGTTCTTACTTATCACATGTGAAAATACAAATAAACATGCCGATGTCCGCAACTCGGATTCATATTTGTATACTTTAAGACCTTGACCGAGTTCTAAATGTAAATAAAAAGTTTTATTGCGGTTTATTGCTTTTATCGGAATAAATTGCTGAAACAATTCTTAAACCAAGCAGAGGTTTCAAAAAAAGGGATGAGGAACTTATTTAAAGACAGAGGTTTTACATAAGTATTGCAGCAAGTAAGAACAAAGATGCAGAATAATTTTGAGTAAGAGTGAAGCACTTTTAGTTATTTGCAGGTTCCTTATTATCAAATGTGTAGGTATAATTTAAGTTGTTTCACACAGTTTATGCTTATTTTGCAAACAAGATTGTAAATACACTTTGTTTTGTCACGTGATCGAATACAGCATTTTATTGGTATATAAAAATTGCGTAGCTTACTACCCGTATAGACATGCTTGTAACACAGTGTACATAATAAATTCAAAAGACTAATAATTGACAGTATATTATATACCGATCCCGCTACATTAAGGAAGAACACTCGAGTACTCACGAAGGCAGTTTTACAGTGAGTGTAAAGGCTCCTCTACAATAGCCCGGGAACGAAACGGTAACGAGAACGGAACGTGAACGGCCTAGTATTAATTAGCATTACCGAGCTTATCGGGGTGTTATAGACGCTCATAAGATTATGCAATGGTTTAACTTCATTAATGTTCTGCTTCCCGTTCCCGGGTCATTCTAGAGGAGACCTAATGCTAATTAATACTGGGCCGTTCACGTTCCGTTCTCGTTAATGTTCCGTTCCCGGGATATTGTAGACGAGCCTTAAATGCGATGCCGATGTATGCCAATTTAAATTCTCTGCCTACTTGGAGCATCTGTATAATATATGCATATTATACGCATAATATTGGGTATTACATATTTGTATATGGTATGACTGCAGTATTAATATTTGAAGTAATATTTTTTATAAATATGTTACAATATTGCTAGAAAACGTTCCGCAATTTTGTAACAAATTTGTAAAAACTGCAATATTCAAGTACATATTATTAGTATTCAATATTACTACACCGTGCTAATGTTTCAGACTATTTTTTTTAAATGTCGTACAATTTTGTAAACACGTAGCATGCAATTTGGTAATCATTTCCTACAAGTTTCAGCAAGCTTTATAAGTTACTACTTTTCACTGTTACACAAGTGTTACACAAATAAATATTTTGTAGTAACCTTTTTCTAACGGTTGTTAGTACGGTTGAAGCTATAGTAGTAATCATTATTACTATAATATTTGCATTCACTTTAATTACAAACTTTATTTGCAAATTTGTTTCAATTTTGATGCACCGTGTAAGTATCCCTATATTTACTGCAATTTATTCATAAAATAGCTGCAATTGCAATAAAAATTGCTACAGCGTTTTTTCCGTATAGCTTCGCCAAGAAGGTTTATTTAACCTCGACGTATTATATTTTTAGAAACTAGTAACATTGAAATGTCTTTTAAACGACTTCTTGTACATACATTTGCTCTTTTGTAGATACATACATACAAAATACGCGGTGAAGGTACACTCGTTTGTAAAAAAAATGCATTCTTTAAGACAAAATTTAAACACGCCATTTTGTACAGAAGTTAATTCGAAAAATTTGAAAACTGAAACAGAGTAATGCAAAATAATGTTTGTTATATCATCAAACATCGCACAAGCACGAGTGTAACCTTAAATATAACAATTCTTCTTATCCCTTTGAATATTACTTGGCACCAAAACAAATTTAAAAAAATAAATAAATTTCAAACCAGCTTAATTGAAATAATGAATATCTCCAGAAAATACGATAAGGGTAATCCCTTTTTCCCTTCGAATTAAAGGTGCTTTTTTTCGTTCTCAAAATCGTGATCCTAACCTGTTTTGATAGAAAACCAGACATTCTTTTCTTTTAATTTCTCTATTTTTAAAACTTGTTTAGATTGAATTATGGTTATTTACAATTGAATTGTCAATCAAAAATTCAAGTCAGGTGTTTTGTTGCAACAACTACGAAATTCAAGTCCAAACTATTCGAAACACGATTCAAAATTTTGAAGCGAAAGAAAGCACCTTAAACTATTTTTATGTTTCCTTTGTATTGAATCGCAGTTATTTGCTGGCGAACTGTCAGTCAATATTTCAATTCAGAGGTGTTTTGTTGCAACAACTACGGAATCCAGTTTCAAACTATTCGAAAGCAGATTCAAACTTTTAAGCGAGACAGCACTTAAGAATTCTGTTGATCCCCCGTTAGTTAATACTAACTTTTTCTTTAATAGATACAATTATAGCCAAAAAGTCAGTACCAAAATGGGGGAAATCTTTATTTTTGATTTTTAGAAAAAAACTTTTTACAGCAATAATTTCTGCTTATCTGAAAACCTATTTAGTCGACATCAGATATACCAAGTGAATTTTAGTTAGTTAGAAAATAGATTTTTTCCAAATGATCAAAATCGTAAAATTGTTTACTCGGAAACTAATCAAGATTTCAATGAGATTTCTTTAAGTGGGTTAGTTTCATCTTGTTACATAAATTAAGGCTAGAAAATAGCTTGGTTTTCTTAAATTTTCCGAAAAATTGAATTTTTCAATTTTTTGTATATTCTCAACATTTCACGTACTTAAACTTAACTTCAGAATTCAATTTACTTCAAATATTTATAATTGAAGAAAAAATAATAAAGAAAAGTGATTAGTGCTTCAGATATTGAATTATTTAGTGAAAAGTAGTATTTTTACCTAATATTTGCAAGGTACTTTTAAAGAGAAATACTTTTCATTACGTAGTATGCATTTAAATGAGATTTTTTCTTATTATGTTTAGTCAATTAAGGCTCAATTCTCACAAGACAGCGCGTCGCGTCGCGTCATTTTGGTTCCTATGCTTTTACATGTAATTTTTTGACATAAAATGCTGCTGAGTGAGAATTGCTTCATTTAAAACCATGACAACTTTTCGAGGCAGCAAAATGACATGACGTGACGTAGGCAAAATATGGGTCTTTTTCATAAAGAAGGTGGTTTCACATTATTTAATAACAGTTTGTAATACTTTATTTTATTTACCTATTCTTAAGCCGGCAATACATGTTCCAATAATTTCACATAAAAATTCATGTAAACATGTGTGTATAAATTCATGAATTGTAATTCGCAATACACGTTTCAATTATATTAATAAAAAGATGTTCCGGTAAATAGTAATTTAGAATGTTAATGTTGGTGAAAATGGTAACTCATTAATGCTTCTAACTTCAAGTTATTTTCTTTGAATAGCTGGGAATGTTGGATATGTTATCAAGGGTATCATCCAAATGGAGAGCACTTGGTTATCAATGATTAAACTATCTTGAAGCTAAAATTATATAAACATATACCCACATAAACTAGCTGAAGTCATTATTCATTCATCTGAGTCAACAGCCAACAGCAACAATCAAAGTCACTAGAATTTACTAAAATTTCACGTCAAAAACCTTGAGATATAGAATTTGCTCTTTGTTGTCAATTTTACATGTATAAATTCATGTAATTCTTTTTGCTCGCTATACACGTTAAATATAGGTTTTGTCACATATTACATGTAAATTAAATGCAATTTATGATCGTCTATTGCGAGCTTTAACTTTGTTAAGCAAAAATTGATTAATGAAGGAGTTGGCCGAAGGATGCTTTCAAAAATAAACGGTAAACTTGCAAAGAATTTATATATATCGTAAACTGAAAGAAGCAAACGCGTAGACTATAAGACGATAACCTATGATATACCTAATGCTTTAATGAATTATTTAAATATCGAATTAACTGAAAATCAAAAAAATACAACTCTATTGTACTGTACTGTCGGTACTGTCACACATCAGACCTTGATAACAGTAGCAATAACGAATTCTGGGTGCACCGTTGCCGACCTTATTTCTAAAATAATGTTGAAATTTCCAAAGACTTTTTCTGCTTTATTACTTAATATTAAATATATTCATTAACAAGGAAAATTTTACCGACGTTTATCTACGTTTTTCATTAAAAAAAACATTACAGCTATATTATCGTGTTAATAGAAAACACTATCAATGTCCCATGAACGCCTATATCTAAGTAAAGAAAGCTTCTAGAAAAACTTTGTTTAGATTTTTGAGAACAAATAAATGAATTTAAAGACCACTTAAGTGATGGCGCGTTCCTTTTGAATCACAGTGTATATGTATACAGTGTCCGCCAAAAAGTTCGCACCTCATGTTGTGCATAATTTGGAATTGCTGGACATATCAGATAAAATTTAAGTAGGATTCAATAGTTATTTATAAAATGCGTGTCTTGATTGCCAGACAAAATTCCCTTCGGTCTAGTATTTAGAGTTATTTTCTTGCCTTGATATTATCCAGTAAGTTGAAACTAACCCAAATTAAAGAAATCTCATTGAAATATTGACTAGTTTCCGAGGAATAATAATTTTACGTTTTCGACCATTTCGAAATAAGTAAAAATCACTAGGTATATCTGATGGGGGCTAAATAGGTTTTTAGACAAGCAGAAATTATTGCCGTAAATAGTTTTTTCGAAAAATTAAAAATAAAGATTTTTTCCATTTGATAAAAAATAAAAATGACGTGAACATATTAAATATACTTTTTAAAGTTAAAAGTCGTTCAGCAACCTTCAAATTAAATATATACTGTTGACGTTTCTGCCTTTGTTTTAAAGAACGGACGAGATATTTATATTAAGCAGTTGAATGAGAACAACAAGAATGAATTGACTTTTCTCTTTACACTGCTGCTTTTCGGTATTTATTTTTTAATTTTCTGTAAACATATATGTTTAGTATAGTAATAGTTTGTTGCTGACATAATGCAACAAAAATATTAATAATAAAAAAATTAATCATACTTGAAGTCTCTTAACGTACGAAAGAGAATTGATAGGAGATCAAAATGAGGCTATTTTCTTAATGCGCTTTTGATCAAAACCCAATAATAAGAAAGTTACAACAGTTTAAATTTCTTAATTTCTTCTTTAATTTACCCCTACATCTGTATCTTTAATAAAATATTTTTCACAAACTGCAAATTTATTATTAAGTAAACTCTAAATTTATAAAAACCTCCATTCGTAAAATGTCTACGTCGACATGTTTCCTAGTTTTGTTTTAATTAATCAGCAGTTTTCAACAATAAGAAAAGACGTTTTTGAGTACAAAAAGAAAAAATGAAATAGACGTAACCTTTTTGTGACTATATTTTTTTAAATACTTGTTTCATGTAGAGCAGTGTTCAATTAGTTCTTAAATACCGCAAATTTGAATTTAAAACTTAAAATATTACTATAGGTAGTAACTTTAGCTTGTTCATTCATTTCACTTTAAACTCTTATAAATTGTTAGTTGTTTATTTTTTAACAAATAAAACACTGATAATTACTTTGTTAAAATGGAATATCACAAAGTAACGGCAGAACGTGTTAATTATTTGTTTATTTTTTATCAAGTTTATTAAGAAAAATCACTTTTAATCTCCTCCGTCCGCCATGACATACCCAGTACAATGTATCCAGAATGTTTTGTGTGGCACAGTTTATTTAAAACTGATTTTACTTAAATGTAAAAGCCTAGAAAGCAAAGGAAAATCCATTTGGAAATGAAACTACCATTATTCGAATAGAAATATTATAAAATTAAGACTAAATAATGAAACTAATACCTTCTTACAGAATTTAAAGCAAACCAACAGTTTCACGCTTGAGCGCCTTGATATTGGATATTTTTAGCCTGGTTCAATGACGCAGGATAAAAAAATAACCAAGATATTTATTTCACCTCACGTGGGTATAAATAGTTATAAAAGGACGTTCCAGAATTTTATTATTTCCTGCGAAATAAATAACTTAGTGGTGACGAAAATTATTCAACTACGAAGCAAGAAGCAGAGTGGACGTCGAGTAATGTTTTTATTACATTCTTGAGTAACAATTTGCTATTTTTGGAAAAATGTTCAGCTAATTTCTAATGTGCTATTAAAACAAAAAAGCGGGTATCAAATAAGGATTTGTTAGTTAATAAATAACAAAAGATTTTATTTTCTCAAAATATATTTTTGGCAGAATGCATCCCTAACTAGTTTGTGAATTACACTCACAATAATTATAATCACGAAGCAATAAAATTCCTAAATAATTGAATGATATTGTTTTACAAAAGAAGTTGTTAAAAAGAAGCATTCCTTACTAACTTAAGCCACAAAAATGATTAAGAAGCACAGCTGCCATCATAATTCATTAAAGCTGCTAGACTTACAGAATCTCGAAATACCGAAAATAGTAAAGTGCATCACTACGCTAACACTAGGAAAGTACTACGCTGCTAACTAAACTAACATCTAACATGCTGTGGCGAAGAGCATGGACTGGTGCTGATCTAAATACGATTTTAGAGTATTAGCGATGCTATGATCCATTTTCTAGAGCGACGCTGCTTACCATGTGATCCCGAAGTGATGAATATACTTTACGGCGTTGGATCCTGGAGAGTGGGTGCGGGACTCGAAATTAGGAGATATTAATTATTATTAGTTTTTCATTGTTCACACGTACATCGTCATATTGTTTTATTAGTAATGCTATTGTGACAAAAGCAAAAATAAACAGGACTGAGTTATATAGTATTATAGTGCGTTTATAAAGTTTCACGATTAACAAATTATAAATTATGAATGATCGAGGAAAGTAATAACGCTGCAAAATAAAGTGAGGCAAGTGATAGGGGTAAAAGTGATGGGGAAATAATGTGTTTTTCACTTATTTATAAGATAAAACAAACTCTTTTTGTGGCTGTTTTATTAGGTTGCCCGGAAAAAAATGTCGTTTTTCTTCGAAGAGCTGCCTACTCTGCAATTTTGGTGTATAAAAAGGTGCAAATGTCTGAGAATTATTTACAATTGTCTGTAAATTTGTAATTGTCCGCAATTTTTGCAATTGTATAAATTTACAATTGCCTATAATTTTTGGAATTACTTGCAAATGTTGCAATTATTCCCAATTTTGACTTTATTTATTATTTAATTAATATACATTGTGGTAAATGTAACGTGGTGTACAATGATACCTGCATTTTTGCTTTTATTAATAATTCGTTATATTATGAGGTCCCACTGCAACTTTTCTACGTTCATCTGTTATTTTAACGAAACACGATTTTAATGAAAGATTGCATATGGAAGAATACAACGCGACCGGGTTGCCTTGCAAAATTTTTATTGGCGAATATTTACAATGTAATTTCAAAGTAAAAAAATGTACAGTCAGGAGCATTAAATTTTTGTCGTCACTGTCAAACAAAACGTTAGTTTTAATTCCAGAAATTAGAAATTTTTATTTATGTTTTACCAAGAAAATATCAAAATAAATATTTAAGAGACTACTCCTAGCATTCAAAATTAAGACACGAGTCTCCTCAATTTTAATAAAATACTATGCTCGCGACTGTGTGTACATACAATTCATTAAATTTTTTTGCATTTAGTGTTTTAAAATTTATTTAAGTCTGAAGACTTATGCGCCCCCCCGGAGGGGCGCGCCTCATAGTTTGGGAAACGCTGCCATAAATGGTGGAAACCTTCAGTTGCGGCAGCTTTTGCGGAGGCAACCAAACTCTATTGTGCAAAGGGCAAATTTAGCTCCAATTTGGTATAAAATTTGTTTCCGTACGCGATGAACGTAGATCACCGACGAAAGAGGTCTCTTTTACACCTGGCTGCAAGTGACTTGCGGCAGGCTGAGAGGCGGCAACCAAGTTTTTTCGAGTTCTTCAGGTTGGTCTTCACTTAATGGCACCTCATTCCCTGCCCTAACAAATGAACGAATTTATTGGAAAAAAAACTGTTGAAACTTATACCAATAAAAGGTTACTTGCGGCAAGATTTTGCAAGGCAACCCGGACCCCGAAAATCGTGTTTCGTTAAAATAACAGAAAGAAAAGAGAAGTTGCAGTGGGATCTTAGACTAGCAAAGGAAAAAATAAAGAAAAGCAAGGTTGGTAGAGCTGGACTATGTATTAGAAGGTTGCCTTGATCAGCGCAGAGGACAGAGGGTGCGTATCTCGTTACGTCACGTCACGTGATAAATTCGTTATATTTGATCAATAGGACCACAGAATTGATTCCATTTTTAATTAATTAGATTATGCTTTAGGAAACAGATTAAAACTCACTCTATTCATTTGATTGTGACAGATAGAAGTTTCGTGTGACGTGACGAGTTACTTTTGCGGAGGGGAAATTTCAAACTGCATATTAAATGGGAATGAAGCAACCTTTTAGATGCAATATCAGTTTTACCAATCTTGAAGAAAAGCTTAAGTAGCGACATTTTGCGATCGCTTTCATCTGACATTGCTTTAGGATTGACAAATTGAAGCCAGCTTGCTGCATAATAAATCGTCCCATAAAAGGCTATAAATTTTACATTTTTATTAAAAAGTTGAAATTTGTATAACGGATAAAAAAGAAAAATAATATCTGGGCGATGTCCTACATTATCACAAGAGGAGTTATAGCTAGATCCTATGAGTATTTAACAAAATCGCAGAAATTTTCCTTGATTACAAATTTAATAACATATAGACATTTTTTCCGTAGAAAGCCATAAATAAAAACGTTTTTCAGTTTCATTTCATGGTAAACGCTAGTATTTCACTCTATTCTAAACGAGTTCATTGGTCTTGTGACGAAATACAGCTGTACTAGTGCCCATCAACCAATTTACATCTGAATCTTCAATGCATTTTAGCTCAACAACTAGGTATATCAAATCGGCTATAGATATAGACTTTTTGTTTTCTTTTTCTGTGTACTACCTGTGGTTAACAGATCGGACACTTATTTTGAATCACCCAGTATGGATAATAATGGCAACAGAAAACAATACAGATACAAAAAAAGCGTACAGAAAATGTGTGAAGCTTTAAATAGGATAATATTTACATTGTTTCTATGTGATAAGTAGTGTAACTCACTGCGCCATGAATTTTAGTTTGAAGCGACAAAATTTTTGATGCAGTGAGCTGCACTATACATCACATAGAAACAATCTAAACGTTATCCCATTTATAGCTTCACATATTTAATGTACGCTTAAATTATTTAAGATTAACTCTTGCTGCGCAATTTAGTTTGATAAATCTTTATTGTCTTTGTTATCGCTTTATTCGACTTAATTTCCAAACGTATCAAACTTGCGAATTTTTACGGCATAAAACTCATATGCAAAAATGGTTTTCACTGTGTAGCGTTAAAAATTTCATAGCAAGAGTTGATTTAAATAATTTATTAACGCATCGTAGAAATACAGTGACAAAGCTGAAATAATAAGTTTATGATATTTCTGTCAAAATTGCGTCTCAGCGAATGAAAATGTACTGAAATTTTATAGCGTTTTTCACTTGCTGCACCAGTTGCACTGAGTGTATTTCCATTTCGGTTCAGCTTTATGTAATTAAACGAGATGGAGATATACTCAGCGAAAACTGGTGAAGCCAGTGGAAAACGCTATTAAAGATGATAGAAGATAGAGATCGGACAACAACTCAGACTGCAGTTGGTGAGATTTTGAATTAAAAAAAATCCAAATCGAGAACCCATAATACGTTCAACTATAAGTAAAATCGAGAAAAAATTCAGAGAAACTGGAAATGCTACAGACAGACCTAGACGTGGTCGCTCAAAATTAACCCTAGATACCGAATTCAACGTCTTATTGGCCTTACAAGAAAATCTCCGTTCAACAAGTCGACAGATTGCTTTAGATAATTCAATAAACCATAATTGCGTTAAAAAAAAGTCAAAAGGATTTTTTTTTTGCCCATACAAAGTCAAGCTGGTTCATGAACTTTCAGGAGGATGATTTTGACTGTCGTCTACAATTGTGTGAGGAAATGCGGAGAGTATGTAATTATAATAACTTGTGAGAAATATTTTATTTTCGGATGAAGCTACATTCTGTTTAAACGATACCTTATATAGACAAAACTGAGCATCAGAAAATCCAAAAGGGATGAGGGTAAAACTACGCAGCATCCTCAAAAAGTCAATGTTTGGGCAGGGATATTGAGAGATCAGATATCGGGACCAGTATTCTTTAGTGGAAATTTAACTGAGGGAAGATACATATTTAGAATTCTTACAATTTGAACTAGTTCATGCGTTAGTGGAATTAATTATTTCCACACCCAGATCAACCAAATATATTTAATAATGAGATATGGTATTAGCAGGATGTTGCACTCTACAGCAGTGGTTCGTAATTATTTGCATGAGGTTATCCCAATCGATGATTACGACGAGACGGTCTTATGGCGTATACACGTGAACAGACCGGTATTAGACATGAAATGCGCTTAATTATTCCATATTCGTCACGTTCAAGAAGAGATCAATGCTGACGGTTGACTAACGGACAACATTTTGAACATATTCTTAATTTTATAATTTTGAGAAATTTCTTGGTTACTACCTAAATTGTATTACTTCTGATTTAATTTTTCTTGAAAATTTTGTCATTCAACCCCATAACTTTTACTTTTTGATTGCATAGAAAAGTATTATTTATAGAATAACGCACTCAAAAAACAATAGGTTTACGTTTGAAAAAAAAACAATCGATAGCGTTACAATTCTGAGATAGTTACCTTAAAAATAATAATTGAGGCTAAAAGATGTCCAATCAAAATCCTAAGTCGCTGTCCCGAATCGCTGTCTGAGAACAAAATATTTTCTTAGATACTGAATTAGTTTGCAAATGCCTGCAAACGTTGCAATTGTGTGCAATTGTCTGCAAATGTCTGCAATTGTTTGTCTCAACCTAAACATCTTAAACACTTGTACAAAATTATTCCAAAATCCCCGCGACAATCGTTTTCTGTCACAAATTATGATTTATGAAGAAATATGGATCTTTTTAAAAATCTCCTGATATAGGTAGTGGCTTAATCCTCGACATGTGTCAGTTTCTGTCGTTAACAAAGATCGTTTTGGAAGATAAGTAATGCTCAGTGTTTGGTGGAATATCTTTGGCGTGATCCATTTTGAAGTTGTTTCAAATGTTCGTGTAGTTAATAGGTATATTCGTTTTAGATGACTTAGGTTGCCGCAAGTCACCTGCGTCAACGAAATGTGTATTCGTTTTAGATTTTCGGCATGCTGTATTTGACATTGGCATATTCGTTTTAATTGCCACTGCGGCAGTGCTGGTGTTGACGCAATGTGCACCTACTCCAGAGTAGGGTTTAGTTGCGTCAACACCAAAGTGTTGTTTACTTAACCTTAATTTAGTTATTTTTCTGAAACGTCGGTGTTCATCACACAGAAAACTCTTTGTTTGAATACAGTCGATGCATTTATTTATTTGAATGATGCACACTTTACGTTAATTCAAGCAGTTTCTTTTGATTCAAACATTTTTTTTACTTGAATAGAATACATAATGGCTTTTCTTTTAAATAAATGAATGCATTGAACGTACCCAAACGAAAATTATGTTGATTTAACATTTTTCTTTTCTCTGGGCACCAACTTGCCCATCCAAACTATTCGTTTTAGATCAATTTCTGATGCAACCATAACTTGACCTAGATGGGCATCGGCTACTTGACGATGACGCTACTTTGGCAAACCCAGCATTTCTAAAACGAATATACCTAATGTTGCAGTCTGTTGTGCTCAACTTACCAAAGTACACGAACTTTTACGTTTATGGTACCCTACATTAATAAATACAAATCACGTAATCCACCGCTAGAATAATGCAAAACCGCATAAAACAATTAGGCCTCGATAAAAACTGTGTTACGGGCACAGTTTGTCTCAGCTGCATGACACTGGTCGCGCTATGTCACCTAAACCCGTCCATGTCTCTCCTGTGTTTGTTGCCGCTGTAGTCAACCAGAATTCTTGATTTTTTTAAACCTATCGCCCCTTGATTACTTAGATTGGTTTCTAACTAATTTACTGCTTATACTGAGCGAATTACACTCTCCATTTTACCCGCGTCATCGAGTTTTCGACGAAAACGGTTTCGTAATTCTTTTGTCTTGTGTTGCCATCATTTTTCAACTCTGTGACGGTCGAAGTTTATATTTGTGGTAAATCTTTCTGTTAAACGAATGGCAGCCCTGATGTCCTCTCGACTTCGCGCGTTTAATAAAAGTCCAATTAAAAAAAAGCAAATAAGTTCCAATTTTAATTGCAATTTAGGCTCATTTCTAATTTTGAGACATAACACCTTCATCCACTCGTCTTATTATTATCGCATCCGAAAAATATTGACCTAGAATTTCTGAATGAATTCAAAGCTTTCTTTTACGGTCTGGGTACACAGAACTACAGCAAGATATAGCTGTGGAAAAGCGATTTAATTAATCCAGAGTTAGACGTCTGTATAAATAATTATATCCAATGCATGTCCATCCCCCACGGAATTAATTACCGGATGTTTCAAATTTTTGTAGTATATATCCACCATAATTTTCTAATATTGTTCAAAATACTTAATATTAAAGAGTGAAACTTTTTAATATACGAAAATAGTTTATTTGAATTTAATGCCCGCAGAGCAATGATGCCGCTGGCTATTGGCTTTTAAATAAGGTGAGCATGCGACAGATGGCTCCACTCGAAGTAAACGCATTGAAATCAGAACTAAAAAAAAACTGCCGTATTCTTCTCGGCTGGGATAATAATAACTTGAGGGTCAGCACTCCTGAAACGGGCAAACATCCAAGTAAATTTCATTCCGTGGGGTTTTTCGAGCACTATAATTTGATATACTTCGCATTTTTTCTTTAATTTTTCTATACACTAATAGCTTTACTTTCATTCTCTACCAGTTTTCAAACTTAATAAATGCACCAAAAATCTCAAGAAATTTACACCACTTTTGCTGTGTATGAGATTTGTAAAATTCTATTTTCATTATTTTCTCTACCAATTTGTTGTCTATAATTAATTAATTTTTTGTTATTGTTACAGAATTTCTTGACAGTATGAAACATTATTTTGCGTTGGTAACACAGCTCTTGTTGATGTAATTCATTTATTTAATATTGACAGCACTAATTCCAAGGAAGGAATAATGGTCAAAATTGAATTTTCCGATGCTTTCCACTGCGTACTTAAATAAATTTAAATAATTGTCTCCAACCACAGCGAAATTCTCGGAGTTTTAAAATATCGCCTTTTTCTGTAAAAATGGCATTAAAAGCGCAAAATAAAAAAAAAATAGTATAAAATACTCCTTACAGAAACTCGTCCACTCTCACTTCCAAAAGACTTCTTCCTGCCATTACGATGCCTAGTTTAGGAAAAATGTTTATATTAATTTTAATTAAAAAAATGTTTATATTAATTTTAATAAAAAAATGTTTAATGTTAATTAATTTTAATTCATATAAATAACAATTTTCGTAAACTAGGGGTCATACCATTAAACCACTTCTAGAAAGCTTATTTCAGTACACAGTTGTCTATTTCAATAGTAGGAATTCAGTGCTGTAGCAAGAAACACCGAAGTGCAATATGCTCTAAGGCCTAGTACATACTTGGATACAAAATCGCGCAACTTTGTTTCACAGTCTTGTTTCGCGATTGTTTCGAAATAGTTGCTAAACAAAATTTGATGTATCTCGAGTGTTCTGGGACAAAAAAGAACTTGAAATAGTGCTGCGCAACATTTGGACGTGGGAGGAAAAAGAAGATCAAAACTCGATAAATCTCGCTCACAATCAATCACCTTCGTATTTTATCGGCTCTGCTGCTTTTTTTAATTATGTGGTCTCAAAAAATAATAACTTTAAAACCCAACTTCGCCGAGAAAATAAATAGTTCTATGTTTTGCTTTTCTTCTATTTTTAATTTTTTATTGAGCATGAGAACCATATCCTACAGGTATAATTCCAATATCGCTGACCACGGCAGTGAGTGCACATACCAAAGGTTGAGGTTTGAATGACCGCAGCTTGTCATGTAGACCACGAAATTTAAGGCAAAATGACGCTGCTTGACGGATCCACTGCAATAAAAAACGAATTTTAACAATTTTTTTCAAAATTTCCATTATGCCTTGACAGCAAGCATGGTCGGCTTGCATGGGATGACTTATTATGTAATAAACTGGCTTCAATTCGTCAATCTTAATGCAATGTCAGGTCAAAAAGCTATCGTAGGATGCCACTATTTAAACTATTCATTAATGCATTACATGCACAGTTATATCAAATTTCATAAAAAAACCAAATGTGTCAAAAATAGTTTTTTTCGATTTCTAAACAATCGAGTCAAAAGAGCTTACGTCATTTTGCCTAAAACTACGTGGTCTAGAATGACAAGCTGCGGTCATTCAAACCTCAACCTTTGATATGTGCACTGCCATGGCCAGCGATATTGGAATTGCTGCATATAGCATCGCTGCTTGATATGGTTCTCATGCTCAGTAAAAAATTAAAAATAAAAGAAAAGCAAAACATTGAACTATTTATTTACTCGGCGAATTGGGTTTTAAAATCCATAAATCTTTTTCAGCTTCGAAAATTACAATTTTGTATTTTTTTATTAAATCTTCTACAGGGTGTTATCGAGTATGATGGGAATAATTTTACCTCGTATTGTGTTGCGATTTAACCTAATTTATCTATATACAAAATTTTTTCGTTTCAGTGATATAACCTACAAAAGCAACTTGAAAAGCATACTTTGAGAAAAAGAACTACGCAACAATTAAGTATTGCACATTGACAGATAAAATTCCGTCTAATGTTTTCAAGGTAAGTTAGAGCTTTTCGAAATTTCGAGTTGTTGCTACAATAAAATCTTTCGACCTAATTATCTCGAAAAAGGTTAATCTGACGAAGATGGAACTTGGAAGATGGAGTTCATTTGACTAGTATAATTTCATTCGTACAATTCAATTTTTGTTTCAAGTCTTTAAAAAGTGACAATAAGTAACTTATGTATTAAAATTAAAAATTAGGTTAAATTGTAATACTTTAATGTGGTCTATACATGGTATAATTATTGTCATCTTATTCGATAACATCTTGTATATCTATTTTTATTATTCGATTTTTATACAATACTAAAAAGACGTCCTACAAGGCTACAAGCAAGCTGTACCATGGAAATCTAGTTTTTTTTTTGAGACCACATAAATTAAAAAAAAACAGCAGAGCCGATAAAATACGATTGTGAGTGAGATTTATCGAATTTGTGATCTTCATCTTCTTTTTTCTCCCACGTCCAAATGTTGCGCAACACTGTTTCAAGTTTCCCATTTGAAATGGGAAACAAAAATTCTCCGATTTTTGTTCCCGAACACTCGAGGTACATCATATTTTGTCTAGCAACTGTTTCGAAACAATCGCGAACAAGACTCTGAAACAAAGTTGCGCGGTTTTTTATCCAAGTGCGTACTAGGTTTCGATACAAAAGTTCTGCGATTTTGTCCCGGAACACCACATTTTTTAAAACAGTTGTTTATTGTAAAGCCGTGTTCCATTAACTCTTAAATACCCCACATTTGAATTTAAAACGTAAAATATTACTACAGGTAGTAACTTTTGATTGTTAATTAATTTCACTTTAAATTCTTGTAACTTCTTAGTTATTGATTTTTTACCAAAAGTTTATTAAGAAAAAAATCTTTAATTTGATCTCTTCTAGTTAGCCACTTACGACGCGTGTGCCCCGTTGTAATTGTGTCCTACGCAATAAATAACTTTAGTCACTAAAAAGCAATTTTGTATGTTCCATACTCGTTAGATTTAGAATGTCTTCGGAAATCAAGGAAACAAGAACGCTGCTTATTTGAATTGAAGTTGAAGATGACAATTTGCTGCAATAATTACGTTCTAAAAATGTTCCTTTCATTGTAATCTGCGACGGATAATACTACAGATAATTTATACTAAACATAATTTAGATACATAAATGTATGATATGTTAGTACTTTTACTACACAGACAAAAATCGGTAGCCAGCTGTCGATGAAATACGCACACGTCGCTTTGCGCAAATATGACACAATCGTTCCATACTAAAGCGCAATAAATGTGGCGGTATTATTTTTACAAAGAAATCATAATTGAATCATAAAAACGCTACCTTTAAATCCTTTCTCGAATCCACGTGGACTAGTTTACGCTTTCAAATTATAATCCAAAATTCAGAAATTATAACCAATAGTATTCACCAGACCAGAGAAAAATAATACTTTCTCCGCGTCGACAGGGTCACCGCGCTAGATGTGCGTTAGCTGGATAGCAGCGCCGCGGGTCGCAACAGTGTGCGCTCATAAGAATACAGCAAAAGAAATATTCTTCGCCGCGCTAGATGTGCGACAACTGTTGCTTGTTTAGTACACCCTTAACTTGTACAAAAATTAATTTGCACTTAATCAGGTTAATATTTAAAAATATTCAGCCATGCCAAACACAAGCCAAAACACAAAAAATGACTACTTTTATTTTTTGAGTGGTGTATTTTGGTTAGTCATGATAGGCCAGGAAAATATTTAATTATAACTGCCAGATTATAAAAACGTAAGTGCTTCATTTTATTACATATTGATTTAAAGATTTATAACATAGTGGCAGCGATTTAGTGCAAAACCAGGAAAAAAGAATTTATTGAAAAGGAGGGAAAAAAGCAATGTTGAAGCCCAGAAAAACTTCGTCCTTTCCTCAAAATGGTTTTTAAATCACCAAAAACATTTACCATAGGAGAAAATTCGGCAGGACAATAGGAAAAATGGAGACAGAAGAAGTTTTCCTGAAAGTAGCTGAACTCTCAAACCAAGCCCCTGTCCTAACAAAGAGCAACATTACTGCATGTGCCACAGCACTGGAACCGTATAATACTTTTAATTTTGTGGATGAACGAGGAGAGCCAGTCACAGGTGATAAAATAACCCCTAAGGTAATCCTAGACACGATAACAAGACATTATCAGCCTTACAAAAATACCACTAACATAAGATATAAATTTTTCTCTCAGTTACAAAAGGAAAACCAGCCAATTGACGTATTTGTAATCAATTTAAAAGTATTAGCTAAAGATTGTGACTTTTGTGCTATGTCAGATGATCTGATAGCTTTTAGAATTCTTTGTGGCGTATTGTTAAAGGAAAGAGATCTGAAATTACGTTAGGTGATAGCTATCTGTAGGGCAGAAGAAATTGCGAAAGGACAAGGAAGTGTCATGTCTGCGGATCCAGACAGTCAGATAAACCTAATTAAAAACAAAAAATCGAATAGCTCAAAAGGAAACGAGTTATACAAACCATGAAATTCCGGTTGAAAGAATAGTGAAACTAAATACCCAAAACAAGGATGGAGTCCTAAAGAAGACAGAAGAGCCCACTGATTGGGTCTACACTATAGTTCTTGCCAAAAGACCTACCAGTAAGATCAGAATATGCATGGATCCGAGATCCCTAAACAAATTTATAAAAAGAGAACATTTTGAGCTCCCAACGGTGGACAATATCCTAGCAGAAATAAGAAATTCAAAAATATTTACGGTTCTTGACGCCTCATCTTCTTTCCTGCATATGTGTACCTCTAGATGAAGAAAGTCGCAAGATATGCAAAATATCGACTTCATGTGGCATGCATAGCTTTCAAAGGCTACCATTTGGGTTCAATAGCAGTCGAAAAGTATGGCAAAAAACAATATACTATACGCTTGAGGGGCTGGAAGGAGTATACACGTATACGGATGATGTTCTCGTTACAAGGTGAGATCACAGAAGAATACAGTCATCGTTTATACTTGGTTTTGGAAAGAAGCAGAGCAGCCAACTTAAAATTAGTAGACACAAAATGCAGTTAGCCCGCCAGAAAATTACCTTTTTGGGACAAGAAATCAGCTCAGAAGGTGCCAGCAAAGGCCAAACGAAACTGAAGGCAGTGCAAAATATACAACCACCGTCTAATATAAAGGAACTACAACGTTTCTTGGGAATAATGAAATACTTAAGCAGAAACATTCCCAATGCTTCAGAGACAACCCAAGTTTTAAGACAGCTGCTAAGCGCTAAGCTATCGAAGAACTACAACAAATGCAGCAACGTCAAGCTAGATACCAGCATCATGCTAAACGTCTCAGTGAGCTAGACAAGTCAGAAAGTCATAGTCCAAAGAAAATTAGAGAGTGGACGGACTCCCGGAAACATACAGT
This sequence comes from Prosopocoilus inquinatus, assembly GCA_036172665.1. NCBI lineage: Eukaryota > Metazoa > Arthropoda > Insecta > Coleoptera > Lucanidae > Prosopocoilus > Prosopocoilus inquinatus. The sequence goes on from CM069870.1 coordinate 47,480,760, forward strand.
TCGGAATAGTTCTGAATTTGGTAAGATAAGCTGCGGCAAATGATGACCAGGCTAAATGTCCATCTTCAAAAATTATTTTTAATAATACAGGCTGTTCCATAAAGTCCTACGGACCAAAGTTGCATTTTATTTAAATAGAACACCCTGTATAAGAGACTATTTGAAATGTTCTGAACGTACCTTTTCTAAAAATATAATATAATATAATATTTTATATCGTGCGATTAACGAGTTATGACTAATTTTGTCCAAAAATTAGTATAACTTTAACGACCTCTCTAACAAATTTTGGTGCAAATCGTTTTTGATTGCAGCGAATCTCTTGAGCAGCCTCGGTACAGCTGTTTCAGCCCTATTTGGGCTTTATCAGTAGACGCTTAGCTCAAGAGTTCCACTGCAAACCAAAACGATTCGACCAAGGATAATCGCAGTTGCGATGTAATAGTAAATAGTTTAAACAGCGATATCCTACGATCGCTTTTTGTCACTAAATCATCCCATGCAAGACGGCCGTGCTTGTTGTCAAAACATAATGAAAAACGATTTGCATTTTTTTTAAACTTTCATTACAGCAAGCATGGCCGCCATGCATAGGATTTTGCTCCTCTCTGTATACAGTTTCAGTCTCAAACGAGGGTTTTGGGACACCCTGTATAGTGTTCCATTTAAAAAATAATAACTTAGATTTGTAACTTATTAAACACACCTAAATATACACCTTACAAATAATTTTAAATTATGAAAATAGAAACCTACACAACTTTTGTTCAGACATTCTTTTAGATAAAATGAATTTAAAGAGGCATTTTTGGACTTTTCCAGAGGTCTGAGAAACCCTGTATAAGAGCAAACCGAAGATAGTGAATCTTATAAAGTTGAAGTAGAAAATGACGGTGTAATAAGAAGAAACAGGATCCACTTATAACCAATACCAGAGAAAGTGACACCTACAGTTCCAGATAATAGACCATGTGAATCGAAGCCATCTCCACGACCAGACAGAAACGTGCACCGGCATCACTTGAAGGACTATATCGCTAATTAAAAAAAAAAGAAACGATAACATGTAACATTAGTGTCAATAATTTTAGTTTAATCGTGTTAATATATTTTGGTTAGTCATGGTTGGCCAGGAAAGCAATAAATAATTGTAACTGCCAGATTATAAACGCGTAAAAAATTTGGTTGAATTCTTGGCTTCCGGTTGCAACCCGTGTCTTGAATTTCTTCTACTGCCGACGTTTCCTTCTTCATTGTAGAAGAACTTCCTCAGGGCTGCTGCTCTTGGTCGTCTTACTGCTGCTTCTTGTAAGTCGATAAGAGTGATTTGGCATGTCCGTTGTCGCGGTATTGTAGGTGGGGGCAGCGGGGTGGAACGGTGGGTGGGATTGATCCGTTGGTGCGTGACGGATCGTTAATGAGATGCTTCCATGTGTTGTGAAGGTAGAAGCTATTATCACGGTTCAGGTTATTAGGGTATTTGAAAGTTTCTGTAGATTCATGGATTTGACATTTTATTTCAACTTTCAGACACAAAACTCTTAGCCCGCTCATTTCATTTCTTTAACTGTAAAATAAGTGAAATTTTCCGTGAAAAATCCGTGAATCTATAGAAATTTTCGAACACCCTAATAACCTGAACCGTTATAATGGCTTCTACCTTCACAATACATGGAAACGTCTCATTAACGATCCGTCACACACCAACAGATCAATCCCCGGCCACCGTGCCACCTCGCTGCCCTCATCGACCACTATATATACCACGACAACGAACATGCCAACTCAGTCTTATAGACTTACAAGAAGCAGTAAGACCACCAGCAGCAACAGCAGCAGCGCTCTGAGCAAGTTTTCTGCAATGAAGAACGAGACGTCGGTAGTGGAAGAAATTCTATACACGTATTGCCAACGGAAGCCAAGAATTCCACCATGGACGACGGCCGCGGACGCCTTCAAGTTAAATGTAGAAAAGATAAGTGCTTAATTATATTATACAGGGTGTTCTTTTACTGTGTTCAAATAAAAAAAACCTCAATATAAGTGCACGAAATGCTATTTTCTGCGGTTTTTTTACTACCGTATCATAGCCAAAAAATTTCAGATGAACCACTTGTTTGGAACTGCTGAAATGTGCGACAAAGATAGCAAGGTAAACTTCGCCTTCCTCTCGATCCTGCACTCGATCTTCAACGCAGCGTTTCGTAATAATAATTATTGATATCGTTTATTAATTATTTTATTTAAAGTTTTAATTCACTGAGGGACGTATTCTGTAACTTATTAACGGGCTGTTAAAATTTAAAATATAGTTCCATGATTGGCTGTTACCGTAGCAACAAAATTTTAAAATTAACGAACAGATAAAACAGCGACATCTTAGGATCGCTAAAACAGCGTTTTATCTGTTCATTACTATTACATCGCGATTGCGAGTAAATTGGACAAGTCGTTTTTGGTCTGCAGTGGGAATGTCGAGTTACGTCTCTGCTGATGAAACTCCAAACAGGGCTGAAACAGCTGTACAGAGGTTGCTAGAGGTTTTCACTGCAATCAAAAACTATTTGCAACAAATTTTTTTAAATTTAACGTTTTGATACAGAATAGAGCCCTGAGCGGAGTAATAGTGAGTTTGCGGTAGTGTGTTTTTCGTTATAAAAATTTTCCTTATAATATGTAGCGTTGATGTTATGGAAAATTATTCCATATAACTAATTTCCTTAGGAAATTTGTAGGCATGCACAGGCGATTTTAGTCGACATAGTTGCCGAACATTTTTAATTTTTTAATTAATAATAATAATATTATAAAAGATGCAATATTATTCAGATTTTCAGTACTGACCAACTCACAACATCAAATTGGAAGAGCGATCTGTCCGTCTGTCACGCTGACAATTCTTGCTCCAACGGTCACTTCCTAACCAAGAGACGTTTATAACGTAATTTATTTTTGATGATAATCGCAAGCGAACTTTTCATAATATTGCATTACATTATATTATAAGCAAAAATGGCCGTCTAACGTAACGGAAAAGCGTTGCCGCAAACTCACTAATATGTTTTACCATATCAACTGAATAAATCCGAAAATTTATGCACCAATTAGGCAAGGGCGTTAAAAATGTTCTTCCTTCACCCTTTTACGTAAATAAACTTTTGCTGTAATAACGCTGCTAACTATGAAGCTATCCATCGAAAAAAAAAGTGTTGCTGCAATTCTGAGCTCTATCGTAACCATCGTAACATATTTACAGTCTATGTATTTAAATGGCTCTGTAACACGTTACAGGCTTACGTCAAATTTTATAAATCTATTAAAAATTAATATGGAATGAGAAACTGCAATTTGTTTGTACGTCGCTTTTAATTTGTTCGGCAATTACGAACTACAGCTTCTTGAATTGCACTAGTTTTTAATTAAAAAATATTTAAACTTGTAATTACTTGCAGTGAAGTTAATTTTAAAAAATCCAGGCACATTTTAAACTTTTTGATTGACCAACTGACCGAGCGTCGCTCATGCTCAAGATCAAGTGAAGTACTGACCCTGACCTATTTCGACTTCGGATCGTAATTCAACAGGCGGCCGCGTTCCACTTTTAGCGTTGCCAGTAGTTCCAAACGGTTTAGTGAAAATCTGCCACTGAAAACTATTAAATTTTTGTTAAGAACATATGACTTCAAACGTTGCCATTTACGGTGATATATTACAGGTTTAAAGATATATAACAAAAATCGTCCAGAAACAGATGATAATATTTTTTGGCACTATTTTCTTGTAACATAAATTAGTATAATGTAAAAACAGCTTTTTTGTACCACTGCTGAAATTGATTCATTAAAAAAAAATAAAGAACAGATAAAACAGCGGCATCATACGATTGCTTTATGACCTAACATTGCATTAGGATAAACAAATTGAAGCCAAATAGGGCTGAAATAGCTGTACAGAGGCTGCTCGAGGAGTTCACTGCAATCAAAAACTATTTGCAACAAAATTTTAAAAAAATAGTTCATAAGTTAGTCAAGTCTGCTTTTTTATTCCGCTTGGTTTCGAAGTTATTTGTGAAAATTGTTAGAGTGAAAATTTTCTACAAAGCAAAATGCAAAATTGCAGATGTAGGAATTCTAATAACTAAAAAATAATAGAGTTATTGCAATAACCCTTAACAATTAATGTTTACCCTATTATAGGCTGCGGATGTTAATCAGTTACAAATCTTACAAATTCCAAATTATAATATTATCTTAGAAAAATTTTGTGCAAATCGTTTTTGATTGCAGTGAGAACCTCGACCAGCCTCTGGACAGCTGTTTCAGCCCTGCTTGGGGCTTCTTCAGCAGAAACGTAGCTCGACATTCCCACTGCAGACCAAAAACGACTTGCCCAATTTATTCGCAATTGCGATGTAAGAATGATGAACATATAAAATAGCGACATCTTACTATCGCTTTTTGACCTAACATTGCAGTAGGATAGACAAATTGAAGCGGGATTTGCTCCTAATGAGTCCCCCATGCAAGGCGGCCATGCTTGCTGTCAAAGCATAATGAAAGGTTTTAGAAAAATTTTGTGCAAATCGTTTTTGATTGCAGTGAGAACCTCGAGCAGCCTCTGGACAGCTGTTTCAGCCCTGCTTGGGGCTTCTTCAGCAGAAACGTAGCTCGACATTCCCACTGCAGACCAAAAACGACTTGACCAATTTATTCGCGTTCATCATTCTTACATCGCAATTGCGAATAAATTGGGCAAGTCGTTTTTGGTCTGCAGTGGGAATGTCGAGCTACGTTTCTGCTGAAGAAGCCCCAAGCAGGGCTGAAACAGCTGTCCAGAGGCTGCTCGAGGTTCTCACTGCAATCAAAAACGATTTGCACAAAATTTTTCTAAAACCTTTCATTATGCTTTGACAGCAAGCATGGCCGCCTTGCATGGGGGACTCATTAGGAGCAAATCCCGCTTCAATTTGTCTATCCTACTGCAATGTTAGGTCAAAAAGCGATAGTAAGATGTCGCTATTTTATATGTTCATCATTCTTACATCGCAATTGCGAATAAATTGGGCAAGTCGTTTTTGGTCTGCAGTGGGAATGTCGAGCTACGTTTCTGCTGAAGAAGCCCCAAGCAGGGCTGAAACAGCTGTCCAGAGGCTGCTCGAGGTTCTCACTGCAATCAAAAACGATTTGCACAAAATTTTTCTAAAACCTTTCATTATGCTTTGACAGCAAGCATGGCCGCCTTGCATGGGGGACTCATTAGGAGCAAATCCCGCTTCAATTTGTCTATCCTACTGCAATGTTAGGTCAAAAAGCGATAGTAAGATGTCGCTATTTTTTATGTTTATAATATTATCAGGCAAGATCCAAGGACGTGGTGGAGGTGTTTGCATATACATCAAAACTATTTATAATTTTCAAGTTATCGAGACAAATAACATCTTTGAACAAATATGGCTAAAATTAGAATGCAATAGTCTAGTCCTGGGAATTGAAGGTGTTTATAGACCTCCGATATTAAATTACAGAACTTTTACGGATGAATTTGAACAGTGCTGTTTATTTTGTTCTACATTCTGTGATAAATTGATATGCTTGGGGGTTTTAATATCGACTTATTTCGTCCTAACAACTTTGATGCTGTATATTTTAACAGTATGCTTGAATCGCTTGATCTTAGTCAAATTATAACAGAACCTACCAGAAGCACCCAAAATTCGATAACTTTGATTGATTTAATTATTACATCAGAGGTTAATTTTATTTCTGGCTTCGGTGTAGGTGGACTAAACATATCTGATCATGAAATAATTTTTTGTGAACTCAATACAAAAAAAAACCTTCAGTAACTCCAGCTTTTAAAACTTTTAGAAGTTTGACCCGGTATTATTTAAACGCGATCTATCGCTAGTTACCTTTCATCGCATGTTCTATGTAAACGATATAGATAAGAAACTTAATTATTTCAATCGTCAGTTACTTCTGCTTTTTGACAAACATGCTCCTATCATTACTTAGAAAAATTACTAAAAAGAAGGCTCCTTGGATTACTTGGATAAGGCCAGGTATCTTAGGGTTGGTTCAGAGAATAAATGAGAGTATTATAAAATACTACGCAATCTAACTACTCAGGCCATAAACAGAGAAAGGAAAACGTATTTTCAATTTTCATGCGGTTCCTGAGATCCCAGATCTCTTTGGAAAGAACTGAAGTCACTAAATATTATTAATTCTACGCCATCAGCTTTACCAGAAGCACTGCAAAAATTAGACGTTATTAATAATTTCTTTATTGAAAAGGTGCCTATTACGAATGTAAATAACTCCGATCTAATTAATTTTTGCAACAACAATAAATTTTGTGTAAATGCTTCTGAAATGAATTTTAAAACAGTGGACGAAATGATTATTGCAAAATTGCTTGATCAAATCAAAAGTAATGCATGTGGTTCTGATTACATTAATCTTTTAATGATTAAATAGTGCTGTCCAACTATTCTACCTTTTCTGACTCCCATTATTAATTCTTGTTTAATCCATCATACCTTTCCTCATTGCTGGAAAAATGCCTTAATTGTACCTATTGCTAAGATAAGTAATCCAACGGACTTCAAAGATCTAAGACCGATTAGCCTTCTTCCAATTTTTTCCAAAATATTTGAAAATATCAATTACCACTTAAGAGAAAACTTACAGGCCAATAATATCATTTCCAAGTCTCACTCTCTTATAATTAATGCATCTAAATCAATAATCTTATTATTCGGCAAAGCTAAAGATTGTAGTCAACTGACGTCAAATGTAAATTTAAGCGTCAATAATATCAACATTTCCTTTACGGGAACAGTTAATAATTAATTAATAGTTTAGTTTAGATTTAGAGAATTTAACTGTAGGCACTTTTTTCTATTAAATAATTAATTTACTTTTATTGCATTAAGTTTCTATTGTTTTTTTGTATGCCTAGGTTACGGTGGTAGATCAAAAACAACTCTGTTGATTTTTGAACCGCGGCTAGTGGTTTTCTAAATTTCCTTTTAATTTTAAATTATTATTGTATTATGTTATGTTCGTTTTCTTTTGAAATTTGGAAAATGAAGATCAATTATTATTATTATTATTAATACAAAGTTTTTTTAATCTCAAACCGGAAGAAAAATGAAAGGAACACACTCAACGTTTCGCTATAGATTTATAGCTTCGTCAGCTATAAATCTACAGCGAAACGTTGAGTGTGTTTCCTTCATTTTTCTGTCCGGTTTGAGATTAAAAAAACTTTCTACTTACAATTTTCATCGGACAAGAACAAACTTCAATTAATATTATTATTATACAAAACTTATAGGAACTAATTCAAAGTTTCTCTGTGTGCTAACAGGAAAACAATTTATGGTCGGATAAACGAGATATAAACTAAACTGAAGTATTTTTGAATATGGTGATAAGGGGATGAATAAAATCCTAGTAATTAGCTAATGACTCTGTTATTGACAGTGACACAAGTAAAGGTCGCTTTACAGTTCACAACTTTCATTGCTAGCAATAAACAAGTGCAGCAATAAAAAATTGAGCAACGTTTATTACGGTACACTTTACAGACGGAAATAAAATTGCTAGTGAATCAAGCTTCAGGTTTACAACTTCCTTAAAAAAATCACTTTGACATTGAGTGTTTTAAATATGTTTCTCGCAGAAAAGCAATCAAAGTTAATAAATAAATTCGTATGTAATCGTAAATTTTTCTTTAACTTACAAAATTAATCAAAATGAAGTTATATTTTTGTCATATACGTTATTTCTTTATTTTATAAAGTTGATATTTAAAAAATTATCAACAAATTCCCCAGAATCAACTCTGCAATGCAAGAAAAATCGGTTCGGACCTATTTTCTGCAATTACAATGAAACTTGCCTCGGCTGATCGAAATACAAATACTGCGCACACGCTTAATACGTTTTCGCTGCAATTATTTATTGCCGGCAATGAAAATTGCGAAATGTAAAGTGGCCTTTGGATCCTAGCAGATGTCTCAGTTTTTCTCGAGCTAAAAAAACATGTAAGGTGATACAACGAAATCAGTCTTAAGTGAAAAGGAATATAAATTGTTAGTGTTCAATAGTTATAAATTTTCTAAAGTCAATGTATTAAAATGTGGAAAGATTCGTTGGAGATGCTACAATCGGAAGTGTGGAACAAAAGTGTATTCACATTTTTCGAGTGAAAAAAATGACTTGAAGTTAATTCAATTCAAAATCACGAAGCCGATGCATTCATGGAAAGGCACATTATCAGCAATTCTATAAAAAGCAAAGCTGAAGAGGATTTAACAGAAAGAACGTTGAAAATCGCGCTGAAACTTTAACTATGAACGACGAGAAGAAAAGTATATGTGGCTACAAGAAAAATCCAACCAACATTCAACACACAACTAAAAGCCAAGAAGTTATAAGTGCTGTAAAATATTTAAATTTAATAACTAACAAAGAAGAGAATTTTCTTATGTTTGTGGACGAATCGAAAAAGCTGATAATTATTTCCTCTTACACTAATGTACATTTTGTGTGTGTCAATTTTCATGTAAATTTCTTTAAGAAATGTTTGCAATCCATGGCGGGTTCAAAAACGTCTGTTATGTACCGGTAGTGTTTAGTTTGTTACCTGAATATACTACTAATGTGATAAATATACTACTAATGGTTAAAAAAGCCAGTGAATATTATTTAACTTTAATTAGGAGTATTAAAAACAAATGCGTAGAATTAGCTTAAACTTTCGCAAAATTATGTGGCCACATGCAAATATTATTGGCTGTAGATTTGATTTATGCCAAAACTGGTTCAAAAAAGTTCAGAAGTGCAAAGCTTAATAACAGAGAATAAAAGCAAGAATTCTAATTTAGGAAGATATTTAAAGATGTACAGGTTAGACAGGATCCTATCTAGAGGCTTCATTTTAGAATTTAAGAAAAACTTTAAATGCAAAAGTTGTAGGGTTTTATGACTATTATCTTTTAATTACGAAAAGAAACAAAAGCGCATCGCAAATTAGAGAAAGAGAAAAAAATTAGAAAAACAAAATTATAGGCCGCCTTAATATTTTAAACATTAATAATACATTGATATTTTAACCTCAAATATTTCACAAATGGCTCTTCCAGATATCAACACGTTATATATTTTTGAAATCAAGAAAATAGGGTCTTTCATCTTAGCATCTTAACTATATACATGGTGTTCTGTTTAAAAAAAAAAAACAAAAATTGTATTGTTTTCTCCAGTTTGTGATGCGCTTTCATTTCTCGTGATAACTCTAAAAGATAATAGGCATAAAACCATACAACTTTTGCATTTGAATTTTTTCTCTAGCTGCTAAAATAAACTCTCTAGATAGGGTGCAAAATATAAAAAAAAAAACTGTACTTTGAACTTCAGTTTCTAAATGCAAGCGACGTTAATATTTTTTCTTGCAACCAATTGATTATTTATTGCCACGAGTCTTAACAATAGTGGAATTTAGGAATTATATACAGAAAATTTCTTGTACAAAAATTATGTAACGAGTAGTACATAAAGAAATTATTTGCGCATATACAGCATGTTCCATAAGTGAGTTATTTACCAAATTTATACTTTGAAATGGAATGTACCAATTTAAAAAATAAGCATTTTTTATTCAGCAACTGTAACCCTAAATCGAAGCATTTGCAAACTATAGCTATTCAATTGAATTAAAGAGCTAAAATGTAGAGACATTTTATTCATAATCAACGGCTAAAAGAATATCTTCAGTTTACCTAACTAATTATAAACATCGTGTTGAATAATCCCTATAAATAAGAACAACACTTTTATGTACGTTTGTACAGAAATAATTGAAATTTAAAAGTTTATACCTAACCAAGGGATAAAATGGAAGAAAATATGAACATTAAGGACTCTTACAGAAAATGGAATCTCGTCTCATCGCATCCAAAAGAATGCGTTATACATTATGATTAAGAATTGTTTCCTGATATATTCAGGGTGAATAGAACATAGAAGGTCAGCTTTTTAAACAAGGTGTTCATGGGAAACCGCTACAATAACTTCCGTATTTTTATTTTTACGAAGTAACTTAAATTAGAAAAGTTTCTTTCTTCCTTTGTTTTCTTCCTCTTTCTTCCTTGATTTAAAAAAAAAGCAATTGAAAATCGGTTTTTCCAGATTCTCAATTGTTTTCAACTTTCTTAAATGGAACGTTAGGTTTTTATCATTTCGTCGCATTCAGGATGTTAATATCTATAAAATATCTCTCAAAGCCTACTATTTTATAAATGATTTGTAAGTACAAACGTAAAAACCACAGTCACGAAAACGCATAAACACAAAAACTATACATACTTGTAAAGTATACATACCGTTTCAATCTATTCGCTTGCACGCAACAAAACTTTTCATCCGAGGCCCCGGAGGGCTTGCCTCTTCGTTCTACCTTTTCTCAAGCGTAATTTAATCTGAAACAAGACAGATCTTGAAAATTTTTCCGCATAAATTTGTCTTGTCTTTCAGCGGTCCAAGTAGAGATCTCGAAGACGATTTATTTCAGGCTTCTTCACTATTTTAAAAGGTTCCAAGATAAAAGTAAATATGTATTACGTTTCCTTGCTTTTACCATCAGGAGTAAATTTTCAGAAAAAAACATTGTATTATAAAGGCCGGAAATATTATTAAGTATTTTGTTATATTTTGTTTGTTTCTTTATTTATTTATTTGTGTACAAACTTACTAAATATAAAATGAAATCTAGAAGGCCCACAAAAGATGGGAAACAAAAAAGAAAAGAAATTAAAAAAAAAATGCTGTAAACAATTATACAGGATGTTATCCAGTACGATGACAATAATAACCACGTATACCTAAAATAGTAAAGGAACTGCCATCTTCAGTACGCTACCAACTTAAGAGCACTAAAAAATGTCTAAAAACAACCTAATCACACTGACAAAATCATAAAAATGTTAAACCTAACAACAATCTAATCATCCTAAAAGATATATATGTATAAATGTAAGTAAATATAAATTAATATGTGAAAATTTAAAATAAACTATATATGTTATGTATAAATCGGAGAAAAAAAAATAATAAGATATCAAATAACAGGGAATTGTATACTTGTTTGTTCGTTGGAATGAGAAGTTTTTCGGGGTCTTTGGACTATTTATTTCCGCATTTCCGTGTTGTTTGGTTAGCTCTTATTTGTAAGGTTTTCTGACAGTTAATTTTAGGTGTTCAACTTTGAACAATTTATTTCCGCATTTCTGTGTTGTTTGGTTGGCTCTTGTTTGTAAGGTTTTCTGACGGTTAATTTTGGGTGTTCACATATTTTTTTTCCCCGATTTATACATTAACATATATAGTTTATTTAAACTTTTTACATATTAATTTATATTTACTTACTTTTAGACATGTATATCTTTTAGGATGATTAGATTGTTGTTAGCTTTAATATTTTTATGATTTTATCTGTGTGATTAGTTAGTTTTAAATCTTTTTTAGTGCTTTTAAGTTGGTAGCGTACTGAAGATGGCAGCTCAGCTGCCGAAATACGTATCTACGGATATAAAAATTATTGTGGGCGGAGGTTAATTTCAATTAGGTGTTCACATAATCTTTTTTTCCTTTCCCGATTAATATATAACACACATAGTTTATTGATTTTTAGGTATCAAATAACAGGGAATTATATACTTATTTATTCGTTAGAACAAGAAGATTTTTCGAGATCTTTGGACTATTTATTTTCGCATTTCCGTGTTGATTGGTTAGCTCTTATTTGTAAAGTTTTCTGACAGTTAATTTTAGATGTTCACATAATTATTATTATTTTTTTTCTCCGATTTATACGTAACGTATATAGTTTATTTTAAATTTTCACATATTAATTTATATTTACTTACATTTATACATATATATCTTTTAGGATGATTAGATTGTTGTTAGGTTTAACATTTTTATAATTTTATGAGTGTGATTAGGTTGTTTTTAGACATTTTTTAGTGCTCTTAACTTGATAGTGTACTAAAGATGGCAGCTTTACTGCCGAAATACGTATCTACGGATATGAAAATTATTGTGGGCGGAAATTAATTTCAATTTTCACGTATACCTAAACGATTTAATTTAATTTAAACTTTGATTTGAAACATTTCTTTTGTAAAATGAGTAACGAGAAGGATATGAAGGAAGCCGCCTTAAGCGAAATACCCTGTAGAATTTCCCTCTCGTTACTCATTTTACAAAAAAAAGTTACTTGGTATCATGTGGAGCATATTTTAAAATTAATTTGGTGTACACGGAGTGTTCCGTTTGGCCACTTCCTTATTTTAAACGGAACACTTTTACATTTTAGGATTTTGGACAATTTAATGTGAGTTAAATTTTCTGGGAAATTTTATTTTTATATATTGTTACGACTTCGGAGTTCGTAAATAATACTCGTCGACTAACCTTAAACACTTTATACTAAGAAAGCACAACAAAATACACTATGAATGTTATATACTGTAAACCTTATAACACTGCACATAGCTTCCTTATAACTCCCTATGTGCAGTTTTTAAAGGACTCAGCATTGAATATTGAGTAGTAACCATAGCAATGTAATGTTAAAAAGCCCTATGTGCAATTTTATAAGACTCGAAAATATATAGCCTCATGTCTATGTGCAGCGTTACAGGATTCGTACTATACTGGGTATCTCATAAGTACAAAGGAGATTGAAAGGGTTGCTGTAGGAGATCAAAATAAAGCTTTTTTTTCTTAATTCGCTTTTGACCAAAACCCATTAATAAGAAAGTTACGGCAGTTTAACTGTCTTATTTTCTTCTTTTATTTACACCTGTAGCTTCTTAATTAATCAAAATTATTTCACAATCTGCAACTTTATTGTCTAATAAACTCTAAATTTATCATATAAAATAGCGACATCTTACTATCGCTTTTTGACCTAACATTGCAGTAGGATAGACAAATTGAAGCGGGATTTTCTCCTAATGAGTCCCCCATGCAAGTCGGCCATGCTTGCTGTCAAAGCATAATGAAAGATTTTAGAAAAATTTTGTGCAAATCGTTTTTGATTGCAGTGAGAACCTCGAGCAGCCTCTGGACAGCTGTTTCAGCCCTGCTTGGGGCTTCTTCAGCAGAAACGTAGCTCGACATTCCCACTGCAGACCAAAAACGACTTGCCCAATTTATTCGCAAATGCGATGTAACAATGATGAACATGTAAAATAGCGACATCTTACTATCGCTTTTTGACCTAACATTGCAGTAGGATAGACAAATTGAAGCGGGATTTGCTCCTAATGAGTCCCCCATGCAAGGCGGCCATGCTTCCTGTCAAAGCATAATGAAAGATTTTAGAAAAATTTTGTGCAAATCGTTTTTGATTGCAGTGAGAACCTCGAGCAGCCTCTGGACAGCTGTTTCAGCCCTGCTTGGGGCTTCTTCAGCAGAAACGTAGCTCGACATTCCCACTGCAGACCAAAAACGACTTGCCCAATTTATTCGCAAATGCGATGTAAGAATGATGAACATATAAAATAGCGACATCTTACTATCGCTTTTTGACCTAACATTGCAGTAGGATAGACAAATTGAAGCGGGATTTGCTCCTAATGAGTCCCCCATGCAAGGCGGCCATGCTGGACTCATTAGGAGCAAATCCCGCTTCAATTTGTCTATCCTACTGCAATGTTAGGTCAAAAAGCGATAGTAAGATGTCGCTATTTTATATGTTCATCATTCTTACTTCGCATTTGCGAATAAATTGGGCAAGTCGTTTTTGGTCTGCAGTGGGAATGTCGAGCTACGTTTCTGCTGAAGAAGCCCCAAGCAGGGCTGAAACAGCTGTCCAGAGGCTGCTCGAGGTTCTCACTGCAATCAAAAACGATTTGCACAAAATTTTTCTAAAATCTTTCATTATGCTTTGACAGCAAGCATGGCCGCCTTGCATGGGGGACTCATTATGAGCAAATCCCGCTTCAATTTGTCTATCCTACTGCAATGTTAGGTCAAAAAGCGATAGTAAGATGTCGCTATTTTATATGTTCATCATTCTTACATCGCATTTGCGAATAAATTGGGCAAGTCGTTTTTGGTCTGCAGTGGGAATGTCGAGCTACGTTTCTGCTGAAGAAGCCCCAAGCAGGGCTGAAACAGCTGTCCAGAGGCTGCTCGAGGTTCTCACTGCAATCAAAAGCGATTTGCACAAAATTTTTCTAAAATCTTTCATTATGCTTTGACAGCAAGCATGGCCGCCTTGCATGGGGGACTCATTAGGAGCAAATCCCGCTTCAATTTGTCTATCCTACTGCAATGTTAGGTCAAAAAGCGATAGTAAGATGTCGCTATTTTATATGTTCATCATTCTTACATCGCATTTGCGAATAAATTGGGCAAGTCGTTTTTGGTCTGCAGTGGGAATGTCGAGCTACGTTTCTGCTGAAGAAGCCCCAAGCAGGGCTGAAACAGCTGTCCAGAGGCTGCTCGAGGTTCTCACTGCAATCAAAAACGATTTGCACAAAATTTTTCTAAAATCTTTCATTATGCTTTGACAGCAAGCATGGCCGCCTTGCATGGGGGACTCATTAGGAGCAAATCCCGCTTCAATTTGTCTATCCTACTGCAATGTTAGGTCAAAAAGCGATAGTAAGATGTCGCTATTTTACATGTTCATCATTGTTACATCGCATTTGCGAATAAATTGGGCAAGTCGTTTTTGGTCTGCAGTGGGAATGTCGAGCTACGTTTCTGCTGAAGAAGCCCCAAGCAGGGCTGAAACAGCTGTCCAGAGGCTGCTCGAGGTTCTCACTGCAATCAAAAACGATTTGCACAAAATTTTTCTAAAATCTTTCATTATGCTTTGACAGCAAGCATGGCCGCCTTGCATGGGGGACTCATTAGGAGCAAATCCCGCTTCAATTTGTCTATCCTACTGCAATGTTAGGTCAAAAAGCGATAGTAAGATGTCGCTATTTTATATGTTCATCATTCTTACATCGCATTTGCGAATAAATTGGGCAAGTCGTTTTTGGTCTGCAGTGGGAATGTCGAGCTACGTTTCTGCTGAAGAAGCCCCAAGCAGGGCTGAAACAGCTGTCCAGAGGCTGCTCGAGGTTCTCACTGCAATCAAAAACGATTTGCACAAAATTTTTCTAAATTTATCAAAACCACCATTCATAAAATGTCTATGTTAATCTGTTTCCTAGTTTTGTTTTTAATTAGTAGGCGGTGCACGACAACATGAAAATCCGTTTTTGGGGATTAAAAGAAAAATGAAATAGCAGTAGCTTTAACGTGACTACATTTTTTTAAAACAGTTGTTTATTATGAAGCAGTGTTCAATTAATTCATAAATGTCTGAAATTTGAATATAAAACGCAAAATATTATTACAGGGAGTAACTTTTGCCTTTCATTTTAAACTCTTGTAACTTACTAGTTACTGATTTTTACCAAAAATTTATTAAGAAAGAAGTTTTAACTTATCTCCCCCAGCTACCCTTTTAATCTCCTCCGTAGGTTATGAGACACCCAGTATAATTTTTACATTAACTGAAGTCGACACTTGTCCGATGAAAATTGTAAGTGAATTGTTTCAAACTCTATCTGGACGAAGCTATTAATGTAATAAAGAAAGATGTAAGTAGGTCATGAGAAAATAAACAAGAAGTTTGGAAGAAAGATTTTTGAACTTTATTTATATTGAAAAATAATCCCTAGATAAACATTAAAAAGCCTACAAATTGTGGGCTCGTCCGGGATAATAGTCGAAAATGAGCATCAAGGAGAATAAATAATAATAATATATTTATTCATCACCAATGCAAGATACAATGAAATGTATTTACACAGTATGTGAATATGTCAAATAAAAATATCACAGTGTTGCATCGTCCAACCGATGAGAAGTTAGCAATAAAATTCTAGCAATAAAATTATGAAATTTCAAAACGCTGGCATCGCTAAAATAACGATCACAGATCAATAATATTTAATTCCCCTCATATGAAGAAACTGAAAAAATATTTGATATTAAGTTAACTATGACTATTTAAACCAGCATAAGATATTCATATATCGCACCAAAACAATTGCTTTCACTGAAAATTTTCACGTAGTCATAAAGTAAACGTACATATCTATTTAATAATGCCTTCAGAAAGTTTTAGCCGGTTGATTTGAAGTAATTAGAAATTAATTAAAAGTGACGCTCAGACCAACTTCAAATGTTCATAACTTTCCATTCCGCACTTGCATAAAAATTATGTTTGCAGAATATGAAAGCACGTATCGAAATCTATATTTTAAACTACCCTCTGAGTTTTAGCCGGTTGATTTGAAGTAATTAGAAATTAATTAAAAGTGACGCTCAGACCACCTTCAAATGTTCATAACTTTCCATTCCGCACTTGCATAAAAATTCTGTTTGCAGATAATGAAAGCGTGGATCGAAATCTATCGTTTAAACCGCCCTCTGAATTTTAGCCGGTTGGTTTGAAGTAATTAGAAATTAATTAAAAGTGGCGCTCGGAGCAACGAAACATTACCAATTTCAAATGTTCATAACTTTTCTCAGAGAACTTGCATAAAAATTCTGTTTACAGAATATTAAAGCACGGATCGAAATCTACCGCTTAAACCACCCTCTGAGTTTTAGCCGGTTGGTTTGAAGTAATTAGAAATTAATTAAAAGTGACGCACAGACCAACTTCAAATGTTCATAACTTTCCATTCCGCACTTGCATAAAAATTCTGTTTGCAGAATATGAAAGCACGTATCGAAATCTATCGTTTAAGCCATCCTCTGAGTTTTAGCCGGCTGGTTTGAAGTAATTAGAAATTAATTAAAAGTGACGCACAGACCAACTTCAAATGTTCATAACTTTCCATTCCGCACTTGCATAAAAATTCTGTTTGCAGAATATTAAAGCACGGATCGAAATCTATCGTTTAAACTGCCCTCTGAGTTTTAGCCGGTTGGTTTGAAGTAATTAGAAATTAATTAAAAGTGGTGCTCGGAGCAATGAAACATTACCAATTTCAAATGTTCATAACTTTTCTCAGAGAACTTGCATAAAAATTCTGTTTGCAGAATATTAAAGCACGGATCGAAATCTACCGTTTAAACCACCCTCTGAGTTTTAGCCGGTTGGATTGAAGTAATTAGAAATTAATTAAAAGTGACGCACAGACCAACTTCAAATGTTCATAACTTTCCATTCCGCACTTGCATAAAAATTCTGTTTGCAGAATATGAAAGCACGTATCGAAATCTATCGTTTAAACTACCCTCTGAGTTTTAGCCGGTTGGTTTCAAATAATTAGAAGTTAATTAAAAGTGACGCAAAGACCAACTTCAAATTTTATAACTTTCCATTCCACACTTGCATAAAAATTCTGTTTGCAAACAGAATTTTTACAGTGTCTAATTATCTCCCCAACACTGAAGGGTACCTGAAGTGAGTAACAACACCCGAGAAATATCCCGAGCGGGTGCGAACCCACGACCTTACGAATGCAAGACCGGTCCCTTACCACTGGACCGTTCAGGTGTTACATTAAATTGAATTAAATTAAATTAAATATGATAGTGGTGTCGATATGAATTTATTAACTTTACTTAATATACTGGGTGTCTTATGTCTATGGAGGAGATTAAAAGGGTAGCTAGGGGAGATCAAATTAAAGCTGTTTTCTTAATAAATTTTTGGTAAAAAAATAATAATTAATAAGTTACAAGGGTTTAAGGTGAAATTAATTAACGCGTTATTCTCTGTAGTAATATTTCACGTTTTAAATTCAAATTTGAGGTATTTATGAATTCATTAAACACTGCTTTACCATAAACAACTATTTTAAAAAACGTACTCACATTAAAGTTACGGGTATTTCATATTTTTTAATGCCCAAAAGCGGTTTCTTATGTCGTTGTCCACCGCCTATCAATTAAAAACAAAACTATATAGCCCCCCGGGAAGTGTCGCCTTCTTACGGAGGGAAAGAGAACTTGGGTCGGGGGTGTGCGTGGTGGAAGGATATATGTTTCGCAAAAAGGAGAGAGAGTTGCCGGTGTGGTTGAAACAAACGGACGCACCCTTCACGAAGTTCAGTTTCATGTATATTTTTTTTTCTCATTAATTAATATCGTTTTCAAATTCATTTAATATTATAATTAAAATAGTGAAATACATCCAACTTTTCTTATAAACTTCGAATTTAATTTTTTTTTGAAATAAAATAAGAAACCCACGCTACAAATGGCGCCGAACCTCGTGGCCTAAAAATACAGTTCGTAGTGTTTATAAGAAACAAGTGAAAGTGTTTCCGACAGCATCAGCCACAGAAAAATATCGGATGACCGTGAATTATATGGGAAATCAACCATTGTAGGACACCACGTGGGAGCCCGACATCTTGAAGTCAGGACGCGTTACCACGCTACCCCAACGGAAGGCAGCTACATTGCGACTACGCCACGCGCCGCTGCCGTTGCCCAAAATTCCCGAGAAAATCCGCCTATTCGTAAGTTGATACACACCTGTTGCAAGGTAAGGCAATTCAATCAGTTACTACGGTGCGCGACGCGAAAAACGCAAATTGCGTGAATGTCGGTGAACCCTCGCCGGAGCGAATGGAAAAAGCAGCAGGTACTTTCGGGTAATTCAAATCGGGAATCAGAAATTATGGATCCCGCGCCCGCAGTCGTACAAATGACCACGCAACAACTCCAACAATTGTTAGCAGGCGTACAGGCGCAAGTAACGCAACAATTGCAGGATATGCAAACGAGTATCCGTAAAGAGTTGGAAGATCGCAGCGCTACACCGGTTTCGACGATCACAGGATCGCAGGGAAATTTTACAAAGTGCTCGTCGCGTTATTCCGGGGCAAAAGATGAAAACGTAGAAGCATTCATCGATGCGATTAACACTTATAAGGATTGTGTCAGTATTACAGACGAGAACGCTATCCGGGGACTGTCGATGTTGTTGACGGGGAATGCTGCCACCTGGTGGTTAGGTGTTAAATCTAGCGTTTCTGACTGGCAAGCCGCAACTAGTGCGCTGAAAAACTCGTTTGGTCCGGAAAAACCCGCGCATCAAATCTATCGGGAACTTTTCGCGGCAGAACAAGACGAAAATACGACGACAGACATTTTCGTTAGTAAAGCGAGAGCGTTATTAGCGCGTTTAAAAAATCCACCCTCTACCGATGTTCAGTTGGATATGATTTACGGCCTGCTGAATAGGAAAATTCGAAAGTGAGTAAAACGAGAAGAAGCAAAAACGTTTGACGACTTATTGCAACTTGCTCGTGAAACGGAACAGCAGTTAAACGAAGCGCATGGTTCAAAGCAAAAAGTAGCCAAACAAAAACCGTTGGAAACCCAAAATAAAGTTCGACCGCGGTGCACATTTTGCCGTAATTTTGGTCACACCACGGAGGAGTGCCAAACTATACTGCGAAAAACGGCGAAACAAATTAATTCTGATGCACCCTCCGCATCAGCTGGTTCACAACTAAAATGTTACGGTTGCGGAACTCCTGGTAGAATTCGAGCGAAATGTCCGACTTGTAATCCGACCCTGACTCAGCGCCATACAAGCGATGACTCCCAGATTGTATTAAACTATGCGGACATCCTCAAAACATATTCAGATACGCCCGGTACGAAATCATAGTTACCATTTCGCCTATTCGGATGCAACGGAATTGTATTCGCTGATTCAGGGGCGCAGGCAAGTATCGGTGGCCGACGCGTGTACGAATTCTTAAAAATGAGAAATCACCCATTCGAAGCTACAACGATGACGATTGCGTATGCGGACGGAGTGCCCCAAAAACAGAACGTCCTAACGGCAGATGTCATAGTTGTCATTCAAGATAGGTACATATCGGTTACTCTAATAATGTTACCGCACCTTGAAAATAATAGGACCCTCTTTGGTATGGACGTTCTCCGTCGAGCTGGTATAGTTGCGAATTACAGCGACAATACCTGGAGTTTTGCGGATCGACCGGAGATAAAGTATCCATTCGTGGATGACACACCTGTAACGGCTGACGTGACGGTGGCTCTACAAGAGACCAAGACGGTCGAAGTGCACCTTCGTGCGGATGAAGGGCAAAATCTCACGACAGAGCAACGCCAGCAGCTAAACGAGTTGTTGGAAGCCCACTCGCACATCTTCCAAAAGAACCAAGCACCTACCGTGCCACCATACCGTATGAGCCCCGCAAAAAAAGAGCTATTGCGGAAGGAGTTAGATTCGATGCTCTCTGATGGAATAATTGAAGAGTGTGAATCACCTTGGTCGGCGCCGCTCGTGATGGTTCCTAAGAAAAATGGGACCGTTCGTATTTGTGTGGATTTCAGACGTCTGAATACTATCACTACGAGAGACAGTTATCCCATGCCTCGGCTGGATGATCTTCTGCATGCAAATAAAGCTACCAATTTCATCACCACCATGGATCTACAGTCAGGTTACTGGCAGGTGCGAGTCCGCCAAGAAGATCGTGACAAAACCTGTTTCTTCTGTCCTCTAGGAACTTACCGTTTCACGCGAATGCCGTTTGGCCTAACTAATGCACCAATGACATTTCAACGGTTAATGGATAGGTTTCGTGCGGGATTAAAGGATCGTGCGGTATCCGCCTATTTAGATGACTTGATAGTGATTTCGAGCACCTTCGATGAACACTTAGAAGACTTACGTGCGGTATTTGACAGACTGGACACTTTTAAATAGTGCGCGCGTCGCGAGAAGTGCGTTTTCGCCGGTAGCACAGTTAAGTATTTAGGACATGTAATTTCGTCAGACGGTGTTCACGTCGATATAAGCAAGGTAGACGCTATCATAAATATCGCGCCGCCAAAGAACGTTAAAGGTGTAGTAAGCTTTTACCCAATGTGTTCGTGGTATAGGCGTTATATCCCGAATTTTGCCGCTATGGCAAAACCACTTTCTGCGCTTACTAAAAAGAAAGCCATGTGGCGTTGGGAAGAAGAGGAACAGAACGCTTTTGACCATCTAAAGACGCTATTAACCCAAGCCCCTATCTTGCAACAAGCAGATCCCTCTAAGCTTACCTCCTACGGACCGACGCGAGTGCGTATGCGCTGGGAGCTATTTTATTGCAGGGGGAGGGTGCTGAGGAACGTCCGATACAATTTGCTAGCAGATTACTATTACCCGCGGAAAGAAATTATTCTACCACCGAGCGAGAAGCTCTTGCCGTCGTCTGGGCTATGGAGAAATTTCGAAGTTACGTGGAGGGAAGCGAAATCCTTGTTATGACGGACCACCGCCTCTGAAATGGTTGTTCTCCATAAAGTAGTCTGGGAGTCTTGTACCGCTATGATCAAGATGACGGATGCGACGAAGCTCGACGAGTAGTGCCGGCACAAGAGCGTGCCTCGATTTTGCACGAATACCATGATTCGCCACGGGCCGGTCACTATGGAATCGACCGAACGTTGCAACGGATAGCCTCTAGGTTTTATTTCACGGGCATGAGAAAATACGTCGCCGATTATATCCGAGACTGCGTGGAATGTCAGAAATACAAGGCTGACAACATGAAGCCAGCCGGACTACTACAAACCCCCGTTGCTGCGAAAAGGTTTGAAGTAATTGCTGTAGATCTTTTTGGACCCTTACCTGAGACTCCAGAGGGAAACCGTTGGGTATTATGTGTTGAAGACACCGCCTCCAAGTGGGTGGAATTATTTCCCCTGAAGCAGGCAACGAGTGAACAGTATGCTAAAGTCATTATTGAAGACATTTGCATGCGTTACGGTACCCCGCGTCGTATAATTTCGGATAACGGTACGCAATTCGTTAGTTCAGTAATGCAACAAGTGGCATTCTGTCTTAACATCCAGCACACCTTAATACCCCTCTACCACCCAGAGAGTAACCCGGTTGAAAGAAAGAACAGGGATCTTAAGGTGAAATTAGCCATTCTCGTACAGCAGCGTCATAACACGTGGGACAAGCATATCGCCGCGGTGCGGTTTTCCATCAATACGGCCCTGTGTGAGTCGACGGGTCACACTCCAGCTTACTTAACGTTTGGCCGTCAACTTCGCACCCCAGATGATGTGACACGAGACCTGAGGGCGTAATAGACCGTGACAATTTCGTCCCCGAAATCACCCCCTATCTTCGTGACTTTTCGCGAGTGCTACGGGAGGCTAAAGAAACTTGGGAAAGGCGCCAAGATCTCCGGAAAGATCAAGCGGATGAAAAACGTAGCATTGGTGCTCCACTCCGGACTGGTGACCAGGTTTTGGTAACTTGTCACCCGCTGAGTAACGCTAAGAAGGGGTTTTCTGCTAAGTTTGCACCGAGACGCGACGGTCCCTATCGGATTCACCGACGATGCAATCCAACCACGTACGAAATTGTGAATGCGGACGGTGAACTTTTGGGAAAATTCCACGTCAGTGACCTGCGACCTTTCCACACCAGGGAAGAAGCAGCCCCGGTGGAAGCCGTGCTGCCGCGCAGAAAACGTGGACGACCTCAGAAGACGGACCGACTGGCTTCCTCGCCGAGACGCCTTCGAAGCCAGAGGGGGAGGGTATAGCCCCCCGGGAAGTGTCGCCTTCTTACGGAGGGAAAGAGAACTTGGGTCGGGGGTGTGCGTGGTGGAAGGATATATGTTTCGCAAAAAGGAGAGAGAGTTGCCGGTGTGGTTGAAACAAACGGACGCACCCTTCACGAAGTTCAGTTTCATGTATATTTTTTTTTCTCATTAATTAATATCGTTTTCAAATTCATTTAATATTATAATTAAAATAGTGAAATACATCCAACTTTTCTTATAAACTTCGAATTTAATTTTTTTTTTTTGGAAATAAAAAAAGAAACCCACGCTACAACTAGGAAAAAATAAATATAGAGTTTATTTAACAATAAAATTGCTTTTTGTGAAATATTTTTTTTAATTGAGATGTTATACAGTATAACCGGAGACGTCGGACCCGCTTGATTTTTGAGACGAGAATTTATTAATAAATTTTGAAATTTCGGTTGTGGTTGTGGGATATAAAAAAATAGATTGACTGTTTGACTTACAAGTTTTAGAGGATAATGTGTGAGTTATTTTTGGTATGTTTAGAAAGCATTAGCAATTTGAAAGGAATCTCTAATGGTTTCATTATTATCACGTAGTTCTTTGGGTGTGTCATGCCAAGTTTTGGACGTGTTAATTGTTAATAGTATTTTTTTTTATTATAGTAGAACCTTTTGGATTCACAATTTTCCGTTTATATGCATTCCTTATAAAGATTAGTCTGAGTTTCAATGCATTACTTTTGTAATATTTGTACACGTCACTTAATTCTTCAAAGTAAAATGTTTTTTAAGTTCACTAGTGTACCAATGTTTACTATATTTAATATTCAATTTTTGACAACGAACTGGAAAAGCAGAGTTGAAACACTCTAAAAAACGGTTGTAAAAACAAGAAAACTTATTTTGGAAAATTACTGCCTCATACATTGAAAATGGTCAATGTTGACTTCCCAAAAGGATCTACATAGACGACTTTGAGTATTCTTCTCTAAAACAATGGGTATTTCTAAAACTAGAAACGAGTGGTCTGACAGATGTGTACTGCTGACACAGGCGCTTCTTGGCTTGCATTAGTGAAAATATTGTCAATTAGGATGGCAGAATGCTTATTACCCTTATTGGAATAAGTATATTTTGTTTAATATTATATTCAAAAAATAAATTAATGATATCATTTTTGGCAAGCAATTTTTCTAAAAAATTTACGTTAAAATCCCCACTAATGATTATATGCGATTTATCCTTGACAATACTCATAAGAGCGTGTTGTAAAGATGATTTGAAAATATCAAATGACCCGCTGGGCGAACGATGTATGCTCAAAACAGTAAAAGACTGATTACAAATTTTTTGTTTTATGGCACATATTTCAAAGTCCTTTTCGGATCAAAAATTTTGAACATTTACCACTGAAACATTTCCGAACCTAGACTTTACATAAATAACGAATAAAGTTCATAATTTGTAGTTTATTAATGTGACGGTCGTTATGTTCACTCATGAAAAAAAGTGCTCAAATAAACATTCAATATCCGGATTTGTGTCGTGTAAAAGCAATTCCAGTTCATCTAATTTACAGCCGAGTCCCTGTACGTTAAAATTAAAAATTCCTAGCGTATTTGTTGATCTAAAAAAATTTTTTCACAATATGTTACGTCATCGTTTTTGGAAGCACTATGACTCTGAATGGATTCTTCCGGATATTTCCCCGTCGACGTGTTGGTTTTGCTGATGGTCTTAGAATTGTGATTACAGTTTGATGCTGATTCGGTATTTGCAATGGTTTCCGCTTGATCAGTCATGAAGATGCCATTGTTAGCTGGTGAAGTTACTAACGGCTTTGGAGTATATTGAGGAGTGGTCTGTAGAGATCTTGTGGTACTATTCTCGATTATAAGCTTCCTAATGTAATTGAATAACTTTAATTTTCCATTCGCATTTAAATGTAATTCTTGCGCGGTGAAATCTTTCGCAAAACACAATTTGAGCTGACAAAATATGAGTGACTTCTATGAGCAAACATGGCATTGTATATCCTTAAATTCGTTTCATATATTGTTTCATTGAAAATGGATCGCCGCTGATAGTAGGTTATGAAAACAAAGATAACGTTTGTATGCCGCAGTTGTCTCAATGTTTTTGAGAGTACATTTTCAGAAATATTGCTGTACGATAGAATATTATTTATTCCTCTGATAATGATGATATAATCCTGCTTTGTCAAACAGTTTGTCACTGATGGTATGTTTGTAATCACTTCGCCTAATTTGGCGTTAGGCTTAAAGAAGTTAGTAACTTCAAAATTGTTGTAGTATAATTTTTTTCTTAAGTAAAAATAGTCGTTGCGTCCAAGGCTGCCTTTCTCCATCTTCTTCCTTAGCGTGGTATCAGAGTTACCTTCAGTAGTGTAGGCTGGTGCAATTTTTCTCATAGATTTGACAGAGTTTTCAATGCATTAATCTGTTTGAGAATGGGTGGATTTTAAGTCATATTCTGTTTGCGTTTCAGATTCTTTCAGTTTTTTCCGAAAATTTTTTAGTTAATTTATCTAACATAGAGTTTAATTCTGAAATAATTGCTTCTTGTTGTCGGTTTTGATTATTAAGAAATTGTATTTGTCTGCCAAGTCATTCGTTTTCTGCATGATTTTCCTCTAACTGATTTTCTGCTGATGTTAGCTTTATTCTTAATTTACAGATTATATCTTTCAATTCGTATTTGCTTTCACAGTTGTCTTTGTCGCTGGTTACTTATATAATTATTGTTTCCATTACTTTTTTGAGTAGCATTTGTTTTATTTTTACTGCCGCTTAATGTAACTTTCTGTTTTTGCAAACGTGTGGTAATGGCGTTAGAGTTCATAACTTTAATTGATTTATAAGGATAACAGTCGAAGAGTTGTTGTATTTTTATATCCGCAACTTTTCCACCACAGTTCTTAGAGTTCAACATGAAACGAGCTCGATTCAGTCCAGGTATTAGTCAATTTATCATTACTACACACAAGAGGAACGTTTGAATTAAACGTCAATATATGTAGTGACTGAAGATTCACACCAAGTATATGGTCTCCACGGAAGTTTAAACAATAACATTCAAATTTAAATATACTCAAATGTTTTTTTATATTTAAAAGTAAGAAAATAAAGATTCAATGTAATAAATAACTAACGAAAAAGGTAATATGCCTGGAAACAGTTAAGAAAAACCTAGACTGATAAGTAGATCTCCGTAAAGAACAGAATAAACGCGTTCATGTATTTCACGCTCTCCTGTGTGTGTTCTTATTTCCTTGAGGCTTACCCGCACCATGACATCAATCTGTATCTTCAGCAGCTACATGGAGTCCCATTTTTTCGTTGAAAATGCTTAATGCCGAAGACTCCGTATCTTCAGACGTTTTTTCAGCGACATCAAATAAGCGAATGGAATTTCGACGTGTGTATTGACCCAAGTTATCATTCTCATGTAACAAGTCGGCATTTTCTTCTTCCAAACCAGTAATTCTTTTTTCCAGGGATTTAACATCATTTTCAATTTTAGTAAACCGGTCTTGCAATTTCTGAACAACTCGGTCAACTAGTTTACTGGCAAGATTCTCCAAAAAATCATTGTCTAGCATGGTATCCTTGATGACGTCTTTCAACTCACTTTTAGTTTAATATTTTATTAGTTACGAGGTCAGAAAAGTTTCCTCTTTTTCAGTGGCAAATATTACCTTAGCTCCGACCTGCTCCAATTAAACCTTGATATTAAAATACACTTAGAACCTTTGTGATTATCAATAATTTTGTTTCAACTGCCACGACATGCTCCCCTGCAATTTATGATTCTTTTTCTATTGCCTTGCGCTCCGCAAAATACTCGTAAAATACTACTGTCAAATTAACAACATTGACCATAGTAACAAGTTATTAATTTTTTTCTCGAAACATGCTTTTACGGAGAATTTAAATCTGTCATTACATTTACACGAGCTGTCAAAATTGTAGAAATACGACTGTCAACTTTTTTCATGAACGCCATATTGGATTTCATATTTCTAAATAAAGCCTCCGACTCTAACAATCATGGTTGATTCGATTTTTTGATCGAAATTTTTATTTTTAATTTTAACAAAGAGCTCTGTGGAAAGAAGATGTTTACACTTATTTGGCGCTAAAAAACGCGGAAAAAATTGGTGGTATGAAGAATCAAAAAAATCATAAATATCGCCATTGAATATCAATATCATAGAAGTTTTTCTATCCAGCGATATTGAATGACGAATAAAATTTTGCACATTTATAAGAAGCCAGTTAGAAGGAAATATAAATTTCCTTCAAAATGTGTTATGATCACATGGCGGATAGAAAAAAATAACACTTTACTATTGCGACGAGGCGGTGCGATGTTTTAAATAGATTGTGTACACGCCTCAACACATTTGCCGGCGCAGCGCGTCTAGCTGATAGTGAACAATCGGTAAGCCAAAGAAATAATGCATTCGTTAGGACGGCATGATTCACAACAATGTCGCGGTTGACTGCGATGATCGGACACGATGCGCACGAGAGAGTGTGCTGCAGAGACGTGTCGTGCTTCTATTTAATTCAAATGAACTAAATTGTTGTTTCTAAATTCAAGAAAGAGCTGTTATTAGCTTCTGGAATTATATTTGCGTTTTTACCGTACGATATTAGACTGATTGATTAAAAATCACGTATAAACATTTAACGCTTCGACTTAGACCCCCACGTCGAGTCGGACTGCCGCTGTCTCAAACTGGTTTCAAGCAGTTCATTTTCATAGATCCTCCGTTTGGTTATGATCCGATTCCAACAAGCCGAATACAAGGTCACCAATGATGAGTAGTTGTTCAGCTAACCCAGCGAACATAAAAATCCTCATTGACTGAAAATGGATACCTAAATTTTCGTAAAAAAAGTTTCTTATGAAATACATTAATATTAACAAATTTTGTTTAAAATCGTTTTTGATTGCAGTGAAAACCGCGAGCAGCCTCTGTACAGCTCTTTCAACCCTGTTTGGGGCTTCATCAGCAGAGACGTAGCTCGACATTCCCACTGCAGACCAAAAACGACGTCCAATTTATTCGCAATGCAATGTCAGGTCAAAAAGCGATCGTAGGATGTCCCTGTTTTATCTGTTCATTAATATTAACATGTAAAATAGCGACATCTTACTATCGCTTTTTGACCTAACATTGCAGTAGGATAGACAAATTGAAGCGGGATTTGCTCCTAATGAGTCCCCCATGCAAGGCGGCCATGCTTGCTGTCAAAGCATAATGAAAGATTTTAGAAAAATTTTGTGCAAATCGTTTTTAAATTTTTAAATTGGGCAAGTCGTTTTTGGTCTGCAGTGGGAATGTCGAGCTACGTTTCTGCTGAAGAAGCCCCAAGCAGGGCTGAAACAGCTGTCCAGAGGCTGCTCGAGGTTCTCACTGCAATCAAAAACGATTTGCACAAAATTTTTCTAAAATTAATATTAACGTTTATTCAAACTATTTTATTTTTGATTACAACAAGATGGCTCGCTGTCTCATCATCATCGCGCCTGAGTTGTTGATTGTTTAACTAAAATCTTTCCTAAAAAGAAATAACGGAGACATCGGCTGGCCAGCAGAAGTGGAGAAGAGTGCAGAATTTCTGTCGTATTTTCAATGGTTAAACTAGCGCTATATAAGTATCAAAATCTTGATTGTTTTCACAGCGCTTTTCGTAAAAATTAAAAAAATAGAAATTGTGGTTAAAAAGTAATGTGTGATATATTATTAGAATCTGAGAAAAATCTTTACTTAGAAATATGAAAATCCAATATGGCGTACATAAGAAAACAAAGTTGACAGTCGTATATCCACAATTTTGACAGATTTTGCAATTGTAATAAATAAAGTGTAAGTTTCAAATGTCTAGCTTTGTCGGTTTTCGATTTAAAAAATAAAAATGAAAATGAGAAACTTTAGATCTGAAGCAGCTAATGGATATTTGTCAGTTAACTCATCCGAATGGTTAGCTTATTCATTTATGTTTATAAAAAATATTCAATAGAATAAAATTTGCTCTTGTGTTCTTACCTGTTGCATGCACAAGAAAATTTGAAACGATTTTTCACGTTTCTGTGCCAGACCTTTTTTACTTAACGATATCTTAAGTATTGTTATTGTTTTTGATTTCTTCATAATACATTTCTCATAACCCTAATTTAGAATAAGCAGATCGAAAATTGCAAGAATTACTTCTACTTTTTGGTTTGGACCCGTTTAAATTCGTACTTATAAAATCAATACTTTTCGTAATAGCCATGAAATATTTACTGTTTGTACAAATCTCGATTTTTTAAGTACAAAATAATTCAGAACGGACAATGTAAAGTTTTACTCTTGCCAATGTCACAACTTATTGCTTTGTAATAATTGGTACTCTTTCATTGGTCCGAGCGTCACTTTTAATTAATTTCTAATTACTTCAAACCAACCGGCTAAAACTCAGAGGGCGGTTTAAACGATAGATTTCGATCCACGCTTTCATTATCTGCAAACAGAATTTTTATGCAAGTGCGGAATGGAAAGTTATGAACATTTGAAGTTGGTCTGAGCGTCACTTTTAATTAATTTCTAATTACTTCAAATCAACCGGCTAAAACTTTCTGAAGGCATTATTAAATAGATATGTATGTTTACTTTATGACTGTGTGAATATTTTCAGTGAAAGCAATTGTTTTGGTGCGATATATGAATAACGACTTGTGCTGGTTTAAATAGTCATAGTTAATTTAATATCAAATATTTTTTCAGTTTCTTCATATGAGGGGAATCTACACATTATACTCTTTGTAATAGATTAAATATTATTGATCTGTGATCGTTATTTTAGCGGTGGCAGCGTTTTGAAATTTCATAATTTTATTGCTGGAATTTTATTGCTAACTTCTCATCGGTGTCAATAAGATACAAAGTACTGTGCACCGCAAATTTCATAAAATTAACTACAATTGTGGCGCTGGTGCGGTACCGCAGCGGCAAAAACACGCACGTGTTTATCGAGCCTAACTAAGATAAAATACGTAATAACCGTAATATATCACGATCCGTTTATTGAATCACAAATAGATCAGTGACCTAGAGCGGCAAGGGAATTAAGAATCATGCAAGGAGATTATGAATCACAGAATAACTTCTAGGGAAACAACATTACTGATCAAATCAAACATTAATATTAATTTGTAAAAAAGTGCGGCTAATATTTACGAGCACTTACACAGTTAACCTATAAATAGGGTTGCCATATGTCCCGTATAAACGGGACTGTCACCGTATTTCACTGCCCAGTCCCGTATTACTATTTGTCCCGTTTTTTACCTAAACTCTGCATGAAGGAATGATCGGTGCGATTGGGCCTTTTTTTGCAGATACACAGCATTTTGATCCAAAATCAGCTAACAAATTTGTGCGATAATACATTTGCCATTCCAGCGCACAATGCAAATGTGGACAGAATATTTTCCCTATTGATAACTGAATTTTCCGACAAAAGGTTGACAGGTTGACAATGAAGGCAATTGAAGCAATATTGATTTGTCGTTACAATTTTAAAATTCACCACTTTTATTATTGTCTCGCATCTTTTTTATTATTCTGCATATTCATTTTATTAGATTGCCTTAGACTTCATTAATTTTATATCAGAGCAAAATAAACTCTTATCTACCCAGTCTTTTTAATTTAGTACTTGTGTTCCGCATTAATGTATGACAACCCTACCTATAGAATAACAGCTATTGGATAATCTCTTTTCACAATAATTATACATCGTCTTGCACTTGATCACCCATGTGCAAAGTTCTTCAAATGTTTCGTTTTTGTATCTGCCTGGACGCAGGATATTAACATTGATAATTCATTCAACGTTGTTTTTAAGAAAAATGTCTGTTATTTGCACCACATCTAATCTAGCTTTCACGTTACTAGACATTTCGACTGATTTCAGTAACTTTTATGTCTGATACGTTTCATTCATTCGAAACAAAAATAACAGAAAATCGACGCACTATAGAACAAATAACGTCAACTGTGAATATCAACGGGCAATGATTGTCTACATTGTCTAGGTTCTCTACATTGTCTACACATTTTTTACACGCAAAAGTAGACAAACATTGTTTATGTGTAAAGGAACAGCACTGACAAATATCCCTGTGTTGACTTTCAGAAAAAAATGTCAATGCATTGCAGGATATGAAGAAAACCTTCAATAAAACAAATGAGCTATTACTGTCAGTTATGAAATGTCATGAGTTACGTCTCAAATATTTAAAAAATACTATGAAAGCATGTGATAATCGTTTGGCACCCTTATTTAAAATGAGAGGACATTTAGAACAATTATAATGCTTTCATTTAAAGAATAAATGTTAATATTCCTTGATTGCAACTCACCTTATTTCATCACATGTTTTGCTAAAATTGGACATAGGGATATTTACATTGTATGTTTAGAAAAATTTTGTGCAAATCGTTTTTGATTGCAGTGAGAACCTCGAGCAGCCTCTGGACAGCTGTTTCAGCCCTGCTTGGGGCTTCTTCAGCAGAAACGTAGCTCGACATTCCCACTGCAGACCAAAAACGACTTGCCCAATTTATTCGCAAATGCGATGTAAGAATGATGAACATATAAAAAAGGTCAAAAAGCGATAGTATGATGTCGCTATTTTATATGTATGTTTAGAGTTAAAAAACTTCATGATATAACATCTTTCCCATCTAATTACCATAATAGCAGTTGGCTGTTGTCCCATGAAAATTTAAGTTTTTAATCTATGTATAACCGGACCGAATCTACTTTTCGATTTATTTTTTTGTCCGGTTATAAATTAAAAACTTGATTCAGATTTGCAATGAGTATTCGCACAGGATATTCTACTGTTCACCTAACGTTTGATAAAGAGCTAAAAACACCGGATGATGTCACCAATGATTTACGTTCCATAGATGAAAATTTTATTCCTGAAATCACCTCATACTTACAGAATGTGATTATTACTTCGTATCAAGCGCGAGTTATGATATGATAACAAGCATTGCATAAGATGAGCAGATTATGCAGTTTCCCATTCAACGCCGGAGTTGAAGATCTACTGACACTTTATTTTTTATGTAATGCAGTTGTAAAGTTAAGTATAGTGAGTAAGTTATAATCAAGGAAAAGAAATCGGGCCACTTGTTCCGCGCTCAGTACGAAAACATAATACTCGGACTGTACAATTTAATATTTAAATATGTGGTGATTTGCAGCGACTATTACAGGCATTTTTATACCCTGCCTTCAATTGAATTCCTCATTAATGTAAGCTGTGATTTTTTTATGAAGTTGGCGACACAATTCTAGAGAAAACAGTTGTCATTAACTGTCAGTACTGATCATAACATCAAATAAAAACACAACATTAAAGATTAAAGTAGATGCTCGAAGTGCTCTCCTTCAGCTTGAATACATAAGCGTTGCTAAGTTTTCAGGGGTTATGTTAGCACACACATCTGTAATGCCCGCACGAAGTTCTTCGATTGTGTGACGCGTAGTTCTAAAAACTGTTTTTCATGAGCGGATAAATGAAGTAATCCATAATTGTGAGATCCGGAGACCTTGCAGGAAAATTCACAATCCGATTAATGTTGATTGTTTGATGAGCTGTGTGTGTGGGCAGTAGCATTGTCTTGCCGAAAAAACCCTTCTATAAGTTCATCATCATGTAGTTGATTAATGAAAGGTTCTAATAACTCATTTCGGTATCTTTCAGTAGTTAGTGAGTCGTTAAAAAATATTGGTCCGGTAATACGCCTTCTTGACACTGCTAGCCAAACACCAATTTTTAATGGATGTAATGGAGTTTCCACAAATTCATGGGGATTTTCTGCTGACCATGTTCTCATATTCTGTTTATTTAAATACCCTGAGAGATGAAACCAGGCCTCTTCGGAAAAGAAACACTTGTCAAGAATGTCGTCGTTGTTTAAGTTATCAAGAAACCACTGACAATATTCTGTTCTTCTGTGAAAATCTACTGGCCTGAGTTCGTGGACTGCTTGAATCTTACACGGATAAAGCTTTAAGTCTTTTTTAAGAATAGTGTGACATGTTTCCACTAATAGCTGAACTTCTTGTGAAAGTTTCGCAATAGATTTCTTGGGAGAGTGTTCCATTCGATCCCGAACATCTTCAAGTGATCCTGTTTCACGAAATATAAGAACACAAGCATGGATATGTTTAACTAGCTGTTCATAAGTAATAGCAAAATTAGGAAATTGCTGTCGAAACTTCTGTACACACTAATTAATTGAATAAACTAACTGTACATTTTCTATTCTACCGGTTTGAAAATAACTTTCAATAATAAATATTTTCTGCTGTAATTCTAACATTTTGAATTAATTGAAAATACAAAGTGTCAATTTGACATTTGTTTAATTAAATAATTGAACAGCTATCAGTGCTGCAAATCTTAGGAGAAAAAAAAACAGTGAAATCATAGCCCACTTTAATGAGGAATTCAATTGAAAGCACGGTATTTTCAAAAAGAAATTTTCTTCTATTATATCTCTAGGATGTGCGAAGATTTTGACGATTAAATACATTTAAATCGTTTAGTCGTCGAAGAAAAAACCTGAACTAACTCGCATATCTTCCCTCTCCATTCAATGACAATTAGAAGCATCGCAGCCGCGTAAAGGTGGAAGGAGTGAACAGTACATTCGGCGTGAAAAGTGTCGGTACTAAGTGGGCCCAATTCTTAAGCTTGGTTATAATCCAGTTTTGATACAGTAAAGTTGTTTTATAACTTCAGTGTATTTTTTAAATCTCATATTCGATTTGAAAACACTAACTCGCGTAAAAGACATGAAGTTAGCCAAGACAGACAAAAAGGATATGCGGATCAACGATGAAGAAAAGTAGCATTTAACGTCAGAAAACAAAACTTTTAAGTTTGAACCGAAATGAGATGGGCCTTATTAGGTAACTCGTATCGTACCTGCAACGAGCTATGAAGTAATCAAATCAGAGGAACCAACCAAACTCTTAGGCGTTTACCACGTCTCTTCGATAACACCATAAACAGGACCAGCATATGCTCAATCAGTGAAAGTTATTAGAAAAAAAGTAAGACCTCCAAAGAAAACGAATCACAAGTCCCGTAGTTCCTCCTTGGAACGCGTTCGGAACACAACGGGGAGGATGTAACGGTGGAAACCGTGATAGGAGAGGAGAGACGAGAGGGAGAGAGGAAGGTGGCGACAATTGATTGTAATGCATTGTACGTGTTGTGTATAAAAAAAATGTAATAACTTTGTGTGTAATTTCTACATCCCCTAGACATCAAACGACTCCTAGGAATCCGTCCCTCTGCACTCTATCTTTTTTTTTTCAATTCCGTAAAATTATGAGAAATATTTTAAAGCCGCTTCAGCTTTGTAGTTTCAATAATAAGAATAATAGTTTAAAAGCGACATCCTACGATCGGTTTTTGACATAAGACTGCAGTAGGATTGACAAATTGAAGTTAGTTTGCTACATAAGTCATCCCATGCAAGGCGGCCCTGCTTGCTGTCAAAGCATGATGAAACTTCTAGCCCGCTCATCTCATTTTTTAACGGTAAAATCCGTAAATCTATAGAAATTTTCAAACACCCTAATAATCTGAACCGTGATAATAGCTTCTCCCTTCACAAACATGTGCTTGAGCTTTTATTAAAATTCCGAATGTTTGATCACAAGTAAAGATCGTAGCGACCAGAAAACAAATAAAAGCGAATAAAGTTTTCGATCCGTCAGCACACAGTTTTCTTAACCATCCAGTTTTTGTGAAATCCGCAACAACATGGAAACATCTCATCAACGATCGTCACGCACCAACATACCAATCGCCGCCCACAATTCCACCCCGCTGCCTTGCCGACCACCTTAAATACCACGATAACGTTCATGCCAACTCAGTCTCAACGACTTCCAAGAAGCAGCAACAGGAACACCAGCAGCTGCAGCACCATCACCAGCAGCAGCAGCCCTGCGGAAGTTCTTCTGCAATGGAGAACGAAATGTCGGCAGTAGAAGAAATCCGAGAAGAGACGAGGTTCCAACCGGAAGCCAGGAATTCAGCAATGGACGACGGCCGCGAAAGCCTTCAAGTTAAACTTGTCCGCTCAAAGTAATCAAGAAATTGTTACGCAAATTTTCTCAAAAAGAATCTAGTGTAATTACAATATACTTGGTAAAATTACACTTAAATTGTGTAAAACCGCACGTAAGTATGTGATAAATAACATTTTACCTGTGTGGAAAATTCACAATTGTGTTGAAATTCACATTTAATCTGTGTGAAAATATATACAGTCTATGATAAAAATCACACTTAATCTATGTCAAAATTCAAACTTTACATCTGTTAAAATTCACATTTACTAATTCGCATTTTCTCGGCGTCAAAATTCATAGGCGTGCGCGTAAAATTTTACAAAATGTAAATTATTTACACTGAAGACTATTATTAAATTTTACACAAAAATCGATGTGGTCCATATATAATACCACATTGTATTAATTTTATTATCGTTTTTCAACAGTGTATACCTACACTTAATTTTTGTATAATTATAAGTATTATTATTGTTATTATTATTATTATTATTATTTAGGTAGTTTCTGGGGGTACCTCAGATCTTTTTCTGGATATCAGTATGTCTTCTTTGTGATTCTAGTTCAGACGTGGGTAAAACTTTCTGACTGCGTGCTACGCGCACATAAGAGAGCATGCTCTGTATAATTAAGCAAGCTCCATATAATCATTGCTGCATTTAGATAGTATATTACGCCTAAGTTATGGCTGGTATTGCTGAATTTGTTAGAGGTGAATAGAATAATAAAAAGGAAGTAGATGAATTTAAATATTTATCAAGGGAACTTTTACTCACGAATTAAGTGTTATTAGTGTTATTTTGTGAAACACTCTTAAGTTATATATTTGTTTGTTGTTAGTTTTAAATCTACTATTATTAATATTTTTTATGCGCTCATTTTAGGGAATGTGTAATTTGTTAACCCTGGTTAAATTTATACTTGATTAAATTATACTTGATTGGATTGGAAATTTTGGTGAACAAGGATTCTACATTGAAGCTGACCAGAATATACTGGGGTCTAAGGATATACCGTGAATTTTTTAGACGAAATGCTGAGAATTGAGGACAAATGATTGTTTTATATCTTAGAGTTTTTAAAATAATGGCCTTTGGTCAAATAATCAACTTTTATTCCAGTTTCAGTGTTTTATGAAAACTCTTGACATTTTTTTAAGATGGAAAACAGTAATTAATTTTTTTTTTTCATGACTTTGATTTAAGTGATGAAGTACATAACGATTCTACCCCCTTTACTAAAAATCAGCTCTCTTCTCGAATAAATGAATCTGTGTACTGGAATAGTTTACGATGGATATTTTTGAGAAGGATAGCGAATTCGCGTTGAACGACAAAGAATCTGGGGATGCTGAGTCTCAGGTAACTTGATGGTGCTGAAACAAATTGTTGTCGTGTAGGTGATCTAACTTATTGTAAACGTTTAGTACAAGCCGGCACTGCTGGTAGTGGCACCACAGGTACTTTTTTGTAAATCACTATAAAAGTGAATTCTTCGGTACGTGTCAGACTCCTCATCTTCTGGCTGGGAATGTTTTAAAACTTCAGATTCGAACAATTCATGAGCTCTAATTTGAAAAATATCGCGTTTATATCAATTGCCATTATACCAACATTCGGACAAATATCCACCAGAAGCTTACCAGATAAGAAATGTACTATCTGATTAGATTCAAACTCATGAAATGATGAAGTAAATAAAGAACGTTGCTTTTCTGTAACTTTGGTGTTCACATTTTCTAATCGCACTAAGTCCAATCGAGTACTTATATTTCGACCTAGGAAAAACAAAAATGATGACAGTCCAGTCCTATCGTAAAAATTCGCTTAGATTGCGTTGTTTTTCGAGTTGTAGCCATTGTTTTCAGTGTATCCTTTACCGTTTGCACATAACGCTTGTTTCCATTTGTTGATGGATGACACGGAATTACAAATTTGTGAAATTTCACTCCGCTAGTTTGCTATTCCTTAAAATCAGCTGACGTAAGCTCGAATGCCGTACCTTGCAAAGAGTTGATCTAAAATGGCTATTATTGCTGACGTAGCTTAAGTGGTGGTTTTTACTTCGAGCCACTTGCTGTAGGCATCAACTTCAATAAACAGCATCAAACCAGCAACAGGTCCGGCGTAATCTATATGCACCCGCTCTCAGCGACCTTACGGATATTCCCAATGGTGT
Source organism: Prosopocoilus inquinatus (assembly GCA_036172665.1). NCBI lineage: Eukaryota > Metazoa > Arthropoda > Insecta > Coleoptera > Lucanidae > Prosopocoilus > Prosopocoilus inquinatus. The sequence continues at coordinate 47,517,752 of CM069870.1, forward strand.
TCTCTAAACTTCGGAGGAACGTATGCGTGTTTGGCACATTCATTGCATGATTTGACATTTTCAATTTCAACGTCAATACCTGACCAGAAAACAAAAGAGCGCGTCAGTCCTTTCATTTTCACCATACCCACGTGAACTATATGCAGATCATTCAAAACTTCTCGTCGAAGTGAGTGTGGGATGTCAACTCGATGTTCAAACAACCACTTGATAAAGTATAATTACTTTCGGGGGCCTTATAGTTGTTTCGAATAAGACTTTGACCACTTTCTAACAATTGAACTATTTTCCCCAAGTGCTGATCTTTTCCTGTTTCCCGAGCTAGTCTTTGACTTGTGGCAGTGGAAGACAAGAATAATAATCTGCATTCGTATTCAATTTTGTCGGCTTGAATATTAGATAAAAATTAAAGTCTGACAAATAGTCTGTATAGGTGGCAGGAAGTATTTTCTCAGAATACAGGATATGTGAAAGTGAAAATTAATAAAAAATAAATTAATAAAAAAATTACTTGCAGAGAGTCGTTTTCATAGAAAAAGCGATGAGTGTAGCCTCACTGAAAAAACGTTGTGAATTATACGTTGAAAATAAAATAACTTTTCTTTTTTTTTCGTAGCCAAGAATTTAAAAATCTCTCCTATACCTATAAACTTATGGCAATAGTTAAACATAATCTAAAATTTTTAAATTCTTTTACATTTAAATCCAAATACGAAAATGAGAATATTCAGCTCTTCTCTTACGGATTCATGGAAGCAATGGTTCGACGATGGAAATGGTTTGTCTTTCAGTCACCAAACTACTCGTAATCTATCAAAAACAAGTATTAGGTTAACAACATCTAAATTAAGTTTTTTTTAATATACAGTGTGTCCACGGATTGTGTCCACAACAGGAAAAACTTTTTTATTTTTGTTTTGAGTTTTCGAGAAAAAGACAATCTTTATACCCCAAAAAGATTACAGAATGTGGTAAACTCTATTTGATAACCGAGAAAAATTGAAAATTCTCTTTTGATTTTTGCAAAATATCGCAAAATCTATAGTATTTTTTTGTAAAATCACGTCAACTGGTACTGCTTGTGTCATTAATTAATGTTTGTTCTCATAATATTAAAAATGCTAAAATTTTCATTCAAAAAAAGATTCTGCCTTTCTAAATTGTTATCAAAAGGAATTCATCATTTTCAATAACATTTTTAGGAGTTTTGGGACAAGCAAAATCTTTTCTAAAGACTGACTTCTTCTAAAAAAATTTTTCCTTTGTGAACCCAATCCACAGACACAATGTATAATAATTAAAAATTCAAAGAAGTAAAATGAATTCAGAAAACTACTAAATGTTTCATTTAAATTAACAAAAGCAGTACATTTATTAACAGAATTCGAGGGCATTTTAATTTTATACATTTCTTTTGAAATTTTGAAATACATTTATCATTTCCCAATTTTGCTAAATTAAACCCTATTCCAAAAATTCCTATTACACCCCTTGATCCTATATTTTTCACTATTGGCCATTCTCCATATTTCCTATCAAAATTTATTTCAAAAATCATTATTTAGGTTACTATTAAATCAGAATATTTTATAAAAAAAAATCTTTTGAACTTGTAAAATGTTTATACCGGATAATTGTTTTACAGTTTCCTTATATATTTTTTTTTCTTACAGATTTTACTAACATTTGCAAATATAACTTTTCAGGAATAATTAATTTATATTTTCAAACATCTGTTTTGCTTTCAATGATAAATTTTATAAACAGATTTTCGGTACAGCAGCGTTTTCCAAACTGTGGGGCGCTTCTGCCTGGGGGAGCGTATAAATAATAAGTAATTTATCATGTTATTTTTTACAAGATTGCGTATACATAAAGTTGCGAGCAATAGATTTTTGTCGTCATTAATTGTTAAAGGTTGTCACCGAACTTGTATTTTATTAAAACTAAGGAGATTCTTGTCTTAATTTTGAATGCTAAGAATAGTCTTTTAAATATTTTTGACATTTTCCTGAAATTTCTAATTTGTGGAATTAAAACTAAAGCTTCATTCACAACCTAGTAATTTATACATAAATTAAGACGTAAAATTATAATTATACTTGCAGTAAAACCCCAGCGTTAAGTAAAATTAAAATTAAAACGGGGCCGGACAGTGGGCGAAATCTAGGAATTAGCTGGACAAAAATGTAAAAAGGCCTTTATCGCAACAATTTTTTTTGAGGTTCAAATTTATGAAAATCTATGAACAGTATATTAAGTTATATAATTCACTCAAAGTATGCTATGAAATCAACGTAGTTCATCTGTTAAAGCGGGAATGGCCGAACGCGGGAATTTACACAGGGCGTAAATTTACAAGTAATTTTAACACAGGAAATGTACTTGTGCTATAAAATTTTGATTTTGGGATAACATTTTTCGTTATAAACAGTTAATACTTTATTTAAACTGTTATAAAATTGTGTTCTTGTCGGACTTTGAACGAATCACCATAACTTTTTTATGTTTGAAAGTGTCTCTAAAAAAGGTAAAAAATGGTATTCTTGAAACTTTTCCACTTATTCAGGAAGTAATAAGGTTTAGATTTTTTGCAGAAACATTTGCCTTTTTGCGCCATTTTGAAAATTACAGCCGTCTAGATTTCGCTACATATATTCTTATTTCGAACAGGAATATACTGTTCTATTTCAAATTAGAAAAAAATATTGTGAAATCTAGACGGATATAATTTTAAAATGGCACAAAAAAAAACAAAGAAATGCAAATAGAAGTGTATTAATCTGTTTGAAATCAGAAAAAAATATTGTCAAATCTAAATGGCTCTAATTTAAAAAATTGCACAAAAAGGCAAATGTTTCTGCAAAGAATCAAAACTCTGTTACTTCCTGAATAAGTGGAAAAAGTTTCAGGAATACCATTTTTTACGATTTTTTTAGAGACACATTCAAACATGCAAAAGTTCTGGTGATTCGTTTAAAGTCCGACTAAAACATAATTTTGTAACAGTCTAAATCAAATATTAACTATTTATAATGAAAAATGTGAATCCAAAATCATAATTTTATAGCACAAGTACATTTCCTGTGTTAAAATTACTTATTAAGTGAAAAAGGAGAAGTTTTAGCTACGCACAAATATTGACGCGCTGTTTAAATTCCCGCGTTCGGCCATTACCACATTAACAGATGAACTACGTTGTTTTCATGGCATACTTTGAGTAAATTATATAACTGAACATACTCTCTATTGATTTTCAATCAATATAAACCCAAAAAAAAATGTTGAGATAAAGGGCCATTTTACATTTTTGTCCAGCTAATTCCTTGATTTTGCCCATTATGCGCCGTCTGGGTGTCTCAAAAAGTGTGCTACAAATGAGAATTTTTTTTATTATCGATTTTTATTTAAATTTATCGAGTTTGAACACTTATGCATCCCCTGAAATCAAATTGGAAAATATCAGATGAAATTTATCTAGAATGGTATACAGTGTGGACACTAAGAAATGAATACCGCTTAAGAGTAAAATACCCTTATTTTACAAGATACAGGAAAAGGTCATAAGAATAAGTCGTTCAGAATTAAAAGCTATAGCCAGATATATAATTATAGCAAAAATATTATAGCTTTTATACACACTACATTAAAAAATACTGATGGGATTAAAGTGTCCGCCAAAATAATATGAATAGGAAAACAGGAAATTCCTTCTTATTTCTCAATTATTTCATTTGGTACTGAGTAACTGTTTCGATGAATTGCTATCAAGCTACAAAAAAGCATAAAATTTCGGAATGCATTGAAATGATGACTCCGAAAAAAATGAGATAATTGAAAAATAAGAACGAATTTCATGTTTTCCAATTCATATTATTTTAAAGGACACTAACCCCACCTGTATTTTCCAATGTAGTGTGTATAAAGAGTGGTTCACAATAAATTGTGATTTTTTCATTCTTGAGATAGCAGGCTACAATTTCATATCTGGCTACAGCTCTTCATTCTGAACATCTTATTCTCATAATGTTTTCCCGTGTCTTATAAAATAAGGGCACTTTACTCTTAAGCGGTCGTCATTTCTCGTATATACAGGGTGTTCTTTTACTATCTGCAAATATTTAAACTTGTAATACATCACCATAAATGGCAACGATTAAACTTATATGCCTTTAACACTAAGTTATTAGTTTTCGAGAAAAATGCATTGGAAGATTTTCACCAAACCGTTTGAGAACTTCTGGCATAGCTAACAACTGGAAGGTACGCCGCCCTGCCTGTGTGTTGAATATAGGTCAGTGTTTTACGATGTCGTAAACGAACATCTGTTTGATTCGTATGAGGCCTATTAATAGATCGTAACAGTCGGAACATTTTAAACGGGCTCACAAAGCGCGTGGATTAATTAAAACAAGTGCCACTTCGCTCCAAGTAATTACAATTTTAGGTATTTTCAAATTATAAATCGACGATTATAATTACTGCACAAAAAATGCGGATGAGTTAAATAATGACATCACCGTCATTCATCGTTTATTTTCGGATATTTTATCCTCACAAGTAATAAATTGCTTTTCCATTTCTAATTTAATAGATTAAGATTTCTTTAGTTTAATAAAGAAACTTTAAAATAATGTAATTTATCTACTGTTTGTACAGTTTAAAATCGGCCGCATTACGTAATCACACTAGGAAGAATAAAATAGCTGTTAAAACTGATATGTGCTCACTACCAATATGACTGACATTAAATTTACAATTTCAGCATTTTTAATGCGCTTGCATTGCAAATTCAAAAGTTTACAAATTGATTAATATCTTAAAGTATTCTCGCATGCATTCGATAAAGTCGTAGTTTTGCGTTTCTTATGATGCTTTTTATTACGGCAATTTTTTATGTATTTACAACGGCGACCGCTGTAACGCGTTTAAGGTGAGGCAGTATTATATTAGCGTTCTGCAATTACGAAAAATTTGACAAACGAAGATAGATTTTTGATTCGTAAAAACGCATGTTAAGATCGTAATAGCATTTACAAATAATGAAAAAAGAGGTATGTTACTCTTGTACGGGCAAGTCTGCGGAATCGCACATAGGGCCCGGGCATTGTAATAAACGATACCAGTGATTTTTATTACGAAACGCTGGAAAATTAGTTTAAATGCGGGACTCTTTCATGATCGGCGGTTTTTGTGTGGGCACACCCACTGACTACAGAGGAAGAATTACATGGTTTGATTTCATCAAACATGCTATTAGAATTAAACCTAAATTGTACAAATAAAAATTTTCTTTCTATTCCTTCCTGTCATTAACAGTTTACTTTTTAATTCAACGTTACATTTTCGTTATGTAGATGACATTTTATTGATTTTGCCTTCAGATACAAAAATGATAAAATTTTAATATAATATAATATTTAATATATTAATATTTTTTCGAATTTAAAAACCAAAACACCTAAATTAAAACAAATTAACGTGGTTTATAAAATCAAATGTTCAAATTGTAATTCAGTTTATATAGGAGAAAAAAAAATTAAAAAAAAGAAACGTTTAGACCAATATAAATTTCGTATACAAATAAATAGGAGTAATAAAAATCATTCAATGCTGGTAGAGCTTTCGTTAGCGATTATTTGATTTTGATAATACCAACGTTTATAATGTTTTCAAAAAACATTTCACAGAAATAATAATAACTATTTTATTGACAACATACATACAAATAAACAGATAAAGATATAAAGTAAATATAACTATATTTTGTAGGTTTCTAGATTCATTAAATAGGTTTTATCGGAAATCTGTGAATTTTTAATCATACACACACCGGCTGTTTCAAATTGAGTATACACTGAAGGGATCTCCTAAACTGTATAAAGAGAAGATACCAGTTTTGTTAAATGGAAGAAAAGTTGCACGATTAATGCCTAATTCATAGTTGTCTATTTTCGATTTTTTCTGTACCTCTCTTATCATAAACATCTTTTAAATTTTGAAAAGTTTTAGTTCAGTTTTTTAGCTAACGTGTTGGTTACAATAAACTATTTAACATTTGTCTCTGTAGCTGTTGTAATAATGCACTGCGCTTATAAAAATGGATTTTTACACACATGCACCAGGTTGTCTCGATAACGTTGGTCTCAGCTTTAGTAAAGAAATGAAAAATCTAAGTGGTAATTCTGGCTTACACTGTTAGTTTAAAAGAAAATCTGAATACTATTTGTACTAAAAATGTTTGGATATCACTGTATAGTGCCTTCTGCAAACACGTTGGCAGCTAGAAAATGACAAATTTGAAAGATAATTTCTATAACAATTTAATCTTAATATCTTTAGCATTCAGTGGCTTTCAACATTCTACTATCTTTAGTTTTTTTTTAAACATAGTTGGAATCAAAAACGGTACTGGAATTTGTCACTCGTTTTAACGAGGAGAATTACCAGTCACAGTTTGACACGTTATATCGGAACCACCATGTATAATTTAAACAAGATAAAGGATGCCTTGGAAATTGAAACAATAACTAACGTTGAGATAAATTATTATTATATAATAATTCATATTCGACACACTAGACAACACATAGAATGTATGTCTTGAAAACGGCGGAGGACATTTCGAGTATTTACTTTAATTTATTAATAACTGCACTTTATTTCACAAATTTATGTTCTTTTTTGTGATTTTGTTTGTTATTATTTATTTTGCTCTTGTAATTAGCACGTGTATATTGCTGTCTATTTCGTTTGCGCTAACCATCTGATATTATTTGAATAATATTTATTAATTTTTCCTCTTCCGACAATTGAATGTTATTAATATTTAATAAGTAAAGAAAGTATTAAGTAATAAATTTGCTTATTAAGTAAACCGTGACGAAACTGCATCAAATTTTTCTTACCATATTTTAACTTTACTTGAGAAAACATTAAGTATTATACATAACTGCAACCACCAGAACAAAATAATAAAAAGGTATACGTTATATTTTAAAAATCGAAACTGATGAAACGTTTGATTTCAATTTTACCACCCCTATTCGAAACAGATCAAAAAAGTACATGCATAAAGTAAAATCAGAAATTCAAAATTATTGATAATAAGAGAGATACAAAGAAAAAGGGAAATAGAAATTGGCAAGAAAATTTCTTATGTCGATATATCGACTCATATGATCGTTAATAGTATATCGATACATTCGATATATCGTTACAAATATACCGATATTTCCATACAGGGTGTTAGATAATTGCCTGGACACCTTTACACAGCATATTGAGGACACTATGTAGGGCCAAAAAGGTTTGATAATCCGGAGTGCTAGAGCTTCTGTTTTCAGAAAAAAATTGAAACAAAAATTAAAAAAAAAATTGTTTGGAAACCGCTGATTAACGTTTCCAATGCTGCAAACATCGTCCGCCTGGGCAGAAGCCATAAATTCCGCTGACGGTTTCTTTTTTTACTTACATCTTTCAATACAAATAATGAAAGGTCAGTGCCTCAACAGATTTTAAAGTGTGCAGGTCAGAATAAATGTACCTACGCACAAGAATGAAATTGTTACATTTTTCTCACTTGCGATTGTGTCTAAAGGCCGTTTTACATTACACAATTTATTGTTCAAGAAATTGTACAATTTTTGAAACAATCTAACTTGTGTAGCATCTTGAGTAGTCCCGAGGTTTCTTGTTTGATATTTGCACACAAGAAATTGTGAGTGATTCTGCGCAGTTGATTGTAATTTTACAGATGTTAGGTTATAATCACATGTTATGTCTTTTATTTTAAAGTGAATGTAGACGCCACGATTACCATTATTGCCTGTGTGTCAGTTAAAATGTTACTGCAAGGACGACTGAACAGTAGAAAGAAGTAAATGTTATGTAAATATTTCATGTGCGCATAGCACACGCTCAGAAGTAATAGTGTAGAAAAGAGAGCAGACAAACACAATTTTAAAAGCAAGCAATATTGCACGCAATTTATTGTTTGACACTACACAATTTAATTGTTTCGAAAATTGAACAACGTTGAATTAAATATTTACAAGTTATTGTATTTACAAACATGTTACGAATTCACAAAAAAATATTACATGGAGAAATCATGGCCCTTACGTGCTTTAAGTACACCTTAACTGGAGCCTATTTCTGCGGAAACTTTTATCCGAGTTATTAAAAGCAATGGACTTGCACGTGTTAGCACAGATTCGCCTGATTCATGCGAACGGGCGTATTGAATATTAACTTTAATGGATGCTTGTGTGATAAATACGATTCAGTGGTTCCAAACAATTGATACTTTTCGAAATTTTTCAAAAATGGGCAGAACGGACAATATGTGTAGGAAGTTTTTACTGCATTTGGTAAACCGAATCTACAGTTTTAATTTGTCCAGGCAATAACCAAACACCCTGCATATCGATATATCACGTGCTTTTTTAAATTTGAAATCTGGAAGCCGGTGACTGCACGTGCGCATTTAATTTACACTATACCCCCGCCCCATTTTCAGCACTACACTACTACACAAACTAACACATGGCGGTCAGAAAAAAAGTGTAAAACTTTACTATTGCAACGAAGCGGTGCGATGTTATAAATAGATTGTGTAATTGCTGATAGTGAACAATCGGTAAGCCAAAGTAATAATGCATTCGTTAGGACGGCATGATTCACAATAATGTCGCGGTTGACTGCGATGCTCGGACACGATACGCACGAGAGAGTGTGCTGCAGAGACGTGTCGTGTTTCTAATTAATTCAAATCAACTAAATTGTTGTTTCTAAATTCAAGAAAGAGCTGTTATCAGCTTCTAGAATTATATTCGCGTTGTTACCGTGGCGATATTAGACTGAGTGATTAAAAATCACGTATAAGCGGGCGGGACATTTAACGCTCCGATTTAGACCCCCGCGTCGAGTCGGACTGCCGCTGTCTCAAACTAGTTTCAAGCAGTTCACTTTCTTAGATCGTGGAGTGAGTGGGTGAATTTGCATCAGATTGAGTGATTTTATGAATTCCGATGTAACTAAATATTATAAATAGTTTGCTTACGTTGCCTTGAAGAGTATTTGTGTATTTGTATGTACGAATGTTAGTCTGTTTGCCAAAATCAGGAGAATTTCTCAATAACGTGCATGCCAGTTCGTATTCTATTAATTAATTCTATTAATTAATTCTAGAATAATTAATTAATTAAATAATTAATTCTAGAATTAAGACCTCATATAGTTACAGACAGAAAGTTGGCTACATATGAGGAAATTCTTTATTATTGATTTCTCAGAATAAAAATATTTTTTATGAAGTTCCTGCATTTTTCCAAAACTTAAGATGCACGTATCAAAGTTTGAATACCTCCCGTCATATACCGACGAAATCAAAATATTTGAAATCAATATAAGAGTACAGTATCTTTATTTTCGCAGAAATTTTATTTGGAAAAACTACTTAAAAATATGATGAGATCTCAAATATGAATTATGGCTGTCTATGATGAAGAAAAGTATTTCACATATTTTTCAATTTTTTTCGTACTTCGTCTTTTGCTCAACTATTAACTAGAAATTATGATTAATAATATTGATACCCTAAAAATTATGATTTTTTGTAGCCAATTTTTTTTCCATCGTAGATAGCTATGATTTCGTGTTTGAGACCTCATAATAATTCTGAGTAACTTTTCCAAATAAAATTTGCTCGGACTGTGGAAAATAAAGGTACTTTATTGTTATGTCGATTTAAAATATTTTGATTTCAAATAATTATGTCTCTAAAATATCATCTCCCAAAGCCATTTTATAAATGATTTAGTAACGAAATCTTGGTGTTCACGGGAAATGGCTGCAACAGCTAACTTTTTTATTTGAAATTTTAAGAAGTAGCTTAAATCAGGAAAGTTTCAGGACCTTCCCTGCTCGATTTTATAGTACCCTCTGAAGAACAAATGATTGTCAGATTTCCCAGATTTTCAGTTGTTTTCAACTTTTTTAAATGGAACATTATATTTTTTATTAGCGTATCATGTTCAGGATGTCAAATTAAGTATTTTTCTAAAATATTCCCTTCCTAAGTCTACTATTTTATAAATTATTTGGTAAATAATGGTATTAGACATTTTAACATGTCGCGCTTTCAATATTTGGACCCAAGGGTTTTTAGTTCATAAAGGTCTGACAGTTTGAACACACATCCTTTATTCTCTTGTTTCAACGCGCACCATATTGTATTCCTGAATAGAAAGACTATCGTAACGATACACTTCTTCCCGCGAATATCAAGACTGAATTATTTATGAAATATTCTGTTTTGAGAGATATTATTTCATAGACATACTTAATTTGACATCCTGAATGCGATTTCATGATAAAAAACGTAATGTTCCATTTAAAAAAGTTGAAAACAATTGAAAATCTCGAAAACCTGATTGTCAGTTGTTCTTCCGAAAGTACCATAAAAACGAGGAGGAGAAGTCCTAAAACTTTTCTGATTTAAGTTACTTCGTAAAAATACAAATAAGGGAGTCAGCTATTGAAGCGGCTTCCCATGAACACCCTCACTGTGGTATACCGGGTGTCCCGCGCCATGTGCTCACCCTTCTAGAATCTTTATTTATTAATCGATTAACCTGAATTTTGGAGACAATAAATTAAACAAAAAATGGAATTTTGCGGCGTACCGCTAGTCGTCATAGGACTTCCGGTTTCGCCAAGAATGATATCAACTTTCTTATTTTAAATGGAACACCCTATATATTTTTACATATTTAAAATCTATGGATCATTACGAGTTCGAGTACGTATCAATTGATAATTTTGGTTTCCATGACAACGAAAAAAAAAACTATTTATTCTTCAATCTAGAAAGCTATGAATCGCATTTTTTCGATCTAATGCGATCAAGTGTTTCGAGAAAATCACTCCTTTGATGGTACTTTGATTTTTAACATTTTTACAGTATTTGAAATTCTCTTTAGGTCGTACCTCATTTTTTTAATAGAAACTCATGTGTTTCTTAGCTTAGTTCAACAGAACATTTTTTTTTCTGAGTACGCTGAAACCAAATACGTCATCTTTTCTTTGAAAATAATTTAAAATAGAGCATGTCTTACTGAAATTTTACACTCCTTTTATTTCAAATGAAAATAATTTAAAATAGAGCATGTCTTACTGAAATTTTACACTCCCTCTATTTCAAATGACTTTCAAAGAAAATATGACGTATTTGGTATCAGCGTACTCAGAAAAAAATGTTCTGTTGAACTAAGCTAAGAAACACCTGAGTTTCTATTAAAAAAATGAGTTACGACCTAAAGAGAATTTCAAATACTGTAAAAATGTTAAAAATTAAAATACCATCAAAGGAGTGATTTTCTCGAAACACTTGATCACATTAGATCGAAAAAATGCGATTCATAGCTCTCTAGATTGAAAAATAAAAAAGTTTTTGTTTTCGTTGTCATGGAAACCAAAATTATCAATTGATACGTATTCGAACTCGTAATTACCCGTAGATTTTAAATATGTAAAACTATATAGGGTGTTCCATTTAAAATAAGAAAGTTGATATTACTTTTGGCGAAACCGGAAGTCCTATGACGACTAGCGGTACGCCGCAAAATTAAATTTTCTATTTAGTTTATTGTCTCCAAAATTCAGGTTAATCGATTAATAAATAAAGATTCTAGAAGGGTGAGCACATGCCGCGGGACAGCCGGTATAAACATCATGAAACTGGCCAAAATGTATTTTTCTAGTTTATAACAAATAACAAAATAATTACAGATTATTTGAGTAATATTATTAGATAAATCAAATTCACATTTGCGAATAGTTAGCTATGAGATAAAACAAAATTCTGAACCGTTAGTCTAGCATGTTTTCAAGTGCGTATGTACTCATAAGTGGAGTAGCAATGACATAAATACAAGGGAAATTTCTGGTTTTAAACATGGACTGTACAAACACAGGTATTTTAGATTTTCTAATTAATTAATTATCGTGGGGAATATTATGATACGGGATACGTTAGGGACAAAAACATATTAACAAAGTTAAGCCGTACTTTTTCCCTTATTCACTAAAGCTTTTTAGAAATTGGCTATCTTTGGCGATAATTATTTTTAAATGTTATTTAAGCTTCCATATTCGTTTAAGCAGCACTAAAAAATGAAGGGCATAAATTTGCATTTTTACTAGAAAAATACAATAATCGGATGCAGTGCAGAAGTCCTATGGAACACTTTATTACGTGTACGTAAATGTAATCAAGTGAAACTAAAGATCATCAAATTTAAACAATAACAGAAAAATATAGATTTTTGTATACTTTGAGGGAAAAATGATTATCATGTCAGAGTGCATAAACAATTTCTAAGTAATAATAAAGAATAGCTAACTAGAATGCTTGTAATAGACTTGTTATCTGCACGCAAAGACAAGAAACTGTGTTTAGCAAAAAAATTATTTTAATATTCTAAAATATTTATAATCAGTTTATTTATTTGTGATTTCAGACTTTGATTTTTTTCTTGATTATAGAGAAGTGATTGTAACTCACAAGTTATCAATCTTAAGATGGTAAAATATAGTATGGTTGGAAAGCTCGTAGAAAAAGCTATACATGTAGGCTATAATATACGAGCTGTCCCATATGAAAAAAATGACTAATTTTACAATATGCGAATTGAAGTGTAGCGTTTGTTAATAGTCGCTAGATTTTGAAAGTTATGAATACATATTGTAAAAGTAGAGAGGTTGAGAAATATTTTAGTTTAAGGCTGATTGTCGCCTCATTAAAACTGATAATCGCCGATGAAATATGACCCATTTTTTGCATAACATTAAAAATAACTCGGTAAATACTAAAAATAAGTTAATATAATCTATATTATTCTTATTGTTTCTTTAAGAGCTAACCGAAACTGTAATAAAATGTATAGTATTTCATTTAAAAAATAATGTTAGGTTCGTGACTTATTAAATGAACAACCTGTATATTCGCAAAAAAATTTAAATTACGCAGAAAGAAAACTTACACAACTTTCGTTAAAATGGTTTCTTGATACAATGATTTTTAAAGAGGCTTTTCGCACTTTTCCAAAGGTTTAGGACACCATGTACATTTCTTTTTGTTAGAATAAGATATTTCATTATTTTTGAATAGGGTTTTATGTGTTAAATTTTATTTGAGTGTATATTTCTCATGTTGATAATTTTGGCCGCTGATTCGATCTGCTTATACCACTGTGACCCTGTATGATAAGAGGTTTTCAAGTTTTGATATGTACATCTTGAGTTTGGGAGGATGCAGGAGCTTTCATGAAGAATAAATTTTACTGAGAAATCAATAATAAAGAATTTTCCCATACGTTGCCAATTTTCTGCGGGTCACTGTATCCCCCTGTATTTTCCGACGTATTTTAAATAAAACTTGATTCTAGAAGGATAAACACATGGTGCGGGTTATCCGGTATAGTGTTGTGAGTTGGTAATATTACAACGTTACCTTACGGTAAGTGTCCAATGTTACCAATGAAGCAAAATTCAGTTATTACCGTTTATTACTATTTGTTACCTCTGTTTTCAACATAATATAATTTCCAGTTGCATACTTGTAAAATGCAACTAAACCAATGAAATAAATAGTCAACAAATATTTTTAATTATTTAGGAAAAACGTAAATACTAAAAAAAGGAAATAATTAATTCATATCCTAGAATGATTTTCGTTTATACATGAAATTATTTAGTGGTAATACAGAATATTAAATATAGGAAAGCTTATATTTTAGCAAAATCCAAAAATGTGATATGTATCTGATACTAAATTAATCAGACAATTTAGGAAATATCACATTTTTAGTTAAAAGAGTAATTGAAACTCCGTCGCGAGATGCCGCCATTTGAGCTGTAATTGGTATTGTTACGATAACATTATAAACAGATAAAATAGCGACATCTTACTATCGCTTTTTGACCTGACATTGCAGTAGGATAGACAAATTTAAGCGGGATTTGCTCCTAATAAGTCCCCCATGCAAGCCGGCCATGCTTGCTGTCAAAGCATAATGAAAGTTTTTAGAAAAATTTTGTGCAAATCGTTTTTGATTGCAGTGAAAACCTCGAGCAGCCTCTGGACAGCTGTTTCAGCCCTGCTTGGGGCTTCTTCAGCAGAAACGTAGCTCGACATTCCCACTGCAGACCAAAAACGACTTGCCCAATTTATTCGCAATTGCAATGTAAGAATGATGAACAGAATGATGAACAGATAAAATAGCGATAAAATAGCGACATCTTATGAACAGATAAAATAGCGATAAAATAGCGACATCTTATGAACAGATAAAATAGCGATAAAATAGCGACATCTTATGAACAGATAAAATAGCGACATCTTACTATCGCTTTTTGACCTGACATTGCAGTAGGATAGACAAATTGAAGCGGGATTTGCTCCTAATAAGTCCCCCATGCAAGGCGGCCATGCTTGCTGTCAAAGCATAATGAAAGTTTTTAGAAGAATTTTGTGCAAATCGTTTTTGATTGCAGTGAAAACCTCGAGCAGCCTCTGGACAGCTGTTTCAGCCCTGCTTGGGCCTTCTTCAGCAGAAACGTAGCTCGACATTCCCACTGCAGACCAAAAACGACTTGCCCAATTTATTCGCAATTGCGATGTAAGAATGATGAACAGATAAAATAGCGACATCTTACTATCGCTTTTTGACCTGACATTGCAGTAGGATAGACAAATTGAAGCGGGATTTGCTCCTAATAAGTCCCCCATGCAAGGCGGCCATGCTTGCTGTCAAAGCATAATGAAAGTTTTTAGAAAAATTTTGTGCAAATCGTTTTTGATTGCAGTGAAAACCTCGAGCAGCCTCTGGACAGCTGTTTCAGCCCTGCTTGGGTCTTCTTCAGCATGGGGGACTTATTAGGAGCAAATCCCGCTTCAATTTGTCTATCCTACTGCAATGTCAGGTCAAAAAGCGATAGTAAGATGTCGCTATTTTATCTGTTCATCATTCTTACATCGCAATTGCGAATAAATTGGGCAAGTCGTTTTTGGTATGCAGTGGGAATGTCGAGCTACGTTTCTGCTGAAGAAGCCCCAAGCAGGGCTGAAACAGCTGTCCAGAGGCTGCTCGAGGTTTTCACTGCAATCAAAAACGATTTGCACAAAATTTTTCTAAAAACTTTCATTATGCTTTGACAGTAAGCATGGCCGCCTTGCATGGGGGACTTATTAGGAGCAAATTCCGCTTCAATTTGTCTATCCTACTGCAAAGTCAGGTCAAAAAGCGATAGTAAGATGTCGCTATTTTATCTGTTCATCATTCTTACATCGCAATTGCGAATAAATTGGGCAAGTCGTTTTTGGTCTGCAGTGGGAATGTCGAGCTACGTTTCTGCTGAAGAAGCCCCAAGCAGGGCTGAAACAGCTGTCCAGAGGCTGCTCGAGGTTTTCACTGCAATCAAAAACGATTTGCACAAATTTTTTCTGATAACATTATGGGTAAGGTAACGTTAAAAATAAATTACCGGACACTAATCATATATGCATGGATTTTATAAATTTCTGAAAGAAATTTATGCTAATGTGTTCCTGAATCATTTTGGCCATAATTATAATTTTATAATGATTTTTTTCAAGCTGCGAAGGCTTTATAATTTCCACACAGGTAATATCTCTAAAAACTATGTTCTAATTATAAGAGCTTTGGTGGGATATTTGTTTTTACAGCTCAAATTTAATGAAATACATCTTTAGGTTAGTTTAGCGCCTCAGTTTATGCAATTCAGAAGGCGATAATTCAAATGCGACTTCAAGATGGAATCGGCATTCCAGTAATTGCAAGTGTTGCAACTGAATTAACTGTGTGGAGAATCGCGCATGTGAGATGAAACTTTATAGGTTGACAAATAGGTGATAAACACTGTCAAAATTAGCGTTACACAACTCAAATTTTTGAAAATGTGTTTGTTTCACTTCATTGTTGACGGTTTTTATGATTACGATGGTATGTATTTCAATTGCAAAACAGAATGATTTTTCGTGCAAATGCTTAAATTTAGGAAATATTTAAAATTTAGTTAACGCAGAAGTAATTTGTGTTACAAGAATGGTTAGACAACAGCTACTAAATTTTTAGCATAAGATAAATAACTAAAGAAATTGTAATTTTTTAAATTCTAAAATTAATTCTTATTTCTAATGCTCGGGACTAAGATTAAGAAAAAATATCAAATGTTATTTTATTAAACATACTTGTATGATATCGTATTTTATAGTATATATAAAAAGAGAGAACTTCTAGTAATGACCAATGATATATTAAAAAAATATAAATATCTTGTTGTTAATATTGGCTAAGTTAAATCACGCGTTATTGTACTAAATGTTGATAACTCACATTAACTTCCTCAATAAATCCGATGTATCACGTAACGCCGGTATGATTTCAAAATTCGAAAAACTGCACTTCGTGATGGCCGGTGCCGTAGGCTTGCCGGCACTTGGTGGACTGCAAGTAGGTATATGATGTAAGCCGGTTAGTTAAGGTGCCAGCGCGTTCTGACTTTTCTAAATAGATTCTGGATGACTAGAAGATAAAACTGCACATATTCTGATTATAGAAGCAATTTCGGCAACTCACTTGATTGACGCAGAAAAGAATTCCACTTTTGCCCACTCGGTTAAAAATTTCATCGTCACATTCTCGCCAAATCAACGATCGCACAGTTTCAATGCATTCATGGCAAAATATTCCAAAACGCTTTAAACCGTCTTCTTAAATACTTTAACTACAGCTCAGTATAGTTATATTTAGTGAAGCTGTAAATAAGCATCAGTCTAAACTTGAAACTCCTACCAGCGCTGAGCTGTGAATAAAACATAAAATTAAAATACAAAACTACTGCACTGCCTTCATCGTGTAGGAGAAGGAACCATTGACAAGCAAAAGCAATTGTATCTCTTATCAAAGGGTAATAAAAACATTTCTAAGGTCCGGTATTATAAACGGAAAATAAATTTACTCTACAGTTTAATGCCTTAGTAACAATTGTAAATACAATGGTTATTAAGGTATTTAATTATGGAGTTAATTTATCTTGCGTTTATAATACCGGACCTTAGTGTATACAGTCGAAGCTCCGTAACTCGAACTGCCAAAGGACCTGAGATTTAACTCGAGTTGTAGAATATTCGAGTTAAAGGACATAGGTGCATACCATACATATTGTCCTGTCCCGGGAATTCCCGGGAATGATTTCCCGGAAAATTTGCTGTTTTTGCCATTCCCGATTCCGGGAAATAACTATCGGGAATTCTCGAATTGGCGAGAATGAAAGTTCGGCGTGCAGCTGTTTGGGCTTGGCGTGTTATGAGATGTATGTAATATACGAGGGGGCATTTAAAAGAAACGGAACTGATGTTATGGGGAAGGGTAGAATATTTAGGATTGGATAATTTTATCCAACCACAAGAAATCCGCCTACAATAAATACGATGTAAACCAAGAGTATTAGTTTGATGTAATTCAACCAGTCGCAGTTTCACAATTTCGCACTTCACAAAGGAAAGCCCCGCGGATGCACTCGTTTCTATTGATCTCAGTTTTTTTAACCGAAAATAACGTAATAACGGACCCTGGAAAAAGATATATCAAAGATGAATACTGTTGATTGTAATTTTCTAGATTTTGTTATATGATTGGCTTAAAATGTTAAAGAATTTTTCATTTCCATCTCTTTCTATTACATGTGACGGAATATAAATCAGTCGACGCGAACCCTAAAATTTAATTTTTTTATTTTATTTAATTTTTTATGGCCCAATTAGGATGTCTTTGTAAAAATACCGCTATAGATATAGATGTGAAACTACGACTTGTAAACTCTATCTTGATCTGTTGACCTACTTGAGAGTAGTGGAAGAAAGGTTACAAGAGATTTAAAATAATTTTGTATTTGCTATATATCCAAACATTGTTTAAATTCATAAAGTAACTGATATATGTATCAAAAACGCAAGGTTGCTAATGTTGAAAACTATTCTATGAAGATATATAAGATATCACAAAAAGTAAAATTTCCCGGGATCCCGGCATTCCCGGGATCGTGATTTTTACAATCCCGATTCCCGGGATTGAAAAAAAAAACGGGAAATCAGAAACCCTAGTATACACACATTAAAATTTAATATAATAAACGTGGATAATGTTCTTGCTGGCATTTTGTACTCTTCAGTAATATTTTCCTTTTTGACACTACTTTCGACTTTTTTTTAAATTTCAAGCTTTTGTTGAACTGTAAGACTTTTAAGTTGACGGAAATTTATATGCATGTAAAAACAATACGACCAAATTAATTGAAACAGTACACTGAAGAGCGTAGCATTATTGCCTCAGATCCGAAGAAGGGGATTCCCAGAAGCAGTGTCGCTGGAAACATGAAAAGGTGGGTTTTTGTCGTAAAAATTTGAGGTATAGAGCTTTGTGAGTCATTTGTTCGTCAAATTTATTTCGAGTTATAGAAATTAATAGCGAAACGCTATGTAACAAAACAACTTCGAGTTATAGAAAAATTCGAGTTATATGAGTTCGAGTTAGGGAGCTTTGACTGAATATTCACTTTAAATGGATAGTGAATTAAATGATTATTTAATCTATTTCTCACTTCATGTTCATTAGCCAACATACGACATTCGTACATCACCACAAAAATAATCGGAATAACCTTGACTACTCATCGTATTACATCTGAGAATTTCTTTTATCCACAATCACATTATAATTGGATGGAATTTATCCACACTTATGAAGCATAAAAAGTACCACTTTATCCACTAGTGGAATGATGAAAAATACAATCTTAAATCTTAAATTTTATTTATTTAGTATATCAAGCTTATTAGATATAGAATCCTCAATATATGTTTCTGCTACATCTTCTGTTACGTCTTCTACATTACTGATTTTCAAATTCGTCACCCCCATTATTAGTGCGACCTAAAATGTTTCAAAATTTATTATCTACAATGTCTGAAAGGTTAAGAGATATTATCTTAATCGTCAAATATTCTTTATTGCAAACCCTTGCCAAAAATTTTTCCACGTGTGCTCATTTCAATACCGCAGCTTTCTTCGCCTTGTACCCTTTCGACTCACTCTTTAGATAGGCAGTAAGCTTACTATATTTTTCAATATCTATGTTTTTATAGACTTTTATAGTGGCCTTCAGCATAGAGTACTTCGACCACATGGATGAAATTACATACTTCTTCTTAAAATTTAAGAAATACGATAGCAGAACTTTCTCATTTATTGTCATTACCCCCCGTTTTTCTTTCCATTCATTAAATTCGGAAAATTCTTTTTCATAATGTTCCCTGGACTTCGCAGGCAATAATTGGAGAGTTGCTTCTTCAGCTTCCTGAAGAATTATCTCAGGAACAAGATCGCTTTCTTGCATTTTTCACCAACTTAACAAGTTTTCACAAATGGAGTCGATAAACAATCGAAACTAAATAGCAACCAGTAACAACCACTGAGACGTTCGACTCAATGGTAAAATTCTATTCGCTCAAACGAATTGGTTCACTATAAAGTGAAAGGGAACGTAGAGGGCGTTCAAAGCAACAAGGTGCGAAAATTTGAAAATGCGTATTTTTCATTTTAAAATATATTTAAATATTTTCTTTGGCAACTGGCGCAAAAAAGACTACGTTTAAAATTGCATACATATATTTTTTTACATTTTATGTTGTTAGAGCAGAAATGTCCCATCAGGTAGATCCGCAACGTTCCGACCAACGTGCAACGCTATCTACGTTTCAGCATTAGACACTTCGTCGACAACCACCCCAATTGTTAGAGTTAGTCGTAGTATAGCCATCATGTAGTAGACATATAAGATTAGCCAATAGATAATAAATGTTCTAAGATCTTCCTATCGATCATCGCCTCATTTCAAGAGGTTATGAGTCCAGAAAACGCGTGATAATCTACGTAAAAGTTCGCGTACAATATTTTCGCGGTGAGAAGTTAAACAGTGCGTATTTCAAGAAACACGTACTTTGCTGAAGTCGATCATCATGATCGCCTCCAGTCTCGTGCGCATCGAAACGCTTAACAAAGCAAACTACGATACATGGAAGATGCAGATGGAAGTCCTTCTCATAAAAAAACGACGCTTGGTGTTACGTCAATGGCACAAAGACGAAGCCCGAACACGTGGAGAACAATGAAGCGTCGGCGCAAGCAGAAAGAGATTGGATCGATAAGGACAACAAAGCAAGGTCAGATCTAATTTTGTCAATACATGCGAGTGAATTAAAACAAATCAAAGGCTGCCAGACGTCGCGAGAATTATGGCTTAAACTCGAAAATATTTATCAGTTAAAAGAACCTGCTAGAAAGACCGCATTACTAAAGCGACTCATGCTGCAGAAGATGCAAGCTGACGAAGACGTCCGCGAGTACATGACGAAATTTTCGAATTGACGAAAACTCGAAGAAATGGAGGTAACCTTTCACCCCGATGTTCTCTTGACAATGCTCCTCTCAGCCTTCCGTTAACGTTCGAGAACTTTAGATGCGCTATGGAATCTCGAGACGAATTACCGACGCCTGAAAATTTACGCATCAAGATCGTGGAAGAATACGACGCCCGAAAGAACACGACGTCAGCAGATGCCGCAGAGGACGCATTGGTGGTGACGAAGAAAGGGTTCGCGAAATTCCAAAGGCAAAGGTCATAAAGGTACGAAAAACAGTTCAAAATGTTACAAATGCGGCAAAATCGATCGTATAGCACGGGAGTGTCGGCTAAAGGATAAACAATTCGCGAAGTCGGTCGATAATGTGAGCTTTTACACCACGCCCGAGAAAACCGAACATGCCGCGTTCCACGTAAATACCGACGCCAACGATGGTAAGTGGATACTCGATAGTGGTTGTACATCGCATTTATGCAAAAACGCAAATGTTTTTACTAAAATCGATACTAACGAATCGGGAACTTTGAATCTCGCGAGTGACACATCGGCAAAAATCGAAGCGAAAGGACAGATCGAGTTTTTAACGTGTACGAACAATAAAACCACGGGGGTCGAATTTACTGAAGTGTTACTTGTTCCGAACCTTCGCACAAACCTATTGTCTGTCGCGAAGAGCACTAACCGGGGTTTTGAAATCACTTTCACTAGCAGGGAAGTGAGGGTTACAGACCGAAAAGGCAACGAAAGCTAATCGAACGCCGAGAAAAGGATTTGTACCTGCTCCGCGAGAAACAAACCTTCAACAAAAGACCGAAGTTTCAAACAACGTCGATATAAGAGAATTAGATAATTCGTTGAAAACATGACATTACAGACTAGGTCATTTAAATTTGCACGACTTACGTGACGCAATAAAAGGAGGTGCAATTCACGGAATCGAATCGGTAAAGCTAGACGAAAATTTTGACTGTGACGTGTGCATTCGTGGCAAATTAGCGCGACCGATGTCTCCAAAGACTTCCGAAAAAACGGCGGAAATTTTAGACATTGTACATACTGATGTTTGGGGCCCGTTCAGAGACCGGTCGAACGGGGGAGCAAAATACTTTGTTAGTTTCATCGACGAAAAGTCGAGGTGGTGTGAGGTACGCTTCATAAAAAGTAAAGATGAAGTCCTCAAGGAATTCATAGCATACAAGGCGCTCGTCTAAAACGTTCGTGGAAAGAAAATAAAGTACCTACAATCTGACAACGGGCGCGAGTACGTAAACAATGAATTTGAAGGTTTCCTGAAGGAGAATGGTATTCAGCGAAGACTCAGTGCCCCATACACCCCCCAGCAAAATGGCGTGGCGGAAAGAATGAACAGAACTTTAATGGACTCCGCACGTTGTTCATTGCTGCAATCAAACCTCTCGTCTTCATTCTGGGCCGAAGCCGTCTCAACACCGTGTTACGTCAGGAACCGTTGTCCAACGGAAAGGCTCAACGGACTTACGCCATTCGAAGTCTGGACCGGGCATGTGCCAAACGTAAGTTACTTAAAAATTTTTGGCTGCAGTGTGTTTTGCCTGGACAGATCGCCAAACAAGGGGAAGCTCCAGTCCCGAAGCAGAGAAGGGATACTCCTAGGATATTCACTCACATCGAAGGCATACCGAATTTGGCTGGTGAATGAAAAGAAGGTCGAGGTTACGCGCGACGTGAAGTTTCCAAAGGCAGCTTTCCAAATCCCAGCGAGATCACCAGACGCGGTAAAGTCACACAACTGGGACGAGGTCAGGGACGATGACTCAGGCACCATACCATCCACCTTAGAACGTGAGCGCGGAAGACCGAAGAAGATCAAGATCGGCGGACCAGGACGACCTCGCAAAGAATTTCAAAAGCCAAAGAAAACTGAGGACGCGAGGAAAATGGCATGCGCAGTAGAAATCCCGATAAGACAGGCCTTGTCGGGGCCCCATGCGGATGAATGGATGCAAGCGATAGCATCCGAAGTGAAATCGCTACTCAAGAACGACAGGTGGACACTAGAGAAGCGCCCCGGAAACCACAAAACAATTGGTAGTCGGGTCGGGTGGTGCTAAGAAACAAATTCGGACCAGAAGAAGAAGTGAGTCAGAGAAAGGCGAGGATCGTGGCGCAAGGCTTTTCTCAACATCCAGGGGCCGACTTCAAGGAATCATTTGCGCCGGTAGCTAGAATTAGCTCCATTCGTCTAGCTTGCGCTTTGGCCGCCCACTACGGTATGCAAATAAGGCAACTTGACATAGCTACTGCGTACTTGAATGGAAACATTGAATCTTGATGGAGCCTCCACAATACCTGCAAGAAGCGCTTTCGCTCATCATAAACTCAGAAAAGGATAGCAGTCCCATTCGCTCTAAAGCAACATTAATGTTACAGGAGCTGAGCGGCAATGATAGGGTCTGTCGACTTCGGAAAGCCTTGTATGGACTTCGCCAAGCTGGACGTAACTGGTACATGCGCTTGCACGAAAAGCTGAAGAAATCGGGCGCAGAACCTACCAAAGCCGATCCATGCTTGTATCGAATGGGAGAGGGAAAGAATTTAACACTGATCGTCATATACGTAGACGATATCCTGGTGTTGTCGAAGGACTCACGAAAAATCGAGAAGGTGCTTGATGATCTGTCGAAACATTTTGAAACAAAGGATTTGGGGAACGCCAACTACTGCCTCGGCATGGAATTCCAAAGAGAGGGAAAATCAGTTATTCTAACCCAGCGAGGATACGTCAGAAAAGTCTTGGAACGCTTCGGCATGACGGATTGTAGACCCGTATCGACACCGTGCGACACAAGTACCAAGCTTACAAAGAACGAGGCCAGGGTAAGGAAAGACGGTCAACAACTACCATATCGAGAGATAGTCGGCTCGCTAATGCATCTGGCGGTAGGAACAAGCCAGACCTAGCTTTTGTTGTCAGTCATCTAAGCCAGTTCAACGACTGTTTTGATACCACACACTAGTCGGCAGCTAAAAGGGTATTACGCTACCTTAAGAGAACAGTTGACGTCGGGTTGAGATTCGACTCGAAGGACATATCGTTGGTGGGCTACACGGATGCAGACTGGGGAAGCTGTGTGGTGGACAGGAGATCCTACACGGGATACACCTTCATATTAGGTGGATCCGCAATCACATGGGATTCAAGGAAACAGCGGACCGTTACCCTAAGTTCAACAGAAGCCGAATACATGGCCCTTACTGAAGCCTCGAAGGAAGCTATGTATCTTAAAAGATTTCTGAAGGAATTGGGGGTTGACATCGGAGGAAGCGTGGCGTTGAATTGCCACAATATGGGAGCGCAAGAACTGGGGAAGAATCCCGTACACCACGCCCATTCAAAACACATTGACGTGAGGCACCATTTTATCCGAGAAGCGTTGAAGAGTGGAGACGTCACAGCACAGTACGTCCCGACGACAGAAATGGTCGCTGATATCCTGACAAAAAGACTTCCGAGGCAGAAGCATGAATGGTGTGTAAAAATGCCAGGGATTATGTCCAGCAAATAGACGTCGCGTATCTCGGGGAAGTGTTAGAGCAGAAATGTCCCATCAGGTAAATCCGCAACGTTCCGACCAACGTGCAACGCCATCTACGTTTCAGCATTCGATACTTCGTCGACAACCACCCCAATTGTTAGAGTTAGTCGTAGTATAGCCATCAGGTAGTAGACATATAAGATTAGCCAATAGATAATAAATGTTCTAAGATCTTATCGATCATCGCCTCATTTCAATATATGTAAATATGACAATGCCATAATAATACATTGCACAATATGAATATATGTAATTACAAAAAAAACACTCAATATATTACAAAATTTAACTTTACAATTGTTTATAAGAGCCAAGACAAAACACAATATTTTTGACATCCAAAATCTCGTTTATTCATTTAATTACATATTTACCTCCGTTCGGTCAAAATTGTGTTCGACTCGCCCTGTTCGAACGCGTCCGCGCGCGGCTTCGAGGACGCGAGATATTGCGTCGGTTTTAGGTTACGTTCCGGCGCACCCTCCCTTCCGACCCCCGGGGCCGCGGTCCCCCGACTGCCCGCATTATATAATATATGTAAGCACAGTATACATACAATTAGTAGGGACAGCTTCGGCTTTCTGCTAATACAATTTCTGAGGGCACATGTCTGAAAACGAGCGGTCCTTCCTCAAATAGTCGAGGGTGGTGCAACGGTCAATGGTTGATTTTTCAATACCCGCGTTCAGGTAACCACCGGAGCTGAGTTACTAATTCAACATAGCTATTGAACAGACATGATTTTGGAGTGCCAAGCTTCAGCAGCTAGTATTCTCACATTAACCCTTTAAGAACACGAGTTGTTAACTTTTAATATGCTGAGTCTGCATCAGGGTCTGCATTCAGGCTCGATGATCACCTGAACATGGCCAAAAAACGGACGTTCCGCCAGAATTCCGGCACACACTCAATATGGCCGTCAATTACCAATCAGCTGTTTTGGTGGATAAGTAACCATTAGATTATCTTATCTAATTTCATCATGTTTCGACTACTTTGAGCTTACTTGTAATTTTTCTAATAAAACAAGCTTTTGTTTTTTAAAATAAGAAGTATATATTACGAAATAAATAAGTTTTTCAAGTTGCGACATCTGGTAGCATTAGAATGACCGCCCGCCAAGATAGGTTCGGAAAATTGTAGTATGAACTTCAAAGGTGCCGAGAGAAGCTGTCCCTACTCATTGATGTCTGTACTGTGATGTAAGTGTCAAGATTTCCCTACCACGCATGACCGACCACCGATGACGACTTCGTATCGACACTCGCGTTAAGTACTTTAAACAAAATTTAGATTAATTGGTATGATCGGGCTTATTCATAACAAGCAATTAACCTACAAAATAACACTGTATACTTACTTATAGGAAGTAATTAACAAAAAATCACAATGCACTGTTTTGAAAGTACGAAGCACGAGGTAGCTAAAAACGCGCGCAGACTTTGACGTGAACTTAAATTATGAAATTGACGAATTACAGTTATTGGCGCGAAAAATTAAGACACTCGATCTCTATCTAAGGACACAGGTACTGCCATCATATGGTTTTGATACTTCGCAGTGGTATTTGACCTTGAACAGGCGGGTTGTCAAAAATGACAAACTGAATATTTTATGTAAATCAGACGCAAATATAACGCATGTCATTTTAATTTCTGTTTTATTAACGACAAGAATAAATTTACAATAAACAAGGAATATGTTTACAATAAATCTAGACGTTAACGGTGCGAATATGACACAATAAACCGAAATTCGTCATCAGTATATTAGAAGCTTTCCAAGTAAGATATTAAGTTTACTTAAATCCCGAAACTATTTCAAAGCATAAATCCTTAAACGGTTGACAATATAAATAGAAGCTTCAGTAATTTAGCTGTTAACTTTGAAATTAAAAATTGTGGAGTAATTGTAATTTTCCATCATGTTCCATAGGTAAGCTATTAGGTTCTGGATAATGGGACTTGGAAAATAATTGGATTTAGAGAATTCCAAAAACATTTAAGATAAAAATGAGGTTTAGGACCCGGTCTAAAAAACCGTAGGTAATACCAGACAAAAAATATACTTTTTAGTCAGAACTTTCCCATTTATTATGTCATAGCGCCTCGTAGTCGCTTAGCTTTATTATAAATTTATACTTTGTGTCAATGAAATAGAAATTTAAACAATTTTGCGTCCTTTTTCGTCTTTATTTACGTAAAATATTCCAGTTTGTCATTTTTGACAACCCATTCGTTCAAGGTCAAATACCCACTGTTGCGTGTCAAAAACATGATGGCAGCACCTGTGTCCTTAGACAGAGATCGAGTGCCTTACGAAAAATGTTACAGCTGCGCCACCTACGTCTACCTTTTATTTCGTAAGACAAAAACAACGCATACCAGAGAGATATGTGACAAACAGAAATAGTGCACATCTGGTAAAAGCGAATAAATTCGCTAGGGGAGTTATCCGTCTCATGGTTATCTCTGATAGCAACTATTCAATACTTTCCAAGATTTTTTTTACAGCTGCTACCAGAGCAAAATGTGAAATCATTTTTTGATGAAATCTGATTCTAAATGACCGTGATTGTGGATAAAACGTTGTATTGCATTCGTGTTTTAGTCGCGTTTTATCCACTTAAGAAAATTAAACTTTCTTGCGTGGATAAAACACTATCTAAACACTTATACAATAAATAACTATTAATTTTAGGTGCTATCCTATTAATCTATTAATGAGGAACCATAATTTTGTTACAATTATTAACATGATTATGCAAGTAGGTGTAGAGTATCTACATCATTTTCGTTTTGTTTTAAATATAGGATGAGCCAATAGTGCGTATTCGGTAGAGAGCGTCTTAGACATTTTTTAGTGCTTTTAAGTTGGTAACGTACTGAAGATGGCAGCTTAGCTGCCGAAATACGTATCTACGGATATAAAAATTATTGTGGGCGGAGGTTAATTTCAATTATCTCTTAATCTACAGTATCCTTTACTATTTTAGTAATGCATTGACATGTTTTGCGTTCAGTTCTTTTAAAATTCATTTTATTATTTTAGACTTATACGCCCCCCATAGGAGCCCGCCCCACAGTTTGGGAAACGCTGCCATACATGTTGTTAATCGATAACGAACGAATCTGGACGTATTTCCGGTTGTAGCGGAAGCCCATACTGACTTCTTATTATAAATAGAATACCCTATAGATAATTGTTTTTTTCTCTGCTTGAACACAGAGATGAAGTAACACTTTTTCGGTAAAAGATGGACAGTACACTTTAAAAGGAGCATACAGGGGAACCACAGAAGTTGACAGTTTTCAACTATGAATAACTTAATTTTTTTAATGCAATCATTGACTTTTTTCTATGGCATTTGATGCAAAATATAATTTTCCTTCTGTTTTGAATAAACAATATAATTATTATCTTTAATGGTTTTCAAGATATTTGCGTATAAATTTATTTCCTGTTAAATAATGACATTATAAATACGCAATTTCTTTTCATAAATAAAATGCTTAGCTTGATCTTTCATAATTCTTATTCAAAATACTATCTACATTATTAACTTTTTATTAAAGAACTTTTGTACTACTGGATCAATTGTTTTAAGAATATTTAATACGATCTAGTTGAGTTTGGCTTCTTAGATCATCCGACGTAACTCAAATGGATTTTTATTTACTTAGGCCCGATTTCTTCACCTACGGATAAATTTATCTGCCAGGTAATATCCTCGGAAACTATTGTCGATACAATGGTTTCCAAGGATAATATCTGGCAGATAATTTTATCCGTAGGTGAAGAAATCGGGCATGAGTAATTTAAAAAGAAGTTCATAAGACTGCTGTAAATGCATTTGAACAATTACTTGCACAAGAAATTTAAAAATCAAATCTTTATAATGTTAATATTTAACAAGAAATAAATTATACATAAAAATCTTGAAAGCTATTAAAGATAGCGATAAAATTGCTTACACAAAATCAAAAGAAAATATTTTTCATCAGTACAAAAAAAAGTCAGTGGTGGCATTAAAAAATCGAGTTATTCATTGATGAAAACTCACATCTTGTGGATTCTTTGTAAGCTCTTTTTAAAGCATATGGTTTCACTTTAGAAAACTGTTACTCCGCATTTGTGATTAAAACAGAAAATAGTCCAATTCTCTATTCTTTAGATTTTGAAATATTCCAAATTCTAATTTATTTTGGTCACTGTAATTGCTAAAATTTTTAGAAAAAATGAATATCGTCAAAACAATACATTTTAGCCATGATGTATGTGAATACAAAATATGTAGGATTAAAAGGGCAATTCAAAAATGTAATAATATATGGGAAGTTCTATTTAAAACAGCAAAGTTAGTATCGACTTCCAATAGAATCGGAAGCACGTCATGACTGATTTCGTATTATTTAAATAGATCGTTATCGATTATTGCTGCACACAAATTTTCAGCGACCTATAAGGAGTAGTTTCTAAGATGTTCTAATAGGCCACATCGTGAATATTCCTGTAGAACGTACTGTAGGTATATTATGGTTTATTTGGATTCTCTATCTATTCTATTATGAAACTAAACCACTAACTAAACCTAATGTTTTGGAGATTCTGTCATTTAAATGTATAAAAATGGTATGTCTTTTCTAGATTAGATGTATGTTAACATTCCTATTATTTTAAAAAGGGTGATTCGTAACGCTGATATTTATTTTACTCGGTTAGTTTAAGTACAGGCTGTCTCTAAATTCCGTGAACAAGGCTTAACTTATCTTACTATAACTTTTTTGAGGTTAGGAAGATAACAAATTTTTAGAAAGGAAATTCGATAGGAAACTTTCTCGTCTTTGATATTTCCTACGGTTTAGTCACAAAATAAGAAAATGTAAGTGACCACAGCATTTTTTATTGAAAACAGGTATACTTTACTGCCTTTTAACTGCTTAACTTATTTATTTTGAGGCAAAATCATTAATTAGTAAACTATATTAGGCATTTGGTTTTTTGTGTATAGTCTGCTAACTTGAAATTCTAAATTAACATTTGAAAAAAGGCATTTTAGCCATTTAGATTTTTCAATTTTCTGATTTAACCTTAAGATAGCAAAGTTAGCAAAGACACCTAAAAGTTAACCAATGAATAAAGCTCCGATTTTGAGGTGCTTAGAAAGACTGAATTAGGCAGGCAAATAGACAGTAATGTCTAAGAAATAGGCATACTTTTAGACGGCCTAAACAATTTAGGCATTTAACAATTTTTCCTTTTCCATCGTTTTATAATTGAAACGTAACATGTTTTACGTAGTGACTAAAGAGTTTATTAAAAAATAATAATACTTTAAATTATTTTAATAACATCAGTTTTTGTTGTAAAATCGTTACTGGAGTTATACTCAGGACATTACGCACAGGTATGCACTGATAATATTAGGCTGTTCGGAAAAAAAAAGTCGTTTTTTTTTCTTTATCAACTAATTCATATTTCGAACGTAGCGAGATATAATTTTTTATTTGCAAATTGAAGAGTACACTTCTCTAACCAATATACTACGCAAATGTTAACCCGTACTTAATTGTGTGTTCTTACAAAGAATAACCAAAAATCGAAGAATTCTTGAACCTATTGTTATACCAGTTTAAGAAGGAAAGTGGCTGCACAAGTTGGCTTAGAATATCTGTGAGAAGAAAAGAGTCTCTTAATGTCAAGACATGCCCAACATGAATTTATAAAATTTAGAAATGGCGATTTTACTCTTCGAAGGAGTCGTACCTCCGGTTGCCCTTTATAGATTATCCAATTTTTTTTTGCAATTTATTAAAGAAAATACGGTTACTACGACATATCGACTGTCAGACGAGTTAGGTGCATTCAATTCAACCATTTGGTTCCACTTAAGAGGTCGTAGTACGATTATTAAACGTTCTACAAAGATTTCACATAACTTAAATGAATCTGAGCCTAAACACCTTAAACGTTTGTACAAAATTACTCTAAACTCCCGCCACAATCGTTTTCTGTGACAAATCATTATTTATGAAGAAATATGGATTCTTTCAAGAATCCCTACTGGTATAAACAGTGGCTTATTGTTCGACAATTGTCTTTTTCAGTCGTTAACAAAGATCGTTTTGGAAGATAAGTAATGTTCAGTGTTTGGTGGAATATCTTTGGCGTGATCAATTCTGAACTTGTTTCAAATGTCCGTACTGTTAATGCTTCAGTCTGTTGTGCTCAACTTACCAAAGTACACAAAATTTTACGTTTAGGGTACCCTGTATTAGTAAATACAAATCCCGTGATCCACCACCAGGATAATGCAAAACCGCATAATACAGGAGTAGTAGGAATAGGCCGATTCTGGAACTTCCTCCGACCTTGATCAATAAAATTCAAGGTCAAGGTCGGAAGAGGTTCCAGAATCGCCCTATTCCTGACGTGACCTCACCATGACCATAAACTTCAAGGCCTTGAGGTGACCTCGATCAAGGTCAAGATTGGAGGAGGTTCCAGAATCGACCTGTTCCTAACGTAACCGAGAGGTAACTTTGAAATGACCTTGAGGGTTCAAGGTTAAGATCGGACGAGGTTCTGAAATTTGTTTTGTGCCGATGTAACTACAAGGTTAAGGATCAAGTCAGAGGAGGTTGCAAAATCTCAATGTCATTGACGTGACCTCATCATTACCTCTAAAAGTGAGGTCAGAGGAGGGTTCAAAAATTATCTATCCTTGACGTGACCTTAACTTGACGGAGGATCCAAAAACGGTTTATGTTGAATACGACCGTAAGGTTGGAGGAGGTAGGGACCCCCACCTAAAATCTTGTTATATAAGGTTCTTCATTTGGGAATAGATTCAGTTGTTACAGAACTGTGAGTTGTGTTGTTAAGTTAATCACCTACCTACATTACATAAAAGTAAGTTTAAATCATCTTATTGTAATAAATTGTAGTTTGTATATTTTTATTGTATTTAACAGTGACATCAAAACAAGTGGATTCTTTCCTGAAACAAAAGAGAAGGCACGTCCTCAGTTCGAAACGAATTTCAATTTGAAATACCCTTCCAGCCTTAATTCACAGATGAAAATTTTCGTCAATGTGATACTAATGAGACAGCACCTTCCGAGATTTCAGAAGGTGACTGACGGAGATCAGTTGCCACTTTTAGCTCAAAGTGTATATTTTCTAAATAAGAGCCGCACGAAGTGGATTTGTGTCGGACTGTGTACCGAAACATTTTTTTGATCCGATAATATGTATTATGGGTTCCAAAAGGCAGAGCATATCGTTTTTAGAAGAGGAATGGAAAGAATTTTGTTCTTATAACTACACTTTGAAGTCGTATTTTACTGAGAAGAAAACTAATTTATCCGGTAATGAAAATCAGCTCAGTAAAGACGTCTTTCGAACGCATCGAAGGAACGAAAATACTGAAATTAGAAAGAGGTGTGGAGAGATTATATATATTTTATAAAGGTCTATTGGAACTCTGGAAATTATGTGATATTATATTATATCGTTTAGAAGTTTTGAAACAATTGAACTATAAATCATTCTATAGCAACACGATTCCATGCTTTACTGTTACGGAAAGTGATATGAAGACAAATGTTAAATCATTTCTTAATAATGAAATATCTGAGAAAGGAGCAATTACAAATGAATTAATGATGTTTGGAATTAGTAAATTAATTTTTGATATAAGTATGCATAAAGCTGTTAATATGTAAATGTTATGTGATTTAATATGTATATATTTCTAGATATGACACTGTCAGTTATAAATAAAATTTTCTAAGAACACTGTTTGATCCTTTATTTAATAAACTAACGATACTTAACCAAAAAATTAAGAGAAATTTTTACGCTATATAAAGTTAAGCAGTGAGTATTGAAGTAGTACACATGTAACATCGTTGGCTGTTGGAAAGAAAAGCCATAAATGCGACGTCGTGTCAAAACAGATTAAACTGTAAGAAGTACAGTAAAACGAAAAGGTCGTGGTTTACTTAATACGTTAATTAATAAACTACCAGTAGAGTTACACTTACCAGGTTACAATTACTAAGATCCGGGCACAAAATTAGACGTTCGACTTAAAAGCGGAGACAGAGGCGTGACTGCGTTGGATGAGGCGTGCAGGCAACACGATATTGCATATTCTGTAAGTAGCGATTTAGAAAAACGTCACGAAGCAAATAAAAATTGTATCAAGCGGCAGTGAAAAGAGTGAAGAGTACAGAAGCGGGATTTGATGAAAAAGCATCTGTGTTGTCTGTAGCCGCCTTAATGAAAGCTAAGACAAAGCTTGGAATGGGAAACGGAGTGAAGAGAAAGTGTAGTAAACGGAAAAAGCGTGGTGGTAAATTATCATTCCGACAAGCTGTAAGGAAAGCTCAACATGCAATTTCACGTAATGGTAACAAGATTCTGTTAGAAAATGTGAAATTCGCGCAGACTGTTTTAAAGAAGGACCACAAGAAAATAAGACCTCCACGTCAAAGAGTAATACCAATTCCTAAGAGAGGAGGTTTCTTACCTTTAATTCCATTATTTGCAGCTTTGGGCGCAATAGCATCGCTCGGCGGCGGTGCAGCTGCAATTGCTAAGGCGGTAAACGATGCAAAGAGCAAAGTTGCGAAAGAGCAACTGAAAGAGGCAGAGCGACATAATCGCGCTATGGAAACAAAAGCGGTGGGAAGCGGATTCTATATAAAACCTTACAAAACCGGGTGTGGGTTATATTTACGATCCAATCCAAAAAACTGAAATTGTTGACTAACATTGACATACTGAAATATGCTAAAATATGGAAATTACTTTTCTTTCGAGGTGTGTTTATGAGAGATACTTTACCTAAAAAGATATGGAAGCATGAAAGTGGAGTAGTGAATTTAGAGAGCGATTCTGGTGAAGGAACGCATTGGGTAGCATATTATAAGAGAGGAGCAATCTTAAAATATTTTGACAGCTATGGAGATCTACGACCTCCAGTTAAAGTTGGTGAAGGAACGCATTGGGTAGCATATTATAAGAGAGGAGGAATCTTAAATATTTTAACAGCTATGAAGATCTACGACCTCCAGTTGAAGTAGAGAAATATCTTTTGTCGAACGGATTGGGAGTTATTAATTATAATTATGAAAGGTATCAGAAACAAAATACACAAAATTGTGGACACTTATGTCTACAGTTTTTAAAGTCCTTTACAAGTTAAATAAGAATGTAGTACTTGAAAGATGGTCAACATGGAATATTCACCCGTTGCGTATACTTTCACTCTTACGGGAACTGAATCAATTTTATTTTGTGAATTGAATCCACCACTATACCTCGATGAAGACACAACATATGAAATGTGCTTGTTAAATTTTGAAACGTTTAATGCAATACCTAACATAGATGAAAGGAATAATTTCATACATTATGAAGAAACAGGAAAAACGACGGTTTGGAAAACTATCGTTATACCTACAGGTACATAAGAACTAGACGATATCAACCAATATCTGAAAGATTATTTTCAAAAGTAACAATATCCCTGATTATATAAACATTAAAGGAAATAATAATATTTTAAAGGCAACCATACACAGTTCGGTTAAGCTCGATTTTAGTAAACCAAATTCATTGGGAAAATTGTTGGGTTTTAAACCGAGAACGTTGAAAGTAAACGATAATATTATTTTTAGAAAAATTTTGAGCAAATCGTTTTTGATTGCAGTGAGAAAAAATTTTTCTAAAAACTTTCATTATGCTTTGACAGCAAGCATGGCCGCCTTGCATGGGGGACTATTAGGAGCAAATCCCACTTCAATTTGTCTATCCTACTGCAATGTCAGGTCAAAAAGTGATAGTAAGCTATTTTATATGTTGATAATAACATTGGTGATTTTCCGGTGGAAATAAATAAAGTAAATGCTATAAGAATAGAATGTAATCTAACCGGTGGATCTTATAACAACGGAGAACCAGGTCATGTTTTGTATCATTTCTTTCCAAATGTACCTCCAGGGTTTAAAATAATAGAATCCCCTCTTCAAGCTATTTATCTTCCAGTGACCGTGAACGTGATTACGAGAATAGTTATTCGACTATTAGATCAAGAGAATCGATTAGCTAATTTTAGAAACGAAGTAATTACTCTAAGACTTCATTTGAGAAGATTCACATAATGATTATTTACGATAGCAATTATTCGAAACGGAAAGAGTGTAGCAGAATTAGACGTAATGTATTATTTAAACCACGCAAACAGATACTGAACTGTTGTCGACAAAAAAAACTGAAATTGACACAGAGAAATCGAATATATTTAGAGATTTTAGGTTATAAGGTGCTAACATAGGGGGGATTATTCTGTAGAAGAGACGTAACCGTCAAAGGGTGAACACCATCATTACACGTAACGCAATCATCATCTAAACAGAACGAAATGGATATTTTTGGAGTGACTGATAAAATTAAATTGGACACTTCAATAACCAGTATGGAGTTCCATTCACATTTACCAATCAGTTCATCATTTGGTAACAACGATGAAGTGCGTACCACCGTATCTGAGATCGACAATTACACCCTCCCTTGCGAAAGTTATTTGTACGTAGAGGGAAGACTGCGTTTAGTTAGTGATAATTAAGGCCTCGAATCTGAGGGTCCAAACTCAGAGGCGTTATATTCCGCGGGCGGCGAGGCTCTATTTCTCGCTGCATTTCCGATAGGCACGGGGATTCTACGATCGAATTCTGCATCTCATTAATTTTGATTTTGACGATTCGACATTTATTTGATTGCTCTGTCTCTCCGTAAATATGGAAGAGTTCAAAATTTACTTACATAAAGCGTCTCTCACAAACTGTTATGTTGAGAGATCATTTTCTCGCTTTAAAAGACAAGACATTCTCACGGCAAATCGAAACGAACGAACGAACGAAAATTTGGAACGTTATTTAATAATTAATTTTAATAACGATTAATAGCTGAGAAATTTTAGTATTATCTTTAGTATTATCTTGCCTATTCGAATTTCGAATACCTGAGAATACTCAACAACGCACGTCTCTGTTAAACCGGGCAATCGAACGATTCAGATCTACGTTACACCGGGGTGTTACGATGCGTAATCGACATCTGGGAGACTGGGCGGGCTATTTTCCTCGATGCTGTAGTGATAATACTAAACACAATGCGACGGCACAATTGATAAATAATCCGGTAGCTTATATGTTTAGCGAGATTAGATATCTTATGAACGGAGTACAGGTGGATCCGGTAAGAAATGTTGGCATAACATCAACAATGAAAGGGTATTTTTCTTTTACTCGCAACGATACAGTAAAATTGGAAAATGCAGGATGGATCCAGGAGAATGATAGAATGAGTGATATACTTAACGTTAAGGGAGATATCTCAGCAAGTGTACCTTTAAAAACATTATTAGGTTTTGGGGAAGATTATAAAAAGATCGTCTTGAATATGAGGCAAGAATTAGTATTGATCAGAGCAAATGATGACGATGCAGTTGTGGAAACAAACAAGACGGAAAAGATTAAATTAATAATTGACAAAATTGTATGGCGTATACCTCATATTTCTGTTGGACTACATGAGTAATTGGCTTTAACGAGAGTGACAGACAGAGATGTTGAAATACAAATTCTTTTCAGAAGCTGGGAGTTGCACGAGTATCCGTCGCTCCCAACTACAAGTCATTCTTGGACAGTAAAAACGGCTCCGCAGTTGGAAACGCCAAGGTACATAATCATCGGTTTTCAAACTAAGCGAAAGGGTGTCGTCGATGCAAACATGACGTTAATTTAAAATTATTAACAGTATTTCTAAATGGCGAACGCTATCCGTACGACAACGTAGAAATTGATATTGAAAATAACAAATACGCCGTTATATACGACATGTATTCTAGATTCCAGGAAAATTATTATCATGGTGAAAGCAGTCAACCCTGGTTCCATCCAAAAGGATTAGCTAGTTGCACAAAAACGATTTGCACAAAATTTTTCTAAAATCTTTCATTATGCTTTGACAGGCCGCCTTGCATGGGGGACTCATTAGGAGCAAATCCCGCTTCAATTTGTCTATCCTACTGCAATGTTAGGTCAAAAAGCGATAGTAAGATGTCGCTATTTTATATGTTCATCATTCTTACATCGCATTTGCGAATAAATTGGGCAAGTCGTTTTTGGTCTGCAGTGGGAATGTCGAGCTACGTTTCTGCTGAAGAAGCCCCAAGCAGGGCTGAAACAGCTGTCCAGAGGCTGCTCGAGGTTCTCACTGCAATCAAAAACGATTTGCACAAAATTTTTCTAATAAGATTATTATTAAACTTCGTAAATGTTATTCAAATTCTAAAGTCATTAAAGAGAATAATTAGTTATTGAAATGTTTTCAAAATAACTGCAAGTAAGAATGAAACAAGAGAAGGAAAAAGAGAAGGAGAGAAAAAAGGAGAGAAAGGAAAGAAGAAAAGAAGAGGAAGGAAGGAAAAAGGAGGAAAGAAAGGAAAGAAGAAAAGAGGAAAGGTTAGTTCCAGTGGGTCGTGGATACGCCTTCGTTACGCCCAGAAAATGGAAAGGGAAGAGTAACGATGGGAGTGGGGAGAGGGCTTTCTTCCCCCCCCCCCCACTGTTCTTGTTCTTTGTCCTAGCAATTTAACTGTAAGTATTATTAAGTAAGATTTACGTTTTAATGTTTTAATATACTCCGTATTTTTGCATGCTACTGATGTCGCTTGGAAATGAACGCCCAATTTTACAGCAATATTTACAAGGAAATCCTTCTTCAACAGTAACTACTAGCGTGGAATCTGCATTTAGAGAAACACAGACAGGAGTGGCAAGTACTGCTCAAGTAAATGTTTCTCAGAGTGCATTTACCACTCAAGCAAATGTGCCGCCTTCATGGTGGAATGAAATTGATAATTCCTCTTTCCTGTTGCAAGAAGGAATTATCAATGATTCTACACTGAACGCAGTTGGTGACGTAATAGATCGTGTGGATTCTCGAGACATTCATTCCAGTCAACCAATTGTTAGCCAATTGCTGGTTCCTAGCCCTTTTATTCTTAATCAGCAATCTACCTAACCTCTTATTCTTAATCAGCAATCTACCCAACCTCCTTTTATTATTCCATAACAATT
The DNA here is from genome assembly GCA_036172665.1 of Prosopocoilus inquinatus. Taxonomy (NCBI): domain Eukaryota; kingdom Metazoa; phylum Arthropoda; class Insecta; order Coleoptera; family Lucanidae; genus Prosopocoilus; species Prosopocoilus inquinatus. The sequence goes on from CM069870.1 coordinate 47,554,990, forward strand.
AATCGTTACTTCTTCTTTAATGAAACCACCAAATGAAACTCCGAAACCACCAAATAAACCAGTTTCCCCATCAAATAAATCAATTCCCATTCTTAAACAACCCACTCAACGCCTTATTTCTTCTTTCCTTACGCAAACCAAACCTACTTCTTTCCTTACGCAAACCAAACCTACTCAACCCCTCATTTCTCAACAGTCAATAGTTACTCCTATTGTTACATCTACATCAGCCTCTACTACTTTGGTTGCTGTTACATCCGTTCCTATTGCTACATCGGAAACTGTTCCGTCTTTACAACTCCGAGTGCCATTTCTAGATCTGTTATTTCTAAATCAAAAACTCCGAGTTCCATTTCTAGATCTGTTGTTTCTAAATCCGTTTCCAATACTCGTGAACCCACACGATATTTACGCATCCTACGTGGCAACCAATATTCTCTTAGCGACAAGTATGAAAGAGTTTCTCTTTCTTCTTTGCGTTCAAATGATGACTTGATTCATAGTGCGGAGTTGCAAGGTCAACTGAGTCAGTCGCAACCCCGTATTGTTGCAGATAATATCCCGCTAAATCCTAATGATAATGACTCAGTTTCTGAGATAATTGATATATCAGACCGTTCAATGGAGATATCTCAATTTTCACCAATTGGGAATAATAATAACACGAACACATCAATTAATATTAATCCAGTATTGATTAATAATTCTCCTTCTGTTCGTCGACCGAGGACTATTAATCTACCGAGGACTAATATTAGTGAATCTGCTAAAATTATTTCCAATATTCAAAATTTGTCACCTTCACAATCACAACCAGAACTGCATATTCCACCCTCTCAAATTCCACCTTCTCCACTTCAGATTTTACCTTCTCGTCTTGAAATTTCCTCTCCTAGTGTCCGAACGTGTACAACTATTCGATCCCTTTCCTCAGGAACAAATTTAATAAGAATTTCATCACAACATGTTATACCCCTTCCTTCACCCTCTTCCAATTTAGTGGGAGTTATCTCAACAGCAGTCCAAAATTTTTATGACGGAATTATGCCTGAAGTCAGGAACTGTTGTTTAGAGGGTGAGAAAAATCTGAGAAAAGTCACGGATGAGTTACAATGTTGTCGTGAAATTTTACGTATAGTTCGCTTAAGGTCTCCGACTGACCAAGCCTTTAAACGAACAATATGACAAAATTTCCCTCATTCACAACCGTCTGAGCCTGATCCAAGATTTGTTTCATAATCTTGTCACAGACATATCTATTTAAAAGATTAAGATTTAATATCTTAAGATTTAACTTCTTCTCTTAAGTAGATATGTCTGTGAATTATATTGTTCAATGGTTTGTTCATCACATGAAATTGGAAATGTTGTCGAGATATTAGGTATGTTTTCGAGGATATAAAAAATTATTTTTCTTTGTACATTTTTTTATAATTGTTATTTGTTTTACAGATGAGTTCTTCACCAAACACCACACCTCTTGTGAAATCAATTTTTATGAGGCAAGTATGAGTAATCTAATTTGTATTTTACGGTTTACACTGTTTACTCTGAACTCTGATTAATGCTGAAACGGCGATTGTTAATTATCGAGTGATTCATCCACTCGCAAGGTCACCTTCACCCAACTATACTCCAACGCCGCTAGCGGCGGCCACACATGAACGACGGCCGCCGGTGCAGCAAGTGCCGGCGCCTCAACGCATCCTCCTAAAAAGGAGGGTGTTTGCGCCGCCAGTGTTGGAGCCTCCTCTACCAAGACCTTTACCACCAAAGGTGGAGGTGGAGGAGGAAACGACAGAGGTGGAAGCGGAATCCACGATGGATGAATCTTGGGTTCGTTCTCGTTCATGGCAACATTTCAACATTTTAATAACACCTTATTTTTTACAGTGAGGAGCATTAATCAGAGTGGCTAGAGGAATATTAATTTAGTTAGGAATACTAACCTAGTTAGGAATATTAATTTATTATATTTATTTAAATAAATAATTTATGAGTTTTAGTAACAGTGTTTATATAGCAGTTGATATTGATAACTACAACAAAGTAAGAGTATCGCGTTTGGTAAAGAGGAAATTAATAACGTGTTGTAAGGAGCAGAAATATTTTGAATATTTTTGAAAAATATTATTTTAAATATGAAGTTTCAACAACAGTCTATAAAGTTACCAGTACAAAATTTCGACGATGCAATCGCAAATGAAACCTTTAAACGTCACAGTGTTCTCTTCGGAGGATCAAGTAAACGCGTTATCATTAGCGGGAGCTCAGGGGCTGGTAAAAGTAATTCCTTAGTGACATTATTAACCCATCCGAACGGATTACGTTTCAAAAATTTATACATCTGCTGTAAGACCTTATCTCAAGAGAAGTATAAATTTCTCCGACATTTGCTATCAATAGTGCCCGAAATAGGTTACTTTGAAATTTCCGATATTGAAAAATGGTATCACCTACAAATGTAAAAGAATATTCAGTCGTTGTTTTTGATGATGTTCAGTGCACTACACAAAATTTAATTAAAGAATATTTCTCCTTTGGACGTCATAGAAATGTTGACTGCTTTTATTTAAGTCAAACTTACAGAGCAATACCGTAACAAATGATTCGTGATAATTGTAATTTCTTAATACTATTTCGTCAAGATTTCACAAATCTGAAACACGTTTGCGATGATTACGTCAGCGGAGATACGACAATGGACCAGTTTCGTAATATCTGTTACACTTGTTTGAAGGAACCGTTTGATTTTTTAGTTATTGATACCGTTTGTTCCGTAAACGCAGGGAGATTTTGTAAAGGATTCGACACGTACATATATCTTTAAAACCATTAAATTTTACGTAGTAGAATTAGCCACTGCGCGCGAAAGTTTGTGTACTAAATTAAACACACCTAAATCCGATATTGCACAAGCAAGACATCATGCAGATCAATAAAAAAAGTATCTGCAGACAACTTATTCACCTATTGCAGAGCCACTCCGAGATATTGTCAATAAGCTAGATGTTGTTTGCAGCGTATTACCTATGAAAGAGAAGCAGCAGTCATACGAAGCCAGTGATTGAAAGGGGAACCAAGGAGTTCTTTCCTACGAAAAAGACCGATTTATCAATTAAAATTCGATCCTTCGTCACGAATTGGATGGTCAGAGAATTTATTACCACGGCTAATTGAAGAATACAGTAACACTGATCACAGAACGACGAATTATAAACCCAGCAAGTAAATCAAAGAAATGTGCAAAGTATTTTGCACTCCGTCTACAGCAACCTTAAAATTGTGGATCCAAGAATTGCAAAATTTAAAGTTGGAGATCATATGCGCATCAGTAAATACAGACAAGTATTTTCGAAAATTTACACTCCAAATTGGTCCAACGAAATATTTATCATTTCGTCAATGCAGAATACTAATCCCAGAACATATCTAATTAAAGACGCTGATGGTGAAGCTATACTTGGTGGGTTTTATGAGTACGAGTTACAAAAAGTGAAACATCCCGATATATATTTAATTAATGTGTTGAGAAAAGAATGTAATAAAGCGCTTGCAAGTTATTTAGGATTGAGTTCTAAACACGATTCATGAATACCAAAACGTAATGTTTTATAATAAATATTTATTAACTATAACTGTAAACAAACAATAGTGACAATAAATGAATTTTACAAATTAATTTATTTACTTTCTAATAGAACTTATAAATAAAACATACTTTATTTATTTATTTTCTAATTCTTTTTCCAATTTTTAATTAGTTCTTTTAGTTTTTTATCTCTTTCAAAGCCACGCCAGAGTATGCATTTTGTCATCCAAAATGTAACGTTTATCATAAATAATTGAAATTAACCTCCGCCTACAATAATTTTTATATCCGTAGATACGCATTTCGGCAGCTAAGCAGCCATCTTCAGTACGCTACCAACTTAAAAGCACTAAAAAGATCTAAAAATAACCATGATCATCATAATGAAATCATAAAAATGTTAAAACTAACAAAAATCTAATCATCCTAAAAGATATATATGTCTAAATGTAAGTAAATATAAATTAATATGTAACGATCTAAAATTAACCGTCAGAAAAACCTTACAAATAAGAGCTAACCAAACAACACGGAAATACGGAAATAAATAGTCCAAAGACCCGAAAAAACTTTTTATTCTAACGAATAAATAAGTATATAATTCCCTGTTATTGATACCTAAAAATCCTGAAAATAAAATAAAATATATATATTATTATAAATCGTCAAAAGAACAACCTACAGATGAGAGCAAATCACACCCACACACTAAAAGTTAAGTGCACTTTAGGAAAATTTTTATCTCGGAGAATCCTCTCCTTATCAAATATCCAGTTCAAATGCGCTTAACTGTCTCTAACACCCTTTTATATATGGTTTAGGTAGCGACATCTTGCGGATGATTTTTGTCATAACAAGTACGACATCTAGCGGGCAATTTTTGACTTAAGATCTAAAAAATAATAATCATAATAATCATATACCGGATGTCCCGCGCCATGTGCTCACCTTTCTAGAATCTTTATTTATTATATTAATCGATTAACCTGAATTTTGGAGACGATAAACTAAACAAAAAATGGAGTCTTTCGACATACTGATAGTCGTCATACGGCTTCCGGTTTCGCCGGAAGTGATATCAACTTTCTTATTTTAAATGGAATACCCTATATATTTTTACATATTTAAAATTTACGGAGCATTATGGGTCCGAATATGTATCAACGGTTAATTTTGGTTTCCATGACAACGAAAAAAAAACTTTTTTATTTCTCAATCTAGAAAGCTATGAATCGCATTTTTCCGATCTAATGCGATCAAGTATTTCGAAAAAATCACTCCTTTGATGGTATTTTGATTTTTAACATTTTTACAGTATTTGAAATATTCATTAGCTCTTAACTCATTTTTTCGATAGAACCTCATGTGTTTCTTAGATTAGTTCAACAGAACATTTTTTTTCTGAGTAGACTGATACCAAATACGTCATATTTTCTTTGAAAGTCATTTGAAGTAAAGGGAGTGTAAAATTTCAATAGGACATGCTCTATTTTAAATTATTTTCAAAGATAATATGACGTATTTGGTATCAGCGTATTCAGAAAAAAATGTTCAGTTGAACTAAGCTAAGAAACATTGAAAAAAATGAGTTAAGAGCTATTAAAAATTTCAAATACTGTAAAAATGTTAAAAATCAAAATACCATCAAAGGAGTGATTTTCTCGAAACACTTGATCGCATTAGATCGAAAAAATGCGATTCATAGCTTTCTAGATTGAAAAATAAAAAAGTTTTCTTTTCGTTGTCATGGAAACCAAAATTAACAATTGATACGTATTCGGACTCGTAATGATCCGTAGATTTTAAATATGTAAAAATATATAGGATATTCCATTTAAAATAAGAAAGTTGATATCACTTCCGGCGAAACCGGAAGTCCTATGACGACTATCAGTATATCGGAGAATTCAATTTTTTGTTTAGTTTATTGTCTCCGAAATTTAGGTTAATCGATTAATAAATAAAGATTCTAGAAGGGTGAGCACATGGCGCGGGACACCCAGTATATAATAATAATAATAATAATAATAATATGTTTATTGATCCACTAACTACAAACACAAAAAAATAATTTATATCTAACTGAAATATTTTGGATCAAAGGGCTCAGATTCAGGTTGGAGGCGAACCAACCACCTGATCTTCCATCTGAGCCGAACTTAAATAAATAAATACATTATAAAATGTTTGGCTCGGAAAGACACTTATAATTAGCAAATACTCTGTAAATTAATTAATTATAAATTATTATTAACCCAAATGTCCGTTCTTTATTTTCAGTAATAACTGACGCTTAAAAGGCAAAAATAATAATTTTTTCAGTTCCTGTGGTAAACAGTTCCATAATACAGCACAGTTGTAAGAAAAGGATCGCCGGAAAAACATTGTAAAATATCGTGGAATGGCGATGACATTTTTACGCCAAATATTAATATTGTGAATGTCAGTTCGAAACGTTGTTTTGTGGTAAAGATAGGCAGGAGTTTTGTTAGTTATGATATTATAGAAAGTGCAAACGCTATGGAAAAATAGCCTGTCAATCATATTTAACCAATTAGCTCTTTTCAACCTGTGAGATATCCGTTCATATTTTCGAATACCATAAATAAGTCTCAAGCAAGAGTTCTGAACCCTCTGAATACGAGATCTATCTGCTGCGTCAATACAAGGATCATACACGGGGTCACAAAAATTAAAACGTGACAATATAAGAGATTCGCATAATAACAGTTTCAATTCAGGACTGAGAAGGAATCTATTGCGAGAGAGAATTAATATGGTTTTTAAAACGTAATTTACAATTCAGAAACACGCCAAGGATCTTGACACAATCCACCAGACCTATTTTTTCACGCCCAATTTTGATTGCAGTACCTTGGTTAATCGTATCAATAAGATCAAGCGAACCGAATACTAATACAGAAGACTTGGAAGGATTTATGTTAACATTATGATTTTCAGATAATCATCGAATATGCTCTAATTCACGATTAACACAATTAATTATATCTGTATTGGTGTTATCCGGAAACGAAAAGAGGATCTGGGTGTCATCCGCGTAAGAATACAACTTAGAATAAGGAGTGATTGTATTAAAGCAAGACGTATATAAAATGTACAATAAGGGACCGCAAATACTACCTTGTGGAACACCACACTTAATATAAATAAATTCTGAGACTTGATCTCTGATTTTTACTGCCTGTTTCCTATCTCGGAGGTAATTAGAAAAAAAGTTAATGACATCACTGCTCATGCCTACGTGATACAGGATCGACAACAAAATATCATGGTCTAAAGTGTCGAAGGCTTTAGAGTAATCAATGGACACCATTAAACAAGAAAATTTCTTGTCCATTGAGTTAATAACATCATCGGTGATACCTAGAAGAGCAGAGTAACAACTGTGACCAGGTCTAAAGCCAGACTGATGAGCAGGTAAAAAATTGTAATGACTCAAAAATGATCTTATCTGTTCACTCACAATTCGTTCCAAAACTTTGGACAGAGCAGGCAAAATACTGATGGGGCGTAAGTGTTTGTACTCGGTAGACTTAATTATTTTGGGAATCGTAATGACTATCGCCTCCTTCCAACACGAAGGAAAGACATTATGTTCTAGGCAGAAATTAACAATATGGGTTACATAAGGTACAATGATTGGGCAGCAGACAGAAATAAGTTTAATGCTAAGTCCATCGGAACCTACAGCATTGGTTGATACATTACTTATTATCTTTTCGACAACAGATGGAGAAACGATGTGAAAATTAAATTCGTTGACAAAATTTGGATGACGTTTATTAAGGTAGGAAAAAATGACGTTAACTTTAGAAACGTTAGACGACGGAACCGAGTTAATAAAATAGTTATTTAAGTCATTAGGATTATCGAAACATTCGGGTAAAGTATTATTACTTTTATTCAGAACTAATTTATTGAGAGACCTCCAGAGATGTTTAGGATTATGATTATTATATTGCTGTTTTAAATATACTTTTTGTTCTTTACGAATGGCAAACGTTGTAAAGTTTCTAAGTGATTTGTAGTAATCTTTATGGCTTGGATTGCCCGTTCGTTTAAATCGCTTTAGGGCTTCATCACGTAATTTGGTCATTTCGCGGAGTGTATCCGTGAACCAAGGAGCATTATGTTTTCTGGGAATTATAGTCCGAAAGGGAGCATGCAAATCAAATAAAGATAGCAAAGCGTTATTAAAAAACAGTACTTTTTCATTAATATCACATAATTAAAATACTTAAAACAGCGGTAAGAAATACGATCAGATCGAGGAGAAGCAATGAAAAGTTCAACATCACAGAATAAAAGATTGTGATCCGAAACGTTATTCATACTGAGAGACCGTGAAGATAAAAGTACCAACGAGCTACTAAGAATAATAACATCAATAAGAGATGCGCTAGCAGAGGATAACCGTGTCGGCTCGCTAATCACTTGCTTAAGACCAAAGGCATCGAATAACGAATGCATTTGTACGTGTTGATTGTTAAAATCTAGCAAGTTAATATTTAAATCGCCTACACAGATTATTTCATCACACGTATACAGAAAATCAGCGATAACATTTTCAAACTCGTCAACAAATATTCTATAATTAGATCCCGGTGATCTGTACAAGGAGCCAACAGCAAAAAATGTATTATTCAGTTTAATTTGTACCCATATTTGTTCTATCGTACTATTAGCAATAGGCAGAGTACAGTTTAAATTATTACGAACATAAAGTCCAACACCACCTCCCCTGCCAATGCGATCACATCTATAAAAAGTATAATTCTCAATGGCCACAAAATCACTATGAATATCTCCGGATAACCATGTTTCTGTAACTGCGAAAATGTGAGGGTTAGTATTAAGATGATCTTTAAAATTGTGAAAATGCGCGAGAAGTGAACGGACATTTAAGCGCATAACAGAAAGACATTCTATTTTCCTAGGTAACGTAAGTTCTAGGAGCCGCGGCAACTGAATTGTGACAATACAATTATTATAATTAATATCATTGTCATATTACAATTATTATAAATGAAATCAATTGACAACGTATGCTACATATACGTAGATAAGAAAATAAGAACTACATACGAAATAAGTCATAAAAGTAAATTGTTTTGTTAATGAAATATATAATAATGAGAATTAGAACAAAAGATAAAATAAAAAAGCAATGCAAAAATCGTATAAAAAAAAGAAAACCTCAGGTATTGGTACTGATAGATAATGAGAAAGAGAAGAAAATCATCTTAACAACCGTTTAATTCCTTGATCTGTACTTGCAAAGATTGATCCATCTCGTGTCCAGACTTTCCTTCTCCCGTACATCTCAATGGCGGAGCGAACCTCTAATATCTAAATATCTAAATATGAACCGTCCAAAAACACCCTAAAAATTAGAGTAAATCAAATAATAGGGAACTAGGTATTGGTCCGTTGTCTGAATTCATTAAGTTGTTTTTATTTTTCCGAATAAAACACTTTCGTGCGCATTTAATTCCCTATTATTTGAAACTTCCTTAATGAGTTTTAAATTATCCTTAATAATACCGTGTCCTGTATTGTAAATATGTTGTGCAACACTTGATTTCTCAAACCTCAAATTGTACCTGTAGTGACTTAAATGTTCTTTAAAACGTGTTAATATATTTCTTTTTGTTTGTTCAATATATTTACTAGTACATTCGTTACACTTAATTTCATAAATTCCAGATTTCTGTTCAACATCAACTTTATCTTTCGGGTTTTCCGATAAATTCTTTATGGTATTTATGGTAGTTGAAAAACCTAATCGTAAGTTTTGGTTTTTAAAAATATGTTTTAAACCTAAACGGATCGAAAGGCATTTTAACAAATTTTCCTAGAGATGAAGTTGCCGTATTTTAGTTTTAACGTTTATCATTTTTCGATGATAAAGCAATTTTATTTTTCAACTCAATATACACTGTGAAAATCCGAGTGAAACATGTACATCTTTTTAAAAAGAAAACCATCTCGTTCAATGATTTCTTTGTAGTCATCTACAGTTAAATATTTATCTATAACGTATTTTTTTACACCTTTTGCTTTCTTAGTTCATTTTGAAATAAGTTTTAAACAGTAGGGTTTCGCACCGGTCCCGATAAAAGATTCTATGATGTCCCGCGTATTCATCTTTAAATCGTCCAATAACTGCATATCCTGCATATAAAGGTTTATTATAATTTACTTGTACTTTGTACTTGTACTTTACTCGATTTGTAGTTTGGTTTAGCTTGCAATGATTCAGCTGCCAATCTTCGATTATGGGTTTCCTAGCTGGTGGCTAATTTAATGTCGCGATTCTCAACATTTACCATAGCTTTTACAGAAAACACTATTATTTAATAATTAAATAATTAAACAATTAAAAACGTTGAAAGCAATCAAATGTTTGAAAAGTCTGTCATTAATTTTTCATTCACCGCAAACCAAGATTTACTTACTGATCTATTTATAAAATAGTAGGCTTTGGGAGGTAATGTTTGAGAGACATAATTGAAGGGGTCAATGTAAAAAGTGGCTAAGTCCATATTTCGCACTTTTAAGATAATCAATGTCAAGTACATTAATTTACATGTACTATCGTCTGGTAAACCCAGATAAACTCCAAAAAGTCGATAAATTTACCAAACAACAGTAACAATTTCAATCGAATCCGTATTCAGTGCAAGAAGTTGCTAAGTAGCAAAATATGCCTCTAATCCCTGGAATAACTATTTCTTGATGCGAATGTCGCAAGAAAAGTTATTTCAGTATCAAATTCTGTTATTCTGATTTACCAAATTTGTCGAAATACGTGTGCTATTATTTATATTTATATTAAATTCTTGTCCGGATTTTATTATCCGCTATCGTACCGTCATTTTGTTAAAATTTAAATTGTTATAACGTATGCTCTATTTTTTAACTGTTTATAACGTAAGTTCCAGGTCTCGGGTTGCTAGGAATAAATTTCATATCTTAGCTAAATACAGATATTGTTGTTAACTTGATAAAAAATATTATACCACTACTTTAATATAACAAATTTCTACTTTATACATATCAAAATGGTTTTTACAAAGCTTAGAACACGGAGTATTACTTTAGTACTAAACATGAGTTTTTTTTTTTTAGCACAAGCAACCGAGATTTGAAATTTAAAGAGTCATACATTGCTGTTCTAAACAAAATAAAAAAAATATTCTTCGTTGAAATGTTTGTATCTATTGTAAATGATCGACATTACCGAAATTCAGTGCAAAAAGTGGCTAAGTCCAACACAATTTTGTATTATTTTTCAAGGCGTAAGTAAATTTTCTAAATTTGAACTTTGGCTTTTTATTGTACACCGATGTATTTCTGTGTGCAAAAAATATCAAATGTCTGGAGCAATAAATAAAAATGTGAGAGCATATTGAAATTTTTAGTTCACAATACCTCGAAAACATAAAAGTGTGACTTAGCTACTTCTTACACTGACCCCTTCAATTAATTTCACATCTTGTACACATCCAGAATAAGATATGATGATAAAAAACATAACGTTCTATTTAAAAAACTTCAAAACAATTGAAAATCTCGAAAATTTGATTTGTTTTTCTGATGGTACCGCAAAATTGACCAGGAGAAATTCTGAAACTTCCCTAATTTAAATTACTTCGTAAACATGCAAATAGGGGAGTTAGCGACTTCCTCTGAACACCCTGTGTGTCCAAATGCTTTTTTTTTACAATTACATGAGCTTTCATATGGCAAAGTTTGGCGGTGAGCTAATAAATCATCTTGTATACCTAAAAGTATATTCTGTATATATATTGCTTATTATACAGCGGGATGTATGCAATAAAAATTTTTCTCTGGGATACTTTATGAAAACACATTTTTTGTCACCGAATACTTCCAGCGAAAACTTGATTTCCGTCACGAGTGAGGAAAAATCTTATTTCGTGATTAGAGACGAAACTTTATCCTACTAGTTTTTACTTCCGTCTGGTTGCGTGCTGTCGCTGTACAGCGTCATTATTAAATGTTATTTTGTGCTGTTCGTCGTAGCTTTATCATAATTTCTGATTCAGAGTGATTTAGATCTTCCCAATACTCCACTAGAAATAGTAAATCGGGTAACAGAAAATATATAGTGTTCAACTCGTAGAAATTATTTTCTTAAGCTCGCGAAAATTACCAAACTGGGCTTCGCTTCGTTCTCTCACACAAAAAAAAATGTTACTTTCGTCACTCGTTGAACAATATACTGTATACTATATAAATTTATTACCTACTGATTTCTCAGAAAATTTTTTTTGTTATAAAAGTTTGTGTTTTGTCTAGAATCCGTAACCCTGTTATCATCTTACCATACCACTGAACAGTTATTTGTCAATTGCTGATAGATTGAATGAACAAGAGTCTCATAAACTTGTGATATTTTGTATCGTATACTCATTTGATATTTGTTCTTAAAATATTAAGAATTAATAAACTGTAATTTATTATTTCAGTATACTTAAAGTAGGTGTCTGGTAGAAAAACAAAATTACTGTATTCGCCAAAAATACCGTTAAAATACGATGTTGGCAGCCATTCTAAACGCTCGTGAGGGCTAATTCATTCCACGTTTAATTATAACAATATAACTTTCTCGTTTTACTTCACTCTGAAAGACGTTTACAATGTTTCTTGTTTACTTATCGTTTTTGAATCAACTTGCCAACAGTTCTTTTATAGATTACTAGACAAACTTAAAATGCTAAAAGTTTGCAAGCACATCTCATTAACACGACACTCATATTTTTGTAAAAATGACTAACTTCTTAGTTTGAATGTTTTCCTTGAATTATGGACAAGCGTTATTTTTAACACAAACGCATCCAGTAAGTTCACCTTACAACTCACTACGCTTGGCACGAATTTATCATTCTGAGTGAAACGCAAACAAAGCTGCGCAAAATTAACTCGACAAAAGGACTTTATTTATAGTACGTCCACTTCTGTCTACTTCGTTGCTAATTATTCGTATTAAAGCTATGTTATTTTATTAGGTGTTGACGGTTTCGGAGACACAAAGAGATTGTAGTGGTAAAGCCATGCGCCTTGAATTTTAAAAGTTAGCGAGCTGTAGCGTTCATTTTGGTTAACGAAGAATGTAGCGCTACGAAAATTTATCGAAATTTTATGAGCTTGGCTTCTAGACTACATACTGCGTGTAATATATTTACAAATTCGTCCATTAACAATTTGAAAATTTGAAATGGCCAAGTTGGTTTTCCCGATTTTTAATATTTAGGAGTATTATTTATTTGTAAACAAACGACAGATACTTTTACCGAATCAACCCTAGTACAGTCAAAGCTCCGTAACTCGAAGGCCTATAACTTGAATTTTTCTATAACTCGAAGTCGTTTGTTGTCCCCTGCAGTTGCCCAGCGTTTCGCATTGATTTTTCGCTCTTTATTTCGAATTTCTATAACTCGAAAATTTCTATAATTCGAAATAAATTTGACAAAGAACTCACAAAGCTCTATAACTCGAATTTTTACGACAACTTCCCACCTTTTATCGTCAGTTTACGTTTCCAGCGATAGTGCTTCTGGGAATCCCCTTTTGCCTTCCCTTTCCCTTCCCCTGAGACAATAGTGCTATGCCCTTCAGTTGCGTTTAGTGTTGCAATTAATTTGGTCGTATTTTCTTTACATACATACAAATTTCCATCAACTTAAGTCTTGCAGTTCAACAGAAGATTGAAATTAAAAAAAAAGTCGAAAAGAAAAATATTGCTGAGGAATACAAAATACCAGCAAGTTTATTACGTTAAATGTTGATGTCTGTATGCTATTGTTTATATGTTTTTTTTACTTCTTAATAAAATATGTAAATAAATACATACATATGAACATATATGGTACGTACTCATGTCCTTTAACTCGAATATTCTATAACTCGAATTTAATCTCAGGTCCCTTGGCAGTTCGAGTTATGGAGCTTCGACTGTTTTACTGTTTTAAGTTTAATAATAATGAGTTATTCTGCTAACAAAAAATTATAATCAATTGAAAAACTCTGCTAGTAGATTAGTTTATTTTCACTTGATTTTTATTTTCTTATTAGTAAACATACAATTATAAAAATAATTGTGTGTATTAAACTAAGACCTTAAGATGTTAATGAGTACCGCCATCTGGCAGAATTTACAAATTAAATATAAGCTAAAACCGAGCATGTTATAAGCAACTGAGTTTGGCTTATCTTTGAATTTTGTCTCTCAATTTGTTTCAAAATTAATTAGGGGACCAAACTTCAGACTAGCACTGCGTCATTTATGAGTATAAAAATTAAACATTGTTTTCCCTGGCTGGTTTTTCTTTAACTAGTAAGCCCTAAAAATAATTTTCAACGTCTTGTTTATAGGAATTCATTACATTAGCCAAATTGGTTTGGATGTTATGTATAATAACCAGTTAAAGGAATAAATTGCAAGAAATCATAGTAGCTATTCGAATTGGATATTATACAAAATAACCAGTTAAGGCGATAAAATTTGTACTGTTTGTTAAACTAACAGACATTTTAGTTATTTTATAGAATAACTGGTTGATATTAACGGTGGGTTTCACAAAAAAAATGTTAATCAGCCATTAATTTAATTCTATGATTAAGGAACGTCATTAGACGAAGTTAACAATAGATTTGAAACAACGAATATCATTGGTTCACCCAACCAATCACAGGCTTTAATCACGCTGTTAAAGTAATCACTGATTAAATCATTTTTGTGAAACTGGGGGTAATAGTAACATAAATGTTCATGGGAAGCCGCTACAATAGCTAACATTCTTATTTATATTTTTACGAAGTAACTTAAATTAGAAAAGTTTTAGGACCTTTCCTCCTCGTTTTTATGGTACTTTCGGAAAAACAAATGACAATCAGGTTTTCGAGATTTTCAATTGTTTTCAATTTTTTTTAATAGAATGTTAGGTTTTTTATCATCACATCGCGTTCAGGATGTTAAATTAATTATGTCTTTAAAATATCATCTCCCAAAGCCTACTATTTTAGAAATGATTTAGTAACAAAAACTTGGTGTTCACGGAAAATGGCTACAATAGTTAACTTTTTTATTTGAAGTTTCACGCAATAGTCTAAATTAGAAAAGTTTCAGGACCTCCGTGCTCGATTTTATGGTACCCTTGAAGAAACAAATGACTGTCAGATTTTCGAGATTTTCAATTGTTTTCAACTTTTTTAAATGGAACATTATATTTTTTATTAACGTATCATGTTCAGGATGCCAAATTAAGTACTTCTCTAAAATATTCCCCTCCTAAGTCTACTATTTTATAAATTATTTGGTAAATAATGGTATTAGGCATTTTAACATGTCGCGCTTTCAATATTTGACACAAGGGTTTTTAGTTTGAACTAAATTTAAACAAATTTTGAATCATGACAGTTCACAAAGGTCTGACAGTTTGAACACACTTCCTTTATTATCTTGTTTCGAAGCACACCATATTGTATTCGTGACTAAAAAGACTATCGTAACGATACACTTCTTCCCGCCAATATCAAGACTGAATTATTTATGAAATATTCTGTTTTGAGAGATATTATTTCACAGACATACTTAGTTTGACATCCTGAATGCGGTGCCATGATAAAATATATAATGTCCCATTTAAAAAAGTTGAAGACAATTGAAAATCTCGAAAACTTTATAGTTATTTGTTTTTCCAAAGGTATCATAAAATCGAGCAGGGAAGGTCCTGAAACTTTTCTAATTTAGACTATTGCGTGAAACTTCAAATAAAAAAGTTAGCTATTGTAGCCATTTCCCGTGAACAACAAGATTTTGTTACTAAATCATTTATAAAAGTAGTAGGCTTTGGAAGATGATATTCTAAAGACATAATTAATTTGACATCCTGAACTCGATAAAATGATAAAAAACCTAACATTTCATTAAAAAAAATTGAAAACAATTGAAAATCTCGAAAACCTGATAGTCATTTCGGGCACTTCCGCTTGTACCGGAAGTTGCTGTCAATTTTCTTATTTTAAATGCAATACCTCATCTTTTATTGCATTTCTGAAATCTTCATGAAATTCTAAAAATATTTTGTGTAACATGTGATACAAGAAAAATTAGCCGTTTTAGAGGTATTTCCAGTTTAAAAAAAGAAGTTGCAGTACCTTGTTTATGATGGTGCCATATTTGTGTAACAAAAGCCATAATTTCAATTTTTGGCCTGTAGTAGGCTATACTCATAAGCTTTCAGGTCATACCTAATTTTACACAAAATCGTTTACGGGCTGGTTGAAAAGTAACTTCTATTCGAACTGATTTCAACTGTCGAAAAGTCATGTTTTTTAAATAGAATACCCAGTATTTTTATACCATAAGAATCAGAATTAAATGTTCTTTCGAACTGTATTAGTATTCCCTATACCCATCTCTTACCTTTCTCTTTCTATTCATGATTTTCTCTTTGACACATCAATTTTTTCACTTTTCAGTATTATTCCTGAATAGTGTGCTATGAAAATTTAACAAACTGAGGTCTTTTAAATTAATTTCTGTCTGTAATTTCATTTTCATTTTAGAAACCGACAAATAATATTTAAACACACATCTATCATCTGAACTTTTTGTTTGCAAATGCCGCATGTATTAGAATTCTTGGTATAACGATTTACACATTTACAAGGAGAAATTTACACTTAAAATACAAAATTTTATGAAAACTAATAAATAAATCAGAAATATTAAAAATAATACACAAATTGCTGGTTATAATATTGGCTGTAAGTTGTCCTCGGCTATTATTTATTAGTAATAACTTTCTACTGTATCTATTACTAACATTTTTATTAACTTCTTGAATTGTCGATTTTTTTATTATCAATTACATTTAATATGTCTGTGTTTAATTATTCATTTTTTGATTCTTCGTAGCGATCAAATTGTTTTTTTTTTTAATTCCTACTAGACAGATAGTTTTCATAGCCCACTATTTAAAAATAATACAGAAAATTAGCGAAAAATTACGTATTAAAAAGAAATCATCGATAACGTGTGAACTATAAGAGATAGGTATAGGGAATGCTAATACAGGACGAAAGAACGTTTAATCCTGAGTCACATGGTAATAAAAATATACTAGGCGTTCCATTTAAAAACATGAAATTAGTTCGAATAGAAGTTACTTTTAAACCAGCCTGTAAGCAATAAAATGCAAAACTGGACATGATCTGAAAGAATGTTACTGTAGTCTACTACCGGCCAAAAATGGGCATCATGGTTTTTGTTGCACAAAGATGGCAATATCATAACCAAGGTACTGCAAGTCTGAATTATTTAAAAAAAATTAAAATGTCTCGGAAATGGTTAATTTTTCTTGTATCACATGTTGCACAAAATAATTTTAGAATTTTATGAAGATTTCAAAAATGCAATAAAAATTGAGGTATTATAATTAAAATAAGAAAGTTGACAGCAGCTTCCGATATAAGCGGAAGTGTGCGAAATTTGAAAATATTATATTTTAATAGATCCATACCCTTAACTTATAATTGCAAAACATGAAATAGAAATTCAAAGGAGAAGTCCGTAAACTTTTAATGAAAGGGTTGCCTGAATCTCCCTGTACAATACTGTACACCTTGTCTTTCTGTTTTTATCCAACTATTACTGGAATCTAATTGACGTTCTAAAATAAAAATCATCAATAGCGAGTGAGATATATGAGTTAGTTATAGGGAATGCTAATACAGGACGAAAGAAAAATTAATCCTCAGTCAGGTTGTATAAAAATATACTGGGTGTTCTATTTAAAAAACTGGACTTTACGACGGTTGAAATCAGTTTGAATGGAAGTTACTTTTTAACCATCCTGTAGACAATTAAATTTAGAACTGGACATGATCTCAAAGCATGTTACTGTAGTCTACTACAGGCCAAAAATTAACATCATGGCTTTTATTGCACAAAGATGACAGTATCATAAGCAAGGTCTTGCAGGTTTGAAAAAAAAAAAAATGAAAAAGAAAAGGAAATATTTCTGAAACGAATAATTTTTCTTGTGTTATATGTTGAATAAAATAATTTTAGAATTTCTTGAGGAATTCAAAGATGCAATAAAAAATTTCATTTAAATTAAGAAAGTTGACAGCAACTTCCGGTATAAGCGGAAGTGTCCGAAAGTTGGAAATATTATATTTTAATAGATCATTATCGCTAACTTATAATTGTAAAATAGGAAATAAAAGTTCAAAGGGAAACTCCGTAAACTTTTTAAGAACGGGTTTCGTGAATCACACTGTATAGTGTGTGTTTAAGAAATATTATGCACCACGCTGGAGGGTTAAGAAACGCAGCACGGATTAGAGATACGTTGCATAGTGTAGCAAATTGCATGATATGTGACATGATATGGAATGTAGAGAATTAGCTCGATCTATTTCTTGCGTGGTTTGAATGAACGATTCCCCTGGTGTAGGCTGGGCAAGGCTTAGCAGGTGCTACATCACTTGATCGCTGACTAGTTGAACTACGTTGGCTTCGGTCACATCTGGTGACGTCTGGGATGTCGTGCATATGTGGCCATCTCCGAAGGGGGATCGTACTAACAGGGTTTAAAAACGCAGCCGAAAGTGAACAACCAAGGTGATCCCTCGGGGACCCGATGTAGCGGGTGGCCCTGAGGAATTATCACCAGCCTTACGTGTCAGGTGGAGATGAAGTGATAGGAACCACCGCGGTGAGATGCTAGTCACTCTGACAGAAGAGTAGATTAGTGGTAGAGAATCTACGGGTCTGATAGTACCAAGACGTAGGGCAGAGTGTGTTTGCTTTTATCTAAGTAAGGCTATCTGCGATGCATGTAGTGTGCTTGTGGAAATAATATTTTAGAAAATTAGAGCATATGAAAGAACAGCAGGAATGAGTTTGGAAGGCCCGAGGTTGGTACCATTAAGAGAGATAGTGGAAGCACAAGTATGAGTTATAATTAGACCAAAAGGGTCGGTTGAGCAAGTGCAGATCGTTGTGGGCTTGGAGACCGGGGCTCCACGGTGAATAAATAAATGTTGTTTCTTACATATGATTGTAAACACATGTTATTGTTGCATGAACGCATGTGTCATTGGGAGGTGACCGTGGTGGAAGGTACCCAGTAGCCGAAGGAAAAGGTGAACGTTCGATTACTTACATTTATGTACGCGCATTAATATGTTTTTATAATAATTAAAAAAAAATGTTTTGATAATTTGCGTTCGACTTTATCCTTGTCCGGAGGGTTATGGTTAATAATATATATATTGTTTTATCGAGAACTTTTGGAGGCGACGTGTTTGTCATAAACCGGCCAAAATATGACATGATTTTGGCAAATATCTGAGATTCTTTGACGCAGCAAACGTTAGTAAATATATGGCCTACGCAAAATTAAAAATAAATGTGATTTAGCTTATTACGTGCTATCGAAAGTTCTCGAAATAAACGTCTAGTAAATCAAAGCTGAATCCTTGAAACTTGTCTCGTGTGACGTCGTAAAATTATTTATAGCACAAAATTTAAAATTAAAAGAAAAAGTGCATCTTGATTTTCCAAATTTAAGTCGATATTCATTATTCTACATTAATTCTCCCTAATTGAGGCAGCATTTTTTATACAAGTTATAAAAGCCCACATGTAAAATATCTGAGCAGGAAACTTGGTACTTAACGGTGTGTGGACGCTGCTCTAATGATTTCATTAGTGATTACTATAAAAAAAATTTCATGTTCTAACAATCATAACTGTCACATTTATTTTAATGATACTACGATCAGTGGTCAGTGTTATGCCGATTATTTTTATGGTGATGCTATCAATGTCAACGGCACGGCGCGAGCGCTGGGATATGAAATTCAAAAGCTCCGTTGACATGAGTAGCATCACCGCAAAAGTGATCTGCACATCATTGACTACGAATCGTATTCGGAGGTCTATTTAACGAATGAAATCTTTCAAACCCGTTTTACATAAATGAAATAAAGTCATTAGTTAAAATTATTCACTTCCAGTACTATACGTTGTTCATAAATTAAAAAAACCACCGCCTGATGCATTACGTTGGTATAAAACATAAGTCCCCCATATAACATTACTAAAACATTAAGTTGGCAAGGTATTTGAAGTTTCATGTCAAAGTAATTTGTCAGTTCAATTTTACTATTAGATTATTTACATTTATATTCATTTTAACGAGCCCTTTAAATTAATTGCAGTTTGGCTGTTATAAAATTGCTTGTGAACGATAAGGTAAAAACCATGAATCTATCATAATTATTAACATATAAAATAGCGACATCTTACTATCGTTTTTTGACCTAACATTGCAGTAGGATAGACAAATTGAAGCGGGATTTGCTCCTAATGAGTTTTTTTCTAAAACATAATTATTAAATTTAGAATCATGGATTTTGTTCCGAACGTATAATCAGTGATATAACCTTATCGTTTATTTCAAACATTGCCAATTTTGTTGCCAAATTTTTAACTAGGACACTGTTGCCCGTTGTATTTTTCACAAGGCAACGCCGCCAGTGGTCTTTTAATTTGTGAACAAATTATATTACAATATTAGATGTAATTTGTATTAATTACCGCTGCAATTTTTTGTAACCATGGAAATGATTAACATTAAGTTTTTTCGTTGGTTAATGAATATGAAATGACAAATGAATTAAATAGTCACAGGTATTTTAATCTAACTAACTATCAGGTGTTCAAAAAAACTGATCAACTAATCTACTCGGAAAATGATTAGTGAATAGTTAATTCTACGATATAGCGCAATACATCAAACGTAACGGCCACTTTATTCAACAATTAATAAAGTAATTGACGAAACTGTTTATAGGTTTTACATAAATAATTCTGATAAATAGAGTAAGACAATTTTGACTGAAATTTCTTTTTTCCAGTGTAGAAGCCCTAATGAAGTCGTAAGGTCCAATTTCATAAATAACTCAGCAACTAAAACTTATTTGCTTGAATTTTCTAGTTTGTCACAGATATTTTTATTTTCAAAGTGAAAACAAACATTCCAAACACTTATATTGATTATACGCTTAGGCCCGGTATTATAAACGCAAGTAGTAGTAAATTTATTTTACGTTTGTAATAAAAATAAAAAATAATAAAAATAATAAAAATCCCTACCAAATTTCTGATGCCACAACTAATTTTTTAGTAAAAATAATCCCAGCTGATGGCGTGTTAGTTGTGGAAACAGTGTATACGGTGTGTCTCTAAATTCCGTGGACATGGCTGAACCACAGATTCCTGGGCTCAAAATAAGACGATTTAACCATTTGCCTAAATCCTTAATGGTCTCGCTAAGCTGATATTCTTCTTCAAAGTTACTGAAGAGAGAGTTAATTTTTTTATAACCAAGAAACGCCTGAACCAATTTGGATGAAATTCGGTATGAGGTTCCACAAGAAGGTAAGTCATATTTACAGGTGGTTTTAGTTACTCGCAGTGAACCCTAGTATGAGAAAGAAGGTTGCTACGGCACACATCTTACTATAACTTTTTTCAGGTTAAAAAGGTAACATTAGTTCGTAAATTTTTAGGAAGACGCACTCGATAGGAAACTTTTTCGTGTTTTTGTAACTTTTGATATTTCTTACGGTTTAGTCACAAAATGAGAAAATGTACATGGCTGAAGTATTTTTTAATGAAAACAGGTATATTTTGCTGCCTTTTAACTGTTAACAGCTTAATTTATTTATTTTGAGAACAAGTCTTTAATTAGTAAACTATATTAGGCATTTGTTTTTATCTGTACAGGTTGTTAACTTGAAATTTAAAATTAAATCATTTTGAAGAAAAGACATTTTAGTCTTTTAGATTTTTTTATTTTCTGACTAAACCGTAACAGAAAGCAAAGTTGGCAAAGATACATAAAAGGTTACTAATGAATAACTCTTTCCGAAAATAAATTAATTATAGAACTGGAAGGCACTAGAGCATATCCGTTTTCTAAAAGTAACTCTGCAGCCATTTAGATTTTCTTATAGGGCAACCCTATTTCTCACACCAGCGGTTAACTGCAAGTAACTGAAACCACCTGTAAATGTGACTTACCTTCTTGTGGAACTTTATACTAAATTTCATCCAAATCGGTTTAGGCGTTCCTTTATTCTAAGAAAAATTAACCTTCTCGTCAAGAATTTTAAAGAAGAATACCGGCTAAACGAGACCATTATAGATATAAATAACTTTGGTTAACTCGTTTTAATTTGAGCCCAGGAATCTGTGGTTAAGCCATGTTTAGAGACAGCCTGTATATTCTTGATAATTTTTGTTTTCAACAATAAAAGTTGCAAAAACTAAAAGGCAGAAATAAACCATCCACAACTAATTTGTCTTATTTGTCACAAGCATAATGGCAATAAGCATAATGGAATTTCTAAAACTGTATTTATAACTATAGGCGTCACTTTTTCTGATTGAAAAGTAAATTACCGTAGCGTACACAATCCAATAATAGTAGTTTATGTAACAAGTTCCCTGAGCGACCATTTTGCGATGCCTGTATCAAAAACTACTATTATATATTAAGTACGCAAAATAATCGAATCGAAATTAAGGACGAGGCGACGAAGAAGCCGAGTCTTTAAGGAAATGAGTCCCGTAAAACCTTTTTGCGTACGTGATACATATAATATTTTTTGGTACAAGCTCGCCAAATCATCAACATTAATGTTAAATTGTCGAATTTCAAATTAACAAGTCTACTGGCCGGTTGCACCAAACACTTAAGTTGAGCTTAAATTTAAATATTGTTTATAATGTGACGTTTGAGGTTACATAACATTTATGTAACTCACATTCTAAGCGGCGCTTAAAGCTCGTCTTAGTCTTTGGTGCAACTGGCAGTTAATTGCCCCAATCATCAGACATGGCAATTATCGGTAATCATAGCTACGAGTTATTGATACAACTACATTTGTGTGGAAAGTCACAAGAAAGTTGATTTATTTCATCATTGAAACTTGCTCAAAAAAAATTCGCTAAAGTGTTCCATGGCACTTTTAAGTGCTAGTGGCCGTTTTCATAATCAGACTTTAAGGAAGCTTTAGTTTAAAGTCAATTTAAGAATAGGGAAAATAATGTATTTTTTAGGTTAAAGTAACTTTAAATTTAAAGTTCAAGGGCCGATTTCATAATAGGACTCCAAATTTAAAGTAACTTTAACCTAAAAAAATACATTTGTTTCCCTATTCTTTAAGTCACTTTAAACTAAAGCTTCCTTAAAGTCTGAAAACGACACCTACTATGATATCGGCCCTAGGTCGCTAAAGTTTTTTAGCAAATTCTAAGTGTTGCTATGACGCTTGAGGTTGCTAAAGATACGTTTTTCGGTCTGAAAATAGTTCCCGAAGCGACCATTTTGCGGAGCATGTACCAAAAAATAAATTATAGTTGAAATAACCATGCAATTTTTAAGCGTGTCTCTAAAGCTACTTTCTTTTGCTTAAAAGTTTGAATCTCGTTTTAAATGACAGTTCGTCTGCAAATAACTGCAACTCAGTTCAAACAAAACATAAAAATAGTTTTATTCGAAGAGGAGTGGGAATTATAGATCCGGACCTAAAAGTTAAGGAAAGTGGGGATTAATCTGTTTGTAAAAGAACCGCCGTCTTTGAAACTAAACGCGTTTGGACCAAGTTTTTGTGAGCGTAAGAAAGCACCTTATGTTGCAAACTTGTTAGTTCATTTTTCAATCGCAGTAGGCAGGCGACACATCTGCGACTTGTCTACGCGACATTACCGCTACGACGTTGTCTCAAATTTTGTTTTCTATTTTCTGTGATGTGAGATGACATACATGCGGTTACGCCGGTTTTGACCTTTTCCATAAGAGAAAGTAGAAAGCAAAATTTAGGTGCGGCGATGCCACACAGATTTGTTGTCCTCCTTAAGAATAAATTTTACGTGATCTCCATCGCAAACGGTAAATTAAGTTGGAGTCATTACAAAATGAACTGTGCTATTCTAAATTTTCGGTACAGTACATTCCTGATTAATAGTTATTTGTATCATAAGGCCAGAAACTGTCATTTTGCATGTGCCAGCGCAGTTTTGCGAAAGCGAGGCGTTAGCCAAGACTTCGGAAGTGAAAGCACTTGCAAAGCAGTTTATGGCCATATGATACTTACTATTTTTTGGTCCGACCTATTTTAAAGTGTCTCAAAAAGTTAAAAAAAATTAAATAGTTTGCACTTGGGAAGTATGCATTCGGTTGGTAACACAATAGGTGCTTTCTTTCGCTCACAAGAACGTGGTCCAAACGCGTTTAGTTTCAAAGACAGACGTTCCCTTGCAAACGGATTCATCCCCACTTTCCTTCAAATTTCAGTCCGGATCGGTAATCTCCTTTTGTCTTCGAATCAAAGCATTTTTATGTTTCGTTTGGACAAAATTGCAGTTATTTGCAGACGAACAGTCAATCAATAATTCCAACCCGAGATGTTTTGTTACAACAACTACAGAATCCTGATTCAAACTATTCAAAACCAAATTCAAACTTTTAAGCAAAAGAAAGCAGCTAAGGTCCAATACAGATTTCGAATTTGAAATTAAAGTCAAGTTACCTACAAGGCGATCGAAATTGATTGTCCTGATTCTACACTACTTTCCGCGAGTTTCGCGTCAATATTTACGTTTACCAGACGAAGATTGACACGGAAAGCAGGGGAGTGCAGGGAATATTCGCAAAACTTACATCCAAATCTTAATTAATAAAAACATCCGGTATACGTAAATATTGATACGAAGCTCACGGAAAGTAGTATAGGATCAGGACAATCAATTTCGATCGCCCTGTACAGTTTTTTGACATTTAATAAAAACCAAATTTAATATTGTTCAAGTCCGTTTTGTTTATAAATGTAATGGATACTCCAGCACTCATTACTCAGGCTGCCGAACGTGGAATTAATGCTTTGCTATCTGAGTAGTCTTTCAGCAGATATTGGAGGAAAAGTCAACAACAGATGTCTATTTTGTCAACATTTGGTAAATTTATTGATGGCCTAGACCTTCAATAGGGCTGTTATGGGACGATTTTGATGAATGCAAAATACTAACATTTCTGGCCGGAGAACCTAAAAAGATATGAATGTTTATATGTAATAAATATTCGTTAACTTCTCGACTGCTCGTGTATACAAACTGACTTTAGCTTGCGTAGTAATAAAACTGCATGAAATCAATCACTGCTGATTTGAATAACAGTTTGCAAGACATTTGTTGTTTCCGTTCTATTCTAATTTAAAATGTAAGGTTATGTTGTAGCTTGCAGAACTACGATTAAGTTTGCAGTGTGGAATAAACTCATTCGCTAGCAAATTAAGTTTTTAATTACAAGGTTCACGATGAAACTGGGAAAGATAAATATTAAAACTGTATCTTACAATAAAGGTGCGCACGAGTCCCGTGATAAACAAAATTTTCTGTAACAAGAGCGCATTCGTGTTTCATAAATAAAATTTAAAAGAGACGCACGCAGTAACTTCAGGACTGAAGAGACGCCATGTCAGTCCTTCCCTGTTACTTTCGTTTGAAGCTAAAGTGCTATCGAGCGCACACTGCGCTTCTACCTTTATCGCCGGGTAAAGCACCGCAGGGAATGAGTAACTGTTGTCAGTTTATTATAGGTGCTTTCTTTCGTTCACAAAATCGTGATCCAAACGTGTTTTGATTCAAAAACAAACATTATTTTCTTTGAATATTTTTATTTTTAAAAACTTTTTTGGATTGAAAGATGATTATTTACAAATGAACTGTCAATCAAAAATTCAAGTCAGGTGTTTTATTGCAACAATTACGAAATTCAGGTCCAAACTATTCGAAACACGATTCAAACTTTTAAGCGAAAGAAAGCATCTAGTATCTCAGCCAAAATGGGATCTCATCAACATAATGATTTATAATTTGGTTACGTCTTTCAACACGCAGTATTAAAATTACAAGAGGCCACCCGACACACAATCAAACTTTCTGATCATAACGGGAAAAATATTCAAATCAGTTCTAATTTCTTTATTCTTGGTCTCTCGTAGTTTAATTGTGAAGGCCAGACTACCAGAATTTAAAATTAAGTCAGGTACTAATAGTATTCGAAGTAATTAAACTTCGCTCGCTTCTTTTCCACCTTATAAACTTCGTTAAGCTCTTCCTTTAACGATTTTATTTCTGCAGCATGTGTTACCCTCGTATGTCATAACTCTTCTTAGTTCATCATTTAAACTTATTTTTGAAAATACGTCGCAGTTTATCTTTTTTAATAGAGATTGCTGTAGTAAAAATACGAACAAAGCGAATTATTTTCGAAGCATCTACTTGTAAGAGTACTTTGGAACTTATTTGACTTACTCCCGTTTTTTTCACCTCTGAGTAAGTGTTAAGTAAAATACTTGAGAATTTAGTACACAGTAGCCTATCTTTAATCTCTGCCTACACTTATTGAGCAATTCAGAAAATAAATAATAATAAAAGTAACTAACGATGATAGTTTTCATTAAAGTAAAATTAATATAATTCTCATGAGATAAGAATGAGATTTTTTTAACATCTTTTGACTAAAAACTATAAGGTTTTAATAAATTTATAAATTTAAATGCAAAAGGAAACTAACGAACAAGGCAGAAAAAAATTGCAGTCAATGGGAATCAAACCCGTACCATCACAGTTGGATGCGTAACTATTCGTTAGTGTGTCCCTTTTTATTAAATTATTGTATACGGTACTTTTTCTTAACTGTGCCCATAGGGATTTATATGGGGAAAAGTTTTTATCGTGTTTACTTTTGTTCTGCCAAAGATTTTAGTCAAATTTTAATTTTTAATAATCAATTACACAATTTATTACAAACAACACATTATCAGAATAATTTGTGCTTTGTTAGTTTCAATATTTTAACATAAAAGTTCACATTAATAGGAGTAATAAATATTAACCGAGCAGGCCAAAGTCAAAATTTAATTAACGTTAGTGCTGCCTAAACTGCAAACGTAGCGAGAGTTTTGTAAACGGATAAATATTTTCATTTAAAATTATTAAAAACAGGCGTTTATTTAAATAACATTTCGAAAGTTAACGGAAACGAAACAATTTCGACTATTTCTTCAACGGTGTAAACAGATATTTTTGTTACATTTGTGTTCTGATGTGGACAGCACAATGACAAATTAATTTTTAACGTTGACCTGCTCGCTTGATTTGTTCTTTAATAATTTCAACTTTTAATCGTAAAGTAATTAAATTAATGACACACCTATTATTCTGGTAGTGTGTATTTTGTAATAAATTGTATAACGATTATTAAAAAGTGAAATTTGTTCATAGTCTTTGGCAGAACAAAAGTTAACACGAGGCAAAATTTTCCCCATGTAAATCCCTATGGCCACAGTTAAAAAAGCACTGTATATGTAGTTTTTTATTTTAACTATTTTTTTTATTTTATCTGAGCAAAAAATTTTATTCAGCCGTACGTGGTTTTCAGCTTGTCTAGCCGCCTAATTTCGCTACCCCCTTGGCAATGAATAAGCGTAAGGCAAAAAAACAGGAGTGTGATCAGTAAAGACCGGACTTTTAGGTCGTAAAAAAGTCGAAAAAAGGTGACTAGTTTAAGTTTTTATTTCTCACGGTATATCAGCTGTTTCAAATTGAATATGCACTGAAGGGATCTCCTATACCGTACGTGACACAAATTGAATGGTTGAACGGAAGAAGAGTTGCACGAAACAATGCCTTTTTCGTATTCAATAACAGAATGATTTGTTTATTTCTTCTTGAGATATTAATGAAAATAGAAAAATATCGATTTTTTTCCTCTGCATCTCTTTTATTATAGCGTCGCTGCCGCCGCCAAGAAAACGTTGACGCTATTCTTGACGTAAATTTAATGATACTAAAACTTTTGCTGGATAGCTGTAATATGAACTATCATCTACCATTGTCACACAAATTAGCTCTTCTAAAGATAAATCTATTTCCCATTTTTGCCTTACCTGTTTAGCTAAGATGAGCCAATACCAATAAAAATAACTGAACTGAAAAGATGAGACTGAACTTCATTAATTATTGTCTGTCATCCGTAAGTGTCAGTTCATAACATTAATAATTACAGTCACCCAGCAAAAGTTTCAGTATCGTTAAATTTACGTAAAAAAAATTTTCCACTTTTTTTGGCGGCGACGGTAAATAATTTTGAAATTCAGATTTTACTTTTTATAGGCACTTTTTGATTCTGCTTCGAATCGGAGTAGTAGAATTGAAGGCAAACGTTCCATCTCTCCACAACCATTATCAGTTTCAATTTTTTAATAACGTATAACTTTTTATTATTCTATTCAATAGATTTTTCTGCTGAGTGTAATGATATGATCACTTTTTGATCTGACAATGCAGTAGGATAGACAAATTGAAGCGGGTTTGTTACGTAACAATTCCCCCATGCAAGGCGGCCATGCTTGCTGTCAAAGCATATTGGTTTGCAGTGGAAATTTCGAACTACGTTTCTGCTGAAGAAGCCCCAAAAAGGGCTGAAAGAGCTGTACAGAGGATGCTCGAGGTTTTCACTGTAATCAAAAACGATTTGCAACAAAAAATTTTTAAACTTTCATTATGCTTTGACAGCAAGCATGGCCGGCTTGCATGGGGGACTTATTATGTAGCAAACCCGCTTCAATTTGTCTATCCTACTGCAATGTCAGGTCAAAAAGCGATCGTAGGATGTCGCTGTTTTATCTATTCTTAAATATTATTAACATATAAAATAGCGACATCTTACTATCGCTTTTTGACCTAACATTGCAGTAGGATAGACAAATTGAAGCGGGATTTGCTCCTAATGAGTCCTGCTGAAGAAACCCAAAGCAGAGCTGAAACAGCTGTCCAGAGGCTGCTCGAGGTTCTCACTGCAATCAAAAACGATTTGCACAAAATTTTTCATAATATTTAAATAAAACATGAATTACGAAATTGTGTAATTAGTCGCAAAACTGCTGCCCTCTATCGGAAGTATTTGTCTCTCAATCGGAGAAGCAGTAAAAGGCGGGGCTTGTTTTTGTTGTATGTGATTTGGATTTTATTTCAATATTATTCGCCATTATTTCATTTAAGCTGAACTGCTTACTGTTTAGAGATTATAATAGAAACGTTTAAAATATTAATGGCTTTGTTTTCTTTATTCAAATTGTGTACGTCCGTTTTGTTCCACAAAACTTAGTGTACGAAAATACAAAAATAAAATAATAAAAATCACTGCAATGATACAGGGACCAACACTATGAGAAATTTTTTTATAGTTAAAAATAATTATTGCGCCAATAGTTCGTTATGTTTGATAACCAAACACAGGGTGATTCAAAATAAGTGTCCGAACGAATGCAAGTGGGAAATTGCAAGAAATAAATCTATCATAGGCATTTCAAAAATCAACCTTCTTTGAATCCAAAATGGCAATTATGATTCACTTTTTACGTGTACATACACAAGTCCGAAATTAGAATGAATAAATTGCCTATATACGTATTTTCCGCGGAAACCCATAAATAAAAACGTTTCACAGTTTAATTTCAAGGTAAACTTAAGGTAAATTATACTCGTGTCCCGCGGAGTTTCAAAATGTCCCGCTTTGTGGAAAGAATTTTTTCCAGTATGCAGAAAAAAATCAAACATGTGTTGTAGACTGAATTATAAAAGCTAGAAAAAGTTAGTTTGGTTTTGGTTAGGGTTAACAATTTTAAATTTTATGACGTATATTTTGTTATTTTAGTAATTTGAAATTTATTATTTATCAAATTTAATTAACTAATTGTGGCTATTATAAAAATTAATTAAATGCCAAAAAAATCGGATAAACTAGTTAATTTCAATGACCTGGTTTGGTGTAAATTGTTGTAAATTTTTTTTGCAATGTTTTAACGTTCAATAGCTAATATTTTGCACTAATTTCTATACAAAATTTCGTTTTCCTCTTTTCACTCCGAAATGCAGTTTGATTTTGTGATTGATCGACCAGACAACATTTGTACGGTTGTTTTTTTTTGCATTTCATTGACGAATAGGTACCCTTTAAAAGCAAAGTTGTTTTGTTTGTTGGGTTGGGTTGTTCCACCTAGCAGAAATTAAAATCCTAGGAGGTTTTTTTGTGACACATTGATTCGAAACATTTCAAGTCGTTTCAATTTCAATACATTTTAGTGTTGCAACGGTGACGTCACACACGCAACTGGTTCAAAATATTTGAAGCTAGTTTGAACCGCGCTGGGAGCTCGGTTTGAAACGAGTTCGAAAATTTGTGGAGGGATAAACGCGCGAATTAATTAAGTTAGATGACACATAGTTTACTGAAGGGATGACTTTACAAAAGGACAATTTTAAAATTATATACGTATATACTATACCGGGTGTCCCGCGCCATGTGCTCACCCTTCTGGAATCTTTATTTATTAATCGATTAACCTGAATTTCGGGCACAATTGAACAAAAAATGGGATTTTTCGACATACTGCTAGTTGTCATAGGACTTTCAGTTTCGCCGGAAGTGATATCAACTTTCTTATTTTGAGTGGAACGCCCTATATATTTTTATATATTTGAAATTTACGGATCATTATGAGTCCGAATACGTATCAATTGTTAATATTGGTTTCCATGACAACGAAAAAGAACTTCTTTATTTTTTAATCTAGAAAGCTATGAATCGCATTTTTTCGATCTAATGCGATCAAGTGTTTCGAGAAAATCATTCCTTTGATGTTATTTTGATTTTTAACGTTTTTAAATATTTGAAATTTCAATTAAGTCTCATTAATTTTTCATTAGCTCTTAACTCATTTTTTTCGATAGAACCTCATATGTTTCTTAACTAAGTTCAACAGAATATTTTTTCTGAGTACGCTGATATGCATATGTTAAAACTTAAAATAAATTCGCAGTAGATATACCGCATTTCCCGCGCCATGTGTTCATCCTTCTAGAATCTCTATTAATCTTTATTAATCGATTTATATTAATTTTGGAGACAATAAATTCAACAAAAAATGGAATTTTCGGACATACTGCCAGCCGTCCGGTTCCGCCGGACGTGATATCAAATTTCTTATTTTAAATAGATATAATAATTAAAATTGATAATTTTATTAATCGATTTATATTAATTTTGGAGACAATAAATTAAACAAAAAATGGATTTTTTTGACATACTGCCAGCCGGCTGGATTCACTGGACGTGATATAAAATTTCTTATTTTCTTATTTTAGCAGGTTATGAATCGCATTTTTTCGATCTAATGAGATCAAGAGTTTCGAGAAAATGACTCCTTTGATTGTATTTCGATTTTTAAAATTTTTACAGCGTTTGTAATTTTCATTAGGTTGTAACTCATTCTTTTAAAAAGAACCTCATGTGTTTCTTAGCTTAGTTCAACAGAACATTTTTTTTTTTTTTGAGTACGTCGATACCAAAGAGGGCATATTTTCTTTGAAAGCCATTTGAAGTAAAGGGAGTGTAAAATTTCAATAAAACATGCTCTATTTTGAATTACTTTCAAATAAAATATGACGTATTCGAACTCAGCGTACTAAAAAAGAAATTTCTGTTGAACTAAGCTAAGAACGAAAGTAACGAAATCTAAGACTTCTAGCGGTTACTAAGATCTGAGACAAAAGGTATCGAAAAATTGTTAATGCCACCGATAATATTACCTTCACGGTTCACACAGTTGATTCGAATGACAAAGATTATTTGTTATCCGATGAAGATAGTAAACGCTATTTACCCGGAACATCGAAATTGTAGTTTTCTATTATGAACCACTATTAAACAACAATGCTTGTGTGTGAATATTAGGTATAATTAATTATAATATTTTGTAAATTAATTATTGTTGGCAAAAACTATGGCAAATTTTATTAAAAACAGTATAGCATAACCTCATTTAATTCGTAACTCTTCATTTATTAAAGTCAAATATTTACTTAAAATTTCTCTCATATTATAAATTAATATGATGTCAAATTTTTAGCACAAAAATCCCTATGGTCACAAAACAGTATGGCATGTATTTAATCGAACGTCTAAATATTATGATTTCAGAACGCAAAAAAATTGAAAGTGTCCTCTAAAATACTGACCGAGCTTTTCTACATGAACCATGAACCAAATCCAAGTGATCAATACTTTTTTTCCTTTTTGATCAACGATTAATACAATTGAGCACTTCTAAAAAGTGTGAGCATTTGAAACTTAATGTAGGATACAAAATGCGAACACCAAAAAAATATAAAACAAGCAATTAATAAATGGTCTTTGGTGTTTTTTTTTCTGTTTTGGGTTGCACAATGAACGATATATTTTTTAAATCAAATAATAAATTTTACTAAGTAATACAGTTTGAACAGCTAGCTCCATATTTAAATATTTTATTTCTAAATAATCACTCAGTAATTACAAAATTACCAATTGATACGTATTCGGAACCGTAATGATTCGTAGATTTCAAATATGAATATATATATAGGGTATTCCATTTAAAATAAGAAAGTAGATATCACTTCTGGCGAAACCGGAGGTCCTATGATGACTAGGAGTATGTCGAAAAATTCCATTTTTTTGTTTAATTTGTGTTCTCTAAAATTCAGGTTAATCGATTAATAAATAAAGATTCTAGAAGGGTGAGCATATGGTGCGGGACACCCGGTATATACAGCAGTCTGATAAATAATAGTCAGCATGTTATTTGTATTGTCCATAATAATTGTTATTATTTATATTGCTTAAACATACTGCATTTAATATACAAAAATATATTTTTATTTATTTTTCTACCCTTACACTTCACATGGAAATCTTTATGCCACTGCTCATCAGCTGTTCGTAGCCCTAGATTTCGATGAGTCATCATGTACTTGTTATAGTAAAAGAAGTCTGAACCTGTGGTTTAGGTACCTATTAATACGCATGCGTTAGTGCGGAATCAGTCGGTGCCATTCATGCCGTTTATTCAAAGCATTGTTGCCCGATTTAAATTTTAGAGCGCGGTAATTCAATTTAAGCCCAGTCTTTTAAGTCTTTTGTAATCTTAAAAGTATTTCATAGAAATGTGTATTTATATACATGCTCATGTATTTAGTGTTTAGTTAATTTACTTGTTTTTCTATTTATGTTTTACCAAAATGAATGCAGCCGTGAAATTAGGAGTCTAATAATCATTTAAGCCAACGACTTGCATTCGTCACAAGAATTTATTTGTAAACGCTTGCGGTTTAGGTAAATATAAATAACTCACGGAAAATTATATTGCATTAACGCGCTCTGCAATTGAACAGCATGAAATGCTCCTCCGACTGTGCGGACTAACGCGTGCGCATTAATACGTATTTCGGCAGCTAAGCTGCCATCTTCAGTACGCTACCAACTTAAAAGCACTAAAAAGATCTAAAAACAACCTAATCATCCTAATAAAATCATAGAAATGTTAAAACTAACAACAATCTAATCATCCTAAAAGATATATATGTCTAAATGTAAGTAAATATAAATTAATTATGTAAACACCTAAAATTATTATTATTATATTATTCTTATTCTAACGAACAAATAAGTATAAATTCCCTGTTATTTGATACCTAAAAATCCTGAAAATAAATTATACCGGGTGAAAAGTTTCAAACCCAGTTCCATTGAAAACTACGTTTCTGTAGATTACTGCTCGCCATTTAAAGCTACAAAAATTGTAATGGTATTAAATGAAAGATAAAATTAAGGCCAATGTCAAATTCCAGAAACATACAAGGATAATAACGATACACATTTTACAGTCCCATTTTTGAATTTTAAAGGTATTGATGATTGTAACAATACTGAAATAGAACACCAAATAGAGTCTTCACTAGCAACGTTAAATGAAAATGATGACGAGTCTTTTGAATTTTTGAAAGAATTTAGATTGTGGGCATTAAGTAATTCATGCGTGACTCATAGATGTTTAAATGAAATCATTAAACTTATTAAGCCAAAATACCCGTTTCTTTGTAAAGATGCCAGAACAATTCTTGAAACTCCAAGAAATGTTAAAACATTTACACTTGAAAATGGAGAAATTGTATATTTTGGCATTAAAGCTAATTTAATGTCTAGACTTATCAAAGAAAATGTACAGGATTTCGATACCATTTCTTTACAGGTAAATATAGATGGTGTGCCTTTGTACAATAGTAGTGCTATTGAATTGTGGCCAATTTTAATAAAACCTTGCCAATTTGAGGATAAGAACCCTTTTGTAGCAGCCGTTTTTTGCGGCGAAGGGAAGCCAAAACCACTTTCTGAATATTTAAAACTTTTTATTGAAGAACTTTTAATGTTATTTGAAGATAGAATAGTATTGAACAATAATCATTTCAGAATAGATTTGG
The DNA here is from genome assembly GCA_036172665.1 of Prosopocoilus inquinatus. Classification (NCBI taxonomy): domain Eukaryota; kingdom Metazoa; phylum Arthropoda; class Insecta; order Coleoptera; family Lucanidae; genus Prosopocoilus; species Prosopocoilus inquinatus. The sequence goes on from CM069870.1 coordinate 47,589,078, forward strand.
CGGCTTTCTGCTGCGATGCACCTGCAAGGTCTTATCTTAAGCAAACTATGGGTCACAATAGTAAAGAAGGTTGTGAAAGGTGTGTCATAAAAAACATATATTCAGTTGATGAAAAAAGAAGGTTTTATCCTGTCAATGCAATGCAAAAAAGGTCACATTAAAGATAAATCACCTTTATTGAAGTTGGAAATTGATTTAGTGTCAAAATTTGTTCTGGAGCCTATGCATATTATTTATTTGGGAGTAGTTAAAAGACTTATTCTTAATTATTGGTTGCAGGGGAAACGACCGTTTAAAATTTCAAAATTAGCCACAAATATAAATAATTTGTTACAGAGTATTCGAAAATATATTCCTTCTGAATTTTCCAGAAAAATTAGAGGCTTGAAACACGTCAAGAGATGGAAAGCCACTGAGTTTAGATTTTTTCTTTCGTACTGCGGGATTGTCGTATTATTAAACAACATAAGTACTGAAATGTATGAACATTTCTTACTGCTTCACACAGCAGTATTTATTGTAAATAATGCAAACTTGATACATAAATATTTGAACATAGCAAATAATAATTTAATTTTCTTCGTTAATAAAAGTGAATTAGTTTATGATAAATATTTTGTGGTGTATAATGTACACTCCCTTATGCATATCTGCGAAGACGTTCAAATATATGGACCATTAGAAAATTTTAGTTGTTTTATATATGAGAATTACTTGGGTAGATTAAAGAGAACTGTAAGAGGTAAAAGTTTACCTCTCCAACAAATAAACAATAGGATAGTGGAAATTTCTAAAATATATAATTCTCCTGGCAAGACCGAAAATATTAATAAAATTATTCCATATCACGTTCAGCGCAAAGGCAGTGGCGATTTCTTTTTCTGTAAAAAAATTTCCACCCCAAAATTTACAATTTCTGTTAGAGTACCTGATAACTAGAGACCGGATTTATAAGTTTTTACAAGTTTTTTACGCTAACATACCTAAACTTGGCGTTTTGTATTTATATGTTTGTCGATTAGAGAAGCCCAAAAATGGTAGTTTTATTTCGCATATAACTTAATATTTTAGACTTTTAGCGCATATTTATTTATTTATCCATATATTGATATAAATAACATTATAATTCCATATACGGTCAATATTCAAGTCTGCAGCTTTTCCAAGAAGTAATTTATTCTCCTCAACGTCTGGCCACTTTATTTTACGATTTCCCGGAATGTGATTTTCTGGGAATCTGTAACGACTTGCACTTGCATTTTGCACTTATGTTTTGCATTTCAGTTTGAGATAAGAACTCCGTGAATGTGTGTGACTAGTGACTAGTGTATTTATCAACGCGAATTAGTTGTTATTTTCTTATTTAATTTAAAGACGAAATAAATTCAGTGCTTATCTTTTCAAAATGCCGAAAGTAGCATCCTCTCGATCCGAGCTATTGAAAAATTGGATTAAAGCATCTAAACATCTAACTACAGATGGAAAAGTTATTTTTTGCAACGCATGCTCAAAACAGGTAGATACCTTACAAATTCTCTTAAAAATCACATTTTCATTTTGACAATATTTTAAGGTGTCGTCAGACCAAAAGTGCCAGATTGATCAACATTTGGCTACAAACCTCCATAAGGAGTCGGAGAAAAGATGTGTGTCTAACTTTAAGCAGTCTTTTATTTCTTCAACAGCCAGTAACTCACAGGGCAGTGACACAGGAAATGAATTCTTTTTAGACTTGTGCAGTGCTATGGCAGAGTCAAACATTCCTTGGCATAAACTTGAACAAGCAAGTTTTCGAACTTTTTTGGAAAAATATTGCAATCGTCATATTCCAAATGAATCGACTTTGCGGAAAAACTATCTAAGTATATGCTACCAGCAACGGATGAAGAAAATAAGAGAGAAGCTTAGCGACAACAATATTTATATAGTAGTTGATGAAACGACAGATGCCTGCGGTCGTTATGTAGCAAATATGTTAGCAGGAGTATTAAGCAACACAGTTGCACCAATATCTTATTTGGTAAATAGTGCAGTTTTGGAAATCAACGATCGCACGTTTTATTAACGACAGCTTGACACTTTTATATGCACCTAATCAAGTTAAATCGGAAAATATATTACTAATGGTGTCTGATGCAGCAGCCTACATGATAAAAGCAGGACAGGCTTTACAGGTGTTTTACCCAAATCTGATGCACTTCACTTGTATGGCTCACGCAATGAATAGGCTCGCTGAATTGGTGCGACCAGAATACCCAACAGTAAATAAGTTGATCAATAACGGAAAAAAGGCGTTTCTTAAAGCCCCACTGCGTATACAACACCATAAAGAATTAGCTGCTGACCTGCCATTACCACCAGAACCAATAATTACGAGATGGGGTACGTGGCTTGAAGCAGCAAATTTTTACGCAGATAACTTTAAACAATTAAAGGAAATTTTCTTAGAATTGGATGATTCCAATTCAGCGGCTTTAAGAATTTGTAAGGAATGCATGTCGAACACAAACATCGGGAATCAATTAGCATTCATTAAAACTCATTTTTCGGTTTTAATATTCACCATTAAAAAGTTGGAATCATCCCAGACGGCTCTATTAGATTCGTTTGAAGTGGTCGATGATGCAATTGAAAGTGTAAAATCAATTCCAGGGGAGATAGGAGAGAAGTTAATGGCAAAATTAGACAAAGTTCTATTACGTAATCCTGACTACAATAAAATGAGGAAAATCTGTTTAGTTTTAAAAGGTCAAAGTGAAGAGGATTTGGACATGGACCCCAAAGATGTAGCATCCATGAAATTTGCGCCCATTACTTCATGCGATGTCGAGCGTTCGTTTTCCTCTTATAAAAATATTTTGACAGACATACGACAAAATTTTACCCCAAATAATTTAAATCAACTGTTGATTATATTTTGTAATCCTACTATTTAAGTGTTAAGTGTTAAAATTACTTATATGAAACAATTTATGTTTTTATTATTCTAAAGTATGTATAAGTTAAATAAAATTTTTATCGCATATAATAATAATATAATATCCATATTTTGATCCATTTTAATCGCATAAAAAAAACTTATTTTCCACTTTTTTAGCACATATAAATCCGGACTTTACTGATAACATCGTAGCTGTTGGTCATAAAATTTACATTGTTAAATCAATTTATTTTTTCAACGGTAGCTATAAATGTACTGGTAACCGCTTTAAATATTTACACAATTTTTATACTTCACCGGTACAGTTCTCCAAATTGGGAATATATTATGCAAAAGGAACCTGTACACCTGAAGTATTTCTTTTAACAGACATTACATCTAAATATATGTCGTTTCCTTATAAAACTGGATTTGTAGTAATTCCTATTATTCATCAAATTTGAGCATATTCTTTTTGTACATACTTAATTTATCAAATTATTAAAAAATAAGATTACTAAATTAATAAATCATATTATTAAATCTTAAAGGTTTCATATATTAATCATAATGTTCGCTGTGGTTGAGTTTAATAACAATAAGAAAGAATTTTATGGTATACCATTTATATGGCTTACGGACGACAAACAGAAATGTTACTGGCCAAAGGTTAGAGAATCTCAATTACTTAATTACATACAAACCCTAACTCCAGCAGAAACTAACTGGAGTTTATACCCTATAAAGAAAATACACTCCACTACAGGTATTTAAATATACCATTTTTATAACAATAATTCTATAAAAGTAAATTTTAGAAACTTTGTCTGACGCTAACGAGCAGCTACAAATAATATTGGAGCAAAATAGTTCTTCTGATACAATGCAGAACGTTCAAGAAGCAGCACTACTAAGTATTTATTTATCATAATTTATTGCTCTTGTAATATCTTAATTTTTACACAGGTGCTCAGAAAGATAATAGGGAAGAAATTAATAGTACCACCGGCAACAGGACAGCTGATAATAAGGAGACTCGTACAGAAAATAGTATCCAAGAAGTAGCGGGGTGTAAAGAAACGTCTCCAAGTTTGCGTAGCAGTTCTACTGACGATTTTTCTGAAAATGACATGCTCACGTTGTTACAAAGAGAAAGAAAGCGGAAATTGAATGCAAATGTAGGAAAAATTAAAAGCACGAAGAGGAAAATAGAAAGTCAGAATAGCAAAGAAATGAAAATTGATTTAAGAAAAATACTAAGTTATTTTTTATCATAATTTGTTGGTATACAAGATTAAATTACATATTTTTTTGCAGATGCTCAGGAACAGAAAAGCAATACAGCTGAAAAATTATTAATAGCAAAACAAGAAAGTTGACAAGTGAGCAACTGTAAGTATAAAATCTCCTTAATACCAATCCTCAATAACGCGTTGCTAAATAAAAACCTAACGGAATAGGTCGTGACTGAAAATTTGTTCACCATATACATGTCACATCTAAATTCCACAAGCAAGCTCTCCACAACTATCAAATTATTTAAACTTTATTTGTTAATAAATTTTTAACTTAAAAACGGACACTGTAAAATTGCACGAAATGCTCTACGAGTGAAAAAATATAAATAAACAAGTTGTCAAGAGAAACAAAAAGGTAACATGATTTTAAACTAAAATTGAAATGTCTGGAGGAACATAAAGGTATTTTTTTTTATATATATAACTATAAATTGACAGATCTATATCCTGTTTAATGAATCGAGAAAACTACAAAATATGTAATTTAAATTGGCAAGAAAAAGTTACCTTTATGTTCCTCCAGACATTTCAGTTTTAATTTAAAATCATGTTACCTTTTCGTTTCTCTTGACAACTTGTTTATTTATATTTTTTCACTCCTGCCGAAGTTATCAACCGAAAAGCGAAACGTAGAGCATTCCGTACAATTTTACAGTGTCCGTTTTTAAGTTAAAAACTTATTACTTACTTATTTCATCGGACAAGATTTGACTTCATTTTATTTGTTAACTTTCCACAGCCTACTTGATGATTAGTTTTTTTTTTTAAATTATGGATAATGCAAAAATATTTTCTTTTAGATATTCTCAACATCTTTATGGCAGCAGTAGTTCTGATGAAGAAGTTAGGACCCCCATTGCCAAAATTGATCGATTACATTTGGAAAGGCCAGAAGTTTCTAAAGGACACAATAATAGATCTACTCCAATATCGACGTTAGACCAAGGCAGCAGCTGTACTTATCAGTCGACTAGTTTTCAAGAAATAAAAATTAATTCAAGAAAAATACTAAGTTACTTATTATCTTGATTTATTGGTATACAACATTAAATTATATATTTTTTACGCAGATGCTCAGGAACAGAAAGGCAATACAGCTGAGAAAATTACTAATAGTAAAACAAAAAAGTTCACAAGTGTGTGTAAGTGTGAAAATTCCTTAATACTAATCTTCAATAACGCGTCTCTGAATAAAAACCTGATCAAATAGGTTGTGACCGAAAATTTGTTTACCACATGCACGTTGCATCTAAATTCAACCACCAAGCTATCCAAAAGTATCAATGGCCGTCGTCCATGGTTGAATTCTTGGCTTCCGGTTGGAACCGCATGTCTCGGATTTCAATCACATCGACTAACCAGAAGCAACAGCAAGACCACCAGCAGCAGCAGCAGCCCTGAGGAAATTCTTCTGCAATGAAGAACGAAACGTCAGCAGTAGAAGAAATCCGAGACACGCGGTTCCAACCGAAAGCCAAGAATTCAACTATCAAATTATTAACTTTATTTGTTTAATTTTCCACAGCCTACTTGATTGATGACTAGTTTTTTTTTAATCATGGATTATGCAAAAGTATTTTCTTTTAGATATTCTCAAGATCTTTATGGTAGCAGCAGTTGTGATGAAGAAGTTAGGACACCCATTGCCAAAATTGATCGATTGCATTTGGAAAGGTCAGAAACTTCTAAAGGACACAGTAGCAGATCTACTCCATTATCTACCTTAGACCAAGGCAGCAGCAGTACTTACCAGTCGACTATTTTTCAAGAGAAAATTGTAAAAGACCTAGAAAGTCTAAAGGTAGTTCAAGAACAACATTCTGTTTTGTTGCAAGAAATCTTGACTGCGGTGAGAACAAAAAATATGGTATCAATTGACCGACCGCCTGATACGCCAGACTTACCAATTGACCATAAAAAATATTTTGCGTCATTTGAAGTTTGGCTTGTGGAAGATAGGAACTTTGCTTACATGGTAAGATAAATAAATGCACAAAGCACAGGTCCTTTGACGATGTAACGTAATGTAATGTCTTTACAATACTTACCACGAGAATAAAGCTAAGTTTAAAGTTAAACTATGATGGAAAAACCGGACCAATACCAGTTTAAATTTAAACTAATGTTAAACCCATAACAACGATCATTTCAACAATTGTTGTTAAGGGTTCAAGCTTTCACATAAAGTTAAACTGGAATTATACAATTAGGCTTCAGAATCATTCAGTAATTTATCAGTATCATCAATCAGTCGCTTAATCCTGTATTCACAAATAAAACTTACACTACGCGTCCGGTTAAAAGCCGCTATATTTCATAAACGCCACATATTTTCCGCATTTTTGGTGGAAAATACGTAAATTTTATAAAATGTAGCGAATTTAAGCGAACGAATAGTGTAAATTTTGTTTATGAATACGGGTGTTAGAAACATTGGAAAAAACTGACAAAATTTAGCCGTGCAAAGTAATTTTTATTAATGATGTGTAAATAATTACAGAGGAGTCGTATTGCTGCGGTTGGTGGTTCGAGTGTAAGAGGAGCAACAATGAAGATGCTGCAATTTCTTATTACAAATAAACTTGGTCAGAAATTTAATTGGGCTGGAACAGCACCAAAGAATGATAATCAGAAAAGAAAGTACGCATTCAAAAACACAAAAATTTATACGTTAATCAATGGTAAGTGCATCATTAGTCTCGATTTAATATAAAGATAGATAGAGATAATTGTCTTCTTCATTGCTCCGTCCTAGATCTATTTGCCGTTGGCTTATTTTTGATATTTCGTAGGTTTATGTATCAAGTTTGTACATCAATCCGTTTTCACATAGGTATTTTAATTTGTAATAGTTTCTTAACAATTTAATTAATTAAATTCTTAAATTTAGAACATCTTGTGCTGTTGGTAAAAATCAAATGCGAGTTTACAAAAAATCGAGTTAACTCAAATCAAAGAATTGAAAGACTATTTAAGCGGAAAAGTGCTAGTGAAAGAGAATTTAGATTTGAACATAAAATAATTTTGTTTAATACATTGATTTTGGGATTGGAAAGGAGTCGGGGATAGAGCATAGGGATCAGTCGTATTTCACGTTTCAATTGGTTTCCTATGCTTACAAACTTTTAAATAAATGATAAAAAAAAAATAAAAATAAATAAAAATTTGTTGTTTCCACAGATGCAGTAAAAATAACATTTTCTGGGAGAGAAGAGGTAGTCGATGCAACAGATTATGTAATAATAAAAGCCATCCAAGATTGGTTGAAATTAGCCAAGAGCAGATACAACTACAAAAAGAGATTTTTAGTGTAAACTGTTAACATACGTATATGTAATATTTTCATGCAATAAAATACTTTCATGATGTGCAGCGGTCTTTGTTTTGTATCCGGCGTCTCGTTAATGTTCGGTTATACAGCTTACTGTAACATCTCATTTCAATTCTGTGATATAAAAATACTTTTGATTTCGCACTAGTGCTGAATCGAAAACGCTGTATCAACTTATTTAAACTCGTTCAATGTTTTTGGTACAACAAGGTAAGAAATTTAAATTTATATATTTTCGTCCAATAAAGAGAAATTTAAATTTACTAACGTGATCGTCAGATTATACTTTTGAAATGACGTCAGATGTTTTGTTGCTGTTGTACTTTAGTAAACTAACGTCTCACATAGTTTACGAAAGTAAAGCAAGAAGAATGACTTTCCTTGAAAGGATAATTATCAGACAACTTGGTGGTGATAAAACATTCGTACGGCTGACATCACCGCTGCACATTTTAAAAATATGTAGGTACCGCAACACTCGAGCATCGTTTTCGACATGGAATATATTGAACTGCAGTGAATATCTTCAGATTGTTGATTAAGAAGAATCACTGCAAATCAATAAATTCGCACGTTGATAACGATTCTTAAGTGTTGTGGCTTTCTACCTATTAATTGCAGCGGTGAGAATATATCCGTGATATCGGCAATACGAAAGTCATATTACTACAAATATACCTATAATATAGGTATTTAAGATACTTATAATATAGATATTTAAGATACCTCTAATATAGATATTTAAGATACCTTTAATATAGATATTTAAGATACCTTTAATATAGATATTTAAGATGCCTTTAATACAGATATTTAAACAACGTATATAACACGTTTTATGACTAACAAATATCAACGTTTATGATTAACCACAGCTCAACGTTTTTTGGATACAAGTATTAGACGTATTTCATTTGTTACTTTTAAACGTATTCATAAACTTATATTACTACGTTTTTTTCTTAAGTTTAAAATACGTATGTCAATTACCAATAAATCTGATAAATGATAAACCAGTAATAAACGTTTTTCGCGCGGACATTTTGTCGTTGTATCAACATTATGAATATACTACACATAAACCAATGATTTAAACTAAAAACAAACGTTTATTAAACCAAACGGTGTTGCTTGGGTAGATATCTGTGGATAAGGAAAAGACGTTTGAATTAATTTAAGAAAAAAAAATAGGAGTAGTTGTGCTATGTTCTTATATTTTTGTCTCCTGAGTTATTCCAGACGCTCTTGGTCAGCGTATGCGCTTTTCTTTGATACTCTTGAAGCAGTTGGTGTTGCTTGGGCCCTGGAATCATGCGATATAATAAAATGAGAAAGTGGTCGGAGTTTGGCGAGAACAAGAGATAAAATTACGGACTATATTCTCGAATCACTTGATTGATCCCATCTCTTAATTTTGAGAGATTTGAACAACTCTTGGTGTGAATTTGTGAATAAGAAGATCGTGTAATTTGGGGTGCCGCACAGTGGTCCAGAATGGAATTCTATCGCGACAAAATGAAAAAAATTGAAACATTTGAATAAACATCAAAATAAAAAAAATATTTTTATTAATGTTCTTCCACGTTTATTTTATTTGTTTCGCAAGCTTTTCTTTTATTGACGCATCTGTAGCGCTGTCAAATCACGCATGAACATTTCAGGTATCAAACGTGATTGAAAATGTAATAAGATAGACATAAGTCTGACAATATTTTAGAAAGTTTTATTGGGTAAGTTTGGTGAGATTTTATTACTTTACTTTTTCTTACATAATTCCATTTATGATCAATCGGATCTGAAGGCTTATTTATATATTTTTTTTAATTCAAATAAAAGTATATTAAATACCTGCATTTTAAACTTTCAAAGACGAACTAAAAAAGGGATCAAATGAGATGTTTTTGCGAGTTATGTAATTGTAGTTAGTATTTAATTTTAAAATAATTTTGTCCAACCAAGTGCTACTTTTTGCTACTTTGTAAGATTTCTTCAAAATTCGCTCTTGATTTGGCTCTGAATATGAGTAAATATGAGAATAACTTAAACAGTGTGTCCATGGATTGAGTTGACAAAAGGAAAGACATATTTTATAGAATTCTATTTGCCTGGAAATCTCTATAAAAACTAAAAATTTTTAGATTTCCTTAAAAAGGATTAGAATTTAAAAGAATGCGGTATTAGCAAAAATATGTGAAAATATAATTTTAGTGAAATAATTCAAATTCCTAGATCAATTTAAGATTTTTCAAAACAATTCGTATTTTATGTTAATAAACTAAATTAATAGTTTTTATTTAATTACTTTTTAGTGCATATACAGTGGCAGCCAATACTCCGTATTCCATAGATAATGTCTTTGTTAATGCAGATTTTTTAAATCTGTTTTTGCTATTACTTGCGTGTTATATACATATATGCATGATTTAAAAATTAATTACAACTGCACAGGGTGTTTCGTATAATATAAAATTTATATACCAAATTTTGATAAATATTTAGTATGGAAAACACCAAAACATTTTTTACTCTTAAAGGTGAATCGAAATAAACTATAATGTACAGGATATGCTATTGGCTGTGTAACATGAAACAATTCAATTGTAACTAATTTTAAATCATGTACTATGGCCGCCAAAAAAATCTGAGACAACTTTCTACACGCATTTTTCACTTATTTTATTAGTTTGAATGCAGCTTTAAGCCATTTAGCTTGTTTCTATGGTAATGTAAAAACACGTCGTTATATTTACAGTAGGATATACTGCATGTCCCAGATTTTTTTGGCGGGCATAGTATCTATACCACATGTAAGTAAAAATGAAAACAGAATTTAAAAATAAAAAGACTCCAAACTATTAGATCACTTCTATTGACTGCAACAGGACAAATATGAAAATTTTATTATTACTATTTTAGTGTGTTCTTACAAACTCTTTTGAACTTCGTTCTTTTTAATAGCAGTGCAGGTTTCTGAGGATTTTTACCTAATTTTAGGGCGATTATGTTACCTCACAAGAAAACCTAAATTTCTCTACCCCTGTAGAGAAATTTAGAACACCCTTGTTCTGGACAACGTTTGGCAGGTGACAATAGAAATGAAAACAAGAAAAAAAATTCTAATAAACCCATGTGCATTACTCAATACAGGTGTCCACGTTATGTTCACTTTTACGTAAAATTAAGGAACGATAAATTAAATAAATTTAATATATAATAATTTTTCGACGCAACGCCAGCCACCCAACCACTTTTGGTGAAACTTATTTTTTCAAATGGAACATTTACCACCTAATGAAAATTTCATGTGCTGTAAAAATGTTAAAAAACAAGATGCAATCAAAAGAGTGGCTTCCTTGACTTATTTCTTCGCATTAGAACGAAAATACACGATTTATAGTTTTGGAAATTAAAAAAAAAAAAAAAAATTTCGTTGTCATGAAAACCAAAATTACTATGTGATACATAGTCGGACTCACAATGATCTGCGGATTTCAAATATGTAAAAGTATACAGGCCGTTACAGTTGAAATAAGAAAGTTGATATAATTTCCGGTGAAACCGGAAGTCGTACGCCGACCTGTGCTATGTCGGAAAATTCAGCTTTTTATTTAATTTATCGATCCAGAATTTTACTTAAAAAATAAAATTTTTAGAAAAGTGAATACCAAGCGTAGACACCCTGTATTGAGTATTGAATATGGGTTTATTAGAATTGTTTTCTTGCCTTCATCTCTACTATCACCTGCCAAACGTTGTACAGGTTTTTTATTAACACCCTGCAGAGAAATTTAGGTTTTCTTGTAAGGTAACATAATCGCTCTAAAGTTGGGCAAAAATCCTTATAGAAGTAATTGTATTGTGATACTATCATACGATTTCCAAAGAGAATGTAGTTAAAAAGATACTATTTTGTTATTTTCATCATTTTGGAAACTTAGATATAAAAAAATAATTTTGTCGCGCTAAAATTCCATTCTGGACCACTGTGTGCCGTCAATAGTAAATGACGTGTAAATACATACTATAAAAATGAATGAAGAAGAAATGTTGATGGTAATAAAGCTAGAAGACTTTCTAGATCCGGAAAAACAGGAGCAACAACCGGGGCGAGAATTTTTACACGTTTCGTAATACATCTAGTAACCATGTACATGCAGAATTCATCTAACTTGCTGCTAAGTATCTTTTTCCCCCCATTTGGAACATTATTAACAATATCTAACAGTTCCGTCCACAATTGTTGAGCATGCTATGGGTGAAGGCAGCTGTAAATTTACCAATTTTAAGCTGTGAATGTTCTTCCGAAAATTGTGCCATAACTCTGTGTTGAGCCTTTGCATTGGAGCAGACCGCTGCCGTTCCATTTCACTACACTTGGGCATACAATATTCTTTGTACCGTATAAAAAAAACAGTTCATTTAGTTACCTCATAACTGAAACCAAGTTTTTTATCCCGCAGATCAATAACATGTACAGTCGCGATCAACCTAATCGAGACCGCTGTAAGCTAACTGCGCCCTTATGATACAGGTAGTAAAGGTTACAGAACTGTCAATCGGTGTAGATTGGCTTGATCGCGACTGTACAAAGTTACTGCAGGTAAAGCAAAACCCAATTACTGTTGTCATGTGGTTAGATTGTGTCATTATTTTTGTTATTGTCAGTGTCAAATTTGATTAGCCATGTTTGTTTTGTTTCCATTTAGTGTGACGTATTAGTCGCAGTGTTGCAAACTTGTGCCGGAGTGACTTCGCTGACAAATAAATAAAAAGATGCTCATTTTTATTAATACTTTTGACTTATGTATATAAGATGCACGAAATTTCTCGATAGACATCGTATTTTCATCACAAAACCGTTTAAAATGTATGACGCTGTTGCCATTTTAAGTACGTACACGTAAGGGCGATCACAAACTGCACTACCGTCACGATTGGCTTATTTAAATTGACACTGCCTTCTCATAAATTTTAAAAAGCGCGAGTCGAGAAGAATGCCTATTAGATGTCTATTTCTAATAAAAACATATAAAGTTTTATGCAAATTTGACGTTAACTTTACCGTGCAGGCGCACGCCGGATAATCTTTGTCAACATTTGGCCACTATGAAGATGACTGCGGACAATAGCCGTACTCCATTTAAATGAATTTAATCTGAAACCAAATTGATTTGAGGAATAATATTTAAAAATAAAATAAATGAACATTACCTCAAAATATGAAATCTTATCAAACTGAATATGATTTTAAAAACAGGTTTGTCAGTTAAGTGCGTAGAGAGAGTATTAATACTTCCTCCACGGCTAAGTGGGGGCAGGCGGAAGAAACTGAATCACTTCTTTATTACTTATTACCGTTTGCCAACCGAATAACTGCAAATAAAATGCAATTCAAATATGTTTGTTAATGGAAGACGGCTTATGTCACACAATGAATTCTTGATTGTCAAATTTGTTCGATCCCAGTTCATAATGATAAAATAAACCCATCAGCCTAATCAATTAAATTGTCAAATTTATTGAAATCTAAAAGAAAATCAGCTCACTGCTCCTTTATAATTTTTTTACAGAAAAATCAGTTTTTAATTTTAATAGAAATTATGTTGACTTGGCAGCGTTGTCCAGAGTACACACAACGCCGTACCCACGATATACAGAACACTGGTACGCGCACTAGCCTATCTTCCCCATACAAAACGAGGAAGTCAAAAGTAGTGCCTAGTTACGCGATTTAAATTTTACCCCTAGATGACACCAATGTATGAAGGACTGTCACTAAACGTCATTAATATACTCCTGTAGGCTACATTACGTGTTCTAGGCGACTTATGTTCAGTATTTACGCAAGCAATCAAATAAATGTAGAAAGATATTTACTAATGTTACGAGCAAGTACGTTTTGCTATGATTTTTACAAACCTTTCAGTGGCTATTGGTATTATTTGTTTCTTGTATCAGTTTGCTAGTGGTGGAAGAAAGGACAGATGTGAGATTAGCATTAGTTCAGTAGGAGCATACATTTACTTGAGGAATAGCATTATCTGTCAGCGTTCTTCGAATGATTTCATTTCCACTGACTTAATGATTTTTTATAAATTTTTATTGAAAATGTATCAAGCGCACAAATTGTTGCTTCGATATTGTGACACCTGCATTTTGGTTCATTCTTTAAGCCTTTCCAAAATCCATAATTAACAATATTTCATAATTAATGGTATGTATCGTAAGTCTATATCTGTAATCCAAATTTACTGAGTGGTTTGACAGGATTTTATTCTGGTTAAATGAAAATTTAATGATGCTTTAAATATCTACTAATGTTTTCGATTCACTTGCATTGATCACACAACGAGTATATTCATCTTGTATTATTACAAGATGCAAATACTCTGACTGCAACCAGTGCAAGTGAATCGAAGACACTATTTACTTCACTATTCATTGGCTTTTTCAAACTTGTGATGCAAATGAACACAAGTGATACTGTTACGGCAATCTTGGAATAAGGGATGTAATCAGATTAAACAATAAGTTTATTAAATTAGAAACAATATAAAGAAGGTTATGTGCCTCTCACATAACACTTGATATTTTCAGCTTCGATGGAATTAATTTGCAAGGTCATCAAACTTGAAAGAAACAAACCGCAGTAACGTTTACGTGTTTTAACTTTATGCACTTTTGGTGTCACTTGCATGCATAACTGATGTTGCTAGATAGGTACTTTTGTGAGTTTATATCCACTTGTTATATTGAGTACATTTTAATCAGTACGTCGGTCAGTTTAATGCCAGTTGGATTGGTGGATATTCTAGGTTAGCTAGCAATCTTACGATGGGTTCATGTTTATGTTGTTAAAATCTCCTTGCTTCAATACAAATTAACTCTGAGAAGTCTTTCTATTTTCACTGCAATGTAAATAAATTAGAAAACGAATTAAATTATTCGCCAATACATACCCTCTTTAAATTAAAATTTCTACACCTGACAACTTCGCTTTAAATTCATAGTCAAAATTTTAAATGCAGTATTTAACCTCAAAGCAGTTTGTTGCATACTGTTTACCGCTGTTTATCTCTGCCCATGTGTTTTGTGTTTACCACAAGAGCCCATATAGAACAAGAGCACAGAATAACCAGAAGTGACAAAAGCGATCGGCACCTTTGATCTCGGTGGTGCAGATTGAGTGACCTTGCGCCATTTTGAAAAGCTGTTGTTTTGAGTTGAGGTAATAACCTCAACTGAAATTGAAAATATTCAATATTTAACTATTTTATGGTAATACAACAAACTATGAATAAAGAAAAAAGAACATTTGCTTCGCGTTATTGTGCAGTGTCAACATGCAAAAATAACTCAAATAAAAATGAAGGTTACAGCTTTTTTGCTTTTCCGAAAGACAAGGATCGGTAAGTTCTTAAAGTGCTGTGCAAACAAATAATATAAAAAGTTTTTTTGTATAGTGCCTTGCAATGGATACATAAATGTAAAAGAGAAGATCTTTTAAACAAAGACCTGGCAAAAATATCAAGATCAACATATGTGTGCGGAAAACATTTCGAAAAGCATATGTTTTTAAATGATTTACAGAATCGGATTCATTCACATGCTATACCAACAATCTTTGAAGGAATACCTCCTGCGAGTTCGTCTGAAGCAGAAGGTAAAAACGTACATGTAATGTAGATCATTTATATGAAATCATAAATAACAGTTGATTTAATATTGCAGGTTTATGCTTACTTTAATTTTTATTAATTTTTATTTGTAGTTTTGCATGGTACTGCTGAACAAAGTTTTGCAAGTGAAAAGGAACTGCAAAGTGCACAAGAATTAAAAGGTATGCCAAACATATTTTTATAACTTTGTATGTACCTAGTTATAATATACTATTTTTACAGAATATGAACCAACAGCAAAAATCAGAATTTTATCTAATATTAGATTAGACAATCCAATTGTACATAAAGCTTCCACATCAACAAGAACATGTAACGCGCCGACACGTCACTGATTTTGTTGTTAAACGGAACAACCAATTACAATAACAAAGTGTCTCAACACAATAGAAAAAGAGATTACTCTAATTGACACGTAATTCAGAAACTGTCAAAATTTACCTTCTGACTCGTAAATAGGCTATATGTTTTATCTATTTCAATAAAAATCGTGATCGTCTAATTAAACTTGTAGGACCTTACCTGTGATGTAACTCAAGACTCGTTGTTGGTGCGGTCGCGCAATAAATTTGAGAGATTTAAGGAACTAAGTACGTTAAAATAAAAATGCGAGATATTAAATTTAATTTACTTCGTTTATTGAGAATAACGAGGGGAAAAAACTCCGTTACCAGCCCCCTAGGAATCTGGTAAATGAGCGTAAAAACCCTCGTGAATTTATACGTCAATACAGCGATTACCAAATATAGCAGTTGCGAGCAATACAGTAAGACTCAGCTAACAGATTTCAATCTCGAATATTGTTGCGATATAACTTAACCACAATTTCTGGTGGAATCGAGTTCGATCAGCACAATAATTTCCACGGGACTTTGTCCTCGATTGGATTGTCAATCAAAATAATTTCTCTATTGAGCTCTGTTTAGGTACAGTGATTGTCACTTAAGATCGTACTCTAAAACAACACTCTGACCAAATCAACCAATGTACAGCGTGACACGTGAGTCTACAGTGTACCTTAATTAGGTGAATTAATTTCCTAATTAGTTAGATGTTTGGGGAAAGTGGGTGATACGAGATGCGGTTCTTAGTGATCTATTTGCAGAGGTATACACAGTGATCGCTTTTAGTTTTTCACGGATGTCCCCTTGGGACCCCCCCTAAAGCTAGATTAATTAATTCTTCTGGCCAGGAACTTTGTCTACTCGAAACCAGGTATAGGGGTTGAGGTACAGTGACTCTCGGTTATTTTCCCCCTGTATATTTTCGTCGCCTAAAGCTGTTACCCACTTGGTGGACCCGATTGACCGCTGATAATGACCGTACACTATGGGTGCTTAAGTCCAGAGGTCGCAAAGTCAATCCTCTATATTCTCCCGCAATATATCTCAGCTAATAAACCCCAACTGGTAAAACCCACGGGTTTGGAGAAATGCTCGTTTCGTGAGTTGAGCGCTTAATTTCGTTTCAGTATCTTTGGCCTCGGAATTTGTAAGAAATTCGTACTGGAAATTAACTTGGCCTTGATTTCTGGTGATAAATTAGTGCTGGCCACACTTAATTAGTCGGCAGATATAACTTGCCTTTCGACCAGGAATTCAAACTGGGACAACTCTCGTAATCACTCAGATCCCAGTTGTGAGCGAGGTCACTAAATGATACGAGGGTTTCCAAAGGTGACAGAAACACTTCTATAATTAGTACACTGGACTGGAGATTTCAGTAGATTCGTGGTAAAGTTAACTACTTTGGTTGATCAAGTCGCAGAACGCGTACTCCGACGAACCTAGTGACATACACTGATTTAAACTTAAATATGACAATTCTACAATTAAAATACTAGTAATTTATAAGGCAAAGTTGGGAACGTCAACCAACTGTGTGTTTAATTATGTAAATTCAAACTGACTCGAATGCGAACTCGATTATTGAATTTCAAAGTTTGGAATCAATTAAAACCACCAAAAATGCGGCGAAGCAATAATGATTAAATGACCTTTTACCTAACTGTCCAAGTCCGAGTAATTTGCGCACCACTCACTCTGTTTTAAAACCACTCGCGTCGAGCCCGTGTGCGAAAGCAAAAATTTATTAAAATGCCTTTCAAACACTTGAAGTTACACCCGTATGGAACACACCTTACTTAAGACAGACTACTAAATTCAAAATTGCAACTCGGCGTTTGGTATTCAACCGGTCTTTTCAGATGACAAAATCTGACTCTCTTAATTAAAATAACTTTTCCCTTTTCCACCCTCGTTAGTGAGCCCCACCCGATTTTTCGAAAAGAGCTTGACAACACCCCCGACCAATCGATACCGTTTTCGAAAAGTTACTCTCCTCCTCCTTCTAGAAAACACCCCAGTAATAAATTTACACGCATAACTCACCGTAAATGTCCATCTCGAAGTCTGTTTCTTTTCTCTTAAAATTTTGAACATGCACTCTCTTTACAAGTGACTGATTTATTGTTTCCTTTGCGAAAGTTAAGGTTCGTTCTAAAGTTATCGCCTTCCAAAAACAACTCGACCCCCCAGTGATTTTGAAAATCATCTCATCTTACATAACCGGCCCTTATCCTATTAAAGCATGACTGACACTCCTTCACAAAATGAAACAAAACGAATACATTCTAAAATCTTGGCAATACCCTGCTGTTACTGAAGTGTTCTGTACTTAAAATTTATTGCCTCTTGTAAACCTACAACGACCCGTCTCAACCGTTTCCGGCGTTACTAGAACTTCTACGAAAAACAATATTTGTCTGTTATTTGTAATTTGTTCCACGATCGAAAATCAATCACGACCTGTTTATAAGCAAATCCGCGACCGTTTCATTCGCCCCTACTAGAAATGCGCAGTTTGCTCCGACGAACGAGCAATTTCTAGTTTTCCCCCAAAACGGAAGCATCTGGTTCGCCACCCCCTGGATGGATTCGCTGGTAGCTGCTGCTGCTGCTCCTCTCCCTTCCTAGATTGGCTCCTAAATCCCCCCCCCCCAGACAGAAACATACATGCAAGCCTAGACACGATAACCGCCCGCGAACTCGCCATGGCCAATATACGCAATACCAACTAACTCAAACCTCCACTGAACAGACAAAAATACCCTACATGAGGTACGAAAAACAATAAAAATACAATTTCCATACCCTTCAACTTATGAACACCCCCCCGCACAGCTACGCCGCTGGTACTGCCTTCTGTGCGCCCCTATTCGTCAGACTCGCTAGCTACGACCCAATTCTCACCCACATCTATAAACAGTTTAACAACTCACTAAATTAATGCTGTCCTCCAATAACCCCTACGTGCACCTGAAACATTCCCACTGCACTAATTCGCTGGTCATTCACTAATAATATCATTTAAACCGTAGTACTCATTAATCACCCAACCACTGTTAATTAACTGAACTATACACCTCTTTAATCACCAACCATTTGATCTCACTTCACCTTGTTTTAATCCCACCATAATCTTAAACCACTTCTCCCGATCAAATAACCACTAGTCACCACAATTACCACCCCTAATCCTAAACTATCGCCACTATTTAACTGGACTGCTTTATCACTAATTTCTGATTAACTTCGCCCCTCCATACACTAACAACACATGGATTGGTTACACACTCGTTAAGCCCCCCTGCTAACAATCATTGCACTTCTAACTTCCGATTACCTCCTTAATTCCACGTCGCACTTCTTCAATCGATATAACACCTTGAATAATCTCTGTTTATTTAAGCGCAATAATCCGGCGACCCGATCACTACCTATACATTGATAAGCTTTAATACCACCCTCTTAATTGTCACATTAATTTAACTCCACTCACTTGCTAATCACTCTCCACTCTCATCTGGTATAACCACTAGACTATTAATTGACACTAAAATATTCCACACCGTAATCCACCGAACGATTTATTCTTGCGGTCACCTCACTTCCGAACCCGTCTAATTACCACTATTCCATAATAAACAAACAACAAACCATGTCCATTCTTCGAGGTTTTATTGTTAGCTACTGAGACACCCCGCCGCGCTACGTGTAAAGCCAGACGTCAAGGGTCCCTTCGTTCACTGACCGTCTGTACTGCCATACCGACACACTTCCACTCTCGTTGTTGCGGAATTCCCTTTTGATCTGGATACTAAGTTTTATAGACGTCCGTCTAGACGTTACCTGGTTTTGGACCGAGACTGACCCCACTTATTCAATCTCCGGTATCCTGTAATATGGCCTCAAATTCCTGGCGTTAAACACACCTCGCGTATTGCCGTTTTCGGCTTCCAACAGGTAGGCATTTACGTGTACTCTTCGGCGAACGACATATGGTCCCTCGTATAGATGACAGAACTTTTGATTTACACGCTCCGCTAGAATCGAAATCGGATTTGTCCTAATTAATACCCAATCTCCCTCGTTGAATGGTGGTTGATATCTCGTTTGCTGTCGCCCCCGCCGTTGAGCCATGTTTCTCGTGTGACGCCTCACCTGATCCCGCATGTGTTCCACTTCTTGGTTCAAAACAAATGGGTTAATCCGGCGAATTATCTCTCTGTAAGGCACTTCCGGTTCTTCTCCGAATGCAATCGTAACTGGCGCGAATCCTGTAGAGTCGTGTGGCAACGAATTTAAGCACGTCTGTAGCTTCTCGATGTGGTCAATCCAACCTGTATGTCGCCTTGAACAAACCGTCCTGAAAAACCGCCCAATTTCTCTCATAACTCGTTCGACTGGATTCGATGCTGGGTGTCGTATGGAGGTATACTGCACCTGAATCCCCGCTTCCGCCATCCTTTGTCTCCACAGTCTTGATGTAAACTGCGTCCCGTTGTCGCTGAGAATTCGTTCCGGCTTGATCCTAGATTCCTCTAAAATTTTTCGCGCGGCGATGTTCGCGTTCGCCCTTCTCATTGCATATAATTGGACAAATTTTGAGAACACGTCGATCGTCACCAACAAATAAACCGCCCCGAAGCGCGCGCGTGGCAACGGCCCGTAGAAATCCACTGACATCAATTCACCCACTCGATCAGCGATTATCGGCTGAAATTGCCCGGCAAAATTCCTGTTTAAATGCTTGGTCCGCTGACAGCTGTCGCAACTTCGAAGAATTTTCCTGATTGACTGTCGCATTTTCTTCCAAAAGAACAATGAGCGCATCGCGTGGAATACTTTTCCAGCTCCAAAGTGCCCATATGCCTCGTGGAAATGTCGGACTAAATCAACGATCAGACTCCTTGGCACCGCCACTAACTTCGACTGTGTAAATCGGCAATTGTACAGCAGAACCCCGTCATGCAACTCGTATCCGGTTTGCCTTTCCTCGTCGTCTTGTGTGTAGATTGCCCCGAGATAAGGGTCCTCGCTCTGTAGCTCCCCGATATGTATTAACCTTCTCCGTAAACCTGGGCTGTCGGTGATCGTCAAAGTTGCAATTATCGGTGCCGGATGTCCTTGCACCCCTGCAGTTGATGAACCCGCTGGGAATCGAGACAGCGTATCCGCGACGATGTTCTCTCTTCCCTTGATGTGATGTACTTCGAAATCAAACGCTTGTAACATCAGCACCCACCTGGTTAAACGTTCACTTAACAACCTGCACTGTTTCAGAAACTGTAACGCATGATGATCACTATAAATAATCACTTTAGCGTTCACCAAATATGTGCGAAATTTCTGTAAGGAGAAAATGATTGCGAGTAATTCCTTTTCGGTCGTGGTGTAATTCATCTCAGCAGTATTCAACGATCGGCTGGCGAAGGCGATTACTCCTACTTCTCCCCCCTCTTTCTCTTGACATAGTGCACTACCGATACCGAACCCTGAACTATCCGTTTGTAGTATAAAAGGTTGATCGAACTTCGGGTGACACAACATTACACTCTGCAAGAATAACTCCTTGATGTGCTGAAAACTAGCCTCTTCTTCGCTTCCCCACTTCCATTTGACTCCTGTCTTCAACAGCTGTCGTATTGGCAGTGTGTGTTCGCTGTAATTCCGTTGGAACTGCCGATAATAGTTGCATAAGCCTAGGAAAGCTCGCAATTGTTTCACGCGTGTAGGCGTAGGGAACCTCTGAATCGCTTCTACCTTTTCTGGGTCCGGCCGTATCCCTTCTGTTGATAAGATGTGTCCTAGAAACTTAATCTCCTCCTGTATGAAACACGACTTCTCTAAATTCACGGTTAAGTTGGCGTCTTGTATCTTCGTTAAAACTGCTCGCAAGTGTTCTAAATGCGTTATAAAATCCGGAGAGGCGATCAACAGATCATCCACGTAGTTCACGGCAAATTCCCTTACTTCCGGCCCTAAAACTAAGTCCATGCAACGGCTAAAACTAGCCACTGCTGTCTTCAATCCGAATGGCAGCACCTTAAACGTGTAACTTCGTCCATTGTAGAGAAAAGCAGTGTATTTACGGCTGTTTTCATGTAGCGGAATCTGCCAGTAGGAAGAGCGTAAATCTAACGACGAAAAATACCTCACGTTATGGAAGCGGTGTATCAGTTCCTCGCTTGGTGCAGGGCTCTCTCTGTCTGCCACCATCCTCTCATTTAATTGTCTCGCATCCAAACAGAGTCGCACGGTCCCATCCTTTTTCTTAACTACAACAATCGGACTCGAATATGGAGACGCTTCACGCTGTATAATTTGTAAGTGTAACATTTTCTGAATTTCATCGTCTACCGCAGGTCTTAATGCAAAGGGTACCGGATATGATCTCTTCATAAATGGCGTCTCATTCTGCATTAAAATTTCATGCGTATACATGTGCGTTAGTCCGGGTATTTTAGCGAATACTTGATAGAATTCAACGAGCAATTCTTTCATGTGTTGCTTCTCAATTGCGGGTATGTTGCACCCCTCGATTTTACCCTGTATAGACTCGACGCTTTCATAGTTTTCTTCGTCTCGTCGCAAAGCGAACTCTTCGACTACCTCTTCGTCCGACTCACCTGTGTCGCCGCATGTTTGACGCTTGTCCGCTGCTTCGACTCGGGTTATTAGCTGCACTTGATATCGGTGTTTTTCCGCGGTAAATTCTAGGATGCCTTCCTCGAAATCAATCTTCGCCTGGTGTCGAGTCAGCCAATCCTCTCCGATGATAATCGGTTTAATTAATTTCTTAACAACTAAGCACGCCGTCTGTTTTCCGCTCCGCCAATATACATGGTGATAAAAGCTTGCAGTGTGATCCTTATGCTTCGTTGACCTACGGCGCCTTTTAATTGCGTTGCTTTAACGGGTAACACCGGAATGTGTATTCCCTCTGAAAGGATCTGATAATAAACCTCCTCTGAAACACACGAAACTTCACTTCCTGAATCAACCAACGCTGAGGTCTCGATGCCTCCGTCGATCCGAATTGCAATTGCTGGGATCACTCGACGAGTCTCCTTCTCTCCGCCAAGAATAAATTGTTGTCCCCTCTGTAACGATAAAATTTGGAAACAACCTACGCCCCTAGCTTCTGTTGATTCTCCTGGAGTAGATAATTCCCTGTAGCGCAAACACTTCCGACTCGACTCGCCTGAAAAACCCAATCCCCGCAGATCTGTCTGTCCGACTGCCGCCACTGGAGATACTCTTCCTTGGTGATATTTTCCTAATCCCTGGAATGGTTTCCATCCTAGCTTGGTGAGTAATTCGAATCCCTTATTGACTCTTATTGACTCATTTTCCTCTGAGCACCCTAAATGGTTAACTTCTACATATGTGGACCTTCTCGCGTCGTCCTCGGCACAGCTATCGGTCCTTAGCCCTACCGATTCCAGTTTTCCTGGTCGATTTCCTCCCCTTCATAGCGTGAATATGACAGATTGGCCTGGTTTCCCCTGCCTCGATACCTTCTCTCATGCTTCGCTGGTCCACCTGACGAGCCTAGCTGTTCGAGCAAGTTATCCTGGCCCCTCAAGAACTCGGCTGCTTCTTGGATTGTACTCCTGCCTCCCATCTGCCACAGAGATTGCAACGTATGCGGAAAATGACGCATTAAATCCTTGACCAAAACCGTCTCCGCACGTTGTGTTGTCAGCAGTCTTGCCTGATTCACGTAATAGGAGAAATGTTCGAGCATGGTGTATATCCCTCGTGGTTCCCATCGTGCACTGATTATTTCTCTGAGGACCTCCAGTTGTTTTTGCTCGGACCAGTATGTCTTCAGAAAATCGGTTCTGAAATCGGCGTAACTCTGCCATTTTCCCTTGTAGATTTGGCTCCAGTAGTAAGCCGACCCCATCATGCTCTCCTCGGCGGTGATTAATTTTTCTTCTTCAGGGATACCTAGCCTCCTAAACCACGATTCTAAATGGCGCAAAAACTTATAGGGATCAGAAGACGATTCCCCTCTAAAAACCGGCCTTTTCATCGTTAATTGTAGTAGCAACCTGGAATTTTCACCCGAAATCGCGCTTGGCCCTGGCTTGTCCGAAACGGTTTCGCTTATATCCGCCCTACAGCTTGCATATATATCTCCTACCTGGTTCGACGTGCTGCTCCCCGAGACGGCCGATACATCTGCCCTTGAGATGCTATCCGACGACGATGGCGTTCTCTCTGGCTGTCGCTCCCTGACGATGCCCTGCAGTGCTGATAGGATCCCGGTCATCATCTCTTGCTGCTGTCCCGACCAAATAGCAAACCATCGAGGAACCTCCTCCTGCTTATCCGCGACACCCTCGGTAGGCTGCGTCGTTACCGACGTCGCGACGCTCGCTTCAGACGCTTCGGTTACGACAACACTACGCGACTCCGCGGCGCTCTCGCTCTCTATCCCGACCGTTCCCGCGACGGCACGCGAGCTGTCAGTCATCCTGTATTTCTGTTTTCCGCGACCCGACATTCCTTCCTCTCTCAAAATATTAAAACGACCGCTTTTCAATTAACCAACAATCCTGGTCACGGCACCAAAAATTTTATATATGTAACGCGCCGACACGTCACTGATTTTGTTGTTAAACGGAACAACCAATTACAATAACAAACTGTCTCAAACCAAAGCAAAATAAATTACTCTACTTGACACGTAATTCAGAAACCATCAAAAATTAACTTCTGACTCGTAAATGGCCATATGTTTTATCTATTTCAATAAAAATCGTGATCGTCTAATTAAACTTGTAGGACCTTACCTGTGATGTAACTCAAGACTCGTTGTTGGTGCGGTCGCGCAATAAATTTGAGAGATTTAAGGAACTAAGTACGTTAAAATAAAAATGCGAGATATTAAATTTAATTTACTTCGTTTATTGAGAATAACGAGGGGAAAAAACTCCGTTACCAGCCCCCTAGGAATCTGGTAAATGAGCGTAAAAACCCTCGTGAATTTATACGTCAATACAGCGATTACCAAATATAGCAGTTGCGAGCAATACAGTAAGACTCAGCTAACAGATTTCAATCTCGAATATTGTTGCGATATAACTTAACCACAATTTCTGGTGGAATCGAGTTCGATCAGCACAATAATTTCCACGGGACTTTGTCCTCGATTGGATTGTCAATCAAAATAATTTCTCTATTGAGCTCTGTTTAGGTACAGTGATTGTCACTTAAGATCGTACTCTAAAACAACACTCTGACCAAATCAACCAATGTACAGCGTGACACGTGAGTCTACAGTGTACCTTAATTAGGTGAATTAATTTCCTAATTAGTTAGATGTTTGGGGAAAGTGGGTGATACGAGATGCGGTTCTTAGTGATCTATTTGCAGAGGTATACACAGTGATCGCTTTTAGTTTTTCACGGATGTCCCCTTGGGACCCCCCCTAAAGCTAGATTAATTAATTCTTCTGGCCAGGAACTTTGTCTACTCGAAACCAGGTATAGGGGTTGAGGTACAGTGACTCTCGGTTATTTTCCCCCTGTATATTTTCGTCGCCTAAAGCTGTTACCCACTTGGTGGACCCGATTGACCGCTGATAATGACCGTACACTATGGGTGCTTAAGTCCAGAGGTCGCAAAGTCAATCCTCTATATTCTCCCGCAATATATCTCAGCTAATAAACCCCAACTGGTAAAACCCACGGGTTTGGAGAAATGCTCGTTTCGTGAGTTGAGCGCTTAATTTCGTTTCAGTATCTTTGGCCTCGGAATTTGTAAGAAATTCGTACTGGAAATTAACTTGGCCTTGATTTCTGGTGATAAATTAGTGCTGGCCACACTTAATTAGTCGGCAGATATAACTTGCCTTTCGACCAGGAATTCAAACTGGGACAACTCTCGTAATCACTCAGATCCCAGTTGTGAGCGAGGTCACTAAATGATACGAGGGTTTCCAAAGGTGACAGAAACACTTCTATAATTAGTACACTGGACTGGAGATTTCAGTAGATTCGTGGTAAAGTTAACTACTTTGGTTGATCAAGTCGCAGAACGCGTACTCCGACGAACCTAGTGACATACACTGATTTAAACTTAAATATGACAATTCTACAATTAAAATACTAGTAATTTATAAGGCAAAGTTGGGAACGTCAACCAACTGTGTGTTTAATTATGTAAATTCAAACTGACTCGAATGCGAACTCGATTATTGAATTTCAAAGCTCTCTGTCTACAATTACGACTCGATTAAAAGGGTTTGGAATCAATTAAAACCACCAAAAATGCGGCGAAGCAATAATGATTAAATGACCTTTTACCTAACTGTCCAAGTCCGAGTAATTTGCGCACCACTCACTCTTAAGCACCCATAGTGTACGGTCATTATCAGCGGTCAATCGGGTCCACCAAGTGGGTAACAGCTTTAGGCGACGAAAATATACAGGGGGAAAATAACCGAGAGTCACTGTACCTCAACCCCTATACCTGGTTTCGAGTAGACAAAGTTCCTGGCCAGAAGAATTAATTAATCTAGCTTTAGGGGGGGTCCCAAGGGGACATCCGTGAAAAACTAAAAGCGATCACTGTGTATACCTCTGCAAATAGATCACTAAGAACCGCATCTCGTATCACCCACTTTCCCCACTGATTTGGTCAGAGTGTTGTTTTAGAGTACGATCTTAAGTGACAATCACTGTACCTAAACAGAGCTCAATAGAGAAATTATTTTGATTGACAATCCAATCGAGGACAAAGTCCCGTGGAAAATCATTGTGCTGATCGAACTCGATTCCACCAGAAATTGTGGTTAAGTTATATCGCTACTATATTCGAGAGTGAAATCTGTTAGCTGAGTCTTACTGTATTGCTCGCAACTGCTATATTTGGTAATCGCTGTA
The DNA here is from genome assembly GCA_036172665.1 of Prosopocoilus inquinatus. Classification (NCBI taxonomy): domain Eukaryota; kingdom Metazoa; phylum Arthropoda; class Insecta; order Coleoptera; family Lucanidae; genus Prosopocoilus; species Prosopocoilus inquinatus. The sequence goes on from CM069870.1 coordinate 47,615,545, forward strand.
TTGACGTATAAATTCACGAGGGTTTTTACGCTCATTTACCAGATTCCTAGGGGGGCTGGTAACGGAGTTTTTTCCCCTCGTTATTCTCAATAAACGAAGTAAATTAAATTTAATATCTCGCATTTTTATTTTAACGTACTTAGTTCCTTAAATCTCTCAAATTTATTGCGCGACCGCACCAACGAGTCTTGAGTTACATCACAGGTAAGGTCCTACAAGTTTAATTAGACGATCACGATTTTTATTGAAATAGATAAAACATATGGCCATTTACGAGTCAGAAGTTAATTTTTGATGGTTTCTGAATTACGTGTCAAGTAGAGTAATTTATTTTGCTTTGGTTTGAGACAGTTTGTTATTGTAATTGGTTGTTCCGTTTAACAACAAAATCAGTGACGTGTCGGCGCGTTACAAATTTTATCATTTGAAAAATAACTGTGTAAATGTAAAGTAACTTGAATGTCATTTCCTCGTAGTTTCTATCCTCTTCTATTTAATATATTCAATTTTCAAATCTAAAATGTCAAGGGAAGTGAACATCTGCCTGTGCAGCCTGACTGTTATTAAAAAAAAAATTATGTTTCAGTGAATAAGCCCAGTACAAGTAGTGTTGCTCTACAAACACAACAAGTTTTAAGTGCAACATCACCTAGAAAAGAAAAATTAAGAAAAGATCTGAAGGAAGCAAGAAGAAAAAGTGTAACACTGACACGAGCACCAGAAACAAGGATCGACTCATTGGAAAATTTTTTGGAATTATGTAATCAATACTTAACTCCGGAACTAGCCACCATAGTTCAATTCAATGCAAAAAATAAAGATGCAATAACAGCCAGGTATACTTCTGAATATAAGCAATTTGCTTTAAATGTGTATTTTCTGGGACCTAAGGTATATCGATACCTTAGTAAAATATTTCTGTTGCCAAGTGTAAGAACTTTAAAAAGGTTTACACAGAACTGGACGATATCAGAAGGAATATGTAGTTTCATATACTCTGCAATAGAACTAAAAATTTCTCAGTTTAAAGATGAAGCACGTGCATGTGTTCTTTGTATCGATGAAATGTCGTTGAAGGCTAATTTATTTTATAATGTTAGTCAAGACAAAATCATAGGCTTCCACAAAACAAATGGAGTAACTAAATACGAGCATGCAAAATTTGCTATGGTTCTTTTTGCAAAAGGAATTTTTGTGAACTGGAAACAACCAGTGGGATATATTTTTACTCATAATGGTTGCACAGGACAAGACCTAGAAAATATATTATCAAATACTGTAAGAGAGCTTACTGCGATTAATCTCCAAGTAAAAGCTATAGTGTCTGATGTAGGTTCTAATTTTTTTAAATACGCCAGATCAAGAGGAGTTACACCAGAAACACCATTTTTTAATATAAACAACCAGAAAATCTTTTATATATTTGATACACCACACCTAATAAAAGCTACCAGAAACACTTTCTTTAAATATAAAATACAGTTTGACAATTATTTAACAGATAAAACATATTTAGAGACATTTTACAATAGAGACAAGACAACGGCAATTAGATGTGCACCCAAATTAGCTTTGAGAAAATAAAAGTAAAATTTGCAGTTCAGGTTTTCAGTCAAACTGTTGCAGCAGCTTTATGGACATATTTGAGTTTTGGAGCCCTGCCAACAGAAGCTATAGGTACAATTACATTTATAGAAAAAATGGACAAACTTTTTGATTTATTAAACTCTTCCAATATCAATTCTGCTAAACCATACAATAAACCATTTAAAGGAGAGAGCTTCCAAATTGAACTTTTACAAGATATGATGCAAATGTTTAAAAATATGCAAGTGTTTGATTGTAATGGCGTAAATAAAACAAATTGTATAAGAAACTTTACATGTTGGCAAATTACAATTAAATCTATATTGCTGCTGTGGGAAGATTTGAATAAATCAACTATTTTTACCCGTCGACTTCAACAAGATAGTCTAGAAAATTTTTTTGGGGCAATTCGCCAACAATGTGGAAATGCCAAGAATCCTACGGCAATACAGTTTAGTAGAGCATTTAAAAAGCTTTTTGCTATGAACTACCTTGATTATGTGGACGGTGCAAACTGTACTGAAGATTTTGACATAATATTAAATCAGTTAAAGACATCAAGCCCAACAAATATCAAGGAGTTGTTTCATGTGAATGTGGGTCATGAAGGCCAGGAGTTGTATATTGACACAAGAGATTACAAGACAATGGATTTACCGGAACAAAACGCCTTGACTTATGTCTGTGGATATCTCATTAAAAAATGCTTGGAGATACATGCTTGTGAAATATGCAAAAACATCACAGAAGAGCAATCATTGACATTAAGGGAATCAACAGTTTTTACCCATATGAAAGGATCCGAAAGTGGCAGTCTGTACGGACATTTGAAAGTATTCAATGAAGAATTCACTAAATATATTCATCGTTTGGAATTACTGTTTCTTGAGAACTTTCCAAAATTTTCTACCAGTCCACAAGTTGGATTGAAATTAAAAAATGCGTTGGAAACAGTTACCTACAATTCACCCTGTGACAGTTTTCCAATAGAATATTTACTTAAATTATTCATTCGCTTAAGAATATTCTACAGTGTAAAATATATAAATAGGGAATTTTCAACGAAAAAGGGTTTTAATATCAAGTTAAATATTTTAAAACATTTATAAAAATAAGTATAATAGGAGTATATACCTTTCTAAATTGTGTTCTGTTTTTCAATTGTCTTACTTTTATTTCATTTTCGCTCTGTATATATTTAGTTTAGAAAGTTCTGGTGTAAATATTTAATTTAGAAAGTTAGGGTAACGTAGAATTTTGTATATCCATATTAATTTTTTTTTCTTTAAGTATCCATGTATAACATTTACAACAGGCATTTTAAATGTGTTATGTGTAATTCATATGTATTCAAATTGTAATTGTGCAATTGAATTTTGTAATTCGTGAAATGTTAATGATTGCTTAGCTGCAAATTTGTTTGGTGGAGACTATTCTTATGACATATTAATAAAAGACTTATGCTCGGTTTCTAGAAACATTTATCATTAGATAAGCTAAAAATTCTTATAGTTTTAACATGAGTAACCATAGCAATATCTACTTTATCTAATGATAAAAGTTTTTGGGAACCCCCATGAATACATGATTTTTATTTAAAGTAACCTGTTCCGTAGCCTGTACGTTCTGTAAAGTAAATTCAAATTTTACCGCTGAACAGCTTTACAAAATGGCACAAGGTCCTTAGAGCTGAATTGACGTTTGTCACTTCTGGTTATTCTGTGAACAAGAGCCTCACAAGACCCAGCTGCGGAATTTGATAAAAATGACAGTCCGCTATACTGTTCTACCATCTAGCGAATTTTTACAAACTACTCAACTTGCTCAAAATTTTTAACAAAATGGCGACGAGTGAGCGTACCAGTGTTCTCTATATCGTGGCCGTACCTTATCCCAAGTCATGTGATGTAAGATCTCCATCGAGAAATATCGTGCATCTTATTTCCAAAAGTCAAAAGTATTAATAAAAATGGGCTCTTTTAATTTAGCATATGTTGGTAAAGATTATCCTGTGTGCGGTAAAGTTAACATCAATTTTCAATGTTCATATTAGAAATAGAAATCTGCAGGCATTCTTCTCGACTCGCTTTCTTAATAATTGCCTTAATTTATTTGGTAGTTTGAATTAGAGGTGCGTCGTTCACCGAAGATCCGTTCTAAAAGAACGAATCTTTGTACTGAATCGAATGAATTGGTTCCCGATTCCGAAGATATTCGAATCGCATTTGAATCCTCCCACCCGAACCGCATCGGCATCGAGTATGATTGCATGAATCAGCTACCGACTCCAATTCGGTGCGCTTCCAACTGATTCAATGTGAAAGGTGTTCGACTCAAACTCTGCTCGCATCGAGTGCGTTATACAAAATCGTAATATTTTGAGGTGAAATGTTTATGGCCCTTCATATAAGAGAAGTATCTAAGTGATACTTAAATACATATATATACCGGTGTCCCGCGCCATGTGCTCACTCTTCTAGAATCTTTATTTATTAATCGATTAACCTGAATTTTGGAGACAATAAATTAAACAAAATTTGGAATTTTTCGACATACCGCTAGTCGTCATAGGACTTTCGGTTTCGCCGGAAGTGATATCAACTTTCTTATTTTAAATGGAACACCCTATATATTTTTACATATTTGAAATTTAAGGATCATCATGATTCCGAATACGTATCAATTGTTAATTTTGGTTTCCATGACAACGATAAAAGGAACTTTTTTATTTTTCAAACTAGAAAGCTCTGAATAGCATTTTTTCGATCTAATGCGATCAAGCGTTTCGAGAAAATCACTCCTTTTATGGTATTTTGATTTTTAACAGTTTTACAGTATTCGAAATTTTCATTAGGTCTTAATTATTTTTTTCCGATAGAACAGCAATGTTTCTTAGCTTATTTCAACAGAACATTTTTTCTGAGTACGCTGATACCAAATACGTCACATTTTCTTTGAAAATAATTTAAAATAGAGCATGTCTTATTGAAATTTTACACTCCCTTTATTTCAAATAATTTTCAAAGAAAATATGATGTATTTGGTATCAACGTACTCAGAGAGAAATATTATGTTGAACTAAGCTAAGAAACATATAAGTTTCTATAAAAAAAAAAATGATTTACGACCTATCAAAGGAGTGATTTTCTTGAAACACTTGATTACATTAGATCGAAAAAATGCGATTCATAGCTTTCTAGATTGAAAAATAAAAAAGTTCCTTTTTTCGTTGTCATGGAAACCAAAATTAACAATTGATACGTATTCGGAATCATAATGATCCACAAATTTCAAATATGTAAAAATATATAGTGTGTTCCATTTAAAATAAGAAAGTTGATATCACTTCCGGCGAAACCGGAAGTCCTATGACGACTAGCGGTATGTAGAAAAATTACATTTTTTGTTTAATTTATAATTATAATTTATAATTGATTCAACGGAAAGAATCGAACTTCCCAACTCTATTTTGCATGCGCTTTTTAAAATTTATGAGAATGCAATCAATTTAAATAAGCCAATCGTGACGGTAGCGCAATTTGTGATCGCCCGTAGGCGTACGTACTGAAAATGGCAACAGCGTCATACATTTTTAACGGTTTTGTGATGAAAGTAATATCTGTTTGTTATTTATTTACCAACCAGTAGGTCGTGATTTTATTTTCTTAGGTTGGCTGTTATAGTAAAATTAGACAAATTAATTTCGTGTCATTATAACATATGGCAAAAAGTGACACTTCAAATCAGATAGATCAACCGGTGTTGTCATCTCTGAGCTTTAAGAAATATCCGTTAGTATGTTAAATCTACAAGTCAATACACTAGGAAAGTAAATGTAAAAGCGGAGCGTTTGGTATCTTTCTCTAATAAGTCGGACATATGTCGTAAATTATTCCTGCTATAACACCGGGGTTAACGTAAACATAACCTAATATAGAAAAATATTAAAACAACGAGAATTGGCGAGAACTTGCACTTTCTATAAGTTAATATATTGTATTTTTCGTTGAAAAATACTTGACAAAATCATAACATGATTTCTCATAGACATTTTCATTCAACTATTTTTTTTATTCTCATAGGTTATATTTGCTAATGTTGTTGACATGCGACTGTACTTAGCTCAGACATACATTTCGTACAAATTTTCAATAACAAATAAATAAATTATTTACCTAAAATAAAGCCAACTGAAATAATTTTATTGAAGCTTTTCATCATAAGTTTCAGTAATAAGCAAAAGTTTTCACAAGAACTCTGTATAGAGTGAGTATTTTCAATATATTTAACCTAATCCACGCATTTTTGCAGTCCAATAGACTCCGCTTCAAATTTCGCGCCAGCTTTAAGACCGCCCACTTTTCTAGTCTATTTGTTATGTAAATAATTAATTATTTTATGCAAAAATACTGAAAATTGTAAGACACGAGATGAAAGTTGCTACACAAAAGGCATTTGAAAGGTATCAAACGACCAGGCCAGATTTGGGGAAAATGGAAATTATTGAAAGATGAGATTTTTGCAGTGAGTACAATATTTCAAATTTGTAAGCGTACTTTTCATTTAGAAATACTCATTGTAGGTGTCACAAAAGTGTATAAAGGATATATTGACGAAAAAACGAGACGAATTGAAAAGTTCTTCTTCTGGGAAACTTACTGCTACGGACAAATTTTTAATTTACATGTTTAAAGAAGATTTGCAACGACCATATGAGAAATACACGAAAATACACCTTGTGACGAAAAGAAAATATTGCACATTGCTTCATTCGCAGAAACTTTAAACTCAATATCAAAATGACTTTCATTCATAGATAAAAGATATATTAGATGTCAAAGCCAACGTTGTATATGTGAAGCAACAAAATGTGCGCCTCACGCGGCCTGAGGGGAATTAAAATAAAAAAGGCGCGTAATTTAAAAATATTTCTTTCTTAACGATTTAAATTTTAAGTACAAAGTTTTTTTAATCTCAAACCGGACAGAAAAATGAAGAGAAACACACTCAGCGTTTCGCTATAGATTTATTTCGTCAGGAGTGACGAAGCTATAAATCTATAGCAAAACGTTGAGTGTGTTTCTCTTCATTTTTCTGTCCGGTTTGAGATCAAAAAAAACTTTGTACTTACAATTTTCATCGGACAAGAACAAACTTCGATTTAAATTTTGTTCAGTAAATTAAACAATCTAATACATTGAGCTGCATTCTTGCCCAGATACTAGTTTAGGGCTATTCCAGAAGAATGAACGGACAATTTGTGATTTTATTTCTATAAATTACAACCACGTTTGACCGGATCGTCTTCCGCTCCGGCGCCTAATAAGGCCGTGCGGACGTGGTAGCCGAAAAAGTGCACTTTTCGCTTATCATCTCTTACCTTAATTTTATCTCAAATTGCCTTGTTCGTTGGCCTGGAATGGCCGTAAACGAAATTTAAACGTTTAACTGAAGAAGAAATCGAATTTATACTTTGGCTTCTGACAACCGTTTCAAACTTATCAAAATCAATAAAAAGGTAACCATGGTAACTTAAAAAATATTCCAAGAATTACAGATTACGGTAAATACATAAGGTTCTAAGGCCCGATCTTACCACCTCCAGATAAATATAACCGTCGGTTAATATCCTTGGAAACCTTTGTGCTGATAATAGTTTCCTAGGATATTAACCGACGGTTACATTTATCAGGAGGTGGTAAGATCGGACCTAAATCGACACACTTTGTGTTCAGGTAGCGACATTAGTGATTTTTTTCTATCTATCCTTGTCGCACAACAATCTCGTCTAGCGACAAAAAAACAGTCGAAAGTTTGTTAATCAAAGTGACGTTTCACAAATGGCATTTTACTATGACTGCGAAGAATAACATAACCTAATACATTTTTGACTACACCTTTTCAATTTCAAATTGGGACTAAACAGTTTCAAATTGGGATTAAACAATTTCAAATTGAAACTAAACAATTTCGAATTGGGTCTAATGAATTTCAAATTGAGGCTAAACAAATTCAAATTGGGAATAAACAAATTCAAATTGCTCCGTGCCACTTTTCAATTGAGGATGTTTTGAGAGAGGGCAAATTTGCCAATAATCATTTGCTGAGATTTTTCCCGTAAAGTCCAATGTTGAAACCAATTGAATTCGCGTGATCCAGTTTGAATTATTTCTAAATTAAAATATTTTTTCCAATTTGAATTTGTTTAAACTCAATTTGAATTTGGTTACACAAGAATCTCGGAATGAGAATGAATTGGCGTTACCTGAACACGTGTGTTGATTTAGTGACCTTATAAATACAGTGTCATCACTGCCATCCCAGCGGCCTGGAGGGAATTATAATTACGTTTAAAAATATGCCAACAGACATAAACCCCTGTGCTTTCATTGTCAAAGTTTAGTTACTTGCATAAGTACCACATTTTCCCTAAAATTTACTCCGATGGTAAATAAAAAGCAGATATTACGATGTCTATGGAGAAATTTCGTGCATCTTATTTACGTAAGTCAAACGTATTAATAAAAATGAGTATCTTTTTATTTATTTGATTGAAGCCTGGCGGTTTAGATACATCTGTCAGCAAAGTCACTCCGGCACAAGTTGGCCACACTGTGACTAATACGTCGCAGTAAATGGAAACAAAAACAAACCTAGCTGATCCGTGGTATTTTTTTTCCGCCAAACTAAGAGCGAGCCCCAAATAAAAAGTGTTGCGAGGCAAGATATAAGGCGTTTTCGTAAATTCAACCGTGTTGGTTAGGTCAGGTTTGACATAGAGGTGGTAAAGTTAGCTCATTCTCACGAACTAATTCTTTTATTCTTATTTCCAGTCTGGAACCAGTCCGCGAACCTTGTTCATTTAGCTCATTTAGTTCGTGCGTATAATTTGTTCACAAATTAAAAGACCACTGGCGGTGTTGCCTTGTGAAAAATACAACCGCAACAGTGTCCTAGTTAAAAATTTGGTAACAAAATTGGCAAGTGTTTTAAATAAACGATAAGGTTATACGTTCGGAAAAATCCCTGGTTCTAAATTTAATAATTATGATGGATTCATGGTTTTTACCTTATCGTTCGCACGCAATTTTATAACAGACAAACTGTAATTAACTGAAACAGCTCGTTGAAATGAAAATAAATGTAAATAATCTAATAGTAAAACTGAATTAACAAATTACTTTGACATGAAACTTCAAATACCTTGCCAACTTAGTATTTTGATAATGTTCTATAGGGGACTTATGTTTTATACCAACATAATGCAACAGGTGGTGGTTTTTTAATTTGTGAACAACGTATACAGAAAGAGACAATCCGACACGATTGCGTTTAATCGGTGCAATTGTATAAGTTTGCGCTTGCATGTTTGACAATTTGCAAAAACTGAGATTATTACGAATACGAAATGTTCTAAGTGTAGAACCAGCAGAAGTACGTAGTTTGTACAAAGTCGTTTCTGTCCATTTTAAAATGATTTCACACTTCACTCCATTTTTGCACTGTTCTGACAATCCGAATTTGAGTTATAATAATGACTGTCACATCAACCATCGTCGCATCCCAATAAAATCACAATAAAATGATTCACGAGCTCGACGCTCGGCGCAAACAAATGACCGATTTGCTCATGTCTCCAACAGGGTGTGAAAAAGAGCGAGTTAAGTTAGTTGGAGTAAATTACTCGCGAGCTAAATAAGAATTTAGCTCATCATAGGGAATAGACACAGGAATAGATTCAATAAACTAGTTCGTCCACGAACTGGAGCGTCTCTAGTTTGACAAGCTAATGCATTATTCCGAACCGGGTGATGTCAGATCGGAACATTTACAAACGCAACAAGCAGAAATATTTATTGGTTTGACGAAACCTCTAACCTTTTATCATAAATGAAGTCGTTATGAGCACGTTACGAATGAAAAACTAAAAGAAAAATTGCTGCAGCTACTGTTTAATGTTTTCAATTAATAAGTTATGTATACAGGGAAGGACAAAAGTATGGAACCGGTTGAATATTCCGAAAACTGTTTGACGTATCTATTTGAAATTTGGTGTGAGATTCAGAGTCAATAGGACCTCCATTACCAATTTGTTTCAATTGTTTATCTGCTCTTGATTCTGAGATCCAATGCCTACTTGATTTTTTTTAAATGACAACCTACTGATTTTTCTCCTCTATTTAATAGTTCGTGTAATTCTTCAAACGACCACATAAAAATATTTATCTATTGCATAAGAAAATTTCGAAAAATTGAAATAAATTGATAAAGTAGGTCTTGTTGACTCTAAATCACATACCAAATTTCAAACAAATACGTCAAACAGTTTTCGAAATATTAAGCCGGTTCCATACTTTTGCCGTTCCTGTATAATTACACCTAAGAATCCGGCGACATTATTCTTATTTCCCTGCAACGTTTTGTTTTATTAATTTCGTACCAAAGATAAAGAATCTAAGAACATTAGGCATTTGAATCTAAGAACATTGTATCGAATTCACTTCTTCGCCCAAAACCTAGCTGGCGCTAGTGTTTTACTTACAACCAATCAAATAATTCCATGTTTGACTGAAACAAAAGTACGAAAAAATTTAATGACTATGTTTATGTCATAACGTTGCATATGTGGAGCAACAAAATGCGCGCCACACGCGGCCTGGGAGCAATTAAAATAAAAAAAGGCGCGTAATTTAAAAATATTTCTTTGTTAACGATTTAAATTTTGTTCAGTAAATTAAACAATCTAATACATTGAACTGCATTCTTGCCCAGATACTAGTTTAGGGCTATTCCAGAAGAATGAAGGGACAATTTATGATTTTCTTTCTACAAATTACGACCACGTTTGACCGGGTCGTCTTCCGCTCCGGCGCCTAATAAGACCGTGCGGCCGTGGTAGCCGAAAAAGTGCACTTTTCGCTTATCATTCTCTCTTACCTTATTTTTATCACAAATTGTCCTGTTCGTTCGCCTGGAATGGCCGTAAACGAAATATAAACGTTTAATTGAAGAAGAAATCGAATTTATACTTTGGCTTCTGACAACCCTTTCAAACTTATCAAAATCAATAAAAAGGTAACCATGGTAACTTAAAAATATGCTAAGGATTACAGATTACTGTAAATACAGTGCCATCATTGCCATCGCAGCGACCTAGGGGGAATTATAATTGCGTTTAAAACTGTGGCAATAGACATAAACCCCTATGGTCATAACTAAAGTCCGGATTTATATGTGCTAAAAAAGTGGAAAATAAGTTTTTTTTTATGCGATTAAAATGGATCAAAATATGGATATTATATGCGATAAAAATTTTATTTTACTTATACATACTTTAGAATAATAAAAACATAAATTGTTTCATATAAGTAATTTTAACACTGAGGGCCATTTGCACCACTTTCAGTTAAAATTTAAGCTCCACTTAATTCCATAGAAACGTTTGTTGCAACAATTGTTTCTATGGAGTTAAGTGGAGCTTAAATTTTAACTGAAAGTGGTGCAAATGGCCCTTAACACTTAAATAGTAGGATTACAAAATATAATCAACAGTTGATTTAAATTATTTGGAGTAAAATTTTGTCGTCTGTCTGTCAAAATATTTTTATAAGAGGAAAACGAACGCTCGACATCGCATGAAGTAATGGGCGCAAATTTCATGGATGCTACATCTTTGGGGTCCATGTCCAAATCCTCTTCACTTTGACCTTTTAAAACTAAACAGATTTTCCTCATTTTATTGTAGTCAGGATTACGTAATAGAACCTTGTCTAATTTTGCCATTAACTTCTCTCCTATCTCCCCTGGAATTGATTTTACACTTTCAATTGCATCATCGACCACTTCAAAAGAATCTAATAGAGACGTCTGGGATGATTCCAACTTTTTAATGGTGGATATTAAAACCGAAAAATGAGTTTTAATGAATGCTAATTGATTCCCGATGTTTGTGTTCGACATGCATTCCTTACAAATTCTTAAAGCCGCTGAATTGGAATCATCCAATTCTAAGAAAATTTCCTTTAATTGTTTAAAGTTATCTGCGTAAAAATTTGCTGCTTCAAGCCACGTACCCCATCTCGTAATTATTGGTTCTGGTGGTAATGGCAGGTCAGCAGCTAATTCTTTATAGTGTTGTATACGCAGTGGGGCTTTAAGAAACGCCTTTTTTCCGTTATTGATCAACTTATTTACTGTTGGGTATTCTAGTCGCACCAATTCAGCGAGCCTATTCATTGCGTGAGCCATACAAGTGAAGTGCATCAGATTTGGGTAAAACACCTGTAAAGCCTGTCCTGCTTTTATCATGTAGGCTGCTGCATCAGACACCATTAGTAATATATTTTCCGATTTAACTTGATTAGGTGCATATACAAGTGTCAAGCTGTCGTTAATAAAACGTGCGATCGTTGAATGATCTGTTTTTTCCAAAACTGCACTATTTACCAAATAAGATATTGGTGCAACTGTGTTGCTTAATACTCCTGCTAACATATTTGCTACATAACGACCGCAGGCATCTGTCGTTTCATCAACTACTATATAAATATTGTTGTCGCTAAGCTTCTCTCTTATTTTCTTCATCCGTTGCTGGTAGCATATACTTAGATAGTTTTTCCGCAAAGTCGATTCATTTGGAATATGACGATTGCAATATTTTTCCAAAAAAGTTCGAAAACTTGCTTGTTCAAGTTTATGCCAAGGAATGTTTGACTCTGCCATAGCACTGCACAAGTCTAAAAAGAATTCATTTCCTGTGTCACTGCCCTGTGAGTTACTGGCTGTTGAAGAAATAAAAGACTGCTTAAAGTTAGACACACATCTTTTCTCCGACTCCTTATGGAGGTTTGTAGCCAAATGTTGATCAATCTGGCACTTTTGGTCTGACGACACCTTAAAATATTGTCAAAATGAAAATGTGATTTTTAAGAGAATTTGTAAGGTATCTACCTGTTTTGAGCATGCGTTGCAAAAAATAACTTTTCCATCTGTAGTTAGATGTTTAGATGCTTTAATCCAATTTTTCAATAGCTCGGATCGAGAGGATGCTACTTTCGGCATTTTGAAAAGATAAGCACTGAATTTATTTCGTCTTTAAATTAAATAAGAAAATAACAACTAATTCGCGTTGATAAATACATTAGTCACTAGTCACACACATTCACGGAGTTCTTATCTCAAACTGAAATGCAAAACATAAGTGCAAAATGCAAGTGCAAGTCGCTACAGATTCCCAGAAAATCACATTCCGGGAAATCGTAAATTAAAGTGGCCAGACGTTGAGGAGAATAAATTACTTCTTGGAAAAGCTGCAGACTTGAATATTGACCGTATATGGAATTATAATGTTATTTATATCAATATATGGATAAATAAATAAATATGCGCTAAAAGTCTAAAATATTAAGTTATATGCGAAATAAAACTACCATTTTTGGGCTTCTCTAATCGACAAACATAAATACAAAACGCCAAGTTTAGGTATGTTAGAGTAAAAAACTTGTAAAAACTTATAAATCCGGTCTCTAGTCATAACTTATGTTTAACCTAGTCTAAATATTTCCACCGTTTTTGATATGCATTTGTATAAATGCTTTTAGTGCATTTCGTGTTTACTTTGTTTTCATAATTTGCTGTACAGCTGTTAGTGAAATTCGTAAAATTTGTATCGGGTATCGCTGCACGGACAAAATTTGACTCCCACTTACTGCATGGAATAATTGTCAACGTGCCCGGACTCAGGTAAAAATATTTTACTTCAATTAAAACGTACGCAGTAACTGTAATACGATACCGGCCGATATTCCGATTAACATCATAGCTGCATATAAATACCCAGGTCCAAGAAACTTCGCTGTTCAGTGATTGTTGCAGCAACAACAAATATAAAAGACAAGGAATCGTTTAAAGTGTGATTATCAAGGTGAATCCTCCCGAAAATCACAGAATAATTATTGAACCTGATTTATGCAGTGAGTTATTAGTATTTTTTAAGGAAATTTGCTTCTCGTTTTTGTATCTGTCAATTTCTTAGTTTGAAATAAAGTATGAATATTTAAAACGTTTATTATTGCTTTATAACATTTGAAATAAGTATTTATTTAAAACGTTAAAGTTTAAAACTCCCGCCTTTGCTGTGCCCAAAATCCAGGTGGAGCCATTTTAGCGAACTAAACTTCGTTCCATTTTTATTTTAAGACCAGGGCGCCAGCGGGTGTTCTACCTAGATGGCAGTACTTGTGAAAGCATTGTGGCGTTAGCTAAAACAAGACCTGTATTACACGATACAAAAGGAGTCCGATCCGAAAACCGCCGCGCCACCACGACCGATGCACAAAGCAACAAGAAGCCTACTTCTTCTTCTTGGCGCGGGAAAAAGACGCACAGCGACGTGAAGCGGGATGATTCATAACTGTTTCCACAATTGTAACATATAACCTCGTGTGAATAATTCATTCTTTGTGACATCCGTTATCATCTGCTTTATTATAGCATTTACCCCAACGAATCGCTATAAAGTGGTGACCCCGACGTGATCACAAATCGCAATACGATATATTTTTCCCTTTCGACAAGTAAAAAAGTGCAAAATACTCGCGACACGTGTACGTCTACCTACGAATTCGATACGAACTATTCGGACAAAGGTTAAAAGATGAATAACGGCAACGACGACCTCGTGGACAGAGGCTCCGAAGGGGTTAACGCCGTCAGAACAGTCAAACTTCCCCGGCCTTTCTGGAGAAACAACCCAACAAGGTACTTCAGCGTTATTGAAACCACATTTTCACTACATGGAATCAGAGCAGACAACACAAAGTACCAACACTTGTTGGTCCACCTGGACCCAGACATCCTGGATCTCGCCGGCGACTTGATCGATACTCCACCCGCCGAAGATAAGTACAAAACACTAAAAGAGCGAGTCCTTACTGTACTTTGCGACTCGAATGAAACAAAGCTACGCAAATTATTGCGAGGACAACCGATGGGGGACGAAAAACCCTCCGTGTATTTACAAAAGATGCGTAACCTAGCAGGCGAGGTCAATAGCGAGGCCCTCCTCAAGCAGCTTTTCCTGGAGCAGCTGCCAGAGAACGTGCGTAGCATTTTGGCAATAAACAAGGCCGATACTAAAATCGACGACTTGGCAAGCATGGCGGACCGCATTGTTGACACATTTCGCCCCCACATCTCATCCATAAGCCATAACGAGACTACATCGAGCCTGACACCACCGAACACGGGATCTCCAACACGCGGAGTACAGTCGACGCGGGAGGAGATAGCTGAACTGAGGACGACCATCGCCACCTTGGCGAAAAGCATCGAAGACATGAGGAGCTGGCGAGGCAGCCGCAGGGGACAACGAAGAGAACGCAGCAAATCCCGGAACAGGAATGACAACACGAATGGACTTTGCTATTATCACAACAAGTTCAGAGACGGTGCCTACCGCTGCAAACAACCATGTTCCTGGAAGAAACAGCCAGCGGAAAACTAATAGCGTCGGCAGGCGTCGAGGCAACTGCCGACGAAGGTTTTAAAACCAAACGCCTCATGGTCACCGACCGAAAAACAGGGATACGTTTCCTCATAGACACAGGTGCCGACGTTTCAGTGCTACCGTGTGAACGCGTCAAACATACCAGGGCGACCAATAAAGTTTTGTTCGCCGCAAACAAAACGCGCATCAAAACCTACGGCGAGATTACGACGACCCTGGACCTTCAGCTACGACGACCTTTCACATGGAACTTCATCGTTGCGGACGTGCAGCCAGCGATTTTGGGCAACGACTTCCTATAGGAATTCGGATTACTTCCAGACATACGAAACAAGCGTCTGGTGGACGGCATGACAAAACTCTCCTCCAGGGGCAAGCAAACTACGATCACACCGACGGCGATCACGGTCATTGACAGGGAAGCGGATTTCCAGGGGATCCTTGAGAAATGGACACTGGAACTCCGTGGTGAGCTTTCTCCTCGACAGGAGGACACACAGGTGTGGATCACATCCTCACAAAAGGACCGCCGTGCACAGACAAGGCGCGCAGGCTTCCACCCGAGAAATACCACCAAGCCAAAAAAGAAGTCGAAGGTATGCTGGCACAAGGCATACTGAAACCTTCAGACAGCCCCTACTCCAGTGCAATCCTCCTCCGACCGAAGAAGGACGGCACCTGGAGACTGTGCGGGGACTACAGGTCACTCAACAAGTCCACGGTCCCGGACAAGTACCCGGTACCACACATCCAAGATTTCTCGCACAGACTACACGGGTGCACAACATTCTCAACAATCGACATCGAACGCGCTTATCATCACATCCGAATGGCACCAGAGGATCAGAAGAAGACGGCAATAATCACCCCATTCGGACTGTTCGAATACACAAGGATGCCCTTCGGACTCGCAAATGCAGCACAATCCTTCCAGAGATTTATGGATAATGTTATGCGAGGCCTGGACTTCGTTTTTTGCTACGTGGACGACATCTTGGTCGCCTCCAGGACGCCGGAGGAACATCGCGACCACCTGGAACAGGTGTTCGCCCGACTGCGACAACGTGGACTCACCGTCAAAACCGGAAAATGCGTACTGGGAAAACCACGCGTCACGTACCTAGGGTATGAGGTATCCGCTGAGGGCACAAAACCACTGGAGGCTCGAGTACGTGTCATAACAGAGTTTCCTAGACCACGGAGCATCGACGAACTCCGCAAATTCTTGGGAATGATAAACTTCTACAGGAGGTTCATCAAAGACGCAGCGCGACCACAGGCCGCACTACACAAACTAACGGCGGGAGCGAAGAAAAAGGACAAGCGACCAGTGAACTGGAGCGAGGACACCATCACGGACTTCGAACAGTGCAAATTACAACTGGCGCAAGCAACCTTGCTCGCACACCCAGCGGAACACGCTAAATTATTTTTAGTTACAGATGCCTCGGACACTGCCGCAGGAGCTGTCTTGGAGCAAGTCGTTGACGAGCATAGACAACCACTTGGTTTCTTCTCCAAACAGTTCTCCGAAACACAAAGAAGATACAGCGCATACGACAGAGAGCTGACGGCGATATACCTGGCTGTAAAGTTCTTCAGCCACATGATAGAAGGCAGGGACACGACGATTCTGACGGATCATAAACCGTTAACATACGCCTTCAATCAAAAACCGTCGAAAGCGTCACCAAGGCAGCAGAGACACCTAGACCTCATTGGTCAATACACGACGACCATCCTACACGTAGCAGGCGTGGACAACGGTGTCGCTGATGCCCTATCCAGAATCAACAACATCAACATGCCTGTCATAGTGTCAACCGAGGACATCGCCACCGAGCAGCGCCAAGACGAGGAACTCCAAACTCTTCTAGAAGCACCAGGCTCACTAAACCTGAAACAGCTCAGATTGGACAACACAGAGACAACTGTCTACTGCGATGTTTCCACGAACGACATCCGGCCATATATACCAAAGTCATTAAGGAAAAGCATCTTCGACGTAGTGCACAACACTGCACACACCAGTGGTCGCGCCACCCGGAGAGCCATAGCCAACAAATTTGTATGGCCCAACATGAACAAGGACATCCTACACTGGGCACGGACCTGCTTACCATGTCAGCGATCTAAAATCGGACGACACGTCAGGCGCAGACCAGAGCACATCCCTGTCCCCGACACCCGTTTTCAGCACGTCAATATCGACATCGTCGGACCATTGCCGCCCTCACAAGGATTCAGATACTGCCTCACCATGATCGACAGGTTTACGAGATGGCCTGAGGCTGTGCCCATTAAGGACATTACCGCAGACACCGTGGTGATGCCTTTTTTAACACCTGGGTAGCAAGATTTGGGGCCCCAGCTCAAATCACTTCAGATAGGGGAACGCAGTTCACATCCCAGCTATTCGAATCCATGGCCACACTCATCGGCGCAAGGATCAACAGGACAACAGCATACCATCCGGAATCAAACGGCCTGGTGGAACGCTGGCACAGGACGCTGAAAGCTGCCATCAGGGCACACGAAACCAACGACTGGGCAAAGATCCTCCCAATGACCCTACTCGGACTGAGAAATAGCCTAAAGGAAGACATCGGCACATCTGCTGCAGAGATGACGTACGGGACGACCCTGAGATTACCTGGGGAATTCTTCATACAAGAAGAAACACCAGAACAAGAGCCTTTCCTAAACCACCTGAGACACCTCATACGTCAACTCAAACCAAATCAAACAGTACATCACAGCAAACACAATATTTTCACCCACAAAACACTCGAAACATGCACCCATGTATTCCTGAGAATAGACCAGGCAAAGAAACCTCTCGACCAACCTTACAAAGGTCCCTTTCCAATCCTCGACAGACCAACGAATCTGTGTTACAGAATCAACTTCGAGGGCCAGCCTATTGATGTCTCCATCGACAGACTGAAACCAGCCTTCCTCGAGAGAGATCTAGCAACCACAACTCCAAAGCTGAAAACGTACCCGGGGCCAGGCAGAAGGAGAGTTACTTTCGCTCCTTGATCCAGTCGCTCGGGGGGAGTACTTGTGGCGTTAGCTAAAACAAGACCTGTATTACACGATACAAAAGGAGTCCGATCCGAAAACCGCCGCGCCACCACGACCGATGCACAAAGCAACAAGAAGCCTACTTCTTCTTCTTGGCGCGGGAAAAAGACGCACAGCGACGTGCAGCGGGATGATTCATAACTGTTTCCACAATTGTAACATATAACCTCGTGTGAATAAATTCATTCTTTGTGACATCCGTTATCATCTGCTTTATTATAGCATTTACCCCAACGAATCGCTATAGCATTCTACAATTTTTGTGGATATAAATCTCAAGAAGGAATAATTTTTTTCCCAATTTTTAAAAGTGTTGTGTTTCTTCATAAATCTATAAAGGTTTTCTGAAAATAGTATAAAATTTGATTGATATTTAATGTGATTAATTCAATAATTAAATTGTCAATATGTAACTTTTTTTTCAACAAAATTCGAAAAACAAATTATCACACGACGTCAATAAATGCATTTAAAACCATTATCTGCAATATGAGGAAATTATCTCGTGTAATTACGACATTAAATAGATTTTAAATGTCGATTGTGGTGGTTCGAAGAGGCACTAAAACAATTTTCTCCAGAATAGTTCAGTCCTTCTCCAAATGAGGACGCTCTTGTAACTGCTTTTCAGTCTCTATCTATGCCTTTCAGCCTGCCTTTTTTAATCTACAAGTCCAAAAAATAGTGCCACATTGGCATAACCGGCCATATTTACTCTATACTAGTGTTCCGATTGGCTAGTCACTTTGTTCTAAATAAATAATAAATAAAATATATATAAAAAATATATATATATATTCACTCAGTTCGTTTTAATGAAATCAACCAAATTTAAGTTTAAACTTCAGGTTTCAAATTATAAACAAGTCAGGGCCCACCAAAAAAAAAAAAGGTGATCAAAGGCCCGGACACGTTACGCGTAAGCTTGACTTGGTTTTACTATGATTTAGAGCCAAATTAAAACAACATCTCATTTTTTTTTAATATTTTTATTTACAATTGGAACCATTTTTTTTTAATTCGTGTGCTACTATGGCTTCTTTAATGTATGGAGGATCAACGCATTTTCTTTTTTTTTTAAATTTCCTCTTATTACTTCTGGTGCTACACATTCTGTATAGAATTTTGTAAGTATTGGTAGCATTTCATCATTCCACAGTTTTTCATCTTTTTGTATTTTTTCAATATGAAGTGGGAGTTTATCATTAACATATACAACAAGGTAGCATTCATCCCTTTTCGTTATATTTAACTGCCCTTGTATCTGTAAATAAATATTTTATTTAAGTAATGTTATTATTCTCATTTAATTTCATGATTATCACCTGGAAATAATAAGAGTGTTTCCTATTTAACGAAATTTCCCCATTTACTATTTTCAAAAATGTTTTGCTTTTTAAAATTTCAATTAGTTCTTTGAGGGTAGAAAATTGTCTGTTAGGAGCGTAAATACATTTCACTTCGACCAAACCAGTATCACCGATAAGTCCTAAAATGAAATAAAAACTGTTTATGTCGAATATGGAGTTTTCTTGTTATTTACCATCAGGAGACGCTCCTAAATAACCGAATGTTTGATCCACCCACAGTCCTGATTGATTCACCTTCAAACCTAATGTATTTTCAAATAATTTTATCGCCACAGCCTCTTTGATTATGCCATATTCAGTGGCGTCTGAAAAAAATATTCTAGGTTCAAGAATATCTTTCACAATATTATGGCAAGGCGTATATGGCTTCCTCTTCATGACTCGTCCAAACATCGATGCCGTAAGCCTTTTACTTTTATACTGAGTATAATTTTTATTATTAAATTGTCCAACAGTTTGTTGCTCTATATTTTTAACCTTATCTATTGACACCTAATAACAATACAGTATATTGTTTATTATGTAGACATATAAACTCTAAATTATTGTTACCTGTAACTGCTCAGTTAAGAAGTGAGCTTCCATTTTAATGAAGTCTACATCTTCATAGTCTTCAGGTTCTTCAGCATAAAGACCGTAGTCTGTATTTGTTTGTGTCTGTTTCTGTACATTTTTATTAAAAAATATTTTTTTTTTTGCTCCAGTACTATTTGAGCAAGTCTTTTTTGAAATATATTTTTTAAAGTATTGCCCCGGGCTTCGACCTGTTCGCCGTTTCCATGGACTTGAATGCCACTGTCTTGATTTATTATACCGTAGGCCTGATAATAACACACGCCTTTGGTACGATCCTCTCTGAATTAAGTTTAACCTCTTCCCCATATTAAAACGAGCCACTATATTCATAAGCCTCTCTGCTGCATTATTATTTTCATTTTCGATTAAGAGATGTGCTTTTTTTAATAAAAGGTTCAAAGTTCCTAAAAAAAAAATTAATATAATTAAAATTGATTTTCATAAGCCTTATGTTAGGTTACCAAGTAAATGATCATATATGCCAGTCGCCTTTAAATCCGAAATTTTATTACTGGATACATCACCTGGCGTATTACATATGCCCTCTGTACACTCAGAATGGTTTCCAAAAACATGTTGAATGCTGTTTTTGAGATCAAATCTTAAAAGTTCAACGTTATTATTTTGCTTCTTTGAATGTTCATATATTGAACACTTTGCCCTTTTAGTTAGTAAATTTATTTTATTTAGGGTCAACAATTTTCGACCTTGTACATTTATTGTAGTATCCTTTTTGATGTTACGTAAATGTTTCCCATAATTTTTAAGAGCATGGTTTTTAGCACTCTATCTTTTTCACAAGCTGACCATATGGTACATTCGTCTTTATTCTTGCAAAAAGACTAGAATCGCCATCTGCTATGAACTGCATGTATCTAATGCCATGCATCCGTTCACTACTGGAAAAGCCTTCGACAGCAATGTCTGCCTCCATTGCTGGTGATGCGTCAGACCAATTTTTGTAACAAACATGATTTCTTGCGACTTCATTTTTGTTTACACTGCGTGAACAGATCGAACAATATTTATTTCGCACCCCTATATACAGGAGTTCGCCCGTAAAACGTCCTATTATGCCAACCATTCCTGATAAGGAATTAAAATTGGTTCCATATGAACGCTTGCTCCAAGATCCATCCACATAAACTGTTATCCATGGAGTACCATCTGAACATAATTGTTTGTTTTCAATGGCATGTTGTTTCTCACGCACTCCAGCATCCTCCATGGATTTCCATAGAGATGTTTCCCAATCCTACAGAATCATTAAACAAAATAAATACAAATTACAATAACTAGACAAATACACTTACTTTCTCCAATTCATTTTCAATTTTATAAAACATATGATCTGCCATGCATGGGATATCCATGCAGCTAAGGAATTCCTCCATATGCCCGTAAGTGCTACCTGTAGCTAATGTACCCCATACAGCACCATTGTTTATATCTGACACATCTTTTTTTGGATTTTCTGTATCATATTCATAAATGCGGCTACACATTGTACATTTAAATACAATGGTGCTCACTAATCCAATATTTTTTCGTTTTTCCTTCTCAACGTACAACTTTCCACATGTACAAATTTTAGAATGATTGTATTGTAGATCGATTGCCCAACTAATTACGTAACCAAGCTCCACAATACGATTCCCCGAGATGCTTGAATACATTTTCGGTGAAGGTTCATGTTCTAATGCAGTATTCATTATGCTAAAAAAGCGAAACCTCTAATTTATAGATAACTCATTTTACAATTGTACTTACACGTTATAGTCTTCAGTAGATATAACACCATCCACACCAAATGAATAAGTATTTTTTTGAGCAAACTTTGGTGTGTACGTTTTTGTACACCAATTTGAAATCCTGAAACACAGGAAATGCATAAATGAAGTATTGTGGCGAGCCAACCTGACTTAGCGCAAGGCGTCAGGAAGTCGGTCCGCTTCGGTGTGTCATCGGCCGTCACGCGGTCGGGCCCACATCGAACGGACTGGAATCTTCCCGAATAGAGACTTCCAGACGCCAGCAAATGATATAAAATGGCCCGGAGTTGACTCACCAGGCAGTCGAATTCGAACAGCGATAGTCGAAGTTAGATTTTAGTGTGAAAATAAATTGTTAGAAATAAATTAGTTTTTAAGCTTTATTAAATTACGGTTAAGTTTTTATCGAGTGTTTTATTCGTTTAAATAAATAAACTCAAACCCTAGAAACGTAACAGTGGTGTCGGTGTGCGGGTTTGTGCAAATAAATAAACAATTTAAAGTACAAAGTTTTTTTAATCTCAAACCGGACAGAAAAATGAAGGGAAACACACTCAACGTTTCGCTATAGATTTATAGCTCCTGACGAAGCTATAAATCTATAGCGAAACGTTGAGTGTGTTTCTCTTCATTTTTCTGTCCGGTTTGAGATTAAAAAAACTTTGTACTTACTATTTTCATCGGACAAGAACAAACTTCAATTATAAACAATTTAAAGTAAATTAAATTTAATCAGATTATTAAATAAGTACAGTATAGGAAAAAAAAACAATGGCTACGAGAAAAGTGTTGTTGAAAGACTTAAAAGTGGCCGAATTAAAAACCGAATTGGAAGAACGAGAGTTAGAAACCTGTGGTTTGAAAGGCGCACTTCAACAGCGTCTCCGATCCGATTTGTTGACAGCTGGTGAAGATCCAGAGACGTTCCTTTTCGAAATATCGTGTGGTCCTGCCGATTTTAATAAAATCTTGAAGGATGAATTTCGAGAACAATCCAGAAATTTGGACGAAAAGTTTCAAGAACAGTCTGGAAATTTAGAGCAAAAGCTTCTAGAACAATCTGGAAATTTCAAGGAAGAACTTCGAGAACAATCCAGAAATTTAGAGGAGAAGCTTCTAGAACAATCTGGAAATTTCGACAAATTACAAAATAAATTGTTGGAACAATCTAGAGACTTAGACGAGAAATTTCTAGAACAATCCAGAAATTTCGACGAGAAACTTCTAGAACAGTCCGGAAATTTGAAGGGTGAATTTCTAGAACAGACGAAAGGACTCGAAGATAAACTAGTGGTAAAAATATCGGAAGAAACAAGAAACCTTCAAGAAAATGTGGAAGAAATAATATTCCAGCAGGATAATAAAATCAAAAATCTGGAACAAATCATGGCGGGGTTGCGAGTGTTCGGGGATCAGCCACCAGTAGAAGTACTAGAAAATAATGAAACCCGAATTGTGGAAGGACCAGCAGAAAATTCTAAACTGAAAGTAAAACCACCAACGTTCGATGGAAAGTCTTCTTGGCCCAACTACTTCAAACAGTTCGAAGCAGCAGCAAAGGCGAACAGATGGACGGCCAGCGAAAAAGCCACTTCGTTAATTGTGGCCTTGAGAGGGGACGCTATCGATGTGCTACAGACGATGCCGCCAGAGGAACAAGAAGACTTCGACAAGCTTGTGAATAGGATGGAAATGCGTTACGGACAGGCCCATCTGACCGAGGTATACCATGCGCAGTTGAGGAATCGCTGTCAGAAATCCGGAGAAAGTCTTCAGGAATTCGAAGCAGACGTTGCGCGTCTGGCCCAGTTGGCATATCCCACAGCTCCTGTTGAATTCCTCAAATGTTTGACGGTGCAGACCTTCATAGATGGAATCCGTGATCCAGACAACCAGCAGGCATTGAAAATGACCCATCCGAAGACGTCCAAGAACGCATTAGCTTATGCCTTGGAATTTGAAGCAGCGAGACGAGTCTCAAGAGGGCATGTCAAGGTGCGAGCGGCTATGGACTTCCAAGAGGAAGAAGAGGAAGAATCCGCTAACGCCAAGGTGGGATCTACTATAAAGGAGCGAGCCAGGGAGTATGCCACCGCCGAGGATGTTCGCCGCATTGTGGAACAGGTCTTCAAGCAGAAGAGGCCGCTGGTTTGTTGGAATTGCCAGGAGGAAGGACATGTTCGCAGGCGATGTCCAAAGCCCAGACAGGATCCAAGGAAGCCACAGTTAAACTAAGCCGGGTCGGTGCAGAGGGGCAAACGTCGACCCGTATTCAAAGGCCCCCAAAGACGAAAGCCAACCAAGTAATATTCCTACGGCAGTTAACCAGCAGTGTCTTCGTGGATGTCACCATTGATGACATTCCTCACACCATGTTGTTGGATACGGGTGCGACGAAGACCATCCTAAGACCCGACGTCATTAAGTCATCTGGACGCACCGAGCCGACCAAGTGGAGACTGAAAACTGCGACTGGAACATCAGCAACTGTCCACGGTGAAGTAGAGGTTATCATCACCATTGGTTCAACTCCAATAAAACACCGTGCACTGGTGGCAGATATAGAGGACGAGGCAATTTTGGGCATGGACGTCATGTGTGCCCACGGGTTCCAATTGGACTTAAAGCGTGGCGTGATGGCGGTCAATAATGAGGAGTTGGTTCTACATCAACGAGGGGACGTGGCCGCTCGAGTAGTCCTCGCTGAAGACATTGTATTACCCAGCAGGACTGAGGTTATCGTCGACGCAAAACTGGACGGTGTTTTTCAAGATAGGCAAGTCATTATGGTTGAACCTAATACTGATGATCAAAGGATTGGAAGAGGAGTCCTCGTTGGGAAAATGTTGTTGACGGCGAAGAAGGAAGTACCTGTCCGCCTGATGAACGTCAATTGTTTCTCTGTCAATATCAAGAAAGGAACAATCTTGGGAAGCTGCACCATGGTGTCCTCCATCTCCCGGCAACTTGAAACAAACGTGCCAGAAGCGAAAGTCCCAAAGAAATTATGGGAAATGGTTATGTCAACAGCCCAGGAATTGACTCCAGACCAGAAGACAAAAGCAAAGAATCTGATCGGCCGTTATCAAGATGTATTCGAGGTAGAAGATGGATCCAAGGGAAGAACTGATGTCGTGAAACACAAAATAGAGACTGGAGAAGAAAGACCTATCCGTCAAGCTCCAAGGCGATTACCGTTGGCAAAGCGTGAGGAAGCGGAACGCATTATTCGCGAGATGGAAAAGGATAATGTGATAGAACCATCAAGCAGCCCGTGGGCGTCACCAGTAGTGCTTGTGAAGAAGAAGGATGGGTCCACCAGATTCTGTGTAGACTACCGGTTACTCAACAATGTCACCAAGAAGGACAGCTATCCCCTGCCACGGATTGATGATACCCTGGACACCCTGGCCGGCTCAAAGATCTTCTCAACTTTGGACTTAAAGAGTGGATATTGGCAAGTGGAGCTGGCGCCCGAAGATCGAGAAAAGACGGCGTTTTCCATTGGTATGGGTCTGTGGCAGTTCACAGTGATGCCATTCGGATTATGTAATGCCCCAGCGACATTCGAGAGGTTAATGGAGACGGTTCTGAAAGGTCTGTCCTGGACAACGTGCATGGTGTACCTTGACGACATAATTGTCGTGGGAAAGACGTTCGACGACCACCTAAGGAACCTGGAAGGAGTGTTCCAGCGGCTTCGCGGAGCTGGACTAAAGCTTAGCCTCAAGAAGTGTCACCTGTTCCAGAAGGAAGTGAATTACCTGGGGCACATTGTTAATGGAAATGGAATCGCCAGGGACCCTGTGAAGATTCAGGTGGTGAAAGACTGGCCAACTCCCAGAAATAAACACCAAATAAGGAGTTTCTTTGGCCTGTGCACTTACTATCGGCGCTACGTTCCTGGATTTGCAGACATTGCTAAGCCGTTAACAAAACTCACTGAAGAAGGTCGTCCATTTGAATGGGACCAACAGTGTCAAATTGGCTTTGAACAACTAAAGCAGTACTTGGTTAGTGCTCCTATTCTGAGTTATCCTCTCCCGGAAGGCAAGTTCGTCGTGGACACAGATGCTAGCAACGTTGGGATTGGTGGCGTACTCTCCCAGATACAAGAGGGGCAAGAGAAGGTGATCGGCTACTTCAGTAAAGTCCTATCAAAGCCGGAACGAAACTATTGCGTCACAAGAAGGGAATTGCTAGCCGTCGTAAAAACGATAGAACACTTCTACAAGTACTTGTATGGCAGACGCTTCCTGCTGAGGACCGACCACGCCGCTCTAAAATGGCTTCTCCGTTTCAAGAACCCAGAAGGGCAAGTTGCACGATGGATCGAACGACTTCAGGAGTACGATTTTGAAATTCAGCATCGGGCAGGAACTAGCCATCGAAATGCCGATGCTCTGTCGAGAAGACCCTGTGCCGAAGACTGTAAGCACTGTAGTCGTTTGGACGAGAAAGTAGCCACGACTGCGAGGACAGCCATTGTTGATGACAAATGGCAAGGCGAAGAACTGCGAAGAGACCAGGAGAACGACCCGGATTTGAAATTAGTGCTAGAATGGAAAAGCAGGGACGCGAGGCCTACCTGGGAAGAGGTAGCACCATGTGCACCGTCCGTAAAATCGTACTGGGCGCAGTGGGACTCCATAGTGTTGGATCGTGGTCTTCTGAGACGAAGCATAGAGAATCAGGAAGGCATGGAACAGAAGACACAGTTACTGATCCCCAAGAATAGGGTGCCAGAAGTTCTGAGGGAACTTCACGATGGAACTTCCGGAGGGCATCTGGGAGTTAAGAAGACTATGGAGAAGGTGCGCGAAAGATTTTACTGGGTGAACTGCAAGGAAGACGTGAAGGATTGGTGCAGAAAGTGTACAGTTTGCGCAGCCAGTAACGGTCCCCACAGGCGGGGTAAGGCTCCCATGAGACAGTACAACGTTGGAAGTCCTTTTGAGAGAGTTGCCATCGATGTAGCCGGCCCGTTTCCAGAAACGAATGGTGGAAACAAGTACATCGTCGTGATAATGGACTACTTTAGCAAGTGGGTTGAAGCTTACGCCCTACCTAACCAAGAGGCAGTCACTATTGCGGAAGTCCTTGTCAGGGAATGGATCAGTCGGTATGGTGCACCTATGGAACTGCATTCAGACCAAGGAAGGAACTTTGAATCGGCCTTGTTCAAGAACGTGTGTACTCTGCTCGGCGTACGAAAAACTAGAACAACTGCACTCCACCCACAGTCGGACGGAATGGTGGAAAGGTTCAATAGAACCATCAACCGACATTTGTCCAAGGTCGTTTCCAATCATCAGAGGGACTGGGACACGTACATCCCCCTGTTTCTAATGGCATACCGCTCATCTGTTCATGAGACAACAGGGGAGACTCCCGCGAAAGTGGTATTCGGGCGAGAGCCGAGACTGCCCTGCGACCTGAAGTTTGGTGTGAAGCCTGGCGAAGTCTCTGTCGACGAAGATTACGTGAGCAAATTACGCAGGAAAATGGATGATATCCACAACCAAGTGCGTCACAATATACAGACGGCCAGCGATCGGATGAAGGAGCACTATGACATCAACGCTCAACACGGGGGATACCAACCTGGAGCACTGGTCTGGCTTTATAACCCCCAAAGACGTCGAGGCCTTTCCCCAAAATTACAGACCTCTTGGGAAGGTCCTTACAAAGTGATGAAACGGATCAACGACGTCGTTTACCGCATCAGGAAGGTCCCCCATGGCAAACCCAAAGTAATCCACTTCAACCGGATAGCCCCTTACCATGGAGAAGCAGATGAAGGGACAGTACAAAGGGCGCAAGTTTCCGAAGTGAACTTCGAAACCTTCATGTCTCATCACGCCGAAGGAAGCAAGGCACGGTTTGGAGTGAC
Organism: Prosopocoilus inquinatus; assembly: GCA_036172665.1. Classification (NCBI taxonomy): domain Eukaryota; kingdom Metazoa; phylum Arthropoda; class Insecta; order Coleoptera; family Lucanidae; genus Prosopocoilus; species Prosopocoilus inquinatus. Next base: position 47,643,337 of record CM069870.1, read on the forward strand.
CACGGAGAAGCAACAAGATCTCTTTAAAGTGCCACTGGAGTACAGTCTGGCCCACTGCGTAGCAGAAGACCTGAAAATGTCCAAAGGAATCGCTCAGGTGTTTATGAAGAAATTTGGCCAAATCGAGGAGCTACGAAGACAGCATCCCGTGGTAGGCAAGAGCTTGCAGATCATTGATTCGACGGCAGATCGGAGGCGCCACGTGCATTATTTAGTCACTAAGAAGACATCAAGCGGTAAACCTGACTATGTGACTATGTGGAGAGCCCTATATAGCCTGAGGAGACAGCTAATAGAGAACCATCAGATGAAGTTAGCCATCCCCAAATTGGGCTGCGGATTGGACGGACTAGACTGGAGAGTAATCCGAAGCATGCTGGAAGTCATCTTCCACAGAACGGGAACTGAAGTCCTAGTCTGCAGCCACCACCCACAGGCAACAGTCAGCAACAGCAAAACCGTAGACTGTTACTTCTTCCAGACGGGAAGTTGCAAGAATGGGCCAGCATGTAGATTCCGACACCCTCCTTCAAGACTATCACCAGGAACATTTCGAGACGAAACGTTTCTAAGAGGGGGGCAGTGTGGCGAGCCAACCTGACTTAGCGCAAGGCGTCAGGAAGTCGGTCCGCTTCGGTGTGTCATCGGCCGTCACGCGGTCGGGCCCACATCGAACGGACTGGAATCTTCCCGAATAGAGACTTCCAGACGCCAGCAAATGATATAAAATGGCCCGGAGTTGACTCACCAGGCAGTCGAATTCGAACAGCGATAGTCGAAGTTAGATTTTAGTGTGAAAATAAATTGTTAGAAATAAATTAGTTTTTAAGCTTTATTAAATTACGGTTAAGTTTTTATCGAGTGTTTTATTCGTTTAAATAAATAAACTCAAACCCTAGAAACGTAACAGTATTTATTTTGCATTGTTTTTATTTTACCTATTCATTAATGTACCAACGGTAGATTCATTATTGTCTGTTTGAGACAAAACACAATCAGTATTTTGGAGGCTGTCATCTTCACTTGTACTAAAAACAAAAAAAAATATATTTTTTTAAGTATAACTCATAATATTTTTAATGATAAAAAGCATATTAAGCTATTATGCATAATTCTTAATTAAATGATAGTTTTCAGACATCGATAATATCGATTATTTATTCAATATCAATAGTTTTTATTTTTCCTATGAGTATTTTATAATAAATTAGAATATTAGTATTCTTGTACACTCCTACTCCCAATGTACAGGGTGGATTAATTCCGATGTCTCTTATGGGCATCTCCGTAACTATAAGAGATAGAAAAAAACTAGTGGCCAAGTCTCGATCTCCTTTTTAGGGATTAAGTCAATAGCGTAAACAAAAATTGGCTGTCTTCTTTTGTTTTCAAGTTATAGGCAAAAATTGCCATTTTCGACTTTTCGTTTTTCGGTCATTCGTTTTTCGGTCATATCATTCGTTTATTTCTAGAGATATTAAAAAACTGTTTGAACATTATTAGGGCACTTTTTGGAATACAATTCAGTGGCGTAGTTAATTTTTTATTATTATTTTAGTTAAATACCAACAACGCTTAAAACAGCATCTTCTTGATCTTGTTTATTGTATTCCTTTGACTGAGGTTTTCTAAACTGTCCGAAGATACTGAGATTATTTTCTAATCTCATAAATATTTTTTCATTTGGCTGGCTCCTCTCTGGATATTTAGTATAATATAATTCAGCTGCTACACGGGAACTTTTATTCCCTTGGATGTAACATTCCGGCATATTAAATTTCTCAACATTTTCAAATGACATTTTGGGAAACTACAAAAGGAAGTATGAAACTGTTTAGGCTGTCACAACAGCGAAAATATTTGAACAATTGGTTGACATTTAATAAAAACAAAAAAAATTGGCGGCCCTATAGTATATATTTTTGAAAACAGAAAAAAATCTCTATTTAATGAGGGCATTACCAACTAATTTCCATTAAAAAAAACATAAGTTTATGTTATAATTCGAAAATTTAAGTAAATGTTAAAAAATTAACTACGCCACTGAATTGTATTCCAAAAAGTGTCCTAATAATGTTCAAACAGTTTTTTAATATCTCTAGAAATAAACGAGATATGACCGAAAAACGAAAGTCGAAAATGGCAATTTTTGCCTATAACTTGAAAACAAAAGAAGACAGCCAATTTTTGTTTACGCTATTGACTTAATCCCTAAAAAAGAGATCGAGACTTGGCCACTAGTTTTTTTCTATCTCTTATAGTTACGGAGATGCCCATAAGAGACATCGAAATTAATCCACCCTGTACAGGGTATTTTTTTATATTTTGCGCCCTATCTAGAAGCTTTATTTTAGGAACCACAGAAAAACTTTAAATACAATAGTTATACGTTTTTATACCTATTATCTTGTAGAGTTATCACTAGAAACAAAAGTGCTCTTTCATCTTATGAAACAAATGTAGCGTGGTCGAAAATAAACACTTTGTACAATCTAAGTATATTCAACATAACATTGCTTTCAACAATAGGAATAATCATAACAATATATGCCAACCCCCAACTCGCTTAACTGCCGACCTTTCTTACGGATCGCGACGACTACTAGCCCGCCTGCGCGACATCAGCTGTTCTTCCCCGCATCTTCGCTCTGCTTTCTCCACACCCGAGAGCATGTTTTCAATAGATGCTACATTATTCCCCCTCTCCGGTAAGCTTCCTCCTGGAAGCAAAGATATCGTCATCTCCATGGGATTGGTCTTAGAAAAGCAATCAGGTAGCAATGTAGAGCAAACTTTCTCTATTTCTCTTTCTTTACGAACGAGCTCAGATAACGGTATTTCATCTTCTTCACTCCAGGTTTGAGAGTTCTCCTGATTTCTTATTTGTTCATGCCTTCGTCTTCTTTCTTCTTTTCTCTTTAATTCTGCCAACGGGATTTCATCCTCTTTATCCCATTCTTCGAAACATTTTCTTCCTGTTTCGCTTATATTTTTAGTTCTTCGGTATCCCTTTGTTAGTTCTGATAATGGAATTTCGTCTTCACTGTCCCACTCTTCTACTGGATGTCTCTCCGACAAATTTTCAGCTATCCGTCTTTTATTTCCACCATTCTTGCCGATTAATTTATTTTTATCCCCTTTATCTTTACCTATCGTTCTATTCATATATCTTCTTTCGAATATTTTCTCTACTGTTTCTCCTCCCCTCTGTGCTTCAGTGCCATTCCAATGGTATACTCTTATATAGTAATCTGTGGTTTGAAAAACGTCCCATATTATTTCCCATACCTGGTTCCAATCTAGTTGGTCCAATCCGCATCCGATTTTTGGAATAGCGAGCTTTCGGATTTTTTGTTTTTTCATTTCCTCGCGTAAGCTTAGTAAACTTTTCCTAAGACTTTCGTATGTCGGTTTTTCATAACTGTGTCGTTTGGTAACTAAATAAAATATATGTCGTCTATCCTTTTCCAAAATTGCTACCTCACCAGATTTAACTTTTTGATTAAGGAGTTCCGTTTGACTACCATACCGTTTTTTAAATTTCCGAGCTATACCGGCGTTCATATAAAAGTCCTCTGCAACGCAATGAGCTAACGCAAATTCTCTCGGTGCTGTGAAAAGATCACCGTTAAGTTCATCCATTCTGAACGCATTTGATGACTGACATTTATTTCTTTGTTTCGCTGCTTCAAGTTTCTTCGGCCTCCCTGGTTTTCGATACGCTCGTTCTTTGCGCGCCTGATCAGGTGGGGGTACGCTAATGCACGGTTTCAATCTGTCCTGGTGAACTACCAATCGTTTGTGTTTCAATGCACAATGTTGAATTCTAAATGTGTCCAGGCCCATATTCTTTACGATTCGGTATGGCCCAGTCCACGGTCTATGTAATTTTGGGCTTTCTCCTATTCGCGGTGTGAGCTGATGAAGCCATACATTATCCCCTTCATTGTATTTTTGGATCTTAGCACGTCTATCATAATAGTTCTTCTGACGTTCATGAGCAGCTTTTAAGTGTTCTCGGGTTTTGGTATGTGAGTCATCTAACGTGGACCGAAGTTCACGGATGTATGGTTGGTTAGATTGACTTGGTAATCCAGGTGGAAGACCATATTGGGCGTCAACAGGTAGTCTAATTTCCCTTCCGAACATTAGGGCAAAGGGTGTGTGCTTTGTGCTTTCATGGCGACTACTTCGATAGGCCATCATCACTTGTGGAAGTTTTAAGTCCCACGACTTTTGATTTTCTCCCGCCCAGTGACTCAGCATGTCAAGAAGAGTTCTATTAAATCTCTCGATCATTCCATCGGATTGTGGTCTAAACGGTGTAGTTCTTGACTTATTAATATCAAACAGTGTACAAAGCTCTTGAAACAATTCTGACTCAAATTGTCTTCCTTGATCTGTATGAACTGTTTCGGGAGCACCATATCTACATATAAATTCGTCCGCAAAAACACGGGTCACCGTTTCAGCTGATTGGTCAGCAAGAGGATATGCTTCGGTCCATTTTGTAAAATAATCACCGACAACCATTACATATTTATTTCCCTTCTCTGATGTTGGCATACACAGTATATCAATAGCTACACGCTGAAGTGGTTGTGTAGCGATGTCCGTTCGTAATGGAGACCTCGCTTGACGTGATGGAGATTTTCTTCGATTACAATCTTCACACTGCAGACAATAGTTTGTAACATCTTTCCGCAAATTAGCCCAGAAAAATCGATCCTGTATTTTCGAAATGGTTCGTGTTACTCCAAGGTGTGCACCAGCGGCCGCTTTTGCGTGGTATGACGCTATGACTTCGGGCACTAATGATGACGGAAGTACAACACGATAACGTTCTTGTATTCCTGTCTTGTCCACAAGACACAAAATGCCATCCACTAGCTCTGGCCTTAGGCCATACAATTTCTGTGCCGATGGGGGCAATTCCATATCACATTCGGCTTCACCTTTAATGATTTGTAGGATAGCGCTACAACATTGGTCCTCTGCCTGCGCATTCTTAATTTGTTGTAGACAGTCGTCTGAAAGTGTATCATCAATGGCAGTGTTTATGTCAGGAACACTCGCCGACGTTTCAGGATTCAGGACACAAATTTCCTTCTTAATATCTTCTTGCCCACACTGAGAACACGGACGTCGGGATAGGCCATCTGCATTCGTATGTTTCTTTCCTGGGCGATGTATAACTGTCATGTCGTATTCTGATAAGGATTCTAACCACCGAGCGATTTGACCTTCGGGTTCGCGAAAATTTCGTAACCATTGTAAACAGTTTATGATCAGTCCTCGCTATAAATGGAGATCCCAACAGATATCCTTTAAAATGTCGACATACCGCGACAAGGGCTAGCAGTTCCCGCCGTGTCGCGCAGTAGCGTCTTTCAGGTTTCGTCAATGAACGACTGAAGTAAGCAACGACACGTTCCTCGCCCTCTTGAATTTGGCTTAGTACTCCTCCAACTCCAGTCCCGCTAGCATCAACGTCAATAATAAATTCTCCGTTGGCTCTCGGATATGCCAATACCGGTGCTCTAGTTAAACTATTTTTCAGCTGTATGAAGGCGTCCTCACAATCATTGTTCCATTGAAACCGTTCCCCTTTATTCAAAAGTTTATGTAAAGGTGCAGCAATACTTGCAAACGATTTTATGAAGCGTCTATAGTATGATGCTAAACCCAGGAAGGATCTTAGTTCCTTAATGTTTATTGGAGTAGGCCAATCGCGCACACTCTAAACTTTATTTGGATCAGTGCGTATACCCTCTCCGCTCACAATGTGACCAAGGAATTACACCTCACGATGAAACAGACGACACTTTCTGGGATTAACTTTAAGCCCAGCCTTTTGTAATCTCTCAAAGACTGCTTCTAATGCCGTTAAATGTTCTTCAAAGTTTCTACCGAAAACAATTACATCGTCTAAATAAACCAATGCCGACTGCCAATTTAATCCCTCAAGGACAACGTCCATTAGGCGCTGGAAGGTTGCGGGTCCATTGCAAACTCCAAATGGAAGAACATTGAATTCATAAAGGCCCGTTCCCAAAGAGAAAGCCGTCTTCTGCCGATCTTCCTCAGCAACTTCACACTGCCAGTAGCCGCTTTGTAAATCTAGGGCTGTAAAAAGGGTAGACCCAGATAGCGAATCCAGTACTACGTCTATGCGAGGCAAGGGATAACTATCCTTGACAGTGACCTCGTTGAGCTTTCTAAAGTCAATACAAAACCGTACAGATCCATCTTTTTTCCGTACTAAAACGACGGGGGAACACCATGGAGAAGTGGAAGGACTTATCACTCCCATTTCTTGCATTTTCTGTACTTCATGTTGCGCGATCGCCCGATGAGCTAACGGTAAACGACGAGGAGCTTGACGAATAGGATGCGCGTCACCCGTGTTAATACTGTGGCTTAAAATATTGGTACGCCCGGTATCTGTCTTATGCTGAGCGATCGCACTCGCGTATTGCTCCACACATTGTTTTACTCGCGCTAATTCGTGCTTATTTAAATTTTTCTTTGCTTCAGTCCAATCGAACTGATTCACCGCTAGTTCTCGGTTATCACTAACTAATGTGCACACGAAAGCAGTCCCGATTCTAGTATTTTTCCTCAAAGTTACCGGCTCAGTAGTCGGATTGCGTAGCAACACTGCCCCATTAACCCCGGATACAAGAGTTCGTCCAATCATACACCCAAATTTTTCCATGCACGAACGAGACGGTTCGATTACTCGCGAAACATCATATCCCTCGTCTGAAATATTTACTTGTCCTATCACTTCAGAACGCCCAGGAATAACTATAGTCTCATGTAAACTTACCACAGCAGGGAGTACAGGGCACTCGGTGATGCACTCTCCATTAATAAGGACACAACGTTTTGCAGGATCAACGATGCATTTATGCTTTCTGATGAAATTGCATCCGATAATAAATGATTCTGTCAGATTTTCACAAACAGTAACTTCCGTGCTTGAGACAAAGTTCCCCAAAGTTACTTTTACAGTTCCTAGTCCGATTACGCGCAATGGATCACTGTTAGCTTGTAAAATTTTAAAGTCACATGATCTCAAACGTCCGTTTCCCACCAAATTCCATAAATCTTTATGAATGAAACATCGCGTGGCACCTGTGTCTATTAAAATTTTCACCTCATGATTGTTTATGTGTCCACTCACTATCACCAAATTACTGTCTCCGTTTACAAGCCCCAATTCTAACGCGGGCGTCGGTGCGGGGCCAACTGACGCCTTGTTTCGTTTCCCTGATTTTCGCTTATCATTTCCGTTCGCTGTAACGGACTAGGACATTCTCTGCAAAGATGACCCAGTCCACCGCAGTTATAACACCGTACAACTGAGAATTTATCAGGTGATTTATCTCTGTAATCACCAGAGCAACGGCTTCCACGTTGTTCATCCTCTTGAAAATATGTTCTTTGTTCGAATGGTCGACGCACAGGAGAACGCTCAACTGTATGTTGCTGTCGGGGAAACCCAACCGGTGACCGACGAGCTGCACGGAACGGCGCACGTTCCGGAGAACGCGAACAATCAGTTGCTTCCATAAGAGGTGATCGAAAACGAACACGTCCTCGATTTTCTCTCATTTCGTCTCGCCTATGTTTCACTACCAAATTTTGCACTATATCAGTTAGTTCATCAACTCTGTTTTTAATGTCCGCCACACTATTATTCAAATCCGTCTGTACTACATTTACCTTGCTCTTAGCTCCTGTTTTCTCTTCAACTTTATCATCATTTGCTTTCTGTTGTCGAATCTCACCGATAGATCGCTTAACACGTAAAGCTGTTTGTGCTGCAGCGACTGCGTCCGATAGCGTTTCAGGATTTTTACGTGCAGTTTCCTCTGCAACTTCCATATCCAACCCGAATAAAAATTGCTTCAGCAATAGTTTCTCACGTGTAGTGTCATTGTGATCAGGAAATGCACAATTACCAAGCGTTTTTAAACTAGCCGCGAAAGCTGCAACCGTTTCTTCTGGTTGTAGTCGACGAGCGCGAAATATTTCCTCGGCTCCGTCCTCCTCGGGCTTAAAAAGCTGTTTGAGGGCGGCACATACATCGCCCCAACTCGCACGTTGCGTTGGTGACAAACTTTGATAAGCTTGCTTTGCTGATCCTTCAAAAAACAAAGGCAATACTACAGTTTTTCTCGCTTCGTCCCATCTTTTCAATTGAGCGAACGCGTCAAAAATATCTAGCCATTCGCTAAAATTCCCGGTATTAAAACGCAGGCACTGAATATTATCGGCCATTATTTACGCAGTCCACACGTATTCGTTATTACAACGTTAACACTTGAGATACAGATATCACCGCCGACACCAAATGTAGCGTGGTCGAAAATAAACACTTTGTACAATCTAAGTATATTCAACATAACATTGCTTTCAACAATAGGAATAATCATAACAATATATGCCAACCCCCAACTCGCTTAACTGCCGACCTTTCTTACGGATCGCGACGACTACTAGCCCGCCTGCGCGACATCAGCTGTTCTTCCCCGCATCTTCGCTCTGCTTTCTCCACACCCGAGAGCATGTTTTCAATAGATGCTACACAAAATATAGGGTGTTCCATTTCAAAAAATTAAAGTTGGTATTTTTTTCTCCACTTTGCGCTGCGCTTTTGTTTCTTGTGATAACTCTAAAAGATAATAGACATGAAGCCCTACAACTTTTGCATTTAAAGTTTTTCTCTAGCTCCTAAAATAAAGTCTCTAGGTAGGATGCAAAATACAAAAAAAAAACTCTACATTTATAATACTTACTTGTAATTTGGAATTTCAGTTATTATTACATCCTCAAAACGTTCCATGTCCGCATCATAAAATATTTGAGGAGTATTGGCATTTGAGGTGCTGTAACAGTGACAAGTTTAATTAGAAAAGTTTTTTTATAAAAACAAAATAGTGCAGAAAATACTAGGTAATTTGAGAATCTTACCTTGGCTCACTCTCGTTTATATGCAGAGAACATTTTCTTGTTCTCCAAATGTCTTTCATTGATTTAGATTTTTTATTATTTTTCGGCCGTTTTGCGTACGTTCTGCCCATTGTAAAAGCACAATAACACAACACACCACCAAAATTATTGAAAAAAAAAAACAAACAGCTAAACACAGAGTCCAACACAATAAACAAAAATAGTCGAAACAATGCTCAGATACGGTTGCTAGCACGTGTTTCGTGGACTAAAATGCGCAGTTGCGACACCCTCTGTTTGCAAATAATAAAACCATCAATTTGGTCTGGCAATTTCGTCAAGCCCCTGGAAAAGTTGTTTTAACACCCTTACAACTAAAATTGGTTACATTACTATGCTTGCTCCATCTGTTGCTTATTTATTTGAATACATCAAAAATACTGCCATCCCCACCCTTCGAGCCGTGGTCTTAAGTGTCACATCCTTTATCTTTGTTCGTAACTATTCGCGTTTTCGGTTCCCGCTAGATGGCGCTACAAAATGTAGCAATATGGCGGCGAAATGGTGATAAAAACCACGTGTTAGTATACAATAATACGGTGTTGTGTGTATTTGTATAGAAGTGGTACAGAATTGCAAGTTCAACAAGCAATTTCGAAAATGTTTGAACCGTGCATAGAAATGCATGATATTATGGAGCTGGTGGGTGAATTTAAACGACCATATATCGAGGGAAGTGCCGTTTTAAAGGCCAAACATATTGTGGAATGTGGAATTTTAAAAACCAATACAATGGATAATGAAGTTGAGATCCTCGCTTTGTGCCTTCAAAGTTCACAGGTCTTTGGTACACCACATGAAATAAATATTAATATAAAGAGCACACCAGAAGGCAAAATAATCGCGACGACTTGCACTTGTAAAGCTGGCAGTGGAAAATGCAAACACGTTGTTGCAGTCTGCATGTATTTAAATAGGTAAGAAAAATCTAAATTTTTAGGTTTAGATTTTTGTTAAGAACACAAAATTCATTGAAAATGAAACAAAACTTAAATATATATATTTTAGAATTCCCTTAGAGAACTTGCAGGATTTAAGCTCAACGGATGTAATGCAGCAATGGGGGAAAATTAAAAACAATATGAAGTCCTCTTATGATCCTGTTCCATTAGGAGAGTTTTGCCACGTGGGAAAGAAAGTAAACTTATCAGAAATTAGTCCCCACAATAAACAAAAGGTGTTACATCTGCTGTTAGAAGGTACAGTAAAATGTAGAAGTATTATTTGAATATAATTTTAAAGTTTAAATATGTTAAGTATTATAATTAATTACTTTTGTTTATAGGAGCCCCCGAGTCCAATTTGGCCATCCACAAAAAGTGCCGTAAAGCACCTGTGCTGATTGAACAGACTGGCAACAGCTCAGACTGTAAAGAGGATGTGAGAGCTGAAATAACAGACCTTTTACTGGCTGAAAATAATATATATATTCAGTCAAAACTTTTAGACAAAGAACAACTACGAAATTGCTCACCTCAAACAGCAGCATTTTATAAATATAATGTGCAGCTAACAGTTGCTGATTCCGTTAGTATCTGTTTGCACACTTCAGCCCAAGAAGGTGACTTGTGGCAAAAGCATAGAAAAATTAGGATAACTGGCTCAGTATGTTACTCTTTATACACATATATGAAGTCAAAAAGTATCCAACAGAATTGGCAAAAGAAAATTGGAGACATTGTTAATCCCTTATTTAAAGGGAACCAATTTACTGCCTATGGTAAAGAGTACGAGTCCTTAGCCTTAAGTTCCTACATGAAACAAAATAACTGTAATGTTGAAAAGGTAGGGTTTCTAATAAACTGTCTTGTACCTTGGTTAGGTTATAGTCCTGATGGAGTAGATTTTGTTAATCAGAAATTAATAGAAGTGAAATGTTTAAAAGCTGGACAAACTTACCAAGGACTAGAATTAGCAAAACATGCAGGTTCCCTAGACATTCACGGCGAAAATATTTATTTGAAACGACGTCATCAGTTTTACGGACAAATTCAACTAGGTATGTTATTAAGTGGATTGAAAACATGTGATTTTGTTTTATATTCCAAAGTAGAAGACAACTGCCTTGTAGTCCCTGTTAATTTTGATAACGTATTTGCTCATAATATGGTTGAAGCCCTCCGACAAGTTTATTTCAAATATTTTTTACCATTTATTGCCAATAGTGAAAATTAAATTAAATTTGAGGTTGTGACCAATAGTTTTAACATTTATTTTGTTTATAATCATAACTATTTGAAATTGAATTGTTAATTTCAGAACAACAGATATTTTTCACTTTGTTAGGAAAATGTAAAAACTGTTTTAAATCAATAACGGAACTTTTCAAAATTTAACAATCATAAATGAGTAATACAAAGTACCTATTTGACATATATGAAATGCTTTCCTACAAATTTGTCTGTTTGGAGGTTCTTAAAAATAGTTCTGAAAACATTTTACGTGCTGTTTGTGCAGTAAACGATATTTTCATAGCTTTAAAATTTCTTTTGTTAGTGTTTTAAGTTATTTTGTAATAGTTTCGGTCGTTAGAAAGTACATTAAAGAAAAATTTTCTTTGATTCACTTTATGATAAGTGAAGTGAACCAGAATGTGTGCAAAATACTCATAGATAGGAAATTGAGTGACAATATGAAGGAAAAGAACGTTGGAAATGAGGGTTTTGGTTTTTGCGTTAATTACCTGTTGTTACACACTCAACATAAATATAAATAGACGAACAAAATTCAATGTACTGCAGAAACATGTGTCGTTTCTGAACTGCATCAAAATTTTGAAAACGTTTTCTGCATAAGTAAAAGTGTTTCTATACTAGAAGTGTTTAAGAATCCTGTACAATAATCCTACTAGTTCTGTTTATTTGTGTTTTTAATTGTGCTTACTGTTACAATTATTACTATTGTTAAAACACACAATTGTATTTAATAAATATGCAGATCTGTAATTATATATTATTACATGTAATTATAATTATACTTTCAAATGTACCTATTGTATTTATTTATTTATTTATATTGTGTATTGTAATTAATTTTATTTATACATACAGTCAACACCAGACTGCTTCTTGATTGTCACCAATATTTGTCAAAAGGTATACCAAAACCAGTTTTACAAAACTAAAAAAACGCAAAATATCCTTTCGGAGTTATTTACTTTTATTTGCACCTGATGGCATTTATCCTCACACTGTAAGTTTATCTCATGAACACTCAAGTATTCCTACTTAATGGGACAGGAACTATACAAGATTCTACAACTTTAAAATAAAATCTACATAGCATTTTACTGCATAACATTTATATATTCCTGAAAATATTCGGATAATTACACAATTAATTATTCTGATTTAATATATGGTTTTCTTGGCAATTAATTTAAACAGAACAAGGAACATTTGTATTTGCGTGTATTGATGTTAACACAAAACTGTTAAAAACAATTCTAAATAACATTTTTAATTTAATAACTTAAAACAATGAATATAGTAACACTAAAAAAAAACTAATATTATTTGTATAATGTAACTTCAAAAATTAAACTTAAACTATAAGCATTAAAATCTGTTAAGTGATAGAATTGGTTTCCCTAAGTTTGCGAGACCACATGCAATAATGAAAATATCATCAGCATATGGAAGAAGTCGCCATGGAAATAAATCTTTAATAATTTTAAATATTTTAAGCCTTTGGATTGCTCGTTCAACATGAACTCTCGCACGTGCAATGTCTGCAGTTTTATTACCATCTCTGACAGTAAACTGCTTACTTTTATTCAGGAATGGTGGGCGAATAAGTTTGATGCCTCTAACAGCACATTCTTTGTCAATGCGGAAGCCTTTGTCAACCATTACAGCATCTGCATATGGTTCCAGCATATCCAGTACCTTGCTCTGTGTTGTGATGGCCTTATCTGAAGCACGACCGCCAAAAGTTGAACTGCAGAAAGTGATTAGTCCACCAGGAGATGTTCCTATTAAAACTTTCATGGTGTTCGCCCCCTTATAATGCGAATATGTGCCAATTCTGCATCGCAAGCATCTGGGTTTCTCAATGTTGACTTTTGTGCAATCTAGGACTATTCTAGTGTCCTTAAAATGCACAAAATAAGTTGGCATGTTACACAAAATCTCCTCCTTCGATGGCCAAACTATTGCTTCTTTTAAAACTGTTGATAATAGTTGCACCATTTTATAAAAGTAGTTTGTACATGTTGAGAGATTTAACCCAAACAGTACACTGATGCATGTAAATGAAATATTTAATTTAATTTTTATCATTGTCATTACAATTCGACTGCTGACATCTAGTTTTAAATTTTCTTCGTCTTTTAGTAGCAGCCAGCAACTTTTCTCCAATTGTTTCAACAATTGGAAACTGTAAATACCAGTACACGCATTTAAATTTGAGTCGGTTTTTAGCAACTCCAATATTGTTAAGGGGACTTCAGGTTGAGTAAACAAGTTTGCCTCGCAGGCCTTGTCCACACATGTTAAACCAATCTCTACTTCTGTTTGTAATGAATTTTGAAGTTGAAGAAGAGCTTCAACTGCAGTTAATTCACGGTCTAAACATTCATTAACACACTCAGTGTTTTCAAAATCTGTAGCTTGATTTCGATTCTCACTGGCACTAATAAAAAAAATATGTTAAATATGTTAAGATTATCTAAAAACTTTTTATTACCTCAAAGATTCATTTACACAATCAGTGTTTTCAAAATCTGCAGCCAAAGTTATTGCTTGGTTGTGATTCTCACTGGAACTATTGTAGAATTGTGTTGATTAAATACATTAGATCATTAACGAATTTATTACCATGAACAATCAACATCAGCCCTTGTTACAGCATTTGAGCTACGCTTTTTTAAGTGTTTCAAACGCAAATTAGATTGCGTAACTCCTTTGGCATTAGTTGGTTTATCACTGGGTCGAACAGGCAACTTTCTTGAAGGCAAAGCATGTCTTTTCAAACGCCGCGTTGTATTAATATCAGGATCTGTCAACAAACAAAATAAATACATAAAAAACAGATCAAACCTCAACTTCTGTAAAACGATTTATGTTAAACAGGCAAAAGTAATCAACTAGTACAACCTAAAAGTAAATATTAAACTTACCAAAATAAAAGAAACTGTCTTCGCTGAAATGTTCGCTACACACAAACATATTTTTTGTAATAGGTTTTCCAATTTTAAGAATAACCTGCCATTTCTTTTTAAGTATTTTGTCAGCTGGAAAAACATGTAGCGACACAGTGTCTTTTCTGCGATTTTTACACTGCGGTACAGAACACATTCTGTTGCTTTTATACGTAGACATAATTGCAAACCGAACACCTTTTTACAGAATTTATCTTCTTATTAACAACTCACACACACCACGCTGACAAATGGTAATGTTATGTGATGGTAACTGTCTACACCTGTATGTTTTAATCACCAGTTCTAAGGTTCCACAAAATTCCGCCGCGCGGCGACTCTTTCGTTCAAAGACGCGAATTGGAGCACTAACGAAATCTCCAATTGTGCAAATACCTAGACTAAAAGCAACATGACAAGATATGAACATAACCACAACTCCATAACATAACCCGCCCAAACCTACTCAGCTAGTAGGGTTACTTCAATAGCAACCTAGTTTGCGAACCTAGTGTTTTTACGAACACTTTCGTGTAATAAACGAACGCGTATTTCTCTAACACGGTACCAACCCATTTAACCTGGTTGAATTTACGAAAACGCCTATAGTGTAGTGGTGCTATGTGCAAACTTTCAGATTTGTGCGTTCACTTGTAGCATTTGTGGTAATTATTTTCAAAAGCTACAAGTTAACGTATGAAGATGAAATTTTGTACATAGCACCACTACATAAAATGTTGTTTCGTAACACTATTTTTATTTGGGGCTCGCTGTTAGTTTAGCAGAAAAAAAATATTTAAAAACACACTTGGTAAAATGGCCATATTTCCTTTATAATGACGTTTAACACATATAGCCGGTGGCATAAGCAACAATTAGAAAAGGATAGAAAACTCGCTGTATCTGTAACCATTGGATAAAGAACACGACGATTTTAATTCTTGTTAAATCAAAACAGGGTGTTTGCCCCAATTAATTCTAAGTGCATTTGAATTATAGTTAATCGTAGAACATGCCCTCCAAAATTTATAATGTTTGATCCACTAGTAGCTTTTGTAAATAATTACCGCGTTTGTAAATAATTACTGCAAAGTGATATGACTTGTCCCATAAGAGATGGGATTGCCACTTTCTCATACTCTCGAGTACAGACCTCCTGGAAGATTGTTAGCCTTCGGGTCTTAGTTCACCGGGTTTGGCTGTGGTGCTTTCAACCCACACTTTCTTTGGGTGCGTTTACGCTCGGTCTTTGTGTTCTCTACAAAATTTAGCTGCTGTTACATCCTGTTCACGAGTCATTTCACTTACCTTCTCTGTTCCCCCTTGTGGTTATGACTTGTCGCAACACGCTGCTCATAACCCGTTTTGTTCACCTAGCCGCCGGCGCTGCTTGGTGCACGTTCTGCGATTTCATTGCTACCCCGTTATTACTCTCTTCACTACGAATTCGTCATTTTATTCCTTCTGAAACGGTTTGTTTTCATTTGGAGATTAGGGGCGTGAGGACATTCTTCCATGTTGACATGAATGCCACAGGTCTACCAACTCCTGATCTGATAATTCTCTAGGGGACGTTCCGGTTGCTTGATTTTTCTCTTTATATTCGACTTCTTGACAACTTCGACGGTGACGAAATCATTTCGAAAGTATTTAATGCCGTTAGGCTTTTCATTCTCCTTCTTCACCCTCTTCTTTTCGCATTTTGACTCAAACTATCGGAGCGTTTTGGACCATGCTGTATTTTCGAACCGATTGCTCTCACTACCCGAACCATAGAACACTTATACTATAGAAAGGACACATAACATATTACTTTGTGTTCTTGAGCGCCCTCTTATGAAATGTGCGGGAAACAACCACCGTAGTAGCCCGCGGGTTTATAGCTGTGCTAAATTATTTTTAAATTTTATTATATATTAAAAACTGAAAGTATTAATACGATCAATTTTAAAAAATGATTGATCAATTTTAAAAATTGATTGTGTACAAATACTTTCAATTTTTCAAATGAAAAATACTAAAATCCGAAAAAAAAACTGTTTTGCAAGTATAAACTTTATTTTCGTTTTTTTATACAAATATCTCTGGCTTTAACATACATAGGACTTGCATATACAATATTACGACAATCTCTGTCAGAGAGAATTCTGTTAATCCCCTTGCACCAGATATGAATTAAAAAACATGCAAAGGTTTCTATTATGTATTTAATTATTTTTGTTTTATGCTCGCACATGAACGTAAACTGAACATGTTCTTGAATGTATTGAACGATTTGCTTTTTGCAGTTCTTAAAACTATTTAGATTATTAAGAAAATAGTGTGTTATATTATAACATTTTGTCAGGGACAATAAAAATGTTGGTCTGCAATAATTTAATTTTTTTGGTATATTACTTGTAAATTCTTTTTCTATAGTATATTCATAATAGGGATTTGTAGGTCTTATTAAATTCTTGTCTGTTACTATATGCATTTTGCAAAATTGACAATTAAATTTTCGCAGAACTTTTCTTGTTATGAAACCGGATACATATCCAACGCTTCCTAAATCTATATGTCTAGTCAAAATAATATTTTCCGGAATGCGTGTTGTAGCAGTTTGTGGACAGGGTGGTGTATCTTTTCTGGTTGCATCTGAGAGAAAATGTTGCAAGTTCAGAAGAGGGTTTCCAACTATATGCACAGCTTCACAATTAGCAGCTAACGAATGGCAAGACACTATATTCTGAATTAGAAGTGTTTTAAAATGGCTGGTGAAAGTGACTATATTGGGATTTACATTTCTCGCACCCTGTTGTCTAATTTGGCAGAAGAAATTTTCTAGGGCATCCTGCGTAAATCTTCTTGGTAAAAAATATTTACAATTATGTGACTGTAAAGTTTTCCAAATACTTTGGAAACCATTTAAAGTATTGATCCAATTCCTCAATGAAGGTGGGATAACTTGTTTATTAGTATTTTCGGTTAGAAAATACATATTTTTCAATACATTTACAGCATATAACCAAAAGGTCATATGATTTGAGCTGTGTGATACACCACATCGTAACTCCTTTCCTGATCTAGAATAAAGTGTTCCTCCATTGACACTATCAAAGAGTTGATCGAAGAAGCTAATTATTAATGCCATCTCTTTAGCTCTACATTCCATTTCGTATGAGCCGTCCAAGCTTTTTTCATCTGAAAAATAAATAAATAACTATAAAGGATATGTTAAGATTATAATTTCGAAAATTATAAATTATTCAAAAACTTCTATGCTGTTTACGGTTTCATTATACTTTGCCGTTTACGTTTCATGGGTTTTTACTATTCGAGCAGTTGAGATAACATGTGGTTAGATAGCATTTGTGTGCTTAAACAGCAGTTTGAACAATAACAATGAACCAATGAAAATTTCAAGTACTCAAAAGTATGCTAGATTCAATACCAAAAAGTACACACAAAATTTTCAATGCGAAACTGTAAACATCACAGACTTTATAACAGATAATACTCACTATTTCGAGCCATAATACTGATCGTAGCAGCCATTGTATGACTGAAAACCTGAGAGCAGCAGGATACTTTCATTTTCTTTAATTTAGATATATTTACATGTTGTTCTGTGATCTTAGGAAGCGCCCTAATATCACCACTACACATCAATGTGATAAGCCTTAACAACGTCGTTCCACTTTCCAGTGATTACTTTGTCGTCTTGTTGCCAAATTAAACTTTTTGATAGCATATTGTTTCGCACTCCTTTTAATAAATGTGGTGGATCATAAATAGCAGTTATTTTTTGATTTGCCACAGTAAAAAAACAATCCCGCAACTCACTTCCACTCTGCAGAAACTCTCTTTTGGTGTCTTCCAGCAAACTATTGATGCAGGCTTGGTTTGTTGATCCCTGATCACAAACAGTGGCGATAATTGTGAGACCAGCTTCTGCAAGTTTCCAAATAATACTTCTCAGTATTCGTTTTAAATCCGCCGTTTTCATGCCAGATTTTGTAAAAAAATAGGCAAGAGGCTGCTTCCATTTCTTAAATACTCCTCTAATCATAAACACTTGCACATATTGAGCTATTTCCGTGATTTGTATATCTCCAAGATCTTCAAAGCCCATTATTGTGTCGGAGCAGACATCGTAATTCAATGAAGGAGTTAACACCATTTCGTCGAACATAACAATGCACAGTTTGTCGACTGCTTTCATGTTAGAAACAGTAGACTTTATCTCCGTAAATATTATATCGTTAATACCAGCTTTTACAGGTACATTTGTTAAAATTCGTCGTAATGTTCGCGATGACGATAACGCAAATATTTTTGACAAAAAGCGGTAACCACGTCCAGAATGCTTATAAATAGCTAACGACATCATCTTGTCTTCAAGCGAATACCTTCTCCCTTTCGGCGCCTTAGAAGCTAAACGATATTGAGACATGCAAAATTGTGCCACGGTTGCATTGGATGGTGTCACACGTTTCCAAAAACTACCATCTTCCATAGCTCGTTTTGCCATTTTAAGCTTCGTTTTCAAAGTAAGATTACGTTGTTTCAAGATTCTAAGTTGCTTTTGAAAACCTCTTGCTCGGTGATATAAATGTCGTGCTTTTGGTGGCAATTTCTGGCTTCTAGTCACGTTCACCTCAGTCAATAAACGACATGATTCTAAAACATATATACATAGAACAGTAAGTACTCTAGTATTATGATTTTCAAATTGTTATTGTTAGGCAACTAGCAACAGTTTCTAATCTTACCTTGTTTTGATTGATGTAGCTCATGGTACACAGATTTTAAACTTGTGACAAAAAAAAAAAAATATGAAAATTTCTTTGGCGTTTCTAATTAGTTTCTGATCTTACCTTACTCTTTTTCTGCTAGTAACAGAGGTCTCACAGAAGACACTGAACTCATTCTAGATTCTGAATCTACAGGTAGTCCTACAAATAAAAAAAATATTTACAATTTCCTATTTTATAGAACATGGAACAATCACAATTCATAAATAGCAAATAGCAAGCAGGTGCTCTGTACATACTAATATTCATTTTTTGTGATATATTGAAAGAAAAACACAATTCTCCTGCTGCTGTTGGGTTGATGTGTGATGAAATAGTTTGTGGTCTTATATTAAGTATCCACTCTCAAAATCGAAAATAGGTAATCAAAATTTAAGTGCAAATTTGACTCCCTTCGACATTATTTCTATAAGGTGTTTGAAAATTGCCAGTACAAAAAAAAATAGTAGTTGGTGATGGAGAGTTGAAGTCATCGGCAAAACAAAATTCTAATAAAAATCCTTTAGTTTTTGAGAAAAAAATAACTAAAAATTTGGCCAAAATTGTTGGTGTGCCACTAATTTAAGGTAATAAGCTGTCACAGCAGTCACAACTTGGTACATTATTATTACTGAAAAGAATGCCGCTTACGCAAATAATGAGTTGATGGAAATGGGTTTCTTGGATTTCTTAGGACTTCCAGATGCCACAGTTTTCTTTTTGTACTAACAAATTCCAAACAACGTGTATAACCAATTAAAAAAAAAAAAAAACTAGTAAGAAAAACTAAGTTAAAAACACGTTTGTTATTGTATTTTACTGCTGTTATTGTGTTAGATTCTTATGTTCAACTTTTCGGGATGAACAATCATCAGATCAAAGGTAACCCAACATAAAGTTTCCCTATTAACACAATCCTAGATCATGATTCCTCAAGAATATCAGCTGTAATCAGCATTTTGTTAGTGGAAACGTACCTACTCATTGCCTGGCATCACCTAGGCATCTATTACCTGTATTAAATTTACTTGTGTTCTTACTTTATTATCAATTCCTACTTACCATTTATATTTTTTTTAGACACGATGTTAATTTTTGTGAAAAATTTACATAAATTTGTTACAAAATGTCAGAGATGGGTGCGTTTTTAATGTGTGCAAACGATTGTGCAACAGATAGTCGTTAGTGGGTATCTATTTGCATGTTAAATGACTGCTCAAACAGTCGTTCATACACTTTAAAAACGTGCTGAAAAGTGTATTAGTTCATTTGACACCACTGTAAGTTTTTCACAACTTTTATATAAATATCACCGTGTCATACGGGCTTCAGTTTTAAGTATCAGTAATAGTTTCAACAGCTTATGAAACATTTCTTTTACATGGAACAGAAATCAAGGAAATGACTAAACTACTACTTAACTTATGTATATGAAACGTACCTTCACGAAACTCTGCATTTTCATCAGTTACTTTGTGTGCAGTAGATACAGAAGGTGAAGATTCTGCAGTATTTCCTTGATTAGGAAATTGTACAGATTCACCTACAATTGTTTAAAATTATATCAAGCGTCAACTTCTTGATATTTTAAAAACATACTTAACTCAGTAGGTGGTGGCAAATATAATAATGGCACAGCATCCTTTCGGAGATACATATTAGATGCAAAAGCTTCTCTCGGAAAATGTTTGTGACAAATTCTGTATGACCGATAAACTAGATCTGGATCCAAATTTTGCAACTTGGTATTTCCCGATGCTTTTATCCATTTTATGTATCTCTCTTTTTCTCGGTTAGGCTCTGGGAAACGATGTCTTGATGATGTTTCATCAGTACAACCCACAACAGTGCAGTTTCGTTTTCCTACCATTTTTTTTAGCTGCAAACAGAACTTGTACAACAAATGGAACACATATGCATACAAATGGAGTTCAAAAGAGCAATACTTACTGCTTATCACCAACTAGCAACTTGCCAGTCGACAGCTCAATTGTTGAATACAAATTAAACAAAAGTTTTTACAAAACACACTACAACAAAAGCACACTACAACAAAAACACACTACAACAAAAGCATACAACACACACACACTACAACAAAAGCACACTACAACAAAAACACACTACAACAAAAGCATACAACACACACACACTACAACAAAAGCACACTACAACAAAAACACACTACAACAAAAACCACAACAAGCACATGTAACAAATACATTAACCGTATTGCACTACAAACCAAATCAAATTACAAACGCTAATAAACATCAACACTATTGAACGACGCTACTGACGCTGGATGATACCGGTCGGTAATGTTGGTACGCCAGTCGGTACAACAGAAGCACTGCAAACCTTGCTACGAGTGATGGTAGCGTAATCTGTCGAAATGTGCGGATACTAAAAATAAGGTTTTGACATTTCCGTGAAACTGTCCACCCCATGACCCGAACTTCATACTCGTCCGGCGTTAAATGCTTGACGGCCGGCGCACAGTGGGCGAAATCTAGGAATTAGCAGGACAAAAATGTAAAAAGGCCTCCATCGCAACATTTTTTTGGGGTTCATATTGATAAAAATCAATGGACAGTATATTCAGTTATATAATTCATTCATGTATGTATGTATGTATCAGTATGCCATGAAAATAACGTAGTTCATCTGTTAAAGCGGTAATGGCCGAACGCGAGAATTTACACGGCGCATCAATATAGGTAGCTAAAACTTCTCCTTTTTCACTTAATAAGTAATTTTAACACAGGAAAAGTTCGTGTGCTAAAAAATTACGATTTTGGGATAACATTATTAATATAGTTTGTTTTTAAACTAAGAGGAGTGACAGTTGTCGCCTTGCTCCAGGTAGAATGACTGTGAAACTAAATCAGAAATTGATTAATTTCCTGATTTCCTGATTAGGCTTGATTTGAAAGTTTGCAAATTCTAAAGCAACCAGTATTAGCAACAAATTTGCTTACTGGTGTAGAACTGAAACCGTCACATGAATTATGAAAACTGTTAATTCTTTCATTTAAATTAGAGGATGGTGTGAAACTGGATGTCAAGCGGCCAATAGTATGTAGGAGTTTTTGGCGGGCAAATTTAAATTACTCCTCCTAGTTAAAAATAAACTTATAGTTAATATTTGATTCAGACTGCTATAAAATTGTGTTTTTGTCGGACTTTGAACGAATTCTCAGAACTTTTTTATGTTTGAAAGTGTCTATATTCATGAAACTTTTTCCACTTATTCAGGAAGTAACAAGGTTTTGATTTTTTGCAGAAACATTTGCTTTTTTGCGCCATTTTGAAAATTATAGCCGTCTAGATTTCGCAATACATTTTCTGATTTCTAACAGTGTTGTACTATTCTATTACAAATCAGAAAAAAATATTGCGAAATTTAAACGGATATAATTTTAAAATGACACAAAAAAAAACAAAAAAATGCAAACAGAAGTGTATTCTGTTTGAAACCAGAAAAGATATAGTCAAATCTAGATGGCTATAATTTTAAAAATGATACAAAAAGGCAAATGCTTCTGCAAAAAATCAAACCTTTGTTACTTTCTGAATAAGCAGAAAAAGTTTCAAGAATACCATTTTTTTAGAGACAGTTTCAAACATGCAAAAGTTCTGGTTATTCGTTCAAAGTCCGACAAAACACAATTTTATAACAGTCTAAATCAAATATTAACTATTTATAATGAAAAATGTTACCTAAAATCATAATTTTACAGCACATATACTTTTCCTGTATTAAAATTACTTATTAAGTGAGAAAGGAGAAGTTTTAGCTGCGTACAGTGAAATCTCTGATAAGCGGACACGAACCGTCGCCAATTATCTGTCCGCTTTTAGAGAGAATTTTATTAAAAGATTCTATAGAAAAGTTCCACAAAATTGTCCGGTTACGAGAGGTATCCGTTTGTCCATTACCGCTTTAACAGATGAACTACGTTGTTTCCATGGCAATCTTTCACTGAATTATATAACTGAACATACTGTGCGTTGATTTTCATCAATATGAACCCCAAAAAAAACTGTTGCAATAAAGGCCATTTTACATTTTTGTCCAGCTAATTCCTTGATTTCGCCCACTGTGCGGCGTTAAAACAAGTCGATTCCGAGCAGGGACAACCACTGAGACGACCGACTCAATAGTAAAATTCTATTCGCTCAAATAAATTGGTCCACTGTAAAATGAAAGGTGAACGTAGAGGGCGTTCAAAGCTACAAAGCGCTAGAGTTCCTGTATATTAGTTTGATAAGAGTTCAGCCATGTCCGATATCTATTTTGATTGGTTGGACCCAGTTCCAAGGAATATGTGTTTTTTATGTAATTTGACAATCACTTGACAATTACTCATTATCTAGTTTTAACATTATAACTAGATGTTCAGCGTTAAATTGTAAGAACAGGACTAACCAAGGATTTTCGTTCCATAGATCTCCAAAAAGTCCAAAATTGAAAGATATTTGGATTAGAAATAGCAAAATTTTCAAATATAATGAAGAATCTCGACTATATTCGACTATATTGTGACCAAAAAAAAAACAAGTTGATAAAATTTACACTTTCCCAGAAAATTAGAATTTACAGAAGGTAAAACTCAAGTCATAGGACAGAAAATATTTTGTACAATTGTGCTAGTTAGGTATTGCATACAATAAGGAAACGAGGAGTTTGTCGCAAATGTATTTCATCAGTGGGCTCTAAGAAGTTGATGAATTACAGTTTTACTCATTTTGTTAGACTTAAAGAATTTCAACCAGAGAAATTGAATTATGTTAATTATAAAACCTTCCAGCTATTTAAAATCATGGAGTGTATATTTCGTGACTTCACACATTCGTTAAATATAAATGGTTATAGATTTGGGCACATATCGAAATTCTTGAAAATTTGTTTATCCAAATTGCCATAACATATAAGATAAAACAGTGACATCTTACGATCGCTTTTTGACCTGTTCATCACTTTACATCGCTATTGCGAATAAATTCGTTTTTGTTTGCAGTTGGAATGTCGAGCTACGTCTCTGCTGACGAAGCCCCAAGCAGGGCTGAAACAGCTGTACAGAGGCTGCTCGAGGTTTTCACTGCAATCAAAAACGATTTGCAACAAAATTTATTGAAGATAAGATAATAAACTACTACATCACATTCAGGCTACGCTTACTTCGAAGAAGAACCAGTACGGAAACATACTCCAGTAAAAGCGTTTCAATGAGACATTTAGCGTCAAAAATAAAATAAATAATAGGAGTATTTAATTATATCATTATTTTAAAATGATACATCATGATCTTTTTGTTAAAAAATGGCAAATATAATTTCCTAAAACTATCGATGTGTTTGTCATTAGCATGTCCACACGTCTGTCACAGGAAATAAATCGAAGGTTGACAGCAGTAGACAGAGAAAAAACTAACAAAGAAAAATCAAGTAGTTGTTAATATTGGGTTCAGATGGCTGAATTCTTATCAAACTAATATACAGTGAGAATTTTATAACGCTGCACATAGACGAAAATTACGTGATCAGATAATACATTTCTGAATCATATAAAATTGCACATAGAGGTTTTAACATTACGTTGCTATAGCTACTACTCAATTTTCAATGCTGAATCATTTACAAATTGCACATGGGAAGTATTAAGGAAGGGAATAATTGATTTATCCGAAAATTTGGCGGCAAATAACGCAAAGACTTCTCTCAATGAACTGCATCTGATAATAATGTGCACCTACATTTTTACTTTTTCGGCGGTTGTATGCATTTTACAATAAATCAAAAGAACAATTTAATTCAATCTGACAATTCAAAATCAGTAGTGTCATTACTAACGACGCACGGTAACAATGGCGAAGAAAATAAATTTGGAAATAATAATGTAATAAGGCTTCCATTGATTAATACTATGTAGTCTTATAAGATTCTCAGTGTATAGGAACTCTATCATGTGTTTGACACGCGACAGTGGGTATTTGACCTTGAACAAATCAGTTGTCAAAAATGACAAACTGGAATATTTTATGTAAATCAAGACGAAAAGTTTCAATTTCTAATTTATTGAGGCAAAGTATAAATTTATAATAAAGCTAAGCGACCACGAGGCTATAACGTAATAAATGGGAAAGTTCTGCCTAATCTCTTTTGCAAGGTATTACCAACTGCTTTTTGGACTGGGTCCTAAACCTCATTTTTATCCTAACTGTTTTTGGCATTTGCTAAATCCAATTATTTTCCAAGTCCCATTATCCAGAACATAACAGCTTACACATAGAACATGATGAAAAATTACTGACACTTCTGTTTATATGGTAAACTTTTTAAAGATCTATCCCTTGAAATAGTTTCGGGATTCACTTAACTTAATATTTTACCTGGAAAGCATCTAATATACTCACGTATGCTTCTTGGTTACTTTTTCGGTTTATTGTGTCATATTCGCACCGTTAACGTCTAGATTTATTGTAAACTTATTCCTTGTCTATTGTAAACTTATTCTTGTGGGTAATAAAACAGGAATTAAAATGATTTGCGTTCTGATTTACATGAAGTATTCAGTTTGTCATTTTTGGCAACCCACTTGCTCAAGGTCAAATACCCACTGTCAAGTGTCAAAACCATATGATGGCAGTACCTGTGTCCTTAGACAGAGATCGAATGCATTACAAAGCGCCAGGGATAGTTAATATATAGGATTGCTCGATCGTCCGATTTCGTATGTCGGTTGGACCGATGATTACATCACGCGGTTGACGGGCCCGGCAGACGAAATCGGGCGATCGAGCAATCCTATATGTTAACTATCCTTGACCAAGGATAGTTAACATATAGGATTGCACAAATTAGAGCTTTTTATGTTTAAATACTTACTTTTTCTCTGACACTTACTTTAAAAATTATATTATTTTAAACAAATTAATGAATTATCTAATTTCATTCAAAATATTATTATAAAACAGGTATTTATCTTTGCACGGATACTTCGCAAAATTGCTTCTTCGGGATAAATTCTCCACCGAGATTCAGAAATGTGTCCCGATATTTTCAGGGTGAAAAGAACATCAAAAAATAAGGTCACCTTTTTATATAAATCTTTTTCAGAAAATGAAAAATAAGAAATTAATTAAAGTTGTAGTGTGTTAACATTGCGTAATAAATGTATTCTTACATTTAAACCTCAATTACTCGAAAACGGTTTGATTTATGGAAATGCAAAAGAAAGCTTCTTTTATGTCAAATTATCTAAAGAATATTTCCTTAATAAATTTTCGATGAAGTATGTAAAAAATAAAAAGTTAGGGATAAAATACTGAAAGTTACTCCTCAAAACTATCCCTTAAAAAGAAGGGGTAATCGAGAATCTGACAAATATGTGGGTTATGAGCAGTTAGATGCCTTATACCAACATTTAAAATATTAGTTTAATAACTTAAAGGATCCAGAAAATATTGGCAAAATATTATTATTCACTTTTGGGAAAAAAATTATATAAAGGTGATCTGATGTTCTATTCACCCTGAAAATTTCGGGAGATATTTCTGAATCACGTATTTAATTTTTCTTGGAAATACCCGAGCAAAAATAATTATGAATTTTGTAATAAAAACTTTATCGTTTAATTTATAAATTTTTCCCGAAGTAGTTGCAAAACCCATAGCGAAGCGTCGATTTAAATTTTTCAAATGTCCGCTACAAAATAATTATATGTATATTATAATCATAATTTTCATCGGAGAAGATAGTGCTTTAATTATTTAACTTTTCCATAAAAGAAAACAAAGCTTGTAAATTTAAATAAATTAGGGGTAATGTATTTTTACTTAACAATTTACTTAGTCTCTGCCGTTTTGACTATTTAGGGTGCCTACAAATTTTCATTTGAAATGTTTAGTTCCGTTTTGAGTATTTTGGAAATTTAATTCTAATTTTTCTTCTTAATTTACAAAAAGTTTTTCATGACATTAATTGGCACGTCCTTTCCTTTTTTTGTATTTTTTTACAACGGCGAATGCATTCCTTCGTATAGTTGCAGAAACTATGTAATTTCCTTTGGGAAAGTTATTATAAAGCACATTTTCTCTTTTACTTTGGTCGGAGCCGGCATTTTTAAGTATAAATATCAGGCGCTGTATTTGAATATGGACCGATGGTGACGTCACAACAGCGGTCGGAGCTGGCTTACATTGCGGTATAGGCATCGAGCAAGACAAAGCGCTAGGTGGCCATACGGGCGCCATGTTTGTTCTAACTTAGGAGGCAAATTTGAAATTAGGTGGGCGTCCGTTGACTTATTCTAATTTGCTATTTTCTTCCTCCGACTATTACCATGACTGCATTTCAAGTAAGAAAAACATAAGCACTTCACTTTTAAGAATATTTATTCATAGAACATAATTACACAATTAGGAAAAGGATATGAACAGATATTATGAAGAGAAATTAACATTTATGCTAATATGTAGATACTGAAACACTTATATAATAAAAATAATTATATAATTTACGTATAAATAGTGAGAAAACCCCTCGACCACATTAATTCACTGAAAGCGAATACGTATTTCGGTAACGATGTTACCATCTTCAGCGCTAAACTGATATTAAACTTTAAAACAACAAATAAACTAAACTAGACTAGCCGCCCTCCCCCCCCTCTCACTTTCTTTGTACCGTATTATGCATGCAAAGCAAACCGGGATTCTTCGAAAATCTAAAGGTCGAAGAGGCAAGAAGCGGTCGGCCCGGACTTCTCAAAATTCATTAATCTATTCCTATTTCTGTGAATATCCAAGCTTTCGAAAGAATTTGGGTTTGTTTTGTTATTAATTTGTTTGATTAATTCTATTTTATTTACCGAATGATTGTTTTCAAGCATGTGTAAGGCAACACTAGATTTATCAAAGCGTTTGTATTTTAAATGAGCCAAGTGTTCTTTGAATCTAATTTTTAAGGATCTTTTTGTTTGCCCTACATAAATTTGATCACAATTTTTACAACTAATTTTATATATACCTGATTTATCCTCCGAATCTACTTTATCTTTTGGATTTCCCAGCAACTATTTTAAGCTGTTATTGTTGGTGTAAACTAATTCTTAAACCTAATTTTTTAAAAATTGTATTCAACCCTTTAGTATATTGAGGATAAAACGGCATTTGTACAATTTTCTTATAATCTACCTCACCTATTTTGTTAGATTTTAGTGTGGTTATTTTATTAATCTCTAATTTTTGTTTTTGTTTTCTAATAATGTTATATATTACATCGGGTTGGTAACCATTGTACGTGGCGATTTTAATAATTTCTTGAAGTTCTTTACTATAATTGGTAGTTGATAAAGGGAATGTCAGCATCCTATGCACTAAGAAATTTAAGGCCGCTAATTTATATTGTTTGCAATGATTTGAATCCGCGGGAATGAATCTATTAACATTAGTAGATTTCCTATAAACGTTAAATTCTAATTTATTACTATTTCTAGTTACTAATGTGTCTAAGAAGGGTAGTTTATTGTTAGTTTCAATTTCATAGGTAAATTTGATGGTGGTGAATTTAGAGTTTAAACTTTTAAGGAATTCCTCTATTGAACATTTACTTTGGTCAAAAACACAAAATATATCATCTACGTATCTCACCCAGATTTTAGGGAAATAATCTAAAGAGGCTTTAAGTTCCGCTTCAGATTAACCCATAAACAGATTTGCCATAAACGGTGACAAGCTATTTCCCATGGCTGCCCCTTCCAATTGTTGGTAAAACTCGTTGTTAAGTTTAAAGAAATTTTGATTCATGCATAAACTAGTGAGTTTTATTAATTCATCCACTTCCTCCTTATCGAAGCTATTCTTTGATAAAAGTTCTTTCAGGTAATCTAAGGTGGTTTTTACAGGGATACTAGGAAATAACGAAGTGACATCGAAGGATACTAAAATTTCGTTTGGTTTTATTTCTAGATTTTTTAATTTTTCAATAAATTCTAATGTATTTTTAACAGAAAAATCGGGTAATTTGACTGGAAGGTTATTAAATTTATCACTTAACCACCTCGATAATAAAGAAGTCGGTGAATTTATACAGGATACAATGGGTCTCATGCTGTTACCTGGTTTGTGTATTTTTGGTAAACAATACACAAACCAGTTTTGAGGAATTCCTTAAAAGTTTAAACTCTAAATTCACCACCATCAAATTTACCTATGAAATTGAAACTAACAATAAACTACCCTTCTTAGACACATTAGTAACTAGAAATAGTAATAAATTAGAATTTAACGTTTATAGGAAATCTACTAATTCCTTAAAAGTTTAAACTCTAAATTCACCACCATCAAATTTACCTATGAAATTGAAACTAACAATAAACTACCCTTCTTAGACACATTAGTAACTAGAAATAGTAATAAATTAGAATTTAACGTTTATAGGAAATCTACTAATGTTAATAGATTCATTCCCGCGGATTCAAATCATTGCAAACAATATAAATTAGCGGCCTTAAATTTCTTAGTGCATAGGATGCTGACATTCCCTTTATCAACTACCAATTATAGTAAAGAACTTCAAGAAATTATTAAAATCGCCACGTACAATGGTTACCAACCCGATGTAATCTATAAAATTATTAGAAAACAAAAACAAAAATTAGAGATTAATAAAATAACCACACTAAAATCTAACAAAATAGGTGAGGTAGATTATAAGAAAATTGTACAAATGCCGTTTTATCCTCAATATACTAAAGGGTTGAATACAATTTTTAAAAAATTAGGTTTAAGAATAGTTTACACCAACAATAACAGCTTAAAATCGTTGCTGGGAAATCCAAAAGATAAAGTAGATTCGGAGGATAAATCAGGTATATATAAAATTAGTTGTAAAAATTGTGATCAAATTTATGTAGGGCAAACAAAAAGATCCTTAAAAATTAGATTCAAAGAACACTTGGTTCATTTAAAATACAAACGCTTTGATAAATCTAGTGTTGCCTTACACATGCTTGAAAACAATCATTCGGTAAATAAAATAGAATTAATCAAACAAATTAATAACAAAACAAACCCAGATTCTTTCGAAAGCTTGGAGATTCACAGAAATAGGAATAGATTAATGAAATTTGAGAAGTCCGGGCCGACCGCTTCTTGCCTCTTCGACCTTTAGATTTTCGAAGAATCCCGGTTTGCTTTGCATGCATAATACGGTACAAAGAAAGTGAGAGGGGGGGAGGGCGGCTAGTCTAGTTTAGTTTATTTGTTGTTTTAAAGTTTAATATTAGTTTAGCGCTGAAGATGGTAACATCGTTACCGAAATACGTATTCGCTTTCAGTGAATTAATGTGGTCGAGGGGTTTTCTCACTATTTATTTGGATTACAGCCACAGGTTTTGTGTTGCTTTGTGATTATTATATACTTTACGGCAAATATCTTTAATATAGATAGTATTTACTTTTTTTTATAATTGTGATGCCATCATCGACTTGCTTGCGTGTTTTTTTTTTGTTAATTTTCTTACTGGAAATTTTTTAGTATAAACATAATGAACATATAAAATAGCGACATCTTACTATCGCTTTTTGACCTAACATTGCAGTAGGATAGACAAATTGAAGCGGGATTTGCTCCTAATGAGTCCCCCATGCAAGGCGGCCATGCTTGCTGTCAAAGCTTTTTATATGTTCATCATTCTTACATCGCATTTGCGAATAAATTGGACAAGTCGTTTTTGGTCTGCAGTGGGAATGTCGAGCTACGTTTCTGCTGAAGAAGCCCCAAGCAGGGCTGAAACAGCTGTCCAGAGGCTGCTCGAGGTTCTCACTGCAATCAAAAACGATTTGCACAAAATTTTTCTCAAATCTTTCATTATGCTTTGACAGCAAGCATGGCCGCCTTGCATGGGGGACTCATTAGGAGCAAATCCCGCTTCAATTTGTCTATCCTACTGCAATGTTAGGTCAAAAAGCGGTAGTAAGATGTCGCTATTTTATATGTTCATGATTCATATTTAGATATATATGATTATTATCATTATTATTTTTTATATAATCATACACAGTGAACTCTCTCATTACGGACACCTCGGATAAATGGACACCTCTCGTAACCGGACAATTTTGTGGAACTGTTCTATATAATCTTTTAATAAAATTCTCTCTAATAAGCGGACATCTCTTACAAGCGGACAGATAATTGGCGACGGTTCGTGTCAGCTTATCAGAGATTTCACTTTATAGAGGGGCGTTAGAAAGAGTTAAGCGCATTTACACTGGATATTTGATAAGGAGACGATTCTCCTAGATGAAATCAACAATATTATAGATAAAAAATTCCATTGGAAGATGGAATAAATGCTGATTTATGAATCTACAAATTTGACGTCTCACTGTGTGTAAGTTTGTTGTGTAACACATATTGAACCCTATATTACTGTAAAGCTTAATCAAAGACCTACTAAATTCAGTAATTAAATATAGAGTGTTCCATTTAAACTAACCGAGTAAAACAAACATCAGAGTTATGAATCACTCTGTGTAAAATAATAGGAATATATTTGAGATGAAAATTGTTTTCTGTTTTAGAGAGATTATGTAACGTTATTGTAAAATCTTAATAAACATCTAATCCGTAAAACATCAAATGCCATTTTTTACATTGAAATATCATTATCTCAAAAACTATTAGGTTTAGGAACATAATATCCTTATAATAAATTTATCTACTCTCAAAGAAGAATCGAAATACATAGTACGTTCCTTAAAAAAAACAAAACTATGGTCTGGCATAGCCACACGGAACACTCTGTATAATTGTAACTAATTTTAAATCACGGATCTATACCACGGGTAAATAATAGAGAAAACAGATTTTAAAAATTTGCATTAATATAGGTGCTATCTACCGAAAACGCACTATTGGCCCTCTCTGTATATTTTATTTTATTTTTCAGGATTTTTGGGTATAAAATAAGAGGGAATCGTATTATTATTTATTCGTTAGAATAAGAACTTTTTCGGGTCTTTGAACTATTTATTTCCGTATTTCCGTGTTGTTTGGTTAGCTCTTCTTTGTAAGGTTTTTCTGACGGTTAATTTTAGGTGTTTACATATTAATTCGTACTTGGTTGTTTTTTGACGATTATATATACAGGAAGATTCAGGTAACTCATTCATTAAAAGTTTACGGACGAATTTCTGTTTCATATTTTGCAGTTATAAGTTAATGATAATGAACTATCAAAATATAACATTTCCAATTTTCGGACACTTCCGCTTATACCGCTTTCTTATTTTAAATGGAATAAATATCTTTTATTGAATTTTTAAAATGTTCGTAAAATTCTAAAAAGATATTGTGCAACATGTGACGTAACGAAAATTAACCGTTTCCGAGATATTTTCATTTTTAAAAAATAACTCAGACTTGCAGAATCTTGGCTATGATACTGTCATCTTTGTGCAGTAAAAACCATGATGCCATTCTTTCAGATCATGTCCAGTTTGAACTTGATAGCTTATAGGCTGGTTGAAAAGTAACTTCTATTCGAACTAGTTTCAACTGTCGAAAAGTCATGTTTTTTTAATGGAACGCCTAGTATATTTTTATACCATGTGACTCAGAATTAAATGTTCTTTCGTCCTCTATTAGAATTCCCTATACCTATCTCTTATAGTTCACTCGTTATCGATGATTTCTTTTTAATAAATTATTAAATTAAATTTAATCGCTACGAAGAACCAAAAAATGAATATTCAAACACAGATATATTAAATGTTTTTGATGATGAAAAATCGACAATTCAAGAAGTTAATAAAAAAAATTGTTATATCGAGAAAAATATGTTATAACTGAGACACAATAGAAAGTTATTACTAATAAATAATAGCTGAGAACAACTTAGAGCCAATATTATAAACAACAATTTATGTATTATTTTCAATATTTTTGATTTATTTATTAGTTTTCATAAAATTTTGTTTTGTAAGTGTAAATTTCTCTTTGTAAATGTGTAAAATGTCATTCCAAGAATTCTAATACATAGGGCATATGAAAATAAAAAAATCGGATGATAGATATGTATTTAAATATTATTTCTAGGTTTTTAAAATGAAATTGATATTGTTTAGAACTCAGCGCGTAAAATTGGACGCACTTTAGATTTAGTTTTGCATATAGTGTTTAATTATTCATTTCTTAGTAAGGGCAACAATAGCGTTAAGTTTCACAAGTATTTACAAGCATTTCGTGCCGATTGTCATCTTAAAGCCTATTTGGGTCCATATGCGCTATAGTATTCAAATATTTTATATTGTTTTATCAGTATCTTAACTACAGTTTAGGAGCTGTTCCCACCGTTGTTAGACACGTATTTTCAAATATTCTCCAGCACTGTGAGAACCTGCATCAGCCAATCAGACAAGTCACTCCTCCGTTTTTCACTTTGCTATCTTTGCTATTTTCTTTTCTTGTCAAATTTCAGTAAAATTAAAAATCAGTTATCAGTTATCATTGCGATCTCGTCCGGGAAAATCATGCTCGCAGATCGCATCAAATCACATAAGAATGAAGTTCTCGAAAGAAAAATTAGGAACGGAGGGTGAGTCTCCAAGTTAAGTCCCTTCTGATCCTAAGATACAAACTCGTTATCGCAAATTCATTTGCCGTTTCTTTCATATTTTTATCTCCTTCACCCCACTATGTCACTAAAAAGGCTAAAGTTACAACGTGTTGCGCTAAAGGCAAAATTAACGCGCTACAAGGATATTCTTCAAGACGAGGACGATCATAAGTGTCATAAAGTACGGAAGGCAACAAATAGAAGGTATCTTAGAAGAATTCGAGAAAGTTCAATTAGACATAGAATTAGCAGACAAATCTGAGCTTAATCCCGATATCAAAGAAGGCGAGGACTTTGAAAACAAGTATTTTGCACTAATGCAACAAACGGAAGAGTTGTTGCTTAGACGCGAGCAAACAACCGAGTCACAAAGAGTTGCGCGTACAGACTCAGTAGGAACTCCTTCTACCAATAGACCTCCAATAAAATTACCGGTTATTAATTTGCCGACATTTTCTGGCAATTACGAAGATTGGTTCCCATTTTTTAATACGTTCAATTCATTAATACATAACAATGAAGCAATTTCGGACATGTATAAGTTTCATTATTTGAGAAGCGTGTTACGCGGAAGTGCATCTGCGTTAATTGATTCTCTAAAAATCTCTGCGGCAAATTACAATGACGTGGCAAAACGCGAGCGATATGACAATAAGCGCATCATAGTGCACAAACAACCACATCTCAAGAATGAATATGCGGCTTTCTTAAAAGAATATCTGGAATTAGGGCATATGAAGCTACTATCAGACAATGAAATATTCAATGAGGGTTTACATTTTTACCTAACCCATCACGCCGTCCTAAAGGACAGTAACATGACGCGCTATCAGTTGGTCCGAAGTTACAACAGGACTTATTTGAAATTCTTGCTAGATTCCGCACATTTAAATTTGCTTTAACTGCCGACATCGCGAAAATGTATCGGCGGGTTAGAAGCAGAAACACCGCTTCAACGCATCCTATGGCGAGAAAATAGCTAGGAACCAATCGGGACGTTCGAGTTAACCGCAGCTACTTACAGAACGGCTTCTGCGTCGTATATAACCATCAAAGCCCTACAGCAATTGGCCACCGACGAAGGACATGAACATCCCATAGGTGCTGAAATTGTAAAAAGGGATTTGGGAGGACGACCTCTCGACAGGTGCTAATACATTGGAAGACGCCAAAACAATCAGAGAAGAGGTGGTTAAGATACTTTCGAAAGGAAAATTCGATTTAAGAAAATGGATGTCGAATTGCGATGATTTATTGCTAGGTGAGGACTTGGGGAATGGCATGATCACCGAAATAATAAAAAATGAAGAAATCAGAACCCTAGGACTTCAGTGGAATGCAAGGGTGGACAAGTTGCAATTCTCCGTCCAATCAGTCCAATTGCAAGGGAATGTGTCAAAACGCAAGGTGCTATCATCCATGTCAAAAATCTTTGACTCTTTAGGGCTCATCGCTCCTTTCATGATCATTGCGAAATTATTCATGCAGAAGTTGTGGACATTAACCATAGATTGGGATGTTTCCCTATCACAAGATTTGCATACAGAATGGAGGAAGTATGAACGTCAACTGCAAGACATAAAAAATATAAAGATTCCGCGTCTTATCATTACCATTGACGCACCAGAAAACATGAAATCCACGGATTCTGCGACGCCAGTGAGCGAGCGTATGGAGCATGCGTTTATATAAGAGCAATAAACAAGCAAGGCAGCATTTCCTCTCATTTACTCTGCTCCAAATCAAGAGTAACACCGCTCAAGTCAACCTCATTACCAATACTCGAACTCTGCGGCGCAGTGCTTTAGGTGCGGCTGAGGAGTAAACTCGTAAATTCATTAACATTGAAAGAGTACAAGACATTCTATTGGAAAGATTCAACGATTGTGGTGGCAGGGCTGCAAGCAACATCCAAAACTTGGAAGACATTCGTTGCCAATCGCGTAAGTGCGTTCCAAGAATTAAGCGACATCAGATTGGCGGCATGTGCGAACTGAAGTCAATCCAGTGGACATAGTTTCCCGAGGGGGCTCACCAACAGTTTTGCAAAATTCTTGCCTTTAGTGGAACGGTCCTGAATGGCTCCTCCAATTGGAAACCACCTGGCCAAAGTCTACGTGTCCATCCCGCAGCATGATGATGAGATATTAGAAAAACGTGCAGTCTTGTTAACCACAGAAGCAGGAGGTGAGATCAATTCTATATTTCCTTCTCTGTTTGAAAGGCACTCGAGCTTCAACCGAATAATCAGAATTCTGGCATACTGCCGGAGATTCATATGCAATTTAAAAGCCAAAATCACGTCAAACAATTCTTCTTACACTGGGTCACTGACTGCGGACGAATTAAACTTTTCACAAAAAACCTTACTTAAGGCAGCACAGCAGCAATCCTTCTTCAAAGAATTGGATCAACTGAGTAGATTTGGAGCTTTGATCAATAGAGGCAATATGCTCGCATTAAATCCATTCCTTGACGAAGACGAGTTAATTAGAGTAGACGGTTGTCTGTCACAATCCAACATCCCACACCAGCAAAGACATCAAATACTTCTACCGTCCAAGCATCCATTGACCGAGCTAATAGTGAGATACGAGCGTTTGAAGGATTTGCATGCCGGAACTCAAGCAACGATATACCGCGAGAAAAGTATTGGCCTTTAGCGAAAATGCGTTACATGTTTCAAGATGAATCCTCCTCAGAGCTACGAAATAATGGGTAATTTGCCTAAAGACCGTGTAACTCCAGCTCGACCGTTTGAAAATTCAGGTGTGAATTCCTTCGGCCCACTCAAAATAAAGAAAGGCAGGCGCAAGAACAGTTGAGTCATTAAAATCTACTGTGAAGTATTCGTCTGTTTCGCAACGAAAGCTATAACACCTGGAGCTGGTGGGTGATTTAACTACTGACGCTTTTTTAGCGGCGTTGAAGAGGTTGAACGCAATTCATAGGCGCAGACCGCGAGCTCAAAGAGCTTAGGGCACTCTTCCTGTCCCAAGATGGAAAATCAAAAATACAAGATTATCTAGCCGGAGAAAACATCAGTTGGCACTTCATTCCGCCAAGGACGCCGCACTTTGGTGGGCTTTGGGAAACGGCCGTGAAATCGGTGAAACGTCATCTGTTGCGCATTATGGGAAACACGTCCCCAACATACGAAGAAACACTTACTTTATTAATTCAAATTGAAGCGATATTAAATTCACGACCTTTACGTTCCACCTCAAATGATCCCAATGACTTTTCCGTCCTAACCCCAGCTCATTTCCAAATTGGAGCCTCTCTAACAAGCACGATAGAACCCAATTTGACTCAACTTCATGTAAATTCTTTGTCAAGATGGTAGTACATCCAACAGGTACAGCAACATTTTTGGAAAGGATGGGCAAGGGAATACCTCTCTCAGCTACAAGCAAGGGGTAAATGGATATCGAGCGCCGGATTCCAACTACAGCCCGGTGCTCTGGTGCTGCTTCGAGATGACAACCTACCTCCACTCCACTGGCGTACCGGACGCATTGAAGAAGTTTTCAAGGGTGTCGATGGTGTCTCCCGAGTGGCTACAATCAAGACTGCTCGAGGGAAATTCCGAAGAGGAGCATCGAAACTGTGTGCTTCCAATCGGCTAGTGTGTGATATTCGGGATGTGTAAGTTCGTTGAAAGCTGGAGCTTTCAAGGTGGGCGGAATCTTTAGCACTCAGCGCGAAAAATTGGACGCATTTTAGATTTAGTTTTGCATATAATGTTTAATTATTCATTTCTTAGTAAGAGCAACAATAGCGTTAAGTTTCACAAGTATTTACAAACATTTTGTGCCGATTGTCATCTTAAAGCTTATTTGTGTCCACATGCGCTGTGGTATTCAAATATTTTATATTGCTTTATCAGTATCTTAACTACAGTTTAGAAGCTGTTCCCGGCATAGTTAGACACGTATTTTCAAATATTCTCTAGCACTGTGAGAACCTGCATCAGCCAATCAGGCAAGTCACTCCTCCGTTTTTCACTTTGCTATTTTCTTTTCTTGTCAAATTTCAGTAAAATTAAAAATCAGTTATCAGTTATCGTTGCGATCTGGTCCGGGAAAATCATGCTCGCAGACAATACGGCACGGTACTCACAGTGTTTAATTCATATTCGTATCACAGTGTAAATAAATAGTGTTTAGACTTATTTGGTTTCATTTATTAACTTTTACTTAACTATTATTTATTATTATTCCGTCACCTGATTAGTTAGTCGCTGTCATGAGTGTGTTCTAAGGGAAGATTTACAACCTTCCTGCTCGCGAAGGTGACTGTAAGCAACGGTGATCCATTCATTGAGTCTGTTAAAATAAACGGATACAAACAGATATTACATTCAGAAATTAATTTAAAAAATCTCATTTTGTAAAATTTTTTGTACAGTATTCAGGAATAACATTAAAAAGTGATAAAATTGATATGTCAAAGAGAAAATCATAATTAAAAAGAGAAAGGTAAGATGGGTATGCTAATACAATTCGAAAGAACATTTAATTGTGATTTTTATGATAAAAAAATAAGAATTTCGTTAAGCTGTAGCTTAGCAGGATATAAAAATTATTGTGAGCGGAGGTTAATTTCAATTAAAAACAGTATTAAAAATTATACACAATTCCAAAATATATAATTTCCTTACTCCTACAGTGCACTGCCGAACTGTTGATTCGATTACAAATATTTCTCTTAACTTAACATGAAACTTCTTCTTTAATTGTAAGATTCACGGTTGTAGACAAAATGAATTTATCCAAAAACCCAGTCTTATATAGCCCCAAATTAATTAAAAAATAGCGTTAGTTTGCCTCCTTAATGTTTCTGAAACCTTTAGAATCTTGATCGAGAATATCACATAGGTGTAAAAACCCACAAGTACGTGGGGGGCGCGCAGGGGAACTGTGACTTTGCCAAAGGACAGTCGCAATTCAGCTCCAGTAGTAACATGTAGCTGTAGCATCGTCGGGAATATGTCACTTTCAAAGTTGCTGCAAGGTTACAACTACATTTCCACGGTTGGGGTCACTATAAGGTCGAACTCCCGGGTAACCCGAGTCCAGAACATCTTCTGACCTTGACCCATATTTTCTAGGTCGCCTCTGCGAAGAGGTCATCAGCAAGCCGATTCTGGAATCTCTTCTCACATTGACCATAACTAATTGACTAGTATGTTGAAAAGAGAAAGGTAATAATGTTTAGGAAATAGTTTCATTACATTTTCCTTATATTCTGAATATGAACTGAATTCATTAAGTAATTTATTATTCCATCTAATCGAACCGCTTAAAAATTGTTGCATCCTGCAACGAATATGTCGCTCTCAAGGTTTCTGCAAGGTTATTATACTTATCTTAAAACTGTTGCAAATGAAAAATCCTCAAATTACTTTTATTTTTAATTCTGTAATCTAATACTTCTTTTTTTATCAACGTCATTATTCTGCAAATTTAAAAATCAACACTCCGTAGAACACACTGTAAATCTTTCTTTGTTAAAATATTAATTTCGCTCCAGAAAAAAAAAGGAAAAAAAAGATAATTCCATCACAATGCAATATTAAACCAAATTTATTTCAGCGAATTCATTCAGCGGAAGGTAGATTAAGGTAGGAAAATATTCAATCAATTTCCACCGGCAACGGCACTGTACTACAAATAGAGAGTGATTTCTAAAACAAGTTCATGATGAATTTCATCCCACCCCGTCAGATCGTGCCGAGTTCTGAATGCAAAGAGCACAATCGGATTGTATTAATCAACTTTTGAAACGTTATCCAATTTTATTTGATGTGGAAATATAAATCTTTTTCGTTTTCAGTTTAGAATTTTAGGCGAATGTCACGCTTAAAAGTTACTGCGTCCGGTATGTAAGCGATTAAACGCAAATAAAGGTTGGCTATCCTCTTTGTAAATACAGTTCTTTTTTCTAAGTGAAATCAGTTAGTCAGTTTATAAATAATTTAAGAATTTAAAAGTCACAAATAATTTTAAGAAAAAGATTTCCTCTTGAATTGTTACTGACTCATCGAAGCAAAATTTGAAATCTTTTACAAATTGAGTATCGATCTTCCTTAAATTATTAATGAATGAGGGGAAAATTCCCATCAGTGTTTAAAGAGCGTAATTAGGTAAATATGTTTCTGGGAAATTTTCAGTTTCTTAAACTGTCGGTATAGGGCGGGAAGAGCTTATGAGCTTTAGCCTACATTCACAATGGACGTAAACATAAGATTTACATAGGCACAGTAAATGTATATAAACGTAAATTTTCTATATGCTTGTCAATGCACTTTATATAAACGCTTAAAACAAAGACTGAGGCTCATTCTAGGGAAAAGAATTCAGGCCACTTAGTGTTGGACGCTTTTTACGTCGAATGTACACTAATGCTTAAAAGTTTCGAAATGAAAAGCAATAAAATCGTTCGAATTTGAACCTTATTGAAACGGGCCTAATATATTTCGAACTTTAAGGAACAGAGACAATTTCTCCCACCCCGATAGGAGGGTTGTTTACTTAGGTCCTATTAAACCCCGACCGGTGCAGATGTTTATGGTTTGTTGAATTTCGATGCCAGTATTTGGTTCCGAGTATTTATTGAGGCGACGCGCGGTAGCGAACGCGGTCGCGGTGGCGAATTTGTTTGTTCTCTTTTGCTTTAACTTAAAAATTGAACAGAAAATGTTTTTATTTTAATTAGAATATTTTATATTCTTAAATAACAGGATTTCAGATCATATTATAAAGACATATAAATGTCAAATTGCTATAAAGGATCGACGATGTTAATTAATCTGAAAAATTATAATTATACCAAATTTCTGCCTTTATACACTTCTGGTTTGTTTGACTTGACAAAAATTTTATTCGTTTGTAGTTTGTGTATGTTTTTCTGTGGATTCTAAAATTTTCATTACGAGAAATACATAAATAGATTTTTAGTAAATATGAAATACAGGGTGATTTATTAGCTCACCGACAAGCTTTGCCGTACGGAAAGCTCACATAATTTTAAGAAAATAATAACAATTAGGACATATGTTCGATTTTATTTATTTTTAAGTAAATAGAAGACCTCACAATTTTGATTCTAGTTATTTTGTCCCGTTCCTCTGTACAAATGTTTCAGTCCTATTTGGGGCTTCGTCAGCAGAAGCGATCGCAGGATGTCGCTATTTAAGCGGTTTCTATTATGCTATTTAAGCATTTCCGTTATATTTTACATTTTTTCACGTCATCTTTATTTTATAAATGTTAATATATTGATATTTTCAATTCAATTTTATCATACACGTCTTATTCACATGTCAAGAAACCTATTCATGTAAAATATTTTCGACATCAAGAAAAATTATGTTTCATTTTACCGAACCTCTGTTTTATGATACTTTCACGTGGTTAGGGGTAGGTAGCGGGTTCTCAGTGGTAGAGCTTGAAAACACAGTTTACCAAAACAATGTATACCTTTATTTAATGAATATTATTATCTATCGGCGGACGATATTTAAATGTGCGTTTTCGTGATTATCGTAATCGCGACGGGTCGGCTGCGACAGCGAGGATGAGGAATCCCTCTGTGCTGGGGTTGAAGAGACCCGATGATTCGGCTAACCGGATCCAGGGGCAATCTCGAGGGCTGCAGCAATTGCGATGAGATGTCCTGATGAGGGTGGCTGCAGCAAGGCGTCGGTGAGGATGCCTCCGTGGAACGGCAGCGTCCTGATGAGGGTGGCGGCGGCAAGGCGTCGGTGAGGATGCCTCCGTGGAACGGGCAGCGTCCTGATGCGGGTGGCGGTTGCACGGTTTCGGTGAGGAAGGTCCTCCTGGGGAAGTTGGCACTAGGCCTACTTGGTCGACGGCTGGTTCGACCTCGACCGCATCTTCTTCCGTACGTTACATAGGCGAAAATCTGTCTATTCGACTGTTATGACATTTTTCTGTGTTCTCCTTTCGTCACCTGTTGTATTAATTTGTCCCACATATAGCGCGTGCCACCGGTGTTTTGTTATGAAACGTGAACCGCTTGTAGCTTAGATTTCGCAAGATTGCTGTCTTAATTGTTCTACTTTATTCCTCGCGGAAATTTTTCGTCGCGATACCTTTACATTTTATAATTATTAATTTTCGGCTAAAAATTAAATCCTTATCGTGACAATACCCTTTTGTTCTTTGTGATAAAGAGATATCACGTATAAAAACCTATGACTTTTATGCTGTTATGTTTTTCTGCGGATCCTAAAATGAAGCATCTATACATACCGTGACTTATTTTATTAACTCTAAACATAAAAAGTAAATATTCCCAGGTTCAGTTATAAAAAAAAACATGTCAATGCATGGCAGAATATGCAAACAAGTTTCAATAAAACAAATATGATGTTAATGTCAGTTATGAATGTCATGAAATGTGTCTGAAATATTTAAAAAAATACTATGAAAGAATTTGATAATCGTTTGGCATTAGTATTTAAAACGTGAAGGACATTTGAGACAGTTAAAATGTTTTTCCTAAAAAATATATACGTGAATTATTGTTTTGTTAATTTTTATTTTATTTTTGTTTTTACTTGTAATAAGTTTTTCGTTGTTCTCAATAATAAAGTCTACTAATTTATTATTGAGAAATATGTCACAGTACTATTGGGCAGGCTTTTTTTGTTGTAAATATATACTTGAATTATTGTTTTGTTAATTTTTACTTTAGTTTTGTTTTTACTTGTAATAAGTTTTTCATTGTTCTCAATAATAAAGTCTTGAATACTTTTTCCAGTGTATGTTATTCTTTTTTATACGGTATCATATAATATTGTAAGAATTTACAGTGAAATAAATTTAAAATAACTTAATTTCATTTAAATAATAAGTTTACTGATGATACTTATTGATCGAATAATTAGCTCATTAAAATTATTCAGAATCATACAAATTTAGGAAACTTAACAAATATAGTATTAAACTCCTAGAATATAGAATGATGTGTAATACTTAAAAATTGCAATACTTGCGTTAAAAATAATACACATATTTCATTCTACGCCACAGAGGAAAAAATAATATTCTTCTTGTTAGTTTCTTCTCAAATCTGACATCAGTAAAATAAGTTGAAAAGTTCATCCACAAAGTTTGGCAAGTTTTCATTAATCTAGAAGTTAAGAGAAAATGATTAAATCGTATAACATTTATTTTGTGAAAATATGTGAATGATTTTTGAGTATTTGAAAAAATTTATAGAATGAGCTAGATTATTTAAATTTGTTTCTTATTATAATAATATAAATGCTAAGAAGTTCTGCTCAACAAATCTATTAATTAGTTGCAAAAGATATGTGTATTTAATGAAACTAGAAAGTTAAATTTAATTAACGAAAAATAACAGATTTTATTTTATTGACTTATTTAATTTCAATTGCCAAAGTTTCAGAAATTTTAATTTCATAATGCACACAATATTTACTACACATGTTATAATATTTAGAAAATAAATTTTGTTAAATTTCTTTTCCATCCAACTACAATGAAAGTCTTTCTAGCAGATTATTCAAGTTGGTTGAATAAGTTCGCATCTGTGTTAAATCGCTGTGTTTGCGATGACCGGTTTTATTATCGGGGTAGCAGGTACGGTTGTAAAAGCTATAAGGTTCATAATTTCAAAGCATAAAATTTCTTACTGCCAGTGGCATGTCTCGTACTCCGAAAACTTTATAGCAGAAGTGTACTATGCGATGTATCGAATTGTTATTGAGTGGAAGGGGAAGGAGTGCAATGCGAGCGTTTGCACGTTATGGGCGATGTGGATACAGTCCGAGTAATAAATTTTCGTACTGTTCGCGGAACAAGTGGCCTGAATTCTTTTCCTCGCTCATTACTAACCGCTATAAGACTACTCATTTGAGTATGGATTGACAAACATAGCAAAAATAAAAATGCATTATTCTTATGTAATTCTTATATTTACGTCCATTATGAATCCAGCACTAGGAACTTGAAATCAAAGAGAAAAATTAAAAGACTGACTACTCTAGTCAGTGTGTGAAATGCTACTTTTGTTGTACTGGGCGAGAAATCAGTACATTAAATACCAAATACACTTACAACTTGTTATGTTTAACTACGTTGGGCATCAAATTGTTATGCCTAAGTATGCTGAATTGTGTACATATAGCAAGGCAATTCTTACCTGCGTACATTGAATTCCCTGATGACGAATTGTTATCGTTTTGGATGGACACCGTGATATCAGCGATAAGCTCGAGGGTCCTGAGAGATAAGTCGTGCACAAAAAAGAAGGGAATTCCACAAAAGCAGTATATTTAAAATTAATTGCCGGTAGGCGCCAACTAAAGTACAAATACTCACGGTATCTAATACATCCAACCATAAATTAACTTCAGTTTTAAAAAAAGCTGGAAGTATCCAAGAAAACAATTCAATAAAGCGCAACAAGGAAATAGCAAAAATATCAACAAAACGTTAGTCAAGAAAAAATTGTTGAACGAATTTGCGCTCGGATTATCGTTTTAGTTGGTCCTTAGAAGCTACCTGCAAAATCTGTAAGTGGCAGGATCTTTAACAAAAGAGTTACGAAATACCGCGCCGCCTGGAGATGTTTTAATTTTTGTGTTTTCCTTAAAGGTACGCCCCGTACTAGCATTTATCTAACATTACACAGAGAGTATAAAAGTTTTTCTTAATATTTATGATTTCCAGGTTAGGCTAAATAGTAGTAGATACTATGCAACAAACATTAAGTTAAAAACTTTAATAAGTTTGAAATATAATGGTTTTACAGACGAATTTACAAGTGTGATAGACTTGTTCGTGTATACCAACGACTAAATAAGCGGTATGCTCACTGCAATATTTAAATACCACATTATTTAGCGGAAGCTTTTTCATGGCGTGAATAGGAATTTCTTTGACAGCGCGCACGGAAGTAGTGCTGTTAAATAATGGAAAACATATTACTTTTTGGTATACAATGGACATACTACAAGTATGTAGTATTAATTTGATTGCAGTGAAAACCTCGAGCAGCCTCTGTACAGCTCGAGGTTTTCACTGCAATCAAAAACGATTTGCAACAAAATTTTTTAAAACTTTCATTATGCTTTGACAGCAAGCATGGCCGTCTTGCATGGGGGACTTATTAGGAGCAAATCCGTTTCAATTTGTCTATCCTACTGCAATGTCAGGTCAAAAAGTGATCGTAAGATGTCGCTATTTTATCTGTTCGTCACTCTTACATCGCAATTGCGAATAAATTGGGCAAGTCGTTTTTGGTCTGCAGTGGGAATGTCGAGCTACGTCTCTGCTGAAGAAGCCCCAAGCAGGGCTGAAACAGCTGTACAGAGGCTGCTCGAGGTTTTCATTGCAATCAAAAACGTT
The DNA here is from genome assembly GCA_036172665.1 of Prosopocoilus inquinatus. Taxonomy (NCBI): domain Eukaryota; kingdom Metazoa; phylum Arthropoda; class Insecta; order Coleoptera; family Lucanidae; genus Prosopocoilus; species Prosopocoilus inquinatus. The sequence goes on from CM069870.1 coordinate 47,688,307, forward strand.
TTGCACAAAATATTTCTAAAAACTTTCATTATGCTTTGACAGCAAGCATGGCCGCCTTGCATGAGGGACTTATTAGGAGCAAATCCCGCTTCAATTTGTCTATCCTACTGCAATGTCAGGTCGAAAAGCGATCGTAAGATGTTGCTATTTTATCTGTTCATCATTATTACATCGCAATTGCGAATAAATTGGACAAGTCGTTTTTGTTTGCAGTGGGAATGTCGAGCTACGTCTCTGCTGAAGAAGCCCCAAGCAGGGCTGAAACAGTTGTATAGAGGCTGCTCGAGGTTTTCACTGCAATCAAAAACGATTTGCATAAAAAAAATTTATATCCTTTACCGTGGAAAATTGCCAATGTGATTCCGATTCCAAAAAGAAATGTCCCAAAACAACTCAAAGACCTACGTCCCATCAGTATATTACCGGTATTATCAAAACTACTAGAAAAAGTGATGGATATGCAGTTGCGTAGTTACATAAGAGAACATAAACCTGCAACTCAGGTCAGGCTTCAGGCCACAACATAGTTGTGCTACAGCGTTGCTAAATATCACTGACGACATATGTCAAGCTGTCGATAAAAACGAACTAACTATTTTGGTTTTATTAGACTTCTCCAAGGCATTTGATAATATTGATCACGATATTTTATTTTCCATACTTCATTTCATAGGAGTTGATAATAGTAGCAGGGAATTGCTAAACAATTTTATAACAAACTGATTTCAACGAGTTCTTGTAAAAGGTTCCTTATCGGCGGTCCGACCAATATTAGATCAAGGATCAATATTAGATCCGTTACATTATTCAATATACACTCATAACTTTGTGTCACAAATTAAATACAGCAACATACATTTTTGTGCAGACGACACTCAGATGTACTTCACATTTAAATCTAATGAAATCAATAATGCCTGTACAAAAATTAATGAAGATCTTTTAAATTTGATCAATTTTGCAAATCAACATTCCTTAAATATCAATGTAAATAAGTCATCAGTATTATTTTTCGAGCCCAGAAAATTACGTGACCGTTTGTACAGCGAGGTTCAAATTCAAATTAACCACAATTTGGTGCCAGTGTCCCAAGAAGCAAAAAACTTAGGTGTTCAGCTGGATCATAGACTTCGTTTCAAGAGTTATATATCCAAGTGTATACAAAGTGCCCTTTGTAATCTAAAATTCATATTTAATAATCGCTTACTAAAAAAATGAAAATATGCCTATGCGAAGCATTAGTCTTGTCACAGTTCAACTATTGTGACGTAGTCTATGGTCCTTGCATCGATTCCGTAGATAGGAATAGAATACAAAAAGTTCAAAATGCGTGTTTAAGATTAAGTTATGGAATTCAAAAAAATCAGCGGATATCCCATAAGCTTCTTGATGTTGGCTGGCTGAATATGAACAATCGTCGAAAGCTTAATTTCGCATGTCTTTATTATCGGATTATTATCGAAAAGGTGCCAAGCTATCTGTACAATAAAATTAGTTTTAGAAGTGATATTCATCACATAAACAATCGGTACAAAGGCCTTTTAACTTCACCTTCACACAAGACTGCTCTATTTGAAAGATCATTTAGCTGGAACATTGTCAAAACTTTTAACGATTTACCGAATGAGTTAACGATTTTAGGCAGCAATTCATTCAGAATTTATTTTAAAAAATTCCTCTTTTCTTCATACGACGAGCGTGAAGCGTCACTTGCATTTCTGACCTCACTTTAACTCAAAGAAGACATTTCAAATAAACGTTTATTACTGAATATTTATATTAAGTATAAATATTAGAAAAAAAAATGCAGGAGCAGCTTTCGACTTTTATTAGTTAGGTTAACCGTCAACTTGTCAAAGTTGTCAAATTCAAATGATGTTAATCACGACATGCGTTCCCGACAACAAAAACCTGCTACAGCCTACTTGACCGTTTTTTTTATTGAACACTCGTTATTTTTTTCTCATACATTTAATATTTGTGGTTTATTCTGCTCTTTAAATTAAATTAGTTTCTTATATTAAGTTAGTCGCAAAAGGTTAAGTGGAAGAGCAGAGTGCTGATTATTCGCCTTTCTCTCAGATGTGTAAGGAGCTGATCTAATCATACTGACACTGTAATTATCAATCTGAGAATAAAGTCTATTATTATTATTATTATTATTATTATTATTATTATTATTATTTTACTCTACCCAGAGTACATTTAACACGAAAAATATTAAAAGTTTTACTCTAGACAATTTGTAAACATTACACTATTCTCGTGTAACTAGAACTTTACAATTTAATAATTTTGCAGTGTAAATATTTTACACTAAATTTTACATTTAGTGTAAAATATTCACTTTAATTTCTTACTGTGTATTGACTTATCCCAAGTATGTTGTGTGTTATATATATGCATTCATTAGTTCTTTCACATGTACTTCCCATTAATTTTATGTTGGAAAAAACCCATAAACCTAGAGCAATAAGCCCTGCGATAAATCATTTTAGATTTATATAAATCATATTGTTTACATTCGTCCATAAATTTTAGTAAATCCACTGTCTGCTCTTGGCTCATGTTGAAATACAATACACATACCCCGTATTTGTGTTATCTATTTGAAAATCATCATTAATGTTCCGGCTGCGCGAGTAAGCTCAATGTCTTTCTGTGTTATTTAATATGGGTAGTTTCTCGTTTGAAACAGAATCGAGTTGCGGTCATGCAATCAGGTAAAATTTATTTAGATGAACCAGTTTCCTTCGCGGATCGCATCAGGATAAATGTGTTGACATTTTTTATTTACTTTATAAGTCGAAATTAAAGTTTTCAGTCGTACATCATTCGGATGTTACAACCGTTGACCGATTTTAGATACTAATTTTAATTGCAACTTTCCTTTCAGTACAGTGCCATAACTACCGGTACTCGCAAGGGTTCTGTGAAACGGTCTCGGCAGTGACAGGGGCCCGCCTACGCTGACGACAAAGTCCGCAACCACATAATTCATGTTCTTTAAACTCATTAGAAAGCGGATTTGTTTTCTACTCACAATTTTATATGATAAATTAAAAAAAATCTTCGCTCTAAAGATCGTCGTACATCTAGCGCGGTGAAGAATATTTCTTTTGCTGTATTCTTATGAGAGTGCGCACACTGTTGCGACCCGCGGCGAACCGCAGCGCCGCTACCAGAGATATAGAGGAGGGGAGAGTTCGCTTCGACGAGTGCGCATCCAAATTTACGACAAATCTATGGAAGTCGCCATTTTGATGTTCGTATATTAAATACAACCGCCGCAGGTGCTTTATATACGGCGTTATACGGTATATCAGAGCGTGTTGTGGTTATGGGGTTATGACATTTTGTTTTTCAGTGGAGTTGTTTTGTATTATAATCTGTGAGTTTTCTGTGGTTTTTATATTTTATGGGACTATTCGATAATTTTATCTACTACAAGATGTCTTGTTCTGCACCAGGATGTTCAAACATTCGAAGCTATAAGGCTGAAGGTGCTTCTTTTCACACGTAAGTTGTTATTTGTACCCATTTATGCAGCAAGGATTGTTTAAAAGCATGTACTAAAGAATCATTATTGGTACAATTGTTTCAGATTTCCTCGAGGTGAATTTGTGAGAAAGTGGTTGCAAGTTCTCGAAAAACATATTGAAACATAAGTTTGGACAAGAAACAAATTCATTTGTTCTCAACATTTTAGTCCCGAAGATTTTATTGCTAAAGGTGATCAATGCGTTCTTAAGTCAGATGCAGTACCGTTTGTTACAAGTAGTAGTCAAATAAATCAGCGAACAAATCTGTACATAGTTACAGGTGAGATTTAAATCTAAAAATAAAATACAGTTTTCAGTTTATTATAATTTTTAGTATACGTCCGGAGAAAATAAAAACTAAATATACGATTGTACAAAAGAAACATCTCCAGAACCAACAAAAATTGTACCAGGCCAAGAGAATTTATTTAGCTTTTTAAGTACAAATTCTGTTTTCTCCGTAATTGTACAAATTTTCTCCGCAATTGTACAGTTTAATATACAATAGGTTAATTGTGTATGTACTGAATATAGGTAGATTTTCATGTTATATTACCTTTGTAGTTCATTTTGTTAATGATTTATTACTAATATCAAAATTCTAAAATACTGCAAAACTATTTTTTTCTATGGTGGTATTATGTCAATATTTTGCAATGAAACAGTCTAGGTAATTTTCAGTAATTTTAAACCGTATATTTATCAGACCTCGCATTAAAATATCTATTATTTTACAAACACTGGCACAAGACGTACAATATTTTAACTTTAAATTTAAATTCAGGGTTTTATTATACTGTAACTTTTTTTTTCTGATGTGTTTCTTACGAAATCATAATTTTTTATAATGCAAATCATGTCTGTTGATAAGGTGTACTTTTATTTCTGTTTAAATGTGAGTAGTGCATCTACTTAATTTTAACAGTTAAATTCTTTTATTTAAATTTCCCGCAAAATAGAGCGTCAAAATGGCGATATTCATTTTTGGTTAGTTCGCGCAGGTCGACGCGAATTCTCCCCTCATCTATGTCTCTGGCCGCTACCCAGCTAACGCAAATCTAGCGCAGCGAACCGCGGTGACTCTGTCGGCGTGGAGGAAATATTATTTTTCTCTAGTTTGAATGGATGAATACTATTGGTTATAATTTCTGAATTTTGTTACGTGATTGGCTAATAATTTGGAAGCGTAAACTAGTCCACGTGGAGTCGAGAAAGGATTCAAAGGAGGCGCTTTTACGGTTGTCGCAAACATTAGTATTCTTATGAGAGTGCGCACACTTACGCCAAGCGCGGCGAAGCTACCCAACGTATCGGAGTACAGCTAAAAAAAAGTCGCCGCACTGTAATGTGCCACAACCTTTATGATCCATTTATGATTTCTTTGTAAATATAATATCGCCACATTTATTGCGCTCTAGCCTGGAACGATTGTGTCATATTTGCGTAAAGCCACACATGCGTGTTTCATCAAGCCACGGCTGGGTACCGATATTTGTCGGTGTAGTAAAAGCATTAGTGACAAACGAGATCATGCATTTATGTATCTAACTTATGTATAGTAGAAATTTTGTGTAGCATTATCCGTCGCAGATTACAATGAAAGGAAAATTTTTAGAACGTAATTTAGACATTCTAAATCTAACGAGTAAGGAACACACAAAATTGCTTTTTAGTGCCTAAAGTTACTTATTGCGTAGTACACTAATGCTTAAAAGTTTCGAAATGAAAAGCAATAAAATCGTTCGAATTTGAACCTTATTGAAACGGGCCTAATATATTTCGAACTTTAAGGAACAGAGACACTTTCTCCGCACCCCGTTAGGAGGGTTGTTTACTTAGGTCCTATTAAACCCCGACCGGTGCAGATGTTAATGGTTTGTTGAATTTCGTTGCCAGTATTTGGTTCCGAGTATTTATTGAGGCGACGCGCGGTAGCGAACGCGGTCGCGGTGGCGAATTTGTTTGTTCTCTTTTGCTTTAACTTAAAAATTGAACAGAAAATGTTTTTTTTTTTTAATTAGAATATTTTATATTGTTAAATAACAGGATTTCAGATCATATTATAAAGACATATAAATGTCGAATTGCTATAAAGGATCGACGATGTTAATTAATCTGAAAAATTATAATTATACCAAATTTCTGCCTTTATACACTTCTGGTTTGTTTGACTTGACAAAAATTTTATTCGTTTGTAGTTTGTGTATGTTTTTCTGTGGATTCTAAAATTTTCATTACGAGAAATACATAAATAGATTTTTAGTAAATATGAAATACAGGGTGATTTATTAGCTCACCGACAAGCTTTGCCGTACGGAAAGCTCACATAATTTTAAGAAAATAATAACAATTAGGACATATGTTCGATTTTATTTATTTTTAAGTAAATAGAAGACCTCACAATTTTGATTCTAGTTATTTTGTCCCGTTCCTCTGTACAAATGTTTCAGTCCTATTTGGGGCTTCGTCAGCAGAAGCGATCGCAGGATGTCGCTATTTAAGCGGTTTCTATTATGCTATTTAAGCATTTCCGTTATATTTTACATTTTTTCACGTCATCTTTATTTTATAAATGTTAATATATTGATATTTTCAATTCAATTTTATCATACACGTCTTATTCACATGTCAAGAAACCTATTCATGTAAAATATTTTCGACATCAAGAAAAATTATGTTTCATTTTACCGAACCTCTGTTTTATGATACTTTCACGTGGTTAGGGGTAGGTAGCGGGTTCTCAGTGGTAGAGCTTGAAAACACAGTTTACCAAAACAATGTATACCTTTATTTAATGAATATTATTATCTATCGGCGGACGATATTTAAATGTGCGTTTTCGTGATTATCGTAATCGCGACGGGTCGGCTGCGACAGCGAGGATGAGGAATCCCTCTGTGCTGGGGTTGAAGAGACCCGATGATTCGGCTAACCGGATCCAGGGGCAATCTCGAGGGCTGCAGCAATTGCGATGAGATGTCCTGATGAGGGTGGCTGCAGCAAGGCGTCGGTGAGGATGCCTCCGTGGAACGGCAGCGTCCTGATGAGGGTGGCGGCGGCAAGGCGTCGGTGAGGATGCCTCCGTGGAACGGGCAGCGTCCTGATGCGGGTGGCGGTTGCACGGTTTCGGTGAGGAAGGTCCTCCTGGGGAAGTTGGCACTAGGCCTACTTGGTCGACGGCTGGTTCGACCTCGACCGCATCTTCTTCCGTACGTTACATAGGCGAAAATCTGTCTATTCGACTGTTATGACATTTTTCTGTGTTCTCCTTTCGTCACCTGTTGTATTAATTTGTCCCACATATAGCGCGTGCCACCGGTGTTTTGTTATGAAACGTGAACCGCTTGTAGCTTAGATTTCGCAAGATTGCTGTCTTAATTGTTCTACTTTATTCCTCGCGGAAATTTTTCGTCGCGATACCTTTACATTTTATAATTATTAATTTTCGGCTAAAAATTAAATCCTTATCGTGACAATACCCTTTTGTTCTTTGTGATAAAGAGATATCACGTATAAAAACCTATGACTTTTATGCTGTTATGTTTTTCTGCGGATCCTAAAATGAAGCATCTATACATACCGTGACTTATTTTATTAACTCTAAACATAAAAAGTAAATATTCCCAGGTTCAGTTATAAAAAAAAACATGTCAATGCATGGCAGAATATGCAAACAAGTTTCAATAAAACAAATATGATGTTAATGTCAGTTATGAATGTCATGAAATGTGTCTGAAATATTTAAAAAAATACTATGAAAGAATTTGATAATCGTTTGGCATTAGTATTTAAAACGTGAAGGACATTTGAGACAGTTAAAATGTTTTTCCTAAAAAATATATACGTGAATTATTGTTTTGTTAATTTTTATTTTATTTTTGTTTTTACTTGTAATAAGTTTTTCGTTGTTCTCAATAATAAAGTCTACTAATTTATTATTGAGAAATATGTCACAGTACTATTGGGCAGGCTTTTTTTGTTGTAAATATATACTTGAATTATTGTTTTGTTAATTTTTACTTTAGTTTTGTTTTTACTTGTAATAAGTTTTTCATTGTTCTCAATAATAAAGTCTTGAATACTTTTTCCAGTGTATGTTATTCTTTTTTATACGGTATCATATAATATTGTAAGAATTTACAGTGAAATAAATTTAAAATAACTTAATTTCATTTAAATAATAAGTTTACTGATGATACTTATTGATCGAATAATTAGCTCATTAAAATTATTCAGAATCATACAAATTTAGGAAACTTAACAAATATAGTATTAAACTCCTAGAATATAGAATGATGTGTAATACTTAAAAATTGCAATACTTGCGTTAAAAATAATACACATATTTCATTCTACGCCACAGAGGAAAAAATAATATTCTTCTTGTTAGTTTCTTCTCAAATCTGACATCAGTAAAATAAGTTGAAAAGTTCATCCACAAAGTTTGGCAAGTTTTCATTAATCTAGAAGTTAAGAGAAAATGATTAAATCGTATAACATTTATTTTGTGAAAATATGTGAATGATTTTTGAGTATTTGAAAAAATTTATAGAATGAGCTAGATTATTTAAATTTGTTTCTTATTATAATAATATAAATGCTAAGAAGTTCTGCTCAACAAATCTATTAATTAGTTGCAAAAGATATGTGTATTTAATGAAACTAGAAAGTTAAATTTAATTAACGAAAAATAACAGATTTTATTTTATTGACTTATTTAATTTCAATTGCCAAAGTTTCAGAAATTTTAATTTCATAATGCACACAATATTTACTACACATGTTATAATATTTAGAAAATAAATTTTGTTAAATTTCTTTTCCATCCAACTACAATGAAAGTCTTTCTAGCAGATTATTCAAGTTGGTTGAATAAGTTCGCATCTGTGTTAAATCGCTGTGTTTGCGATGACCGGTTTTATTATCGGGGTAGCAGGTACGGTTGTAAAAGCTATAAGGTTCATAATTTCAAAGCATAAAATTTCTTACTGCCAGTGGCATGTCTCGTACTCCGAAAACTTTATAGCAGAAGTGTACTATGCGATGTATCGAATTGTTATTGAGTGGAAGGGGAAGGAGTGCAATGCGAGCGTTTGCACGTTATGGGCGATGTGGATACAGTCCGAGTAATAAATTTTCGTACTGTTCGCGGAACAAGTGGCCTGAATTCTTTTCCTCGCTCATTACTAACCGCTATAAGACTACTCATTTGAGTATGGATTGACAAACATAGCAAAAATAAAAATGCATTATTCTTATGTAATTCTTATATTTACGTCCATTATGAATCCAGCACTAGGAACTTGAAATCAAAGAGAAAAATTAAAAGACTGACTACTCTAGTCAGTGTGTGAAATGCTACTTTTGTTGTACTGGGCGAGAAATCAGTACATTAAATACCAAATACACTTACAACTTGTTATGTTTAACTACGTTGGGCATCAAATTGTTATGCCTAAGTATGCTGAATTGTGTACATATAGCAAGGCAATTCTTACCTGCGTACATTGAATTCCCTGATGACGAATTGTTATCGTTTTGGATGGACACCGTGATATCAGCGATAAGCTCGAGGGTCCTGAGAGATAAGTCGTGCACAAAAAAGAAGGGAATTCCACAAAAGCAGTATATTTAAAATTAATTGCCGGTAGGCGCCAACTAAAGTACAAATACTCACGGTATCTAATACATCCAACCATAAATTAACTTCAGTTTTAAAAAAAGCTGGAAGTATCCAAGAAAACAATTCAATAAAGCGCAACAAGGAAATAGCAAAAATATCAACAAAACGTTAGTCAAGAAAAAATTGTTGAACGAATTTGCGCTCGGATTATCGTTTTAGTTGGTCCTTAGAAGCTACCTGCAAAATCTGTAAGTGGCAGGATCTTTAACAAAAGAGTTACGAAATACCGCGCCGCCTGGAGATGTTTTAATTTTTGTGTTTTCCTTAAAGGTACGCCCCGTACTAGCATTTATCTAACATTACACAGAGAGTATAAAAGTTTTTCTTAATATTTATGATTTCCAGGTTAGGCTAAATAGTAGTAGATACTATGCAACAAACATTAAGTTAAAAACTTTAATAAGTTTGAAATATAATGGTTTTACAGACGAATTTACAAGTGTGATAGACTTGTTCGTGTATACCAACGACTAAATAAGCGGTATGCTCACTGCAATATTTAAATACCACATTATTTAGCGGAAGCTTTTTCATGGCGTGAATAGGAATTTCTTTGACAGCGCGCACGGAAGTAGTGCTGTTAAATAATGGAAAACATATTACTTTTTGGTATACAATGGACATACTACAAGTATGTAGTATTAATTTGATTGCAGTGAAAACCTCGAGCAGCCTCTGTACAGCTCGAGGTTTTCACTGCAATCAAAAACGATTTGCAACAAAATTTTTTAAAACTTTCATTATGCTTTGACAGCAAGCATGGCCGTCTTGCATGGGGGACTTATTAGGAGCAAATCCGTTTCAATTTGTCTATCCTACTGCAATGTCAGGTCAAAAAGTGATCGTAAGATGTCGCTATTTTATCTGTTCGTCACTCTTACATCGCAATTGCGAATAAATTGGGCAAGTCGTTTTTGGTCTGCAGTGGGAATGTCGAGCTACGTCTCTGCTGAAGAAGCCCCAAGCAGGGCTGAAACAGCTGTACAGAGGCTGCTCGAGGTTTTCATTGCAATCAAAAACGTTTTGCACAAAATATTTCTAAAAACTTTCATTATGCTTTGACAGCAAGCATGGCCGCCTTGCATGAGGGACTTATTAGGAGCAAATCCCGCTTCAATTTGTCTATCCTACTGCAATGTCAGGTCGAAAAGCGATCGTAAGATGTTGCTATTTTATCTGTTCATCATTATTACATCGCAATTGCGAATAAATTGGACAAGTCGTTTTTGTTTGCAGTGGGAATGTCGAGCTACGTCTCTGCTGAAGAAGCCCCAAGCAGGGCTGAAACAGTTGTATAGAGGCTGCTCGAGGTTTTCACTGCAATCAAAAACGATTTGCATAAAAAAAATTTATATCCTTTACCGTGGAAAATTGCCAATGTGATTCCGATTCCAAAAAGAAATGTCCCAAAACAACTCAAAGACCTACGTCCCATCAGTATATTACCGGTATTATCAAAACTACTAGAAAAAGTGATGGATATGCAGTTGCGTAGTTACATAAGAGAACATAAACCTGCAACTCAGGTCAGGCTTCAGGCCACAACATAGTTGTGCTACAGCGTTGCTAAATATCACTGACGACATATGTCAAGCTGTCGATAAAAACGAACTAACTATTTTGGTTTTATTAGACTTCTCCAAGGCATTTGATAATATTGATCACGATATTTTATTTTCCATACTTCATTTCATAGGAGTTGATAATAGTAGCAGGGAATTGCTAAACAATTTTATAACAAACTGATTTCAACGAGTTCTTGTAAAAGGTTCCTTATCGGCGGTCCGACCAATATTAGATCAAGGATCAATATTAGATCCGTTACATTATTCAATATACACTCATAACTTTGTGTCACAAATTAAATACAGCAACATAAATTTTTGTGCAGACGACACTCAGATGTACTTCACATTTAAATCTAATGAAATCAATAATGCCTGTACAAAAATTAATGAAGATCTTTTAAATTTGATCAATTTTGCAAATCAACATTCCTTAAATATCAATGTAAATAAGTCATCAGTATTATTTTTCGAGCCCAGAAAATTACGTGACCGTTTGTACAGCGAGGTTCAAATTCAAATTAACCACAATTTGGTGCCAGTGTCCCAAGAAGCAAAAAACTTAGGTGTTCAGCTGGATCATAGACTTCGTTTCAAGAGTTATATATCCAAGTGTATACAAAGTGCCCTTTGTAATCTAAAATTCATATTTAATAATCGCTTACTAAAAAAATGAAAATATGCCTATGCGAAGCATTAGTCTTGTCACAGTTCAACTATTGTGACGTAGTCTATGGTCCTTGCATCGATTCCGTAGATAGGAATAGAATACAAAAAGTTCAAAATGCGTGTTTAAGATTAAGTTATGGAATTCAAAAAAATCAGCGGATATCCCATAAGCTTCTTGATGTTGGCTGGCTGAATATGAACAATCGTCGAAAGCTTAATTTCGCATGTCTTTATTATCGGATTATTATCGAAAAGGTGCCAAGCTATCTGTACAATAAAATTAGTTTTAGAAGTGATATTCATCACATAAACAATCGGTACAAAGGCCTTTTAACTTCACCTTCACACAAGACTGCTCTATTTGAAAGATCATTTAGCTGGAACATTGTCAAAACTTTTAACGATTTACCGAATGAGTTAACGATTTTAGGCAGCAATTCATTCAGAATTTATTTTAAAAAATTCCTCTTTTCTTCATACGACGAGCGTGAAGCGTCACTTGCATTTCTGACCTCACTTTAACTCAAAGAAGACATTTCAAATAAACGTTTATTACTGAATATTTATATTAAGTATAAATATTAGAAAAAAAAATGCAGGAGCAGCTTTCGACTTTTATTAGTTAGGTTAACCGTCAACTTGTCAAAGTTGTCAAATTCAAATGATGTTAATCACGACATGCGTTCCCGACAACAAAAACCTGCTACAGCCTACTTGACCGTTTTTTTTATTGAACACTCGTTATTTTTTTCTCATACATTTAATATTTGTGGTTTATTCTGCTCTTTAAATTAAATTAGTTTCTTATATTAAGTTAGTCGCAAAAGGTTAAGTGGAAGAGCAGAGTGCTGATTATTCGCCTTTCTCTCAGATGTGTAAGGAGCTGATCTAATCATACTGACACTGTAATTATCAATCTGAGAATAAAGTCTATTATTATTATTATTATTATTATTATTATTATTATTATTATTTTACTCTACCCAGAGTACATTTAACACGAAAAATATTAAAAGTTTTACTCTAGACAATTTGTAAACATTACACTATTCTCGTGTAACTAGAACTTTACAATTTAATAATTTTGCAGTGTAAATATTTTACACTAAATTTTACATTTAGTGTAAAATATTCACTTTAATTTCTTACTGTGTATTGACTTATCCCAAGTATGTTGTGTGTTATATATATGCATTCATTAGTTCTTTCACATGTACTTCCCATTAATTTTATGTTGGAAAAAACCCATAAACCTAGAGCAATAAGCCCTGCGATAAATCATTTTAGATTTATATAAATCATATTGTTTACATTCGTCCATAAATTTTAGTAAATCCACTGTCTGCTCTTGGCTCATGTTGAAATACAATACACATACCCCGTATTTGTGTTATCTATTTGAAAATCATCATTAATGTTCCGGCTGCGCGAGTAAGCTCAATGTCTTTCTGTGTTATTTAATATGGGTAGTTTCTCGTTTGAAACAGAATCGAGTTGCGGTCATGCAATCAGGTAAAATTTATTTAGATGAACCAGTTTCCTTCGCGGATCGCATCAGGATAAATGTGTTGACATTTTTTATTTACTTTATAAGTCGAAATTAAAGTTTTCAGTCGTACATCATTCGGATGTTACAACCGTTGACCGATTTTAGATACTAATTTTAATTGCAACTTTCCTTTCAGTACAGTGCCATAACTACCGGTACTCGCAAGGGTTCTGTGAAACGGTCTCGGCAGTGACAGGGGCCCGCCTACGCTGACGACAAAGTCCGCAACCACATAATTCATGTTCTTTAAACTCATTAGAAAGCGGATTTGTTTTCTACTCACAATTTTATATGATAAATTAAAAAAAATCTTCGCTCTAAAGATCGTCGTACATCTAGCGCGGTGAAGAATATTTCTTTTGCTGTATTCTTATGAGAGTGCGCACACTGTTGCGACCCGCGGCGAACCGCAGCGCCGCTACCAGAGATATAGAGGAGGGGAGAGTTCGCTTCGACGAGTGCGCATCCAAATTTACGACAAATCTATGGAAGTCGCCATTTTGATGTTCGTATATTAAATACAACCGCCGCAGGTGCTTTATATACGGCGTTATACGGTATATCAGAGCGTGTTGTGGTTATGGGGTTATGACATTTTGTTTTTCAGTGGAGTTGTTTTGTATTATAATCTGTGAGTTTTCTGTGGTTTTTATATTTTATGGGACTATTCGATAATTTTATCTACTACAAGATGTCTTGTTCTGCACCAGGATGTTCAAACATTCGAAGCTATAAGGCTGAAGGTGCTTCTTTTCACACGTAAGTTGTTATTTGTACCCATTTATGCAGCAAGGATTGTTTAAAAGCATGTACTAAAGAATCATTATTGGTACAATTGTTTCAGATTTCCTCGAGGTGAATTTGTGAGAAAGTGGTTGCAAGTTCTCGAAAAACATATTGAAACATAAGTTTGGACAAGAAACAAATTCATTTGTTCTCAACATTTTAGTCCCGAAGATTTTATTGCTAAAGGTGATCAATGCGTTCTTAAGTCAGATGCAGTACCGTTTGTTACAAGTAGTAGTCAAATAAATCAGCGAACAAATCTGTACATAGTTACAGGTGAGATTTAAATCTAAAAATAAAATACAGTTTTCAGTTTATTATAATTTTTAGTATACGTCCGGAGAAAATAAAAACTAAATATACGATTGTACAAAAGAAACATCTCCAGAACCAACAAAAATTGTACCAGGCCAAGAGAATTTATTTAGCTTTTTAAGTACAAATTCTGTTTTCTCCGTAATTGTACAAATTTTCTCCGCAATTGTACAGTTTAATATACAATAGGTTAATTGTGTATGTACTGAATATAGGTAGATTTTCATGTTATATTACCTTTGTAGTTCATTTTGTTAATGATTTATTACTAATATCAAAATTCTAAAATACTGCAAAACTATTTTTTTCTATGGTGGTATTATGTCAATATTTTGCAATGAAACAGTCTAGGTAATTTTCAGTAATTTTAAACCGTATATTTATCAGACCTCGCATTAAAATATCTATTATTTTACAAACACTGGCACAAGACGTACAATATTTTAACTTTAAATTTAAATTCAGGGTTTTATTATACTGTAACTTTTTTTTTCTGATGTGTTTCTTACGAAATCATAATTTTTTATAATGCAAATCATGTCTGTTGATAAGGTGTACTTTTATTTCTGTTTAAATGTGAGTAGTGCATCTACTTAATTTTAACAGTTAAATTCTTTTATTTAAATTTCCCGCAAAATAGAGCGTCAAAATGGCGATATTCATTTTTGGTTAGTTCGCGCAGGTCGACGCGAATTCTCCCCTCATCTATGTCTCTGGCCGCTACCCAGCTAACGCAAATCTAGCGCAGCGAACCGCGGTGACTCTGTCGGCGTGGAGGAAATATTATTTTTCTCTAGTTTGAATGGATGAATACTATTGGTTATAATTTCTGAATTTTGTTACGTGATTGGCTAATAATTTGGAAGCGTAAACTAGTCCACGTGGAGTCGAGAAAGGATTCAAAGGAGGCGCTTTTACGGTTGTCGCAAACATTAGTATTCTTATGAGAGTGCGCACACTTACGCCAAGCGCGGCGAAGCTACCCAACGTATCGGAGTACAGCTAAAAAAAAGTCGCCGCACTGTAATGTGCCACAACCTTTATGATCCATTTATGATTTCTTTGTAAATATAATATCGCCACATTTATTGCGCTCTAGCCTGGAACGATTGTGTCATATTTGCGTAAAGCCACACATGCGTGTTTCATCAAGCCACGGCTGGGTACCGATATTTGTCGGTGTAGTAAAAGCATTAGTGACAAACGAGATCATGCATTTATGTATCTAACTTATGTATAGTAGAAATTTTGTGTAGCATTATCCGTCGCAGATTACAATGAAAGGAAAATTTTTAGAACGTAATTTAGACATTCTAAATCTAACGAGTAAGGAACACACAAAATTGCTTTTTAGTGCCTAAAGTTACTTATTGCGTAGTACACTAATGCTTAAAAGTTTCGAAATGAAAAGCAATAAAATCGTTCGAATTTGAACCTTATTGAAACGGGCCTAATATATTTCGAACTTTAAGGAACAGAGACACTTTCTCCGCACCCCGTTAGGAGGGTTGTTTACTTAGGTCCTATTAAACCCCGACCGGTGCAGATGTTAATGGTTTGTTGAATTTCGTTGCCAGTATTTGGTTCCGAGTATTTATTGAGGCGACGCGCGGTAGCGAACGCGGTCGCGGTGGCGAATTTGTTTGTTCTCTTTTGCTTTAACTTAAAAATTGAACAGAAAATGTTTTTTTTTTTAATTAGAATATTTTATATTGTTAAATAACAGGATTTCAGATCATATTATAAAGACATATAAATGTCGAATTGCTATAAAGGATCGACGATGTTAATTAATCTGAAAAATTATAATTATACCAAATTTCTGCCTTTATACACTTCTGGTTTGTTTGACTTCACAAAAATTTTATTCGTTTGTAGTTTGTGTATGTTTTTCTGTGGATTCTAAAATTTTCATTACGAGAAATACATAAATAGATTTTTAGTAAATATGAAATACAGGGTGATTTATTAGCTCACCGACAAGCTTTGCCGTACGGAAAGCTCACATAATTTTAAGAAAATAATAACAATTAGGACATATGTTCGATTTTATTTATTTTTAAGTAAATAGAAGACCTCACAATTTTGATTCTAGTTATTTTGTCCCGTTCCTCTGTACAAATGTTTCAGTCCTATTTGGGGCTTCGTCAGCAGAAGCGATCGCAGGATGTCGCTATTTAAGCGGTTTCTATTATGCTATTTAAGCATTTCCGTTATATTTTACATTTTTTCACGTCATCTTTATTTTATAAATGTTAATATATTGATATTTTCAATTCAATTTTATCATACACGTCTTATTCACATGTCAAGAAACCTATTCATGTAAAATATTTTCGACATCAAGAAAAATTATGTTTCATTTTACCGAACCTCTGTTTTATGATACCCTTTTGTTCTTTGTGATAAAGAGATATCACGTATAAAAACTTATGACTTTTATGCTGTTATGTTTTTCTGCGGATCCTAAAATGAAGCATCTATACATACCGTGACTTATTTTATTAACTCTAAACATAAAAGGTAAATATTCCCAGGTTCAGTTATAAAAAAAAACATGTCAATGCATGGCAGAATATGCAAACAAGTTTCAATAAAACAAATATGATGTTAATGTCAGTTATGAATGTCATGAAATGTGTCTGAAATATTTAAAAAAATACTATGAAAGAATTTGATAATCGTTTGGCATTAGTATTTAAAACGTGAAGGACATTTGAGACAGTTAAAATGTTTTTCCTAAAAAATATATACGTGAATTATTGTTTTGTTAATTTTTATTTTATTTTTGTTTTTACTTGTAATAAGTTTTTCGTTGTTCTCAATAATAAAGTCTACTAATTTATTATTGAGAAATATGTCACAGTACTATTGGGCAGGCTTTTTTTGTTGTAAATATATACTTGAATTATTGTTTTGTTAATTTTTACTTTAGTTTTGTTTTTACTTGTAATAAGTTTTTCATTGTTCTCAATAATAAAGTCTTGAATACTTTTTCCAGTGTATGTTATTCTTTTTTATACGGTATCATATAATATTGTAAGAATTTACAGTGAAATAAATTTAAAATAACTTAATTTCATTTAAATAATAAGTTTACTGATGATACTTATTGATCGAATAATTAGCTCATTAAAATTATTCAGAATCATACAAATTTAGGAAACTTAACAAATATAGTATTAAACTCCTAGAATAAAGAATGATGTGTAATACTTAAAAATTGCAATACTTGCGTTAAAAATAATACACATATTTCATTCTACGCCACAGAGGAAAAAATAATATTCTTCTTGTTAGTTTCTTCTCAAATCTGACATCAGTAAAATAAGTTGAAAAGTTCATCCACAAAGTTTGGCAAGTTTTCATTAATCTAGAAGTTAAGAGAAAATGATTAAATCGTATAACATTTATTTTGTGAAAATATGTGAATGATTTTTGAGTATTTGAAAAAATATATAGAATGAGCTAGATTATTTAAATTTGTTTCTTATTATAATAATATAAATGCTAAGAAGTTCTGCTCAACAAATCTATTAATTAGTTGCAAAACATATGTGTATTTAATGAAACTAGAAAGATAAATTTAATTAACGAAAAATAACAGATTTTATTTTATTGACTTATTTAATTTCAATTGCCAAAGTTTTAGAAATTTTAATTTCATAATGCACACATTATTTACTACACATGTTATAATATTTAGAAAATAAATTTTGTTAAATTTCTTATCCATCCAACTACAATGAAAGTCTTTCTAGCAGATTATTCAAGTTGGTTGAATAAGTTCGCATCTGTGTTAAATCGCTGTGTTTGCGATGACCGGTTTTATTATCGGGGTAGCAGGTACAGTTGTAAAAGCTATAAGGTTCATAATTGCAAAGCATAAAATTTCTTACTGCCAGTGGCATGTCTCGTACTCCGAAAACTTTATAGCAGAAGTGTACACATTTACAACGGGCCACACGCGTCGTAAGTGGCATCATAAATAAAGACTTGAGAAGGTCGTGACACGCAAATCACATAAAATAGCAAGTAAAGTTCTACCATTACGCACAAAGCAAGTAAGGGCTGTACTAATTATGTGTGTCGCATGCAGTCAAAGATTAGTTAAATTAATTAATTAATTTTTTACTGTCAAAATGCAAATGTTTTTATTATCTAACACTTTTTTATCATTCAGCTCAAAGTGCATTTCCAAAAATTATTAACGCAACTGAAATTTATGATACGAGCTAGGTATGCCAGTAAAACGTTTCAGAAATTCGTAATCTTTATTATGTTAAATTGTATTTATTTACTGTCTATTTTATGGCCTCGGCGAAATTTTGCCTTTAGTATGTCAGTTAGCTTCGCCCCTCCGTTCGCCGCGGTGTGATGTGCTACGACCTTAAGAGCATCTGAATGTATTCATTCATTTAGGAGTCATAAATTTTTTTATAGAAGTTTATTGGGAGTATCACCCGGAATAAAATAAAACTCGCAACTTCTACAAATATTTTCACGAATTTTAATTAATTCTGTTTGTTAATATCAGTTAATATTATAAAACAAAATCATAAATATATTGGAATCGGAAATCGGTTAGATATTTTTTCCAACGTGGTTCAGTTTTCCTAAACAATTCACCAATACAGGCCTCGTTAGCGTTGAATCCTTAACTCCTCGTTTGCCAGATAATCGTACAATATGGATGCTACTTATGGAATAAAATTATTTTTGGCCTTATGACAAAAGCTCGGACACATCAATTTTTAATTTGAATCTTGATCAATTGAGTTCAAACACCAACCACCACCTACAAAGTTGGTAGCGTAGTGAAGATGGCAGTTTAGCTGTCGAAATACGTATCTATGGATATAAAAATTATTGTGGGCGGAGCACAGTGGAACGATCTAATGGGAGCTACTGGACATGGCTACTATAGCTATATAGGTGTACAGATTTTTATGAAAATTTTTAAGATAATACCATTTACAATAGATGGTGAAAATTAAATTACGATTCATTCATGGGTTTATAACCAAAATAACAAAATACTTCTCGTGTTATGTTACGTTAAGTTATGCGTTATCAGAGAAGGATTATGAAAGAAAAATGAAACTGAAATAATTTTTAAATTCGCATATTACCGCAAATTTAGCTAAAATTTGTAACATATAAACGTTAACACAGTAATATACAGCATGTCCCACAGTAGGTCTCACATTTTCTTGCTACAAAATGATTAGTCCCAGCGAAATCAAAAGGTTGGTACTTTTTGCCATTACTAAGACTTTCACAGAATTTATTCCTCAGAATGAGGAATCTGTGAATTTGCAGTGGATATAGAGATAATGTTTCAGTATGAACATGGCCTATTATTTTAAAAAATATTTTTCTGTTATTATTTAGTTATGTTGTAAGTAATTAAGAAATGTTGGCATCGTTGTAAAAAGAAAAAGAAACCTCTACCGAATGAAATGCAAAATACTATACTGCTAAAAAATAAAAAATAAGATCGTACAAATGTTTTGAATAGCAATGCAATTATTTACAAATTCAGAATCAACATTGAAATTAGAGAATCTTTCCTAATTTATCCTAATTTTTATCATCAAAAATAAAAAAACTTTACAATGGTAACCCTTCCAAATTGAACACCCAATATAGCAACGCATAGATGAACTATTTTGAGAAAGTACAGGATGACTATACGAGAATTCCTACCCCCTTTAACTCTTTTATTTTTGATTTTAGGAAAACATACTTAACACAAAACTTAAAGGGATTAATTCAAAGTTTCTCAGTGTGCTCACAGAAAAACAATTGATGGTCGGATAAACGAGATATAAAATAAACTTAAGTTTTATTAAATTGAACACCCTATATATTATTACGCTTTTCGATTATAAATTGAATTAAATTAAATTCAGCATCAACATAGAAATTAGCTGATTTAATTTGTATCCTCAAAAATAAAGAAAAATAAGAATCACAACCCTTTCAAATTGAACACCCGATATAACAACGCATAGATGAACTATTTTGAGTAAGTACGTTCTATATTTTCCCACCCATCATGATTAGGTTATTTGGTTATAATTTATTCTAATAAAATAAATTAATATGAGGTAGGAAACAGTAACAGGAAGACAGAAAAATTCTCTCACTTACGGGATATGAACCCGGGCCTCTCTTGGTTTCGCGGCATGAATTATTTGTAAACGCAGAATTTTCCTGTCTTCCTCTTAGTGTTTGCTTCCTTGTATTAATTTATTTAATTCAGCACTAACATATCCCTCTCTTTATATTTGAGATATTCTTATAAAATTTAATGCAATTATGATACACAAAAAAAGTACAAAATGGTATCAAAGCGTAAGCTAACAAGAAAAATAGCAGTACAAAAAGAAAAAATTCAAAAAATATTAAAGTAATACACAACAAAAGTCTACCTTCCTGTACAAGAAAAGAAGCAACGTAAAAATAATGTAACCACAGTTCGAATATTTAAAAATAAACAAACGAATTTTAATAGAAATTAAAATTTCCGTTTACAAACACCGCAAGCTTACGAACATTAAATATTATTGATCTGTGATCGTTATTTTAGCGGTGGCAGCGTTTTGAAATTTTATAATTTTATTGCTGGAATTGCATAGGTTAAATGCGTACATTAGAGCTGAGGGTTGAAGATAAAACTGTGTGTAGGTAATGATTTTATCAGGTACTTGACAACTATTCAGCAGAATTTGCAGCTGCCACTGTAATTAGAGCTAATAAAACAATTTGAAACTTCAAGAGTGTGCTGCTGATTTACTGCGCGGCAATTAAATTTTAATATCCCGAATTTGTGCGGTACGATAATCGTTTCAATTTACTACCAAGTTTATTGGTTTATCAAGATAGTGCGGCGCACATTAGTTATTTACAATATAAATTACCTGCACGTGATTAACGAGACGTGTCTTTAATTGTCCGATGTATATGCCGTGCAATAAACAATATCTGGAACGAGTTTAATAACGATGCAGTTAAAGCCCTTATGTCGCACGCATACACGAAATTTGCTCGGAAAATGTGTGTAGCAAACCGTTGCATTAATACAGAGTGAGTGTGAAAGAAACCGACAAATTTAAACCACTAATAGAATCGACGTCACAGATCATGGGAAAAATATTTAATTCAATTTGTCTATCCTACTGCAATTTCAGGTCAAAAGCGATCGTAGGATGTCGCTGTTTTATCTGTTCATCATGATTGCATCGCAATTGCTATTTGAAATTTCGAGCTACGTTTCGGCTGACGAAACCCCAAACAGGGCTGAAGCAGCTATACAGAGGCTGCTTGAGGTGTTCACTGCAATCAAAAACGATTTGCAACAAAAATTTTAAAAAATTATTGAACAGATAAATCAGCGACATCCTACGTTCGCTTTTTGACCTGTCATTGCAGTAGGATAGACAAATTGAAGCGGGTTTGCTACATAATATGTCCCCTATGCAAGGCGGCCATGCTTGCTGTCAAAGCATAATGAAAAAAAGATTTGTTGCAAATCGTTTTTGCGAGCAGCCTCTGTACAGCTGTTTCAGCCCTGTTTGGGGCTTCATAAAATTATTTTATAAAAGTTGTTTATCAGAAAAAAATTGTTCCTAAAGCCGTATTCTCACTTGTCAATTTCATATTGAAAATTGGATTGAATTCGAAATGCGTTCACACTATTCAAGAGCACTCAAGATACAGCTCAGAAACTTCACTTTTAAGAATTCGCCAAACTACACCTGGTGTCCCACGCGTTGTGTTCACCCTTCTGGAATCCTTATTTATTAATCGACTTACATGAATTTTGGAGACAATAAATTACACAAAAAATGGAATTTTCCGATATACAACCAGCCGTCATAGGACTTCCGGTTTCGCCGGAAGTGTTGCAACTTTCTTATTTTAAATAGAACGCCCTATAGAGGGAGATTCAAAGAACTCATTCATTAAAAGTTTACGAATTTCTCGTTTGAGTTTCAGTTTCACATTTTGCAGTTATAAGTTAACGATAAAGATCTATTAAAACATAATTTTTGAAATCTTCATAAAATTCTAAAAATATTTTGTGCAACATGTGACACAAGGAAAATGAACCGTTTCCGAGATATTTCCATTTTTTTTAAATAACTCAGACTTGCAGAACTTTGTTTATGATACTGCCATCTTTGTGCAACAAAAACCACGATGCCCATTTTTGGCCTGTAGTAGGCTACATTAACATATAGGCTGATTGAAAAGTAACTTCTATTCGATCTAATTTCAACTGTCGAAAAGTCATATTTTTTAAACGCCTAGTGTATTTGTATACCATGTGACTTAAGATTAAATGTTCTTTCATCCTGTATTAGCATTCCCTATACCTATCTCTTATAGTTGTCATTATAGATGATTTCTTTTTAATACCTAATTTTTTTCCATTTTTCGGTATTGTTTTTAAATAGTGGGTTATGAAATCTAGAGAAATTATCATTTTTGAAATCATTCATCTACTAAGAATTAAAAAAAAAACAATTTAGTCGCTACAAAGAACCAAAAAATGAATTTTAGAAAAATTTTGTGCAAATCGTTTTTGATTGCAGTGAGAACCTCGAGCAGCCTCTGGACAGCTGTTTCAGCCCTGCTTGGGGCTTCTTCAGCAGAAACGTAGCTCGACATTCCCACTGCAGACCAAAAACGACTTGCCCAATTTATTCGCAAATGCGATGTAAGAGTGATGAACATATAAAATAGCGACATCTTACTATCGCTTTTTGACCTAACATTGCAGTAGGATAGACAAATTGAAGCGGGATTTGCTCCTAATGAGTCCCCCATGCAAGGCGGCCATGCTTGCTGTCAAAGCATAATGAAAGATTTTAGAAAAATTTTGTGCAAATCGTTTTTGATTGCAGTGAGAACCTCGAGCAGTCTCTGGACAGCTGTTTCAGCCCTGCTTGGGGTTTCTTCAGCAGAAACGTAGCTCGACATTCCCACTGCAGACCAAAAACGACTTGCCCAATTTATTCGCAAATGCGATGTAAGAGTGATGAACATATAAAATAGCGACATCTTACTATCGCTTTTTGACCTAACATTGCAGTAGGACAGACAAATTGAAGCGGGATTTGCTCCTAATGAGTCCCCCATGCAAGGCGGCCATGCTTGCTGTCAAAGCATAATGAAAGATTTTAGAAAAATTTTGTGCAAATCGTTTTTGATTGAAGTGAGAACCTCGAGCAGCCTCTGGACAGCTGTTTCAGCCCTGCTTGGGGCTTCTTCAGCAGAAACGTAGCTCGACATTCCCACTGCAGACCAAAAACGACTTGCCCAATTTATTCGCAAATGCGATGTAAGAGTGATGAACATATAAAATAGCGACATCTTACTATCGCTTTTTGACCTAACATTGCAGTAGGATAGACAAATTGAAGCGGAATTTGCTCCTAATGAGTCCCCCATGCAAGGCGGCCATGCTTGCTGTCAAAGCATAATGAAAGATTTTAGAAAAATTTTGTGCAAATCGTTTTTGATTGCAGTGAGAACCTCGAGCAGCCTCTGGACAGCTGTTTCAGCCCTGCTTGGGGCTTCTTCAGCAGAAACGTAGCTCGACATTCCCACTGCAGACCAAAAACGACTTGCCCAATTTATTCGCAAATGCGATGTAAGAGTGATGAACATATAAAATAGCGACATCTTACTATCGCTTTTTGACCTAACATTGCAGTAGGATAGACAAATTGAAGCGGGATTTGCTCCTAATGAGTCCCCATGCAAGGCGGCCATGCTTGCTGTCAAAGCATAATGAAAGATTTTAGAAAAATTTTGTGCAAATCGTTTTTGATTGCAGTGAGAACCTCGAGCAGCCTCTGGACAACTGTTTCAGCCCTGCTTGGGGCTTCTTCAGCAGAAACGTAGCTCGACATTCCCACTGCAGACCAAAAACGACTTGCCCAATTTATTCGCAAATGCGATGTAAGAGTGATGAACATATAAAATAGCGACATCTTACTATCGCTTTTTGACCTAACATTGCAGTAGGATAGACAAATTGAAGCGGGATTTGCTCCTATTGAGTCCCCCATGCAAGGCGGCCATGCTTGCTGTCAAAGCATAATGAAAGATTTTAGAAAAATTTTGTGCAAATCGTTTTTGATTGCAGTGAGAACCTCGAGCAGCCTCTGGACAGCTGTTTCAGCCCTGCTTGGGGCTTCTTCAGCAGAAACGTAGCTCGACATTCCCACTGCAGACCAAAAACGACTTGCCCAATTTATTCGCAAATGCGATGTAAGAGTGATGAACATATAAAATAGCGACATCTTACTATCGCCTTTTGACCTAACATTGCAGTAGGATAGACAAATTGAAGCGGGATTTGCTCCTAATGAGTCCCCCATGCAAGGCGGCCATGCTTGCTGTCAAAGCATAATGAAAGATTTTAGAAAAATTTTGTGCAAATCGTTTTTGATTGAAGTGAGAACCTCGAGCAGCCTCTGGACAGCTGTTTCAGCCCTGCTTGGGGCTTCTTCAGCAGAAACGTAGCTCGACATTCCCACTGCAGACCAAAAACGACTTGCCCAATTTATTCGCAAATGCGATGTAAGAGTGATGAACATATAAAATAGCGACATCTTACTATCGCTTTTTGACCTAACATTGCAGTAGGATAGACAAATTGAAGCGGGATTTGCTCCTAATGAGTCCCGCTTCAATTTGTCTATCCTACTGCAATGTTAGGTCAAAAAGCGATAGTAAGATGTCGCTATTTTATATGTTCATCACTCTTACATCGCATTTGCGAATAAATTGGGCAAGTCGTTTTTGGTCTGCAGTGGGAATGTCGAGCTACGTTTCTGCTGAAGAAGCCCCAAGCAGGGCTGAAACAGCTGTCCAGAGGCTGCTCGAGGTTCTCACTGCAATCAAAAACGATTTGCACAAAATTTTTCTAAAATCTTTCATTATGCTTTGACAGCAAGCATGGCCGCCTTGCATGGGGGACTCATTAGGAGCAAATCCCGCTTCAATTTGTCTATCCTACTGCAATGTTAGGTCAAAAAGCGATAGTAAGATGTCGCTATTTTATATGTTCATCAAAAAATGAATATTCAAGCGCAGATATATTAAATGTTTTTGATGATAAAAAGTCAAGAAGTTAATAAAAAAAAAATAATAAAAATTACATCGAGGAAAACATGTTATTACTGAGACACAATAGAAAGTTATTACTAATAAATAATAACTGAGGACAACTTAGAGCCAATATTATAACCAACAATTTGTGTATTGTTACGTTTCTAGGGTTTAAAGTTTATTTATTTAAACGAATAAAACACTCGATAAAAACTTAACCGTAATTTAATAAGGCTTAAAAACTAATTTATTTGTAACAATTTATTTTCTCACTAAAATCTAACTTCGACGATCGCTGTTAGAATTCGACTCACTGGTGAGTCAACTCCGGGCGATTTTATATCATTCGTCGCCGTCTGGAACTCTCTACGCTGGAAGATTCCAGTCTGTTCGATGTAGGCCCCGGTGGCGTGACGGCCGATGACACATAACAGCGAACCGACTTCTTGACGCCTTGCGCTAAGCCGGTTGGCGCGCCACACTGCCCCCTTCTTAAAAACGTTTCGTCTCGAAATGTTCCTGGTGATAGTCTTGAAGGAGGGTGTCGGAATCTACATGCTGGCCCATTCTTGCAACTTCCCGTCTGGAAGAAGTAACAGTCTACGGTTTTGCTGTTGCTGACTGTTGCCTGTGGGTGGTGGCTGCAGACTAGGACTTCAATTCCCGTTCTGTGGAAGATGACTTCCAGCATGCTTCGAATTACTCTCCAGTCTAGTCCGTCCAATCCGCAGCCCAATTTGGGGATGGCTAACTTCATCTGATGGTTCTCTATTAGCTGTCTCCTCAGGCTATATAGGGCTCTCCACATACTTTGATAGTCAGGTTTACCGCTTGATGTCTTCTTAGTGACTAAATAATGCACGTGGCGCCTCCGATCTGCCGTCGAATCAATGATCCGCAAGCTCTTGCCTACCACGGGATGCTGTCAGTAGTATAGCAAGCGGGATCCTAGGACACTTCGATGGCATGTTCCATCCGAAGAGACCACCGTTGAAATCCAACCCCAATTGTAGGGGGTGTTTTTATCGGTGAAGAAGTAACCCCTGTTGGTTCTTGTGCATGTCGTCAATGACCAGAGGGTGTAAGAAGTGGTCAATGACCAGAGGCTTTCAAGGTCGGGGCTTGTGGACAATGCTGGAGAGGCCTAAGAAGAAGAAGTCTTTCAAGGTCATCGTCAATGACCAGAGGCCTAAGAAGAAGAAGTGGAGGCTGGAGGAGCCTCGCCGCGGTTGCGCGCGAGCAGAGGCTTTCAAAGTCGCGCGCGCGCTGACCTTTGTACTGTCCTAGTACGAGCGGTATTTCTTGAACGCGTATCGTTTCGCAGGTTTGAACAGAATTTTTGCGCTACCTGTCACACACAGGTGACACTTGTTTGTGTCGGTTTTTTTTGGTTGCTTACTGATTGAAAAAAAAAAAGGTAGTAGTATAGCAAGCGGGATCCTAGGACACTTCGATGGCATGTTCCATCCGAAGAGACCACCGTTGAAATCCAACCCCAATTGTAGGGGGTGTTTTTATCGGTGAAGAAGTAACCCCTGTTGGTTCTTGTGCATGTCGTCAATGACCAGAGGGTGTAAGAAGTGGTCAATGACCAGAGGCTTTCAAGGTCGGGGCTTGTGGACAATGCTGGAGAGGCCTAAGAAGAAGAAGTCTTTCAAGGTCATCGTCAATGACCAGAGGCCTAAGAAGAAGAAGTGGAGGCTGGAGGAGCCTCGCCGCGGTTGCGCGCGAGCAGAGGCTTTCAAAGTCGCGCGCGCGCTGACCTTTGTACTGTCCTAGTACGAGCGGTATTTCTTGAACGCGTATCGTTTCGCAGGTTTGAACAGAATTTTTGCGCTACCTGTCACACACAGGTGACACTTGTTTGTGTCGGTTTTTTTTGGTTGCTTACTGATTGAAAAAAAAAAAAAATGCAAAAATGTAGATTTTTAGGAATCTGTGTTCGAACGTCGCTAGGGGGGGATCAGACGATAAGAGACGCTAGGTCAAACGAGGGATCAGGAAACTGATAAGACGCTTCGTTAGAATGTAATATTTTATTTCAGACTTGTTCTAATATAATATTACAATTTTTACAAATAAAAAAAACTTTTAGTTATAATTTACAATTAAAATAATTAGGATTTGTTCGGTTGTGGTGTGGATGATGATGATGATGATGTTTGTGTATTAAGTTGTTGTCTTAATCTTCTGTTATTTTTTCGACAGGTATTAAGTGTTACACCCATTTTATTTCTTCGTTCCAAACAATCTTCTTCTCTGTCAATGCAATCGTTGATATTTTTATACATTTTGTTTTGATTCGCCTGTTGTTTCAATAGTTCATCAATTGTTATATGTAGTTTCTTGCTACAATTGTTGGAATCCGCTCCAATCATATACAATTCATGTGTCAATGTATCGATTTGATTTAATAAACGTGATACGTTTTTCTTGTATTCGTTAATTAGAGAATATGCTATGTTTATTTTTTCGTCTAAGACATGTAATTTTTCTGTTGAAGTTTTATTTAATACTTGCATAGATGATTCCAATAAAATATTTTCTTTAATTAGTTTAATTCTTTCTGTATTAACGACTTCTTCACTTAAGTTTGTGACCCTTTTTTCACAATTTTCAATTTGTTGAATGTACTTATCGTTTAAATCTATTTCGTTGGCATGTAATTGAATGTATTCATCGAGCTCCTTTGTACATTCTTGATATATGATAAAACTGCTATTATAAAGTGTGTCGTATTCAGCTTGAGCGGTTTCATAACTTTGTTTATAGTATTCACATGAGTCAGTGGTATTGCACTGAATGCGCGTAATGGTAATGAAAAGTAATGCGATTAAGGTTCTCATCTTGCCCGGTGCAATGATTAAAATATACTGAATCAGATGTGTAAAAAATTAAATAATAAGTTCTCCCCTTCCTACTGCCAATGTTTTTTTCCGTAGAGGTCTTTCTGTAATTGATCCATCATACAAGATATACATTTGTGTTCTGGTATATCTGTCTCTCCTTTACATTTAGGGCACTTGTACTTCACCGGAACGGGCATCTTTTCGAGAATGAATGAATAAAATGACTACACAACACTTTATTTATAATTAATTTTTAAAACATTTTTACAGCATTTGTAAGTGGATTATATTTTACTAATCTATCATGCAAAATGAGACAAAAAGCGCAGGTGTTTGCGGGAATATTTTTATTAGTTTCAAATTCTAATCTTATGTCTACGGTCCCGGATTTGAGTGTTTCGTTTTGTCGGCTACAATCGATCACAACGAGCGGTGCTAAATCTTTAAATTTCGTAAAGCTAAGACACGGTTCGACATTTTTTGAAGCGTCATTTTTTCTACTAGATTGAAAACCGACAATAACGAAACGAGGTTTCTCCAATTGGCTGCTAGCTTTAACGTTCCACGTGTGCCTCATCGTCTGCTGTAGGAGAGGTAGTTCGTGTAGTTCCCAGTTTCTGAACGCGATCTCGAGATCTCTTCCTTTATCGATATATCCGAGCAATTGTAATTTTTCAGCGTCGGCTACTCGAACGTGAGGAATTTTCCATAGAATTTTTAAAAGTTCTATTTTAGGTTTTTCCCCGTTCTTCGTACGCTTGATGACAACTTCCTCGATACCTGCCAGTTAAGTGACAATGATCACGTACTTTTATATCAGTAAAATTGTTGAATGGTTTTAAACAAATGTGACAATGTGTGGCATTTCGATAGTCACACTCTTCTTTTACCGTTAATTTCTCACACGGTACCACGTTCGAAAAAATATCATTAATTTCTAAGCCGATTTTTTCTAGTTCATTGACAAACCAGCTTACACAATCTTTCCCAGTATGTAAACTGAATTTTGAAAGTGTTGGATTATATGAACAGAGCAAAAAATATGCTATAGAAAAGGGTTCATGTTTTTGATGCTTTATGTTTTTATTTGAAGATTTTAAATCATTATATTTTCTCAATATACATTCTATGTCTGCATAAATTACAAAGGGAACTTTCTCTTTATTTTTAAAATTTTTAAATGTTAGATATTTTTCTCTTTCAAGTGGTATCGTAATTTTAGTTTTATTTATATCTCTGCACGAAATTATGTGCCTTTTCAAATTCTCTTCCGATCCGAAATGATTTAGACAACGTTCACAAAACCACTTTTTATTATGTAAGTTACCGATTTGTCTGTGAAGTAGACCGGACAAATTTTTTATTAAAGCAAAGTGAAATGTAATCTCTGAGTTTATATTTAAGTTAATTTCATCATCATCAGAATTTTCTTCTTCTTCACAGGGAATCATTAATAAATTAATTCGTTTTGTAAAGTCGAACTTACTCAAAGAAATTGGTAATACTTCTGTTTTTTCTATTGTAAATATGTTAATTGAAAGTTCGTTTAATAACTCAAATTTTTTAACGTTTTTCAAACTAATAGGAAAATGAATACCTTCAAATTTTAAAACATTTGAAAAATGTGGATAAGATGAAACACGTTCAGATTTTTTATGTGCAGGTGCAGGATATAAAGCTGCCACGATTGACCATAGAAAACAATATTTGTCGTTGTTTTGTATATTTAAGACACACTTTTTATTTTTAATAAAATTAGGCATTTCAACATACGTTGAAATACTTCCGGTTATAGGTGTATAATTATTAATGTTAATTTTTAATTGTAAAATTTCATATAGAGCCCATCCGCTGTCCCTTTCTTGAAATTCCTCTAATTTTGATAAAATTTTATTTTTAACGTTTATCTCGTACCATTCCTTTAAATTTGTAGAGTGATCAATTACGTGATTTCTAGTCGTAAAATGTTTGATATCTGTTTCACCATTTTGCGGTTTAACAAAGTTGGCTAAAAATATTACATTTACTTTTAAAACACTTTTCGATAATTCTTTCTTGATTTTAAAATAAAAATGTCTATAAGATTTTAGAAAAAACAAATTTGGGTCTTTAATGCTTAAATTAATTACTGCACCTGTCCTCATTCTATTTTTAAAACATGACTCTAGATCCTGCCAAACCAAAGACTTTCTTTTTTGGTTTCTTTTTTTTCTTAATTGTTCTTTAAAAATTTCTCTATAATTTAACAAAAGTGTTAAATACGATTCGATTTTTGAATAATTTGGAATTTTTTCTTTATTTAAAAGCTTTAAGTACTTCTTGGTTAAAAAAATTGTTTTTTTAATGAATTTAACCCATTTTAAATAATCTTTTTTTGTTTTAACTAACTTACCAACAGTTTCAATCTTCTTCAAGATGCCACCCAACTGCTGACTGAAATTCATGATTCACACTTTTGTATGTGTGTGTGTGTGTGTGTGTGTGGGATTTATGCAAGCGTTACTAATAAACTGATATTTGTCTGCTGGTAAAACAAATTTTAATTTCAAAATCAATAATATTGAGATAACAACAAAGTTGAAGTACTTAATTGCATAAAAAATGTATATGTACTATGCCTTCTAGAACTTGCAGAATATTTTATAAAAATCTACACGTGTTCGATTGATGTCATACAAAATGTCTGTAAAAATCATTTTAATATTTAGATAGCAAAAAGGTTGAAGTGCTTAGTTGCTTAAATTATGTTTATCCACAAAGTTTCCGTCAATAAAATGTCTGTAAAAATATTATTGTTACACAAGTTCAATTGATATCAGCAAAATGTCTATAAAAATCATTTTAATATGCAGATTACAACAAAGTTGAGGTCATGCTTTCTGAGTAATTTGTGTTTTCCACAGTCTGTAAAAATCATTTTAATATTTAGATAGCAACAAGGTTGAAGTGCTTAGTTGCTTAAATTATGTTTATCCACAAAGTTTCCGTCAATAAAATGTCTGTAAAAATATTATTGTTACACAAGTTCAATTGATATCAGCAAAATGTCTATAAAAATCATTTTAATATGCAGATTACAACAAAGTTGAGGTCATGCTTTCTGAGTAATTTGTGTTTTCCACAGTCTGTAAAAATCATTTTAATATTTAGATAGCAACAAGGTTGAAGTGCTTAGTTGCTTAAATTATGTTTATCCACAAAGTTTCCGTCAATAAAATGTCTGTAAAAATATTATTGTTACACAAGTTCAATTGATATCAGCAAAATGTCTATAAAAATCATTTTAATATGCAGATTACAACAAAGTTGAGGTCATGCTTTCTCAGTAATTTGTGTTTTCCACAAACTTTGCAGAATATTTATAAAAATATACAAGTGTTATTTTCAATTAGTTTTCAAATAAGCAAAATATGAGAATGTCTGTAAAAATCATTTTTAATAGCGTACACTTATCGTTTTTCAATAAAAATAGTTGAATTTTATGTAAAATTAGATTAAATTTCATATAAATGCTGCAGAGTTTCACAGAGGGATAGTGTCTAAGAAGTACCAAACAGAAGACTAAGAATATCAAAATGGCAAACGTACCATGCACATTAATCGTTCAAACCAATGACGTGAACGATTTACCTATAAAAATGTTATACGTGATATGTAAACAATTATTTAGGTAAGATTTTTTTTTTTTTTTTTTTTTCATTGTATTTATAACATAAGTTGCTTAATTTTTTTATTTTATTATTATTTTTTTTAATTATTTTATAGATATGGAATGAAATCGTTGCAAATTAAAGGAAAAGATCAGGTGATTATAAGTTTAAGTTATTCACCGAAAGGTGAAACTTTAACAAAAAAATTTGGAAATTTACCAATTCAATATGTACGGTTGGCGTTGGAGACAGAAGAGGAAATGAATTTGTTCCAGCAGGCGATGCTGAAATTTTCATTTAATACAATCAGCCAACAAGACGATGATGACCGCATGTTAGAAGAAGCCCCTTCTTCTGAAGGAACGTCCAAAAGAAAAATTAAATGGACTACCGATGCAGTGAACAGCGATGAGGATGGTTGTGCGAAGAAAATTAAAATTCTAGAAAATAAAGTGCTAAAAAAACCTGACCTTCCAAAATATAAGGCGCAATATGATGAAGATGCACATCTATTCGAATCACAAAAGTATTCAATTGTGTTAGATGATTAATAAAATTATTTTGTATGTGAAATTCCTAAAATTTAGGAGAGGTATATGATGAAGATGTATATTTATATATATATATATATTTGTATGTATGTGATTCAATAAACCATAATTAAATATTTATATTGTTTTATTATAGTCTTTAACAAACTATTGATATAATAAATTAACATAATTCTTGACGCAATTTACTAATTATATTGATCTAAATCTATAATATTATTTAAAACCTAATATTTACAATTTTTTATTACAATCTGTAACAAACCATTGACATAATAAATTAGCATGATCTTTGGCACAATTTAATGTATTAATTTCATGCAGGTTACAATGAGTTTTTATGTAATTTTTTGTAAGTTTCAACTTTTTCAAATTAGGACAATTAAATTGATCTAAATCAATAATGTTATTATTTAAAAATTTACTTAACACTTGCTTCTTGTTAAGTCCCTTGACCAATACAATTCCATTTCCTATTAGACTTTTGATGTAAATGCCAATATTTTCCTGCGGTATATGATAATAGTCGTTTGAAGTATTCCAATTTAACCCATGAAGTTTCCTAGTTTGCCAATCGATGTGACGGATTAATTCTTCACAGAACCAAGACTTCTTCTGTGGTGTTGACACTAAAGAGTGATGCATCATCTTACCATTTACATCGTAGATCGCCACCTCTCTTATAATAAATTCACTTTCTTGATATTGGAATCCTTGTAGATCAATTATATACATTTTATATAATTTGAATAAAAGAAATAATTAAAGCAAAATAATTAATGCTTCGTTTCTTTTTCTTTAGTGGTTAGATTACGGTTGTAGAAACGTTTATATAGGTACAATTTCCCCCCCACTATACATACATACAAGGATGTTACTCTTATCTTCTTTAGTATTTCATCATTATATGATATTGTTTTTATTTATAACTATTATGTATATGATTAAAACCTATTATATACCTATAAACAAGTAAATAAAAGAGCTAGTCATTTATAAATTATTTTATTAAACTGTTTTTCTTTTTGAATAAATATAAAACCTTTCTACAATTCTTTTTAAAACTTTTCTTTACATTCTCTCTTGTAATTGTCTCCTCCTTGCCATCTTATGCAATGTTATTTTTATCTATCCAGCTGTTATGTGTCTTATCAAAACCTAACCATTTCACGAACACTTTATTTTTATTTCTTTTTAAAACTTTTTCCACGAGATAAACGTCTGGATATTTTACTTTTTGTAATTGTTCTTTATAAAATCCTCCTGATATGTCACTTCCGGTTGTGTCTTTTAATAAATAAGTAATCGGATTTGTGAGTTGTACTTTTCGAATCGTGAAAATCTCCGTTGACCAATTAGGCATATATGACTTATCGAAGATTCCTCTAATTTTAGAAATACGTACGTAATCACCGACATTGAATTTTTTACTTTTAAAGTCAACTAATTTAACTTTGTTGTACACGGTATTCAACAATTCTTGTTCGTTTTCCTTTCCGACTTCGATCGGCTTCATGCCTATTGTTCTGTGCTTTTTGTTGTTGTATTTTTCCACGACACGTTTTAATAAATTTATCCATTTGTAGTTGCCTTGTAGGTTAAAGTTTTTAAACATATCGTTCTTGATTGTTCGATTTACTCGCTCTACTATCGATGCCTTTTTCTCGCTGAACACATTATAATGGTTAACGTTGTATTTTTTCATTAATTTCTTGAATTCTTGATTAAAAAACTCCTTTCCCAAGTCCGTCTGAAGATTATTAGGTGACTGTTCGTTAAATACCTTTTCCATGGCATTGCTGACTTCGGATCCGGATTTATTCTTCAAAGGGAACGCCCAAACGTATTTTGAAAAGCAATTAATCACGATCAATATGTATTTATAACCGTTATTTTCCTTAGCGTAAGGAATCATTTCCACCAGGTCGGCTTGATACAGATCGTTCAAAGATTTAATTATGACTTTACGCCTTTGAAAATTAATTCTTGCAGGTTTGTGAATTTCATCTACTACTTGTTTTTTAGCGTCTGTAATTAGATTCACCATCTTTTTTTTTTTACCTGATGATACGAGCTTCTCTTAGTTCCTCTATTATTGAATTTATTTCATTCGTGTGGCTCGTATTACCGGCCGCTTGTGATGCTAACAATAATCTTAACCTTTCAACAAGCTCATTTGGATCATTCCAATGTACGTAATCAATTTTATTATCGGTTGCTTGCATCAACAATCCACTACCTGTACTATTACTGTTGTTAATTAAAGGAGCTACAATATTTTTATACTTTTGCATTTTACTGCCATCTACTTGTTTATTCGATTTATAATGTCGTCGATGAGTATTAGTCCTAAGAATGATTTGTTTATAATTTTTAGTATCTTCTTTGGTGTAATTCTCGGGGAATTTTTTAAACAGTAACTCATATAATCCTGGAGTACCTTTGTACCTTCTATTTTTAACAATTATGTCAGCTCCATCGAGATTTAATGATGAGTCACCGATTCTTAAGTTTTCAGTACTTTTATCGAGTCTCACTCCATATTTATGATCAAATTCTTTATTTTCATCGTCTGTGTACATATCATTGATGTATTTTCTAGGTAAGGGATGATACTGATCTAAATAATCGACATAGGCTTTCTCATCGAGACCCTTAAATCGTGAATCTTCCTCTTCATCCGATTCAACACTTTCTAAAATAGATTCTTTAAATCTTTCCGATTCGTCAGCTTCATCTTCGTTAAAATCCATCACTGATGGTTTACGTTTTCTTATAGAAGAAAATCTTTTTGGAGTTGCAAAATCATATTGTTTGGGAGTCGTAAAATCATGTAGTTGTTGTTGTTGTTGTTGTTCTTGCTGAGAGGTTGAAGGTTTTACGTGGATGTTGGATAATTCATTTTCGTTTCTTGGTTGTAATTTGCTTTCGATATTTTTCAAATGTTTGGTAATAGGTTCAAACGTCTTTTCTTTGGTTAATTCACCATGTTTTAAATAATTTAATTTGTCTCGAATATTTTTACGTTTTAACAAAAGTTTTTGTTTCATACATTTATCGGTCATCTTGAGAAGTAACGGTTCGTATGATATTTCAAACCTTAATAACTACAATATAAGTTCATCAGAGATATATATACTGATCAAATCCTTTCCTGTATCTTCCATCGTCCATGCGATTATCTTTAAAAATAGTTACAAATTCGTACGGACCGCTTCCCCAACAGAGAGAACAAATATTTTTAAATTTATCGAAATTCATGTCAGTGCCAACGTGATCGTTGTAAACGTGTTTTAAATTTAGGTCATCTTGCTTGAAAAGTATGAGAGCATTAGCATTGTCTCTAATCAAATGTTTTTGCACTTTGGCATACGTTTGAGAGAGATAAAACGAATCTATGTAATTATGTCTACCCATACTAAAATATTCTCTAATTATGTCTTGATTGTTGCATGCAACATCGTCGAAAATAAAAATCGAATTAGGTTTCGCTTGTGAAGGTGGAAGTATGTTCTCACCTGCACTGTACGCAAAATAACCGATGCCTTTGATCGGCTTCAATAGCTGTTGTAAATAAACATACTTCGGTTGATTTAATGATTTCGAGTACACGTAAACGTTTTCAAATGCCAAACCGTTTTCATGTTCGATCAAGTTAATGATAAGGTTCGTCTTTCCACAATTCGAAGGACCTACGATAATACATCTCAAGGTCGCAGGAAATAGTACACCGTGTCTTTTAAAACGTTCATCTTCAAAACTATTATTTTCTATTTTTAAAGTTATTTTTTGTTTAACTAATTTCATATTGTTAGACAGATGGAGCATCACATGAGAAATGTTATGAAATAGTTTTACATTTAAATTTATATTCAGTTAAAGAGTTGTCGTTTAAGAAATCACGTTTGTTAAAAAAAAAATTAGAATGAAGTGTTATATAGGAGACGGATTATTAAATTCAGCTATCAATAATTTACCCTTTGAAATGCACATACCTACTTATAGATTTTGCGGACCCGGTACTAAACTACATAAACGCTTGGCACGCGGTGACATCGGTATAAACGATTTAGATGAGGCATGCAAGGAACATGACAAAGCTTATTCTCAAGAAAAAGATTTAGCACGTAGACACGTGGCAGATAATAAATTATATAAGAAAGCAATGGAAAGATTTCGATCCAAGGATGCTTCGTGGGGTGAAAAAGCCGCTTCATTGGGAGTAGCAGGAGCCATGAAAGCCAAACTAAAATTGGGAATGGGATTAACGACGAAAAAGTCTATTAATGAATGTTTTAAAAAATTAGAAAAAACAAGAAAAACAGCAGAGTCTCTGGTTGAAAACATTGAATATTGTATAAAAGTTTTAACACAAAACGATACAGTACAAAAGGATAAGAAGAAGAAGAAGAAGATGGTACTTAAACCTAATGTAAAGAACATTAAAGAACGAGCACATCATAAAACAGATGTAGATATTACAGATAACTTCTCAATGAAACCGCATAAAATTAATGAAAAGAGAATAAATGAAAACGATAATATTGAATACAAAAAAAAATTAATCCAAGAAACCAAAAAGAACGAATTAGTACAGAAGAAAAAGAAGGCTGTAAAACGAAAACTTAGGAACAAAACTAAAATTAACCTTGAAGAAGAAGATGAAAAAATGGATGTAGATATTATTGATGACTATCCAATCACACATCAAAAAAGAAAGAACAAAAATAAAACTGAAAAAATAGATGTAGGTTTGGTAGAGGACTGTCCAATGAAACTGTCCAGACGTGAAAAACGAAAATTAGATAAAACGGACGATAACGATGATTTTGAATTTAAAAAAATTAAAATAAATCCAAGTGATCCCGTTATACAACAAAATACATCTTTGAAGAGAAAATTATCAATCGATGATGATGTTGATGATGACAATGTTGAAAAGAAAAAACCAAAATCATATGATAATATATTGAAATAAATTCTTCAAGGAAAGAAATAATGTTTCAGTGTGTAAATAAAATTCAACGAGTGAGGATGACAAAATTACGTGTTAAAACTAAAACAAAGAAGAAAGAAAACCTTTCAAAAGTAATAAAGCAAATACAGAAACATGTGCTTCAAAAAAAACCAAAAACTCTAAGTAAAGCAGTTAGAGTAGCTGTAAATTCATCCAAGAAGTTTAAAAATAAGATAATATCACCCAAAAAACGTATAATTAAAGTACCTAAAACTGGTGGAGTGTTACCTTTAATACCGATTTTCGCCGGTTTGAGCGCTTTAGGTGCCCTCACCGGCGGTGCTACCGGCATAGTGAAAGCGATAAACGAAGCGAGAACAGCAAAAGAACAATTGAAAGAATCACAACGTCACAATAAATCTATGGAAGCGATAGCAATGGGCAAAGGATTATATTTGAAACCGCATAAAACCGGACTTGGACTTTTTTTAAGACCAGGACTCGTAAAAAAAAAGCCAGATTTTAAAAATTCCTCACAATAAACCGATGACTAATATTGATTTGGAAAAATATGCAAAAATTTTGAAAATTCCTCATTTTAGAGGTGTATTTATGAGAAACGAGTTACCTAAAAAAATTAAAGGAAACGAAAGAGGAATAATTAACTTGGATAATGCAAACGGTCCGGGAACACATTGGACGGCGTACAAGAAAACGGGATCTCAAGTTATTTATTTTGATAGTTTTGGAAACTTAAAGCCTCCTGTAGAAGTTGTAGCGTATTTTATTTCGAAAGAGCCTTGTAGAATTAATTATAATCATAATGCATATCAAACCTATAACAGTTCTAACTGCGGTCAATTGTGCTTATCTTTTCTTAATAATGCAATAAAATAAAATAAATCATATTTAGTGTTTCATTCGCTTGATAACCGTTGACCTAGTAAAAATGTCTTTCTATACGTTCACGTTATCGGGCAAGGAATCCGTTTTAACCGCACAAATATATCCTCCGATTATTTTAGATAATAAGAAAACGTACGTTCTCGGACTGATTGATTTTTATTCGTACAATGTCATTCCCAACGTCGATGAAACAAACAATAAATTTTACATAGACAAACACATTATAGAAATTCCAG
This sequence comes from Prosopocoilus inquinatus, assembly GCA_036172665.1. NCBI lineage: Eukaryota > Metazoa > Arthropoda > Insecta > Coleoptera > Lucanidae > Prosopocoilus > Prosopocoilus inquinatus. Next base: position 47,726,695 of record CM069870.1, read on the forward strand.
AAGGCGCTTATGAAGTCGAAGATATCGAAAACTACATAAAGTCTCGATTGGTTGAAATTAATTTCAAAAATCAAAAAGGTAGTAGTAGTAATAATAAATTATTGTCTACAAAAAAGAAAAATGGAAACGTTATCAATAAAGATAATGAGGATCCTTATATAACACCCAAATTTATGTTCCCTGACAGAAATATAAATACAACCGCTAATGATGATGAGGTCATAGTACTAAAAGCAAATACGAATCATAATACATTGAAGTATGAGTTAAAAAGTAACAAGATTATACATTTCGAAAAATCAAATTCTATTGCACCTCTGTTGGGATTTAACAGAAGAAAACTGAGCGCAAATAAAAAACACATATCCGATTTTGCTATTAATATTTCTAAAGTCAATGCGATTTGCGTCGAATGCAATCTAATTACGAATTCTTATAATAATAACAATCAAGATCACGTGCTACACATATTCTTTCCTCAAGCACCTCCAGGTTATAGAATAATAGAAAAAGTAAACAACGTCATTTATCTACCAATCAATACCAACTACATCGATGAAATCGTCATTAAAATACTAGACCAAGATAGAAATTTAGTCAATTTTCAAAACGAAATCAGAACAATAAGACTTCATTTAAAAGAGTTAAAGTAAAAAAAAAAAAAAAAAATGGTGTTTCAGTACAATATTTTTCCGTTTAAGGATATAAAAAGACAATTTACATGTAAGAGGTTCAGTTTAAAGAAGCAGTTAAAGGAATTAACTTCTGAAAATAAACAGTTTTTATTATCGTTGGGTTTTCAATTATTATAAAGAAGATAAAAAAAAAAAAAAAATGAGTTTCGGTATGTTAAACATTGGTGAGCACGTTTTCACGGACGATTCTATTACAAACTGTGAAATACACAGTCATCCACCGTACGCAAACACCACGTTAAATAAATCAGATGAAATTCGACTACCGATTCAAACGCAGGACATCTACACGTTACCATCTCAAAGTTACCTGTACATCGAAGGGAAAATACTCGATCAGGACAACAAAATCAGCAATACTTTCAACTTTATCAATAACGGTATTGCTTTTCTGTTCGATGAAATCAGATACGAACTCGGTGGATCGGTCATAGATCGCGCTCGAAATCCTGGCATAACGTCAACCATAAAAGGATACATTTCTTTTACGCACAACGACTGCACACGATACAACAATGCCGGCTGGAATCATCTTGAAAATCCTACAATCACCGACTTAACGACAGGAAATTTTAGCGTTTGCGTTCCGCTGAAGATTTTGCTCGGATTTTGTGAAGATTTTAAAAAAATTTTAGTGAACGTACGACAGGAATTAGTGCTCATTCGAAGTTCTTCAGATCTTAATGCGACAATTACCACGAAGAACGGGGAAAAACCTAAAATAGAACTTTTAAAAATTCTATGGAAAATTCCTCACGTTCGAGTAGCCGACGCTGAAAAATTACAATTGCTCGGATATATCGATAAAGGAAGAGATCTCGAGATCGCGTTCAGAAACTGGGAACTACACGAACTACCTCTCCTACAGCAGACGATGAGGCACACGTGGAACGTTAAAGCTAGCAGCCAATTGGAGAAACCTCGTTTCGTTATTGTCGGTTTTCAATCTAGTAGAAAAAATGACGCTTCAAAAAATGTCGAACCGTGTCTTAGCTTTACGAAATTTAAAGATTTAGCACCGCTCGTTGTGATCGATTGTAGCCGACAAAACGAAACACTCAAATCCGGGACCGTAGACATAAGATTAGAATTTGAAACTAATAAAAATATTCCCGCAAACACCTGCGCTTTTTGTCTCATTTTGCATGATAGATTAGTAAAATATAATCCACTTACAAATGCTGTAAAAATGTTTTAAAAATTAATTATAAATAAAGTGTTGTGTAGTCATTTTATTCATTCATTCTCGAAAAGATGCCCGTTCCGGTGAAGTACAAGTGCCCTAAATGTAAAGGAGAGACAGATATACCAGAACACAAATGTATATCTTGTATGATGGATCAATTACAGAAAGACCTCTACGGAAAAAAACATTGGCAGTAGGAAGGGGAGAACTTATTATTTAATTTTTTACACATCTGATTCAGTATATTTTAATCATTGCACCGGGCAAGATGAGAACCTTAATCGCATTACTTTTCATTACCATTACGCGCATTCAGTGCAATACCACTGACTCATGTGAATACTATAAACAAAGTTATGAAACCGCTCAAGCTGAATACGACACACTTTATAATAGCAGTTTTATCATATATCAAGAATGTACAAAGGAGCTCGATGAATACATTCAATTACATGCCAACGAAATAGATTTAAACGATAAGTACATTCAACAAATTGAAAATTGTGAAAAAAGGGTCACAAACTTAAGTGAAGAAGTCGTTAATACAGAAAGAATTAAACTAATTAAAGAAAATATTTTATTGGAATCATCTATGCAAGTATTAAATAAAACTTCAACAGAAAAATTACATGTCTTAGACGAAAAAATAAACATAGCATATTCTCTAATTAACGAATACAAGAAAAACGTATCACGTTTATTAAATCAAATCGATACATTGACACATGAATTGTATATGATTGGAGCGGATTCCAACAATTGTAGCAAGAAACTACATATAACAATTGATGAACTATTGAAACAACAGGCGAATCAAAACAAAATGTATAAAAATATCAACGATTGCATTGACAGAGAAGAAGATTGTTTGGAACGAAGAAATAAAATGGGTGTAACACTTAATACCTGTCGAAAAAATAACAGAAGATTAAGACAACAACTTAATACACAAACATCATCATCATCATCATCCACACCACAACCGAACAAATCCTAATTATTTTAATTGTAAATTATAACTAAAAGTTTTTTTTATTTGTAAAAATTGTAATATTATATTAGAACAAGTCTGAAATAAAATATTACATTCTAACGAAGCGTCTTATCAGTTTCCTGATCCCTCGTTTGACCTAGCGTCTCTTATCGTCTGATCCCCCCCTAGCGACGTTCGAACACAGATTCCTAAAAATCTACATTTTTGCATTTTTTTTTTTTCAATCAGTAAGCAACCAAGAAAAACCGACACAAACAAGTGTCACCTGTGTGTGACAGGTAGCGCAAAAATTCTGTTCAAACCTGCGAAACGATACGCGTTCAAGAAATACCGCTCGTACTAGGACAGTACAAAGGTCAGCGCGCGCGCGACTTTGAAAGCCTCTGCTCGCGCGCAACCGCGGCGAGGCTCCTCCAGCCTCCACTTCTTCTTCTTAGGCCTCTGGTCATTGACGATGACCTTGAAAGACTTCTTCTTCTTAGGCCTCTCCAGCATTGTCCACAAGCCCCGACCTTGAAAGCCTCTGGTCATTGACCACTTCTTACACCCTCTGGTCATTGACGACATGCACAAGAACCAACAGGGGTTACTTCTTCACCGATAAAAACACCCCCTACAATTGGGGTTGGATTTCAACGGTGGTCTCTTCGGATGGAACATGCCATCGAAGTGTCCTAGGATCCCGCTTGCTATACTACTGCTGTCTTCGTAGCTCTTCGATTTGGCCAAATTTCTTCCTAAACACCTGAGCGATTCCTTTGGACATTTTCAGGTCTTCTGCTACGCAGTGGGCCAGACTGTACTCCAGTGGCACTTTAAAGAGATCTTGTTGCTTCTCCGTGGTCACTCCAAACCGTGCCTTGCTTCCTTCGGCGTGATGAGACATGAAGGTTTCGAAGTTCACTTCGGAAACTTGCGCCCTTTGTACTGTCCCTTCATCTGCTTGTCCATGGTAAGGGGCTATCCGGTTGAAGTGGATTACTTTGGGTTTGCCATGGGGGACCTTCCTGATGCGGTAAACGACGTCGTTGATCCGTTTCATCACTTTGTAAGGACCTTCCCAAGAGGTCTGTAATTTTGGGGAAAGGCCTCGACGTCTTTGGGGGTTATAAAGCCAGACCAGTGCTCCAGGTTGGTATCCCCCGTGTTGAGCGTTGATGTCATAGTGCTCCTTCATCCGATCGCTGGCCGTCTGTATATTGTGACGCACTTGGTTGTGGATATCATCCATTTTCCTGCGTAATTTGCTCACGTAATCTTCGTCGGCAGAGACTTCGCCAGGCTTCACACCAAACTTCAGGTCGCAGGGCAGTCTCGGCTCTCGCCCGAATACCACTTTCGCGGGAGTCTCCCCTGTTGTCTCATGAACAGATGAGCGGTATGCCATTAGAAACAGGGGGATGTACGTGTCCCAGTCCCTCTGATGATTGGAAACGACCTTGGACAAATGTCGGTTGATGGTTCTATTGAACCTTTCCACCATTCCGTCCGACTGTGGGTGGAGTGCAGTTGTTCTAGTTTTTCGTACGCCGAGCAGAGTACACACGTTCTTGAACAAGGCCGATTCAAAGTTCCTTCCTTGGTCTGAATGCAGTTCCATAGGTGCACCATACCGACTGATCCATTCCCTGACAAGGACTTCCGCAATAGTGACCGCCTCTTGGTTAGGTAGGGCGTAAGCTTCAACCCACTTACTAAAGTAGTCCATTACCACGACGATGTACTTGTTTCCACCATTCGTTTCTGGAAACGGGCCGGCTACATCGATGGCAACTCTCTCAAAAGGACTTCCAACGTTGTACTATCTCATGGGAGCCTTACCCCGCCTGTGGGGGCCGTTACTGGCTGCGCAGACTGCACACTTTCTGCACCAATCCTTCACGTCTTCCTTGCAGTTCACCCAGTAAAATCTTTTGCGCACCTTCTCCATAGTCTTCTTAACTCCCAGATGCCCTCCCGAAGTTCCATCGTGAAGTTCCCTCAGAACTTCTGGCACCCTATTCTTGGGGATTAGTAACTGTGTCTTCTCTTCCATGCCTTCTGGATTCTCCATGCTTCGTCTCAGAAGACCACGATCCAACATTATCGGCTTGCCATTTGTCGTCAGCAATGGCTGTCCTCGCAGTCGTGGCTACTTTCTCGTCCAAACGACTACAGTGCTTACAGTCTTCGGCACAGGGTCTTCTCGACAAAGCATCGGCATTTCGATGGCTAGTTCCTGCCCGATGCTGAATTTCAAAATCGTACTCCTGAAGTCGTTCGATCCATCGTGCAACTTGCCCTTCTGGGTTCTTGAAACGGAGAAGCCAGTTTAGAGCGGCGTGGTCAGTTCTCAGCAGGAAGCGTCTACCATACAAGTACTTGTAGAAGTGTTTTTACGACGGCTAGCAATTCCCTTCTTGTGACGCAATAGTTTCGTTCCGGCTTTGATAGGACTTTACTGAAGTAGCCGATCACCTTCTCTTGCCCCTCTTGTATCTGGGAGAGTACGCCACCAATCCCAACGTTGCTAGCATCTGTGTCCACGACGAATTTTCCTTCCGGGAGAGGATAACTCAGAATAGGAGCACTAATCAAGTACTGCTTTAGTTGTTCAAAGCCAATTTGACACTGTTGGTCCCATTCAAATGGACGACCTTCTTCAGTGAGTTTTGTCAACGGCTTAGCAATGTCTGCAAATCCAGGAACGTAGCGCCGATAGTAAGTGCACAGGCCAAGGAAACTCCTTATTTGGTGTTTATTTCTGGGAGTTGGCCAGTCTTTCACCACCTGAATCTTCACAGGGTCCACGGCGATTCCATTTCCATTAACAATGTGCCCCAGGTAATTCACTTCCTTCTGGAACAGGTGACACTTCTTGAGGCTAAGCTTTAGTCCAGCTCCGCGAAGCCGCTGGAACACTACTTCCAGGTTCCTTAGGTGGTCGTCGAACGTCTTTCCCACGACAATTATGTCGTCAAGGTACACCATGCACGTTGTCCAGGACAGACCTTTCAGAACCGTCTCCATTAACCTCTCGAATGTCGCTGGGGTATTACATAATCCGAATGGCATCACTGTGAACTGCCACAGACCCATACCAATGGAAAACGCCGTCTTTTCTCGATCTTCGGGCGCCAGCTCCACTTGCCAATATCCACTCTTTAAGTCCAAAGTTGAGAAGATATTTGAGCCGGCCAGGGTGTCCAGGGTATCATCGATCCGTGGCAGGGGATAGCTGTCCTTCTTGGTGACATTATTGAGTAACCGGTAGTCTACACAGAACCTGGTGGACCCATCCTTCTTCTTCACAAGCACTACTGGTGACGCCCACGGGCTGCTTGATGGTTCTATTATATTATCCTTTTCCATCTCGCGAATAATGCGTTCCGCTTCCTCACGCTTCGCCAACGGTAATCGCCTTGGAGCTTGACGGATAGGTCTTTCTTCTCCAGTCTCTATTTTGTGTTTCACGACATCAGTTCTTCCCTTGGATCCATTTTCTACCTCGAATACATCTTGATAGCGGCCGATCAGATTCTTTGCTTTTGTCTTCTGGTCTGGAGTCAATTCCTGGGCTGTTGACATAACCATTTCCCATAATTTCTTTGGGACTTTCTTTGTTTGTTTCAAGTTGCCGGGAGATGGAGGACACCATGGTGCAGCTTCCCAAGATTGTTCCTTTCTTGATATTGACAGAGAAACAATTGACGTTCATCAGGCGGACAGGTACTTCCTTCTTCGCCGTCAACAACATTTTCCCAACGAGGACTCCTCTTCCAATCCTTTGATGATCAGTATTAGGTTCAACCATAATGACTTGCCCATCTTGAAAAACACCATCCAGTTTTGCGTCGACGATAACCTCAGTCCTACTGGGTAATACAACGTCTTCAGCGAGGACTACTCGAGCGGCCACGTCCCCTCGTTGATGTAGAACCAACTCCTCATTATTGACCGCCATCACGCCACGCTTTAAGTCCAATTGGAACCCGTGGGCACACATGACATCCATGCCCAAAATTGCCTCGTCCTCTATATCTGCCACCAGTGCACGGTGTTTTATTGGAGTTGAACCAATGGTGATGATAACCTCTACTTCACCGTGGACAGTTGCTGATGTTCCAGTTACAGTTTTCAGTTTCCACTTGGTCGGCTCGGTGCGTCCAGATGACTTAATGACGTCGGGTCTTAGGATGGTCTTCGTCGCACCCGTATCCAACAACATGGTGTGAGGAATGTCATCAATGGCAACATCCACGAAGACACTGCTGGTTAACTGCCGTAGGAATATTACTTGGTTGGCTTTCGACTTTGGGGGCCTTTGAATACGGGTCGACGTTTGCTCCTCTGCACCTACCCGGCTTAGTTTAACTGTGGCTTTCTTGGATCCTGTCTGGGCTTTGGACATCGCCTGCGAACATGTCCTTCCTCCTGGCCACACTAGCGGTTTCTTCTGCTTGAAGACCTGTTCCACAATGCGGCGAACATCCTCGGCGGTGGTATACTCCCTGGGTCGCTCCTTTATAGTAGATCCCACCTTGGCGTTGGCGGACTCTTCCTCTTCTTCCTCTTGGAAGTCCATAGCCGCTCGCACCTTGACATGCCCTCTCGAAACTCGTCTCGCCGCTTCAAATTCCAAGGCATAAGCCAATGCGTTCTTGGATGTCTTCGGATGGGTCATTCTCAATGCCTGCTGGTTGTCTGGGTCACGGATTCCATCTATGAAGGTCTGCACCGTCAAACATTTGAGGAATTCAACAGGAGCTGTGGGATATGTCAACTGGGCCAGACGCGCAACGTCTGCTTCGAATTCCTGAAGACTTTCTCCGGATTTTTGACAGCGATTCCTCAACTGTGCATGGTATACCTCGGTCAGATGGGTCTGTCCGTAACGCATTTCCATCCTATTCACCAGCTTGTCGAAGTCTTCTTGCTCCTCTGGCGGCATCGTCTGTAGCACATCGATAGCGTCCCCTCTCAAGGCCACAATTAACGAAGTGGCTTTTTCGCTGGCCGTCCATCTGTTCGCCTTTGCTGCTGCTTCGAACTGTTTGAAGTAGTTGGGCCAAGAAGACTTTCCATCGAACGTTGGTGGTTTTATTTTCAATTTAGAATTTTCTGCTGGTCCTTCCACAATTCGGGTTTCATTATTTTCTAGTACTTCTACTGGTGGCTGATCCCCGAACACTCGCAACCCCGCCATGATTTGTTCCAGATTTTTGATTTTGTTATCCTGCTGGAATATTATTTCTTCCACATTTTCTTGTAGGTTTCTTGTTTCTTCCGATATTTTTACCACTAGTTTATCTTCGAGTCCTTTCGTCTGTTCTAGAAATTCACCCTTCAAATTTCCGGAATGTTCTAGAAGTTTCTCGTCGAAATTTCTGGATTGTTCTAGAAATTTCTCGTCTAAGTCTCTAGATTGTTCCAACAATTTATTTTGTAATTGGTCGAAATTTCCAGATTGTTCTAGAAGCTTCTCCTCTAAATTTCTGGATTGTTCTCGAAGCTTCTGTAAATTTCCAGACTGTTCTTGAAACTTCTCGTTCAAATTTCTGGATTGTTCTCGAAGTTCGTCCTTGAAATTTCCAGATTGTTCTCGAAGTTCGTCCTTGAAATTTCCAGATTGTTCTAGAAGCTTTTGCTCTAAATTTCTGGATTGTTCTCGAAGTTCATCTTTCAGGATTTTATTAAAATCGGCGGGACCACACGAAATTTCGAAAAGGAAGGTCTCTGGATCTTCGCCAGCTGTCAACAAATCGGATCGGAGACGCTGTTGAAGTGCGCCTTTCAAACCACAGGTTTCTAACTCTCGTTCTTCCAATTCGGTTTTTAATTCGGCCACTTTTAAGTCTTTCAACAACACTTTTCTCGTAGCCATTGTTTTTTTCCGATACTGTACTTATTTAATAATCTGATTAAATTTAATTTACTTTAAATTGTTTATTTATTTGCACAAACCCCACACCTGACACCACTGTTACGTTTCTAGGGTTTAAAGTTTATTTATTTAAACGAATAAAACACTCGATAAAAACTTAACCGTAATTTAATAAAGCTTAAAAACTAATTTATTTGTAACAATTTATTTACACACTAAAAGTCTAACTTCGACGATCGCTGTTAGAATTCGACTCACTGGTGAGTCAACTCCGGGCGATTTTATATCATTCGTCGCCGTCTGGAACTCTCTACGCTGGAAGATTCCAGTCTGTTCGATGTAGGCCCCGGTGGCGTGACGGCCGATGACACATAACAGCGAACCGACTTCTTGACGCCTTGCGCTAAGCCGGTTGGCGCGCCACAGTATTATTTTCAATATTTTTGATTTCTTTATTAGTTTTCATAAAATTTTGTTTTCTAAGTGTAAATTTCTCTTTGTAAGTGTGTAAAAAGTCATGTTAAGAATTCTAATACATGCGGCATGTGTAAACAAAGAAATTCAGATGATAGATATGTATTTAAATATTATTTTTCGATTTTTAAAATGAAATTGATATTACAGTGAGAAATTAATTTAAAAAACCTCATTTTGTAAAATTTTCATAGTACACTGTTTAGGAATAATACTAAGGAGTGAAAGAATTGATGCGTCAAAGAGAAAATCATGAATAGAAAGAGAAAGGTAAGAGACGGCTATAGGGAATGCTAATATAGTTCGAAAGAACATCTAATTGTGATTCTTATGGTACATAAATATACTGGCTGTTCTATTTAAAAAGAATGACCTTTCGACAGTTTGAATAGAAGTTACTTTTCAACCAACCCGTTAATAATTTTGTGTAAAAATAGATATCACTTGAAAGCCTACGATTATAGCCCACTACATTCCAAAAATTGAAATTATGACTTTTGTTATACAAAGATGGCAGAATCATAAACAAGGTACTGCAACGTTGAACTTTTTTTAAAAATCCCTCTAAAACGGCTAATTTTTCTTTTATCACAGGTTACACAAAATATTTTTAGAATTTCATGATCATTTCAAAAATGCAATAAACATGAATAAAAAATGGGGTATTCCATTTAAAATAAGAAAGTTGACAGCAAGTTCCGGTACAAGCGTAGGTGCCCGGAATTTGGAAATATTATATTTTAATAGATCATTATCGCTAACTAATAACCGCAAAATATGAAATAGAAATTCAAATGAGAGGTCCGTAAACTTTTAATGAATGAGTTACCTGAATCTTCCTTATGTATTATGTGTAAATCGTCAAAAAACAACCAAGTATGAATTAATATGTAAACACCTAAAATTAACCGTCAGAAAAACCTTACAAATAAGAGCTAACCAAACAACACGGAAATACGGAAATAAATAGTTCAAAGATCCAAAAAATTCTTATTCTAACGAATAAATAATAATATAATTCCCTCTTATTTTATACCTAAAAATCCTGAAAAATAAAATAAAATATACAGGGAGGGCCAATAGTGCGTTTTCTAATGAATGGGTTGCCTGACTCTCCCTGTATATTTTTACATATTTGAAATCTACGAATCATTACGAGTATGTATCAATTGGTAGTTTTCGTACTCAGAAAAAATTGTTCTGTTGGACTAAGCTAAGAAACACATGAGGCTCTCTTAACAGTATTGAGTTACGACGTAACGAAAATTTCAAATGCTATGAAAATGTTAAAAAGCAAAATACAATCAAAGGAATGATTTTCTCGACTGGTACTTGAGCTCGTCAAAACGTGTGACAAAGTACCATTGTTGGATCCAACCATGTTTAAAAGAAACTAAAGATAGTAAAATGTTGAGAGCTGCTGAGTGCTAAATGTGTCAAAAAAAAATTTTTTTAGTATAATTAGTATTTGGTTTTACTTTTAAGCTAACGGCGCTATGGCTAAGAATATGTACTAAAAATTAAAAAAAAATAGTTGCAAATATCTTTTGATTTCGGTGAACCTGTACAGTTGTTTCAGCCCTAGTGGAGCTTCGTCAGCACAAGTGTAGCTCTAGAGTTCCACAGCAAACCAAAACGATTCGACCAAGGTTAATTGCAGGTCAAAAAGCGTACCTAGAATGTCGCTGTTCAAACTATTTAAAAATTTTAATTTATGTATTAAATCAAATTTTCATATAAAAGTCTGTATTATTTAAGCTTCAGGTTAATAGAATCTATATATATATATTTATACTATATGTTTGATATACCATTACAATTAGGAGAAAAAATGATATCGAACAGAATAATAAAAGATATACGGTGTATTTAAAAATTGAAACTTGGGATGGTTGTGGAAAGATGAAACGTTTGGGCTTCAATTCTAGCACCCACCTTCGAAGCGGAATCAAAAAGGTTCTGTAGAAAATTAAATCAAAATCATTTATAATCAAAGAGATACAGAGGAAAAAATCGACTTTATTACATTTTCATTCATATTTCAAGAAGTAAGAAAAAAATCATTCTGCCGATGGATATAAATATCTCTTTTTCTATTTAATTGAATTTGTTTCTCTTACGGTTTAGGAAATAATCCCTTCACACTCAATTTGAAACAGTCGGTATAAATAAAAAATAAGTATTTGAATTCGACGTAAGAGTAAGGCACCTTTTTCTATGACCCTTTATAAAAAGACATTTTTCGTCACCGAATACTCCAGCGAAAGTTTGATTTCCGTCACTAATCTCATAATGTTAGCTTTCACTAGAGATGAAATTACTTAGAAATTGTAACATCTGTCTAGTTAAACGAAGAAAACAACTGTGTTGCTCTGCATCATAAAAATTTTATTTTGCACTACCGGTTTCGCTTAACTAAGCATTTAAGCGCCTAAATTACAAATTAAGAAGTAAGAATCTTTTAATTTTAAAAGGGAAACAGGACTTGCATGTCTGCAGGTGAGCGAGCGAAGGAGCACCAACTTAATATGTAAAAACCAGAGAAGCACTAAAACTTAGAACTTAGAAAAAGACACCCTGGACAACAAGAATTAGCAACTTTCCAACGAATAAAGTTTTCAAAAAGAACTCAATAAAACAAACTGCAATAAATAATGGATACACGTCACAAATTATTGACAACATTTTAAATAAAAAACTCTTTAAAAAAACAATAGATTTGATATATCCTAGCCCAACCGAAGAAAAACAACAATTATTGCATACACAGGCAAAACTAGCGAAAACATCAAAAAGTATCTCACTAAATTAAATATCAACGTTACTTTCAAAACCAATAATACACTAGGAAAATATATAAAAAATAGTAAAAGCAAAATAGATAAAAATGATAAGTTAGGAGTACATCAGCTAATACGTGGGGGATTGTATAAAAACGTATACCGGCTGTTTCAAATTGAGTGTGCACTGAAGGGATCTCCTAAACCGTAAGAGATACAAATTCGGTTAAATGGAAGAAAAGCTGCACGAATCAATGCCTAATTCGTGTCCATTGAGGAAATGATTTTTTTATTGTTTCTTCTTGAGATATTAATAAAAATATAAAAAAATCGATTTTCTTTTTCTCTCTGTACCTCTTTTAAAACACATAATTTTGAAATTCTGATTCAATTTTCCACTTTTTGGCACTTTTTAAATCTGCTTCGAATAGGAGTAACAGAATTGAAGCCAGACGTTTCGTCTTTCCGCGACCATCATCAGTTTCAATTTTTTAAATACAACTTATGTCGTCTTATTGTTCTATTGGCTACAATTTCTCCTGATTGTAACGGTGCATCACACTTAATAGTTGATATTAATCTGAAGCTTAAATAATATAGATTTTTATATAAAAATTTCAAATTTTTAATTCATTTTCTTAGCTATAGTGTAAATGGTAATAAACTATTTAAAGTTTTTCTGTATCGTTATTTTAATAACTTACGAAATGCACTTATAAAAATGAACTTTCACCGACAAATATCTAGTGGTTCTAATATAACTTTGGTATAGGAATAAAAAAAGCCTAGTTTTTAATTTTGACTCGCACTGTAAGGTTAAAAGAAAAAGTGAATACTAATTATACTAAAAATATTTAGATATTACTGAATAGTTCCTTCCGCAAAGACATTGGCTGCTAAAAACGAATATTTTTGTGATAAATTTGAAAGCTACTTTCTGTAACAATGTAAGTTTTTTTTTTTCTTTAGCACTCTCAACAGTTCTCTCAACACTTCACTATCTTTATTTTTTTTTAAATAAGGTTAAGTCCAAAAAGGTACTAAATATTGTCACTCGTTTTGACCAGTTGAAGTTTGGCACGTTATATCGGGATCACCATCCATAATGTAAACAGGATAAAGTAGGCTTTATGTTTTGGACATTAAAACAGTAACTAGCATTAAGATAAATAATAAGGAGGAACTAAAAAGGAGAATATTATATTCTTGCAAGAAATGTTTCGCGAATTCATGTTCGACACGCTGGACAACACATAGGATTAAGAACGAACGTGTGTCTTGAAAACAGTGGAGGACATTTCGAGGATTTACTTTAATTTATTTATTTCACAAACTCATGTTCTTCTTCTCTAATTTTTATTCAACTTATTTATTTTGTTCTTGTAATTTAATATGTTTATATTCTCTTTATTTGGTTTGTGTTAACTACCTAATATCATTTAGTCAATATTTGTTGATGTTTCCTATTCCAACAACTTAATGTTAGTTGCTAATACTTAACAAATAAAAAAGTGGTTAGGAATAAATTTTATATTTATTTATATACCCTGCCTTCAATTGAATTCCTCATTAAAGTGGGCTATGATTTCGCTGTTTTTTTTTCTCCTAAGATTTGCAGCACTGATAGCTGTTCAATTATTTAATTAAACAAATGTCAAATTGACACTTTGTATTTTCAATTAATTCAAAATGTTAGAATTACAGCAGAAAATATTTATTGTTGAAAGTTATTTTCAAACCGGTAGAATAGAAAATGGACAGTTAGTTTATTCAATTAATCAGTGTGTACAGAAGTTTCGACAGCAGTTTCCTAATTTTGCTGTTACTTATGAACAGCTAGTTAAACATATCCATGCTTGTGTTCTTATATTTCGTGAAACAGGATCACTTGGTCGCAAAACAGGGAGCGGAGCAGCTAAGAAAAGGACTGCAGCCTGCATTGAAGATGTTCGGGATCGAATCGAACACTCTCCCAAGAAATCTATTGCGAAACTTTAACAAGAAGTTCAGCTATAAGTGGGAACATGTCACACTATTCTTAAAATAGACTTGAAGCTTTATCCATATAAGATTCAAGCAGTCTATGAACTCAGGCCAGTAGATTTTCACAGAAGAACAGAATATTGTCAGTGGTTTCTTGATAACTTAAACAACGACGACATTCTTGACAAGTGTTTCTTTTCCGATGAGACCTGGCTTCATCTCTCAGGGTATTTAAATAAACAGAATATGAGAATATGGTCAGCAGAAAATTCCCAAGAATTTGTGGAAACTCCATTACATCCATTAAAAATTGGTGTTGGCTAGCAGTGTCAAGAAGGCGTATCATCGGACCAATATTTTTTAACGACTCAGTAACTGCTGAAAGAAACCGAAATGAGTTATTAGAACCTTTCATTAATCAACTACATGATGATGAACTTACAGAAGGGTTTTTTCAGCAAGAAAATGCTACTGCCCACACAGCTCATCAAACAATGACTTTCCTGCAGCAGTTTTTCGATAATCGGATTGTGAATTTTCCTGCAAGGTCTCCGAATCTCACAATTATGGATTACTTCATTTATCCGCACATGAAAAACACAGTTTTTAGAACTACGCGTCACACAATCGAAGAACTTCGTGCGGGCATTACAGATGTGTGTGCTAACATAACCCCCGAACACTTAGCAAACGGGTTTGAAAACATGAAACGCAGAGTACGCTTATGTATTCAAGCTGAAGGAGAGCACTTTGAGCATCTACTTTAAACTTTAATAATAGTGAGTTTGCGGTAGTGTGATTTCCGTTATAAAAATATTCCTTATAAACTGTAATGTTGTTGTTATGGAAAATTATTCCGTATAACTAATTTCCGAACGCTATTTTTTAAAATAAGTTAGCAAATCAGGAAATAATCCTTACGGAATTTGTAGGCGTGCACAGCTGATTTTAGTCGACATAGTTGCCGAACATTTTTAGGTTATAGCAAACAAGCATGTAAAATTTTATAAAAGCTAATAAATTTATTAATGTTATGAATAAATAAAATATAAACAGATAACTGACATTGCAGTAGGATAGACAAATTGAAGCGGGATTTGCTCCTAATAAGTCCCCCATGCAAGGCGGCCATGCTTGCAAGCAGGGCTGAAACAGTTGTACAGAGACTGCTCGAGGTTTTCACTGCAATCAAAAACGATTTGCACAAAAATTTTTCTAAAATAAAATATACTTAATAATAATATTATTGTAAAAGATGCAAAATTATTCTGATTTTCAGTACTGACCAACTGACAACATCATATTAGACGAGCTATCTGTCCATCTGTCATGCTGACAAT
This sequence comes from Prosopocoilus inquinatus, assembly GCA_036172665.1. NCBI lineage: Eukaryota > Metazoa > Arthropoda > Insecta > Coleoptera > Lucanidae > Prosopocoilus > Prosopocoilus inquinatus. The sequence continues at coordinate 47,742,010 of CM069870.1, forward strand.
TCTTGCTCCAACGGTCACTTCCTAACCAAGAGACGTTTATAACGTAATTTATTTTTGACGATAACCGCAAACGAACTTTTCATAATATTGCATTACATTGTATTATAAGCAAAAATGGCCGTATAACGTAACGGAAAAGGGTTGCCGCAAACTCACTATTGGGTTTTTATTTGATGTTATGATCAGTACTGACAGTTAATGACAACTGTTTTCTCTAGAATTGTGTCGCCAACTTCATAAAAAAATCACAGTTTACTTTAATGAGGAATTCAATTGAAGGCACGGTATAAGAAAAAAAAAACTCGTAAAAGTGTACTTTCGGGGTTGCTACGGGCGAACGGTGGGTTTTCATAGCAAATGATCCGGACGAATCCGACGGCGAAAATCGAGGCGCGACCTCTAATCGTCTTCGATTTCGTCACCGTTTCGAAATGCCCCACCCTTTTTAGGGTGTTTTTGCATGGTTTTTTGAGATTCCCAGAGCTACGGGCTCACTCGGCGGGCTCATTTTGGAAAATTTTTTGCGCCCCTTCGGCCCGGTCGAATCAAAATTAGCTTCTCGGCATCGTATGGTCTAAAGGATGGAAGAATTCGGTGGCGGCGGCCGTTTCCAGATCCGACCATGGGGGGCGGAGATTTTGTACCCCCTCTTTCGAAAACGGCCGTTTTTCGATTTTCAAAAAATTCCGGCGTCAGCATTTCTCGGCCGATCAGGACGAGCTCCGGATCGTAGTTGCGGTAGGTGGGGGGATTTTCGCCCCCGGAAGATGGCGTCGAGTCAGGTCCCGGAAGGGCCCCGAAAAAATTTAAATCGGCGATTTTCGCCCGTTTTCGCGCCTTTTTCGAATTTTCTCCGAAACGGGAAGAAAGAATTCGATTAAACTCCCGGGGGACCTTCCCCCGTCTTTCCTCCGTCCGACACAGGGCCGCTCATCTCCGGAAACCTACGGGGAGCGGAGCCGCGATTTTTCAAAGAGGACCCCTTTTGCGACCTTCTTTTCACGAATTTTTTCGTGGGCGTCGGAGGGGTTGGGTCGTCTCGAGCGGCGCATCATCGTAGGGCAGAAAACGACGGGGAACGCGACGCTTTCGAGCGCGAAGCGCGGGTCCTTCCCCTTTCGAACGGCACCGACCTCGCTCGGATCCGACGTTCCACGGTCGAGATGTGATTTCTCAAAGTCGACGGTGTACGCTCGACCGAACGCGACGATTTTTTGACCGATTTTGTCAAGGGAGAATCCTCCGTTCCAACGCCGGCAAAACGTGTCGAGCCTCTCTACGAGGGACGTTCGAAATGTTAGGGAACCGCCGGGCCGGCGAAATTTAAACCGGATTTCGGTGTACTTCCGCGCGGTCGAGCGGGGCGCGCGACGCGTCGATCGAAAGCCTCGCGGCGGGGCAACGTCGTCGTCGAGACGCCGACGCCATCTTGGAAACCGAATTGGGGGTGCCACGATCGAAATCGGTCGCGTCGGACGTAAACCCGGGTTGTCGCATATCAAACGAAAACCCTCGCCTAGCGGCGACGGAAAATCGCGTCGGTTCGATTTTTCGATCGAAGATGGCGCTGCAGTAATCGAAATCGGTCGCGTCGAACGTAAACCCGGGTTGTCGCGTATCAAACGAAAGGTCTCGCCGAGCGGCGCCAGAAAATCGCGTTGGCTCGAATTTTCGATCGAAGATGGCGCTGCAATGATCGAAATCGGTCGCGTCGAACATAAACCCGGGTTGTCGCCTATCAAACGAAAGGTCTCGCCGAGCGGCGACGGAAAATCGCGTCGGTCGCATTTTCGATCGAAGATGGCGCTGCAATGATCGAAATCGGTCGCGTCGAACGTAAACCCGGGTTGTCGCGTATCACACGAAAGCGTCAGTTCGATTTTTCGATCGAAGATGGGAGCGCCACGATCGAAATCGATAGTGTAACGCCTCAAACGAAAGGTCTAAATCGATCGCGTCGAATTCTTTCCGACGTAGAAGAAAGTAGCTTTACGAACGTAATGTTTACCACATGGCGAGAGATATACGGGGTGATATCGAAAATGTGACACGAACGCGTGTGTAACAGTGAAAAAGTGTTTCCACTGAAAAAAAAAATAAGTGTTAAAAACAACTGAAAACCTCCAAACTCCATTTCTCCGATGTTACCGTAAAGTGTCGAGCAGAACAGATAAGTACTGAAACTTTCATCTAACCTAATTACTAAGTTGTATTTCTGAACGGTTCCTCCGTTACATATGATGTGGTTGGTCGGTAGCGGTAGAATAGCCGAAATAATTTTTCGCCTTAAATCCTCATGAAAGTATCACGCGATTAATATGTTTATCTCATTCTATCGCGGTGCTAGACTGACGTGTAGTAAAACTAATAACTACTGCCTGGTACATATACAATATTTTCTCACAGCAACTACGAAGCATCAGCGCGACCGCGGTCATTTCGTAAGATTGCAGAAAATTCAGGTGGGCGTTCGTAACGTTCTTCCTTTCTTATCTCTCATCTCTCTTACGGATAATCCCATCGGGTAATAAAGAAAAAAAAAATCAACGCGTTGCGTAGTTTTTTAACGAATTACCGTTTCGTCAAAATCCAGAATCTTAGATAAAGTCTACGAGTAAACAAACGTGATAACGTCTGCAATTAATCGCATGCCGTCGTCAGCCGGTCGGCACGTTAATAATTATCGCACCGACTTTTCACACCCGATTCGAATGAGAATATGTTACGCGCGTAATGAATTTTTCAAATTTCTTAGTGTACGGACATAACGTGAGTATTATTTTCATGTTATTTCTTTTTCTTGGGAGGATGACGATGCGATTACGATGACCAGTCACTTATTCTTATTAAGTAAGAACTATACGTGTTTAGCAATTGCGGGCTTTGCTGGAAATACTCCGGTAATCCGAAAAGACGTTATAAAACGATCGCGGCGGCGGCGGCGTCGTTTTGCCGGTTAAATTCTTCACGATTTGCATTGTGCCGCCGCGTTTACGCAAAATTGTTACCTTCCCGTCCGATGAGACGGGAGACGAGAGACGAGACGATGAGATTAGATGAAATGAAATTACGATTCGTTTTTCATGTAAAAATTTCATTCAGCATCATTTGGCCATGGCGGACGACGGGGTTGCCGGTTCGCGTTCCGAACTACCTACTTCCCGCTGAACAATTATTTCCGAGTTTTCTTAGCAAATAATAATAATACATGGGGACCGGCGATTTTTTACTTCTCACTTTTCATTCTTATGTTGACTTGCGACGCGAACGCATACGGCCGGCGATTTTCTTTTCTCAACAATGTTCATGGGGAAACCATCCGACAAATTCATTTCTTAAGCCGGCAATACATGTTACAATCATTTCACGTAAAAATTCATGTAAACATGTGTGTATATATTCATGAATTGTAATTTGCAATACACGTTTCAATTATATTAATAAAAAGATGTTCTGCTAAATAGTAATTTAAAATGTTAATGTTGGTGAAAATGGTAACTCATGAATGCTTCTAACTTCAAGTTATTTTCTTTGGGCAGCTGAGAATGTTGGATTATGTTATGACCATCACTGATGTCTTGAAGCTAAAATTATTTATAAACATATACCCACATAAATTAGCTGAAGTCGTTCTTTATTCATCTGAGTCAACAGCCAACAGCAACAATCAAAGTCACTAGAATTTACTAAAATTTCACGTCAAAAACCTTGAGAAATTGAACTTGCTCTTTGTTTTCAATTTTACATGTATAAATTCGTGTAATTCTTTTTGTTCGCTATACACGGTGAAAAATAGGTTTTGCCATAAATTACATCTAAATTTCATACAATTTATGATCGTCTATTGCGGGCTTTAGTGCTTTTTTTCTCTTCGGACGGAGAACATAAACCTACGTTAATCTGGATGCCCTTTTCGTAATTACACACGCATATGACAATCATAGGCGCCGCTTCGTCGGGTGCACGGACCTCGTGCACCTGACAAATGATTTTGTGGGGTGCAAAAATATTAAAAAGCACCCGACAAAATAATTCGTTATCACCTCGTGAAAGAATTAGTAATTAGACATCGTTAAATAATTCAGATTTTTTGATACAGTTTCATCATGTTTTTCTTAATAAGTAAACAAGTGAGCTTCGCTACGCTACGCCCACTTGTTAGGTATGGACAGAGGCTTGTGTGGACAGAGGCTTGTTTGAACAGAGGTTTTGTTTGGACGGAGGCTTTGTATGGACGGAGGCTTCATTTGGACGGAAGAGGTGAAGAAAGCGCTGCGCGCTGTTTGGGTCGCTCGCCTTTGGGGGCTCGCGGCAGCTAGGGGCTTGAAAAAAAGTGAAGGGAAAAATTGAAGGAAAATGTTTGAAAAAAGTGAAGGAAAATGTTTGAAAAAGGTGAAGGGAAATGTTTGAAAAAAGTGTAGGAAAATGTTTGAAAAAAGTGTAGGAAAATGTTTAAAAAAAGTGAAGGAAAATGTTTCGAAAAAGTGAAGGAAAATGTTTGAAAAAAGTGAAGGAAAATGTTTGAAAAAAGTGTAGGAAAAAGTATTGGAAAATGTTCAAAAAAAGAGAAGGCAAACGTTAGGAAGATGTTTAAGAAAAGTGTAGGAAAATATTAGGAAAAAAGTGTCTTTGAAGGAGAATGTTTAGAAAAAGTGAAGGAAAATATTTGAAAAAAAGTGAAAGAAAATGTCTGAAAAAAGTGTAGGAAAATGTCTGAAAAAAGTGTAGGAAAAAGTTAAAAAAATTCTTTTCTCATTTCTCGATGTTATTACTTTGAATTTTTAAACATATTTAAAATTTTTCCAAAAAAAAAAATAAATTTAAACATTTTTCCGGTCCTTTTTCAATTTTTCAAAGCAGCTTCGTTAGTGACAAAATAAACTTTTTTCTCTTTGGGTCTTTCTCTCTCTCTCTACCGACTTAAAAATTCATACGAACAGTAAGTGTTTGTGCGCTAATGTTGTCGTCACAAAAGAAAACATACATGTTGCAATTGAAAATGACAGGCTTTAGAAATTCTGTTACAGTTTTAAGTTATTAGTAAAGACTGGACTTTTAGGTCGTAATAAATTCGAACAACTATAGATACCTAATTTAGGAGATGTAATTAGGAAAGTGAAATCAGGTAGGTTCGTTAGTTGAATGAGTTGAATGCGTGACGTGACTTGAAAGATAGATCGGCTCAATTATACATTATGCGTTTACAAATCGGACAACTGTCCAAGATGATCGGGTTATCGCTTGGCAGGCTGCCTGTCACCATTTGCCTACCTTCGAAATGGTTCTCTGTTCATTAAAATGTCGTTGTTGTTTATTTGTTGAGAAAATAAAATGGAAACGTGTCTTTATTTACTCGCACGTTTCAAAACACTATTTAATTTTAGCTGTAACCGGAATGAGATCGAGCGCTCTGAACTCTCCTATTCCGGCATTATTTATCTGCCTGTGGTAATTACCGTGTCAGAAATTTCTATCTTCTTTCTGGTACTTGTGGTGTCTTCCGTGTTAGTTGAAGAAGGACCTGTAAGATTATTGGCCAGTAAGAGTTAAGCCTGACTGTGAAACTGAAAGTACAAACCGTTCATAGCCGGAAGGCGTGAATTTTATTTCGTTTCGTTCATTTCATTCGCCAACGAAGATAGCAACCTGGCCATCATTCACCTGTCATCACGACCAAACGTTCCCAATTATGCGGTGCGTATGGGAATGGATTTACTTAGAAAATAAAGCGACTTCTACTTGTCCGTCTGCGATTATGTAGATATGCCACATAATGGCATCAGGTGTCCGAATGTGATCCATTTTGCTTTCCACAGTGCGGCAGTTGACACTCTGCGGCCATCTCTCTTTACTTCTTCGCTCATCCCACAGAAGGGGCACGCGATCCTGTTCATAAGGAAATCAGAACATTCTCCTTAATTGTCAGGAGTCAGATCAGGAGTACAGTTAAAATCATTGACAGATGAGGTCTGCGTCATTAGTAAACAAAGCAAAAAAAAAAAATTACAAATAGTATTGTTTTCGTTCTCATTGTAAATAAGAAAAGGTAATTGTTAATCTTTCGTGATTTTGACTGTACGTATCTTTTTAAGGTACGTAACACGGTAAGCTTAGATTAAACTGAAATTGTTTATAGAAAATTTTTTTTTGTGCAAATCGTTCTTGATTGCAGTGAAAATCTCGAGCAGCCTCTGGACAGCTGTTTCAGCCCTGCTTGGGGCTTCTTCAGCAGAGACGTAGCTCGACATTCCCACTGCAGACCAAAAACGACTTGCCCAATTTATTCGCAATTGCGATGTAAGAATGATGAACAGATAAAATAGCGACATCTTACTATCGCTTTTTGACCTGACATTGCAGTAGGATAGACAAATTGAAGCGGGATTTACTCCTAATAAGTCCCCCTCCCATATAACTATATATAGGAGAAATATATTTTGCGCGGTTCAAATTCTAGTGAAGCAGGCAATATAAAATATTAGACCGTAGCGTGTAAATAAACGCGAGGGCTGCGGAGACAATTAACGCCGCTACAGCAATGGTGTTACATGAAAGGCGGCCATGCTTGCTGTCAAAGCGTAATGAAAGTTTTTAGAAAAATTTTGTGCAAATCGTTCTTGATTGCAGTGAAAATCTCGAGCAGCCTCTGGACAGCTGTTTCAGCCCTGCTTGGGGCTTCTTCAGCAGAGACGTAGCTCGACATTCCCACTGCAGACCAAAAACGACTTAACTTTACTGCAATGTCAGGTCAAAAAGCGATAGTAAGATGTCGCTATTTTATCTGTGAAATTGTTTAAATAGAATGAGATGACTTCACACTGGTCGTTTCCCACGACTTTATTCGCCGCGTTCATTTACTGCTGAAAACGTTAATGTTCGTGCAACGATATTTGTTAAAGGCGCACTTACGTTTCTGGGTAAACTTTGCTTCGTTTTCTGCCTTCATGAGAACCGTCGTCAACAAAATAGCACATTTAATGTTATTTGCTCGCTGACAGTTAATGTTGCCAATTTAATGACTTCGAATTCCTTCTTCTGACAGACGTCGTCATTTTCTTTCAATCGTAATTTCCACAAAGGAGAGAAATAATGTGAAACGAATATGTATACTTACATTACAAACGTACACCAACAAAGTTGCATTGAACAACGAAGAACTTCCGTTGTCTCGTTCCCGTGCAAAATGTAGCGTTACCAACTGCCGAAAACAGAAATTCCGTCGTATATTACGCGGCAGATTCGAAAAGTTAAAAGAGGAGAGCGAAACTTTTTTTTATTCCTATAGACGTTATAACAGATTCACGTTCTCGATCGTGGGGTCCGTACGGGAACGGATAAACGTTCGCTTATTTGTTTATTTAGGAAGTATAGCGACGTTCGTTTATCTATCGGTGGTAGATTCCGTTCCGATCATCCACCGAAAAAAAATGTTAATGCGAAGGAGTATGTACTGTTATTAGAAGTAAACACGTGCTTTTCGTTCGGATGACGTCCCTGATAAAACGCATGATTCCCGGGCTGCTCAAATCAAATAACCTGAAGTTAGAAAGAAGCACTAATAATAATGAGTATTACCGCTGTCACCAACGTTAACATTCGAAATTAGTGTATGGCAGAAAGAACACATTTTTATGAATACAATTTTCTTTCCGTGCTTTTATTGTGTTATTTCTTTTCTTTTAGTTCAGGTGTAGGTGTCGATAAGGAATTTGTATTTCTATAACTGTAGTTTACTAATTCACAAAGGGTCATAGGCGGCGCTTCGTCGGGTGCACGGACCTCGTGCACCTGACAAATGTGGGGTGCAAAAATATTAAAAAGCACCCGACAAAATAATTCGTTATCACCTCGTGAAAGAATTAGTAATTAGGCATCGTTCAAACTATAACATACTATTCTAGTCTATTTTAGTATAACATGAACTTGTATCAAACATGAAGCTAGTTTTACAGTGTAACTAACAAACCGTGGGGACATCTCGCGGGTTTTTAATTGATAGGCGCATGACCGTAAACTGGCGCTACTTTCCACAGTTTGCCGCTAGGGGCGGGCGAGGCTACTGAATTATGCGTCATTTTTCATTCAAATAAATCTTGGAAACGCTACTTGAAAAGTGCCACCACGACCTATCTCTTCTTACTGTTTTATACATACTACGGTGGTGTAATCGTTTTGTTTAAAGCACGTTTGCAAGCTGTTATCTGTTTAATTTTCTGAGTAGTAAGTATTATGTGTTTTGTCCAATTTGGATTAATTTTAATTATTAAATATTTATAGTGAATAAATTTGTTTATAAAATTGATCCAAAGAAAAAAGGAGAATCAAGCAGTTTTACTACAATTGCATTGAACGATAAACTTGAACATAAAGAAAATAAATTAAATGTATGTTCAAATCCTAAGCAAGGACGATCTTTTAACGAAAAATGGAAATTGAAATATAACTGGATACATTATAATGAAGAAAAAGATAAGGTCTTTTGTTCGTTGTGTTGTGATTGAGTAATAGCGAAAGTTCCTTTACCCAGTACCACAACGGCAGAACAACGTACAATCAAATGTTTTACTCAGGATGGATTTAATGGTTGGCATAAAGCAAACGCGCGTTTTCTTGCACATGAACAATCAAATGTGCATAAAAAGGTTTTCGTCGCAAAAACTAGTATGGCAGCTGGTCAAAATGTTTCGTCATTAATATCCACTGGAAAAAGTATCCAAATGAAAGAAACTCGTGTTGCTCTTTTAAGAATAATCTCGTCTTTAAGGTATCTCGCTCAACAAGTATTACCAATTAGAGGACACTCCGACATAAATTCAAATTTTATGCAGTTATTGCATTTAAGAGCTGAGGACTGTCCTGAACTTAAAGCGTGGCTAAATCGTAGTGGACACAAGTGGTTATCACACGATATTTTAAATGAAATTCTAACACTCATGTCAAATACTGTCCTTCGAAAATTGTGTTTGTTACTAAAATATACTTATTTTAGCATAATCTTGGACGAAACTACTGACATCGCTACCAAAGAGCAAATTTCACTATGTGTTCGATTTGTCGACCAAGAAAATAAAGTAAATGAATATTTTCTTGGATTTTATGAAACAGCAGAAACAAATTCAGTAACACTGTTCAATATTGTCATGGATTGCCTTGCACGACTTGACATTAATATTATAAAATGCAGAGGACAGTGCTACGGTGCTAGCAATGTTAGTGGTCCTGTATCTGGACTTCAGTCTAGAATTAGAGAAATCGAACCCCGAGCAATCTATGTTCACTGCTTTGCTCATTCTCTGAACTTAGTGGTACAGGACAGTTTAAACAAAATTGATAAAATAAGAGATTTTGTCGGCAGAAGATGATGAGATTGCACTGTCAACGTCAGTGGCATTACGATCTTTTTGTCCAACACGTTGGTGTTTTCGCATTACATCTTTAAAAGCAGTATTGAATAATTATGTCAACATTTTAGAATTCATGCAGGTTAGTGCTTCATCGGTAAATTCCTGTGAAATTACTTCCAAAGCAAATGGATTTTTAAAATTCTTACAAAAATTTGAGACCTTATTTTTCTTTCTTGTAACGATAATCGAGGAATTAAATTCTGCCCTCCAAAAGGTAGATTTGTCTTTGCAAACGGCACAAAACTTGATTGATAATGTTCTCAATATGTTAAAACTGAAAAAAGATAAAGGATTCGAGGAGCTGTGGAAAAGTAGCGTCAAAAAGGCTAAAGAATTTCAGATTGGATGTCCTAAGCAGCCAAAGGTAAGGAAAATTCCTAAACGATTTAATGACTCAGGATCACCCTTTCACCCAAATTCTCCAATGGAATACTACAGGCCTCTCTATTTCGAAATATTAGATACAGCTATTTTAAGTATTGTCAACCGCTTTAATTCAACAACTTTTGAAAATTTGATAAGAGTCGAGCAATTTTTAATTGGCCGTACTGATACAGATAAAGATGTTATACTATTGTATGGTGATGATTTTGATAACAACAGGCTTCTACTTCATCATAATATGCTACTGGATTTAGCCAATTCAAAGAAACATAAGTTTAATAATTTATTTGACGTTACACAGTTTTTTAACGAAAACCCAGAACTGTCAGAATTACTCCCAGAAATTCACAAATTGATTAAAATATTGCTAACCGTTCCCGTCTCGTCATCCACAGCAGAAAGATATTTTTCTACATTACGTTGAATAAAGACTTACTTAAGATCTAAAATTGGTCAATCACGCCTTAATCATATGGCAATCTTAAATATCCACAGAGAAGAAACTAACGTGCTAGACTTGGAACAAGTTGCAAATGAATTTATTTCTAGAATTGCTACAAGGCGCAACATGTTTCATATAATATAAAGTAACCTACTATTTTGTTTATTAAATGTTTAATATATGTAAATATGTAATGTCAACAATTACCTGCATGTTTTCAATAAATTTTACAATGTATTACCTCCAAATGTCACACAAATGCAACCCAGCAAGGTAATAAAAGGTTTGGGAAAAGATGTTACAGAAAAGGTTAATCGAGGGTGGCCAATATGTTGGCAGTTGACAGTTACACTCTAATAATTTAGGCCCTTGTCCTAACTTACCCGATGGTCTTGGAGGCCTGCAAATATTCCCCAGCTCGTCTAGCTCAGTGAAGGAGGTCGGAGTCCCTCGAAGCGGGAAAAATGATGTACATAATAATACCCGAATGCGCCACCCTGTACAGGCAGTCAAGCGTTTTCCTCCAAAGGTCATACAAAACTACAGGGAGTCTGACCAGATCGGTAGATGTGTCAAGGTCAATGATCCACGCCAATGAATGTGACAAATAAAAGAACAAACGTGGTGGTAGAGGCTCAAATTTATTGAGCTGGTTGGGTAGGTTAGAATCGTATAACGTATTGACTTTAATCGCCCCAATAATAATGAAAAGTCACAGACAGAACAATTGACAAGTGTGATAATATGATTCGTTAAGGCCGACACTAAAATATTCATAAAAATATACTGACATGTAACGTTACTACCCGATCGCCTTTCGTATCAAGTTCTATGGCCACAGAAAAGTAGAAATGCGTATGTCGCGAAATATTATTTAAATAAATTTGCGGACGGACAATAAGCAAAATCAAAATCGGTACGGCTGTCACGTCACAATGATCTCGCATATAAATTGGGCGTACGTAACCAATAAATTTACACAGCATAAATGTATTTGATACTTGACGTTTAAATAATAATATTTCGGATTAACTCAAATGAAAAGAGATAAAATTTGGAGTCACTTATCTGGCCTCAGATCTTGTTATCTTGATTAAAGTTGACAGCTGATTGTTGACATCCAAGACGACCTCTTGTGTGCAGAAACGAAAACCAATCGACGACGTCACAGGGTTTGCGTCATAAGTACGTCACGTCTGCGCGATAACGTCGAGCAGTAAGCAATGAAAATGGCGTCGAACGAAATGGGCAATATAAATTTTCAATCAACGATTCAACTGGTACCCTCACAAAAATCGTCTCGGTGAAATTCGAGACGATTTTCCAAATCGAACTTCCTGAACGTGTGCAAGCAAACAAACTGACTATAGTTCCGTATAAAACGATTTCTGGTGTAGCCTTCCAAAATAACTAACGGCTAACAACCATTTCCAGCATAACTAGACAAGTGAATCCAGCTCTCAAGCCGTAATACGATTAATAAACCCAAAGGTCTTCCAAAATCCACGCCTATTCAGCTCAGATGTTGCTTGCACGAAATTCGAGGACACAAAGGGAAGAGATTAATGCGACGCACGCACACGTTAAACAGTGCGGCGGTGCCATATCAACGTAAATATCGCCTTCGATCAAATGACAGCGTTACAAATGTTTATAATACGTATTTTATTTTGTGTATATTATAGACTGAACATACGAATGACATAGAAAATTGCACCCGACAATATTTTAAAAATCCGGCGCCTATGCAAAGGGTCATCAGTATTATAGATGAAAGTTGTTAACTGTAACTCCCAGTTTACCGCCATAACAATTAATTGAGTTCACAATTACTACCATGGGAATAAACCAATAGTCAAAGATAACTTGCCTTTATAATAGCGGTCCTAAGTGGGAATAATTAATTAGTGAATTGACGAATGATGATTGAAATAAATTAATTGTAATTTATTTTTAATTAACAAATCGTTCCAACACCGTGGAAAACTGTGAGAAACGCGTATCCACATTTTATTCGACATTTTTTGTTTTATTTGCTGAAATTACCTTTGGCCAACGGATGTGTGCCAAATGTATTAAACGAAACGGTAACGGCTGCTTTCTTTATTTTCGAAAAATTATCAATCGAACAGTAGGAAAAGAAAACGTACGGACGCAACCGTTGTGTACGTTATTTTGTGGTGTTTCAAATAGCGAGATGGCTGCGGGAAGGAACCGGTAAGTAAATTTTTTCTGTTACTCATTTTACGCTTTTATTGTTGGTTTTTTTGACGATGCCGTTCGAAAATGGTTGCTATTCGGTGGCCTAACTGATATGGAATCGACCTGTCGTCGTTAGTTCGCGTTTCGCGTTTCGTTTTGCTTTCAATCACGTATTTCAGGCGTTGGCGGTGCAAAATTTCCGTCGTTGCATGCATTAAGAGCCCGTTTCAGTCGCCATCATTATGCCACTTTCCTAGTTCAAGAATTACGCTAAAACTACTGATCTGATCATCGAATAGTTTTAACATTTTCGTTTTGTTTTTTAATAAGGAATTTCGGAAAGTCATTTTTAATATTTTCTAATAATTTTTATAATTTTTATTACTTATAGAAGTCGATTTTCAACTTAAAATTAACTTTCCGAGATAAAGCAACTAATTTTATGAAGATCTGCAGCAACAGAAACTTAATCAGGGCCATAATATTTAAATAAAACATGAATTACGAAATTTTATAATTAGTAGTTGCAAACTGCTGCCCTCTATCGAAAGCAATCGGAGATGCCACAGAAGGCGGGGCTTATTTTTGTTTTACATTTTACGGCAGGGAATTTCCTGTATGCCTACAATTCTCTGACCTGGGGGCTCGTTCAGAAACTGAAAAAAAGCGCACTTTGGGTAAAATTCTTTCTCTCAATGTGTAAGTGATTTTGTATATTTTTTTTTTCGTTCTAAACGCCTAAAGTACTCTTTCGTTACAGTTTTTAAACGCAACAGTATTGTATAAGTAAATTGAGTGGTACTTATATTTGAAAGACAATCCTTTGCATGTGATCTCGAGAAAACCGGAAGGCGCGAGCAGTCATATTTACCACGATGTTTACATTTTTACTCTTTTGAAGTCATGTTAACTTCCAATAAATTCAGGAAACAAACAAATATTCAGTAGCGCTGTTTTCTTTATTTTAATTGTATACAATGAACGGCAAAAAGTTACACCATTTGGGAAAATTTTTTGCAGTTTAAAAAATTTGTGCCAATAGTTGTGTGTTTTGTGTATGTTCGATAACCAAATATAAACAGGACAGAAACAGTGAGCAGCTTTTAGTGTGGCTCAAAAAGGTACCTTCGAAAAAAATAATAATAATATGTTTTTAGAAAAATATTGTGCAAATCGTTTTTGATTGCAGTGAAAACCTCGAGCAGCCGCTGGACAGCTGTTTCAGCCCTGCTTGGGGCTTCTTCAGCAGAGACGTAGCTCGACATTTCCACTGCAAACAAAAATGACTTGTCCAATTTATTCGCAATTGCGATGTAAGAGTGATGAACAGATAAAATAGCGACATCTTACTATCGCTTTTTGACCTGACATTGCAGTAGGATAGACAAATTGAAGCGGGATTTGCTCCTAAAAAGTCCCCCATGCAAGGCGGCCATGCTTGCTGTCAAAGCATAATGAAAATTTTTAGAAAAATATTGTGCAAATCGTTTTTGATTGCAGTGAAAACCTTGAGCAGGCGCTGGACAGCTGTTTCAGCCCTGCTTGGGGCTTCTTCAGCAGAGACGTAGCTCGACATTTCCACTCGCACTTCTCCTCGCACTTCTCCGCGTCGGTTCAGAATCGGATGCCGGCCGCCACGACGTTCCTCACGTCGTTTCCGAGCCCGGTGCGTCCGTGGGGGTTGAAGATTTTCGCCGAGTCCGCCGTCCTTACTCTGGAGAGCGCGACGTACAGCTGTCCGGGCGCGAACACTTCCCTTTCCAGAGAGAGTCCTATGCGGTTGGCGGTCTGTCCCTGCGCCTTGTTAACGGTAATGGCGAAGGCCACCTTCACGGGAAACTGTAGTCTGGTGAACCTGGGTCCGGTGCCGTCAGGTCGGGTGCCGTCGTACCGGAACTTGAATCTGGACAGCGCGACGACGTTTCCGCTTCTGAAGGAGGAGGCCGCCGTGGTTCGGCATTACAGCACGTCGTTGCCCAACGATTCGATCATCATTCTCGTCTCGTTATACACCCCCCGCGATATGTCCACGTTGCACATGGTGTTCCTCTTAAGGCGGAACCGGTGATCTGCCAGGTTGCCGACGCGGAACTCATTCAGGCTTTGCGGATCGTTCTCGGCCACGTGCACGTCCAGGGGTCGAACGCCACGTCGCTGGAGAGGTACTCTCGAAGTTCTCCGGGAAAGGCGTCCAGTATTCGTTCGTTCAAGGCGTCGACTTGGGCGTTCATCGGCGCCATCACGAAGCGGTCGTGCAGCGTTTCGGGATGGTCGAAGGCCGCGCCGTCTTCGTAAACGAAGGGAAGGAGCTCCTCCACGCTGGCGACCATCATTTCGAGGGGTACTTCGACCCTGTCCGCGGCGTCCTCCATCATGTTCGAGCCGGTGCCGAGGTCGCGCAGGAACTCCGAAAACTCTTCTTGGCCGGCGGTCAGTCGCATGTTGCGTCGCAGCTCCATCTTGCGAAAGTGGACGTAGTCGGGGCGGCTTTGAATGCATGCGGCCAGCAGTCCCAAGTTTCACCCGTCGGTCACGAGATTGGAAGCAAATTCTGCCCATTTGCTTCCAATCTCCGTCCAGCAGCATCACCTGCGGCAATGGAAAAGAGACGCGCCTTCGTTTTTTTTTAGTTTAGAAGAAACAAATGAGAGAAAATCTTTACCTTTCCTCCGAAGGCGGCGGCCATCCTATCGGGCGGGAAGTACGTTTGCAGCAGTCCCTCGACGACTTCCAAGAGATCTCGATGCATCATGCTGACCTCGTCGATTATGATCAGCTCCGCGTGCCTTATGCACCTCGCCGTCAGGCTCTCGGCGGAGTGGGAAGGCAACCTCTTCGGGTCGATGCAAATCCCGGTGCCGAACGCTCTGTGCACGGTGGTGCCGTTGACCAGGAGGCAGGCGGCTATTCCGGTGGTCGCCGTCACCACGACTTTGACGCCCCTGCTGACGCAACGGAATATCAGCGTGTTGTAGACGTAGGTTTTGCTCGTTCGCCCCGATCCGATGAGGAAGAAGAGACGACGCGGCGGCAGCGGCGTTTCCACGTCGGAAGGCGTCGACGCCAATACGGTCTCCACAGCGTCCACGACGTTCTTCTGTTCGACGTTGAGACGGCTGTGAAATTCCGAGTTTCAGCGCAAGTCGGCCGCCGTGGCGTCGGGACGGTCCTCGGCGTCCGGACGCGGAAAGAAGAACTGGAGGTCCTCGTCGGCGGCGGCTCGAGCGGGTACGGGCAGCCCAAAGCCGGCGCCGCTCCTGCCGTAATGTCCGAACATGCCGTTGTGCTGGAGAGCTTTCTGGATCCTCGCCGCTCTCTCGTGCGGACGGCAGTTCTTTTCGTGGTAGAATTCGTCGACGAACTCGTTGTACAGGTCCACGGGCGAGGGAGGGTTGCCGAAGAGCAGTATCTGGACGAAGAGGCTCCTCAGCTGTTGCCGGTTGGAAGTCCTGGCCGCCTCGGCCAGCGTCCTGCGCCAAACGACTTCGTCCTCCATCAGACCCATCGCCTTGGCCGCTTCCGTGAACGTGGCGCACGATGCCTTCCACGGTGTGCAGGTCCGTCCAGCACTGTGCGCCCCTGACGTGCATCAGAATCTGCTTGAGAGTGAACAGCTCCACGTTGCGCGGTGCGACGAACTGCAATCTGGCCACGGTCAGCCAGTTCTTGCCGGCGACTTTACGCCTGTGCCACACGCCCGTCCTGGACTCGAACCTGTACTACTGCACGAACTCAAGTATCGTGTTGTCTCTGGCGGCCTGATCCTCGCCGTTCGTTTTCATCCATGCAAGCAGCTGCGTGTCCTTGAGGCCGTCGCGTCGCAGGGCGTCTGCCGCCAGCTCCTCTTCTCCGGGCACGAAGTAGATCGGTCGCTAGTCGGGCAGTTGGATCGGTATCTTGTGGATAGTGTGAGACATCCTCACGAACGGATAATGACTTATCCGCATCCACGCCTCGTGCGGCGACCTGTAGCAGCACTTGAAGCACCTCACCAACTCGTCGTAGTGGACGACGCATCTGTCCTTCTGCATCTTCTTCAGTCTGTTGACCCTCTTCCAGGCGGACGTAGGTCCACGAAGAACCCTTAAACGGATACTTCAGGGCGTACTTCAGTCCCTGCCTCCCGTAGAGGGAGTCGACGTTGACGTGGGTCTGGTACTTCATCAGCAGGTATCTGTTGTGGGGCACGACGTTGGAGTTGTCGTAGACGATGGGCGCCCGTCGATTCGCGGCGCCGATGCTCTTGGAGTACGTCCGCCCTCCGTCCGCGGAAAAGGGCTTCGAGAATCCCTTGGAGTACCTACCATTCACCATGTACGGCGAGGCGTTGGTGCACCTGTGCAGCATGTGGGTGACCACCAAGTGGTTGTACAGGCGTTGTTGCTCCGCCTGCGGAGAGTCGTCCTCGTCGTCGGGCTGTTCGGGAATTTCCGCCCTGATGTACTCGTCGACGACGTCCGGCGTTCTCTCCGCGTCCGTCGCGAGGAGCATGTGGAAGTACGGGCCGCTTCGCTTTTGAAACTCGAGCGACTCGGCGAAAGCCTTCATTTCGCCGAAGATGCCGCGTTGTTCGATGTCCTGCAACGACAAAAAAAATTAAATGAAATAAAACGTCGGCTTGCTCTCCGAATTTAAATTTCTTTCTCTCCGTTAACGTTAATAATGTGAGGAGAGGAATCGAAAAGTTTTTCGTTCAACTCACCCGGTGGATCTTGCGTGCCTTGTTGGTTCACACGCGGCACGATATGTCCACCCGGTTGGCCGCCGTCTGGAGTCTGCCCTTGGAGCCGATGTTTCTCGCCACCTCCGGCCATCGAGGGTTGAACGTGAAGGTTATCATGTACAGCGGGCTCTGCACACGCTGGAACATGGCCGTGGTGTCGTAAAACTTCTCCCGCATGTACGCCACGGATCCTTTCTGATGCCTGGTGGAAAACACGACGCGCCCGAGCTGCTCGTTCGGTTGAAGGTTGCGGCTCAGGTACAGCAGCAGAACTTCCGGCAGCGTCTGTCGAAGGTCTTTCTGCACTCTCCGCACATGCTCCGCCACCTGCTGTTCGATCTTGAAGCTGGCGTCGATCACGTGCTGCTGCGTCAACATTCCCATGCGAAAGCAGAGCGGCGGGTTCTTAACGTTCTTCCTAATGGCGTAGTGGTACCTGTAGAACTGTGCGATGCTGACGAATTTTCTGCGCTTAGATGCACCCGTCCTCCTCGCTCTCCTCGAACAGGTCCGACAGGAAACTCGCTTCGCTTGTTACGGAGTTGCGGTCGCCGTCGTCGTCGTCGCTTTGATGTTTGGCGGCCGGGCGAGTCTCGCTTATACGCACGTTTTCAAGTCGTTTCAAGACCTTCTTCGGATCGCCGGCGGTGGTGTTTGTTATTCCCCAGTGGAATCCTTCCTCCCCGAAAGGAAACAGCAGGGGGTAGCACGCCGAGTCAGTCATCGGGTGATACATATTCATGTGTCGCGCCTGAGAACTTGCCCCGGGTCTCGGTTCCAGCCAGATCCCTTTGAGGGCCGGCACCGCTTCTGCATCGCTCCACCAAATCGCGTACATGGCGTCGTCGACGGGCAGGTTGACCTGACGCGGATGCAAATTGTTGTCGCGAACGTTGGCCGGGGTGTCCCATTCGTTGAGGAAAATCAGCCGAAACCGGGGTACTTCCGTGCCGGCCGCCTCTGCGGCGGCCTTCTTCAGCTGGAACTATTCGTAGGCGTGCATCCATATCTTCGTCAGCGGGTGGGTCGCGCGCAGTTCGATGTCCAGCGCTTTCAGCACGTCCGTCCTTATCTTCTCCAAGAACGGCTTCCTTGCTCTCTCGGCCTCGGCCTCTTCCACGCTCAGTATGTACAGGTTGCCGAAAGTGGGTGATCTCTGCGCGTCGAAGGACAGGTCGGTCATGCAGTGGCAAAACTCTCTGGCGCCGCGGTGCTTCCGACCTGGACGAATCCGAAAGCCAGCATGTTGTAGATGCGGGCGTTTTTGAGGAAGTCTCTCGCCGAGTCCAGGTCCACTTCGGGAGCGAGGTGCGCTTTGATGTAGGGCAGGGGGTCGGGTCGCCCGGTGAGCGAAACTTTTCCGTCGGCGCGACATATGTTGGACTTCTCGCTCGGGAGGAGCAACGCCTCGCAGTGGGGACAGCGTCTGTTCTTGTTTAGCGTCCCGCTGTCGACGTAATCTGGGAAGTGTTTCGCCGATATGGCCGCGCAGCCTAATCTCGGATGCTTCCGCTTGCATTCGGTCCTTTTCTCTCTCGCGATCGGTGGAAGCGAGGTCTTGCGTTTCTCGCCGGAGGCGAATCGGTCGCGGGACGTACGCGAACTCGTCGTCCGAAGTCAAGACCTGCCTCAGATGCTGAAGTATCCGTCGTCGCTCGTCTCCGATGTTAAGGTCATCCAGGTACGTCCTCCCGCCGTTGAAAAGGTAAGATTCGGCGATGACGCAGGAGTGGAAGCCGTAGTTCACGGAGTCCGTCTGCAGATTGTGGCTTCCCGTTTCCACTTGTATTTCCACCCAGTCCACGTGCATCTCCCCTCGGAGATCGACGACGGCTCTGCGCAGACGTTGCCTATACTGCGCGTTCATCCGGTCGGGATTGGGCAGCGGTTCGAGAAACCTCACGACTCCGGATCCTTTTTCGTAAACGGCGACGCCACAGTGATTGATGAAGTGGCAAGGTGTCAGCAGCACTCGTCGTGCGGATCTGTGCGCCAGACTGGCCATGAAGGAGAACACGGATACCTCGTCCATCAGAGCCCATGAATCGTTCTCGAGGAGGGCGACGTCGCCGTCGAAGTGGAAGCAGTCCGTCGCTATGACGCGGTCCGGCAGGGCCTGCTGCTCGTCCTCCTCCTCCTCCTGCGCCGTTTCGGTGAGTTGCGGGCGGTGGTGATCGGACGTCGTTGTCGGCTACGTTCGTAACGGTTTTCTTCGTCTTCGTTCAGAGAGGCGCCGAAGAATTTTCGCGCTCTCTTCGGGAACTGTGCCTTGGTAGTCTTATCGGAGCTCTCGTACTCGCTGCTCGTGCAAGCGCGATCGGAGGAAGCCGGCGAGCTGTTTGTCTCTGCTTTCTTCAGACGCTCGTCCTTTTCCGCCTTCTTCTTTGCGGCCGCACCTGTGACTACCTTCCGTTTTCTGGTCATTGTTCTTAAACTGTAACGAAAACGTACGCGCTATTATAACAACAGTACGTAAGGTGAAGGAAAGTTGTGAATAAACCGCAATGAAATATACATAAATAAAAAAATTATATATTTGACGCACGGGGGCGTTGATGAAAACGTAAACTGTGAGATTACGTGAAATCTCTTTGAACCTGATATTGAACCCGAGATAATTTAGAGCGTGAGATGCACGCAGTTTGATTTGATTAACAAAAAGAGAATCGCAAGTTTGAGGACACTAACCTGCCATGAAAGTTGAATTTATTTTCTATTAGGTTAAGCGAAATAAATTTGCGTACGTCGAAAAAAAGGGGGGGGGGGACCCAAAGACATGAATTGCAAAGAAATTAGCGGGAAGTATTAATCATAATAACTGTAAAATTCATCGGAGTCTGTTAATTTTATACACACCAACGTACAGTATTAGTGAGTATACTTACGTTTATTGTTTATTATCTATTTTTCTTCTTCGTCTTCTTTAAAAAGAGAAGATCGTTCTGTAAAGAAAAATAAATTAATAAATTATATTCCAACGAACATTGGTATACTTACTTTCAATAGCTACTTCTTTTTCCTTTTCGTTTCTTTTTTTTTTAAAAACAAAAAACAAAAAAAAAACAAATCGTTCTCTAAAAAAGAAAAATAAATTATTAAATTAAATTCCGACATATATGAGTGTACTTACTTACTTACTTAATAGCTACTTGAAATCTTTCTTCTTCTTTTACTGTCTTAAGAAAGACGAAATTCGTTCTCTGAAAAAGAAAAACAAATACATTAATTAAATCTCGATGTGTTCTCGTAAATTTGAATCGCTGAAAAAAACTACAAATATTTCTTGAATACGAATCTATTCGTAAACCAAAGCGTTATTTAATCTCATCGGAAAAATGTTTTCTCTTCACGATCATTTTATTCGTTCTCGTTTTATTATTAGTGCAGCGATGGATCTGTGACTGAAGATAATTATGAGTTATCCGGAATTGTAGTATGTGTAAAAAAGCGCTTATTGGAGTTATTTTTTCTAGAGTGAGCAACAATAGGTGCTTTCTTTCGCTCACAAAATCGTGATCCATACGTGTTTTGATGATTCAAAAACGGACGTTCCTTTCTTTGAATTTCTTTATTTTTAAAACTTATTTGAATATTGAATTATGGTTATATACAAATGAACTGTCAATCAAAAATTGGTCAGTCGGGTGTTTTCTTGCAACAACTACGAAATTCAGGAGTCCAAAGTATTCGAAACGCGATTCAAACTTTTAAGAAAAGAAAAACACCTTCCATATTGTTTGCCAATATGTACGATCGTGTTTGTCTGAACCCCGTAAAAGTATATAATACGTTAATGTTTGTGAGATATTTGAGCTAAGGAATGTCAATAAATTAATACAACTTTTGTTTTGAAAATGTTAATGCGGTCGGGAATTACACGCACGTTATATACCGGGGGGTAGGATACGAAAAACCTTTGATGCCGTAAACAAAAACAAAATCGCTTTAAAAATATTTTAACCTGACCTGCAGTAAATTTCTTTTTAACGTCTATTTTTTGACAGATCGCGTCCAACTGAATTTTTCTAAATTACGCCTCCATATTTTTCTGTGCTTTTATTAGAAACTTTGTTTCTGAATAACATAACAATTTGTAACTTTTTTAAATATTTATTTTTTTTTATTTTTATGTATTTATTTATTAGCGGCACTTGGTTCTAATCGACTTCTGTAAATTCTCAAAGCAGCTGCAGCATTTCTTCCACATTCGATCACATTCCTAACATTTTGACTATACATTTTTACTATTATTGTTCCTTTTTTAAGATCTTTTGATTTTTTTTGAGGGGGGGGGGGGGGGCAACCAACAGTACGAAACTAAGGACAGAAAAACGTAAACAGCCTAAACAATTTGTTTTAAACAATTGTTTCATCTGAAGCATTAGGTGCTTTCTTTCGCTTAAAAGTTTGAATCATGTTTTGAATAGTTTGGACTTGAATTTCGTAGTTGTTGAAATAAAACACCTGACCTGAATTTTTGATTGACAGTTCATTTGGAAATAACCATAATTCAATATCCAAATAAGTTTTAAAAATAAAGAGATTCAAAGAAAATGATGTCCGTTTTTGAATCATCAAAACACGTTTGGATCACGATTTTGTGAGCGAAAGAGAGCACCTATTGTCTCCGAGTAACTGTCACTATGATAAGAAACTTTTGGCCGAATATTATATTGAGGAATGTAATTTGCAAAGTTACATACGTTAAATACCTGAACGTTGGTTAGTAGATTTTGCTCTGCACTGTTGTTAACAACATGGTGTGGTATTTCGGCTTCTGTGAAGAAAAGTAAGCGCAATTAGTTTCTCCATTTGAAATTATCGCGAGCAATAAATTTTGCTGGTTGGTGGTGGTGGTCACCGACGATCTCGACCAACGTCGTCGTCGGCATCGAAGTTGTTTTATTTAAAGTAAAAAAAAAAGCTAGTGATTCGTGTCTTAATTTTGATCGCTCGCGCAAATATTTGATCTGTTTGCGGCACTATCTTGGCAAAACACGACGAGTTTATGTGAAAATCTGTAGGGCGAGACGGCACGATGCCTCGACTTTTTTGTAAATTTATTTACGCAAAGAGCCGACAAAAAATCAGATTGTCATCATAGGCGCCGGATTTTTAAAATATTGTCGGGTGCAATTTTCTTTGTCATTCGTATGTTCAGTCTATAATATACACAAAATAAAATACGTATTATAAACATTGTAAAATTTATTGAAAACATGCAGGTAATTGTTGACATTACATATTTACATATATTAAACATTTAATAAACAAAATAGTAGGTTACTTTATATTATATGAAACATGTTGCGCCTTGTAGCAATTCTAGAAATAAATTCATTTGCAACTTGTTCCAAGTCTAGCACGTTAGTTTCTTCTCTGTGGATATTTAAGATTGCCATATGATTAAGGCGTGATTGACCAATTGTAGATCTTAAGTAAGTCTTTATTCGACGTAATGTAGAAAAATATCTTTCTGCTGTGGATGACGAGACGGGAACGGTTAGCAATATTTTAATCAATTTGTGAATTTCTGGGAGTAATTCTGACAGTTCTGGGTTTTCGTTAAAAAACTGTGTAACGCCAAATAAATTATTAAACTTATGTTTCTTTGAATTGGCTAAATCCAGTAGCATATTATGATGAAGTAGAAGCCTGTTGTTATCAAAATCATCACCATACAATAGTATAACATCTTTATCTGTATCAGTACGGCCAATTAAAAATTGCTCGACTCTTATCAAATTTTCAAAAGCTGTTGAATTAAAGCGGTTGACAATACTTGAAATAGCTGTATCTAATATTTCGAAATATAGAGGCCTGTAGTATTCCATTGGAGAATTTGGGTGAAAGGGTGATCCTGAGTCATTAAATCGTTTAGGAATTTTCCTTACCTTTGGCTGCTTAGGACATCCAATCTGAAATTCTTTAGCCTTTTTGACGCTACTTTTCCACAGCTCCTCGAATCCTTTATCTCTTTTTAGTTTTAACATATTGAGAACATTATCAATCAAGTTTTGCGCCGTTTGCAAAGACAAATCTACCTTTTGGAGGGCAGAATTTAATTCCTCGATTATCGTTACAAGAAAGAAAAATAAGGTCTCAAATTTTTGTAAGAATTTTAAAAATCCATTTGCTTTGGAAGTAATTTCACAGGAATTTACCGATGAAGCACTAACCTGCATGAATTCTAAAATGTTGACATAATTATTCAATACTGCTTTTAAAGATGTAATGCGAAAACACCAACGTGTTGGACAAAAAGATCGTAATGCCACTGACGTTGACAGTGCAATCTCATCATCTTCAGAACCAGAAGATTAAATTTTAGTAAATGCAGATAGTCTTTTAGGAGAAGCTTTAATAAAATTAATTAATTATTTAACTGTGCCGACAAAATCTCTTATTTTATCAATTTTGTTTAAACTGTCCTGTACCACTAAGTTCAGAGAATGAGCAAAGCAGTGAACATAGATTGCTCGGGGTTCGATTTCTCTAATTCTAGACTGAAGTCCAGATACAGGACCACTAACATTGCTAGCACCATCGTAGCACTGTCCTCTGCATTTTATAATATTAATGTCACTATATTCACTGGTAAGAAAACGAACCAAAAATTTTAAATTATTTATTAAATAAAATTTTCATAAAAAAATCTGAATTATTTAAGCCTCAAATTAATATCAACTATTAAGTGTGATATCATTACAATCAGGAGAAAAAATGCTATCGAATAAAACAATAAAATGATATAAGTCGTATGGTCGTAGAAAGACGAAACGTTTGATTTCAATTATATTACTCCTATTCGAAGCAGAATCAAAAAGTGCCTGTAGAAAGTTAAATCAGAATTTCAAAATCATGTATAATAAAAGAGATACAGAGAAAAAACGAAAATCGATTTTTTTACATTTTTATTAATATCTCAAGAAGAAATAATAAAAAAAAATCATTCTGTTAATGAATACGAGTTAGACATTGTTTCGTGCAACTTTTCTTCCATTTAACCATATTTGTATCTCTTACGGTTTAGGAGATCCCTTCAGTGCACACCCAATTTGAAACAGCCGTTATAGGCCAATCAGATAGGAGTTTTTCTAAAAGAATTAAAGAAGCCTTTTCCCGCTTAATTCATAAAAAAAACTGATTCACATTATGCCTCACACCTCATTGAGGCCTCCTGGAATCCGTAGAAATGAACAAGCTTAAGAATTCCGACAACTTATTGAATAGCCAGCTAGAACTTAACAATTCACCATCGGTCAATCTGTTTCAATATTAAGTATAAAAACCGACCCCCAAGATATTTTGTGTTACTATCCGAAGAAGCTAAGTAAAATCGAAACATGTCGTAATATTTAAGAAATTTTGTAACTTTGGGTGTATCAAAAATAGGTGTGTTAATTTTAAACCATAGAAGATCTCGCCAAGCTAAACAATTGTATTTTGTGGTATTTTGAAAATATCAACATATTTTTCCTAATTTTTTTATCCCTATTTTTGAGCAAACGAGTCGTTTGGTGTTTGAACTGAACCTTCTTTCGAAAAGCCATGGCAACCATCGCGGACGCAATCATTTGTAATGTGTCAAGTCAGTTGTCATTTTTATAAACGCACACAACTTTTCTAACCAAGAATTAACAAATACTCTCATGGTGTATCGTAGAGCTTGTGGAAATACTGAATGGAAGCACGAAGACTGCGTAATCGTATTTTACCCAATAGGCATACATTTCAATCAACTGTCCAAATTCTCCAGGCTCATGACTCATTTCAACTTCAAGCCCAAGACCGTAACCAAGTACGAGGTCTACCCTCGTACTCCACGTTGAAAAAAACATTTTGAAGACACGAAGACACGCACTTCAGCAAGGAGTATCACATTTGACAGTTTGGTAAATTTTAAAAGTGCAATAGTTAGTGCAATTACAGCTTTCCTTCGCTGTGTTTAAGGATTATGGAAACCTATAATAATAAACAATTATTGGTCACCGACAAGTTCTACAATTGACTTTTTTAGTTTCTATGACAACATAATTTTCCGGTCTTAACCAGAGACGGGTATAGATTTTAATATGTAATACGTTTCAAATTTTAAATCAGTTTAGAAAGCTTTAAATAAAAAAAGTCAAATAGAAAAAAAAGTTTCATTTAGCTAACTAACACTCCGTGTTAAAATTAACACAAGTATTTCTGAAATACCCAGTATAGTGGAAATTGTGAGTAAAAAAAGATTAGTCTACGTTTAAATGAATTTCCACCACGTATCGACCAAATCAGTCAAATTAATAGAGTACAACTTAAACTTTACAACTTAACAATTAGCTTGTTGTAGTGTACTTTAAATATAATAAATAGCCCAGCATTGCCAGTGGTTAGTTGATATACGAATACCCATCCCATGATCAGATACAGTAATAGCGTACTGACCAATAATGTAGCGTGTGTGTTGCAGAGCACGTGTATCAATAAATAGTGAAAACTAGTGTGTTATGTTCATTCCTTATCTCAAAATACTTCATCTGGCGACGAGAATAAGCAAGATGAATACAATAAACTGAATAAACAAAAGAAAAGTGTGAAAAATTCGCTTCGTTATTACGCAATAAAACCACGTGCTGTGGGAACGGTAAAGCAAAATGGTTCAAAATCAGCAATGTATGGGTAGTACTGAACTTTTTGATATTAACGGTAACGTTAAACAATATTTGCAACGTCTAGAAACAATTTTCTGTACTAAATGGGGTTCAAGAGGATAAAAAGAAAGCGAAAGTTGTAATTGCTAAACGATTTAAATTCTACACACAAAATCAGGTAACGGAAGAAAGCGTTACAGATTACGTAAACTTAAAAAAAACTAGCGTCTTCATGTGAATATGGTGCTTTTCTCAATGATGTTCTTAGAACATATAAAATAGCGACATCTTACTATCGCTTTTTGACCTAACATTGCAGTAGGATAGACAATTGAAGCGGGATTTGCTCCTAATGAGTCCCCCATGCAAGGCGGCCATGCTTGCTGTCAAAGCATAATGAAAGATTTTAGAAAAATTTTGTGCAAATCGTTTTTGATTGCAGTGAGAACCTCGAGCAGCCTCTGGACAGCTGTTTCAGCCCTGCTTGGGGCTTCTTCAGCAGAAACGTAGCTCGACATTCCCACTGCAGACCAAAAACGACTTGCCCAATTTATTCGCAATTGCGATGTAAGAATGATGAACATCAACATCACTGCAGACCAAAAACGACTTGCCCAATTTATTCGCAATTGCGAATAAATTGGGCAAGTCGTTTTTGGTCTGCAGTGGGAATGTCGAGCTACGTTTCTGCTGAAGAAGCCCCAAGCAGGGCTGAAACAGCTGTCCAGAGGCTGCTCGAGGTTCTCACTGCAATCAAAAACGATTTGCACAAAATTTTTCTAAGATGTTCTTAGAGGCAAATTTGTGTCAGGTCTTAAGTCTGAGACAACTCAATAAAAACTATTAACAATACAAAATTTGACTTTGGAAGTTGCAATTCAAACTTCAAAGGCAATGGAATTAGCCAACGTCGAATTAAGAGAAATTCAACCATCCAGTGTGAATAAAGTGTCTTATATGAAGCCAAAAATGGGTCAAAAACTTATTGTTCAAGAGAAAAGAAGAAACAAGAAAAATCGAAATCGGACAAAACATGTTTTAGATGCGAAAGAGAACACAATGAGATGCCGTGTCCAGCGGTGGATTGGATTTGTTTCAAGGTCAGAAAAAAAGGCATACATCCAGAATTTGTCGGACCAATATGCCGAAACATAGTCAACATCGTCAAATTAGTGGCAACTTAACTTGTGAAGTCTGTGGAAGAATTTGAGGAAGAAAATTGGGAGGAATCGTCTCGTAGAGAAGAATTGCAGATGAAGAAAAAAGACAGGTACTTTGTTAACCAAATCAAGACGTCCAGGTCAAAGGAAACTCTTACAGGTGAAATACGCATTGTATCGGTAAGCATAATTACTAGTGCAGCTGTTGTAAAAATGCGTATCGAAAATAAACTAATCGAAATGGAAATTGACGCGGGTGCAAGTGTTACGAAAATGGCAGAGAGCATGTTCAGTTATAAATTTCCTTATTTAAAATTAAAAGTTTCATGTTTGTCAATAAATACTCCTAATGGTAAATTACCTATTGTTGGTCAAACTTATGTGAAAGTTAGTTATAACAATGTTACTTTTAGATTACTATTGGTTATAGTCAAATCTGAATTCAATATTATCCCTATATTGGGTAGGTCATGCTTAGATTCACTGATCCCAAATTGGAGGTCGTTATTTCCTGACAAAAAGTCTTTTGCATATTACATTAAGCGTTCAGAATCGAGTTTCGAAGAACAGTTGTTCAAGGATTGTCCTAAAGTCTTTAATGGAAAAACTTATGAGGCTATTAAAGATTTTAGTTCACAAATTATGCTAAAAGATGGAGCTACTTTGAGTGTGTTGAAACCATACTCCCTTCCTTATGCTATAAGATTCCAAGTAGTTAAAAAGAAGTCAGGTGGATTACGTTTATGCGTAGATTTCAAGAAAACACTGAATAAAGCAGTTCAACCCACATAGTATCACTTCCCTTAGTAGATGAAATTTTCCAAGTTGTCAGTGGTAGAAAAGTTTTTGCTGTAATAGATTTGTCAAATGCATTCAATCAAATGTTAGTAGCAGATAATTGCAAACATTTACTTACTACTGTGAATGGTATGTTTCGATTCACTCGCCTTCCTTATGGAATATGATCAGCCCTAGCTATTTTTCAAGATATGCACATTAGAGAAGTTTTAAAGCGTCTTGAGTTCTACAATGTAAAAGTCAATACATAAAAAAGTAACTCTTTTTATATGGGTCAAGTTGAATTTTTAGGATATAAACTGGATGCAGAAGGAATTCTCGAATCAAAAATAAAAGCTAAAAAAGAAGCACCAGTACCTACAAATGTGTGTCAACTAAAAGCCTTTTTAGGACTTTTAAATTTTTTTGAAAAATTTATAAAAAAATTTGTCCTGTATCGCAAAATGCAAAATTACTCGAAAAAAATACTTTTCTTGGACAAAAGAATGTCAACAGTCCTTAAAACGCAATAATCAGCTCAGTAGTGATTCAGTTTTAACTCTGTATAATCCCAAAAATGATATAAATGTAACAACTGATGCATCGCCATACACCGTAGGCGCGTTACGTCAATTTCTTCAAATTCAGAAATAAGTTTTAGCGATAATTTTGGGAAAAAATGTCACAAATTTGTTTTCGGTAGAAGATTTTCTATAAGAACATATCATAAATCCTTAGAAACCATCCTAGGAAACAATAAGGCAATACCTAATAATAACTCCATCAGAGATGGACATTAATCTTGTCAGCTTATGATTACGATATCACATATAAGAAAGGCAGTGAAACATAAAATTTTGGAAATGGTAAATTTCGGATTTCCAGCAAATTGTGATGAAATAATGTTCAAGTCATTTTTCAAAAGAAGTTCTGAATTAAGCATCGAATCTGATTGTCTGACCTGCGGAAACAGATCAATACTTTTGTCAATATTTTAGTAACAAAGGTACTAACTCAACATTACAGTCGTGGCCTAAATTTGAAAGAAATTGAAATAGAATTCACATAGATATTTTTAAATTAGCCGGTACCGAATTTTTGCTCTTAATTGGTAGTACCATAGAGTGGATAGACGTTTATCCTAAGAAAAGGACCACTGCAGAAAAACCCACAACGAAACTTCGTCAATCGTTTGCCATATTCGGTTTACCACAGTATTTAGTTGCCGATAATGGTCCACCATTTGATAGCTGTAAGAATTCTCGAGAAATTAATTATTAACAATTCTTTATCAAAAGAGAATATACTGAGTGTCTCATAACCTGTGGAGGAGATTAAAAGAGTAGCTAGCGGAGATCAAATTAAAGATTTTTTCTTAATATTTTTTTGGCAATAACTAAAAACTTACAAGAGTTTAAAGTGAAATTAATTAACAAGCAAAAGTTACTCCCTGTAGTAATATTTTATTTTTAGTTTCAAATTTGAGGCATTTATTTATGTGTTAATTGAACACTTACAGTAAACAACTATTTTAAAAAATGTAGTCGCGTTAAAGTAACGGCAATTTAATTTTTTCTTTTAATGCCTAAAAACGTTGTGCTCCGCCTGCTAATTAAAAACAAAACTAGAAAACACATTAACATAGACGTTTTGTGAATGGTGGTTTTGATAAATTTTGAGTTTATTTAATAATAAGGTTGTATTTTGTGAAGTAATTTTGATGAATTAAGAAGCTATAGGTATAAATTAAAGAAGAAATTAAGAAAGTTAAACTGCTGTAACTTTCTTATTATTTATTTTGATGTTATACCGCTGCCTTTTTAATCTCCTCCGAACGTTGTGAGACACCCACTATATTTGACATCAAAAAAATCATTGACAACATGTAACTATATGAACTAAAATTATCTCCCGAATAACTTGATTTTATTTAAAAACATAACACGTAACATTACCCCCCTTCGAGTGCAAACGAATCCTGAAGATGTTTCGGAAAGTGCACTTTGCGACCTGATTGTGTACTTGTTTCTCAACAAGTCTTTTTCTGAACTGCCGCTGGAACCTTATTATTTTCTTCATATTCACTTGTGTTCGTCATAAATGCTGATTTAGGCCTGTCCACGGAAACTGTAACTGTCTTTCTTCCTACACGAATTTGATAACATTTGCGTAATTTCTTGACTGTCAGATATGGGCCTTCATAAATAGGTTCTAAAGTAGGTTTGATACAATCTGTGCAAACAAATAGATGTGAACTAATCGCCAAATTTTTGTCAAGTAAAATTTTCTTAGAGTTCTTGTTAATAACAGGAACGGGTTTTAATGCACTTATTGTTTCTTTCAATTTTACTAGAAATAAATGAGAATCTGGATAATTATTCGAAGGCAAAAAAAATTCTCCTGGAAGTTTAAGTGTAGTGCCATATACCACTTCTGCCGAACTAGCCCTCAAATCCTCTTTAAATGCTGAACGTCCAAGAAGTATTGATGGCAATACGGTTACCCAATCTTTGCCTGTGTGACACCTAATTGCAGCTTTGAAGGACCTATGAAAACGTTCTACCATACTATTAGCTTGCGGATGATAAGATGAAGTATGAATGTGAAGTATTCCGAAAAGCTTCATAAATGTTTTAAACAACGAAGACTGAAATTGTGTACCTTGATCTGACATTATTATTTCTGGTATTCCAAAACGCGAAATCCAACCAGTTAAGAAAGCGAACGCGACGTCTTCCGCAGTAATACTCCTCAAGGGTAGTACTTCTGACTATCTAGAAAACCTGTCAATACAAGTCAAACAATACGTATAGTCTCGTGAATTTGGTATTGGTCCTACTATTCAGGATTTCAGGAATAAATGTTTAATCCAAAACTTATAAGGACTAATTCAAAGTTTCTCTGTGTGCTCACAGAAAAACAATCGATGGTCGGATAAACGAGATATAAACTAAAAAGTTTTTTTTTAATGGAATAACATGTATATTAGTACAATTTCCGATTCTAAATTAAATTCTATCGGGACTACGCATATAATAAAACTAATAATGTAGAAGGTGTCTATAAAATAATTCCAATTTAATTTATACTATTTTTGAATTTTAGAAATAGAAAACTTGAATAATGATCATTTTATACTAAGAGATGTGATTAAAAGCATGTTAAATAGATTTACACTTTGCATAAAAAAAATTGAGAACGCTCTGAATATGTTTTACGTTAAATTTTCAGTTTTTTTTAAGGTTTAATTTTTCCGAAATATTTTTCGTTTCTAGTTAAAAAGTTAATTTTTAAAAAAACATGTAAATCGGTTTAATATGTTAATGGTAAAATTTTATTTAATGTTATTTTATTTAAAATCAAAACTTCGTTTATTTTCTTGGGTATCCGATTCTGTTCTGAATATCTGTAGCAGTACTGAAATAAATTCGACTACTTCTTTTATCACTTTTTCCATCTAAAATCAAAAATAAAAAAATAAGCAGGAATTATTTTATACATACCTTCTACATGATAAGTTTTATTACACATGTAGTCCCATTAGAATTTTATTTCGAATCTAAAAATGTAAAATTTATTTTATTATTAAAAAAAAAACTTATGTTTAGTTTATATCTCGTTTATCCAACCATCAACTGTTTTTCTGTGAGCACGCAGAGAAACTTTGAATTAGTCCGTTTAAACTTTGTATTAAGCACATTTTCCTAAAATCAAAAATAAAAGAGCTAAAGGGGGTAGGAATTCTTGCGTAGTCACCCTGTACGTGGCTGAAACGTTTATCCGGTAATGTAAAACTATCTATGAGGGTTCGATTATGCCTTATAATTTTTATTTACAACAGTCTTTCTTAATATTCTGCCATATATATTTTTTTGTAATTAGTTCCGTAGTTGCTTTCACTCCCGAATGTGCTAAATTATGTAAAAAGTCAAAAATCTTACGCCGATATGATTCCGGAACATATACTCGATTTTTACCAGACGTATCTACTGTTATTGTTACATCACTTCCCGGAATAAAAATGTACTCAAATATTAGATTTGTTTGGCTTGAAGATAGTAAATAATTTCGGCCTGCGTCTTTTTCCTGGGCTCTTACTAGGTCTTGCAAATCTACAATTTTTAAAGAATTAATTTCTTCCAGTCTTGACAAAGCATCTGCTACAGAATTTTCTTTACCAGAAATATATTGAATATCACAAGTGAATTGACCTATGAAATCTAAATGTCTCATTTGCCTAGACGAGCATTTATTAGGATTTTGTTGAAAAGCAAATATTGAAGGCTTATGATCGGTGAAAGCCGTAAAAATCTCTACCTTCTAACAAATGGCGAAAATATTTTATTGACATATAATGCTACCTACCTGTTCAGGTATTTGCTAGTGAACGCCGTGACGGACGTTTCGGCGTCGCCAGCCAACTTCAATGGGATAGGGTGGGTTCTCTAAAACTCTTCGCGAGAGGAAAGATAAGGCGTCACTTATTTTTTTGGCTATCGGGAACCGCGGGGAAAATTAAGAAAACGCGAAATATTTAAAACAAAATAAACTTTATTATAATTTAAGAAAAACTTTCAAATATACACATTTAAAAAAAAATTTGCAAACGAAAAAGTATTCGGTCGCTTAAGGCGACGTAAAATGAGCGTAGTAAATAGTGTTACGCAATCTTAACTACATGAAAGTTAAAAGAAAAGAAATATTATAAGCACTAATTAATTTAAAAAAAATAGTTAATAACGAGACCAACAAAACGGTCGTAAATTGCAATAAAGTCCGTAGGGGCGCTTCGTATCGCGTAAAAACGTGCTTCGATAAACGTGCGATTTATTAAATGACAAAGACAATTATGAAAATGTCCCACCGAGTAGCGGGTAAAATCACAATATAAACAAGTAAAAGGTTGATCCGACCTGTTTCTGTAAAATCCGTCCTTTGCGTCGTCTACAGGTAGAGTCGAGTTGTCGGGGTCGGCGAGGTTGAAACTCCTCGATAGGGCTTCCAACAGGGGGGGGGGGGGGTAAGAAGGACCTGCAGAGCGCAACGTTTTCAAAAACCCACACTTAACGCGTGCTGTCACTACGAGGGGATTAGCGGGAATAAATAAGAATAAGAAGAGGCGAGATATGAACGCCAACCACCGCAGAATCTTATGTTAGCACCAACCAATGGGCTCTAAATATCAGGGGTCATCCTGCACAGACACGCCGTGTGAACAAAAACTTTTTAAAACGAGCTAAAAGTTTTTTTATTAATTTATTAATAAATTACCCTTTTAGCTCGTTTTAAAAAGTTTTTTTATTTGTTTCATATTCTCTGCAATTCTCATGAGTAAGAACTACCCAAAAATTATAACATCTACTGTACCAAGTGTGCAAACAGAGAACAAAAGGAAACAAAACGCCTTCACAATCTAGTGATTTTTCTGAACCTATTATTGTCCCTTAAAGAGATCTCAGAGGATTAGAAAGCTAGTATTAAGACTGAATTTATAATACATATACTGTTTGTACTATTGCATTAATATGTAGATTTAAGCTTGTAGCGAATAATGTTTGTATTTGTATGTACATCCTGCATTAATTTTTATAGTTAGTGGAAAGGGGTGCAGTGTACTTTAAATATCGTAGATAGCGCAGCATTGCCAACAGTTACTTGATATGTGAATGCGCATGATCAGATACTGTAGTAGCATAGTGACCAATAATGTAGCCTGTGTGATAGTTCCGCAGTTTGGTTGTCTATCCTTTCTTTCTTATCTTGTATTGGATCCTCGAACTAACTATTTGCTTTGTCTTCAAAATTGTTATTTGAACTTAAAATTCCTCTATTTCGATGAAGTATTTGTCCATTTTCAGTCTTAACATAGTATGATTTCGGATTAACACTTTGACCTACAATTATACCTCCTTCATGTTGTAGAATCTTAGTTTCACTGTGAATTTTAACTTTGTCACTGATTTTCAAATATATTAACTGTCTCGCTGCTGCGTCATAGTAGGCTTTTTTCGAAGTTGTCGTTCTCTCAATATTTGAGGAGAATCATCTCCACGTTGGACTTCATGCTCAAACTGTAGGTAATATATTTCTAGTCTGTCTTCCAAACACTAGTTCAGATGGCGTTGACCACTTGTTTTGGTGTATTGCGAAGCTGCATTAATGCCACACCTTTGCATTTACCTTCTTGTATTACTTTTTTTTTATTCTTTTAACCGTTTGTATATGTCTCTCGGCAAAGAGTATATGAAGGAATGAATGAATGTTATTTCTAAACTCTTAAGTATACTCTACCCGTCCCTAAACACTTTTTGAACTCGAAGTTAAAATTCATGAAGAGATAAATTCGTTAAATGGCAGCAATGGACAGAAGAAGACGGCGCCGGTGGAAGTGATCTTTGCAAATTGACAAACTGAAAGTGTTATAATAAATTTCTAAATAAGTCTAACTGACGACCTGTAACTTTATAATAAATTTAAAAATTTCCAATTTTATTGAGTAGTAGCTTCTGATTATTTTGATTAATGTTTATATATATATTTATATATATATATAATATATAATATTTTACGGACGGACATAGCGACTGTCGATGACAAATAATGATATGTTAATGAATGCATGAATTAGCCACGGTATTGTGAGATTCATTACAAAAGCCAATGCAACGGTGCCAAAGCGTAGCTTTCTAACCTACCCGAAGCGACACACTTAATTACTACAACTGCTACCAACTTGCTTACGCGCTTAATACGCTGTGGAATGCGATACGAATTCCCAAGTTTCTACCTCAAACTAGTCACCCATCTTATTATATTTTATTTAAATTGTGGAAACGACTTGCACTAGTCATTTTATTAAATTAAGATCTGGAAACACCAACATGTACGTAAAGAACATACATAGTGTAAGAAAAAATGCGAAGGCGCCTAGACCCGACCCCGACTTATCAAGGGGTGACATCTCATCTTAAAGAAAGGATAGGATTAGGGCCATGATTATTAGGCTAGACGTGATTGTGTGTGGACGTGGCCTCATTTTCCTTATGATTTAAGTTTGCGTTTTATTATTAATTAAGGCTGTTTTCTTACAATAGGTATGGCGGAATCGAAATGCGACTTTACACGCACAAATTCAATATCCACTTTATCATCGTGTTATGAAAAAAATATTTCACCGCACAGAGGAATTTTATTGTGTGATAAGATTTTCCGTTGACAATTCAAGCCAACCAACCTATTAAAAATTTTAATATGTTGATACCGTCTTTCATTTAATTTTATCGTATATATCTACGGTATATAAATTGCATAAAACCATCAAAGCAAAATTCTTTTTCCAGGAAAATGAAATTTTTGGAACGCATCCGTACCAAGTATAAAGCAGGATTTATTTCAGTGGATATTAAAAAAGACATACGTCAGTAATAATCGTAAAAAAGTTAATTGGATTGAAATATGCGACTTGCTACATTTCATTTTACAGGTTGAGCCAACAGTGCGTGGACGGAAGGTTACGTACTATTGAATACTTTTAATATCTGTGTAAGCACTAACATCCGTTGTTAGATACAGAACCTAATAGCGCAGGGTAATTCATACTAAGTGTCTGACCCGTTAACGGCGTATTTACTAAGGTCATGCAAGTCCCAAATTGCAAGAAAAAAATTTATCGGAGATATTTCGAAAATTAAGTCTTTTATGCCCCAAATTAAAACCGTTTGAGTAGCACCGATGACTATCGGAATGCGATGAGTAATGTGTTTTTAAGACCGCTTTCACAGTAGCAACTTAGCTGTGCGATTTAGCCACGCGGCTAAATCGTTTACGTGATTAAGGCCCGATTTCTTCATCTACGGATAAATTTATCTGCCAGATAGTCTTCCTGGAAACTATTATCGATACAATGGTTTCCAAGGATAATACCTGGCAGATAAATTTATCAGGAGGTGAAGAAATCAGGCATAAATCGACGTACGATTAAATCGCGAGCTGTTGCGATGTCGTTTTTCACCGCTAGAGCAAAACAACGGAGAAATTACACGCGTGCGCAACTGCTTCACTCATTATTGAAAATATTCAATTATTTGTCTGTGGTAAAACTTCATATCAGGTTCTTACCGACAAAAATGATTTTCGATGTGGAAGTATTTATTATACCGTGCCGTGATTTTGACAAAAATACTACGTTCCTCAACTGCTGGGAAAGCCATATATTGGAAGAAAATTCACAAAATTTTAAAGATTCCGGATACTTTCTAGATAGTCTATATACCGTGCCTTCAATTGAATTCCTCATTAAAGTGGGCTATGATTTCACTGTTTTTTTTTCCTCTCCTAAGATTTGCAGCACTGATAGCTGTTCAATTATTTAATTAAACAAATGTCAAATTGACACTTTGTATTTTCAATTAATTCAAAATGTTAGAATTACAGCAGAAAATATTTATTGTTGAAAGTTATTTTCAAACCGGTAGAATAGAAAATGGACAGTTAGTTTATTCAATTAATCAGTGTGTACAGAAGTTTCGACAGCAGTTTCCTAATTTTGCTGTTACTTATGAACAGCTAGTTAAACATATCCATGCTTGTGTTCTTATATTTCGTGAAACAGGATCACTTGGTCGCAAAACAGGGAGCGGAGCAGCTAAGAAAAGGACTGCAGCCTGCATTGAAGATGTTCGGGATCGAATCGAACACTCTCCCAAGAAATCTATTGCGAAACTTTAACAAGAAGTTCAGCTATAAGTGGGAACATGTCACACTATTCTTAAAATAGACTTGAAGCTTTATCCATATAAGATTCAAGCAGTCTATGAACTCAGGCCAGTAGATTTTCACAGAAGAACAGAATATTGTCAGTGGTTTCTTGATAACTTAAACAACGACGACATTCTTGACAAGTGTTTCTTTTCCGATGAGACCTGGCTTCATCTCTCAGGGTATTTAAATAAACAGAATATGAGAATATGGTCAGCAGAAAATTCCCAAGAATTTGTGGAAACTCCATTACATCCATTAAAAATTGGTGTTGGCTAGCAGTGTCAAGAAGGCGTATCATCGGACCAATATTTTTTAACGACTCAGTAACTGCTGAAAGAAACCGAAATGAGTTATTAGAACCTTTCATTAATCAACTACATGATGATGAACTTACAGAAGGGTTTTTTCAGCAAGAAAATGCTACTGCCCACACAGCTCATCAAACAATGACTTTCCTGCAGCAGTTTTTCGATAATCGGATTGTGAATTTTCCTGCAAGGTCTCCGAATCTCACAATTATGGATTACTTCATTTATCCGCACATGAAAAACACAGTTTTTAGAACTACGCGTCACACAATCGAAGAACTTCGTGCGGGCATTACAGATGTGTGTGCTAACATAACCCCCGAACACTTAGCAAACGGGTTTGAAAACATGAAACGCAGAGTACGCTTATGTATTCAAGCTGAAGGAGAGCACTTTGAGCATCTACTTTAAACTTTAATGTTGTGTTTTTATTTGATGTTATGATTAGTACTGACAGTTAATGACAACTGTTTTCTCTAGAATTGTGTCGCCAATTTCATAAAAAAATCACAGCATACTTTAATGAGGAATTCGGAACGAATCGCTACGAATTAATTTATTATTACTTATTTATTATTTATATCACTGTTAGACGAACAGAGTAACAGTGATTGTGAGTTAAAGGATTCCCAAAATTTAAAACACTTTGCTGAGTCGCCAATAACAAAAAAACGCTCGATCGAGGAGCGATCGAGCGGGGAAATTATTCGCTGGGGAGAGGCGGTTCGAGAAGGTGTGTTTCCTGATGACTTGGTGGGTTGTGCCTTTGCACCAAATAAAAGTTGTGATCAGTGTGTGGGCTTTTTTCTGGAACTCTTTGATCCTTGACCCAGCATTGGACGATTACGGGACGGCTTGAAGAAGACTGGTAAATTCAATCTGTCTGTCAAGCAGTTCCGTTACCACTAGGTTACCCCTCCATTTATTTAACGTCATCGCTACTTACCAGAGTGAGCGTTACAATATATTACCACATGCCAAAGTTAACTATTGTCGAGATATTGTAGCAATTTAATTAATTAATGATTTTAATGATAATAGTAATAATTTTATATGAAACTTCCAAATATTAATATGCAATTTTCGTACGTCAGTATTTCAAAAACAGTTTGAGATACATACATATTTAAGTAATGAGATAAGAAAAATATGCAAAATTTTTAGCCAAATTTATAATTACAGAAACATTCAGGGGTTTCATTAAAAAAAATAAGTTAACACTCGCCCAACTTTTTGAAAACACATTAACATTATCCAGAGAAGGCAATAAGTAAAAGCACTTCGCTTGGCATTTAATTAATTTTACGTGAGATTATCGCAGTAATCAAATTGTTTATTTTATTTTCGCATAAAAAGCTAATTGTACTGTTTATAATAAATATAAACTTGCCTAATGTACTTTATAATATACTGGGTGTCTCACAACGTACGGAGGAGATTGAAAGGGCAGCTGTACACAGATAAAAATGCGATGTTAGATTTAACACCGGTTTAACTCTTTTTCGTAGTTCCCTCGCGTCCATTTGCACAAGTAGTTAAACACAAAAATGCAAAAATTTGAAGGAGTGAAAGGTATTAGTTTGACTACACAAAGATGTTGAAATTATTCTTTCAAGGAGTTGCAGTTACACTTTTAATGGTGTTAAAATTACATTTTAGGGTGTTACAAATATTCTTTCAGGGAGTTGAAGTTATACTTTGCACTTGAACGGTGTTAATATTACACTTTAATGGTGTTAAATTGCACCTTTACCAACTTAACCATTTATCAGGTTAACTACCTATAAGTGTTCCATTTTAATTTTTAGGTGAGACTCTAACACATAAATGTATAACAGAATGCTTTTGGAATTTTTTAACACCATTTTGTTGTTAAAATAATATTTTTCTCCTAAAATGAGTTACATGCTAACCGATTCAGAAATATTTTAACACATAAATATGTTAAATTTATTTTCAACCCCGCAAAAGTGTAATATTTATCCGTTTCGTATATTCAAAATTTATAACTACTACACAAGTAGTTAAATATACATCAAAAAGAGTTACTTTGACAAAATAAAAAAATACTTTTTACCACTTTAGGTGAAATTTTTACTCTTTTGGTATAACGTTTAACTACTTACTCCTTAAACTCAAACTTAAAATTTTTATCTGTGTAGGACATCAAAATAAAGCTTTTTTCTTAATTAATTTTTGATCAAAATCCACTAATAAGAAAGTTATAGCTGTTTAACTTTCTTAATTTCCTCTTTAATTTACATCTATAGCTTCTTAATTATTAAAAATTATTTCACAAAATGCAACTTTATTGTTAAATAAATTCTAAATTTATTAAAGCCGCCATTCATAAAATGTCTATGTTAATTTGATTCCTAGTTTTGTTTTTAATTAGTAGGCATTAAAAGAAAAAATGAGATAGCCGTAACTTTAACGTTACTACATTTTTTAAAGTAGTTGTTTATTGTAAAGCAATGTTCAGTTAACCCTTAAATACCTCAAATTTGAATTTAAAACGTAAAATATTACTACAGGAAGTAACTTTTGTTTCTTAAGGAATCTCACTTTAAACTCTAGTAACTTTTTAGTTATTAATTTTTTATCAAAAATTTATTGAGAAAAAAGCTTTAGTTTGATATGCCCTACGCATACTTCGATGGTAAATAAATAGAAAACAGATATTACCCTATTAATCTCCTCCGTAGGTTATGAGACACCCAGTATTTGTGTTAATATACATATATGAATAATGTTCCTAGATACACTTCCAAAAAAGTCTAAAGAGTGATTGGCGTAAAGTTGCAGCATTTTTCGCACAGTCTTTGGACTGATGTCAGATTCATCTAATTGACGTATAACTAACTGTGTTATACTCATTTTCGTTGTGTAATTTCAAAATAGAATAGAGTTTATTTATTAATACATGATTTTGATTTTTGTGTAAAATTTACACGATAGCTGGGTAAAGTTTAACACACAATATTTTTTACTTTCATACCGTAGAATACGGTTTTCCACAGATAAACGATTTTTTTTATTTTTGCTGGTCTATTTATTTCGCGGCAAATTGTTTAAGTGCAATCACAATTTCTACGTGCGCGCCCGAAATATAAATTCTAGAGCACTTGCCTTAAAATCGAATCTAAACAATTTCGAAAGGTGCTCTGAAAACATTTTTCTTCCGGTGGAAGCGCAACTCGGCAGAAGCAGATGCTATTCCATTATGAAACTGCAGTAAATACACTTGGAGCATAAAATCACAGATAACAGGTTGCATTGTTTAATAATAATTTGATACAGCTATAGCTTTGTTCTCATATACCTCTACCACCTTTTATATTAAAATATTAATGGTATGTAAACATTCCGGAAATAAAGAAACAAATAATTTATTTCATAATCTATAAATATTTTACCAACAGTTAGGATGATAGTATATAACTTTCAACGCCAGTAAATTTGGGTAGGTACATCAAAATAATAAAATAAAATTAAAATGAATAAAACTTATCGAATATTAAATCTCTTACTATTTGTTTAAAACTTGTATGTATCATCAGAATTCAATCATTGAAAGTTCCCAATCTATATCCGCGTCCGCACAAGCCGCGTTAATTCCTTTTAAGGGATGACGTTATTCGTTAATCTTTAATTCCCTTGCTTTGTACACTTCATAAAAACCGTGCACGGTTTCGTCAAGGATCAGTGCATTACATATCTCACATAAATTTGATTGACTTTAAGAGGAATCCTTGCGAAGGTACCACTCTCGAGTTGGTATTTTACTTGCTTATTATTCCCCAACACTATGACGTTTAAGGGGAAATCTTTCCAATTTTATGATTGGTTAACCTTGGCTACACGTGCGCTGCAAACATTTCATTGGTTACCCTTTAGCACGTTGTTGCACCATGGCGTCGTCGCCGATGACTAAATGATTGAAATGTATTTAATCGTCAAAAAGTTTTTCGCACATCCTAGAGAGCTAATAGAAGAAAGTTTCTCTTTGAAAATATAAAAATGCATGTGGTAGTCGCTGCAAATCACTGCTTCCTTTAAGTATTTAATTTCAAACAATAAAAGCGCATACAAGTCGGCATCGACGTGCTCGATGCAGTCAGATGAGATAATTCCCTTCCAAATACTGCGGGCGGAGCTAATACAGTCCAAGTATTACATTTTCGTACTGATCGCGGAACAAATGGGCCGATTTCTTTTCCTTGGTAATTACAGTACAACAAATGTTCAAATATACCTCCTTCTCGTTGACTACATAAAGCCAATCGTAGCCAGGAATTCAATTAAGATAGCATATGTAATTTGGGTTGGTCCGCTATATTTAGCCATTTAAGTTAACGTAGTGCGTGGAAAATATATTCTCGCTTCCGAATTCCAGAAATAAATCTCATACATGAATTTTGAATTGAGAAATGAGAGAGAACTAATGCATTACATAATTTGATTTTTAACTTTTTAATCAGCAAAGATTTATTGGAATACAACATTTTTAAATTGGAATAAGCTTTACTGACACAGAGAAATCGTTGATTAACGTCAATAATAAGTCCAAGATTGCGACAGTGTTCAACGCATCTTATGCTTGGTTTATACAGTCAGTAACAACTAAAACTTAAAATTAAGCTTTAAGTAATGCCAAAGTTTCCGTTTATGCAAGCTAAAATTACGCATGGTCGTTGCACACCTAGCTGTAAAAATCCGCTACCTCCCACCAATTTGAGAAGAAAAAGTAAAATAAACGACCTGTAAACAACGCAAGAAACAACGTTACTGACATAACCTCAACTTAGCGGGTGTTGTTATGGTCAAGTACGTTCGGTGCGAGTCAACTCGCCGGTATCCAGGTTCAAAATAGGGACGTCATTGTGAAGTAACTTATTCTAACACCAACTATGTACATAGTTGGTGTTAGAATAACATATATATACATATATATACAGGTACATATACAATGCCGTAATAGTCTGGGTTCGGTTTATATTCGGAGTCGGGAATACAGACAAGATACTTGTCCCGGGATTATGCAAGACACTTGCAGACGGGTCGGGTACAGACAAGAAACTTGTCCCGGGATTATGCAAAACGCTTGCACACTGGTCGTGAGGTAGACAAGATACCTGTCTCGGGATTGTGGAAGACGCTTGCACACTTGTCGGAATAGACAAGATACTTGTCTCGGGATATATCGGTCTTTAAGAATGTGGCAAATATACAGTGTGGGCGTATTCGGTAAATAGTGCCTATATTAATGCAGATTTTTAAAATCTCTTTTCGCTATTACTTAGCTATGGTATAGATGCATGATTTAAAATTAGTTACAATTATACAGAGTGTTGCATGTGGCTGTACCAAACCGAAGAAGAAGAAATGGAACTGTATATTATGGCTTATTTCGATTCGCCTTTAAGAGTAGATAATTTTTTTATAAGGATATTATGTACCTAAACCTAATAGTTTTTGAGATATTGACATTTCAATGTAAAAAATGGTATTATTTGATGTTTTACAGATTAGATGTTTATTAAAATGCGGTATTTACATTGTACAGTAACATTACATAACCTCTGTGGAACAGAAAACAATTTCCATCTCGAACATATTCCTATTATTTTACACAGGGTGATTTATAACTCCGATGTTTATTTTACGCGGTTAGTTTAAATGGAACATTCTATATTTTATGACTGAATTGAATAGGTTTTGATTAAGCTTTACAATGATATGAAGGTTCAGTATGTGTTACACAACAAGCCTACACACAGTAAGATGTCAAATTTGTAAATTCTAATGGAATTTTGTCTATAATATCGTTGATTTTATTTAAAAAATCTGTATTGTCTGTTTCTAGGGCAGGCGAGTGCGCAGTGGTTAGCCTAGCCGACTTATAAAGTTGAGCCACTTGTCGGCGTGGGTTCGAATCCCACCAGGGCCATGGATGTTTGTGTTGTCCGGATTATGACCCAGCTTGTTAAACAAAGCAAATTGTCTGGAATGGTATAGACCATAAGACAATGAATGTGCAGATTGCTGTGCAAAGCAAAGAAGGAAAGAAGTATATTTCTAGTTTCTAGTCTGTTAAAAATAACTCTCATTTGATTTATGACATCGCAGACGATATGCATACTTAATTTTTATTTTACCAACATTGCCTGATTATTTTAAGTAACGCTAAGGAACGCAACAAACGACAGTAACAATACCAATGGAAATAACCATAATAATAATAATAACTGATTTAACATTAATAACAACATAGAAAATTTTCAAAATGTTAACCGTGGTGCTCTTCAAATCGTTTTCTATGACAACATTTAAATCAACTGTTATAGTTATTTATATTATTACTGTTATTTTTATTGGTATCTTTATTGGTACCTTTATGGGTATTATTGGGTGTTATTTTATTTAAAATAATTAGATAGTGTTGATAAAATTTAATTTAAAATGAA
The DNA here is from genome assembly GCA_036172665.1 of Prosopocoilus inquinatus. Lineage (NCBI taxonomy): Eukaryota > Metazoa > Arthropoda > Insecta > Coleoptera > Lucanidae > Prosopocoilus > Prosopocoilus inquinatus. The sequence continues at coordinate 47,785,273 of CM069870.1, forward strand.
GCAGTTAAGCATTAGTTTCGCAACGAAACTGACACTTGGAGGGGGGAGCAATCTTCAAGCGTGAATTTGATCTCCAATGCCAGTGCATGTTCTATGTGAGAGATGGAATTTTCATCTGTCGGTTATTGTTCGGTGGAATTTGTTTCGAACTGGTGTTTCTGCGTTTCTCTTGTAGAACACACATCCGGACGGAGGTTGGAAAACTCGCTTTTCAACCCCTTTTGTCCCCAATTCTTTTAGCAATCCGTACGATATTGAATTTCGACTTCTTAGTTATTAGCGCCCTGGTTATAGCATGGAAAGTCAGAAATCGATTTTCAAATCGTTTTCCCCGAATAGCTCGAATGGTGTCTACTAATATTTGCTTTTGAGATTCTTTAAAACTGTCCACTCCTTATCTCTTTCTACGTTCTGTTAATAATCGTTTCTTATTATCGTTTAAATAAAAAATCCAAACTTTAAATTACAAAATATATTCAAACAAAAAAAGAAGAAATTTTAGTACAATAACGAAAAATTACAAACGAAATAATATGTGAATTTATTTAAATTAATTAGCTAAGTAAAATTTAACAATTGACATAAAATTAAAACTACTTTAAAAGAGAGAATGGAAGATTAACAAAAATCAGTTTATATCTAAGAACCTTTGTTAGATCTTAGATCAGCCTCGCCGATCGTGGATGCTTCTTAGGGACACTTTTAAATTAAAATAAATTTGGAAAATTGACTGATTAAAAAAAAGAATTTAGAATTTTGAAAAGTTTATGACTCGTGACACACAAACTAAATTACATTCGGAATCGAAGAAGCACTTTTCTAGATGACATGAGTTCGTGCCTCGGGTAACTGTCGTGGCAAACCCCCTCAGGCAACTGTCTTGTCGAACTCCCTTCTGATCTGAAAAGATAATTATTTTTTTTTATCGCCGATGTTCGAGCGATAATAATGCCTTGATCTAATTTCTCGGTACATACATCGCAAGCTTGACGAATGCTTTCGTTGCATAACGCTACACGTGTTTTGTATTCTCCATGAGTCATGATACGAATTCTAACTTAATAATGTATCCAAACCAACTAAAATGTACTGAATTATGAAAATAATTATCCTTAAAATCTGAATTCTTACACTCTGGTTTGTAAGGCAAAGAAGGTAAACATGTAGTAAGTCGGTTGCAGTCACAGTTAATGATTATAATTACCAACCATTACAACTCTGCGACAAACCAGAAAGCTTGGAGCTATGGTATTAAATAAAAGTATGTATACCGTTCTTTATGTTGCATATCAAATAAGTAAAAATTTTTACCAAACTAAAAAGTACAAATAGTCTCAATACAAATTTTTTTATTTAAAATTAACTGAATTATAGACAAAATATTCCATTGGAAGATGGAATAAATGCTGATTTATGAATCTACGATTTTGACATCTTACTTTGTGTAGGCTTGTTGTGTAATACATACTGAACCGTATATCATTGTAGAGCTTAATGAGAGACCTATTAAATTCAGTCATAAAATATAGGGTGCTCCATTTAAACTAACCGAGTAAAACAAACATCGGAGTTATGAATGATCCTGTGCAAAATAATAGGAATATGTTCGAGATGGAAATTATTTTCTGTTCCACAGAGGTTATGTAATGTTACTGTAAAATTTAAATTCCTAAATTCCGAATTTTAATAAACATCTAATCTATAAAATATCTAATAATACCATGTTTGTACATTGAAATGTCATTATCTCAAAAGCTTATCCTTATATATTTTTTTTCCATGGTAGGTAGCTATGATTTTATATTTAAGATCTCATAATACCTTAATTCTGAGTAACTTTTTCAAATAAAATTTCCGCGTAGTGTGGAAAATAAAGGTACTTTACTCTAGTTAGTTAGTTATTGAAACTTTGATACGTGCATCTTAAGTTTTGGAAAGATGCAGCAATTTTCGTAAAGAATAAATTTTTCTGAGAAATCAATAATAAAGAATTTTCCCATATGTAGCCAACTTTCTGCCGGATATTCTATAACCTATACGAAATATTTAATTAATACTTTTTTATGTTGTGGGTGACATCTGAAAGAGAATAAAAAGGGGCTCCAAACCGAGGAGTTAGATAACTTATATATTTATTATTGTTATTTTTTAGTTATTACGGTAGCTACCAAAAAATGTGGCCACAACTGTGAATAATTAATATCTACCGCCAAAAGGATGTACGAAGGTCAACCTAGAGACAACACACGAAGTGCAGAACATGGAATCATCATACAAGTTAAATTGTATATTACCTATACTTTTGAGAATATGATAACTTTTAATTGAAATTAACCTCCGCCTACAATTATTCTAACGAATAAATAAGTATATAATTCCCTGTTATTAAAATAATAATAAGAAGTTTTTTCGGGTCTTTGGACAATTTATTTCAGCATTTCCGTGTTGTTTGGTTAGCTCTTGTTTGTAAGGTTTTCTGACAGTTAATTTTGGGTGTTCACATATTTTTTTTCCCGATTTATACATTAACATATATAGTTTATTTAAAATCTTTACATTTTAATTTATATTTACTTACATTTAGACATATATATCTTTTAGGATGATTAGATTGTTGTTAGCTTTAATATTTTTATGATTTTATCAGTGTGATTAGGTAATTTTAAATCTTTCTTAGTGCTTTTAAGCGTACTGAAGATGGCAGCTTAGCTGCCGAAATACGTATCTACGGATATAAAAATTATTGTGGGCGGAGATTAATTTCAATTATCTCTTAAACCACAGTCTCCTTTACTATTTTAGATGATAACTTTTATTATAAAAATGCTTATAAACCTTGGTAAACTCAAAAGAAAAAAAATTTGCAAATTTTTCTTTTTTGGAATACTAAACAGAAATGCAATTCTAAAAGCTAAAAAAGCTAGTGCAAGATAACGTTATTTAACAAGTATTTCTGAAAATAAAAGCCTTATCTTTCCGCTGATTAATGATTTACAGATATTAGATTTGGGAAATCTCGAAAAAGTAATGAATATTAACGAAACTCTTGCAAACAAGCATGATAAGATAGAGTCAGTCATTAATGATATCAATAATAAACAAAAAAGACACAAGCAGAAGTAAAATATGATTAACAGAATGGCGTTATACCTGATTATGCTCTCTCCATGCATAAGAACCTTGCGCACTGAAGAGGATATATTGTACCAATTGTACGTATTTACGTATAAATTAGCTGTAGTATGTGTCACCAAACTTTTTTGCATTTATTTTCATACCACTTGACATTGTCTGCAGTATTATATAATATCTCTTAATCAATGTTTCATCTACTCCAGTGATTTCAGATGTACAAGCATAATTCGCAAAGAATCTTCTTGGCGGTATTTCAATCATTACTATTTCCGCTGATTCGCTGAGGTTTGTCTATAAAATCAAACCAAATTCGTTACGGAAACGTTCCTGCACAAGTTGTTTTTTCACTGATTTTTGTTTCTTATTGTCCTCTGTAGTAGCAGACCATTTTTGGAATGATAAGTTGTATGATATATGAAGAATTAATTCCATAAACCTAATCCAAGCATGCAGAGTTGAGAGTCCAAATCGGAATGTTTCTTCTCGTTCTGGCCTTCGACGTGTAAGATCATTCATTTCTGTAGGTTTTGCTAAACAAATATTACACGTGGCACTTGATGGTGTATTTGTTAAAACTTGAACCACTTTTCCATCTATCATAGTAAAATATAAAATGTTTTTTACAGAATACAATTTTTCGTTGAGTTCTATGCAAGAAGATGTTAATGCAAGAATTTGTGAATCAATTTCCTCCACTACACTTCTAGTTTTCTCAGGAGTTTCTTTTGCAAACTCTATAAGAATAGGGCGACAAAAGCGGACTGATGAAGGTGTACGATTTTCCCATACAACACTGCTATTTTTTTCGTTAATAAGCTTCAGTGGTACAAGTGATCAATAGATTTGAATCTGATATTACCTTTCGCCTGACAAAATTTGTTTGCATTCGCTTTGACCAGAAGAGCCGTCAACTCCCCATTTACTGTATAAAATCAATTGTGTATCCTCGTCTAGATTAAGAGAATGTAGCATTAATAATCTCTTAGCCGTGTGATTTAAAAGAGCTTGTAATTTTACTTTGACACTTATATCAGTTACCTCGACATGATCCGGATAACATGCTTTTTTAGCTTCCAATATTAGCTTCTAAGACGGGAGTAACGGAAGACTTTTGCTTATCATGCAGCTTCTGAGGTATTCATATTGACTTCTTGTTAAATCTAAATCCAGAAATAAAGCTAAAGCTTCGTCGACAAAGTGATTTGCAAAGTTTCAGTTTTCGTCAAAGCCTTTTATATGTATAAGACCTCAAGAAAATTATCAGTACTTGTTCAATAATAGAAAATGTTTTCGACACCAAGAAGGTATTGTGGATAATTGTTATTTTACATGTTGTTGATTGATAAAAAAAATAAAAATAATTGTGGTCAACTCTAATTTCCGTGAAAGCAACTTATTTTGAATTAGCGGTCTATAGTTAACCCTAGGTGAAATTCATAATAAAAAACATAGAAAACTATTTGTTCTTATCACTAAATAATATTTAATATTACATATAAATGTTTAAAAATGTAAATAATGGGCAATTACGTTCCGCGTTAGAAAACAGTAATCCAACCTCTCTTCGAACTTTTCTCGTTTTCACATAGAATTGTATCGAAATGCAGTATAAATTTTATTGCATTTTGTAGACAATTAAACGAGCTTCCATATGTGCTAGAGAAGTTGACTGGGATAAACCCTGCTAATAGTTAAAAGTTTACTTGAAGTTATTTTTTTTAAATTTTAGTATTGTGTTTGATCGAATAATTCTAGCGAATTAATGAATACACTTGAAACATCAATAATTTTTGTTTATGTAGTAGAAAGAGTGGCCATTTTAGTAATATGAAATAAGTTGCAAAAAGTTAGCGCAATGTACGTATATTTTATTGTATTATGGAAGCATGCGCGCCGGGATTCTTTACCGGTAACGCAACGGTCAACTTTGAGGGTGCATAGCATAATTATTAAAGCTTCAAATCAAAAAATATTTGGTTAAACAAAACTTAAATTTGTCTACTTTATGATACCAATAATTTGTATCATGTAGGATGATATTCCGAAAATGCATTTTTGGCCAAAACTTACATGGAGCGGGACCACAGTGCGTCGCACAGTGGGACAACGGACCTTTAAATTTGGCATTTAATCAAAACATGAAACTATTTATTAAGATTTCTTACTAATATTTTCCAATACATCATACAGGGTAATTGCTTGGACAAATTAAAACTGTAAATTAAGGATGCCAAATGTGATCAGAAAGTTCCTAGACAAGATACATTTTCGGTACATTTTGAAAAAATGCAAAAAGAGCGAACTACTGGGGACCACTGATAGTACTTACGGAGCGAGCGCCTGTTAAACAGACGTTCGAAATGCAGTCATAGTCGTTCAAATTAGCAAATTGGTTTGGTTTGTCCCGCTTTTTACAAACATGAAAACAGAAAAACAATTGAATTTGAAATTTTAGAGGTATCATTTGTTACATGTTTTCTTTTAATAGAACACCATATATTATCATTGTAAGCGAAAGAAATTTGAATTCTGGTAATAAGTTTTTATGTACGACATATTTGGAAAATGTCATATAACTGAGATACGTCAAGTTAAAATTACAAAGAGCGTCTTCTCTTTTACTTTAATAATAATGATTTCATTCATTAGCCACCTCCAATTATTTAAAAGTACAACGTAATAAATTATTTAACCCCCCCCCCCCTACGTTAATTGCACTGCATTTTATCACAACCAAACTTTATTACTAAGGATACGATTTGAATAAGTATACACCATCGTTTCAGTAGTGCCGTAAAAATTTATCGAACAGGCACATTGTGTAAAGGGACGGTGAAAATAATTTACGGCGTTCTTACTATCTGATGCAATGTGGCGGTGGTCAAGGTACAATTGGTCAACTAATTACTCTGAAAATCTTTACACATTTAAACAAGAAGAGTTGCTTGCATAACTCTAATTTTTTATTGCGGCAATATTGCTCTGTTTTTTGATATACTGAGTAACACCATTGCTGTAGAGCTTTAATTGTCTCCGCAGCCCTCGCGTTTGTTTACACGTTACGGTCCAATATTTTATATTGCCCGCTTCACTAGAATTTGAACCGCCCAAAATATATTTCCCCGACCCATATTTATTAGACAAAGGTAGTAACAATGTAATAGATAACATTGTAAAGTTTTATCATATGCATTCCAAATTAAATGATATAAAATTGCTTTATACGCATTTTGAAACGATATCATACAACTTTACATCATTTCAGTTGTTTAAGTTGTTTATTAACTAACTAACCCAATTTTATTGCTGACTAATAAAATTGGGTTAGCATAAAATTCGATCTAATACGCAAAAGATTGTAGAAAATCATTCCAAATACCGTATTTTATAAATTTGCGCTTTATACGAATGTTAAAACGCGTATAATAACAATATTATTATAATACCAACTTAAGTGACTAGCTGTAGTGGGTCATTTTGTACCATAGGCTAATAAAGATATGTTATGATAAAGAACGATACAATACACGTGCGATGTACAAAATAATCTAAGACACCATAATTTAACATCCCTACAGTTAGCCAATGAATTAAATCATTATTATTATAGTAAAAGAGGAGAGGCTTCTTGTCATTTTGAGGTTGATATATCTCAGTTATGTGACATTTTAAAAATATTATATACATAAGAACTTATTACTAGAATTCAATTTTCTTTGGTTTACGATGATAATTCACAGGCTGTTCCCTTAAAAGAAAATATGTAACAAAACATTTAGGAAATTTGCTAATTTGAAGGACTCTGTAACTCTAAAAATAAGAAAGTTAGCAATGGTTCCGACTTACTTTGAAACAGGGTATATACAGGGTCTAACAAAAGTACATATTTTTTTATCATCGTGTCCCGTTCAGAACGTCATATTAATTATGTCCCTAAAATATTTTCTCCCAAAGTCTGGTATTTTTTTATTTGGCAAATAAATCTTGATAATCAAGGAAAATGCTTGCAACAGCTAACTTTTTTATTAGAAATTTACGAGGTAGAAGTTTTAGAACCTTTTCCGCTAGATTTCATGGCATATCGGAAAAACAAAGATTTTCAATTGTTTTCGTATTTTCTTACGAAGTATTAGCTTTTTATCACTGCATCCTGTTGAGGATCTCCAATTAAAAACATCTCTAAAAATATTTTCTAGTTATCGATAGAGATTCCCGAAAACACCCTGTATATATGTTTAAATGATTTTTATTATACATTTACTTTTATTTAATTAAAATTAAATATTTAGTTTTCAATTTCATAATTTTACTAATTTAACTATATAAAAACAGCAGATTTTTGGGATATACGTTCATTTGAACTTTTTCTTCATTTTAGTCAGCAGAATGTCTCAGAAGTAGCAGCTACCATACTGATACATCCTACAAACTAAAGTACAGAAAAAAAAAACCTAAACACAGGTGTTCACGCAAAACCGTATCGTAGCTAGAGTCATATTGAATTAGATATCCTAAACGTGTTGTGATGATGAAAAACTAATGTTTCGTTAAAAAAAATAAAAACCTCGAAAACTAAACAGTCATATGTTTTTCTAATACTGCCATAAAATCGAGCGGAAAAGATTCTGTAACTTTCACAATTTAAGTTATCCCGTAAAACTTCAAATTCTAAAGTAAGCTATTATTGTACACATTTTCCTTACGATTATAATTTGTGAACCCCCAAATTCGTAACAGTATTAATTCCTTGTTGCTAGATATTTAAACATTGGGAAATCCTTGTTGGAAAAAGTAAAACACAATCTGTTCAGGAATTTCTTCGTTACTTAAATTGACTACCCAATTATTTTTAGTTTGAAAAATTTCGATGATGTTTTGTGGAAGTTGTTAGTATTTCCTTTGATTAATGGCTTTAGTTTTATGAAAAATGACATTATATTTGGTATTTTGTCTATTTTTGAAGTCATCAACAATTTCATTAAGTAAATTATGTCTTTGTTCGTTTTCTAAACTCGTTACAAGCCTTTCAATATATGTGTCGTCATGTCAAGAAGCTCATTTATTTAAAAATCACTTTATCATACAAAAGAAAACAATGTTTGTTTATAACCTAAGATTTCGTAGCAGTCGAACAGAATACGAGCGATGTATAAAATTCAGAATTTTATTTGATTCGCGCCAACAAGAATTATACAGCATTCGACATTTGGTTCTTCTGAAACCGGATCCATCAAGAAAACAAGAAACAAGCAAACTTGTTTCAAAGCTTTATTTGTCTGTTCATTTAGGACAACATGACTGAGAACCTGAAAACATTAAGGCCCAGTTTTACAATGACGGTTTAACTTTGAGCCGAAGCTTAAATCCTTCACAACAATTGTTGAAATAATCGTTATTATTAATATTATTAATATTTCGAAATTTCACTATTTGCAAGCTCAACTAGAAGGTAATGCAAGACAAGTTATTCATTCATTAGTAGTTTCTAAAGAAAATTATTCAATTGCATGGCAACTTTCAGTTTATAATCATATTAAGGCCTGATTTCTTCGCTTCTTGATGAATTTATCTACCAGGTAGTACCCTCGGAAACTATTATCGCTACAATGTTTTCCAAGGATAATACCTGGCAAATTTATCAGGAGGTGAAGAAATCGCTTGAAGGGCTGTTATTGATATGCCACATACAAGTAATGAAAGTTCATTAGAATTCTCAAACTGTCGGACAACATTTCAAAACATTTGCGAGCTAAAGCTCACTGAAACAACCAGTAGAACACTGGGATCCATTATTAATATTTATTCTTACACCCGTATTCATAAACCAAACTTACGCTATGCGTTCGTTTAGAATTCGCTATATTTCATAAACGGTAATTCACCAAATGTTCATAAACTCTAACTGATTATGCGCCAAAAATGCGAAAACTATGCTCAGTTTAAGAAATATAGCGAATTTTAAGCGAACGCGTAGCGTAAGTTTTGTTTATGAATGCGGGCCTTAGTCGAAAATTAGACAAACATACGGAACGCGAGTGGAAGAAGTACAGAAAAGAAAATGAACTTCCTCGTTGGAAGAATTTAAAGCATTCATTAAAAGCAAGGGTAACTTATTAGAAACTTTAGAATTTAACCACAGAGAATTAAAACAAAAGCAAAGTTTAAAAGTTCAGTTGTTAAATTAAATTCATTCAAGGGTTTCAAAGTTACCACAAACACAAATATTCATTGCACATTTTGTAATGAAAGTCATCATCAACATCATACTGTCACGCGTCGATCGTCTCCAGCAGGTTACGAGCTGGCGGCGTCCATACGCGGGGGTTGCGTAGCTTGGGGATGAAAAGGGAGTAACAGGGAAACTGCAAACTAATTCATTAAAACAACAAGAATTACCTTTATTGTTTAAAGGTCAGAAAAACAGATAACTCTATCTCACGACAACGATCAGATTAACTGATCTTTTACAAATTACGCACATCTTTTATACTGCCAATGTACGTGACCAAATTCCGCAAAACTTTAATTGAACCCGTACTTTGCTTGGTTGCTGAAAAGGTGATGTCAGGATTTTCACGTTGTTTCCAATCGTCATTTCTATTAAATCGTGAATTAATTGATTGTGTTTAAACACTTATACAATGCCCTAGTTACTTGCGTATTTGCAAGTTTGCGGATTCACGCTACAAGTTCATCGCCTGATTCGTTGCACCAGCAAACCGCTTATCAGCAAATAACTCGTATTGCATTGGAAAAAATACATTTTAAATTAATTAAATACAATTTTAAAATTTTCCGTAATCGTGACAATACTTTGTTATACAATGAAATGCAGATGAAAGCACCTAATGAATCAAAATTTCTGGTATCCAAACCAAGACTCGATGTTAAATACAAATAGAGTTGTAATGTCAAATCACACTAGCGAACAAACACATAGTGTTTTATTATCAACTGCCCTTATACAAATAAAAGATTCATTAGGTCAAACTCACTCTTATAGGGCTCTTTTAGGTAGTGGTTCACATTCTAACCTCATCACTTACGATTTATGCAACAAACTACGGTTAAATCATTCTGAAATCGATGCATCAATCATTGATATTGGACAAACTGGTATTGCAGAATACTTCCCTAGGATGGATCATATCTGGTCCAATATCATCTTTTTCAAGGATAAAAAACGTGTTGTAATTTGAACACAAACACAGAAATCCAATCATAATTAGCGAAATTTTGGAAATTAGAGGAATCATGAAAATTCTGTCAGCTGAAGAAAGAACGTGAGAAGAGATTTTTCTCAACACAACGGCACGAGATCCCAATAATAGATTTGTGGTTAAAATTCCATTAAAATATTCTCCATCTTTTCTTGGTAGTTCACAACGTACAGATTTGCAGAGATTTTGTTCTTTAGAAAACAAATTAACAAGATCATCAAAATTAGAACAAATGTACACTGAGTTCATATCTGAGTATGAGCAACTTGGACACATGTCAAAGATCGATGAACAAAGGCAAACAAGCGATGAGGCATATTTTCTTCCCCACCATGGTGTTTTAAAAGAAGAAAGTTTAATTACCAAACTTAGAGTGGTATTTGATGCTTCTGTTCATTCTGATTCCGGTCTTTCTTTCTACGATATTCAATTAGTTGGTCCTACAATTCAAGAAGATCTGTTGTCAATTCTTCTCAGATTTCGACAGCATAATTTCGTAGTTTGTGCGGATATTGATAAATTATACAGACAAGTGCTCATTCATCCCAGTCAAAGGCATCTGCAACAAATTCTATGCAGGACAGGTCGTTCAAAGGGCATCCAAACTTACATCTTGAACACTGTAACTCATGGAACTGCATCAGCTCCTGGCGATTCGATGTTTGAAGCAGCTCGCAATTGAAAATATAATTGATCATCCTCTAGCTTCTGAAATCATTGCGCATTCGCAAAAATTATGCCTCGAAAATTACGGCAACATAAACTCTCATGGGATGATTTATTACTAGTTGATAACACTAGCCTGCGAAAAAATATATTTTTCTTGCGGATGAGATAAGACTATGTGCGCTTCAAAGATTTTAACATTATAAAAAAGAAAATTAAATTAGTTTTTTTTCTATTAGGTCAGGATTCCAAAAAAATTATACTTTTTAGAGTTTTTGTTTACATTTTGTACAGTACTTGTACACTTTATTGTCAGACATATAAAAAAATTTAGACTTACCTGAACCGCTAGAATTTACTAAAAAAAAACAAATGACGATTGGAAATGAAAATCAACTTTGTTATTCTAATTGAAGTCGATTTTTGTCCAATTTTAAAACTGTCCAGTTAAAGTTTTAAAAACTCAGTAAATTCAGTAAATTTTCTCGAATTAACAAAACTTCCTCTTTTTACTTCCAAAAATATATACAATCGCACCTCTTTAACTCGAACCTCCACAAATCGACGTTTTCTGTAAGTCGAAATTTAGTGATGGTTCTTGCACATTGTATGTAACTGCTATCTATTTCTTTAACTGGAAATCTCTATAACTCATTATTTTCCGGTCCCTTGAAATTTGAGTTATGGAGGTTCGATTGTAGTTTGTCTATCAAAAGCCCGGTACAGTGAAGGTCGGCTGTAGTGAATCCATTTGTAGAAAACTCTCGGTTATAACCCTACTAAATACATACTTCGTTTTTATTTACCGGTTATAAGGAACTTTGGATATAGAAAAGCTCTTTTGGTGTTTTTTTTGGATTCAACCATAAATGTGGCAAAACTGTTAGAATCATTTAGACGTCTTTTAGTAACATTTACTTTATCATTCATTTTTTCTCAACAGTTGCTTAAACAGGAACACACGGTATAGTACAAACTAATATTTTGTATAGCATGAAACGTATAAACACTTAAGCACATACCTGTCAGTAATAACAAGTGGAAATGTGCAAACAAGTGAGTAACAGTTGGCTTATCGAAAATTATGATTAAAAAACCTACTTTGAAATATTGTTATTTAAAAAAAAGTGGTGCGTGATGAAAAAATTATTATATTTTTCTCGAACTCAGGAATACCAAATCTACTAGATACACCCAGTTTTATGTCATCCGCAAAACCTTCGCAGGCTAGTGATAATTGATGATTGGCAGCAATTCCGTAACAAATTACATTATATGAATCAATTACATATTACCAGATACATTGTGTGTAAAGTTCAAGTTAGAATTGAGAATCAAGAAGCATGTGACGCTTGTATATACATTTATAGCATTAATAAAAATAGTGATATTCAAGTTATATTATTATTTCCAAAAGCAAAAGCTGCACCTTTAAAAATTGACAATTCCAGGACTTGAATTATGTGGAGCTTTACTAGTTATTCAGCTCGCCAAATAGGTTGTAAGTTCGATGCGTTTAAAATTTGACGCTATTTATTTTTGGTCTGATTGGACAATTGTGTTGAATTGGATAAATACATCTCCAAACCTTTTACAAAATTTTGTAGCTAATAGTGTTTCTCAAATTCAGTCTTTTAGTGAACCTCATATCTGCGTACACGTATCAAGTGGTGATAATCCAGTAGATTTACTTTCACGAGGTGTAAAACCGGGTTTATTACAAAATTCGCGTATTTGGTGATATGATGATTTCAGAAAATCCCAACAATCTGGATATGCTTACACCGGCTCATTTCTTGATTGGTCGACGTCTGACATCATTACGAAACCCCAACGTTACACAATCAACGAAAATCGTCTTTCTTTGTATCAAAGAGCTCAGTAGTTACAGCAACATTTTTGGAAGCGCTGGGCAAAATAATACCACCTCTTCATCGAACGGTGCTTTTCGAACGATCTTTCACGTACAACATTACACAAATCTACAACAATATTCCGCCACATTTAAAAAAATTCAATGTTTCTAGTTTTAGATCTAATTTCTATAATCTCTTATTTACTTCGCAATAAAATAACAGCTGTTACTCACAAATTTACTCTAAGTTGAACTTTAAAAACTCTCTTTTTCTTCACAACATTCTTAGATTCTTACATTTGATTGCCTTTCGACTCTGCTCGTTTCTGACAATCACAGAATTTGTATTTCTCATTTTTTTTCTTTCCTTTTTAACTCTCAGTATTTAGTTTTTCTTTTAGTTATAGTAAGCTAGTCTTCGGTGTTTTTTTTTGTCTCGTACAACTTTTTTTTATTTAAGGTTTGAGTGGAAGACCACACTAGTGAACCCGGCCTTAAGATTTCTCTATTTACATTTTGTGCTTTTTTTTGTACATGTACGTTCAATACCTAAAACTCTTGGGAAATAAAGACGTTTATTATTATTATTATTATTAATACGACTCTGAGCTTCAACAAAGAGTCAAGTGGAAACAAACCCAACTTCAACTACAAGGACAGATGGTTCTCATCAAGCGGGACAATCTACTCCCTTCCATCTTTGGACGAATCATTCAGCTGCATCCCGGGCATCCCGGTCCAGATGGAATTTCCAGAGTAGCATCCATACCTACAGCTAGAGGTGTTGTGAAACGTTCTTTTTCAAAATTATGTGTTTCACTTTCAAAAACTGTTGAAAGTTTAATCTTTCAAGGCGGGCGGAAAATATTAATGTCAAGAAAGCTCGTTTATTTAAAAATCACTTTGTCATCCAAAAAAACAAATGTTTGTTTATAACATAAGATTTTGTAGCAGTCGAACAGTATACAAGCAATGTATAAAATTCAGAATTTTACTTGCTTCGCGCTAATAAGAGTTATATAGCATTCAAAAATATGTTATATTTTGTTGGTAGTAATTATTATCTCAAAATTTAACGTTCTGTTCTTCAACCTGTTCGTGAAGCTGTTGATTTCAGCTGTAGTTCGTCCTGGGTGATTAATTCCAGTAGATATTTTGATCCCTGTGTGATGTGGCTCGGTGTGAAGTTGTGTTTTCTGTAACGGAATAGGTAAAATCTTCCGTTTCTTAATTTGGCTCGTCGAATGTTGATTTTGGAATAAGATTTAGAATTTGCACTGATTCTTGACCATGGTTGTCTTTGATGCGTCTGAAGAACCCCATGTATCAATAACATCATGTCTAATACATAGTCCAGATCTACCAACCTTGATTATCATCAAGATTGTAAGTTTAAGTAGCGACATCCTGTGATCTTTTTTGACCTGACATGCAACAAAATTTTTTGAAAATTTTTAAATTGTAATACTAATGCCCGGTTTCTGAAACGATATATAACTTTATGTAAAGATAAATATTTATTTACAGATAACTTTATGAAAACTATAAACAATTTACGCTTTATCCACGGATAAAGTTTTGAGAAACGGTTTTTAAAAGTTAAGGTAAGTTTATCTCTACATAAAATTACGTATCGTTTCAGAAACCGGGCAGTACTCTTAGAAAGTATATTCCACGGCATGTTTAAAAAAAATATTCGTTGGAGAGGATAAAATGTTATCTACGGGTTGCCAATAAGAAAATTTGTTGTAAGTTTGCTACATATTTTGGGCATCAAAAGTGTTTACTCAATGCTCAGTGTCGTGATTTAAGATTAATAAGAAATTCAAAGAAATGCAAAAGCTTCAGATAATTGTAAATACATAATTGTCTCATCAAGATTTTCATAGGCAATAAGAATTCTTTAGAAATTTTTTTTTGTACAGTGGCAATGGTATGATTTCCTAATAATATTAATTGATTGATTTTCCATAATAGTGTATGTGTATTATTTTACAAGTTTCACAAGAAGGCTTATGCCTCTTGTGAAACGTGTATAATATATATACTATTTTTTTCCACTTTGCATCATTTACTTTAACAAAAATATGAAAAATATTTTTAAAAATTGGATCTATTTAGTAAATACACTGTTGAATCGTAAAACTAAATACTTGCAATTGTTGGCTCTCTTGTAAATTTTAGAGTAAAACAGTAAAGGAAAATATTGTTCGAAATATTAAAATGCACCTAACATAATATTTAAAAGTTTAAATTTCGCAGCCAGTTTCTTTTAAAATGGCAAAATTCTTCTGAAAAATTCACTTGGTTTACTAACAAATTTTTCAGAAGATTTTTACCATTTTCAAAGAAAATGGTTGCGAAATTTAAAATTCTAAATATGATATTAAGTGCATTTTAATATTCCGAATAATATTTTCTTTTGCCATTTTGCTCCAAAAGTTACAAGATAGCAAATAACTGCAAATATTTAGATTTATATGCTATTTTGCTTGAAAAACGATTCAACACGGTGTATATGCGGAATTTGTGTATGAATATGAATATCTGCAGCAACACTGACAACTTCTTATTTTAAACAAAAAAACAAATTGAAGTTAATTTTTCTTGCCTCGCTTCGTTGTAAGTATTCTATTATTAAATAACTGTTATTTACTATTACTACTATTATTTAATTATTACTAAATTACTCCCAAATAAATCTTACGTTAAAATATCGTTTGATATTTCATGACTGAACAATATGCCACTCTTAGGATTAAAATTTCCTCGAATTCACAATGAGCTACCTTATGAAACTGTTTTTGGCAATACAATGAGCTTATTATGTACGCAAAGCAGAAAAACTTAATTTATAGAACTGCTTAATGACCGGGGAAAAGAAATCGGGCCGCTCGTTCCGCGAACAGTATGAAAATTCAGTACTCGGAATGTATTAGTTCCGCCTAGAATAACTTTTGCGACGTGCGAACACTCACGCCTTCTCTTCCAACTCGATAAAAATTAGTGCATCGTGGCCACAGGAATGAATAGTACATGGTACATACTACATCGGCGTAAAAAGCGGCCTACACTAACTGACCAGAATTCTTTTCCCTGTTAATGGTATTTTTGGGTAAAAATAACGCTTCAGGTTTTGAATGTTTCCATTTTCTCGTGTTAAGAATTTCTGATAATTGTAGGAATATTTATGCGAATGTTACTCGTTAAGAAAAAACACTGACTAACCTTTATTAATTATTGTATGTCGTCCGTAAGTGTCAGTTCATAATTACAGCAACCCAGAAAAATTCTTAGCATTATTATATTTGAAAAAGCATCCACTTTTTTGGCTGCGGTAATAATTTTTCCTCTCTCGAAGTTGTAGGTATTATGCTTTCTGTACAGGAAGACACGGACAAACCGCTCATTCAAAGTTTTGGACTTTCTCTTTGAATTTCTATTTCATATTTTGCAGTTATAGTTTCGCGATAATGATCTGTTAAAATATAATATTTTCAACTTTCCGGCACATCCGCTTATACCGGAAGTTGCTGTCAACTCTCTTATTTTTTTAAGTTCAAACTTGCAGTCCGTTGTTCATGATAATGCCATCTTTGCTTAGTAAAAGTCATGATGTCAATTTTTGACCCACAGTAGGCTGCACTAACAGGCTTTCAGGTTGTAACCAATCCTATACAAAATTATTTACGGGTTGGTTGAAGAGTAACTTCTAATCGAAGTAATTTCAACCCTCGAACATAATTTCTCGTTCTTGGTAATATCTTGAAGTATTAAATTTAATTTCAACACCTTACGAAAGTAATTATGCAGCAATTTACGCCCTAATAAAATTCATTCCCTTAAATTAGCTGCGAAGTTATAAAGCACCGTCTGAACAACTTTTGACGCAAATTCATTTGAAAATAAATCGTGAGAACAGAGAACAATTATTTTTCGCTTTCATTAGCGCATATTTAATCACCGCACCCAACAGACACCATTATTAAATCCCACCTGAAGTGCTCACTATGCAATTCAATTCGGTTTAAATGCTCCTCGGGCTATTAATTTGTTTCTCTGTGCTCTCTGCTTTCGCCGATTGCGTTCTCATAAAAAGTGAAAGAAGATTCATCACTACGTTGCGCCTATTTATTTTAATTACGACACCGACCCCAAAGTTGCAAATTGTTAGTCTTTATTGTTGAATTTGTTAGTTTTCGAAAAAATCTAGCAGCCGTGTTTTGAGGTTCTAAACTGCAGTTAACGAAACTTCGTAATGAGTATTTGTTGTTTAAGTGGAATTCCAATTGCCTGACGACGTTTCATTAGAAACTGAAAAATATTTTGTCAATTTTATGGTTTTTTCCCGTAGCTTGAATTTGTTTTATTAACGTCCATTATACTGTTACGTTTCTAGGGTTTAAATTTATTTATTTAAACGAATAAAACACTCGATAAAACTTAACCGTAATTTAATAAAGCTTAAAAACTAATTTATTTGTAACAATTTATTTACACACTAAAAGTCTAACTTCGACGATCGCTGTTAGAATTCGACTGGCTGGTGAGTCAACTTTGGCCGATTTTATATCCTTTGCGGTCGTCTCGAATTCTCCACGCTGGAAGATTCGAGTTTGTTCCATCACCGGAAAAGTCTAGTCTGTTCGATGTAGACCCCGGTGGCGTGGCAGCCAATAACTCATAACGACCGACTTCTTGACGCCTTGAGCTAAGCCGGGTGGCGTGCCACAATACACTATTAAATTCTTGATTTTCTGTATATGAAAAGAGTAGGTGCCCAATATTCTACAGGCAATCTAGGCTGTCTCAAGAAGGACGTTTGAAACTTAGAGCCAGATGTACAAAGGAGGTTTACTGACGTCCAACTGAACCAGGTTTAAACTCAACAAAGCGGCATTAAATTTTTATTTATGAATGCATTGTTTCGTAAATTACTGCATTGTTCATTCAGTTTTCCCAGATGGCTGGAAGTATGCATTTGTTATTCCATTGCCTAAAATTTATTCCCCTTCGGAACTTAAAGATCTCAGACCAATTAGCATACTAGCAGCAGTATCAAAAAGTTTTGAAAAAATTATTGGCATACAATTAGAGTATATTTAATAAAGCATAACATATTTCCTGCAAATCAATCTGGCTTTCGATCTGGGGCCTTATTCCCGAATCGGGGGAATAGATTCGCAAGAGAACGTGACGTCCAAATGACGGAGAGTCTCATGCAAGTCTATGTAAATCGTAGGAGAACTGCCTCATTTTGACGTCACGTTCTCTTGCGAGTTTGTTCCCCTGATTCGAGAATACGTCGGTTTTAGTAACAATGCAATAAAATTAATTAAATGCCATTTAAATCTAAGTCTACCAACTGCTTCAACGTCATTTCTAGTCCTTCAGCTTTACAATGTGGAGTACCACAGAGCTCTATATTAGGTCAACTTCTGTTCATAATCCTCACGTCTCAGTTTCCCTCTTTACTAAAACATTGCAACATTTTTACGTTGATGATTTTCAGATTTACTTTTTCTTTTATCCTTCTGATATCGACAATTATTGATATCGACTTTAATAAAGTGATCTATCTTCTCTATTTGAAAGTTGTCTCCGGCATAAATTAGTTTTAAATAATGGCCACCTCTACTTCACCATGGACATTGGTTGATGTTCCAGTTGCCGTTCTCGGTCTCCACTTAGTTCCACTTGATTCGATGCGTTTTGATGACTTGATGACATCGGGTTTCAAGATGGTATTTGTCGCACCCATATCCAGCAACATGGAATGAGTGCATCCACGAAGGCACTGCTAGTTAGTTGCCGCAGGGATATTACTTGCATGGCTTCCGTCTTCGGTGGCTTTTGAATACGGGTCGACGTTTGCCCCACTGCACCGACCCGACTTAATTTCCCTGTGGCTGAAGACGTCGGGTCTCATTATTTTCTGGTGCTTCTGCTGGTAACTGATTTCCGAATATTCGCAATATTACCATGATTTGTTTTTAATTTGATTATCCTACTGAAATAGCATTTCTTCCGTACTTTCTTGCAGGTTCCTTGTGTCTTCTGATATTTTTATCATATTGTTACAGCTGTGATGCGCAAACAGATCTATTTTTAGCGTCAGTACACCACCTTGCGTCATAGAACATGACCGAAGACTACTCGATCATTCTAGTATGTGCGAGCAACAGAGGGCGCTGCTATATAAGCCGTACAGTAGTAGGAATAGGCCGATTCTGGAACCTCCTCCGACCTTGACCAATAAAGTTCAAGGTCAAGGTCGGAGGAGGTTCCAGAATCGGCCTATTCCTGACGTGACCTCACCATGACCTTAAACTTCAAGGCCATGACTTTGAGGTGACCTCGATCAAGGTCAAGATTAGAGGAGGTTCCAGAATCGACCTGTTCCTAACGTAACCGAGAGGTAACTTTGAAATGACCTTGAGGGTTCAAGGTTAAGATCGGAGGAGGTTCTAAAATTTGCTTTGTGCCGATGTAACTACAAGGTTAAGGATCAAGTCAGAGGAGGTTGCAAAATGTTCAATGTCATTGACGTGACCTCATCATTACCTCTAAAAGCGAGGTCAGAGGAGGGTTCCAAAAATTATCTATCCTTGACGTGACCTTAACTTGACGGAGGATCCAAAAACGGTTTATCTTGAATACGACCGTAAGGTTGGAGGAGGTAGGGACCCCCACCTAAAATCTTGTTATATAAGGTTCTTCATTTGGGAATAGATTCAGTTGTTACAGAACTGTGAGTTGTGTTGTTAAGTTAATCACCTACCTACATACATAAAAGTAAGTTTAAGTCATCTTATTGTAATAATTTATAATTTGTATATTTTTATTGTATTTAACAGTGACATCTAAACAAGTGGATTTTTTCCTGAAGCAAAAGAGAAGGCACGTGAACGATCCTTTTGATGACGTACAGAAGAAAAGACTTCTGACTGAAAACGTTGACAAACCAAAAGAAGAAAAGCCGGATGAGCACGGTTTGAATATGCCCTCAGTTCGAAACGAGTTTCAATTTGAAATACTCTCCCAGCCTTACTTCACAGATGAAGATTTTCGTCAATGTGATACTAATGAGACAGCACCTTCCGAGATTTCAGAAGCAAGAGAGGTGACTGACGTAGATCAGTTGCCACTTTTAGCTCAAAGTGTATATTTTCTAAATAAGAGCCGTACGAAGTGGATTTGTGTCGGACTGTGTACCGAAACATTTTTTGATCCGATAATACGTATTATGGGTTCCAAAAGGCAGAGCATATCGTTTTTAGAAGAGGAATGGAAAGAATTTTGTTCTTATAACTACACTTTGAAGTCGTATTTTACTGAGAAGAAAACTATTTATCCGGTAATGAAAATCAGCTCAGTAAAGGCGTCTTTCGAACGCATCGAAGGAACGAAAATACTGAAATTAGAAAGAGGAGTGGAGACATTATATATATCTTATAAAGGTCTATTGGAACTCTGGAAATTGTGTGATATTGTATTATATCGTTTAGAAGTTTTGAAACAATTGAACTATAAATCATTCTACAGCAACATGATTCCATGCTTGAGTGTTATGGAAAGTGATATGAAGACAAATGTTAAATCATTTCTCAATAATGAAATATCTGAGAAAGGAGCAATTACAAATGAATTAATGATGTTTGGAATTAGTAAATTAATTTTTGATATAAGTATGCATAAAGCTGTTAATATGTAAATGTTATGTGATTTAATATGTATATATTTCTAGATATGACACTGTCAGTTATAAATAAAATTTTCTAAGAACACTGTTTGATCCTTTATTTAATAAACTAACGATACTTAACCAAAAAATTAAGAGAAATTTTTACGCTATATAAAGATAAGCAGTGAGTATTGAAGTAGTACACATGTAACATCGTCGACTGTTAGAAAGAAAAGCCATAAATGCGACGTCGTGTCAAAACAGATTACACTGCGAGAAACACCTTAAAACGAAAAGGTCGTGGTTTACTTAATACGTTAATTAATAAACTACCAGTAGAGTTACACTTACCAGGTTACAATTACTGCGGTCCGGGCACAAAATTAGACGTTCGACTTAAAAGAGGAGACAGAGGTGTGAATGCATTGGATGAGGCGTGCAAGCAACACGATATCGCATATTCTGTAAGTAGCGATTTAGAAAAACGTCACGAAGCAGATAAAAAATTGTATCAAGCGGCAGTGAAAAGAGTGAAGAGTACAGAAGCGGGATTTGGTGAAAAAGCATCTGCGTTATCTGTAGCCGCCTTAATGAAAGCTAAGACAAAGCTTGGAATGGGAAACGGAGTGAAGAGAAAGCGTAGTAAAAGGAAGAAGCGTGGTGGTAAATTATCATTTCGACAAGCTGTAAGGAAAGCACAACATGCAATTTCACGTAATGGTAACAAGAGTCTGTTAGAAAATGTGAAATTGGCGCAGGCTGTTTTAAAGAAGGACCACAAGAAAATAAGACCTCCACGTCAAAGAGTGATACCAATTCCTAAGAGAGGAGGGTTTTTACCTTTAATTCCATTATTTGCGGCTTTGGGCGCAATAGGATCGCTCGGCGGCGGTGCAGCTGCAATTGCTAAGGCGGTAAACGATGCAAAAGCTGCGAAAGAGCAACTGAAAGAGGCAGAGCGACATAATCGCGCTATGGAAACAAAAGCAGTGGGAAGCGGATTCTATATAAAACCTTACAAAACAGGGTGTGGGTTATATTTACGATCCAATCCAAAAAACTGAAATATTTGCCTCGGCGACCGTTGACTAACATTGACATACTGAAATATGCTAAAATATGGAAATTACCTTTCTTTCGAGGTGTGTTTATGAGAGATACTTTACCTAAAAAGATATGGAAGCATGAAAGTGGAGTAGTGAATTTAGATAGCGATTCTGGTGAAGGAACGCATTGGGTGGCATATTATAAGAGAGGAGGAATCGTAAAATATTTTGACAGCTATGGAGATCTACGACCTCCAGTTGAAGTAGAGAAATATCTTTTGTCGAACGGATTGGGAGTTATTAACTATAATTATGAAAGGTATCAGAAACAAAATACACAAAATTGTGGACACTTATGTCTACAGTTTTTAAAGTCCTTTATAAGTTAAGTAAGAATGTAGTACTTGAAAGATGGTCAACATGGAATCTTCACCCGTTGCGTGTACATTCACTCTTACGGGAACTGAATCAGTTTTATTTTGTGAATTGAATCCACCACTATACCTCGATGAAGAGGCAACATATGAAATGTGCTTGTTAAATTTTGAAACGTTTAATGCAATACCTAACATAGATGAAAGTAATAATTTGATACATTATGAAGAAACAGGAAAAACGACGGTTTGGAAAACTATCGTTATACCTACAGGTACATATGAACTAGACGATATCAACCAATATCTGAAAGATTATTTTCAAAATAACAATATCCCTGATTATATAAACATTAAAGGAAATAATAATACTTTAAAGGCAACCATACACAGTTCGGTTAAGCTCGATTTTAGTAAACCAAATTCATTGGGAAAATTGTTGGGTTTTAAACCGCGAACGTTGAAAGTAAACGATAATAACATTGGTGATTTTCCGGTGGAAATAAATAAAGTAAATGCTATAAGAATAGAATGTAATCTAACCGGTGGATCTTATAACAACGGAGAACCCGGTCATGTTTTGTATCATTTCTTTCCAAATGTACCTCCAGGGTTTAAAATAATAGAATCCCCTCTTCAAGCTATTTATCTTCCAGTGACCGTGAACGTGATTACGAGAATAGTCATTCGACTATTAGATCAAGAGAATCGATTAGTAAATTTTAGAAACGAAGTAATTACTCTAAGACTTCATTTGAGAAGATTCACATAATGATTATTTACGATAGCAATTATTCGAAACGGAAAGAGTGTAGCAGAATTAGACGTAATGTATTATTTAAACCACGGAAACAGATACTGAACTGTTGTCGACAAAAAAAACTGAAATTGACACAGAGAAATCGAATATATTTAGAGAGTTTAGGTTATAAGGTGCTAACATAGGGGGAATTATTCTGTAGAAGAAACGTAACCGTCAAAGGGTGAACACCATCATTACACGTAAGGCAATCATCATCTAAACAGAACGACATGGATATTTTGGGAGTAACTGATAAAATTAAATTGGACACTTCAATAACCAGTATGGAGTTGCATTCACACTTACCATTCAGTTCATCATTTGGTAATAACGATGAAGTGCGTATCACCGTACCTGAGATCGACAATTACACCCTCCCTTGCGAAAGTTATTTGTACGTAGAGGGAAGACTGCGTTTGGTTAGTGATAATACTAAACACAGTGCGACGGCACAATTGATAAATAATCCGGTAGCTTATATGTTTAGCGAGATTAGATATCTTCTGAACGGAGTACAGGTGGATTCGGTAAGAAATGTTGGCATAACATCAACAATGAAAGGGTATTTTTCTTTTACTCGCAACGATACAGTAAAATTGGAAAATGCAGGATGGATTCAGGAGAATGATAAAATGAGCGATATACTCAACGTTAAGGGAGATTTCTCAGCAAGTGTACCTTTAAAGACACTATTAGGTTTTGGGGAAGATTATAAAAAGATCGTCTTGAATATGAGGCAAGAATTAGTATTGATCAGAGCAAATGATGACGTTGATGCAGTTGTGGAAACAAACAAGACGGAAAAGATTAAATTAATAATTGACAAAATTGTATGGCGTATACCTCATATTTCTGTTGGACTACGTGAGCAATTGGCTTTAACGAGAGTGACAGACAGAGATGTTGAAATACAAATTCCTTTCAGAAGCTGGGAGTTGCACGAGTATCCGTCGCTCCCAACTACGACAAGTCATTCTTGGACAGTAAAAACGGCTCCGCAGTTGGAAACGCCAAGGTACATAATCATCGGTTTTCAAACTAAGCGAAAGGGTGTCGTCGATGCAAACATGAGTCTGTTTGATGACGTTAAGTTAAAATCATTAACGGTATTTCTAAATGGCGAACGCTATCCGTACGACAATATTGAAATTGATATTGAAAATAACAAATACGCCGTTATATACGACATGTATTCCAGATTTCAGGAAAATTATTATCATCGTGAAAGCAGTCAACCTTGGTTCAATCCAAAAGGATTAGCTAGTTGCCCATTAATAGGAATCGACTGCACTTTTCAGAGAGATGTAATGCATAAAAGTGCAGTAGAAATAAGAATTGAGTTTACAACTAAAGAAAATATTAAAGCTGATACTATTGCTTACTGTTTAATTCTGCATGACAAAGCGTTCTCTTATTCACCTCTCACCAAAATTGTCCGTCAGTTGATGTAAACCGTGAATGGCAGTATTAACAGAGAAGCTAAAACTATTTGATTTCATTTGATTTTATAAGAAGCAACATCAACCGAACCATGAAAAAACGATTTATTGTCATTAACATTCAAGGATTTAAAGTGGAAAATAATCAGTTTATACCAAAAGAGTTGGCTTCTTACGATAGTGAAAGAAAAGTGAGTCATTTTTTATTTCAACCACCCACAAGTTTGTCAATGGTCCCCAGAAAATTTCAAAATGTTGCAAACTGGTTAATGACCAATCACCATTGCATTGATTGGAATAGAGGATTCGTCCCCTTATCTGAGTTTGACGCAATCATCACCTTTTTATGTTGTACAGCCAAAGTCGTTTACGTTAAAGGAGTGGAGAAGTCTCGATTTCTATGTGAAATTCTAGCGAAAAGCAATGGTGAAAGTGTACCTGTGTTAGATTTGGGTGAAATTTACGAAGATGTACAAAAATTGCAAAAATCCGAACCCAAGTGTCCATTTCACTCAAGAAAAAATTGCATGTGTGCTTTAACGAACGTGTTTGATTTACATAAATTTATTCAAACAAAGTTATATGAAGGATTTTTTACACTAAACATTTGTGATATATTATGAGGAAACTTTGGTTCTTAGTTAGTATAAGAAAAGTTCAGCTTCGCAATGGATTTCTTCTCCCGTCTATTTTGCAAGAACATTATAAAGCATGTTGTAGAGAAGGTTGGCGAAGTTATTGACCAGTACGAAAAAGATTGTTCGTTCAGTAGTATACCAGATAAGGATTTGAAGTACTTTCCAAAATCGTATCTATGTACCAGAGTCACAGCCGTAGATCTAGAATACATCTGGCCTAAGTTGCCAATCCATTATCAACGCTGCAAATATCTACAAAGTCAGAGACTCTGTCACCAACATTGGAATCAAACCGAATTTTCTTTGGATGAAATAGATGGTCCACCTCCACGGAAGAAGAATTGCTATTTGTGTACTTATTCTTAAATATTATTATTAAAATATTAATTATTAAATATTGTTATTAATAATATATTATTATACAATAAACTATAATCAGAAAGGAGTTGTTATTTTATTCGTTATTAATTTTAATAAATCAATTTAAGGATTTAAGAAAGAATTTAGAAATACATTGCGTTATTAAATTATTTAGATTAACTCTTGATGAGCAATTTAGCTTGACAGATTTTTATTGTCTTTGAAAGTATCGCTTTATTCGATTGAAATTTCAAACGTTGTCAAATTTACGAATTTTCTAAGATGTAAAAGTCACAAAAATGGTTTTCACTGTGCAGCGTTAAAAATTTCATAGCGAGAAGTGATCTGTATAAAAATTATAATAAACTAAATCAGAAAGGAGACGTTATTAATTTTAATCGATCAATTTAAAATTTAAGGATTTAGATTCACACACCGTCGTATAATAAATTAAGTGGCATAGAAAATGTATATAACATATGTATTCCGAGTTGTGAATGAATATAAATACCGTTTTAAATAAATAAAAACAAGCACGTTTTAAAGCGAGCCATACTAGCAAGAATTGCATAATAGTAAATTAACATATTTACGAGCATTCACCGTCGATTTAAAATTCAAATTCAATTTGCATAGAAATCGTTTAACTAATATATTGGTATTACACACCAGTCTTAATCGGTCTTTCACAAAGCTTAGTGCGTGTTTA
Organism: Prosopocoilus inquinatus; assembly: GCA_036172665.1. Lineage (NCBI taxonomy): Eukaryota > Metazoa > Arthropoda > Insecta > Coleoptera > Lucanidae > Prosopocoilus > Prosopocoilus inquinatus. Next base: position 47,811,201 of record CM069870.1, read on the forward strand.
CTAAGAGAATATAAGTAAGAGAATATTTTTAAGAATGTAATTTAAATTTACACGATTCTTACAAATAAAGATTAGGGGCTGACTGTTCGATGAAATCGTGGTTTCTAGAAGATGAGTGCTCGTGTGTGTAATGTGTATCGTTAAACTGTGTGACACTTGCAAGTTTGATTTAGGAAAATTTTTGCGAATAAAGATTATTATTCGACAGATACACTTTTTCCTTACATTCATTTGAATAAAGATTATTATAAACTTGGTAATAATAAGATTAGAATTACTATTCAACTTGGTTATAATAAGATTATTATTAAACTTCGTAAATGTTATTCAAATTCTAAAGTCGTTAGAGAGAATAATTAGTTATTGAAATTTTTTCAAAATAACTGCAAGTAAGAATAAAAAAAGAGAAGGAAAGAAAAAAAGGACAGAAAGGAAAGAAAAAAAAGGAGAGAAGGAAAGAAAAAAAGAAGAGAAAGGAAGGAAAAAAGGAGGAAAGAAAGGAAAGAAGAAAAGAGGAAAGGTTAGTTCTAGTGGGCCGTGGTTACGCCTTCGTTACGCCTTCGTGACGCCCAGAAAATGGAAAGGGAAGAGTAGGGATGGGAGTGGGGAGAGGGCTTTCTTCCCCCCCCCCCCCCCGGTTGACCCAGATTCCGCGGAAACAGAAAGTTACCCCCACCAAACTCCGCCCACCGCCCACTAAGTCCCGCCCAGTCTCCTCCCATTCATCCTTTTACTGCTACTGCAAATGGAAACAGGATAAAATAAATAATAAAAAAAATTTATTATGCGCGTTCGGTTTGACCTTATACAACTTTAGTTTTGAATAACATTATGTTCAGGATGTTGTAATACAAAATACGCATTGCATCATTTCTGAGCAAGGTGTTCTTTCACTTTTCGATGTTCCGGTTACGCGTGTTTGTTATGTGACCTTTTATAATGTTAATTTTGAATAACATATTACATAATTTCTTACGTGCAGTTTTAGAAGGTTTACCTTCAACTTTTCGAGTATAAAAGGAGGCATTTAGTTCGAATAAACTCACAAGTTATTTGTACTGTAAATCTACTGGTAAGTGCTTTTACTTCTTAATTCATTAATAGATCTATAGTATGATACTCTATTTTTTCCAGATATATCTTTTGTATATTCAATTGTTTTTAACAATTTAACTGTAAGTATTATTAAGTAAGATTTACGTTTTAATGTTTTAATATACTCCGTATTTTTGCATGCTAGTAATGTCCTTTGGAAATGAACGCCCAATTTTACAGCAATATTTACAAGGAAATCCTTCTTCAACAGTAACTACTAGCGTGGAATCTGCATTTAGAGAAACACAGACAGGAGTGGCAAGTACTGCTCAAGTAAATGTTTCTCAGAGTGCATTTACCACTCAAGCAAATGTGCCGCCTTCATGGTGGAATGAAATTGATAATTCCTCTTTCCTGTTGCAAGAAGGAATTATCAATGATTCTACACTGAACGCAGTTGGTGACGTAATAGATCGTGTGGATTCTCGAGACATTCATTCCAGTCAACCAATTGTTAACCAATTGCTGGTTCCTAGCCCTTTTATTCTTAATCAGCAATCTACCCAACCTCCTTTTATTATTCCACAACAATTAATCGTTACTTCTTCTTTAATGAAACCACCTCAAACTTCGAAACCACCAAATAAACCAGTTTCCCCATCAAATAAATCAGTTCCCATTCTTAAACAACCCACTCAACCACTTATTTCTTCTTTCCTTACGCAAACCAAACCTACTCAACCCCTCATTTCTCAACAGTCAATAGTTACTCCTATTGTAACATCCACATCAGCCTCTACTACTTCGGTTGCTGTAACATCCGTTCCTATTTCTACATCGGAAACTGTTCCTATTACATCCGTCTTTACAACTCCGAGTGCCATTTCTAGATCTGTTATTTTTAAATCAAAAACTCCGAGTTCCATTTCTAAATCTGTTTCTAAATCCGTTTCTAATACTCGTGAACCCACACAATATTTACGCACCCTACGTGGCAACCAATATTCTCGTCTAAGGACCGTTAGCGACAAGTATGAAAGAGTGTGGTTGCCTAAAGCAGAATATTTGCAACGCAGAAGGGAACGCACAATGGAACGTAGATTGGAAAGAATTGCTAATGAAAGAGTTTTTCTTTCTTCTTTGCGTTCAAATGATGACTTGATGCATAGTGCGGAGTTGCAAGGTCAACTGAGTCAGTCGCAACCCCGTGTTGTTGCAGATAATATCCCGCTAAATCCTAATGACTCAGTTTCTGAAATAATTGATATATCAGACCGTTCAATGGAGATATCTCAATTATCACCAATTGGGAATAATAATAACACGAACTCATCAATTAATATTAATCCAGTAATGATTAATAATTCTCCTTCTGTTCGTCGACCGAGGACTATTAATCTACCGAGGACTAATGTTAGTGAATCTGCTAATATTATATCCAATATTCAGAATTTGTCATCTTCACAATCACAACCGGAACTACTTATCCCACCCTCTCAAATTCCACCTTCTCGACTTCAGATTTCACCTTCTCGGCTTGAAATATCCTCTCCTAGTGTCCGAACCTCTACACCTATTCGATCCCTTTCCTCATCACAACATGTTATACCCCTTCCTTCACCCTCTCCCAATTTAGTGGGAGTTATCTCAACAGCAGTCCAAAATTATTATGACGGAATTATGCCTGAAGTCAGGAACTGTTGTTTAGAGGGTGAGAAAAATCTTAGAACAGTCACGGATGAGTTGCAAACTTGTCGTGAAATTTTACGTACAGTTCGCTTAAGGTCTCCGACTGACCAGGCTTTAAACGAACAATATGACAAAATTTCCCTCATTCACAACCGTCTGAGCCTGATCCAAGATTTGTTTCATAATCTTGTCGCAGACATATCTATTTAAAAGATTAAGTTTGATTTAGTGTCTTAAGATTTAACTTTTTCTCTTAAGTAGATATGTCTGTGAATTATATTGTTGTTCAATGGTATGTTCCTCACATGAAGTTGGAAATGTTGTCGAGGTATTAGGTATGTTTTCGAGGATATAAAAAAATATTTTTCTTTGTACAATTTTTAATAATTGTTATTCGTTTTACAGATGAGTTCTTCACCAAATACCACACCTCTTGTGAAATCTATCTTTATGAGGCAAGTGGAACTGAAAGTGAGTAATCTAATTTGTATTTTACGGTTTACATTTTTGATTATTTACTTTTTCAGTTAATGGACGGAACTCTGATTAATGCAGAAACGGCGGTAATTAATTATCGGATGGTTCATCCACGACTGGAACGGTCACCTTCACCCAGCTACACTCCAACGTCGCTAGCGGCGGCCACACCTGAACGAAAGCCGCCGGTGCAGCAAGTGGCGGCGCCTCAACGCATCCGCCTAAAAAGGAGGGTGTTTGCGCCGCCAGTGTTGGAGCCTCTACCACGGCCTTTACCACTAAAGGTGGAGGTGGAGGAGGAAAGGGGAGAGGTGGAAGTGGAATCCACGATGGATGAATCTTGGGTTCGTTATCGTTCATTACCTTTCAACATTTTAATAACATCTTATTTTTTACAGTGAGGAGCGAGCATTAATCAGAGTTTAAGTTAGAAATATTAATTTAGTTAGAGTTAGAAATATTAATTTAGTTAGAAATATTAATTTAGTTAGGAACATTAATTTATTTTATTTATTTAAATAAATAATTTATGAGTTTTAAAGAGTGTTTATATAGCAGTTGATATTGATAACTACAACACAGTAATAGAGCATCGCGTTTGGTAAAGAGGAAATTAATAACGTGTTGTAAGGAGCAAAAATATTTTGAATATTTTTGAAAAATATTATTTTAAATATGAAGTTTCAACAACAGTCTTTAAAGTTACCCGTACAAAATTTCGACGATGCAATCGCAAATGAAACCTTTAAACGTCACAGTGTTCTCTTCGGAGGATCAAGTAAACGCGTTATCATTAGCGGGAGCTCAGGGGCTGGTAAAAGTAATTCCTTAGTGACATTATTAACCCATCCGAACGGATTACGTTTCCAAAATTTATACATCTGCTGTAAGACCTTATCTCAGGGGAAGTATAAATTTCTCCGACATTTGCTATCAACAGTGCCCGAAATAGGTTACTTTGAAATTTCCGATATTGAAAAAATGGTGTCACCTACAAATGTAAAAGAATATTCAGTCGTTATTTTTGATGATGTTCAGTGTACTACACAAAATTTAATTAAAGAATATTTCTCCTTTGGACGTCGTAGAAATGTTGACTGCTTTTATTTAAGTCAAACTTACAGTGCAATACCCAAACAAATGATTCGTGATAATTGTAATTTCTTAATACTATTTCGTCAAGATTTCACAAATTTGAAACACGTTTACGATGATTACGTCAGCTGAGATATGACTATGGACCAGTTTCGTAATATCTGTTACGCTTGTTGGAAGGAACCGTTTGGTTTCTTAGTTATTGATACCGATTGTTCCATAAACGCAGGGAGATATCGTAAAGGATTCGACACGTACATATATCTTTAAAACCACTACATTTTACATAGTTCTTTCATTTTTACATAGTTCTACAGTTCTTCAGTACTGTAACAGACGTTAAAGGATGCGGATGCACCATGAGTAACAAACTTAAAGCAGAATTAGCCACTGCGCGCGAAAGTTTGCGTACTAAATTAAAAACACTTAAATCCGATATTGCACAAGCAAAACATCATGCGGAGCAATCAAAAAAGTATCTGCAGACAACTTATTCACCTATTGTAGAGCCACTCCGAGATATTGTCAATAAGCTAGATGTTGTTCGCAGCGTATTACCTATGAAAGAGGAGCAACAGTCATACGAAGCCAGTGAAAAGAGATTGAAAGAGGAGCCAAAGAGTTCTTTCCTACGAAAAAGACCGATTTATAAATTGAGATCTGATCCTTCTTTCATACGAAGAAGACCGAGTTATAAATTAAAATCCGATCCTTCGTCGCGAATTGGATTGTCAGAGGAGCATGATGTGGGTACTTCAACACCACTTGGACGTGAAATTAAACAACCTTCCATCTTAGAAGATGAAGAAATTCTTGAGGTTCCTCATGAAAAGTCCACATCTCCAACTTCAAAATCTGTTTATGAAGAAGCAGAAGAATATGACACCGAAAGCAGTAACCCCCCTGCGGACGAATCCCTGGCTCATGCTCGTACACTTCTAGAAGAACGAAAATCATTACTTCGGACTAGATTAGAATCACCGCTGGTCGAAGCTGCCTTAGAATCGTATCATCCGTTAGCACGTGATTATGTTACACGATTTGAAACTGATGTAGAAAATGAATTCGATACAAAATACGGTGTAAGAGAAGAAGATGAGAGATTGTTTGTTGGGAACCAGGAGCTTAAGTTTGACGGTCCCGATCTTGTAATTGGAGACTTGGCGTATAAGGGTACTAAAGGTTTATACGAGCTGGTTTTTAAGAAAAATCCAGAGAAATTTACGTTTCACGATGTGCGAGACTATAGAGATATATTGAGAAGAACTAGTGCGTTTAAAGTTAATTATAATCCCTCAGGGCGAATATCTGCAAGCAGAGGATTTAAATATGTGAATATTATAAAACCAATAATTCAGGGAAAACCACCAAACGTTTGGTGGGCGCGAAGCTGGAAAACAGGTGGAGCTTTGGAGAAAAAGCTTGTACCTAACAAATGTTTGCAGTATCAATACTGGGATGATTCTAACGAACTAGTAGAACGATTGCGTTTATTGAACGCATCCAAATCAGCAGGTCACTCCGCACATAACAATGAAATCATAGCGATCATTGAAGAATTAAAAGAGGCTAAAATTATTTTGTAAATTGTAGTATTTAGTGGAGTGCAAGCGAGCACACATTTCAGTTTCACATAGTTGTTGATTGATTCACAATGACTATTGATAAGTTTGGAAGACACGTTCATAAACACACAGTTTTCAAACACATTGCTGCTACACCATTATTTTACGAAACATTATTAGACTTTCAGAGTCAAGAGCTTAACGCCGAAAGTGTGTATTTGCTTTCAAATAGAGGTCACCAAACGACGTATACGATCCAAGAAACTTGCGTTGTTAAAAAAGTACTTATTCATCAACCTACTATTGTCAACATTACAGTATCCATCAACGCTATAAATTGTACTGATACTTTAATTGGAAGAACGTTGAATGTGGGAGATCAAATCTCGTTTACTTGCACATCTTTAGTTTGTGCAGTTCCATTATTTGTTGAATTCATCGTAAGAAAACGAGTTCTAACTGAAAATGTCTGATCTATCTTCTAATGTGAAACGTGATGTTGTTAATGAGTTGCACAAACCAGCAAGGAAAAACTTTCGCCGTCGTCGAGTAATAATAAAAGGACTCAGAGATCTCTTCCAAGCAGACTTAATTGAAATGCTACCTTATGCCAAGATAAACAAAGGATACAAATACATTCTGACAGTGATCAACGCATTTTCCAAGTATGCTTGGGGAATACCATTAAAAAATAAGACAGGTAAAGAAGTAACCAAAGCTTTTCAATCGATTTTATCTGAAGGTAGAAATTCTGTACCGAAAAATATACAAACAGATAACGGAAAGGAATTTTACAATGCAGAGTTCCAAAATTTAATGAAGAAATATAGAATTAATCACTATAGCGCATACTCTAATTTAAAAAGTTCGATAGTCGAAAGATTTAATAGAACCCTAAAACAAAAAATGTGGAAAGAATTTAGCATGCAAGGAAATTTCGGATGGTTCAATTTATTACCAAGGCTAATTGAAAAATACAATAACACTGTTCACAGTACGACGGGTTACAAACCCAGCAAGATAAATCAAAGAAATGCGCAAAGTATTTTACAGTCCGTCTACAGCAACCTTAAAATTGTGGATCCAAGAATTGCAAAATTTAAAATTGGAGATCATGTGCGCATCAGTAAATACAGACAAGCATTTTCGAAGATGTACACTCCGAATTGGTCCAACGAAATATTTACCATTTCGTCGGTGCAGAATACTAATCCCAGAACATATCTAATTAAAGACGCTGATGGTGAATCCATTCTTGGTGGGTTTTATGAGTACGAGTTACAAAAAGTAAAACATCCAGATATATATTTAATTAATGTATTGAGAGAAAAAGGTAATAAAGCGCTCGTAAGTTATTTAGGATTGAGTTCTAAACATGATTCATGGATACCAAAACGCAATGTTTTATAATAAATATTTATTAACTACAACTGTAAACATACAATACTCACAATACACAATAAATGAATTTTACAAATTAATTTATTTACTTTCTAACAGAACTTATAAATAAAACATACTTTATTTATTTTCTAATTCTTTTTCCAGTTTTTCAATTAGTTCTTTTAGTGTTTTATCTCTTTCTATATCAGCAATTTTATGGTGACCCCACGCCAGAGTATGAATTTTGTCATCCAAAATATAACGTTTATCGTCTTTAGATGATAAGGCAATTTTATTTTTCAACTCTGTATACACCGTATGAAAAAAAATATGAGTGAAACACGTACATCTTTTTAAAAATAAAACCATCTCGTTCAATGATTTCTTTGTAGTCATCTACAGATAAGTATTTCTCTATAACGTATTTTTTAACACCTTTTGCTTTCTTAGTACATTTTGAAATAAGCTTTACACAGTAGGCTTTCGCACCGGTCCCGATAAAAGATTCTATAACCTGTCCTGCGTATTCGTCTTTAAATCGTCCAATAACTGATTCAGTTCGAGGCATTTCATGTACATTATTCGGTGGGTAATTTGAAGTATCAAATTTATCTAAATTTTGCTTTATGTCATCGTATACATTATCAGTATTAACGGTCAGTATTAAACTATCCGTATCAGTATATAATAAAGCTGCTCTATTGTTATATTTTCGCTTTATAAAATTGTAATAAAAATCGTACATTACTGTTTTTGATATTTCCAAAACACAAAACCCTACGTATAAAGGTTTATTATAATTTACTTGTACTTTGCATAATTCTATTGCGGCCAGGTGATCACTAAAAATTTTACTCGATTTATAGTTTGGTTTAGCTATCAATGATTCAGCTCCCGGTCTTCGATTATGGGTTTCCCAGCTGGTGGCCAATTTAATGTCGACGCGATTCTCAACATTTTCCATAGTTTTACCGAAAACACTATTATTTAATAATTTGTAAAAATTTTTTTCGAATTCGTTTTTAGCTTCAGCTCGTTTTTGTGAATTAAAGTCTATGTATATTTTTAGCCAACGAGATTGCTTAAATTTAATTGCCCTATGAATTTGGTTTAATATTAAACCATTTTCCAAACATTGTTTCAGATTTAAATAGTGAATTATGTATTTCCTTTTGTTGTACAGATTTGGAATAAGTTTACCATATTTCGAATTTGGAGGAATTATGTTTTCCGGACAAAATGGTAATTCGTTGTGGTTGTCATGTAAATGAGTCGGGTATTCCAAATCTACTTCGAATATGTACCCGACATCTGAATTTTCTTCTAACTCTGAAATGTTAAGATTGTTAATCTCTTCTGTACACAACCAAGTAAATTCTCCCCACGGAAATCTGGAACACATTGCGTGACCGTACAGATTTGTAGCATCAAGATATAGTAAATATTTAGTTGCCTTCTTAGAGTCAAAAAAATGCACAAATTTATTATTAGCGTTTTCGATTCTTTTAGTGCACATACTCACTCCACCGCGTATACCCATTCTAAAAAAATGTAGCATATCAACATCTTGCAGTAACAATGACACATTGTTGCACGGTCGTATGCCTCTTTTTCTTCTCGTGTTAAATCAGTCATCGGCTCAATTTTACTTAAATATTTATCGTAAATTTCTTTAATATCTTTTTCTAACCATTTTATAAACTCAGTGGCGGCATTCTCTCCGCGATATAACTTTAACATTGACAAATTTGCATTGAAACTGCACTTAATGTAATATGCAAATGAATGAGGTTCGTGTTCATAACACTTAACAGTGAAAGATTTATCTGGATTTGGTTCTACTCTGTCCAGTGGTTTTAGCAATGCTTCGAAATCGGCATATATAACAAAAGGAAGTTTTAACTGTTTTTCAAAATTTTCAAATTGTAATATATTCTCTGGCAAAGATTCACCATACTTATTTATTTTTAACTCTGTCGATGGTAAAACTGTTTTGATAACTTTACAGTCTTCCCTCTCGTGTCGTTGCAATTTTTCAATACATGGAAAATACACTAAACATCCTTCACAAATATATTTCTCGTGACCGTGATGTGAAGTCTGTTTTGACACTAAACGTGATAAATTTTTAATCCAACAATAGTGAGTATTTCCGTTGTTGTCATCAATTAATAATAAGTTTATATGAATATTTTTTCTATTTTTAGTAAAATGTAACGGTCCTACAACTTCATCAACCGTAACCTTACCATTATAATGGGAACCGAGTCCGTAGACATTTATAGAAATATTGTTCTTGCTTTCAAATTTCTTCACGTCACAAACTTTCAGTGGAAATTCTAGGTCAGTGAAATCCGCTACTGTGTTATAATGGGGATACGAAGACATCCTTTGAGGAAGACCTGTCGGTTGACACATCGCTGACGTTATCGCCCAGGCAAAGCAAGCGTTGTCGTTATTTCTAACATTTATGACAGCTTTCTTCGCACTTATTGAAGACGGTAATGGCATGAAGCTGGATGCTTTCAGTGGATTGTATTTATTAATGTTGACTTCCATATATAAAATTCTGCACAAAGTCCATCCTGTAACAATATTTGCAACTTTAAGTTTTATTCTAAACGATTGCACCTATTATTTGTTTTACCTGAATCTCGCTCCTGAAATTCCGACATTTTTACATGTATTTCGTTTACAAAATCACGATATATATTGTATATATCAGTTCCAAAACAAGTTATTTTATTCTTGGTGTTAAAAGATTTTATCTCAGAACTTTCTTTAGAATCTAAGAAATATACTCCGAAAATTTCCACATTCCACTTTAATGCTTTATGGATGTCTAATATACTTTGAACCAAAGTTAGTACTTTTTCTTGAATATTGTACATAAAATCCTCAACATCGACATAATTGTAAGGTTCCGTTATACGGTACGTTACGATTTTGTCTCCGAATGCACCAGCTATCTTCTCCACACCGTTATCGACGACCACAAAAGCATTACTTTTATGTGAATTACTACGCAAATGTGCTGAGAAACACTTTCTGCTGACGTATATTTCACACACATCACATTTCATAACGTTCACCTGGTCAACAACTTTGGACGGTCCGGCAATTTCATCTAATTTCAAACGTTTTCCCTGGCATGACGTACGCAAATGACGATTCATATTATCGATTCGCGTAAATTGTTTGCCACACTGATTGCAATCAAACATGTTTTATAATTTTAATAAGCACTATCACGTTCACTACGTTCAATAAGTTGGTAAACTCAATCTGAGGGTCAACCGTCGTCTGCGGATATCAAATTAAACACCTCCTTAAATAGGTACATATTCAATAACAGGTTGCGTCAGGGTTATTTCAAAACAATTACATTTGAGTCACCGCGCTTCAAGGTCCGTTACGAGGTCACCTCAGTCATTTCAAGGTCGCCTCAAGGTCACCCCAAGGTCACCTCACGGTCATTTAAAGGTCACCTCAGAGTCATTTCAAGGTCATTTCAAGGTCACCTCGAGGTCATCTCAGGGTCATTTTAAGGTTATTTCAAGGTCACCTCAAGGTCATTTCAAGGTCACCTCGAGGTCATTTCAAGGTCACCTCAAGGTCATTTCAAGGTCACCTCGAGGTCATTTCAAGGTCACCTCAAGGTCATATCAAGGTCACCTCAAGGTCATTTCAAGGTCACCTCAAGGTCATTTCAAGGTCACCTCAAGGTCATTTCAAGGTCACCTCCAGGTCATTTCAAGGTCACCTCAAGGTCATTTCAAGGTCACCTCAAGGTCATTTCAAGGTCATTTCAAGGTCACCTCAAGGTCATTTCAAGGTCACCTCAAGGTCATTTCAAAGTCACCTCAAGGTCATTTCAAGGTCATCTCAAGGTCATTTCAAGGTCATCTCAAGGTCACCTCAAGGTCATTTCAAGGTCACCTCAAGGTCATTTCAAGGTCACCACAAGGTCATTTCAAGGTCACCTCAAGGTCATTTCAAGGTCACCACAAGGTCATCTCAAGGTCACCTCAAGGTCATTTCAAGGTCACCTCAAGGTCATTTCAAGGTCACCTTAATGTCATTTCAAGGTCACCTCAAGGTCACCTCACGGTCATTTCAAGGTCACCTCAAGGACATATCAAGGTCACCTCAAGGTCATTTCAAGGTCACCTCAAGGTCATGACCTTGACCTTGAAGCTCATGGTGGGGTCACGTCAGAAATAGGCCGATTCTGGAACCTCCTCCGACCTTGACCTTGAATTTTATTGGTCAAGGTCGGAGGAGGTTCCAGAATCGGCCTTTTCCTACTACTCCGTACAATCCGCTAGAAGTAGTTAGTTATGAAGTTAGCGAGCGAAGGATTCGTACCTCGAATAAATAGAAAGTACATTTTGTAAAAGTGTTATTTGATAGACAAGCTCATTACAACTGAGTTGTTAATTGCGTAAAGCGACAGCTTTGAATTAAAGTGTCCTGAAATTTAACGACTATAATTTGTGAACCCCAAATTCGTAACAATATCTTCGAGCCCTTTCGATTGCTCTAAAAATTCATCCTTAAAATTTAATCAGTCATTTGGGTTACCGATCGGCACTTGTTTCATTTTAATTTTATGTTAATAAATTCTGGAAAAAGTAAAGTCATGAGTACTCATATTTCCGGGTTCAGTTAAATGTTCGAAACTTTTAATATGGCTTCGAGTCAAAACTCGCATTTTTTTATAAAAAAGTTTATTACATTCTTCAAAACGGTGACTCCCGAGTTTAATTTGAGTACTCGAGTACTTCTGATCTGAACTCGAGTCAACTGACTCGAATCGACTCGATTCGTTCAAATGGCGACTTTCAGTCAAGTACTCGAGTCTTTGAATCTGGACTCGAGTCTCTTAACTCGAGTCATCACTCGATTCTTTTATAAAGTATTCGAGTCGACTCGATTCTTAAAAACAACGACTTGCGTATCTCTAGTGTGTACAGGCAAACTAATATATTTAAATTTTTCATCGTATCATACTTCAATTTTTGCTTTCCGTTTTTATAGTAGGAATAGTTTCTGCTCTTGCAATACTTATTCTGCAACTGTTATTGCGATAATTAAAAAATAATTTCACGCATTTTCAACGCAGTTACAAAACTAGCGTACGTAGATGTTTAATTACTTTAGCAAAAATCTAACGAAGATTAGTTACTCGTTTTTAACATAATTGTTATTGTCTATTACAAAGAAACAATGGTTCTTACTTATCGCACGTTGAAAATACAAATAAACATGCCGATGTCAGCAAGTCGGATTCACATTCGTATAGAGGACCTTGACCGAGTTTTTCTAAACATAAATAAAAAGTTTTATTGCGGTTTATTGCTTCTATCGAAATAAATTTCTGAAACAAGTCGTAAACCAAGCAGAGGTTTCAAAACAATGGAGAATTAATTTCTTACGCAATGAGGAACTTACAGTTTCATTTAAAGACAGAGGTTTTGAGGTACCCGGTGATCGGCAGAAAGTTGGCAACATATGGGAAAATTCTTTGTTATTTTAATCTGAAAGCGACATAAGAGTCAAGTATCTTTATTTTCCACGGTACACGCAAATTTTATTTGGAAAAGTTACTCAGAATTATTATGAGATCTCAAATATGAAATCAATTCAAAATTGAATTACCTACGATGGAAAAAAGTTGGTTACCAAAAATTGTGATTTTTAGGGTATAAATGTTATTAATCATAATTTCTAGTTGATAGTTGAGCAAAAGACAAATCTCAGAGTATGTTCATGTTACACTGGAAGAAACGCCCAGCTCTACACATTCAAAATTCTAGGACACACGCGTTGATATGAGAAAAATTGAAAAATACGTGAAATTATTTTTTTCATCGTATTCAACTGCATGTGAGCGCAATTTATTAAGTGTGCGCTCACTATGTTCAAAAAAATCATTAAACATGAAGTAATCTTAAAATTTGTATCAAAAGTTTAATTTCAAAGTGTGTTAGACATTTAGATAACTAGAATTAGCAGTATTAGTATTAGTATTATTACCTATGGTTACCATGCTTTGACTTGATTATTTTAAAAAGCAACCAACATAAGCAACAAAAAATTTTGTTGTAAATCGTTTTTGATTGCAGTAAAAACCTCGTGCAGCCTCTGTACACCTGCTTCAGCCCTATTTGAGGCTTCTTCAGCAGAAATGTAGCTCAAAATTCCCACTGCAAACCAGAAACGACTTGACCAATTTATTCGCAAATGCGATGTAATAGTGGCGAATAGATAAAACAGCGACATCGTACGATCGCTTTTTGACCTGACATTGCAGTAGGATAGACAAATTGAAGCGGATTTGCTACATAATTTTACCCCATGCAAAGAAACGTAGTTCGAAATTCCCACTGCAAACCAAAAACGACTTGACGCTGATTCACATTACGTCTCATCATAAGTTCAATGCCCATTCTAAAATTTTACACGTAGAAAGTAAAAGTAAAAAACTAGACCTCCTGGGACCCCTGGAAATAAACAAGCTTAAGAATTCCGACAACTGCGTCTACGTATACGTTTTGTCTTTTTTAATCACATTGAAACAACTGTTACGTATTTGAGAAAGTAAGTGCAGCATTATATTCCTTATACAGGGAAATTCAGGCAACCCTTTCATTAAAAGTTTACGGACCTCCTCTTTGAATTTCTATTTCATTTTTGCGGCTATAAATTAGCGATAATGATCTATTAAAATGTAGTATTTTCAACTTTCGGACACTTGTACCGGAAATTGTTCTCAACTTTCTTATTCCAAATAGAATACCCCATTTTTATTGCATTTTTTAAATCTCCATAAAATTCCAGAAATATTTTGTGCATGTGATACCAGAAAAATTAGCCGTTCAAAGTTGCAGTACCTTGTTTATGATACTGCTATCTTTGTGTAACAAAAGCCATAATTTCGATTTTTACACCTAATTTTAAAGAACATTGTTTATGGGCTGGTTGAAAAGTAATCTATTCGAACTGATTTCAACTGTCCGAAAAGTCATGTTTTTTTTTGACACATCAATTTTTTCACTTTTCAATATTATTTCTGATTAGTGTGCTATGAAAATTTAACAACTGACGTTTTTTAAATTAATTTCTGACTGTAATTTCAATTTCATTTTAAAAACCCAAAAAGAATATTTAAATACACACTTATCATCTGATTTTTTATTTACATATGCCGCATGTATTGAAATTCTTGGTATGACTTTTTACACATCTAGAAGGAGAAATTTACACTTACAATACAAAATTTTATGAAAATCAATAAATCAAAAATATTAAAAATAATACACAAATTGTTGGTTATATATAATATTGGCTCTAAATTGTCCTCAGCTATTATTTATTAGTAGAGTAAAGTCGGCATATATGGCATAGACCGGCTAATATGGAATAGACGATATTTTTGAAATGAGGAGCGCCATCTGTTAAATGACGCAGACATTAATATGAGTTTCGGTATTGTAGGCAACTGCTGTAGAGGTTCTCAGCTAAGTAAGATTGCATAACTTTACAATACATGAATTCGTGAATTTATCGTTTTGGAAGTTTTCGCGCGGTGCCAGAAAAACGAATTTTGGCGAATTTCTTAAAATAAAAGTGTTTTTTTTACACCAATGTAAGTTTGTTATAATGTGAATTAGTACAACTTTTAATATTTCACCTTATTAATTCGAGATATTGCATATTTTTCCTTATTTCATATTGTCCCAACTGACTATTCCGTATTACTCGCCATTTTTCATATCACGAAAATGTAGTTTTTTTTAAATTTGTTCCAGAAAATTTTACAAAAAAATTTATTATATGTAATCGCTAGAAAACAATATAAAGTATTTTTAATTAAAATATTTCAGTATTTAGAATCTTAATTCAGAATTTGTGATGGCCCAAAGAATGAGTATTCCATATACACTGTGTCCACATTTCGATGCTCACCATTGGCGTCTCGGTTATTAGAAGACATAGAGCAACGGTTAAATGGGGAATGTTTTGCAGAATTCAATGCTCGCAACAGATATCATTTCAAATTCGTAAAATAACGAAATGATAATAAACATCAAAAAAGAAAAAAAAAGTAAAGAAAGCGTACTAAAAGTTGAAGTCTTAAAATTTTAAAAAGTTATGATGAATTTGAAATGAGATTTGTTGCGAGCATTGAATTCTGCAAACCATTTCATATTTAATCGTTGCTCTAATGCCAGTGGTGAGCATCGAAATGTGGACACAGTGTATGTCGTCTTTACTCTCATAACTTTCTATTGTGTCTAAGTAATAACATATTTTCCTCCATATAACAATTTTTTTAACTTCTTGAATTGTCAATCAATCATTAAATACATTTTATATGTCTGTGTTTGAATATTGATTTCTTGGTTCTTCGTAGCGATTAAATTGTTTTGTTTAAATTTCTACTATACAATGAAATTGGATTGAACCTCCTAACCACAAAAAGTTTTTTAAAACTGTATACGTATTTCAGCAGCTATGCTGCCATCCTCAGTAGATGCCTTCTTCTTGATCACAAGAGAAGTGACTGTGATATGCCTATGTTACCTTATATACTAATTCGTTCCGCTCCAATGAAGCGCACACTCCAAAGAAGCGAGCGCCTCACCGGGTTGCGTCAATCAAGTCAAACAACACGGAACCTGCTGATCGTCCATGATCCGTGTTCACTAAATCTTCTTTATTTTTGTGTATGAAAATGGTTTCAAAACTGTCTAATTCCTTGTTGCTCAACGTTGCTTTTACTAACCTAAGATTGTTTAAATCTATTTTATGATTGGTGTCAAAAATATGTTGGGCAACACTGGAATTCTCAGTTCTACTGCACTTTTAATGAGCTAAGTGCTCCTTAAAACGTGTTAGTCTTTTTGTTTGCCCAATATATTTTTTAGTGCACCCTTGGCAAAATATTTAATAAATTCCTGATTTCTGATTTGGTTCAGTTTTGTCTTTGGGATTTGATAGTAAACATTTTAAAGTATTATTAATGTGTGCAATTGTGTATCCCTGTGTTTTAAAAATGCTATTTAAACATTTGGAACAATATTTGTCAAACGGAATTTTAACGTATTTGGATGTGTTTGATTCTATCGGTAACAGAGTAGTAAGTTTTTTGATGTTGGCTTTATTTACAATTTTCCTTAAAGTTTTTTCTACCACATCTACGGGATAACGATTGTGGATTGCTATATCTTTAATAAATCTAAGTTCTTTGTTGTTTCTTTCTTTTGAAAGTGGGAAGTTAACCAGTCTATTAAGTAGATAAGAAATTGCAGAGTACTTATGCGATAAGACATGTTGTGAATCATTAACAATAAATCTATTGATGCTTGTTTCTTCCTATACACATATATCAAGTTCTAATTTGTTTTCACTGTTTCTAATAACCAAGGTATCTAGGAAAGGTAATTTCCCTTCAACCTCTTTCTCAACCGTGAATTTAATACTAGGAAATTTAGAATTTAAAATATCCAAAAAATCTTCTATTCTGCATTCCCTGTTATTACTAGACGGATGATTTCAAAAATTATAATTTCTCTAGTTTTCATAGCTCACTACAGGGAGATTCAGGCAACTCTTTCATTTACGTTGCGCTCTTATTGTTTGAAATTAAATAATTAAAGTAAGTGGTGATTTGCAGCGACTATCACATGCATTTTTATATTTTCAAAGTGAAACTGTCTTCTATTAGCTCTCTAGGATGTGCGAAAAACGTTTTGACGATTAAATACATTTAAATCGTTTCGTCGTCGAAGAAAAAACCTGAACTAACTCGCATACCTTCCCTCATGACAATTAGAAGCATCGCAGCCGCGCAAAGGTGGAAGGAGTGAACAATACTTTTACAATTCTTAAGCTTGGTAATCAGTAATCATACAAAATAAGAATGAGTAAAGTACATGTAATCAGTAATCATAAATAATGAGTACATGTAAACAGTAATCATATAAAATGAGTATGAATACAGGTAAAAAGTAATGGCATGCTTTTTCAATTTTTCGTCTCCTCTCACTTTGATATTACTTAGCGGCACAATGCTGGTCCGCTGGGTCTCGCAATTCCGAGTGTTTGTACTGCTACCTACCTGTACAGGTATCGCAGGTGATCGCCGTGACAAACGTTTCGGCGTCGCCGGCCAGCCCCAGTGGGATAGGGTGGGTAAAAAAAAATAAACTAACTCTGAGCAAACAAACAATACCAATGAAACAAAATAAAGGCGCCACTTAATTTCTTTTGGGCTATAGGGAACCGAGGGGAAAAATCGAGAAAACCACGACTCATCCAAGATATGATTCAAATACAGTTTTATTAAAGACACAAAAACCAAATTATAAAATTAACATCAATTCGCTGTAACGCAGCACAGAGTAATATATCAGTATACACTGAGTCAAAATCGCAAAAATAATGTATTTAAGCTCTAAATCAAGCCGCAACCGCGCTTAAAGTGAACACATCAGTGTCTTTAAAACAAATAACCGGAACGGTACGCAAAAAAATATCAAACAGCGAACTCAAATCGTATCAACGTGCAATGTGAAACTGCATGCAGTTGTCCGGTAGGAATATTCGTAAAATAAAACAATAACAAAAATCAGGCCAACCTTATCCCTGCGCGTGTCGCACGTCGGTCGGTGTGTTAAGCAGCTCCAAGGGTGTTCGCCGGGACTCACGGGACCGTGCAGAAGCGGTGAATGGCCACCAGAATCATGAACTCTTGCCGAAAGCGGCACAAAGGTAAGGGTACCCCTGGACTAAAGCCTGTTAGGAAGAAAGATACGCGATAGAAAGTGTCGAAGCGATACAGAACAAACAACGACTCACCTGTTCGCAGAACTCCTTGGAAGGGAACAGGCGTAGACAATAGGAATGTATTAATTTATCGCACGTGCAACAGGTTTAATCTAGCCAAGCAAAAGCTGTTGATGAATCCCCCAACATCAATTTTTGGGCGAAAACACACACAAAGAAAAGCACATCAACGGGAGACGTGTTGTTGCACCGAGAAGAACGAGGACAAATCTGTTCTGACAAAATCGCTTCGCGCAGGCGAACGGAAAGAGATGGGGTTAAAACAAGAAGAGATAGGGTGCCTCCGCCAACCGCGACAGACTCTTACGTCAACGAGGACCAATGGGCTAAAAGACCAGGGTTCAATTTCTGTGTAGCTAACGTGGGAAAGAAATCGCTGATTTCACAATATGTTGCAATAATGCGTAAATCAAAAAGGCTAAATAAAGAATCTCTGCGACCGGAGAATTAACTTTCACAACCCAAGCTTTTCCTTATCCTAACTTTTACAGGAAAACAAATAGCACTAGGGAAATACTTTGAAAGCGAATCGGCGGAACGCAAAGAGTTCGCCGGGCGGTCTGCGAAAATATTTCACGGGGAGCAATATACAGGCTGATTCGGGGTCGGACAGAAATTTAACGGTAACAGTACGTTTGCAAATTTGTCCGAACTGTACTGTACAAAGTATCTCATCTTGGATGGCATTATATAGATATTTCCGATATCTAAATATGATAAGGACACTTTTTATTCAACTTTTAACTAGATTATGATTTCTTCATTAAATCACTTAAAAATTCGTAATACTCCACAGGAAAACTATATATATTGTGACTGCCATTTTTTCTGAGCTACAGAAAAATATTATGGGTTTTCAAATATTATTGAATTTTATGTCACCAAGGCAAAATGCGATAAAAATTCACATTGCATCCGCTAGTTCTCAAATGAACATCTATATGTTAATGCTAATGTTTAAAATTATGAAGATTTACACAATTCTTTAAATAAAGAAAGATTTCCGAAATTGTAATCTTATTTAAAAACCGTATTTTTTATGTTTGATTTAGGAAAGCCTGTTAGCGCACTTGCTTATTTTCCCGACTTTCATCAAAAATCGAACTTTTCAATCGAACACTCGTTTTAAATTACATAAACAATTTCAAACAATATAAACTAACATGTGTCGCACGTCTTATAATCCAGACGTCTCTGATCAGTAAAAAATAAGTTGAATATTAACCAATAATTGCTATGGTGGATCAAATAAAGTCCAAGGTTTTTAATTTCTTGCACAATTTGAATATTAAATATTTAGTTTTCAAGTAGTCAAATATTACAATTCGAATTATCTCTTATGAACTCATGACCGTCTGGATTATAAGATTTTTGGGACACACGTTATATAAAAAATTGAGTTCGTAGTTTGGCTGTTATGAAGTTTTCATGTGATTTAGTTGTTAATTAAGGGACCATAATCTATGTTAAAAATCAAACAAAAAACTATCATTTTTTATGTCTTTAAGAATAAAAAAGTTATTTGCATTTAAAATGTTGGTAAATTATACATTTTTCAATAGTACCACAAAACAACAAGAAACAGCGAATTTTCGATTTAACCATTTAAATTAGCATTAAAAGTTAAAACTCAATATTAAGTTCTGGATTCTTTTTTATGTTCATTACTCATGAAGAAACCTGTACAATACCATCGAAAATGGGACACCTATACACACATTTTAGACAAAACAAATAAAATCAAAATCAAAAGCTTAAGGATGCTCGAGGGATTCACCGCAATCAAAAACGATTTGCAACAATTTTTTTTTAAATAAAAATTTCCACAGTAAATTTAAGTCCGTTCACTTTAAAACTTCGACCACGTGGTAAGTGTACAATTAACAGCGTTTGAAAAAGCCTGGATGTTATTAGACGTGAGTAACTGACTTCTATTGGTACTCCATTATGTTTGTACCTGGTTTGTACTCATAATTTCAGATTACAGAAAAACTCAATTACTTCTACTGCTTATGTACTTTGTACTCAATTACTTTGAAACTTAAGCACTCTGAGTAAATTTATAATCGATTACATTGTACTCATAATTTTGAAGTATTTTCGTAATCAATTACTTTTGTACTTAACCACTGTGAGTAAATTTGTAAATGAATACATTGTACTCATAATTATTGAGTACTTTTGAAATCAATTACTTTTTATACTTAATTACTGCTCAACACTAAAAAATTCTTTATGTAATTATAACGTACATAACTCTTGCCTTATTTAGAAAGGCAATAATGCTATTCATTATATGCATAAAAATTATTAGTCAGATAGAGAAAATGTATAGTTAAGATATGTATATATTAAATTAATTAATAAAGCCGGGATACAAGAATTAAGTAGAGTTGTTGCGTTATTCATTTTAATTCTTATGAGACAGAGCTCTAGAGGGTAGCACCGTACTTAAAAATTGTTTTATTTCAGGCATATATATGGATTCTACATAAATTTAGCCTATATAAACTACTCCACCCATCGACACCTCCGTTCAGAAATGCCGCCGCTTGATTAATACATTCTTGCCTTGAACTGCGAAAGATTCGTTTTCAATAATAAAATGAAATATGCCGATTAACTTTCACACACGAAAACAAAACAAAAACTTTCTTTATGAGGCCCCTCGTATTTTCACGGATATTTTATATGAACCAATAGATGGAGTTATTCTCACGTTGATTTACAGTTATTTCCTTTATTTACATAACAAAGCCATTATAATTTGCCTAAATCGGTCGAGGGGATGCCTCAAGAAATATATTTCAAACGTGGAATTTATACAAAGTACCGACAATATTGTATTTCAAGATACGGGAGGTCACCATTGTATATACAAAATATTTCGGCTGACTTAATCTCTAATCATTCTGTGAAAATTTATAAGGATTAATTATGTTTAGGAAACACAATATTATATTGATGAATTCTTGATTTATAATTTATCAAAAAGAATGTTGTAATACTTTCTGTAAGGAATAGAAATTTATTTGACGACTTATTTATAAATCGAACGATTATTCAACTATAATTATTTTCGTTCTGGTAAAATATGTCTACGAATGCCATTCAATATGAAAAGCACGCGGGAATAATGATCAGAGTCACAAAATTCACATTTTATGGAAATTGCAATTTAAGATTTGCACGCTCTTTCGTTTCTTTATAAACTTTCGTATTTTAACAAATTTTAGGGGTGACCTGATTTTTTTTTGATAAACACGTTTTTAAGAAAAGATAACTCTCGCTTACGTCTATTACAGGACACCTATAATTTATTTTCGGTCAAAATCGGACTATGATCATTATTCCCGCGTGCACTTCAGATGAATGGGCTATGGTCAGAATTAACAGTAATGTCTCCCCAGTAAAACAGAAATGCGTGTTCTTATCCATTTTAATCAATAGCAGCAGCAGCAGCAGCAGCCCTGAGGAAGTTCTTCTGCAATGGAGAACGATACGTCGTTAGTAAAAGAAATCCGAAAAACGCGGTTCCAACTGGAAGCCAGGAATTCAACCATGAACGACGGCCGCGGACGCCTTCGAGTTAAAATAACAAGCAAGCGGCAAACCAAATGGACAAAAATTCGATGCACGTCTGCCCGGCCAGAAATGACCTTTTTATTCTTTCAATTTAACTTTTTATTGGACATTACTTTTAATCTTGAAGAATAAAAAATACTTATAGCGTGCGCGATTAAAAGGAGGGATTAGAAATTCAATCTAACAAATACCATAAATGACCATACGTCAGAGGTGTACAAAGTCTAAAAAAATAGTAATAAACAACATGCTGTAAACAGATCTCATTACGTATTTGGTTTTATGTTGCTAGAAAGTCCGATTCTCCCGTTTTTTTTTTAAATTGAGTTATAGGATGTCTACAAATCAGATTAGTAGAATGCTTTCGTATACGTGTGTATACCGTCTCCTTTACAAAGAAAGAGTTTGGGATCTCTTTCCCGGAAAGTCAGGCTAAGATTTCATTCACAATTTATATTCGATTACATTTCGTGAAACCTATCCTTTAATATTTAAAGCGAAACGCTGACGAAACGAAAATAAAAAATAGTTGGCGTTTTGCTTTAAACATAAATTTATTGAAAGTTCTTACCTTTTTTTGAATCTCTATGTTTCATACGGAAATAATAATCTTCTGTGAAGACGTATTGGCAGGGAATAAAGCCACATATGATTCTTTATCACTGCAGACCAAGTGATGTAACAAGAGCACTCGGCTGTGTGTTGGTATGTGCAGCAAAGCGTAAGATCAACGCGCGAGAGAGATAGCTGGCTGAAGTGAGGCAAAACATAAATGCGCGATAGAGATCGGTCTTTAACCCTTCATAGATATAGATTATCCAAATTCTTGTTTATTTCAATAATTCAGACTTTACAAATAATTATGCATATCGATATGAAAACTGATATTATTGTTTCTAAACGTATTGGATTCATGAATTCCCGCATCTTTCCGAAACGTATCGTTTACGTTTAACTCTCCAGTATAGAAAATTCTTTTTTGTAAGCAACTCTTTATAGTATTGTAACGGGTAGTCCAGTAAAATAAGTTCAAAAACGCGGTAGCAGCCAAAAAAAAAAACCAACCTAGCTGAATTTTTGTATACACCTTTATGTAGCCATTATAAATAACGGGGGAAAAATGGGAAAAATCTTAATTTTTGATTGTTTGAAGAAACTTTTTACGGCAATAATTTCTGCTTGTTCGAAAACCTATTTAGCCCCTATCAACTGATAGGGGCGAAAAACTGTATGTTCCAACTAAGTAAAATTCACTCGGTATAACTATACCGAGTGAATTTTACTTAGTTGGAAAATACAGTTTTTCGAAGTGATCAAAATCGTAAAATAGTTACTACCCGGAAACTAAATCAAGATTTCAATGAAATTTCTTTAACCTGGATTAGTTTCACCTTACCGCATAATATTAAGGCCAGAAAATAGCTAAGTTTTCTTTAATTTCCCGAAAACTTGAATTTTTCAGTTTTAAGTACATTCTCGAAATTTCACGTACTTAAACTTAATTTTAGAATTCAATTTTTTTGGGGTGAACACTTCAAATATTTATAATTGGAGATAATAGCGTGTTTATTACGAATTCTTTGCGTTTCTTATTCAGGATAATCTACGACAGTGAAGACCCACCTAAAATCTTCAAACTGCCGCTGCAATAAAGGATTACAAATTTATAACTCGCCTTAAAACAGTGTTATTCTGAATGCGATTTATATTACGAATGATTCTCAAACAAACATGAACTTTCTAATAATGTTAAAAAAATATACCTGTTGTAATTAAACAGGGAGATATAGTAAGAAACCAAAAAACTGACACGATAGAAAATTGTTGACGTTGATTTGCAATAGCGCACAGCAATTCATCATTTTGAAATATCCTAGCGTACTTATTAACGAGCGGCGCACACATACTAACGCTTGGACGATTAGATGCTTCCTATCCAAGACTCTGAAATCTGACGAACACACCCCGAAATATGACCTCTTCATATGTGATCAAGTAGGCCTATATAAAGTCCGGTGTTGACGCAACGGTACCGCTTGCGCTACATACTCCCTCTGTGGATCCGAATAGGCTCGGCGAGTAAGCAAATGACGCTTCTTCGGAGGTCGTCCTCGCTTTCGTCGCGGCGCGACCGCTTCCACCGGGGTTGAGTCGTTTAGCGCGTGGAAATGTTTCAATTGACTACAGTGAAACTTACTAGCAGGGATTCCTCTATTGTCGACAATCTTATAGGTCATCGACTTGACGAGATATTTTATAAGGGCCTTCTTGTTTCAGTTAATTTCGCAGTTAATTTCGCAGTTAACTTCGCAGTTAATTTTAGATTTGCGTCACTTAACGGATGACTAATAACAAGAACTACATCTCTTTCCTGAAAGGTACCACTGGCGGACTGCATTTTCTCTGCGTTCAACTTACGTCAGTCTTGCTGGATTTTCAATGTCTGCTTGACATCCTGTAGAACTCGAGAGAAATTTCGTAAATAGGGCGTAATCTCCGAGACGTAATTTTCCGAGTTGGTGATCACCCGAAGATCCCGTGTCACGTCGTCAGGTATTCGCAGATCCTTCGCGAAGGTGACGTATGCAGGCGAATATCCAGTTGACTGGCACTTTTGGCATGTTCTTGGCGGATAGTTAACGCAAGCTGAGTTTTCAAATCTCGGTGTTTAACGCTCCACCGGGCCACTTTCAGGGTGATACAGTGGAATTAGCGATTGTTGCATATTTAGACAACACATCACATGCTGCATGACGGCACGTACGAACTCTGGTCCATTGTCGATAATTTTCCTGGTAGTGCCGTATTTCATGCAGACTTCCTCCACGCAGTTTTCACCCGTCGCGCTCTTTAGGGCAAATAACTCCACCCATTTCAACGCAGTATCTTCTAACTGAAGACCCAGCGATGCTCGGAAGTGGTTTCCAATAATAATCTAAACAAATCCATTGCCAGTACTTCGAACCGTCGCCATCGCACACAGGCGGAATTTCGAGAAATCTTGGTCAAAACCCAATAATTGTGTAAAACGATTGAAAACACTTCAGGAGATAAAAATAAACTTTATTATTAAGATTTCAGGTTTAATTAATAATTTTAAGAAGCGTACATATTTATTAGAGTGGGTGGATAAAAAGTCTGTAGTACTTTAAATGATTTCTAAAACAATTTCTTTCTGTAAAAACGTTTGGACACGTCCATTTTGAGTATAAGTGGGTATATTTTAGAGTGGTTCATTTATTTGTACAGTGGTGTACCGATGGAGTAGAAATGTAATTTAAATTTTTAATGAAAACATATTTTTTGTTACGTTTAAGAAGGAGATATTGTTCTACATACATTTACACAAAAGTGTTATAGAGTTACATAAGAATTGTTTTATGTAAATGCAGCTTAAACAGGAGAAAAAAATGTGTCTAAACGAAACCAAACACATGTTTAGGAAGTTTAGAGGAAAAAATATTGAAAACGAATTACTTATACGCCGCATCTATCCAGTGAAATAATAGGTATAATGTCTAAATGCGAATGTTATAAAACTTCATGTACAGGATGTCTCAGGAATGGGGTCTTCATCCTTTATAAGCTGATATTATTAGTGTCTTTAAAATATCAAATCGTTTTCTGAAAAGTGTTACAAGAACTGCTATAGTTACCAGATATCTTTAAGCTAGAAAATATCTATTATTTTTCCAAAATTAGTTTTAAAAAATATTTAAATGATATTTAGAAAAATATTATAAACAAAGAATCTGCACACGCAGCTTCATACTCTTGTAACTTAAAAAGTAACAACATTTTAGAGACATTCTGTATTTTTGATGCAATTGGATAAAGAATTCAATGAACTATCAAGTTCAAGAAAAAAATTGGGGGCTGTTATTTAAAAAAAAGTCGTCATTACTTGGAAAACAAATGACTCTCAAGAATTGATTTTTACAAAGAGATATGTACCTACATTTTAAAAACAAAACTTTTTTTGCTTCTTGTTTTTTTGAATTGTCAAGAAAAAGAAATGAATTTATTTTGAGCTCATTTATATTTTACAGACTGCTATATTTTTAACATTAAAGCCTCACTCTGTACATTAGCACATATTAGCAACTATAACCTTCTCTAATATTTCCATACATTTATAAAAAAAGATGCATAAAGCTGTCTGATTAGGATGAATCCTGAACTTTAAGTAGGACAAAACATAACTTGTTATAAAAACATAATTTTGTAGTTTAAATATACACTGCTGCAATAAATTAACGCATCATGCAATAAAATAAGAAATTTTCGATGTTTATTCAAAATTTATAGTAACTGGCATTCCTATGAAATAGCTAAGCATACGAGGTTCATTTTTCAACATCTAATTACATTCGATTATCACTTAATGGTGCTTCCATAAAATTGGATCACATGCAGGTTCATTAACCATAAAATCAATTTCAATTTTAACAAACAGATAAAACAGCGACATCCTACGATCGCTTTTTGAGGTACGCCTCTGCTGACGAAGCCCCAAGCAAGACCAAAACAGCTGTACAGAGGCTGCTCGCGGTCTTCACTGCAATCAAAAACGATTTGTAACAAAATTTTAATTTTAATGTTTAAATGTAGGTTTTATTCTTAAAGTGACTTTATTGTTTTTTGTTTTTGTGTTTCTTCGCTATTATGCCGCGAATTTGGAAATTTGACCAAAGAAGAGTACACTCAAGTGGTGGTGTTGTTCGAATAAGAAAGAAGCTATTATCGAGTCGGAGGAAGATTTGGTGTGTCCCAAATCTCGGTCTGCCGAATGGTCTGAAGGTACAGAGAGATTGGTAATTATTCTCGAAGGCATACAAAAGGCAGACGTAGTGAAACATCTCGTGTTCAGAGGTTCGTTACAAGCAAAAATTTCCAATTTGAAGTAAGGGAAGTGCGTGGGGTTCCAATTAACATCCAAACTGTTTGTTAACGTTTTGAGAAAGCTAATTTGACGTGTCATGTGTTTGTCCAAGGTCCAGCCTTGTTTACAGAACATCACAGATATCACTTGGAATTTGTTAGATTTTATTTGATTTGGTTACACGACGACGATTGGAGTCGAGTTCTCTTTAAAGATGAATCTAAATTTTGTTTTTTTCAGAAAAGCGGTAGACGTAGACATGTTCGTGTATACCAACGACCAAGTGAGCGGTATGCTCACTGCAACATTTGAAAACTACATTATTTGGCTGAAACCTTTTTATGGCGTGGCGTGAGTAGAAATTTTTTTGACAGCGCCCACGAACTTATTGGTGTTAAATAATTAGAATCTTAATGCCTTTGGTACACAATGGACATCCTACAAGATCATGTCGTACCGTTTGTGTCCTATATCGGACGTATTTCTTTTAAACTGGATATCTCATTACATACGGAGGAGATTAAAAGGGTAGCTAGGGCAGATCAAATTAAAGAGTTTTTCTTAATAATTTTTTTTTTTAAAACGCAATAACTAAAAAGTTACAAGAGTCTAAAGAGAAATTATTTAACAAGCAAAAATTACTCCTTGTAGTAATATTTTACGTTTTAAAATCAAATTTGAGGCATTTATGAGTTAATTGAACACTGCTTTACAATAAACAACTATTCTAAAAAATGTAGTCACGTTAAAGTAACGGCTATTTCATTTTTTCTTTTAATGCCCAAAAACGAATTTTCATGTCGTTGTGCACCGCCTACTAATTAAAAACAAAACTAAGAAACAGATTAACATGAATATTTTATGACTGGTGGTTTTGATAAATTTAGAGTTTATTTAATAATAAAGTTGCATTTTGTGATATAATTTTTATTAATTAAGAAGCTACATGTGTAAATCAAAGAAGAAAATAAGGGAGTTAAACTGCGTAATTTTCTTATTATTGGGTTTTGGTCAAAAGAGAATTAAGAAAAAAAAAACTTTATTTTGATGTCCCACAGCTGCCCTTTCAATCTCCTCCGTAGGTTGTGAGACACCTAGTATAGATAATGTTCGACCCGAACGTGTTCGGAAAGTTCAAAACTGCTTGGAGGAGATTGAAATCGTACCGTAGTATCGGCGCTTCCGTTAAGTAGTTTTTCAGCATACTAAACGAACGTTGTTCTTCGTCGCTCCATTTCCACACGACTCCAAATCATGACAGCCAAGAAAATGTTTTGATTTTTCATTCTGTAGAGAAGAACGTTCCATTCAAGAATATACAGTGCTTTTTTTTAACTGTGGGCATAGAGATTTACATGGGGAAAACTTTGCATCGTGTTAACTTTTGTTCTGCCAAGGATTTTAGTCAAATTTTAGTTTTTAATAATCGATTATACAATTTATTACAAACTACACATTATTAGAATTTTTTTTTTATCTGTGATGTTTGTCCAACTGGGTCCTAAGTCATAGACTTGTCAGGATCTCAGGAGCGGGGGAGTGTATTTTTGTGTGTTAGGTGTTCCATGGGTTTGTTACTTCCAAACCTCCTCGCCGTTGAAGGGGAAGTAGTGTCAAATTTTCTCCCCAACACTAAAGGGTACCTGAAGTGATTAATAATCCTCGAGAAATATCTCGAGGAGATGCAAACCCACGACCTTACGATTGCAAGGTCGGTCCCTTACTACTGGATGACCGTTCAGGCGTTTAATTAAGAATAATTTGTGCTTTGTTAGTTTCAATATTTTAACATTAGAAGTTCACATTAATAACAAATATTAACCGAGCAGGCCAAAGTCAAAATGTAATTAACGTCAGCGCTTCCTAAACTGCAAACGTCAGGAGACTTTTGTGAACGGATAAATATTTTCATTTAAAATTACTAAAAACAGGCGTTTATTTAAATAATACGGTTCGAAACTTGACAGGACAGAAACGAAACAATTTCGACTCTGTCTTCGGCGCAACGGTGTAAATAGACATTTTTGTTACATTCGTGTTCTGACGTAGACAGCGCAATGACAAATAAATTTTTAACGTTGACCTACTCGATTGATTTATTCTTTAATAATTTAAACTTTTAATAGTAAAATAATTAAATTAATAACACACCTGTTATTCTGGTGTGTGTATTTTGTAATAAATTGTATAATCGATTATTAAAAACTGAAATTTGTCCAGTCTTTGGCAGAACAAAAGTTAAAACGAGGCAAACTATGAACATAAATAAAGGAGTTACAGCTCGGAGCCTTTATAAACAAACAGATGGTATATACATACATATTTTACAAATGTCTAAAAAATTATTAACGTGAATGAACAAACAAAGTCATAAATGTATAAAAGTTTAGAAAAACTCAAGCAATAACGTAAAAAACAACTTACTAGATTCAAAAATTAAACACCTCTTTCGCATGTGGGCGTTTCTGTCATGAAAAGCTCTTTCCAAGTAGCTGTTCAAACCCGATGTAAAATTTCGACCATGTTTTCTATCCAAAAAGGTTGTAAAAGTTACGGATGTTTTAAAAAATCTTGCCTTCTATTTTCTAAGTTTTTAACCATCCATAATTTCAACATTTTCCTAAATTTCACAATTCTAAACTTAATTTATTTTAAATGTTAATTATTCTAAATATTTCAATTAATTTATTTACGATGTTCTTTTAAAACTAAGATTTCTTATAAAGTAATAATTTTGACGCTTACCCAACCTTGAATTTTAATGTCAATTTAACACAATTTTAAACAGTCAAGCCTAAATGTTCCTCCAACAGGTATTCGTAAGCCACTTTCCAATTACGAATTTCAAGCACCTGAGATGATCTGAACTGATCTGATTCGAACTACACTTCCAAGATTTTAATGGAAACGCTGCATAAGTCATATAAGCGTGTTATATGTTTGTTCATGAGGGAATGGGGAAAGTAAAGATCAGTTGAAGTGCGCTCTGCACCTTGCAATTGGAACATATTGGATTAGTTCGGAGGAGCTCCGAGTCGCTCATTTTGTGAATTGGAAAGCGGCTGTAGTCTACACACACGTATTAATACAAAATTTTAACACTTCATTTTGGATTTTTTGTTAAAGCGTTGGATGCTAAGTTGAAAACCTGTAGTAGAGTGTTTGGTCACTGGAATGTTGAATGCAGCGTTGTGGATGCCCTTGGGGAAACTCTTGACGGGGTCTGTTGTCTCACGTACAAACACTGATACAGCGGTGATGAGAATATACGGGAACATCTCTGGTTACTAGTATGTTGACTGTAGTGTTGATGATGTCTTTTGTGGAACCTCGTTGATGGTATTGTGCTGTTTTCTCATGTACAAACACTGTTGCAGCAGTGATGAGAATACATGGGAACATCTCTGGTTACTGGGATATTGATTGCAGCCTCACTGATGGTGTGGTGCTGTTGTCTCAGGGTGTAGCAGCTTTTCTCCATGTAGGTTCTTCCTGTATTAAGTGTTACAATGTAACGTGTAAATTTTGTAGTAGGTATGTGGATTGTTTTGTTTTGTTTTTTCTAAGATAATTCAAATTACATGCAACACAGTTAATCTTGACGTTGTTTCTTCTTAATGGTTCCCAAAGGTAATATTTTTATTAAAGTTTTCCACTTCTTTTGACGTATTTTATCATGGCCAGTTATTATCGCATTGCTGGGATTTTTTCTTGACGGTTTAGCTGAAATAGTGCTTCAAGACGAAACTTTTGCAAGAAACCACAAGTCTCTAACGTCATTTATTCGTAAGATATTTGCATTTGTTTGAAGTACTACAAGATCGATATTTTTTTTAAAAGTTAAATAACGCGAAAACGGTTTAGAGTACGGTACACAGAGTCACATTAAAATTTATTCCAGAACCCGAAAATGTAAAAACATATTATGTAAATATATTTATATTTAAAATAACGAAATGACCTAATGGCCAGGCTAAACGGAACACTCTGTATACGTCGAAGTTATTCTAAAATATGCTCCACATGATGCAGTGAAACTTTCTTTTGAAACACTTTTTCGTAAAATTAATAATTAGAAGGATATGAAAGAATCCGCCTTAAGTGGCACACTCTGTATATTATTAAAAATAATTTTCAATTGTGGGAATTTACCCTGCCGGAGATTAATTTTCAGTATCTTCTTCAATAATTTCATAAACAAATTCAGAACTTTCCGAATTCTGTATGTTAGTTAACAATTTTAGTTATTTAATAATATCGATATGATGCACAGAATGAGGGGGTTAAAGATTTTAGACTAAGGGGCGATTTCATAATAGACCTCCTATTTAAAGTTACTTTAACCTTAAAAAATACATTTGTTTTCCTATTATTAAAGTGACTTTAAATGAAAGCTTCCTTAGTGTCTGATTATGAAAACGGCAATAAAATCCCTAATTAGAAAAATTAAATTTTAACCCAGTGGTCGATATTAATTATTGACGATATGGTTATTTTCATAATAAAGTCGTACGACTATGCGATTTATCCATCTTATGGGATTAAAGGCCAAAACATTCATTAAAAGCTCAGGAGAAGGATTCGTTTCTTTTATTCATTTAATTAAAAGTGAATCACGATGATATCAGTGAAAACAAACTGTGCCGTTCATATTTTAGGACGGATAAATTAAAGCGACAATTATAAATTGCAATAAAATTTTCTGTGTGCCATGGATGCTGGTGGGGTATATATCCCGCAGCTTTCACGAACAAAGCTGTTGCATGAGGAGTCTGGGCTGGGTCTTTTAAAAACGCATGCGCCGAGCCAGACGCGTTCTGTCTTAGTATTGCACCGCAGGTTGCCTGTTTTCAGTCGCAATCACAACTTCGTGTCGGTTTTTCAGATCTTTTTACCATTCAGTCTGATCGTAAAATATTCGCTTCAGAGACTCACCTCTTCACATCCTATTATTCATAGAATTTTTTATTCACTTTAATTAATAAAAATGTTTTGATATAAATTAAGTGCTTAAATGAATTTTTTTTAAACATACGTAAAGTCAGTATGCACATTATGTGATATTATGCGTTAGTGACTTGTTAAGTGAAACTTTCAAAATGGCAAAGACAAATTTCCAAAATAATCCTTTTGAATTTTACTTCCAAGACTAATAAAGTAAGTATACAGCTAATTTTAATCAATTGGTTTTTAAAAGGCGCATAGAAAATAATATATACATTAAAAATTTGTCTAATTTGTAATATCAACGAAGATAAAATTGTAAAAAATATTACGAAGCAGCTTTTAACACCTTCACTCACAGGAAAATGCAAAACAGGTTAATTTGTACTTGTGCTAATACTAATAATAATTATTAAATAGAGTTTTAACTATGAACGTAGAGAGATGCAATTAAGTATTTATCCATCTACTAATAAGGAAGGAAACAATTTATGCAAACGTCGTATGAATCATATGTATGCGACGCTTTACAAACTGATAAATGTAATTGTTATACACAACAAATAAATGTGCCACTTTTTAATTTTTAAATGAACTAGATTGAATTCATAAAAGATTATTTTCAACATTAATTGTTTAGTTAATTTTTGAAGCATGCATCACATTACACCTTCTTAAGGATTTATTGCCCTCCCTGAATTACACATATTTTTTTGTTAAAATATTTGACGTATAAAATTCAAACACAAAACGACATCAAGCAAATTGTAATTTTGAATTGAGAATAATTTTTCATACAACGAAAAACTGAAAGCAAAATAGAAATAGCATAGTCGTGCTTATAACTAAGGTATTTAAATAACTGATTTACAAAACGTAAATGAAAGAAAGCCGATGAATTTTATTAATTGTTTGATTTAATTTCCAGTTTTAATAATAATATGTTAGTGCAACATGCAAGTAGTCAAATTTTCAGTAATTTATGTCGTATTCATTAAACTAATTAACTTATTTAAAAGTCACAAAATTATAATCACTAACTTGAAAACGAAGGTTCATAATAGTTTTAAGTAGTTCTTACAATAAGTTCAAAAGACAAGTTACTTAAAGTCTCTGTATCCTTAGATGCACAGTGTATTTCAGCTTGCAGTGGAATTATGGAAACCTAGGATTTTAAATCAACAAGAAAATCATCCGAAAATATGCTCGAAACCATCTCGACTTTGTAAAAGCAGAACGTTCTATTATTTTGTAATTAAATTGACTTTTTAAACTAATTAAAAACAGACAAGCTTTTCTTTTCCGTTGAAGCTCTGTTGTGATGAATATTTCTGTAAGCACCATCTCGATCAACTTCGGTTTCGGCGTCTTTTAAGAGGCTCAAAGAAATAGAAATAATAAAATGAATTTTATCCAACACTTCACAGCTTATTTTTGTAATATTCTCTCTGGATACCACTCATGGAATAAAATTATTTCCGATCTCACTTCAGAAAATTATGAAGAAAGTTCGGATTCGTCAATTTTTAATCTGAAAGGTACGTTTTTAAAATAAAATTTGAATTTACAGGCTGATGTATACTTATATTTCCAGAATAGAGAGGTTAATTTTTTTTTTAATGTTTATTTGTATATTTTCGAATTCTATTGAATCCAATAACCTACAATACTTATGGTTCAAATGCCAGAATCTGCGCAGACATATAAAATATTTCACTTCAAGTTTTAGAGAAAGTTAAGATTACGTTTTAATAAAGAATATTTTTGTCAAGAAGTGAAGGAATATTTTTAACATTTACAGGTGACCCATTTAACAAAACCTCCCAATTAGTGTAAATGCATGAATCACCTTCTACGTTAAAATTTTACTTTAAAAGAAGACAAACATTCGGATTAAAAATTGACGTGTTCAGCTTTCTTTTAATAACACTGGCCCACAAAATAAAATTGGAAAAATGTATGCTTAGTGAAATGTGTTGTGGTACTTATGTAATTTTATCTGGAGATTACGATGGTGACCTTGAAACTGACGTAAGACATCCAATTGTTGAGATACAGTGACCGGCAGAAAGTTGGCTACACATGGGAAAATTCTTTACTATTGATTTCTCATAAAAAATATTCCTTATGAAAGCTCCTGTATCTTTCCAAACTTAAGATGCACGTATCAAAGCTTGAATACCTCCTGTAATATATTAAGGAAATCAAAATATTTGAAATCGACATAAGAGTAGAGTACCTTTATTTTCCACGCTACGTGGAAATTTTATTTGGAAAAGTATATATAAATAAGAAATAATGACTGTCTACCATGGAAAAAAGAATATCAAGTATTTTTCAATTTTTCTCGTACCAACGTATGTCGTAGAATTTTGAATATGTGGAGCTAAACGTTTCTTTAAGTTTGACATGGACATACTCTGAGATTTGTCTTTTGCTCAACTATCAACTAGAAATTATGATTAATAACATTTATACCCTAAAAATCACAATTTTTGTAACCAACTTTTTTCCATCGTAGGTAATTCATTTTTGAATTGGTTTCATATTTGAGATCTCATAATAATTCTGAATAACTTTTCTAAATAAAATTTCGGCATACCGTGAAAAATAACGGTACTTTACTCTTATATTGTTTTCAAATAAAAGATTTTCAAATTTTGCATTTTGAGTTTGGGAAGATACAGGAGCTTTCATAAAGAATATAGATTTCTGAGAAATCAATAATAAAGAATTTTTTCATATGTTGCCAGCTTTCTGCCGGTCACCGTATAAAAACATTCACGATACGTATATTTTTGCATATAAAACAAGATATACGTACAACACGTCGTTGTTTGAATTTATACGCTTACGCAGTACGATAACCATGTGGATCAAACCACGGAGGAAAGATTTATATCTCAACAGCTTGACGTCTTACGTCAGTTTCAAGGTCACCATCGTGTTCGGGGGATTCAGTTACGTAAGACTACCTCCTTTTTTCCGACTACACAAAAATTGTGTTGACCAGTGTAATCTTCTAAATTAAACCCAATTTTTTTTAATTTCCATAAATGATATTTCAAATCAAATCGTGCTTTTTAATTCTAGGCAATAGAAAGAACCAATTGACTTTTTACTTTTTAACAATTCTTGCTAAGAAATTTTGACTCAGTTTCACGTAAAACAACCCGCAGATTTAATAACCGGCAGATAAAACATTATTACATATAAGGAACCTAATTTAAGTGACTTAATTATGAAATTAGGTTTTATTTTCTTATGGTGGGTGCTTAAAAAGATCCAATAAAATTAAATAAATCATTAAAATTAAGGTGATTGGCCAGAATTTGTAGAAAATTAAATTTTGAGAATTATTGGTCATATTACCAGATCCTTCTCCTTTTCAGGTAAAGCCTATCAAAGTGTTGAATTTGGCAAGGCTGTGGTTAGCACTGACATATTAACGACTTGCATCATGATATCGTTTCTGGTGTCGCAATAAGTTTATTGTAAACGCGAGAAAAATATATTGTTACGAATTTGGGAGTTCACAAATTATAGTCGTTGAATTTCAAAACACTTTAATGACAAACTGTGGCTCTACGCGATTAAAAACACAACAGTAATGACCTGCAACACTTGTCTATCAAATAACACTTCTATAGAATTTACTTTCTTTTATTCGAGGTATGAACACTGCTGTAATAATATTATTTAAATACACAATTTAAAGTGTTGATCAGATGCCTTATTGACTTACCACAAACTCTGCAAAACTAATAGCTGTTTTTTATTTATTTACCTTCGAAAGATGCCGTGAAAGTTTAGGGAAAAAGTGGTACTTATGCAAGTAACTAAACTTTGACATGAAAGTCATTTTGATTTTGAGTTTAAGGTTACTGCTAAAGAAGCAATGTTGCAATATTTACTTTTCGTCACAAGGTGTATTTTTCATTTTTTAAATTATACTAGTACTAGATAAAAACAGATATTTCTTAAAGTTGAGAGTTGACAACACCGGTTGATCTAACTGATTTGAGGTGTCACATTTTGGCATTTTTTATAATGACATGAAATTAATTTGTATAATTTTACTTTAATAGCCAACCTAATAAAATAAAATCACGACCTACTTGACGGTAAATAAATAAAAAACAGATATTATAAATTATCATGTACGACTTGCACACTTTCTCATTGATTCAGCCATGAGAATATCACTCTGTATAGGTATAAAAAGTTACCAAAAATGACAATAAAATTAAAAAAGGTAATTTAATTTAATTTAATATTTAAGAAAATTTGGCCAAATTACTATTCCTAATGAAACAAAAAATATGCAAAAAAATCTTTAAAACCTTTTAAAAACTAAGAAAAGGCATCTTACCTCAAATCCGGTCCGTAGTGCCATAAGAAAGAAATTTGATTTAGGTAACACGTGGTCGAATGCCGGTAAAATTATTGTGAAAGATAGATCATCAATAAAAAAATACAGTTTCAAAGAATTAAATGTTCTTAGTTCGAATTAATTTTTAATCATTATCCGCTTAAGTACACGGGTACGGGCACGCTGGCGACCGATTTTTTTTGTCCACGATAAATCGCGGACGATAGAGCGACAAAAAATATTTCAAACACGTTATAGCAAACATTTACCAGAAATCGCTGCTCTATGTCAGTGTGACTGCTTTAATTTGCGTGTTGGAAATATTTTTTTGTCGCTCTATTGTCCGCGACAACGAGCGAACAAAAACACATTTATAGTAGAGAGAGACGATAAACAAATTCTTTTGTTTCGATTTTTGCACTTTCTTTTCCGTTATTTTGATAATTTTTCCTAGCGACATAAGTTTGTTAAGTTTTTCATTTTCTAATGTAAATAATAAATGTTCATTTCGATATCGGGTAGCGTTGGCGTTGTAAACAAATAATTTTTTTAAATGTATGTCATAGCCACGATATAGAGAACACTGGTACGCTCACTCGCCGCCATTTTCAGTTTAAAATTTGGAGCAAGTTGAGTAATTTGTAAAAATTCGCTAGATGGGAGAACCGTATCGCGGACTGTCATTTTTATCAAATTCCACAGCCGGTTCTTCTGAAGCTTTTGTGGTAAACACAAAACACATGGGCAGAGATAAACAGAGGTCAGTACGCAACAACTGGTTTGAGGTTAAATACTGCATTTTAAATTTTAACTATGAATTTAAAGCGAAGTTGTCAGGCGTAGAAATTTTAATTTAAAGAGGGTATCTATTGGCGAATAATTTAATTCGTTTCCTAATTTAGTTACATTGCAGGCAAAATAGAGACCTCTCAGAGTTAATTTGTATTGAAGCAAGGAGATTTTAACATAAACATGAACTCATGTAAGATTGCTATCTAACCTAGAATATCCACCAATCCATCTGGCATTAAACCCCCCTGGTACTGATTAAAATGTACTCAATATAACGAGTGGATATAAACTCACAAAAGTACCTATCTAGTAACATCAGTTCTGCATGCAAGTGACACCAAAAGTGCATAAAGTTAAAACACCTAAACGTTACTGCTGCTTGTTTCCTTCAAGTTTGATGACCTTGCAAATTAATTCCATCGAAGCTGAAAATATCAAGTGTTATGTGAGAGGCTCATAACCTTCTTTATATTATTTCTAATTTAATAAACATATTGTTTAATCTGATTACATCCCTTATTCCAAGATTACCGTAAGAGTAGCACTTGTCTTCATTTGCATCACAAGTTTGAAAAAACTGATGATGATGACCAACGTAATGAAAGTTTATCTAAGTTTCACTCTGGCTCTTTCAAAAAATAAAATGATTTATTAATCTCGAAGAAATTGAAAATGAATAGTGAAGCAAATAGCGTCTTCGATTCATTTGCACTGGCAGAGTCAGAGTATTTGCATCTTGTAATAACACAAGATGAAGATACTCGTTGTACGATCAATGCCAGTGAATCGAAAACATTAGTAGATATTTAAAGCATCATTAAATTTTCATTTAACCAGAATAAAATCCTGTCAAACCACTCAGTAAATTTGGATTACAGATATAGACTTACGATACATACCATTAATTATGAAATAT
Organism: Prosopocoilus inquinatus; assembly: GCA_036172665.1. Classification (NCBI taxonomy): domain Eukaryota; kingdom Metazoa; phylum Arthropoda; class Insecta; order Coleoptera; family Lucanidae; genus Prosopocoilus; species Prosopocoilus inquinatus. The sequence continues at coordinate 47,848,790 of CM069870.1, forward strand.
TGTTAATTATGGATTTTGGAAAGGCTTCAAGAATGAACCAAAATGCAGGTGTCACAATATCGAAGCAACAATTTGTGCGCTTGATACATTTTCAATAAAAATTTATAAAAAATCATTAAGTCAGTGGAAATGAAATCATTCAAAGCACACTGACGGATGATGCTATTCCTCAACTAAATGTATGCTCCTACTGAACTAATGCTAATCTCACATCTGTCCTTTCTTTCACCATTACCAAACAGTTACAAGAAACAAATAATACCAATAACTTCTGAAAGGTTTATAAAAATCAAGGCAAAACGTACTTGCTCGTAATATTAGTAAATATCTTTCTAAATCTGTTTGGTTGCTTGCTAAATTTGACACTCGCCGTTTATTCTTTATTTCATTACACACCAACCAAAGTTTGCCATTAATACACACGTAAATATTGAACATACGTCGCCTACAATCAATGCCTACAACACGTAATATAACCTACGGGAGTACATTAATGACGTTTAGTGACAGTCCTTCATACATTGGTGTCATCTAGCGGTAAAATTTAAATCACGTATCTAGGCACTACTTTTGACTTCCTCGTTTTGTATGGGGAAGATAGGGAAGTGCGCGTACCAGTGTTCTGTATATCGTGGTCGTAGCCTAACTTTCCTGCTAACAGTAATGTCATTAGTGTCATGTCTTCTGTTAATCGTTGAGTAAGGTGTTCGTTTTATTTACGTTATTTATTGGTTTCATTGCAAAAATAATTTCTTTTCAGGATTCATTTACGATGTTATTGACTATGTTGCAGTACAAAATGATGTTTGGTGTTTACATTGAAGCAGATTTATGATTGAAAATAAACTTTCGTAACGGTTCAAAAGTCACGGGAGTACGGAAACTGCTTGGAAGAGTTTAGAACTGAATTTGACGTTGTATTGTTGACTATAAAATATTTGAATCTGCATTGATAGGTACAGATGTTTCGACAAACTGGAGGATCTTCCGGAGAACAGTCAACTATGAAAACGTACTGCTAAGGTTATGGAAAGTGCAAATGCAGTGGAAAATGCTCCATACATCTCCATTCGCTCGTTATCACAATCAGTTTGACTGGTTTGAGCTTTCTGTTGGAAGGTGCCACAAATTATTTCCTGAAGATGCAAAACTATCTTTACCGAACAATATTGGTGCAAAAATTACTGCCCGGTGATCTCATTATAACTTCTTATGTAAAAAAATATTTAATTTGTGAGTGAGCTTTTCGACACAAAAGATTTTCGCAGGTAATGCTACCGGATTTCGAAATGAACACTTGTTATATTGATATATGTATATTCTTCATTTAACTATTCAAATAAATGTTTAAATTATTGGCGCTAAATTAATTCAATGAATTTTAGTCATAAATTTGTCTTCTTGCCCTTTTTAATCGTTAATGGTAAATAATAAAATTATCACCGTCTATAATTTGCGCATTTAAATATTAGACCTCTTCTGTTCAACTAGGTAGGATGCATGAATAAATTATTTAGATCAACTCTTGCTATGAAATTTTTAACGCTGCACAGTGAAAAAGTTTGACACGTTTGAAAGTCCAATCGAATAAAGCGATACCATCAAAAAACAATGAAAAGCTGTCAAGCTAAATTGCACAACAAGGGTTAATCTAAATCATTTAATAACGCAATGTAAACTTTTGGAATTTGCACTAACAGAAACTTGACTTAATATGGACATTAATTATTTGCAAGTATCTAAAGCCATCATCAGGCTGATTGACAGCACCACGTCCGCAACAGACGTCCTGTTCCAAACTCTTGGGACTCTTTGGAACAGGACGTCCGCTGCGGACGTGGTGCTGTCAATCAGCCTGATGATCGCTTTAGCCGAAACCGGTTGCTGTTAAATTTTCCAACAAGAAACTTTGTGGTTTATTAGTTCGTTTTTTCAGACGTACTGTCCCAAACTCTTGGGACAGGACTCTTGGGACTTTTTGGGACAGGACGGCTGCTGCGGACGTGGTGCTGTCAATCAGCCTGATGATGGTTTTAGTCAAAATCGGTTGCTGTCAAATTTTCCAACAATAAACTTTGTGGTTTATAAGTATTATACCCTTTTGTTCATTTTACACTCAACCACAAAACATCGAGAAGCTTCGATTTATGAAAAGAAAAAACCTCAAATCTTATTCCGGAAGGCTGTTTTGATGTTTTATAAACTGTTATTCGAATAAAGAAGAAATAAGAGTTTAAAAAGGAATTATTTTATTGTAATTTACTTTATTTTTGTCAAATGGAACATCTTGCGATCTAATAAAAATTTCATATGCTATAAAAATTTTAAAAACCAAAATGTAATCAAAGAAGTGTCTTTCTCGAATTATTTGTTCGCAATAGAACAAAAATCCGTGATTTATAGCTTTGCAAACATTGTTGGTATACAGTTGATTTACTAATTAAAATAGACTCTCAAGATTGCTTAGAGACAATTATTATTAGTTATCAAAATGTTATGTACATAAATAACGACACGTGAAAATACAGTCTATTTTTTCAAACGAGCTTTAATTTTCTAAAAATTATCGCCAAACTACTTAAATAAATATCCTCCTACTATTTCAAACATGGAACAACGCACAACCGCAGTACGGGTCTTGATAGCTGGCCGGTGTTGGCTTGAGCTGTTGCTACCCGTTTGTTATCATTTCCACGGTGTAATGCTACTACTCTCCCAAGTGGCCAAGATAATGGCGGAGTATTGTTTTCTTTTATTAACACTATAGTCTATTTTCTTGGATAGGCGGAAAAAGCGAAGTTGTAAATGAATGTAGGTACTAACGATTGGGGTTGGATTGAATTTTTTTGTCGTCTTCTAGTTGTGTAACACATTAAAACAATCAGTAAATTTCCGCCTATTAATAAACAATAGAGTATAAGTTGCCTACTTGACTATCAGTGGAACTGGGCCATTTGTTTCTTGTTTGTAGATTTGTTTGTTGTATTCAGTTTTCCAACGGTTCCAAAAATGCTGCATCATGTTCTCCTTTTGTTGATATTGGTTCAATTTATTAGTTGGTACATCATTAAGCTCTACATCTAAAACAGAAATTATTGTGGCGCCAATGAGGAAATGAGCCGGGGTTACTACGGCAAGATCATTTGGGGTCGTCTGATAATGGTGTTGCAATCAATTATTTTTTTAGATGATAGAGATAGATTTAACTGCAGCCTCATACAAACCACCAAAAAGTGGAACTCTTGGAGGCATGAATCTCCAAGTAATAATATTTTCAGTAGCAAAGTTTATGTATAAACTTTCGTGGTGGCACTCAATGACAATTTTATATGCATTTCCCAGTTCCCTATTAGCAGCTACAAATGCCTTAGCATTATCAGAATATATTTGCTGGGGCAAACCACATGTAGAAACAAATCTCTCTATGATGTTTAAGAAAGAATTGCAATTTAAATCACTAATAAACTCGAGATGAAATGCTTTAGAAGAAAAACAAACAAACACACATAAACTTTAATTACCTTTCTGTTTCTGAGTTTAGTCTCCTTAACCAAAATAGTCCTGCCATATCTAAAGCAGTAAATAAAAAAGGTCGTGATGGTGTTACTCTACGTGCAGGTAAATCAGCCATTTTGGTAATTGGTCTTTTAGGCAGGTACTTGGAACAAATAATGCAAGATTTAATAATTTTATTAACTGCGTTTTTTTCAACTATTGGCCAGAAATGTTCCCGAATAGCATTTCATGTTCTTTGCACACCGGAATGAAAATGTTTATTGTGTTCATGAAGTATAATAATAAATTTGTTAATACATAATTTTTAGGCAATAATTTTTATATCTTTTTGACCTAAGTATAAAAGCATGTTTTAATCTACCTCCAACTCTTAAAATTTCGTTGTCATCTAAAAATGGTGACAAATGCATTACATTTTAACTTGAAGACTTCCGCGGCCGTCGTCCATCATTGAATTCCTGGCTTCCGGTTGGAACCACGTCTCTCCTCGGATTTCTTCTACTGCAGACGTTTCGTTCTCCATTGCAGAAGAACTTCCTCAGGGTTGCTGCTGCTGCTGCTGATGCTGGTGGTGGTGGTGTTGCTGCTGCTGCTGCTACTGCGAAGCAAGAAGTAGCAGCAAGACCACCAGCAGCAACAGCAGCCCTGAGGAAGTTCTTCTGCAATGGAGAACGAAACGTTGGCAGTTAGAAGAAATCCGAGGAGAGACGCGGTTCCAACCGGAAGCCAGGAATTCAACAATGTATTACAGTACTAGTTTTATGTACTGTTTTTCCATTTGAAAAATTTGAAAAGTTGAAGAAAATAGAAGTTCATCTGGAGTTAATGCACCCGCAATTCGTAGTCTTTTTTTTGTTGAGCGAAACATGGGAATATATTCTTTCACGACTAAATTTCAATAATGGTGTCATAAAAATAATCTAATGATGGTATCAATTCGACGAAACGAAACGTGCTATAAAAAAATAGTGTTTACCGCCGACAACGACAGGAGTTTTGCCTGTCCAGATCACGATTTGATTTTTTGTGAAATTCTAGTAGACTCATTCAAACTTCCAGCCACTTTCAAAATGTATAGAAATTTCAGACATTTTAATTATCAGCACTTTTACGATGATTTGAGAGCCATTCCATGGCGTAACGTTTATGATCTAGATGATATTGATGCAAAAATTATTTTTTTAAATGACAGTCTGACATTGTTACTGGATATTCACGCACCGTATGTAACTTCTCGTTTCTCTAAACCGCCGGCTCCATGGTTAACAGATAATTTAAAAACAATGATGACTACATCACCGAGCATTGCAAAAATTCAAGCGGACAAAGGATCCTAATGACTGGCTTTATTATAAGGAGCTATGTAATTTAACCACCACAGCTTGCAGGCGTGAAAAAAAAACTTATTGCAATACTCATTACACTAGTACCAATTCCGCTGCTTTCTGGAATGATCTAAAAGAGTTAGGGATTGGTGACAAACAATCTACTAATTTACCCGAACACCTAGGAAACTGTGACGATATTAACAAATTTTTAATTGAGTCTATGCCTACTACGGATGCTGATGTAACTCCCTTTTGCAACTTTTATCAAAGCAATATGAAAGTACATAACACTTCTGCTTTTAATTTCTCTCCAGTTACAGTTTCCGATATTTTGAGGAAGTTTCAGGAATAAAATCTGAAGCAGTTGGCTATGATGGCCTGAGTATTTATCACTTATCTCTACGCTTGCCTTATTTGTCTAATACTTCATATTTTTTATTTTTGTGTATCTCATTGTTTATTTCCTACTTGTTGGAAGAAAGCTATTATTACGCTGTTGCCGAAAGTTAGCAATCCTCTGTCACATAGTGATCTTCGGCCCATTAGCGTGTTACCGGCTTTAGGTAAAGTCTTTGAAAAAATAATTGAAAAACAAAAGAGAAAGTTGTATGTAACAATTAATGATATTCTACCTGATATTCTACCTGAAGTACAATCCGGATTTAGACGGGGTTACAGTTGTAGCACAGCATTTTCTCACATAATCGATGACATTATTTTTGCAACTGATCATGGTGACATAATAGCTCTTGTGTTACGTGATTACTCACGTGCTTTCGATACTGTAAACCACGATGTGTTACTTTCAATTTTGAATTTTGTAGGTTTTTCAAAGAACGCAGTAAGTTTAATTTCGAACTATTTGATTCACAGATGTCAAGCTGTTTATTTTTCGAAAATTACTTCGGATTTTTTAAAAGTAAAGAGAGGTGTACCACAGGGGTCAATCTTGAGTCTCATTTTATATTGCCTTTACGTTTCTAATTTTGGTTCAGTGTTCAAAAATTCTAAATATCATTTTTACGCAGATGATGTGCAAATTTATAAATCCTTTCGTCCATCTCAATTATTAGAAGCAACTAATGATATCAATGCTGATCTGGAGAGATTAACCGTTATTTCTACAGAACATTGCCTGCGGCTGAACCCAGGTAAATCCAAACTAATTTTCTTTGGCAATAAGAAGTGTAGAGAACAAGTTGCAACAATTGACTCCTGTGAATGTTGTAAAAAACTTAGGGTTAACAATAGATTCTTCTTTGAGGTTTCGAGAACATATTTCTTATATTGTCAGTAAAGCTTACTTCGGCCTCAAACTATTATATTGAGTCAGACATATTTTTAACTTGAAATTTAAAACTGTGTAACACATTTGTCTTGGCAAGACTAAATTACTCCGACAAGGTATATGGGCCTTGTCTTGATTCCGTTTCCATTACAAGGCTGCAGCGTGTTCAGAATGCGTGCTTACGATTGATTTTTGGGACTGCGCAAATTTGACAGAGGTAGTCATAAATTGAAACAATTAAAATGGCTGAATATGAAAAACGTACGAACTCTGCATGCTGCAAGCTTGTATTATAAGATTTTAGAGTTCAAATGTTCCCCATATTTATTCCTTAAATTTATTACCGAACGGACGTCCATAATTTAAATTTGAGATTCAGAGGGCTAATGACACCACCGTTACATTCATCGGAAATTGATAAACGGTCCTTTAGATACAACATCTATTATCTCTTCAATCGGTATCACACGTTATATAATTCTGCTTCCACTTACAATTTTTTTAAGAAGAAGTTGCATGAACTACTCTTCGAAGACTGACCGATGGGTGTATGGCTTCTATTACCAGGTTGCATAGTATTTAATTTTCTCTCTTCCTCTTTCTGTATTTCTCTGCTGCTAGCTATAATTACTTCTTTTCCCTGCTATTATGCTTTGCTTTGCTGTATTAACTCTTCAGCACTGGATGTTACTCTTAATATTTTTCGTACTTATAAGTTGTTTAAGCAACATAAGGTTAAGTAGAGCAGCCGAAGTCATTGACGTTGTGCTGGACTTCGCCTTAGAAGGCATATTTTGTTTTATTAACTGTTGCTTTGTTAGTAATTAATAAAAGTCTATTATTATTATTATTAAGTACACGAAACGCTATCTTCTGCAGGTATTTTTTGATGGTTACCGTATTATAGGCAATAAATTTCGTAGGTACCACTTGTTTAGAACTGTTAAAATGTGCGAGAAAGAAATATTTAGGTTAACAACGCCTTCCTCTCGGTATGAACACGCCCACCGGTACCGCACCCGATCATCAACGCAGCGTTTCATAATAACAATCACTGATATGGTTTATTATTATTCTTTTTTAATTTTAATTCACTGAGCGAAGTAATGTTACATTTATTTGTTTTACGACATCACTATCGATAAATAAATCCGAAAATTTATGTACCAATTAGGTGAGCGCGTTCCTTCTCCCTTTTACGTCAATCAACTTTTGCTGATATAATTGCTAGCTACGAAAGCATTACTTACTGTCCATGGAAAAAAGGTAAATGTCAAATTTTGATAAGTCTATTAAAAATACATACGGAATGGGAAATTATAATTTACTTGGGAATGGGAAATTATAATTTACTTGTACCTCGCTTTTAACTTGCTCCGCAACAACGAAACTATTAACGTTTTTGTTAAGTACATAGGAGTTCAATCGTTATCCTTTATGGTGATGTATTATAGGTTTAAATATTTGCACACAGTAAAAAAATACACGGTATGTACGTTATCTAATAAATAATCTGTGACTATTTGAGAACCCATAGAAATTCCTGAAATTTGCTTATAGTAAGTATTCTGAAATGAAAAATAACTATAACTGAATAAAAAGTTAAGACTTTAAAAATTTCGTTTTATTTGTACTGCAAAAAGGTTGGATGAAATTCCAGTCGTTACCAACAATATCAATCACCAAGTCAGTTGGGATATTGGTGGGGCATGTAATAAATGTTCTGCTGTAAATACGACAAAGTGTTCTTTACATTACCATAGAAACAATCTCTAAATAACAAGATGAATAGTGTAAAGCTGCATTCAAACTAATAAAATAACTTAAAAGTGTATGTAGAGAGTTGTCTCAGATTTTTCTGGCGGGCTTAGTACAAAAATGATTTTTTTTTATGTTATAATCATCACGCTATTTATAAGCAGAGTTGGGTATTTCAGAATCAAATTTGGCCAACAAATAACCAGGTGAGTTGGGAGAAGAAACAATAGGTCGTAGGTGAACATCAATTTTGTGAATTTTTAGCAAACAGTAAAGTTTGGATGATTTTAAAGATTTGACAATGTCATTGGATTTGGATTGGATAGCTCAGTGTGATAATATGTAAAAAAACTTCCAATTTTCGTATGTAAGCTTAAAAAAATAAAAATAATCTTGCACATTTCGCCTAGCTTAGGACATGGAATACCGGCGCATTTTTACAATACATATTCGATATTTATATTTAAAATACCGAGAATCCGGGATTTCATAGCACAAGAAATGCTTTTAGAAAGAACATTAGTCATTTGTTAAAACAAAATCATATTAAAACTAAGATTAGCAACATTATACTTTATAAATGGTCAACTTTTCTGTTAAATAACAATAAATAACAAAAATAATAATAAAGCTTCTGTTTTTGTGATAATATACTACTCAATAAATAATAATAATAAATATTCATAATAAACATCTTTATTTTATTTTATACATAATAAACGTCTTTATTTTGCTGGCGAAGTTCAGCCAAGCTGTTTTGCCACTTAACCAACAATAGAAGACATTTAATATAAATATATATCATGCAATTAATACATACTAATTATAAAAGTATAAGTGTGAGAGTGAGAAAAAATAATAATAAAAAAATGAAACATTTCGAACGAATTGTTATATTAATTTTTTTTTCATTTAATCTAACTTTTTTAAGTGACCCGGTTCATTTCTTGAGCAGTATAATTATTAAAAAGCAATAATAATTATGAACAAACACAAAAGTAAATTCCTGAATATTATTAACAACGAATGATGAAAACTAAACTCAAAGTTATAAATTAGGATAATTTTGTTGGCATTAAGTGAGATAATACCGATATCGACATTTCGGTATTTAAAGTCCTATTACCGGATTTACTAAACGGTACAAAAGTGTCCGGTATTCCAATTTTTCGGTATCACCGAAAACCGGTATCCACGCCCTAGCCTAGCTCATTTCTATATATTTCATGTTTATGAAAAATCTATTCACTTTTTTCTCCTAATTAAAATTTCACACAAAAATTCTACAAACGAATAAAGTTTTTGTGAAATCAAAAATGAAAGTACGTACCAGGATTTTTGTATAATTATATTTTTTTAAATAATTTATATCATCGATCCCTTATTGTAATTAAAAGTTACTCGTTTCCATTTCTCTAAATTTATAAAAACCTGTTGAGAAAATAAAATATTCTAATATAGAATAAACAAAATTATTACATTTTTAAGCTGAATTACATCCAGGAATAGATGAAAGCAACCTCTGGAGTTCCGTGGAAATTGAACGAATCCTAAACATCTGCACTTGCCGCGACCGGCATGCGGCAGCTTAATAGGATTAAATAAACAACAACTTCTTATCGGAGTGGGGGGAAAGGGCCTTAAGGTTCGAAATTCAGTAGACTCGTTTCAGTAAGGGTCAAATTTGCTTTATTGCTTTTCACTTCAAAACTTTTAAGCATTAACCTCCAAGACCATAGTGAACCTTGGGGCGATTTTAGGTTCTTACTTTTCAATACTTTATCAATATCAAAAAATAACATTAATCTCTTTAGAAATATGTTCTGAAATGTCAAAATAAATATCTCTAATGGTAATGGGTGGTATGCATAAAACGAAGTAGAGGCTAATGCTTCACAAACTAGTATTTTCTTCGAAGTATTTTCTATTACATATAAGTATCTACTGTAGTTTTGAAGCATATACTACAAAAACAAAGTATGTATTAAACACGTAATAAATACTACGCTGTTGTAGTACGTACTTACTCACTTTCGAAGTAGGTAAGTACTAGCATGTACTACATTTTATGCATACCACCCAATATTTATAGAGTGATTCTCTTTTTATTTTTTATTATTGCACACATATATGTGCATGTATGTATTAAAGAAAATAAATATGCAATAAAATTACTCTGTTCGAAAACATTTTATAAAAAGTATTAAGATTAAAAGAAGAATAACATTAAAACAAATGTTTGGGCATTTATAAATGTGAATATTCCTTTTATATTGTATTTGTATACTTACATAAATAAATATGAAATACTTTCATAACCTCTTGTAAAATTATATCAGACGACATAACAAATATTTCTCAATTTGAAAAATTTTATTTCCATTATTTTTATTACCACTGCCCTGTAAATACCAAATGCGTGCATTTAAGAACCATGAACCATGAAAAAATGTGATGCCACCTAAACCGAATAATAGGTGTGCATTAACACGAATAACATGTGCATGAAAAGAAATAAAGTGTGCATTAATATCGATACAAACAGCAAACCGCTGCGCCATAACCACTAAAAGGATTGAAAAAAAGTGGTTCGGATTATTATTGCAATGAAGCGGCGAGATATTGTAAATACAATATCTAGGCTAGTGATGCGACGAGTCGAGTAGACTCGCTATCAGACTCGATTCTCAAAGGTATTCATTGTACTCGAGTAACTAATTCTGTGAATCCGAGTCAGCGCTACTCTAGTACGATACAAGTACTCGAGTATCGACTTTAGAATTTGTAGATTCGTCATTAGACTCGAGTCCCAAAGGTATTCGTTCTACTCGAGTAACTATTGCAGTGACACCGAGTCAGTGAAACTCGAGTCAACTCGAGTTCGATTCAAGTAACTCGTAACCACTTTAGAATTAAATAGCGCTGCAACGAGTCGAGTAGACTCGATGTCAGACTGGATTTTATTGGATTCTCTTTATAGAGTCTCGTCGTCAGTGGATAACGAGTGAATGAGTACCGAGTTTAGAATTGAGATTACGCGTATAGGCAACAAACTCTAACGTTTCACAAGTTTGATTCGTTTTAAGAGTACTGTGCTATTGCTAAAGCAGTCGATTGCCGCAATAACTTACTATTAGTCAGACGCTTGATATCGGGGCGGCTTGGTGGCGGTCATTGTTTTTTTTATATTTTATGAAAAAGATTACATAAAAAAGTCTTAAAATTTCAAAGGGAATACAGTTTTTGTAACTGAAAAGGCTGTTAAATATTGTTAAATAAAAACTGAAGACTCATACTCATTTAATGAAAAATTTGTGGCTCTTTATTCTATATTTTGTTTTCTTTTAAAGAAAATATTTTTAATTCAACTAAACATGCCGTTACATAGTAAATAAGTTTTTCTTTTTATTTTTTATTTTACACACTTTGTTATGAGACATATCAAATAATATTACATAGTTACAAATTTTTTAATTTATCTGAACTGGCAGAATATATTAAAAAAGAAAACACGTGACTATCGGAAATCTAGCAAAATATAGAATGAACTTTGTTATTTTAAACGGACCGTTCAATATACAGTTGAAAGCAAAAAAGTAGACAAATTACAGTTTCCTGTTAATTATTCTTCCTCAAAATGCCATAGATTAAAGCCGAATTCACAGATTTTACCACAGTTTTAAACTTGTTAATTTTGAAAGCTTTTTTTTACTGTTATCTATGAAGTCGTCTTTAATCACTACCATTTTCAGTAAGAATAATTATAGGAAACTGTAATTTGTCTACTTTTTTTTCCTTTCAACTGTAAAGTCGGCATATATGGAATACCCATTCTTTGGACCGTCATAAATTCTGAACTAAGATACTAAATACTCAGATATTTTAGTTGAAAATACTTTATGTTGTTTTCCAGCGATTGTATATAATAAATTTAAGAAATACATATTTTTGGGTAAAATTCTGAAATAAATTAAAAAACTGCATTTTCATATGATTTAAAATGGCGGGTAATATGGAATAGTCAGTTGGGGTGACATGAAATAAGAGAAAATATGCAATCCTTTGAATTAATAAGGTAAAATATCAACTGTTGTACTAATCTACACTATGACAAACTAACTTTGGTGTAAAAAAACACTTTTATTTAAAAAAATACCCCAAAATACATTTTTCTCGTACCGCGCAAAAACTTCCAAAACGATAAATTCACAAAATCATGTACTGAAAAGTTATGCAGTATTACCGGCTAAGAACCTCTGTAGTCGTGACCTATAATACCGAAACTCATGTTAATGCCAGAGTCGTTTAACAGACGGCGGTTCTTATTTCAAAAATAATGGGTATTCTATATTACCTAGTCTATTCCATATACAAGCCGGGCCAATAGTGCGTATTCGGTGGATAGCGCCTATATTAATACAGATTTTTTAAATCTGCTTTCGCTATTACTTACCTATGATATAGATGCATGATTTAAAATTAGTTACAATTGTACAGGGTGTTCCATGTGGCTGTTCCAGACTAACGTTGTATTTTTTTAAATGGATGTATATTATGGTTTATTTCGATTCATCTTTAAGAGTAGATAAATTTATTATAAGGATGTTATGTATCTAAACATAATTGTTTTTGAGATATTGACATTTCAATGAAAAAAATGCTATTATTTGATGTTTTAAAGATTAGATGTTTATTAAAATTTGGCATTTAAATTTTACAATAACGTTACATAACCTCTGTGGAACAGAAAACAATTTCCATCTCGAACATATTTCTATTATTTTACACAGGGTGATTCATAACTCCGATGTTTATTTTATTCGGTTAGTTTAAATGGAACACCTATATTTTATTACTGAATTTAATAGGTCTTTGATTAAGCTTTTCTGTTTATAATCTAACGCCATACCTCGTATCACAAGGCTTTTACTTACCCTCTTTAATTTATTTAACCATTTATTCCTGCGTATTGGAATTTTAGGAAAACATTTAAAAATGTACTCCTCTTTTTGCAACCCAAAACGCAACAACCTTCATTTTTGACAAATCAAAATCGGAAATTAATTTACTGACATTTATTAATAGCAAGTTACCAAAGTAACGTGGATCCTGCGGATTTTTAGGTATTAAATGACAGGGAATTGCATACTTATTTATTCGTTTTTCGGATCTTTGGACTATTTATTTCCGATTTTCCGTGTTATTTGATTAGCTGTAAGGTTTTCTGACAGTTAATTTTTGATATTTACATATTAATTTATATTTACTCATATTTAGACATATATATCTTTTAGGATGATTAGATTGTTGTTAGTTTTTACATTTTTATGATTTTATTAGGATGATTAGATTGTTTTTAGATCTTTTTGCTTTTAAGTTGGTACCGTACTGAAGATGGCAGCTTAGCTGCCGAAATACGTATCTACGGATATAAAATTATTGTGGACGGAGATTAATTTTCAATTATGGTTATTTTTAATTTTATGGTTCTATTTTTGAAAACTACCACTGCCACTGTTGTCAACTCGACTAAAGCAAGACTGAGCATTCCGTTAAAATGAGAAGTACCGATCCCAGCAAACAGTTGATAATTATTTATTTTTTTATTAAGGAAGTAATTACATGCATGGGAATTTAAATAACAGGATCTTCTTGCTGTTGCTGATGACTTAGAACTTTTTCCATGGTCATTTGGACCTCAGATAGAATTCTGTTTGCTTCTTACACCACCTCCTACAACGCGCGTACTTTTAGATTCTTCTGCTGACACGGTAGTTCTTCAAATCTGCTTCGTTTCTTAAATTTGGGCGGTCCTTTATACAATAATTAAACGCCTTCACTATTGCACGTTTAATTCCGTCACTTATAACTTTTAGCATTTTGACGACATTATAATAAAAAATATATGTTTGTTTTAACTTGCTTTTTACTTTAATTATGCCACCGTAGTCTACGTTGTCTACGTATCGTCAATACAGTCAGTACCCCTGAAGTAACACTGTCATTATTTCTTTCAGGTCAGATTTTGACTTCCTTCAAAATACTTGCACGTAACTTAACGAAAAAAAAGCATTGCCCTCTAGAATCTAAAAAAAAGGTGAACAGCTAATACCGGGTGGTCAACGGAACTTTTAATTGGAGGAGGCTGTGAAGTTGCTCTTTTACGTTGCGTGGTTGGAAACACTGAGAAATTACTAATAAATTGACAGTTGTTATTTTTGAGGTTATGTTCGTGCTTTATGCGTTCGATCTGTCTGTCTGTCACAGTCTGCTCTAATTATAAATTCCGTTGCTCGCATGGTATGTTCGACTCTGATTTGTCTACTTTGAATTACTTCACGAATAAAATGGAAACGAATAGCAATATGTTTGCTACGAGCATGGAACACAGGGTTCATCCCGAGTTTCAATGCTCCAAAATTATTGTTGTAAAGTACGATGTTTGTCAAATCACTGAATCCTAGCTCGTTGAGGAAAGAAGTCCAATAAATAGATTCTGTGGCTTCTTCCGTCAATCTCACGTATTCGGCTTCAGTAGAAAAAAGGAAAACTGTTTTCTGTTTCTGGACTCCCATGACAATGGACAACCGCTTAACATGAAAATGTATCCAGAGTAAGATTGTCGATCATTAGGACAGTTTCCCCAATCGGAATCAGCATACCCCCTCAGCGGATTCATGTTAGCTGTGTAAGTCGATCTAAGGTCAATGGTTCCTTTAAGATATCGCACCATTTTTTTTGCTGCAATACAGTGGGCTTTTCTGTAACATTTATTAAATTGACCTAGATAACTCGCAGCAAAACTTACATCTAGTCGCGTCGTTTGCGCCAAATATGTCAAACTCCCTATAAGCTCTCGATAAGGGACATTACTTTCGAGTTCATTTGATTCTGCTTGCTTGGTTAATTTTTCGTTGACATCCATAGGTGTACTCACTGGCTTTGCATCGGGCATTCCAAAGCGCTTGAGATCAGTAAGTAGCGTTGTTGGTTCAGTGGTATCTGATTACTGTTCTGGTTAAATTTAATACCAAGACAGTGACTAACAAGACCAAGATCTCTGACGTCAAAACAGTTGGACAATTTTCTTCCAAAATGTGCAATTTCTTGTACATTTCTTGAGGCCATGACCTACTAGATTTCAGGAGACGACGTCTCTAAAGTCCCTAGATCTATCAAAGAACCGCAATTGGTAAGGTCATGAGTTAGAGAGAGAACAATCGGTATTTTCACGATATACAGAACACTGGTACGCGCACTTGCCTATCTTCCCCATACAAAACGAGGAAGTCAAAAGTAGTGCTTAGTTACGTGATTTAAATTTTACCGCTAGATGAGACCAATGTATGAAGGACTGTCACTAAACGTTATTATTGTAGAAAAATTTTTTTTTTTTTTTAGAAAAAAAATTTTTCTAAAATCTTTCATTATGCTTTGACAGCAAGCATGGCCGCCTTGCATGGGGGACTCATTAGGAGCAAATCCCGCTTCAATTTGTCTATCCTACTGCAATGTTAGGTCAAAAAGCGATAGTAAGATGTCGCTATTTTATATGTTCGTTATTATTGTACTCCTGTAGGTTATATTACGTGTTGTTGGCACGGTTGTAGGCGACGTATATTCAGTATTTACGTGTGTACCACGATATACAGAACACTGGTACGCGCACTTCCCTATCTTCCCCATACAAAACGAGGAAGTCAAAAGTAGTGCCTAGTTACGTGATTTAAATTTTATCGCTAGATGACACCAATGTATGAAGGACTGTCACTAAACGTCATTAAGGTACTCCCGTAGGTTATATTACGTGTTGTAAGCATTGATTGTAGGCGACGTATATTCAGTATTTACGTGTGTATTAATGGCAAACTTTGGTTGGTGTGTAATGAAATAAAGAATAAACGGCGAGTGTCAAATTTAGCAAGCAATCAAACAGATGTAGAAAGATATTTACTAATGTTACGAGCAAGTACGTTTTGCCTTGATTTTTACAAACCTTTCAGAGATTATTGGTATTATTTGTTTCTTATATCTGTTTGGTAGTGGTGGAAGAAAGGACAGATGTGAGATTAGTATTAGTTCAGTAGGAGCACACATTTAGTTGAATGAATGATTTCATTTCCACTGACTTAACGATTTTTTACAATTTTTCTTGAAAATATATCAAGCACACAAAATGTTGCTTTAATATTGTGACACCTGCACTTTGATTCATTCTTGAAGCCTTTACAAAATCTATAATTAACAATATTTCATAATTAATGGTATGAATCGTAAGTCTACATCTGTAACCCAAATTGGTTTGACAGCAGTTTATTCTGGTTAACTGAAAATTTAATGATCTTTAAATATCTCCTAATGTTTTTGATTCACTGGCATTGAATCAACGCACAACGAGTATCTTCATCTTGTGTTATTACAAGATGCAAATACACTGATTGCAACCAGTGCAAATGAATCGAAAACGCTATTTGCTTCACTATTCATTGTCAATTTCTTGGAGATTAATAACTCATTTTATTTTTTGAAAGAGCCAGAGTGAAACGTAGATAAACTTTCATTGTGTTGGTCATCATCAGCTTTTTGTGATGCAAATGAAGACAAGTGCTTCTCTTACGGTAATCTTGGAATAAGGGATGTAATCAGATTAAACAATATGTTTATTAAATTAGAAATAATATAAAGAAGGTTATGTGCCTCTCACATAACACTTGATATTTTCAGCTTCGATGAAATTAATTTGTAAGGTCATCAAATTTGAAGGAAACAACCCACAGTAACGTTTATGTATTTTAACTTTATGCACTTTTGGTGTCACTTGCATGCATAATTGATATTGCTACATAGGTACTTTTGTGAGTTTATATCCACTCGTTATATTGAGTACATTTTAATCGGTACGTCGGTCAGTTTAATGCCAGTTAGATTGGTGGATATTTTAGGTTAGCTAGCAATCTTACGATGAGTTCATGTTTATGTTAAAATCTCCTTGCTTCATTACAAATTAACTCTGAGAAGTCTTTCTATTTTGACGGCAATGTAACTAAATTACGAAACGAATTAAATTATTCGCCAATACATACGCTCTTTAATTAAAATTTCTACGCCTGACAACTTCGCTTTAAATTCATAGTTAAAATTTAAAATGCAGTATCTAACCTCAAAGTAGTTTGTTGCGTACTGTTTACCTCTGTTTATCTCTGCCCATGTGTTTTGTGTTTACCACAAGAGCCTATACAGAACAAGAGCCCCACAAGAACCGGCTGCGGAATATGATAAAAATGACAATCCGCGATACGGTTCTGCCATCTAGCGACTTTTTACAAACTACTCAACTTGCTCAAAATTTTAAACTGAAAATAGCGGCGAGTGAGCGTACCAGTGTTCTCTATATCGTGGGTATTTTCTATGATCAATATGGCGCAGTGATATTTCGTGACAATTGACAGACGATTTACCGTTAGCTGTAAAATTTGTTAAGTTTGAAGCACAGTTGTGTTTTAAACGCAAAAGATTTATGAACATCTAACTAACTGAAGCGTGCGATTTCTTGCGTTTTTGAACTTACTGCGTGCACAATGGGTAAGAAAAACGGTTCTTGATAAGGCTTCAACTTTCGCCGCATTCACACTCAACAATCAAGATACTTCGATATTACCAATCAGGTTCGTTCATTAAGCAGTCCACGTTGGGACTTGGAATCATGATGGAAGAGTGTGAAAGGACACCTTCGATATCTAGGAAAGTTGAATAGTGACTATAAATTTAAAACACGTATACATCAATTATTACAAACTGTAATTAATCTTCAGGAAAATGCCACATTCACAGGTATTCCAAAATAATCAAACTAATTGAATGCGGAGGATGTTAACCCTTTCAAGCTTGGTGGTTTCACTGAGATACCACCTTTTATAAA
Source organism: Prosopocoilus inquinatus (assembly GCA_036172665.1). Taxonomy (NCBI): domain Eukaryota; kingdom Metazoa; phylum Arthropoda; class Insecta; order Coleoptera; family Lucanidae; genus Prosopocoilus; species Prosopocoilus inquinatus. Next base: position 47,866,599 of record CM069870.1, read on the forward strand.
ATTTATTACGATTTGACTCAGTGGTATCGCACCGAAACCACCTCATCATAGGTTCCATCATACCGCCCTCTATTGGAAAAAAAATTAATAATGGACTACTTTATTCACAGATTTCTGTAACATTACACTTTTGTAATAGTATCGGTACATTGTGTATGTTGCTGCTTTGTATTTTTATAATTTTTAAATTATTTAAGAAAATGCCAGGTAGGTAATAAATTATTGTAGCATTAGGATTACTCGAAGTGCAAACATTGTTCGACTTATTAATATTTTCTAATATTTCATAATGTTTGATTTTCTTTGGTGGTTTCAATTGAAACCACTAAGCAGTAATTATTAATTTTCTAAAAATTTAAAATATTTTTAGGACCAAAATGGAGTTATCAAGATCTAGAAAACATGTCATATAAAGACTTTTTAAATGTAATAGAGGAGATTCCATCTGCGGATGAAGGATCCGAAGATGATAAAGAAGAAGAGGAAGAGGAGCATTCAAATAGCAACGTTCTAGATCTTCAAGAAGACGAGATAATTGAAGAAAATTCAGGAGAAGCGAATAGGAATGAAAGTAATGACGATTTCAGCAACGAAGATGATATTCCTCTAGCCATGATAAGAATGAAACTACTGAAAGAAACTTTTCTTTGGAGGCAGACAGTGACAAATTTTACGCCACCAAACGATTTTCGCGAAGAATGCGGACCAATGAATATATCCGATGATGCGGAAACACCAGTAGACATTTTCCTGTGTCTTTTTCCAAATTCATTCTTGGAGCATGTAGTTTATCAAACAAACTTATATGCAACCCAGAACAGCATCTGTTCAGGAAAGACATTCACACCCACAAATATCGGAGAAATGAAATTGTTTTTTGCTATCAACATAATAATGGGCATAAAACGTCTTCCAAGCTACAGAGATTATTGGTCAGCACATCTAGAACTAAGAGATACCTACATTTCGAGCATCTTACCTAGAACTAGATTCGACTGGCTTCTGGGAAATATTCACATCAATGACAATTCAATCCAACCGGCGTCAGGAGACCCAAATTATGATAAATTATAGAAAGTCAGACCGCTTCTAACCACATTATCTCGAACTTTTGCCTTTTATTATAAACCATCTCGTGTACTGTCTATTGACGAATCTATGATTCGCTTCAAAGGTAGATCTTCTTTTAGACAGTACATGCCAAACAAACCCATAAAACGCGGTTACAAAGTTTGGGTCAGAGCGGACGAGTACGGGTACATAGATGAATTTGAAATTTATACAGGAAAAGTCGCTAACATTACAGAAAAAAATCTTGGAACACGAGTTGTGATGGATTTGACTAGATCGCTGGTAAATAAAAATTATGAAGTATATTTCGACAATTATTTTACATCGTTATCTCTATTACGTCAGTTGAAAGATGATAAAGTGTATGCATGTGGTACTGTCAGGAAGGATCGAAAACATATCCCAACTGATGTAAAAGTTGATAAAAGCCTGAAAAGAGGTGAATATGATTGGCGCGCCACAACTGATGGGGTCATCTTTTTGAAATGGGTTGATAAACGTGTAGTGCGCGTCGCCAGTAATTTTCACAACCCAGAACTCCCTGCAGGAACAGTTCTACGCAAAAGAAAAAATGGCGAAAAAGATGATATTACATGTCCCAAAATGATCATCGATTACAATACACATATGGGCTACGTTGACAAAGCCGACATGCTGAAAAGTACATATGAGCTCGACAGGAAGAGTAAGAAATGGTGGCACCGAATTCTATGGCATTTTCTCGACGTTACTATAGTAAATTCCTATATAATTTACAAGATACGTAGTGCCAGAGACGGTATTTTTGATTTGAAAACATTCAAAATGTCAGTAGCAACTGGTCTTATAGGAGATTTGACAGATATTCCGACAAGAGGACGCCCATCTAGTTCCGGAATAATAATTAATAGATTCAAACCAAATGTGCCACAAGAAAAAAGGTTTGATCAGGCTTCACACATGCCCATGCACTCATCATCAAGGAGGTGTGCTCTATGCAGCTCCAAAGCAGAACAACATAGAACACGTTGAGCTTGCAGTAGCTGCAATGTTGGACTATGTCTTAATGAAAAAAAGTATTGTTTCCAAAAATATCATAAGAAATAGTAATAGAGATGTTTAATGCGTAGTGGTGTCTCAGTGAAACCACCCCATAAGTTTTTAATTACTAATAAATAAAATATATTTTATAATTTTTTAAGTTCATTTATTCTTACTTAATCTACTTTACATTAAAAAAAAAATTTTTTATGGAATAATTTAATTCTGCCTTGAAAGGGTTAAGGACTGTAAATGTCGAAAAAGAGCTAAAAAATTTTGCTTCCCTAAAAATAAGAATACTTACGAATTACGTGTGGTTTTATTTATAAAATTAATTATTAGATACGTTGGCTGCTGGAAAAGTTTCTGGAAACGGTATGAAAAAACGCATATGAAATTTGGTAAACGGTACCATTGTTTTTCGAAGTATTCGCCTTTGACGTCAATAACTTTTGCATACGCTCGACCCAATTTCTAAAGCACGTTTTCCACTCTAAAGATGATACCTCAGAAACCAGTGTCCGGAATGTTTCGACCGCTGCTTCAGCCGACGAAAATCGCTCACCACGCATTTTATTTTTGACATTTGAGAACAAAAAGAAATCATTAGGTGATAAATCAGGTGAATATGGACAATGAGTCATTAAGTCAACATTTTTGTTGGACAAAAAGTCAACTGACGAGCTGAGTGAGAGCTGGCGTTGTCATGATGGAGAATAATTCGTCCATTTCGATTGTTTTTCTTTTTTGATCGATGACTTCCGGCAAACAAATTGTAGTATACCAATCAGCATTCACGGTTTTTCGATCCTCTAGAGCCACGGTTGCTACATGTCCAGTTAAACCAAAGAAACAAGCAATCATTTGCTTCGCAACAGTGTGTGAACGGACAATTTTTGTTGGTGTTGGTTCATTTTGAAATACCCAAACGGTAGATTGTTGTTTACTTTCTGGCTCGTACGAATAGATCCACGTTTCGTCACCAGTAACGATGTTATAAACTAAATTTGAATGACCTCCATTGAATTTCTTGAGCATTTCTTCGCACCATTTGATACGACCTTGCTTTTGCGCTTCTGTTAAATTTTGTGGGATCCAACGACTGCAAAGCTTTCGTACGCTCAAGTGATCATGCAAAATCTGGTGTATTGCTTTCATGTCAATGCATAAGGATGCTTGAATCTCACGGTACGTCACATGTCGATCTCGCTCAAGCATTTCATGCACAGCATCTATATTAGTGACAGCAACAGATGTTGATGGACGACCTTCACGAAATTCGTCACTGAGAGAGGTACGTCCACGCTGGAATTCGGCAAATCAATTATAAACACTGCTCTTTGATGGTGCTTCATCTCCAAAGGCCAAATGAAGCCGATCGAGCCATTGTTTCGGCGTTAGACCACATTTGAAATCGTAAAAAATCATGGCACGAAAATTTTCACTCGAGATTTCCATGTTTACACAAAATTACTTTTTCTCAAATGCTGTACAAGCAAAACTAGTTCACTTGGATAGGAGCTGTCAATAGAATTATAGGCGAAAAACGTCAAATTTTTCAAATATGACAGTTGATAAACGCTAACAATTCTAGACCTACTGGATTCCAGAAAACTTTCCAACAGCCCACGTATTTTCTTGACTCAGGTCGTTCTATACAGTGATTATTATTCACGTAAAGACTTTAAGGTATTTTTCGCGACTAACCGGTAACGAATGGTATGGTTAGCAGTAGTGAGGTCACGGTTACGAGAATACATCATGGTTAGTAAGATTCGCCAAAATGAAACAGTTACGGTTAGAAGCTATAGGTGTGTTCTTTTTACCCCAAAACTCATTTCATCTCAGATAAACGTCATTTCCGTCCGCGCGAACAAGTAAGTTTGAATGAGTATTTCAACCTGGCAACTAATAGGAGTGCACGAGTGACAAGGTGGGAGATCGAAATCACAGTTCAAACTTACTTGTTCAAACCAACGGAAATTATGTTTATCTGAGTTGAGATGAGATTTGTGGCAAAAAGAACACGCCTGATATGGTGGCAAGTTTGCAGTACTTTGATAGATCTAGTAATTTTAGACGTCTCTATACGGCCTGGACAATCTAGTTTAAGTGTTTCTCCGTTGGCGCCACTTACCCAAAAACCCGGAAACGGATGTATATATACCCGACATCATTTTTGACTGATGTCAGCTTCCGCGGTTTTTGACAGTTTTGCGTATACGCTCAGTAAAGTTGTGTTTCTTTGCTCAGGTTGGCTCAGGTGTAGTTTTTTCGGCGATGTCGTTAGACAGTACTAATTCTACAAATGATTTAATTACCGCCGATTCTTAATTTACGGGAAAAGTAATTTGAAATTTTACACGGTAGGTACAAAATAAAAAAAAAATTCTTAACTTTCCTTACCCTAATTGCTTCTTTAGTCTTCTTTCTTCTTTGTTTATTGCTGCGCAAAGAGGAACTCTATAATGAAACGTATCAGTAATTCTTTAAAAAATTACTTGCCCTCTTTGACAAATATCGCTAAAACACGAGCCAAGTTTGGTATATTCAAACCACATGTTTTTGTATTTTGATTCTGAGTTGCGAAGCTTTATGATCAAACAGCGGAATCTAAAAAGTGAACTGCCTGAAACCAGTTTGAGACGGTGGCAGTCCGACTCGACGCGGGAGTCTAAATCGAAGCGTTAAATGTTACGCCCACTTATAGGTGATTTTAATGTTAGAAGTACGACGCAAAAGTATTACGCGCTTCTGCAGTACGCTCTCTTGTGCGCATCGTGTCCGAGCATCGCAGTCAAACGCGACATTATTGTGAATCATGCTGTCCTAACGGATGCATTTTTTTTTTGCTTACCGTTTGTTGACTATCGGCCAGACGCGCTGCGCCGGCAAATATGTTGAGGTGTGTACACCGGTGCTTAAAAGTTTCCGGAGTACTAGCCAGACCACTGGCAGTAGTAAATTTTGTGCTTTGCAATTATGAACCTTACAGCTTTACAAGCGAACCTGCTGTCCGGATAATAAGACCGGCCATCGTAAACACAGGGATTTAAAATAGACACGAACGTATTCAACCAACTTGATTAATTACTTATAGTGGTAGAAACGCATTCATTATTTAGTTAGTAAATTTAACAAAATTTGTTTCCTAAATATTATAGCGTGTAGGTAAAATAAATAAGGAAAACATTGTGAAATTAAAATTTAAAATAAAGACCTTTTTATTGTTATTATTATTAAATAAGTAAATGAAATAGAATCTATTATTCTCGTAAATAAATAGATTTTATAGTTTAATGCGATATACATATTATTTGCTTACTAATTAATAGGTTTGTTGACTAGAACTTCATTATACGGAAAGCGCATTTTATATTATTAGAATACGAAAAGAAATAAATAAATAGTATTAATTGATTTTGTATAATATTTTTACTGAATTAAATTAAATTATCAAGAATAAATGTCCCATCATTCGCATATTTTGACAAATGAAAGGTTATAAGTTTGAATAATTTACTTTTAACTTCTGAATTAATGCAAACTTTCGATTAACTTTTCAACTAATTCTACTCATGCTTTTTTTTTATTAAAACTTAAAAAAGTAATATTATTTTTTCATTTCTAGCTTAGATAAAAATTGAATGTATTTTTAACACAAGTACAGTATGTTTTAACTATGTATTACAATTTTTATATTCTAAGAAAACTATACTCTAGGAGTTTACTATTAAGCTTACTAATTATTCTCCAATTTGTATATTTTGAATATTTTAATGACTTAATTATTTCCCATCTGATCAATTAAATGATCAATAAACTTCCTATACAAATGAAATTGTAAAATTTGAAAGTCAATGTAATTACCTAGTTACAATATTATAATATTATATGACGCTGTATTAAAATTGGAACGACATAAACTGGAAAAGTACATATATAAAACTTCCGAATTTGAGAGCAACGAAAAACTTATTACGAAGTAAAAATAAAACTACAATAAATAATAATAATAAATAATTTATATTATATACAATGATACATATAAATTCCTTAATTATAAATTAATAATGTAAGTAACCACCATTTGTAATTACTTCCTCCAGTCTCCTGTGCATGGAGGTAGTTAAATTTAAGCGCAGTTGTCCATTATTTAGTTGATCCCAGATATTCATAATTTCGATATTGAATAATTGACGATTTCGATTTATGTTCTCAATTTCCCAATTTCGAATAAGTGTTGCCCACACATTTTCTATAGGGTTCAGATCGGGCGATTTTGCCGGCCAATCTAGAACTTCTATTTCTGGGTGTTCATTGAACCAATCCTTGACGATCCTAGCTGTGTGGACACTACTGTTATCGTGCACAAATGTTATACTTCCATCGTTGGCGTAAGCTAAAGGCAATATATATTCTTTTGAAAGAAGAATATATGTCGCAGTAGTTAGTCTCGCTGGAATTTGAATTAAGACTCCGGTTCCATGTGAAGAGATCCAGCCCCATTAGGCCCAAGATATTTTCCTACTAGACTTACTTTTTACGACATAATTTTGATCGAAGAGAGTATTTCTAGTTCTATATACGAATGGCTTCCATAATTCGTTAGAGCAGAAGACTTTCTCGTCCGAAAATACGACATTATCCCAATTTCAATATAATATTCTCAAGTTTAAAAACCAAAACACCGAATTGAAAAGAACCTAACGTGGTTTATGAAATCAACTAATTCAGTTTATATAAGAGAAATGAACTAAAATTTAGTTATAGACCAACATAAATATAATATCTACAAAAATAATCAAAATCATTCAATGTTTGCAGAACATTCGTTAGAAGCGAATCAAATATTTTTATTTGTTTCTAAACACATTTTGTAGAAATGTGCAGAATTTAAATGTCGGAATTCTGTTCGAATAAATGTAAGGATTTTGCTAATTTAAATGGCACAATTTATAGTTTCTTCTGGATTCATTAAAAAATACAGCATGTGTGTAGATCTCAAAATTTTATAATTTTATAAAACTTCTTATAAAAACATTAATAAAAAAATTAATTAGCAAATTAATTTGTAGATTTGAAAAGATCATATTACCGATAGTGAAGCATTGAGCGATTGTGCGAGTTTTCAGTTTGGATAAAAGATTAAAAAGACTATGTTATACAAATTATCATCAGACAAAAGTCTATTTTACTTAAAAGATGTAGTAAGAAATTAAAAGTTAACTATACCGTGTGTATGTATGCATTCAATACTTTTATTAAAGAATTTTTTTACATATTTTTAATTTGAGGGAATTCATACTATACAACATAAAATTATTATTAAATTAGTCTGCTAAACTAATAGCACTTTTTTAAAATTTTTGATTAATTATTATTAAGAAAAATTTAATCATTTTACTTATACTTTTTCCCACCGTCAAACTAATTTCATTGGGTGATACACCACTCTGCCACATTCCCAATATTTTACCACGTTCTGCTTCCGTAGTATGCATTCTATGTATGTTTGTGTCTAAGCAAAACCAATCTAAACAATACTAAAAGAAATATTCTTTCGGGGTTATTTAAACCCATCTGAGAGGGGTAGAAAATATGAAAAAAAAAATAAATTCTATGAAGCTAATGTATGTAGAGGTTATACTTTACGTATTTTCAGAATTTTTAAATTTAATAAATTTCTTGAATGTCCAGCTGGTAATCACAAATGTTTTTATTTCAATTCCAAGAAGGCTAAAATAATAAAGAGCATGCATGTTATGAATTTTTAGAATTCGTAAATTTAAATCTATTACTTCGAATGCCCTAATCATAATCGCATGCTTTAGGTAAACGATAGTTTCTCTGATATCCTCATCCTCAGTAATGATTCTCGATACAGTTATTTTAATTATTTCCAATTATCAGCATTAATTTATTTCTTGGCATAGTAATTTTGGTATTACGCATATTTTTTATATAAAATTGTATAGGTTTTTTTTTTATATATTTTGCAATGCGGTTTTTTGTGGTAACTTTAGAAGATAATATGTAAAAAAAAAACCTAGAATTTTTGTATATAAGCTTTTTCTCAGCTCCTAAAATAAAACATTGTAACATATAAAAATAACCCTATACATCTCGCTCAGCTCATTTTTGTATATTTCATATTTACCAAAAATCTCTTTACTCTTTTCTCGTAATTAAAATTTTAGAATAAAAATTTCTATAAAGTAATATAACTTTTGTGAAATAAGAAATTAAAGAACAAACCAGACATTGTGTATAATTATAATTTTTCCAATTAATTTACATCATCGATTCTTTAAACTAATTTAAAATTCATGTATTTCTTTAGATATATAAAGATCTGTTAAGTAAGAAAATAAAATATTCTAATTTAGGTAAAATAAAATTGTGGTTACATTTTTGATAAATGATAAATGAAACTAAATACTTGCGTTCCAACGAAATTCAACGTATCATAGACATCTATCGGCCGCGGCAGTTTAAGAGGATTAACGACCTTCTTATAGGGGTGCGGAGAAAGTACCCTCCTTTCTTAAGGTCCAAAATAAATTAGACCTGTTTCAATAAGGGTCATATTCGAACAGTTTTATTGCTTTTCGTTTCGAAACTTTTAAGCACCGGTATACACAATCTATTTATAACACTGTACCGCTTCGTTGCAATAGTAAACTGTTACACTTTTTTCGATCCGCCGTCTGTTTATAATGAAATCTCGTACTCAATTATGTTCTTTTCAATAAAAATCATTTACTAATTATAACGAAGTGGTTTTAATTAATTCGCACTGTCATAAATATACATCATTTGACGTTTGTGACGTTTAGGTGTCAGAATACTTCAATTTGAGTAACTAGCGCCAAAACGGAGAAAATTCGCTCTAAATAAACATATTGAGTAGGCTGGATAAGAGAGTATGTCTTATGAAATCCAGTAGGTCGTGCTTGAGGCAATGAAAATGTCGTCCACGTACTCCGCAATCAGTGTTATGTCTTCCCCTTATCCTTTATAATACAAGCACGGATGGCTATTTGATGAAGCAGCTCCGCACTTTTGCAATACTCCGTGCAACTTCGCGTGCCACTGTCTTCCAGTTTGTCGTAATCCGTAAAGAAACTTTCTGAGAAGACATACCTTGTCACCTTTATTCATATGAATCAGCATTTCTTTCGCCTTCAACTTTATGTTATTGTCTTCTTCTGTTTGTACGATAGTCTTCAATACGTCACGCAATTATTTCGGTAGTTCATCAGACAGTTCACCGTTTAGGTATGCAGTAGTTGCAGTAGTTATGTCAAACTGTCTGATGGTCATCCTGTGCTGTGCGGCCAAAGCAGCAAGCAGTCGAATTGTGTCGAATTGCTTGGTGGAGCAAAAGTCTCTGTAAAATGGACTCCTGGTTGTTGGGTAAAACCTTGCGCCACTAAACGAGCTTTTCGTCGCTCCAAGTTGCCATCTTATCCGTATTTATTTCGTAGTACAATTCGATTCCTAATGACGGGAGAATACGTGGACGATCAATAAGCTGCCATGTGTCGTTTTTAATAATTGACCTAATTTTATCAACCACAGCAGCTCGCCATTCTTCTGAATCAGGTCCTGACAAAGTTTCTTGCACTGGCACTTCGGACAAAAATGCTTGCTCGTCTTCAATAAATCCCGCATGTTGTGAGGTATCATGATACTGATTTGACGGTCGACCTCGCCGTCCTGTCGTGATGATCCTTTGTCTTCCCGGACCTCTTGTAGCTACAGGTACTTGATCTTCAGGATGATCTTCTTCAGCAACATCCTCAGCTTATCCATTTTCAACACCAGATGCTTGAGGATACGATATCACTTCAACAAAATCTTTTTGCGTCCGTGGTTCACGTGTTGCAACTACCTCTTCTTCGAAGTTACCTGTCAGAAAATCCTGATAATTATTCATAGGAATCTTCTTTTTCGAAAATTTTACATCACCTGACATTATGACTTTTCTTTTTTTAGTAGCCAAACCCTATATCCTTTGGATACTTTAGAAAAACCACCAAAATTCCTTCGTTACACTGGGGTTCCAACCTTCCCTTACCTGGATTTCTATCCAGACAATGAACTGAACTTCCGAACTCTCCTAGATGATTTACATAGAGAATTTTTCCTGTTCAAATCTCGTAGGGGTTTTTGCCGTTCAGACTTTTTGTGGGACACCGATTTCTGATATAATTAGCGATATTAATAGCTTCTCCCCAAAAGCAGAGAGGTAGTCCTGAATAAGCAACCATCGTGCAGTATCGAGTAAGCTGCGGTTATTCCGCTCCGCGACTCCGTTTTGCTCCAGATTATATGGAATTGTTAATCATTTTGTTATTCCATGCGCCTTAGAAAGACATTAAATTCACCTTAGATACTCTCGGCCATTGTCCGATTGAATACATTTAAATTTTCACTTTTTGATTTTGCACGAGAGCGACAAATTCTTTTGTAACCCTAAATACTTCGTCTTTCGACTTGAGGGAACGTACCTTACACCAAAGTGAATGATAGTCTAAAAATTCTCATTGACCGAATGCGCATGGGTCTACAAATGTCTGTATGAATTAAGTCTAAAAGTTACGCGTTTCGATTTCTTAGGAAATGGAGTTCAACACATTTTCCCTTTCAAACACACCACACACTCTGGTTCTTCAACAAGTTGTTCGCGTTTTAGACCACTGAAGATGCCTTTACGTACCGCTTCGCGAAGATCGAAGAAGTTCAAGTATCCTGGACGGCGATGCCACAAAACTCTCGAATTAAGTGTACTATTTGGAGACATTTTCAACTCCTGCGAAATATTTCGAGCACTTTCCTGGGGTTCATGAATATAATATAAATTGTCGACTCTGTCAGCAATTAGTTTTATCGTACAACACAAAGAAACACTAAAATGTATTGGAGATTGTGGTTTGTAGTACAAAGAAAATGGATTTAACCTCCTAACCACAAAAAGTTTGAAAAAAAAAATTACAGAATACTTATGCAATAAGACATGTTGTGAGTCATTAACAATAAATCTGTTGGTGCTTGTTTCTTTCCTATATATATATATATATATATATATATATATATGTTAATCCGTAGGCTTCCGCGGGTGTTGAATGCTGTAGTATTCTTCCGGGTAGTCCTCCGCGTTGAGTTCTCTAAAGAACTATTTGTCTTCTGACAACGTTTCGGCAAGGTCTCACTTGCCATCTTCAGGTCTTCGCTGCTGCTTGCCTGCTTCTGCTCCTCGTCGTTACTCGAGTCACAGTGGCTTCTGGTCGCGCTGGTGGTGGTTTAAGTACCGTGTTGCGGTCACGCGTCGTTACGCTTGGTGGTTTTTCCGCTTGACTTCTTGTTGTTGGTTGATTGGGTCGTGCCTGTTGACTGCTTTCTCCTAATCCTGATGGTCCGGGGTTCGCTGGTTTCTGGCTTCGGGTTACTGGTCCTCGACGGTCGGTGGATTTTCGGATCACTGGCCTCCAGGTGGGTGGTAGTCGTAAGGCATCATCTCTGGTGTTTAAGTTCATCTGATGTTTCTCGATTTCTATCGCTTCTCGGATGATGCGTTTGGTCTTGTGTTCTACGCTGGCAATTGTTCTGGTGTTGTCGAAATCTATTTTGTGTGAAGTCGCTTTTACGTGTTGTGCCAATGATGATGTTTTCTCGTCCTTCTCGACGGCCTTTCGATGTTCTTCTCTCCTGACGCTTATTTTTCTATTTGTTTGGCCTATGTAGACCTTGTCGCAATCTTGACAGGGAATTCCGTACACGCCTTGGCTTTCCAGTTGTATTTTAGTTTTGACTGTTGGCAGGATGTTTCCAATTTTCTTGTCGGTGTTGAATGATGTCCGGATATTGTGTTTCTTGAGTATTCTGCTGATCTTCTCTGTTGTCCCTTTAACAAATGGTAGGCATGCTGTTCCTACTATATCTTTTTCCTCTTCCTGTGTCTTGGGTTTGCGTTGGTGTTCGGCTTTCCTGATTTGTTTGTCCTGATATCCATTTTTTATTAAAGATGAGCGGATTTTCTTCATTTCTTCTACCTTGTTTTCTGAGTCAGCCAATCTTTGGGACCGGGTGACGAGGGTCCTTACCACTGATTGCAATTGTGCTGGATGGTGATGTGATTGTGCGTTCAGGTACCGTTCCGTGTGGGTTGGTTTTCGGTATACGGAATGTCCAAGGCTTCCATCTGGTTTTTTCTTTATAAGTACATCGAGGAATGGAAGTTCGTTGTTTTCTTCGATTTCCATCGTGAACTTGATCTTCGGATGGATTTCATTCAGGTGTTGCAGAAATCTTCGTAGTTGTTCTTCTCCATGCTTCCATATTATGAAGGTGTCGTCCATATATCTGAGCCACAGGTGTGGTTTGTGACTTGCGGTATCGATGGCCCGTACTTCGAAATCCTCCATGAATAAGTTGGCGATTACAGGAGATAATGCTGATCCCATGGGTGATCCTTCTACTTGTTTATAACGTTGGTTCTTGAAGATGAAGTAGGTGTTCTTCAAGCAGTGCTTCACCAGGTCCATTGTGTCGTCTGGGATGTGGTGTTTTAGATGAATGATATCCACTGCTTCGTCTATTGGTATGTTGGTGAATAGTGAGACCACGTCGAAACTTACTAGCAGATCTCCTGGTTCTACGGTGAAGTCCTTTATACGCTCGATGAAGTGGCCTGCGTTCTTTACGTAGGATTCTGCTTCTTCGGCGTATGGCTGCAGTCGTTTGGCCAAGAATTTTGCTAGTGGTTGTAACGGTGATCCGATGGAACTGACGATTGGCCTCAGTGGTATCCCTTCCTTGTGGATTTTTGGTAATCCGTAGAGCTTTGGGCATCTGGATGATTTTTCCCTCGGGATCAATTGTAATTGCTGCTCTTGACTGATTGAGCTGGCTTTGATTTTAGCTTTCGTTGTCTTCTCTAAGTATGTCGTTGGATCTGTGGCGATGGTGTTGTACGCTGGGTCGTTTAGTAGGACCTCCATCTTCGTTTCGTAGTCGTTACGATCCATCACAACGGTGGCGTTTCCTTTGTCGGGTGGAAGTATGACGATTTTTTCATTTTTCTTCAGCGTGTGTAGAGCTTGTAGTTCTTCTCGAGATAGGTTCCTCTTTGGTGGTTTTGCTCGTCTTAGGATTTGGGATACATCTTGTCGTATTGTCTCCGCTATGTCCTCCGGTAATCCGATGATGGATGCTTCCACACTGCATATTATGTTCTCCATTGGTATGCTGGCTGGTGCTACAGCGTAGTTGAAACCCTTGGCCAGTACACTTTTGCTGGCTTCGTCGAGTGGATAGCTTGATACGTTATGAACAACTTTCTCCAATACGAGCGGTGTAACATGTTCCTTTGGCTTTTGTTCTTTTTGTAGGTGTTCGAACTTCTTCTTCTGCTTTCTTCTTGTCAGTTCGGTGTCCGTTTCTTCACGAAAAGCTGAGAGTTGGTCCAGTGTTGTCCATAACAACGGATGTAGTGTGCGACTCAGCTCCAGATGTATTGCTAGAAGCTTTACGTTAACTTCATTCAGTTCCTTCCTGGTGTCGTGGATTGCTTCTCGTAGTAATGCCATACTTGCTCTTCTCAGGATGTTCTTGGTTTGGTTGTTCTTCTTGTGGAATGTTACTTTCATACTCTTCGGCACGATGTTATTATCCCGGCAGCGTTCCAGGAAAGTCAATTTGCACAGTAGCTTACCTCTTCTTGACCGTAGTTTCTCCATCTTCTTCGTTCGTTGTAGTATCTCCTCCCCGTGCAGGTCGATAATGTTAATCCGTAGGCTTCCGCGGGTGTTGAATGCTGTAGTATTCTTCCGGGTAGTCCTCCGCGTTGAGTTCTCTAAAGAACTATTTGTCTTCTGACAACGTTTCGGCAAGGTCTCACTTGCCATCTTCAGGTCTTCGCTGCTGCTTGCCTGCTTCTGCTCCTCGTCGTTACTCGAGTCACAGTGGCTTCTGGTCGCGCTGGTGGTGGTTTAAGTACCGTGTTGCGGTCACGCGTCGTTACGCTTGGTGGTTTTTCCGCTTGACTTCTTGTTGTTGGTTGATTGGGTCGTGCCTGTTGACTGCTTTCTCCTAATCCTGATGGTCCGGGGTTCGCTGGTTTCTGGCTTCGGGTTACTGGTCCTCGACGGTCGGTGGATTTTCGGATCACTGGCCTCCAGGTGGGTGGTAGTCGTAAGGCATCATCTCTGGTGTTTAAGTTCATCTGATGTTTCTCGATTTCTATCGCTTCTCGGATGATGCGTTTGGTCTTGTGTTCTACGCTGGCAATTGTTCTGGTGTTGTCGAAATCTATTTTGTGTGAAGTCGCTTTTACGTGTTGTGCCAATGATGATGTTTTCTCGTCCTTCTCGACGGCCTTTCGATGTTCTTCTCTCCTGACGCTTATTTTTCTATTTGTTTGGCCTATGTAAACCTTGTCGCAATCTTGACAGGGAATTCCGTACACGCCTTGGCTTTCCAGTTGTATTTTAGTTTTGACTGTTGGCAGGATGTTTCCAATTTTCTTGTCGGTGTTGAATGATGTCCGGATATTGTGTTTCTTGAGTATTCTGCTGATCTTCTCTGTTGTCCCTTTAACAAATGGTAGGCATGCTGTTCCTACTATATCTTTTTCCTCTTCCTGTGTCTTGAGTTTGCGTTGGTGTTCGGCTTTCCTGATTTGTTTGTCCTGATATCCATTTTTTATTAAAGATGAGCGGATTTTCTTCATTTCTTCTACCTTGTTTTCTGAGTCAGCCAATCTTTGGGACCGGGTGACGAGGGTCCTTACCACTGATTGCAATTGTGCTGGATGGTGATGTGATTGTGCGTTCAGGTACCGTTCCGTGTGTGTTGGTTTTCGGTATACGGAATGTCCAAGGCTTCCATCTGGTTTTTTCTTTATAAGTACATCGAGGAATGGAAGTTCGTTGTTCGATTTCCATCGTGAACTTGATCTTCGGATGGATTTCATTCAGGTGTTGCAGAAATCTTCGTAGTTGTTCTTCTCCATGCTTCCATATTATGAAGGTGTCGTCCATATATCTGAGCCACAGGTGTGGTTTGTGACTTGCGGTATCGATGGCCCGTACTTCGAAATCCTCCATGAATAAGTTGGCGATTACAGGAGATAATGCTGATCCCATGGGTGATCCTTCTACTTGTTTATAACGTTGGTTCTTGAAGATGAAGTAGGTGTTCTTCAAGCAGTGCTTCACCAGGTCCATGGTGTCGTCTGGGATGTGGTGTTTTAGATAAATGATATCCACTGCTTCGTCTATTGGTATGTTGGTGAATAGTGAGACCACGTCGAAACTTACTAGCAGATCTCCTGGTTCTACGGTGAAGTCCTTTATACGCTCGATGAAGTGGCCTGCGTTCTTTACGTAGGATTCTGCTTCTTCGGCGTATGGCTGCAGTCGTTTGGCCAAGAATTTTGCTAGTGGTTGTAACGGTGATCCGATGGAACTGACGATTGGCCTCAGTGGTATCCCTTCCTTGTGGATTTTTGGTAATCCGTAGAGCTTTGGGCATCTGGATGATTTTTCCCTCGGGATCAATTGTAATTGCTGCTCTTGACTGATTGAGCTGGCTTTGATTTTAGCTTTCGTTGTCTTCTCTAAGTATGTCGTTGGATCTGTGGCGATGGTGTTGTACGCTGGGTCGTTTAGTAGGACCTCCATCTTCGTTTCGTAGTCGTTACGATCCATCACAACGGTGGCGTTTCCTTTGTCGGCTGGAAGTATGACGATTTGTTCATTTTTCTTCAGCGTGTGTAGAGCTTGTAGTTCTTCTCGAGATAGGTTCCTCTTTGGTGGTTTTGCTCGTCTTAGGATTTGGGATACATCTTGTCGTATTGTCTCCGCTGTGTCCTCCGGTAATCCGATGAAGGATGCTTCCACACTGCATATTATGTTCTCCATTGGTATGCTGGCTGGTGCTACAGCGTAGTTGAAACCCTTGGCCAGTACACTTTTGCTGGCTTCGTCGAGTGGATAGCTTGATACGTTATGAACAACTTTCTCCAATACGAGCGGTGTTACATGTTCCTTCGGCTTTTGTTCTTTTTGTAGGTGTTCGAACTTCTTCTTCTGCTTTCTTCTTGTCAGTTCGGTGTCCGTTTCTTCACGAAAAGCTGAGAGTTGGTCCAGTGTTGTCCATAACAACGGATGTAGTGTGCGACTCAGCTCCAGATGTATTGCTAGAAGCTTTACGTTAACTTCATTCAGTTCCTTCCTGGTGTCGTGGATTGCTTCTCGTAGTAATGCCATACTTGCTCTTCTCAGGATGTTCTTGGTTTGGTTGTTCTTCTTGTGGAATGTTACTTTCATACTCTTCGGCACGATGTTATTATCCCGGCAGCAACGGAGAAGATCAGCAGAATACTTAAGAAACACAATATCCGGACATCATTCAACACCGACAAGAAAATTGGAAACATCCTGCCAACAGTCAAAACTAAAATACAACTGGAAAGCCAAGGCGTGTACGGAATTCCCTGTCAAGATTGCGACATATTTTTCTATTTGTTTGGCCTATGTAAAGGCCAAACAAATAGAAAAATAAGCGTCAGGAGAGAAGAACATCGAAAGGCCGTCGAGAAGGACGAGAAAACATCATCATTGGCACAACACGTAAAAGCGACTTCACACAAAATAGATTTCGACAACACCAGAACAATTGCCAGCGTAGAACACAAGACCAAACGCATCATCCGAGAAGCGATAGAAATCGAGAAACATCAGATGAACTTAAACACCAGAGATGATGCCTTACGACTACCACCCACCTGGAGGCCAGTGATCGAAAATCCACCGACCGTCGAGGACCAGTAACCCGAAGCCAGAAACCAGCGAACCCCGGACCATCAGGATTAGGAGAAAGCAGTCAACAGGCACGACCCAATCAACCAACAACAAGAAGTCAAGCGGAAAAACCACCAAGCGTAACGACGCGTGACCGCAACACGGTACTTAAACCACCACCAGCGCGACCAGAAGCCACTGTGACTCGAGTAACGACGAGGAGCAGAAGCAGGCAAGCAGCAGCGAAGACCTGAAGATGGCAAGTGAGACCTTGCCGAAACGTTGTCAGAAGACAAATAGTTCTTTAGAGAACTCAACGCGGAGGACTACCCGGAAGAATACTACAGCATATATATATATATATATATATATACATCCCAGTATCACTGGAAGCTCCTTTCATAACTGTTCTATGTAGCGTCCAACATGGCGGGCCTGCTGTATATTACTACTGCACTATCATCTGTAACTCCTTCGTTGGTCCTATACATAAGGCGTCCGCTGATATACACTTCCATATGATAAGCAATGCAAGCTCCAGCGGTGTTGTCAATTTTACTAAGTTCTTAAATGGTAGGGGGGTACTTCAAGGTACCTCGTCGAAATTCCGTCATGAAATTCTTTCAAAATTTCTGAAAGTTTTCTTGAAACATAAAACTCATTTCTCCGTTTCATGATATTTAAACATAAAACTGACTTTTCGTTTCGTGAAATTTAAACACGAAACTGACTTTTTTATATCAAAAAGTACTGCGTTACTCCAGAGTTCTTAAAAAATAACGTTCGTAATCAATAGCAAGGCAACTAATATTTTCAGTTTCTCAGTGGATCGTTAATGTGAAACACATGTTCGTCAGGACACAAATATTACGGTAATTAGCTACTGTAACTTGAAAGCTTCCGCGGCCGTCGTCCGTTGTTGAATTCCTGGCTTCCGCTTGGAACCGCGTCTCTTGCCGGATTTCGTTTTCCATTGCAGAAGAACTTCCTCAAGGCTGCTGCTGCTGCTGCTGCTGGTAGTCTTGCTGCTGCTTCTTGTAAGTCGTTGAGACTGAGTTGGTACGTCTGCAGTCGTGGTATTTATAGTGGTCGATGGCGGCAGCGGGGTGAAACGGTGGGCGGGGATTGGTCTGTTGGTGCGTGACGAGCCGTTAATGAGATGTTTCCATGTATTGTGAAGGTAGAAGCCATTATCACGGTTCAGGTTATTGGAGTGTTTGAAAATTTCTATAGATTCATGGATTTTCCGGTTAAACAAATGAGACGAGCGGGCTAGGAGTTTTGTGTCGGAAAATTGGATCTGGTCGCCGGTTTCTAGTTTGTGTTCAATTGAACCCGTTGCGCCCATCGACCACTATAAATACGACGACAGCGGACATACCAACTCAGTATCAACGACTTACAAGAAACAGCAGCAAGACCACCTGCAGCAGCAGCCCTGAGCAAGTTCTTCTGCTATGTTGAACGAAACGTTGGTAGTAGAAGAAATCCGAGAAGAGACGCGGTTCCAACCGGAAGCCAGGAATTCAACGGTAAGTAGCTAGATATAGATTAAGCTCGGGATTTCAAGTTTTCTAATGACAGTCTCTTTCTGGAAATAAATGATCACCCTAAAGACAACTGTATTATTAGAGACAACTTCAATTATAAGATTACAAAATTTTGTTGCAAATCATTTTTTATTACAGAGGATCTTTCGAACATCCTCTATAGCTGTTTCAGTCCTATTTGGGTCCTCGCTAGCAGAAGCAATGTCAAGTTAGAAAACGATCGCAGGATGTTGCTAATATTAAGTTGATAATATTGCCTTAACGTAAAGCGAATAATCTGAATGAATCTGTTTAGTTATTTCTTTTTATTCTGAATGGCTTTCTTATAGAAATACCGAAAAATAGTGAGAGCATTTTACTCCACTAGAATGAAAAATGTATTTTTCACAACACTTATGTACAAGTGTTTATTTTGCAAAATTGCCAAAAGAAAGTCATTCAGTATAAAATTATATAACTAAATAAAAATTCAAGTAGACAAAAAAATCACTTTTTGTTGTGAAAATTGTTTTATTCGCGTTATATTACCGTAAGATAAATTCATCTAAACAATGTGAACCAAAAAGATAATTTCGTTTATTGCTTCTTTAAGCGGAGTTACTCCAGCAATATTTTCCAGCAATAAATTGTAGGGATTGGTGTATGTGTGTTTATAGTGAACTTTACTGTTAACCACTTACGGTACCAACAAGCCGAAGAGCCCTCGCTGTTCACCCTTGATATTTAGGTCGTGCTCGATACCGCAATATCATCTCGATGTAAAACAAATGAATAGTTTTAAATGGAATCGTGCACGTCGAACATATGGACTGCTATTCGTCTTCGAAATGCAAAGTTCCATTTGTTTTATATCGAGGTATCAAGCGCGACCTAAATATCGAGGGTGAGCAACGCGGCTTCTTCGGCATATTTGCACCTTTACACATTATAAATATTGTGTAAAGGGACCACATAAAAAGGCATAACGGACTACGTAACTTTTTTATTAGAGACTCTGCCACTTCAATACTTTGCAGGTAACTTTTAGGAAGCAACTGAAAAGACAATCCGAGCAAAAAATTGTTTTAAAAAGTAGTTTTGTAGGGGTAGCTTTAATACGTTAGTCCTAACTTTTCAGTTTACACATTTCGTCAAAAATTTGTGAAAGAAATATTCTTATTATAGATTATTTGGCACAAAAAAGGTTCAGATTCAACTCAATTTTGGAGTAATTGAGGTTTAAAAGTTCGCATGCACCTATTACATAATGTTAAAACATAAAATTTATCAATTTCTTATTGTTCACTTTGTATAAAAAGGTGACCTTATTTTTAGATGTTCTATCACCCTGAAAATATCGGGAGATATTTCTAAACGACCGTATACAGGGAAGGGCAAAAGTATGGAACCGGCTTATTATTTCGAAAACTGTTTGACGTATCTGTTTAAAATTTGGTGTGTGATTCAGGGTCAATAAGATTTCAGACATCATCAGTTTATTTCAATTGTCTATCGGCTCTTGTTTCTGAGGTCCAACGCCTACTTGATTTTTTTTAAATGACAACCTGCTTATTTTTTTTCCCTTTATTTAATAGTTCGTTTAATTTTCTAAACGACCATATAAAAATAATTATCAATTACATAAGAAAATTTTCGAGAAAAAAACATTTGAATGAAAAAGTTAGGAAAAATGGTTAATTGTTTGATATTCGACAAAAAATATAGTTTTAACAAAAAAACTGTAAAACCACAAGATTATGGGCTGTTTTTAAGATAGAACTAAAGAAAAATTTAATAAAAATTGCCTTAAAAACAAGAAAACAAATACTAAATATCAGCGTAAACCATCT
Source organism: Prosopocoilus inquinatus (assembly GCA_036172665.1). NCBI lineage: Eukaryota > Metazoa > Arthropoda > Insecta > Coleoptera > Lucanidae > Prosopocoilus > Prosopocoilus inquinatus. The sequence goes on from CM069870.1 coordinate 47,886,879, forward strand.
TTTCTAACTTTTTCATTCAAACATTATTTCCTAGAAACTTTCTTATGCAATAGATAAATATTTTTATGTGGTCGTGTAAAGAATTAAACGAACTATTAAATAGAGGAAAAAAATCAGCAGGTTGTTATTTAAGAAAAACCAAGTAGGCGTTGGATCTCAGAAACAAGAGCAGATAAACAATTGAAACAATCGGTAATGTAGGTCCTATTGACTCTGAGTCACATACCAAATTTCAAATAGATACGTCAAACAGTTTTCGGTTCCATACTTTTGCCCTACCCTGTATAAATCTATACAGTGTCAATTAACCTAAAGCAATTATTATTCCTAGTTTAAAAACATGCTATTGATACTATAAACCAATAAACATACTTCATTTTTCTCGTTTTCATTACACTTGTAATGTCGGTGATAACGGATTGCACCATTACCTTTCATTCTTTTGAGCGGAATTTGCGACTGTAAAAGCATACTAAAAAATGTTACGTAGCATGTACAGTTGTAACGTAACATATTTTATAAAAAGTAAATTTTACTTACGTATTCTTCAGGAAAATAATGACCACTCTCGTCCATGTTGTCTATCAAACCTAACAGACTACGAATTTTTTTCGAGCGGGAATCACAGAAGCATATTTAAATAGGATTACAGTGTTGACAAATTTACTGGACGCTCTATTGCACTTAAGTGAAAGTTGTATATCTGCAGTTCTATATACGAAAATGATACTAGCGCCACCAGTGGATATACGCTGGAACTAAAAATATACGACTGTTTCCATTTGATCATCATTCGGCCGTCCAGAAAAATTTTGCCAAATGACAGGTAGAGGTCCTAGGAGTCCCCAAAAATTTTTTTGCGTGGGATACAATCGAGCGTCCGTATACGGACGCTCAATTACGGGGGACGCCCAAGTGATGGCTAATTGACAATATAGAGACGCCCAAATGATAGCGGGATGTATATATACATATATATCAAATTCTAATTTGTTTTCACTATTTCTAGTAACCAAGGCATCTAGGAATGATAATTTCCCATCAACCTCTTATTCAACCGTGGATTTAATACTAGGAAATTTAGAATTTAAAATATCCAAAAAATCCTCTATTCTGCATTCCTTGGTATTAAAAACAGCAAAAACATCATCTACATATCTAAACCAAATTTTTGGGAAATAATTACAATTTTCTTAGAGGGAAGTTTCTAAATTACACATAAAAAGATTAGCAAGATATGGTGACAAGCAGTTTTCCATTGAAGTCCCTTCGGTTTGTTTAAAAAATTCCCCATTCACTTGGAAACAATTTTGCGACATACATAAATTTGTGAGTTGCAAAAATTCATCTGTCTTACATTGTTCTATGTTGTGGGATGCTAGGAGATCTTGCAGGTAGTTTAATGTGGTGGGAATGGGGATACTGGAAAATAATGATTGAACATCAAAGGATACCAGTTTTTGACGGAAAACACTTCTTTGGAGTTAGAAAATTTGTTAAACTCGGTGTTTAACCATTTTGATAGGAAATAGGTGGGAGAATTAGGCCCAGATACTATTGGTCTTACTGATTTGCCGGGTTTATGTATTTTAGGAAGGATAATTTGGGGAGGATCAGATTGAAAACTATAACTTTTTCTTTGTTCCATTTGTTTAGGAGAAAAGGACAATTTTTAATGGTGTCCTTTACTTCCATGACGAGTCTAGGCAAAGAGTTGCGATTCAGTTTAACGTACGGACCACGATTGAATAGGTTCTGTATCCTCCGATAGTAGTCGTTTTTATCCAAAACCATAATTTTATTACCCTTGTCTGTCTTGAGGAAGAAACACTCTTTTTGGTTCAGACCTTTATTGGTACGATATTGTTCGTAAGTGTCTTTCGAACCATATTCTGACGTATGCATATTCTTCTCTAGTTGAATTTTACATGCGTTTCTTACAAACGTTTTATTAACTTCATTTAACAAAGAGATGGAACTTTCTATACTTGCTATAATATCTACAATTGGTGGTTTTTATACTGCAGATTAAATTTCAAACCTTTATCCAATAATGCAATTCCTTCTCAGTGAGTGAAGTTGAAGACTCATTGATAACCAAATTTTCAATTATCGGATCATGAGATGTAACTGCTGGTGGTAAAAGTGACTGGAGTTCCTTTTTATAAACCAAATGCACTTTCTTCATTTTGTGTGCAACGACCTCATGCATGCTATTCAATAATTGCAGCCAAAAAATGTTCTCTATGTTGCTCAGGTTGTTAACAAGTTTTAAATACAGATTATACTTTTCTAATTTTAATTTACTACGTTTAGTGTACAGGTATTTGATTCCTAAATCTAGCCATATTTGTTTGGCAGATTGTACAATTGCTTGTTGATATTTAGTATTTACATTGAATCTAATGTTGATAAATTTTTGAAAAACACCAAGAGTTTTACATTTTTTTAGAAAATTTATCTCGGCAGAAATTTTACAGAATTTCGTACTTAGTTTTTTGAACAGATTGAGTTCATTTACAGTCTAAAACTTAAACCTAATTTTAACAATTAACTTACAATCTAATTTTGACAATTATTCTCCATAAACCGGAAAGTCTTTACAATATTAAAATGTATTGGACACTGTGGTTTATAGTACAAAGAAAATGGATTTAACCTCCTAATCATAAAAAGTTTGTTTAAAAACTAAATATGTATTTCGGCAGCTATTTTTATTATATATTATATATAGTATTTAGTTTTTAAACAAACTTTTTGTGGTTAGGAGTTTAAATTCATTTTCTTTATAAAGGAATACATATAAACCTCCCTTGATTGATTTTCCATAAACTTAATTTATACAACCGCTTAATGACAGTTGTGGGTGAAAAAAGGACTCTTCAGGTTTTGAAAATTTCTATTTTCTTGCGTTAAAAATTTCTGACAGTTATACGAATATTTTTGGAATATCTAATCGAATATTATTCGGCAAGAAAAAACGTTTGACTTGATCTCTCATCGTGGGCATATCGTGGGATTTATTAGGGCTCTATAAACGTAATATATTAAAGTCTCTAATCCTCCAATACCTAACCCCATAACCCTCTAACTCCATAATACAATAACCACGTAACCATGATATTTTTGAAATTGACGGAGAATCTACTGAAGATGATGAAACTGGGAACCAATAACGATGTAGACTATTTTCCTTGCATCAAACAATCGAACTACTGCGTAACATGGTTATCGGAGTTAAACATTATGGAGTTATAGGGTTATTGGGTTACAGGATTATAGGGTTTAATACACTGTGTCCACGGATTGGGTTCACAATAGGAAAAACTTTTTATTTTTGGGTTTTCGAAAAAAGTGATTCTTTATAAAAGTTTTTGCTTGTCCTAAAACCCTAAGAAACTTTAGAGAAAGTGATAAATTCTGACTAATGGCTGAAACAAATTGAAATTTGTTTAATAAAATGTGGCAAAATCCGAAAATTTTTGAGTAAAATTTCTTTACCTGGTATTGTCAGTCACATCAGTAAACGTAATTAATTTACAAGCAAAATATTTTCAGTCTAAAACATTAACTCTAGAGCAGCAAATTTATTTATTTAAATGTTACGGCATTGGAAATTTTTCTTCTACTTCACAATTGAGATTTTCCGGATGTGAGAGTGATGGTAAATGTACTGAAAAAATTATTTAAAAACATGGAGAAAACAGGGTGGATGTTAAACAGAAAGAAAGCGAAAGAAACTTATAATGAGGATGATGCAGCTACAGTCTTGGCAATGGCGTCCATAGCTGAAACACCGCGCCTGCCTTTACGCAGAAGTGTAGTTTATTTAAATCTTTACAAGTCTTTATCGCATGCCAAAACAGACTTTTAAATTCATGACACTGACAATACAGGCTAATACGATTTTACTCAAAACTTTTCGGACTGCCATATTTTATGAGAATTTAGAACAGACTTTTCAGTTTTCCTCGGCTATTAGTCAGAATTTATTATTTTTGATTTTATTTATTATATTATTATATTATTTTTGACTAATCGATTTATTTATTGAATGCCCCTACTGTGTTTATGAAACGATTTAAATCAATTCGATCCGATTATGATTAATCGATTTGTTTATTGAATGCCCCTATTGTGTTGTCAACCTGAATACATACTTCCTTAGCACAATCTATTCAATTTTTTTTTTGAACTTTTTGAGACAATTTAAAATAGGTTGGACCAAAAAATAGTATGTATCATACGTGCTCGCTCTTGCAAAATGACAGTTTCTGGCCTAATGATACAAATAACTATTTTGGTCCCCCGGCTAGAAATGTTAGTATTATGTGAGCTGCTGGAAAATTTTCTGGAATTTAGTAGATCTAGAATTGTTAACGTTTATCAACTGTCATATTTGAAAATTTAACGTTTTTCGCCTACAATTCTATTGACAGTTCCTAACCAAGTGAACTAGTTTTGCTTGTACAGCATTTGAGAAAAAGTAATTTTGTGTAAACATGGAAATCTCGCGTGAATATTTTCATGCCATGATTTATTACGATTTCAAATGTGGTCTAACGCCGAAACAAAGCCTAGATCGGCTTCATTTGGCTTTTGGAGATGAAGCACCATCAAAGAGCAGTGTCAGGAGAGAAGAACATCGAAAGGCCGTCGAGAAGGACGAGAAAACATCATCATTGGCACAACACGTAAAAGCGACTTCACACAAAATAGATTTCGACAACACCAGAACAATTGCCAGCGTAGAACACAAGACCAAACGCATCATCCGAGAAGCGATAGAAATCGAGAAACATCAGATGAACTTAAACACCAGAGATGATGCCTTACGACTACCACCCACCTGGAGGCCAGTGATCCGAAAATCCACCGACCGTCGAGGACCAGTAACCCGAAGCCAGAAACCAGCGAACCCCGGACCATCAGGATTAGGAGAAAGCAGTCAACAGGCACGACCCAATCAACCAACAACAAGAAGTCAAGCGGAAAAACCACCAAGCGTAACGACGCGTGACCGCAACACGGTACTTAAACCACCACCAGCGCGACCAGAAGCCACTGTGACTCGAGTAACGACGAGGAGCAGAAGCAGGCAAGCAGCAGCGAAGACCTGAAGATGGCAAGTGAGACCTTGCCGAAACGTTGTCAGAAGACAAATAGTTCTTTAGAGAACTCAACGCGGAGGACTACCCGGAAGAATACTACAGCATATATATATATATATATATATATATATATACATCCCAGTATCACTGGAAGCTCCTTTCATAACTGTTCTATGTAGCGTCCAACATGGCGGGCCTGCTGTATATTACTACTGCACTATCATCTGTAACTCCTTCGTTGGTCCTATACATAAGGCGTCCGCTGATATACACTTCCATATGATAAGCAATGCAAGCTCCAGCGGTGTTGTCAATTTTACTAAGTTCTTAAATGGTAGGGGGGTACTTCAAGGTACCTCGTCGAAATTCCGTCATGAAATTCTTTCAAAATTTCTGAAAGTTTTCTTGAAACATAAAACTCATTTCTCCGTTTCATGATATTTAAACATAAAACTGACTTTTCGTTTCGTGAAATTTAAACACGAAACTGACTTTTTTATATCAAAAAGTACTGCGTTACTCCAGAGTTCTTAAAAAATAACGTTCGTAATCAATAGCAAGGCAACTAATATTTTCAGTTTCTCAGTGGATCGTTAATGTGAAACACATGTTCGTCAGGACACAAATATTACGGTAATTAGCTACTGTAACTTGAAAGCTTCCGCGGCCGTCGTCCGTTGTTGAATTCCTGGCTTCCGCTTGGAACCGCGTCTCTTGCCGGATTTCGTTTTCCATTGCAGAAGAACTTCCTCAAGGCTGCTGCTGCTGCTGCTGCTGGTAGTCTTGCTGCTGCTTCTTGTAAGTCGTTGAGACTGAGTTGGTACGTCTGCAGTCGTGGTATTTATAGTGGTCGATGGCGGCAGCGGGGTGAAACGGTGGGCGGGGATTGGTCTGTTGGTGCGTGACGAGCCGTTAATGAGATGTTTCCATGTATTGTGAAGGTAGAAGCCATTATCACGGTTCAGGTTATTGGAGTGTTTGAAAATTTCTATAGATTCATGGATTTTCCGGTTAAACAAATGAGACGAGCGGGCTAGGAGTTTTGTGTCGGAAAATTGGATCTGGTCGCCGGTTTCTAGTTTGTGTTCAATTGAACCCGTTGCGCCCATCGACCACTATAAATACGACGACAGCGGACATACCAACTCAGTATCAACGACTTACAAGAAACAGCAGCAAGACCACCTGCAGCAGCAGCCCTGAGCAAGTTCTTCTGCTATGTTGAACGAAACGTTGGTAGTAGAAGAAATCCGAGAAGAGACGCGGTTCCAACCGGAAGCCAGGAATTCAACGGTAAGTAGCTAGATATAGATTAAGCTCGGGATTTCAAGTTTTCTAATGACAGTCTCTTTCTGGAAATAAATGATCACCCTAAAGACAACTGTATTATTAGAGACAACTTCAATTATAAGATTACAAAATTTTGTTGCAAATCATTTTTTATTACAGAGGATCTTTCGAACATCCTCTATAGCTGTTTCAGTCCTATTTGGGTCCTCGCTAGCAGAAGCAATGTCAAGTTAGAAAACGATCGCAGGATGTTGCTAATATTAAGTTGATAATATTGCCTTAACGTAAAGCGAATAATCTGAATGAATCTGTTTAGTTATTTCTTTTTATTCTGAATGGCTTTCTTATAGAAATACCGAAAAATAGTGAGAGCATTTTACTCCACTAGAATGAAAAATGTATTTTTCACAACACTTATGTACAAGTGTTTATTTTGCAAAATTGCCAAAAGAAAGTCATTCAGTATAAAATTATATAACTAAATAAAAATTCAAGTAGACAAAAAAATCACTTTTTGTTGTGAAAATTGTTTTATTCGCGTTATATTACCGTAAGATAAATTCATCTAAACAATGTGAACCAAAAAGATAATTTCGTTTATTGCTTCTTTAAGCGGAGTTACTCCAGCAATATTTTCCAGCAATAAATTGTAGGGATTGGTGTATGTGTGTTTATAGTGAACTTTACTGTTAACCACTTACGGTACCAACAAGCCGAAGAGCCCTCGCTGTTCACCCTTGATATTTAGGTCGTGCTCGATACCGCAATATCATCTCGATGTAAAACAAATGAATAGTTTTAAATGGAATCGTGCACGTCGAACATATGGACTGCTATTCGTCTTCGAAATGCAAAGTTCCATTTGTTTTATATCGAGGTATCAAGCGCGACCTAAATATCGAGGGTGAGCAACGCGGCTTCTTCGGCATATTTGCACCTTTACACATTATAAATATTGTGTAAAGGGACCACATAAAAAGGCATAACGGACTACGTAACTTTTTTATTAGAGACTCTGCCACTTCAATACTTTGCAGGTAACTTTTAGGAAGCAACTGAAAAGACAATCCGAGCAAAAAATTGTTTTAAAAAGTAGTTTTGTAGGGGTAGCTTTAATACGTTAGTCCTAACTTTTCAGTTTACACATTTCGTCAAAAATTTGTGAAAGAAATATTCTTATTATAGATTATTTGGCACAAAAAAGGTTCAGATTCAACTCAATTTTGGAGTAATTGAGGTTTAAAAGTTCGCATGCACCTATTACATAATGTTAAAACATAAAATTTATCAATTTCTTATTGTTCACTTTGTATAAAAAGGTGACCTTATTTTTAGATGTTCTATCACCCTGAAAATATCGGGAGATATTTCTAAACGACCGTATACAGGGAAGGGCAAAAGTATGGAACCGGCTTATTATTTCGAAAACTGTTTGACGTATCTGTTTAAAATTTGGTGTGTGATTCAGGGTCAATAAGATTTCAGACATCATCAGTTTATTTCAATTGTCTATCGGCTCTTGTTTCTGAGGTCCAACGCCTACTTGATTTTTTTTAAATGACAACCTGCTTATTTTTTTTCCCTTTATTTAATAGTTCGTTTAATTTTCTAAACGACCATATAAAAATAATTATCAATTACATAAGAAAATTTTCGAGAAAAAAACATTTGAATGAAAAAGTTAGGAAAAATGGTTAATTGTTTGATATTCGACAAAAAATATAGTTTTAACAAAAAAACTGTAAAACCACAAGATTATGGGCTGTTTTTAAGATAGAACTAAAGAAAAATTTAATAAAAATTGCCTTAAAAACAAGAAAACAAATACTAAATATCAGCGTAAACCATCTTTTCTAACTTTTTCATTCAAACATTATTTCCTAGAAACTTTCTTATGCAATAGATAAATATTTTTATGTGGTCGTGTAAAGAATTAAACGAACTATTAAATAGAGGAAAAAAATCAGCAGGTTGTTATTTAAGAAAAACCAAGTAGGCGTTGGATCTCAGAAACAAGAGCAGATAAACAATTGAAACAATCGGTAATGTAGGTCCTATTGACTCTGAGTCACATACCAAATTTCAAATAGATACGTCAAACAGTTTTCGGTTCCATACTTTTGCCCTACCCTGTATAAATCTATACAGTGTCAATTAACCTAAAGCAATTATTATTCCTAGTTTAAAAACATGCTATTGATACTATAAACCAATAAACATACTTCATTTTTCTCGTTTTCATTACACTTGTAATGTCGGTGATAACGGATTGCACCATTACCTTTCATTCTTTTGAGCGGAATTTGCGACTGTAAAAGCATACTAAAAAATGTTACGTAGCATGTACAGTTGTAACGTAACATATTTTATAAAAAGTAAATTTTACTTACGTATTCTTCAGGAAAATAATGACCACTCTCGTCCATGTTGTCTATCAAACCTAACAGACTACGAATTTTTTTCGAGCGGGAATCACAGAAGCATATTTAAATAGGATTACAGTGTTGACAAATTTACTGGACGCTCTATTGCACTTAAGTGAAAGTTGTATATCTGCAGTTCTATATACGAAAATGATACTAGCGCCACCAGTGGATATACGCTGGAACTAAAAATATACGACTGTTTCCATTTGATCATCATTCGGCCGTCCAGAAAAATTTTGCCAAATGACAGGTAGAGGTCCTAGGAGTCCCCAAAAATTTTTTTGCGTGGGATACAATCGAGCGTCCGTATACGGACGCTCAATTACGGGGGACGCCCAAGTGATGGCTAATTGACAATATAGAGACGCCCAAATGATAGCGGGATGTATATATACATATATATCAAATTCTAATTTGTTTTCACTATTTCTAGTAACCAAGGCATCTAGGAATGATAATTTCCCATCAACCTCTTATTCAACCGTGGATTTAATACTAGGAAATTTAGAATTTAAAATATCCAAAAAATCCTCTATTCTGCATTCCTTGGTATTAAAAACAGCAAAAACATCATCTACATATCTAAACCAAATTTTTGGGAAATAATTACAATTTTCTTAGAGGGAAGTTTCTAAATTACACATAAAAAGATTAGCAAGATATGGTGACAAGCAGTTTTCCATTGAAGTCCCTTCGGTTTGTTTAAAAAATTCCCCATTCACTTGGAAACAATTTTGCGACATACATAAATTTGTGAGTTGCAAAAATTCATCTGTCTTACATTGTTCTATGTTGTGGGATGCTAGGAGATCTTGCAGGTAGTTTAATGTGGTGGGAATGGGGATACTGGAAAATAATGATTGAACATCAAAGGATACCAGTTTTTGACGGAAAACACTTCTTTGGAGTTAGAAAATTTGTTAAACTCGGTGTTTAACCATTTTGATAGGAAATAGGTGGGAGAATTAGGCCCAGATACTATTGGTCTTACTGATTTGCCGGGTTTATGTATTTTAGGAAGGATAATTTGGGGAGGATCAGATTGAAAACTATAACTTTTTCTTTGTTCCATTTGTTTAGGAGAAAAGGACAATTTTTAATGGTGTCCTTTACTTCCATGACGAGTCTAGGCAAAGAGTTGCGATTCAGTTTAACGTACGGACCACGATTGAATAGGTTCTGTATCCTCCGATAGTAGTCGTTTTTATCCAAAACCATAATTTTATTACCCTTGTCTGTCTTGAGGAAGAAACACTCTTTTTGGTTCAGACCTTTATTGGTACGATATTGTTCGTAAGTGTCTTTCGAACCATATTCTGACGTATGCATATTCTTCTCTAGTTGAATTTTACATGCGTTTCTTACAAACGTTTTATTAACTTCATTTAACAAAGAGATGGAACTTTCTATACTTGCTATAATATCTACAATTGGTGGTTTTTATACTGCAGATTAAATTTCAAACCTTTATCCAATAATGCAATTCCTTCTCAGTGAGTGAAGTTGAAGACTCATTGATAACCAAATTTTCAATTATCGGATCATGAGATGTAACTGCTGGTGGTAAAAGTGACTGGAGTTCCTTTTTATAAACCAAATGCACTTTCTTCATTTTGTGTGCAACGACCTCATGCATGCTATTCAATAATTGCAGCCAAAAAATGTTCTCTATGTTGCTCAGGTTGTTAACAAGTTTTAAATACAGATTATACTTTTCTAATTTTAATTTACTACGTTTAGTGTACAGGTATTTGATTCCTAAATCTAGCCATATTTGTTTGGCAGATTGTACAATTGCTTGTTGATATTTAGTATTTACATTGAATCTAATGTTGATAAATTTTTGAAAAACACCAAGAGTTTTACATTTTTTTAGAAAATTTATCTCGGCAGAAATTTTACAGAATTTCGTACTTAGTTTTTTGAACAGATTGAGTTCATTTACAGTCTAAAACTTAAACCTAATTTTAACAATTAACTTACAATCTAATTTTGACAATTATTCTCCATAAACCGGAAAGTCTTTACAATATTAAAATGTATTGGACACTGTGGTTTATAGTACAAAGAAAATGGATTTAACCTCCTAATCATAAAAAGTTTGTTTAAAAACTAAATATGTATTTCGGCAGCTATTTTTATTATATATTATATATAGTATTTAGTTTTTAAACAAACTTTTTGTGGTTAGGAGTTTAAATTCATTTTCTTTATGAAGGAATACATATAAACCTCCCTTGATTGATTTTCCATAAACTTAATTTATACAACCGCTTAATGACAGTTGTGGGTGAAAAAAGGACTCTTCAGGTTTTGAAAATTTCTATTTTCTTGCGTTAAAAATTTCTGACAGTTATACGAATATTTTTGGAATATCTAATCGAATATTATTCGGCAAGAAAAAACGTTTGACTTGATCTCTCATCGTGGGCATATCGTGGGATTTATTAGGGCTCTATAAACGTAATATATTAAAGTCTCTAATCCTCCAATACCTAACCCCATAACCCTCTAACTCCATAATACAATAACCACGTAACCATGATATTTTTGAAATTGACGGAGAATCTACTGAAGATGATGAAACTGGGAACCAATAACGATGTAGACTATTTTCCTTGCATCAAACAATCGAACTACTGCGTAACATGGTTATCGGAGTTAAACATTATGGAGTTATAGGGTTATTGGGTTACAGGATTATAGGGTTTAATACACTGTGTCCACGGATTGGGTTCACAATAGGAAAAACTTTTTATTTTTGGGTTTTCGAAAAAAGTGATTCTTTATAAAAGTTTTTGCTTGTCCTAAAACCCTAAGAAACTTTAGAGAAAGTGATAAATTCTGACTAATGGCTGAAACAAATTGAAATTTGTTTAATAAAATGTGGCAAAATCCGAAAATTTTTGAGTAAAATTTCTTTACCTGGTATTGTCAGTCACATCAGTAAACGTAATTAATTTACAAGCAAAATATTTTCAGTCTAAAACATTAACTCTAGAGCAGCAAATTTATTTATTTAAATGTTACGGCATTGGAAATTTTTCTTCTACTTCACAATTGAGATTTTCCGGATGTGAGAGTGATGGTAAATGTACTGAAAAAATTATTTAAAAACATGGAGAAAACAGGGTGGATGTTAAACAGAAAGAAAGCGAAAGAAACTTATAATGAGGATGATGCAGCTACAGTCTTGGCAATGGCGTCCATAGCTGAAACACCGCGCCTGCCTTTACGCAGAAGTGTAGTTTATTTAAATCTTTACAAGTCTTTATCGCATGCCAAAACAGACTTTTAAATTCATGACACTGACAATACAGGCTAATACGATTTTACTCAAAACTTTTCGGACTGCCATATTTTATGAGAATTTAGAACAGACTTTTCAGTTTTCCTCGGCTATTAGTCAGAATTTATTATTTTTGATTTTATTTATTATATTATTATATTATTTTTGACTAATCGATTTATTTATTGAATGCCCCTACTGTGTTTATGAAACGATTTAAATCAATTCGATCCGATTATGATTAATCGATTTGTTTATTGAATGCCCCTATTGTGTTGTCAACCTGAATACATACTTCCTTAGCACAATCTATTCAATTTTTTTTTTGAACTTTTTGAGACAATTTAAAATAGGTTGGACCAAAAAATAGTATGTATCATACGTGCTCGCTCTTGCAAAATGACAGTTTCTGGCCTAATGATACAAATAACTATTTTGGTCCCCCGGCTAGAAATGTTAGTATTATGTGGGCTGCTGGAAAATTTTCTGGAATTTAGTAGATCTAGAATTGTTAACGTTTATCAACTGTCATATTTGAAAATTTAACGTTTTTCGCCTACAATTCTATTGACAGTTCCTAACCAAGTGAACTAGTTTTGCTTGTACAGCATTTGAGAAAAAGTAATTTTGTGTAAACATGGAAATCTCGCGTGAATATTTTCATGCCATGATTTATTACGATTTCAAATGTGGTCTAACGCCGAAACAAAGCCTAGATCGGCTTCATTTGGCTTTTGGAGATGAAGCACCATCAAAGAGCAGTGTTTATAATTGGTTTGACCAGCGTGGACGTACCTCTCTCAGTGACGAATTACGTGAAGGTCGTCCATCAACATCTGTTGCTGTCACTAATATAGATGCTGTGCGTGAAATGCTTGAGCGAGATCGACATGTGACGTACCGTGAGATTCAAGCATCCTTATGCATTGACATAAAAGCAATACACCAGATTTTGCATGATCATGTGAACGTACGAAAGCTTTGCAGTCGTTGGATTCCACACAATTTAACAGAAGCGTAAAAGCAGGGTTGTGTCAAATGGTGCGAAGAAATGCTCAAGAAATTCAATGGATGTCGTTCAAATTTAGATTATAACATCGTTAGTGGTGACGAAACGTGAATCTATTCGTACGAGCCAGAAAGTAAACAACAATCTACCAACAATCTTGGGTATTTCAAAATGAACCAACACCAACAAAAGTTGTGCGTTTACACATTGCTGCGAATCAAAAGATTGCTTGTTTCTTTGGTTTAACTGAACATGTAGCAACCGTGGTTTTAAAGGATCGACAAACCGTTAATGTTGATTGGTATACTACAATTTGTTTGCCGGAAGTCATCGATCAAATAAGAAGAAACAATCGAAATCGACGAATTATTCTCCATCATGACAACGCCAGCTCTCACTCAGCCCGTCACACAGTTGATTTTTTGATACCGTTTACCAAATTTCATATGCGTTTTTTCATACCGTTTCCAGAAACTTTTCCAGCAGCCCACGTACAGTCGTTAAAATCGTCCGGAAACAGCCCTATTGAAGGCTTAGGCCATAAAAAAATTTACCAAACGTAGGCAACGAATTTATTCAATTAATTGTTAGGGCATTAGAATTTTTTTCTGTAACTTCACAATTGAAATTTTCCGGATGTGCCAGTGACAGTAATTGCACTAAAAAAATTATTTAAAAAAAGTGAAGGAAACAGGGTCAGTCTTAAACAGAAATAATATAAGGAACCTTATGAGGATGCTGCTACAATGCCACTGTTGGCAATGGCTTCCGTAGCTGAAACACCGTGTCTGCTTTTAAGCAGAAGTGCAGTTTATTTAAATCTTAACAAGTCTTTATTGCATGCCAAAACAGACTTTCAAATTCATGATACTGACAACACCGGCTAATATGAATTTACTCAAAACTTTTCGGACTTTGCCATATTTTATGAGAATCTGAACAGAATGTTCAGTTTTTCTCACCTATTAGTAGGAATCTATTATTTCCGATAATATCTCTGGAGGTCTTAGGACAAGCAAAAACTTTTATAAAGAATCACTTTTTTTGGAAAACTCAAAAATAAAAGTTTTTCCTATTGTGGACCCAATCTGTGGACACAGTGTATATTCTGTTTATAGAGCCCTGATATATTCCGAGAGAAAGAGATCAAGTCAAATTACTGAATAATGTGGTTATTGGAGTTATCGGTTTTGGGGTTATAGGGTTACGAATTTCATTAGTTTGGAGTTAATGTATAGGGTCATAGGTTGTAGGTGCACAGCTACCTCTACTCCCCTTACGTTTGTGTGTATTAGGGGTTGACTGCTAGGATTATGGGGTTATAACTAAATAAACTACTGAGTAACGTCGTTGTGGGAGTTATCGGTTAAAGGGTTATAGGATTATGGGTTGCAGGGCTGCAGCTGCTGGTGGTCTTGCCAGAACGTCTTACAAGAAGCAGCAGCAAGACCACCAGCAGCTGCAGCCCTGAGGAAGTTCTTCTGCAATGGAGAACGAAACGTCGGCAGTAGTTCTTATTCGAGGAGAGACGCGGTTCCAACCGGAAGCCAGGAATTCAACACACTGGTACAGTTTGTTCCGTCTGTAGACCGGGCTGCCTTTCTTTACTGGACATTAGTTTTTGTTTGGGGGATATTAACTCGTATTGCAGCACTGTCTACTGTAGGGGGCCGATTTATTACAGGTGAATTTAAGGTATTTTCGCTGCCACCAAGTGTCTTTGAACTAGGACATTGAATGAAATCATTACAAGGCCAGAGGCTTATGAGTTCTTCCAGGCTTAAGGAACTGTATACAGTTATTTCTTTGTCTTTTTGTAAATACACGTAATTAAAGTCAGAGCTACAAATTAAAGTATATTGAGGCAATGAAACTGTACAAAGGAATATCAAATGTTATACACTTATTAAATCATTACGATTTATGCGGGAAGCGAGGAGTAGATCGTACCTGATATTTGAAGGAAAGACTCCCCTCTCTGTTTGAGGACTCCGCAGCAGGATTCTTTTGGAGTTGCTCTCGGGTCGGGTTTTCCCATTCTTTTTGGATTCACTCAACCATCACCCGGTTATTAAACACAGTACAAATAATTTTCTGTGAGGAGGATTAAAAGACTAAAATAAACGAACTTTTAACTAGTTACAGGAAAAATGAATAAAAACCACAAGATAGTCAAACAGGGCTAGCGAATCATGTGCATACTTGAAGAGTAAGTAACGAACATTGATTATTTCCTTTGTTCGAGGGGGTCATACAGCCTGAATCTTATCTCAAAATTACGTCAAAATTTACCCAGGGACTGCTGTCACCTGATGAACTACTCTTTTTGCGTGGGTTGAATTACATTCTACTGGATTTAATTCCCAGGTCACAGCAAGAGGAAAAAAAATGTTATCACACTAATGTTTAGTCTCGGGCACGGCAAGTTCCTGTTAAAAAAAAAGAATTTATACATTCGCAATTTAGATTCTTTTACGAGCCATTAAAAAGGAATACGACAGACTTATTTAATTATTAAGAAAATATACATTAGGAGTAAAATTCCGGCTGTTTACACGTCCATTATGACTCACCCTGTATATTTTTCAAATGCTTGAAAAATACTCTTTTTAGCGATGTCAAAGAAGAAAGAACTCAGAGGAGAGACGCGGTTCCAACCGGATGCCAGGAATTCAACGATGGACGACGGCCGCGGAAGCCTAAACTGTAACAGTATATATTGCCAAATCTTTAAATGAGCAAGTAAAAAGATTTTGGTCAATTAATCAATTAAGTCCAAATAAAACTCATAAATAATGATGAAAAATATGTGAACAGATATATAAAAACACAACAAAACATGATGAATCTGGAAGACTTAGTATATTATTGACTATCATTGCGTCTCAGGCCAAATATACAAGATTTAGGAAATTCAAAAGATCCAGATCAAAAAGGTATTAAAAAAGAAAATTTTTAAAAACATGTCAAAGTAATGATTAATTATATTAAAATATTCTCTCAAGAGTGAGAATTTTTACTTTCCATTACTAAAAATGATTTCGGAATAATTACATTCACTATTGATCGAGAATAAACGGTATTAACGCGTTATTCTATAGGAATTGACGGTTAACTGCCGTTAGGTGCCGTGTTGGTTACCTAACTTACGTTGCCGTATAATTCCAATACAGACGCGCGCTCCATATTACTGTCTATACTCTAAGGTTCAAGCATAAACTTGTATAGTACTCCCGGAAATGTATCGGTTTTATGGTTTTGCCGTAAATACTTTAAGGTAATTGAGGGGCTGATAATCGGCTTAAGCAGCCCGCACCACGGTTGAATATTCTGTTAGCTGGGCAAATTCATAGGGATGTACAAAAATTCAAAAACAAGACGTTAACAAATACATTTCAGCAGAAATATTAAAGTATAACACGACACTTAATCTTTTTTCGCAAAATGTAATGACCGCTTTCCTTATATAATTAAGGATTTGTTCACGGTACCCGGAATTATTAATTGCATTTGCCGTAAATAATATAATTGAAGTTTGTTCTTGTCCGATGAAAATAGTAAGTACAAGGTTTTTTTAATCTCAAACCGGACAGAAAAATGAAGGGAAACACACTCAACGTTTCGCTATAGATTTATAGCTTCGTCAGGAGTGAAAAAAAGTAAATAAACAAGTTGTCAAGAGAAACAAGTCGTCAAGAGAAACGAAAAGGTAACATGATTTTTAAACTAAACTACGAGTTGTTCGGAATAAAAGTAACGAGAACTAATTAAAGCTACTTTTTTTTTTTTTTTTTTAATATATAATTAATTAATTGACAGATCTATATCTTGTTTAAAGAGTCCAGAAAACTACAAAATATGTCATTTAAATTTTCAAAGTCCGTACGTTTATTAATAGAATTTCCAGACATTTTAATTTTACACATTTCTATGAAACGTCTTTTAAAAATATTAGATTCACTGTACAAAATATCAGTATTATCAAAATCAAAATTATGATTATTTACTAATGAATGCTCTACAAGCATTGAATGATTTTGATTATTTTTTTGAATATGATATTTATGTTGGTCTAAACGTTTTTTTAAATTTTGGCTCGTTTCACCTATATAAACAGAATTACAATTTGAACATTTGATTTCATAAACCACGTTAGGTTGTTTTAATTTCGGTATTTTGGTTTTTAAAATTAATTAATTAGACAAACTTCGAATCATAAATACATATCTTTGCCTTATATAGAAATGTGTAAAATTAAAATGTCTGGAAATTCTATTAATAAACGTACGGACTTTGAAAATTTAAATGACATATTTTGTAGTTTTCTGGACTCTTTAAACAAGATATAGATCTGTCAATTAATTAATTATATATTAAAAAAAAAAAAAAAAAAAAAGTAGCTTTAATTAGTTCTCGTTACTTTTATTCCGAACAACTCGTAGTTTAGTTTAAAAATCATGTTACCTTTTCGTTTCTCTTGACGACTTGTTTCTCTTGACAACTTGTTTATTTACTTTTTTTCACTCCTGACGAAGCTATAAATCTATAGCGAAACGTTGAGTGTGTTTCCCTTCATTTTTCTGTCCGGTTTGAGATTAAAAAAACCTTGTAAATAATATAATTTGTGTACACCCCTGCAAACTACGCGTGCGGACGGGTTTATTCACAAGCAGCTTATCTTTATTGTCTCATTACCTTAGTATTGCTATTACCTGCCATAAAAACGATACATTTCTGGGACTACTGTAGTACAGTATAACACTGCTAGCATGCATTCTTCTGACCCTACCAAAAACAGAAAAAAAAACACCAAAGACCATTCTTTAATTGCTTGTTTTACATTTATTTGTGTTTGAACCCTGTATCCTAAATTAAATTTCAAATGCCCAAACCGTTTTACGAGTGCTCAATTATATTAATGATTGATCAAAAAAGAAAAAGTATCGATCATTTGAATTTCATCATACATGGCTCATGTAGAAAAGCTCAGGCAGATGTTCAATTAAATACACGCCTTTAAATAATTTATTATTAAATAATCACTCACCAACTCAATAATTTTCAGTGGCGAGTCATTATAACTAATTTCAATTGCGAGTGATTCTAGCCAATCGACGAGTATCCCGCCTCCTGTACAAACAAAACTATTGCATTTTAATATCGACAAAAGTGTACCTATACTTATTTATGACTCAATATTAAACGGCACATTACTTATTAGATCAATTAGAAAAAGAAATGCTCACTCAATGTCTTGAAATATAATGTAGAAGTTTGGAAGCTATAAATCGTGTAATTTCATTCTAATGCGTTCCAGTAATTCGACAAAGCCACTACTTTGATTAAATTTTAGTTCTTAACATTTTTACAGTACATTAAATTTTCATTAGGTCTTAAGACGATCTATTTGAAAAAATAAGTTATGATCTAATGAAAATTGTTAAAAACCAAAAATGTTAAAAATAAAATTTCAATCAAAGTAGTGGCTTTCTCGAATTACAAAGAACACATTAAAATGAAAATATACGATTTACGGCGTCGCAAATTAAAAAAAAACAAACAAAAATAGTTTTGTTGCCATGGAAATCAAAATTGAAAGTAACACACATTCGGACTCATAATGACCTGTAGATTTGAAATATGTAAAAATATACAGGCTGTTCCATTTACAATAAGAAAGTTGATGTAACTTCCGGCGCAACCGGAAGTCGCACTGTGGCCAGTGCTACGTCGGAGCATTCAGCTTTTTATTTAATTTATGGATCCCGAATTTTATGTAAATAATAAAAATTTTATAACAGTGGACACATAGCGTGGACGAATCCGAGAAGAGAATCTAAGAAAAGGTGCTCAATAACCGCAGGTAAAGATTTAAAGTTGAACATTTGCGCCTCCGTTCTGGGAAATTATTTATTTCTTACATAGACGAAAATTTGCTTGTAAACTTCTTATTTTGTGAGGACATTTATCTGAAACCTTATTTCTTGCAGATCAAAAATAATCATGTATCAATTGTGTGGCACTTGGCTGTGATATCATTTACTTCTGGTTTAACTATAATTGCTACCCTACCCCCTCTGTATTCTTCTGTTGATTGCACTTTCTTAAATAATTAATGTTCCCTATAATTTTATTATATTTTATATTTAGTTTTATTTTTACTTCTATTTTGGCGAAATAAACATTGTATTATAATAGCTAAAGCAGCCAGCCACTTAGAAATCTTGTGAGCGTCTTTCCAGGCCTTCTTTCTTTTTTAGCCGCGAATATACTAGTATTTTAAACTCAATCCTTATATCTCGAACGATTCATGCAAATATCGTTTTTCTACAGTTGCTCAAAAAATGGGTATTTACGCATTAATTTTACTGCGCAAAACACGCGTTTTTCTTACAGTTAAAAAAAATTTCTCGCACTCTGAAAAAAAGAATTTCTGACATTTAAAAAAATGTCAGATATTCCTTTCTATTTAGTGATGTCATTGGCTATTACAATTTTCTTTAAAAAAAAATTTATATTATAATTCAAAAATTAATTATATGTGAAAAGCAAACTATTCACTGAATTATTATCTAAAACTTAACGAGATATGCCTGACTGACGAAAAATCAAGAATGGCAATTTTTACTTATAACTTAAAAATAAAAGAAGACGGTCAATTTTTGTATATACTATTGATTTTATCTTTAAAAAAGATCATAACCGTACAGAGATGCCCGTAAGAGTAAGCTTGAGAGTATAAATTTGTTTGAAATTTTGATAAAGACTATCATAATTCCAATTCCATTTAACATTGCACTACTTAGTATCAGTGCTAAATAATAATACATAAACATGGGTTTTACATGTATTTAGAAAAACAATTATTTCCATATTAATAGAAAAAATAGTTGCAAATCGATTTTGATTACAATGATTACAAACCAAAATGACTTATCCAAGGATATTCGCAATTGCGATGTAATAGTAATAAATAGCTTAAACAGCGACATCCTACGATCGCTTTTTGACCTGACATTGCATTAGGATTGACAAATTGAAGCTAGTGAGCTGCATAGTAAGTCATCCCAAACAAGGCGGCCATACTTGCCGTCAAAGCATAAGTTTTAAAAAAATTGTTGCAAGTTAAATTATATTAAAACAAAAGATTCTTTGTTCATGACCTAATTAATTATATAACTCACATCGCTGATTCATATATCGGTCATGGTCATGTATGATGCTTGCTGTATTAATGTGTAGATGTATTTCGCTATAAATACACTTATTCACATTTTAATCAGAGACTAGTCTTAGTAGTCTTCAAATAGTGTTTTATTAGTGCTGTACGAATTGTTGTACGTAATCGTGTTAAATAAATAAATAAATAAAATTATAATTAAATAATTAAATAATTTGTTATATCTCCAAGTAAATAATAATAATTTTTAAAAACGCCTTACCCGCTCCGGAAGATATAACTTGCAAATAGTTTTTTTTTTCTTCAAATTTTTTTTATATTTATTAGGTTTACAATTTGAAAGGCATTACTATTAATTAAAATAATTTTTTAAAAGTAAATGCCTTTTGAACTTTCAATAAATTCCAAGGAAGAATTATGTATCTTCTTATTAATAAATCGCAGGTTGAATAAAATTCACGAAAACACAAGACAAAAATGTACTAATTTAAAAATACAACATATTAGTTCAGCATAATAATAATAATGATTTGAAGATCTACAAATAAGCAATTGCATATTGTATTATATGCACGGGTGCAATTTAAAGTAATGCAAATAATTTTATTTAAAATTTGCAGAAATATAATTTACGAAGTGGTCGAAAATTTCAAAGAATATTGTTAATGCTGAGGCAGCGGCGTAAATGTAAAATTCCTAATGATATTACCTAACTGTTCCCCGTAAATTTAACCTGAGCGGCACAAATGTATCGGTGGCGCAAATGTCCTCGGCGCAAATGTCCCGACACCAGCGTGGACACCTGTATTGAGATTGGACACGGGTTTATTAGAATTTTTTCCGTTTTGATCTCTACTACCTACCTGCCAAATGTTGTATAAGTTTTTTATTAACACCCTGTATACCGGCTGTCTCGCGCCATGCTTTGACCCTTCTAGAAACATTATTTATTAATCGTCTTGCATGAATTTTGTAGACAATAAATTAAACAACAAATGCAATTTTTAGACATACTGCCAGCCACCATAGGACTTCCGGTTTCGCCGGAAATGATATCAACTTTCTTATTTTAAATAGAACACCCTATACATTTTTACATATTTGAAATCTACGGGTCATTATGAGCCCTAATACACGTATCAATTGGTAACTTTGGTTTCCATGACAACGAGAAAAAAAAAGTTTTTTATTTTTCAGTCTAGAAGGCTATGAATCGCATTTTCTCGATCTTATGAGAAGTGTATCGAGAAAATCAATCCCTTGATTGTATTTTGATTTTTAACTTTTTTGCAGCGTTTGAAATTTTCGTTAGGTCGTAACTCATTTTTTTAAATAGAACCTTAATTCAACAAAAACATTTTTCTGAGTATGCTGACACCAAAAACGTCATTTTTAAAGTTATTTGAAATAAAGTGTAAAACTTCAATAAAACTGCTGTTCTAAATTATGTGTGCGAAAAATGTTCGGCGCTTTTCAGAAGATGTTGTGAATTTGTGAATAAATTATTGCCATTCATTTTTAATCCAAATGCCTATTTACTACCTGTTTGCCTTAAACTTCTTATTTTATTACCGCGCCTGTGTGCATCACACGTCACCCGCCACCTGCCACCCGCCACCCATTTTGCGCCATCAGCCACGCCGGCCCTGATTATAAGTAATTTATTTATATTTTAGTATAACAAAGCAGCTTGAGACACAATTTCAGTACATAATTTGCTTTTGCAAGCTAAATCAAGTGCATTCTTTTCTCCCTACTGCCTACATTCCAACAGCTCTACCACACAACGTACAAAAATCTTTTTCAAAATAAATTAATAAGTTAACGTGTTTTTTCGTTTTAATTTGACTAAAAAGTAATTGATGAATTACATATGGGCTCTGCTTTAAGTGTTCACGTCAGTGCTGCCTTATTAAATTAAATTTATGAGTTTAGTAATCTCAAGAGTGCTTCTTGATAAACATTTGAAATTAACTGTTAATAAATATTGGTTTAAAATATGTCATGATCCAATAAATATTAAGAATAACTGAAATCGATTCTTGCCCAATGCAAATTGTAAGAAAATAGTTTTTGAACTTTAAACAAAAAAAGCAAATAAATTTGGGCCCGATTTCGTAATCGAAGTAAACGAGACATTTTTAATAAAAGTCACATTCCGATGTGTAAATAAGTTTTAGCATTTGCTTTGACGTCTGATTGTGACTTTATTTCTCGTGCAGTTTGAAACGGTCGCGGATTTGCTTATAAACAAATCGTGATTGATTTTCGATTATGGAACAAATTACAAATAACAGACAAATATTGTTTTTCGTAGAAGTTCTAGTAACGCCGGAAACGGTTGAGACGGGTCGTTGTAGGTTTACAAGAGGCAATAAATTTGAAGTACAAAACACTTCAGTAACAGCAGGGCATTTGCCGAGTTTTAGAATGTATTCGTTTTGTCTCATTTTGTGAAGGAGTGTCAGTCATGCTTTAATAGGATAAGGGCCGGTTATGTAAGATAAGATGATTTTCAAAATCACTGGGGGGTCGAGTTGTTTTTGGAAGGCGATAACTTTAGAACGAATGTTAACTTTCGCAAAGGAAACAATAAATCAGTCACTTGTAAAGCGAGTGCATGTTCAAAATTTTAAAAGACAAGAAACAGACTTCGAGATGGGACATTTACGGTGAGTTATGCGTGTAAATGTATTACTGGGGTGTTTTCTAAAAGGAGGAGTGGACAGTAACTTTTCGAAAACGGTATCGATTGGTCGGGGGTGTTGTCAAGCTCTTTTCGAAAATCGGGTGGGGCTCACTAACGAGGGTGGAAAAGGGAAAAGTTATTTTAATGAAGGAGTCAGATTTTGTCATCTGAAAAGACCGGTTGAATACCAAACGCCGAGTTGCAATTTTGAATTTAGTAGTTTGTCTTAAGTAAGTTGTGTTCCAGAATCGTGTTTTCAATCACCATTACGGGTGTAGCTTCAAGTGTTTGAAAGGCATTTTAATAAATTTTTGCTTCCGCACACGGGCTCGACGCGAGTGGTTTTAAAACAGAGTGAGGGGTGCGCAAATTACTAGGACTTGGACAGTTAGGTAAAAGGTCATTTAATCGTTATTGCTTCGCCGCATTTTTGGTGGTTTTAATTGATTCCAAACCTTTTTAATCGAGTCATAACTGTAGACAGAGAGCTTTGAAATTCAATAATCGAGTTCGCATTCGAGTCAGTTTGAATTTACATAATTAAACACAGTTGGTTGACGTTCCCAACTTTGCCTTATAAATTACTAGTATTTTAATTGTAGAATTGTCGTATTTAAGTTTAAATCAGTGTATGTCACTAGGTTCGTCGGAGTACGCGTTCTGCGACTTGATCAACCAAAGTAGTTAACTTTACCACTAATCTACTGAAATCTCCAGTCTAGTGTACCAATTGTAGAAGTGTTCCTGTCACCTTTGGGAACCCTCGTATCATTTAGTGACCTCGCTCACAACTGGGATCTGAGTGATTACGAGAGTTGTCCCAGTTTGAATCCCTGGTCGAAAGGCAAGTAATATCTGCCGACTAATTAAGTGTGACCAGCACTAATTTATCACCAGAAATCAAGGCCAAGTTAATTTCCAGTACGAATTTCTGACAAATTCCTAGGCCAAAGATACTGAAACGAAATTAAGCGCTCAACTCACGAAACGAGCATTTCTTCAAACCCGTGGGTTTTACCAGTTGGGGTTTATTAGCTGAGATATATTGCGGGAGAATATAGAGGATTGACTTTGCGACCACTGGACTTAAGCACCCATAGTGTACGGTCATTATCAGCGGTCAATCGGGTCCACAAGTGGGTAACAGCTTTAGGCGACGAAAATATACAGGGGGAAAATAACCGAGAGTCACTGTACCTCAACCCCTATACCTGGTTTCGAGTAGACAAAGTTCCTGGCCAGAAGAATTAATTAATCTAGCTTTAGGGGGGGTCCCAAGGGGACATCCGTGAAAAATAAAAGCGATCACTGTGTATACCTCTGCAAATAGATCACTAAGAACCGCATCTCGTATCACCCACTTTCCCCAAACATCTAACTAATTAGGAAATTAATTCACCTAATTAAGGTACACTGTAGACTCACGTGTCACGCTGTACATTGGTTGATTTGGTCAGAGTGTCGTTTTAGAGTACGATCTTAAGTGGCAATCACTGTACCTAAACAGAGCTCAATAGAGACATTATTTTTATTGGTAATCAAATCGAGGACAAAGTCCCGTGGAAATTATTGTGCTGAGCGAACTCGATTCCACCAGAAATGTTGGTTAAGTTAGATCGCAACTATATTCGAGAGTGAAATCTGTTAGCTGAGTCTTACTGTATTGCTCGCAACTGCTATATTGGGTAATCGCTGTATTGACGTATAAATTCACGAGGGTTTTTACGCTCATTTACCAGATTCCTAGGGGGGCTGGTAACGGAGTTTTTTCCCCTCGTTTTTCTCAATAAACGAAGTAAATTAAAGTTAATATCTCGCATTTTTATTTTAACGTACTTAGTTCCTTAAATCTCTCAAATTTATTGCGCGACCGCACCAACAACGAGTCTTGAGTTACGTCACAGGTAAGGTCCTACAAATTTAATTAGACGATCACGATTTTTATTGAAATAGATAAAACATATAGCCTATTTACGAGTCAGAAGGTAAATTTTGACAGTTTCTGAATTACGTGTCAATTAGAGTAATCTCTTTTTCTATTGTGTTGAGACAGTTTGTTATTGTAATTGGTTGTTCCGTTTAACAACAAAATCAGTGACGTGTCGGCGCGTTACAAGTTCAATTATGAAACCAGGCGTTATTTATTTTTTCACTCCTAGCGAAGCTATCAATCGATAGTGAAACGTTAAGTGCTCTTTCCAATTTTGTTAGTTCCTGTTTAAAGTTTAATAATTATTTTCTTAGTAATAACAACTACAGGAACAATAAATTACCGCTTAAAAAGTACAAGGAATTACTAATTTTTATTTATCTGAGTGTGATATCATTGTCATTATTTATACTTTGCCTTAGTAAAATCTGTAAGGGTGTGCTTCGAGTAACACAGAAACCAGATCTATTTGCTGTTCGACTTCAAATAACATTAGCACAGGAAGCCAGTCATTTGTCAATATATTTCTGTAATTTGTAAATTGTGACCCTGAGTTCATTCATTCTCTCTTGCGAATTTTAACTGAATTACAGCGGGAATTTGTTTAGTTACCTGAATCCCTGTTTTCTCTTTTGATCTTTCTCAATTTTCCAATTTTCAGTTCCTCTTTAATTTTTTTCCCTATATAGTGCAGAGGTTGTCTCAAAATTGCCTGGCTCGAATATCATTCAACTGAATTGTTGCGAGTTTTATTTTTTTATTTAAGGCCTCTTCAATTCTTTTTATTCATCTGTAATAAATAGAGCAGGGATTAAATGCACATAATATACAAGCTTTTTGGATAAAATATGCCCTAACATGTACAGGACATGCAAAAAAATACGTGTAGATATGCATATATGCTTTAACATTTACAAATTAAAAAAATAATTTAGGAATTTATTTATTAAATAACAGAGATAAAATTTAGTTTTTTAGTTTACGTGATTTGGATCAATTTACAAAGATTTACGTGTTTGTTTCGTGCAAGATCAGCTAACACCATTAACATTCTTAGACCATTATTGAATGATACTGTTTCCTAAATTATTTCAAAAGTGATAAAAAAAATTCAAAATTAACTACTTTAATATTGTGTGAAAATTGTTTTAAATTTATAAATAAGGCATTGCGGAAGTCGCACAAAACCTTAAAACTTCACTACAGTTCGTCAAGCTGAGGGGTCCGGTATAGGCCCGGTATTATAAAGGCAAGTTAGCTTTAACTATTGGTTTATTCCCATGGTAACAATTGTGAATTGTGGCAATAAACTGGGAGTTAAAGTTAACTTTCATTTATAATATCGGGTCTTAAAAAACTGTTTCCCTATTCTTAAAGTAAATTTAAATTAAAGTTTCCTTAAAGTCTGATTTTGAAAACGGCTATTAGAGATTTAAAACAATTTTCATCGGATAAGAATTGACTTGAATTTCAACTTCAACTTTTTTAACGCTTTTCCATTTCACTGCATTAACATATTGTCACCGTCCCAAAAAGATGATTAAGGATAAATTCATTATCCATTTTATCCTTACCTATATAACTAATATGTGCCAATATTTTTCAAAATGAAGTAAAGACTGACCGTTATTCATTATTGTATCAGTTAATAATTACAGCCACCCAGCTTAGCTTCAAATTGGTTCAAAATAAAAAAACGAATTTACTAATTTATTTAAAAAGTTTGTCATTATTAGTTATGTACGTGTCAAGCTTTGTAATAGTTATTCACGTATCAAGCTCTGTGTAACGCGCCGACACGTCACTGATTTTGTTGTTAAACGGAACAACCAATTACAATAACAAACTGTCTCAAACCAAAGCAAAATAAATTACTCTACTTGACACGTAATTCAGAAACCATCAAAAATTAACTTCTGACTCGTAAATGGCCATATGTTTTATCTATTTCAATAAAAATCGTGATCGTCTAATTAAATTTGTAGGACCTTACCTGTGACGTAACTCAAGACTCGTTGGTGCGGTCGCGCAATAAATTTGAGAGATTTAAGGAACTAAGTACGTTAAAATAAAAATGCGAGATATTAACTCTAATTTACTTCGTTTATTGAGAAAAACGAGGGGAAAAAACTCCGTTACCAGCCCCCCTAGGAATCTGGTAAATGAGCGTAAAAACCCTCGTGAATTTATACGTCAATACAGCGATTACCAAATATAGCAGTTGCGAGCAATACAGTAAGACTCAGCTAACAGATTTCAATCTCGAATATAGTAGCGATATAACTTAACCACAATTTCTGGTGGAATCGAGTTCGATCAGCACAATAATTTTCCACGGGACTTTGTCCTCGATTGGATTGTCAATCAAAATAATTTCTCTATTGAGCTCTGTTTAGGTACAGTGATTGTCACTTAAGATCGTACTCTAAAACAACACTCTGACCAAATCAACCAATGTACAGCGTGACACGTGAGTCTACAGTGTACCTTAATTAGGTGAATTAATTTCCTAATTAGTTAGATGTTTGGGGAAAGTGGGTGATACGAGATGCGGTTCTTAGTGATCCATTTGCAGAGGTATACACAGTGATCGCTTTTAGTTTTTCACGGATGTCCCCTTGGGACCCCCCCTAAAGCTAGATTAATTAATTCTTCTGGCCAGGAACTTTGTCTACTCGAAACCAGGTATAGGGGTTGAGGTACAGTGACTCTCGGTTATTTTCCCCCTGTATATTTTCGTCGCCTAAAGCTGTTACCCACTTGGTGGACCCGATTGACCGCTGATAATGACCGTACACTATGGGTGCTTAAGTCCAGAGGTCGCAAAGTCAATCCTCTATATTCTCCCGCAATATATCTCAGCTAATAAACCCCAACTGGTAAAACCCACGGGTTTGGAGAAATGCTCGTTTCGTGAGTTGAGCGCTTAATTTCGTTTCAGTATCTTTGGCCTCGGAATTTGTAAGAAATTCGTACTGGAAATTAACTTGGCCTTGATTTCTGGTGATAAATTAATGCTGGCCACACTTAATTAGTCGGCAGATATTACTTGCCTTTCGACCAGGGATTCAAACTGGGACAACTCTCGTAATCACTCAGATCCCAGTTGTGAGCGAGGTCACTAAATGATACGAGGGTTTCCAAAGGTGACAGAAACACTTCTATAATTAGTACACTGGACTGGAGATTTCAGTAGATTCGTGGTAAAGTTAACTACTTTGGTTGATCAAGTCGCAGAACGCGTACTCCGACGAACCTAGTGACATACTGATTTAAACTTAAATATGACAATTCTACAATTAAAATACTAGTAATTTATAAGGCAAAGTTGGGAACGTCAACCAACTGTGTGTTTAATTATGTAAATTCAAACTGACTCGAATGCGAACTCGATTATTGAATTTCAGAGTTCTCTGTCTACAATTACGACTCGATTAAAAGGGTTTGGAATCAATTAAAACCACCAAAAATGCGGCGAAGCAATAATGATTAAATGACCTTTTATCTAAGTGTCCAAGTCCGAGTAATTTGCGCACCACTCACTCTGTTTTAAAACCACTCGCGTCGAGCCCGTGTGCGAAAGCAAAAATTTATTAAAATGCCTTTCAAACACTTGAAGTTACACCCGAAATGGTGATTGAAAACACGATTATGGAACACACCTTACATAAGACAAACTACTCAATTCAAAAATTGCAACTCGGCGTTTGGTATTCAACCGGTCTTTTCAGATGACAAAATCTGACTCCCTTAATTAAAATAACTTTTCCACCCTCGTTAGTGAGCCCCACCCGATTTTCGAAAAGAGCTTGACAACACCCCCGACCAATCGATACCGTTTTCGAAAAGTTACTGTCCACTCCTCCTTTTAGAAAACACCCCAGTAATAAATTTACACGCATAACTCACCGTAAATGTCCCATCTCGAAGTCTGTTTCTTTTCTTTTAAAATTTTGAACATGCACTCGCTTTACAAGTGACTGATTTATCGTTTCCTTTGCGAAAGTTAACATTCGTTCTAAAGTTATCGCCTTCCAAAAACAACTCGACCCCCCAGTGATTTTGAAAATCATCTCATCTTACATAACCGGCCCTTATCCTATTAAAGCATGACTGACACTCCTTCACAAAATGAAACAAAACGAATACATTCTAAAATCTTGGCAATACCCTGCTGTTACTGAAGTGTTCTGTACTTAAAATTTATTGCCTCTTGTAAACCTACAACGACCCGTCTCAACCGTTTCCGGCGTTACTAGAACTTCTACGAAAAACAATGTTTGTCTGTTATTTGTAATTTGTTCCACAATCGAAAATCAATCACGATTTGTTTATAAGCAAATCCGCGACCGTTTCATTCGCCCCTACTAGAAATGCGCAGTTTGCTCCGACGAACGAGCAATTTCTAGTTTTCCCCCAAAACGGAAGCGTCTGGTTCGCCACCTCCTGGATGGATTCGCTGGTAGCTGCTGCTGTTGCTCTCCCTTCCTAGATTAGCTCCTAAATCCCCCCCCCCCCAGACAGAAACATACATGCAAGCCTAGACACGATAACCGCCCGCGAACTCGCCATGGCCAATATACGCAATACCAACCAACTCAAACCTCCACTGAACAGACAAAAATCCCGTACGAAAAACAATAAAAATACAATTTCCATACCCTTCAACTTATGAACACCCCCCCGCACAACTACGCCGCTGGTACTGCCTTCTGTGCGCCCCTATTCGTCAGACTCGCTAGCTACGACACAATTCTCACCCACATCTATAAACAGTTTAACAACTCACTAAATTAATGCTGTCCTCCAATAACCCCTACGTGCACCTGAAACATTCCCACTGCACTAATTCGCTGGTCATTCACTAATAATATCATTTAAACCGTAGTACTCATTAATCACCCAACCACTGTTAATTAACTGAACTATACACCTCTTTAATCACCAACCATTTGATCTCACTTCACCTCGTTTTAATCATCCACCATAATCTTAAACCACTTCTCCCGATCACACACGCCCTTATTTAGAAAGGATTCTGTTTTTTTTTAATTATTATTACTATAACTATATATACTCCAGGTAATAATTCAACCCGATCAAATAACCACTAGTCACCACAATTAACACCCCTAATCCTAAACTCTCGCCACTATTAACTGGACTGCTTTATCACTAAGGTCTGATTAATTTCGCTCCTCCATACACTAACAACACATGGATTGATTACACCCTCGTTAAGCCCCCCTCGTAACAATCATTGCACTTCTAACTTCCGATCACCTCCTTAATTCCACCTCGCACTTCTTCAATCGATATAACACCTTGAATAATCTCGGTTTATTTAAGCGCAATAATCCGGCAACGCGATCACTACTGTACATTAATAATCTTTAATACCACCCTCTTAATTATCACCTTAATTTAACTCCACTCACTTGCTAATCACTCGCCACTCTCATCTGGTATAACCACTAGACTATTAATTGACACTAAAATATTCCACACCGTAATCCAACGAACGATTTACTCTTGCGGTCACCTCACTTCCGAACCCGTCTAATTACCACTATTTCATAATAAACAACCAACAAACCATGTCCATTCTTCGAGGTTTTATTGTTAGCTACTGAGACACCCCGCCGCGCTACCTGTAAAGCCAGACGTCTAGGGTCCCTTCGTTCACTGACCGTCTGTACTGCCCTACCGACACACTTCCACTCTCGTTGTTGCGGAATTCCCTTTTGACCTGGATACTAAGTTTTATAGACGTCCGTCTAGACGTTACCTGCTTTTGGACCGAGACTGACCCCACTTATTCAACCTCCGGTATCCTGTAATATGGCCTCAAATTCCTGGCGTTAAACACACCTCGCGTATTGCCGTTTTCGGATTCCAACAGGTAGGCATTTACGTGTACTCTTCGGCGAACGACATATGGTCCCTCGTATAGATGACAGAATTTTTGATTTACACGCTCCGCTAGAATCGAAATCGGATTTGTCCTAATTAATACCCAATCTCTCTCGTTGAATGGTGGTTGATATCTCGTTTGCTGTCGCCCCCGCCGTTGAGCCATGTTTCTCGTGTGACGCCTCACCTGATCCCGCATGTGTTCCACTTCTTGGTTCAAAACAAATGGGTTAATCCGACGAATTATTTCTCTGTAAGGCACTTCCGGTTCTTCTCCGAATGCAATCGTAACTGGCGCGAATCCTGTAGAGTCGTGTGGCAACGAATTTAAGCACGTCTGTAGCTCCTCGATGTGGTCAATCCAACCTGTATGTCGCCTTGAACAAAACGTCCTGAAAAACCGCCCAATTTCTCTCATAACTCGTTCGACTGGATTCGATGCTGGATGTCGTATGGAGGTATACTGCACCTGAATCCCCGCTTCCGCCATCCTTTGTCTCCACAGTCTTGATGTAAACTGCGTTCCGTTGTCGCTGAGAATTCGTTCCGGCTTGATCCTAGATTCCTCTAAAATTTTTCGCGCGGCGATGTTCGCGTTTGCCCTTCTCATTGCATATAATTGGACAAATTTTGAGAACACATCGATCGTCACAAACAAATAAACCGCCCCGAAGCGCGCGCGTGGCAATGGCCCGTAGAAATCCACTGACATCAATTCACCCACTCGATCAGCGATTATCGGCTGAAATTGCCCGGCAAAATTCCTGTTTAAATGCTTGGTCCGCTGACAGCTGTCGCAACTTCGAAGAATTTTCCTGATTGACTGTCGCATTTTCTTCCAAAAGAACAATGAGCGCATCGCGTGGAATACTTTTCCAGCTCCAAAGTGCCCATATGCCTCGTGGAAATGTCGGACTAAATCAAAAATCAGACTCCTTGGCACCGCCACTAACTTCGACTGTGTAAATCGGCAATTGTACAGCAGAACTCCGTCATGCAACTCGTATCCGGTTTGCCTTTCCTCGTCGTCTTGTGTGTAGATTGTCCCGAGATAAGGGTCCTCGCTCTGTAGCTCCCCGATATGTATTAACCTTCTCCGTAAACCTGGGCTGTCGGTGATCGTCAAAGTGGCAATTATCGGTGCCGGATGTCCTTGCACCCCTGCAGTTGAT
The DNA here is from genome assembly GCA_036172665.1 of Prosopocoilus inquinatus. Taxonomy (NCBI): domain Eukaryota; kingdom Metazoa; phylum Arthropoda; class Insecta; order Coleoptera; family Lucanidae; genus Prosopocoilus; species Prosopocoilus inquinatus. The sequence goes on from CM069870.1 coordinate 47,918,888, forward strand.
GAACCCGCTGGGAATCGAGACAGCGTATCCGCGACGATGTTCTCTCTTCCCTTGATGTGATGTACTTCGAAATCAAACGCTTGTAACATCAGCACCCACCTGGTTAAACGTTCACTTAACAACCTGCACTGTTTCAGAAACTGTAACGCATGATGATCACTATAAATAATCACTTTAGCGTTCACCAAATATGTGCGAAATTTCTGTAAGGAGAAAATGATTGCGAGTAATTCCTTTTCGGTCGTGGTGTAATTCATCTCAGCAGTATTCAACGATCGGCTGGCGAAGGCGATTACTCCTAGTTCTCCCCCCTCCTTCTCTTGACATAGTGCACTACCGATACCGAATCCTGAACTATCCGTTTGTAGTATAAAAGGTTGATCGAACTTCGGGTGACACAACATTACACTTTGCAAGAATAACTCCTTGAGGTGCTGAAAACTAGCCTCTTCTTCGCTTCCCCACTTCCATTTGACTTCTGTCTTCAACAGCTGTCGTATTGGCAGTGTGTGTTCGCTGTAATTCCGTTGGAACTGCCGATAATAGTTGCATAAGCCTAGGAAAGCTCGCAATTGTTTCACGCGTGTAGGCGTAGGGAACTTCTGAATCGCTTCTACCTTTTCTGGGTCCGGCCGTATCCCTTCTGTTGATAAGATGTGTCCTAGAAACTTAATCTCCTCCTGTATGAAACACGACTTCTCTAAATTCACAGTTAAATTGGCATCTTGTAACTTCGTTAAAACTGCTCGCAAGTGTTCTAAATGCGTTATAAAATCCGGAGAGGCGATCAACAGATCATCCACGTAGTTCACGGCAAATTCCCTTACTTCCGGCCCTAAAACTAAGTCCATGCAACGGCTAAAACTAGCCACTGCTGTCTTCAATCCGAATGGCAGCACCTTAAACGTATAACTTCGTCCATTGTAGAGAAAAGCAGTGTATTTACGGCTGTTTTCATGTAGCGGAATCTGCCAGTAGGAAGAGCGTAAATCTAACGACGAAAAATACCTCACGTTATAGAAACGGTGTATCAGTTCCTCGCTTGGTGCAGGGCTCTCTCTGTCTGCCACCATCCTCTCATTTAATTGTCTCGCATCCAAACAGAGTCGCACGGTCCCATCCTTTTTCTTAACTACAACAATCGGACTCGAATATGGAGACGCTTCACGCTGTATAATTTGTAAGTGTAACATTTTCTGAATTTCATCGTCTACCGCAGGTCTTAATGCAAAGGGTACCGGATATGATCTCTTCATAAATGGCGTCTCATTCTGCATTAAAATTTCATGCGTATACATGTGCGTTAGTCCGGGTATTTTAGCGAATACTTGATAGAATTCAACGAGCAATTCTTTCATGTGTTGCTTCTCAATCGCATGTATGTTGCACCCCTCGATTTTACCCTGTATAGACTCGACGCTTTCATAGTTTTCTTCGTCTCGTCGCAAAGCGAACTCTTCGACTACCTCTTCGTCCGACTCACCTGTGTCGCCGCATGTTTGACGCTTGTAAGCTGCTTCGACTCGGGTTATTAGCTGCACTTGATATCGGTGTTTTTCCGCGGTAAATTCTAGGATGCCTTCCTCGAAATCAATCTTCGCCTGGTGTCGAGTCAGCCAATCCTCTCCGATGATAATCGGTTTAATTAATTTCTTAACAACTAAGCACGCCGTCTGTATTTCCGCTCCGCCAATATACATGGTGATAAAAGCTTGCAGTGTGATCCTTATGCTTCGTTGACCTACGGCGCCTTTTAATTGCGTTGTTTTAACGGGTAACACCGGAATGTGTATTCCCTCTGAAAGGATCTGATAATAAACCTCCTCTGAAACACACGAAACTTCACTCCCTGAATCAACCAACGCCGAGGTCTCGATGCCTCCGTCGATCCGGATTGCAATTGCTGGGATCACTCGACGAGTCTCCTTCTCTCCGCCAAGAATAAATTGTTGTCCCCTCTGTAACGATAAAATTTGGAAACAACCTACGCCCCTAGCTTCTGTTGATTCTCCTGGACTAGATAATTCCCTGTAGCGCAAACACTTCCGACGCGACTCGCCTGAAAAACCCAATCCCCGCAGATCTGTCTGTCCGACTGCCGCCACTGGAGATACTCTTCCTTGGTGATATTTTCCTAATCCCTGGAATGGTTTCCATCCTAGCTTGGTGAGTAATTCGAATCCCTTATTGACTCTTATTGACTCATTTTCCTCTGAGCGCCCTAAATGGTTAACTTCTACATATGTGGACCTTTTCGCGTCGTCCTCGGCACAGCTATCGGTCCTTAGCCCTACCGATTCCAGTTTTCCTGGTCGATTTCCTCCTCTTCATAGCGTGAATATGACAGATTGGCCTGGTTTCCCCTGCCTCGATACCTTCTCTCATGCTTCGCTGGTCCACCTGACGAGCCTAGCTGTTCAAGCAAGTTATCCTGGCCCCTCAAGAACTCGGCTGCTTCTTGGATTGTACTCCTGCCTCCCATCTGCCACAGAGATTGCAACGTATGCGGAAAATGACGCATTAAATCCTTGACCAAAACCGTCTCCGCACGTTGTGTTGTCAGCAGTCTCGCCTGATTCACGTAATAGGAGAAATGTTCGAGCGTGGTGTATATCCCTCGTGGTTCCCACTGATTATTTCTCTGAGGACCTCCAGTTGTTTTTGCTCGGACCAGTATGTCTTCAGAAAATCGGTTCTGAAGTCGGCGTAACTCTGCCATTTTCCCTTGTAGATTTGGCTCCAGTAGTAAGCCGACCCCATCATGCTCTCCTCGGCGGTGATTAATTTTTCTTCCTCCGGGATACCTAGCCTCCTAAACCACGACTCTAAATGGCGCAAAAACTTATAGGGATCAGAAGACGATTCCCCTCTAAAAACCGGCCTTTTCATCGTTAATTGTAGTAGCAACCTGGAATTTTCACCCGAAATCGCGCTTGGCCCTGGCTTGTCCGAAACGGTTTCGCTTATATCCGCCCTACAGCTTGCATATATATCTCCTACCTGGTTCGACGTGCTGCTCCCCGGAACGACCGATACATCTGCCCTTGAGATGCTATCCGACGACGATGGCGTTCTCTCTGGCTGTCGCTCCCTGACGATGCCCTGCAGTGCTGATAGGATCCCGGTCATCATCTCTTGCTGCTGTCCCGACCAAACAGCAAACCATCGAGGAACCTCCTCCTGCTTATCCGCGACACCCTCGGTAGGCTGCGTCGTTACCGACGTCGCGACGCTCGCTTCAGACGCTTCGGTTACGACAACACTACGCGACTCCGCGGCGCTCTCGCTCTCTATCCCGACCGTTCCCGCGACGGCACGCGAGCTGTCCGTCATCCTGTATTTCTGTTTTCCGCGACCCGACATTCCTTCCTCTCTCAAAATATTAAAACGACCGCTTTTCAATTAACCAACAATCCTGGTCACGGCACCAAAATTTTTATATGTATATATGTAACGCGCCGACACGTCACTGATTTTGTTGTTAAACGGAACAACCAATTACAATAACAAACTGTCTCAAACCAAAGCAAAATAAATTACTCTACTTGACACGTAATTCAGAAACCATCAAAAATTAACTTCTGACTCGTAAATGGCCATATGTTTTATCTATTTCAATAAAAATCGTGATCGTCTAATTAAATTTGTAGGACCTTACCTGTGACGTAACTCAAGACTCGTTGGTGCGGTCGCGCAATAAATTTGAGAGATTTAAGGAACTAAGTACGTTAAAATAAAAATGCGAGATATTAACTCTAATTTACTTCGTTTATTGAGAAAAACGAGGGGAAAAAACTCCGTTACCAGCCCCCCTAGGAATCTGGTAAATGAGCGTAAAAACCCTCGTGAATTTATACGTCAATACAGCGATTACCAAATATAGCAGTTGCGAGCAATACAGTAAGACTCAGCTAACAGATTTCAATCTCGAATATAGTAGCGATATAACTTAACCACAATTTCTGGTGGAATCGAGTTCGATCAGCACAATAATTTTCCACGGGACTTTGTCCTCGATTGGATTGTCAATCAAAATAATTTCTCTATTGAGCTCTGTTTAGGTACAGTGATTGTCACTTAAGATCGTACTCTAAAACAACACTCTGACCAAATCAACCAATGTACAGCGTGACACGTGAGTCTACAGTGTACCTTAATTAGGTGAATTAATTTCCTAATTAGTTAGATGTTTGGGGAAAGTGGGTGATACGAGATGCGGTTCTTAGTGATCCATTTGCAGAGGTATACACAGTGATCGCTTTTAGTTTTTCACGGATGTCCCCTTGGGACCCCCCCTAAAGCTAGATTAATTAATTCTTCTGGCCAGGAACTTTGTCTACTCGAAACCAGGTATAGGGGTTGAGGTACAGTGACTCTCGGTTATTTTCCCCCTGTATATTTTCGTCGCCTAAAGCTGTTACCCACTTGGTGGACCCGATTGACCGCTGATAATGACCGTACACTATGGGTGCTTAAGTCCAGAGGTCGCAAAGTCAATCCTCTATATTCTCCCGCAATATATCTCAGCTAATAAACCCCAACTGGTAAAACCCACGGGTTTGGAGAAATGCTCGTTTCGTGAGTTGAGCGCTTAATTTCGTTTCAGTATCTTTGGCCTCGGAATTTGTAAGAAATTCGTACTGGAAATTAACTTGGCCTTGATTTCTGGTGATAAATTAATGCTGGCCACACTTAATTAGTCGGCAGATATTACTTGCCTTTCGACCAGGGATTCAAACTGGGACAACTCTCGTAATCACTCAGATCCCAGTTGTGAGCGAGGTCACTAAATGATACGAGGGTTTCCAAAGGTGACAGAAACACTTCTATAATTAGTACACTGGACTGGAGATTTCAGTAGATTCGTGGTAAAGTTAACTACTTTGGTTGATCAAGTCGCAGAACGCGTACTCCGACGAACCTAGTGACATACTGATTTAAACTTAAATATGACAATTCTACAATTAAAATACTAGTAATTTATAAGGCAAAGTTGGGAACGTCAACCAACTGTGTGTTTAATTATGTAAATTCAAACTGACTCGAATGCGAACTCGATTATTGAATTTCAGAGTTCTCTGTCTACAATTACGACTCGATTAAAAGGGTTTGGAATCAATTAAAACCACCAAAAATGCGGCGAAGCAATAATGATTAAATGACCTTTTACCTAAGTGTCCAAGTCCGAGTAATTTGCGCACCACTCACTCTGTTTTAAAACCACTCGCGTCGAGCCCGTGTGCGAAAGCAAAAATTTATTAAAATGCCTTTCAAACACTTGAAGTTACACCCGAAATGGTGATTGAAAACACGATTATGGAACACACCTTACATAAGACAAACTACTCAATTCAAAAATTGCAACTCGGCGTTTGGTATTCAACCGGTCTTTTCAGATGACAAAATCTGACTCCCTTAATTAAAATAACTTTTCCACCCTCGTTAGTGAGCCCCACCCGATTTTCGAAAAGAGCTTGACAACACCCCCGACCAATCGATACCGTTTTCGAAAAGTTACTGTCCACTCCTCCTTTTAGAAAACACCCCAGTAATAAATTTACACGCATAACTCACCGTAAATGTCCCATCTCGAAGTCTGTTTCTTTTCTTTTAAAATTTTGAACATGCACTCGCTTTACAAGTGACTGATTTATCGTTTCCTTTGCGAAAGTTAACATTCGTTCTAAAGTTATCGCCTTCCAAAAACAACTCGACCCCCCAGTGATTTTGAAAATCATCTCATCTTACATAACCGGCCCTTATCCTATTAAAGCATGACTGACACTCCTTCACAAAATGAAACAAAACGAATACATTCTAAAATCTTGGCAATACCCTGCTGTTACTGAAGTGTTCTGTACTTAAAACTTATTGCCTCTTGTAAACCTACAACGACCCGTCTCAACCGTTTCCGGCGTTACTAGAACTTCTACGAAAAACAATGTTTGTCTGTTATTTGTAATTTGTTCCACAATCGAAAATCAATCACGATTTGTTTATAAGCAAATCCGCGACCGTTTCATCTGTAATAGTTATTTACGTGTCAAGCTTTGTAAATTAATCGATACGATACATATCTTTACGTAGAGACAAACTCAAGATAAATCACCATATCACCATAACTTTCAAAAACCGTTTCTTAAAACTTTATCTGTAGGTAAAGTGTATACGTGGCAATGTAAACAATTTATACTTTTCATAAAGTTATCTGTCAAGAAAAATTTATGTTTACCTAAAGTTATTTATCGTTTCAGAAACCGGGCATTAGTCAAGTAAAGATTAATTGCAAAGCGTATCGCTTACAAACTTTTACTTTCACTTTCACATAGCGAATTTTAATTAATTTGCTTTAATTTTTTTATGAAAACGGTTTTTTTATCCACGGCGTTATTTCTAGTTACGGAGGTTACGTAGTAGAGGAGTAAAGAGCGAACAGAAAACGAGCCAATTTTCGGACGCGCGTTCCTCTCTCTAGTATGACAAAAATAAAGAGCACCAGAGAAAACAATATATGTGTGACAAAGTGCGCGACACTCCACACTCCGTTCGTTTTGCCCTACAAAAGGCCCGCAGCCAGCCCGGTTTAATAATACTCGTTATATGGTATTGCGTCTTTCAGGAGTATAACTCAATGTTTCTAGCTACAATAGATGTACTCACGGTGATGTAAATAGACAACAAAAAAATTGTCATTTCATTCATAAATTCGTGAATTTTCTAAAAAGTGATTAAGAACGCATTAAAAATGATGGAATTAGTACCCGACGAAGACTTTGAAGGCGATTTTTCTGAAGTTCAAGAAAATATACAAAAAAACAGCAAATTCGGCAAGTACGGTTTTGTTATCTAATGTATCAAAAGAGCAGTATGAGAAACAGTACAAAATATTTTGTGACTGGCGCAAAGCAATAGGGACAAAAGGAATAAAACAAGAGTTAATTCTACCATTTCTCAATGAACAATAAGGTTTTTTCCAATTAATGAAGGTACTAATTACCTGTTTTTATACGTTCGTCGCTTTGGGCGTTTTATTCGATGCCAAAAAAGACTACAATTTGCCATGAGAACGTCAATATAACAGATTTTCTTAAAGTTTCGTCTTTTCTGTAAACAAAATCTATAGGATATGTCCCAAAAATATCATCCGATTTAAGTAGAGAAGAGGTAGAAAAGTTTTTAAGAGAGGCTCCAAACAAAGAATTTTGGTTGGTCAAGGTATTATATTGACCACTTTGTCGTGTGTTTTAGAAAATTAAAACGTTGTAGGCCGTAACCATTTTTGAAGTATATGGAGGTGTCGACATCAAGAATTGTGTGATATAATGATAATAATAGTTATAGTAAGGCTTTATTTCTGTTGGCGGAGTTCAGCAAAATGCTGCTCGACCACTCAACCAACATCGTAATCACATACATGTAGGATATAAAAAAACAAGTGAATACATATGCTGAAAACAAGAAATACGAAGCAAGAAAAACGATATAAATGTATAAATAAATGTAAGGCATAAATAATAATTAATGTAACTTGCTGAACAAAATAATACAACAATTAAAGGTAATTCTTTACCTGTTGGTCACTGTTTACTGGCTGATAACCTTATTTTTCTTTTAAATTGTACTAAAGACTGAGAACGAAGTGAATTGTACAACTTAGGCCCAGAAAACGAAAAAGACCGCTCGAAAGAGGAGGTGGAGTGAATCGGAGTGTCAAGTAAGCTCGTACGTCTTAAATTGACTTCGTGTAGTTCACTTCGAGTTATAAGTAGAGATTTTAAGTAATATGGAGTAGACGATAACATTACTTTATGCACTAAGCAACCCATAGGTAAAGCTCTTCTGTCTGTCGTACTTAACCACCTAGCTTCAGACAATTTACAGCTCACATAATCACGTGGTTTTAAGTTAAAAATGAATCTCAGGCACGCATTTTGAATTTTTTGAATTCTGTTAGCAGAAGATAAGTCAAGGCACGGACCATAAACAACATCACCATAATTAAATCTAGATAAAATTAGTGTTTCACCCAATTGTATACGTAGAGATTTATTTAGAAAATGTTTATTGGTATATAAATTCCAAAAGCTTTTCGTGTTAATTTATTAACACGTTTCGTAAATCGTAAATGTGAATCAAATATGAGACCAAGATTAATGACACTCTAAAAATGAAAGTTTATGGGAATCAATGAAAATTGGTAACACTGCAGGAATGATCTGTGGACACAGTGAGCAAATGTTTCAAATTTTCGTTGATAATTTTCTCAGTGGTCACCAGATCGGCTGAATTGAAGTGAAAATAATATTTGTCATCAACGTAACAATGCCAATTACAGTTTAATTTACAATATAAATCGGCAGTATACCGGGCGCCATGTGCTCGCCCTTCTAGAATCTTTATTTATTAATCGATTAACCTGAATATTTGAGACAATAAATTAAACAAAATATGGGATTTTTCGACGTACTGCTAGTCGTCATAGGACTTCTGGTTTCGCCGGAAGTGATATCAACTTTCTTATTTTAAATAGAACAGCCTATATATTTTTACATATCTAAAATTTACGGATCATTATGAGTCCGAATACGTATCAATTGTGAAATTTTCCATGTCAACGATAAAAAAACTTTTATTTTTCAATCTGGAAAGCTGTGAATCGCATTTTTTCGATCTAATGCGATCAAGTGTTTCGAGAAAATCGCTCCTTTGATGGTATTTTGATTTTTAACATTTTTACAGTACTGTTCACAAAGCTAGATGGCGGAACAGGCGTAGGAAATGCGAAGGCATTATTAATACTCGGAACAGCGTACTAATCCAGCGAAATAGCTGCAGATGAATTCCCCAACACAAAATTTAGAAAAAAAAAACACACTTAATCACACATAAACAAAACCTGCTGTTACGTCGAGGGATACAGCCGAAAATGAGTTCTGAAATCGCTCCAAACTGGCTGTGAAAAAGAGACGGGGTAAGAGAAAAGAAGAGGTGAGATGCGAACACTAACCACCGCAGAATCTTACGTCAACAACAACCAATGGTCTTCAATACCGGGGGTCAATTTCTGTACGGCCAGCGTGGGAACGTTAGAGAAAATTAACTTTCAAATCCCATTTTCCTTATCCTAAATTTTACAGGAAAAACTTGTAACACTGGGCAGACACTTTGAAAGCATATCGGCGAAACGAGTCAGCTGGGGCGGGTCTGCGAAAGTATTCAACGGGAAACAATATACAGAGTGTCTTGGCGTCGGGCAGAAATTGAACGGTAATAGTACACTGCTAATATGCCGGTTCGTGGACACGGAGAGTAGTTAATACATGTCTCACTACGAAACCGGCACACCGTCCGGCTGCCGTCTCTGCAGTGGGAATCCGGTGCTGCAAACGGCACCGTGTTCTGAAAATTTACCGTGCCGGCTCGTGGACAAGCCAGAATTTAATCTAATGTATTACTACTAATCCGATAAATTTGCCGGGACGGCGGACGGCGAAAATTCTTGTCGTGGACAAGCCGCCTAATACTTGCGACAACGAGCTCTGAAAATTAGTTTACCAAAATGGCAATGTTTGTTATAAAATATAAATATATAATATATAAATGAAGTAAATGGATTGATGAAATCTTAGATGCAAACAAAAAATGGGACATCTTCTCAACTTTGCTCACAGAAAAGATCCATTACCACTTTTCTCTGATTCAAAAAAGCTCTGGTATAAAACCAAAGGAAACCTTTCTCACTCCTGAAATCGTGCAGTACCGCAAAGAACTAGATTTACTTTACATCTTGAAACAGTTCAACTCTACAGCTAATGCAAACTATAAGAAAACTAAAATCCATTACAAGCTACTGGCCTACTGCTCAGGCAAAAATGATTTAGATTTTATCAAGATTTAATTTCTCGCTCCGAAAGTAAAGTTAGAACCATGTAGTCCATCCTATTCTCTTGTCTTGGAAGAAATGTCATCGAAAATACATTAGAAGATTTATCGGCGGATGATTTTAATAATTACTCCTACTTTATATCATGTGCACAGAATTTACATGACAAGGTATCTAATCAAGTCTGAAATGAAGTCAATGTCCCTTTAAACATTAGAACTCTATTTCTCCATCCAGTTACTGAAGAAGAAATCTTGGAAAAAGTGAACAAACTTAAAAGTAAGAAAAGGTTTTAACAACTTTTCGTCATTCTTATTGAAGAAAATCATCCTTTCTATCATAAAACCTTTAGTCAACATAATAAAAGCTTCATTATTATCTGCTATTTTCCCTACCAGTGACCTGCTGAAATATCGAATTACCGATCGAAATTTTGTACAATAGGATATATGATTTTATTTCAAAATCCAATCTGGAACACTGCCAACATTTTCTAAAAGGAAAAACTATTGAAACTTGAATATTGAGTAAGGCTTTTGATACACTTGATTCCAAGATGTTACTTACGAAATTCGTGGACTGGCCTTTGACTCGATGCAATCCTACCTTGCTTGTAGGCATCAAATGGTAGTGCTAAATTCAGCATTGTCTAAAGATGGCTAAAGAGTAGATGCCTAGTGCTGCGCATGCAGCCAAGCATGCATTTTATTGCGGTATAAACGCGTGCATCATGATGTAAAAAATGAGGTATCGCTAAAGCTACCTTAAAGGAAAAAACGGAAACGTCACAATCTTGTTTGAAAGAAATCAACAGAGGTGTACCTCAGGGAAGTGTTTTGGGACCGTTGCTGTTTATATTGTACATGAATGACTTGCCGCACACAATACAATACTTTCTGTAGCGTTTTTAACTATTCAGGCGACCCTTGTGTCTTAATAAATTGCCTGCAAAACATGGATCAGTGGTTCTCTCTAACCAGTTAGTGTTAAAGGAAACTAAAACGAAACGTAAGTTGTTCAAAACCATATATTTCTGCGAAACTCTATCCTTAATAACTATAAACAATAAACAAGAACTTCTAACGAAGTGTTCATTACCTAAGGATACACCTGAATCACAGATTAAGGTAACAATGTGACCATAAAGGCTGGTTATGCTTATTGCATAACCAGCCTTTATGGTCACATTGTCTGTTTTGCCTTAAGGACACTAAGCCATTACACTAATTCCGAAATCTTATGAACCGTTTACTTTCCAATTTTTATTCTTACCTACTTCTAAATTAAAAAGTTTTGCAGAAAAAGCACTATAAGCATTTAGATTTTTCTATTTTCTGACTAAACCATAACAGGTAGCAAAGTTGGCAAAGATACATAAAAGGTTACTAATGAAAGACTCTTTCTGAAAATAAATTAGTTATACATCTAGAAGGCACTACCCGTTTTCTATAAGTAACTCTGGAGCCATTTAGATTTTCTTATTTTATGCCTAAATGGTAAAGTTAATTTCCTAACCTCAGAAAAATTATAATAAGATATGTGTTGCAGAACTCTGACTTTTCACGCTAGCGATTCAATTTTTAATACAGCATGGAAAACTAAGCAGCGGATAAATAATTTCAAGGCGATCAATTTTTTAAAAAGTCGTGCGGGCACGTCGATTCTGCTTAATTTTTCGCCCCTTCCAGACACTATTTTTAATACTACAAGGTGTTTACAAAAAGCTGGGCGAGTGTTTATTTTTATTTTATTTTTTGATACTCCAGCTAGGCAAAACTGACGAGTTCGAGCGTTTTCTTTTTAAATTAATCGTCTTGAAGATAAATAAGAATTTATCTGTTCCATGCTGTATAATTAATTGATCGACTTTTCTTTTATTTGATTTCATTAGTAGTAGGAATAGCCCGATTCTGGAACCTCCTCCGACCTTGACCAATAAAATTCAAGGTCAAGGTCGGAGGAGGTTCCAGAATCGGCCTATTCCTGACGTGACCCCACCATGAGCTTCAAGGTCAAGGTCATGACCTTGAGGTGACCTTGAAATGACCTTGAGATGACCTTGAAATGACCTTGAGGTGACCTTGAGGTGACCTTGAAATGACCTTGAGGTGACCTTGAAATGACCTTGAGGTGAACTTGAGGTGACCTTGAGGTGACCTTGAAATGACCTTGAAATGACCTTGAGGTGACCTTGAAATGACCTTGAGGTGACCTTGAAATGACCTCGACGTGACCTTGAAATGACCTCGAGGTGATCTTGAAATGACCTCGAGGTGACCTTGAAATGACCTCGAGGTGACCTTGAAATGACCTTGAGGTGACCTTGAAATGATCTTGAGGTGACCTTGAAATGACCTTGAGGTGACCTTGAAATGACCTTGAGGTGACCTTGAAATGACCTTGAGGTGACCTTGAAATGACCTTGAGGTGACCTTGAAATAACCATGAAATGACCTTGAGGTGACTTTGAAATAACCATGAAATGACCTTGAGGTGACTTTGAGATGACCTTGAAATGACCTCGAGGTGACCTTGAAATGACTGAGGTGACCTCGTAACGGACCTTGAAGCGCGGTGACTCAAATGTAATTGTTTTGAAATAACCCTGACGCAACCTGTTATTGAATATGTACCTATTTAAGGAGGTGTTTAATTTGATACCCGCAGACGACGGTTGACCCTCAGATTGATTTACCAACTTATTGAACGTAGTGAACGTGATAGTGCTTATTAAAATTATAAAACATGTTTGATTGCAATCAGTGTGGCAAACAATTTACGCGAATCGATAATATGAATCGTCATTTGCGTACGTCATGCCAGGGAAAACGTTTGAAATTAGATGAAATTGCCGGACCGTCCAAAGTTGTTGACCAGGTGAACGTTATGAAATGTGATGTGTGTGAAATATACGTCAGCAGAAAGTGTTTCTCAGCACATTTGCGTAGTAATTCACATAAAAGTAATGCTTTTGTGGTCGTCGATAACGGTGTGGAGAAGATAGCTGGTGCATTCGGAGACAAAATCGTAACGTACCGTATAACGGAACCTTACAATTATGTCGATGTTGAGGATTTTATGTACAATATTCAAGAAAAAGTACTAACTTTGGTTCAAAGTATATTAGACATCCATAAAGCATTAAAGTGGAATGTGGAAATTTTCGGAGTATATTTCTTAGATTCTAAAGTAAGTTCTGAGATAAAATCTTTTAACACCAAGAATAAAATAACTTGTTTTGGAACTGATATATACAATATATATCGTGATTTTGTAAACGAAATACATGTAAAAATGTCGGAATTTCAGGAGCGAGATTCAGGTAAAACAAATAATAGGTGCAATCGTTTAGAATAAAACTTAAAGTTGCAAATATTGTTACAGGATGGACTTTGTGCAGAATTTTATATATGGAAGTCAACATTAATAAATACAATCCACTGAAAGCATCCAGCTTCATGCCATTACCGTCTTCAATAAGTGCGAAGAAAGCTGTCATAAATGTTAGAAATAACGACAACGCTTGCTTTGCCTGGGCGATAACGTCAGCGATGTGTCAACCGACAGGTCTTCCTCAAAGGATGTCTTCGTATCCCCATTATAACACAGTAGCGGATTTCACTGACCTAGAATTTCCACTGAAAGTTTGTGACGTGAAGAAATTTGAAAGCAAGAACAATATTTCTATAAATGTCTACGGACTCGGTTCCCATTATAATGGTAAGGTTACGGTTGATGAAGTTGTAGAACCGTTACATTTTACTAAAAATAGAAAAAATATTCATATAAACTTATTATTAATTGATGACAACAACGGAAATACTCACTATTGTTGGATTAAAAATTTATCACGTTTAGTGTCAAAACAGACTTCACATCACGGTCACGAGAAATATATTTGTGAAGGATGTTTAGTGTATTTTCCATGTATTGAAAAATTGCAACGACACGAGAGGGAAGACTGTAAAGTTATCAAAACAGTTTTACCATCGACAGAGTTAAAAATAAATAAGTATGGTGAATCCTTGCCAGAGAATATATTACAATTTGAAAATTTTGAAAAACAGTTAAAACTTCCTTTTGTTATATATGCCGATTTCGAAGCATTGCTAAAACCACTGGACAGAGTAGAACCAAATCCAGATAAATCTTTCACTGTTAAGTGTTATGAACACGAACCTCATTCATTTGCATATTACATTAAGTGCAGTTTCAATGCTAATTTGTCAATGTTAAAGTTATATCGCGGAGAGAATTCCGCCACTGAGTTTATAAAATGGTTAGAAAAAGATATTAAAGAAATTTACGATAAATATTTAAGTAAAATTGAGCCGATGACTGATTTAACACGAGAAGAAAAAGAGGCATACGACCGTGCAACAATGTGTCATATTTGTGAAAAACCAATATTAGATGTTACGGAGAAGGTGCGTGATCACGAACATTTATCGGGAGCGTTTAGAGGTGCTGGTCATTCTGTGTGCAACATTAATTTTAAAATACCAAAATTTATTCCAGTGTTTTTTCATAATCTTTCTAATTATGACAGTCACTTGTTTGTAAAGACAATGGCATTAGAAGGTGAAGATGTGGACGTGATCGCACAAAATAAGGAAAAATATATATCCTTTTCGAAATTAATACACGTGGGGGATAAGACAGACTGTAAAGGTAAAAAGCGTAAAGTATATTTCAAAATAAGATTTGTAGATTCTTTTCGTTTCATGCAATCGTCTTTACAGAAATTAAGCTCATACTTGGAAGATTGGCAATGTAGGGAAATTAGAAAATATTTTAACAATGAGATGTTTAAATTAATACGTCAAAAAGGAATTTTCCCGTATTGTTTTATTGACTCACTCATGAAATTAGATTTTCCCACTTTACCTTCTAAGAAAGAGTTTTATGATGTGCTGTATGATGAACACGTAAGTGATGAAGATTATGAGAGAGCACAGCGCGTTTGGAATTTATTTAACTGTAAAACTATGGGTGATTACAGTGATGTTTTACTGTTGGCAGACGTATTTGAAAATTTCATAGACCTTTGTATTGATAATTACAAACTAGATCCTTACCATTTTTTCACCGCTCCAGGATTAAGTTGGGATGCAATGTTAAGAATGACAAAAATTAAATTAGAGTTACTGCAAGATGTTGATATGCTACATTTTTTTAGAATGGGTATACGCGGTGGAGTGAGTATGTGCACTAAAAGAATCGAAAACGCTAATAATAAATTTGTGCATGGTTTTGACTCTAAGAAGGCAACTAAATATTTACTATATCTTGATGCTACATATCTGTACGGTCACGCAATGTGTTCCAGATTTCCGTGGGGAGAATTTACTTGGTTGTGTACAGAAGAGATTAACAATCTTAACATTTCAGAGTTAGAAGAAAATTCAGATGTCGGGTACATATTCGAAGTAGATTTGGAATACCCGACTCATTTACATGACAACCACAACGAATTACCATTTTGTCCGGAAAACATAATTCCACCAAATTCGAAATATGGTAAACTTATTCCAAATCTGTACAACAAAAGGAAATACATAATTTACTATTTCAATCTGAAACAATGTTTGGAAAATGGTTTAATATTAAACCAAATTCATAGGGCAATTAAATTTAAGCAATCTCGTTGGCTAAAAATATACATAGACTTACATAGAATTCACAAAAACGAGCTGAAGCTAAAAACGAATTCGAAAAAAATTTTTACAAATTATTAAATAATAGTGTTTTCATATAAAATAGCGACATCTTACTATCGCTTTTTGACCTAACATTGCAGTAGGATAGACAAATTGAAGCAGGATTTGCTCCTAATGAGTCCCCCATGCAAGGCGGCCATGCTTGCTGTAAAAGCATAATGAAAGATTTTAGAAAAATTTTGTGCAAATCATTTTTGATTGCAGTGAGAACCTCGAGCAGCCTCTGGACAGCTGTTTCAGCCCTGCTTGGGGCTTCTTCAGCAGAAACGTAGCTCGACATTCCCACTGCAGACCAAAAACGACTTGCACAATTTATTCGCAAATGCGATGTAAGAATGATGAACATATAAAATAGCGACATCTTACTTACAAGGTTCTCACTGCAATCAAAAATGATTTGCACAAAATTTTTCTAAAATAGTGTTTTCGGTAAAACTATGGAAAATGTTGAGAATCGCGTCGACATTAAATTGGCCACCAGCTGGGAAACCCATAATCGAAGACCGGGAGCTGAATCATTGATAGCTAAACCAAACTATAAATCGAGTAAAATTTTTAGTGATCACCTGGCCGCAATAGAATTATGCAAAGTACAAGTAAATTATAATAAACCTTTATACGTAGGGTTTTGTGTTTTGGAAATATCAAAAACAGTAATGTACGATTTTTATTACAATTTTATAAAGCGAAAATATAACAATAGAGCAGCTTTATTATATACTGATACGGATAGTTTAATACTGACCGTTAATACTGATAATGTATACGATGACATAAAGCAAAATTTAGATAAATTTGATACTTCAAATTACCCACCGAATAATGTACATGAAATGCCTCGAACTGAATCAGTTATTGGACGATTTAAAGACGAATACGCAGGACAGGTTATAGAATCTTTTATCGGGACCGGTGCGAAAGCCTACTGTGTAAAGCTTATTTCAAAATGTACTAAGAAAGCAAAAGGTGTTAAAAAATACGTTATAGAGAAATACTTATCTGTAGATGACTACAAAGAAAACATTGAACGAGATGGTTTTATTTTTAAAAAGATGTACGTGTTTCACTCAGATTTTCATACGGTGTATACAGAGTTGAAAAATAAAATTGCCTTATCATCTAAAGACGATAAACGTTATATTTTGGATGACAAAATTCATACTCTGGCGTGGGGTCACCATAAAATTGCTGATATAGAAAGAGATAAAACACTAAAAGAACTAATTGAAAAACTGGAAAAAGAATTAGAAAATAAATAAAGTATGTTTTATTTATAAGTTCTGTTAGAAAGTAAATAAATTAATTTGTAAAATTCATTTATTGTGTATTGTGAGTATTGTATGTTTACAGTTGTAGTTAATAAATATTTATTATAAAACATTGCGTTTTGGTATCCATGAATCATGTTTAGAACTCAATCCTAAATAACTTACGAGCGCTTTATTACCTTTTTCTCTCAATACATTAATTAAATATATATCTGGATGTTTTACTTTTTGTAACTCGTACTCATAAAACCCACCAAGAATGGCTTCACCATCAGCGTCTTTAATTAGATATGTTCTGGGATTAGTATTCTGCACCGACGAAATGGTAAATATTTCGTTGGACCAATTCGGAGTGTACATCTTCGAAAATGCTTGTCTGTATTTACTGATGCGCACATGATCTCCAATTTTAAATTTTGCAATTCTTGGATCCACAATTTTAAGGTTGCTGTAGACGGACTGTAAAATACTTTGCGCATTTCTTTGATTTATCTTGCTGGGTTTGTAACCCGTCGTACTGTGAACAGTGTTATTGTATTTTTCAATTAGCCTTGGTAATAAATTGAACCATCCGAAATTTCCTTGCATGCTAAATTCTTTCCACATTTTTTGTTTTAGGGTTCTATTAAATCTTTCGACTATCGAACTTTTTAAATTAGAGTATGCGCTATAGTGATTAATTCTATATTTCTTCATTAAATTTTGGAACTCTGCATTGTAAAATTCCTTTCCGTTATCTGTTTGTATATTTTTCGGTACAGAATTTCTACCTTCAGATAAAATCGATTGAAAAGCTTTGGTTACTTCTTTACCTGTCTTATTTTTTAATGGTATTCCCCAAGCATACTTGGAAAATGCGTTGATCACTGTCAGAATGTATTTGTATCCTTTGTTTATCTTGGCATAAGGTAGCATTTCAATTAAGTCTGCTTGGAAGAGATCTCTGAGTCCTTTTATTATTACTCGACGACGGCGAAAGTTTTTCCTTGCTGGTTTGTGCAACTCATTAACAACATCACGTTTCACATTAGAAGATAGATCAGACATTTTCAGTTAGAACTCGTTTTCTTACGACGAATTCAACAAATAATGGAACTGCACAAACTAAAGATGTGCAAGTAAACGAGATTTGATCTCCCACATTCAACGTTCTTCCAATTAAAGTATCAGTACAATTTATAGCGTTGATGGATACTGTAATGTTGACAATAGTAGGTTGATGAATAAGTACTTTTTTAACAACGCAAGTTTCTTGGATCGTATACGTCGTTTGGTGACCTCTATTTGAAAGCAAATACACACTTTCGGCGTTAAGCTCTTGACTCTGAAAGTCTAATAATGTTTCGTAAAATAATGGTGTAGCAGCAATGTGTTTGAAAACTGTGTGTTTATGAACGTGTCTTCCAAACTTATCAATAGTCATTGTGAATCAATCAACAACTATGTGAAACTGAAATGTGTGCTCGCTTGCACTCCACTAAATACTACAATTTACAAAATAATTTTAGCCTCTTTTAATTCTTCAATGATCGCTATGATTTCATTGTTATGTGCGGAGTGACCTGCTGATTTGGATGCGTTCAATAAACGCAATCGTTCTACTAGTTCGTTAGAATCATCCCAGTATTGATACTGCAAACATTTGTTAGGTACAAGCTTTTTCTCCAAAGCTCCACCTGTTTTCCAGCTTCGCGCCCACCAAACGTTTGGTGGTTTTCCCTGAATTATTGGTTTTATAATATTCACATATTTAAATCCTCTGCTTGCAGATATTCGCCCTGAGGGATTATAATTAACTTTAAACGCACTAGTTCTTCTCAATATATCTCTATAGTCTCGCACATCGTGAAACGTAAATTTCTCTGGATTTTTCTTAAAAACCAGCTCGTATAAACCTTTAGTACCCTTATACGCCAAGTCTCCAATTACAAGATCGGGACCGTCAAACTTAAGCTCCTGGTTCCCAACAAACAATCTCTCATCTTCTTCTCTTACACCGTATTTTGTATCGAATTCATTTTCTACATCAGTTTCAAATCGTGTAACATAATCACGTGCTAACGGATGATACGATTCTAAGGCAGCTTCGACCAGCGGTGATTCTAATCTAGTCCGAAGTAATGATTTTCGTTCTTCTAGAAGTGTACGAGCATGAGCCAGGGATTCGTCCGCAGGGGGGTTACTGCTTTCGGTGTCATATTCTTCTGCTTCTTCATAAACAGATTTTGAAGTTGGAGATGTGGACTTTTCATGAGGAACCTCAAGAATTTCTTCATCTTCTAAGATGGAAGGTTGTTTAATTTCACGTCCAAGTGGTGTTGAAGTACCCACATCATGCTCCTCTGACAATCCAATTCGCGACGAAGGATCGGATTTTAATTTATAACTCGGTCTTCTTCGTATGAAAGAAGGATCAGATCTCAATTTATAAATCGGTCTTTTTCGTAGGAAAGAACTCTTTGGCTCCTCTTTCAATCTCTTTTCACTGGCTTCGTATGACTGTTGCTCCTCTTTCATAGGTAATACGCTGCGAACAACATCTAGCTTATTGACAATATCTCGGAGTGGCTCTACAATAGGTGAATAAGTTGTCTGCAGATACTTTTTGATTGCTCCGCATGATGTTTTGCTTGTGCAATATCGGATTTAAGTGTTTTTAATTTAGTACGCAAACTTTCGCGCGCAGTGGCTAATTCTGCTTTAAGTTTGTTACTCATGGTGCATCCGCATCCTTTAACGTCTGTTACAGTACTGAAGAACTGTAGAACTATGTAAAAATGAAAGAACTATGTAAAATGTAGTGGTTTTAAAGATATATGTACGTGTCGAATCCTTTACGATATCTCCCTGCGTTTATGGAACAATCGGTATCAATAACTAAGAAACCAAACGGTTCCTTCCAACAAGCGTAACAGATATTACGAAACTGGTCCATAGTCATATCTCCGCTGACGTAATCATCGTAAACGTGTTTCAAATTTGTGAAATCTTGACGAAATAGTATTAAGAAATTACAATTATCACGAATCATTTGTTTGGGTATTGCACTGTAAGTTTGACTTAAATAAAAGCAGTCAACATTTCTACGACGTCCAAAGGAGAAATATTCTTTAATTAAATTTTGTGTAGTACACTGAACATCATCAAAAATAACGACTGAATATTCTTTTACATTTGTAGGTGACACCATTTTTTCAATATCGGAAATTTCAAAGTAACCTATTTCGGGCACTGTTGATAGCAAATGTCGGAGAAATTTATACTTCCCCTGAGATAAGGTCTTACAGCAGATGTATAAATTTTGGAAACGTAATCCGTTCGGATGGGTTAATAATGTCACTAAGGAATTACTTTTACCAGCCCCTGAGCTCCCGCTAATGATAACGCGTTTACTTGATCCTCCGAAGAGAACACTGTGACGTTTAAAGGTTTCATTTGCGATTGCATCGTCGAAATTTTGTACGGGTAACTTTAAAGACTGTTGTTGAAACTTCATATTTAAAATAATATTTTTCAAAAATATTCAAAATATTTTTGCTCCTTACAACACGTTATTAATTTCCTCTTTACCAAACGCGATGCTCTATTACTGTGTTGTAGTTATCAATATCAACTGCTATATAAACACTCTTTAAAACTCATAAATTATTTATTTAAATAAATAAAATAAATTAATGTTCCTAACTAAATTAATATTTCTAACTAAATTAATATTTCTAACTCTAACTAAATTAATATTTCTAACTTAAACTCTGATTAATGCTCGCTCCTCACTGTAAAAAATAAGATGTTATTAAAATGTTGAAAGGTAATGAACGATAACGAACCCAAGATTCATCCATCGTGGATTCCACTTCCACCTCTCCCCTTTCCTCCTCCACCTCCACCTTTAGTGGTAAAGGCCGTGGTAGAGGCTCCAACACTGGCGGCGCAAACACCCTCCTTTTTAGGCGGATGCGTTGAGGCGCCGCCACTTGCTGCACCGGCGGCTTTCGTTCAGGTGTGGCCGCCGCTAGCGACGTTGGAGTGTAGCTGGGTGAAGGTGACCGTTCCAGTCGTGGATGAACCATCCGATAATTAATTACCGCCGTTTCTGCATTAATCAGAGTTCCGTCCATTAACTGAAAAAGTAAATAATCAAAAATGTAAACCGTAAAATACAAATTAGATTACTCACTTTCAGTTCCACTTGCCTCATAAAGATAGATTTCACAAGAGGTGTGGTATTTGGTGAAGAACTCATCTGTAAAACGAATAACAATTATTAAAAATTGTACAAAGAAAAATATTTTTTTATATCCTCGAAAACATACCTAATACCTCGACAACATTTCCAACTTCATGTGAGGAACATACCATTGAACAACAATATAATTCACAGACATATCTACTTAAGAGAAAAAGTTAAATCTTAAGACACTAAATCAAACTTAATCTTTTAAATAGATATGTCTGCGACAAGATTATGAAACAAATCTTGGATCAGGCTCAGACGGTTGTGAATGAGGGAAATTTTGTCATATTGTTCGTTTAAAGCCTGGTCAGTCGGAGACCTTAAGCGAACTGTACGTAAAATTTCACGACAAGTTTGCAACTCATCCGTGACTGTTCTAAGATTTTTCTCACCCTCTAAACAACAGTTCCTGACTTCAGGCATAATTCCGTCATAATAATTTTGGACTGCTGTTGAGATAACTCCCACTAAATTGGGAGAGGGTGAAGGAAGGGGTATAACATGTTGTGATGAGGAAAGGGATCGAATAGGTGTAGAGGTTCGGACACTAGGAGAGGATATTTCAAGCCGAGAAGGTGAAATCTGAAGTCGAGAAGGTGGAATTTGAGAGGGTGGGATAAGTAGTTCCGGTTGTGATTGTGAAGATGACAAATTCTGAATATTGGATATAATATTAGCAGATTCACTAACATTAGTCCTCGGTAGATTAATAGTCCTCGGTCGACGAACAGAAGGAGAATTATTAATCATTACTGGATTAATATTAATTGATGAGTTCGTGTTATTATTATTCCCAATTGGTGATAATTGAGATATCTCCATTGAACGGTCTGATATATCAATTATTTCAGAAACTGAGTCATTAGGATTTAGCGGGATATTATCTGCAACAACACGGGGTTGCGACTGACTCAGTTGACCTTGCAACTCCGCACTATGCATCAAGTCATCATTTGAACGCAAAGAAGAAAGAAAAACTCTTTCATTAGCAATTCTTTCCAATCTACGTTCCATTGTGCGTTCCCTTCTGCGTTGCAAATATTCTGCTTTAGGCAACCACACTCTTTCATACTTGTCGCTAACGGTCCTTAGACGAGAATATTGGTTGCCACGTAGGGTGCGTAAATATTGTGTGGGTTCACGAGTATTAGAAACGGATTTAGAAACAGATTTAGAAATGGAACTCGGAGTTTTTGATTTAAAAATAACAGATCTAGAAATGGCACTCGGAGTTGTAAAGACGGATGTAATAGGAACAGTTTCCGATGTAGAAATAGGAACGGATGTTACAGCAACCGAAGTAGTAGAGGCTGATGTGGATGTTACAATAGGAGTAACTATTGACTGTTGAGAAATGAGGGGTTGAGTAGGTTTGGTTTGCGTAAGGAAAGAAGAAATAAGTGGTTGAGTGGGTTGTTTAAGAATGGGAACTGATTTATTTGATGGGGAAACTGGTTTATTTGGTGGTTTCGAAGTTTGAGGTGGTTTCATTAAAGAAGAAGTAACGATTAATTGTTGTGGAATAATAAAAGGAGGTTGGGTAGATTGCTGATTAAGAATAAAAGGGCTAGGAACCAGCAATTGGTTAACAATTGGTTGACTGGAATGAATGTCTCGAGAATCCACACGATCTATTACGTCACCAACTGCGTTCAGTGTAGAATCATTGATAATTCCTTCTTGCAACAGGAAAGAGGAATTATCAATTTCATTCCACCATGAAGGCGGCACATTTGCTTGAGTGGTAAATGCACTCTGAGAAACATTTACTTGAGCAGTACTTGCCACTCCTGTCTGTGTTTCTCTAAATGCAGATTCCACGCTAGTAGTTACTGTTGAAGAAGGATTTCCTTGTAAATATTGCTGTAAAATTGGGCGTTCATTTCCAAAGGACATTACTAGCATGCAAAAATACGGAGTATATTAAAACATTAAAACGTAAATCTTACTTAATAATACTTACAGTTAAATTGTTAAAAACAATTGAATATACAAAAGATATATCTGGAAAAAATAGAGTATCATACTATAGATCTATTAATGAATTAAGAAGTAAAAGCACTTACCAGTAGATTTACAGTACAAATAACTTGTGAGTTTATTCGAACTAAATGCCTCCTTTTATACTCGAAAAGTTGAAGGTAAACCTTCTAAAACTGCACGTAAGAAATTATGTAATATGTTATTCAAAATTAACATTATAAAAGGTCACATAACAAACACGCGTAACCGGAACATCGAAAAGTGAAAGAACACCTTGCTCAGAAATGATGCAATACGTATTTTGTATTACAACATCCTGAACATAATGTTATTCAAAACTAAAGTTGTATAAGGTCAAACCGAACGCGCATAATAAATTTTTTTTATTATTTATTTTATCCTGTTTCCATTTGCAGTAGCAGTAAAAGGATGAATGGGAGGAGACTGGGCGGGACTTAGTGGGCGGTGGGCGGAGTTTGGTGGGGGTAACTTTCTGTTTCCGCGGAATCTGGGTCAACCGGGGGGGGGGGGGGGGGGGGAAGAAAGCCCTCTCCCCACTCCCATCCCTACTCTTCCCTTTCCATTTTCTGGGCGTCACGAAGGCGTAACGAAGGCGTAACCACGGCCCACTAGAACTAACCTTTCCTCTTTTCTTCTTTCCTTTCTTTCCTCCTTTTTTCCTTCCTTTCTCTTCTTTTTTTCTTTCCTTCTCTCCTTTTTTTTCTTTCCTTTCTGTCCTTTTTTTCTTTCCTTCTCTTTTTTTATTCTTACTTGCAGTTATTTTGAAAAAATTTCAATAACTAATTATTCTCTCTAACGACTTTAGAATTTGAATAACATTTACGAAGTTTAATAATAATCTTATTATAACCAAGTTGAATAGTAATTCTAATCTTATTATTACCAAGTTTATAATAATCTTTATTCAAATGAATGTAAGGAAAAAGTGTATCTGTCGAATAATAATCTTTATTCGCAAAAATTTTCCTAAATCAAACTTGCAAGTGTCACACAGTTTAACGATACACATTACACACACGAGCACTCATCTTCTAGAAACCACGATTTCATCGAACAGTCAGCCCCTAATCTTTATTTGTAAGAATCGTGTAAATTTAAATTACATTCTTAAAAATATTCTCTTACTTATATTCTCTTAGTAAACACGCACTAAGCTTTGTGAAAGACCGATTAAGACTGGTGTGTAATACCAATATATTAGTTAAACGATTTCTATGCAAATTGAATTTGAATTTTAAATCGACGGTGAATGCTCGTAAATATGTTAATTTACTATTATGCAATTCTTGCTAGTATGGCTCGCTTTAAAACGTGCTTGTTTTTATTTATTTAAAACGGTATTTATATTCATTCACAACTCGGAATACATATGTTATATACATTTTCTATGCCACTTAATTTATTATACGACGGTGTGTGAATCTAAATCCTTAAATTTTAAATTGATCGATTAAAATTAATAACGTCTCCTTTCTGATTTAGTTTATTATAATTTTTATACAGATCACTTCTCGCTATGAAATTTTTAACGCTGCACAGTGAAAACCATTTTTGTGACTTTTACATCTTAGAAAATTCGTAAATTTGACAACGTTTGAAATTTCAATCGAATAAAGCGATACTTTCAAAGACAATAAAAATCTGTCAAGCTAAATTGCTCATCAAGAGTTAATCTAAATAATTTAATAACGCAATGTATTTCTAAATTCTTTCTTAAATCCTTAAATTGATTTATTAAAATTAATAACGAATAAAATAACAACTCCTTTCTGATTATAGTTTATTGTATAATAATATATTATTAATAACAATATTTAATAATTAATATTTTAATAATAATATTTAAGAATAAGTACACAAATAGCAATTCTTCTTCCGTGGAGGTGGACCATCTATTTCATCCAAAGAAAATTCGGTTTGATTCCAATGTTGGTGACAGAGTCTCTGACTTTGTAGATATTTGCAGCGTTGATAATGGATTGGCAACTTAGGCCAGATGTATTCTAGATCTACGGCTGTGACTCTGGTACATAGATACGATTTTGGAAAGTACTTCAAATCCTTATCTGGTATACTACTGAACGAACAATCTTTTTCGTACTGGTCAATAACTTCGCCAACCTTCTCTACAACATGCTTTATAATGTTCTTGCAAAATAGACGGGAGAAGAAATCCATTGCGAAGCTGAACTTTTCTTATACTAACTAAGAACCAAAGTTTCCTCATAATATATCACAAATGTTTAGTGTAAAAAATCCTTCATATAACTTTGTTTGAATAAATTTATGTAAATCAAACACGTTCGTTAAAGCACACATGCAATTTTTTCTTGAGTGAAATGGACACTTGGGTTCGGATTTTTGCAATTTTTGTACATCTTCGTAAATTTCACCCAAATCTAACACAGGTACACTTTCACCATTGCTTTTCGCTAGAATTTCACATAGAAATCGAGACTTCTCCACTCCTTTAACGTAAACGACTTTGGCTGTACAACATAAAAAGGTGATGATTGCGTCAAACTCAGATAAGGGGACGAATCCTCTATTCCAATCAATGCAATGGTGATTGGTCATTAACCAGTTTGCAACATTTTGAAATTTTCTGGGGACCATTGACAAACTTGTGGGTGGTTGAAATAAAAAATGACTCACTTTTCTTTCACTATCGTAAGAAGCCAACTCTTTTGGTATAAACTGATTATTTTCCACTTTAAATCCTTGAATGTTAATGACAATAAATCGTTTTTTCATGGTTCGGTTGATGTTGCTTCTTATAAAATCAAATGAAATCAAATAGTTTTAGCTTCTCTGTTAATACTGCCATTCACGGTTTACATCAACTGACGGACAATTTTGGTGAGAGGTGAATAAGAGAACGCTTTGTCATGCAGAATTAAACAGTAAGCAATAGTATCAGCTTTAATATTTTCTTTAGTTGTAAACTCAATTCTTATTTCTACTGCACTTTTATGCATTACATCTCTCTGAAAAGTGCAGTCGATTCCTATTAATGGGCAACTAGCTAATCCTTTTGGATTGAACCAAGGTTGACTGCTTTCACGATGATAATAATTTTCCTGAAATCTGGAATACATGTCGTATATAACGGCGTATTTGTTATTTTCAATATCAATTTCAATATTGTCGTACGGATAGCGTTCGCCATTTAGAAATACCGTTAATGATTTTAACTTAACGTCATCAAACAGACTCATGTTTGCATCGACGACACCCTTTCGCTTAGTTTGAAAACCGATGATTATGTACCTTGGCGTTTCCAACTGCGGAGCCGTTTTTACTGTCCAAGAATGACTTGTCGTAGTTGGGAGCGACGGATACTCGTGCAACTCCCAGCTTCTGAAAGGAATTTGTATTTCAACATCTCTGTCTGTCACTCTCGTTAAAGCCAATTGCTCACGTAGTCCAACAGAAATATGAGGTATACGCCATACAATTTTGTCAATTATTAATTTAATCTTTTCCGTCTTGTTTGTTTCCACAACTGCATCAACGTCATCATTTGCTCTGATCAATACTAATTCTTGCCTCATATTCAAGACGATCTTTTTATAATCTTCCCCAAAACCTAATAGTGTCTTTAAAGGTACACTTGCTGAGAAATCTCCCTTAACGTTGAGTATATCGCTCATTTTATCATTCTCCTGAATCCATCCTGCATTTTCCAATTTTACTGTATCGTTGCGAGTAAAAGAAAAATACCCTTTCATTGTTGATGTTATGCCAACATTTCTTACCGAATCCACCTGTACTCCGTTCAGAAGATATCTAATCTCGCTAAACATATAAGCTACCGGATTATTTATCAATTGTGCCGTCGCACTGTGTTTAGTATTATCACTAACCAAACGCAGTCTTCCCTCTACGTACAAATAACTTTCGCAAGGGAGGGTGTAATTGTCGATCTCAGGTACGGTGATACGCACTTCATCGTTATTACCAAATGATGAACTGAATGGTAAGTGTGAATGGAACTCCATACTGGTTATTGAAGTGTCCAATTTAATTTTATCAGTTACTCCCAAAATATCCATGTCGTTCTGTTTAGATGATGATTGCCTTACGTGTAATGATGGTGTTCACCCTTTGACGGTTACGTTTCTTCTACAGAATAATTCCCCCTATGTTAGCACCTTATAACCTAAACTCTCTAAATATATTCGATTTCTCTGTGTCAATTTCAGTTTTTTTTGTCGACAACAGTTCAGTATCTGTTTCCGTGGTTTAAATAATACATTACGTCTAATTCTGCTACACTCTTTCCGTTTCGAATAATTGCTATCGTAAATAATCATTATGTGAATCTTCTCAAATGAAGTCTTAGAGTAATTACTTCGTTTCTAAAATTTACTAATCGATTCTCTTGATCTAATAGTCGAATGACTATTCTCGTAATCACGTTCACGGTCACTGGAAGATAAATAGCTTGAAGAGGGGATTCTATTATTTTAAACCCTGGAGGTACATTTGGAAAGAAATGATACAAAACATGACCGGGTTCTCCGTTGTTATAAGATCCACCGGTTAGATTACATTCTATTCTTATAGCATTTACTTTATTTATTTCCACCGGAAAGTCACCAATGTTATTATCGTTTACTTTCAACGTTCGCGGTTTAAAACCCAACAATTTTCCCAATGAATTTGGTTTACTAAAATCGAGCTTAACCGAACTGTGTATGGTTGCCTTTAAAGTATTATTATTTCCTTTAATGTTTATATAATCAGGGATATTGTTATTTTGAAAATAATCTTTCAGATATTGGTTGATATCGTCTAGTTCATATGTACCTGTAGGTATAACGATAGTTTTCCAAACCGTCGTTTTTCCTGTTTCTTCATAATGTATCAAATTATTACTTTCATCTATGTTAGGTATTGCATTAAACGTTTCAAAATTTAACAAGCACATTTCATATGTTGCCTCTTCATCGAGGTATAGTGGTGGATTCAATTCACAAAATAAAACTGATTCAGTTCCCGTAAGAGTGAATGTACACGCAACGGGTGAAGATTCCATGTTGACCATCTTTCAAGTACTACATTCTTACTTAACTTGTAAAGGACTTTAAAAACTGTAGACATAAGTGTCCACAATTTTGTGTATTTTGTTTCTGATACCTTTCATAATTATAATTAATAACTCCCAATCCGTTCGACAAAAGATATTTCTCTACTTCAACTGGAGGTCGTAGATCTCCATAGCTGTCAAAATATTTTACGATTCCTCCTCTCTTATAATATGCCACCCAATGCGTTCCTTCACCAGAATCGCTATCTAAATTCACTACTCCACTTTCATGCTTCCATATCTTTTTAGGTAAAGTATCTCTCATAAACACACCTCGAAAGAAAGGTAATTTCCATATTTTAGCATATTTCAGTATGTCAATGTTAGTCAACGGTCGCCGAGGCAAATATTTCAGTTTTTTGGATTGGATCGTAAATATAACCCACACCCTGTTTTGTAAGGTTTTATATAGAATCCGCTTCCCACTGCTTTTGTTTCCATAGCGCGATTATGTCGCTCTGCCTCTTTCAGTTGCTCTTTCGCAGCTTTTGCATTGTTTACCGCCTTAGCAATTGCAGCTGCACCGCCGCCGAGCGATCCTATTGCGCCCAAAGCAGCAAATAATGGAATTAAAGGTAAAAACCCTCCTCTCTTAGGAATTGGTATCACTCTTTGACGTGGAGGTCTTATTTTCTTGTGGTCCTTCTTTAAAACAGCCTGCGCCAATTTCACATTTTCTAACAGACTCTTGTTACCATTACGTGAAATTGCATGTTGTGCTTTCCTTACAGCTTGTCGAAATGATAATTTACCACCACGCTTCTTCCTTTTACTACGCTTTCTCTTCACTCCGTTTCCCATTCCAAGCTTTGTCTTAGCTTTCATTAAGGCGGCTACAGATAACGCAGATGTTTTTTCACCAAATCCCGCTTCTGTACTCTTCACTCTTTTCACTGCCGCTTGATACAATTTTTTATCTGCTTCGTGACGTTTTTCTAAATCGCTACTTACAGAATATGCGATATCGTGTTGCTTGCACGCCTCATCCAATGCATTCACACCTCTGTCTCCTCTTTTAAGTCGAACGTCTAATTTTGTGCCCGGACCGCAGTAATTGTAACCTGGTAAGTGTAACTCTACTGGTAGTTTATTAATTAACGTATTAAGTAAACCACGACCTTTTCGTTTTAAGGTGTTTCTCGCAGTGTAATCTGTTTTGACACGACGTCGCATTTATGGCTTTTCTTTCTAACAGTCAACGATGTTACATGTGTACTACTTCAATACTCACTGCTTATCTTTATATAGCGTAAAAATTTCTCTTAATTTTTTGGTTAAGTATCGTTAGTTTATTAAATAAAGGATCAAACAGTGTTCTTAGAAAATTTTATTTATAACTGACAGTGTCATATCTAGAAATATATATATATTAAATCACATAACATTTACATATTAACAGCTTTATGCATACTTATATCAAAAATTAATTTACTAATTCCAAACATCATTAATTCATTTGTAATTGCTCCTTTCTCAGATATTTCATTATTGAGAAATGATTTAACATTTGTCTTCATATCACTTTCCATAACACTCAAGCATGGAATCATGTTGCTGTAGAATGATTTATAGTTCAATTGTTTCAAAACTTCTAAACGATATAATATAATATCACACAATTTCCAGAGTTCCAATAGACCTTTATAAGATATATATAATGTCTCCACTCCTCTTTCTAATTTCAGTATTTTTGTTCCTTCGATGCGTTCGAAAGACGCCTTTACTGAGCTGATTTTCATTACCGGATAAATAGTTTTCTTCTCAGTAAAATACGACTTCAAAGTGTAGTTATAAGAACAAAATTGTTTCCATTCCTCTTCTAAAAACGATATGCTCTGCCTTTTGGAACCCATAATACGTATTATCGGATCAAAAAATGTTTCGATACACAGTCCGACACAAATCCACTTCGTACGGCTCTTATTTAGAAAATATACACTTTGAGCTAAAAGTGGCAACTGATCTACGTCAGTCACCTCTCTTGCTTCTGAAATCTCGGAAGGTGCTGTCTCATTAGTATCACATTGACGAAAATCTTCATCTGTGAAGTAAGGCTGGGAGAGTATTTCAAATTGAAACTCGTTTCGAACTGAGGGCATATTCAAACCGTGCTCATCCGGCTTTTCTTCTTTTGGTTTGTCAACGTTTTCAGTCAGAAGTCTTTTCTTCTGTACGTCATCAAAAGGATCGTTCACGTGCCTTCTCTTTTGCTTCAGGAAAAAATCCACTTGTTTAGATGTCACTGTTAAATACAATAAAAATATACAAATTATAAATTATTACAATAAGATGATTTAAACTTACTTTTATGTATGTAGGTAGGTGTTAACAACACAACTCACAGTTCTGTAACAACTGAATCTATTCCCAAATGAAGAACCTTATATAACAAGATTTTAGGTGGGGGTCCCTACCTCCTCCAACCTTACGGTCGTATTCAAGATAAACCGTTTTTGGATCATCCGTCAAGTTAAGGTCACGTCAAGGATAGATAATTTTTGGAACCCTCCTCTGACCTCGCTTTTAGAGGTAATGATGAGGTCACGTCAATGACATTGAACATTTTGCAACCTCCTCTGACTTGATCCTTAACCTTGTAGTTACATCGGCACAAAGCAAATTTTAGAACCTCCTCCGATCTTAACCTTGAACCCTCAAGGTCATTTCAAAGTTACCTCTCGGTTACGTTAAGAACAGGTCGATTCTGGAACCTCCTCTAATCTTGACCTTGATCGAGGTCACCTCAAGGTCATGGCCTTGAAGTTTAAGGTCATGGTGAGGTCACGTCAGGAATAGGGCGATTCTGGAACCTCCTCCGACCTTGACCTTGAATTTTATTGGTCAAGGTCGGAGGAGGTTCCAGAATCGGCCTATTCCTACTACTTTCATTTAATTTATTTTATCAGTTTATCTTTTATTCGATGCAATTACATTTTAATTATCAGTTGATCGAATTTTGTTTTTGTTTTTTTTTTTATTTACTCAATTTGAGTTTATTTTACATTTTAATCTTCGATCGACCGCCATTTTTCTTTTCCCTTTCAGGAGGATTTAATTTTTTGATTATCAATTGATCGTCTTTGGTTTTTTTTTGTTTATTCGATTGGAATTTATTTAAAATTTTTATCCCCTCGATCGATCCCCATTTCTGTTTTCTCTTTTATACAATTTTTTTTACTTTTTAATTATATTTTTTCTTTAATATTTAACGATTAATTTTTTTTTACTTTTTATTTTTATCCATAATTTTTTGTTGTTTTTTCTTTCGTTTGATTTTATTTGATACGATTTTTTACTTTTTAATTATCAATTAGATTAACTTTTGTTGTTTTTTTTTCATTTATTCAGTTTGGGAATATTTTATTTTACGTTTTAATCTTTAATACCTCCTTGGTTGTCATTATTTATAACGATTTGACGACTTGTTCTTAGTTTTACACATTATTATTTTCCTCCACGATCGTCTTTTGTTTTACTTTAGATTTAGATTTAACGATATTTTATTTTTATTTTAATTATCAATTGAACGTCTTCTTGTTTTTTTTTTATATATCTTTAGTCACCCTTTTATTTCAGAGTCCTATTTTTATTTCGCAATTTTACTCCTTTGTTTCCACAGTAACATTTCAAATAAGGACCAGTCACGAAGTTATTTTACCTACTTTTTAAAATTTATTTGGTATTTTCTGCTCTTTATAATGGGGAAGAGGACAAACTTTTTCCCTTAACCAAGGACCAGGCAAAAATTTCTCCCCCGGGGCTCCCTAACTCTTAAGGTCGCCTCTGCATACATTTACTAATGTATCCTTATTATTACAACTACATTACCACCTAATTAACCTTTGCTATAATTAGTTTGAAGTACGGTTAAATTAAAAATTTTGAGGTGGTCTTTTGATGGGGTTTATAAAAACAGAAACTTATAAGATAAACGAAAAATAATTCTAATATTAGAAAAGAAAGCTTGTTTAATTTTTTTCCTCACACGATTTCACATCTTGAAAGAAAATAGACAAAAAAAGGATTCAGTTACTAGTTTTTATAAGCGATTTGATCCGAGGTATCAAAATCTCATTCATCAGAGTTTGCCGATTCCATTGCCATTTATGTTACTTTAACGGATTTACCATAAGAACGTTTTCTCATATAAATGTGTTGGATTATCGTTGTTTGAGATTTTCTCAAAAACTATCGCATCATATTTATCTCAAATAGGAGAATTGCTTCTCTAGGTAGATGTTAAGTAGACCTCCTAGTTTGGTGACATTTGATGAACGCATATCGGAGAAACTCTCTGTGAAAAATTTGGTATCGCGCCCCCTTAAATGTCAGCCTAGTGTCCTGAAAATTTCTATTGTCATACACTACAAAGTGTGGTATGCCGTGGCTCCGGAAGTTTTGCGGTTCGACGCTAAGGAGGGGCGGCGTAGGCGCGTACTCCTAAAAATTACCCATTTACTACCTAAAAAGAATTCCAGCTCCCTTCGTGATTCACCGATCCGAACGAAATGCGGAGAGTGACATGGGGGGCTATCAACCCTTAGAAGATCACGTCGAGTTCGGGCCTGGAAAAGGCCCGAAAAAATTTAAAGGTGCGATTTTAGAACTTTTTCGGAAGTTTTTCGAAAACGCATAGCCAGAATTTTTTTAAACTCTCTTTTCTTTTTGATTTTTTTTTTGAGGCTTTAGTCGCATCTCAGGACCGCCAGGTATTTACACCTCATCCAGAGCGGAAGAGACCGGAGAATGCCGTGGTGAATATCGCTCAGCGATTGAAAACTTCGCGGGGCTGCGAAAGGCGGGACTCCGGGTTAAGATAGAGCCACATTTTGGGGGGCCGTGGAAAAAAAATTACACAGTTTTCGGCCTGAAATTCGGCACAGGCCTTGCCCGATCCTTTCTTGACACGTCCGCATGGGCCACGTCCGGCTTTGCCTCATAGGAAAAAATAGGTACTCCCGGAGTCGAGTACTGCATTTCCGTGTATTTTAAATGGGCGAACTCGAAATGATCGAAAAATTGGCGGTCCTTTCCCTCTGGACGCGAAGTTATTGCAGATAGGCGGATGCGCTCTCGAGGCGGAAGAGTTGGGTCGTCGGGACGTCGTTCGGCATCAGCGTCGTCCTTCCCGTTCGTATAGGATCGGCTCCAAATTTGTACGAATTTCCCTCGGAAATGGTAGTCGGCGCGGAAAAAAAATCGCAGCTCGGAAATTTGAAGGAATATCTGCGATTTAGCCCGACATGTGGGTAGAGAGGATGTCACCCCACGGCCGTCGAGCATGGCCTTCAAACAAAGGCGCGGCGATTTTTCGAAATCGACTCTTGGTCTCTGCGTGATCACGCTTCTCGGAAAAAAGAATTTTTCGTAATGTTTCTCCTTCGATTTCACGCGTCTGGAAAGAGGAAAACCTGGCCTGCGATCTACCAGACGAAAACTCTCAACGTTTGACCAGAAGCTGAAAAGAGGGCGCCACCGTCGACCAAAACATGTACAGAGCGAAGCACGTCGTGCCACAGCTCAAACGAGACGGCTGGCGGAGCGGGGAAAAAGCAAGGTGCAAATTTATATCCGAGATTTCCGTCGACGAGGTGACTGAGGAAATGTCACCCCGCGCGGCGAGGACGCCATGATCGAACTCGGCCTTTCAACAAAGGAGCACTGATTTTTTTTTAATCACATGATCGACATTGTAGTCGAGCGTTGTACTGCAAGCTGTCGAGAAATGTTGAAAATTAATAAAAGAAAATTATTCAAAGCTAACCCGGCGAAAACATATAAAAGAAAAAGTAAAGTAAAAGTGAATTAAAATATATTCTCTGATTTCAAGCAGAAGTGTACTATTCTATTTAATAGGTTGTCAATGCACTGAATGTTCCGAAACTCGTACAAATCTAGTCTCTGCCGGCAAAATTACCTATGTATGTTACTCTATTACTAGAACTTATCAAACACAGTTTTATACTGGGTGTCTCATAATTAAAGCATCGAGGAAAATAGCCTGTCCAGTCTCCCAGATGCCGATTACGCATCGTAACACCCCCGGTGTAGCGCAGATCTGAATCGTTCGATTGCCCGGTTTAACAGAGACGCGCGTTGTTGCGTATTCTCAGGTATTCGAAATTCGAATAGGGAAGAAAATACTAAAATTTCTTAGCTATTAATTGTAATTAAAATTTATTATTCAATAACATTCCAAATTTTCGTTCGTTCGTTCGTTTCGATTTGCCGTGAGAATGTCTTGTCTTTTAAAGAGAAAATGATCTTTCAACATAACAGGTTGTGAGAGACGCTTTCTCTAGTTAAATTTTAATTTACCTAGACAAATATTTACGAAGAGACTGAGCAATCAAATAAATATCGAATCATCAAAATCAAAATTAATCAGACGCAGAATTCGATCGTAGAATACCCGTGCCTATCGGAAATGCAGCGAGAAATCGAGCCCCGTCGTGCGTGGAGTACAACGCCTCTGAGTTTGGACCCTCAGATTCGAGGCCTTACTCATAACCTACGGAGGAGATTAAAAGAGTAACTAGAGGAGATCAAATTAAAGCTTTTTTCTTAATAAATTTTTGGTAAAAAATTAATAACTCAAAAGTTATAAGAGTTTAAGTATAAGCTAAGTATAAGTGAAATTAATTAACAAGCAAAAGTTACTCCGTGTAGTAATATTTTACGTTTTAAATTCAAATTCATTTATGAGTTAATTGAACACTGTTTTACAATAAACAACAATTTTAAAAAATGTAGTCACGCTAAAGTTACGGTTATTTCATTTTTTCTTTTAATGCTCAAAAAGGAGTTTTCATGTCATTGTGCACCGCCTACTAATTAGAAACAAAACTAGGAAACAGATTAACATAGACATTTTATGAATGTTGGTTTTGATAAATTTAGAAAAATTTTGTGCAAATCGTTTTTGATTGCAGTGAGAACCTCGAGCAGCCTCTGGACAGCTGTTTCAGCCCTGCTTGGGGCTTCTTCAGCAAAGACGTAGCTCGACATTCCCACTGCAGACCAAAAACGACTTGCCCAATTTATTCGCAATTGCGAACCTACGTCTTTGCTGAAGAAGCCCCAAGCAGGGCTGAAACAGCTGTCCAGAGGCTGCTCGAGGTTCTCACTGCAATCAAAAACGATTTGCACAAAATTTTCCTAAAATCTTTCATTATGCTTTGACAGCAAGCATGGCCGCCTTGCATGGGGGACATATTAGGAGCAA
Organism: Prosopocoilus inquinatus; assembly: GCA_036172665.1. NCBI lineage: Eukaryota > Metazoa > Arthropoda > Insecta > Coleoptera > Lucanidae > Prosopocoilus > Prosopocoilus inquinatus. Next base: position 47,954,314 of record CM069870.1, read on the forward strand.
ATCCCGCTTCAATTTGTCTATCCTACTGCAATGTCAGGTCAAAAAGCGACAGTAAGATGTCGCTATTTTATATGTTGATAAATTTAGAGTTTATTTAACAATAAAGTTGCATTTTGTAAAATATAATTTTTATTAATTAAGAAACTGTAGGTGTAAATTAAAGAAGAAATTAAGAAAGTTAAACTGCTGTAACTTTCCTATTATTGGGTTCGATCAAAAGTAAATTAAGAAAATTGGTTTATTTTGATGTCCTACAGCTACCCTTTCAATCTCCTCCGTATGTTGTGAGACACCCAGTATACTTTATAATATACGATCAATTGAAGAATGAATTAGAGTTAGCGATACAACCGAATACGCTTGTTTGAATTTAGTTCTTATTCAACCACTCACTTTGACGTTTCTGTTCAAACTTTAGTTTGATACAATTTAAAACTAAAATCATCCAAAGAAAAACGTTATAAAAATTAAAGCAAATGTGTAAAATTACCACCACCTGCAAGACACTTTTGACCTCTTCAAATAACGGCTTAACTAACATTAAACAATATTTCCGGCGTGTTTTTTAACTCTTTGGATTTTTCGATGAAACTAGCAAACAAATTTTCAAGATCCGGTAGAGGATTTCTAAATATCTCAGTTTTTAGATAAGACTGCAGAAAGAAATCTAATGGAGTCAGATCACAGAATCTTAGGGGCCAGTTATTGTTTTGACATTGGTTTTGACTGACGCCAGTATTCATAGTCCCGTCATAAGTAACACTTACATCAAGTGTCACTTAAGTTCAAAGTATAACTTACACTCCGATTTTATTTCATAAACAGCTTGTCAGTTAATCTCGGCTAGTTCTCCAAACTATAATACATCTAGTTAAGATAATACTGAATCGGATTGAGACGCCCTATTTCTGGAAGTTTCGTTGGCAAATTTACGCACGTGCAAACTTTGTGATATTTATTTCGGGTTCATTTGTTGTTATTTTATAAGCGTGTTTGTTAGTGATAATTAATAATGGCTCCGAAAACTAAAAGTGCAGACACTGCAACAGAGAAAATGTTATTTGCCCTGCCTTGCATGCCTTAATTGGTAAGTGTAACTTAAGACATAGATGGAGCTGACTTAGAATGAAGTACTACTTAAGTTTTATTTAGTCAACTGTGAAATAAATTTTTTACATTAAGTCAGACTTAAGTTTCAAGTTGAGCTTAAGACCTGTCTATGAATACTGGCGTGAGAGTACGATTGTCATATATTCACATAACAGCTTCAGTGTTTCGGTAGTGGTGTGAATTGCAGCCTCGTCTTGCTGGAAAACCCCCTCACGAAACTCAATATCACCGACATGATTTAGAAAAGGTTCCAAAATTTCAGTCCTGTATCGATAAGTCACTGCCAGATTTTCTGGTGTTTCACCGACGGCATTAGTGCATCAAGAAATTGTTTGTACTGAAATTGGATACCGGAAAAAGTTTCGCGAAACTCCTCCTGTGCATTAGGTATCGAATTAATCCACCTGTCATTAATTAATTAACTTTACAAAGTTGCTGATACTTTAAATGTCACTTTAAATATTTATCAATTAATTGACAATTAATATTAGTATGACGTTATCCAAGACATACTTTTAAATTCCAACGCCAGCTCTAATTTGTTTGGATATTGTATCATGGTTGCGCAAAGCCACGTGTTCATGTGTTTCAGCGAGCGATGCCTGGCCACCTATTTTTGTCGGTGTAGACGCACCCAGTAACCGAAATCAACAAAATTTTGAATTAGTCATCATATATGTATAAAATTTTGAATCAAAAGTCAGTACTACACCTTTTCCAACTGTAACTAAGAATCCGTCAATTGCTATTCAGATTTGTTAACCCTATAAGAAATTATAAAATTCTATAGGGTCTTCTCGTCCCTCAAATCTAATTTCATTTCAGAATGTATCACATATAATTTAGATTTATTAATTTAGTTTCAGAATATATCATTTGTAATTCAGATTTACCAATTTAGTTTCAGAATTCGTGAAATGTTATTCAGATTAATCAGTTTAATTTCAGAATACACTAAATGAATTTGAGATTACATCAATTGTAATTAAGAACGCGTAACTTTTAATTGAAATATGAATGATTTTAAATTCCGTCAAACAACTGTAAAATAAGAAATAAAAACTTATCCCCGTTTTTTATCACTAACAATTGTAAAATTCTGATTTATGATTAAAGTAGATAAAAAAACGCATAGTCTAAAATTCATGCTTTCTGAATTACATTTAATATTTTCTGAAATTAAACTGATTAATCTGAATTACAACTAACGAATTCTGAAATTAAATTGATAAATCAGAATTACAAGTGATGCAATCTGAAACTGATTTGATTAATCTGAATTTTAAATAACATATTCTGAAATTAAATTAACAATTTTGAATTTCATTTGAAAATTTCCGAAATATAGTTGATATTTTCCGAATTACAGCTGGAAATGGTGTAGTCTTAATTTCCCCAAGAGCCACATACCGTGTATCCGCTTCGATTATTTACCATAGAAATTTCTATGCATTTTTTTGAATCGTAAATTCCTGCTTTTCTATCGTGTCTGTCATAAAACAAAAAACGGCATAATACATAGCTTTGTGTTATGCATTAACTAAGACTATCTTTAGTACGTTTTTAAAAAACACAGGCTTTCAGAAATAAAAAGAAAATTAAATAGACAGACATTTTTCAATTCCAAAGTTTAGGTGAAGCAGGCAAACTTCTAGTTGACAGTAGCTTTACTGAATTTAAAAATTTTGTAATCGAAAATAAAAATCAAGTATTCATATTAAGAAATATTTATTTATAAATAAGAATAATAAAAATTATTCTACACTAAATGCTCAAATAATACATTTCTGTTTAATATGTATCGCACTACAAAAACATGTCAGTGGCCTACAAGAATTTTCACTATTTATAAATAAAGTGATACATTTATTTTGGTTCCATTCAAACTTTCAAGACAAGTTGGAACATTTGTTGGCCGTAAACGGCGAATTATTTGAGAATTTGGTGTGATATTTATTATCTTTTATAAATAAATAATATGAATTATAAATGTATATTTAGAAATTTTTTTTTTTTTTGTGCAAATCGTTTTTGCAATGTTAGGTCAAAAAGCGATAGTAAGATGTCGCTATTTTATATGTTTATAAATGTATACGTAGACGTAGATGTAAAAAAAGCTAATCTTTTTTACTCACAATTTCCACTATATTATAGTTTCAAAGAAGGATTAATAATGGAAAATCCACTCAGCCCTCTGCTAGCCGAGATATTTATCTTAGAAGATTAAATTTACAACTACCCCATCTTCCAAAAATTTCTGTATTTGTTTATTGACACAGATGTTCTCGCCTGTTTTATCGGTACAAATAGACAACTAGACCAATTTCACAATTTCATCAACAACTGACACAACATTAAGTTTATAATTGAAAGAGAAACTGACAATTCAATTAACTTCTTAGATTTAACGGTTAAGAAAATAAACGACCGACACATTTTTTCTATATTTCATAAACCTTCACTCACTGATACAACAATATATAATTCATCAGAACACCCCAGACAACATAAATTAGCAACTTTCCACAGCATGATACACAGAGTAACAACAATACTTTTAAACAAATAATTTTTTCAAAAAGAACTCAATATAATACAACAAATTGCAATAAATAATGCATACACGTCACAAATTATTGACGACATTTTAAATAAAAAACTCCTTAAGAAAACAATAGATAGACTTGATCGCATTAGATCGAAAAAATGTGATTCATAGCTTTCTAGATTGAAAAATAAAAAAGTTTTTTTCGTAGTCATGGAAATCAAAATTAACATTTGAGACGTATTCGGACTAATAATGATCTGTAAATTTTAAAAAAATTTTGTGCAAATCGTTTTTGATTGCAGTGAGAACCTCGAGCAGCCTCTGGACAGCTGTTTCAGCCCTGCTTGGGGCTTCTTCAGCAGAAACGTAGCTCGACATTCCCACTGCAGACCAAAAACGACTTGCACAATTTATTCGCAAATGCGATGTAAGAATGATGAACATACAAAATAGCGACATCTTACTATCGCTTTTTGACCAAACATTGCAGTAGGATAGACAAATTGAAGCGGGATTTGCTCCTAATGAGTCCCCCATGCAAGGCGGCCATGCTTGCTGTCAAGGCATAATGAAAGATTTTAGAAAAATTTTGTGCAAATCGTTTTTGATTGCAGTGAGAACCTCGAGCAGCCTCTGGACAGCTGTTTCAGCCCTGCTTGGGGCTTCTTCAGCATGGGGGACTCATTAGGAGCAAATCCCGCTTCAATTTGTCTATCCTACTGCAATGTTTGGTCAAAAAGCGATAGTAAGATGTCGCTATTTTGTATGTTCATCATTCTTACATCGCATTTGCGAATAAATTGGGCAAGTCGTTTTTGGTCTGCAGTGGGAATGTCGAGCTACGTTTCTGCTGAAGAAGCCCCAAGCAGGGCTGAAACAGCTGTCCAGAGGCTGCTCGAGGTTCTCACTGCAATCAAAAACGATTTGCACAAAATTTTTCTAAAATCTTTCATTATGCTTTGACAGCAAGCATGGCCGCCTTGCATGGGGGACTCATTAGGAGCAAATTCCGCTTCAATTTGTCTATCCTACTGCAATGTTTGGTCAAAAAGCGATAGTAAGATGTCGCTATTTTGTATGTTGTAAATTTTAAATATATAAAAATATATAAGGTGTTCCATTTAAAATAAGAAAGTTGATATCACTTTCGACGAAACCGGAAGTGCTACGACGACTAGCAGTATGTCGAAAAATTCCATTTTTTGTTTAATTTATTGTTTCAAAAATTCAGGTTAATCGATTCATATTTAAAGATTCTAGAAAGGTGAGCACATGGCGCGGAACACCCGTTATAGGCCAATCAGGTAGGAATTTTTCTAAAAGAATTAAATAACACTTTTCCAGAAACAAGAATTCCGACAAATTACCGAATAGCCAGCTAGACCTTAACAATTCACCATTGGTCAATATGTTTCAATATTAAGTATAAAAGCTGACCCCCAAGACATTTTGTGTTACTACACTTACTACCCGAAGAAGCTATAGTAATAGCGAAACATGTAGTATTTAAGAAATTTTGTAACTTGTAATATAGTGGAAACTGTGAGTAAAAAAGATTAATTTTTTTTCATTTACATCTACGTATATGTTTAAATAGATTTCCATCACGTATCGACCAAATCAATCAAAATACGAATTATGTTTGAAAATCAGAAATTGTGACAACTAGAAGTTTACCCTGCTTGAAAGTGTGATATTGAATAATGTCTGAAAATTATTTTTTTATTTTTAATTTTGATAGCCAGTATATTTGAAAAAAATGGTTTTAGTTAATGCATAACATAAAGCTACGTATTATCTTGTTTATTGCTTTATGATAAATTTGATAGCAAAGCAGGAATCTACAACTGAAGAAAAATGCACTGAAATTCCTATGGGGCGTAATCAAAGTAGACACACAGTATATTTCCAAATGTTCGAGTAATTTGGTTAATTATATTTCGCCAAATTTTAAATAACATTATTTTCACCAGTGTTCTTCTTAGTTATAATTGCACACAAACCTGAAAATAGCTGTTAGGACGCTAAATATTTTCGAATCAATAAAGCCCGGAGCCCGAAGATTTGCCTAACCAAAATTATATGGTAGGAAAGTAAAGGTGCTTCTGGTAATCGAAAATCATCTTAATTTTTTTAAATGGGTCCTGCATGTTCTATTTGCAATAAAAAGTATAGCATTCTATTTAAAATAAGAACTATAAGGACTATTTCCGTATTTCCGTGTTGTTTGGTTAGCTGTTATTTGTAAGGTTTTTCTGATGGTTAATTTTAGATATTTACTTAATAATTCATATTTACTTACATTTAGACATTTTTACGTGTATCATTTAGGATAATTAAATTGTTGTTAGTATTTACATTTTTATGATTTATTAAGATGATTAGGTTGTTTTTAGATCTTTTTAAGTGCTTTTATGTTGCTAGCGTACTGAAGATACCGAAATACGTATCTGCGGATATAAAATTATTGTGGGCGGAGGTTAATAATAATAAATACTATTTTAGTCTAATAGTTATTATCCTACCATGTAATACAACGTGTCCCAGTCAAGACTTTAAATCTCTAATATATTTATTTTCTACAGTTCTTGCTCGTGAGAATTGCAGAGAGGATATGAAACAACCAAGTTTGCGAAACGTCAAGTAAGTAATAAAATTAAACTTTTAGCTCATTTCTAAACTGTTTTATTTGTTTCATATTCAGTCCTAATATCTTTGTTATTTATCGATGAATTTTGCTCAAATTTAGCAGGTACCTTTAATAAAAACTAAATATTCATTCAAAAATTTCTATACCGTAATATTCTTTCTTTTAATTTCTGGAAAGTATGTTTTACTTGGTTTAGTATGAGAAAAAAAACATCAAAAATGTGATTATTTTTGATCCCCAAGAAATAAGTTTTCAGATAAATTTTCGTCTATGCAAGAACCGAAGCGCAAATGTTCAACTTGTTACCACTACGATTCGGCTTTCGAAGCGAGTCTTTACGCGATGTGATTGGTCAGTTCTTTTGCGCGGCTAGTTTGAACTCAACGATAGAGCAGAAATGTAATTGCCTTATCTTTTATCGGCAAAGTTCGAAAAGTAATCGGTAATAACGTTCAGTGAATCAACGAAGAGCAATAATTAGGCACAGATAATTATTTCATTTATTAATTGTAAGAGAAAACAACGATATGCCTTATTTATTCTTAATTCCGTTGCACGTCATCGAAGCAACAATCAGTCTTGCCAACATTCAGCTACACATGTAACCATATATTTACGTATAAATAATTCCTCCGTTTTAAAAGTTTGTTGGCAGTAATTTGCAATGTTGACAAATTTTAATTGTAAAATTTACTCTTTATAACCTTTAAAAAATAAGTTCCGTATTTATGGCATTTCTTATTGAGAGCACGAAAATTTTAGGAGACATTGAATTTCTTTTATATTTAAAGAAGAATACATACAGGTCTGTACGATAACTCTACTTATAAATACAAATTCCAAGCTGTTTTATGTTTGTTTACATTCCGTAACAAATCATACAGTTTTGCATATGTTATACCTGGCAACGATGTCGAAATTCTACGTCATCATTGACGATGACGTGCAACGGAAATAAGGAAAAATAAGGTATAATACAATGGGTTACAAGTTGCAAATGTATGAGGATACAACTCAGCCAATCAGGGAACGAATCGAGTCAATCTGTCGTAAAAGGGGCGGGGCTTAGTAAGCGTTGGAAGCGCGATTTGTTCAGATACACAAATGTTTGGGTTCGCGCACTTTTCATTGCACCGCACTTGCCACTATGCACCAGGGATACCTCTTGACGGAGACGTTCACCGCCCGCGTTCGCTGATCTTGCTCGACTTCCTCTTCTTTTATAGCGTTTCGGCCGGTCTTGCAGCCCAATAATCAAACAGGACTAATGCTTTTAGGAAACAATACTTCCGATTGGCTGAAACCAGCAGTCACAGTAATACACGTTCTCAAATTAACTATTGAATTTACTTCCCACGGTAACAAACTTTATGTGGGGTTATTGAGTACCTTTTCTCAGAATGGCGCAAATGTATCAGAGGCGCAAGTGTCTCAGATTCATTATAATCGCATCCACAAAACAAAGGAGCCTGATATAAAATTGGAAAATTTGTTCCTTTGTTTTATGAATGCGATTGTAATACTTTTCTCCTCGTAATTTATTCCCTTCATCTTTTTCTCGAACTTCTTCATCTGATTTTAATTCCTCTTTTAAATCGGGTAGTTTTATTCGCAGTTTTCTTCCAAATAATATTTCTGCAGGTGATGTTCCCATTGTAATCTTTGGGCTAGCACGGTAAGTGAATAAATATTTTGTTAATACTTTTCTCTAGTTTCCTTTCTCTATTTGAGCAATTTTTAAATGTTTAAGTATTCTGCAGTTTTATCGTTCAATTTCGCCGTTTCTTCTTGGCCATGCTGGAGCTACTGTTGCAAGTTGATTGATACATTTATTCGCTTGTAAAATTTGTTGCGTTATCACAAATAATAACACTCGACAACCATGTCTGGCAAAAATTTCATTCAGCTTTATTATTACATTTTCAGTCTTGATACTTCTCAGTATAGCTATTTCCAATATACCTGCTATAATAGTCAATTACAGCTAAAATACTCTATCCAGTCGGAAATGGTCCCAACATATTCATAGCCAAAATATCCTGTGGTTTTGTCGAAGCTTATTTCAGTTTAGAGGCTTGTCATGACAAATTTTTTGTACACGTTGACAACTTTCACATTCATGGCCAAAATATCCTGTGGTTTTGTCGAAGCTTATTTCAGTTTAGAGGCTTGTCATGACAATTTTTTTGTACACGTTGACAACTTTCATATTCATAGCCAAAATATCCTGTGGTTTTGTCGAAGCCTATTTCAGTTTAGAGGCTTGTCATGACAAATTTTTTGTACACGCTGACAACTTTCGCATTCCCGCACACACCTTTCTGCATCTTTGTTAATTCCACACCACTATACTTTAGTTCGTAATCTATTTTTTAACGCTACGATTCCAGGATGTCCTTCATGAGCTGTAGCCAAATTTCGACTTCGCAATGTATGTGGTATAATAATGTGTGTTCCTTGTAACACAAGTTTATTGTTCAGGCACAGTTCGTCTTTAATCATTCTAAATTTGGAACTCCTTAATGCATTCCAATTTCCATTATTTAAAGCAGCACCAACCTCAGCCAAGTGTGCATCCCTTCCAGATTCCCGATCAATTAACCACCCGATATAAAATATTTAAATGTTATATTTTTAAAAAGGGCACGACCAGGACATTTGAAAAAGTGTATCACGTACAGGGTGTTCCATTAAAAAAATGTATCTTTGGTCCGTAATAGCTTTACTGAACAGCCTTTATCAATTGTGGATATTTATCCTGGTAATCATTTGTCGCACTTTAATTTTTAGTATTTTCTTAAATAACTTCATAAATAACCAAATTAAGAACTTTGCCGAACCCTGTATATGAACCAGAATAGATATAAAAACTGATAATGTTTATGGCTGTATAAATAGACAATCCTGGACAATTCTTGACTTTTAGATATTATCCACGCATACGTGTGCGTGATTTACCGTGCATCTACTCCAGTAAGGATTTTAGCACAAAAAGTAATGTTGCTACTGCTAAAATAATTTCAGTATCTTTTTTTTAATAGACTCCTATTTGGTCACTAAGTAAAATATTACTTTCTTTCAACTGTAAACCGATGGAAAAGGAGAAATTGTTAGAAGCCTAATTTTTTAGGAAAAGTGTGCCTGTTTCTTAGACATTAACTTTCTATTTGCCTGCCTAATTCAATCGTTTTAAGCGCCTAAAAATTCAGGCTTTATTAATGACTTTCTGCTTCAGTTTTGTAAGGAACAAATAATAAATACAGAAACTTTATATGATTCACGATTCTCTTAAGTGTTTAGAAAAACATACTGGAAAATTCAGGAGCTATTTTTTAATCACCCAGTATATTCCTTTTAAATTTTCAAAGATTATCTCTGTTACAGCAAACATATCGAGCTGGCTAACGTTGATCAGGATTTTTAAAGAGACAGAATTTTTACTTGAATATATTTGTAATCAGGCTTATTATGGGAAAACTTGTATGTCTGTTAATAAGTAATAACACATTATTGATAAACAAGAAGCAAAATTCCAAGATTCGCTCGTATCTTGCCAGCGGCTTCAATATTACGATCAGTTCCACTTCGTTTAATTACTGGTGTCAAATAAACTGCAGTAGAAACCAAAAAAGTAGACAAAAACAGTTTCCTGTAATTAGTCTTTCTCAAAATGGTATTGATTAAAGACGAATTAATAAATTTTACCGAAGCCTTGAGGTTGTTAAATCTGAAATCTTTCAATTTTTTTTAGATGTTATCTGTAAAGTTGAATTCCTGGCTTCCGATCGGAACTGCGTCTCTCGGATTTCTTCTACTGCCGACGTTTAGTTCTTCATTCTAGAAGAACTTCCTCAGGGTTGCTGCTGCTGGTGGTGTTGCTGCTGCTGGGGTGGTCTTGCTGCTGCTGCTTCTTCTTCTTCTTCTTCTCAACATACAAGAAGCAGCAGCAAGACCACCAACTGTAACAGCAGCACCGCCACTACTGGCAGCAGCAGCCCTGCGGACGTTCTTCTGCAATGGAGAACGAAACGTCGGCAGTAGAAGAAATCCGAGAGACGCAGTTCCAACCGGAAGCCAGGAATTCAACCATGGACGACGGCCACGGAAGCCTTCAAGTTAAATCTGTAAAGTCATTCTTAATACCATTTCGAGAAAAAAATAATAATTGCAGGAAACTGTTTCCGCCTACTATTTTTTGCTTTCGACAGTAGGTCCTTCAACTGGCCCCAAACAATGTCGATCATCTTGATTCCTATCATGTGTAATTATAACACGTTCATTTTGATTATTCACAGCTCTCTTAGCTCAAAATGAACAAAGAATTGCATAAACACATTCTAGATTAATATTTGACGGAAAATGCAAAACAATTACCAGTTTTTAGAATTTAGAATCCTCAAAAAATTATGTATATAACATTCCTGGAACTTCTTTTACGACACCCAATAAAAATTTGATTGATTTAATTACCTCGTTTCGGTACGTTAATAATTTTTTCAGTATTCTGCAATATTAAGTCATTTTTACATTTTAAAAAGTAATTATTAATTTCCTACCCTATGTTATACAAGGTGTTCTTTTACTGTATGCAAATAAAAAAACCTCAGTGTAAGTGCACGAAATGCTACCTTCTGCGAGTATTTTTTTGGTGGCTACCGTATCATTGCCAAAAAATTTCGGTTGGACCACTTGTTTGGAACCGCTGAAATGTGCGAGAAAGATTGGAAGGTCAACTTCGCCTTTCTCTCGGTATGAACACTCCCACCGATACTGCACTCGATGTTCAACCCAGAGTTTCGTAATAATAATACTGATATCGTTTATTAATTATTTTATTTAAAATTTTAATTATTTTAATTAATTGGGCGAACTAATATTACAATTATTTGTTTTACGATATCAACTATCGATGAAAATTTATGCACCAATTAGGTAAGCGCGTTAAAAATGTTCTGCCTTCACCCTTTTACGTAAATAAACTTTTGCTGCAATCTCGCTGCTAGCTATGAAAGTATTAGTACTTACGGTTCTTGGAAACAAAGTAAATTGTTTGTACCTCGCTTTTAATTTGTTCGGCAATTACGAAGCAGCTTCTTGAATTGCACTAGATTTTAATTTAAAATACTTAAACTTATTATTACTTGCAATGTAGTTAATTTAAATTGTAAACGTTGGCGCTGATTTACGTCGTTCCTGTTCAAGGTTCAGTAAGGCATTGACCCTGGGCCTGGCCTACTTCGGCTGCGAGTCGTAATTGAAGAGGCGCCCGCGTTCCACTTTTAGCTGTGCCAGCAGTTCTCAAACGGTTTAGTGAAAATCTGCCACTGCATTCTTCTCGAAAACTATTACATTTATGTTAAGAACATATGAGTTCACTCTTGCCATTTATGCTGATATATTGCAGGTTTAAATATTTGCATACAGTAAGAGAACACCCTGTATAACAAAAAAGTCTTATTTTAGCCTCCTTTACTTGCCCTAGAAATAATATAAACGAATTTTTCAACACCCTGTATAACTTAATACAATGAAATTTCTAACATCCGAAAATAACCAAGGTTGTTTATACCAGGTGATTCATAATAAGCAATAAGTGTCCGGCCCGTTAAGGCCGTATTTACTAAGGTCATGCAAGTCACAAATTGCAAGGAAAAAATGTATCGGTGACATTTCGAAAATCAACGTCTTTTGTGCCCTAAATGAAAACCGTTTGAGTAGCACCGATGACTATTAAAATACGAAGCGTAATGTGTTTTTAAAATCGGGTTGGCTAACTGTTTCTGTTTTAGAAAGATAACTTTTTGAAATGATCTGATCCTGTCCTAAAAATATAAAAATATGTGTACTACTACAAAAGAACTTATTATTAGAAATTTTTATTTCTTGAAGGAGTTTTATAACGTTAGGTGACGTCAAAAGCAATCAAGTTAATTATATCTGGGCATGTTTTTGTTGCATAAAAGAACGCCAACACCTCTTTGTTATGAAGTCATAATATTGCCGTTATTGTGGTTTTTTACTGTGTGCAAATAAAGAAACCTCTGTGTAAGTATGTGAAATGCTACCTTCTGCGCGTATTTTCCGGTGGCTACCGTACCTTAGCCAAAAAAATGCGGAGGTACCACTTGTTTTGAACTAGTAAAATGAAATACATAGCAAGTTCGCAACGCCTTCCTCTGTAGTCGACACCGAAACCGCGCCAAATTCCGTATTCAAACCCATTCCGTAGCATGTCGTAATAGTAATCACTGAAATGGTTTAGTAATTATTTTATTTAATTCACTGAACGAAGTAATGTTACATTTATTTAAATATTGCCGTACCTTAAACGCGTCAATCGAAGAGGCGGCCGCCGAAAGAAAAACACACACAGGAAATGGGAAGCCAGTTTATTTATTACTTACGAAAATTAAAACGATGAATGGCGATGATGTTATTATTTAACTCATTCGCATTTTTGAGGCCCATTTTTCGTCCAGTAATTATGATCGTCGGCTTATAATTTGAAAATACTTAAAAGTCTAATTACTTGGAGTGAGGTTACATTTATTTATTTTTTGTACTTCGGTGCTTTAATGTGTTACATTATGAAACTCAAACGATTTATTTGGATGTAATAATGTAGCCTGTTAGAGCACCTGAGATTTTATTTTGTCAGGTTGGTGGTGACATACGCAGCTAGATTTGCTTAAATATCAAATTACAAATAATAACCTACCTCCAAGTTATACATGTTTGAAATTACCGTCATTTGTTGGTTTTCTAAATTACAAAAACATAACTGAAACGCTTTATAAACTCCCAAAATTTATATTTATAAGTATAGCCTCTAAGCTGACATTTATTTGAAATTATTTTAAGCGTCAACCAATTTCACCAACCGCCATCAATAAAATAAGAATTCATGTTACATTACAAAATAACGCAAATTTTTAAGATTTTTTTTCATGTGTAGGAAATATGTAGAAAAAATACTATAAAATACACGTTTCACAAGACATTTTGGCGCACTTGTCCATCGTCCATCGTCTTCAAAACTTGCTTTCTAAAACTGAACGCGTGCGCTAAAATCTTATGAAATTCTTATGAAACTTATTTCTTAATATACTATTAATAAATCCAGGCGCTTTTTGAACGTGTTTAAAATGTTTTGATTAACCGGATGATTTCCTAATCGAATTAATTGAACCTGTAATTTGTAAGAACGATTTTTTTTTAATACTTCCGTGAAGATGAATATGAACCCACCGAAAGTTCTCAAATTAAAATTCCTTTCCTTCCACATTCAGAAATTTGCCAAATGATCGAGACTTCCGGCAGATTTTTTTTACTTGTCTGCAAAAGCCATTACGATCTGTGAATACGCATCATACGAATCAAACATGTTCGTTCACGACATTGTTCATGCACAAGGATAGGTCAGTCGGTCAGTATTTAAAGTGGTTTATCTTGGCGTCGTCATTCAAATAGGCAACCGCATACGTGAGAGATAGACCACCATCCACTCGTTAGCTAGGTTTTCCAGAAAACTATTAATTTTTTTAAGGACATATGAATTCAATCGTTGCCATTTATGGTGATGCATAACAAGTTTAAATATTTGCACACAGTAAAAGAGCAGCCTGTATTATGAGGTCTATAGAACATTAGTGCAATTATGAACCCATAATTAAACTTATATTCAATATCCGAATTATTATGTTATCATAATAAACAGGTGTTGGATAAAACTATGTTTTACACTCGTGCCTTAACAGCAAATAAGTCACGTAAGAAAAATTAACTCACTCGAGCAAGGTATCGTGGCTAAACATTCCTTTCGTAACTTATTTGCCTTATAAGACATTTGTTTAACAAACAGCTATTATTTTATTTCTGTTTACCCAGCTTTATACAATCAAAAGTCTGAATTTCACGAATTTCAACGCGATTCAGAAATTTAATCTGCAATTCAGCATTCAGATTTAGGTCAATTTTTTAAATTCTTTACCTTGCCCACATTCAAAATCAATTAAGCTAACTTTGAAACAGATGCGATTAATTATATAAACATTAGTCGAATGGTTGGCGTGATATCGTAATTTTCTATGCATAGTAATTTTGTTATGGTTGTAGTATTATTTAACGTCATGAAACATTGCCTAATGTAAACTGCAAAATATAGTTTCCAATTTAATTTACTCCGCGTATTCCAGTGTACCTTATACAAGAGCAAATAATTTTGCATTACAAAAAATAGAGCTAAGCCTTCGGTTCTCTTTAGCAAAAATTGATCTCGATTAGAAACAGTAAAAAAAGATCCAGCAAAGTTATCTAACAAAGAAATTAATTACACATCCAGTATTTTTTGCAATACGCTTGGCGTTTTTGTACTGCATTCGGAAATGGTCAAGATAATCAATAACCGAAGCAAAACTAAAATTTCACCAGATGAAAGCAAGCGTTTATCGACAAATTGGCAAAGTAATATCGAGGACGACTGGAATCATGAAAGAATACCGTTGCTATATTAATAGTTATTTAATAAACTAGTTTGTTAATGAAGGCGATTAATAAACAAAACTGTTTAAATAGTTTAATAGTTGAGTTTATTAAATAGTTTATTAAACAAAATAATTCATTAATATCGAAATTAATAAACGGTCGACGAAAAAGTGTATTATTGTAATGTTTATTAATCCGTATATCCAGGCTTGGCGTAACCAAGGAGAAGAAGAGTAGTAACGTGCATGACAGATATTATACCATATAAATAATCGTATGGAACGCGCTTCGCCGACTACGCCTATTGGAAACCTTTGGAAACATGGTTGCTGTGTAATTCGCATAAGGACGCGCATTCCATATTACTGTCTATACTATACTATACTATATATATTATACAGACGCGTCAGTCTAAAGTTATTATATTAATGTTTTATATCTTGCACTTATATTCTTGTACAAAATATATTAAATAGTCATTACATTGGTGGCAGCGGTGGGATCTGCATTAAGAAGAAAAACAATACCGTTATTTTGTAGTGAACGTTAAAGTGACATTCAGTTTTCATGCAATTGAAGTAAAAGGCATAATTGCGGATGTTCAGTGTCCAAAGTTCACCGGAGGAAATTGGCGTGAATGGTTACAAACACTTGAGGCTTTCGTCCAAATAAAAGAATGGAATGATATTTTACATACGTAAACAACTAGAAACCGAGTCGTTAGCTATGTTTGCCACCACATTACGACATCTCGTAAACTCAGCGTTTGGCAAATATAGTGAAACCATGCGAGAAAAATTGTTGGTGAAACAATTTTTACGTGGAATCAATCCACAAATTGCGGAAGAGGCAGCGTGTCAACATCCTTCAACATTACTTGCTGCTTTGACAGGTGCTCAAATAGCTCGAGAAATACGGGAATAACTATCTAACATTAAAGGGGAGAAGTAGCGGCAAAAAATTCTTCTAGTATCTGTTCATTACAGGGCAGACGAGATCAAAATATAACTGAGCTGAAGGGGATGGTGACTCAACTAGTAAAGGCTGTTGAAACGTTAGCTACAACAACTCAGAAAGACAGCATATTTCACGAAGACGAGATGGATCCGTGGGTCGGCGTGTCCGTTTACGTTCACCTACACCTCCTTCTCGATCTAAGGAAAGAAAAGAAATTAAGAAATTAAATATTTGCTGTTACGAATGTCATGATTTTGGACATTTTGCACGAGATTGTCGAATTCTATATCAATACCGAAACGAAAATCGTAGAACCTTTAGGAATCAATACGACAAATCGGAAAACTAAGCAGGACCGATTTTAGCCCCCCCTCAAGATCGGTCCAAGAATCAGAGGGGATGGAAGATGTTCCAGTTGTTCGAATGTCGGGGAAAATAAACGGACATCCAACAACTTTTCTTATTAACACTGGTGCGTAGCGATGTTTCATTCGCGAGAGTATACGGGTGCAAATCATTTGTAAAAGTTTAGCTGAACAATGTGTAATCGAATACGATTTTATTAGGAAACATAAATGCCGCGTTGATTCGGCTGCTGGTTGTATTGTAGTACGAAACTTTGTTGTTAAAGATTTACAGAGAATATGAAACAAATAAAAAAGCTTTTTAAAACGAGCTAAAAGAGTAATTTATTGACTTACTTGACGTTTCGCAAATATAATTATTTGCTTTATCAAAAGTGAATGAAAAATAATTATATTTGCGAAACGTCAAGTAAGTCAATAAACTACTCTTTTAGCTCGTTTTAAAAAGCTTTTTTTATTGGTTTCATATTCTTTACAATTCTCACTAGCAAGAACTACCCAAAAATTAGTTAAAGATTTGATATCAGTTCGTCTGTATTATTATGCCAAACAATGATAGTACCTGCACATTGCGAAATAGTAGTTCCTGTACGTGTCCCGAACAACAATTAAATGATGTGAATCTCATTGAATCGGACCCTTTCCGTCTTGACAGATTAGGGTGTACTGTCGTGCAATAATAAACGGGCTCGAAGGTTCAGTATTAGATAAAAATGTATCGTCCGAACCGATGACTATCCATCGTAACTGCGTCTGGGATTAGCTTCTCCTTGCTCTGTAGTCATACCCAGGAGCACCCGGTCCGACTCAATAGCAAAATTTGTAGCCGTGTGAAGCTGGCCCCCGACTTACTCCAAAAAAATTTTTTTTAGCTAAAACGACGCCAAATTGTTTGTAGAGTTATGTAGTGAAAGAATTTCCGTTTGTAGTAAAAAAATAAAAAAGTTATAGGAGGGGGAAAAATGGCCATCCCCCCAATTTGGGGGGATGGCCATTTTTGACTTCTTGATTTATGATTTCTAACCGGTATTAATCAATTCCAAATTGTTTGTAGCTGTTTGTAGTGAAGGAATTTTCGTTTGTAATTATACAGAAAAAAAGTTACAACACCCTGAATGTTACGGGCGGCACTCCTTCCACCCCTGTAGTAAACGTAATCAGTAAACCGTCTTCAAATAATGCGTAGAAGATTGCAGTGAAAAAATTTTTGTTTGTAGTTATCCAGAAAAAAGTTACAACCCCTTTAATGTTAAGGGTGGCACTATTTCCACCCCCGCAGGGGGGATGACTCTGTAATCAGTAAATCGTCTCCAAATAATGCGTAGAGGATTGTAGTGAAGAAATGTTCGTTTGTAGTTATCTAGAAAGAAAGTTACAACCCCTTGAATGTTACGGGTGGCACTATTTCCACCCCCGCAGGGGGGATGACCCTACATTCGGTAAACAGTCTCCAAATAATGCATAGAGGATTGCAGTGAGGAAATTTTTGTTTGTAGTTATCCAGAAAAAAAGTTACAAACTCTTGAATGTTAAGGGTGGCACTAATTCCACCCCCGCAGGGGGATGACTCTGTAATCAGTAAACCGTCTCCAAGTCGGGGGCCAACTTCACACAGCTAAAATTTGTATCACTTCAAGTGTGGGTCAGGGGAGTGAAAGACAAAAGTTCATTCAATACTCAGTTTTCAGGCGGCGGTTGCTATATCGAGAAGGGTATGATTTAATAGAGAATTATTTAAAGAGAAACGTAAATTAAAATAAATACTTTGCTACTTTGAACGAATTATTTGTGCAATAAAATAATAAAAATTTTGCAATAAAGAAGCATATATATATCAAATACAAAATATAACAGTGAGCAATGATTTATTTAGGTTATGCATTAACATTATTTTTTTTGAGCATCAAAAACTACACCTTTAAAAATATGAAATTTTAAATGAAAAAAACACTGTGCAGTGCATCATTTTTATTTTCGCATCTACAATGTAAAGAAAATAATGTGATGGTGAAAAATTCTATTTCTTGATTATTTTACACAATTTTCTAATATTATAAAATTCTAACAATGTAAAGCAAACTCTCCACAATATTTATAAAATTGAAAAATATACTAGGTATCTCATAACGTACCGAGGAAATTACAAGGAGCTAAAGAAGATCAAAGTAATGTTTTTTTTTTTTCTTAATTCGCTTTTGACCAAAATCCAATAACATGAAATTTACAACAGTTTAAGTTTCTCAATTTCTTCCTTAGTTCACAATATTTCTCTTTACGTTTCATAAACTATTAGAATTTATTAAGACCACCATTCATAGAATGTGCACCTGTTTTATAGTTTCTTTTTTCTAATTAGTGCTTCTCAACAACATGAACAGCAGTTTTTGTGTATTAAAAGAAAAAATTAAATAGCCGTAACTTTTATGTTTTCTTTTTTATGCTTAAAGCACTGTTCAAAGAATTCTTAGATACCCAAACTTTAATTTAAAACGTAAGATATTAGCTCAGGTACTAACGTTTGCTTGTTAAGTAATTTGACTTTATTAAACTTTTGTAACATTTTAGTTATTCAATTTTTATCAAAAGTTCATCAAGGAGAATCCTTTAGTTTGATTTCCTTTAAGTAGAGTTTTAATTTCCTCCGTACGTTCAGACACCCAGTTTCGAGGAAACGAGAATTCATTCACAAAGATGCGCCTGGCAAATAAATATTTAAAGACTGTTTTAAATTATACTAGTTTATGTTACTAGAAAATAGTTCCAAGAAATATTCGCAAAAAAATGTATCGAAACGGACACAAATACATCTGTTTCTGTGTTTATGATACCATAATTAATACTGTTTTAAACTACCCTAAAACTTGATATACTTTTCTCTGGTATTATTTTATATGATCACGGCTTTATAATACAACCGTCGCAGCTGTAACGTTTAGCATGATGAAGGTACACTTCCCCGCTGAGATGAATTTGTGTTTCCCTGTAATGAAAATTGTGTTTCCCTGTAACAAAGATGCGTTCATGGGGAATAGTTGGAATATTTTTTATAATATTTATTTATAATAATAATAATAATAATAATTGTCTTTATTACCCTATTTTTACAGTTTTATACGTAGCTATAATAAGTTTGTGCGTACATTAAAAATAGGAGTAAAAGGCGGAGTTCAATCAGATTGAAAAAATCAGTCGATTGCTCTTCCACTCAACCTTAAACGAAACGAAACGATTTGTTGTTCCTTTCAATTTCAAGTTTATCACCGAAATAAAATAAAATTTTTGACCCGTAATGCACATGTTATTCATGTTAGTGCACATATTATTCGTTTTAGGTGGCATCATATTTCTTCATGATTACAATAACTTCTTGAATGCACGCATTTGGTATTTAAAGGGCAATATAATTAAAATATTGAAAATAAAATTTTTCAAATTATCCGATATTTTCTATGTTGTCTAATATAATTTTATAGAGATTATGAAAGTATTTCAAACTTATTTATTTAAGTGTACAAATATAATATAAAGGGAATATTCACATTTGTAAATGCCCAAACATTTATTCCAATAATTTTTTTTTAATATTGCTGCTTTTTATAAATTATTTTCTAAAAGAGTAATTTATTGCATATTTATTTATTCAATGATGTAATAATTTCTTTATTGCACACAAGTTTTATGAAATGCTTACAATAAATGCGCATTTTATTTTCTATATTGCTCATTTAATTTGTCCTCTCGAATTCTAGCAAGGTTGCGAACCGTTCGAATAATGTCGGTTACCGATTCGGTATTGCTCGATTTACCGCCAATGGCATATTGATCAAATCAAAATCAATTTCGAAACGAACATGAGGTGAAATGAGGTTAATAACGAACAAACATATTGCAAATTTGGAACAGTTTCCTTTCTCACAAAATTAATGACCTATTCCTTACGCATTTTTCATTGATATGTATAAATGTAGATGTTATATTTGTAACAAATATAGATGTGATATTTGTAATAATACTGGTGTTTATTCTGGTTTCCATCGTCAAAGACAATTCTCGAACATGCCTAAGGTGAGAACGTATCTAAATATGTAGGTTTTATACAGTGACCAGCAGAAAGTTGGCTGCATATGGGAAAATTCTTTATTATTGATTTCTCAGAAAAAATATTGTTTATAAAAGCTCCTGCATCTTTCCAAACTTAAGATGCATGTGTCAAAGTTTGAATACCTCCTGTTATATACCAAGGAAATAAAAATATTTGGAATCGATATAAGAGTAAAGTACCTTTATTTTCCACGCTATGCGGAAATTTTATTTGGAATAGTTACTCAGAACTATTATGAGATCTGAAATATGAAATCATGGCTGTCTACGACGAAAAAAAAAAAGAATTTCACGTATTTTTTAATTTTTCTCGTACTAACGTGTGTGTCGCGGAACTTTGAATGTGCAGAGCTGGAGCTTTCTTCAAGTGTGACATGAACATACTATAAAATTTGTCTTTTGCTCAACAGTCAACTAGAAATTATGATTAATAACATTGATACCCTAAAAATTACAATTTTTTGTAGCCAAATTATTTTTTCCATCTTAGGTAGACATGATTTCATATTTGAGAATTCATAATAATTCTGAGTAACTTTTCCAAATAAAATTTCCCTCGTAGCGTGAAAAATAAAGGTAGTTTATTCTTATATCGATTTCAAATATTTTGATTTCCCCGGTATATGACAGGAAGTATTCAAACTTTGACACATGCATCTCAAGTTTAGGAAGATGTAGGAGTTTTCATAAAGAATATTTTTTTCTGAGAAATCAATAATAAAGAATTTTCCCATATATAGCCAACTTTCTGCCGGTCACTGTTTATACCAAATATTGCTGTACGTATAGTTAATTTAAAAGTTTTTCTTTTTATACTTTTTAAATTATTAACTGTGAAATTTGTCTGTCTTAAAATTTACACTCATATAGTACTAATGTTTCCTCATTTGGTCCTTTTTTTACAACATACGCTTCATGTTTACATTATTCTGATAAATAATAAACTACCAAGCATAAGAGAGATATATTCAACGGTTCCAACTTTGATTGATTGTGATATTTGACGTCAAGAAACATCTCAGCAGTCTACATATGCACATGTTTTAAATGTTGAACGTATGTTCTGAATTATTTCTGCATTGAAACTAGTAACTTATTGTTCTGATTTTTGCAGATTTCATATTTCTTTTCACCAGTAATCTTGCAGTTCTACTACTCTCGCAAGAATTTGTCAAAGACGTCCTAACCTGATGCACCCCGAAGGCTTAAACACAAATTCAACAATCAGCTACTGCTCCTCAGTAGTAACTAATTCAAGTAACTTCAATGCTGTATATAGTTATCTGCGAGATACTGTCAAAAATTAACTTTCTGTCGCGCATTTGTATTTAAACCCTACTTTCTTATGAAATAGTATTTGTCTGGACGGTTTGGACAGTTTTGAGCAAATAGCATTTTGTTCTCATTGTAATAAAATCATGTGTTTTTGTGTATGTACCACTAAAATTGATTTCAGAATATAGCACAGAATTGTACTTCAATAGTTTTATATTTTATTTATTACTTATATTGATGAAGCTGTCAAGTTACTTATTTTGTGATTATTTTGCAATTTTCCAAAAAATAATTTTATGAATTTTGTTGTACATACGTGGTTTAGAAATAAAATATGTAAAGTTTGAAATGTTGTATATTAATGATTAAAACACATGCCTATTATTTAACATTATATTTGAATTCTTAGTTAAAATATTATACGCCTCAATTTAACGCACATGCATTTTAAAAAACGACACGGTAAAATAAATCAAAAGTTATTGATAATTTTTATTGCCATATCATTTTTAGAATGCATGTGTGCTAAATGGAGTCGTGTAGTATTTCAACTAAAAATTCAAAATTCCCGAGTTTTCTTAAATTTACTAATTCAAATATCCCGCGCTTTACTAAGTTAAATTTCTAAACTAAAGCGACATCTGAAAGCCGAGTACCAAAGCTGTGATTTTTGTGGAGGGGTAAATATACCTAAAAATATACACGGACTCGGCAATCTCTAACTGGGGTGATCAGTGCGCAGGAGTGCTAAAAGACATTAGCGAAAGACAAATTTGATTGGTCGCAAGCTTCAAAGCATTTTTTGGCAAGTGAATTAATTCGCGCTAAGAAACGACTAAGTCAATTTCAAAACGCGATTGCTAAAAATAAAACTGATACAGGTCGCACAAATGTTCTACGACATCGCATAGATACGAATGAAGCTAAACCATACGTCAAGTACCACTACAACTACCAATGGCTTATAAAGAAGAAGTTGAAAAAGAGATCCAAAGAATGGTCAGTTCAGGAGTAGTTAATCCATCATCATCACCATGGTGCTCACCAGTTGTTCTGGTGCGAAATAAAGACGGTTCCTTAAGATTTTGCGTGGACTTTAGAAAATTAAATGATGTTACTAGTAAAGATAGTTATCCACTAACCAGAATTGATGCTGTATTATATTCTCTATCGAATGCTAAATTATTTTCAGTACTTGACTTTCAAACAGGCTATTGGCAATGTGAAGTAGATCAAGAACACCGAAAGAAGACGGCATTTTCGATAGGTACAGGTTTGTACGAGTTTAATATATTACCATTCGGAGTATGTAATGGACCGGCAACCTTTCAGAAACTTATGGATGTGGTCTTAGACACACTGCATTAGCGTACTGCTCTTGTTTACCTCGATGATGTGATCGTATACGGGAAAAATTTTGATGAACATGTAAACTGTGTTGAATAAAATCCGTTATCGGGATAGCTTGAAACTTGCTTTTATCTTATACCGGCAGGTCGTAGCTTAGTACGTATATTAAATAACTGGGAACTATATCAACGGTGTCAAAAATTTTGTTTACATTTTCGAGATATTCTATTCTATCTATTTGTGTTGCTCTTTTAATTCTATTAAAGAAAAACAGTTCTTTTCGGAACTAGACTGCCGAGAAATGCTTACTACTGAACTGAGTGTTTATGTTAGAGTCTTATTTTCGAAATGGACGTAAAATCGACGGCACTTGGTAAAACTCTAGACCAGATTGTTTAGAAGAATTCAGAGCTGAATTGCCGGAGTCGATTATTGACTACAACCATTTGAATGCTATGCTGCATCGATATGTTACGCTATTTCGTGAAATTGTATCTTAAGAAGGACAGGTTCTGGTCGCCCTCTTAAACGAAGCCAACAGGTAATCGATGATGGACGAGAAATCACACAAAATAACCCAAAAACAACTTTTCGACGATTATCCCAACAAATGGATGTTTCAGTTGGAACGTCTCATGCAATATTAAGAAATGATTTACATTTATATCCTTATCCACTAACAGCAGTTCACGAATTGAAAAACATTGATATACCGCAGAGATTAGAATTATGTCAATGGTTTCAACACTTTGATGACGACAATACCCAACGGATGACTTTCTTTACTGATGAATCGTGGTTCTACTTGTCTGGATACGTAAATTCGCAGAATATGAGATCTTAGAATTCAAATAATCCTCATATGTGTGAACGTCCATTACATCCTGAAAAAAATTATATATGAACAGCTATAAGCAGCAGACGATTAATTGGACCAATTTTCTTTGAAAGTCTTTATTAATAAATAAATCATAAAAATAATCTTTAAACTTATATTTGCATATTAATTTTTAGGCAGGATTAATGCAACAAGATACCGAAATGAAATAGAATGGGATTAGTTTCAACAAGATGGTGCAACACCTCACGGTACAGCAGAAACATTGGACATGCTTTACGAGTTTTATGATAAATCGCAACATTCCAACACCGTTTCCTCCGAATTCGTGCGATTTAACACCATGTGATTATTTTTTATGGCCTTACATTAAAAATTCAATATTTGCAACAACTGCAACCCCTATCAACAATCTAGAAAAACTGCAGCACCGAATAAGGCTAAAATTTGAAGAAATTAATCAAAATCCGTAAATGTAGTCATGAGTTCAATTAAACGTAAAGTAATGTTATGAAGAAGGTGGTAGGCATTTTAAGCATCTTTTGTAAAAAAAATAAATATTTTCATTAATTGCATTCTCTTATTCAATTTATAAAAAAATCATAATTAAATGGGTATGAAAAGTCGGGTTATGTTTATTGTAATCATATGACTTAACGTGACTTCGCAAAATTTTCATTTGACATAAGCCTACTTGATAACTGTTTTTTCTAACGCACTTTAGAAAGACTATGTGAAGTTTTTGCGCGGTTAAGGCCCGGTTTTTCAATTGATTGGTAAGGTGATGGTTACTTACCAGTGGGATAAATTTAACCTCTTTGGTAAGGTGCTTGATAAACAAAATCTCCATTTTTAATTATAAATCAAATACCAAAGAAGTAGAGTCGTATAGTTGCTCCTACACATTTATGTGTCCCCTCTACATGTTTAACGCTACCAAGCAAATTTACTGGCTGTTAGTTTACCTCTTTGTTAAAAGGAATTTATGTCATTGTTAAGACTACCAATACTTTGATAAACTCATTTTCTGAGCTGACAATCGGATAACTAACAGTCACTTTACCAATCGATTGAAAAACCGGGCCTAAGGGATGCAGGTCTCAAAGTTAATCCGGCCAAGTGCAAATTACACTGTTCAACACTAAAATTGTTTCTGAAATAAAAATAGCCAATTTATAACTACTTTGCACTGTTAAACACCAATATGACTGTAAAATATTTTTTTTAGCTCTCGTTTCGAAGATAAAAGTTCCCTTCTTTAACTAGAAATACAGAAATAGATGTACTAATTAGGTGTACTTTTTGCTTATAAATGACGAGAATGAGTAAAAGATAATCTGTCCGATAATCATAGACCTAGTAGGTAAAAAATACCCGCTTTATCGCTTATAAACCTGATACTTAAATAAATAAAAAATTCATACATTTTTCTCTGTGATATTCACGTGTGTTCTGTAGACATTAACTAATTTCAATGTATACCTAACAATAATTGAAGAGAAATAAATTTATACGTAACCATAGCATCCACAGCAATCCTCTATTGACACTTCAATATGCCATAACAATCAATTGAAGAGAATACGGCTTTTAGGGCTATTTGCACCACTTTCAGTTAAAATTTAAGGTCCACTTAACTCCATAGAAACGTTTGTTACAATAATTATTTCTATGGAGTTAAGTGGAGCTTAAATTTTAACTGAAAGTGGTGCAAATGGCCCTTAGGAAAACAAATATTATGCTTGTTACATATCAAATCATAACAAGTATAACAATCTATATGAAATGGTTACAGAAACCAAAATGTGTTAAAAAGTGATTTTATATTACCTAATGTTAGTTTTTGTAACAATTCTCCAGTCTTGTATAAATATAGCGGATATTTTTTGCTACATTTATGGTGAAGCTTCTTAAAGGCTTCTTAAATAAGCTATTTTTTTAATTAGAGCTACCAAATTGTTTTCGTCGTTATTTTTGTGTTTAACACTACTATACACAATACTTGTTACAAAAATTTAGCATTTTCATTTCAGAAACATTTAAAAAGTTAAATTTTTTTGCTCAGTGTTAATTTAGCGTGAAGTAGAATTTCTAGGACATGTAGTTAATGAACAAGGTGTTTCTACAGATCCATGAAAAGCACGTGTAATCAAAGAGTGACCGAATCCTAAGAATTTAACGGAAGTGCATGCGTTTCTCGGATTGGCTTCTTATTATAGAAGATTTATTAAAGACTGCACACATAGCAGATCCCTAGCATAAAAAAGTGAAAAATGAACGAATTGTTTGGTCAGAGGAATATGAAATTGCTTTTCACAAACTGAAAACCTTAAATAAATAAATGCCCCCAATTCTAGCTTATCCACGCGTGAATGATAGGTTTATTTTGGACGTTGATGCTATCTAGTAATAATCAAATAAAGGATGGTAAAGAACGTTTTGTTTCTTATTTTAGTCGCGCTTTGACGAAACAAGAACGTATTGTATAACACGTCGAGAACTAGTAAACCGGGCAGCCACAGCGAGCGAAGCTAAGCTAAGCTAAACTAAACTAAGCGAAACGAAGATACCCCCGGCCATCGAGAGCGAACTGTAGGCGATTTATATTTTAATTCGAAAAAACAAAAGAAAGACGTATGTCGCGGTCTCCTCATACATACATTCATAAAATAAATCAATTATCCAAATCGGTGTTAATGGAACTAATTCCTGTGTTGGACAGCACTTATTATCCTCGAACAATTTCTGTTACTTTTTCATGCATTTCAACACATTTTGCAGCTATTGTCGTTGTTTCTCATGCGGCGTGTATTTAATGTGACAAGCTACGACAACAATTAAAAACTACTGCGACGAAGAATTCGTTCAAATCAGACCGGAGCTAAGTCGAGAGAAGATAAATATTGTTTTATACCTTTGCTAGCCAAACTTTGCTTCGCTTAACTGTAGTTGCCGCGTCTACATACAATTTTATAGGAAACTACATATTTCCGCTTAGCTTAGCTTCGCTCGCAGTGGCCGCCCGGCTTTGGCGTTGGTAAATATGTCGACATTTTCGCGTTTATTTACGGCACGTATGGATCACAATTGTCTTATTTGGTTGCGTCAGGTGACGTGGACTTGATCCATCGATTAGGGAACACCTCATACCATATCTCGTCATTAAAAATATCTGGTTGAACTGGGTGTGTAAATAACCTTATTAAGACAGGGACTAACTCAAACTATAAATATTCTAAATATCTTTCCCCAGCTAAATTTCTGTTAAATAATACTGGTCCCAATATCCGATCTCTCAATACCCCTGCCCAAACATTGACTTTCTGAGGATGCTGCGTAGTTTTCTCCATCATCCAGTTTGGATTTTCTGATACCTAATACCTACAGTTTTGTTTATTCACGGAACCGTTTAAACAGAATGTAGCTTCATCCGAGAATAATATATTTCTCATGAACAATTAATTATGACTACATATTTTCTGCATTTCCTCATAGAATTGTAGACGAGACGATCAGAATCATCCTCTGAAAGTTCATGAACCAGTTTGACTTTGTAATTTTTCCTTGTGACAAATTTTTTAACGCAATTACGGCTTATTGAATTATCTAAAACAATCTGTCGACTTGTTGAATGGAGACTCTCTTGCAAAGCCATTAAGACGTTCAATTCGGTAATTAGGTGTAATTTTGACTACGTCTAGGTCTGACTATAACATTTATAGTTTCTTTGAATTCTTTTTATTCAGAGTTGAACGTGTTATGGGTTCTCAATTTGGATATTTTTTTATTAAAAATTCCGCAAACTCCTGTGTGAGTTCTTGCCCATATCCATATCATATAAAAAAAGCGACATCTTACTATCGCTTTTTGACCTAACATTGCAGTAGGATAGACAAATTGAAGCGGGATTTGCTCCTAATGAGTCCCCCATGCAAGGCGGCCATGCTTGCTGTCAAAGCATAATGAAAGAATTTAGAAAAAAAAAAAAAAAATTTTTTTTTTTTTTTTCATATCCATATCCTAATAATTTTTGAGTTTGAGAAATTCCTTGTTTACTAAATTTTATTATTTTTAATTTAATTTTTCTCGAACATTTTGTTATTCAACCCCATAATTGTTTTACTTTATGATGCGTAGAAATGTATTATACAAAACTTGAACAAATGCTGTTGGGGCTTTCGCGTATTTTTCTTGTTGCTTTTCCCTTATTTTATTTTATTTTTATTTAATAAACATTAAACACTATACAAGTGAAGAAAAATACAGAAATATGTGCTGTTGCACAATAATGAAAATTGCGACTTGTGCCGCCGTTTCGAGAACTGTTTTTGACTCGAATGAATATGATGAATGTCTTTTAAAAATATTAGAATTGCCTTTTTAAACACAACCCTTGATAGTGGGTACGGTGATGACGGTGATTCCGGCTTCCTCGAACATCATCGGTTACGCTGAACTGCAAAGACATGCTTTCGTAAGTGCTTCGTGCGACCCAGAAGTTCGAAGAAGTTCGGATTTTAATATTTGTTTGCATGAAGTAAAAATGAATATTACGTTAAATATTTCACATCTAACATCTTAGTAACTAAAGTCTGTACAAATGCGTTGGCTAAACTTTCAAGAGAGCATGGTTTACTTATGAACCCTTGTAAGCACCTCTATTTGGTGACAAAAACAAAAGAACAAAAAACAGAAACAAAAAGAGATAGTACACTAATGCTTAAAAGTTTCGAAATGAAAAGCAATAAAATCGTTCGAATTTGAACCTTATTGAAACAGGCCTAATATATTTCGAACCTTAAGGAACAGAGACACTTTCTCTGCACCCCGATAGGAGGGTTGTTTACTTAGGTCCTATTAAACCCCGGCCGGTGCAGATGTTTATGGTTTGTTGAATTTTGTTGCCAGTATTTGGTTCCGAGTATTTATTGAGGCGACGCGCGGTAGCGAACGCGGACGCGGTGGCGAATTTGTTTGTTCTCTTTTGCTTTAACTTAAAAATTGAACAGAAAATGTTTTTTTTTTAATTAGAATATTTTATATTGTTAAATAACAGGATTTCAGATCATATTATAAAGACATATAAATGTCAAATTGCTATAAAGGATCGACGATGTTAATTAATCTGAAAAATTATAATTATACCAAATTTCTGCCTTTATACACTTCTGGTTTGTTTGACTTCACAAACATTTTATTCGTTTGTAGTTTGTGTATGTTTTTCTGTGGATTCTAAAATTTTCATTACGAGAAATACATAAATAGATTTTTAGTAAATATGAAATACAGGGTGATTTATTAGTTCATCGACAAGCTTTGCCATACGGAAAGCTCACATAATTTTAAGAAAATAATAACAATTAGGACATATGTTCGATTTTATTTATTTTTAAGTAAATAGAAGACCTCACAATTTTGATTCTAGTTATTTTGTCCCGTTCCTCTGTACAGCTGTTTCAGTCCTATTTGGGGCTTCGTCAGCAGAAGCGATCGCAGGATGTCGCTATTTAAGCGGTTTCTATTATGCTATTTAAGCATTTCCGTTATATTTTACATTTTTTCACGTCATCTTTATTTTATAAATGTTAATATATTGATATTTTCAATTCAATTTTATCATACACGTCTTATTCACATGTCAACAAACCTATTCATGTAAAATATTTTCGACATCAAGAAAAATTATGTTTCATTTTACCGAATCTCTGTTTTATGATACCCTTTTGTTCTTTGTGATAAAGAGATACCACGTATAAAAACCTATGACTTTTATGCTGTTATGTTTTTCTGCGGATCCTAAAATGAAGCATCTATACATACCGTGACTTATTTTATTAACTCTAAACATAAAAGGTAAATATTCCCAGGTTCAGTTATAAAAAAAAACATGTCAATGCATGGCAGAATATGCAAACAAGTTTCAATAAAACAAATATGATGTTAATGTCAGTTATGAATGTCATGAATTATGTCTGAAATATTTAAAAAAATACTATGAAAGAATTTGATAATCGTTTGGCATTAGTATTTAAAACGTGAAGGACATTGGAAACAGTTAAAATGTTTTTACTAAAAAATATATACGTGAATTATTGTTTTATTAATTTTTACTTTATTTTTGTTTTTACTTGTAATAAGTTTTTCGTTGTTCTCAATAATAAAGTCTACTAATTTATTATTGAGAAATATGTCACAGTACTATTGGGCAGGTTTTTTTTGTTGTAAATATATACTTGAATTATTGTTTTGTTAATTTTTACTTTAGTTTTGTTTTTACTTGTAATAAGTTTTTCATTGTTCTCAATAATAAAGTCTTGAATACTTTTTCCAGTGTATGTTATTCTTTTTTATACGGTATCATATAATATTGTAAGAATTTACAGTGAAATAAATTTAAAATAACTTAATTTCATTTAAATAATAAGTTTACTGATGATACTTATTGATCGAATAATTAACTCATTAAAATTATTCAGAATCATACAAATTTAGGAAACTTAACAAATATAGTATTAAACTCCTAGAATATAGAATGATGTGTAATACTTAAAAATTGCAATACTTGCGTTAAAAATAATACACATATTTCATTCTACGCCACAGAGGAAAAAATAATATTCTTCTTGTTAGTTTCTTCTCAAATCTGACATCAGTAAAATAAGTTGAAAAGTTCATCCACAAAGTTTGGCAAGTTTTCATTAATCTAGAAGTTAAGAGAAAATGATCAAATCGTATAACATTTATTTTGTGAAAATATGTGAATGATTTTTGAGTATTTGAAAAAATATATAGAATGAGCTAGATTATTTAAATTTGTTTCTTATTATAATAATATAAATGCTAAGAAGTTCTGCTCAACAAATCTATTAATTAGTTGCAAAACATATGTGTATTTAATGAAACTAGAAAGTTAAATTTAATTAACGAAAAATAACAGATTTTATTTTATTGACTTATTTAATTTCAATTGCCAAAGTTTCAGAAATTTTAATTTCATAATGCACACATTATTTACTACACATGTTATAATATTTAGAAAATAAATTTTGTTAAATTTCTTATCCATCCAACTACAATGAAAGTCTTTCTAGCAGATTATTCAAGTTGGTTGAATAAGTTCGCATCTGTGTTAAATCGCTGTGTTTGCGATGACCGGTTTTATTATCGGGGTAGCAGGTACGGTTGTAAAAGCTATAAGGTTCATAATTGCAAAGCATAAAATTTCTTACTGCCAGTGGCATGTCTCACACTCCGAAAACGTTGTAGCAGAAGTTTACAAGTACGGTATGCGCCAAATGGTGCGTTTCGTTTGCGCGCTCTTACGCTTACAAGCGCTATTTTCTGCCGTTTCCTTTGGCGCTTAGTCGCATCAGGCGTTATAAGCAAAAGTGTTTCTTTTGGCTGTTGTGTGCACAATAAATTCATAACCTTTACAACTTGTACAAATTTTCGGCAGACTTGTGCCAGTTGAAGTTTTATAGCATTTGATCAATAATGGATATACAAGACAGGATCATTAGAATATATGGACACCTAAAATATCTATTTGTTAGTATTTTGAAGCAAAAATATAGTATGTGAGAAATAAAGTGCGCAGTGTTTTTAAAATCTGCCACATAAAATCATTTTCTATTATAACAATGAAAATTAACTTCATTAGTGAAATTAAACCAAACATAAATAGTCGCATCGCAACAGTTATAACCTACCGCTTCTAGACCGCTACCTGTCTGACGATAATCAGCTGATTCCCTCATACGTTCCATTTGTAGCCTAAGCACCTTTAAGCGCTCACGCTTTTGCTGCCCTACCTCCATGGAATAAGCGATTGTGAGCACAGGCTATGACGTCACAATGACGTCCATATCGACACCTAGCGCTTTGTGAGCGTTTGCAAAGCCAAAAGGAACAGGTTAAGCAACGCTTACAAGTGCTCAAAGCGTATAAGCGCGCAAATGAAACGCACTCAAAATAAACAATACTGAAATGCGCGCCACTGTTATGCGCATGTCTGCTGTTTGACATATGACTAGCAGCGTTTTGTGTTCTTAGTAGAGCAAAGAACGTTGTTGTGTGATGTTATATTGAGAATGGGTCTCACGACTGAGGAAAAGTGTTTATTGTTGAGCATTATTTTCGATCGTACGGAAATGGCAAACAAGGTGGACCGAGTTTGAAGTTAGTGACGGAACAAAATCGCGAACAATTTCATAAAGAGGCACCAAGCAACGTGGTAATGCTTTCTATTATTGAGAAATTTCGTCGCACTGGCAGCGTCTTGTGCTAGAAAGTATTGTTCGCGATATTGTTCCGTCACTAATTTCAAACTGCATTCAATTCAACCATCTGGTGCCACTTAAGAGGTCGTAGTACAATTATTAAACGTTCTACAAAAATTGTACATAACTTAAATGAATCTCAACCTAAACACCTTAAACATTTGTACAAAATTACTCCAAACTCCCCGCCACAATCGTTTTCTGTGACAAATCATGATTTATGAAGAAATATGGATTGTTTTAAGAATCCCTACTGGTATAAACAGTGGCTTAATCTTTGATAAGTCTTTTTCAGTCGTTAACAAAGATCGTTTTGGAAGATAAGTAATGTTCAGTGTTTGGTGGAGTTTTGATCCATTTTGAACTTGTTTCAAATGTCTGTACTATTATTTTAAACTATACAGAGTTTGTGGAACATTCTGTATATTTTTACACATTTGGATGCGCCGTAGTGAGCTGATTACAACGGTATAAATACCTTGTGTTTTTTTTTTAAATGTACATGACAACGGTGTACAATTTTATTAAAAAAAAAAAAACATAAAAAAAGCGTATTGAATAGGAGTAGTAGGAGTAGCCTAAAGATTGCAGTAAAACAATGCCTTGATATGTTTCTTATAAAAGTACATATACACCCTTGTTATGTATACTTATAAAAGAAACTCATGGTATATATGTATGTATATGTATGTATTGAAAAAATTCAGTCAGTTTGAATATGAATTTCTGATTACTGAGGTAACACAGATGAACGAAAGTCTAGCACGATATTTCTAGGACTTTGGCCTTTCTCAAAATGTAAACAAAATTAAGATATCTTTTTGCATTATACCGAGCGATCGATACTTACGAAACATTCGGTATCTCATTTTTTTTAAATCTATCGGATTACTTTTTATTTTAGAAGTAGATGTAAATGTAGTTTAAATGTAGGTTTCTGCTGATGTAAGGTTATATACGTTTATTTTTAACAATTTCGTCACTAGAAATTTTCTTTTTACAAGTACTTTAATGGTCGGCCTTATAAATTATTTTTGTTAAAATAAATGCTATCGTCGGGACACACAAATTAGAGACCTTTGAAAGTAGAATCAAATAATCGAAAGAACTACTTCGAATGATCGAATTTAGGTAGAAAGTGGCAACAGTAGGTGTATAGTTTAAAAAGCCGACAATTCAAATATTTGTAAAAATGTCTGGTGACGAAATTGTTAAAAATAAAGGTATACATATTGTTCAAAAACAATTCAGCACTATTGCTAACTTTTTTAATATTAAAGTTACATATACAGTTAAATAGCAAACTAACAGTACTTTTTGTCCCGATTGCAACGATGCATTCAAAAAAAAAAAAAACAATACAATTGAATATCACGTTTACGAAATAAAGGGAAAAGAACACTTTTTTTAAATGGAACGTGCAGTATATTATTTGACCAATTGATAGAGAAGAAAATTCTAAATTAAAATTGTTCTTTGTTATTTTATAGAAAATTAATAAATAAAGAAAATATGTTGATTTTTACAAATTCATTAAGATGGCTGTGTTTCAGTTGATGAAACTTAATGACAGTAGCATTGGTTTATGTTTGGATGCTATTTATACGTTTAATAGATTTTTAATCGAATGAAATTATTAATTAATTTCTTATAAACAAATAAACCAAAATTAATGTTTTCACATACATGCAAGTTTTTCAAATGTTTTGTTCTTGAATGTTGATGAATTTGACAAATCAAAATATCTTCTTGATTTATTAATAAAAATGATAAAATGATAAAGAACAATTTTAATTCAGAATTTTATTCTCTATCGACTAGTCAAATAATATACGTTCCATTAAAAAAAATGTTCTTTTCCATTTATTTCGAACATGCGAAGTTCAATTGTTTTTTTTTTGAATGCATCGTTGCAATCAGGGTAAAAAGTACTACTACTTTGCTAATTTAACCATATCTGTAACTTTTATAATAAAAAAGTTAGCAATATTGCCGAGTTATTTTTGAACAGGATGTATAACCTTAAATCAGCAAAAAGCTACATTTAAGTGCTATCGATATCTGAAATAAAAAGTAGGCCATTCCATTAAAGAAAATGAGATACCTGAGATTCATAGAGGTCAACTTCCTAGAAATATCGTATGAGATTTTCGTTCGTCTGTGTTATCTCAGTAATCAGAAATTCATAATCAAACTGACTGAATTTTTGAAGAATTTTGTTACCGTTCAAATTCTATCTAGTACACCTTTGTTCCGACCAATTCTATTTTTAGCCGTGCCGATTGAATTGCTTTACACGCACGCCCACGCTGAGCAAATTTGTTTATCACGCCGAAATTTTAACATCCGCGTTTCGCTTATGCGATTGTTTCTTTCCTTCTTTTGGTGGGTTTTCCTGAAAGTTTGTCTGTGGGAACTTGCCTTAGAAGGATTTACGAAGGGAAGTTATGGCAATTTTTGGAATTATTTTCTCGGCGTTTGGGGTGCCGACGTTTTCTTTTCTTGCAAGGCGCTCGCGATTGCGAGTTATGTCGCAATCGTTTTGTGACCGGTTTGAGCGTGGCAAACGACCCTTGACATTTAGATCTCATTGGCTGATGCTTACCTAATACTTTTCAGTGATTGATTTTGCTGCTTTGTACCTTTTCTTTCCTTTTGTCCATCTTTTTTTACATGACACTACGAACGAAGTTTGAAACTTCCATTCTTGAAATAATCTCAGAGGTGGCCGTATGTTAGTGTGTGTGTATGTTGTGTTAAGATAATTTTTGGACTTAATTTTGTCACCTCCGGAATAAACGTTTATTTACTTGACGCCACGAAATGGTAGGCTTTAGATCGTAATTTGGATCGCCTTTTTTACTGGGTTGCGTTAAGTATAAGAAACTACTTGCATTTTGATTTTCTTTTTTGTATTTATGCAACTCGCTTACCTTGAATAAAGTTTTTTATTTCAAAATATTTTGGTCGAGTCGCGTTTTCTTTCTTAAGTTTCCCTGCGGTTCCCTTGCCAAAAAACATTAAGTGGCGCCTCGGCTTTTAATTTCGCGAAAGGTTTGAGAACTCCCATCCCGTCTCATTGAAGCTGGTCGGCGACACTGAAACGTCCGTCACGGTGTAAACTTGCTGACACCTGAGCAGGCAGGTAGCAAGTTTGGCGCCCTAACGTGTGGGGTCGGTTTTTGGGTTTTATTGCGTTTTGTTTCCGTTTGTTTAGTTGTTACGAAATACTCATCCAGAATATTTTTGCGCTTTGGCATGGATTATAGACTGAATCCGGATCGCCTTAACTCGGAGGAGTTGAATTACGAATTAGTGATAAGGGGCATACAAACTGATGCAACGGCTGCGCAAAAACGTGCGAATTTGAGACGCCAGTTACGCTTAGAAAAAGATTTACGTCTCCCGTTACCAAAACATGACTTGACCTTTGACGAAGATGTGTCAGCCTTACAAGAGAAAAATAGCGAAATTCGATGCTTAATTGACTCTCTCCCCAGTTCAACTGCCGTTTGTATTCTTGATAAGAGTTCGACAAAATTGGCTCATGTCATCGGGCGAGCTCAACGCTCTCAACTTTTGACGAGTGACGAGATACCACAGCGTAATGTCATTCTACAACCTTTGGACGAACTTGCGTTCGATTTCGAACGAACTGCATTGAACTTTGCTGCTAAGGAAACGGAAACCGTTAGAGTCCCGGTGTGCCCTTTACTTGACTTGCCAGCTATTGCAGACTAGTTTCAGAACGACCCTGTGTCTGTGTCGTGCATCGCACTCGATCGTGATGTAGTCCCTAGTGCGAGTTCTTCGCCTAAAGCAATGACACCCCTGCTTAAGATAGATCCTTCTTCGCC
The DNA here is from genome assembly GCA_036172665.1 of Prosopocoilus inquinatus. NCBI lineage: Eukaryota > Metazoa > Arthropoda > Insecta > Coleoptera > Lucanidae > Prosopocoilus > Prosopocoilus inquinatus. Next base: position 47,990,128 of record CM069870.1, read on the forward strand.
CAAGACTACCGTGTACCCTGTGGATATGCCTGAAATTAAGTCGGTTGCAGTCTCTAAGTACAATAACAATAACAAGATCCTACCACTTAGTGCCTTTTTGAAGCACGTTAGCGAACTTTAAGTTTCTCTCGAAATGTTTCGGAAGCTACTCTGCCTCGGTGTCTGACTTATTTAGGGACAACGCGTTTATCTGGTTCAGAGCGAATAAAAAAAAATTGCAGCGATTGGGCTACTCTTGTCCAAAATCTTCGTGACGAATTTCAGCCTCGCAATTACGATGATCGCTTATTCGAAGAAATCAAAAACCGTACGCAAGGTTTGGACGAATTGATGGGAATTTACTTCTCGGTTATGCTGAATTTATTTAATCGTTTGAGTGTTCCCGTGAGTGAAACGTTCAGATTAAAATTCTTCTAAACAATATTGTGCCTTTTTACCAGCGTCAACTAGGTTTAGTCGAGGTTACATCGGTGGCGCACTTATTGAAGCTAGGCAGACAGTTGGAAGTCAGCTGTAGAGGCTTACCCACCCCTCCACGTAAAAATCTGACCCTAGAACCTGATCTGGCCTATGTCCAAACCAGCACACCAAAGGTAGCAGAATGTAAAACAGAACACAACATCGTCATGGACTTCACGTTGACCCCGAAAAGGTCCAGTCTATTCTGAAAACAAATCACTATTGAAAAATTCCCGAATTCTCGGATTGAAGGGAATGTCATTTATAAGTTTGTAAGAAATACCTACTATTGGTTGTCTAAGGATGAGCCTCACTGGAAGCCCGTTGTCTCGAAGGAGTCTCGGTTGAAAGTTCTTCAAGAATTCCACGATTCTCCGACTAGTAGTCATTTGGGAATCTATAAGACCTTTAACCAAATCGGTCAGACTTACTACTGACCGAAAATGCATGCCGATGTGGTGAAGTATATTCACCGGTGTCTGACGTGTCTTCGCGCTAAACCCGAACAAAAGGCTTCTGCTGACCTGATGGAAGGACTCGAAAATTACACATCCTTGGGAAGTCATTAGTATAGATCTCGCCCTTGCCAAGATTTTCTCGAGGGTATTAGTGCAGGCTTTCTCTAAATACCGTGAATACAGCTTAACCACAGATTCCTGGGCTCAAAATAAAACGATTTAACCAAACTTACCTAAATCCATAATGGTTTCGTTAATCCGGTATTCTTCTTTAAAGTTCTTGTAAATAAAGTTAATTTTTCTTATAACAGAGGAACTCCTGAACCGATTTGGATGAAAGCTGGTATGATGTTTCATAAGAAGGTAAGTCACATTTACAGGTGGTTCTAATTACCTGTAGTTAACTACTAGTGTGAGAAACAGGGTTGACACAACACATATCTTACTATAACTTTTTTGAGGTTAGGAAGATAACTTTAATTAATAAAATTTTTGGAGAAGCACTCGATAGGAAGTTTTCCCGTGTCTGCAATTTTTGATATTTCTTACGATTTAGTCACAAAATAAGAAAATTTAAGTGGCTGCAGAGTGACTTGTGGAAGACGGGTATGCTCTAGTACCTTCTAGGTGTATAACTAATTTATTTTCAAAAAGAGTTATTAATTAGTAATCTTTTATGTATCTTTGGCAACTTTGGTATCTGTCACGATTTAGTGAGAAAATAAAGAAATCTAAAAGACTAAAATGTCTTTTTGCAAAATGATTTTATTTAGAGTTTCAAGTTGGCAGCCTGTAAACAGAAAATCATATGCCTAATATAGTTTACTAATTAATGACTTTTTCTCAAAATAAATAAATTAAGCAGTTAAAAGGCAGTAAAGTATACATGTTTTCAATAAAAAATGCTGCAGTCACTTACATTTTCTTATTTTGTAACTAGACCGTAAGAAATATCAAAAGCTACAAAGACACGAAAAAGTTTCCTCTCGTGTGCTTCTTCCTAAAAATTTATTAGCCAAAGTTATCTTCCTAACCTCAAAAAAGTTATAGTAAGTTATGCGCAGTGCAACCCTGTTTTTCACGTTAGCGGTTCACTGCGAGTAACTAAAACCACCTGTAAATGTAACTTACCTTCTTGTGGAACCTCATACCAAATTCCCTTCAAATCGGTTTAGGCGTTCCTTTGTTATAAGAAAAATTAACTTTTTCTTCAAGAACTTAAAAAAAGAATACCCGTTTAATGAGGCCAGTAAGGATATAGATAAGTTGGGTTAAATCATCATATTTTAAGACCAGGAATCTGTGGTTAAGCTATGTCCACGGAATTCAAATTGAGTGTGCACTGAAGGGATCTCCTAAACCGTAAGAGATACAAATTCGGTTAAATGGAAGAAAAATTATACGAATCAATGCCTAATTGGTATCCATTGACAGAATGATTTTTTTCTTATTTCTTCTTGAGATATTAATGAAAATGTAAAAAAGTCGTTTTTCTTTTTTCCTATGTATCTCTTCGATTATACATAATTTTGAAATTCTGATTTATCTTTCTACAGGCACTTTTTGATTCTGCTTTGAATGGAAGTGGCATAATTGAAGTCAAACGTTTCGTCTTTCCACGACCATCATCAGTTTCGATTTCTTAAATACAACATATATCTTTTTATTATTCTGTTCGATAGCATTTTTTCTCCTGATTGTAATGGTATATCACACTTAATCGTTGATATTAATATAAAGCTTAAATAAAACAGATTTTTAGATAAAAAATTTATTTAATACTTAATTTCAAATTGTTAGTTCATTCTCTTAGCTATAATATAAATTATAATAAACTATTTAAAGTTTTTCTGTATCGTTGTTTTAATAAAGCACTGCACTTACGAAAATGAATTTTTACCGAGAAATATCGGGTGATTCTAATATAACTTGCTAGACTAGTATCTCAGCTTTGGTATAGGAATGTAAAAGCCTAGTTTTTAATTTTGACTCGCACTGTTGGTTAAAAGAAAAAGTGAATACTAATTATATTAAAAATATTTAGATATTACTGAATAATAGTCTTTTACAAAGGCATTGGCAGTTAAAAACGAATATTTTTGTGATAAATTTGAAAGATACTTTCTATAACAATGTAATTTTTTTAATATCTTTAACACTCAGTGGCTCTCAACACTTCACTATCTTTAATTTTTTTAAACATGGTTAAGATATGGTTTGGCATGTTATATCGGGACCACCCTGGATAATTTAAACAGGATAAAGTAGGCTTTGTATTTTGGACATTGAAACAGTGACTAGCATTAAGATAAATAATAAGGGGGAACTAAGAAGGCGAATATTCTATTCTTGCAGAAATATTTCGCGAATTCACATTCGACACGCTAGACAACACACAGGATTAAGAATGAATGTGTGTCTTGAAAACAGTGGAGGACATTTCGAGGATTTAGTTTAATTTATTTATTTCATTTTATTTATTAATAAATAATAATTAATAAATAAAATCGAAAATATTCAAATATAAATCACGTGGTTTCGAAAGGCTTCCCATTCGTTGTGACGTCAGTGTTCATACATTGTCCTTGTCGTTTATGTTGTATGCAGGCCCTTGTCAAATAGTTTGAATGTTTGTTCTTAATATGTGCTGAAAAATATGGTTTTAATTTAAGCAACAATTACGAAGAGAATATCTTAAAAAACTTATTACATTTTTTTACTTTGTTTGTAAGAAATTTGTATTGGAAACGGGAACTTTTCGCCATTGAGAAGTAAGGTTGGTAACACTAAATTTTGTGAAACGCTTATAAATAATTTACTCGGAGTTCTTGCACAGATATTTTTACATTATAGCACAGCACAATACTGATAATATGTTACTATTGATTTTAATAAGTTTGAAGTGTTCGTATTGATATTCACTTATTACGATTTGACAACATATGAACATTTGACGTCACACGGTCAGAATGTGCGTTTTGGCGGGAATTTAATCAATTCAAATTTCTTTAATTTTTTATCGCTTTAATATTCATTTATGAAAAAAAAAAGAAATATATCTAAATTATCGTATTTTTATCTACTTTCAAATAAAATCTTTAAAAAAGAATGTTCATGTACCCTATTTTAATATTTGACTATTGTAAAACTGAATGTCTAATATTCAAATTAAGCAGAAAATTAAAAAGTCTTGGGCTTTATTTGATCCACCATATCAATTATTGGTTAATATTCAACTTATTTCTTACTGGTCAGAGGCGTCTGGATTATAAGACTTGCGACACATGTTAGTTTATATTGTTTGAAATTGTTTATGTAACTTATAACGAGTGTTCGATTGAAAAGTTCGATTTTTGATGAAAGAAAGTCGGGAAAATAAGCAAGTGCGCTAACAGGCTGGCCTAAATCAAACATAAAAAATACGGTTTTTAAATAAGATTACAATTTCCGAAATCTTTCTTTATTTAAAGAATTGTGTAAATCTTCATAATTTTAAACATTAGCATTAACATGTAGATGTTCATTTGAGAACTAGCGGATGCAGCATAAATTTTAATCGTATTTTGCTTTGGGGACATAAAATTCAATAATATTTGAGAACCCATAATATTTTCCTGTAGCTCAGAAAAAATGGCACTCACAATATCCACAGTTGGGTTTTCCAGTGGACTATTACGAATTTTTAAGTGATTTAATGAAGAAATCATAACCTAGTTTAAAGTTGAATAAAAAGTGTCCTTATCATATTTAGATATCGGAAATATCTGTAGAATGCCATCGAAGATGAGACACTCAGTACAGTACATTTCGGAAGAATTTGCAAACGTACAAACACTGCGAATTGCGAGACTCAACGGACCAGCATTGTGCCGCTAAGTAATGTCAAAATGATCGGAGGCGAAAAATTGAAACAGCATGCCATTATTTTTTACCTGTACTCATCCTCATTATTTATGATTACTTTATGTACTTTACTCATTCTCACTTTGTATAATTACTGATTACAGAGACTTTATTCATACTAAGAGTATGGTTACATAGTACTCGTAATCAGTACTCATATTCATGAATACAATTTGCCCAACTCTGCTGTCTAGTCAAAAATGTACTAGGTTATGTTATTCTCCGCAGCCATAGTAAAATGCCATTTGTGAAACGCCACTTTAATTAACAAGCTCTCGACTGTGTTTTTTTATCCCTAGACAAGATTATTGTACGACAAGGAGAGATAGAAAAAATCACTAATGTCTATGAAGTGTGTGAACACGAAGTGTGTCGATTTAGAACCTTACTCACGGCTAAAGTTCCTAGATAGCTAAAGTACCGCAAATACGCCATTTTGGGTCAAAATAAGCGGGCCAAAATTTAAAATTATTTTACGTATAAATAAGAAAATTATACAATTATCTATACAAAATGCTTTGTTTTAAAGTTTTATTTAATTTACTATTATACGTTGTTCAGAAATTAAAAAAAAAACACCACCTGTTGTATTATGTTGGTATAAAACATAAGACCCCTACAGAACATTATCAAAATACTAAGTTGGCAAAGTATTTGAAATTTCATGTCAAAGTAATTTGTCAATTCAATTTTACCATTAGATTATTTACATTTATATTCATTTTAACGAGCCGTTTCAATTTATTAAAGTTTGTCTGTTATAAAATTGCTTGCGTACGATAAGTTAAAAACCACGAATTTATCATAATTATTAAATTTACAACCAGGGATTTGTTCCGAACGTATAACCTTATCTTAGAAAAATTTTGTGCAAATCGTTTTTGATTGCAGTGAGAACCTCGAGCAGCCTCTGGACAGCTGTTTCAGCCCTGCTTGGGGCTTCTTCAGCAGAAACGTAGCTCGACATTCCCACTGCAGACCAAAAACGACTTGCCCAATTTACTCGCAAATGCGATGTAAGAATGATGAACATATAAAATAGCGACATCTTACTATCGCTTTTTGACCTAACATTGCAGTAGGATAGACAAATTGAAGCGGGATTTGCTCCTAATGAGTCCCCCATGCAAGGCGGCCATGCTTGCTGTCAAGGCATAATGAAAGATTTTAGAAAAATTTTGTGCAAATCGTTTTTGATTGCAGTGAGAACCTCGAGCAGCCTCTGGACAGCTGTTTCAGCCCTGCTTGGGGCTTCTTCAGCAGAAACATAGCTCGACATTCCCACTGCAGACCAAAAACGACTTTCCCAATTTACTCGCAAATGCGATGTAAGAATGATGAACATATAAAATAGCGACATCTTACTATCGCTTTTTGACCTAACATTGCAGTAGGATTTGATTTGCAATCAAAAACGATTTGCACAAAATTTTTCTAAAATCTTTCATTATGCCTTGACAGCAAGCATGGCCGCCTTGCATGGGGGACTCATTAGGAGCAAATCCCGCTTCAATTTGTCTATCCTACTGCAATGTTAGGTCAAAAAGCGATAGTAAGATGTCGCTATTTTATATGTTCATCATTCTTACATCGCATTTGCGAGTAAATTGGGCAAGTCGTTTTTGGTCTGCAGTGGGAATGTCGAGCTACGTTTCTGCTGAAGAAGCCCCAAGCAGGGCTGAAACAGCTGTCCAGAGGCTGCTCGAGGTTCTCACTGCAATCAAAAACGATTTGCACAAAATTTTTCTAAAATCTTTCATTATGCCTTGACAGCAAGCATGGCCGCCTTGCATGGGGGACTCATTAGGAGCAAATCCCGCTTCAATTTGTCTATCCTACTGCAATGTTAGGTCAAAAAGCGATAGTAAGATGTCGCTATTTTATATGTTTATAACCTTATCGTTCATTTCAAACACTTACCAATTTTGTTACCAAATTTTTAACTACGACACTGTTTCCGGTTGTATTTTTCACAAGGCAACACCGTCAGTGGTCTTTTATATTATATTATTATTATATTATATTATTATAAATTATATGTCTTAATGAATTCTGGATATTTTTAATGAAAAATGTATTCTTTTTAAAAATAAATTTGTTAAATTTGATTATTTTAAATTAAACGTCTTGACAAATATCATGGCAAGTAGGAATTGAATTGAAAGGATCTTGTTACATCTCGTTTACGAAATCAATATTTTTTTATCTGAAACGTATTTCACAGTATTATATGACTCACATTGAAGAATGTTTGATTTTGTACGTGCCTCTTACTTCTAGAAAAACTTAAATTTTATACACTGTCTCCAGTGACATCAGAACTTAAATAATGTGCAATTTTTGAAGAGAAAATTTATACAAATAAAACGAACAACAAATTGATTGCTTGGAAAACGTGCCTGTTTTTATTAAGGAGTATTCAGATCCACCTCCCAAAGAGAACACCAATTTCAAGTACGTAGATGTGACAGTTAAATAAATAAATTACAGCCGTACAGCCACTATTGACGCAGTGTCTCCTTTCATGTATCTTGAGGACTTCTAAATAATGAAACACTCTTTTCTGGTCAATTTTTGTAATCTATAAATCTGCAGGTCTGAAAGCTATTTTATTAATCTGTCAAAATTGACAGAACTCATGAAGACGTTTCCATAGTTAAGCGCATTTTATCTGCCATTTTGGGTCAATTTTAAATTTACATTGGCTTAATCAATAGCGGTACTTTAGTCATCTAGGGACTTTACATACGGCTAACTCGCCGCGAAACTTTTTTACCCCGCGACCGTCTCCCTGAGCTAGGCACTACCTTTGCAAGAGTCACCTTTCAACCGTCTACAGGTAGGTTCGACCGTCCCCTTTGTGGCAAATTACAACGCGAGAGGTAGTCACGTGTTAAACCGTAACAAAACAGCAAGAGAAATCAAACTTTTCTAAGTGCAAAAATTCCAAATTTTGAAGTATACAAATATCTAAAAATTTTCGGTCATAGCTAACTTGTTAGTGAACCATATGAATTTTTCAGAAAATTTTTGCAATTTTAAAAGAAAATGGCTGCAAAATATAAAGTTCTAAATATGTATTTTAATATTCCGAACAATATTCTCCTTTGCTGTTTTGCTGTAAAATTTATAGGCGAGCCAATAATTGCAAATTATTTAGATTTACATGCTATTTTGCTATGTCTGAAAAACGATTCAACACAGTGTATATGAACTCTCTTAATTAACAGACCGAAGTTCGTAAGAAAAAAGTGACACGAACACAAGTTATAATTAACGTACTTCATTCGAAAATGTGCTGCAAGCACAGTCGAGTAACAAAGGACGCAGAATGCTGGAATAAAATGTGCAGTTCGAACTAATTACGAAGTCAACAGTAACATAAATTAGAATATGCGGCACTACTTCATTAAGATTTTATTTACTGGAAGAAGACCAAACAGTTTATGTGTGTCTAATGAAATTAATTATTATTCTGCTGATGTGTACGAAATAATTAGCAATTCCAGTCAAAATTAACACCCATTCTTGTCGTGCGTACACACAAGATAATAATTCAATCAATCCTTGTACGAGGAATGAAGTGAACATGTCCATAAATTGCAAAATAACCATTATAATTATAATTAATCTCGATTATTTTTGATAGAATAATAAAATAAGTGTAATCGTCAACACCATGCTTGCATGCAAACGAACACTTAACACAAATATTCAAAGGGAAAAGGGGATTACTGGTCAGAATTGAAATATCACGGTGAGTGGGGATTAATGCGTTTGCAAAAGATCGTCTGTCTTTGAATCTAAACGCGTAAAATTGCAGTTGAATTTCGATTTTATGAGCAAAAGAACTATATTTACATATTCGCGCTCGTGTTTCGTGTTGTCACTCGCCACATTTGCGACTAGCATTCGCATATTCGATTCCATAACGCGAATGACCCGTTTTCACATTCGTCGACTGTTCAATTCACTATGTCGAAGCAAATGGACGAATGTGACCAGCGCGAATGTGTAGATACATGCGTTTCTTACGATTTTAGTAGCGAATGTATAAACACCGAGTTCATTTCGCTAGAAGGCTTTTGACTCGTCCCTAAAAAACTGCTTCCCACGCGAGCGTTGCGAGTGCCGAGTGAACCGGCTACACATTTCCCTCGCCAGTCGCCTCGCGATTCGACTCGCCATTCATGCGAATATGTAAATACGGTTTAGAGATTCGGTAAAAAGATAAAGAAAGTTTCCAGCGGTATTAACATGTACTGCGTGAGTTAGTTTCAACTTGAATGCCCTCTAATTCTCACATGCACGAATCATGGTGGATGACACAAAATCACACGTTTAAGGCCGTTTGTTAATTCCCTTTGAGGTTCGCTCAGTGTGACGTCTATCTAAATGAATCAACTTAATCAAACCCAAAGTAAAGTTAGTAAATTACAAATAATTCTAAATATAAAATAATTAAAACTTGTAATGTCGAATGTAAATCATTAATTGTCAGGTTTACAAAATACTTGACAACATTACAAGAATAAATCATTTCGCCCCAGATTTTGAATCATTTACATATATTCAAAGGCCTTTATTATTTATAAATGAGAAACACGTACTAACGAATGCGGAAATTCAGATTAAATCAAACTCTCTTTGCCTAAGTATGATCGTGTTGATTTAATTGCAAACTCAATTAAGTTTACTGGCAACTCCGGAGCAACATGACTTCCGCCTTACGGGAACGTTTGTAATAAAGCCCGAAAAGGTCGTTTAATTTTTATTTTCAATCGATCGGATACTCTGTACTGTTAAATTAATTTTAAAGCCATTGTTACTTCGCTGAATCAAACTGAACAATGCGAATTCTTATAAATACAAAAATAACTTTACCTGAGGCTTGCTTTTCAAATGGACGGGTTCGATATTTATTGATAAATTTTAGTTTAGTAACGGCTTTTTACTGAACGGTGAAGTAGGAAAATTGAAAATATAAATTAGGAAAATTGAAAATATAAATACGTGTTTACTTCAGTCATAAATTTTAAATTGAATGTAAATATCGTCGTTGTTTGGAATACGAAAGGAATGAATTATATATTGCAGTGATATTCAAATGTATTAGAGACTGTGGTTTGCAATACAATAAAAATTGGATTGAATCTCCTAACCCAGTGTCTACTAAACCGCGTACCGTGGCACACTACTGTGCCGCGAGAAATTCCAGGTATGCCGTCGCACAGTGGTCCGGATTACAGTTTTAGCACGAAATAATTATGAATTCTACTTAAATAGTTCTTTTTCGTAATGAAACAAATTTTCAAGGAACGTAAAGCATACAGTGATAACAAACGAATAATTTTGTACTCTAAAACAGTGTTTCCCAAGTTCTTTTTAGCAGTCACACATTTTAAAACCACTGCTTTCGCCATAAAAACGTTGCGCACAGTTGCACTTTGTTTTTTTTATAATGAATTTTGAATATACATTGATCTTAAAAAAGTAAATTTCCACATCTGCAAACATCTGCCTTTTTTGTGGGTCCACTTAATATCTAAAATTATTTTTGTTTGACATGCAAGTAATTCGGCAAGCCAAAAAAATATTTACATTGAAGACAGAATACTAACAAATGTGTTACATATTCAGTATATGATAATCATTGTAAAAAATATAACACAACATAGAAATAAACAGAGATAACTTTAAAAAGCAAGATCTTTCAAAGACGCATACAAACCTATATTTTTTTCATATTCTTTGTGATGTTTATTAACAGAATTATTTTCATTTACGTGATATATGAAGACTTAATATCTCGAATTATTTCGCGCTAAATATTCATTCCAGAACACTGTGCGTCGTGAAAGATTTAAAAATATATGTAGGTAAATAAAGCTTTGTTTTTACAGCTCCGTCGTCCGACGAACGATTTTAATTGTAATATGCCGCGCAATTGGTCAAAAATATTTAAAATTTTTAACGGTAAATTTTTGACCAACCGTGTGGCTTATTACAATTAAAATCGTACATCGGGCGACGGATGACGGAGCTGTGAGAACCGGGCTTAATATGCGAAGACACCACCGACTATTGGAGCGGAAATCACCTGCAGTAGTTTTGGGGAAACAAAGGTAAGAGAACTTTTGCAAAATTCGAACGTGTTCTGGAATACTAGTGCAAGAAGTCTAGTGCAATTCTAGAAGCTGCGGTTTGTAATTGCCGAACAAATGAAAAGCAAGTTACAAACAAATTGTAATTTCTCATTCCATATTATTTTTAATAGACTCATAAAAATTTACTTTTTTTTCATGGACCGTAAGTAGTAATACTTTCATAGGTAGCAGGGAGATTACAGTAAAAGTTTATTAACGTAAAAAGGTGAAGGAAGAACATTTTTAACGCGCTTGCCTAATTCGATAGTTGATATCGTAAAACGTATTACTTCGCTCAGTGAATTAAAATTTTAAATAAAATGATTCATAAACGATATCGGTGATTATTATTACGAAACGCTACGAAATGGGTTTGAATGTGGCACTCACCACGGTGTCGCTCGCGCACAGAAGGTAGCATTTCATGTACCTATATTGAGGTTTTCTTATTTGCACACAGTAAAAGAACACGCTGTGTATTACATTTCTGCATTAATAAAGTGAAACTGGGATTGTCTGTAACTAGGTAAATACTTACAGAAAATAAATATTTATTACTGTTAGATTCACCAATATCAGACAAATTTAATTAAATGTTGCTATGCTTTTAACAAACGTTTCTATTGAGTTATCCAACAATCTCAGATAAATCATTTAAGATTGATGAATTGGATTCCTAGTTTTTAGTTTATGATTTATTTATAATTCATATATCAATATAAATTATTTTGTTAATTTTAATCAATTTTTAGAGGAGAAAAAATATTTTAAACATGGACAAATTTTTATTGCGACCTCAGAAAAATGAGGAGAGTCAGAGCAAACAGAACGAACATCCAAATAAAAAATCCAGCTCATCAAAACGAAAATATGATGAAAATTATACCCATTATGTTTTTATATTATTGGAAAAAGACAACTCGATTCCTTTTTGTATGATTTGTTTAACAACGCTCTCAAATGAATCGATGTACCCAGTAAACTTCAACGTCATTTAATAGCTAATCATTCGCAACATAAGGACAAACCAAAAGAATACTTTGAGATGCTAAGAAATAATTTAAAAATTCAATCAAAAAGGCTGAAGAAATTTCACTCGATTCCCGAGAAAACTCAAATCGCTAGTTATAAAATAACCCAGCTTTTGGCAAAGAAGAAAAAATCACATTCTGATGCCGAAAACATTTTTTTACTAGCCTTGGAGATCGCTGTCAAACAAATTAAAACCATTCCTTTGTCAGCCCAGACGATTTTCCGTGAAACTCAAAACATTTCACGAGACAGTGATGATCAGCTCTGCGAACATTTCACTGAAGCAAAAAATAAACTCATATATCAACATGTGGGCCTTAAAAATTGTTGAAAGCACAGACATCAGCAACAAAGCTTAACTAATTTCATTTCTGCGAATCATCAGAGATGGTAAAATCATAAATCATTTTCTTTTTTGTTGCGAATTGAAAGAAAGAACGACAGGAGAAGATGTATTTAACCTGGTAAACCAAAATGTCTTATCGAGAGGGATGCAGTGGCAAACTTGTGTTAGCGTTTGCACTGATGGCCCTCCAACCAAGCAGGGTTGAAAAAAAGGCTTCGTGGGTCATGTATTATAAAAAAATTCAGAAGTTAAAATAGGCATTGCATGATTCACCCCGAAATTTTGGTGTCAACATTTTTACCTGATGAACAACGTCGTTAAAGTGGTTAATTACATAAAATCACATTCTCTGCGTTGCAAACTTTTTGCATCTCTATGTCAAACTATGGATTCTGATTTTAATCAGAATCTGAATTTAATTACTCCATAAAGAAGTCCGAATTGAAATAATGTTTCTTCGATGCTGACAATTCTGGATTTGACTTTCTTAACCGTGATAACTGGTGGCTGGAAGTAGCATTTCTCAACGATCTTTTTGAGAAATTGAACGTTTTATATTTGAATCTGCAAGGAGCAAACGAAAATATCATTACAATTACAGGCAAACTAAAGACTTTCAGTGACAAATTAGAACTGTGGACCAGAAAAGTTAAAAACTCGCAGCTCAATTGCTTTCCAGGCGTAGAGGCTTTTCCAAACAAGGTTAAAATTTTATCGGAAATGCAGAAGACAGTAGAAAACCTCTCTGTATCATTTTCTAAGTATTTTCCATCACTTGATTATCAAATATACGAGTGGCTCATCAATCAGTCGCAAGTTGCGATAGTACACATCGATTAACAGAAGAAGAAAATTTAATTGATTTGAAAAACGTCTCATTGTCTGTGCTAGAATTGTCAGAATTTTGGATTTCGCTTTGGAGCCAATATCCTCAATTAGTTACTGCAGTCGTTAAATCTCTGCTGTTCTTCGGATCATTCTTTTTGAATTCGGTTTCTCGGCGCTTATGGAATAAAATCCAAAAGATGAGAACGATTACAGACAGTAGCTGAGAAGTTACGTGTTTATCTAATTTAAAGCCGCGTTTTGACAAAATTCTTTCACAAAGTCAATTGGATCCTTATCACTAGTAATAATAATATTATTAGAAAAATTTTTGTGCAAATCGTTTTTGATTGCAGTGAGAACCTCGAGCAGCCTCTGGACAGCTGTTTCAGCCCTGCTTGGGGCTTCTTCAGCAGAAACGTAGCTCGACATTCCCACTGCAGACCAAAAACGACTTGCCCAATTTATTCGCAAATGCGATGTAAGAATGATGAACATATAAAATAGCGACATCTTACTATCGCTTTTTGACCTAACATTGCAGTAGGATAGACAAATTGAAGCGGAATTTGCTCCTAATGAGTCCCCCATGCAAGGCGGCCATGCTTGCTGTCAAAGCATAATGAAAGATTTTAGAAAAATTTTTGTGCATTATGCTTTGACAGCAAGCATGGCCGCCTTGCATGGGGGACTCATTAGGAGCAAATTCCGCTTCAATTTGTCTATCCTACTGCAATGTTAGGTCAAAAAGCGATAGTAAGATGTCGCTATTTTATATGTTAATAATATTATTATTGTGTTATATTTGTTACTGTATAATAAGAATTTATTTATTTTTATTTATACTAATAATAAAATATATTTAACATTGTTGGAATTTTTATTTAGTGTGCCGTAAAATAAATTCTCCTCGCCCTGTGTGCCCAAGTTAAAAAAGTTTGGCAGACAATGTCCTAACCAAAAGATGTTTTTCTACTTTGCGTTCACAACAAGCTCATTATGACACCAAAAACAGTTTTACGGAGAGGTTCATTGTAAACCTATTTTTGGTGAAATTTTAGTCCTGAGAGTGACATATTGTTCAATCATTGTTTAATATAAAGACCGTGTATTGCTCGGGGCTAGGGAGTTTTAAGAAAGATGCTACCTACCTGCTCATGTGACAGCAAGTTAACACCGTGACGGACGTTTTGGTGTCGCCGACCAGCTTCAATGAGACGGGGTGGGAGTCGTCAAACCTTACGCGAAATTCAATCTTCAAGGCGTCACTTAATTATTTTGGCAAAGGAATCGCGGGGAAAATCAAGAAAACGCGACTCATCCACAATATTTAAAACAGTTTTTATTCGCAAAAAGGATCCAATAAAATCGTCACAAGTACATTAAAATTAAATTGACTCGGTAGTTCACCTTAAAACTAGCGAAAGATTACTCAGCCCTTAACTGATTAAAATATCAAATCCAAACAAAAGGGCGTCCAATTCAGGAGAAAATAAATAAACTAACCGTTAATTAGACACAGATTACAAATAAACGTTAACAAAACAACAATTTCTCCTCATTGAAAAAACTAGACTGTCTTAAACTACCGAAGTGTCAACAAATAACAAGTCCAAAAAGGACTTAATCTTAATCGACAGATGCGCTCAATTACGTAAAAACGTTCTTTTGAAAGTCGCTCTTTCAAAGACAAATTTTCAGGAACATCCAAAGGAAAGAAAGAACAATTTCATAACCGAAGCATGAATATTAGCGCTCCAGCGCAATAAACAAATCTGCTTATGCTAGGGCCACATTAACGTTAACGTCTAACGTCCGTTATCGTAATAATTAAGGCGTCAAAAAATATAGTTTGAACTACGCGGTAAATTGAATGGCTACACTTGCATTTGACGTTAAGTTAATAAATGACGCGCTTTCTAATAAAATAATTTCAGGAAACTGGTGTACGCTATGAGTGTAAATATTGAATTTATTGTATTATCACTGGACCAGACAAAACCCAAGGCTAAAACCACGATTATTTCATAACCGTTCGATTTATTTTATCAATTCATTTCGTGCGATTATTTAAAATCATTAACCACGCTCAAGCTTGAACATATTACAACTAATAGCGTTTTCGATTGGGGTGCACTATGTACACTGAGTATACCTTCATCTCGTTTTAACCTCATGGAATGAAATGAAATGAAGATATACTCAGTGCACATAGTGCACCGCAATCGAAAACGCTATAAGCTGAAACCTGTTGGATGAGTTAATTCATAAATGCTAGCTAGTGTGGCCAAAATAAGCGTTAAATGACGAAGTCCTTTTTATGTGTCAAAATAAACCGCCACCCGAACTATCGTCTATCGTTTAACGCCATTCATAACGACGATAAGAAATTAGCGTGGTAAGTCGTGGTTACACCTATATTTAATGCCATTTAACGCAGTAATTAACGATAATACGGGCTAGTAAGGCGCCAGCATCAGAAAAAACGCGAGCGAAATAAAATACGGCCGGCTAAAAATAACTCTGGCGAGAACGAGGGCGTTCCCTCCGCTTCGCATTTCGCTTATACAGGGAGTCTCAAAACTCTAGGTGAAATTTGAACGGTATCAAGGAAGCTATGATTTTTGGGACCGGCCAATTTTACTGATACCAATCGAACTTGGACAAGAAAAATTTGTCAATTTGATTTTTGTTTAAAATAAAAGATTGCCAATCTTGCTAGGAGTTACAATTAAAATTCGGCATGTATGTATGTACTTACTGAGCACATCCAATTTTTAAGAATACTTTTCATATTTTTGTTCAATAAATGACGCAAAGTAGAAAAAATAGTATATTATACACGTTTCACAAGCGGTATTGTAGCACGAGTGGGGTTCTTGTGAAATTTGTATAATATACTATTTTAATACTATACACCGTGATTCAGAAATGTCTCCTGATGTTTTCTCGATGAATAGAACATCAAAAAAAGGTCACCTTTTTATATAATTTTTTTCGAAAAGTGAAAAATAAGAAATTGGTAAATTTTAGGGTATTAACATTACGTAACTCTTAAACCTCAGTTACTCTAAAACGGTTGAGTTTATCGAGATGCAATTAGAGAATCTTTTTTGTGCCAAATAATCTAGAGAATATTTGCTCGACATATTTTTGTCAAAATATGTAAAGAATAAAAAGTTAGGATTAAAATACTGAAAGCTACCCCTACAAAATTACCCTTTAAAAAGGATAGGGGATCTGACAAATATGTTTTTAACGCGCAGTTAGGTGCCTTATATCTGTATTTGAAATATTAGTTTGATAAGTTAAAGAATCCAGAAGATATTGCCAAACAACAAAAATGTTCAACCTCTTTCAGATGTTATAGGTCCCTTATTATTCAGTTTTGGAAAAAAATATTACATAAAAAGATGACCTTATTTTTATATACTGGGTGTTTCATAACGTACGGAGGAGACTAATAGGGTAGCTAGGGGAGATCAAATTAAACATTTTTTCTTAATATTTTTTTGGTAAAAAGAAGTATCTAAAATATCACAAGAGTTTAAAGATAAATTAATTAACAAGCAAAAGTTACTCCCCGTAGTAATATTTTACGTTTTAAATTCAAATTTGAGGCATTTATGAGTTAATTAAACACTGCTTTACAATAAACAACTATACTCAGTGACATTAGAAGTATTACACCTAGAAGAATTAATTTTTTGGACTTGATTTTTTGACAACGTGGTAGTCTTACATCAAGAATGAAACGATAAAATTTGCAAAAAATTAAAATAATATACAATACAAAAAAAATTACTAATGTGTTTAGCGACCCCCTAGCTGAGTACACTCCTGTACACATCTAGGCATCGACAAAATGAGATGGTCGACGTCTGCTTAAGGCAACTCGTTGCAAGCAATTTAAACTTCGCGGATTAACTGTACCAGAGTCTATGGAGGATGGTGTAAAGTGGACAGTCTTCTCCCGATCATATCCCACACATGTTCAATGAGATTTAAATCCAGTGAACAGGTGGCCATGGCAAAACATATCGCCAGGTTCTTCAAGAAAGTCCATAATTCGACAAGCAATATGAGGGCATGTGCTGAAAGAGGACGTGTGGACGGCTATCTAGATAGGGCTGTAGTACGTCATCCACATAAGGCGCAGCTGCCACGAATAAACAAGAGAGATGATCGGCTACCATCGGCAATAGCCCCCTAAACCATTACGCCAACAGCCTTGTGTATATGCCTCTCAACAGCAAACCCAGTATCACGGTCGAATAAATTATATTGAGAAAGTTTTTTGATCTGATACACAGTTTTGAAGATATTGCGTTGTCTCAAGATAAAAAATCTTTATCCTTACATAGGAACAACAACGTGGTGTATTTACTGAAATAATATTAAAAATAAACATCCTGATGGTGAGAGATGAGAGAACTCACCTAAAACAGGCACCCTGATGGGAACAGAAACCTACTACGTCCTTGTTCCTGAGTAACGCTAAAAGTAGGTTTTGCAAAAATTCAACGCCATCGGCCAGGAAACCAAAAGTGGGTGTGGGGGGCCACACAGTTTTGTGATCGGTTGCATAGTTTTCAAGATACTGCGTTGTCTCAAGATAAAAAACTCACCCCGTATACTTCCGCTCCAATGAAGCGTGCTCTCCAACCAAGTCAAGCAACACGGAACCTGTCAGAAGCCCATGATCGGTAATCATTGAATTTCTCTTATTTTTGTATGGGAAAATGTTTTAAAAACCGTCTAATTCCCTGTTGCTTGACGTTGCTTTTACTAACCTAAGATTATTTAAATCTATTTTATGACACTTATGACTGGTAAAAAATAATCGTAATCGTCGTAATCATAAAAACCGACTACAACGAAGTGAAACAGGTGCTTCCATTTTCAAAAAAATTAGTTGTGTAATGTTAATTTTGACAGTGTTTGTCACCTATTTGTCAACCTACAAATTCTCATTTGTTTCATTCGCGCGTAAAACGGTATAGGACTAATTACTGATTCAGTTATAATACCTGCAATTGCTCGAAAGCTGATTCTCTTGCAATCATGCTTGGATTATTACCTTCTGAATTGCATGTAAGTGCGTCATTGGGTTTGTCAAAATGACATTAACGTCAAAATGACGTGAAGTACGCTTCAATCAACAACTATATTGAGTTTAGTTGTTTTTTTTTGATTACGAATTACTAATATAAAAATGCGAAATATGCTACATAAAATTTTGTATCAAATAATGGTCTGCTTATTACTACGAAATATTATTGCCATCCATATTCTGCGCTTTGTATAAGATGTATTTATTATTTAGAGAGAATAATACGTTTTGCTGGATAGCGTGAAATAGCACATCAGTTAAATTGTCACAAGAGGAATTGATTCGCATAACAACATTGTTAGCGAGCACTGAGCGGACTGCCATCAAATTATGTGTGAATCTCGTTTAATTTCTAGTAAACAATTTAAACTATTATCAATTAATTTAATATTAATAAAATTTATATCTGTTGGCTAGGACAAATTTGTAAGTGGCTTTAAAACAATTTTATGGACAGGAAATATATTGAATAATACTTTATTCAATTGGAAAAAATATATGAACGCTTCGAATTCTTGTTAAGAAACGACTCAGCATATTGACCTGCAAAATTAGCAGTAGGAGAATGATTTTCTCAGTGATATACGTAAGGAAAACCATTCTAAATTCTTAATTTTGCAGTAGTATGCGGAGAAAAGTCAGTTTTTAAAGGAAAAAAACCCTTAATATTTTTCTTATTGTTCTAATATAATTCCATAAAACGATTGGAACTAATTTCTGATCTTGTTTAAATTAAATGTTTAAAGTACGGCTTCATAGACTAAAATGTATGACCGTAAAATATTTTTTTTTTACTTCGGCTCAGTTTACCTGCATAGCACAACATTCAGAAATTTAATTTACTCAAGTGCAGCTTCAGTACCCCAATTAGAACTGCAACAGTAATTGCACCTTATTAAGCATATTTATCTTTGAATTTATCGTAATGAAGTCCTTACACCTCCAAATGAAAATTGCTTGCCTTCAAGCTAATTGTTTGGTTTCTATTTCTGCAGCTACTAATTCCGTTTATGGTGAGCGGTTGTATTTATAAAACCCACTTCGAATGCAGAAATATGAATAAAAAGTTATAGGGTCTCTTTCTCTCTTTTGTCTTTCAGAAAATACGAGAACGTATTTTTAAGCGCCGGACGAATAGAAAATTTGATCCAATTAAATGCACTTTTAGTTTTTATTGAAACGTTTCTGCAAATTTGCCAAAATGAGCTACCTGCAGTGAATATTAACTTATGCAAAAGTATTGGTTCTAAATATATTGAGAAAAATGTTCTGTGCTCTTTATGTGAATTTACATAACCGTTAAGAAAGAAATTTATAAAATGGGGGACAAAACAAGTGTTCGTTAAAAGTAAACGAAAGTTTTCTTTTGAATAACTTTATTTGGCAAGAGTGAAATATGCTTATACATATTCACAAGAAGACGTGTATTTAAGGAAGTTATGCCAGTTTATATAGTGAGTAAAATACGCATTAATAATACCGAACACAAAACCATTAACTTTATATAATTATAGTTCAGTAGTAAGCAAACTGTCCTTTCAGAGATAGTTATAAATTCTATTGTAGATAACAAATCAAGAGTTTTGTAGCTATGAAATTAAGTGTTTTGTAGGTATGGAACTCGTTTAATTATTTTTAATTAACCGTGATTTGGAAGAAGAAGCTAGTTTACACGATAATCAGGACAAATGAGGATATTGTATTCTTTTCTTTAACCCAACTTATTTCAAAATCGGAATTGGTTACGGCCACTGAAAATGTTACCGTTAAATACTTATGCATATACCGAAATGATAATTTCGGTAACGTAATTCTTACATTCCGGAAAAATATTTCGGTTTTACCAAGAACAAAATATTACTTAGGTTCTAGTCTTAACTACTAGGTTAATGGTGCGACTGTGGTCAAATTTAAGCTCTGTAAATAAAAATGATACACTCGTTTTATTCAACTACGTTCGTTCTATTTATTCTTTTCGCGCTTTAGTCTCACTTTTATTTGTATCAAAAGTGAGATAGAAGTGGAAAAAGAGCAAATAGAGTAAGAGGTGCTAAATAAATAATCATTTTTACTTACAGAGCTTAAATATTTAACTAACATGACTATAGTCGTACCATAAGTAATGGACATAGTTCAGACAAATTTCAGGATAAGAATTTTCATCGGTGAAGTTAGCAATAAAATTCCAGCAATAAAATTATGAAATTTCAAAATACTGCCGCCGCTAAAATAACGATCACAGATCAATAATATTTGATCTGTTACAAAGAATATAATGTGTAGATTCCCCTCATATGAAGAAACTGAAAAAATATTTGAAATTAAATTAACTACTACTATTTAAACCACCATGAGTCATTATTCATATATAACACCAAAAAATTTGTTTTCAATTAAAACTTTCACGTAGTCATAAAGTAAACGTCCATATCTATTTAACAATACCTGCAGAAAGTTTTAGCCAGTTGATTTAAAGTAATTAGAAAATTTATTAAATATGACGTTCCCAGCAACAAAACAATACAAATTTTGAATCTTTTGATCCAGCCTTTGCATAAACATTTTCTTCGCAGGATATGAAAATACACAACCAAATTTTTCGTTTAAATTGCCCTTTGAGCTCTAGCCGGTTATTTTGAGGCATGACCTATTAGATTTCACGAGACGACGTCTCTATACGGCCTGGGCTATTTACAAGTTGAAGTGTTTCTCCGTTGGCGCCATTTACCCAAAAAAGTAAGGTTCTAAATCGACACACTTCTTGTTCAGGTAGCGGCATTAGTGATTTTTTCTATCTATCCTTGTTGCACAGTAATTTCGTCTAGGGATAAAGAAACACAGTCGAAAGTTTGATAATCAAAGTGACGTTTCACAAATGGCATTTTACTATGGCTGCGGAGAATAACATAACCTAATACATTTTTGACTAGACAATCGGCTGTAAACTACTATCATCGTAGTAAACAGAATTCCCTAAAAGTATTGATTTCCTTGTTGCTCTTGCGACATTTGTATTTGTTATCTTTGTTACACAATAATCTCGGAATGGGAATGTATTGGCGTTACCTGAACACGTAAGTGTGTTGATTTATGCCCGGTTTCTGAAATGATACGTAACTTTAGGGAAACAAATTTTTCCTGTCAGATAACTTTATGAAAAGTATAAATTGTTTACGTAACTACGTATACGCTATATTGACAGATAAAGTTTTGAGAAATGGTTTTTATAAGTTATGGTTAGTATATCTTGAGTTTGTCTCTACCTAAAGTTATGTATCGTTTCAGAAACCGGACATGAGTGACCTTAAAAAATACCTGAAACGGATGTATATCTGCGATGTCATTTTTGATTGATGTCATCATTCGCAGTTTTTGATAGTTTGGCATATACGCATATAGCATATTGTGTTTCTTTGCTCAGGTTGGCTCAAGTATAGTTTTCTGGCGGTATGGTTAGACAGTACCAATTCTACAAATGATTTAATTACGGCCGAATTTTAATTTACGGGGAGGTAAATAGCTACAAAATAAAAAAAATCGTTTTATTAACTTTCCTTACTCCAATTGCTTCTTTAGTCTTCTTTCTTCTTTGCTTGTTGCGCCACAAAGAGGAACTTTGTAATGTAATATAACTCAGTAATTCTTTAAGAAATTACTTATTCCCTGTTTGACAAATATCGCTAAAATGCGAACCAAGTATGTTAAATTCAAACCACACGTTTCTTTATTCTGATCCTGGCTTGCGAAGCTGTATAATGTAATTTCATGCTCAATTGCGTTATTTCTTTCAATAATAGTTATTTATTGTATAAGTGCTTTAGATAGCGTTTTATCTACGCAATCTGTGGATAAAACGTGACTAAAACACGAATGCAATACAACGTTTTATCCACAATCACGCTTATTTAGAATCGGATTTCATCTAAAATTGATTTGACATTTTGCTGTGACAGCAGCTGTAATGTCAAAAATTATTGAAATTAATTGAAAAAATCTTGGGAGGTATTGAATGGTTGCTATTTAGTTTCGATTGTTTATCAACTCCTTTTGTGAAAACTTGTTAAGTTGGTGAAAATGCAAGAAAGCGATCTTGTTCCTGAGATAATTCTTCAGGAAGCTGAATAATATAATTGGAGGGTTGCTTAACTCTCCAATTATTGTTGTTGCTTAACTCTCCAATTATTGCCTGCGAAGTTCAGGAAACATTATGAAAAAGTATTTTCCGAATTTAAGGAATGGAAAGAAAAACGGTAAGGTAATGACAATAAATGAGGAAGTTCTGCTATTACATTTCTTAAATTTGAAGAAGTAAGTAATTTTATCCATGTAGTCGAAGTACTCGATGCTGAAGGCCACTGTAAAGGTCCATGAAAACATACATATTGGAAAATATAGTAAGCTCACTGCCTATCTGAAGAGTGAGTCGAGAGAGAAGGCGAAGAAAGCTGCGGTATTGGAAAGAGCACACGTGAAAGAATATTTGACAAGGGCTTGCGATAAAGAATACTGCATGCGACACACATAATTAGTGCAGCCCGTACTTACTTTTTGCGTAAGGGTAGAACTTTACTTACTATTTCGTGTCGGACAAAATTTGTGATATGATTTGCGTGTCACGAATATTGAATCTTTGTTTATGATTACTTATTACACTTACGACGCGTGTGCCCCGTTGTAATTGTGTAATACGCAATAAAAAACTTTAGGCACTAGAAAGCAATTTTATGTGTTCCATATTCATTAGATTTAGAATGTCTTCGGAAATTAAGGAAGCAAGAACGCTGTTTATTTGAATTGAAGTTGAAGATGACAATTTGCTGTAATAAAAATGTTCCTTTCATTGTAAACTACGACCGATAATACTACAGATAATTTATACACACATTATTTAGATACATAAATGCATGATCTCGTTTGTCAGTAGTACTTTTACTACACCGACAAAAATCGGTAGCCAGCCTTCGCTTGATGAAACACGCACACGTGACTTTGCACACATGACACAATCGTTTCAGGCTAGAACGCAATAAATGTGGCGGTATTATTTTTACAAAGAAATCATAAAAATCACGTAACAAAATTCAGAAATTATAACTAATAGTATTCATCCATTCAGAACAGAGAAAAATAATATTTTCTCCACGCCGACAGGGTAGCCGCGGTTCGTCGCGCTAGATGTGCGACAACCTTTAGAAGAGGATCGTGTTTGAAATAGGGCTATACACATTTGTTGCTGTGATTTAATTTTTGTACACGTCTTTCCTATTTACAAATATATTATTGTCATGGTCACCTTTTTGCAAATTTCTGAATTAACGGCCGCTTTCATAATTAGACTTTAAGGGGCCTATTCTGTATCAAAAGCGTTAATTTTAAAGGGCTGTTAAATTGTGTTGCTACGGTAACAACCAATCATAGAAGTGTATTTTAAATTTTAAAGGACCTCTAAATTTTAAGGGCCCGCTAATAAGTTACAGAATACGCCCCTAAGGAAGCTTTAATTTAAAGGCATTTTAAGAATAGGGAAACACATGTTTTTTTTAGGTTAAAGTAACTTTAAATTTAAAATCCTATTATGAAATCAGCCCTAAATTCCTTATCATCAAATTTGTCTCGACTCTGGTAATGAATGAAAGTTTTTTTCCTGCCGCGACAAAAAGCTTTCTTGCGGTACTGCTCTTTTAACCGCCCGATGGACTGTGCTTGTATCGCAGCTTATCGCGACACTCCCCATCTTGTCATGCCAATGAAAATTGAATTAAATTTGGGTATCATTATTTTGCTAATAATTAATCATTCATACTGAATTATTATTTTGCTTCGTGCAAAACAGAAACATTATTTTCTACCGAAATAACATAACGGTATGATACCGGTATTTTGAATAAGGGAATGAGTCTACGGTTAAAACCGATATTATTTCGGTACGAGAATTACGTTTACGAAATATTAGCTGTTCACCTTTTTTTTAGACTCTAGGGGCTATGCTTTTTTTCGTTAAGGGACGTTTCAGACGGGCGACTGTGTGACGCCACCGAGTGTTGCCAAAGGGTCGCTTGTGCCAGGCACGCTGCGCGTTGTGGCGGTACTGAGTGGCGCCACGTCGTGGCTCGTGTTGAACAAGAATCGTTACTTCTGGCCACAGCTTCTGGCACTTCGTAGGGGTCATGGATAACGATTGTTTTGAATGCGTCCGATAACTTTTTCAATTACTCTGAATTGAATTTACCATACTTTTATTTTCTATTGGAGTTTGTGTCTCGTTATCGACCATTTTTAGCATATCTGTTTGAATCGCTATCGATGTGCGAATAAAATTATACGGGTTAATTTTGTCTATAATTTTTGTTTGGTTTTCAATAACTGATTTGCAGCCGTCAATTCGAGGTCTTAGTTTAGTTATCTCGGTTTGCAGGGGCGCATTGTCTTCTTTAAGTCTAATGTTTAAATTTTCGGATTTTGCAAGTTTGTTTCTTAAGAGCATCATCTGCAATTATGTTATTTTCATTATCTTGATAAGTCAAAAGACAACACCCACAGAGAACTCGTGGAAGTTGAAATATTTGAACGGAGAACTCGTGAAAGTCAAAGGCATTTAAAGAAAGCGCTTCGTGCTATTTGGGCCGCTCGCCTTGGAGGCTCTCGGCAGCTAGGATCTTTAAAAAAATGTGAAGGCAACTATTTTTAGAGTAAAAAAAAGAATTTAATAGTTAAAAAACCAGTAAAATTTAGAGAAAACAAACAATTCCAAATCAGGAAAATTTTGTTTTTATTTTTTCAAATTATTCTCGAAGGGACCGAATGTAGTGTTTAATTTGATGACCCACACGGAGGATTACGTTGACAATGACGGTTTTAACATCACCCCGCCGTCATATTGGATTCCAAAGTGGTGTTGATACGACGGTCGAATTATACCTGCCTGGACATTTAGTCTGACACCCCACACGATGGGTTTACATCGATGGTGATGGGTTTAGACTTCTCGCCGTCGCCATCTTGAATTTCAAAATGGAGTCCTAGTCACTGCCGCATGGCTCTCGCCTGGTCGTTTAATTTGATCTCCCACACAACGAGTTTATATTGACGCGGACATTTTTCGCCGCCATAATGAATTCCAATATGGCGTCAACATAACAGCCACCTAGCTCTCGCCCCGACGTTTAAGATAACATCCCACATGGTGGGTTTACGTCGACGCACATGCCATCTTTGATTTCAATATGGCGGCGGGGTGATGGTGGCGAAGGACATGTCACAGATATGGGGGCCCCCGGCGTTAGATACCCAAAGAGCCGCTCAAATTCTAAGTTTACGTTTTCGAGAAATTTTCGAAAAAGCTCTAAAATCACGGTTTTAAATTTTGTCCCAAAAAGTATTTTTTTCCAGGCGTCCCAACATCCAACGGACGCCGCCATTGGTTTCTTCGGTTTTGTCGAGCATATGACGCCGAAAATGCCGTCCACTCGACACACGATGGCATCAAATATCGTTGGAAAGATCAATCTGGAAAGCGTATTTAAGGATTTCTATAGAAATCCCCGTAAAGTATGCAAAAACGGACAAAGAAAGGATGTGCGAAATCGAAAAATCGGTCAAGCAGGAAAGTTTCGCATCAAAGGTTCCCAACAGCTCTTATTCGAAAAAGTCTCCCGTTTGGTTGTGGTAAGTCCCCGAACTGAAAACTCAGGAAAGTTAAAGACATTCAAAGAAAGCGCTTCGCGTTGTTAGGGCCGTTCACCTTGTGGGATCTCGGCAGATATGATCTTTCAAAGTAAAAGAAAAAAAGTTAAATTTTTTAATATCTTTTTAGGAAAAATTTAGAGAAAACCAATTTCGAATCAGAAATTTCTTTAATTTTTAAGGCTGTTTGAAATTCCCTTCAACTTCCTAATTTTTAGAATTTTTTTAATTTTGTTCGATTGTTCTTTTCAATCTTTGACCTAACTTTTCAATTTTCTTTTCCTTCAATTTTCTCAATTTTTTTATCTTTATATAATATCTTCATATACTTTTTTAATGTTTTATATTTTTTCATAAATTTTTTTATTACTTGAAATTTTTTCTCGAACATTGCTCAGCTGTCATGTTTCAACGATATACCGGGTGTCCCGCGCCATGTGCTCACTCTTGTAGAATCTTTATTTATTAATCGATTAACCTGAATTTTCGAGACAATAAATTAAACAAAATATTTCTACATACTGCTAGTCGTCATAGGACTTCCGGTTTAGCCGGAACTTTCTTATTTTAAAGGGAATACTCTACATATTTTTACATATTTGAAGTTTACGCATCATTATGAGTCCGAATACGTATCAATTGTTAATTTTGGTTTCCATGACAACAAAAAAAACTTTTTTATTTTTCAATCTAGGAAGCTATGAATCGCATTTTTTCGATCTAATGCGATCAAGTGTTTCGAGAAAATCACTCCTTTGATGGTATTTTGATTTTTAATATTTTTACAGTATTTAAAATTTTCCTTAGGTCTTAAGTCATTTTTCTCGATAGATATGTTTCTTAGCTTAGTTCAACAGAACATTTTTTTCTGAGTACGTTGATATTAAATCCGTCATATTTTTTTTTAATAATTTAAAAGAGAGAAATGTCATTGAAATTTTACACTCCCTTTATTTTAAATGACTTTCAAAGAGAATATGATGTACTTGGTATCATCGTACTCAGAAAAAAATGTTCTGTTGAACTAAGCTAAGAAACATATGAGGTTCTATCGAGAAAAATGAGTTAGGACCTAATGATAATTTCAAATACTCTAAAAATGTTAAAAATCAAAATACCATCAAAGGAGTGATTTTCTCAAAACACTTGATCGCATTAGATCGAAAAAATGCGATTTATAGCTTTCTAGATTGAAAAATAAAAATTTTTTTGTTGTCATGGAAACCAAAATTAACAATTGATACGTATTCGGACTCATAATGATCCGCAAATTTCCAATATGCAAAAATATATAGAGAATTCCATTTAAAGTCAGAAAGTTGATATCACTTCCGGCGAAGTCCTATGACGACTAGCAGTATTTCAAAAGATACCGTGTTTTGTTTTATTTATTGTCTCCAAATTTCATGTAATTCGATTAATAAATAAAGATTCCAGAAGGGTGAGCACATGGCGCGGGACACCCGGTATAATGTGAGAATGAAGTAAATCATAAATTTATTAACTGTATAATTTATTTGTTTGCGAATTTGTTAAAAATGGAAACTGAAACATCAATAAAAAGGATGCTGGTATCATTACGCGCGTTGGTAAAGAGAACGTTAGTAAGACTTATTTAAATAAGTTTTAACTAAAAAGACAAATTTGGAAAATTTGAAAATGATAAATAATCGTTTTTTTCTTCATCTTAAAGTGAAAAGTTTTCAATAAAATATTTTTGTAATTGGGAAATTTGTTTTTCCACTTTCAGCAAATACAGTAGATTAACAACCATTTTTAAATTTTAGTTCATGTATTTTGAGAATAATATTTATTAATTAATATTATTTAACAACTTTTCAATGAAATGATGGTATACAAGTACTAAACAAACTGCCAAACTGTTTTTGATATTTGCCAAAAATGTTTGTACAACATGGCCTGGCCTGGTCATCTCCATTTGAAGCGTAATTAAAATTTCCTAAATTTGAGCTTGAACTTAAATACTTGATAACAAGAAAAGGTACAAGAAGGTACAGCTAAATTTTAAGTGAAACAGTTCTTTTCCTTATGTAAACATAAAATTGAAGGTGCTGGCAAATGCCGATAATAACCAAAAGTCTACATATTTATTGATCTGCATGCAAAAAAGAACCCTCAATGTAAAGACTCGTACTTAAAATGAAAATGAAATAAATTTCGACTTACCATTCTATAATCTACTATAAGTAAAGTATTTTTAAAAAGAACTATTAAATTTGTCAAATTATTCACGCAGATGTTATTTTAAAGGGAACAAAAACAGGTTAAAAAGTGTCATTTAATACCTTGGCATGTTACATTTTTTTAAAAGGCTAAAAATCATAGAAAACAAATTCGTATTGGCTTAAATTATATTTTTTTAAAATAAATTGGTATATTAAGTATGCGACTGCAAATGTTATGTTAAATTATACAATTGATGAAAAGTACTTTTGGCACGATTTATCTCCTAATGTCCCACTGTCTGCCGCCGTCTTTCATTCTAAAATGACGGCCTGAAGCGCCAGCTTACCACTTGTCAACTCACCAACTTCTGATTCGCTAACTTGCCACCCAACCCAACCCAAATACCGAATCGCTACTCGCCAACTTGCCAACTCGAAGCCCGCCAAATCAACAACTCCCACATGATGGATTTACTTTCACGTGGACGATTTCCTGCATCGTAGCGCCGCCATCTTGGATTCCAAAATGACATCTCCTACACGACAGGTTTACGTGGTCGCGAACGCTTTACGATATCGCACCGCTTAATCAAATTCTAAGGTCACGTTTTCAAGAAATTTTCCACAGAGCTAACATTAAGGTTTTCAGGCGCCTCTCCCATTCCAGGACCGGACTCGGCCTTGATCTTCGGCTGGCGGAAATCCGTCTTTTTCCCTTCACTATGCCCTCCAAATTTCGTCCCGATCGGACGAAAATTAAGGGCATTGGAATTTAAAAAAATGTAAAATCTGCAATTTTTAGAAAGGTGGGGGGGGGATGTAAAAAATATTTTTCCTCAGACATCTCAACACCTAACGGATACCGCCGTAATGCGTCCCCGACGAAATCGAAAAAATATGCAAAAATGGGCAAAAAAAGGTATGCGAAATCGGAACATCGGTCAAGCAGGAAAGTTACGAATCAGAACTTCGTGGTTTGCTGCCGAATGCACTTTTTGCTGTCCTTGAATAGAGAACTTATGGTAGTTGAAGGTATGTGAAGAAAGCGCTTCGCGGTGTTAGGGACTCGCGGCAGCCAGGACCTTTAAAATAATTGAAGGAAAATATTTTTAAAACGTTAAAAATTTTAAAAAATTTAAGAATTAGTAAAATTTAGAGAAAACAAACAACTTCGAATCAGAAACTGTTTTTGCAAGTGAGAGCACTTGCAAAATGATAGTTTCTGGCCTAATGATACAAATAACTATTATCATATAGATTTCTGAATTTGGTTACATATAAAGTTATTTAGGAAAATACTAAAAATTAAGCGCTGCAAATGATTACCAGTGAATATATCCACAATTGAAAATTATTTTTAATAATACAGGATGTTCCGTAAAGTTTCTGCGGACTAAAGTTACATTTTTTAAATGGAACACCCTGTGTATGATGATATGTGTATTGACACTTGTCTGAGTTATTTGCAAATTGTATACAGTATTTACGACCGTGTCATACGGACTCTAGACTAATAAATAAAACTATTTAATTATTTTTACCACTTTGCCAATTGTAAGTTTTGCTTTTATTTTGTTTTAACAAAAATGTTAGCCTGAGAAAGAAAACTGTTTTTGAAAGTAGGTATACTTATTTTTCACTTGACACTTGTTTATGAAAATAGTAAGTATTATGATATACCGGGTGTCCCGCGCCATGTGCTCACCCTTCTAGAATCTTTATTTATTAATCTATGAACCTGAACTCTGGAGACAATAAACTAAGCAAGAAATGGAAATTTCCGACATATTGATAGTCGTCATAGGACTTCCGGTTTCGCTGGAAGTGATATCAACTTTCTTATTTTAAATGGAACACACTATATATTTTTACATATTTAAAATCTCCGGATCATTACGAGTCCGAATACGTATTAATTGTTAATTTTGGTTTCCATGACAACGAAAAAAAAACTTTTTTATTTTTCAATCTAGAAAGCTATGAATCGCATTTTTTCGATGTAATGCGATCAAGTGTTTCGAAAAAATCTCTCCTTTGATGGTATTTTGATTTTTAACATTT
Organism: Prosopocoilus inquinatus; assembly: GCA_036172665.1. Classification (NCBI taxonomy): domain Eukaryota; kingdom Metazoa; phylum Arthropoda; class Insecta; order Coleoptera; family Lucanidae; genus Prosopocoilus; species Prosopocoilus inquinatus. The sequence continues at coordinate 48,020,340 of CM069870.1, forward strand.
TTACAGTATTTGAAATTTTCATTAGCTCTTCACTAATTTTTTTCGATAGAACCTCATATGTTTCTTAGCTTAGTTCAACTGAACATTTTTTTCTGAGTACGCTGATACCAAATACGTCATATTTTCTTTGAAAATAATTTAAAACAGACCATATCTTATTGAAATTTTACACTCCCTTTATTTCAAATGACTTGCGGTCGCATATTTTACAAAAGGTTCGTTTTCTTTCTGCAAACGTCCTCGAACTTCCTAGTTTAACGGCTCTGGTAATTGTCTCGGCACGAAATATTGTTGAAACTTTTTATAAAATCTTGCCAATCTGTCCAAAACGCACTTTTTCAACCAAACTCCATCGTCAAGAAGGCAAATTTAGCTCCAATTTAGTATAAAATTTGTTTCCATATGTGATGAACGTAGATGATTGACGAAAGAGGTCCCTTTTACACCTGGCTGCAAGTGACTTGCGGCGGGCTGAGTTCCTTAGATCGTTCTTCACTTAATGGCACCTCATTTACTACCCAAACAAATGAACGAAAATATCGGAAAAAAATTGTTAAAAGTTCGCCAATTAAAGGTACTTGCGGCAAGGTTTTGCAAGGCAACCCGGTCGTGCTGTGTGCCTCTATATGTAATCTTTCATTAAAAACGTGTTTCATTAAAACAACAGAACGCGAACGTCGAATAGTTGCAGTGGGATGTTAGACTATATGTAATCAACTTCAAATCAACTTCGACCCGATTTATTAAAACGGAAGCAGGCACATCATAACGCATTGTTATGCGAATATTGTAAAAGCGTAAGTTCAATCCTTACAAATTATCAATTTCTCAAACAATGCCTGCGTTTAGAGATAAATGTATAGGTGAGGCACAGTACAAATTTAAAGTTCTTTGGACAGATGAATCCAGGCTATAAACTGTGACATGTTTAATAGACACAACGAGCATCATAAGTTAAAAGAAAATCCACGTTAGGTTGAACAAAGAAGTCCATAAAGTAAATTGGGTTAAATGCGGTATCATTCGATGAACAAGTCTCGGTCCATATGATTTAATGGTACTTCATTGGTTATCTTTATTTTCTACAAATGGTTTTGAAAATATGTTGAACGAATTAAATTGAGGAGCGAGAAAAGATAAGGTCTATCCAAGGTTGTGTGCAACAACAGAATGGAGAGAAGGTGTACTGGAAGCTTTTGCCAATTCGACAGACGTTCTACTAGAAAAGTAGTCAATTCGATTTTAAAGAGATGTAATATGTATATTACATTATATAAAGGTAGTTTTTTGAATATATTTAGAAATATTTTTAGTTTATTTTTGTTCTTCATAGTTTAGATTTGTAATATGAAAGTCCTATTCTCCGACCCTGGTACTCGTACTTATAGTTGTTGTCCATCCGGTGAATTGAATTTAAATGTTTTCCTCAGAACCTCAAGAATTCCATGAAAATCTTATTCGTATTCGTATTTCTAACCTACTCCCATAAAGTAATTTATACATACAAATAAATTTTTGTTTTTACAACTTTTCCCTAAAATCAATAATAACCGAGTTATCAGTTTTTTCGAAATATCTTGCCATGAACTTTAAGTAAGAAACAAAAGCTGCGTTAAACTGACCACCTAAGCATCGAGAAAAACTCATCCTGTATACAGGTAAATACTGAGTGTCTCATAACGAACGGAGGAGATTGAAAGTGCAGCTGTAGGACATCAAAATAAAGCGTTTTTCTCAATTCGCTTTTGACCAAAACCCAGTAATAAGAAAGTTACAGCAGTTTAACTTTCTTAATTTCTTCTTTAATTTACACCTACAGCTTCTTAATTAATCAACATTATTTCACAAAACGCAACTTTATTATTAAATAAATTCTAAATTTATCAAAACCTGCATTCATAAAATGTCTATGTTATTCTGTCTCCTAGTTTTGTGTTTAATTAGTAGGCGGTGCACAATGAGATGAAAACCCGTTTTTGGGCATTAAAAGAAAAAATGATACAGCCGTTACTTTAACGTGACCACATTTTTAAAAATGCTTATTTATTAGTGTTCAATTAACTCATAAATGCATCAAATTTGAATTTAAAACGTAAAGTATTACTACAGGGAGTAACTTTTTCTTGTTAATTAATTTCACTTTAAACTCTTGTAACTTTTTAGTTATTTCTTTTTTACCAAAAATTTATTAAGAAAAAATATTTAATTTGATCTCCCCTAGCTACCCTTTTACTGTCTTCCGTAGGTTATGAGACACCCAGTATACAATTGCGTTGGGTTCGGTTTATGTCCGGAATCGGGAATGTTGTTTCGTGATTATGCAAGACGCTTGCATATTGGTCGGAGGTAGACAAAATTCTTGTTTCGGGATTATGCAAGACGCTTGCACACTGGTCGGGCCAGACAAGATACTTGTCTCGGGATTAAGCAAGACGTTTGCACACTGATCGGGTGTACACAAGGTACTTGTCTCGGGATTATTCAAGACGCTTGTATACTATTCGGGGACAGGCTCGGGATTACCCTTACACTCTGAACAGGGGCTCGGAGGATGGGAATGCTAGCGAGAGTCTCGTTAGAGGTCGATCCAAGATACTTAGACCGTGTTCAGCTGAGAGCATTCAGCTGAATGTCTAGTTCGAGCTGTCCGCTCGCTTTTATACCGCTGGGTGCATAGTGGAAGCAACGCCCCACTTCTACATCCCCATTAAATTCCCCTTCCTTAACGAAACCTTTATTCTTAATATTAGTAATTTTTGTATACGGAGGCACTTCGTTACAACTTAACTATGATACATGGTGCACACAAGCTGAAGCTCTTTTGGTCAAAAATGATACGTGGCAGTATGTAAGTGGTGAAAAAACAAAACCCGAGTTATTAGGCGACAATAGTGATAATTCAAGATAGGAAAGCTAAAAGTGACCTCATTCTGGCAATCAGTCCTAGTCAACTACGATACGTGCGGAACTGTAACACTTCAAAAGAAATATAGGACAAATTAAAATCCGTGTTTGCATCTCAAGGCCCTATGAGGAAGGCAACACTCCTCGAAAAGCTTAGAGAAAATGCACGACCGAGGTGATGTCTGAGATTACTTATCTCGCTTCATGGACACTGAGGACAAACTTCACACAATGGAAATTGACTTCAACATCGATTTATTATCGACAATGCTACTTCATGGCCTGCCCGAAAGTTTTCACAATTTGTCCTGTGCAATCAAATCTCGTGACAATCTCCCGGAAATTGACACACTCACGGTCAAAATCACCCCCGTCCGACTCAATAGGAAAATTTGTAACCCTTTAAAGTATGGGTCAGAGGGTGTGAGAGACAAGGAAAAAGTAAAGTTTACTTCTCAACTTTCAGATGGCGATAGCCATATCAAGAAATTCTAGTAACTTTATTTTCGTTATGTTTATGAAGTTAGTTTTTATTTTTTATTCCAGTTGCAAGAGGCGCTAAGATAATTTACTGTAGTTCGTTGCCAAGCCACGCTTGTTTTGAAAATGTAAAAATCGGTGAAAATATTTACATCATCATCTCACATTTATAGTTATTAGTTATCCATTCCAAATGTTAGTTATCGTTTGGTTTTGCTGTTCCGTTTCACATTGCCTATCAAAAAAAGGTCAAATACGTAGACTCTCAATTAAGCAAGAAGCAAGTTGTGTGTCATTTTCCCAATTCAAAAATTTTTAGAAAATGTGAAAATTTTTACAGTTTTTATGCAACTTTTGACGAAACACCGGTGATGAAGTATTGTTAAAAGCTTATCGAGTTTGCGACATACCTACATTTTGATAATTGTGACTACCAGAAATAGCAATTTAAGCAAATCATCGATTAATCTTTCCAAAAATGTAATTTTTAATACTTTTCTGGAATAATTGCAAATGTCAGTGTAGGTCGTATATGTAAGCCGGTGATGTAAGCTTTGTTAGTGCCTCATGTAATTATTTTCTTAATACATCTTTTTAGAAAGGACGATTTCCTCTTTGTATATTGCGCTTATTTAGCTATGTTTCTTTTTGTTTAATATATTGGAGACTGTGGCTTGTCTAACAATAAATTTGGATTTGACTCCTAACCACAATATGTTTTTTTTTTAAACTAAATACGTATTTCGGCAGCTACGCTGCCATCTTCTATCCTACTAAATCACAGGAGAAGTGACGGTGTCATACCTATCGCTACCTTATATCCTAAGTGCGTTCCGCTCCAATGAAGCGTGCGCTTCCAGTAATGAGCGCCTCACCGGTTTGCGTCAACAAAGTCAAGCAACACAGAACCTGCCAAAGGCCCGTGACCGGCGTTCATTAAATCATTACTGGTTTTGTGTATAAAAATGGTTTCAAAACCGTCTAATTCCCTGTTGCTTGACGTTGCTTTTACTAACCTAAGATTACTTAAATCTATTTTATGACTGGTGTCAAAAATATGTTGTGTTTTAAAAATGTTATTTAAACCTTTAGAGCAGCTTTTGTCAAACGGAATTTTAATATATTTAGACGTGTTTGTTTCTGCTGGTAACAAAGTGGTAATTTTTTTGATATTGGCCTTATTTACAATTTTCCTTAACATATTTTCTACAATATCTACTGAGTAACCATTGTGAATTGCTACATCTTTAATAAATTTAAGTTCTTTGTTGTATCTTTCTTTGGAGAGTGGGAAGTTAACTAATCTATTAAGTAGAAAAAAATTGCAAAATACTTATGTGATAAGGTATGTTGTGAATCATTAACAATAAATCTATTGGTGTTTGTTTCTTTCCTATACAGGGAGATTCAGGCAACTCATTTATTAAAAGTTTACGGACTTCCTCTTTGAATTTCTATTTCAAATTTTGCGGTTATAAGTTAGCGATAATGATCTATTAAAATATAATATTTCCAACTTTCGGACACTTCTTTCAACTTTCTTATTTTAAATGGAATACCCCATTTTTTATTCCATTTTTGAAATCTTCTTGAAATTCTAAAAATATTTTTTGTAACAAGTGATACAAGAAAAATTAGCCGTTTTAGAGATTTCCAATTTCCAATTATTTAAAAAAGTTCAAAGTTGCAGTACCTTGTTTATGATGCTGCCATCTTTGTGTAACAAAAGCCATAATTTCAATTTTTGGCCTATAATAGGCTATGCTCATAAGCTTTCAGGTCATACCCAATTTTACATAAAATCGTTTACGGGGTGGTTCAAAAGTAACTTCTATTCGAACTGATTTCAACTGTCGAAAAGTCATGTTTTTTAAATAGAACACCCAGTATTTTTTTATACTATAGGAATCAGAATTAAACATTCTTTCGAACTGTATTAGCATTCCCTATACCCATCTCTTACCTTTCTCTTTCTATTCATGATTTTCTCTTTGGCACATCAATTTTTTCACTTTTCAGTATTATTCCTGAATGGTGTGCTATGAAAATTTAACAAACTGAGTTTTTTTTAATTAATTTCTGACTGTAATTTCAATTTCATTTTAAAAACCGACAAATAACATTTAAATACACATCTATCATCTGAACTTTTTATTTACATATGCCGCATGTATTAGAATTCTTGGTATGACTATTTACACATTTACAAGGAGAAATTTACACTTACAATACAAAATTTTATGAAAACTAATAAATAAATCAGAAATATTAAAAATAATACACAAATTGTTGGTCATAATATTGGCTCTAAGTTGTCCTCGGCTATTATTTATTAGTTAATAACTTTCTATTGTATCTAAGTAATAACGCATTTTCCTCGATATAACCACTTTTTTTTATTAACTTCTTGAATTCTCGATTTTTTTATCATTAAATATCTTTAATATGTCTGTGTTTGATTATTCATTTTTTGGTTCTTCGTAGCAATTAAATTGTTTTTTTTTAATTCCTACTAGACGGATGATCAAAATTATAATTTCTCTAGTTTTCATAGCCCACTATTTAAAAATTACGTGTTAAAAAGAAATCATCGATAACGAGTGAACTATAAGAGATAGGTATAGGGAATGCTAATACAGGACGACAAAATATTTAATCCTGAGTCACACGATATAAAAATATACTAGGCGTTCTATTTAAAAAACATGACTTTTCGACAGTTGAAATTAGTTCGAATAGAAGTTACTTTTCAACCACCCTGTAAGCAATTAAGTGCAAAACTGGACATGATCTGAAAGAATGTTACTGTAGCCTACTACAGCCCAAAAATGGGCATCATGGTTTTTGTTGCACAAAGATGGCAGTATCATAACCAAAGATCTGCAAGTCTGAGTTATTTAAAAAAAAATTAAAATAACTCGGAAACGGTTAATTTTTCTTGTATGACATGTTGCACAAAATATTTTTAGATTTTTATGATGATTTCAAAAATGCATTAAAAATTGGGGTAAACCATTTAAAATAAGAAAGTTGACAGCAACTTCCGGTATAAGTGGAAGTGTGCGAAATTTGGAAATATTATATTTTGATAGATCCATATAGTTAACTTATAACTGCAAAATATGAAACAGAAATTCAAAGGAGAAGTCCGTAAACTTTTAATGAAAGGGTTGCCTGAATCTCCCTGTATATCAAATATAATGTATATCAAATTCTAATTTGTTTTCACTATTTTTAATAACCAAGGCATCCAGGAATGGTAATTTTCCATTTACCTCTTTTTCAAACGTGAATTTAATACTAGGAAATTTAGAATTTAAAATATCCAAAAAATCTTCTATTCTGCATTCCTTGGTATTAAAAACAGCGAAAACATCATCTACATATCTAAACCATATTCTAGGGAAATAAGTACAATTTTCTTTGAGTTACGTTTCTAAATTACACATAAAAAGGTTAGCCAGATATGGTGATAAGCAGTTTCCCATTGAAGTCCCTTAATTAATTGTTTTCAAATTAATGGGGAATTTTTTATTTAACGTTGTATTTGCTTTTTGGATAATTATGGTAAAATGAATAAAAAAAATCATTAGTTTATTATTAACTATTAACTATTTTACAACGAATTCGAACATCCCGCGTTTTTTTTAAACTTACCAATTCCAATATCCCGCGCTTCCCTAAATAAATTAAATTTTTAGAGCGACATCTGAAAGTTGAGAGGGAAAGTTGCGATTTTGATGGAGGGGAAAGGATACCTAAAAATTTATCTCGAACTGGAGTGGTCGGTGGTCAAAATTATTTAAGAAGACGACAGTAAATTACGTAAGAATAGTGAACCAGGAGTAAATGCCTTGTTTTCCCGTTAAATATCACGAAAGAAACTGTCAAACACATTCGAACAACGGAAAGAGCAAAATCAAGACACAATAAAGAGACCAAGACCGAAGTGTGAGTATTGTAAGAAGAAAGGGCACAAGACGGAAGATTGTTTCAGAAAACACAAGAACGAACAGAAGGCTAACGTCGCAAATGAAGATCTCTTTGTACATGAAACCACCGATGATCTCGCAAACGTGACTTACGAATTGTTTACAGACTCAAAGCGGTGTCTTGATTCTGGATGTACTACGCCCACCAAAAAAGTCTGGGACAACTCTCTGAATGCATTTTTGAGTTATTTCATTAGTTTGAATCACAGGGGTTTATGTCTATAGCCACAGTTTTAAACGCAATTATAATTCCCCCCAAGTCGCTGGGATGGCAGTGATGGCACTCTATTTACAGTAATCTGTAATCCTTAGCATATTTTTAAGTTACCATGGTTACCTTTTTATTGATTTTGAAAAGTTTGGAATCGGTTGTCAGAAGCCAAAGTATTATGCTTGGTTTATACTGTCACTAAAACTAAAACTAAAAATTAACTAAAACTAAAATCAAAACTATGCAAAAGTTTCCGTTTATACAAGCAAAAATTACGCATGCTCGTTGCACACCTAGCTGTGAAAATTCCGTGGAGAGAAAGTACAGTCAAATTTACGGTCATCCCGCCTTTTCCACTAAGAATTGAAATAAACGAATTCTTAATTTTTAGTGAAGTTGTATAAACCGCTTCGCATCAGTACGACCTTTTAATTTCTTAGTTGATGGTTATTAATGTTTAGTTATTAGTTTTAGTGACTGTATAAACCACACTTTAATTCGATTTCTTCTTTAATTAAACGTTTAAATTTCGTTTGCGGCCATCCCAGGCGAACGAACAGAACAATTTGTGATAAACATAAGGTAAGAGAGAATGTTAAGCGAAAAGTGCACTTTTTCGGCTATCACGGCCGCGCGGCCTTATTAAGCACCGGAGCGAAAAAGGATCCGAGCAAACGTGGTCATGGTTTATAGAAAGAAAATCACAAATTGTCCGTTTATTCTTCTGCAATAGCCCTAAACTAATATCTTGGGCAAGAATGCAGCTCTCAATGTATTAGATTATTTAATTTTCTGAACAATACTTAAACCGTTAACGCAGAAATATTTTTAAATTACGCGCCTTTTTTATTTTAATTCCCCCAGGCCGCGTGAGGCGCGCATTTTGTTGCTCCACATATACAACGTTGACTTTGACATCTAATATATCTTTTATCTATGGTTTAAGCCATTCACCTTGCTATTTAGAGCTTGTTTCTATGGTGATGTAAAAACACGTCGTTATATTTACAGAAAAATATTGTGCAAATTGTTTTTGATTGCAGTGAAAACCTCGAGCAGCCTCTGGACAGCTGTTTCAGCCCTGCTTGGGGCTTCTTCAGCAGAAACGTAGCTCGACATTTCCGCTGCAAACAAAAACGACTTGTCCAATTTATTCGCAATTGCGATGTAAGAGTGATGAACAGATAAAATAGCGACATCTTACTATCGCTTTTTGACCTGACATTGCAGTAGGATAGACAAATTGAAGCGGGATTTGCTCCTAAAAAGTCCCCCATGCAAGGCGGCCACGCAATTAATTTGGACAAGTCGTTTTTGTTTGCAGTGGAAATGTCGAGCTACGTCTCTGCTGAAGAAGCCCCAAGCAGGGCTGAAACAGCTGTCGAGAGGCTACTCGAGGTTTTCACTGCAATCAAAAACGATTTGCACAATATTTTTTTAAAAATTTTCATTATGCTTTGACAGCAAGCAGGGCCGCCTTGCATGGGGGACTTTTTAGGAGCAAATCCCGCTTCAATTTGTCTATCCTACTGCAATGTCAGGTCAAAAAGCGATAGTAAGATGTCGCTTTTTGACCTGATATTGCAGTAGGATAGACAAATTGAAGCGGGATTTGCTCCTAATATATATATATAGTTAATATATTTATATTTATATATATATATATTTAATATATTTACAGTAGGACATATTTTGTGTCCCGGATTTTTTTTTACGGGCATAGTATATACATTACACCTTTGTAAAGACCCACAATTATTTCTAAACACGGAAAAGTGTCAATAGTGGTGTCAAACTGGCTAGCGATGCAACGACTCGTGTGACAGGAAAAGGTGATCGTGTGATAGCTATCGACGGTGATCGTGACAGGCTGATTACTTTTCATAAAACTCTGTGCGTTCCAGAACTAAGAACAAATTTGATATCGGTCGCAAAATAGTGGATAAAGAAACATTCGGTGACATTCAATGATAAATGTGCGTATGTGAAAGACAGTAATGGAAATGTCAAAATGATTGCAGATCGTATTGGGGACTTGTTTTACTTGCAAGAGGGAAAATATAAGACTTTTGAAACCACGGTTGTCAATTCGAATCTTTCCATGGACTGGTATAAATTATTAGGTCATCTTAATTGGAAAGATATGACACTTATGATTAAGAGAAGTAAAATGACGCGTGAGTAAATACACGCTGAAACATTGTGCTCCGCTAATTGTTGTTTATTCCTATATTTCATCATTTATTTTTTACATTTCATTGTGTTTGTGGGTGTTATTTAAAGTAAACTATTGACTCATGTCAAAAATGGTGTTATCACGTGGCCAACTCAGTGAAATTGAAGATGTAATTGTGCAAGCATTTAAAAAGGACAGCTTTGTCGCAAGCCTTTCTGCGACTATTGCCCAGGTAGTCGAAAATCAAATAAAACAAATTACATCCCAATACAAAACGAAAATCAGCGAACTTATTGATAAAATAGATAATTTGGTTCGAAAAAATACTACATTTGTTGAAAATATAAATGTGACGAGTACAGTCGTAGTGGCATATCGTAGTAGTCATTGTTTCCTAAGCGACGATAGTATTTTGTCACTAATTAATAGTTTACTCACAAGATACAATACACATATTTTAAGAGTTTACTTTACTCAATATAGGGCGTTTACGGAAAGTCCAATCCGATTAACCCGAGTAGAAAAGAGTGAGAGAGACCGCATAGATGTTGTGCGTGGAAGAGTGAGAAAAATAATGATCGGATTAATCGGATTGGAATTTCCGTAAACGCCTATAGAAGCTTTACCTAAACTCTACGAGTTTTGTTAGGCTGTACCGTCCCGTTGAAATTCAACATCAAAAAATGAGTGCTTTATGAAAACCGACGCTTAGAGTAACGTAGTAGAAGAAATAAGATTGGTTTCGGCATCAAAGAAACATTCGGAGAAAATATCGAGGAGATCGTCATCAACTTGTTAACTAATAAAATGGGCCTTAATCCCTCATCTACTTGCATTGAAGCTGCCACAAAACTGGAAAAGAAAATACCAAGAATCGTCCTGTAATTGTCAAATTCTCTTCCTACAAAAATAAAGCCGATGTCTTTAAATATAAAAGTAAATTAAAAGGAACGAAAGTGTTTATTACAGAAGATTTAACATCGTATCGACGGCATCGGATGGGGAAATTTTCTGCAGATACAATAGATTAGTTGAATAGCGCTTATCTAACATGTACCAACCGCCAAAGAGCGTTTTTTTAGATATAGGTACGGAACAAAATAATAAAATATTAGTTAGACTAAAAATCTCCAAACGCCAAACTGCTTGTGGTGACGTCTTTTGGAAGGAGTAACAAAGCATTTGACATAAATTATAAGTTAGTGTGTTAGTAATGTGTTGTATTACTTTTGGTGAAGTTAAACCGGGTGTCCCGCGCCATGTGCTCATCCTTCTAGAAACTTTATTTATTAATCGATTAACTTGAATTTTGGAGACAATAAATTAAACAAAAAAAGGAATTTTTCAACATACTGTTAGTTTTTAAATCTACGGATCATTACGACTCCGAATACGTATCAACTGTTAATTTGGATTTCCATGACAACGAAAAATTTTTTTTTTATTTTTCAATCTAGAAAGCTACGAATTGCATTTTTTTCAAGTGTTTCGAGAAAATCAGATTGTATTTTGCTTTTTAACATTTTTACAGCATTTGAAATGTTCATTAGGTCGTAACTCATTTTTTTTAATAGAAACTCATGTTTCTTAGTTTAGTAGTACTTAGTAGTAGTAGTAGTACCATCAAAGGAGTGATATTCTCGAAACACTTGAAACCATCAGATCGAAAAACTGCGACTCATAGTTTTCTAGATTGAAAAATAAAAGTTTCTTTTTCGTTGTCATGGAAACCAAAATTAACAAATGATACGCATTCGGACTCATAATGATCCGTAAATTTCAAATATATAAAAATAATTCGGATTATTATAAAAATTGGTAAAATTTTCATTACTAACTTCCACCGCTGTAGTACACATTTGGTTAAACCATGAATTAAATTAACATCAGCGGGGCGGGTAATGAAAAATAATATTTTAAAATATAATTACGTTATTACGCCTGCATCGGATGTACTGCTAAACACAATTTGTTAGAGCTGTTTGAAAAATTGTGCAGCTAATTGTGGATGCAGGAAAGTGGTATTCTCATGCTCTATAGTATGTGGCCATTGTCGTGGAAAATCATGCCTCAATGCTACTCCTGAGGCTGATTCTTCTAACAGTTCTAATAATAATAATAATAATAATAATAATAATAATAATAATAATACACAAATAGGTGACGATTATGATGAAATAAGTTCTTTACATTATTTACTATCAAGTACATCCGAGAAAGTTGATGATGCCGAATAAAATATGAGGAAAAAGAAAAAGAAGAAGAAGACGTACCAGAGGAAGACAGCGACGAAGAAAGATAATAATTTAAAATATGGATTGTTCCTACCTAAAAAAAGAAATATAACAGAAGACGCCTCGCATTCTACCTCGAAAATGATATGGAAATGAATGCATTTTACTATTTGTGTATTCTTGAGCTTATGTCTAATGTAAAGGAGTGGTTATTTTTACTACTGCTGATACGGTAAGTTTGCATGATTACTCGGATCATGAACTAGTATTTTCTAAGAGTGTATTTACTTCTAAAATTATTTCTACAAAACATAAAGAAGTTTCAAAGACTATCTGTACGACCAATTTAATAGTGATCTGCGTTCTATACCGTGGCGAAATATGTATGACTTAACTGATATTAATGACAAAATAGATTTTTTCAACTATAATATACTCACACTTTTTAACCTACATGCGTCTCTAAAAACTCCTTGCGAGATAAATTACTAAAGAAATACGTGGGCTGCTGGAAAATTCTCTGGAATCTAGTAGGTTTAGAATTGTTAGCGTTTATCAACTGTCATATTTGAAAAATTTGACATTTTTCGCCTATAATTCTATTGACAGTTCCTAACCAAGTGAACTAGTTTTGCTTGTACAGCATTTGAGAAAAAGTAATTTTGTGTAAATATGGAAATCTCGCATAAAAATTTTCGTGCCATGATTTTTTACGATTTCAAATGTGGTCTAACGCCGAAACAATGCCTCGATCGGATTCATTTGGCTTTTGGAGATGAAGCACCATCAAAGAGCAGTGTTTATAATTGGTTTGCCGAATTCCAGCGTGGACGTACCTCTCTCAGTGACGAATTTCGTGAAGGTCGTCCATCAACATCTGTTGTTGCCACTAATGTAGGTGCTGTGCATGAAATGCTTGAGCGAGATCGACATGTGACATACCGTGAGATTCAAGCATCCTTACGCATTGACATGAAAGCAATACACCAGATTTTGCATGATCATTTAAACGTACGAAAGCTTTGCAGTCGTTGGATCCCACACAATTGAACAGAAGCGCAAAAGCAAGGTCGTGTCAAATGGTGCGAAGAAATGCTCAAGAAATTCAATGGAGGTCGTTCAAATTTAGATTATAACATCGTTACTGGTGACGAAACGTGGATCTTTTCGTACGAGCCAGAAAGTGAACAACAATCTACCGTTTGGGTATTTCAAAATGAACCAAAACCAACAAAAGTTTTCCCTTCACGCAGTGCTGCGAAGCAAATGATTGCTTGTTTCTTTGGTTTAACTGGACATGTAGCAACCGTGGCTTTAGAGGATCGAAAACCCGTGAATGCTGATTGGTATACTACAATTTGTTTGCCGGAAGTCATCGATCAAATAAGAAGAAACAATCGAAATCGACGAATTATTCTCCATAATGACAACGCCAGCTCTCACTCAGCCCGTCAAACAGTTGATATTTTGTCCAACAAAAATGTTGAATTAATGACTCATTGTCTATATTCACCTGATTTATCACGTAATGATTTCTTTTTGTTCCCAAATATCAGAAATAAAATGCGTGGAGAGCGATTTTCGTCGGCTGAAGCAGCGGTTGAAACATTCCGGACACTGGTTTCTGAGGTACCATCTTTATAGTGGAAAACGCGTTTCAGAAATTTGTTCGAGCGTGTTCATAAATAATTCGTTTGTATCAAATAACACCTCGGAATTTTGGCGTAAGCTTAAGCGACTTAATTTTATTAAAAAAATTCCAAATCATAATTTATCAGCACAACTGACTAATCCTGATAAAATAAATATTTTTTTTACTTCCCCTACTATAAAGCCCGAAGCTAATAATCCTCAGTTAATTCAATTCTAAGAAAATAATACAAAAAGTAACTGATTCATTTGATTTAAGCCCGGTTAGTGAGGACTTAGTTTTTAAATTATTATTGTCCATTAAAACGAATGCAGTTGGCTGAATGGGTAGTTCCGAACGTATAACCTTATCGTTTATCTCAAACACCAATTTAGTTACCAAATTTTTAACTAGGACACTGTTGCCGGTTGTATTTTTCACAAGGCAACACCGCCAGTGGTCTTTTAATATATGAACAAATTATAGGCACTGAAATTTGTCAAATTGACAGACAAGTGTCTGTTTCACAGAAGGGTTACATTGAAGGAATTCTGAAACATTTCGGCATGGAGAACTGCAAGCCAGTGACAACACCACTCGTTATTGGTGCAAAATTGACAAAAGATTTAAACAACGAAGACGAAGAGAAAATTAGCTACTCATTCAGACAACTGGTTGGCAGTTTAATGTACGTCGCTACTGGGACTCGTCCCGATATTATACATGCTGATTGGGGAAATTGTACGATCGACAGGCGCTCGTACACCGGATACGCATTTCTGTCCAGTTTTCTCAAAGAATTGGGACACGAACGTGACCGTTTACAGCGATAATCCTGGAGACAAATTTTTAGCGAAAAATTCGATGTTTCATGCTAGATCGAAGCATATAGACATCAGACATCATTTTGTTCGACGCACAGTCAAGTGTAATAAATAATAATGAACCTTTTTCGGATTTTGTTCAATGTTATAAATAATAAAGAAATGTTTTTCAGTTCTTTACTGCAAAGTTTTTGTTTTTCAGTGAAACCACTTTATGTCTTAACTTATGCATCTTTATTTAGTGAAGACTCGATACATACTGTCCATGTTTCTTTTTTATTGCTTTCAGCAATTTTTCCCAGGCTTCGCGGCGCATCCGTTGCGCTTGTCTTTAGACGCTAAATCAGCACCGGATGCACCGCGGGAACTTTCCATAAAATGTAATGAAATATAATATTCCATTACACCTCCCTCGCAGCAAAGGAAAAATTTAGATTAGATGAGAATTTAAATTTTTCTAAAATATTAGTACTTATAGTAAAAGTTTCAAAAATATTAGTACTTATAAGTAAGCAAAATTTCTTAACCCAAGCGTATACTAATAAATTGATAATGAAGCGAAATTCTTAGCCTATCCCACATTTCTAGATAACCTTATGCGTAATAAAATTTCGAAATAAAAGTCTTAAACTACATACTTTCAAAATAAAACTGCAAAATAAAATTCTTAAACTTAAACATACCCTCTGAACTAACTCTTTTGCGCGCGCAATATGTTAACTTTTCTTTCCTGACACCTTTTCATTTTTTTTTTTAATTAGTCTGTTCGTGGTATTATTTCACTCTATTTTTATGCACTTTCACCATTTTATTTTTTATTTTCAGAGTTATATTTGGTGACTCCACACTTATAACTTTAAACGGTCCTTGATATAAGGGTTCGAGTTTATTATTTGTTTCACTCCTTAACAAAACCTTATCGTTAAACTTATAGCTAACATTATTGTTACATTTTTTATCTAACATACATTTTCTGTTCATTTTAGATTCAATCAGATTATTTTTCGCGTCTTGCCAGGCAGACTGCAATCGAAATTTTAATTCAAGAGGATAACTCTCAAAATTATATATTGGATCTATATTACTCATTATACTACTCGGCAAATTACATTTCTTCCCAAAAACTAACTCATACGGTGTGTATTTTGTTTCTGTGTATACACTGTTATTAAACGAAACCACCAAAACGGTACCCAAGAACTCCAAGTATATGGGAATTTAGCTATTTGAATACGCAAATAAGCGCCAAGGTGTTCATGTGTATTTTCTAATGACCCTAGAGTTTGATGATGATATGCAGTGCTATTAATTTGTTTAATGCCTAAAATTTTTGCTGTTTCTTTAAATATTTGTGCCAAAAATTCTGTCCCTTGGTCAGAAACAATTTCATTTGGTATCCCAAATTTTAAAATAAAATTATTAACAAATGCTTTAGCTACTGTTTCTGCTTCTTTGTCTTTAATAGGATATCCTTCTACAAATTTGGTAAGCTCACATTGAACTGTTAAAATGTATCTGTTATCATCATTATCTTGGTCCTACAAGATCTAAGTAAATTTTTTGGAATGCCGAAGATGCTCTGGTGGTGATTGCTAACGGTTCTATATAAGGCCTCGAATATTTATATCGTTGGCAATCATCACATTTGGCTACAAACTTATTGACATCCTCCTTTAAATTTTCCCAAAAATAGTGTTTTTTTAATATTAGCGTACATACGGTTAATAACTGCATGTCCTCCCGTATGGAGAAGATGAAAATCGTTCAAAATCAATTGACGTATTTGTTTACAGTCGATTTTTTTCGCATTGCTAATAACGCAGATTTTAATATTAAAATCTTGGAGTAAACGAAGCTCCTTCGATAAACGGGCAATCAAGTTTTTATTTTCTTTACTTTTAAAAATACACAATTGCGGAATTCCATATTTCCTGCATATATTCTGCAAACATCTCAACTCTGCGTCTACGGCAAGTGTTGATCGATAATGTTGCTTAATAAAAATTATTTGTTTCTTTGTATCGTATAAAATATTACCCCATTTTATCAAATCCTTACTGTAAACACCTTTTGTGTCAGTAAACTGTAACTGCCTGAGTTCTACAGAGTTCATTGGTTTTTTCAATAATTCAACTATTCCTGGATGGCCATTAGCATCCCTCTCTTTATTGTGGGGTTTAGTCTGTAATACTGAATTTTGTTTTGTATGAGATCTAGTAACTACAAAAATATTAGTAGACATCTCTCTAAGATCTTTTAATTCTATTTGAATTCTTGATAACGCATGGCTGCCGCGTTTTCTTTACCTTTTATATAAGTTACTGTAAAATCAAATTCTTCAAGTAAAAGCCTAAATTTAGTTAATCTAGATGATGGATTGTTCGTGCCAAATAAATATACTAAAGGTCTGTGATCAGTAAAAATTTTAAACTTCCGCCCATATAGATAAGGCCGAAAATGTTTTATTGCCCAAACAATGGCTAGGAGTTCCTTTTCAATTGTATATAGCATAATTTATCTCAGCCTTATTCAATGCTCTACTGGCATAGGCAATTGGTTTTTCGTCTGAATTTAAAAAGCTGCGCCTATCGCGTAACCTGAAGCGTCCGTTTGTAAAATAAATTTATTTTCCGCTGAAAAATTTGGATACTGCAGAACGGGTGGGCTTATTAAGGAATTTTTTAGAGATTCAAAAGAATTCTGGCATTCTGTATCCCAATGAAATTGTAGAGACTTGCGACTTAATTTATTTAAAGGGTTTGCGATCTGCGCAAAATTCGGTATAAATTTACAATAATAATTCGCAAAAGCTACAAATCGTTTAGTTTCATCTGCATTAGTGGGAACTGGATAATTTTGAACTACAAACATTTTATCTGGATCGGGGGAAATGCCTTCCGACGAAATAACATGCCTTAAATATAAAATCTCCTTTTTCAGAAATTGACATTTTGTAGGATTTAATTTCAAGTTGACGTCTCGTAATCTGTTAAGAACTTTTATTAAATTTTGATTATGGTTTTGTAAACTGTTTCCAAATACAATAAGATCGTCAAGATATACGAAGCATGATTCAAAATTGAATCCGGACATCGCGATAGTCATAACTCTTGAAAAAGAACTAGGACTAGTTTTTAGCCCCATTGGTAAACGAGTCATTTGAAATTGACCTTCATTAGTAGTAAAAGCCGTATATTTCCTACTTGATGGTTTTAGCTCAACCTGATAATAACCCTGAGAAAGGTCTAGATGAGAAAAATAAAAAGCTCCCGACAATGAATCCAAAATTTCTGTAATATTAGGCAAAGGGAACCGATCATCTTCGATATTTTTATTTAACAGTCTGTAATCAACTACGACTCTTCATTTTTTGTTACCATTGGAGTCGCCTTTCTTTGGAACAATTAATAAAGGAGCTGACCAATTTGATTTGCTCTCTTCAATAATACCGTCCCTTAACATTTTACTTATTTGTCCATTTATTTCGAACTTTTGAGCTTGCGGTAGACGATACGGTTTAACATAGACTGGTTTTGCGTCATTTTTTAATGTAATAGTTTCTTTGATAATATTTGTGACTGTTACTGGATCAGTATCTAAAAGAAAAACATCAGAATATTTTGCGCAAATTTTTTGAATTGAATCTTTTTCTTCTTTATTTAAATGTTTAATGTTAATTAATTCTAATACACTATTTACTCTGTCAAGTGACATTTCATTGCTGTCAAAATTATATAGTTCGAAATTTGATAATTGTAGTGTATCTGTTTTAAAATTTCTAATTTTAATTTCTTTATCGTTAGTATTTAGTATACGAACTGGAATAATATGTGACCTTGGTCTTGCGATAATGCCTGCGGTACATACACCTTCACAGATTTTATTCGGCAACACTACACAATCTTGATTATTATCAACCCAAAAATATTGGATAGTTTCACAACGCGGGGGAATTGTTGTAAAAACGTCATATTTAGATTCCAAGGGGGTTGTGCATTTACGTTTGCTATTCCAAAATGTGAATAAAAATTTTTCAAAATCGATAACAGCATTGTGTTCTGTCTGATCTGATAATTCCATTCAAATCACATCTAAAATCTTTTACGACATGAAATTCATGTTTAAATTTATCGTCTTCTAACTGTAAAGAAACACAAACTGATCCAATTGATTTTGTTGATCCTGTAATCCCATTAATAGTTAATTGCCTGGAGGTATCAATAATTTCATTAGGTTTTAAAATTTTTTTAAAAATTATAAACAGATAAAATAGCGACATCTTACTATCGCTTTTTGACCTGACATTGCAGTAGGATAGATAAATTGAAGCGGAATTTGCTCCTAATAAGTCCCCCATGCAAGGCGGTCATGCTTGCTGTCAAAGCATAATGAAAATTTTATTTTAGAAAAAATTTGTGCAAATCGTTTTTGATTGCAGTGAAAACCTCGAGCAGCCTCTGGACAGCTGTTTCAGCCCTGCTTGGGGCTTCTTCAGCAGAGACGTAGCTCGACATTTCCACTGCAGACCAAAAACGACTTGCCCAATTTATTCGCAATTGCGATGTAAGAATGATGAACAGATAAAATAGCGACTTCTTACTATCGCTTTTTGACCTGACATTGCAGTAGGATAGACAAATTGAAGCGCTTCAATTTGTCTATCATACTGCACTTTTTCAAGTGAGTCAATTTTTTCTTGAAAATTTCCGGATGCAAGATTCCTTTAAAACATTTGTAACTTCTAAACCACTAAAGATAACGCAACCGATTTTTTTTTGTCAATGCCAAAGCTGTGGCCAATCTTTCTAGATCAAGCCGAGTCGTGAAAGGATGTTCCAAGGCTTTCTACGATTTTTTGAATATGAATAATTATAAATAACTAAAACTCCATTTTTTTCAAACAGAACACCCTATATATTTTCACACCATTCCATAGTGTTTTTCACAAGCTTTTCAATGATATACAGCTTGTAGGGTCTCCAATTCCGATATTCGAGGAGTTATTGAGAAAATAGTAATTTTTAGATGTTTGATGATTCTTGCGTTTTCCGAAATTAAGTACTGTATATGATCGTTTAAAAAAACATATGTGTATAAACACTTTAATTCGCGAGTAGGAATTGATTGCAGTTTCTATGACATACCGGTGTAATGTTAGCCGTTTCGTAATTGGAATCTGATAATGTCGGTAATGTCTTTTGGTTCCATACGATCTAAAATAATGTGCTCTCTATATTTTTGGTTAGCTACTACATGTCTCATTAAAGAAGCTATAAACTTCTGGGTATTAATTTTACTGATACCACCTATTTTTCTTTTATTGTACTTTATTTTTTTCCTACTGTTGTTTAATATCCCCCTGTTACGATGACAAAAATTGCACTTGTTGACTCGTTGAAAACAGCACAGAAACCTTATCTCTGACAGAAACTGTCACTGAAATGTTAGAGAGAGACGTACGCTGAATTCAGTATTTGCTCTGTTGTAGTTATTTATTTTTGTAGTTTAGAATTTAAGAAACTTTATGCATTCTCGGGATATCTCTGAAGCACTAGCACATTTGTTTACGTTATTAGTTTGGTAATATGATATGGGGGCGTGTTAAGTCTGAGCAGCAAAGAAAACGGAAAAGAAAGGGCAGTCTCCCGAGGTTTACGCGTAGGGTACTCGTCTTTACGTGTACGGGCTCGTGAAGATGGTTAAAATTTGTAGTGGATGTTTGGTAAGGGCTGTCCATGAAATATCAGCCTGAAGGAGGCGATCTTTTATTACGAGACAACATCGGCCTTGAAATGGCAATCTGGTAAAGTATTTCGTGGTTGACTTGGTGAGGTTTGCGGGACCGTCAAGGCGACGTTGACCCGGGCTCTCGAGTAAGAGCAGGAGTGAGATGTCGTCGATCCAGTGGCGTAGCACTGTAGGGGACCGGCGACATGGGAGAGGTGCACAGAGACGTCGGCAGGCATCTCTAAGTGACCTCTCAGGTATGGTTGAATGATGCATTGTCGGGGATCGGTCCAGTGAAGTAGCACTGTAGGGGACCGACGCACAGTGGGGCCAAATGCCCGATTTATGGAAAAAACCTCTCATTTCCAAAATTTTTGTCTGATCGAAGTGAAACTCAGGAAATTTCAAGAAGGTACTAAATAACAATTTTTTACTTTCTCAAAGTTTCAAAAAAGAATTTTGTTATAAGGTATAATCTTTTTAATTTTACTCCAAGTGCAGAACGTTTTTATGTACCTATTACAAACTAACAGTGAAGAGCTCTATTAACTTCCTTGATTTAACAATCATGTTTGTACGGACCTCTGGTGCTGTTTTTCGCATCTCTATTCAACTTCGTATTCAATATACAGGCTGTTTCAAATTCGACCCTCGCTGGTGATTTCGCTTATTTGAAGAGATAGACAGTAGGTTTAAATTTGAAAAAGTTGCTAAATTGGATGAACATTAATAATCCGCAGAGAAAAAGTTTCTCTATTAACTCTTATTCGAAATAATTGTAAAAAAAAATTATCATTTTCTTGTTTTATCTCTATCTTCTTTATTTAAAGAGATATCAAAAAAGTAAAAATACTTTCTTAAGAAACTTCTCAATTCTCTACACAGTGGTAAGCACTATTTTTCTATAACACGTTTCGTAAAATTGATACCATCATCAAGTTCATTTTTTCTTAAGGCGCCTATATTGAAATTTAGTGGCAAGAGAACCTACTCATTATGCCGATTACGGCAATATAGTGCGTATTTTAAAAATTCTTTAAAACAAGGCCAGAATAAAAATGTTTAATGTGAGAAGATAGAGGCAAAATAAGAAAATTATATTTTTTTTTTAGAATTACTTCGAATAAGGACTAACATTATTTCTCACCGGATATTAATGATCATGAAATTTAACAACTTTTCCAAATTTAAACCTACCAACTATCTCTTCAAATAAGCGAGATCCCCATGGTGAGAGTTGAATTTGAAACAGCCTGTATATCGCATGCGGTTGATTGCGGCCGTGAAACTTTTAGGGTAGATAAATATTATAACTCTTAGAAAAATAATATTACAGACCGTAGGAAAGTGAAGCTTTTTTTGGTATAATGACTGAAAATTCGCATTACGACCACAAATCTAATTTCGGCTTAATTATCACGTCTAAGTTTCTTTAAAGAGTAACTTGTTTTTTTTACAAAAAGCTGTTAGTATGTACTAACCAAATATATAATGGAGTAACTTTTAAAAATAATCCACGAAGCTGACGGAATTATACAAAATTACTCTTTTTAAGGCTTTATGGCTTACTGAATGAGATTTAAGTTCTTATATTAGATAAAAGCTAATTTTTACCGCAAAACCATTATCACAGCCATATTCTACGACTAAAGTAATGTAAGAAAACTCAGTTAGGTCAACGAATTAATCCTCTAGTGAAATCGTTTTTTTTTTACACCTCGGCCCCACTACGCGACGATGCGAGAGAAAGATGTGGTTGAAGGATGCATTGTCGGGGATCGGTCCAGTGGAGTAGCACTGTAGGGGACCGACGATGCTGGGGAATAGCTAGCTGAATGCCTGACCTTGTGGGGATCGTGCTCCCTAGAATGGTCATATCCGTGCTCAGTCGAATTGCTGGAGGCACTTGTAGGAGGCGGTTACACCAATGATCCTGAGAGCTCGTGCACAGGAGGCAAGGTATAATGCTAATATCCATTGGGAGGGGTCAGTTTTCTTATCCACAGGTGAATGGGGGGTTAATGCATGCGAAGATAAGAAGTCAACGTGCGAGGACGACTTTCCCAGTGTCCAATATCAATATGAGGGAGCTACAGCTTCCAGATTCGCCGCCGGAGCAGGTAGGGCCGGGAAAGTGGCCCCGGTAAGTGGAATGTTCCATTTTACTGAATAAATACTCGTAAAGGGTTACTTATAATTTGCATGGTCCTTATCGAATTGGAATGCGATACCCGAAAGCTAAGACGTTTATCCTCGATGCCTGTTGCGGTCAGGGAAGCGAGAATTAAAGGAAGAACATTGGGAATGAGAGACCTAGCGAATGGTGAGTGAATGTTTATTGTAACTCAGTCCTCTGATAGTATTGTTTGTCTATAATATTTAAACAACAAAAATCTAGCCAACAGCTCTATTTATTCTTTGCACAAGTTTGTCTAACTTTTACTTATACCTATGTATCAAAATAGTTTCGCTCTTTATTTGAATGGAAGAGAAGTTAGTTACGCTTGCGATGATGGACTAATGCTCGGTTTCTGGCAACTTTTATCGTTAGATAAGTTATTAATTCTTATAGTTCTAACATAGGTAACCGTAGCAATATTTACTTTATCTACGATAAAAGTATTTCTTTGTTGAACTTGCATTAATTGAGTAACTTCGCCGTGCTTCCCATTGGTAAGCTTATTCCGATAAGAAAGAGGAAAAGATATCTTCTGTCTGTGTTTGCGACAGCCTAATTACCAATAGTGTTGCTTATCTCGCCGGTCACTAATAAATCAATCATATCTGTGAAAGATGAACGATACAATTCATTATTATTATTTATTATTATGTATACGTATATTTAGATGTGGAGGTGCAAGCTTATTTCTGCTGTAAAGAAAGCCATTGCATTAGAAATTGTAACGATGTAACAATGTGCTGAGGGGTAACCAATCAAGTGCCTTGAGTGCACCAGTAGCCAAGACTACCCAATCATAAAATTGGAAACATTTCCCCTTAAACGTCGGAGTGTTGGGGCGTAACAAGTAAGTAAAATGCCAACTCGAGAAGGGTACCTTCGCAAGGATTTCTCTTAAGACACGAATCTCCTTAGTTTTAATAAAATACAAGACAAAAATGTATTGCTCGCGACTGCATGTATAATCTCTTGTAAAAAATAACATGATAAATTAGTTGCAATTTGCGTTCAATTTTGTTATATTTATTTTGCTGCGCCCCCCTTTGATGACTTACGCGACCTCCCACACACATAAAATTTTTTGGTATTAATTGTAATCTGCCCATTCGGTGTTAAATATGGATAAAGTTTTATCTGAAAAGTTGTTAATCTTCATCTAATTTGGTGTTATTGTTCTCTTTTTCTGACTAAATTGTATCTAAAAGTGAGTGTTTATTCCAACAAGGATAAGCTTAACTCTGCTCTATTACATACGTTTAAAGGGTAAATATCCTAACTACGTTTTTCGTAAATCCACAAACGGATGGACGCGAGGGAACACCGAAAAAGTGTTCCCTGGCGTCCAAAAAGTGTTAGAATTAACTCCAGATTTCTATCAGTGCAGGGGGGCGCGCCTCACATTTGGGAAACGCTGATTTAACCAAACCGTGAACAGGAACTGCGTCAAAGAATTGTTGATAGTGGATAAATAATAACGATAAATGCTAAGAAAGGAAGCATCAGAAGATTAGAAACATGTATTGAGGCAAATTTCGACCGTGTATTAGTATTGCAGCGATTTCATTTTTATGTGATTGGTTCTTTAAATAATTCACTAAAGCATTACATCGTAAAATGAGAGTCTTGAAGTTAGTAGTTTGCTTCTATCAATTTCCGTTATTTCTACATTCTTTGCAAGTTAAAGGTGTTTTTTTTGAAAAACATGTTTCGACCAATTCCATCAAATTTGTATGTAGTAATATTAAGAATACCTATATAAAATAAAGTATTACGAATTGACAATTACTACTGTGATAAATTTGATTTCCAAATGTTTTGACAAATCAGTGCATAATCAATTGTCAACAGAAAAGAAGATACCCATAATACCCAACTTACGGTTTCAAATTTTTAAGCGTATCTGCAAGGTGCAGCATTGCGTATTTGTATTAATTTTAAATCTTATATCTTGAAAACCAAGCATCGCAGAAGAATTCTAAAAGCATATTCAGGGCCCTAATAATATTCGCTGTCACCACCTAAGCGATGGTACGACACTTTTGAATCACTGTGTACAGTTAGAAATTTTTGTATTCTTGGTGATATTAGCTGTTCACCTTTTTTTTTTTAGATTCTAGAGGGCTATGATTTTTTTTCGTTAAGTTACGTGCAGGTATTTTGAACGAAGTCAAAATCTGACATGAAAGAAATAATGACGTCTCACTTCAACGGTACTGACTGTGTTGCCGATACATAAACAACGTGGACTATAGCGGCATAATTAATGTAAAAAGTAAGTTAAAAGAAATATATTTTTTATTAGAACCCAGATCTAAAGGAAAAGTTCTAAGTCATCAGTAACAGCAAGAAGAGCCTGCTATTTATATTCCCATGCATATAATTATCAATTGTTCGCTGGGGACGAAACTTCTCGTTTTAACGGAATACTTGGGTCTTGCTTCAGTCGAGCTGGCAACAGTGGCAGTGGTAGTTTTCAAAAATATAACCATAAAATTAAAAATGACCGTCAATCAATTTTCTGACGTCTATGTTTCATTGTGATACCAAAAAAATTGTCACCCTAACACGGCCTACTCTGAATCTAAAAAGAATGTGAACAGCTAATATTTATTTATTATTTTAGAACATTGAAGAATATAGCATTTTGTAAATACACTTTGATGTATGATGAATTAAATTTGGAATGTTGTTTTCGTTGCTCATCAGTGGTGCGGACAGTTCTTCATCTCAGGATCCAATGGTAACATGAATATTTACAAGTTCATGTCATGTAAATATCATTGCAATATGTAAGGCCTAGTACATACTTAGATACAAAGTCGCGCAACAATCGCGAAACATTGTTGCGAGACAAAGTATCGTAACTGTTTCTATACATTATCGCATGTCCACACTTAAGCTTAGTTCTGGATACGCAAAATATTTCTTGCTGTTTGTTTTTGATTGGTTGGTTTCTTTGAAAGAACCAATTGATTTGCAATAAACATTCAGCCTACCTATCCGGATGTATGTACCAATGCAAAATGACGCCGATATTTTCTATAAAATTGGAAATTTACCGTTAAACGTCTGCGTTAAACGCAATAATTAATATGAATTTTACCATTTTGAGTGTCAAGTAAATAGTAATTTAGTTATTTATATCCGAATGTTTTGCGTCTCTCTTTTGTTTTTGGTTTTAAATAAATTAATGGCCATTTTTTCCAATATTTCTTGTTTGAAGCTTATTAGAACAGTAAAAAGACAAGCACTAACATTAATGCATTAAAATTTTTTGTTGCAAGTCGCTTTTGATTGCAATGGATACCTCCAGCATCCTCTGTACTGCTGTTCCAGTCCTATTTGGGGTTCATCGGCAGAAGCGCAGCTCGAGAGTTCCACTCCAAAGCAAAACGACTTGTCCAAGGATATTCGCAAATGCTATGTAATGCTATGTAATAAAGTATATAGCTTAAATAGCGACATCCTACGATCGCTTTTTGACCTGACGACGCATTTGCGAATATCCTTGGACAAGTCGTTTTGGTTTGCGGTAGAACTCTCGAGCTGCGCTTCTGCTAAAGAAGCCCTAAATAAGGCTGAAACAGCTGTATAGAGGATGCTTGACGGATCCACTGCAATCAAAAACTAATTGTAAAAATTTTTTTCAAAATTTCCATTATGCCCTGACAGCAAGCATGGTCGGCTTGCATGGGATGACTTATTATGTAACAAACTATTTATTTTCTCGGTGAAGTTGGGTTTTAAAGTCCATAAATCTTTTTCAACTTCAGAAATTACAATTTTGTATTTTTTGATTAAATCTTCTACAGGGTGTTATCGAATATGATGGCAATAATTACACCACGTATAAACGGCGTTAAAATATTACGGTTTAACCTAATTTATCTATATACCATTTTTTTCGTTTCTGTTATACAACCCATAAAAGCAACTTGAAAAGCATACTTTGAGAAAAGAACTACGCAACAATTAAGTATTGCACATTGACATGTAAATAAAATTGCTGCAATAAAATCTTTCGACCTACTCTCGTAAACGGTTAATCTGACGAAGATAGAACTTGGTTCATTTCTAGTACAATTTTATTCGTACTTTTCAATTTTTGTTTCAGTAGTCTTTAAAAAGTGGCAATAAGTAACTTATTTACTAAAATGATAACTTACTTCCCCGGACGCTACTGGTGAAAAAGCTCAATTTTATGATTATATGATATATCTATTCCTGTATTTCATTTATACTGCATGTCAAATTTCAACGATCTACCTCAAACCATTCCACATATATTTGAGAAAATATTCTTTTCAAGTTACGTCTTTAGGAGGTTATACCTCAGGAACGAAAGAGTTTTGTATGTAGATAAATTAGGTTAAATTGTAATACTTTAATGTATATGTGGTATAATTATTGTCATCTTATTCGATAACATACTGTATATCTATTTTTATTATTCGATTTTTATACTCTACTAAAAAGACGTCCTACAAGGCTACAAGCAAGCTGCACCATGTAAATCTAGCTTTTTTTTGAGACCACATAAATTAAAAAAAAAAACAGCAGAGCCGATAAAATACGATTGTGAGCGAGATTTATCGAATTTTTGATCTTCATCTTCTTTTTTCTCCCACGTCCAAATGTTGCGCAACACTGTTTCAAGTTTCCCATTTGAAATGTTTTTAAAATTTTGTCTAGCAACTGTTTCGAAATAATCTCGAAACAAAACTCTGAAACAAAGTTGCACGATTTTGTATCCAAGTGTGTACTAGGTTTCAAATCAAAAGTTCTGCGATTTTGTTCCGGAACACTTGAGATCCACATTTTGTTTAGCGACTGTTTCGAAACAATCGCGAAACAAAACTCTGAAACAAAGTTGCACGATTTTGTATCCAAGTGTGTACTAGGTTTCAAATCAAAAGTTCTGCAATTTTGTTCCGGAACACTAGAGATACACCACATTTTGTTTAGCAACTGTTTCGAAACAATCGCGAAACATGACTTTGAAACAATGTTGCGCAACTTTGTATCCAAGTATGTACTAGGCCTAAGGGACAACAGTTATTCACTTACCAGAGACATCCGGTTCCCAAGGCCTCAAAGGTTTGCTCAACCATTTTGGTCCATTCATAACTCAAACTAGTGCCTCCTTCATCACTCCTAATGATGTCAATCTTGGATCTTCCAATCTTATTCTTGTTACTCTTCCATATGCTCTAACACAGGCAGCCTCATTTAAGTAAATGCAAGAACTCTACTTACGCCTTGTTATTATGTGACTCGTAGATTCTCTCCTATCTATCTGCTCTTCTACCAGTGGTGTGGTATCTCACCGCGACCTAAAGTTCCTAGATCTATCAAAGTAACGCAATTGGTAAGGACAATAAGTTAGAGAGAGAACAATTGGTAAAGACCATGGGTTAGAGTGAGAACTATCGAAAAGGAATCAATATGGCGCAGTGACATTTCGTGACAGTTGTCAGACAATTTACCGCTAGCATTAAAATTTGAGTTTAAAGCATAATTATGTTTTAAATGCTAAAGATTTATGAACGTATATCTAATTGAAACGTGCGCTTCACGTTTTCTTACGTTTTTGAACTTATCTGCATGCATAAATGGATAAGAAAAACGGCTGTTGATAAGGTTTCAACTTTCGTCATATTCACACTCAACAATCAAGATACTTCGATGATATCAATCAGGTGCGCTCATTAAGCGTAATAAATCAACGTTGGGACTTGGAAACATGATGGAATTGTGTGATTGGACACAATCGATATCTAGGAAAGTTGAATAGTGATATTTAAATTTAAAAGACGTATACATTAATTACTACGAACTGAATCTTAATGTTCAGGATAATGCCACATCCACAGGTATTCCAAAATAATTAAACTAATCGAATGCGGAGGACGTCAGAGACCGTATATGCCGAAAAAGAGTTACAATATTTTGCTTCCCTAAAAATAAGTAAAGAATACTTACGAATTAAGTGCGGTTTTATTTATAAAATTAATTAGTACTTTCTATGATTCAGGTCGTTCTAGTTCAGTGATTAATATTCACTTAAAGACTTTATTATTGACTAATTTAGTAAATGACTGCAAGAAACTTTCAACTGACATCAATATTTTGACGTTGGTGCGAAACAGGGAAATAGGCAATCAATATGGTGGCAAATTTGCGGTACTTTGATAGATCTAGGGACTTTACCGCTACCTAAAGTCCCTAGATGTATCAAAGTACCGCAAACATCTCGCCATATTGATTCCCTGTTTCCCTGTTTCGCGCCAACGTCAAAAAGATTGATGACAGCTGAAAGTTTCTTGCAGTCATTTACTATATTAGTCCATAATAAAGTCTTTAAGTGAATAATAATCACTGTATAAAACAACCTGAGTCACAGAAAATATCTACTAATTAATTTTATAAACAAAATCGCACTTAATTCGTAAGTATTCTTATTTTTAGGGAAGCAAAGTTTTGCAGCTTTTTTTCGACATCTATGGTCCTTGACGTCCTCCGCATTCGATTAGTTTGATTATTTTGCAATACCTGTGAATGTGGCATTTTCCTGAAGATAATTTCAGTTCGTAGTAATTGATGTATACGTCTTTTAAATTTATAGTCACTATTCAACTTTCCTAGATATCGAAGGTGTCCTTTCACACTATTCCATCATGATTCCAAGTCCCAACGTTTATTTATCATGCTTAATGAACGAATCTGATTGACAATATAAGATAAGTATCTTGATTGTTGAGTGTGAATGCGGCAAAAGTTGAAGCCTTGTCAACAGCTGTTTTTCTTACCCACTTGTGCATGCAGATAAGTTCAATAAAGCAACAAATCGTGAAGCGCACGTTTCAGTTAAATAGGCGTTCATAAATTTTTTGCGTTTAAAACGCAATTATGCTTGAAACTCAAATTGTAAAGCTAACGGTAAATCGTTTGGCAACTGTCACAAAATGTCACTGCGCCATAATGACTCCTTTTCGATAGTTCTCACTGTAACTCATGGTCTTTACCAATTGTTCTCTCTCTAACTCATTGTCCTTACCAATTGCGTTTCTTTGATAGATCTAGGGACTTTACCGCGACCTAAACGGCCTGAACTTAAATAAAACTCGTTGCATTATTATAGGCAAAACTTCAATATCTTAAATTATAAACGCTTTATATTTTTATTTACTACCAAAAATATGTTTTAATAAAAATAAAACAGAAATTAGAAAGAAATTTCTGATAATTTATCATTCCGACAAAGTCGTCAACACGTAAAAACAAGTAATTATCTTAATAGAATAACGATACCACAACAGATCACCCTTCGTTGAAATTGTTGAACTGATAATATTTACTCGTCGAAATGCATCATTGTTTATCAATGATAGACTTTGTAAAGTAGTTCCAATTACGCTGGAGAATGATAACTTCAATAGAGACAAAGTTTCGATAGATAACCAGCATTAATTTGAAAACTTCACTGCTATCTGCGCTGGATGCAGAAATAACTTATTTGTTTAAGTTACGGACCGTATCTTTCGCGTTGGTAACGAGCCGAGTTTTCAAACAGGAAAACTACGTTTGACTGGATGTGCATACTTATCGGTGGTGTGATTAAAAAGTACAATTAAGAACCATTTTTTGTCTCATAAATATGTGAACGTATTGTACAGATTTTTTTTTTAATATTTTGCACCCTATGTAAAGGATTTACTTTAGGAGTTAAAGAAAAACTTTAAATCCAAAAGTTGTAGGATTTTATGGCTATTCTCTTTAAGAGTTATCACATGAAACAAAAGCGCATTATAATTAGAGAAAAAAACACAATTTTTGTTTTTTTCTAAATGGAGCACCCTGTACATTATTTATTAAACGAAGGATCCTATTTTCCTGATTTCAAAAATATATAATATACAATGCGTCCCAGATTGAGTAGGCTACGATGGGTAACTTTTTAACATTATTTGTTAAATGAAGGATCATATTTTCCTGATTTCAAAAATATATAATATACAATTAGTGTTCTACCATGTCCAAATTTTTTGAGAAAATTATCAAAGACCAACTGTTAATTTCCATTAATCAGCCCAACTTACCTCCGATTCAATCCGGCTTGAGGAAAAACTATAGCTGCACTTACTAAACCGTAGCGAAAGTGTAGTATTAAATGAGGACACTTCCCATAGCTTATCTGTGATCAGAAGTGTTTCACAGGGTTCCATTCTTGGTCCGTTGCTGTTCTCCGTATACAGTCACCGCAAAAGTTTGCACCATATGAGAATTTTTTTCTTCACGACCATCAGTGAATGTAATAAGTCTTCGAAACAAAGCGTCTTTCCGAAAATCATCTAAAGATACAAACATTTTAAAATACGAGGAGCATTCAAATATGTGAGAATGAGCTTACAACGTCTTTATTATCAAGGAACCAAAAACGTATTACATATTATTTTTCAGCGCATTTCCTCTCAACTTCAATACGCCTGCGCCAACGTTCTGAAAACTTTTGTATACCATTTTCGAAGATGGTTTTTGATTGTGTGCATATCCAGTTTTGCACAGCTGTAATGAGTTCATCACTATCCCTATATTTCTGACCACTTAAAGACTCTTTCAATGGTGAAAACAAATCAAACTCTGATGGAAACAAATCGGGGATGCAAGCAGAATGAGGTAGAACTAAAGCAGAACCTTTTACTTCAATTCTCTCAATGCTGCCAACGTTAATGCGGCTAAATGGGGAGTGCGCGTTGTTCTGAAGAAACAAAAGGAATCTCGACGTTGTGAACAATTGTCTCGACACTCCTCGTGCTTATGCCAATTCCTTCTAAAAATTATCTGATGGTTGACCGACGATCAACCCAAATAAGTTAATCAATCGTTCCAATATTATCTGGAGTCAAGGATATTTTCGGTCCTCTCATAGAGGATATCTTTTCAACTGGGTTAGGACCTTCTCCGAAACTTTTTCGCCCAATCAAACAACTTCATCTTGGACAGATATTTATCCTCAAACTGCACTTAAACTCTTGTAAAGACTTCAGAAGGTAAAATACATTAATTCATTAAAAAAAAAGACAGTTATGCGTTGTGCAACAAAACGGTGCTTCTTTCTCTGACGTGCTAATTATTATTGGCAGTTGTAAAGAAAAAAGAATTTAATTGTTGCAATAACAACTTGGAATGTACCAAAACATGACACAGAGCACTTGTTTCCATCTACTGTTTTCTATGCTCAAGGAACTAGATTCTGACTTATATTTGAACCCGCCTCGTAGTTCAAGGAATAACACCCTTAGTTTTTGCCGCGTGATTAACAGCCTGTATATATTTGATGATTATGGACATTTACACCTGTAAATCACATGTGTCATCACATAATTCTAACTTTTAATTTTAATTTAGTAACTTAGTTAAGTATCTGAGCAAATCGTCCTCAATATCAATTATCCTGTTGCACGATTAGCTTGAAAAGCAGGCAGAGGGAATTTTTCCTGCTCCCTGAAGCTCGTCCTGTTATTCGGATTTTGTTATTAAATATTATCTCCTGTAGCTTTAAATGTCGTTAAAGCTGTAACTTTTAGTCGAATAAAGACTTTTTATTATTATATTTATTAAAAAAAAATGTTGCAAATCGCTTTTAATTGCAGTGAAAACCTCGAGCAGCCTCTGTACAGTTGGGGAAATAGAAAGCGGGACAGTAAACTTTCGTTAGTTTAAACCTTACTTCTAAATTTCGGTAACTATGGTAATTTATCAACCTTCACATTAAGTAAAATGATTAATCATTCCGATTATAATTAAAACTTATAACGAACAAATACCTCATACAAATAAATCATACTAGTGTAATAGTTAGTTTTTATTTTACTTACAATTACTTACTTCCACTCGAAATAAAATGAAACAAAAGAACAGTCGTGCAGCCTTTCGATTAAATTATTGAATGCGTACGTCCGGAGACTGATTGAATTAAGATATTTAATATACATATTTCCAAAATGTCACATACTCCTTCCAAAGGTTTCACTAATTC
Organism: Prosopocoilus inquinatus; assembly: GCA_036172665.1. Taxonomy (NCBI): domain Eukaryota; kingdom Metazoa; phylum Arthropoda; class Insecta; order Coleoptera; family Lucanidae; genus Prosopocoilus; species Prosopocoilus inquinatus. The sequence goes on from CM069870.1 coordinate 48,052,736, forward strand.
CGTTTGAGTCATTGGTCGAAAATTTTCACTTACATTTTCCCTAGAAAGACGATACATTCTTAAGAACTCAATTTGACAAGTTATTTCTGACGTTCACTGACGGTAATAAATTAATTAGAAGGGTCACGACCATCACCAAGGAAACTTCACACTATCAAAATAATCGAAAATTTCGTTATAAGACTTGTCCCGCTTTATGTTTCCGCAGCTATACAGCTGCTTCAGCCCTATTTGGGGCTTTTTCAGCAGAAATGTAGCTCGAAATTCCCACTGCGAACCAAAAACCAATTTATTCGCAAATGCGATGTAGTAGTGGTGAATAGATAAAACAGCAACATCCTACGATCGCTTTTTGACCTGGCAGTCATAGTATAATCATAGTGTAATAGGGCTCAAACAGCGGTACAAAATGTGGTGAGGTGTGGAAACCCAGCATGACATTAATCAAAAATGACGTCACGGATGTAAAGTGACTGTATGAAACGGATATATATAAATTACCATAGCAACAAAATAAATTTGTCCGAATTTAAATATTTGTTGTAATGGGTATGTCAAAATGTCTTATTGTTTAAACGATCACGCAAAAATTCGAATTAATATTATAGTAACAGACGGTCTCTCAATAAGGGAAGTATCACAGAATATAAATGTCAGGAAAAGCACAGTATTTGATTGAAAACAAAAACCGCCTGGAACAGGTAAGTGAGTTTAAAAAAAAATAGGATCTGGTCGACTCCTAATTTCCAATAAGAGATACAAAAGTTGAGATTCATTTCGCGGGCTGACAATCACCCGATTGAAAATAAAAAAAACATTATCTGAAGAAACATGAACAATCCTATATATTCTTCGCACTAAATATTTATTAATTTAAATGTATAGTGATTTAAAGTTTTGGAATCCTTAATATTGACAGATGAAAAGATCCGTCTACTCGATCCTCAGAACGCGTGCACTAAAATCATGTGCTGAAGATGTCTTATGCAGAATTATTTTAAATTAGTATCTTGTCTATAAGAATGTGAAGTAGACTGGAAAGAATAATTAGCAATAATAAATCATGAATATCCAAACAAATAGCATCATGTATTAATAAATTAATATGATGTGCCTTCTGCCACCTTTAAACTATGATTTACAAAACTAAAGGAATGTCAAAAACAGTCATAAGATTTGTACTTAATTTTATTGCACACAAGCGGACAGTGTGGTCCATTTTTGATGGTTTTACAGGGTTTCTCAGTTATTGATAGGAATAGAAGAAAACTGTTTTCGCGACCCAATGGTACTTTTTCGACAAAAACTCAGTGGAGAAAATTAAAGTTAGCTATCTCGATTCGTTCGGGAAATATCAACCGAAAACTAATTTTTCCGAAAAACTATTTTTCACAATATCTCAGTTGTTTGACAAGATATTTTGAAAATTCAAAAACCGTTTTATTCAGAAATTAACGTAGATTTCATGGACATTATCGCCTTTTGTAAACACTGCGCCAGTTCTCCGAAACAGACTATAACTTTCTAATTTTAAATGGAAACCGCAGTTGGCTATGACACAAATAAGTTCCTTGTTTAATGACACAAATAAATTGCTTGTTTAATGAGGTTTTCAAAAATATAAAGTTTGATATAATTATTTTTACAAATAACAAAAATACTAATTATTTTTTCTTTTCGGTAGACAAGTTACCCATGGCAACAAAAACAAAAAATTAGTTCAGTTTTTGTCCACAAAAAGTGAATTAATTAAGTAAAACAGCTAACTTAATTCAATAAATAAATAGCTTTATGTATCTATTAGATACTGACATAAAACCACAAACATGTAAATAAGAATTAAATCCATTTGAACGGTTCTTTAATTATTAAAATATACAGCTAACAGATTTGTATATATTTTAAATTGTATTAATTAGTATATTTCTTTAAGAGATTGTTGAAGTGTCAGATATTTCTTAAGTTTAAAAATGCTTTCAAGAACTTTTGTATGTTAATATATTTAATCACGGGTAAAAGTAAAATAAACACATCTAAGAATGTTTGGTAATTCAAAATTCAAGATTTAATAATTTCAAAGGAGCATATAACATATAATTCTTCAAAACTGCATTGATACTTAATCCGTATTTATATAACTCCTAGTTTTATGAGTTCTCTAAAAGCATTATGTATTTCCAGTTATTTATTTTTTTTTAATGTAATTACCTGCATTATTTATTCTAAGAATGAATTTTTAAGGAAAACAACTGAATTTTCTTTTGTTTCTAGTCTCATAGATAGCTTGATAGGTACTGCAAAGTAATGAAAGTTAGTACCTCTGTTATTTAAAAAAGTAATTATATCAAACTTTATATTTTTGAAAACCTTATTAAACAAGCTATTTATTTGTGTTGTAGCTAACTGAGCAGAACTGGTGCAGTTCCAGCAAAAGATAATAACGTTAGTAAAGTCTACATTAACTTCTGTATAAAATAGTTTTTAAATTTTCAAAATATCTTGTCAAACAACTGAGATATTGTGAAAAATAATTTTTCGGAAAAATTCGTTTTCGACCGATATTCCAAGAATGAATCGAAGTAGCTAACTTTTGTTTTCCCCACTGTGTTTTCCTCGAAAAAAGTAGCATTGGGTCGCGAAAACAATTTTCTTCTGTTCCTATAAATAACTGAGAAACCCTGTAAAGCCATCACAAATGGTCCACTCTGTACATCCGCTTGCTACGTACCTGCACAGGTGACGCAGGTGATCGCCGTGACGAAAGTTTCGGCGTCGCCGGCCAGCCCCTGTGGGATAGGGTGGGTAAAACGAAACAAGAATCTACTAGCTCTGATCAAACAAAAAAAGAAAATAAACCAAAATAAAGGCGCCACTTAATTTCTTTTAGGCTGAAAGGAACCGCGGGGAAAAATTAAGAAAAACCACGTCTCACCCAAGATATGTTTTCAATACAGTTTTATTGACACGAAACAAGTAATAACAACATTAACATTAAACTGAGTCAAAATTAAAACAAAATCGATAAACAAACCAAAATATCTAAACTCTAAACAAAAAAGCCGCAACCGCGCTTAAAATACCAAACTCTTCAAAGTAAAATTAACCGGAACGGTGCGCAAAAAGAAGAGATAGCAGACAGCAACTTTTTCACGTATCACAACGCAGTATGAAGCTACATGCCGTTTTCCGGTAGCGTAAAATAAAATAATAAACAGGCCAACCTTATCCCCGTATTTGTCGCTCGTCGGTCGGAGTGTTGATCAGCTCCAGGTGTCCGCCGGGACTCACGAGACCGTGCCGAAGCGGAGAATGGCCAACAGAGTCAGACGCTCTTGCCGAAAGCGGCACCGAGGTGAGGAAACCCCTTAACTAAAGCCTGTTAGGAAGAAAGATACGCGATAGAAAGTGTCGAAGCGATACAGAACAACCAACGACTCACCCGTTCGCAGAACTGCTTGGAAGGGAACAGGCGTGGACAATACGACTGTATTAAAACTCTTCACGTGTAACGGGATATAGCCAGCTAAGAAAAGCTGTTTTTGCCTTCGTCCACCATCAATTTTTGGGCGAAAACGTACACAAAGGAAAGCACAACGACACGAAACGGGTTGTTACACCGAGAAGAACGAGAATCATTCTGTTCTGACAAAATCGCTTCGCACCGGCGAACGGAAAGAGATGGGGTTAAAACAAGAAGAGATAGTGTGTCTCCGCCAACCGTGACAGAATCTTACGTCAACGAGGACCAATGGGCTTAAAGAGCAGGGTTCAATTTCTGTGTAGCTAACGTGGGAACGGAATCGCTGATTTCACAATATGATACAATAATGAGTAAATCAAAAAGGCTAAATAAAAATCTATGCGACCGGAGAATTTAACTTTCGCAACCCAAAGTTTTCCTTATCCTAACGTTTACAGGAAAATGAATAACATGGGGAAATACTTTGAAAGCAAATCGTCGGAGCGCAAAGAATTTGCCGGGCGGTCTGTGAAAATAATTTCACGGGGAACAATATACAGGGTGATTCGGGGTCGGACAGAAATTGAACGGTAACAATCCCCCTCTTACTACGGTAGAAATTTTGCCACAGGTAAAATTTCTATAGTAGGCCAGAAGAGAGAGGTCCCAAGACCAAAAGCACAAGTCGAACGACCAAGAACTGCAGCGAGACAAGAAAGGAGCAAAGATAAGCGGGGACCGAAAGAAACGGGGGGGGGGGGGGGGTAAGAACAAATGGGGCAACCCAAACGAACGGACAACAAACGCGGACGGAAACTCATAGTCAAAGACTGCGGGAAAAATACAATAAACTACGAAAAATTCGGCCAAGCCGCGGGAAAAATTCAAACCAAAACGGAATTCGGCCGGAGCCGAGGACAAAACGAAGAAATCACAACCGGGTGGTTTTTCAAATGCAGAAAAATTAAACTGAAGAAAGTCGAATCCGGGTAATAAAAAAAAATTCGAGATGACTAAGTCTCAAAAGGACACCCAAAAAGGTAGAGGTTACAAGGGGGGAAAGGGAAAAAAAAAAGAGAGAAGTTGAGGAAGACAGACAACAGGAAAGTAAAAGTCCTCCAATCGGAACACACCATACTACAGCTCCGATTCCTCTGAGGAACATCCGATAGCGGTACGTCAGAGAGAGAGGGCAAGCGATACCTTCACGGGATCCAGCACGCTTGGAACTCCCACACGCTCTGGCGGGTGCTAAGAGATATCCCAGAGTCGGCAGGGCCGAGCTGATCAATCCGAAAGGGGAAGAGTTAGAGTAGAAGAAAGGGTGAAACAAGAAGAAAGGAAAGCAATATGCATGTGGATAGAGGCATCTCACGTCACAATCGCGAGGCCTGCCAGACGTCACTCATAGCGAAGTTCACGAAAAGAGAGGGCAAGAAGAGTTTTCACGAGATCCGACTCTCTTGTCATTCCCACAACTTCCGCAAACTGCAAGGCGACTTCTCGCAAACGACTAGACTGTTCGACAAGTACCTCCATCACACGTGAACATCCGAAGACGTTCAATTCCAAAGGTGTTAGAGGAATTGGGACTGAATCTTTTAGGAGCCTTTTACTCCACGCAGAAGATACGTCGGGAGAATTCTAAGGGACCCATCCCGCAGGCCGAAAAAAAAAGAAGCAAGCAAATCTACCTATCAGGGGGATCAGGTTTGAGATGTTCAGTGTTCCAAGTACCAGGAAGTATGTTACCATCAAGGTCCTTAAGTTCGTAAGTGTCCGTGGACACACGTCGATGAACAAGGAAGGGCCCAACAAACTTGTCGGCCAGCTTGGCCGCGAAATGCTTGGAAGCATCGGACAACACAAAATTTTTACGCCACACCCGCTGTTCGGGTTGGTAAACTACCTTTCGCCTACGAAGATCATAACGACCCTTGGCCTTCTCATAGGCTTTCTGCAACCTTCCTTGAACTTCCTTATAAAGAACCGCAAACTTGCCGGTACGAGATTGAAGATCCGTCGGATCTCGAGGAACAACTTCCAGAGGTTCATTTTTTTCGGGGTTAGGATTCGGGGTTAAACTACCCTTAAGACACATTTCACGTCCAAAATTCAGGAAATAAGGAGTCACACCAGTAACCTCATGACGCGCCGTTCTCAAAGCACAAGCAACCTTAGGCAAGAAGAGATCCCACTTACGATGATCTTCCGCCACATAAGCAGTCAACATGGACTTAATCACGCGGTTCACGCGTTCGACAGGGTTTGCTTTTGGATGTACGACGTGTACGCTGCGCGTACCTGATAGGCCGTCAAGAGTTTTTGATAATCCTTAGACTTAAATTGGACTCCATTATCTGAAATAATGGTGCGAGGTACACCAAAGACGAGAAAGATGTTTTCCTCGATATGCTGGACGATCTTAGGGGCAGTGGCCTTTCGAAGGGGGAAACATAGGGTGAACTTACTGAAGCAATCCGTTGCCACCAAAATATATTGGTATCCTCGAGAAGATCTAGGCAGGGGACCAACAAGATCGACACTAATGACCTCCCAAGGACGTGTGATTTTCGAGTGACCTCCCATTAGGCCAGCAGGAGCTCTTTGCTCAGGTTTGGTACGAAGACACGTCTGACACCGGTGGATATACTTTACCACATCAGCATGCATTTTAGGCCAATAGTACGTTTGAATAATCCTATTAAAGGTCTTATAGATTCCCAGATGACCACTAGTTGGGGAATCGTGTAATTCCTGAAGAATTTTCAACCGAGATTCTTTCGGAACAACGGGCTTCCATTGAGGTTCTTCCTCAGACATACGATAGTAAGTATTCCTAACAAACTTATATATTACCTTTCCCTCCACTCTAAAATTTGGAAATTTTTCGGGAGTCGACTGAATTTTTTTCAGAAGATTTAGGTACCAACTATCTTTGATATTTTCATAGTCGATGGAATCGATCACAGGAACAGCACGTGAAAGCATGTCAGGGACAACGTGATCTTTCCCTTTTCGATGCACAACACTGAAGTCATACTGTTGGAGGCGCACGGCCCATCGACACAAACGACCAGAGGGATTCTGAAGTCGGTTCAACCATAATAGGGAATGATGATCGGTAATAACAGTGAAGTGTGAACCTTCAACATAAGGCCTAAGTTTTTCAATTGCCCATAACATTGCAAGAAGTTCTTTTTCCGTGGTGGAATAGTTGCGTTCGGTACGGGTTAAAGAACGACTCAAATAACAAATGACCTTCTCACCTTCCTCCTGTTGTTGAGTGAGTACAGCTCCGACACCATAGTCTGACGCATCGGTTTGAATGATGAATTCCTTAGAAAAATCAGGGCACGATAAGACTGGAGCAGAAACCAGATGCTCACGAATCTTTTCCCAAGCGTCATCGCAAGTCTCATCCCAACGATGCTTAGAATTTTTCTTAAGGAGATTAGTCAGAGGAGCAATAATGGTTGAGAAGCCGGGTATAAATCTGCGATACCATAAGGCAGTTCCTATTAGACGACGGACTTCCCTGACAGTTGTTGGTTTTGGCATCTGTAAGATGGATTGAACTTTTTCAGGGTCAACATGGAGTCCGTGTCGATCTACCACGTAGCCTAAGTATTTCAGTTCGCTCAAGCAGAAATTACACTTGTCCTGATTCAGGGTTAGTCCCGCCTCAGTCAGGCGTTTATGAACTTCGGAAAGTACTTCGAGATGTTTGTCGAAGGTTTGTGTGACGATAATAATATCGTCCAGGTACACGAATACATGAGGTTCGAGATCAGCTCCGATCACACAATCTATGAACCTTTACCATGTTGCAGGAGAATTATGCAACCCAAACGGCATTTGACGGAACTGATACAACCCGCGATTCGGAACGGTAAAAGCGGTATACTGACGAGAACTTTCAGCCACAGGGATTTGCCAATATGCAGACTTGATGTCTAGGGATGACAGATATTTCGCATCCTTTAGTTTATCCAAGGTGTTGGACACATATGGAAGAGGATATGCGTCTTTCGTGGTTACCTGGTTCAACTTTCGGTAGTCTACGCAGAAGCGGACTGAACCATCTTTTTTTGGAACCAGTAGGATCGGTGAAGACCAAGCACTCTTAGATTTTTCAACAATACCACGTTCCAACATGTCGTCAAGTTCCTTGTTCACCATCGTTTGCCTTGCCGGGGAAATGGGGTAATAACGTTGTTTTATGGGTGGGCTATCAGTATGAATAACGTGTTACACCAATTTAGTACAACCCAATTCACGACCTTTTGAATTGGCAAACAGCTGATTCGTCAAACTACCTAGTTGTTCTTGTTGGGAATCAGTCAGATGACACCAGGAGGTGACATGTTCAAGAGATGCGACAGATTCATGATCAAACGACCATTCTCCAGAGCGTAAGTCAGGGACGATGCCCATCAACTTCCAGAAGTCAGCTCCCAAAATTAGTGAATGAGGCAATTCAGGGACAACGAGTATGTCGATGATCTTGACTCGATCGCGAAGTTGGATAGGGGTAGCCACATTACCAGGACTACTACAGGGTTGTCCATTTGCAACAGTACACGAAGTCACGTGCTTTGTGAATGGCAGGTTTAGGGTTTGAAGAATTTCCCATCCTGTCTTTCCAACAATTGTGCGAGATGCACCGGAATCAAGGAGACCCAAGAAAGGAATTCCTAAGATGGACACAGATAAGTAGGGTCGCTCATCATTCTGAGCATGAGCAAGGACAAAGTTGAGTACGGGCTGAATTGTCAAGACTTCAATCGGTTTTGAAACTCGGAAACAACGCACTAGCCGATCATCTACCGCGTCGATCGGGAGTTTTTTTGAACACTTTGGACAGGTCTTGGTGGTGACATTAGGACGTCCACATTGAAAACAATGTCTCCTGAGAGGTTCAGGGCATTCGCGAGATAAATGTCCTACCTTCTGGCAATTCCAGCAATTCAAAGACTTACTCGATTTGGGTGGTTCTACTTTACATTCCGCAACCATGGGCGTACTAGTCTGAACATAAGCTAAATCGGGTTCTAGGGATGCATTCTTACGAGGGGGAGGAGTATAAGCCTCTACAGCGGATTTTCGCGCTTCCAGCTGCCTACCCAATTTTAATAAATGAGCTACTGATGCAACCTCCACTAGACCTAATTGGCGTTGGTAAAAAGGGGCGATATTGTTCAGCAAAATTTTTATTTGTACTGTTTCATTAACAGGGATGCTCAACCGGTTAAATAAATTTAACATGACCGAAATGTAAATACCCATTGACTCATCGGGGCCTTGTGTTCGTTTTTTAATCTCCTCTAAAAGTCGATCGTCATAATTGTGAGGTTGGAATTCGTCCCGAAGATTTTGGACGAGGGTGGACCAGTCACTACAAAATTTTTTGTTCGCTCGAAACCAAACCAGGGCCTTGTCTCTAAAAAGGTCAGACGCTGAGGCAAAAAGAGTGGCTTCCGAAACATTACGTGACACCTGTAGTTCACTCACGCGTTCCAGAAAAGCGCTAAGCGACAAGATCTTATTATTTCCGTTATATGTCAAACCCCACTTAGAAACAGGTACAGACTTGATTTCAGGTAAAGTAACAGGGCATACCGCATTCCTATGCGAGGGTGGTTCAATATTAAGCAGGGGTGTCATTGCTTTTGGCGAAGAAATCGCGCTAGGGGCAACATTATAATCAGGGCCAACACATGACACGGTTAAAGGGTCATTTTGAAATTGGTCCGCAATGGCTGTCAGGTCAAGTAAAGGGGATACTGGGACCTTAACGATTTCCGTCTCCTTTGTCGTCCAATTCAATGCCATTTGCTCAAAGTCGAACGCGAGCTCGTTCAATATTCGTAAGATGTCTTTACGCTGCTGCGTCTCGTCATTATTCATTGGCTGAGAGCGTTGGGCTCGTCCGATGGCATGTGCCAATTTAGTAGTGATTTTATCGATAATGCAAACAGCAGTCGAATCAGGGAGAGAATCTATTAAACAGCGAATTTCGCTAATTTTTTCCCGTAGGGCGGTTACGTCTTCGTCAAAAGTCACATCGTAAGTCGGTAAAGGGAGGCGTAAATCTCTTTCTAACCGAAGTTGTCGCCTTAAGTTCGCACGTTTTTGCGCAACCGTACCTTCGGTTTGTACACCCCTTAACAATAATTCATAATTTAACTCCTCCGAGTTAAGGCGGTCTGGTAACAATTTAAAGTCCATCGTAAATACACAATAAACAACAAACGAAAAATATCTTGGGTGAGTATCTTATGTCAACAAATCAAAACGGAATAAACGCAATAAAAAAAAATCCAACCAAAACTGGCTCCACGTGTCAGGCGCCAAACTTGCTACGTACCTGTACAGGTGACGCAGGTGATCGCCGTGACGAAAGTTTCGGCGTCGCCGGCCAGCCCCAGTGGGATAGGGTGGGTAAAACGAAACAAGGATCTACTAGCTCTGATCAAACAAAAAAAAGAAAATAAACCAAAATAAAGGCGCCACTTAATTTCTTTTAGGCTGAAAGGAACCGCGGGGAAAAATTAAGAAAAATCACGTCTCACCCAAGATATGTTTTCAATACAGTTTTATTGACACGAAACAAGTAATAACAACATTAACATTAAACTGAGTCAAAATTAAAACAAAATCGATAAACAAACCAAAATATCTAAACTCTAAACAAAAAAGCCGCAACCGCGCTTAAAATACCAAACTCTTCAAAATTAACCGGAACGGTGCGCAAAAAGAAGAGATAGCAGACAGCAACTTTTTCACGTATCACAACGCAGTATGAAGCTACATGCCGTTTTCCGGTAGCGTAAAATAAAATAATAAACAGGCCAACCTTATCCCCGTATTTGTCGCTCGTCGGTCGGAGTGTTGATCAGCTCCAGGTGTCCGCCGGGACTCACGAGACCGTGCCGAAGCGGGGAATGGCCAACAGAGTCAGACGCTCTTGCCGAAAGCGGCACCGAGGTGAGGAAACCCCTTAACTAAAGCCTGTTAGGAAGAAAGATACGCGATAGAAAGTGTCGAAGCGATACAGAACAACCAACGACTCACCCGTTCGCAGAACTGCTTGGAAGGGAACAGGCGTGGACAATACGACTGTATTAAAACTCTTCACGTGTAACGGGATATAGCCAGATAAGAAAAGCTGTTTTTGCCTTCGTCCACCATCAATTTTTAGGCGAAAACGTACACAAAGGAAAGCACAACGACACGAAACGGGTTGTTACACCGAGAAGAACGAGAATCATTCTGTTCTGACAAAATCGCTTCGCACCGGCGAACGGAAAGAGATGGGGTTAAAACAAGAAGAGATAGTGTGTCTCCGCCAACCGTGACAGAATCTTACGTCAACGAGGACCAATGGGCTTAAAGAGCAGGGTTCAATTTCTGTGTAGCTAACGTGGGAACGGAATCGCTGATTTCACAATATGATACAATAATGAGTAAATCAAAAAGGCTAAATAAAAATCTATGCGACCGGAGAATTTAACTTTCGCAACCCAAACTTTTCCTTATCCTAACGTTTACAGGAAAATGAATAACATGGGGAAATACTTTGAAAGCAAATCGTCGGAGCGCAAAGAATTTGCCGGGCGGTCTGTGAAAATAATTTCACGGGGAACAATATACAGGGTGATTCGGGGTCGGACAGAAATTGAACGGTAACACGCTTCAGGTTTTTGGGTAAGCGGCGCTAACAGAGAAACACTTGAACCTTGAACTAGTAAATTGCTCAGGCCGTATAGGACGTCGTCTCGTGAAATCTAGCAGCTCGTGATTATTATTACCTACACTGAGAAAAATGTTCACTGCTCTTTATGTGAATTTACATAACCATTAAGAGAAATTTCTATAAAATATGTATAAACAAATTGTCTAATTGGTTCATTAGATTTTATGATATACGTAAAGAAATTAAAGGAATTTTACGGTAATGCGAACAAATTTAAAATATTTTTAAAAACCGAATCTGCTTGATGTTTATTTTAAAAAATCTGTTAAACATCAAGCAGAGAAGACATTCAACGATATTTAACAGTATTTTGATTTGCTTTTGTTTCGTAGTACATTAAAATTCCTATAATTCTTTTACGGATATCATAAAAATTAATGAACTCAGAGAATCAAAATACGTCAAAATATACCGGCTGTTTCATGTGCACTGAAGTGATCTCCTAAACCGTGAGAGATAAAAATTCTGTTAAATGGAAGAAAAGTTGTACAAATTAATGCCTTATTCGTATCCATTGACAGAACGATTTTATTCTTATTTCTTCTCGAGATATTAATGAAGATGTAAAAAAGTCGATTTTTTTCCTCTGTATCTCTTTTATTATAAATAATTCTGAATTTTTGATGTAACTTTCGATAGGCACTTTTTGATTCTGCTTCGAATAAGGATGAAGCCAAACGTATCGTCTTTCCACGACCATCATCAGTTTCGATTTTTTAAATACAACGTATATCTTTTTATTATTCTATTCCATAGCATCTTTTCTCCTGATTGTAATGATATATCACAGTTATAAAAATAGCTGATATTAATTTGAAGCTAAAATAATACAGATTTTTGTATGAAAATTTTATTTAATATATAATTTAAAATTTTTAATTCATTTTCTTAGATATAGTGTAAATTATAATAAATTATTTAATATTTTTTTGTATCGCTATTGTAACTATACACTGCACTTACGAAAATGATTTTTTCCCGACAAATACATTGTGATATAACGTGCCAGACTGGTACCTCAGCTTTAGTAAAGGAATGAAACATCCTAATACTAATTATACCAAAAATGTTTGGATATCACTGAATAGTGCCTTCTGCAATGACAGGGCAGCTAGAAACGAATATTTTTGTGACAAATTTGAAAGATAATTTTCTTAACAATGTATTTTTTTTTATTTCCTTAGCACTCAGTGGCTCTCAATATTATACAATCTTTAATTTTTTTAAAACATGGCTGAATCCAAAAATGGTACTAAACTTTGTCACTCGTTTTGACGAGATCAGTTATCAGTTGGAGTTTGGCACGTTATATCGGGAGCACCCTGCAAAATTAAAACAGTATAAAATAAGCTGGATTTTGAAATTGAAACAGTGAGATAAATAATAAGGACGAACTAAAAAGGCAAACATTAAATTCTTGCAAAAATGTTTCGCGAATTCATATATTCGATATATATGCTAATAATTTTTAGCTGATTTTTTGAAAAACTTGTCTTATACATCCTTCGTACTTAGTTAAATTTAAAAAAATAAGCTTTTCTAGGAACTAAAACGTTTTCAATAACAAAACATTAGCGTTGTATATCGATTAGATATTGAAAATAAATTGAAGGATTGACAGGCTTCAAGTTTCATTAAATGAAAATTAGATTTTGAATTTCTTTGTTTGATCTTTAGCAATTAGTTAATTTCAGCTGTAAGCAGTTCTTATAATGAACTTAAGTTGACTGTTTATTTATAAATGTTAATAATTCCTTGAGACTTAGGCCCGGTCTTTTCATCTCTGAGTAACTTTAATCGTTGATTTATTTTCATAGTTACAATTGTCTCTACAATTGTTTCTATAGGAATTAATCAACAGTTAAAGTTACTCAGAGATGAAAAAACCGAGCCTTAATAGATAAACGTAATTGTGCCCTTTTCGTTTGTTTATTTCCTTCACATAAGGTTCTTGTCAGATGTTTTAACTGTAAGTGCAGATATCTCGAAAACCGTAAGTTTTAGACCAATGTTTCAATGTTACAATCAGAATTTAATGAGCTATTCGAATGTGTAAAAATATATAGGGCATTTCATTTAAATTTTTTGATAAAATTTAAAAATTTAAGTTTCAATTGTTTTTGTGCAAATGCACATAAAAAATGTTTCTATTACCCATAAGGATTATTCTACACGATATTTATAATTAGCTAGGTACGCCAAAGATATTTTTCTAATTGCTGATTATGAATAAAATACCTCTACATTTTAGTGAATAAATAAAACAGCGACATCCTACGATCGCTTTTTGACCTGACATTGCTTTAGGATAGACAAATTGAAGCGGGTTTGCTACATAATAAGTTTACCCCATGCAAGGCGGCCATGCTTGCTGTCAAAGTATAATAAAAGAAATGGGCAGGGGAACTGTGACTTTGCACAAGGACAGTAGCAATTTAGCTTCGCCAGTGTAGCACCGTCGGAAATTTGTCGCTGTCAAGGTTGCTGCAAGGTCACAACTACACTTCCACGTTTGGGGTCGGGTTGAACTACCAGATAAGTCGATTCTAGAACCTCCTGTGACCTTAACCCACATTATCTAGGTCACCTCTGCGAGGGTCACCTCTGCGTCGGATCACCTTTGTGTAGATCCGCCAGTATGAGCGTCGCCTTAATTTAAAACCAGTTCACTATGAATATGAATTGAATTTATTAAGTAATTTATTATTCCAGCGAATCGAACCACGTACCCTCAGGCGCTTAAAATTGTCGCGTCCACTCACAGTACAAGATTAATCTAAAATGACTCGCTTAGAAATTAATGTGCGTAGCTTTTTAATTTCTTCCGAATCAGTTGGAAAAATTCGTGTTGTTAATAAACCGAATTGTAAAAATAACCTTGAAATCATTTTTATCTAGAATTTAGGTCAAGGTCGAACTCCTGACCTAATTTTTACTTAAAATTTGGGTCAAGGATAAAACTATAAATAAACCGATTCAAGGACCTCCTCTCACCTTGACCTAACGAATAAACCGATCCTGGAACCTCCTCTGACCTTGACCATGAAATGTAGGTTAAGGTCAGAGGAGGTTTTAGAATCGACTTGACCCTACTACTAGAATGTGAACGAATATTATACAATATTATCACATTATCACTGACTGAACATTATTCTTTCAAACGACAGGCAGCTGGAATCTTGAAATTTGAAAGTGTCGCAAATAGATTCTCTTAAATGAAAGGCCACGGATATAATTTTTTTCAAAAATTCGAAAATATCTCAAGAACCGTTACATTTAAGTATAGGGAAGCTTCAACAACCTTGACTTGGAATAACATGTGGAATCATAATTTGTAATAAAAAGTATAGCATTCCATTAAAAATAAGAAAGTTAATGGCGTCTTCCGGTATAACCGGATGTGACATAAAAGTGAAATTATTTTATTCTGAAAGATCACTTCCTCCTAGGGCAGTGTGTTAATTTTCAGAATGTTTGTATGTTCCTTTCCTCGAAAACTTTTAAAAGGCCACTCAACTTGGGAGACCCTATATTAAAAAAGAAATTGGTCAGAAAATAAAATAACGTATCCAAATTCGTAAACAAGACATAAGTACCTGTACCTATTTGCTTTACCACTTTTGCCAGCTCCAGAAATTTTTTAATTGAATATATTGATGATTTTTTGAATTTTTTTTTTTTTTTTTGAAAAAGTGATCCCACGTTGACACTTTTTAGATAACTAACTTACGAATACCTACTGAAAATTTTAACTGATAATCTTCAGCGCTTACTCAGAAAAACTTTTTCAAAAATTAACAATTTGCGAAAGGGCTCTTAAGGTACTACACCTGACCGAATTTTATTTAGAATTAGATGTATGTAAATGAAGAAAAAAAGGCAAAAAAACATAGGTGATGCAGTGTAAATAAGCATTTCATTAAAAAATACTTTTTGTTTAAGAATATGTTAAAATACAACTTATTTTGCTTCTTTACAGAAGAAATATTTAATAAAATTGGAACATGTTTCAATTTTTTTCTTGTCGATAACACTTGAGTAAACAAATTCGAAGGGTGTATTAACGACAGCCTCATTCACGGTGAAGTAAAAAAAGAACATTAACCGCTTCCGGCTTGGGTGTAACCCGCGCCAATATAGAAAATTTCTTTGTTCGATTTTTCTCACAAACCCTTGTCAACGGAGGGATATATTGGACCGGCGGAACATTTATTTACGTGTAACTTGAGCCGAAAAAGGTTTATTGTGTTAAACAGTACCTCAAATATTCAGTTAAATGCAATTTTCAGGATTTATTTTCAAAACCGATGAATGAATTTCCTTGCTAAAGCACGGCGTGCCTGTTCAAATATCAATTTTCTGGAAGATGCCTTTACTAGACTGTGGTTATATTGTACAACATGATTCGTTAACTTGCACGAACATTTTTTTCTCTTGTTTGTGGATGGATATAGAAAACATAGAAAGCAGTTACTATAAAAAAATACAAATTGTTGATTATTAGTTTTTACTTCAAGTATTAAATAGTGTACAGGGTTTTTGGTAATATTTTGAACGGTACCTATACACTTTTTATCAGACACATCAAACAATGTTAAGTACAAACGTTTTAAGAATTTACCTTAACCGCCAGAATTTATTAAAAACGAAAACCATAAAATGACGATCCGAAATGTAACAAATGAGTACCGACTTTGTTATTTTAAATGGAACACCCAGTATATTTTCTCGAATTAAGACCGATATTTTTCTCCCAATTCCAAAAATATGCCGTTTGCTTATATTTGGTTACATATTTTTGAATTTATTTTGGATAGGCTTTGGAGATATAAGAATTTTATTTTAGAATTGAAGTTTGTTCTTGTCCGATGAAAATAGTAAGTACAAAGTTTTTTTAATCTCAAACCGGACAGAAAAATGAAGGGAAACACACTCAACGTTTCGCTATAGATTTATAGCTGACGAAGCTATAAATCTATAGCGAAACGTTGAGTGTGTTTCCCTTCATTTTTCTGTCCGGTTTGAGATTAAAAAAACTTTGTACTTACAATTTTAGTTTATGGGACAAGAGTTAATTCTAATTAAGAAACTATTAATCTGGGACATTTCATAACACAAAATGTTAACAGCTAAGACGAATTAACATATTATGTGATATAAATTAAAATTGTACTAAAATATGATAATTTCAAACTTAATTGTTGTAAAAAGTTTGAAACCAAACATAAGCAAATTATATATTTTTGGAATTAGGAGAAACATATCTTTCATAATTAAGGATATACTGGATCCATTAAAAATAACAAAGTCGGTACTTATTTGTTACATTTCCGATCGTTAATCGTTTTCGTTTTTAATAAATTCTGACGGTTCAGGTACATTCCTAAAACATCTATATTTAATATTTATTGAAATGTTTGAAAATAAAGTGTGTAGTAAAATGTATAATATAAACAAAAATGTAAAATATAACCAAAAACCTTGTACATAATTATTGTACGAGTGAAACAAATGCCTTTTGCCTCTTATTTAACGAGTGTAAATGAGGAAGCCCTAAATAGAGCCGAAACAACTATCCGGAGATTCGCTGCACTCGTAACTGACTTACAATTAATTTTTTACATTTTTAAACAGGTTGCTAATGTCATTCTGACGCAATTATAGTTCTTTTTTTCTATTACTTATAATTATTTATGAATTATTTATTCATTATTAATAAAATATTTATAATATATCTATATTGTTGAAAAATTTGGAATTCGGAAAATTGAGCCACATAATAAATAATATTAAAATAGACACTACAGCGGTTTCGACCTGTTAGATCATTTTCAAGTGAAAAAAAAAACTTAAAGAATATGTAAAATTGTAACAAAAGTAGGAAATAAAGTAAAACCTACAAATTAAAAATTGTTATTATTATTTGGTTATTCACTAACGTCAAGTTTTAAGTGCATATAATTATTACTTATACAATGTCTTTCAAAAAGTGTGCGACAAATGTGATTTTTTTTATTATCGATTTTTTTAAAAATTTATTGAGGCGGAACGCTTTTGCCTCCCTTAAAATCAAATTGAGTAAAGTCAGATTAAATTTATCTTGAACGGTATACAGCTTGGACACCGAGAAATGAAGACCGTTTAAGAGTAAAGTGCTCTTATTTCACAAGATGCAGGAAAATGTCATAAGAATAAAATCTTCAAAATTAAAATTTATAGCTAAATATACATATACAGCTTCCTATCTCAAAAATCAAAAAATCAAAATTTATTGTGAACTACTCTGTATACACGCTTCATTTAGAAATACTGGTGGGGTTCCCTAACATAATATAAATAGGAAAATCCGAAATTCGTTCTTATTTCTCAATTATTTCATTTATTCCTGAGTGATTATTTCAATGCGTTCCAAAACTTTGTGCTTTTTTGTAGCATGATAGCAATTCATTGAA
This sequence comes from Prosopocoilus inquinatus, assembly GCA_036172665.1. Classification (NCBI taxonomy): domain Eukaryota; kingdom Metazoa; phylum Arthropoda; class Insecta; order Coleoptera; family Lucanidae; genus Prosopocoilus; species Prosopocoilus inquinatus. Next base: position 48,070,407 of record CM069870.1, read on the forward strand.
ATAATCAATCAGAACCAAATGCGGTAATTCAGAAATCAGATCGAACTCATATTTTCCTACTCATATTATTTTGGGAGACACTAATCCCACCAGTATTTCCTAATGAATTATGTATAAATAATAATAATTGTAGTCTTTTTTTATTTTTGTGATAGGAGGCTGTAATTTCATATTTGGCTATAACTTTTAGTTCTGAACAACTTCTTGTTATGATACTTTCCTGTATCTTGTTAAATAAGAACAAACTACTTTTAAGCGGTTTTCATTTCTAGGCGCCCACGCTGTATACCGTCTAAAATAAATTTTATCTGACATTCCCCAACTTGATCTTAAGAGATGCAAAAGCGTTCTGCCTCAATATTTTTTTATAAAAATCGATAAAAAATTGTTCCATTTGTAGCACACTTTTTAAAAGACACTGTATGTACCGAAAATACTAAATGAGTAATAAACCCACGACGGACCTTCCAAGATAAACGTAAAACGAATAAAGCTATATATACAGGAGTTTCCGAGCAGAACGAGAGATTTGAGAATCGATATTGCGAAATGGAAAAAAATTCTAGGCAGAAAAACTTTTCTGGCTCCATATCGTCAATGCATATGAGTTACTTTTTAATCTTTTAATACCGTAATTTTATAATCGTTATTTTAAGCATAAATATTATTTTTAAAAAGTGATTCCTTAAAGTTTTGATCATAATTAGGGCTGCGAAGAGGATACCTAAACGGCTCAATTAGAGTGACGTCAATTTTTTATAATCTTTGTTGAGTATCGAAACGAACTGTGTCGGAAGACAATCTTCACGAATGGATCTCGGCTTGCAACGCCTGGGAAACCTCACCGAAGTTCACTACGTCCCGCAGACCAGACTTTATTTGCCCTTGACACTGGTTACCTAGAAATGCTAATTGCGAACTTAATCTTGTAGGCGCTTTTCGTTTTCGGAATTTTTCGGTGAAATTAGAAACTCAGGTCATGGCCGTTTCAATTTTTTAATTGTTAAAATTGTTCCGAAAATTTTTCGGATTCGTAGCCGAGTAGTGATCTCTGTAGTGAAAATGATTTGTTCTGTCATTCAACGGGCTATTAAAAGTATGTCGTAAGAACTTAAATCAAAGTATCAGATATAAAATTACACTTTAAGGTGCGCAAATAGAAAGGTTTCCTTTAAAGCGGCGGCTGCACACGTCAAACGAAGGCTGTTACTGAACTCTCTGAACGTTTTCCTCTCGAACTTGGAGTAGCAGTCGTGAACAGTGTTTTGTCATGAATGTGCCTTTTGCGATTTTAAAAGTATTATTTTTTATATTTACGGAAGTTGAAAAACTGATGATTTTATCTTTTGTGTATTGTTGTCAAAATGGCTATTCACACTGCCAGAATTTAATTATTTGATATCTGATATTTGAACAGTAAAACGGACCGATTTGACGCAGTGTAGTGACGTATTTTAAATTGATATGAGGGTGTTCATTTGCCTGGCAACGTCATCAAACAAATCAAAGATATTTTGAGGAGCCTATGTCAACAAATTGAGTTGAGATGGCAATCGTAAACGCTTCGTTAAAAATAATGGAGAATGGCTTGAAGGAAACGTTAATTTTCAAGAAATTGTTAATGAATCTTTACCATCAACTTCAACGGATTCCACCACTTTTTCACCTGGAAGACCTTCAAAAGAGTTTAGTGAATGTTGTGACAAAACTAAACGGAGGAAACTCAAGAAATTTTGCTGAAATAAATTGCGTGATCTGGGAAAAATAGACTCTGCTGCAATAGTAAAGAAATTATCTCAAGCGTCGCCCAAGCGAGGTAACAGAGTGAAAAAGGCTAGAGAAGCTTACGAAACGCAAAAAAACAAGACCAAGCACTTGCCATGATTATTGATGCTTATCTTACCACGCACCAGTACAAAAAATCAGAGAGCAGTTAATCAAATTACTCCAAATTTGTATCCCACTTATAATGCTATTAAACAAGCGAAAAAGGACCGTTATCCTTCAGATATCGTCGTAACAGAAATTTTTGCGACAATTACATTGCAATAATTAATTGACCATACAGTTCAAAGATCATGTGAAGCTCAGGAGGAGGTGTTTTAAAGTATAGCAGGTTTGTGTGAAGAGCTTACTTTTGTTGTGAAGTGGGGTTATGATGGCTCACAACAAAACCTCTATAAACAAAGGTTTACAACTGAAGGAGAATCGGATGAAAATTTATTTAGTATTCTTTAGTTCCTATTCAATTATATTGTAACGCTGGTGAAACCAAGAAAATTATATGGCAAAATCCAGCTTCTTCTTCCACAAGGTATTGTCGGCCTATTAAACTTATGTTTGCTAAAGAAACGCCACAGTTAATTTCCGCAGAAGCAAGCAAGTTTATCTCCATTGCATTCATGGATTAGGTTCATGGAATGTATACTTCATATCGCATGTCAGCTATCTGTAAAGGTTTGGCAAGTCAGAGGAAATGAAAGTAAAAATGTTGTGAATGAAAGGAAGATATACATTCAAGACAGATTAAAAAATGAATTAGGTCTTTTGATGGATATTCCTTCGCAAGTAGCAGGTAATACTAACGGCGGAAATACAGCACGCCATTTTTTTAGAAATGCTGAAATAACAGGCCTTGATGTAGAATTATAAAATGTTTTCAGGTTATTTTAGAAACATTAAACTGCAGAGTTCCTATAAATGAAGACGCTTTTGACGCCCGTAGTACTACGAAATTATACTTTACTTTTTTACCGGATACAACCGGTCAGTTCGACATTTTGCAACAATTTTATGTTTTATATTGTACTTAAAATGACTGAGCGGTTGTATACGGTCAGTCGTAATCACTCGTAAATAATTTATGCGTAAAAATTTTTAAAACTATATCTTTTACGCAATCGCATAATGAAATTTTGACCGTCCGGGATCGCTTAGTGTGACGCCCGGCCTAGAGCGAAAGTGTGGAGCGTAGTAGAGCGAATGATTTTACTTGCATTTCCTTGCGCTGCGCCGCGTCGCACAGTGGGGCGTCTTAAGAAAAAGTGATTATGAGCAAGAAAATCAACTTGACTAATCAATGAAAAATATGTAGCCATTTCATTTGTAAATGTCCAGGCCACTTAAAATCGAAAACAAAATTTAAATAACTTTCTACGTTTTTGAGATATTGAACTTCAAAGTTCAGTTTATTTAACGTAGCCGCGCAGACAATATTTGTATAGGTAACGAAGAAACTAATATCCAAGTATTTTAAAATTTTTCTCCAAAACTAAATTACAGATTAAATAAGGCACAATTACTACTGTTTAAATAATATAAAAGATCTTGACAAAATATCATACTTTGACGAGAAAGGCATAGGTTTGCTGGTAACGATTTGTTAAGTAAAAATAAACTAAAATAGTAAAGGAGACTGTGGTTTAAAAGATAATTGAAGTTAAGTAAAAATAAACTTTAGTTACAGTTACAAACAAACGCCCAGTATAAAATTTATCTGGATGAAAGGGCATTCTTTTATGTTTCTGCCCTTAGAAAACTAATGTCACTGTTACGGAATAGTTTCCGAGCGGATTCGTGTCTTGAAGGCAGATTTCGAAAGTAAAATTGTCACTATTTTTTTAAAGTTTTTTAATTAAATCATAATTAGAAATTTTCTCATTACTTGTAAGATAATCATAAAATTGAATATAGTACATTTCTAATCCCCTTTCTTAGAAGCCATCCTAATGACCCCGGTCCCTAGGCCTACATAAAAAATGCAGTGAATGTCACTACAAGGAAGACCGATTTTTAAATAAAAATAGGACATGGCTGTGAAGAAGTTCATGGCTTACGTTTCTCATTGCTTTAGTGCCAATTGGAAAATTATTAGAAGAGGCGCAAGAAGCAAGAAACAATGACATCAGAAATTTTCGGAATTTCATTCTCGTAAATCTAGCAAAAAGCCAACTACGCAAGATATAGTTTACAGACTACTTTTAATATTTGATCCTCATGTATCTTCTATAACACCAACCTTACAGAAAAAAAAGCAAGTTTTGTGGACAGAAACATTAGAATTTTTGGATCTGGTGGAAGATGGTTACAAAGAAAATGTACAAGTGTCTTATATCTAATTTACATTATCCGACTTTGCATTCAATTTTGAGTTTTGAGTAGCTGAAACGTGATATTTTTGCCTTTACAATATTCAATTTTCCAATCGAGAAGCTAGTTTCATTCGAGATACACCCGAATGTAAAAAAATGTGTAATATAAACTAGACTTTATACAGAAGACTCAGCATCAGATGATACAGAATCCAGCACTGAATCCTCTTTCGATGACGGTATTTAAATAACTCGTAAATTTATAAAATATACACTTATCTTTAGATTTAAAATATCCGGATGCGGTAAGAGAATTTAAAAGAAGCTTTAATTTATTTTATTTTTTTATGTGCCATGTGCTCATCCTTCTAGAATCTTTATATATTAATGACAATAAATTAAATAAAAAATGGAACCTTTCGACATACTGCTAGTCGTCATAGGACAGGATATCGACTTTCTTATTTTAAATGGAACACCCTATATATTTTTACATTTACATCTACGGATCATTAAGAGTCCGAATACACATCAATTGATAATTTTGGTTTCCATGACAACGAAAAAAGAACTTTTTTATTTTTCAACCTGAAAAGCTATGAATCGCATTTTTTCGATCGAATGCGATCAAGTGTTTCGAGAAAATCACTCCTTTGATGGTATTTTGATTTTTAACATTTTTACAGCATTTGAAATTTTAATTAGGTAGTAAACTCATTTGTTTAAATAGAACCTCATACGTTTCTCAGCTTCAACAGAACATTTCTTTCTGAGTACGCTGATATCAAATACGTCATATTTTCTTTGAAAATAATTTAAAATATAGCAAGTTTTATTGAAATTTTACACTCACTTCATTACAAATGACTTTCAAAGAAAATATGACGTATTGGTATTAACGTACTCAGAAAGAAATGTTCTGTTGAATTAAGCTAAGAAACATATGAGGTTCTATTAAAAAAATGAATTATGACATAATGAAAATTTCAGATGCTGTGAAAATGTTAAAAATCAAAATATCATCAAAGGAGTGATTTTCTCGAGACGCTTAATCGCATTAAGTCGAAAAATTTCGATTCATAGATTTCTAGATTGAAAAATAAAAAAGTTTTTTCTCGTTGTCATGGAAACCAAAATTAACAATTGATACGTATTCGGACTCGTAATGATGTCCTATGACGACTAGAAATATGTCGAAATATCCCATTTTCTGTTTAATTTGTTGTCTCCAAAACTCAGGTTAATCTGTTAATAAATAAAGATTCTAGAAGGGTGAACACATGGCACGGGACACCCGGTATAGGTCATTATACATGGCGCGGGATACGCGGTATAAATCTAACACACTCACAGGTACGTTTGTTAATAACGTAAAGTTTTCAGCGAAACTATGTATTCATTCATTCATTGTTATCGAGAATGAAACAAAATTATTACAGTCTCTTAACTGCGCTTTAATTTAGAAAAAGTGAAATTACAAAACGGGCAACCACTTAATTTATTATTTTTCCAGTACGCTAATACTTCGAATGAAACTCCCCCAATACCTCGGCTAAAAACAGTGGGAAAAGTTACGTCCACTGCACTCGCTCAGAAAATATTTTCTCCAGTTTATATAAGTTCCGACGGTGTTTGCACATATACTCGGAATTGTCTAAATAAAGATTTGCACGCTCGCAAACTTATTCCTGTCAGTCGCCGAAAATTCGCCCTTAGCTAAAGTTTATTTACACTGGAACTTCCGACGACTATAAAGAACAGAATACGATGGTATATGCCTGCAAGCGTATTAAGTTTCCAGCATTTGAGTTGGCGCTTTTATCTACGAATATGTTCATGTAGTAAATTCAACCTTTTAATCTTATCTTCAATTACTTTGATGAGCTTCTTTTTATTAAATGTTGCATCACAAGAATACTCTCATTTTTGCAAACAAATCTATATTATTAAATTAATATAAAATTACCCAAGTCCTTCCAGGCATATGAATTTCAAGCTTTGGTTTTAATGTAAAGTTTTCCAGGTGATAAACGGTCACGAAACCTTTAGTCAAAACATCAGATTCAACAAAACAAACAAACATTAGAAACAAACTACAGGGGCGGGTTTTCTTTAACGGATGTGAGTAATGTTAAACTATTTGTTAAAAAACTAAAAGTATATCTTCTAAATAATGTGTTTTATACTGTCAACGAATTTTTTAGTCAATAGCGTTTAAATGATATCAATGTTTCTTGAGAATGCTTCATTATGCCTCTATATTACATTAAATTTTTAGAAAATTTTTTGTGCAAATCGTTTTTGATTGCAGCGAGAACCTCGAGCAGCCTCTGGACAGCTGTTTCAGCCCTGCTTGGGGCTTCTTCAGCAGAGACAGCTGTCCAGAGGCTGCTCGAGGTTCTCGCTGCAATCAAAAACGATTTGCACAAAAAATTTTCTAAAATCTTTCATTACGCTTTGACAGCAAGCATGGCCGCCTTGCATGGGGAACTTATTAGGAGCAAACCCCGCTTCAATTTGTCTACCCTACTGTAATGTCAGGTCAAAAAGCGATAGTAAGGTGTCGCTATTTTATCTGTTCATTAAATTTTTAATTCGTAAGCAATCTTATGTCTGTGATATGTATTTATGTACCTTTTCTTCATGTGATATTTTTAATAATTTGCTATGATCTGATCATGTTTGTGATATTTATGTACATTTTGATATTTTTAAGTAACTTATGATCTGTGTTGCTATTTTCTTTTTGTAAGCTGTGTATACCTATCAAATTCTACATCATTGCACCATGATTAATGAATAAAGAATTATTTTTATTATTAATATTGCAGGTCTAAAGGAGTTCGCCCATTAGACCTGACCGTAATAGGCGCACATCCGGACCGACACAGACAAAAAACATTCTTTCCACATATTTAAATGGGGTAACGCCCACTAGCCCGTATCGGCTCCGACATGCATTAGATCGTGCTGGTCCCGACCAGACAAATTTGCCGGAGACGAAATTCTCCGAACCGGTGCTTAGCAAAGAAATGTCATTTATTTGCCAAATAGAGTTGTGTCGTTCACGAACGATTGAGTTTTTTCGAACAAATCTTTTGAGTAAAGATTCGTTCATTTCGTTCGTTCGTGGAAGAACGAATCTTTTTGAACGATTTGATTCAGATGAACGAAATAAACGAATCACACTGCACCGTAGTTTTCAATTTTATTTGTGCATTTTTCACTTCTTGTTTTCATGTATTTTAATAATGAAAATATATGAATCATTCTGTATATTTTTACATTTTTGAAGAAAGAATAAAATTAATTTATCAATATTATAGGACAATATATTAATCAAAAAGTTTGTGAGATACACGGCTTTCAATAACATTTACGATGTTCAGGTAGGCTGTGAGTGAAGATTTGTAAACAATTTAAGTTTTCTGTCAAATTTCAGTCAGATTATTTGAAAATTATATCTGAGCGTAAAGGAAGTGTTGGTTGGAAATACTTTAGTGTTTTTAATATAAATAAAGGAAAATGTAATTATTGTTTGAAAGAAGTGAGTAATATCTGTCTTTTATTTATTTACCATTGAGTAGGTCGTGATTTTAGTTTAATAGGTTGGCTATTAAAGTTAAATTAGACAAACTAATTTCATGTCATTATAATATATTGCGATAATAGTGAGTTTTCGGCAACGCTTTTCCGTTACGTTAGACGGCCATTTTTGCTTATTAATGTAATGTAAGTTCGTTTGCGGTTATCGTCAAAAATAAATTACGTTATAAACGTTTTCGGAAATTAGTTATACGGAATAATAAATAGTTATTGCAACCCTAGTTACGGGGAAACCATAATAAGGAACACCGTATTTTGACGTTTGCGCATGCGCAGAGCGTATTTTAGTATATGGTTTCTTTATTAACGTTAAGGTTTGACTTTAATTAGGTCCGTTTAAAGTCGACCTTATTTTAGTACCTTAACGCTAAATTTGACAGTTGCGTAACCAAATAGTGTCAAATTAGGACTTTGATTGTGGTTTACATTTTTGATAATTACTTATTATAGAAAATGAACGTATTGGCGTCTACGCCTAAACGTTTAAGAATCACCGGTGATGAAGATATCATTTTGCTCAACAGTGAAGATAAGATAAACCCTTACAATACGAGATTTAAAGGATTATTTTCAACGAATGCAATGTGGAGACAGACAAAACTGACCAGATAAAAACTCTAGGTTGAATCTAATAATGGAATGTTTCCAATCTTACGGTTTAAAATGAAGTGCAGTGTGTTCCCGATCATTACCTCGACCTACGATTACGACTTCCGAAACTTCTTCTTCTTCTTCGAAAAGTTGTGTAAATTTTAAGAAGTAACGTATTCATAAGTTAAGGATAGTTTTTGATGGGAATGGCTTCTCTGCAAATTTTTCTGTCAAACTAAATATCTGAAAGAGGCCCAGCAACGAATAGCGAATTGCGTAACACCTAATAATACGTTCGCAAATGGTTTGCAGTAACTGTCATTCCAACTAACGCTGTTTTGGTTACCTTAACTCTTTTAACGTCGACTATAATAGGGTAAGCACTAATTGTGGGTTTTTGGAATAACTCTCTATTTTTCATTGAAAAATTTTGTTGCAAATCGTTTTTGATTGCAGTGAAAACCTCGAGCAGCCTCTGTACAGCTGTTTCAGCCCTGCTTGGGGCTTCGTTAGCAGAGACGTAGCCCACTGCAAACAAAAACGACCTGCCCAATTTATTCGCAATTGCGATGTAAGAGTAATGATCAGATAAAACAGCGACATCTTACGATAGCTTATTGACCTGACATTGCAGGAGGATAGACAAATTGAAGCGGATTTGCTCCTAATAAGTCCTCCATGCATAACATCAACATTACAGATTATAGGGAAATTTTTTATAACGGAAAACACACTACCGCAAACTCACTAATAACTTGCCATGCCAAAATAAAATACGTAAAACCTTAATATAAGTATTACTTTTGGAGAATCATTCAGAAGAAGAAACGTCAAAATTAATTAAGATGCAAGTAATTTGAATTATCAGCTTTAGAAAAACAAAACCAATCCACATACCTACAACAAAATGTTTACGTTACATTGTAACACTAAATGCACAAAGAACATACATGAAGAACAGCTGCTACAACCAGAGATATTCCATGTATTCTCCACACCGCTGCAATAACAGCAACACAACATCAACGAGAGATGTTTCAAGTATTCTCCACACTGCTACAACAATAGCACCACATCATCAATGAGGCTACTGTCAACATCCCAGTAACCAAAGATGTCCCATGTATTCTCCACACCGCTGCAACAGTATTTGTACCTGAGACAACAGCATCACTGCCTCAATAAGTGTTTGTACATGAGACAACATCACCACACCATAAAGAGTTTCAACAAGGACATCCTCAGCGCTGCATTCAACGTTCCAGGAACCGGAGACGCTACTATAAAAGGAAGTGTTAAAATTTAGTGATAAAGAAGTGCGTGTAGACTATAGGGGCATTCAACGGATACAATCGATTCACAGTCGATTTATGATTACATACAGTTTAGCGTTCAACGTATATGAATCGATTCAACATCGATTGTTAAATTTTTAATCGTAAAAATTTTAAACATATAAAATAGCGACATCTTACTATCGCTTTTTGACCTGACATTGCAGTAGGTTAGACAAATTGAAGCGGGATTTGCTCCTAATAAGTCCCCCATGCAAGGCGGCCATGCTTGCTGTCAAAGCATAATGAAAGTTTTTAGAAAAATTTTGTGCAAATCGTTTTTGATTGCAGTGAGAACCTCGAGCAGCCTCTGGACAGCTGTTTCAGCCCTGCTTGGGGCTTCTTCAGCAGAGACGTAGCTCGACATTCCCACTGCAGACCGAAAACGACTTTCCCAATTTATTTATTTTTGGTCGATTTGCACAAAATTTTTCTAAAATCTTTCATTATGCTTTGACAGCAAGCATGGCCGCCTTGCATGGGGGACTCATTAGGAGCAAATCCCGCTTCAATTTGTCTATCCTACTGCAATGTTAGGTCAAAAAGCGATAGTAAGATGGCGCTATTTTATATGTTCATCATTCTAACATCGCATTTGCGAATAAATTGGGCAAGTCGTTTTTAGTCTGCAGTGGGAATGTCGAGCTATATTTCTGCTGAAGAAGCCCCAAGCAGGGCTGAAACAGCTGTCCAGAAGCTGCTCGAGGTTCTCACTGCAATCAAGAACGATTTGCACAAAATTTTCTAAAATCTTTCATTATGCTTTGACAGCAAGCATGGCCGCCTTGCATGGGGGACTCATTAGGAGCAAATCCCGCTTCAATTTGTCTATCCTACTGGAATGTTAGGTCAAAAAGCGATAGTAAGATGTCGCTATTTTATATGTTCATAACATATATTGTTTATTTTTAGGTATTAAATAACAGGGAATTATATACTTATTTATTCGTTAGAATAAGAAGTTTTTTCGGGTCTTTGGACAATTTATTTCCGCATTTCCGTGTTGTTTGGTTAGCTCTTGTTTGTAAGGTTTTCCGACAGTTAATTTTGCTTTGACAACAAGCATGGCCGCCTTGCATGGGGGACTCATTAGGAGCAAATCCCGCTTCAATTTGTCTATCCTACTGCAATATTAGGTCAAAAAGCGATAGTAAGATGTCGCTATTTTATATGTTCATAACATATATTGTTTATTTTTAGGTATTAAATAACAGGGAATTATATACTTATTTATTCGTTAGATGATGCATAAATGCATAAATAATTTCTGAATACGACCATATGAACATTTATGCTTTTGTTTTAAGACAAAATATTAGGTTACTGAGAATTTTTGTTAAAAAGTAATTTTTTTATGCAAATAAGTACCATAATTGAATAAGATTTCTTAATTTAATAATAAGTTTAGTTGTGAATGTTTACTCGCATCCGCCTACTAGATATCTTTTTTCAAAATCTTTTATAGTATCTTGTTATTTTGTTTTAAAACAAAAGCATAAGTAAGTGTGTCATATAGTGTATTCAGATTTTGCTTTTGTGTCACGTGGTATTAATACCCAAGACAGCATCCATAAGAAAAAAGAGAGTTGACGGTCGTATCTGCGAAACTGTCAATCCTGAGCAATTTCTTCGGACTCTATTATATTGTTCGTCGAATTTAATATGAAAATATGGAATTTCATGATTTTATTTTAATATTGGAGATTTTCGAAAATTGGAATTTTCAGTTTTTTGAAGATATTTCAAAAACGAATTAAGGTAGACAAGATTTTTTTGAATATTTTAATAGGCTCCAAAATAGAGCAACTTTTTGTAGGGTCAAGTGACGTAAAAATGAGACACTTTTTAGAACTTTCAATTTTTTAATGTGTTGAGTCCTTCAACGGAATTGATGAAATTTGTGTAAGAGGTAAATGATGAAGAAAAGAATATTGACAACTTAAGAACATACAAAAAATACCTTTAAAAAGGTGAAAATAAATAAAAACTGTCTTATATTTAACCCCGAAAAAGTCTAAAAATGAGACATGCCAGGTTAAATATCATAAAATGCATGTGTACGTGGGCTGCTGGAAAAGTTTCTGGAAACGGTATGAAAAAACGCATATGAAATTTGGTAAACGGTATCATTGTTTTTCGAAGTATTCACCTTTGACGTCAGTACACTTTTGCATATGCTCGAACCAATTTCTAAAGCACGTTTTCCACTCTAAAGATGGTAGCTCAGAAACCAGTGTCCGGAATGTTTCAACCGCTGTTTCAGCCGACGAAAATGGCTCACCACGCATTTTATTTTTGATATTTGGGAACAAAAAGAAATCATTAGGTGATAAATCAGGTGAATATGGACAATGAGTCATTAATTTAACATTTTTGTTGAACAAAATATCAACTGTTTGCCGGGCTCAGTGAGAGCTGGCGTTGTCATTATGGAGAATAATTCGTCGATTTCGATTGTTTCTTCTTATTTGATCGATGACTTCCGGCAAACAAATTGTAGTATACCAATCAGCAATCACGGTTTTTCGATCCTCTAAAGCCACGGTTGCTACATGTCCAGTTAAACCAAAGAAACAAGCAATCATTTGCTTCGCAGCACTGCGTGAACGGACAACTTTTATTGATTTTGGTTCATTTAGAAATACCCAAATGGTAGAGTATTGCTTACTTTCTGGCTCGTACGAATGGATCTACGTCTCGTCACCAGTAACGATGTTATAAACTAAATTTGAACAACCTCCGTTGAATTCTTGAGCATTTCTTCGCACCATTTGACACGACCCTGCTTTTGCGCTTCTGTTAAATTGTGTGGGATCCAACGACTGCAGAGCTTTCGTACGTTCAAATGATCATGCAAAATCTGGTGTATTCCTTTCATGTCAATGCGTAAGGATGCTTGAATCTCACGGTATGTCACATGTCGATCTCGCTCAAGCATTTCACGCACAGCATCTACATTAGTGGCAACAACAGATGTTGATGGACGACCTTCACGAAATTCGTCACTGAGAGAGGTACGTCCACGCTAGAATTCGGCAAACCAATTATAAACACTGCTCTTTGATGATGATTCCTCTCCAAAAGCCAAATGACCCCGATTGAGGCATTGTTTCGGCGTTAGACCACATTTGAAATCGTAAAAAATCGTGGCACGGAAATTTTCATCCGAAATTTGCATGCTTACACAAAATTACTTTTTCTCAAATGCTGTACAAACAAAACTAATTCACTAGGATAGGAACTGTCAATAGAATTATAGGCGAAAAACGTTAAATTTTTGAAATATGACAGTTGATAAACGCTAACAATTCTAGACCTACTAGATTCCAGAAAATTTTCCAGCAGCCGACGTATTAAGGGCCGGTTGCTCAGCGGTGGCTGTTTAATGTTAATTTTCAGTTAGCTTCCATCTGTTCCCATGTAAAAAAAGCTGAAGGTTAAAGGAAGCTGTGACTGAGAAACCGGACCTAACAGACATAGGCGACCTCTAGACCAATAATGAGACTTTAAGGGTAAAAATTTATTTCATGGAAAAAACATCTACAACAAATTAACACATAGATAAGTAAAATGATAGAAACTTTTATTAACTACAAACTAATAAATAAAAAATAAAGTTCAGTTCACCTGAATTTTGCGTGTCTCATTTTTACACCACTTGACCCTAATTTAACCGTCTTCGTATCTCTTATAGTTTACAGATCCCCATGGTGGCCCTTTACTTATTGTAACTCTGTATATCTTCTAATTATAGGTGCTTTCTTTCGCTTAAAAGTTTGAATCGCTTTTTCGAATAGTTTGGACCTGAATTTAGTCATTCTTGCTACAAAACACCTGACTTGAATTTTTGATTGACAGTTCAATTGTAAATAACCATAACTCAATCCGGACAAGTTTTAAAAATAGAAAGATTCAAAGAAAAGGATGTCTGTTTTCGAATCAAAACACGTTTGGATCATGATTTTGAGAGAGAAAGAAAGCACCATATATGGCATAAACTTGCATAAACCAAGAGTCACAAATTGACAGCAATAATACATGTGTCTGTGGAAACGCGGATACTTGTCAAATATATCGGCAAAAAGTTACTGTTTATGTGAAAGCAGTATTCCTACTACAATACGGATACGGTTACTAATAGAGTACTTTCTACACAATATTCTATGTAAACGAATCTTCAGTCTAGTTTCACTCGTTTGTATGCATGGTTTCGATTGATACGTGCTATCCGCGGCGGAAATTCCGCCCGTAGTTTGGCTCTTACAGTTAAATGACAGCAGTTTCATCCATATCACGTGCTAACACGTCTAAGGCCCGATTTCTTCGCATACGGATAAATTTATCTGACAGGTAGTATCCTTGGAAACTATTATCGATACAACACGGTTTGCAAGGATAATACCTTGCAGATAAACTTATCAGGAGGTGAAGAAATAAGGCATTACTCCGAGTTCACGAACTTTTTTGTCTTCATCGGTTACCATAACTAGCAAAATATTTTCCGAATGAGCGAAGTAGCTATTACGCTGAATTACTGGGTCTATAATTTTTAGAACATCTGACAAGTAGCGTGAATCTGTAATTAACTGAAAAAGGTGTCGAGATCCATCTTCAGGATGTAGTTTCACTGTAAACCACATTGGTTCGTAAACTTTCATTACGTAAGTAACCAAATTGACCAGATTGTCAGAAGGATTCTCAGTTGCAACGCATAAACGCAGGATTCTATTTGCTCGTGTTAACCATCTGGCATTCGAAAGTTTTCCGGGTGATTTATTTGTCAAATCTTCTGAAAATGTTTCTGAGTTGACAGCACAGCAAATTTTATATAGATAGAACTGATCGGTACTTAGGTATGTTTCAATTGTCTGAGGTATTTTCGCGGGACGGGGACGTTTCGCCGCCACCATTTCACCCCCGATTTTTTCGCCCCTAAGTTAACATATCCTAATTTTAGACATTAAACAGTCTTGTCCAGTGCAACAGGATTTTTTTTTAAATATTTTGCACCCTGTCTAGAGGCTTTACTTCAGGAGCTGGAAAAAAGCTTTAAATGTAAAAATTGTAGGATTTTATGCCTGTTATCTTTTAGAATTATTAAAAGAAAAAAATGTGCACCGCAAATTAAAGAAAAAAATACAACTTTTCTTTTTTAATTGGAACAACCTGTATGATGTTTACTAAGACGAAAGATCATTTTTTCCTGATTTCAAAAATGTATAATAATATAGGAGGGCCGTTCATGAGATATTTGAAGCTAGAATATCAATAAGTAAATTTATACTCTAAAATATTAAGGATTGTTTTATTGTTACTTCATTATGTTAGGCTTCCAAATTCGATTTCAAGACAATATGTCTTGCATTGTATTGATATTTTAAATTTAATTACATCACGAACGGCTCTTCCAAATTTCAACATATACAGTCTGTTTGATTTTGGTTGTCACGGCAGATGTGTCGGCTACTGTTAGAGATAGGATAAAATGTTAAAGAAGGAAAGTTGTTCTACATTTAATTTTCGAGTATCTGTCTTAGCCGGAAAAACAACTGAGCATCAAATGTTCAAGATGTACCAAGACACTGAAAATTTTAAATGAAATGTTCCTAATTTTATTGCGTTTTCTAGAACTGTAAAAAATTCTCTTTTCAACGATATATCACATGTCTAATTATCTATTCAATTAAAAACATAAATCCAAAATTAGCAAATGCATGCTTACGTTTATTAGAGCTTTAGTCGAAAAAGTAGGCGGTAAAACAAATGAAATTATTTTTCAGCTTCCAATTGAATCGATGAGTGCATAATGGTGTTCAGTCCAAATTTACTGTGTTGAGAAAACAACAAACAACTTTCTAGGTTTTTATTTTAAGTGAATTATTGACTTAAAATTCTTTCAGGTAAGGGTATATGAAGCCTCCTGAAGCCAATAAATATTGAAAATAAAAATCTAGAGAAAGTTGTTTGTTGTTTTCTCAACACAGTAAATTTGGACTGAACACTGCTATGCACTAATCGATTCAATTGAACAATGTTCGCAGAAATCCCAAGATCGAATCTGTGATAGGACTTTTTTTATCCAAAATTTGAACTTTTCTTTACTCAAAATGTTTAAGTAACATTATAACAAATGTTCGAAATGAAATCCTCCCACTTGAACACACACTTCAGCAGGACGGCGAAGATTTTCCCAGACGCGATGTAAAATATTAGGGTTCCTCCTTATAACATCTGCTGCATTTTCCAGTCGTTCTCTTAAGTCAAGAATGGTGTTCACTTCTGTTCGATAAACGATTGATTTCAAATGGTCCCACAGATAAAAATCGATGGGGTTCAAATCTGGAGACCACAGCGGCCACGCAACAGGACTCCATCTGCCTGTCTATCTGTCTCCATAGTTTTGGTCTAACCATTCTCTTACTATTCCTGATGTATGAGGAAGAGCTCCATAATGTAGTAACCACATCCTTTGCCTTGTAGCCAGAGTAACATTTTCTAATAATTCTGGAAGAACATTTTCCAAAAAATGTAAATATTCTCCCCCGGTTAGACGATCTGGCAAGATGTATGGACCCACCAAAATGTTGTCGATTATACCACACCATACGTTAATTCAAAATTCGCCCAATAGTGAAAATTATGATAATTGACTACTCCACGCCTAGAAAATTTAGCTTCATTGATACAAAGTACTTTTTTAAGAAAATTTGGTTCCCCTTCCCATTGCTGAAAACTGAAGTCGTCGCTGTGAATCTTGTGAAGCAAACATTGTTCGGAAATGCTCACTCATGTGCTCTCATGAACCAACAATCTACTCACAGGACGCTCACGGACGTTGTTAAACGCGAAGATAAGCAATACGTTCTTTCTCTTTTGTTCAACTTCACGAGCGGGTCGTGGCCACTGGTGAGCGCTCATTTCGATACATCAAGACCAAGACCTTAGTAATGGACTTTTAGTTCCTTTTTTTTAATTTACGAATCAATCTCAATAAAATTTGCGAATATGTCTCTCCAAATATTTCTGTATCACAAAATATAGCAGTAATTTATTTTGCGGGACAAGCCTATTATTTAATATATATAAAAAGGCTTATTTTGCTAATCAAATTAATGATTAATGTTAATTGTGTATTGTTCATCGGTTTAAATATGGGAAACGAACGGCACCGTATGAAATTGTGCAGTATTTTTAACGGATTGTCTGCACACTGCATGTCTCATGTACTATGCCCGCCAAAAAAAAGGTTTTACACGCAATTTTGAGTTATTTTATTAGTTTGAATGCAACTTTAAACTTTTTTCTACGGTAACGTAAAAAGCATAGAAATAAACGGGTGAATACCTCATAGCAACAATAATTAACTCGTCCATATTTACATTAGGACATATTACCTGTCCCAGATTTTTTTGGCGGGCATAGTACTATGCCCGAGCAACTCGTGTGCGGTTTCCGCTGCTCTCTCATGAATCATGAGCTCTTACAGAATGAGTTTTATATATTCGTTCACGTTCGCACACAAAATGATAACGTTAATTCTGACGAAGACGAGTATTTTCTGTCGAGCACATTTTTCGTTACTCACTCGACAGTGGTTAATGAATGAGCGTTTCCGAACTCTGGGAGCAAATGACTGCAACCGGTGGTAATGAAACGGGTAAAAAAATTTTCATGCAGAATTCTCCATTTTGTATTACGCGATACGCCTGTTGTTGTAAAGGTTCTAGTACTAATATTGGGATCTTCATCAACTAATTCGAGTATTTCTTCTTCCGCAGCAAGCATACCCGCAAAACGTGTCCTACCTCTTAACACTGTGGGTTGTAATTTCCCGGTCGTTCTTAAACGTTGATGCAGGCGTACAAATATTAGGCGTTTATGACAATTGGAGCGATACATGGATCGGGATAGAAAAGTAAGACAGAACGAATGCCTTTAATGCAAGTAAGAGGGAGAGAGTAGATTAACCGGTATATACCGCTCCAATTAGCGTAAACGCCTATTGGTGGCGATTTGGTTACAGTTCTGCGTACCTGTCATGAGGCAATTTTTTTTTTTTTAATCTACTGATCTATAACCCGATGCATATCTGCGTATTCCGTATTGGTAAAATACAATGCAACGATAGCTTTGTCTTTACAATGACAATGACGTTTATTAAAAGAAATCAAGCATAGACAATGTAATGAAATTAGATTGAGCCTCCTAACCACAAAAAGTTTTTTAAAAACTATATACCTATTTCGGCAGCTATGCTGCCATCTTCAGTAGATGACTCAAAAAATATTTGGATAAACATAACAATCAAAGTCCGGACACTTGCAAAACGAAATACATATAAAAAAATGTTTCAGCTCTACAGAGGCTGCTCGAGGTTTTCACTGCAATCAAAAACGATTTGCAACAATTTTTTTTTAAACTTTCATTATGCCTTGACAGCAAGTATGGCCGCCTTGCATGGGGGACTTATTATGTAGCAAACCCGCTTCAATTTGTCTAAACTACTGTAATGTCAAAAAGCGATCGTAAGAAGTCGCTGTTTTATCTGAAATACATATAGTTTTTGATTTTAAATCCGAAATTCCTTCACCTTATCGACAAAATATGGTTTACTGTGAGATTTGTTTATTTTTTTACATTTTTCACCAAAATATTTTACAATTTGAATTATTCCTTTATGGGGCACGACTGGAATTGAAGCCGAAGCCCATATATCTTCTAATTTTGATGTAACAATTGTAGCGTAGCCGCCTTGCATGGGGTGACTTATTATGTAGCAAACCCGCTTCAATTTGTCAATCCCTATGCAATGTTAGGTCAAAAAGCGATCGTAGGGTGTCGCTGTTTTATCCATTTAAAATTCTTATTAAAAATACTAAGGTTTCATGGTACGTATAAGATCTTTCTTGTAACATTTCAAAAATTCAGACGTAAGGCACACCCTCTAAATATTAATTAAATTCAAAAGTATTTCATAGGTGCCATAATATCACTAAAAGACAACATAATTTTGCTATTAGGTAAGATTATTTAAGAGTTTGGTTTTTTGACCCACCTCACGGCATAGCCAATATCATCCAAATCGATTCAGGCTAGAGTTGTGTCGTTCACGAATGATTCAGTTGTTTCGTTTGTTCGTGAGTGAACGATTTGATTTGATGAAGTGTTGGTTGGAAATGATTTAGTGTTTTTAATATAAATAACGGAAAATGTAATTATTGTTTGAAAGAAGTGTGTACGGCGGGAATCGATATAACAAAACGACCCGATCTGTTCTTTCATTCATCTCGTTCATTTCGTTTATCTCATTCATTTCGTTCATATCGTTGACCGACTCAAAGATTCATTCGGTCGTTTTTTTCAGAACGAATCATTTGAGTCGTTCATACTAATAATATAAACGATTCGTTCGTGAACGACACAACTCTAATTCAGGCGTTCGCTTGTTATGAAATAATTAATTTTCTCTTCAAGAACTTAGAAAAAGAATACCAGTTTAACAAAGCAGTATGTGTAAATAAGTTTTGTTAAATGGTCTTATTTTGAGCTCAAGAATCTAATTCTCTCTAATAAACTCCTGCTTCAAGTTAAGCACCACTTACTTTTTTTATTTCATCATTTTAATCGACGAAATTACTAATGTTTTATACTAAAACATAGGTGACTTACTTCAAAATTTTGGCAATTATTGGGTCTTGTTAATCCGTCAAAGTGTTCGTTAGATGTAGTTGTTTCATTTAAATTTAAATTCATTCAAACATAATTAATTCTTACTTTTCTATATATATAATAAGACGTGAACAGAGTAGAACGAGGTCTACAAGTTTAAGGGATTAGCATTTAATTTGGCAACAGATTTTAAGAAACAGAGCTCAGTAATGAGCTTGTAACAGTCAAAAATGTAAGGATATCTGTAATTGCTGTGAGAATGTTAAGATGATCAAGACTAGCCAGTAGAAGGTCTATAATTACGTCGCTGCTCACCACAGGACACAGAATGGCCAGATTAAGATTTGCGAGAGAACATAAACATTGATCCATAGATGACTAGAAGCCGAGTCTTGTTTACCGATGAAACAAAAATGAGAACCAAATATCTTAAATGTGAATCATATAATTGTGAAATAAGTTTCAGATAAAAATCATAGATTTCGTAAACGAGTTTATGTGTTTAACAACATCCTTTCAATTTAATTCCGACTTGCCATGACATTTGCCAATTTATTTGTATTTTTCATTAAAAATATCCAAAATTATAATATAAATATAATAATAATTTCAAACAAATCATTTTCCATAGTTAAGTGTGTAATTTTCTTATTTATAGGTTAAATTATTTTAAACCTTGGCGCATTTATTTTGACCCATTAAAGATAGCGATAAGCGATAAAATATTGAGTTATTTATTAGTGAAAACTGTCAACTCTTGTGGGTTTTCTGTAAGTCGTGTAAAGTATACGGTCAAACTTTTATATAAGTATTATTTCATCTTTGTGATCAAACAGATAATTATCTAATTCTCCATGTTTTTTTAGTTTTGAAATATTCCAACTTATTGTGACCACTGTAATTAAGAATTCAAAAATGTAATAATATATGGAGTGTTCTATTCAAAGCAGGAAAGTTACTATCGACTTCCGGTAGAACCGGAAGCACGTCATGATTTCAAATTATTTGAATAGATCGTCATCGATTACTGCCATATACAAATTTTCAGCGACCTGTAAGGGGTAGTTTCCAATATATCCTAATAGGCAATATTCATGTATATTAACTAAAATATTACTCCAAATATCATGGAGAACATATCTGATACTTTTTTTAAAATGTTTTTATATTACATATCGCGAGCTTCTGTGAAAGTCCATCGTCGTGCGTAACATTGTGCAAACAAATGTGACCGTTTATCTTTGCAGAACGAAATAAAGTCATACGCCCATTTAATTAAAAATTATTTTGTCTCTCTCTGTGCAGTTTAAATATTTACGCCTGCTTAAAGCGATAGGAAAAAAGTCAAAGCTACATTTATTTTTTCAACTCGGTAAAACGTTCGTTTGGTCTGTTTGCTTACGTTACTTCCTGCTAAAGCGAATTACAAAGTCGCAAACTGGCAAAATTGAGGTTCTCCAGAAATATATTCAAATTCTAAAATTAATTATCGGTTCTCATCATTACGGTTTACCTTATGACGGGAATAATATTGAAGCATTCTGTACATCACGACCTACTGGATTTCACAAGACAGACTCTCTTATCCGGCCTACGCAATTTGTTTATTTAGAGAAAATTTTCTCCGTTTTGGCGCTAGTTATCCAAATTGAAGTTTTCTGACACTTAAACGTCACAATCATCAAATGATGCATACTTTTAACTTTGTTTTTATTAGTAAATGATTTTTATTGAAAATAATAACGTAATTGAGTACGAAATTACATTATAAAGCTTCGCAAGTCAGAATCAAAATAGAAAAACGAGTGGTTTGAATTTACCAGACTTGGTTCGTGTTTTAGCAATTTTTGTCAAAGAGGGCAAGTAATTTTTTTAAAGAATTACTGAATTACATTACATCATAGAGTTCCTCTTAGTGCTGCAACAAACAAAGAAGACTAAAGAAGCAACTGGAGTAAGGAAAGATAAGAAATTTTTTTTGTTTTGTATCTACCATGTGAAATTTCAAACTGTTTTCCCCTGCTTTTTTAAGAATCAGCGGAAATTAAATCATTTGTAGAATGAGTACTACCGCTAAAAAAACTGTACCTGAGCTGACCTCAGTCAAAAATGACGTCGCGGTTATATATTTTTCCGGTTTTTTTGTTTAAGTGGTGCCAATGCGCACGCGTCCAGTTTTAGAAAACGAGTCAAAGACGAGTTTTCTAAATGGACAAGTGCGCCAAACTGTCTTATGAAACGGGTATTTTACCATATTTTTTTTCTATTTGGGTGCTTATACATGAAAAAAATCATAAAGTTCGGCGTTATTTTGTAATGTAGCATGGGGAATTTTTATGTTATTGATGCGGTTGGTGAAATTGGTCGACGCTTAAAATAATTTCAAACAAACGGCAGTTTTGAGGTTATGCCTATAATTATATACTTTATGAGCTTATAAAATGTTTCAGTTATGTTTTTGTAATTTGAGATATTAGAAAATAAAGGTAGTTTCACACATATATATCTTGGAGGTAGCTTATTATTTATAATTTGATATTTGAACAAATCTAACAGCGTATGTTGCCACCAACGTGACAAAATAAAATTTCGGGTGCTTTAATGTTCTACTTTATGAAACCCAAATGAGTTTCATAATGTAGCTCATAAAAGCACCGAAGTATACGTTCACAAATTAAAAAATCACCACCTGTGGCGTTATGTTGGTATAAAACATAAGTCCCCTGTAGAACATTAACAAAATACTAATATCTGTTTTTTTATTTATTTTCCATCGAAGTATGCCGTGAAAGTTTAGGGAAAAAGTGGTACTTATGCAAGTAACTAAACTTTGACAATGAAAGTCATTTTGATTTTGAGTTTAGGGTTACTGCGAATGAAGGAATGTTGTAATATTTTCTTTTCGTCACAAGGTGTAATTTTCATTTCTTAAATTATATTGCCGAATTAGTCGTTGCAAATCTTCTCTAAACATGTAATTTAAAAATTTGTCCGTAGCAGTACGTTTGCCAGAAGTAGAACTTTCGAATTCGTCCCGTTTATTCGTCAACATCCCTTATACACTTTTGTGACATCTACAATAAGTATTGCTAAATGAAAACTACGCTTACAAATTTGAAATATTGTACTCACCGCAAAAATTTCTTCTACTCTTTCAATAATTTCGATTTTTCCCAAATCTGGCCTGTCCGTTTGGTACCTTACAAATACTTTTTGTGTAGCAATTTTCATTTCGCGTCTTACAATTTTCACCATTTTGACATAAAATAATTATTTATTTACATAACAAATTGACTTGTAGACTTCTTAAAGTTGAGAGTTTACAACACCGGTTGATCTATCTGACGTGTCACATTTTGGCAAATGTTATAATGACATGAAATTAATTCGTCTAATTTAGCTTTAATAGCCGACCTAATAAAATAAAATCACGACCTACTTGATAGTAAATAAATAAAAAACAGATATTAAAAAGTAAGTATTAAAGTAACTTGTCAAATCAATTTTATTATTGGTTTATTTACATTTATATTCATTGTAATAAGCCGTTTCAATTAATTACAGTTTGTCTGCTATAAAATTGCTTGTGAACGATAAGGTAAAAACCATGAATCTATTATAATTATTAAATTTAGAATCAGCGATTTGTTCCGAAGGTGTAACCTTATCTATATTTCAAACACTTGCCAATTTTGTTACCCAATTTTTAGCTAGGACTCTGTTGCCGGTTGTATTTTTTACAAGGCAACGTCGTCAGTGGCCTTTTAATTTGTGAACAAATTATAGAAAAATTATTTTAAGTGCAAAATGTTCTGTATTAGACTGTATAAACATTTCACGAGTAGTTACTTGTCATGTTTTTTGGTTTCATTTATTCATTTAACACATGGCGTTACACACTTCAGCAAATAGTTCAACTGCGATAATTCGATATTACACACGCTCAAGCTACCAGAATAAATACACTGATGGAATACATTTCGGACTACTTAATTTAATTAATGTCAAAGTTGGCGACGTAGAGTTGTTTAACTCAATTAACTAACTTTCTGATAATGATTAGTACCTGTTTTAACAACTTTGCTTATTATATCGGTGGTTTCAAATTGAGTGTGCACTGAAGAGATCTCCTAAACCGTAAGAGATGCAAATATGGTTAAATGGAAGAAAAGTTGCACGAATCAATGTCTAACTCGTATTCATTAACAGAATGATTTTTTTTATTACTTCTTCTTGAGATATTAATAAAAATGTAAAAAAATCGATTTTCTTTTTCTCTCTGTATCTCTTTCACTATACATAATTTTGAAATTCTGATTTAACTTTCTACAGGCACTTTCTGATTCTGCTTCGAATGGGTAACAGAATTGAAGTCAAAAGACCATTCGCTACCATCATCAATTTCGATTTTTTAAATACAACTTATGTGTTTTTATTGTTCTATTAATTAGCATTTCTTCTCCTGATTGTAACGGTACATCACACTTAATAGTTGATATTAATCTGAAGCTTAAATAACACATAATTATCATATGAAAATTTTATTTAATACATAATTTCAAATTTTTAGTTCATTTTCTTAGCTATAGTGTAAATTATAATAAATTATTTAATGTATTTAATTTATATGTATCGATATTGCAATAAGGCACTGCATTTACGAAAACGAATTTTGACCGAGAAAAACCTTGTAGCTCTGATGACAGGTACAGCTTTAGTAAAGGAATGAGACAGCCTAATTTTCTCATTTTGGCTTACGCCATTAGACTGCCATTAGTTTAAAAGAAAATCTGAATACTAATTACACTAAAAATGTTTGGATATCGGTGAATAGTGCCTTCTAATAAGACATTGGGAGCTAGAAATTAATATTTTTGTGATAAATTTGAAAGATAATTTTTATAACAACGTATTTTTTTTAAATTTTTTAGCACTCTGCGTCTCTCAACATTTTACTATCTTTAGTTTCTTCATAAACACGGTTGGATCGAAAATTATACTAAACTTTTTCACTCGTTTTAACGAGGTGAATTAATAATAGTCGGAGTTTGGCACGTATGTCGCGACCACCCTGCAAAATTTGAACAAGATAAAGTAGGCTTTGAATTTTGGAAATTGAAACAGTGACTAGCGTTGAGATAAATGCTAAGGAGGAACTAAGAAGGCGAATAATAGATTTTTGCAAAAACGTTTCGCGGATTCATATTCGATATGCTAGACAACACATAGGTTAAAAAAAGAATGAATGCCTTTAAGGCGGTGGAGGACATTTCGATGATTTACTTTTATTTATTAATTTCATTTCACTTATTTCACAAATTGATGTTCTTTTTCTAAGATTTTGTTATTGTTTATTTTGTTCTGTTAATTTAATACTCCTATGTTTAAACTTTTGTTTATTGTTAGTGTTTTCCATTTAATATAATTTAATTAATATTTATTGATTTTTGTTCTCCCGACAGTTGAATGTTAGTTGTTAATACTTAACATAAAAAAGTAGTTAGGAATAAACTTACTTATTAAGTAAATCATGACGAAATTGTATCAGTTTCTTTCGTCACATTCAACTTTACTTGAAGAAAAGTATTAAGTATTATACATCACTGAAATCACCAGAAAGAATGCTATGGAATATAATAATAAAAAGATAAGAAAATGAACCAAAAATTTGAAATTATGTATTAAATAAAATTTTCAAATAAAAATCTTAATTATTTAAGCTTCAAATTAATATCAATTATTAGGTAAGATATACCATTAAAACCAAGAGAAAAAAATGCTTTCGAATAGAACAATAAAAAGATATACGTTGTATTTAAAACATCGAAACTGATGACGGTCGCGGAAAGAAGAAACGTTTGACTTCAATTCTGCCATCCCTGTTCGGAATAAAACAAAAAAATGTCTGTAGAAAGTTAAATTGGACTTTCAAAACGATTTATATTAAAAGAGATACAAAGTAAAAAAGAAAATTTACTTTTTTACATTTTCGTTAATATCTCAAGAAGAAAAAAGAAAAAATCATTTTGTCAATGAATACGAATTAGGAATTGATTTGTGCAACTTTCCTCCCATTTAACCAAATTTGTATCTCTAACAGTTTAGGAGATCACTTCAGTTCACACTTAATTTGAAACAGCCGGTATATCTCGTTTTCGGCTTTGTGTTTGGAATAATAATAATAATAATAACATAATATAGAAAAGTTAGAATGTGTTAAAAAGTAATCAACAAAGGGGCGTACTCTGTAACTTTTTAACGGGCTGTCAAAATTTAGAGGTCCTTTAAAATTTAAAATACAGTTCCATGATTGGTTGCTACCGTAGCAACAAAGTTTAACACCCCTTTAAATTTAACGGTTTTGACTCAGAATAGACCCCTAAATATGATAAAACCAAAAATAAAATTAAATCTACTTCTTAACTTCTTTTGTTTTGTATGTGTAATCAACTTCGATGAATTGACGATATTTTCTAATTTAAGATTGACATTTTATTTTACATAAACATTATTTATTGTGTAACTAAAAGTGTTGTTTTTTCTGTTAAAACATATTAAATTGATGTGTGTATCCAGTGCTTTTATTTTTTTCTGCAACATATCTCTAATATCCCTATGTTGCATTTTAAGATAATCATGTCAAAGCATTGTAAATCTAGGCAACCAACATAACACTCGTAGTTGTTTACTACGGGTTTATTGTTGATCTATCACGTTGACTGTATCATGTGACATATTTTATCGTGAAGTCTGTGAGAAATTAAGTAATTTTTAAAAATTAACATGACTTAATATGTTTGTTCGTACGATCTCGCATTTCTGTGTATGTCCCGAATACGGGCGCCTTCACCTATTATATTATAAAGTCCCTAGATAACTAAAGTACCGCAAATACGCAATTTTGGGTCAAAATAAGCGCGACAAAATTTAAAATTATTTTACATATAAATAAGAAAATTATACACTTATCTATACCAAATGCTTTGTTTTAAAGTTTTACTTATGTCTTAATGAATTTCGGATATTTTTAATGAAAAATACAAATAAATTGGTTATATTTGGTTATTTTAAATTAAACGTCAGTGGCAAATGTCATGGAAAGTCGAAATTGAAGTGAAAGGATTTTGTTACACAAACTCGTTTACGAAATCAATAATTTTTATCTGAAACACATTTCACAATAATATTTGATTCACTAAAATAGTAAAGGAGACTGTGGTTTACGAGATAATTGAAATTAACTTCCGCCCACAATAATTTTTATGTCCGTAGATACGTATTTCGGCAGCTAAGTTGCCATCTTCAGTACGCTACCAACTTAAAAGCACTAAAAAATGTCTAAAAACAACCTTATCACACTGACAAAATCATAAAAATGTTAAACCTAACAACAATCTAATCATCCTGAAAGATATATACAGTGAGAATCTTGTAACGCTGCACATAGACGAAAATTACGTGATCAGATAATACATTACTGAATCATATGAAATTGCACATAGAGGTTTTAACATTACGTTGCTATAGTTACGACTCAATTCTCAATGCTGAATCATTTAAAAACTGCACATAGGAAGTATTAAGGAAGGGAATAATTGATCTATCCGGAAATTTGGCGGCAAATAACGCAAAGACCTCTGTCAATAAACTTCATCTGAAAATAATGTGTACCTACATTTTTACTTTTTGCTTGGTTTATACAGTCACTAAAACTAAAAATTAACTAAAACTAAAATTAAAACTATGCAAAAGTTTCCGTTTATACAAGCAAAAATTACGCATGCTCGTTGCACACCTGGCTGTCAACATTCCGAATAGGGAATATTAACTGAAGACAAAGTACAGTCAAATTAAATTTTTAAGAATTGAAATAAACGAATTCTTAATTTTTAGTGAAGTTGTATAAACCGCTTCATATCAGTACGGCCTTTTAATTTCTTAGTTAATAGTTAATAATAATAATAAACTTTTATTAAGTACAGGTAACAAAAAATGTTATTAATGTTTAGCTATTAGTTTTAGTGACTGTATAAACCACACTTATAAATCTACAGGTCAGTAAGCTCTTTTATTAATCTGTCAAAACTAAGTACTCAATAATTATGAGTATAATGTACTCGATTACATATTTACTCACAGTGGTTAAGTACAAAAGTAAAAAAGTAATTGATTACGAAAATACTCAAAACTTATGAGTAAAATGTAATCGATTACAAATTTACTCAGTGCTTAAGTATAAAAGTAATTGAGTACAAAGGACTTGAGTAATAGAAGTAATTGAGTTTTTTTTGTAATCTGAAATTATGAGTACAAACATAATGGAGTACCAATAGAAATCCGTTACTCACGTCTAATAATATTCAGGCTTTTCCAAATGCTGTTAATTGTACGCTTACCACGTGGTCTAAGCTTTCAAGTGAACGAATTAAATTTACTGTGGAAATTTTTATTTAAAAAAATTTTGTTGCAAATCGTTTTTGATTGCGATGAATCCCTCGAGCAAGCATCCTTAAGCTTTTGATTTTGATTTTATTTATTTTGTCTAAGATGTGTGTATATGTGTCCCACTTTCGATGGTATTGTACAGGTTTCTCGATGAGTAATGGAAACAGAAAAGAACCCAGAACCTAATATTGAGTTTTAACTTTTAATGCTAATTTAAATAGTTAAACCAAAAATTCGCTGTTTCTTGTTATTTTGTGGTACGATTGAAAAATGTAAAATTTACCAACACTTTAAATGCAAGTAACTTTCTTATTTTTAAAGATATAAAAAAATTATAGCTTTTTTGTTTGCTTTTTAACGTAACATTCCTTAATTAACAATTAAATCACATGAAAACTTCATAATAGGCAAACTACGAACTCAATTTTTTATATAACGTGTGTCCCAAACATCTTATAATCTAGACGCTCATGAGTTCATAAGAGATAATTCGAATTGTAATATTTGACTATTTAAAAACTGAATGTCTAATATTCAAATTATGCAAAAAATTAAAAAACGTGGGCTTTGATCCACCATATCAATTATTGGTTAATATTCAACTTATTTTTTACTGGTCAGAGGCGTCTGGACTTGCGACACACGTTAGTTTATATTGTTTGAAATTGTTTATGTAATTTATAACGAATGTTCAGTTGAAAAGTTCGATTTTAGATGAAAAAAAGACGGGAAAATAAGCAAGTGCGCTAACAGGCTTGCCTAAATCAATCATAAAAAATACGGTTTTTAAATAAGATTACAATTTCCGAAATCTTTCTTTATTTAAAGAATTGTGTAAATCTTCACAATTTTAAACATTAGCATTAACAGTAGATGTTCATTTGAGAACTAGCGGATGCAGCGTAAATTTTTATCGCATTTTGCCTTGGGGACATAAAATTCAATAATATTTGAGAACCCATAATATTTTTCTGTAGCTCAGAAAAAATGGCACTCACAATATCCACAGTTGGGTTTTCCTGTGGACTATTACGAATTTTTAAGTGATTTAATGAAGAAATCATAATCTAGTTTAAAGTTGAATAAAAAGTGTCCTTATCATATTTAGATATCGGAAATATCCATAGAATGCCATCGAAGATGAGACACTTTGTACAGTACAGTTTGGACGAATTTGCAAACGTACAAACACTGCGAATTGCGAGACTCAGCGAACCAGCATTGTGCCGCTAAGTAATGTCAACGTGACAGGAGTCGAGAAATTGAAACAGCATGCCATTACTTTTTACCTGTACTCATACTCATTTTATATGATTACTAATTACATGTACTCATTATTTATGATAACATGTACTTTACTCATTCTCACTTTGTATGATTACTGATTACATAGACTTTACTCATATTAAGAGTACGATTACATAGTACTCCTAATCAGTACTCATACTCATGAATATAATTTCCCAACTTTGGTTTGAGTATATTCTCATCTCGTTCTAACTTCATGTAATGGTACGAGACAAACATATCATGAGTGTACATTGGTGTACACAGGATGACAAGTGGAAGTCGCCATTAAATTTACATTGGCTTAATCAATTGCGGTACTTTAGTCATGTAGGGACTTTATTATATTATACATCGTGCTGTACAGTGATCGTAGATCTCTATAACTTCTTCTTGCTGTTGCTGATGACTTAGAACTTTTTCCATTTGGTCATTTGGACCTCATTTAGAATTCTGTTTACTTCTTTCATCATTGCCTCCAACGCGCAAACCTTCAGATTCCTCTGCTAACACGGCAGTTCTTCCAATCCGTTTGTATTTCTTTTAAATTTGGGTGATCTTTTATACAATATTTAAACGCCTTCACTATAGCACGTTTAGTTCCGCCAGTTACAACTTTAGGCATTTTGACGAGATTATAATAAAACATAAAACAAAAAAAAAAAGGCGAACAGCTAATATTCTTTACAAGAAAATAGTGACAATCTGTCAGAAATTGAAATTTTAGAATTAGAAAGGGGCATATTCTGTAACTTTTTAACGGGTTGTTAAAATTTAGAGGTCCTTTAAAATTTAAAATACAATTCCATGATTGGTTGTTACCATAGCAACAAAATTAAACAGTTTTGATACAAAATAGACCCCAAAGTCTATTAAAACGCACAGAAGAACTATTGGCTGAGTATGACGCATGTCAGAATCAAATTATAAAAATTATAAAAGATGAAGAATTAAAAGAACATGAAGAACATAGAAATTGTTTGGAAGCGGTTTATTTTTAAGTTTGTGCTGGTAACTTGATAAACACATTTACGCAATTTATCAGTTGCTCTAATTCTCATCCTAACATAAACAATCCAAGTCAAGTTTTAGAAAAAATGAACAGATCAAGCAAAACATCAGATGATCAAGCTCGTTTTTTTATATAAAGGAACACAACCTCGAAAATCAAAAACAGTATGTCCCATTTGCAGTCTAGAGCGTTCATTATTTTCATGTAAGACATTTTTAAATTTACCAATACATTTATGCATTTCTGAGGCAAAAAGTCATAAACGATTGCTTGAAGAGTGGTCTACAAGAGGTGACCAAGTCCACCGGTAGTATTTTTGAGTTATTAGAATTTTAATATTTGCTTATGATTATAAAATCAATTATTTTACATCAGGTTGGTTTATATTAGGGATGACGACGGGTACCCGTTTATTTAGATGGAACCGGTTCCTCTTTTTGAATACCCGTTACCCGATAACTACCCGATATCCAATAATTACCCGTTACCCGATATTCCGAAACTGCCGAACAACCAAGTAGTATTCATTTCATATTGACTGATGTGACCTACATTAACATTTTGCTCGAATGAGCATCAATTACTTCAGATAATTCTATACTAGTTTTTTAAATTGTTAGTCGATACTTTTCGGATAGCCAAGTAGTTGTCGGATATCGGGTAACTTATCGGATACCCGGGTACTTATCGGGTAACGGGTACTTATCGGGTAACGGGTAACTACCCGGGTATCAATAACGAATATCCGTGTAGTAAACTTATCGAGTATCGGTATCCCTAGTTTATATTGATTTTTATGAACAGTGAAGTTTCTGGAATATGTATTTTAAATTAAAAAAGATTGAATGTATGGTACATGGGCAAATATTAAAATTCTAATAACTTAAAACTGCTATCGGTGAACTTGGTCACCTTCTCTTGTAGACCGACGATATATATTGATTAATTGTCAATCTCAAGTATGTCGTAAATGCATAAAAAAACATAACACTCTGTTACATCTTGAAAGGAACACAGAAACCAGAAACCAGGATATGACCAAAGGCGAAGCATCGTACTCAAAAGCTAACAAACAAATCTCATCAATTATAACTAAAGGATCGAGGAAAATAGCCCGATCGGCGATAACGGCAAACGAACTTAGAGTTATATTATAATATAAGCAAAAATGGCCGTCTACCGTAACGGAAAAGCGTTGCCTCAAACTCACTAATACCTCAAAACAGTATCAAGAAAAGAAGTACTGTATGTAAATTTTCAGCAAATATCTCAGATATTTCAGAGCAAATGAAAAAGTTTTGGGAATTGAGAGTGTCCCAAGCAGCAGAAATTTTCTGCAGAAGAAGCATGTGAACTCAATTTTGTACATAGTACAAAACCGAGTTCTGATGGTTGTTTTACAATAAAAGTTCCAAAAAAAAGATCACTGGAATCTTTAGGAGATCCTAGGAAACAAGGAGAACGGCGATTTGTTACAATGGAAAGAAAATTGCAACACAACGAAACGTTAACGTACATAGAATTCATGCAAAAATAAACAGCTGGGTCATATGACAAATATCGAAGAAGATCATGAGCCTAGACATACTTATTACCTAACGAAAAAATTACGTGTCGTGTTCGATAGTTCAGCAAAATCAATATCAGGAATTTCAATAAACGATTTACATATGGTTGGGCCGACGATACAACAGGTTTTTTTGATTCTGCTATTGCGTTTTCGACAATATCCATTTGTAGTAGGAGCAGATGATTCTATGATGTACAGACAAATTTTAGTTGATCCTCAGCAAAGGTCGTTACAGCGAATTATTTGAAAATGCGCCCCTACTGAACCAACGCACACGTTTCAATTAAACACGGTAACTTATGGGCTGGCTTCTAGTTCATTTTTAGCTATACGATGTTTATTTCATTTCAGTATAATAAATCATATACGTACATGTTGTCTCGAATGATTTTGCGATTTTGGGGTAAGATTGTACGTTTTCTTTAGCCAACTGAAATAAACATCGTATAGCTAAAAGTGAACTAGAAGTCAGCCCATAAGTTACTGTGTTTAATTGAAATGTGTGCATTGGTTCAGTAGGGGCGTATCTGCTGCACAAATGACGTTGAAGAAGCAATTGAGATTCAAAAGCTCATTATTTTGGAATCTGGTAAGTTTCAACTGTGAAAATGAACCAAATGAATTTGAAATGAACCAAGAAATTTAGAATACATAAGCAATTGCAACGAGGACATACCATGCCAGATTGTCGCATGAGGAAAAAATGGAATCACTAAAACACTAGGATTATCTTGCACCAACTATGAATTAGTTTGCGATGTAATTGGAAAATTACAAACAGAAGTATACAGAAAGCGTGCTATTTTATCAGCTATAGATAAAATATACGATCCATTAGGACTTTTAGATCCATATGGGCGTGTCTAATATAATTGACCAATTTCCTGTCATTGCCAGTTTTATAGAATGTTAAAGATTTGGAAGCCTCAAAAATATTTAAAAGATTGATAATATTTCATTTCTATTTGGTCTAATGACATAAGCGCATATTCTCGAAACTACATTTTTTTTCAGTTAAAATGCCAGAGCAGGCAACATATTCATATTGTTGTTAGTTGTAACACAGCATGACAATAAATCCCTTCGATATGTCATTTCTATTTAGTTGTTAAATGCATCTAAATCTACATGTATGCCTTTTTCCTCTTTTCTAATTGCCTTTTCTTTAAATAGGAATGTAAAGGATAGAAAAAACTAAGGCGGCTAGGAGTTACAATGACAGTTTCTACGAGTTGCTTTCATGACAAAAAAATATCACAGAAACTCACCGTGAAAATGAGGCTACACCATTGTTACGGATTTTAGGGTTCGTTTTAATTTATTTTCAAACAGCTTACTCCATATTCTTAATAACCAAGGGAGTCATTCAAGAAAAAGGACTTACAAGTCGGTACCGACGCGACCGTGCAAATTATAAATCTTTTGCAATGCAGTGACGTTGTCATGGTAACTATACGGTCAAAACACTTTTTGCACGCTTTTTGCAAACCAGACTGAACGGTAAGAGCTAAATACACGGTGGCCAGAAAAATGCGGACAAACGCCACGCAGGCCAAATCTTTGTTTAATTCTGAGTTAACAATCTTAATTGAAAAAAGTAGTACAGTGCTTTCTTAAGTCACACGAGCAGCTTAAAAGAATTGTAAATTTGGCAACACCTAATCAGACAAGTACTGTGGTAGTAATCATTTTATTATTTACTATAAATCAGGTAAATACGCAAATTAGCAAGAATTTTATGTTAACATGGATACCAATTGTATTCAAATTTAAAGATAATATGAAAAAATTATAAGAACTGTTCAAATTGGTAGCCATCAGTTTCCAGACATAATTCCAATCTTCGAGGAAGCGAATTCAAAACGCGCTCCAACATATCCGGGGTGATTAATCGAACTGCCGCCGTAATTTTATTAATTACATCCTCTTCGTTCACTGGAGGCGTTGCATAGACCTTTTCCTTTAAAAACCCCCAAACGAAAAAGTCCAGAGGATTAATATCGGGAGATCTTGCCGGCCATGCTATTGGACCGTTACGCCGTATCCACCGATTCGGAAAGTGTTCGTTTAACCAATCCCTAGAAATTCTGGCATTGTGAGCAGGGGCTCCGTCATGCATGTACAACATGTTGGGTCTCAAATTCAGTGGAATATTATCCAGTACTTCTTCTAAAACGTTAACGTACTCAATTCCATTTAGACGATTTGGAAGAAATATTGGTCCAACAACTCGGAGATTTAAAATCCCCAGCCAAACATTTACCGAAAATCTTCTCTGATGTCCAATTTCCCTTACTGCCTTGGGATTTTCGTCCGCCCAAAAATGAAAATTATGGCTATTAAAGACGCCATCTCTCGTAAACAAGCATTCGTCGCTCCAGAGAATATGCAATAAAAAGTTCGGCTCTTCTTGAATCCTTTGTAAAATATTGTTACAAAACATTCTTCTGTGCACATTATCGTTCACATACAAAGGCTGCACTTTCCTTGCATGAAACGGATGCAACAAATTTTGAGATAGTACTGAATGCACTGTTGTTTTGCTAGGAATATTTAGTTCCCGAGCTATTTGTCTTGTGCTGGACGTCGGATCTTCGTAAACAGCATCCAATATTTGCTCTTCTAATTGAACTGTTCGACGCGCCCTCTAGGTCTACCGCTGTTACGATAATTCGGTATAAAGGAGCCAGTTTCTCTAAGTCGCTGATCCATTCTACGGAACGTGTTGGTGGATGGATGTCGCCGTTGAGGATACCGTATTTGATATTCTTCTTTTGCCAAGTTTGCATTTCCATTGCAAAATCCGAATACCATATACATGTCGGCGTATTCTCCAAAGGTAAACATTGTTCGGTACTAAGAACAGCACAAAATGTTTATCTTATTTCAAGAACCAAATGTCACATGAGAAACGTCAAAAATTGACAACTACTTATTACTTTTAAACAAGCAGCCTTACAGTACCACGTTGCCATATGTACTTTAATTTCAAAAAAGCCAATGAAGAAATGTTAAAAATGTAAACCATTGGTATTAATCGATTAGTTACATCAATGCATTTGAGATAATTCCATTTCTAAATTTCACCACAATGATTTTACATAGATAAATTTGACGAATTTTGCTAAATTTTAGCCGTACATCTCAAGGTTTGATGGTCTCGTGCGCCTTAAGGAAGGACCGCATAACTTTTTTGGATTAAGATGATCGCCTCAGAATTGAACAAAGAATCGTTCTACCTGGCGTTTGTCCGCATTTTTCTGGCCACCGTGTATAATGGAGCATCGACGTTAACAGGTTTCGAAAGTCTTGTTCTTCTTGTCACATCGTTTTAAATCAAAGCTTTTACTGTAAAATCGTAATTCTGTTGGATTTTCTTTAAAAAATATTTTTGTATATATAAAAATCTTCACGCAAATTAACATTTACCAGATTTACTACTGTTAATTATTATATAAAAATACTTTTTAAATAAAATTAAACAGAATATGGATTATTTCTATATTATACAAATGTCGTTGCAGGACGTCAAGATCAGGTGCAATTTACAAACCGTTAACGACACTTTGCAAATCTTTTTGAAGAATTACCTTATCGGTGTTTACTTGTGCCCATGGTTACACTAATAATGCTCTCCTTTGGCTGAGAGTTTAATGAATTAAGTTACCTGAATTTGCAAATTGCAAACGGTTGCAGACGCTTATCGTGTTTCGTGAATGACCCCCTAATTCATTAAAAAGGTCCAGCCCTTCAAGTCCGCAGCCCATAGCTAGTCTCGTCTTTTTGCCCTCTTAGCTGCCTCTTCAGACTCCATAAAGCTCTCCAAGTATTTCGATAGTCAGGCTTACCGCCTGAGGTCTTCTGGGTGACTAAATAATACACGCGTCGTCTTTGGTTTGCCTGTGGCGTGATAAGACCTACAGATTTCGCAGTTCACTTCAGAACCTTGCGTTGCCTTGGCATTTGCTGTGAACAATGGCCGTCCTCGCAGTCGTATATACTTTCTCCTCTAGACGACTACAGCGCTTACAGACTTCAGCACAGGGTCTTCCCGACAAAGCGTCGGCATTTCTGTGGCTAATTCCTTCCCGACGCTAAATTTCAAAATCGTTTTTTTGAAGCCATTCGATCCAATAATATGGTCTGAGGGATGTCATCTATGGTGGCATCCACGAAGACGCTGCTGGTTATCTGCCGCAGAGATGTCACTTGCATAGCTTCCGTCATTCGGGGCTTTTGAAAACAGGTTGACGTTTTCCCCACTGCACCGACAGGACTTAGTTTCCCTGTGGCTTCTTTAATGGAGGAATTTTCCTGAGCTTGGGACACTCTCTGCAAACATGTCCCTCCTCGTGGCAATTCCCACACGCCAAAAAGATTCTTTTGGCTTAAGGCCTGCTCCACAATGCGGCGAATATGCTCGTCGATGGCAGACTCCTTGGACCGCTCCTCTACAGCAGATTGCACTTTGATGTTGGCGAGTTCCTCTTTTTGGGAGTTCACGGCAGCTCACACCCTGACATGCCCCCTTGAGACTCGCTTCGCTGCCTCATATTCCAAGACATAAGCTACTGCGTTCTTGGATGTCTTTAGATGAGCCATTCTCAATGCCTGCTGGTTATTGGTGTGACGGATTCCATGTATGGAAGTCTGAACCGTCAAACATTTCAGGAACCCATCAGGATCTCCAGGACACGCCAACTGGGCCAGGCGTACTACATCAGCCTTCCTGAAGAATCTGCGGATTTCTGGTAACGGTTTCTCAGCTGCTCATGGTACACGTCAGTCAGATGCACCTGACTATAACGCATCTTCCGCCTATTTATCAGCTCGTTGAAGTCTTCTTATTGCTCTGGCGGTACTGTTTGTAGCACATCGATA
This sequence comes from Prosopocoilus inquinatus, assembly GCA_036172665.1. Classification (NCBI taxonomy): domain Eukaryota; kingdom Metazoa; phylum Arthropoda; class Insecta; order Coleoptera; family Lucanidae; genus Prosopocoilus; species Prosopocoilus inquinatus. The sequence continues at coordinate 48,106,893 of CM069870.1, forward strand.
GCGTCCCTTCTCAAGGCCACAATTTACAAAGTGGCTTTTTCACTGGCCATTCATTCGCCTTTGCTGCTGTGTCAAATTGTCTGAAGTAGTTAGGTCAAGAACACTTCCTATCGAACGTCGCTTCCAGAGTATGGACGTTATTACTTTTTGGTATTTCTGCTGGTAACTGCCAAATATTCGAAACCCTGCCATTATTTTTTCGAGATTCTTAATTTTATTATCCTGCTGAAATAGTATTTCCTCCATATTTTCTTGCAGGTTCCTTGTTTCTTCTGATCTTTTTACTACAAGTGTATCTTTGAGCCCTTTGGAATGCTCTACAAATTTATCCTTCATTTTGTTGTAAAAGTTTCTCTTTACGTTTCTAAACTGTGCCAGCAATTTAGTTTGCAGTTCGTCTTTGAAATTTCTAGATTGCTGTCGAAGGTTCTGGTCTAAATTTCCGGATTGTTCCCGAAACTTCTTGTTTAAATTTCTGAATTGTTCCTATTTACTTTGCGACTCAACTTTGAAATTTCTAGACTGTTTTAGAAGTTCGATCTTAAAATTTTCGAATTGTTCTAGTTCTAGTTTCTCGTCTAAATTTCATTGTTCTATTAATTTATTTTGTTTTTCGCTGAAATTTCTAGATTGTTGTGTTAATTTATTTTGTAATTCGTTGAAATTTCTAGATTGTTCTCGAAATTTGTTCTCCAAAATTCAATTTAGCAGCTTTCAAACCGAAGGTTTTCAGCTATCGTTCTCTTAATTCTGTTTTCAATTCGGCCACCTTTAAGTCTTTCGACGACGCTTTCTTTGGAGGCGTTATTTTTTTTCCAACACTGTACAGGGTGACTACGCGAGAATTCCTACCCCTTTTAACTCTTTTATTTTTGATTTCTGGAAAAAAATTTTAATACAAAATTTATAGGAACTAATTCGGAGTTTGTCCTTGTGCTCACAGAAAAACAATTGATGGTAAGATAAACGAGATATAAACTAAATTTAGGTTTTTTTAGTGGAACATACAATAATTTCCATTTCATTATTTTTGAATTTTAGAAACAGAAATCTCGAATAATGGTCCTTTTATACTAAGAGATGTAATTCAAAACATGTTAAAAAGATTTGGAGAAAAAAATGGAGGACGCTTTGAACATGTTTCACGTTAAATTTTCAGTAGTTTTTTAAAGTTCAATTTTTCCGTAATATTTAAGTTGTTTATTTATTTCCAATAAGTCCCACACTGCTACGAATTTTAGAATTCGTTTTAATTTATTTTCAAACAAAATACTCTATATTCTTAATAACTAATTTATTAACTAACGTAACACACACATTTATTTAATGTAGACTATATATTAATTTATCTTAACTTAAACCAAGCAATCAGCTAGCTAATTTTAATTCGAACTGTGCTTTATTGCTCCGGCCGTCCGCTTAAATATCTGTGCTGGTTTCGAGATCCTTCCGTTGGGCGAACATTCCACGGCTCGCATAACGATAGGGCGGCCTAGAAAATTATGTTCCGGAGGCAGACAAACTGTCTCAAAACTTTATTTCGTTACAGTAATAGTCACTTTCATGACAGCAACCATGACGGAAACTGTCACCGCGAAATGAAGCTCAAGACATAAAATTTTATTCCATAGCCATCTCTGACCTGAAATTTATTGGATCGTATATTATTTATATAAAATTCATACCCTTAAATTATTTTCTGCCGGATACGTTTCTGTGTTATAATAATTTATTGCATAATTTATATAATTCCGGAAGATATGCGAACTTTAATGAAAACATATTTGCTTTCTTCAACTTTGCTTTTAAAGCGATTTATTTGTACTAGTGAACTTCCAGTTCTGTGAAATGCATTTGATTTAAGTGGTCATTTAATCGAAGTCTCAGAGTTTAAATTTAACTGAACATTTACTTTGCAAAGAAATGCTTATAATTTTTGAAGAGTATGGAAGGGAAAACTGGGGACCCTTCATTCAGATATTTAACTAAATAACTGCATTACGCTTGCGAAACAAGCAACATTTCAATTAACGTCAATAAATAGGCGTACGCTTTTATTACGACAGGTAACATCAGATGGCTGCTTTTGTGCCAATGCAGAGGGAAAAGTGTCGTGCTCCAGGTTGTTTTTTTTTTAATGAGGAAAAACTAATGTGCAGAGGGTAAACAGTAATTAAAATGCATATGCGCGGGACTAAAATCTTAAATTAGCAATTTTAACCTGCAATACCTTGTATTATTACAAGTAACAAAATGATAATGAAACCTATGCGTAACTTCATGTAATGCTTATAATTGGTTTTATCAAATTGTTAGGATTTAAAGTGTACAATTGTAATAAAATTTCCTAATTTTGTTAAGTGCATTGGGTTGGGGGCGATCATAAATACTTTAACGTTCTGGTTTACCGTCGAGATTAATAAATACACTATGTTCAGTCGTTTTTCAGACATGTGCTAGGGTCTAACGTCCGTTATCGTAATAATTAAGGCGTCAAAAAAATATAGTTTAAACTACGCGGTAAATTGAATGGCTACACATGCATTTGACGTCAAGTCAATAAATGACGCGCTTTCTGATAAAATAATTTCAGGAGACTGGGGTACGCTATGAGTGTAAATATTGAATTTATTATTAGTATTATCACTGGACCAGACAAAAGCCAAGGCTAAAAGCTCGATCATTTCTTAACTATTCGATTTATTTTATAATTTCATTTCGTGCGATTATATTTAAAATCATTAACCCCGCTCAAGCTCGAACATATAACAATTAATAGCGTATAATATATCTATAATCTAAGACCTGTTGGATGAGTTAATTCATAAATGCTAGCTAGTGTGGCCAAAATAAGCGTTAAATGACGCGCTAAGTACTATTGATATGTCAAAACAGACCGCCATTAATTAACGGCATTACGCGCTAGTGTGGTCCCAGCATTAGCAAAATAGCACGTAAAACTAAATATTTGCCATTATTAGCTCTCTTGTAAATTTTAGTACAAAATGGAAGGAAGATTATGTTCGTAATATTAAAATGTACTTATGGCCGTTTTCATAATCAGACTTTAAGAAAGCTTTAATTTAAAGTCACTTTAAGAATAGGGAAACAAATGTATTATTTTAGGTTAAAGTAACTTTAAATTTAAAAGTGGTGAACAGATAAAACAGCGACATCCTGCGATCGTTTTTTGACCTGACATTGCAGTACGATAACAAATTGACGCGGGTTGGCTGCATAATAAGCTACCCCATGCAAGAGGGCCATGCTACGCTTGCTGTCAAAACATAATGAAAGTTTTAAAAAATTTTGTTGCAAATCGTTTTGGATTGCCCCAAATAGGGCTGAAAATTTTTAAATTTAATATCGTATTATGAAATCGGCCCTTAATGTCATGTTTGGAACTTTATATTTTGCAGCCATTTTTCTTTAAAATGGCAAAAATCTTCTGAAAAATGCACTTAGTTTACTAACAAATTAGCTATGATCGACAAATATTTGGATATTTGTATACTTCCAAATTTGCAATTTTTGCATTTAGAAAAGTTTGATGTCTTTTGCCGTTTCGTAATCATTCTAACGGAGTATTGTATTACATTGTTGCGGAGTACTATAACACTCGGTTACTCTCCGAAAAAGTATAAAAATTGCAAATTTTGAAGTTGTCTCTTATTACACGTATTTAAATATTTTCCAATCTTAGGCCCGGTTTTTCCATCACAGTTTAACTTTAAGCTTCATTTTATTCCCATAGTAACGATTGTAAGGACAATTGTTTCCATAGCAATAAAACGGAGTTTAAAGTTAAACCCTAATTGAAAAACTGGCCCATAGTTATTTTGTTAATAAACTGAATAAACTTTTTAGAAGATTTTTGCCTTTTAAAAGAGACTGGCTACGAAATTTTGGCTGAGTTGCACCGACCTTGATTAACACAGATTAACTAATCTGAATTACAGACTATCGAATTGCACCGACAGTAGTTTGTCCTAATCACAATTAGTAAATCTGAATTAGTTAATTTGACATTATTGTTTGATTAGAGTGTTTAACATGAGTTAAACGGATATATTATAAATTTCTGAAGCGTACAGTAGCGTAAATCATGCATTATTCTGAACGATTATAATCGAAAATACATTAAAAATGAATAATAAATTATTATTATATCGGGACAAGCAGCGGTGGTTTATTTAACACGAAGAAATTAGTAGTTGAACTAACATAATTTGAAAACATTACAAATTTCTCTTTAAAAATTAAAAAAGAACGTAAATTCATAAAATATATACGGTGTTATTAAAAAAAAAACAGGACAAAGTTTGGCAGGTGATAGGAGAGTTCAAAACAAGAAACAAATTCTAATAAACTCATATCCAATACACAATACAGAGTGTCCATGCTATGTTCACTCTTCTAGAATTTTATTTTTTTACATAAAATTTGGGACAAATAAATTAAAAAAAAAAATTCTGACGTAGCACTGGTCACCGTACGACTTTCGGTTTCACCGGAAATTACATCAACTTTCTTATTCTAATTGGAACGGCTTTTACATTTTTACATATTTAGAATCTACTGGTCATTGTAAGTCCAAATACGTGTGACTTGGTAATTTTGGTTTCCACAACAACGAGGTTTTCACTGCAATCAAAAACGATCTGCAACAAATTTTTTTTAAACTTTCATTATGCTTTGACAGCAAGCATGACGGCCTTGCAAGGGGGACTTATTAGGAGCAAATCCGCTTCAGTTTTTCTATCCTACTGCAATGTCAGGTCAAAAAGCGATCATAAGATGTCGCTGTTTTATCTCTTCATCACTCTTACATTGCAAATGCGAATAAATTGGACAAGTCGTTTTTGTTTGCAGTGGGAATGTCAAGCTACGTCTCTGCTGACGAAGCCCCAAGCAGGGCTGAAACAGCCGTATAGAGACTGCTCGAGGTTTTCACTGCAATCAAAAACGATTTGCAACAAAATTTTTTTTAATTATTTTGTTTTTTTTTCCAAAGTAATAAATCATGTATTTCCGTTCTAATGCTACCAAGTAATTTGAGAAAACCATTCCTTTGAGGAGGTGGCTGGCTAGTTACTAGTATTCCCCGTGGCGACTGCGACCGATTTACAGATGTTTATAACGCTTTCGGCATTCTACTTATAACCCAGAGAAACGCAGAAAATCCAATTCCAAGGAGCTGGTCAGAATCCGAACATTCACCGACACATGAAAATTGTTTTTCTTACATACCAGGAAACGAGTCAAACCCACGCCTAATCGTTTGGTCAAGCATTCAACAACCAACAAAAATAAATGTGGAGAAGTATATTAATAGAATTTATGTGAAAAATAAAATAATTCAGAAACAAGCAGCTTTATGAAAAGCAAACAACCAGTTTAGGATTGTATATTTTTATATTTATCTAAGCACCCTCTTACTTACATTAGTTAATTACATTAATATTAATAATAAACAATATTATAATTCATCGAACAAGAGTTAACTGCTATTATGAATTTAATTTAAATTAACGAAGTTGGTTTAACGTTCCCTTTTTAAAAGAGAAGCCGCAAGTGAGTTGTACATAAATTGACTATCGGGTACAAACGGACTGGATAATGACAAACCATAACGGTAACGTCATACTTACTCGTGACACGTCATCTATACTAATGACGTTTCACTTTAATCGGAAATCAACTAATTCGAAGATACGTCGGTGCAACAGCGTTGGTTTTAACGTGAATTATATTTTAATCACGGATTAACTAATACAAATTAATGCTTAAATTTCAGCTGTCAGTCATCATATGTGAGTCAGCAACTCAGCCAAAAGCGTTTATTAACGTGTATTGGGATGTACTGGAACATACAAATTACGTCTTCTTCTGAAGAAAGAGATTCCTACGGTTGATCCTCGGATTCAGATTATACCAAGACCGAAAATTTCAAAAAAAAGGACTAACCCATTATTGATTTACGTGATGTAGATTTTAAGATGCGTTAAAGGTTTTCAAAAGAAGTGGAGGAAGAAACGAAAGCGAGGAACTCTACAGTGTTCATATTTTTTTCTTAGGGACCCCCTTAGCACTAAAATATGAAATAATGTTTCATCAAAATATCGACGTTATGCTACTTTTACAAGACAATTTTTTTTGTGGTGTGATTTCCGTTTTTATTTGCGGAGGAACCCAAACACCCCATTGCTAAACCTAAGTCGAGAAACACTGCATTAGAGCTTACAACAAATAGAATCTACGATTTTGACATCTTACTGTGTGTGTGTTTGTTGTGTAACACATACTGAACCCTACATTACTGTAAAGCTTAATCAAAGACCTATTAAATTCAGTAATAAAGTATAGGGTGTTCCATTTAAACTAACCCAGTAAAATAAACATCGGAGTTATGAATCACCCTGGGTAAAATAATAGGAATATGTTCGAGCTGGAAATTGTTTTCTGCCCTAAAGGGGTTATGTAACGTTACTGTAGAATTTAAATGCCGAATTTTAATAAACATCTAATCTGTAAAACATCAAATTATACCATTTTTTTATATTTAAATGACAATATCTCAAAAAATATTAGGTTTAGATACATAACAACCTCATAATAAATTTATCTATTCTTAAAAACGAATCGAAATAAACCATAATATATAGTATGTTCCATTTAAAAAAACACCACTTTGGTCTGGCAGAGCCACACGGAACACCCTGTATAATTGTAACTAATTTTATATCATGCATCTATACCATAGGTAAGTAATAGCGAAAACAGATTTTAAAAGTCTTTATTAATATAGGCGCTATCTACCGAATACGCACTATTGGCCCACCTGTATATACAGAAAAATATAATATAAATTCGAGGGACGGTTTATTAGTTATAAGCGTAATTAAAGTCATCAATTCGAATCAATACCGCACCAATAAAGCCGTACGTACATACACACAGAATTTTATGCTGATTTAAAATTTCTATTGAACGACTCTGGTTACTTTGTTATAAATTAGTTAGAGGGCGCTATTTGCAAAAGTAATGGTTTTTCTCAGTTTCCCAAAAAAGTTTAAATGAAAAGTGATTATAAAACATCCAATCAGGAAAACATTTTGGTGAAGACCCGAAATTCATAACGTTTTTCGTTCTCGAGTTATTACTAAGTGAGTCTATTAACTGAAGATAAAAACGAATCTAAAAGCTCAAACAAATGCTATCGAATAATACTTTTCATTTTGAGGTAAATAGAGACATTAATCTGTTTAAATGCATTAAGTTGTTTTCGAGAGCCTAATATTTAAATAAAAGAACAATAGAACAAAGCAACACATAAATGAAAAAAACACAGTCACTTTGAACGCTTATGAAACACATTGTAATCAACAATGATTGAAGGTCTGCACCTAAAATATTTTCAAAATATTATCCATCTGTCATTTCCAAATAGCTGTTTGCTATCCGTAAGGATATCAATAATAATTTCTACACAACTCTAAGCGGACAGTAAGAAAAGTATTGTATAGCGGCACAGTGAAACTGTTGATCATAGTGCATGATTATTATTCAATGCTTTTATTTAGTGTTTGAATTATTCTTGTTTCTATATTTGTTGTTATATTCTTGTGTTTAAATATTCTCTATTCCCAAAAACATTTAAATACTTCTAAATATATCTGTACCTATATACACAGGATGTCCACCGAGTGCCGCGGTCTTCTCTGCCGTGTAAAGTATGCAAGACAGAAAAGAAATTTAAACGTCAGGTGTAACTCAGTCAGCTCTATTTTCTAAAACTATTTTTGGCTATATAGGGTGTTCAGTAGCTGAGAGCCATGCCAAAGTTATATTTTTTTTTAATGGAACACCCAGTATATTCTTGCATATTTCGAAAGCATGCATAATGAGTAGGTAATTACAAAAAAAGTTTTATTTTAGAGATTTTAAAATATTCATTATAGTGTATAAAAAATTGCTCTACTTTGACCTCTTATAGTTTGATTATTTATTTACATTTCATCGTGAATTTTTGTAGGTAGACAAAACAATATCTCATCTACAGAAATTTCACAACACAAATGTTTTTGTCCAAACTGAACAAATCGCGAAACAGCAATTACTCATTTTTTAATTACAATATTGATGTTTCTTAGCCTTTTCGACCGGTCCTTCTGTTTTATTTTGTTGACAAATTAACAAATATAGTTAATTTTATTAATAAATTAGAAAATAACACAATAATGTACAAACTAAGAATAATAAGTATTAAATTAGAAAATAACAGAAAACAATGAACAAATTAAGAATGACAAGGAACCATTGGATCTAGAAAATTTATATTAAATATTCAAATTGTTTTTTAGCTTCCTGTAGATACTTTTTACTTCTTGTAATCTTGACGCCAAATGACAGTTTTGGTTGCTTTCTCCTATTAGGTTAATTTTAAATTTTATTTTTTTATCATTTTAAAAAAGTTATTTAAATATATTTTCGAAGTAAAGGAAAATGGGAATTCGTTTCATAGGAACATATTCAATTACTTTGAACACAAAATAAAACATATTCATTGATATATTATCTAACTGAAACAGAAAAACCGGACGAAGAGGCAAAATAACGTTAATATTGAAAGAAAAGAAAATATTTCATTGCTCTTTCGCGATTTCTTCAGTTTAGGCAAAAACATTTGGCGTTTTATGAAAGTTCATTAAGGCAGTGTTTCACAAGAGTTTAGATATACAGGGTATTCCATCTGAAAATTTTGAGAAAAATTAACTTTCAAAACTCAACACCCTGTACACATAATACCTAAGAGATTGAATCTCTTGTGAAATTGCTGTAGGTAAGATAAATAATATATAAATAATAAATAATCAGAGTATAAGAGCACCAAATAGAGCATGTTTTACACATAATCATTAATATCTTACAAACTCTTAAATAGTACTTCCGAAATTTTTAGTTATTACCTACTCGTTATGCGTACTTTCGAAATATGTAAAAATATAATGGGTGTTCCATTTAAAGAAATATAACTTTGATATGGCTCTCAGTTACTGAACAACCTGTATAGCCAAAAATAATTTTAGAAAATAGAGCTGACTGAGTTACATCTCAGGTCGTTTGAATGTCTTTTCTATCTTGTATACTTTAGACGGTAGAGAAGACCGCGGACACCTGTATACAGACTGTTCAAATATAACTCGGCACTATTGCTAACTTTTTTATTATTAAAGTTATAGATACGGTTAAATTAGCAAACTAGTAGTACCTTTTGCCCTGATTGTAACGATGCATTCAGAAAAACAATTGAACATCGCGTTTATGAAGTAAAGGGAAAATAACAGTTTTTTTTAATGGAACATCCTGTATATTATTTGACCAATCGATGAGGAATAAAATTCTTAATTAAAATTGTTCTTTATCATTTTATCTGAAATTGATAGTTGTGTTTCATTGAAAACAGTGTATGTGTGTGAAAACTTTAATTTTGGTTTATTTGTTTATTATAAACGGTCTTTTTGTCTGAGTTTTGTAAAAATCTTTTAATAACAAGTTTTTACAAAACTCACTCAGAAACACCTTTCATAATAAACAAATAAACCAAAATTAATGTTTTCACATACATACACGGTTTACAAATGTTTTATTCTTGGAACATAGCCATCTTAATGAATTTGTAAAAAATAATAATATCTTCTTTAGTTATTAATTTCCGATAAAATGATAAAGTACAATTTTAATTCAAAACTTTATTCTCTATCGATTGGTCAAATATATACAGGATTTTCCATGAAAAAAAACTGTTCTTTTCCCTTTAGTTCATAAACGCGGTATTCAATTGTTTTTTTTTTTTAATCCAGGATTGCAATCAGGACAAAAGGTACTACTAGTTTGCTAATTTAACCGTATCTGTAACATTAATAATAAAAAATGTTAGCAATAGTGCCGAGTTATTTTTGAACAGTCTGTATAATGTCTGTATGTATAATATTGTTTCCGTTATATTTTACCCTATTATACCGGGTGTAATCAAATTAGTTTCACATATTAATACTGCAAGTTCCTCGTCATGTAAGAGAATTAATGCCGCAATTATCAATGGTCTAACTCAAAAATAAAAAAATGACCTACTAAAGGAGCGTTGGTACATTTGTTTGAGAACTTCTGATCAATCGTGCGTAAAGACGTCATTAAATAAAACTCCAGCAAAAGTCAAGGTCAAGTGCATGATCGCATTTTTAAAAGCTGTGATGTTTTGTGTAAACACAATATCAAATTCATAGTGTCTCGGTGGTTGCCCACTTTTGCAATTTGATTAAAGAAGACCATTTTAAATCTACTCTAACTGATTATATGGAATTAAATTTGTTTTATTAGATAATCGACAATAATTAGATTTTAGTGTGAATCACATAAACATAAACTTTATTCTTTATTGAATAACTAAAGAGTCTTCAATAACGACAAGACTAAATAAATAAATAAATAAATACGTAAATGAACAAGCATTCGACAATAATTTAAGTAAAGGATAGGTTCTTTGTCAGATACTCCTCGATGTCAATTATTTATACAGTGTAAGCAAAACAAAATAATCAAATCATAAATGAAGGGACGATGAATACCGACGTAACTTTTACTTATTGTTACACTTTTGTCAGCAGAAAATTAACTTAATTAATCCAGTAAGTAATGAAACAAACGTGATGGATGTTTATTTTCTTTTGGTATGGAATTGCTGAGCGAAGATTTTATTTACCCAGTGCCCTTCATTTCGATGACGCTTTACTGCTTTATGTTTTATTTATAATATAATGTTTTGCTTAGAAAAATCCACACACGATCGGTCAGAGGTTCTCAAACAAAAAGACTCCGGGCTCTTGTGGGGCTTTAATTTCTTACATTTTTCACCAAAAAAATTAAGGTATGCAGAATTTGTTTTCTTAAGTGATGAAGAACTTACAGTTTTAATATGTGAAACTTATTTGATGACAGCCTGTATGTCCGAATTCGACAATTTTTTACAACAAATTTCTAATTGGTCAATCGATTCTCATTTGCCTCCTGATTCTGAAAACACGAAATCAAATTCTGACCTTACAATGGCAATACAATTCTTCAACCCTGGTAAATATTATATCCGCGTGCGAATATTTGTTAACTACTTTTTTTAATCGAGCGCAACCTGCGGATCAAATAAATGAATATTTGATACGTGCAATAATAAGTAAAGTAACCAGCAGAACATTAGGATTAATTGGCAGTAGAGAAGGTGCGACGACTGGGGCGCAAATTCGTAATTTACTTCAACAGTATTTTGGCGACCAGCGCGACACAAATTGCTTAGTAAGAGATTTGATGGCATTAAAACCAAAATCAAACGAAAGCCCATATCAATTCGGCATTCGTTGCCAAGATGATAGAAGTTTATGTTGTCTAGGCTTAAAATTTCGGAAAGTAACGCTAATTAAAAAATAATTAAAATCGAATTATACGATGACTTAGCCCTTGAAACGTTTTTATCCAACATACAAGGACAGCTTACTTTGGCAGTTCGATTAAAAAAAAACAAATTCGTTAGAAAAAGCTATGAGTTTAGTTATAGAAGAGGAAAATTTCGCTTATATGCAAAATAAAATAAACACGTTAGGGTTACAAAAAGAAATTAAGTCGCAAATCACCTATCAGCCCGCAATATATAAAACAATATACCAATCCTTTTATGAGGCTACTCCAACAATCTGCTTTCGTAAGACCCGTGTTTCAACCACCACCGCGACCGCAGTTACCCTTTGCACCACCGCCGAGACCAATGTTTCAACAATTTAATCAACCAAGACCGATTTTTGCATGGAAACCTACAATGAAAAGTTTTGCACAACCGAAACCAGGAACAACAAAACCTACACCGATGGATACCTCCTCGGGAAATTTTTCCAGACGTACACAAATCAGGCAACAACACCAAGCTCTAACACGACATTTCATAAGTGAAGAACTTCTCTACCACGAAGACGGTAACGAAGCAGCAGGAATAACTAACGTAATTCAAAACGAAGAAGATCAATATTATTATGATCAACACTACGAGGATCAAGTCATCCAAGAAAGCGAAATTACTCTATAATACTACGAAAATCGAGAGCAAAATTTTCAGATGGACCCTCCTGTAACCGACACAACGTAATAGAAATATTTTCGTTTTAGAATTTATAGGTCTACAAAATAAAACTATTTTTACCTGCACAGGGGGAATAAAAACAGTGGTACTGAACGTAACTTTTTTATTTCAAATAGCACATCCTATATATGGTGCCAAATTTGGATTACCCATAAAATTCCAGACATGTTTAGTATCATAATCTATGCCTAAATCCTATCATATACCTAAAATTTTGTATGAAAAGTGTCGTTTGCAACCATTAATTTATTTATTCATTTTTAACTTTACAGAAAAAGTTTTTGGTACAGAAGCAGGTGATACTTTAACTTATTCTAAGCTACTATTAAATGTATTTTCATTGTTACAGGGTGATCATCATACTAAGCAAAATATCAGAAATTTCAAAATGACGTAAATCAATTTTCTTAAATAGCACGCCCTATATTTTTATACCTTAAATTTTTCGTTTAATACAGTACTTTCGTTTTTGTTATGCATGTCATATACCTACCTGCAATAGTTTTTAGAGCCCTAGACGTATTTGAATTGTTTGTTTTAAAACATGTAATTGTCTAAGGTGGCCATGGAAAACAAACGAATCAGTTGACATTAATAATTATTTTACCTATCTTCCACAGCCACCTTATACAATTATTCGTTTTAAAAGAAATAACTCAAATGGCTATAAGGTTCTCAAAAGATATTGCAGATATGTATAGAAAATCCATAACAAAAACAAAAGTACTGTACTAGACGAACAATTTAAGATATAAAAATATAGGGCGTGCTGTTCAAGAAAATTGACTTATGTCATTTTGAAATTTCTGATATTTTGCTTAGTATCACGGTCACCCCGTAAGAATAAAAATATATTTAATAGTGGCTTAGAATAAGTTAAAGTATCAACTATATATTTTTTCTAAAGTTAAAAATAAATAAAATATGAATAAATAAAATAATAGCTGCAAACAACACTTTTCATACAAAATGTTGAATATCTTCAGAACGGTTTAATTTAGGCATAGATTACGGTACACAAAATATATCTAGAATTTTATGGGGAATCCAAATTTGGCATCATATATAGGGTATACCGTTTGAAATAAAAAAGTTGCGTTCAGTACTACTGTTTTGATTCACCCTGTATAGGTGAAAATAATTTTATGTTATACACCTCTAAATTCTAAAATAAAAATGTATTGAAACGTTTGTTGTATTTGCAGTAGTTATAGAGGTATAGACCGAGAACGCACTGTTGCGACAGCCTGTATAATATTGCCTGAAACTAATTCAAAATTCATGCTCGACACTGGTTCAACAAAAACACTTTCACAATTGAGAAATTGTGAAAAATTCTATAATAATTATGTTCGTCAAGATCCATTTCAAATTCAATCTGCTCACAATACCTCAGTTCACGGTTATAGCGTAACCATCCCGCTTTTAAAACCTTTTAAACGAAATGGTTTATTTGGAGTTGACCTATTAAAATTATTGAATGCGATTTTGCATTCGAGAATTTTAGTCACATCAGAGGCTAAAATACCTATATATTTGAAGGGGAAGAAACAAAATAATCGGAATTGAATTTTCAAATGACTCTTTGGCCGAGATCAGAACAAATTCTTAAGTTACCAGTCGATAAAAATATTTCTCAGGACATTATAAATTGTAAAATTTGGCAATCAAGTCGAAACTCCAACCGCTTTGCTTTGCGCAGGAATACCCCTTACTTTTAAAAATAAAATTAAGCATGCCATACACTTAAAGAACGATGGAACGATCTATACAAAATCATACCGGTATCCGCAAGTTCACCAAAAAGAAGTGAAAAAACAAATAACTTCTATGCTTCAGAGAGAAATAATTCAGCCCTCCACATCTCCTTGGAGCAGCCCTGTTTGGATAGTGCCGAAAAAGATGGACGCCCCGGGCAAAAAGAAGAGGAGAATGGTAGTTGACTTTCGCAAGCTAAATGAAATTATCGATGATAAATACTCACTGCCGAATATCACCGATATTTTAGGCAAGTTGAGAAGAAGTCAATATTTTACGACGTTAGATTTAGCTTCCGGTTTCCATCAGGTTGAAATGAACCCCGCGGACATCTAGAAGACAGCATTCAGCACCGAAAACGGCCACTATGAATATACGAGGATGCCGTTCGGACTAAAAAATGCGCCAGTGACCTTCCAAAGGGTCATGGATAATATCCTTCGAGGGATTCAAAACGAGAAATTCCTGGTATGTTTAGACGATATTATAATATTTTCGACATCCCTGCAACAACAATGAGAAAGAATAAAAGAAGTGTTCGACAGATTACGTGAAGCCAACTTCAAAATTCAATTGAACAAGAGCAAATTCCTGAACAAAGAAGTCGCCTATCTGGGACATGTAATCACACCCAACGGCGTAAAACCGAACCCGGAATAAATAAAAGCAGTAGTCAATTTTCCGATTCCCAAAACACAAAAAGAAATAACAGGATTTTTACGACTTCTTGGAAATTATCGACGCTTCATCAGAGATTTTGCGAAACTTACTAAACCACTAACGAAATCCCTCAAAAACAACGCAAAAATCGAACATGACAAAGAATTCGTAGAAATATTCGAAAAATGTAAACAAATTTTGGTAAATCAGCCAATATTGCAGTACCCCTATTTTAATAAGCCATTCATATTAACTACCGACGCTTCGAATGTTGCTTTAGGTGCTACATTATCGAAAGGAAAATTAGGAGAAGACCGACCTGTGACATGTGCATCCAGGACATTGAACGAAACCGAACAATGATATTCTACTATCGAGAAGGAACTACTGATCACTGTTTGGGCTACGTAATATTTTAGACCCTAGCTCTACAGACGAAAATTTCTAATTTGTACGGATCATCGACCCCTTGTTTTGCTTTTTAAATTGAAGCAACCTAATTCAAAATTAGCACGTTGGAGACTACGTCCAGAAGAGTACGATTATGAAATAATTTATAAAAAAAAGGTGCCCACAATACCAACGATGCCTTATACCGGATACAGATATATCCAATCGATACAGAATCGCTAATTGCGAACCCGGATGAACAACTAGACGATCTGTTAAAGGACTTAGAAATTGATCAAGAAGAAAACCGATATGGATTGCGAGACATCAATACTCCGACACAGTAGGAAGTACAACAAAAATTATGTCCAGCGAGACGCGTTTTCTAAGCTAACGACGATGATTTAATTCAAGACATGATTCCGACTGTAAATAGCAACGAAAATTATGAACCAAATAAGAGCATTCCAATTATTGCTAACGCGATAGAATCGAGACCTATCCAAATGCACATCACTACTGAGTTTAATAATCCGAAATCCTCCACCAGAAAAGTTACACCTGAAAAAACTAATTTATTATGTGCAAATTTCGAAGGAAAATAACGAAAACGAAATTATTGATCTTTTAAGGAAATACACTACCGCTAGGAAGAAATATTTTTTACATTTCGATACCGATGAACTTTAATAAGATTTTTGCCGTGTATACACGGAAATATTTTCTGACAATGGACCCACATTAATACAGTGTATGTCAAGAAGAGTTTTTATACATGATCCAAATGAAAAGTTACGAATCATTTAAAACTATCACGAGGGAAAACCAACCACAGAGGAATCACCGAGAGAAACTTTTAATAATCGTGACGTTTCTAAAAAGACCAAATATAAAAGATCGAACGTGCACATACCATTAGTATTGACCGACACACCGAGTAAACCTTTTCAAAAATTACACATCGATACATTTTCTACAGACATGGTTCATTTTTTGACAATTATCGATGCATTTACAAAACACGGACAAGCAATTCATATAACAAACAAAAATTCAACCAAAATATCCCAAGCTCTATTAAAATATTTTGTGGTACTCCGGAGAACATCACGTTCGATAGTGGTACCGAATTTCAAAACGATGCTATTAAACAATTTTTAATATTTCACAAAATCGATACGCAGGTAACAACATCAAGATACCCAGAATCCAACGGGTTAATAGAAGGATTACATTCGACTCTAATAGAACATTTTCGACTACTGCATAATGAACGTGAAATTTGCCTCAAAAATTAATGATTTATGCCCTGATAGCATACAATAATAGTATACATTCGAGTACGGGATATTCACCTTTAGAATTATTATTTGGCCACACGTCGACAAGAAGCCCATGTGATGTGTTTTATAATAAAAACTTTTTTCAACAATATGTTCACGATCACAAAGAAAAAGTGAAAACGACTTATGAATTAGTAAAGGAAAAATTAAATAAAGATAAAACAAAAGTCCAAACGAAGAGAAATAAGGGACAATCGGAACAACAAGCTTTTAAAGTAGAACAAACCGTTTACGAGAAAAATGAAAAGGTGAGTTAGGAGAAAAGTGTAAATAAATATAAAGAATCCTATACAATTTTAGAAATAAACAAAAATAAAACCTGCAAAGTAATGACGTCAGAAAAACAAGTTAAGAAGATGCATCTAAAAAATCTTAGACATCCTGTTGTTACAGATGCTGCTGCTACAAGGGAGCAACAACCGACAACGTCAACATCAAAAGAATAACCGATAAACCCGGGCTCCTCCCCTTAAAATTGAGAACAGCTCAAAATATTGTGGACCACTGGACATTCATAAGGATTTTTGATTTAATTCATCTGTTTTATTAAAAGAATATCGCTTTCTTTACCTCAAACGTAAGAAATCTTAACGAAACACTGCAACAAGAGAAATTCGGAAAATCGTACAGGAAAGAAACTCACAACTTCTAATATCTACTGGAACATATGAACATTCAGGTAGAAGAGAAATTTAATCAATTATTTCCTAATCAAGAAACAAGGAAACGAAGAGGATTAATAAATGCATTCGGAACCATAATCAAAACAATTTCCGGAAATTTGGACGAAGAGGACACCTTAAAGCCTTAAAATACGAAAAAGGTATATATAAACTGCAAGCTACACGACTTAAACAAAAAGCATTGATTGATGAACAGATTTCCCTAACAGTATCAGCAATAGAAAAATTCAATTCGTCAATAACAAAGTTAATTAGCAATCAATTGGTTCTGGAATCCCGCATAATGCAAATTGGGGAAATAATAAGAACAACTGCGATTGAAAATGCCACGGCGTATTGCCTCTTGTTATTTAACACAATATTTAATGAATTAATCACTCCCATGAACATTATATTAAGCATATTAAAAAACATCGAAAAGGCAGCAACGTTTTCGAAATTAAACGCTGTACACCTTTCAACATTAGAACCCAAAGATTTGTTGATGGAGCTCAAAGAAATAGAAAAACATTTAACGCACAATAAATTGCCGTTTGATCCGATTCGCGATAATATTCCTATTTTCGAAAAACTTTCCACAATCAAGGCATATCAAAAAGGCCTTCAAATAATTTTTATTATAGAAATTCCCATCGTCAAAATTGAACCCTATTATCAATATCATTTGCACTCTCTCCTTATTGAAATCAAAAAAAATATTTTTCAATTCATTATTCTTAAAGCTAAATTCCTTCTCCTAAATGAGCACAGTTACTAGTTGACGAATAATAAGTGCAAAGAAATTAATCCGGGAAAGTATCGAAATCCAACATGATTAGCGAAGATTTACCATGTGAAGTGCAGCTGCTACGTTTTACAGGAAAATATTCACAATGTCAATAAGAACATATTACATTAACGAAAAACAAAATTCAGAAGCTGGAAGAAAATCAGTGGATTGTTATTTTGCCAAATGTTACAACCGCCACCAGTAAATGCGGAAAGGAAGAAGAGATTACAGCATTACAAGGAAGTTTTCTAAGTTCAGTGCGGCAAAATTGTTATGTGCAGATTCTCTCTACAGTATTAGAAACGTATCAAGATGCCACTACTAAAACAAAATTAGTGCACATACCGCAATTGGAGCTTCCAGAAGTCCGAGTGTTTAACATTCAAGATTTGGACGACCTGGAACCTGTGAGAGACCAAATGAATAAAATTAAACGGGACTTGAATGAAAAAGAAACAAATATTTTGCTCAATAAGACAAGTTTTTGGACAGTTCTTCTCTACGTGATCCTCGGATCAATATTAGCAGTATTGATATTGAAGAAATGGAGGGAACTTCGAGCCGTTCCAAACCCGAGCATCAGCATCGAGGAATTGGAAATCAAAAATCAAGAGTAACGATCCAGATTTTTGGACTGCTGAGGGAGATGTTACGTTCCAAATACAACCGCCACAGCATCGCTTATCTCAACACGGTGTAAAACAAGATGTTGTATCGTGCTGACGCTTGTTTTTATTAGATTAGTGCTTTGCAATGTAATGTCAGTATTAGTCTGAATCTCGTGGTTTTAACATTGCAGTATTCGATTAATCTCAATTTTTGTATTTTTTTCCAATAAATTTAGATTTTTTTTTAAATCGTTTTACGCGAACGCGTAATTTTAGTGGCGCAGTCATCATATTCCAAAGGAACCGGACAAAAATCGCCGTTTTAATGATTAATTGGGAAATTCCAAACGCCAAATGACATGTCATTTGGCCATATGACATGTGATTTGGCGTACGTTTTCTAACGTTACTTTTAATTCTGTTTTACCTTTAATCATTTATTGTGAATCGTTTCAGAAAACATCCCATACTGATGAACTTTTGTTTTAAAATGTTTTAATAAGACCCGGCTTTTATCGGTAAATTTCACCCCAAATCATTCAATAGTTTGTAGTTATCGTTTTGTTAATCAGAGGCTCCGATGAAGGTTTAAAATAAAACCGAAACTAGTCAGCTGAATGATTTAAAATTAATTTGTTTGTCCTAAAAAAACCCGATCAAATACCACGTTTTCCAAAATTTAACAAACAGGACGCCAATTTCATTTTTTATTGAATTTTTACGGGAGTTATTAAAAGATACGTCTGCTCTCATTAACTACATAGATCGCACTAAAAAATGTTAAGTGATTTCCTAATCGGCCAGCGGGATGCATCCTTATCGCTGTTAGGTCTGGTTAACTCCTTCTAAGCATCGAATATTTATAGCCGGCCAATCCTGACAGTTTCACGTTCTCTGGAAGGCATTTCCTCTGGCAGCTGTAAACAAAGATGAATAAGTGACACAAAAGGAATGTCAGGTGCGTAGCACGTTGTTTGCACCATCTATACCTTTTCAATTTCAAATTGGGATTAAACAGTTTCAAATTGGGATTAAACAATTTCAAATTGAAACTAATCAATTTCGAATTGGGTCTAAACAATTTCAAATTGAGACTAAACAAATTCAAATTGGAAATAAACAATTTCAAATTGAGAATAAACAAATTCAAATTGCTCCGTGCCACGTTTCAATTGAGGATGTTTTGAGACAGGGCAAATTTGCCAGCAATCAGTTGATGAAATTTTTCCCGTTCAGCCTAATGTTGAATCCAATTGATTCACGTGGTCCTGTCTAAATGCTGGTGTTAAAGAGACTTAATCCAAATGCCACAAATTTGAGTAGGTGAAGCCAATCATTACGCAGATAGAATATCGTTTACAAAAATTAGAAAATATAGTGCGACAAAATATTACTAATAAAATTACAGTACACCGTACCTAACTGTACATATAAGATTGGTTGCAAACACTTACAAATTCATGCGTTAAATATGGATAATGTAAGATTTTGATTTAGGCATATAATTATTAGTTAGGTAGTTACATTTCCTTTTGTTTTTATTACCTACCTACCTAGTATTATTTCTAACTTAAAATATTTTTTCCAATTTGAATTTGTTTAAACCCAATTTTAATTTGTTTAAACCCAATTTGAATTTGTTTATTCCCAATTTGAATTTGATTAGTTCCAATTTGAATTTGTTTATTCTCAATTCCAAATTGTTTAGTCCCAATTTAAATTTGTTTATTCCCAATTTGAATTTGTTTAGTCCCAATTTGAAATTGAAAAGGTATAGATTTTCCTCAGACGTATTAGAGGAATCCAAATTGGCAACAGTCCGAAACTATTTCATCGTTTCAGAGGGACGTATCCCGTCGTATGTTTTTGGCGAACTTTTTCGCACGAGATATACCTTCGGTATCGTAACAGATGTTCACGTAAGAACACGTTATGTGCCTTGCACGTTGTTTGCACTATCTAAATCGCCCTCAGACATATCAGAGGTATCTGAACTTACGAATTACGATACGGTATTCGTTTTATATGCTTTCTGCGAACGTTTCGCACCTGGCATATGACCCGTGAAATCGTGGCTCGAGTTTTCTACTTTTACCGTCTTGTAAGCACTTTGTTCTTTGGACCTACACATGCTGTCCAACACTATAACATTGTGGTCTAGAGTGTGTAGCATCGTATAGTCGTTTCTGCACGTTTTGCTGATCAACTGTATGTTGCGTAGCTACATTATTGCGTACACTATTCATCATTCCTCATTGCTTACCTCGACACTGAGGAACGAATCATTAATACCTTGAGGCCGGTACTCAGAGACTCTTCGTAAGGGGGTCTTACCCTCTGCTTAGTAGCAGAATCGATAGTCGAATTAATTCCCCATCTAACCTTACTTAGGGCCTCGTCCCATCGCGTTTCGTCCTCCGTTGAAGATGTTAACGCCGGAAGGATAGTGCGACTGTTTCTTTCTACTTGACCATTTGCGCGGGGAATAACAGTCGCACATAATACTCGCTTTATACCTAGCTCAGAACAAGAATTAGTAAATATTTCACTCATGAAAGAGCTTCCCCGATCACAGATCAATCGTCGCGGAACACCAAACGTGTCGATAATATCAGTTAAAAACTGAATCACCTGTGCTGACTTTATAGATACAACTGCTTTCATAAAAGTAAAACGTAAAACCGTCTATAGCTACAATTAAATACGGATTTTTCTTAACACTTTTAACAGGCGATCCTAGATGATCCAAATGCAGGGTATCCATAGGCACAGTTTTCTTTTCAATGCAGTTCAAGTCACCTAGTCGTTTTCCAGATGGTATCTTATTATAAAGACATTCCTAACATGAAGCAATATATTTTCGGACGTGTGTTTTCTTTGAGGGAAACCAGTAGCAGTGTTTAAGCGCTTCCAATGTTTTGTCGCCAGCAAAATGATGATGTCCCGCTCCGTCGTGGTAAAACATTAGGAGCCTCCGGAGAGTCGTCTTCGGTACCTGAACTTGATGACATAGACGATAAATACTCTTCGAACAGAAGTTCTGGAGTTTTGTATCGCTCAGCTCTAACACCTTATTGATCAACAGGGTCATTTAGTCTGTGGATCAGACAGGCGACTGCATATTTTCCCGTAATTTGGCACGGTCGAAGCAGCACCATTTTCTTAAAGTAATAAGGCCCAGTTTCACAATGATGGTTGAACTTTGAGCCGAAGCTTAAGTCCTTCACAACAATTGTTGAAATAATCGTTGCTAAGGATTTAAGTCTCAGCTCAAAGTTGAGCCCCATTTGTAAAACTGGACCTAAGTGGTCATTACCTCTGAAATACGCTTTTTACGATCGAACATTTGTCGGACGGCCGTGGAATAGTCAACGTGATCAGGAAACGTTTTCCTAATCAGTGCGCTCCATTCTCTCCAGGTATGATTATAATCCGTAAGACTGTGATACCAATTCTTGGCCATCCCTGTTAGTCTTGACTGCATATGGTACACCGTAGTGATGTCGCTCCAACCATTTATTTCTTTTATCTGATCGACTTTTTGTAACAACTGATCCGGGGACAAATTTAAATTGTCGGGAGAAAATTGTTACTTCGCACAGCAAATTGCTTTGGTATCGGGCATATTTTGTCGGGAAAATATTTTAATCATTCGTTCCAAATGATCCATTCTGTCGTTTACGGATACAAAATTTGTTGACGTTCATTGAGAAGGCGTCAGCGAACGTCTTTGCAATTCGTGACTGCGTACAGGTGAGGAATATTTTTCCGTGCGATGCCTTTTTTTCACGCGTTACTTTTTCCTTGCAGCGTCTGGAATGTTTCTTCGTGCGCCTTTTAGTCGAACCCTTGAGCTCTCATTTCATTATCATGCTTTTTTTTACACTTAATCAAAACTGTAAGTTATTAACGGCACGTGTTACCCTATACCTGAACTGTAAACGGATTTATTTATTAACTTAAAATGTATCTAAATTAAACGCTAAATGTATAACGAAAGGATTTAATATAAAGAACGCTAGTAGAAATATTAAAAAACACATTTGCTCTCGTTTACTGTACAGATCGCACTAAAAAATGTGTTTTCCTAATCGGCCAGAGGGATGCATTCTTATCGCTGTTGGGTCTGGCTGACTCCTTTTAGGCGACGAGTATTTACATATGGATCGTGTAAAAAACGTAATAAGCATCACAAGCGTTAAAGGCTACAGGTTTCAGTTTCAATTGATTACAATAATACCCCAGCAAGAATGTGTGAAGTTACAACTTCTCATGAAATTTAGATACTACATAATTTCTTAATTGAAAAATAACTCATTACGTCTGGAGGTTACGTTACACTAAAGCTAAGAATGCCGTTGAAATTTCTTGGTAAGAATTAATAAAAAAAACTTAAAAATCACTCTGTATACGTTAACTAACCTGAAAATTCACACACATCGGCCATTTTTGCTAGTAACTGTTTCTCGTTCCTCGTCGCATCAGTACATTTCAATAATATCAATAATATTTCATTATTAAGCTGTCGTTTGTTCTCCAAATAGGTTAGAAAATATTTTCATAATGAGTAGATTCTTTTGCCACTAAATTTCAATATGGACGCCATAAGAAAAAATGAACTTGATGATAGTATCAACTTAACGAAACGTGTTATAAAAAAGTAATCTTTACCATTTTTATTTTTCTGATATCTCTTTAAATAAAGAATTAACTTTTTTAGTTATTTCGAGTAATGGTTAACATAGAAATTTTTTCTCCGCGGATTATTAATGCTCAGCAAATTTAGCACCTTTGCTAAATTTAAATCTACTGTGTATCTCTTCAAATAAGCGAGATCGCCTTGGTGAGGGTCGAATTTGAAACAGCCTGTATATTTGTCGATCCTGATATGAGTAAAAACATTTAATCATTAAATTTCGCTGTGCGTCTTTATTATTAACTCTCAAAGTCAATATTTATGAAATAATATAGTGTACAAATATATAAAATAGTATGTTACTCAATCAACTCATTGCCCATTGACTGCCTGGATATATTAAGAATGTCATAAATAACTGTCATATGATTTTAATGATGTACTAAAATCGACGTTACGGGGCTGTAGGTAAAATCGTCAGGGAGAGCACATGAATAAAGCATACTTTTTAGATTTAGCTATACAGGGTGATTAGAATAAGTATGAGACCTATTAGGAACGTATTTACTAGGGTCATTTATGTACGAATTTGCAGGAAATAAATTTATTAGAGACATTCCAAAAATCAACCTTCTTTGAGTCCAAAATAGAAATTATGATTCATTTCGTATGCATGGATACACAAATTTAATGTCGGAAAGAATAAATTGCGTGTTATGCACTTTTTCCGTAGAAAACAACGAACAAAAACGTTTCAAAGTTTTGTTTCAAGGTAAAGGCTAGTATTCCCTTCTGCTCCGTGAAGGTTCCTTGCTCTTGTGACGCAATGCAACTGTACCGGTGCCTATAAACCAATTTATATCTGAACCTTCAATGCTTTTTATCTTAAAAACTGTGCGTACTAGACCCTTTATGCACATAATTTTTTTGTTCTGTTTTTTCGTATACTAACTGTGGTTAACGGGTCGGACACTTATTTTGAATCAACCTGTATAGGTACTAAACTATAAGAAAAGGTTGTTCATTATGAAGGACTAAAGATATATGGTTTAAACTATAAGGTAAGGTTATTCATTATGAAGGACTAAAAATATAAGGTACAAACTATAAGTTTTAGTTTTTAGTTTGTATAAACTATAAAGAAAGATTCTTCAATATGACTAAAGATACAGGATATTAGCAGAAGCGATTATAAAGGATCACGAATTTGAGGAAAAAGAATAAACCACTTAATAGAATCTGCACGTCGTACACTAATAAATTTCATAAAACTACTGTTCCAGGCAGATTGAGGAAGTGAGTTTTTTTATGCTTACCAATCTCTCAACAATTGCCCTTACTCGCCTCACCTGATCACGAAACACGGGCCGTATCGGCCATATTTCATAGTTGCTGAAGTAAGCTGTGAACTTCCTTCGAATTAACTATAAATTTAACTTGCCGATGAAACCTACCACGTTCCATGTTGTTAAATAGCGATCGTGAAGATGTCGCAGTAATTATACCTCAGGCAAGCTTTGACTTGAATATTAAATTTGATCGTAATTCTCACTGTTTATGTGAATCCCGCGCAGGCACACGTATGTGCGTAACGTCAACGTCCTTCATAAACTGAAAACTCAGCTTTTTTTCTAACATTCCAATTAAGATTCTGAGATTCAAATTATAAATTTTTTTCAGATGGTTGTGTCAAATTTATAGCATGTAGAGAAATGCGTAAACATTTAGATTTTAATTATATCTTTTCAGAAAAAATTAGTGTAAATCATTTTTGTTTGCAGTGAAAACCTCGAGCAGCCTCTGTACAGCTGTTTCAGCCCTGCTTGGGGCTTCTTCAGCAGAGACGTAGCTCGACATTTCCACTGCAAACAAAAACAACTTGTCCAATTTATTCGCAATTGCGATGTAAGAGTGATGAGCAGATAAAATAGCGACTCTTACTATCGCTTTTTTGCATGGGGGATTTATTAGGAGCAAATCCAGCATCAATTTGTCTATCCTACTGCAATGTCAGGTCAAAAAGCGATAGTAAGATGTCGCTATTTTATCTGTTTATATCTTTTCAGTTTGAAATAATTTTGTGTCATCCTTGCTCTATAAATATTCCCTTTATGAACGCCATTACATGATATACTCTTGAGGTACTTCTCGTAACTAGATTTGCGTAAGCAAAAACATTGTACAGATATTGTTAAAAACAGCTTATAAATTGCTAGTACATCCTAACATGGTCAAGTAGATTTTTTAATGATAATCACAATAAAACCGATAAAACCTGCCTATTGTTAATGTCCTTGATGGGAAACGTTCTATTTTTATACAGTCGTTGTATACGAAGAAGTTGAATTAAAAAATATGTAAGTACTTGCAGAAAGTGACAAATTAAAAATTTGCAAATTTGCAATTTTTGCACTTCTTTGGAGAATAACGGAATGTTATAATTAGAGCTGGGGTTATGTACAAATTACATATTAGCTTCTATGGCGTATATGAGCAAAATTCTTTCCGGGGCATACCAAACAATTTTGAATCAAATGAAATGATTTAACAAATACATATTTTGCGTATTTTCGGCATCCTGAGCATATTTTATGGAGAAATGCATATCAGTGCATATCTTTCAATTTTTCAGGTATTTTTTTTTTAATTTACTAATTTTCTGATTGAAACTTTGCAGGTCTGCGTAGAACATTTGCAGGTAATAAATTCACGACCCTTCCCGAAAAAATATTTGACAACTAGTTTGGGCCAAAAGAACTTAGCAATTGAAAAATAAGTTTACCAATTTTAATGATTTTCGTGATAAATTTGTTCATAGGCTCTTCCATGTTCCGAATAATTTGTGCGCCCAGTTTCTGGGGTCACAGCTAATATAAAATAATTTCAGTTACTATTATTCAGTGGTTGTCGTTTTTCGGTATTCAATCAACTTTTTTTTATGAGTAATGAAACAACTAGGTTGGTCGATAAATGTTTCTAATGAGATAAACTTTTTAAATGAATTCATAAATTCATTTATTATTTTGAAATAATTCAAAACTTTAAGTTTACTGCTACCTACCTGTTCAGGTGACACCAAGTTTAGACCGTGACGGACGTTTCGGTGTCGCCGGCCAGCTTCAATGGGATGGGGTGGGTGCTTTCAAATTTTACGCGAAAGGAAAGCCAAGGCGCCACTTAATTTTTTTGGCAAAAAGGTCCGCGGAAAAAATTAAGAAAACGCGACTATTTAATCACAAAATAAATGTACAGGTATCAGCAACTCAAATAATCACGCAAATTACGTAAACACAATTCGTAGACGGTTTTTTTTTTAAATTTGATAAAAGCACATACCGTATGTTCACTTTGATTACGTACCATAGGAATTTCAATGCATTTTTCTTTCATTCTAAATTCCTGCTTTGCTATCAAATTTATCATAAAACAGTAAACGACACAATATGTAACTTTATGTCATGCATTAATTGAGACCATTTTTCGTATGTTTTTCAAATATACGGGCTTTCAAATTTAAAAACAAAAATTTAATTAGCAGACATTATTCAATATCATAGTTTCGATTAAGCCGGCAAACTTCTACTTGTCTTGCTTTACTGATTTTCAAACATACTTCGTATTATTTATTTATTTTAAAGATAATAAATACTACACCAAATTCTCAAACACGGTGACAATAGAATGTCTTTTCATAAAGGGTCGTAGAAAGTACATTTTGCGTATTCGGAATGCATTTGAACTAAGCTTAAAGCGTTTGCAAACATACCGTTGGCGTTCCCATGGTGTATAAGCGGTTGGATAGGGTTTTTTTTTTAAATTTAAAGAAGTTCTTAATTTATAAAATTTTGTTGCAAATCGTTTTTGATTGCAGTGAATCCTTGGAGCAGTCTCTGTACAGCTGTTTTGGTCCTGTTTGGGGTTTCATCAGTAGAAGCGTAGCTCGAGAGTTCCACTGCAAACCAAAACGTTTCTACCAAGGTTAATCGCAATTGCATTACTGCCTTGCAAACTGGCTTCAATTTGTCAATCCTAATGCAATGTCAGGTCAAATCGATCGTAGGATGTCGCTGTTTAAACTGTACTTAATTTATAGTTCATATTCCAATTTTAAATTAGACTATTTATCGAATCTATTTTTACAATTTGCACATGCGTGTAATACTAAATATTTTAAATAATTTTAAAATGCGAAAGAATTAGTTATTCGCGTTTTTATTAATACGATTGTTGATATATCAGTCACAAAAATTTAAAAATCTAATAAAATGACATAATAGGTGTCCTTTAAAACATCTCGTGAAAAGTAGAAACGAAATCAACGGATGTTGAAGTTTAATTAAATAATAAACAAAAACTTGATATATCACTTCAAATAACTTAAAATTGAGAAAACGAAGCCATAAAATTCAATTTCAACATTAACTGACTAAACGCGCAGACAATGAGCGTTTTTATGTTTTGATATTGTTAAACTGATTTTGACGTTTTGACTCAACCCAGCTGATCGGTGCTAGTTTTCTGTCTCTCTAATGTTCATCACGATACCTCTAACTCTACGCCCCATCCGATTAGTTACCAAGTCATTGGCCACTGACCAATTCAATTAACTTCGACCCCACAAATTGAAACGGAAGCGGGAACATCACAACGCACGAACCAGGCTTATAAACTTTGACATATTTAAAAGACACAACGAGCATTGGTTTGGTGCTGTATAATTGGATGAACAATTTTTAATGGTACTTCAGTGGTGATCGCTATATTTATTTTTTACAAATGATTTTGAAAATATGTTGGACGAATTAAATTGGGGAGCTAGAAAAGATAAGGTCTATCCGAAGGTTGTGTACGACAATAGAAGACTTGAGAGAAGATGTACTAGTAGCTTTTGCCAATTTCACAGACGTTCAACTAGAAAACAGTCAATTCATTATGCTTTGCTGTTTTACCTATACAAATAAACGTTTGTTTCCATGGCCAACCATTAACAATTTCGAAAGTGAAAAACTGCCGAATCTCCATTATTTTTTTAAATAAACATATCGAGTGATACATCGTTGGAAAGACGAAAAGAAATATGCCATTTTTTCAACCCTAATAGGGTTTTCATTTAAAAAAAAAACGAACCTTATGTCATAACTCGAAAATAGGAATTTATATGGAAAATTTAGTAGGACTATTTACTCAAGAACATAATTCAGTGCAACTTTTGCCTTCACAACTTTTTTCTAAAACCAAGAATAACCGAGTTATTTGCATTTAAGGAAATTGTAAAAATTCAGTTTTTTCGAAATATTTAGGGAGCCATGAACTTTCAGTACGACACAAAAGCTGCATTAAACTGACCACCTAAAACTACAAATCTTTCCCCATTTAACCGTCTCTCTAGCTCTGCTAGTTTCCAAGAACCCCATGCTAAACATTGAAAAGAAACTCACTCAGGATGATTAGATTGTTGTTAGTTTTTACATTTTTATGATTTTATTAGGATGATTAGGTTGCTTTTAGATCTTTTAAGTGCTTTTAAGTTGGCAGCGTACTGAAGAAGGCAGCTTAGCTGCCGAAATACGTATCTACGGATATAAAATTATTGTGGGCGGAGATTAATTTCAATTATCAGATTTTTAATATTTTCATTTTCTTGTGTTAAAAATTTCTGACAGTTATACGAATATTTTTGGAATGTCTAAACCAATATTGTTCGTCAAGAAAAAATTCTTAATGTGTGACGAGGTGGTGGTACTCGCCATGTTGTATGTATGTGTTGTGCACATGCGCACTCTACGTTAACAGTCATGAAATTGTGCTTTGCAATTGACAATGAGTACTAACTATTGTAGCTCATAAATAATCTATCATATTTACTCTGGGAAATTTACCCGTTCTAAAAGATTTCACTGCAAGTGGACCTACACTGAAAAAAACCAACGTTCTATTCGGATTCTTGTTAAAAAAATCACTCGGTGTACTGATCTGCAAAATTAACAGTATGAGAATTATTTTTCTCAGTAATACTTGAATTGATCACTCTAATTACGCTTATAACTAATAAACCATCCCTCGAACGTCGAATATATATTATATTTATCTGTATACACAGGTGGGCCAATAGTGCGTATTCGGTAGGTAGCGCATCTGACAAAGGAAACCCATGGAATGGAATGGAATGAATAAATTATTATTATTATTATTATTATTATTATTAATACAGACTTTTAAAATCTGTTTTCGCTATTACTTACCCATGGTATAGATGCATAATTTAAAATTAGTTACAATTATACAGGTTGTTCCGTGTGACTGCCAGACCAAAGTTTTATTTTTTTTTAATGTAGAGTTACTGTATTTTAAGGTATGATTCGATTTGTCTTTAAGAGTAGATAAATTTACTATGAGGATGTTATGTACCTAAACCTAATGGTTTTTGAGATATTGACATGTAAATATAAAAAAAATGGTATTATTTGATTCTTTACAGATTAGATGTTTATTAAAACTCGGCATTTAAATTCTATATTAACGTCACATTACCTCTCTAGAACAGGAAACAATTTCCACCTCGAACATGTTCCTATTATTTTACACAGGGTGATTCATAACTCCGATGTTTATTTTACTCGGTTAGTTTAAATGAAATACCCTGTACTTTATTACTGAATTTTACTGAGGTCTTTGATTAAGTTTTACAGTAATGTAGGGTTCAGTATGTGCTACACAACAAACATACACACAGTAAGAGGTCAAATTCGTAAATTCATAAAACAGCATTTATTCTATCTTCCAATGGAATATTTTGTCTATTATTATTATTTACAATAGTAATAATAAATGGAAAACTGTAAGTTCTGCCTAAAGAGCATCTACTTCTTAGTCAATGGTATTTGAACTGAATCCTGAACTTTATTTTTATTGAAAAAAATTTTGAACAAATCGTTTTTGATTGCAGTGAAAACCTCGAGCATCCTCTGTACAGCTGTTTCAGCCCTGCTTGGGGCTTCTTCAGCAGAGACGTAGCTCGACATTCCCACTGCAAACAAAAACGACTTGTCCAATTTATTCGCAATTGCGATGTAAGAGTGAAGAACAGATAAAATAGCGACATCTTACGATCGCTTTTTGACCTGACATTGCATTAGGAGACAAATTGAAGCGGGATTTGCTCCTAATAAGTCCCCCATGCAAGGCGGCCATGCTTGCTGTCAAAGCGCTTCAATTTGTCTATCCTACTGCAATGTCAACTCAAAGAGCGATCGTATATTTACTTTCGCTATTTTATCTGTTTATTTTTATCTTATTACTTTTGGAACTTATTAAATCCAATTTATTTTTCAAGTCCCATTATCCAAAACCAGTGTCAGAACGCCAGGACCTAAGAGTCACACCTGAAACGAATGAAAATTACATCGGTCCACAATTTTTAATTTGAATGATGACAGCTGAATTATTGAAATTTCTGTTTATTTGATTAAATATTCAGAAATTTATGTTTTGAAATAATTGCGGGGTTTCAGAGAATTTAAACCATCAACCATCAACATTATTTTGAAATTAACAAGAAAAGTATTTTGGGAAGTAATGCAGGTTGAAATAAATAAATCGTAACAGTTTTTGCTACACAGATGAATGAAATTTTATTTTGAATAAGAAGCATATTGTACAAAATTCTAATTATTGAATTGCAAACGTCAAATCTGACATAAAGCGCCTACATTTTTCATTTGAAATTAAAAAATTTAATTTCTATTTCAAAAGTATTAACTCAATAGGAATAATTTTAATACGATAATATTGCCCTTAATTTTGTCTTTCATTTAATACCACTACCATTTTTGTATCTTTAAATGGCGAGCAGTAATCTGCAGAAACGTAGTTCTCAATGCAGGTTTACTATGTTCGGGTTTGAAACTTTCCAACCGGTATAATTAATATATTATTACGGCAGTGTCATATTTACATATAAAGTAAAAAAAATATATATAATAAAAATGCAGATTTTCAAATTTTCCCGCTTTGTAGCTTTAAGCGCCCTCTACATCCACCCTTCATTTTACAGTCGACCCATTTATTTGAGCGAATAGAATTTTACTATTGGGTCGGACGTCTCAGTGGTTGTCTCTGTTTTTACGTAAATTTACATTTTACTGCAGAAACGTACTTTTCACAAATTTACGGTAATTTAAAATTTGATATTATTTCGGTGCATTTTATTCTATATATTTTTTCGTGCGTTAGCCGCAGCTGCCTTTGTGGGGGGAATAACCTACACATGTTCGCGTGTATAAATGCAAATAATTTCTCGCTTTACTGCAAGCACTTACATAGAGTTCAAATTTTTCATCTGACTGACATGTGTACTATACAATAGAGAATTTCAAATTCAACTTACCTTACCATTTAAATTCTATATTAACGTCACATTACCTTTCTAGAACAGGAAACAATTTCCACCTCGAACATGTTCCTATTATTTTACCCAGGGTGATTCATAACTCCGATGTTTATTTTACTCGGTTAGTTTAAATGGAATACCCTATACTTTATTACTGAATTTTACTGAGGTCTTTGATTAAGTTTTACAGTAATGTAGGGTTCAGTATGTGCTACACAACAAACATACACACAGTAAGAGGTCAAATTCGTAAATTCATAAAACAGCATTTATTCTATCTTCCAATGGAATATTTTGTCTATAATTTGGTTGATCTTAATTAAAAAAATCTGTATTCAGACTGTTTGTAGTTTTTAGTCTGTTAAAAATTTACATTTATTTGATCTGTAACAAAAAAAAGCTGTATGCATACTTTTAGTTAATACTACCCTATCTCCAACCTTTCTGGTTTTCTGGTTGGAATCCACACCAGAAGTTGTTCTCCTCGCCCCTCAGTGTCAGTTCCCTTGTAGGCAAAACTAAGAACTCAGTAATGCTTAACTCCTAAAAATTTTATTTTTATTTTTATTGTATCAATACTATGATTATTTTAAATAAAATAATACGCAACAAAAATAACAATTCCAATAAATATACCAATAAAAATTACAGTAATCATACAAATAATCAATTTCCTTGTCATAGAAAACAATTATGTGAAGAGCACCACGGTTATCAGTTTTAAATTTTTCTCTATTGTTATTAATTTTAAAACAATTGTTATTATTATTGTTATAATTTTACAGCTATTTTCGTTGGTATTGTTATTGTCATTGGTTGCGTTCCTTACCGTTACTTAATCTTAATCAGACAGTGTTGGTAAAATAAATATTAAATATGCATATTGTGTGTGATGTCATAAATCAAACGAGTGTTATTTTTAGCATTTACAAACAGACTCGATACAGATTTTCTAAATAAAATCAACGATATTATGGACAAAATATTCCAATGGAAGATGGAATAAATGGTGTTTTATGAATTTACAAATTTGACATCTTACTGTGTGTAGGCTTGTTATGTAACACATACTGAACCCTATATTACTGCAATTACTGCAAAGCTTAATCGAAGACCTATTAAATTCAATAATAAAATATAGTCTGTTCCATTAAACTAACCGAGTAAAATAAGCATCGAAGTTAATCATCCTGCGTAAAATAATAAGAATATGTTCGAGCTGGAAATTGTTATCTACTCTAGATGGATTATGTAACGTTACTGTAGAATTTAAATGCCGAAGTTTAATAAGCATATAATCTGTAAAACATCAAATAATACCATGTTTTTACATTTAAATGCGAATATCTCAAAAACCATTAGGTTTAGGTACATAACATCCTCATAATAAATTTAGCTACTCTTAAAGACGAATCGAAATAAACCATAATATACAGTACGTACCATTAAAAAAAACACAACTTTGGTCTGGCACAGCCACACGGAACACTCTATATAATTGTAGCTAATGGTAAATTATGCACCTATACTATATATATAGGCATACGTAACACGTTGCTATTCGAGGAAAATATATATATTTTTTTAGTTGTGTTGTGATTATATTTTTGAACACACCGTTGATTTGATCTGATTAATACCTAGTTGAATTACTTATGTAATTGCTTAATTTGCAAAAATTATGATGTTAGCTTATGAGTGTTTGACACGAGTGAATGAATTAACTTATATTTTCTAATAGTTCCTTGTTAATTAAATAGAGTAAAATATTTAAGGTATTCTATACTTTTTATCCACAGTGAAGAAAGAAGAAAATCTTAAGTAATACTAACAAAAATAGAGGTCGCTACTTTAGGGACGTATGCTACAAATCAAAATAAAGGAAAAAACATATATGCAGGGTGTTCACGGGAAGCTGCAACAACAGCTAACTGTCTTATTTGAAATTTTACCAAGTAACTTATACTGGAAAAGCTTCAGGACCTGTCCTGACCAATTTTATAGGCAAAGTACAAATTATAATAAATTCAAGCGTTTACAGTAGTAATAATAAATAGAAAACTGTAAGTTCTGCCTAAAGAGCATCTACTTAGTCAATGGTATTTGAACTGAATCCTGAACTTTATTTTTATTGAAAAAAATTTTGTGCAAATCGTTTTTGATTGCAGTGAAAATCTCGAGCAGCCTCTGTACAGCTGTTTCAGCCCTGCTTGGGGCTTCTTCAGCAGAGACGTAGCTCGACATTCCCATTGCAAACAAAAACGACTTGTCCAATTTATTCGCAATTGCGATGTAAGAGTGATGAACAGATAAAATAGCGACATCTTACGATCGCTTTTTGACCTGACATTGCAGTAGGAGACAAATTGAAGCGGGATTTGCTCCTAATAAGTCCCCAATGCAAGGCGGCCATGCTTGCTGTCAAAGCGCTTCAATTTGTCTGTCCTACTGCAATGTCAACTCAAAGAGCGATCGTATATTTAGTTTCGCTATTTTATCTGTTTATCTTTATCTTATTACTTTTGGAACTTATTAAATCCAATTTATTTTTCAAGTCCCATTATCCAAAACCAGTGTCAGAACGCCAGGACCTAAGAGTCACACCTGAAACGAATGAAAATTACATCGGTCCACAATTTTTAATTTGAATGATGACAGCTGAATTATTGAAATTTTTGTTTATTTGATTAAATATTTAGAAATTTATGTTTTGAAATAATTGCGGGGTTTCAGAGAATTTAAACCATCAACCATCAACATTATTTTGAAATTAACAAGAAAAGTATTTTGGGAAGTAATGCAGGTTGAAATAAATAAATCGTAACAATTTTTTGCTACACAGATGAATGAAATTTTATTTTGAATAAGCATATTGTACAAAATTCTAATTATTGAATTGCAAACGTCAAATCTGACATAAGGCGCCTACATTTTTCATTTGAAATTAAAAAATTTAATTTCTATTTCAAAAGTATTAACTCAATAGGAATAATTTTAATACGATAATATTGCCCTTAATTTTGTCTTTCATTTAATACCACTACCATTTTTGTATCTTTAAATGGCGAGCAGTAATCTGCAGAAACGTAGTTCTCAATGCAGGTTTACTATGTTCGGGTTTGAAACTTTCCAACCGGTATAATTAATATATTATTACGGCAGTGTCATATTTACATATAAAGTAAAAAAAATATATATAATAAAAATGCAGATTTTCAAATTTTCCCGCTTTGTAGCTTTAAGCGCCCTCTACATCCACCCTTCATTTTACATGGACCAATTTATTTGAGCGAATAGAATTTTACTATTGGGTCGGACGTCTCAGTGGTTGTCTCTGTTTTTACATAAATTAACATTTTACTGCAGAAACGTACTTGTCACAAATTTATGGTAATTTAAAATTTGATATAATTTCGGTGCATTTTATTCTATATATTTTTTCGTGCGTTAGCCGCAGCTGCCTTTGTGGGGGGAATAACCTACACATGTTCGCGTGTATAAATGCAAATAATTTCTCGCTTTACTGCAAGCACTTACATAGAGTTCAAATTTTTCATCTGACTGACATGTGTACTATACAATAGAGAATTTCAAATTCAACTTACCTTAAGTCACTGGCACTGACTAACTCGCAACAAAAACGTAAATATCAAGAGGTTCCAGGGAAATATCGACAGGTAGTTTGCTAGAGTTCTCTCTAAATGTGTACAAATGTATATATATATGTATCATCATACCATGTATGTATATGTTTCATCATACCATCCAGAAATATACGGAAAATAAAAATAACTCAGCGCTAAATGATGTGCACTTGTTGGTTCTAAAACTAATTGCAAGTACCTAAAATCTCGGTTTTATTTATTTTATATCATTTTGTAAATTAACATTAACGTTTGAATGCTTGTACTTATAACCATAAGTATATGCACAGCTTTGGAGAGTACTTGCGGTAATAAGTACAAGTATAAGTACAAGCACAAGTACTAAGTACAGTTGTACTTAATTTTACTTAAGTAACAGTACGAGTCCAAAAGTATTTGTACTTGACTTGTACTTGTAATAGTAAGTACACGCACAGCTCTGCGCGGTTCCAACCGGAAGCCAGGAAATCAACAATGCGATTTAAATATTTAAAACAAAAAAATTAATTAGAGCACCTCATTACTTAGAGCCGTTTTACATCGATCAAAATTTGTTACAATTTCTTGTGCAAAGTGACAAAAAAGCATCGATTCTACCAATGAACGTTAACGGCGTTAGTCTGTCTCTCTCACTTTGTACAAAATTTTGTATAAATTTTGATAAATGTAAAACAGCTCTTACACAAAAAAAATCTGAAAACAAAATTATTAAAACATTCTCAAATCATACGTTTTTTGACAGATTTTATAAACCTAACAGTTGCACAATTTTGTAACTCTGAAACTAAACTTTTGGAAAAGGGTTTTAAATATAATATACTACAAAGTTACGAAAAAAATCTTTAAAACGCTAGGAATAGACACAGAATTAGCATTTAATTCTAAATATTGAAATAACATTAATGTAAAATATGTAGCAGCAAATATAATAAATAAAGATTTCTCAAAACGAAAATCCAAAAAGTGAAACTCTAACCTTGAAATTTATCTGTAAAAAATCTAATGAGAACAAAATTATATTTACAAAAGCTGATAAGGGAAATGCAGTTGTAGGTTAACTAAAGAATGGTATGTCCAAAAAGCGTTAGATTTTTACACCCGGATATATATACATAGTTTTAAACAAAAATTCTGAAGAATACTTTCAAAAACAGATCAAATCATAAAAGTACTAGTACAATATTCGTTGTACATACTAGGACAATGTAAAACGGCTCGAGGACAATTACCGCTGAATTTTTTTTTATAAGCATGAAAATGATTAAAATTAAGTTGTTTCTTTGGTTAATAAACACGAACTGACTGAATTAAATAGTCAACGTAATCTTAGATAACCATTGTTATGGAAAATCCATTCAGCTCTCTGTTAATCGAGATATTTATGAAATCCTATAAATAAATTTTTTAACCCCCTCATCTTCCAAAAATTCCTATATTGGCACAGATTCGCTTATTTTGTCCGTACAAACATATAATTGGAACAATTTCTCAATTTCATCGACAATCTGCACGCTAATATTAAGTTTACAATAGAAAAAGAAACTTACAATTCAATTAACTTCTTAGATTTAACGATTAAGAAATTAAACATCCGATACGTTTTTTCAATATTTCATAAACCTTTTTTAAACTTTTTTTTTCAATTTTTCATAAATCTTCGTACATTAATACTCCAAACCACCCCAGAAAACATAAATTAGCAACTTTCCACAGCAATATACGTAGATTAACAACAACCTTTAAGCAAATTAAATTTTCTAAAAGAACTCAATATGATAAAAGAAATTGCAATAAATAGTGGATAAATGCCAGAAATTATTGACAACATTTTAATTAAAAAAGTATTTTAGAAAACAATAAATTTGATATATATTATAAAATTATTACACACACAGGCAAAACTAGCGAAAACCTAAAAAAACGTATCTCACTAAATTAACTATCAACGTTGCTTTCAAAATAAATAATAAAGAGGAAGAATAAATAAAACGTATATTATAGGTCAATCAAACAGGAATGGTTCTGAAAGAATTAAAGAATTAAAGAACATTTCGTTGATTCTATTCACAATTAAAATACTGATTTAAAATTTTTACAAGATGAAAGTAAAAGTAAAGAAAATAAAAATAAAAAACTATACTCTTAGATATGAACAATCTTAAGAATTTCAATAACTTACTGAATAGCCAGCTGTAGCTTATAATTCACCAATGGTCAATTTATTTAAGCAATTTTGTAATTTCAGGAATTACAGAGGAAATTTTGAGTAAAAAAATATTTGTTTTTACGTCTACGTACATATTTAATGTGAAAATCATAACATACAGTGTCTTTCAAAAAGTGTGCTACAAATGGGGATTTTTATTATTATCGATTTTTATTCAAATTTACTGTGTCAGGACACTTCTGCATGCTCCGCCTCTGCCCGCCAAAATAATATGAATAGGAAAATAGGATTTGTTCGTATTTCTCAATTACTTCATTTGTTTCTGAGTGATTATTTCGATGAATTGCTATCATGCCACAAAAAAGCAAAAAGTTTCAGAATACACTGAAATAATCACTCAGAAAAAAATGAAATAATTGAAAAATAAGAACGAATTTTGCGTTTTCCTATTCATGTTTTGACAGACATTTTAACCCCGCCTGTATTTCCTAAAGTAGTTTGTATAAAGAGTGTATAAATTGTGATTTTTTTTTCATTTTCGAGATAGGAGGTTATGATTCCATATTTAGCTATAACTTTTAATTCTAAACAACTTTTTTTCATGACATTTTCCTATATCTTATAAAATAAGGGCACTTTACTCTTAAGCGGTCTTATTTTCATATTTTCCAATTTGATTTTAAGAGATGCAGAAGCGTCGTGCATCATCATTTTTATAAAAATCAATAATAAAAAAATCCTATATGTAGCACATTTTTTGAAAGACGCTGTATATTGAACTTAACTAATTATGGGCATTAATGTTATCCGTTGGATAAATATTTATCCAAAATGTAGGTAATACACTCATTTTTAGGTTTTAATTTGCATATTATAGGAAGAATGAATTTAACTAAAATTTTTCGGTGTGTTAAATTATTTATTCCAATACGTTGTTTTATGTTATATTAGCAGTTACAAATAAATACAGCCTTCTACAGCATAACAACATCCGATTATATTATGGTATCAAACAAGATTAAACAAATAAACTTACAAAAATTTTGTTGCGATCCTAGGATGTCGCTGTTTTATCTATTCAAATAAACTTACGTTCAAAACATTTTTTTATAGATAATCTCTTGCAACAAAAATTAATTTAGAGCGAAGCTTGATACGTAAGTAATTTCTTCGTTTTGAAATTAATTTTTGTTGCATTCCATTGAATACCCGCCACTTACAAACTCTAACGCATTAATTGCATCGTTAATTTATTAGCTAAATTCCAGCTTCGACATCTGGCAAATGAGTGTAATAAACACCCGTCTGCCAATTTTCTCATTGATTTCTGGAGATTTGTAAATACGTATTTCGTGTGCTTTTTTATTAATGTGGATTCTAATGATATAATATAAAATTATAATTAAATTGAAACTTTTTTGATTGAAGTATTTTTGTGTTTTTTGAGATGAAAATGAAAAGTAAAATTTTTAACATTACTTTATTAATCGAAAAACTGTTTTTTAGTAACAACAATTATTCATATATTTTTATTAACAACACCAACTTTGAACTTATTCTTTTAATATAAATCAATACGTAACACGTATCATTATTAAAACTGGGTTGATTTAAATTAATTAATTAAATTAAATTAAAGTCTAAGAATATGACACACATGCTGTACGTGATCAATCACATTCTAACTTTAATAAGTTTAATTGTGGCTTATATCTATCTTTTATGTAACTCAGCCTAATTGTACTAATGCTAGCAAACGAGAGTATAGCCAAAAATAAAATCAATGTGTGATGAAAATAAACGTACCAATAGACACTTTACTTAGCCACAGATTCAAACTTGTTTGAGGTTAATTCATTTGCTTTCTCCGAGGGGGTCATACAGCCTGAATCTTATCTCAAAATTACGTAAAAATTAACCCAGTGACTGCTGCCACTTGACGTATCCCGTCTGAACTATGCTTTTACTTAGGTGGAATTACATTTTGCTCGGTTTATTTCCCATGCCACAGCAAGAGAAAAAAAGATGTTATCTACAATAATATTTAGTCTCGGGCACGACAAGTCGCTGATAAAAAGAATTTAGACATTCGCAATTTAGATTCTTTTACGAGCAATTAAAAAGGAATACGCCAGTCTTATTTAATAATTAGGAAATATACATTAGGAGTAAAATTCCAGCTGTTTACAATGTTTTAGTATAGCTTTAAGACGTTAACTCCGTGAGGTGCTAATACAGGTGGAGTATAATTTGAATAACAATATTTTAGTTGTATTTGAGCCAATAAATTGCAAATGGCTTGAACATTTTAAAACTTAACTGAAATAATATTTAAAATGAGTAATTTTCCGCGATTCAATTTTTTTTTTCTTTAATATTTTATCTTAGTAAATTCTCCTAAATTGAAAAGGAAAACCGCTTCGCCCACACAGATTTTATTTCTTCTTCTGCTAATTCCACCACCTTGAAGAATTTCAGCGTCAAACTTGGCACAGATCTATTTCGCGCCAAGCAGACATCAACTGTAAAACATGAAATCTGAATTCAAAAATGTTTGGTCCGTTATACGTATTGTGAACTCAATTCGGGGACACACTGTAAACTACAGCATAATTGGACTGAAACAATTTCTTTCCAAAGTCACCACTAATTATGACCATATTACGAACAAAATTCTGAATCAAAATAATAATCGCCGATTCTCGAATGCTAACAAAGAACTTATCAAGTGTAATCCAAGGAAAAAAATGTTGATTTATCTCTGATCCGAAAAGGACTTTGTGTTGCACAACTTTTTCCGAAGGAAACGTTTTGAAATATGGAAAACTAAGGAAGGGATGATGAAAACAGAATAGAATGCATCTGAAAAATTGGAGAAAGTCGGGACAAATGTTGAAATGATTGCAATTAAAATTATGGTAATGAACATACGAACTTTTATAAGTAAATTTTGGTTACATTTTGCACGCTTCCTTAAATCATTGGCAGAGGATTTAAGCTCCTAGGTATTGGTTTGTTCCCTTGACATGTCTGGGTTTGTGTTTGGATTGATTGCAATTTTTAGGAACAACCTTGTTTTGCATTTAAAGCTGCTATCGATAGAGGATCAAGAGCCATGTCAGTTTCAAACCACAAACGGCAACATTAAGGCTGTATGCTCGCTTACAGCTGAACTCGATTTCAAATGGGCGTATCGCTATTTTTCGCATATATTTAGAAGAAACATACGTTCAACATGTGTTCCTGCATTTTTACACACAAACGAAAAGAACAGAGAACAGAATTACCACCTAAACGTTTTCCTTGTAATTTATGACTCTGCTGTCACTGATCTTTATTTTTGATTGGTTTACGTGTCAGTTTGACACACCCACAAGAGAATATTCCGATAAGGCCTCATTCACATGGTTACCGCCCGCGGCCTCCTGCAAATTCTAAGGTCGAGCGCACACTCAGAGGAGTAAAATTTTTTATGTAAAAGTGATGTAAATAAAAACGGCGACCTGATCTAACACAGAAACTATGTAAAACTCGGAAAATAAAACTACGTCTGTCGGAAAGTGAAAGTTTATCAGAATTGAAAGGACACAAAAAAAGCGCATAGCATGTTCCTCTGAAAATCAATAACGTCATTTTGTTGTTTCATTATCGTTATTATTATCCCTATAAAATTGTTTTTTTTTTTTTAATTTTACGTGGATTGCTTTTTTATCTAGACTACACTTCCGTACACTAAAATTAGGCACAATGAAGTATTGCGGTTTAAAGTGGATGTAAAGAAAAAATATACATTATACAGAATAATTGTGCTTATGATTATTGGAATAGGAATTAATACTGCTCTAATGTACCGACGCTCATAGAGCAAGTTAATGCGTTAAAAAAGGAGGATAATTCATTGCCCTAAGCACGTAATCGGCGATCATTCTGATTGTGACGTTTATTTTTGTACCGGGTTCAAAGTTAATGAAATTAATTCAGTTCCAGACTTAGTAGAATGTGGATGACTTCATGATATTATTGCTTGCTGCAATCATTTGACGCATAATGCACAGTTTACTTTTAAATATGAACATTAATGCAGCGGAGACGTACATTTCAATTGTTTCAAAATTTGTTGGTGGAAAAAGAGTTAACTTCTCTTTGAAAAATAGCTACGAAGTGAAATGCCACGCTGCGAGCCTTTCTTAAAATTTCAGTGAGCAATATCACCACCGCATTTATAAGAGAATGATCGGGAAAAGTCCAGGCAAATATACCAAAGTATACAGTGTGCCCGGATACGTAGGGACAGCATGGGTAACTTCTGTCTTTGAAGAGACAGAGAGATGATTAAATTA
This sequence comes from Prosopocoilus inquinatus, assembly GCA_036172665.1. NCBI lineage: Eukaryota > Metazoa > Arthropoda > Insecta > Coleoptera > Lucanidae > Prosopocoilus > Prosopocoilus inquinatus. The sequence goes on from CM069870.1 coordinate 48,148,464, forward strand.
GCAAAAAGATGCAGGTTCGAGAGCTCATTAAGAATCCATTTTCAAACTTACTTGTCATGGCCAACTTGGTTAAAATTTTACTAAAACCAAAATCTCCTCATTTCTTTTATTTGCCGTAACTTTTTTGTTATTTAAGATATTGAGATGCGGTTTGAACTAGTTTGAATGATAATTTAAGTACTTTTATGGGCACTTAATAAAACTAATCTCATTTTTACAAATTTTCAATAATCTAACCTAACCTTAAAATTTTAAATTGGTGATTTTGGTGGCCCTTTTAAGAGAGACTTTTTTCTAAATGCAATGGTGTATCACATGATATGGAGACTTCTTCAAAATTTTGAAAAACAGAACTTATTCTTTTTACGAACAGAAATCGCTAGTGCCATGATCACAGAAATTTTGCTTTTTGTTTATCAAGTTATTCTGCAGTGGCACTGATCGATTGCAGCCAATGGTGAGCGAGCCATTAAAATTTTAAACCAATATCACATCAGCTAGGGGTATGATGTGCCAAAAAGATAAGAATTTCATTGGTCTAAAATTTTAATCGCTTGTACACGATTGTCCACGAAGGATCAGTGGCACTGCAGCTTCATCTGTGTAGCCTTTTCTGGATACTGAGCTTCGTATATTTCACGAGTAAGTTCTACGTTCTTGCAGCACTTGGTATACGTATAGTCGCGATCAAGTGAATCGAGACCTATTTAAAGTTCTGCAATCCTTAAGGAGTGCTTACATTACATACATGTCTTCAATAAATTCAAAAACAAATCTTTACAAAACTGTCGACTTGTCGCATACAAATCCTGATGAATCTTTAGCACAAGTCTTCGACAAATACTAGCACAGGACATCGTTTACACTATGTGACCTGTTCGCTACATATCTAGTATTTAATAATAAAAAAAAGTATCGCTCGTGAAAGATGACAATCAATTTTTGTTTTTGGCCGCGGCAACATAATATAACTATGCTCTTTTTGGATCACTCCATCGTCACAAACCATCAGATCGCTTAGTAGTTTAAAACAGCTAACTATTCTGCACGTGCGTAAAGTACCTCTGTATGGTCTGCGATCGCTGTGTTTTCCATTAATTTGGAATACAAATCTGTCTGGTAAAACATGTCGGATACATGTCAAATACATGAAAAATGTAATAGTAGTATGAAACAAATTTCAGATTCATTCCAGACTTGTCAAACAATATGTAGGACACATGTATAATACAAATATGTATGTAATGTAAACGCCTGTTTATTACCAACGTTAACAAGGGCGCGGTTAGCTTGCAACAGTCTCAATAACAAAGTTTTGTGATCATGGCACTAGCGATTTCTATTCATAAAAAGAATAAGTTCTGTTTCCCAAAATTTTGAAGAAGTTTCCATATCATGTGATACACCATTGCATTTAGAAAAAAGTCTCTCTTAAAAGGGCCAACAAAATCACCAATTTAAAATTTTTAAGGTTAGGTTAGATTATTGAAAATTTGTAAAAATGGGATTAGTTTTATTAAGTGCCCATAAAAGTACTTAAATTATCGTGCAAACTAGTTCAAACCGCATCTCAATATAATCAAGTTGCCCATGACAAGTAATATTTGAAAATGAATTCTTAATAAGCTCTCGAACCTGCACCTTTTTGCTAATTTAATAATCTTTCTATCCGGGTACACTATATACGTCAAAGTTGCGTAGGAGACGTTTTTACCGAAAATGCAGAGCACTACTATTTCTTGGGCAAGGCAGAAAAGAAAACAGGCAGCCGAAGCTGAGGGTGACTACGGACTAATAGAAGAGGTGATCCCTCTTAAAAACTTAGAAGAAAATAAATCATCTTTAATGGACTACTTGAGCAGAACCCAGGTAGAGTTAGAATCGTTAGAGAGAAACACTGTTGGCCAAAACACCAAAGTGAAATGGCATAAAGAGCGAAGACTAACAGCAACGCAATTTGGTATTGTCTGTAAAAGACGTCAAACAACTGATGCCAAAAAATTGGCGTAAAAATTAATTTCCTCTAATTTTTCGAAAGTATAGTTACAAATTGGTGCCGTAACCATGAAGAAATTGCGAGAAAACAATTTTCACAGGAATTTGGACATAAAGTTGAACAGCGGATTATTTATATCTAAAGAAATGCCGTATCTTGGAGCTAGTCCTGATGGACTAGTTGGTGAGGATGCTATAATTGAGATCAAGTGTCCCTATAAGTTAGCGAAGTTCAAAATAACTCCTCAGGAAGCAGCAAAGATGAAAGTTATGCCCTATTTCTTTTTGGATGGCAATGCTGTGAAACTGAAGAAAACACATATCTACTATTATCAGATTCAAGGGCAGTTGGCTTTAACGAATAGTTGTATTCGTTGTATGGACACCTTTGGGAATGATATGTGAACAAGTAATGTTATTTACATAAACGTCAAGAAAGTTCTGAATTCATCATAATACATCATTTTTTTCTGAAATCTTATAAGATTATTTTTGTAATAGTTTCAACTTTTAAGCACACGAAAGCTATAATTTTGACAATAAAAATTAGTAAAACCGATTTGGTTTTGAAGACTAGTGTATAAAATAGAAATTATAGACGATTTTAGAAAAAATAACAAGCAATTTACATTTACAACACACCTGTAATACGTTTTCTTTTTCAGATTAAAAAAGATGACAATTTTTGGCATAACATGAAGCCGAAGTTAAAATATTTTCATTTAGAACATATGCTGCCTATACTGGCTTTAAAAGAAAATTAAAATAACGACCCTGATCGATCTGGACAGTTGAAACCTCTTTCTGATAATCTGGTGACAATTCTGAAATAGATCTGTATTTGAAATCTGCTCTGCAAGATTCCATATTATATAATGCCATATAATATCTAACTGTACTATGTCCACTAGAGAGAAATTGAGACAATTGTTGTGCATACATATTTGAGTTATTTTATTATAGCGTTTTCCGCTTGCTGCACCGGTATGCACTGAGTGTATCTCCATCTCGTTTTATTACATAAAGCTGAACCGAGTTGGAAATACACTCAGTGCGCACTAGTGCAGCCAGTGGAAAACGCTATTAATTTGAATGCAATTTTAAACTTGTTTCTACAGAAACTTAAAAAACACGGAAATAAACAAACGGACGAATACATGATAGCAACAATAATTAACTCCTCGTATTTACAACAGAACGTATTACGTGTTCCAGATTCTTTTGGTGTGTAGTACAATATGATTCAAAATGGCCGAACTATTATCACCAGAATGTTAATATTAACAGGATCAAAAACAAGCTTTTAATTTTTTTTTTTGAGATGCTTGACGAATGTTTAAAAATATCGTATAATGCAGATGCACTTACAAATTTGAAACCGTGGTTGTAGATTAGGTTACAGTTGATGAGATCTGAATCCTCGTATTCATCAAATATTTATATTTTATTCAATTAGTTGTGTAGAAACAAAAATTATTTGACGCAGTTCCGTTTCACTATTTGGGTGAACTTGATATTCAAAATGTTACATCACCGACCCATTTTACTTATTGTTTATTCCTGTGTTATCACATAATATTAATTACATGCATTAACAGGCATTTTTAATGATGTCAAGGTAAATGTGTACACAAATAAATAACAAAATATTGAGCAAAATGTTGAACATCCCCTTTTTAAAACTAATTAAGTGCATGACTACCAGATTTGCAGAAGTTTATTATGACAAAAATGTTTCTTTCAATGTACCGTAAAAAATTTACCAAAAAGCACGACTCTGAAACGAGAAATCTTTGTAGAATTATTTTCTGGCAGCGCTCGGTAGCGTTCGTGTGTTTACGGTGCGTGTATTCTGTGTTTCACTCATACACGCACTGAAACGCATTCGCTCTCACTCATACTCTTCATCTGTCACTAAATCGGGAGAATGAATGTGCGAATTCGCCCCTCTTGCACTAAGTCCGAAGGCGGAGCTAGCGTGTATCACATACCACATCTGATTTCAGCGACTTCATTCCGAAAATTTCAAATTTGTTTCCCATTTCCTGACCTTATTTTTAAAAATAAAAAAAAAAACTAAACGGTTTATTATTATTGAATACTGCGAAATTTCGGCTAAAGGCTTACATTTTCGAATTTTTTTAATTTAAATTTTTTTTTAAGGCCTTTTTGGCAATTCTCGAAAAACGAGCCTTTAGCCGCCTAACAGAATCTATTTAAAAATTTTTCGCGAAAATTGGTACGATTTTAATGAAAAATAAGCCCAGGAAATGGGAAAAACGATTTTGGGGCCGAGCAAACAGCCTTAAGTAAGCCTCACACGGCCCCAGGAAAGTTTTAAAGCTTAAAGCTTAAACTTGGGTATTAAAAACTGAAAATGCAAAAAGATATAATTTGCAACGAGATTACATTCTTCATTCTAGTGTATAATCTAGTTTATTCTCTTAAGAGGATTAAATATTTAGCTAATTTGATATAAATTAATTAAGTATTGCTTGTAATCTCTTATTTTTACTTCGCAGGGCTAGAATGAATTAATGTTTAATATTATAAAAATCATTGCAGGAAAATATCATGTAATGAAAAATAAGCCGAAATGAGGATTCTTTCTTGATTTATGCATCAAAGAACGGATTTAAGTTCGACTAAAATTGATCGAACTGAATTACAAAGTATGGTAAACTATTATGTATCTGCTAACCACCTAACTAGAGCTCATGATAGCTGGGATATATTTCAGTTTAGTCCACTGCTGTGTGAACCAAGACAATTTTTCATTAGTTGGTTTTCCATTTATTAAATCGGCGAAATAAATTTTCTACTAAAGTACTTACACTTACATTTAGATGCCTGTAATATGTCGACAGGGCAAAAAGCGAACTAAATAAAACAAAAGCATTTTCTGGTTGTTCTCGCTTGTACATCTTCACTTTAGTGTTCTTTGGTTTTTGTCTCGCATGAAATGGGCAATTGCTTTCCCTCATGAGGGAGAAGGTTCCGGATTTTTATTAAATAATAGTGCCGGAGAGTATTTTTAGAAGTTTGCGTCGTAGTAATAGAATTTTTTCATATACAGAGAGAGATTCAGGCAACACGTTTATTAAAAGGTTATGGACTTCCCTTTTGAATTTCTATTTCATATCTTGCTGTTATAAGTTAGCGATGTTCATGAATCGAAATATAATATTTTCAATTTTCAGACACTTCCGCTTATACTGGAAGTTGCTGTCAATTTTCTTATTTTAAATGGAATATTTAATGCATTTTTGAAATCTGCATGAATTCTAAAAATATTTTGTGCAACAGGTGATTCAAGAAAAAATAACCGTTTCAGAGGTATTTCCATTTTTTTAAAAAGCTCAGACTTGTTTTGTGCAACAAAAACCACGCTACAAATCTGTAGTAGGCTACAGTAACATGCTTTCATATCATATCCAGTTTTACACTTGATTGTCTACAGGCTGGTTAATAATATATACAGCGTGTCATTAAATAATACATATTAAAAAGTTCTTCATGATTTAAAAAAATGAATCTTGCATATCTTCATTTTTTTGGTGAAAAATGAAAGAAATTAAAGCCCCACAAGAGCCCGGAGTCTTTTTGTTTGAGAACCTCTGACCGATCGTGTGTGGTTTTTTCTAAGCTAAACATTACATTATAAACAAAACATAAAGCAATAAAGCGTCATCGAAATGAAGGGCACTGGGTCAATAAAATCCTCGCTTAGCAATTCCATAACAAAAGAAAATAAACATCCATCGCGTTTGTGGCGTTACCTACTGAATTAACTAAGTTAATTTTCTGCTGAAATATACAGGGAGATTCAGACAACCCTTTCATTAAAAGTTTACGAACTTCTGCTTTGTATTTCTGTTTTATATTTTGCAGTTATAAGTTAACGATATGGATCTACCAAAATATAATATTTTCAAATTTCGGACACTACCGCTTATACCGGAAGTTGCTGTCAACTTTCTTATTTTAAATTGAATACCCCAATTGTTAATGCATTTTTGAAATATTCATAAAATTCTAAAAATATTTTGTGCAACATATGATACAAGAAAAATTAACTGTCTCCGAGATATTTTCATTTTTTAAAAATAACTCAGACTTGCAGAACTTTGGTTATGATACTTCCATCTTTGTGCAACAAAAACCATGATGCCCATTTTTGGCCTGTAGTAGGCTACAGTAACATTTTTTCAGATCATGTCCAGTTTTGCACTTGATTGTTTACAGGCTGGTTAAAAAGTAACTTCTAGTCGAACTGATTTCAACTGTCGAAAAGTCACTTTTTTTTAATGAAAGGCCTAGTATATTTTTATACCATGTGACTCACGATTAAACGTTCTTTCGTCCTGTATTACCATTCCCTATACCTATCTCTTATAGTTCACTCGTTATCGATGATTTCCTTTTAACACGTATTTTTTTCCATTTTTCGGTATTATTTTTAAATAGTGGGCTATGAAAACTAGAGAAATTATAATTTTTGAAATCATCCGTCTAGTAGGAATTAAAGAAAAACAATTTAGTCGCTATGAGGAACCAAAAAATGAATATTCATATTAAATGTATTTGATGATAAAAAATTGACATTTTAATGTAAGTAGAGTATAAGATATATTAGTAAGTAAATAAAAAAAGAGTAGAATATTAGGATATTATATTTAAATATTGTATCTTACAGCCGCAGTTACTAAATATTTATTATAAAATATTATGTTTTAGTATCCAAGCATCATGTTTCGAGCTCAACCCGAGGTAACGAACAACGGCTTTATTGCCTTTTTTGCGCAATACATTAATTAAATACACATCAGGATGGTATTCTTCGCCGATGTGAACTTGAATACCTCGTTCGACCAATTAGGGGTGTACATTTTTGAAAATGCTTGTCTGTATTTACTGATTCGCACGTAATCTCCAACTTTAAATTTTGCACTTGGATCCACAATTTTAATATTGCTGTAGACTGAGTGCAAAATACTTTTTGCATTTCTTTGATTTACCTTGCTGTATTGTTATATTCTTCTATTAGCTTTGGTAATAAAATGACCAAAACGAAATTTCATTACATGCTAAATTCTTTCCACATTTTTTGTTTTAATGTTCTGTTTAATCGTTCGACTATTGAACTTTTTAAAGTAGAATATGTGCTATAGTGATTTATTCCATACTTCTTCATTAAATGTTGAAAATCTGCATTGTAAAATTTCTTTCCGTTATCTGTTTGTAAGTTTTACGATATAGAATTTCTACTTTCAGATAAAATCGATTGAAAAGCTTTGGTTACTTCTTTACCTGTCTTATTATTTAATGCTATTCCCCAAGCATATTTAGAAAATGTGTTGATCACTGCTAGAAAATATTTATATCCTTTGTATCTTGCAATAAGGCAGCATTTCAATTAAGTCTGCTCCGAGTCCTTTTATTATTACTCGACGACGGTGAAAGTTTCTCCTTGCTGGTTTGTGCAGTTCATCAACAAGATCACGTTTCACATTAGAAGGTAGTAATCACAAAGCAACACAAAACCTGTGGCTGTAATCCAAATAAATAGTGAGAAAACCCCTCGACCACATTAATTCACTGAAAGCGAATACGTATTTCGGTAACGAAGTTACCATCTTCAGCGCTAAACTGATATTAAACTTTAAAACAACAAGTAAACTAAACTAGACTAGCCGCACTCCCCCCCTCACTTTCTTTGTACCGTATTATGCATGCAAAGCAAACCGGGATTCTTCGAAAATCTAAAGGTCGAAGAGGCAAGAAGCGGTCGGCCCGGACTTCTCAAAATTCATTAATCTATTCCTATTTTTGTGAATCTCCAAGCTTTCGAAAGAATCTAGGTTTGTTTTGTTATTAATTTGTTTGATTAAATCTATTTTATTTACCGAATGATTGTTTTCAAGCATGTGTAAGGCAACACTGGATTTATCAAAGCGTTTGTATTTTAGATGAGCCAAGTGTTCTTTGAATCTAATTTTTAAGGATCTTTTTGTTTGCCCTACATAAATTTGATCACAATTTTTACAACTAATTTTATATATACCTGATTTATCCTCCGAATCTACTTTATCTTTTGGATTTCCCAGCAACGATTTTAAGCTGTTATTGTTGGTGTAAACTATTCTTAAACCTAATTTTTTAAAAATTGTATTCAACCCTTTAGTATATTGAGGATAAAACGGCATTTTTACAATTTTCTTATAATCTACCTCACCTATTTTGTCAGATTTTAGTGTGGTTATTTTATTAATCTCTAATTTTTGTTTTTGTTTTCTAATAATGTTATAGATTACATCGGGTTGGTAACCATTGTACGTGGCGATTTTAATAATTTCTTGAAGTTCTTTACTATAATTAACAGTTGATAAAGGGAATGTCAGCATCCTATGCACTAAGAAATTTAAGGCCGCTAATTTATATTGTTTGCAATGATTTGAATCCGCGGGAATGAATCTATTAACATTAGTAGATTTCCTATAAACGTTAAATTCTAATTTATTACTATTTCTAGTTACTAATGTGTCTAAAAAGGGTAGTTTATTGTTAGTTTAAATTTCATAGGTAAATTTGATGGTGGTGAATTTAGAGTTTAAACTTTTAAGGAATTCCTCTATTGAACATTTACTTTGGTCAAAAACACAAAATATATCATCGACGTATCTCACCCAGATTTTAGGGAAATAATCTAAAGAGGCTTTAAGTTCCGTTTCAAATTTACCCATAAACAGATTTGCCATAAACGGTGACAAGCTATTTCCCATGGCTGCCCCTTCCAATTGTTGGTAAAACTCGTTGTTAAATTTAAAGAAATTTTGATTCATGCATAAACTAGTGAGTTTTATTAATTCATCCACTTCCTCCTTATCGAAGCTATTCTTTGATAAAAGTTCTTTCAGGTAATCTAAGGTGGTTTTTACAGGTATACTAGGAAATAACGAAGTGACATCGAAGGATACTAAAATTTCGTTTGGTTTTATTTCTAGATTTCTTAATTTTTCAATAAATTCTAATGAATTTTTAACAGAAAAATCGGGTAATTTAACTGGAAGGTTATTAAATTTATCACTTAACCACCTCGATAATGAAGAAGTCGGTGAATTTATACAGGATACAATGGGTCTCATGCTGTTACCTGGTTTGTGTATTTTTGGTAAACAATACAATCTAGGGATTATTGGGTTAGATGTTGTTAATTTGTAACGTAAAGCGTTCGTAATCGCTTTACTGCAGTCTAACATGTTTTTTTTGGTCTCCGTAATCATTTTAGGTAAAGGATCTTTTTTAACTTTCTGGTATTGACCTTGATTAAGCATGCCATTTACTCTGTCGAAATAATCTTCTTTATCTAAAATGACCACCGTATTGCCTTTGTCCGCCTTGAGATAAAAACAATCTTTTTCTCTAAGTGTTTTAATGATTTTCAAATTTTTATCTTGTTTTTTGGGGGAGGACTGAATTTTGTTTTCGGAAATTTGAATTTTACACGCGGTTCTAACAAAACTTTTGACATTTTCGTTACAAAACTTAATCGAATCTTCTATACCTGTTACGATTTCATCTAAAGGCGGTTTGTTGAACTTAAGATTAAACTTTAGTCCTTTGCTGAGCAAGTTTTTCTCTTCCTCACCGAAGGATTTTGATGATTCATTTTTAATTAACAAATCATCTGGATAAGTTTGTTCAATCTCGGATTATATGAATTGCATCTAACCTTAATTAGAAACCAAAGTTATCCTGAATACTTGGATTGGATAAGTTTTTGAATAAGACGGAAGATGTCATTCAGAGGAAATTGAAACAAAAAGTAACTACATTAAACAAAAAATTGACGAATTTGCTTAATAAAAAACCACCATCCGAGATTGAACAAACTTATCCAGATGATTTGTTAATTAAAAATGAATCATCAAAATCCTTCGGTTAGGAACAGAAAAACTTGCTTAGCAAAGGGCTAAAGTTTAATCTTAAGTTCAACAAACCGCCTTTAGATGAAATCGTAACAGGTATAGAAGATTCGATTAAGTTTTGTAACGAAAATGTCAAAAGTTTTGTTAGAACCGCGTGTAAAATTCAAATTTCCGAAAACAAAATTCAGTCCTCCCCCAAAAAACAAGATAAAAATTTGAAAATCATTAAAACACTTAGAGAAAAAGATTGTTTTTATCTCAAGGCGGACAAAGGCAATACGGTGGTCATTTTAGATAAAGAAGATTATTTCGACAGAGTAAATGGCATGCTTAATCAAGGTCAATACCAGAAAGTTAAAAAAGATCCTTTACCTAAAATGATTACGGAGACCAAAAAAAACATGTTAGACTGCAGTAAAGCGATTACGAACGCTTTACGTTATAAATTAACAACATCTAACCCAATAATCCCTAGATTGTATTGTTTACCAAAAATACACAAACCAGGTAACAGCATGAGACCCATTGTATCCTGTATAAATTCACCGACTTCTTCATTATCGAGGTGGTTAAGTGATAAATTTAATAACCTTCCAGTTAAATTACCCGATTTTTCTGTTAAAAATTCATTAGAATTTATTGAAAAATTAAAAAATCTAGAAATAAAACCAAACGAAATTTTAGTATCCTTCGATGTCACTTCGTTATTTCCTAGTATACCTGTAAAAACCACCTTAGATTACCTGAAAGAACTTTTATCAAAGAATAGCTTCGATAAGGAGGAAGTGGATGAATTAATAAAACTCACTAGTTTATGCATGAATCAAAATTTCTTTAAATTTAACAACGAGTTTTACCAACAATTGGAAGGGGCAGCCATGGGAAATAGCTTGTCACCGTTTATGGCAAATCTGTTTATGGGTAAATTTGAAACGGAACTTAAAGCCTCTTTAGATTATTTCCCTAAAATCTGGGTGAGATACGTCGATGATATATTTTGTGTTTTTGACCAAAGTAAATGTTCAATAGAGGAATTCCTTAAAAGTTTAAACTCTAAATTCACCACCATCAAATTTACCTATGAAATTTAAACTAACAATAAACTACCCTTTTTAGACACATTAGTAACTAGAAATAGTAATAAATTAGAATTTAACGTTTATAGGAAATCTACTAATGTTAATAGATTCATTCCCGCGGATTCAAATCATTGCAAACAATATAAATTAGCGGCCTTAAATTTCTTAGTGCATAGGATGCTGACATTCCCTTTATCAACTGTTAATTATAGTAAAGAACTTCAAGAAATTATTAAAATCGCCACGTACAATGGTTACCAACCCGATGTAATCTATAACATTATTAGAAAACAAAAACAAAAATTAAAGATTAATAAAATAACCACACTAAAATCTGACAAAATAGGTGAGGTAGATTATAAGAAAATTGTAAAAATGCCGTTTTATCCTCAATATACTAAAGGGTTGAATACAATTTTTAAAAAATTAGGTTTAAGAATAGTTTACACCAACAATAACAGCTTAAAATCGTTGCTGGGAAATCCAAAAGATAAAGTAGATTCGGAGGATAAATCAGGTATATATAAAATTAGTTGTAAAAATTGTGATCAAATTTATGTAGGGCAAACAAAAAGATCCTTAAAAATTAGATTCAAAGAACACTTGGCTCATCTAAAATACAAACGCTTTGATAAATCCAGTGTTGCCTTACACATGCTTGAAAACAATCATTCGGTAAATAAAATAGATTTAATCAAACAAATTAATAACAAAACAAACCTAGATTCTTTCGAAAGCTTGGAGATTCACAAAAATAGGAATAGATTAATGAATTTTGAGAAGTCCGGGCCGACCGCTTCTTGCCTCTTCGACCTTTAGATTTTCGAAGAATCCCGGTTTGCTTTGCATGCATAATACGGTACAAAGAAAGTGAGGGGGGTAGTGCGGCTAGTCTAGTTTAGTTTATTTGTTGTTTTAAAGTTTAATATCAGTTTAGCGCTGAAGATGGTAACTTCGTTACCGAAATACGTATTCGCTTTCAGTGAATTAATGTGGTTAGAAGGTAGCTTAGACATTTTCAGTTAGAATTCGTTTTCTTATAATGAATTTAACAAATAATGTAGTAAAGTAAAGCTGTGCAATAAAAGGAGATTTGATCTCCTACATTCAATGTTTTTCCAATTAAAGAATCAGTACACTCTATACCGTTGGTAGACACTTTTCTGGTGAAAGATTTATGAAAAATTACTTTTTAACAACGGAAGTCTCTTGAATTCGCGACGAAGGATCAGATTTTAATTTAAAAGCCGGTCATTTTCTTATGAAAGAACTCGTTGGCTCCCCTTTAAATCTTTTTTCACTGGCTTCATATGACTGATGCTCCTCTTTTACAGGCAATGCACCTCGAACAACATCCAGTTTAGTGACAATATCTCTCAGTGGCTCTACAACAGGCGAATAAGTTTTCTGAAGATACGTTTGTGATGGCTCGATATGACGTTTTAAGTGTTCGATATCAGATTTAAGACTTCAATTTAGTACGTAAATTTTCGCGAGATTTAAGACTTCAGTTTAGTACATAAATTTTCGCGTGTTGTAGCTAATTCAGCTAAGTTTGTTACTCATGGTGCATGCGTTTCCTGAAACGGCTTTTACAATACTGACGAAGTATATAAAATTGTAGTGGTTTTAAAGATATGAGAAAGAATGTATATGTGTCCAATCCTTTACGGTATCTACCTGCGTTGATGGGGCAGTCAGTATCAATAACTAAAAAATCAAACGGTCCCTTCCAACAAGTATGACACATATCACAAAATTGATTAAAAGTTCGATCTCCGCTAACATAATTATCATATATATGCTTTAAATTTGTGGAATCTTGAAGAAATACCAGGAAATTACAATTATCGCGAATCATCTGTTTAGGAACCGCACTGTAGGTTTGACTTAAATAAAAAAAAATCAAGGTTCCTGTGGCGTCTAAAAGAAAAATACTCTTTCATTAAATTTTGTGTAGTACGTTGAATATCATCAAAAACAACAACCGAATATTCTTTTACGTTTTTAGGTAATACCATCTTATCAATATCAGAAATTTCATAGTAATCTACAACGGGCACTTTTGCTAGCTATTGAATGTATGAGATTGAAAAGGGCCTAAGTCCGAAATTTTTGAAAATCAGTTTATTACGCATACTTAAACTTTATGTACTTGTTCTATTATTTACCGCAAAAAAAGACCTAACTTTGGTATTCAAACCAGGTATATAACGGCTAGAAAATATATTTTAAACGAACATGGACCTAAGTCCAGGATTTGAGTCTATTTTTTCTGGCACAGCTACCAGCCTAATATATCTATTTAATCTGTGACCGATTATTTTCTGTAATAGAGCGAATAAAAAAGAAACATGAAAAAATCAAACCATTTCGAGAATGGCAAGATCTAATTTTCAACAGATTTGAAGTAAAAAAACCGATATTTAAAGATTTCATAAATTTTAAGGAGCACTAAGCATCTATTTGTCAAAAAAGAGTTCAGAATAAAAATCAGAAATACCAGGTGACCAAATATAAAGTTTTCAAAGTATAATAAAAATGAGATTGTTGGTCGCAAAATATGTCGGGTCAAATTGAAGAATTGTACCGTGTGTTGTATGAAATGGTTTCATCTACTCCACAGAACAACTTATATACTGGAAAATTAATAGTAAAACTAGCAAAAAGTGAAAACTTTCAAAGTCTGTGTCGTTTTTTGGATAAAAATAATAAAGGTTATTCTAATAACTTAAAATCTGTTTCACCAGAAAATAAAATGAATGAAGGAGAAGCAAATAATTCAGATTATGAAAAATGAGATTAAATAAGTGAGTTAAAATTAATTACCGTTGTTTATTTACCGAATGTAGTTTTAATTTTACCCAGTTATTAATATTTATATAATTAATTTATTAATTATATACAAATAGCATAATTTATTAATCAAATTTAGTTGGATCTCCAGTCAAAATAGTTTTCAAAACAAAAGTGGCCCAAATCCATTTATGTTTGTCTATTATTTCTAGTAATGTTCCAAAAATTGAAATACCGTTTTTTTGTCGTTATACAGTCAAGTATACAGAAATTTAATATAAGTTGAAAGAAGAATTTTGCATATTAAGAAAATAACAGGTTTTATAAATCCTTGTTCTCATTTTCTCATAATCATTCCAGCTGGACTTAGGGCCTTTTTATTCTCATATATTCAATTGTCGAAAAAATTCGTAGTTTCCCTGAGATAAGGTCTTATAACAAACGTATAAATTTTTAAAACGCAACCCGTTAGGGTGCCTTAATAGCGTGACAAATAGGTTGCCTTTTCCAGCCCCCGATCTTCCGCTAATAATGCCACGTTTGATGGATCCTCCAAAAGGAACACTATGACGTTTGAGATTTCATTTACTATTGCATCATCGAAGTTTTGTACAGATAACTGTAAAAACTACTTCGACAAGATATGTTTACTCTTTACAGCGTGCAGCTCTCTAACAAAGTGTTGCAATTATTAATAGCAATCGTTAATTAAGGTGAAATTATTTCTATTATAACTAAAACGGGTGCGTGAAATTTAATAAAATACGAAGATATTCGGATATACACTGTGAACGTTTATGTGGAATAATCCATATAAATAAGTGCCAGAGCATCTACAGCTAAAATCCTCGGACAGGTAAACCTCTTTTCATTAGCGCGAAAATTTCTTTAAAGTCATATTTTTTCCACCCCCACCCCTTTCCGCAATGACGTCACCGTCATTTTTTTTAATAGCACGCCCCCAATTTTCTACCAGATTTGGGTAGATTTGAGAATTCTGATTTCATCAATATGCATAATTTGACATTCGCACTGACGGTACCTGAGATATTAATTACGAAAAAAAAGTGGAAAATTTTCTACGATTTATTTGAGACAAATGAACAACTGATGCACGAACCGGAAAGTAATCATTTCTTTCAACACCTTAGTTGAAATAAATGATAAAAAGTATCATCAAGTAAATTTGATAGTTCTTGATAATTGTTCTTCCGTGCAACCTCCATTTTTTCTGTGTATCTTTGTAATCAATATCTCGGGTACCGTCAGTGCGAATTTCAAATTATGCATATTGATGAAATCGCGATAAAAATTATAATTATATAATATATAAAGTAAGTAAGATATTAATGGTAGTGTGTAAAAAATTGCTCTACTTTGAGCTCGTATAGTTTGATTATTTATTTACATTTCATCGTGAATTTTTGTAGGTAGACAATTCAATATCTCATCTTAAAAAATTTCACAACAGCTTCAATTTATTAGTTATTTTGTGTACAGGATGTTTAGTTTTGGAAAAGTTAGTTTTTTCAACATTTTCAAATGGAACACCCGTTGTATCTAAACTCTTGTAAAACACTGCCTTAATGAGCTTTCATAAAATGCCAAATGTTTTTGTCCAAACTGAACAAATCGCGAAACAGCAATTAGTCATTTTTTTAATTACAATATTGACATTTTTTAGCCTTTTCGACCGGTCCTTCTATTTTATTTTGTTGATCAATTAACAAATATTAGTTAATTTAATTAATAAATTAGAAAATAACAAAATAATGTACAAATTAAGAGTAAGAATCAGTAATAAGTATTAAATTAGAAAATAACAGAAAACAATGGACAAGTTAAGAAAGACAAGGAACCAAGGGATCTAGAAAATTTGTATTAAATATACAAATTATTTTTCAGCTTCTTATAAATACTTCTTACTTTTTGTAATTTTGACGCCAAAAGACAGTTTTGAATGCTTTCTCCTATTAGGTGTAACGTCACGTAACTTTTTATTATTAAAATCCATTTTATTAACACAAAAAGAATAACAAATCAGTAAAAGCAGCGTGTCTCTAATCTAAACAATTGTTCTGTCAATTAAAAATTCATGGCAACTGTTTTCCTATTTTCTAGCAAACGGCAACGTAATTTTAAATTTTATTTTTTTAAATTATTTTAATAAAGTAAAGGAAAATAGAAATTAGTTTAATAGGAAACTGTTCAATTACTTTGAACACAAAATAAAACATATTCGTTGATTTATCATCTAACTGAAATAGAAAAACTGGATGGAAAGAATTAGACAAAAACATTTGGCGTTTGATGAAAGCTCATTCAGGCAGAGTTTCACAAGAGTTTAGACAGACAGTATGTCCATTTGAAAATTTTGAGAAAAATTAATTTTTTCGAAATACATTATAAAATTCTAACATTTTGGAGAAAATTATATAAAATGAAATAATACGTTAAGAAACACCTTGACCTAAATTTGAGATAAAAATGAGGTCAAGGTTTTGATCTATGTTCCACTCATTTCGCCTGAGTAGGTTCCAGGATCGATCTTCCCAGGAACTTGAAGCCTGAGGAGGTTCCGAAATCAGTGTAGAGATTCTGAAGTGTTCAAAAACGATGAGGAGGTAAATTAACGTTATTTTTTAATTGAACAGTCGCTATATAAGATCGTCGGTTTATGGATAAATTCAGTTGGTGTGTAATCGTGAACCTTACAACTAAAGAAAAAGTTCATTGATAAATTGAGAGAAATACTTATAATTGAATCAACAGGCAGTGCAGTGTAGGAGTAAGAAAAGTATATTTTGGTATTGTGTACAATATTACAACAAACAGAAATATTTTTCACTCAAAGAAGAAGACCTGCAAGTGATGATTGTGGGCAATGCCTAAGGGTTTACTAGAGTTGTGGAAATTGTATGACATTATTTCATATCGTTCGGAGGTTTTGAAACAAATAAATTTTAAATCTTTTTATGTTGATATGATTCCAGGGTTAAGTGAAGGAATTTTTGAATAACGTGGTTTCAGAAAAAGGTCAATTACAAATGAATTAGTTATGTACGGAATTAGTAAGACAATGTTTGATGTAATTATGCATAAAGCTATTACGGAATAAATGTTGGTTAGTCACTTTTAAACGAAGTATTTTATGTGAACCTGTTATTATTTTATTAATAAAAGAATTTGGAAACATATATCTTTTAATTTAGTTTTATACATATTAGAAAGATTTAAAACGACTGTTAATTATATAAGGATGAGGTTAAATAATACTCAAGTAAGTCTAAAGCTGGTTTCATCCATTGAAGGAGATATGGAAAGATATAACGCAGTTTCGCGTCAAGAGAGATCACATTTATAAGGGAAAAGTAAAGCGAAAAGGTCGTGGCTTGCTTAACACTTTAATCAATAAGCAATAGAATTACATACCGATTATAACTATTACGAGCCAGGTACAAAACTTGACCTTCGCGTGAAAAGAGATGACAGAGGCATTATTGGCGATATTGCGTATTCGTTAGCCAACAAGTTAGAAAACCGTCACGAGGTTGATAGGAAACTGTACCGGGTCGCAGTGGAAAGAGTGATGAGTAAAGAAACAGGTGTGGGAGAAAAAGCAGCGGTTGTGTCTGTAGCCGCGTTAAAGGGTACAAAAACGAAGCTCGGAATGGGAGGCCTAAAAAGGCATACTAGGAAGCGCCAAAAACGCAGTGGCAAAATATCTTTTGTAGCGGCCGCTGGGTAAGTGCGACATGCAATTTCATGCGGTGGAAAAAATATTCTCTTAGACAATGTCAAATTGGATTTTTTAAAGGAATATAGCAAAAGAATGAGACCACCACACCAAAGAGTGATACCAATTCCTAAAAGTGGTAGTTTTCTACCTTTAATTCCATTGATTGCAGCTTTAGGGGCATTAGTCTCATTGGGAGGAGGAGCAGCCGCAATTGCGAAGGCTATGAACGACGCAAGGTCAGCAAAAAAACAATTGAAGAAGTCGGAGAGACATAATTGATAGTTATGGAGACCTACGACCTCTAGTGGAAATAGAGAAGTATCTTTTATCAAATGGGTTAGAAACGTATAATTACAGACGTCAAAAACTAAATTCAGAAAATTGTGGACAATTATATCTACAATTTATAAAATCCATGGAAGCTAAGTAAGGATTTAGTCGTTGAAAGGTAGGCAACATGGAATCGTCACCGGTTTCGTACACGTTTATCTTGCCTGGTCATAAATCGGTTCTGACTCGCGCTTTTAATTCACCAATATATCTCCGGTAAGATACGACGTATGAAATGGGCATGTTAAATTTCGAACCGTTCAATGCAGTACCTAACATAGACTACAGCAATAATTTGATATTTTATCAAGGCAAGAGTTATATAGGAAGATCATCAGAATACCTACAGACGTACGAGCTAGACGATATGAACCAATTTTTGTAAGACCATTTCCAACATAACAATTTATTATAGAATATAGTAATTCGAGGAAATAATAATACCTTAAAAGCAATGATTAAGAGCATGGTTAAAATCGATTTTACTAGACCAAATTCCTTACGAAAACTGTTAGTCTTCAAACCGAGAGTGTTGCAGAAAAACGTACTTAATGTGGGTGATTTTCCGTTAGGTATAAATAAAGTGAATGCTATAAGAATAGAGTGTAATTTGACCGGACTATCCTATAATAACGGACAACCTGGTCACGTTTTGTATCACTTTTTTCCGAACGTACCTCCCGGATTTAAAATAATAGAATTCCCTATTTATCTACCAGTGACCGCGAGGGTGATATCTAGAATGGTCATCCGACTTTTGGTTCAAGAGCATCGTCTGGTTAATTTTAGTAACCAGTTGATTACTGTAAGACTTCACCTGAGGAAATTTACATGATAATATTTACGAAAGCGGACGTTTAAGTTTTCAAAAAAACTGGAACGGAGTAAGACATAACGTTTTATTTAAGCCACGAAAATATGCAGTGCTAGATTGTCGTAGAAAAATTCAAAAAAATTCAAGTTATCGAGACAAAATGGACTATTTTTAGAGAGTTTAAGTTTTAAAGTGTTAGTGTAGAGAATTGTACCGTAGAAACGAGTTAATCGTGAAAGGGTGAGCGTCGTACTTACATATGAGTCAGTCAGCTATTCAAAACGCGATGGATATTTTGGGAGTGACGGATAAAATTAAAATTGACACTTCAATAACTAGTGTAGAGTACCATTCACATTTGCCATTCAGGTCAATGTCTTTCGGTAACTACGACGAAATCAGAATAACAATACCGGAAATTTTCACCCTACCATGTGAAAGCGATTTGTACATAGAAGGAAGGCTTCGCTTAGCGAGCGATAATACTAGGCACAGCGTAATGGCACAGCTGATAAACAATCCAATAGCTTACAAGTTTAGTGAGATCAGATATCTTCTCAATTCGTACAAGTGGATTCGGTTAGAAACGACGGTATAACTTCGGCAATGAAAGGGCATTTCTCGTTCACTCCGAACGAAACTGGAAAACTGGAAAATGCAGAATGGCTTCGGAGAGGGACAAGTAACTTGCTAGACAAGGAAAACTTCACGGCAAGTGTACCTTTAAAAACATTATTGGGTTTCACCGAAGATTATAAAAATATTATGATGAATATGAGACAGGAATTAATGTTGATCAGAGCTAATGATGACGTGGAAGCAATTATCGAAACCAATCCAGTCGAAAAGGTCAAATTAACAATCGATAAAATAGTGTGGCGGGTGCCTCATGTTTCCGTTAATTTACGAGAACAGTTGGCTTTAACGAGGATAACCGACAGAGATATCGCAAAACAAATGCCTTTCAGAAATTGGGAATTGCACGAATATCCGTCGCTTCCAACTATGACAAATCACTCATGGACGGTTAAAACAGCTCCACAGTTAGGGACGCCAATGTACACAATCATGGTTTTCAAACCAACAAAAAAGATGTTGCCGCTATTAACATGAGCACGTTCGACAACACTAAGTTGAAATCCTTGACAGTATTTCTGAACGGCGAAAGGTATCCATACGATAATTTAGACATAGATTTTGAAAATAATAAATACGCCATTGTCTACGAATTGGCCGCACGTCCGAAGGTTGGGGTTAACTGTGTTTTTCAAAAAGACATTCTACATAACAGCGCAGTAGAAACACGAATTAACTTCATGACTAAAGAAAATGTCAAGACCGATACTATCGCTTACTGTTTCATTCTACACGATAAAACATTCTCTTATTCACCTCTTACAAAAATCGCACGTCATTTGATGTAAACGTTGAAGGGTAATATCATGATTAACAGAAAAGACATAATTTTAAAGTAATTGATTTAACAAAAAGCAACTATTAGGTTATAAAAGTAATTGGATAAATGTTACATCAACTAAGCCATGAAGATATTCATTGTCGTCAACATCCAAGATTTCAAAGTGAAAGACAATCAGTTTATACCAAAAGAGTTGGCTTCTTATGATAGTGAAAACAAACTGAGCCATTTTACATTTCAACCGCCCACAAGTTTATTATTCATGGTCCCTAGGTAATACCAAAATGTGGCAAACTGGTTAATGAGCAACCACCATTGCATTAATTCGAATATCGGGTTCGTCCCTTTATCAGAATTTGACGCAATTATCGCTTCTTTGTGTTGTACAACGAGTTGTTTACGTGAAAGGGATGGAGAAAACACGGTTTCTACGTGGAATTCTCACAGGAAGTAAATGTGTGATACCTTTAATAGACTTAAAACAAAATTTACGGAACCGTACAAAAATGACAAAAATCGGAACCGAGATATCCGTTTCATTTACAACGAAATTGCATGTGTACCTTAACCAACGTGTATACTTTATTTAGATTTTTACAAGCAAAGTTACAAGAACTAGTTTTTTCAAGAAATATTTGCGTTATATTATGAGGGAACTTCGACACCGTAGTTAGCGTAGGAAAAGTTTATCTTCACGATGGATTTGTTGTGCGGTCTGTATTGCAAACAAATTGTAAAGCACACTGTGGATAAAGTGAGTGAAATAATGGATAAGCACGAAAAAGATGGATCGTTTAGTGATACAGAAGACAAGAATTTGATCTATTTCCCAAAATCATACCTATCTCGCAAAGTTAAGGCCGCTGATCTGGAGTTCGTGTGGTTACGATTACCAGATAGTTACAAAAAAGACAAATACTTAAAAAATTATAGAATTTGTCAAGAACCTTGTAACCAACTCGATCCTGCTGGAGATGAAATAGACGGGTTCACTCCACGTGAGAAGAACTGCTACCTATGTATTTATTCTTAAAGAACCCACATCGCAAAAATTGTTATTTATGTAAACATCCTTAAATTTGCTATGTTAATTATTTAAGAGAATAAAATACCTGTGAAGAAAAATCAAGTTTTATTTATGATTTTATTAACACGATGTAGATAACATTTTTCATAATAAATATAATGTACACAGGTTTACTGTAAATTAATTTGAGAGTAAACTCTGGTTAGCCGATGGACATGGTAAAAATTTTTGTATACAATGATACAGGATGTTTACATCAGCTCATTAGTAGTCTGTCTCTCTTGTAATAAATTATACAGAAAAACGTAATATATCTCCCAATTTTTTCAGGGTATACAGAGCAAAAAAAGTCACCTTCCTATATACTTTTTTAAAAAAATGCCAAATAAGAAATTGGTAATAAAGTAGATAGTTTATTAACATTACGTAAGAGGTGTTTGCTTAGTTTTACACCCCAATTACTGTAAAACGGTTCAGTTTATTGAATGCTACAAGAGAATCTTTTTGTGCCAAATAGACTAAAGAATAAATAAATAAATTCATAAATTTTTAATGAAGTACGTAAAAATAAAAAAAAAATAGGGATAAAATACTAAAAGCTACTCCATCAAAACTACCCCTTAAAGGACAGAGTATCTGATAAATGTGTTACTAAAATGCAGTCAGATGTCTTATGCCTAAATCTAAATCTACATCCTACATACTACATAAACATCCTTACATCCAACAGGGCTTATATCTTGCTTATTATTCACTTTTGGAAAAAAAAAATTCATAAAAGGGTGCCATTATTTTCTGATGTTTTATACACCCTGAAAAATATTGGCAGATATTTCAAAATGATGGTGTATTATTACAGATATTTATGAAATAAGTTTACTCATTCACATATATTTTTCATAATAAATATAATATAAAGGCTTAGAACCGATTGACATAATAATTACTAAAGTATTACTTAGCTAATTCTATTGCGACTAAATGATCACTAAAAATGTTGTTGGACTTTAGTTTGGTTTCGCAATTTCGCAATCAACACTTCAGCTCCCAGTCTTCGATTCTGTATCCCAGTGCGTTCCTAATTTAATATAAACGCGACTTTCAACATTTTCCATACTTTTTCCGAAAACACCATTATTCAACAATTTATAACAAAAATCAAATTCATTTTTTTGCTTCAGCTAGTTTGTTGGAATTAAAATCAATGTAATTTTTTAATCATCGAGATTGTGAAAACTTAATTGCTCTTTGAATTCGAGTCAATACCAAACTATGTTTCAAACATTGTTTTAAGTTTAAGTAATGAATTATGTAATTAGTTTTATTACAATAATTTGGAATAAGTTTACTGGGTGTTGAATTCGGTGGAATAATAATTTCGGGACAAAAGAGCAAATCATTATGACGGTCATGTAAGTGAGCGTGGTATACTAAATCCTCTTCGAAAACGTACTTACCATTTGAATCTTCCTCTAACTAACATTAAATTGTTAATTTCTTCTGTGGATAACCCAGCAAAGGTTTCCCATGGAAATCTCGAACACATCGCGAAACCTTATAAGTTGGTAGCATCAAAATATGTTAAAAACGTAGTCGGCAACGTGGAGTCAGATCCTTGTAAAAATCTATTATTAGCATTTTCCGTTCTGTTACTACACATACTTTAGGTCAAGGTCAAACTTTTAAATTAAATACATCGTATATAACTGCATTAATTGTTTAATTCTAGGAAGAATATAAGAAAATAATTAAATTATATCACTAAATAAATGTATACTAATGACCCCATTTTATCAAGAAATTAGGTCGAGGTCAAAATTTTAAATTAAATACATCGTGTGTAAGTGCATTAATTATTTAATGCAAGGAAAAATAAAAAAATAAGAAAATAATTAAATAATACATACTAATGACCTCATTTATTCTAGAATTTAGGTCAAGGTCAAAATTTTAAATTAAATATATCGTGTATTAATTTTATTAATTGTTTAATTCAAACAGAAAATAAAAAAATAATTAAATTATACTTAGTACATAAATTAAATATATATCCTCCTTAAGTATAAGAATACATCTTTTGTATCCGAATACGTTTTTTACAAATGAAAAATTGTTAAAGTGTATTGTATTGTTCTTGATCACAAGAAAAGTGACTGTGTCATGCCTATCGCTGTCTTATGTACTAATTCGTTCCGCTCCAATGAAGCGTGCTCTCTAAAGCGAGCGTCTCACCGGATTATGTCAACCAAGTCAAGCAACACGGAACTTTCCTACGTGGAAAGAAACAAGCACCATATTGTTAATGACTGAAATTGGAACACGTTGGATCAGTTCGGATGAAATCTGAGTAGCTCATTTTGACAATT
Organism: Prosopocoilus inquinatus; assembly: GCA_036172665.1. Classification (NCBI taxonomy): domain Eukaryota; kingdom Metazoa; phylum Arthropoda; class Insecta; order Coleoptera; family Lucanidae; genus Prosopocoilus; species Prosopocoilus inquinatus. Next base: position 48,171,955 of record CM069870.1, read on the forward strand.
GGAAAGGGTTAAAAACTGCGATTTCACAGCAATACTGATATTGTAACAAAAGTAGTGGCTGGCCAGGAAATGATAAAAAAAAACAGGGAAGTGTCAAGTTTCAAAAATTTACGATCTTTATGATTTTTTTGTAATTACGGTTTTTGCAGTAAAGAAAACTTTAAAGTATTTTGGTGACTCGCTTACATTGAACTTCAGCCGAACAGTAAAAGACAAGAACGTTACAATTGGTGTCAGGTGTGGGGTAGCTGCTGTTGTAGTCGGTGAAGTTTAGTGATTGCAGAAAGCGAAATGGCTACAAGAAAAGTGTTTTAATTAAAAGTCGCAGACTTAAAAACGGAACTGGAAGAAAGAGATTTGGAAACGTCTGAATCAAAAGCTGTTCTACAGAAACGACTTCGTCAGTTTCTAATTGATGCAGGTGAAGTGGACCCTGATAATTACCTTGAAATACTTAATCCGAGCCTAAACTTTGGGGAACTGTTAAAAGAAATGAAGGAGAATTCTGAAAATATAAAAGAACAATTAGAAGAAAATGCGACATTACTGATGAATAAGCTAGGAGAAGATTTTAAAATTGTCGAAGAAAAAGTACTTAATTTGGAACAAAAATTTGAAACGAGTTCTCTGGAATTGAAAGAAAGATTGGAAGAAACTACTACAAATTTGAGACGAGAAATAGTTCGTTTGGAAGAAAAGCTTATGAAGGAAATGGATGAAAGAACTGCGACAGTGAATTTATCGAAAGACATTCATCATTATCCTTCGAGTGAAGAACAGATGCAACAAATTCGTATAAATTCAGAATCTATACAGAAGATTCGTATGAAACCACCTACGTTTGACGGAAAAACATCCTGGACTAATTATTTGAGACAATTTGAGGCAGCAGCGAAATCAAATGTTTGGACTCCGACAGAAAATGCCATTGCTTTGACAGTTGCGTTACGTGGTAAAGCAATTGATGTATTGCAAACACTTACTCCAGAGGATGAAGAGAATTATGACCAGTTGGTAAAACGGCTGGAAATGCGATATGGTAACACTCATTTAGAATAACTGTACCATTACCAGCTAAAAAATAGAATTAAAAGCCGGATGAGAGTTTGCAAGAATTTGTAGCTGAAATTGTTCGTCTGACTCGATTAGCATATTCCGCGACACCAGACACCGTCCTGGAACGTCTAGGTATACAAGCATTTATCGATGGAGTAATAGATAACGAGACAAAACGGTCTCTGCTTCTCAGTCGTCAGAAAACATTAAACGAAGCTCTGTCTGCGGCGTTGGAATATGAGGCTGCAAAACAAGCTTCAAGAAATCAACTTCAAGCACGTGAATCTGTTGAAGCAACGTTACGAAGAATATTAAAAGAAGATGCTTTCAAGCAGAAAAGCGGCTTCAGCTGTCCAGACGTCGGAAAACTAAGACGGGTTGATATAGTGGGGCTGATGTCGACCCGTAACCAACAAGTGCCGAAGAAATCTGCACATGTCGCATCCTTGTCACATCGAATGAATAGAATATTTGTGGATGGCTTCATTGATGGTGAAGAGCACTCATTATTGTTGGATACAGGCGCGATAAAATCTGTTATCAGACCTGACATCGTCACCCCATACAGACAGATTCAACCAAGCAAGTGGCGGCTTCGTATTGCAACTGGAAGTGCAACCACTATTTATGGTGAAGTAGAAACTCTTATTAACATAGGCAATACACTAGTTAATCACAAAATTTTAATTGCCGATATTGAAGACGAAGTCATTATCGGAATCGATGTAATGAAGACACAAAATTTTAAGTTGGATTTGAAACGAGGCGTACTGGAAATTAACAATGAAGAAATAGTTTTACATCGAGCAGGAGAGGCAACAGTGCGTGTGATTTTAAGTGAAGATACGGAGATAGCAGAAGGAAGTGAGATGGTATTACTGGCTCATGGTGAGAGTAATCTTTCGGCAGGATGTGTAGGAATGATTGAACCAATAAATTACAGTGCTCATGTAAGTCCAGGAGTAATAATTGGGAAAGCCGTAGTTTGTACTGGAGAAAATATGCTAGTCCCTGTAATGAATATGAACTGTTACCCTGTGGCCACCAAGAAGGGTTCTGTCTTAGGTTATTATATACCAATCCATTATAAGAAAATTACAAGTGGCAGAAAAGTCAGGTAAGAAGAGTACGGATGTGTGGAATAATTTAATTGAAACATCTTGTCAACAACTGAAATTCGATCAGAAAAGAAAGGCTAAGGAACTACTTGAGCAATATCAAGAAATTTTCGACACTGAAAAAGGAACAAAAGGTAGAACAAGCCTGGTGCAGCATCGAATAAAAACTGGAGAGGACAGCCCATTCGTCAAGTTCCCATGAGGCTTCCAATAGCTAAACAAGATGAAGCGGAGGAAATTATTCAAGAAATGGAAGAGGAAGGCGTTATCGAAGCATCGAAGAGCCCTTGGGTTTCGCCAGTTGTATTAGTGAAGAAGAAGGATGGCTCGATACGATTTTGTGTAGACTATCGACAACTGAACAATGTGACGAAGAAAGATAGCTATCCCTTACCTGGGGTAGATGACACTCTTGATACATTAGCTGCTTCAAAGATTTTCTCAACATTAGACCTAAAAAGTGGTTATTGGCAAGTTGAATTAGCTAATGGAAACTGTATTAAAAGGTCTATCTTGGAAAACTTGTTTGTTTTACCTGGATGATACCATTATATTTAGCAAGACAGTTAAAGAATACATCAAACATTCTTTCAAAGATTAAGAAATTCAGGTTTAAAGCTAAGTCCGAAGAAATGTCATTTATTTCGAAAAGAAGTCCAGGGGGCACGTTGTTGAAGTCCAGTTGGGACACGTGGTTTCTCAGAAAGGTATTGCAGTCGACCATACAAAAATTGAAGCAGTTAAGAAATGGCCAGAACGGACAAATAAACAAGAATTACGATGTTTTCTTGGTTTATGTACATATTACCGGAAATATGTATCGGGATTTGCGAACATTGCGAAGCCATTGACTCGACTGACAGAAGAGGGACGAAAATATTTATGGCAAGAAGATTGCCAACAAGCTTTCAACAAATTGAAAAATGCCTTAATAACTGCTCCACTTTTAAGTTACCCTTTTCCACCTGGAAAATTCATCTTAGATACAGATGCGAGTAATGTAGGTATTGGTGCCGTTCTATCTCAAGTACAAGATGTCCATGAAAAGGTAAACAGTTACTTTAGTAAGACATTATCGAAACCAGAACGCAATTACTGTGTTAGAAGACGTGCACTTTTGGCAATTATGAAATCAATGGAGCATTTCTATAAGTATCTTTATGGACGATAATTTTTGGTAAGAACAGATCACGCTACTTTAAAATAGTTGCTACAATTTAAGAATTCAGAAGGACAAATAGCAAGGTGGATTGAAAGATTGCAACAATACGATATTGAACACAGAGCTGGGGCAAGTCATCGTAATACAGACGCCTTATCTAAGAGACCATGCTTTCAAGATTGTAAACATTGTCAACGAATAGAAAACAAATCTGTATCTATTTTGAGAACAACTGTGGTAGACGATCATTGGCAGGCAGAAGAAATCCGGAAATCTCAAGAAAATGATGCAGGTCTAGGTTGGAAGAGAGAGGACAATAAGCCAAATTGGGAGGACATTGCGCGACATTTACAGAAAGTAAAAGCGTATTGGGCGCAGTGGGATTCAATTATTTTAGAAGACGGAAACGTGCATTCGAAAATCGAGATGGTACTGAACGGAATATGCAGATTATAATACCTAAAGCAAGAATACCTGAAGTTATGAATGAAATTCATGATGGAACTTCCGGAGGACATCTCGCTATAACGAAAACACTGGAAAAATTACGCGAAAGATTTTATTGGGTTAATTGTAAAGAAGACGTGAAATGGTGTAAAAATTGTACATGTGGAGCAAGTAATGGGCCTCAGAACCCTCGACGGGCACTTATACATCAGTATAATGACGGGAGCCCATTCAAGAGAGTTGCGGTAGACGTGGCGGGTCCTTTTCCTAAAGCGGAAGTAGGAAATAGATACATTTTCGTTGTTGTGGATTATTTTAGTAAATGGGTGGAAGCTTATGCGGTACCTAACCAGGAAACCACGACGATCGCAGATATCTTTGTAAAAGAATAGGTATGTCGATACGGGGTGCCATTAGAACTACATTCGGATCAAGGAAGAAATTTTGAATCCACCCTATTTAAAAATGTATGCGATTTATTAAAAATTCACAAAACAACCGCTTTACATCCGCAGTCAAATGGCATGGTCGAACGCATGAACCGAATAATAAATAGGTATTTGTCTAAAGTTGTCTCAACCCATCAACGAGACTGGAACCGATTTTTACGTTTCTTTTTAATGGCCTATCGACCGTCGGTGCACGAAAGTACACCATCAAGACCCCATCAAGTGTAATATTTGGACGAGAGATAAGGTTACCTTGCGATTTGAAATTAGGCAGTAAACATGGAGAGGGGATGGTCGGCGAGGACTATGTAACAAAATTAAGAAAAAGAATGACTGATATGCACGAGCGACGAAATATTCAGTACGCCAGTGACAAAATGAAAGAAAATTATGATATTAGGGCGGAGAAAGGTGGATTTCAAGTCGGCAATTTCAACGCCATCGAGGATTTTCACTCAAATTACAGACAAATTGGGAAGGGCCATATGAAATAGTGAAACATTTAAATGACGTTATTTATCGCATCCGAAGGTTTCCAAATGGAAAGCTACGCAGTGTGTATTTTAATCGATTAGCTCCTTACACTTGTACGCATTGTGTATTTTAATCGATTAGCTCCTTACACTTGTGACAATAATAGTGTCAATATGCAACGAAATCAGTGCGATGAATTGAGACTGAAAGATTCTACAATGATTCGAAGTAAAATGTGGGTTAGGAGTCGTTAAAGTAATTTATCTAGACAGAGATTTTACTACTTATTAAAAAAAATTCGAGACGAAATTTATTTGTAGGAGGAGGCAGCGTAACAAAAGTAGTGGCTGGCCAGGAAATGATAATAAAAAACAGGGAAGTGACAAGTTTAAAAAATTTATGTTCTTTATGATTTTTTTGTAATTACGGTTTTTGCAATAAAGAAAGCGTTAAAGTAATATAGTGACTCTCTTACGCTGAACTTCAGCAGAACAGTAACAGACAAGAACGTTACAATATTATGACATCGCCCGTCACTACGTGCAACCTTTCAATGACAAAAGAACGATAGAACGATAAAAATCGTGTCAACTTCCTTGCTAACTACCTGGCCACACAAAGATGGCTTATTTTTCATTTTTAATTAATTAGACTGTTAAACGTGCAAAATAAAAATTACTTACTTTTTTCTTTATTTTTAAGTAATTAATAGTTAAAGTAGCATATATTCACTATCAAAATACTTTAAATACCAGAGTATAAATCAATATCTGTTTTCTTATGTTAAAGCCTCATGCCTTATTGTCGGGTGGACATACGGTATAACAAGTTACGAATATTAGGGGCTATTCTGTACCGAGTACGGACTGCTTCTATGGTAATAACCAATCAAAAAGCTTTATGATTTGTTGTTACCATAGCAACACAAGACCTTTAAATTTAACAGATAAAATAGCAACATCTTACGTTCGCTTTTCGACCTGACATTGCAGTAGGATAGACAAATTGAAGCCGATTTGCTCCTAATAAGTCCCCAAGCAAGGCGGCCATGCTTACTGTCAAAGCAGAGCTGAAACAGCTGTACAGAGGCTGCCCGAGGTTTTCACTGCAATCAAGAACGATTTGTACAAAACTTTTTAAAAAAACTTTCATTATGCTTTGACAGCAAGCATGGGCGCCTTGCATGGGGGACTTATTAGGAGAAAATCCGCTTCAATTTGTCTATCCTACTGCAATGTCAGGTCAAAAAGCGATCGTAAGATGTCGCTATTTTTTATTTGTTCGTCACTCTTATATCGCAATTGCGAATAAATTGAACAAGTCGTTTTTGTTTACAGTGGGAATGTAGAGCTACGTCTCTGCTGACGAAGCCCCAAGCAGGACTGAAACAGCTGTACAGAGGCTGCTCGAGGTTTTTACTGCAATCAAGAACGATTTGCACAAAATTTGTTAAATTTACATACAAAATTTTGTTCCAAATCGTTTCTGATTGTAGTGAAAACCTCAAGTAGCCTCTGTACAGCTGTTTCAGCCCTGTTTGGGACTTCATCAGCAGAGACGTAGCTCGAAATTCCCACTGCAAACCAAAAACGACTTTGACCAATTTATTCGCAGTTGCGATATAATAGTGGTGACATTGCAGTAAGATAACAAATTGAAGCGGATTTGCTACATAATAAGCTACCCCATGCTAGGCGGCCATGCGTGCTGTCAAAGCATAATGAAAGTTTTAAAAAAATTTGTTGCAAATCATTTTTGATTGCAGTGAAAGCCTCGGTACAGAGGTACAGTATTCCGTAATTACGCTCAACGAGATAAAAGGTTTCCATGGATTCCAAAACTGCCAGTGTCAGATGTAAAAGCGACGTCCTATCAGCTGTTAACCTTCTTTCTAGATTCAGAGTAGGCCCCCTTAGGGTGACATTTTTGTTGGTATCACAATGAAACAAAGACGTCAGAAAATTGATTGACAGTAATTTTTAATTTTATGATTATATTTTTGAAAACTACCGCTGCCACTGTTGCCAGTTCGACTAAAACAAGACCTCTGGCGTTTATGATATAGCGGTATATACCGGTTAATTTATTCTCTCACTCTTACTTGTATTAAACGTATTCGTTCTATCTTACTTTTCTACATGAATGTATGTACCGCTCCAATTTTATCGTAAACGCCTAATGGAGTCCGTTAAAATTTTAAGGCGAGTATGTTCCATTTAGAGGAATGTATGTGATCTTTATCGGTTGACGAAGTGAACGCCTTAAATTTTAACAGGTTGTCGTTTTCATAAAAATGGTGTTTTTGTTCGTATTTGCTGGAGTTTTAAGTAAATTTTGTGATTACAGCATTTGATGAACTTATGCAGAAATGGTGGATGAATATCGAAAAAGGTAATAATTAAAGCAAATTTTTCTGATCGCGAGGTACGTGCACGTTAAGCCTCGTACAGCGAGCTGAGTGGCTCATGAGCCCATCAGCTCGCAGGTCTGTACACAAATTTTTACGCGACTATTAAAAAAATTCGTCCACATCTGCAAGCTATGAGCCGCTCAGGTCGCTGTACGAGGCTTTGGAATACAATGGCTTCTCAACAAAAATCCAACCTACTTGAATATTCATTTTGACTTATTTCCAAAATTTGGTAATACAATCAACTTGCAAATTATTCTAAAAACTTCTCTGATTTTTTGCCTTTCGAATAAGGGTATTAAGTTTCAGTAAAAATCTGTATATGGTAAGGGTTGTTTACTGGTCGAAGGCAATAGCACAGATTACTAGACAGATGCGAAGGCTCCGGGCGGCACTTTTGATGTCTCTCGGCAAGATTCCGTAACACTCAGCCCAGTTATTTGATAAAGTGCGAAGTTGGAAATCTGCGGCTTATTGTTGCTTTAATACATTAATGCACCTTTAATCAATTTGCTATTTTGATCAACGAATAAAGATAATAATGAAAATACCGTGAAATCATTTGATTAACAGCGCACTGTACTTCGTAACCTCACAGTATGGGTTCGTTTTTTACTCTTCAACATTTAAAGCGCTGCATCTTAAAATTTCAACGCTAAACTTTGATGACGTCGCACTTTCAGCTTTAAAGCGACAATTTCATTCGCTACATCAGTAAAAAAAACGCTTTTGGTTTAATCGCTGCAACGGATGAACTAATCCCGAGTAAAAAAACGAGCCCTATCTGATGAATATATCACCAAAACAATGGCGGTATGAGAAATGGCTGGAATTTTTGTATTTTTGTTAATCAATTTATGTAATTTAGCGTTGAATTGTACCGCTAACATAAGAGAGATAAATTTCCTAACCGACGCTATTTTGATAATAATAATTGTTTTAATTTAAAAACTTTGTCGTCCGGAAAAATTTTGTGTATCACGTGTCAGAAACTGTTTTGTGAGTATTCGCTCTTGTGGGGCCTCGACTTCGCCTCAACCATATGCTCATACTCGCAAAAGTACAGTTTCTGGCCTAGTGATACAAATAACTATTTAAGTATTTGGAATTCTTGAATCACTTACTATGTTAGCGAGAAAAGAAAAGAAAATTTGCCGCAGAAGAGCAGCTTGGTTGCTTCATTCTCGCTTCCGGTAGGTTGCACAATTCCAGCAAAATTTTAAATTAGAAATTTTGTCGATGCGAAACAAGTTTTTCTTTAAATGATGAACTCTGAATCGATCAAATTTTTGTGAATGAAATAGTCAATGAAAGATAAGCCGTTGACGAGAAAACTGACCTCTTTTGCACGTATCGATTATTTCATAAAAGTAGCCGTGGCTCATTCACTTAAATTAATTTTCATTAAATTAATTACTTCCAAGGAAATAACAGACGTTTCCAGAAAGAAATTTAGCTCACAAATAAAAACAAAAACCATCTATCTTGTCCTGTCAGGAAAATTACGATGGAAAGTGATTAGTAAGATGCGAGAAAGAAAACCGATTATATAAAAACTTCAAAATAACAATAGAACATCGGTTTTCAGATAATTTGCTTTCGATGTCTCTAACCCATAAAAAGTGAAGGAGTGGCGGAAAAATGAGGAGTAGTAAAATAGCTCAACCACCGATCGGTCACGATATCGATAGCTCGTTACAAATGAATCAAAAGTAAGCAGCGAAGATTCAGCGAATGCCAGATCAACGCTAGATTTATTCGGCTTTCTCAGTTTTGCTAGATCTTATACGCAAATATTCAAAGTCTGTGTAATTACTAAATACGAAATATAAAGTAGCGGATAAATTCGAAATTTATGAGACGGTCCATTTTTTCAAGAAAAAAAAAAAAAAAATGCTACGACCACTTTTTAACTAATTTCTTGCCCCTTTAGGCAAATGTTTTTAATACTGTGCATGGGTGTCTGTATTCTAGTGAAAAATTTTAATATATAAACTATTTTTAGCCTTGAAGGCGCGCCTTAAGCTGATGAGGCCCCAATTAGGGCCGAAATAGTGCTATACAGAGGATGCTTGAGGCCACCACTGCAATCTGAACAGACTTGCTACAGCGTATTTTTAACTTTCATAAATAATTTGTCAAATTAAGTTCTTAAGTATCGTCAATCTAGAGAAAATTTTTGACCCACGAATCGAATGGAGCTTGTAGAAGGAACGTGGAAGAGTTTGGATATATTCCCTCTCTCCCAATTTAGTTGTCATGTTTGGTGTTTCTTTTAAAGATTATTGATAAATTTAATTTAGGAACTAATATGCTACAATTAATAACCCATACCGAGTGTCTCATAACCTATAGAGGAGATTAAAAAGGTCGCTAAGGGAAATCAAGTTAAAGCTTTTTTCTTAATAAGTTTTTGGTAAAAAACAAGAACTAAAAAGTTGGTTTAGGAGTTTAAAGTGAAATGAATTAACAAGAAAAAGTTATTCCCTGAATTTTACGTTTTAAATTCAAATTTGAGGCATTTATGAGTTAATTGAACACTGCTTTACAATAAACAACAAATGTAGTCAAGTTAAAGTTACGGTTATTTCATTTTTTCTTTTAATGCCCAAAACCGGGTTTTCATGACGTTGTGCACCGCCTACTAATTAAAGACAATCCTAGAAAACAGATTAACATAGACATTTTAGTGTCTGAATAATATCTAAATAATAATATCTGAATAATAATATCTAAATAGTGTGTATTAAATTAATTTTGAATTCTTTTCGTTCTTTAACAATTAACCAAAGGCTTTAGAGTTCATTAGAAATGCCTAGTACGATTAGTTTAGCGTGAAAAACGAAAATCAGAAATCTTGCTTTTTTTGATATTTTCAAAACTATTGAAAACTTTTGAAGACTTTTGAAGATTTTGAAGACTTGTTAGCAAAAAATTATTTTGCTAACAAAAGTCTTAGAATAAGGTGCAGCTTTGATAGCGCCATTAGAAAGCTGAATTAATTCTGCACAATTTTGATTTTAGACTTATTATCGTATCACCGTTAATAAGAGTGAAAACAGTTGAATTATTTACTTTAAAAATATCGTAACTTCTGTAGCTTTTATTAAAAATTAACGAAGTTCAGCTCATTTGAAAGGAAATTTTAAGCTAATTTAAAGTTTCTGTTCAACGACTATGGCTATATTGTTATAAAGTGGTTAGTGGGCGCTATTTGCAGAAGTAATAGTTGTTCCCAAAAAAGGCGTATTTTTTCGTTCTCGAGTTATTACCAACCAGTCTATTAACAAGTCTATTAACCGAAGGTAAAAACTAATCTAGAAGCTCAAACAAATGCTATCGAGCAACACTTTTCGTTTTGAGGTAAATAGAAAGACATTAATCTGTTTAAATGCATGTAGTTGTTTTTGAGAAATTAATATTTAAGTAAAAGTACAATACAGCAAACAAACATATAAATGAGAAAAACACAGGCACTAAATAAAAGTAATGAACAATAAAATGTTAAATGACGGAATTGCACATTGAACTTTTATGTAATACATTGTAATCAACAATGATTGAAGATCTGCCCCCAAAATATTTTCAAAATATTCTCCACCTTTCATTTCGAAATAGCCGTTTACTATCTGTTACGAACTCATTTTTTTAGTTATTAAGATTTAATGTTAGAATATCATTTACGTAGAATTTAGTTGTTTCTCACAACAGAGTTGCCCGCAAATACCAGATGTCCAGGCTATGTTACTCACAGGCCACCTTCTGAGATTTTCGTCAGTATTCATTTAGATTCAGTTCTCAGATTGTTAACTTGTAAAATTTTATATTTCTCTTCCGAAAAGGTTTAAGTAAATTGCTTTTTGGAAGGTCTGGGAACAACATTGCTATGCAGCCGCCCTGGGAAAATATTTCCTAACCAATCAAGGTTTACGGTTCACTTTCATTTAGTTTTTCAGAGAAATTTTTAGACTCTTTGAATATTTCATTTCAGAATTCAGTTGTACGTAGCGACTTGTCCAGGGCGGTTGGATGCCCTGCAGACTCTAAGGCCCGCAACTCATTGCATTTCAAACATCTTCTCTTTTATGTAAATAATCAAATTAAATACGTTTTAAGTTACCACTTGGTTTTTTATCCTTGTGCCGGCGACAAACATTTGTAATTAATTCTCGCGAACCGTTTTAAAGAAGCCTTACAACCTTCCAGGACGCGTGGATTAATTTTGCATACGGTGGTTGCATCACCGGGTTCGTTAAATTAAACGAATACGAAACACTATCTGAAATGAACAATACAATGGTAAATGACGGAAAGCACTTTGAACATTTATGAAATACATTGTAATCAACAATGATTGAAAGTCTGCACTTAAAATATTTTGAAAATATTATCCATCTTTCATTTCGAAATAGCCAAGAATTATCCGTAAGCATATCAATAATAATTTTTACAGAACACTATGCGGACAATAAAAAAGTTTTGTACAGCGGCACAGTGAAACTTTGTTAATCACTGTGCATGATTATTGTTCATTGCTTTTATTTAGTGTTTGAATTATTCTTGTTTGTCTATTTGTCTTTGTATTCTTGTGTTTAAATATTCTCTATTTCCAAAAACATTTAAATTATTTAGAAAAATAATGTCCTATGTTTAATAAAAACTTTTATAGGCATTATTTAACCTTAGAATTAATAATATTACTCGATGGCATATGTTTGAACTTTTTCCTTCCGCTAATATCATCAACATATAAAATAGCGACATCTTACTATCGCTTTTTGACCTAACATTGCAGTAGGATAGACAAATATCATCAATCAATATTTGGTAACTCCATAACGAAAATAATCATTTCGGGTTTTCACTATAATGTTCACCATTTTGTGAGCTTTGTAACCGTTGCAAAATAAATACAACTTTCTATTTAAATTTTTTTGAAAAATTGTGAAAAAATATTACTTTCACAAGCTTCCACAGCTACTTCATAACAAATTAGCCATAGTCGTTGAATAGAAGCTTTATATCATTACGTCATCGTTGGTAATGTTCGTTACACTACCCCCTCCTTAGACACATTTTATCCCGAAATTGTCTGAACGTTGCCTGCTAAATCTAAAATTGGTTCCTTGGCTAAAGTCACATGAAGTGCTTTCTTTCGCTCACAAAATCATGATCCAAATCGAAAGTTTTTAGAAAAATTTTGTGCAAATCGTTTTTGATTCAGTGAAAACCTCGAGCAGCCTCTGTACGGCTGTTTCTGCCCGGCTCAAGGTTTTCACTGCAATCAAAAACGATTTGCACAAAATTTTTCTAAAAACTTTCATTATGCTTTGACAACAAGCATGGCCGCCTTGCATGGGGGACATATTAGGAGTAAATCCCGCTTCAATTTGTTTATCCTACTCCAATGTCAGGTCAAAAAGCGATCGTAAGGTGTCGCTATTTTATCTGTTCGTAACTGTTATGATTTGTCATTATCTACTCTGTTTGTGTCGGATAGTCAATTTACCTACAACTCATTTGTAGCTTCTCGTAATCGTTCAGAAGAATGCATGATTAACGCTCTTGTATGTTTCAGAAATTTATAATATATCCTTTTAACTCGTGTTAGACACGCTAATCAAACAATAAATATTAAACGGGTCCAATCCGAAAAGTAGATCTTATTCTTGCAATTTTCGGTCTGTTTAGACTAAATTGGAATTCTGAGAAACGTATTATGAACAAATCAAAAACATTAACACGAAATCGTATGTGAAAAAGGCCTTGGACCAGAAACGTGAAAAATTGTTTCAAATTTTCATGTACATGCAACAATTCGGAATCGAAGAGGAAAATTTACTCTATTGAATATTTTTGATAAATAAGAATGAATAAGCTAACCACTCGTAAGAGCTAAATGCCAAATGACCATTGATTGCTCCACATCTTGAGCAAAACTGAGAATATCGAAAATCTTATTTTTTTCGAAATACTAGACCAAAGGAAATTTTGTCTGGCAATCAACATAATCACACATTTTGTAAATAACTATTGAATCCTACTAAAATTTTGTCTAGTGTCTCCAGCAATTCCAAATTACAACAATTTTTTAATTTTCGTATCTTAAATAAGTGCTATTTTTAGCAACACTAAAAGCTGCTTACCAAAATTGTCCTACTTATATTTGCTTATCAAACGTACACAAACTAATGGCACAAAAAGTTTTTTAAAAAAGTCAATAATAGAAAATGGTGCGAACTTTTTGGCGGTCACTGTATACCAGCGACCAAATGAGTGGTATGCTCATTGCAACATCTGAATACCAGATTATTTGGCTGAAGATATTCTACAATGTCTTGTTGTGCCCTTTGCACCCTCCACGAAAGCATTTTTTTTTTATTAAAGCAAGATAATGTTCGACCCAACTGTGTTCGGAAAATTCAAAATTGCTTAGAGGAAATTAAACTCGAAACCATGGTTTGTCCACTTTGGAGATTATCCGAATCAAATCAATTACTTGGAAGAGGTGGGGCGTTGGCTTGTGGAAATATGGAACGGATTGGAACAAAATGACTTAACTTCTCTTATTTTAAATATGAGTTGCCATTAATAAGCTGTCATTCCAAATAGAGGCGGGTAATAATAGTTATTGATGTCATTTCGAATTTCGTGTTTTGCTATTTGTATTATTTTGGAGGATACTTTAATCCCACCAGCATTTCCTATGTGGTGTTTAGAGAGTAGTTCACAATAAATTGTGTTTTTTATTTTTCTAATAGTATAAGAATGATTTCATATCTAGCTATAACTTTTAATTCTGAATTACTCCTTTTTTGGGATTTTCTTGCATCCCGTCAAATAAGATAACTTTACTCTTATGCGGTCTTCATTTATCGGTGTCCATGCTGTTCTTCATTTATCGGTGTCCATGCTGTATACCGTTCCAGATAAATTTCATCTGACATTTCCCAATTTGATTTTAAAATACAGAGGGTTTCTGCCTCAGAAAATTTTTATATGAATCGATACCATTTATAGCACACTTTTTAAAAGACACTCTCTACGCTCCTGTGGGAACGCACTGACGATTAAAACTAAACTGTGATAGAAAAGCCGAATACTAGAAGTTTTTTCCACAAGTTCTCATGAGCCAATAACAACTCCAAAGTAAGATATTATTTATATATATATTTATTACACACTCACGAACAAAAATATTGCACATTTTTATATTGTTTATTTGAGAAGTAATAGGGATATAACTGTGCTAAAGCGTTTGTTTTAAGCTTAAATAAATCTGTCAAAGAAATTGCAGATAAGTCTTGGTATTAATATCTACAGTGCAATTTATTGAACAAAGAACTTTAGCAGAATGATAACATCTGATAAATAACTAAAATAAGTAACTAAACCGTTTCAGAAAAAAACGTGTCTGTAGCTACTAAACAAATGAATTTCTGTAACACGTGTTTCCTTGTCATGCATGAATGGCTGCCCTCATTCTTCTGGGTAGACTGAAAAGAAGATTTTGCATTCTTTCTTGGAGAATCGATTCAATTTTTTTCTTTGCAGCAATTCTGAGTTCATTTCTGCGCGATTTCTATGCCAAATCCTTTTTTTCAGGAAGTCCGATAAATTCTTGATCGGGTTAAAATCGAAACTGTTTGGAGACTATTCAGATTTTTTGGCATTAACTTCATCAAGATACTGTATTACTGTAGCTGCTATGTAGGGGCGAGTGCACTAGCACTAATCTCTCACACCGTATAACTCCAACTCCTTACGTCCGCGTATAATGTACTGTGGAGCAGGAATAGCACCGATAGCCGATATACTGCGTGTCTCATAATGGACAGAGGAGATTGAAAGGACAAATAGAGGAGATCAAATCAGCTTTTTTCTCAATAAAGTTTTGGTAAAAACGTCAATAATTAAAAAGTTACAAGCATTTAAAGTGAAACTACTTAAGAAACAAAACTTACTACCTGGAGTAATATTTTACCTTTTAAATTCAAATTTGTGGTACTTAAGAGTTAATTGAACACTGCTTTACAATACGCAACTATTTTCAAAAATGTAGTCACATTAAAGTTATGGGTATTAAATTTTTTCTTTTAATGCCCAAAAACGGATTTTCGTGTTGCTGTGCACCGCCTACTAATTAAAACAAAACTACGAAATAGATTCACATATACATTTTATGAAAGGTATTAAGCATTCACTCTTTTTTCTGGTCAGAGCAGGCTGTATTTTAGTAACCTTCAGTTACTTACATGAATTTTGATAGACATCAGAATCTGACATGAAAAATATGAAAATTCCACACTAGTAACTTGACTATACTGCCAAATACGAAGAAGCACCCATCTGTGGCCGAATCTGGTATAAATAACGTACCTACTACTGCAGTCGGGGTGATGTCATTGTACTAAAATCATAAACTTTAATAGATAAAACAACGACATCCCATCCTACGATCGCTTTTTGTCCTGACATTGCAGTAGGATAACAAATAGAAGCGGATTTGCCACATAATAAGCTACCCCATGCAAGGCGGCCATGCTTGCTGTCAAAGCATAATTAAAGTTTTAAATCAATTTGTTGCAAATCGTCTTTGATTGCAGTGAAAATCTCGAACAGCCTCTGTACAGTTGTTTCAGCCCTGCTTGGGGCTTTGTCAGCAGAGACGTAGCTCGAAATTCCCACTGCAAACCAAAAACGACTTGACCAATTTATTCGCAAATACGATGTAATAGTGGTGAATAGATAAAACAGCGACATCCTACGATCGCTTTTTCACCTGACATTGCATTATGCTTTGGCAGCAAGCATGGCCGCCTTGCATGGGGTAGCTTATTATGTAGAAAATCCGCTTCAATTTGTTATCCTACTGCAATGTCAGGTCAAAAAGCAATGTCGCTGTTTTATCTAGTCACCATCGCATTTGCGAATAAATTGGTCAAGTCGTTTTTGGTTTGCAATGGGAATTTGAGTTACGTCTCTGCTGACGAAGCCCCAAGCAGGGCTGAAACAGCTGTACAGAGGCTGCTCGAGGTTTTCATTGCAATCAAAAACGATTTGCAACAAAATATTTCGTAAACTTTAAATTGAAAATAAACATAACCGTTTCATCCGGCATCTATACAGTGTGTCCCAGTTTGAGTAGGCTCCCATGGGTAACTTTCTTATTAGTGAAGATAGAGATTTACTTGAATGGGCAAAGTTTTGCGGTTTTATGCGTTTATTTAAATGGGAAAATTTGAAAATTCTGAATATTTCCGATATTGTCACAGAAAATCGGATAACCACTGTTTTCTTTAATGTCTAACAACTTCGTAATTATAAGAGATATGGAAGAGAGTTTGATATAAACGTTACTAGGTTTAAAAAAATACAGTTGAAAGTTAAGTCAAAATAAAATTAAAGATGGCGGCTTTCACGATATTGATAGCAACTTTCTTATTTTAAATGGACGCCATATTGGATTTTTATACGATTAAATAGCATTTTCTTTTCTCGTTTGAACCGTGTGTCACAACCCATATCTAAATAAAAAACTATAAAAAAGTATCATAAATTAATTTTAAAACAAGCAAGCCAGGAAAAATTAAAGTTGTTTTTACTTAAAAAAGAAAAATAAAACAAAAGGAAGTTATAATGAATACTTAAGTTGTGACACTCCTGGTTACACTTTGCAGAATATTTCGATAAATACTATGAAATGCCTGCACCACTACTTCACGTACTTCTTCGTTATTACAGTTGAAATTACTCAAATTTGTTATTATACCTGCAAATAAATCATAGTTTGAATCATTTTCTTAATAATAATTATGAAGTTATTAGACATTAAAGAAAATAGCGATTTTCAGTTTTTCGGCGTTAATATTGGAACCATTCAGAATTTTCAATTATTCTCTACGTCATCTAAATAAGCGCATAAAACTGCAAAACTTATTTAACTAAATCTCTATCTTCATTAATAAGAAAGTTACCCATGGTAGCCTACTCAATCTGGGACACACTGTATTTCATTGTGATACCAACTAAAATGCCTTCCTCAGAATTAGTCACCTATCTCTTATCAGATGATACAAAATTTATTTAAACATTAATTTTTTAATATTACTGTAGAGCAAAGTAATTATAAAAAATACAAAACTTGATTATTTACCTATGTATATAACTTCACAATCAAAGTAGGATTAGCATGTGCCTGGCATGTGCCTACAAAATTGAATCTGTCAACTAAACAGTGTTTCTCACACGAATTGAATCTGCTCGCGAGGTAATGCAGTCAATCGGTTTTCTGTAGACTTGAACAGTGACAACAGTGTACGAGGCTGGCGACCGTACAATAATTCGGCTAGAAATTTGTCGATATTTGGGTGTGGTGATATTTCGAAAAAAGATCAACAACAATCATCCAAATGCTATTTAAGAAAGGGCCGGCGAAGTCGATGTGAACCCTTTTCCTTTCGTCCTAGCCTCAAATGTTCTTGTTGGATCGGGCTGGTGGTGTTGGCAGGCTTGGCATTTCATTGATATTTATTCGATTTCTTCATCAGTGTTAGACCACTAACTATGACGGCGGGCGAGATGCTTCATTCTGTCACACTCTCTGATTTGAGAGAGAGGCGATTGAAAAACCTACCTAGGAAAAATTGAGTGGGACCGGACTAATTCAGGGCGGTAGAGTACGTTCGTCGAAGCAAACGCTATTTAAATAAACCAAGAGAGGGCAATATTTAAAATCGGCAAAGAATTCCCACTTGATACTAGCGAAAACAAAATTTTCACCAAATGTCGCCACTCGAAGTTACATGCGGTTATGTTTCGATATTTAATGTGCATTAGAGATTCATTATTTTAAATAAAGCAACTAATATTTGTACTAAATACAATTAAATACCAAGAATCAGATTTACAAGTTTCTGTGTTTAATTAAACATAACGAATTACATACATGTGAGGTAAGAAAATCATATGTAATACATACCATCTAAGCTTACTTTATTTTCAGTCTAATAAGTAATTATTTTCAGGGCCGGTATCATAAAGCTTTTTACTTCTCAAGTAAAATTTATTCTGAAACTAAATTAATTTACTTGATAGATTTTCGTATTATAAACATCAAGTAACTTTACTGGCATAGCAAATCTACAGAATAAATTACTCCCTCGATTTTTAAGCAAGTAAATTTTAATTGTTAGTTTAAACTGACAGCAAGGTAATTGACACATTTCAAATTTTAAACAAAAATTATATTTTAGGTAAGTTATGTGGAAAAACATTACTTGGTTTAAATTCTTGTAACATCTAGTAAAAATATTCCAGTTATGTCTTCAATATCATCCATGTCAGATATAGTAGTTTGTCTTCGATATTAACTGAAGACGAAGGACCTGTCCAGATGGTCCAAAGGCGCCGGTGCCGGCGTCCTATAGTTTTTAAACCACGACCCTTTTGAGTTTTATAGTGAAAAAGAATTTAAAAACAGGTTTAGATTAGCGAAAGAATCTGCTGAATATGCGTTAAGTCTGATTGAGAACGACATTAAACCCTTAACTTGAAGTCAAATAAAATATAAAGCAAAGTTTCCTTATCTTGTTCCGTATAATTTTTTCCTCTTTCTCGTTTCTTTTCTTTTTCCATTTCGAGTATCAAACTTCCGCGTGAATTCAATTTCAATTTTAAATGTCAAATTAATTAATCATGGATATAGTAGTAAAAGATACGCCTTGCCCTATAAGTCCACGGAAAACATATCACCGATACCGGTACATCTCTCTATTTCAGTCGATAAAATGTCAATGTGTTTAACCTCTCTTTCTTGCTTGTTATTCATATGTGCATACGAAGTTTGAAATATCAAGATGGAGGTATAACCTTCAGCATGAAAACCCGGTGCAATTTTTCAAACGGCAATTTTCCAATAGGGCAAACGAACTTTTTCAGCACATGGTCGGCACTCGGCATCGAAATTAATAATATTATTTATTACACCCATCAGAGTGTCGCATTGAAAGTTGTTTTCTGATATTTTTAGGGGCAGTAATGTATATAAGAGAAGAGCAGGTACCTAAACTTGTATTTTAGCAATCAATTAGCAATCTCTATTTTGCCCATGTTCAATTATTGAATATTTCGAGTGTGAATGTTAGCAAATCTTATAGTCCAGGAGTTAGTGGACTTTTTTCACAAAGTTAATCGTCACTGTTCCCGGGTAATTCTAGAGGAGTCTTAACAACTGAAACTTTTCTCCGAATCTAGATCCGAATCTATCCACGATAGCTACTTTCCAATTCAAGTTGTGACGCTCCAGGTCTTAAATCCTGGAGTTAGTTAGTCGTTCAATGGAAAACTGTTTTGTGAAACGGAATACAGAGTTTGAAGTCCCTGAAGAGTTGGGAGCAGCTCCTTTGTGTAAAAGAAAAAAATCTGACGCATAAGGTCGTGAAGTGACAATGCATATAAATTCATTAATAATATTGCTACACATAAATTCGTTGAAGCCTAGAGAGAAAATGGCAGATTCAATACAAACACCCTGCTTAAGTTCGCCAAGACGTCCTTTGTTTTAAAAGACTCAAAAATAAATCTTGTCCCTTATTTTAATATCAAGACTAGATGACAATAATAGCTATTTTTATTCTTGTACATAATTAAATAACTAAGTAGTTACTATTGGCTTCAATTAACTACTACGATACGTTGCATAATAAAATCGCTCTTTTTATTGCATACAAAATAAAGTAAAAAGCAGCATTTAGGTACCTACGGAACCCTCAGTGCTCGAGTCTGATTTGCACTTAACCAGGTTTTTATTAATGTCGTTGCCGATACCATAAAAGAGAATTTTATTGAAAAGAACGATGTCTCTTATTTTCATCCTTGGTTCTTAATTTTATTTTATCAAATCCTCTAAAATACAAAACTGGGAACTGGAAACCCTAACCTCAGCTTTATGTAAACGTCCAAGCATTAAACGCTAAAATTTCCTAATTTCTAGCGCACACACACATGTTAGGGATTGCTAAAATAAATAAATAAAATTTATTGTATTGTGGCGCGCCACCCGGCTTAGCTCAAGGCGTCAAGAAGTCGGTTCGTTATGCGTCATTGGCTGCCACGCCACCGGGGTCTATATCGAACAGCCTAGACTTTTCCGGCGATGGAACAAACTCGAATCTTCCAGCGTAGAGAATTCCAGACGGCAGCAAATGATATAAAATCGCCCGGAGTTGACTCACGATTCAGTCGAATTCGAACAGCGATCGTCGAAGTTAGATTTTAGTGTGAAAATAAATTGTTACAAATAAATTAGTTTTTAAGCTTTATTAAATTACGGTTAAGTTTTTATCGAGTGTTTTATTCGTTTAAATAAATAAATTTAAACCCTAGAAACGTAACAGTATTATTTGACCTTATAAAAGTATCCACGTGAAATTGCAGACTTTTAAGCAATTTTATTATTTACGCTACTTAAATATTACGCTGGCCGTGTGACCGGCGCATGGCCACTGCCACCGCTGCGCAATAAATGTGTATAAGACACAACGTGCTGTTTTTGCAAGCGAGAAAGAGGGGAAATGCATCGAAATCATATCGAGTGAAATGGAGCGATGTACGGTGTTCTGTGATATGTTTTCCCAATAAGCGACGTACGTTTACATAGAAACGGCGTATCTTTACTTATATATCTATGTAATTAATAATACGGTGACGCTATCTACATGCCAGCTATAAAAGGCATAACTCCGTGGGTAATTTTAGTTTAATAGTTGGATTACTATTTACTTGGTAGATTATTTTCATAATACGCAAAGTTATTTATTCAGTAATTTACTTACCAAGTAAATTTACTTGGCAACTAACTATTTGGTAATTTATTTGATGTTTACAATACCTGACCTTAATCTTTTTTTTTAGAAATTCGAATTTCAGATTGATCGATTAAGTAAATTACGGCAACTAATATTATATTTACGGCATTACGATACGGTTCGTATTACGTTACAATGTGACAAGTCTTATAATAAAGTTATCATTTTAGATCCGCAGCTTGGTGTTAGAATTAATTAATTCACAATACCTGTGGTACACAAAACAAATATCCCAGTTCTGGAAGAATCAAGGAAGAATCTCAGATGAACCTCGGTAATACCAGACAAGATGATCCTTACAGCTCCTGCACTTCACGATAGCTACTTCTTGATGCAGTAAGACAGGTAATGATTGACGGAGATGGACTTCAGCAACAATACAAGCTCTGATCTAAGTAAATGGGCTTCAGCAGCAGCGAGACAGGTTTCGGTTATGGGAATTGGACTTCAGCAGTAACGAGACAAATTTTGGTTGGCAAAGATCCCCACAAGATATTCCTTATGTGCCAAACAAGAGAAGCACAACTGCACATAAAGAAAAATAGAAGAATGTGAACAGATTTTTAAATCTGACGTGAAAGTGGATGATATCACCTACCCATCTGCTCAGTTCTACGGCCAGAACCATAACAACTGAATAATTGTTTATGAAAAAGGTTTTTCAACCCAGGTAAACAATTTTACCCTAACACACTTTCATTCTTTTTCATTCATGCAAAGATCAAAATAAAGCAGATCAATGAAAGGTAAAGTTAGAAATGAATTTGAAACTTGGAGGCAATTAAATAAGAAATGAAATTTTCTTTAGTTTCGTTTAAGAAAAAAAAAACTTGTTGTTATAGACTTGGTTCGGCCATCCATTCTTTAAGTTCCCTAAGATTTGGGACAAAATCGGATTCTTCTTTGTCGCTTCTGGTATTTTCTGCGAATTGATTTGAAAACTTTTGAAGAGTTCATTGAGTTCCTGATTCAGGCAAGAACAACTTTCCTCGCCCTTTTCAAACTTCGAATCAGGTCCTGATGGAAGTCATGACAATGCGTCGGCATTTGAATGCGCTTCTGTGGCCCTAAATCGAACCGAGTGGTTATAGACCATCAAGCCCAATGCCCAAGACGCTGTATAGAAGTTGCAGGCAATATCTTGTTTGGATTGAAGATTGATACCAAGGGTTTGAGATGTGTTTGAAACTCGAATTGGCTCAAAACGCTGTATTGAAGTTGCAGGCAATATCTTGTTTGGATTGAAGATTGATACCAAGGGTTTGAGATCTGTTTGAAACTCGAATTGGCGACCATATAAATACTATTGGAATTTCTTGATGCCATAAACTATCGACAGAGCTTCTCGATTTGGCTGTACCGTTTTTCGTGCTCATTCATGGTTTCCGAAGAAAACGCAATTGGCCAATTGGCAATTCCATAAGATGAGGCATTCGTGGCGAGAATTAAAGACGAATTAGGATTATAATGTGAAAGCGTAGTTGCCTCAATAAAATGCCGTTTGAGGTCTGGAAACACTTTTTCTTGTAGAGGAGTTCAGCTAAAGGTTGCATTTTTCCTCCGAAGCTCATTCAAGGGACCAGCAGTTTTTACAGCATTCGGAATGAACTTCCCGTAGTAGCTGATCTTACCAAGAAACGATTGAACTTCCAATAGATTCTTTGGATGAGGCAGCTTCTTGATTTCTACGACGGCAGAGTCAAAAGGACGAAGCCCATTCTTTGAGACGAGAGAAGAGTTCATCTAGAGTTCGCAGACGTTCTTCGTCGCTAGATCCAGTGATGATGATGTCGTCTAAGTAGCTGGCGCAGTTTTGTAAACCGTGAATGACTTGTTCAATGAGACGCTGGAAAATAGTAGATGCCCTAGCTATTCCGAAGGAAAGGCGCTGATACTGAAAAAGTTAATTAAAGTTCTAAATCGACGCACTTCGTGTTCAGTCAGGTAGCGATATTAGTGATTTTTTCTATCTATCCTTGTCGCACAATAATCTCGTCTAGGGATAAGAAAACATAGTCGAAAGCTTGTTAATCAAAGTGACGTTTCACAAATTGCATTTTACTATGGCTGCGGAGAATAACATAACCTAATACATTTTTGACTAGACAGTCAGCCGTAAACTACTCCCATCGTAGTAAACAGAATTGCATCAAAGTGTTGATTTCCTTGTTGCTCTTGCGACATTTGTATTATTTGTTATCTTTGTTACACAATAATCTCGGAATAGGAATGTGATGGCTTTACCTGAACACGTCAGTGTGTTGATTTATGCTGCAATGTTAAGCGCAACCGTAGGTATCGTAAGGGATTATCGAATCATTTAGGAGTGACAACGAGAGACTTTGCAATTCTAAGCAAATTTTACTTTACGGTTTGTTCGTAAGTTTCTTACGAGTTCTCGTAAATCTTACATTGGCTGATTGACTGTAAGGGATACGACATTCAAATTGTATTGTTTTATTGTGTTTTCAGGTAAATGTTCATATTTGACCGACAATACCGAATTAATGATACACTACTTTAATATTGTGAGCAAAATTATAAAATTCCTTTGCTCATAAAAGTAAGATACGAAGTAATAAAAATCCGTGCTTTAAAACATAATGACTCGAAATTGAAACTGTGAACTCAATTAATTAGGGAGACACGTGCTGCTGTATCTCCGAGAAATAGCCGCCAGTGATTTTTTCCAAAGACTACTGACGACCGGTTTTATAATAAGATTTTATTTAAAAATAAAGTAAAAACATTTTTATTTTCCTATTCTTAAAAGAGAGTTTTAATTGAGTCCAATGTAATCCTTTTATGAAAACGTCCCAGAGAAATAGAATAAAGGGTAAAACTACGAAAGGAGATAGGTGCCAATTTTGCAAAAAATGAGATTTTTCACTTGAAAATGGTCATAAGTGTTTTAAGCTGGAAATGTGAAGAATTGCAAATTCTAGCTTCGTTTAATAATTAAATGTAGCACTTATAATTCTTCATAATACATACGGTTTTCTCTTAACCATCCCCGAAAAATCTCACTTACGTAAAATTGACAATTATAACGTACCTGCTATCATAATTCCACTTTTTAATAATTTCAATATTTTGCTAATTTATTAATGCTTTGCTCTGTACCAATCTCGTTCTTAAAATATAAACGTGTTCTCTAGTAGAAATTTTAGTAAATACTTATCACTTGCATTCAATTCCTTAATTTATTTTTAATCTATCTAAATTGATTAAAAAATTTATTTACGCTTTCGATTCGTGGAGGATCCACCAAGACAAACGTGACAAAACTGATGCAAATTATTTCTAAGTGATCTACTAATAAAAATAAATTGATTTCGACAGCACGTCTGTAAACCAACCTCAATTTCATAATACACAATATCAATGAAGATAGGTGCATATCGTAGGGTAGGAACCCTAACGTTTTATGATAACAGATCTAGCACAGAATTGTAATTCTCGTTAATCCGTAACAACGTTACTTACGATTGAATCGAAAGCTACGATTTTTCGATATTACGAGAGAACCGTAAAATTACTTAGAATTGCAGCATTAGTTACCTTAGTGTTAATTACTGTTAGTTCCCTTGTTTCATCGTTAAGTTCGAGTTGCAGGTAAGTGACACAATCAATTTTTGTGAAATGTTTTCCGTTTTGAAGCTTCTGAAACAAGTCCTCGGCTCGAGGAATTGGGAATTGTTCTATACTAAGCTGGAAATTGATGGTGACCGAAGTGACATTTGGCTTCTGCACGACCACAAATGGTGCAGCCCGTTCGCTATACTTGATCGGTTCGGTTTTGACTTTGTCCTGCAGTGAAAGTGGATTGGAGGAGGTTTGAAAAAATCTTACTGGTACCGAGACCATCTGAAAAAAATTACTAGTGTTTCTTTACGATTTTGTCGACTTGACGTGCACACGATTTAGTGATTGTCGGCTCTGTGTCTAAAGCATTAATGATTTCCGGGTCATCAAGTTCGGTAATAGTGTAGCCAAAAGCTTTGAACCACGGAATTCCGAACAAATTACTAGCTTCATTGGAATTTGCGACCAACAAGCGAAAGCTAAGGAACCTTGGACACAATGCTCGCCTCGCATATAAACAATCCTTTAATAAAAACTGGCTGGTTGTTGTATCTTGATGCTGTTACTGGTTGGCTTCAGTGGCAGAGCTCCAATTCCGTCATTACTTTTGAGACCAATTACAGACGTTGTAGCGCCGGAATCCAGCATAAATTTCAAAGGATATTCGTTAATTTGTACGTTTGCATAGATCGGTCTTCACTTGATTCTTGCTTAAAATTTGAAATGGTACTTGCAAAATTTCATTTTTCGAAGGTTTTCCTGGACTTCGACAACGTGAGGGTTTATTTTTGACGAACGGTGCACACTAATTTCATGTAGCACTTCTTTTGACATTTGTGACATTTCCCCGTAACAAATTGATATTCTGACCGTTTATGGTCCACTTTGCATCTTGGACAAGAACAAGCCTCGGTAGTGACAGCAATCCACTTCTTACTGTCATTACTTGGACCAGAAAAAAGTTTCGAATGATTGCGGTACTTTCGCGGGTTTTACTCCGAAGAGTGGTTAAAAAACTTCCTTTGTGGCTTCATCTTCACCAGTTAGGATTTTCTTAGCGTTATTTACGTTGACGGTCTTCACGTTAGAGCTGTTCTTGACGTCAAACATTTTTTCAAATTATTACGTAACTTGCCGTATTAATATGTGAAACTAATTTGATTACACCCCAGAAACAAGTGGATCGGTCGAGGAGGGCCAGTTAGCTGGCCTGCTCAGTCTCCTGATTTGACTGCTTGTAATTTCTTTTTGTGGGGTTTTATAAAACAATGAGTATATGAAACTTCAGCTGCAACTGCTCATGACATGCGGCAAAGAATAATGTTAGCATTTCAAGAGGTTATTCCAGAAATACTGAAAAAAGTGCAGGAATCGTTTCAAGAAAGAATAAGATTATGTATTCAACATGACGGTGGACATTTTGAACAATTCATTTAATTCTGGCAGTAATGGAATAGAAGGCCACCTGAAGACGTCCGCTCACTGTAAAACGCCCCTTTTTTAGGGCAAATGGACCTTTTCAGGTCCAAAAATTTTTTAACCGTGAATTCCTAAATCCACTTGACACCACCTAATTGCAACCGCCTGTCTTAATACATAGTTGTATTGTTGGCAGCGGTAAGGTAAACAATTAAAAAAGTTATTAACAGGTTACGATTTGAATAGCCGTCAGTGTTATTTTTCAGTAATCCTAAAACATGTCCAGATGCATAACGCGTTGATAAAAAAAAACATCATTTTTTAAAAATCACTGCATCAGTGGCTTGACAATATTTATTAACGCAATTTTATTAATAGCAAGACAGTCAAAGAGCATGTTTAATGGCGGTAGAGTTATAGATCACCCTTTCTAAAATTTTAATTATTCCGATTTGGACAGTATAAGTCTAACATTTATGATTATTACGTAAAATGTAATACTTTTAAGGAAAAAATAATAACTTGAATCTAATAAATTTCAATTTTTCAATATTTCCACGCTTTCACTCAGACTTTTCCTGATCTGATTACTCCGTCGCCATAGCAACCAGCAATTGTCACAAAATTTCCTACAATTTTAAAAATTATACAGAAAAATATAAATTTTGAAAAAAGTATTGACAGTATATAGGAACAACCCTATATCATTGAAAAGAGGATTAAATGGCGGATTCAATAATGTGGCATTCCATTTAAAAGAAATGAGTCACCGTGGTCTGAATATTTTCAAGTTTATTAAACTACCTGTAAAAATTTATATCACTTAAATTTTTTCTTAGCACGATATGTGAAAGAGCATTTTGAGGTGAATCACCTGCAAAAAACCGCAAGTCTCTGACGTCATTTGTTCAGAAGATATTTGCATTTGTTTGGAGTACTGAAATAGGGAAGTTGAATAACGCGAAAACGGCATCAATGTATGTACATAAAGTCAAATTAAAATTCAGTCTAGAACCCAAAAATGTAAAAATATATAGGATGTTCGATTTAAAATAAAGAAGTGACCTAACCCCTAGACTAAACGGAACGCTCTGTATACGTCAAACTAATTTTAGAATATGTTCCACATGCTACAGGGAAACTTACATTTAAAACATTTTTTCATAAAATTAATAACTAGAGAGGTATGAAAAATGAAAGAAGGTAGACCTCTAAAATTTAAAACAAAAATGTTTTGAAACTTTTTATCTTCAGAGGTTGTGAGATATTGCCCGAGAACACGCTATTGGGACACCTGTATTATTTTATAGCAAACTGTTTCTCCCTATATGTGTAAATACAGAAACTTTTTGTTGCTCTTTACTGCAAAGTTTATATAATATTTGACAGAGAATCGAAGAGTGTAATATTGAGTAAATACTTTATCTTTTAGTACACAACTCGCCACATTACACGCCTATTTCCAACTGGGGCGGACAGATGTATGCATATGTATTGCATTAGGGCTCGTATTTTAGCTAACTGTCTGTTGTTGTGACTAGCTCATAGGTATTCAGATTACAGCCATCTCTGTGACATAATACATGTATTATTAGTACTACTTAAGACACACATTGGGGGATATCTTTCGTTACAACTCGATAATTAAGCCCCCAAATTTAATATAAATTACAAAGTGTAATAGGTAAGAATGAAGTTTTTTCAGAAATTAAGAACATATTTGAAATAAAATCCAAATATGATATCGCAAAATTGCTTACAAAACAAATACCATATTGTTCCAATGAATATTATAAACGGTCGATTAAGTAATCATAAAATATGTTGTTGAAAATCAATGCTCGGTGGATTTGTGATGAGTAGAGAGAAATATTGTGTACATGTTCCTCCAATTGAACAACAACTACATACATTTAAACAGATTAAGGTCTTTCTATTTACCTCAAAATGAAAAGTGTTACTTGATAGTATTTGTTTGAGTTTTTAGATTCGTTTTTATCTTCAGTTAATAGACTCATTTGGTAATAACTCGAGAAGGAAAAAAGTTATCAACTTCGGATTTTCACCAAAATGTTCTCCTGATCGGAGGCTTTGTAATCGCCGTCAAAGAAATATGCTTTTCCACTTAATTTTTTTTGGAAAAGTGGCAAAAACTATTACTTTTGCGAACAGCGCTCTCTAATTACTTTATAACAAAGAAGCCGGAGTAGTTGAATAGAAACTTTAAATCAACTTAAAATTCCCTTTCAAATGAGCCGAAGTTCGTCAATTTCTGGTAGAGACTACAGAAATTATGATATTTTATAATGTAAATAGTTCATATGTTTTCTCCACCGTAATTAACGTTAATTAATTCAGCTTTCTGATAGCGCTATCAAAGCTGCATCTTATTCTGAGACAGACTTTTGTTACTAAAATTAATTTCTATTGTTGAGCCCATTGAGTACTACCCCTTGTGGTCAACTCAGATACTTAAAAATATTTTCTTTGAATTTCTCTTGGTCACTTCGGCTATATTTTTTTTCTTCCGAAGCTGTCGCTCATATTGAGACACCCGGTATATACAGGGTGCTGCATTTTGAAAAGCAGCATAGGAAATCCATGTTAATTTAAGGGTGCTCGAATATTGGCTTTCGTTATTATTTTACAGCAAAATTCCATTTAGGTTTTTTAAAGTATTCTTCAAGATGAGGTTTTAATTTGTATTTATCAAGGGATTTTGGTTGGGCGACCAAAATTTATGTTGATCTGTTTGTAAAGTTTTTTCGTACGCTGAGTTTTAAATTATTTAACAAAAGATTCTGTAACTAAATTCAATTTATACCAAACTATCAGCTCAGCCTCGATTAATAATAGTAAAAACTGGACAGATAATTAATAAATTTAGTCGTTTTGAAAAATATTGATAAAAAAAGCTTTTCCAGTAATTTATTTTAACATTTATTGATCAAGGTCGTGCTGATAGTTTGCTATAAATTGAATTTCGTCACTGATCTTTTTTAAATATCTCGAAACGGAGCAAATGGAAAATTCTGAAACTTCACAGATAGAATTTGAAGAGCACCAAGGTTAAGGAGGCCAAAATAATACTTTTTTGTTATATAACATAGGGTTGGAATTAATAATTCCTTTTTAAGATTATAAATATGACTTAACATTGCAGAATACTGAAGAAATTATTAACGTACCAAAACAAGGTAATTAAATGAATAAAATTTTTATTGTACAGAGTGTCGTAAAAGTTTCCGGGATTTGTTTATACATAATTTTTTTATGTTTTCTGAGGATTTTAAATTCTAAAAGCTGTTAAATGTATTGAACTTTCCGTCAAATGTTAATAGAATGTGTTTATTTCGAGCTAAGAGAACTGTGGTACGGTGAATCATCAAAATAAACGTGTCACAATTACACAAGATAGGAATGAAGGTGATCGACGTTGTTCGGGGTCAATTGAAGGACTTAGTGTCGAAAGTGGAAAATAGTGGGCAAAAACAGTTTCCTGCAATTATTCTTTCTCAAAATGGTATCGATTAAGATGACCTTACAGGTAACATTTAAAGAAATTAAAAAATTTCAGATTTAACAACCCTAAAGCTTCGGCAAAATTTATTAATTCGTCTTTAATCAATACCATTTTGAGAAAGAATAATTACAGGTAACTGTTTCTTGTCTACTATATTTTGCTTTCAACTGTAGTTTATTCGACACCAGTACCAAAACGAAATGCATCTGATATTGATGTTGAAGCCGCTGGCGAGATACGAGCGAATCTTGGATTTTTTAACGCATGAAATAATTATTGATACATCATTGTCTGATGTGTGTGTAAGGTAAGGGCAACACTTTTGAACATACGTTGTAAAATAATCTAAAATACACTAAAAAATTTATTTAATTATTTCGTTTTAGAATATTAATATTTTTTTATTTCTACCTTCTTAGTAAATAACATTTTATGGTTAATTTTGTTGTTTATGGTAACCAAGCAAACGATAAATTACGGGAACAGACCTGTAATATTTTACAGACTGGTATAAAAGACCTATAAAATTTTACAGCTAGCTAGAAATAATGCGTTCAATAAAAAGAAAATGTTTTCATAAAAAAATTATAAAGTAAATTAATTAAGAATCGCCATGTGAAGGTGAAAATAAAAGTTTATATGCGACACGCTTTGAACTTCATGTTTACTGAGCTCACTGGATTATCGGGCTCACTCCGTGTCATTTCTGCAATATTAAGTAAATTTTACAGATCGTGGTCGCGATTCAAACAGTCTCCCTGAATCACTGTTTCAAGGTATCGCACAGTGGTTGAAACGCCTAATCTACCTGTGCAAAATTCAAAGCATAAAAGTTTATTGATTTTAACGATTTGAAAAAGTTTTTAAATAAAATTTATCCATTTTCACTCTCAGATTCGGTTTTTCTCATCTCAGATGGACTCGAAGAAAAAAGTTGCAATTATTTGATTAACTAAGGACAGGGCTTTTAAATACAAATATAAAAAGCAGTAAACAAAATTCTCATATTCGTCTTAAGCCTGAAAATATATTATTTTAAGAATTTTGTTTCAATTTCGGATTTCCTAAACTTTCCTCTACAGGCAATTGAACATTAAAGATACCATGATGTTAAATTTGAATTCTTTTAAATCAACTCGAACGCTTCTGAAGTCTGTTTATTAGCATAGTAACCACTCACATCCGTTGAGTTCAGATTTATTTGTGTAAAATCACTATTTAATTAATGTATACAAGAAATTGAAAAAAATAAGGAATGGGTGGTCGCTATTATAAGTTTTCCAAAAAATGTTTTAAATAAAAGTTAGTAGTATAGCAAGCGGGATCCTAGGACACTTCGATGGCATGTTCCATCCGAAGAGACCACCGTTGAAATCCAACCCCAATTGTAGGGGTGTTTTTATCGGTGAAGAAGTAACCCCTGTTGGTTCTTGTGCATGTCGTCAATGACCAGAGGGTGTAAGAAGTGGTCAATGACCAGAGGCTTTCAAGGTCGCCTTGTGGACAATGCTGAGAGGCCTAAGAAGAAGTCTTTCAAGGTCATCGTCAATGACCAGAGGCCTAAGAAGAAGTGGACGCTGGAGGAGCCTCGCCGCGGTTGCGCGAGCAGAGGCTTTCAAAGTCGCGCGAGTTATGTACGGTCATTATCCCCGGTCAGCAGGAAGCACATCAGCAAATTAATATGTATAAATACGTATGAATATGTAACTTGCTTAGTTTTTACAGTATTTCCGTGCGGCTAAAATCGCTGTCGGTTTGTAATTTCTCAAATAAATTGTTTTTAAAAACTTTTTCGAGTTTTCCAAAAACATAAGTGGCGCAGTCAGTAGGCTAGTTAAAGTCCTTCGAAATCAAAATTTTTCGAGACTTTTGTTTTAACAATTTATTAACTATCGAACTCTGTCGCTCTCGGGTTAGTGCGAGAAAGTGAAATCTAAAATCGATATTCCGCTCGTGTAAAATAACAGTGAGAGCAAGAAAAGAAAACTCCAAGAGAGGACCGAGTTGCCGAGCATCGAATTCTGCTACGGACCGACCAGAAGGAAAAGGCATGAAATTTTGCATACTGCTTCTGTTGTAAGTGACTCATTCCTTTATTTTCCGCAATTATTCCCACGTCATTTAAACGAATAATTTTTACGAAACATTATTTTAAACGGTACAATTCAAAATGCCTAGTGTAGCTGATATCACGAAAAATCATTTAGATGTAATACCGAAATATAACGGAGATGCGTCGACGTTACCTATTTTTATTTCCGCTTGCGAATATTTATTAACTACATTTTGTAATCGCGAAAATCCGCATGATCCAATTAATGAGTTTTTACTCCTCGTAATTATCGCCAAATTAGAAGGTAGAGCTCTTCTACTTATAGGAAGTAGAGAACAAACAAATACTTGGGGAGAATTAAAAGATCTTCTGCAACAATATTTTGGAGATCAAAGGGACGAAAGGTGTCTAGCCAGAGATTTACAAGATTTGCGACCAAGTAAGAGTGAATCGCCGTATAATTTCGGAATGAGATGCCAAGACGTTCGAAGTTTACTTTTCGCCAAATTAAGAATTTTTGAACCCAGCGTCGAAGTGAGGATAATTAAATCACGAATCTATGATGACGTAGCCCTGCAGACCTATCTACGAGGATTACCCGAAAATTTACGAAACCTGGTGAGACATCAAAAGCCGGATAGTTTAGAAAAAGCAATGAGCCTTGTTATCGAAGAAGAAAACTTCAATTACACATTAAATCGCAGCACAACACTCAACGAACAACATAATTATAACCCAATTCCAAAATTCACTCCGACATTACCCAAACCTCAGTTCAGTTTTCCCAACACGTCGAGCCAATTTCAATTCCGACCACCGAAACAATCACAACTTCCTGGACCAGTTAATAACATTTTTCCTAGGCCCGTAAACAATATCTTTCCTAGGCCTTTAAATAATACCATTCCTAGACCAGTAAACAACGCCTTCTCATCAAATGCAACAAGATTTAATCCTGTCCAAAATAATACATTCAGACAATCCGTAAATTCTCCGATGCGATTTGGGATTCAAACGAATCAAGCCCAACAGTCGAATCAAAATAAGCGTAATTTCCCGGAACCTATGGACACGAGCTCCGGAAATACAAGAGTTACAAGAAATCTGCCGAGGTTCAATGTAGCACCGCAGCAAAATAAACATTACATAGCTGAAGAATTGTTTTATCAAGAAGATCCGGAACAAGAGGAAACCAACAACTACAACGAGTATGGTAATCAATCGGAAGTAATGGACGGAATGAACGAAAATGCAGACGCATTCTATGCCGAGCATCCAGAATATGAAATACAGGACAATCAGGATTTTCCCGAAACTTCGAGTACAGACACCCCGAGGTAATCCAATTGCACAACACGACAATTAGTAAATTACCCTATATAATAATACCGGAACTAAACGCTAAATTTATGATAGACACGGGATCGAGCAAAACACTTATTTCGCAAAGATTAGTAAATAAAAGTTATTCAAAATTCGTGTACGAAGAGCCTTTCTTGATTCAATCAGCGCATTGTGTTTCTCAACATAATCACGTAGCTAAGATCCCATTGCCAAAATTATTTAAAACGCCGGAAGAGCATAAATTTTATATTTTTTATTTCAACATTAAATACGGAGGTTTAATTGGTACGGATTTACTAAAAAGATTAGAGGCCAAAATAGATTTTAAAAATAAAAACTTGCAGACTAAAAATGCAACTATTCCGATTTATTATGACGACCCGAACGATGACCCAGTACGGCACAGGAAATCGTACGAAACTTCCACTTGTTATCAGTTGACGCTGCAACCAAGGTCGAACACCGTAATAAAACTCCCAGTTGACCTAGGTAATGGTGCAGGTTTGATGAAACATATTAAATTCCCGTCCGGTGTTGAAATTCCAGAAGCGCTTATTTGTGCAACAAATAATTATGCAATTACAACTGCAGTTAATCCCAGAGAAAATGCCGTCACAATCAAAATTCCGAAACCAATTAAAGTTGAGCCCTATGACACAAACGAATTAAATAATTACGAATTAATGGAAACCGATGTTTTAGAAGAACAAGCATTAGATCAAGCGCAGCGAGAAAACTTAGCAAAACTACGTCTGGACCACATGAATGACGAGGAAAGCAGCGCAATAAGGAAACTCTGTCTCGAATTCAAGGATATATTTCATAACGACAACATTCCCTTAACCTTCACGAACGAAATTAAGCATAATCTAAATCTGAAAGATGAAAAGCCAATTTATACCAGGGCATACCGACAAGCTCCAATTCAGAAACAGGAAATAGCAAATCAGGTTCAATCACTGCTCCAGCAAGGTATAATTCAGCCAAGTGTTTCACCATGGTCATGTCCGGTTCACATTGTTCCGAAGAAAATGGACGCAACAGGAAAAAGGAAGTGGCGCATGGTGATTGATTATCGGAAGCTGAACGAGAAGACGATTGACGACAAATACCCCTTGCCTAACATCACCGACATCCTGGATAAATTAGGAAGGAGCCAGTTATTCACTACACTGGACTTAGCCTCAGGATATCACCAGATCGAAATGGAACCGGAAGA
The DNA here is from genome assembly GCA_036172665.1 of Prosopocoilus inquinatus. Classification (NCBI taxonomy): domain Eukaryota; kingdom Metazoa; phylum Arthropoda; class Insecta; order Coleoptera; family Lucanidae; genus Prosopocoilus; species Prosopocoilus inquinatus. Next base: position 48,206,082 of record CM069870.1, read on the forward strand.
CATCCCAAAGACAGCATTTTCGACCGAGCAAGGCCACTATGAATTTAGAAGAATGCCGTTCGGATTGAAAAATGCACCAGCGACGTTCCAGCGAGTTATGGACAACATCCTAAGAGGAATACAAAATGAATATTGTTTGGTGTATTTGGTCGACGTTATTATTTATTCGACTTCGTTACAAGAACATATCGAGAGACTGCGAGCCGTTTTTGAGCGACTACGAAAGGCCAATCTAAAAGTACAATTGGACAAATCGGAATTCTTAAGAAAGGAAGTAACGTACTTGGGGAACGTTATTACACCGGAAGGAGTTAAACCAAACCCGGATAAAATTCGAGCGATCGTAAACTACCCCATTCCAAAAACCTCGACGGAAATTAAGGCGTTTTTAGGACTTTTAGGATATTATAGAAGATTCATTCAAAACTTCGCTAAATTAACTAAGCCTATGACAAGATTTTTGAAAAAAGGAGCCAAAATTGAATTAACGCCTGAGTACATTAAATGTTTCAACCAGTGCAAGAAAATTTTAATAAACGATCCGATTTTAAAATACCCAGATTTCAGTCAACCATTTATTCTCACGACGGATGCCTCGAATGTAGCATTAGGTGCAGTACTATCACAAGGAGAAATAGGAAAAGATAAACCCATCGCCTATGCATCCCGCACGTTATCGGACACAGAATCCAAATATAGTACAATCGAGAAAGAACTCCTAGCAATTGTGTGGGCGACTAAATACTTCAGACCATATTTGTATGGAAAAAAATTCAAAATTTATACAGACCATAGGCCTCTAGTATGGTTATTTAATTTAAAAGAACCCAACTCGAAATTAGTCCGATGGAGACTACGTTTGCAAGAATTTGACTACGAAATCATTCACAAACCCGGTAAGCAAAATGCTAATGCGGACGCATTATCGCGTATTCAAATAAATGCGCTAGAAACGGAGTCCGTAATAGTCAACCCAGACGAAGAATTAGATAAATTGTTACAAGAACTAGAACAACCCTCCACATCGAGAGAAGTTAATACACCAGATCCGGAAGAAGTGATTCAAAATTTATCAGCACCATCAATTGAAGAGACAAGGAATAGCGACGAAGAAAATATTTTGACAATAGATTCTACGGACACTGCAGAACCAACACAAAGCGTCGAAATTTTAAACGAAGCCATTGACGCTAAACCAACACAGGTACACATTCAAGAAACCCTTGCAAATAAATTGATATGCGAAGTCAATCGGAACAAAAATCAAACAATATATAACGTCAAAGTACCAAAAAATCAACAGAAGAAACAAATCTTAAAATTCATAAAAGAATTTATGACAAAGAATAAAACGTATTACGTATACTGCAATGAGGAAATATACAAATCACTCTGCACAGTCTACACGAAACATGTCTCAAATAATGGACCGAAAATAATAAGATGTACAGAAAAACTGATTGTTGTTAATGACCAAGACGAACAGGAAAACTTTATTCGTAACTATCATGAAGGCAAGACAAATCACAGAGGAATTGTCGAGACACTAAAACAGCTGCAAAGAAAATATTATTGGACCAATTTAAAGGAGACTGTTATTAATTACATCAATCAATGTGGTATTTGCAAGATTAGCAAATATGAGAGAAATCCTCCGAAATTACCGTTAATGATTACCGACACATACATGCGACCATTTCAATGTCTACACGCGGACACACTTTCTGTAGGAGCCAGAAATTTTGTAACTATTGTGGATGCGTTTTCTAAATTAGGCCAAGCAATAGAAATTAGCGGGAAAAATGCTATCGATGTGACGAATGCTTTCACGGAATATTTTCGAATGTACGGAACTCCAGAAAATATAACTTTAGACAACGGAACTGAGTTTAATAACGAGACTGTAAAACAGCTATTGAAATTGCACAAAATTGATATCCACTTTATTACCCCGCATAATCCAGAATCCATCAGATTTCACTCAACAATCATTGAGCATTTACGGATGTTGAAAGAACAATATAAGGAACCCATCGATCAATTAATGAAGTATGCGATCATTGCCTACAATAACACGATTCATTCGGTGACAAATAAAACGCCAAATGAATTAGTGTTTGGACACATTAACAGTAGAAACCTGTTTGATTTGGACTACACCCATCAGCGTTATCAAGAATACATCGATTCACACAAGGAAAAGATGCAGAAGATTTACGAAAAAATTCACGAAGGAATGACTACTAGTAAAACTAAAATAATAGAGAAAAGAAACGAAAATAAGAAAGGTCATGAAGTATTTCGTATAGGTCAAAACGTATATGAAAAAATATTGAGTAATAACCGAAATAAATTAACGCCAAAATATAAAGGACCATTTCAATTAATGAAAGTGAATAACGATTACACTGCCGAAATAAAGGATGGCAATAAAACAAGAAGAGTGGCGCTACGCAACTTAAAACATCCTGTTGTTGCAGATGCCGTCCCTGGGACACCGAAGCCAACGACATCAAGAAAATAACAAACAATCCAGGGCTGTATCCAGTGCGATTAGGATTAGCACAAAACGTAATAGATTATTGGAAGCTTATTAGGACCATAGATTTGGGGAAAATAGAAGTAGAAATAGAAGCATTGAGAAATAATATTAATAATTTAGAAAAGGGACTATCAAGTGAAAATGGGAAAAATTATCAAAGAGAAATGTACAATTACCGATATATTATAAATGATAAAATTAGAAGCATAGAGAAAACTTTGAACAGAATAATACCGCAGCAACCAAAAAGGAGTAAAAGAGGATTCATAAATGGATTAGGTGGAATAATTAAATGCATTACAGGAAATTTAGATCAAGAGGATGCGCAGCGCTATGACCACGCCATAGAGTCCTTATCGAAATCTCAAGACAATATAAAAACATTAATGAGGGAACAAGTCTCGCTAACAACCACGGCTATCGAACGTTTCAATAAAACAATGAAAGGGCTGATGAGTAATCAATTAGTTATCCAATCACGGATAATGCAATTAGAATACACTGTGAACAATACAAAATTAGAAGACGCTAAAATCATGACCTTACTCACTTTTAATACTGTTTATGACCAATTATTCATGTCTGCGAGTGTGATACAAGAGCTATTAGACACGTTAGAAGAAGCGATTACATTTGGGAAACTCAATACTATGCATACATCTATCGTCGAACCCGATAATTTAATGCAAGAGCTAAAACATGTTCAACAATGGTTAACTGAAACAACAAAATTCCCATGTGAAATAAATGAAAATAATATCAAATTTCTCGAAGACAGTATAGAAGTGAAAAGCTACACGAAAGGTAACTTGATTGTATTTGTTTTATTGGTACCCCTCGTAGAAAAACAACCTTACGAGTACTATCACTTATATTCCTTTCCTGTAAATGTGCGTGAAAACATTTTTCAAATAATAATCCCTCAATATAAATACCTAATTATACATGAGTCAAATTACGCAGTAGAAAATGAAAAATGTCAAGAAATAATAAACAGTCAATACCTATGTCATTCGTTAAACATTAATAGAATAACGCGATCTGCACCCTGTGTAGTTTAATTGATTCAGCATACACAAAATTACAGTCACTGCTCACCCGAGACAATTAAATTAGATGAAAACAAAATTCAAAAAATACGAAGTGATGAATGGTTGTCGATATTTCCCTATGAAACTGTCATAATTAAGAAGTGTGAGAATCAGGAAAGCCGTGAAACCCTTCATGGAAGTTACGTCGTCAAGCTACAAGAAAAGTGCAAAATGAAGATAGAAAATTTGGTACTGCAGTCGCATCAAGTAACATCCCAGGAAATCAACATCGTAAAATTACCAAAGATAGAAATTAATCGAAGTCAATCAAGAAGTAAAGAAGAAGTCGGCCCACTGCGATTGGAACACGTAGATCTCGACGATGTTCATCCCCTGTTGAGTCAACTTAAAAACTTAAGACATCGGATCGACGGCAGCCCAAAATCTGTACATGTTTCCGCAAGTGTTTGGACAATTTTATTGTATTGTCTTTTAATAATATTTATTTGTTACATCATCTACATAAGATGGAAATGTCTTCATCCAAGGACGACGCCCGAACCAGCCGCATCAGATATCCCTCTGGAAGAAATTGGGGTGAAGCCAACGCCTCGGACAGCCCTCAGCTTCACGTCTTAAGGGTGGAGGAGTTATGTACGGTCATTATCCCCGGTCAGCAGGAAGCACATCAGCAAATTAATATGTATAAATACGTATGAATATGTAACTTGCTTAGTTTTTACAGTATTTCCGTGCGGCTAAAATCGCTGTCGGTTTGTAATTTCTCAAATAAATTGTTTTTAAAAACTCTTTCGAGTTTTCCAAAAACATAAGTCGCGCGCGCTGACCTTTGTACTGTCCTAGTACGAGCGGTATTTCTTGAACGCGTATCGTTTCGCAGGTTTGAACAGAATTTTTGCGCTACCTGTCACACAGGTGACACTTGTTTGTGTCGGTTTTTTTTTTTTTTTTTTGGTTGCTTATTGATTGAAAAAAAAATGCAAAAATGTAGATTTTTAGGAATCTGTGTTCGAACGTCGCTGGGGGGATCAGACGAGCGGTTACGCAAAGACGATAAGAGACGCTAGGTCAAACGAGGGATCAGGAAACTGATAAGACGCTTCGTTAGAATGTAATATTTTATTTCAGACTTGTTCTAATATAAATACAACAAATGTTACAATTTTTACAAATAAGAAATTTAAAAAAAGTTGATATTCACATGTTGAATGTACTTGTTACGGGTACAGTTTCATTATGATTATCAGAATCTGAGTCATTAAAATTACAAATACAAAATTCTGATTCGATAACATCGTACAGATCTTTTTTACATGCTAAACAGTTCCCGATGTTATGGAAGCGAGAGATTTGATTTACGTTTATTTGATGCCTATCTTCGGTTGACAACATCGTATCGAATTCCATCAGACGTAAACAGTCACTTATTTCAACGTTCCAGAATCTTTCACACGGTGCACATATGCGAATGACTAGATGTCGGTTACCAAATAATTGATAAACGGAATGCACCCGGGATACAACGCAAACTTCGTACTCGGCCATATTTTTATGTAATGAACGAATGAATCGCTCAAGCTAATTTATACGTATGATCGTTTCCACCTCTTAAGTAGTTATTTTTTCTTTTTGGATAAAGGTTTTTCTTCAGAGCTTGATTGCGAAATCTTTTCATTACATTGTAGGAATTCTAAAAACGGACTCTTACTCAATGATGTTTTTTCATCGTTATCTTCGATACTAGCAGTGTGTTTTTTTATAGATAGTTCACAAAAACAGAAAAACTTTTGACATTTTCTACAATATTGACTCATTTTAAGAGTTTCTAGTTGTTGAATACCGCTCGATCCAAATCCGTTATCACCTCGAACCGTATCTGATAGTTCCTTCACTTCTTCTAATTCAGGGTAATAAATTTTTTGACAGATCAGTTGTGCAACACGATCACCGCGCGTTATTTTGAACGTTATGTCGGAATGGTTAAATAATACGACTTTAATTACACCACGGTAATCTTCGTCGATGACGCCTGCTCCGACTTCTACACCGTTTCTTGATGACAGTCCTGACCTTGATGCTATGCGTCCGTAACAACCTTCAGGAAGTTCAATTCGTATACCAATATCGATGATTTCCCTGCCTCTTGCTGGAATAGTATAATCATAAGCGCTGCGTAAATCATAGCCAGCTGCTTTTGTTGAACTTTTGGTTGGTGCAAATGCGTGAGCTACAGCTTTCATAAATTTTAAATGTGGTTGTTGATTTTCGGCTACAACATGAAAAATAATATTTAAGAAAAAAAAAAAAAAATACTTACATGTTGAAGTTATTCTGAAATTAGCCTTCAACTGTTTGATAAGTTTTGTTTTAAAACAAAAAAAGTTATTTCCTCCCCTTCTAATTTTTTTTATAGCCCCAAGGAATGGTATCTGTATGAATAAAATTAACAATTCTTTTATCATCGAATGGACTCAGAGCTACTTTCTTTTGTTCAATCGTGTAAACTTCATGTTTCTCTGATTTAATTAAATGTTGACAGGTATCTATTATAGAATTATTAAATAGAGTTTGATAATAATCTTCGAACGATATAGAACGAAGTGCTGAATTTTTTATGCCTTTTGCTTTTTTTATAATGTTGCTATTTTCATTTTTTATTGCATACATTTTTGATCTAAGACCGATAAACTCTAACATTAATTTTCCATTATTTTCATCTTTCATCAATCCTAAAATCTTTTTATTACGAAGAGGTATTTGATATCTGTTATCAGGTGAATAATCTGATGTGTCAAATTTTAAAATGTCTTCCTTGATGTGTTCGTATATGTCTTCAACGAAAAAATGATAAATTAACGAATCGGTATCAGTATAAAGTAATTTAGCATTGTTTTTAAATTTATTTTTAATATAATTATAATGAAAATCATATAAAAACGTTTTAGAAAGATCTAATATAGCAAAACCTATGTATATAGGTTTGTTAAATTTAATATTCAATCGTTTCATTTCGATAATGATCATATCGTTATCAAAAATGGTACAACTGTGAAAGTTTGGCTTCGAGATATAACATTTTGCTCCGTAACGTCCCTCCCACTTAGTTACCAATTTTACATCTTTATAATTCCTTACGTTTTCCATAGTCTTTCCGAACACCGAATTGTTCATTAGTTTATAAAAAATTTTTTCAAAATCATTTTTACTTTTTTTACGTAAATCATTATTTAAATTTAAGTACGGTTCCATCCAATTCGATTGCTTAAATTTTAATACTCTAGTGACTCTTTCAATTTTTAATCCTAATTGGATTGCTTGTTTTAAATTTCTGTAATGTATAACGTATTGTTTTTTATCAAATAAAGTTGTTAATAATTTTGGAACTTTTGCAAAATCTATAAGTAGGTATGTGCATTTCAAAGGGTAAATTATTGATAGCTGAATTTAATAATCCGTCTCCTATATAACACTTCATTCTAATTTTTTTTTTAACAAACGTGATTTCTTAAACGACAACTCTTTAACTGAATATAAATTTAAATGTAAAACTATTTCATAACATTTCTCATGTGATGCTCCATCTGTCTAACAATATGAAATTAGTTAAACAAAAAATAACTTTAAAAATAGAAAATAATAGTTTTGAAGATGAACGTTTTAAAAGACACGGTGTACTATTTCCTGCGACCTTGAGATGTATTATCGTAGGTCCTTCGAATTGTGGAAAGACGAACCTTATCATTAACTTGATCGAACATGAAAACGGTTTGGCATTTGAAAACGTTTACGTGTACTCGATATCATTAAATCAACCGAAGTATGTTTATTTACAACAGCTATTGAAGCCGATCAAAGGCATCGGTTATTTTGCGTACAGTGCAGGTGAGAACATACTTCCACCTTCACAAGCGAAACCTAATTCGATTTTTATTTTCGACGATGTTGCATGCAACAATCAAGACATAATTAGAGAATATTTTAGTATGGGTAGACATAATTACATAGATTCGTTTTATCTCTCTCAAACGTATGCCAAAGTGCAAAAACATTTGATTAGAGACAATGCTAATGCTCTCATACTTTTCAAGCAAGATGACCTAAATTTAAAACACGTTTACAACGATCACGTTGGCACTGACATGAATTTCGATATATTTAAAAATATTTGTTCTCTCTGTTGGGGAAGCGGTCCGTACGAATTTGTAACTATTTTTAAAGATAATCGCATGGACGATGGAAGATACAGGAAAGGATTTGATCAGTATATATATCTCTGATGAACTTATATTGTAGTTATTAAGGTTTGAAATATCATACGAACCGTTACTTCTCAAGATGACCGATAAATGTATGAAACAAAAACTTTTGTTAAAACGTAAAAATATTCGAGACAAATTAAATTATTTAAAACATGGTGAATTAACCAAAGAAAAGACGTTTGAACCTATTACCAAACATTTGAAAAATATCGAAAGCAAATTACAACTAAGAAACGAAAATGAATTATCCAACATCCACGTAAAACCTTCAACCTCTCAGCAAGAACAACAACAACAACAACAACTATATGATTTTACGACTCCCAAACAATATGATTTTGCAACTCCAAAAAGATTTTCTTCTATAAGAAAACGTAAACCATCAGTGATGGATTTTAACGAAGATGAAGCTGACGAATCGGAAAGATTTAAAGAATCTATTTTAGAAAGTGTTGAATCGGATGAAGAGGAAGATTCACGATTTAAGGGTCTCGATGAGAAAGCCTATGTCGATTATTTAGATCAGTATCATCCCTTACCTAGAAAATACATCAATGATATGTACACAGACGATGAAAATAAAGAATTTGATCATAAATATGGAGTGAGACTCGATAAAAGTACTGAAAACTTAAGAATCGGTGACTCATCATTAAATCTCGATGGAGCTGACATAATTGTTAAAAATAGAAGGTACAAAGGTACTCCAGGATTATATGAGTTACTGTTTAAAAAATTCCCCGAGAATTACACCAAAGAAGATACTAAAAATTATAAACAAATCATTCTTAGGACTAATACTCATCGACGACATTATAAATCGAATAAACAAGTAGATGGCAGTAAAATGCAAAAGTATAAAAATATTGTAGCTCCTTTAATTAACAACAGTAATAGTACAGGTAGTGGATTGTTGATGCAAGCAACCGATAATAAAATCGATTACGTACATTGGAATGATCCAAATGAGCTTGTTGAAAGGTTAAGATTATTGTGTTAGCATCACAAGCGGCCGGTAATACGAGCCACACGAATGAAATAAATTCAATAATAGAGGAACTAAGAGAAGCTCGTATCATCAGGTAAAAAAAAGATGGTGAATCTAATTACAGACGCTAAAAAACAAGTAGTAGATGAAATTCACAAACCTGCAAGAATTAATTTCCAAAGGCGTAAAGTCATAATTAAATCTTTGAACGATCTGTATCAAGCCGACCTGGTGGAAATGATTCCTTACGCTAAGGAAAATAAATACATATTGATCGTGATTAATTGCTTTTCAAAATACGTTTGGGCGTTCCCTTTGAAGAATAAATCCGGATCCGAAGTCAGCAATGCCATGGAAAAGGTATTTAACGAACAGTCACCTAATAATCTTCAGACGGACTTGGGAAAGGAGTTTTTTAATCAAGAATTCAAGAAATTAACGAAAAAATACAACGTTAACCATTATAATGTGTTCAGCGAGAAAAAAGCATCGATAGTGAAGCGAGTAAATCGAACAATCAAGAACGATATGTTTAAAAACTTTAACCTACAAGGCAACTACAAATGGATAAATTTATTAAAACGTGTCGTGGAAAAATACAACAACAAAAAGCACAGAACAATAGGCATGAAGCCGATCGAAGTCGGAAAGGAAAACGAACAAGAATTGTTGAATACCGTGTACAACAAAGTTAAATTAGTTGACTTTAAAAGTAAAAAATTCAATGTCGGTGATTACGTACGTATTTCTAAAATTAGAGGAATCTTCGATAAGACATATATGCCTAATTGGTCAACGGAGATTTTCACGATTCGAAAAGTACAACTCACAAATCCGATTACTTATTTATTAAAAGACACAACCGGAAGTGACATATCAGGAGGATTTTATAAAGAACAATTACAAAAAGTAAAATGTCCAGACGTTTATCTCGTGGAAAAAGTTTTAAAAAGAAATAAAAATAAAGTGTTCGTGAAATGGTTAGGTTTTGATAAGACACATAACAGCTGGATAGATAAAAATAACATTGCATAAGATGGCAAGGAGGAGAAAATTACAAGAGAGAATGTAAAGAAAAGTTTTAAAAAGAATTGTAGAAAGGTTTTATATTTATTCAAAAAGAAAAACAGTTTAATAAAATAATTTATAAATGACTAGCTCTTTTATTTATTTACTTGTTTATAGGTATATAATAGGTTTCAATCATATACATAATAGTTATAAATAAAAACAATATCATATGATGATGAAATACTAAAGAAGATAAGAGTAACATCCTTGTATGTATGTATAGTGGGGGGGAAATTGTACCTATATAAACGTTTCTACAACCGTAATCTAACACTAAAGAAAAAGAAACGAAGCATTAATTATTTTGCTTTAATTATTTCTTTTATTCAAATTATATAAAATGTATACAATTGATCTACAAGGATTCCAATATCAAGAAAGTGAATTTATTATAAGAGAGGTGGCGATCTACGATGTAAATGGTAAGATGATGCATCACTCTTTAGTGTCAACACCACAGAAGAAGTCTTGGTTCTGTGAAGAATTAATCCGTCACATCGATTGGCAAACTAGAAAACTTCATGGGTTAAATTGGAATACTTCAAACGACTATTATCATATACCGCAGGAAAATATTGGCATTTACATCAAAAGTCTAATAGGAAATGGAATTGTATTGGTCAAGGGACTTAACAAGAAGCAAGTGTTAAGTAAATTTTTAAATAATAACATTATTGATTTAGATCAATTTAATTGTCCTAATTTGAAAAAGTTGAAACTTACAAAAAATTACATAAAAACTCATTGTAACCTGCATGAAATTAATACATTAAATTGTGCCAAAGATCATGCTAATTTATTATATCAATGGTTTGTTACAGATTGTAATAAAAAATTGTAAATATTAGGTTTTAAATAATATTATAGATTTAGATCAATATAATTAGTAAATTGCGTCAAGGATTATGTTAATTTATTATATCAATAGTTTGTTAAAGACTATAATAAAACAATATAAATATTTAATTATGGTTTATTGAATCACATACATACAAATATATATATATATATAAATATACATCTTCATCATATACCTCTCCTCATATACCTCTCCTAAATTTTAGGAATTTCACATACAAAATAATTTTATTAATCATCTAACACAATTGAATACTTTTGTGATTCGAATAGATGTGCATCTTCATCATATTTCGTCTTATATTTTGGAAGGTCAGGTTTTGTTAGCACTTTATTTTCTAGAATTTTAATTTTCTTCGCACAACCATCCTCATCGCTGTTCACTGCATCGGCAGTCCATTTAATTTTTCTTTTGGGAGTTCCTTCAGAAGAAGGGGCTTCTTCTAACATGCGGTCATCATCGTCTTGTTGGCTGATTGTATTAAATGAAAATTTCATCATCGCCTGCTGGAACAAATTCATTTCCTCTTCTGTCTCCAACGCCAACCGTACATATTGAATTGGTAAATTTCCAAATTTTTTTGTTAAAGTTTCACCTTTCGGTGAATAACTTAAACTTATAATCACCTGATCTTTATATATAAATTATAATTTGCAACGATTTCATTCCATATCTATAAAATAATAAAAAATAATAATAATAATAATAAAATAAAAAAATTAAGCAACTTATGTTATAAATACAATGAAAAAAAAAAAAAAAAATCTTACCTAAATAATTGTTTACATATCACGTATAACATTTTTATAGGTAAATCGTTCACGTCATTGGTTTGAACGATTAATGTGCATGGTACGTTTGCCATTTTGATATTCTTAGTCTTCTGTTTGGTACTTCTTAGACACTATCCCTCTGTGAAACTCTGCAGCATTTATATGAAATTTAATCTAATTTTACATAAAATTCAACTATTTTTATTGAAAAACGATAAGTGTACGCTATTAAAAATGATTTTTACAGACATTCTCATATTTTGCTTACTTGAAAACTAATTGAAAATAACACTTGTATATTTTTATAAATATTCTGCAAAGTTTGTGGAAAACACAAATTACTGAGAAAGCATGACCTCAACTTTGTTGCAATCAGAATATTAAAATGATTTTTATAGACATTTTGCTGATATCAATTGAACTTGTTTAACAATAATATTTTTTACAGACATTTTATTGACGTCAATTGCACACATGTATATTTTTATAAAATATTCTGCAAACTTTGTGGATAAACATAATTTAAACAACTAAGCACTTCAACTTTGTTGCTATCTAAATATTAAAATGATTTTTACAGACTGTGGAAAACACAAATTACTGAGAAAGCATGACCTTTGTTGCAATCTGAATATTAAAATGATTTTTATAGACATTTTGCTGATATCAATTGAACTTGTTTAACAATAATATTTTTTACAGACATTTTATTGACTTTGTTGCAATCTGAATATTAAAATGATTTTTATAGACATTTTGCTGATATCAATTGAACTTGTGTAACAATAATATTTTTTACAGACATTTTATTGACGGAAACTTTGTGGATAAACATAATTTAAGCAACTAAGCACTTCATCTTTGTTGCTATCTAAATATTAAAATGATTTTTACAGACATTTTGTATGACATCAATCGAACACGTGTAGATTTTTATAAAATATTCTGCAAGTTCTAGAAGGCATAGTACATATACATTTTTTATGCAATTAAGTACTTCAACTTTGTTGTTATCTGAATATTATTGATTTTGAAATTAAAATTTGTTTTACCAGCAGACAAATATCAGTTTATTAGTAACGCTTGCATAAATCCCACACACACACACACACACACACACACACATACAAAAGTGTGAATCATGAATTTCAGTCAGCAGTTAGGTGGCGTCTTGAAGAAGATTGAAACTGTTGGTAAGTTAGTTAAAACAAAAAAAGACTATTTAAAATGGGTTAAATTCATTAAAAAAATAATTTTTTTAACCAAGAAGTACTTAAAGCTTTTAAATAAAGAAAAAATTCCAAATTATTCAAAAATCGAATCGTATTTAACACTTTTGTTAAATTATAGAGAAATTTTTAAAGAACAATTAAGAAAAAAGAGAAACCAAAAAAGAAAGTCTTTGGTTTGGCAGGATCTAGAGTCATGTTTTAAAAATAGAATGAGGACAGGTGCAGTAATTAATTTAAGCATTAAAGACCCAAATTTGTTTTTTCTAAAATCTTATAGACATTTTTATTTTAAAATCAAGAAAGAATTATCGAAAAGTGTTTTAAAAGTAAATGTAATATTTTTAGCCAACTTTGTTAAACCGCAAAATGGTGAAACAGATATCAAACATTTTACGACTAGAAATCACGTAATTGATCACTCTACAAATTTAAAGGAATGGTACGAGATAAACGTTAAAAATAAAATTTTATCAAAATTAGAGGAATTTCAAGAAAGGGACAGCGGATGGGCTCTATATGAAATTTTACAATTAAAAATTAACATATAATTATACACCTATAACCGGAAGTATTTCAACGTATGTTGAAATGCCTAATTTTATTAAAAATAAAAAGTGTGTCTTAGATATACAAAACAACGACAAATATTGTTTTCTATGGTCAATCGTGGCAGCTTTATATCCTGCAACTGCACATAAAAAATCTGAACGTGTTTCATCTTATCCACATTTTTCAAATGTTTTAAAATTTGAAGGTATTCATTTTCCTATTAGTTTGAAAAACGTTAAAAAATTTGAGTTATTAAACGAACTTTCAATTAACATATTTACAATAGAAAAAACAGAAGTATTACCAATTTCTTTGAGTAAGTTCGACTTTACAAAACGAATTAATTTATTAATGATTCCCTGTGAAGAAGAAGAAAATTCTGATGATGATGAAATTAACTTAAATATAAACTCAGAGATTACATTTCACTTTGCTTTAATAAAAAATTTGTCCGGTCTACTTCACAGACAAATCGGTAACTTACATAATAAAAAGTGGTTTTGTGAACGTTGTCTAAATCATTTCGGATCGGAAGAGAATTTGAAAAGGCACATAATTTCGTGCAGAGATATAAATAAAACTAAAATTACGATACCACTTGAAAGAGAAAAATATCTAACATTTAAAAATTTTAAAAATAAAGAGAAAGTTCCCTTTGTAATTTATGCAGACATAGAATGTATATTGAGAAAATATAATGATTTAAAATCTTCAAATAAAAACATAAAGCATCAAAAACATGAACCCTTTTCTATAGCATATTTTTTGCTCTGTTCATATAATCGAACACTTTCAAAATTCAGATTACATACTGGGAAAGATTGTGTAAGCTGGTTTGTCAATGAACTAGAAAAAATCGGCTTAGAAATTAATGATATTTTTTCGAACGTGGTACCGTGTGAGAAATTAACGGTAAAAGAAGAGTGTGACTATCGAAATGCCACACATTGTCACATTTGTTTAAAACCATTCAACAATTTTACTGATATAAAAGTACGTGATCATTGTCACTTAACTGGCAGGTATCGAGGAAGTTGTCATCAAGCGTGCAATATAAATTATAAAAACAGTAACGCAGTACCCGTAATCTTTCACAATATGTCAGGTTATGATAGTCATTTTATAATAAAAGCTTTAGCTACAGAAATTCCAGGCAAAATTGATTTATTACCGATTAATAAGGAAAAATATATTTCATTTTCTAAATACATTTCAAATACTAATATTAATTTTAGATTTTTAGATTCTTTTCGATTCATGGCTAGTAGTTTAGATAAACTTTCCTCATATTTAGAGAGCGATCAAAAAGTAATTACCAAAGCTCATTGTAAAAATAATACTGAATTTAAATTGCTTGAAAGGAAAGGAATTTTCCCCTATGAATATCTTGACAATTGGGAAAAATTACAAGATACAAATTTACCATCAAAAGATAATTTTTTCAGTAAAATTAATCAATCTCACATATCAGACGGTGAATATGAGCACGCATTGAATGTATGGCATACATTCAATATTCAATATTTACAAGAGTACGCAGAATTGTACTTGAAAACGGATGTTTTGCTTTTAGCTGATATTTTTGAAAATTTCAGGTCAACATGTTTGCAAACTTATCATTTAGACGCGTTACATTATTATACAGCACCCGGTTTAGCTTTCTACAGCATGTTGAAAACAACTTCCATTACCTTAGAATTATTAACGGACGTTGACATGATAATGTTTATCGAAAAAGGCATCAGAGGTGGGGTATCACAGTGTTCTAATCGTTATGGTAAAGCGAATAACAAGTACATGAACGATTTCAATGCTGATGAACCTTCATCATTTTTAATGTATTATGATGTTAACAACTTGTACGGTACAGCTATGTGTCTACCTTTTGCTCAATTTGAATGGGTAGATCCTTACTCGATAGATATCATCAATTTCTCAGATGATGCTGAATTTGGTTATATTTTGGAATGTGATTTACTTTATCCCGAAGAACTATTTGAAAATCATAGAGATTTACCACTCTGTCCTGAACGTTTAGTACCACCATCAGTATCTTCAAAGTTCCAAAATTATTAACAACTTTATTTGATAAAAAACAATACGTTATACATTACAGAAATTTAAAACAAGCAATCCAATTAGGATTAAAAATTGAAAGAGTCACTAGAGTATTAAAATTTAAGCAATCGAATTGGATGGAACCGTACATAAATTTAAATAATGATTTACGTAAAAAAAGTAAAAATGATTTAGAAAAAAATTTTTATAAACTAATGAACAATTCGGTGTTCGGAAAGACTATGGAAAACGTAAGGAAATATAAAGATGTAAAATTGGTAACTAAGTGGGAGGGACGTTACGGAGCAAAATGTTATATCTCGAAGCCAAACTTTCACAGTTGTACCATTTTTGATAACGATATGATCATTATCGAAATGAAACGATTGAATATTAAATTTAACAAACCTATATACATAGGTTTTGCTATATTAGATCTTTCTAAAACGTTTTTATATGATTTTCATTATAATTATATTAAAAATAAATTTAAAAACAATGCTAAATTACTTTATACTGATACCGATTCGTTAATTTATCATTTTTTCGTTGAAGACATATACGAACACATCAAGGAAGACATTTTAAAATTTGACACATCAGATTATTCACCTGATAACAGATATCAAATACCTCTTCGTAATAAAAAGATTTTAGGATTGATGAAAGATGAAAATAATGGAAAATTAATGTTAGAGTTTATCGGTCTTAGATCAAAAATGTATGCAATAAAAAATGAAAATAGCAACATTATAAAAAAAGCAAAAGGCATAAAAAATTCAGCACTTCGTTCTATATCGTTCGAAGATTATTATCAAACTCTATTTAATAATTCTATAATAGATACCTGTCAACATTTAATTAAATCAGAGAAACATGAAGTTTACACGATTGAACAAAAGAAAGTAGCTCTGAGTCCATTCGATGATAAAAGAATTGTTAATTTTATTCATACAGATACCATTCCTTGGGGCTATAAAAAAAATTAGAAGGGGAGGAAATAACTTTTTTTGTTTTAAAACAAAACTTATCAAACAGTTGAAGGCTAATTTCAGAATAACTTCAACATGTAAGTATTTTTTTTTTTTTTTCTTAAATATTATTTTTCATGTTGTAGCCGAAAATCAACAACCACATTTAAAATTTATGAAAGCTGTAGCTCACGCATTTGCACCAACCAAAAGTTCAACAAAAGCAGCTGGCTATGATTTACGCAGCGCTTATGATTATACTATTCCAGCAAGAGGCAGGGAAATCATCGATATTGGTATACGAATTGAACTTCCTGAAGGTTGTTACGGACGCATAGCATCAAGGTCAGGACTGTCATCAAGAAACGGTGTAGAAGTCGGAGCAGGCGTCATCGACGAAGATTACCGTGGTGTAATTAAAGTCGTATTATTTAACCATTCCGACATAACGTTCAAAATAACGCGCGGTGATCGTGTTGCACAACTGATCTGTCAAAAAATTTATTACCCTGAATTAGAAGAAGTGAAGGAACTATCAGATACGGTTCGAGGTGATAACGGATTTGGATCGAGCGGTATTCAACAACTAGAAACTCTTAAAATGAGTCAATATTGTAGAAAATGTCAAAAGTTTTTCTGTTTTTGTGAACTATCTATAAAAAAACACACTGCTAGTATCGAAGATAACGATGAAAAAACATCATTGAGTAAGAGTCCGTTTTTAGAATTCCTACAATGTAATGAAAAGATTTCGCAATCAAGCTCTGAAGAAAAACCTTTATCCAAAAAGAAAAAATAACTACTTAAGAGGTGGAAACGATCATACGTATAAATTAGCTTGAGCGATTCATTCGTTCATTACATAAAAATATGGCCGAGTACGAAGTTTGCGTTGTATCCCGGGTGCATTCCGTTTATCAATTATTTGGTAACCGACATCTAGTCATTCGCATATGTGCACCGTGTGAAAGATTCTGGAACGTTGAAATAAGTGACTGTTTACGTCTGATGGAATTCGATACGATGTTGTCAACCGAAGATAGGCATCAAATAAACGTAAATCAAATCTCTCGCTTCCATAACATCGGGAACTGTTTAGCATGTAAAAAAGATCTGTACGATGTTATCGAATCAGAATTTTGTATTTGTAATTTTAATGACTCAGATTCTGATAATCATAATGAAACTGTACCCGTAACAAGTACATTCAACATGTGAATATCAACTTTTTTTAAATTTCTTATTTGTAAAAATTGTAACATTTGTTGTATTTATATTAGAACAAGTCTGAAATAAAATATTACATTCTTCCTAAAAATCTACATTTTTACAAATTTTACAAATCCTAATTATTTTAATTGTAAATTATAACTAAAAGTTTTTTTTATTTGTAAAAATTGTAATATTATATTAGAACAAGTCTGAAATAAAATATTACATTCTAACGAAGCGTCTTATCAGTTTCCTGATCCCTCGTTTGACCTAGCGTCTCTTATCGTCTTTGCGTAACCGCTCGTCTGATCCCCCTAGCGACGTTCGAACACAGATTCGCACCCAAAAAAAAAAACGACACAAACAAGTGTCACCTGTGTACCTGTGTGACAGGTAGCGCAAAAATTCTGTTCAAACCTGCGAAACGATACGCGTTCAAGAAATACCGCTCGTACTAGGACAGTACAAAGGTCAGCGCGCGCGCGACCTTAAAAGCCTCTGCTCGCGCAACCGCGGCGAGGCTCCTCCAGCCTCCACTTGTTCTTAGGCCTCTGGTCATTGACGATGACCTTGAAAGACTTCTTCTTAGGCCTCTCAGCATTGTCCACAAGGCGACCTTGAAAGCCTCTGGTCATTGACCACTTCTTACACCCTCTGGTCATTGACGACATGCACAAGAACCAACAGGGGTTACTTCTTCACCGATAAAAACACCCCTACAATTGGGGTTGGATTTCAACGGTGGTCTCTTCGGATGGAACATGCCATCGAAGTGTCCTAGGATCCCGCTTGCTATACTACTAAAGTTAATTAAAAATTAATGTTAAGGGCTATTTATTTGCCCCAAATTGGCGTTTTTAATTTTTTTTTGTGACGTCATCAGTAATTTTCTTTAAAATCTGCATTTCTTTCAATTTTTCCTCTTTACTTTATATGCAGCAATTCGGTTTGCAGGTGAGCAGCCTGGAATACATCACAGCATTTAGCAATTAATGACGCTTCGTTGCAGAGCTTGCATTGCGGCAACAGGTCACGACGTTGAACAATTTTTATAAAAATAATATTATATCATAAGTAACTACCAATATCATTCTGAATGCATTTTTTTTTCCTTGCATATTTTCATCGGTTATTATACCGTATCTCAGTAAGTTGGCATTCTGGAACTTAGGTTCTTAAACAAAATTTAATTATTTTGACGTCCTTTATTCACTTACAAAATTTTCATACTAAATTGTGGAACACCCTGTATATAGTACGTTCCATTTAAAAAAAAACACAACTTTGGTCCGGCACAGCCACACACCCTGTATAATTGTAACTAATTTTAAATCATGCATCTATACCATAGGTAAGTAACAGCGAAAACAGATTTTAAAAATCTGCATTAGTATAGGTGCTATCTACCGAACACGCACTATTGGCCCAACCTGTAAACAGTAAAAAGAGAGGTTAACTGGCAGGGGAAAGTAAATGTCGACGTGTGTACGATTATCGCCGAAAAAAACTGATACACCAAATGTTTCCCTTTGTAAATGCAACTAAAATTGCATTTGTATCGTAGTAACCAGAAAATTTAAAGTGGCCGTTAGTTAGCCTGACACTTGCCGTGTCCCAACATATTAATATTTTCAATTACTTTTAATAATTTGAGTAATAGAAGAGGAATTTAGTTTCAGTAAAGCTGTAGTGATGAAAATAAATAAAAATTAGGAATTTGTCATATATCACTAGATTCTCGATCATGTACCAGTTTTTATGGCGACAACCGTACGTTTCTGTTTTATTAGATCTCATCATGGCAGTATAACAAAGGTGTAGAGTGTTGACAACTTGGAGATAAACATAACAAATGAAGCACAGACTAGGAAACCAGGAGAATGTAAGTACATTAGAGTTGTGTCGTTCACGAACGAATCGTTCATATGAACGATTCAACAGATTCGTTTTTAAAAAAGACGAACGAAACGAACGAGATGAACGAAAGAACGGAGCGGGTCGTTCGCCGTACATATTATATCGATTCCCGCCTTACTCACTTCGTTCACACAATAATTACTTTTTCTTTTATTTATATCAGAAACACTAAAGTATTTCCAACCAACACTTCGCTCAGATATAAGTTCCAAATAATCTGACTGCGATTTGACAGAAAATTAAAATTGTTTAAAAATCTTCACTCACAGCCTGCCTGAATATTGTAAATATTACTGAAAGCCGTAATTCTCACAATCTTTTTCATTAATACACTGTGCTATATTATTGATAAAGTAGTTTTATTCTTTTTTCAAAAATGTAAAAATATACAGGATGATTCATATAATATATAGGGATTTCTTTTACTGTGAGCAAATATTTAAACCTGTAATATATCACCATAAATAGCAGCGATTGAACTCATATGTTCTTAACACAAATTTAATAGTTTTCGAAAAAAATGCAGTGGCAGATTTTCACTTAACCGTTTGAGAACTGCTGGCATAGCTAAAAGTGGAACGCGGCCGCCGCTTCAATTAAGACCCGCAGCCAAAGTAGGCCAGAGTCAGTATGTTACTTGATCTTGAGCACGAACGACATTGATCAGCCGCTCCGATCAGCTGATCGGTCAAAACGTTTACAGTCTAAATTAACCTCACTGCAAGTAATTACAAGTTTAAGTATTTTTAGATTAAAATCTAGTACAATTCAAGAAGCTGCGGTTCGTAATTGCCGAACAAATTAAAAGCGAAGTACAAACAAATTGTAATTCCTCGTTCCATATTATTTTTAATAGACTTATAAAAACTAACTTTTTTTCCATGGACCGTAAGTAATAATACTTTCATAGCTAGCAGAGAGATTACAGTAAAAGTTTATTTACGTAAAAGCGTGAAGGAAGAACATTTTTAACACGCTTGCCTAATTGGTGCATAAATTTTAAACTTATTCGTCGATAGTTGATATCGTAAGACGTATTACTTCGCTCAGTGAATTAAAATTTTTAATAAAATAATTAATAAACGATATCGGTGATTATTATTACGAAACGCTACGAAATGGGTTTGAATGCGGAACTCAGCGCAATGGTGATGTGATTTATAGGAAGGCGTTGCAACCTTGCAAGTATTTATCTCTCGTACATGTCAACGGTTCCAAACAAGTGAAACCTCCGAAATTTTTTGGCTATAGTACGGTAACCACCGGAAAATACGCACAGAAGGTAGCATTTCATGTACTTATACTGAGGTTTTTTATTTGCACACTGTAAAAGAACTCCCTGTATTTTAATTATTAAGATACATGAAAACAAGAGGTGAAAGGGTGCAGCATAAGAATTCGTTCATCTCAATCACATCGTTCGAAAAGAACGAAATGAACGAATCTTTAGTCAAAAGATTCACTCGAAACAACTCAATCGTTCGTGAACGACGCAACTCTACAGTACATACATACATTTGTCAGGACCACCAGAAGACCCTCATTTCGACGGGCTACATCTAGCAGTAAGCAACGAAGGCAGACAGGGTTATCCTGCGTTACTTCTAAAGCCTAGCCCATCGAAATGAGGGTCTTCTGGTGGTCATAAAAGTTAAATTATACAGAAAACAGACAGTAAAGTCGCAGTGAAAAAAAGAAGCTAGCTACTTAATTTTAGTGTATAATCGTATCACTTAATATTAACTTCTTAATCAAAAGTAATTTATTAATCTGGAACTTGAGCTTTTAAAGCGTCTTTTCAGCCTGACATTTAATAATAATGAAAAAAAGTTTCCGTACGGGCATTTCCGCAATAAATATTTAAACATTTAATTAAATACTATGGTATGAAAACAAATTCGTTTGAGTTGGACCCCTGAGCATTTCTGAATTGTTATTGAAGTATTTTGCTCGTTTTGTTTATTTAGCGACCCATAATCTGCACAATTCGCGACCTCTATTTTCTCGCTCAAGTGTTTGTTCGTGAGGGAATGCGGTATTATTACTGTCTGCGCGGTAAAACTTATCTTTGAAGCAAAGTTTCGCTTCATTCCATCAAAAGTTTACATTATACTTTGGCTCTTTCTTTTAACTACTAGTTCCATGAAATAAATGTGACAGGAATTTTTAATTTGAGAGTACAACTTTTGAAATATTCGTGATGGAATCACATTAAAGCTTCACGCGCCGAACATTTACTGTATGTACTCTTTCCCAACTTCCTGCTTCCATTTTTGTTTCTCTAGTGTAAAAAGTTCTTTTGCATTAAAATTTCGATTGAAAAAGAGATTCTCCTGAAATCCAATTACACATTAATACCTAAGAATATGTTCTGTCTCTTCTTCTCAAATTCTGACAATTCTGTACGCACGTCCGATTTTTATAGAACGTAAACACATAACGTATTTATTTTATTTTTTAGTTACATTATTATAATTTACCCATAACCACTGTTCACTACTAAAATTGTTTCTGAAACAAAAATAGCCAAATCATAACTAATTTGCACTGTTAAACACCAATATGACTAAAAAAAATTTTTTTAGCTCTTTTCAAAAATAAAGTTCCATTCTTTAACTAGAAATACGGAAATATTAATTAGGAGTTCTTTTATTTATACATATATTATATATAACCATGGGAATGAGTAAAACTGAAACTGCAAGAAACCTTAGACACAGTACGTTAAGAAAACATCTACTTTATCTGTAATAAATCTGACGTTTAAATTTAAAAAAAATTATATTTTTTTTCTGTGATATTCATGTGTAGGCGTTAACTTATTTCAATGTATAACTAACAATAACTGAAGAGAAATGAATTTTTAAGTAACCGTAGCAACCAAAGCAATCCTCTACAGATACTTCAAGAAGCTATAACACTCAATTGAAGAGAATACGATTTTTAGGAAATTAAATGTTATGTTTGTTACCTATCAATCGTAACAAGTATAACAATTGACATGAAGTGCTTACAGAATAGACCAAAATGTCTTAAAAATAAATAAACTAAATAAACAACAATTGCCGCGCTCAATTCTGTAAAAACGTACTGCATCAATTACTACAGCAACTCAAAAGAATTACCAAATAAATGACAGAAACAATAAAATATCAAATCCAACCTTATGTAGTTCCTCACGTGGGTTCTTCTCCAAAGTGACGGCTGGGAACGGAATTATACTAGTACACGAATGAACATTTAATCCTGAGTCACATGGTATAAAAATATACCAGGCGTTCTATTTAAAAAAACATGACTTTTCGACAGTTGAAATTAGTTCGAATAGAAGTTACTTTTCAACCAGCCTGTAAGCAATCAAGTGCAAAACTGGAGATGATCTGTAAGAATGT
Source organism: Prosopocoilus inquinatus (assembly GCA_036172665.1). NCBI lineage: Eukaryota > Metazoa > Arthropoda > Insecta > Coleoptera > Lucanidae > Prosopocoilus > Prosopocoilus inquinatus. The sequence continues at coordinate 48,228,957 of CM069870.1, forward strand.
GACTGTAGCCTACTACGGGCCAAAAATGGTTTTTGTTGCACAAAGATGGCAGTATCATAACTAAGGTTCTGCAAGTCTGAGTTATTTTTAAAAAATGAAAATGTCTCGGAAACGGTTAATTTTCGTTGTGTCACATGTTGCACAAAATATTTTTAAGATTTTATGATGATTTCAAAAATTCATTAAAAAATGGGGTGTTCAATTTAAAATAAGAAAGTTGGCAGCAACTTCCGGTATAAGAGGAAGTATCCGAAAATTGAAAATATTATATTTTGATAGATCAACATCGTTACCTTATAACTGCAAAATATGAAATAGAAATTGGAGGAGAAGTCTGTAAACTTTTAATCAAAGAGTTGCCGGAATCTCCCTGTACACACGTCATCCTGCTTACTGAAAACTTTAGAGCATGTTGTTAAGACTAAATTGGAATGGTGGTTGGAAAACAGTAGTTTAATACCTACCAGCCAATTAGGATTTAGGAAACTTGCTATCGGATATTTACAACGCTTTCCGTGAAAAGAAATTTCTAGTGGCAGCATTTCTGGACATTAAATCTGCTCACGATATTGTTAATTGGACAATTTTACAGGACCGCCTTAAGACTATTGGAATTCCAAAAGATTTATGCAACCTAGTTATAGATATAATTTCCTATGGATCTATAACAATTAACTACAGCAATAAAGTAATAGGCCCTAGAACCACTTCAAAAGGTCTCCCCCAAGGATCTGTCGTAAGTTCTTTACTGTACGTAAGTTACACTATTCCACTAGAAAGAGTGATACCATGTAAAGCATCGATCATTCATCACGCAGATTATGTTGTTGTAAGTGTTTCAGAAGATAGTATCCTTCAACACAGAACGGCTTTTACTTCATTAAGGAATTGACTGAACTAAAACGATTTGGAATTGTCTCCCAGTAAATCCCAAGTTTTAATTTTCACAAAAAAAAAGATACCAAGCAATGCACAAAACATAAAATTTGATAACATCACCGTTCCTCTATCCAATTTGGTAAAATTCTTGGGAGTACTATTGATAGGAAGTTAACCTTTAAACCTGAAGTCGACAACATAATTACAAATCAAAATTCTTCAGTCTTTGAGAAGAACATGGTGGGGAGCACATCCAGACACTTTGTTAACTCTGTACAGATCTCTTATAAGGTCCCACATAGATTATTCCAGTATATTTATACATATATCCTCTCCCAAAAACCACCCCTATAAAGTTGGATAGAATTCAATACAGAGCAATTAGTTTGTGTTTAGGAGAGATGATGTCAACTCCTTCCCAGGCTCTCCTGATCGAAGCAGTTGACCCTCCGAATGATATTCGTTGCAGATGGCTGGCCAGTAAATATATGTTTAAACTAATGAGTGTGGATAATAATCCAATCTTGCACGAATTAAACCATTTGAGTGATACGGCCAGATCTCCTTCTTCTAAACTCTGGAAAAACATTCCTGCCACCGTCATGGTACAAGTATAAGATGGGCTAAGTTATCTGCAGAGAAAAGTACACTCTATGGCATTATTGTCGTGCCATAAGTTTGGATTACAATGTCAAATTAGATATATTCAAGTAGACACAACATTTGGACATAAAAATAACCTTTACGTTAACCCCCTCTCAGCTTGCTGAATCAGTTTTCCAAGAAGAGCTAAATGGCCTAATTATATCTCAGCGTACACCGATGCATCTGTTAATCATTCCGCAGATAGTGTTGGGATCGGCATTCTTGTTGACAATATTATCACCAACATATAAAATAGCGACATCTTACTATCGCTTTTTGACCTAACATTGCAGTAGGATAGACAAATTGAAGCGGGATTTGCTCCTAATGAGTCCCCCATGCAAGGCGGCCATGCTTGCTGTCAAAGCATAATGAAAGATTTTAGAAAAATTTTGTGCAAATCGTTTTTGATTGCAGTGAGAACCTCGAGCAGCCTCTGGACAGCTGTTTCAGCCCTGCTTGGGGCTTCTTCAGCAGAAACGTAGCTCGACATTCCCACTGCAGACCAAAAACGACTTGCCCAATTTACTCGCAAATGCGATGTAAGAATGATCAACATATAAAATAGCGACATCTTACTATCGCTTTTTGACCTAACATTGCAGTAGGATAGACAAATTGAAGCGGGATTTGCTCCTAATGAGTCCCCCATGCAAGGCGGCCATGCTTGCTGTCAAAGCATAATGAAAGATGGGGGACTCATTAGGAGCAAATCCCGCTTCAATTTGTCTATCCTACTGCAATGTTAGGTCAAAAAGCGATAGTAAGATGTCGCTATTTTATATGTTGATCATTCTTACATCGCATTTGCGAATAAATTGGGCAAGTCGTTTTTGGTCTGCAGTGGGAATGTCGAGCTACGTTTCTGCTGAAGAAGCCCCAAGCAGGGCTGAAACAGCTGTCCAGAGGCTGCTCGAGGTTCTCACTGCAATCAAAAACGATTTGCACAAAATTTTTCTAAAATCTTTCATTATGCTTTGACAGCAAGCATGGCCGCCTTGCATGGGGGACTCATTAGGAGCAAATCCCGCTTCAATTTGTCTATCCTACTGCAATGTTAGGTCAAAAAGCGATAGTAAGATGTCGCTATTTTATATGTTGATCATTCTTACATCGCATTTGCGAATAAATTGGGCAAGTCGTTTTTGGTCTGCAGTGGGAATGTCGAGCTACGTTTCTCCTGAAGAAGCCCCAAGCAGGGCTGAAACAGCTGTCCAGAGGCTGCTCGAGGTTCTCACTGCAATCAAAAACGATTTGCACAAAATTTTTCTAAAATATTATCACCGTTAAGAAGAAGATACTATCAGAAGTTAATATACGTCGAGCAGAAACTTACGCTATACTAGAGGCTTTGAGACTTGTTGAAACTCATAATATCAAATCCGTTGTAATTTGTTCTGATTTTCAAAATGCATTAGTTTCTCTTTATGCAACGGGTATATTTCGTAAATCAGACCCAATAGTTTTCGAACTGAAAGAACTATACTTCCAATTAAGGGACTCTGGAGTGGCAATTATTATGCTTTGGATTCGTGCACATTAGACAACGAAACGGCCGACAAATTAGCAAAACAAGCTGGTAGTATGAACACAGAAACTATTATAAAAACTACTGACTTTTTAGACTTTCTACGTGCCATTAAACTGGACACTAGAAATTATTCGGATATCACTTGGAAGGAATTTGCCCAAACTAAAGGAAAATTTTATTTTAATATTAATCCGAGTATCCCTAGGAAGGCTTGGTTTCATAAAGTTACTGTTCTAAGAAGAATAATTACCATACTCTGTAGACTTCGTTTCAATCACTGCTCTTCATATCTTCATTTACATAAAATCAGAAGAACTGACTCTCCAAATTGCACATGTGGTGCCTTAGGGGACGTAGGTTCATATTTTCTTTAGCTGTCCTTTAGGGATAATTCCAACAATCTCTACAGAACCTTATTAAATTAGGCTTTATTATATATAGCCTTATTAAATTAGGCAAACCCCTATCAATGTTGCAAGTATAATTGCATCTCCGAGTATTAAAGTATTAGAAGCGTTGGGCAGATTTTTATCTGATAGTAGTATAAAATCATAGTACATTTGAAATATTTATGTTGCATGAGCTTAAGTAGAATGCAAACAGGCTTCAGTAGAAATTAGTAAGTAAGAATAACATACTTCTTCAGGACTGTAGCCTGCATTGAAGATGTTCGGGATCGAATGGAACACTGTCCCAAGAAATCTATTGCGAAACTTTCACAAGAAGTTCAGCTATCAGTGGGAACATGTCACACTATTCTTAAAAAAGACTTATAGCTTTATCCATATAAGATTCAAGCAGTCCACGAACTCAGGCCATTAGAACAGAAGAACAGAATATTGTCAGTGGTTTCTTGATAACTTAAACAACAACGACATTCTTGACAAGTGTTTCTTTTCTGATGAGGCCTTGTTTCATCTCTCAGGGTATTTAAATAAACAGAATATGAGAATATGGTCAGCAGAAAATCCCCATGAATTTGTGGAAACTCCATTACATCCATTAAAAATTGGTGTTTGGCTAGCAGTGTCAAGAAGGCGTATCATCGAACCAATATTTTTTAACGACTCAGTAACTGCTGAAAGAATCCGAAATGAGTTATTAGAACCTTTCATTAATCAACTAGATGATGATGAACTTACAGAAGGGTTTTTTTTTTAGCAAGACAATGCTACTGCCCACACAGCTCACCAAACAATAACTTTCCTGCAGCAGTTTTTCGATAATCGGATTGTGAATTTTCCTACAAGGTCTCCGGATCTCACAATTATGGATTACTTCATTTATCCGCACATGAAAAACACAGTTTTTAGAACTACACGTCACACAATCGAAGAACTTCGTGCGGGCATTACAGATGTGTGTGCTAACATAACCCCCGAACACTTAGCAATCGGGTTTGAAAACATGAAACGCAGAGTACGCTTATGTATTCAAGCTGAAGGAGAGCACTTTGAGCATCTACTTTAAACTTTAATGTTGTGTTTTTATTTGATGTTATGATCGGTACTGACAGTTAATGACAACTGTTTTCTCTAGAATTGCGTCGCCAACTTCATAGAAAAATCACAGCTTACTTTAATGAGGAATTCAATTGAAGGCACGGTACCTGTGCTCATTTATAATACGATCTACTAGTAAAATGGTTCTGACGCTATCGCAAAAGCAGTATATAAAAGAGCTAGCGAAGGGTGAAGTCCATGATGTGATAAAAACAACAATTTTGAATAAAGAATTTCCAGATACGTTATCAAACAAGTTAGCTGACAGGATAATGCTGAAGATGGAAGAGCCTATTGTAAAGTGAGTCAAGATATTGATTCTCTTGAAAGAAAGGTCTGTCCCTTAGAGAAAGAAAATAATGAGTTAGCAAATGCTATCGACAGCTTGGAGCAGTACGTAAGGAGAAATTCCGTACGATTTTTTTGCATTGAATCGCTACTTCTATGTATCTTCAAGGACAAATCGCGAGTAATGAAATTTCCCGATGTCACCGAATGGGGAAACAGCGCAATGGAGAAAAAGGGCGTGCCATACTAATGAAATTCGTGAGTTACAGAACAAGGAAACTGATCTTCACAAACAAAAAATATCTAAAACACAGAAAGGTTATAGTACAAGAAGACCTTACCAAGTCGAGGGTAAATTTACTTAAAAATATATCGGAGTTATTTGGCAAGTATAATGCTTGGTCGATAGATTGTACGATGTTCGTTGTTAAAGACGGGAAAAAATACAGTTATAATAGTATTGATAAATTAGACCAACTGATGAATTAAAGTAACACAAAGTCGAGCGCAAAATATGCGTAGGTCTATCGCCTAAACGTTCGATTACTTTGTCCTAAATGCTTCGTTTCAGATAAAAACTTCAACTGTTTTGGTTGTTTCTTTTGATTTCTTTGCGGTTGTTATTGTTTAGTTTTAATTTAATCTGAAATTAAAATTTAAAATTGCATTTAATTTGTTTATATTTTATTGTTTTCCATAATACAGTATTCATTTAATAATTTTAATTAATTGCTAACTTCTACAATTACAAATTTTTTCACAATATCCCATCTTAACGTAAGATCACTGTTTTCGAATATTCACGAAATGCGAGCGTACATTTATTCGACAAATGTTGATATGTTTTGTGTCAGAAACTTCGCTATCACCGGAAATAGATAATAGCGCTATTCGTGTAGATGGATATATGTAACTTTGTAAGGATGAATCTATTGAAACTAAAGGAAGATCATTTGTAATATTATTCAGAATAAAAAAGCTTTACTCGGTAATTATTATACTTGGATTGTACCATTGCGTCGTTTCTAAACGTGAATTGATTTACTGTTTATTCCTGCTACTAGCAAATGAGTTTCTCGAAATTTCAATCCTAACGATTTGCTAACTTTCTGGTCATAAAATTTATCTGCGAACCTGAATCGACGTTTTATTTTATCAGTGTGAATATCGGATGATTCACTGTCAATAATATCATTTTCTAGAGTTTCTAAGATGCACTTTTTTATTTTTTAATTGCTTAAGAAGCCCATAAATTGAATCTGTCACTTTAACGGATACGTAAGGCATGTTTATAAATACGCAAAAATCGGATTCCCTAAGGACTAACCTTTTATTTTTTATTCGACTTTCTTTAATTTACTTTTCCTAAAGTAGGAAAACTACCTGGTTGTGATTTCTTTGAGTTTTGTCCGCGGCTTCAGCCGAATTCCGTTCTGGTTTGAATTTTTCCCGCAGCTTTGCCGAATTTTTTCGTCGTTTAATATTTTTCACGCAGTCTTAGACTATGAGTTTCCGTCCGCGTTTGTTGTCCGTCCGTTTGGGTCGTCCCATTCCGTGCATATCTTCACCCCTTTCTTGCCTTATTGTAGGTCTTGGTTGCCCAACCTGTGCTTTAGGTTTTGGACCCCTTTCATCTGGCTTACTATAGAAATTTTACCTGTGGCAAAATTTGTACCGCAGTAAGAGGGGGATTGTTACCGTTGAATTTCTGCCCGACCCCGAGACACCCTGTATATCGTTTCCCGTGGAATATTTTCGCAAACCCGCCCCAGCGAACTCTTTGCGTTTCGCCGATATGCTTTCAAAGTGTCTCCCCAGTGTTACAAGTTTTTCCTGCAAAATTTAGGATAAGGAAAATGGGATTTGAAAGTTAATTTTCGGCTAAGTTGATTCTTTATTTAGCATTTTTAGAGTTGTGCAATATTGTGAAATATTTAGACCGCTTCTTCGTTCCCACGCTGGTCGTACAGAAATTGATCTCCGATATTTAAGCCAGTTGGTTGTTGTTGACGTAAGATTCTGCAGTGGTTGGTGTTCGCATCTCACCTCTTCTTTTCTCTTACCAGGTCTCTTGTTCACCCATTAGTTCGAAGCGATTTCAGAACGCTGTAATCCTCGACGTAACAGCACGTTTGGTTTATGTGTGTTTAAGTGCGTGTTTTTTCCTAAAATTTATGTTCGTCTGTAGCTATTTCGCTGGATTAATACACTGCTCCGAGGATCATTAATGCCTTCGCATTTCCTACGCCTGTCCCCCCAAGTAGCTTTGTGAACAGGTGAGTTCACTTTTCGATGTTATGATTCGCTTCGAACGTTTCTATCGTGTACTTTTCTTCCTTACAAGCTTTACGTATTGATTTACATCCCGCTTTACGTATTTATTTACGTATTGATTTACGTGCCGATTTATGTATCGATTTACGTATTTATCTACGTAGTGATTCACGTCTCTAATTGTGGGTCCATTCTTTTCCGGCTGTTACTGCCTCATTTTCGGGCCCTTGCGCCGACCTGTTTTCCCGGGGCTTGGACACTCCCGACAGCCCCGAAGCGGTGCCGACGAAACCCGACTGCAGCCCTGACCGCTACCTCCCCTCCGGTCATCAGACGGGCATTGTAGAGTCGACGACGTGCCCCAGTTCACTGACACTTGAGTAGGTAGGTACCTGTGATGTTAATCGGAATGAATCTCTGCCGGTATTTTTTATTGTTATTAATTCTTCACCATTGTCACTATTTGCAATAAAACGTATTGTTCTCTCAGTTCCTTTCCCTTTTTTTAAAAGTATCACAGTTACTGCGTACGTTTTAATGGAAATAAAATATTTTTACCTGTGTTCGGGCACGTTGACAGTTTTTCGGTGCAGTAACTGGGAGTCAAATTTTGTCCATGCAGCAATACCCGATGAAAATTTTACGAATTACACTAACAGCTGTACAGCAAATTATGAAAACAAACTAAACACGAAATGCATTAAAAGCATTTATACAAATGCATATCAAAAGCGATGAACATATTCAGACTAGGTGAAACATAAATGTCATTAAATTTTTTCGTACTTTCAGTCAAACATGGAATTATTTGATTGGTTGTTAGTACAACACTAGCGCCAGCTGGGTTTTGGGTAGAAGTGTGAATTTGGTACAACGTTCGCAGCTTCAAGTACCGAATCTTCTTAGATCCTTTATCTTTGGCGTGTATGTTTACATAACCACGAACATTTTAAAACAGTAGCGTAAATCATTACACATCAGGGTGAGTCATAACGGGCGAAACAAACTTTACCAGTATGAAGGAGTGACATTTTTAGGTAAAAAAAATTGATATGAATCTGGTGTTAGAGTTATGCATCTAAATTCACGGATCAATTGATGCAACGGACGGTAACTTACATCGGGCACGAGTTGGCTGCCCTGACGTGGTCCCGGTGCTTCCCCATACTTACGATATCAAGGAGACGGGGACTGCAGTGGATTATATCTGAATCAGCTATTGTAGAGTTCATACGTCCTCTTTTATCAATAAATTTATGTTGTTTAAATTACCTTAATTACCACGATTCTAACAAATCAGAAGTGCGACTCAGCCTATGTGCCAGGACTTTAGCGCCGTTTGTAATGTTATGCAATTCCAAAATATTTCTCTGTATTACGAATACGACGCAATTTCCTGCAAACGTTTAGCGAGTTTAGTTTTGCTGATGCCGCCAGTTCGTAGGTGTTTACGGTAATTGGAACGGTACATGGATCGGGATAGAAAATGTTTTTTTTAATTATTTTGTGGTTGTTTGAATTTGACAATGGGGTTTATTCTGTAACATTGATATGAACTTGAAACGTAACAATATTGATATGGAACGTGACCTTGCAAAGTCACTTGCTACGCATATCAATTAATTGAAGAGGTCCTGCTGTCTAGCAAATTGAAACGCTGTCACAAAATAATCACTGTTTTTACGTATGCAGAAATATCTTTTTCCGGGCGTCAATGTAAATGCGTTTTAAAACCATCTGCCAAGAAATACACCGCTCGGCAATACATGCATAAGCGTGCAGGATTAATAAATAAAAATTTGGGTTGTCGTCGAGTGAAAGGTTAGAAGAAGCGTGATTTTAGTATGGATTTGGAAGGTCAAATTGTTACTCGTTTTTCTATTTCTCGTAGTAAGTACAAATAAAACACGATAACCTTAAAATTGGCGACGCCTGCGCAACCCATAAGTTGTGCATCTCTTCAATTCGCATTCAGTTCTCTTCAATTATTGAAGACCTTGAAAACGCATAGCAATTGATATGCATATCAATGTTACAGAATAAGCCCGAATGCCACGAAAACGAAGGTGCGTGTGGTCCATCGGTGATTCAAGTTCTGATGATCGACAGGAATTAGAAAAATAAGATAAGGTGACTCGTAAGACAATTGAAAGGTAAGTTGTATCGCTACACAGGAAAAATTAATAGTGTGCCAATTTTCCGCGGAACTGTCAATGGACTTAATATGAACAATGAACAATTGTTGCGTAATATAGACGCCACTATTGATGTATTTGAATGGAGCGATAAAGCACGTATTTATTGTATGTCAAATAAATTACGTGGAAATGCGAAAAATTAATGCAACAGCCGTATTTTCTAAACTAAAAGAACAGTTACCGTGGAACGTGATAGAGTAGAAACATTGTAGACTTCTAGTATTACTAATTAACATTGGGACAGAATTGCCAGCTGATCAGTGGTGTTACTGCTGATGTAATATAATAAAAACGTTATATAATTCCTTTATAAAATCTGTGCAATAGCCGTATCGGGCGATACACACAATAAGGAAAAGCCTAATTCGTCCAACCATGGTAACAAAAGTAAATATTTCCGATCGCCAAGCATGTTTAATAAGAATAAATTAATTCATTATTTGTGTGATCAAGAGGAACAAAGACTAAATCGACTATCAAAGCGCAACACAATCAAGAAAATCTAGCGTCTGTAACTTTTGTAAAAGGATAAGACCTAAAGGAAATTGTTATATGAAGAATAATCAAAAACAATTTATCTTGAGCAAAAAAAAAAATTAATTATTTGACAAAATTGTAATGTAGGCGAAAGAAATTAGTGTAAATAAACAAGTATTTTCTGTGTATGTCGTTTTTGGTAGCGAATGTACTACATTGAAAAAGGCAGTTGCCCAAAAGTTACAATTAAATTGATTGCGAATCGAACATAGTGTCAATGTAGAAGGGTACGGAGGTGGTATCAAGTAAATATTTAAATTGATGAAATAAAAACGACTGCAAATTTCTGTGTAGTTGCCGATAAAGTAGTAACCACTACAGTTCTGGTCGACTGGATATGGAAGCTTGTTTACTTGATCGATATATTCCCAAATGGGCAGGCATTCTTTCTGCAGTGGCGGCGCTATAATTGATATGAATTACCTGTATTATACCAGTCTTTTTAACAGCTACTGTAAAGAATTATAATGTTTTCATAATTATTAATTTTAAAGAAACTATAAAATTAATTCTGTTACACACGTAATTTACATCAAACAGTTGCTTCTTATGCAATGGGCGCAAGGGTGAAAGTGCCTCGGGCCGCCGTTCAGCGGCGACGTTGAAATCTACGCCGCTGCTTGTTTACCATTATACTGTTTTTTACCAGATATCCTGAGAATGTCCGAGCTTTACTTTTTATATTCGAAAATGCGTTTCAAAATCAAAACAATGCAAAAAATAATAACAAAGGGTGACATTGTTAAATGACCTGAGATTAATTTAATAAAAGTAGCGATGGAAGCGTGTGTATTTTATTCTGATTATTCAGAATGATGGCATATAAGTCAAGCCAAGATTCTTCCAAAAAATAAAAATAAATTCAAATTTCGTAACAGTGAAGGAATTATGTAAATTTTAAATATCGATGTAAGTAATTTTCATGTTAAAGAAGGAACATGTTTAGCAAGAGGAAATGAAAATATCCAGGAAAAATTGGATAAAAGTCTTGAGGGGAAAAATGAAAAATATTTACAGTGGCTGACTGGTAAACATCCCAACTGTTATAGAAAGCAACAATCTTTTGAGCAGTATTGACACTGAGGTGCATATAAGTCAACTAAATGTACCTATTACTTACAAATCTTACCGTTTACCATTTTTTTTAAACCTAATAAAGTCAGAGATTTTACATCCGACCTCATGTTAAAGAACATTGTAGAAGAAACAGTTTCTCCCTTTGTGAATCCTATGGTGTTACTCAAAAAGAAGAACGGAAATTATCGTGTGATGGTAGATTACCAAAAATTAACCAGAATTACTGTAAAAAATAGATACCCACTTCCTCTGATTGAGGACCAGTTAGAAAGGCTTTCCAGCAAAGTTCTTACCGCTTGATCTGAAATCCGGACGACACTAAAAGAGTATGGCTTCAGATTTCCGAAAATATGCTGTTTGTGTAACCCAGATGGTTATTACCAATACACGAATGGATTAATGGATACTTTGGATTGAGTAACGCTCTCGTTTATCAGATGACATATTGGTAACATTAAAGACGATTGAAGAATTAATTAAATTAGTGCACCCACCGAACAGAGTGATCATAACAGAGGGATGATTGTAAAGAATTCAAACTGTTTTGTGAAAAGTATAAAATCGAAGATGTTAAATATTGCTATTGCTTCACCCAGAAACAATGGTGGTAGAAGCAATGGTCAAGTGGAAATGTCAAACCAAACTATTCTAGAAGCACTAATGCGTAGTGTAGGTGATCAACATGAAAACTGGAAAGACCACCTGGTAATGTACAGCGAAGCGTAAATAGTATTCGAAACTAGAAGGAATTACTAAGCAAAGCTAAAAGAGATGGGATGTCGCTAAAAAGATGAAAGAGAGATAAATATATGATCGGAATCGTGGTAGGATTATGCAGTTTGAAGCAGAGGATGTAGTATTTGTAGTACGGACGAAGCTGATTCTTCGAGGATTCTTCAGCGGAAAACTTATTCCCAAATACATTAGTCCAGTAATAATCGTAGATGTATTGGTTTTTTTCAGTAGGAGATACCTTAGAAGTTGAAAGATACTTCTCGTGGCATGTACGTGCTGCTAAAAAAAGAAATATTAATAATAAGAAATTGGTACTAGTTGTACTCGTGCGAGTATTCAATTTCAGGTGTCTCAACGGCTCGAGGACGTGCCTGGTCAGGATTGCCGAATGTTAGAGTTATGCATCAAAATTCACGGACAAATTGATGCAATGGACGGTAACTTACTTACGATATCAACGAGACGGAGGATTGCAGTTGATTAGATCCGATAGTTCTGAATCAACTATTGTAGAGACCATACGTCCTCTTTTATCAATAAATTTATTTTGTTTAAATTAACTTAATTACCACGATTCTAACACTAGATACAGGGTGTTGAACTTTCTTATTTTATTTTAGAGCGGATTCTTACGAAGTAATTGGAAACAGAATAGTTTTAGGACCTTTTCTCCTCGATATTATGCTACATTCGAAAAAACAAATGACAATCAGAGGTTTTCCAGATTTTCGATTGTTTTGAAGTTTTTTTAATGGAACGTTACGTTTTTTTTATCATCGTATCGCATTCAAGATGTTAAATTAATTGTCTCTAAAATATCATCTCCCAATTTTATAAATTATTTAGTAGCAAAATCTTGGTGTCTATGGAAAATTGCTACAATAGCTAACTTTTTTATTTGACATTTCATGAAGTAGCTTAAATTAGAAAAGTATCGGAATTTTTCCTGTGCGATTTTATGACATGTTGGGAAAAACAAGTGATTAGGTTCTCGAGATGTTGAATTGTTTTCAATTTTTTTAAATAGATCATTATGGTTTTTATCATGTCATCGCATTCAGGATACCAAATTAAGTCTATAAAACATTATCTCTTAAAACAGAATGTTTCATAAATAGTTCAATCTTGATACTCGTGGGAAGAAGTGTCTCGTAATAATCTTTTTATTCACGAATACAGTATGGTGCGCGTTGAAACAGGAGAATAAAGAAAGTATGTCCAAACTATCAGACCTGTATGAACTATCTTGATTAAAGATTTCTTTAAATTTAGTTCATACTAAAAACCTTTGTGTCAGATATTGAAAGCGCGATATGTTGAAATGTTCAATTAGGTACTAAATAATTTATAAAATAGTATACTTAAGAGGTAAATATTTTAAAGACCTACTTAATTTGACATTCTAAATACGATACAGTGATAAGAAATATAATGGTCGATTTCAAAAAATTGAAAACAATTGAAAATCTCGAAAACCTGATGGTCATTTGTTTCTCCCAACATACCATAAAATCGAGCAGGAAAAGTCTTAAAACTTTTCTAATTTAACCTACTTCGTGGAATGTCAAATAAAAAAGTTAGCTAGTGTAGCCATTTTCCGTGAACACCAAGATTTTGTTACTAAATAAGTTATAAAATAGTAGGCTTTGGGAGACGTAATTAGTTTGACAACATGAATTCGATGCTAAATCGTAAATAAAATGATAAAAAACGTAAGGTTCCATTTAAAAAAGTTTAAAACCATTGAAAATATCAAAAACCTGATTGTCATTCGTTTTTCCAAAAGTAGCATAAAATTGAGGAGAAAAGGTCGTAAAACTTTTCCACTTACAGTTACTTCATAAAAACACAAATAAGAAAGTTGTAGTGGCTTCCCATAGACACCCTGTATGTAGGTTAATATGAACTATTTCACTTAAAAAAATCTCTCCTACATGCTGATAAAATTTGTTCCGCCCATTATGACTCACCCTATACGGGAGATTGCGCCTTTATTTACGCATATTTTAAAAATCTGTTTTCCCTATTACTTACCTATGGCAGAGATGCATTATTTAGAATTAGGTACAATTATACAGGATATTCCGTATCGCTCTGCCAAACCAAAGTTGTATTTTTTTAAATACAATATACTGTCTATTATGGTTTATTTCGATTTGTCTTTAAGAACACATAAATTTGATACACCTAAACCTAATGGTTTTTGAGATATGGATATTTAAATGTCAGAAATGGTGTTATTTGATGTTTTACGGATTAGATGTTTATTAAAATTCGGCATTTAAATTTAATAGTAGCGTTATATAACCTATCTAGAACAGAAAACAATTACCATGTCGAACGTATTCCTATTGTCCTGCACAGGATGATTCATAATTCATAACGTTGTTTATTTTACCCGGTTAGTTTAAATGGAACACCCTATATTTTATTACTGAATTTTATAGGTCTTTGATTAAGCTTTACATTAGTATAGGGTTCAACATGTGTCACACAATAAACTTAAACACAGTAAGGCATCTAATTCGTAAATTCATAAAACAGCATTTATTCTATCTTGTAGTGGAACATTTTGTCTATAATTTGGTTGATTTCAGTTAAAATATCTGTATTGAGACCGCTTGTACTTTTTAGTCTGTTAAAAAGTTAAAAATATTTATTTGATCGGTAACATAAAAAAAAACCGTATGCATACTTTTATTTAATATCACTCTAACTTCAAGTTTTCTGGTTTGTCGCGGAGGCGTAATGGTTGGTAATTATGAACAATAACTGTGACTGCGACCGACTCATTACATGTTTACTTTCTTTGCTTTAAAAACCAGGGAAATGTAGAAAAACCAGTTCAGTTTGTATTTTTACGAAGTAACTTAAATTAGAAAAATTTTAGGACCTTTCCTCCTCATTTTTCTGGTACTTTCGGAAAAACAAATGACAATCAAGTTTTCGAGATTTTCAATTGTTTTCAACTTTTTTTAATGGAATGTTAGGTTTTTATCATCGCATCGCGTTCAGAATGTTAAATTAATTATGTCTCTAAAATATCATCTCCCAAAGCCTACTATTTTAGAAATTATTTAGTAACAAACTCTTGGTGTTCACGGGAAATGGCTACAATAGCTAACTTTTTTATTTGAAGTTTCACGAAATAGCCTAAATTAGAAAAGTTCAGGACCTTCCATGCTCGATTTTATGGTACCCTTGGAGAAACAAATGACTGTCAGATTTTGAACACATTTCCTTTATTCTCTTGTTTCAACGCGCACCATATTGTATTCGTGAATAAAAAGACTATCGTAACGATACACTTCTTTCCACGAATATCAAAACTGAATTATTTATGAAATATTCTGTTTTAAGAGATATTATTTCACAGACATACTTAGTTTGACATCCTAATTGCGATGCCATGATAAAAAAACATAATGTTCTATTTAAAAAAGTTTAAAATAATTGAAAATCTCGAAAA
The DNA here is from genome assembly GCA_036172665.1 of Prosopocoilus inquinatus. Taxonomy (NCBI): domain Eukaryota; kingdom Metazoa; phylum Arthropoda; class Insecta; order Coleoptera; family Lucanidae; genus Prosopocoilus; species Prosopocoilus inquinatus. Next base: position 48,244,092 of record CM069870.1, read on the forward strand.
CCTGATAGTCATTTGTTTTTCCAAAGGTACCATAAAATCGAGCAGGGAAGGTCCTGAAACTTTTCTAATTTAAGCTACTTCGTGAAACTTCAAATAAAAAAGTTAGCCATTTCCCGTGAACACCAAGATTTTGTTACTAAATCATTTATAAAAGCAGTAGGCTTTGGAAGTTAATATTTTAGAGACGGAATTAATTTGACATCCTGAACGCGATGCAGTAATAAAAAACTTAACATTCCATTCAAAAAATTTGAAAACAATTGAAAATCTCAAAAACCTGATTGTCGTTTGTTTTTTGGAAGTACCATAAAATCGAAGCGGAAAGGTCCTAAAACTTTCCTAATTTAAATTACTTCATAAAAATACAAATAAGAAAGTTAAATATTGTAGCGAATTCCCATGAACACCCTGTATACAAATAAAAAACTAGAAAATTAACTAATAAATAAAAATGACATTAATGTTTAATTGTCGAGGACTGCGACACGAAGGTATATTTTTGTGTAAAATTTCCACAAAGTGAGAGAGATAGGTTACCATTGTAAATATATTAGTTGGTTTGATTTTTGTCTCAGTTATTTGCAAATTTTTTACAGGAGTGCGTTCATAAATGATACTCGAGCGACGTTATGAGCAAACATTCATACAAAAGCAGTTCATAAATGCACACTTTGGCCAAGGAGTTACTTGATCTAGCGTTCATAAATTACGCTCTTGGAACGCTCGGAGTGCAACAAAATCGCCGGTCTCAAAAGCCCGGCGATAAAACACTCGGCATGCTCATTAGTAATCAGAACGAAAATATGTGATTATGCGTGTGGTTATGTCGGTTAATTTGTTAGTTATTTGTTAGTTATGTCAATACACCGAAAACTGTAGTGTAGTAACATAGTAGTGCATATCAATGAAAAAGTGATACAAACTGAAGAGTGAATTTGTTTGCTAAGTAAAAAAGGTAGTAGTTGGATAACAGGCGACAATTTTAAAACTCAAAATACTTTAAACCGTTCATAAATACGCAACACTCCAACACAATCATTAATTTATGAATGCACCCCAGTGTTTACGACCGTGTCATACGGACTCTTCGGTTCAATTATTTTTATCACTTTACCAATTACAAGTTTTGCTTTAGTTTTTTTTAAGAAAAATGTTAGTCTGACAAAGAAAATTATTTTAGAAAGTCGGTATACTTATTTTTTTAAGACCCTTGTTTATGAAAATAGTAAGAATATTATGATAGGCATTTACCTATAGCTTTATTTCAAGATGTACAGCAAATATGTTATCGTTAGCAATTATTAATTTCTTAAGAAATAGGAATTCAATATCAGCTTCTTTTTTTCAAAGTTACTTACGAATAGCTGTTGTAATGCCATTCATTAATTAATACTCTCACTGCTGAAAAGAAAAATATAAACAATTATTGATAATAAGAAAACTAATAGAAATAGAATGATGTAGAATTTGATTCTACATCTCATAATGCAAACATATACAGGCTGCTCCATTTACGAAAACTGAGTTTTGGGCAGTTTAACAGAACAAGGTTCGATACCATATTTTGACTAGCCTGTGAATTTTTCAATGATAACTAGGATATGATTTAAAAGTCTGAACATTATTCTTTCAAACGACAGGTATCGTGAATATTGAAATTTGAAAGTGTCGTAAATACATTCTCTTAAATGAAAGGACGCCGAAATATCTATTTTCAGAAATCCGAACACATCTCAAAAACCGTTACATATAAGTATAGGGAACAATTTTTACTTAGAATAATGTTTGGAATCCGAATTTGTAACAAAAAATGCAGTATTCCATTTAAAATAAGAAAGTTAATGCCGACTTCCGGCATAGCTGGAAGTGCCATAAAAGTAAAAATATTTTAGTTTGAGAGATCACTTTCTCCTAGGGCAGTGTGTAGATATTTAGAATGTGTGTAGTTCGTTTCCCTGAAAGCTTTTAATAGGCCACTCAACTTGGGAGATCCTGTATACAGGGTATCCATCGGGTGCCGTGGTCTTCTTTATCGTCTAAAGTATATACGATAGAAGAGAAATTCAAACGAGCTAAGGTGTAACTCAGTCAGCTATATTATATAAAATTATTTTTGTCTGTACAGGGCGTTCAGTAACTGAGAGCCATACCAAAGTTAAAGTCAAATAAACATCACGAAGTCGATAAATTTACTAAATAGCAACGGTGACAATTTCAGTCAAGCAGTTGCGAGTAGCAAAATATGGTCCTAATCCACGGACGTAACTATTTCTTGAAGCAAATGTCGCATGAACATATGTTTTAGTATCAAATTCTGTTGTTCTCATTTACCAAACTTGTGGAAATACGCATGCCATTATTTACACATATTTATATTAAATTTTTGCCCGGATTTTACTGTCCGCTACCGTAGTTTGTTTTTGTTAAAATTTAAATTATTATAATGTATTATTACGATTTCGGGGTTCGCATATAATTATTGTCACTTGATTTTAATAACCTTAATAAAATACTAGCTTAACGCAGTACAAATTACTTGAACAATAACGTACAACACTTATTTTAATAAATAACGCTTAAATATTTCACTGTACTTCAGGCCGGGGCGCTCGCATTATCGCTCGTTGAATCTAACAGTGTTCAAATCGCGCGCCGATCTCCTTTAAATATCTAATGCAGCCTACTAGAGATGCCTAGAACTCCATGGAAGTATCACAAATTCTCTAGAATATTACGCCTGGAATGCCATTGAACTATAACGAACTCTCTAGAATATTCCGGACAGGTGGCGTGCTTTCTCCAGAATTCGTAGCATTGGTTTCCGTCAAACCATGACAAGGAGGCGGCTAATAAGAGTGATAGAGCTGGACTGTGTATTAGAAGGTTGCCTTGATCGTTATGTTACGTCACGTGATAAATTCCATTGGGAATATTAATGAGGTTCTTGCAAATTTGATCAGTATGATCACAGAATTGAATCCATTTTTAGTGAATTGGATTAAGCTTTAGGAAACACATTAATACCTACTCTATTTACTTCACTGTGACGGATAGAAGTTTCCTGTAACAATATGTTCTATTTTTTAATTGTTTATAACATGTTTAACTTGAAGGCTTCCTCTGCCGTCGTCCCTGGTTGAATTCTTGGCTTCCGCTTGGAACCGCATGTCTCAGATTTTTCTACTGTCGGCGTTTCGCTCTCCATAGCAGGACTTTCTCAGGAAATTTAAAGAAAATAACCTTATTTTCTGGCCACGATATTATCAATAAACTGAAACCAACTTAATTTAAAGAAATCTCATTGAAATCTTGATTAGTTTCCGAGGAATAATAATTTTATTATTTTGACCATTTCGAAAAACTCTATTTTCTAAGTAAAAATCACTTGGTACATCTGGCTAAATAGGTTTTCAGACAAGCACAAATTATTGCCACTTCGAAAATTCAAAATAAATTTTTTTCACATTTGATGACTTTTTGCGATCACTGTACAATAGGCATAGATATCATAAACCACTCCTTCAAGCTCTACAGACTAAATCATTAGATGATCTTGCACCACCTTTACTAAGAATTAGACTTAGGCTCATGAGATTGAATTACACTATAAAATATGTTCTGGCAAAACGATTGGTTACGGCAGATGTTCTATCTTGAAGTCCAGCTCCAGATTTGTCGAGGAAAGACGATCTGGAATCGGAAAATTCGAGATATATGCATTTCATCATTCAACATATTCCTGCCACAAATGATATTTTGCAAAAAATAGAACTGAACAGGAAAAAGACATTGTATGTAAGAAATTAAAACAATATCGTACAATTGGGTGGCCAGATTTAAGTAAAATTTCTGGTGTTCTGCGTCCGTACTATGCTTTCAGGAAGAATATTTTAGTCGTGGAAGAATTCGTTTTATATAACACACGATTGATCATACCACTTTCCTTACAAGAAATAGTTTTGCATAAATTACATGAAGGTCACTTTGGAATAGACAAATCATTTACGGGCCCAACAATCTATATGATGGATAGGTCTAAGCACACAGTTAAAGAATTTGATCGAATTTTGTCCCAAATGTATAGAGACCACGGTAGATGATAAAGACACTTTCGTTAAAGAAGATTTTCCAAAAAGGCCGTGACAAAAAGTTGCATTAGATCTTTTTAAATGTAAGTCATTGTATTTGATTATCACAGACTATTATTTTCGATATCCGTTACTTTAACGAGACTACATTTTTTAAAATACATAGTTGTTTATTGTAAAGCAATGTTCAATTAACTCATAAATGCCTCAAATTTGAATCTAAAACGTAAAAGATTACTACAGGGAATAACTTTTGCTTGTTAATTCATTTCACTTTAAAATCTTGTAACTTTTTAGTTATTGTTTTTTTCCCAAAAAATTATTAAGAAAAATTTTTAATTTCATCTCCCCTAGCTACCCTTTTAGGCCCAGTTTCTGGAAGCGATTTATGGGTCGATTAGTTTAACTAATGATTAGAATGTGACACAGTAAGCAGTATAACATGACGTATATCACAATCTAATCCTAGTTAAACTAATCGGCCCATAAATTGCTTCTAGAAACTGGGGCTTAATCTCCTCCGTAGGTTATGAGACACCCTGTATAACTTTACGTAGAGACAAATTCAAGATAAACTCACCATAACTTCTAAAAACCGTTTCTCAAAACTTTATCTGTAGGTAAAATGTATACGTAGCAATGTAAACAATTTTTACTTTTCATAAAGTTATCAAGAAAAATTTATGTTTACCTAAACTTATTTATCGTTTCAGAAACCGGGAACTAGCCCATCAACTCTTTTTATAAAATCGTTTATGTCAAGCAAATTGTTGTCACCATTAAACTTGGGATTTTGACAAGATATCTCGGCATAAGATATTCGTAAACTTCCAGTCGGTACATATTTTTTGTCACTACTTCTGTTTGTTTGAGCTTCTTCTCGGAGTCTTTTAATTTCCACATACCTATCTCTGTCTTGAACCATTGCGATCATATTTGTCATATTGCGGTCATATTTGTTACTTAAGTCATTATTATCTGCATATTTTGCTCACATTTCCTCACAATGTCCACATCTTCATCGTCGTCGAATTCAACTTCTTCAACTACGTTCAATAGTCGATTACTCGCCATCTCATTGATTTACCTTTTAACTGCTTGTATATGCAATCACAGAGCTTATCCTTGGTAGGTCGGAATTCAAAGCTGCTGCACAAACGTACAAAACAATTCTCAGTAGTCACGAAATTTCAGCTTCACAGTTTTCGCACAGATTATGTATATCCCACTTCTGATTCTGTTAGGGAAAAGCACTTTCTCGCTCTCAAAAACTCATTAAATGGCCTTTTAAAATGCGTTAGGTTTTATTGTCAAAAAACTCATACAAAGCTTATTTTATTTTTTGAAACAACCCTAGATTATTTATTTTTTTAAGATTTCCTAATGACCTCCACTTACAATATCGAGAGAACCTGCACAACGTGACATCCTGTCAAACTTGTACAATTTACATTAGATGTTTTTGCTTTCTGCAACATATGATTGCCGAATAAAGCACTTCCATAGTGACCTCCATAAAATTTCTGCAGAATAAGAAATTACAGCCTTTTATAAAATGAATAATTTTAGGTGCGCTGCAGTAGCTTGTGGTAAAGCTGGCAGTGATTTCATCTAACAGAACATCTTCATATCAGGAAAAACGTAACTTGCAACGCAGAGGGTGAATATTATATTTATTATAACAAAGAAGATTATCTTGAAAAATGAAGGGTTCGTGACCTCACATGACACTCACGACTAAATTACGTTGCGCAGTGCAATTTATGGTTATATGTGGATATAAATTTCGTATTAAATCAACAAGGGAAGTATGCGGACAAACTCGCTGACACATTAGTCAATAACGTTAATTGCGAAGTGGACCACCATTGGACTATAGCGCATTTCAACCTTGTAATATGAAGTATGGCTATATGCGTCCCTTTTTATCTTTCATCATTTTTCAATAAAGCTATCTTTATCTCTCCGAATTCTAGTATTTTCTATTCTAGTATTCTTATAATTCTAAATTTAAACATTTTAAGATACATAAAATGTTACTAATGAATAAGGATAGGATTAGAATAAGTACACGCCATTGTTTCAGTAGCGCCATAAAAATGCATCGAACAGGCACATCGTGTAATAGGGCGGTGAAAATAATTTACGGCGTTCTTACTGTATGATGCAATGTGGCAATATACTCCGGAGATCGAAGTACGACTGGTCAACTAATTACTCTAAAAATCTTTACACATTGAAACAAGAAGAGTTGATTGCATAACTGTAATTTTTTATTGCGGCAATATTGCTCTGTTTTTTGTTACACTAACACCGTTGCTGTAGCGGCGTTAATTGTCTCCGCCATCCTCGCGTTTGTTTACACGCTACGGTCTAATATCTTATATTGCCCGCTTCATTAGAATTTGAACCGCGCAAAATATATTTCCCCGATATATACTAATGAATAACTCTTCCTGAAAATAAATTAGTTATAGACCTTGACTAGACCTAGACCTAACCCGTTTTCAATAAGTAACTCTGCAGCAGCTATTTAGATTTTCTTATTTTGTGGCTAAACCGTAAGAAGTATCAAAAGGTACAAAGACATGAAAAAGTTTCCAATCAAATGTTTCTTTCTGAAAATCTGTTAACTAACCTTATTTTATTTTGAAAAATTGTCGGGCAAGCGGTCAGTAAAAGACTTTCGGCAGTCTTTATTGCCTTCATAAGATCCAAAACTACAAATGGAAGGTTACAATTGATTGAATAACATTCACATAAAATACCCATTTTTAGTTTACAATTACATTTCAAATTATAAATTAACGTTCAAAATTTCAAAATATTTGTCAAAAAATAAAGTTTATTTAGTTATTTGAAAATATCATTACCTTTGGATTATGTTATTCTAAATTACGATTGAAATTAAATTTTAATAAATATTCATAAGCCAAATGACGATTTTGAATATCTCATGGAAAATCATAGAATTACTGTTTTTTTTAATATGAAATAATTCAAACAATAATCTTTGTTTCTTTTTCTAAAATTTTTGTGATGACAAGATAAAACAGCGACATCTTACGATCGCTTTTTGACCTGACATAATTCTGATAATGATAATAAGGCTGCTCGAGGTTTTCACGGCAATCAAAAACGATTTGCAACAAAAATTTTTAAATTTTTGTGTTAGTGCAGTCTAATAAATGACTTTTTTCCCTTAAAATGTACTAAAACACTAGAATTTTTACCATTTTTAGTTATAAATCTGCAAAACAGTCATCACGTATAAACTATGCGATATACTTCGAAACATTTCTCGTTGCAGCATCCTATACGCTTGTGTAAGATTAATCTTTACGCGTTGTACAGCAGTGCTTAAAAGAAATGTGACGAAAAGTAATAAAATCGTATGAACCTGATCCTTATTTGAACTAACCATACCGCCAGGTCTCTTGGCAGGAATCGCATTTCTTCTAAGCACTGCTGTATTAGAGTAATGCAAGTGTAATTAAAATTTTGTAAAGAGTACCGAGACACAAAGTAAGGAATACGTGCAACTACACATTTTCTCGTTACTTTTATAGTACTAATTGCATGTAAGCGCATTTATTGTTACTAGAACAGACCCGTAAATAAAGTAAGAAGAGTTCATTTTTCTTTTAGGTCATTGCCAGGTGACTAACGGACAACATTCTGAACATCTTTACTTTTCTTATTACTCGTTTTATAATTTTGAAAAATTTCTTCCTTATTAAATTTTATTATTGTTATTAATTTTTCTCGAAAATTTTGTTATTCAACCTTACAACTCTTTTACTTTATTGGACACAGAAAAGTAGGTTTACATTTGAAAAAAACAATCGATGGAGTTACAATTATGATGTACGTCACCATAAAAAAACGATTGGGTCTAAAAGTGCTCATTCAAAAATCGTAAATCGACATGTCCGAGCGTTTTTCCGAAAACAAAATATTTTCAGAGATAATAGTAATAATAATAATGTATTTGCCCAACAGTTATAAAAAATCAATTACAGAACAAACAAGCAGTAGAAATTAACAAAAGATCTAAACCTACGCTACATCTAAAACTAAAACCAAATATAAGGAGAAGTGAAAGGAAAAAAAGAGAAAGAGAAAAATAGAAAGATGATGAGACAAATAAAAGAAAGAAGTAAGTAAATAAGGAAGTGAAAGGCACGGCGAATGCAAAAAAGGAGGTCGTCAGGAAGAGTTGAGAGGAGAGTTGGTATAGAAATTCAACAAACTTTTTCTAAAGCCGACGACATTTAGATTGAAGATATCAGTGTTGTTATAAAGATGGTTGTAAAGGGTAAAAACAATATAAATAGGAGAACGTACTAAAGCATTGGCATTCAGGGTAGGCAAATAGAAAGTCAAAAAATTCTGCCGGAAATGCGCGGTACATGACAATTAAGTTTTTCCAAGACATCAGCAGCATCAACTTGATTGTGGATCAACTTACGTAAGAAAAGCAAAGTTGAGATATGTCTCCTATGAACAAGCGATATTCTATTAGAAACCGTAAGTAGGGTTTCATGAGGAAAACCTCTAGGAGGAGGATACACCCTATATTTTTTAAGCCAAAGAAACTTAAGAAACCTACGCTGAACTTGTTCAAAGACATATGTATGGCAATTATAAATCGGATACCAAATTATGGAAGCATATTGGAGTCGTGAAAGGATGAAAGCGTTAAAGAGAACAATTAAGGCAGCGGGATTAGTGAAGTCGCGAGTGTTCCTGACGATAAAGCCCAAAAGCGATATGGATTTAGCTGCAATATCATTGATATGATGATTAAACAGAAGACGGTCGTCAAAAAGAACGCCGAGATCTTTAATAACAGTGGAGTATTATAAGGATTGGCCATTTAGTTGATAGTGAAACAAAAATTTACATTTTCTACGCGAGAAGGAAATGGTTTTGCATTTGTCAACATTTAAAGCGAGTCGGTTAGAGGTACACCAGTCAGAAAAGAAACTTAAATTCTTTTGAAGAAGAAGAGCAACTTCTTGGCTATCAACAAGACGAAATAATTTGGCATCGTCAGCGTACATTAGGATCTTGCTATGTTTGGTAAGGGATAAGGGAAGGCCATTTATGAAAAGTATAAAAAGAAAAGGTCCTAAGTTGGCACCTGGAGGAATACCGGAAAGTGTAAGTACGAGAAGAAAAACCGTTGTAATAAACTCGCTGCTGTGTATTCAAAAGATACGACCGTAGGAGAAGTTTTAAAGAATGGCTAAGACCATAGGAACTTAATTTGAAGTGTAAGAGTTTATGATCTATGCGATCAAAAGCTTCAATATATTCAAAGAAAGAAGCAAAACCGTCAACAATCATTTGAGGACTGTCAAGTGAATTACCATTATATATCATACGACCAGGAATCTTTTTTAGATCTAACGAAGGACCAGAATTTTTTAGGTCGCACTGAATATTGTTTATATATTTTTGAATTCGATAGATATTTGTTGTTTGATAAGTTTATGGTATGTTACAAAATTGTGGTATTATAGCATTATCTTAGTGGAAGTGATTTTTTTATGATAGAAAGATTTTAAACGAATATTGTTAATAATTTCAGTTGTAAACCAGGGTGGAAAAGTTCTTCGACCGCGGATAGTGCCGTAACTGGGAACAAATTTGTTAAATAAGTTGTTCAAGATATCATAGAAATGTTGAACCAAGTTATCAATATTGGAGTAATTATTCAGACATGTCCAGTCAACAAGAGATATATGGTGATAAAGTTCGAAATAATTAGCATTTTTGAAATTAAAAACCTTGACGTTGTTGTTATTATTAAATTTAACAGAAGAATTAGGGAAACTGTTAATGAGATACAGAGAGAGCTGGGTGATACAGATATTCCTTGATTATGGGGACAGAATCATGCACAATGTCACAGTGATTGCTGGATAACACAAGATCAAGTAACCTACCGGAGATGTTTTTAGTTGAATTGTATTGTTTTAAGTTTAGAAACTGAATACAGCTGTTAAGATTTAGTACAAGATTATTCATGTTATTCGAAACATATTCAAGTAAGTACACCTACAAGTAAGATATCCGCACAATACACCAATAACTCTTCTATAAAATTACAGAATATTGACAATTCCTGTAATCATATTAGGAAAGTATACTACAATTGTAAATAAGGTCTTATTACTAAAGTAGCACTTACAAGCAATGTATTCTATCCGCAAAAGGTTTAATAAGACATGTCAATAGGTACAGCCAAGAAGTGATTTTTAAAGGCCAGTAAAACTCCGCCAGCACGACTTATATTAGTTTCATTATAACATCGATCGCAGCGAAATATTGTATATAAGTCGAGCGGTAAAATTTCAGCATTGTATATAGTTGGAAAAAGCCAGGTCTCGGTAACGCAAATGATATCATAGTGAAAAGTGTATGCAGCGTTAAAAAATTAATAGTTTTATTACGTAAGCTACGAGCATTTTGATAATAAATCCTTAAATCTAAACTGCTAGGCTTAATAGTTTAAATTACTTGGAGCATTGGTAACAATACGAGGAGCATCCTGAAAAAATTTTATCGCAAATCCGGATTCACCGTTTTCTAATCTCTGGGCAAGTGCCAGTTTTACTTTATGAACCTGCAAAGCTTGTTTTGGAGTCTGGTCAAACGAGGCTGAAACACCGTTGAACTTGGGACTTTGTTGAATTACAGGACGACGATTCTTGATTTTCCTTATTATGCCAATTATCATTTCATCATCACATAGTTTGACTTTTATGGGGCGACATCTAGCAGCATTCGGAGAAACGGTAACATTTTTGGATAGCTGAGGCGGGAATGTTCTCGGTAGGGGATAAAAATCGCAAGAAATCCGCGATATAATTCTTATCCTCAGTACCGCGTTCAACGGCTTATGTTTTTGAAGCTTGTTCAGGTATAACATAATGTTTTGTTTACGATTAATTCTATCCGTGACCTCTTGGATTATTTCTTCAGCGCCGTAATCTTGAGATGTTTTGTTGAGTTGCTTGTGCTGGTTTTTCAGTATATCGTGCTCAGATTTTAATTCATTGATTATATCTTGTAAATGAGGAATAATTTTGCAACAATCGCAACCCGAATTCAAATTAGAATTAGAGTTCACTGCATTATTTGCGGATTGACGACAATTTGGGCAGCTCCAAGCCATGCCTTCTGTTACCCTGAACATCCTATAATGAGCCTTGGAAACGTTCACGCATTTGATATGGTAAGCAGACAGGCAAGAAAAGCATTTTATGCCGGGAACAGTAGGAGTAATCATTGATTTGGCACTATTAAACACTGTTATGAACTCACATGCACATTAAAGAAGATATAAATTTATTAGATTTAGAATGAAATTGAAGCAGAGCAAAACAATACGTGCGCTCACTCGTGCGTCTGTTTTTATTGATATCGATATCGAATTAATGCTTTAATTTTCTTTCACACTGGATACAATTAATAAGTTTTTCTGAGCTGACTAAATTATAGCACTTGCATATTCAGCTTTTTATGTTGAATTTGTTTGTTAACAGCTGTTCATAACATATTAGAAACTAATAATAATATTCGTTATCTACAACTATTGCAAGTGAACAACAATATCACAGATCTTGTTTTAACAGTAACCAATCCGGTTGGGCTCATTTTTATATTTTCTGACATTTGTGTTTCACGCGCAATCGAGTGAGTTTTTATGTAATCACCGACAAATATAAAACAAACATGTATAGTGCGCGCAGGCTTTAGATCCCCCTTGTAGGGGAATCAATTTCCTGTGGTGCTCGGACAAGTGTCGCTTTTATTTTCAAAGTGCTATATGTCGAAGTTTATTAGGTCACATAAATTTCCCTCCACCAATTAGATTTTTTCGTTATTTTTTCGTCGTATTTAATACGCAATTTACAACAATCAACAGCAAACAATAATTACTGATTTGTTCTGATGAAAATCGAGCAGAACCTTTTCGAAATATTGCGTTGTCCCTTGTTACTCGCTATGCAAGCAATTAACCGGATGCGAACAAATAATAGCGAACAATTTGTTAATCAATAACCGCGCTAATATTCAGTACGTAACCGATATTGAATGTCAGGATATATCATTGTTAAATGTAACTCATTGATCGGGGATATCTGGCATTTAACACAGACAATAATTAAATTGTGCAGACGGCCTAATTAGCCGAGTAATTTAAACGCAGCGTCTTTGTAACTGAGAAAGCGGCGGGGCGGTTGATTGACTTTAATTCAGATAGGCATAGTTCGCTTGCCATTAATTATTTCCATTACTTGGGGAGGTGTGGTATGGGGACTGTGAAAGTTTATAGAACTAAAATCTATTAGACTTAAGGTACGTTCATATTAGGGTCAATTGGGGTAAATATGCAACGAGCAAAAATTAGGTCGACATCGGTGTGAGAATAGATGAATTAAATTTCACATTTTGTCATACAACTTTCCCTGTAACTGCAAAATGAATTGCAGTTTCAGTTATATTAATTTTGCACAGAGCAAATAGGTCACAGATCATTCTCAGATCATGGTCTTTCTGATTTATTTTTCTGATAGTTTTTTTTTAATAGTGATTTCAATTTTTGGGAGAAAGTGAAACATTATTTAGGAAATAAGTGAAATAGCGTGTGGGAAAATATGAAACAATTTTATGTAGGTTTGCGTAAGAGTCAACAGGAATTTGTGCTTCGTGCTATGGGAATATAAAGAGTATAAGTCAATTGGTTGTGTGGTTTCGACCGAGAAACTGAAGAAAGAAAGAATTTGTCATATTTTTATCGAGTTTGGTACACAGAAAAACAAATTACAGTAAAATAGGAGACAGTAACAAATTGTAGGAAATATTCGTACAATTGAAGGAAGTATTTGTACAATTGTAGGGCTAAGCGCTATTCTTATCATTATATTTACTACAATTGCTCGAATATTTGCTACAATTTGTTTCTGACTCCTGTTTTACTATAATTATGCATACATTTTTTTCTGTATATTGTTTTGTTGTCAGTACTTTTAGTTTATTATGATAGTTTTGATACATCTTTATTATTTATAACAAAATAATAAACTTCTTACGAGCTTAATAAAATCTTACTGAAATTTTTATCACTTTCAGATGCGTTTTGATATTAATTTTAAAAGTAAAAGTACGCGGCATATGCACAGAGAAAAATTAATGTCAAAATGAAGACAGAAGCAAATTTTATAGAAATATATATTTGCACAATTGTCGGTCAAGATGCTATTCTTACAGTAAAATTTACTACAATTGTACTCGTATTTGCTACAATTTGTTTCTGTCTTCATTTTCATTACAATTTGTGTTACTTTTTACTATTCACTTTTCTCTGTGTGTTTTCTATACAATTTTTCACGCTTATTTAATTTTTGCTTTTTAAATGTTAATATCGCGTACAGTATGAGTTATTAGCTTGGTTCATATTTTTCTTTTTTGCAAAATGTATGTATGTGTGATGTAAATAGAAAAAAAAAACATACATATTTGGGAAGAGCACGTAAACCTAATAATATAGAGTTCAATTTGTGTGTCTAATGCCCGGTTTCTAGAAACTTTTATCTTAGATAAGTTGTAAACTCCTATAGTTTGGATAACATGGATAACCATTACAATATTTACTTTGTCTAATGATAAAAGTTTCTAGAAACAGGCCATAAGTGCGCTAAAAATTGTGCTTTTCTTTGCATATTTACCCAACTTGCTCCTATGCTATATGTTTTACTTATACGTACCATCGCAGACAATATAAACAGAACGAGAAGCAGTAAAACTGTGCGAAATTCGATCTTATTGCATCGCACGGTCGAGATATTTACCCCGGCAGGTAATGCAATAAAATGTGCAGTAAAGCTCAATTTCGCTAGGTCCTTAGAGGCACTAGTGTCAAGCAAACTTTCAATCGTTCCGTTTATATTGTCTGCGATAGTACAAAGACAGTCTTAGACTTAAAAGAAATCCAGGCCTTTATAGCTCCTGCCCATTACTTTACCGGCTGAGTGTATTGATGCGAGGCTAAAATCTGCAAAAATTATTGCAAGCGGTTACATTTAGAAGACTTTTATAGTATAGTTTTCAGTAATATTTTTCAAGTTATAAGTATTAGGTTATAATACAAATAGTAAAAAATAAAATATTCATTAAAAAACTGTAACGTTAATACTTTTAGATTTTAACAAGTATTTAACAATTAAAATTGTCTTTAGTTATTACATTTGTTTACATAACACCGTTCAGAAGCGTAAATGCTCACTCAATATGTCAAAATACGCGCCTTTTAAATCACTAGCCCCCTAGTGATTTAAAAAACAAATTAATTGTTAAATACTTGTAAAAATCTAAAAGTATTAACGTTACAGTTTTTTAATGAATATTTTATTTTTTACTATTTGTATTATAACCTAATACTTATAACTTTCATTAGCGAAAAAATTATACTCTGCTGTAATTTTGAAGAACACTATTTTCTAATTCTTTTTTTCCTGTTTTCGATGACTAAATAAAGAGCAAATTAAAAGAAATTTATCACAGTAGTAAAGGATGTAATTCTAGAGGGGGCCAAACTAATATTAATGCATATATAAAATAAATTATTTAAATATCGTTATTAATGTTATTAGACCAAGAAAATACACCTCCTTAAACGACATAATGTACTTAAAACAGTGTACTAATAAGCGATATTAAAAGTCATTTAGTTCATGACAGTTGCTTCTAGAGGCGCAAGTTCTGAACAGATTGTTGCCAGATGCAAAATTTCCCTTTCCAGCGATAAATGATACTGCTTTCTATAAATAAGAATTCCCCAGATCTAAACAAAAATTCCTAAACTTGGCAACGCGGGTGTACTTCTGGTAGTGTGCGTATTGGGCGCAAATTTCAAAGTGCAGGTAGGGTTCGACTAGCCTTAATATAGTCTGACTTTTCTCAGCGTACAGTTGCGGGAATATAAAGTGAGACTTATAACGAAATTTCGGATTATTTTAATAGTGTGAAGTTTCCTTGGTGACGGTCATCACACTTCTAATTAATTTACTAATGTCAGAAATAAGTTTTCAAATTGAGTTCTTAAGAATGTATCGTCATTCTAGCGGAAATGTAAAAAAAATTTCGACCAGTGAATCAAATGGAATGAGCGTAGCCTAGAGAAGAACTATATGACATTTTGGATGTGGAATATATTAGAAATCTTAATTCAATCAATGACTGAACATTTCCATTCAATTGAAAAGCTGCAAGACTTATTTTGTTTCATTTTATTTCGCATGGCAATAATTGTAAGTAAAATAAGAAATAACTATTACACTAGTGTGACGTATTTGTATGAAGTATTTGTTTGCTTTTTTATATAATTTTTAATTATAAACGGAATGATTAATCATTTTATTTAATATGAAAGTTCATAAATTACATAATTACCGAAGTTTAGAAATCAGGTTTAAACTAACGAAAGTTTACTGTCCCGCTTTCTACTTACCCA
Organism: Prosopocoilus inquinatus; assembly: GCA_036172665.1. NCBI lineage: Eukaryota > Metazoa > Arthropoda > Insecta > Coleoptera > Lucanidae > Prosopocoilus > Prosopocoilus inquinatus. The sequence continues at coordinate 48,259,707 of CM069870.1, forward strand.
ACTGTAGCTACTACTGCAAAATTAAGAGTGGCGAACCAAAAATGTAAAATTAAGCAAGCCATGCTTCGGTGTTGACGTTGCCTCAAATGACATTTATTGGAAGAATTCTTTGACGATTTTTCTTTTCTGGACCTGTTAATGATTGAAAATTGTTGTAAGATGGTGTACTTCCTGCATTATAAAATGCAACACTTTGATTATGTTGAAATTTTTTAACTAAATTTTCCGAATCAGTATATTAGAGTACTCGCAGGCAATGATAAAAATTTGAACCTTGTAGCAACTACCTTTCATCTCTTTTATTGAGTTTTTTGACAAAAATTCACAAGAACTTGTCTTCTTTCTATTAAGTAATTTATCAGCGCAATTGCTTTTTTCTACTTTGTTGAACTTCGAAAACATCCCACGTGTCAACCCAACGTCAACGATTCACTCAGTTGGGTGAATTTGATAGACAAAGAACTGTTGGACTCCCTGAAGCCGATTTATCATATCGCGGTAGAGCCACTAAAATCAACTGAAACGAGACAACAGTTCTGAGATGTTGGCCAGCGTGGAGCCAAAAACAGGCAAAATTAGAGGTATTATACGCCCTCGAGCCACTACAGAGCATTCAGAACATCATCTTCAGTTGTTAGCTCTAAGAGACCGCATGTTCACAACACGAGCTATTGCAGGTCAGTGGTACAATGAATGTTGGGAGACCATCCAGATGCAAGGAGTTTACAACAGAATACGTTTGTTTGGGCTGCGATTATGTCGACCCTATAAGTGTCTGTATTAGCCGTTCTACCCGGTTTCGTCAGAGTAGATGAGTTAGGGTGGTATGGTTTCACTATGAAATATAGACATCAGATAAAACGGTTATGTTTATTTTCAGTTTCAAGTTTATGATTTTAATACACTCATGGCCGGTTTCACAAAGCTTCGTTAAATATTTAAGTTCTGATTAACTCTGTAACGAACGATTAAATAGGAAAACAACCGCATTTAACGATGATTAACTTAACGATGATTACTAAACGGCTCGCTCCCTAATCGGTCGTCAAATAGTCTTAATGCTCCGTTAAGTGTTTCACAAAGCTCGATTAAGAGATAACGCTTCGTTTACTTCTGTCTAATCAGGCGTTAGATTCATCGATAGAATTCCAGCGATTAAAAACCAACGAGTGAATTTTCCATAGTTATTATCAAGCTTTTTTGATATAAAAATTCCTCACATATATCTAAAAAATAATTATAATTTTATTTAAAAATGTAACGTACCTTAAATATGAAAAATAATGACATTTCTGTTCTTTTTACTCACTTGGTTTATTAATTAATTTTTACGACACTATTTCGGAAATTATTTTCAACAACAAACAATTCGAAATTATTTCAAAATGTCTACAACCTCACCTTCTTCTCTGACGATAAAGAAATGCCTCCTTAAGGTAGGATTCATTTTATAAGAGACAGAAATAATCCCTTTAATGATATGGATGATAATAATAGAATTTAACGTATTGCTTTTCCAAAGGAGTTATGGAACTCTTTGGACTCACACTAGAACCTGCAACAAACAAAAATAAATTTATTTTATGGTACAAATCAGTTGCTGATAAGCTTACGTTATTATCCACTGAAATATTAATAAGTTAATTAAATTGCCAATACAAGAAGCTCCGCAAGTTAACATTAGGCTTTTCTCATGTCATTGGCACCACGGATTGTACCCCATGTTAAAATTATTTCACCTGGTGGTAATCCCGCTGAGCTGTGCCACAACAGAAAACGTGTCTGCAATATATGTTCAAGTAATTCAACTGCACTAAAGTTTCCTTCCTCCCTTTCTTTTTTCCTTTTTCATTTTGAAAAATGATTAACTGCACTAATGCGAAGAATTTCAAGATGTATTTATTTATTTTGAGTTTCTAACCTCACACTACCACAGGCCTGACGCCATGACGACAGATTACTTTAAAGCGATGTCAAAGTGGCAATTTTTCGATGTTGCCAAACGTAAACTCCAATTAGTTAATCAGAGATTAACATAATAGTTTTTTGTTTCGTGAAACAGCATCAAATTTTTAACACTGATTAAACTTAACGGTTGATTAGTTAATCAACGCTTTAACAAAGCTTTGTGAAACCGGCCATCACTACCTCAGTAGTAGGTACGGTCGTGAGCAATAAATTTTGGTCGTCATTAATTATCAAAGATTTGAACTTGACTCGTATTTGATTAAAAGTAAAGAAATTGATGTCTTAATTTTGAGTACTAGGAATAATTTCTTCAAAATTTCATTTATTTTCGACCCTTTTTTGGCAAAGAATATATTATAATATTATATGAAAATTTCTAATTTGCGCAATTAAAACGGACGTTTTATTTGACAGTGACGACCAATATTTATTGCTTGCGACAGTACATTATTTATGCCAGGGTCGGTCGCAAATGAGTGCTTCTTCGTATTTAACAGTATAGTTAGATAACCGGTGTGGAGTCGTCTGCAATTGTCATATTTTCATTAATTAGGCATTGATTTGTACAACTTTTCTACCATTTAACCAAATTTGCTTCTCTTACGGTTTAGGAAATCCTTTCAGGGCACACTTAATTTGAAACAGCCGGTATTCGACGGAGTATAAATTAGTCAAAATAAACTCGAAATTTTGTATAAACTGAATGGAACCCTTTTTACAACATTTTTATGTCTTATAAAATACCGCCGTATCTTCTTATACTGCAGTCAGTGCAATTTAAATGTGAAACTACGACTTATAAATTGCATCTTGCAATACTTACTTAATGTATGTGATTATTACACTTACCTCTGCTTAACCTGACTGACAATAAGAGTAGCATAAGAAAAGTTGCAACAAATTTAAAACTATTTTGTTTTTTATTGTTTGTTTCTATTTCGCTACGAAACAAATAACTAATCAATTCTCATTTCTTTTCTAATACACACCCAAAGAGACCTCGTATTGCACAAACGCGTTGCAGCCAGAGTCGATTTCGGTGTTTTTGTTGTAATAGTGAATGAAACAGGTACTGATAGTTTATAGAAACAATGTATAATGTATAGCAAAGCCAGCCCCCCGAGAAGAAAGAGCCCGACAAATGCATTGCAGCCAAAGTGAATTTCAGTTTTTTTGTTGTAATAGTGAAGGAGTCCGATACTGAGACAGATACTGAGTTTATAGAAACAATGTGCAATGTATTGCAAGGCCAGCCGGAGAAGAAAGAGCCCGGAATAACATTTCGCAGGTAAAAAGATGTGTCCTTGATTTGGATCTAACTGGTAACACATGTGCTTCGTGTGCGCGCCATCCTCTCCGTTTCCTTATCTAAGATAATTACCTATGATTTAGCGTTTGGTGTTAGATAGTAATATTAAATAATGTTCTCGCTAAGAAAATTCATCAGTTATTTACACATTTGAATAAAAGAGTTACAAAACTCTTTGTGATTGCAATCTTCGGTACGGCTTAAGCTCTTTGCCGTTATGTTACATGCTAATCTCCGCTTTGGAGCGAGTTTGTGATGCCCTTAGATGTGCGCGAACGTTGCTTGGCGTTACTTGGAAACACACGCTGACTCGAGATGGACGGTCAGTTTTGTTTGTTGTGGTAAAAGTTTGTATGTGCCTCCTGTTTTTCGGGCTCTGCCACTCAAGGGAATTTTTTGTTTTTGGGGCCGCTGTTGCGATTAAGCTTGTTTCTCTTTTCTAAAGCAACGTGTATGGGGTCTATTTCCTACCCTCTGACTGTGCCGCTTTGGAATAAGCTTGTGTATCCGACGCTGCATTCCATCTCCGTTATTTGTGATGTTGACGCTTCGAGTACAACCCAACGCCCGAAAGGAGAAGACTCGTTATCTACAGCCCTGAAAATATTGCAGGCGGGATACGCTGTTGCGAGTAGAATTTCCCACCACGAAAGATTGATTCAATATTTTCTTTTCTTGTTTCCGTTCAACTCCCGGCAGTGGCGTTGTGTGGAACGTTGCGTTGGCACGTGGTTGACGTGCCCTCCCACCGAACCGAGCTTTTGAACTTACTTTGATTTTGCCCCCGTTTACTCAAGTTTTTGGGGTTCTCTGAGTAATTTTTTTTTAAGTCCTTTTACACCTGATTGTTTACCTTATTCAGATTTCTTCTTTCAATTTGTGGCTCCTTCAGAGCAGAAGTTTTGTGGCTTTTTCAGAGCAGAAATTTTGTGGCTCCTTCAGGGCAGTCGTTTTATTTGATGATAATTTTTGAACGTTTTTCGCGTCGTTGCGTTTCTCGCATCACGCGTAATTTTGTCTATTTTGCGCTTTTGCGGACGTTAAAATTTCATACAGGTTAATAAATGTTATGCTATGTGCGCAGACGCCAGAGTACTCTCGCAGAAGTAATGTTTGCCCTGTGTTGTTGATTTTACTTTTTCAAATAAGAAAACGGTCGAACATCCCTTTTTGGGTGTTTGTTTTGTTTTGTAAATCGTTTTTTTGCGTTTGCCTGAGTGAATAAACTACTTTTTGGCCGTAACGAACTGTGTCTATTTTGGAGGTGTCATTTCAGCAATTTTGGGTTGGTCTGTCCTTGGGGAAGGAGGTTCCTTCATCGCCTTTTGGGGTACGCTGTTAAGGAAGCTGGTCCAAAGAGGTTGCCCTTGACGAGGACGCCCAGGAACTCACGCTCCCGGCCGTGTGTTCGGTCACACTTGAGTTGCGTAACCACTACTGGATGGCACAGAGTGGTCCAGAATGGAATTCTACCGTGACAAAATTATTAAGTTTCCAAAGTCATGAAAATAACAAAACTGTGTCTTCTTAACTATATTTTTTAAAAATATTGTGTGATAGTTATCACAATACATTTACTTCTATAAGGATTTTTGCCCAATTTTAGAGCGATTATGTTACCTTACAAGAAAACTTAAATTTCTCCACAAGCTGTTAATGAAAAACATGGACAATGTTCGGCAGGTGATAGATAGTAGAGATGAAAAACAATTCTAATAAACGTATGTCTAATATTCAATACAGATGTCCACGTCTATGTGTTCACTCTTCTAGAATTTTTATTTTATACGTAAAATTCGGCATAGATAAATTAGGCCACCATACGACTTCCGGTTTCACCGGAAGGAAGTGACATCATCTTTCTTATTTTAAAGGGAACGCCCTTACCCTTACATATTTGGAATCTACAGATCATTGTGAATCCGAATATGTATCACTTAGTAATTTTGGTTTCCATGAAAAATTTTCCTTTTGTTTTTTAAAACTTTTGAAGCTATAAATCCTGTATTTTCCTTCCAATGCGATTAAGTAATTCGAGAAAGCCATTTACTCTGCAACAGTTTTACAACATAAAATTTTCAAATTATTTTCAAATATATAGATGGTGTATTTTCGTTCTAATGCGATAAAATAATTCGAGAAATCGACTCATTTTGGTTTTTAACATCTTTACAGCACATGAAATTTCACTAGGTGATAAGATGTTCCATTTGAAAAAATAAGTTTAAAATTTTATATGCTGTAAAAATGTTAAAAAGCAAAAATTCTTGACACATAACGTGGACAACTTGTATTGAGTATTGGACATGGGTTTAGTTAAAAGTTTTTCCTTGTTTTAATCTCTACTATTACCTTCGAAACATTTTCGAGTTTTTATTAACGCCCTGTAGGAAAATTTAGGTTTTCTTGTAATGTAATATAATCGCTCTAAAATTAGGCAAAAATCCTCAGAATCCAACACCGCTATTAAAAAGAAATTAAGTTCAGAAGAGTTTTTAAAAAGGCACTAGAATGGTAATAATAAGATTTTCATATTTGTCATTCTAACTCATGTTGCAATCATTAGAAGTAATCTAATTGTTCGCAGTCTTTTTATTTTTAAATTCTGTTTTCACTTTTACTTACATATGGTATAGGTACATGATTTAAAACTGGTTACAATTGAATTATTTGGCGTGGCACAGCCAATGGCATATCCTGTACATTGTAGTTTATTTCGATTCTCCCTTAAGACTAAAAAATGTTTTGGTGTTTTCCAGATTTAGATATTGATCAAAATTTGGTATGTAAATTTTATATTATACGAAACACCGTGTGCAATGTAACTAATTTTTAAATCATGTGTATATAACACACGCAAGTAATAGCAACTAATAGCAAGTAATAGCGACAAGAGATTTGAAAAATCTGCATTAACAAAGACGATATGTATGGAATACGCAGTATTGGCTCACCCTGTATATGCACTAAAAATTAATTAAATGAAAACTAATTAATTTAGTTTATTAACATAAAATACGAAATTTTTTTGAAAGATCTTAAATTGATCAAAGAATTTTAATTATCTCACTAGAATTATATCATTCACATGTTTTTGCTAATATCGCATTTCCTTTAGTTCTGATCCTTTTTAAGGGAACCTAAAAAAATAGTATTTCTAGAGATTTCTAGACAAGTAGAATTCTATAAAATATATCTTTCCTCTTGTCAACTCAATCCACGGACACATTGCTTAACACGTTGTTATATTTACTTATATTCAGAGCCAAATCAAGAGCGAATTTTGAAGAAATCTTACAAAGTAGCAAGAAGTAGCATTTCGTTGGACAAAATTATTTTAAAATAAATTACAACTACACTTACATAATTCGCAAAAACATCTCATTTGATTTGTTTTTTGGTTCCTGTCTTCTGAAAGTTTAAAATGCTTGAAAAATGTTTGAAATTAAAAAATAGATAAATAAACCTTTAGATCCGACTAATCTTAAATGGAATTATTTAAGTAAAAGTAAAGCAACAAGTTCTCACCATACTTATCCAATAAAACTTCTCAAATATTGTCAGACTTATGTTTATTGTTTGTAATAAAAAAAGTATCAACAAAAGAACTGATATTGAGAAACTTAGTTGTATACTTGCTTGCAATAAAATTGCGTACTATTTTTATTTAAGCTTTAATCATTCGCTACTACTGTTAATCACTATTCGTCTTCTAAGTTACTCGTTTTCTGTCAGTCTCAATTTTAATTGTTTGACACTGACAAATTAAATCTCAAGACCAACTTAAGTACAACGAAAAACAGGTGTACGCGTTTTTTTTGCAAGCCACAGTATTTATATTTACCTATTAAATTTTAAAACTAAAAAGAAACACAATCAGGATGTTGGAAATCAAAATTTACATCGTATTACCTAATAATGAATAAACAATTTTTCTATCGGGATTCAATTTTCTAAATTTCGCAAATAATTTATCTGTCAAAAAATGTAAATTCAAAATTAATTCTTAAAACTTATTTTTAATGAAATTTATTATTATGATAACTAGTGGTTTAACTCACTAAGGAGTAAGTAATCATGTGAAATTTTTCTTATTATAAATTATTAATTTTAAAATTTGTTTGATAAAGGAAATAAATTTTCCGGAAGCTCGGTTGAACTTTAAAAGAGTATTACTACCAACATTTTTTGACTGCAGCCCAGTTATAGAATTGATTCCTTAATGGACAAGTCGTGATCATACTTCGCTCATGTTTAACTTATTATATTTTCAATCACGTTTAATACCTGAAATGTTCATGCTTTGACAGCACTACAGAAGTGTAAATAAAATAAAAGTTTACGAAACAAACTTGGAAGGACATTCATAGAAATATTTCTTTTATTTTGACATTAATTCAAATGTTTCTATTTTTTTTCTTTTATTTAGTTGCTCTAGAATTCTATTCTGAGATGGGACTCTGTAAGCAGTTATCAATTGCTAAGTACCGCTAACGTTTCTCGCCACCCGAGTTTTGCTACCTGGCACTCTGCAAGCTTTTATTAATCGCTTGCTTTTCGATAACAAGCTAATTTTAGCGACCACTTCCAAGTGGTCGCTAGTGTATCGAACGCCTGTTACTTGTCAAATGTTTTGTCATGTTTTTTAAAGTTTGGTCAATTTGTTTTTAATTTAGTAAGAAAATTTTAAATATAACAAAGTATGTTGTAGATAAATTTAGTTTATTATTAAGTAAAACTACTTGCAGATACTACCATATCGGAGGATTATGATAAGTAATGATGAACAGATAAAATTGCGACATCTTACTATCGCTTTCTGACCTGACATTGCAGTAGGATAGACAAATTGAAACGGGATTTGCTCCTAATAAGTCCCCCATGCAAGGCGGCCATGCTTGCTGTCAAAGCATAATGAAAGTTTTTAGAAAAATTTTGTGCAAATCGTTTCTGATTGCAGTGAAAACCTCGAGCAGCCTCTGGACAGTTGTTTCAGGCCTGCTTGGGGCTTCTTCAGGAGAAACGTAGCTCGACATTCCCACTGCAGACCAAAAACACTTGCCCAATTTATTCGCAATTGCGATGTAAGAATGATGAACAGATAAAATAGCGACATCTTACTATCGCTTTTTGACCTGACATTGCAGTAGGATAGACAAATTGAAGCGGGATTTGCTCCTAATAAGTCCCCCATGCAAGGCGGCCATGCTTGCTGTCAAAGCAAGTAATGAGTTGAATAGGCGCGGATTTTATATTCTAAGATTAGAAAAACGTGTATTACGGGTTGAAAGTGACCCATTTGCTCTGCCAGATAGAATATTCATTGAATTATTTCGATTGTCGAAAGACTTAGTACAGTTTTTATTTGATGAACTTACGGCACACTTAGAAGATCGTGTGAGAATAACAAGGTTGACACCTCAAATCAGAATTTTAGCAACTTTAAGATTTCTGGCAACTGGAAATTATCAGCGCGGAGTAGGAGAAAAATTTTTATTATCGTTAAGCCAACAATGTGTTAGTAGATATATTTTTGAAGTGTGTGTTGTTGTTGAAGAACGACTAAGTGGGCATTTCATCCAATTTCCTAGCACAGTTGCTGAAAGAAATGAAATAAAAACAGCATTTATGGAACGAACAGGTGTAATTGGTGCAATGGATTGCACCCACGTAGCCATAATTGCACCCAGGGAAGAAGAACACAATTATGTGAACAGGAATGGATTCTAAAAACATACAATTAATTTGTTCTTATAATTAAAAAATTTTAAATGCTAACCCAAGCAGCAAGGTATCGTCTTTTTCACGTCAAAAATTGGTCATCGTTTACGTCGAATGACCAATGTCAATGACGTATTAAAGACGTAAAGATGACGGGCAAATATCACAGCCCGGCGACGTCGTTTTTGTACGTCAAATAATCGTGTATTCTTGACGTCATTTTTAATTGTATTATCTATGACGCATAAGTAACCAAAAAACTAAATCATATTTTAATTTTCATTCAAATATCTGTACATATGTATACATATACCTACGAACAATAAATAAATAATATTTTAAATAAATTCATACATATTTTTTTTCAAATAAAAATAACATAAAATTTTATGAACATATAAAATAGCGACATCTTACTATCGCTTTTTGACCTAACATTGCAGTAGGATAGACAAATTGAAGCGGGATTTGCTCCTAATGAGTCCCCCATGCAAGGCGGCCATGCTTGCTGTCAAAGCATAATGAAAGATTTTAGAAAAATTTTGTGCAAATCGTTTTTGATTGCAGTGAGAACCTCGAGCAGCCTCTGGACAGCTGTTTCAGCCCTGCTTGGGGCTTCTTCAGCAGAAACGTAGCTCGACATTCCCACTGCAGACCAAAAACGACTTGCCCAATTTATTCGCAAATGCGATGTAAGAATGATGAACATATAAAATAGCGACATCTTACTATCGCTTTTTGACCTAACATTGCAGTAGGATAGACAAATTGAAGCGGGATTTGCTCCTAATGAGTCCCCCATGCAAGGCGGCCATGCTTGCTGTCAAAGCATAATGAAAGATTTTAGAAAAATTTTGTACAAATCGTTTTTGATTGCAGTGAGAACCTCGAGCAGCCTCTGGACAGCTGTTTCAGCCCTGCTTGGGGCTTCTTCAGCAGAAACGTAGCTCGACATTCCCACTGCAGACCAAAAACGACTTGCCCAATTTATTCGCAAATGCGATGTAAGAATGATGAACATATAAAATAGCGACATCTTACTATCGCTTTTTGACCTAACATGTTAGGTCAAAAAGCGATAGTAAGATGTCGCTATTTTATATGTTCATCATTCTTACATCGCATTTGCGAATAAATTGGGCAAGTCGTTTTTGGTCTGCAGTGGGAATGTCGAGCTACGTTTCTGCTGAAGAAGCCCCAAGCAGGGCTGAAACAGCTGTCCAGAGGCTGCTCGAGGTTCTCACTGCATTCAAAAACGATTTGCACAAAATTTTTATAAAATTTTATGTTAAGCTATTACTAAACAGTGTGATTCTACTCTATAGTGAAATAAAACAATTGAATTAAGTGTCCAAGTCCTATCACAACGACCGTTAAAATATGAATATAACAGGTTATGAAATATGAGTTACCAATACTCACCTTCTTTACACAGTTTGCTAATAACTAAAACAATAAATACCTAAAGCCAGTAGACATACAAGTAGAATATGCTTTAGTTAGCTAATACATAATAAATTAACGCTTAAAAATAAATCGCACTAAACTTAAGCACCACGAGCACTACGATTACGATACGCAAGAACAATGTCCTAATGTCGAGTGTAGTAAAAATTTTTACGAAAAAATGACGTTTAAAACTGGTCATTCGACGTCCTTGACCAATTTTGACCAAATAATGACGTGATAAAAACGACTGCTTGCTGCTTGGGAATGCACGCTATCCAGGTAGTGCGCACGATTCTTTTATTTGGAATATATCCCGTGTGAAAGATGTACTTGAAGATTGTCATTTGAGAGGTGAACGTAACATGTGGGTTTTGGAGAATTCAGGTTATCATCTGCAGCCGTGGTTAATGACACCAATAGAAGTACCAGCAAATGCTGCAGAGGAACAGTACAACCTAGTTCATTCACGTGCACGAAATTGTATTGAAAGATGCAATGCTGTGTTAATAACAAGATTTCGTTTATATTAGGTGAACGAACACTTAGATATGAGCCCCATAAAGTAGGTACAATCGTGAACGTATGCTGTATCTTACACAATATGTGCCTAAATGCAGGTGTACAAATAGTAGATGAAAATCCACCTATTCTTCGTGATAATGTGGTTGAGCCTTTAGGTCCAATACTTAGATAGGAAGTGAATAATGATCGTGTAATACGTAATAATTTAATTAATAGATACTTTTTACATTAGAGATATATGCTTATTGTTTCATATAACTATTCGTAATAAAAGACTAAAACTGACTGATTTTGTTTATTCTTTTCAATCCAACTTAACGTATGGGAAACCTACAAAACTAATTTTACAAATAGTAAAAGTAATTTCTATAAAAAATGCTTTAAAAATGACGAAACAGTTGCATGGTAATTTTTTAAATATTCTTTTCAAGTTCAGAGGTGTCTGAATATCACAAAATGATGTTTTACCATTTTTAAGCACGCTATATATTAAATTTTGGCATACAATAAATCACTTATTTGTCCAAGAAAGAGCTATAGTTTCAATACTTTGTTCAAATGCTGTAAAAGCAGCAGCTGTGGCTTCTGTAGCAATAGCCATGCGTTCCAACCTGGAATCTATACATTTAAGTACATCCATTATTTCTGTATGCTGCCTTTCTAGCAATTCTTCTTGCCACTCGTTCGTCTCTTAGTACTCCTTACAGTGACAGGTGTACTTGTTATTTCCTAAAATAGGTAGAATTGTGTGGTTTGTACTTGTATTCTGTAGATCATTTTTTTTAATTATATGTCAATTGAAACTTGATAAAAGGAGCAAGCTATTCCGCCACTTTAACTAGGCACACCCGAGCGCTCACAAGGCATCCTGATAGGAGTGGGTTCATCTGTATATAGCTTTTATAAGTATATAAAAGCTTTTGTGAAACAGCTGTGTCGTTTTCAGATTGATCTGATTGGCATATAATAAAAAAAATATCTGTAATAATACAAATACATCAATAGTACTTGTTCTTCTGCAGACATAAATGTTTCCTCTGCTTCTAAGTCTTCGAGTAAGTTCTGCAAAAATATATGGTTAATATCAGCATAGTTTTCTGAAGTTTTATGACCTCGTACATTTTCAGTGGGTTGTATATTTACTCCAAATCCCATCTCCACAGTTCTGTCATCTCGTTTGAGAGCACTCCACCCTTTTATTGCCCTAATCGGCTCCTCTAATTCTGTTAGCCGGTTCCAATTGCCTGGTCCACCATCCGTATATGTTTGATCTTTTTTTATTTGGATCCGTTTTGCCTTAATTTTTGAAAGCCAATCTGTGAGTACCTGAAATGAAGAAAAAATGTACTTACTGAAAATGTAAACTTATTCCATTTTCAAACATGACCTTACCCTCTGCCATTGCTCAACTGTTTTCTCACCAAAGCCGCAGGAGTTTAATTTTGTTTGAAGTGTCTTCCATTTTTCATTATAGATACGACGAGACATGTATTCTACAAGAATTTCTTCATTTCTTCATCTTGTTCTTATGACCCTTATGATTGGCGTAGGTCCTCTCACTTCTCTCGGTTTGGGTTGAAAAATGAGAGACAGGTGATACACTATTAATTGGAATTGCATCTGATTCCTCAACATAAATCAAATATTTTACGTACGTCCAGTACGATAGCTGTTAAATAACAGCTCTCAGGTACCTGTTAAATAATAATTCTCATTTTATTCTAATTTATTTATTTACAAAAAAACATTTGTCATTTACAAATATTTTTCTAAATAATATACATATTTACACATTATAGTAGAGGACAACGTAAATGTGATTTAATTTCAATTTGATTGCATGCAAAAACTTTAGACGTGCAAAATCATTTTCATTCAGTTGTCGATGTAAGCAAATGTGATAAGGATGATATTTAAATTTTCTTAGAAATCTTTGCACGGAGGACGTACTCACTTTTGCAAAATTACTAATTTTTCGGGGACCTCTTGTCCGATATTCAATTTTAAATATCTAGAGTTTAAATCTCTAGGTTTTCTTATTTGTAAGCTAAGTTTTCTGCAGCAACAAATCTATTTAGTAATGCTTCAAAAGCTTTTTCTCCTGGATGGCGAACATTAAGTTAATAAAGTGCGAAGTTTGAAAACTGCGGTGTATTGCAGTATTAAAATTTAATGCACCTTGCATCAATTTGCTATTTTTATCAACGAATAAAGATAGAAATTAAAATACCATCAAATCATTTGAAAGTCCCGTCAGCGACCTTGTAGCACACCACTAGGAAGAAGCAACAAGTCGATGTTTTGTCCATCCAAATAAACAACCTGTCTCCTACTTTTCAGATAAGAATATTACGAGTTTATGCATGTAATATTCCAATTTAGGTAGAAATGTGTCTGTTCTAAACTATTCCTTGTCGTTGAAAGAGCAGAATCACAGCATGGTAGTCAAAACCTACCGAAACGTATTGAAAAGAGTTCGGTTAATGTAAATTTTAGAGAGCCTATTCATTTATGCACAAAACTTTTACTATTCTACTTGTAATAAAACCTTTGTTACACAAAGTGCCGCGAAATGAAATTTATTTCACAGATTAAATACTCCGCCAATTTTCATAATGAAAATAGTTTCTCATTATCTTTAAAGCTATTTAGCTCGACTTCATCATTATATAACGAACTATATTCAGTTCTAACACAAGCATGAGTACGTGTACGTTAATAGCTGATAAGTCGGTTAAGACGTAGCTAATAAATTGTATCCATTTAAAATGACGCTCGAGCAGTGATAAACGTTTAGCTCAAGTTAATCAGGTCGCCTGAGACAATTATAATGGAACAAAAGCTTCTATCTCAGCATCTCGTTACAATGAATACACTGAGGAAGTTATCAGTTGCGTTAAGTCCTACTCGTTTTCAAAGGAACCTCTGATCACAATTTTGCGGATTGCACGGGAAAGTGGAAGAATGGTTACTCAATTAAGATAATTATACAGTGCTTCATAGTTACGGAGGGATTATATCAATTTAGAAATTTGTAAGACGTTCACTCATTCATTGAATTACATTCAAATAAATACAAATTAATAAAAACAAAGGATTTATTTAGTGGCTTTAAGACCGTGTTTTCAGTCTTAAATTTAACTATTACTTTACTTTCCTAGCAACAATTATGATAGCATGCATACCTTTTTTCTTAAAATTTATAGGTGGTAGGGATTTAACATGGAGAAATAGAAGTCGCTTCGTATTATCTTTTGGAATAATATGTACTCTCTGTTCTATTATTGTCACGCGTTGGTCGTCTCCAGCTGGTTACGAGCTGTCGGCGTACAGACGCGGGGGTTGCGTAGCTTGGGGATGAAAAGGGAGTAACAGGGAAACTGCAAACTAACTTATTAAAACAACAAGGATTACCTTTATTATTTAAAGGTCAGAAATACAGATAACTGTATCCCACCACGACGATCAGATTAACTGATATCTTTTACAAATTACGCACATCTTTTATACTGCCAATGTACGTGACGTCATGACCAAATTCCGCAAAACTTTAATTGAACCCGTACTTTGCTCGGTTGCTGAAAAGGTGATGTCAGGATTTTCACGTTGTGTCCAATCGTCATTTCTATTAAATCGTGAATTAATTGATTGTGTTTAAACACATACAATGCCCGAGTTATTTGCGTATTTGGAACTTTGCGAATTCACGCTACAAGTTCATCGTTCATCGAGTCGTTGCACCAGCAAACCGCTTATCAGCAAATAATTCGTATTGCATTGGAAAAAATACATTTTAAATTAAATACGATTTTCAAATTTTCCGTAATCGTGACATTATAAAGGCCCCGAGTTGTAACTCATTTATTTTTGTTGAAACATCCAATAAAGTATGCATTGTTGTCTACTGTTTTTACCTTCAATTGTAGGTAACGTAATAAATTAGTAATAATAAATATATTTGTAGTGGATTATCCATGATATTAGTGACTGTAAATTGAAACATCCCATTTTTACTTCATTTCTGGATTTTGCACTAAATTCTGATTAAACTTATTTGAGTCATTTTTACGTATCAATCATACTTTTTGATATGAGTCATTTTTCTCTTGAAAAATCCCAGATGCAAGGTTCCACTCAAAAAATCAGAACTTCTAAACCATTAAGATAACGCAACCGATTTTTTTTTTGGTCAATGCCTAGGCTGTGACCAATTCTTTCGAAATCAAGCTAAGTGGTGAAGAGATATTCCAAGGCTTGCTACGATTTTTTGAACATGAGTAATTAGAAATAACAAAAACTCCTTTTTTTCAAATAGAACACCCTATACAGGCTGTCCATTTTTCAAGCCCAAGCGAGGGGATCTCACTTATCTTAAGAGATACGAGGTCGGTTAAATTAGGCCGAAGTTGCGTATTTTCATGCTAATTAATAATCTGAAAAGCAATTTAAATTATTCCTTTTCGTTTTGAAGATATTGAGAAAAAACTAAAAATTTTCATTTTCGCTTTCATTTTTTAAATCGATAAAGCTAGACATTTATAACTTACAGATTATTAAGGCACTTTTTACGTAGAATCTAAATCTGTCATTACATTTACCCGAGCTATCAATTGCAGAGATACGATTGTCAACTTTTTTTTCTTATGGGCGCCATATTGGATTTTTATATTTCTAAATAAAGATTTTTTCTTCGATTCAAACAATGTATCACAAATTACGGTTGATTTGACTATTTGACCAAAATTTATATTTTTTTATTTTTATAAAGAGCGCTGTGGAAACAATCAAGATTTTGTCACTTATGTGGCGTTAGCTTAACCCACGGAAAACGCGGAAGAAATTCTGCACTCTTAAAAATCACTCAATTTTTATAATATTCTTATTGCAAACAACCCCCACTTTAAGTACAAAACAATTCTTCGGGTTTAACAAGATAAACTGCAGTCAATTTTACATATCACAAAAGGTGGAGAATTCTGAAAGAAACATAAGAATCGTCATTGGAAAATCCATATCCATAACCCCACAAAAAGTAGCTTAAACTTTGCAACCTTTTGTATTATAAAATTGTGTTTCATTGTACTTACTCATCAGAAAAGAAGGGTCTGTGGGAGATAAATCTAGCCCTCTGCTGGCCAGCCGATGTCTCCGTTATTTCTTTTTGAGATACTAAACTAACAAAATGGATCTCTCATGACGCCTGAGTTGCTGATTGTTTAACATATACATATACCGGGTGGAAAGTTTCAAACCCGAACATAGCAACCTTGCATTGAGAACTACGTTAATATAGATTACTGCTCGCCATTTAAATATACAAAAATGGCAATGGTATTAAAGAAAAGAGAAAATTATGGACAATATTATCGCGTTAAAATTATTCCTAAATATTAATACTTTCGGAATTTAAAATAAATTTTCAAACAGATAAATTAGCGACATCTTACGATTGCTTTTGACCTGACATTGCAGTAGGATAGACAAATTGAAGCGGGATTTGCTCCTAATAAGTCCCCCATGCAAGGCGGCCATGCTTGCTGTCAAAGCATAATGAAAAAACGATTTGCACAAAATTTTTCTAATAAATTTTCAAAGTTTAAACGAAAAATTTAGTCGCCTATGTCAGATTGGAAACTTTAAGTTCTTTCTATTAAAGGAAAATAATTTACACGTCATGCGTCAGTCAGAAAGTATTATGAATTATTATACAGAGCACATAATAGGTAGGTACTTTTGTTGTTTAAGTTATAACAATTATTTCTTTTCATTGCATACCAAAATACTGTCGTTTCCGACTATGCTTTCTGATACTATCAATAAACATGATAGAATGCCATGGGCAATCGATATCGACATAACTCGATACTAAATCAGTTATAAATTCAATTGTACTAAGAATTGAATAAGTTTCGCACTTTTCAAGAATAAGTAACACATAACTGTAAAGATTAAAAATAAAAACCACATGAATTCCACAAATTCAGTTGTCATCAACATTGTTTTGAAATTAACAAGAAAAGTAGCAAAGTATTTTGTGAAGCAATGTAGGTGCAAATAAATAAATCGTAACAGTTTTTCATCGTCAGTATGCTACACAGATGAACGGAATTTTATTCTGAATAAAAAACCTATTGTATAAAATTCTGGTTATTGAATTGCGAACTTCAAATCTGACACACTAAGGCGACTACATTTTTCATTTGAAATTTAAAAATTTAATTTCTATTTGAAAAGTATTAACAGAATAGGAACAATTTTAAAATGATAGTATTGGCTTCAATTTTGTCTTTCATTTAATACCATTACCATTTTTGTATATTTAAATGGCGAGCGGTAATCTATATTAACGTAGTTCTCAATGCAAGGTTGCTATGTTCGGGTTTGAAACTTTCCACCCGGTATGTTAAACAATCAGCAACTCAGGCGTCATGAGAGAGCAATCCATATTGTTGAAGTTAACTGCTTATCAATGTATTTCATAAGAAACGTGTTTTATGAAAATTTAGGTATCCGTTTGCAGGCAATGTTCGCTGTGTTGCTTGAACAGCTACTCGTCATTGGTGACTTTGTATTCGGCTCGTTGGCATCGGATAATATAACAATTCGAAGAAAATTTGTATCTCCGTCTAACTGGCTTCTTATAAATGTACAAAATTACGGATGAACAATTAACTTTTTGCTGACGTTTTACAATTTCCGTCAAGCTCCATATAATGCTAATCTAAACTCTGCAACACGCAGAATTGGCGCGGTACGTATTCGGCAAGTATTGTTAAAAAGAAACCCCGCGTGCAAGCAGCGTGCTTTCCCGGGCCGGTGCCCGCATAATGAGAATGCAACCCGGAAAAAGCATTGAATTCATAGGTTACAATATTTGCCGATCATGTGCAGAGCCCGTTCCTTGCCCGTGCATTGCAGGCCGCTTGCAGGATAGTGAGAATCAAGCTTTAATTTCAAAATTATCCTCACGATTCCCGCGAATTAGAAGTTCTCTTGATGATTAATGAAAATTCTAACTTGAATACTCGGGAAATCTCAAGAGAAACTGATTTGTATGTCAGTTTCAAATTTTAACTTGAATATTATGGAAATCTCAAAAGAAACTGACTTGTATGTCAGTTTCTCCCGAGTACTCAAGTTAGAATTTTCATGAATCATCAGGAGAACTTCTAATTCACGCGAACTGGGAGGATAATTTTGAAATTAAAGCCCCAGTCCTACTGATTGATTGTGGATAATCATGCACACCGAATAAAATATTAAACAATGAAATTCGCACCTTTTGACACAATATATCCGTAACTAATGCGACGTTGGTTGAAAATTTTAATCGCTTTTCATTTTGGCACCAAACTACTAGAAACTTTCAGTTGTTTATTAAATTAAATATTTATATCTAAAAATTACTATTTACTAAAAATTATTATTTTTTCAATAACTCGTCGAATATCAGAACTGGCCCCTACAAACTCTATATCATTGAAAAGCTTATCAAAAACGTTATGGAATAGTGTGACAATATACAGTCTGTTCTATTTTAAAAAATGGAGTTTTTGTTATTTATAATTATTCATATTCAAAAATCGTAGCAAGCGTTGGAACATCTCTTCACGACTCGGCTTGATCTCTAAAGATGTCACAGCCTTAATATTGACTGAAAAAAATCGGTTGCGTTATCTTTAGTGGTTTAAAAGTTACGAATTTTTGAATGGAACCTTGCATCATCCGGGAATTTTCAAGAAACAATTAACTTAGATCAAAAAGTATGATTGATACATAAAAATGACGCAGAATTTAGAGTAGAATCCAAAAATGAAGTCAAAATGGAGTATTTCAATTAAAAAAAAAACATAACTTTAATATTTTTATAATTCTTAGACACCCTATATACAAACGAAAATAATTTTGGAATGTGCAATAGAAGCACTCCTTTTATACAAAAAGAAAATCGAATCAATACCTGGAATAGCAAGAAGAACAGCAAGAAAGTTATAGAACTTTTACGGAGCTCTGGGACAGCTAGACTGTTCAAAAATAACTCGGCACTATTGCTAAGTGTTTTTATTATTAAAGATTCAGATACGTTAAATTAGCAAAGTAATTCATTAAGATGGCTGTGTTCCAAGAACAAAACATTTTAAAACCGTGTATGTATGTGAAAACATTAATTTTGGTTTATTTGTTTATTATAAAAGGTTTTTCTGAGTAAATTTTGTAAAAATCTTTTAATAAAAAGAATTTTCATAAGATACATATTCTGGCCCAGATTTCTCATAAGATGCATGTTCTGGATCAGAAAATGCATCTTATAAAAATTCGTGTTATTAAAAGATTTTTACAAAACTCAGACAAAAACTCCTTTTATAATAAACAAATAAAAAAATAATGTTTTCACATACATACACTCTTTTTAAATATTTTATTCTTGAAACACATGAATTTATAAAAAATCAAAATATTTTCTTTATTTATCAATTTATTAATTTAATAATAAAATGATAAAGAACAATTATAATTCAGAATTTTATTCTCTATCGATTGGTCAAATAATACACAGGATGTTCGATTAAAAAAAAACTGTTCTTTTCCCTGAATGAATGAGGTGTTGAATTGTTTTTTTTTTGAATCCATCGTTGCAATCAGGTCAAAAGGTACTACTAGTTTGCTAATTTAACCGTATCTGTAACTTTAATAATAAAAAAGTTAGTAGTAGTGCCCAGTTATTTTTGAACAGTCTGTATATTTTTGGATTTAGAAGAAACTTATCTTTCTTAATACGAGAAAATATACTGGATATATTCCTAAAACGTTTGTATTTAACTTTTATTTTTTTTTATATGTTTGATAATAAAGTGTGTAGGTGCCGTCCAAAATATAACCAAAAACTCTGTACATGTGAAATAGTGAGAAGAAATTTTGAATTGTGACATGTTTAGGGGCATATCAAGAAAAAATTACAGAAGTACACAGACACACGTTTTCCTTGCGCCGCCTACTGTAAATCTAATCCATTTACTCACTTTTTATAATAATAAAGTAGTATGCTTCTTCTGTTTTGAGTTGTAATTTTGTGTATTAATAATTTTCTTACTACTAAGTTAATTAATAACTTTGTTATTACTAAGTTACTTTGTTATTACTAAGTTTGCCTATTTGATAACGTAAAAATATTCTATTATTTATACATTTTGTTACTAAAAACTATGCTGTTTAATCTCAGTATTTAATTAATTATTGTTCTACGGCCCCTGTCTCACAGCATTCTAGATATTAAAATGTGTACAATTTCCGTATGAGGTTTATCTTGGCTTGTGACGTGTAGACACATGCATTATCAAATCATTTCTAGTTGAAATACGTTTTATAGATCCGTTTACCTTAGTTAGCACATATCCATTTTTCGTCCAAACATTTCTTGGGCCAAATTTTTTGCTAGCTTCATTTAACAACTGAACCCTATTTTTCGTTAAATCCTCTCGAATAACAATTTTGCTATTTTTCAGTTTTTTCTTGTTTTTATATATTATAGCTTTTGTATTCCTGCTTACAAACTTGACAATTATTGGACGGTGTCTACCCTCTTTAGCTAGTAATCTATGGCTGCAGTCAATAGAGTCTTGAGATATGTACACACCATGTTTTTCTTTGCATAAATTTCGTATTATCAAATCCGTATTTTCGTTTTTATTTTCCGGTACTCCATATACCCGTAAACTGTTTCGTTTGTACAGTGTTTAAACTAAGCCGATGAACCTAAAAAGAAACTGTGCCAATTTTCAACATTTCGTCTTCTTATTCTAAAGGATTTTCAGATATTGAATGGAATAAAACACTCGACTTCATGCAGAATTAAGTTTGACGAAGCAATAAACTTTTTTATTCGATTATATGAATTTAAAACAGATGCTGACAAGGACGATAAATAGGTCCTCGAAACGATTATAAAAGAAAATGGAAAATTAATTTTATAATAAATTCAATCTTATTATCTCCGGATACGATATGCATTCCACAATAAACTAATCCAGCTGCTGGAGATAACTTCGCTGTTACAACAAATATTTATCAAAAAGACAAATGTTGATGGAGATTAAGTTTTCAGCTATCTCAACATTTATATATCAATTTCTTATTCTGTTATATGTAGTTCAACGGAAAGTATGTATTCTGATTTGAGAGTTACATTTTCTTCTCCTCGCTGAAAACTTCGAGTGCTCTTAATGATTTCAATATTTTAAAACTGTCACGTACTTTTAGAGTCACCGCTTTCCAATTGCTTAACAATGCAAAGCGAAATTCGATTTGAGGTTTGTGAAATATAATTTTGCTCCAAATGGGAAATATTAAAAGTTACAGGCGATAATCAATGCCCGAACAAAGGGAAATTGTTCGGGCATTGATTATTGCCTGTAACTTTTAATATTTCCCTAAATATTTAGCAAGCAATTGACATAAATACGTTAACTCAAACGATAAACAGCCATTTTGTCTTGGGTAAGCAGAAATTCGGGATTAAGTTTAGTTTCCGTCGACCACAAATTACAAGTTAAGTGCGAGTTTTTTTATGCGGAAGCATTGCGGTAACTTTTATGTAATCGTAGAAGGAAACTTTTTATTAAGTTTGTGCGAATTAATTTCATTGGAAAATTACTTAGTACTTTATTACGAATGCTCTAGTCGATTTAATGGTCACAAAAGTCAGCAGCGCGAACAGCCTGTCGAGTTAGTGCTTTCTGTGCACGCATGGCGCTCATTTGGACTTCCGAATTCTGTTCCGGATCAGACCCGTTCCTGAAGGATTTTCCGTTTCAGCGCTACAATAGGAATCCGTAAAATTAGAAAACAAAAACGATCCTGCCGTTTAATGAGATAACAAAGTATATAATTATGTGAGTACTTTTTAAATGTTATTATTGGATCATTAATTTGTTTCTAGGTGTATAAATTTATACAAATCTTAAATCTCATCAACTTAGACAGTGGTCTGAAAGCGAAATTGTTCAGTTGTGTACTAGCCTGCATTTTATGAAGTCGCACTTTACAATGCAATTTAAACGAGAAATAGCGTCTTCATAAAATACAGGTTATTTGTTGTGAAAGTCCAATACGCCGCGCTGGTCTGGCGAATTTTAGTGTTTTCCATTGACTGCACTGGTGTGCACTCGGATATATCTATCTCGTTTTGTTACATAATTTACTTATAATTGACAGGTCATCTAGTACTAAAGAGATTACAGTCAGATCTATAATTTAAATAAATTTTAATTAATTAATTGAATTTTAAAATAAACAGATGACAGGATAGATCGAATGGAAAGTGAAAGATGCAAAAATAATGTAGTTATGCAAGGGCTGCAGGTTAACGGCAACAATCAGGAAATAATTAAGAAATACCACGGAAAGCTTTGTGTTGAGTGAAGATTGCACTTCTTTAACATAGCGGTCCCAATTCGCACTATCATCGTCCTCACTCCGAGTAGCTAAGGCACTCACGATTGTCTTATTTTATCGCTCGCACTGTCCGTTTCCTCGCAGAGTGGCGACAGCGTTCAACACATGTTTAATACCACGGAAAGCTTTGTAGAGAGAGAATTAGATAAAGAGGTAGGTAAAGACGCAGTGACCGCCAAAAGTTTGCACCATACGGATTTTTTTTTTTATTATTGATTTAAAAAAAAAAACTTTTTGCGCCAATAATTTGTGCATGTTCGATAACCAAATACCGGGTCTCCTACAGAAAACACCCCAAGCCATAACTCCTTTATTTATAGACTAATTTTAAGAAACAAAAAGGTAAATGAAATGAGACAGTATAAAATATGGTCAATTAATTATTTTTTTAGTTACCTCCATTGTCAAACGACTGTCAACTTTTAATTTTTAAATACCTCTGTATATTTTTTATTATTGTATCTGGTAGAGTTACTTTTTCTAAATTTAATGATATGCAACACTTTAAGTTTTGACCAGCAAATATGGCAGAAAATAATAATGAAACAGTTAAATTTAAAATGTAAGTTGTTATAGGAAAACGCGTATTAAAAGTGTTAAAAAATAAAGTTGACAGTTGTTTGCCTATGAAGGTAATTCAAAAAATCTCAAAAAGTACATGCTTTAGAAAGAAATGATCCCGAACGAAGACAGGCTCTTTAAAGCAAGATGCTTAGGAACTTTTAGTCTGCACTATCTCTCGATCTTACACCACTACATTTTTTATTTAGCTTTTATTTAACTCTGAAAATGAGGAAATGTTGCGAAAAAGAATTATTAAGACTTGTCAAGCAATATCTATTTTACAAGATGTAGTTGTTTTTCAAAGCATACTTGACAATTTTTTAAAGTTGTTTTTCAAAGCATACTTGACAATTTTTTAAAGTTCGATTTTCAATTTTTTTCCTATAGCAACTTACATTTGCACACTTAATTTTCATTCTTTCATTTAAGTTTTTTGCCATATTTGCCGGACAAACTTAAAGAGATGCACATCATTAAATTTAGAAAAAGTAGCTCTACCAGTTACAATAATAAAAAATATACAGCCATTTGAAAATAAAAGTTGACAGTCGTTTGACCATGAAGGTAACTAAAAAAAAATAATTGGCCACATTTTATAGTGTTTTAGTCTCATTTCATTTGCCTTTTTGTTTTTTAAAATTAGTTCATAAATAAAGGAATTATGACTTGGGGCGTTTTCGGTAGGACAGCCTGTATAAGGAGGATACAGCCGGTGAGCAATTTTTAGTGTTGCTAAAAATAGTACTTATTTAAGAAACGAAAATTAAAAAAAAGGTAATTTGGAATTGTTGGACACATTAGAAAAAGAATTTAGTGTGATTCAATAAGGCAAAACTATCTTCGGTTTAATATTTCGAAAAAGAAAGAAAATTTTCAATATTCTCAATTTTGCTCAAGATGTGATGCAGTCTATGGGCGTTTGGCATTTAACTCTTCCGAGTGGTTAGTTTACTTATTTCTATTCATAAAAAATATTTAGTAGAATAAAATTTGCTGTTGGGTTCTGAACTGTAGCACGCACAAGCAAGTTTGAAACGTTTCTGGTGCAAGGCCTTTTTTACATAAAATTTCATGTTATTGTTTTTGAATTCTTCATAATACATTTCTCATAACCCCAATTCAGTCCAAGCAGATCGAAAATTGCAAGAGTTGCATCTATTTTTTGGGTTGGACCCGTTTAATATCCGTACCTATAAAACGATAGTTTTCTTGGTAGCCATGAAATATTTACTGTTTGTAATATTGTCGATTTTATAAGTATGGATTTTAACGTGTGCAAAATAAAAATTGCATGCAACGCTTGCAATTTTCGGTCTGTTTAGGATAAGTTACACAATGGCACATGATCTTGTAGGATATCCATTGTGTACCGGAAGGTAAGAAGTTTTCCATTATTTAAAATTACTACGTCCGTGCGCGCTGTCAAAGAAATTTCTACTCACGCTATGAAAAAAGCTTCCGCCAAATAATGTGGTATTCAAATGTTGCAGTGACCATACCGCTCATTTGGTCGTTGGTTTACACTTACAGGTCTACCACACTTGTAAAAACAACATCTAGATTCGTCTCCAAATAGAACTCGACTCCAATCATCCTGTAACAAATCACATGAAATCTAACAAATTCCAAGTGATCTGTGCGATGTTCTGTAGACAAGGCTGGACCTTGGACAAACATATGACATGTCAAATATACTTCCCCAAGACGTTAACAAACAGTTTCGATGCTAATCGGAACCCTTTGCACTTCCCTTAATTCAAATTCGAAATTTTTACTTGTAATAAACCTCTGTTCTAAAGCAAAAAGTGTCAAAGAATGGTCTGAACACTGGTTGTTTCACAATGTTTGCCTTTCCTAGGCCCTCGAGAATAATTACCAATCTCTCTATACCTTCGCACTATTCGGCACACCGAAATTTGGGACACACCGAATCTTCCTCCTACTCGATAATAGCTTCAGTCTTATTCTAACCATACCACTACTTGAGTGCATTCTTCATTGGTCAAATTTCAAAATTCGTGTGGCATAATGACGAAGAAACAAAAACAAAAAACAAGAAAGTCACTTTAAGAATAAAATCGAAATTTAAACATTAAAATTGAAAAGATAAAATAGCGAT
Source organism: Prosopocoilus inquinatus (assembly GCA_036172665.1). Taxonomy (NCBI): domain Eukaryota; kingdom Metazoa; phylum Arthropoda; class Insecta; order Coleoptera; family Lucanidae; genus Prosopocoilus; species Prosopocoilus inquinatus. Next base: position 48,284,810 of record CM069870.1, read on the forward strand.
ATCTTACTATCGCTTTTTGACCTGACATTGCAGTAGGATAGACAAATTGAAGCGGGATTTGCTCCTAATAAATCCCCCATGCAAGGCGGCCATGCTTGCTGTCAAAGCATAATGAAAATGTTTAGAAAAAATTTTGTGCAATTCGTTCTTGATTGCAGTGAAAACCTCGAGCAGCCTCTGGACAGCTGTTTCAGCCCTGCTTGGGGCTTCTTCAGCAGAGACGTAGCTCGACATTTCCACTGCAAACAAAAACGACTTGTCCAATTTATTCGCAATTTTTTTTTTCTAAAAATTTTCATTATTCTTTGACAGCAAGCATGGTCGCTTTGCATGGGGGATTTATTAGGAGCAAATCCCGCTTCAATTTGTCTATCCTACTACAATGTCAAGTCAAAAAGCGATAGTAAGATGTCGCTATTTTATCTGTTCATCATTCTTACATCGCAATTGCGAATAAATTGGACAAGTCGTTTTTGTTTGCAGTGGAAATGTCGAGCTACGTCTCTGCTGAAGAAGCCCCAAGCAGGGCTGAAACAGCTGTCCAGAGGCTGCTCGAGGTTTTCACTGCAATCAAGAACGATTTGCACAAAAAAAAAATTTTTTCTAATAATTAAAATTGAAATTGATTTATTGATTAATGAACTTGCATATCATTTAATTTTATGGAATCACCAATAAGTGATAATCAAATGTAAATAAATGTTGGAAAATGAACCTCGTATGCTTAGCTATTTCATAGGAATGTCAGTCACTATAAATTTTGAATAAAAAATGGAAAATTTCTTATTTTATTGGATGGTGCGTTAATTTATTGGAGCAGTGTATTTGCAGTTATTGGCTCTCTTGTAAATTTTAGAGCAAAAGAAAATATTGTTCTGAATATTAAAATGCACTTAATATCGTATTTAGAACGTCGCAGCCAGTTTCTTTTAAAATGGCAAAAATCTTTCTAAAAGGTTTAGTTAATTCAACAAGTCAGCTATAATCTAAAAATAATTAAATACTTGTAGTGACAACTTCAAAATTTGCAATTTTTGCACTTCTTCGGAGAGTAACCAAGTGCTATAATCGGAGAGTAACCAAGTGCTCATAGCTAAGTTGTTAATAAAGTAAGGGCATTTTTCAGATTTTTACCATTTTAAAGAGAAATGGCTGCGAAATTTAAAGTTCTAAATGTGATATTAAGTGCATTTTAATATTTCGGATAATATTTTCCTTTGCCGTTTTGATCTAAAATTTACAAGAGAGCCAATAATTGCAAATATTTAGTGTTTTATATGTCTGAAAAACGATTCAATACAGTGTGTATGACAATTATCTTTAAAAGTATTTGAACTAACCTTGAAAACACTAATTCATAATTGGAAAAACATAATGAAACTATAAGCATAAACTCATATTATTTACCACGCGCTTCCTCACTTATTACGTCATAAAATTCTTCTTTCAATGGTTACCGATGGCGTGAAAAATTATTTTCAATCGCCAATAGAAAGAAAAGTTGCATTTGTGCAGTTTAATTTAATTTAATTTATTAGTTTGTATAATTGTACCTATATTTTAAAATGTAAAATAGTTAACTTCATAAAGATTTACGACAATATTCTCCAGTATTCTTGAATATTGCAGAAGTAATTGTACTTTAAAAAATCTTTGGTCCATTTTACCACTTTAGATATTTCTTCGTTTCTGATATGTGAAGAAAATTTGTTAAATATTTTAATTACCACGTAATTTGTGCTTAATTGTGCTCGGAATTTAATCTAACCTGATTTTTGGATTTACTACAGTACGTTCCAACCTTAGTATGAAGTATGCGTCCGTTTCTGTCTTTCTTGAATTTTTAATGAAGCTATTTTTATCTCTCCGAATTATCATTAGGCCTGTACTGCATTCTGAGAGTGAAACGCGCTATAATTTCGCGTGATTCATCTAAATATTGTAAATGTTGTTTTGAATTTCCTTCGTTCAAGAGCGACAAAGCATCAAAGCCAATTCCATGTTTCAATAATAAAAATTCCATCTTTGATTAAAATCTAATAATCCCATTTAGGAGATGTTAGGCCTCTAAGGAGAATGATATTGAAATTTTTTCTGGGTTAATCTCCTGTCTACTTATTTTTCGGACTCTGACGATTGATTGAACATCAGCTAGAAATTAATTTTAAAATACTTTCTGTGGAATTTCGTCAATTTGTAATTAAATTTTACAAAGCCCTGAAACAGATGTGACGGCTTATGATGAAACAAAATACCAGGCAATGAGTTTAAAGAAATATTAGACAAGCTTTCTCGAATTCATCGCGTTACATCTAGCGAAATTTGAATGATAATTACTTTTAATTACAAGCAGAGTTTCCAAGCAAATCTCGAAAAAATGAGTCAGCTTTAAGAATGGCAATTATGCAGAGGATTTTCTGAGGAATCTCATCAATTTGTAATTTAATTTACGAAGCTGCGAAACAGATGTGACATTCTTGTAAACAGGGTGATAATAAAATAAAAACAAAAAAAAAAACTTCTAAATAATAATAATATAAATAAAAACATTGTGTCGGATAAGCCAAATAAACAAAAAAGGGCTTTATAAAACTATATTTTTAGTAATAACACCAGTTAACTATTCACATTTTAGATGTATGAAAACAGACTGTAAAAACTTTGCAGCGTCGCTCGTCATCTAGCGACAATCACTCCCTTGAACGACCGGGTCAGACTGCAGCGTCCGCATTATTGCCGTGTTTTATAAATATTGTAAACATGCTGATACTGCCGAAGTGCCGAAGATTATTTTCTTACATTCGGCTATCATGGACTGCAGGATGTCCTCAGCCTGCCGTTCCCTTCATATATCCTATGAATAATACATATGAATAAAAAATATATTAAACTATAAACAATTGACACCCTAGTCTATGCATATAAACTGCAAAAAGTAAAACAGATGAAATTCAGTGACGGTATTCAGACTATCTGGGCCTTACAATAATTTCTCTTTCCTCTACCTCAAGGAAACTAAGAAATTTATCATAGCGAATACACCCTGCCACAGTATAAAACTATCGAGACTGAACGGTTATTCGTCTAAACTGTTCTGTACCACTGAACATCAGATCTATCGGAAACATCAGTTTCCAACTCTGAAACAGTCTCCTGGACGTCGGCTCTGCTAGAAACAACTATTTCTAACACTGAGGCTGCGTCCGGTACACTGAACTACAGAATAACTCCCTGTCCTGTCAATAACAGTACCTACTACCTATAAATTCAGGTAATATCTGGCACTCTGTTGCTGTCCTATTTCAAAATAAACATATAAAATTTTAAACAAAAATAAAGTAACAAAAGTAACCAAAATAGAACCTACTGGATAACCAACTACACAGACCTGTACAATTTAGGGCTTTCCTTTTAGCTCTTAAAATAAAACTGCTAAATGCCAATTTATGCCTGTGCTGTTACCCAAGGTTTCATTTTTTCCACTGCCACTACCGTTAGAAACTTACTACGGTGGCCTCCTTGTAGGTTTTCCACCTGGTAGCGATCATTCTGTAAAACCCTCACTACCCTAAACGGCCCCCTGAATTTCGGCAATAGCTTTTTGCTAGTACCACTATTCGGCACACTAGTAATGAGAGTTAAAACAAGATCCCCTACCTTGTGTTTATCCGCCTGCCGCCTCACCCTGTCATAATACTGCTTCTGCTTCGCCTGATCTTCTGTGACGTGCTGTTGAATCTGTTTCCGAAGATCAGCCAGATTGAGTCGCGAGAAGTCAGGCTGCACTTCTGCAAGCAGATTTGCCTCTGCTGCTCTCCGCGTTTTGTAACCCATCAGAGCCTCAGAAGGGGTGATGTTGATGCCTTTGTTAAACATGGTGTTGAGTGAAGATTGCACTTCTTTAACATAGCGGTCCCAATTCGCACTATCATCGTCCTCACTCCGAGTAGCTAAGGCACTCACGATTGTCTTATTTTATCGCTCGCACTGTCCGTTTCCTCGCAGAGTGGCGACAGCGTTCAACACATGTTTAATACCATAGGTTTCGCAAAATAATTTGAACGATTGAGAAGTGAAGCCACTTCCTCGATCGCTAATTACACGGACCGGGGTCCCGAAAAGACACATTATTTCTTGTAGTATTTTAATAACGTCTCGGGTCTGCTGCGTCTTTACCGGTTCCACTATAACAAATTTGCTGAAAGCATCAACAATTACGAAAAGGAATTTATTGCCTCGAGCACCTGTTTCAAATGGTCCCACATGATCTATGTGGATTGTGTGAAACGGGACTGGGACCTTCTCGATCGGATGCAATTGTCCCTGTCTCTTACCCGGACAGTATTTGTAATAAGAACAGTTTAAACACGCGCTGACGTACTTGGTTACGAATTTTCGCATATCAGCAAACCAATAGTTCTCTCGAATACGCTTTAATGTATTTTCTACACTACTATGTCTTGCGTTATCATGGCATAACCGGCAAACTTGCCACCGAACGTTTTTGGGTACTACCCAAGCTACTTTTCCACTATTCAATTTTCTGTGTACCTTGCCATCTCGTAGCAGATATTCATTGAAGTAATTCTTAGTATCTCCAGTTTTATCCCCGCTCGCAAGAATATTCCTGATGCGTGACAGCTGATCATCTTGTAATTGGGCTGCGACAACCCAATCTTCTTCAACTAAGTCAACTGAATTGACACTTGGTTGTTCGAGATATCTACTTATAGTGTCTACATGAGGCATCTTCTTGCCTGATCTGTATTTTATTTCAAAAGTATACTCTTGTACCTCTAGCCACCATCTAGCAACTCGTGGAATCAAATCCTTCTTGGTGAACACAGTCCTTAGCGCGTTACAATCAGTAACTACTACAAATTCGATTCCTAGAAGGTAGACTCAGAAATGCTTCAAGGCCAAAACTACTGCCAATGTTTCCAATTCGTAAGAATGGTAATGGCGTTGGTCAGTGGTAGTCTGCTTACTGAAGTAAGCTACCATTCTGTGCAATCCCGAACTGTCTTTTTGAAGAAGTGTGCCACCAAAACCTAGACTACTCACATAATTGTGTAATTCAGTGTCATAAGTAGGATTGAAAATTGCTAGTACAGGCCTAGTTACTAGAGCTCGTTGAATCATTTCGAAGGGCAGGTGTTGCTCGGAATCCCAGTGCCACTGCACGTCCGATCGCAACAAACGAGTCATCGGTTCTACTTTTCTTGCATAGTTCTCGATGTGCTTCCGGAAATATCCAGACAAGCCAAGAAACTGACGTACCTGCTTAACAGAATTAGGAGCACGCATTTCCTGGACTACCTGCACCTTTTTGCTTCCAGGTCGCACCCCTTCGGCGGAAATTTCTCTACCCAAATAGTCTATCGTTTCAGTGAAAAACACACATTTCTTCAATTTTAGCGTCAATCCATGTTCTTTCAAAACTTCTAGTACTGTTCGTAGCCTGCCAAAGCCCTCTGCGATACTAGGACATGGTATAATAATGTCGTCGATATATGGAAAAGCTATGGTATTCTTAAGGTTTCCCAACACTGTTCATTAAACGCTGAAAAACAGCAGGCGCATTCGCCAGCCCAAAAGGCATGCGTAGAAATTCATAATGACCTTCAGGGGTCACGAAAGCTGTTTTAGGCACTGAATCGGCAGCCATTGGTACGGGGTAATACCCTGAGGCCAAATCTAATCCTATAAAATATTGATGCCCACCCAAACGATCGATTTTTTCATCGATCAACGGCAAGGGATACTTGTCCCTGACCGTAATAGCGTTGAGTCTACGAAAATCAATACATAATCTATAATCTCCTGTTTTCTTTTTTACAAGCAAGACCGGACTAGCATAGGGTGACGTCGAGTTTTGAATGATTCTATGGGTTAGAAGGTCTTCAATCATATTACGTAATATTTCTTTCTCTTTTGCTGGCATACTGTACGGTATACAACAGGCTCCTCACGGAAAACCTTAATTGTCATCTCAGTTGCCGTAGTTTTACCTATGTCGGCCAATGATAATGAAATACACATTTTAAATTCGTTCAGTAAATCCTGGCATTCCTCTTTAACTTCAGTTAATCAGTTACGTCGCCAAAATTTACATCGTTGGCATTATCCGTCGCATGGCAAAAAACATCCCGAAAACAATCTGGTGTTAATTTAAGGTCTCCCAGTCGACGTATCATAACAGTATCTCCTATTTTGGCAATCAAGTCTTTTCATGAAATCGCAACCAACAATACAATCATGCGTGAGCAAGTTATCTTTCATAACCACTAAATTAATATTTGTCTCGGCTTGACCTATACGTTTGACAATGGACTCTTTAATCAGGGTGGTTATGCTTCCTGTTTCAAGGAGGCAGTTCACCTTTATGCAATTTCCGAACTTATCTGATTTATTGCTTTATTAACAGTCGCGCTTCTCTCATTTTTCTTATTCATGTCCCCACGAAATTTATTTTTCGGACATTCACTACGATAATGTCCCATCTTTTGACATGTGAAACATTTAACCCCACCCTTGGATCTGATCACACTTGTGGCAGTGCTATCAAGTCCAGCTTGAGTTCGCTTTCGGAAGTCACTTTTGAGCCTCTTCTGTTGAAATATCGATTTTATGCTCAGGAGGTCTTTTTGCAAATTTTGAAAGAGAACCTAAAGCACACAAGAAAATACAATTCACTTGTGTCATCATAGTGAGAAGTAATAGCTGAACGTCTCACATCTGTATCAGGTATCCCTTCAATTACCGTATCAACTAAATAATTTTCGGGAATCTGAATATTTAGGGCCTTTATTTTTGTTAATTTGTTAAAACAATATTCTCCAATATTTGGTCCTGGCATTGCAGAATAATTTGCAGCTTCTTTAAATGATTTACCAAATGGTAATGGCTTTTTAAATTGTTTAATCACAGATGTTTTTAATTCTGATCAGTCAATACGAATAAAATTATGAGAGTCGTATCATCGCCTTGCCATTCTCTTTAACCTTCCTGCCACGACTCGCACGGTCTCCAAACCTCCCCAATGATATGCACGAGCTATCTCATAAACGCGAGCAACCCACGATTCCACGGAATAAGCATGATCAGCCGGATCAAACATCGGAATCAGCGCCTCATCCGCTGCCACTGTCGAACGTAAGTTCGACGAAGTCCTGGATGTCGATACCGTACTCGAAGTCCGTTCCAACATCCTAATTCGGCGTTTTAATTTACGCATTTCAGAAAACGACTCTCGAGCGCGCTTATTACGTTTTCGTTTATGTTGTCGCAGCCGGTGCTTGCTACCACGACGACGTGTATCACGCGCTCGCATTCTCGCAGGGGAAGCCCACAACCGAGACCTGGAGCGCGACTTAGCCGAGGAGACGTTGTCCGACGAGGTTCTTTCACGGCACGAACGAAACCTCGACGCTGACGATTCACTCGACATTGCACTTGTATATGCTAATACACAAGCAATTTCAAATTTGGTTCAAAACAAATGCAGTACTACTAAAACTACAAAAGTCAAAACTTACGTTATTGTCCAATGTTCAAAATGGGCTTTGCACTGCACTAAAATGCACTATCCCACTTCTGATTTGTCGGATAAGCCAAATAAACAAAAACAGGGCTTTATAAAACTATATTTTTAGTAATAACACCAGTTAACTATTCACATTTTAGATGTATGAAAACAGACTGTAAAAACTTTACAGCGTCGCTCGTCATCTAGCGACAATCACTCCCTCGAACGACCGGGTCAGCCTGCTGCGTCCACATTATTACCGTGTTTTATAAATATTGTAAACGTGCTGATACTGCCGAAGTGCCGAAGATTATTTTCTTACAATTGTTTTAACCGCTAAATCAGGAAGATAAATGATAGAAAAGAGAAAAGATATCAAAGGACTTGACGATACGTGACAGCTAATTTAACGGAACAGAGGCGTTAAATGTGTTCTGGCGGATTGCTTCCTAAATATCCCTGTACTAAAGCAGTAAAAAGGCGGAAACGAATGACTGAAATTCTGGGAGCGCATAGCAGAAAGAGACTTTGTAATTCGAGCTTCAAGGTCTTTAAAATGCAAATGAAATTATCCTGCGTTCGCATAACGCATTTTGTGTTTGTAATCTCGAAAAAGGAGGAATGTTTTCTACGAGTTCTAAAACCTATTGCGCAGCAAATCTGAGACTCACTGTTGTTCTACTTTTAAAATCGGGTAGAATGGAATGTACAGTTGGGGAAATAGAAAGCGAACAGTAAACTTTTGTTAGTTTAAACCTTAAATTTCGGTAACTATGGTAATTTATCAACCTTCACATTAAGTAAAATGATTAATCATTCCGCTTATAATTAAAAATTATAATTAATAACAAATACCTTATACAAATAAATCATACTAGTGTAATAGTTATTTTTTATTTTACTTACAATTATTGTCATGCGAAATAAAATGAAACAAAATAACAGTCATGCAGCCTTTCGATTGAATTATTGAATACAAATCTCCGGACATTGATTGAATTAAGATTTCTAATATACATATTCCACATCCAAAATCTCACATGATTCTTCCAAAGGCTTCGCTAATCCCATTTGATTCACTGGTCAAAATTTTCTCTTACATTTCCGTTAGAATGACGATACATTCTTAAGAACTCAATTTGACAAGTTATTTCTGACGTTCACTGAGGGTAATAAATTAATTAGAAGGGTCAGGAAACTTGGTGACGGTCACTATCAAAATAATCGGAAATTTCGTTATAAGACTTGTCCCGCTTTCTATTTCCGCAACTGTAATTAGTACCAAAATTTTCACATCTTATTGCTAAAAAATGAACTAAGTGATCTTTTATAAAAACTTATAATAATAATAATAATTGTAATACACATTTTTTTATTCAAAATTTATAAAAAAATTGTTACAAATCGTTTTTGATGGCTGCTTTGGATGGGGTAACTTATGATGTAGCAAACCCGCTTCAATTTGTTATCCTACTGCAATGTCAGGTCAAGAAACGATCGTAGGATGTCGCTGTTTTATCTATTCATCAAAATTTATAGAAACTGGCATTCCGGTGAAATAGGCAAGCATACTAAGTTCATTTCCCAACATTTACTAAGACAGAAGCTATTGTCTACACAACATCGCACAGATCACTTGGAATTTGTTAGATTTCATGTGATTTTTTACAGGACAATTGGATTCGAGTACTCTTTAGAGATGAATCTAGATTTTGTTTTTACAAGTGTAATAGGCGTGCTCGTGTATACCAACGACAAATCGCTTTTGATGGCTGCTTTGGATGGGGTAACTTATGATGTAGCAAACCCGCTTCAATTTGTTATCCTACTGCAATGTCAGGTCAAGAAACGATCGTAGGATGTCGCTGTTTTATCTATTCATCAAAATTTATAGAAACTGGCATTCCGGTGAAATAGGCAAGCATACTAAGTTCATTTCCCAACATTTACTAAGACAGAAGCTATTGTCTACACAACATCGCACAGATCACTTGGAATTTGTTAGATTTCATGTGATTTTTTACAGGACAATTGGATTCGAGTTCTCTTTAGAGATGAATCTAGATTTTGTTTTTACAAGTGTAGTAGGCGTGTTCGTGTATACCAACGACCAAATGAGCGGTATGCTCACTGCAACATTTGAATACTACATTATTTGGCGGAAGCTTTTTATGGCGGGAGTAGGAATTTCTTTGACAGCGCGCACGGACTTATTGGTGTTAAATAACGGGAATCTTAATGCCTTTCGGTACACAACGAACATCCTACAAGATCATATCAAGCCATTTGTGCCTTCCATAGGACGCATTCTTTTTATTAAATGAAGATATTCTTCGACCCCAACAGAAAGTTAAAGATTGCTTAGAGTAGTTTGTTTTTCATGTTTTGAACATTCAATTTTCAAGAGGTATGTCAATAGTTAACAAATATTCACTTAAGTCCAGTTTTACAATGACGGTTTAACTTTGAGCCGAAGCTTAAATCCTTCACAACAATTGTTGAAATAATCGTTGCTAAGGGTTTAAGCCTCAGCACAAAGTTGAGCCGCATTTGTAAAACTGGACCTTAGACCTTATGAAAACATGAACACGCATATATACGACAAATGTATCTTCGTAAAACGGTTGGGTTCTACTGATGGTGAATAATTTCGAATGTTACAACTTTATATTATAAAAAGATATTTGTGTGTGGAATTACTAATTACAATACAAAGGTGTAAAGTGTAACCAATTACTGAAGAATTTATTTTTTCAGGGGGTCATTCACGAAACACGATAAGCGTATGCAACCGTTTGCAATTTGCAAATTCAGGTAACTTAATTCATAAAACACTCAGCCAAATGAGAACATTATTAGTGTAATCATGGGAACAAGTAAACACCGATACGGTAATTCTTCAAAAATATATACAAAGTGTCGTTATGGGTTTGTAAATTGCACCTGATCTTGACGTCCTGCAATGACATTTGTATGATATAGAAATAGACTATATTCTTTTAATTTCATTTAAAAAGTATTTTTATATAATAATTAACACTAGTAAATCTGGTAAGTATTAATTTGCGTGAAAGTGTTCATACATACAAAAATATTTTTTAAAGAAAATCAAACAGAATAACGATTTTCTTGTAAAAGGTTTGATTGAAAACGATGTGACAAGAAGAACTAGACTTTCGAAACCTATTAACGTCGATGCTCCATTATATTTAGCTCTTACCGTTCAGTCTGATTTGCAAAAACCGTGCAAGAAGTGGTTTGACCGTGTTGTTACCATGACAACGTCACTGCATTGCAAAGGATTTGCAATTTGCACCATCGGCAACGACTTACAAGTCCTTTCTCGTGAATGACCCCTAACTATTTACTTGGAAGTGTCATACGCCATTTTCAGCGTAAGTACACGTGTGTCCCCAGATGGACATTATGAATAATGGAGAAAAAACTTTTGAATTTATTTTCACGCTTAGTAGTTTAGGTCTACTTGGCATGAAATGAATTTATGTAGATGGACGTTGAATATCTTCAAGATGCCAGAATTAATCCAAGAAGAAATAATATTGAATTTATGCCAAATTAGCAGGGTTCGGAAATGCTCACTCATGTGCGCACATAAAGTAATGAATCTACTCACAGTTTCCTCACGGACGTTGTTAAACGCGAAGTGTACGCGAATATGAGCAATTTATTCTTTCGCTGTTGTTCAGGTTCATGAGCAGCTCGTGGACACAGGCGTGCGCTCATTCCGGTACAGATTCCGTTCAGATGACCAAAGCCTTACTAACGGGCTTTTAGTTCTTTTTTTTTAATTTACGAATCATCCTCTATAAAATTTGCGAATATTTCTTTCCAAACATTTCTTTATCACAAAAAAATATGTGACAAGCCTATTATTTCATATTATTAAAAGACTTATTTTGTTAATAGAATTAATGATTAATGGTAATTGTGTATTGTTCATTTGTTTAAAATTCGGGAAATGAATTGAAAATGTCGAGTATTTTTAACGGCTTGTCCACACACTCAACGTAAACATTTCACCCATACAAACTATTCCCTGAGCAATTCCGTCCGCTCTCTCATGAGTCATGAGCTCTTCCGCAATGAGTTTTATGTATTCATTTACGTGCGCACACGAAATGATAATATTCATTCTCACGAACATGAGCATTCTCTTCCGAGCACATTTTTCAATACTCACTCGCTAGTGGTTCATGAGTGAGCGTTTCCGAACCCTGCAAATTAGACGTTGAATGTATTCAAGATGGCAGAATTTATGCAAGAAGAATTAATAATAATGATGCAATATCAGGTCAAAATCGATCGTTGGATATCGCTATTTAAGCTATTTATTACTATAGTATGATTTTCCACCGCAACTTTTCTACACTCCTCTGTTATTTTAATGAAACACGATTTTAATGGAAGATTACATGTTGAGTCACACAATGCGACCAGGTTGCCTTGCTAAATCCTGCCGCAGGCACCTTTTATTGTAAGAAGTTTTAACAACTTGACATCTCCATTAAGGAAGAGAAACGCTAACAGGAGGACAGAAAAATTCTGTCACATCCGGTAATCGAACCCGTGACACGTCGATTACATGTCGACTGCTCTACCGCTGAGATAACGTGACTCCAAAGTTCTAAGGTTTTAATTAGGAAAAAGTAGTGAATTTTCGTTTGTCTGTGTTATCTCAGTAATCAGAAATTCATAATCAAACAGAATTTTTGAAAATGTTTTCCCTTGAAAAAAATTTTTTTTTTTTATAGTATACCGTTGTAATCAGCTCACTGCGGCGCATCCAAATATCTAAAAATATATAGGGTGTTCCATTAAAAAAAAAATTAGTTTACACGAGCCGCCATTTTTCTGATCCTCTGTATAGTTCAAAATAATTATGCAATATGGCGCGTATTGCTTAGTATAAAATTCTTCATCGATTTTCTTCTTAATTTTTTTCCCATAGGCCTCAGAGAAGAAATATGCATCGTTGGGCCACCCTGTACAGGTGTTAGTGTAATTCGTAAAATTTGTATCGGGTATCGCCGCATGGACAAAATTTGATTTCCAATTGCTGCACCGAAAAACTGTTAACGTGCCCGGACACAGGTAAAAATTAAGAAATCTATTAAAATGTACGCAGTAACTGTGATACATTTGAAAAAAGGGAAAGGAACTACGTTTTGTTGTAAATGGTGACAATGAGGAAAAATTAATGACAATTCAAAGATACCGACAGATATTCCATATAACATCATAGCTGTATATAAATATTCAGATCCAAGAAACTTCGCTGTTCAGTGATTGTTGCAGCTACAACAAATATGAAAGACAAAGAATCATTGAAAATGTGATTATCAAGGTGAATTCTCCCGAAAATCACAGAATAATTATAGCATAGTAAATAGCAAGATGAATAGTTTAAAGCTGCATGGGAAAAAATTCTAATGTCATATGTACAATAGAATTATTGTAGAAAGTTTATTGTTATTTTTACTGCAATTGTGGTAAATCTTATTTTAAAATATTGTAATTTATACAGGCGCGCAAGTAAATTTACATTATTTTGAAGTAAATAATTGAGATATTTCAAACGTGATAAACTGTATACAGGGTGTTCTTTTACTGTATGCAAATATTTAAACCTGTAATACATAACCATAAATGGCAAAGATGGTACGTCGCCTTGCCTGTGTGAATGACGACCCTGAATACAGGTCAGTGTTTTACGATGTTGTAAATGAACATCTGTTTGATTCGTATGAGGCCTATCGTAACAGTCGAAACATTTTAAACGGGTTCACGAAACGCCTAGTTTAATTAAAATGTGCCACTTCTCTCCAAGTAATTACAATTTTAGGTATTTTCAAATTATAAACCGACGATTATAATTACTGGAAAAAAAAATGCGGATCAGTTAAATAATGACATCACCGTCATTCATCGTTTTATTTTCGGATATGTTGCCCTCACAAGTAATAAATTGCCTTTCCATTTCTAATTAAATAGATTAAGATTTCTTTAGTTTAAAAAAGAAACTTTAAAATAAAGTAGTAATTTGTCTACTGTCTGTACAGCTTAAAATCGGTCGGATGACGTAATCACTCTAGGGAGAATAAAATAGCTGTTAAAACTGATATGTGCTTACTACCAATATGACTGACATTAAATTTACAATTTCTGTTAATTCAATTAGACGTAATTATTGTTTCCGATGATTCCAGTGTACTAAATTCAGCGGTAGTTGATTGTGATCTTTCCGATCACGACTTAATCAAGTGTAGAGTGTGGTCCATTTTTTATGGTTTTACAGGGTTTCTCAGTTATTTATAGGAATAGAAGAAAACCGTTTTCGTGACCCAATGCTACTTTTTCGAGAAAAATTCAGTGGAGAAAACAAAAGTTAGCTATCTCGATTCGTTCGGGAAATATCGGCCGAAAACGAATTTTTCCGAAAAAATATTTTTCACAATATCTCAGTTGTTTGACAAGATATTTCAAAATTTAAAAACTATTTTATTCAGAAATTAACACTGATTTTACTGACAGTATTATCTTTTGTAAAAATTGCACCAATTCGGCGAAACAGACTATAACTTTCTAATTTTAAATGGAAACCGCAGTTGGCTATGATACAAGTAAATTGCTTATTTAATGAGGTTTTCAAAAATGTATAGTTTGATATAATTATTTTTTCAAATAATAAAGATACTTATTATTTTTTATTTTCCGGTAGCTAACAAGCCATCCATGACACTGAAAACAAAAATATAGTTCAATTGTTTTCCCCAAAAACTATTATTAAGTAAAATGGTTAATTGAATTCAATAAATAAATAACTTCATATGTCTATCAGAGACTGACATAAAATCACAAGAACGTAAAAATAGATTAACTCCATTTGAACATTTCTTTAATTATTAATGTGAATAGTTAAGAGATTTTTATAAATTTTAAATTGCATAAGTTAGTCCATTTTTTAAGAAATAATTGAAATGTCGAATATTTCTTAAGTATAATAATGCTTTCAAGAACTTTTGTATATTAATAAATGTAATCGCGGATAGAAGTGAAATAAACATATCTAAGAATTTTTGATAATATAAAATTTATATGTTCATCATTCTTACATCGCATTTGCGAATAAATTGGGCAAGTCGTTTTTGGTCTGCAGTGGGAATGTCGAGCTACGTTTCTGCTGAAGAAGCCCCAAGCAGGGCTGAAACAGCTGTCCAGAGGCTGCTCGAGGTTCTCACTGCAATCAAAAACGATTTGCACAAAATTTTTATAAAATTTAAGATTTAATAATTTCAAAGGAACATATAACATATAATTCTTCAAAACTGCATTAACAGTTAATCCATATTTACATTACTTGTAGTTTTATGAGTTCTCTAATAGCATTAGATATTTATTTTGTTAAACTTAATTACCTGTATTATTTATTCTAATAATAGATTTTTGAGGAAAACAACTGAATTTTCTTTTGTTTTTATTGTCATAGATAGCTTGATAAGTACTGCAAAAAAGCAAAAAAAATGAAAACTAGTATCTTTGTTATTTATAAAAATAATTATATCAAACTTTATATTTTTGAAAACCTCATTAAATAAGCAATTTATTTGTGTCATAGCCAAATACGGTTTCCATTTAAATTAGAAAGTTATACTCTGCTTCACAGAACTGGCGTAGTTTTTACAAAAGACAATACCGTCAGCGAAATCTACATTAATTTCTGAATAAAATAGTTTTTCAATTTTCAAAATATCTTGTCAAACAACTGAGATATTGTAAAAAATAATTTTTAGGAAAAATTCGTTTTCGGACGATATTTCCCGAACGAATAGATATAGCTAACTTTTGTTTTCTCCACTGAATTTTTTTTGAAAAAGTAGCATTGGCTGGCGAAAACGTTTTTTTTCTATTCCTATAAATAACTGAAAAACCTGGTAAAACCATCAAAAATGGTCCACTCTGTACCCTGAATTTTACAAAACCAGAGTTAACTCCAGTATTCAAGACATCTAGAAATTATAAACTCTTTGACTTAAACAATTTTAATCTAGACCTCACTAACTTGCCCTGGAACAACATATACTCCATTCCTAATACTAACGAAAAAATCTTATACCTTAATGAATGTATTCTGCAACTTTTCGATACTCATGCTCCAGTAAAAACTTTCAAAGTCAACAAGAGGCCTGCAGGTTGGTTAACTGATAACTTAAAATTTTTAATGTCTCTTCGTGATAAAGCTAAATCTAAATACAGACAAACTGATCTGCTTCCTCATTTTAACTATTACAAATCTTTAAAGAACCTAACTAACCTTACAATTAAGCTCGAGAAAAAAGCGTATTTTGAGTATCTAAGCAATCAGAGTTTATGGAGCAAATTGAAAGTAATGAATTTAACTTCGAAAAAAGAATCTCTTTCTTCTACATTTGTTGATGTTAACGAAATCAACAATTTCTTTATCAATTCCATACCTAACCATATAAATGCTAATAAAGATATTATTTCATTTTACAATAATAACAATAAATCTCCAACCAATTCTTCTAACTTACATTTTACTGCCGTTGACTTAACCACTATCGGCAACATACTTATTCACTTAAATACTAAATCTGTGGGATCTGATAATATCAGTGCTGATATGATTAAGTTTTGTTGTCCTAATACTTCCTCACATAACTCATACAATTAATTGCTGCCTGACTGACAATGTGTTTCCCGAGGTATGGCGTCATGGGCATGTTATCCCCATCCCCAAAGTCAAACTACCGAACTCTCTTAAAGACCTCAGACCAATTAGTATTTTACCCGTGCTCTCGAAAGTCCTGGAAAAAGTTATGCATAAGCAAATTTATGAATATGTAACTTCACTTCAAATATAACCAGCTTCACAGTCGGGATTTAGGAAGGGCTGTAGTTGCACCACATCTCTTATCAATATTGTTGATGATATCTTGTGCGCTTTAGATGCTGGTTATCTGAGTGCCCTGGTGTTGTTGGATTATAGTAAGGCGTTCGATACTATGAACCATGAGGTCCTTTTTACGATACTTGATAACATTGGTTTTAGTCTGGACGCTACTAATTTATTAAAAAGTTACTTATTTACTCGGACGCAAAGCGTCAAACTCAATGACGTCATATCCAATCCGTTACCTCTAACTTCCGGAGTACTTCAGGGTTCTGTTCTCGGGCCCTTACTGTTTTTAATATACACCAGTAAATTCAATTCATGATGATGACACAGCTATTTCGCTCTTTAACGACAATTTGCTTCGAATCGCCAAATTTTCTGAAGCCCACTCATTAACAGTTAATCCTAGTAAATTTCGCGCCTTAATTTTTGGTTCTGATAAACTATGCTCAGATTTGCTGACTAAAGTTAAATTTTCCTTAAATGGCTGTGACATACCCCTAGTAACTAGTGCTAAAAATCTTGGTCTAATACTTGACAATACCTTTAGATTTCGTGACCATATTTCTTCACGTATAAACGTAGCTTACTCCATTCTAAAGAAGTTATACCCTCATCGCAATATTTTTAATATTAAAACAAAAACTTTACTTTGTGAATCCTTAGTTCTTTCACATTTCTCCTTCTGTGCACCTCTACTCAACAGCTGTCTTGATTCTTTGTCTGAATATCGCATTCAAAAGGTTCAAAATGCTTGCATGCGATACATTTTTGGAATTCGTAAATTCGAGCACATATCTCATAAGCTTATAGACCTGAAATGGCTGAATATGAAAAATCGTCGGTTACTTCAAACAGCCTGTTTTTATCATAGTATTATCTTGTCTAAACAACCATCTTACTTGTACAAAATTGTATTCCGTATAGACATTCATAATATCAATGTGCGGAATAAAGGAACACTTACGCCACCTCTACATCGTACGGCGCTTTTCGAACGATGTTTCAAATACCAAATTACATAGATTTACAACAATATTCGGTCACACTTAAAAAAATTTAATGTCTCCAATTTCAGAACCAATTTCTACGATTTTTTATTTACCTTGCAACAAGATAATAGCTGTTCCTCACAAATTTAATTTAACATTAAAAACACTTTTTCTTTCACAATATTATTTTTTCATTGTATTTTTCTTACATCTGATTACCTTTTAACTTTTTTTTTTTTAGTTGTGATCACAGAACATCTTTAGCTGCATTTTTTTTCTCTTTTTTTCTTTTTTCTTCTTTTATATTCTAATTTTTTTTGTCAATCTTTAAATTTAAGCCCTTAGTCTTAGGCGTTTATCTTATTGCTTTGTCATTGTTATTCAAGGTTTGGGTGGAAGACCACATATGTGAAACCCACCTTTAGGTTTCCCCGCTTACATTACATTACATTTGTAAATGATGTTCTTGTGTTTACTGGGAAATAAAGATGTCTATTATTATTATTATTATTATTAAATTCGGTCAAGTAAAGCATTGTTAACGCGCTTGCATTGCAAATTCCAAAATTTACAAATTGATTAATATCTTAAAGTATTTTCGTATGCATTCGATAAAGTCACAGTTTCGCATTTCTTTTGATGCTTTTTATTACGGCAATAATGTGTGTCTTTACAACGGCGGTCGCTGTAACGCGTTTAAGGTGGGGCAGTATTACATTAGCTTTCTGCAGTTACGAAAAATTTGACAAACAAAGATAGATTTTTGATTCGTAAAAACGCACATTAAGATCGTAACGGCATTTACAAATAATGAAAAAAGAGATATGTTACTCTTGTACGGGGAAGTCTGCGGAAACGCACATAGCGTCCGGGCATTATAATAAACGATATCAGTGATTTTTATTACGAAACGCTGGAGAATGAGTTTAAATGCAGGACTCTTTTTATGATCGGCGGTGTGTGTGGGCACACCCTCTGACTACAAAGGAAGGCGTCAATGACCTTGCTGAATGTTTCTCTCTCGCACATTTCAGCAGTTTCAAACAAGTGGAATCTCCGATAGAAGCGCTTCCATTGCACATTTTAAAATTATTTTCGTTTATATACAGGATGTCCAGGTGTTATAAAAATATTAAAGTTACGTTTTTTTAAATTAAAACACCCCATTTTGATATCATTTTTGAATTCTACACTAAGTTCTGCGTTAAATTTATTTGAGTCATTTTTACGTATCAATCATACTTTTTGATGCGAGTCAATTTTTTCTTGAAAATTCCTGGATGCAAGGTTCCATTCAAAAAAATATATAAATAACAAGAACTCTATTTTTTCAAATAGAACACCCTGTATATTTTCACAGCGTTCCATAGCGTTTTTGATAAACTTTTCAATGATGTACAGTTTGTAGGGTCCAATTCTGATATTTCGTCGATTTATTGAGAAAATAGTAATTTTTAGATGTAAATATTTAATAAACAACTGAAAATTTCTAGTAGTTTTAGAACCAAAGTGAAAAGCGATTAAAATTGTCAACCAATGTCGCACCAGTTGCCGATATACTGTATCAAAAAGTGCGTATTTCATTGGTTTTATATATTTTCACTATGCATGATTATCCGCGATCAATCAGTAGGATTGCGGATTTAATTTCAAATTTATCTTCCCAGTTCGCGTGAATTAGAAATTCTCTTGATGATTTATGACAATTCTAACTTGAGTACTCGGGAGAAACTGATATACTGGTCAGTTTCTTTTTAGATTTCTCGAGTACTCAAGTTAAAATTTGAAAGTGACATACAAATCAATTTCTCTTGAGATTTCCTGAGTACTAAAGTTAGAATTTTCATGAATCATCAATAGAACTTCTAATTCACGCGATCTGGGAGGATAAATTTGAAATTGAAGCCGAAATCATACTGATCGATCGCAAATAATCATGCAAAGCGAATAAAACATTAAACCAATGAAATTCGCACTTTTTGACACAATATATCCGTAACTAATGCGACGTTGTTTTAAAATATGGATCGCTTTTCATTTTGGCACCAATCTACTAGAAACTTTCAGTTGTTTATTAAATGTTTACATCTAAAAATTACTATTTTCTCAATAACTCGTCGAATATCAGAACTGGACACTACAAACTGTACACCATTGAAAAGCTTATCAAAAACGTTATGGAATAGTGTGAAAATATAAAACGCAAAATTTAGTGTAAAATCCAAAAGTGAAGTCAAAATGGGGTGTTTCAATTTAAAAAAAAACGTAACTTTAACATCTTTAAATACTTGTACACCCTGTATATAAACGATGATAATTTCAGCATGTGCAATGGAAGCGCTTCTATTATGCAAAGAAAAAAAAAATTGAATCGATACCTGGAATAGCAAAAAAGTTATGGAAATTTTACGGAGCTCTGGGACAGCCTGTATGTTGAAATTCCTAAATGTACAGGTATGTGCTATCGTCAATTTACAATTTTTATTGCAATCTCTACATCAGTTTACATTACACTAAAATAATTGTTTACCGGCTGTTTTAAATTGGGTGTGCACTGAAGGGATCTGCTAAACCGTAAGAGATACAAATTTGGTTAAATGGAAGAAAAGTTGCACGAATCAATGTCCAACTCGTGTTCATTAACAAAATGATTTTTTTTTATTATTTCTTATTGAGATATTAATAAAAATGTAAAAAGTAGATTTTCTTTTTCTCTCTCTATCTCTTTTATTATACATAACTTTGAAATTCTGATTTCACTTTCTAGACTTTTTGATTCTGCTTCGACTAGAAGTAATAGAATTGAAGTCAAACGTTTCGTTTTTCCACGACCATCATCAGTTTAGATTTTTTAAATATAACTTATGCCTTTTTGTTATTCTATTCGATAGCATTTTTTCTCCTGATTGTAATGATGTATCACACTTAATAGTTGACGTTAATTTGAAGATTGAATAATTCAGATTTTATGTAAAAATTGTATTTAATATCTACATAATTTAAAATTTTTGGAACTAAAAAGTTTTTTAAACTTGAAACGGATAAAATTATGAAGGGAAAACCAAATAAACAGCAGCATAAACACATTAAATTACAAAAACAAAATACATAACTTGAACAAAAATTATAAAAGAAGAACATGAATTTGAGAAATAAATAAATTAAAGTAAATCCTCGAAACGTCCTCCACTGTTTTCAAGACACACATTCGTTCTTAATTCTATGTGTTGTCTTGCGTGACGAATATGAATTCGCGAAACATTTCCACAATAATTAATATTCGCCTTCTTAGTTCCCCCTTATTATTTATCTTAAAGCTAGTCACTGTTTGTCCAAATGTCCAAAATACAAAGCCTATTTTATCCTGTTTAAATTATGCAGGGTGGTCCCGATATAACGTGCCAAGCTTCAACTGGCAATTCACATCGTCAAAATAAGTGACATAATTTAGTACCATTTTTGGACTTAACCATGTTTAAAAAGAATTAAAGATCGTGAACTGTTGAGAGCCACCGAGTGCTAAAGAAATTTAAAAAAATTACATTATTATAGAAAGTATCTTACAAATTGATCACAAAAAAAATCGTTTTTAGCTGCCAATGTCTTGGTAAAATACACTATTCAGTAATTTTTAAATGTTTTTAGTATAATTAGTATTCACTTTCTCTTTTAACTCAACAGTGTGAGTCAAAATTAAAAACTAGGCTTTGTTTAAGCTATTAATATCAACTATTAAGTGTTATATACCATTACAATCAGGAGAAAAAATGCCATCGAATAGAGTGATAAAAAGATATACGTTGTATGTAAAAAATGCTATCGAGTAGAGTAATAAAAAGATATACGATGTATGTAAAAAATCGAAACTGATGATAGTCATGGAAAGACGAAACGTTTGACTTCAATTTTGCCACCTCTATTCGAAGCACAATCAAAAAGTGCCCGTAGAAAGTTAAATCAGAATTTCAAAATTATGTATAATAAAAGAGATACAGAGGAAAAAAGAAAATCGACTTTTTTACATTTTCATTAATAACTCAAGAGGAAATAAGAATAAAATCATTCTATCAATGGCTACGATTTAGCCATTGATTCGTGCAACTTTTCTACATTTACTACATTTAGCCGAATTAGTATCTCTTAGGGTTTAGGAGATCCCTTCAATGCACACTCAGTTTGAAACAGCCGGTATAGTACATGAGACACATGCTGTCACAATAGAAACTCGCGTGTGAATATTTTTCTCCGGTGCATTTAAAGTAATAAAATAATTCAAAAAGGCACGCAGAGAGTTGTCCCAGATTTTTTTGGCTTGCATAGCAACTGTCAAGTACCGCAAAACGCGCTTTAGCTCGTGCCAATCGCCGTCGTTTGCTTATTTTTTGTACTAAAATACTGGCAGAGATCAAAAAATGCCTGTATATAGAAAGTTAAATTAGAATTTCAAAATTATTTACAATAAAAGAGATACAGAGGAAAAAGGAAAATCGACTTTTTACATTTTTATTAATATCTCAAGAAGAAATACGAAACAAATCATTCTGTCAATGCATATGAATAAGGCATTGATTCGTGCAACTTTTCTTCCATTTAACCAAATGCATCTCGTAAGGTTTAGTAGATCCCTTCAGTGCACACTCAATTTGTAACAGCCGGTATAAAGCAAGCAGCCAATTAACTTTTGATAAGCTGTACTGTTGAGTAACATCTCGGTTTCATCCTTTGATTTCTGATAGCTTGGATCAAGTGGTACATTCGACATCTTTGCATCTTTTAATCCAAATAATATGGCAATTCGATTGATATAACCGGTCTGAGATATTTGATAATGTCCATCTTGATCCTTTTGATTCGCTATACCCAAATAGTGTCGGATGTCACCAACTAGATCTTGCATTTCAAATTCCGATGAAAACAGCTTTTTCACTTGTTCTATTCCTTCTTGTAGTTTACATGCCACAATCAAATTATCAACGTAAATCAAGGAGCGAGTGGACTTTTTTGACAAAGAGTTTTTACCGGTTGAAATTTTCTGTGAAGATATTTACCGCTTATCTAAATACGAAATCGTCGTTCTGACGGGGCAAATCCGTGCGTCAGTGTACTTAAAAAAAAATTGAAATTGCAAAAAAATCTTAAGTAAAAGATTATAATACCTCTTCAAATTTTAACACATTACATTTAACACATTTTTAAGCCATATAAAAACTGACAGACGTCCTAGTCGAGCATAAGTTGCTGCCTGACCATTGCAAAGTTGCTTTCTTAGACATCGTATTCAAAATGTTTTATACCGTCTGTCTTTTATACAGAATATTCACATTGCTGTATAATTGATAAATCTTGCTGGCCAGACCAATTCGATGGTCGTAATATTGCAAAAAGTGTTAAGGAAGTTTCCACGTGGGTGCGACAGAGAGGAGCAGGAACAAGATGATATCTGAGCAATTCCAGATACTTTTCACCCGTTAGTGATCCTTCAATAAAATAACGTCCTAAAATTCTATTTCTAACTATGCCGGCCCAAACATTTATCGTCTTTTTTTTAATTGAGGTGGACCTCCATCATTCAGTGCGAGTTCTGGAACGCCCAATAGCGATAGTTTTGTCTATTGACCGTACCATTGACAGTGAAGGTAGCTTCATCAGAAAAGATAATACGACTGACAAAATCAGCATCAGAATTCAACTCTACGATCAGTACGTCTTCTTTTAATTCATGAACTAACTTAACTCTGTATGGATGCCATTTATTTAGATTCAAGTACTTCACAACAGAAGTTTGACTGATGGAGTTATCTGCAGCCACCGATCGTGAGGCTTCATGCGGATTATCTTGTAAATGCAACAAAACATTCAATTGAACTCCTTCCGATACTTTGAGGTGGTGCAGTAAATTGTATCTAACATGCTCCAGCTCAGAAAACTTTCTAGTAATTTTGGAAATTGTAGTGTGCACTATGGGATCCTCGTCTGGATATTTATTGTTAAATAAAACACATACTTCTTCTTGTTGTCTATCCCCACATCCTCTCATAATCAGAATTTCGATTCTTTGTTTTTCTGTCAAATAACAAACCATTTCGCACTAATTCGATACTGTAATAGTTATTTACTTAAGCTTTCTAAATAAATCTTAACGGGCGAGCTGAAGTTTGTGGAGCAAGCCCCATAATCCAGTGAGCCCAGTAAAGATTATTTGCAAAGGGTGTCGCGTACAAACTTTTATTTTCACTTTCACATGGCGACTTTTAAGTAATTTACATAATTTTTTTTTATTAAAACCTTTTTTTATCGAAGGCTTTATTTCTAGCTAGACGTAATCATGATGATGTAAACACACAATCTGCTCTCTAGAAGCCCATTTACTAAGAAGGTGGAAATAAAATTTACTTACGAATACTTATCATTTATTTGTAAAACTGCTGAAACATCCGCGGCTATCTCGAGTTTATATTTTTTGTTTTTTACAATCAATTAATACATTGTAAAAGTATTTGTTTCAAAATGATCATTTATTTCAAGTTCCGAGAATTTCGGCCGCAGATGATCTGGCACTGGATTGTTCTACACTAAACGTTCACACTGTGTTCTGTTTATAGAGCCTTGATAAATCTCGCGATGAGAGACAAGTCATACTACTCTGTAAGGTGGTTATTGGAGTTATGGGTTATGGGGAAATTATTATAAGGTTATAGAATTATGGGGTTAGGGGTTAAATGTATAGGGTTATTGGATTATTGTGGGTGCACAGCTCCCTTTACCGGATCGTTGTGTGTAATAGGACTTAACAGCTTGGGTTATAGAATTATATGGATTATTGGTAAAACCTGAAGTGATGGAGTTAAGTGGATCACGGATTCGAAAACATATAGTAAATATAGTCTGACTTCCAGATCTGAAAAAAAAATGTAGGTCTGTGTTATCCTTCAGTGGATATTTATTTTATTTTATTTTATTTTATTTATTTTCCTTTTCCGTTTGTTAATAAAATTTGTTCTCTTTCTTCTTTTATTTTCGTTTGGTAATAAAATGGACCGCATCCTTTACTTCATTGTTGAAATAGAAATAATGAATTCGTTTCCGCGATACAGAACTAAAATGAAATCCTTAATTTATTTCATCTTAACTGTTTTACTGAAGTTATAAGAATTATTCAGGTTCATTTATTCTCTTTATTTAGGATTAACACAAGCGTTGAAATAAACTGCTTAATTAACTACATAGATGTTAGATAAGTTAAATGAATTTTATAACGAAGTTGAAGCTAAAATTGTATTTCAGAATAACAGCGAAATTCATGAGTCCTTAGGACTAAGGATGTTTCTTTATCAGTCGGATGTGACAATAAAATTTAATAATCATAATTCCATCTTGCTACTTGCTATTACAATTTGGGATGTTACAGGAATAACTGGGAATAATTCCTGTTTTACTTTTATGGTTTGTCCTAAAACTTAATAAGATTATTTCGACGATCTGGGACCGAAAAGTGCCTCAAATGACAGATATTAATCAATTTCGTAAGCAGAAATTGGTTGGTATAACCTCAGAGGACTCTGGACCGCATAAATAAATAAGTAATCATATTTTGATGTCTCTCCTGCCCGGTTTCTGAAACGATACATAACATTACGTAGAGATAAACTCAACACTTTTAAAAACCGTTTCTCAAAACTTTATCTGTAGGTAAAGTGTATACGCAGGAACGTAAGCAATTTATACTTTTCATAAAGTTATCTGTCAAGAAAAATTTATGTTAAAATTTATTTATCGTTTCAGAAGCCGGGCATCAGAAAAGTATTTTATGTGCAGCTTTATTCCTTTACTTATTGAGTTTCATTCCTTTACTTTATTAGTTTATAGAAATTTCACGCGCGGGGCATTTATAATGAATTCGCAATATACGTATAATAAAACAAAATTCAACATGTGATTTGAGAAAGAGGATGTTTAAAAACAAACTGTTTATTTGGGGCACCTTATACCAAGACAATTTAGGTGAATAGAAGTATATTTTCGACAGTGAAATGATATGGAATTTACAGAGGTGTACTTTAGTACATAATTAAAAGTTTAATAAAAGTTTGAAAGAAAATCATGTTGGAAAAAAGTTAGTTAATTCGCTTAGAAAAGCAGGGATCGGCAAAGTTCGTTTGTGTACTTCATTAACTTCTTTGACGCGTTTCTTTTTTTTGCATTCAAGAGAAAACGAAAATGTCTACAAAACCACAACACAACAAACTTTGACTTAAATTCTGCCTTAAACAACACATAAGTTAAATTACAGGAGAGAAGAGAGAATTGCTTCATATACGTTTTTCGGAAAAAAAAATTCAATTCTCAATCAATAAATTAAGCGTAAGATTTTGTAGAGCATCCCAACTTTCGAGCATCGACTCGAATAAAATATTCTATCGACCCCCTGCAACATTTTATTAATATTCTTAAAATAGTATGTGTAGATTCAATCTGGTTTTATTTCCTTTCTTTTTGTTATTATCTTTACTTGATATTTTCTTCTTATGTTCAAATTTTCGGTTAAAAATTTGTCAAGTTCTTAATTCGATTTGAATTAGTGCATAGAATTTTTATATTCGTCTTATCTTCCTCACCGATCGTCTTTTGTTTTTTTTTTCTAATTTCTTATTTGATTTTATTATTTATTATTTTAAATTTTTAATAAAATGAAATGATCGACCTTTGTTTTTTCTTTTATTCGATTTAATTTAATTTGTTTTTATTGTCAATTTTCAATTTATCATCTTTTGTCTCTGGTTTTCATTTATTTGATTATATTATATGATTTTATTTATTGTTAAATTTTATTGATCATATTTTTTTATTTGGATTGATTGACGTTTTTTCTATACTGGATATGAGTTTATTTTATTTATTTTAATCCTGTTGATAGATCGCCATTTTTCTGTTTGATTTTATTTTATCTCTTAATTAACTGATCGTTTATCTTCTTGATATTTACAAATTAAATTTGACTTATTGTTAGCTTTAAACATTTTTATTTTCGCCCTATACACATATTTAATTAAATTATTAAGTAATTGTTTATTGAAGTTGTTAGAGTTTGATTACTATGTATATATATAGCTTAAACGCAAACCGGAAAAATAGTATTCCGTTTTCTAAATTTGTCACTGTAAAATGTTCAATTCAAATTTATTTATTATTTGCAAAGTCTTCTACTAAAAATAAACCGGCTGTTCTTAAAATAAAAAAATAATATGCAAAAAAAATAAATTTAATATAATAGGCAAAACCCTTACAACTTTTACTTTTAGAGTTTTTCTCTGTCTCCTAAAATAAATAGGGTGCAAAATATTTAGAAAAAACCTGTACGTCCTAAACGCACTATACAGGTGTTCATGGGAAACCGCTACAATAGCTAACTCTCTTATTTGTATTTTTACGAAGTAACTTAAATTAGAAAAATTTTAGAACTTCTCCTCCTTGTTTTTATGGTGCTTTCGGAAAAACAAATGACAATCAGGTTTTCGAGATTTTCAATTGTTTTCAACTTTTTTTAAGTGGAATGTTAGGATTTTTATCATTGTATCGCGTTCAGGATTAATGATGTCTGTAAAATATAATCTCCCAAAGCCTACTATTTTATAAATGATTCAGTAACAAAATCTCTGTGTTCACGGGAAATGGCTATAATTGCTAACTTTTTTATTTGAAGTTTCACGTAGTAACTTAAATTAGAAAAGTTTCAGGACCTTCCCTGCTCGATTTTATGGTACCCTCGGAGAAACAAATGAATATCAGGTTTTTGAGATTTTCAATTGTTTTCAACTTTTTTAAAAGGAACATTACGCTTTTTATCATGAAATCGCATTCAGGATGTCAAATGAAGTATGTCTGTGGAATAATATCTCTCAAAACAGAATATTTCATAAATAATTCAGTTTTGATAGTCCCGGGAAGAAGTGTATCGTTGCGATAGTCTTTTTATTCACGAATACAATTTGGTGCGCGTTAAAACAAGAGAATAAAGGAAGTGTGTTCAAACTGTCAGACCTTTGTGAACTGTCATGATTCAAAATTTGTTTAAATTTAGTTCAAACTAAAAACCCTTGGGTCCAAATATTGAAAGCGCGACATATTAAAATGTCTAATACCATTATTTACCAAATAATTTATAAAATAGTAAACTTAGGAGGGGAATATTTTAGAGAAATACTTAATTTGACATCCTGAACAAGATACGCTAATAAAAGATATAATGTTCCATTTAAAAAAGTTAAAAACAATTGTAAACCTCAAAAACCTGATATTCATTTGTTTCTTCGAGGGTACTATAAAATCGAGCAGGGAAGGTCCTGAAACTTTTTTAATTTAAGCTACTTCGTAAAGTTTCAAATAAAAAAGTTAGCTATTGTAGCCATTTCCCGTGAACACCAAGATTTTGTTACTAAATCATTTCTAAAATAGTAGGCTTTGGGAGATGATATTTTAGAGACATAATTAATTTAACATCCTGAATGCGATGCGATGATAAAAAACCTAACATTCCGTTTAAAAAAGTTGAAAACAATTGAAAATCTCAAAAACCTGATTGTCATTTGTTTTTCCGAAAGCACCATAAAAACGAGGAGGAGAAGTCCTAAAACTTTTCTAATTTAAGTTACTTCGTAAAAATACAAATAAGAGAGTTAGCTATTTTAGCGGATTCCTATGAACAGCCTGTATATAAAGAGTATCTAAATAAAAACCTGGGCAAGGAGGCTGTGCAAAAATTAACAAACAAGGTCTGTACGAGTACTTTTAGCAGGAAAATAAATCGCCATAAGGTAATTTGTTAAATATGTCATTTTAATATCAAGCAAAATGTAGATATAACTATAAAGTAGGTTCACAAAAATTAAAGTGTCCCCATTTAAAGGAAATAATTAAAGAAAAGCAATAAAAACATAATAGTTCAACACCAAATTTTGACGTAACATTTGACAGATTCGCAGTTGAATCGATATGCATGTAGCGAGCAAATCATTGATCACAACCTATTTGACCAGATTTTAAATTAGACGCTTACTATATCAATGCGTTGATCAATTGAAGTCTCCGAAATTCCGGCGTCTGGGCATTACTGTCAGAATTAATTTGTTGTCCGAAGATTGGTTTACGGCGAATAATCTATGCCCAAATCTTGAAAAAATTCAAAATTTCAATTTTTCTCTAAAACAACAAAATAAAAATAATGACACAGTAAAATTTCTGGGAATCACTCTTGACACTAAACTTTCTTTGAAACAGCATATTACAGTGTTAAGCAAAAAATTATTATAAACATTTACAATTTAAATGCAAGTAATTACAAGTTTAAGTATTAAATTAAAATCTAGTGCAATTCAAGAAGCTGTGGTTCGTAATTGCCGAACAAATTAAAAGCGAGGTACAAACAAATTGTAATTTTTCATTCCATATTATCTTTAATAGACTTACCAACATTTTACATTTACTTTTTTTGGACCGTAAGTAGTAATACTTTTATAGCTAGTAGCGAGATTGTAGTAAAAGTTTATTTATGTAAAAGGGTGAAGGAAGAACATTTTCAACGTGCATAAGTTTTCGGATTTATTCGTCGATAATTGATGTCATAAAACACATTACTTCGCTCAGTGAATTAAAAATTTAAATAAAATAATTAATAACTTCACGATTAGGAAATTGAAAATATTGGAAAAAAAATTTTTTGAATGATAGAATATTCAATTTGGAAATTTGAAGTGAATATTTAATTTTTATAATAGTAGTGAACAGCATAGCAAAGTATATTTCTTATTATATAGATTTTGTAATTACTGCTATATCCTAGCTCATTTTATCTGAAACAGTTTTGCGATTCAAGTAAATAGGTAAATATTTTTGACAAAACTATTTTTTTTGTTTCAGGAAATCTTCCAAACTATTTACACCACACATGTAGGCTGCCAGTTAACCATGTAAGTTTTACTTTCAGCAAATTTCACATGTTTATTGGACCAAAAACTGGTTGTTAATAAAATTGCATAGGACATTATACCTTTAATCAAAATCAGTGTGGTATTTTTAAATCATTTTGTGCTCGCAAATGTACATACTATCCCCGCTATAAAAATTTGGAATAAGATTTTAGATGAACTTTTGAGCTGTTATGTATGTACTGTTAAGTATGTACAGTTGAAAAAAAAACTCGCAGCAATCCATGGAAAATTAACGTGCGTCTTAACTTGATTGTCCACTTTATCACTGACATTTGTTGAACGTAACCGTTAAATTATTCATCTTCAGTTTTCACGTTAAATATTCTATTCGGCAATCTGTTCTTTACGGAACTAAACAAGGTTTTACTAATTACTAACTTTCCTATTAAACTTCAGTCGTTATGGTGTACAGTAATCGGTAACATTGCATTTGAGGCTGTTTTCTGCGACAAGTTGAGTGTATGGGCTAAGACTTTCCTTTGTTAATCGTTGTCATTCCAAAGCATACTAGAGTTTTTTTTCGACTGTACGTTTAGTTATAGACCGCTTTCACACTAGCGACTTAGCAGCGCGATTTAGCGGCGCGGCTGAATCGCAGCGGACGCAATTCAGCCGCGCGACTTTCGCGTACATCATTTTAATGTCTTTCATATTTTTGACAGGCGCGCGATTCAATCACGCGATTTACGCGTATATCATTTTGTATGTACAGGGTGGATTAATTTCGATATCTCTTATGGGCATCTCCGTAATTACAAGAGATAGAAAAAAAGTAGTGGCCAAGTCTCAATCTCTTTTTTGGAGATTAAGTCAATAGTGTAAACAAACATTGGCTATCATCTTTTGTTTTCAAGTTATAGGCATAAATTGCTATTTTCGACTTTTCGTTTATTGGTCATATCTCGCTTATTTCTAGAGATATTAAAAAAACTGCTTGAACATTATTAGCTCACTTCTTCGAATACAATTCAGATTTTTTAATATTTACTTAAATTTTCGAGATATAACATAAAATTTTGTTTTTTTAAACAGAAATCATAGTAGGCATTGTGTTGGGCAGAGTATAGCGGCAATAGTAAGCAGGTAGATTCCAGAAGAACTAATTCGAAATTAAATCAGACTTTGAAGTCTATTGGACTGAAACCAACAAATTCAGATACATGCATATACAGAGATGTACAGAAGAAGGATACCACAATCTTATTTATATATGTCGATGACATTTTAATTGCTTCGAATAATCAAAATCGAGTAAAAGAAATCAAGAAAAAATTAGCCCAAAAATTTGACGTCAAAGATATGGGACTCGCAAAATATTGCTTAGGCTTAGAAATTGAACAAACTGAAGAACAGATCACGTTATGTCAGAGTGGATATATTAAGGATATTTTACGAAAATTTGGTATGGAAAATTCCAAACCTGTAAAAACTCCAATTTCCATAGGAACAAAATTAATGTTCCATCCAAAGCCGGAAACTGAAAAGGCTAATTATCCTTTCAGGAAATTGAGGGAGCATTAATGTACATTGCAATCGGAACTCGTCCTGATGTTACTTATGCTGTGAATATGCTTAGTCAATTCAATAATTGCTTTGACAGTGTACATTGGTTGGCTGCAAAACGCGTTTTGCGATACCTTCAAGGCACAATTGATGCTAAGTTGATTTATAATCGTGACAACAGAGGAATCGTCGGTTTTGCAGATGCAGACTGGGGGAACTGTACATTAGACAGAAAATCTTACTCAGGGTATGCATTTATACTTAATGGTGCAGCGATTTCCTGGAGTTCAAGAAAACAAAGAACCGTAGCATTATCATCCACTGGGGCGGAATATTTAAGTTTAACTGATGCTGCAAGAGAAGCTTTTCCTTATCAACTTTTCTTGAAGAACTTGGATTTAAAGAGCTATCTAACATTACAATTTATAATGATAATCAATCAGCAGGGAAGGTGGCTCAAAACCCAAAGTTTCATTCAAGAACTAAACACATAGATATTAGGTTTCATTTTATTCGACAGGCGCTAATGGATCATCCATTGAAATTGGAATATCTTCCCACAGAAAAGATGACGGCGGATGTATTGACCAAGCCTTTGCCCGAAATCAAGCATAACTACTGCGTCAAGAGCTCGGGTTTACATAGTTAAATAATTATTAATTAGGCACGAATTGAGAGGGGCTGTTGGAGTTCAATTATCGTACCAAAATTAATATCAAGTTAGTAAATGTTTGATATAAAATAATGTTATATTTTTCTCTGTATAACTCAAGAATAATAAACAAGTTCTTCTGGAATCTACCTGCTTACTATTGCCGCTATACTCTGCCCAACAGGTTATGGGCCCAGCACGCTTCCACTGCCTTCCTGCTTGACGAAGACCGTAAATGGCTTTCCGAAGTTTGCACACTTTTTCTCCAGATTTCAGTTCTTGTAGCATTTCTTTGGCTTTCTTGATAAGTACACTATCTTTTTCAGTTTTGATTAATTTTTGCAATGTCTCCATCAGCAAATCAGGCTTTTCCATATAAATATCTATGTCGCCATTTAAATATGCTGTTGTTATATCTAATTGAGTAATTGAGTAATTTGCAAATTGTACTTAGCTGACAATGCCATAAGTAAACGGAGAAATTCGATTCTTGCAACTGATGCAAATGTTTCTATAAAATCGATTCCAGGTCTTTGTGAGAAACCATGAGCTACGACTCTGGCTTTCCTCCGATATAACGTTCCATCTGGATTATATTTATTTCGAAGTACAGTTCGACAACAATAACTTTGTTGTCAACGGGTCTATTAACTAATTCAAAAGTTTCGTTAATAATGAGACTTTTAATTTCGCTGTATATAGCGTTTTTCCATTCGTCTCTATCTAGACCTTGGATAGCTTTTGAATTTTTATATCTGATACATTCGTTGCAATTGCATCATAAAACGGGTCGTCGTCATCATCATTAACATAGTCGTTATCAACTGAAACTTCTTGAAAATCATTTTGCTTGAATTCTGCACACTCAGCGGCTTCTTCTTGTTCTTCTTCTTCATGTGGAAGATTGGTTACTATATTGTACCTTTTAGCAGGTCGGCCTCTTCTCCCACTCAAAATTTTTCTTGGTCTTCCAGGGCCTCTTCTCGTATCTACGTTGATTTCTGGATCGTCGACATCTTCGTCTGCCTGATTTTCTTGACCAACAATGCGAAGATTTGTTGCACGTCTTCATGAAACCGATACTCTTCATTATTTTTCTTGATTATTCCAGGATTCGTATCATTTGAGTCTATTTCCACTACTTTTGGCGTTGACGTGTCCTCTTCGCAGTACTTTTTCATGCAATTTTCAATTTCGGTATCATTTGTGAATTCTTCATAACTATTTTCTGATCCAAATTCGTTGAGAAACTTTATGTCTCTGGAGATGATAATTTTTCGCTCAGTCGGTAACCAAACTCTATAAGCCTTCGAACTTTCAGAATAGCCAACGAAAATTCCTTCTATTCCACGACGTTCGAATTTTCCTTTAGTAGGAAGTTTATTTAGAATAAAAACTTTACTTGCAAAACCCCTTAAATACTTAATATTCGGCCGACAACCATTCCAGACTTCATATAGAGTTCCTTTATTCAGTGACTTCGTTATGCATCTGTATCGTATATGATTCGCTGTTGATTCGCTGTTGCGATTGCTTCCCCCCAAAATGATGGAGGAAGTCCGGACTCTACAAGCATGCAACGTGCTGACTCAACGAGTGTACGATTCCTACGCTCAGCGACTCCGCTTAGTTGAGGAGTGTACGGAACTGTTAAGCGTTGCTTTATTCCCGATTTCTTAAGAATCTCGTTCACCCTGTCATTGCAAAATTCTTTTCCATTTCCATTTCCAAATTTATCCGATTTCATGGATCTTATCTTGCGTTCTGTTTGTGTTTCCACTAATTTTTTTTAATCTTCAAATGCGGTGACAGCGTTATTCTTGTTACGTAGGAAATATACGTGACACCATCGGGTATAATCGTCGATGAACGTTATAAAATAACGTGCACCTCTTTTCGAAATCGTCCTCATTGGTCCGCATATATCGGTATGAATTATTTCAAGCAGATCCTTTGAAGAATGTTCGCTTTTCGCAAAAGGTGTGCTTGACATTTTTCCTGCTAAACAAGTTCTACATCCATTTGGCCATCTATTTTAATTCCTAAGACTTCTTTCTTCTTTGACATTTCAATTATGTCTTTAGAATTTAATGTCCCAAACGGCTGTGCCATACTTTCATGTTTTTAGAATTTAAGTCTATGGCAAGACAGGCTTCTTGTTCTTTCTCGCGCATGTAAAACAAATCGCCAATTTTGTTTGCGACAAGTTTAACGTCACTTTTGTTGTTTCTTATGATGGCACAATTTTTCTTAAAAATAACTTCATTGTCACAATCGACTATTTTTGCTACAGACATAAAATTAGTTCTAAGATCTGGCACATACAGAGCATTTCTTAAAGTAATAATGTTGCTTTTGTTGTTGTTTGAAATTGTGATTTGTACATCATCTTTTGCTTTTACTGGTGTTGCTATAGTTTCAAATCACTGTTTACTTTTTCAGTACGTGTGAATCTTCGTTTTTACATAAATGGGAAGTGCACCCACTATTAACACACCATAATGTATTTGCATCATTAGAATCCGGCCCTTCGATGAAAAAATTATAATGAGTTTCATCTGCCAAATTTGATTTATGGCCATTTGATTTTTTTTTTTAAAAACAAACTGATTCTTTGTGCCCTTTCTTTCCGCAAAAACCACATTTATATTTTACCTTCATATTCGATTGCTTTTGTTCCCTTTCCGCAGCGTTTTCGACATCATTCTTCTGTTTCTTCAAGAATTTTCGACCTGACTTTATGAACAAAGCAGAACTTGCATCTTCGATATTTTTCTGTTTTCGCGCATGAAACTCTTCGATGATTTTGATCTTTAAAGTGT
Organism: Prosopocoilus inquinatus; assembly: GCA_036172665.1. NCBI lineage: Eukaryota > Metazoa > Arthropoda > Insecta > Coleoptera > Lucanidae > Prosopocoilus > Prosopocoilus inquinatus. The sequence continues at coordinate 48,319,226 of CM069870.1, forward strand.
CAGCGTCCGGTAGATTATCTCGGGACTCGATCGCACACCGAAAGCTTTCGTAACTGCTGGGTAAGCAATAAAGCAGCATAATCGTCAAAAGATCGCCATTTATGTCTACTTCCATAGACTGCAGCTTGTCCACGGCATCAAAAAATCCAGAAAGATGTTCTACAATGTCATCTTCTTCTTGCATCTTGTGCTGTATGAGGCGTTTCAAAAGAGTAGCCTTTCTTGCAGGTCCTTTCTAAGCGTAGATGGATTCAAGTTTCTCCCAAATGTCCCGCGATGTTATACATCCACGAATTTGTTTCAATTCAGACGGGTTGATTGATAAGATTAAATCCGCTTTTGCTTTTCGATCTGCAGTGAGCCATGCTTTAAGAGTAGCTTGTGAGGCTACTGCCGGTATTCATAAACATAACTTACGCTATGCGTTCGTTTACAATTCGCCGTAATTCATAAACCCTACGAATTTCCCGCATTTTGGGCAAGTAATTCATAAATTGTTCTTAAATTCTCACTGGTTATGCGACCAAAATAAGGAAAATACGTCCAGTTTATGAAGTATGACGAATTGTAAACGAACGCATAGCGTAAGTTTTGTTTATGAATACCGGCCTACGAGAGCTTCGTCTTCACCTGTTTCCACGGGCTTCGGAATTTCGCCGGAAACGTATCCCCAAGAATCGTTCTTTATTAGCAAGGCCTCAGCTTGAATTTTCCATGTGTCCTAATTACTACGCGACAACATTTCCAGACGTGTAGAATTTGCGTACGCCATGACAGCTGACAAAATCGCACAAACCTTTTCGCAGTTTTTGGCCTTTAAATTTTCTTCTCAATAGAATATCACACTTGCGTATTCTGGACCCATAACCTGTTGGGCAGAGTATAGCGGCAATAGTAAGCAGGTAGATTCCAGAAGAACTTGTTTATTCTTCTTGAGTTATATAAAGAAAAATATATCATTATTTTATGTCAAACATTTACTAACTTGATATTAATTTTGGTTCGATAATTGAACTCCAACACATTGCCCTCATTAAATAGAGATTTTTTTTTCAGTTTTCAAAAATTTATACTTTGTTGGGTTTATTTTTTATAATTAATAGGAAAAACTGTCATTTTTATTATTATCCTTGCATAAATATCCTAGTCTCAAAAGGTTGGGTTCAATGGTGCTGATTTTTTGTTTTGCAAAAAATTTTAACCAGCTTTCAAATATTTTCACAGTTTTGGCTAAGTAAATAATTTCCTATTCGCGTTAATTTACAAAATTCCGTTTTATCGTTTTGAGCGACCGTTCTGACCAGAACTCCTATTTGACTTTCTATTGAAAATGAGTTTATTATTCATCACGTTTCACAGAACATTTCATTTAAATTACGTTAAACTACGTATTATTAAAACGTGTTATGACCGAAAACTTATAGGAAAATTGCCTTCAGTCTATATGGTCAACATCGCACGAACACTCAACGTTTCACTATCGGTTGATAGCTTCGTTAGGGAGAAACGTTGAACGTTCGTTCAATTTTCAGTGTCCGTTTAAAGGTGGAAAATATTTTTTATATAATTTCCATCGAACAAGAAACAACTTCAATAAAAAATTTATGATTGAAGTTGACTCTTGTTCGATGAAATATGTGAGAGAAAACTATGTATATTTATAGAAAAATTGTTTTCAATCTTTAAATGGTCAAAATTGCACAAATACTCAACGTTTCACTATCGGTTGATAGCTTCGGACAAGAAACGACAAGAAACGAAAAAATTTATTATTGAAGTCGACTCTTGTTCGATGAAATATGTGATAAAAAATAGTTTTTAAACTTTAAAAGGGACACTGTGAAATGACAAGAACACTCTACGTTTCGCTATCGCTTTATAGTTTCGTCATGAGTGAAAAAATGTAAATCAACAAGTTTGTCAAGAGAAACGAAAAGGTAACGTGATTTTAAACTAAAATTCGAGTTGTCCGAGTAAACATAAATTAGAACTAAATTAAGGTTTCTTTTTTTTGTTTCTCTTGAGTTATATTTTATTAAAAACACAAAAAGCAAAAACCAACACACAAATAGTAAAATATAATCAAAATCGGACATGTATCAAACTAGATTTGCGTGCATTCATATTTAATAAAAAGAAAAAAACTTTTGCCAGATCGGTCGCGTTGTGCGCTACATTTCTCGAAAAGAATTTTGTAAAATAAAGTCTAAAGGTTTGAAAGTTCGTTAATATTTAATAAAAACAAAAGAAAATGTCGGCACTGTATTGAAACCATCCTACTGAGACCGGGGTACGCAAGGATAATAACAAAAAGGCAGCTTTTCCTATTAATTATAAGAAATAAATCCAACAAAGTATATATTTTTGGAAACAGAAAAAAATTTCTATTTAATATGAATTCCATCAAAAAAAACATAACTTTATATTATATTTCGAAAATTTAAGTAAATATTAAAAAAATCAACTACACCACTGAATTGCATTCCAAAAAGTGTCCTAATAATGTTCAAGTATTTTTTAATATCTCTAGAAATAAACGAGATATGACCGAAAACAAAAAGTCGAAAATTGCAATTTTTGCCTATAATTTGAAAACAAAAGAAGATTCTACAGCCTAGAGTCTAAAAAGATCGTGATCGTTCTATTATAAATATGATGAGTTAATTAATGTCGCTATGGTATGTTCGTCTGCTTACCGCATTATTGTACTTCTATGTTTTCTATGTATTTCTATGTTTTTACGTTGCCGTAGAAACAAGATTAAATTTGCATTCAAACTAAGAGACCTTTCACACTAGCGTCTTGGAAGCGCAATTTTGTTGCGCTGCCATGTGGCTGGGTTTTTTAATACATGAGCATTAATTATTGGCTTTAATTTTTTTAGTATGAACAGAGACGAATGTTGCCCTTTTATTGAAATTGGTCATTATTATCTTTCAAATGTTTGGTAAGATTTGTCGATAAAAAAGGTAAGTATACTTGAAGTCTACAACACCAGAACTATATAAAATAAATTCCATAACTTCTTGAACTATTTTTTTACTTTAACAGCAATATTCTTTTATAGTAGACAGGTGCGATTAATCTTTTTTTTACAAAAATGCAAAACGTAAAATGCGAATCAAAAGTGCTTAATTTGCAATGCCCGTAAATACGGACGGATTGAAAATTCAAAATGCCGCTAGCAATTACAGTCCCGTCCGTCATCTGCGAAACGTATTATCTTCGTAAATGAAAGTTTAAAAAAGGGTCACATGTATTAAAGCTTCAGTCTATTGTTCTCGATTTTTGTCGCTCTAGAACGAGCTCATCGATCGACGCATTTGACATCCAGACGTTCTCTATCATAACGCCCCTGACTTCCTCCCAAAACTATATGCACGAATTGAACATAAAAAGATTTGATTTTCCATGGCGAGCAAAGAAAAACAAAATAGAAAAATTAATTTCAGCCCAAAGTACAAAAAAATAATATTACAAGAAAAAAATACGTATGATTCTAAAAAATGCTGACCAAATAAAAAATCGATATCCAAGATAATGATGTTAACTTATACCTATTTACACTTAATATTCAAGACATTACTAAACAAAAATTATTTCCAAAATGTCGTTACTTTCATACTTAAAAAAGAGCAGCAGGGAAACAAAATGGGTACAGTTATAAAACTGTTTTATGGTTGTTGTAGCGTATAATATAATCTGTTCGGATTATTTATTTTCATAAAACTTTTAGCTGCACTGTAAAAATTGATTGGTTGTACGTAACCAAATATTATTGTATACAACTTCAAAAATTATTGAAATTTGTAACAACTAATTTATTGATTGTGATAACTACTATTTCGTTTTAGCGTTAACTTCTTGTGGGAACAGATATCTACCATTGCAAGTACTAAATTGTATTTGTTGTCACAACAATTGATTAGCTGCAACAACTACTTTGAGCAGTAATGGAAATTGACACTCTATAGTGTTAGATAGTGATAGTTTTTCTGTTAATTCAACAAAACAAATCAGTACATGTAAAATAATAATTTTGTGAATATAATATAACAAATAAATACAATGGTACATGTAAAGAAAGTAATTGTTATATCAAATGGATTACATATTCTAAATGCAGACAATTTTGTTTCCCATTATTGCTGAAGTTTTATTATTATTCTGGGTACGTTTCTACAAATAAATGTATTATTACTACAATAATTATAAAAATATACTATGGATGTGCCAGGTGCAAATTTTGTAACTGTTACATACATCAATGGAAAACAAAATTATTTGCTTATAATATTTAATTTATTTGATATAAGTAACATATATTAGTTTTCGTTAGATGTAGATATCAATAATATTATTGACTGTATTATGAATTCGATTAAAACTGTAAGCAAATCATTTTTAGAATATATTTACGGACAAGCAAACAAAAATAATAAACTTTAAGAAATTGAAATCATAATATTAACATATTTTTCTGGGTAAAATAGCTTGTTAAGATATTACAATATAAACTTGTATATAACTTGAACATTTAGTTATTTGACGAGTAATAATATTATTTAAAATACAATAATTATTACAGAGATAATAAACAAAAGTGCTTTAGGTGTGAACAAGTAATGCCCAGGTAATTATTACTTTTGCTTAATATACCTGCCTGTTCAGGAATATACATACACATATAATATATACATAATACACGATCACAAGTTATTAAATAAGTTGTATTATAAATAAATAAAACCAGATGTCAACATAAATATATGTAAATTTCCGGTATATATTTCGGACTTTACACAATAAAATATTGCAATTTAAAGTAATAATATAATATACAGTGACCGCCAAAAAGATCGTACCAAATAGGAAAATTTTTTATTACTGTTTTTTTTAACAACTTTTTACAGTAACAGTTTATGCTTGTTCAATGATCAAATATATGTGTGACAATGCTGGTGAGCAACTTTTAGTGTCGTTAAAAATAGCACTTATTTAAGATACGAAAATTAAAAAATTGTTGTAATTTGGAATTGCTGGATATCTTAGACAAAATTTTAGTAGGATTAAATAGTTATTTACAAAATGTGTGTCTTGATTGCCAGACAAAATTTCCTTAGGTCTAGTATTTCGAAAAAAAATAGGGTTTTCCATATACCAAAAGTTGGGAGGAAAATATATCGCGCAAATACATATAAAGGAAACTTTCACTATTATCAATTAAATATTCTAACTTTACCCGTAGTTTCTCAGAACGTAGATTACTGCTACACCATGAAAAATCTCTTTGTCTTCTATAACAATTACACAGTTTTAATCTTGTACTATTTGCAAGTACTAAAATTATTAGTTCTGGGAACTAAAAGCTAAATTTTGTTTTTTTTTTTGATGTGATTATTAGATATAACGAGTGTACAATTGAAAAATTCATCAATCGGGTTTTGATTTTTTGATGAAAGAAGATGAAGTGAAAAAGGAATGACTTCAAAACTGATGGAAGTCTGACTGATGGTGGTTGTTAAGATGTAGTGTTTTGCTTATAGGCTTAAGTTACCCTTCCGTAATGGCTTTGACTAGGAATATAAGACTTTTTCTTAATCGAAATGGTACTTAATTTGATGGTGTTTGGGTTCATTTGGTACAAAATTTTATGACAGAATTTCAAGCAACATTTCTATATTTTGCTACAGATTCTACGCAGTTTAAAAAAAACTAGACGGAGTTGTAAGTTTGTTTAATGTTTAAATAAATTAAAGTACTTTACATTAGTTTTTTTTTGACAAAAATGACCATAATTACCTTAGCGTATTACATAAGAGATTAAACATAATTAAAGTTCTGAAAAGCCAAAGACAAGAAACCCCGTAAAGTAAGTAAGTACTGGACTTAAAGGTGATAGATAAACTTAAGCTCCCCGTTTCTTGAAAGCGGAGCTATATTTTTAAAGTGGTGACGTTTCACGTTCATTTAATTCACGACCTGTTTCACAATATTGACAAAAATCAAAAGCCACTTGATGAAATTTTCATTTGTACAGTCGTTATTTTAAGTGCAAAACTATTGTGATAACTTATATTTCTAAGTTGTTTGTAATTCATGGCTTTGGTAACTGACATTTTTCTTAGGTAGACTAATAATTTTCTAGTAGCTACAAATTGTATGCATTGACGGAGCAAGTAAAAGAAGTACATGTTGTAATTTCACTTGATTTTGCATGCCATCCGTATAGAATTTCGTCAGACAGGGCACATAAATGCGCTTGGGTTTATTTCCGTAAAACAGGTGTTTTATTAAGGTGCTTATACATATGCAAGCCGAACTGTTCGCGAACCATGAAAATTCGAAATCTTCTCCTCAGGTTAAATCGGAACAATAAATATGTAAACAGCTTTGAATTTTTAACTGTTATACAACATAGTATTTTACTTTTTAATGTACGAAGCTAACAAAGACAGTAGATTTATATTCCAAAGGTACTTTTGGCTTGGATTTTCATTGCTCTCACAGTATTCACACACACAAAACACACAAATACCTTGTTTTATATGAATGTTGAACAACTATTGTTGAAGGAACATCTTCGTAGATACCACTTCTAATAGGCTGTATCAAAATAGCATCAATCTTCAATACTTTCCGACATATTCCTAGCATAAATCTTCGTAAAACATACACGTAATTCAAGTTTTACTACTAATTCATTTGAGATTAATTTCCACTAAATATAAAATTTTTGCAGGTATGTTATACATCGCTTTAAAGACCATCTAATCAAACTAACTAAAAACTTAATATGGGTGCCACATGAAAAACAAAAGTTAACACTAATAACTTGAAAACAAATGACAATCGGGGGTTTCTGTTTGCATCAAAAACTTTGTCTTAAAAAAGTGTCTGAACAATGTAAAAGTTTAGAAGAGGTCACATAAGGTGTTATTGAGTTATTGAGGAATATTAAAATCGTCAAATTTTGATTTTCTTAAATTATCTTAAAATTTAAAAAAGTAATAGTGATTTTGAAATGAGATTTGTTGCCAGCATTGAATTCTGCAAAACATTCCCCATTTAACTGTTGCGCTATGTCTTGTAATAACCGAGATGCCAATGGTGAGCATCGAAATGTGGACATAGTGTATATCAGAAATTAATTAATCAGGCCTTACCAGACAATGCAATTCAATAATAAACCCTTGATTCCAACTCGAACTTGGTTATTTTTGACTTATCAAGTTTTGCGTTAATACTCTTCATGTTATAGCCGCTTTACATTACCTGCTGTTCATATATTATTTCTGAAGTGAAATTCAAAATCCATTGGAAAATCAGACACCAAGAGACCCTCTAGTTAGAGTCCGGCAGAATTACTCATCTTTCAACAAAAAAAGTCGCGTCGGTGTCAAATAGACCCGTGATATTACCTATCCTTGCTTATTTTCAAAGTAAAATTCAAGTGTTGACGCCAAACTGCATTTAAATTCTCTAAGTCTTATGATTGGTTGAACACATTTGCGAACTTAGCCGCGCATACGATTTACGATTCCAACCGTAAGTAATTAATCGGAATTTCGAAGGTTATAAGTTCGTACACAGAATTGCATTTAAATCTGTGTCTGTCATACTTACGATCTTCCTGCAGCTTACGAACTTATGGATTTACGAAATTACGATTAGATGTGCAGAATTGCAGCATAAATGTTCCCTCTAGATATACTGGGTGTCTCATAACGTACGGAGGAGATTGAAAGGGCAGGTAGAGGAGATCAAATTAAAGCATTTTTCCCAATAAATTTTTGGTAAAAAGACAATAATTAAAAAGTTACAAGAAGTTAAAGTTAAAGTACTTAAGAAACAAAAGTTACTACCTGGAGTAATATTGCACGTTTTAAATTCAAATTTGGGGTATTTAAGAGTTAATTGAACACTGCTTTACATGAAACAACTATCTAAATAAATGTAGTCACATAAAAGTTGCGACTATTTCATGTTTTCTTTTAATACCCAAAAACGGATTTTCATACTGTGCTTCGCCTACTCATTAAACAAAACTTAGAAATAGATTCACACAGATATTTTATGAATGGCGGTTTCGATAAATTTAGAGTTTATTTGACAATAAAGTTGCAGTTTGTGAAATAATTTTGATTAATTAAGAAGCCATAGGTGTAAATGAAAGAAGAAATTAAGACAGTTAAACTGCTGTACCTTTCTTATTATTAGGTTTTAGTCAAAAGCGAATTATTTCGATCTCCGTAGGTTATGAAACACCCAGTATAAATATTCCAATGTCACAAAATTTTCTTCAATCCCCAGAACGATGAGTGATTATAGTAATCGCATTAATGATATCGTTTTCTGCATTCAAACAGTGTCAAATTTGTCTCGTTAATTCTTATTTTATATTTACTTTTTCTTCTTTTCTCTCTTATTTCCTTAATTTCTACACTTATAAATTTTATTTTTCATATTTGTCATTGCCCCCTATTATTTAGTTTTTAGTTTTAAAATATGCAATGGCAAATATGATAAATAAAATTTATAAGAGTTTTACTTTACATTAACGTTAGCACAAAATTTTGTATAACTTTCATTATGCTTGGACAGTAAGCATGGCCGCCTTGCATGGGGTGACTTATTATGTAGCAAACCGGCTTCAATCGATCGTAGAATGTCGCTGCTTTAGTTGTTCGGTAATGTTAGAATTGCGTCTCAATTTCTTATTTTACAGTACCTTGTGGCAGTCTACAGGGTGTCCGACCATATCTCTCTAGTTATTAATTTTACGAAAAAATGTTTCAAATGAAAGATTCACAGGATCATGTGGAGCATATTTTAAAATTAGTTTGACGTGTACAGTGTGGTTCATTTTTGATAGTTTTACAGGGTTTCTTAGTTATTTACAGGAACAAAAGAAAACCGTTTTTGTGACCCAATGCTACTATTTCAAGAAAAACTCAGAGGAGAAAACAAAAGCCGAAAACGAATTTTTCCGAAAAATTATTTTTCACAATATCTTAGTTGTTTGACAAGACATTACAAAAATTTAAAAACTGTTTTATTCAGAAATTGGCACTGATTTCACTGACAGTATTATCTTTTGTAGAACTAACTCTGCGAAACAGTCTAACTTTCTAATTCTAAATGGAAACCGTAGTTGAATATGACACAAATAAATTGCTTGTTTAATGAGGTTTACAAAAATGTAAAGTTTGATATAATTATTTTTTCAAATAATGAAGATACTAATTAATTTTGTTTTGCGGTAGGTAACGAGCCATCCATGACACCAAAAACAAAAAAAAAAGATCAATTATTTTCCCCAAAAATCAATTAGTATTAAGTAAAACAGCTAATTTAATTCAATAAATAAATAGCTTCATTTATCTATCAGAGACTGACATAAAATCACAAGTACGTAAAAATGGATTAACTTCATTTGAACATTTCTTTAATTATTAATGTGAATAGTTAAGAGATTTTTATAAATTTTAAATTGTATAAGTTAGTGCATTTCTTTAAGAAATTATTGAAATGTCGGATATTTCCCAAGTTTAATAATGCTTTCAAGAACTTTTGTGTATTAATAAATGTAATCGCGGATCGAAGTAAAATAAACATATCTAAGAATTTTTGATAATATAAAATTTAATAATTTCAAAGGAACATATAACATATAATTCTTCAAAGCTATATTATTTATTCTAATAATAGATTTTTGAGTAAAACAACCGAATTGTCTCTTGTTTTTATTGCCGTAGATAGCTTGACAGGTACTGAAAATTAGTATATTTGTTATATTATATAAAAATAATTATATCACACTTTATATTTTAGAAAACCTCAATAAACAAGCAATTTATTTGTGTCATAGCCAACTACGGTTTCCATGTAAAATTAGAAAGTTATAGTCTGTTTCGCAGAACTAGCGCAGTTTTACAAAAGACAATAACTTCAGCGAAATCTACATTAATTTCTGAATAAAATAGTTTTTGAATTTTCGAAATATCTTGTCAAACTAAGATATTGTGAAAAATGGATTTTCGGAAAAATTCGTTTTTGGCCGTTATTTCACGAACGAATGGAAATAGCTAACTCTTGCTCTCTCCATCGAGTTTTTCTTGAAAAAGTAACATTGGGTCGCGAAAACGGTTTTCTTCTATTCCTATAAATAACTGAGAAACCTTGTAAAACCATCAAAAATGGTCCTCTCGGTACAGTGTTCCGTTTAGCCTGGGCGTTAGGTCACTTCATTATTTTAAATAGAACACCCTATATATTTTACATTTTCGGGTTCTGGATTAAATTTTAATGTGACCTTGTGTACCACACATAGGGTATAATCTAAACCGTTTTGGCGTTATTCAACTTTTCTTAAAATTATCGTTCTTGCAGTACCTCAAACAAATGCAAATATCTTCCGAAAAGATGACGTGAGGGACTTGTGACTTTTTTTAGAAGTTTCGTCTTGAAACGCTTTTTCAGTTACACTGTAAAGAGAAAATTGTAGCAACATAAGTTCTTTAAAAAAAATTAATAAACTTGAGAATATTCAAACGACGATAACTATTTTTTTAATGGAATGCCATATAACTTTTATCCTTATTAGATGTGCTATTTAATTCTTTTTTCAATGATATAGGATTGTCGATATCTGTTGTTAATAGTTTTTTCAGTATTAAATTTTTTTTTACGATTTTTAAAAATACACGAAATATTGAGACCTTTAAGTTCGTTGCTATGGTTACACAGCAAACAAATTGTTTTTCTTTCCCTAAGATTATTAAGTATCATGCGACATTAAAAATTTTCAAATTAATCTTTAAGGTCTCTTGCTTAAGAAAACATAGTACACAGGTACGGATTTTACTATTGCCATGGATATCCAAGCTAATAAACCCTAAGAAGAAACTTCTATTGCTGTGGATAGATACATGTGGAGACAACAAGACGTATTTCAGCAGTTGAAACATTTTTTTAACGAATAAGTGGATTCGTGGAGGAGGACCAGTCAGTTGACCTGCTCAGTATCTCATATGACCGTATTTTAGGGTTTCATAAAACAGCGAATTCGTTTAAAAATGTTCCAACTACTGGAGCACGTCTTGCTGTGTCCTCATGCATCTATCCACAGCAATAGAAGTTTCTTCTTAGGCTTTATTAGCTTGGATATTTATGGCAAGAGTAAAATCCGTACCTATTATGTTTTCTCACGCAAGAAACCTTCTTAAAGATTAATTTGAAAATTTTGAATGTCGCATAATACTTAATAATCTTAGCCAAAGATAAAAAAACAATTTGTTCGCTGTGCAGCCGCAGTAACTAACATAAAGGTCCCAATATTTCATGTATTTTTAAAAATCGTAAAAAAAATTTTAATATTGAAAAAACTATTAACGGCAGATATCGACAACCCTATATCACTGAAAAGAGAATTAAATAGCGCATCTAATAATGATAAAAGTTATATGTTGTGTATCTGTTGAACTAAGATAAGAAACACATGAAATTCATTTAAAAAATGACTTAGGACCTAATGAAAATTCCAAATGCTATAAAAATGTTAAAACTCAAAATATAATCCAGGGAGTGATTTTCTCGTAACACTTGATTACAATAGATGGAAAAAAAATGTTATTCATAACTTTCTAGAAAAATTTTGTGCAAATCGTTTTTGATTGCAGTGAGAACCTCGAGCAGCCTCTGGACAGCATGGCCGCCTTGCATGGGGGACTCATTAGGAGCAAATCCCGCTTCAATTTGTCTATCCTACTGCAATGTTAGGTCAAAAAGCGATAGTAAGATGTCGCTATTTTATATGTTCATCATAACTTTCTAGATTGAAAAATAAAAACGTTTTTATTTCGTTGTCATAGAAATCACAGAAAATTACCGATTGATACCTATTCGGACTCGTAACGATAACGTAGATTTTAAATATGTAAAAATATACAGGGTGGTGTGTTTTGAAACGCAACATAGAAAATCCCATGTTAATTTGCAGGTGCTCGAATATTGGCTTCCCTAATTATTTTACAGCAAAATTCCATTTAGGTTTTTTAAAGTACTCTTCAAGATGAATCTGTCTATGACATTTTGAAAATTTTTCATTCGCTCAGTTTCAAGATATTTACAAAAGATCAGTAACGAAATTCAATTTATACTAATCACGCACGGCCTTGATCAATAAATGTTAAAATAAATTATTGGAAAAACTTTTTTTTTCTATAAGTCTTTTTCAAAAATGAACTAGATTTATTAATTATCTTTACAATTTTCAATATTATTGATCAAGGCCGAGCTGATAGTTGGGAATAAATTGAATTTAGCTATAGAATATGTTCTTAAATATCTTAAAATTCGGCGTATGAAAAATTCTCAAACTTTACAGACACATTTTGAAGAGTACTTTAAAAAATCTACAGGGAATTTTGCTGTAAAATAATTAGGGAAGCCAATATTTGAGAAGCTTTAAATTCACAAGGGATTTCCTATGTTGCGTTTTCAAATTCAGCACCCTGTATAGTGTGTTCCATTTAAATTAAGAAAGTCGATATCACTTCCGGCGATACCAGAAGTCCTATGCCGGCAAGCATTATATCAGAATATTCCACTTTTTTTATATTATCTCCAAATTTCATATAAATCGAAAATAAAGATTCTAAAAGGGTGAACACATGGCGTGGGACACCGGTAGAAACATTAGCAATACGATTCGTGTAATTAGTTTTTATCACTACGTTCAAAACAATCTTACCAATTAGTATCGAAAAGAAAAATTTCTGAATATCAAAAATCGAAATATTAACTAAAAATTACGTAACCAACTTCGATAGCAAATGTTATTTGGAGAATTAATTAGAATTAAATTTTAATCAATAACAGTCTCAAGAATAATTTTGAATTATTACAGTTTTACCAACTGATTATTTTCTGGTACACTCAAAATTGCTTACAATTGAAGGGATTAGAATAAAAGGGATATAAGTGCAATTATTCGTACACCGAGATATTTGCATCTAAAGTTAAGTGAGTAATAGGAAGTCGCGAAGAAATAGTACATATTTCTAATCGCTAACAGCTCGCGCTGAAAGCCGGAAATCGTTTCAATCTCTTTTATACCACACAGATATTAACTTCAGGTAGTCAAAAATGCACATAAAATTCTTTTGTTCAAAAATGCACTTATACCCCTTTTATTCTAGGCCCCTCAATTCCAAAATGTGGTGTATAAGTTCTTTTTTTACATAAAATAAAATTTCATGGTGGTTACGATTTTTTTTTTGTCCTCAAATTTATAGGAAATAGCCATTTAATATAGAGAAATAGAAATCGTTTTATATTATATTATATTTTATATTATGCCTAAATAACTTTACATGAATTCATTCTTTACATGAATTTGTAAATTAAGAAAAATGCATTTAAATTTTTTCATGTGACATAGGTAAATATGCGTTTTAATCAAAGTTGTAAATGATTCTCGTGGTCAAGTAAGCAGTGTCAAGTTCGATTGAATTACGTAACTGTCAGGTTGAGGTGTCAAACCCTGACCACAACTTTTCCATAATTTTTTTTTCGTTGACCGTTTATTAATTTCGATGTTAATGAATTATTTTGTTTAAAAAACGATGTATTAATAGACGTCATTAATACACTCTTTTTCATTAATTAACCGTTTTTGCGATTTATTTATTATAATTTTGTCCCAAAGAAAGAGTTTACGGTCAACGAAAAAATTTAAAAAAAAAACATTTAATAGTTATTTAGTAAACTAGTTTGTTAATGGGCGATTAATAAACTCAACTATTAAAGGCATTCACTCGCTATCGCTCGTTCGTGCTTTAAACAGTTTCGTTTATTAATCGCCTTCATTAACAAACTAGTTTATTAAATAACTATTAAATGTTGTTCGCTTCGGATTTGAACTTGTAAACTCTCAATGATAAAAAAAAGGACAAAAATCGTAGCAACTTCGCCGCTAACTACGTGGCCATATACACGTGGTTTATTTTTCCTCTCTAATCGGACTGTTAGGCGTACAATTTGAAAATTATTATTTTTTCTTTATTTTTCAGTAAAGTTAAAGTATCATACAATTAACATAAAAATACTTTAAATACCAAAATATTTCCAATTGCAACTTAAAAATTGGTATAAATTTACTCAGAAAGATAATATAAATCAGTTTTTGTTTTGCTATGTTAAATTCCGATGTCATATTGTCAGTCGGACAGACGGTATACATACATACATTTGTGGCGGCAATTTTAAGGAACGAGAGAGCGACTCACCTTCCCGGAATAACAGGAACTTGGCCGACACCGGATATTTCTTGGAGCCCACCGGGTGACAAAGAGGTTCGATGAGATTCCGGGGATAGGAGTCAGTCAGTTCCCGTTACCGTCACGAATCGTTTCAAGTCTTTAGCCACGAGGCACTTGTATATAAATATTTGTAAATATTATTATAATAAAGATTAGCCAAATTGGTGACCCCGACGTGATCGAAAATGGCTCATAATAATAGCACATCCGATCAATTAGTCACCTGTGATATCGCGCGCGTAAGTGTGAAAATTCCGACGTTTTGGGCCGCTAAACCGGAATTGTGGTTTGTGCAACGAGAAGCGCAGTTCGAACAAGCCAGAATAACTTCAGATGCCACGAAATATTGTTATGTAATCGGAGCCTTAGAACCTTCGCAGTTAGAAGAGATAGAAGACTTTCTCGTTAATCCGCTAGATGAAAACAAATACGCTAACATAAAAAAAGCACTAATCAAGCGGCTTTCCGTGTCAAGAGAACAACGCATACAACAACTCCTAGATCTTGAAGAAATTGGAGACCGAAAACCGTCACAATTCTTGCGTCATTTGAGAAGATTAGCTGGTAATACCGTGACAGATGATTTTCTCAAAGCATTGTGGCTCCGACGCCTATCCGAAAATATGCGTGCTATCTTGGCCGCGCAACCGGATGCTATACTGACCGAATTGACAGAGTCGGCGGATAAGATCCACAAAACGTTATCCGCTACAAATCAGTGTTCAGAAATCTCGAAACGAGAGGAAAATTTGCAATCCACGTTGCAAGAGATAATTCGCCGTTTGGACCACCTAGAATCGCATGGCCCACGAAGACATTCGGCGGAACGACGAGAACCTCGGAAGAACTACCGTTCGCCATCATACCGCCGAAGGCAAACTAGAGGGTCCGGTGCACGGACGGAAGTTAACAACGGTGAGTGTTGGTATCACCAGAGATTCGGCGACGCCGCGACACGATGCCGTTCCCCGTGTGACCGAGCTGCGGGAAACGCTTAGGCCGTAAGTTGAGTGCGGTGAGCAACAACGGCCCAACACTTCGCCGCCTTTTTGTTACCGATAAGAACTCAAAAATTTCGTTCCTAATAGACACGGGTGCAGACATTTGCGTATTTCCCCGTTCAAAAACGAGCGGAATTAGAAATAAAAGTGACTATAAACTGTACGCGGCAAATAAGACAGTCATTAATACATACGGAACTATAGTGCTAAATTTAAATCTAGGATTAAGACGTGAATTTTTGTGGCGTTTCGTAGTCGCAGATGTGGATAAACCGATAATTGGTGTGGACTTCCTATCACATTTCGGTCTGCTAGTAGACGTTCGCAACAACAAAGTGCTAGACAATACAACCTGCCTGGCAACGCGCGGTAAGGCGGTGAAGGCGAAAATAAACTCGATTAAAACGGTTAAAGGGAAATCAGAGTACGACAAACTCTTACGCGACTTCCCCGAGCTTACGCGGCCACCAGGTATTGGTAGTGCGGTAAGACATAACGTAGTGCATCACATCAACACTACACCAGGTCCTCCATTGTTCTGCAGACCAAGAAGGCTCGCACCAGACCGGTTACGAATAGCGAAGGACGAATTTAAGATGATGTTGCGAGAGGGCATCGTGAGACCATCTAAAAGCTCGTGGGCCTCAGCGCTACACCTGGTGCCCAAGAAAAATAACGAGATGCGACCATGTGGAGATTACCGCGCTCTGAATAGCCGGACGATTCCGGACAGATACCCGATTCAACACATCGAAGATTTCGCTCACATGCTAGCCGGTAAAGAAATTTTTACCACCATCGATCTAGTGCGAGCCTACAATCAAATACCGGTCGCAGCGGAAGACGTAGAGAAGACCGCTATTGCAACACCCTTCGGCCTGTACGAGTTCCCACGCATGCCGTTTGGGTTAAGAAATGCAGCGCAAACCTTTCAACGATTCATTGACGAAGCACTGAGAGATTTAGATTTTTGCTATGCATATTTAGATGACATATTAATGGCATCGAGTAACGCTGACGAACATAAACAGCATATACACCAGCTGTTTCGGCGTTTAAAGCAATACGGCATAGTAATTAATTCCGATAAGTGTGTGTTCGGACAAAGTGAAGTGCGTTTTCTAGGATACCTGGTAGACAGAAACGGGACGAAGCCGCTACCCGACCGCGTGGACGCAATTTTACAGTTTCCGCAACCTAAGACCGTGAAAGAACTCCGTCGCTTCTTAGGAATGATTAACTTTTACCGCCGTTTCATTCCGGGTGCCGCGAGTCTGCAGCACCCACTCAATGCGTTATTGTGCGGGCAGGAAAAAGGGAACGCACCGATGAATTGGACACGAGAAGCTAACGAAGCATTCATCGCCGTAAAGAACGGACTTGCTAACGCGACGCTGCTGGCACATCCGATACACGGCGCACAACTATCGATAATGATCGACGCATCTGATTACGCGATGGGAGGAATTTTACAACAACGGAACGGAAACACGTGGGAACCGCTGGCATATTTTACGAAGGCTTTAAACGAAGCCCAAAAGAAATATAGTGCGTATGATCGCGAGCTGCTGGGTGTATATTCCGCTATCAAACGATTTCGTCACGCAATCGAAGGGAGATCGGTTACAATATACACTGATCATAAACCGCTAACTTTCGCTTTTCAACAGAAAACGGACAAATGTAACCCCCGGCAATTCAGATACCTGGATTTTATCGGTCAGTTTACAACCGACATTCGTCATGTTAAGGGACATGACAACGACGCGGCGGACGCTCTTTCTCGCATCGAAGGAATATCAAGCGCTGTTGACAGTGCAACCTTAGCAGCAGCTCAAGAAAACGATCCAGAACTACAACAACTACTGCAAGACAATCAAAGCGGGTTGCAGTTGAAGAAAATCCGGGTACTGGACGGAAACATCGAATTATATTGTGACATAGCTACAGGTACGACCCGACCTTATGTTACTGCTAGCTTACGAAGACAAGTTTTCGATAGCCTCCATTGTTTGTCGCACCCGGGTGTACGAGCATCGCAGAAGATGGTGACTCAACGATATGTTTGGCCGAAAATCAACGTGGACTGTCGTAGATTGGCGCGTGCGTGTATACAGTGTCAACGCGCCAAAATTTCACGCCACGTCGCAGCACCGATCGGCACATTCGCGAACGACATGGGCCGCTTCGAGCACGTCCACATTGATATCGTAGGACCACTCCCAGCGTCAAGAGGCTACCGCTACTGTCTAACATGCGTGGACCGTTTCACCCGGTGGCCTGAAGTAATCCCGCTGGCAGATATCGAGGCTACAACGGTGGCGCGAGCTTTCGTAGAAAATTGGATAGCCAGATTCGATGTACCTCTCCGAGTGACGATAGACCAAGGTCGTCAGTTTGAATCACGGTTATTCAATGAAATAACCCAATTAACAGGCGCGACTCATATCCGAACAACAGCGTATCACCCCGAAGCCAACGGTATGGTGGAAAGGTTTCATCGCCAGCTCAAGTCGGCTATCAAATGCCACGAAACGGAGAAATGGGTCGACGTGCTTCCCATCGTTCTTTTAGGCACAAGAGCAGCCTACAAGGAAGATTTGCAGACGTCTGTGAGCGAATTGGTGTACGGATCAACATTACGCCTCCCCGGCGAGTTCTTCGTTTCGCAGTCTACGTCCTTAACTACGACCGACTATGGGCGACAGTTACGAGACCGCATTCGCACGTTGAGGCCAACACCAGGGACACGCCACGATAAGAAGAAAATCTTCGTTTTCAAAGATCTACGTACAGCGTCGCATGTTTTTATCAGACACGATGCAGTGCGGCAACCACTACAACCGGCGTATGATGGACCGTACCTAGTACTCGAACGACACGAGAGGTACTTCAAAATTAAAATTAAAGAGAAAGAAAGGCGGGTCTCTATCGAACGGCTGAAGCCAGCGTACATCGAAGCTGGCAACCAAAGCCTCAACATGAATAGCCCAGAAACAAGTAGACCGTGTCGGACGAACGACGCCGGAATAACAGGAACTTGGCCGACACCGGATATTTCTTGGAGCCCACCGGGTGACAAAGAGGTTCGATGAGATTCCGGGGGTAGGAGTCAGTCAGTTCCCGTTACCGTCACGATTCGTTTCAAGTCTTTAGCCACGAGGCACTTGTATATAAATATTTGTAAATATTATTATAATAAAGATTAGCCAAACATTTATTTAAATATTCGAGTTTAATTTGAATATTCCACTTTATGGAGCCACTGAAATACGTTTACACAAAGGCACCTCTTGCCCACGCCGCGGTACTATATCTATTTTTTCTTGATGGGCGGAATTGTGCAGATTAATATAACTTGTTACATAACTAACAGACGACAATAAAATTCAAAATTGTCCCCAACCGTTACTAATTAGTTTTTGTTTTCATAAAATTAAAAAGAACACAAATAACTGAGCAATGGGTCATACCTTCGGGCGTACCGCCTGCCTAGAAAAAAATAAACTACACTAATAACGACTCCTCATATACCAAGCAGCAGGCTCACCCGAGACACCACAAGCCTCTGTAGGCCGCTCCGGACGCGCTCGCTTCTTCAGACCTTTGAAATTACCGACTGGCGGCGGATCGGGCAAGCCATCACAGATCTTCTTGGGCGCGCTCACAGATCTTCTTAAACGCGCTATCACGGATCTTCTCGGGCCACTTCGAGCGGCATTCTTGCCACGGCGCGAGTTGGCGCGGCCCGGCCTGCAATATGCCAATAGATTTGATTGTTATTTAGCATACCGTAACTCAGCAAAATTCTTAACACCAAGATTTTGTTACTAAATCATTTCTAAAATAGTAGGCTTTGGGAGATGATATTTTAAAGACTGTAACGCCACTGGTGGGCAGGCGAGTGGCGCAGCGGTAGCCTAGCCGACTTATAAAGTTGAGCCACTTGTCGGCGTGGGTTCGAATCCCACCAGGGCCATGGATGTGTATGTTGTCCGGATTATGACCCAGCTTGTTAAAACAGAGCAAATTGTCTGGAATGGTAAAGGCCATAAGACAATGAATGTGCAGATTGCTGCGCAAAGCAAAGAAAGAAGAAGAACGCCACTGGTATTGCTCAACCCCACCAGAGGAGTGAGGGGTAGAAAGAAGAGGTGGTAGTAGTAAAAGAGAGGGAGAAGAGTAATAAACTGTGTTGACTGTACTGTTTTTTGTAAAATTATTCTTACTCAATTATGGTAAATTTCGATAATCAAAACTTGTCCTGTTGTTAACTTACACAAAAAATTACAAAATTGACGTCCCAACTTGGGCTTGAAGTTTTGAAAATATAGAAACTTACAAAGTAGTGCACGTGGTGTACGGTGATAGCCAGTTGTCACATTTATCAGCACAAAGTGAATTTCATGTAACATATGCGTGCGAATAGACATTGTAACTTGTGTTTACGTCTATTTAATTGAACAGGAGTGTGTTAAAAAAAAAAAGAACAGACGAAACTTGTTGCACGTGGTCCAGGTACGGTGCTTTGATGAACATTGTAGTTAGTTACGTTTCTCAGCATAAAGTGAATTTCTTGAAACATTCGAGTTGTCCAGAAAAATATGTTAAATTTGATGCATCGCATACAGTAAGCGAACGTCCATATTGACGCGCCCGCCGTCGAAAACGGTCGGTTGACGCATTAAGGATTTTTTGGCGAGTTACCGGCTATAACCGGTTACTTATGGTAACTGAACCGCTGTATTATTGCTTAGTACCGGTTACATTAATAAACGTCATTAATGTCGTCATGGTTATAACCACCAGATACACTGGTTCAAAGCTGTGTAACTGTGATTCTAACCTCAGTTTCACATTCAGTTTCATTTCAATTTCTTGTTCAGTTTTAGTGCCTGTTATTTTGACATTTACTTTTAGCATTCAACACTTTTTTTGTGTTTTTTTTGAAAATGCCGAAATTAAATGGTGCAGTATTATATAGGCTGTTCTTTTACTGTGTGCAAATATTTAAACCTGTAATACATCACCATAAATGGCAACGATTAAACTTATATACCCTTAACACTAACTTAATATATAATAGTTTTCGGGAAAAATGCATTGGAAGATTTTCACCAAACCTGCTGGCATAGTTAACGACTGGATGGTACACTGCCTTACCTGTGCGAATGAAGACCTGAATATTGGTCAGTGTTTTACGATGTCGTAAACGAACATCTGTTTGATTCGTATGAGGCCTATTAATAGATCCTAACAGTCGAAACATTTTAAACGCGCTCATAAAGCGCCTGGATTGATTAAAACAAGTGCCACTTCGCTCCAAGTAATTAGAATTTAGGTATTTTTAAATTTTAAACCGACGATTATAATTACTGCACAAAGAACACGGATGAATTAAATAATGACATCACCGTCGTTCATCGTTTTATTTTCGGATATTTTAATAAAGAAACTTAGAAATAATGTTGTAATTTAACTACTGTTTGTATTTTTGTATGCATTCGATAAAGTCGCAGTTTCGCAATTTTTTTTTTGTTTTTATAATAATATACTGCCGCTGTAACGCGTTTAAGGTGGGGCAGTGTTACGTTAGCGTTCTGCAGTTACGAAAAATTTGACAAACGAAGATAGATTTTTGATTCGTAAAAACGCATATTAAGATCGTAACTGCATTTACAAATAATGAAAAAAGAGACATGTTACTCTTGTAAGGGGAAATCTGCGGAAATGCACATAGGGCCCGGGCATTATAATAAACGATATCAGTGATTTTTATTACGAAACGATGGAGAATGAGTTTAAATGCGGGACTCTTTATGATCGGCGCTGTGTGTGGGCACACCCACTGACTACAGAGGAAGGCGTCAATGACCTTGCGGAATGTTTCTCTCTCGCACATTTCAGCAGTTTCAAACAAGTGGAACCTCCGAATTTTTTTTGGCTATGATTCGGTAGCCACCCAAAAATACGCGCAGAAGGTAGCATTTCACGTACTTGAGGTTTTTTATTTGCACACAGTAAAAGAACACCCTGTATTTTGTTTTAGAAATTTGTTTCTGGGTAATGCAGATGAGCTTATTTACACAAATGCCTCACGCAAGAACATAAACTTAAGAAGGCTTATTCGATATTTTAACAAGCGCTTCATAAGAGAAACTTACACGAGAATCCAAAGGGACTACAATGTGTGGTTAAGTGACTACCAAGAAACACAATTCGTGGCATTATATCGAATGAAGCAAAGAACATTCTATGCGCTGTTAAATGTTTTGGACATCGCAGGGCTTATTAAGAAAAAATATGTAGGAGGGCATTGGCCTGTAACACCGGAAAAGTCCTTACTAGTATTCTTGTGGTATATGTCGCACGAGGTTACTACAAATGCTATTGGCGATAAGTTTGATTTAGTTCCGTCAACAGTAATGCAAATTGTTAATAATTTTTTATATATGATAATGCAATTAAAAAATCAGTATATCTTTTGGCCCCAAAGGCAAGAAGAATTTGAATACCTTTCAAATTGATTGAAAAATTATCCCGGTATTATCATTGAATGTAACCCTGCATTTAGTATATGGGCGACGTTAATTTGAACTTGTATTATATTTTCTGACCACTCAGATCACTGGTCACCACGGTTGTGATGTCAAATGCAACTATTATTAGAGTCAACGGTTCAATTCATGGTAGAGTTCATGGTCCATGGTACTATTGGTGCAATCGACTGTTTGTAAAGTTCCTACAGAGCAACAAGACAGTTATAATAATAAAGTGCAACTTTTATTTTATTTATTATTAAGGTGTTTAATAATTCTCTATTGGCTCAAGGTATAGAAACTAACGGACTCAATAGATATTTTTGACACAAGTAGATACCATATTATTGGAGATTCGGCGTTTCCTCTTAGACCGTGGATAAGGACACCATATAAAAAAAATACAATTTGAGTCAGGCAGAAATAAATCATAACAAATGTTTAAGTTCCGATAGAGTAATTATCGAAAATAATTTTGGTCACCTCAAAGGCCGATGGCGACGACTGCAGTTCATCAATTGTTATAACATTGCAAAAGCTATAGAAATTACAACTATTGGATGCATTTTACATAACTTTTGTGTACTTCATAGTGATCAGTGAAACAGAGAAGTGGTTGAAGAACACAAAGAATGGAACGACTACAGAGAAAATAATTTTGAACAACAAAGATTAGGAAAAGTGAAACGATATGCAACAGCAACCGAACTCAGTAGTTAAATTTTAATTTCTATAATTAGCAGTTGATAAATAAATTTAAAACGGTGAAGGTGTTTATAGTTATAATTTTTATTTCCAAAAAATAAACTCTGAACAAACATGTAATTCTGCAGGTACAAAAATAAATAAAATTCTTATGAAAATAAATAAGATTCTTAAAAAATAATGTAAGTGTGAATGCATTTAATCACTTTCTTCTGATTCTTCTAAATGGTTTCTTTTTTTATTAGTAACAAATTGTTCAAAAACATTCAACATTCTTTCTCTTTGTTCATTCTGTGTTTTTAACTAATCTTGCATTCTACTAATTATTTTTCACTGATTTCTCGGTTCTTCTCGATATCCTGCTTTAAAAAGTTTATGTATTTGTCGCTATTAGACTTAGCAGGGGTTTTTTCGATGTTGCAAATCGATTTGTTATATTTTGGTTGCTTGTGGTCAAATCCTCACAGCTTAAAGAATCCTGAGTCCTTTTTGGATCGATTTTATCTTTAGACCCTAAAAAATAAATTACACAACACTGTCAATTTATAAATTGGCACACTTACCAAGTATTGAATATAGTTTTTCAAAATGTGGTGGTGGCATCTTTTTCTTCTCTCCTGTTCATTTAACATGTACGTGATTAATATATTGTTTTTGCAAATTTGCAAACTTCTGTCTACGTTTCTCTCCTCCATTGCTACCTATGTTAAAGCCATGTGCTTCTAGTTCGTTAGCAATTTTTTGTCTGCATTTTTACAGTTTTCTTAGAAAAATTTTGTGCAAATCGTTTTTGATTGCAGTGAGAACCTCGAGCAGCCTCTGGACAGCTGTTTCAGCCCTGCTTGGGGCTTCTTCAGCAGAAACGTAGCTCGACATTCCCACTGCAGACCAAAAACGACTTGCCCAATTTATTCGCAAATGCTGAAGAAGCCACAAGCAGGACTGAAACAGCTGTCCAGAGGCTGCTCGAGGTTCTCACTGCAATCAAAAACGATTTGCACAAAATTTTTCTAAAATCTTTCATTATGCTTTGACAGCAAGCATGGCCGCCTTGCATGGGGGACTCATTTGGAGCAAATCCCGCTTCAATTTGTCTATCCTACTGCAATGTTAGGTCAAAAAGCGATAGTAAGATGTCGCTATTTTATAAGTTTTCTTATCATCAAAGTGATGGGAATACTTTTCTCTCAACTCTAAAAATACCTCGGTTGCAGCCTCCTCTGCTTGTGTAGGAGCCTGGAAGTCCAAATGCTAGACGCAGTCGGTTCTGAAAAAATACTAGATGAAGCACCACCACCATTACTACTACTACTAAGTCCCATATCACTGTTGATATCATATGCTTCCTCATTTTGTAATAAGATGTTTTTTATAAAATTATTTGCTTGACTTGTATCTAAAAATGAATAAGTAACGGTGTAATTATTGAACAATTCGTCTGGCATCTACTTACCGTTTAATAGAATGTTGGCGGTTTCTAAATCTACTTCTACCGGAATGTCTTTTTCCTTCATAGTTTAACAATATTTTCACCAAATGCATTTTAACTAGTTTATGTTCACAGGTTGTAGTTATGTGTTGTTATGGTTGTTCGCCGATAGGTACTAACACATTTTCGCGTCAACTATTTGGTTACTGTTTCCGGTATTATCGTTTGTTACCGGAGCGATTATAACCGGTAAATCGCCAAAAAATCCTTATTGCCTTGAATACGTTACACTCAGAAAGTGGCGCGATTTTTCAAATATTTAAAGTTGAAATGAACGGTTTTGGTGCTTTGTACTTTGTGAGTCTTCAAAGGTGTTACAATTTAAGGAGCAGACAGATTCCTGAGAAAGTGTCCAAGCATTCTGCAGTTTCATCGGAGATTAAGATAAGTAAAAACGCTTCAGAAATGGCAAATGAAAGTCCCGCATGTTTACTTTAAACGATCAACAATTAAATATATTGCTGCAAAATATGCAACAAAATCAAATGCAGTTATTAACAAAATTTGTCGAAAACAGTTTAACCATGCAACCAGGCAATTTTTCTGCATGTACTGCTCGTTTCAATGGTAACAAAGACTCTGATGTCGAGGCTTTCATGGATGCAGTATGTATTTACAAAGATTGTACGAATATTACGGACGAAAATGCTCTCCGTGGTTTGCCGATGTTATTATCAGACCAAGCTGCTATATACTGGCAAGGTGTAAAAGCAACAATAACATCATGGGATGACGCTATTTCGTCAATTCGTTCGGCTTACGCAGTTAAATTACCACCTTTTCGGGTATATCGCGAGTTATTTAATAATGAACAGAAAGAAAATCAGAATACGGAACATTTTGTTTGCAAAGCACGTACTCTTATCGCGCAAATACCAGACGAACTGAATGAAAACATTCAGATGGACATGGTGTACGGACTCTTATATAAACGTATTCGCGAGAAAATGACTCGTGACAGTGTAAAAACTTTCCAAATTAATAACAAAAGTGCGCGGTATTGAACAGTTTCTAGCAGAATCGAAAATTGACTCAAGAGATCAAAAGGTGCCCGATACAAAAGCAAACAAACGCGAGCGTTGCGTACACTGTCATGCAAACGGACATGATGTTTCTAATTATTTTGTTTTAAAGCGAAAGAACGAAAACAAAGTGCAAACGCCTGCAGTTAAACAAATTGGCACTAATTCGTCGAATACAAATGTTGCGATATATCGTCTTCGCATATAACATGTTACGGATGTGGATCTCCTGGTGTTATAAAATCGCGTTGCACTACATATAACCCTAAAGTGAATGTTTCTGCTAACCTGATGTGTGATGAAGATACGAGTGAATCCAATGAAACTGGTGGCTTCTTTTCGGCGAATATTTCATTAAAGAAACTCGAAAGTCCAATTTTACGCGTTGGAATATGTGGCCTGAATGGAACTGCTTGCGCAGATACGGGCGCATCACGCAGCATTATGGGAAGAAATCTTTACCACAAAATCAAAGACGTGTGTAACTTTAAAGAAGATCAGATCAACATGACTTTAGCAGATGGTAGTAGCACCAGGCAGGAAGTTAAATCTAATACGATTGATGTCAAAATTGGTGGCCGTACCTTTCCGACAGATTTCTTGGTTTTGCAAAGTGAAGGTGAGAATCGTACATTATTAGGAGCTGATTTTTTAAGAAAATCTGGTATAATTTTAGATATGAACCAAAGTGCTTGGTATTTCAAGGATGAACCTGAAGTAGTTTGGAAATTTTTGCCTGACATGAAACCGAATTGCACTGCACCAAGTTTGCTAACAATTGAATTGCGCTCAGACGAAGCAAAATTGCTAGACGGCGAACAACGAGGAAAATTAGATCAACTGCTGACGTTACGCATCTACCGTTGCTGCAGGGGGACCACCTACAAAATACGTGGAACATACCATCGAGATACCAGATCAACAACCCATTGCTGTCGCACCATACCGTCTTGCAGAGAAAAAGAAGGAACTGTTGAAACAGGAGTTGGGGCGACTATGTCAAGAGGTCGTAATTGAAGAATGCGAAAGTCCTTGGGCGGCTCTGGTCGTCTTGGTTTCTAAGAAAAATGGCGAAATGAGGTTATGTGGCGACTATCAAAGATTAAACGAAGTTACTGTGATCGGTATTCGTTACCACGAATTCAGGACTTATTACATCCTGTCAAGAGAATAAATTTTATGACAACGTTAGATCTCAGAGCAAGATATCATCAAGTGAGTGTGCGGGAGTACGATAGAGATAAGACTGCTTTTATTACGCCTTTCGGTCTTTTTCGATATAAGCGTATGAGTTTTGGATTGAAAAATGCTTCGGCAACTTTTCAGAGACTCATTGATAGGTTTCGTGCGGGCTTGCCAAATGTAACTATTCTAGCATATCTTGACGATCTGATAATTTTGTCTAAAGACTTTGAAAGTCACTTGGAGGATTTAAAAGATGTTTTTGAACAATTGAATAAATTTGATCTTCGCGTAAACAGGAAGAAAAGTGTGTTCGTACACGATTTCGTGAAATATCTGGGCCATGTGATAACACCAACAGGTATACGAACGTCTAGAGAAAAAATATCAGCATAGTAGACATGACTGAACTGAAGAATGTTAAATACGTACAATCATTCATACAAACATGTCGACCACTTACTGATCTTCTGAAAAAGAAATCCTAATGGAAATGGGGACCGGAACAAAAGAAATCGTTTGAACAATTACAAGTTCTATTGACTGCAGCCCCTATTCTTCGCCATGCTGATGTGTGAGCTGTTTACTTCAAACACAGATGCCAGGGACTACGCCATTGGAGCAGTTTTGCTACAAGGACAAGATGAAGATGAGAGACCAGTCGAATACGCCAATCATCTTTTAACAGCAGCGGAACGGAAGTATACCACTACAGAACAGGAAGCTTTAGCAATTGTATATGCTGTAAATCGTTTCCGTGGTTATACTGAATCTCAGAAATTCACATAAGAACAGACCATCAGCCTCTACGTTGGTTGTTAAGCCTAAAGTCTCCTACTGGTCGTTAAGCGAGATGGGCATTGCAATTACAAGCGTACGATTTGGCGATATAAGAGATAAGTTATACTCCCGGAAAAACAAATAAGGCAGCGGATATGTTGTCCAGACCTATTTGCAATTTACCGAAAGAAGAATTTTGCAACATAGAGACTGCAGTTGTGGACTTGGTTGAAAAAACTCTGAAGAGCTAAGACAAGAGCAACTTTTAGACCCCGAAATTGTTAAAATTATAGCTTGCTTTGAGGAGGCATCTCTTAGAGAAGAAATATTCAATTGGACAAAGAAAGGGTACTTAATGAATAATGGTGTTCTGTATCGGTATTCACCTGAAACCAAAAGTGAAGAAAGTCAATTTGTAGTCCCTGAAATGTCACGTAAAGAAATTCTGGAAGAATACCACGACAAATCCACTGCAGGGCATTACGGTGTGGATACAACAATTCGGAGGATAGCAACACGTTACTTTGGGCCTGGAATGAGAAAATAAGTGCAAGAGTATATCAGAAATTGTGTTCCTTGCCAGAAGTGCAAAGTTCAAAATTTAAAACCTGCTTGGAACAAATGGATTTATATCATAGAAGATACCTCGACTAAATGGGTGGAATCGTTTCCATTGAGAGAGGCAGCGTCTTTAGAATGTGCAAAAATTCTAATATAAGAAATCTTCTTAAGATATGGCTTCCCTCGCCGTATAATTAGCGACAATAGAATGCAATTTGTAACAGAAGTTATGCAAAAAGTACTATACATTTTTGACGTAAAACAGTCGTTGAACCCCAATTTATCATCCAGAATGTAATCCCGTGGAAAGGAAGAGGGGATCTAAAAACATAAATGATTAAATAAAATGATCATACCACTTGGGATGAATTTTTACCATCTATTCGCTTTGCAATGAATACAGCGTCTGGCCTCAGCATTGGATATACACCTGTTTATTTAAATTTTGCACGAGAATTACGTACATTGGATGATGTCTCTCGAGATGTACGTGGGATCTTGGACAAAGATAATTTCATTCCACAGGTCACTCCATATCTAAAAAGATTCGTAGACAATATCAAGAATGTCAAAGAAAAGGTACAATTACATAGATCAAGAGCGTTATAAGTAAGGCCTCGAATCTGAAAGTCCAAATTCAGAGGCATTCTATTCCGCGCGTGGCAGGGCTCGATATCTCGCTGCACTTCCGATAGGCACTGGGATTCTAGATTCTACAATCGAATTGTGCCTCTCATTAATTTTGATTTTGACTATTCGACATTTATTTGATTGCTCAGTTTCTCCGTAAATGTTGAACAGTTCAAAATTTACCTACAGAAAGAAACCTAGTCTCGCACAATCTGTGATGTTGAGAAATCTCTTTCTCGCTTTAAAAGACGGCAAAACGAAACTAACGAACGAACGAAAATTTGGAATGTTATTTAATAATTAATTTTAATAACAATTAACAGATAAGACATTTTAGTATTTTCTATCCTATTCGAATTTCGAATACCTGAGAATACTCAACCACGCGCGTCTCTATTAAACCGGGCAATCGAACGATTCAGATCTGCGCTACAGCGGGGGTATATGCGTAATAGGCATCTGGAAGGCTGGACTGGCTATTTTGCTCGATGCTTTAGTCATAAGGCATATGATGACAAGCACCGCAGATTAGCGCCTGATTATACCGTTGGAAGCTTAGTGCTGCTGAAAACCCATACATTGAGCAAAGCTACTCACGGTTTTACAAGCAAGTTTGCATCAAAAAGGGATGGAACTTACCGAATATTGAAGGAAGTCTCGCCGACTACTTGCGAGCTAGTAGCCCTTGATCAAGCGGCTTCTCCACTTGGAAAATTCTATATTTCCGAATTAACTCCTTTCATTGGTTCAGGTGGAATTCAGCCTAAAATGCCTAAGAGACTAAGAGGAAGACCACGACAGTGTCTGGTTCCTGCACGGGGGTGTACACAGAAACCAGAAGGGGAGAATGTAACGCCACTGGTATTGCACAACCCCACCAGAGGAGTGAGGGGTAGAAAGAAGAGGTGGTAGTAGTAAAAAAGAGGGAGAAGAGTAATAAACTGTGTTGAGTGTATTGTTTATTGTAAAATTATTCTTACTCAATTATAGTAATTTTCGATAATCAACACTTGTCCTGTTGTTAACTTACATCCACACCTAGACAGTGTTACAAGACATAATTAATTTGACGCCCTAAACGCGATGCGATGATAAAAAAACCTAACATTCCATTAAAAAAAGGTAAAAACAATTGAAAATTTAGAAAACATATTTGTCATTTGTTTTTTCGTAGATATCATAAAACCGAGGTGGAACGGTCCTAAAACTTTTCTAGTTTAAGTAACTTCGTAAAACAGCAAATAAGAAAGTTAGCTATTGTAGCGGATTCCCATGAACACCCTGTATGTGCAATGGCTTTTCTTTGTAATATTGCTTCCCATTCTTCATCAGACGACGTTTCACTGTCTGAACTATTTTCTCTTTGTCGCCAGATAAATATTACAGACACTGTTCCTGCAACGTCCATTATACACAGTATTGAAATGGAATTCAATTAGATTCTGTGTAAATAAAATTTATAAGGTTGTGTCAATTAATGTGAAGCAAACAAATTTATGCCATAAGCGTTTCATTTACTAGTCATCGTGAGTATGAGCAACGCGAGCATTATTTGGAACACACTCTTAGTATAAAAGTTGGCCGAGATATATGCGCACCATCTCAATAGGGCATGGAATGCGTGATTAGGTGTAAGAATTCTGGGTAAGAATATTTTTTTATAACGATTCTAAATTGGTTCAGCTGGTTCAGTGCAATATTCCCTACTGATAACAAGCGATCACTTGAAAAACGTATTATAGTTGGCGATGCAATCAAATATGCATATCTGTATTTAGTTCATCGATGTGATCGGACGTTTGACATTTGACATTGTTTTTGATGTTTCTATTCGAATTCTAACCTTAATTTAAAATTAAAATATGCAAAGCAAGAAGAAGTTAAAGAAAATGTATAAAGTGACCGTTGCGTTTGAATGAAGCTGATCAAAGACAAACAGGATTTGATCAATAAGTAAACAGAAAAATTAAATTAAACCTGCCGTTCAAAAATTTAATGTGCCTAGGAAAACACACCCAGGAATAATGAACAACCTCAAACCCGCCCATAATAATTTATTCCTTTTTGCAGGCGAATAATTTTTCTAGCGAAAATTACTGTGCAAACTTGATATAATTTCCGCCCTTGATGTATGCATCTAGTTAACTTCGGCGTGCATTTATGATAAAAATACTCTAGCGCTTTCACAAAGCGCTCCGAAATCTGTTCCGAGCCGAATAAATATGATGCGCATCCACCGACAAAAAATCAAAGAGCTTTAGAAAATGTGCCCTAATTTTAAATTAGTATGAATGAAAAGTGAAGCTAATTACATCGGACTGAAAAGTGCAAACCTTTAAACTATATTTGCGTAATGAAATTAATTACATGAAAATTTTGAATAAAATACCAGCCAGTGACTCGCAATATAACGATTAATAAAAAAAGATACTTTTTGAAACTTCTACTTTCTGCTAATGAACTTCTGTTTTTGGTATTACTTCATTTAGAGAGTTTTGATATGAGACCCACCATTGCAATTGTAGATTCACAATGCATATTGAGAAAAATATTTTTTAGTTCTGGTTATGCACTTCACCAGGGTTATTTTTTGCGAAAAGATATACAGTGACCAGCAGAAAGTTGGCTACAGGGAAAATTCTTTATTATTGATTTCTCAGAAAAATGTATTCTTTATGAAAGCTCCCGCATCTTGGAAATCAAAATATCTGAAATCGATATACCTTTATTTTTCACGCTATACGGAAATTTTATTTGAAAAAGTTACTCAGAATTATTACGAAATTTCAAATATGAAATAGCTACCTACGACGAAAAAAAAAATAATTTGGCTACAAGAAATTGTAATTTTTAGGGTATCAATATTATTAATGATAATTTCTAGTTAACAGTTGAGCAAAAGACATATCTTAGAGGATGTTCATGTCATACATGAAGAAACGTCCAGCTCTACACATTCAAAGTTCTGCGACACACGGTATGAAAAAAAATAAAAATACGTGAAATTCTTTTTTTCATTGTACACAGCCATGACTTCATATTTGAGATCTTATAATAATTCTGAGTAACTTTTCCAAATATAATTTTCACGTAGCGTGAAAAATAAAGGTACTTTACTCTTATATCGATTTCAAATATTTTGATTTTTATAAAGAATAAATTTTTCTGAGAAATCAATAATAAAGAACTTTCCCATATGTGGCCAACTTTCAGCCGGTCACTGTATGAGTATTAGAGTTTTTACAGTTATATAATCGGACAAAAGTCAACTTCAATTGCAAATATTATCCAGGTTAATTCTATAAAACGTCTTATTAATATTACGAAAAATAAAATTGTTTGCGTAAATATTCAATTAATGCTTGTGAACATGGTATTTATATTGATCTGAAACTTTTTTTTTGTTCTTGATTTTTTTTCCTATAATAACCAAATTAACTTTTGAGCATTTTGATTTTATAAAGTACGTAAGGTTTTGCTAATTGTTTTTTAAATGTATGAAAATATAAATCATATTGCTTCATACGTAATGAGCTTTTTTATTTTCTTTCTTAAATGCAAGAACCAAAACGAATGATATACACCCCGCCTATTGAAGACGGATCACCTTTAACTTTTTTACTAATCTTAATTAGATATAAGCAGGGCCGGCGGGCAGAGTGTGCGAAATGTGTAATGCACACAGGCCGCACCGGCGCCATAATAAAAAGGCACTTAAAAGATCTCAGAAATAGATGGTAAACAGACGTTTCTATTAAAAATGAATGACAATAATTTATTTACAACATTTTCTAAACGGCGCCAAACATTTTTCACACACATAAGAAAAAAAAACAGGCGCCAAATATTTTTCGCACACATAAGAAAGAAACCACGCACCGGGCCTGGATACAAGCAATATTTCTTATGAAAAAAGTACAAAGCAATCCTATTATTACAAAATTGGAAGCGAACTGTGTTTTAACTTTTACGAGAAATTTTCTTCTATTTAAGTAATAAAAATGTTCTAAAAAAATTATGCCCATTGCACTTTGACACATACACACATTACAAATGCACTCGATAAAAAAAGACCTGCTGAATCTGCACATTTTTGAAAGTGTATTTGATGTAATTTTTTATTTTACAATCACTTTTGGTCATCAGCTGCAAGAACTAAAGATTTTTTCTGCAACGGCCTCTTCGGCTACAAGAACTAAAGGAGTTTTCACCTCTTAAACCACCCCCTCAACTTAGTAGATGACTTTCAGCGATGTACACTTCGGATGTACTCATGCCATCAGCAATTTTTTTGAAGGTTAAATTGATTCCTGCTCCTGGTAGCTATACTACTACCCTCAAACATACGCACACAAGTGTATGTGCAGGTTTTTTTAAATCTTATTTAGAAACTTGATTTTAAGTGTTGTAATGTTTTATGTCGATTATCTTTTAGAGTTACTACAAGAAACAAAAGCACATCGCATAGAGGAGAAAAAAAATAAAATTTTAGTTCTTTTTTTTTCAATGGAACAGCCTGTATATTGTTTGCATATGTCGTCGGTCTACAAGAGAAGGTGACCAAATCCAAAATTTTACATTTTTACACACAAATATTAAAAATCTATTAGCTCAAAACTACTATCGATGGACTTGGTCACCTTCTCTTGTAGACCGACGATATGTTTGGACGAGCCGTTTGTAAAATATTTGAGGTTAGAATATTAATACTTTAATGATCCTGATATTCGAATTTGTATTGTCTATTGCCTCTCATTTTAGCAAACAACTTACAAGTTGTTCCGTTAAAAAAAAACATAAATTGTATTTTTTTCGTCCACTTTGCGGTACGTTTTGTTTATTTCGATAACTCCAAAAGATTACGAATAGGAATAGGCATGAAATTGCACATTTAAAGTTTTTCTCTCCTAAAATAAAGTTTCTATAGTCTACTTTTTAGATTGAATTAAGATTAACATTTACTACGAAACGGACAACACGAGGCAACGAAGTCAGCCTTCAGGTTTAAGGTTTGACACACGCTTAACTAGGAGTGTACACTAAAGTGCCCTTTCCAAGAAATTAGCTTCAGCAACATATGCGGTAAGACGCATAAAACAAATAATTGTGAAATAAGCTGCGATTGGTAGTCTGAGGAGAATCACCACAGAGTGAAGAAATTTTTACTATACAAAAAGATGCCATTCGCATAATTGAAGGTGTTTCGCCCCGTATGCATTGTAAACCTTTGCTCAAGAAACTCAGAATCCTGACATTAACCTCATGTTACCTTCACCGACAGATAATGAGAGTGCAACAGGAATCCACAAACCTGTAAAAGGGAGAATATGATGTTATTCGACTTAAGAACCAAATCCAAACTGCATGTTCCATCAGGAAGAACCAATGCTTCGACTGCGCAAACTCGCCATATGTCATTTTTACGAATTTGGGGGTTCACAAATTACAGTCGTTAATTTTCAGAACACTTTAATTACAATCTGTCGCTTTATACAATTAGAAACACAATAGTAATGAACTGCGACGCTTGTCTATCAAATAACACTTTTACAAAATGTACTTCCTATTTATTCGAGGTATGCGAAGGCTTGCCAATTACTGACTAAACTCCTGGCGGACCGTTACGGCTTTTATAGCAGAGCCCTCTTTTGCTCGAACTTACTAGAATGAACGTAAAGCTTCGGTAACGTTCTGTGACGCAAGGTGGCGTGACTAATGCTAAAAATAGATCTGTTATCTGTAGATCATTATACAATTTGCTATCTAATTCCTAGACTGTCAACCAATTTACATCCACAATCACGAATTTTTTTATTAATAATCCTCTCTATAATCTACAAGAATTTGTAACTAACATATGACACACGTACAGGTACTTAATTTTAGTCTCTAATTAACGATGTACAATGTATGACACGAACTGTAACTATTGAGTTTATAAATATTATAAATTATAAAATTAATATGTAGTATGCATCAAGTACAAAAATGCAACTCTCCTATTGGTCTGTGACCTGTGTAAGTACTTTTTTTCTTTGTTTTATTGTTGTTTTGTTATTTTATTTGTTTCTTCCAAATGTCGGCAAACGAAAGTTCCAAAGAACAGTACAAGTTTAAGAGAGTTGTGATTATTATTATTATCAATATGTGATATTTAATAATATTAAATAGAATAACTAAAAAGTTAACTGCAGCAAGTAATAAATAATTACCCCCTTATTTACATTATCCACAGATATTAGATGTGTTCTTTTTACCGCAAAACGCAGAGTAATTGAGCGGCACTCAGTAACCTTGGAAATTTGTACGTTTTTTCCATGCTCGTTGCTGAGATTTTGTGAGCTACCACCAAATAGGGAATTAGGTTAGAATGCATGTGTATGTAGTGGCTGAATATTTCATTTGATATTTGCGCGATGTCAGTGAACTTAATTTGTTTTTTTAAGAACGTTTTAACTTAGCATAACTCACCTCACTTCTGATATTTACTAATCTGAGTCAACGTAAAACGAACACACCTATTGTTACGACTTTGGGGTTCTTAAATAATACTCGTCGACTATTCTTAAACACTTTATTAAAACGCAATCGTCTACTCAACTGAATACACTACAAAATACTCTCTAGCACTAAATTTAACAAATTGCACTTCTATTACGTCACCGTTTACAGCATTCTGCGCTTATTAAATAAGAACTGCTAATAGCTCGACAATCGTCCCATTATACAGGGTGTTTTACTGTGTGAAAATAAAAAACCTCGGTATAAGTACATGAAATGTTACTTACTGTGCGTATTTTCCGGTGGTTACCGTACTACAGCCAAAAAATTTTGGAGGTTCCACTTGTTTGGAACCATTGATATGTGCGACAGAGAAATATTTGCAAGGTCGCAATGCCTTCCTACACACCGACCCGCGTAGTTCCGCAGTCAAACCCATTTCGTAGCGTTTCGTAATAATAATCACGATATCGTTTATTAATTATTTTATTTAAAATTTTAATTCACTGAGCGAAGTAATACGTTTTACGATATCAACTATCGACGAATAAGTTTTAAATTTATGCACCAATTAGGCAAGCGCGTTAAAAATGTTCCTCTTTCACCCTTTTACGTAAATAAACTTTTACTGTAATATCTCTGCTAGCTATGAAAGTATTACTACTTACGGTCCATGGCAAATATTTATGTCTATTAAAAATAATATGGAATGAGAAATTACAATGTGTTTGAATCTCGCTTTTAATTTGTTCAGCATCGGTCGGAGGCACGCCCTTGACCACCCGGGCTCACGGTGTAACAGTATACAGGGTGATCAAAGTTGCTGCCACATTATTGCTAACTTCGTTGTTACTATTATTATTATCGAGCTACGAAGTCGTTCAACTTAGCAAAAATGAATTGTTTTACTCGGGAGTACAATTGTGATTTCAGAAAAACAATTGCACATCGCATTCTCAAAATACTTGCCTATCTAATATTATCTTTAATGGAACACTTACAAACAAAGCATTAAATATTTGCTACAAATCGGGCAAATTCCAGCATGGCGTCGCATTGTAGCGATTTCGGCCCTAATTTCGGCCTCATCAGCAGAAGAGCAGTTCGAAAATTCTATAGTAATGTGACCTATCCGGCTTTCTTACGTATTTACAGCGCTTAATTTATTGCAAACTACAGTTTAGTCTTGTAAGCTATCACTCACACGTCAATGCAGACACAATTAGCATGTCATTGCATAATTTATAAGTCAGCTTCAAGTTGGTCAGACGAGGTTCTTAACCATCCTCTGTTTGACTATTTCGGCACTAATTGGAACAAATATGATTAAATGTCGTACCAATTACAAATATCGCAATAATATCTTTATTATTCGTCTTAAGATGAATAGTAAAATAATAATAGTACACAAATAGTACACAATAGTATAGCATTGTCGTTACATTATTATCGTCCAGTCAAAGGTCAAAATCCGTTCCCACAATGTCAGGGTTTAAGGACAACGCGCACTTATCCTACCCGATCGGCAGCGCACCGATCCACGCCGGCCGTCAAAAATTAGAAGTAACGCGCATTATCCGGATTGTCACCTACATAAAATAACAAAATTCTATGCACTTGAGTAATGAATATTGGTATTCTTTCAAATTTAAACAAATATGGATGCTCATTTGGCTCCTAAAATTGTGATTGTGGCGCTATTATGTGAAGAGGAAGAAGAAAAGCTGAAGAATAATGATAGGAAGTGTAAGTCAGTCTCGGCAGCCGGCTAAAATATTCTAGTTGAATTATTCCGTACGGGCCGATTCCGTGCGGAGTGATGCGATTCCGATTGCGTGTCGGCCTATAAGCTGTCCTTTGCAGCTGAACACGCAGCAAGTCGGCCGGATCGGTCAGATTACGGTGGAATTCTCGAACTGCTCTTCTGCTGATGAAGCCTCAATTAGAATGGAAATCTCTGAGTATCCAATAGCAATTTAGCCGATTTATAGCAAAATTTTAATACAAATATCGCAATAACTCCTTTATTATTGGTTTAATTGAGAAACAGTAAAGAATGATTAGTGTTTAGAATTTGGTGTTTTTTCATATGCCACTAAAAATATAGGTTGTTCTAATAAAGAAAACATTATATAGGCAAATATTGTGAGAATGCGATGCGCAATTGCTTTTCTGATATTGCTATTGTAATCTCGAGTAAAAACACTTTATTTTTGTTAATTTGAGCGACTCCAACGTATGTCCAATAATAGCGAAGTTTGCAATAGTGCGGCAGGAACTTTGATCAGCCTGTATACACAGGGATATTCACGGTGAGTGGCCTATTAGATTATACTGAAAACTACACCCTACAGGGCGCTGAAAATTTGTATATGGTAACTATTCAAATAATATAGAATCAGTCCTGGAGTATTTCCGGTTGTACCGGAAGTCAATACTAATTTCTTATTTTAAATAGAACAAAATTTTTGAATTCTTTTTTCAATTCTACATTTTTTTGTATTCACATAACTCCTAGCTAAAATGAACTGTTTTGACAATATTATTTTTTTTAACTAAAAATCTTGGCGATTACAGTGATCACAATAAATTGGAATATTTCGAAAACTAAAAAACAGTTTAGCCAGAATGTACGTGAATACAGAAGATTGAATGAACGTGAAATTATGATTATATATGGGGTTTCTATGTAAAATAGGAAAGTTACTATCAACTTCCGGTAGAACCGAAAGCACGTCATGACTGATTTTATATTATTTGAAAAGATCGTCATCGATTATTGTCATATACAAATTTTCACCCACCTTTAAGTGGTACTTTCCAATAAACAGGGTGTTCTTCTACTGTAGCCAAAAAAAATCGGAGGTTCCACTTGTTTGATACTGCTGAAATGTGCGAGAGAGAAACATTCAGCAAGGTCATTGACGCCTTCCTCTGTAATCAGTGGGTTTGCCCACACATCGCGCCGATCATAAAAAGAGTTCCGTATTTAAACTCATTCTCCAGCATTTCGTAATAAAAATCACTGATATCGTTTATTACAATGCCCGCGCCCGATGTGCATTTCCGCGGACTTCCCAAAAATACTTTAAGATATTAATCAATTTGTAAATTTTGGAATTTGCAATGTAAGCGCGTTAGAAATGCTTTCCTTGGCCGAATTTCATAATTGAATTAATAGAAATTGTAAATTTAATGTCAGTCATATTGGTAGTAAGCACATATCAGTTTTAACAGCTATTTTATTCTCCCTAGAGTGATTACGTCATCCGACCGATTTTAAGCTGTACAGACAGTAGACAAATTACTACTTTATTTTAAAGTTTCTTTTTGAACTAAAGAAATCTTAATCAATTTAATTAGAAATGCAAAAGCAATTTATTACTTGTGAGGGTAAAATATCAAAAAAAAAAACAATGAATGACGGTGATAACTCATCCTTAATAGGCCACTCATCGTGAATATCCCTGTATTTGGGGTGACCAAGATCTTAGATAAACTCGTGTTTTCGTACTATTTCAATTGATTCTTCATCTTTTTTCATCATAATTATGTACAAATGGCAAGATCTGCAATTGTCGTGTCCCAGGAGCATCGTGATAACATGTTTTTTCCCCTCTGTATCTTAGCACCTATGAAACTGAAAGTAGCTGGCAGATGTTGCAAGACGAATTTTATTTTGGAAATTAAAACGATTAAAAAAATTATTGAATTACAATTTAGTTGAGCTTTTAAATTCAACAACGGGTTTTTGGCAATTAGCAACGAACACAGTTCAAGTATGTTAAAGGGAGGCCAAAATTCAAGTGAACATACGTGAGAACGAGTTACAGTGGGTGGAAGAGGCGCTAAAAGGAAGTTAGGTGGCTAGAATTCACAAAATATCTTGACTGGTTTCACAAAAAGCCCAGGTTCCCGTTGACGGCTCGATATTTGGGCATAACAAAGCCACCTACGGCAGATAAAAATATTTTGGTTGAAACAATTTTAGACTTTTATTTAGGTTTGGAAATTATATTTTGATTTATTTATAACAAAAAGGTGTAACAGTTAATTTCAAAATTAAATAGCTAAGTTTGAAACAAGAATTTGAGTTAAGTTTGAACAATGTTTCGGTCAAATGAATTTGTTTTAACATTTTACGGCAAACAGATTGAATAGTAAACTAATCAAAAATTGTACTTATGTGTTCATTTATTGAGAATTATCTAAATTCCGAAAAACTAGTACCAACTGAAATGCACATTTGTTTATACAGTTTAGACATTTAGAGATCAAAAATAAATATCCCTAGCTGTACCGGCGCGCGACTCTGCTAGAGCAACAAGAGTGGGAAAGAACTGGTGGTGGAAAAGCCGCTTTAAAAGATGACAACACCGTAAAATTAGACAGATTTTAATTAGATTCCAAAATTGAAAAATCTCTTACAACTGTAAAATATTGTCAAATTTGAATATTGAGAGATCTATTGTAATAAATCATTATTTTTATGTGAAACTTATTTCACAATTGTACGATTCACATTTAAGAATATTTGGTTTTGTACGTACCTTTTACTTCTAAAGAAATTTAAATTTTATACATTGTCTCCAGTAACATCAGTATTTGAATAAAATGTGCAATTTTTGCAGAGAAAATTTATACAAATGAAAGTGAACAACAAATTGATTACTTGGAAAACGTGCCTGTATTTATTAAGGAGTATTTTAGTACTACAAATAATTTATTCCTCAGATCCACCTCACAAAGAACGCGCCAATTTCAGGTAGGTAAATAACTTCGGTGTGACTCCGATTAAATAAATAAATTACAGCCACACAGTCACTAGTGACACTTTGTCTCGTTTCTTATATCTTGACGATTTCTAAATAATTTAACACTCTTTTTTGATCACTTTTTGTAATATATAAATCTGCAGGTCAGCAAGTGTTTTTATTAATCTGTCAAAACCCACAGAACTTATGAGGACGTTTTCTTAGTTATGCGCATTTTATCTGCCATTTTGAATTAATTTTAACTTTATATTGGCTTAATGCTTAATCAATAGCGGTACTTTAGTCATCTGGGGACTTTATATTCATTACTATTACATTGCAACTGCGATTTTCTGTGGTCGAATCGTTTTGATTTGCAGTGGAACTCTTAAGCTACGTTTCTGCTGATTAAGCTCCAAAGAGGGCTGAAACAGCTGTACAGAGGTTTCTCGAGGGATTCACTCCAATAAAAAACGATTTGCAACAATTTTTTTTTAAGTTTCATTATGCTTTGACAATAAGCACGGCCGCCTTGCCTGGGATTAGACGGAAGAATTAAGCCGGGAACTGGATGCGGTAATAATAGGTGCTTTCTTTCGCTCACAAAATTGTGATCCAAACGTGTTTTGGTTCAAAAACAGACATTCTTTTCTTATTTTTAAAACTTGTTTGGATTAAATTATGGACATTTACAAATGAACTGTCAATTAAAAATTCAAGTGAGGTGTGTTGTTGCGACAATTACGAAATTCAGGTCCAAACTATTCGAAACACGATTCAAACTTTTAAGCGAAAGAAAGCACCTAATATGTTACCGTGTTTCAATCCCGTATTAATATCATTTATTTCATTGCATTTAAACTTCTATTACTTAAAACTTCACTTCATTTCTCTTATCTGAAAGTTTCGTTTAAAATAAAATGATGTGCATCGTTTCTATGAGCACATTGAAATTTCAAATTACGAAAGGCGTATGTAGAAATTCCAGTTCAAAGACAACCTTAAATCTGAAACATCTGGAGATTTTCAGGTTAAAAGTTAAGCTCGTTAATTTCGTTTGTTGAAGAGATTAGTAACAAGCACGTTGCAAGCAAAAACTGAAGTAAGGGATAAAGTACACTAAAGCAACCGCAATGATTCACAGAAGTGGATCCTTAGCTTTCTTCGGAAAAAAAAACGTGAAAAATTAGCGAATAAAAACCAAGAACAAGCTTTTACGGCCGGCACTCAGTAGTCTGAGAAGGAAGATGTTTCACCATCTCATTTTTTATTTACATTTTGGAGGAATTGGATATGTGTGGAACATTATTTTTATCTTAAGCAGCAA
Source organism: Prosopocoilus inquinatus (assembly GCA_036172665.1). Lineage (NCBI taxonomy): Eukaryota > Metazoa > Arthropoda > Insecta > Coleoptera > Lucanidae > Prosopocoilus > Prosopocoilus inquinatus. The sequence continues at coordinate 48,360,041 of CM069870.1, forward strand.
CTACGAAATTACGTTTTCCACATCTAATTCTCTGAGTTTATTATGTAATAACCCCGATAGGAATTGGAACATCGCACGCAATTCTAACCTATATATGTTTCATGTTATCAATATAACAAAGATTGAAATAAATTCCTATTCGTGTATAAAATACGAATTTGAAATATTACAGTTACCGAAATCTAGAATGGGCGTGTGAATTGCAAATTACGTTTTCGGAAACGAGTTACGTTAGCGTGCAATATAAATAGATTGAAATGCTTGCTTTGACATTAACATAACGATTATTTTTTCCGTTCATTTTATTTCGTTTTAAATTATTTTAACTCTAGCACTTGCCAAGTTTTTTGTACACACACGTTTTTTTGCTGTAATTTGTACCTAAATGTAAATAATTCTCTGGCAACAGCGATGCCCTTTTATTTTATTATATCGTGAATATATCTTATTCTGAAACATGCAAAACAAACATATCCGTTTATTGCTAGAGTAATGTAACAATTAAATGACAGCTGTGTATCAAAGCGTGTATTTTATTTTGAAACATAGATTGTCAAAACAATTATTAACTTACTTCAGCTTGTTTAAATTTTGAAAGAATGAATTCTGTTGAAGAAAATCATTAGTGAACTGGCATAACTCGAATCTCAGTTTGAGAAGAGTAGCAGATTTGTTTCAAATTACATATCCAGACCGTCCAAGACCCAGTCCAGCTACAATAAGTATGTTTGTACAGAAGTACCGTATTATTTTTTAAATTTTAGATAAAGGGAGGCACATTAATTATAAATTTACTAAGCCAATACAATAATTTATCCAAAATGGTGTTTACGAAACTTCAGGAGGCATTCGTAATAGAATCAGCGAGACCGCCTTACATCCACAAAAGATAGGAGTTTGGATTGGAGTCTCTCAAAGACGATTAGTGGGTCCTACATTTTTTATGACACTGTCACTGCTCAACGATGCAGCAGCAGATTTTTAGACACATTTATAGTCCAGCTTCATGACGATGAGCTCCGTATTGGATACTTCCAACAAGATGCTATAGCCCGTACTGTAATCACTGCAATCCAGAATATCCCCCGAGATCCCCGGAATTGACTCCATTTTATTATTTTCTTTTCCTCCATTTAAAAAAACACAATTTTCAAGAATCCTATCCGTAATATCGATGAACTAAAAGACACGATTACAGAAGAATGCGCTAAAATTACACCAGAAATTTGGGTTTTTGACAATTTGACAATATGAAAAATCCGGTTGCTTTTTGTTTGCGAGAGAATGGTTCCCATTTTCCACATCTATTATAGTATCTTTTCTTTTTTACTAAAATTGCTTTCTTATTCCTGATATTTTAAAGTAGGACATTCGCATTGGCTAGAAATGGGACCGACACTGACAATAAAGATTTATATTTGAGTCAACTTACGCCATACCTTTTGCCTTTCTAAGCCTCCCTTTATCTAAAATCTTAAAAATCATATGGTATAAAAATAATGGGTGCATCGTTCCTAACCATAAGAAAAAGAATAGACCAAGATATGTTATTACTGACGCCAAAATTGATTGAGACAGTAATTAACAATAATACGCTTTCTGCAAAAGCTTTTGCACAAATTGCAAATGTAAGTAAATCTGCCGTTCATAAACTACTAAAAAGAGATCATTTTAAGTCGTATCATTTTCAAAACCATTAGGAGTAGAGTGCAATGATGCGGAAAGAAGAATCAACTTTTGGGAAATCATGATGGATATGCTTAATAATGATGACACTTTACTACGCAGAATTTGCTTTACAGATGAAGCAACATTTTATTTACATGGTGAAGTTAATTCACAGAACTACCGTTACTGGAGTAGACAAAATTTGCACAACGCAACGACTCACTATGTTTCAAAATAAAATACCCGCTTTAGTAATACATTACGGTCATTTAATTATTACGTTGCTCTAGCAACAAACGGATGTGTGTATTTTGCATATTTCAGAATAAGATATATTCACGGTATAATTTCTCATAGACTTGGAGCCTGTGGACTTTTTTGACAAAAAGTTTTATATCAGCTGAAATTTTCTGTTAAGATATTTGGCGCTTAATACGAAATCGGGGCGTTCTTGCGGGGCACATCCATGCGTCAGTGTACTTAAAAAAATTGAAATTACAAGAAAATACATTAAGTAAAAGAGAAGTATACCTCTTCAAACTTTAACACATTACATTTAACACCTTTTTAAGCCATATCAAAAATTGACAGACGTCCTAGTCGAGCGTAAATTGCTGCCAGACCATTGCAAAGTTGCGTTCTTAGACATCGTACTCAAAATGTTTTATACCATCCGTCTTTTATACAGAATATTCACATTGCTGTATAATTGATACATTTTGCTGGCCAGACGATCTCGATGGTCGTAACATTACGAAAAGTGTTAAGGAAGATTTCACGTGAATCATATCTCAAATCTTTGCTGTGTATACAACACTTCCTTTGCATGTAAAAACCAGCAACGAATTGTTATTTAAATTTTCAATTATCGATTACAATTATGTCATAAAAATTTGAAATTTGAGGTGTTAGCTCTGTGACGACGAAGTAAGTGTCGGTAGACGATATAACTCTCTCTCTCTCTCTTACACGCGTGCCTCTCGCCTCTCACGCGAAATTTTCCTTAACACTTTTCGCAATGTTGCGACCATCGAATTGGCCTGGCCAGCAAGATTTATCAATTATACAACAATGTAAATATAATATCCTGTATAAAAGACAGACAGTATAAAGCATTTTGAGTACTATGCCTAAGAACGCAACTTTGCAGTGGTCTGTCAGCGCTTGTCTAGGAAGCCTGTCAATTTTCAATTTTTTATAATATGGCTTAAAAATACTTATATTATAATACTTACAATAACGCATGGATTTGCCTCGCCAAAACGACGGTTTCGTATTTATACATATAAGCGCCAAATATCTTCACAGAAACATTCGATATAAAACTTTTGTCAAAAAAATCTACTGGCTCTCAGTCTATGAGAAATTATACCGATGAAAGTTTTAATGGCGTGTAAAATTCGTTAAAATAAACATTTTTTTCAAATACAATTTAAAAAGTTAAAAACAGAAAACCTATTACTTTTGCAAATAAAATTCTTTCTGATATTTTGGTTTATTTAAAGAAAAATTTTAAAGTGGTTGCCATTTTGATCCGCACAAAGTTGGGCGTAACTTACTTAAGCGTTTCCGCATTTTATGTGTATTTAAGTCGAGCAAGTTTAAATTCAAAGTTCTATTTTTATTTATTTTTATTTGCATTTGAAAAAAAAAATGTTTATTTTAACGCGTGAGAAGAAACAACAAACAGTATTTTTGTAGATTTAATTAAAAAATAATAATAATAATTTGATATTAAATCCTGAATGAGGGACTTCAAATTGAGCTGCATAATAAACAAATCATATTTTATCCCATCACATTTCCTAGTTTTATTTTTAATCAGACCATCAATTTAACTCATAAATTATTTCATCTCATCCAAAGGCATTATATCATCCATTCCGAATGAATCGCGTGACGGCCGTCCGTTCCAACATAGCCGAAGTAGAAATAATAACTTTATGCCCCTTTCGTCATTTAGAATTAAGCCTTGATTTCACGTCGGCCGCAAATTTATTTTAGTAACTTTAATTAAAACTTTTAAGTGAACCATTAAAAATCCACCTGATTTCGTTGCACTAGCGCTCGCGATTCCGTAGTAATGAAATTCACCGTAGTTTTTAATTAATGGAGAATAAAGGACTTGCATTAATCCTGCGCTGAGTTATGATTAAACGGAATCGCGTCTCTGACGTAAAAACACGTTATACAATGTAAAATACCCCAAAAAAAAACTAAGTTCTTATGTTTGGCAGACTTGTGATCGAGAAATTTGCATTTTTTTTTAAATTTAAGTTATAAGAGTAAGAAAATTATTTATGATTACGATGATTTGGAAATTGGTGTTATTTTCGATTCGACGTCATTTCCTCTTGTTGTAAAAGACTAGGATTTATATATCGAAACACAAAATTTAGTTCAAATCCTTTCTCTTTGTTAAAGTTTTATGAATCAATACTTCGATCAAAACTTAAATATGCGTCACCTGTTTGGAGTCCCCACTATAATATTCATATTAATGCGCTATAAAATATCCAGAGAAAATTTCTTAAATAGTTGTGTTGGAAGTTGGGGAACGTGGAGGGTTTGTTTCTTCCTCAAGGTTATAACCATAATCTTCTATATACACTAGAATTCTGACGTACTATTGCCAACCTTTAATTTTTTACTTATTATTTTTAATTGCTAAACAGTCAAATTAATAGTCCTGTGTCCTGTGAGATATTTTATTTGCCTAATCATACAAGATGTGTTGTCTTTTCGACAGTTGATATTTTATAATTCTTTAGATGTTATTATTAAAACCATGGTTAATCCCGGGTTATTTAAAGTATTTTTTTCTACTTTGTGTTCACAACAAGCTCATTGTGACACCAAAAAGAGTTTCACAAAGAAGTTTAATGTGAAACTGTTTTTGGTGAAATGTCATGACACTGGCATATTGTTCAATCATGAAATGTCAAATGGGATTTTAAAATGAAGATCTTTAATGGAATTTACAAAATAATTATTATTTATTTGATATTTATCACAATCATGAACAGAATAATTACAAAAACTGGACAAGAAAGATTTGTCAATTTGATTTTTGTTTAAAACAAAAGGCTGACAGTGTTGCTAGACATTACAATTAAAATTCAGCATATATGTATACAGAGTGGTGCGATTTAAAACGCAACGTAGGTAATGCCATGTTAATTTAATGGTTCTCGAATATTGGCTTCCCTAATTATTTTACAACAAAATTCCATTTAGGTTTCTTAAAGTGTTCTTCAAAATGAATCTGTCTGTGAAGTTTGAGAATTTTTCATACGCTAAGTTGAATTGAAGTTGGTTCTTGTCCGATGAAAACTGTAAGTACGAAGTTAAAGATTAAAAAAAACTTTGTAATTGCTAGTTTAAAGATATTTTAAAAAAAGATTCTGTAATTAAATTCAATTTATACCAAAGTATATGCACAGCCTTGATCAATGTTTTTAAAAAAGATTGATAGAGAAAGCTTTTTCAGTAATTTATTTAAATATTTACTGATCAAGGCCATGCTGATAGTTTGGTATAAATAGAATTTCGTTACTGATCTTTCTTAAATATCTCGAGTTTCAAGAAATTAAATCTTTTTCAAAACCGACTAAATTTATTAATTATCTATCCAGTTTTGACTGTCATTGATCAAGGCTGTGCATATACTTTGGTAGAAATTGAATTTAGTTACAGAATTTTTTTTAAATATCTTAAAACTCAGTGTATGAAAAATTATATCATCAAACTTCATAGACAGATTCATCTTAAAGAGCACTTTAAAAAACCTAAATGGAATTTTGCTGTAGAATAATTACGGAAGCCAATATTCTTGCATGTTTAAATTTACATGGGATTTCCTATGTTGCGTTTCAAAATGCAGCACCCTGTATATAAATAGATCCAATTTTTAAAAATATCTTTCATATTTTTGTTCAATAAATGACGCAAAGTTGAATTAGTAGTATATTATACACGTTTCACAATAAACTTTCTTCCGTAGTTACAAAAAAAATTGCAGCGGTAATTGTACTCATATAAATTACATCGAATATTGTACCGTGCCTTCAATTGAATTCTTCATTAAAGTGAGCTATGATTTCACTATTTTTTTCCTAAGATTTGCAGCACTGATAGCTGTTCAATTATATAATTAAACAAATGTCAAATTGACACTTTGTATTTTCAATTAATTCAAAATGTTAAGCCGGCAATACATGTTCCAATAATTTCACGTAAAAATTCCTGTAAACATGTGTGTATAAATTCATGAATTGTAATTTGCAATACACGTTTCAATTATATTAATAAAAAATGTTCTGCTAAATAGTAATTTAGAATGTTAATGTTGGTGAAAATGGTAACTAATTAATGTTTCTAACTTCAATTTATTTTCTTTGAGCAGCTGGGAATGTTGGATTATGTTATCAAGGGTATCATCCAAATGGAGAGCACATTGGTCATCACTGATTAAACTGTCTTGAAGCTAAAATTATTTATAAACATATACCCACATAAACTAACTGAAGTCGTTCTTCATTCATCTGAACCAACAGCCAACAGCAATAATAAAAGTCACTAGAATTTACTAAAACTTCACGTCAAAAACCTTGAGAAATAGAACTTGCTCTTTGTTGTCAATTTGACATGTATAAATTCATGTAATTCTTTTTGTTCACTATACACGTTGAAAAATAGGTTTTGTCATAAATTACATGTAAATTTCATGCAATTTATGATCGTCTATTGCGGGCTTTAGAATTACAGCAGAAAATATTTATTGTTGAAGGTTATTTTCAAACCGGTAGAATAGAAAATGGACAGTTAGTTTTTTCAACTAATCACGGTGTACAGAAGTTTCGGCAGCAGTTTCCTAATTTTGCTATTACTTATGGACAGCTAGTTAAACATATCCATACTTGTGTTCTTAAATTTCCTGAAACAGGATCATTTGGTCCCAAAATAGGGAGCGGAGCAGCTAAGAAAAGGACTGCAGCCTGCATTGAAGATGTTCGGGATCGAATGGAACATTCAGAAATCTATTGCGAAACTTTCACAAGAAGTTCAGCTATCAGTGAGAACATGTCACACTATTCTTAAAAAAGACTTAAAGCTTTATCCGTTTAAGATTCAAGCAGTCCACGAACTCAGGCCGGTAGATTTTCACAGAAGAACAGAATATTGTTAGTGGTTTCTTGATAACTTAAACAACGACGACATTCTTGACAAGTGTTTCTTTTCCGATGAGGCCTGGTTTCATCTCTCAGGGTGTTTAAATAAACAGAATATGAGAATATGATCAGCAGAATATCCCCATGAATATGTGGAAACTCCATTACATCCATTAAAAATTGGTGTTTGGCTAGCGGTGTCAAGAAGGCGTATCATCGGACCAATATTTTTTAAGACTCAGTAACTGCTGAAAGATACCGAAATGACTTATTAGAACTTTTCATTAATCAACTACATGATGATGAACTTACAGAAGGTTTTTTTCAGCAAGACAATGCTACTGCCCACACTGCTCATCAAACAATGACTTTCCTGCAGCAGTTTTTCGATAATCGGATTGTGAATTTTCCTGCAAGGTCTCCGGATCTCACAATTATGGATTACTTCATTTATCCGCACATGAAAAATACAGTTTTTAGAACTACGCGTCACACAATCGAAGAACTTCGTGTGGGTATTACAGATGTGTGTGCTAACATAACCCTCGAACACTTAGCAAACGGGTTTGTAAACATGAAACACAGAGTAGGCTTATGTATTCAAGCTGAAGGAGAGCAATTTGAGCATCTACTTTAAACTTTAATTTTGTGTTTTTATTTGATGTTATGATCAGTACTGACAGTTAATGACAACTGTTTTCTCTAGAATTATGTCGCCAACTTCATAAAAAAATCACAGCTTACTTTAATGAGGAATTCAATTGAAGGCACGGTACTAGTACTGAAAGTGCATATTTTAAACAAATTAAAATCTTTATTTAATTTCCGTAACACGAAATTGAAGAATTTGATTCATTAAATAGTCGATTCGTAGTCAATATTGTGCATATATTTTTGCGGCGGTGCTATTCATGTCAATGGCATTTTCGAATTTATATCCTATCACCGTTGAGATACATATCACCACCACAAAAATAATCGGCATAACACTTGTTCGCTCTCAATATGTAATGTAAATAATTTATTCGATTTAAATTTTTCTTGTATATTATAGTGCTATTATCTTAGTTTGTCATACAATAACTTTTAGTAATTCAAATAATTTTAGTCCGCATTTGTTTGAAATTCAATTATTTAAATTTTAATGTATTATTCACGAAACTCTTCTTAGAAAATGCGCTTAGAAATTTAGCTCATGAATGCCGGGTTTTACCACTTATCTTCCGTTCTTTGTGACACGGCATTTAGAGTCGTTAAGGGTTGGCACCCGCGGTGCAGTACGTGCCGTTTAATGTGCAATTTACCCTTTGGATTTTGGATTTCTAACTACACAAAATTTCCCAATTTATGATTTCCTAGTAACGTTCTACTTCAATGCCAACCAATAACAATGTACCAGAAGGAAATGCAAGATCTTCTGATTGGTTCAACCCTTCCCGTAAGGCGCGAAGAATAATTTTCTTCGAGGAGAAAACGACACCCCAAAGTCAGTACCAATTGATCTTCCATCTAAACCATTAGATGAGATCAGCGCAGAGACTCCTCTTTCAATTCAAATTATATTTATAATTTATTTTTAATTGTAAGAGTTTTGTAAATAGTTGTTGGAGTTATTAAATAGTTCTTAGACTCATTGTTGGTATTTCCATTACTACGAGACAGCAGTTGTTCATGCTTATGCACAGCAACCTCAAAACAACACTGATTGTTCATCATTTTTAGTATTTTCGTTATGATTTTCTATTATTGCTAAGTATTCTTGTACGCAGTTTTATATCAGGTTATACGTGTATTTGCCTAATTTATATTTATCTTTGCTCCTTTTCCCAAGATTGGTAAAACTGATATTTAGGCCTTGGCACATATGCCGTAAAAAAGTCTGAATATATGCATGCAATATGTCTTAAAAAGATTTAAATACATGCCGAATATATGCTGTTTAACTGGTATATATGCAGTTAATTATCGGATATGCTGTTAAATATGCATTCGGTAAATCAAATCATAGAACACAACACAGCAAAATAGAATGTTGCGAGTATGAATTATTTCATACATTTTTATAATAAAAATACGTATAATGTACACACAGTATTATTTTTATTCACTTTAATATACAAATATTTAATTGCTCTACATATACAATGCATGAATTAAAACTTATTACAATAAATAATCATATATTTCTCGATATTTTCTATCAAGAAACTTTGCCTATCGTCACTTAATATATTTTTGTACATTGAGAATGATCTTTCCACATCGCAAGATGTTATTGGACAATATTTAAAGAGATGTGCCTTGTTAACAATTACCTGCGGATGCTCAAGGGAACCTAATGCAATGTCTAATTCTCCGCTTAGAACATGTTTTACCGCTTCTAGTGTTTTCAAGCCAACATTTTTTTTTAAAACATCTTCCAATTTATTTAAGATTTTATTGCACTTAGCGTTTTTAGGAATACTTAGAGTAGACTTAAAATTTTCAATCAACGCCAAGGAATTGATTAACTGCAAATTTTGGGTTTCTAAATTTTTAATAACACTGGGTATATTAGAAAAGTGAGCTTTAATGAATGAAAGCTGTGAACGTAATTCAGAGTTTCGCAAAATATTTTGACATTCAGCGACAAATTGAGAAGTGTTCGCATCGAAGCTGTTTACTACATTTTTAATACCATCGAAATTATCACAATAAAAAAGTGCAGCCTCGGTCCCAGTTCCCCATCTAGTAATAATAGGTTGTGGTGGCAATGGGATGTCAGGAAGCATTTCTATGTACAGTTGTACTCTATGTGGAGATTTTAGAAAAACATTCTTTCCGTAATTAATTAATTGATTTAGTAATGGATATTCCATTCGAATCGCCTCAGCAACACGGTTCAATCCATGTGCTAAGCAAGTCACATGCAGCAAATTTGGATAAAATATTTTTAAATTTTGAGCAGCCTTTAACATATATGAAGCTCCATCAGTTACCATATACAAGATTTTATTTACATCTACTGGATTAGGTAAAACCAGCATCGAAAATGTTTCATTTATAAAACGTGAAATTGTCAAATGATTAGTTTTTTCTAGCTGTTTTACTGCTACCAAATAACTAGGGTTTGGCTCCCCATTCAAAATTCCAATAATAAAATTTGCGATGTATCTACCTTTAGCATCAGTTGTTTCATCTATGCTAAACCAAATATACTCTTTTGCAATAACATCTTTAATTTTTTGAATGTTTTCTTCGTATAATTTTGGAATGTGAGATCTCATTGCAGTTCTTCTGGAGACTACATTTCTCTTTGTCCATTTTGCCAGAAAGCTTCTAAATTCTGGTACATCCAACTTGTTTAACGGGATATTACACGATATAAGAGTTTTGCATAAATCGTAATTGAATTGATCTGCATTATTTTTTTCGTCAACAAACTGCGACAACAACAACTGCCTCAATTCAGGTGGATTTTTCTCTCTATTTTTGTGAGGAGTGGTACTAATATGTTGATCCAATAGAAACTTTTGAGTAACGTTGACCTATAAATAAAGAACAAAATTAATGATACCTATGTATATATTACAGAATTCAAATAAATAATTATCAGATAGTTGTAATTAAAATTTATTCTAAACTGGCTACTTGTTTGGCTGAATTGATGAAGATAAATAAAGCTAAGAAGAACGTATTTCACATAAAGGACACGTAAAGGAAATTTAGGAAACAATGAAAGTTTATGATTGAAACTTAGAAAACTGTTTCCAGAAAATAAATAAATAAAAGAAAAAAACACAAAAAACGATCGCTAATATCCTAAGTGAACGAAAAAAATTGAAAAAGAAATTAAGTGACAAATTTTAGAAAAAATCCTAAAAGTATTTTTTTATAAACAGATAAAATAGCGACATCTTACTATCGCTTTTTGACCTGACATTGCAGGGGGGTAGACAAATTGAAGCGGGATTTGCTCCTAATAAGTTCCCCATGCAAGGCGGCCATGCTTGCTGTCAAAGCATAATGAAGAAGCCCCAAGCAGGGCTGAAACAGCTGTCCAGAGGCTGCTCGAGGTTCTCGCTGCAATCAAGAACGATTTGCACAAAATTTTTCTAAAATTTTCATTATGCTTTGACAGCAAGCATGGCCGCCTTGCATGGGGAACTTATTAGGAGCAAATCCCGCTTCAATTTGTCTACCCCCCTGCAATGTCAGGTCAAAAAGCGATAGTAAGATGTCGCTATTTTATCTGTTCATCACTCTTACATCGCAAATGCGAATAAATTGGGCAAGTCGTTTTTGTTTGCAGCGGGAATGTCGAGCTACGTCTCTGCTGAAGAAGCCCCAAGCAGGGCTGAAACAGCTGTCCAGAGGCTGCTCGAGGTTCTCGCTGCAATCAAGAACGATTTGCACAAAATTTTTCTAATATTTTTTTATATTAAAAACTATGGTTTAAGGAAGCAATAAAAAAATTTGAAAATGTTTCTTGTACGCAGTTTTATATCAGGTTATACGTGTATTTGCCTAATTTATATTTATCTTTTGCTGGGACAATTGTGCGTTAGACGCGTGATCACTAGATGGAGCTTGGTGCTCCTTTTCCCAAGATTGATAAAACTGATATTTAGGCTTGGGCACATATGCCGTAAAAAAGTCTGAATATATGCATGCAATTTTAGAAAAAATCCTAAAAGTATTTTTTTATATTAAAAACTATGGTTTAAGGAAGCAATAAAAAAATTTGAAAATGTTTCTAAAACTTGATTGTTAACGAAATTCAGAGAATGGAATTTTTAAATTTCTAAAATTATCTGGTTTTGTTTACTGTGTAAATAAAAAATAAATTAAAATGCAAGAATTCTAGATATGCCAATTTACATGCTGTATAAATTTCGAATATGTTTTAAAGTATGCTGTATGCAGTTAAACCTTAATATATGCCAGATATGCAAAATAAAATGACCTCTTTATCATAAAAATTGATCAAAAAACATATGTATAATAGATTTAAAGAAGGTATGCCCCTTCTAGAAAGATATGCATATATGCATTTGCCCAGGCTTACTGATATTGCATCTAGCAGATTGCCTCGTTCCCATTTAATCTGCAGTTTGAAATTTCCGTCCCGCAAAAGTAACTCGTGCCGTCACACGAAACGTCTATCCGTCACAGTGAAGTAAATAGAGTGAGTTTTAATCTGTCTCTTAATGCTTAATCTAATTATATCTCTTATAAATCTCGTTAATATGCCCAACGGAATTTATCAGGTGACGTGACGTAACGAGTTACGCACTCCCTCACCCCTCCGCTGATCAAGGCAACCTTCTAATAGACAGTCCAGCTCTACCAGCCTTGCCTTTTCCGTAAAGTCCCTAGATCAATCAAAGTAACGCAAATGGTAAGGACAATGAGTTAGAGAGAGAACAATTGATAAAGACCATGAGTTAGAGTGAGAACTATCAAAAAGGAATCAATATGGCGTAGTGACATTCCGTGAGAGTTGTCAAAAGATTCATGAACACCTATCTAACTGAAACGTGCGGGTCACGATTTCTTGCGTTTTGAACTTATTTACATTCACAAATAGGTAAGAAAAACGGCTCTTGATAAGGCTTCAGCCTTCGTTGTATTCACACTCGACAATTAAGATAACTTTGATATTATCAATCAGGTTCGTTCATTAAGTATAATAAATCATGGTTGGGACTTGGAATCATGATGGAATAGTGTGAATGACGGGTGAAATGCAGAATACAGGGAAATTCGTTTTTTGTGTTAAATAAGAATTTCTGATAATTTTTCGATATGAAATGAATTTCTAGACCAAAATTTTGGCGCGGAAACTGATATTTACATAATAAGCTTATTTAATTTTGTTATAACAGTAAACAACGGTTACGTCATGTTTTAGTTCTTTTACAGTTTCTGGCATTTTAATAACTGAAATATGTTGCTTGAGAATATTTAAGCTGATTTTAATGAAAGATGGGAGATTATTCTTACAATTTTCAAACAAATTTTCAACATTTACTTGACAAGATTTTTCTTATTGTAATTGTCACTTTTGACATTTAATTACTTTTTACTTACTTTGCCGGATCTTTGTAATGTTTCTTGTGGTTAGGTATATTTTTATTTACAGTGCGATTCTGCGTATATCTTCTTCAGCGCATTCTGCATTTATCATGTTCTGTTAACACTTCTTTTTCTCATAAATAAAATTGACTTGTCCGATGAAAATTGTAAGTAAAAAGTTTTTAATCTTAAATCGGACAGAGTTATAAATGGAAAAGCACTCAATATTTCACTATTCGTTTACAATTCTGTCCGGTTTAAGATTTTTACTTACTCTTTTTTTAATAGTTCGAGAGCTCAACTGCAATCTAACTGACTTGTTCCAGTTATCTAAAATAAGGAGGTTGTCTCAATCGAGAAGAGCAGGTTAACAAAACCTAATTAGCATTTTCATCAAGTTTTTACATTAAATGATGAATGGAACCACAAAATCGATTTCATTTTTGGAGAACCAATGAATCTTTAAGAGACAGACTAAAGCTAGTTTACATTATCCCATTTTATATTCCATTTTAAGTTACGAGTAGCTCAAACGTGATATTTTTGCCTTTGCACTATTCGATTTTCCAATTGAGAAGCTAGTTTTATTCGAGACAACCTCGAATTTAAAATTGAACAGAAAAATCAAATACAAAAATCGTATAATGTAAACTTACCTTTGGACTCGAGTTAATAAACAAAACTTAAGCTTATTGTGTTGGCTTACAATTCGCTATCATTCATAAAAACATAAGAGTTTAAAAACATTATAAGAATTACTTTTCCAAAATGTGAAAAACACGTACAGTTTCTGAATTATGCATAGCGTAAGTCACAGGCTTAAGTTTTGTTTATGAATGTGGGTCTAAGAGCTAATTTATATTATTCTTTATTTGTTTTACATTTTTCTTTCGATTTTGTATTCGAGCTTGTCTCGAATGAAACTAGCTTCTCGAATGGAAAATAGAATAGTGTAATGACAAAAATATCACGTTTTAGCTACTCGAAACTGAAAATCTAATGCAAAATCGGATAATGTAAACTAGCCTTAAAACTCATTGTAATTACTTTTCTGTGCCGCATAGAAGTTTCATATGACGTCACTAGATACTTTTGTGGAGACAAAAATTGAAGTAACATATTCAAACGGGATCGAGGCAACCTTCTACATAGATGCAATATTAGTTCTACTATCCTTAGAAAACAGGTTAGCTTGAGAAATTTATAAAATTAATATACAGCTTGTTTCTTCTTTATATGCTGATCGTATAAATCTAAATTAAGAACATGCCATACCCTCCGTCTGTTTTAACAGTATAGCATATGTCAAGTAACATTTCTGTGACTTCTAATTACTATACTTTATAATTTCATTTGTCTTGTTCATTGATTTGATCTGTTTATTCCTCTGAAAATGATTTTCTTTAAAAATGTCCAGTCTTGTTAATTATATTAGGTAATTGTGACATCACACCTACCTTTACATGTTTTGATCGTTAAAAATTTCAGCTTCGCCCACAGAATAATAAAGCTTTCCTTTCATCAATCAAAGAAGTTGCCAACTATTTAAGGTACTTGTTTCTTTGTTTGTTAATGGTGAAACTTGATCAGATAGTTTTCCCTTGCCCTCAAATAATGCAAATGTGCTCGAGCATCAGAACTTTCAGAAATCATGTAACACGGATAACATTAGTATAATTTTAGGTTTACAACTGAGTTCTATCTTAATTCCGGATCACGTCTTTAAAAAACCTTTACCTGTAACATTTCTTCAGAGTTCTCCACTTTCAGATCAATGGCAAAATCTATAGGCAAAATTGCTGTATTAACTAAAAAGGTTACAATTATTGAAGGATATGAAACAAGTGTTTTTATGAATAAAACTTATATTTTTAGCTCGTTTTCTAAAGTGTTGATTGTTTCATATTCTTTATGCAATTCTCATGAGCAAGAACTATAAAAAAATAAACTGTTAAATTTATAAGTTATAAAGTTTACCCTAGTGCGCATAATATGATCTCTCGTTTATGAATACACATAATTAATATTAATATCTTGACTAATATAACTTAAAAATTCATCTAACCTAAACAAATCAAGATTGTCTGACATCAATTTGGAACCTAATGGTTTGTAAGTGAGTGGTCGAAGTTGGTCAGACCAAAACACGTGATCATTTTTCTCAATTGGTGATTGGTCAGAGGGTTTAGTCGGACCATTGACTTGACGATTTTGTGCAATTTGACCGTTCACTTAACACAATCATGTTCTACGTAAGAAAAATGCCACGTGCTTAATGAAATTTGTTTGAAAAACGATAAGATTGTTTCTTGAAAGTTAAAGGGAAATGATTGTATAGCAGTAAATCTTGTTAATCCATTGATCGGCATATAAAGAAAAAATGAACTGTACTGTACGTAGTAAGTCATACCTACAAATTCACCATAGCAACCGTGTCAACAAAGTCAATTTAAAATATCTGAAGTAAAGAGGAAAAAGTGTTAATACGAATCTTTTTTTGTTTTAATCTTTTCTTGTATCTACTTCATGGTCTTTCTTAAACTGTGACTGTGTTTTCAATAAATACTGAAAAAACGTTGTACACAAAATTTACTGGAAAATAATATTTACAAGGTAGGAATTTAAGATGCAACTTTCTCTTAATTTTTAATCATTATTTAGCGTTCTTTTCTATAATATCATGATTCCGCACCGTCTTTTAACCCCAGGAACCCACGGTTTTGCTCAAAAATACCAAAAAACAAAAAAAAAACGTAAAAATTAATTTCCCTGTATTCTGCATTCGCTCCTGAATGACTATAAAATTAAAAGACTTATACATCAGTTACTACGAACTGAAGTTAATCTTCAGGAAAATGCCAAATTCACAGGTATTAAAAATAAGTAAAAAATACTTACGAATTAAGTGCGGTTTTATTTATAAAACTAGTATTTTCTGTGATTCAAATCGTTCTACACAGTGATTATTATTCACTTAAAGACTTTATTATTGACTAATTTAGTAAACGACTGTAAGAAACTTTCAGCTGTCATCAATATTTTGACGTTGGCGCGAAACAAGGAATCAATGGCCGCGTTCACCAGATGAATCAACCTGTTTACGGTACTTTGATACATCTGGAGACTTTATTCTGATTTACATAAAGTATTCAGCTTGCCGTTTTTGACAACCCGCTTGTTCAAGGTCAAATACCCACTGTCGCGTGTCAAAAACAAATTATGGCAGTACCTGTGTCCTTAGACAGAGATCGAGTGCCTTAGCTCAGAGGAGCTCCGAGTACCTCAATTTGGCAATTGGAAAGTGGCTAGTATGAACAATTTTTATTTGAAACGTATTTCACAACAGCCGCTCTACAATTACGAATTTCAAGCACCTGAGATGATCTCAACTGATCTGATCCGAACTACAATTCCGAGATTTTCTTGGGAACGCTGCATAAGTCATATAAGTGTGATATATGTATAGTCGTAGATACAGGTTGCGAGAGGCTACGGGGGAAAGTAAAAAAGATCAGTTCAAGTACGTTCCGCACCCTGCAATTGGAACATGTTGGATTAGTTCGGAGGAGCTCCGAGTACCTCATTGTAACAATTGGAAAGCGGGTAATATTATATGATTCACATTTAAGAATATTTATGTGGTTTTGTATTACTTCTAAAGAAACTTAAATTTTATACACTGTCTTCAGTAACATCAGTACTTGAATAAAATGTGCAATTTTTATACGAATAAAACGAACAGCAAACTGAAACTTGGAAAGCGTGCCTGTATTTATTATGGAGTATTTTAATGCCAAAAATAATTTATTCCTCAGATCCACCTCACAAAGAGCGCAAATTTCAGGTAGGTAGATAACTTCGGTGTGACTACGGTTAAATAAATAAATTATAGCCGCAAAGCCACTATTGACGCCGTGTCTCGTTTCTTATATCTTGAGGACTTCTAAATAATTAAATACCCTTTTTTGGTCAGTTTTTGTAATCTATAAATCTGCAGGTCAGCAAGCTTTTTTATTAATCTGTCAAAAGTAACAGAACCTATGAGGACGTTTCCATAGTTGGCCACATTTTATCCGCCATTTTGGGTCAATTTTAAATTTACATTAGGCGTTTACGATAACTGAAACGGTACATGGATCAGGGTAGAAAAGTAAGTTAGAACGAATTTGTTTAATGCAAGTAAGAGTGAGAGAATAGATTAACCGGTATATACCGCTTCAATTATCGTAAACGCCTATTGGCTTAATCAATTGCGGTACTATAGTCATCTAGGAACTTTACTATTCCGCAGACTACCCTTCGAAAGATATTAGGCACCCGCCCCATGACGAACAAGTTGGCGAACCACCGGCAGCCAAGTGCGGCGTGCTCTCTTAGTTAATTATCTCAATTATTGTAGTTTTATTATTATTATCACTTTAATAAATCATTATTTCACTGTTGCATTATGATTGTGATCCGCGCTCTGCCCTAACAGGTTATGGGCCCAAATCAGATGAACCGTAAATTAAGAGCACGCGAATAAAAAGTGAACGTGATCCAGGAAAGTTTGTGTAGTGACTGGATATCAAAGTGAACGTGTCGGATCGTCGGGTGTTGCGAGAATTGAAACGTTTAACCGCGAGAACTACGACACCTAGAAGATGCACGTCTAATAAAAAACGACGCCTGGGAGTGTGTTAATAGTATGAGATTAAAGCCCGACGAATCCCAGGAAGATACCAGTGCGATGTTCGCAAGAAGTCGAGCAGAGGAGGAAGTGTTGAGGAAAATCTTTAATTTTGATATATTCACGGTTTTTAAATCAAGTAGCAATACGCACGCAAGTACATCTTACTCATAAACAAATTTTGTGTGTTAATTACAGTCTATCAAAATATTTTTCCAAAATAAAAAGTTAAATCTTCGAGTCCAATTAGTAGTTTTTCTCATTGTCTAAACAAAGCAGATCACATGTTGTTTCAACAGGAAGAAAGGTAAAGAACAATGAAAGTGAGGGTATAAACAAAAACACTTTTAAATTCAGGTGCCACAAATGACGCCGGTGGGACACAAAGCCACAGATTGTCATGCGAACGAAAGGGACCGACAAAGCCAAAGCACAAAACCTAAACCTACTCGCGGCATCAAGTTGGGTTTCAGTGCTGGAAAAATTAATTTTGATCGACGGCGACGGTCGGAAACGTGCGGGCGGATTCGTCGCGAGGACACAATTCGCAGAAAAAGGAAAGGTGTGGTGCGTGAACAGTGGACGTACGTCACTTCTCTGTAAAGATGGCAAAAGTTTTTTTTAGAAATTAACGGTAGTGGGCCGGGCGAACTGAACTTGGCCATTAATTTCTCAACGAAAATAGTAGTCACCGGCATTACGTTCTTTCAAACAGTCAGAAACGGTTCTAATACGGTCGTCACTTTGTCGGACACACTACACGTTCCGGATCTAAGAACGAACCTACTATCGCTGAATAAAATTGTTGACAAAGGACTGAAAGTAATTTTCGACAGGAATTGCGCTGTCGTCGTCGACAAGAATGGAAACATGAGGTTGACCGCAGACCGCGAAGAAGATCTTTACTTCGTCCGAGTGAATTCCGCGGATCAATTCGCTAGTGGAGTATCACAGGGCTAAGCAGATCTTCCGAACCTAGATTCTCTACTTTTGTGGCATCGCTGTTTAACGCCTGAAACATAGGGATTTAAAAAACGTCGTCGACAGCCAAAATTTTCCCAAAAAAAGATGCTAGAGGAAGGTTGAAGAAGCGCATTTTGGCGTGGATGAGGATCGTGACGAATAGTGAGACAGCGCGAGAAGGGGACAAGGAAGACCCAGAAAGATCCTTACGGGCCAGAGAGCGCGCCCGAGAAAGTAATACAACACGATCGGGGACGTTGATCAAGAGTATTAATTTGCCGGTATCATGGTAAAACCGGTAAAACAAGTCATTGAGGATGGGAAAGCGTCGGAATGGTATGACGCCATAGCCGTAGACCTTAGAAACATAATTCGAAACGATACTTGGCAACTTGTAACATGTCCGGAAAAAAGGAAGGTGAAATGAAGTCGAATGGTACGGAGACATGAATATAATGCGGACGGTGCAACGGACAGCAAAACCCGTCGTAGCAAAAGGCTTCAGCCAACAGTATGGCCTAGATTTCCACTAAAACTTCGCGCCAGTGGTACATATGTGTTCGATTTGACTCATGACAGCACTTGCATCAGAGTTGAATATGAAAATGAAACAGCTCGACATCACACCTGCCTACCTGAACGGCACCGTTGACCGAATTTACCGAAGTTTCCGAATTTACGGTCACTGTCCAAGAGCTTATCATACGCACGACAGTCACATCAAGGCAAGAGCTAAGGAAATGTTGACCCAGCTTAAGAGAGGTAATTAGGTATGTCTACTAAAGCGAGCCTTGTACGCCGACCCGTGCGTGTATATTCAAGGCGAAATTTCGTCATGGTTGTTATCTACGTGGATTAGCTGTTCACCTTCTTTTTAGATTCAGAGTAGGCCCTGTTAAGGTGACATTTTTGTTGGCATCACAATGAAACATAAGGGCCATTCAGTAAACAAATCGATTAATTATAATCGGATCGAATCGATTTAAATCGTTTCATAAACACACTAGGGGCATTCAACAAAAAAATCGATTAATTTAAACGTCAGTGATTAGCCGTGACAGGTGACCTGTAACTCTAAACAGCAAAAGTAATAATAAATTTAAATTTAATAACGCCTTTTTTAGCTTCGACATTGCTGATTCCGGTTTCGATTTCTCTATGATTGCTTCTTCTGTTTCCACCAGTGAGCTGATACCGCTTTATACGGCACTGCGCATGTCTCAAAAGAAGCATTACACGCTGAGGGATCCCATAAAACTGGAATAATAGCACAATAGCACTTGTGAATGATATATTTCTTCATAAGGTCCAAATATATAATTTTTTTCACAAGGTATAATTTCACAATTTATTCATTAATCTAATGTGGCTCGTGTCTTTTGAGAATTGCACCAGAAAGCGGTAACACGTCATCGAAGATGTCAGCATATTTCTTTTTTAATTCCAAATTCCTGAGATCCATTTTTTTTAAGGAGCGTGAGTCTTTTTTTACTTTTACTTAATTCTGAAATAAACAACTAACACACATAACACTCACGACTTCTTATATTTGACAGCAAATGACATTTCGACGCCATATTTAATCGCATCGCATTGCATCGTAAAATTTTTACGATTATAAATTTAACAATCGATGTTGAATCGATTCATATACGTTGAACGCTAAACTGTATGTAATCATAAATCGATTGTGAATCGATTGTATCCGTTGAATGCCCCTAATGACGTCAGAAAATTGATTGATGGTCATTTTTAATTTCATGGTTACATTTGCGAAAACTACCACTGGCACTGTTGCCAGCTCTACTAACGCAAGATTGAGTACGCCGTTAAAACGAGAAGTATCGTCCCCAGCAAATAGTTGATTATTATCAATCTTTTTCAATAAAAAAGTAATTTCCTGGGAATTTAAATACCTGAATCTTCTTGCTGTTGCTGATGACTTAGAACTTTTTCCATGGTCATTTGGACCTCATTTAGAATTCTGTCTGCTTCTTTCACCACCTCCTACAATGCGCATACCTTCAGATTCTTCTGCTAACATAGCAGGTCTTCAAATCGGCTTCGTTTTTTAAATTTGTGCCGTCCTTTATACAACAATTAAACGCCTTCAATATTGCACGTTTGCTTCCGTCACTTATGACTTCTGGCATTTTGACGACATTATAATAAAAAAATACATTTGTTTTAAATTTACTTTTTATTTTAATTATGCCACCGTGGTCCACGTTGTCTACGTATCGGTAACACAGTCTGTACGGCTGAAGTGACACTGTCATTTTTTTTCTTTCATGTTAGATTTTGATTTCCTTCAAGATACAAGCACCTAACTTAACGAGAAAAAAAAGCATAGTCCTCTAGAGTCTAAAAAAAAGTGAACAGCTAATAGTTTGCTTTTCACCGGGGGTGAAAAGCAAACTTTTGAAGGGGGGGGGGGCCCTTCAAAAATAACCCGTGACGTCACATAAAACTTCTTCTGTCACAGTGAAGTAAATAGAATGACTTTTAATCTGTCTTCTAAACCCTCCCATCTGGATCAATGCAGTCTTCTAATACACAGTCCACCTCTACCAACCTTGCCATTTAATCAGGTTAACCTTCAAGAGATATAAAACGCCCGCCCTTAACTGGTTACGAATAAGATGACGAACCTCTGATATCGTTTCGAATTATCTTTCCGGCAGCCACGTGCGACGTGCTCTCTTCAATTATCTCGATTATTGCAGTTTTATTAGTCACTGAGCAAAAGTAAGAAATAGCTATTACTTTCTCTACTCTTGATTTTAAAATATGGAACAAGATTTATTTTTGACTCTGAAAATGGGGACTTCCTTTAAAACAAAGGACGTCTGGCAAACGTAAGCAGGGCGTTTGAATTGAATCTGAAAATTTATATTTTATTTATTTACATTTCATCGTGAATTTTTGTAGGTAGTCAGTACAATATCTCACCTACAGAAATTTCACAACAGCTTCAATCTATTAGTTATTATGTGTACAGGGTGTTGAGTTTTGAAAAAGTTAATTTTTCTCAACATTTTCAAGGAACACCCGGTATATCTAAACTCTTGTGAACACTGCCACAATGAGCTTTCGTAATGCGTCAAATGTTTTTGTCCAATCTGAACAAATCGCGAAACAGCAATTACTTATATATTTTAATTACAATATTGACGTTATTTAGTCTTTTCGACTGGTCCTTAATTATGTTTTAATTTGCTGATAAATTAACATATATTAGTTAATTTAGTTAATAAATTAGAAAATAATATACTTTTACAAAATTTTCTTAATAATAATAAAAATAATTCTTTAGTTAATATTTATAAACTTAAGACAGTGAACTCTCAACTCTGAACTGAACTCTGACAATTAAAATTAAAAATTATTGAAATATTTAAGTTTAAATATTTCATTCAGCAATTAACTTTATTAAATTTATTTTGTAATAACAAATATACTTTTGATAATTTGTTAAAAAGTGGAGTTTAACCTTTAATATGGAGTTCTTGCCAAGCGATATACATTGGACAATCTGGGAGAAGTTTTCAAACTCGTATTAAAGAACATTTATAATCATTACGATTAATAAATCAGATTCAAGTTTTGCTAACCGTATTAATGATAAATCACATACGTTTGATTCTACGATACTAAATTATTACATAGTCTTTCAAAAGGAAACAAATTAGATATGGCGGAAAATTTATAAATATTTTTAGATTATCATTTACTTCAAAACAGTTCTTAATGAATAAACATCTTTTTCTATTTATAATTTTTTCTAATCTATTAATTGAAATTGCATTTGATTCCTCAACATGCATCAAATATTTTACTGAACTTACAGTACCGTACCAGTTAAATAACAATTCTCAACTTTTTCAAATTTATTTGTTTACAAACAAGAATTTGTCATTTACAATTTCTTTTGTAAATAATCTACATATTTATACATCATAACGTAATTTTTAGTTACTTTTAAGTGTTTTATTGTATTACATTTGTTTATCTTGGAGGTTGTTGTAATTTTGTAATTGATAATGTTTTATGCGAAACCAGTCTAGAAAGAATAGAATAAAAATATATTTTTGCAGTACTTCTTATCATATATTAACTAAAGACTTATTATTATTATTGTTATTATTAGTAAGTTGAATTATGAATCTCATTTGGTGTCTCGGTACTTTGGTGCAATAAATCAAAATTTGTTAAAACAATAACAGTTAAAATCAAAACAAATGGTTGTTTGTGTTATACTAAAGTAACAAGTGTTCATTTCGGTTTCCGGTAGCGTTGGCGTTGTAAACAAATGGTTATTTTAAACTCATGTCGTAGCTTAACTTTACTGCTAACAGTACTGTCACTAGTGTCATGTCAACTGTGGAGTAAGGTGTCGTTTTATTTACGTTATTTATTGGTTTCATTGCAAATATAATTTCTATTCAGGACTCATTTACGATGTTATTGACTTTATGTTACATTACAAAATGATGTTTACATCGAAGCAGATTTACGATTGAAAATTAATTTTCGTAACAGTTGAAAAGTCACGGGAGTACCGAAACTGCTTGGAAGAGTTTAGAACTGAATTTGCGGCTGTATTGTTGACTATAAATTTTTTTAAGACAATTTACATTGATAGGTACAGATGTTTCGACAAACTGGAGAATCTTCCGAAGAACAGTCAACTATGAAAACATACTGCTATGGTTATGGAAAGTGCAATACTTGCAGTGGAAAATGCTCCATACATCTTTATTCCTTCGTTATCACAATCAATTTGACTAGTTTGAGCTTTCTGTTGGAAGGTGCCACAAATTATTACCTAAAGATGTAAAGCTCTATCTTTACCGCATGACATTGGTGCAACAATTGCTGCCCGGTGATCTCAGATAGGGACATTACAACATTACAAACGTTTTTCGAAACAAAAGATTTTCACAGGTAATACTACCGGATTTCCAAATGAACACTTGTTACTTGTAGTTTTTGATATGTTTTATTATGAAAGCGCTCTTAACGATCCAAACAAACCAAGCAATAAAATAAGCAAAAACATTATTAGAACTACATTTTCATTTCGCATTTTGTGGCTAATTTGAAGAATTTAAATAATAGTCTACTGTAGCCAATACTCAATAATTAATAAATACGGCAGTTAATTCAAAATTTTACTGCTTCGCATTTTATGAACTTTTTAATTAATCAATTATCACAAGTTCGCTGTACATTTCAATAGTGTTTCAATTAATTGCTCCCATTTCTACGCTTTTACGAAATGCCGTTTTTTACTGCTGGCAACATTGAAGTATTTCTCATTTTCGGTAATTAAAATAATCAATTAACGAACATACACTGTGTTGAATCGATTTTCAGACATAGCAAAACAGCATGTAAAACTGAATAATTGCAATTGTTGGCACTCTTGTAAATTTTAGACCAAAACGGCAAAGGAAAATATTGTTCGGAATATTAAAATGTACTTAATATCATATTTAGAACTTTAAGTTTCGCAGCTACTTTTCTTTAAAATGACACAAATCTTCTGGAAAATGCACTTAGGCCCGTTTTCACCATCACAGTTTAACTTTAAGCTCCGTTTTATTTCTATGGAAACAATTATCCTTGCAATTGTTACCATGGGAATAAAGCGAAGTTTAAAGTTAAGGTGTGATGATAAAACCGGGCCTTAGTTTACTAACTAGTTAGCTATGATTATCATATATTTGGATAATTATATATTTTAGAAAAATTTTGTGCAAATCGTTTTTGATTGCAGTGAAAACCTCGAGCAGCATCTGGACAG
Organism: Prosopocoilus inquinatus; assembly: GCA_036172665.1. Classification (NCBI taxonomy): domain Eukaryota; kingdom Metazoa; phylum Arthropoda; class Insecta; order Coleoptera; family Lucanidae; genus Prosopocoilus; species Prosopocoilus inquinatus. Next base: position 48,384,378 of record CM069870.1, read on the forward strand.
CTGTTTCAGCCCAGCTTGGGGCTTCTTCAGCAGAAACGTAGCTCGACATTCCCACTGCAGACCAAAAACGACTTGCCCAATTTATTCGCAATTGCGATGTAAGAATGATGAACATATAAAATAGCAACATCTTACTATCGTTTTTTGACCTAACATTGCAGTAGGATAGACAAATTGAAGCGGGATTTGCTCCTAATGAGTCCCCCATGCAAGGCGGCCATGCTTGCTGTCAAAGCATAATGAAAGATTTTAGAAAAATTTTGTGCAAATCGTTTTTGATTGCAGTGAAAACCTCGAGCAGCCTCTGGACAGCTGTTTCAACCCTGCTTGGGGCTTCTTCAGCAGAAACGTAGCTCGACATTCCCACTGCAGACCAAAAACGACTTGCCCAATTTATTCGCAATTGCGATGTAAGAATGATGAACATATAAAATAGCAACATCTTACTATCGCTTTTTGACCTAACATTGCAGTAGGATAGACAAATTGAAGCGGGATTTGCTCCTAATGAGTCCCCCATGCAAGGCGGCCATGCTTGCTGTCAAAGCATAGTGAAAGATTTTAGAAAAATTTTGTGCAATGTTAGGTCAAAAAGCGATAGTAAGATGTTGCTATTTTATATGTTCATCATTCTTACATCGCAATTGCGAATAAATTGGGCAAGTCGTTTTTGGTCTGCAGTGGGAATGTCGAGCTACGTTTCTGCTGAAGAAGCCCCAAGCAGGGCTGAAACAGCTGTCCAGAGGCTGCTCGAGGTTTTCACTGCAATCAAAAACGATTTGCACAAATTTTTTCTAAAATCTTTCATTATGCTTTGACAGCAAGCATGGCCGCCTTGCATGGGGGACTCATTAGGAGCAAATCCCGCTTCAATTTGTCTATCCTACTGCAATGTTAGGTCAAAAAGCGATAGTAAGATGTTGCTATTTTATATGTTGATAATTATATACTTCAAAATTTGCAATTTTTGCAGTTTCCGTTTGCCGTTTCGTAACCATATAATTATAATACCCTGTTGCGCTACTATAACAGTCGGTTACTCTCCGAAGAGGTGAAAAAATTGCAAATTTGAAAGCTGTCACTGACTACAAGGTATTTAAATATTTTTCGGTCATAGCTACCTTGTTAACTTGCTAACTCACTAAATATATTAGAAGATTTTTGCCATTTTAAAAGAAACTGGCTACTAAATTTAAAGTTCTAAATATGATATTAAGTGTATTTTAATATTAGGAACAATATGTTCCTTTTCATTGTACTCTAAAATTTACAAGAGGACCAATAATTGCAAATATTTATTTTACAAGCTATTTTGTTATGTCTGAAAAACGATTCAATACAGTGCATAAGCGAGTAATGACTAAATTTAAGTTCAGTTTCACTGTTTTTTTTTTATTTCGGTTCAAACAATTAGGTCTACTCTGTGAACATTTATTTTCATTTAGCTTAGCTATTGATATTAATTCATGTATCCTCAATTACAATTAAATATCAATTAGAACGAGTTAGTGCTAACGTTAAAAATAAATTAGACTGATATACTAAAATTTGAAATATACGTATAATGCAGTAATAATAATATCACAAAACAAAAAGCATATTACATTAATCCACTATTCATTTAGTTAGACCTTTATATTAAGTTTAGGAACTCTATCTAGTTCTAATTAGATTATGCATAATTTAGTATTTGTATTGCAAATAGCAATAAGCTCAACCGACCTTCCGCGTTATATTTAATGCATTTCTGGCGGAAATACTAACGAATTAAATCACAGACAGACAGCAATTTACATAAATAAGTAAAACAGAATTAATAATTCCGACAAAAATATTTTACTTCATTTTAACATTGTAAATGAATAAAAAGCGCACATACGCCACGGTTTATAACTGCACAGAGAATTTCGGTGTTTTAATTTATTCATAGTTCTAAACAGCCGAATGAATAACTGACAGAAACGTATAAGCAGTCAGCGGAGCAATTGTAAATGTTATTGGCAGCATTTTTTTTTTAATAATTCAAAATTATATTTGCCAAAACTCGCCCTGAATTTTCTGACTTCGAACAAATAAACTGCGTATGTTGTAATAAATACATTTTCTGTAAAAACGTCGATGATGTTGAAATAGAAACGTAATTATGAACGTAAGAATGAATGTATGATAGATAACGTTTCAATGGAATTATTTGAAAAATTTAATATTTGAAAAAATTTTAACGTGATTTATGTTTTTTTCTAAATAATAAATAAATAAATTTAAAAAAAATAACAAGAATTGTATAAATGAAGTTGATTCTTGTCCGATGAGAAATGTAAGTAAAAAGTTTTTTTTTTAACCTTGAAAAGAAACGACTTGTTTCTCTTGTCAACTTGTTGATTTACTTTTTTGACTCCTGACGAAGCTATTAATCTATAGTGAAACGTTGAGTGTAGTTCCAATCATAATTATGTCCGGTTCAAGGTTAAAAAACTTTTTACCTAATAAAAATTGCAAAAGAAATCATTTGTAACAACAAATAAAGGGATACTAAAACAAATACAGAATTATTTATTGAAAGGGAACCATTCTCATCCCAAGTAAATATTTCATTGTTGGCGACCTCAGTTATTCCAGGCTCTAAAACGGTGAAACGTAACAATATCAACAAACTATAATAAAAGGATATTAATGTTTCATAATTACTTTCTTCTCCCGACACTCCATCGTTTAAAATAAAAATTTCCGCTCATTTCGTTCTTCCTGAGGTGCCGCTCATCGATGTTTTAGCTGAAAGTTCCTAGATAACTAAGTACCGCCATTGATTAAGCTGTAGGATAGCACTGTTGTTTTTACTTTTGAAACCAGGGTTTCTAATTTCGAAACAAAAACAAAAAGATTTATTAAAAGATTCCTGGTTGCAGCACCACCTACTGTAGGGGGCCGATTTAAGGCAAATAAAAATAATTTTGAACAACGGGTAATGTGTTCTTTTTTTTTTAAGTACCAAAAAGAAATTTTGGGTTACATGAAACTTCGGTATTTTCGCTGCCACCAAGTATCTTATTTTAATACACTAATTAAAATATTTAAAAGGTCAGAGTTTAGGGTTCTTCAGGCTTTAGAACTGTGTACAGTCGTCAGGCAGATTCTTTCTGGAGTCGCTCTCGGGTTTGGATCTCCGCCCCTCCTGATTTTTCACTGCACTGTCGCACAAATTAACTTTGTTTTTAAAATAAAAGAAAATTTTGACGAAAGAAATATTAAATTGAACGAATGAACCACACAACACGTGATCAAGGGGAGACTTAGTAAAACCAAGAATTAGAAACTAGTCCATACTTAAAGAGTGATGAACGAACATTAATTCATTTCCTTTCTCCGAGGGGGTCATACAGCCTGAACCTTATCTCTCACAATTACGTCAAAATTAACCCAGTGGCCGCTGCCACCTGACGTATCCCGTCTGAACTACTCTTTTTGCGTGGGTTGAATTACATTCCGCTGGGTTTATTTCCCACGCCACAGCAACAGAAAAAAAGTGTTATCACAATAATGTTTAGTCTCGGGCACAACCAAGTCCCTGATAAAAAGAATTTAGACATTCGCAATTTAGATTCTTTTACGAGCCATTAAAAAGGAATACGCCAGACTTATTTAATAATTAAGAAAATATACATTAGGAGTAAAAACGAGCTTTAAAGGACCATTTTCAACGAATGCCGGCGATATGGAGACAGACAATACTGATAAGGTAAAAACCCTTTAGGTTGAATCTAATGATGGTATGTTGTCCAATCTTAAGGTTTAAAATGAAGTGCAGTATGATTCCAATCTTTACCTCGACCTACGATTAGCTTCCAGAACTTCTTCTAAGTTGTATAAATTTTAAAATATAACGTACTTATAAGCTAGGATAGATTTTGATGGGAATGGCTTCTCGGCAAATTTATCTGTTAGATTAGATACGTTAGATACGTTCGCAAATGGTTTGCAATAACAGTCATTCAAACTAACGTTTTAGTTACCTTATCTCTTTTAACGTCGACTATAACAGGGTAAACACTAATTGTAGGTTTTTGCAATAACTCCGAATTATCAAAGCGAATTCTTTCCAAAATCACAGAACAATTAATGAACTTAATTTATGCAGTGAGATATTAATATTTTTTATAAAAAATTTTTCCACTTTTATATTATTAATTGTCACATTTTCCTAGATCTTTTATCTTTGTTACCAACTTTGAATAGTTATTATGAAAGAAATTTTCTGATTTATTCTACTTGTCATTATAGCTGAAATTTGACAAAAAAATTGGTTGCGTGTTAAAAAACTGAACTTTAAGCGCTCCTAATTTCTTATTGTCGGAACCAAACGAACCAAGGCTTGGTGATCTGAAAGACCACTTCATTTTTCTATAATAATTCATTAATATTAATATTCTGGACTCAATTAATCTGGAGCAGCTTAGAACGATCCCTACACGTACAACCGGATGTTCTGCGACTCTAATCGATCACACTATTACTTTTAAAGATACAGATCTAGTCTTAAATACTGGGATATTGGATGTTCATGATATATCTGATCCCTCACATCTGGTATACCGTGGTTTCCGACAGCCCTGACGAACGGAAAACGTCGTCATTTACTTATCGTGATTTTAAAAACATAGATTTGGATCATTTTAATTTCGATTTGTCATCGGTGCCGTGACAAAAAATTTACAGCATGAGTGACATTAATGATAAAGTAAACTTTCTCAACTCAAAACTAGTATAATATTCGATAAACATATGTCACTAACAAAATGCAATCCTTCACGTATCAGCCTTGGTTGACAGATAATCTTAAGTACATGATGAACCTTCGTGACACCGCGCTCAAACGTTTTAAACGTTCTCAACACCCTCAGCATTGGATTTACTACGAATCTCTGAGAAATTTAGTCACTTTGTCCGTAAAGGCTGAAAAGAAAGCTTATCTTGAGTACTTAATAAAAAACAGTAAATCTAATCATATATGGAAACATCTGAAGAAGTTTGGTATCTGTAATCGCAATACAATTATAATATCTGAGGATATTGGTAATGCAAACAGTATAAACGTACGCTTTTTAAGATCGTCGGACACAATTCATTCTTACATCAACAATCGGGAGTTAGAGATCAGTTTCTGTTTTTCCGCTTTTAGTGAAAATGTAATTTTGGACCATCTTTTAAAATTTTCTTGTAAAGCTTTTGGTGACGATAACATTAATGTTGATATGCTTCATTTCTGTTGCCCACATCTTTTACCGATTCTTACTCATATCATTAACTACTGCGTTATCCATGAGGTGTTTCCGGATTGCTGCAAAGAAGCCAGAGTTTTACCGCTGCCTAAAAATAATCACCCGCAATTTTTTAGTGACATTCGCCCCATCAGCATTTTACCAGTCCTGTCAAAGATACTTGAGAAAATTATAGGTAAGTAACTTCGTTCATATCTTGCTGTTATAATATTTTGCCTGAAACTCAGTCAGGCTTTCGTCCGCATTTTAGTTGTATGAGTGCTCTAACAACGTCACATCACTGACGACATTGTAGCTGTCATTGACAATAATAAATTTGTAATATTAATTTTACTTGATTACTCGAAAGCATTCGATCTCATCAATCATGATGTTCTATTCGCGATACTAAAATCTTACGGTATTGGTGATATTGCTTTGAATTTCTTTCGCAATTATTTAACCGGACGATGTCAGAAGGTCTATTGCAACGGTCAAATTTCTGACTCTTTGAATGTTCACCAGGGAGTACCTCAAGGCTCAATTCTTGACCCTCTTTTATACTGTTTATATATGTCGCAGGAATTTTAAATAATCCGTATTTTTGCAAAAACACTAGTAATTTTGCAAAACACCCAGTTATTGCGGAATATGTGCACTATTATGCAATCTTATTAATAAAAACAAGTAATTTTGCAAAATTCCTATGCACATTGGTAATATTAAATACGAGTTGAGTTTTATGCAATCTTACTACAAGATTTTAGTAATTTTGCAAAAATCCAAAGAGTATTAAATAAAATTGTCAAAATTGTGTTCATGATCAAGTTTCAACTGAAGAAAGTTACCGTAGATGTAACATTCTTAATTTATCACAGTTAGTCAAACACACTCTTATAGTGCGATATTTCTTTAAAAATAAATATGGTGAACTAAAATAGTAAAGGAGACTGTGGTTTAAGAGATAATTGAAATTAACCTCCGCTCACAATAATTTTTATATCCGTAGATGCGTATTTCGGCAGCTAAGCTGTCATCTTCAGTACGTTACCAACTTAAAAGCACTAAAAAAATGTCTAAAAACAACCTGATCACACTGACAAAATCATAAAAATGTTAAACCTAACAACAATCTAATCAATCAAAAAATATATATATGTCTAAATGTAAGTAAATATAAATTAATATGTAAAAATCTAAAATAAACTATACAGGGAGATTCAGGCAACTTTTTCATTAAAAGTTTGCGGACTTCCTCTTTGAATTTCTATTTCATATTTTGCGGTTATAAATTAAAGCATTAAAATATAATAATTCCAACTTTCGGGCACTTCCGCATGTACCGGAAGTTGCTGTTTTCTAATTTTAAATGAAATACCCCATTTTTTATTGCTTTTTTGAAATCCTCATGAAATTCTATGATACTGCCATCTTTGTGTAACAAAAGCCATAAATTTAATTTTTGACCTCTAGTAGGCTATACTCATAGGCTTTCAAGTTACACCTAATTTTACACAGAATTTTTACGGGCTGGTTGAAAAGTAACTTCTATTCGAACTGATTTCAACCATCGTAAAGTCATGTTTTTTAAATAGAACACTCAGTATGTTTTTACACCATAAGAATTAGAATTCAATGTTCTTTCGAACCGTATTAGCATTCCCTATACACATATCTTACCTTTCTCCTTCTATTAATGATTTTCTCTTCGACACATAAATTTTTTGACTTTTTAGTATTATTCCTGAACAAAGTGCTATGAAAATCTAACAAACAGAGGTTTTTGTAAATTAATTTCAGACTGTAAAATTAATTTCATTTTAAAAACCAAAAAATAATATTTAAATACATATCTATCATCTGAACTTTTGTAGGTTATAACATCGGCTCTCAGTTGTCCTCAGCTATTATATATTAGTAATAACTTTCTATTGTGTCTAAGTAATAACATATTTTCCTCGTTCGATGTAACAATTTTTTTATTAACTTCTTGAATTGTCGATTTTTTAACATCAAAAATATTTAATATGTCTGTGTTGGAATATTCATTTTTTAGTTCTTCGTAGCGATTCAAATGTTTTTCTCTAATTCCCACCAGACGGATGATTTCAAAAATTATAAATCCTCTAATTTTCATAGCCCACTATTTAAAAACAATACCAAAAATGGAAAAAAATTAGGTGTTAAAAAGAAATCATGGATAACGAGTGAACCGTAAGAGATAGGTATAGGAAATGCTAATACAGGACGAAAGAACTTTTAAAACTGAGTCACATCGTATAAAAATATACTAGGCGTTCCATTTAAAAAGCATGACTTTACGACAGTTGAAATTAGTTCGAATAGAAGTTACTTTTCAACCAGCCCGTAAACAATCAAGTGCAAAACTGGCCATGATCTGAAAGAATGTCACTGTATCCTACTGCAGGCGAAAAATTGGCACCGTGGTTTTCGTTGCACAAAGATGGTAGTATCATAAACCAGGTTCTGCAAGTCTGAACTTTTTTTAAAAAATGGAAATATCTTAGAAACGGTTAACTTTTCTTGTATCACATGTTACACAAAATATTTTTAGAATTTTATGAAGATTTCAAAAATGTATTAAAAAATGATATAATTAAAAAAGTAAAATTAGCTTTAAAATACGATTGGATTAAAACGAATTAGCCGTGCATCTTTTTTTATTATTTTATTTACTTATAACCGTTTGGGTTTAGATAAAACTGGATGAATTGCAGGTAAAACCTTCATTTCTTAAATTATAAATGCTTTGTATTGTTATTTAATAAATCTGGAACTTCCGTTTACTCTTTATTCCTTTACAAAATCGTACGTTTCAGCATTGAAAGAATGCAAGTTTAATGTCAAGTAAAGTCAACGTAAATATTAATTTCCAGCAGTATTACAGGTTTCAGTTTATCTTCAGTTCTTCTTTCAACGAAAAGAGTTTCTAACTTTGACTTTTGGCAACGTTTATTTAAAGAGTTTATATTATGAATGTGAATATACACGGGCGGCGGTTTCCGCCAAACCCGTAAATGCATATATACACTGGTTTCACTAAGTACACTCTGCGGTGTCATGTTTTCCTGTAGTTTATTTATCTGTCGGATTGAATTACTGCGACAATAAATTGCTAAATACACATCTCTGCTGTTTGTACAGTATTAATAAAACAAATATTTACATGCCACAAGACAGGGAGATAAAGTATTGAGCACTCAATTATTGTAATTAGAAAATTATATACTATTGGCATAAGTATCCCGCATTACTAATGACTATTACAAAAGGTTTAAATAGAATCCAAAAATAAGAGGACAAGTTTTTTTTTATATTTTGCACCCTATCTAGAGGTTTTATTTTAGGAACTAGAGAAAAACTTTAAATGAATAAAACGTAGCAAGTACTTTTACTACAAAATTGTGTATTAATAACTTATGTAGTAAATTTAAGTAAATGCTTCCATGTACATCAATTTTATGTAATACATTTCGAATTTTATATAATAATTTCGAATAAAACATACATATTTCATATTGTTTTGAGCTTTAAGGAAGAGTGTTTGCTTCAGTTGGAGAAAAGGTTCCTAATTATGAATAAGTCATTCTATGAATAAAAGAGAGAGTATAAACTAAATTAGCGCGCTAGACATGTGAAAATAAAATAAATTTAACAATTCAACAATTATAATTGCATATTTTTTTTTATCTGTGGTGTTTCGCCCAACGGGGTCCTAAGTTATAGACTTGTCAAGACCTTAGGAGCGGGAATGTATTTTTGTGTGTGTAAAGTATTCCATGGCTATGATACTTCCAAACCTCCTCGCCGTTGAAGGGCAAGCAGTGTCGAATTGTATCCCCAACACTGAAGGATGCCTGAAGTGAGTAAACCACCCCAGAGAAAGTCTCGAGCGGGATCCATCCCGACGACCTAACGATTGTAAGGCAAGTCCCTTACCACTGGACCGTTCAGGCGTTTCAATTTTTTTATAATTATAATGTGTCCGACCATTATTCTTTATTACGGTTGAATCGTTTGAAAGAGCCTTCTGATCAACTCTGCAGATGGGCCTTGCGTCTACAACAGTTTACATTTGAGTTGGTATTCAGAAAAGGGAAATTAAATGTAGTTCTGAATGTATTGTCCAGTAGTGTGGAAGTTAATACTATTGAGATTTTTGTGACAATATAGAAAAATGATGAGCGAATTGGAGAACAAACAAGAGATCAAAGCGATTGGTTTCATTTTAAGGAGCTCTGTAACTTGACCACTGTGGCATGCAGACGCGAAAAGAATATCTACTTCAATACACGCTATAGTACTACTAACTCTGCTGATTTTTTGGAGTGATTTGAAAAAGTTGGGCATTGGAAATTGGGAATTCTTAACCTGAACACTTAGCAGATCATAACGACCTTAATAAATGTTTTATTGAGTTATGGACACTGATGTAACTCCCCTCTGCAATTTTTACCGCAACAACAAAAAACACATCACAGTTTTCAATTTTTCTCCAGTTACTGAATCCAATATCTTGAATGTATTTTCGGAAATCAATTCTAAGGCAATGGGTTATTATGGGCTAAGTATATTTCATTTATCTCTGTGTCTGTCTTGTCTATCTAACGTAATTGTTCATATATTTAATTCTTGTATATCGCACTAAGTATTTCCTAGTTGCTGGAAAAGAAGAGCATATTGTAATGTAATGGTGTTCTTTGCCCCACGTTGCGGTGCCAAAAATATTTATGTAGTGTTATGTTCTGTGTAAGTTAGGTGTGAGGTCCGATCGTTTATTTATAGATAGTTTATAAAAATAAATAAAAATGTTCAATGTGTATATAAATATATTTAACTCCAACGTAAATCAATGGAAAAAATTCAGAAAGAAAAAAAACAATACCCAAACTAAAAACAAAATCGCAAACTAAATGAATAACTTAATTAAACACCTCTTTCGCAAGTAGGCGTATAATAACTACCTAATATAGCATGCTCTCTTTATTTACGAACAACTTTTTTGCAAGTAGTCATTTGATCGATTATTCGATGTCAATGTAAAATTTCGACCCCGTTTTATAATCAAAAGGGCTACCGATGTTTTAAAAAATTTTGCCCTCTATTTTCCAAATTTTTAACTATTCATAATTTCAAATTTTTCCTAAATTTCACAAATATAAACTTAATTTTAAATATCACCAATTCTAAATATTTCTCTAATTTCTATCTATTTCTATCTAAATTAATTTAAAAAACCCAACTCTAAATTTTACTGTCAGTTTGACAAATTTAGATAGGCCTAAATGTTCTTCCAAGATTAGATTGTAGATTAGGAATACCTGCCTAATCTACACGTACTTCTTTAACACAAAATTTTAACACTTCCTTTTGTAGTACCGTCTCCGGTTACTGGAACGTTGAATGCAGTGCTGAGGATGTTCTTGTGGAAACTCATTATGGTGCACTGTTGTTATCTCACGTACAAACATTTGTTAATGCAGTGATGCTGTTGTCTCAGGTACTAAAACTGATGCAGCGGTGTGGAAAATATAATGGGACATCTCTGGTTTCTGGGATGTTTGCTGTAGCCTCGTTGATGGTATGGTGCTGTTGTCTCTGTACGTAGCAGCTCTTCTTCATGTAGGCTCTTCGTGTATTTAGTGTTATAATGTAACGTGTAAAATTTGTTGTAGGTATGTGGATTTGTTTTGTTTGTCTAAAGCTGATAATTCAAATTACTTGCTTCTCAATTAATCTTGATGTTGTTTCTTCTTCATGGTGCGCAATGGTAATATTTTTATTAAGTTTCCAGTATTTTATTTTTGGTTTGGGGAGTTATCGCAATATGTTACACCGTTACTGAAACCCTTTGACGTTTAGTGGTATTCGCCAATTAGCATCTTACCAGCTCTAAGCAAAGCCTTTGAGAAAATAATTGAGAAACAAATGAGGAATTACGTAGTAAACAATGTGATGTAGTCAGGATTCAGACAGGGCCATAGTTGCAGCCACAGCACTTGTTCATATTATCGATGATTCCTGCATCTGACCGTGGTGATGTGACGGAGATTGTTTTACTGGACTATTGGCGTCTTTTTGATACAGTAAATCACACTTCATTAATCTCAATTTACACTGGTTTTTCGGAGAATGCTACTGCTCTAATTTCAAATTATTTGGTTCTCAGACAGGCAGGCAGGCAGTTTTTCATTCAGGAACTATTTCGGATTTCTTGGTGATAGACCCCTCAGGGGTCAATTTTCAGTCTTCTACCGGGTGTGAAATAAAAAATGGAATTTTTCGACATACTGCCAGTCGTAGGATTTCCGGTTTCGCCGTAAGTGATATCAACTTCTTTATTTTAAATGGAACGCTGTATATACTTGTACATATTTAAAATCTACGGATTGTTACGAGTCCGAATACGCATCAGTTGTTAATTTTGCGAATCGCATTTCTAAAAGATTTGATTCATAGCTTTCTAGATTGAAAAATGAAAAAGTTTTTTTTTCTTTGGCATGGAAACTAAAATTAACAATTGATACATATTCGGACTCGTAATGATCCGTAGATTTGAAATATGTAAAAATATGTGGGGTGTTCTATTTAAATAAGAAAATTTATATCACTTTCAGCGAACCAGGAAGTCCTATGACGACTAGCAATATGTCGAAAAATCCCATTTTTTGTTTAATTTATTGTGCCCAAATTTCAGGTTAATCGATTAATAAATAAAGATTCTAGAAGGGTGAACACATGGCGCGGAACACCCGGTATATTGTCTCTACGTTTTTAATTTCAGTTCGCTTTCATAAATTGCAAATTTCTTTCTTATGGAGATAATGTGTAAGTTTACAAATCCTTTCATCTATCGCAGCTATTTCCAGCAGCGAATGATATTAACACAGATCTTGAGAGACTTGCTATTGTTATCTTTAAAGAGTATTGTCTGAGTTTAAACCCAGCGAAATCGAAGTTAATTTTTTTCGGTCCCACGAGGAGTAGAAAAGAAGCTGCAAATCGCATACACATTTTTCTGGACGGCTTAAGAATGATGCCTGTAAGTGTCGTAAAAAAGCTTGGCTTAACTATAGACTCCACTCTGAGATTTAAAGAACATGTCTCCAGCACTGTCAGCAAAACCTACCTAGAACTTATAGTAACTGAAATATGTCAATTTAAAATTTACAAGAAGCGTTTCCTCTTTTACTTCAATAATAACGCGACCTCTAGTGATTTAAAAGTACAATCAAATTATTTCGCCGCCCCTACGTCTATTGCACTGAATTTTATCACAACCCAACTTTGTTAAACAAAGGTAGTAGCAATGGAATAAAGTTGCAGTTTGTGAAGTAAAGTTTATTAATTAAAAATATATATATAGGTATAAATTAAAGAAGAACTTAAGAAACTTAAACTGCTATAACTTTTTTATTATTGGGTTTTGGTCAAAAGCGCATTAAGAAACAAAAGCTTTATTTTGATCTACTATAGCTGCCCTTTCAAACTCCTCCGTACGGTTTGAGACACCCAGTATAGATGTGACGTTTTAAAAGAAGTGGAATAGAATGCAATACATTTTAGAGAAATTACATATCAGATTCACATACTATACCTAGATAAGGATTTACTTCGCTTTGAAGTTTGACTATAAAACGTAGTAAGTTCTGCCGGAAGTTAGTACAATTGACCAAGTGACTATATTTCTCGTGAAACGAAAAGTTATGCAAAAAATCTTTTTAACCTTAAAAATTGAGAAAAGGCACTTTACCTAAAATCTGATCCCTAGTTACTACATACGTTTCTATTTTCGTGGCCTATCTTTATCACATATTTAATAATAAATATATATATTTTTTGATAACTGAAATGGTAAAAGATGTTCAAGATACGTACAAAAAGTTTCTAACGGTCTGCGTTCACTGAAATCTGTTAGAAATTAATGTAGAAAAGAAACATTGAAATTAATAAAATTCGTAGTCATGTTGTTCAAGCATATTGCTGGCGAAAATAAATGTTCCTGCAATTCACGCATAAATTTCGACATCTGATAAGCACAGCAATTTGTATCCTTGTTCCCGTTGGGCAAGTTCTTTCTCGGAGTAATTATAAACCATAAATCGTACATATGAGGATACCCCAGGAGTTTTCGTATTATTTAACAAAATTGTTGAACGGAAAATGTGATCCCCTTGAGATGACCTTATCTGGAAAATGTTTCGCATAGCGAATAACGTTAGGTTCAGAAAGTATATGCGAGTAATGAGCACCAGTAGACGAGCTATGCGCGCGCGTGATTATTAACCGTGAAATATTCCCTTTGATATTGAAACGGAAAAGTTTTTTAATTTGCTGTTTCGGTACGCTGCTGGCAACACCACACATGCGTGAATGGTAATAAAAATTTTAAGTTATGTAACTTATTTCCTTTATTTATGTTGGTAGTAAAATCTATGTTTACTTGCAAGTTTTTCAAGAAATATGATTGTAAATGCAAAATAAAACGTAGGTAAACATTACTTACACTAATGCATAATTTTATTAATTCTTTTTTCTTTTCCTTCTACAGGTGTCCCAGCAGAGTGTTCTCTGGCAATATCTCTATAACTACTGAAAATCACAAAAAAACTTTCAAGATATTTTTGTTTAGAATTTTAGGCGTCTACAACACAAATTTTAATGTCATGAGCAAGGAAAAGAATTCAGACCACTTGTTCCGCGAACGGTACACAAATTTAGTACTCGGACTGCATCAGCCTCGCCCATAACGTGCGAATGCTCGTATTGCACTCCTTTCCCTTCCACTCAATAACAATTGGATGCATCGCAAAGTACATTTGACGTAAAAAGCGTCCAACACTAAGTGGCCTGAATTCTTTTCCCTGGTCATGAGGAAAACGAAACAAAAAATGTGAACTAATTTCAAGAACTTTTACAAAAAAAATACTTTTAGCTTCTTATCTGAAGAAATCCTAAGTGCACAAAACAAAGAAATAAGAAGGACCTGAATTGAAACCGAATTACTGACTACAAAAAAATATGTCAAGTTAATTTTTAACGAATTCTGTTATAAACAAAGGGCTAAAGTGTGAAGCTCTTAACATTAAAGATTCTTACAGAAAATGGAATCTCATCTCGTATCGCATTCAGAAGAATGCATTATACACCATGATTCAAAGTTGTCATATTTTCAGGACGAATATTACAACAAAAAATAAGATCGCTTTTGTGTATAAAGTTTCCAAAAGTGAATAATAAGGGAGTTATAAGTTCTAAAAGAGATGTGAAAATATTGATTTTTGGTAATATCTTCCGTACCCTTTAAGTTATCAAATTAATCTTTCATAGTGATATTAGGCACATTAACAGTACATTTTATCAGAGCAGGAAATCGTTCTTGAGTCATAAAATTAAGGTTTAAAAGGTAATAATTTTTTGTTCTAATCAACCTGAAAATAGCGAAGGACGAAACCGAAAATAAATAGTTTGAAAAGATCTTGTTGAATTAATTTTTAAATTATCAAAATCACGAGAAATGAGCCCTGTTCATTACTTATAATTTTGGTAATTAATGACATAGGGCTCATACTTCGTGATTTTGATATTTTAATACAAATTTAATATATTTGATTGTTGCCCTAGGGCTTACAATTTTTTTCATTCATAATACCAGGTACGTGTTTTACATGTGTAAAAGTTTGATTAAAAAAATTGTAAAGCAGTAATTAGTAAGTAAATTAAAATAAATATAAAACAATCGACCAACGTTAATTTTTCTAAAAAAAAATTATTGTAAACAAAAATCGTCTATTTTCCTATTTTTTGTCAAAAAAAGTATAAATTCAATATAATATCGATGACCTCAGGTTTCGTTTTACACCTTTTTAAAGAGGTCGATCGTCTTTTGTTTTGGTTTGTTCTTTTTTTGTGAAAAATTAAACGAATTCTGAAATAGACCATATTTAGTTTTTGTTTTTCGCCGTCATAAGAAGAAAATCGTGTTGTTTTTATTTTTTGTTTTACTAACACAGAAATTATTTGTTTGCATTATTTTATTATGTAATGGCAAATTAGTTAGGTGACTTTTAATACCGTATTTAACTTTCTGCTGTTTTAATTAATTCCAGTACATTAAGCGGATTAGAGTTAATTAATTTTATTAAGTATATGAAAGTATCTAGTACTCTTGATAAATGCCAATTTTTTAAATTATGGACTGTTATGGTGTAGAGGAATGTATGTTTTCTTCAATAATTATCGTGAAGAATACGAGACAAAACCCTAGCGGAGTTCCGAACCCGGCACGCGAAGCTATATACAGCCGCTCCTTGACAACGTCACTGCATTGCAAAGGATTAGGAATTTGCACCGTCGGTAACGACTTGCAAGTCTTTTTCGTGAATTTTTATTATTATCTATTATCCTGTCGTTTATCTTTGTGTTTGGCTGTTATTCCCTTCGGCGTTTAGAAGTAACGCCGGATGACCTTGTCTGCCTGCGATGTTTACCACTAGACGTAGCCCATCAGGTCTTCTAGTGGTCGTGACAAAATGTACATTCTTCTAGTCTCTTGGTCTGTGCTTCATTTGTTATGTTTATCTCCAAGTTGTCAACACCTTACACCTTAGTTGTACTGTCCTGATGAGATATACTAAGACGGAAACGTAAGTCGACAGATACTTTTCCTAGCCAGTTATGCCATTAATAACTCCATTTTTACTCTATTATTCTGACATAGGAAATCCCATGTTAATTTAAAGGTGCTCGAATATTGGCTTCCCTAATTATTTTACAGCAAAATTTTATTGAGGTTTTTTAAAGTACTCTTCAAGATGAATCTGTCTGCGAAGTCTGAGAATTTTTCATACGCTGAACAGATAATAAATAAATCTAGTTTATTTTTGAAAAATATTGAAAGATAAAGCTTTTCCAGTAATTTGTTTTAACATTTACTGATCGAGGCCCTGCTGATAGTTTGGTATAAATTGAATTTCCTAACTGATCTTATGTAAATATCTTGAAACCGAGAGATTGAAAAATTCTCAAACTTCACACACAGAGTCATCATGAAGAGTACTTTAAAAATTGGAGAAAAAATCTTTATTTAGAAATATGAAAATCCAATGTGGCGCCCATAAGAAAAAAAAAAGTTGACAGTCGTATCTCTATAATTTTGACAGCTCGGGTAAATGTAATGACAGATTTAGATTCTCCGTGAAAAAGTGCCTTAATAATGTGTAAGTTATAAATGTCTAGCTTTATTGGTTTTCGATTTAAAAAATAAAAACGAAAATGAAAAATTTTAGTTTTTTCTCAATATCTTCAAAACGAAAAGGAATAAGTACAAAGTTTTTTTAATCTCAAACCGGACAGAAAAATCAAGAGAAACAAGTCGTCAAGAGAAACGAAAAGGTAACATGATTTTAAACTAAAATACGAATAATGTCCGGAAAAAAAAGGAAAAAGTAACTAGAACTAAATTAAAACTAATTTTTTTTTAAAGAGTCTAGAAAACTACAAAATATGTCATTTAAATTTTCAGTCTGTACGTTTATTAATAGAATTTGGAGACATTTTAATTTTACACATTTCTATGAAACGTCTTTTAAAAATATTAGATTCACTGTACAAAATGTCAGTATTATCAAAATCAAAATTATGATTATTTACTAATGAATGCTCTACAAGCATTGAATGATTTTGGTTATTTTTTTGAATATGATATTTATGTTGGTCTAAACCTTTTTTTTAAATTTTGGCTCGTTTCACCTATATAAACAGAATTACAATTTGAACATTTGATTTCATAAACCACGTTAGGTTGTTTTAATTTAGGTATTTTGGTTTTTAAATTCGAAAAAATTAAATTTAAATTATTCACAGATTTACTGGCTAAAATTAAATTACGTTTTTTGAAAATGTGTTTAAATGTATTGTGTAATGGTTCAATATAAGGCAAAGATATGTATTTATGGTTCGAAGTTTGTCTAATGTTATTAGAGACATTTGAATTTTGTAAGTATTTAATACGATTTTTAATTACTGATTCAATAAGATTTATTGGATAAGAATTTTGAATAAGAGTTTTCTTTATTAAATTTAAGTTATCATAAATGAAAACTTTATCAGAAAGTAAAATAGCTCGATGTGTTAATGAAATAATAGTTGCAATTTTATAATTTTTGGGTGTGTACGAGTGAAAATTTATGTACCTACCTGACCAGGTAGGTTTATGAAACCAATTAGTAATTAATTTATCATTGTGTCTGATAATATTTACATCAAGAAAACTCAATGAATTATTATTTTCTTTTTCTACTGTAAATTGTAATCTATTATGAAAAGAATTAAATTTATTTAAAACAAAATCTACCTTATCAGAAGGCAAAATCAGTAAAATGTCATCTACATAACGAAAATATAACGTTAAATCGAATGATAAAGAGTTAATAACAGATTTTTCTAGTTCTTGCTTAACAATTTCAGCTAAAGCTGGAGATAAAGGAGAACCCATTGCTGTACCAAAAATCTGTTTACAAAATTTATCATTGAAAGCAAAATAAGATGTTTCAAAACATAAATCAACTATATCTAAAAAGTTACCTTTGGAAATATCAGTAAAATCTTTAATCTCTAACCACCTATCATTAATACTTTTTAAAGCTAAATCTTTAGGAATGTTAGTAAATAAAGAAATAACATCTAAAGAAATTATAATGCAGTTATTTGGTACAGTTATTTGTTTTAATTTTTCTACGAATCATAATTACATATCTTTGCCTTATATTGAACCATTACACAATACATTTAAACATATTTTCAAAAAACATAATTTAATTTTAGCCAGTAAATCTGTGAATAAGTTAAATTTAATTTTTTCGAATTTAAAAACCAAAATACCTAAATTAAAACAACCTAACGTGGTTTATGAAATCAAATGTTTAAATTGTAATTCTGTTTATATAGGTGAAACGAGCCAAAATTTAAAAAAACGTTTAGACCAACATAAATATCATATTCAAAAAAATAATCAAAATCATTCAATGCTTGTAGAGCATTCATTAGTAAATAATCATAATTTTGATTTTGATAATACTGACATTTTGTACAGTGAATCTAATATTTTTAAAAGACGTTTCATAGAAATGTGTAAAATTAAAATGTCTCCAAATTCTATTAATAAACGTACAGACTTTGAAAATTCAAATGACATATTTTGTAGTTTTCTAGACTCTTTAAACAGAATATAGATCTGTCAATTAATTATTTAATTAAAAAAAAAAAATTCGTTTTAATTTAGTTCTAATTACTTTTTCCTTTTTTTTCCGGACAACTCGTATTTTAGTTTAAAATCATGTTACCTTTTCGTTTCTCTTGACAACTTGTTTATTTACTTTTTTTCACTCCTGACGAAGCTATAAATCTATAGCGAAACGTTGAGTGTGTTCTCTTCATTTTTCTGTCCGGTTTGAGATTAAAAAAACTTTGTACTTACAATTTTCATCGGACCAGAACAAACTTCAATTACGAAAAGGAATAATTTAAATTGCTTTTCAGATTATTAATTAGCATGAAAATACGCAACTTTGGCCTAATTCAACCGACCTCGTATCACTTAAGATAAGTGAGATCCCCATACATGGGCTCGAAAAATGGACAGTCTGTATATCAATAAGTAATTTTGGTTTCCATAACAACAAAAGAACTTTTTCATTTTTCAATCTAGAAGGATATGAATCGAATTTTTCAATCTAATGAGATCAAGTGTTTCGAGAAAACCACTCCCTTGATTATATTTTGATTTTTAATATTTTAGCATTTGAAATTTTCAATATTCATTAGGTCGTAACTCATTTTTTTAATAGAATCTCATGTGTTTCTTAGCTTAGCTCAACAAAGCTTTTTTTTCTGAGTACGCTGATACCAAATATCTCATATTTTTCATGTCATTTATTTATTTCAAATAACTTTCAAAGAAAATATGACGTATTTGGTATCAGCGTGCTCAGGAAATAATGTTATATTGAACTAAGCTAAGAAACACGAGATTCTATTAAAAAAATGAATTACGACCCAATGAAAATTTCAAATGCTGCAAAAATGTTAAAAATTTTCTCGAAACACTTGATCTCATACATATATACATATTGGGACTCGTAAATTTCAAATACGTAAAAATATATAGGGTGTTCCATTCAAAAAAGGAAAGTTGATATCACTTCCGGCGAAACCAGAAGTCCGCTGACGGCTAGGAGTATGTGAGAAAATTTCATTTTTTGTTTAATTTTTTGCCTCCAAAATTCATGTAAATCCATTAATAAATAAAGATTCTAGAAGGGTGAACACATGGCGCGGGGCACCCGGTATACTATATACGTTTTCTCACATTTCTAATTGCAAATTACTTAAAAACGTTCAGGTAAAACTGTTGATTTTATGCATGACGTGATTAATCATCGTTCCATTAATTCAAAATGGCAAAAACAATGATCAGACAGCAAGAATTGAAAGACGAATCGCCCAGATACATTTCATAACCTGAAACTTAAATTTCATCATATAATTACACGATTTAGTTGCTCGTGAGTGTCATTAGCCTATAGATACATTTGATATTATTAATGTTGCGAAACTCGTCGTGCCCCAATTAATTTGCAAGTGTCACTTAGTCCAGAATATAAGTTGAATTCCGAAATATTGACAGATTTATTTACTACTTATGCTGGCATTCTAAGGAGAAATTGTTATTTTAAAGATTCTTATCAATTTTATTATAAAATTACAATTGAATTATGTTCAGTGACACACTTTACTTTCACATCTCAAATATTGCTTGATTAGTATTGCAAATATTGAAACTCAAACTCTTATTAATTAATTGGAAGCTTTTAATAAACATAAACCAGGGGTTCCAAGAATTGAGTTTAAAATAATAGAAACAGAATGTATTTACGTAGAGGCACTTTTTTTACTTATTTTCAAAACTGTTTTTTTTTTTTTTTTAGAAAAATTTTGTGCAAATCGTTTTTGATTGCAGTGAAAACCTCGAGCAGCCTCTGTACAGCTGTTTCAGCCCTGCATCTTTCATTATGCTTTGACAGCAAGCATGTCCGCCTTGCATGGGGGACTTATTAGGAGCAAATCCCGCTTCAATTTGTCTATCCTACTGCAATGTCAGGTCAAAAAGCGATAGTAAGATGTCGCTAATTTATTTGTTTTTTTTTTTTGTTATCCTGAAAACTAAATATTTTTAGAATCGGTACGATTTGTATGAAATATGCATCATTGTCGTGATACCATTAAAAATTTTCAGTGATTATTCCTCAAACCTAAGTATCAGATGAGTAAATTTAATTATCGCCACTCCTCTTGCTAATTAAGCCTCTTCATTAGGAATATTTATTTATAAACTGGGTAACGTTTGATTTTCCATTATTACGACGTATAAAAAATAAAGCGAGATATTTCCACTAATCTTGTGATTTCCCATGTGACTGCATTCATCTGATTAAAATTCATGGTGTTTCTTCCAGGTTGGAAGTTCTTTCTTACGTTTTGTTTGCGAAATATTCAAATTCATTCAAAATTTTATCTGAGCAGCATTCACAAAAAATACCCTGTGCACGTCACTTATTGTGAGTGAGAAGTGATTATCTCTGCATTCGAATCAATTATAAACAACTTCCTAGTTTACATTCATATTTTCTTCGCCTACTATTTATGTTTGAAAGTATGTAACTGTCTTGCGATTGAATTTTCGCAGAGAAAAATGGAAACAGAAGTTAGCCATTCCATCCAGGGAAAGAGGTAGAAACTTTAAGGTAACTGAAAACTTTGCAGGTTGGCTCACGCCTGAAACTTTTCGTTTACAGAGTAAGGAATTGCAAAATAAGAAACTACACGTTTCTAAATTTTATTTCAGTCAAGCAAAAATATACTGCTCAAGAAATAAACGTAGTCATTGCTTTCCGTTGACGCACCACCCCTATTTAATATTAATGAAAGTTGAACTCAACAAAAAAAAATGTTAAACCCTTCTCTTATCAAAAGATGTAAACAATCACTACTTCACATTCCCTCTTCGGGCTTGTAAGACTGCAGTACTACGGCGCGGCATCCTGTGGACGAGCCTTCGGTGAGGGAACACTTTTTGTATTGTTTGCGGTAAGTAGCGTCCTCCAGTTCTCCGCCAAACTCGTATTCGTCCATCATTCTCCAAGAGAGCAAATTTCGATTCGTCTGTGAACATTATTCGACGCCGATGGCAAAGTTGCCAAGTGACGTGCTGTCTAGCAAATTGTTGTCTCTTTGATTGTGCTGTCTAGATAACTTTGGTACTTTTACAGGACGTTTGGATCTCAAATTGATCTCAGTAGTATAGCTAGCGGGTTCCTAGACCACTTTGACCTTGAAAAAAATTGCAGACGGCATGTGTCTATCCGAAGTGACCATCGTTGAAGGCCATCCCCTAAGTTAGGGGAGTGGTCTAAGAGATGAAGAAGTTACCCCTTTAGTTCTTGAGCCGAAGAGGCTGTTGCAGAAAAGTCTTTACTTTACAGGGAATTATATAGTTATTTATTCGTTAGAATAAGAGCTTTTTTCGGGTCTTTGATGTGTGGGTGTGATTTGCTCTCATCTGTAGGTTGTTTTTTGACGATTTATACATAATATATATATTTTATTTTCAGGATTTTTAGGTATCAAATAACAGAGAGTTTATACTTATTTATTCGTCAGAATAAGAACTATTTTCGGGTCTTTGGACTATTTATTTCCGTATTTCCGTGTTGTTTGGTTAGAACTTATTTGTAAGGTTTTTCTGACGGTTAATTTTAAATCTTTACATATTAATTTATATTTACTTACATTTAGACATAGGGAGATTCAGGCAACCCATTCATTAAAACTTTACGGACTTCTTCTTTGAATTTCTATTTCATATTTTGCGGTTATAAGTTAGCTGTAATGATCTATTAAAATATAATATTTCCAACTTTCGGACACTTCCGCTTATACCGGAAGTTGCTGTCAACTTTCTTATTTTAAATGGAATACCCCATTTTTTATTTCATTTCTGAAATCTTCATGAAATTCGAAAAATATTTTGTGTAACATGTGATACAAAAAAAATTAGCGGTTTTATATAGATATTTCCATTTTTTAAAAAAAGTTCAAAGTTGCAGTAGGTACCTTGTTTATGATGCTGCCATCTTTGTGTAACAAAAGCCATAATTTCAATTTTTGGCCTGTAGTAGGGTATGCTCATAAGGTTTCAGATCATACATAATTTTACACAAAATCGTTTACAGGCTCGTTGAAAAGTAAGTTCTTTTCGAACTGATTTCAACTGTCGATAAGTCATGTTTTTTAAATAGAACACCCAGTATTTTTTTATACCATGAGAATAAGAATTAAATGTGCTTTCGAACTGTAGTAGCATTCCCTATACCCATCTCTTACCTTTCTCTTTCTATTCATGATTTTCTCTTTGACACATTATTATTATTCCTGAATTATGTGCTATGAAAATTTAACAAACTGAGGCTTTTTAAATTAATTTCTGACTGTAATTTCAATTTCATTTTAAAAACCGACAAATAATATCTAAATACACATCTATCATCTGAACTTTTGTTTACATATGCCGCATGTATTAGAATTCTTGGTATGACTATTTACACATTTACACTTAGAATACAAAATTTTATGAAAACTAATAAATAAATCAAAAATATTAAAAATAATCGGCTGTTATTTATTGGTAATAACTTTCTACTGTATCTAAGTAGTAACGCATTTTCCTCGATATAACCATTTATTTTATTAACTTCTTGAATTGTCGATTTTTTTATCATCAAATACATTTAATATGTCTGTGTTTGATTATTCATTTTTTGGTTCTTCGTAGTGATTAAATTGTTTTTCTCTAATTCCCACCAGACGGATGATTTCAAAAATTATAAATCCTCTAATTTTCATAGCCCACTATTTAAAAACAATACCAAAAATGGAAAAAAATTAGGTGTTAAAAAGAAATCATGGATAACGAGTGAACCGTAAGAGATAGGTATAGGAAATGCTAATACAGGACGAAAGAACTTTTAAAACTGAGTCACATCGTATAAAAATATACTAGGCGTTCCATTTAAAAAGCATGACTTTACGACAGTTGAAATTAGTTCGAATAGAAGTTACTTTTCAACCAGCCCGTAAACAATCAAGTGCAAAACTGGCCATGATCTGAAAGAATGTCACTGTATCCTACTGCAGGCGAAAAATTGGCACCGTGGTTTTCGTTGCACAAAGATGGTAGTATCATAAACCAGGTTCTGCAAGTCTGAACTTTTTTTAAAAAATGGAAATATCATAGCCCACTATTTAAAAATAATACCGAAAAATGGAGAAAAAATACGTGTTAAAAAGAAATCATCGATAACGAGTGAACTATAAGAAATAGATATAGGGAATGCTAATATAGAACGAAAGAACATTTAATTCTCAGTCACATGGTATAAAAATATACTAGGCGTTCCATTTAAAAAACATGACTTTTCGACAGTTGAAATTAGTTCGAATAGAAGTTACTTTTCAACCAGCCTGTAAGCAATCAAGTACAAAACTGGACGTGATCTGAAAGAATGTTACTGTAGTCTACTACTACAAGCCAAAAATGGACTTCATGGTTTTTGCACAAAGCAGACACTATCATAACCAAGGTTCTGCAAGTCTGAGTTATTTTTAATAAATGAAAATATCTCGGAAACGATTAATTTTTCTTGTATCACATGTTGCACAAAATATTTTTAGAATTTTATGAGGATTTCAAAAATGCATTAAAAATTGGGGTATTCCATTTAAAATAAGAAAGTTGACAGCAACTTCCGGTATAAGCGTGTCCGAAATTTGAAAATATTATATTTTGATAGATCCACGTTAACTTATAGCTGTAAAATATGAAACAGAAATTCAAAGGAGAAGTTCGTAAACTTTTAATGAAAGGGTTGCCTGAATCTCTCTGAATATTTTTCAGGATGATTAGATTGTTGTTAGTTTTAACATTTTTATGATTTTATTAGGATGATTGGGTTGTTTTTAGATGTTTTTAGTGCTTTTAAGTTGGTAGCGTACTGAAGCTTAGCTGCCGAAATAAGTATCTACGGATATAAAAATTATTGTAGACGGAGGTTAATTTCAATTATCTCTTAAACCACAATCTCCTTTACTATCTTAGTTGAAGAAATTTTAGATTTCATCGTTAAAACTGAGAGAAAAGATAACTCTTTCAAAGAGAAGGCTAAGAAAATGCTGCAAGAACTCCAGAAAGGCAATAAAGTGTGCCATCTGATGAAGGCTTTATATGGTTTTTGCCAAGCACGACGTCAATGGTATAGTCGACTGGATCAAGAGATGAAAAGTTTAGGAGCAACGCAATCTCAAAACGATCCATGTGTCTACTACTACGATAAAGGGGTAGATTGGGGTAATTATTGTAGTTTTCTACGTAAACTACGATTTTGTTTGCTTCACAAAATGTATCTGAGATTACTAGATTTAAAACTGGATTGAAGAAAAGTTTCGTTATTAAGGAACTCGGTGAAGCGTTGTCTTGGATTGGAATTCATACCAAATAAGAATGGTTTTACATTTAAACTAATCGAGTAAAATAAACATCGGAGTTATGAATCACCTTGTGTAAAATAATGGAATATGTTCGCGATGGAAATTGTTTTCAGTTCCATAGAAGTTATATAATGTTACTGTAAAATTTAAATGCCTAATTTCAATAAACTTCTAATCTGTAAAACATCAAGTAATACCATTTTTTTTACATAAAAATATCAATATCAACTATTAGGTTTAGGTACATAATATCGAACATATAAAATAGCGACATCTTACTATCGCTTTTTGACCTAACATTGCAGTAGGATAGACAAATTGAAGCGGGATTTGCTCCTAATGAGTCCCCCATGCAAGGCGGCCATGCTTGCTGTCAAAGCATAATGAAAGATTTTAGAAAAATTTTGTGCAAATCGTTTTTGATTGCAGTGAGAACCTCGAGCAGCCTTTGGACAGCTGTTTCAGCCCTGCTTGGGGCTTCTTCAGCAGAAACGTAGCTCGACATTCCCACTGCAGACCAAAAACGACTTGCCCAATTTATTCGCAAATGCGATGTAAGAATGATGAACATATAAAATAGCGACATCTTACTATCGCTTTTTGACCTAACATTGCAGTAGGATAGACAAATTGAAGCGGGATTTGCTCCTAATGAGTCCCCCATGCAAGGCGGCCATGCTTGCTGTCAAAGCATAATGAAAGATTTTAGAAAAATTTTGTGCAAATCGTTTTTGATTGTTTTGGTTCTCACTGCAATCAAAAACGATTTGCACAAAATTTTTCTAAAATCTTTCATTATGCTTTGACAGCAAGCATGGCCGCCTTGCATTCAAAGTTTTCTTTATTTAAAACAATTTATCTTCAACAAAACGTTTTACTCACACCCAACATTAGACATCATTAAATAAATTTGACATCCATCGTGAAAGGCGAGGAATACCACATAAGCAATAAGCTTACAACGTGAAGCGAAGAACACCACAACACGTTCAAATTTAGTAAATTTTTAAAGAATTTTCCAAGAAAAAAAAATTTAAGGAAATATTTGAAAAGCCAATATATGTTTATGTTGTTGTAATCAGCTCTTCACGGGAGATCTAAATTTGCAAAGACATGCAGTATGTTCTATTAAAAAAAATTAGTTCTTACACATCATCATTTTCTGGAATATCCTGTACAGTTGAAAATACTTTTAAAACACTCGTGAAGTCTAGTGTATCTTTCGTAACCTGTGTTTTTCCTTCATGTTATTCCTTTAGACTTCGCAGAAAAAAATACAGATCGTTGGGACATTCTGTACAAACGTTATCGCCTTTAACAAGTTCTATAACATCAAATTATTTTGACATATACATTTTCCATAAGTGGATTTCGATAGATCTCTTAAAAATAAGCATTATTTATTCAGCAACCATAGCCCTGTACGTATCTGTTAATATAACTATGTAACTCAATAAATATACACTTA
This sequence comes from Prosopocoilus inquinatus, assembly GCA_036172665.1. Classification (NCBI taxonomy): domain Eukaryota; kingdom Metazoa; phylum Arthropoda; class Insecta; order Coleoptera; family Lucanidae; genus Prosopocoilus; species Prosopocoilus inquinatus. Next base: position 48,410,724 of record CM069870.1, read on the forward strand.
CTGCGAAAATTTGCCATAGTTCTACCAAAATATGCCATTATAAGAAATACGAAAGAAAACTATTAGAGATGAGTGTATGAAATGCTACTGCTAACTGAGTTAAACATAACAAGGTTCCGAGACACGCGGTCCCAACCGGAAGCCAAGAATTCAATCAAGACAAGTTTCGACACCATATTTTTATCAATCCTGTGAATTTGTCAAGGATAACTAGGATATAATTTCAATTTTTTTTTAAAGAAATTTGAAGACATCTCAAACTCTACATTTAAGTGCAGGGAAATCTTTAACAATCTTTACTTAGAATAATATGCAGAATTAGAATTTGCAATAAAAATTATAGCATTCTGTTTGAAATAGGAAAGTTAATAATGACTTCCGGCATAACCGTAAGTTATATAAAATTGAAAATATTTATTCTGAAAGATTACTTCCCACGAGTCCAGTGAATTAATTTCCAGAATATTTGTATGTTCTGACCGAAAACTTTTAATAGGCCACTTAACTTGGAATATTCTGTATTTGTCTATTAAATCTAATGGATATATTCATATTTACAATTTGAGACACTCAATATCAATATATAATATGGGTGAAATTAACAGTTAAAGTTCAAACAAAGAAACTTGAAAATGTAATTTTCATGTAATTAAAGTTAAACTACATTAATCCATTAATTTATTTTCAACATTTAATCGATTTTCAATGCTAATACACTGGAGATGATAACATTTAGTATTAAGATAATGACATTATTAATACAACCAAATACGATAACATATTTAGAAAAAATAAAACAAGCATTTGCAAAAATCTGTACAGGGTGTTGAAAAATTTCCGGGATTTGTTTACACGTAATTTCTTGATGTTTTTTGAGGATCTTAAGTTCTAATAACTGGTAATTTTATTGAATTTTAATTTTGCATCAAATATTAATCTAGAATGTTTCTGTTTAATTCTTTGCTTACTTTGCGATAAGAGAACTGTGACTCATCAAAATAAACGTGTCACAATTACACAAGATAGGAATGGAGATGATCGACATTGTTTGGGGCGAATTGAAGGACTTACTGTTGAAAGCAAAAAATAGTAGACAAAACAGTTTCCTATAATTATTCTTTCTCAAAATGATATCGATTAAGACTGCCTTTACAGGTAACATAAAAAAAAATTGAAAGATTTCAGATTTAAGAACCTTAAGGATTTGATAAAATTTATTAATTCGTCTTTAACCATTTTGAGAAAGACTAATTACAGGAAACTATTTTTTGCTTTAAACTGTAGCTCATTCGACACCAGTACCAAAACAAAATGGAACTGATCCTAATGTTGAAGCCACACGATAATTATTGATACTTCATTGTCAGATGTGTGTGCAAGTTAAGGGCGCAACACTTTTGAACATACGTTGTAATATAATCTGAAAGTCACTAAAAGAATCATTTATATTTCGTTTTAGAACGTTAATAATTTTTTATATCCACCGTCTTAGTAAATGACATTTTACAGGTTAATTTTATGTTTATGGTAACCAAGTTAACGATAAATTACGGGAACAGACCTGGAACGGACTGGTATGAAAGACCTGTAAAATTTTACAAGCTTGTAGAAAAGGAGATTGTCTGTTTATGGCACCATGACTACGTGTAGCTAGAAATAACGTCTTCAATAAAAAGAAACTGTTTTCATGTAAAAATTAAAGTAAATTAATTAAAAATCGTCATGTGAAGGTGAAAATAATAATTTGTACGCGCTACGCTTTGAAATTAATCTTTACTGGGCTCACTGGATTATGGGGTTCACAGCGCATCGTTTCTGCAATATTAAGTAGCTCTTACAACAGATCGTGATCCGCGATTCAAACAGTCTCCCTGAATCACTATTTCACGGTGTCATAGACAACAGATTTCTTAAAACCCGTCGTCCAAACATTGTCGATCAGCTTTATTACTATCATGTGTAGTTGTGACTCGTTTATTTTGATGATTCACAGTTCTCTTAACTCAAAATAAATAAGGAATTAAACAAACACATTATGGATTAAAGTTTAACGGAAAATTCAATATAATTAGCATTTTCTAGAATTTAAAATCCATAAAAAAAAAAGTACAAAGTTTTTTTAATCTCAAACCGGACAGAAAAATGAAGGGAAACACACTCAACGTTTCGCTATAGATTTATAGCTTCCTGACGAAGCTATAAATCTATAGCGAAACGTTGAGTGTGTTTCCCTTCATTTTTCTGTCCGGTTTGAGATTAAAAAAACTTTGTACTTACTATTTTCATCGGACAAGAACAAACTTCAATCATAAAAAAAACATTAAAAAATTGTGTGCAAACAAATTGCGGAAACTTTTAAGATACCCTGTACAATAAAATTTGGTACGTTAATAATCGATTCAGTATTGTGTCATATTAAGTCATTTTTACCGTCTTATAAGTAATTATTAATTTCCGACCGTATGTTGTATAATGAAAAAGTCTTATTTGACCTCCTTTACTTGCCCTAGAAATTTGGAAAACGAATATTTCAACACCTTGTAGAACATTACACCGGGTGGATAGTTTCAAACCCGAACGTAGCAAACTTGTATTGAAAACTATATTTCTGTGAATTCCTGCTCGCCATTTGAAGATACAAAAATGACAATGGTATTAGAGAAAAGAGAAAATTATGGACAATATTATAGTGTTAAAATTATTCCTCAACATTAACACTTTTGGAATATAAATAAGATTTCAAATTTTAAACAAAAAAATTAGTCGCCTATGTCAGATTTAAAACTTTCAGTTCTCTCAATTATTGGAGAATAATTTTACGTCAGTCGTAAGTATTATGAATTAATGTACAGAGCAAATAATAAGTAGGTACTTTTGTCGTTTAAGATACAATTATTTCTTTATTAGAATGATAATTGTATTCTACGTCATTGTATACAAAGATACTGGTGTTTCTGACACTATCAATAAACTTGAAATGATGCCATGTGATCAGTACCGATACATGTCGACACTAAATCAGTTTTAAATTCAATTGTACTAAGAATTAAATAAGTTTCACACTGTTCAAGAATAAGTAACACACAACTGTAAAGAATATTAAAAAAAAAACACATCAATTCCACAAATTCAGTTGCCATCAACATTGTTTTGAAATTAACAAGAATAGTAGGAAAGTATTTTGTGAAGTAATGCGGGAGCAAAGAAATAAATCCAAACAGTTTTTCATCGTCAGTATGCTACACAGATGAATGGAATTTTATTTTGAATAAGAAGCATATTGTACAAAATTGTGGTTATTGAATTGCAAACTTCAAATCAGACATACTAAGGCGACTACATTTTTCATTTGAAATTTAAAAATTTAATTCCTGTTTCAAAAGTATTAACAAAATACGAATAATTTTAACACATTCGCCTTAATTTTATCTTAATTTAATACAATTACCATTTTTATATCTCTAATTGACGAGCAATAATCTGCAGAAACGTAGTTCTCAATGGAACTTTGCTATGTTCGGGTTTGAAACTTTCCACACGGTATGTATTAGCAGCCATTCATCAGTTTCTAAAGTACCGATTATATGTGAAAATATTTCTTTTTGTTTGAACTTCAGCAATTAGTTCAAAAAAAATTTCCTTAAGAGGCTGTGAAACACACAGCGAAACGTCGACGAAAACAATTTTTATAATAGTTTTGATAATTATTAATTTGAAAGAAACTATAGACCACCTAGAAAAACTCCGAAATTTGGAAATTTTTTTGAATTTTTCCAATATCACAGCAGCTGAAGAGCGTAGTATTTTTGTCAAAATCATTTTTTGAAGAAATCAAATGAAAACGTGACAAGAAGCACTGAATTCTAACAACTTTAAATAATTCAGATTTGAGCAGGTATGGCAAACTTAAGGAAAAAGAAAAAACATGAAGCATTTTTTCAACAATGGGGTTCATACTTAAAGAAGAAGGGTTGAAAAGAATGTTTCAACCACAAAACGTAAGAAAAAATAAAATAATAGTGCCATTTTGTGCACAGATGAAGTACCAGTTGTAATAATTTAATTTCAACGTTCGGTGTAGTTTGTAGGATTAAACGGAAATTACATAAACAAATAATTGAAACAGTATTCTTTCTCTATTTGAATTATTTCATTCATTAGTTCAGAAATTGGCAGTTGCAGAGTTGTTTGCTTTTTTCTGGATACTTTCTAGACGTACTATATAAAGGCAATTTTTTTTATTGGCCGTGCCTTGTTTAGGGCTCATTTTGCCAGTTACTATTATTAATTAAAGCTGAGTCAAATATTTTGGACAAACACAGACAACCATGGATAAAGCTGGACTCGAACCTGCAGCCTGCACTGTGAGTGCCCGTATTTTCTAACTCAGCCTGTTAACCACAGAACTATTCGCCAGCCCATAAAGTCAATTAATTCTAATGCGTTGAGCGTGGACTTGGAAAATGCCTCGCACCTATTATAAACCATATAGCGGGCACGTTGACGCCTGTGCCGTAACTTTGTTTATCCTTATACTGCTATTTTAACAGATATATCAAAAGGGTTTAATCATAATCCACTTTACCTACAGATGAAAGCAAAAAAAAGCAGAAAAACTACAGTTTCCTGTAATTATTCTTTCTCAAAATGCCATAGATTAAAGACGGATTCACATATTTTACCGAAGTTTTAAACTTGTTAATTTTGAAAGCTTTTAATTTTTTTAATGTTATCTGTGAAGTCGTCTTTAATTACTACTATTTTCAGAAAGAATGATTACAGGAAACCGTAGTTTGTCTACTTTTTTTGCATCCGAATGTACTTTTAAATGTATAAAAATGAATGTATGAAAACGGTAAGAGTTCAATAATATGTGACAAATTCATAAAAGATCTACAAATCACATCGAAGTATATATTCTTCAGAATTTAAATTTTTAAAATTTTAAACTTACTTGAAGTCGAACTACTTCGGTGGCGCTTGACTGTAACATAATGTTAGTGAACAGCACTCGATATTGGCTCTTGAATTACAATTCATATAAGTTTTATATAGCTTTTTGACTTCGTTGTAGAGCCCTATGCGAACACGTGGGCACAAACTTATGGTAGAGGTGATTGTTTCGGCGCTGTAAATTCAATGCATAATCTGGGACTTCAATTTGCTTTCGAGGCAGGCATCTCCATTAATTTTCTGTTCGAACGTCAAGAAAACGTACTATAAATCATTTTAAGCTGTACCGGAATTATGTAACGTCATTTTAATCTGTGATATCTCTAAGTGTATTGGTCTACTTGCTGTTGAATTTTACGCTAGAGACGTTACCAGCCAGATGCAAGCGAGTAATTATTATTATCTATGTAAGTGGGTCAAAATAAATAATTATTTATTTTATTTTGTTACATTTAATATAAGGGATTTTTTTTTAAATTTGGCGTCGATGTTAGCGGTGATGTGTTTATTGCGAAAGCAACACAACACAATACAGGGTGAGTTTTCTTCGATGATTAGCATGGGGATCTTGGAAACTAGCAGAGTTAGAGAGACGGTTAAATGGGGAAAAATTTGTAGTTTTAGGCGGTCAGTTTAATGCAGCTTTTGTTTCTTACTTAAAGTTCATGGCTAGCTAGATATTTGAAAAATATTTGAAACTGATTTTTTTATAATTTCGTTAAATGCATATAGCTCGGTTATTCTTGATATTTTAGAGAAAAGTTGTAAAAGCGAAAGTTGTACAGAATTAAGTTCTTAATTAAATAGTCCGATTAAATTTTCCATGTAATTTTCCATTTTTGAGTTAAAACAAACATTTTTTTTTTAATGGGAACCCTAGTAGGCTATGATTGGAAAAAAATGGATTTTTTTACCTTTCCAACGATGATTATTTAGAAAAATTTTGTGCAAATCGTTTTTGATTGCAGTGAGAACCTCGAGCAGCTTCTGGACAGCTGTTTCAGCCCTGCTTGGGGCTTCTTCAGCAGAAACGTAGCTCGACATTCCCACTGCAGACCAAAAACGACTTGCCCAATTTATTCGCAAATGCGATGTAAGAATGATGAACATATAAAATAGCGACATCTTACTATCGCTTTTGCAATGTTAGGTCAAAAAGCGATAGTAAGATGTCGCTATTTTATATGTTGATGATTATTTAGAAAAACAACGGAGGTTCGGCAGTTTCTATTTAAAAAAATTACATGGAAAATTTAGTTCAACTATTTAATTAAGAACATAATTCTGTACAATTCGCTTTACAACTTTTCTATAAAATCAAGAATTACCGAGCTATATGCAATTAATGAAATTATAAAAAAAACAGTTTTTTTCGAAATATCTAGCCAGCCATGAATTTTAAGTAAAAAACAAAAGCTGCATTAAACTGACCACCTAAAACTACAAATCTTTTACCATTTAACTGCCTCTCTAGCTCTGCTAATTACCAAGATCCCGATGCTAAACATCGAAAAAAACTCATCCTGTATGCAGGCTGACCACAGAGAGCCGCGGTCTTCTCTACCGTCTAAAGTATACAAGATAGAAAAGAAATTCAAACGAGCTGAGGTGTAATTCAGTCAGCTCTATTTTCTAAAATTAAAATTAAAATTACACTCTGTATAAGTGGGTCAAAATAAATAATTATTTTTGTCTTAATTTAAGGGATGTTTTTTTTTTTAATTTGCCGTCGATGTTGGCAGTGACGTGTTTATTGTGAAATCAACACAATTTTTGAAACATCTGATATCTGACATTTGCTTTGAATTTTGAATAAAAATAGTTTTTTTTTTCGAATAAATGGCGTTTCCGCAAGAGCACAAAATATTCGTGGTGTAGAAAGTAGTTGTTTTGAAGAATTCCGTCAACAATTTCTCAATTATTAATATCCAACTCGAAAGTGTGTGTTAGTGAAAAGTTAAAATTTCTAATTGACAACTGCTATTATTAAGGTCACTTAAATAAACACACTTACGTGTTCAGGTAACGCCATCCGATTCCCGTTTTGAGTTTATTGTCCAGCCCATACGCAGCCACAGTAAATTGCTATTTGTGAAACGTCACTGTGATTAACAAACCTTCGACTGTGTCTTTTATTCCTAAATATGTTTATTGTGCGACAAGCAAAGATAGAAATAAATTGAGATTTGTTCCAATTTTTTCCAGCGACATGTAGGATACACGTATGTAATGTAAACGCCCCTTTAGGAGACGTTATCAAAGTCCGTAACATTTTATCAACTAAACGCGTTTTTCCTTAGTCAACATTCTTGCTAATAACCATGCTAAATGTTAAAGCTTATATAGTAAAAATGTCAGCTGTTTGTTATAAAATTGTCCCAAGTAACCGTTTCTCGAAAAGCGTTTGATAACAAATACGTTACTTTGATTTCTGAAGCATAAAATTTAGAAAATTGGATTTTTTAGACAGACTGTAGTTCAAAATTTAAGCACTGTTTCTTGAATTTCTTGACAAGTAGAACTTTTTGTGAAGAAGAAGTTTTTTGCATAAAGTTGATATTAAAAAAAGTTTTCCTCTTGTCAAGTCGATCCGTGGACACATTGTATTTACACATTTTTAGAATAACGATATCCAGGTGGACCATTCGTACCGCCTTCACTATTAATTATAAAAGAAAATGTCTTCTACAAAAGTTATCGCTTATAATAAGTCCTATATTAGCAGATTAGTTTCACACATACTATGTTCCATGAGCGAGTTGTCTACCAAACTTATACTATTTTATTGTGCGACAAGCAAAGATAGAAATAAATTGAGATTTGTTCCAATTTTTTCCAGCGACATGTAGGATACACGTATGTAATGTAAACGCCCCTTTAGGAGACATTATCAAAGTCCGTAACATTTTATCAACTAAACGCGTTTTTCCTTAGTCAACATTCTTGCTAATAACCATGCTAAATGTTAAAGCTTATATAGTAAAAATGTCAGCTGTTTGTTATAAAATTGTCCCAAGTAACCGTTTCTCGAAAAGCGTTTGATAACAAATACGTTACTTTGATTTCTGAAGCATAAAATTTAGAAAATTGGATTTTTTAGACAGACTGTAGTTCAAAATTTAAGCACTGTTTCTTGAATTTCTTGACAAGTAGAACTTTTTGTGAAGAAGAAGTTTTTTGCGTAAAGTTGATATTAAAAAAAGTTTTCCTCTTGTCAAGTCGATCCGTGGACACATTGTATTTACACATTTTTAGAATAACGATATCCAGGTGGACCATTCGTACCGCCTTCACTATTAATTATAAAAGAAAATGTCTTCTACAAAAGTGATCGCTTATAATAAGTCCTATATTAGCAGATTAGTTTCACACATACTATGTTCCATGAGCGAGTTGTCTACCAAACTTATACTATTTTAAACGGAATGTGCCAATTTTATTGGACATTTCTGTAGATCTTTTACAAACAAGCATTTCTTATTCAGCGCTATTGCCTTGAATCGAAGCATACTCAATCTGTAGTTATTCAATTGAATTAAAGAGCTAAAATAAAGAGGTATTTTAGACATAATCAGCGGCCAAAAAAGGTATTTTTAGTGTATCTAACTAATTAAAAATATCTTGTTGACTAATTCCTATAAGCAATAATAACATTTTTTTTATTTGTCGAAAGGAAAACAAAAAGGAAAGGGCAACTTATGTTTATCTATTAAATTTCAAGTGAGTTTTGAAATATTTTTTTTTTTCGAATAAAATGGCGTTTTCCAAGAATAGAACATTTTCACGATGAAGTCAAAGTGCTTTTGAAGAATTTAGCCAACAATTTCTCTATTCATTATTAACGTCGAACTCAAAAGCAAGGTTTGGAATGCCGTAGTGGTAAGTTTAAATGTCAAATTGGCATTTAGATGATGGTTCATAATTAAACATTCATAGCCAACTTCAATTAAAAAAGACATTCATGTATATTCTGTAAGCACGAACTCATTTCAATTGATATCTAACAATAATTGAAGAGAAATGAATTGAAATGTAACTACAGCAACCACAGAAACCCACCAATCAGACTTTAATACGCCATAACAATCAATTGAAGAGAGTACGATATTTAGGAAATCAATAGTTATGCTTGTTAGTTATCAATCGTAACAAGCATAACAATCAATATGAAATGATTACAGAATAGACCTATTTATAATTATTACATAGGAGTGTTAGGCTTCCGAAGAACCACACTAATATTTTTTCTGTTACCGACGTTTCGTCTTTCTTACAACAGACTTCCACCTAGTAGTTGCGCATGCAACAAGAGCAGCAGCAATTAACATGCTGCAGCAACTCTGAAAAAGGCTTTTGTAAGAAAGACGAGACCCTAGCTACAAGAGAAACAATAGTGCGGTTGTCCGGAAGCCTAAGAACATGGACAATGGCCTCGGGAGACTTCAATAATAATATTGAATTTTCGGTAAATTTTAAGTTTGGATTCTTATGTTATTTCGTAATTTTATCTTACCTTAAAAATCTTCAAACAAAAATTGTAAATTGTGCATTTTAGCTTTGCACATTGGTGCAACAAACGAGCAGACACAATATCTCGTTTTATTAATTCAAATAAGAAATAATAAAAACAACGTTATGAGTTATTAATTAATTTTTAAATACATTTTACTTCATGTATTTTATCTTACTAGAGTATTTTGCTTCGTAAAAGTTAGGGATATTTTGTTATCGATGTGTACTTAAATTTTTGCTCCTTTTTAACCTTGATCTATGCTTTTAAAAAAAGTAAACGAAATGGTAAAAGCTCTTCTCTGTTTTCATTCGATCGTATTTCCGGAGTGAATTCATTTCTATCTAAAAAAAATGCCAGTTAACTTTCGGCATCTCGAGCAAATTACATTAAATCGTTTCAATTTACTTTCACTTGTCTTCTTTTCTGCGTATTACGGCGACGCAAATTGAAAGGAAAAAAGTAGGACTCAAATTGCGAGCTCTTATTTGCCAAAATTTGTTTATAAAGTTATCCAGCCTTGCCAATCGCTAGTCGTTGAAACGAATAATACTTTAAATCTTGTTTGCTGTAATGTGATATCTGAAATCATATTAGCCTTGATTATTGTCTCAAATTTTTTAACTTTGAGGATAGATGCTGTTATATTACGTATTAAAATGCATCCTTTCAAATACAAATTAAAAATTATTATTATAATAGGATGTAAATAAGGAACCGGTGTGCAGAAAGAAACAATTAAAACTGTTATCACTGTTGATGTACCTAATTATTAATTTGTAATTAGGTGTAAAATTGTTAGTGTTTAAACAGATGTCGTTATCTGCTACAGTCCTTTCATCAGCAATAAAATGTAATTATGTAAAAGAAAATTTGTACTTATATTTACTTTATGATTATGGCTCCCTCCACTTATTTTGTATTGCTAATTCATAATGGAAGCTAAAACTCCAAAATATCTCAATGTAGTAAGGTATTAAATGCTTTGTTTTGGTATTTTTAAAATATTTATAAATAAATAAATATCTTCCAGAAGAGGTACTCAAGGCGTTTGTTGGTTTATTGTTTCACATCCAGTTCAATTGTAGGCCTCATTTAGTATAATTTTCTTTTAGCATTTAATTAACGAGTACGAGGTTTAAATGATTACGAGTTTCTTCTTGATTTCCGGGTTGAAACCACAATCACTACTTCAAGCAACATCGCCGGAGTCTACTTTGTTCCTAATTCCGAACGACAGAGAATTCTTTCAAGCAGCGCGCAAATAAGAAGTTCACAGCAGCGTAAGTAATCCCAGCTTGTGTGTCTTGGTAAAAAGGACGCAAAAAATTATAAACGTTAGTGAAAAGGATTTTACATTTGAAAATCAAAGCTCTTTAAGTAATTACTTCGATACAGAAACCGTATTTTTTTCAACAGAATTTGCACAATTCTGATATGTTCTCTTATGGCAATTAAGAAAATATATTATTTGAAAAAAAAGAAGTTTTACACGGTATATAATGAGGGATCTACTGCATTAACCGGGCAGGCCCATTTTTGAGTTATTGGTATCTTCTTGCTCAGTATAAAATTCTACACCATGTCCTGCAAGAACCAGGTTTAAATAATAATTCGTAAAATATTACGCATATTGAAATGTCGATAATACCCAAAACTGTGGAATAACCAGGCAAATCCAGTATTTTTTTTTTTTGCTAATATTTTATATATATTTTTTTATCTGGTAGTCCAGATCGCCAGCAGACATCCACCTGTTCTATAGTCAACACAACGCCATCAACAAAAACGCCATAAAAATCATATTTAGCTTGATATCAAGTTTTTTGCTTTTCTTAGGCCCGGTTTTTCAATCGATTGGTAAAGTGACTTAGTGTTATCCGATTGTTAGCACAGAAAATGAGTTTATCAAATCATTGGCAGTCTTAACAATGACATAAATTCCTTTTAACAAGGAGGTATAACAGCCAGTAAGTTTGCTTGGTAGCGGTAAACATGTAGAGGGGATACAAAGATGTGTACGAGTAACTGTATGACTCCACTTCTTTGGTACTTGATTTATAACTGGAAATGGAGATTTTATTTAACAAGCACGTTATCAAAGAAGTTAAATTTATCTCACTGGTAAGTAACCACCACTTTACCAATCAATTGAAAAATCGGGCCTGTCTGACCGAACTTCAGCCAGCTCACCATTTTCAACTTTAAAATTCAGGCTAAATTAACGTAAAGTCCGTAAATCTACCAAAGTAGCGCAAAGTTGCCGCCATACTGATTCATGCTAAATTCATGTAAGGTTCGTAGATCTATCAAAGTGCCGGAAACTTGTCGTTGCTGCGCGCCAACTTCAAATATTGATACCAAAAATCCATTTACTGAAGTAGTGAAGAATAAATTGTGGAACGACTTGATTCATAGAAAATACTAATTAATTTTACAAATAAAACCAGGCCTAATTTGTCAATACTATTTATTTACCTGTTAGGGAATATTAAGCCGGTTCCATACTTTTACCTCTCCCAGTATATTTTTGGAATTAAGAGAACAATATCTTTTCTAATTCGAGAAAATGTACTGCGCGTTCCGTTGAAAATAACAAAATCAGTACGTATTTGCTATGTTTCCAATCGACAGTTTTGCTTTTTCAGGTATCTTCTTAAAAGGTTTCTATTTAATATTTCTTATATCTGATTATAAAGTGTAGAAGTACCGTTCAAAATATATCCAAAAACCCTATACAGGGAGATTCAGGCAACCCATTCATTAGAAGTTTACAGACTTCCTCTTTGAATTTTTATTTCATATTTTGCGGTTATAAGTTAACGATAATGATCTATTAAAATATAATATTTCCAACTTTTGGGTGCTTCCACTTGTATGAAGTTGCTGTCAACTTTCTTATTTTAAATGGAATACCCCATTTTTTATTGTATTTTTAAAATCTTCCTGAAATTCTAAAAATGTTTTGTGTAACATGTGATACAAGAAAAATCAGCCGGTTTAGAAGTACTTCCATTTTTTAAAAAAAGTTCAAAGTTGCAGTAGTTTGTTTATGGTACTGCCATCTTTGGGCAACAAGAGCCATAATTTCAATTTTTGGCCAGTAGTAGGCTTCAGTAAGATTCTTTCAGATCATGTCCAGTTTTGTACTTGATTGTACATGTTGGTTGAAAAGTAATTGCTATTCGAACAGGGTTCAACTGTCGAAAAGTCATATTTTTTAAATGGAACGTGTAGTATATTTTTGTATTATGTGATTCAGAATTAAATGTTCTTTGGACCTGTATTAGCATTCCCTATACCTATCTCTTATAGTTCACTCGTTATGATTACGATGATTACGATGATTCCTTTTGATTTTGATGATTGATTTTTTTTCCATTTTTCGGTTTTGTTTTAAAAAGTGGGGTATGAAAACTAGAGGAATCATATTTTTTGAAATCATCCGCCTAGTAGAAATAAAAAAAAATAATTTAATGGCTGAATTAAAAAAAAAAAATTTAATCGCTGAATTAAAAAAAAACAATTTAATCGCTGCGAAGAACCAAAAAATGAATATTCAAACACAGACATATTAAACGTATTTGATGATAAAATAAATCGACAATTATTCAAGACGTTAATAAAAAAAAATATTATATCGAGGAAAATATGTTATTACCTAGACACAATAGAAAGTTATTTTATTTTTTTTCTGTGGTGTTTGCCCAAGAGGGTCCTAAGTCATGGATTTGTCAGGACCTTAAGAGCGGAAGTGCATTTTTGTGTGTGTAAAGTGTTTCATGGCTTTGTTACTTCCAAGCTTCCTCGCCGTTGAAGGGGAGCAGTGTTGAATCTTCTCCCCAACACCGAAGTGAGTAAGGATCCCCGAGAAATATCCCTAGCGGGTGCGAACCCACGACCTTACGATTGCAACGCCGGTCTCTAAACACTGGACCGTTCAGGCGTTACTAATAAATAACTGAGGACAACTTAGAACCAATATTGTAAGTGTAAATTTCTCTTTGTAAATGTGTAAAAAGTCATACCAAGAATTCTGATACATGCGGCATATGTAAATATAAAGTTCAGATAATAGATAAGTATTTAAAAATAATTTTTCGGTTTTTAAAATGAAATTCAAATTACAATCATAAATTAATTTAATTGTTAAATTTTCACAGCACCCTATTCAGAAATAATACCCAAAAGTGGAAAATTGAAATGCTTAAGAGGAAATCATGAATAGAAAGAGAAAGGTAACGGATGGCTATAGGGAATGCTAATATACAGGGTGTTCTTTTACTGTCTGCAAATAAGAAAACCTCAGTATAAGTACGTGAAATGCTACCTTCTGCGCGTATTTTCGGGTGACTATCGAATCATAGCCGAAAAAATTCGGAGGTTCCACTTGTTTGAAACTGCTGAAATGTGCGAGAGAGAAACATTCAGCAAGGTCATTGACGCCTTCCTCTGTAGTCGGTGGGTGTGCCCACCCACAGCGCCGATCATAAAAAGAGTCCCGCATTTAAACTCATTCTCCAGCGTTTTGTAATAAAAATCACTGATATCGTTTATTACAATGCCCGGGCCCTATGTCCGTTTCCGCGGACTTCCCCATACAAGAGTAATTTATCTGTTTTTTCGTTATTTGTAAGTGCCACTACGATCCTAATATGTGTTTTTATGAATCAGAAATCTGTCTTCGTTTGTCAAATTTTTCGTAACTGCAGAACGCTAATGTAATACTGCCCCACCTTAACGCGTTACAGCGGCCGCCGTTGTAAAAACACAAAAAAATGCCGTAATAAAAAGCATCAAAGGAAATGTGAAACTGCGACTTTATCGAATGCATGTGAGAGTACTTTAAGATATTAATCAATTTGTAAATTTTGGAATTTGCAATACAAGAGTGCTAAAAATGCTTGACTTGGCCAAATTTCATAATTGAATTAATAGAAATTATAAATTTAATGTCAGTCATATTGGTAATAAGCACATATTATTTTTAACAGCTATTTTATTGATTACGTAATGCGGCCGATTTTAAACTGTACAAACAATAGATAAATTACTCCATTATTTTAAAGTTTCTTTATCAAACTAAAGAAATCTTAATCCGAATTTTTTGTCCAGTAATTATAATCGTCGGTTTATAATTTGAAAATACTTAAAATTGTAATTACTTGGAGCGAAGTGGCACTTATTTTAATTAATCCAGGCGCTTTATGAACGCGTTTAAAATGTTTCTGCTGTTACGATCTATTAATAGGCCTCATACGAATCAAACAGATGTTCGTTTACGACATCGTAAAACACTGACCTATATTCGGGTCACACAGGCAAGGCGGCGTATCATCCGGTCGCTATTCCAGCTGTTCTCAAACGGTTTGGTGAAAATCTTCCAACGCATTTTTCTCGATAACTATTAGCTTGTTGTTAAGGGCATATAAGTTTAATCATTGCCATTTATGGTGATGCATTACAGGTTTAAATATTTGCACATAGTAAAAGAACACCCTGTAGTTCGAAAGAACATTTAATTCTGATAATTAAGGGGGAGCGCGACATATACCAGAGTATTGCGAATTCAATAGTGCGTAGAAATTAAATATTTCCGTGAAAAATGCATCTATTCTTTTGAAATTTGACATACGCATTGCTGAACCCTTTATTTATGGCGCTAAAGACTTAGAATCGACAATTTACTTTATATTTTTGTATAAATAATATTTATATTGAACACTACCTTTGAAACTGTAAATATTCAATGTTACTTTGAAAAATATGAAAAAACCTTTCTTTACAGTCATGTAATTTATGTTATAGTTTAATTTAGTAAAGTCAGAAAAGTAAAAAAATTGTTAGAAAACCAGTTATTTAATAAATAAAAATTTAACTTCCATTCTTTTCGAACAGATGGCGCAGTATTTGAAATGAACTAACAACCGCGCTAGCTCCGCCCCATGGTAAGTTTTAACCGGTTTTAACCAGTTGACTAAACTTGACAGTTTTAGAATACATTTCAAAGCCGAAATGAAATTTTACAATTCGCACTTATTAATATAATTGTTCTTTTTGTTAACTCCTAGCCTCATGCTATGTTCTGCTAAGAATTTTAAGCACATTTTTATTTCTAATAATCAATTACGTAATTCAATATAAAATAAACATTACAGGGTGAGTTTTTTTCAATGTTTAGCACGGGGATCTTGGAAACTAGCAGTTAGAGAGACGGTTAAATGAGGAAAGATTTGTAGTTTTAGGTAGTCAGTTTAATATAGTTTTTGTTTCTTATTTAAAATTCATGGCTGGCTAGATATTTCGAAAAAACTAATTTTCTATAATTTCGTTAAATGCAAATAGCTCGGTTATTCTTGATTTTAGAGAAAAGTTGTAAAGGCAAAAGTTGTACTGAATTATGTTCTTAATTAACTAGTCCAACTAAATTTTCCATATAAATTTCTATTTTCGAGTTATGACATAAAGTTCGGCTTTTTTAATGGAAGCCCTAGTAGGCCATGATTGCAAAAAAATAGCACTTTTTTACCTTTCCAGCGATGTATCATTCGATATGTTTATTAAAAAAAAATAACGGATATTCGGCAGTTTTTCCATTGAAATTGTTAATATGGTTGGCCATGGGAACAAATGTTTATTTGTATAGGTAAAACAGTGACTTCCTACGATCGATATAACATTGTAGTAGGATAGACAAATTGAAGTGGATTACGTCGCATTTGCGAATAAATTGGACAAGTCGTTTTTGGTTTTCAGTGGGAATGTCGAGCTACGTCTCTGCTGACGAAGCCCCAAGGAGGGCTGAAACAGCTGTACAGAGGCTACTCGAGGTTTTCACTGCAATTAAGAACGACTTGTAACAACATTTTTAAAAGTTTCATTTTGCTTTGACAACAAGCATGGCCGCCTTGCATGGGGGACTTAGTAGGAAGCAAGCACATAATAAGTCACCCTACGCAAGGCGGCCACGCTTACTGTCAAAGCATAATGAAAGTTTCAAGAAAAATTGTTGCAAATCGTTTTGATTGCAGTGAATCCCTCGAGCAGCTTCGATAACCAAATATAAGCAGAACAGATCCAGTGAGCAACCTTTAGGCTGTGTTCGTAAAGTATCCTTGGGTGACACCACTACTCCCCTGTTCGTTCATAAAATCGAGGGAAATGTAAGCGATTTTACGAACGTGCCGGAGAATTACCTATCAGTTAGTTTTGTTCCCGCAGTCAGCAGTATGGGAACATGGGGAAGACTGGCGAAAGCTGTCAGAATCCTTGTAACCTATTTGTATAGTGTAGGAGTAAAGAGGTAAATATGTTTGAAAACGTGAAAAAATGTTAGCAACAGAATATAACTGCATGTACGCATGAAGTAATGAGAGACGCGAATGGAAATATTATAAAATCTAGAAGAACGGATTAACATTTTGCCGGCACTATAACTTTTTTAGTATTATTTTTTGTCGTATTTCTTTTTATGAAAATATTGTTCATTATTTTGAACAAGGTACAACTATTTGTATTAAAATGTGCAATCGGAGTATTCGGTGACAGCAAAAAACTAAGAAGTAGAGGTTAGTTTCCTATTTGTTTTCCTTTATGAGTTCGTTCAAATTTTAGAAAAGGAAACGAATTGTTTACCGTGTGTTTACTTTACCCAACCTTTTCACCCAATTTGACGAACGCGCTCTTAGTGTGGCTAAAAATAGTATGTTTCTAAAATGTGACACTTAAAAAATTGTCATAATTTGGAATTGTTGGAGAAATTAGACAAAATTTGAATAGGTTCCGATAAGTTTTCATAAAATGTTTCGCTTGATATTCAGACAAAATTTTCTGTGGCGCAATATTTCGAAAAAAGATTTTTGACTTTCTAAAGGTGCGTTTAGACTTGAGCACGCATCCTCTGCGAACGCTCAAGTGTAAACGGCTATGCGCGCAGGCTCACGTTCTGTTTTCCTTTGCGCGAACAGCCGTAAACATGATCCCCTTTGGTGCATTTAGATGAGCACTCACGCACTGATCCACCGCGAATGCTCAAGTGTATACATCTATGCGCGCACGCATATTATGCGCGAATAGCTGGCAGCGCGATCCGCTTGGTGTCGGTCTCGGGTACAGGCTCAAAGGAATTAATTGCTTCAGGCATGAATGCGTAGTTAGAATGAGAAAAAAGTCGCATATTGAAAGCCACGCGACACAGCTCTCGTAGAAAAGGTTTTCGAATGTTCAGTTAGCCATGGAATGGACAAATGAAACAGCTTTGTTGCTTTACAAGATTATGAAAAACTGCCTATTTTATGGAATTTGAAGCACGCAAAATATTATTTTTAAAAAATAGTGAACAAATTAAATATTGAAAATTTAGACAGTGCGGAAGCACAAAAAAAGTTAAAATGTTTCTTGGGGCGGTTTTAGTTATTGCAGTAAAATTTTTGAATTACTTATGACAACTCTCTGACACTAAATAATAAGTAGAGTAACTTATTTTGTCTCTTATAAAAAATAGGCGCTTGCCAGGAAAGTCGACATCTCGTTCGAAATTCTTTTTTTAATTAAAATATGAATCACAATTACACAGCCTCTGCTATTTTGTCGTCCATTGTATGCGCGAACAACTGGATCAATCCCATGCACCCGAAAATAAGGTGCGTTTAGACTTGAGCACAACGAGCTGAGTAATCGCGCACGGCATTCGTTCGCGCTCAGGAGCATTTATTTTCTGGCGCATGGGCTGATCCAGTTGTTCGCGCACACAATGGACGACAAAATAACAGCGGCTGTGTAATTGTGATTCATATTTTAATTAAAAAAAAATTCGAACGAGACGTCGACTTTCGTGGCAAACGCCTACTTTTTATAAGAGACAAAATAAATTACTCTACTTATTATTTAGTGTCACAGAGTTGTCATAAGTAATTCAAAAATTTTACTACAATAACTAAAATCTCCCCATGAAACATTTTATTTTTTTTGTGCTTCCGCACTGTCTAAATTTTCAGTATTTAATTTCTTCACTAGCTCCTGATAGGTCATTTTTTAAAAGTAATATTTTGCGTGCTTCACATTCCATAAAGTAGGCAGTTTTTTATAATCTTGCAAAGCAACAAAGCTGTTTCATTGCTCCATTCCATGGCTAACTAAAAATTCAGAAACCTTTTCTACGAGGGCTGTGTCGCGTGGCTTTCAATATGCGACTTTTTTCTCGTTCAAACTACGCATTCATGAGTGAAGCAATTAATTCCTTTGAGCACGTACCCGAGACCGACACCAAGCGGATTGCGCTACCAGCTATTCGCGCATAGATGTATACACTTGAACATTCGCGGTGGATCAGTGCGTGTGTGCTTAAGTCTAAACGCACCGTTACATAATTTGCTGTATTCGTGATTAGTCGATCTAAAACTTCAACGTTCAGAAATTTTAAATCAACCAAATACAAACAAGAATTCGTTAGCTGGGTATAGCGGCGCCGCGGTTCGCGCCGGGTCGCAACAGTGTGCGTCCTCTCATAACAATACAGCAAAAGAAATATTCTTCGCTGCACTATGTGTAGGACAACCTTTATACCTACGGCTTTTAGTAAAAACCGAATCGAAAGATAAGAGTTTTTAGGCTAAGTAGAAGGAAATCAAAATTTGACAATCTCAAACTATTGCAAACAAAAAATGTCAGGCCAATGAAATCTAACCGTAGACATAGCCGATTTATCTGCCCATCTGGATGCACAGTCTTTACCGCCATTTCAGAGTTTGCCTTTTGTGTATTCTGTGGTACAAGATTGTCAACATTATATTTAAATTACTTGTTATTTATTGTTTAAATTAATACAGGTATGGGTTACGTATGTGTTATTATACGTCCATACGTCTAATTCCAAAGTAGTTTGCCATACATTAGGTATTTATCTTGGAATTAAAAATATTTCTGGGTCTATGCATTAGCGCAACCCCACTCCTAGCGTGACATCACAAAATTCTATTTATGGAATATTTCTATCTCGCTTCTCGTCACATTTTGGTCGGTCAAGACCACGCCCTCCAGTGTTCCTCACCCTTTACCGTCGCCCCGCAGGAGAAACTCTAAAGAAAGTTGCGCACCCCCTTAAGGTACCAAAATATACTATGTGTTCTGTTTAAAAAATATCACTTCTCAACAGTTGAAATCAATTCAAATAGAAGTTACTTTTCAACCAACCCGTATACAATAAGTGTAAAATTAGGTATGATCTGAAAGTTTATGAGTATAGCCTACTACAGGCCAAACATTGAAATTATGACTTTTGTTCCACAAAGATGGCAGTATCATAAACAAGGTACTGAAACTGAACTTAAATTAACTTAAATAACTTTTATTTAAAAAAATAAAAATATCTCTAAAATAGGTAATGATTCTTGTATCAGAATTTTACAGATGTTACAGAAATTTTTTTAAAATTTCATGAAGATTTCAAAAATGCAATAAAAAATGGAGTATTCCATTGAAAATAAAAAAGTTGACAGCAACTTCCGGTACAAGCAGAAGTGCCCGAAAGTTGGAAATATTATTTTTTAATAGATCATTATCGCTAACTTATAACCGCAAAATATTAGATAGAAATTCAACGAGGAAGTCCGTAAACTTTTAATGAATTAGTTGCCTGAATCTCCCTGTATAATTGTTTGCAGAAAAATCGGGTATACCGAGAAATCAACAGTGCGAGGTTTTACAATTGTGACCTTTCTTTTCATGTGTCAAAACAGTTGTCATTTTTATAAACGCACACAACTTTTCTAATCACAAATTAACAGATACTCTCATGATGTATCGTAGAGCTTGTGGAAATGCTGAATTGAGGCACGAAGACTGCGGTTCGTATTTTACCCAACAGGCATACATTTCAATTAACTGTCCAAATTCTCCAGGATCATGGCACATTTCAGCGTCTACTCCAAGACCGTGGCCGACTTCGTACTGAATGTAGAAGAAAACATTTTAGGATGCTGTAACTGTTGCTGGTACAATTACCCGAAAACATGCACTTCACCAAAATGTATTGCATTTGACAGTTTAGTGCAGTAGTTATGTGCAATTGCAGTTTATATTAATTTCTGTTTTATTTTAAATAAAAAAAGTCAAATAAAAAAATATTTCATTTAGCTAACTGCACTCCGTGTTAAAATTAACACACGTATTTCTGATAAACCTAGTATAGTTACTGTATACAATTATTGTGTATAATTACTGTATGTAATTATTGTATATAGTTGCTGTACTTCCCTTTTGAATTTCTATTTCCTATTTTACAATTGTAAGTTAGCGATAATGATCTATTAAAATATAATATTTCATTGCATTTTTGAATTTCTCAGGAAATTCTAAAATTCTTTTAGTCAACAAATGATATAAGAAAAATTAGCCGTTTCAGAGATAATTCCATTTTTTTCATTTGTTTTCAGTTGTAATACCTTGCTTATGACACTGACATCTTTGTGCAATAAAAGCCATGATGTTAATTTTTGGCCTGTAGTAGACCACAATAACATGCTTTGAGATCCTGCCCAGTTTTAAACTTAATTGTCTACAGGCTGGTTAAAAAGTAACTTCTATTAAACTGATTTCAACAGTCGAAAAGTCAAGTTTTTTCAATGGAAGACCCAGTATATTTTGATACCACATGACTGAGGATTAATTGTTCTTTCGTCCTGTATTAGCATTCCCTATACCTATCTCGTATATCTCACTCGCTGTTGATGATTTTTCTTTTAGAACGTCAATTTTTTTAAATTTTTTGATATTATTTTTGAATAGTGTCCTATGCAGCCTAGAGAAATTGTAATTTTTGAAATCATCCGTTCAGTAGAAATTAAAAAAACCTTTAATCGCTACGGAGAACCAAGATAATAAAAATTTAAACGCAGGCGTATTAAATGTATTTGAAAAAAAAATTGACAACTAACATTTGATCATATTTTCAAAAATTTGGTTTTATAAGTGAGAATTTCTTTTGTAAATGCGTAAAAGGTCATATCAAGAATTCACATATTTACATACGGCATATGTAAATAACAAATACAGCAGATAGACAGCTATTTAAATATTGTTTTTCGGCTTCTAAAGAGAATTGAATTTAAAATCACAAATTGATTTTAAAAAACCTTTGTTTCTTAAATTTTCATAGCACACTATTCAGGAATAATATCAAAAAGTGACAAAAATGACTAGTCAATGACAAAATCTTGAATAGAAAGAGAAAGGTAAGAGATGAGTATAGGGAATGCTGATACAGTTCGAAAGAATATTTAATTCTGAATCTCACAGTATAAAAATATACTGGCTGTTCTATTTAAAAAACTTGACTTTTCCACGGTTGAAATCAGTTCGAATAGAAGTCACTTTTTAACCAGCCTGTAGACAATTAAGTTTAAAACTGGATATGATCTCAAAGCATGTTACTGCTCTTTACTACAGGCCAAAAGTTAACATTATTTCTTTTATTGCAAAAAGATGGCAGTATCATAAGCAAGGTACTGCAAATTTGAGAAAAATGAGAAAAAATGGAAATATCTCTGAAAGGCTGATTTTTCTTGTATCGTATGTAGAACGAAACGATTTTTCAATTTTACGAGGAATTCAAAAATGCAATAGAAAATAGGGTATTCTGTTTAAAGTAATAAAGTTGACAGCAACTTCCGGTACAAGCGGAAGTGCCGGAAATTTGGAAATATTATATTTAAGTAGACCATTATCGCTAACTTATAACTGCAAAATATGAAATAGAAATTCAAAGGGGAAGGCCGTAAACTTTTTAACGAACGAGTTCCGTGAATCATCCTGTATAGTAAATTTAAGTGAAAAAATGTAATTGATATTTGTCGCTAAAGCCCTGGACAGATTTTTGCAGTTTCTGAAACGTCAGCTCAATTTACAATACATGTTAAAATTTTAACTTGTTTTTAATTGTTTGAAGTGGATGGTCGTTAACTTACTAACATAAGCCATTCTGTCGCTAAAACCATGTAAAATGCTTCGAAGATTTTTAGGTGTCATTTAATTATTGTGAACAACTGACCATCTGCATTATTTGTACATGCTTTTTTAGTAAAAGTTATGACTACATGTTTTTAAAGATAATATCCACGTTTACCAAAAAAATCTAATTACTAAATAATTACCTCAATAAATTATGCTCGACTTAAGTCCAGAATTAATAAAGATTAACTCTGTTATCCCACACTGGTGTCCAGTAATGCACACTTTTTCAATACGCTTTAGTCCAGGCTGATTTCCTGAAAAATAATAGGAGTATGAATTTATAACGGAAAAACTATAAAATTTCATAAGAAGCTAATATAATTAACATTTAAAATAACCTTAAATTGATCACGCATCGCATTAATCGTTATTTATTTTATAGTTAGTACGTACTCCTATTAATTAAATTATAAGAAAAGAACAACCTGGACAGCATATTATTTATTTTCTTATAATTTTGAGAGATCCTCTCCGTAGTGGTGAAAGTTGCCACAAGGCACATATCAATTTCTCTTGAGTACTCGCCCTGATAGTCACAACTTCATCTAAACGATATTTCTCATGCACCTTGGCATTCATCTTTAAAAATAGGGCCTTTAACGTGTATATTTCCCCGAATCTGGATTGTATTAAACTCTTTGGTTTTGCATCCTTGATGTATGAACTCCAATATGCTGCTCTCTCTTTGGCATCTTCGACATTGATACTTTGTTTTTCAAATGTGTTAAGAGCAGTTCTTAGAATGTGTAGTTCCTGTTTTTCTAGCAACTTGTCCAAATCCATACAGAGAACGATTTCTTGTTGCCTGTATCGTAGTATTTTATTATTGCATGTATTTAGTTCCTCAAGACATGCTACAAGTTTCATATTGCATGTGTTGGGTTCCTTTGTGCTTGTGTTGAGTTCCTTATTGCATGTATTGAGTTCCTTACTGCATGTGTTGAGGTCTTCATAGCTTGTGATCAGTTAACATTGAAATTCAGCCTTGTTTCTTTCTAACTGATTCGATTTATCCGTCAGGTTACGTAAGTCCTTTTGTAATAATTCAACCTGAGTTTCCTTATCCTTAATTTGATTCTGGAGTTTATTTTCTGTTTCGTCTGTGATATTTTTTAATATTTTATATTCATTTTTGATAGGATCTCTCTGTACTTTGAGGAACTTCTTGTACCACTTTTTCTCATGCAAGAAATTGTCATATTTATTTTTGATATTCAATTCTTCTTTAACTTGGGCTACTGCCAATATAAATCCTGGTCCCAGCTCCTCCATATGTCACACCGCTTCTGCGTAACGGATTGCTGAACACAAACAACAGGAGCGTCCACAGATTATACGCAACACAAGATTGCAAACATACCAAACGTACCACAGTATTTACATTTTTATGTACTTTGCTTCTAATATATGTCAGCATAAAATGCAGGCAGTAATGACTGTGTGACTATGTGCGAAGTTGCAACTTAGTCAATTGATACCGAGAAATATAATACAAATAAAGCTGCAACTTACACACATCAATCATTTTTTCGTACTATAGAAATGAAAAGAACTTAAATTGTAATTAAACGTTTCTTCAAGAAAAAAATAATGCTTTGTTTTTACAGGTTCTATTTTTTCTCTCCTGCTAAAAAAAAGTATTACACACTGCGAACGTTTAGTGTGGAACAATTCATATAAATGAGTACCAGATCATCTGCGGTTGAAATCTTCGGACAGGTAAACCTATTTTTATTAATGAGAATATTTTTTGAGTCATCTTTTTTTTCCACCCCCACTCTTTTGCGCAATGACGTCATCGACATTTTTTTTTAATAGCACACCCCCAATTTTCAAGCAGATTTGGATAGATTTGAAAATTCTGATTTAATCAATATGCATAATTTGACATTCGCACTAACGGTACCCGAGATATTAATTACGAAAGACACACACAAAAAATGGAGGTTCTACGGAAGAACAATTATCAAGAACTGTCAAATTTACTTGATGATACTTTTTGTCATTTACTTCAACTAAGGCGGTGAAACAAATGATTATTTGTCGGTTCGTGCATCAGTTTATTTGTCTCAAATAAACCGTAGAAAATTTTCCATTTTTTGTTTTTTTTTTTTTTCGTAATTAATACCTCTGATACCGTCAATGCGAATGTCAAATTATGCATATTGATGAAATCAAAATTCTCAAATCTACCCAAATCTGGTAGAAAATTGGGGGCGTGCTATTAAAAAAAATGTCGAAAACGTCATTGTGGAAACGGGTGGGGGTGGAAAAAAAGATAACTTTAAAAAAATATTTGCCCTAATGAAAATAGGTTTACCTGTCCGAGGATTTTAGCTGCATATGATCTGTCACTTATTTATATGGATTGTTCCACTCTAAACGTTCACAGTGTATGTTTATACATAGTTTAACCACAGATTCCTGACCTCAAATTAAGATGATTTAAACCAAACTTATCTATATCCAAAACTGCTTCGTTAAGTCGGTATTCTTCTTCAAAGTTCTTGATGACAAAGTTAATTTTTCCTATAACAAAAGAACGCATTAACCGGTTTGGACTATATTTGGTATGAGGTTCTACAAAAGGTAAGTCACATTTACAGGTGGTTCTAGTTACTTGCATTAAACTTCAAGCTAAAAAATAAGTAACTTTAGTTAATAAATATTTAGAAAAAAACATTCGATAGGAAACTTGTCTATGTGACTTTTAACATTTCTTACGCAAAATAAGAAAAACTAAGTGACTACAGCATTTTTTATTAAAAAAAGGTATTCTTTGCTGCCTTTTAACTACTTAGGCTGAGTCGCACCGACATCTGAAATTAAATGTCTTGATCCATGTTAGTTAATCTGTGATTAATATTTAATTCATGTTAAAACATCACCGACGCATTTTTAATTCGAATTAGTTGATTTGCAACGTCACTAATATAGTATAAAAACTGTGACGTTTAGCATTATGATTGGCCATTTATCCAGTTCGTTTATATTCAAATGTGTCACTAGAGGCAGTTTCTATTTTGTGTGCGTTTAAAAATTGAAAAGAGAGAACGCAGATCTAATATCACGGATATTATTTTCACATGCGTACAGTCGCTGGCGCCAATCACTCTGGGAAATCTTCGTATTTGATGACACCAATAATTTTGTTAATTTCCATTGATGTCTGGGTCATATATATAAATTCTTTGGAATTTGCATCAATTTGCTTTGTAACACGTGGAAATATCCTACTGAACTGAAGGCCGGCAACCTTCGCATGTATCTGTTAATCTGTGCTGAAGATATTAATATGATCCGCTAAAACTTGCTGAAACCTTTCAGTAGCAAAAAATCGCGAAGTAATCAGTAACTGAGTAATTGCTGATATTGGAAAATTTCTATTTGTTGTAAGCTCTAAGGTCCAATTTTACAAGTGCGGCTCAACTTTGAGCTGAGGCTTAAACCCTTAGCAACGATTATTTTAACAATTGTTGTGAAGGATTTAAGCTTCGGCTCACAGTTAAACCGTCATTGTAAAACTGGGCCTTAGGTCCAATTTTACAAATGCAGCTCAACTTTGAGCTGAGGCTTAAACCCTTAGCAATGATTATTTCAACAATTGTTGTGAAGGATTTAAGCTTTGGCTCAAAGTTAAACCGTCATCGTAAAACTGGGCCTTAGGCAGTGTTTCTCAACCTAGGCTCAGCAAAGGGGTGTTTGGATTCCTCCACAAACAGACGCAGAAGATGCCAAAAAATACAAAAAAGATGTAGTCTCTGAAGTTGCAAAAAAAATAATTGCCTTAAACTTCACCGAGAAAATAAATAGTTCACGTATTCATCATTATTAACGTTTTGGCTTTCTTTTATCTCGTAAAGCTCTCGCTCTTGAGAATTGTAGAAAGGATACGAAACAAGTAAAACACTTTTGAAACAAGATAAATATTATTTTATTTTATTACTTACTTGACGGTTCGCAAACGTTTGTTACGTGCTGGTGTACGGGCGTGTACACCGTGCCGATAGTAAACAAATAACCAGCAAGCGACTATTTGCTTACGCAGGATCTTTAATTTATTTCCCGAAAGTACGCGTTTTGACACGTAATTTATCTGCCTACGAAACTACGTTGGTCCAGCAAACCTGGCAGACGAAACGTGAGTTCTTGGGTACAGGAAGCGAGAATTAAAAGAGATATTATAAAACGAATATATAAAAATAATACTTAAAAATACTTACACATTGTATTACCCTACACTCACTACTACCAAACTTGACTGACTCTATTACTAACTACCTATAACTGCCTATCCATCACTCACTACCACTAACTCTTAACTTCTTTACAACCCTATTTAACATCTTCTAATCCCTACTCCGCTAATCTACGTATTACAAGTTGAATAAACATGATTGCAAATTATGTTATGATCCAGTTGCAAAATAACCCATATTAATAACGAACATATAAATACGTTTCTGCTGAAGAAGCCCCAAGCAGGGCTGAAACAGCTGTCCAGAGGTTGCTCGAGGTTCTCACTGCAATCAAAAACGATTTGCACAAAAAATTTTTCTAATAACATATGAATAACGTTAGGTGCTTTCTTTCG
The DNA here is from genome assembly GCA_036172665.1 of Prosopocoilus inquinatus. Classification (NCBI taxonomy): domain Eukaryota; kingdom Metazoa; phylum Arthropoda; class Insecta; order Coleoptera; family Lucanidae; genus Prosopocoilus; species Prosopocoilus inquinatus. Next base: position 48,437,789 of record CM069870.1, read on the forward strand.
CTTAAAAGTTTTAATCGTGTTTCGAATAGTTTGTACCTGAATTGCATAGTTGTTGCAACAAGACACCTGACTTGAAATTTTTAATGACAGTTCATTTGTAAATAACCTTAATTCAATCCAAACAAGTTTTAAAAATAGAGAGATTCAAAGAAAAGAATGTCTGTTTTTGAATCAAAACACGTTTGGATCACGATTTTGTGAGCGAAAGAAAGCACCTGTTATATTATTGTAACAAATGAAACAAGCAGTTTACATTTTGAAATGATAACTCAATATGGCCCAGTTTACATTTTGAAACAACTTCCATAACATAAATAATTTTGAACTGCTTAGACTTTTTCAATAATAACAATTTTAAATAAAATAAATTTTCCAAATATTCGACTTGTAACACTTTGCCTTTTTTTATATCAATTTCTTCACAAATAATTTTAAAAAAATAGTAGGCTAAATTGTTTACATTTCCGTTATTCAATTTTGATAAAGCAAATAACCAAGTTTGTTAAACGTCATGTAAGTAACAAGATTATATTTTTAGCTCGTTTCTAAAGTATTTTATTTGTGGTAAATCCTTTCTATTCTGATTTTCTTTTATTTAATTTTTTTACTGAGAACGAGAACAATGCCAAGCAATAATACTGCAGACAATAATTGCAATGTCGCTTTGATATGTCATATCAAAGGTTGTAACGTATTTGAGATCTGGGTGGCCGCAGATGATCGCGGTCTGAGTTTAAGCAATTTGCATTGATCTTACGCACCTTTGTTACTCTAAACCAAGTTCAAAGCAAGATGATGTGCCTTTGACTCAATTGTTTTGAAATTGACAATAATTATTTTTAACACATTTGGTTTTTGATATTACTATACTCTGCCTTTTTTTTCGGAGGAGTACTTTGAAAAATAGCGAGGGGAAAGAAATTTAAGTAAAACCCAATAATGAAACATTTAATTTGCGATTAAGTTGTAGTAAACATTAGACTTCAATTAGGCTTTACTAGAAAATAAGAATTTTAAATTCGAGGTGTTGGCTCTATGACGACGAAGTAGGTGGCGGCAGACGATATACGCTCTCTTTTACACGCATGCCTCTGTATAATTGCCTCTCTGTCGCACTCATGTGAAATTTTCCTTAACACTTTGCGCAATGTTACAACCATCGAAATGGTCTGGCCAGCAAGATTTATCAATTATGCAACAATGTCAATATTCTGTATAAAAGACGGACGGTATAAAACATTTAGAGTTCGATGCCTAAGAACGCAACTTTGCAATGGTCTGGCAGCAACTTACGCTCGACTAGGATATCTGTCAATTTTGTATATTATTTAAAAATGTGTTAAAATTTGAAGAGGTATACTTCTCTTTTACTTAACGTCTTTCTTTGCAAGTTATAACTGAATTTAGACGTAGTTGTAAAAAAAAAACTGATCTTTTTTACTCACAATTTCCACTATATTTTGTAAAGTTACAAAATTTCTCAAATACTACGACACGTTTCGCTATTACTATAGCTTCTTCGGGTAGTAACACAAAATATCTTGGGGTCGGTTTTTATACTTAATATTGAAACAGATTGACCAATGGTGAATTGTTAAGGTCTAGCTGGCTATTCAATAAGTTGTCGGAATTCTTAAGCTTGTGTATTTCTAGGGATTCCAGGAGGTCTGGTTTTTTACTTTTACTTTCTACGTGTAAAATTTTAAAATCGGTGTTGAAATTATGATGAGACTCAATGAGGTGTGAGGCGTAGTGTGAATCAGTTTTTTTATGAATGAAGCTGGAAAAGTGTTTAATTCTTTTAGAAAAACTTCTTCCTGTTTGCCCAATATAAGTTTTTGTACAATCTACTACTATTGTATTATTGGTTTTGAAAGCAACGTTGATATTTAATTTAGTGAGATACTTTTTGATGTTTTCGCTAGTTTTACCTCTGTATGTAATAATTTTATAATTGTTATCTTTTTCGTTAGTATTGTTGTTAATCTGTGTATCATGCTGTGGAATGTTGCTAATTTATGTTGTCTGGGGTGATCTGATGAATTATGTATTGTTGTGTCAGTGTGAGAAGGTTTATGAAAAATAGAAAAAATGTGTCGGTTGTTTATTTTCTTAATCGTTAAATCTAAGAAGTTAATTGAATTGTCAGTTTCTTTTTCTATTGTAAACTTAATGTTGTCATGTAGACCGTTGATGAAATTGAGAAATTGGTCTAGTTGTCTATTTGTACCGACAAAACATGCGAGAAGTTATCAAGAAACCACTAACAATATTCTGTTCTTCTGTGAAAATCTACTGGCCTGAGTTCGTGGACTGCTTGAATCTTATATGGATAAAGCGTTAAGTCTTTTTTAAGAATAGTGTGACACGTTCCCACTGATAGCTGAACTTCTTGTGAAAGTTTTGCAATAGATTTCTTGGGAGAGTGTTCCATTCGATCCCGAACATCTTCAATGCAGGCTGCAGTCCTTTTTTTAGCTGCTCCGCTCCCTGTTTTGCGACCCAGTGATCCTGTTTCACGAAATTTAAGAACACAAGCATGGATATGTTTAACTAGCTGTTCATAAGTAATAGCAAAATTAGGAAACTGCTGTCGAAACTTCTGTACACACTGATTCATTGAATAAACCAACGGTCCATTTTCTATTCTACCGGTTTGAAAATATCTTTCAACAATAAATATTTTTTGCTGTAATTCTAACATTTTGAATTAATTGAAAATACAAAGTGTCAATTTGACATTTGTTTAATTAAATAATTGAACAGCTATCAGTGCTGCAAATCTTAGGAGAGAAAAACAGTGAAATCATAGCCCACTTTAATGAGGAATTCAATCGAAGGCACGGTATATAAGCGTTACCGCAAAAGGGCCGGTTGCTTGTTCGATCAGTCAAAAGGTATCATAAAAGGTATATTCGATACAATTCAATCTCAATGAATACCTTAAAAATAATCATAATGTGATATTAAAGTCATTTCTTAAGCTAAGACTGCGTGGAATCTTAAATATTTAGAAAATAGTTGTAATTTTTCTTTCCGTCCGAACACAGAATTAGTAAAACATTTGTCTTTATCTTGAAATCATATAATAGAATATAATAGAATGAATAGATCATTAAGGTGAAACTTTAATGATCTATAATCTTCGAAAATCGTTTTCTTTAATTTTTAAATAAAGTGACCTATACCGGCTGTTTCAAATTGGGTGTGCACTGAAGGGATCTTCTAAACCGTAAGAGATACAAATTCGGTTAAATGGAAAAAAAGTTGCACGTATCAATGCCTAATTCGTATCCATTGAGAGAATGATTTTTTCTTATTTCTTCTTGAGATATTAATGAAATTGTAAAAAAAATCGATTTTCTTTTTCTCCTGATTACAATGATATATCACACTTAATAGTTAATATTAATCTGAAGCTTAAATAATACAGATTTTTATGTGAAAATTTTATTTAATACATAATTTCAAATTTTTAGTTCATTTTCTTAGCTATAATGTAAATTATAATAAACTATTTAAAGTTTTTCTGTATCGTTATTTTAGTAATGCACTGCACTTACGAAAAAGAATTTTTACCGAAAAATATCTAGTGGTTCTAATATAACTTGCTAGATCAGAATCTCAGCTTTAGTATAGGAATGAAAAAGCCTAGTTCTTAATTTTGACTCGCACTGTTGGATTAAAAGAAAAAGTGAATACTAATTATACTAAAAATATTTAGATATTACTGAATAGTGCCTTCTACAAATACATTGGCAGCTAAAACGAATATTTTTGTAATAAATTTGAAAGATACTTTCTATAACAATGTATTTTTTTTAAATTTCTTTAGCACTCAGTGGCTCTCAACACTTGACTATCTTTATTTTCTTTTAAATATGGTTAAGTTCACTCGTTTTAACCAGTTGAAGTTTGGCATGTTATATCGGAACCACCATCCATAATTTAAACAGGATAAAGTAGGCTTTATATTTTGGACCTTGAAACAGTAACAGTTCAGATGACATGGAATACTTGATATGCGTATACATTTTATTGCCATAATTTTAAAAATATTTTTTAAAGGTAAACTCAAACAGTGCTAACAAAAAATTACTTACATCGCAAGTATTATTATTTTAAATATTATTATTATTAAATGTTCTATAAATTTTATGTTTTATTAGCTTTCTCCATAAATAAGCTTTTGTAGTGGGGATTTATTTAAATAATAATAAAAGTTTTGTATTAAATACATACATTACTTTTGATACCTACTTTGTAACAAAAGTATTCAAGAAGTAAATTATAAATCGTACGTTATTTTACTAGTACCATCTACGCAATTTTCATATCAAAATTTATTCGATACCTTTCTAAAGCACTCTGTAATTGTACAAATTATGTCAGTAGCATCTACAACCTATTTTTCTGTTTATTTGCTGATACTTATTCATACACCATTTACAGTTTTGATTGTAAACTGTTAGTTTATAAATGTCATGGCTTACTCCAAACAAAAGTTTTAAAAATGACTCTTTAGTTATTATGTATGTTAACAGGTTTTATTAAATTAATATAATATATGCCTATGTTACCAACATTAAAAATATTTTCACAAGTTAACAAAAATAAATTAAGAAAAAACGATATCAACATTACCAAGTATTAGTTTTCTAATGAATAATACTTTTGCAAATTTATTTACAAATTTTAGTTCTTATCTTATAATAAGGCATAAAGATAATGAATGAAACTTTACGAAATAAATCGTTCATGTCATATCAAATGTAAATCCGAACGTGAATGTACCGAAAGAATGAAATTTGAATATTTTTAATTTTGCACATATTCGTTCGTTTGTGACTCGCCAAAATAAATAACTGAACACAAACAGAAGCTAAAATTCGCCAAGCTGCCTAAAGGAAAAGATTTCGCGGTATAAAGTAATGATTTCTGTAGTGGATCGCCAGAATTATTCCTGTATACTTTAGAAACAATAAATAAATAATAATTACAAGTAAAATGTATTCACGGACAACTTAAATTGTGTACTGTGGCCATAGGGATTTACGTGCTAAAGACAGTATCTAGATTAGAGTGATATATTGGAACATAGTAGGTGAATCATGACACAGCTCAAAAGGGAGTCGCGAAACTTAAAACTTTGGGAAATGCTGCCCTAGTAACATTTCTGCCGCAAATATAACGCATACATATGAAAATTAGTATAACCCCCTAGAGGATATTAATTTTTGTTTTCGAAGTAAAACAGCATTTGGTAAATGAATCTGCAAACTTTTAATTCTTACTGTTAAATATCAGGGTTAGAAATAAATATTCATCAACTTATTTTATAACGCTCATAAAAATTATGCCCTTGTACTTTTAATGAAAGCCGCAAATATCTTACAGCCGCAGCTCTGAAATTAACGCAAAGATTTTCTGCTAATAATTCATGCCGAGGTTTTTCAAAGCATCTGAGTAAAATTAGATGTAAATTTTAGCGTTTATTACTTTTACGGAGTTGTTTTACCTTAAAATTTTTCATGTTTCAGTTTTATGTGATAAAGTCATTTTCAAAAATATCGTTGGAAAAGTTTATCGTAAACTTTCTTAATGAACCAAATGGAAGCTCAAACGGGAAAATTATAGAATTTAATGTACGCAGGTTTTAAATTTACAAAAAGAAAACGTTCTACACAGTGGTTTTCATATAAATGTAAAAAAATACGTAGGTGTGCAGAACATAAACCATCTTGTTATTACCCACCCGTCTCTTGTTGGAGTGGTTGATTATTGTCCCGCATGTTTGTCACGCAAAATTGACGCCCCAAGTTATACACAGCGTAAATTTTATTAGGGTAACATCCACGTACACAAAACACAATTTTAAATCTGGCCCAACTCGTGTTGCATACGTACATACGTTTTGTTTATAAAATATCATCCTCAATCAAATTTGTATCAAAAACCTGACGTAAATAACCGTGAAGTTTCAGATTAGCATTCATTGTCGGAAATTTAATACTTGTTCCAAGTCGTCTCATTTTAAAATATACAACCTTCAATGATTAAATAGAATATAAAGTTAGATATACCTTCAGTGTTAGAGTAACTCAGTTTTGTTTCCGCGAAAAATAATAGTAGTTTATGTATCAAGAACGCAAAATAAGATTTTTGAGGACGAATCGTAATTAATGAGATGAGTCCCCTAAAATTATTTTGCGTACGTGGTATATAAATATTTTTTGGTACCAGCTCGCCAAATCACCAAGATTAATGTTAAATTGCTCGAATTTCGAATTAGCATCAGACATGGCAAAGGTCGGTAATCATAGCAACGAGTTGTTGATACCACTACATTTTTGTGGGATGTGGGAAGTCACAAACTAAGTTGATTTATTTCATTGAAGCTTGCTCAAAAAAGAATCCGCTAAAGTGTTGCTATAGCAGCTTTAAGTACTAGGCCGCTAAAAATGTTTAGCGGAATCTAGTGTTGCCATGACGCTAAAGATACGTTTTTCGTTCTGAAAATAGTCCCCTAAGCGACCATTTTGCGGAGCCTGTACCAAAAAATATTAAAATTAAATAACAGTTTAAGCACACCTTCTTACGGCTAGCTACACAGAAGAGACACAGAGGGTCCATTGCAATCTAAACTGACTTTTTTGTATACAAATTAAAATCATCATTCAGAAATTTCTACATAATTAGTTGCTGAGTGATTATTTAAAAATAAAATATTTAAATATGGAGCTACCTGTTCACCTTTATTACTTGGGACCAGTTGTACAAAGGAGGTTTAAGCTGACGCTCAACTGAACCAGGTCCAAAGTAAACAAATCCGCGTAGTAACTTCAGGACATTTGATGCGATTTTGTTCACTTTGAACTTGGATCGTCAGCTTAAAAGGAGGTTTAAAGATACGGGTTCCAAGGAGACAAATTCGAATATAATCTTAAGGGCGAATGGCAATTAATACATTTTGATTTAAATTTGATGCGATTTTGTTCACTTCGAACCTGGTTTAGTAGAACGTCGGTTTAAACCTCTTTGGTACAACTGGCCCTTAGTAAAAGTTATTATTTGATATAAAAAGGATGTGGCTAGAAATCTCCAACGGATTCATTAAACCACGCCCGTTCGGGATTTTAATTTTTTGAAAACGATCCCGCGTTCGGGACTCTAGCCACTTCCTGTAGAAAATATATCGTTCTTTGTGCAACCCAACAAAAACGCCAAACACCACTTTTTAGTTGCTTGTTTTATATTTTTTTGTTGTTTGCATTTTGTATCCTAAATTGAATTTCAAATACCCAAACTGTTTAACAAGTGCTCATTTACATTATTCGTTGATCAAAAAAGAAAGAAGTATCGATTATTTGGATTTGGTTCATAGCTCATGTAGAAAAGCTCAGTCACTATTTTAGATGACAATTTAAATTTTTCGCGTACTGAAATTTTTATTAGTATATTATTTTCTTGTGTTAATCTCTTGAAAAGACCGCGTTCAGAAAATTACAGCAGCTAATGGCGGGTTTAGTGTCATTTAATTTATGATTTAACGTAACGTAAGTTAACCTAAAAATTGAAGATCATAAACACTCATGTTTAAATGCGAGTGTTCATGCAGTCATTTAATTTAGTGTAGGCATTTAATAGCCTGTTATCTGTTTAGCTTATTTATCTGAATCTATAAAAGAATATTTAATTATCATCTGCCCAGGGCAAGACGCACAAGAGAAAATACCTTCGGTATATTAGCTCAACGCTGGAGAATATTAAGACGTCCTGTTATTGCAAACATTGAAGTATGCAAAACTGTAGTTTTAGCTTGTGTGGTTTTGCATAATTACCTTAAGAACACGAAATTAATATACCTGAACAACAAAGAAAATACAGCACAACTAGTTTTGCAGATACAGTTGCAGAGGATGGCAGTAATAATTTGATTTTAAGATCACTTGGTCGGACGAGATCAAATATTTCTACAAGATATATTAAAAATATACGAGATACTTTATGCAATTACTTTGTATCAAGACAAGGAAGTGTATCATGGCAAGAAGATGTTGTACGGAGTAGAGAAGTTCCAGATTATAGAATTTAAATTACTTAAACGTGTAATGTTTATGACACTAAAACTTTTATTTGTATTTACAGCTTGTATTTAAATAAAATTAATCGGAAGCATACAGAATATTTAAAATTTTCTTTTCTTTTTTTAAGGTGTTGCATCCACGCGTTCATTTTTTAATTTTCCCGTTAATTTTTGAATACATTTAAGTTTCTGCACCATAATTTAAGACAGGGCTAAAACATTCGCTCGAAAATTGTGTTGCCGTGAAACCACAGACAAAGTTCGAACTTTCGAGTGAGTGCGGTTTAAAATTTAATAATTAAAACAGTTCGCTGACAAAACTGATTGGAAACGGATGTGGCCAGTGATTCCTCCAGTGCAACAGTTCTTTCGAAACACCGCCCCCGCAACGCATCGTACAGGGTCGACCCTATGCTACAAGAGCAGATTCCTGTTCGAGGTGAGATATGCCATTCTTCTCTCCAGAAAAGTTTAATTATTTTAAGGTAACCGCAAACATTTGGTCCTATCGAGCCGGATTGGAGACATTGTTTAGCCCTGTCGATAATATAATATATTTTGCTGCATAAATTTTGTTAATGGTGTATAGTTCGTATGTCGTAAGTGCATTTTGTATCCCGCAATTATTTTGGATTTGATATTGGCTTTATATCGAGTTGTTTAACGCAAGTTTCGCACCGCACGTGTTTAGTTAAGCTTTCTTTGGCCAGCGTTTCTTGTGATTGCACCGCACTCGTTGATCGTGTTTCTTTTGCTTATCTCGATATTTATTTTCCCGCACTTGTTGCACTAAATATTGAAATTTGGTTTACAATTCGCAATTTCGTTTTTACGTCAACGTACTGTTGATATTGCTTGGCATACCTTGATTTTTTTGCCGCCGCAGTTGATATCCATTTCGTACCCACCGCATTCATCTTTTTTTTTTCGTTCGTTGTTTATAAGTACCATCACCATCATGGCAGCTGACAAACTAAAAAAATCTAAATCATACCGCTTATCCGAAAACAATCGTTTGAATGAAATATACCATCTTGCGTCATCTGCTTTGACTGATACAAATTTACGTGACCTATTTCAAGCTCGTGTGGAAAATTTGAAGTTAATTAAAGTCGAGTTTTTTAAGCACCATAATGCTATTATTGGACTAATTGATGATACTGAAGACGCATTCAATACAAAAGATCTTGTTCGGAAACAATTTGAAGCTAAATTTGGAGAAATTAAGGCCATTAATTTGAAACTATTTTCACCCCCTATTCCCACGAGGGAACCCCATCGCTCTAATATTAAACTTCCAAAAATTGAAATCCCGTCTTTCAGTGGAGATATTACCACTTTTCAATCTTATTATGACATGTTTAACTCCATTATTAATACTTCCACTGAACTTTCTCCTATCGAGAAATTCAACTATCTTCTAGCTTCTTTGAAAGGTGAAGCATTGTCCTTTTTGCAACCTATTCCCGTTACAGTAGAGAACTATGACTTAGCTTATACAGAACTGGTGAAGCGATACAAAAATACTCGTCAAATTTTAAAAGCCCATTGGCATGCAATCGATAATTCCAAAAGGATCAGTTCGGAGAATCCGCAAGATATACGCGATTTAATTGATATTTTTTCGAAGAACATAAAATCTCTTAAAAACTTTACCTTTCCCGTTGATCTCGCTGATTTCATTTTATTTTCAATGTTAATCAAGCGCTGTGACACCACTTTGGTCACGCGTTTCGAGCTACATCATGATTCCGGTAACATTCCCACGCTTCATGAGTTACTCAAATTTTTGGAGCAGCAATGGAATGCTCTGGGCAATGTAAATATGACAGTTAAGTCCAAAATTAAGAGATTTGATACAGTTAAAGTCCCTACTCGTACTGCCACATCATTATTAGCTAACGCCTCTACACTCTCTTTTTGCGCAATTTGTAACAAGGAACACTCTATTTACAAATGTCCTGAATTTTCAGCTAAGTCTGCTAAGGAACGCTTTGCCTCCATTAAATCGAAGAATCTTTGCGTTAATTGTTTAAGCCATGGACATTCTGCTAAATTTTGCAAATCCTCTTCGAATTGTTATAAATGTGGTAATCGACATCACACGCTCTTACATTTTTCCGAAACCCCCCGTTCTAAACCTTTGCTGTCTGAAAATAATTCCTCAACGTCTCAGACTTCAACATTGACAACTATGGTTTCCTCGAATGCTACTTCTGTTGACGTTACAACTTCCACTTCCCTTGGGAAAAATATATTATTGGCTACCGCTTTAGTTGAAGTTCTCAATGGCAAAGGAACTTGTCTAGTTCTTCGTGATGTATTGGATTCCGGATCTCAGACATCCTTCATTACTAATAAAGCTCTTCAGAATCTAGGCTTAGTCAAGAAAAATTCATCTTTGGTGATTAGTGGAATCGGAGAAACGTCTCAATTGGCCGATTCGGGGGCAGTCACTATTTCAATTAAACCTGTAGGCCAGTGCTCTCCCTTATTTTATGTTGACGCTGTTATTTTGTCCAAAATTTGTGGACAGTTGCCTTCTGTTTCTATTGCCACCGACCACTGGTCCTTTAGACAAGCAAAATTGCATCTTGCGGATCCTATCTTTGACGTACCAAGTAGTGTTGACTTATTACTTGGAGCCGACGTTTTTCCCAAAATTTTACTCCCTAATAAAATTAATGGTCTAAACGGAGAACCAGATGCCATTGAAACAGTTTTCGGGTTTATTCTAATGGGTAATTTAACCTCTACTTCCTCTTCCCCAATTCATACGTTTTGTACCACAAATAAATCTCCTCCCTTCTTAGACACTAGTGTGTAGAAATTTTGGGAAATCGAAGCCGTTCCAAACTACTCGGTGGTTTCTCCTGATGATGCTCTATGTGAAAAGATTTATTCTGACACACATTATCGTTTAGAAAACGGTCGTTTTGTTGTTTCACTTCCGTTTCGAAATCTTGAACCCGATTTTCCAGAAAGCCAGATTTTAGCCCTTCAAAGATTTTATTCTTTGGAAAATCGTCTTCTGAAAAAATCTGAACTTTATCAAGCATATTCCAGTTTCATGCGCGAATACATTGATTTAGGTCATATGGAACTAGCTCCTCCTTTGTCTCACGCAAAATCCTATTACATATCTCATCACTGCATTTTGAAACCGGACAGTGTTACCACGAAACTGAGGGTTGTCTTTAACGCATCTGCCCGACTACCCAATCAGCTGTCCTTAAATGATCCTTTGTTAACAGGTCCCAAACTGCAAAAGGATATTTTGGCGCTTTTACTTAGTTTTCGCTTACACTCTATCGTGTTCACGGCTGATATAAAAATGATGTATAGGCAGATTCTAATTCATCCTATGCAACGAGATTATCAAAAAATCATTTGGCGATTCTCTTCAGAGGACGATCCTCAAGAATATCGTTTAAATATAGTCACGTATGGCATAAACTCTGCTCCATATTTGGCTATTCGTACTCTACTACAACTTGCAGCGGATGATGGCGCTGCTTTTCCCTATGCTGCCAAAGTTCTTCAAAACGATACTTACGTTGATGACATCGTTACTGGCAGTTCTTCTTTTGCTGAAGCATCCCAGTTAAAAACTGAATTGATTTCTCTCTTAGCTCAGGGAGGATTTGAGTTGAGAAAATGGGCTAGTAACAATCGTGCTCTTCTATCTGATCTACCCGACTCTTATCTTTCCATGAAGCCGCTGTCGTTCGAAGATACTGATGGTAACTCTTTAAAAATTCTTGGTCTGCAATGTAATCCGTCCACGGATAGCTTTAAATTTTCTATTCAAGTGTACTAAACGTCATTTATTATCCCACTTAGCTCGCATTTTTGATCCGTTGGGAATTTTGACTCCCATAACATTTTTTCTCAAGCATTTAATACAACAGATTTGGACCTTAAAGCTTGACTGGGATGATCCACCTCCAATGGATATTTTACGTATATGGGAAAGTTATACGCAAGAGCTTTCAAGTTTAAAGGAAATCTCTTTGCCTCGAAAACTTGTCCCTGAGACTTTCATCGGATGTGAGCTTCATGGTTTCGGCGACAGTTCAGAGAAAGGCTATTGCGCTGTAATATATTTCGTGTTTACTCTTCCAAATGGAAATGTTTTGACTTCATTCGTATGCGCCAAAAGTAAAGTTGCACCATTAAAAAGGATTTCTCTGCCTCGACTCGAGCTTTGCGCAGCAGTTTTACTTGCTCGCCTAGTTAATTACATTTGCAAGGTGTATGATGAAAAATTGAAGTTCACGAGAATTTGTGCTTGGTCTGATTCTACCGTTGCTCTTTCGTGGATTAATTCATCACCGCATCGCTGGAAAACTTTTGTTAGTAACCGAGTGTCATTTATTCAAGAAACTATTCCCTTTTGTTCCTGGTCGTACGTTCCATCGCATGACAACCCCGCTGATATTGGTTCTCTGGGCCTTTTGCCTGCCAGACTTCGTAACTGTTCTCTTTGGTGGGCGGGGCCATCATTTTTAAGGTCCATTGATCGGTTCCCATTACCTGCTTCTTGTTCATTCGACTCTCCTTCGGTTTTGGGGGAAGAACGCAAAATGACCCTCACTACTTTAATTGTTCCTAATTACTTAGATGAGCTTATCACAAAATTTTCATCTTTAGCAACCATCCTCCGCATTTTGGCATATATTTTACGATATTTGCGTAATGCTCGTTTTCCTTCCGAGCGGAAAAGAGGTTACATTACCTCATCCGAACTACATCTGGCGCTTTTCACTTTAGTTCGGCATGTGCAAAAATCATGTTTCATCGCAGAAATTTCTGCTATTCAACAAGGTAAAATACTTCCAAAATCTTTTCAAACATTATCTCCATTCATAAACGAACATAACATTTTAAGAGTAGGTGGAAGGCTCCAACATGCCCCCCTCTCTTTCGATAAAAAATTTCCTGCAATCCTTCCCAGTTCTCATCCTTTGACATGTGTTCTCATCGAATATACTCACCTCAAATACTTTCATGCTGGGAATCAATCTGTTAATTTTATTATTTCGCAACAGTTTTGGATTTTATCTGCGAAAAGAACAATTCGACGAGTTCTGTCAAAATGTTTACGCTGTTTTCGAAGTAACCCTACTCCCATTCAGCCAAGTACGGGCAATTTACCTGCTGTTAGATTAACCCAAGTTAAACCTTTTCTTCACGTTGGAGTGGATTACGCCGGACCATTTCATATTACTATGTCAAAAACTCGTGGAGCTAAAACGCAAAAGGCGTATCTTTGTCTTTTCGTTTGTTACGCCACAAAAGCTCTTCATTTGGAATTAGCTTCCGATTTGTCAACCGAAGTTTTTCTAGCAGCTTTGCATCGCTTTATTGCTCGGCGAGGTCGTTGTCAACACATTTATTCCGATTGCGGAACCAATTTTGTTGGCGCCTTTAAACAACTTCCACAATTCATGCAAGATGCTGCCGAGCGTGAAAATATTTCTTGGCATTTTAACCCTCCATCTGGTCCCCATTTTGGTGGCTTGTTTGAAGCTGGTGTCAAATCAGTTAAAACTCATCTTCGTCGAGTCCTTGGTGAGCAGATTTTAACATATGAGGAGCTTTCCACTCTTTTAATACAAATAGAGTCAATGCTGAACTCAAGACCTCTAAGTCCCATCAGTAATGACCCTATTGATTTATCCGCTTTAACTCCTGGTCATTTCTTGACGCTTGAACCGTTAGTCCCTGTTCCAGAACCTCCGTTGGCAGAGGTTCCTTTGAATCGCCTGAATCGTTGGCAACTGATCCAACGGATGTTTCAAAATCTCTGGTCACGTTGGTCATCAGAGTACCTCCATACTTTACACCAACGGGCAAAATGGAACACCTTTTCCTCCTCGATTGCTATCGGTGCTCTGGTCTTGATCAAGGATGATTTAACCTCGCCTTTAAAGTGGCGTCTTGGACGAGTAGTGGCATTACACCCTGGCACCGATGGAATAAGTCGGGTAGTCACCGTGCAAACTACAACCGGGAGATTAAAGCGCCCCGTTGTTAAGATTTGCCCTCTTCCTATTGATGATTGAGAAAAAATACTTTGTATTTTTGGTGGGCGGTATGTTGCGTCCACGCGTTCATTTTTTAATTTTCCCGTTAATTTTTGAATACATTTAAATTTTTGCACCATAATTTAAGACAGGGCTAAAACATTCGCTCGAAAATTGTGTTGCCGTGAAACCACGGACAAAGTTCGAACTTTCGAGTGAGTGCGGCTTAAAATTTAATAATTAAAACAGTTCGCTGACAAAACTGATTGGAAACGGACGTGGCCAGTGATTCCTCCAGTGCAACACTTCTTTCGAAACACCGCCCCCGCAACGCATCGTACAGGGTCGACCCTATGCTACAAGAGCAGATTCCTGTTCGAGGCGAGATATGCCATTCTTCTCTCCAGAAAAGTTTAATTATTTTAAGCTAACCGCAAACATAAGGTTTCGTCTTAAATTTGATAAAGCTGCAACCCTATCATTTTTTCAAATGCCAAATTCTATTATTTGATTCAAGATTAGAGTTACGATTACTTATGTATTCATTAAAGGTATTCACCGCTGATGACAATTGAGTCCCAATATTTTCATTTGTTGTCTTTTTATCATTTTTGTTATTATCTTCTACAATTGAAGATGTGTAGGTAAATGCTGTGGCCTTCAAAGAAGTAGAAGGAAAAAACTTAGGTGGCTGTACAATCTGCGTCACTGTCAAGTTATGTATCCTGTGTATTTGTGTCTTCTGTTTGTGTTATAACACATGCCCGGTTTGTGAAACGATGCATAACTTTGTGTAGAGATAAACTCAAGATAAGCTCACCATAACTTCAAAAAACCGTTTCTCAAAACTTTATCTGTAGATAAAAAGTGTATACGTAGCAACATAAACAATTTATACATTTCATAAAGTTATCTGTCAAGAAAAATTTATGTTTACCTAAAGTTACTTATCGTTTAAGAAACCGGACAATAATGGATCCCATAATATGTTGCTCGATATACTTGACTGTTTTTGTTTCATATTCCCCTTCGTACAACAAGAAAAGATAACTGCAGATTTTATCATGTTTACAAGGAATATTGACTTACTTTCGCTGACATACGTGAGCAGACATGAAAGACATAGTCCGATATAGTGGCCATGTAGACGCGGTACCACCTGCAGAGCCTGGAGGTTTGTTTTCTTCTTTTTTGCGTTCATTTTTACAATTTTGCTCTGAAAAATCGCTAATGGTTCTCCATACATTTTCTACCGCAATATTATCTTTGTAAAGTTTATGTTTTTATCATACACAGAGTGTTTGAAAATTGCTAGTACAAAAAAAAAACTGTCGCACCTGGTAGCCCTAAGAAATCAAAAAAAAAAAACATTTTTTAAAACTTTTTATTATTTTTATTTTTACTTTTTTTCATAAAATAACATCATTTTCGTCAACTCATGATTTGCGCAAGCGGCATTCGGCTTGTTACCTTAACTCAGTAGCATAACAACAATTTTGAACAAATTTTTAGTAATTTTTATCTCAAAAACTAAAGGATTTTTATTAAATTTTTTTCTTTTGCTGAAGACTCACCATCAGCAACTACCAATTTTTTTTTTGTTCTAGCAATTTTCAAACACCCGGTAGATGTGAGAATTGTCTCCCTTGTTTACCATCATCCATAATTATTAGCAAATTGACCTGGGATATTACCTAACCTTGCTTGCTTATTTTTAAAGTTAAACTCAAATGTTGGCACCAAACTGCATTTATTCGTGTGATTGGCTGAACACATCTGCGAACTTAGCCGCGCATAATAATAATAATAACCTTTATTGTGTTACTAATAAGACATAAGAAATATACATTTATGAAAGAAAAAGGAAAAATAACAAAATCACAAGGTGAGGTTCAGTAAAATACTGCTCTTCTATCTAGACCTTGAAATAAAATAACGCAACAGTTAAAGAATAATGCCTGCAACTAAAAAAGAAAACAAACAAACTAGGAACTACAAACCTAAAAAGGAAAGAAAAAAAAACGAATTACCTACCCTAAAGTAGAAAAATTAAGGAAAATGAATTATTATATTAAAAGTTTTTAAGACAATTAGTTTATCAAATAAAGCAATTCTCAATGTTATTTTATATGAACGTGTACTGAGACTTTTAAAGCTGTTCGACAATTGTTTATACCATCGGTAAATCTGTAAAGAAAAGGGTCTCTTTAATAAAAAAGTGGATTGATATGACGGAGAAATTCTTCCTCTATGTCTCGTAGTGACGTTGTGCACATTCGCTCTGAATCTTATTTTACAATATACGTAAGGTGGTTGCCTAGTCAGTAAAATTTTACGAAAACACTATACCATTTGTAAATATCTAGGATTTTCCATGTTAAGCCGGCCGGCTTCAACTAATTTATGAGAAATACGGTCGACTTTCCGCAATCCAAACATAAAATAAACTTTAGACACGAGTTCCGAACTTTCTGGATAACAGGAACACAAACAGAATCTAGAGTAGAGCTGGTAGAGTGATATATTGGAACACAGTAGGTAAATTAAGATAAGACAAATGTTTCACACAGTCCTTGCTTAGTTAGAACAGTAAAAATTCTGAAAGGATAAAGTTTTCTCAAGAAAACGTAAGTATTATTAATATATGCGAAACCTGATTTCTGCAACGAAACGTATTATCTAGTGTCAAACCAGGACTTTGAGATTTATCGGAAATGGGTATCTTTATTTTATTAATATGAATATTTATTGAGATAGACAATTCACAATTATTTTTTTTTTACCAAATAATAAGATTTTAGATTTCGCGGGATTAATGTATAAGAATTGCTTCAAAGAATTGCCAGGGACACATTCTAAATCGGAATTTACTTTCAATTCTGCATTATATGTACGTATATGGTCACAGAATTGAATATGTTTCAAAATTAAATAATAATGTAAATTGTGAACAGTAAGGGCCCTAAAATGGAACCTTACGGTACTCCTTGATGTATTTGAAGATTTCCACAGCAACACTTTAAGACCTACGATTTAAATAGCTGTTAAGAAGGATAACAGCGCCATCATTTAAACCAATATACAATGCTTTCTTTTACTTATTTACACTATTGCCATAGTGTTTTACGTGCTAAAAATTTTGCCTCGTGTTAACTTCAGTTTCAATTTCAGTTTCTAATAATCAATTACATAATTTATTACAAATTACACATTGCCAGAATAACAAATGCATCTTTAAATTATTTTAACTTTAAAAGTGGAAATTTTTAATGAATCGAGTAGGTCAACGTTAAAGAGAAATTAGTCGCTGCCGCCTAACTGTCTGTCTAACGAATTAATTTTTCATTTTGACCTACTCGATTCATATGTGGTCGTTAATAATTTCAACGTTACACATTAAAATAATTAAGTTAATGACGCGCCTCTTATTCTGGTAATGTTTATTTTTTAATAAATTATGCAATAATTGATTATTAGAAAAAAAAATTGCTTAAAATTTTGAGCAGAACATAAATTAACAAGAAGCAAAATTTTTAGCACGCAAATTCCTATGACCACAGTTAAAAAAAAAGCACTGTATGTATTTTAGAATAGTTAATAAAAGCCAATGATTAACTGTATCGAATGCTTTACTAAAATCAAGCAACACAAGTATACTTATATTACCGTTATTAGTAGCCGATAAGATATTCATCAACTCTTCCTTTAAAACCTTTTCAAGGACTTTGAAAAGAACAGGAAGAATACTGATCGGCCGCAGATCTTTAAACTCTTCGGGTTGCTTGACTTTAGATATAGGCTAAACGTTGCAAATTTCCAAACATTTGGAAATATATTATTCAGAATACACGTATTGACAATATGACAAACAAATGGAATAATATGGGGACAACAGAATTTAATCATACTAAGCGATATACATATTACCAATCCCAACTGAATTGGATTTCAGTTCTCGCATTATTTTCAATGTAAGATGTGGGTCCACAAGTTGAAATTAAAATCTATTAATGAATAGTTTAAAAAGCAACATCCTACGATCGCTTCTTGACCTAACATTGCAGTAGGATTGACCAACTGAAGCCAGTTTGTTACGTAATAAGTCATCCCTTGCAAGACGGCCATGCTTGCTCTGAAAGCATAACGAAAGTTAAAAAAAAAACTTGTTGCAAATCGGTTTTGATTGCAGTGGAACTCTTGAGCTACGTGTCTGCTGATGAAGCCCCGAAATAAGGCTGAAACAGCTGTGGAGAGTCTGCTCAGGGGATTCACTGCAATCAAAAACGATTTGCAATAAATCTTTGTAAATTTATTTTTCAAAAGCGGTATTTTATAGTCATCAAAACATCGCTTGTATTACCTTGTGAAAATATTGTAGGCAGATTGTTTATAAAGTAATTATTGCAATGATTGCTGTCCAACAAATGATCAGGTATCCCAGCATATTTAGTTTTATCAACGCCAAGTCTATTAATCAATTTCCATAACTGAGCGCTATCACGAGACCTGAAAACGTATTGTTACAGCCGTGACGCGTAAACAGATCTATTTTTAGCATTAGTCACGCCACCTTGCGTCACAGAACGTTACCGAAGCTTCGCTTTCATTCTAGTACGTTCGAGCAAAAGAGGACTCTGGATCTGTTCATATAATTATATAAATTAACCCGTTTATGTAATTTTTATAAACACATTCTTTTGTTACAGATATTCTAGATATTGCTGCTTTACTTTCTGTAAATAGTGCGTTTTCGGCAACAAATTATATGTGATATCCTTTTCATCTAAAGAACAATTACTATTTCGTATTCGTTTATTAGTTATTTGTGGATAATGAAAGGATGTTGTAAATTCGTTTAAGAAAAAAGTAATGGTTGTTGAAAACTGGAATAAGCTAAATAATTATGTAAAAGCACGATGGACAATATAACACCCAACAAGAGTATTCGGCTGTACGATGGTATGTGCAGGACAGCTTAAGGTCGATGTACAAGAGCGATAGCTGAATGCAGGGAAGAAAACGCCAATGTGCGAGAGAGAACGGTGCTTAATCCTTCAGCATGAGATAAATTATTTCTTACATTTGTGGGCTCCGACTGAATGCGCCATCTTATTGCTTTATAATCCTGTATCATGTGTAAAAGTAATATTTGTGAACGCACAAAAAACTTAACTAATAAAGTATTACGACCTCCATGTCTTTTCATTTTGATTAAATATGAAGGTGCATTAGCCCTGCACACACAAGATATATTTGGTTGATGTTATATGTGCGTACACAACGCATTTAATTCGGATGAATGGTCAGTGTATAAGTAGTAGGAATAGGCCGATTCTGGAACCTCCTCCGACCTTGACCAATAAAGTTCAAGGTCAAGGTCGGAGGAGGTTCCAGAATCGGCCTATTCCTCGGAGGAGGTTCCAGAATCGGTCTATTCCTGACGTGACCCCACCATGAGCTTCAAGGTCAAGGTCATGACCTTGAGGTGACCTTGAAATGACCTTGAGGTGACCTTGAAATGTCCTTGAGGTGACCTTGGGGTGACCTTGAGGTGACCTTGAAATCACCTTGTGGTGACCTTGAGATGACCTTGAAATCACCTTGTGGTGACCTTGAGATGACCTTGAGGTGACCTTGAAATGACCTTGAGATGACCTTGAGGTGACCTTGAAATGACCTTGAGGTGACCTTGAGATGACCTTGTGATGACCTTGTGATGACCTTGAGGTGACCTTGAAATGACCTTGAGGTGACCTTGAGATGACCTTGAAATGACCTTGAGGTGACCTTGAAATGACCTTGAGGTGACCTTGAAATGACCTTGGGGGTGACCTTGAAATGACCTTGGGGTGACCTTGAAATGACCTTGAGATGACCTTGAAATGACCTCGAGGTGACCTTGAGGTGACCTTGAAATGACCTTGAGGTGACCTTGATATGACCTTGAGGTGACCTTGAAATGACCTCGAGGTGACTTTGAAATGACCTTGAGGTGACCTTGAAATGACCTCGAGGTGACCTTGAAATGACCTTGAGGTGACCTTGAAATAACCTTAAAATGACCCTGAGATGACCTTGAAATGACCTCGAGGTGACCTTGAAATGACCTTGAAATGACTCTGAGGTGACCTTTAAATGACCGTGAGGTGACCTTGGGGTGACCTTGAGGCGACCTTGAAATGACTGAGGTGACCTCGTAACGGACCTTGAAGCGCGGTGACTCAAATGTAATTGTTTTGAAATAACCCTGACGCAACCTGTTATTGAATATGTACCTATTTAAGGAGGTGTTTAATTTGATATCCGCAGACGACGGTTGACCCTCAGATTGAGTTTACCAACTTATTGAACGTAGTGAACGTGATAGTGCTTATTAAAATTATAAAACATGTTTGCAATCAGTGTGGCAAACAATTTACGCGAATCGATAATATGAATCGTCATTTGCGTACGTCATGCCAGGGAAAACGTTTGAAATTAGATGAAATTGCCGGACCGTCCAAAGTTGTTGACCAGGTGAACGTTATGAAATGTGATGTGTGTGAAATATACGTCAGCAGAAAGTGTTTCTCAGCACATTTGCGTAGTAATTCACATAAAAGTAATGCTTTTGTGGTCGTCGATAACGGTGTGGAGAAGATAGCTGGTGCATTCGGAGACAAAATCGTAACGTACCGTATAACGGAACCTTACAATTATGTCGATGTTGAGGATTTTATGTACAATATTCAAGAAAAAGTACTAACTTTGGTTCAAAGTATATTAGACATCCATAAAGCATTAAAGTGGAATGTGGAAATTTTCGGAGTATATTTCTTAGATTCTAAAGAAAGTTCTGAGATAAAATCTTTTAACACCAAGAATAAAATAACTTGTTTTGGAACTGATATATACAATATATATCGTGATTTTGTAAACGAAATACATGTAAAAATGTCGGAATTTCAGGAGCGAGATTCAGGTAAAACAAATAATAGGTGCAATCGTTTAGAATAAAACTTAAAGTTGCAAATATTGTTACAGGATGGACTTTGTGCAGAATTTTATATATGGAAGTCAACATTAATAAATACAATCCACTGAAAGCATCCAGCTTCATGCCATTACCGTCTTCAATAAGTGCGAAGAAAGCTGTCATAAATGTTAGAAATAACGACAACGCTTGCTTTGCCTGGGCGATAACGTCAGCGATGTGTCAACCGACAGGTCTTCCTCAAAGGATGTCTTCGTATCCCCATTATAACACAGTAGCGGATTTCACTGACCTAGAATTTCCACTGAAAGTTTGTGACGTGAAGAAATTTGAAAGCAAGAACAATATTTCTATAAATGTCTACGGACTCGGTTCCCATTATAATGGTAAGGTTACGGTTGATGAAGTTGTAGGACCGTTACATTTTACTAAAAATAGAAAAAATATTCATATAAACTTATTATTAATTGATGACAACAACGGAAATACTCACTATTGTTGGATTAAAAATTTATCACGTTTAGTGTCAAAACAGACTTCACATCACGGTCACGAGAAATATATTTGTGAAGGATGTTTAGTGTATTTTCCATGTATTGAAAAATTGCAACGACACGAGAGGGAAGACTGTAAAGTTATCAAAACAGTTTTACCATCGACAGAGTTAAAAATAAATAAGTATGGTGAATCTTTGCCAGAGAATATATTACAATTTGAAAATTTTGAAAAACAGTTAAAACTTCCTTTTGTTATATATGCCGATTTCGAAGCATTGCTAAAACCACTGGACAGAGTAGAACCAAATCCAGATAAATCTTTCACTGTTAAGTGTTATGAACACGAACCTCATTCATTTGCATATTACATTAAGTGCAGTTTCAATGCAAATTTGTCAATGTTAAAGTTATATCGCGGAGAGAATGCCGCCACGGAGTTTATAAAATGGTTAGAAAAAGATATTAAAGAAATTTACGATAAATATTTAAGTAAAATTGAGCCGATGACTGATTTAACACGAGAAGAAAAAGAGGCATACGACCGTGCAACAATGTGTCATATTTGTGAAAAACCAATATTAGATGTTAAGGAGAAGGTGCGTGATCACGAACATTTATCGGGAGCGTTTAGAGGTGCTGCTCACTCTGTGTGCAACATTAATTTTAAAATACCAAAATTTATTCCAGTGTTTTTTCATAATCTTTCTAATTATGACAGTCACTTGTTTGTAAAGACAATGGCATTAGAAGGTGAAGATGTGGACGTGATCGCACAAAATAAGGAAAAATATATATCCTTTTCGAAATTAATACACGTGGGGGATAAGACAGACTGTAAAGGTAAAAAGCGTAAAGTATATTTCAAAATAAGATTTGTAGATTCTTTTCGTTTCATGCAATCGTCTTTAGAGAAATTAAGTTCATACTTGGAAGATTGGCAATGTAGGGAAATTAGAAAATATTTTAACGATGAGGAGATGTTTAAATTAATACGTCAAAAAGGAATTTTCCCGTATTGTTTTATTGACTCACTCATGAAATTAGATTTTGCCACTTTACCTTCGAAGAAAGATTTTTATGATGTGCTGTATGATGAACACGTAAGTGATGAAGATTATGAGAGAGCACAGCGCGTTTGGAATTTATTTAACTGTAAAACTATGGGTGATTACAGTGATGTATACGTAACATCTGATGTTTTACTGTTGGCAGACGTATTTGAAAATTTCAGAGACCTTTGTATTGATAATTACAAACTAGATCCTTGCCATTTTTTCACCGCTCCAGGATTAAGTTGGGATGCAATGTTAAGAATGACAAAAATTAAATTAGAGTTACTGCAAGATGTTGATATGCTACATTTTTTTAGAATGGGTATACGCGGTGGAGTGAGTATGTGCACTAAAAGAATCGAAAACGCTAATAATAAATTTGTGCATGGTTTTGACTCTAAGAAGGCAACTAAATATTTACTATATCTTGATGCTACAAATCTGTACGGTCACGCAATGTGTTCCAGATTTCCGTGGGGAGAATTTACTTGGTTGTGTACAGAAGAGATTAACAATCTTAACATTTCAGAGTTAGAAGAAAATTCAGATGTCGGGTACATATTCGAAGTAGATTTGGAATACCCGACTCATTTACATGACAACCACAACGAATTACCATTTTGTCCAGAAAACATAATTCCACCAAATTCGAAATATGGTAAACTTATTCCAAATCTGTACAACAAAAGGAAATACATAATTCACTATTTAAATCTGAAACAATGTTTGGAAAATGGTTTAATATTAAACCAAATTCATAGGGCAATTAAATTTAAGCAATCTCGTTGGCTAAAAATATACATAGACTTTAATTCACAAAAACGAGCTGAAGCTAAAAACGAATTCGAAAAAAATTTTTACAAATTATTAAATAATAGTGTTTTCGGTAAAACTATGGAAAATGTTGAGAATCGCGTCGACATTAAATTGGCCACCAGCTGGGAAACCCATAATCGAAGACCGGGAGCTGAATCATTGATAGCTAAACCAAACTATAAATCGAGTAAAATTTTTAGTGATCACCTGGCCGCAATAGAATTATGCAAAGTACAAGTAAATTATAATAAACCTTTATACGTAGGGTTTTGTGTTTTGGAAATATCAAAAACAGTAATGTACGATTTTTATTACAATTTTATAAAGCGAAAATATAACAATAGAGCAGCTTTATTATATACTGATACGGATAGTTTAATACTGACCGTTAATACTGATAATGTATACGATGACATAAAGCAAAATTTAGATAAATTTGATACTTCAAATTACCCACCGAATAATGTACATGAAATGCCTCGAACTGAATCAGTTATTGGACGATTTAAAGACGAATACGCAGGACAGGTTATAGAATCTTTTATCGGGACCGGTGCGAAAGCCTACTGTGTAAAGCTTATTTCAAAATGTACTAAGAAAGCAAAAGGTGTTAAAAAATACGTTATAGATAAATACTTATCTGTAGATGACTACAAAGAAATCATTGAACGAGATGGTTTTATTTTTAAAAAGATGTACGTGTTTCACTCAGATTTTCATACGGTGTATACAGAGTTGAAAAATAAAATTGCCTTATCATCTAAAGACGATAAACGTTATATTTTGGATGACAAAATTCATACTCTGGCGTGGGGTCACCATAAAATTGCTGATATAGAAAGAGATAAAACACTAAAAGAACTAATTGAAAAACTGGAAAAAGAATTAGAAAATAAATAAAGTATGTTTTATTTATAAGTTCTGTTAGAAAGTAAATAAATTAATTTGTAAAATTCATTTATTGTGTATTGTGAGTATTGTATGTTTACAGTTGTAGTTAATAAATATTTATTATAAAACATTGCGTTTTGGTATCCATGAATCATGTTTAGAACTCAATCCTAAATAACTTACGAGCGCTTTATTACCTTTTTCTCTCAATACATTAATTAAATATATATCTGGATGTTTTACTTTTTGTAACTCGTACTCATAAAACCCACCAAGAATGGCTTCACCATCAGCGTCTTTAATTAGATATGTTCTGGGATTAGTATTCTGCACCGACGAAATGGTAAATATTTCGTTGGACCAATTCGGAGTGTACATCTTCGAAAATGCTTGTCTGTATTTACTGATGCGCACATGATCTCCAATTTTAAATTTTGCAATTCTTGGATCCACAATTTTAAGGTTGCTGTAGACGGACTGTAAAATACTTTGCGCATTTCTTTGATTTATCTTGCTGGGTTTGTAACCCGTCGTACTGTGAACAGTGTTATTGTATTCTTCAATTAGCCTTGGTAATAAATTGAACCATCCGAAATTTCCTTGCATGCTAAATTCTTTCCACATTTTTTGTTTTAGGGTTCTATTAAATCTTTCGACTATCGAACTTTTTAAATTAGAGTATGCGCTATAGTGATTAATTCTATATTTCTTCATTAAATTTTGGAACTCTGCATTGTAAAATTCCTTTCCGTTATCTGTTTGTATACTTTTCGGTACAGAATTTCTACCTTCAGATAAAATCGATTGAAAAGCTTTGGTTACTTCTTTACCTGTCTTATTTTTTAATGGTATTTCCCAAGCATACTTGGAAAATGCGTTGATCACTGTCAGAATGTATTTGTATCCTTTGTTTATCTTGGCATAAGGTAGCATTTCAATTAAGTCTGCTTGGAAGAGATCTCTGAGTCCTTTTATTATTACTCGACGACGGCGAAAGTTTTTCCTTGCTGGTTTGTGCAACTCATTAACAACATCACGTTTCACATTAGAAGATAGATCAGACATTTTCAGTTAGAACTCGTTTTCTTACGATGAATTCAACAAATAATGGAACTGCACAAACTAAAGATGTGCAAGTAAACGAGATTTGATCTCCCACATTCAACGTTCTTCCAATTAAAGTATCAGTACAATTTATAGCGTTGATGGATACTGTAATGTTGACAATAGTAGGTTGATGAATAAGTACTTTTTTAACAACGCAAGTTTCTTGGATCGTATACGTCGTTTGGTGACCTCTATTTGAAAGCAAATACACACTTTCGGCGTTAAGCTCTTGACTCTGAAAGTCTAATAATGTTTCGTAAAATAATGGTGTAGCAGCAATGTGTTTGAAAACTGTGTGTTTATAAACGTGTCTTCCAAACTTATCAATAGTCATTGTGAATCAATCAACAACTATGTGAAACTGAAATGTGTGCTCGCTTGCACTCCACTAAATACTACAATTTACAAAATAATTTTAGCCTCTTTTAATTCTTCAATGATCGCTATGATTTCATTGTTATGTGCGGAGTGACCTGCTGATTTGGATGCGTTCAATAAACGCAATCGTTCTACTAGTTCGTTAGGATCATCCCAGTATTGATACTGCAAACATTTGTTAGGTACAAGCTTTTTCTCCAAAGCTCCACCTGTTTTCCAGCTTCGCGCCCACCAAACGTTTGGTGGTTTTCCCTGAATTATTGGTTTTATAATATTCACATATTTAAATCCTCTGCTTGCAGATATTCGCCCTGAGGGATTATAATTAACTTTAAACGCACTAGTTCTTCTCAATATATCTCTATAGTCTCGCACATCGTGAAACGTAAATTTCTCTGAATTTTTCTTAAAAACCAGCTCGTATAAACCTTTAGTACCCTTATACGCCAAGTCTCCAATTACAAGATCGGGACCGTCAAACTTAAGCTCCTGGTTCCCAACAAACAATCTCTCATCTTCTTCTCTTACACCGTATTTTGTATCGAATTCATTTTCTACATCAGTTTCAAATCGTGTAACATAATCACGTGCTAACGGATGATACGATTCTAAGGCAGCTTCCACCAGCGGTGATTCTAATCTAGTCCGAAGTAATGATTTTCGTTCTTCTAGAAGTGTACGAGCATGAGCCAGGGATTCGTCCGCAGGGGGGTTACAGCTTTCGGTGTCATATTCTTCTGCTTCTTCATAAACAGATTTTGAAGTTGGAGATGTGGACTTTTCATGAGGAACCTCAAGAATTTCTTCATCTTCTAAGATGGAAGGTTGTTTAATTTCACGTCCAAGTGGCGTTGAAGTACCCACATCATGCTCCTCTGACAATCCAATTCGCGACGAAGGATCGGATTTTAATTTATAACTCGGTCTTCTTCGTATGAAAGAAGGATCAGATCTCAATTTATAAATCGGTCTTTTTCGTAGGAAAGAACTCTTTGGCTCCTCTTTCAATCTCTTTTCACTGGCTTCGTATGACTGTTGCTCCTCTTTCATAGGTAATACGCTGCGAACAACATCTAGCTTATTGACAATATCTCGGAGTGGCTCTACAATAGGTGAATAAGTTGTCTGCAGATACTTTTTTGATTGCTCCGCATGATGTTTTGCTTGTGCAATATCGGATTTAAGTGTTTTTAATTTAGTACGCAAACTTTCGCGCGCAGTGGCTAATTCTGCTTTAAGTTTGTTACTCATGGTGCATCCGCATCCTTTAACGTCTGTTACAGTACTGAAGAACTGTAGAACTATGTAAAAATGAAAGAACTATGTAAAATGTAGTGGTTTTAAAGATATATGTACGTGTCGAATCCTTTACGATATCTCCCTGCGTTTATGGAACAATCGGTATCAATAACTAAGAAACCAAACGGTTCCTTCCAACAAGCGTAACAGATATTACGAAACTGGTCCATAGTCATATCTCCGCTGACGTAATCATCGTAAACGTGTTTCAAATTTGTGAAATCTTGACGAAATAGTATTAAGAAATTACAATTATCACGAATCATTTGTTTGGGTATTGCACTGTAAGTTTGACTTAAATAAAAGCAGTCAACATTTCTATGACGTCCAAAGGAGAAATATTCTTTAATTAAATTTTGTGTAGTACACTGAACATCATCAAAAACAACGACTGAATATTCTTTTACATTTGTAGGTGACACCATTTTTTCAATATCGGAAATTTCAAAGTAACCTATTTCGGGCACTGTTGATAGCAAATGTCGGAGAAATTTATACTTCCCCTGAGATAAGGTCTTACAGCAGATGTATAAATTTTGGAAACGTAATCCGTTCGGATGGGTTAATAATGTCACTAAGGAATTACTTTTACCAACCCCTGAGCTCCCGCTAATGATAACGCGTTTACTTGATCCTCCGAAGAGAACACTGTGACGTTTAAAGGTTTCATTTGCGATTGCATCGTCGAAATTTTTTACGGGTAACTTTAAAGACTGTTGTTGAAACTTCATATTTAAAATAATATTTTTCAAAAATATTCAAAATATTTTTGCTCCTTACAACACGTTATTAATTTCCTCTTTACCAAACGCGATACTCTATTACTGTGGTATAGTTATCAATATCAACTGCTATATAAACACTCTTTAAAACTCATAAATTATTTATTTAAATAAATATAATAAATTAATGTTCCTAACTAAATTAATATTTCTAACTAAATTAATATTTCTAACTAAATTAATATTTCTAACTAAATTAATATTTCTAACTCTAACTAAATTAATATCTCTAACTTACTCTGATTAATGCTCCTCACTGTAAAAAATAAGATGTTATTAAAATGTTGAAATGTTGTAATGAACGAGAACGAACCCAAGATTCATCCATCGTGGATTCGGCTTCCACCTCTGCCCTGTTCTCCTCCACCTCCACCTTTAGTGGTAAAGGTCTTGGTAGAGGAGGCTCCAACACTGGCGGCGCAAACACCCTCCTTTTTAGGAGGATGCGTTGAGGCGCCGCCACTTGCTGCACCGGCGGCCGTCGTTCAGGTGTGGCCGCCGCTAGCGGAGTTGGAGTGTAGCTGGGTGAAGGTGACCGTTCGATACGTGGATGAACCATGCGATAATTCACTACCGCCGTTTCTGCATTAATCAGAGTTCCGTCTGTTAACTAAAAAAGTAAATAATCAAAAATGTAAACTGTAAAATACAAATTAGATTACTCACTTTCAGTTCCACTTGCCTCATAAAGATAGATTTCACAAGAGGTGTGGTATTTGGTGAAGAACTCATCTGTAAAACGAATAACAATTATTAAAAATTGTACAAAGAAAAATATTTTTTTATATCCTCGAAAACATACCTAATACCTCGACAACATTTCCAACTTCATGTGAGGAACATACCATTGAACAACAATATAATTCACAGACATATCTACTTAAGAGAAAAAGTTAAATCTTAAGACACTAAATCAAACTTAATCTTTTAAATAGATATGTCTGCGACAAGATTATGAAACAAATCTTGGATCAGGCTCAGACGGTTGTGAATGAGGGAAATTTTGTCATATTGTTCGTTTAAAGCCTGGTCAGTCGGAGACCTTAAGCGAACTGTACGTAAAATTTCACGACAAGATTGCAACTCATCCGTGACTTTTCTAAGATTTTTCTCACCCTCTAAACAACAGTTCCTGACTTCAGGCATAATTCCGTCATAATAATTTTGGACTGCTGTTGAGATAACTCCCACTAAATTGGGAGAGGGTGAAGGAAGGGGTATAACATGTTGTGATGAGGAAAGGGATCGAATAGGTGTAGAGGTTCGGACACTAGGAGAGGATATTTCAAGCCGAGAAGGTGAAATCTGAAGTCGAGAAGGTGGAATTTGAGAGGGTGGGATAAGTAGTTCCGGTTGTGATTGTGAAGATGATAAATTCTGAATACTGGATATAATATTAGCAGATTCACTAACATTAGTCCTCGGTAGATTAATAGTCCTCGGTCGACGAACAGAAGGAGAATTATTAATCATTACTGGATTAATATTAATTGATGAGTTCGTGTTATTATTATTCCCAATTGGTGATAATTGAGATATCTCCATTGAACGGTCTGATATATCAATTATTTCAGAAACTGAGTCATTAGGATTTAGCGGGATATTATCTTCTTCCGTGGAGGTGGACCATCTATTTCATCCAAAGAAAATTCGGTTTGATTCCAATGTTGGTGACAGAGTCTCTGACTTTGTAGATATTTACAGCGTTGATAATGGATTGGCAACTTAGGCCAGATGTATTCTAGATCTACGGCTGTGACTCTGGTACATAGATACGATTTTGGAAAGTACTTCAAATCCTTATCTGGTATACTACTGAACGAACAATCTTTTTCGTACTGGTCAATAACTTCGCCAACCTTCTCTACAACATGCTTTATAATGTTCTTGCAAAATAGACGGGAGAAGAAATCCATTGCGAAGCTGAACTTTTCTTATACTAACTAAGAACCAAAGTTTCCTCATAATATATCACAAATGTTTAGTGTAAAAAATCCTTCATATAACTTTGTTTGAATAAATTTATGTAAATCAAACACGTTCGTTAAAGCACACATGCAATTTTTTCTTGAGTGAAATGGACACTTGGGTTCGGATTTTTGCAATTTTTGTACATCTTCGTAAATTTCACCCAAATCTAACACAGGTACACTTTCACCATTGCTTTTCGCTAGAATTTCACATAGAAATCGAGACTTCTCTACTCCTTTAACGTAAACGACTTTGGCTGTACAACATAAAAAGGTGATGATTGCGTCAAACTCAGATAAGGGGACGAATCCTCTATTCCAATCAATGCAATGGTGATTGGTCATTAACCAGTTTGCAACATTTTGAAATTTTCTGGGGACCATTGACAAACTTGTGGGTGGTTGAAATAAAAAATGACTCACTTTTCTTTCACTATCGTAAGAAGCCAACTCTTTTGGTATAAACTGATTATTTTCCACTTTAAATCCTTGAATGTCAATGACAATAAATCGTTTTTTCATGGTTCGGTTGATGTTGCTTCTTATAAAATCAAATGAAATCAAATAGTTTTAGCTTCTCTGTTAATACTGCCATTCACGGTTTACATCAACTGACGGACAATTTTGGTGAGAGGTGAATAAGAGAACGCTTTGTCATGCAGAATTAAACAGTAAGCAATAGTATCAGCTTTAATATTTTCTTTAGTTGTAAACTCCATTCTTATTTCTACTGCACTTTTATGCATTACATCTCTCTGAAAAGTGCAGTCGATTCCTATTAATGGGCAACTAGCTAATCCTTTTGGATTGAACCAAGGTTGACTGCTTTCACGATGATAATAATTTTCCTGAAATCTGGAATACATGTCGTATATAACGGCGTATTTGTTATTTTCAATATCAATTTCAATATTGTCGTACGGATAGCGTTCGCCATTTAGAAATACCGTTAATGATTTTAACTTAACGTCATCAAACAGACTCATGTTTGCATCGACGACACCATTTCGCTTAGTTTGAAAACCGATGATTATGTACCTTGGCGTTTCCAACTGCGGAGCCGTTTTTACTGTCCAAGAATGACTTGCGTAGTTGGGAGCGACGGATACTCGTGCAACTCCCAGCTTCTGAAAGGAATTTGTATTTCAACATCTCTGTCTGTCACTCTCGTTAAAGCCAATTGCTCACGTAGTCCAACAGAAATATGAGGTATACGCCATACAATTTTGTCAATTATTAATTTAATCTTTTCCGTCTTGTTTGTTTCCACAACTGCATCAACGTCATCATTTGCTCTGATCAATACTAATTCTTGCCTCATATTCAAGACGATCTTTTTATAATCTTCCCCAAAACCTAATAGTGTCTTTAAAGGTACACTTGCTGAGAAATCTCCCTTAACGTTGAGTATATCGCACATTTTATCATTCTCCTGAATCCATCCTGCATTTTCCAATTTTACTGTATCGTTGCGAGTAAAAGAAAAATACCCTTTCATTGTTGATGTTATGCCAACATTTCTTACCGAATCCACCTGTACTCCGTTCAGAAGATATCTAATCTCGCTAAACATATAAGCTACCGGATTATTTATCAATTGTGCCGTCGCACTGTGTTTAGTATTATCACTAACCAAACGCAGTCTTCCCTCTACGTACAAATAACTTTCGCAAGGGAGGGTGTAATTGTCGATCTCAGGTACGGTGATACGCACTTCATCGTTATTACCAAATGATGAACTGAATGGTAAGTGTGAATGGAACTCCATACTGGTTATTGAAGTGTCCAATTTAATTTTATCAGTTACTCCCAAAATATCCATGTCGTTCTGTTTAGATGATGATTGCCTTACGTGTAATGATGGTGTTCACCCTTTGACGGTTACGTTTCTTCTACAGAATAATTCCCCCTATGTTAGCACCTTATAACCTAAACTCTCTAAATATATTCGATTTCTCTGTGTCAATTTCAGTTTTTTTTGTCGACAACAGTTCAGTATCTGTTTCCGTGGTTTAAATAATACATTACGTCTAATTCTGCTACACTCTTTCCGTTTCGAATAATTGCTATCGTATATAATCATTATGTGAATCTTCTCAAATGAAGTCTTAGAGTAATTACTTCGTTTCTAAAATTTACTAATCGATTCTCTTGATCTAATAGTCGAATGACTATTCTCGTAATCACGTTCACGGTCACTGGAAGATAAATAGCTTGAAGAGGGGATTCTATTATTTTAAACCCTGGAGGTACATTTGGAAAGAAATGATACAAAACATGACCGGGTTCTCCGTTGTTATAAGATCCACCGGTTAGATTACATTCTATTCTTATAGCATTTACTTTATTTATTTCCACCGGAAAATCACCAATGTTATTATCGTTTACTTTCAACGTTCGCGGTTTAAAACCCAACAATTTTCCCAATGAATTTGGTTTACTAAAATCGAGCTTAACCGAACTGTGTATGGTTGCCTTTAAAGTATTATTATTTCCTTTAATGTTTATATAATCAGGGATATTGTTATTTTGAAAATAATCTTTCAGATATTGGTTGATATCGTCTAGTTCATATGTACCTGTAGGTATAACGATAGTTTTCCAAACCGTCGTTTTTCCTGTTTCTTCATAATGTATGAAATTATTCCTTTCATCTATGTTAGGTATTGCATTAAACGTTTCAAAATTTAACAAGCACATTTCATATGTTGCCTCTTCATCGAGGTATAGTGGTGGATTCAATTCACAAAATAAAACTGATTCAGTTCCCGTAAGAGTGAATGTACACGCAACGGGTGAAGATTCGCTATCTAAATTCACTACTCCACTTTCATGCTTCCATATCTTTTTAGGTAAAGTATCTCTCATAAACACACCTCGAAAGAAAGGTAATTTCCATATTTTAGCATATTTCAGTATGTCAATGTTAGTCAACGGTCGCCGAGGCAAATATTTCAGTTTTTTGGATTGGATCGTAAATATAACCCACACCCTGTTTTGTAAGGTTTTATATAGAATCCGCTTCCCACTGCTTTTGTTTCCATAGCGCGATTATGTCGCTCTGCCTCTTTCAGTTGCTCTTTCGCAGCTTTTGCATCGTTTACCGCCTTAGCAATTGCAGCTGCACCGCCGCCGAGCGATCCTATTGCGCCCAAAACCGCAAATAATGGAATTAAAGGTAAAAACCCTCCTCTCTTAGGAATTGGTATCACTCTTTGACGTGGAGGTCTTATTTTCTTGTGGTCCTTCTTTAAAACAGCCTGCGCCAATTTCACATTTTCTAACAGACTCTTGTTACCATTACGTGAAATTGCATGTTGTGCTTTCCTTACAGCTTGTCGAAATGATAATTTACCACCACGCTTCTTCCTTTTACTACGCTTTCTCTTCACTCCGTTTCCCATTCCAAGCTTTGTCTTAGCTTTCATTAAGGCGGCTACAGATAACGCAGATGCTTTTTCACCAAATCCCGCTTCTGTACTCTTCACTCTTTTCTCTGCCGCTTGATACAATTTTTTATCTGCTTCGTGACGTTTTTCTAAATCGCTACTTACAGAATATGCGATATCGTGTTGCTTGCACGCCTCATCCAATGCATTCACACCTCTGTCTCCTCTTTTAAGTCGAACGTCTAATTTTGTGCCCGGACCGCAGTAATTGTAACCTGGTAAGTGTAACTCTACTGGTAGTTTATTAATTAACGTATTAAGTAAACCACGACCTTTTCGTTTTAAGGTGTTTCTCGCAGTGTAATCTGTTTTGACACGACGTCGCATTTATGGCTTTTCTTTCTAACAGTCGACGATGTTACATGTGTACTACTTCAATACTCACTGCTTATCTTTATATAGCGTAAAAATTTCTCTTAATTTTTTGGTTAAGTATCGTTAGTTTATTAAATAAAGGATCAAACAGTGTTCTTAGAAAATTTTATTTATAACTGACAGTGTCATATCTAGAAATATATACATATTAAATCACATAACATTTACATATTAACAGCTTTATGCATACTTATATCAAAAATTAATTTACTAATTCCAAACATCATTAATTCATTTGTAATTGCTCCTTTCTCAGATATTTCATTATTGAGAAATGATTTAACATTTGTCTTCATATCACTTTCCATAACACTCAAGCATGGAATCATGTTGCTGTAGAATGATTTATAGTTCAATTGTTTCAAAACTTCTAAACGATATAATACAATATCACACAATTTCCAGAGTTCCAATAGACCTTTATAAGATATATATAATGTCTCCACTCCTCTTTCTAATTTCAGTATTTTCGTTCCTTCGATGCGTTCGAAAGACGCCTTTACTGAGCTGATTTTCATTACCGGATAAATAGTTTTCTTCTCAGTAAAATACGACTTCAAAGTGTAGTTATAAGAACAAAATTCTTTCCATTCCTCTTCTAAAAACGATATGCTCTGCCTTTTGGAACCCATAACACGTATTATCGGATCAAAAAATGTTTCGGTACACAGTCCGACACAAATCCACTTCGTACGGCTCTTATTTAGAAAATATACACTTTGAGCTAAAAGTGGCAACTGATCTACGTCAGTCACCTCTCTTGCTTCTGAAATCTCGGAAGGTGCTGTCTCATTAGTATCACATTGACGAAAATCTTCATCTGTGAAGTAAGGCTGGGAGAGTATTTCAAATTGAAACTCGTTTCGAACTGAGGGCATATTCAAACCGTGCTCATCCGGCTTTTCTTCTTTTGGTTTGTCAACGTTTTCAGTCAGAAGTCTTTTCTTCTGTACGTCATCAAAAGGATCGTTCACGTGCCTTCTCTTTTGCTTCAGGAAAAAATCCACTTGTTTAGATGTCACTGTTAAATACAATAAAAATATACAAATTATAAATTATTACAATAAGATGACTTAAACTTACTTTTATGTATGTAGGTAGGTGATTAACTTAACAACACAACTCACAGTTCTGTAACAACTGAATCTATTCCCAAATGAAGAACCTTATATAACAAGATTTTAGGTGGGGGTCCCTACCTCCTCCAACCTTACGGTCGTATTCAAGATAAACCGTTTTTGGATCCTCCGTCAAGTTAAGGTCACGTCAAGGATAGATAATTTTTGGAACCCTCCTCTGACCTCGCTTTTAGAGGTAATGATGAGGTCACGTCAATGACATTGAAA
The DNA here is from genome assembly GCA_036172665.1 of Prosopocoilus inquinatus. Classification (NCBI taxonomy): domain Eukaryota; kingdom Metazoa; phylum Arthropoda; class Insecta; order Coleoptera; family Lucanidae; genus Prosopocoilus; species Prosopocoilus inquinatus. Next base: position 48,472,839 of record CM069870.1, read on the forward strand.
ATTTTGCAACCTCCTCTGACTTGATCCTTAACCTTGTAGTTACATCGGCACAAAGCAAATTTTAGAACCTCCTCCGATCTTAACCTTGAACCCTCAAGGTCATTTCAAAGTTACCTCTCGGTTACATTAGGAACAGGTCGATTCTGGAACCTCCTCTAATCTTGACCTTGATCGAGGTCACCTCACAGTCATGGCCTTGAAGTTTAAGGTCATGGTGAGGTCACGTCAGGAATAGGCCGATTCTGGAACCTCCTCCGACCTTGACCTTGAACTTTATTGGTCAAGGTCGGAGGAGGTTCCAGAATCGGCCTATTCCTACTACTTGTATACTGCATATAATGTCCTAATTAATAATTGCGGATGATTTGAATGCACTATATCAGATCTCAATTAAAGAATAAACTTTCTATTTCGCTATTAATTTGCAATTTCCTTTTGAATACTTAATGCAACTATTGCTAGTTAGAGGTTATAGGTTATCTGTCACGACAAACCACTGACGTTTATAATTAATCGATTTATGTGTTGAATGCCCCTAGTGTGTTTATGAATCGATTTAAATCGATTCCATCCGATTTTAGTTAATCGATTTGTTTGTTGAATGCCCGTAATAAGTGTGTTCTTTTTATCGCAAAACTCAGAGTAACACAGCGGCACTCAGTAACCTTGGAAATTTGTATTTTTTTACATGCTCGTTGGTGAGATTTTGTAAGCTTCCTCGGCATTAATCAAATAGAGATCTAGATTAGGATGCATGTGTACGTAATGGCCGAATGTCTCGTTTGACATTTGAGCGATGTCAGTGGAATTAACTTGTTTTTTTAGAAACGTTTTAACTGAGGAAATCTCAGGTCACTTTTGATATTTACTAATCTAAGACGCAAGTAAAACGAATATACCTTAACGACGTAAATCAGTCCTAAAAATATTATTATGAATAAAACGAAAACACCTGTCCCGAGAGTTGACAGAAAAAATGACACTAGTGATTGTTCTCTTTGCGATGAAGATAAGTTACGACATGCCTTTGGAAAATAATTTGTTTCACTTCACTTATGTTTTCTTTTCGATAATATGACCAATAAATGCTACACTACATTTTTAAATAAAAACAGAAAAACACATGGAAAGTAAATAAATTATATAAATTTGAATTCCTAAACTCAGGATAGTAAAATACTTTTGATGAAAAGAATTCCTTTATCATCTGCTCGCGTTTATTATGTGAGGTGCGTTTCACCTTTTCATTTTATACGAAGGGAACAAAATTGAAGGAGCACTGATTTATTCTGACGAAGGGTCGACGTTCTGACCTGCGTACAATTTCCAATTTTACTTCGATTGATAGCATTGTACATTTATGAACATCAAACAATAAATGACTGTCTTTGACTAATAACACAAAAAATAACCGGAATAGCCGCACAAGTCAAAGGGCAAGTCATAAGAGAAATTGATTTTTGTGTGGCATTCTATATCGAAAGGTTTTAAAATGTTTTCTCAAGGCATTACCTGGACGTTTATTAAATTTCTAACAGTTTATATTCTAATTAAGACGTTATTTACAACATAATACGGTAAAAGTTGCCAACGCCATCCATCTTTGTAAAGTTCAGAGTAATCAATTATTTGTCTAGCGAACAAAGGAAGACTTAAATGTAGGAGCTGAAGTACACGAGGACTCTTGTACTTGTCGATGCCACAATATACGGTGAGTCCTTAATTGCCGGAAGTAAGTACAAACAATAATTACATTAACAAACTTTCTCAAATGTCTTTCAAAAAGAACCTAGATCTGGATCAACCAAATTAAGATGACACACTGTTCCTTAACCTTTTAGCATTTAGCGACATAATTTCCACACAAAATAAAACGAAATTAACATTTCAAAACAGAAATCACTTTGTAGATAAATTTAAAATATAAACTAGAGTACAATGGTACAGTGCGTAACGAAACAGAGATATTAATAAAATGATACTATAAAATAAATAATCTATTCCTAGACTGTCTTTTTAAATAATGGTCTGTACTGTATTCTCAAAATAATTTCCTCTTTTCCTAACTCACTCCGTGTACTCTAAGAAACTCCTACTTATCCATCAATTTCCTTTAATGTCCCTTAGCATTTACTGTAAGTGAAGCTATTTCTATGATTTATCGGCAGTGCAGTTAAATCTAAGCTGCAAACAAAATTAAAAGTTCTCCTAACTCGTAAACTCCTGCACTGATTTATAGCCTTGCAAACTGCGCTGAAATGTACAACACAACCACTGTAAATTTCTCTGGAAACTTTATCGAAATTGAAAAATGTTGTGAAATAAATAAGGATTGTATATTAAATTAAATGGTCGAAACGAATTGCTTATATATTATTTTTCCAAAGGAAATTCGATGTGAACGTTGAAAGACTACAATTCAAAATTGTAGTGGAGCAGAAACAATATACGAAAGATAAAATGGCAAAGCTGAGAAAAAGAAAAGAAAATTATAACTTGTCTAAAATAAACGGAACCATATATCATGCTTTGAAACACGAGTGAGAAAAGTAGGTAATTTATATACACAAAATTCTACATGTTATAGGCGGGTTCGTTACAGTGCCCTGTCTATTTCGCTTTAAACGCTTTTTGTTTAATACGATAATTTATAAGTGAAAAAGAAATTTCAAAACATACCGTGTTATTATTATTACTTTCGGTCACCATATTCTGAAGCTAGGAATATTTTGTCGCACAAGTGGGAACGACACAAGAAATAAATCGAGCGGGTATTTTTTAGTCTGGCGCTGCTGGAATACGTATAAAGTAGGGAACTGAAATTGCTTGAGCGACTGCGATGTGTATAATATGATAAAGTTGTGTAGTAAAAATAAATGAGAGCTTTTATGTCCTTTTACTTGAATAATGATAATGATATCAAAGGGCATTTTCCGAAACACAGACTCCGAGCTTCAAAGTATATGTAATGGAAAATAACGTGGCATGAAAAATATGCAGGGTTATAAAATGAATTTTGTTCACTTATAGATTATTTCATTTTCTTACGTATAAGGAATACAAACTGCTTTCTCGGTAAAATGAAGACTCAGCTTTATTCAGGTTACGCTTGATATCTTAACAAGATTGATAACTAAAACCCGGAAAAGGCCGTAAAAAAGTCGAAAACTGCATGTACTTGATTTGGATGACTTATTTTATTATACATCTAGTCCCATTAGAATTTCATTTAGAATCGAAAAACGTAATAATATACAGGCTGCTTCATTTAAAAAATTTTAGTTTATATCTCGTTTATCCGACCATCAATTGTTTTTCTGTGAGCGCACAGCGAAACTTTGAATTAATTCCTATAAGTTTTGCATTAAACATTTTTTCCTAAAATCAAAAAGAAAAGAGTTAAAGGGGGTAGGAATTCTCGCGTAGTCAGTTTGTACATAACAATGAAAGCTTAAGCTATTCTGCACAAGTTGGTACTAATAACTCATTTTCCGGAAATTGTGGAGTTACGTAGTTTACAGATTAGGACAGAAAAGTCAGTATAAGTAATGAAATGCTACCTTCTGCGCATATTTTCGTGTGGCTGCTCTATCTTAACCAAGAAATTTCGAGGTGCCACTTGTTTAGAACTGCGAGAAAGAAATATTTAGCAAGGTCAACGTCGTCTTTTCTGTAATCTGTGGAACACACCCACCGACACCTAATCAATCTTAAAAGGAGTCCCGCATTCAAACTCATTGCGCAACATCTCGTAGTAGTAATCACTGGTATCGTTTATTAATTATTTTATTTAAAATTTTAATTCACTGAGCGAAGTAAAGTTACGTTTATACACTTATAAAAATTTCAGTAGGAAAAACTATTTTATTTCTGGGTTTTCGAAAAAAAAGTAATTCTTTATAAAAGCTCCTGCTTGACCTAAAACCCCCAGAAATATTGTCGGAAATAATAAATAATAAATAGCTGAGGAAACTAAAAATTCTGTCTGATTTTCATAAAATAAGGCATTCTGCATAAACATAGGCTCGGTATTTCAGTTACGGAAGCCATTGCCAACACTGCAGCTGCGTTTTCTTTCTGTTTAACACCAACCCCGTTTCATCCACTTTTCTTTAAAATTTTTCAGTTAACAGCTTTTTTATTCTCCCTAGTTTGATAGTAGATAACATACTACATTATTTTAAAGTTCTTTTAGTTTAATTTAATCACACCATCTGTTTAATATATCGCCAAAACAATGGTGGCATGAGAAATGGAGGGAATGCCAGCCTTCGCATCTGTGTAGTAATCCGTAATTATGCGGAATAGTTCAATGATTATTTTCAAAATTAAAAGTACAAGTTTAGAATATTAGATATTTGGATAATTCCAATCAAACTTCTAATTGTGATAATATTCAAGCTGAACTAAAATTACCATCCATTAATTTATCCACATTTACGGGCAAATACGACGAGTGGTTATCATTTTGCAATAGTTTTTAATTCTTTAATTCATTGCAAGAGCTGAATTCATTTAATTCAAAAATTACAATATGTAAAATCTTCAGTGTCTAGGGAGATTGCTGAAGCAATTAAAGGTATTGAAATTACAGATTCCAATTATCAAATAGCGTATGATCTTTTAAAAGAGCGCTATGAAAATAAACTAATCATTATTAGAAATCGTATACGAAAATTATAATAATTTCCATCAGTTGGAAAAGATTCGCAAACATCTGTTAGGCAACTTTTAGATACCTTTTTGCAACATTTTTGATCGCTCGCGTCATTAGGCAAATCAGTTTATGAATGGGAAGATTTAAATTGTACATTCAGTAATTTCAAAATTGCTTAACAAATTAGCTCGCAATTGGGAAGAGAAGCAAACTGTGCAAATTCCCACATTTAATGATCTGAAAACATTTTTAATTAAAAAATGTCAAAATATTTTATTGCAAAAAAAGAAAAAATGTCAGGCATTGGACGATTCTTGTGATATTAAAACAAAACTTCATCAAAACGCTCATTATTTATATCAATGCAAAGATTTCTAAAGCTTTAACGAATTTGAACAAATTACTTTCATTCGCTCAAAACGGTTATGTTTAAACTGCCCTAGATCAGGACATTATAACAAATCGTGTAAATCATTGTACTGCAAAAAATGCAACAAGAATCATCATACACTCTTACATTTAAATAAGACATCAACACCTCAGAACTTTAATTCAAAAGATAGTAATAGCGCAGAGGTAAGCGGGGTTTCTAATGATAATATACCTTCAACGATATTATTATTTTTGTACTTGTATCGTGAAATTTTGACATTTGGGGTAACGCACAAGAAGCAAGAATTTTACTTGATTCAGGTTCTCAGATAAATTCTATGATCAAAATGCATTTGCTAATTGTACGAAGGACGATAGTGATAGTGATTTATTTTGTAGAATACAATAGTATTATACAATCGTCAACATAAAAATATGTATAAAAAATATAATGTCATTTGTCAAATATATACGACAACAACTAAACTAGTACACCACAAACTTATACACGGATAAAGCAATTGTAAAAATAAAATATCACACGGATAGAGGTATATGAACTAAACAATATGAACAATATAAAATATAATAATTACCGAGTAAAACTTGCTTTTTTTATTCTGGATAAAATTACGAACGATCTTCCTTTAGTTTCAGTAAATTCATCTCTTATTTGCGGAAATATTTTATCAGCTATTAAATGTAGGTCAAATTTCATAATAATCATCCAGGAGTCATACTTCAAAAGAGTCAGCTCGGTTGGTTAATATCGGGAAAGCTTTCGAATAAAAAGTAATTCTCAGCAGCTACATGCAATCTAAGCACATTAAATGAACTAAATAATAACAATAACAAACGATTGGGAATTAGAACGCTACGAAAATATTGCACCTGTATAATCTGTTGAAGATCGTGCTTGCGAAGAACATTTTATTCAGACTCACAAGCGAAAAGATGACGGTCGCTTTATTGTTATAATAAATACATTTTTTTAAATATCTATAACAATATTAGGTCGATTTATTTACTAAAACTTTGTGGGGTCACTGAGTAACCCCACTTGGTCTTTTGTGTTGATATTTCAGCTGGTCATTCAAAAATTAATCACACTGTGTAAATATTTGTAAGCTCCTTTTCAGAATTTCGGTATTGTAACAAAATATAAACTCGGCGCATGCGAATTGAAAATTCTAAAAAAAATACTAAGAATAACCCAAATGTTGAAAATATGGAAAATTGGAATAGAGAGGAAAAGAATTTGAAAAGACAGCAAAATATAATAACGGAAATGCAAAATATAATAACAGAGAAAAGGACAGGTTACAAACAAAAAGATAAATATAGAAGAATAAATGCAAACATGTTAGCGAATCCAAAGCAAAGGTAGATCAGATCAAGCGAAAAGACCAAAATATAGATTTATTGAGTGTTTATTATTAAATTTCGTTTACTATACTAATAAAAATCTGGATTTAATTCTAACACTTTTTGGACGTCAGGAAACACTTTTTCGGTGTTCGCTCGCGTCCATCCGTTTGCGGAGTTACGAAAAACGGAGTTAGGATGTTTACCATTTAAACGTATGTAATGGAGCAGACTTAAGCTTATCCTTGTTTGAATAAACATTCACTTTTAGATGCAATTTAGTCGGAAAAAGAGAACAATAACGCCAAATTCGATGAAGATTAACAACTTTTCAGATAAAATTTTATCCATATTTAACACCGAATGGGCAGATTACAATTAATCCCAAAAATTTTTATGTGTGTAATCTCAGTAACATGTTATTAGGCAAATAGTTTAATAAACAATTGCACATTCAGCAACTCATTTCATAAACGCTTTAAGAGAAATGGATCAAAAATTGGGAGACCAAATCCTTGTGATTTAGGAAATATATAATTCGAGTCTAGAAACGCACTTACATATTTAATTTAAAAAATAATTAAGTCTTTACTTGGGTACAAAATAATAAATTATTAAATTAAAAAAAGTTTCTCAAACATAATACAATTTAACTCAAATAATGAAAATGAGTCCACGAATTAAATTAAATCTCGAAATAATGAAAGGTTTTCTGAAACGCCTTGCTGTGTTTCATTAAACGCCTGATGATACATTTGCTTTGAAATTTCACGCTCTCTTGACTTCGCGTTGGATGGCTTTCGCACCGAGAGACAACTTGGTCTACACTTTTTTATTCCTATTACATGAGACCTTAGAAAGTTAACCGGCGCGGCTGGTGAATTGAATTACTTATAACAACGTTTCCCAAACCGAATTTGCGCGCCTCCAGGAATTCCCAAACCTGTGTTAAGAAGGTCCGCGAATAATGAACAAAAGAATGAGGTTTACATGAACCAGAAATGTTCTATTCGTTTCGGCGAATTTATTTTTGACAAGAATTGTGGAAAAGATAGCAGAGATTTTGTATCCTTGTTTGCACATCAAAAAGCGCGACGAGTAAGTTTTTTTTTTAATGAAAATCTCTCAAATTCCGTGTTCTATGAAATATCATTTGCATGTGGAGGAGAAACTAAAAGCGTCCATTACTAAATATGTTCCGCTCGCGGCTTTAAACGTTGGAAACAAAATATGAATTTGCGTGATGGATGTCTCCAGGATATTTTTTTACGCTGATGAAAATAAATGGGACGGTCGGCTTGTCCTAGTCGCCCGGGATAAAAGCCACGCATGAACGAAATTAGGGCGATGATTAAATTATGGCAGCATTTATGCAGAAGAAGGGAAAATTGCAGGGACGACTTCGGCCGTAAACTTTGACATTTACTTATTCTAATTGAATTCTAACAAACACTGATTTATTGCAAAAATTCTTTTTTTTAATTAAACGGTAATATCAGGTAAGACAAAGCAATTGAATATAAAGCAACAGAAAATGAAGATAACAGAGTAATTTTTATAACAATAGATAGGCCTCTTAAATTGAAAATTATCTTGATATCAGGTTGTTTAAAAATTTATGTTCTATTCACGGAAAGGCGAACCAGAAAATGACGACATGCTCCTTTTAATTAGAAAGCTAACTGTGATTACCTCTTTTTCTCTCGTATTATTAGCAAAAATAAGCTACTTTCTTTAGGGTGTCATTCAGTTTTTCAGAGTTTCCTGTAATTAATATACCAACCCTAATCCTCCTTTTAATTACTTCTTCTGTTGCTTATGCTATTTCTTAAGCTTATAATTATTAGGGGCTTGAAAGAATTCAGTGAACTTTCTTTGCTGCACACTAAAATGACAATAATAAATGAGTGACAATATCTTGTATTGAAATATATTTTAATTGCTAAAATACTCATTAACGCCAACGCTTTAAGTTAGCGGAATGTAATCTCGTAGAAGGTTTTCTTAACTTGGAAATCGATGCAACACGTTATACACCGTGATTCAGGAATATCTCCCGATATTTTCAGGAATAGAACATTAAAAAAATAAGTCACCTTTCTGTTTAATTATAAAAATATGGAACAGGCTTAATATGTGGAAAACTGTTTGACCGGTTCGAATTTTGGTGTGATTTAGAGTCAATAAGACCTACGTTACCAATTTATTTCAATTATTTATCTGCTCTTGTTTTTGAGATCCAACGTCTACTTGATTTTTTAAAATAATAACCGTTTCAACATTTACTAATCTTAGTTCATGGGGATCTGTAAAGAAATAACGATACAAAGATGTACCGGTCACACGAAAGGACAAGAAATTACGTGTTTAGCAAAATGGCAAGTTTTTGAAAATTTACTTTAATATTCTAAAATTTTATAATCACTTTTTCTTAATTAATATGTAAAAAATGTTAGAACAAAAACATATTTCAAGTTGTTTTTAGATATGTAGTTGCAAAGTAATTGGACTCTACCGTGAAAATAAATCCTTTCCATTCGAACAGCATTCACGAAAAACTTGATAAGTCCAAAATTAAGATTTGGGTTAGACGTGGAATCAGCAGTTTATGACTGATCTGCATCATCTGCTGAAGACTGATTCATTCAAAACTTTTCATTGAGGAAATAATACTAAACCTTAAGGGTTCAAACAAAACTTAATATGTCCGTAACATTAGGATTTTATGTTGATATTCAACCAAAACTCAATAAGTCTTGAATGTTTCAAATAACAGCCACCACATTTTCAAGCAACACTAATAAGTGTGGGGTTGGTGTTTTCTAATGAGAAGGGAATTGCTTTTGAATGTATAGCGCCTTCTATTACTTCAAAATATATTCAGGAATATAGTTTGGTCTGATCACAAAAGCAGATTTGTGATCAGATTTTGTGCAACCTTCTAGAAGAGCTCACAAACACAACGCGCAACTACACACGTGAAAATTATTATGTATCATCATTTTGCTTTTATTGTTTACTTGCTACTTTCGTTATCTAATAATGAAGTCGAAGTGTCGGTAGGTAGGGTACACAAATTCCTTGTCAATTTCAAAGAAAACTCAATAAGTCCATGCTCTGTTTCATTCAAATCTTTATAAGTCGATGGTTCTGAAACAAAATTCAATGGCCTGTATTCTCTCCTCTTCTTTAATTTAGCAACGTCGTGATTAAACTATCTATCGCTCTCTATCACCATGGCGGTATTTTTATAAGACATCCTAAGTGGACTGTAAAAACGCCTGCAGTCAATTTATGCAAATTTTAGAGTTCACATGGACTAATTTATACTCTGTTATCTGTAATAGAAAGAGATGGAAACGAGAGATACTTCAATATTATTGGTCAATCACATAACAAAATCTAGAAAATTAAAATTAAATTTTGTATCTTTTTTTCTATAATTTCTAGGACCCGCTAGTATCATCTATTTACGGTATTTTCGGAATTATTTTAAAGAAAGCGATACGTTATTTGCGGTTAAAACTCTGAGATTAATTGAAACGAGTACATCCGCCGCGTGTTTATAAACTTTTTTGTTGGCTGCCGCTTTCCTTCGTGAAGTGCATAATTGTGAAACTGCGACTGGCTAAATTATATCGAACTATACCACAAGAATTCCGCCCTTCCCCACAACACCATATACAGATATTAGGCAGATTTCATCATAACACGCCGGGCCCAAAAAACTATAATACAAGTCAAATTATCGACTTCATTTGGCTTTTGTAGATGAAGCACCATCAAAGAGCAGTGTTTATAATTGGTTTGTCGAATTCCAGCGTGGACGTACCTCTCTCAGCGACGAATTTCGTGAAGGTCATCCATCAACATCTATTGTTGCCACTAATGTAGATGCTGTGCTTGAAATGCTTGAGCGAGATCGACATGTGACATACCGTGAGATTCAAGCATCCTTACGCATTGATATGAAAGCAATACACCAGATTTTGCATGATCACTTGAACGTACGAAAGCTTTACAGTCGTTGGATCCCACGCAATTTAACAGAAGCGAAAAAGCAGGGTCGTGTCAAATGGTGCGAAGAAATGCTCAAGAAATTCAATGGAGGTCGTTCAAATTTAGATTATAACATCGTTACTGGTGACGAAACGTGGATCTATTCGTACGAGCCAGAAAGTAAACAACAATCTACCGCTTGGGTATTTCAAAATGAACCAAAACCAACAAAAGTTGTCCGTTCACGCAGTGCTACGAAGCAAATGATAGCTTGTTTCTGTGGTTTAACTGGACATATAGCAACCGTGGCTTTAGAGGATCGAAATGCGTGAATGCGTGAATGCTGATTGGTATACTACAATTTGCTTGCCGGAAGTCATCGATCAAATAAGAAGAAACAATCGAAATCGACGAATTATTCTCCATCATGACAATGCCAGCTCTCACTCAGCCCGTCAAACAGTTGATATTTTGTCCAACAAAAATGTTGAATTAATGACTCATTCTCCATATTCACCTGATTTATCAACTAATGATTTCTTTTTGTTCCCAAATATCAAAAATAAAATGCGTAGTGAGCAATTTTCGTCGGCTGAAGCAGCGGTTGAAACATTCCGGACACTGGTCTCTGAGGTACCATCTTTAGAGTGAAAAACGTGCTTTAGAAATTGGTTCGAGCGTATGCAAAAGTGTATTGACGTCAAAGGCGAATACTTCGAAAAACAATGATACCGTTTACCAAATTTCATATGTGTTTTTTCATAGCGTTTCCAGAAACTTTTCCAGCAGCCCACGTATCTCGCTTAAAACTTCGTGGAGCTTTAAGTTCCTGGATTTGTAATAGGGTATGTGCATTTTTGAATACAAATTTCCACACTTGCTGTTGTGATTCCACAGTGGTTCTGAGTTGTATAAATTGTGCTCCAAATTTGTTAAAAATATTTGTAGGAAACAGAATTGCAGAAATTCAGTCTTTAACAGAAATAAGTAATTTGTGTTATGTGCCAATCAGAGAAAACACGGCGAATCTCGTTTCTAGGGGGTTACATTCTGTTTTGTTTGACTCAAATCTATAGTGGAATAGCCCTACACGGTTAGAGGAAGATTCGTCGAGTTGGTCTCAGTGCCCCGCAAATATTTTAAGTTTAACTGTGGCCGAAATGAAAATTCAAAGCAAAATTTTCCTGGTTAGGTCGAACTCGCAACTCATGGAAATCGAGAATTATTCTAGTCTTGGTAAGTTAATCAGAGTTACATCATATTGTTTAAGATTTACTTACAACTTAAGAACATCGCTAGAATTCCGTCAGGAAGGCCCTCTTTCCAAAAATGAAGTGCAGCAGGAATATTTCCACGAAGAAATTGGTCATGTTTGTAAACATAAACAGGTTGATGTTTTCATATTTTTCAGTTGACAAGAAACATCCCGTTTTGTTACCGATGAAGCACTATTTCATAAAATTGTTGTTCATATCTGAGCACAAGGCATTATTGCATACTGGACCTCGTTACTTGCGTCAATAAGAAACGAATTTTGGCCTATCTTAGGTAGAAATTTGGCAAGAAAGGTAATTCATGAATACATTATCTGTTTTAAAACAAACCCAAGCCATATCTACCACTTATGGACGACTTACTATCCCCATGTAGAAGTTTCATTTTCTATGTCTGCCTTGTCACAAAGACGCTACGTCTTGAACCTCTTACTGGCCTAACCAAAAAGGCTTTTATTGCTACCTTTCGAAGGTTTGTTGCGCGCCGTGACAAGCCCTCTTAGATGTTCTCTGACAACGATACAAATTTTGTGGGAGCCAATAATGAATTAGTAGAGTTAGGCAAATTTATGATTAAAAATAAGGGTGAATTAGAAGGTAACTTTGCAAACGAAGGGGTAAAATGGAAATTTATACCGCCACATTCGCCTTACTTCGGAGGATTACACTGGCCAACAAAATAAAACTGGAAAACTGTATGCTTGGTGAAATGTATGGGTACTTATGTAATTTTGTCTGGAGATTATGATGGTGACCTTGAAACTGACGTAAGACGTCCAATTGTTGAGATACAGTGACTAGCAGAAACTTGGGAAAATTCTGGATTATTGATTTCTCAGAAATATTTATTCTTTATGAAAGCTCTTGCAACTTTCCAAACTTAAGATGCACGTATCAAAGGTTGAATACCTCCTGTCATATACCGAGGAAATCAAAACATTTGAAATCGACATAAGTGTAAAGTACCTTTATTTTACACGCTATGTGAAAATTTTATTTGGAAAAGTTACTCAGAATTATTATAGGATCTCAAATATGAAATAATGACTGCCAACGATTAAAAAAGAATATCACGTATTTTTCAATTTTTCTCGTGCCAATTGTGTCGTAGAATTTTGAATGTGTAGAGCTAGACGTTTCTTCAAGTTTGACATGAAATGAGATTTGTCTTTTGCTCAACTATCAAATAGAAATTATGATTAATAACATCGATACTCTAAAAATTACAACTTTTTGTAGCCATTTTTTTTCCATCCTAGGTAGCTATGATTTTATATTTAAGATACTATAATAATTCTGAGTAACTTTAACTATCAATGCACATCAATGATGAGAGATTTTCAAATTTTGATACGTACATCTTGAGTTTGGGAAGATGCAGGAGCTTTCATAAAGAATACATTTTTCTGAAAAAATTATTACCAATCGATAGAGAATAAAATTCTGAATTAAAATTATTCTTTATCATTTTATCGGAAATTAATAAATAAAGAAGATATTTTGATTTTTTACAAATTCATTAAGATGGCTGTGTTTCAAGAACAAAACATTTGAAAACCGTGTATATATTTGAAAACATTAATTTTGGTTTATTTGTTTATTATGAAAGGTGTTTTTGTCTGAGTTTTGTAAAAATCTTTTAATAACAAGAATTTTTATAAGATGCATTTTCTGGCCCAGAACATGCATCTTATGAACACTCCTTTTGTTTGTACAAATCTCGATTTTTTAAGTACAAAATAATTCAGAAGGGACAATGTAAAGTTAATATTGTTTTACTCTTGTGAATGTCACAACTTATAATAATAATAATAATTGGTACTGTTTCAATGATCTGAGAGTCACTTTTAATTAATTTCTAACTACTTCAAATCAACCGGCTAAAACTCAGAGGGTGGTTTAAACGATAGAATTCGATCCGTGCTTTAATATTCTGCAAACAGAATTTTTATGCAAGTTCTCTGAGAAAAGTTATGAACATTTGAAATTGGTACTGTTTCATTGGTCCGAGCACCACTTTTAATTAATTTCTAATTACTTCAAATCAACCGGCTAAAACTTTCTGAAGGCATTATTAAATAGATATGTATGTTTACTTTATGACTACGTGAAAATTTTCAGTGAAAGCAATTGTTTTGGTGCGATATATGAATAATGACTTATGCTGGTTTAGTCATAGTTAACTTAATATCAAATATTTTTTCAGTTTCTTCATATGAGGGGAATCTACACATTATACTCTTTGTAATAGATTAAATATTATTGATCTGTGATCGTTATTTTAGCGGTGGCGTTTTGAAATTTCATAATTTTATTGCTGGAATTCTATTGCTAACTTCTCATCCGTTCATTAGCATACCCCGACTAGCCGACTAGGATAACCTTTAACCCGGTGTAGGTAATGCAATGGGAACCAAGGGAAAACGGATGAGGCTCCCTTCTCACAGTCCACTGGTGGAAAACACACCCAATAGGTTTCAGAAACATAATCATAAACTTGATAATCAATCTGGCATTCCCAGGCTAGGATAACCATTAGCCCGCTGTAGGTAGTGCAATGGGAACCAAAGGAAAACGCACGAGGTTCCCTCATCACAGTCTACTGGTGGAAAACGCACCCAGTAGGTTTCAGGAATCTAATCATAAACTTGTAAAACAAACTAGCATTCCCCGGCTAGAATAACCTTAGCCCGCTGTAGGTAGTGCAATGGAACCAAGGGAAAACGCACGAGATTCCCTCCTCACAGTCTACTGAGGGAAAACGCACCCAGAAAGTTTCAGGGATCTAATCATAAACTTGTAAAACAAACTAGCATTCCCCGGCTAGGATAACCTTAGCGCGCTGTAGGTAGTGCAATGGAACCAAGGGAAAACGCACGAGGTTCCCTCCTCACAGTCTACGGGGGGAAAACACACCCAGTAGGTTTCAGGAATCTAATCATAAACTTGTAAAACAAACTAACATTCCCCGGCTAGGATAACCTTAGCCCGCTGTAGGTAGTGCAATGGAACCAAGGGAAAACGCACGAGGTTCCCTCCTCACAGTCTACTGGTGGAAAACGCACCCGGTAGGTTTCAGGAATCTAATCATAAACTTGTAATACAAACTAGCATTTCCCGGCTAGGATAACCTTAGCCCGCTGTAGGTAGTGCAATGGAACCAAGGGAAAACGCACGAGGTTCCCTCCTCACAGTCTACTGGGGGAAAACGCACCCAGTAGGTTTCAGGAATCTAATCATAAACTTGTAAAACAAACTAGCATTCCCCGGCTAGGATAACCTTAGCCCGCTGTAGGTAGTGCAATGGAACCAAGGGAAAACGCACGAGGTTCCCTCCTCACAGTCTACTGGGGGAAAACGCACCCAGTAGGTTTCAGGAATCTAATCATAAACTTGTAAAACAAACTAGCATTCCCTGGCTAGGATAACCCTAGCGCGCTGTAGGTAGTGCAATGGAACCAAGGGAAAACGCACGAGGTTCCCTCCTCACAGTCTACTGGGGGAAAACGCACCCAGTAGGTTTCAGGAATCCCACGCAACGACCCGACCGCATAACGTGGATTAGCAAACAATTAACTGGTATCAGTCAACGACTGCACCGACTTTTTAACCATCTGATTGATAAATTGTTACCAGCTGTTCATTCAGAGATATTAACATTGTAAAATCGTTAGACTGTATGTAAATAATAAACCCCGCACTAACCTGGATTCTAATTTCTCAACCGGTGCACTTCACAAGCTCACACCACCGATGCTAACATTACACTGATTTACGATCCCTTACTTTTATTTTCCCTTATCTTGCCACTTACATAACTGACAATTTATAACGAGTTTTGGGCTAAATTTTCTTGAGCGGTGAATCATTTTAAAACAGGGAGAATGTCGCTCTAATTGCACAACGGATGTACTGAAGTTATTTTTGATTAAATAATCCCAACACCCAAAATATTTAGTGTAAACAAAAGAAAATAAACTTTAACGAAGAGAAACTTTATATAACTCCACACACACAGGTGCCATAATAAAAAAGGCGCTTAAAAAGTCCCAAAAACAAGTGGTAAATAGATATTTCTATTAAAAATGAATGACAATAATTTATTACAAGTTCACATTTTCTAAAAGGCGCCCAACATTTTTCGCACATATAAGAAATAATAATAATTCACACCATTTTCTAAAAGGCGCCAAACATTTTTCGCACATATAAGAAATAATCACCCGTCCTGTTTATAGTTATAAAATATGCGTGTGACAACTCGTAAAACGTGATATGTTCTGTATATTGATCTAGCATTTACACTAATAAAATAAATATAACTTGATATCACGTTATAAAAGATTCTCTATCCCGGAAATTAAACTTTTTACATATCAAACCTAATGGATTGATCGTCAAGGAAGTAAATAGACAGATTAGTAAAACGTTGAACGATGTCGGTAAACAAAAGTCTGGGATTCTGGCACGAAACACGATAATTGTTTAAAAGCAAAATAATGATTTTTCTAATCCCATTATTTGGACGAAGGTGACAGGGCACTCGCAATATTTATTTTAAAATAATTAACTTTACTTATGATTATTGGATGAAAACATCAGAACGGTTTGTTCTGTTAAAAACTCCAATTAAACACGTCCGCGTTTTCCTTTTAAACCGGCGGTTACTTGTGATATATACGTTCCGTACTTACCTATTATTCTTACGTCATTTCACCGGCTGGAATCACATCTGCTACTGCTGCAAATAATTCTTGCGAAATTGAAAAGTTTAGTGCGCTTGTTAAACCCTAATCTCTAGTACGTGGTGTAATTTGAAATCAATTTTCAAATGGTTCCATATATTTCAAATATCTTGCTCCTTTTATGGTTCACGTTCTAAAGAAAATAATGGGTATTTACGAAATAACATTTCGCTACCAAAATTGCAGCTGCTCACATACAAATTATCTCCGATATGAATTTGCATAAATAATAATCTCAGAAAAATTATTACACACTACGAACGACAAACTTGAAATTAGATTTTTTTCAAAAGGATACCTAACAATGATTAAAATTTTTCCAACTAGCGATTTTATTGCTTTAATGAAACAAGGTATAAATCTGATTTATTGTAATTATTACCATAACTTTTATCCGATGTAAGAAATTAGTTTTTAAACTTTAAAACGGACACTAAAAAAATCATACAATCGATCCCTTAAAAAGAGGCTACGATATGTCATGTCACAAAATTGACAGACATGTATCAGATTTTGTTAACAAAATTCTTTCATATAATGATACGATCTGCGCACAGCGCAACGGGTCCCCCCTCTCTCGTCTCTCACGTTTAAAAACAGGCCTGGGCATATTAGAGGAACACGCAGGGTATATCCCCCTTGTTCGCAATATCAGCTGCCGCTTAATCTCAAAAACCAATGATACGCGAAACTTTTTTTCTATGAGTTACTTCATAGTCGTCTCTTAATCGATTCATTGTTACTGCACTTTTCCAGTGATGCCTATTGAATAGCGGGAATACTACTTATTTGCTCTATTCGCTTTCTCATGCCCAGGTCTGCTTTAAAATATAAGTACTTTAGTTCATAACAGTTTACGCGACTGTCAAAATTATGGAATCCTGTAATACCTCTCTAGTCCTCAAAAGCAAACTTTGATGAGAATCTATACATTGTTTTCATGTATGACAAACAAAAAAATGATGCACTAACCCCAGGTGCAAAAATAAGCATTTTTTTGTTGACCGGTGTTATTAACATTGTTCATTATTTTAGTAAACGTTTTAATGGCAAATACGAACCCATCCAGTGCTACGATTACCTAATTATTTTTTTGTCATACATGTATCATGTATATGTTTAATAAAACTTTTATCGGCAACAATTAATATTTTTATTACATTTATGAAACAAATCATTGGCAGATTGAATTATCAGTTATTAATAATAATAATAATATATCAATATATTTGACTTTTTCTCATAATAAATATTGAATTGTTATGGCAACAAAAAAATCCATCGTATAGTTTCGAACTCTTCGAAATAACAGCAAATTGCACTGTTGTCACAAAGAAATGATAAGCAACGCCTGAACGGTCCAAGTGGTAAGGCTTTGCAACTGTAAAGGTCGTGAGTTCGCACCGCGCTCGAGATATTTTTCGAGGTTGGTCCGTACTCACTTCAGTGTTGGGGAGAAAATTCGGCATTGCTTCCCCTTCAATGGCGAGAAGGTCCTCTATGACATAAAATCCCGTTGGGCAACTACCACAGACAAAAAAAAATTAAATAAAATAATCTTTGTTAATCAGAGATGTTAATATACAGTGTGCCCGGATTTCTAGGGACAACATGGGTAACTTTTGTATTTGAAGAGATACAAAGATGGTTAAATACCAAAAAAGTGTAGGTTCGAGAGCTCATTAAGAATCTATTTTGAAATATTACTTGTCATGGCCAACTTGGTTAAAATTTTACAAAAACCAAAATCTCCTAATTTTTTATTTTGCCGTGACTTTTTTGTTATTTAAGATATTGAGATGCGGTTTGAACTGGTTTGCATGATAATTGAAGTACTTTTGTCGGTACTTAATAAAACTGATTTTATTTTTGCAAATTTTCAATAACCCAACCTAGCGTTAAAATTTTTGCTCTTTTAAGAGAGAATTTTTTTCTGAATGGAATGATGTTTCACATGATATGAAAACTTCTTCAAAACTTTGAAGCGTTGAGCTTAGTCTTTTTAAGAACCAATACCACTAGTGCCATGAGTACAAAACTTTGTTTTTTGTTTTTCAAATTATGTTTAGAAACAAGAAGCATGCTTAATGTCATACGTTCCTGTCAATAGCGTCAGTGTACTTCATCTTATAATGGAAAATTTTCAAACTATGATAAATTTTATCCCGATCATACTTATCGAGACTGTTGCAAGCTAACGGCGCCCTTGTTAACGTTGGTAATAAGAACAGATAAAATAGCGACATCTTACGATCGCTTTTTGACCTGACATTGCATTGGTAATAAGGGTTACAGAATTGTAAATGATCTCGATTCACTTGATCGCGACTGTACGTATACCATGTGCTACAAAATCGTGGAACTTACTCGTGAAATATACAAAGCTCAATATCCAGAAAATCCTACAGATGAGGCTGCAGTCCCAGTGATCTTAAGTAGACAGTTATAAAATTTTGCAGATTAAAATTTTAACCAACGAAATTCTATCTTTTTACTACAATATGCCCCTAGCTGATGTGATATTGGTTTAAAATTTTAATCGCTTGCGCACGATTGGCTGCGATCGGTCAGTGAAAATGCAGCCTAACTTGATAAATAAAAGGCGAACTTTTTGTGATCATGGCACTAGCGATTTCTGTTCGTAAAGAGAAAAAAAAATAAGTTCAGTTTATAAAAGTTTTCATATCATGTGATACATCATTGCATTCAAAAAAAATCTTTCTTAAAAAGGCCAAAAGACCTGGGCGGTAGCAATTTAAAATTTTGAGGTTAGGTTAGATTACTGAAAATTTGCAAAAATAAAATTAGTTTTATTAAGTCAATCAATCAAATCAATCAAAGTATTTAAATTATCACACAAATAAATTCAAACGGCATCTCAATATCTTAAGTAACAAAAAAGTTACGACAAATAAAAGAATTGAGAAATATTGCTTTTTATAAAATTTTAACTAAGTTGGCCATGACAAGAAATGTTTTGAAATGGATTCTTAACGAGCTCTCGAACCCGCACTTTTTTGTTAACCGTTAACCATCTCTCTATCTCTTCAAATACAAAAGTTACCCATGTTGTGCTACGAAATCCGGGCACAGTGTATAAGCTAGATACCTAATGGCTACACACGTTCCATGCGCAGGAGTGAAGCCTTATCGATCTTTCATTTCGAAATACCCACTTACTATCCGTAAGGATATCACTAATAATTTCTACACAACTCTATGCGGACAATAGAAAAGTATAATAGGGCGGCACAGTGAAACTTTGTTGATTACTGTGTATGATTATTGTTCATTGATTTTATTTAGCATTTGAGTTATTCTTGGTTTTCTATTTGTTGTTTTATTCTTGTGTTCAAATATTCTCTCTTCCAATATTAATAAAAACTTTTATATGCATTATTTAACCTTAAAATTAAACAGATAAAACAGCGACATCCTACGATTGCTTTTTGACTTGACATTGCAATACGATAGACAAATTGAAACGAATTTGCTACCTAATAAGTCCCCCATGCAAGACGGCCATGCTTGCTGCCAAAGCATAATGAAAGTTTTAGAAATTTTGTTGCAAATGGTTTTGGATTGCAGTGAAAACCTTGAGCAGCCTCTGTACAGCTGCTTCAGCCCTGTTTGGGGCTTCGTCAGCAGTAACGTTAGCTTGAAATTCCCAGTGCAAACCAAAAACGACTTGTCCAAACAGAGCTGAATCAGCTGTACAGAGGCTGCTCGAGATTTTCATTTCAATCAAAAACGATTTGCAACAAAAATTCTTAAAATTAAAAGTATTACTTGATAGCATTTGTTTGAACTTTTTCCTACCGCATTAACAAACATGTTTGGTAATAACTCGAGAATGAAAAAAGATAATCATTTCGGGTTTTCACCGTAATTGTTCACCATTTTGCAAGCTTTGTAATTATTGTTAAAGAAACACACCTTTCTATTATTTTTTTTTAAAGAAGAAAAACTATTACTTTTGGAAATAGCGCCCTCTAGCTACTTTATAACAACCCAACCGGATTCGTAGAATGGAAATTTTTAATGAGATTAAAGTATCCCTTCAAATCAGCCGAAGTTCCTTAATTTCTGATAAAGAGTACAGAAGTTAATATTTTTTAAAGTAAATAATTCAACTGTTCTCTCTACTCTTATTAATGGCGACAATAAATCTAAAGGCTATTGCCCACTATACCATATCACGCGCGGACCGTATCAGGCCCGGCAACGACATGCCGGATGCTCGAATGGAACAGTATCGTACTGATGCCGGCACAACGCGTTGCATACCCGTTTTTCCGCGTCCATAACGCGGTGCAAACGGTTTTTGCTTTATAGGGTTACAACTAATTAAAGGGCCCCTATGAGGATCTCGTAAACTATAAGAGATACAAAGATGGTTAAATTATAGAAAGGTTGCTCTATCTTGAAGTCTAAAAAAATATGCAAAAGAATCTTTTTTATTTTTAATCGTTTTTGAAATATCTTCAAAAAACTGAAAATTCTCATTTTCGAAAATCTAGAATATCTTATTTATTTCTTAAGATGGAATCATAAAATTCGGTGTTTTTACATTAAATTCGATAGACAACCTAATGCAGTTCCAAGAAGTAGTTCAGGTTTGACATTTTCATAGATACGACTGTCAACTGTTTCTTTTCTTACGGACGCTACCTTAGATGTTCATAGCCCGTGATGCAGAAATAATTTTTGAATACGAGCATATGAACGTTTATGCTTTTGTTTTAAAACAAAATATTAGGTTACTAAGAATTTTAGTTAAAAAGTATTTTTTTTATGTAAAAATGTAAATAAGTGCCATAATTGAGTAATATTTACGGTTTTAATAATAATTTTAGATCTGAATGTTAATACGCATCCGTCTACTAGATATATTCTTTTTTAAATCTTTTTTAGTATCTTGATATTTTGTTTTAAAACAAAAGCATAAGTGTGTCGTATGGTCGTATTCAGACTTTGTTTTTTTATAACGTGGAATGAATACGCCAGGTAGTGTCCATAAGAAAAAAGAAAATTGACAGTTTGCGAAACTGTCAGTCCTAACCTATTCTTCGGACTCTATGAGATTGTTCATCGAATTTAACATAAAAATGTCGAATTTCGTGATTCTATTTTAATAAATAAGAAAGATATTCGAAATGTTAGAAAATTAGAATTTTCAATTTTGTTGAAGATATATCAGAATCGAATGAAGGTAGAAAAGATTTTTTTGAATATTTTGATAGGCTCCAAAGCGCAACTTTTTTTGTAATTTAACCATTTTTGTATCTCTTATAGTTTACGAGATCCCCATGGTGGCCATTTAATTATTTGTAACCCTGTATATCGCCGGTCGCCGTCCATATGGAGAAACCCGGTATATACGGTGTGAGATAGTGAAACTAGCAAAAAATAGCAGGTTCGAGTGCTCATTAAGAATCCATATTCAAATATTACTTGTCATGGCTAACTTGGTTGAAATTTTACAAAAGCCATAATCTGCTAATTTCTTTTATGCGCCGTAACTTTTTTGTTACTTAAGATATTGAGAACCGGTTTGAACTAATTTGTATGGTAATTTTATTACTTTTATCGCCTTTTAAGATAATCAATTTAATTTTCGCACATTCTTAATAATCGAACCTAACTTCAAAATTTTAAATCGGATACGCCATTTTTTTTTAGCTTTTTTTAAACATCTCTCCATCTCTTCAAATATAAAAGTTACCCATGTTGATTGTAGATTGGATGTCTCATAACGTACCGAGTAAATTGAAAAGGCAGCTAAAAGAGATCAAATTAAAGCTCTTTTCTCAGTAAAATTTTGATAAAAAACCATAACTAAAAAGTTACAAGAGTTAAAATTAAAAATGAATTTACTTAAGAAAGAAAAGTTACCACCTGGAGTAATATTTTACTTCTTAAATTCAAATTTGAGGTACTTAAGAGTTAATTGAACACAAAAAGGGATTTTCATACTGTTGTGCACCGCCTACTCATTAAAACAAAATTAGAAAACAGATTGACATAGACATTTTATTAATGGTGGTTTCAATAAATTTTGAGTTTATTTAATAATAAGGTTGCAGTTTGTGAAATAATTTTGATTAATTAAGGAGCCATAGGCGTAAATTAAAGAAGAAATTAAGAAAGTTAAACTGCTGTAACTTTTTTATTATTGGGTTTTGGTCAAAAGCGAATTAAGAAAAAAGCTTTATTTCGATGTCTTACAGGTGCCCTTTCAATCTCCTCCGTATGTTGTGAGACACCCAGTATATTACCTGCTAGACTCTGCATGAGTATTTCTTAATAAAAATATTTTTACACATAACCAACAATATCTTGTAATAAAATATTTACGCGCTTTATATTTGAGACCTGCAGAAATGAACGATAAGTCATAAAATGTACTGCTTAAAAAATAATACTCCTATTTAACAAGACAATTTTTGTATACACCAATTATATTAACTGAATAACAATCTACTCATTCTTGACTAAAAAATTAAAACGAATAGGTAGGTACAAAACATTCGACAAAATATTAGGATGGACATTGCAGTACTATTAATTGATATAACAGATTTACGTACAAAAATTGTTCCAGCGAGAGTGTTAAAATCAAACTTTACCAACCGACAAAGGGCTGCCGTAGGCTTCACATTTTGGGCATTGAAATGTATCTTACGAACTAGAACGTCAGCACCTTCTTAAATCGCATAGCCTCGCTAACCGCGCTTTATTGATATTTCCATCCCTGTCTGATATACAGGAAGCCAATAAGTGCTACTTTAAAGCAAACAAGAACAACCTCTACACAATGCACTAAGGTCACTAAAGCCCAGTTTTACAATGATGGTTTAACTTTGAGCCGAAGCTTAAATCCTTTACAACATTTGTTGAAATAATTGTTGCTAAGGGTTTAAACCTCAGCTCAAAGTTGAATTGAATTTGTAAAACTGGACCTAAGTCGACACACTTACGTGTTTTGGTAACGCCATCCCATTCCCATTCTTAGTTTATTAATTAACACTTTTAGGGACTTTTATTTACTACGATGGATAGTTTACAGCCGACTGTCTAGTCAAAAATGTATTAGGTTATGATATTCCACGCAGCCCTAGTAAATTGCTATTTGCGAAACGTCACCTTAATGAAGAAACTTTCGACTCTGTTTTTTGCCCTAGATAAGTTTACTGTGCGACAAGGATAGGTAGAAAAAATCACTAATGTCGCTCCCTGAACACGAAGTGTGTCGATTTAGAACCTTACAATGCACTATAAAAACACACTGAACAGAGAAAGGTGGAGATCCCTACTGTCGTCTGTCTCTTACGGCTACGTCTAGCAGTGCAAGTTATATGAGCGTTGCTTTTCCAGTTGTTAACAAACTTCAATGCCCTTAAGGCTCCACTGGAGTCCTATCTGAGTGCATAGTAAAATAGTACATTCGTAGAATCCGTTTTACAGGCGTATTTTTACATTTGAAAAAATGCTCGCAATCTAGAAGAATTCGGCTTTGTAAACTACAGTGCGGTGACATTTTCTTTTTTTCAAAATTCAATTAGATTTTTTTATTTTAATTAATTTGTATAAAATTAAGATTCCGTTTTTATCGGTAACGAAACAAAATCATTCAATCATATTTATGTCAAAATGTAGGGAAGCTTAGTATCTAATGCGGAGACATTTTCTTTTTAAGTAAAAGTTAAAAATTTATTGTTATTTTGGTAATTAAAAGGTCCGGTAACACTCCGAGAAAACGACTAAGTTAGGCAACTTTGTGTACAGCATATTGATGATTTACGACCGGTACCGCAGCAGGTAGTACAGGCTTGCTTCAGGCCTCAATTGTAAATAATTTAGTTCAACACACGCTTTTTGCCAGGTTATGTGGAAGCTATTACGTATTGAAGTTCGCTAATAACTGTTGATTTAATGTTTTCAATATCGGATATCGATAACTAAAAAATATCGAAATATCGACTTTTATCCGTATATCGATATTTATTGATATGTCGATTTTTGATCAACATACCGATGTTATCGATTTAATAATATAGTATTGATATTATCGATTATTATTTAAGAAAATATATAATCATTATCGATCGGACAAGACCATTTTCACACATTTGGTCTAGTATTAAAAACATAATTGACTGGACTAAAAATTAATTGAAATATTTTAAATTTTTTTTATATCGTGACCGTGAGTCGTAATCACGTTCCATATACGAAATTTGTAATTTAATAAAATTCATATTTTATAGATTTAGTCCAACGAATTAATATAAAATATGATATGAGTATTAATATTCCATTAAATTATCCATAATATCGATATAATAATATCGATAAATCCGACTTATATCGATATTATCGATATAGTGATACCACCAATAATCTCTATAAATCCGGCGATATTGCCGATATCGATAATATCGATATCTTAAATTGAAATGTCGTAATTCGATAAATATCGATATTATCGATAATATTGATATATCAATAAATACTCATAAGTCTTTTCGTAACTGAGTTCTAATCGTTCGGTTCCTTTTCAACCGCGGATCCATTATTTCTGGTAACAAAGCTTTCATATAAAATTTTTCTAAAATACCCACCATTTCTGAATTCCAGAAATTATCGTTTTTTTCAATAATGTCACATACTAAATCTTTCCCCGTGTATACAACGAAATAGCAAAAATGTCTATTAGTAATATGTAGTTGACCTTGAACTTGAAACATATATTTATGATTAGATTTTAATTTAATTTCATCCTCTAAATCAATAGTCAAAAATGTTATTATTTTTGCCTTGATTGCTTCTGAAATAGTCATATTTCGCGCTGAGTACAGGCATTTTACTTCTATTATCGCATCATCACCTACTAGTCCATCCGGGGACGCCGCCAAAATTTTTTTATGATTATCCACAAACAAACCACATTTTGAGACCGATAAATTAAACTTAACTTTAAATGTCTCTATAGCCTCTGCTTCATTATTAATTCCATATTGCAACGGTTTTGGGTAATTTCCAGTTTGTCCACATGTTTGCATGTTTTACAAATTTTTCCAAAATTACTTGCTGTCAACCTAGTTGATTTCTCCTTAAACCACTCAGGATTTGTATGTTGCCCTAACGTATTTTTTTGAATAATATCTGCATCGCAATTGTAAAGAACATTTAAAAAAATATTTTTTGCTTTGTCATATTCTTCTGCTATCATGTCTGGCAAATCTTGTTCCCAAGTATCAGCACCATAATCTGAGTCTCTACCACAGAAGTAATACTTTTTCTTCTAATTGCCGGTTTATTTCTGAGTTTCAATGGTTTTTCTAAGTACTTTGTAGAAAATTCCCCAATACTACCATTATTACGAATCAATTATAATTAAGATATAGATTAGGAGGGGTTGTTTTGTCGATTATGGATTATGGGATTCTCAATTACGTTCTTGCTAATCTGAACCTACTTGTTTGTTGATTACTTGTTATTGTTACTTATTTTCTTGGTTTTATTTAGAAATCTTTCTGTGAAAAATAAGTATTAAGTTGTTTTGTGGATTATCAGGATTATCAATTACGTTCTTGCTAATCTCAATCTACTTACTTCGGTACAAACGAAATCTAAACATGCAACTACACCACATATATATATACCGGGTGTCCCGCGCCATGTGCTCACCCTTCTAGAATCTTTATTTATTAATCGATTAACCTGAATTTTGGAGATGGTAAATTAAACAAAAAATGGAATTTTCCACATACTGATAGTCGTCATAGGACTTCTGGTTTCGCCGGAAGTGATATCAACTTTCTTATTTTAAATGGAACACCCTATATATTTTTACATATTTAAAATCTACGGAGCATTACGAGTCCGAATACGTATCAATTGTTAATTTTGGTTTCCATGACAACGAAAAAAGAACTTTTTTATTTTTCAATCTAGAAAGCTATGAATGGCATTTTTTCCATCTAATGCGATCAAGTGTTTCGAAAAAAATCACTTCTTTGATGGTATTTTGATTTTTAATATTTTTACAGTTTTTGAAATTTTCATTAGCTCTTAACTCATTTTTTTCGATAGAACCTCATATGTTTCTTAGCTTAGTTCAACAGAACATTTTTTTCTGAGTACGCTGATACCAAATACGTCATATTTTCTTTGAAAATCATTTGAAATGAAGGGAGTGTAAAATTTCAATAAGATATGCTCTATTTTAAATTATTATATTATAAATTATTAAATTATAAATCGATTAATAAATAAAGATTCTAGAAGGGTGAGCACATGGCGCGGGACACCGGTATACCAGAAACAATAATTTTTACTGTTTTATTCTTTGTTAGAACTTGTAAAAAGTAGCAACAATTTTTACTTTGTTTTACATGAAGCAAAATAATTGTGAAAAAGAAGAAAAATATCCATAAGTTTTTTACATTCTAAATGCTCTCCTTCAGTTTATGAAACGGGTCTGTGCATTGTAGACGACTATCTGTGATAAAGGATATGATGAACAAGACCACTCACAATCATGAACTATGAAAATATATTTTTTAACTACAAACATTATAATTGTTCGAAATGCGCTCCTCCTAGTATTTTTTTTTAATATTTGAGATTTGTTTTATCGAACCTTTTTTGTTTGCATACCTATCCTGCAATGTACTGGCACTTTTGTAAATTTAATATACGAATATTTGTATTGTATGTCCAGAGACAAAAAGAAACCTGTGCGTGTAAGTGAAACGCATACTATTTGGAAACGTGCAGATAAAAAAATAAATAAATCGGCTATGAAAAAGTAATTAATAATATTCAATAAACAATGCATCGATCTTGTAGTTCTTTTAAACTAAATCGAACACCTATGCTGAAATTCACAAAAAATTGTGTCATTTCTTAAAAAACGAAATTTTTAATGATAATGCAATAAATGAAATAAATAAATATTCGATGTGTCCATAATTTTTTTTGATTTCATTAATTATAATACTAAATAATTTTTGAGGAAGAAAAAATAAATACGTCATTAAAAAAAGCCGGGTAAAAAGTAAAAATGTTATAAAAATATACATTCGATAAAACCAAATTGTAACATTTTGTTTTTTTTATTTTTTAAATCAATCACACATGTGCAATGCAGAACATGTACTGTTATGCGATTTCAATCTCTTTTTAATAAATTGATCTCTATATTGGAATAACAATTTCAAGGAGTAAGTATAAAATGACAATAGCAAAATTTCATTTTGGGTTAAAATAATTTGCGTTTTATGATCCTAGGACGTCCACTCGGGACCCTAATCGGGTTTGATTGACAGCTGTCATGATTTTCGTAGACCTTTGTGTGCAGATATATACAGGCAACCAACCATACATCCAACAAGAAATTTTATTTTACTCCAGTGGAGCCTTAAGCCACTAGTTAGGTATCTAAGTTATTGGGGTCTATTCTGTAACATTGATATGGACTTGATATTGCTATGTTATAAGTATATATAGGATAAATATATTTTGCGCTGTTCAAATTCTAATGAAGCGGGCAATATAAGATATTAGACCGTAGCGTGTAAACAAACGCGAGGGCTGCGGAGACAATTAACGCCGCTACAGCAATAGTGTTACTCAGTATAACAAAAAACAGAGCAATATTGCCGCAATAAAAAATTACAATTGTGTAATCAATTCTTCTTGTTTAAATGTGTAAAGATTTTCAGAGTAATTAGTTGACCAGTTGTACTTCGACCGGCGAACTTTATTACGACGTTGCGTCATCTAGTAAGAACGCCGTAAATTATTTTCACCGTCCCATTACACAATGTGCCTGTTCGATACATTTTTACGGCGCTACTGAAACGATGGCGTGTACTTACTGAAATCCTAAGCTTAGTTATAAGTGACCTTGCAAAATTGGTATTTTGTAAATAGTTTCGTAACAACTTGCAATCCGTTTCAAGTGTGATCTCGAGTCAATATGCACCTCTCTTCAATTTGCGATCGGCAGTCAACGTGAAAGGTTATGAAATCGTAACAAATTCTCTTCAAGTATTGAGGACCATATCAATTGGTATGCATATCTGTTGTTAATCAAATCAATAAGTGTGTTCGTATTACTTTCGATTTAGATCAGTAAATATCAGAAGTGAGGTGGCATATAAGTGAGACTTGCTGTGTTAGAACATTTCTAAAAAAGAACACAAGTTAATTCCTCTGACGTCGCGCAAATGTCAAACGAGACATTCGGTCATTACTCATTCTCTTATGCAGCGTTCCAGAATTGTCTCCAGATTGAGATCAGAGCGAGTAAATGTGGAGTAGATATTTGATCATATCGAGCGAGCATTCGGCATAACAAGTGATTAAAAGAACGCATCAGAGCAATCTTGAGGCAAGACAATGGTTTGAACACGGTTGGTTCATTGGTTTGAACCGTTTTAAACTGCAACGTCACGAAAATGCAACGGTTTGAAACATAAACTTCGATGTCTTTTGGTTTCGCGGCAATTAGCATCCGTTTGAAAGTTTACTTACGTTCAGAAAGACTATTTTGATTTTCTAACAAACATACAGAGTTTTTTTTTTATATAATAGGAGAGCTTCTATTTCACATTCTAAAATTATTTTCGTTTGTATACAGGATGTCCAAGCATTATAAAAATATTAAAGTTACGTTTTTTTATTAATTGAAACCCCATTTTGACTTCATTTTTTAATTCTACACTAAGTTCTGTGTTAAATTTATTTGAGTCATTTTACGTTTATGTATGAATCATACTTTTTGATGTGAGTCAATTTTTTTCTTCAAAATTCCCGGTTCCATCCAAAAATTCGTAACTTCTAAACCACTAAAGATAATGCAACCGATTTTCTTTCAGTCAATGCCAAGGCTGTGGCCAATCTTTTGAGATAAAGTCGAGTTGCGAAGAGGTATTCCAAGGCTTCCTACGATTTTTCGAATATGAATAACTAAAAATAACAAAAACTAGATTTTTTTCAAATAGAACATCTTGTATATTTTGACACCATTCCATAGCGCTCTTGACAAGCTTTTCAGTGATATACAGTTTGTAAATATTTAATAATCAACTAATAGTTTCTAGTAGAATGGTGCCCAAATGGAAAGCGATTAAAATTTTAAACCTGCGCCACATTAGTTACATATTGTGTCAGAAAATTTTGGCTTTAGGACTCGGTAGAAACTGACATACAAGACAGTTTCTTTTGAGATTACTCAAGTTAAAATTTGAAAGTGACATACAAGTCAGTTTCTCTTCAGATTTTCCGAGTACTTAGGATAGAATTTTCATGAATCATCAAGAGAAACTCCAATTCACGGGAACGGAAAGGATAATTTTGAAATTAAAGCCGTAGTCTCACTGATCGATCGCGGACAACAATACACAGCGAATAAAATATTGAACTAATAAAATTAGCACTTTTTGACACAATACGTCTGTAACTGATGCGACATTGGTTTAAAATTTTTATCATTTTTTATTTTGACACTAGCCTACTACAAAATTTCAGTGTTTTATTAAATTTTTACATCTAGAAATTACTACTTTCTCAATAACTCGTCCAATATCTGAATTAGACCCTACAAACCGTAGGTCACTGAAAACCGTGTTAAAAACGCTATGGAATGATATGAAAATGTACAGGGTGTTCTATTTGAAAAAATTGAGTTTTTGTTATTAGTAGTTATTCATATTCAAGAAATCGTAGCAAGCCTCTGAACATCCTTTCATGACTCAGGCAATATCTCAAAAGATTGGCCACAGCCTTGGTAATGACTGAAAAGAAAATTGGTTGCGTTATCTTAAAAAAACTCATAAAAAAGTATGATTGATACGTAAAAATGAATAAAAAAATTAAACGCAGATTTTAGCTTAAAATTCAAAAATGAACTCAAAATGAGATGTTTCAATTTAAAAAAAAAAACGTAACTTTGAGATTTCTATAATGCCTTGACACCCTGTATTCAAACGAACATAAATGTGCAATAGAAGCGCTCCTATAACATAAAAAAAGCCGAGTCGATACCTGGATTAACAAAGAAGTTATGGAACTTTTACAGAGCTCTGGGGTACCCTTTACAGGGTGTAGCAAAAATACAGGTCGCTATTTGACGGACGTAATCTACAGCTAAAAAGAAAGTAAACAGTTCATAAAACATGTATATAGCGTGTTCACGGGAAGCTGTAATAACAGTCAGCCCTCTTATTTGAATTTTTACGAAGTAACATATTGGAAAAGTTTCAGGACCTGTCTTGAAAAACAAATGATTGTCAGTTTTTTGAGATTTTCAATTGTTTTTAACATTTTTTAATAAATCATAATTTTTTTATCATCGCATCGCGATCGGAACGTCATATTAATTATGTCTTTAAAATATTTTCTTCCAAAGTCTAGTAGTCTTTTATTATTTGGTAGATAAATGTTATAATCAAATCAACAACAGCTAACTTTTTTATTTGAAATTATACGAGGTAACTTAAAATAGGAAAGTCTTAAGACCTTTTCCGCTAGATTTTATGATAGTCTCGGAAAAACAAATGACTATTTGGTTTTCAAGATTTTCAATTGTTTTTTGTATTTTCTTGCGGAATATCAGCTTTTTTATCACCGCATCTCGTTCAAAATGTCTTATTAAGTTCGTATCTAAACAAATATTTTTCAGCTATCCATACGGTTTCCCGTGAACACCCTGCATACATGTTTAAATGATTTTTTTTTCTACATTTACTTTAACATTTTAATTAAAATTAAATATTTAATTTTCAATTTCATAATTTTAATAATTTAACTATAACAAAAACAGCTGATTCCTTGGATATACGTTTCTTTGAACTTTTTCTTCATTTTGGTCAGTAGAATGTCTTAGAAGTAGCAGCTACTTCAGTGATATATCCTACAGATTAAAGTAAAGAAAAAAGAACATGTGTACAGGGAGATATAGGCAACCCTTTCATTAAAAGTTTACGGACTTCTCCTTTCAATTTCTGTTTGATATTTTGCTGTTGTAAGTTAACGATATGGATCTATCAAAATATAATATTTTCAAATTTCGGACACTTCCGCTTATACCGGAAGTTGCTGCCAACTTTCTTATTTTAAATAGAACACCCCATTTTTTAATGAATTTTTGAAATCTTCATGAAATTCTAAAAATATTTTGTGCAACATGTGACACAACGGAAATTAACCGTTTCCGAAATATTTTCATTTTTTTTTAATAAATCAGACTTGCACAACCTTGGTTATGATACTGCCAACTTTGTGCAACAAAAGCCACGATGCCCATTTTTGGCCTGTAGTAGGCTACAATAACATTCTTTCGGATCATGTCCAGTTTTGCACTTTATTGCTTACAGGCTGGTTGAAAAGTAACTTCTATTCGAACTAATTTCAACTGTCGAAAAGTCATGTTTTTTAAATGGAACGGCTGGTATATTTTTATACCATGTGACTCAGGATTAAATGTTCTTTCGAGCTGGATTAGCATTCCCTATATCTGTCTCTTATAGTTCACTCGTTATCGATAATTTCCTTTTAATACCTAATTTTTTCCATTTTTCGGTATTATTTTTAAATAGTGGGGCTTTGAAAACTAGAGAAATTATAATTTTTTAAATTATCCGTCTCATAGGAATTAAAAAAAAACACAATTTAATCGCCATGAAGAACCAAAAAATAAATATTCAAACACAGACATATTAAACGTTTTTGACGATAAAAAAAACCGACAATTCAAGAAGTCAATACCATAAAAAATTAAAATTGTTATATCGAAGAAAATATGTTATTACTGAGACATCATAAAAACTTATTACTAATATATAATGGCAGAGAACCACTTAGAGCCAATATAACCAACAATTTGTGTATTATTTTCAATATTTTTGATTTATTTATTAGTTTTCATAAAATTTTCTTTTGTAAGTGTAAATTTCTCTTTGTAAATGTGTAAAAAGTCATACCAAGAATTCTAATACATACGGCATATTTAAATAAAAAATTCAGATGATAGATATGTATTTAAATTTTATTTTTCTGTTTTTAAAATGAAATTGAAATTACAGTGAGAAATTAATCCTAATACAGTTCGAAAGAACATTTAATTGTGATTCTTACGGTATGTAAAGATACTGGGTGTTCTATTTAAAAAACATGACTTTTCGACAGTTGAAATCAGTTTGAATAGAAGTTACTTTTCAACCAGCCCGTAAATAATTTTGTGTAAAATTAGATATCACCTGAAAGCCTATGATTATAGCCTACTAGAGGCCAAAAATTGAAATTGTAGCTTTTGTTACACAAGATGGCAGTATCATAAACAAGGTATTGCAACGTTGAACTTTTTTTAAAAGATGGAATTACTTCTAAAACGGCTAATTTTTCTTGTATCACATGTTACACAAAATATTTTTAGAATTTCATGAGCATTTCGAAAATGGAATAAAAGATGGGGTATTCCATTTAAAATAAGAAAGTTGATAGCAACTTCCGATATAAGCGGAAGTGCCCGAAAGTTATCGCTAACTATATAACCACAAAATATGAAATATAAATTCAAAGAGGAAGTTCGTAAACTTTTAATGAATGAGTTGCTTGAATCTCCCTGTAGAGGGTGTTCCCGGGAAACCGTATCGTAGATAGAAAAAAATTTAGAGGCATACTGAATTAGATATCCTGAACGGGATAAAAGAAACTGCTGCAAAAAAAAATTAAAAACAATTGAAAAATCTCAAAAACTGAACAGTCATTTGTTTTTCCGATGCTGCCATAAAATCTAGCGGAAAAAGTCCTAAAACTTTCCTATTTTAAATTATCTCGTAAAATTTCAAATAAAACAGTTAGCTATTGTAGGCATTTTCCTTGAACATTCAGATTTAACTACCAAATAATAAAAAAATACTACGCTTTTCAAGAAAATATTTTAAAGACATAATTAATATGAAGTTCTGAACCCGATGCGATGATAAAAGCACAGGTTTTTTTAGTTGGTTAAAAACAATTGAAAATCTCAAAAAAACTGACAGTAATTTGTTTTTCTGATGTTGCTATAAAATTCGGCAGGACAGGTCCTGAAACTTGTCCAGTACAAATTACTTCATATAAATTCAAATAAGAGAGTTAGTTCTCGTTTCAGTTCCCCGTGGACGCTCTATATACATCTTTTTATCTGTATAATACCTCCGTGAAGTAGCGGCCTGTATTTTTGTTACACCTTGTATATTATTTATATGTCCAGTGTAGCGGATATAATTATTATGTATAATGTGTCAAGACATTTGTCATTTTTATAAACGCACACAACTTTTCTAATCAAGAATTAACAGATACTCTCATGGTGCATCGTAGAGCTTGTGGAAATGCTGAATGGAAGCACGAAGGCTGCGGTTCGTTTTCTAATAGTATTTTACCCAACAGGCATACATTTCAATTAACTGTCAACATTTCAACTTCTAGCTCAAGACCGTGGCATACCTCGTATTAAATGTTGAAGAAAACATTTTGGATGCTGTAACTATTGCTGGTATAATTACCCGATGACACGCACTTCAGTAAGATGTATCGTATTTGAAAGTTTGGCAAATTTTAAAAGTACAGTCGTTATATACAATTACAGTTACAGTTCCAATTTCCTTCACTGTGTTTAAGGATTATGGAAACGTGAAACCTGAAATGAGGAACAATTATTAATCTCTGACAAGTTATAAATGCAATTTCTGTTCAAATTTAGTAAATGTGACATTACAATTAACTTTTTTATTTGACAACAGATTTTTCCGGTCTAAACCAGAGGCGGGTATAGATTTTAATATGTAATACGTTTCAATTTTTAAATCAGTTTAGAAAGCTTTAAGTAAAAAAAAGTCAAATAGAAAAAATATTTCATTTAGCTAACTGCACTCCGTGTTAAAATTAACACACGTATTTCTGATACACCCAGTATATATCGCAGGTAAATGGTTATTATTAGAGAGCGGATTTATATGCAAGTAATTTTGATGAAATATGCGCATATATATGCACTAAAAAATGATGAAATATGCACATATATATGCACTAAAAATGGCGAAATATGTGCAAGATAGGCCGAACACTTCAAATAATGCAATAACTGGTCTACTGTGTTTTATGGGCATTACGGAGGTAATTGGGGCATATTTAAAGTGACTCATAGCTGAAAATTCTACACTTAAGTCAATTTCAAAGTTTCCATTCAAAATTTCGTAAATTTCCTCAAGGGTTTTGAAGCCGCTATTTTTATCTAAAACGGATAAACATTTTTTATTTACTGAACTGCCGATTTTACCTGGAACTTTTGAAATATTCTCTTTAAATTCTTTAACAATTTTAACGGATTCTATTAAAGACATTTTCGGTTTTTCTAAATTGTTTATAGTTTGTATTACAAAACTGTAATGCATTTTGATGAAGTTCAGTTGATTTGCCAATGAAGTTTTTGTTACAATATTTTGTGCCTTTGCAATAGCAGCACTATCTTGGGCATTAAACTCTACAACCAATTCCTTAATTGCTACAAAATGTTCAGCATAAAAGATTGCCGCTTCCAACCAAGTTCCCCACCTAGTCAACACTGGTTCGGGAGGTAAAGGTACATTCGGCAATTTTTCCCTGTACAACTGAACTCGTAGGGGACTTTTGACAAATATTTTTTTAATGGTACTAATTAGTAGATTTACATCAGAAAATTCACATCTAATATGTTCAGCTACTCTGTTACATCCATGAGCTAAACAACTCACGTGAACTAAATTTTTATAAATTGTTTTAAATTGCTGCCCGGCTTTAACCATGTAAGGGGCAGCATCTGATACCATAAGTAAAATTTTTTCAGTAGGAACTACATTAGGTGAGAAAAATTTCATAAAACATTCATTAACAGATCTTAAAATACTTAAATGATTAGTTTTGTCTAACTGTGTACAGGCTATTAAATAAGATTCACTAGGTTTATCTTCCCGCAAAGACCCTATTAACAAATTTACAATGTAACACCCACAAGAATCAGTAGTTTCATCCACAATAAAATAAATATATTGATTTTCTACGATTTTCTTGACTTCTTTTAGAGTATCGTTGTAGATGCCAGGCACGTAATTTTTTCTTAACGTACTTTCATCGGTGTTTTGTGTTCATAATAACTTATTAGATAATTAATGACGTACGTATAGGTCGAATCTATTTATTAATTAATTGACTGTTGGTTGTTCCCTAAGCCAACTTATCCTACATCCCCCTTTCTTTACATTCCAGGTATGTAGGTATACTAATAACATTTTAAATTTCAACTACATTTGTATTCATTTAAATAAGCTGGAGTTTTCATATTTCTTTTAGGTCTTCCTTCCCAGTGTGATTCTGGATTTCTTCCATCCTTTTCATTTTTCTTCTTCTGCGGTATAGGTGGTACTTCAGCTGGAAGTTTTTGTAAATGTCTTCTATTTCTTCGGAGTGCTCCGCTGTCGGTTTCAACATCGTATGACCTGGGTTCTTCTCTCTTCTTTGTAATTATTCCTTCTCTATTTTCTGTTATTATCCATACTCTTGTTCCCTCTTCGAGTTCTTCTAATTCTCTTGCCCGGTGTCTTTTGTTGTAATTTTTCTTCTGCTGTTCTTTCTCTTGCTTCAGATTTTCTTTTATTCTCTCATGGTGTGGTAACTTCGGTTTTAATATTTTGTCTTGAATTGGTAAATTTTCACGCAAGATTCGTCCCATCAATAACTGTGCTGGGGATGCTCCACACGGTCGCCTCGTATTTCTATAGGCTAAAAGTCCAATATACGGATCTTCATTTCTTTTCAATATTTGCTTTACCAACTTGACTGCTGATTCCGCTTGACCGTTCGATTGGGGGTACAGTGGACTACTAGAAATCCATTTGAATTTGTACTCCTTAGCAAATGATCGGAATTCTGTATTATCGAACTGTTTACCATTGTCCGATCTCACAATTTGTGGAATTCCATATCTAGCAAATGTTTCTTTTAAACAGTTGATAATCGTCTTAGACATTATATTCTTTAATTCAAATACTTCTGGCCAACAGCTGTAATAATCTTGAATAACCAGGTAAGGCTTCCCTTTTATTTCCATTAGATCCGTTCCTATATTTTGCCATGGCAACCATGGGATCTCTAATGACAGCATCGGTTCAATGCAGGGTTTAGTATTCTTCAAACAAGTTTCGCAGTTCTTGACTTTTTCTTCAATGTGGTTAGTTATGGATGGCCACCAAACTGTCTCTTTTGCTCTTTCTTTACATTTGACCAGTCCAAAATGTCCTGTATGTAACTTTTCTATACATTTCTTTCTCTCTTCTGTTGGTATTATAACTCGATCGTTATATGTAAGGATTTTGTTGTGTAGTGAAATATGTACTCTGTATTTGTAATAAGGAAGACAGCATTGTTCACAATTTTGCTTTGAAGGCCAGCCTTGAATGATATACGTTTTTAATTTTCGTAAGGCAAAATCCTCATTTTGCATTTGTCCTATTTCTTCATTATTGTAACATAGTAAACTATTTATTTCCTTTTGAATTGAGTTTATTACTCTGGCTTCATTTTCCCACATAATATCTTTGTCATTACTACCAGTTTCCAAAGGACTTCGTGACAATGCATCAGGGGTATAAAATTCCCTTCCGGGAACATACTCCACTGTGTATGTAAATTTCATCAACCGCATACGAAATCTTTGCAATCTTGCCGTTAACTGATTCATAGGTTTGCAGGTGAGAATACTAATGAGAGGTTTGTGATCCGTTCTCATTAAGTATTCTGTGCCTATTAAAAATTGCTGTAATCTTTCCGAAATCCAGGTTAGCGCTAAGGCTTCCTTCTCGATTTGTGCATATCTTCTTTCTGCTTCGCTTAGAGTTTTTGAACAAAAATATACGGGTCTCCAAGTATTATCCTCTTGCAATTGTTCCAAAACGCCTCCTAGACCATAAGAACTGGAATCAGCACTAACTCTCGTTTTTCTGTTGGTTTGATAATTTGCCAATACTGGTGCGGTAGTTATTTCCTTCTTTAAGTTTTCAAAACAAGCCTGATGACTGGCGTTCCACGTAAATTCATTCTTCTCGTGTAATAATTCTCGAATTGTTCGTGCTTTGGATGAAGCATTGTGTATAAACTTAGAAAAATATGTGTACATTCCCAGAAATCTTCTGACTTCACTTTTATTTGTTGGTACTGGATACTTCAGGACAGCTTCAAGACTTGAAGGATCAGGTTTAATACCCTCGTGGCTCACGCAATATCCTAAGTATTTGATTTCCCTCAATCCAATTTGACATTTTTCAAAATTCAAAGTTAATTTGTATTTCTTCAAAACTGATAATACTTTCAGGAGATTTTCGTTGTGTTCTGCAACTGTTCGTCCTTTAATTAAAATATCATCTGCATGGACTAGAACATCTTTCAGCTTTTCTAATATAAAGATATTTTTTAAAGCTTTCTGAAAAATTTCTGGCCCACTACTTATTCCGAAGGGTAATCTTTGATACATAAACCTGCCAAATGGTGTAATAAAAGTTGTCAGTTTTTGGCTATCTTGATTTAATGGAATTTGCCAAAATCCTTTTGAACAATCTACTTTAGAAAAATATTTAGAATCTTGTAAGCTTCCGATGGTTTCTTCTACGGTGGGCAGTAGATATCTTTCTCTGACGACATGATTATTTAGATCAGTAAAATCTGTACAAATTCTGACGCCCCCTCGTTTTTGAACAACCACCATAGGCGAGCACCATTCTGTTGGTTCATTAATTTCTATGATGACTCCTTTCTTCACCATATCTTGCAGTTCTTTCCGGACTGTTTCTAGAAGAGGTAATGCTACTCTTCTAGGTGATTGTACAGCCACTGGTTCTGCATTCTTTTTCAACTTGATGGTATATTCGAGATTTTGCAATTTTCCCAAACCTTGAAATAAACTTGAGAACTTCTTTCGGATTTCCTCCTTAGTAAATAAATATTTAGAGTTATCCTCACTTATTTGTGAAATTTCTCGACTCATTTCCGGCCATTGTAGAATTTTCAGTGTTTCTAATGCTGGTCGACCCAGTAAATTTTCAGAAGTTTTCACTACATAGAGGTTAATTATTTTCTCAGTTCCTTGCCAAGCAACTGGTACTTTGACAACACCCTTCACCTTTAATTCAGTTTGTCTACCTTCTCCTGGTCCAACTAATCTTATATCTGTGGATTTTAATTTACAGTTTTCACATATTTGTTTATAAGTGTTTGTTGTTATCACCGTTTCGTCTGCGCCCGAATCTATTTTGAAACGAACACTTTTACCCGCTACATTGAGTTTTACTGTCCACGGTTTTGACACTACACTTATATTTTTAATTTCGCCTACTTCTGTATCGCTCCTAGTGGAATCTGATCCACTTATCTCACTGCTATTGTCGGTATCTCGAGACAGGCTTTTCACTGACATTGTTTTACACATTGATGCATAATGTCCTTTAATCTTGCAACGGTTGCATTTTTCTTTAATTGCAGGACACTCTCGGGTGCGGTGTCTAGGTGTGATTCCGCATCTTGAACATTTTCGTTTGTTTTGATTTTTACTAGCTTGTCCTTCTAGCATGTCGTGTCTTTCCTTATATTTGGTTTTATATTTACCTTTGCTAACGCGATCTACTTTCCTTGATAATTTCTCTCGCAGTTCCTTATTCTGTTCTTTAACTGTTTCCGACTGTATAATTTTTTCGATCGCTTTTTCCAATGTTAAGGCATCATCTAGCTGCAACATTTCGGAGAGTTTATGATCTCTAATTCCAACTACTAGGCGGTCTCGAATTAGTTGATCCATTAATTGTCCGAATTCACAGCTTTTTGCTAACACTGTCAAACTATCTATGAATTCTCTAGCAATTTCTCCTTCTTGTTGTTTTCTTAGATTAAATTTTGCCCTTTCATAAATTACATTCCTTTTGCTAACGAAATGGTTGTCAAATAATTCTTTTGTCTCCTTATACGTTGTAAGGCTATTCTCTGGTTTCTTGAGTTTTTCTAACAATTTGTCCACTTCTGGTCCCATTTGCAACAGTAAATTAGTTATTTGTAGTTTCTCGGCTGCTTTGTTTAGCCCTGATACGACCCTATAGCGTTCATAATGTGAAATCCATTGCGGCCAATCGGTCTTGTCAAAGCTGAACTTTTGCATTTGAGGTAATGAATTTATCATTGTGGTGCTACTACTTGTAACTGGTTGTTCGCTCTGGCTAGGGTTGTGAACTTGAAGTGTTGCTACTATTTGTCTTAACTCCTGGAGTTCTTTTTCCAGTTTTCTTTGTTGCTGCTCCATTTTCAGATCCAATTTATTTTATATTGGGTTCCACTAAAAAGTTTGTGTTTTTGATTCTCTCTTTTGTGCACTTTAAACACAACTCTTTCTTTTACAGCCTGACACCATGTTTTGTGTTCATAATAACTTATTAGATAATTAATGACGTACGTATAGGTCGAATCTATTTATTAATTAATTGACTGTTGGTTGTTCCCTAAGCCAACTTATCCTACAATCGGGAACATTTTTCTTGGTATATTTTTCCAAAAAACTTTTAAAAATAGAATTTTGCAGTTTTTTCAAAGGTATGTTTGCACAAATCATCGCCTCGCATAAATCAGCATTAAATTCTTGTTGTTCATTAGATGAAGTCATCAACGACGGTCCACTGTCTAAGGGTAATTGAAATGTTTTCGATTCATTCATCTTCTTGCATTTTGACTTGTGTAGTTCTGTCCCGACATGTTGTGTGACCGAAAATTTTCGTTGGGTTGGTATCTACAACAAGAACTTGAATTTTTTTAAACTGTCTGAACTTTCAATATTCAAGAACCAAGCAAATATTTACCTAAGGAGGAAGAAAACAAACTTAAAACTTACCATTTTACTACAGGCTTTACAGAATACGCTTCCATTGGTGTAAGCAAGCTCGGGATAGCTTCTGATCCAGGAATTAACCAGGCTCGAATTGTCTTTCGGCATATTGCACTTCTCACAAACAAAAATACTTTTACGGAAGAACTAAACGTTCGCAGCAATAACCGACTAATAATCCGTGAAGAAGTGATGAAACAATATTGCAAACATGAACGCCCCACCGCATCGTTAAGAAAGTACTTGGAAATCCCTAATTCACTACTTGGAAAATTCTGCCTGCTTAAGCCCAAGAAGGGTGCAAACTAGACCCTAATTAATGCAACAACATGTTCTGACGAATTAAGAATTCAGGAAAAAATTTACTCACTTCGACACAAATTCTTTCAAATATGCATATA
This sequence comes from Prosopocoilus inquinatus, assembly GCA_036172665.1. Lineage (NCBI taxonomy): Eukaryota > Metazoa > Arthropoda > Insecta > Coleoptera > Lucanidae > Prosopocoilus > Prosopocoilus inquinatus. Next base: position 48,513,602 of record CM069870.1, read on the forward strand.
TATGCACGTTTTTAAGAAATTTGCGAAAATTGAACAAAATGCTCAAATATGCAAAATATTCATGCAATATGCATTTAGCATAGAATCCGCTCTTTAGTTATTATAATATTATAATAGCTTTTGACTGGGCAAATACTGTTTGTCTGGGCAAATGACTTTCTGAAATTCATTTATTTTTAAAGGCTATTTTCCTAGGCAAATAGTATTTGAGTGGCCCGCTTTTGGGCAAATAGTGTTTTGTTCTGAACGTATTATGATTAAGTGAGTTTATGTGCATATAGGTTACTTTTGAATGCCAATAGTGACTTTTATAAATCTTCGCCTAGTTCCCGATTTTTCCACCTCCTGATAAATTTATCTGGCAGGAACTATCCTTGGAAACCATAGTATCGATAATAGTAACCATAGTATCTTTAATAGGATCGATATTACCTGGCAGATACATTTATCAAGAGGTGAAAAATTCGTATCTAGAAGTTTTATTAGTTCTCATATTAATTTTATTTTTAAGAAGACTGCTCACGCCGAACAATATAAAAATAAGGCAAATGGCAAATAAAAATAAATAATAATAAAGAAATGCAAATTTTGTTCTACTACTTAGAACTTAGATGTTTCAACATAACCTTGAGTTTGGGAGACCTAATTTGATTATAAGAAAGTGTTTTAGTTACTCTTCTGCAGTAAATACTCCATTATTAAGTAGTTTGAGATATAATTTATGACAAAAAAAAATTTTTTAGTGGTCACTACATAGTCAAAAATTCATAAAAAGCTTATGATTTCCTTTTCAAAGGAACATGTATTACACAAGTTCATAATTTTATTTCGTGGAAAATTAAATGCTGTTTGCCCAACAAAGTTTCAGTCAAATACTATTTGCCTAGGAAAATAGTGTTTAAACATAAAACTAGTGTTAAAAAGCTATTTGCCTATTTGCCCAGGAAAATGCTATTTACCTAAAATAACTATTTGCCTGGGACATATACAAAGTTCGCAAAAATCTAATATTTTTTTGAATTTTCTTGATTAGATATAACTATTTCTTTAGAATTTTAATTTGACTATAATTTTATACAACTATATACAATTAAAAAATTATGAAGAATTTTGTTGCAAATCGTTTTTGACTCATTATGTAGAAAACTGGCTTAAATTTGTCAATCCTTATAGTTTTCTTTTTACAAAATGTGTGTCTTAATTGCCAGTCAAAATCTCCTTCGGTTTAGTATTTCGAAAAAAGAAGTAAATGTGCCTTTGGTACTTACCTCTTATGAATGGTTAGCTTATTCATTTATATCCATAAGCAGCATCTAAAACAATCAAATTTGCTCTTGAGTTTTTAACTGTTGGGTGCCCAAGACAATTTGAAACGATTTTTCACGTTACTGGTGCAAGGCTTTTCTTACATAAAATTTTGTGTTACTATTTTTGATTTCTTAATTACACAAATCTTCTAACCCTAACTTAGCCTAAGCAGACCAAAAATTGCAAGAATTGCATCTACTTTTTGGTTTGGACCCGTTTAAATCTGTACTTACAAAATCGACATTGGTACAAACAGTAAATACGATTTCATGGCTACCACCAAAAATATCGATTTTATAAGTACCGATATTAAACGGGTCCAAACCAAAAGGTAGAAGCAATGCTTGCAATTTTCGATCTGCTTAGACTAAATTGGGATTATGAGAAACGTATTATGAACAAATCAAAAACATTAACACGAAATCGTATATGAAAAAGGCCTTGCACCAGAAACGTGAAAAATTGTTTCAAATTTTCTTATGCATGCAACAATTCGGAATCGAAGAGGAAAATTTATTCTATTAAATATTTTTTATGAATATGTAAGAATAAGCTAACCACTCGTAAGAGTTAAATGCCAAATGACCATTGACTGATTCACATCTTGAGCTATACTGGCAATATCGAAATTTTTTTTTTTCGAAATACTAAACCGAAGGAATTTTTTTCTGACAATCAAGACACACATTATGTAAATAACTATTGAATCCTACTAAAATTTTGTTGAATATGTCCAGCAATTCCAAATTACAACAATTTATTAATTTTCGTATCTTAAATAAGTGCTAACACTGAAAATTGGTCACCAGCATTGTCCTACTTACATTTGGTTATCGAATAGGCACAAACTATTGGCGTAAAAAAACTTTTAAAAAATCAATAATAAAAAATTTTCCCATATGGTGCGAACTTTTTGGCGGTCACTATATAAGAATTTTTGGAAAAACTTACTCTATTAATAATAATAATAATCTGTTTTTAGAGTGTAGTCAGTGTCCCATCGGCGCTCGTAGTCAGAATATTTCTTTTCGATTTAACATCATAATTTCGAACTTTCTGCCGTAAAAAATGCCTTAAAAAACGAACTTAGGGAGCGTTTACGCTTCCGAATTGTGTTATGAAACCAAAAAACAGTTAATACTTAATAAAAAAATAAATTGTGAAATATTTGTTAAAACTTAAATGTAATAACGTTACAAGTTTTCTAACGAATATTTTATTTTTCACTATTTGTAATAAAATCTAATACTTATAACTTGAAAGATATTTCTCCTATACGAGTCTTCCAAATGTAACCGCTTGCAATAATTTAGGCAGATTTTAGACTGGCAATAATACAATCGGCCGGTAAACCAGTGGACAAGGGCTGTAAAGGCATAAGCTTTTTTAAAGTCCAACATTGTGTTAGTCGCTCACGTAAAAATAATAAAGTGTATAATTCAACTTGATAAATTTTCCACGAGAATTCATTTAATTTAATAAATTAATTTGTACGGGATGTTACACAAAATTGGTTCTTATTATAACCTAAATGCGTGAGCATGGAGAGATGATTAGTGGAAGCTCGATAGTCCGCAAAAGCAATTTATAAATAGCGTTACTAACGCATCCTAACGGACTAATAGGTCATTACTATTGGAAGCTCAGGAGCCAGCAAAAGTAATTTATAAGTAGCGTTGCTAACATATAGATTACGTATGCATTCAGCCGCACCAGCTGTAAAGTGAATGCGTTACGTTCGAGTTAAAACACGAAATACGTATAAGATTAAAAAAAATGAGTTACTATAACAACTTTTTTTTTTAATTTTGTCCACATTAAATCTAGATGTTTATATGCAAATTACTCTCTCGGGAGTATTCGGCAATGCTGACTATGCAATGTAGGTTACGTTGGTGACCTCGAGCATTAAACACGGTCAATAATCAATGTACCTTAGCTATCTGGGTTCACTATAATTTATAAATTCTTTTGTAAAGTAATCACTTCACTATCTATCTAACCTAAATTAATTCGTGCGTTTACCCCTCCACAAATTTAACAGTTCAAACGAGCTTCAAATATTTTGAACCAGTTGCGTCTGTAACGTCACCGTTATAACACTAAAATGTATTGGTTTGAAACGTTCTGAAATATTTCAAACCAGAAAAACGCCTTTGGTAAAAATTTAAATTAACATCACATTAATATAAGGTGTTCTTTTACTGTGCGCAAATAAAAAAAATCTCAGTATAAGTACGCGAAATGCTACCTTCCGTGGGTATTTTTTGGTGGTTAACGTGGACCACTTGTTTGGAACTGTTGAAATGTACGAGAAAGATAGGAAGGTCAACTTCGTCTTCCTCTCGGTATGAACACGCCCACCGATACCGCACTCGATGTTCAACGTAGAATTTCGTAATAATAATCACTGATATCTTTTATTAATTATTTTATTGCGACAAAGAAAAAATGCCTCAGGTTCCATTATCGGAGCAATTAGAGTGCGCTCCTTTTGCTTCATTTTTTTTAAAAGAACTCAATCAAATCATGGTCCGTTTGCTCTCGATGCAATAAAAGAACGGGTTAGAGCGAAAACAGTAAGAAAATCTAGGAGCAGAAAACGAGTCTATTTTCGGACGCGCGCTCCTCTCTCTTGTATGCAAAAGTAAAGAGCACCAGAGAACACAACATGTATGTGATAAAGTGCGCGATAGTCAACACTTCATCCGTTCGATAGATGCGAAGGAAGCTCACAAAATCTCACAAACGAGCGTGTTAAAAAATATATACAAATTTCCAAATTTACTGAGTACCGCTGAGATACTTTGAGTTTTGCGGTAAAGAGAACACATGTAATTCCTACTATTTAGGAATTAATTTTTTTGAGTGTGACATGCGGTAATATTTCACGCTTGCTATATCAAAGGCCCTGCGTTCATATTTTAGCGATACAAAATGACATATACTGATCATTTATTTTGCACAAATCACTGTGCTTTATAATTAACAGGAATTTCATATTGCAATAAAATTATAAATTGTGTAACCAAATTTATTTATACATCTCAATAAAGCAAATTTGCAATATTACCCAATACCGGCGCTCAATAATTTCTAATTCGGGACGGAGGTGAGTGAAAAATATTCCATACATGTCAGATACTGTTGTAAAACAATACTATACTAAATAAACAGACATTTATTACGATACTAAGAATGATAAAAAAACGATAAATTGGTAATATAGAAATAATAATCGTATGGAACGCGCATCGCCGACTACGCCTGTTGGAATCGATAGGTAGGCAATTTATATGCTTCTAAGGGCAAGAGTGCGGGAAAATACAATGCCCGATTGTTTTCCGATTGTTTTGAAAAGTAGGCTGGTAATATCTTACAACGCATTTTTGTACAGAAACCAACGGTCACTTGCACTTAGGTGTCGTATTGGTTACCTAACCTACGTTGCCAACACGGTTGCCATGTAATTCGCACAGGGATGCGCACTCCATATTACTCTCTATACTGTAAGATTGATAAGAGTCTTGAATTCTAGGTTTTCAAACCAAAACAATTTCTCGCAATGTGTGAGGCTCGTAACCTTGCAAGATTTGTTACAATGTCTTACGCAAAGTTACAGAGAAATATCGATTTAACTAATAAACATTAACTTTAACTATAGTAATCTGCCTCTTTCACTTTGTTGAAATTTATGGAAGATGGAAACAAGAGCGTTGGAAGAAGCCTCGACACCTTCTGGTAAAGAAAAAGAAGATCAAAGATTTTACGCAATTTTACATCAAATCTTGCATGGTGTCATACGGGTCTAAAAAGTATTTAGTAAAAGAAAGAATAAAGTAAACGATAAGTTAGGAAGAATCTTCGATTTTTAGCTTTCAAATGAAACTAATTTAAGATAAGAGATATTAATCTCGTTTTACTTTCTTTACCTATACATTTACAGGTGTTATCGAATAAGATGGCAATAATTATACCTAGTACAGACGACATCAAAATATTGCAATTGCTCTAAGGGGGCGCAGCAGAATAAATCTAAAAACAAATGAACGCAAATTGGAACTAATTTATCAAATTATCATAGATTGAATGAATTAAAACTGACGTTTTGTTTTACGGTGACAACCCAAATTTATGCTCGCTGTTGTGCATATACCGCATATCTAAGATAGTTATGAAATAAAATGATGAGTGTAAAATATTTAAAAATTTAGCATTTGACAAGCATTTGGCATCAGTGTTCAAGTTCGAGTATCGACGGAAGGGGGGGGGGGGGGAAACATAACACAGCTCAAAAGGGGGTCGCGAACCCTAAAAGTTTGGGAAACGCTGAGCTACAAGGTGTGATAATTGTACCACGTATAGACGGCGTTAAAATATTACAATTTAAGCTAATTTATCTTCATACAAGAATTTTTTGCTTCTGAGATATAATCTATAAAAGCAATAATTTGAAATGTTATGTACTGTATATTGACTTGTAGAGTAAAATTCTAGCTAATATTTTCAAGGTTTGTTAGAGCTTTGCGAAATTTCGAGTTTCTGCAGCAATGTAATTTTTCGATCTAATTATTTTTAAACCGGTTAATCTGACGAAGATGGAACTTTGTTCATTTCACCGCTGGTGATAAGGGTTACAGAACTTTCAATCGATCTCGATTCGCTTGATAGCGATTGTACGTATATCAAGAACGTAGAACTTACTCGTGACAGATAAGGTTGCAGTCCCACTGATGGTTCGTGGATAATCGTGGAGAAGCGATTAACATTTTAACCAATGGAGAAATTCTGTTCTTTTTGACACATATGATATTGGTTTAAAATTTTTTATCGCACGTGCACGATTGGCTGCGATCAATCAGTGGGACTGCAGCCTTACTTGATAAAATTTTTAAGTTTTATTTTGTGTGATACATCATTATATTTAGGAAAAATTATCAATTAAAAGTGCCAAAAAATTACGTCGTTTGGTTTATTAAGTACCAATAAAAATACTTCAATTACAATGCTAATTAGTTCAAACTACATCTCAATATCGTAAGTAACAAAAAAGTTACCGCAAATAAAAGAAATTGAGTTGATACCTGGAATAGCAGAAAAGTTATGGGACTTTTACGAAGCTCTGGGACAGCCTGTATATTAAAAACATCAAAAATTTTATAACCATTTAAATTTTCTTATTTTGTGCCTAAATGATAATAAATATCAAACGAACGATACAGACACGAAAAATTTTCCTTTGGAATGCTTCTTTCTAAAAGTGTATTAATTAAAGTTATCTTCCTAACCTCGGAAAAGTTTTAGTAAGATATGTTGTGGCAAACCTGTTTGTCATGCTAGCAGTTCACTGCAAGTAAAGTAAGGTTTATACTGTCACAAACAACTAATTACTAAACATTAATAACTATAAAAGTTTGTACTGATATGAAACGGTTTATACAACTCCACTAAAAATTAAGAATTCGTTTATTTTAATTATTAGTGATAATAATGTCTTCATCAGATATACTAATAAACTAAAGTAACAGAAAAACAACTTCTTATAAATATCTAAAGTTACCTGTCCAAATTCTGTGAACTAGGGTGCAGGGATGTAAAATAATAGATGTTTATTCGCAAAATAGATTTAGTAATGGTGAATTTGTTGCATTTCGAAACGTGGCAACAACGCATCTCCTCCGAGTTTTGTATTTATCTGGCAACACTGTATGCCGTTGCTTCTCCGCATTATCTTTCCAAATATGGTCAGGAGTAATTTCATTGGTTATCGAAGCATTAAAGCCGTGTTTGACCTTTCAGCTGATTGGCTGGTTTTCTTAGCTTCGTAGAGCGTTTCGCGGATTACTTGTTACTTGTTGTTCTGCTCTCACCGGCTAAAGGTGTGTTTGGTGTTGTTGTGAATTTAACGAGATTCTTTCTGAAATTTAGCAGAAGAGCTTATCTAAGTTTGTGCCAGAATCTTCTCTTACACCACTAGCGAGTTTTTGGGATATTTTAAAGCCTCATCTGAAGCCTGAGCTGTTTATATACTCTGGTAAATTTTAGGAATCGCATGTAGCCATTATGGACGCTAACGGCTTTCTTTCTTTCTTTTTTCAGGATTTTACTTTTACCTTCTGTTTTACTTCTTCGGTTGCATTTAATATCGTTTTATACTTTCCTCCTACAAGTGCGATACTACTCCTTGGTAGATTAATCATCTTATCCATACGCATTGAGTTTTCACGGAGACGGATTCGCCATCTCCTGGGCTGACGTCGAAACTCTCTCGCTCACGAGCGTATCACCAGGTGTCGCTGTTTGATCCAAACGCCGCAACGGGGTTTAACCTGATTATAACCTGACACATTTGACGTTCGAATACGTAAGTCGTTTATTTGTTATTTTATTTAACGATTTTGATATCCCGTTTCGATGAATGCATGCCCTTTACGGAGAGTGAATTTTGGCTGAACTCATAGAGTATCGTTACGTTGTACGTGTGGATTAAGTAGCAGTAACTATAACGTAAGTTTCATTGTTTATGCTCATTATTTTACTGCATTTTGTTGTAGTTTAATAAAGACAGAATTTGTGAATTTATGTGTCTCGTTCGTATTCTACCTTCGCCTATAATTTGTTCACAAATTAAAATACCACTGGCGGCGTTGCCTTGTGAAAAATGGAACTGGCAACAGTGTCCTAGTAAACATTTGGTAAAAAAAATGGCAAGTGTTTGAAATAAACGATAAGGTTATACGTTCGGAACAAATCCCTGGTTATAATTATGATAGCTTCATGGCTTTTACCTTATTGTTCGCAAGCAATTTTATAGCAGACAAACTGTAATTAATTGAAACGGTTTGTTAAAATGAATATAAATGTAAATAAACTAATAGTAAAACTGATTTGTCAAATTACTTTGACATGAAACTTCAAATACCTTGCCAACTTGGTATTTTGTTAATGTTCTATAGGGGACTTATGTTTTATACCAACATAATGCAACAGTTGGTGGTTTTTTTAACTTGTGAACAACATACAAGTGAGATACGGTTAGCCTCGAGTTTTGTTTGGAACCTTCTGCAAACATCAAGTCCGTCCGGGGACGCTGATGAGGTGGTTTTATACAATCAGCTTGGGTTTATTCTGTACTGTCGCCCGAATACTTTACTATCATAATATTACCCACCCCCATCCTCTCTGTAGCTAGCCGAGGGGAAAAGCTGGTGAACGACCCAGCGCAGACTTGTCACCAGGTCCAGCTAACATTAGAGGCTATTCATTTTACAGTAAATTCGGTCATAAATTATTCATTTCTGTTTGGTCATTTAATAACAAATTCAAATTTTTTAGTTTCTTTATTTGTAATGATTCAAGCAAATTTAATTTTGTACCTTTGTTTTCTATATGCACTGTTATAAATTCAAAATTGGAATCATGGTTGTTGTCTATTAAATGGTTTGAGAAAGAGGAATCGGTTTTTCTGTTGAGAGTTTCTGTGTTCTGATATTCGTTTTTTTAAATGTTTGTCCAGTTTGTCCTACACATACTTTCTGGCATGTATTGCATGTAAGCTATACAATCTTGTAATGCTGCACATAGACGAAAATTACGTGATCAGATAATACATGTCTGAATCATATAAAATTGCACATAGAGGTTTTAACATTACGTTACTATAGTTACTACTCAATTCTCAATACTGAATCATTTAAAAACTGCACATATGAACTATTAAGGAAGGGAATAATTGATCTATCCTGAAATTTTGCGGCAAATAACGCAAAGACCTCTGTCAATGAACATCTGAAAATAATGTGCACCTACATTTTTACTTTTTCGGCGGATGTATGCATTTTACAATAAATCAAGAGAACAATTTCATTCAATCTGACAATTCAAAATCAGTAGCGTCATTACTAACAACCCACGGTAACCATGGCGAAGAAAATAAATTTGGAAATAATAATGTAATAAAGCTTCCGTTGATGAATACTATGTGCAGTCTTATAAGATTCTCAGTGCATACTCCTGATGTATGGTGTATTGGGATTTTGTCTTTATTATTTTTAATGTATCTCGCTGTGGTATTGTTAGTTTCAAATGCTATTCGGATATTTTGTTTCATTAGGAATTTGCTTATTTTAATTGTAGATTGGCCAATATACTGGGTGTCCCGCGCCATGTGCTCACCCTTCTAGAATTTTTATTTATTAATAGATTAACCTGAATTTTGGAGACAATAAATTAAACAAAAAATGGAATTTTTCGACATATTGCTAATCGTCATAGGACTTCCGGTTTTGCCAGAAGTGATATCAACTTTCTTATTTTAAATGGAACACCCTATATATTTTTACATATTTAAAAGCTACGGATCATTATTAGTTCGAGTACGTATCAACTGATAAGTTTGGTTTCCATGACAACGAAAAAAAACTTTTTTTATTTTTCAATCTAGAAAGTTAGAAGAGAATATTTTCCCATTTTGAATCGCATTTTTTCGATCTAATACGATCAAGTGTTTCCAGAAAGTCACTCCTTTGATGGCATTTTGATTTTTAACATTTTTACGGTATTTTCATTAGGTCGTAACTCATTTTTTTAAGTAGAAACTCATGCTTCTTAGCTTAGTTCAACAGAACATTTCTTTTTGAGCACGTTGATACCAAATACATCATATTTTCGTTGAAAATCATTTGAAATTAAGAGAGTGTAAGACAGGCTCTATTTTAAATTATTTTCAAAGAAAATTTGACGTATTTGATATCAGCGTTCTCAGAAAAAAATGTTCTGTCGAACTAAGCTAAGAAACATATGAGTTTCTATTAAAAAAAATGAGTTAGGACCTAACGAAAAATTCGAATGCTGAAAAAATGCTAAAAAGCAAAATACCATCAAAGGATTGATTTTCTCGATACACTTGAACATATTAGATCGAAAAAATGCGATTCGTATCTTTCTAGATTGAAAAATAAAAGGTTTCTTTTTCGTTGTCATGGAAACCAAAATTAACAATTGATACGTGTTCGGACCGATAATGATCCGTAAATTTCAAATATGTAAAAATATGTAGGGTATTCTATTTAAAATAAAAAAATTGATATCACTTTCGGCAAAACCGGAAGTCCTATGACGGCTAGCAGTATGTCAAAAAACTCCATTTTCTGTTTAATTTATTGTCTCCAAAATTCAGGTTAATCGATTAATAAATAAAGATTCTAGAAGGGTGAGTACATGGCGCGGGACACCTGGTATGTAATGGTTTTAAATTTATTATCGGTGTCACTTTCTGTAGTTGGGAATGCTTTCGATACAGATTTTTGCAGTAACTTTTTAGATACAATGTGATTTATAATTATTGGGTAGTAGTTATTGTTGTGTGCTATTTATTTTATGACACTATCTACCCGGATATAAACCTCATACTTAGTTTTATTCAATCACCCTCAGTTTCTATTAAACATCGACTAAATTGATTAGGCAAATTTCGCTTACCGAAGTGTCTTTCCGATATATTAATCAATCAATCAATCAATCAATCAATCTTTATTTATACAGCGCCATTTACGTGGATGTACATGTCATCTAACTTAAACTATCTAGTTCTAAAGATAGCAACATATTAACATTAAATTATTGAAATAAAAACAGTTTTTTGGTGATTGATGTTTCTATACATCATAATAAGATGCCCAGAGTGTGCGTAAACCATCCTGATAACCTTTGCTACATTGCGGTCAACTTACTGTTAAAAGTAGTTTGAGACACCATTAGTTAAAAATTGTTATTTTAATTATTTTGGCTTTCCGGTGCCAAATTTGTACAAAACCTGGACTTCTGGACTGTGCACAAGGTATTAGTTTATTAACATCATGGGTTAAAAGATTTCGTCATATGCCATTCGCGGTTCCAGTGAACTTAACTACTGTTGCAAAAGAACTGAGGGTGACTGATATTTTTTAAAAACACAGAGTAGTTACAGGCTAGTTGTAGATACAAAGTAACCCATTCAATTTCATTTATCTTTTATTAAGGTCATTTTTGTTTGTCAGTGTAATTAATAAATCTAATCGTTTTTTCAAAAGATTGACAGAAAAAGCTTTTCCAGTAATTTATTTTAACATTTAGTGATCAAGGCCGTGCTGATAGTTTGGTATAAATTGAATTCCGTTACTGATCTTTTCTTAATATCTCAAAACTGAGCGAATGAAAAATTATCAAACATCACAGACAGATTCATCTTGAAGAGTATTTTAAAAAACCTACATGGAATTCTGATGTAATATAATTAGGGAAGCCAATATTCGAGCACCTATAAATTAACATGGGATTTCCTACGTTCAAAACGCAGCACCCTGCATACCTATTTGAAGGGTTATTAAAGATATAAAGCTACGGATCATTATTATTATTAGATTCTAAATTATCCATAAATATTTCGGTAACGGGCTTAGAGGGTTTCCCATAATTAAACCTTCGTCAGTATGGTAAAACTTATTATTTGATTACTGGGTTTGTGTTATTTTTTTTCCAGGAGGTTATTGACTACCTACTAGAAATTGATTAACTGGCAGTTTCGTTTGATGGTACACTGGGGACAAAGTTTTTTACATCAAATTAAATTATTTTTACATTGTCAGATAGTACAATATCTTTAATTTTATGGATTAACTAGTAAGAATTTTTAATAATATATCTTGGTTTAAATTTAGAGTATTCATTTATAATGTCGATGAGTTTTTTAGAGAGTTTAACTGAAGGAGTTAAAAACGAGACTACGGGCCTAATGCGGTAATTATCTTTGTGTAATTTTATCAGTGAATAAAGTTTGGGAGGTTCTGGATTCATCAATAGTAATTTCCGTTTTTCATACTCGTTAAATAACACGGAAGAATTATGTACAATATTTTTAGTTTCTGTTTGGTATCTGTTAGTGGGGTCTTTCTTTAATAACTGGTATTTTTCAGACTCTATGAAATTATTAGTTTTGTAAATGTAATCTATTTTGCGCTGCAGCTTACGAACATGGTCGACAACGCCCAGACAGTTGCAGACATTGAGGAGGCTATTTTGGATAGCGTTAAATGTCGACCCGGATCCACTAATATAATAGGTGTGTTTTTTTTACCGGAAAATTCAGAGTAACTCAGCGACATTCAGTAACCTTGGAAATTTGTATGTTTTTTACACGCTCGTTGGTGAGATTTTGTGAGCTACCTCCGAATCAATCAAATAGGGATTTAGGTTAGAATGCATGTGTACGTAATGGCTAAATGTCTCGTTTGACATTTGCGCGATGTCAGTGGAAATAATTTGTTTTTTTTAGAACGTTTTAACTCAGTAAAACTCACCTCACTTCTGATATTTACTGATCTGAGTCGAAAGTAAAACGAACACACCCTATACCACAGACTTCTGACAACGCGTCAGGTTTGTTTAAGTCATCGTTACTAGGCAACAGTCACAGCACAGCCATAATTTGGCGGACAGTGATATTTTTAGCAAATTTTTAAATAATTTTAACTTGATAACTAGAACTTTCACCAAAAAAATATATTTATAAAAATTGTTACTCTTGATAAGTTTTATTGTCAGTCAGATTAATGTATTTATTTCTGTGACACGTTGTATAACGCATATTATGGAAAAGCGGTCCGGCCGCGGATTTTTAGTATTGCAAAACGAACGGAGCGTAGTGTATCGCTCATTTTGATACGCACATGTGTTCTCTGGTACTCTTTATTTTTGCCATACAAGAGAGGGGAGTGATCGTCCGAAAATCGGCTCGTTTTCTGCTCGTCTGTTACTCCTCCAATTACTTAAGCTTCAAGAACAGATAAAATAGCGACAATTTACGATCGCTTTTTGACCTGACATTTGTCGCTATTTTATCTGTTCATTACTCTTACATCGCAATTGCGAATAAATTGGACAAGTCGTTTTTGTTTGCAGTGGGAATGTCGAGGTACGTCTCTGCTGAAGAAGCCCCAAGCAGGGCTGAAACAGCTGTATAGAGGCTGCTCGAGGTTTTTACTGCAATCAAAAACGATTTGCACTAAATTTTTCTATTAAGCTTTAAGCTTTATTCTCACTATCCTGCAAGTGGCCTGCCGTGCACGGGCAAGAAACGGGCTCTGCACGGGTTGCATTCTCATTATGCGGGCATCGGCCCGGGAAAGCGCGCTGCTTGCACGCGGGGTTTGTTTCTACTAATATTTGCCGAATATATACCGCGCCGATTCTGCGTGTTGCAGAGTTTAGATTAGTATTATATGAATCATGACAGAAATGATGACACATCAGCAAAAAGTTTAGAATTACTCCATCGTATTCACGATTTATAACTTTGAAAAATAAAAAACAAAAAGAAAATTTCGTTGTCATGGAAACCAAAATTAGCCAGTGATACATATTCGAACTGACAATGGTCTGTAGATTCCAAATATGTAAAGATATACACTCTGTTCCACTTAAAATAAGAAGGTTGATGTCACTTCCGGTGAAACCGGTCGTACAGTTGCCGGTACTGCATTGAAAACTTTAGCTTTTTATTTTATTTCTCGATCCTGAATTTTATGTAAAATTCTAGAAGAGTGAACACAGCGTGAATAGCCTATATTGAGTATTGAACATGGGTTTAGTAGAACTCTTTTGTTGCTTTGATCTCTACTATCACCTGCCAAACGTTGTACAAGTTTTTTATTAAGACCCTGTAGAAACATTATATTGTGTAAACATTGTTTCAATTAATTAATTATAACGAAAAACATGATTAATTGTGATTATATAGGGAATAAGTGCTCGAAACAGTAAAAGTACATATTCCTTTCCTGGTCTTATATTGCTGCACATATTTTTCAGTAGTAAGTAGTCGCAGTTAATGGAAAATCCCGTAAATTTTATCTCACAAGGGTGCGATAGCTGAAGTAAAAATGTTATCAACGATTTATGTGTTTCACTTAAGGGTTTTACATAGCGAGCGTCCTAGGTGCAGCGAGATATCTTTGGATTTTTGTATTAAAGTTTTATTGAAGACATAACTTTATTTACTGTCGTCTTTATTTGCTTAATTACAACTTTGAAAAGATATCTTTTATTGGTGATATAATTTTATTGCAAGAATAAAATCTAACTGCAAAAAAAAACAGATAGCTAAAGATTCTGATACGTTGGCACTTATTCGTAGGAGTATTCAGGAATTCTTTACTAACAGTTTGTTTGATGACTACCACTTCTATTTTTTCTGTCAGGGAATGTGCTGTGGAACTACGATTCTGATTGATTTAATTGGTAAATTGGTATTGGTATTTTATTCAACCGTCAGAAAATGCAAAAATTTCTGACATTCTTGGAGTATTAAAATGAACCTTTGATACAACGTAGATTATAAACAGTGCTTGGACAGTTAAGAAAATTTTATTATAGACAACTGATAAATTTTTGAACAAAATCTAGGCAACATATAAAATGTAAGCTTTATACACTGCTCCAATAAATTAACGCATCACGCAATAAAATCAGAAATTTTCGATTTTTTCAAAATTTACAGTAACTGGCATTCCTATGAAATAGCTAAGCGTACAAAGTTCATTTTTCAACATTTATTTACATTTGATTATCACTTAAGGGTGATTCCATAAAATTAAATCACATGCAACTTCAATTACCAAAAAACTAATTTTATCGAACATGCATCTTATGAAAATTCTGGGCCAGAACATGCATCTTATGAAAATTCTTTTTATTCAAAGATTTTTACAAAACTCACTCAGAAATACCTTTTATAATAAACAAATAAACCAAAATTAATTGTCCACATACATACACTGTTTGTTAAGCCAACTTAATGAATTTGTAACAAATCAAAATATCTTCTATATTTATTAATTTCCGATAAAATGATAAAGAAAAATTTTAATTCAGAATTTTATTCTCTATCGATTGGTCAAATAATATATAGGATGTACCATTAAAAAATGTGTTGTTTTTCCTTTATTTCATAAACGAGATGTTCAATTGTTTTTTTTTTGAATGCATCGTTGCAATCAGGGTAAAAGGTACTACTAGTTTGCTAATTTAATCGTATCTGTAACTTTAATAATCAGAAAGTTAGCAATAGTGCCGAGTTATTTCTGAACAGTCTGTGTATGTACAGGATTTTTTTTATATTTTGCACCCTTTCTTCCAACTTCAAAACTTCCTTCGGTCTAGTATTTCGAAAAAAGGAAGATTTCAATATTCTCAGTTTTGCTCAAGATATAAAGAAGTAAATGGGCAGTTGGTACTTATCTTTTACGAATGATTAGCTTTTCATTTATATCCATAAGCAGTATTTAAAACAATAAAATTTGCTCTTGCGTTTTTAGCTGTTGCGTGCACAAGAAAATTTGAAACGTTCTCGAACGTTTCTGGTGCAAGGCTTTTTTTACAAAAAAATTTGTGTTATTACTTTTGATTTCTTGATTACACAAATCTTCTAACCCTAACTTAGCCTAAGCAGACCGAAAATTGCAAGAATTGCATCTACTTTTTGGTCTGGACCCGTTTCAATTCGTGCTTATAAAATCGACATTGGTACAAACAATAAAGACGATTTCATGGTTACTGCGAAAAATATCGTGCGCAAGGCCCAACCTTCGACGAATTGTTTGTGACGTGTTAAATTCTTAACTTCTTAAATTACATTAAACTAAGTAATTAAAATAAATCAAAATAATTGAAAACTAAATAATAAGCTATCCTAACATAAAATTAAAAAAAAAAACTATTCTAAGATAAAATAAAATTATAAATTTCAGTAAAACCGAACAATGAATGAACAAGCTAACCACTCGTAAGACCAAATGACCCTAGACTGCTTCACATCATTAGCAAAACTGAGAATATCGAAAATTTTCCTTTTTTCGAAATACTAGACCGAAGGAAATTTTGTCTGGCAGTCAAGACACACATTTTGTAAATAACTATTGAATTCTATTAAAATTTTGTCTAATATGTCCAGCAATTCAAAAAAAATTAATTTTCATATCTTAAATAAGTGCTATGTTTAGCAACACTAAAAGTTGCTCACCAGCATTGTCCTACTTATATTTGGTTATCATGCACAAACTATTGGCGCCAAAAGTTTTTTTAAAAAAATCAATAATAAAACATTTTCCCATATGATGCGAAATGCCAAAAGTTATAAGTGGCGGAACTAAACGTGCAATAGTGAAGGCATTTAATTGTTGTATAAATGATCGCCTAAATTTAAAAAGCGAAGCGGATTTGAAGAACTGCCGTATTAGCAGAAGAATCTAAATAAATGCGCATTGGAGGACGTGGTGAAAGAAGTAAGACAGAATTCTAAATAAGATCCAAATGACCGTGGAAAAAGTTCTAAGTCATCAGCAACAGCAAGAAGATCTTAAATCCCATACGTGTAATTACTTTTTTAATGATAAAATAATAAGTATCATCTGTTTGCTGGGGACGATATTTCTCGTTCTAACGGAATTCTAAGTCTTACTTTAGTCGAGCTGGCAACGGTGGCATTATTAAAATAATAATAATTAAAAATGACCATCAATAAATTTTCTGACGTTTGTGTTTCATTGTAATACCAACAAAAATGTCACCCTAACAGTGCCTACTTTGAATCTAAAAAGAAGGTGAACAGCTAATATATGTAGTATTTATGAACAGATAAAACAGCGACATCCTACGATCGCATTTTACCTAACATTGTAGTACGATAGACAAATTGAAGCGGGTTTGCTACATAATAAGTCCCTCATGCAAGGCGGCCATGCTTGCTGTCAAAGCATAATGAAAATTTTAAAAATTTTGTTTAGTATTTATGTTTTATTTTGACACGTCTAATATAGTGTATTGTGTCACAAGGGCAGAAAGTGAGCATTAGCAGCTCGCAGCTAAGAGCTGCACGAGCGAGCGAAGCCTAGCTCTAAACAAAAAGTAATTAAAAAATTATAACAAAAATCTTTATTTATTTAAAGAAATTTAAGTTGTAACCATGGCTGAAATATTTACGAATTAGTTACATTGTAGTGAAAATAGAAAGAAAATTGCAAACTTCTCAAAGTTAATTTGTTTTGAAGCAAGAATATTGTAACATAAACGTGAACACATCGTAAGTTTGCAAGCTAACCTGGAATATCCACCAATATAAACTCACAAAAGTACTTATACCGGCTGTTTCAAATTGGGTGTGCACTGAAGGGATCTCCTAAACCGTAAGAGATACAAATATGGTTAAATGGAAGAAAAGTTGCACGAATCAATGTCTAACTCGTATTCATTAACAGAATGATTTTTTTATTATTTCTTCTTGAGATATTAATAAAAATGTATAAAAATCGATTTACTTTTTCTCTCTGTATCTCTTTTATTATACATAATTTTCAAATTCTGATTTAACTTTCAGAGGCACTCTGATTCTGCTTCGAGTAGGAGTAAGAGAACTAAAGTCAAACGTTTCGTCTTTCCACGACCATCATCACTTTCGATTTTTTATATACAACTTATGTCTTTTTATTGTTCTATTCGATAGCACTTTTCCTCCTGATTGTAATGATATATCACACTTAATAGTTGATATTAATTTGAAGCTTTAATTATTCAGATTTTATATGAAAATTTATTTAATACATAATTTCAAATTTTTGGTTCATTTTATTATTCCAGACGATAGCATTTTTTGCTGGTGATTTCAGTGAGTATAATACTTAATACCTTTTTTTCAAGTAAAGTTACTATATGACAAAAAACTGATTCAGTATCGTTGCTTTTCTTAATAAATAAATTCATTCCTAACCACTTTTTTTTTATTTGTTAAGTATTAGCAACTAACATTCAGTTGTCAGAAGAAGAAAAATCAATAAGTATTGACTAAATGATATTAGGTGGTTAACACAAACCAAATAAACAGCGGTATAAACATATGAAATTACAAGAACAAAATAAATAAGTTGAATAAAAATTATAGATGAACATGAGTTTGTGAAATAAATAAATTAAAGTAAATTCTCGAAATGTCCTCCACTGTTTTCAAGACACACATTCGTTCTTAATCCTGTGTTGTCTAGCGTGTCGAACATTTCTGTAAGAACCTGATATTCGCCTTCTTAGTTCCTCCTTATTATATTTATCTTAAAACTTGTAACTGTTTCAATGTCCAAAATATAAAGCCTACTTTATCCTGTTTAAATTATGGATGGTGATCCTGATATAACGTGTCAAACTTCAACTGGTCAAAACGAGTGACAATATTTAGTACCATTTTTGGACTTAACCATATTTAAAAAAATTAAAGATAGTGAAGTGTTGAAAGCCCCTGAGTGCTAAAGAAATTTCAACAAAATTACATTGTTATACAAAGTATCTTTCAAATTTATCACAAAAATATTCGCTTTTAGCTGCCAGTTTCTTTGTAGAAGGCACTATTCTGTAATATCTAAAAATTTTTAACAGATAAAACAGCGACATCCTATGATCGCTTTTTGACCTGACATTGCAGTAGGATAGACAAATTGAAGCGGATTTGCTACCTAATACGTTCCTCATGCAAGGCGGCCAAGCTTTCTGTCAAATCATAATGAAAGTTTTAAAAATTTTGTTGCTACGTTTCTGCTGACGAAGCCGTAAACAGAGCTGAAACAGCTATACAGAGGCTGCTCGTAGTTTTCACTACAATCAAAAACAATTTGCAACAAAATTTTTGAATATTTTTAGTATAATTAGTTTTCACTTTTTCTTTTAACCCAACAGTGCGAGTCAAAATTAAAAACTAGGCTTTTTCATTCCTATACCAAAGCTGAGATACTAATCTAGCAAATTATATTAGAACCACTAGATGTTTATTGGTAAAAATTCATTTTCGTAAGTGCAGTGCCTTATTAAAATAACGATACATAAAATCCTTAAATAGTTTTTATTATAATTTACACTAAAGCACTGCTATAGCTAAGAAAATAGACTAAAAATTTGAAATTATTTATTAAATAAATTTTCATACAAAAATCTGTATTATTTAACAAAAATCATTCTCTCAAAGGATACGAATTTCGTATTTATTTGTGCAAACACATAAATGTTACTGCAGCTTGTTTACTACAAGTTTGACGACCTTGCAAATTAATACCGTCAAAGCTGTCGAATAGAATTAATGGACTCGGGATCTGTTCTATTCGGTTTACTCCATATCTGAATCGTATAAATGCTTGTATTTTTTTATTGTTAGTCATATTTCCGATATAAATCACTTCAAATGAAAATATCAAGTGTTATATGAGAGGCACATAACTTTCTTTACATTATTTTTAATTTAATAAACATATCGTAATAATCTGATTACATCCCTTATTCCAAGATTACCATAACAGTATTGTTAACGGTATTTTTCCTTTTGTTGTTTAGGTTTGGCTGAAATGACGTTCTAATTTGAATTTTTAAACAACCGTAATCCGGGAAGATGCCGACCCCCTGGAGAAAGCATACCATTAGTGTCGCGGCAAGCAAACCGTCACTTGGTCTTTCTTCTTCAATATTTTCTTGTAATAAACTTTGTTGAAATATTCGTCAGTTTAATTATTTTCGATCACCAATTTAACGAAAAGAAGTGTAGCGAATTACTACTAAAATACAAATATCACTTGTCTTCATTTGCATCACAAGTCTGAAAAAGCCGACGATGATGACCAAAACAATGAAAGTTTATCTGCGTTTCATCTGGCTCTTTCAAAAATAAAATGATTTATTAATTTGGAAGAAATTGACAAAGAAAAGTGAAGCATATACCGTTTAGGATTCATTTGGACTGGTTGCAGTCAGAGTATTTGCATCTGATAATAATACAAGATGAATAAACTCGTGCGATCAATGCTAGTGAATCGAAAACATTACCTAGTAGATATTTAAAGCATCATTAAATTTTTCAGAATCGCTGTCAAATTGCTCGGTAAATTTGGGTTACAGTCGTAGACTTGCGGCACCTACCCTTAAATTATGAAATATTGTTAATTATAGATTTTGAAAAGGCTTCAAGAATGAACCAAAATGCAGGTGTCACAGTATTGAAGCATCATTTTGTGTGCTTCATACATATTCAAGAAAAAATTGTAAAAATTCATTAAGGCCCAATTTTACAATGATGGTTTAACTTTGAGCTGAAGCTTAAATTCTTCACAATTGTTGAAATAATCGGTTCTAAGGGTTTAAGCCTTAGCTCAAAATTGAGCCTCATTTGTAAAACTGGACCTAAATCAGTGGAAATGAAATTATCTGTAGAACACTGACAGATGATGCTATTCATAAACTAAATCTATGCTGCTGCTGAACTAATGCTAGTCTTACACCTGTTCTTTATTCCACCATCACCAAACAATAGAGATACATACAAGAAACAAATAGTACCAATAGCCTCTGAAAGGTTTGTAAAAACCATAGCAAAACGTACTTGCTCATAACATTAGTAAATATCTTTCTAAATCTGTTTGAATGCTTGCTAAATTTGATACTCGTTGTTTATTCTTTATTTCATTACACACATACACACCAGCCAAAGTCTTTCTGTACCACACAATTTCTATGCCGGGCAGCCTTGCGTACCGCCTTAAACTGTGTCTTCTCGATTTTTCTCTCTTTAATACACGTAGATAGACAAGGTTGAACTCAGGAACGAATGTCGTCACGAACCACTTCAGCTGGGGCAATCGTACATTACACCAAAGTGATTTATTTATTTTATCGAGTTGCGTCGGAAGTCCAGGTTTTTGTGATATGCAAGGAAGAGAATTCGGGCCACTTGTTGCGCGAAAGGTACGAAAATTTAGTACTCGGACTGTATCAGACTCGTCCACTACCTGCACACTCTGGAACTGCACGATTGCACGTCTGCCCTTCACACTCGATACACTTCAATCCATCGGAAAGGTGGCAGGAGTAAATAGTACATTCAGCGTAAAAAATGTTCACAACTAAGTGGCCTCAATTCTTTTCCTTGGAATGTGTAACGGCACCGAGGTGGAGTAACATTGCTCCTGTCCACTCACACACTGGAGTGCGTTCAAAAAGGACGTCCGAACGGGTGAGAGTTATACCGAGTGCACTAACACCTTTCATAAATTAAATTTCAAACTAGTCGTACCTGGCCCTTGAAACGTTCTAAAATCGCAAGGGTGTAGCACTCGGTGTGCGCTCCCAACACCCTGCTCAGGAGCGAGGTGAATTTCGCCCGATATGCACAATATGTGAGATCATAGGTGTATGATAGATATGAAGCGAAACAAATTGCATAGAACTTTATAAAATAAAATATATTTATTCTCCCTACTGAATGTAATTAATTTTTGTTAGCAATTTTTATATGATTTGTTTTTGGAACCAACAAAATTAAATATGGAACAAGCGTTGATATTAATAACATTAAAATATTAAACGATATCGAAATACCCAGATTCATGTAGTAATTGTTGGAAATTTGGTTACTAAATAGGGGATTTTATTTATGTTATAGTTTGTAATACTGTTTCAGTTACTAAAAGTAATGTTGGCAAGATTAAGAGTAATGAGAGAGACGTGACACGTGTAGCATTACCGAGTTTTTCTTTATTAAATCTCTAAACAATTTAATAAGTTACATAAGACATGTGAGAGAATTGTTCCCTGACAATTTTTCAGAAGTGGGATTGAATATTGTACGGTAGTAGGTATCAGTTGTGTAGTGTGGTTAAAAGGAGAAAAACGTACATAAGATGACGTACAGCAAGTGTTCTTTGGAAAATTTCGAGCAGTTTGAAAGACAAATAGATGCAGATGAAAGAGTTATGAGTGTAGTAAAAGACAAGAACAGAGAGAAGTCTGAAGCACAGGGTAAAAAAAAGTAGTACGGAGAGTAAATTTGAAGCTGTGCCCGAGACAGTGGAAGATGGAAGTTATGAAAAAGTTGGTTAAGTTACCATCAACGTTTTGTTAACACAAAGTGCCGAAATGTTAAAACTGTTGCAGTTGCAGCCCAAACAGCACGTGAAAAATTGTAGTGTCATGCCCGATTTGTTTAAAAGTATAGAGAAATTCAATGGCGGGTCTACAGCGGGAAAGTTATGGTTAGAAAGATTAGAAAGTGCAGCATGTCTTCACGCATAGCCAGATTCTTTTGCACTAGAAACAGCCCGGGTACATACGGTTGGTGTGGCATGATATTGGGCAGAAGCAAGGCGAGTTGAACCACCTTCCGTAAAACTTTCTGTCAAGAGAAAAATTTAACAGAATGTTGGAAAAGAATGCAGAAGAAGGCGCAATTGAGTAAAGAAAATATCAGCGTGTATTTTCAAGAGAAGGTAAAGTTATGTTATGAAAGATCAGGAGATAGAGAAATAGTGACTAGAAATCAAGATTTGAAACCAGCAATGCAACCAAGTGAAGTAAAGAAAGAAAATCAAGAAGGAAAAGAAGTAAAATGTTATATATTTTAAAATATTGCAATAAAAGGCACATAATCAAGGAAACCAATAAGGTGTTTTAAGTGTCATAGAAGTGGACGTATAGCAAATAATTGTGAGCAGAACATTCGCAATAGAATAAAGTGGGTAAGCAACAATAAAAGTTTGCATGATTTTGAAAAATATGTTAAAAAAGTAGATATTCTGCAATGATAGATTGTGGTAGTTCTGATTGCACTATAAACAGGACAGTGGCCATTGAAGGCAATTTTGTAATAAACAAGGAGCCAACTGAATTGAATGGATTTGGACCAAGTTCATTTAAAGTCAAATTATGTGGCACGGCGGATGCTAAAATTAAAATTGATGGTGTAGTTGCAGACAAGGTAAAAATAAGAATTGTATCAGATGATGTACAGCCGACAGATGTAATAATTGGAAGAACTTACACGGGGCAACCTCACATTGCCTATTACAAGGTGAATGACAAATTTTGGTTTCAAGAACTGAACTACAGCTGCCATTGGTGGATGAAGTGAACTACAGCTGCCATTGGTGGATGAAGTATCTGAGACTCGAAAAACTGTAAAATTTGTGTCCCAGAAAACGTCATATAACCTCCAAGGTTAGTGAATTTTGTAAATGTGTTGGAAAACAATGTAACTAGATATCTTCCAGTTATAAAAGTGTTAAACGAAGTGAAAAGTTTAGAAGACGGTGAAGCAGTAGATCAAATGAAAGCTATGAAGGAATTTACTGGAAGAAACTGGGAAGAGCTGATTTAGTGCAGATGGATATTAGAGAAAAACCTGGGAGTGGACCTGTAAATTCAAAACCCTATAGAGCTAATAAGTTAGAGAGAGAAAAGATCAAAACAATTGTAGCAGAATGAAAACAAGCAGGTTTAGTGACAGAAACGTATTCTTCTTATGCAAATCCAGTGCTGTTAGTAAAGAAGAAGGATGGTGATTTAAGGTTGGTAGTGGATTTCCGAAGATTAATTATGCAGACCGAAAAGATTTCATACCCATTATCAACCATCGACGAGCACTTGGAAATGTTAACAGGTAGTAAAATATTCATGTTTTAGATTTAGCCCATGGTTATTTGCAACTTCCAATGAGTAAAAAAGCACGTGAAAAGACGGCTTTTATAACACCAGATGATACGGGGGAGTTCACTACAGCTATGTTTGGACTAACAAATGCGCCTTTCTATTTCTCCAACGTTGATGCAAGTAGCTTTGGAACCGTTAAAAAATAGAATTGCTTTATTTTATCTTGATGATATTCTAATAGCAGGGAAGAATTGGATGGATGTGATGAGCAAATTGAGGGAAAGGTTGGAAGCTCTAAGAAAAGCTCGACTAACGTTAAAATAACAGATAAAACAGCAACAAACTTTGTTGCAAATCGTTTTTGATTGCAGTGAAAACGTCAAGTAGCCTCTGTACAGCTATTTCAGCCCTGTTTAGGGCTTCGTCAGCAGAGACTTAGCTCGACATTCCTACTGCAAACCAAAAACGACTTGTCCAATTTATTCGCAATTACGATGTAACAGTGATGAACAGTTAAAACAGCGACGTCCTACGATCGCCTTTTGACCTGACATTGCAGTACGATAGACAAACTGAAGCGGATTTGCTACCTAATAAGTCCCCCACGCAAGGTAGCCACGCATAATTAAAGTTTTAAAAATGTTGTTGCAAATCTCTGCTGACGAAGCCCCAAACAGGGCTGAAACAGCTGTTCATAGGCTGCTCGAGGTTTTCACTGCAATCAAAAACGATTTGCAACAAAATTGTTAAAAATAACGAAATGTCAGTTTGAAAAAAGTATTGTTACTTGGAAATCGTCATATCCGCTGAAGGGATCAAATCTGTTGTAGAAAAGCAAGAAGCAATTGAATGTTTTCCGACACCAGAAAACCTTCATGAACTTAGGCGATTCATCGGGTTAACAAGTTTCTTTAGAAGATTTGTAGAAAAATTTGCGATAAGAGCAGAACCGTTGACCAGAATGTTAAAGAGTAATGTCAATTTCATTTGGAAAAGTGAACAGGAGACCGCATTTGAGGATTTAAAGAAAGCATTAACAAAACATCTAGTTCTACAAATGTATAATCAGAATGCAAAAGTTACAGAGTTGCATACTGATGCCAGTTCAGTGGGTTTAGCAGCGAAGTTTATAAGAAGATGAAGATGCAACAATGCACCTTGTATATGCTCTTAATTGAAGAACATCCGAAGGAGAAAAGTCTTATCACTCAAGTAAACTAGAATTATTGGCAATCATTTGGGTAGTAGAAAGAATGAGAATATTCCTTATTGGAATCAGGTTTGTAATCGTTACAGATTGTCAAACTATGATTTATTTAAATACAAACCCGACAAAGAATGCACAGGTAATACGATGGCATAAACCCCAGAGGATGGACTATTATACAAAGAAGGTGAAGAAAATACCGGTGAAAAAAATTTGTTATATGTAGTGCCAAAAGTGTTGCGAAAGTCAGTTGCTATAAAATATCATTACCTTAGACATTGGACATTGTGATGTAGAAAGAACAATAAACAAACTTACACTTTATTATTATTTCCCAAATATGCGAAACTACATAAAGAGACATATTAAAATGTGTGTAGAGTGTATATTGAGTAAAAAAATATGTCAGGACCGCAACCTGGCTAACTTCATCCTATCCCTCCAGTAAAGTGTCCATTCGAGTTCATTCATGTAGATCATCTAGTACCTTTCGTGACGATAAGAAAAAGAAATCAATATGTTCAAGTGATATGAAAATGAAAATAATGTTCTGTGAATCATTAGTTCTTTCGAAATTTAATTATTGCGACATCGTGTATGGTCCTTATTTGAGCGTTGCTGATAACAACAGAGTGCAGAGAGTTCCAAATTCTTGTCTCAGGCTAATTTATGGTTTAAGAAAATATGACAGAATTTCTCACACACTTAAAGAGGTAGGTTGGCTTAACATGAAAACCAGAAGATTTCTTCATGCTGCTTGTGCTTATCACAAAATTATCATCAATAAGTGCCCTCAGTATCTGTTCAACCGTATTACCTTTCGTACTGACGTTCATACCATAAATGTTAGGTTTAAGGGTTTGCTCTCTCCGCCATTGCACAAGACTGAAAGATTTAAAAAAAGTTTTACTTATCAAATTTATATTTATAATTCACTATTACCGTCTCTGAAAACAATGAGTATAACTCAGTTCAAACGTCATTTAACACATACTCTTTTTGATTGTCCTGTCGTTTAGGTGCTACTTATCATTTACTCTTAAGCTTGCCCTGGTACCCCGTCCGAATATTGCCTGTCTACTATACAATATCAATACTCTCGTCCGTTTGATTGATATAAACTAGTGCGCTATTGTTTTGTTTTGTTAATTATATTTCAAGGTTAAGTGTAAGAGCATGTTTCGTCAAAGTCGCATGAACTTCGCCTTGCGGTTTGTCATATTTATACATCGTCTATACATCGTATATGTACTACGTACTATGACAAATAAAGTCCTATTATTAATATTATTATTATTAATATTATTAATATTATTATTATTAATATTATTATCATCATCATTATCATCATCATTATCATCATCATTATTATCATCATCATTATTATCATCATCATTATTACCATCATCATTATTATCATCATCATTATTATCATCATCATTATTATCATCATCATTATTATCATCATCATTATTATCATCATCATTATTATCATCATCATTATTATCATCATCATTATTATCATCATCATTATTATCATCATCATTATTATCATCATCATTATTATCATCATTATTATTATCATCATTATTATTATCATCATTATTATTATCATCATTATTATTATCATTTTTATTATCATCAATATTATCATCATTATTATTATCATCATTATTATTATCATCATTATTATTATCATCATTATTATTATCATCATTATTATTATCATCATTATTATTATCATCATTATTATTATCAACATATAAAATAGCGACATCTTACTATCGCTTTTTGACCTAACATTGCAGTAGGATAGACAAATTGAAGCGGGATTTGCTCCTAATGAGTCCCCCATGCAAGGCGGCCATGCTTGCTGTCAAAGCATAATGAAAGATTTTAGAAAAATTTTGTGCAAATCGTTTTTGATTGCGAATAAATTGGGCAAGTCGTTTTTGGTCTGCAGTGGGAATGTCGAGCTACGTTTCTGCTGAAGAAGCCCCAAGCAGGGCTGAAACAGCTGTCCAGAGGCTGCTCGAGGTTCTCACTGCAATCAAAAACGATTTGCACAAAATTTTTCTAAAATTATTATTATCATCATTATTATTATCATCATTATTATTATTATCATTATTATCCAAAACGTACAGTAATGAATACAATATCACTCAAGGTGTTCCCCAAGGCAGCATTCTGGGTCCCATTCTTTACCTAATTTATGTAAACAACGTCCACACCATCTTTAAAACCTGCAAATGCTTCCTTTATGCTGATGATACAGCAATTTTATCAGCACATAAGGACCTTCACATCGCTGAAACGAACTTACAAGAAGAATTCAATAATTTTCAAAATACAGTATGACTTAAACACTACAAATAAAACGACAAACAAATCAACATTTGAATTACTATTTGGTTATATCCCAAGAATACGTGACTGTTTTACTAGAAGTTTGACGATTAAAAATGAGAAGCATACAGAGCCAGAAAATGTCAGATTAGGGGCTATTCTGAAAATACTAGAAGATCAGCACAGGTAAAAGAAACGATATGACCATTCCAGAAAACAAACTGTCAGGTACGTGGGTGATATAGTGTTTATGAAGAAAGCAACCGTGGCTACTGGAGAATTTGCAAAGCTTCAGAGGAGGTTCAAAGGACCACTAGTTGTGACGAATGTGTTACCTAGTGATACATACGGTGTTGTCAATTTAACTAGAGCAGATACAAGAAGAAAGTATGCTACGACAGCACATGTCACCCACTTTGAAAATTGTATGATCAAGAAGAAGATAAACCTATAAATGTTGAACAAGGTGATGACGATCAACCAGAAGACACAGCAGAATGGGAAAATAAGTCATCAGAAGCGAGGACAAACGATGAAGGTAATAAGCCCGAAAGGGAAATCAAGGAAAGGAAAATCCAGTGCAGACGACAAAAACAAGGACTAGCGAAACAAGACCGGACAAGACGAAGGCAGAAACCTTCAAGGTTTAAAGAATACATTGTTTAGTGCATCTAGTAGATAGATCTTGAGGCCAAGATCCTTACAGGATGGCCGAATATTAGAAATTTAGTTATTAAATAGGGGATTTTATTTATGTTATTGTTTACAATACTGTTTTAGTTACTAAAAATAATGTAGGCAAGATTGAGAGTAATGAGAGAGACGTGACACGTGTAGCATTACCGAGTTTTTTTTTTATTAAATTTCTAAACAATTTAATAAGTGTTTTTTATACGGGACATGTGAGTAAATTGTTCCCTAACAAAAGTAGTAATAAAAAAGTACGCCACTCGGATGGCGTCTCTAATCGTTCAGAATTTTGCAATGCTCTGGGCTTCGGGCGAATCAGCCGTCGTTACATATATATATATATATATATATATATATATGTGTTTATATCACATTGTTGCTGAATAATTTGTACTTGGAAATGAATTTTGAATCTCTGAATTGAATTTTCCCGTTGCCTGATTAAAATAAACCGAAAAATTATATGTCGTAGGCGTAGGCATAACATTTATAATCCATGACGTGTAAAACATTCTGGGTAATTAAACTGCATGAAATTACGAGTGTAAATAAATGAAAGTGTTAATTTAACTTAGCTCCTCTCGAGTTTATTGTCCAAATTAAGATCATCGTGTTTGTTTCAGGCGAGCTGGCAGAAGGAGCGAAGCACCGGGCGGTATTTGAGATTACAGGCGGCCATGCCAACACTGAACTCCATTAGGGGAGCCGTTGGAAGGGCTGTCAATTCGCTAGGTATAAACGACGTTATCCCCGAAACAGCTCCCGTCCCCTCGCAAGGTAAATACAAAGAGCAAATGTAAATATTGGAAAACGTAGAAATAAAAAAGTTATCCAGATTTTAAAACCGTATGTCTCTGATACGCGAAAAACATTTGCGTTTCAGTTTATTGGTTTACCATAATTTCGGGCTTTTCTAGAATCTGACTGTCACATCCTGACAGGTGTCTGATTAAACGAATAAAAAAAAAACTGAACTCTTATCTCATCATAAGGGACACTAAGTAAGTGACAGCATTTTTCAGATACGCGTAATTTTTGAAATACCTACGTCAAGCAGTTATTTAATATTCAATTAGAAACTATTAGATGAAACCACAAAAAAAGGTCAATAGTTGCAATTAGATAGCACTTTAATTAAAATTAATTAATTAAATATAAATTACCCTTTTGCTTTCTTTAATTGAGTGAATAAAAACAAGCAAAATCGTTAGGCTAGGCGCTTACATACAATTAATAGCAATGTAATAATTTTGTAACAGAGCTGAAACAAGTAACTTTTACGGAACTGCGCTCACGTGCAACTATATAGTAATACAATTAAATAGTCTCTAATTTGCTACAAACTGGGCACAACCAAATCGTCAGGCAGTCGATGTGTGACCAATAGATTTAAACGTGCGTGCGCTCATGTGAGCAACTGTGCAACTTTTAAGCTGTGTGAAGTTGGCCCCCGAATTACTCAAAAAATTTCTTTTTAGCTAAAACGACGCCAAATTGTTCGTAGAGTTATGTAGTGAAAGAATTTTCGTTTGTAGTAAAA
Source organism: Prosopocoilus inquinatus (assembly GCA_036172665.1). NCBI lineage: Eukaryota > Metazoa > Arthropoda > Insecta > Coleoptera > Lucanidae > Prosopocoilus > Prosopocoilus inquinatus. The sequence continues at coordinate 48,543,175 of CM069870.1, forward strand.
AAAATAAAAAAGTTATAGGAGGGGGAAAAAATGATCATCCCCAAAAGTGGGGGATGCCTACTAACCGGTACTAGCAATGCCAAATTGTTTGTGATTGTTTGTAGTGAAGGTATTTTCGTTTATAGTTTTCCAGAAAAAAAGTTACAACCCCTTGAATGTTACGGGTGGCACTATTTCCACCCGCGCAGGGGGGATGACTGCAATTTTTCGTTTTCGGCCGATATTTCCCGAACGAATGGAGTTAGTTAACTTTTGTTTTCTCCACTGAGTTTTTCTTGAAAAAATAGCATTGGGTCGCGAAAACGGTTTTCTTCTATTCCTATAAATAACTGAGAAACCATGAGAACTGGTCCACTCTGTACTTTAAAAGAGCTAAGTGTTCTTTAAAACTGTTTGTGTCAGTATATTTCTGTTTGTTTGCCCAATATATTTTTTAGTACACCCTTCACAAAATATTTCATAGATTCCTGATTTCGGTATTGGTTAAGTTTTGTCTTTAGGGTTTGCCAGTAAACGTTTTAAATTATTATTATTAGTATGTGCGATTGTGTACCCCTGCGTTTTAAAAACGCTAGTTAAACCTTTGGAACAGTGTTTGTCAAACGGAATTTTAATATATTTGGATGTGTTTGTTTCTACCGGTAACAAAGTGTTAAGTTTTTTGATGTTGGGCTTGGTTTTTGTTTTTTTTTTGTTTGGCGTTTTATGTGTAATTTTGAAATTTCACTGAAAAAAAATTGTAATTATTTCTCAAAAATTTGGTTTAGATATGTAGATGATGTTTTTGCTGTTTTTAATACCAAGGAATGCAGAATAGAGGATTTTTTTGGATATTTTAAATTCTAAGTTTGCTAGTATTAGATTCATGATTGAAAAAGAGGTTGATGGGAAATTACCATTCCTAGATGCCTTAAGTTATTAGAAACAGTGAAAATAAATTAGAATTTGATATACAACGTGTCACAGAAATTAGTACATTAATTTTAATTGATAATAAAACTCGTCAATTGTAATAAATTTTTTAAATACTTTTTTCTGTGAACGTTCTACTTATCGAATTAAAATTATTTAAAAATTTGCTAAAGATATCACTGTCCGCCACTGGAGATTAACCAATATTGCTGACGCAGTCAAAAGTCTGTCGTATAGTATTAATGAATCCGGGTCGACATTTAACGCTATCCAAAATAGCCTCCTCAATGGCTGTAACTGTCTAGACGTTGTCGGCCACGATCGTAAGCTGCGCCTTAAAGGATCCGTGTTCTCGGAGATGCTGCACCACTCTGACAAATATGCGAACATTCGGAATGCGACGATTCAGAAACCGTTCCAGGTAAATGCGTTCGGCTAAAGCAGCATTGCCCTGGTTTTTACCATAAAGTAATACAGTACCAGTGCATTCATAATTTAAAAATGTAGCCATTGTACTATGCCCGCCAAAAAAATCTGGGACAGGTAATACGTGCTAATGTAAATATGGACGAGTTAATTATTGTTGCTATGATGTATTCACCCATTTATTTATTTCTATGCTTTTTGCGTTACCATAGAAACAAGTTTAAAGTTGCATTCAAACTAACAAAATAACTCAAAATTGCGTATAAAGACTTGTCCCAGATTTTTTGGCGGGCATAGTACAAGAAGAGCTATTTCAATTCAGACGCTTGACAAACGTAATAACAAATTATTTTCAAAAGTCATTTATTTTACAAACGACCGTTTCTAAGCAACTTAAAAAAAAATAAAATACTACCCATTCTTAGAACCTGTAATTTGAACAATGCACAGATCGTGTATACGTGTATACGTGTACGTGCAGTGAAACTAGTGCTCCATAATTATCAGTTTTTTCGGTAGTAAATTGAAGTTTTCAAAACTTGTAAAAGATCTTGCAGAAGGTTTAAGTTGATTAATTCTGGATTGTGTATGTGAAACTCATTTTCTTCAAGCCTTTCATTAATTTTTTGGAGTTTTTCCCAAATTCCTGACATCTATTGTTCTCAATTAACTGGCCCGTGTCGTTGTGCGTGCACCGATCAATTTTTTGCACGTGAGGCGAAAGACTACGGAATTTTCACACGTGAGGCGACCCACATCGAATTCATAATTTGCAGATTAATGGATTCAAACAAAATGCCAGGATCGTGCAACGTTTGCAACGGAATTATTACTCGCCAGGGTCTGTTATGCAGTGGCAGCTGTGGTAAATATTTTCATCCGAAATGTGCTGGCATCAATTCCACCACTTTGGATTTACTCGGAACTCCTGGTATCTCATGGAGAAATTCATAAAGAAGTTACATCGGTTAAACAGGAACAGGCCACAATAATCCAATCTTTGACATTTTATGGTGACAAAATTGATGATTTTGCCAAACAACTCTCCGAATTTAAAAACTCGATTAAGGAAATAGACGAACTCAAACTCTCACTCTCCACTTTACAACAGCAAAATAAATCTCTCAGATCCGAGATTGATGATTTGCAACAATATTCAAGATCAAATAACATTGAAATTACAGGAGTACCTTTTAACCGTAATGAAAATGTCCATGACATAATAAAAAATATTGCTTCTTTGATTAAAATAAACCCCGATGATCTTTTTATTGATGTCTGCCACAGAATAAATACCTCTCAAAAAAACTCCAACAAGCCCAACAATATCATTGTGAAATTCATGAGTCGCTTAACGAAGAACAACTTTTTAGCTGCATCTCGAAAGCTGCGAGGTATTAAACCGAGTGATATTGGAATTACTGGAGATAATACTACTATTTTCTGCAATGAACATCTTACTGTTGGAAATAAAAACCTCTTCTGGAAAACTCGTACTTTCTGTAGAGATAACGCTTTTAAATTTTGCTGGACCAGAGATGCAAAAGTATATATAAGAAAATCTGAGAGATCCAGGGTATATCACGTCTCCAATGAAGACCAACTGAAATCTTGTAATTTTGTTCGAGGATCTCCATTTTTTTCCTGTTATATATTAACACTTCCAATTCACGGATTCAATATCATTCTACTACCAAAATACCCGTGGACTGAAGACAAAGACTAACGATTTTTTTCAAAATGTGATCACTACTAATTATGAGGTGATAATTTGCACAGAAACCTGGTTAAATGATGGTATTAACAGTTGTGAAGTTTTTGACTGTCGATATAAGGTGTTCCGTCGCGATCGAAGTCCCGAAACTTCTGCCAAAAAAGATGGAGGTGGCTGCCTTATCGCAGTACTTTCTCACTTTAACGCATCTCTACATGACGATTGGTCCACATGCAATGAAGATCTTTGGGTTTCTTTTTCCTTATCCAACATCAAAATTAACGTTTGTTGCGTTTACTTTCCTCCTAATAGTGAAAGTGTAAAGTATGAATTATTTTTCGATAACTTAGCCAGGTTAATGTATGAATTTACTAACGAAATATTTTTAGTTGTTGGGGATTTCAACAAAGGAAATATTGTCTGGACTCCCTCAGATGGCTGCTTGATTCCTAATACAAGAACTAATGATTCCGGAGAAGCGGTGTTGATAGATATGTTGTCCTATTTAAACATAAACCAATTTTGCCATATAGCAAATCATAATGGTCGTGTATTAGATTTAATTTTATGCAACAGAGTAATTTCAAACATAAAACCAGCTCAGGAATCACTTTGTACTGAAGATATCCATCACAAGTCTTTCACTTTTGATTTCTTTAATGATAATATTTCTTATTTTTCATTACCTTCTAGAACAATGTATAATTTTCGTAAAGCTAACTATGCAATTATTAATGAGGCAATATCTAACGTAGAGTGGCATACAATCCTAGATAGTCTACCTGTTGAGAGAGCAGTTGATGTGTTTTATGCTTACTTGAATAAAAACATTATTGATGAATTTATTCCTAAAATTAAAGTGCGTCAATCTGCATTTCCAGCCTGGTACAAAATTTCAACCATTAAAATGTATAAAGAGAAGCGTCGTGCTTATGAAGTCTTTGCCTTACTCAGACGACGATTAAAAGAATCAATTAAAACCGATCATAAACAATGGATAGACTCTGTGCAGAATAATTTAAAAAAAGATGTCAAATATTTTTGATCTTACGTATCTTCTAAACGTTCACGATCTTCTCTACCTTCCCAAATGTCATATAATAATATTATAGCAGCAGACGAATCTTCAATTGCCAATTTCTTTAATACCTATTTTTCTTCCGTTTTTGAAAATGACATACCTTCTTCTAATTACGATACCGATTTAGATTTTAATTACGCTTACCGTGATGTTGTTGTCGTTAATGAATTAAACCTGTCCTCTATTAAAAATAAGATTTCTAAACTTAATGTGTATAAGGGGTCCGGTCCAGACAATATTCCTCCTTATTTTGTGAAATCTTGTATTGATAGCTTATCACTTCCGCTTTTAATCTTGTACAATAAATCACTTCGTGAATGTACTTTCCCCGATATATGGAAAAATGCCTACATTACACCCATTTACAAGGAAGGTCCTGTAACAGATGTTAGTAATTATAGACCGATATCTAAAATATTTGCAAAAATTTTCGAGTCGATTGTGAATGACATGATTTACGAATCTACTAAACAGTCATTGATTCCGCAGCAGCACGGCTTTTGCAGAGGGAGATCGTCAACCACCAATTTAATTTTATATAACGAATATCTTCATTCTATTCTAGATTCTTCTGGTCAAGTCGATGTTATTTATACCGATTTTCAAAAGGCATTTGATAAGATTAATCATCGCATTCTTCTGCAAAAGCTGGACTACTTGAGTTTTCATGGAAACCTTCTCCGTTGGATAAAATCATATCTGTATCATACGACCCAAGCTGTGGTGATTAATGGATGTAAATCAAATCCTGTGAAAATTTTATCTGGAGTGCCGCAAGGCTCTCATCTAGGACACACTTTATTTACACTTTTTATAAATGATATTGGAAATGTACTAAATTCCTGCAATTTCCTGCTTTATGCTGACGATCTTAAAATTTTTTTTGAGGTTAAATCTATTACCGACTGCGAAACTATGCAATTAAACATTAATAACCTTGCAGACTATTGCAGGAAAAACAAACTGTTTTTAAACATTACTAAATGTAAACATCTCACTGTCACTCGGAAAAAATATTTTATAGATTATACTTACAAAATTAATGACATACCCTTAACCAAAGTATCTCAAATTAAAAACCTTGGGGTTATTTTTGATTCCAAATTGAGTTTCCAATATCATATAGATTTAATAACCAGAAAAGCTTTCAAAATGTTCGGTTTTATATGTAGAATCACCAAGCCTTTTACCGATTTAGACTTAGATTATACACCTTTATAAATCTCTCGTACTTAGTAATTTACAGTATTGCTCCATTATCTGGACTCCTCAATATAATGTTTATATAAATAGATTAGAAAGTGTGCAAAAGAAATTTTTAAAATTTTTAGAATACAGGTTTTCTCATGAAAATCCAAGTCCCTCTTACACAATGTCATTGAGAAAATACAATCTTCTCTCTCTGGAACAGAGGCGCGTTGCTGCGGATATAATATTTATTTTTAAAGTAATAAATAATTACATCGATTGCCAAGAGCTGCTGTCAAAGTTAAATTTTTGCGTACCGAGATGTGAATCTAGGTATCCGCTGACTTTTTATATTGACAGTCAAAGGACGAATATTGGTACAAATTCACCAATTTACAGATTATGTCATTCTTTCAATCGAGTTGCGAATGATGTAGACATTTTCCATGTCGGGCTGCCTAAATTGATCTCTAGTGTACACCAAATATTGAAACATACATAATTTCATTCATTCATTCATTCTTTCATTCATCCTTCTCTTGTACGTCAGCTTCATAACTACATATGTATGGTTCATGATACCTATATGTTTTGTATTATGTATTTTGTTCTTTCGTGGGAACCGTTATTGGGACGTTGTCCTGTTTGTTTCCCGAATATAATAAAAAAATAAAAAAAAAAAAATAAAAATGCTAGCGGACTCGATAATTTATGGGGGGGAAAATTTAAAAATAAATTGGCGATTTGGAAAAAAATGAGTTCTGTTACTGTATATTGTAATTTTTCGGTAATAAATACTTCTCTGATCTACAGTATTTTGATATATTATGTCAATAAATTATATAGAAATATCATTTTGATTAATCAACTACTTTGAGACAAGACATGCGTTTACACTTCCAAAGCCCACTAGGGCGCCACATGTTACTTGTACCGTTTTACACGCAAATGAGTTAGATGAGATTCCATAGGTTGACAAATAGTTGACAAACACCGCCAAAATTGATAATAACTAACATTTTTGAAAATGGAAGTGGCTATTTCGAGTGCATAGAAAAGTAAACAACTTTAACCGCTATTCGGTGTCCGGCTTTGATTTACTAATTGATGGATTAATGTGACAAATATTTGTCAAAAATCAGAAAATATAGTGAAGCTTGTTTTACAAAACTATGATAAAATTAAGCAAAATTCCCTTAAAAAGCGTTTACTTTTATTTGCACCCCATGTTACCTCACACAATAAATTTCACGATACAGTGGAGTCCTCGAGGTACATTTTTACAGATGAGGCTCCAATTAGAGCCGAAATAGCTTTAGGAAGCGTGAGAACTCCATTGCAATCTGGCCGTCTTACAGCAAGCTTTAAAACAAGCGATAACACGCTAATTGTGTCCGCATTGACCATTTTTTGCGCATTAACTTGTGTGACTAGAGTATGGTTGTGATTCAAGAAGATGCAAAGCTCTATATTTACCGCAGTATATTTGTGCAAGAATTGCTGCCTGGTGATCTCAGACAGAGACATTACAACTTCTTATGTAAAAAACTATTTAATTTGTGAGTGAGTTGTAATTTATATTCTTCTACATACGTTTTATATTATAATAACATTTTAACACTGCGACAAACGTTTTTCGAAACAAGAGATTTTCAAAGGTAATGCTACCGGATTTCGAAATGAACACTTGTTAGCTGTATCTTTATTTTTCACTGAGATTTGGATGACAAAGAATTGGTTATTAACTTAACTACATATACATTGTTACCTTAGTTTAAAATATAGGTATAATTTTTTTTGGACACTACTAAAGGTAAATAAATACAGATAATTGAAGTTCAACATTCTTGCTAATCGTTTATGAGAAATTGGACAATTAAATCTAAAAATTACAAATTATCCGTCAGGTTGACATTACTGTGGAATTGCCCATATGTAAGCATAATTTGACGCATCTTCCGGAGAGGAAGAGTGGACATAGAAAAATACTGATATTAGGAGACAGCCCTGCGAGAAATTTAGGCAACATTTTACTGCCCAACTATTTAGTGTTTTGTCCTTTTGTAAATCAAATGCATTTTTTCGAAGACGTAATACCGGATATTGAATCTACGAGTTATTGAACAGAGAGAATTTATTTCAATACACAGACATAAATAAAATTTTGAGCTCGCAACATTTTACTCGACATGATCTACGTAGGAGCTACAATGGCAAATTTGTCTTAACTAAAAATCTTGTAGATGTCATAAAGTACGATACCACCTTACAAAAAAAAACTACGTAAATAAAAATAATCTCATATATGTGTTTTCGTCGACTACCACTTAGTATTGCTTTGAAACAGAAAGGCACCAACTCTACTGATGCTTTGGAAGACAAACTAGCTGATCAGTCCTACTTAGTGAGTTCCCAAAAAATTAAAGAAGTTTATAATCCCAATATGCCCTTTGGTGCTGCTATGAAGCGCTTCACTTCTCAGAAAAACTTCACGAGTTCGGAGTTAGACAAAAAATTTAACATAATGGATACTAATATACAGTGCATAACCAATAAAACAGATCAGTTAAATTTACATTTTAGTGGCAACCGATATTCTATTGTTTCTCGGAACATTGGGTTAAACCTGAACTTTTAAGTCGTGTCAATATAAATAATTACAAATTAGCTTCACAGTTTTGTCGAACATCTCGGCTATGCAACTCTAATTTAATAAATCGTGCGAGAGGCAAAGTTCTCCAAAAAAATACCATTCCTATTGATGACGAGGAATTAAATTTTTACTTTGCAAATTTAATATTGCCGAAAATATTGTAAAAAAATTGCCTTTCTTATCTGAAGCAGACAGTAATCGATTTAGTGTAGTTTCAACTTTAGATCGTTCTTTTTTTATACAACCTACAACTGTTATAGAAATTAATTAGATTACTTAAAAACTCAAACTCGATAGGAAATACCTAAAAAATCTCTCTGTACTTATAACTCCTATATTATCTTAATTATACAGTTTATGCTTCGAGCAAGATATTTTCCCATTAGCTTTTAAAGTTTCCATGGTTGTTCCTATATTTAAAAATGGAAATCCAGAAGATAAAAGTAATTATCGACCCATTTCTCTTCTAGTTCTTCTTCTAATTCTAGTTAAAAACGGGTTAATAAATTTCTTATAAAAATGTATTGTGCTTAATAAAAACCCATATGGGTTTAGGCCTAGCGCCTAAACATGGTTTTGTTTAGGCAGTAGATGAGCTAGTAAGGAACATAGTTGAGGATTTCGAAGAAAGTAAACATACAGAACTAGTTGCTTGCGACTTGACAAAAGCCTTCGACTGTGTTGAGCCGAACTATTAAAAAAATAAATTAACTTATTGTGGTAGTCGCGGTATAACACAAAACTTTTTTTAGAAGCGATTTGATAAAAGTCAGTGTACTAATAGCATACTATCAAAAGGAATACGGGTCTAGTACGGTGTACAGCAGGAATCTATGTTGGGACCTGTTCTCTTTTTATTGTACTATGTGTTTTTACATTACCATAGAAATAAGCTGTAAGTAGCAAGGTGAATAGCTTAAAGTTGCGTTGGCGGCCATAGTACATAAGCGGAAATGGATTTTGTATAATATAAATGGCAGTGACGACTAAAATATGACGCTCATTGTAAACAATAGGCGTGTTCTTTTTGACACAAGTCTCATCTCAACTCAGATAAACGTCATTCCGTTGGCCTGAACAAGTAAGTTTGAACTATGATTTCGATCTCCCACCTCTTATTAGTTACCAGGTTGAAGTACACATTCAAACTTGTTCGCACGAACAGAAATGACGTTTATTTGAGCTAAACTGAGTTGCGGTAAAAAGAACACACCTAATATTTTATACAGATGGGCATTTTAACAGTTCCTGACATTTTTGTTTACAGTATGCACATCCAAACATAAAAATAATTTTGCCTCTAAAAAAATCATTCATATCCTACTAGATTTACTATTAATACTATTAACCTTACCCACTAAGCAAAAAAATGTTATATAAACATTGTGTGAACGTTATATTGTTAAACATATAAAATAGCGACATCTTACTATCGCTTTTTGACCTAACATTGCAGTAGGATAGACAAATTGAAGCGGGATTTGCTCTTAATGAGTCCCCCATGCAAGGCGGCCATGCTTGCTGTCAAAGCATAATGAAAGATTTTAGAAAAATTTTTGTGCAAATCGTTTTTGATTGCAGTGAGAACCTCGAGCAGCCTCTGGACAGCTGTTTCAGCCCTGCTTGGGGCTTCTTCAGCAGAAACGTAGCAATGTTAGGTCAAAAAGCGATAGTAAGATGTCGCTATTTTATATGTTCATCACTCTTACATCGCAATTGCGAATAAATTGGGCAAGTCGTTTTTGGTCTGCGGTGGGAATGTCGAGCTACGTTTCTGCTGAAGAAGCCCCAAGCAGGGCTGAAACAGCTGTCCAGAGGCTGCTCGAGGTTCTCACTGCAATCAGAAACGATTTGCACAAAAATGTTTCTAAAATCTTTCATTATGCTTTGACAGCAAGCATGGCCGCCTTGCATTGGGGACTCATTAGGAGCAAATCCCGCTTCAATTTGTCTATCCTGCTGCAATGTTAGGTCAAAAAGCGATAGTAAGATGTCGCTATTTTATATGTTCATCACTCTTACATCGCAATTGCGAATAAATTGGGCAAGTCGTTTTTGGTCTGCGGTGGGAATGTCGAGCTACGTTTCTGCTGAAGAAGCCCCAAGCAGGGCTGAAACAGCTGTCCAGAGGCTGCTCGAGGTTCTCACTGCAATCAAAAACAATTTGCACAAAAAAAAAAAAAAATTTTTCTAAGTTATATTGTTAGATGTAATGTTTACGGTTAAACGTTTTTAATGTAGAAAGTAACGTTACGCCAATAATTCTATGTCCTAGTGGGGCGTATTCTGTAACTTTTTAACGGGCTGTTAAAATTTTAAATACAGTTCTATGATTGGTTGTTACCGTAACAACAAAATTTAACAGCTCATTAAATTTAACGGTTTTTATACAGAATATACCCCAGTAAGCGATGTTACAGAATAACGTTACAAAAAAAATGTTGACCCGACGTCTCTTTATTAACGTTGCATAAATATAAATTGCAATGTTTTATTAATGTTTACATGTAATATTATCTTTATGTTTCCTATACTTGTTTCATGAACGTTCCTTTAGGAATGTGTCATTGAGGTTCCTTTAGAAACATTGCACTACTGTTGCAGTACAACACACTGTGTTTCAATTCTCAACTGCACACCCCTGTCCTTTTTTTTATTTTATTTACGCATCGATTTTAAATCATGAAAGGTTATTAAGAAAAGTTGTTTAAAATTAGGAAATAACCCCAATTCCCAAATTTCAGCGAAAATTTTTGATTTTTAATTATTTCATTAACAGCAAAATTTAGCTAGCTGAAATACACAGAACCAAAAATATCATTATCTATATGTTATACTAAGCCTTCATCATGTGGTGTCCATTTTTCAAAAGGTCTGTCACTTTGCTCTCCATGGGACAGTTACAAAAGGAAATATTCACTGTAAATGTATTATTTCAGCTTGTCTTTGAATAATTAAAAATTAAAATTTTTCGCCAAAATTTGAGAATTCGAATTATTTTCTGATTCTAAACAACTTTTCTTTATTTTCTTTTTTTCAGTGGATATCTTTAAAGCAAACCGCACATTATCATCGCATCATTTTGCAAACTAAAAATTCGCAGCAATCACTACCTAATATAGTTTTTATATGTCAGTTCATTCCGTACTGATTGGTGCAAATTTTGAGTTTAGCATATGAAGCAATGTAACATCTTAACGTCCACTTCGATAAAGCTGCTTTAACACTTGTAAACTTTAAAATGTTTCATTACAGCGCTACCCCTTTGCTGAGGAGCCCCCAAACTGGGTCGAAGCAGCTGTCTAAGGGATCCCACTGTAATCGAAACTGTATTCATAATAAGTAGTTGCAAAGGAATCTTACTCACATATGTATAATATTCAAATTCTCCTTATTCTGAGATTTCCTTATTTTGTGAGACAGAGTTAGATTTAATAAATTCGAAACCCATCCTCTTGTAAGAAAGTTCCAATGACCAAATGCAAAGATAAAGTATATCTGTATTAAAGTATCTATATAGATTATATTTTCTAAATGTGTCACAGAAGGAATCTAAAAAATACTACTACTAAAACTAAAAAGTGTTTATTAATTCAATTAATTAAACTTGGGTGGACATTCATATATGTATTTACAATCAAAATAATATGTTCAAACACCAAATATAAAAATATAAACCGTGAAGATCATAATAATTATAAAATCTAATCCGCTTATTAATCTGAGCGGGCTAAATAGGTGTACTTGCGGGCGGGAGACAATACAACGTAAAGCTGCATATCAGCTGTGTCTATTCGCTGAGTTGAGTTTGGTCCAAAACTTCTATGCAATCGTTGTTAATCATGCATTTGCTTCAAAAACTTGTATGGCTTCATCATCATTTTACCATGCTAACAATTTTGTTCTCGGTGAGGTGGCAAAATTCTGAAAATATAAATTAAGAAAATGATATATAAGTACATTATAATGTCAAAACTATTAAAGAAAATCGTATTACTTACCCTTCATCAGTTTTTCCTTATTAATATAAAAACACTTTAGACGAGGTGACTGATAATCTGAAATTTATCTGTTTTACAAATACGTAAATAAATAAAGCATTTTACCTCTTTTCTACGTGTATATTGCATTCTGTATTCTATCATTAAAATGTAGCAAAGCATCACTTTCGAGGATTTATCGAAAAGCGATGGTGCAGCCTAACTGCATAGGTTTTTTCCCTTTTCCTAAGACAATGCCTCTTTCCAAATCTGAAGTGAAAGCAAATGTTTGTCTTTTTGCTTAGCTTTGGCTAAAAAGTAAGATAAATCCAGCACAAATTTTATAGAGTAATACAATTGGCTGTATTTGTAAAAATTTTCAGTTGATTTCCACTATTTTGCTCTAAATTTAGAATTGAAAAGGCGTAGTGGATGAAGGGAATTCCCGTATTGACATCCTTACATTTAATATAAATAAATAAACTTTTTTAAATAAATTTTTAAAAGTGTATTTCTTATAACGAGCCTTCAACAAAAAAAAATACACCTCGAGTAGCCTTGGAAACAAAAGTAGAAGTACAAAAGTACCATCGCGAATTAAGAATCAGTAAAACTACTTTTATTGTCAAACTAAGACCATAACAAAAAACTTCATTCTGACTCTTGTTCAAAGTTGGGTTTAAACCAAAATATTTTGCTTAATTTCTACCAAAAATTAGAACTCCTTTATCCCAGTATTTTTTGGTCGCGATGGTACGTACCGTAGATTGAACAGTACAAGTTCTGTGGTAATCGCAAGAACTGTCAGAATACCAAATTTAGATTATGCGATGAACCTGAATTCAAGCTATTTTCTTTTAAATATGAAAATAGTACTTTCAAAATTTCTTCTAGCATTGTCACTTTCACCAATAAATATGCTAATTTGCAGATATAAAAAAAGTAGAATCTTATGCACTGAGTCGTACTCAGTGTACTTCCCATCTTCTTCCAACCTCAAGTAATAAAATGAGTTGGAGTGCATGCATAGCATAGCAAAACGCTATCAGTTTTTGTCACGTAAGAAGTCGAGATATATTTTTTATTTATAGATTTTGCGTTTTTAACACTAAACATTTGAAAGAGGTAGGTACAAATTCAAGCTGCGACATATTACGCATGTTAACGATGATTCATAAACATACAATTTAATAGGTAAAATATAAGTATTAAATTAGCCCACAAACTGCTTACCTCTCTTTATTAAATTGATGATGTTTCATGTCCCCAAATTAAGAACAGCAACGAGAATCAGCACTCATAGCAGCAATCGGAAAATAAGTCGAATAAGTTTAGTAAATTGACGGAACTAGTGAAGAGTGAAGAGAAAGCTGCGACGCCAAAATATTATTGCGCACATGCGCATTAAATAATTGTGACATCGTTGAATTTGGGTTGTTATTATAACATTTCAATAAAACGTTACTTATCATAAAAATATCATGTTCCAACAATATTATGTAATGTTTCATGCCAAGCTGTAAAATTATTTCGATATTTTCAATAAATGTTATTATTCTGTTATGTGGTACATTACATTGGTGTTTCATAATATCCCATGTACCATTCGTAATATTCTATCAACATTTTGTTCAAAATGTTGCTAAGTTGTTGTGATGAAAACGTTTCAGAAATGCTATGTAACATTCTATGCTTAGTGGGTAACTTATAAGTACCGTGCCTTCAATTGAATTCCTCATTAAAGTACGCTGTGATTTTTTTATGAAGTTGGCGACACAATTCTAGAGAAAACAGTTGTCATTAACTGTCAGTACTGATCACAACATCAAATAAAAACACATTAAAGTTTAAAGTACCGTGCCTTCAATTGAATTCCTCATTAAAGTGGGCTATGATTTCACTGTTTTTTTTCTCTCCTAAGATTTGCAGCACTGATAGCTATTCAATTATTTGATTAAACAAATGTCAAATTGACACTTTGTATTTTCAATTAATTCAAAATGTTAGAATTACAGCAGAAAATATTTATTGTTAAAAGTTATTTTCAAACCGGTAGAATAGAAAATGGACAGTTAGTTTATTCAATTAATCAGTGTGTACAGAAGTATCGACAGCAGTTTTCTAATTTTGCTATTACTTATGAACAGCTAGTTAAACATATCCATGCTTGTGTTCTTAAATTTCGTGAAACAGGATCATTTGGTCGCAAAACAGGGAGCGGAGCAGCTAAAAAAAGGACTGCAGCCTGCATTGAAGATGTTCGGGATCGAATGGAAAACTCTCCCAAGAAATCTATTGCGAAATTTTCACAAGAAGTTCAGCTATCAGTGGGAACATGTCACACTATTCTTAAAAAAGACTTAAAGTTTTATCCATATAAGATTCAAGCAGTCCACGAACTCAGGCCAGTAGATTTTCACAGAAGAACAGAATATTGTCAGTGGTTTCTTGATGACAACAAACAACGACGACATTCTTGACAAGTATTTCTTTTCCGATGAGGCCTGGTTTCATCTATCAGGGTATTTAAATAAACAGAATATGAGAATATGGTCAGCAGAAAATCCCCATGAATTTGTGAAAACTCCATTACATCCATTAAAAATTGGTGTTTGGCTAGCAGTGTCAAGAAGGCGCATCATCGGACCAATATTTTTTAACGATTCAGTAACTGCTGAAAGATACCGAAATTAGTTATTAGAACCTTTCATTAATCAACTACATGATGATGAACTTACAGAAGGGTTTTTTTCAGCAAGACAATGCTACTGCCCACACAGCTCATCAAACAATGACTTTCCTGCAGCAGTTTTTCGATAATCGGATGTGAATTTTCCTGCAAGGTCTCCGGATCTCACAATTATGGATTACTTCATTTATCCGCACATGAAAAACACAGTTTTTAGAACTACGCGTCACACAATCGAAGAACTTCGTGCAGACATTACAGATGTGTGTGCTAACATAACCCCCGAACACTTAGCAAACGGGTTTGAACACATGAAACGCAGAGTACGTTTATGTATTCAAGCTGAAGGAGAGCACTTTGAGCATCTACTTTAAACTTTAATGTTGTGTTTTTATTTGATGTTATGATCAGTACTGACAGTTAATGACAACTGTTTTCTCTAGAATTGTGTCGCCAAATTCATAAAAAAATCACAGCTTACTTTAATGAGGAATTCAATTGAAGGCACGGCAGATGCTCAAAGTGCTCTCCTTCAGCTTGTAACATGCAGTTAAACCAAAGAAACAAGCGATCATTTGCTTCGTAGCACTGCGTGAACGGACAACTTTTGTTGGTTTTGGTTCATTTTGAAATACCTAAACGGTAGATTGTTGTTGACTTTCTGGCTCGTACGAATAGATCCACGTTTCGTCACCAGTAACGATGTTATAAACTAAATTTGAACACCCTCCATTGAATTTCTTGAGCATTTCTTCGCACCATTTGACACGACCCTGCTTTTGTGCTTCTGTTAAATTGTGTGGGATCCAACGACGTACGTTCAAATGATCATGCAAAATCTGGTGTATTGCTTTCATATCAATGCGTAAGGATGCTTGAATCTCACGGTATGTCACATGTCGATCTCGCTCAAGCATTTCAAGCACAGCATCTACATTAGTGGCAACAATAGATGTTGATGGATGACCTTCACGAAATTCGTCACTAAGAGAGGTACGTCCACGCTGGAATTCGGCAAACCAATTATAAACACTGCTCTTTGATGGTGCTTCATCTCCAAAAGCCAAATGAAGCCGATCGAGGCATTGTTTCGGCGTTAGACCCCATTTGAAATCGTAAAAAATCATGGCACGAAAATTTTCACGCGAGATTTCCATGTTTACACAAAATTACTTTTTCTCAAATGCTGTACAAACAAAACTAGTGCACTTGGATAGGAACTGTCAATAGAATTATAGGCGAAAAAAGTCAAATTTTTCAAATATGACAGTTGATAAACGTTAACAATTCTAGACCCACTAGATTCCAGAAAATTTTCCAGCAGCCCACATAGCTTTTCAAATTCAATTCAAACACCTTGTTTCTGTATATGGTCCAGCCATTGAAGTCAATGACCAAAACCGCATTTAAAGCACTCAAAACTCTTATTTAAGATACAAAACATATTTGGATTAAGAAAATTTGTTCATATAAGTTATAAGCTTGTCGAACTGGGCTGGCTTAACTTGAGGAATAGATACTTATTGCAGACGGCATGTCTATATCATAATAAAGTGCCTTTTTAAGAATTTCTTCTCGTGGTTGGCTGTGAATTGTTAGTTGTGAACTAGCCTTGCTACAAATTGACATACATGATAACCTCGTTTTTCTTTTTGAAGGAAATGTTTAGGGAAGTTTTTTTTTAATAAATTTCATTCAAAATTTCACTTCTTGGAGTTTCTGTAGAGAGATTATAGATAAGGGTATACCTAAATGAAATTTTTTTTCTCAATATTTTGTAACCAATACAGACAGATCGGTTTACTTGTTGGGACAAACGACTGAGCTATTGTATAATAAATATAAGGTAAGTCATTGCGCAGGCGTGATGTTATGTTGCGAATAAATGCGACCGTTATTTTCGAAATGTGGTTTGCAGATCCTATGTGATTTTACTCAGCGCGACGTCAATATCGTCAATGCTCGAAATTGTCATTTTCGTTTGCTAATTGTCTTACCTTGAGATTGTTCTACCATGCAGCTGCCCTTCCCAAGTAGCAATATCCGGCTCTTTTTGGACGAAATGTCGACGCTTTGTCGACACTGTAATTTGGGCACGACACATTTTTAAGGCACACTGTCGACTTTCGGAGCGTTGTAAGTGGGAAATGGGACCAAAATGTCAGTTAAAATGTGTTCTAATTAATATCTAAAATATGTCCAAACGTGAGTCTAAAGTATACCTAAAAGTTTTCTAAAATGTGTCTCGATAGCGTCTTTCGTTCCCATCATGTGTCTAAAATAAAACATTGATGTGTCCACAATGTATTTGTTTTGTCCCGAACTTGATCAAAATATGTTTCGATTATGTGTCCAAATGTAAACTTGTATGTGTCTGGTATGTGATCACATTGTTGCCAAACTGTTTCCATTGTTCTGATCTAATTATAGTCACAAAGTCGGCACATATTGTTCTAAATTTTACCCGAATTATTATTTCCTATCCAGTAGTGTAGCAAAATAAACCCAAGTAGACACAAATTAAGTTTATTTTCGATACATTTTGGATACATCATGAAGACAAAATTGAAGGAATTGAATGTTAAGCATGTTCATCCTCTTAGGCCAAAACAAACAAGATTTTACCTCTGTATATCTGGATTACTCGAGCAGGTACTATTGCGAACCCATGTTTACTGATAATAGTTGACATGGTACTTCTAAAAATTAAACGCGCCTTACAAATACTGAGTAATTAGATTTTTTAACTTTTGTCCATAAAAAAATTTTTTTTATTACTCCGAAAAATCAAATACCTATAATATTTTATTATTCAGGGCATTATGTTTACTAAAATGTTGTCCTAAGTAGTGTCGAAAGGTCAGGTTTGAAATAATAATCGAAAAACCAGATTTTTTTTACTTTCGTGTCGAAGCGCTTGCATGTTGAAACATGGCGTATTATGCATGGCGTCCAAAAAGGAACATGTTTCCACAATGTGAAAAAAATTTGCCTACAAATTGTCTACACTGACACGTGTGAAACCGGAAGAAACAATTTAGATTTATGTATCCAAATGTACACGTGATGTAGCCAAAAATTCGCTGCAATGTGAGTAAACGGTCACACAGATACAATTCGGTAACCTGTAAGAAACCTGCGTTTGGTATGCGTCCAAAATGCGTCTTTATTTAGTAGTGGATACATTTCAGAAAATTTGTATCTGAAATGTATCCGCGCCTGTGGTGGCTGAAATAGACGAGATTCGAACACAACACATTCGTATTTCGTAACCTCACTTTCAGCGCTTTCGAAATTTGTTTACATGTTTTGTACTGTACCACATTTATCGTACGCGCATTATGTACACAACACTTTGACCAGATTTACAGAACACATTTGTAGAAACAAAATGGAAATTATGTGCGTAAAATGTTTCCGTACGGATCTGTATGTGCCCGTACAAACACATCGTAGAAACAATAAAGAAACTCTATGTTTAAAATGTACCCATACGGAAATTATTGTGTCTACTCAACTCATTCCAATAACAGAATAGAAACATCGTGACAAGAAACAAATCAAACAAACTGAGTCTACTTAGTGTCGACTCACCTGTGCCCAGATGTATTTAAAGAATCCAAATTAGATACATTTTAAACATATGTGTTTCAAATGTAACCATTTAGACACTTACATTTTTTTTGGCACAATAAGTTGGAAATGTGTAGACACAAACATAAATATTTTGGACACAATTTGCACTGAGGCAGAAGTGCTATAAAAAGTGTCGACACGATTCACATACAAGAAAATTGTGCCCGAGTTTTACCATAAATTGCTGCTTGGGTTTTTACATAAAGTAGAACCTGTCTCTCGAATAAGCTTAACCACATAATTTAAAGATAACATATACCAGATGGAAAGTTTCAAACCCGAACTTGCATTAAGAACTACGATTCTATTGATTACTGCTCGCCATTTAAAGATACAAATATGGTAACGGTATTAAATGAAAGACAAAATTAAGGCCAATATTATCGTGAAAAAATTACTTATATTGTTGTTAATACTTTTGAAGTTAAAATTATTCCTATTTTGTTAATACTTTGAAATAGAAATTAAAATTTTAAATTTCAATGAAATATGTAGTCGCCCTAGTATGTCAGATTTGAAGTTTGCAATTCAATAACCAGAATTTTATACAATAGGCTTCGTATTCAAAATAAAATTCCATTCACCTGTATAGCATATTGACGATAAGAAACTGTGACGATTTATTTATTTGCACCTGCATTACTTCACAAAATACTTCCCTACTTTTCTTGCTAATTTCCAAGCAATGTTAGTGGCAAGGCAACTGAATTTGTGGAATTGATGTGTTTTTTTTTAATATTCTTTACAGTCATGTGTTACTTATTCTTGAACAGTGTGAAACTTTTTAATTCTTAGTGCAATCGAATTTAAAACTGATTTAATATCGACATGTGTCGATGTCGATTACACATGGCATCCTATCAAGTTTATTGATAGTATCAGGAACAACAGTATTTTTGTATATAATGACGTAAAATACAATTATTATTCTAATAAAGAAAGAATTGTTATAACTTAAACAACAAGGGTACCTACCTATTATTTTCTCTGTACAATAATTCATACTATTTTTTGACTGACGCATGACGTATAATTTTTTTTCCATTAATTGAAAGAACTGAGGGCCGATTTCATAATAGGACTTTAAATTTAAAGTTACTTTAACCTTAAAAAACATATTTGTTTCCCTATTCTTGAAGTGACTTTAAATTAAAGCTTCCTTAAAGTCTGATTATGAAAACGGCCATTAAAGTTTCAAATCTGACATAGGCGACTAAATTTTTCGTTTAAAATTTGAAAATTAATTTATATTCCAACAGTATTAATATTTAGGAACAATTTTAACATGATAATATTGTCCATAACTTTCTCTTTTCTTTAATACCATTGCCATTTTTGTGTCTTCAAATGGCGAGCAACAATTCACAGAAACATAGTTTTCAATACTAGTTCGCTATGTTCGGGTTTGTTTCCACCTGGTATATCATAAGGAAGTTAAAGATCCAGATATTTTTCAGAAAACTCATGGAAACAGTCCTGAATAGAGTACTGCAATTCGCCTTCAATTATAATTTTTAATCAATCAAATGATTAAGGCTGGTTCACAATAACAATTCACAGCCAACCACGAGAAGAAATTTAAAAAAGGCACGTTATCATTACAAGTGGTACAGTGACTTACACGAAAAAGAAGATTCAGAACCGATGTTCATAATATAAATATTAGAAACAAGGGATTAATAAAAACTCTCATTAAACTGAATTGTTACAGCCAAAAACAATATCGGAAATAATAAATACCGATTAATAGCTGAGAAAAACTGAAAATTCTGTTCTGATTTCCACAAAATATATATATATTGTGAATCATATAAGACTGCACTCTGCACACAGCTTCCTTAATAGGTACTTCTTATGTGCAGTTTTTAAATGACTCAGCATTGAATATTGAGTAGTAACCATAACAACGTAATGTTATAGTATGTTATGTGCAGTTTTACATGACTCAAAAATGTATTATCTCTACGTAATGTTTGTCTATGTGCAGCGTTACAAAATTCACACTGTACAGGGTGTTCTTTTACTCTGTGCAAATAAAAAAATCTCAGTATAAAATTTCGGACAGACCACTTGTTTGGAACCTTTGAAATGTGCGAGAAAGATAGGAAGGTCAACTTCGCCTTCCTCTCGGTATGAACACGCCCACCGATACGGCACTCGATGTTCAACGCAGAGTTTCGTAATAACAATCACTGATATCGTTTATTAATTATTTTATTTAAAATTTTAATATGTTTTACGATATCAACTATCGACGAATAAATCCAAAAATTTATGCATCAATTAGGCAAGCATGTTAAAAATTTGCTTCCTTCGCCCGTTTACGTAAATAAACTTTTGCTGCAATCTCGCCGCTAATAATGAAAGTATTACTACTTACAGTCGTTGGAAACAAAGTAAATGTAAAATTTTTATGTCTTTTAGAATTAATATGGAATGAGAAATTACAATTTGTTTGTACCTCGCTTTTAATTTGTTAGGTAAATACGAACCGCAGCTTCTTGAATTGCATTAGATTTTAATTTAATATTTAAACTTGTAATTACTTGCAGTGAAGTTATTTTAAATTGTAAACGCTTTGATGATGATGATGATGATCGCAGCGGCAAGAGTTACATGGTTCCTCCTCCAGTTCCGATAAGGCACTGACCCTGACCGATTTCGGCTTCGGGTGATTATTCAAGAGCCGGCCGCGTTCCACTTTTAGCTATGCCAGCAGTTCTCAAACGGTTTAGTAAAAATTTGCCGCAACATTTTTCTCGAAAACTATTACATTTATGTTAAGAACATATTAGTTCAATCGTTGCCATTCATGGTTATACATTGCAGGTTTAAATATTTGCACACAGTAAAAGAACACCCTGCCCAAGCAACACACATATACGTTTAATAATGGATAAAATGTCCGCGAGATAGTTTTTGAAAAAACGTGTTCCATGTACTAAATACGATATTTCTGTATCAAAGTGGTATAACGTATACGTTTCTTACACGGCTTAAAACATGTACGTTGACCGTAATCGTTTAATAAACGTAAATTTGTCCAACCAAAACCAAAATATGGTTGAATACACGAAAATTAAACCAAAGCGTGTTGTTTGGGTGTATAGCAAAGTCGAAAAGTTTTGAGTAAAATCATGTTAGCCGGTATTGTCAGTGTCATGAATTTGAAAGTCTGCGTAAAGGCAGGCACGGTGTTTCAGCTACGGAAGCCATTGCCAACGATGGAACTGCATCGTCCTCATTATAAATTTCCTTCGTTTTCTTTCTGTTTAACACCGACTCTGTTTCCTCTATTTTTTAAAATAATTTTTTCATTGCATTTACCGCTACTGCCGCATCCGGAAAATCTCAATTGTGAAGTTATAGGAAAAATTTCCAATGCCGTAACATTTAATTAAATAACTTCACTGCTAAAGAGTTAACATTTTTGACAAAAAAAAATTTACTCGTAAATTACGTTTACTGATGTGACTGACATTAAACACCGACTCTGTTTCCTTCATTTTTTAAAATAATTTTTTCATTGCATTTACCGTTACTGCTGCATCCGGATAATCTCAATTGTGAAGTTATAGGAAAAATTACCAATGCCGTACCATTTAATTAAATAACTTCGCTGCTCGAGAGTTAACATTTTTGACAAAAAAAATTTACTCGTAAATTACGTTTACTGATGTGACTGACATTAACAGGTAATGTGATTTTACTCAAAAATTTTCGGATTTCAATTCTTCTCAGCTATTTATGAATCAGAATTTGACAGTTTCTCTACAGTTTCTTGCGGTTTTAGGACAAGTAAAAACTTTTATAAAGAATCGCTTTTTTTTCGAAAACTCAAAAATTAAAGTCTTTGCTATTGTGAACCCAATCCGTGTATAGATTTACAGAAGAAATTTGAGAGCAAGATTTTAGATGTGATCACAACACATAACGTATTGTGATCACATAGATAGGGTTGCCATCTAAAAAAATTAAAAACCAGGACAAAGCTATTATACTACTAAGATATTAAAAAAATCTTTTGTATTAAAAAAAGTGTATTTTACTTTTATATACAAGGTGGTCTAAACTACGCACTAAGTTCATATTTTATTTATTTCTTGTGTTCTCATTGCAGAAGCCTAAAACCAGTTAAGTTTTAATTTTAAGAAGACACATTTTATTATTTTTTTAAATGGCAACTCTAACTTTTTCATTTATTTTTTTGTCGTCCTTCTTATCAGACTAAATGCTAAATGCCGTAAATTTCGATTCCCTGGGCAGATTATGTCTTGTATTTGAAAATCTTGTTATATGTTTTGCTATTCAGAATAGAAAACAATCGTGTAATATAATTAAAAAAAATAAGTAATAAATCAGAAAATTCGACACCCAAAACTAGGTCATGCAGACTTCGGATTTATTACTTTTTATGTAAAAGTACACATTTTTTGGTAAAAGTCACTATTTCGACTTGATAGATACATGGAAAAAATATGAAAAAATGCAATAAACCAATTGGAAGAATGAATTAACGTTCATCGAATATGTACTTACATGCTTTCTTCTAATTTTTAGTTGCAACATCTGATGGAATGATCGGAAACGATATCATCACAGAAACAAAGTGTCCATAATTTATTTTTAAGACATAAATACTGCCATTTAAAAAAATACTCTATTATTTGAATTAGTTGATCCCTGACATACCAGAAATCTATCTATTCGAAATTTTGATTTTACCGAGTACGTTAGTGAAACTAGAAAATTTAGAATATCTCTATTTAGTAAGCTCTAAGTTAAGTATGCACACTTCTGTTTTTTCTGTTGTGGAAGACATGTCATTTTATAAATAAATATATACAGGGAGATTCAGGCAACACATTCATTAAAAGTTTACGGACTTCTCCATTGAATTTCTGTTTCATATTTTGCAACTATAAGTTAACGAACAGATAAAATAGCGACATCTTACTATCGCTTTTTGACCTGACATTGCAGTAGGGTAGACAAATTGAAGCGGGATTTGCTCCTAATAAGTTCCCCATGCAAGGCGGCCATGCTTGCTGTCAAAGCATAATGAAAATTTTTGAAAAATTTTGTGCAAATCGTTTTTGATTGCAGCGAGAACCTCGAGCAGCCTCTGGACAGCTGTTTCAGCCCTGTTTGGGGCTTCTTCAGCAGAGACGTAGCTCGACATTCCCGCTGCAAACAAAAACGACTTGCCCAATTTATTCGCATTTGCGATGTAAGAGTGATGAACAGATAAAATAGCGACATCTTACTATCGCTTTTTGACCTGACATTGCAGTAGGCTCCTAATAAGTTCCCCATGCAAGGCGGCCATGCTTGCTCTGCTGAAGAAGCCCCAAGCAGGGCTGAAACAGCTGTCCAGAGGCTGCTCGAGGTTCTCGCTGCAATCAAAAACGATTTGCACAAAATTTTTCTAAAATTTTCATTATGCTTTGACAGCAAGCATGGCCGCCTTGCATGGGGAACTTATTAGGAGCAAATCCCGCTTCAATTTGTCTACCCTACTGCAATGTCAGGTCAAAAAGCGATAGTAAGATGTCGCTATTTTATCTGTTCATCACTCTTACATCGCAAATGCGAATAAATTGGGCAAGTCGTTTTTGTTTGCAGCGGGAATGTCGAGCTACGTCTCTGCTGAAGAAGCCCCAAGCAGGGCTGAAACAGCTGTCCGGAGGCTGCTCGAGGTTCTCGCTGCAATCAAAAACGATTTGCACAAAATTTTTCTAAAATTATTATTATCATCATTATTATTATTTAGTTAACGATAAGTATTTATCAAAATATAATATTTTCAATTTTCGGACACTTTCGCTTATACCGGAAGTTGCTGCCAACTTTCTTATTTTAAATGGAACACCCCATTGTTAATGAATTTTTGAAATCTTCATGAAATTCTAAAAATATTTTGTGCAACATGTGACACAACGAAAATTAACCGTTTCCGAGATATTTTCATTTTTTTAAAATAACTCAGACTTGCACAGCCTTGGTTATGATACTGCCATCTTTGTGCAACAAAAACCATGATGCCCATTTTTGGCCTGTAGTAGGCTACAGTAACATTCTTTCAGATCATGTCCAGTTTTGCACTTGATTGCTTACAGGCTGGTTGAAAAGTTCTATTCGAACTAATTTCAACTGTCGAAAAGTCATGTTTTGTAAATGGAACAGCTAGTATATTTTTATATCATGTGACTCAAGATTAAATGTTCTTTCGTTCTGTATTAGCATTCCCTACACCTATCTCTTATAGTTCACTCGTTATTGATAATTTCTTTTTAATACCTAATTTTTTTCCATTTTTCGGTATTATTTTTAAATAGTGGGGCTATGAAAACTAGAGAAATTATAATTTTTGTAATCATCCGTCTCGTAGGAATCAAAAAAACAATTTAATCGCTACGAAGAACCAAAAATTAAATATTCAAAAACAGACATATTAAATGTTTTTGAAAAAAACGACAATTCAAGAAGTTAATAAAAAAAATTTGTTATATCGAGGAAAATATGTTATTACTAAGACACAATAGAAAGTTATTACTAATAAATAATAGCTGAGAACCACTTAGAACTAATATTATAACCAACAATTTGTGTATTATTTTCAATATTTTTGATTTATTTATTAGTTTTCATAAAACTTTGTTTTGTAAGTGTAAATTTCTCGTTGTAAATGTGTAAGAAGTCATACCAAGAATTCTGATACATGCGGGATATAAAAACAAAAAATTCAGATAATAGATATGTATTTAAATATTATATTTCGGTTTTTAAAATGAAATTGATAATACAGTCAGAAATTAATTTAAAAAATCTCATTTTGTACCCGTTTACTTAGACGGAACCGGTTCCTCTTTTTGAATACCCGTTACCCGATAACTACCCGATACCCGATAATTACCCGTTACCCGATATTCTGAAATTGCCGAACAACCAAGTAGTCTTCATTTCATTTTGCCTAATGTGACCTACATTAACATTTTGCTCGAATGAGCATTAATTATTTCAGATAATTCTATACTGGTTTTTTAAATTGTTAGTTGATACTTATCGGATAGTCAAGTAGTTGTCGGATATCGGGTACTTATCGGATACCCGGGTACTTATCGGGTAACGGGTAACTACCCGGGTATCAATAACGAGTACCCGGGTAGTAAATTTATCGGGTATCGATATCCCTAATTTAGGAATAACACTAAAGTGAAAAAATTGATGTCAAAGAGAAAATCATGAATAAAAAGAGAAAGGTAAGAGATGGGTATAGGGAATGCTAATACAGTTCGAAGAACATTTAATTGTGATTCTTATGGTGTAAAAATATACTGGATGTTCCATTTAGAAAACATGACTTTTCGACAGTTGAAATCAGTTTGAATATAAGTTACTTTTCAACCAGCCCGTAAATAATTTTGTGTAAAATTAGGTGTCACCTGAAAGCCTATTATTATAGCCTACTACAGGTCAAAAATTGAAAAAGTGACTTTTGTTACACAAAATAAACAAGGTACTGCAACGTTGAACTTCTTTTTAAAAATGGAAATACCTCTAAAACGGCTAATTTTTCTTGTATCATATGTTACACAAAATATTTTTAGAATTTCATGAGCATTTCGAAAATGCAATAAAAAATGGGGTATTCCATTTAAAATAAGAAAGTTGACAGCAAGTTCCGGTACAAGCGGAAATGCCCGAAAATTGGAAATATTATATTTTAATAGATCATTATCGCTAACTTATAACCGCAAAATATGAAATAGAAATTCAACTCAAAGAGGAAGTCCGTAAACTTTTAATGAATGAGTTGCTTGAATCTCCCTGTATATATATATACCGGGTGGAAAGTTTCAAACCCGAACATAGCAAAGTTCCATTGTGAACTACGTTTCTGAAGATTATTGCTCGCCATTTAAAGATACAAAAATGGTAATGGTATTAAATTAAAGATAAAATTAAAGCCTATGTTATCGTGTTAAAATTATTCCTATTTTGTTAATACTTTGAAATAGAAATTAAATTTTTAAATTTCAAATGAAAAATGTAGTCGCCTTAGTATGTCAGATTTGAAGTTTGCAATTCAATAACCAGAATTTTGTACAATATGTTTCTCATTCAAAATAAAATTACATTCATCTGTGTAGCGTACTGACGATGAAAAACTGTTAGGATTTATTTCTTTGCTCTTGTATTACTGTATTACTTCACAAAATACTTTCCTGCTTTTCTTGTTAATTCAAAACAATGTTGATGACAACTTAATTTGTGGAATTGTTGAGGTTCTTTTTTTTAATATTCTTTACAGTTCTGTGTTACTTATTCTTGAACAGTGTGAAATTTATTTAATTCTTAGCACAATTCAATTCTTTTTAATTTAATTCTTAGCACAATTCAATTTAAAACTGATTTAGTATCGACATGTGTCAGTATTGATTGCCCATGGCATCATTTCAAGTTTATAGTACCAGAAACAACAGTATGCAATGACATAGAATACAGTTATCATTCTAATAAAAAAAAATTGTTGCAACTTAAACGACAAGAGTACCTCCCTATTATTTGCTCTATACAATAATTCATAATATTTTTTGACTGACGTATAAATTATTTTCCATTAATTGAAAGAACTGAAAGTTTCAAATCTGACATAGGCAACTAAATTTTTCGCTTAAAATTTCAAAATTTTATTTATATTCCGAAAGTATTAATATTTAGGAATAATTTTAACACCATAATATTGTCCATAATTTTCTCTTTTCTTTAAAACCATTGCCATTTTTGTATCTTCAAATGGCGATCAGCAATTCACAAAAACTTAGTTTTCAATATAAGTTTGCTATGTTCGGGTTTGAAACTTTCCACCCGGTATATTGGGCACTATTACGATCTACGAACTCTAAAGGCTACTTTTCATTATCTGATTTTACATGAAAAGAATTGAAAGTAAATCTGGCATAGGCGAAGTTTTTCACTTGAATTTTAAAAATCAATTTAACACGATAATATTTTGGTAATAATTTTCTTTTTCCTTTAATACCATTACCATTTTTGTATATTTTCCACCCGGTATAGTAGTAATTAAACGATATTTTCATTTTCATGTAATGATGTCAACCCTACAGTCTTAACAATATATCTTTTTTTTTCAAATTCGTATTTAAGCTTCAAATCTGCGGTTTTTTTTAAATACAAAAATGTTCATTTTTGCAAGTTTGATTGGCTTCGTATCTGTAATAAGGTCGCAGTATTCTAATACGGCTGTAATTTTGATTATATTAGTATCAAAACCAATTTATTTATTCCTAAATACTTTCTTATTCAGAACGCAAAAGTCTGAAATTCATTCAGACCTGAATTTAGATTTCCTAAACAGATACAGATTTGTAGGAGAGTTAAGCTTCGTTTAGTTTATCGATATTTATGAAATACAAACATAAACATAATATGCCTGTAAAGTGGATCCCTTATTTTTTGCTGTTTCTGTGTCACTTCAACACTATGTTTGTACTCGTCTTTCTGAGAAAGGGGAAGGGATTGTCTCGACTTTCCGTTCTTCAGATTTGACGAATTTTCATTGTTTGCGGGATATCATTTAACGACTACAATTATTTATGAAAATACTTCATAATTTAAGTATTTATAGAGAAATGGTTACTCTACAAAACGTCTGTTTTACATTTTTATTATATTAATTAGAAGTAGGAGAAAAAAATGTTAAAGATAAGGTACAAAACGCGGAAACAAAATCGATTTTTTAAAACAGACGTTTTGTAGTTCAGAATGTCTTAAAGAAGTACGTTATTTTTTTTTTCGAATTATCTTTCATAATACAGGCACTACTTGCAATCCCATTTCGTAAAAATGCATTGGTTTTGCCCTATACCGAAAAGGAAAGATCTATCTAAAATTTATAATGCGGTCCGTCTTGTCTAAAACTTCTCTCTAGCGAAGCTTTCAAAAAGAATGTGAGAAAGCATCTGTTCCTTATAATAATTAGTTTATCTAGCTTATTTTTCGGACATTACAGCCGATATCTCATTGTCAAGGTTTGTATAAAAAAATTAATAAATATTGTTTTTGACAGTGGAAACATTTGTGTTTATTAAATTTTTATAATATTGTATTGATATTGATAGTGTCATATAATTAACTTACATATTTAAGTAATATGTATTAGGTGCTTTCTTTCGCTCACAAAATCGTGATCCAACCGTGTTTTGATTCAAAAATAGACATTCTCTTCATTGAATCTCTCTATTTATATATATAAACTTGTTTGGATTGAATTATGGTTATTTACAAATGAACTGTCAATTAAAAATTCAAGTCCGATGTCTTGTTGCAACAACTACGAAATTCAGATCCAAACTATTCGAAACACGATTCAAATTTTTAAGCGAAAGAAATTAGTTATAATTTTGATAGTGAAATGTCGGCTTAATCCATTCGCATAATTATAAGGTGCTTTCTTTCGCTTAAAAGTTTGAATCGTGTTTCGAATAGTTTGGGCCTGAATTTCGTATTTGTTGCAACAAAACACCTGGCTTGAATTTTTGATTGACAAGTTCATTTGTAAATAACCATAATTCAATCCAAACAAGTTTTATAACCGTAACTGCGTCAATTTAGACAGTTACACTACGTTACATAAAAAAGGTTTGAGAGGAAGAGCAGACAGCAGTGGTTCGCTACTGTCAATCAGAACTTCACCTTATGATTCTCCAATTCCTTTAATTTATCTATTAGTTAGTTAGTTAGTTTTATAAATCAAACAAACAATTTGTTAAAGCCATATTATTATTATTATTATTATTAAATCCTTGAGGGTTTCTAATAAATCTTATTGTGTTTTATCATCTAATATGCGAAAGTGTTGTGTAATTTAATGCAATCCAAAACATATTTGCTTCTTATCGCTGTTTGCTGTTTGCCTGCAGACTTTGACTTTAAATGGGTAGTAGGTGTAAAATTTTGGATTTGCAAACTGGCGAAAATAAAACAAGGAAAACTCCTAAAATCCAATTTATTCTTGAAGATTTAATCTGTTTTATTTTCGATCTCACAATTTCGGTTGTGTCACGCAGACAAAATTTATTCATTTGAAAAAATTATAACTTTTTTAATTTTAATAGGAGTGTTATTTATCTATGATTATTGACTGTGCGTCGGTAATTTTCAATTATTATAACTTATAACATAAACCCGTATCTTGCTTGGCATTTGTGATTGAAATTAAACTGTGGGTTAACCTTTTGAGTCTTTGGCAGACAGATAATAGTCTGGCTCGCTCTTCGGAAGGAAAAATGGCTCTGAACTGAGAACCTAATATCAAAACGGACAATTTTCTGTTTTGACATTGTTCGACCTCATGGCGTTACACGTAAAAATCTTTGTTATACACTTGAAAATATTCTTCATGGATTAAACCGCGGTCGTGTATTGTTAATTTTTACCAATAAAAGATTATAGCAAGACTTGGCTTATTGCAACTATTTTTCAAAATTAATTTGCTACAAACGGCATGGAGAACAAAAGGCCTATTGGTAGAATAGTTTTTGAAAGAGACCGGACTTTTACAGTAAGGTTAAATTCAAAAACTATATGTCGAGTACATCTTATTGTGCATCTCGCTCATCTATTTCGAGAAGTCTTGCATTATTTCCTTGACAACGGAAGAAATTGTTACAGCTTATTCAAAAATATGACGTAAACAGTTTGCACTTGTCATGGAAATAATACAAAACCTCTAAACAATGCAATATAAATTTAAAAGCTTAAAGCGTTCAGACGTCCAAGATTCACTAGATGTATGTATTCGAACACAACTTAAGTATAGTCTGAAGATTTTAATGTTGTATCTTGTTTGTTACAGATTTTAATTTTACACCGCCATGGAATACCTCCTTATACTCATCCAACACACTAGAAAATTTTACCATCGAACCTTACTTAGACTTCACCACATTCAACAACACCAACGAAACTTTTAATTTTACACGTTCCGGTGAAAATGGGGAACCACTCGCTGATCTCATACTTATGGTTGCATTATCGATACTCCTGGGTCTCATGATACTCGTGACTGTTATAGGTAAGTGCAAGAAGTTTCCGTAGTTTGTATGTGCACGACTCGAACACTTTAGCTTTAAGTACCGCAATTCTATATTCTAAGACTGCGTTTTATATGCAGGAAGTTAGTGTTATGATTAAAACTTTTGATATATGAAACAAACTAAGTTCAAAACAGAATGGCACATACATTTGCATTTCACATGAAATTTTGTCTAACACAAATAATAAAACATTTATGACGAACCTCATTAACAGTTTGCAATACACTAGCCAAGTCTGTGGTAGATGTAATAAAATTTTACATCTTATGTAGAATTGTGTGTTCTGGAACATATTTCCTTAAGAAAATAATTTCGTACATTCTTTATAAGAGATGCATAATAATTTATTTATACAGAGCAGTTCTGTTATTAATTATTCGTTGCTAAATTAGAGAGACGTAATCACAAATTACTATATTCTTAGAAAGAGACAAAATAGAAATTCTGCATTTGTCCACTATCACACATAATTACCATCTTTTCTGAAGATAATATCAAAGTCTGGCGATTGATAAATTAGGTTTTCTCGAAAAATTTATTACGTAAAATTATATTCTAGTTAGGTTTGTAGACTTTGTTTTAGTATTTGAAAACTAAATGTCTCTTTACACTACCTAGAAACCAACCTATAAATTGTACAATTTCCAGGTCAAGATATATAGGCTAATATAATACAGGGAATTGTCAGATGTAATACGATGAGTACTCAAGGTTATGCTGATAATTTTGCAACTCATGTCAATTGACATTCGTAGCATCACCACGAAAATGATCTGCACAACGTTTCATAGTTGTTGCAAAAAACAACTGACTTGAATTTTTGGTTGATAGTTCATTTGTAAATAACCATAATTTCATTCAAACAAGTTTTAAAAATAGAGAGATTCAAAGAAAAGAATGTCTGTTTTTCAATCAAAACACGTTTCGATCACGATTTTGTGAGCGAAAGAAAGCATCTGTAATTACAACTATGTGCAAAATGTCAATTTAAATGTTATATGTTTTAAATAAGTGTGCCTAAAACGTACAAACATTTAATTTAAAATTTTGTAATATCTGTTTTCTATTTATTTACCATCAAGTAGGTCATGATTTTATTTTATTAGGTTGGCTATTAAAGTAAAACTGCGGCACTTCAAATCGGATAGATCATCCCATGTTGTCAACTCTGAACTTTAAGAAATAACCGTTTTTATCTAGCGCCTATGTTAATTCTAAAAGTCAATTTGTTTAATTATATTGTGTCAGAATGGTGAAAATTATAAGACGCGACATGAAAATTGCTATACAAAAAGCATTTGTAAGGTACCAGACCAAAAGTGGGCAGCTGAATTTAAATGTGGTCGCACATCGCTCGAAGAAGACCCACGTGATGGACGGGCAAAAACCGCAACCACACCCGTAACCGTTGAAAAAGTGCATGATATCGTGTTGGAGTATAGATGAGTGAGATGGCTGAGGCTGTGGGAATACCGGAAGAATGGGTGCGAAACATCTTGCATAGAGAATTAAGAATAAAGCTTCGCGCAAGATTGGTGCCACATTTGTTGAATGCCGATCAAAAGCAAATCCGCAACCGATTTTCGCAACAAACTTTGGATCGATTCAATAGGGATCCAACCGATTTTGTGCGGCAATTTGTCACCATGGATGAGACATGGGTCCACCACTACTCGCCAAAAACGAAACAGCAGTCCAAGCAGTGAGTGGAAGCCGGTGGTTCAGCGCCAAAGAAAACGAAGTATATCGCATCTGCCGGAAA
This sequence comes from Prosopocoilus inquinatus, assembly GCA_036172665.1. Lineage (NCBI taxonomy): Eukaryota > Metazoa > Arthropoda > Insecta > Coleoptera > Lucanidae > Prosopocoilus > Prosopocoilus inquinatus. The sequence continues at coordinate 48,575,338 of CM069870.1, forward strand.
GGTTATTACCAGCATGTTTTAGGTGCGAAAGGGATCCTGTTAATTGATTACGAAAGGCGAATATTACACCAATCTTCCTGATCAGCTGGATGCCAAAATTTCCCATAAAAGGCCTGTTATGTCACCTAGGGCGAATTACAAGGACATCTTTTTTAACTTTGATCTTGGTTTCATTCATTTGTAATGACAATTGTTATAGTTGATGAAACAAATTCAAAGCTGAACTAGGTTTTTGCAAATTGTGTCTTTGTGAAATTTTATTGTTTCCTATTAAATTAATTAAATTAAAAAGATTAAGATTAGATTAAGAAGAAAATAAATCAGTCAGAAATACATACAGGGTTCGGCAAAGTTCTGAATTTGGTCATTTATGAAGTTATTTAAAAAGATATCAAAAGTTAATCTGCGGCATATGATAACCAGGGTAAATGCCCACAATTGAAAATTATTTTCAATAATACAGGCTGTTCCATAAAGTTACTAAGGACCAAAGTTTTATTTTTTTTAATGGAACACACTGTATATGATACACTTTTTGAAATATCCTGATCATGCCGTTTCTAAAATTATACAGTTTTAATATTTTATATTGGGTAGTTAACAAGTTATGACCACTTTTGTCTAAAAAATAGCATAAACTACTTGCACTTTCTAAAGATATAAGGTATTATTATGTTATATGGTGTGGTCGAAAAGTTATATTCAAGTTATTTATTTTCGACATCGGGGATTTAACATGAAAATTATTTCTAACTTAACGATTAATTTATTATTAAATTGAGTAAATTGACAATGTTGAAGTATTGCTTGCTAGGTTTTGCAGTAATTCATCCAGACAGCATTAAATGCATAACGTTGTGATCAAGTCAAACCGACGTAAGAGGTATTTTCTTTCAAACTGAAAATTTACTGTTAAATGATAGAGATTTAAGTGCTAATTAAATATTAAGTTTACTTTTTTGATTGAGCGATCTGTTTCTCATATTCTTTTTAGCTTTAAATAGCCCCTATGGCCATCATGTGATCTTTTTTCTTGTTTAGAGTTTATTAGAATGTTAAAAAGATGTTTAGAGAGTTAATCTTACTTAATATGTCTTACATATTATTAGGTATGCAGTAATATCTAATTTCATCAAAAAATGTGTGGAAAAGTACCTTTTAATTTCTTAACAATCAGTATTGATTACGTCGTTTTGTCTTGAAAGCATCGATACTGTGCTAAAAGATATAGACTTACTAATGTTAAATTATGTGTACTTTTTCCTAATGAAAAATTGTCAAACTACCAACTGTCTCTCCTGCAAGTTTGATAAAATTTATCAAGAATTAATTAATAATATAATACTAACAGTTAGTTAATAGTCCATATCTGTTGTAAAATATTCTTGTAGTATGCAAAGCTTAAGTCTCTGTTTGGTAAGTGATATTCAATGATGTCGATATGACAAACGGATGTCTTATGTTGCAGCTGCACTAAAACATGTTTTTTTACCACAAAGTGTGCATTGGTTCTGCATTTCAATATTAAACCAAGAGATATTTATAATGTAATATATTTTTGACGATAACCGCAAACGAACTTTTTATAATATTGTATTGCATTATATTATAAGCAAAAATGACCGTATAACGTAACAGAAAAGGGTTGTAGCAAACTCACTAATATGTTTTTTTTTTTAATCTAAACAATGTAAACAACATAATGTTCAATTTTGCATAGTGCATAGAAAAGTAAACGATGTTAATCGTCTCGTACGTCTGACTTTGATTTACTAACGTTGGATAACGGACTAATGTCACATTAAATATTTGTTACAAAATACAGTGAGGCTTGTTTTACAAAAAGTGATGTCAGGTGTTTTTTATTGAAGTAATGCCAAAAAACCGGCTAAGGCCCGATTTCTTCACCTGCGGATAAATTTACCTGCCAGGTAGTATCCTCGGAAACTATTATCGATATAATGGTTTCCAAGTATAATACCTGGCAAATAAAATTATCAGGAGGTGAAGAAATCGGATATAGGTCGGCTAAAAAATTTGAAATTGACGCTACAAAATTATTTTTGCGACGCATGCGATTCTGATCCTATTTTCTCACAAAATTAGAATTAGGGATATTAACCAACAGATTTTGACTTTCTCCTTTCTCACTTTCATTTCTGTACTATACAATTGTTTTGTGTTTTGGATTTTCCTTGTTTTTTAAGTTTTACAAATTATAAAAAATATACATACATTGTGAACATTTAGTGTGGAACAATCCATATAAATGAGTGTCAGATCATCTGCGGTTGAAGTCCTCGGACATATAAACCTGTTTTCATTAGTGCAAATATTTTTTTAGTCATCTTTTTTTCACCCCCACCTCTTTCCGCAATGACGTCATTGACATTTTTGTTCATAGCACGCCCTCAATTTTCTAACACATTTGGGTAGATTTGAGAATTCTGATTTCATCAATATGCTTAATTTGACATTTGCACTGACGGTACCCCAGATTGCAAGGAAGAACAATAATCAAGAACTGTCAAATAAATGATAAAAAGTATCGTGACTTTTTATCATTTATTTCAACTTAGACGTTGAAACTCTTCGACTTTAATAAAATATTCGCGCTAATGAAAATAGGTTTACCTGTCCGAAGATTTCGGCCGCAGATGATCTGGTACTCATTTATATGGATAGTTCCACACTAAACGTTCACAGTGTATAATAGAAAAAAACGGATAATAATCTTGGTTCGCCTTACTTATTTTTATTAAAATTTGAACAAAGATAAAAGTATTTGGTAGTAAAATGAACAGAATAAAGAGTGCAGTACGAAAATTTCATCAACAGACAAAAAAATATATTTTAAGCCGTTTTTTTCTGTCCGGTTAAAAAGCCGCATCAATTAAAAACAATTAGTCTACTGAATTACATCACTATTACAAGACTAAAATAACGCAAAATTTGTTCACTTTTATTTACACCCGATATAAAAGTACACTCAAAAAAATTTCCTTCATAATATTGATTAACAGCAATTATTGCTTACCATTTCTTTGTGACAATGATGCAATTTATTGTTATAAGGAACTGTTCTGAAATGTTCGAATTTTCTTAGAGTATTTGTATTTTCTTTTAACCTCATGTAACAATTTGAGATTATGATACTCTGAGTGCGACAACCACCGCAAATTGAAAGCACTATAAAGAAAATCGTGGAAATTAGTGAACTGTGAACAATACTAAAATTTGGTGATAGTTCCCTGTGTAAGATAAAGTAAGTTAATTTTGATTACTATTTAGTTTGTAGCTCAAAATGGATTTTAAAATATGTTTCGATGACAGAGATAGTTTCATTTTAAATTGGAACTACGAGTATTATTTTACTAAAATAGTCAATTTTTTATCAAAGGATGGTCAAGTAAAGGAGAAAAATAAGAACACTGGTGCGAAAAGTAAAGAATATCCATGATTTACAGGAAGTAAGTGTCACTTTTTGATCGGTTTTTAATTTTAAAAATTCCTTAGAAAATATTTTTCACTTTTTTTTTGTTGATGTATGTATATTTTCAGATGAAACGAATGCTGCAATTGTCTCAACCAAATTAATAACATAAAAAAGGATACCAAACTCAAGAATCAAAAATTATACTCGATCTAGAATTCGAGACTTACAACAATTTTTATTTTCATTGGAAAATCTTTTCAAGAAGTGGAAGACCCATCTTCTCGATCTCAACAATTCCACCCTTCGTATACGTATAATCACTTCAATTTTGTAAGCTTCACCTCATTTCAGTTGACACCTAACAGTAATTAAAGAAAAATAATTGGTTTGTAACCAAAACAATCCACTATTAATATTTCAATATGCCGTAACAGTCAATTGAAGAAAATACGTTTTTCAGAAAATATCAGTTGTTATTCTTGTTACAGATCAATCATAAGCAGAACAATCATTATGAAGTGTTTACAGAATAGACCTAGTTGTGTGGATGAAGACATTTAATGACATCACTATGCATTTCAATGATATCACATGGAATTAAAAATTTTGTTCGAGCTGTAGACATACATATGCTTAAAAATTATTTATTTACTTGTTCAGTTTGGCCACTGTCTAACTAATATTCTGTTTAACATTTCAGAATCCAGATAGTTTATAAAGATACATTTGGTGAGGATGCGCGCAAACGAAAAGCAGTCGTGTTCCTGTTTTGAAAATTGGAGTGCAATCAAGGCTAGGTGAAAGTTTGTAACTATTATTATTATTTGCACTGGATGCACCCTCAGGTTTCAGTACATGAGTATGTATACCGGGTGGAAAGTTTCAAACCCGAACATAGCAAACTTGTATTGAAAACTATGTTTCTGAGAATTGCTGCTCGCCATTTGAAGATACAAAAATGGCAATGGTATTAAAGAAAAGAGAAAATTATGGACAATAATATGGTGTTAAAATTGTTCCTAAATATTAATACTGTTGGAATATAAATTAAATTTTCAAATTTTAAACGAAAAATTTAGTCGCCTATGTCAGATTTAAAACTTTCAGTTGTTTCAATTAATGGAAAATAATTTATACGTCAGTCAAAAAGTATTATGAATTATTGTACAGAGCAAATCATAGGTAGATACTCTTGTCGTTTAAGTTACAACAATTCTTTCTTTAGTAGAATGATAATTGAATTCTACGTCATTGCATACAAAAATACTGGTGTTTCTGATACTATCAATAAACTTGAAATGATGCCATGGGCAATCAATACCGACACATGTCGATACTAAATCAGTTTTAAATTCAATTGTACTACGAATTAAATAAGTTTCACACTGTTCGAGAATAAATAACACACAACTGTAAATAATATTAAAAAAAAGCATCAATTCCACAAATCCAGTTGCCATCAACATTGTATTGAAATTTACAAGAATAGTACGAAAGTATTTTGTGAAGCAATGCAGGAGCAAAGAAAAAATAAATCCTAACAGTTTTTCGTCGTCATTATGCTACCCAGATGAATGGAATTTTATTTTGAATAAGAAGCATGTTGTACAAAATTCTGGTTACTGATTTGCAAACTTCAAACCTGACATACTAAGGCGACTACATTTTTCATTTGAAATTTAAAAATTTAATTTTTATTTCAAAAGTATTAACATAATAGGAATAATTTTAACACGATATCATTGACCTTAATTTTATCTTTCATTTAATACCATTACCATTTTTGTATCTTTAAGTGGCGAGGAGTAATCTACAGAAACGTAGTTCTCAATGGAACTTTGCTATGTTCGGGTTTGAAACTTTCCACCCGGTATGTAACTACCTTTTGTTTGCGCGCATCCTCATCAAATGTATATTCATGAAATGCCTAGATTCTACAGCTTCGTAGCATTTTTTGTCTTATGATTTTTAGTTACGACATTTTACCTTCAAGGCTCAAGACCTTAGTGAAAAGATTAAAAAGCAATGAGCAAATCGAACGAAAGCAAAGTGCTTAAGTAAAATGATGAAACCAACAATATTCAAGGAATGCTTCAGTTCCTTCCTAGAAAACCGACTTCTCTGAAAGTATGAAACCCACAATAACTACTATTTCGATGTCTTTTTGCAGGTAATAGAATTAGGTCTTATAAATGTATCATTAGTTGAAAAGAATGAAACGAAACACTAGTACATTTTATTTTAAAGTTTTTTTTTAGTCAACCCTGAATTTTATGTTTCTGTATCAAACTTTTAATTTCCATGTTTTGATTTTCAATTATCTTTTAAAAATTAAACGTACATTAAATAGTAAAAACTCTGTTGTTTGAATTACTATTCTCTCATAACCTTTCGCTTTCTTCTCGTACTTGCAACAAAATCCAAATGGAAGTACCTAACGAACAGTCACGCGCAGCTAAACTACACCTCTTGCAAGCAAACTTCACTCTTAAGACCTTGTACTAAAAGGCTCACAAACACGTCAAATTGTAGCACTTAAGGTGCGCACAACAGTAAGTACGTACATTTGAAATCTTTTAAGTTTGCGTACATACCGTTTTCACTAGTACAAGCATGTTTGAAGTATCTGATTAATTTGTACCTAGATCCGTGTGGCATGTAATAGTGTACAACATGCGTCGGAAATAAATAAATATAAAATAAGTAATAAATAAACACTGAAATAGTAAAAGAAACTATGTATGGTTTAAGAAATAATTGAAAATTAAATAAACACTGGTAAATATGACATTTTGAATTTTTTTTCTGTGGTTGCTGAGGTAGGTGTAAAGAAATAATAACAATAATAATTCAAAAAACATTTCATAAATTTATCGAATTTCATTTTTAACCTGTATGTCTGAAGCAAATCCAATTAGCTCAAATCTTTATAAATTGTCTCGAGAAGAAGATCGGAAATAGATATAATAAATTTTATTTATTGAGTATACAGTGTGGCCCCAGATTGACTTTGTGATACATATAATAAACCAATATTTTTTTTAATTCAGATTTCATGTTTTGCAGTTCAGGACTACTTGGCGCGAAATAGATGTGTGCCAAATTTGACGTTTGAACTTCTTCAAGGTGGCGGAATTAACACAAGAAGTAAAGCACGTGTAGGTCAAATGGTCTTTCTTTTGAATTTAGGTGAAAAAATTACTAAGATAAATTGTTTCCCATTTGGAATTAGGGAGATTTACTAAATTCCACTATCCTACAAAAGAAAAATTTAAATACGGCAAATTACTAATTATAAATAATATTTCAGTAAAGTAGTAAATTGTTAACGCCATCTACATATTTATTGACCAAAATACAAACTAAGCGTGATTTTTCAAATAATATTCTATTTATATTAGCACCTGATGAAATATTAATTTCCTGTTATTCATTTTTTCCTAGGATGTTGGAATTGAATATCGGGTGCCCCGCGCTACGTGCTCACCCTTCTGGAATCTTTATTTATTAATCGATTAACCTGAATTTTGGAGACAATAAATTAATTAAAGTATGGAATTTTTCGACATACTGCTAGTCGTCATTGAACTTCCGGTTTCGCCGGTAGTGATATCAACTTTCTTATTTTAAATGGAATACCCTATACATTTTTACATATTTAAAATCTACAAAAATTAAAATTTAAAAAAAACTTAAGTTTAGTTTATATCTCGTTTATCCGACCATCAATTGTTTTTCTGTAAGCACATAGAGAAACTTTGAATTAGTCCATATAAGTTTTGTATTAAACATTTTTTTCTGAAATCAAAAATAAAAGAGTTAAAGGGGGTAGGAATTCTCGCGTAGTCACCCTGTACTCTATACCGAGTATACTACTAATTGTGGATGCAAGAAAGTGGTATTGTCATACTCTGTAGTATGTGGTCATTGTCGTTAAAAATCATGCCTCAATGCTACTCCGGAGGCTGGTATGAAATACGTTCTTTGGATTATTTACTATCAAGTACATCCGAGAAAGTTGATGACGCCGAAAAAAAAGAAGAGGAGGAAGATGAAAAAGAAGAAGAAGAAGTACCAGAGGAAGACAGCGACGAAGAAGGATAATAATTTGAATTATGGATTGTTCCTACCTAAAAAAAGATATATAACAAAAGACGGCCTAGCATTCTACCTCGAAAATGGTATGGAAATGCATGCATTTTACTGTTCGTGTATTCTTGACCTTATATCATGAAAACGGTTCATCGTACGTAAAAATGTGTAAGAGCTTTTTTGTGGGGAATTGTCTAGTCTACAATTCTTACAATAACACGAATTGTTGTCAGACCAATAGAAAACGAAATAATCGCGAGAAAACATTTCTCTTGACGTTTGACCTTGAAACCAGCATAATATCGAGGGAACTTTTAGTATGTTATTTATAATTTCTACATGAAGGTGTATACAAATATTCAGTTGGGTTGGATTTCCTTAATTATATAATAATAATAGTAATATAATAATAATTATAGTAATTTCTTAGAATTTCTTATTTATATACATTATTAACATCGTATGCTTACAGTTCTCGGCACCTAAAATGTATTTCTTGCGCGCAAACCTCACACTTTTGCTACAAAGACTCGGAGAAATATCAAGGTACAGCGAGACCATAAATGCTGGCAACCTTCAGTTGCGGCAGCTTTTGCGCAGGCAACCAAACTAACGTGCAGAGGGCAAATTTAGCTGCAATTTGGTATAAAATTTCTTTCCATACGCGATGAACGTAGATGATCGACGAAAGAGGTTCCTTTTACACCTGGCTGCAAGTGAATAAAAATTTTCGACCACTCCATACAGTGTGTCCCCGGATTGTATTCGCGTTACGTATAATGGACCTAATTTTTTTTAATTCGGATTTCATATTTTGCACTTCAAGTCTGCTTGTAATGATCGGAATTTGTGCCAAATTTGACGTTGATAATGTTCAATATGGCGGAACTAACGCAAGAAGAAATAAATCTGTGTAGGTAAAGCTGTCTTTCTTTTGAATTTAGAAAAAAAGTACTAAGATAAAATTTAAAATTTAATTTAAAACTAGGGAGATACATATTGCTGTAATATTCGACTAAGCACGGAAAAAGAAAACAATTTTAGTTGAATTCATGAAGAACAAGTATTGTTAAAATTTTCAGAGAATACCTGAATTTTTAACGTGGACACTCCGGTAGTGAACTTTGAAAATAAACTATGAATAGTGAACAGAAATTCCTAAAGGATACTGAGACGCTGAACTAGTGAGAGTGCGGCAAACTTCTGTACCTAAAAGGACAAAACCACAAGAGTGCGTGTGTGTAAACTGTTTTAGTTAGGAATACAAACATTTCCACCAAAGTTATTTCAAAATTTAAAATAAGAATAGGGCAAAATTAAGTTTACAAAAGTTTTTTCTTTGGCAATGGTAAAATTGAAATTCAGGTTTTATTTAAATTTTTAGAAATTGTTTAAGTTAATTGTTTCCAAATTGTAGAAATTTTGATATGTTATGAGAAATCTTGTTTAGGTTAGAAATTATTTGGACATTGTTTTTGGCGAATCAAAATTTGTTTTCGAACTTTGAAAATTTGAAACACTATTTGATCTGAATAAGTGTAAAAGGAAACTACTTACATGTTTATTTTAGGAATATTTTTCAAGATTTTGTAACGTAAACAATGTGATGAACAGATAAAATAGCGACATCTTACTATCGCTTTTTGACCTGACATTGCAGTAGGATAGACAAATTGAAGCGGGATTTGCTCCTAATAAGTCTCCCATGCAAGGCGGCCATGCTTGCTGTCAAAGCATAATGAAAATTTTTAGAAAAATTTTTTTGTGCAAATCGTCCTTGATTGCAGTGAAAACCTCGAGCAGCCTCTGGACAGCTGTTTCAGCCCTGTTTGGGGCTTCTTCAGCAGAGACGTAGCTCGCCATTTCCACTGCAAACAAAAACGAGTTGTCCAATTTATTCGCAATTGCGATGTAAGAGTGAGGAACAGATAAAATAGCGACATCTTACCATCGCTTTTTGACCTGATATTGCAGTAGGATAGACAAATTGAAGCGGAATTTGCTCCTAAGAAGTCCCCCATGCAAGGCGGCCATGCTTGCTGTCAAAGCATAATGAAAATTTATAAATTTTTTTTTGTGCAAATCGTCCTTGATTGCAGTGAAAACCTTGAGCAGCCTCTGGACAGCTGTTTCAGCCGTGCTTGGGGCTTCTTCAGCAGAGACGTAGCTCGACATTTCCACTGTCGTTTTTGTTTGCAGTGGAAATGTCGAGCTACGTCTCTGCTGAAGAAGCCCCAAGCAGGGCTGAAACAGCTGTCCAGAGGCTGATCGAGGTTTTCACTGCACTCAAGGACGATTTGCACAAAAAAAATTTTCTGTAAACAATGTGGTCCGGGAATTCATGCTTGAGGTTAAATGTCAATTGTAGTACCAACCAAAATTTTGTATGGTGTTAACAGGTTAGGCATCTTAAACATACCGGCATGAATTACACTAGCAACGAAGGATGGGCGCGCGATGTTCGCAGACCGTGGGAGAAGAACGTGGAAGGGAACACAAAATAAAAGCAGTGTACCATCCAGTTAGGATTCATTCTTTGAAGAATATTTAAGTAATAATAAGAAACTTCGAGACCGTCAATACTTGTAAAAATGTTAGTATCATTTGTAAATATAAGTAAAGAGAAGTTGCATTAAAATGTGTTAAGTGAAAATTTGTATTTGTTTTGAACAACTACGAATACGCCGAGAACTACAACACCATCTACGGAGACATCTGCGCCAACCGCAACAGGTGATCAGGAATACCGTCAACTTTGTGCTCGCATTTCACCGAACAAGCCAACTGAAATGAAATTTGATGACCTTGTTAAAATTTTGGAAGAGCTATTTTCCGATACGCACATTATTTCAACGTTGTTTTGATACTCTTACTGCAAGGCAACAAGCCGCAACATTGACACTGTTTTAGATGAAGTAAACCTGGAAGGAGATATATTTTAATTTGACAAATTAGATCTTGACAAGTTCAAACTCCTTTTGGCCGTACTTCGCATGAGCGATCCTTATTATCAACCATTTAGAACTATTATTCTAATGCTTGGTTTATACAGTAACTAACTACAGTATTAACTAAAACTAAAATTAAAACTATGCAAAAGTTTCCGTTTATGCAAGCAAAAATTACGCATGCCCGTTGCACTCCTAGCTGTGAAAATTCCGTGGAGGGAATATCAACTGGAGAGAAAGTATAGTCAAATTTACGGTCATCCCGCCTTTTCCACTAAGAATTGAAATAAACGAATTCTTAATTTTTAGTGAAGTTGTATAAACCGCTTCGTATCAGTACGGCCTTTTAATTTCTTAGTTGATAGTTATTAATGTTTAGTTATTAGTTTTAGTGACTGTATAAACCACACTTTAAAGACAGTAAGACGTTAACGTTTTCTGAGATCAGGGACAAATGCCGTTCTTATTATAACCGAGTCATTGACACAAATGTTGAATGCAGAGCAGGGAATAATGGTGTGGAAATCAACGCTGTCAACAAAACGAAACCAACATCCAGCCAGATAAAAAAGTCTGAATCTTATTCATCGCCATGTCAAGGCTGTGGATTAACATCACACCGACGCATCGATTGTCCACACAAAAATGCTACATGTAATTATTATTATATTTCCACTGTCGTTTTTGTTTGCAGTGGAAATGTCGAGCTACGTCTCTGCTGAAGAAGCCCCAAGCAGGGCTAATAATTATTGCGAAATTGTTGGCCATTTATCTAAAGTTTGCCGAAGAAAGAGGAAGGACGAGAAAGAAGGAATACGTGAAGATGAGACGTTGAAGGGAGCAAATACTTTCGTTAAGACAATTTATCTTCAGGACATTCACCTTTCGAATGAACATTACGGAAAGTTTTTCAACGTCAGCATCAATGGAATCAATGTTAGAATGCAAACAGACACTGGTGCTGATATTTTTGCCATTGGCACGACAACTTGGAAGCAAATTGGTACACCAGTCCTCGACGAGGGCCAGGCAAAAGTTCTTAATGCAGACGGAAGCAAAATAGAAGCTCTTGGTACCTCTGAGGTCATTTTTACTTTCAACGGAAATTCCATCACGCCCCTGTTCTGGTTCTAAACAATGATGCATGCCTTCTTAGTGAAAAAGTACTTTCCGGTCTTGACATCATAAAATGGACAAATGTCAATACTGTCACCTTGACTGGTGTCAGTGTTAATTCGCTACAGTCGCAGTATCCACAATTATTTGAACAGGATGCCAGCTCTTGCACAAAGACGTAGTTCATCTGCGCCTTAAACCTGGAACACGACCTGTACATTGTGGTTACGGTCCAGTCGCACTAACCATTCAAGAAATACTGAATGCTGAACTCGATCGGCTCGTTCAAAACGGTACTTTGACTCCAGTGGAATCGTCTGAATGGACCGCTCCGATTGTGGTTGCTCGTCGGGCTAACGGCAAGATCCGACTTTATGCTGATTTCTCAACAGGGCTCAATAACGCCTTACTTTCCGACGATTATCCTATTCCAAACATTGAAGAAATTAGTGAGTTTGCGGTAGTGTTTTCCGATATAAAAATTTTTCTTATAAACTGCAACGTTGTTGTTATGGAAAATTATTCCATATAACTAATTTCCGAACGCTATTTTTTAAAATAAGGGAGCCAATCAGGAAATAATCCTTACGGAATTTGTAGGCGTGCACAGCCGATTTTAGTCGACGCAGTTGCCGAACATTTTTAGGTTATAGCAAACAAGAATGTAAAATTTTATAAAAGCTAATAAATTTATTAATGTTATGAATAAATAAAATATAATTAATAATAATATTATTGTAAAAGATGCAAAATTATTCAGATTTTCAGTACCGACCAACTCACATCAAATTAGACGAGTTATCTGTCCATCTGTCATGCTGACAATTCTTGCTCCAACGGTCACTTCCTAGCCAAGAGACGTTTATAACGTAATTTATTTCTGACGATAACCGCAAACGAACTTTTCATAATATTGCGTTACATTATATTATAAGCAAAAATGGCCGTATGACGTAACGGAAAAGCGTTGCCGCAAACTCACTATTATGTCAAAATTTAGTGGATGCAAAGTTTTCAGTCAACTTGATTTCTCAGATGCATATCATCAGTTGAATGTAGATGATTCTAGCAGACCACTTACTACAATCACAACTCATCGGGGATAGTTCCTGTACAATCGTCTTGTTTCTTGACTAAAGCCTGCTCCAGCCATTTTTCGCTTACAGCCAGATAAGTGCAAATTTCACATGCCTTCAGTCAAATACCTTGGTTTCATCTTCACAGACAAAGGTTTGTTTGCAGATCCGGCTCGAATGCAAGCTATAAAGGAACTTCGCCAACCATCCAATCAGAAGGAGATACGATCACTTCTCGGAATGATCAATTACTATGGAAAATTCGTCCATCATATCCATCAACTCAAAGCACCTTTGGAAGAACTACTACGAAAGAATACGCCATTCGAATGGACTCGTCGACAACAGGAAGCTTTCATTACAATTAAACGCACTCTGCAAGAACCTCTTCAACTTGCGCGCTATGATCCACGTCAAACACTCATTATTTCAGCGGATGCCTGTCAAACCGGCATAGGTGATGTTTTACTCCAACGGTATGCCGATTGCAACGAAAAAGCAGTGTTCCATATGAGCAAGGTATTGACCAAGTCGCAGCAAAACTATAGTCAAATCGAGAAAGAAGCTCTCGCCTTGGTTTCACAAGTTTGTATGGGGACGACACTTCATTCTCCAAACTGACCATCGCCCACTACTTGCACTGTTTAAGACTTCCAACACAAAGGATTGAGCGAACGTACTGTTGCACGCCTGCGACATTGAGCACTTCGTTTAATTGGCTACGATTTCAGCATTGAATACATCCAAACAAAAAATTTTGGTAATGCTGATGCTCTCTCTCGACTCATTCAAGAAACTTGTCAAGAAGCTCAGGAGGACGAAACTGAAAATGTCATTGCCTCCATTCACGTTGATCAAGAACTCAATGATATTACGTTGGAAGCTATGGGATCATCGAAAGCTCGTAAAATGCTTCATGAAATCACCCAGCAGGATCGAACCCTGAACACGGTAATAGATCGAGTTAAAAATGGTTGGCTCAATGAAGACAAATTTGATCCAGAACTGGCATCCTACTATAAAAAATCAGATAGTATCACCAACAGTGATGGTATATTGCTTGATGGTGATCGTGTCATAATTCCAAACAAGCTTCGCAATTTTGTCTTGAAACGCTTACATCGTGGTGATCCACGAATCCGACGCATGGAAAATTTGGCTCGCCATCAATTCTAACACTATGGCTCAAGTTAAAGTAGGAAACAAAACCATTAATCGTCATTTAAACCAAATCTGGAAACGCCATTATAGAGAGCCCATCGCCCTAATATATATTCAGATGATGAAGAACCGGTGACAATAACTTTTAACCAAAATCACATCGCCGCCGCTGCTACGGAACACTCACCCACTGAACATCCAGCTGTTGTTAACAATCACGTTTCAACTAGTGAGGACGACCAAAAGAAATCTCTTCTAGTTTCAACACCTCAGCGAGATACACCTCGTCGCCAGAGCGAGACAAATACCAACTACCATTCACTCGCCGGATACCGCTCTTATCACCGCAACAAAAGAACCTCGGCAAAGGAGGAAATATTGGGTCCAGCACAGTAAAGAAAAACAAATGAAGTGCGCGGTTTGTGGATAATGAAAAAAGCTGACTTATCACATTTTTGAGATACTTACATTTCTATAATAAATTAAAGACTTTCTAAGTTGTGTTCGTCTTCCTGCACTAACGAACCTAACAGCGACTATTTTAAGAAGTAACATCGGTTTGTTGTAAATGTTGCTTCGTCCGAGAAACTTATGTATTTAATAAAATTTCTATCATTCAAAATTTTGTGGCCAAGCTTTAAACAAAAATCTAAACGTTTTCCTTCGTCATTTTCTCCTAATATGTGCACAAATTTGATTATACGCCAATATTTTATTTTGTTTATAAATCCCCTGTAAATGTGATTGGCTGATACCAAGTTGCCTAGTCCTACGTCTTAATGAAATTTTGCCATTTCTTTTACGTGATCAGTTGCGATTATAGTTGCTGCATCATCTTGGTCTAATTTTTTTTGTCCGTCTTCTTAATGTTAATACTTCCTGTTTTTGAAAATTTGTCGGTAATATACTTTATTGTGTTGTCGCTAACAGAAACACCTGGAATTTTTTTTTCAAATTTTACGCTCTTATACCTTTGGTACTTTTCCCCTAACCCGTAATTTTGTGATTCGAAACTTGGGCGGAGCATTACTTGAATTTTTATATTTTTAGATGGCATTAACGTCTTACAACTAATTCTAGTAAATGTTTTTGTAGTTAAATGTTTAAATTTTAAATGGGAAATATTTTATCTTAGTAATTTTTTTTCCCTAAATTCAAAAGTAAGACCACTTTACCTACACAGATTTATTTTCTCTTGTGTTAATTCCGCCATATTGAAAACTTTCAAATTTGGCACAAATTCCGATCGTGACAAGCAGACTTGAAGTGCAAAATATGAAATCCGAATTTAAATTTTTTTGGCTCATTATACGTAACGCGAAGACAATCTGGGGACACACTGTACAAGATAATAATTCCTTATATTTTTAGAAAGGGCAAGTAGTATAAATTCGAATATGCTAAGATATACAGGGTTTTCCATTAAAAAAAATTGAGTTTTTTAATTCATTTGAGATTTGACTCACTCTGTATAACTGGTGGCAAATGAGATAAATGTTTCTACTGGAAAATAACATTAACCTATTTGTAAGTACAATCGCAGTCACGAAGTTTATTTGTAAATGACTTCTAACGCTAGAGAGTACCTTAAAGTTATGCTATTTTTTAGACAAAAGTGGTCATAACTTGTTAACCACCCAATATAAAATATTAAAACTATAATTTTAGAAACGGCACGATCAGGACATTTCAAAAAGTGTATCATATTACATTAAAAAAATATAACTTTGATCCATAGTAACTTTATGGAACAGCCTGTATTATTGAAAATAATTTTCAATTGTGGGTATTTACCCTGGCTATTATATGCAGCAGATTAACTTTTGGTACCTTTTTAAATAACTTCATAAATGACCAAATTCAGAACTTTGCAGAACCCTGTATTTACTTCTGACTGATTTATATTCTTCTTAATCTAATCTTAATCTTTTTAATTTAATATGAAACAATAAAATTTCACCAAGACACTATTTGCAAAAACATAGTTCAGCTTTGAATTTGTTTCGTCAACTATAACAATTGTCTTTACAAATGAATGAAATGAAGATCAAAGTTAAAAACGATGTCCTTGTAACTCGCCCTAGGTGATATAACAGGCCTTTTCAGGCAAATTTTGGCATCCACCTGATCAGGAAGATTGGTGTAATATTCGCCTTTAATTGCTCTGCCTTTCGTAATCAATTAACAGGATCCCTTTCGCACCTAAAATATGCTGGAAGTGACCTTTCCGGCTGATGCTTGACTTCGTTTTCTTTGGCGCTGAACCATTGGCCTCCACTCACTGCTTGGACTGCTGTTTCGTTTTTGGCGAGTAGTAGTAGACCCATGTCTCATCCATGGTGACAAATCGACACAGAAAATCGGTTGAATCCCTTTTGAATCGGTCAAGGGGTTGTTGCGAAAATCATTTGCGGATTTGCTTTTGATCGGCATTCAAGAAATGTGGCACCAATCTTGCGCAGAGCTTTATTCTTATTTTTTTATGCAAGATGTTTCGTACCCATTCTTCCGATATTCCCACAGCCTCAGCCATCCCACTCACCTACACTCCAACACGATATCATGCACTTTTTCAACGGTTACGGGTGTGGTTGCGGTTTTTGCACCTTACCCTCATATCGATTAATCAATCAATCGATAGTGAAACGTTGAGTGCTTTTCCATTTATATTCTGTCCGGTTAAAGATTAGAAATAAAAAAAATAAAATTAGAATTAAATAAAAGTTAGTAGTGCAAAAGTTTTAGAAACCCGTAACGACTATATTAGTAAACCTGCACAAAATACATTAAATAATAATAAAAGAATAAGAGATCTTAGTACCTACCTACAAAATTTTAAATTAAATATTTGTATGTTCTACGCACTTATTTAAAACTTTTATAAAATTTTAATTGATATTTTGCACCTAGTCTTAATTACAGGTGCTTTCTTTTGCTCACAAAACCGTGAGCCAAACGTGTTTTGATTCAAAAACAAATATTCTATTCTTTGAATCTCTATATTTATAAAACTCGTTTGGATTAAATTATGGTTATTTACAAATGAACTGTCAATAAAAAATCGAAATCAGGTGTTTTGTTGTAACAACTACGAAATTCAGATTCAAACTATTCGAAACACGATTCAAACTTTTAAGCGAAAGAAAGCACCTTATAATGAGTACTAAGTTTATGTTACAGTTGATAGCCAAAAAAATAGTAGACAAAAACAGTTAATATTCCTCAAAATGTCGTTGAGTAAAGACGAATTCACTAATTTTAGCAGTTTTGTGCTTGTGTTACGCCTGGCCCGCCGTAAGGTCGAATTTTAACAATCGCGTCAGCTCAAAACTGCCCTTGAATTAATCGCGAAAACGGGGAAGACAGAACAATTTTGAAGGCCAAGAGCATTCAACAATAAACAAATAAAACATTTGTTTACGCACAGTGCTTTTATAATTCCGTTTACATCTTTTTAACACGTTAATTGGCCAAGCAAAAATCAAAAACGAAACTAGCACGCAGGTTCTTTGAGCGCAGGGAACGAGAACAGGAAGATATGTTATTATTAAAAACTAAATATATTTAAAGGACTTGTAAACTACTTACACATAATAATGTGATATTCACAAACTACACGCTGAAACTAAACTCTAAAATACTTCCTTATAAACTGTTAGACTATATTAGAACTAACCCTAACTCAACTTGGACCTTTCCTTTTTAAAACCTACTTCCCTACTACTCTTGACTTCATTAGTGCAAGACAATTAAACAACGTTTCAATATGTTACAGTAACCTAATTGCAAAATGACCTATTTCAAGTAGCAATAATTATTATTTTGTTACTATAATAAGACTGCTTTCACACTAGCAACTTTGCAGCGCGATTTAGACGCGACTTTGGTGTACATCATTTTAACGGGTTTCATATTTTTGACACCGCGCGATTCAGTCGGGCGATTTTCGCGTATATTATTTTGTATGTACTTCTAGCCGCGCGATTTAATCGCTTTATCCAGTGGCTTAGCAGCACGACAAAATCGCGCTGCCAAGTCGCTAGTGTGAAAGGGCTCTAAAACTCTGACAGTTTCAATTTGCAATTGTTTTCTGTAACACTATTAATATTTAATCATCCGCGATGAAATAATCCAAAACTAACTTAACTCAATTTCTGAAAATATCGACTTGCAACACTTGTTAAATTTGAAAGCGTTCAAGTTTTTTCAATAACAATTGTGAAGCCGTCTGTAGTCAATACCATTTTGAGAAATAATAATTACAGGAGCCTGTTACTGTCTATTATATTTGCTTTCGAGAAGACACACAATTAGTCAGAAATATGTGAAATAATAATAATCACTGAGTACTTGCTATTAATTAAAATGAAATTTAGAAAACTAAAACTTTAGGTAATGCAACAAACTAATTTAACGGTAAAAATCGTAAAAATTATTGTAAATATACATATAAAAATTTATTCTTATTGTTAAGATTGTGATATTTAGCTTTCTTTAGTTTACCAGACAATAATTTATACACAAAAAATTGTTGAAACATCAAAAAAGTTCAGTTAATAGTAAAGACTATAGGTTTACTATAAGAACTGTTAGATATAAAGGTAAACCGTATAGTAAGTACTATCCACTATTGAAATAAAAAATAGATCATTCCATTTAAAAAAAAATGAGAGACCGACTGATGCGCAAGTACTGATCGCTTTTTAAAATACTAAAAGATATTTAACTTTTTTCCATATTTCCGTAAAGGCCAAAGCCCTAAAAATAATGTTTTATGTGTTCGTAGGTTTGTGTTTTTTTCATAGCAGAAACATACGTTCAAAGTTCGTGAATTTTTAGAGTTTTCAAAGAAAATATTTTCTTTTTCCAAAATAATTAAGTAAAGCCAAAATATGTTTATGCTGTAGTCTTCACGGGACTTCTAAATTTGCAAAAGTATACAGGGTGTTCCATTTAAAGAAATTTACTCCTTACTCATCAACATTTTCTGCACCCTTTATAGTTGAAAATAATTTTAAAATATGCCGCGTGATGTGTAATATAACTCGCTTAAGCTGCTTTCCCTTCATGTTATTCCTATAGGCCTCACAGAAGAAATACAGATCACTGAGACAACCTGTTCAAGATATCTGCTTTTATAATTAAAAGTTAATGCGTTATTGAAGAAATCGATACCAGTGACCCACTCTGTATTTGCCTTCATATATGTGTTTGTGTTAGAATAAAATAGAATTTGTTTAATTTTTACTGTTGTATTTAACACGTCTCACAAGTTTCAGTGCTAAAAGTAAATAACGAAATTGTGTGCCGAGTTTATTCATCCGTCTTGCCTTTTTCTGTGTTTGTCTTGTTTTCTTAGAAACTCGAACAAACTGTAATTCTGTCACATAATATTAGATTCGCACAACCAGAACCTAACATATAAACGAGAATAACATCCTGGGCTATGAAAGTAATAAGATACGAAACTCGCATTTACCCACAGTGAAGTCGAGCCTCACATTTCATCCCTGTTTTCACAGAGGAATTCGTTCTTCAAGGGTTATGTGCAGCGATAAAAATTAAATTATATTTTTTGCCTAATGAAATTATTTGTAATTTTCTGTTTTTACTCGTAATAACCGTAGATGGTAATAAATAAATTTAAAAGTGCATACAAACATACGCGTTATCATCTGCGGGGAATTTTATTCCAAACTTTAATTTGCATGAAGGTAATACACCGTTAAATAAAACAAAGAGTCGACCTAAAAAGCGCGAACATAGAATATAAACAAAAGCTTTATGATGACATGTAAACATTTTCACACTGGCCCGGTGCGATTGTTTTTATTTTCGGCAAACACTGAAAACCGCACGTATTATACCGGCCCTATTGTGTCACTGAAACGAATTTTATGAATTTCAGGAAACGTTTTCGTGATAGCTGCCATTTTACTGGAAAGAAACCTGCAGAATGTTGCCAACTATTTGATTGTTTCCTTGGCAGTCGCGGATTTGATGGTCGCCTGCCTTGTTATGCCTTTGGGGGCGGTTTATGTGGTAAGTTTCTGCTTGTAAAACTTTGCTAAAATTTTCATTTCTTCAATCTATTTATATTCTCGCGTAAAATGTATTTTAATTGTCGACACATTTCATTCTTAAAAAAAAGACCTTATCAGTTTTATACTAGAAACAATGTGAATATTGAATTTCAAATCAGAGTACTTTATACAATAAGGTTTATTGAAAACAGGTCAGTCTGTTCACTTTCTTTTTAGATTCGGAGTAGGCCCTGTTAGGGTGACATTTTTGTTGGAATTACAATGAAATATAGACGTCAGAAAATTGATCGCCGGTTATTTTTAAATTTATGGTTATATTTTTGAAAACTACAACTGCCACTGTTGCGAGTTTGACTAAAGCAAGAATGAGTATTCCGTTAAAATGAGAAGTATCGTTCCCAGCAAACAGTTGACAATTATTTATTTTTTCATTAAAGAAGTAATTACATCATGGGAATTTAAATAGCAGGATCTTCTTGCTGTTGCTGATGACTTAGAACTGTTTCATGGTCATTTGGACGCCATTTAGAATTCTGTCTGCTTCTTTCACCACCTTCCACAACGCGCATATCTTTAGATTCTTCTGCTAATATGGCAGTTCTTCAAATCCGCTTCGTTTTGTTAAATTTGGGCGATCATTTATACAACAATTAAACGCCTTCACTATTGCACGTTCCGTCACGTATAACTTTTGGCATTTTGACATTTTTTTACACGAGAGCTAACTACGGACGTTATAACTACGGCTAATGACGTGCGTATATACGGGTTCCTACTACCGTAGTTATTAAAATGCCGCAGTTATGAGTTGTAACTTCGGCTCTGTCGTATATACGGGTCACTTCCCATGTTGCGAACAAACGAAACAAAAAGTACACTAACGTCCTATGCAGTTGTATGGTTAGGGACTGTTATAATTTACACGGAATGTTGCACAATTAAGTTCCTATCTTCATTCCGTAGTTATTACTACGATTAGAGAGATTTATGTTTGAAAAGTGTATATGCGTTGGTTATTATCGTAGTTGTAACTACTACATTTATAACTACAGTAGTTGTTTAACATATACTACGACGCTCAACTTAAATGATACTCCTGCATGCGAATCACACCTTTAAGAACATTAAGCGTAAGGACTACGAAACTGTCAAATGGTATCATTTATAGTGAGCGTCGTTGTACGTACTCTATGAAAAATGCAAACTTATGTCTTAAATAGGATTACTTTTAATACTTCAAAATAATTTTAGCCCGTGTACCTAATAGATCACAATAAATTCTTTGTATGTAAGTACATTCATAAAAATGTGGAGTTGATTTAAACATATTTTCAACTCCTTTTCGGTGATCCCTCGCGTCCATCCGTTTCTGGTGTTAAAAAACAGAGTATTGACCTTCTAGTGGTAGAGCTGATCCTTCTTGGAATAAACACTTAATTTTGGCTGCAATTTAATCCGGAAAAGACAGAAATAACACCAAATTAGATAATAAGAATTAACAACTTTTCAGGGAAAACTATCCGTTTTTAACATCGATTAGTAAGATAATAATTTATCCCGAAAATTTTTATGTATATAACTCACCAGAACTCAATGTTCGCACAAATCATTCTCATTTTTATTGTATTGCGGTTAACGTTTCTAATAAAAACGATTTTTGTTCATTCTGGTCACAATTCGTAAAACATTTTCTTCAATGTAATAATTCCAATATCATTTTTAGTAATGGAAAGTAAAATTATCACTCTTGAGATAGAATATTTATTCTAAAACACTTCCTTCTTATGTTTCTTGCATGTATTTTCATTCTATAACAAGTTACAGAATATTACCACGTAATTATGTTCAACGAAATACATAGGGTACCATAGATTCCAAAACTGTCACTGTCCGCTGTAAATGCGGCGTTCTAATTGTTTTGAGACAAATTAATGTAAATGTTTAATCTAATTGTTTCAATAAATAACTTGCTTTGTTCAGATTTATTTCGTTTTGATTCATACTTTCTGGTCGTGGAGAAAATACAGTCTCTTACTCGGTTTAGAATGAAAATTCGATCTACTCCTGGTTCCTTACGATCGCTGGAGTGTGTTCGTAAATGACGCCGAACGGGTGAAAGTTATATCGGGGTGCACTAAAACCGTTCATAAATTAAGTTTCAAACTGGACGCACCTCGCCCTTGAAGCGTTCTAAAATCGCAAGGGTGTAGCGCTCGGTATGCGCTTCCAACTCCAGGAGCGATGTGAATTTCGCCCGATATGCGCAATATGTGAGATCATAGGTGTATGATAAGTGTGAGACGAATGAAAAAGTACCCCACCCGGATGGCGTCTCTAATCGTTCAGAATTTTGCAACGCTCTAGGCGAATCAGCCGTCATTACCCTCGGGGTAACGCTCTACCCTACACTCTCCATTTTTGAACGCACTCCTGCACTAGCGTTCGAAGTCTTCCACTCGTATCGAATTTTCGTTCTAACCTTGTTGCAGAATATACTCTTAACGTTTGTTACTTAACAAATTTGGATATTAATTATCAGTAATGATATACAAGTAAATTAATTTAAGACGTAGGTTTGAATATATCAAAGCCAACTCTGGCCTGTTCTTTTTTTGCTTAGAGCCAAAACCTTCAGAGGGAAATCCTTTGCGAAATTATTTCAAATAACACAGGATGTTATAGGGCCGCTGACTTAGAATATGTCTGCACAATAAATTCGCTTCATTGTATTGTAAAATCCATTTTGAAATTAACATACAAAGTACGAATTTTTTTTGACATTTGCAAGAATAGCGCATATAAGTAAGTTACGTCGAGAAACTCTTTTATAGCCTACTCTAATCGGAAATTCATTTGATCGAATGACATTTTACACACATATAATTTGGCGTTATTGTTGTCTTTTTCGGACTAAATTGTTTCTAAAAGTGGGTGTTTACTCCAAAAAGGATAAGCTCTACTCCTACTTTTACATGGTAGAGATCGTAACTCCGTTTCTTTTAACTCCACAGACGGATGGACGCGAGGGAACACCAAAAAGGTGTTCCCTGACGTCCAAAGGTGTTAGAATTAACTCCAGATTTTTACCAGTGTAACATGATTATCGAATTGTGTAAAGTTTCTTTCTTAAAGTTGCTCTTTTGACTAATAGAATACTTTACGAAAACCTGACCGGCTTTATCATGCCGACCTGCGTATGTTTGTAAGACGTTAGTTAGAATTATATACCGTCTATAGTGTTATACTGAGGCAAATCAGTTCATTTTAAAGTTTGCATGCATAAGTAAATATAGAATATCCTAAGTAAGCATCTTTAACGGTCCATCCTAGCAAGGAAACGTACTTCAGAAGTTAACTTATTTACATACTAAGTCAATTACCGTAGGTAATCCATCATAGAGCGAGCGAGAGAAAGAAGAATATTGGCAGTTCTGAGCCGTGTGGTCGCGAACTTATAAACGGCTATCCCTTTAATGTTAGGTTATATAAGACATTTCGCCTTCCAAACACATATATCCAATAAATTCCGTTTTTATTACAATTTCCACAAAACGCTTCGGTGTTCTAATGAATAAAACGAAATAAACGAAGCCGAGATACTTTGAGTGTGTGAACACAAATTCACCCAATCCGTTTGTTAATTAAACATTCAAAAATTAATTCGCCCACCGCTGTTGGTATTAAAAATGAACACTGCACGAAGGTGAATAATATATGTACATTAATGAAAAATATTGGAGGGACTAGACAAATTGTTTGGAAAACAAAAACCAACGAACGACAACCTTTTGATTATTGAACTGTTTTGGAACTTTTTTCCACTCAACAGGAAACCGGCACTAAACTATGCACAAAGAGTTCTGAATATAAAACACTACGCCCTAACCAGACACGAGGACAATTTGAAATGTTTATTAGCCCAGCTCTTTTTCCTACAATTTGACACTGCTAATTACATCGGAAATACGGTTTGGAAGTGGCGAAATAACGCCAAGTACGAAATAAACTCGACGCACGAATTCACCGTTATTTCCTGTACGTAAATGCTTCTAAAATGTCGTACGCAAAGAAATTTAAGCTTGGGGAATAATTACGTTTTAATTTTGTAATCTCGTACTTCTTGCACATTCTTTTCTAGTTCATGAGTTTCATTAAATTATGACTTTTATAAGGGCCGGTCCAGACGGACCACTCAGTCGCACACAGTCATAGAGTCGCTAGTACATACAAGACACTAGTCCAGTAAAATAAGTTAAAAAAAAGCGGTAGCTTCCGAAAAAATCCAACCTAGCTGAATTTTTGTATACACCTTCATGTAGCTATTATAAATGACAACTGAAAGTCCCCATCTGTAGCATGCCGGCTTCACGTGTTATTCAAGGTCAAACCTCAAAAGAAATGGTTTCTCGCGATTATCTCGCTTCCTATTGGTCTGACAGCAATTCGGGTCATTATAAGAATTAGAGATTAGATAATTCCCCACAAAAAAGTTATCGCGCTGCGAATGAAACAGGGAGCGTAACTCGATCTTAAATTCATACGTGTAAGACATACGAACTGGAATATATACACATTAAATACGTATCAAAAGTGTCTCTAAACGATGGAGTAAACAGTTCACTAGAAAGTGGATAGTATTCTAATTATTAAAAATGTATCCTGAAAGTAGTTATTTCGCATTCCATTGTTA
Source organism: Prosopocoilus inquinatus (assembly GCA_036172665.1). NCBI lineage: Eukaryota > Metazoa > Arthropoda > Insecta > Coleoptera > Lucanidae > Prosopocoilus > Prosopocoilus inquinatus. The sequence continues at coordinate 48,599,901 of CM069870.1, forward strand.
TGGTATGACTCAGTTCGTACCTAGGAATTCTCCACTCATTGTCAGTATTTTTTATCGTTCTTCACCAGGATTGTTTCAGATCTTACTATCGTACCAGGTTCACCACTGCTGCCAAACTTTCAGTACACTACTACTGCATTACAATCTTTTTTGCTGTCTAAAAATTTAAGGAATATTAATAAACTGGATGATTGATTGAAATGATTTCTGTCCAAAAGAAGTATTCAAAATTGAAAATTGCCGCTCAGATGTCATTGTGGATCACAGAATACGTTTTTTCCTGAAAATATATGGAGCTCCAGTCTAAGAAGTTTCCATTGATAACTACAGATATTGAGCTTCATAAAATCTACAAGATTTAATTCATCTGTGAAATTTTCGTTACTACCTTCCACAACTGTAGTTGCAGAACATCTATGCCGAATATACTACTAAGTACAGTTACTGCTACTAAATTAAACCATGAATTAAATCCATATCAGCGGGGACGGGTAACGAAAATTAATATCTTAAAATATTACTATATTGTTACGCCTGCATCGGATGGACTGCTGAACACAATTTTTTACAGCTATTTGAAAGATTGTGGCGCTAATTGTGGATGCAAGAAAGTGGTATTGTCATGCTCCATAGTATATGGCCATTGTCGTGGAAAATCATGCCTCAATGCTACTCCTGAGGCTGATTTTTCTAACAGTTCTAATAATAATAATAACAGATAAATAGGTGACGATGATGATGAAATAAGTTCTTTATATTATTTACTGTCAAGTACGTCCGAGAAAGTTGATAATGTCGAAAAAAATGAGGAAGAAGAAAAAGATAAGGAGGAAGAAGTACCAGAGGAAGACAGCGACGCATAATAGGATAATAATTTGAAATATGGATTGTTCCTACCTAAAAAAAGATATATAACAAAAGCCTACTCGTATTCTACCTCGAAAGTGGTATGGAAATGAATGCGTTTTACTGTTTGTGTATACCTTATAAAGGAAATTTTGTCAGACTAATACAAAGCGAGATAATGGCGAGAAACCATTTCTTTTGACGTTTGACCTTGAATAACACATGAAGCCCGCATGATATCGATAGGGACTTTTAATATGTTATTTATAATGGCTACATAAAGGTATACACAAATATTCAGATAGGTTCGATTTTTTCGGAAGCTACCGCATTTTTTAAACTTATTCCCAAATCCTTACTTTACTGTATTACGCGTTGTGGCGCTACTGAGTGGTATCATGTTGTAGCTCGTGAGGAAGAAGAATCGTTACTTCTGGCGCTTCGTAGGAGTCATGGACGAAATGGAATGGAAAACGATAATGTAGTCTTAAAAGTTTTGTTGCAGATGGTTTTTGATTGTAGTGAAAACCTCGAGTACCCTCTATACAGCTGGTTCAGCCCTGTTTGGGGCTTCGTCAGCAGAAACGTAGCTCGAAATTTTCACTGCAAACCAAAAACTACTTGTCCAATTTATTCAGAATTGCGATGTAATAGTGATGCACAGATAAAACAACGACATCCTTTTTGACCTGACGTTAAAGTAGGATAGACAAACTGAAGCGAGTTTGCTACATAATAAGTTCCTGAACAGGGTTAAAACAGCTGTATAGAAGCTGCTCGAAGTTTTTAATGCAATCAAAAACGAGTTGTAACAAAATTTTTAAAACTTATTGGCCGGTATTCATAGTCAGTTCTTAAACTATAGAAATTCTTAAACAATGACTTCTCGTTTCATGGACGGATTTTAAGAAAGACTTAAGCAATGCTTGAAGTCTTTGCCTACGTAAGACGATCTTATTTAAAAACACACAAGCATTTACTTTTGAAAAGAATTGCTTAAGCAATAGCTTTAACTTACATATGTGTCAGTCCATTTAAATGACAGTTTAAATTGTGTTAATTTTTCTTAAAACGTGGCTGGCCTGTCCTCAAGGCGATTTTACAGTTACTGACAGTTACCTCAATTACGAGAATTTTCCAAATATTAGAAATGTTGAAATTAACGACATTGGCGTTGAAGAAATTGAATTGGTTGATGATGGTGATGATGAGATTTCACGTGTTCTAAAATGATATGAAATATATTTGACCCATCTAATTTTTTATGACGTAAAATTTACAAAACGAAATAACAAAGCAAATGTGTTAATAGCTTTAACCACTCAAATGATGATCTGATGGTTACCTGCACTAAACACACGTTATCCTAGCTTAAAAATATCATGACGAAATTTAATACAAAATAGATTTAAATATTTTTATTTTATTGATTTAAATCACATGAGTAACAATACGACATTATGAATATTGTTATTATACTGAGTGTATCAAAAATACGTGTTAATTTTAAACCATAGAAGATCTTGCCAAGCTGAACAATTTTATTTTGTAGCATTTTGAAAACATCGTAATTTTGTTCGTAATTTTTTTACCCCTATTTTTGAGCAAATGAGTCGTTTGGTGTTTGAACTAAACCTTCTTTCGAAAAACCATGGCAACCATAGCGGATACAATTATGTATAATGTATAAATTCGTCGTCATTTTTATGCTTGGTTTATACAGTCACTAAAACTCAAACTAAAAATTAACTAAAACTAAAATTCAAACTATGCAAAAGTTTCCGTTTATACAAGCAAAAATTACGCATACTCGTTGCACACCTAGCTGTGAAAATTCCATGGAGGAAATATTAACTGGAGAGAAAGTACAGTCAAATTTACGGTAATCCCGCCTTTTCCACTAAAAATTGAAATAAACGAATTCTTAATTTTTAGTGAAGTTGTATAAACCGCTTCGTATCAGTACGGCCCTTTAATTTCTTAGTTGATAGTTATTAATGTTTAGTTATTAGTTTTAGTGACTGTATAAACCACACTTAACACGTCATCGAAGTAGTCAGCGTGTTTCTTTTCTGACTCCTACTTCCTAAGGTCCATTTTATTAAAGAGCATGAGTCTCTTTTTACTTATTTCTGAAATAAACAACTAGCACACATAACCCAAACAACAACTTTTTCCACGGTCATTTGGATCTTATTTAGAATTCTGTTTGCTTCTTTCACCACCTCCTACAACGCGCATACCTTTAGATTCTTCTGCTAACATGACAGTTCTTCAAATCTGTTTTTTTTTTTTTTAATTTGTGCGGACCTTTATACAATAATTAAACGCCTTCACTATTGCACGTTTATTTCCGCCACTTATAACTTTTGGTATTTTGACGAGATTTTAATAAAAAATATATTTGTTTTAACTTACTTTTTACTTTAAGGTGCTTTCTTTCGCTCACAAAATCGTGATCCAAACGTGTTTTGATTCAGAAACATTATTTTCTTTGAATATCTCTATTTTTAAAACTTGTTTGGATTGAATTATAGTTATTTACAAATGAACTGTCAATCAAAAATTCAAGTCAGGTGTTTTTGTTGCAACAGCTACGATATTCAGGTCGGCAACACAGTCAGTACCGCTGAAGTGACACTGTCATTACTTTTTTTATGTCAGATTTTGACTTCCTTCAAAATACATGCACATAACGTAACAAAGAAAAAAGGGAGCCCTCTAGGATCTAAAGAAAAGGTGAACAGCAAAGTTTCTGTACCAAGAGATGAGCACATACGATTCCATATTGAAACCGTCATAAGAGTGGTGTATAATTGGTTGCATATACTTGACTTTGACTATTAAGCGGAGATATTTGTTATAAATGTCAATTTATTGTCAGTAATTAAACTACTTTGAATAAATATCGTAAAAAAATCATGATAAATTCAACATTCAGTTGTATTTATATGATGAAAATGATGTACCTGCGCGAATCTCGTATAACACGACATGCAGAGAAACGTCAAATATCATAGATAAGGGCTGCGGTAAGTGAACGGTCGAAGTGGTCAGACCAAACGACGTGATCACTTTTCTCAATTGGTGATTGGTCAGAGGGTTTAGTCAGACCGTTGACTTAACGATGTTGTGCAATTTGACCGTTCACTTAACTTGGCCAAAGCATCAGTCGGTGGTATAAGCATATTTAAAACAAAACTACAATAAGTAAAATCGTCCCTAAATATGTGGTTAATATTTCTAAAACATTCTACCTACAGAAATTTCGAAATATTGCCACATAATGCATCTTAATGTAACGATTTTTATTTGCGCAACTTCGCTCTTTAACACCGACCCTTTTTTAAGCATCAAATCACAGATTTAAAATTAAAAAAAAAAAAACTAAAATAGTAAAGGAGACTGGTTTAACAAATAATTGAAAATTAATCTCCACCCACAGTAATTTTATATCCGTAGAAGCATATTTCTGCAGCCATCTTCGATACTCTACCAACTTAAAAGCACTTAAAAAGATCTAAGAACAACATAATCATCCTAATAAAATCATAAAAATGTAAAAACTAATAACAATCTAATCATCCTAAAAGATATACCGGGTGTCTCGCGCTATGTGCTCACCCTTCTAGAATCTTTATTTATTAATCGATTAATCTGAATTTTTCAGACAATAAATTAAGCAAAAAATAGGATTTTTCGACATACTGTTAGTTGTCATAGGACTTCCGGTTTCGCCGGAAGTGATATCAACTTTCTTATTTTAAAGGGAATACCTTATATATTTTTACATATTTGACATTTATATTTCGAGAAAATCGCTCCTTTTAAATAATTTAAAATAAAATAGAGCATATCCTATTGAAATTTTATTGTATTTGTATCTTTACGATAAATGTCGATTTCTAATTTATTTTTGCTGTTTCTAATTATACGAGTATCTAAAAAGGGACCACCGTTTCCTTCCTTTTGATATGTAAATTTAATACTATCAAAATTTGAATTCAATGTTTCCATAAAATCCTCCAGATCACACTTCTTGGTATCAAAAATTGCAAAAGTGTCATCCACATAACGTAACCAAATTCTTGGAAAATACTGATCATTATCTCTTACGTCATTTTCGAATTTATTCATAAATAAATTGGCCAAAAACGCTGAGAAACAGTTTTCCATTGCGGTCCCTTGAACTTGTTCAAAATACTCACCATTTATTTGAAAATAATTCTGAGACATACAAAGAGATGTGAGCTTGACGTATTCCTCCAATCTATCTTTATCTACATTATTAACTGTCAGTAGTTCCAGCAAATAAGTTAGTGTTTCAGGTATGGACATACTAGGAAATAAGGATTGAACATCAAAGGAAACCATAATTTCCCCATCTTGTAAAGAAATATTTTTAATCTTATTGTGGTGAGCCACTCAGCACTACGTCAAACTGAAGGCGTCCAGAAGTCGGTTCGCTATTATGCGTCATCGGCCGTCACGCCACCGGGGCGCCATCGAACAGACTAGACTTTTCCAGCGTTGGAAAATTCGAGACGGCAGCAAAGGATATAAAATCGACCGGAGTTGACTCAAGAGGCAGTCGAATTCTAAATAGCGATCGTCGAAGTTAGATTTAGTGTGTAGATAAATTGTTACAAATAAATTAGATTGTAAACATTATTAAATTACGGTTAAGTTTTTACCGAGTGTTTTATTCGTTTAAATAAATCAATTTAAACCCTAGAAACGTAACAGTGGTGTCGGTGTGCGTGTTTGTGCAAATAAATAAACAATTTAAAGTAAATTAAATTTAATCAGATTATTAAATAAGTACAGCATCGGAAAAAAAAACAATGGCTACGAGAAAAGTGTTGTTGAAAGACTTAAAAGCCGAATTAAAAACCGAATTGGAAGAACGAGAGTTAGAAAGCTGTGGTTTAAAAGGCGCAGCGTCTCCGATGCGATTTGTTGACAGCTGGTGAAGATCCAGAGACGTTCCTTTTCGAAATTTCGTGTGGTCCCGCCGATTTTAATAAAATCCTGAAAGATGAACTTCGAGAACAATCCAGAAATTTCAAGGACGAACTTCGAGAACAATCCAGAAATTTGGACGAGAAGTTTCAAGAACAGTCTGGAAATTTAGAGAAGCTTCGAGAACAATCCAGAAATTTAGAGGAGAAGCTTCTAGAACAATCTGGAAATATCGGCAAATTACAAAATAAATTGTTGGAACAATCTAGAGACTTAGACGAGAAACTTCTAGAGCAATCCAGAAATTTCGACGAGAAACTTCTAGAACAGTCCGGAAATTTGAAGGGTGAATTTCTAGAACAGACGAAAGGACTCGAAGATAAACTAGTGATAAAAATATCGGAAGAAACAAGGAACCTGCAAGAAAATGTGGAAGAAATAATATTCCAGCAGGATAACAAAACCAAAAATCTGGAACAAATCATGGCGGGGTTGCGAGTGTTCGGGAATCAGCCACCAGTAGAAACACTAGAAAACAATGAAACCCAAATTGGGGAAGGACCAGCAGAAAATTCGAAATTGAAAATAAAACCACCAACGTTCGATGGAAAGTCTTCTTGGCCCAACTACTTCAAACAGTTCGAAGCAGCAGCAAAGGCAAACAGATGGACGGCCAGCGAAAAAGCCACTTCGTTAATTGTGGCCTTGAGAGGGGACGCTATCGATGTGCTACAGACGATGCCGCCAGAGGAACAAGAAGACTTCGACAAGCTGGTGAATAGGATGGAAATGCGTTACGGACAGGCCCATCTGACCGAGGTATACCATGCGCAATTGAGGAATCGCTGTCAGAAATCCAGAGAAAGTCTTCAGGAATTCGAGGCAGACGTAGCGCGTCTGGCCCAGTTGGCATATCCCACAGCTCCTGTTGAATTCGTCAAATGTTTGACGGTGCAGACCTTTTTAGATGGAATCCGTGACCCAGATAACCAGCAAGCATTGAGAATGACCCATCCGAAGACGTCCAAGAACGCATTGGCTTATGCCTTGGAACTTGAAGCAGCAAGACGAGTCTCAAGAGGGCATGTCAAGGTGCGAGCGGCTATGGACTTCCAAAAGGAAGAAGAGGAAGAATCCGCTAACGCCAAGGTGGGATCTGCTATAAAGAAGCGACCCAGGGAGTATGCCACCGCCGAGGATGTTCACCGCATTGTGGAACAGGTTTTCAAGCAGAAGAAACCACTGGTGTGTTGGAATTGCCAGGAGGAAGGACATGTTCGCAGGCGATGTCCAAAGCCCAGACAGGATCCAAGGAAGCCACAGTTAAACTAAGCCGGGTCGGTGCAGAAGGGCAAACGTCGACCCGTATTCAAAGACCCCCAAAGACGAAAGCCAAACAAGTAATATCCCTACGGCAGTTAACCAGCAGTGTCTTCGTGGATGTTACCATTGATGACAGTCCTCACACCATGTTATTGGATACGGGTGCGACGAAGACCATCCTAGGACCCGACGTCATTAAGTCAACTAGACGCACCGAGCCGACCAAGTGGAGACTGAAAACTGCAACTGGAACATCAGCAACTGTCCACGGTGAAGTAGAGGTTACCATTCCAATAAAACACCGTGCACTGCTGGCAGACATAGAGGACGAGGCAATTTTGGGCATGGACGTCATGTGTGCCCACGGGTTCCAATTGGACTTAAAGCGTGGCGTGATGGCGGTCAATAATGAGGAGTTGGTTCTACATCAACGAGGGGACGTGGCCGCTCGAGTAGTCCTCGCTGAAGACGTTGTATTACCCAGCAGGACTGAGGTTATCGTCGACGTAAAACTGGACGGTGTTTTTCAAGTTGGGCAAGTCATTATGGTTGAACCTAATACTGATGATCAAAGGATTGGAAGAGGAGTCCTCGTCGGGAAAATGTTGTTGACGGCGAAGAAGGAAGTACCTGTCCGCCTGATGAACGTCAATTGTTTCTCCGTCAATATCAAGAAAGGAACCATCTTGGGAAGCTGCACCATGGTGTCCTCCATCTCCCGCCAACTTGAAACAAACGTGCCAGAAGCGAAAGTCCCAAGGAAATTATGGGAAATGGTTATGTCAACAGCCCAGGAATTGACTCCAGACCAGAAGACAAAAGCAAAGAATCTGATCGGCCGCTATCAAGATGTATTTGAGGTAGAAAATGGATCCAAGGGAAGAACTGATGTCGTGAAACACAAAATAGAGACTAGAGAAGAAAGACCTATCCGTCAAGCTCCAAGGCGATTACCGTTGGCGAAGCGTGAGGAAGCAGAACGCATTATTCGCGAGATGGAAAAGGATAATGTGATAGAACCATCAAGCAGCCCGTGGGCGTCACCAGTAGTGCTTGTGAAGAAGAAGGATGGGTCCACCAGGTTCTGTGTAAACTACCGGTTACTCAACAATGTCACCAAGAAGGACAGCTATCCCCTGCCACGGATTGATGATACCCTGGCCGGCTCAAAGATCTTCTCAACTTTGGACTTAAAGAGTGGATATTGGCAAGTTGAGCTGGCGCCTGAAGATCGAGAAAAGACGGCGTTTTCCATTGGTATGGGTCTGTGGCAGTTCACAGTGATGCCATTCGGGTTATGTAATCCCCCAGCGACATTCGAGAGGTTAATGGAGACGATTCTGAAAGGTCTGTCCTGGACAACGTGCATGGTGTACCTTGACGACATAATTGTCGAGGGAAAGACGTTCGGCGACCACCTGAGGAACCTGGAAGGAGTGTTCCAGCGGCTTCGCGGAGCTGGACTAAAGCTTAGCCTCAAGAAGTGTCACCTGTTCCAGAAGGAAGTGAATTACCTGGGGCACATTGTTAATGGAAATGGAATCGCCGTGGACCCAGTGAAGATTCAGGTGGTGAAAGACTGGCCACCACCCAGAAATAAACACCAAATAAGGAGTTTCCTTGGCCTATGCACTTACTATCGGCGCTACGTTCCAGGATTTGCAGACATTGCTAAGCCGTTGACAAAACTCACTGAAGAAGGTCGTCCATTTGAATGTGACCAACAGTGTCAAACTGGTTTTGAACAACTAAAGCAGTACTTGATTAATGCTCCTATTCTGAGTTATCCTCTCCCGGAAGGCAAGTTCGTCGTGGACACAGATGTTAGTAACGTTGGGATCGGTGGCGTACTCTCCCAGATACAAGAGGGGCAAGAGAAGGTGATCGGCTACTTCAGTAAAGTCCTATCAAAGCCGGAACGAAACTATTGCGTCACAAGAAGGGAATTGCTAGCCGTCGTAAAAACGACAGAACATTTCTACAAATACTTGTATGGTAGACGCTTCCTCCTGAGGATCGACCATGCCGCTCTAAAATGGCTTCTCAGTTTCAAGAACCCAGAAGGGCAAGTTGCACGATGGATCGAACGACTTCAGGAGTACGATTTTGAAATTCAGCATCGGGCAGGAACTAGCCATCGAAATGCCGATGCTTTGTCGAGAAGACCCTGTGCCGAAGACTGTGAGCACTCTAGTCGTTTGAACGAGAAAATAGCCACGACTGTGAGGACAGCCATTGTTGACGACAACTGGCAAGGCGATGAACTGCAAACAGACCAGCAGAACGACCCGGAGTTGAAATTAGTGCTAGAGTGGAAAAGCAGGGACGCGAGGCCTAGCTGGGAAGAGGTAGCACCATGTACACCGTCCGTAAAATCATACCGGGCGCAGTGGAACTCCATAGTGTTGGATCGTGGTCTTCTGAGACGAAGCATAGAGAATCAGGAAGGCATGGAACAGAAGACACAGTTACTAATCCTCAAGAATAGGGTGCCAGAAATTCTGAGGGAACTTCACGATGGAACTTCGGGAGGGCATCTGGAAGTTAAGAAGACTATGGAGAAGGTGCGCGAAAGATTTTACTGGGTGAACTGCAAGGAAGACGTGAAGGATTGATGCAGAAAGTGTGCAGTCTGCGCAGCCAGTAACGGTCCCCACAGGCGGGGCAAGGCTCCCATGAGACAGTACAACGTTGGAAGTCCTTTTGAGAGAGTTGCCATCGATGTAGCCGGCCCGTTTCCAGAAACGAATGGTGGAAACAAGTACATCGTCGTGGTAATGGACTACTTTAGCAAGTGAGTTGAAGCTTACGCCCTACCTAACCAAGAGGCAGTCACTATTGCGGAAGTCCTTGTCAGGGAATGGATCAGTCAGTATGGTGCACCTATGGAACTGCATTCAGACCAAGGAAGGAACTTTGAATCGGCATTGTTCAAGAACGTGTGTACTCTGCTCGGCGTACGAAAAACTAGAACAACTGCACTCCACCCACAGTCGGACGGAATGGTGGAAAGGTTCAATAGAACCATCAACCAACATTTGTCCAAGGTCGTTTCCGATCATCAGAGGGACTGGAACACGTACATTCCCCTGTTTCTAATGGCATACCGCTCGTCCGTTCATGAGACAACAGGGGAGACTCCAGAGAAAGTGGTATTCGGGCGAGAGCCGAGACTGCCCTGAGACCTGAAGTTTGGTGTGAAGCCTGGCGAAGTCTCTGCCGACGAAGATTACGTGAGCAAATTACGCAGGAAAATGGACGACATCCACAACCAAGTGCGTCACAATATACAGACGGCCAGCGATCGGATGAAGGAGCACCATGACATCAACGCTCAAAACGGGGGATAGCAACCTAGAGCACTGGTCTGGCTTTATAACCCCCAAACACGTCGAGGTCTGTCCCCAAAACTGCAGACCTCTTGGGAAGGTCCTTACAAAGTGATGAAACGGATCAACGACGTCCACTTCAACCGGATAGCTCCTTACCATGGAGAAGCAAATGAAGGGATAGTACAAAGGGCGCAAGTTTCCGAAGTGAACTTCAGTGACTGGCCCACTGCGTAGCAGAAGACCTGAAAATGTCCAAAGGAATCGCTCAGGTGGTTAGGAAGAAATTTGGCCAAATCGAGGAGCACCGAAGACAGCATCCCGTGGTAGGCAAGAGTCTGCAGATCATCGATTTGACGGCAGATCGGAGGCGCCACGTGCATTATTTAGTCACTAAGAAGACATCAAGCGGTAAACCTGATTATCAAAGTATGTGGAGAGCCCTATGTAGCCTGAGGAGACAGCTAACAGAGAACCACCAGATGAAGTTAGCCATCCCCAAATTGGGCTGCGGATTGGACGGACGAGACTGGAGAGTAATTCGAAGCATGCTGGAAGTCATCTTCCACAGAACGGGAATTGAAGTCCTAGTCTGCAGCCACCACCCACAGGCAATAGTCAGCAACAGCAAAACCGTGGACTGCTACTTCTTCCATACGGAAAGTTGCAAGAATGGGCCAGCATGTAGATTCCGACACCGTCCTTCAAGACTATCACCCGGAACATTTTGAGACGAAACGTTTTTAAGAAGGAGGCAGTGTGGCGAGCCACTCAGCACTACGTCAAACTGAAGGCGTCAAGAAGTCGGTTCGCTATTATGCGTCATCGGCCGTCACGCCACCGGGGCCTACATCGAACAAACTACACTTTTCCAGCGTTGGAAAATTCGAGACGGCAGCAAAGGATATAAAATCGGCCGGAGTTGACTCAGGAGGCAGTCGAATTCTAAATAGCGATCGTCGAAGTTAGATTTAGTGTGTAGATAAATTGTTACAAATAAATTAGATTGTAAACATTATTAAATTACGGTTAAGTTTTTACCGAGTGTTTTATTCGTTTAAATAAATAAATTTAAACCCTAGAAACGTAACATTATTTATAAACTCCATTGAATTTTTACCGAAAATTTATCTTGAGGATTGGGAAGCGCACTGAGCTCGTAGCGTGTAAACCGGCCTTAAGATCTAACTACAAAATCGTGTTACGAGTTTAGCACCTCAAGGGCAGATGAACATTACTTTCAGTCACATTTTTAGGGTTGATATGAGGTACTTCCAAGGGCAGAAAATTAGCATTAGTAGCCCGCGGCTAAGAGCTGCACGAGCAGGCGAACCGAAGCTAGGGCAGCTCGTACCTAAGGGCTGCTAATGCTAATTTTTTGCTCTTACGACATAATATACGATGTTTGTAGTTATGTAGTTTATTGAAAATATACTACAAAAATTCTATTCATGATAAGTAGAAATCGGAATCACATATTATGCATAACATTTTTTAATCAGTTATAACAACCATTTTTGCAGGTCAATTAAAAGTACAAAATAAATAGAATTTTAATTTTCGGAACTGTTTATTTGGCGAATATTGTACAATGGAAATCTTGACGTTTAACTATCGAGATTTGCCCTGCATTTAAGCTCTCCACAAGATTATAACGAAATATACTCATACAAATTTTAACAAGAGTCTAATTTAATTATTAATAGATATTAATGCAAAGATATATTCGTTGAATTTTATTCAAATCATTCGACTATTTTAAGTTATCCTCAAGTATATGTAGATCTAGTAATTATCCCGTTTTTTTATTATGTTTAAACTTTTATCAGGAAAACAAGTAATTAAAATAAATAAAGCACATTCGTCCTGCATTCACTATTTTATTTTAAAGAGAACGTAGAAAGTATTTATTGTGTCAGTCTGGCAACCTATCGTCTCAAAAGTCCATTTTGCTAATGGAATTGAATAAGAAGCAGGAAATTTCGGAACTAAAGTCGATACGTATTATTCTGTTGGTGTTGAATTAAAGATATCCTTCGATGCTCTCCTTCACTCTCCATCTTGTTTATAGGGCAAATTTATCTTCAGATTTTCACCAATCAACGCCTTTAAACGAAAATGCAACAGTAATAATGTATAATTTATCTGAAACGTGGGAAATGATCACTTCTTGCTTGCAAAGAATCAATTTTAAAAGATAATTCTCTTGTAGTATAATAACATCAAAAAACATTGTTATTTTTGGCCACAACCAAACACTTGACCTTTCGATGTAACCGAGAAATGTTTTTAAGACAATATCAACTTACCAAACAGATTCGTAATCTCACTTTAAAGAAGTTTAAATTGCTTTACAGCCTCACGATTAATCTGCAAGCTCGTTCCACTCATTAACCCTCGTCATCGCGAACGCAAGCTCTTCAAATTTTATCATTCTTAATTGCAGATGCACGCCTTTGGGATATGCAAACCTCGAACAATTCGCGTGCTTCAGGAAGCAACTGGAACATCGAAATGAAAATCAAATAATACCTCCTGCACTGAAACTATTGGAGATGCAAACGTGTTCATGCTTCCGGAAATTCAAATTTGCTTCTTATGTGTATAAAATTGTATTAATAATGCGGATATGATTTTATTGGCGATATAAATATTTTTCTGTCGCTTCCGATTTCGATTTATGACATAGTAAAGTTTTAGGAGTTTTGTATTTATAATAGTAGTATATTATAATTTTACATCCTGTTGAACTAGAAGCCCTTTCACAATGAATATTTATTTCATATTATCTAACAAATTTTACTGCGTTCTTTGTCTAATGAATTTGAATTACATTGTATGATTAGTGTTTAAAATAATTTAACATATTCCTTGTCTTGCCAATTTTCCAAAAATTTGAAAAATTGGAAACCAAAATACCCGCCGATTAAAAGCCTTTAGAAATGTAACTATGTCGAAATACACTTTGTACGTGCAAAGAAATCGGCCCGCTTCAGATTTTTTATTGAGATTGTTTTTTTTTTATTATAATTGAAGGGGTCAGTGCAAGAAGTAGCTAAGTCACACTTTTGTTTTCGACCTATTGTGAACTGAATATTTCAATATACTCCCACATTTTTATTTATTGCTCCAGACATATGATTTTCTTTACACATAGAGACACATTGGTGTACAATAAAAGCCAAAGTTCAAATTTAGAAAATTTGCTTAGGCCCTGAAAAATAATACAAAATTGTTTTGGACTGAATTTCGGTCATGAGCATTTACAATAGATGTCTCATGTATTAACCTAGAACAGGTATATCAGTACATCCAAATTTCATCCACTTTTTGTGCAATACTAAAGTAATATTCCGTGATGTAGGCTTTGAGTTTGTTTAAGAACCACCAAAGTATAAAATAAAAATTATTATATGTTATATTAAACTAGTGGTATAATATTTGAGTTAAGAAATGATATGCGCTATCACGTTAACAACAATGTCTATATTTAGCTAAGACATGAAATTTATTCCTAGCCACCTGAGAACTGGATCTTACATAATAAACAGTACACAAACAACCTGGAACTTGTGTTATAAAGAGTTAAAACATACAGCATACGTTATAACAATTTAAATTTTAACAAAATGAAGGTATGATAGCGGACATTAAATCCGGACAAGAATTTAATATAAATGTAAGTAATAGCATGCGTAGTTTGACAAATTTGATAAATCAGGATAACAGAATTTGATATTGAAACAACTTTTCACGCGACATTTGCTTCAAGAATTAATTATTTCCGGGAATTAGGGGCATTTCTACTTAGCAACTTCTTGCACTGAATTGGGATTCGACTGAAATTGTTGCTGTTGCTGTTTGGTAAATTTATCGACTTCTTGGAGTTTATATGAGTTTACCTGACGATAGTACATTAATTAAATTATGGATATATCGATAACATCGATATATAAATCTATCATCGAATGTCGATAAGAAAAGTAAAAATTATCGATAAGTGTATCGGATACACCAATACATCGATATATGAATTTAATCATGTATCGATATATCGTTTGAATCGTGTTTCGAACAGTTTGGACCTGAATTTCGTAGTTGTTGTAACAAAACACCTGAAATTTGAATTTTTGATTGACAGTTCATTTGTAAATAACCATAATTCAATTCAAACAAGTTTTAAAGATAGAGAGAGATTCAAAGAAAAGAATGTCTGTTTTTTAATCAAAACACGTTTGGATCACGATTTTGTGAGCGAAAGAAAGCACCTATTAATTTACGAGTAAAACCTTTTCAGTCAAAAATGTAGAACAACGAATTTATTTAATTAAATGTTAAAGCATCGGAAATTTTTCCTGTAACTTCACAATTGAGACTTTCCGGATGTGCCAGTGACAGTAATTGCACTAAAAAAAATATTTAAAAAAAATTAAGGAAACTGGGTCGGTATTATACAGAAAGAAAACCAGAAAACTTATAATGAGGATGATGAAGCTACAGTGTTGGCAATGGCTTCCGAAGCTGAACCACCGCGTCTGCCTTTAAGCAGAAGAGCAGTTTATTTAAATCTTAACAAGACTTTATTCCTTTCCAAAACAGACTTTCAAATTCATGACACTGACAACAACGGCTAATATGATTTTACTCAAAACTTTTCGGACTTTATTATATGAAAATCAGAACAGAATTTTCAGTTTTTCTATTAGTTGGAATTTATTATTTTCGATAATATTTCTGGGGGTTTTAGGACAAGCAAAAACTTTTTTAAATAATCACCTTCTTTCGAAAACTCAAAAATAATTATGAACCCAATCCGTGAACACAGACTATAAACAATTCGCTTAAAATAACTTTCGTATACAATGTTTTTTTTTTAACTGTGGCCATGGACTTTTACATGGTAAAAATTTTGCCTCATGTTAACTTACGTTCTGGTCAAAATTTCAGTTTCTAATAATCACAATTTATTACAAATTATACTTTACCAAAATAATAGATGCGTCGTTAATTTAATTATTTTAATATTAAAAAATTATAGGAAGTTATTAATTAACAAAAATTAATCTAGGTAGTCACCATCAAGAAAAAGTAATTCTGGCGTGACAAATTAATTTCTGACTTTAATTCACTCGATTTATATTTGCTTAGTAATAATTTCAAATTTCCGTAACACAAATTGTGTAGTTGATTATTAAAAACTGAAATTTGTTTAAAACTTTGAGCAGAACGTAATTAACACAAGCAAAATGTTTACCATGTAAATCCCTATGGCCACAGTTAAAAAAAAGTACTGTGTAATAAATAATTATAAAATATTACCGGAATTGATTTATTTGAGAATAGAAATATTAATTGTTCGACATGTTTTCCTGTGAGAGAACTACGGCAATCATTTATTACGTTGCCACCAGGAGAGCGTTCATAAATGACACCCTAACGGGGGGAAAGTTCTACCGGGGTGCACTAAAACCGTTCATAAATTAAATTTCAAACTAGATGCACCTCGGCCTTGAAACGTTCTAAAATCGCAAGGGTGTAGCGCTCGGTGTGCGCTCCCAACACCCCGCTCAGGAACGAAGTGAATTTCGCCCGATATGCGCGATATGTGAGATCATAGGTGTATGATAGACGTGAGGCGAAACAAATTGAATACATCATTAGTTATTTACGTGTCAAGCTTTGTAAATGAATCTTTACGGGCGAGCTGGAGTTCGTGGGGCGAGCAGGAACGAGTTCCATTATTCAGTGAGCCTAGTAAAGATTATTTGCAAAGCGTGTCGCGTACAAACTTTTATTTTCACATTCACATGCCGATTTTTAATTAATTTACTTTATTTGTTTTATGGAAACTTTTTTTATTGAATGCGGTTATTTCAATCTGCTCTATACAAGCCTGTAACATTTTACAGGTCTTTTATACAAGCTCGAAAATGTTTTACAGGCCTGTTTCAGTAATTTACCGTTTACTTGGTTACCATAAACAACAAAATTGACATGTAAAATGCCATTTACTAAGAAGGTGGAAATAAAAAATAAAATATATTTATTCTCCCCACTGAATGCAATTAATTTTTTTTTTACATTTTTTATATGATATGTTTTTGAAGCCAACAAAATTAAATATGAAACAAGGGTTGATATCAATAACGTTAAAAATATTAAATGGTATCCGTATCTGAAAGAGCTAGATTGTGACGAATAATTTTTGTAAGTAAGGTTCTTACCTGTTTGGTTGCCATAGCTCAGTGACAGTCGGAGGCTGAGGTAAATTCGGAAGGATAATTCTTTGAACACTTTTTCTAAAGAAAATTTGCATACTGCGTCAAAGAAATAAACGGTAACTAACGAAATAAAATTGAGCGCCAAGTAATTTCTTTTAACTTTAATTACTAAAAAAGTCCGGTAAGTTAAATACTTAATTTTGTTTAGATCAAGTTTCTTAAATTGTCTCATAAATTGAAAATTCAGAATGCATATAACAAAAAAATATAATTTGAAAATAAATATGGGTTGCATAAGTAAACAAAAGAAGAATTAGCACAGAATACCAATAAATATCAATAATATTTATAATGTAAACGAATGAAAGTAACGTAGTGTTTCTTAATATTACAAAAAATTACAATAAAATGTACAATGTAAATCGATTTGGGAAAGTGACCTAATATTCTTTTAGTATTATCTTTTGACAATCAAAAACGATAATCAAACAAAATCTTTAAACGATAAGGTAAGCTTTAAAGATACTTTATTTATGGTACGATAAAGTAATAATGTCCTTAGACCATTAGCGTTACGATAAGCTCCAAGGAAAGGTTGCATACGATACGATAAATAAGTAATGTGTTGTCTTACTTGCATGCGGTCCGACAAAACAAATAATGCTGTTTCTTACTCATCCTCTTGAAAGATACGACGCAAAATTCACAGTAGCTCCAAACGACAAGGCAAAATTCATCCTCTTGAAAGTTACGATGCAAAATTCCAGAGCAACTCCAAACGGTAATGCAAAATTCGAAGTTATCTTCCCGACAAAGCGGGATCGAAGGTGGTAATTAGCAACTTAAGTAACACCCAACGAGAAAGCTTCGGGTCGTAGACAAAATATCCAGACGTGGAATAATTCGGTAGCGGAAAAATTCAGAAGCGGAAAAACTGATCTTTGAGCCAGATTTTCCAAATGAAGTACGGAACGGAACACGTGGTAAAACGGTCTTGGCAGAAGAATGCTCTACGGCAGAGGAGCAGACGGACGATAATAAACCGACACAAAGTAGGAATAAAACTCAATCCAACGGTTGAATTATAAGCCGCTAACTGCACCAAAATTGCATCCAGCCAACACGCATCTCAAAGGTGGAGGCTCTTGACCACACCGTATCATTCTTCTCTAACCACCCGCAGGGCGGATGTAGAATGTCACCGGAGTGACGTCATTTCCCCAAACGACATCGATAAATAAATTGATCGTAACCAGGGGCGACATCTAATTAGTAATTTCCGAAAATTAGAGCAAAAGAAGATTCCTAACTAAGAACTGAAACAAAAAAGTTGCGCGAAACAGGGGCATTAAGAGTCATAATAACGATATAAATTAAAGAACGAAATGGTGTTTGTTTGAAATTTACAACCAAAATCACAGGAAAATGCGAAACGTGACAAAAAGAATATAAAGGAACGGCAACAAAAAATGTGACCGTTACAAGATTCATTCATGAAGTAATAGTTACAAAAGTAGTAATAAAAAAGTACGCCACCCAGATGACGTCTCTAATCATTCAGAATTTTGCAACGCTCTGGGCGAATCAGCCGTCGCACAGTGGTCCGGATTGCAGTTTTAGCGCGAAATAATTATGAATTCTACTTAAATAGTTCTTTTTCGTAATGAAACAAATTTTCAAAAAATGTAAAAAAGCGATCGTAGGATGTCGCTGTTTTATCTGTTCATCACTATTACATCGCATTTGCGAATAAATTGGACAAGTCGTTGATCTGCTGATGAAGCCCCAAACAGGGCTGAAACAGCTGTACAGAGGCTGCTCGAAGATTTCACTGCAATTAAAAACGATTTGCAACAAAATTTTGTAAAACATACAGTAATAACAAACGAATAATTTTATACTCTAAAACAGTGTTTCCCAACTTCTTTTTATCAGTCACTCATTTTAAAACCACTGCTTTCGCCGCAATATATTATTTCTGTGTTTATCTGGTGTTGTCCAGTGTTGACAGGTAATTGCTACAGTAAATAGTATAAATACATACAGATTAGGTATTGTTTCTACCCCCCACCCCCAACAAAAAAAAATACAAAAAGAATACGAAACACGAGCAGTGACATGAGTGTATTCAACTACTGTTCTGAACAAATAATATTTTCATGAATATATACAAGCCCCCCGGTTAAACATGCTTTCACAGAAAATTTAATTGAAAATCAACTGTATTAGGTAAATAAAATAAACATAAGTGAAAAAAGATTTGCTTCAAAATTAATATGTAAACTTATTATTAGATTATTATAAACTTCAACAACTCTTTCCTAAATTAAACAGTTCGGATTAGTTCAAATATTCCTGTTCTTAACATCCGTCAAGCAGGTCTATGTAAATGTAGTTATAATATTGGTTATGTTTAGTGATGCGCGTTCCCAAAAAAATTAAAATAAGTTGGAAAGTCGCATATAGACGCATTTACTTTCTTAAATATTGTATTTTTAATATGCATTAATCATAAAAAAGGACATTTCAAAATCTGCAGAGACCCACCTTTTTGTGAGTCTATTTAATTTTTAAAATCACAGAATTAAACTAATTTAATAGGGGAAACCCTAGTTTTACATGCAGAGCGGGGGGGGGGGGGGTTCCGAGGCATGTAATAGGGAACTGTAAGTTAAGATTTTTATTTCATTTAATAATATATTTGTTTCAGTTAAGACAAGAGTTCAGATCTCTTCCAATATTTTTTTTTTTCATAGCAAGTCCGTGTGCTTGCTTAACAGTTGTAGTGTACCTCAAAAAAAAATTGAAAATAAGAAAATTGCGCACAGTTGCACTTTGTTTTTTTTTTAATAATGGATTTTGAATATGTATTGATCTTAAAAAAGTACATTTCCACATCTGCAAACATCTGCCTTTTTTGTGGGTCCACTTAATTTCTGAGATTATTTTTGTTTAACACGCAAGTAATTTGGCAAGCCAAAAAAATATTTGCATTAAAGACGGAATAGTAACAAATGTGTTACATATTCAGTACATGATTGTCATTGCAAAAAATATAACACAACATAGAAATAAACATAGATAACTAAAGCAAGATCTTTCAAAGACGACTGATGACATCGCCAATGACGATTTAATAAATTAATAAGTTTGACAATCACTTGTTCAGAATTAAAACAATATTTATGCAAACCTATATTTTTTTCATATTCTTTGTGATGTTTATTAACAGAATTATTTTCATTTACGTGATATACGAAAACTTAATTTCTCGAATTATTTCGCGCTAAATATTCATTCTAGACCACTGTGCGTCGTTACCCTTGGGGTAACGCTCTACCCTAGACTGTCCATTTTTGAACGCACTCCAGTATTGCTTGTAAAAATAAGTACTTTTTTGCTAATTGTGCCAAAGACGGAAATCTGATACAATTGCGTTTCCACTGTTCTTTACTCTTTTACATCTATATTTGGCAGACTTTTAAACATTACAATTTCATATACGATTTTCTCTGAAGCAGGCAATTCAAATCTTCCTCTTGTCTCTAACAAAAGTGCTAAACCTGTTTTCTTTTTCTTCTTTGGTATAGATTCTGTTATAACTGTTGTAATTGCTACAGTTTCCATTTCTTTTTTATATCTTCTACAATTAATTCAATATCATCATTTGACAGGTACATCGATTTAAATTTCGGATCTAGAGACATAACCTTATGTAAAAGAATTGAGTTAGTGTATCTCCGTGTTAAAATGTTATCCGCTTGTTTCAAGATAGTCGATGTCATACAGAAAACGCCCCAAGCCATAACTTCTTTATTTACAGACTAATTTTCAAAAACAAAAAGGCAATGAAATGAGACTAGAAACACTATGAAATTAATTATTATTTTTTAATTACCTTCATAGTCAAACGACTGTCAACTTTTACTTTTTAAATGGCTCTGTATATTTTTTATTATTGTATCTGGTAGAGCTACTTTTTATAAATTCAGTAATGTGCAATATTTTAAGTTGTGACCAGCAAATATGGCAGAAAACATTAATGAAATAATGAAAGTTAAGTGTGCAATTGTAAGTTACTACATGAAAGAAATTGAAAATCGAACTTTAATAAAAGTTGGTGTTGACGTAAAATTGTCAAGTACGCTTTGAAAAACTACTAAACGTGTAAAATAGATATTGCACGACAAGTGTTAATAATTCTATCTCGCAATATTTTTTCATTTTCAGAGTTAAATAAGAGCTGAATTCTTAACCATCTTTCCTCAAAAAGCCTGCCTTCGCACAGGATCATTTCCTTCTAAAGCATGTACTTTTTGAGAATTGTTTTTAATTATCCTCATAGTTAAACGACTGTCATTTTATTTTTTAACACTTTTAATACGCGTCTGTCATAATTTTTTATTTTTTATGCCATGGTTAAAAATTCAATTTGTGTTTGTATAGAAAATAGTTTATACTCTTTTAAAGTTCGATTTTAATTTTTTTTCCTATAACAACTTACATTTGCACACTTAACTTTAATTCTTTCATTAATGTTTTCTGCCATATTTGCTGGTCAAAACTTAAAGTACTGCACATCATTGAATTTAGAAAAAGTAGCTCTAACAGGTATAATAATAAAAAATATACAGAGCTTATAATATATATTAATTGAAAGTTGACAACAACGGTTGATCTATCTGACTTGAAGTATCACATTTTGGCGTATGTTATAATGACATGAAATTAATTTGTCTAATTTAACTTTAATAGCCAACCTAATAAAATAAAATTACAACCTACTTGATGGTAAATAAATAAAAAAGATATTATTTGAAAAATAAAAGTTGACAGTCGTTTGACCACAGTTTAGAGTGTTTTTTGTCTCATTTCATTTGCCTTTTTGTTTTTTAAATTAGTCTATAAATAAATCAGTTATGGCTTAGGGCGTTTTCTGTAGGACACACGGTATACGCGTATATTTTATTTATTTTGGCTTGCATATAATCCCAGCTCTATTTATGATACTGCCATCTTTGTGCAACAAAAACCACGGTGACAATTTTTGGCCTGTAGTAGGCTAGAGTAACACCCGGTATAATCCTCTCCTGATAAATGAGTTGATGTTATTTCTAATGGTTTTATTGCTTTTATTGTAATATTCAGAATATCTATTTCATTCTCAGATAAAATGTATTGTTTAAATTTACCATTATTGTACTCTGAAAGTAGTGAAATTAAAACAAGATGTTGCTGAACTATCACTTCAATTAAATGAAGGAGTGACCACCATCGAGCAATGGAAAATAACGACATTTTTCTGATCGGGGCATTGAAAAGTTGTGTTGTTTTTAATTCTCGATTTAGTTTTCAACTGTGCGAAAATATATTTTGATTTTTTTTTTTAATCTTTTTAAGAAGTTCTTCGATTTTTAGAGCATTTGTAATACCAGTGTTTATTGAATGGCCAAAGCAGTTAATGTGGTTCCATACTTGGTTGTTGTGGTGAAGGTGAAGATATGACTTGAATATCAGAACTACACTCAGTAGCAGTTCTTTGAGAGGGGCCTGGTTCTGTCTCGCTAGAAAAAAATATATAGTGACCGCCAAAAAGTTCGCACCATAAGGGAAAATTTTTTATTATTGATTTTTTTTAACTTTTTGCGCCAATAGTTTGTGCATGTTTGATAACCAAATATAAGTAGGACAGTGCTGGTGAGCAACTTTTAGTGTTGCTAAAAATAGCACTTATTTAATATACGAAAATTAAAAAATTATTGTATTTTGGAATTGCTGAAGATATTAGACAAAATTTTCTCTGGTCTAGTATTTTGGAGAAAAGAAGATTTTCGATATTCTCAGTTTTGCTCAAAATGTAAAGAAGTCAATGGTCATTTGGCATTTAACTCTTACGAGGGGTTATAAATTTTCCTTTTGGGTTCCGAACTGTTGCATATACAAGAAAATTTGAAATAATTTTTCACGTTTCTGGTGTAAGGCCTTTCTTGCATACAATTTCGTGTTAATGGTTATGAATTCTTCATAATACGTTTCTCAAAATCCCGACTTAGTCTAAGCAGACCGAAAATTGCAAGAATTGAAAGAATGCCGAATTTTTTTGCCAGTATTAATGGATTGACTGCTTTTTTCTCTGAATCTACAAAACGTCCTAGAAACAGCTACCAAGTGCTTCAGATACACCGTGCAATTATAATTCTCGCATGATTGACGTAATTATTAATCAACGAAATCAAGTTCTGCAAACTTTTGAATATATTTTAAGCAACTAATATTTCTTAGAGATTACGAATCCATAAGAGCCACTCTTGGATTTAAAAAAATGTTAGGAATCTTTGGGTGTTTACTTTTATTGAACACATTTTACCTAATTTTTCAGCATACAGATATGATTTTCAATATTTTACAATCTAAATTTTCTGACATAATGTACACTTGCTTGCAATAAAATCGCGTACACCTACAAAATCAAGCAGCCGAGATTTTACCTATTTTTTCCTTTGTAAATGGGTATTTTCAGAATTTTGTGATGTTTCGAAGCAAACAGGTTAGGAACGGCCATTGAAATTATTACTATTTTACCTGATATGAATCAGACAGTAGCTATTCAATAAATATCAGGACATTCCAAATATTTAACGGCCCATAAATGTAATGTAATTTAATCGAAAAACAATTGTCGATTGCTGTCTTATTCATATAATTTTTTTAACACTTGTCAAGACACTTCAAAGCTCAATTTATAATTTTCGACGTGTTTGTGACAAGAGTATAGAAAAATTTATTGAAACATGGAATCCCTTGCGGTTTATAATGGATTTTTTCTTAATTCAAAAAGGCACTTTTTTTTCAAATGTTGCCCACCCGCTGCAAATCATCACAAGCCGCCACTGGGCAATAATTAAGATTTTCATTACATTTACGAAACAAATCATTGCAGGTTGAATATCAGTTATTAATCAATGTATTCGAATTTCTCTCACAATAAATATTGAATAATTGTAATTACCAGTTAACAAATCCATCAAACAGTTTCTAACCGTTCGTCATAACTAGAGCTGGGCGAAAATTCTTGGAACGCAGTCGATTTCCCTTCCATTTTACTGACGCATCGGACTCCAGGGTCGCGCACAAAATTTTATGCTCAATACTGTAATGCTGTTCACGGTCTGTATGCGACACCATACCTCTGATCAGAAATGGTGGAAGTCGATCAAAACTTTTCGCCTAGCTTAAGTCGTAACAGTAAACTGTTTCATTGTCACAAAGAAATGAAAGCAATAAAAGCTATTAATCAATATTACGAACTAAATTTTTCTGAGTGTAACATGTGTTTACAATCATATGTAAGAAGCAATAGTTATTTACTCACCGGGGCTCCTATCCCCAGGCCCACAACGGTCTGATTCTTGCTCAACCAACCCTTTTGGTTTATCTACAATTCATACTAGTGCCTTCACCATATCTCCTAATGGTACCGACGCTATGCTTTTCAAATTCAGTTCTATTGCACTTTCATATGCTCTAATTCTCTGAAATGTTATTTCGAAAAACACATTCCGCATGCACCGCAAATAGCCTCATTTAGGTACATGCAAACATACTCTGCCCTACGTCGTGGTACCATCCGACCTGTAGATTCTCTTCTACTCTACTCTTCCGCCAGGTGGTGCTTTGACGCCTTCTTGGTATCGTTACCAGGTGACGCCCTACACCTTTACTAGGCATGTAAGGCTGGTGACGTTGTAACAAGTCCATAAGTGGTCATCTGGGCCCGTGAAGTACGTCGTTCACTGTCGGTAGCGCTCTTTAGTCCTATTAGAACAATTTCCCTTAAGTAGAGGGACCAACACATCCACATACTCCCTGTGACGCCTCTCACATCACCGTATTCTCCTCCGGCTGACCTACTGGCCAACAGAAAAGCGATGCAGCACCAAACCACGGCAACCGAGCTTAACCACGGGGAAATCGCTCATTCACACCAACAAGGAAATATGACATGCTAATTCTCTACATATCATGCAATTTGCTAGACTAGATAACTTATCTCTGGCGCGTATAGCATTTCTTATCCCTCGGGAATGGCGCGCAATATTTCTTAAACACATCCTGTATATTCGTACCCTGTATATAATACACACCGAGTATAAGCATTCGTAAATGTCGCGAGCCGCGTCAATTATGCGCCGCCGCGTGATAATTATTCCGCACGTTCTACGCAATATTAATAATACCGCAACCACCTATTTAACATGCTATCGTTTTACTACCCCAAAACCAACTATGTCGTCCAGGCGAAGTGAACCTGCACAGCCCGGCTTTGCTTATTGTTTACGTTTCTTAAGAGCCCATCGCATTTCAACGAATCTAAACCGCCTGAGTTTAAGTAAACTAGATGCATAGTAGGTGAAACTGTAATTTTTTTATAGCTATTTATTATACAAGAGTCTTATAAGTAAGGCCTCGAATCTGAAGGTCCAAACTCAGAGGGGCAGTCTCTCCGTAAATATGGAAGAGTTCAAAATTTACTTAGAGAAAGCGTCTCTCACAACCTGTCATGTTGAGAGATCATTTTCTCACTTTAAAAGACAATACATTCTCACGGCAAATGAACGAACGAACGAAAATTTGGTTATTTAATAATTAATTTTAATAACAATTAATACCTAAGAAATTTTAGTATTTTTTTCCCTATTCGAATTTCGAATACCTGAGAATACTCAACAACGCGCGCCTCTGTTAAACCGGGCAATCGAACGATTCAGATCTGCGCTACACCGGGCTATTTTGCTCGATGCTTTACGTATAAGTATGGGTCGGGGAAATATATTTTGCGCGGTTCAAATTCTAATGAAGCGGGCAACATATTAGACCGTAGCGTGTAAACAAACGCGACGGCTACGGATACAATTATTAACGCCGCTACAGCAATGGTGTTACTCAGTATAACAAAAAACAGAGCAATATTGTTGCAATAAAAAAATTACAGTTATGCAATCAACTCTTCTTGTTCTTTCAATGTGTAAAGATTTTCAGAGTAATTAGTTGACCAGTTGTACCCCGACCTCCGGAATATATCGCCACATTGTATCATATAGTGAGAACGCCGTAAATTATTTTCACCGTCCCATTACACAATGTGCCTGCTCGATGCATTTTTATGGCGCTACTGAAACGGTGGCGTGTACTTATTCCAATCCTATCCTTATTTATAAAGCAAAGTCACGAAAGGAATGTTTAGCCACGAGAGCTTGTTCGAGTGGACTAATTTTTCTCGATGGCATAATAATGCCGATTTTTAGTAACAGTTTAATTATGAGTTCACTAGTTCAATTCCACTAGGGTTTTATAGACCTCTTAATATATTCAAAATTGGCATTATTATGACTTCATAATAAACAATAAACAGGTGCTGGATAAAATTATAAATTCTTTATAGTTTTACTTAATAAAATATATCTAACACTTTCATACAATAAAAATTAATGAACAGATAAAATAGCGACATCTTACGATCGCTTTTTGACCTGACATTGCAGTAGGATAGACAAATTGAAGCTGGATTTGCTCCTAATAAGTCCACCATGCAAGGCGGCCATGCTTGCTGTAAAAGCATAATGAAAGTTTTTAGAAAAATTTTCATTATGAAAGAAAATATGATGTATTTGATATCAGCGTTCTCAGAAAAAAATGTTCTGTTAAACTAAGCTAAGAAACATATGAGTTTCTATTAAAAAAAAATGAGTTAAGACCTAATGAAAATTTCATATGCTGTAAAAATGTTAAAAGTAAAAATACCATCAAGGCAGTGATTTTCTCGAAACATTTGATCGTATTAGATCGAGAAAATGCGATTCATAGCTATCTAGATTGAAAAATAAAAAAGTTTTTTTTTCGTTGTCATGGAAACCAAATTTATCGGACTCGTAATGATCTGTAGATTTTAAATATGTAGAAATATATAGAGTGTTCCATTTAAAATAAGAAAGTTTATATCACTTCTGGCGAAACCGGAAGTCCTATGACGAGTGGCAGATGTCGAAAAATTCCATTTTTTATTTAATTTATTGTCTCCAAAATTCAGATTAATCGATTAATAAATAAAGATTCTAGAAGGGTGAGCACATGGCGCGGGACACCGATATATGTTATGGCAACCTTGCTTTTCAAAATAGCGGTTCAATGCGAGTAACTAAAACTGCTTGTAAATGTGACTTATCTTATCGTAGGGCTTCATGCACAATATTATGCTTCCTTTATTATAAGAAAAATTATCTTTCTCTTCAACTTTGGAGAATACCGGCCTAACGAAAAAATTTTGGATAAAGATAAGTTTGATTAAATCGTCTTATTTTGAGCTCAAGAATCTGTGGTTGAGCCATACCCACGGAATGTAGGGTCTATACATATTTAATGAATTTTAATTTTCGATAATTTTAATAATTTAACGAAAATAATTCGGAATAGCTTGCGTAAATTCTGGTCCTAGGAGTGTGAAGTGGGCCAGGACTTGAAACACATGAACAAAACAATGTCCTCGGAAGGGCCACACAGTTTGGAATAAATTTCGACGGCAATTAATCGAGAGACCTCCTTGAAACTCTGCATTTTACAATTAAGAAACTTAGAATTTGGCAAAAATGGAAAAGATAAGCTTACCCTGCAATTATCAGAAATTTCAAGAAAGTGAACACAGTTAAATATTGTACCGCGGATAGTACAAAGGTGCCCGGGTATGAAAAGATCGAGGAAAAATTATTCGAGCTGTTCGAAGCAGCAAACCTCAATCTGAGAATCAAGTTATTTTGATAATTTCGGCATGGATGAGAAAATTGTGGCCTATACGCTAGGCACTATGCTATTACATTACGGCTAGGAAAATTTGGTATAAATTTCAAATGCTACAGGTTACTGGAAACACTTGAGTAACTTAATTTTTATTAACATAAATTATAAGTATTTTCTTTTTATTTACAATACGAAGCAATTGTAATTTATTTCAATGGTGTTAAATAACTGTTTTACTTGTAAATCGTAGGTCTGTTATTCCTTCACCATCAACTAATATCAAATGCGGAAGATGTTGCGGAAAAGCAGAAAGTTTATTCACGTAGTTCCAGTAGCAACTCCCCATCTTTAATTCAGCGCATGCAGTTGGAAAACTGCGGAGTATTAACTACTCAGCCACAATTTAGAACACCTTGGTACTTACTTCTTACATAGTGCAAATTTATAGTAGAATTTGACGACAGTAAGATTTTTTCAATTCAAGAAATTAATTCATTTTTAAATGAGTTCGATTAGAGTTTAATGGGTTTAGTAAAAACGCACATAATTCATGCCCTAACGTCCCAAAGTAGATACTATTAAACCGTAACGTAAATATGTTGCTGCCATACATTTATATCAGAGACAAAAGGGACGACACGGCACGTATGTATGTGTGTGATAAATTACCTAAATTACTCAATTAACTAAACCTTTTCAACTCCAAACGGTATTGAAAGTGCGTGATAAAGCTGGAAAATGTAAATTTTAATTTATGCGCCCAGAAATGTACATAAAATGCAAAATGGAACCATCGTTATTGGAATCTACACTACGTGATGCGCAGGGGGAAAATCGATGAGATTATGACCCTTCTGTTTATTTTGAAAGCAACGACAAGTTAAATAACAAATTCATGCTCTTCATCATACCAATTTTATTAGACTCTACATGAAGAAAATTAGGTTTTAAAAATAAATACATATAAAATAACTTTTATTAAAATTTATATTAGTCTATGTGATAGCAAAACATTTTATTAATTTAAAATAAGGATATAAAATATATCCTTCAATATATTTCTGTCGTCCTCGTGAATAAGTGGTTAAGTCAAATTTTCCTACTTTTCAAAGCACAACTGTTAGAACTCCGGAAAGTTGTGTAAAATAGGGTTTTTGTAATAAATCAGTAAACCCATCAGAATAACTCCCTCTCAAGCCAGTTTCTGACTTGGCTACATGTGCTTTACGGAGAACACATCTCCAAGCTTGTCGTAAGCCACTTTGATTTTGGACAAATTTCGACTAACCACTTATTCACTGAATATTAAAATCTATTGGAGACTGTGGTTTGTAGTACAAAAAAGTTGGATTTAACCTCCTAACCACAAAAAGTTGATTTAAAACTTAATATATATATCGTCAGCTATGCTGCCATCTTCAGTAGATGTCTTCCTCTTGATCACAAGAGAAGTGACTGTGTCATGCCTATCGCTACCTTATAAACTAATTCGTTTCGCTCCAATGAAGCGTGCCTTCTAAAGCGAGCGTCTCACCGGATTGCGTCAACCAAGTCAAGCAACACGGAACCTGCCAAAGGCCCGTGATTGGTGTTCATTAAACATCTCTTATTTTTATGAAAATCGTTTCAAACCCGTCTAATGACTTTGACTTTGACTGATGTCAAAAATATGTTGGGCAACACTGGATTTTTCAATTCTATTATATTTTAAATGAGCTAAGTGTTCTTTAAAACGTGTCAGTATGTTTCTTTTTGTTTGCCCAATACATTTTTTTCTAAACCCTTGACAAGATATTTCACAGATTCCTGATTTCTGATTTAGTTCAGTTTTGTCTTTAAGGTTTGCCAGTAAACGTTTTAAAGTATTAGAATTAATATGTGCGATTGTGTACCTCTACGTTTTTAAATGTTATTTAAACCATTAGAACAATATTTGTCAAACGGAACTTTAATATATTTGGATGTGTTTGTTTCTACCAATAACAATGTGGTAAATTTTTTGATGTTGGCCTTGTTTACAATTTTCCTTAAAGTATTTTCTACGACATCTACTGAGTAACCATTGTGGACTGCTATATCTTTAATAAATCAGAGTTCATTGTTGTATCTTTCTTTTGAAAGTTCAACTAGAGAAGAATACACAGACGTCAGAATATGGTTTGAAAGACACCTACGAACAATATCGTACTATTAAAGGTCTGAACCAAAAGGACTGTTTCTTCCTCAAGGCAGACAAGGGTAATCAAATTGTGGTTTTGGATAAAGACGACTATTATCAGAGGATACAGAACCTACTGAATAGTGGTCCGTACGTTAAACTGAACCGCAACCCTTTGCCTAGACTCGTCATGGAAGTAAAGGACACCATTAAAAATTGTCCTCTTCTCCTAAACAAATGGAACAAACAAAAAGTTATAGTTTCTAATCCGATCCTTCCCAAATTATACGCCCTGCCTAAAATAAATAAACCCGTCAAATCAGTAAGACCAATAGTATCTGGGATTAATTCTCCCACCTATTTTCTATAAAAATGGTTGAACGCCGAGTGTAACAAACTTTCTAACTCCAAAGACGTGTTTTCCGTCAAAAACTCAGTAGATTTCATACAACGCGTTACAGATGTAACACTAAGCGATGATGAAATACTGGTATCCGTGTATGTCCAATCATTATTTCCAGTATCCCCATTACAACCACATTAAACTACCTACAAGATCTCCAAGCCTCCAACAACATAGAACAATGCAAGATATATGAATTTTTGCAACTCACAAACTTATGTATGTCGCAAAATTGTTTCCAAGTGAATGGGGAATTTTTCAAACAAACCGAAGGGACTTCAATGGGAAACTGCTGGTCACCATATCTTGCTAATCTTTTTATGTGTAATTTAGAAATTTCCCTGAAAGAAAATTGTAATTATATCCCAAAAATTTGGTTTAGATATGTAGATGATGTCTTTGCTGTTTTTAATACCAAGGAAAGCAGAATAGGATTTTTTGGATATTTTAAATTCTAAATTTCCTAGTATTAAATTCACGGTTGAAAAAGAGGTTGATGGGAAATTACCATTCCTAGATGCCTTGGTTATTAGAAATAGTGGAAATAATTTGATATATATAGGAAAGAAACAAGCACCAGATTTATTGTTAATGACTCAAACATGTCTTATTGTATAAGTATTCTGCAATTTCTTTTCTACTTAATAGATTGATCAACTTCCCACTCTCAAAAGAAAGATACAACAAAGAACTCATATTTATTAAAGATATAGCAGTCCACAATGGTTACTCAGTAGATGTCGTAGAAAATACTTTAAGGGAAATTGTAAACAAGGCCAACATCAAAAAACTTACCACATTGTTACCGGTAGAAACATATATATTAAAATTCCGTTTGACAAATATTGTTCTAATGGTTTAAATAACATTTTAAAACGCAGAGGTACACAATCGCACATACTAATAATAATACTTTAAAACGTTTACTGGTAAACCCTAAAGACAAAACTGAACCAAATCAGAAATCAGGAATCTATGAAATATCTTGTCAAGGGTGTACAAAAAAAATGTATTGGGCAAACAAAAAGAAATATACTGAGCGAAACGAATTAGTATATAAGGTAGAGATAGGCATGACACAGTCACTTCTCTTGTGATCAAGAAGACATCTACTGAAGATGGCAGCATAGCTGCCGGAATAGGTATTTAGCTTTTAAACAAACTTTTTGTGGTTAGGAGGTTAAATCCAATTTATTTGTACTTATTCACTGAGACGAGAGATTTATATTTTAACATTTCGTCTACGGTTATTTATCTGTGGTGTTTTCCCAACGGGGCCCTAAGTCATAGACTTATTAGGACCTCAGAAGTGGGAGTGTATTTTTGTGTGTGTAAGTGTTCCATGGCTTTGTTACTTCAAAACCTCTACGCCGTTGAATACTATATTAGCAAAAAACATATTTATGTAACGCATAATATTTTTTATAATAAATTCAAACATTAATAATTTTAAGTTTCTGTGTAAAGCGTCTGTAATTTAAACAAAACATGATGTTTAAATAAAAGTGTTGGTATTGTAATGTTGGATATATTTTATTACAAAAGTCTACATACAAATTGCGGTAAATAAGTACATAATTATATTAGATAATTATTAACAAGGTTGTCGAATGTTTGTGGTTACAAATAATGCAAATAACACTAGCCTGCGAAAAAAATATTTTTTTTTTGCGTATGAGATAAGACTAGGTGTTCTTCAATGATTTCGGCATTACAAAAAAGAATCTGTTATTAGTTTTTTTCTATCACGTCCGGATTTCAAAAAATTAAATAAATTATGTATAGGGTTTTTGTTTGTGTTTTGAACGGCACCTACACATTTTGTTATTAGACATATAAAAAAATGGTAATTGCAAAAGTTTTAGGGATTTACCAGAACCTCCAGAATTTACTAAAAAAAAAAAAAAAAACAAGTGACGATCGGAATCCTACCAAATGAGAACCAACTCTGATATTTTAGATTTAATACACAGTATATTTTCTCGAATTAACAAAAATCTCTTTTTCCTAATTTCAAAAATATATACAGTAGGATCTTTATAACATGCACCTCCATGTCGTTGTATAAGTCGAAACTTGCTGATGGTCCCTGCACATTGTATATAACTATTTCTTTAACTTGAAATCTCTATTACTCGTAATTCTCCGGAAACCTGAAGTTTGAGTTACGGAGGTTCTACTGTAGTTTGTTTATATTTTAAGTTTGAAATTTAAAAATTGATTTACTTTGATTAATAAGAATTTTGTTATGTGTGACAAGTGTTAACTACAAAATTAAAAGACTGCTCTTCTGAGTCATTTTATAAGACAAAACGCTGACAGCTAA
Organism: Prosopocoilus inquinatus; assembly: GCA_036172665.1. NCBI lineage: Eukaryota > Metazoa > Arthropoda > Insecta > Coleoptera > Lucanidae > Prosopocoilus > Prosopocoilus inquinatus. The sequence continues at coordinate 48,632,260 of CM069870.1, forward strand.
GACAAAGTTATATAACATAAATTTGTAAAAACATTTCAAAACAAAAATAAATTTCAAATATCGCAAAAAGGACCAATCATAAACAAACAATATATTTTTAGAATTATAAAAACAATCTTTCTTAATTCGTAAAAATATACTGAGTGTTCCATTTAAAATAACAAAATTGGGTTCCGACGACCGTTTATTTCTTTTAAATAAATTCTGGTTGTTTAGGTATAAGCAAAAACTGTACAGCTGCTGTGACCCCGTTAGTACCACTTTTCTTTTTAAATACAATATTTCAAAGTACAGTTTTTTATATATATATTATGCCCCCTGTGTAGAGGGTTTATTTTAGAAGCTACAGGAAAACTTTATATAAAAGTTGTAGGGTTTTATGTCTATTATCTTTTAGAGTTATCAGAAGAGTCAAGAGCGCATCGAAAATTGGAGAAAAAAATTAAAATTTTTGTTTTTTATAAGGAATATCCTATATATTGTTTGCTAAGATGAAAGACCATATTTTTCTGATTTCAAAAATATATAATGTGTTGATATTTGGAAGAGCTGCTTATGAGATATTTGAGGTTAGAATATCAGTGAATTGATGTTTAAAATATTAAGGCGACCTGGAATTTTTGTTTTCTATTATTAATTCATTGTATAGTTTCCAGCAGTCGAATTTTTGTTATTTTTTGCTAACTATAACAGCCATTTAGAACTTTTTTAAGCACCTTTCCAGGTCGTCTTGATTTTTAAACACCATTATTAGGCTGATATTTTAAATTTAATTATATCAGGAACGATCCCTTCAAGTTTGAACGTATTATATATTTTTCAAATCAGAGAAATATGATCTCCCATCTTAGCAAACAATACACAGGTCATTTCATTAAAAAAAAAACAAAAATTTAATTCTTTTTACAATTTGCGATGCGCTTTTGTTTCTTCTGATAGCTCTAAAAGATAATAGGCATAAAACCCTACAACTTTTGTATTTAAAATTTTCTTCTAGCTCCTGAAATAAACCCTCTAGATAAAGTGCAAAATATAAAAAAAAAAACTGTACTTTGAAATATTGTATTTAAAAAAAAATGGTACGTGATGAAAAAATTATTATATTTTTCTCGAACTCGGGAACACCAAATGTACTACATACACCTCGTTTTATGTCATCCGCAAAACCTTCGCAGGCTAGTGTAATTAATGAAACATGAGAAAAACATTCGCAGCACAAAACGAACGTTCTTGTACTAAACTGCTTTATGCGTTCACATTACTACCGCCGATTCCCGGAAGAATGTATCCTTATTTAGTTCATCCGGATACTGCAGAGGACAGAACTTCTCGAACATGAATCGTACAAGAGGTATTCGCGGGAACTTCAACATTTGCCCTCGATGAGCGTTCGAAGGAAACACATATCGATCACTAGGAAGATCCATTCCTGACATCCCGACACAATTCAAGTGCTTAAACCTCACCAGTCCTTTGGTTAGGAAGTCGGCAACCATTTCATTGGAAAATGCATGTGCAATTTGAATCTTACCAGACTTTAACACATTCCGAATATAATGGTGACGTATGTCGATGTACTTACTTCGACCATGGAATACAAGATTTTCTGCTAACTTTAAAGTACTCATGTTGTCATTAAAAACAGTTAGGCTCTGTAGTTCTCGTATCCCATCTCTTCGCCAAAATTTCGTAAATACACCTTCTTTCAAAGTAAGTCGACACCGTTGCTAACTTTCTTATTTTTAGAGCTACACAGTCGTTCAAATTAGCAAATTTATTGGACCTGTTCTACTCATTTCAAATATGAAAAGAGAAAAACAACTGAAGATGAAGTTTTCGAAATATCTTTTGTTACATGTTTTCTTTTAATGGAACACCTATTACTGTACCTGTACATTATCATCGCAAACGATAGAAAATTGAATTCTAGCAAGTTATTATGTACGCCATATTTGAAAAATGTCATATATCTGAGATAATCAACTTAAAAATGACAAGAAGCCTCTCCTCTTTTGCTTTAATAATTATATTATAATTTAATTCTTTGGCCTACCCTAGTGATGTAAAAATATGGTATTTTACATTATTTTGTACATCCCTTCGTGTATTGTATCCTAATTTATCATAACCTAGCGTTATTGTCCTATGGTACTGAATAACCTAATACAGCTAGTCACGTAAGGTGGAATTATACGCACTTTAACATCCGTTTAAAACGCAACATTACATAAGGTTTGTAAACTAAGGTATTTCGAATGATTTTGTACAATTTTGTGTGTATTACATGGTATTTTATCTTAAGACAATTTTATTAGTGAACAGTAATAAACATCTTAGTGCAGCTAGCATAACATTGTATTATAGTCGTTCTGTAATGGTTAAAATGATGTAATGTCATTTTAAAATGCGTATAAGACAACTTTATATCATTTTAACAAATTTGGAATGTATATGATAAAACTTTACAATATTAGAGGTACTACGTTATCTACTGCATTGAATCATTAAATCATTAAAGGTAACTAATGAATGAAATTATTATTATTAAAGTAAAAGAATACACGCTCCTTGTTAATTTTAAGTTGACATATCTCAGTTGTATGACATGTTTCAAATATGGCATACATAAAAACTTATTACTAGAATTTATTTTCTTTTGTTTACGATGATAATATAATATACACGTTGTTCCATTAAAAAGAAAAAAAAAACCGTGTAACAAAAGATATCTCGAAAACTTCACATTCAATTGTTTTTCTGTTTTCATATTTGTAATGAGCGGAACAGGTCAAACAAATTTGCTAATTTGAACGACTGTGAAGCTCTAAAAATAAGAAAGTTAACCATGGTGACTTACTTTGAGGGTGTACATGGCTTCCTTGGCTGCCTAATTTATTGTTATTATAGTCAGCCTCAGTCGAAGATAACTCCGCCGTCCGTTGTTTCCTATAATCCGAGGAAATGGGACTACCATTCAGAAGAAAAATGAATCCCAACTGTGAAATTCGATCAATGGGACAGTGGGACAGTTGCCCCAGTCGGTATCGACATATCCTCTCAAGGGCGTAGATTCTTTTTTGCTTTCTTTCAGATATGGCAGTACTTGATCTTCAGGATTCTAGAGGCAAATATATCGAAAGCTTTCGTAAACTCGAAGAATAGGCTCAGTACTACACTCTATTTAGATTACATTCTTCAATATACCTATGCATACCGGGTTTCCTACAAAAAAAAACCCAAGCCATAAGTCCTTTATTTATAGACTAATTTAAAAAAAAAGAAACAAAAAGGCAAGTGAAAAGAGACAAAAACACTATAAAATGTGGTCAATTAATTATTTTTTTTAGTTACCTTCATGGTCAAACGACTAACAACTATTTTTTTAAATGACTCTGTATATTTTTTATTGTATCTAGTAGAGCTACATTTTCTAAATTCAATGATGTGCAACACATTAAGTTTTGACCATCAAATATGGCAGAATACATTAGTGAAAGAATTATAGTTAAGTGTGCGAATGTAAGTTGCTATAGGAAAAAATTGAAAATCGAACTTTAAACGAGTGTAAACTATTTTTTTCACAAACACAAATTCAATTTTTAACCATGGCTTACTTGAATTAAAAAATGAAAAATTATCACAGACGCGTATTAAAAGTGTTAAAAAAATAAAGTTGACAGTCGTTTGACTAGGAGGATAATTATAAAAAAATTCTCAAGAAGTATATGCTTTAGAAAGAAATGATCCTGAACGAAGGCAGGCTTTTTTTGGGCAAGATGCTTAGGAACTTTTGGCCTCCGCTATTCCTCTATCTTACACCACTAGATTATTTTATTTAACCCTGAAAATGAGGAAATATTGCAAGATAGAATTATTAACACTTGTCGTGCAATATCTGTTTTGCACGTTGTAGTTATTTTACGAAGCATGCTTGACAATTTTACGTCAACACCACTCATTTAAAGTTCCATTTTCAATTTTTTTCTGTAGTAACTTACATTTGAAAACTTAACTTTAATTCTTTCATTAATGTTTTCTGCCATATTTGCTGGTCAAAACTTAAAGTGTTGCACATCATTGAATTTAGAAAATGTAGCTCTACCAGATACAATAATAAAAAAAAACATACAGCGATTTAAAAAATAAAATTTGACAGTCGTTTGACCATGAAGGTAACTAAAAAAAAGTAATTTATAGTGTTCTTAATCTCATTTTATTTGCCTTTTTGTTTTTTTTTTAATTAGTCTATAAATAAAGGAGTTATGGCTTGGAGCGTTTTCTATAGGACACCTGTATATATCGTACTGTGTGGGAACATTTCAGGTGATATCTTGAAACTGAAGTTTTTCCTCAATTGGATGTCTACAGCACTAGAAAAATATTCGCCAAAGAGATTTGCCATTTGGTTTGGGTCCTTTACCACTTCGTTAGTATTCTCATTAATCATTATCAGGGAAAAGAACGAGTGACGAAAATGACATTTTTTGAGCGAGTGAACAGGCGTAGCCTCGTTTGATAATGCAATACTACAATGTGGTAGCTCAACAAGGTGTATGAAGCCATTTGACATCAACAGAAGTCAATGGGGCTGTTACACTTCTGCAAGAAAGCAGGATACAACGAGAAGCTAACTTGAGGACCAGACGTCCAGCCAAAATAATGCGATTTACCAGAAATTAGGGAAAAGCGCGAAAACAATTCAATTAATACCGTAATTAGCAGATACGCCATTGGAGACACGTTTTGTTTACTGCCAAGTATAGGTTTGCAGTATGTTCAAATTATGGACGAGTTCGAGTATGGCGACGACAAGGGGAACGGTTTCTTTCCAATGGCACTCAAGAAGGAGTTCCTTTGGCGGTGTTTCTGTAATGATCTGGGACAGCATTTCGATCGATAACAAACTGATATTCTTGTCATAAGAAACGGAGCTTTAACTAGACGGTGTTACATTGATGAGGTCCTCCAGTTCCTAGTGCAACCTCGTTCACATGCTGAGAATTTTATTTTAATGCAAGACAATGCCCAGCCACACATTGCGTAAATCATTACTGAGCAAAATATCGCCACTTTGCCATGGCCAACATGCAATCTTGACGTTGATGGCTTTGAGCATCTTTGGAACCAGCTGGGTAGATGAGTCTGAAATCGGTAAAACGCACCTCTTACACTCCGGGAGCTAGAAAATGCTCTTTTGGAAGAACAGGAACAAATTCCACATCCGAAGATTAACGCGAAATATATCAAGACGCTGTGTAGCTTTAATTGAAGCCAGAAAACGCCCAAGTCGTTATTAAAAATAAAAAATTCAAAAAATAATATAACATTGAAAACAAAAATTTTTCAGGACAATTTTTTTGTTTCTATTTGGCTTGTTCTTCGTTAATTTTCATTTTTTGTTACAAAATGTTGATGTATGAATTCCAAACTTTAAACTAGTGTTCATAAAAACTGTGAGTTTTCAAATTACTAATTTTTATAAAGATAAAGTTCAATTTCCCGTATACAGGGTCTCCCAGGTTGGGTGGCCTATTAAAATTTCTCGAGGAAAGGAACATACAAACATTCTAAAAATTAACACACTGCCCTAGGGAGAAGTGATCTTTCAGAATAAAATATTTTCACTTTTATGTCACATCCGGTTATATCGCCATTAACTCTCTGATTTTAACTGGAATGCTATGCTTTTTATTGCAAATTCTGATTCTACATGTTATTCCAAGCAAAAGTTGTTACAACTTCCGGATACTTAAATGTAACGGTTTTTGAAATATCTTCGAATTTCTGAAAAAAAAAATATTTTAGTGACCTTTCATTTAAAAGAATATTTACGACAATTTTCAAGATTCAAACTACATATCGTTTGAAAGAATAATGTTCAACCTTTCAAATCATGTCCTAGTTATTATTGAAAAATTCACAGGTTGGTCAAAATATGGTGTCGAACCTTGTTCTGTTCAACTGACCAAAACTCAGTTTTCTTAAATGGAACACTCTATATATTTTTGCGTCATAAGATGCAGAATCAAATTCTACATCAGTTAGTAGTAACACAGTGTGTTAATTTTCAGAATGTTTGTATGTTCCTTTCCCCGAAAACTTTTAATAGGCCACGCAACTTGGGAGATACTGTATACAGTCGTTTAAAAACTTAACCCCTTAATTATTTTGAGTAGTTTAGTTTTATTTATAAATAGATATACTGCACACCTTGATAATGTTGATATTTTTTAACCAAATTTTATGAATCAGTTCTCACAGGCAATGATAAAAATTTGAACCTTGTAGCAACTACCTTTCATCTCTTTTGATCAATTGATTTGATCATCAATTGTCATATTTGAAAAATTTGACGTTTTTCGCCTATAATTCTATTGACAGCTCCTATCCAAGTGAACTAGTTTTGTTTGTACAGCATTTGAGAAAAAGTAATTTTGTGTAAACATGGAAATCTCGCGTGAAAATTTTCGTGCCATGATTTCAAATGTGCTCTAACGCCGAAACAATGGCTCGATCGGCTTCATTTGACTTTTGGAGATGAAGCACCATCAAAGAGCAGTGTTTATAATTGGTTTGCCAAATTCCAGCGTGGACGTACCTCTCTCAGTGACAAATTTCGTGAAGGTCGTCCATCAACATCTGTTGTTGCCACTAATGTAGATGCTGTGCTTGAAATGCTTGAGCGAGATCGATATGTGACATACCATGAGATTCAAGCATCCTTACGCATTGACATGAAAGCAACACACCCGATTTTGCATGATCATTTGAACGTACGAAAACTTTGCAGTCGTTGGATTCCACACAATTTAACAGAAGCGCAAAAGCAGGATCGTGTCAAATGGTGCGAAAAATGCTCAAGAAATTCAATGGAGGTCGTTCAAATTTAGTTTATAACATCGTTACTGGTGACGAAACGTGGATCTATTCGTACAAGCCAGAAAGTAAACAACAATCTACCGTTTGTGTATTTCAAAATGAACCGAAACCAACAAAAGTTGTCCGTTCATGCAGTGCTGCGAAGCAAATGATTGCTTGTTTCGTTGGTTTAACTGGACATGTAGCAACCGTGGCTTTAGAGGATCGAGAAACCGTGAATGCTGATTGGTGTACTATAATTTGTTTGCCGGAAGTCATCGATCAAATAAGAATAAACAATCGAAATCGACGAATTATTCTCCATCATGACAACTCCAGTTCTCACTCAGCCCGTCAAACAATTGATTTTTTGTCCAACAAAAATGTTGAATTAATGACTCATTGTCCATAATCACCTGATTTGTCACCTAATGATTTCTTTTTCTTCCCAAATAACAAAAATAAAATGCGTGGTGAGCGATTTTCATCGGCTGAAGCAGCGGTTGAAACATTCCGGACACTGGTTTCTGAGGTACCATCTTTAGAGTGGAAAACGTGCTTTAGAAATTGGTTCGAGCGTATGCAAAAGTGTATTGACGTCAAAGGCGAATACTTCGAGAAACAATGATACCGTTTACCAAATTTCATGTGTTTTTTCATACCGTTTCCAGAAACTCTTCCAGCAGCCCACGTACCAGAAATAACTTGTCAAACTGAGTTCCTAACAGTTCTTAAGAATGTTTCGTTATTCTAACTAAAACATTAGAGGAAATTTTCGACTAGTTAATCAAATGGAATTAACGCCCGGACATTTGCATACATCAATTCAATCGGAAGGCTGCATGACCAAATATTAAAAACCGTTATTTTGTTCCATTTCACTTAGCACGGCATTAAAATTGTAAATAAAATAACTACATATAATATTAGTATGACGCATTTGTATGAAGTACTTGTTCGTTATAATTTTTTATAATCATTTTATTTAATGTGATTTTTTTCGGTTAAAAGTTTGAATCGTGTTTCGACTAGTAGACTGGGAGCCATTAAGAAGCATACCTTTTCAAATTTTAACACATTACATTAACACCTTTTTAAGCCATATAAGAAATTGACAGACGTCCTAGTCGAGCATAAGTTGCTGGCAGACCAGTGCAAAGTTGCGTTCTTAGCCACCGTACTGAAAATGTTTTATACCGTCTGTCTTTTATACAGAATATTCACATTGTTGTATAATTGATAAATCTTGCAGGCCAAACCAATTCGATGGTCGCAATATTGCGAAAGCAAAAAATGTTAAGGAGGCGATTATAGAGACACACGTGTGTGAGACAGAGTATATCGTCTACCGACGCCTACATCGTCGTCGTGGAACCAATATCTCGAATCTCAAATTTTTGTAATCAGTAACTGAAAATTAAAATAACAATTCGTTGCTGTAGATACAAAAGAAGTTTTCTACATATAAAGGAAGTTTTGTTTCTACAGCAACGATTTGTTACTTAAATTTTCAAATACCGATCAATCATCATTTAAATATTTTTTAGCACTGATTTTGGAAAATAATGGTTATTTTCTAGCTTAAAAATATGGAAAAATATTATTTTGATCCAGAAAATTAACTAAACGTGATTTAAATAAGTTTCCAATAATTTTAGAAAAGGTTGAAAGTAACCCGATTGGTCTAAAATTAAAAACGCAGAAATTTTTTCCTCCGTTATGAATAGAAACAATCTTTGCTACTTTAAAACATGACGGGAACGCACCTGTTTGGAAAGAACAATTTATTAGATCAGACAAAGATTCGAACGCATTATATGGTAAAAGCTTAAGGCTGTATGCTCGCTTAGAACTGAACTCGATTTCAAATGGGCACTATTTTTCGCATATATTTAGAAAAAACATACGTTCAACATGTGTTCCTGCATTTTTACACACAAACGAAAAGAACAGAGAACAGAATTACCACCTAACCGTTTTCCGTGTAATTTATGACTCTGCTGTCACTAATCTTTATTTTTGATTGGTTTACGTGTCAGTTTGACACACCCACACGAGAATATTCGGATAAGTCCTCATTCACATGGGCACCGCCCGCGGCCTTCTGCAAATTTTAAGGGCAAGCGCACACTCAGATGAGTAAAATTTTTTATGTAAATTGTTGTTGTAAAAACGGCGACCTGATCTAACACAGAAACTATGTAAAACTCGGGAAATAAAACTAGGTCTGTCGGAAAGTGAAAGTTTATCAGAATTGAAACAACGACACAAAAAAAAGCGCATCGCCTGTTCCTCTGTACATCAATAACGTCATTTTGTTGTTTCATTACCGTTATTATTATCCCTATAAAATTGTTTTTTTTTTTAATTTTACGTGGATTGTTTTTTTTATCTAGACTACACTTTTGTGCACTAAAATTAGGCACAATGAAATATTGCGGTTTAAAGTGGACGTAAAAAAAAAATAAACATTATACAGAATAAAACACTAGAACAAGACCAGTCAAATGAAAACATTAAAAGTGCCTTAAAAACTGAACCCTGATTTAAATGTTGGAATAAATATTAATGACTGTGCTTAAGAATATTGGAATAGGAATTAATACTGCTCTAATGTACCGACGCTCACAGAGCAAATAAATGCGTTAAAAAAGGACATTATTAATTGCCCTAAGCACTAGTATTCGGCGATCATTCTGATTGTGACGTCTATTTTTGCACCGGGTTCAAAGATAATGAAATTAATTCAGTTCCAGACTTAGTAGAATGTGGATCATTTCATGATATTATTGCTTGGTGTAATCATTCGACGCGTAATGCACAGTTTACTTTTATATATGAACATTAATGAGATAAAGAGTTAACTTCTCTTTGAAAAATAGCTACGAAGTGAGATGCCACGCTGCGAGCGTTTCTTATAATTTCAGTGAGCAATATCACCAACGCATTTAAAGAGAATGGTCGGGAAAAGTCCAGGCAAATATACCAAAGTATACAGTGTGTCCGGATACATAGGGACATCATTGGTCTGTCTTTGAAGAGATAGAGAGATGATTAAAAAAGATGCAGGTTCGAGAGCTCATTAACAATCCATTTTCAAATATTACTTGTCATGGCCAACTTGGTTAAAATTTTACAAAAACCAAAATCTCCTAATTTCTTTTCTTTGACGTAACTTTTTTGTTACTTAAGATATTGAGATGCGGTTTGAACTGGTTTGCATGATAATTTAAGTACTTTTATGGGCATTTAATAAAACTAATCTCATTTTTACAAATTTTCAGTAATCTAACCTAACCTTAAAATTTTAAATTGGTACTCCCTAATTTTATTCGCCCTTTTAAGAGAGAATTTATTTCTCATATTATTGCTTGGTGTAAAAAAAATGTTGTCCCTACGAAATCCGGGCACACTGTATACGTCAAAGTTGCGTAGGAGACGTTTTTACTGAAAATTCAGAGCACGACTATTTCCTGGGCAAGGCAGAAAAGAAAACAGGCAGCCGATGCTGAGGGCGACTACAGACTAGTAGAAGAGGTGATCCCTCTTGAAAACTTAGAAGAAAAGAAATCATCTTTAATGAACTACTTACGCAGGACCCAGGTGGAGTTAGAATCATTAGAGAGAAACACTGTTGGCCAAAACACCAAAGTGAAATGGCATAAAGAGCGAAGACTAACAGCATCGAAATTTAGTATTATCTGTAAAAGGCGTCAAACAAATGATGCCAAAAATTGACATAAAAATTAATTAATTTTTCGGGAAGTATAGTTACAAATTGGTGCCATGACCATGAAGAAATTGCGAGAAAGCAATTTTCACAGGAATTTGGACATAAAGTTGATAACGGCGGATTATTTATATCTAAAGTAATGCGGTATCTTGGAGCTAGTCCTAATGGACTAGTTGGTGAGGATGCTATAATTGAGATCAAGTGTCCCTATAAGTTAGCGAAGTTAAAAATAACTCCTCAGGAAGCAGCAAAGAAGAAAGTTATGCCCTATTTCTTTTTGAATGGCAATACTGTGAAACTGATAAAACACAAATCTACTAATATCAGATTCAAGGGCAGTTAGCTTTAACGAATAGTTGTGCAGATGCACTTACAAATTTGAAACCGTAGTTGTAGGTGATATTAAATGTCCTTTTTTTTGTTGACAGTTGCATATGCGCTGATTTGCTAAAACTATACTCTATTTTTTATTAATAATATAAAGTTTACCGATTGATATAACGTATTACATATAAAACGTTCACAATTGTTTTAAATTCGGACTATCCATGAAAATCTGACATTTTAGTTGGCAGTAACGTTAGTTGTTAAAATAAATTTATTTTAGGTTACAGTTGATGAGATCTGAATCCTCGTATTCATCAAATATTTATATTTTATTCAATTAGTTATGCAGAAACAAAAATTATTTGACGCAGTTCCGTTTCGCTATTTGGGTGAACTTGGTATTCAAAATGTTACAACCCATTTTATTTATTGTTTATTCCTGTGTTATCTCTACATCATCGAGGAAAATAACCCGTCCAGTCTCCCAGATGTCGATTACGCATCGTAACACCCCCGGTGTAGCGCAGATCTGAATCGTTCGATTGCCCGGTTTAACAGAGACGCGCGTTGTTGAGTATTCTCAGGTATTCGAAATTCGAATAGGGAAGATAATACTAAAATTTATACAACGCCTCTGAGTTTGGACCCTCAGATTCGAGACCTTAGTTATCACATAATATTAATTACAAGCATTAACAGGGATTTTTAATGATGTCAAGGTAAATGTATACTCTACACAAATAAATAACAAAATAACACAAATTTGTTGAGTATTTCCTTTTTAAAACTAATTAAGTGCGTGACTACCAGATTTGTAGAAGTTTACTATGACAAAAATGTTTCTCTCAATGTAGCGTAAAAAATTTACAAAAAAGCACGACTCTGAAAAGAGAAATATTTATAGAATTATAGGAACTTTATTTTCTGGCGGCACTCGGTAGCGTTCGTGTGCTTACGGTGCGTGTATTCTGTGTTTCACTCATACACGCACTGAAACGCATTCGCTCTCACTCATACTCTTCATCTGTCACTAAATCGGGAGAATGAATGTGCGAATTCGCCCCTCTTGCACTAGGCCCGAAGGCGGAGCTAGTGTGTATCACATACCACATTTGATTTCAGCGATTTCATTCCAAAAATTTCAAATTTGTTTCCCATTTCCTGACCTTATTTAAAAAAAAAAAAAAGAAAACTAAACGGTTTATTATTATTGAATACTGCGAAATTTTGGCTAAAGGCTTACATTTTCGATTTTTTTAATTTTAATTTTTTTTAAGGCCTTTTTGGCAATTCTCGAAAACGAGCCTTTAGCCGCCTAACAGAATCTATTTAAAAATTTTTCGCGTAAAATTGGTACTATTTTAATGAGAAATAAGTCCAGGAAATGGGAAAAACGATTTTGAGGCCGAGCAAACAGCCTTAATAACTTTCAGTGGGATTTCATCAGCACCATTTGAGTTTGTGTTTATCATAGTTTCAACAATTTTTAAAATCTTACGTTCATTTGTTGGTTTTAAGAAAAAGGTTTTCTGAATACTGAAATAAAGATAGTTAAGTGGACTGTTTGTATTATCAATTTTTTTTGATAAATTTCTTGCAATTGAAACGAAGTAGTCATTTAATTTATTTGCAACTGCAGTAGATTCCTTCCCCCACGACTTTCCAGGTTTCTTTGACAATTTTATTAGTTTCTTTAGAAGTCTTTTATAATTTGTGAAGTACTGAAGAAAAACGTGTTTGATGTAAATTTTTTATATATGCAAATACTTTTTTATTGTTTATACTTATTTTGAGGCCCTGGGTAAGCTACTGTACAAATAAATGGATGTGTCCGAAAGTTTTTACAGAAATAAAATGTTTTAGAAATTAGTTAAGGTACTACAGACTTTTTATCCACCCTGTGTAATAAATATGTAAACTTGTTAAAAGTTAATTATTAATTAAACCTGAAATCTCAATAATAAGGTTTCTTTTTATGTTCTGATGTGTTTTCAAACGTTTTACACAATTATTACGTTTTGACCAAGATTTCTCGAAATTCCGCCTGTGTGCGACGTTACATAGCTGATGTCATAGACCCCATTTTATAACTCACCACAAGAACATCCCAAGCATATTTTGCAGCAAGACAACGCACAGCCACATGTAGCTAGAGTAACCTCAGACTTCTTAGAAGCAGTCAATATCGCTGTTCTTCCATGGTCTCCTCGATCTTCGGATGTGTCGTCAATTGAGCACGTATATGATATGATAGGCAGACGAGTCAACAATTTACCTCGACAACCACAAACTCTAGATGCTCTCCAATATGCGGTACAGATAGCTTGGGATGAGGTACCGCAGGAGGATTTTAATCATTTGATTCGCTCCATGCCACGATATATACGTGAGTGTGTAAACAATTTTGGTGGTCCAACATACTACTAATTTTTTTCTTTACTTTTGAATGTATGGTCTCCAAATTGTTATAACTTCCTACTTGTCTCTTAATCTATCTTATGTGAAAAATTCGTTAACAAATAATCATGTTGGCAGGGTGTTGCATTTTATAACCCAGGCAGTATATTAATAGTGCTTGATTAAAACTCATCTTGTTTCCTCATAGGTAGCCTGCAATACGTTGATTCGTTTTTTTTTAGAGCTGAACATAGAAATAATTACATTATATGTCCAGATATAAACAAAACTCATAGTATGCAGTTGCTATACGTGTGATTACAAAAATTTTCAGAATAAAACATCTGTTCGACCTAGTCCGTAAATTTAATTTAGTACCTATACTCTTTTCCCTCTAATGATAAATTGAACCTGTCGGTTAGATGATGATTTACCTTGGAAGAATCCGTTTATTGACAGGTATAGGCGCAGTTAATATTTCAAATGAGAAAACAATGGGACGAAATAACTATCCCGAAAGACATTCGGCTTAGATGAAAACGATCTCGTAAAGCTCTGCTTGTCCAGAACGGCAGGCATTCTTGGGAAAGGGCAATTATTTAAGGATTACTCTGGTCTGGCGATGCGCTTGTAATCCTGAGAATTTCAAACCGCCTAACACTTTGTCATAGCGGAATGTATCCATAAAAGCTCTAATGCGTACTAACTTTTAAAAGTATTTTTAAACCAATTGCATTTACGTCTGATTGCGAGATGTGCGAAAGTGATAATTTAAAATCACATTTTCTCAAATTGCTTTCAGACACATTTTTACAGGTAAATACATGGTAAATAAATAGTAAAGTTATTTTCTTTATAAATTTAAGTAGTAACTCTGAGCCAGGTGAAATCCCATAAATAAATAGAAAAAAAATGAACTGAGGAGCGAAATTTTCAAAATTAGAAAGAATATTCACAATCTGAAGTTTCAGACAAAAAAAATATTTCATATTCATTTTTCCTTCCTTGTGTGTAGTGCGAAGTGTCCCTTCCACATAAATCAGCAATAGGCTCTCGTCTCGTTATTTTTCAATTAAGTTTATTCCCATATGGAATAAAATTGAAGTTTGATTTTAAATTGTGACTGAAAAACGGTCGTAAGAAGTAAAATTCAATTAAAATTCGGACATATTTCCATCGTCTGCCTAGTTTCTAAACGATATAAACCCACCATTAAAGGTTGTGGAATTGTCCATTCTGTTATATTTATTATTACGCCTAGTACTGCTACAGTACAGTCTGTTTTATTTTAGCTGTCACAGCAGATATCTCGACTATTTTTAAACATACTTCAAAGTGTGATAGTAATAAAGTTGTTCTACATTTAATTTTCCAATGTTCGCCTTAGACGGAAAAATAATTTAACATCAAATGTGTTAGATGTAGCAAATACATTCAAAATTTTAAATGGGACGCACCTAATTTTATTATGTTTTCTAAAACTGTAAAAAAATATCTTTACAAAGATGTATAACATGTTATAATTATTTAACCAAACAAATCGATAATTAAGTAACAAGTGCGTGCTTACGCAGATTAGAGTTTTAACTGATTTGGTCGATACGTGGTGGAAATCCATTTAAACGTCGACGTAAACTAGATGTAAAAAGAACTAATCTTTTTTACTCACAATTTCCACTATATTTTGTAAAGTTACAAAGTTTTCTTAAATACTACATACATGTTTCGTTATTACTATAGGTTCGGGTAGTATCACAAAATACCTTGGGGGACGGTTTTTATACTTAATATTGAAACAGATTGACCAATGGTGAATTGTTAAAGTCTAGCTGGCTATTCAACAAATTGTCGGAATTCTTAAGCTTGTTTATTTCTAGGGATTCCAGGAGGTCTAGTTTTTTACCTTTACTTTCTACGTGTAAAATTTCAAAATCGGTATTGAAATTATGATGAGACTCTGAGTTCTTTAATTATTTTAGAAAAACTCCTACCTGACCTAAAATCCCCACATACTAGCTGAGATACTCCTTATCTATTTTGCTCTTACTAGCAACGTTGATATTTAATTTAGTGAGATACATTTTGATGTTTTCGCTAGTTCTGCCTGTGTATGTAATAACTTTATAATTGTTATCTTTTTCTTCGGTTGGACTAAGATATATCAAATCTATTGTTTCCTTAAAAAGTTTTTTATTTAAAATATTGTCAATAATTTGTGATCCATTATTTATTGCAATTTGTTTTATTATATTTTTTTATTTTTTGAAAACTTGATATGTTTAAAGGGGTATCGGAACATTTGCGCCACCGATACATTTGCGCTGCTCGGGTTAAATTTACGGAAAACGGTTAGGTAGCAATTTTACATTTGCACCGCTGCCTCAGGATTAATAATATTCTTTGAAATTTTCGACCACTTGGTAAATTATATTTCTGCAAATTTTAAATAAAATAATTTCCATCAGTTTTAATTGCGCCCGTACATATAATACAATATGCAATTGCTTATTTGTAGATCTTCAAATCATTATTATTGTTCTTCTGAACTAATATGTTGTATTTCTAAATTAGTAGATATTTGTCTTGTGTTTTAGTGAATTTTATCAACGTGCTATTTATTTATTAATAAGAAGATGCATAATTCTTCCTTAGAATTTATTGAAAGCTCGAAAGGTATTTACTTTTAAAAAATTATTTTAATTAATAGTAATGCCTTTCAAATTGTAAACCTAATAAATTATATAAATATTTTGAAGAAAAAAACTATTTGCAACATTTTTTTTAAACTTATGTTTTGACAGCAAGCATAGCCGCGTTGTATGGGATGACTTATTATGCATTAATGCCTTTCAAATTGTAAACCTAGTGAATATAAAAAAAAATTTGAAGAAAAAAACTATTTGCAACAATTTTTTTAAAACTTATGCTTTAAAAGCAAGCATAGCCACCTTGTATGGGATGACTTATTATGCAGCCCACTGGCTCCAATTTGTCAATCCTAATGCAATGTCAGGTCAAAAAGCCATCGTAGGATGTTGTTTAAGCTATTCATTACTTTTGCCTTAGTATTATTATAGTATTATTATAGTAATGCCTTTCAAACTGTAAACCTAATGAATATAAAAAAAAAATTTGAAGAAAAAAACTATTTGCAACAATTTTTTTAAAACTTATGCTTTAAAAGCAAGCATAGCCGCCTTGTATGGGATGACTTATTATGCAGCCCACTGGCTTCAATTTGTCAATCCTAATGCAATGTCAGGTCAAAAAGCGATCGTATAATGTCGTTGTTTAAGCTATTCATTACTATTACGTCGCAATTGCGAATATTTGGACAAGCTATTTTGGTTTGCAGTGGAACTCTCGATCTGCGCTTATGCTGGCAAACAATAGGGCTGAAAGAGCTGTACAGATACTTTATTAATTTCTGAATTATAAAATAAAGGTTTTTTTTATAGAAAATTATATTAGCCAATGTCATCACTAAATAGAAAGGAATTTCTGACATTTTTTTAAATATCAGAAATTCTTTTTTTCAGAGTGCGCGAAATTTTTTTTTAACTAAAAAGAACGCGTGTTTAGCGCAGTAAAATTAATGCGTAAACACCCATTTTTTGAGCAATTGTAGAAAACGATATTTCCATGAATCGTTCATAATATAAGGATTGAGTTTAAAATGTTAGTATATTCGCGGTTAAAAAGAAAGAAGGCCTGGAAAGACGCTTACAAAATTTCTAAGTGGCTGGCTGTTCTAGCTATTATAATACAATAATAATGTTTATTTCTCCAAAATTAACTATTTAAGAAAGTGCAATCAACAGAAGAATACATAGAAAAATAGCAATTATAGTTAAATCAGAAAAGTCATCTTGTGTTTAAAATTATAATGAATAGTTTAAGCTGCGACATCCTACGATTGTTTTTTTTTTAATTATAAGTATTAAAATAGGTAATAAATATATATAAACCACAAAAGTACACGTGTGTGTGAATAAAAAGTGAGGATAAAACTTGGAAGCGTAATAATAACAACCAGTGAGTTATATCACAGCAAAGTGCCACACAATTGATACACATGGTTATTTTTGACCCGCAAGAAATAAGTTTTCAGATAAATTTCATCACGAAATAAGAAATTTGCAGGTAAATTTTCGTCTATCCAAGAAATAAATAATTTCCCAGAACCGAGGCGCAAATGTTGAACTTTAAATTTTTACCCGTCCGGTTATTGAGCACCTTTTCTTAGAAGGGCGCAAATACATCGGTGGCGCAAATGTGCGAGGCGCAAGTGTCCCGGATTCAACCTTCATAACATCAAATCATCATTGTTTTCAAAAAATTAATGTTAGTCAAATGTCACTTAATTTAACGTGACGTTACATTTTATATTTTAGCATTATTTTGCTGAAATTCTTAATAAATAAACGTGGTTAATTTAGTATATATGTTGCATTTTGTTAGAGTGAAATTTACAGTCGTCAAACTACTACAGATGTTTTGAAAAAACAAGAATCGGAATTACTTTATTAATAATAAAGCAGATAAACACTTATCTATTTATTTTACAGCATAAGTTTTGTTGTTGTTCTCGTTACCTTTCTTGTAAATGGGCAGTACCTTACTAACTTTTTTTCTAACTAAAGGTACTTCTTTAGATGCTTAAGAAATTATTTACACGTTACGCTTTCCTTTATGAAATAATGACACTTTAAAATTATTTAGACGGATTTTGACGTCAAAAACAAACGAAACTAATTATTTTCCTGTTTTAAAAAGAGCATGGAGAGAAAGCAAAAAATGATGCTTTTATCCTCATTTAATGGATAACGTGCGTATCGCATAGTTTCTGCTTCTGTTTGTGCAAGTGGTAAAAATTTGATTTACGAACGAAATTAAAAATATTTTACGGTGTTGCGGCAAACACACCCAGCATAAACATTAATCATTCAGAGGCGAACATTTCACTTGCTTAATAGAAAATTACGGTTTAAATATGACAAGGATTGTCGGAAGCGACGGAAAGCGTATCCTTCACAGGACAAAGGGCTTTAATTAAACGTGGAATTACCACATCCAAACTAAAGGGGAATGCTAGGAAATCGTTCACCCAGTCGCTTTAGTGTATTTGTGCTATTTACTGCCAGCTGCGTTTTCATTTAAAATTGAAGTGAATTTTCCGGCAAAACCGAACTTAATTGGTACGTAATTATATTAAGGCCACGCCACGAGGAAAAGCGAAAAGAGATTATTATTTAAGGAAGCTCTGATTAATTAATTAACTAATTAATTGCTTATTATCTCATTTATTAAACAGTCCATAAAGCTTTTTAAGCAAAATATGTGGCAAGGGAGTAATTAACGGTTTTCTTAAATGCGGATTAAAAGGCAGCATTAAAATTACTTTATGTAGGTAAACTGTACATCCAAAATTTCACCATATAAACATATGCGTATATTTTTAAATTACAATACGTTTAACCAGGGTTGGAAAGTTTAAAACAAACTGTTTAAAACATGTTTAAAACACCGAATTAAAAACATACCATCTGTTTTAAACAAAATGTTTTAAACTTGTATTTTTTTTCTAATGTTTTAAATTCATTTTTTGTAATTTTAAGCTAAAAAAGAACTCTTTTGACATAAGTGCTTTATTTTTATGTTTTAAACATTTTTTTGTTAATGTTTTAAATTCATTTTTTTTAGTTTGAATTAGATTGATTATAATCAATTCATTAATTATTAGTGATCGCTAGAATAATACTTATATTGTAAAATTTTTAAATGCCGTTTCAATATTTAACTTTTTATTATTTCATTAAGTTTTGAAACATACTGAGTCCTCCGCTTTCCTGTTCATACCATGGACTACGGGATGAATTATTATGTAGCAAACTGGCTTGACTTTGTCAATCTGAATGCAATGTTAGGTCAAAAAGTGATCGTAGGATGTCGCTGTTTAAACTATTTAAAACGTTATCGTTTCATTTGTCTTCATTGAATTTACAGCATACCGTATGTCCAAGAGCCATATATTCGCCCTTTTAGAATTTTAAGGTTTGTTTAAAATTTGAAAACGATAAATTAAACAAAAATTTAATTTGAATTTTCAGACATATACCTACTGGACTTTTGGTTTCGCTGGTAAGTAATATCGACTTTGTTACATGTTACAACACCCTATATGTTTTTAAATATTTGAAATTTTTGTTTTCAGTACTGAAAGCCACGGGTCACGTATTAGTTCTAATGCGATCAAGTAATTTGAAAAAAAAATACTTCTTTTAGTTTTTATTGGGAATCTTTTTCTCAGTATGTTGATACCAAATACTTCATACTTTCTTTGAAAATCATTTAAAACACCGTGACCGAGGATCCTAAATAAAACAAGCTCTGCCTTAATTGATTTAAATTATTATCAAAGTACATACGTTATTTTTAAAAGAGTACATAATCTAATATTACAAACTTTTCATCTTTCTTTTAATTAGAGATCGAATTTGAATAAATTCTTCTTTTTACACAAATATCAAATAATAATAATAATATGTAATTTTTTATGTAAGCTGTAAGGGCAATTTAAACATTTAAAAGTTGTTTTTAAACAATTTTTTTTGTGTAAAACATTTAATTTGGGGTTAATTTTAAACATGTTTTAAAAAAACTGTTTAAAAAAAAGCAAAAGTTCTGTTCTTTTAAAAAAAGATACAGTTTTTTTCCAACCCTGCGTTTAACCAATGACTGAAGTGTTAATGTTATTATAGGACAAGCTAATTTAATTTCCTCGAAAGTGCAAATCTATTTAATGAAAGGAGGGTTAAACAATCCATGAAATGAGAATGGAACTCGTTTGTATTAAGGAAATGTTCTAAGGAATTTTATTTGTGCAGATTTATTATACTAACATCTGTTGTAATTTCTTAGTTCGAAATGAAATTTTTGTAATTCACAAACTTTATAACTTTATAACATCAAAGTTGAAGAAATAAAACGTCAGAGTATGTAGTGCCTGGCCGTATGCCATGAATAAAAAATCTAGAGATAGACGTAAGACGTACGATTAATTCGCCTGGAAACATTAACGAAATCAAGTGGTACCTAAATTGAATTTGGTTTAACATTGAAACCGTTATAAAACGGAAAAACAACCACCGCATTTCAATTTCAATTTAACTTAATAATATTACAAATTATTTCTTTCAAGGATACTCGTGAATAATAATTAAGTTATAGAACTCCGAATTTGAAATTTAAATTGAATCGTAAAAACTTTTTTAAGTTCAAAGGAAGCCCTCGTGTCCTTTGCGCCAGAAAAAATTATGGAATCTTTACGTAATTTCCGTTTGATTAATTTTTCGCGCGTCAATCAATCCCCATTGTATAAGGTGTTATAAATCGGTGAATAATTTATACATACCATTTTTCATTGTATACCGGGTGTTCTTTTACCGTGTGCAAATATTTAAGCCTGTAATACATCAACGATTTAACTCATAAAATGCATCGGTAGATTTTCACCAAACCGTTTGAGAACTGCTGGCATACCTAACGAATGGTTCGTGGCCTACTCTCACCGGTTTGAATGACGATGCGAATATAGGTCAATGTTTCACGGTGCCGTAAACGAACATCTGTTTGATTCGTATGACGCCTATTAATAGATCGTAACAACACTTTAAACGCGTTCACAAAGCGCCTGGATTTATTAAAATAGACATGTGAAAATTCACTCCAAGTAATTACAATTTTAGATATTTTCAAATTACAAACCTATGATTATAATTAGGTAAATTAAAAATTAAAAATGTGCCGCAAAAATGCCAATGAGTTTAATAATGACATCATTTTCATCCATCGTTTTATTTTTCGCATATTTTACCCTCACAAGTAATAAATTGACTTTCCATTTCCTATTAAATTAGATTAAGATCAATTAAACTAAAGGAACTTTAAAATAATGTAATATTTCACCTACTGTTTGTACGGTTTAAAAACGGCCGCATAACGTAATCAAACTAGGGAAAATAAAATAGCTGTTAACTGATATATGCTCACTACTAGTATGATTGATATTAAATTTACAATTTCTATTAATTCAATTATGAAATTTGGTTGAACAAAGAGCATTTTTAACGCACTCGCATTGTAAATTCCAAAATTTACTAATTGATTGATATTTTATATCTTAAGGTTATTCTCCCATGTACTCGTATTTTTTGAGCCGCAATTTCGCATTTCTTTTGATTCCATTTCTCACGACAATTTTTTTCTATATTTTTACAACGATCGGCGGCCCGCCTCTTTACGTTTAAGGTAAGGCAGTATTAACTTTGTTGTCATTACGAAAAACTGGTGCACACATTTTCGGATTTACTCGTCTTTATTTGACTTCTTAAAATAAATAAATGTAACCTTACTTCGCTCAGTGAATTAAAATTTCAAATAAAATAATAAACGATGTCAGTGATTATTATTACAAGACGCTGCCGAATGTGTTTGAATGCGAGACTCTTTTTATGATCGGTGCGGTGTCGGCGGGAAGGAAGGTCTCATTAACCTTGCTAAATATTTCTTTTCGCTCATTTCAGCAGTTCAGAATAAGTGGTACCTCCGTAATTTTTTATCTAGAATACAGCAGCCACCCGAAAATATTCGCAGAAGGTAGCATTACACGTACTTTTACTGTTTTTTTTTTATTTGCACACAGTAACATATACTATATAATAAATTCGCCACATTCCAGAATACAGTAGTATTTGCTGGAACATTCAATTCACGCATAGATGGTGTAACACGTATGAAAACAATAAACAGACAGCATTCAGGTTTATTACTCTGTCGCAGACTTATTAGTTACGGCTGTAATGCGATTTCTGATAATTGGTATAGTGTTATAGGCACACTCAATGTGTGTTAACGCTAACTGACACTTTGGGGCGTACTGAAATGTATGGTAGGTACTTTGAACATTATAAATTGATTGTTTTAATCTAGTTTAAGGTTAATTATTTCAATAAATACTCTCTGCTGGCATAGTAAATTGACCAGGCCGTAAATATGCTTAGAATCCAGCTTGGAATTGCTGCATACATTTGATAATAAATGTAAATAATTTATTCAAGATTTGACTGATTCCACAAGGGTATTGATCAGTGGCTCTCAAACATTTTACTATCTTTAGTTTTTCTGCAACCAAAGGTTGAATTCAAAAGCTACATTACACTTTTAAACTTGTTCTAACGAGATGAATTACCAATCGGAGTTTAGCACGTTGTATCGTCACCACCTGTATATTTAAGATTCCTTTTGCTTTATGTTTGATACTTGTTTTTTTTTTATATACAGTATACGCCAATAGTGCGTATTCGGTAGATGGCGCCTGTATTAATGCAGATTTTTAAAATCTGTTTTCTCTATTACTTACTACTAGCAAATGAGTGTTATTTTTAACAGACTAGAGACTACAAACAGACTCAATCAACGATATTACAGACAAAATATTCCATTGGAAGATGGAATAACGCTGTTTTACGAATTTACAAATTTGACATTTTACTGTGTATAGATTTGTTGTATAACATATACTGTAAAGTACTGTAAAGCTTAATCAAAGACCTATTAAATTCAGTAATCAAATATAGGGTGTTCCATTTAAACTAACCGAGTAAAATAAACATCGGAGTTACGAATCACCCTGTATAAAGTAATGGGAATATGTTCGAGATGGAAAATGTTTTCTGTTGCAGAGAGGTTATGTAACATTATGTAAAACTTAAACGCCAAATTTTAATCTGTATATATCTAATCTGTAAAACATCAAATATCATTTTTTCACATTTAAGTGTTGAGAGAAGTCTGAGAAACCATTAGGTTTAGGTAAATAACATCCTAATAAACGTATCTACTCTTAAAGATGAATTGAAATAAAACACAATATACCGTACGTTCCAATTAAAAAAAACACGACTTAGTTTGGCACAGCCACACGAAACACCCTGCATAATTGTAACTAATTTTAAATCATGCATCTATACCATAGATAGGTAAGTAATAACGAAAACATATTTAAAAAATCTGCGTTAATAAAAGCGCTATCTACCGAATACACACTATTGGCCCATACTGTATTTATTTCTTGACCTGTCTGACTTATTGCAATAACAGATATCAGGTACCTGGATCAATCACGTTTGGTTGTTACGACGGGTTATCAAATATGTAACGTCATCATCTTTCTGAGCACGAAACACATCGTTTTTGTAATTTAAAAAATCAGTTGCACAAAAATGCATTTTTTTGGAAATTAATAACGCTTTCGATTAGATTCATTCCAACCGAAAATTCGGTTGGAATGAATGACTCTAATCGAAAGCGCTAAAAAAAAATTTTCCCAAATTTTGTACTCCGTTGTAATTGTCCTCTTACCAAGCATTAGTTGGTGGACAAGTAACCTCAAATTCAACATATTATTTTGAGTTACGCCTGAGATTTAAAAAACTTTGTACTTACAATTTTCATCGGACAAGAACCCAAGCAGCAAGGTGTCGTCTTTTTCACGTCAAAAATTGGTCATCGTTTACGTCGAATGACCAATGTCAGTAACATATTAAAGTCGTAAAATGACGGGCAAATGTCACAGCCGGGCAACGTCGTTTTTGTACGTCAAATAGTCGTGTATTTCTGACGTCATTTTTAATTGTATTATCTATGACGCATAAGTAACCAAAAAACTAAATCATATTTTAATTTTTATTCAAATATCTGTACATATGTATACATATACCTACGAACAATACGAATAATATTTTTAATAAATTCATACATGTTTTTTAAAATTCCAAATAAAAATAACATAAAAAACTATTACTAAACAGTTTGATTCTATTCTATAGTGAAATAAAACAATTGAATTAAGTGCCCAAGTCCTATCACAAGGACCGTTTAAATATTAATATAACAGGTTATGAAGTATGAGTTACCAATACCCACCTTCTTTACACAGTTTGCTAATAACTAAATCAATAAATACCTAAAGCCAGTACACGTACAAGTAGAATATACTTTAGTTAGCTAATACATAATAAATGCTTAAAAACAAATCGCACTAAACTTAAGCACCACGGGCACCAGAGATAATAATGCACTACGGTGCCTGACGGGAACTACGATTACGATACGCAAGAACAATGTCCCAATGTCGAGTGTCGGCGCATGCGTCGCATACCCCATAATAGAAGTCCAGTAAATTTCTTATGTATTAAAATGGTATTAATTAATAAATTCAATCATGTTTATAATTTATACTTTCCTACAAAATCTAAAATCTTGTCAAATCTATAACTAAATTTATTATCGAAACGAAACGTTTAAAATAGTGTCAAATTTATGTTATTAAAGTGACGTTCTATTCACATGATTTATAAACGTCAAATTTTAAACAAAATTTTAAACAAAATTTTTACCAAAAAATGACGTTTAAAACTGGTCATTCGACGTCCTTGACCAATTTTGACCAAATAATGACGTGATAGAAACGACTGCTTGCTGCTTGGGAATCAACTTCAATTCAGAATATTTTTATATACAGGATTAGTTAAAAGTATGCTGACGACCATTTATTGCCGTTAATATTAATTTTAGGAAATTATTACCTCTATGAAAGGTAAAATAGTAAAGGAGACTGTGGTTTAAGAGATAGTTGAAATTAACCTCCGCCCACAATAATTTTTATATCCGTAGATACGTATTTCAGCAGCTAAGCTGCCATCTGCGATACGCTACCAACTTAAAGCTCTAAAAAATGTCTAAAATCAACCTAATCACACTGACAAAATCATAAAAATGTTAAACCTAACAACCATCTAATCATACTAAAAGATATACCGGGTGTCCCGCGCCATGTGCTCACCCTTCTAGAATCTTTATTTATTAATCAATTAACCTGAATTTTGGAGACAATAAACTAAACAAGAAATGGAATTTTCCGACATATATAGATAGTCGTCATAGGACTTCCGGTTTCGCCGAAAGTGATACTTTCTTATTTTAAATGAAACACCCTATATATTTTTATATATTTAAAATCTACGGATCATTGCGAGTCCGAATACGTATCAATTGTTAATTTTGGTTTCCATGAGAACAAAAAAAAACTTTTTTATTTGTCAGTCTAGAAAGCTATGAATCGCATTTTTTCGATCTAATGCGATCAAGTGATTCGAAAAAACCACTCCTTTGATGGTATTTTGGTTTTTAACATTTTTACAGTATTTGATATTTTCACTAGCTCTTAACTCATCTTTTTCGATAGAACCTCATATGTTTCTTAGTTTAGTCCAACTGAACATTTTTTCTGAATAAGCTGATACCAAATACGTCATATTTTCTTTGAAAATAATTTAAAATAGAGCATGTCTTATTGAAATTTTACACTCCCTTCATTTCAAATGATTTTCAAAGAAAATATGACGTATTTGGTATCAGCGTACTCAGAAAAAAATGTTCTGTTGAACTAAGCTAAGAAACATGAGGTTCTATCGAAAAAAATGAGTTAACAGCTAATGAAAATTTCAAAAACTGTAAAAATGTTAAAAATCAAAATACCATCAAAGGAGTGATCGCATTAGATCGAAAAAATGCGATTCATAGCTTTCTAGATTGAAAAATATAAAAGTTTTTTTTTCGTTGTCATGGAAACCAAAATTAACAATTGATACGTATTCGGACTCGTAATGCTCCGTAGATTTTAAATATGTAAGAATATATAGGGTGTTCTATTTAAGATAAGAAAGTTAATATCACTTCCGGCGAAACCGGAAGTCCTACGACTATCAGTATGTCGAAAAATTCCATTTTTTGTTTAATTTATCGTCTCCAAAACTCAGGTTAATCGATTAAGAAATAAAGATTCTAGAAAGGTGAGCACATAGCGCGGGACACCCGGTATATGTCTAAGTGTAAGTAAATATAAATTAATATGTGAAAATCTAAAATAAACTATATATGTTATGTATAAATCGGGGAAAAAAATTATGTGAACACCTAAAATTAACTGTCAGATACCTTACAAATAAGAGCTAACCAAATAACACGGAAATGCGAAAATAAATAGTCCAAAGACCCCGAAAAAACTTCTTATTTTAACGAATAAATAAGTGTATAATTCCCTGTTATTTGATACCTAAAAATCTTGAAAATAAACTATGTGTGTTATGTATAAATCGGGAAGAAAAAAAAATATGTGAACACCTAAAATTTACTGCCGGAAACCTTAGAAATAAGAGCTAACCAAACAACACGGAAATGCGGAAATAAATCGTCCAAAGCCCCGAAAAAACTTCTTATTCTAACGAATAAATAAGAATATAATTCCCTGTTATTTGACACCTAAAGACCTAAAGATCCTGAAAAATATAATATATATATTAGGTATAAATCGTCAAAAAACAACCTACAGATGAGAGCAAATCACACCCACACACCGCAAGTTAAGAGCACAATATTTTATATCGGAGAGTCCTCTCCTTATGAAATATCCAGTGCAAATGCATTTGCATTTTTTTTCTCCCGATTTATACATAACACACATAGTTTATTTTCAGGATTTTTAGGTATCAAATAACAGGGAATTATATACTTATTTATTCGTTAGAATAAGAAGTTTTTTCGGGGTCTTTGGATGACTTATTTCCGCATTTCCGTGTTGTTTGGTTAGCTCTTATTTCTAAGGTTTCTGACAGTAATTTTAGGTGTTCACATATTTTTTTCCCCCGATTTATACATAACATATATAGTTTATTTTAAATTTTCACATATTAATTTATATTAACTTACATTTAGACATATATATCTTTTGGATGATTAGATTGTTATTAGGTTTAACATTTTTATGATTTTGTCAGTGTGATTAGGTTGTTCTTAGACATTTTTTAGTGCTTTTAAGTTGGTAGCGTACTGAAGATGACAGCTTAGCTGCCGAAATACGTATCTACGGATATAAAAATTATTGTGGGCGTAGGTTAATTTCAATTGTTTATGAAAGTTTTTTGGAAAATTTTTATCTACATTTGGCAATACTTGAATATTTTTTTTTCTTCAATTGTTTTTGGGTTGCGCCTATTTGTGTAATTTTTTTAAATGGAAACTTGTTTTTTTTTTTAAATTGAGGGGTTTCCGAAAAAAAGTAACGGTTCAAGCATTCATTTCCCGCCGTGCATACTTATTAGCACCAGATCAGGTATATCTAAGTAAGCGATAAACAAATTCGAGCGCGTAACTTTACCAGTGGTTATTCTATTTTTTTTATTTGATTGCACAGTACTAAAGAAATAAATATGCCGCACCTAACACTGCACTCCGCAAGAGCAACCCTATAATATTTGTGGAAAATGCACATTTCCAAAAATACTGAACTGACTTTTCTCTCAAACATAACAGTATGGTGAAACGTCATAACTTTTTTTTCTAATTCTTCAAGAAACCTATCAAAATATCGAAAAAGCATAACTTACCTATCGTTCATAAGACAGTGGACAACTTTGTTTTAACGTAATAAAATAAACACAGAGGCGTAACATAGAAAGATTTAAATGAGTTTCGAGTTGCATGTCTACTATAAAAGTAAGACACGGTATTAAGATTGTTACATTTGTATCACCAAATAATAACTTGCGTTTGATTTATAAAATTTCACTGTCGTATGTATGGATACCACCACCGTGCTACACACACTCGAGACGAAAATTGCAAAGATAATTAAAGTAAATTATTTGAAAAGTATTCGTCAAAAACTTGATAAATCACATTTTCGTAATTTTCAGAAATTCTTCTTCTTATAATCCATGTAACAGCTATAATACCTTTTTTAACTAAAATTTAAAAATATTGTTACGAATTTGGGGGTTCACAAATTATAGTCGTTAAATTTCAGAACACTTTAATTATAAGCTGTCGATTTACACAATTAACAACACAGTAGTAATGAGCTATCAAATAACACTTTTACAAAATGTACTTTCTATTTATTCGAGGTATGAATCCTTCGCTCGCTAACTTCATAACTAATCTCTCCTGACGGATCGTACGGCTTATATTGCAGAGCCCTCTGTTACTCGAACATACTAGAATGATCGAGTAGTCTCCGGTCATGTTCTGTGACGCAAGGTGGCGTACTGATGCTAAAAATTGACATGTTTGCGCATCACGGCTGTAACAGTATTATTTGGTCCTAATAAATCAATTCTTTAAGTCAGTTAAAAATTAGTTTTTAAATAAAAATTAATCAAAAACTTACCTTAAAAATTAAAATTTGTTTTGGACTTATTGAGTTTTGTTTAAACACCGTCGACGATAAAGTTTTGAATGAAACAGAGCATGGACTTATTTAGTTCTTATTGAAATCAACAAAGAATTTGCGTACCGTGCCTACCAACACTTCGACTTTATCACATTATCATTCGCCTGCACGACTACAACCCCTTGCTGCTTTTAAAATAACGAAAGCAACAAGTAAACAATGACAGCAAAATGAAGATACATATTAATGTCAATAATTTCCACATGTGTATTTGGGCGACTACGCGTTCAAAATTAATTCCTGTATCATTAGAAGACACCAACCTCGTACTTATTGAGTTTTGCTTGAAAATGTGTTGGATATTACTTGAAACATTTCAGACTTATTGAGTTTTAGTTGAATTAACAGCATAAAATCCTAATGTTAAGGACATATTGAGTTTTGTTTAAACCTTTATGGTTCAGTATTTTTTCTATGAAATATAAAGTTTTGAATGAATCAGGCCCACCAGACGATGAAAACTCAGTCATAAACCTCTGATTCCATATCTAACTCAAATTTCGAACTACTCAGGTTTTGTTTGAATGCTTTTTATTTGTCCAACGTCTGGGGAAATACGAACCAGCGCGTTGGTTGTACGCGAACGCGCAGAAAGTTGCGAACACATCTACGAAAGTAATGCTTGATTTATACAATCACTAACAACTAAAACTTAAAATTAAGCTTTAACTAATACTAAAGTTTTCGTTGCACACATAGCTGTGAAAATTCGCTACCTCCCAGCAATAATACCAATTTGAGAAAAAGAAATAAAATAAACGACCTGTAAACAACGCAAGAAACAGCGTTACTGACATAACCTCAACTTAGCGGGCGTTGTTACGGTCAAGTAAGTTACGATCCTCGGCGTGTTTTGTTTTAATTATTTCACCTTTCACATCCTAATAAATAATAAGTAATAAGCAATCAGTTTTTGTTTTTTTTTGTTTTGTTTACTTGTTCTTGGAAATGTGTAGTGGCTAATCTGACACGTTCACCGCAGAGCAGATGCATTGTCGATTTTGACTAACCACTGTCATTAAGAATTGAAATAAACGAATTCTTAATTTTTGGTGAAATTGTATAAACCGCTTCGTTTCAGTACGGCCTTTTAATTTCTTAGTTGATAGTTATTAATGTGCAGTTATTAGTTGTTAATGACTGTATAACCCTTACTTAACCTTTAAGCCCTAACCCAGACAATAACTAATGAACGGCGTTTCTGTATTATTCTTAACTAGGGATGACTAGAGATGACGACGGGTACTCGTTTATTTAGATGGAACCGGTTCCTCTTTTTGAATACCCGTTACCCGATATTCCGAAACTGCCGAACAACCAAGTAGTCTTCATTTCATTTTGCCTGATATGACCTACATTAACATTTTGCTCGAATGAACATCAATTACTTCAGATAATCCTATACTGTTTTTTTAAATTGTTAGCCGATACTTATCGGATAGCCAAGTAGTTGTCGAATATCGGGTACTTATCGGGTAACGGGTACTTATCGGGTAACGGGTAACTACCCGGGTATCAATAACGCGTACCCGGATAGTAAACTTATCGGGTATCGGTATCCCTATTCTTAACAAAACTAACTTGTACAAAATTAAAATTAGACTTTTCTCGAAAAATACAGTTTATTATTATTATTTAGTTTACTAAATAAAATACAAGTGCTGGGAACTTCCATTCATTTCTAAAATTACGAAGATTTAGCCTGAAGAACTTGTAAATAGAAAAATATCAGAACCTTAACCCGGCATTAGTCTCGTTGTGAGAGAAAGTCTCACATCGACCGACACAATGTAAATCAAAGGGATGTTTTAAGAAAAGTAGTTACTGAATTTGAATGGGACCTAGATTACCAAAAATAAGAAGGTGGTAAAAACTATTAGGTGAAGTTTCAGGCCTGAAATATAACTGGAAAACCGAAAAAATTAAAGAAAATAAACTTTGTGAGAGATACTGTCATATAGCGACCAATGCCGGGTTAACATTCTAAAAAGTACCATATTTTTTCGTTTACTTGTTGATTTTTGCTAGAATAAAAAACTTCGTGGATGTCAACAAGGTTCTCTGTTCGAATCAGATTTTCATGAATTCTTACGTTCTGACTTTTCGAGTGCTTGGGCGATGCAATATTCATCGGTGCTTGATAGATGTCGACGTTACCCCAGCTCACCTAAATCCGATTTCCTTAATTCGCTTTGTTACACGTCTAAATTTTAATTCCACTTTATGATGTTTTATTCAAACTTGGCTCGTATAATTGTTAAATAGAACGATACGGAGCCGTTTTATTAGGGGCTTACTGCGTTTAGTGAACCGATGCCAATTAATTTCCGACGACGTTAATTTGTTTACCTGAAAAGGGCGAAGCGAAATATAAACCTATTTTGCAGTGTCAACACGTAAGGCTCAATTCTCATACGACAACGAGTCGCGTCGAGTCATTTTACATGTAATTTTTTAAAATAAAATGCTGCCGAGTGAGAATTGCTGCATTTGAAACCATGACAACTTATCGGGGCAGCAAAATGACGCGTCGCTACGCGCTGCCGTGTGAGAATTGAGCCTAACAGTCGAGCTAAGAGATTTCCGTTCTTAACATTATTGTAATGTTTACCAAATTTTCAATTAAATATGTAAATTAAGAAACCGCCATATTGTGAATAAATCAACATTTCCTTCTTCTTATTTTAAGTAGCATTTCCAATAATTTTAACTTCGTAAATTACTTACAATTTTGTGAAAAAACATAGTTTTAAGGATATCCCAAAGTGTACTAATCCAAGAGCTAGTAGACTTTCTTGAAAATATACCGGTTGAAATTTTTTATGAAGAAATTTTTTTGTACATTAAAATAAGAAATCGTCGATCCGGCAGCGGCGGGCCAAATCCGTGCGTCGGTTTACCTAAAAAAAATGAAATTGCAAAAAAAAAGAAATTCAGTCAGCGTTTCCCAAAGTATGGAACGAGTGAATCACAGCACGGCTCAAGAAGGAGACGTGAAACCTAATAGTTTGAGAAACGCTGCGTTAAAAAAATCTTTCAACCGCTGAAATACGTCTTGTTGTCTCCACATGCATCTACTCACAGCAATAGAAGTTTCTTCTTGGGATTTCTTAGCTTGGATGTCCAACTTTTGCAAAAAACCACAAGTCTCTAACGTCATTTGTTAGGAAGATTAGTTTGAGGTACTGCAAGAGCGATAATTTTTTTAAAAAGTTGAATAACGTGAAAACGGTTTAGATTAGACCCTATGTATGGTACACATTAAAATTCAGTCCAGAATCCAAAAATGTAAAAATATATATGCTGTTCCGTTTAAAATAAAGAAGCGACCTAACACCTAAGCCAAACGGAACACTCTGTATACGTCAAACTTTTAAAATATGCTCCACATGATACAGTGAAACTTTCGTTTGAAACATTTTTTCGTAAAATTAATAACTGGAAAGATATGGAAGAAATCGCCTTAAGTGTGACATCCTGTACAGGACTGCATACCATTACATTCGTTCTGCTCCTAGGGAGATAAAAAGTACAACTACTTATTGAAGATATACGCAGCACATTAAAAAAAGATATGTTTCAACAAATAAGAACATTTAATTTCATTGTGGATTAATTTACACAGAAAATTGACACTTTTTATATCTCTTCGAAGTTGTAACGGGTGCATATCATGATAATTTAACAAATTATTGTAGTCAATATTCTTTTCTGGATAAAAGCCTGTTTTCTTGAAGCTGATGTATTTTAAAGAACGTCTTTGAATCCGTTCTATTTGCAAAATTAGTGCTTCAATGTTGATGTTGCGTCAAATGACATTTTTTTTAAGGATTTCTCCCTTTTCTGAGCCTGTTAATGAATTAAAGTTGTTATAAAATGGTATTTCATAAACTAGATTTTTTTTATTATTATCAACACTGTTGTTTCCCGGTTAACTATTTCGTGTGTAAAACATTAAACGCGTTAAGCGGACGCTCAGCGGCTGAGTTACTTTTCTCAGCAGTCGTTTGTGATTACCTTAATGTGAGCCAATCACAAACGATTGCTGAGAAAGCAACACAGCCGCTGAGCGTCTCTGAACGCATTCATTAACTAAAGGGCTGAGTTCAAAAATCTGTAAAGTATTTGTCGGTCACAGCTAATTTGTTAGTAAACTAAGCGCACTTTTCAGAAGATTTTTGCCATTTAAAAAAAAACTGTCTGCGAAATTTAAAATTCTAAATATGATATTAAGTACATTTTAATATCCTGAACTATATTTTGCTTAGCCGTTTTGCTCTAAAATTCACAGGAGAGCCAATAAATGCAAGTACGTGTATTTGGTTTTACATGCTATTTTGTTACGTCTGAAAAACGATTCAACACATAAATGCATACATTTTGATGTCACTTTTGCACTTTTAAATAGGAGCAATAAAATTTCATTATAAAGTACAATACAGTGCGTTTTTTAATTTGTCTTCGTCTTAAAACACGTTCTGTGCATATTGTGCTTATGCCCCATAAGTTTTTTCTTTAAGCATCATATTTACCGTCGAAATACGATTTCAAAGCGCCGTTAAACGTTACAAGCGATATCATAACGGTAAAATTATGTCGAAAATTTTATTACTCCGCGTCACTCTAGCCTGACATGCGTAATTTGATTTAAGGCAGGGATAATAAAAAACTCTTATGCCCCTTATATTTTACTGCATACAACTCGAATTCAATCTACATTTTCTGACATTTTTGCACATTTGAAAAAGCCTGCTGTTATATCGACCGGTGTCTGTAAGATTAACTTTGCATGTTAACCCACTAGTTTCATGAATATATTGATATAAATTTTATGAAATTCTACAATCCCAAAAAGTAATGAATATCTATAAAGGTTCTTAGAAGTCTCGGGTGCCTGTAGATTATAAGACACCTATACTTACCTGGATAGAGTCAAATAATTTCTTAAAGTGAGACTTTACGAAATGTTTACCCAATCCTCTGCTAAAGCTATTATGTCCATAGATGTTAAATTTTGTATCAATTTTCTTAGAAAATGAGAGACGTACTACTACAGCGAATGTTAATTGATTGATTTGATACTTCTCTCTTAGTTTTTAATATATTTACATGTAAATACATCATCTTGTCATATCTCTCGAAGAAAGTTTTAAATTTAATTTAACTTATAAGAAAATTGCTAAATTAGAGGAATTTTCGAGACAACTAGAATTAATTAATTAAATCTTTACAGTTCTAGTATAGGAAACTTAACAGTTAAAATTCGTGACGTGTTAAAAAATCGGTTAGATATGGGAGAAACATTCGATTTAAAAATAGCAAATGATTTCTTGCCATTGATAGATGGAAATGAACAAACTACTTAAAAGTTAATAGATTCAATTAAATTATATGCTGAGTTGTTAAATGCAGATAATCAACAAATTTTAATTAATTACGTTTTAAAAACCCGGTTATCGGAAAATGCTAAGGTCAGATTAAAACAGAAGAGAGTCTTTTGAAAGAAATTTGGAAAAACTTTACGACTAAGAAGTTCCCAACTACTTGTTGTCAACAGCGGAAATCAATTGACGAATTCGGTAAGGAAATCGAGCAGTTGTTGAGCGAATTAACATTGGCCCAGTCGGGGGACGAAGAAAATCTTATAAGTTCATTGCGTATTATTAACGAAAAAATTGCAATCAATACATTTTGCAATGGGTTAAACAATCATAATTTGCGCACGATTCCCAAATCTTGAAATTGCCAGACCTTGAGATCAGCTATCGGCTTTGCGTTAAATGAAGAAAAGAACGAACCTTTTACTTCACGTATTTTATTTGGGAAAACGAGACAATGGCGGAAGTCAACATTTCTATAATCATGGAAACAGAGGCAGAAATAATTTCCAAAATCATAGCGAAAACTATAATATAAATCGGGATAATTTTAGGAACTGCAACAGTTCCGGTAACAACCGTATTAAAATTAATGCTGACAGCCAAAATATTTATCCAACACAACGCGGACAATGAGGTTTCCGGGGTCGTTGCACAAATTCCTAATCCCGGTCGTGCAAAAATAATGTAATTCTCGCAGAAATTGATAATTCAAATGCACTTGTAAGTGATCAGCGGTTTTTTCGAGAACAACAGCTGTGAATACGTAATCTTGAGCGTGAATGGTAAGAATTATGTACGGAGATGGTATGAACGAGTTACTATTTCTTTTATAAACTGCTGCAACAATTAGTGTAATTTTTTCAAAATTTTTGCAAAGCGACGAAATAATCGATACAAGAAAAATAATTACAATAAACGGTATAGCGGGTTCAGTAAAATCCACGGGAACAGTAGATATTCCTTTAAATATAAACAATCATATAATTAACCATGTATTTGTTGTTATGGATGCGGTATGAATGGAATTGATCAGATTTCTTTAGGAAATACAACGCAATGATTAATTTCGAAAAAAATTTCATTTTTTTTAGAATAACTCATGTAAAATAACATGTAATTTGGAATCGAAGTTTAATAATTTTGTTATTTTGTACCAAATGTCTCAGATGGCTGCGCGATAATTACCTATCGAGATATCAGAGGGTATCTTCATGGCAGAAATTATAACTCGACCAAAACTATACATTCCAGTTCGTAGTTTGAATACTACGCCAATCGCATATTTTGTAATTTATATTTTTTTGTCTTTTTTATGATTTTGTACTATTCTATTGAAGAAAGAATACGTGCACGTCATATTATTATTATTATTATTATTATTAATGATATATTTCCAATACATAAAAATTCACATATCATATACAGTGTGTCCCAGATTGAGTAAGCTATCATGGGTAACTTTCTTATTAGTCAAGATAGAGATTTGGTTAAACCAGCAAAGTTTTGCAGTTTTAAACGCTTATTTAAATGACGTAGAGAAAATTTGAAAATTCCGAATAGTTCCGATATAATCGCAGAAAAAGTCGCGGTTTTCTTTAGTGTCTAATAACTTCGTAATTATAAAAAATATGAAAATAAGTTTTCTTTTCTCGTTTCAACCATGTGTCATAACCCTATCTAAATTAAAAATAATCAAGACAAATCATGTTTTAGTTTTAAATCAAGCAATCGCGGAAAAATAAGTTGTTTTTCCTTAAAAACCAAAAATAAAATAGAAGAGAGTTATAATGAATGCTCAGAATGACTGGATATTAATTCTTAAACGCAATTGAAACTACTCCCATATTTTTTATTTTTTACTTTGCCTCAGAAATAAAAGTCAAGGTATGTTAAATCCAGTATTTCGGTGGTTAACTGTATTTGTAACAACTATTATCCTATTATTAAAACAATGATTCAAACGATGAATTATTTGCAGGCATAATAAAAAATATGAGTAGTTTCAACTATAGCCACAACAAAAAATTACGTGAAGCAGTGGCGCAAGCATTTCATACACGCTTAAAAAAAACTAAATTTTTGAGGACACAACTAATTTTTTAGTGAAAATTGCGTTAGTTGTGGAAAAAGTGTAATATTCGTGATGATTTGATGCAACTAAAACACCTACAACTAATTTGTCTCATTTGTCACAAGCACAATGGGATTGCTAAAACGGTTTTTATAACTGTAGGTGTCAAGTTTTCTGACTGAAAAGTAAGTTACGATAGCATAAACAATACAACAAAACAAATTATAGTTGAAATTACCATGTAATTTTTAAGCGTGCAGTATTAATCGAAATATCCTCCAGAGTGTAACCAAGTGTGTCACAAATCGGGGTGAATTGTGTTTAAGAATTAATATCCAGACATTCTGAGCATTCATTATAAATTTCTTTTGTTTCATTTTTGTTTATTAAGTAAAAACCACTTTTATTTTTCCTCACTTGCTTGATTTAAAATTAAAATATGAGTTTTCTTTGGATATTTTTTTTATTTCGGTATGAGTTGTGGCACACGATTGAAACGAGAATATAAAATGCTATTTAATTGTAAAAAAGTCCAATATGGTGTCCTTTTAGAATTAGAAAATTACTATCAATATCTTGAAAGCTGCCATCTTTAATTTTATTTTGACTTAACTTTCAGCTGTATTTTTTCAAACCCAGTAACTTTTATATCAAACTTTTTTCATATTTCTTATAATCACGAAGTTATTAGACATTATTAAAGAAAACAGCGATTTTCAGTTTTCTGCGATAATATCGGAACTATTCTGAATTTTCAAATTTTCTCTACTTCATCTAAATAAGCGCATAAAACTGCATAACTTTGCCCAATTAACCAAATCTCTATTTTCCCTAATGAGAGAGTTACCCATGGTACCCTACTCAATCTGGGACACCTGTATTTATATCTGATTAACGTAACACAATTACTTGAAACAGACGTGCATGTATTCTTTCCCAAATTGAACTGTAGTAAACCTCAAGTTTTAACAAGGAAAAATGTTTTTTTTTTTTTGAATTTCATATACAGAGTGTCCACCGATTGCCGCGGTATTCTCTACCGTCCAAAGTATACAAGATAGAAAAGAAATGTAAACGAGCTAAGCTGAAAAGCAGTCAGCTCTATTTTATAAAATTATTTTTGGCTATAAAGGATGTTCAACAACAGAGCGCCATACCAAAGTTATACTTTTCTAAATGGACAACCCATATCTTTACATATTTCGGAAGACGCATAACGAATAGGTAATAACCAAGAATTTCGAGAGTTTGTAAGATACTAGTGACTATGAGTAAAAAATTGCTCTATTTTGAGCTCTTATAGTCGTGAATTATCTCATCTACATAATTTAGAGTTAAGTTAATTCTTCTCAAAATTTTTAAATGGAACACCCAGTATATCTAAACTCTTGTGAAACACTGTTTTAATGTGCTTTCACAAAACGCTAAATGTATTTGTCTAAACTGAAGAAAACGCAAGAGAGCATCCAAGTATTTTTTTTTCTTTCAATATTAACGTTATTTAGCGTTTTCGTTCTGTTTTTCTGTTTCAGTTAGATGATAAATCAATGAATATGTTTTATTTTGTGTTCAAAGTAATTGAATATGTTCCTATTAAATTAATTTCTATTTTTATTTACTGTGAAAATATTTAAATAACTTTATTAAAATAATTTAAAATTTCTTTGCCGTTTGCTTAAAAAGAGGAAAATAGTTGCCATAAGTTTTTAATTGAAAGAACAATTGTTTAGATTAGTGACATACTATATTTACAAATTTGTGT
The DNA here is from genome assembly GCA_036172665.1 of Prosopocoilus inquinatus. Taxonomy (NCBI): domain Eukaryota; kingdom Metazoa; phylum Arthropoda; class Insecta; order Coleoptera; family Lucanidae; genus Prosopocoilus; species Prosopocoilus inquinatus. The sequence goes on from CM069870.1 coordinate 48,670,141, forward strand.
TTCTTTTTGTGGTAACAAAACGGATTTTAATAAAGAAAAACTTACGAGAAGTGACACGCCTAATAGGGGAAGCTACCAAAACTATCTTTTGGCGTCATATTAATTTGTTCTTTTTTTTATTAATTAAATTAACTAATATTCTCTAATTTGTCAGCAAATTAAAGCAAAAGAACCAGTTGAGAAGGCTAAATAACCTCCATAGTATAATTTAAAAAAATAAGTAATTGCTGCTTCGCGATTTCTTCAGTTTAGGCAAATATATTTGGCATTTTATGAAAGCTCTTTAAAGAAGTGTTTCACAAGAGTTTAGGTATACTTGGTGTTTCATTTGAAAATTTTGAGAAAAATTAACTTTTTCAAAACTTATAACCCTGTACAAATAATAACTAATAGATCAAAACAGTTGTAAAGTTTCTGTAGATGAGATATTGCATTGACTACCTACAAATATTCACGATGACATGTAAATAAATAGTAAAACTGAAAGAGCTCAAAATAGAGCAACTTGTTACACATAATCATTAATATCACTGATAGACAAAAATGACCTTAATAAAAGTTAAATGAAATTGAATGTGTAATTTTATATCTACAACTAGCCAGTAACTAATCTGCATTTTTAAAGAATATCAGTCACCCTCAGTTCTTTTGGAACAACAGTTAAGTTCATTGGAACTGCGAATGGCATATGACGAAATCCTTTAGTCCATGATGTTAATAAACTAACACACTGTGCACAGCAAACACTAAGAGTCCAGGTTTTGTACAAATTTGGCACCGGTAGGCCAAAATAATTAAAATAACAGTTTTTAACTAATGGTGTCTCAAACTACTTTTAACAGTAAGTTGACCGAAATGTAACAAAGGTTATCAGAATGGTTTACACACACTCTGGGCATCTTATTATGATGTATAAAAACACCAATCACCAAAAAACTAAAAAAATTAATGTTAATATATCGGAAACACACTTTGGTAAGCGAAATTCGCCCAATCAATTTAGTCGATGTTTAATGAAAACTGAGGGTGACTGAACAAAACTAAGTATGAGGTTTATATGCGGGTAGGTAGTAGTGTTTAAAAAATGATTCGGTTTTGTTTAACAAAATCTCTGTTTATCAGTGTATCTTACAAACTCTTAAATGAAAGTTCCGAAATTGTTAGTTATTATTTATTCGTTATACGTACTTTCGAAATGTATAAGAATATACCCAGCATATTCCATTTAAAATAATATATATTTGGTATGACTCTCAGTTACTGAACACCCTGTATAGCTGAAAATAATTTTATAAAATAGAATTGACTGAGTTACACCTTAGCTCGCTTGAATTGCTTTTCTATCATGTATACTTTAGACGGTAGAGAACACCGCGTCACTCGGCGGACACCTGTACACAGGCTGTTGAAAAAAAGCAAACAGTGGCGTATCCCCCTCCCCGCCATAAAGAGCAAAAGTTCGAATTAAAATAAACTATATGGTTTTGTTCTAAATATAACTAATTTTTATATATAAAATTGCTAATCTATTAAAATGTAATTCGTATTCAATTAATAGAATCTTTTACTGATGATCTATGAATGATAATATTTGTCCAAAACTATTGTCGCCGCCAAAAAAATGGACACTTTTTTTTGATGTAAATTTAATAATGCTAAGAATTTTGCTGGGTGGCTGTAATTATGAACTGACACGTACGGATGACAGACAATAATTAATAAAGTTTATTTCAGTTTGAAAAATATTGGCTTATGTTAGCCATATAGCTAACGCAAAAATGGAAAATGAATTTATCTTTAAAAAAGCTAATTTGTTTGTCATTCCCAGATGATAGTTCATAATTATCCCTACTCAGTAAGAGTTTTAAATACGTCAAGAAAAGGTTCCACGTTTTTTTGGCGGCCACAGTATAATTATGATACAGTTTAAAAATTATCTGATTTGTTTTAAAATTAATTATTATGTTTTCTTGACCACCATGATTGACATTATCAGAATAATCTTTTTTACACTTTTTTTGTTAAAATGTTTATTTAAATTACATGATGAATTAATGGTGCTACTCAGAAAATAGAAAAATAAATAAATTTTAGTAACTTTAACTCTTTAACGTTTTAAGCTTTAAAATTTAAAATTAAAAAATCGTCCAGAACCGCATTTTCGCCTTAACGTTTGAAATTTTAAAGTTTATAGTATTAAAGAGTTACAATTACTTAAAATTGCTTTCTGAGTAGCACCATTTAACTCTTTCTTTTAAAGTTTTCTTAGTTTAAATTCTTAAATTCAAATATTTCTGAATAGCACCATAATTATTAATGTAATACCTAAGAACTTTTATACTTGATCGAATCAAATCTAATGAAACGAATACAAAATGATTTTTTCAACACATACATTAGTATGTTTGCTCCTTAATTCTATTTTTCGTACTTCTCTTGTCATTTGTACCAAATTTCAATTTTATGAAGCAATTTTCTTTATGAACTTATAATTTTGACACGAAAATGTGCTGCCTCTGGTGGTCTTGCTGCTGCTTCTCTTTAGTCGTCGAGACTCAAAACTTAGATAGATTTACTAGTGCCCTGTTTAATGGAAAGTAAATTTTGTTTTTGCGGTTGATACCTTCCACTTAGCTTGTAAAAGTACCACAATATTTGCTTTCTGACTGAAATTATAATTATAAAAATTACATGTGTATTTTTCGAAAACCATAAATAAACCTTAAAAACTATTGGACTTGAGTGCAGGAACCCCTTCTTAAAATTAACTATAGAATAACCTTATAAACTCAAATTCATTATAAAATATAAGATGTTCCATTTAAAATAACGAAGTTCCACATCGTACAGACAAATTGAAGCACCTCGTATATAGTCTGTTTGATTTTAGCTGTCACTGCACATATCTCGCTATTGTTAAAGATACTACAAAATGTTATACAGGCAAAGTTGTTCTACATTTAATTTTCTATTATCTGCCTAAGGCCCGGCTTCACCATCACAGTTTAACTTTAAACTTCGCTTTATTCCCATGGTAACAATTGCAGAGATAATTGTTTCCATCGGAATAAAACGGAGCTTAAAATTAAACTGTGATGGTGAAACCGGGCCTTAGTCGGAAAAACTTGAGCATCAAATATGTTAGATGTAGGATATACATTGAAAATTTTTAATGGAAAGTACCCAATATTATTATGTTTTCTAAACATGTGAAAAATTCTTATTACAACGATATATACATCTAACCAATTAAAAACATAAATCGATAATTAAGTAACAAATACGTGCTTAATCAGATTAGAGATTAATTTGAAAAAGTATACAGTGAAACAAATGAAATTATTTTTCAGCTTCCAATAGCAATATTTCTTAATACTGTCTTGACAACATATTATGCTCTTCAACAAAAATACAACACAACATGAACAAAGTAACAACAAATTAATACGTAAATTAATTTGAAATTTCAGTTCATAATAACTAGTTTTCTTTCAAAGGGACCTCCATTCCCTGAAAAGATCAGCAATTTCATTCTACTTAATTAATTTATTGCTACTTTGTTTATGTTGTAATGTTGTATTATGTTGAATAGCACTTGTTTTTAAGACAGTAAACATTAAGGAACATTGTTCAATTGAAAGCTGAAAAATAATTTCATTTGTTTGACCACCTACTTTTTCGAGTAAAACTCTAATCAACGTAAGCGCGCATTTGCTAATTATCGATTCTGTTTGTAGTTGATTATATAACTATGGCATGTGATACATCGTTATAAAGAGATTTTTTTAGTTTTAGAAAAGGTTTTTCCGACTAATGGCCGATTTCTTCACCTCCTGATAAATTTACCTGCCAGGGATTATCCTTGGAAACCATTGTATCGATAATAGTTTCCGAGGATATTACATGGCAGATAAATTTATCAAGAGGTGAAGAAATCGGGCATAAGGCATATAATCGAAAATTAAATGTACAAGGTGTCCCAAACCTCTGAAAAGGTCCAAAAATGCCTCTTTAAATTAATTTTAGCAAGCAAAGGTCTTAACAAAAGTTGTGTAAGTTTTCATTCCGCATAATCTAAAATTATTTTCAAATATACAGGTTATTTATTTAATAAGTTACAAACCTAACGTATTATTTTTTAAATGCAACACTATATATTTTATTGCAGTTTCGCTTAGCCCTTGAAGAGACGATAAAAATAATATAACATTATACTTACTTCTTTTTAGTATTTACCGAGTTATTTTTAATTTTATGCAAAAAATGGGTCATGTTTGATCGTCTGCCAAATTGTCAATTTTAATGATATGACAATCAACTTTGGACCAAGATATTTCTAGATCTCTCTACTTTTACAATATTCATCATTTTCATAAACCTAGCGACTATCAACAACACTATGAATCAGTTCGCGTATTGTAAAATTAGTAATTTTTTTCAAATGGAACACCCTATATAGTATATTTGGATAGTCCTTTCAACAAGCTTTCTAACCATACCATATTCTATGGTCGTATTCTTGAAAAATTATTTGCATTGATTATTAGGTGAATGAAGAAACGATTAGGTGAACTAAAGGCTGAGTTGCACCGACCTTGATTAACGTTAACGCAGATTAACTAATCTGAATTAGAGACTTTCGAGTTGCACCGATGGTAGTTTGTCCTAATCATAATTAGTAAATCTATGTGATGAACAGATAAAATAGCGACATCTATCGTACTGCAATGTCAGGTCAAAAAGCGATCGTAAGATGTCGCTATTTTATCTGTTCATCACTCTTACATCGCAATTGAGAATAAATTGGAAAAGTCGTTTTTGTTTGCGGTGTACAGAGGCTGCTCGGGTTTTCACTGAAATCAAAAACAATTCGCACAAATTTTTTCTAAAAACTTTCATTATGCTTGCCGTCTTGCAGGGGCACTTATTAGGAGCAAATCCCGCTTCAATTTGTCTATCCTACTGCAATGTCAGGTCAAAAAGCGTTCGTAAGATGTCGCTATTTTATCTGTTCATAACAGTAACGTCATACTTACTCGTGACACGTCATCTACACTAATGACGTTTCACTTTAATCGAAAATCAACTAATTCGAGTTAAAAATACGTCGGTGAAACAGCGTTTGCTTTAACACGAATTATATTTTAATCACGGATTAACTAACACAAATTAATGGATAAATTTCAGCTGTCAGTCATCATATGTCAGTCAGCAACTCAGTCAAAAGCGTTTATTAACGTATTGGGATGTACTGGACCACACGAATTATGTCTTCTTCTGAAGAAAGAGATTCCTACGGTTGATCCTCGGATTCAGATTATACCAAGACCGAAAATTAAAAAAAAAAGGACTAACCAATTATTGATTTACGCTGATGTAGATTTTAAGATGCGTTAAAGATTTTCAAAAGAAGTGGTGCAAGAAATACTGGATATTTTGGAAATCAATAGGTTAGAGCAGTGTTTCTCAACCTTTTGTAGAACGAGAAACTCTACAGTGCTTTTATTTTTTTTTAGGGACCCCTTAACACTAAAATATGAAATAATGTTTCATAAAAATATCGACATTATGCTACTTTTACATGACAAATTTTTTTGTGGTGTGATTTCCGTTTTTATTTGCGAAGTAACCCAAACACCCCTTTGCTGAACCTAAGTAGAGAAACACTGGAAATTAACAAAATTATTGGTGTGTTTCATCCAATACGACGATTTCCCAGAGTGATTGGCGCCAGCGACTATACGCATGTGAAAATAATATCCGTAATATTAGATATGCGTTCTCTCTTTTCAATTCTTGAACGCACACAAAATAGAAACTGCCTCAAGTGACACATTTGAATATAAAAGAACTAGGTAAATGGCCAATCATAAATCTAAACGTCACAGTTTTGATACTGTATTAGTGACGTTGCAAATCAACTAATTCGAATTAAAAATGCGTCGGTGATGTTTTAACATGAATTAAATATTAATCACAGATTAACTAACATGGATTAACAATTTCAGATGTCGGTGCAACTCAGCCTTAAACTTATAAAAAATAAAAAATGAACAATAAACACTCAGTATTTTTGAAACGGTTTATTGTAGAACGAAACTTTATTAGAGTTTCTTTCTCAGTTTGAATTGATTATCAGGTTGGCTCTTATAAAATTCAACTTCCCCCATTTGGGGTTTCGCTTTTCCTTTCACCAAATTTCGGTACTTTTCTGTCATCTGATCTATCGTTGGACAGACTATTCCTGCTATAATTTCATATCCTTGTACTAGTATGATGTATGTGATCAGAATTCAGCATAATATAGTTTTCCTTTTCAGATAAGTAACAACTGGATAATGGGCCCGGAACTGTGCGACATGTGGACATCGATTGACGTTCTATGTTGTACAGCTTCAATACTGCACTTAGTTGCGATTGCAATGGATAGGTGGGTATTACCACGCGTATAATTTCCGAGCACTCAGTGCTAATGTGCTCGATTTTCATTCAGATACTGGGCAGTAACTAACGTCGTTTATACGAGGAATAGCACCCGGATCGGTATAATGATCGTCATCGTATGGAGCGTCGCATTAGTTGTTTCACTCGCACCTCAGATTCCACAGTTCGGTTGGAAGGATCCCGATTACTTGCACCGTATCAACATTAAAAAGCAGTGTTTAGTGAGTCAGGACATAGGGTACCAGATATTTGCAACATCATCGACGTTTTATGTTCCTCTCCTGGTAATTTTCGTGCTTTATTGGAAAATTTTCCAAACAGCACGCAAACGAATTAGGAAAAGAAGGGAGCTAAAAAATCAAAATTTAGAGAAGACCGTTAAAACGAATAATAATAGTAAAGTTGCCAAAAATTTTCTTACTAAGAGAAAATTTCTAAAAACGAAAAAATGCTCCAATAAAAAATCATCCGCCGCCGAAGCTCTGGTGGCATCTTTGGTAATGGTAGAAGGACAGTCCACGACAACAATGGAGGTGGTTGAGGAGATGGAAGAACCACAAAACGGTGGTAACCCAGATGAAGAGACGACGGCGTTCACAATATCAAAACCTAAAAATCAAAACGTTCTAGCTCAAGGTAACGCTCACATAGCACCTGTTTCTAATAATGTTTCACCGGAAAAATCTTCAACAGCAACGACAAATAATGGCTCGGCAAGTCATCAAAGCCATATTAGTGACATCAGTCGGGTCGAAATTCTTACCAAAGACATACCGGTATGTCCTGCATCAGTAGACAAATTAATACCGTCCAGGAAGGATAAGAAAGAAAGTATAGAAGCTAAACGAGAACGAAAAGCTGCTAAAACTCTAGCTATTATAACGGGAGCCTTCGTCATGTGTTGGCTACCTTTTTTTATATTCGCTCTTGTCATGCCACTCTGTGAGGACTGCATAAACGCCTACATCATGAGCTTTTTTCTTTGGCTGGGCTACTTTAATTCCACACTAAATCCGGTTATCTACACGATATTCAATCCGGAATTTAGGCAAGCGTTTAAACGCATGTTGTGCGGGGCTCACAGGCGTGGCAGGAATATGCGATCGGCAAAAATAAGATAAAAAATAGCTTATGCACTTGTTAAAGTTTACTTAGCGTGTATAATATGTATATTACGTGATGTTATTAATATAAGTTAGAACATGCAAAACTGTTCCAAACGACGCTACAATGTCTTTCTATATTATAGTTGTATCTTCTTGCGGAGTGCCCTCGGCCGACTTCCGGTCGAACCGGCAATGTTAGCCGACTCTGCGCAGTAGCCATGTATACTATAATAGTCTAGATGTTTTCTATCGAAACTTTCTGTTGTTTCGCTCAATATGTGCCACGTTAACATGCTTCGAACACTTAACTTCGGTGATACGGGATATAGTAGCACTCATTGTAAATATGAGCCGATCTACTTCATAGATAGATACGTAGATAAACAACGGATTTTCATTTGCACCTATCCTGCCAAAGATACATATATTCATGTTACAGCATAAACTTCGCTGCTTCATACTCATATAAACATTCATTTGTTTTAGTATCTCCTTAATGTTAGAGTTAAGTGTGCTCATACATAAAAGCTCACAAACATGTTCCGAAACAGAATCACTAAAAGAATTAAACGAGAAACCGTGTTTGTTCCATTATCTTTTAATTATCATTTGTAAACTCTATCAAACTTTATTCCGTACAATATTGAAGTAGGACACGCATTGTGTATCTTGAATTCTATAAGGGTTCTTTTTGCTCATTGGATATGAACTACTTCTACAAAAATGAAGCAAAATTTACAATTTGAGTAAAGCAACTTACAAAGCTATTTATTTTTGATAATTTGATTATTTTTGTCGCCGCCGTCGCAGTGAATAAGTGGTTAAGTCGAAATTTGTCGGAAATGGTTTGAGTAACTTAAGAGAAGCAGGGAGATGTTTTCTCCTTAATGATATGTAGCCAAGTCGGACACTGACTTGGTTGACTTATTGTGAAGTGTTTACTGATTTATTACCACTGTGCGGCGAGACTAGGTTATCCATGCCAGTAGAACAGTTAACCGGCTCCATAAATTCGAAAGTTATTTTCTGTAACAATAAAACTCAGGTATCTAGCCTAAAAAAAAAACACTCTACACGTCAAACCATAAATTTCTGTAAAAAACTTCACACCACTATAGAAGAAAGGTATCTGAATCTTTACGCAATCGGTTTAACCTTACCGTTCGACCCAATAGTACAGACAGTTACTTACCACTTTATCGCTTTCAGTGATTTGGTTCACTATTAGTATGAATAATTGTAGATTTATCAAAATGTATTAAATTTGGCGCATGCATCGCATTGACAAAAAAGTATTACTTTCTTTAATTTTAGATGACGCTACATGAACTAGACCACATTGCAGTGATTTACGTTTCTGAAGACACTCCAACTGCAATGCGATTCTTGCGATGCGACTCTGTGAATGCTTATCTTCAGCGTCCAACGCCTACGGAAACAAAATATCTCGTACGGAAAACCCAATCTTGGCCGCTGTTATGTTTGATACAAAACGTCTATTTTACACACCTTTTCAAAGTCTAAATTGCTTTGAAAAGTACTTAGTAAGATTTGACTTAACCACTTATTCACTAGGACGACAAGATTAATTCTTAAATTCAACGGGCGTTAGTAATTATGAATACGTTTAAATAATAAAGGTGAATAAGAAATAAAAAATTGAATAAAAAAAAATTAAAAAATAAATAAATTGTATGTAATTTACATAGGTGTACTCAAAAACAAAATTTGTAACAGAAGAAGCATAGAAAAATATATAGTGTAATAAAAAAAAATTAAGTTGGATGCGATCTGTCAAAAAATAGACGTTAAAAAGAAAATTATTGCAGGTCATGTTAAAATGTTTTTAAAACGATTTTGTTTGACGTGTCATTTCTTAAAATCGGATAAAAAATAAAAAAATTACACTATCAAAAGTTTTTCGTATTCCACCTGGAATAACGGGTCATTTTAAAACCTTTTAATTGGAGTCAGTTCAAGCCATGATTTTGATAAAGGTTGTCGGCAGTTCTGATAAGACAACTGATATTTTGATTTAAATCATCAGATTATCAGATTATTCAAATTGAATTAACTTGGTTTATAAAAGTCTTGGCTTGGCTAGTGGCTCGCGCCCTAGTGTTTTCACGCCTTAGTGTCGCGCGTCCAATCAGTTGCCCCCTATCGGCGTGGCCTCCAGATCGCGCCCTATTTTCCGTAACCGTTTATTAACCGCTGTCACATTATAACATACGATAAATACAGATAGGACAATCAGAACTGCGTATTTACTCTGGGACACTTAACTTTGGCCGCCTGCATTAAAACAGTAATTCTAAAACAGCAGTATAAAAAAAATATATTTCATGAAAAATAAGCTTGAAAAATGGACTTGCGTTAAAAAACAGCATAAAATAAAATAAATACCAGTACTACTTTGCAAATGTAAAAAAGAAACAAATTTATTAGATATTTATAGGTCGAAAGTTTATAACAAAGGTTATAAATGGCATCACTGCATTTTATTAAAATTGGTATAAGTTGTTTTGCCACCACATTTTCATCATTAGTGAGTGTGTGTGTCCGAATGTGCCCCATCAGGGTTGTCCGAACCTGCGTAACCAAATGAATTTTCTTCCCTCTAATAAGACATTTAATTAATAAATTTGAAATGTCCAGAGGTGCTCCCTATCCAAACCTCACTCTCCCCTATTGTATGACGATAATTTCGGCAGATTTATTACGGACTGGACCACGGTCTGATTATTACACTTGAATTTTTTACAGGGAGCCGTATTGTAAAAATTCAAGTGTAATAATCAGACCGTAGTCCAGGTTTTTAACTCTCTTTGCCTAAGCTGAATAAATTTTGACGAATAAGGCTTATCACCCACTACAACGTATCATACCCGCACCGTACCAGACCCAGCACCGGCATGCCGAATGCTAGAATGGATGAGCATCGTACTGCCGCCGGCACAACGCGTTGTATACACCTTTTGCCGCCTGCACATCTCAGTGCAAACGCGTTTGGAAACGTGTGCAAATTTGCGGACCGTCTCCTGCATACACCGGTTTGATAACCGGGCCGGCACGGTTCGGGCTGGACCGCTTACGGAACGGTGTAGTAGGCGTTATCTCATATAAATATATAAATTCAAAGAATATTTTTTTGCACTTGCCGGGACGGATACGATCCTAGTATGATACGGTATAATCGGATGACCTTAATTTGATCAGATATTCGGCTATACGACCTGGACCAAGGTTGGGAAGTTAGGGACGGTAGAAAAATACACTCGTCAACAAAATTAGGGGAACACTTTTTTATCTATGCACCTTATTTAAAATAAAAGATAAACACCATTATTAACTTTCGGTACATTGTTCTTTCAACATTATTCAACACGATGAAAACAGCAAAAATGCTCTACTTTCAAGATTCTCTTATGCTACACGGAACAATTGAGAAGATCAAGCAAATCAAAATGTAATTTCACTTAAAACGTAACTGAAATTATGTTCTATCAAGCTTCAGTACCATGTGTGCTTCTCATTAGCATACACTGCAGCTTGGTATCGTCGAAGCCTACTGCGAATAAGTTGTCTTAACATATTTTGTGGCAAATTCCTCCGTTTCTCCAGAAAAACCTCAGCCGGTTCCTGAAGAGTCCGTGGTACAGTAGGACACTTCCCAAGACGCCTATCCAGTAAATCCCAAATGTATTCAACGGGATTTTAATTTGAATTCATGGTTGGCCACTCCATTACTTGATTTGCTGTTCTCAGAGAAAACGTTTTGTTAAATTCGAGGATCCTGCAGTGTTGTTAAATATCTAGTTGCAAGTATCTAGATACGGTATCTAAATACTTTTGAGTATCTAGATATGTATCTCAGATACTACTAAAAAATGTATATGTATTTGCATCTAGATACAATTACAAAAGTATCCGTTCATTGGAGATACTAAGATACATTTTGGATACATATTAAAATTCCATAGAAACAGTAGAGCTTGACAGAAATGCAACTTTCTATTTTACAGCGTCTTTCGTTTGATTTTCCCTTTTTATCAATAATGTTTTCTAGTTTATCAAATGACTTCTCTGTTTGAAATACGACTTGATAGTTCAGAAACTTTGAAAATGATTTGACAAATTCATAAAGGAAGAAAATCAAGAGAAAAAGACGGTATTGGATCCTACATTAATTTGACATTTAACTTGTGTAGTAGGGAAGTACAGTAATTTTTGTTGATACAGGCAAGGCGCGCTACATTCCGTTGCACGTTATTAGTTAATGATGACATCAGACGCATACTGTGTTGATAAAAATTCCTTTACATTTTAAGTATTTATCAAAAAGCATTCGTCTGACGTCATCATTAACTAATGACGTGCAAGGGATTGTAGCGCGCCTTGCCTATAACTTTATATTTTATGTTGATCTGATTTGGTTTCATACAATTTATTGATCAACTTATTACAAAAGATAATTTTTTTATTTATAAGGTACTAGGTATACTGCTGAAAAAATCTGTGTTATTTGCGGCCCGTTGTGAAAATTATCACAGGTTTTGGCATGTATATTATTCACATATTCATACGAAAACTCAATTTTTACAAAAGAGACTCTATTTGGATCGCAAATAATACCGTATCTCCGCTCTCTACTAAGTTATTGAATTTTACACTTCTAAGTAGATAACTACTGCAGATACTTTTTTATATCTGTATCTGAATCTAGATATTTCAGAAAATGTATCTGTATCTACATCTAGGTACATATTTCTGAAATTATCTGTATCTGTATCTAGATACTATTAGAAATGTATGTTTAACGACACTGAAGTCTTGCAATTCTCCTGTTGGAGAATGAATCCATCGCCCAAATCATTCGCTAACGGTACAATATGCTCCTCAAGAACTGTCCCAACATAAATCTGCGAGTTGAGACGTTGAGTCAAGTTGGTGCAACCGTTTGTACGAATGCCGCTCCAAAATATGATCGATACCTGATTCACCTCCAAATCGATGCCTGTATACTTTGGGAGGATATTGCTTTACAGGACGTCTGTAGACTCTTACACAGCGATTACAGTGCGTCAGAGTAAACCGCGACTCGTCCATAAAAAACACACATCCAGTGGCCGAATTGTTACTGAACATATTCGCGGACAAAGTTTCGACGGATCCTTTTGTGATATTTGCTTAAGCGAGAAACTCGAACAGGCCAAATGAACCTCTTTGAGCCTTCCTTTATCGTATGATCAGAAATGATCACACCGATGGGAAGTTTTGTAGGTCACGAGCATTGGAATTTCGATGGTGTAGACAAGAATTGATGATAAAGTACAGGTTTCTTTTTTATTTTTTGCACCCTATCTAGAAAATTTATTCTAGGAGCTAGAGAAAAACTTTAAATGCAAAAGTTGTATGCCTACTATCTTTTAGAGATATAATAAGAAGCAAAAGCGCATCGGAAATTGGAGAAAAAATATAATTTTTGTTTTTTTTTTAATGAAACGTCCTGTATATTGTTTGCTAAGATAAAAGATCATTTTTTTCTGATTTCAAAAATATATAATGTGTTGATATTTGGAAGAGCCCTTTATGAAATGTTTGAAGTTAGAATACCAATGAGTTAATGTTTAAAATATTAAATTGGCCTGGAATTTTGTTTTTTATTATTAATCCATTGTATATGGTTTCCAATAATCGAATTTCTATTGTTCTTTTGTTAACTTAGGGCCAGTTTTTCAATTAGGGTTTAACTCTAAGCTCCGTTCTATTCCTGTGGAAACAACTGTCCTTACAATTGTTACCATGGGAATAAAACGAAGCTTAAAGTTAAACTGTGATGGAAAAACCGGTCCTAAAACAGCCATTTAGAAATTTTGTAATGACCTTTCCAGGCCGTCTTGATTTTTTAAACGTCTGGGCTGATATTTTAAACCTAATTACATCACGAACGACCCCTCCAAATGTCAACATATTATATATTTTTGAAATCAGGAAAATATGATCTTTTATGTTTGTAAACAATATATAGGGTGTTTCATTAAGAAAAATAAAATTTGTATTTGTTGCTCCAAATTGCGATGCGCTTTTGTTTCTTCTGATAACTGTAAAAGATAACAGGCATAAAACCCTACAACTTTTGCATTTAAAACTTTTCCCTAGCTCCTAAAATAAACCCTATAGATAGGGTGCAAAATATAAAAAAAAAAAAACCTTTTACCTATCATTCTGATGGGTGGTTTGCCTTGTACGGCTCTCTCCACTTCTCCTGGAATATTTATCCATTTCTTGGTACCTATGTCACACTTTGCAGATAAAAAATACGCTTATTTGAAGAATAAAGAATATAAAGAAAATGAACAGGTGAAAAGTAAGTAATCCGTAAAGACAAAATAGGATTCAAAAATCCAATATCAATCATTTTCTTTAAAAAATAAAGAGCGATCGAAATAAAAACCAATTAGAGCTGGCGTTGGAATTTAACAGTATGTCTTAGATAACGTCATACTAATTTTAATTGTCAGTCAAATGGCATACATTTAAAGCGACATTTTGACAACTTTGTAAATAATGGTTTTTACAAGCCAAGCAAAAGTCATCATCGCATCCCCAGCAAGTTGGAGTACTTAGAGTGTGGGCAGCTCTTAGTCATATATAGGCTCAAAGCATAGGACTCATTTTTTTTTCAAACACTTACGCTGAGTTGCACCAACCTTGATTAACTTTAACACTGATTAACTAATCTGAGTTAGCGACTTTTCAGTTGCACCGACCTTAATTTGCCCTAATCTATGATTAACAAACTTGACTTAGTTGATTCGGTAAGTAACGACCTGCAATTTCAGCCTCAATTAACGTTAACACAGATTAACTAATCTGAATTAGAGACTTTCGAGTTGCACCGACCGTAGTTTGTCCTAATCTTAATTAGTAAATCTGAATTAGTTAATTCGTGATTATTGTTCGATTAGCGTGTCTAACACGAGTTAAAAGGATTTATTATAAATTTCTGAAGCATACAAGAGCGTTAATCGCGAATTCTTCTGAACGATTACGACCGAAAACGTATTAAAAAAGAATAATAAATTATTATTATATTGGAACAAGCAGCGGTGGTTTGTTTAACACGAAGAAATTATTAGTTGAACTAACATAATTTGAAAACAATACAAATTTCTCTTTAAAAATTAAAAAATTACGTAAATTCATAAAATATACAGGGTGTTATAAAAAACCTGGACAAAGTTTGGCAGATGATAGTGTAGTTCAAAACAAGAAAAAAATTCTAATAATCTCATATCCAGTACACAATACAGTGTCCATGTTCACTCTTCTAGAATTTTAATTTTTTACATAAAATTTGGAACAAATAAATTAAATAAAGCGATCAAGTAATTCGAGAAAGCGACGGCGACCGACTTACAGATGTTTATAACTCTTTCGGCATTCAATTTAAACCCGGAAAACGCAGAAAATCCAATTCTAAGGAGCCGGTCAGAATCCGTACACTCACCGACACATGAAAATTGTTTTTCTCACATAGAATCCACACATACCAGGAAACGATTCAAACCCACGCCTAATAGTTTGGTCAAGCATTCAAAAAACCAACAAAAATAAATGCTGAGAAATATATTAACAGAATTTATGAGAAAAATAAAAGACTTTAGAAACAAGCAGCTTTATCAAAAGCAAACAACCAGTTTAGGATACGTCAAGATATTTTCAGCTTGTTTCTAAAGTCTTTTATTTGTCACATCATTTAATTAATTAGCAAAGAGCAAGAACTTTATGAAATTATACTCAACTAAAAACTTATTTCATTCTTTATCTTAACTAAAAGTGAAACTAAATCATTATGAAAACTTAGGGCATATCACAATACTATGGCTAGCTTAAACCATATAGTTCATTGTCATTTATAGTTTCTGCGGCTAGAGATGCTTCTCACCCTTATCAAAAATTGTGGAGACACCATTTAAGCGTTAGTACAAATTAGGCAAGTTTTATCCTATAAATTTCACGATAGTTTTTAACGGTCAATAAAGTACTTACTTCAGCTACAAAATGCTGTTTTAATTAAGCCAGAACTAATATTTTTTTTAATTCTAAACATTGACGGTATATTTTTATATTTATTTAAGTTTACATTAGTTAATTATATTAATACTAATAATAAAGAATATTATAATTCATCGAACATGAGTTAACTGCTATTATGAATTTACTTTAAATTAACGAAGTTGGTTTAATGTTCCCTTTTTAAAAGAAAAGCCGCAAGTGAGTTGTAGATAAATTGACTATCGGATAAAACGGACTGGATAATGACAAACCATAACAGTAATCATACTTACTCGTGACACGTCATCTATACTAATGACGTTTCACCTTAATCGGAAATCAACTAATTCAAGTTAAATATACGTCGGTGCAACAGCGTTTGTTTTAACATGAATTATATTTTTATTTTTTTTTAAAGCGTTTATTAACGTATTGGGATGTACTGGAACATACAAATTATGTCTTTCTCTGAAGAAAGAGATTCTTACGGTTGATCCTCGGATTCAGATTATACCAAGAGCGAAAATTTCAAAAAAAAAGGACTAAACCGTTGTTGATTTACGATGATGTAGATTTTAAGATGTGTTAAAGATTTTCAAAAGAAATGGTCCCAGAAACGAAAGCGAGGAATCCTACAGTGCTTATATTTTTTTCTTAAGGACCCCCTTTTCAAAAGAAGTGGTGCAAGGAATGCTGGATATTTTTGAAATCAATAGGTTAGAGCAGTGTTTCTCAACCTTTTGTAGAGCGAAGAACCCTACAGTGCTTATAGGGACCCCCTTAGCACTAAAATATGAAATAATGTTTCATCAAAATATCGACGTTATGCTACTTTTATATGACAAATTTTTTGTGGTGTGATTTCCGTTTTTATTTGCGAAGGAACCCAAACACCCCTTTGCTGAACCTAGGTTGAGAAACACTGCATTAGAGCTTACAACAAATAGAATTTTCCAATATCAGCAATTACTCAGTTACTGATTACTTTGCGATTTTTTGCTACTGAAAGTTTTCAGCAAGTATTAGCGGATCATATTAATATCTTCAGGACAGATTAACAGACACATGCGAAGGTTGCGGACCTTCAGCTCAGTAGAATATTTCCACAAAGCAGATTGATGCAAATTCCAGAGAATTTATATATATGGCCCAGGCATCAATGAAAATTAACAAAATTATTGATGTATTTCATCAAGTATGACGATTTCCCAGAGTGATTGGCGCCATCGTCTATACACATGTGAAAATAATATCCGTAACATTACATCTGCGTTCTCTTTTCCATTTTCAAAGGCACACAAAATAGAAACTGACGCAAATGACACACTTGTAAGTACAAACTTGATATAAACGAAATGGATAAATGGCCAATCGTAATGCTAAACGTCACAGTTTCGATATCGTGTTAGTGGCGTTGCAAATCAACTAATTCAAGTTAAAAATATGTCGGTGCAACAGCGTTTGTTTTAACATGAATTAAATTTTAATCACGGATTAACTAACATGGATTAAGGCATTTAATTTCAGATGTCGGTGCAACTCAGCCTTAATGTTCACCGGCACAGGATTAAAATTTTGGAACCTTTTCTGAATCAAGTCGATCACATTGAGGTTCGTGAAGGATTTTTCCAGCAAGAGCCACAATTCATACCACTGCTAAAACACTTATCTGTTATTTAGTGACAAAATCATCGAAAAATTCGAAAAGATCAATAACATGCCGGAATTGTTTGATGTTAATCAAGTCCTTATTCGTAGAACCTAGAACTATTTCGATGCAGGTGGCGGTCATTTTGCACATTTGCTTTAATTTTTAAAAATAAAACGTGTTTCTTTGGACGGTTTTCGTTTCAGATTGTTTCAAAGTAAGTGTTTGAAAGAAGAATCATCAGAATTATTGCATGGTAAATGATAACTTCTGATAAATTTTCCAATTTTAATGTGTAACGTGTAGTGAAACATGTAGTAAATTAGTTATTTACGAACCGAGTACGGGAACACATTTTTCCTGCAGTTTCATATGCACGAACGCGGGATAATATTTCCCGCAAGAGTATTATATCTTTTGAAACGAATATAAAAATTTAATTGCAAATATAGGGTATTCCAATTAGAGCATCACAACTTTCAAATGAGACACTCTGGTAACTACAAGTAATAATTCTTTCATCTTTAATTTATTTTGAAGAACATTTGATGGCATTATGTTTTGAAAACAATATCGTTTGAATGCCTTCCTCGACTTGATCTGACTGAACACATTATGAAGGCCCAATTTGCGACTATTCTTTCACACATATCACGTGGTATATTTGTAATGCTGCACACAGGCGGAATTTCATAAAATCCTGGCCAAAACTCCAAAAATAAAATCAGTTAAATCAGTTCCTGCTATTTTTTTACAAAACGTAGACATCTCATTCTAACCAATGGCATGATTGCTTTTGATCACATGAAAATTATGAACCAGTTATAACGGAACAAAGTATATGTTTAAATAAGCCGAAGAGATTATTTCTATTTACTGAATATTATTGCTTTTACGAAAAACGTAAAAGTTTATTTTGTCGTCTAATTCCTTGCTATTTTCGAAATGAATTCAAAAAGTAAAAGTATGTAGCTACTTAAATTTGTTATATGTAAATAATTTTGTTTCTTTTTAATAAGGTCGTTTTGGAACATCATATAATTCTTAAGTTACAAAATTATATGTTTTTATAACAAGTTATGTTTTGTCCTACTTATCAATTCAGGATTCATCCCAATCAGACAACTTTATGCATTTTTTTATAAAGGTAAAGGTAAGTGTAAATTAAATGTTGGAACAGGTTAACGTTGCTAATACGTGCTTATGTACAGAGTGAGGCTTTAACAGTAAAACTATATCAGTCCGTAAATTATAAATGAGCTCAAAATAAATTTGTCATTTCTCTATCTTGACAATTTAAAAAAATGCTCAGACAGGTAAATTTTGTTTTTAAAAAGTGTTTCTATGTAAAAATTAATTAAGTAATAACGTCATCGACTTTCTTTTAAATAACAGCCCCCAATTTTTTTCTTGAATCCGATAGTTCAATGAATTATTTATCCAAATACATCAAATCTACATGATGTCTCTAAAATATAGTCCAACCTTTACGTCATATACCACATACCATTCGACTCTAAAATCGCAAAGAAACTTTTCCTATTATGGTTACTTTTCAAGTTACAAGCGTATGAAGTGTGTAGATTCTTTGTTTATAATATTTTTTTTCTAAATATCATTTAAATATTTTTAGCACTAATTTTGAAAAAATAATGAATATTTTCTAGCTTAAAGGATATCTGGCTATGGCAGTTTTTGTAACACTTTTCAGGAAGCGATTTGATACTGTAAAGGCGTTAATAATGTCATATTACACCATTTCTGAGACATCCTGTATATGATGTTTTATGGAAAAGAAGCTACAACATAGATAGATGCGGCGTATAATCGTTTCCAATATTTTTTCTCTAAACTTCCTATACATCTGTTTGTTTTCGTTTAGGCACATTTTTTTCCCTCATTTTTAAGCTGCATTTACATAAAAAAATTCTTATGTGACTCTATAACATTTTTATGCAAATATATGTAGAACAATATATCCTTAAGGAACGTAACAAAAAATATGTTTTCATTAAAGTATTAAAATTATATTTCTATTCCAACGGTATGCCATTGTACAAATAAATGAACCACTCTAAAATATAGTAAATTTGTACTCAAAATAGACCTGTACGCACGTAGAAAGAAAATGTTTTAGAAAGTATTAAGGTACTACAGACTTTTTATTCATTCTGTGTAATAAATATGTAAGATTGTTAAAAATTAATTATTATTTAAACCTGAAATCTTAATAATAAGGTTTCTTTTTATGTTCTGATGTGGTTTCAATCGTTTTACACAATTATTAAGTTTTGACCAAGATTTCTTGAAATTCCGCCTGTGTGCTGCATTGAAAGTTCCATTTTCAGTCGGCAATTGTTTGTGGCTTGTTTTTGTAAAAATGATGCTTGTTTACATACACATTGTGTCAGAAATGTATTTTCCTTCAAATTGAAAAAGAAACATTAGAAATATCATGATTAATTATTATCAAGAGGTAATGGACAGCGGCAGCTCTCTTGATAATTGCATTGGCTGTGTGAATGGTCGCGACACGCATTGTCCCGTCTGATCCTGGATGAAGTGCCTGGATACGTCCAACAACTTAGTTTTTGGTTGTTTTCTTGAATGAGAACAAGTTGACCAACTTATAGTTCATTTTTACTTGCACTTTTCCATTTAGTTCTCTGTTGAAGCTCAGACAGGTATTCCCTAGACCAGCGTTGCCAAAAGTGTTGCTTTATGGTACAGCAGTAAGCGATTCTCCGATTAGAAAGTGTGCCGGTGTTAGAACAGAAAAATCATTAGAATTGTTGGATAAAGCTATGAGTGGTCATGAATTCAAGGCAGCCTCAACTTGCATCAATAAGATATACATTTCTTCGTAAGTTAAAGATGTTTCTCCAACTGCACGCCGAAGAAGATTCTTCATAGATTTCACACCTGCCCCCCACAGTCCTCCAAGACGGGATGAATATGATGGTATAAAGTGCCAGTTGATGTTATCTTGATTTGCGATGTTACTAAGTTTTCTTTGATGATTTTCTGACTGACATAACCTGCATAATTCTTTTAGTTCATTATTAGCACCAACAACGTTGGTTCCATTATCGGAGTAGACATTGCAAAGTTTTCCTCTTCGAGATGTGAATCTTCGAAATGCGCCAATTAAAGCTTCAGTGGAAAGTAAAGCAACTAATTCAGTCTGAATCTGTTTTGTTGAAAAGCACACAAATATGGCAACAAATGCTTTAAATGTTTTGCTTTTGTGTCTTAGAGATTCGCGGAGGCACAACAGCCCACCATAATCAACGCCACAGTTGATAAATGGTCATGATGGCTACAATCTCTCTTATGATAAATTACCTATAATTTGAAGAAAAACCATTGGATCTGCCTTAAAGCAGGGTACGCAATTTCTTATGATTTGACTGCGCCCTAATAAAGACCAGTTACGCTGTCTTAGGGCCGGTTTTTCAATCACAAGTTAACTTTAACCTTCAGTTTATTGCCAAGGAAACAAATGTCTTCGTACTTGTTACCATGGAATTAAACCGAGAGTTAGGGTTAACTTGTGATTGTAAAACCGGGCCTTACAGATGCTAATGTTGACTGAAGTCCTGCATGTAACTGTTTGCTGTGTTGTTCTCTGATCACTAGGTATGTAAATGTATATTTCGATGGTGATGGTAGTACAGCTGTATGACGTTTATGGTATTGAAGATTTGACTAGAATAAGAATACTACTCCTCGTAAGTTCTAGAAAATATTGGCAGATTAATCTAGGTAATCGAATTTGATTATTTAAATTATTCCCTGTCATATTAATAGCTTTTCGATTAGGGTGCACTGTCTGCACTGAGTGTATCTTCATCTCGTTTTATTTCATGAGGTTAAAAAGAGATGAAGAATACACTTAGTGCACATAATATACGCCAATCGAAAGCGCTATAACATTATTATTGCAACCGCCAAAATGTGTTGTGTGTCTAATGAATGAATTGCTTTGCACGGCTTATTAAATCATAATAAATCTCTTCAAGTTCTTGACGCTCTGTTTCATGTAGCTCTGAGTCTTCCAAATTTTCAATTTCTGTTTGTTTTAATGTGTCAATACATTCCCTCAGTTGAACTAAACTTTATATTTTTGTCTAACGAATTAAAAATGTTGAGAATTTTGTAACAGAAGCTTTGATTTGCTTGCGCTTGTTGTTGAGAGTCTTCAGTGATGTTACCGTACAGAATTATTTTATTTTGTGTATCGAAACCAGAAATTGTAATGTCAAACTTAAAACTTTTTATAAAAATCAACTGGAGAATCACTGCGTTAGTTTGTCGGCTCTGGCATTAATTCTTTTTTCTATAGTTTCGAATGCTGGAGTACTGTATTGCTTGTATTTTTCTCGAAGGACCAAATTTTCATATCCCGCTCATTTCGACCATATGTTAAATCTTGTTAAAAAGATTTCGTTCTCTTAAGTTTTTTATCCTCTTAAAAGAGATTTTTTTTCTGAATGCAACGATGTATCACATGATATGGAAACATCTTCAAAATTTTTAAAAACTGATCTTATTCCTTTTACTTTTTGTTTATCAAGTCAGGCTGCAGTCCCACTGACGGATCTCAGCCAATCCTGCACAAGCGATTAAAATTTTAAACCAATATCATCAGCACATAGCGGACAGAAAAAAGTGTAAAACTTTACTATTGCAACGAAGCGGTGCGATGTTATAAATAGATTGTGTACATACACGCCTGAACATATTTGCCGGCGCAGCGCATCTAGCTGATAGTGAGCAGTCGGTAAGCCAAAGAAATGGATCGGAAATCCGTTAGGACGGCATGATTCACAATAATGTCGTGGTTGACTGCGATGCTCGGACAAGATGCGCACGAGAGAGTGTGCTGCAGAGACGTGTCGTGTTTCTATTTAATTCAAATCAACTAAATTGTTGTTTCTAAATTCAAGAAAGAGCTGTTATTAGCTTCCGGAATTATATTCGCATTGTTACCGTGGCGATATTAGACTGATTGATTAAAAATCACATATAAGCGGGCGGAACATTTAACGCTTTAGACCCCCACGTCGAGTCGGACTGCCGCTGTCTCAAATTGGTTTGAAGCAGTTCACTTTCTTAGATCCTCCCTTTGATCATCAGTTATGGTTATTATGCCAGAAAGAATTTCATTTCAATGGTTAAAACTTTAATAGCTTGTACACTATTGTCCACGATGACAACGATCGATCAGTGGGACTGAAACCTTACCTGTAACTGCCTTTCTAGATATTGAGCTTTTTATACTTTACGAGTAAGTTCTACGTTCTTGTAGCACTTGGTATACGTACAATCGCGATTAAGCTACTCGAGACATATTGCCAGTTCTGTAACCCTTATTACCAAAGTTAACAAGGGCGCGGTTAGCTTGCAACGATTAGGATGCGCACTCGTCGAAGCGTGTTACCCTCCTCTACTCCTCTGGTTGCTACCACAAAAGCTATGTTCAGAAAGAAAGAAAATACAAATTTTAGAAATTATTTTGGAAATTAAAACGATTAAAAAAATTTACTGAATTATAGTTTAGTTGAGTTTTTAAATTTCAATCATTACTTTAGTACGTTAACCTGAGTAACATCGAGTAATTAGCAACGAACAGAGTTCAAGTAATAATTGATGATTCGCCTTGCAATTATGGGTGTAACCACGGGAGGGGACAAGAAGTTTTATAAACTGCAAAAAAATTGCTATTTGGTGATGATGAGTTAAAGTCACCGGCAAGAAAAGATTCTAATAAAAATCCTTTAGTTTTCGAATTAAAAATTCCAAAATTGTTGGTACGCCACTGAGTTAAGGTAACAAGCTGTTAGAGTAGTCACAACTTGGACATTTGGTGCGTTCAACGGACCCAACAGTTGATTAAAACCAGAAGCATGTTTCATTTATGTCGAGTTTTGAACGCTATGAAAATTATTGTTTATCAGTCAACATTTGACATGTGCAATGAAGTTAGATTTTCTTACATAATTACTCGCCATAATTATAAAAACTTAAGGAAGCCGGGTATCCGAAAGAGGTTAGAATCTGTCGTCGGAATAAACAAATGAACTGGAACCGCACTCACCGTAATTATTCCTGGCGAGTAAATCCGACAACTGTTGACAGTGAACATAAGTAACCATTAACCGTTCAGCGTACTAAACAAGTTAACATACTCAACAGTCGTGTCTGCTGAACGTGCCCTAATGGGCACAACTAAATTATAATTCAATAATTTTTCTTCATCGTTTTAGTTTCCAGAATAATTTCTAAAATTTGTTTTGCAACAAGTATTAAATTTTTTCTTTCTTTCTGAACGTAGCTTTTGTAGTTGCAATCAGAGGAATAGAGGAGGGAGAACACGCTTGGACAAGTGCGCATCCTAATTGTAATAATAATTTATTACCGAAATAAATTCCGCTAACACAAATAATGAGTTGAAGGACATAGTGCTATTTTATGGAAAAAAAAGAAATGGGTTTCGTCAATTTCTTAGGACTTCCAGATGCCACAGTTTTTTTTTTTTTTTTTGTACTAGCAACTTCCAAACACCCTGTATATCTCTGGTTTGGACAGGGACAACAATGATGTACAGGGTTTTTTTATATTTTGCACCCTATCTAGAGGGTTTATTTTAGGAGCTAGAGAAAAACTTTTAATGCAAAAGTTGTACGATTTTGTACCTATTATCTGTTAGATTATAAGCAACAAAAGCGCATCGCAAATTGGAGAAAAAAATATAATTTTTGTTTTTTTTTTAATGGAACGCCCTATATATTGTTTACTAAGATGAAAGACAATATTTTACTGATATCAAAAATATATAATGTGTCGATATTTGGAAGAGCCATTTGTGATATATTTGAGATTAGAATATCATTAAATTAATGTTTAAAATATCAAGGCGGCCTAGAATTTTGTTTTTTATTATTAAACCATTGTGTAGGGTTTCCAGTATTCTAATTTCTATTGTTTGTTGCTAACTAAAACAGCCATTTAAAACTTTTGTAAGCACCTTTCCAAGTCGTCTTGATCTTTGAAACATCATTATGCCGATATTTTAAACTTAATTATATCACAAATGACCCCTCCAAATGTCAACTTATTATATATTTTTGAAACCCGGAAAATATGATCTTTCATTTTAGCAAACAATATACAGTATATTCTAATTAAAAATACAAAAATTGTATCTTTTTCTCCAATTTGCGATGCGCTTTTGTTTTTTGTGATAACTCTGAAAGATAATAGCCATAAAATCCTACAACTTTTGTATTTAAAGTTTTTCTCTAGCTTCTAAACTAAACCCTCTAGATAGGGTGCAAAATATTTAAAAATAACCTGTACGAGACTGGTGATCGTATAATAATTCGGCAGGAGGAAATTCGGATGAGGAATTCTTCAGTAAGTGGAATTTTCTCAACTGATTTATTCTTGTTCCCTTCTTTCCACAGAGTTTTCTCCATCGCATTCTTGAAAATCCATTTGATCATTCGATGCCGTTTAGAAATGCACCGTAGTCTGGAGGGTGGTACCATTTTCTTTATAAAATTGTTTAAACATGTTCAATGTAAACCGCTTTCATTATCGGAAACAAGTGCGATCGGCAAACCTTCGATTAGCAGAACATTTTTAAGCATTTCGATAGTGGATTCTGTTGGTGGTATCCTTGACTCGCACAAAGTAGGGGTAGTTCGGAAAAGAATCCACGGCAATCATCCACATGCTACTTAAGAAAGGACTGATATATAATGTGGTAAAGATGTGTCGTTCACGAACGAATAGTTCATATCATTAGAATTAGAACACGAATCTTTGAATTGGTGAACGACATGAACGATATGAACGAATTGAACAAAATGAACGAAAGAACGTATCGGATCGCGCCGGCCGTACGTGCTTTCTTTCGCTTAAAAGTTTGAATTTTCGAATAGTTTGGACCTGAAGATCTGTTCTTGACAAGGGCGTTTTTGAATGCGCATACGCATTCGTTAAAAATGCGAACGTGTGTATTCTTGACCATTCGATTTTTTAAAACGTATGCGTTTTTGATGCGAGTGGACATTACCATTCGTTTTTTATTACGCGAGTACTTGTAACTGTAGTCAACGTCATATTTGTAGCAAACTGATTTGACATTTTACATAAAACAGAGTTTTCACTAAATATGCATCTTTTTGATAAAATTCACGTTTGAATTAAATTGAATAAGTATTGTTAGTATGTATAATCATACCAGAAGAATTTCTGTACTAAAGGAACAGAGGAGTGATGCAAAGAGTCTCTCGACGATTAGCTTTGCTTTACTTTACTTCAGACCATTTTGAAAACTATAAGGTACCGAATAACTTATATTGTGATGACTAAAGGCAGGGTGGCCAGATATCCTCTATTTTTAAAATAATGATGTAAAATAAGTCCCAGTACTATTTATTAACCACTGCCCATTATAACATGCGGTAAACATAGGTACGGCATTGATGAGAATCTTTTTCATCGTGTCCTCTTTTCTTCAACTTAGGAATCTGACAACCTTAATTGAAGGTCTAAATTCTAAATTAACAAATTTTTGTAACTCTGCAATTTCGTTATTGGTATTTAACTACCATTAGACAAGCAGCTTCTTTGCTACGGTTCTTTGTAAAGTAAGGTAATAATTTGAGGAAGACTATCGATGCATTATAATCACTGACATCCCATTAAACTGAGTAATTTTAGGTGCTATCTTTAGCTTAAAAGTTTGAATCGTGTTTCGAATAGTTTTGATTGACAGTTCATTTGTAAATAACCATAATTCAATCCAAACAAGTTTTAAAAATAGCGAGATTCAAAGAAAAGTATGTCTGTTTTTGAAACAAAACACGTATGGATCACGATTTTGTGAGCGAAAAAAGCACCTTTTGAGTACATCTCACAAATAGTTTTTCAAAATTCATTTATAATATAGTCGGGGACAACATTGTGGGTACAGAAGAGAGTTCTATCGTATTTAAAAAGGATATATACACAGAATTCAAATATAAACAAAAATAATCAACTGAACAGTTTATTGACAACTAAATATAATATTCTATCAAAAAAAGAGAAAAGATAAACGAAAAAACAAGTACTTTATTATAATAACTTAATAATTTCTGAAATAAGAGGTGGACAAAATTATGGGTACAATTTCTTTTTCAAATTTGCGTTGCATAAATTTCACCAGAATTAATATTTAGTATGACCTCCCTTGGTTACAATGACTGCTGTAATAAATCTTTTCAAATTCTTGACGCTCTGTTACATGTATGATGTTATGCCAAAAAGAAGTAAATTTTATCCATTGTAATGAAATTCTTTTTAATTAATTTAATTTTAATTGTCCACGATGAGCACGATCAATCAGTAGGACTGAAGCCTTACCTGTAACTGCTTTTCTAGATATTGAGCTTTTTATACTTTACGAGTAAGTTCTACGTTCTTGTAGCACTTGGTATACGTATAATTGCGATTAAGCTACTCGAGACCTATTGCCAGTGCTGTAACCCTTATTACCAAAGTTAACAAGGGCGCGGTAAGCTTGCAACGGCCTCGATTAGGATGATCGCGACTGTATAAAATTCATCATATTTTACAAAATTGTCTATTATAAGTTGTAAGTGTGAGTAAGTAATAACTCTGACAATATTGACAGGCACGTATAATGATAATCGTGCTTTTTGTTTCGAAACATAATTTCACAGAAAATTTGATGAACAAAAACCAAAGTTTTTATGGTCATAGCACTAGCGATTTTTGTAAAAAATAAGTTCAGTTTTTCAAAATTTTGAACAAGTTCCCGTATCACGTGATACATCATTGCATTCAAAAAAAAAAGATCTCTCTAAAAAGGACAAAAAAAATATGAGAGGTGCTGCAGTCGTTGAGACTTGAACTAAAACTCAACGACTTTTCTTTTCAATGCAAACGCGTAATCAGAAAACGTGCGATGCTTGTTATAACGGACGAAATTACTGCAATGACTGCTGTAAGTTGCCGTGGTATGCTGTCAATTAAATTTGTTTATTTCTGCTGGAATTTCTTCCCAAGCAGCGATCAGTTTGTTAAAGTAAGATGTGGCATTTGTTACTCCTTCTCGTGAAATTTTGCAGCCCACAAGTGTTCGATTGGGTTTAGATCCAGACTTTGAGGCGGCCACTGAAGAACTTCAATGTCATTTTCTTGGAAATAATTCTTAGCAACTCGCGAAGTATGGTTGGGATCATTATCCTATTGGAAAATAAAGTCGTCAAGGTCCATCTTTTCGAGCGAAGGATACAAATTTTTTTCCAAAATTTTTTCGTATGATATTCCTGTCATCGTACCTTCGATAACTAAATATCGTACACCACTTTTACTAAAACAACCCCATACAAGAACATTGCCGCCTCCATGTTTAACTGAAGACTACCATTTTAGAACTTAAGGCTTCTCCTGCTCGTCTCCATACTCTACCTCTTAATTTTGACCGAAAAAGTTCAAATTTACTTTCATCGGACCACACCCCTTTTTCCCAATAGGGTGGGGGTTTATTTACATGTTGTTTTGCAAATGCTAATCGTTTTTTCTTATTTCGTTCACTAATGATTGGTTTCTTTCTCTTTAAACAACTTTGAAGGCCAGCCTCCTTAATCCTTTTTTTAATTGTTTTAGTAGAAACGTTTATATTGACACTTTCCCTCACTTGGCGAGCACTTGCACTAGGATTTTTTCTCACTTCCCGCACAATTCGAGCATCATCTCTTGGTGTGGATTTTTTTTGTTGTCCTCGACCCGCGATATTTTCAGTATGTATTATTAGTGGCTTCAACAATACGTTTTTGAATTTCCAAAGCGATTTCTTTTCTGACAGCCATGAGAAATTTTTAGTTTAAAAACGAACTTTCTTAGGACATGTCACTATTAATTATTAACTCAATAAAAATGCCGTTTTTCAGATTAATTCACTAATATTGTGTGCACGCTAGAATAGTTCTGATAAAACTAAAGCTGCATCGTTGTACCCATAATTTTGTCCAACTAAAAACATCTATAAAATAAACAAAACAAACCCCACCATTAAGAGATTATTCATTTATGAAATAAATGATAAATGCTTTTTGCACAGTTTTAAGACGCTGTTGTCGATTTATGAATGCTGCAGGTATAAACGAATAAACTTTTGCGGGAAATAACCAGTAATATAAATGTCGTACCCACAAGTTCAGCCCCGACGTATATGTATACCCATTATGAAATATATCGTACTTACTTATATTTAATGCATTTTAATGAGAGCGAGATATTTTATTTATATTTCGTAGAGTTAGATTAAAACTGATTTCGTATCGACGTGTCGACATCGATTAAGTTTATTAATAGAATTAAAAACAATAGTATTTTTGTATGCAATAACGTAGAATACAATTATCATTCTACTAAAGAAAGAATTCTTGTAACTTAAACGACAAGAGTACCTACCTATTACTTGCTCTGTACAATAATTCATAAATGCTTTGCAATAATTGTCATTCACGACGGATATGGCAGAATTTTCAAAACACGGCATTGCCAAATGTCGCCACTCGAATAAATGCGAGTGCTACCATTTATTTTCGTACGAAATTTTCAAGTGGTCTAGAACAACTTAATATCTGTTTTTTATTTATTTACCATCAAGTAGGTCGTGATTTTATTTTATTATGTTGGCTATTAAAGTAAAATTAGACATATAAAATAGCGACATCTTACTATCGCTTTTTGACCTAACATTGCAGTAGGATAGACACACTGAAGCGGGATTTGCTCCTAATGAGTCCCCCATGCAAGGCGGCCATGCTTGCTGTCAAAGCATAATGAAAGATTTTAGAAAAATTTTGTGCAAATCGTTTTTGATTGCAGTGAGAACCTCGAGCAGCCTCTGGACAGCTGTTTCAGCCCTGCTTGGGGCTTCTTCAGCAGAAACGTAGCTCGACATTCCCACTGCAGACCAAAAACGACTTGCCCAATTTATTCGCAATTGCGATGTAAGAGTGATGAAAAAACGATTTGCACAAAATTTTTCTAAAATCTTTCATTATGCTTTGACAGCAAGCATGGCCGCCTTGCATGGGGGACCCATTAGGAGCAAATCCCGCTTCAGTTTGTCTATCCTACTGCAATGTTAGGTCAAAAAGCGATAGTAAGATGTCGCTATTTTATATGTTCATCACTCTTACATCGCAATTGCGAATAAATTGGGCAAGTCGTTTTTGGTCTGCAGTGGGAATGTCGAGCTACGTTTCTGCTGAAGAAGCCCCAAGCAGGGCTGAAACAGCTGTCCAGAGGCTGCTCGAGGTTCTCACTGCAATCAAAAACGATTTGCACAAAATTTTTCTAAAATTAGACAAATTAATTTCATGTCATAATAACATATGCCAAAATGCGACACTTCAAATCAGATAGATCAACCGGTGTTATCAACTCCCAACTTTAAAAAATTTCCGTTTTCGTCTAGTACCTACGTTAATTAATTAATTATTTTATGTTAAAATGGTGAAAATTGTAAAACGCGAGATGAAAATTGCTACACAAAAAACATTTGTAAGATGTCAAACGGACAGGCCAGATTTTGGGGAAAATGGAAATTACTGAAAGATTAGAAGAAATTTTTGCAGTGAGTACAATATTTCAAATTTGTACGTGGATTCCATAGAGTCCTGTTGCTATAAAGAACGATGAACTATAAATTGCGTCAGCATTTATGAATGGAGCTTCCTTGTACGTACTTTTCATTTAGAAATACTTATTGTAGATGTCACAAAAGTGTGTAGGGGATACATTGACGAAAAAACGAGACGAATTCTTCTGGCAAACGTGTACAAATTTTTAAATTACATGTTTAGAAAAGATTTGCAACGACTAATTCGGCAATATAATTTGAGAAATGAAAATATACCTTGTGACGAAAAGAAAATATTGCAACATTGCTTCATTCGCAGTAACCTTAAACACAAAATCAAAATGACTTTCATTTTCAAAGTTTAGTTACTTGCATAAGTACCACTTTTTCCCTAGACTCTCACGGCATACTTCGATGGTAAATAAATAAAAAAGACAGATATTATCTAAGGCGTATACGCTTTTCGCATTCGTATATTACAAATGCGAGTACAAAAATTCACTTGTCGAAAACATGTCCCCTGGTCTACTCGACCGGGAAGCAGTATTTCCCGGTTGACTATTTCGTGCGTATTACATTAACTAGAGGGCGATAAGTTCAAAAATACATTTTCCTTTACTTATATCAGAAACACTTATGTTTCCAACCAACACTTCTTTTCGGCCAGATATAATTTCCAAATAATCTGACCGAGAATTGACAGAAGACTAAACTGCAGACCCTCTAGTTAGAGCATGGCCTGCTACATTAACATACACTAACGTGTATGTATGGCCACTCCAATTCGCTTAAAATTCGGGTCCGAGAAAGTAGGCCATGAGGTCCTCCCCTCAGCGCTATCTACGTTCCGAACTACAAGGGAAAAATTATAAAGCTCACAGAACTGACGTGTTTTTGACAGCGTCTCGCTTATTAAGTGTATAATTCGAATTTGGCGGAGTTTAAAATTGCTAAATAATATTCTACTTAGATTTATGGCTGGAACTCTACGGAAAGTTATTGAATATATTTCTAACTACAAGGAAAAAAATATAGAGCTCACAGAACTGTCGTGTATTCGACAGCGTCTTAGGTATAACGTGTATAACTCGAATTTACCAGGATTTAAAATTGCTCAAAAAATAATCTAATGAGACTTGTGGCCGGAACTCTGTAGAAAGTCCTTGGATACGTTCTGATCTACAAGGAAAAAATTGTAGAGCTCATAGAACTGTCGAATATTCGACAGCGTCTCATCTGTATCTGCGTAACTAATCATATTGTGTTATTAGAGTTTTCTAATAAGAAATAGCAATGTTTTTCTCTAGAACTCTTTCTAGAACTCATGTAGAACTACAGATCTTTTAATTTCCTATAAGAATAGGTCGTTAATTTTGCGTAGGACAAAGTGAGACGCTGCGTGAACTTGGCGTCTTGGCTTTTTTTCGCTTTAATGAGCAGAACTATCGATTTTATCTATCAGGAACTATAGAACTATTAAAAATAAAGCCAGAACTCACTAGAACTTATGAGATTCCATGAAATGATACGCCAGCTTCACAGACACACATACCCTCTCTAAATTAAAATTTCTACGCCTGACAACTTCGCTTTAAATTCATAGTTAAAATTTAAAATGAAGTATTTAACCTCAAACCAGTTGTTGCGTACTGACCTCTGTTTATATCTGCCCATGTGTTTTGTGTTTACCACAAGAGCCTCAGAAGAACCGCCTGCGGAATTTGATAAAAATGACAGTCTGCGATACGGTTCTGCCATCTAGCGAATTTTTACAAACTACTCAACTTGCTCAAAATTTTAAACTGAAAATGGCGGCGAGTGAGCGTACCAGTGTTCTCTACATCGTGGGTCAAACGTAGGTATTTTAAATATTGCTACGACGCGGCAGAACGTTGTTATCTGTAAAACTTTTAAAAATGTTTTGGTCTACTGTAATGTCAATGTGACAGTACTCCTACTCAAGTGTATTTATGTACGTAACTGATGTTGAGGAACAACAAATTGGTCGCAAAAACGCATTAAAAATTAAAAAGAAAAGAAAATGCTCAAAATGTCCACCATTCATTTTTAAACACAATCGTCCTTTTCTCAAAATGCTCGATTTTGAGTTCGTGACCATTTGAGGTGTTATTGTAGCAAAAGTATCTTGGATTCGATTCCTGAGCTGTTCTTTGGTCGCGGACAAAAGAAAAGGTACTGGCGATCGTCTTTTAATCAGTTGAATTGAAGAACTCGAAACACCCAGTTCACGTGCAACTTCTTTTAAATTTCTTGTGCCAGTTTCCTCAAACGCATTTAGTATAGCTTCTTCGTTTTCGACAGTTCGAATTCTTCCAGGAGCACCACCAATTTCGTTACGAGTCGGAATAACTTCACCAATATTTTGTATTCTTGCGACAGTCCTAAACATCACTTTATGGTTTAGGGGATGGTCGAGAAAGCGCGGGAAAAAAACTTGTGCTGCCTCCTGACGTTTTGACCGCATTTCTCATAAATAATTATCACATAAAGCATAAAGTATGAAATAAATCTTAAATCTTTCAAAGGACAGGTACAAAGATTGACAGCAATGTTACAATAAAGTGGACCAGTTTGTTCACATTTGTTTAGTATCAAGAATGTATTTCTAAGTATCCTAGCAATTTAACTAAAGGCTACGGAATACCTGTGGTCATGGTCATCTTCTGTTCCGCTTTTAGGATTGGCTATTGCTTTTTATTCTTAACTCGCTTATCCTTTGCATTAGACAATTTTAGTTTTCTAATGTGTGTCGCATTGCCATCGGCATTTGCCCTTGCTCTCTGGGGCGTGAGTTCTGGGACACGGTGAATATATAGGGAGATTCAAGCAATCCATTCATTAAAAGTTTACGGACTTCCTCTTTGAATTTCTATTTCATATTTTGCGGTCCTTTTCTCTTTTCATTCATGTAAAATTTTTATATCCTTACATAAGAAAATTTTCGAAAAAACAAAAAAACTTACCTGCATAACTTATCATTAAAGCTACGGTTTCCAAATAGATTCGATCGGGCTGAAACTGACCGCAACTCTAACCAAAAGCGAAAAATTAAATGAGGTTGATTTCTTAGACTCCGCTCGGTTTTATTGTTTTTAATTAAACGGACGTCGCCGTTGGCGTCGGTCGCGATTAGTTTCAGACCGACCGAATCTCCTTGGAAACCGCAGTTTTAATGGTAAATTATTTCACTTTATATTGTAGAACACTCCGTTTTAGCTTACATCGTGGAACACTTGCTTAATCAACAATTAAGAGAGAGATTCACTGGCTTGCTTGGCATAAAAATAAATAACATTTATGATTACCGATTATGTACTTTGGCTCTTTCATCCATGGACCACATCAAGATTTCACTGATTCACTGCCGTATTCATTATTACAGATCACTGGCTACTGCCTATATATTAATGAGTCCCATTCATTAATGACTTCTATGCCTTTACCAACTTCCCTTTTTATGCCACCCGTGCCGGATGCTACAAAGTGCGTTTTCTAATAGGTTGGGTCAACAGACGAATATTAAAAAGTAAGCGTCCCGAGAAAACACAGATAAAAAGCGTGCGCGTTAACTGCTCTCCAATAAAAATAAAATCCGATGATGTAGCGCAAGTAAAGTTTAATGACACGGATTCCCCTTATGGAATTCCCTTTTATTACGTTCGTTCGCGTACGTTCGTTATATAGTATAAGATACTTGATCTGCAACGCAAGCAGACGCCGCGTTGGTAAATACACGCGAAACCCGCGTCAATAACCGCACCTGTGAATGCAGCCAAACTATTTTTGATTTAAAATACGCGTATTGAATTTTGTGTAAAAGTTAAAAAGTAAAACTAATTCAGAAAATGATTTTTCAATCGTGAAGTTAATAATGGTCGCAATTTTCTATTTTTGAAAATTTCGATTTCTCGAATTTCGTGCCAACTTTGAAATAATCGACAAGATGTGTTTTTTTGCTTTTTGTTTTGGTTGATGCACGAATTGATCCCAGTAATTTTTTTTTCGCAAAAATCAAAAATGAAATATTTCCCATGTGGTTACGAACATGAATGGCAATGTATAGTTTAAAATAAACAAGCTTTAATGCTTTTACTTTCTGAATCAATTCTAACCTTTCTTTTACTTTTCGTTGAAACTTTTTTTTAATCGACAGCACTATCCTATTAATTATGTAATGCTTTAATGCGTTTCAAAAAAAAAAACAACGGATTTGTATAAATATAAGGAGAACTGAGAATTTGCAGAACAACTGAATAATTCTAACTGCAGATGTGTTTCCACCCGGTTTATTGAATGCACTCGGTGCATTGGGTGCACTGCCGGTTTGCCTGTATTTACAAAAGAAATAAAAAGTGCTTCAAAATGATATCAAATATAACTATTTTGTATACAGGGTCTCCCAAGTTGAGTGACCTATTAAAAGTTCTCGGGGAAAGGAATATACAAATATTCTGAAAATTAACACTGCCCTAGGAGGAAGCGATCAAACTAAAATATTTTCGCTTTTATATCACTTCCGGTTATACCGGAAGTCGCCATTAGCTTTCTTATTTTAAATGGAATTCTATCCTTTTTATTACAAATTCTGATTCTAGGTGTTATTATAAGTAATTGTTATTAAGGCTTCCCTGTACTTAAATGTAACTGTTATGGAGATATCTTCGAATTTCTGAAAAAAATTATTTCGTTGGGCTTTCATTTAAGATAATATATTTACGACACCTTCAAATTTGAAGATTCAAGTTGCCTGTCGTTTGAAAGAATAATGTTCAGCTTTTAAATCACATAATAGTTATCACAAAACAAACAACAAAATTCACAGCTGGTCAAAATATGGTGTCGAGCTTGGTTTCTTCAACTGTCCAAAACTCAGTTTTCGTAAATGGAACAGTCTGTATATTTTTCCATTATAATATGCCGAACCGAATTCTACTTCGATTAGTGGTAACATTCTCTATACCTATTTCCGTTAATTTTCTTGTTATCAATTATTTTTTCTTATAATGGCATATTTTGGTAAAATTATGGTAATTTTTCGCAGTAAGTGTCGACAAAACAAAAATATTTATTGAGTTACAAGCTATATTTAACAGATACATGCAACAAAAAAATAAAGAAATTGATAAAATTAACAAAACAAATAAAAAGGAACCTTAATGTTTAATCGTCTTTAATTACGACACGATGGTTTTTTTTGTGCAAAATTTCTACAAAGTGATAGATATAGGTTACCATTAGTTGATTTTATTCTTGTCTCAGTTACTTGCTGATTTTATACAGTATTTACGACGTGTCATACAGACTTTAGAGTAATACTAAAATAGTAAAGGAGACTGCGGTTTAAGAGATAATTGAAATTAACCTCCGCCCACAATAATTTTTATATCCGTAGATACGTATTTCGATTAGGTTGTTTTTCGACATTTTTTAGTGCTTTTAAGTTAGTAGCGTACTGAAGATGGCAGCTTAGCTGCCGAAATACGTATCTACGGATATAAAAATTATTGTAGGCGGAGGCTAATTTCAATTATTTTAGAGTAATAAATAAAACTGTTTAATTATTTTTAGCACTTTACCAATTGTAAGTTTTGCTTTTGCTTTTCATTAACAAAAATGTTAGCCTGACAAAAAAAATTGTTTTTGAAAGTAGGTGTATAATTATGCTTTTAAGACCCTTGTTTATGAATATACAAGTATTACGATAGATATTTACCTATGGCTTTGTTCCAAGATGTACCATAAAATAATGTTATGGTTAGCAATTATTTATTTCTTTAAAAAATAGGAATTCAATATCTGCATCTTTCTTTTTAGAAAAGAATAATTGTATTAAGGCTTATTAATTAACAAATAAAATAAACAATTATATTGATAACAAGAAAACTAATGGAAAGGAATGCTACTACGAATCGATGTAGAATTCGGTTCTGCATCTCATGATGCAAAATTATACAGAGTGTTCCATTTACGAAAATTGAATTTTGGGCGGTTGAACAGAACCAAGTTGGACACCATATTTTGACCATCCCGTGAGTTTTTAAAAGATAACTAGGATATGATTTGAAAGGCTAAACATTATTCTTTCAAACGGCAGACAACTTGAATTTTTAAATTTGAAAGTGTTGAAAATACATTCTCTTAAATGAAAGGCCACAGAAATAATTTTTTTCAGAAATTCGAAGATATCTCAAAAACCGTTACAATTAAGTATTCGGAAGCCTTAACAACTTTTGCGTGGAATAACGTGTAGAATCAGATTTTGTAATAAAAAGTATAGCATTCCATTTAAAATAAGAAAGTTAACGGCAACTTCCACTATAATCGGAAGTGATATAACAGTGAAAATATTTTAATCTGAAAGATCACATCGTCCAAGGGCGGTGTGTTAATTTTCAGAATATTTGTATGTTCCTTTCTCCGAGAACTTTTAATAGGCCACTCAACTTGAGAAACCCTGTATATTATCGCTGTATAATTATTTTATAAGACCTAACGTTAGTTTTAAAAACTTATTTTGTTCAGATTTTAAGCTGTAAAGTTCTCACTGAAATTTAAAAGTTTACTAGTCACCATACACTATGAAACGTAAATGTAAACTTGCAAACAACTTACGAGCAATTAAATAAAATCAAGAAAAGTTTATTTTGTTCGTTCGATTTGAGCGGGGAATTTTTGAATGCGCCTAGTGTATTCATGTATCCACTCTGATGAAAATGGGTGTTTTCATTATTACTTAATCTCTAATTTAAACAACAGGGTCCAGTAATTATAAACAGGAAAGATCGAAGCCAGTTCTGGTTGAAAGAAAATTTTTTTTTCCGTCAAACTTATGAGCAAGTAAAATCCACTATTTTTCAACTTGTTTTACTTAATTTAGTTTTTTAACTTTTGCAAAACTTGTAAGCTAAGAATAAAAGTTTATGGCCGTCGCGGTTAATCGCCGCCCATATGCACTACACGCATTCTCCATTCACCAAGACAGGCTTTATGTGAAAAGTTACTTGGAAAAAAAACAATAACAAAAAAATACTGTACTAATGAAAACAAGGAAAACAAAGCTGCACTGTAACAAGTAGCGAACAGTATCAGTGCTTACTTAACAACGTAAAGAGTAGAAGACATACAGGGTACATTTAGCACACAAAAATTATGTAATAAAAGATGATACAATAATAGTAAAATAAGAAACAAAAATATACTGTAGCGAATATTTTAATAATTTTCCTGAATCTTACGATAAGAGTAGCGTCTTACCCTTCAATTGTGTGAATATTTTCTGTTACTTGTTTCTGTCTCATATTTTACAACAATGTTTTTTTTTCTTTTGTGTGTAATGTCTTTAATAGGAAGCGGCTATGTCAATAAATGAATATTCTGATCACAACAATATATTGAAAGAAAAAATAAATACATTGATAATTTATACCGGGTACTGCGTTTTGAAACACAACATAGGAAATCACATGTTAGTTTAAATGTGCTCGAATATTGACTTCCCTAATTATTTTACGGCAAAATTCCATTTGGGTTTTTTAAAGTACTCTTCGAGATGAATCTCGCTGCGAAATTTGACAATTTTTCATTCACTCAGTTTCAGAATATTTAAAAGGATTCTGCAACTAAATTCAATTTATACCAAATTATCAGCACAGCCTTGATCAGTGATAGTGAAACCTGGACAGATAATTATTAAGTCTAATCGTTTTTGAAAAAGATTGATAGAAAAAACTTATCCAGTAATTTATTTTAACATTTAGTGATCAAGGCCGTGCTGATAGTGGTATAAATTGAATTCCGTTACTGATCTTTTCTTAATATCTGGAAACTGAGCGAATGGAGATTCATCTTGAAGAATACTTTAAAAACCTAGATGGAGTTCTGCTGTGAAATAATTAGGGAAGCCAATATTCGAGCACCTTTAAATTAACATAGGATTTTCTATTTTGCGTTTCAAAACGCAGCACCCTGTATGCGAAAGGAGATCAAGGATAACAGGAACAGAAAACTATAAATTAAATTGAAGAGAACACAAAAATAAAAAGTAAGCATAAAAAACTATTTAAAAAATAAATATTATTTTTGTAAGGCTAGCAAATATGTTTATCGAATTTATTAATAATCAATAAAGTAAAAATAAATTTTCGGTGAAATATTTTTTAAATAATAAAACCAAATACTAATCTTATCATTTTCCGTTCAATTACATTAATGTAAAATTGGTAAAATTTTGTTTGAAAAAGAAAGCAATTATAAAGTTGCAATTTATCGTGACTTCAAGTTCCCACCTTAATTTGGACTTTTCTTTCTTTCCGTATACTAAGTAGCAAACAAACGCAACTTTTAAAACTTATGCACAACCACCTAATTAAATTTCACTCGCAGAAAAAACATGACAAACTTTTTCATGTAACAAAACCCCAAACGTCAATAAATCTTTCGGGAGCGTAACGTTCATGATTTATAGACCATAGCACTACAATGTCAAGAAAAAACTTCTGCTTCTGTTGCCTTCTAATAAATTTGATTTGTCTTCGTCCTTTTTATGTATGAGCGCACACGGTCACTTCTTTACTTCCGATTAAATACGTAAACCTTGCAAAGTACAAGTGCTAATTTATATCTTGACAATAAAAGAGCGAATGATTTCCAAGAAAAATGCTATAACACGAAGAATATTCTCTAATTGCACGCTGAAAAATTACATGATGATTTCAAGTATCTTTGTTTAGTTGTACTGTTTATGCTACCGCAAGATACTTATTAGTCAGAAAATTTTAGGCTATAGTTATAAATACCGGTTTAGAAGTTTCATTATGATTGTGCTCGTTGTAGGTGGTTTAGTTGTATAAAATAAAATTTTGTTATTTCTGCCTTTTTATGGGCCATAGGTCATTACTATTCTCACGCTTAACCAATATCAAAATTAGTTTTTACAACATTTGTTGCTAAAAACAACATTCTCGTAAACTATAAGAGATACAAAAATGGTTAAAATACAGAAAAGTTACGCTATGTTGAGGTCTAAAAGAATATGTGACAAAAATTTTTCTATTTTCATTCGTTTTTGAAATATCTTCAAAAAACTGGAAATTCTAATGTCTTCTTTATTTCTTAAGAGTGAAACATAAAATTCTATGTTTTTATATTAAATTTGATGGACAACGTAATGCAGTTCGAACAAATAGGTTAAGTTTGACGGTTACGTAGATACGACTGTCAGCTGTTTCTTTTCTTATGGACGCTACCTTAGATATTCGTAGTACGTAATGCAGAATAATTTTTTAATATGATCATGCGGACATTTATGCTTTTGTTTTAAAACAACATATTAGGGTACTAAGAATTTTTGTTAAAAAGTATTTTTTATGTAAATATGTAAGTACCGTAATTGAATAAGATTTATTAATTTAATAATAATTTTAGTTCTGAATGTTTACACGCATCCGCCTCTAGATATATCTTCTTTTTTCAAAATCTTTTGTAATATCATGATATTTTGTTTTAAAACAAAAGCATAAGTGTGTCGTATGGTTGTATGCAGATTTTGTTTTTGTATCACGTGGTATGAATACTCAAGATAGCGTCCATAAGAAAAAAAGACAGTTGACAGTCATATCTGCGGAACTGTCAATCCTAACCTATTTCTTCAAACTCTATTAGATTGTTCATCCAATTAAGGAAGATATTCGAGATTTTCGAAAATTAGAATTCTCAGTTTTTTGAAGATATTTCTGAAACTAATGAAGGTAGAAAAGATTTTTTGATTGTTTTGATAGGCTCCAAAATAGCGCAACTTTATTTTGTAATTTAACCGTCTTTGTATCTTTTATAGTTTACGAGATCCCTTGAATTAGTTGTAATTGTAGTCGTAGGATACCGCTGTTTTAGTTATTAATATCTTTTTAATTAATAAAATTTATTTCACAAACTGCAACTTGATTAAATAAACTCTAAATTTATCAAAACCACCATTAACAAAATGTCTATATCACTTTGTTTTCGAGTTTTGTTTTAATTAATCAGCGGCTGTCATCAACGTGCTTTTGGATATTAAAAGAAAACATGAAATAGCGGTAGCTTTTACGTGACTACATTTGTTTAAATAGTTGTTTCGTATGAAACAGTGTTCAACTAACTTTTAAGTACCTAAAATTTGAATTAAAACGTAAAATATGAGTACTTTTGCTTGTTAATTAATGTCACTTTAAACTCTTGTAACTTTTTAGTTATTGATTTTTTAGCAAAAGTTTATTAAGAAAAAGCTTAAATTTGATCTCCTTCAGCAATATTTAAATTCTCCTCCGTACGTTATGAGACAACCAGTATTTTTGTTTTCACAAATAGCACATCAGCTGAGAATATTTTCACTATAAGAATTAGTTGGGGCATCACAAATTGACTAGGTTTTTTTTAAGCGTATCTCGTTGTCCGGGTAAATCTGCTTCCAAAAAAATATACGTAATATAATTGAGCCTATATATTCGTATATTAATCAGTGGAGCACTTTTTGTTGTCTAGTTAATTTCATTATTAAAGCGAATCGCAGGGTGCGAATTGTAAGTAAATGACTACAAGTCTGTAAATATGTAAATTTTAAATAATTAAATATTTAAATTTAGGATTTCTTGTAATATCAAATATCAAAGTAAACATACATAGCAAGTAACGTTAAATTAAACTATAAGACATTGTGGATGTATTTAAATAATACAGTTATAGTTTTTGTTGTATCGATATGCTTTATATATTACGAATGATTGAACTCGTATTGTGATAATAATACCTGCATTTAAAAAAAAAATTGAGGAGAATTGTCGAATATATTTTTATTTTAATTTAGATGTACAAACCATGTAAATAATTAAATTTAAAAATGTGTTATGCCCATGGCCAGGTACTTGATATCAAACATTTATAATACAATATTATTAGGGTATATGAGTATATTGTACACATTCATTAAATATATTGTTCGTGCTGCGTTAATATATATGAACAAAATAAAGTAATTAAAAACATTTTGTTTTGAAATATTTTATCCTTGAAATCACAAAAACTCATTCATCACTGCAGATAATTAGGTCTCCAAAAGGATCAACTAATTCATTTTTGTTGATTAAGTAAAGAGAAGTTTGTGCAGTTGTTATATTATCTCAAGTCTCGACTTATTCAGTTCTATTGTTTCTTAAATGTATAAAAAGTCATTAACTGTTTGTCTAACAAAGATAATTGTAAAGGAAAGCCAGCACAAACACAATGTGAAAAGGGAGTTATTATTGGCATAACAGACAGGGAAAGCAACTGCCTACATAAGTTTCGGTCTTATTAGACCTCATCCGGACAGTATAACCAAGTGTAAGGGTGTTAACACTATGACATAAACAATAATGACAGTCGACCAGGAGACCGAATGCACATTTGTTGCAACTACTGAAGAGGACCAACATTTCGAGGGCAACATCCCAGTGTCAACACCTTACACTCGGTTATACTGTCCCAATGAGGTCTAATAAGACCGAAACGTACTTTCCTTGCCGATAATAACTCCCTTTTCACAAAGATAATTGTGATGTATTTTGAAACTATTTAATGATGATTTAATGTATTGATTATTGATGTGTTATTGATTGATTATTATATTATTGTAGGTATTTAGATCCTGTTGAATGTTCAGTTGCAGAACATAAAGAACTCAATCATAAATCAATGAAAAAAAGAAACTAATTATAGGCAATATAAAGTAACTAAAATGAACTTGAACACCTTAACCATTGTAAGAAAATTGACATACATAAAGAAGTAGGGGAGAGCGGGGCAGGTTTGGACTTTAAACGTGTAAAAGTAATGAAAAAAATTTTGTACCCCCATGTATTCGTTACTTTAGATTTTGGTACCCGTTAAAAAGTATTCGTTATTCGTTACAATAATATAATTAAATAATCAGATAACATGGGTGGATATAATTTTCAACTTAAAATGGTAATACCTAATAAAGTTACTTTTATTATAATTTAGTTTATTAAAAAGTACTCAAAATACAATTACTACTTACTAAAAATGCATACAAAAGCCGTGGACAGTACGTACAAGCAATGTACAAGTATAAGCAGTTGATAAGCAATCTATTAAAAAGATAAACAACTTATAACTGAAATTACTGATTCAACCAACTGATCGGAAACTCGCAGTTTTTCGTGTAGAAACGTGAGCACAATTTTTAGCTGTATTTGCATTGTGGCCTCCCAAATAAAAGTGAAAAATTCGTAGCGATGGTCACAACGAAAGTTTCGCGCAGGTTTCGCATTAGTTGCAACAAATTCGCTTATCTATCCACACCAAAACATAATCGTCGGACTAATAGCGATGTACTCTTCATCCAACGAAGAGGATGTACTTTTGTTTCTTGCCTTAGAAGCTGAAGAAAATTCCAGGTTTGTATTTTTATCATAATTCTTTACATCATTAATATTAACTTTGTTTTAACTTTCAAATTTTCGAGCAGTTAGAACAAAGCTAATATCTTTTCTTCCAACAGCTGTTTTTCTAGCGGAAAGAAAAGGAGGACATAGGAATATAAAAACAATTTAGAATGTAAGGAATTTGGAGAATATCATACACCGCTGCAACAACTTCGACAAGATAACACACCGGTTCTTTATTTATTTTAGAATGCCGAATGAGTGTTTTGACGAAATTTTAAATCTTGTCAAAGAAGACATTACAAAAATGAATACTATATCTACTATAAAAGTCGTTACGGTCCGCCAGGAGTTCACTTATTAAGTCAGCAAGCGAAGGCTTCGTACCTCGAATAAATAGAAAGTACATTTTGTAGAAGTGTTATTTGATAGACAAGTGTTGCAGCTCATTACTATTGTGTTTTTAATTGTGTAAAGCAACAGTTCATAATTAAAGTGTTCTGAAAATTAACGACTATAATTTGTGAACACCCAAATTCGTAACAATATAAATTCATATCGTAGCTCTTTTCATACATACTACATACAAGTTCAAATAAATTATTCCATTTTCCAAATTTATTTTCAAGTGGTTTTAATTCACTGTACATGAGTTTCAATTTGCATGGCCGCTCTTTATGTAATTAAAAGAAAATACATCGTACAAATGAAATAAGTGAATACTGCGCAACTGCAAATCTCAATTTTCTGCAATCTTGATTGTTTCATTTTGTATGGATTCCTTTTGTACAGGGTTAGTCCCTTCACGCTGTTAATTGGGAATCAAATAAGATACAAGGTACAAAAAGATAAAACAAAATCAAGATACATAAAAAGTACTAATTCTTCAGTGAAACATCCGCTAGACGGCGCTGTATGTACTATGAGCTTCAATCTTTTAAATGAGAAGCTGTCCAGCATTTTGCTATTTTTAAACAGTCTTCATTTATTTTTGAGTTAATTACAGGTAATTTATGCTTGTCTAAAACCGTTTCTCATCCGTATTAACTTTGAAACAAAATAAAACTTTTTGAAATTTGAACACAAGCAAGATCAAAGCAAATAAGGAGTACCAAAGCCAGAGACATAATTAAGTTAAAACGTTCACTAGGTGGCCCTGTGCGTACTATCGACTTCATCATTTTATATGGCAACCTGGCTTAAGAAGCATGTCATTTTAAACGACTTTTAATTCTACATCTAATGACATTATTAGTTTTTAGTTTCTGCAATTTGTGTTTAAACGTGTGCTTATATCTTGAAAATTTATTAATTTTTTGCTATGTAGAAGATGGTTCATTGTATAATTTTTTAGCTCTATTTTTATCAGTTTCATTGTTTTTAGGAAGTTGAGAAACAGCCTGTATAATGCCACTTTCGGTATTGTCCATTTTATAATATGTATATTTGTGTTAATGTAAATTATTATTGAATGAATTAGGAACGATTTGCAACAAAAAAATTTAAATTATTATTGTTTCTAGATGTACTTCCAAACAAATCTAAAGAGTAAAGGCACGTTTACATCTGAGATTTATTGCATGATATTTATGTCAGACAGAAATTTTAACCAATGTAAACAATGAAGAATTTCTGTCGGAGATATATCTTTCAAGTAATGTCCGACTGAAACCGATTTTCTTGCCGAAACCGAAACCGAATTTCGGCCAATGTCTCAGTTTCGGCCGAAACAGAAATCGAAACGGAATCTTATTTGAAGGAAGTTAGAGATAGTTTTACTAAAGTCTAAATTAATAGTTTTATTTATTAATAACTGAAATAAAATAAATTTATATTGTAAGACAGAAGCAAAAACAATGTTAATTTAGTTAGTTTTATTCATTAATAACTAAAATCAAACAAACTTATATTGTAAGACAAAAACAAAAACAATTTAAAATTTTCGTCTCTACAATATTTTACAAAAGTCAAAAGAAAATTTCTTTTTCAGCAATAGTTAATAGACAAAATTCAAATGTATATCTTATTAAAATTGAATTTAGGTCAGAATCAAAAACTTTGGTATTTTAAAGATTTCGTGTGATGTAAAGCAAATTCACTTAATAATTAAAATAAAATTTTGTGTTAAAGATTGCGTTAATATTACGGTCTGCCTTCTCAAGCTGCCAAACAACCTCGTTTTTAGCGCCAAAATTTCAAAGTAGTCCTCCGAATTTAAAAACAGGGTATAGTTTATCGCGTCTTAAAATCCATTCTCAAACCCACACGGAACGTTTTTCCTTTTTTTTCTGCCATCTTCAGAATAATCACACCGGCGGCAATTTTTCGTTTCGATACCTTCATTATAAGGTGCTTTCTTTCGCTCATAAAATCGTGATCTAAACGTCTTTTGATTCAAAAACAGACATTCTTTTCTTTAAATCTCTCTATTTTTAAAGTTTGTTTGGATTGAATTATGGTTTTTTTACAAATCAACTATCAATCAAAAGTTCAGGTTAGGTGTTTTGTTGCAACAACTACGAAATTCAGGTCCAAACTATTCGAAACACGATTCGAACTTTTAAGCGAAAAAAGCACCTATAAACAGCTTAATAATGAGCTTCGTG
This sequence comes from Prosopocoilus inquinatus, assembly GCA_036172665.1. Taxonomy (NCBI): domain Eukaryota; kingdom Metazoa; phylum Arthropoda; class Insecta; order Coleoptera; family Lucanidae; genus Prosopocoilus; species Prosopocoilus inquinatus. The sequence continues at coordinate 48,715,119 of CM069870.1, forward strand.
TAAAATGCAAGATATGTACGACATGTGAAACAACTATATTTCATAGGTATGTATAAACGGTTTATATATTCGCAAATTTCAGGGTTGTCGTATACATATCCACCATATAAATTGCTAGTAATTTATGTCAATATGTAAACAGTCAAAGCGATTTTATGTCCGACACTTGACATTTATTTCCGTACAGAAATGTCAGATGTAAACGCACCTTAATTGCCTAAAATTGCATCATTTCTGGCATCGACTTTGGGCCGACATTACCGGGCAACAAAGTTACGCAGATTAATGAAATTCACACATAACAGTGTTATTCTCATCTTTGTTGTACAATTTCACAACAGAACGGGTTTAATTAAAAATTCATGATACCTGGTGTGATTTTTGTGTAAAATTTGCACGGTATCTGTGTAAAATTTAACACCCAAAATCTTTACTCTCACACCGTAGAATTGGTGTCCAACCAAATATTCGGTTTCGGTTTCGGCCGGTTTCAGCCACAATTTCGTGGTTCGGTCAAAATTTCGATTTCGATCAAAAAACAGCCGAACCTTTGGCTACAACCGAAATTGCATTTATTTTCTTTTTTCTGCTTTAAATGAAGTTTAAATGCAAATTAATCTCAGATTTGACTAATTTTTGAATAACAAATATGCTCAGTTTTAAAAGTGTAAATGTCAATTTTGACAGTGAATTAAAGCTGTATTAATTGATATTCGACAGCATATTTGAAATGTGACCGATCTCGATTAAAAATTTGATTTAAAATTCCCCTGTTCAATTAAAAAAAAATACATACTTTAATTTTTTCTATGAGCTACAGCTGAGAAAAATTCTCTTTTGACTTTTGTCTATGAGCTGCAGCTCAAAAAAAATTCTCTTATGACTTTTGTAAAATATGGCAGAGACGAAAGCTTTAAATTGTTTTTGTTTTTGTCTTACGATGTAATGACTTAATTTCAGTTATTAATAATTAAAACTATTACTTTATACTTTAATAAAACTATCTCTAACTTCCTTCAAATAAGATTCAGTTTCGGTTTCGGTCGGACACTAGGTAGAATGCGATTTTCAACTATGTAAAAGAAATCAGTTCGTGCCATAATCAATTCTTCATGGGAAGTATCTCTCTCTAAAATTAATAGCAAGCAACGGATTCTAATGAAGGTATAATACATCACGACTTTCTTTTTAAATTTTTATCGTACGTTGTAAATATTCCTATGTTCAACTTAAACAAGAAATGCCGACGCATTGAAGGCTAGCTTTGATGAAACAATTTCATCATCAGATAACTTTTTCTATTAGTAAATAATTAAGTAAATCTAGTAATCCTTCGTCTTTCAATAAAAGTTAATGTTCAGCATCAGCTATCGAAGAATCTTCCCCTTAATGATAATACAAACCCGCATTCCGCTAGCACGATAAAAAAAAGCTTTTTGCAGCTTCAAATTTGTCTTTACAATCTAAATATTTAAGGGAACTTTTCATAGTTGGCTGGTCCCATAATACAGTAGAATATATTATTAACTAGTTTCTGTCTTCTATTTATCTCAAACCAGTACCAAAGAAAAAATTTATTTAAATACCTGAATACTTTGAAATATTTTACATCGTCTAAGTTAGGTGAAACTTCCTGATTAAATACAGTTTTCATAACATAACAAATCGTGTTAAAAATTTCCGTTGATATTACAGAAAAGTAATACATATTGTACACCAAAAATGCACTTAGCTCCTGAGGTCTTGACATGTCTATAACTTAAGACCACGTTGGGCATCGCCACAAAAAAAATATTATTCGCTACGATGGAAATTTAGATAAATAATGCCCGGGATAACCAAATTAACGCGTGTAGCTCATAGAACCAGCTGTCTTTCATTACAACTGTCGAAATCACGTGCACTTTCATTAAAAACATATAAACCTGTCTAGCAATAAGCTAGTCAATTAAAATATGTTGAAGAATTATTATTAACAACAATCGCTTGCATATTAAAATCTAAAAAATTAGGTTTCGTTAACTTCTCCATGTGCCTGTTCATAGAGTAATGCCACATTATAAACGGGAAATAAATTTAATCTTTGAATAACTAGTTATTTACAGTTGGTGAAACAGGGCAACAGTCATATAAAAATGTATTTACTGCAAACCACCCACGTTTTCCTTTAAAATAAAATTTGATTCATATACATAATGACCAAACGGTCAACGGTTAATGACTAAATTTTACATATTAAAGTAATCGCTCGTAAACATTTTAGGTAGTCCATTCGGAAACTTATGAATACTAATGACATGTAGGTAATTACCGGGTGTAATTAACGACGTAAAATAAATTAAGTAAATCACATGAAACACTATAATGTCATGTGCCGAATACAAATGAGTCGACGTAAATTATCAAGTTCCCCGCCTCCCATCACTTTGCTTCGTTTGCTTTCTCTAGAGGGATATTTCTGCGGTTTTCCGTCTATGTCTTTCGCTAAGAATTAGCATTACGAGTTGGGAAAACTTATTAAACAGTCGGCACAAAAAGTAAATGTAATCTTTTGAACGCAAAATCTGCCTAAGAGAGCCATTGATACATCATAAAGGCAGGGACAACGAACAGCTCTTGCTTCTAGTATTTAAAGTTTCTATTCAAGGTTTATGTTTTATTACAAAAACAAATATTTTCAGAGATCAGAAGTGCCAAAAGAGAGCAGTACGATTTTACTTTGTTTCTAAAGTATCTAAAGTAAGTAACAACTAATAATTATACAATGATGAGAATTAACAACTTTTCAGGTAAAACTTATCTATATTTAAAAGCGATTAGGCTGATTACAATTTATCCCAAAAAATTTTATACTAATTTTGTACTAACATTTTGTCTAATTTGTCTAACAATTCCAAATTATGACAATTTTTTCATTTTCACATTTTAAAAAGATACCATTTCTAGCCACACTAAAAATTGCTCACTGGATTTATTCAATTTTATTTAGTTATCAAACATGCATGTGGCGCAAAAAGTGCTTTAAAAAAATCAATAATAAAATATTTTCCCATATGGTGCGAACTTTTTGCTGGAACATCCTCTGACGTACAGATGGTGTGCCACGTATTAAAATAGATTTATTTGTATATTACAGGTCCGCTATAACAATATAAATAAAGTAAGACTTATTAGGAGATCAATAAAAAATTAGTTTAGAGATAATGGGTGGTATGAATAAAAATGAAGTATCTACTAATGCTTCAAGTATTAGCATCTTCTACGTAGTATTTACTCTGACGCTGTAGTATCTACTAACTTCCGGCAGCACTTACTTCATTTTATAAAGACAGTACTTCAAATCGAAGTAAATACTTCTCTAGGTGTAGTATGTGCTTCTGCAGTGTAGTATTTTCTCTAAAATGTGTAGCATTCTCTCCTACTTCCTTTAAAACATATCGCATGTTTATTAATACGTTAAATTCATAAATTTGCGAAAGTTAATTAATTACAGTTATTATTTATAATTTTTGTCTGTTGATGGTAAATGTAATAAATTTCAATATTTTAATGTAAAAATATCAAACCTTTGTAATTCTAAATATCTCAATAATCGTTTCGCGCAGGAATAAATAGTTGATTGTTTATTTAAATATAATAACATTTTTTTTTAATAATAATTGATGAAATAATTCAGAATTCGGAATAAATAAATTCATTATTTATTCTTAAATATTTTATTGCTTATCCTGAAGTAGTGTCAAATGTATACCGAAACATCTACATTTATACTGATTTTCTTAATCGTCCCATTAATTATTAGAAATTTTTCGATAAATTTCGACAGACAGAAAAATTATATACTTTTTTTAATATTTACTGTTTATACATATTAAAAAGTTCAATTTCTTATTTATAATAAATCTAAACTCCAGAAGAAAGTTGATGTCACTTCCGGCGAAACCAGAAGTCGTCCGGTGGCCAATGCTACGCCAGAAGATTCAGCTTTTTATTTAATCTGGATCCCGAATTTTATGTAAAATATAAAAATTCTAGAAGAGTGAACACGTAGCGTGACATCCTATATTGTGTATTCGAGGCTTTATTACATTTTTTTTTCTTATTTTGATCTCTAATCACCTACCAAAGTGTACAAGTTTTTTATAATGAAAATTTTAGAAAAATTTTGTGCAAATCGTTTTTGATTGCAGTGAAAACCTCGAGCAGCCTCTGGACAGCTGTTTCAGTCCTGCTTGGGCCTTCTTCAGCAGATAGTAAGATGTCGCTATTTTATCTGTTCATCATTCTTACATCGCAATTGCGAATAAATTGGGCAAGTCGTTTTAGGTCTGCAGTGGAAATGTCGAGCTACGTCTCTGCTGAAGAAGCCCCAAGCAGGGCTGAAACAGCTGTCCAGAGGCTGCTCGAGGTTTTCACTACAATCAAAAACGATTTGCACAAAATTTTTCTAAAATTTTCATTATGCTTTGACAGCAAGCATGGCCGCCTTGCATGGGGGACTTATTAGGAGCAAATTCCGCTTCAATTTGTCTATCCTACTGCAATGTCAGGTCAAAAAGCGAGAGTAAGATGTCGCTATTTTATCTGTTCATCATTCTTACATCGCAATTGCGAATAAATTGGGCAAGTCGTTTTTGGTCTGCAGTGGAAATGTCGAGCTACGTCTCTGCTGAAGAAGCCCCAAGCAGGGCTGAAACAGCTGTCCAGAGGCTGCTCGAGGTTTTCACTGCAATCAAAAACGATTTGCACAAATTTTTTCTAAAATTTTCTTATTTTAAATAGAACAAGCTATATATTTTTACGTACTTGGAATTTACAGATCATTGTGAGTTTGAATACTGTGGCGAGCCGCTCAGTGCTGCGTCACGCTGAGGGCGTCAGGAGGTCGGTTCGCTGTTGTGCGTCATCGGCCATCACGCCACCGGGGCCTACACCGGGGTCACATCGAACAGACTGAAATCTTCCCGCATAGAGAGTTCCAGACGGCGGCGAATGATATAAAATCGCCCCGGGTTGACTCACGAGTCAGTCGAATTCTAACAGCGAACGGCTAAGTTAGATTTTTAGTGTGAAAATAAATTATTACAAATAAATTAGTTTTTAAGCTTTATTAAATTACGGTTAAGTTTTTTTCGAGTGTTTTATTCGTTTAAATAAATAAACTCAAACCCTAGAAACGTAACAGTGGTGTCGGTGTGCGGGTTTGTGCAAATAAATAAACAATTTGAAGTAAATTAAATTTAATCAGATTATTAAATAAGTACAGTATCGGAAAAAAACAATGGCTACGAGAAAAGTGTTGTTGAAAGACTTAAAAGTGGCCGAATTAAAAGCCGAATTGGAAGAACGAGAGTTAGAAACCGGTGGGTTGAAAGGCGCACTTCAACAGCGTCTCCGATCCGATTTGTTGACAGCTGGCGAAGATCCAGAGACCTTCCTTTTCGAAATTACGTGTGGTCCCGCCGATTTTAATAAAATCCTGAAAGATGAACTTCGAGAACAATCCAGAAATTTAGAGCAAAAGCTTCTAGAACAATCTGGAAATTTCAAGGACGAACTTCGAGAACAATCTGGAAATTTCAAGGACGAACTTCGAGAACAATCCAGAAATTTGGACGAGAAGTTTCAAGAACAGTCTGGAAATTTAGAGAAACTTCGAGAACAATCCAGAACTTTAGAGGAAAAGCTTCTAGAACAATCTGGAAATTTCACGGACGAACTTCGAGAACAATCCAGAAATTTAGAGGAGAAGCTTCTAGAACAATCTGGAAATTTCAAGGACGAACTTCGAGAACAATCTGTAAACTTCAAAGACGAGTTGCAAACTAAATTGATGGAACAATCCAGAAATTTAGAGGAGAAGCTTCTAGAACAATCTGGAAATTTGGACAAATTACAGAATAAATTGTTGGAACAATCTAGAGACTTAGACGAGAAATTTCGAGAGCACTCCAGAAATTTTGACGAGAAATTTCTAGAACAAACAAAAGGACTCGAAGATAAATTAGTGGTAAAAATATCAGAAGAAACAAGGAACTTGCAAAAAAATGTGGAAGAAATAATATTACAGCAGGATAATAAAATCAAAAATCTGGAACAAATCATGGCGGGGTTGCGAGTGTTCGGGGATCAGCCACCAGTAGAAACACTAGAAAATAATGAAACCCGAATTGTGGAAGGACCAGCAGAAAATTCGAAATTAAAAATAAAACCACCGACGTTCGATGGAAAATCTTCTTGGCCCAACTACTTCAAACAGTTCGAAGCAGCAGCAAAGGCAAACAGATGGACGGCCAGCGAAAAAGCCACTTCGTTAATTGTGGCCTTGAGAGGAGACGCTATCGATGTGCTACAGACGATGCCGCCAGAGGAACAAGAAGACTTCGACAAGCTTGTGAATAGGATGGAAATGCGTTACGGACAGGCCCATCTGACCGAGGTATACCATGCGCAGTTGAGGAATCGCTGTCAGAAATCCGGAGAAAGTCTTCAGGAATTCGAAGCAGACGTTGCGCGTCTGGCCCAGTTGGCATATCCCACAGCTCCTGTTGAATTCCTCAAATGTTTGACGGTGCAGACCTTCATAGATGGAATCCGTGACCCAGACAACCAGCAGGCATTGAGAATGACCCATCCGAAGACGTCCAAGAACGCATTAGCTTATGCCTTGGAATTTGAAGCAGCGAGACGAGTCTCAAGAGGGCATGTCAAGGTGCGAGCGGCTATGGACTTCCAAGAGGAAGAAGAGGAAGAATCCGCTAACGCCAAGGTGGGATCTACTATAAAGGAGCGACCCAGGGAGTATGCCACCGCCGAGGATGTTCGCCGCATTGTGGAACAGGTCTTCAAGCAGAAGAAGCCGCTGGAATTGCCAGGAGGAAGGACATGTTCGCAGGCGATGTCCAAAGCCCAGACAGGATCCAAGGAAGCCACAGTTAAACTAAGCCAGGTCGGTGCAGAGGGGCAAACGTCGACCCGTATTCAAAGGCCCCCAAAGACGAAAGCCAACCAAGTAATATTCCTACGGCAGTTAACCAGCAGTGTCTTCGTGGATGTTACCATTGATGACATTCCTCACACCATGTTGTTAGATACGGGTGCGACGAAGACCATCCTAAGACCCGACGTCATTAAGTCATCTGGACGCACCGAGCCGACCAAGTGGAAACTGAAAACTGCAACTGGAACATCAGCAACTGTCCACGGTGAAGTAGAGGTTATCATCACCATTGGTTCAACTCCAATAAAACACCGTGCACTGGTGGCAGATATAGAGGACGAGGCAATTTTGGGCATGGACGTCATGTGTGCCCACGGGTTCCAATTGGACTTAAAGCGTGGCGTGATGGCGGTCAATAATGAGGAGTTGGTTCTACATCAACGAGGGGACGTGGCCGCTCGAGTAGTCCTCGCTGAAGACGTTGTATTACCCAGCAGGACTGAGGTTATCGTCGACGCAAAACTGGACGGTGTTTTTCAAGATGGTCAAGTCATTATGGTTGAACCTAATACTGATGATCAAAGGATTGGAAGAGGAGTCCTCGTTGGGAAAATGTTGTTGACGGCGAAGAAGGAAGTACCTGTCCGCCTGATGAACGTCAATTGTTTCTCTGTCAATATCAAGAAAGGAACAATCTTGGGAAGCTGCACCATGGTGTCCTCCATCTCCCGCCAACTTGAAACAAACGTGCCAGAAGCGAAAGTCCCAAAGAAATTATGGGAAATGGTTATGTCAACAGCCCAGGAATTGACTCCAGACCAGAAGACAAAAGCAAAGAATCTGATCGGCCGTTATCAAGATGTATTCGAGGTAGAAGATGGATCCAAGGGAAGAACTGATGTCGTGAAACACAAAATAGAGACTGGAGAAGAAAGACCTATCCGTCAAGCTCCAAGGCGATTACCGTTGCAAAGCGTGAGGAAGCGGAACGCATTATTCGCGAGATGGAAAAGGATAAGGTGATAGAACCATCAAGCAGCCCGTGGGCGTCACCAGTAGTGCTTGTGAAGAAGAAGGATGGGTCCACCAGATTCTGTGTAGACTACCGGTTACTCAACAATGTCACCAAGAAGGACAGCTATCCCCTGCCACGGATTGATGATACCCTGGACACCCTAGCCGGCTCAAAGATCTTCTCAACTTTGGACTTAAAGAGTGGATATTGGCAAGTGGAGCTGGCGCCCGAAGATCGAGAAAAGACGGCGTTTTCCATTGGTATGGGTGTGTGGCAGTTCACAGTGATGCCATTCGGATTATGTAATGCCCCAGCGACATTCGAGAGGTTAATGGAGACGGTTCTGAAAGGTCTGTCCTGGACAACGTGCATGGTGTACCTTGATGACATAATTGTCGTGGGAAAGACGTTCGACGACCACCTAAGGAACCTGGAAGGAGTGTTCCAGCGGCTTCGCGGAGCTGGCCTAAAGCTTAGCCTCAAGAAGTGTCACCTATTCCAGAAGGAAGTGAATTACCTGGGGCACATTGTTAATGGAAATGGAATCGCCGTGGACCCTGTGAAGATTCAGGTGGTGAAAGACTGGCCAACTCCCAGAAATAAACACCAAATAAGGAGTTTCCTTGACCTGTGCACTTACTATCGGCGCTACGTTCCTGGATTTGCAGACATTGCTAAGCCGTTAACAAAACTCACTGAAGAAGGTCGTCCATTTGAATGGGACCAACAGTGTCAAATTGGCTTTGAACAACTAAAGCAGTACTTGATTAGTGCTCCTATTCTGAGTTATCCTCTCCCGGAAGGCAAGTTCGTCGTGGACACAGATGCTAGCAACGTTGGGATTGGTGGCGTACTCTCCCAGATACAAGAGGGGCAAGAGAAGGTGATCGGCTACTTCAGTAAAGTCCTATCAAAACCGGAACGAAACTATTGCGTCACAAGAAGGGAATTGCTAGCCGTCGTAAAAACGATAGAACACTTCTACAAGTACTTGTATGGTAGACGCTTCCTGCTGAGGACCGACCACGCCGCTCTAAAATGGCTTCTCCGTTTCAAGAACCCAGAAGGGCAAGTTGCACGATGGATCGAACGACTTCAGGAGTACGATTTTGAAATTCAGCATCGGGCAGGAACTAGCCATCGAAATGCCGATGCTTTGTCGAGAAGACCCTGTGCCGAAGACTGTAAGCACTGTAGTCGTTTGGACGAGAAAGTAGCCACGACTGCGAGGACAGCCATTGTTGACGACAAATGGCAAGCCGAAGAACTGCGAAGAGACCAGGAGAACGACCCGGATTTGAAATTAGTGCTAGAGTGGAAAAGCAGGGACGCGAGGCCTACCTGGGAAGAGGTAGCACCATGTGCACCGTCCGTAAAATCATACTGGGCGCAGTGGGACTCCATAGTGTTGGATCGTGGTCTTCTGAGACGAAGCATGGAGAATCCAGAAGGCATGGAACAGAAGACACAGTTACTAATCCCCAAGAATAGGGTGCCAGAAGTTCTGAGGGAACTTCACGATGGAACTTCGGGAGGGCACCTGGGAGTTAAGAAGACTATGGAGAAGGTGCGCGAAAGATTTTACTGGGAGAACTGCAAGGAAGACGTGAAGGATTGGTGCAGAAAGTGTGCAGTCTGCGCAGCCAGTAACGGCCCCCACAGGCGGGGTAAGGCCCCCATGAGACAGTAAAACGTTGGAAGTCCTTTTGAGAGAGTTGCCATCGATGTAGCCGGCCCGTTTCCAGAAACGAATGGTGGAAACAAGTACATCGTCGTGGTAATGGACTACTTTAGTAAGTGGGTTGAAGCTTACGCCCTACCTAACCAAGAGGCAGTCACTATTGCGGAAGTCCTTGTCAGGGAATGGATCAGTCGGTATGGTGCACCTATGGAACTGCATTCAGACCAAGGAAGGAACTTTGAATCGGCCTTGTTCAAGAACGTGTGTACTCTGCTCGGCGTCCGAAAAACTAGAACAACTGCACTCCACCCACAGTCGGACGGAATGGTGGAAAGGTTCAATAGAACCATCAACCGACATTTGTCCAAGGTCGTTTCCAATCATCAGAGGGACTGGGACACGTACATCCCCCTGTTTCTAATGGCATACCGCTCATCTGTTCATGAGACAACAGGGGAGACTCCCGCGAAAGTGGTATTCGGGCGAGAGCCGAGACTGCCCTGCGACCTGAAGTTTGGTGTGAAGCCTGGCGAAGTCTCTGCCGACGAAGATTACGTGAGCAAATTACGCAGGAAAATGGATGATATCCACAACCAAGTGCGTCACAATATACAGACGGCCAGCGATCGGATGAAGGAGCACTATGACATCAACGCTCAACACGGGGGATACCAACGTGGAGCACTGGTCTGGCTTTATAACCCCCAAAGACGTCGAGGCCTCTCCCCAAAATTACAGACCTCTTGGGAAGGTCCTTACAAGGTGATGAAACGGATCAACGACGTCGTTTACCGCATCAGGAAGGTCCCCCATGGCAAACCCAAAGTAATCCATTTCAACCGGATAGCCCCTTACCATGGAGAAGCAGATGAAGGGACAGTACAAAGGGCGCAAGTTTCCGAAGTGAACTTCGAAACCTTCATGTCTCATCACGCCGAAGGAAGCACGGTTTGGAGTGACCACGGAGAAGCAACAAGATCTCTTTAAAGTGCCACTGGAGTACAGTCTGGCCCACTGCGTAGCAGAAGACCTGAAAATGTCCAAAGGAATCGCTCAGGTGTTTAGGAAGAAATTTGGCCAAATCGAGGAGCTACGAAGACAGCATCCCATGGTAGGCAAGAGCTTGCAGATCATTGATTCGACGGCAGATCGGAGGCGCCACGTGCATTATTTAGTCACTAAGAAGACATCAAGCGGTAAACCTGACTATCAAAGTATGTGGAGAGCCCTATATAGCCTGAGGAGACAGCTAATAGAGAACCATCAGATGAAGTTGGCCATCCCCAAATTGGGCTGCGGATTGGACGGACTAGACTGGAGAGTAATACGAAGCATGCTGGAAGTCATCTTCCACAGAACGGGAATTGAAGTCCTAGTCTGCAGCCATCACCCACAGGCAACAGTCAGCAACAGCAAAACCGTAGACTGCTACTTCTTCCAGACGGGAAATTGCAAGAATGGGCCAGCTTGTAGATTCCGACATCCTCCTTCAAGAGTATCACCAGGAACATTTCGAGACGAAACGTTTTTAAGAAGGGGGCAGTGTGGCGAGCCGCTCAGTGCTGCGTCACGCTGAGGGCGTCAGGAGGTCGGTTCGCTGTTGTGCGTCATCGGCCATCACGCCACCGGGGCCTACACCGGGCTCACATCGAACAGACTGAAATCTTCCCGCATAGAGAGTTCCAGACGGCGGCGAATGATATAAAATCGCCCCGGGTTGACTCACGAGTCAGTCGAATTCTAACAGCGAACGGCTAAGTTAGATTTTTAGTGTGAAAATAAATTATTACAAATAAATTAGTTTTTAAGCTTTATTAAATTACGGTTAAGTTTTTATCGAGTGTTTTATTCGTTTAAATAAATAAACTCAAACCCTAGAAACGTAACAATATGTATCACTTGATAATTTTAGTTTCCATGATAACATTTCTTTTTGTTTTTTACTTCGTAAACCTATAAATCGTAATGCGATCTGAAGTAATTCGAGAAAGCCACTCTTTTGCATTTTGGTTTTTAACATTTTGACAGGGTATGAAATTTTCATTAGGTCGTTAAGAAGTTCCATCTGAAAAAAAAATTAAGTTTCGAGCTAATCAAAGAACAGTCAGTTGTGAAAAATCTTCAGTTATTAATGTCAAATGAATAGCAATTCATTTCTACTTCTGGAGCTACTCAATGAACATTCGCACTCTTATTATGAGGAACAACGTAAGGAACAACGCATCTTATTTTTTTGTGATCTATATCTGTTGCTTATACCCTTCTATATAATGCATTGACCTTTTTTTCTTTACAAAAAAATAGATAATGACTATATATACAAAAAAAGAAAAAATCCCTTTATAGTGGTTCGTTAATTTTGATCTGGAGTTTAGATTTATTATGAATAAGAAATTGATCTTTTTAATATGTATAAACAGTAAATATTAAAAAAGGTATATATTTTTTTGTCTGTTGAGAATTATCGAAAAATTTGTAATAATTAATGAGACGATTAAGAAAAGCAGTATAAATGTAAATGTTTCGCTATACATTTGACAGCTACTTCAGGATAAACAATAAAATTAAAAAATATTTGGGAATAAATAATGAATTTATTTATTACGAATTCTGAATTATTTCATCAATTATTATTTAAAAAAAAATTGTTATTATATTTAAACTAACAATCAACTATTTATTCCTGCGCGAAACGCTTATTGTGACATTTGGAATAACAAAGATTTGATACTTTTACATTGAAATTTATTACATTTACCATCAATAGACAAAAATTATTAATAATTACTGTAATTAATTAATTTTTGCAAATTTATTAATTTAACGTATTAATAAACAAGCGATATGTTTTAAAGGAAGTAGGAGAGAATGCTACACATTTTAGAGAAGATACTACACTGCAGAAGCACATACTACACCTAGAGAAGTATTTACTTCGATTTGAAGTACTGTCTTTATAAAATGAAGTAAGTGCTGCCGGAAGTTAGTAGATACTACAGCGTCAGAGTAAATACTACGTAGAAGATGCTAATACTTGAAGCATTAGTTAATTTTCATTCATTTTTCATTTTTATTCATACCACCCAATGTCGTTGGGTTGCTATGTAGTAACATATCTAGTATATGTATACTAGTATACCTAGTTGATAATAAAACAAAATACCATCAAGTTTATGACTATCAATTTTCACACAGATTTTTCTAATATTTGGGCATGATAGCTGCATTCAGCATTTGTCATCAAGAGGAATAGTTTGAACATTTTTTTATAATTTGAAAGATTACAGGTTGCTATAGATTGCAATAGATCTCCCGAACATCCTGCGTAATATCTGCTGCGTGTTTACCTGTTGTCAGCATAATTTTTATATTTTTTTAATGAAAATTTTAATTTAATTTAATTTCTAATGTTTGTTGTTGAAGTCTAGGGACTATTATAGTTATCTACGTATCAAGCTTTGTAAATTAATATTTACGGGTGACTGACGAGCTGGAAGTTTGTGAGCCTATAGTTAAGATGAATTGCAAAGCGTGTCGCGTACAAACTTTTATTTTCACCTTCACATGGCGATTTTTAATTAATTTACTTCAATTCTTTTATGAAAATGTCTGTTTTATTGAAGGCGTTACTTCTAACTATACGTAATCATCATATACGTAAAGAAACAATCTGCTCTCAGAAGGTGGAAATAAAAACTTCCTGGCGATGATTCTATACAGGGTTAGTTAAAAGTATGGAGACGGCCTTTTATTTCCGTTAATATTCATTTTAGGAAATTATGTTCTGCATGAAAGTTTTTGGTAAATTTTTATCTATAGTTGAGAATACTTGAATATTTTTTTTTCTTCGGTTGTTTTTGAGTTGCACATATCTGTGTAATTTTTTTTAAATAGAAACCTATTAATTTTACTCTACCATTCGGTAGAGTAATTTTTTCTCTTTCCAACAGCATTCTTGTTTTTTTTTCAGTTTCCAAATTTCCTGCCCTGCTAACCATGCAGCTCCAGGTCAGGTACATCCAAGTAAGCGAAAAACTTAAAAAATTCGAGCGAGTAACTTTATCAGTAGTTATCGTTTACGTCAAATTCAATTGTGCAATTTACTGCAACGCATTTTATGGCGCTAATAAGTATGCACTACCGGAAATGAATACTTGTTTTTTTTCTCGAAAACCTCTCAATTCTGAAAGAAGAACAAGACTGCTATTGTAAAGAGAAAAAAATACTCCATCGAATGGACTAAAATTAAGAAGTTTCTATTTAAAAAAATTACACAAATAGGTGTAAGGCAAAAACAATTGAAGAAAAAAAAATTCAAGTACACTCCAACTATAGATAAAAATTTCCCAAAACAATTTCATGAAAAACATAATTTCCTAAAATGAATATTAACTGCAATAGATGGCCATCTCCATACTTTTAACTAACCCAGTATGTGTATGTTTTGTGAACAGCCTGTAGGTACGTGTAACTAACGTATATTTTTCTTGATTTCATTGTGTACCAACATCAATTTTTATTTAACCAAATAATTAAAATCAGATGTAAATCGTTTTTTATGCTCAATATGATTTGTCATTTCTGTTTATTTAAATATGTATTGTCTATAGAAAATGTGGATTTAGGATGTAAAAAATTATACGTGTAGGTGTGTACGTGTTAATTTATGCATACAATACCCAATTATTTTTCATTTGAACTCATTCAGCTTGTAAATTGTATCCTCTTCTTACCTATGTACTTCAGTTTTAATGATGTTTTACAGACAGCTATGTTGGTACTCTAGCAACAGCTATTAAAACATTTTTTGTGCGTATATTGTGTACAAGGTGTCAACGCGACAATTCCCACCTCTTCAACTTTTTTAGTTTTGAACTAAGAAAAGAAATACTTAACTTGTACTTATCGCAGGCAAATGGTTATTTTACGCAAATGCTATTTACCCGGGTAAATGACTCTGATGCTTTGGAAGCCAATTATTCAGACTTAGAAGTATTCAGTTATATTGGTTCTTGTACTACGTTAAATAAAAAAATAAAAATAATGAAAATAATAAGTGATGATAAAGCAATGGAATTTTTGTTCTACTTCTTAGAAATATTTCAACGTAACTCTGACTTTAGGGGACTTAAATTGATCATAAGTAACAGTTTTAGTTACTACTTCTGCGATGAATACGCGGTAGTCAAGAACTTTCAAATATAAGTAAAACGACAAAAGAAATATTTCAGTAGTCAAATATTCACTAAATCTCATGATTTACTTTTCAAAAGAACATGCAGTACACAAGTTCATAATTTTATGTCGTGGAAAATGCAACGCTATTTACCCAACAACGGTTTAGTCAAATATTAGTTGCCTAGGAAAATAGTGCTTAAATATAAACAGGTGTTAAAAAGCTAATTGCACAGGCAAATATTTGCCTAGGAAAATGCTATTTGTCTAAAATAACCATTTGCTTACGACATACAAATTAAACTTTTTTGCTGATACACAAGAAAAAACATGAGCATCGTCTAACTGAAATGTACACGCTATACTTTGAAATAAGTGTCCTTTCCTAAATTCAGTATTATAATTTTGAATAGTTTGATGTACTGAGCATTTGTGAAATATAGAAATATAATTAAACGCAAAAACGAAAACACCCTTTTCACAAAACTGTTTATTAGAAACTACATGTACAACGACCCTCACCATACATTATACCATTTGACAGTTTCGTAGCCCTTACGCTGAATGTTCTTAAGGGTGTAGTTCGCATGCAGGAGTTAAGCGTCGTAGTACATTTCATACGCAATCCGTACATCCTTAGTAACAGTGTTTACTACTGAGGCATACACATCGCGTATGAAATATACTATGGTGCTCACCAAAAACGATACGACTCGGCAATTTGCTGACTCTTAGGGCAATATACAGACACGAAGGCCTAAAACCGCTGTGAGAAGTAACTAACTGGTCGACTACGGTCAGGCCTGGTACCTGCCGTCCTGATACGATCTTGTTTATTTTCGCCGAAAAATAAGAAATATTATGCACAGAATATTTAAGAATACTCATTACTGTTATAATATTATAACTGAACTTTGTAACGCTGCGCTTTCCGTAGGTATTTTGTCTTGCGCTTTACTAGATCATTTTTTTGCAGCCTGTGTTTTTTGAGTTTAATAAACTGAAAGCGTATTTGATGCGGAAACGAAATTGGTGGATTTGCTTACACGTTTTTAGTGGCAGTAAAATTAGCGCTCACATCCACCTTTCTTTGAATCATGAATTCGTCATTTTTAAGATTAAAAAAGAACAAAATTAGCGCTTAAAAAACATATACATTTTAAAAATTAGTATATAAAATTGTATAAAAATTAGAAAAAATTATGTATAGAGAAACGAATGCATACACGTGCATACAATAAATGACTTCGTTTATAATATTATACCGGATATCTCTGAAATGAGCAAACAACTTCTTGTTTGTCTGAAAAACGAAATGCTTTATACTTATAGCAAAAGAACATTGAATAATTAAGATTACAGTTTGATATGATCTATCATTTCGTATATCATATTGAAAATGATTCAATGATTTGCTGGTGAAAAAACATGTCAGGCATGTAATGATTGTAGTAGATTCTTGTCTAATGAATTTGTATAACAAATTCGTTTTAATTTTATAACATTTTGAAAATTGTACACTTGTTCAACTTTTACTGCCGCGTAGTCTGTTGTCTGCTGTCAACAATGTCAACTGTCACAAATTAATAAAATTGTCAACTTGTTAATATTTTTCACTCTAGTGAAGCGACTAATAACGAAACGGTAAACAATTGTGTGATATTCTTGTTTTATAAAAAATTGAATTGAATTTACTATAATGAATGTCTAACTAAAAAAAAGTCAATGCAAAAAATATACATTTTTTTTGTTAAGTTGCCCTTAATAAATTGTTTCGTTTTTCTCGATAACACATTTTTCTTGATGCCTAACGTCACAAATTATTGCACATTTTGCAATAAGAAATTTATTTAATCCAGTGTTAAAAAATTAAAAAAATTATAGATATCAATTAAACAAATAGTAATTCGGATAACTGGCAGTCACTCTAAAAGCATGCAACAAATTTATTATTATTATTTCCTACAAATTAGAAGATAGTGAATATTTAAGGTGATTTAGTTAATCCGTTCGGAGCGCTTGGTTCTCTATCTGTCTCACTCATACGTGCACCACGATATAAATTCGACGAATTTGTTTTACGATTAAGCCTCCCGGGAGTAACCAATATTTCTTTAAAATAAAATATTTATTATAAATATTTTAAATTGACTGAAAATTAAGATTTACACATTTCTGTTTGAAGAATCAAACAAATTGTTTAATAAGATGCTACTATCTTTAAGAAAAATAGTATTTTTACTAAACATGGACTTCCTCCAGAAATCGCAAATCGTTGTCGAAATCTTATTAAGTATTCCCGTCGTATTCAAAAGAATTGCGCTTACGCAGGTAGTCTAATAATATTATTGCCGTCCCAAGCTTTAACCGAAGCAATAAAATTACAGCGGACCAGTTTTAAATAACAGTTTAAATGTCCGGGTTGGCTCCGCTCATTGTTCATAAGGGTGCAGTTTGCTTACAGGGGTGTCGTTTTTGTTGAGCATCATAGTACATGTAGTTTCTAATAAGCAGTTTTGTGAAAAGGGTGTTTTCGCTTAATTATAATTAATTAATTATAATAATATAATAATTATAATAGCATGGCCGCCTAGCATAGGGTGATTTATTATGTAGCAAATCCGCTTCAATTTGACTATCCTATTGCAATGACAGGTCAAAAAGCGATCGTAGGATGTCACTGTTTTATCTATTCACTAAAAATATAGGTAACATTTAAAGAAAAATTAAGTTCATTACCATAGCAACAGAACAAAATAAGATAGAAACAAACTAAAAAGGTCACAACATGCATGACAATGAGCCTGAGGAATAAAAAGTAAGCAATTGCTTTAAGCTTTTGCTTATTAGCAAAAGCAAAAGCTGAAAAAGCAAAATAAATGCACAGATAAAATAGCGACATCTTGCGATCGCTTTTTGACCTGACATTGTAGTAGGATAGACAAATTGAAGCGAGATTTGCTCCTAATAATGTCAGGTCAAAAAGCGATCGTAAGATGTCGCTATTTTATCTGTTCATCACTCTTACATCGCAATTGCGAATAAATTGGACAAGTCGTTTTTGTTTGCAGTGGGAATGTCGAGCTACGTCTCTGCTGAAGAAGCCCCAAGCAGGTCTGAAACAGCTGTACAGAGGCTGCTCGACGTTTTCGCTGCAATCAAGAACGATTTGCACAAAGTTTTTCACAAAATATGAGTGCTTTAAGAAAAAGCAGTTGCAGAAATATTAGATGAATAAAAATTTCAAGCATTTGCTAGCTTTCCCGGTTCGTTTAAGCAATTGCTAGTATGACTTATGCGAACTTCCATATCTGCTTAGCTGAAATATCTTAAATTTTAATAAAATATCGGATACTAGTAATCCGGACAGTTAATATTGAATCCTAGTCAGACAAAAATGATTTTTGCTAGAAAACTTAAAGAAAATAAAATTATTCTTAATAAACCACATATAAAACAGCGTTATAATTACATAAAAAAATTTAAAGTTTCATTTATAACTAAACAAGTAGTAAAAAATAAGCAATAAGAAAAGGAGAATTGAAAAAGAAGTTTGATTTAATAAATTCATTTTCTACGAAATGAACGATTTTTATGTAAATTCCTGAAACACGCAGATTTTTAATTATAAAACGACAGAAGTATTTTTTAGCAAAATTTAGTTTTTCACCCTGCTACTCCCTTCGAATGACAGTTATCTCTTCAATTTTTTTTATGGAATGAGGAGTCATGTGATAGCTGATTTGAAAAGTCTTTTAATTCTCTATTCAGTAATGTAATGTATTTTCTTCATAATTTCTTTTTTTAAATGAAAGTAATGCATTTAATATCAACGAACAAAATTTTAAAATTAAGTAGTCTAAATAAAATCGTCCAACCGGAAATAATTTGATTCTTGATAAAACGTATAATCCGTAGAAACTGATGTTGACTGTATCTAATAAGTAAAAATTATTATCGTGCAAATGTGATGAATACGAATTTATAATTGCTTTAAGCAAATAGCCTTAAAATTTTTCCAGCAAATGCTTAACACTTTAACTGCCATGTGTATATCTCAGAATACACACTGGCTGAGCCCAAGACGCCACGTGTAAATTTCAGTATACATACACCGTTTTACATTTTTAGCCGTGTGTATCCCGGCAAGGCACGTTTTACCGGATTCTGTATTGGTACCTTTTAGGCGTGGCCTGGGGCTATCACAAACTGATATTAGCATCAGGATTCGTCACAATGTCGTGATGTTACGCCCCACATTTTAAATATTCAAAGTTTCTCGCTATAAACGGCAATAATCTTCAGTTTTGCGTAAGAAACTTTATTTCTTCCAACTAAAAAACTATAAAAACAGAATTTTTGGTACACATATAGATTACTGATGTAAATTCCAACCAATAATATAAGTAGGTCTCATTTTGTATGTATAAAGAATATAATATTTTTTTATTTTATTGGTTTATAAAAACAAAGAAACAAAAAATACATAGTAATCAATCGTCTGTATGAAAACTAAATATGTTTACAAGTGGAAAGTAAGTAACACTCCTTAATTTTTTTTCACACCAATGGTATGATTTGCAAAAAAACATTCTAAACATAGAAATTTTTTTACGCAAACTTGACACTTACTGGTAACTTGCTTTGTTTTTCTTATTGCGTATTCGCGGCCGTGAGTGTCCTTATTTTTCTGGTAACATACAACGCACCGTCCCTTTTTGTTTGTTTGTACAAATGTGTGCTCTTGTTGACGTGGACCGGCTTCTACAAGTTGTTCTTCATCATTTTTGCCCATACCTAGTAACTTTAGGCAAAGACGTTCTCGATATTCGACTATACTTACTGGTTTTGTAGGGTTGTTCTTATTATATAAGTAATGAGCATTTACAATGCTTGCACCTGTCAAGAGCTCCACTGCTATTTTTCGAAACCATTTGACACAGCGTCTTATTGACGTAGAGTACGCTGACAATTGGTCCGATACATCAATAAAACACTTGGCTTTATTATAATCTATCACCACTTGCGGCTTCGATCTATTTTCAAATCTCCCTGAAATTTCAGTCATTGTGGCATCATGTTTGGTTGTCAGCATAAGGACATCTCGTTTGTCTTTCCATTTTAGGACGACTATTCCATCCTTCTCCCTAGCTATAATGTCGCCCTTCTTCAGTTTCGCAGACACTACATCCTCCGGGAGCCCTCTTCTATTCTTTCTTAGCGTGCCCACTAAATGGGTGTCTCGAGTCAACAATTTTTCAGCCAATTCAACGCTCGTATACCAATTATCCGTAAACAGGGTAGTTCCCTTACCAAGGCAGTCGCCCATTAGCTCTAATACAACCTTCGTAGCAACAGACATACCATCAATTTTTTCTGATCCGCAATAAACCTTCACGTGATATGTAAACCCTCCAGGAAGACACAATTTGAACAGTTTTATGCCAAATTTGTGCCGTTTTCCCTTTACATACTGGCGAAACTTTAGTCGCCCACGGAAGGGTACCATTGTTTCATCAATGCATAAGTTCTCGGCAAGAGAAGTTACCCTTTTGAATTTTTCATTCAGTAAGTCAACCAACGCCTGAATTTTATGAAGTCTGGCGTCGGGGGAACATACTTCATTATCAGCAAAGTGCCACATTCGCAATAATATTTCGAAACGGTTTCTTGCCATGTACTTAGCTGCATTGGACCAATACAACTCAGATGTTCGCCAATAATCACGTAGTTTAGGCTTCTTGTCTAACCCCATCCATAACAAGACTCCTAAGAAACAGAGCATCTCATCCTTGTAGACGTCTCGCCATTTGGCGAGCCTTGAAGATTGACCAATTGAGTCATCACATATACCCTTTACAATAACTTGTTGAGCATACAAGTTTGTTTGTTCCACCATCAAATCTATAACTTGGTCATCGACAAAAAGCTGAAAATATGCGAGGACATCTTCATTTCTCAAATCAATTACTTCTTGGCGTAATCCTACATCTTCTGAGAAATGTATATTCCTGAAGTTGCCAACTACAACATCCCATTCATCTGCAGCATTCGTAGATTGGTGATCAACAGACTCATCTTCGCTTTCCGTTTCAGAAACAGGATCGATTACTAGGAATGAAAAGATTTTATAAAAAGCCTTATTAAACTTCAAACCCTATAAATACCTTCGTCAATCTTTCGAGGCCTTTTCGAAGGGATATCAGAGCTACTTTCACTAGAGTCATCAACCTGATATTCCGGATCATTCTCAGATTCGTTTTCGTATGGATCGTCATCGCTCATATCCATCATGTTGCTCCACATCTGTTGTAATCTAGCCTGCTCTTTTTCATAATAAGCCATTTTATCACCACGTACATAAAAATCATCTACACACGATCACTAACTGCACTAACCACGTACAACATTCAGAAACAAATAACTGAACTGCAGTCCATTCAGAATCACACCTGTTAAAACTTGCATGTTTGTGTATACTGGAAAACTCACGTGGCGCAGACAGGAAAAAATTTCATTCCACGCCACGTGTATATTTTTCACACACGGGGTAAAAACGTAAGTAATTACTGAAAAGTTACAAACAATTGATATTTCCAATGATAAGTAAGGTCCTCGAGTCAATTAACAAAAAAAGAAAAGCGCGGCCCTGGGGACCCTTTTAAAAAATTTGGCGTGGCAGTTAAAGTGTTAAAAGAAAAAGCAATTGCTCCTTTTATTCATACAACATTAAGCAAATACTTGAAATTTTTTAGCAAAACCTTTTACTGTAAGCTTTTCCTTAGTGTCGCAGCAATTGCTACAAGGTCAAGTAATTGCTAAACATTTTATTTATTCGCTATTAAACATTTACTAGTAAACTTCAAGGAAAAGCAGTTGCTTAAACTTTATTTATAAGGCCCAATAAACCAAATAAAATTTATATTAATCATTTTTTTCATAACTTTTTGAATAAAAAAGTTACAGCCATTAGTCGATACTTTTATTCCACACTATTTAAACTGAAACTGTTTTTCTTTAGTATTACATTTTATGGTAATTTTCAACTGCAGAGTGCAGATTACAATAATTATAAAACAGCTTTTGCATTTTATTTCTAATAAGGTCTCATACAAGGCAGGTAGAAAATATTGCACCAAGTGAACTGACGTGCAAACGGCTTACATTTGTGTCTGACACTAGGCAGGCAATTTAACCTTACAGTTTACATTTGTGTCTGACACAAATACACACCCTGTATAATTTTTCATAACCAGTTCTCTTTATTATTTTACTAATCGACTTATCATTTTCTAATGTATTCGTACAGTGATCTGTAATTTGTCTGTAGGATTGTAACTGAAATTCGTTGAGCGTTTTTGAAGGAAACAGTGTTCTCATCAATACTTAATACTTATGTTACCGTTTTTTTTTCGAACTAGTGTATTCGTCAATTACGGATGTAAATCCAATATTCATACGTAATCGGCAATTGGCGTAGGGTCATTTGCCAGAATAGCGATGTTTACATCACCCAAGATAATTCAAATGTCACTTGTGCACCTATATACAGGAGTGTTCCAAACCTCTGGAAATTTCCTAAAAAGCCCCTCGAGATTCATTTTATCAAGAAAATGTCTCAATAAAAGTTGTGTACGTTTTCATTCCGCATAATTTAAAATTATTTTCAAATATACAGATTGTTCAATTAATAAGTTACAAACCTAACTTATTATTTCTTTAAATGGAACACTATATATTTTATTGCAGTTTCGATTAGCCCTTGAAGATAAAAAAGATGTAACATTAATTCTTATTTACTTTTAGTATTTACCGAGTTATTTTTAATTTTATGAAAGAAATGGGTCGTGTTTGATCGTCTGCCAAATTATTATCAACCTTAGACCAAAATATTCCTAAATCTCTCTACTTTTACACAATATCCAACATTTTTAAAAATCTAGTGAGTGTCAGCAACATTGCGCTTCAGTTCGCATATTGTAAATTTAATCTTTTTCAAATGGAACACCCTGTGTATTATGGTATATTTGGATAGCCCTTTCTACGTATTTATCTAAACACTTTATTTTTGAGTAAAAAGTTTTTTAAACTTGAAACGGACAAAATTATGAAGGGAGAACCTTCAACGTTTCGCTATTGATTAATAGCTTCGTCAAGAGTGAAAAGGAGTAAATAAACAAATTGTCAAGAGAAACAAATCGCAAAGAGAAACAAAAAGGTAACACGATTTTGAACTAAAATACGAGTTGTCCGGAATAAAGGTACAAGTATCAAGAACTGAATTAAAACTATTTTTTTCTTTTTTATTAAATATATCATATATATCCGATTTAATGAATCCAGAAAACTACACAATATATATGATTTAAATTTTCTAAATCAGTACGTTTATTAATAGAATTTGAAGACATTTTAATTTTACACGTTTCTATGAAACGCCTTTTAAAAATATTAGATTCACAATACAAAATGTCAGTATTATCAAAATTATGTTTATTTACTAATGAATGTTCTACAAGCATTGAATGATTTTGATTACTTTTTTGAATATACTTATGTTGGTCTAAACGTTTCTTTTTTAAATTTTGGCTTGTTTCACATATATAAACTGAATTACAATATGAACATTTGATTTCATAAACCACGTTAGGTTGTTTTAATTTCGGTGTTTTGGTTTTTAAGTTCGAGAAAATAAAATTTAAATTACTTGCTGGCTAAAATTAAAAACTAAAACACCGAAATTAAAACAACTTAACATGGTTTATGAAATCAAATGCTCAAATTGTAATTCAGTTTCCACAAACCATTAGAAGTTATTTTTAAAAAACCAATTATAGCCGCACCACCAAGACTGACGAATTATATTCAAAGGCTTACAACACTGCCTATAAGTTGTTTATAAAAATGGTACAGATATTTCGATACTAAATGTACTAAGTCGTGACTGCACACACGAAAATGAACCAAGCCATGAAGATAGAGGCGACGAAGAACAGATCACACTCTTTTAACAGTATCTGATGAAATATTAACATATCTACAAAACACAACCACAAGTCAGATCAACTGAAGAAAGTCATCACAGAAAGTTGAAGCCGGTGATAAACTGTCTGCAGAAACAAGAAAATATTTCAACTTCTGAGAAGAACTTTCGTACATAGATGAAATCTTATTCGAAGAAAAGTTTAATTCAAAAGAATTTCGTCAGTTCAAAAATGGTTGGGGATTTCAACAAGAAGTCTGAAGTATCCTAAGCCAAATAGACTAGCGGAAAGGTATGTCCAAAAGGCAAAAAAATTGATGAAAAAATGCATTACAGATGGTACAGATTTGCACTTGGCATTATTGAATTATCGCAACATCCCCAGGAATAATACATTAGGATCACCAATCCAAAGATTAATGGGAAGAACAACCAGAACAACACTGCCAACTACGGTTAAATTGTTACTACCAAAATTAGTACCAGGAATAGAAAAAGAAATAACCAGATTGCGAACGAAGCAAAAGAAATACCACGACGTTCACGTAAAAGAAAAAGAACAACTGTTAGTAGGAGACAGAGTAAGAATGCAGAGTGGACACAGGAAATGAGTAACGGGAAACATTGTTTGTATCTACTGAAGAAATGGTAAACACCTGAAGAAAACCACTGCAAACATACCAACGGAGAGAGAAATAGTGCCCAGTGATTCTTTAAATAGAGTTCAATAACAAGCTCCAAGGCAAACACAACAAGTCGACCAACATCCTACTTCATCAACGTTCCCAGAACATATCATTGCCAAACCCAGTCACAACAATCAACACCGTACTCCAGAACCATCGTCATCGCACACGCTCAGGGAGAATCGCGAACCCCTTCAACAGATTGGACAGTAACAAAGATGGCAGCGCCATCCACACAACAAGTATAACACACACACATATGAATATACACACGATATCTTGTAATGTATCTTGTAGAACGTCCCGTAACATAAACATCCTTAAACGTGAACACGTGGTTTGGGTACTTTACATGTTCTAAGGCCTAGTTTTACAATGACGGTTTAACTTTGAGCCGAAGCTTAAATCCTTCACAACAATTGTTGAAATAATCGTCGCTAAGGGTTTAAACCTCAGCTCAAAGTTGAGCTGCAATTGTAAAACTGGGCCTAAAACGTGAACGACATTGATATTTAGTACTCTAAAACGTGAACACTAGTATAAATAAAATATAAATTTAGACACTGTTTCTTAGACACTGTTAAGTTTCGACTGTATAGTCCGTAGTTATTGCACATAATATTAAATTTAATCTGTGGTTTTAATTGTTTCTACATTATGATCTCTAAGAAGCCGAATTATTTAACATTAGAAAAAAGGCTCAGCAAAAATCAGTTCTACAGTTGATTTGACTTTTGCTGGACCAGGAAAGCGGAAATCGCTTAGAGATTCAGAATTTCTTATGATGGAAAAGGGTGTAATAACAAATGTCTGGAAAAGTCCAAGAATGCCCCTTTAAATTCATTTTATCAAGAAAATGTCTTAACAAAAGTTGTGTCTGGAAAAGTCCAAGAATGCCCCTTTAAATTCATTTTATCAAGAAAATGTCTTAACAAAAGTTGTGTATTAAGTTTGTGGTGAAGCCGAGGTTGATCTAATGATTGGAAAAATAAAATTTACGCACAGGTTGTTTGTGACAGACAATATTGATGATTCTGTACTGGGAATAGACTTCACGAACGAAAACGTCTTGGTTGTAGATTTAAAAATAAAGTATTACGAATTGAATCTGAAGAAGTACCTCTCCTTGTTCCTAGAAATTTACCTATAGTGCTTGAAGAAGTGTAAACATTCCGGCCTTAACAGATAAGCTAATTCTGGCGAAGTTAGAAGGCAATCTGGGTAGCTATCCTGCCGGAATCATAGAGCCAATTGAGAGCAGCGGCGCCAAGAAAGGAATATTACTGGCTAGGGCTCTGGTAAAGATACAAGAAACAATCCCAGTTACCATACCTAGCCCAACAGTTGGTGGGAAAATGCGAGGCAAATTGCTTCTATAAACCACATTAAAGTAAACAATGCATCCGCTCGGTATCAGTCTGACACTGTACCACCACTACTAGAAAAATTGCTGAAACATACAGCAACACTGTTAACACAAAAGGAAACAGAAGACATAGGACTGTTTCGAAATTTCAGAGAAATCATCGCCTATATCGACGAAGATTTAACCCAACAAACATTCTTCAGTACGGAATAAACACTCCACGAAGACTATACTAAGATTTTTAGAAAAATTTTGTGCAAATCGTTTTTGATTGCAGTGAAAACCTCGAGCAGCCTCTGGACACCTTTTCTAAAAATTTTCATTATGCTTTGACAGCAAGCATGGCCGCCTTGCATGGGGGACTTATTAGGAGCAAATACCGCTTCAATTTGTCTATCCTACTGCAATGTCAGGTCAAAAAGCGATAGTAAGATGTCGCTATTTTATATATACTAAGATTATTGAACCAGTCCAGGGGCACCTCCCGTTGTAAGTAAAAGATATGGCAGCTCGAATTTCTGTGTGGACTACAGACGAATAAATGACGTCACGAAAAAGGATAGTTACTCCTTACCCCGGATTAATGACACACTTGTCACCTTGTCCGGTGCAAAATGATTTTCTACCCCGGCTTTGAAAAGTGGCTATTAGCAGGTTTGAATGCATCCCAAATACAAGGAAAAGACAGCCTTCACTGCAGGCAATAGTCTATGGCAGTTTAAAGTAATGCCTTTTGGTTTATGCAACACCCCAGCCACTTTTGAGCGACTCATAGAATTGATATTGCGTGGGCTCAGCTGGAAGACTTGGCTCCTGTACACCTTGCGAAACTAACGAACGTCTTCGCAAGGATTGAAGAAACGAAGCCGAAACTAAATCCAGCTAAATGCAAGTTCTTCCGAAAGGAAGTGAAATGCCTTGGACATGCCATCTCTGAAGCAGAATTTGCAACAGACCCAAAGAAGACCTGAGCCGTTAAGAACTGACCACCACCGAAAAATGTGCATGAATTACAAGGTTTCTTGTGGCTGTGCTGACCGAAGGAAAAACCACATTTTTCTGGAGTGTAGACTGCCAAGAAGCCTTTCACAACCTGCAGGATCTTTTGGTGAGTGCTCTGATATTGTCTTATCCAAAATCAGAAAACAAGTTCATCATTGACAGTGATGCTAGCAATCACGGAATTGGAGGCGTACTGTCGCAAGTCCAAGATGGGGCAAGAACTTGTTATTGGTTACTTCAGTAAAGTTTGTAAAGCTGAGAGGAACTACTTTCTAACCAGAGAGAAGCTTCTTGCTGTGGTGAAAACAACTGAACATTTTCACAAGTATCCTTATGGTCAACAGTTTCATCTTCGTATAGACCATGCAGCGGTGAAGAGCTTCAATACAAGAACATAGAAGGCCAGCTTGCTAGATGGTTAGAAAGATTACAGGAATATAATTTTACATCATTCAGTTCACGTTCATAACAATGGAGACACACTCTCCTGAAAACCTTGTCCTGAAGATTGTCAGCACTGATCAAAAGCAGGAAACAAAGAAGAAATAATTCCCATCAGAAAGACTGGTGTCATAGTTGACAAATGGCAAACGAAGACCATCAAGAGAAAATTAGAATCACCTGATGGGAATGATATGAGAGATCAAATAATGCTTCCAACGGTAAGGGTCGATGAAGTCCTGGAAGAGATTTATGACGGTACATTCGGTGGACATTGCATCAAAAACGTAAAAAATATGCAAAAATATTACTTTTCGATAAAAAATCAAAGGTCTGAAGCAATAATTAATTTTTTTATTATTTTTTTCAATTATAAATCT
This sequence comes from Prosopocoilus inquinatus, assembly GCA_036172665.1. Lineage (NCBI taxonomy): Eukaryota > Metazoa > Arthropoda > Insecta > Coleoptera > Lucanidae > Prosopocoilus > Prosopocoilus inquinatus. The sequence continues at coordinate 48,742,788 of CM069870.1, forward strand.
TTGAAGTTTTCACGCTAAAAATGTTAAATTCTGAAGTTAAGTTTTAGTATGTGAAATTATGAGATTATTCTAAAGAATTAAAAATTAAATTTTAACGGAATTAAAGAAAATCAAGTTATTTACTGGTTGTTATTCAATAAGCTGAAACTAACCTAATTTAAAGAAATCTCATTGAAATCTTGATTAGTTTTCGAGGAATAACAATTTTACGATTTTGACCATTTAGAAAAACTCTATTTTCTAACTAAGTAAAAATCAGTCAGTACATCTGACAGGGGCTAAATCGGTTTTTAGACAAGCAGAAATTATTGCCGTAAAAATTTTTTTGGAAAAATCAAAAATAAAGATTTTTTCCATTTGATGCCGACTTTTTGGCGACCACTGTATAATATTTTTTCCAAAACGGATTAATAAGTGAGTTATAGCCCCTGAAAGATGGGAGAAAAAAAATGGTTTTTGGGCAATATCTTCTAAATCCTTTAGCTAATCAAATTAATATTTTGAACATAGATACAAGGCACCTAACTAAGCATGAACAATATATTTGTCAGGTTTTCTAACCTTTTTAAAGGGTAGTTTTGTAGGGGTAGCTTTCAGTATTTTATCCCTAACTTTTTATTTTTTACATATTTTGTCAAAAATTCGCGAAGGAAATATTCTTTGGATCATTTGGCACAAAAAAGGTTCTCTTATTGCATTTCGATGAACTTCACAGTAATTGATTTTAAAGAGTTTGTATGCACCTATTACGTAATGTTAGTACAGTAAAATTTACCAATTTCTTATTTTTCACTTTTGGAAAAAAAATTATATATAAAGGTGACATTTTTTGAAAATACCGGGAGACATTTCTGAATCACGGTGCATACTACGTGTACCTGCGAAAAAGACTCTCGCAAAATTACACCCTAATAACGTTGGTGTCCTATTACTAAAGGATTGTCATTGATATAGCCGAACCAGAAACCAACCGTGGAAATAAATACATCAAGGTAGTGACAGATTATTTCACTAAATGGCCAGAAGGTTATACTTTGCCAAACCAGGAGTCAATAACGGTTGCGAATGCCTTAATAGAGAACTGGATAACAAGATTTGGAGTACCCAAGAAGATCCACTTCGACCAATGCAGGAAATTTGAAGGTCACAGTTTTCAGGAATTGACTAGGCATTTTCAAAATGCGAACAACTCTCTTGCACCCACAGTCAGATGGAATGATGAAGCGTTACAATAGGACCTTGGAAAGATCTAGCTAAAGTTGTTTCAAGAAACCAACAGGACTGGGAAGAACATCTTCCCGTTTTCCAGATGGCGTGCCGTTCTACAGAGCATGACACACCTAAACGAACCCCAGACAATGTCTTATTCTGAAGGGAAATACATTTGCCTTGTAACTTAAAATTTGGGCGACAGGAAGCTCGAATAGGACTAAGTGAATATTAGCAAGATCTTGAACGTCAGTTAACTCAAACCCACGAGTGCGTGCGGCGAAACATCAATTTGGCGACCGATAAAATGAAGACCCGCTACGATCAACGAGGCAATGGTACAAGTTTCCAAGAGGGTGTGGCTGTACAATCCCAGAAGGACTCGTGGTCCGCACCAAATTACCCCAAATTACAGGCGCCTTGGGATAGAGCCTATAAGATAATTAAGAGGATCAATGATATGGTCTACAAGGTACAAGAATTAACTCGTGGTAACATGAAAGTGATCCACACCGACAGTTTGGCTCCATGCTCTGTTCGTGACTAAGGAGGGAAGAGTGTTTAAATAATGTTTTTGAAACCAAGTGACGATTATAATTTTATATGTGTCAGAATATGATACTGAATATTTTGATCATCGTTATGCACTATAGAGGAGAGATGGATCCCTAACTCGAAGATGAGGGGTTCTTATTGCAGTAAGTTAAAAAATTTCTTCATCTCTAATTAGGATTGACTATGATATTGAAACGTTAATTGAGGAAATAACATTTAAAGCTCATCATTTCTTACTTGGCACAGTACATATATATTCCACCAAATTCAACCTTAGAAACGTATATTGAATTCACCGACATCTTTGAAAATATCATTACAACTTTGTACAACCAACAAATCTTTTAACATTCCACAGGTTGATGCGGAGCTGTATGACTTTGCTGAGGGTTGCACAATAGCTCGTACTATCTCTGAATTTCTAGACCTAAATAATCTACGGTCTTATAATAACGTATTAAATTCTAATAGTATAACTTTGGACTTGGTCCTATCTACTGTTTTTTTGTCGGTAGAACAAGCTATGGAATTGTTACTTTCTGAGGACACTTTTCATCCGGCACTGTTGTTACAAATCTTAAAACCGCGTATTGATTTAAATAATGCCTCGCATAATTTTAGTCCTACAGCTTATAACTATAAACATGCTAACTTTGATTTATTATGCCACTTGCTCAATACATCACAATCTGTGAATGAGTCCGTATCATATTTCTATAAGGCACTATACGGCATTTTAGAAGTTGTTAGATGTGTACCAAAACATGCGAAAAGAATCAATAAAAAAAAAATTACCCCCCTTGGTTTGATGAGGGCATAACTTCATGTCTTCGAGCAAAGGAGTAATACCGGAGACGAAAACATTTAAGTAAAGATACGATGATCCTGTATCGGGATACCAGAGTCACCCTTAATAATTCAAGTAGCACACCAACAGTACATAAATAACGTACAAAATTCAATTACTTCTATAGATATTAAGGAGTTTTGGAGTTTTGTAAACACAAAAAGACGCTCTCTGACGCCCAAAGTTACTTTTTCATTGGCATTGAAATCGTGAATAACCATGAAATTGCGCAGGAGTTTGCAACTTATTTCAGTAGTGTTTATTTGTGTGGCGTTTCATCATACGAAGTTTTTAATAACTCCGGAAATTCTTTCGATAATTTGGCCTATTAAGAGAATAGCAATTGCTGATAGTGTGGATAAACATCTTAAATCTAAAAAATCATCCGGACCAGATGATATATCTCCGTATATCTTCAAAGCATGTTCTGAGTCCTTTCTCTATCCCTTGATGCACCTTTTCAATATGTCCTTATCACAAAGAACACTTCCCAATGAGTTTAAGATAGCAAAAGTCACCCCAATTTTTTTTAAATTGTTGGCTCACCAGTTTTTCTGGTGAGTCAACCTCATTTGAAAATTACCGTCTCATTTCAATTTTATCGGCAGTTAGTAAGGTATTTGAACAAATTCTATTATCAAAAATTTACAGTTTCACCAAATCAAGAATCACAGATAAGCAGCATGGTTTTTGAAAAAAAGGTCAATAGTAACAAGTTTGACGGTTTTCACTCATCAAGTGTCCCAAGCAGTTGAAAGTGGTTCCCAAATGGATATTATTTATACAGATTTTGCGAAGGCATTTGACAGAGTGGATGACGATATCTTACTTAGCAAATTATATGCATTTGGATTATTCGTTGATTCAGTCACTTCAGCAACTTACTTGAAAAATAGAACACAGTTCATATTATACAGGCTGTTCTTTTACTGTGTGCAAATATTTAAACTTGCAATATATCACCATGAATGGCAACGATTGAACCCATATATTCTTAACATAAATGTAATAGTTTTAGAGAAAAATGCAGTGGCAGATTTTCACTAAACCGTTTAAGAACTGCTGGCTTAGCTAAAAGTGGAACGTGGGCGCTTCTTCAATTACGACCCGCAGCCGAAGTAGGCCAGGATCAGTGCCTTACTGGATCTCGAGCAGGAACGACGAAACTCAGTGCTGCTCCGATCAGCTGGTCCGTCAAAACGTTTACAATTTAAATTAATTTCACTGCAAGTAATTATAAGTTTAAGTATTAAAATCTAGTGAAATTCAAGAAGCTTCGTAATTGCCGAAGAAATTAAAAGCGAGGTACAAACAAATTGTAATTTCTCATTCCATATTATTTTTAAAAGACTTATAAAAAATTTACATTTACTTTGTTTCCAAGAAATGTAAGTAGTAATACTTTCATAGCTAGCAGCGAAATTGCAGCAAAAGTTTATTTACGTAAAAGGGTGAAGTGATTTATTCGTCGATACTTGATATCGTAAAACTTCGCTCAGTGAATTAAAATTTTAAATAAAATAATTAATAAACGATATCAGTGATTATTATTACGAAACTCTGCGTTGAACATCGAGTGCGGTATCGATGGGCGTGTTCATACCGAGAGGAAAGCGAAGTAGACCTTCCTATCTTTCTCGCACATTTCAACAGTTCCAAACAAGTGGTCCATCCGAAATTTTTTAGCTATGATACGGTAGCCACTAAAAATACCCGCAGAAGGTAGCATTTCGCGTACTTATACTGAGGTTTCTTATTTGCACACAGTAAAAGAACACCCTGTATAATAAACGTTTTATTATTCTGAGTGAGTGTTTATTTCCCATCCAATGGTAAACTGAAATTTGTATAAATTACCGAAATAACTATTGTGCATTACAGAAATGTCGAAAATCAAATCAGTTTCCCTGAGTTATATTGACACGTAAGTGTATGATCTTTGCTGATACTGAAAATGAATTTATTTAGTCTAATTTTATAATACTGGCAAACAAAATTTGAAATCATTTTCAAATTTTTTATCATTACTTTCTTTGTCAAACTGGACATTTATATAATAGAAAAACCCTGTATAAGGAAACTCGATCTAACTTCTTCACCCCAACCTCTGGGATACCTTAAGGTAGCAGCCCAGGTCCTTTATTATTTTTAATTTTTATCAACAATCTTCCTAATTGTATTAAAAACGCAGATTCGCTTTTGTATGCTGACGACGTAAACATTTTTCGCGAAGTAAAACAAGAAAAGGAAGCTCTGCTTTTGCAATCACTTTATTAATGGAGTGTAAACAACAAATTAAATTTTAATATTAAAAAATGATATGAGGTAACTTACTCTCGCAGGAAGTCGCCAATTTACCCTATACTATCCTATCCTATTATTTTACCCTATTCTATAAATACAACAATTTTGGAGCGGAAATTTGAGATAAGAGATCTACCCCCAGATTCACAAAAATTATTTAATCACTGATTATTTTAACGGCACGAGAAAATCCTGAGTGAAACAATATAATTGGTTGTTTCAAATCTATTGTTAACTTCGTCCAATGACGTTCCTTAATCAGAGAATTAAATTAATCGCTGATTAACAATTTCTCTGTGAAACCCACAGCTAGGAGTGCAGTTTCAAAGTAATTTAAAATTTAATAAACTCTCTGCTTTACCATGCTCTTGTAAGATCGCATTTAGAGTTCGCTAGCACTATTGGGAATCCTATTCAACAATGTGATATAAAAAGGGTAGAAAAGGTACAAAACAAATTCTTAAAATTTATTTATTACAAACAATACGGACACAACCCTGAATTTGACTCTTATAATAACATTAGGAAAGAGTTTTCTTTACCTCGTTTAACGCATAGACGCAACGTCTTCATGCTTCTACAGTTGTTTAAAATATATAGGGTGAGTTTTTGTCGATCTTTAGCATGGGGATCTTGGAAACTAGCAGAGCTAGAGAGACGGTTAAGTGGGAAAGATTTGTAGTTTTAGGTGGTCAGTTTAATGCGGCTTTTGTTTTTTACTAAAAGTTCATGGCTACCTAGAAATTTCGAAAAAACTGAATGTTTACAATTTCGTTAAATGCATACAGCTCGGTTATTCTTGATTTTAGAGAATAGTTGTAAAGGAAGAAGTTGTACTGATTTATGTTCTTAATTAAATAATCGAACTAAATTTTCAATATAAATTCCTATTTTCGAGTTATGACATAAACTTCGCTTTTTTTAATGGAAACCCTAGTAGGCCATGTTGAAAAGAAAATGGCATTTTCTTACCTTTCTAGCGATGTATCACTTGATATATTTATTTAAAAAAATAATGAAGATTCGTCAGTTTTTCACTTTCGAAATTGTTAATATGGCTAGCCATGGAAACAAATGTTTATTTGTACAGATAAAACAGCGACATCCTACGATCGCTTTTTGACCTGAGATTGCAATAGGATAGTCAAATTGAAGCGGATTTGCTATGTAATAAATCACCCTATGCAAGGCGGTCATGCTTGCTGTCAAAGCATAATGAAAGTTTTACAAAAATTTGTTGCAAATATGTTTTTATTGCAGTAAAAACCTCGTGCAGCCTCTGTACAGCTGTTTCAGCCTTATTTGGTGCTTCTTCAGCAGAAACATAGCTCGAAATTTCTGCTGAAGAAGCCCTAAATATGGCTTTACAGAGACTGCTCGAGGTTTTCACTGCAATCAAAAACGATTTGTAACAAAAGTTTATTTGTATGTATAAATTACTTTGTGGGAGAAATACGATGTAGCAAAACCTTGGAAAATCATTCTTGTGGTTCCGAGAAGAACCTTTCAAAATTCACCGAATGAACATCTCTGTGGCTCCGTGGCAAAAGATGATTATGTGACTTGAGGCGAATTTTACAAGACAGTTCTTTCAGGCCGTAAAGACATCAATACTTGTTAAACTAATGTTTGGGGACGGAAATAAAGCTGAGGCATATTTGCTTTTGTCACAATATATCCTAAACTCATTATCACAAGATACCCAAGCTCACTGAAGCCGCGAAGTCTAAAAAAAATTGACATATGAGCTTTTGAAACCACAGAACTGCAAGTATGAATACCAGAGTCAGAGAATAGGACTTTCGTATTACAAATGTAAACTATGAAGAACAAAAATAAAATAAAAATATTTCTAAAGATGTTCAAAAACTACCATTATTTGTAATACACATATTACACCTCTTTAAAATCGAATTGACTACTTTCGAGTAGAATGTCTGTCAAATTGGCAAAAGCTTGTAGTACACCTTCTCTCAAGTCGGATAGACCTTATCTTTTCTAGCTCCCCAATCTAATTCGTCCAACATATTTTCAAAATCATTTGTAAAAAATGAAGATAATGTTCACCAATGAAGTACCATTAAAAATTATTCATCCAATTATACCGCACCAAACCTTCAATACTCGTTGTGTCTATTAAACATGTCACAGTGTATAAGCCTGGTTCGTGCGTTGTGATATTCCTGCTTCTGTTTCGATTTGTCGGGAAGTTGATTTATTTTTCATTACATACGCTAGTACATTTATCTTAAGTTGCTTCGTTAATTGAGTTGGTCAGTGGAAAAGGTGGGTGCATTTTAGAAATAAAAGTTTTTCAGGGCTCTCCCGACATAGAGCCGACATATGCAACTTCAATAGGACAGGATGGGCACTGCTCACCTTGCCCATCCCGATGAGCCGCCACTGGAGTTGGTTCTTTTTCTGATTGGTTTATAGAAGGAACCATATTCTCCCAACTTGTCATACATCTTTTAAATGTAGGCAGTGAAGGCTGGCGATTATCAAAATATATGTAAAAATATTGTTGTGAAGTTTGGATTGGCATCTTCTTGAAACGAGTTCGGGATGTATTCTTCTACCCCTGACACGTTTTTTTCTTCTTCCCCCTGATTTATGAATCCATATTGTTTTGGTACGTTCAGTGTTTTAGAATCTTAAGAAATTTATACACGTAATTGTGCAAATAAATTGCATTTTACTTATTTAGAATATTTGCAGAAACTTTCAGTTACACATTCCTTCATAATTAAACGTACGCACTTTTTTACTTATGCTATAATTGGTTTAACTGGTAACACTGTACAGGAAACATTGTAATTAATTGGAATTGGAATTCGTAACAATATTTTAGAAATCATCGGTTGCAGAATCACTTAAAAATTCTCATTATTAAAGTTTTATTGATATTTTAAATTTAGAAAATGTATCTGACATAACTGCTGTCTATTTTTTTAACAAAAATTTTTGCCTCATAAAGCTTAGCTTTATATATTGTTTTGCTACTATTTTAAATTTACAAAATATATCTGTTTAAAATCTACTGCGTACTTTCTTTAAAGAAGAATTTTTATCTCTCAAAGAATAAAATGTTTGCAAAAACGCAATTAGCTCTGTGTATTTATATTGTTTTGCTTATCTGTGAATTTATTGCAAAAACCTTGGTATTTTGTTTTGTAACTAACAGTACAAAATAAATCGACGCTTAAGTATTACAGTATATGGCGAGTATTTCAGAAAACACGTTTCCATTCTCATTAACCAGGTCGTTCCATTGGTAAATATTAATTACTGCCTTCTTGTCTATGTAATGACCGAAATTCTTTCTTCACCACATTTACGTCACAGATGGATAAAATACAATTAAGTACGTCACATGAGAGTTAATTTGAAGAAAATCAGAATCACCGGCCAGTACAAATTTTGTTTCGGATTAGCAGTAATCGAGACTTACAGTCAAGATTTGCAAATAAAACAGCCTTATCTAGTTTTGGAACATATGCATCGTAACCTTGTGAAATAAAGAAAAAAGTGACCTCTGTTTAAGTGAAACATTTAATTCTGGAAGTGGTGTATGGCATGCGCCTATTTATATCACAACTTTATTTAGTACCGTGTAAGTGCAAAGGAGGTTTAGTTCGCCCAATTGTTATGTGCGTAAACATGTCAATTTATTATTATTTTGTTGTTATTGTTTTATCAGTTAGAAGCCGTTAACAATCAAAGTCGAGCAACAACAATGCGTGCGATACCAGGATCGAATATTTTTGGTGGAAGATTTCCGCAAGTCGTGACTGTACTGACAGGTAAAACAATTGCATCTCACCATTAAATTTGAAACGTTTTGTGTAAAAATCACTTTTCTGTTATTGCATGAAACAAATTTCGTAAGGAACAGAAAGGGCATCAAGTCTTGTTTGTTGAACTTTCGTCTCTTCAGAATTAATTAATACTGGGAATTTCCGACCCGAACAAATTAATCATTTAGGTGTAAATAATATGAATTCCTTTATTTCTTACTTATTTACTAATCGATTTCCATAATATAAATAATAAAATTTTAAATTTGATAAGCGAAATCATCATCCTTATTAACGTAATGTGTTTACCTAAAATGACATTGGATACATCGAGTAGGCCTCCTTTTATTAAATTTATTGATTTTTATTTTTATGTTTACATCTACGAAGAAATATATTATTCCTCACCAGCAAATATATAACTCAAAATCATGCCTTCAATAAAATTATTTAAATTACAGAAGTAATAGTTGATTGAATAACACAGATTTCATTTAACTTTCAAATTAGATAATAACTTCTATTTTTATTTAAAATGAAACATAGCATAAATTATTATAAGTGACAGTAATGCGGAAATTTCCCTAAAGTCAATAATTACAAGCATTACTGAATATTTCTGTGATATAGTTTTAACAGCACATTGTCACGCTATAGCCATTGAAGCCTTCATAATTAAAAGCAATATATCTACGGTTTAGTGACGTCGCTGCCATACAGTAAAAATAAACAAAGCTGCCCCATAAAGTATTTATTTTAATTAAAATAGAGGGTCCAAAATAATTTCTTGCCCATGAAATGTGAATTAACTACGTCATTGTTTCAATCTAAAGAATTCTTAGATATATTTAAAATATTTTTCTTTTTCATCTTCGGGGCTCTATTTCGTCTTAAAACATTACGCATGCATTTTTTGTAACCTATGCGGTTTAAATTTCCATGCTAATTTCCATATAAAACATGCATTATTTATAACGTGTTCTTAACACAAACTTCTTATTATTTGCGTGCATGTTGTACAACCAAATCGTTAATAATCTATCAGTATTCAATTCTTGTTAATGCAAATTGCAAGTACACATTTTAATTGGATACTTAAAAACTTACTGCTCCATGCACACCGGTATTGGTTATTATTAGAATCCAGGAAAATTTAATGATAAGGAATTTAATTCGAAAATGTGCAAGGGGTGACCTTGACGGTAATATATTTGCAAATATGAAAGATATATACAAAAACTATTATTTTTTTTTAAATTACTATATTACACTCGAGCCGAAGTCGCTCCAAAACGTAACAGCGGCGCGCAGTTTCGGGTTTTATAAAGGTAACATTTTCCTGCACCTAGAAAAACCATTTGATGCACTCAAGGTTTTTCGCAACGTATTGGTAAATAAAAATTATCCTGAAATTTGTCTCGACTCTGGTTACTACAAAATTCCAGTAGCGGTTTAAAATTCGCGGAAGGGTTTCTCATTCTTTTAAAATGACTGATTATGAAACAAATAGCAATTAAGTATTTTTTTAGAAAATGGTATTTCCTAAAAAACTATGTAGTTATAACACGAAAATCAAAAAAAAAACCACTTCATATTTCCATTAATTTAGTAAAAATTCGCTGTCTCTGCCAATCGATTCAATTAAAATACCTGTAAAATTATTTCCTTTAGTAAAAATAAAGGAAGGCAATTACGTAACCTAACGTTGCTGAAAAAGATTTTATTTTTATTTCTCTTGACGACTTATTTCTTTTGACAACTTGTTTATTAGCTTTTTTCACTCCTAACGAAGCTGATTGCTGTGTCCGGTTAAAGATTAAAAACTTGTAAGTTATTTAGAAAATGAAACTACAGAAGCGTGACTCACCCTATGTAGTGCCGTTCATAGAGTTCAACCATACAGGGTGACTACGCCAGAATTCCTACCCCGTCTAACTCTTTTATTTTTAATTTCAGGAAAAAATTTTTAATACAAAACTTATAGAAACTAATTCAAAGTTTCTCTGTGTGCTCACAGAAAAAAAAATGAAGGTAGGTTAAACGAGATGCAAACTAAATTTAAATTTTTTAAATGTAACACCCTGTATATTATTACGATTTTCGATTCTAAATTTTACTGGGACTACGTATATGACAAAACTAATAATGTAGAAGATGTCTTTGAAATAATTCCTATTTAATTTATTTTATTTTTGAATTTTCGAAATAGAAAAATTGAATAATGATCCTTTTATACTAAGAGATGTGATTCAAAACATGTTAAAAGGATTTACACTTTGCGTAAAGAAAATTGGAAAATTGATGAGGCTTTGAATATGTTGAAATACTTTTCGTTTCTAGTTTAAGTCTAAATCGAGTCAATATGTTAATGGTAAAAATTTATTTAATGTCATTTTATTTAAAACCAAAACATCGTTTATTGCTCCTGCATCTTCCCAAACTTAAAATGCATAAATAAAAATTATTTTCCACGCTATGCGGAAATTTTATTTGGAAAATTTACTCAGAATTATTATGAAATCTCAAATATGAAATCACAGCTACCTACGACGGAAAAAAAAATTTGGGTACAAAAAATTACTATTTTTAAGGTATCAATGCTATTAATTATAATTTCTAGTTCATAGTTGAACAAAAGACAAATTTCAGGGTATGTTCATGTTACACGTGAAGAAAGGTCCAGCTCTACACATTCAGAATTCTACGACACACGAGAAAAATAGTACGAGAAAAATGATAAAATTCTTTTTTCATCGTATACAGCCATGATTTTATATTTAAGATCTCCTAACAGTTCTGAGTAACTCTTCCAAATAAAATTTCCTCGTAGCGTGGAAAAAAAGGTACTTTACTCTTATGTCGATTTCAAATATTTTGATTTCCTCGGTATATGACAGGAGGTATTCAAACTTTGATACATGTATCTTAAGTTTGGAAAGATGCAGGAGTTTTCATAAACAAACAATTTTTCTGAGAAATCAGTAATAAAGAAATTTCCCGTATGGAAATTAATTGGCAATAGCAAATGAAGTACATCTATTACTCGCTTAATTCATTTTTTAAGGTTTCCAATCGCCCAAGTAATTCGTACTTGTAATATAAATCAAAATTCTTTTTTGAGTTAATTACACGTTTCGATGTTTCTGTTTTTATATTCATATCTACAACAAATATTTATCACTTTCTTGTTATTTGTTCAGCAGCTTATTCGTAACTATAGATATAAATGCAACAATTATTTTAAATTCCTGCAATTTTTTTTTATTTATATTATTTTCTTTATATATATAGAATTGTCATAAATAAAAAATAATACATTCTAAATTCTCGACTTTATTCAATAATTTTTAATAGAAACTATTTTAAATTAATTGAAATAAATTATTTATAATTTTGATTCATGTGTCATGAGTTTTATTGTTTTCAATTAAGGTCCGTATGAAGCAGTGATATTTCTTGAATAAAATTTTTGAAAAACTGACATAAATATTCACTGTGTTAATGTAGCTCTGTCATTTGATTACATAAAAATTAACATCTTGTCATCAAGAACCTAGGAAAATCACTCGCTCTTTCATAAAAATGTAATAATCTTAGATTAATTTTTTTAATCAGTTCAGAACTAATCTCCACAATATTTTTTTTTCAGAAAACGTATAATTATTTCTTAAATAATTTTTATATTCTCCTAATCAAAATTATAGTATTTTATCCTCACATAATTTGAAGTTTTCCTAAATTCATATTGTTTTGTTTGACATTGAATAAGATAAACCACTAAGTAACAGACAGCAGCTCAACATGAATTTAGAGAAGTTAAGTGCAAGGGTCCACGTTTCTGAATTGTCGTGGCAAATATTGTTTCTTTAAACAATCTTATCTCTCACTTAATCGTGCATGTAATTATATCAACATACGTGGGAGTAATTTAAAAAGAACAAACAAATAAGATTGTTTGTTAGTAAAATGATTTTCTGCCTTTAGATGGATTAGAAAATGCGAGTACTATTTGATAATAATAATAATAATAAAAATTGTGCAAAAACGAAAATGTACAATTCAAGATAAATATTAATATGTAATTATTTTCAACGGTGTTCCAGCTAGAAACAGGTATTTTATTCATAATCAGCGGCCAAGAAAAATGTCTTTGGTGTACCTAAGTAATTATAAATGTCATGTAGAATAATACTTATGAGTAATATTAATATTTTTTATGTACGTTTGCACAAAAACAATTTTAAATGTTTATTTTTCTCAAAAAATTTCAAGATACCTGCACTTAACAAGTATAACTTCTCACAAGAACCATATTTTAAGAAAATAAACAAAAAAATGGGACAATTACGTTTATCTATTAAATCTAAAGGAAATATCCGAGAACATAAGTTCACTACAAGAATTGCTTACAGCTGAAATTAACTAATACCTAAAAACTTCAAAATGTTATTTTCATCTAGTGAAAACATATTTCTTTTAATCCTTCAATATATTTTTAAAATTTAATTGATATCTTGGAGACTGTTGAATATCTGCTATGATTTCTAGCTGATTTTTGGAAACACTTTTCTTATTTTTTAATATTCTATCGTTTTGGCTGCGTTAAAAGAAAATAAGTAATACTAGGAGCTAAAACATTTTCAGTAACAAATCATTAGCATTAGATAGAGTTCAAATTTCATAAGATGAAAATTATAAATGATGAATTTCTATGTTAGAACATTGGCAGTTAGTTAATTTCAGCTGGAAGCAGCTTTTATAGTGAACGTAAATTCTCGGATTATTTATAAATGTCAATGCTTCCTTGAAATTTAATAGATAAACCAAATTGTGGCCTTTTCTTTTATTTATTTTCTTGACATATGGTTCTTGTCAGAAGTTGTAATTGTAAGTTTCTCGAAAACCGGAAGCTTCAGACCAATATAAGTTGCATGCGTTAGAAACAGAATTTAAAGAGCTATTCGAATGTGTTAAAATGTACAAAGTGGTCTATTTTTCCAGTCCAGTTTTCGTAAATGGAACACCCTGTATATTTTTGCATCATCATCTAGTAGTAACATTCCTTATACCTATTTTCATTGGTTTTCTTGTTATCACGAATTGTTTATTTTATTGTGTTAATTAATGGCATTTATACAGTTATTTGTATCTCGCTTAAAAAAAATTCCTATTTTTTTAAGAAATAAGTAATTGCTAACCGTGGCATTATTTCGCCATACATGTCAGAATAAAGCTATAGGTAAATACCTATCGTAATACTTACTATTTTCATAAACCAGGGTCTTAAAAAAATAAGTAGACCTATTTTCAAAAACATTTCTCTTTGTCAGGCTAACATTTTTGTTTAAACAAAGCAAAAGTAAAACTTACAATTGGTAAAATGGTAAAAAGAATTAAACAGTTTTACTTATTATTCTCGAGTCCCTATAAGGTCATAAATACTGTATAAAATTTGCAAATAACTGAGATAAGAGTCAAATCAACAAATAAATACTTACAATGGTAACCTATCTCTCTCACTTTGTAGAAATTTTGCACAAGAAATACCACCGTGTCGTAGTTCTTGAAAATTAAACATTACGGTTCCTTTTTATTTGTTTTGTTAATTTTATTAATTTCTTTGTTTTTTTACTTGTACACATCTGTTAATATAGCTTATTACTCAATAAATACTTTTGTTTTGTCGACACTTACAGCGGAAAATTACCGTAATTTTACCAAAATATGCCATTATATGAAACAATAATTGATAACAAGAAAACTAACGGAAATAGATATAGGGAATGTATACTAATCGATGTAGAATTTGATACTGCATCTCATGATGCAAAAATATACAGGGTGTTCTATTTACAAAACTGAGTTTTGGGCAGTTGAAGAGAGCAAGGTTCGATACCACCCTGTGAATTTTTCAATGATAACTAGGATATTATTTGAAAGACTGAACATTATTCTCTCAAAAGATAGGTAGCTTGAATCTTGAAATTTGAAAGTGTTGAAAATACATTCTCTTAAATGAAAGGCCACCGAAATAATTTTTTTCAGAAATTCGAAGATATCTCAAAAACCGTTACAATTAAGTATTCGGAAGCCTTAACAACTTTTGCGTGGAATAACGTGTAGAATCAGATTTTGTAATAAAAAGTATAGCATTCCATTTAAAATAAGAAAGTTAATAGCAACTTCCGATATAACCGGAAGTGATATAAAAGTGAAAATATTTTATTCTGAAAGATCACTTCCTCCTAGGGCAGTCCGTTAATTTTCAGAATGTTTGTATTTTCCTTTCCCCGAGAACTTTTAATAGGCCACTCAACTTGGGAGAGCCTGTATAGTACAAGCGGGAATCATTATCCCGTGTTCGCGCATTTGAAAACTGCGCTCACGCGGGAAAAACATGTTCCCGCACTCGGTTCGTAAATAACTAGTACTTTTGTTTTACATTGACGTGATATCGCGGAACTGAGCGCAATCTAACATAAAGGGTGAACAGCGAAGCATATTCGTATCCTTTCAAGGATGATGAATTGGTGAAAACATCGTGTATTGCTAAGAGCTAAGAAGGTGGTCTGAGATTTCTTCAAAGGTTGTAAAAATATTAATTATTAATTAAAGGCAGCAACCTAGTAAGAATCAGCCTAAAAGAATAACTAACCTCGACCCATTGTCATAAATTATATTATTATATTTTTCTCCTCTGACCTGGGATTGCTCATTTGTTTCGGCACATGAATAATACACATGTACATCTAGAGTATTTTTATTCTTGGTTATTTATGTGTCTAGATACATCTTGTTCTACGATGGAAGAGAAAAACATTAAGCTGCCATTAACCTTGACTTTTTTAACCAGGTCACGGACATCGATAAATCCTGCTGAAATTGCAGATTTAAGGGAAAAAAATTGTTGGTTTCCTCTGCGTTCAGAGATAGTTTCTTTCTGTCGGATCTTCTACCAGTTTCTTCATTGGTAACTGCCCACAATGCGGTTTGCTTGATAACCAACTGGTTTATGCATTGAATATTTTGTCTTTTCTTCTTCTTGATCAGATCCAGATAAAAGCTTTAGTACCGTTTTTATAGGTCCAGCATATTTGTATCTGGCGAGTTATTGTGAATTAGTTGTAAGGTTTCTCTGACTTGTGGGAGTTCGCTGAATGGATGGAATGGAAAAAAATCACTGTTGTCCTGCTTTTTCTGAGAAGTATATTTCTTTCAGTGATTCGAGAATTTGCTCAGGAATCGCTCAGACTTCGAGTTTGCACCTTAGACTGCTTCTCGGTTCTTTTTGTAGGCTATGGGTTATTTATTTTAGGTAGGGATTTTATGAATTTGTCCGTGTGGTCGATTGGTTTATCAGGTTTGACTTCAAACTGCAGTACTTGAGCGTAGTGTTTAGAGATACCTGAATCGAATGCGTAGGCTTTGTAAACCATCAGAGTTTAGTAATAGAAGAGGAAAATTTCGCTTATGTGCCAAATAATATAAACACATTAGGGTTACAAAAAGAAATTAAGCCGCAAATCACCTATCAGCCCGCATTAAAACAATATACCAATCCTCTTATGCGGCTACCTCAACAATCTGCTTTCGCAAGACCTGTGTTTCAACCACCAGCGCGACCGCAGTTACCCTTTGCACCACCGCCGAGACCAATGTTTCAACAATTTAATCAACCAAGATCGATTTTTGCATGGAAACCTACAATGCAAAATTTTGCGCAACCAAAACCGCAAATGAATGTTTTCTAACAAGGAACAACGAAAAATTTACCCAAACCTACACCGATGTATACCTCCTCGGCAAATTTTTCCAGACGTACACAAATCAGGCAACAACCCCAAGCCCTAACACGACATTTCGTAAGTGAAGAACTTCTCTACCACGAAGACGGTAACGAAGCAGCAGGAATAACTGACGTAACTCAAAACGAAGAAGATCAATATTATTATTATCAACACTATGAGGATCAAGTCACCCAAGAAAGCGAAGTTACTCTATAATATACGAAAATCGAGAGCAAAATTTTCAGATGGACTCTCCTGTAACCGACACGACGTAATAGAAAAAATTCGACTTCTCTGTCAAAAATGCCATATATAATATTGCCTGAAACTAATTCATGATCGACACTGGTTCAACAAAAACACTTTCACAATTCAGAAATTGTGAAGAAATTCTATAATAATTATGTTCGTCAAGATATATTTCAAATTCAATCTGCTCACAATACCTTAGTTCACAGTTATAGCGTAACCATCCCGCTTTCAAAAACATTTAAACGAAACGGTTTAATTGGAGTTGACTTATTAAAATTATTGAATGCTTCGATTAATTTGCATTCGAGAATTTTAGTCACACCAGAGGCTAAAATACCTATATATTTGAAGGGGAAGAAACAAAACAATCGGAAGAGAATTTACAAATGTCTCTTTCGCCGAGATCAGAACAAATCGTCAAGTTACCAGTATATAAAAATATTTCTCAAGACATTATAAATTGTAAAATTTGGCAATCAAGTCGAAAAATTATTTTAAAAATAAAATTAAGCGTGCCATACACTTAAAGAACGATAAACTGATCTATACAAAATCATACCGATATCTGCAAGTTCACCAAAAAGAAATGAAAAAGCAAATAACTTCTATGCTTCAGAAAGAAATAATTCAGCCCTCCACATCTTCTTGGAGCAGTCCTGTTTGGATAGTGCCGAAAAAGATGGACGCCCCGGGCAAAAAGAAGTGGAGAATGGTAGTTGACTTCCGCAAGCTGAACGAACAGACTATCGATGATAAATACTCACTGCCGAATATCACCGATATTTTAGACAAGTTGGAAAGAAGATGTTAGATTTAGTTTCCGGCTTCCATCGGGTTGAAATGAACCCCGCGGACATCGAAAAGACAGCATTCAGCACCGAGAGTGGCAACTACGAATAGACTAGGATGCCGTTCAGACTAAAAAATGCGCCAGCGACCTTCCAAAGGGTCATGGATAACATCCTTCAAGGGATTCAAAACGAGAAATGCCTGGTGTATTTAGACGATATTATAATATTTTCGACATCCCTGCAACAACACTGCGAAAGAATAAAAGAAGTGTTCGACAGATTACATGAAGCCGACTTCAATATTCAATTGAACAAAAGCGAATTCCTGAAGAAAGAAGAAGCCTATCTGGGACATGTAATCACACCCAACGGAGTACATTCTAGGATCATCTCAAATTTAACAGTTCAAGAAGAAAATATTGTTTCAAATAAATTGACGAATATTTTACTCACACGTGACCTTACATGCAAAAATTTATGAAATAAATGCGATTTCCTAAGTACTTAAAGACAGAAAATTTCTGCTAAGCAGCATTCTTGGGACTAATGGAATGCCTCCAGGTGTATAAATGTATAATGCCAAAGAAATAGCATTTCAGTGATTATAAAAAAATAGAAAGTTAAATGAAATGCCTGGGAGTTCAACCAAAATCTGAAAGACAAATGCTATTTACCTCGCGCAAAGCACGGAAAAAATCATTAAAAAATTAACAAAGCTAAATCAGAGCGAGGATTAAAGTTCTTGATATAAAAGGTTTCCTTTCTGCGCGCATCAAGGTTGGTACAAGGTTGGTTGAACTGGACTGTATATTAGAAGGTTGCTTTGATCCAGACGGGAGAGTTTGGGTACGTAACTCATTACGTCACGTCACACGATTAATTCCATTGGGCATATTAATCAGGTTTTTACATTATTTGATCAATTAGATTAAGCTTTGAGACACAGATTAAAATTCACTCTATTTACTTCACAGTGACGAATAGAAGTTTCATCCGACGTCACGGGTTACTTTTG
The DNA here is from genome assembly GCA_036172665.1 of Prosopocoilus inquinatus. Lineage (NCBI taxonomy): Eukaryota > Metazoa > Arthropoda > Insecta > Coleoptera > Lucanidae > Prosopocoilus > Prosopocoilus inquinatus. The sequence goes on from CM069870.1 coordinate 48,761,345, forward strand.
CGTGGGGGGCGAGCAAACTACACATTTAAATGGGAACCAGGCAACCTGCTAGATGCAATATCAGTTTTACAATTTTGCGATGAACTTTAAAATTTTAAATGGCTTAAGGTCCGATATTATAAACGTAAAATAAATTTACTATACAGTTTAATGCGTTAATAACAATTGTAAAAACAAAGGTTACTAAGGCATTAAACTGTAGAGAAAATTTAATTGTGTTTATAATACCGGGCCTAAATGAACTGTAATTTTAAATGAGCTTTAATGCTACATTCCATGACGCTGTCAGTTTTAACAGTCTTCATTTATTTTTGAGTTAACGACAAAGAAAAATTGTTCTATTAAATATCGATTTTTTTTTTTATAAAATCACTTTTTCTAGTAGGTTTATAAATATTAAAACAAACAAAAATCTATCACTTGAAACCGAAAACACTAAATTGATAAAAGGTGGCGCTGTACGCGCAATGAATTTCAAAATTTTAAATAGCATGGTGGCTTAAGTGAGATATTGTTTTAAAGGAATTTTAATGTTACATCCAACAGGGCTGTCAGTTTTTAACAGCCTTAATTTATTTTTGATTTAACAACAGAAACTTGTTTTCTTAAATAACGGGTATTTTTTATAAAATCTAGTGGGATTATAAATACTAAAAGAAATAATAATCCATCACTTCAAACCGAAGACATTAAATTGTCAAAATGAATTGAAATAAAAAATATTAAAAAAACGTTAATTGTTGTATTAAAATGTTATAAATTTAATTTAAAACAATGCTAGAAACTCAAAACTGAAACGTCATTGAATGTAAAATTAAAATTCCTTTAAAATGATGAAATTTTGCCCGTATACGGCACAGAAGCAAATATGCAATTTGCATATAATCCCAGCTCTAGTTATAAATTAGAAAAGGTAGTTAATGTTTCAACATTGAAGGCAAAAACACAAAATTTGAAAAACAAGCTTCAATTTAGACGCTTTTTGAATACGGTGCTTCTCTCCTGTTTGCTTTCAAGTAGTAATTGCATTTTATATTTTCTAACGATTGCATTTACAACGTAATGTGTTTGCGAAAGTCTATATTAATCCTTGTTTTCTTAACTAGTGGATTGTGAACGTTTCTCATCCTGATTATGAACGTTGTTTCATCCTGTCTGCGATTGCTTTAGCTATTTGACATTAAACTGTGCCAATATACAGCGATTAACAGCTATGCTGATGTCTCATAGGCTATCGCTTACAAGGCGGTTAATGCGGGCGCAACAGCGTGTCATCGCATATTTCAAAGCTTGCTGCAAGTCGACTAGATTGCAGTGGGGCTCCCAAACTTTCTCTGTATAGCTATTTTGGTCTTCATTAGGTCATTGTCAGCAGAAGAGTAGCTTGAGAAACTCCACCGCAATCGGTTCAACTCGTGTGATTTACGAACGAGAAGCCTTTATTAGCACACTACAGCTACAGACTATAGGCGAGTCGAACCGGATTGCAGTGGACTTTCTCAAGCTATAAGGTAAAAATTAGGACCAAAACAGCTATACAAACGATGTTTGGGAGCCCCATTGGAATCTAGCTCTCTTGCAGCAAGTTTTAACGATTGGTATATCAACACTTCGTTTCCATCATTCCACATTCGTTTCTACTCGGTTTTTCTGTTGTAGTTCTATATTCCTCTATACCGGGTGTCCCGCGCCATGTGCTCACCCTTCTAAAATCTTTATTTATTAATCGATTAACCTGAATTTTGGAGACAATAAATTAAACAAAAAATGGAATTTTTCAACATACTGGTAGTAGTCATAGCACTTCTGGTTTCGCCGGAAGTTATATCAACTTTCTGATTTTAAATGGAACACCCTATATATTTTTACATATTTAAAATCTAAGAATCATTACAAGTCCGAATACGTATCAATTGATAATTTTGGTTTCCATGACAACGAAAACAAGTTTTTTATTTTTCAATCTAGAAAGCTATGACTCGCATTTTTTCTTTGATTGCATTTTGCTTTTTAACATTTTTACAGCATTTGAAATTTTCATTAGGTCCTAACTCACTTTTCTTAATACAATTAAGTTATGTAATTTTACATCGCTAATGGCCGTTTTTATAATCAGACTTTAAGGAAGCTTTAATTTAAAGTCACTTTAAGAATAGGGAAACAAATATATGTTTTTAGGTTAAAGTAACTTTAAATTTAAAGTCCTATTAAGAGATTGGCCGTAAGTCGTATAAATTTTAGGACAAACGGTATATTAAGGGACGAATACATCACAGCGACAATATTTAACTCGTCTTGTTTACAATAGGACATATTACATGTCCCAGATCTTTCTGGAGGGCATAATACATGTGCAAAACTCGCACATGCCCCTCTTATGAATATACTTTCCTCAGACACTTTTTGATTCTGCTTCGAATAGGAGTGGCAGAATTGAAGTCAAATGTTTCGTCTTTTCGTGAATATCAGTTTCGATTTTTTAAATACAATATATATCTTTTTACTACTCTATTCGATAGCATTTTTCTCCTGATTGTAATGTTATATCACACAATAGTTATGTTCATCTGCAGATTGCTGGACCTATGTACTTTCGCCTGAGATGTTGGTAGAGTAAGGGGTGCCGAGCGGCTCTCTAACATTTTCGTTTAATGTTTGTTCCGGCTGCAACAAATTTTGTAAGTTGCAAGACCAAGATTTTGTCCAATTGGTGGCGGATAATATCCAAAAGGCTGTAATGGTTGCATTTAATGAAAAATTTGGTTGTTTTCAAAATGAAGCATCGGAAATGAAGAACATTTTATATGATGTGAAGAAGGAGACGGCACATATTTCGGCATCTTATCATGGTTCGGAAAAAGAAATAGCCACAACGAAAAGCGAGATAGAAAGTCTGAAAGCAATATGCGAAACCTTAAAATAAAGAGAGGAACAGTTGGAGCAGTACTCTCGCCGGAATTGTTTACGAACCCGTGTGCTAAAAGGAAAACCAATTATTATTAAGTTTGTTAGTTATGCCTAACGTAATTTATTTCTAATAACAAAAAGTTGTTGAAAAGTACAGAAATAACTATTAAAGAAAATCTGACTAAAGTACATGCGGATATTTTAGATTCTGCCACAACAAAATTTAGATATAAAAATGCTTGGTCTCGTGGTGGCGTTATTTATGGAACCGATAAGGGTATTAAAAAAATCATACATAATGTAAGCGATTTGCACGGGTAATTTGTTATGCCGTGAAGTTATATTTTAATTTGAAAACAATTTTCACGTCCCGTATGGCAGTGTTGTTAAAGATATATTTCTAATGGTATCTAAATACAGATGCAGATACTTTCACAAATATGTATCTAGATGCAGATACAGATACTTTTTCCGAAAAATATCTAGATACATATACAGATACAAAAAAATATCTGCAGTTTATCAAGATACTTGCAAGTATAAAATTCAATAACCTGTGCAGTAGTGGAGGTACGGTATTATTTGCGATCCAACTAGACTTTTTTTGTGAATATTGACGAAGTTTTCGTATGAATATGTGAATAATGTACACATTAAAATCGGTGATAATTTTCACAATTTTTTTCAGCAGTATGTCTTTTTAAACAGAAAATTTATCTTTGTAATTAAGTTGATCAATAAGCTGGTAAGTAATTACCTGGTTTTGTATGAAACCAAGTCAAGTCAACGTAAAATATCAAGTTATCAACAGAAATGACTCTACTTCCGTACCAGACAAGTTAAATGTCAAATGAATCTAGGATCCTTAGTTCCAACCTTGTTGTAGCAAAGAGAGCGTTCCCATAATCAAGAAAAGTTTGCTACGTACCTGTACAGGTGACGCAGGTGATCGCCGTGACAAACGTTTCGGCGTCGCCGGCCAGCCCCAGTGGGATAGGGTGGGTAAAACAAAACAAAAAAAATATACCAGCTCTGAACAAACAAACAATAAAACAAAATAAAGGCGCCACTTAATTTCTTCTGGGCTGAAAGGAACCGCGGGGAAAAATTAAGAAAAACCACATCTCACCCAAGATATGTTTTCAATACAGTTTTATTGACACGAAACAAATAATAATAACATTAACATTAAAACTGAGTCAAAAATTGACAAAAACAACAAAATATCTAAGCTCTGATAAAAGCCGCAACCGCGCTTAAAATGTAAACACCAAAATCTTCAAATAAACTAACCGGAACGGTGCGCAAAAAAAGAGATAGCAGACAGCAACTTCAAAACGTATCACAACGCAGTGTGAAGCTACATGCCGTTTTCCGGTAGCAATGTACGTAAAATAAAATAATAAACAGGCCAACCTTATCCCAGCGCGGGTCGCACGTCGGTCGGAGTGTTGAACAGCTCCAAGGTGTCCGCCGGGACTCACGAGACCGTGCCGAAGCGGGGAATGGCCAACAAAATCAGACGCTCTTGCCGAAAGCGGCACCGAGGTGAGGAAACCCCTTAACTAAAGCCTGTTAGGAAGAAAGATACGCGATAGAAAATTTCGAAGCGATACAGAACAACCAACGACTCACCTGTTCGCAGAACTGCTTGGAAGGGAACAGGCGTAGACAATACGAATGTATTATTTCTCTTCACGTGTAACGGGATATAATCAGCCAAGAAAAGCTGTTCTTGCCTTCGCCCACCATCAATTTTTGGGCGAAAACGTACACAAAGGAAAGCACAACGACACGAAACGGGTTGTTACACCGAGAAGAACGAGAATCATTCTGTCCTGACAAAATCGCTTCGCACCGGCGAACGGAAAAAGATGGGGTTAAAACAAAGAGAGATAGTGTGCCTCCGCCAACCGTGACAGAATCTTACGTCAACGAGGACCAATGGGCTTAAAGACCAGGGTTCAATTTCTGTGTAGCTAACGTGGGAAAGGAATCGCTGATTCCACAATGTGATGCAATAATGCGTAAATCAAAAAGGCTAAATAAGAATCTATGCGACCGGAGAATTTAACTTTCGCAACCCAAACTTTTCCTTATCCTAACTTTTACAGGAAAACGAATAACATGGGGAAATACTTTGAAAGCAAATCGACGGAGCGCAAAGAATTTGCCGGGCGGTCTATGAAAATAATTTCACGGGGAACAATATACAGGGTGATTCGGGGTCGGACAGAAATTGAACGGTAACAAGTTGATAAAATCAACAATATAATTTTTTCCTTTTGATTTTCTCCTTTTGTCAATTATAATTTTTTAAATAATTTTCAAGTTTCTGAACTATCAAATTGCGTTTTAAATAGAACAGTCATTTGACAAACTGGAAAACATAATTAACAAGAGGGGACAATCAAAAGAAAGAGACTGTAAAATCGAAGGTTGCATTTCCGCCAAGGTCTGCTGTTTTTATGGAAGTTCAAAATGTATCTAAAATGTATCTTAGTATCTCAAATGAATAGATACACTGTAATTGCATCTAGATGCAGATACACTTACATTTTTTAGTAGTATCTAAGATATGTATTACTCAAAAAGTATTTAGATACAGTAGCTAGATACTTGCATCTAGATACTTAACAACACTGGGGCCGTATCAGAATTATTTTTTGTACGCAGAAAATAGGGTGTAGGAGAGGGAAAAAATAACAAATATTAAGTTACCGAAAGAATTTCTATCGTTTGGTTAGTTAGAAACCTGAAAAAAGAATTTCTTTTTTCTATTAATTATATTAACTTATATTATAGTGCTAATACAATTAAACGATAGTTTTTGTATTGTTGTCACAAATTCTTTAGCAAAATATTTGATACATTTATGTATTCTTACAATGATTATAATAATGAATATTGTTTCATAATATGAGGCGTCTGAAAATTGCTCATTTAAATATGCGGTCTTTAACAGCTAGTTTTTCAGAAATAAAAGATCTTATTATCAACCAATGATTACGATATATTATTTCTAACTGAAACTTGGTTAAATGAGAATATTTTGAGAAATAAATGATAAATGGTTATCAATTCTTAAGATATGGCAAGCAAGGTACAGGGGGTGGTGTAGGAATCTATATAAAAATTTGTATGAGATATACTGTTTTGAATGCAGTTCAAGGTGAGAATATCGAACAGCTGTAGATAAGCACTAGTGTTAATAATAAGAAAAAATATTGTATTAGTGTTTTATACAGGCCACCCAACATAGATTTTAATACATTTTTGGAGTTTGTAGAAGATACTTTTTCTACCTTGATACCAGTATGTGAGAACATATTTTGCGCGGGTGATTTTAATATCAATTTGTTAAATTTTTCGAGTGTATCCACAACTAGATTTAACGTTTAAAGTTTTAGGGTCTTATGGACTTACCCAGCTAATTACCGAACCAACTAGAATAACTCCGACTTCAGAAAGTCTGCTCCATATTTGTTCTAATCCTGATCAGGTCTCTAATGTAGGTATCTCAAACGCATCTAACATTTCAGATCTTGAGTTAGTTGTTTGTCATCTCCCTAAGAATATTAAATCACAAGTACCTTTTTACAAAACTTATAGAGACTTTAGTCATTTCAATTATAATAAGGTGACCAGGCGTACTGCTTTTAGAAGTACAGTACTGTTTTGAGATAATTTGTACTGCCCATTTTTCATGTACTGCTTTGGTACTGTTTTCCGTGTGTTGTACTTTATTGTACTGCTTTTAATAAATGAATAGGTACACATATTCGAAAGATAGATTTTTCTCTACCACTTATGAAATAATTTCATCGTGCACTTTCATAAACTTACGCTCCACCCGAAATATTTCTGTCTGAGTATGTACTCTCCGCGCTTGTGCAGCGCCTAAAATCTGCAATACTTTCGAAAATAATACTTACAACGTACAAATAACGTAAACATAACGTAAATACCGAAGAGGTACGTTCTGCAATCCCATCTCTTTCCATTAGTCAGTTTATTGTGCCTTTCACTCGTGCAAATTTACTATTTTCTGCGCCGTTGCTTAAAGGTTCGTATATACGCATATTTATATTTTGGTTTTTGTTTATTATTTGATTTATTTCATATTACTTGAAGACGTTGCTTGTAATAATATTTAAAAGACGAAAACCCCACTTGAACGATAATAAAAAAAATTTCCGTTTCTTATTCAAGCTGACGATACGCTTGTTAAATGCACACTTTGTCGGGCTGAATTTAGTATCGCTAACAGTGGTAGGACAACGGTAACGAAACACTGCAATTCCGATAAGCATAAATGTTGTCTTGATTATACCTTTGCCTATCACACAATTTGCCACAATCATAGTTTTCGTAGCGTGGATTGTACCTCAACAATATTGCGCAAGCTCTTTGATATCAATTTTTCTTGTGCACGAACAAAGTGTGAAGCTATAGCAGTTAATGTTTTCCAACATTATGCATTTGAATTATTGCAACGAGACTTTAACAGTGCGAAGTTTGTTACAATTCTGTGTGATGCTTCAAATCATAACGAAATAAAATTGTATCCTATTTTGATACGATATTTTAGGTTCGAAACTGGAGTAGGTACATACAAAACTTTTAAGTTTGGGGTCTATAGCCGGAGAAACATTAGAGCTTTTATCTACCTACATTCAAGAGAAAATAAATTCCCACAATTTGAGTTCAAAGGTACTTGCGTTATCCGCGGACAACACTAACACAAATTTTGGCGGGCTTTGTAGGAAAGGTCAAAATAATGTGCACAAACGATTAACGCAGCTTTTAAATAAAAATATAATTGGAATTGGCTGTAATGCTCATATTTTATCCAGCGCAATAAATATTGCGCCCAGTTTGATGACTATTGATGTAGAATTAATAATTCCTCAAATTTATCTATATTTCCATAGATTTACAGTCAAGGTAGCTAGTCTTAAAGTATTTTGCGAAGAGGCAGAGACAAAGTACAGAAAATTTTTGGGATATTCTAAAGTAAGATGGCTGTCACTTACACCAGCAATTGAACGCATTATTCAGTTGTTTGAACATTGACGTTCTTACTTTTTGAGCATCGATAAATGTACAAAAATATTAAGAGACTTCTTCCTAAACGACTTGTCAGATATTACATTATATTTCGTTCACAGTCAAGCAGGTTTATTTCATAAAACTGTTGAGAAAATAGAAAAGTCTAATGTGTCTGCTGTAGAGGTAAAAATTGTTCTGGATGATTTAGGCCCAGTTTTACAATCACGGTTTAACTTTGAGCCGAAGCTTAAACCCTTCACAACAATTGTTGAAATAATCGTTGCTAAGGGTTTAAACCTCAGCTCAAAGTTGAGCTGCAATTGTAAAACTGGACCTTAATGGATCAGATACAAGCAAGATATAATGATGAATTTATTCCATTAATTATGACTCATAAACTCATCAAAATTGAAGAACAAAATCCGGGCATTAAGGTCACATTTTGAAGGAAAGCTTTTATAAAAATTGTTTTGATTATCTTAAAAAATGGACGGAAAATCTTAAAGAATTAAATATTTTTAAATGGGTGTTTCTAAAAAAAGTTAAAGGGGAAGATGTTACAGAGGCGGTTCTTTATATGTCACAAATTCACAAAGTAAACATAAATGACAGCGAACTTTTTGATGAAGTGAGGAGTCAATATATATTGTACAGAAGAAAAATTAAGGGAATGGAAAGAAAACAACGTGGAAGTACATATGCGATGCGACACTTTCAAAATGAACAGATTTCGATGACCAATTTTAAATTAATAATTGAAGCGACGATGTGTTTACCAGGAACGAATGCAACTGTGGAAAGAGTTTTGTCAATAATAAACGGTTTTTGGAGCACTGAGAAATCAAGATTAACTGTAGAATCTTTGACAGCAGTAGCAGCAGTTAAGATAAAGTTAAACTACAGTTGCAAGGAATTTTCTGATGTATTACTACGTGATAACGAATTATTAACAAAAAAAATTCATTCAAATGAAAAATACTTGTATTTGAAATAATATTGTTATTAAATTTAAATGATTAATAAACGTTTTTTTTATACAGGTGACCAAGAGTTCCTTAAAAGTTCCTTAGCTTTTTTGCTATTCTAGGTATCAATTCAAATTCCTTCTTTTTGAAATACAAGCGCTTGTATTCCACATTTTAAAAATATTTTCGTTTATATACAGGGTATCCAAATATTATACAAAAAACTATCAAAATTGTAATTGGCTATGTTCAGCCAGGGATAAAGTTAGCGCTTCATAGCTTTATGTATATATAGATATACTAAAACGTATGATAATGTCGTCACGCTACGTAGCTTTGTCTCTGGACACGGCCATTGCCAAATAGAAATGCTCCATTTTCATTTCATTTTTGAATTCTGCACTAAGTACACACGTTAAAATGACTCAAGTGAATTTAATGCAGAACTTAGTATAGAATTAAAAAATAAAATCAAAAATGTGTGTTTTTATTTAAGAAGAAAACATAACTTTGATGTTTTTTACTCCTATAATATTTGAACATCCTGAACGAAAATATTTTTAAAATATGCAATAGAAACACTCTTATTACAAAAAAAAAGAAATTCGAATCGATACCTATATAGCAAGAAAAGTTATGTAACTTTTACGGGGCTCTGCTTGTTTCGATGAAATTTATGCCATGGATTCTGTAAATGATATGATTAACCACATTAATTGCACAGTAAGTAATTTGTTTTCCATTCATGCTCCTCTCAAAACGTGTCGCATTACGAAGCCTAAACCTCCATGGTTAACGGGTAACGTTAGGCTTATGATGAATCTTCGTGATGAAGCTCTAAAACGTTACAAAGTCATACGTAATGCTCAATATTTTCAATATTACAAAACACTCAGAAATCCAACAAATTCAGCAATTAAAAGCGAACAGAGAGCGTATTTAAATTATCAACTTCAAATTGGTAATAAACAGAAAATATGGAATGATTTGAGTTTTAAACATGTGCGCAAAACAGAAAAATAACTATATCCCTCCACATTTATCGGATGTAAATGAAATAAATAATTACTTTCTAAACTCAATTCCGGAGAATAGTAGACCTAACAATGACACCCTAATTTTTTATAGAAATAATACACATTCAATGGTGCGAGAAAAGTTTCATTTCGTTACTGTTAATGAGTTTGAAGTACATAAGCGTTTACAGTCTCTTACTTCTAACGCAATAGGGAATGATGGTATTAATATAAAAAAGATAGACTATTGTTGTCCTTCTATTTTGCCACATATAACATATGTTATCAATTTTTGTATTTTGAATAATGTATATCCTTCTGTATAAAAGGCAACACTTGTTATTCCTTTGCCTAAAATATCAATCAATCAGGATTTCGTAAAAATTATAGCTGTGCAACTGCCTTATTACATGTAACCTGACGATGGTACTTGCACCCGCGCATCAAAATGAACTTAAGGCATTAATACTTCTAGATTATTCTAGAGCACTCGGCACAATAAATCACTCACTATTATTATCCGTGTTACATTAACTTGGATTTGATGATACAGCAAAGGTGATGATAGCTACTTACTTGAGCAATAGGACACAGTCAGTTTCACTCAACAGTAGTGTTTCTTTATCTCGTACGATATCTGCCGGCGTCCCTTAAGGTTCAATCTTAGGTCCTTTATTATTTACAATTGACACCAGTAATCTTAAAAGTTGCTTAAACTTTTAAATTAGTCATTTCTATGCCGACGAGATCCAATTGTACTATTCATTTAAACACACTGCAATTGAGAAAGCAACAGACTTTTTTAATTTCGATATTGAAAATCTTTCGAGAGTTTCTGCAGATCACTACTTGCTTTTAAATCATGAAAAGTAGTTAGTTTGGTTATTTGGAAAAACAATAACAACGTACGCCGTTAATTGATTCTCTTAATTGTGAATAGATAAAACAACGACATCCTACGATCGATTTTTGACCTGACATTGCAGTAGGATAACAAATTGAAGCGGGTTTGCTACATAAAAAACTACCCTAAGCAAGACGACCATGCTTGCTGTCATAATGAAAGTTTTAAAAAAAAATTGTTGCAAATCGTTTTTGATTGCAGTGAAAACCTCGAGCAGCCTCTGTACAGCTGTTTCAGCCCTATTTGAGGCTTCATCAGCAGAGACGTAGCTCGACATTTTCACTGCAAACCAAAAACGACTTGAGCTACGTCTCTGCTTAAGAGGCCCCAAATAGAGCTGAAACAGCTGGACTGTTGGAGGCTGCTCGAGGTTTTCACTGCAATCAAAAACGATTTGCAAAATTTTTTTTTAAGATTCTCTTAATATTAAAGTGAACAATGAATAGTTCCATAGTCAAACTTTGCTCGTAATTTAGGACTTATAATGTATACAGATTAACATTTCGTTCAACACATCAGCAGTTGCGTTAAAAAGACCTACTTTAACTTGAAATTAATTTACGCGAACAGATCCGTTTTAAATAAACGAGAACTACTTTATGTGATTATCTGGTGCTTTCACATTTCACATTTGCCGATTCTGTATTTGGACCATGTTTAGATGCAATAACAAGCAGACGAATACAACGGGTGCAAAACTCATGTATTCGTTTTGTATGTGGTTTAAGAACAGAGCGCACCTCTCGAAAACTCAACGAATTAGATCGGGTGAATATGATAAATCGACGTAAACTTCACTTCGCAACTCTGTGTCTTATACTAGAAAAAATCACCGCCTTACTTATACAACAAAATTCATTTCAGGACTGACATACATAATATAAATATTCATTTTAAAAATGTCATCACTCCACCTTCTCACAAATCAACCTTGTTTGAAAGATCTTTTTGTTATAAAGTTGCTAAAATATTTAACAGGTTAAAATGCTTGGATAAACCTAGTTTCAAAAAAGAATATACAGGTATTTTGTTCAATAGTCAAATAACATAATAAATAACAAATTTTCAGTCGTTACTCAATGAAAAAATCTTAACTTTAGCTATTTTGTATATTATACATGTATATTATTATTACTATTACTATGAACATCACTAATCCATTATCATCACTACTTTGGTATTATAGGTTGAACGTCAAATTTTTCATGCATCTCTAAGTTTTCATTATTTTTTTTCGATAAGTTTTAGAAATTAAGTGGTAGAGCAATGTTTTCGCTGAATTCATTGAACTTCGCCTCAAATTTAAATAATAAAAGAGGAAAAATACTTAAAGATAAAACACAGTCAATTTATTTTAAGACATCCAAACAATCTGAGTGTAGTTTATGGATTCGTTCTGATGGAGAATCTATTAAACAGATGAAATCTGTTAAATTTTTGGGCCTTCACGTAGACGAATATTTAAATTGGAATTCTCACATTATCGATTTATCAAATTGCTTATGTTCCTATAATTACCTCATCCGTAATATCAAGTCAATCTTAGACTTAGAACATCTTAAATTATTTTATTTTGCAAATATATTGCTGATATTCTTTCTCACTGTAAACCGACAAATGTTTTTACTCTCTTAATGAATTTTATCATTTTTAATTTGTCTATTTATTTTTATTTACAATTTACAACTTTTATATGTTTAAGTGTTTAGTCCTGTATCTTTGTATTTAAATTACTGCTTTGACGTGTTTTGTATCGTAGTTGTGATGTAAATGAAATACTATTACTACTAAAAAATTCCCTAAGCTTGTGTTATTACACTTCTTGTTATATTGTATTGGTGGGGATAAACAAAGTCAGTAATTATTATTATTATTATTAACAGATAAAATAGCGACATCTTACTATCGCTTTTTGACCTGACATTGCAGTAGGATAGACAAATTGAAGCGGGATTTGCTCCTAATAAGTCCCCATGCAAGGCGGCCATGCTTGCTGTCAAGGCATAATGAAAGTTTTTAGAAAAAATTTGTTCAAATCGTTTTTGATTGCAGTGAAAACCTCGAGCAGTCTCTGGACAGCTGTTTCAGCCCTGCTTGGGGCTTCTTCAGCAGAAACGTAGCTCGACATTCCCACTGCAGACCAAAAACGACTTGCCCAATTTATTCGCAATTGCGATGTAAGAATGATGAACAGATAAAATAGCGACATCTTACTATCGCTTTTTGACCTAACATTGCAGTAGGATAGACAAACTGAAGCGGGATTTGCTCCTAATGAGTCCCCCATGCAAGGCGGCCATGCTTGCTGTCAAAGCATAATGAAAGATTTTAGAAAAATTTTGTGCAAATCGTTTTTGATTGCAGTGAGAACCTCGAGCAGCCTCTGGACAGCTGTTTCAGCCCTGCTTGGGGCTTCTTCAGCAGAAACGTAGCTCGACATTCCCACTGCAGACCAAAAACGACTTGCCCAATTTATTCGCAATTGCGATGTAAGAGTGATGAAAAAACGATTTGCACAAAATTTTTCTAAAATCTTTCATTATGCTTTGACAGCAAGCATGGCCGCCTTGCATGGGGGACTCATTAGGAGCAAATCCCGCTTCAATTTGTCTATCCTACTGCAATGTCAGGTCAAAAAGCGATAGTAACATGTCGCTATTTTATCTGTTCATCATTCTTAATCGCAATTGCGAATAAATTGGGCAAGTCGTTTTTGGTCTGCAGTGGGAATGTCGAGCTACGTCTCTGCTGAAGAAGCCCCAAGCAGGGCTATAACAGCTGTCCAGAGACTGCTCGAGGTTTTCACTGCAATCAAAAACGATTTGCACACATTTTTTCTAAATTATTATTATTATTAGACAACATTTTAGTATGTTTCATTAATTATTTACAAAATGTGTGTCTTGATTGCCAGACAAAATTTCCTTCGGTCTAGTATTTCGAAAAAAAAAAGATTTTCGATATTCTCAGTGTTGTTCAAGATTTGAAGAAGTAAATGAACGTTTGGTACTTATCTCTTACGAATGGTTATATTCATTTATGTTCACAAACAGTATTTAAAACAATCAAAATTGGGTTTTTAACTGTTACGTGCACAAAAAAAATTGAAACATTTTTCACGTTTCTGGTGAAAGGCTTTTTTACTTAAAATTTTGTGTTATTATTTTTGATTTCTTGATTACACAAATCTTCTAACCCTAACTTAGCCTAAGCAAACCGAAAATTGCAAGAATTGCATGAACTTTTTGGTTTGGACCAGTTTAAATCCGTACTTATAACATCGACAATTGTACAAACAGTAAATACGATTTCACGGCTACAACGAAAAATATCGATTTTACAAATACGGATATTAAACCGGGCCAAACGGAAAAGTAGATACAATTCTTGCAATTTTCGGTTTGCTTAGACTAAATTGGGATTATGAGAAACGTATTATGAACAAATCAAAAACATTAACGCGAAATCGTATGTAAAAAAGGCCTTGCACCAGAAACGTAAAAAATTGTTTCAAATTTTCCTGTGCATGCAACACTTCAGAACCCAAGAGGAAAATTTATTCTATTAAATATTTTTTTAAGAATATGAATGAATAACCTAGTGATGCGACGAATCGAGTAGACTCGCTGTCAGACTCGATTCTCAAAGATACTCATTGTACTCGAGTAACTAATTCTGTGAATCCGAATCAGCGGTATTCGAGTCGACTCGAGTACGATACAAGTACTCATGTACGACTCGAGTACGATACAAGTACTCGAGTATCGACTTTAGAATTTGTAGACTCGAGTCCCAAAGGTATTCGTTCTACTCGAGTAACTATTGCAGTGACACCGAGTCAGCGAAACTCGAGTCAACTCGAGTTTGATTCAAGTAATTTGAGTACCGGCTTTAGAATTAAATAACGAGTCGAGTAGACTTGATGTCACACTGTATTTTATTGGATTTTCTTTATAGAGCCTTCTCGTCAGTTGGTAACGAGTGAATGAGTACCGAGTTTAGAATTGAGATTATGCGTGTAGGCAATAAGCGTTAACGTTTGACAAGTTTCATTCGTTTTAGAAGTATTATGCTTTTGCTAAAACAGTCGACTGCCGCAGTAACTTAGTATGACAGTCTGACGCTTGATATCGGGGCGACTTGGCGGCGGTCATTGTTTTTTTTTATATTTTATGAAAAAGATTACATAAAAAATGAATAAGTTCTAAAATTTCAAAGGGAGTACAGTTTTTTGTAACTGAAAAGGCTGTTAAATATTGTTAAATAAAAACTGAAGACTCATACTCATTTAATGAATAATTTGTGGCTCTATATTCTATATTTTGTTTTCTTTTAAAGAAAATAATTTTAATTCAACTAAACATGCAATTACATAGTAAATAAGTTTTTCTTTTTATTTTATACAGAGCCTGCACACTTTATTATGAGACATATCAAATAATATTACATAGTTACAAAATTTTAAATTTATCTGAACTGCCAGAATACATTAATAAAGAAAACACGTGAAAACTTTGTTATTTTAAACGGAACGTTGAATATACAATTGAAAACAAAAAAGTAGACAAATTACTGTTTCCTGTAATTATTCTTCCTCAAAATGCTATAGAGTAAAGCCGAAAGCAGTTTTAAACTTGTTAATTTTGAAAGATTTTAAATTTGTTTAAAGATATTTATGAAGTCGTCTTTAATCATTACCATTTTCAGAAAGAATAATTATAGGAAACTGTAATTTGTCTACTTTTTTTTGCTTTCAACTGTAAAGTCGGCATATATGGAATACCCATTCTTTGGGCCGTCATAAATTCTGAACTAAGATGCTAAATACTCAGATATTTTAATTAAAAATACTTTATGTTGTTTTCCAGCGGTTGTATATAATAAATTTAAGAAATACATATTTTTGGGGAAAATTCTGAAACAAATAAAAAAAACTGCATTTTCATGGTATTATTTAAAATGGCGGATAATATGGAATAGTCAGTTGGAGTAAATAAGAGAAAAGTGCAATACTTTAAGTTAATAAGGTAAAATATCAACTGTTGTACTAATCTACACTATAACAAACTAACTTCGGTGTAATTTTAAAAAATACGCCAAAATATATTTTTCTCGTACCGCGCGAAAACTTCCAAAACGATAAATTCACAAAATCATGTACTGTAAAGTTATGCAGTCTTACCAGCTAAGAACATCTGTAGTAATGACCTATAACACCGAAACTCATGTTAATGCCAGAGTCGTTTAACAGATGGCGCTTCTTATTTCAAAAATACTGGGTATTTCATATTAGCCCGATCTATTCCATATATGTATGCTAACTTTACTCTACATATTTTCTTGGATTAAAAAAAAATACTTAATTCCTAATTCAAAATGTAGGTACATGTTTATGTTGTTTTGTTTATTTGCATTTTCATTTTTTTTACGATATTTAAGTTTAAAAAAAATGTTTATTTATTTTAGTAGACCTTTGCATTAACAAGAGTTTTTAATGCGTAACAGAAGCTAATTGTAATTAACAGACAAAGCGTTAACAGCTAGAACAAATTAACATTATAGAGAAGATCAAATTAAAGAATTTTTCTTAATAAACTTTAGGTAAAAATCAGTAACTAGAAAGTTATAAGAGTTTAATGTGAAATTAATTAACAAGTAAAAGTTACTACTTGTAGTAATATTTTACGTTTTAAGTTTTGGTATTTACAACCATTTAAAAAAAATCTAGTCTCGTAAAAGTTACGGATATTTCATTTTTGTGTCAATTAAAGAAGAAATTAAGAAACTTAACTGTAACTTTTTTATTGTTTTGGTCAAAAACGAATTAAGAGAAAGGCTTTATTTTGACCTTCTACAGCTGCCCTATCAATCTCCTCCGTACGTTATAAAATAAATTAATAAAAATAAATCAAACCCTAATAATTTCAAGCTCAAATATCATGAAAAGTATGAAACCAAATAAAGACAAACTACAAATTGTTGGAATTAGGAATCTTTCTTAATTCAAAAAAATATGAACATATAAAATAGCGACATCTTACTATCGCTTTTTGACCTAACATTGCAGTAGGATAGACAAATTGAAGCGGGATTTGCTCCTAATGAATCCCCCATGCAAGGCGGCCATGCTTGTCAATTTGTCTATCCTACTGCAATGTTAGGTCAAAAAGCGATAGTAAGATGTCGCTATTTTATATGTTCATCATTCTTACATCGCATTTGCGAATAAATTGGGCAAGTCGTTTTTGGTCTGCAGTGGGAATGTCGAGCTACGTTTCTGCTGAAGAAGCCCCAAGCAGGGCTGAAACAGCTGTCCAGAGGCTGCTCGAGGTTCTCACTGCAATCAAAAACGATTTGCACAAAAAATTTTTCAAAAAAATATGTTGCGAGTTTAACATGAATGCTTCTACGGCCGTCATCCATGATTGAATTGGCTACCGGTTGAAAACACGTCATTATTATTTCTTCCACTGAAACTGACGGGAAGCAATAGAACACCATTAGCAGCTTTGAGGAATTTCTTCTGCAATGAAGAGCAAAACGTCGGCGTAGGAAATATCTTGTTGCGGTTCCAATCGGAATCAGTCATTTGGGTTTCCGATCGGCACTTGTTTAATTTTTTCTTAATAATTTCTTGATTCCAACAAATTCCTAAAAGTTACATTTTACATATTTTGATATACGTATCTAAAGAGTGTTGATAACGTTACAAATGTAAACAAAAACACTGCACCTTTATTCTGTCGATTCTACTAGCTGTAAAAAAGTAACGTCATGAGTACTCATATTTCCGGGTTCAGTTAAATATTTGAGACTTTTAATGTGGACTCGAGTTAAAACTCGCATTTTTTATAAAAAAAGTTCAAGTTTATTACATTCTTTAAAACGGCGACTCCCGAGTTCAGTTCGAGTACTCGAGTACTTATGATCTGAACTCGAGTCAATTGACTCGAGTCGACTCGATTCTTTCAAACGGCGATTTTCAGCCAAGTACCCAAGTCTTTTGATCTGGACTCGACTTTCTTGACTCGAGTCAAGACTCGATTCTTTTATAAAAGTATTCGAGTCGACTCGATTCTTAAAAACAGCGACTCGTCGCATCACTAGAATAAACTAACCACTCCTAAGAATTAAATGCCAAACGACCATTGACTGCTTCACATCTTGAGCAAACCTGAGAATATCGAAAATTTTCCTTTTTTCAAAATCAAGACACACATTTTGTAAATAACTATTGAATCTTACTAAAATTTTGTCTAATATCCAGCAATTCCAAATTACAACAATTTTTTTTAATTTTCGTATATTAAATAAGTGCTATTTTTAGCAACACTAAAAGTTGCTCACCAAAATTGTCCTACTTATATTTGGTTATCGAACATGCACAAACTATTGGCGGAATTTTTTTTTTAAAAAATCAATAATAAAAGAATTTCCCATATGGTGCGAACTTTTTGGCGGTCACTGTATATTAAATAAAATTTCCATTAAAATCTGTATTATTTAATCTTCAGATTAATATGAACTATTAAGTGTGGTATAACATTACAATCAGGAGAAAAAATGCTATCGAATAGAGTAATGAAAAGATATACGTTGTTTTTAAAAAATCGAAACTGATGATGGTCGCGGAAAGACGAAACGTTTGACTTCAATTCTTCCACTCCTATTAGAATCAGAATCAAAAAGTGTCTGAAAAAAGTTAAATCAGAATTTCAAAATTATTTATAATAAAACAGATGTCGACTTTTCTACATTTTAATTAATTTCTCAAGAAAAAATAAAGAGAAAAATTATTCTGACAATGAATACGAATAAGGCATTGATTCGTGCAACTTTTCTTCCATTTAACCATATTTGTATCTCTTACGGTTTAGGAGATCCCTTCAATTTAAAACAGCTAGTATAAAAAACATAATTAGTTATATAAAAAGCAAACAAGAGTTGTAACCTGTTCATTTTTAGGCGTTTTTCAAGTGAGTTGAAAAAAAATTGTTACTCATTAAAACAAGTATTTTGTATTGTTTTTTTATTTGGTCCATAATTTTGTTCAAAGTAAAAAAAGAAAACGCCAGGAATTCTGAAAAAGTGAAAAGAGGGTAAGACTAGCACAGCTATATAAAGATAACAAATGAATCACAAACCGGCACCCAGGAGACCAGGAGAACGCACACTTATTGCAACAACCAGAAGACCCTTAGTTCAAGAGCTACAACTAATATAGCAACGAAAGCAGACAAGGTCAATCTGCGTTACTTCTACAAGCAAGGGATGAAACAAAGTAAAAAGGATAACGCCAGAAATTTTTAAAAAGTGAAGAGTTTGTTATAAGGGATAACAAACAAAATAAAAAAGGATAACGCCAAGAATTCTGATAAAGGGTTAAGAGGGTTAAGAGGTTATATAACCCTTTTTGCAATACCGGTGGTAGCCCTCGAACTAAGGGTCTTCTGGTTGTTGCAACAAATGTGCATTCTCCTGGTCTGTGCTTCATTTCTTATGTTTATATCCAAGTCGTCAAAACTGTGCGCTTTGGTTATACTGGCCTGATGAGATCTAATAAGATCGAAACGTACGTCGATAGTTACTTTGTCCTTGCCAGCTCTACCAGTCATAACACTCTTTTCTTATAATTTTGTTCTTCTAGTAAAAATTAAAACCACTAATAAAATGTCTTTAATTCCAGCTACAATCGGTGCAATATCAGATGGAATGCAATATGCATGGACAGCCCCAATTATTCCAGTACTCCATGCTCCCAACTCTCCGGTTTCTATCGACAAATCCGACGAAATGTGGCTAGAGACCCTTTACATGATAGGCGGTCTAGCTGGGTTACCAATAACTATATTCTGCGTCGATCAATTCGGCAGAAAGAATTCTATTTTAATAGCAGCCGTCACTCATTTAGTGTCATGGCTTCTGGCAGCCATCGCAACAAACACCGAAACGCTTTACTGCTCCAGGTTTCTGGCAGGACTCGCCGGAGATGTTGCTTTCGTCGCTGGCCCAATGTTCGTCGCGGAAATAGCAGACAAAAATATCCGGGGACTTTTATCGGGATTTATATACGTAGCACTACTCGTTGGAATAATCGTTTTGTATAGTGTAGCACCATTTGTTTCGATAGTCATAACTTCATGTGTAGGTGCATCCTTCGTTATAGTTCAATTACTAACATTCTCCTTTATGCCCGAATCTCCTTATTATTTACTCTTAAAAGACAAGAAAGACAAAGCTCGAAAGTCCTTGCAGTTTATTCGAGGGAAAACTGATGTTGACGCAGAACTTGAAGAGATAACGGCTGCTGTAGAGCGACAAGCGAAGGAAAGAGGGAGACCTTTGGATTTAGTTACCGATCCGGGAAACAGGAAAGCCATAACAATAATGACCGTTTTAAATGCCTCGCAACATTTTAGTAGCATAAGCGTTATGCTAATGAATTTGCACTTGATTCTTAATGACGCGGCTGGAATTTTAAAGACTGACTACGCTGGCATCGTATTCTCAGTAACAATGTTCTTATCTTCTCTCATTGCTATAATAGTTGTAGACAAATTTGGAAGAAAGAAACTTGTCGTATTCTCGAGTTTAGCGACGGGAATTTCGTTGTCAATATTAGCAACTTACTTCGCGGTTAAAGATTCAGGGGCCAATATCACTACGTTCAACTGGGTGCCAATTTTCGCCGTGTTGTTATACGCGGTGTCTTTCAAATGCGGATTGGGCATAGTGCCTATTGTATTAACCGGAGAGCTATTTCCAACGAGTGTGAAAGCTATGGGTATGACAGTGTCCGATGCCATGTATGTAATTTTTGGTACCCTATCGATT
Source organism: Prosopocoilus inquinatus (assembly GCA_036172665.1). Classification (NCBI taxonomy): domain Eukaryota; kingdom Metazoa; phylum Arthropoda; class Insecta; order Coleoptera; family Lucanidae; genus Prosopocoilus; species Prosopocoilus inquinatus. The sequence goes on from CM069870.1 coordinate 48,782,023, forward strand.
TATTTGTACCAAGCCCTGTCCCATCAATACGGAATATACTGTCCATTTTATTTATTCTCGGCCTCGTGTATACTGACCGCTTTATTCGGTATATTCTATATACCGGAAACGAACGGGAAAACGCTGGAAGAAATACAGTTCATTTTAAAGGGATTACCAGCGGAACCACAAAAAGATAATCAACAAGAAGTCTGGCACACTAAATTATAGATAATTAAATAATAATAAAATTTGATAATCTTATAATAAACTCTTTCGTGTGAAAAGTCCAATGTGAAAGAGAATGTCCTTAATTTATTAAGTAAATAAGAATGATTCTCATGTTTTAAGGTATTAAATTTAAGTAGGCATAGCAAAGTTTGTAAATAAATATTTTTATAGAAATTCCTTGTGTTATTTACAAAATAAATTGTCATATTAATGCAAATGTTCTTTCGTCCTGTATTAGCATTCCCTATACCTATTTCTTATAGTTCACTCGTTATCGATGATTTCTTTTTAATACCTAATTTTTTTCCATTTTTCGGTATTGTTTTTAAATAGTGGGCTATGAAAACTAGAAAAATTATAATTTTTGAAACCATCCGTATAGTAGGAATTAACAAAAAACAATTTAATCGCTACGAAGAACTAAATAATAAATATTCAAACACAGATATATTAAATGTATTTGTCGATAAAAAAAATTGACAATTCAAGAAGTTAATAAAAAAAATTGTTATAACGAGGAAAATACGTTATTAGATACAATAGAAAGTTATTACTAATAAATAATAGCTGAGGACAACTTAGAGCCAACATTATAACTAGAGACCGAATTTATAAGTTTTTACAAGTTTTTTACGCTAACATACCTAAACTTGGCGTTTTGTATTTATATGTTTGTCGATTAGAGAAGCCCAAAAATGGTAGTTTTATTTCGCATATAACTTAATATTTTAGACTTTTAGCGCATATTTATTTTTTATCCATATATTGATATAAATAACATTATAATTCCATATACGGTCAATATTCAAGTCTGCAGCTTTTCCAAGAAGTAATTTATTCTCCTCAACGTCTGGCCACTTTATTTTACGATTTCCCGGAATGTGATTTTCTGGGAATCTGTAGCGACTTGCACTTGCATTTTGCACTTATGTTTTGCATTTCAGTTTGAGATAAGAACTCCGTGAATGTGTGTGACTAGTGACTAGTGTATTTATCAACGCGAATTAGTTGTTATTTTCTTATTTAATTTAAAGACGAAATAAATTCGGTGCTTATCTTTTCAAAATGCCGAAAGTAGCATCCTCTCGATCCGAGCTATTGAAAAAATGGATTAAAGCATCTAAACATCTAACTACAGATGGAAAAGTTATTTTTTGCAACGCATGCTCAAAACAGGTAGATACCTTACAAATTCTCTTAAAAATCACATTTTCATTTTGACAATATTTTAAGGTGTCGTCAGACCAAAAGTGCCAGATTGATCAACATTTGGCTACAAACCTCCATAAGGAGTCGGAGAAAAGATGTGTGTCTAACTTTAAGCAGTCTTTTATTTCTTCAACAGCCAGTAACTCACAGGGCAGTGACACAGGAAATGAATTCTTTTTAGACTTGTGCAGTGCTATGGCAGAGTCAAACATTCCTTGGCATAAACTTGAACAAGCAAGTTTTCGAACTTTTTTGGAAAAATATTGCAATCGTCATATTCCAAATGAATCGACTTTGCGGAAAAACTATCTAAGTATATGCTACCAGCAACGGATGAAGAAAATAAGAGAGAAGCTTAGCGACAACAATATTTATATAGTAGTTGATGAAAGGACAGATGCCTGCGGTCGTTATGTAGCAAATATGTTAGCAAGAGTATTAAGCAACACAGTTGCACCAATATCTTATTTGGTAAATAGTGCAGTTTTGGAAAAAACAAATCATTCAACGATCGCACGTTTTATTAACGACAGCTTGACACTTTTATATGCACCTAATCAAGTTAAATCGGAAAATATATTACTAATGGTGTCTGATGCAGTAGCCTACATGATAAAAGCAGGACAGGCTTTACAGGTGTTTTACCCAAATCTGATGCACTTCACTTGTATGGCTCACGCAATGAATAGGCTCGCTGAATTGGTGCGGCTAGAATACCCAACAGTAAATAAGTTGATCAATAACGGAAAAAAGGCGTTTCTTAAAGCCCCACTGCGTATATAACACTATAAAGAATTAGCTGCTGACCTACCATTACCACCAGAACCAATAATTACGAGATGGGGTACGTGGCTTGAAGCAGCAAATTTTTACGCAGATAACTTTAAACAATTAAAGGAAATTTTCTTAGAATTGGATGATTCCAATTCAGCGGCTTTAAGAATTTGTAAGGAATGCATGTCGAACACAAACATCGGGAATCAATTAGCATTCATTAAAACTCATTTTTCGGTTTTAATATCCACCATTAAAAAGTTGGAATCATCCCAGACGGCTCTATTAGATTCTTTTGAAGTGGTCGATTATGCAATTGAAAGTGTAAAATCAATTCCAGGGGAGATAGGAGAGAAGTTAATGATAAAATTAGACAAGGTTCTATTACGTAATCCTGACTACAATAAAATGAGGAAAATCTGTTTAGTTTTAAAAGGTCAAAGTGAAGAGGATTTGGACATGGACCCCAAAGATGTAGCATCCATGAAATTTGCGCCCATTACTTCATGCGATGTCGAGCGTTCGTTTTCCTCTTATAAAAATATTTTGACAGACAGACGACAAAATTTTACCCCAAATAATTTAAATCAACTGTTGATTATATTTTGTAATCCTACTATTTAAGTGTTAAGTGTTAAAATTACTTATATGAAACAATTTATGTTTTTATTATTCTAAAGTATGTATAAGTAAAATAAAATTTTTATCGCATATAATATCCATATTTTGATCCATTTTAATCGCATAAAAAAAACTTATTTTCCACTTTTTTAGCACATATAAATCCGGACTTTAATTATAACCAACAATTTGTGTATTATTTTTAATATTCCTGATTTATTTATTCATAAAATTTTGTATTGTAAGTGTAAATTTCTCCTTGTAAATGTGCAAAAAGTCATACCAAGGATTCTAAAACATGCGGCATACGTAAATAATAAATTATGGTGGTAGATATGTATTTAAATATTATTTTTCGTTTTTTTTTAATAAAATTAAAATTACAGAGATTAATTTAAAAAATCTCAGTTTTGTTAAATTTCCATAGCACGCTATTCAGGAATAATACTGAAAAGTGAAAAAATTGATGTGTCAAAGAGAAAATCATGAATAGAAAGAGAAAGGTACGAGACGGGTATAAAGAATGCTAATACAGTTCGAACGAACATTTAATTCTGATTCTTATGCTATAAAAATATACTGGGTGTTCTATTTAAAAAACATGACTTTTCGACAGTTGAAATCAGTTCGAATAGAAGTTACTTTTCAACCGGCCCGTAAACGATTTTGTGTAAAATTAGGTATGACCTGAAAGTTTAAGACTTTAACCTGCTACAGGCCAAAAATTGAAATTATGGCTTTTGTTACACAAAGACTGCAGCATCGTAAACAAAGTACTGCAACTTTGAACTTTTTAAAAAATGGAAATACCTCTAAAACGGCTAATTTTTCTTGTGTCACATGTTACACAAAATATTTTTAGAATTTCATGAAGATTTTAAAAATGCAATAAAAACATGGGGTATTCTATTTAAAATAAGAAAGATGATAGGAACTTCCGGTACAAGCGGAAGTGCCTGAAAGTTGGAAATATTATATTTTAATAGATCATTACCGCTAACTTACAACCACAAAATGTAACTTTTAATGAATGTGTTGTCTGAATCTCCCTGTATAATAAGTTTTGTTTTTTATAAAAAGATTTTTGACAAGAAATAAATTCTTAAAAAGAAAATACTATTGATTTACTCAGTCAAGACTCGGTCAAAACTTCACAGTTTTATATCGACCTAGGAAGAAAATATGTAATTATTTATTATGTACCTAACTTAGACGACTTAATTAAGAAAATAGGTATTTATTTTCTCATGTAGGTTAAAACGTCCATTAAAATTAAATAAATAAAAATTTTAAGTTAAATTCGAGGGAGGAAGTTTATGAAATACTCAAATGCAGCTACAAACTTAATAATTCTAAATTAGTGAACACGTCTGAAGTTATAACATTTCAAATATTTAACAAAAGTTGACAATCTAAAATTTTTTTTGTACTCATTAATTGTAAGTTTAAAAAAATATATATTTTTGGATTGTAACATCTATTGTTAAATATTTGAAAAGTTGTAACTAAAGAATTCTTTAAGAAGCTTAATTATGAAATTAGGTTTTTATTTTCTCATAGTAAGTACTTAAAAAGTTCCAATAAAATTTATAGCGGAAGTGTAAATCATCTACTTATCTTAGAATTTTAATGACGCACCCCTCAAAGACGCAACCCTTCGAGAAGCTTCTGGGCAGTTCGATATTGCTTACGCGTTTTCAGGAAGATTCTCAAGTGGTCAGGTAAAAATTTTCGAGGCATAAAAAAGCCGAGTCGCACTTCTTTTAACTGTGATTTAACCCATTATCTCGGTGATCAATAAACGACTTTCGAAGCTCGCATAGTTTTTCATTTACCTCAACGCCAAAAATTAAATAAAACATTAAGATTAAAGGCGTCATCCAGAATTTTGTATAAAATTATGTTGACCGTGTGTAACGCCTAAAGACAGCTTAACATTTTGAGTTAGCAAGTACTTTTATCATGAAACCGTCTTTAATATATCACAACAAATTCATTGTAAATGCAAAATAACAAAAAATATTATTTAGATGTAAATTTAATGTTTTGATCAGCTAATTCATTGAATTGCCACGAACTCTCCAAAACTATAATTAGACACCATTTAAAAATTGGAATACATTTAGTCGCTTATTTGATTCAACTACGGAGAATACCTTTCTTTCACAGATTTTCGGCTTATTTTTTTATGACACTATTTTAAGATCATTGTGTCGTCAGTCACGTTCAGGGTGGGTATTGATAATTTATGTTAGAAGCTGTCGATAGTAAGAAAAAATTCCGTTTATATACAAAAATTTCTATTTTTCCAAAGGAAAGGTTTTATTTAGATGACAAAAAGACAAATTAGGTGGGAAAAGGTGCAATAAATGAAGAAAATTGGAAAAAGGTAATTTAATTTAAAACCTTAAAAACTGAAGAAACGCATTTCTCCTAAAATACGGTCCTTAGCAATTACAAACAATTAAAATTTTTCAAAAAAAGATCAGTAATAAAAATTTTCCCATATGGGTGCGACCTTTCTGACAATCACTGTACCTTAAATTTAAGAAGTGTTAGAAATAAAAGTTATAACAACTTGGACTTGGTCTATTTCAAAATCACCATTTCTTACATTATTTTTTTTTTTCATTATAATGATAAATAATTCATCAATTTTGAATAAGCCTCTATATTGCGATATGCAACATTACATTGAGTTCACTAATCTAAATCCATCAACCTTACCTAAAACTGCGATGGGTATTTTCCACTGTTGATTGCCAATGATTAAAAACACCATATATGACGTCGTTTAAATTAAACTTAATTGAAAACATGTGTGCATGTCGAACGACTGTTTTTTTATTTAAAATCATATACTTGTCATTAAATGAATAATTAACTGCAGCTAAAAAATTTGTAACTGTATAAAATGAACAAATTAAATTAAACTGAATTGAAAACGTGTGCATGTTTGACGGCTGTTTTTTTTTATTTAAAATTATTCTCATTGCCATTATATTAATAATTAACTACAGCTAAAAATTTTGTGACTATACCGCTGTTTAAAATTGAGTGTACACTGTAAGGATCTCCTAAACCGTAAGAGATACAAATTCGGTTAAACAGAAGAAAAGTTGCACGAATCAATCCCTTATTCGTATTCATTAACAGAATGATTTTTTTTCTTTTTGAGATATTAAAAAAAATTTTAAAAAAAGGTATATCTTTTTATTCTATTCGATAGCATTTTTTTTGTGATTTCAGTGAGGTATAAAACTTAATACCTTTTTTTATATATTATATAGTTTTGTTATGATTTACTAATAAGTATATTTATAAGTATTAACAAGTAACATTCATTTGTCGGAAGAGGAAAAATCAATCTATAAATAATAATCAAATTATATTAGATGGATTACACAAACAAATAAACAGCAGTATAAACACAGTATTAAATTACCAGAACAAATAAACAATAACATGAACAAAAATCATAGAAGAAGAACATGTATTTGTGAAATAAATAAAATGAAATTAATATTATTAAATTAAAACCTCAAAATGTCCTCCACCATACATTCGTTCATAATCCTTTGTGTTGTCTAGTGTCGAATATGAATTTGCGAAGCATTTTTGCAAGAATCTAATATTCGCCTTCTTAGTTCTTTCTTATTATTTATCTCAACGCTAGTCACTGTTTCAATTTACAAAATTCAAAGCCTACTTTAACCTGTTTAAATGTTGCACGGGGTCCCAGTATAACATGCCAATGTATCTCTAACTGGTAATTCATCTCGTCAAAACGAGTGACAAAGTTTAGTACCATTATTGGATCCAACCATGTTTAAAGAAAACCGAACATAGTCAAATGTTCAGATTTGGGATTGATTGATTGACGATTTGAGATTGAATTTGTCACAAAAATAATCGTTTCTAGCTGCCAATGTCTTTGTAGAAGACACCACAGGAAGTTACTATTCAATGATATCCAAAACATTTTTAGTATAATTAGTATTCAGTTTTTCTTTTAAACGGCGTAAGTCAAAACTACAAAATTAGATTCTTATATCAGAACCACAAGGTATTTGTCAGTAAAAATTCATTTTCGTAAGTGCAGTGCAATAATTACAATAGCGATATAGAAAAATATTAAATAATTTATTATAAAATTAAAATTTTAAATTATGTAGGAGTATTAAATAAAATTTTGATATAAAAATCTATATTATTTAAGCTTCAAATTAATATCGACTACTATGTGTGATATACCATTACAATCAGGAAAAAAAAGTGCTGTGAAATTGTTCTTATTAACTATTAATTTAAAAAAATTTGTTTTGTAGAAACCTTGATAAAGGAAATAAATTTTCCAAAAGCTCGGTTAAACTTTAAAAGAGTATTACTCCTTTCAACCTTTTTGACTGCAGCCCAGTTACAGAATCTATTTCTTAATTGAACAGTCATGATCATACTTCGCATTTGTGGAAAAAAGAAAATCGATTTTTTTACATTTTGATTAATATCTCAGGAATAAGAAAAAAAACATTCTGTCAATGGATACGAATAAGGCATTGATTCGTGCAACTTTTCTTCCATTTAACTGAATTTATATCTCTTACGGTTCAGGAGATCCCTTCAGTGCACACTCAATTTGAAACTACTATAACTATTGCACACTATTCTAGCTGTTGACTAATACATCGCCCATAAATTAATTAGTTAAAAATTCTATACACAAATAAAGGATATGATATTAGAAACACGTAACTGCATGTATTATATAATTTAAGCTTTACATAAAAAATCAAAATCACTACAGTAAAAAACCAATTAAATACAAAAACATTAAACAAAAATATCCTCTTCACAATTATAATTTATTAAACTGGAAGGCACGTTCAAATTTTTTAACAAGGTAGGCATATCTAAAAGAGCATGTTCCTTCAACTTCTCTAGGAGATCTCGTAAAGCTTCTTGGCACTTGAACTTCCAAATGTCTGTCAACTTATCTAAGTCTTCTACTTTATGCATATTATGATACACTTCTGCTTGCTGCAATTTGCTCAAATGTACTTCCTTCTCATGAACTTGTTTTTCTAATTGCAGGATCTCATCAATAAGTGATGATGTGTCTTCTTTCTCATCTCCCTCTACTTCAGCAAGCTGTTGTAAGGAAATATCATTACCGGTAGCAAAAGCTGTAGCATCTTCTAAGCCCACATTGTCTGAAACATTATCGGATTTAAACAACCCAACTTCATCATCAGTATCACATGAGTCTACATCACAAGAATTAGCAGAAATTTTCTTCAACGACAATTTCCTCTTAACTTTTCTGCATAATGTGGTGCTTACACTTTTTCTTTGAATTGAATAATCCATTCTTGTTACATGAACTTTTAATTCCTTACTTTGCAACTGCTCCAAATTATCCAAGCTAATTTCTGATGGCATATAAGTGTTTGAAGTTTGCTTTTGTTCTTCTTCAACCACCATTTTCTGTAAATGATCTAGCCATTCTATACTCTCAGATTTTTTGTTTATAACCTTGCAAGCAATTTTAGAATTAGTAGCTTCAGCTGTATGACTTATACTTATTGCGTTTGCACGTTTTCTATTCTGAATTTTAACAGAATCAATAACTTTTATTGCTTTTTCCTTTCTTAAAGATGGAAATTCTTTTGCCTGAGAAACAATGCATTTTCCTGAAGTACTAGCTGAATATAAATTGTCCTTGTTCTGTTGTAAATTAGTACCTGGTCCTCCTGTACTTTGCATTTCTTCTAATAGAGTATTAAATATTTTATGTATGGGTTTGCTTTTACGTGACAAACCTATTCGTCTATATGGTGTTAATAGACTTTTATTGATACCAGTACTTGTATGAACAGAACTTTTAATAATGCTGTCTGAAGGTGTAGTAGACATCATCACAACAACAACAACAACAACAACGATGATCGTCGTGACAACTGGGGCACAACTTTAACCTAGAAAATCAAACAAAGTTCACGTTCACGTTCTGTTAGAAATCACTAATTAACAGATATACCTTAATAAAAAAAGCACAAATTTCACAATAATAACACGGAAAATATATAGACATTAACTTTGTATTTTATCAATAACTATATGTCAGCAGTATTGAGGTCACAAAAATATAACGTTAGAATTGTTAATAATTCAACGAGAACTAAGCAACTAAAAATACGACTAAATAAAAATAAATAAATTCATTAAGAGAATATCACAAACTCATAAACTAATAATAAATAACAGTTCAAACTACAAAATTTTGAAATGCGAAAACAAGTCTGAAGTTAACTAAACGACCAGTCAGTGTCTCTCGTGCGGTTCTCCCCAACTGATTAAAAAAATTCCCCAATTTTCCCCAATATTATAAGAAAAGTATTTTGGTTAGAGATGGGCCAGGGAATGAACCCAGTGCATTGAAAGCACCCATATGGGTGCATTCACCAGGGTGCATTCAACGATTTAAATTTCCCGCTCAAACCGAACGAGAAATAACCTGTTCTTGATGTTATTTAATTGTCTGCTGGTGGTTTACAGGTTTAGTTTCATGGTATGGTGAATAGCTGAATAGTAATCTTTTAAGTTTAACCGGAAGTTTTGTAACTTAAAATATGAACAAAATGAGTAAGTTTTTGAAATTAACATTATAAAATAAGTGTCTAGCGATAATCCGTACAAAATATATTATATTTGGTGTCATTTTGAAGCATTTTTTATGTCTTATGTAAATGTTGGCAACCGGGCAATGCACTCAATGCACCGGGTGCATTGTGGGTGCATTCCTTGATTCCACCGGTGCAAACGATTGCACCGGGTGGAATCCCATCTCTAATTTAGGTTAATACTGTCCCAAAATCAAAAAACAACCAACCTCACAATTTACCTGGTAGATACAATTGGCAACGCTGCCGTGTTAATTTCTTTTTTCGCCAGTAATTAGTTACTCAAGAAATGTAGGGTTTTAATGAGAAAGCGACCGTGTGGCGCCACTCGGTGGCACGACTTAAGCTACTTTTCCTGCTTTGGAGAATTGGGTTTTTGAAATTGTTTTCATTGGCTTTCGTTGCTCACTTGATGAAAGTTATTGGAAACGATCACGTGATTAATGAAAACCAATAACAGCAATCTCCAAATATAGAATCTCCCAAGCAAGAATATCTTAATAAAAGAGTGTGGCCATCATCGATCACCCAGCTAGAGATACCCGAGTCCGTGCAAATTTTTTATGTACACTTTCCCCTTCACAAGAACCAAAGCTCTGGTACTCAGCTTTCAGATGTCGCTGACTAACAATGATAATAACAATTAGGGGCAGGAAATGGCGCCCTACAAATTTAATTTAATATTTGAATTAATATTTGAATTCTTGGTAAAATAGTTACATGACATAATTTAACACGCACGCATTTTGAAAAACTTTAAGGAAATAAATTAAAAATTGATGATTTTTGATTCATTTTACCACAATTATCGAAAATGCAAGTGAAATATTAAATAATATGCATATAGTTAATTTAGTTATTAAAAAATTAATACAAAATTCAAAAACATAAGTAATTTATTTGTTTATGTATGTTTATGTATAGAACAAATTCACTAAACAATTATGAATGATTGGGCAGTTGTAAAAATCAATCCAAATTATTGACACAGGCTTTAATTCTTCTCATATTCAGCTATGTTTTCAAACTAGTTTAATCAATTTTTAGGAATACAAAAAAAATTACAACTTTATAACAATAATCATTACCTTTCTTTATTATTTAGAGCTGTACTCTATGCAAAAAAAAAAAACAGTATACTTGGTATGAAATGAGTGAGATGACAATCATAAATGGTTGTGTGGCAGCAATTTAAAAAATGCACAAAACGTTTAGGTATATCAGATTAACGTTGAGTTAAAAAGTTTGTCGACTATGGCTAGCATAATAACATAAATGTCTAAAAAGCATAATAAATAACTTAAATTTAAAACGTATTGAGAAGAATTCCTTAATTATAAAGACGCGTTAACTGTAGACCTAACTATTTCTTTTTCACTGTGTCGCCTACCCTGTGTCATTAGCCACGCCACGAGCCGCCACTGATATGTATACGTTAACATTATAACAATGCATTGTTTAACATCACCCAAGTTCACATTTTTGTTCAATCAAATATAACACAGGTCATTTCATTCTATCTATCAATTCATGATATTTCATAAATGTGATTAATTTTTTTTTGCTTTTTCAAAGTGATAAAATAATAATAAGAGCCTAAGCCATGATATTGTATATTTACATTACTAAATAGTTTTCTCTTCATCAGTTAGGTTGACAAAATATTTAGTTTTATGATATGTAACATCAACCAAATTAATAAAATAATAATAAATAAAATTGTCCATATTGACATATTCTAAGTTTTTTGGCTTGGCGGCAAATAAATATTATTATTATTATTATATTATATAAAACAGCGACATCCTATGTACAGCTGCAATCAAAAACGATTTGCAACAAAATTTTTTAAAACTTCCATTATGCTTTGACAGCAAGCATGGCCGCCTTGCATGGGGTAGCTTATTATTATATATGGGATAAATATATTTTGCGCGGTTCAAATTCTAATGAAGCGGGCAATATAAGATATTAGACAGTAGCGTGTAAACAAACGCGAAGGCTGCGGAGACAATTAACGCCGCTGCAGCAATGGTGCTACTACAACAAAAAACAGAGCAATATTGCCGCAATAAAAAATTACAGTTGTGTAATCAATTCTTCTTGTTTAAATGTGTAAAGATTTTCAGAGTAATTAGTTGACCAGTTGTACTTCGACCGGCGAACTTTATTACGACATTGCGTCATCTAGTAAGAACGCCGTAAATTATTTTCACCGTCCCATTACACAATGTGCCTGTTCGATGCATTTTTACGGCGCTACTGAAACGATGGCGTGTACTTACTGAAATCCTATGCTTACTTATTATGAACATACAAAATAGCGACATCTTACTATCGCTTTTTGACCTAACATTGCAGTAGGATAGACAAATTGAAGCGGGATTTGCTCCTAATGAGTCCCCCATGCAAGGCGGCCATGCTTGCTGTCAAAGCATAATGAAAGATTTTAGAAAAATTTTGTGCAAATCGTTTTTGATTGCAGTGAGAACCTCGTAGCCTCTGGACAGCTGTTTCAGCCCTGCTTGGGGCTTCTTCAGCAGAAACGTAGCTCGACATTCCCACTGCAAACCAAAAACGACTTGCCCAATTTATTCGCAAATGCGATGTAAGAATGATGAACATACAAAATAGCGACATCTTACTATCGCTTTTTGACCTAACATTGCAGTAGGATAGACAAATTGAAGCGGGATTTGCTCCTAATGAGTCCCCCATGCAAGGCGGCCATACTTGCTGTCAAAGCATAATGAAAGATTTTAGAAAAATTTTGTGCAAATCGTTTTTGATTGCAGTGAGAAGGCTGTACGAGGTTTATCAGGTCAAAAAGCGATCGTAGGATGTCGCTGTTTTATCTGTTCATCAAGGTTGCTGGACAGCTGGACTGTGTATTAGAAGTGTATTTGAAGGTTGCCTTAATAAGCGGAGGGGATAGAGGGTACATAACTCGTTACGTCACGCACGTGATAAATTCCATTGGGCATATTAACGAGATTTTGGCATTATTTAAGAATTAAGAATCATAAAAGTAAGTTATTTTTCGACTTAAGGCAGTATTCTATATCAAAAACATTAAATTTAGAGGGCTGTTACATTTTGTTGCTGTGGTAAAAACCATAACACTGTTTTAACTATTGAAGCACCTCTAAATTACAACAGCCTGTTAATAAGTTACAGAATTTCTCTTAATTTGATTTCAGTTTTTGCTTAAAGAACACTTTATTTATCAAAATAAAAATGCTTTCATCCAAAAAAGTTTGGAAAAAATCAATGTTAATTGAGCACATTTAATGCTACCAAGAAAAGTTTCACGATGTGTATGTTGAATCTTAAAAGTAAGTTCAGAATTGTTTCCGTATTGAAACTGTTCCATAAAAGCTATGACAACATTAATTTATTATTCTGATTTCACAGATTTCATATCACTGCTATATTCTACTAGGCGTCTGGGAGCAGCTCTGCACTGCTCTGGAACATATTGCTCGCTGTTCCATTAAAAAAAGCAACAGGGCGTCAAGTCTCATTGACTTTCTTCCCCTTGAGGACCAGCTTTTGACCAGGAACGTAAAGCTCCAGTGGCAATTTTCGTGATCTATGAAGTTAAGCCAAGCTTTATCTGGTGCATAAATGCGTACTTGAATAGTTTAAAATTATGCTTATCATTTATCTACGGAAAATATTGAAATATCAAGCTTAGTTGATCAAACTGACTTGTAAATAAAATGTGCTGTCTTGTGCATAAAATATCATGTCCCATTTAAAAACTAGTTAGAGCAGCTCCGATGAGTCTCAAGTTCTGTGCCTCACAGACATCACACTCCCAAGTGAAAAACAGCTACTGTAGTGATCTAAGATTTCTTGGGAGGACATTTTCATCTCTTCATCAAAGCTGCCCTAGCGGCGTATTCCGTAACATTTTAAAGGGCTGTTAAAATTTAGATGTCCTCAAAGTACAGTTCTATGATTGGTTGTTACCCAGGAGAGAGAGCCAATTCCCATGTAAATTTTTTGTCCACGTAATAAGACGTAGTAGTACTTAGTAACGTATTTATCTGTTGCGATGGCGCCACTATTCTACGCGCGCTTTTACGCGCTTTTTTAATTTAAATAATTCTTTAGATTTTCTTCTCCATACATTCATTTAAGTAATACGTTGTATTCTGCAAAGACTCTAATATGCTGTAATATACATTACAGGTCTTTACAGAATATAACATATTACCTAAATGAATGTGTGGAGAAGAAAACCTAAAGAAACGGAAAATCATGCTTAAATTATGATATTTACTAGATTTTAAGCTAATGAAACAAACCACATATTATTCTCAAATTACTATATTTAACTGCAAAAGTAACTGCAAGTAATAACACATTATTTGTACATTGTCATTCATGAAGTTCATAATTTATGGAAATGCTTTCAAAATTGCAATTCAATACATTCTTTCTTTATCCGTACACATTATTTTTGACTTTAAGTGCGAATATCTTCAAAATTACCGCAAATTAATCTTCTTTTTTTAACAATTTTTATTCAGAATACTGTACTTTGACCATGTTTAAATTTTATAATTCAGCTAATCACTCACACGTAATAATACTTGTTACACTTTAATAAAATTATTTAAAGTGATTGTTTCATAGTTGTAGCTCCTACCTCCTGCACTTTCATTTCTATTAAAATGATGAATTGTCTCGGTAGATAATACGACGTAGGATACAGGTTAAGTCTCCATATTAATTTAATCTTCCTGCATTCATGTCCTGGATACACATATCTGTAATAATTTATATTTCACTGCCATTGTTAACTTGGTAAAATAAAAACCTTATTACGGATTGTTATGATGCTAACGGTATTGCTAACCCTTCATCAGTGTGACCCATACACGTCTTGCATCGAAATTGTCACAGGGCTTCGTTACCTAAATTAGCAGCCCCAATTCCAAATTGAAGAAAATTTGGTCTGATTGGAACATGAATTGTATCCAATAACTACACATTTAAAGCTTTTGCAGATCTTGCGAGGTCCATTTTTCTCAAACTCTGTTTATATTAGAGACTATTCTCTGGTCACATAAAAATAATTTAATCATCAATAATGTTTATTGATATGTTTGATCTGTTTCATTTTTTGTCGCAGATTCACGTATTAAAAAAAAAAATGAATTCAGGACAACGATACTTAATGGAACTTTTAGTTACACGTCTTGGAATTTCAAACAAGTTAAATAAACGTTTTAATATTTATTTTAAATGCAATACAGTAATAAGTAGCCAAACTTACAAAAATAGCAACAATTTTTTTTACAGTAAAATTTTTATTCATTAAATTTCAGGAGTAATATACAAGAACGAATTTTTGAAGATTGTATACGAATATATATTTCTATTAGGTACATTTCAAATAAACAAATTTTTCTAGCAATTTTTAATGAGAATATCAAGTGTTGTAAGTGCTTCCAATACAAAAAATGAAAATAAAATGAAAAATTTCAAGGCGTTAAACCAAACAAAACCAATTTCTATGATAAGGTTAATTTATTAAGGTACCACTTGGTTTTGTTCGTTTATATACAAATTAGAAAAATATTTAATGAATTTCTGATAAACAAAGAATTATGATTTAATAATGAGAATGGAATGTTTGAGTTCAATACTTATGAAAATGTCAGTCACGAACTCTCATGTTCCATATTGATGAGCGCCTTGTTCCCACAGTTGGCCTAGCTATTGAGCTGAACTTAAATTTATTAAGAAATACTTGAGGTCCTAATCCATCTTGAATGATGCTTAAGTGAGCAGTGTCGATATATCCACCATGAACATCCAAGTACGCAAGGGCAGGCATACTTTTTAAATGTAATAATGAATTGTAAGGTATTTGGTAACACCTGGATAAAGCAAGAAAATTTAAGTCTTCTAACAATGTAACGTGTTGCACAGATTCACCAGTAATGCCTGTACAATCAGACAAGTCTAGTTCTCGCAACGCACTGCAACGAGTTACTAATTTCATTACATTGTTGTCTGTTAATAATTTCCTACAACCAGAAAGATTTAATCTCAATAATGACGGCGATAGATGCGAGCAGACGTATTGCAAATTACTCGAGGATAAATATGTCCAAGATAAATTCAGTTCTTTTATTTTTGTACAGTTACTAAGCAAACATTTTAGTCCTTGTTCGTTCAAGCCTTCTACCATGGCTAGGTTTATTACTTCTATGTCTGTATTAAGCGCTAAAGCACTCATAACTTCAGTGTTGACCCTTACATGTTCCAAACTAATTTTTTTTAATCTACGACATTTTATAAGCACATCAACTAAACTCGCAGTTTCAGCATGAATCATGCTCAAATCTAAAAACAAGAGACGAGATCGAAAGTCTTCACTAAAAGCACGACATCCTTCCATTATAGGTGGATGTGAGATTTCAGACTGTGCAAGACGTAATATTATGACTTGACGGCTTAAAATGTGTCCAACAGCACCAGGTTTCAACTGACGACAAGATACATCCAGTCTCGCCCATAAACTCTCATCTTGGATTAACTGATACCAACGTCTACACACTAAAGCTGCAGTACTTAATGTATGTTTTGGTAGGAAGTGAAACACATGTAAAATTACTTCATCACTTAATCGTTCGAAATATCCTTTAAAAAAACAGTAAGCATTAATGTATTATTAATTGAAGCAAGCAAGTTCTTACTAGTCGAAGATGCATCACATATGTTTGGTCTTTTGGTAAGCATTTCACTCCAGTCATTTTCAGATATACCTTTTACACTATCACTGGGTTGTGTACGATTTGAATTATTAATCTGCAAGTTACAACTTAAGATTGAATTTACTTCAAAATATTTAAAAATTATCTCACATGAGCATGTTTAGTCGATAAGCTGCTGCTATTCTCATCATCAGATGCTCCGTCAGATTCACTTTCTTCTAAGAGACTCACACCACAGTCATATACTTCATCTAATAAAACATCGTTGCGTGCTAAATTCCATCTTTCCTTGATTGGAGACTCATAGCGGGCACGTTTACTATAACAGAACATAAAGTTATCATTTGGCTTGGAGTCATTTACTTTTCTTTTACTCGATGATACACGAAATAATGCAACTTTCAACTAAGCGCATTTGAATTCATTTTAGCAAGAAAATGTCTTAACGTAAGTTGTGTAGGTTTCCATTCCACATAGCTTTCATTTAGTAATTTAGTTTATTGTTTTTTAAATGAAACGCTATATATTTTGTTGCAGTTCTGGTTAGCCCTTATATTTACTTATTTTTAGTATTTAGTGACTTATTTTTATTTTATGCAAAAAATAGGTCATTTAATCGGTTGCTAAATTGTTAATTTTAATAATACAACAATCAACCTTAAACCAAAATATTTCTAAACATCTTTACTCTTACAATATTTGAAATTTTTAAACTAGCGACTATCAACACTACGATTTAGTTCGCATATTGTAAAATTAGTCATTTTTTTCAAAACACTACATATGATAACATACATGGATAGCCCTTTCTGCAAGCTTTCCAACCATCTTAAGATCGAAATCTTTTGAGTTATTATTACTTTTCTATAATCAACGTATAGGAACACGCTGTAAAATATTTGCATTTGTCTCAGAAATATTTTATCTGTTAATATCATTCAAGACACTTTATTTTTGTTCAAATTAACCATTTCTTCAGATGGTAACCCTAGTTAGGTCCTATGTTCTCATGAATTTGTTTAGTAATCCTACAGTTTACACGTGCATGCAAGTTTGTCGATTTCATCAGTTTTATACTTTAAGAAGGGTCAGGTTTATTTTGTTACAAACTGAGAAACATCATAAATAGATTTTATATTTTTCACATCCTATAAAATAACTAAAATTTAAAAAAAATGAGTGTGAAGAAGGCTCATTTTTATGCTGCCGTTCTATGCTCGTTTATGGCCTGCTAAAAGGTTCGATAATATCTTACGATTAAGTTTTTAATCTATAACTGGACAGAATATAAATCGATAGCAAAATGTTGAGTGCTTTACCATTTATGTTCTGTATGGTTATAGATTAAAAACTTACAGTTTTCATCAGACAAAAGTCAACTACTCTTACGATTAAGCTTAGAATAACAGCAAAGATTGGAAATTTATCTAGTAACGGGAAAAAACGTTAAAAATTTTAACCTTACAAGCAATAACATAACCTGCGCTTTCTAAAATAATAAAAATATTCTTAACTTACCGCGCCGGTGATCTTTCTGTATTACCAGAATTTATGTCTAATGGTTTTAAAATGCTATTTTCTGTTGCCATTTTCTAAGTTATTTCAAAATGTTCATTTCGTCAAGTAGTAATGCATGCAATTCCCTCCAAGACGTGTCCTATAAATTTCTACATAACAATTCTTCTAAACCGAACACATCAATATTGTTGAAGTCTTGTCTTTAAAAACTGAAATAGTTTAACAACCCGACAAATATTTCCAAAAACTTATTTTATTTTGTTCGATTCTTGTACCATAATCTTGCACACAGTACACAGTATGTAATCTATGGTATACAATCAAATAAAGGAGCAAAAGCAGTTAAAGGCGAGGGCACATCGAAGCAGTGTTGCCAATCAGTGTTGTCAACTGAATGTAACTAAATTATCGTATGATGGCGTTAAGATTATCGTATAATAATCGTACGTTTTCGACTCACAAGAATTAAATTCGGAAAATAGTACAATATGCTCATACATGTAACTATAATCCGGTTATAAACCAAGTTATAAACATTTACAAATAAATATAAATATAATTTATTTAGAAAACTCAAAATAAGAAAAAAATTTCGTCAAAAATATCACCTTGAATAGTTTCAGGGTACGATAGTGTTGTGAGTCGCTAAAATTACCACGTTTCCTTACGGTAAATTTCCAATATTACCGGGAAGGCAACATTCATTTGTTACCTTTTGTTACCGTTTGTTATCTCTGTCGGCAAAATAGCGTAATTTCGAATAAGACACTTGCAATATTCAAGTAAACCAATGAAAGAAATGGTCAAGGAATATATTTGATTATTTAGGAAAAGCGTAAATACTAAAAATAGGAAATAAATATTTTATAACCTAAAATGACTTTCTTTACGCATGAATTTATTTAGTGGAGGTAACATTAAAAATAAATTACCGGTAATTTAACGAACACTAGCGTATGATAATGTAATACACTACAATATGCTTAAAATTCACACAACCATATTGTACATTCTGTCTGCGAACTAAGCAAAATAGCATTTACCGTACTCTTTATTAATAAACGAATTCTTATTTTAGTTTTCATCAAGTCTATTCTTGAAAATATCCTTTCACAACTTGCGCTGGAATGAGGAAGTGACAGTACAACAGTCAAAAATTTACATAAATCGGAAAACTATACCCGTCATTTGAGCCTAAATCTAAAACACAGTTTATAATTTAACGATTGACTTTTGGTAGTACTGCCAAAAAACTGTTTCTGTTACGTTACAATTCATAATTTGTAAATAAAAATTATCTAAACTTTTTTATGTTTGTTTGCTAAAATTATCTTATAAACTACTATTATGGCGATATACCTTATTACCTAATTATGAATTAAAACAGAAATATTTAAAGTATAAATTAAATGGTAATTATTAAATGTTTTCGAATATAAAACGTAAAATAGTAGAAATTTATAAATAACTTAAATATTATAAATAAACAGCATATTGCCAAAATTTTGAAATATTATCAATGTTCGTTACCTATCTTATGATGTGATTGTTGTGTCTTGTGTGTCATATAACAAATCAAAAAAATGAGTGTAACATTTGTTTACAAGAATTTGCTAAAGAGTGGAATTTATCCAGACATATAAATAAAGTTAATAATGGTTTTGAAAAATTAATTTGTTTTTCCTATGATGATAATTTTATAAACAAATCTAAGATGCCCATAATTTTTATTCGCAAATCGTTTTTTAACATTTAATATTGAACCCTGAACCTCATTATGTCAATTATTCAAATTATGTAAGTACATATTGTTTTGTAAAATCTTAATTTGTTTTTTTTTGTCTATGTGTATTTTTCGCCTATATAAATAGTTCTTTTTTTTGAATCAAATTGTTTTATTTTTTCTAATTTTCTTTATTTTTATTTTCGTCAGTAATCAGGTAGTATGAGTATACTTTTTGTGATGAATATCTGTTCCTTGACTGCTCATTCACTGAGGAGTAGATAGAAAAGAAGATAAGGGAGCTGATAGCGGAATCCAGGGTTGTTTCTGACGGGGACATCGGAAATGGCGGTCAAGATCCGGCATCAACTGACAATGCCTCTAACGCTCCGACGCTTTTGCTTCCGAAAGAATATTTTGTTCGGGCGAGCGGGAGCCGAAGAAAGGTTCTGTTTCGGCTTTCCGGGGGAAAACGGGTCCGAATCAGGAAGGAGGCCATTCGTTTGGGCTACCTGAAAATAAAGAAATTTAAATTTTTATTATTCAGTACGCTAAAAAAAAAAACGGTCGGATGTGACATCGGAGAGAGAGATTCGAGGAGCGGCCGGTTAGAGGGATTTTTCGGGGTGAACACCGAGCACGTGGTGAAAGGTGGAATACTGTTGATTTTTCCGCAAAGATCTATTTATTTTGTAGATAGAATTGTTTATATTTTATTTTTATTTTTATTTTTTGGTTAAATTCGCTTGTGTTTGGTGCAGCTATAAAAGAAAATAATAAGGTAATTTTTTTTCTCTTTGTTTATTTTAACAAACCGCTTGCTGAGGGTCTTATTTTTGGACAAACTCATCAGTTTAAAGCTTTATTAAATAAGCTTACTGAAAGGGGGGGGGGGGAGGTTGTACAGCAGCGGGCCACTTCGGTAGCTGTAAGGATTATATAACAAAATTTGTTTTGGGATTTGAATTAAAATAAACCGTACTTACCTTTGTTTCGCACTTTTGTTTTTGTTTATCAGATTACTTCCATATTTTCTTTGAAGATTTGCAACAATATAGAAACACTGCGATCATAATGAAAAACATTTACGTCGAATGTAGAGTGGTAAAACCCACATTACTCTACGTTTGATAAATGACGGTAAGTTAACTGTTAAAAAAAATAAAAATAAAATACTAACCGGGCAACAAACCACACGACAATATGTACAATAATAAACATCTTTTGTTCTTAGTTAAATTTCTTGTATTAAACCAATGTTTCTCCATATTATTCAAACTTAAAAGTTCCTTCTTCAGTGACACTTCTAGCCGAAAACATTCAACGATTACCGTTTACTTTGTACCTTAAATATTTTTGTATTAATGAATAATTATTATACATATAATATGCAAGTTTAAGAATTGAGCCCACTTAGTACGGACGCTGTTCACAGTAAAAAGCCGTATTTTGCACGAGTGCAATTTTTTCCTTATGATTTCATTTTTATTATTATACAGTGATCGGCAAAAAGTCGACATCAAATGGGAAAAGTCTTTATTTTTGATTTTTCGAAAAATCTTTTCACGGCAATAATTTCTGCTTGTCTAAAAACTAGAGTTGTTAAATTACCGGTAATTTATTTTTAATGTTATCGTAACATTACCGATTACAGCTCAAGTGGCGACATCTCGCGCCCGAGATACCAAGTACGCTTTAACAAAAAATGTGATATTTATTCAATTTTCTGATTAATTTGATATCGGGATACTCATTACCTTGTTGTCTTTTATTAAAAAAATAAGGTCTCTAATATTTCATATTATGTATTTCCACTAAATATTTCATGGCTGAGGGTAAATATTTTTAGATTATGAAGTATTTATTTTCTTTTTTTAGTATATACGTTTTTCCTAACTAATTGAAAATATTCCAAGATCATTTGTTTCATTGGTTTGCTTGTATTTTGCAAGTGTGCAACTCGATATTGCATTATGTTGACAACAGAGGTAACAAACGGTAACTAACAGTAACAAATTAATCTTACTTTATCGGTAACATTGGAAATTTATCGTAAGATAAAGTGGTAATATTACCGACTAACACTAGTAGTGTTGTTAAATTACCGGTAATTTATTTTTAATGTTACCTTACCGGTAATGTTATTGTAATATTACCAATTTCAGCTCAAATCGCGATATCTGACATCGGAGTTACCTATTACACTTTTAAATAAAAATGTGATTTTTACTCAATTTTCCGATTAATTTTATACCGAATACACATTACATTTTTGGCTTTTGTTAAAAATAAGAAAAATTTTGTGCAAATCGTTTTTTTAGGAGCAAATCCCGCTTCAAATTGTCTATCCTATTGCAATGTCAGGTCAAAAAGCGATCGTAAATTGTCGCTATTTTATCTGATAAAAATAAGGTTTAAAATATTTAATATTACCTTGCGGTTTATAATGAATTCTTTTAATTCAGCGGGGCATTATCCGAATCGTAAATCGATATTTTTGGACATCTATCTCTAACGTGGAAGGAATATTAACTGGAGGGAAAGTACAGTCAAATTTACGGTCATCCCGCCTTTTCTAATAGGGTTGTAAAAGGTTTCTGTAGATGCTGTTATCGTGGAGGGAGTACTAGGTTCTCTATGGACTACTCCATAATCCTTATTTGTGTTAAAAACACAAAGTAAGCCCAACTTAATACAACAAAAGCAAGTGTTCGCGTTTTTTTTTTTTGCAAGCCACGGTACCTTAAAGAAAGTTTGTTGTCCTGGTTTAGGTTTTCCCAATTGTACCTACAAAGCAAACTACGAGGGATGCAGTATATTGTGTTGGCAATATTGCGTGTCAACGTCAGAAATCAGAATTGACGATTTAACTTTGCTTGATTTCTTGTATCCACATCATGTCTGGTAAAATGAAGAAAGATAAAATAAGTGGAAATGTTGCTGCATTCAGCGAATCTGCTGTTAGAAATAATTGTTCCATAGTGGAATATTGCAGAACATCAATGGCTGCTTTGTCAGGTTGTACTGCTGGCTTATTAGGACTTACCGGTCTCAAAGGGGCAGCTTTTTATACATTCACAGTTGTATTACTATGGGTAATGATTTTATTTAAAGCCGGCTCATTTTTCAACCGCTACTTCGTATCAAGAAGATCTCTACTAACGAATGGCTTCTTTGGTCAACTATTTACCTACATACTCTGTTGGACGTTTTTATATGGAATGGTGCACGTATACTAAGAAAACTATTTATTCATTAAAAATTATAAACAAAAGAAATTAGAATAAATATTTCATGTTAAAATCGATGTGGTCTTAATGGTTTTTCTGAATCAAATAGTTTTGGATCTTTAATAAAAACTGGGTCTTTAAAGTACGCAGGCATTAGACCAGCACCTTGAGCTTTTATAATTTCCTTTTCAATTCTCTCTTGTTGCCATTGACATAATCCAGTAATATGTCTCCCATACACACGGCCTGTGTAAGGTGATTGAAATTGAGAAAGTAGTTTAACATTTTTATAATCAGGTGTTATTTTTAAGCGACACAGTATGCATTCGAGTTTTTCTTTTTGAAATGGGTTTTTCATATCGTACACAGGTTCATCGTTTTGCGTACTAGAGACTCTGCGACTGAACTGTAGGCTGGCATATCGTGCATAACCTTAAAAGTATTTTAATTTAAAATTGTATAAATTAAGAATAGAAGGAAAATGATACCGTACCAAATATAGAATTCGATAATTGTCTATGAAGATTCATCTTCGCTCCGTAGTTTTACAATATTAAACGTATTTCTAAATTACCAAGTTCTAATACATGTATAAATTCCGGCGCAGCGTTGCCAGCCACAGATTACACAGGGATAGATGGCGAAGTCTCTAAATGAGTTTTGGCATCAACTTTCAGCACCATCTGTAATTACCACACAGAACTTTTGCATTTCAAAGGAAGCAAACAATAGTTGTCTTTTATTTGCACGTCAGATAAGTTCACTTTTACCCTAGATCACTTATTCAAAAATTTGTCTGTTTTATTTGGCTACATGATCTAACCCAAAGTGATCTAAAACACTTCCCGCCTTGCTGTTACTACACCTCGAAAATTCTAGATCAGTTTGGATCAGTTGGTTCACTAGTAGAGGGGATGTTATTTCAACTGTTTGTCAATTACATTACTCGTCTAAACAAACTTTTGTTTTTGCTTAACTCACTATAAAGAGATGCAAAAATAATATCTTCATCTGAAGATTAAAATACAGCAATCACATCTCGCATGTTTTATTTACTATTAAATCGATCACTTAAGATCAGTTCACTTTGGGTTAAACTGAACTGACCCGAACTAATCTGCGTTGCAAATAAAAGACAACTATTTAGATAATTGTATCCATTACGCGGGAGATTCAAATAAAACTTTTTGTATTGGTTCTGGTCTTTCCATCTCCTGATAAATTTATCTGCCAGATAATATCTTGGGAAACCATTATCAACATAATGGTTATACAGAATATAACTAACAGATAAATTTATCAGAAGACGGAAAGACCAGACCTTTATCGTTTTATTAACTTAATTGTTTTCTGGTTGTTTTCCTCCCATTTGTTAAAATCCATTTTAAATAAACTGATTATCTTGATATATTTAAAATTAAAAATTTTATGTTGATGTTTTCACATCGATTCACAAAAACTGCCTAAATATCAGTTGACTTAAAATGCGCAAATTTAAAATCAGAATTAATTAAAATCAAATATATTACTAATTAATCTGATACAAAGTAAAGTACATAAGTAACGATTAAGATTTATTTAAAATGTAAACATACTTAACAAAATAAGACATAAATAGATAAGAATAGATATAATCATGTACAAAATCATAATAAATGTTTTAACTTTATTAATTAAATGTAAGGAACATGAATGTGGGCGCAGGGATGTGGAGTAGTTGCCAGTTGTCTAAAAAGTTGAATTACTATTTACACCTATCGCAATAATCAGACAACAGAGAAACTGTACCTATTCAGTACATCTAAAGTGACAATAAGAAAAAATACATACCTACCCAACACAAGATTGACTAACCTTATTCAGTTTTATTTTCTAAAAATTGATATGATACAATACACATAAACAAGTCAATATTACAATACCTTACTTACATTTACATTTCAAGTACAACTCTGCACTGTTGTAACTTATGCTTACCAGCGAACACCTCATTAGATTGACATAAAAAAGTTATGATTTAATCTTAAATTTATTTTAGGGATAAACATGTTTATCTTGTTAATAAGGTAAAGTCTTTATATTTCATATTATTCAAGATACAATTAAGAAGAAACAGTCACAGTGTCAGAGGTGCATACAAACGTGGCTCTTTTCCTGGAAATGAAGCACATGATGAACATTATTCAAACTTAGAAAAAATAAAATTCAGTGTAGAAGTGCTCAGACACCTTAAATAAATTAAATGTCTAACTCTTTCTCTATCTGGAAATAGCATACCTCTTATTTTCTGAGGTGTAATTATTCTTCGTTTTACATTAGGATATGAGAAACATGTTTCCTGAGTGGCAGGACCTTTAAACTCTGAAATTTTTACTTCTAATGCAGCAAACATTTTTGAAATCAATGTCATGCTTTGTAGTTCAGGTCTGCGTAGTGCTAAATAAATTAGTGTCAAATTTGATGTCAAAACGTGAAATCTGAATTCATGCTTTGCTGTTTTATACATGATATTAAACCAATCCTGGGGACATGTAATGAAGATCGTACATCCTACCTGGGAAATGCAATTTAGGTAACGAAAATCTTTTTTATCACCCTGCCTGATCCCTACAAACCGGATCGAAGTGTATTTTGCACACTGGTTAGCCTTTGTTTACATTGGCTATGGTTTGTTGAAATCTTGCCTACCGATTCTTTTCAGCAAAACCTCTCGATGCCCTCATCTGCAGGCGTAAAAGATCTGCAAGTATAACACATACAGTAGATACCATGTTTGATGCACACACGTATTATCAATTTATTTAAAACTCACAATTATCAATTACGTACCTCTGTCGTTACATTCCTACCGATTAAGAAAATCAGATACAGCACAAATGTACAGATTATAGCAAACTCAAAAAAATAAACAATCTTAAACAAACCAAACACAAATCACACGCCTTCGTCTACTAGTACAACCTCAAATAATAAAAATCCCTTGTGCATCGAAAACTACTAGTTTCTCTAGTGCCAACCTTAAATTATTTCGATTGCAGCGGCATCTATGATTACCATGCATAACTAAACTTGTTGCCCACTAATGTAATCTCACTTACCACCCCCTGTTGCCAACTCTACATTTAGAAAAGAGCTAGACGGAAACCAAAATAGGGCTAGATTTGAGTAGTTTAGGGCTAAAAGGGTTTGCATTAAGTAAAAAACATTAAAATATTTTAAATACTGTGTTAAATACAAATCCAACGAGGATATATAAACACATATATCATATAAAAAAAACTGAAAATAAATTCTTATAAAAAATAAATAATATATTTTTTGCATTTTTAAATTTTAAAAATACGGTAAATAAAATAATATAAAACGAAAATTAACTGAACGAAAATTAATTTTGGGACTAACATAGCCCTCAAGGGCTATTTGAAAATTTACAAGGCTAATGGCCAGTTGCACCAAACACTTAAGGCGAGCTTAACTTTAAGTACCGCTTAGAATGTGATTTACTGAATGTCTTGTAACATCAAATGTCACATTATAAGCAATATTTAAATTTAAGCTCGCCTTAAGTGTTTGGTGCAACCGCCTTAAGTCTCTCAAAGGAGAGTTAAATCTAGCCCCAAAAGGGCTAAGTTGGCATCACTGGTTACCATGTGCTTAGACTGCTTATATCAGGCCTAATCATGCGAAGGAAATATGTCGGGGTATATTATGCTTCTACGATCGCACAGGCAGTGCCGGTTCCCGCTTGACGCTCAGTCGCTTCAATTTCAACAACCAACGATATACAAAACTTATGTAGATAATATGAAAAATGTTCTAGTGACGAGCAATATTATATCGTTTTACGCTCAACAGTTTACCGCAAATAATACATTCTGCATTACCTGTACTGTTTATAAAACACAGATACTTAAGTTCATAATTTTGGTTCATGTTTGTATTTTACGAGAGCCATACGTTTTATAACTTCTATTGGTACACGATCGGCTGGTAGGCTGGCTCATTGTTATCGACGTTTCATTGACGCCTATTAAATAGTGGGAGATACTACGTCCTCGCTCTTTTCGTATTTTATGCCCAGGCCTGTTCTAATACATTGAGCTGCGTTTTTGCCCAAGATACTAGTTTAGGGCTATTCCAGAAGAATGAACTGACAATTTGTTATTTTCTTTCTATAAATTACGACCACGTTTGCTCGGATCGTTTTTCGCTCCGGCGTACAGTGTTCGATTCGACCATTCTAGAGGGACAAAATTGCAAATTCCAACTTTCTTCGATTTGAATAAAAAGGACATTTTAAGATGTAGTAGCACAGACAACAACTAAAGCAGACGTTCCACCTATATGCACTTTTATGCACCCCATCAAATCGAATAATAGGTACATTCGTTTTAGATGACTTAGGTTGCCGCAAGTCACCTGCGTCAACGAAATGTGTATTCGTTTTAGATTTTCGGCATGCGGTATTTGACATTGGCATATTCGTTTTAATTGCCACTGCGGCAGTGCTGGTGTTGACGCAACGTGCACCTACTCCAGAGTAGGGTTTAGTTGCGTCAACACCAAAGTATTGTTTACTTAACCTTAATTTAATTATTTTTCAGCAAGGTCGGTGTTCATCACACAGAAAAATCTTTATTTGAATACAGTCGATGCATTTATTTATTTGAATGATGCACACTTTACATTAATTCAAACAGTTTCTTGTTGATTCAAACATTTTTTTTACTTGAGTAGAATACATAATGGCTTTTCTTTTAAATAAATTAATGCATTGATTGTACCCAAACGAAAATTATGTTGATTTAACATTTTTCTTTTCTCTGGGTACAACTTGCCCATCACAAACTATTCGTTTTAGATCAATTTCTGATGCAACCATAACTTGACCTAGATGGGCATCAGCTACTTGACGATGACGCTATTGTGGCAAACCCAGCATTTCTAAAACGAATATACCTATTGTCTACAACTAAACTAGGTGTCACTGTCGTCAGTTGTAGATACAGTAAGTCTGTGAAGTAGTCAAGAGGTCTTTTATTCTTCTGGTCTACACAACCCACCATTACAGTTCAATTTCCGCCAAGCAATGACGACTTGTTCCGAATAGGCACGATCACTGTATTTTTGTAGTATTTGTAAACATTACATTTCACACATCTCGACATTCGCAACCTGAGAACGAGAATCATAAGATTGTAAATAATTTTAGCAAATTTTGTATAATCATATTTAATGCATACGCTGAAGGAAATTTAAATTGAGTTGCAATTACATAGAAGTTAGAACTTAAAAATATACTTCTGCATAATCTACATGTGAGAGGTGTGACATAAACAATGATCTGGTATGGGGTGGATGGGGTGTAGAGTGAGAGGTATCGCGACGAACATCAGAGAGAGAGAAAACTAGCCTCGATCAGCCGAGTCGGGGCAAAACGTGAAAACATTCGTTGTCTGCGCGTTCAGTTAGTCAGTTTTTTGGATTTTGTGGGATCGTTTTCTCGATTTTAAGTTATATAAAGTGACTTATCAAGTTTTTGTTTATTATTTAACATCCATTGATTTAGCTTCTAGTTTTTACGGGATGTTTTAAATTGATTTTGAATGTCATTTTATTAGATTTTTAGTTTTATGTGAGTGACTATTTTACTCTAAAAAGATAAGCAGGTTCCTTAATTATTTTTTATTATATTATTACTTGTTTCGCTGATGATTGCATAAATATGCGACAAAAAGATGTAAATATATCCATCCACAGAGAGGGTATACGCATTTTAAAATTACTTAAAATATTGAATATATTTCGTGTTACACGCATGTGCAAATTGTAAAAATAGATAGTCTAATTTAAAATTGGAATATGAACTATAAATTACGAAGTTCATTAAGGCCGAGTTAAATGAGTGGTCAAATTGCACAAAATGGTCAATTCAACGGTCCGACTAAACCCTCTGACCAATCAGCAATTGAAAAAAGTGATCACGTGATTTGGTCTGACCACTTCGACCGTTCACTAACCGCAGCCTTCATTTTGACAATTCCCTACCGCTTGCTCGCCATGGCAACGGTGTTTGCAAACGCATTAAGCTTAGTTCAGATGCATTCCGAATCATAGATAAAAGATATATTATATATCAAAGCCAACGTTGTATATGTGGAGCAACAAAATGCGCGCCTCGCGCGGCCTGGGGGGAATTAAAATAAAAAAGGCGCGTAATTTAAAAATATTTCTGCGTTAACGGTTTAAGTATTGAACAGATAAAACAGCGGCATCCTACATTTTTTGACCTGATATTCCAGTAGGATAGACAAACTAAAGCGGATTTGCTCCTAATAAGTCCCCCATGCAAGGCGGCCATGCTTGCTGTCAAAGCATAATGAAAGTTTAAAAAAAAATCGTTGCAAATCGTTTTTGATTGCAGTGAAAACCTCCAGCAGCCTCTGTACAGCTGTTTCAGCCCTGTTTGGGGCTTCATCAGCAGAGACGTAGTTCGACATTGTCACTGCAAACCAAAAACTTTAGGGCTATTCCCCTGGGCTATTCCAGAAGAATAAACGGACAATTTGTGATTTTCTTTCTACAAATTACGACCACGTTTGCTCGGATCGTTTTTCGCTCCGGCGCTTAATAAGGCCGCGCGGCCATGATAATCGAAAAAGTGCACTCTTCGCTTAGCATTCTCTCTTACCTTATTTTTATCACAAATTGTCCTGTTCGTTCGCCTGGGATGGCCGCAAACGAAATTTAAACGTTCAATTAAATAAGAAATCGAATTAACACTTTGGCTTCTGACAACCGATTCCAAACTTTTCAAAATCAATAAAAGGTAACCATGATAATTTAAAAATATGCTAAGGATTACAGCTTACTGTAAATACAGTGCTATCACTGCCATCCCAGCGACCTGGGGGAATTATAATTGCGTTTAAAACCGTGGCAATAGACATAAATCCCTGTGATTCCGAATATGCAAAATATTTATTGCGATTTGTTTTTGATTGGCTAGTTTTTTGCGTATCCGGATGCATGTGAACTAAGCTTTCGTTTGCCCCAAACAACGTGGTATCGGCCATTTCTGATCTTTGTTACTCTTAGGGAATGCTCATATTATCTTTCTCTCTGTAATGTTAAAACTTATTCAAAATGACGCTAGACTCCATCTAACCTTATTACATCATTGGACATAAACGACATATGATTGTTTTATTCACGACCTACTAGATTTCACGAGACGACGTCCCTATACGGCCTGGGCAATTTGCTAGTTCAAGTGTTTCTGCGTTGACGCCACTTCGCCAAAAACTGGAAACGGATGTATATCCGTGACGTCATTTTTGACAGATGTCGGCTTCTTTGACAGTTTCGCGTATATGCTCAGTAAAGTTGTGTTTCTTTGCTCAGCTTGGCTCAGGTATAGTTTTCTGGCGGTATTGGTAGACACTACTAATTCTACAAATGATCTAATTACGGCCAAATCTTAATTTAAGGGTAAAGTAGTTTGAAATTTTACACGGTAGGTACAAAATAAAAAAATCGTTTTCTTAACTTTCCTTACTCAAACTTCTTTAGTCTTCTTTCTTCTTTGGTTGTTGTGGCACAAAGAGGAACTCTATAATGTAACGTAAAAATTACTTGCCCTGTTTGACAAATTTATTCTGATCCTGTCTTGCGAAGCTTTATAATGTAATTTCGTGCTCCATTACGTTATTCCTTTCAATAAAAATAATTTAATAATTATAACAAAGTAGTTTTAATTAATTCGCACCGTTGCACTGTCATAAATGTGCATTTGACGTTTGCGACGTTTAAGTGTCAGAAAACTTCGAAATGTCGACTTTAAATTTATTTTATGTGGGAAATATTTTGCCTCATCTTAAGACAGAATCTTATGTTCTTTAGCCTTGTTCATTTTTTATATCAAATGTAATGTTTTAAAATGTTTATTAACGCTTGCCATAAAATTTGGCAGCTTAACTAAAAATTTCCCGTCCCATTAAAGTGTGTACAACAACAACACTCGGTGTTCCCTAGGGTCGATAATAGGCGCTTTCTTTCGCTCGCAAAATCGTGATCCAAACGTGTTTTGATTCAAAAACAGACGTTCTTTTCTACGAATCTCTCTATTTTTAAAACTTGTTTCGATTGAATTATTATTTACAAATAAACTGTCAATCAAAAATTGAAGTCAGGCGTTTTATTGCAACAACTATGAATTTCAGGTCCAAACTATTCGAAACACGATTCAAACTTTTAAGCGAAAGAAAGCAGCTAATGATTACTTTTACACACATCTGACAACAATACTAATTAATGTCGTGTGCGTTCAAAATTTCATAATTCGCTTGTTAATTTCTTGTTTGATTTGGCAATATTGCTTTTTTGGCTTTTACAGTCTTATGCAATAATTAATTTCAATCCCCAGGTTAAATGAAAGTGGCTTATTTTGTTGTCATTTGGTCTCACCTTAAAAATTTGGCAAACGAATTTTTCAACACAGTATTTATAATAATAAAATGCACAATATTCTTATTTATTATTAGTTTATTTCTTCTTTGTAGCTTGCTCGTTCGTTTTGCGTCAATGTTATATTTATCTTTTTCATATTTAGTTTAAAGAGATTACTAATCAACACAAGAACGATTGATTTCTTTTATTTCTAGCAACGCCTCCAGTATTTTTCTTTATGTTTTTCAACATCCCAACGCTATAATCTTAGTAAAAGAACACCTTGAATTTCAGAAACCAGTTATTTAGTACTTCAAATATTTTTATATTAATTTTAAATAATTCTTTAATGTATATATGTACTTTTGCATCACTGGGGAAAATAATTACATGATTCAATATGAATGAAAATATCATCATCTTTCGCTCGGCAATTTTCGTGGCGCCTTCGGGACTGATAGTGGCTAGACTCTAGTGGGCATATTCTCAATCTCAATCATAGATTACCTCAATTTTAAAACATCCGCGCAGAAGGGGAGGAAGATATTTTTAAGTCCTCCGGTCTTAGTTCTCGGTTGCACTAGGTTCAAAATTAATTTCCGAAGTACAATCAACTAAGTGTATGCCATCTCGCAGTAAAATTTTAATACATAAATCTGGTGCAAAATTTCTACAGGGCTGACAAGTCTGCTTTAGTTGTTGTCTGTGGTAGTAGTTAGTGGCTAATGAACAAAAGCAGAAAAAATTATAAGTACTCGTGTCTTTGTAAACAATAGCTGATAGCTGCCCTGCCCTACCCTACCCTATGATTGCAAATCGTTTTTGATTACAGTGAAAACCTCGAGTAGCCTCTGCCCAGCTGTTTCAGCCCTATTTGGGGCTCCTTCAGCAGAGACGTAGCTCGAGAATTTCACTGCAAGCCAAAAACGACTTGTCCAATTTATTCGCAAATGCGAAGTAATACGGGCCTATTCTGTAAGATTGATATGCATATCAATTGCTATGCATCTTCAAGGTCTTCAATAATTGAAGAGAACTTGAACGCGAATTGAAGAGATGCACAACTTATGCACGGCCTCTTCAATTAATTGATATGCTTAGCAAGTGACTTTGCAAGGTCACGTCCTGCCCTACCCTACCCTATGATTGCAAATCGTTTTTGATTGCAGTGAAAACCTCGAGTAGCCTCTGCCCAGCTGTTTCAGCCCTATTTGGGGCTCCTTAGCAGAGACGTAGCTCGAGAATTTCACTGCAAGCCAAAAACGACTTGTCCAATTTATTCGCAAATGCGAAGTAATACAGGCCTATTCTGTAAGATTGATATGCATATCAATTGCTATGTATCTTCAAGGTCTTCAATAATTGAAGAGAACTTGAACGCGAATTGAAGAGATGTACAACTTATGCACGGCCTCTTCAAATAATTGATATGCTTAGCAAGTGACTTTGCAAGGTCACGTCCCATATCAATAATTGTTAAGTTTCAAGTCCATATCAATGTTACAGAATAGACCCCATTATCTTCCGAATGTAAGTACCACTCAGTTTACTTATACAGTACTGTTGCATTCAAAAACTGCAACGAAAGAGCACTTTGGGCGTTTAAAAAAAAAGGGAAATATAAACCATCACTTACACGAGAG
This sequence comes from Prosopocoilus inquinatus, assembly GCA_036172665.1. Classification (NCBI taxonomy): domain Eukaryota; kingdom Metazoa; phylum Arthropoda; class Insecta; order Coleoptera; family Lucanidae; genus Prosopocoilus; species Prosopocoilus inquinatus. The sequence goes on from CM069870.1 coordinate 48,814,813, forward strand.
AGAAACATTGAGAGAAAGAATGTTACCCAAACCGCGCTTTTTTTCAGTTTCTGAACAAGCCCCCAGGTGAGAGAATTTTAGGCATAACGGAAATTCTCCAATTGCTTGTTTGCAACTACTAATTATACCATTTCGTAATTCATTTTTCTTTTAAATATTATGGTTCTGATTAAGTTTCTATTGCTGCAGATCATTATGAAATTAATTGGTCTACTTCGGAAAGTTAATTTTAAGTTGAAAACACTTAGAAAAGTTTAATTTCTCTTGGCGTTTTGTAATCATTGTAACGGAGTACTATGGTAAGCATCGAGCAAAATAGCCCGTCCAGTCTCCCAAATTCCGATTACGCATCGTAACATCTCCGGTGTAGCGCAGATCTGAAGCGTTCGATTGCCCGGTTTAACAGAGACGCGCGTATTGAGTATTCTCAGGTATTCGAATAGGGAAGAAAATACTAAAATTTCTTAGCTATTAATTGTTATTAAATAACATTCCAAATTTTCGTTCGTTCGTTTCGATTTGCCGTGAGAATGTCTTGTCTTTTAAAGCGAGAAAATGATCTCTCAATATAACAGGTTGTGAGAGACGCTTTCTGTAAGTAAATTTTGAACTCAAAGAAGAGTTGATCGCATAACTAATTTTTATTGCGGCAATATTGCTCTGTTTTTTGTTATACTGAGTAATACCATTGCTGTAGCTGTCTCCGCAGCCCTCGCGCTTGTTTACATGCTACGGTCCAATATCTTATATTGCCTGCTCCATTATAATTTGAACCGCGCAAAATATATTTCTCCGACCCATAACTATAACACTCGGTTACTCTGAAAAAGTGCAAAAATTGCAAATTTTGAAGTTGTTAAAATTTTGAAGCGGTGGTTTTGCTGCTGCTTCTCGTAAAACAACGACTTACGAGAAGCAGCAGCAAAACCACCACTTCAAAATTTTAACAACTTCAAAATTTGCAATTTTTGCACTTTTTCAGAGTAACCGAGTGTTATAGTTATGGGTGCTGCTGCTTCTCGTAAGTCGTTGTTTTACGAGAAGCAGCAGCAAAACCATCAGCAGCAGCAGCCCTGAGCAAGTTCTTCTGCAATGGAGAACGAAACGTCGGCAGTAGAAGAAATCCGAGGAGACGCAGTTCCAACCGGAAGCCAGGAATTCAATGATGGACGACGGCCGCGGAAGCCTTCACGTTAAACTAATAACCAAAGTTGTTGTCAAACTAATAGGAAGTGAGATAATTGCGAAAAACCATTTCTCTGGATTTTTGACCTTGAATAACACGTGAAGCCGGCATGATATCGATGGGGACTTTTAGTATGTTATTTATAATGGGTACAGAAAGGTGTATACAAATATTCAGCTAGGTTGGATTTTTTCGGAAGACAAATCCTTATTTTACTGTATTATTAAGGAACATTTCTGAAACATAACAGAGACGCGTATTGGAAACATTACACAAAAGTGCTTCAGAAATGCAACTGAGAAATAAAAGTTCTAGATATGAATCCACGAAACGTTTCCAAGGCGGACATTCGCACGTTTCATTTACATATCCGACACGTGTATGGCAATGTTTCAAGAAAGGTTTCGTGTTTCAAAAATCAGATTCTGATACATTTCTGAAACATTATTTTGTTGGCTAGTAGGTAATCATCTCGATTTTTTTTTAAATGGCAACTTAGGTGTAGTGTGGTGTCATTTAGAAGGTAATTGATTTAGAAATACAATACGGTATATCATAAGCTTGTTTATTCTAATGTAACGAAGAAAATTAAAAAAAATTAAATTAACTTTGTAGAGGCAACATTTTTGGGTCAAGGGCTGTAAATGTATACAACTTATTCAAAATTTAATTCAAAAGTAACATTTATGTGTTATCGATTGATTGTTATCAATTTTAGCAATTTCTAATACTCTTTTAACGCTTTTCCAATTCAAACTGATAGCGAATACTACAATACGATATCATGAGGTTGTTTCCCTAATGTAGAGTCACATGTAAAAAAGATTTGGTTTCTGTGGAAACAAGTGTGCTTATACTATCTGTAAATTACTTGTCAAATAATACCAAACTAATGCTGCAATTCTGAGCCCGACCGTAAGCCTGTAACGTGTTACAGAGCCATTTAAATACATAGATCGTAAATATGTTACGATGGTTACGATAGTGCTCAGTGCATAATGCTGCAATTCTGAGCACTATCGTAACCATCGTAACATATTTACGGTCTATGTATTTAAATGGTTCTGTAACACCTGACAGGCTTACGATCGGGCTCAGAATTGCAGCATTAACTTAGGCTACCATTAAACAAAAATCAATATGGCTGTCTCTGACAAACACCAGACGCACAAAACAAATGAAACTCATATCAAAATATGGGTATTTATGTAAAATTTAATGCCATCAAATACCAAATCTAAATATCAAACCGCTTCTACATAATACCATTTGGTGGAGCACTTTTAACGCACCCTCTACATAATTATTGTTACTATATTCTGTAATAATATGAACAGTGGTTTAATGTTAAAATAAACTTCATTTGGATCATTTTTTTTGTAAAGTGAGTAACGAGAGAGAAATGAAGGAAGCTGCTTTAAGTGGAACAGCCCGTGTAGTCAGAATAGATAAACACAACTTATCCATTCCACAAACCATATCTCATGGGCCCGGTTTTTCAATCACAGGTTAACCCTAACTCTCGGTTTATTTCCATGGTAACAAGTGCGAAGACAATTGTTTCCATGGCAATAAACTGAAGATTAAAAACTTTTTATTGAAAAACCGGCCCTTAGGCCCAGTTTTACAATGACGGTTTAACTTTGAGTCGAAGCTTAAACCCTTCACAACAATTGTTGAAATAATCGTTGCTAAGGGTTTAAACCTCAGCTCAAAATTGAGCCCCATTTGTAAAACCGGACCTTAAACAATGTTCTTTTCCGTAAATTTTCATTTTTTGAATTTTTGTTTCCCTTTAAGAGTGTTAAATTTGGAATACTCTGTATACGGTGTAATGTCTGAATAGTTCAATATTTTCTGAAAAAGGACTTTTTTTTTTTAAAAGTAACTTTCGTGAAACTAATAAGAAAAGTTTCCCATTTGTAGACAATTTTAACAGTGTAAACGAAAAAAAAAAGAAAGAAAGAGAGGTAAATGAAACTCCTTTTATAAAAATCGGTTTTATTCATAAGAAATAAGCACACTTGGTACATAATCACTAAATACTCGACAACACAAGGTTGCATTCAGTAAAAAAAAAGACAAAATTAATTCGTACTCGAATGGAGAAAAGAAATTAGAATAAGAATTGTGTTTTTCATGAAGATGGCACGCACAGCGGCTGGACTGTGATAATTTGGTACGATATAATAGAGATGGGAAATATAACAGTATTTGTACTGCTTGGTAAATGCTAACAATCTCACGCACTCTCACCATTGAGCATATCAAAATCATATAAAAATATCCGTCATCACATGGACTGAACCGGCAGGTACGCTCTATTCTAGCTCTTAGAGTAGTTATCACAATGTAACGAACCACCTACACTCGAACCTAGAGGTTATTTCTGGCCATATACATGGAGCACTGGGTACATGTATGTATACCTAGCACACTATGTGACCTGGTCCAGGGGTACCTCAACACCGGGGGTCATATATAAATAGTCGAGCGACATTCTTCCTGATGATGGTAATCAACCACTTGGACTAGGAATTGCCGGAGTGGAAGTGGGTGGTACCAACATTTGTCTCGTTTTAAGTCGTCGCTGTAGTAACAAACTTTCACTGGGTGGACTGAGCCCATGTGGTGGTGGTTCTTCAGGGTAAACATTGGGCCGTTCTAAATAATCCAACCGCATACTGAAATGCTGCTGCACTACACGATTAACTGCCATCGCACTTTCGGCAAACTGAGATAACTCACGAGCAGAGTTATTTTTCTTGATTACGGCAGGAGTAGGTAGTGGAGCTGTTTCACTAGCACAACGCAGCCAAGGATGTTTCAGGACATCAGTGGCACTCAGACGCTGGCTAGCACTTTTCACTAACAATTTCGAAATGAGATCTTTCGCTTGATAAGAAATGTGTCCCCATTCCGCGTCAGGAAAGTCATAACGTCCTTCTTGAATACTTTGGAATAGTAGTTTCTGACAGGCCTCGCAGTTATCTCCCCGTTCCCATCCACAATCCGCACCACACTTTCCATAAAAAGGTGGATATCCACACAGAAGTATGTACATTATGACCCCTAAAGACCATAGATCGCAGCGCTTATCGTACGCCACAGAGTCTGTGTCACCTATAAATGCTTCGACGACTTCCGGCGCCATAAATTCTGCACTGCCCACAGGTGTCAACAGTTGTGGTGTTGCTAAAGGACTACTAACGCTAGCTTGAAAACGTATTCCTGAGCCTAAATCTAAGTCGCAAATTTTTATTGGACATAATCTGTCTTGATACACACAAAGAATATTCTCTGGTTTGAGGTCTCGATGTGCGATGCCTTTTGCATGCATGAAGCTTAGAGCAGAGGCTACTTCTCGAACTATTGCCGCTGCTGCAGCTTCACTAAAATATTTATATTCTTGAATTCGACGTAAAAGTTGCCCACCATTTATCTGTAACAAACAATTCACATTGCACTATGAGTAATAAATGAAATGCTTGAATGAGCTTAATAAGCAAGAACACACACAGGACAAGGTTCTAGCGCATACTTAACTTGAATTTTATTCGCAAGGGACCATTATTAATATTGACTCATTTAATAAGCACGCATATGACTTGAGGAAATAAATATTTAAATTAAACCAATTTTAGAAATTAATTGCCTATTATATCATGAAACAAATTTGTTCCTGGTTTGTCCTATTTTATTTCTCTAGGCTTTAAGTATTAAACATTTCAGGTCTTTCTTATAAAAAGTTTCATCTTGTTGAAACGTCTTATAATTTTTAACGCTTACTAACTTCAATCAATATTATTTTTGTTTCTTTAAGTAAAAATCTTAAACCGGACAGAATTATAACTGGAAAAGCACTCGTTTCACTATCGATAGTGAAGGGTAGAAATTAGTTGGAATAGAAATTACTTTTTAACCAGCCTGTAGACATTTAAGTGTAAATCTGGGCATGACCTGAAAGCATGTTCCTGTACCCTACTACTGGCCAAAAATTGACATCATGTTGAATAAAATATTTTTAGAATTTCATGAGAAATTCAAAAATTCAATAAAAATGGGGTATTCCACTTAAAATAAGAAAGGGTCAAAATAATAGTATTAATACTAATGTGATATAATATTATTTGTTTAACCTTCTTTTATTACGTCAAATTGCATAAAATTGTATGAACTGATTTACACGAAAGGCCCTACGAAAAAACCACAGCTTTGTTGACCTTGTTTTTTTATGATCGTGAGTTATAATAAATGTTTAAAACATTTTCAAAATTTCTTTATTTATCCATTTACCAAATGCAATATGTTGCTCCCAGCAGAACTTCTCGTTCATATACAGATTGAATCCGGCAACTACAGTTCAATTCAGGAAAGAACAGATGCACATCGTATACGGAACTCGTCAATTTCAGATGTCTGCACTATGTTAATCAACAGTATGCGACCACACTATCTGCTTGGTTGTCCCATACCGATTGCCTAGTTGCGTAATTCAATCTGTACGTGCCTAAATTTACAGTATTGGGTTGCTTTTACTCCCACTCCATTAAAGTTGAAAACGAAATGATTATCTAATAAGCTCTTTTTAAAATAAATACAATCAAGCTTATAACAGACAAAACAGTGAAATATTAATTATGGTGAAACATTAGTTATCTGATCTTGAAAACAATCTTGGTAATTTTCAGATTATTGAAAAATATGGAAGTTGGTGTATATGTGAATATTGGTTATTTTAAGAACAACTTCTTTGTTGTAAAAATGAATTTAAGCTTTATCTTAATAATTAGGGCGCTCAGAGTCGAAAAAGAACGATAAACTTCATACAACGCAATTGCCAATATCTAAAAAATTCCAAGGTTGTTTATATTTATCAAGAGGAGCACCCTAATTGGACAAATTATTAGTTATTCTCTGACGGAAATCCATTACAGTGTAGAATTAATTTAATAAATAAAAGGGGTATCGTTACGCAGATGATATTATTATTTGTTGGACCAATACTAAAGATGAACTAACAAAATTCTTACATAACATCAACACTTAAGAGATTAATTTTTTGGCTCTTACTATGGAAATAAACATAATTGTAAAATTTACAGAACACCAACTCAAACTTCCCATATTATTCCTGCTAATTCCAATCATCCCTACAAACAAAAGCTATCAGCATTACATAGTTATATTCATAAATTTTTCACTCTACCTTTACTGACACAAGATTTCAACACTGAAGTTAATATTTTGAAACAAATTGCATATGAAAATGGCTACAATGTAGACTTGATTGATAAATAAAAAACAAATTCAGTTACTTAACCTTAACGGTTATTCATTGCCATGTGATGAGCTCTATAAATACTTTCTTAAGTTAATTTACTTTGGCCCTATCTTTTATAAAATAAGTTCCATTTTAAAGAGACATTTAAAACCTTTTAACAATATTAATTTCTAAACCCCGGTTAATCTTTATTCGTTCGTAACAAAGATCATATACCTAAATTATTACGTTCAGGTGTTTACACATTAAAATGTGACCAGTTATGTTGGCCACTGTGGTAGACAATTTAAGTTAAAACATTTAAAAAACAAAACTCCATTTTTTCAGACATTTACAAGTTCATAATCATATGTAAATCCTTCAGATCATTACTTGTATTACAAACTTCTTGTGATATCCAATTTTAGCTTTAAATGTCCCATTTTTTATGTTCGCGACATTACTCTTTTTATGAATATTTTCATTCAATCGTCGGCACTGTGGAAGTCACCTACTGGATAGCTGTCAATGTTCTAATCCTTTAGGAGGAAAAACATTGAAATCATGGTCTACTTTAATTCAGAATTGATTTGAAGGCACGATATAACACGATACATAAAAAATAATAAAATATATTTTCTTCGATTTCAATAGTGTCAAGCACGCAGAAGAATATAAAGTTGTTCTAAGTGTTCTCAATTTTATTTTGGATTTAAATGTCTAATAAATTAATATAGGGATTTAAAACATTTACAACTTTTGGCTACCCCCTTTACATATTTCAATTCGAAAGCATCATTTTCACTCTAAGTCCGTGTAGACATTTCTGATCTCGATTATGTCTTCGATTATACAGGATGATTCAGAATAAGTGTCCGACCTGTTACGAGCGTGTTCACTAAGGCCATACAAAGTGTGAAATTGCAAGAAATAATTCTGTTATAGGCATTTCAGAAATCAACTTCCTTGGAATCCAAAATGGAAATTATGGTTCATTTCTTACGTATACGTAACTAGGGTCGGACACTTATTCTGAATCATCCTGTATCTATTACAATAGATCAGGCTATATCTCAGTTTTTATGGGTGTTGACCACGACCCCGAACTGAATGAAATCTTGATCTTTCATGACCCATATATCTATTGAAGAAAGTAAGGAGAAATTTACCTTTTCAAATACCAAATAAAATTTTTCTTCATCCTCGAAAAATTCGGTGAGTTGAATAATGTTAGGATGACCTTGGCAGTGGTGGAACGTCTCCACCTCACGGAAGACGCGGGCCCGAGCGTGTCCCGGCACCTTATCAATAATTTTGACAGCATATTCTTGATCTGTGTACATGTTAACACAAGTTTGCACACTGGCATATGCTCCCTCGCCCAAAATCTCTCCAGTCAATTTATACAAGTCCTGAAAACACGAGGACACCAATGAGGAACCAGTACGTTTCTTCTTGCGTCTTTTGCGTTTCGCCTCTTCCTTGCGGCGGGCCAGTTCTTTTGCCCTCGTATCTGCATCCATCTGGTCTCCACTGTCGGATGCACTTCCGCCGCCGGCACATTCTCGTCCATCGCCTGCAACAAAAACGGCCCCATAAAAATATTTTTTACCTATTTCTAGAGTGATATAACAATTTATTTCTACTTCTGGGCTGGCCTAGGCGAGCAGTTTGATATTCTAAAGAGAAAGATTTGTTTTGGCACTAACGCTTCTGAATAGGCATACAGGGTGTTCAGGGGAAGCCGCTACAATAGCTAACTTTCTTATTTGTATTTTTACGAAGTAACTTAAAGTAGAATAGTTTCAGAACTTTCCATGCTCGATTTTATGGTTCCTTCGGAGAAATAAATGACCATCACCTTTTCGAGATGTTCAATTGTTTTCAACTTTTTTAAATGAAACATTATGTTTTTTTATCACAGCAACGCGTTTAAGATGTTAAATTAAGTACGTCTCTAAAATATTATTTCTCAAAACATAATATTTTTTAAATAATTTAATCTTGATTTCGCGGGAAGAAGTGGATCGTTAACAGGAGAGTAAAGGAAGTGTGTTCAAACTGTCAGACCTTTGTGAACTGTCTTGATTCAAAATTTGTTTTAATTTAATTCAAACTAAGAACCCTTGTGTCAAATATTGAAAGCGCGACATGTTAAAATGTTTAATACCATTATTTATTTAATAATTTATAAAATAGTGGACTTAGGAGGGAAATATTTGAGAGAAGTACTTAATTTGACATCCTGAACGCGATACGCCGATAATAAATATGTTCAATTTAAAAAAGTTGAAAACAATTCAAAATCTCGAAAAGCTGAGTCATTTGTTCCTCCGAGGGTACCATGAAATCGAGCAGGGAAGGTCCTGAAACTTTTCTAATTTAAGCTACTTCGTGAAATGTCAAATAAAAAAGTTAGCGCGGAATGGGCTCTGCACGTGCTTGACAAATAATGCAACTTTTTCGATTTTCATCAATTTCGGATGAAAAATTAACTCTTTGCTGGCGTTCCATCATTTCTATCACGCTTCATATAATACTAAACTAAACTCTCTGCAACTCGCAGAATCGGCACGGTACGTACTCGGCAAACATTGTTAGGAAGAAACCACGAGTGCAAACAGCGTTTTTTGTTGGGTCGGGAATGAGAATGAGAATGCAACTCGGAAATGCATTTGAATTTATAAGTTACAATACTAGCCGAGCACGTGTAGAGCCCGTTCTGAGCCCGTGCATTACCGGTCGCTTGTAGGATAGTGAGAATAAAACTTAAATCTTTATTTGACTTCAAAAAAGTTACATCGTAACTCATATAGCTATGGATATTCTAATTTTCAGTTAGATAGTTACAACGCAGTAAAAGTAAATAATGTAGGATAATAATATAATATAATAATAATATAGACACAGAAAAAGAACATTCCTAAATTGTGAAAAGCAGATCTCATTTAAGCAAAGAATAAAGCGTTCTTGGCTTGCAAGTGGAAATGTTGAACTACGTGTTTGTTGACGAAGCCCCAAACAGGGCTGAAACAGCTGTACAGAGGCTGTTCGAGGTTTTCACTGCAATCAAAAACGAGTTACAACAATTTTTATTATTATTTTCATTATTATTAAAAAACTGGTGACAAGAATGATCCTAGTATTACCGGCATATCTCAGTGTTACCCTGTTTCTTAAAACATCTAGAAACAGAATTTCGAAAAAGCCGATAGAGTCTATAGAGGTACGGTAGCGGACATTAAATTCCGACAAGAATTTAATATAAATGTAAGTAATAGCAAGCGTATTTTGACAAATTTGATAAATCAGGATAACAGAAATTGATATTGAAACAACTTTTCACGCGATATTCGCATCAAGAATTAGTTATTTCCGGGAATTAGGGGTATTTCTTGCTACTTAGCAACTTCTTGCTCTGAATTGGGATTCAACTGAAATTGTTGCTGTTGCTGTTTGGTAAATTTATCGACTTCTTGGAATTTATGTGAGTTTACCAGACGATAGTACATGTAAATTAATGTACTTGACATTGGTTATCTCAAAAATGCAAAATATGAACTTTTTACACTGACCCCTTCAATTATTAATATTACAGTTACTTTCATTGAAGACTAACTTGAATAAATCTTGAATACAATTACTTTCCCAAAAAATGTAATTAATTTACTAACTTAATTAATTTGTATGTAACTACTGCCTGGCTCTGATCCGAACCAGGTTCAAAGTGAATAAAATAGCATCAAAATTCATTTATTAATGCCTTAATTGTCTTAAGATCCTACGCGAATTTGTTTATACTTTGAACCTGGTTCAGTTGAACCACAGACAACAACTAAAGCAGACCTGTCAGCCCTGTAGAAATTTTGCACCAGATTTATGTATTAAAATTTTACCGCGAGATGGCATACACTTAGTTGACACTAAGACCGGAGGACTTAAAATCTTCCTCCCCTTCTGCGCGGATGTTTTAAAATGAAAGATAATCTATGATTGAAATTGAGAATATGCCCACTAGAGTCTAGCCACTATCAGACCCGAAAGCGCCACGAAAATTGCCGAGCGAAAGATGATGGTATTTTCATACATATTGAATTATGTAAATATTTTCCCCAGTGATTCAAAAGTATTCAAAAGTACATTGCCAAATTTTATGGCAAGCGTTAATAAACATTTTAAAACATTACATTTGATATAAAAAATGAACAAGGCTAAAGAACGTAAGATTCTGTCTTAAGATGAGGCAAAATATTTCCCACATAAAATAAATTTAAAGTCGACATTTCGAAGTTTTCTGACACTTAAACGTCGCAAACGTCAAATGCACATTTATGACAGTGCAACGGTGCGAATTAATTAAAACTACTTTGTTATAATTATTAAATTATTTTTATTGAAAGGAATAACGTAATGGAGCACGAAATTACATTATAAAGCTTCGCAAGACAGGATCAGAATAAATTTGTCAAACAGGGCAAGTAATTTTTACGTTACATTATAGAGTTCCTCTTTGTGCCACAACAACCAAAGAAGAAAGAAGACTAAAGAAGTTTGAGTAAGGAAAGTTAAGAAAACGATTTTTTTATTTTGTACCTACCGTGTAAAATTTCAAACTACTTTACCCTTAAATTAAGATTTGGCCGTAATTAGATCATTTGTAGAATTAGTAGTGTCTACCAATACCGCCAGAAAACTATACCTGAGCCAAGCTGAGCAAAGAAACACAACTTTACTGAGCATATACGCGAAACTGTCAAAGAAGCCGACATCTGTCAAAAATGACGTCACGGATATACATCCGTTTCCAGTTTTTGGCGAAGTGGCGTCAACGCAGAAACACTTGAACTAGCAAATTGCCCAGGCCGTATAGGGACGTCGTCTCGTGAAATCTAGTAGGTCGTGAATAAAACAATCATATGTCGTTTATGTCCAATGATGTAATAAGGTTAGATGGAGTCTAGCGTCATTTTGAATAAGTTTTAACATTACAGAGAGAAAGATAATATGAGCATTCCCTAAGAGTAACAAAGATCAGAAATGGCCGATACCACGTTGTTTGGGGCAAACGAAAGCTTAGTTCACATGCATCCGGATACGCAAAAAACTAGCCAATCAAAAACAAATCGCAATAAATATTTTGCATATTCGGAATCACAGGGATTTATGTCTATTGCCACGGTTTTAAACGCAATTATAATTCCCCCAGGTCGCTGGGATGGCAGTGATAGCACTGTATTTACAGTAAGCTGTAATCCTTAGCATATTTTTAAATTATCATGGTTACCTTTTATTGATTTTGAAAAGTTTGGAATCGGTTGTCAGAAGCCAAAGTGTTAATTCGATTTCTTATTTAATTGAACGTTTAAATTTCGTTTGCGGCCATCCCAGGCGAACGAACAGGACAATTTGTGATAAAAATAAGGTAAGAGAGAATGCTAAGCGAAGAGTGCACTTTTTCGATTATCATGGCCGCGCGGCCTTATTAAGCGCCGGAGCGAAAAACGATCCGAGCAAACGTGGTCGTAATTTGTAGAAAGAAAATCACAAATTGTCCGTTTATTCTTCTGGAATAGCCCAGGGGAATAGCCCTAAAGTTTTTGGTTTGCAGTGACAATGTCGAACTACGTCTCTGCTGATGAAGCCCCAAACAGGGCTGAAACAGCTGTACAGAGGCTGCTGGAGGTTTTCACTGCAATCAAAAACGATTTGCAACGATTTTTTTTTAAACTTTCATTATGCTTTGACAGCAAGCATGGCCGCCTTGCATGGGGGACTTATTAGGAGCAAATCCGCTTTAGTTTGTCTATCCTACTGGAATATCAGGTCAAAAAATGTAGGATGCCGCTGTTTTATCTGTTCAATACTTAAACCGTTAACGCAGAAATATTTTTAAATTACGCGCCTTTTTTATTTTAATTCCCCCCAGGCCGCGCGAGGCGCGCATTTTGTTGCTCCACATATACAACGTTGGCTTTGATATATAATATATCTTTTATCTATGATTCGGAATGCATCTGAACTAAGCTTAATGCGTTTGCAAACACCGTTGCCATGGCGAGCAAGCGGTAGGGAATTGTCAAAATGAAGGCTGCGGTTAGTGAACGGTCGAAGTGGTCAGACCAAATCACGTGATCACTTTTTTCAATTGCTGATTGGTCAGAGGGTTTAGTCGGACCGTTGAATTGACCATTTTGTGCAATTTGACCACTCATTTAACTCGGCCTTAATGAACTTCGTAATTTATAGTTCATATTCCAATTTTAAATTAGACTATCTATTTTTACAATTTGCACATGCGTGTAACACGAAATATATTCAATATTTTAAGTAATTTTAAAATGCGTATACCCTCTCTGTGGATGGATATATTTACATCTTTTTGTCGCATATTTATGCAATCATCAGCGAAACAAGTAATAATATAATAAAAAATAATTAAGGAACCTGCTTATCTTTTTAGAGTAAAATAGTCACTCACATAAAACTAAAAATCTAATAAAATGACATTCAAAATCAATTTAAAACATCCCGTAAAAACTAGAAGCTAAATCAATGGATGTTAAATAATAAACAAAAACTTGATAAGTCACTTTATATAACTTAAAATCGAGAAAACGATCCCACAAAATCCAAAAAACTGACTAACTGAACGCGCAGACAACGAATGTTTTCACGTTTTGCCCCGACTCGGCTGATCGAGGCTAGTTTTCTCTCTCTCTGATGTTCGTCGCGATACCTCTCACTCTACACCCCATCCACCCCATACCAGATCATTGTTTATGTCACACCTCTCACATGTAGATTATGCAGAAGTATATTTTTAAGTTCTAACTTCTATGTAATTGCAACTCAATTTAAATTTCCTTCAGCGTATGCATTAAATATGATTATACAAAATTTGCTAAAATTATTTACAATCTTATGATTCTCGTTCTCAGGTTGCGAATGTCGAGATGTGTGAAATGTAATGTTTACAAATACTACAAAAATACAGTGATCGTGCCTATTCGGAACAAGTCGTCATTGCTTGGCGGAAATTGAACTGTAATGGTGGGTTGTGTAGACCAGAAGAATAAAAGACCTCTTGACTACTTCACAGACTTACTGTATCTACAACTGACGACAGTGACACCTAGTTTAGTTGTAGACAATAGGTATATTCGTTTTAGAAATGCTGGGTTTGCCACAATAGCGTCATCGTCAAGTAGCTGATGCCCATCTAGGTCAAGTTATGGTTGCATCAGAAATTGATCTAAAACGAATAGTTTGTGATGGGCAAGTTGTACCCAGAGAAAAGAAAAATGTTAAATCAACATAATTTTCGTTTGGGTACAATCAATGCATTAATTTATTTAAAAGAAAAGCCATTATGTATTCTACTCAAGTAAAAAAAATGTTTGAATCAACAAGAAACTGTTTGAATTAATGTAAAGTGTGCATCATTCAAATAAATAAATGCATCGACTGTATTCAAATAAAGATTTTTACACACGGCACCACACAGAACCCACTGTCGCATAACTTCGGAATTCAGAATCAGATAAAATGATTAGATTAAAAAAGATTGTGTCGGTTTCTATAAAGATACTTGCGTTGATTGGATAGGCATACAGAGTGTTTATGGGAAGCCGCTACCTAACTTTCTTATTTGTATATTTACGAAGTAACTTAAATTATAAAAGTTTTAGGACCTTTCTTCATCGTTTTTATGGCACTGACAATCGGGTTTTCGAGATTTTAAATTGTTTTCAACTTTTTTAGATGGAATGTTAGGTTTTTTATCATCGCATCGCGTTTAGGATGTCAAATTATTTAACTCTTTAAAATATCATCTCCCAAAGCCTACTATTTTATAAATGATTTAGTAACAAAATCTTGGTGTTCACGGGAAATGGCTACAATAGCTAACTTTTTTATTTGAAGTTTCTCGAAGTAGCTTAAATTAGAAAAGTTTCAGGACCTTCCCTGCTCGATTTTATGGTACTTTCGGAAAAACAAATGACTATCAGGTTTCCAAGATTTTCAATTGTTTTCAACTTATTTAAATGGAACATTATGTTTCTTTTATCATGGCACGGCGTTCAGGATGTCAAATTTAGTATGTCTGTAAAATATTATCCCTCAAAACAGAATATTTCATAAATAATTCATCATATTCGCGGGAAGAAATGTATCGTTACGGTAGTCTTTTAATTTACGAATACAATACGGTGCGCGTTAAAACTAGGGATGACGACGGATACCCGGGTACCCGTTTACTTAGATGGAACCGGTTCCTCTTTTTGAATACCCGTTACCCGATAACTACCCGATACCCGATAATTACCCGTTACCCGATATTCTGAAATTGCCGAACAACCAAGTAGTCTTCATTTCATTTTGCCTAATGTGACCTATATTAACATTTTGCTCGAATGAGCATTAATTATTTCAAATAATTCTATACTGGTTTTTTAAATTGTTAGTTGATACTTATCGGATAGCCAAGTAGTTGTCGGATATCGGGATATACTTATCGGATACCCGGGTTCTTATCGGGTAACGGGTACTTATCGGGTAACGGGTAACTACCCGGGTATCAATAACGGGTACCCGGGTAGTAAACTTATCGGGTATCGGTATCCCTAGTTAAAACAAGAGAATAAAGGAAGTGTGTTCAAACTGTTAGACCTTTGAACTGTCATTATTCAAAATTTGTTTAAATTTAGTTCAAACTCAAAACTAGTCCTTTGTTTTTCCGAGGGTACTATAAAATCGAGCTGGGAAGGTTCTGAAACTTTTCTTATTTAAGCTACTTCGTAAATTTTTAAATGAAAAAGTTAGCTATTGTAGCCATTTCCCGTGAACACCGAGATTTTGTTACTAAATCATTTATAAAATAGTAGGCTTTGGGAGATGATACCTTAGATATAAAAATATCGACAATAAGCTACTTTTACAGCTTTCAAATATAGAGACTTAAAAACGTCTGTAAGAACTGTATTTTTTTAAATGGTATATTTTTTTGGGAGCGATTTCAGTTTTTATTTGCGGAGGAACTCCAAACCCCCTTTTATGGAACCCATGTTGGGAAACACTATTTGAAATGAATTGCCTAATTTAAAAGAAAATTACAGTCAAGAATTAAACTGTTACAATAAAAAAAAAAGTTGAATTATGTCTACACAAATTCCTCATATTTGACGAAATTTATTTATCTGTATAACAGTAGAAGATAAGCAATCGTGTAATATTTATTGAATAGATCCTACTACCTGACTCATACCAGGTAAAACAGTGATACTTTCATTGTCAATTCCTAATCTGTAGGATGTCGCTGTTTCATCTATTCCTAATCCTGTACGTTTGAAACATGTCAAAACGCTTAAAATACCCATTTAAAAAGGAAGAAATAAGTAAAAACTCTGCTATTTGATTTTGAATGTGTACGCGATTTTCTTGCATGCGAGTGTACATACCATCCTAATCACAAAAACCGACTACACTCAAATTAGGGTGTTCTCTTTCGCTTAAAAGTTTGAATCGTGTTTCGAATAGTTTGGACCTGAATTTCGTAATTGTTGCAACAAAACATTTGACTTGAATTTTTGATTGGCATTTCATTTGTAAATAACCATAATTCAGTCTGTCTTTGAATCAAAACACGTTTGGATCATGATTTTGTGATCGAAAGAAAGCACCTTTAGTTGTTGATTGAAGCATCCTTCAACAGGAACTTTTATCATATTGACGTTAATGTCATTTTTTGACAAACCAAATTAAAAATTTGCAATTCAAAAGGCAAATCGCCAAAAACCTTTTTCCTAAATTTTGGTTGCCCATCCAAAATCTTTCCCCTAAACCGATCCTGGTTATAGCCGCCGATTATTCAAACGTAATTGCAGGAGAATCAGCTTCCGAGCAATTGCAAAAATTAAGTAATTTTTAAGAATTATGTAAAATGACTTAATAAGTTTGTTCGTAGTTTCTAGCTGGTCAAGTTTTATTGGCTCGGTCTCGTTCAGGAAACATTTCTTTAAGAAATTTCATCGTAGAATGTGAAGAAGCACCATCTTGTTAATACTAGGCATTGTGTTGATACCAGGGGCTTTCAAATTTGCTGTATTTGAAGAACTATTGAGTTACAGAGAAGATTTAAATAATAAAAAATTGACCAATCAGTGTGTTATTTATTATTCCTACCAGACGTTTACTTTTTCTCTTGAACAGCACGTGAGTGCAGCTTAGTAAGTGTACGTTTTCTTGTGCTCACTATATGTTTAAAAAATGATTAAACATGAAGTAATCTTAAAATTTGACATGATCATTTTAAAAAGCAAAACAATGTCACTGTATATTTATTGTTTTACTGCGTAAATATTTTAAGTTTTATAATATTTAAAAAGTTCTTCATGGTTGGAAATTCAAAATATTGAAACACAAAAATCTTGAATATTGCATTAAACCGATGGTACCTAGATAACTTGTAAATATGAAAACGGAAAAGAAAATAGTTCGGATCGAGCATACCTATTTTGACTTTTTGTAAACTATTATAGATATGTCCTAAGCACTTTAAACTGTAGATTAACGTTGAAAATGTTTTTTTTTTCTCTGAATGATCTGGCCACGGGACGCCACTGATGGAAGTAAATAAGAAGGAAAAAACATTCTCATGACGTAATCGTAAACAACAGGGAACGGTATCTAATTAACTAATCATAAACCGGTTACAGAGCCGCAGTAGTAATATTTTACAAGGCTGACGTAATTTGTGACAACGTAGATTCGTTGATACGGCGGCGTCAGTCTCAAAAATATCAAGCGTTGCTATCTGCCATAGATGAGGCCCCTTCCGCAATTAACGGATCGCAGTTCGCCGGTCGAAAAAAAAGGGGGAACAAAGAACGCGAAAAATGTCGCCCGCCACATCAGAGGTACGCACCTGTACCACAGCACTCCTTCTCTTCAATAATTTTCTCTACCATCTTGCTAGTTGTTATTCCAAACTCTCTGTACCAACTTAGGGCTCCCGACCGCAGCGCTTGTCGACGCACACACAATGTTAAGAAATTGATGACTTCACTAACTCCCCATTTTTCGATACATTCCTTCTGCTGCTCGAATCCGACTGCGGGTGTAATTCCGTATGCTATGCTACTTGTCACGTAGACTCCAAACACGCGCCTGCGCGCCGCATAATATTCAATATAAACGTCACGGCTGCTGGAGTCGAAGGAGAGCCACGTTATTTTGTTCTAGAGAATTCTTTGTTATATGCGAATACATTACCTATTGGCCTACCACGGATGTTAGGTTTGAAGGAAAGCCAAGATTAAATTGTTAAAGATTAAAGAATTACATTGTACAGAGTGTCCCATACCTATTTCTGAAAAAGTGCCAAAAAACTCTTTTAAATTCATTTTATAAAAAAAATGTTATAACAAAAGTTGTATAGGCTATTATTTTTTAAAAGGAACACTATTAGCCGTATTCATAAAGAGCTCTAAATGATATTATTTATAAACGATTTCATGTAAATGAAATGCTAAATCAGATGTATTTACAAATCGAAAATGTAGCGTTTGTTCCGTCGATTTAATTATTTTTCAGTTTGTGTTATACTCTAAGTTAAAGTTTCTATATAATTTTATTTAACTTTATTCCATACATGATAGATAAATTTATAAACAGTTTTTTAAATTTATTTCCATCATCTGTACCAATACAAATTATGATCATATACTGGGTGTATCAGAAATACGTGTGTTAATTTTAACACGGAGTGCAGTTAGCTAAATTAAATATTTTTTCTATTTGACTTTTTTTTTGTTTAAAGCTTTCTAAACTGATTTAAAATTTGAAACGTATTACATATTAAAATCTATACCCGCCTCTGGTTAAGACCGGAAAATTCTGTTGTCATAGAAACGAAAGTCACATAAAAAAGTCACTTTGAACAGAAATTGCGTTTATAACTTGTCGGAGACAAATAATTGTTTATTATTGTAGGTTTCCATAATCCTTAAACACAGCGAAGGAAAACTGTAATTGCACATAACTATTGCACTTTTAAAATTTGCCAAACTGTCAAATGCGATACTCCTTGCTGAAGTACGTGTCTTCGGATAATTGTACTAGCAACAGTTACAGCATCCGAAAGGTTTTTTTCAACATTCAGTATGAAGTCTGCCACGGTCTTGGGCTTGAAGTTGAAATGAGTCATGATTCTGGAGAATTTGGACAGTTGATTGAAATGTATGCTTGGGTAAAATACGGTTAGGAAACGAACCGCTGTCTTCGTGCTTCCATTCAGCATTTCCACAAGCTCTACGATATACCATGAGAGTATCTGTTAATTCTCGATTAGAAAAGTTTATAAAAATAACTGTCTTGACGCATTATACATAATTATTTCCGCCATGGTTGCCACGGTTTTTCAAAAGAAGGGTCAATTCAAACACCATACAACTCGTTTGCTCAAAAATAGGAGTAACAAAATTACGAAAAAATTTACTATATTTTCAAAATGCCAGAAAATAAAATTGTTCAGCTTGGCGAGATGTATGGTTTAAAATTAACACACGTATTTTTGATACACCCTGTATTTTACAGCCAACAATACAGCGGCAAACTCAGTTCTAAACTTTTCCAAGTAGTTTAGGTACTCGCCTGAATTTTGAACCGTTACGAAAATTAATTTTCAATCCTAAATGTTTTCTGCTTCAATGTAAACACCAAACATCATTTTGTAACGCAACATAAAATCAATAACATCGTAAATGAGTCTTCAAAAGAAATTATTTTTGCATAAAACCAATAAATAACGTAAATAAAACGACATCACTTTACTCGAATGTTGACAGCAAGCATGACACGCATGACATTAGTAACAGTACTGTTAGCAGTCATGCCAACTCTACATTTAGAAAAGAGCTAGATGGAAACCAAAATAGGGCTAGATTTGAGTGGTTTAGGGCCGGTTTTTCAATCACAACTTAACTTTAACCTTCAGTTTATTGCCATGGAAACAATTATCTTCGTACATGTTACCATGGAAATAAACCGAAAGTTAAGGTTAACCTGTGATGAATAGATAAAACAGCGACATCTTACGATCGCTTTTTGACCTGACATTGCGCAGTCGGATAGACAAATTGAAGCGGATTCGGTACCTAATAAGTCCCCCATGCAAGGCTGCACGAAGTTTTCACTGCAATTAAAAACGATTTTCAACAAAATTGTGTAAAACTTTCATTATGCTTTGACAGTAAGCACGGCCGCCTTGCATGGGGGGACTTATTAGGTAGCGAATCCGCGTCAATTTGTCTATCCTACTGCGCAACGTCAGGTCGAAAAGCGATCGTAAGATGTCGCTGTTTTATCTCTTCATCACTATTACATCGCTTTTGCGAATAAATTGGACAAGTCGTTTTTGGTTTGCAGTAGGAATGTCGAGCTACGTCTCTGCTGAAGAAGTCTCAAACAGGGCTGAAACAGCTGTACAGAAGCTGCTCGAGGTTTTCCTTATCATTAAAAACGATTTGCAACAATATTTTGGTTAACCTGTGATTGAAAAACCGGGCCTTAGGGCTAAAAAGTTTGCATTAAGTTAAAAATAAACATTTTTATTGATTTGTTAGGTAATAAAATAAAATAAATAAAAATGTTTTTGCGAATCTCATCTAGTCAGTAGTTTATTTCAAATTATTTTAAATACTGTAAGTAAAATACAAATACAACGAAAATATATAAATACATACAGGCTGTCATCAAATAAATTTCAGATATTAAAACTGTAAGTTCTTCATCACTTAAGAAAACGAATTCTGCATTTTTTTGGTGAAAAATGTAAGAAATTAAAGCCCCACAAGAGCCCGGAGTCTTTTTGTTTGAGAACCTCTGACCGATCGTGTGTGGATTTTTCTAAGCAAAATATTACATTATAAATAAAACATAAAGCAATAAAGCGTCATCGAAATGAAGGGCACTAGGTCAATAAAATCTTCGCTCAGCAATTCCATACCAAAAGAAAATAAACATCCATCACGTTTGTTTCATTACTTACTGGATTAATTAAGTTAATTTTCTGCTGACAAAAGTGTAACAATAAGTAAAAATTACGTCGGTACTCATCATCCCTTCATTTATGATTTGATTATTTTGTTTTGCTTACACTATAAATAATTGACATCGAGGAATATCTGACAACGAACCTATCTTTTACTTAAATTATTGTGGAATGCTTGTTCATTTTACGTATTTATTTATTTATTTAGTCTTGTCGTTATTGAAGACTCTTTAGTTATTCAATAAAGAATAAAGTCTATGTTTATGTGATTCACACTAAGATCTAATTATTGTCGATTATCTAATAAAACAAATTTAATTCCATATAATCAGTCAGAGTAGATTTAAAATGGTCTTCTTTAATCAAATTGCAAACGTGGGCAACGACCGGGACACTATGAATTTCATATTGTGTTTACATAAAACATCACAGCTTTTAAAAATGCGATCAAGCACTTGACCTTGACTTTTGCTGGAGTTTTGTTTTATGATGTCTTTACGCATGATCGATCAGAAGTTCTCAAACAAATGTACCAACGCTCCTTTAGTAGGTCTTTTTTTATTTTTGAGTTAGACCATTGATAATTGCGGCATTAATTCTCTTACATGACGAGGAATTTGCAGTATTAATATGTGAAACTAATTTGATTACACCCGGTATATCATATAAAGAACTTAAAATAAATTCTTGTGAAAACTAAATCGGAGAAAATATATTTTTAACAAATTTTAAATTTAAAATATACGATAAATAAAATACTAAACTAAAATTAATTTTGGGGCTAAAACAGCCCTCAGGGGCTATTTGAAAATTTATAGGGCTAAATCTTTCAGAAAAGAGCTAAATCTAGCCCCAAAAGTTAAGTTGGCAGCACTGACTGTTAGCAGCTGTGGTTAGCAGTAAAGTTAAGCTACCACACGCGTTTAAAAAAAAAACTTTTTGTTTGCAACGCCAATGCTACCGGAAAATGAACACTTGAATATAGCTTAATTTACTTATTATTAGTATTTATGAATTATTTTTAATTTTATGCAAAAAACGGGTCATATTTGATCAGCTGCCAAATTATCAATTTTAATAATACGATAATCAATCAATCTTAAATCAAAATATTTCTAAACCTCATTTTTAAAAATTTAGCAACTAACCTGAAATAGACGAGTTCCGTATATGACGTGCATGTATTCTTTCCTGAATTGAACAGTACCATATTTTATAGCCTTAAGGTTGATAACTTGTGAGTTATCACCACTTCTCTATAATCAACTTACAGAAACGCGTTGTAAAATATTTTAATTCGTCTAGAGATAATACTGTGGCGCGCCACCCGGCTTAGCTCAAGGCGTCAAGAAGTCGGTTCGCTGTTATGCGTCATCGGCTGTCACGCCACCGGGGCCTACATCGAACAGACTAGACTTTTCCAGCGTGGAGGATTCGAGACGGCCGCAAAGGATATAAAATGGGCCAAAGTTGACTCACCAGTCAGTCGAATTCTAACAGGGATCGTCGAAGTTATATTTTAGTGTGAAAATAAATTGTTACAAATAAATTAGTTTTTAAGCTTTATTAAATTACGGTTAAGTTTTTATCGAGTGTTTTATTCGTTTAAATAAATAAATTTAAACCCTAGAAACGTAACAATACATTTATCCACACACTCTATTTTTTTAATTCATTTTATCAAAAAATTGTCTTAACAAAAGTTGTGTAGGTTTTCATTCCTCATAATTTAAGATTCTTTTCAAATATACAGGTTGTTCATTTAATTAGTTACAAACCTAACTTATTGTTTTTTAAATGGAACACTACATATTTTATTACAGTTTCGGTTAGCCCTCGAAGAGATGGTAAAAATGACATAACATATTTTCCATATTAACTTATTTTTAGTGTTTACCGAGTTATTTTTAATTTTATGCAAAAAATGGATCATGTGGTCATATATGCACGGCTGTCAAATTGTCAATTTTAATAATACGATGATCTACCTTAGACCAAAATGTTTCTAAACCTCTCTACCTTAACAATATTCAACATTATTAAAAGTCTAAGACTATCAACAACACTATATTTCAGTTCACGCGTATGGTTGGAAAGCTTGTTCAACCGAAGAGCAGATTTTGCAAGACACGCAAAACACCTTTTTAAAATTTTTAATTCTAATTTATCGGGTTATTTGGTTTGATCCTTTTACTGCATTAACTGCATTATTACCGATACCGCTACCGCATGTCGTGCCGGTTTGAGAAAGCCTTTAGGCGTTAATTTTTGGAGAACCCTAGCAACTAGCTATCAACTTCTGAAATTCATTCATTAATTTTTATACCGTATTAAATATTTTGGTGGAATTATGAACTATTACTTACAGATAACAGATAAATTAAAATTTTCAAGGATAAAACCATTTTCAATTTTGGATTATTGGATTTTTATTAATTATTGTCATCCACAAGTGTCGGTTTATAATTACAACCACCTGATAAAATTTGAGCCATTATTAAATTTACGTTTTTTGTTTCATGTACTGTCTGTTATCGCGGTGTGCCGTGAAAGTCTAATGATGATGTGGTGCAATATTTTTGTTTCACTAAGGCCCGGTTTCACCATCACAGTTTATCTTTAAGCTCCGTTTTATTCCTACGGAAACAATTATCTTTGCAATTGTTACTATACGAATAAAGCGAAGTTTAAAGTTAAACTGTGATGGTGAAACCGGGCCTTAGAGATGTTTTTATGTCCCAATTTACATCTTAATAATTTATCTGATTTAATTTTCACAATTTGAAGTTTTTTTATGACTTTAATTTTATCTGATTTAACAGGTAGGCAACCTAATAATTTAAAATCAGAGAACAAATGGTGAAGGAAGGAATATATCAAGTATTTTTTATCCAAAGAAGATACATGTTTAAAAAAAAGTTTCATTGCTCAATCGTAGATGTGTTAAAATTACTATACATTTTTTCTTTCCAACTTACCGGTGATCTGGAGATCGTCTTCATGATCTGCTAGACCACTGCCGTTGTCTGCCTCCTACAACAAAAATCGCCGAGTCAATATAAACATGTGATTTTTCACATATATGATTCTCTGAACTTTGAAACGAAAACACCAATTACATCAGCTTCGTGGCCGACGAATTGCTGACTTAATAATTTCAATCGTTATGCAGTATCACTAAAACGATATGAGTTCAAAATACCGTGATACAAAATGCTTCAAAGTAACAATCCAACTTACTTTCTCCTTAATTAGGCGAATTACTTAATAACAAACAACGCTGTTAAATGACGTTCAGGTTTATTATTTGCTTTCATTAATATAATGCAAGCAATAGTCATTATCAGGGTATTCAATAGAAAGCTGTAATCGTTCTTTTACAGTGATCAAAATTGACCATGACCAGAGTA
Organism: Prosopocoilus inquinatus; assembly: GCA_036172665.1. Taxonomy (NCBI): domain Eukaryota; kingdom Metazoa; phylum Arthropoda; class Insecta; order Coleoptera; family Lucanidae; genus Prosopocoilus; species Prosopocoilus inquinatus. The sequence goes on from CM069870.1 coordinate 48,838,722, forward strand.
AAGAATTAATAGGTAGCAGCGCAGGCGTTTGGAACGTGTACGCAACTGTGAGAAATATTTTAATGTTATCTCAAGTTGAAGTATTGAACACTACACCATTTCCAGCTGTAATTCAGAAAATATCAACTGTATTTCGGAAATTTTCAAATGTAATTGAGAATTGTTAATTTAATTTCAGAATGTTATTTAAAATTCATATTATTCAAATCAGTTGTAATTCAGATTAATCAGTTTAATTTCAGAAAATATTAAATGTAATTCAGAAAGCATGAATTTTAGACTATGCGTTTTTTATCTAGTTTAATCATAAATCAGAATTATACAATTCTTTGGAACGAAGAATGAGATTAAGTTGATTATTTCTTATTGTACAATTGTTTCTGTAATAAACAAACATGTACAATACTTAAGGTCCCCTTGTATCATGATGAGAATTTCTGTAGTGAAGAAATCTCTTCCATCTTATTGGAGATCGACTAAAATCATTCATATTTCAATTAAAAGTCTTAATTACAATTGATGTAATCTCAAATTCATTTAGTATATTCTGAAATTAAACTGATTAATCTGAATAACATTTGACGAATTCTGAAACTAAATTGGTAAATCTGAATTACAAATGATATATTCTGAAATTAAAAATTAACAAATCTGAATAGCAATTGACGAATTCTTAATTACAGTTGGAAAAGGTGTAGTGCTGTTGCAAACCGTATGTATTCGTTACTGAGTAACGGGTATAACATGAGACTCGAAGTACCGATTCATTACTTGTCAAAACATTTCGTTACTCGTACGGCCATAGCGTACGATTTCGCTCACGTTTCCATACGAAAGACTGCGAGCTCCCGATCAGTTGGTAATTTAGTAATTTCAGTTATAAGTTGCCGTCCACGGCTTATGTATGCATTTTTTATAAGTAGTAATTGTATTTTGAGTATTTTTTAATAAACTAAATTATTATAAAAGTAATTATTAGTTATTACGATTTTAAGTTGAAAATTACATTCAGGCATGTTACCTGATTATTTAATTATACAATAGTAACGAAAGTAACGAGTAACGAATACTTTGTAAGGGGTACCGAAATCTAAAGTAACGAATACATGCGAGTACAAACTTTTTCGTTACTTTTACAGCACTATTAAACACCGTTCTCTCTCGCATATTGATATTTGAACCCCTCTTTCAACTGTTGCTGTCGCAATTGATCTTGCGCTTTCATGCACATATCGAAACACGGTCGAATGATATTGTGGCGTCACCTAATATATCGTTTACCGTGACCGTTACTAATTTGGCATTGTTTGAGAGATGAGTTTGAAATCCCACGACCATTTACAAATAAGCAACTCCATTAGGTATTAAATAGCCATACATTGTTCTTAACTTAGAAATTATTAAAGCAAATTTAAAAACCGTTTGTTTACTAAATATTTAAGATACCACAATGCTTAAGATTTGGAAAACATAATTTGTAAACAAACCACATCGCTGGCAATACTTCATTCTTATTTAATTTTCTTTTTAATTATGGCGTCTAATTACATTGGCATTTAATTTCCAACTCAAATAATATAATTTATAAATTAAATTATCCACCAACTCATATCAATTATTATCAATTTTATCAAACATCTACGCATTTCCAACGAAATAAACATTTGTTGTGAACGACATTCTCCTACTCGTAGTAATGTATAAAGCTCGGATTTTAGGTAGGCAAATATGCAGTTAATGTTTAAGAAGTATGCACACTTTTAGGCAGCCTAAAAAATTTAGGCGTTTAATAATTTCTTTGTTTCCACCGTTTTATAATTAAAAGGTGTCTAACATATTTTACGTAGTGACCAAAGAGTTATTTAAAAAACAGCAACATAATTTTTTGTTATAAAATTATTACTGGAGTCGAATACTCACGCACAAGTATTTATTTAGGTGTTTACTTTTATTACACCACAGGAATTTCAATACTACGCCTAATCTAGCTGTGCAAAATTCAAAGCATAAAAGTTTATTGATTTTAACGATTTTAAAAATAATTTTTAAATAAAATTTATCCATTTTTACTCTCAGATTCGGTTTTCCTCATCCCAGATGTAATTATTTGTGTAACTAAAGACAGGGTTTTTAAATGCATATAAAAAACAGTAAACGAAATTCTCATATTCGTCTTAAGCTTGAAAATGTGTTATTTTTAAGACTTTATTTCAATTTCGGTTTTCCCAAACTTTCCTCTACAGGTAATTGAACATTGTTAATGATTGTTAATGATGATGTTACATTTGAATTCTTCTTTTAAATCAACTCGCACATTGTTGAAGTCCATTGCATAGTAACCACTCATATCCGTTGATTTTCGAGTTCAGATATGTTTGTGTAAAATCACTATTTAATTAACGTATACAAAAAGTTGCAAATAAATATACAGTGTGAATAAAAATTAGGAATGGGTGGTCGCTATTATAGGCTTTCCAAAAAATGTTTTGAATAAAAGTTAAATGGTTAATTATTTGCCACAAACTGGAGTTTTTAATTTTTTTCTTGTGATATCATAATTTTGAACTGTGACGTCATCAATAATTTTCTTTAAAATGTATATTTTTTTCAATTTTTTCTGTTCACAATTTTATAAAATATTATAGAGATATGAAAAATTTCGGGGAAATGAACTTTATTTTGTGAGTTCTCAAAATTTTTCTTATAAAATCCTATAGTGTATTTATATGGCCGTAAAGAGAAAAAATCAATCAATCTGGGTAGAAAAAAATTAGATGTAACTTAAAAAAAAACATCGATGACGTCACAGTCCCAGATTATGACGTCACAGCCCCAGATTATAATGTCACAGTCCAATATTATGACGTCACAGTCCAAGATTATGACGTCACAAGAAAAAATGAAAAACGCCAGTTTGTGGCAAATAAATAGTAATTTAACTTTTACTTAAAACATTTTTTGTAAAACCTATAATAGCGGCTTTATCATCACATCAATCTTCCTTACTTTTTATTCCCTCTGTATATTTGTTTGCAATTTCTTGCACATACTTTTTTATTAATTAAATACAAACATTCTTTGTGAGTGTACACAAACACATTTCAACTCGAATATCAGCGGATATGAGTGATTACTACATCATACATTTCAACAGCGTGTCAGTTGACATAAAAGAATCATTCAAATTTAAAATGGTGGCTATTCAATGTTCATATTACCTGTAGGAGAATTATCCATAGTTTCGGAAAACACAAGTCGCAACGGAATCTTAAAAAGAAGACTCACATTTTCAGGATTAAGAAAAGACAAACATGAGCGTTTCGTTTACTGTTTTGTGTATTTGAGGTTTGAAAGCCCTACGCTCTGTTACTTAAATAACTAAAAATTTTATGATGTCGTCTTAGTAACTACCGAAGTATAGTACACAAAAAACATCGACTTTTTTAAATTGGTACTGCTTATTAAAATGTATGACTGTGGTTTGTAGTACAAAGAAATTGGATTTAACCTCCTAACCACAAAAAGTTCGTTTAAAAGAAGAGAGAAGTGACTTCTCTTGTGATCAAGAAGAAGGCATCTACTGAAGATGGCAGCGTAGCTGCCGAAATACATATTCAGTTTTTAAACAAACTTTTTGTGGTTAGAAGGTTAAATCCAATTTCTTGGTACTGCTTACTTTTATTTATTATTTTCTGCACAGCTAGATTATGCATTTCGACCACTGTGAACTAGTGCGAGTGTAAAAAACAGTTTCCATAACACATATATACTTTAGTGTAACTTTTTTTAGGTTAAAAAGATAACTTTAGTTAATAAATTTTTAGAAAGAAGCATTCGATAAGAAACTTCTTCCTGCCTTTGTAACTTTTGATATTTCTTACCGTTTAGCCTCAAAATATGAAAATCTAAATGTCTCCAGAGTTACATATTGAAAACTTTACTGCCTTCTACGAGTATAACTAATTTATTTTCAAAAAGAGTTATTCATTAGTAACCTTTCATGTGATTTTGTCAACTTTGCTATCTATTAAGGTTTAGCCAAAAAAAAGAGAAATATAAATGCTAATAGTGCCTTTTTGCAAAATGTTTTAATTGAGAATTTTAATTTAGCCGACTGTGTACACAAAAACACAAAAGCCTATTATAGTTTACTAATGAATGACTTTCTGAAAATAACTTAATTAAGCACATAAAAGACAGAAAAGTATACTCATTTCCATTACAAAATGCTGCAGTCTCTTACAATTTCTTATTTTGTCGCTAAACCGTAAGAAATATCAAAAGTTAGGAATATACGAAAAAGTTTCCTATCGAGTGATTTTTTCTAAAAATTTATTAAGTAACGTTATCTTCCTAACCTCAAAAAAGTTATAGTAAGATATGTGTTGTGGAAAGCCTGTTTTTAACACTAGCGGTTTACTGTAAGCAACTTAAACCTATATATTATAAATCTATAAACATGAGTTAATTGCATTTAGATATGTATATATATATCTTTCAGGATGATTAGATTGTTGTTATTTTTAACATTTTTATGATTTTATTAGTTTAGTGCACGTCAGTTGTCACTAAAGTTTGGCGTTTAAATGTCGATCGACGAAAAAATACATTTTTTTGGCAGCTGTTCATAAGATTCATTTTACTTTCTTGCACTGCAGCATATTTATAACAAAAAAAAAATTACACTGTGGCTGTCAGTACATACATAATTAGCAGATGTAAGGTTTAAAAGTTCAACAAATTAAAGAAAGGAAATTACAAAATTCTTGATTACCCTATAACATTACAAACGAAGTTATTTATCAAACAAATTAATTTTTTGTGCATAGGTTAAAGTCAATCTGTATTATCTATCTAAAAGCTAGCATGGTTCAAACTGATATAAAGTGACACATAATTACATGTTACACTTAAGAAGCAAACAGCAAATTATTCTACCTAGATGTCATCGAGAAGCTGAAGTTTTCCACATAAAACTTTTTATACTTGCTCCGTTTATTTTGCCAAGCGAAAATTAGAGAAAAAAAAGTAGAACACATTCTTTGTTTATAGGTCTGATAAAAATACCAGCAAAATGTAGTACATTAGAAAACGATTTTTCTTCCAAAAATCATGAACATAGAATTTGTTTTCATGAAGAACAACAGAAAGCAGTGCGTTATTTGTCTACATTATTGCATCATAAAGTAAATAAAATAGATATGCGTTATCACTGTTTTTTGATAAAAAGCGAATGTAACTGCATTATACCGGGTGTACCACGCCATGTGCTCACCCTTCTAGAATCTTTATTTATTAATCGATTAACCTGAATTTTGGAGACAATAAATTAAACAAAAAATGGAATTTTTCGACATACTGCTAGTCGTCATAGGACTCACGGTTTCGTCGGAAGTGATATCAACTTTTTTATTTTAAATGAAACACATATTTTTACATATTTAAAATGTACGGATCATTACGAGTCCGAATACGTATCAATTGATAATTTTTTAACATATTTTCAGCATTTGAAATTTTCATTAGGTCGTCACTTATTTTTTTTTAATAGAAGCTCATATGTTTCTTAGCTTAATTCAACAGAACATTTCTTTCTGAGTACGTACATCATATTTTCTTTGAAAGTCATTTGAGATACAGGGAGTGTAAAATTTCAATAAGACATGCTCTATTTTAAATTAATTTTCAAAGAAAATATGACGTATTTGGTATCAGCATACTCAGAAAAAAATGTTCCGTAGAATTAAGCTAAGAAACATATGAGGTTCTATCGAAAAAAATTAGTTAAGACCTAATGAAAATTTCAAGTACTGTAAAAATGTTAAAAATCAAAATACTATCAAAGAAGTGATTTTCTCGAAACACTTGATCGCATTAGATCGAAAAAATAATGCGATTCAAAGGTATCTATATTGAAAAATAAAAAAGTTTTTTTTTTTCGTTGTCAAGGAAACCAAAATTGACAATCGATACGTATTCGGACTCATAATGACCCGTAAATTTCAAATATGTAAAAATATATAGGATGTTCCATTTAAAATAAAAAAGTTGATAACACTTTTCGAAACCGGAAGTCTTATGACGAACAGCGGTATGTCTAAAAATTCAATATTTTGTTTAATTTATTGTCTCCAAAATTCAGCTTAATCGATTGATTAATAAAAATTCCAGAAGGATGAGCACATGGCGCGGGACACCCGATATATGTAAAGTAATTTTTTTTGGTAATAAGTATTTTCGAAATTTCTAAATAATAAACGATTCACTAAAGTATCAGCAAAAATGGCCAGCAACACAAAATGTACAAATAATAATTACTTTAGACCTTCATATCACTGTTTGTCTGGTTTCATAAATTCAACAGATAAAATCAGTAACGTAAGCTTTGTATATATGCATATTTAAGTAGTCACTATTATAAAATTTAATTCGCCATTTATTTATTGTCTATTTATAACAAACTTAATTTAAAAAAAAACATTATAAGATCTAATGGTAGACTCAATGCAAAAATTAGTAGTGAAATAAAACAATCTATGTTAAATAGTTTTAAAATTAAAATGAATTTTGTTGTGTGTAAAAGTATAGACTGCACTGTTGAAAATCGCATTCTATAATATGAAAGAAAAAATATTATGTGTTAAACTTTACACAAAAATCAACTATCTTATATTATTAATTAATCTCGTTTTCTAAAGCATACATATAGCAAGTCAGTTTAGTGGGTAAATATTTCGGCCCTAATTTCGCACGGTATAAGTTCAAATTCCTGGTCACTTTCTCGGCGCTCCTCAAGCTGTAATTCATTAACTTCGATTATATCTAAAGTCTATTTTTTTGGATAGGCGGAAAACGCGAAGTTGTAAATGAATGTGGCTCTCCTACTAGTCAGTTATTTGTTTCATTTCCTTATTTTATTAAAACAGCAACTTCTTAGTAACGATTGGGGTCAACTTTGAAATTTTTTGTTGTCTTTTAGTTGTATAACACGCTATAACAATACGTAAATTTCCATATATCAATAAAAAATAGAATACAGATAGAGTATGTTCCGCCGTGTTGAATTTACGTCTGATGTTCTGGACCTCACTAACCTTACTTTTTATGTAGATGTCGATGTGTGGTACTCTCAATTACGATTTTGTAAGTTCTTTTATTTAAATTCATTTCTGTAAGTGTTCATATTGCAGTGATAATTAATTACCTTGAGATTCGTTGAGAAAAATAGTTCAATACAATTTGCAGTAAAGCGAGGGCAACTGATAGTAATGCTTCAAAAATCAACATGTCGAAAGTAAATTACGGTAGCAACATAACAGTATGGTTCCTAAACATTTACTTTTTTTATGTTGAATGTTATGTTCCACTGATGCGTTTCTACTTATACATGGTTCGGCAAAGTTCTGAATTTGGTCATTAATGAGATTATTTATGGAGATATTAAAAATTAAGCTAAGGCAAATGATTACGAGGGTAAATATCCATATTTGAAAATTATTTTTAATAATACAGACTGTTTCATAAAATTACCACGGACCAAAGTTATATTTTTTTAAACGGAACACCCGGTATGTGATACAGTTTTTGAAATGTCCTGATCTTGTCCTTTCTAAAAATATAATATTTTATATCGGGTGGTTAATAAGTTATAACCACTTTTGTCTAAAAATTAGTATAACTTTAACGTCCTCTGTAACGTTAGAAGTCTTTTGCAAATAAACTTTATAACTGCGGGTGTACTTAACGATAGGTCAAATTTATTTTCTGGTAAAAGAAATTTTTTTTCATTTGTCACTGTTTATACAGAGCGAGTCAAAACTGAAATGATTAAAAACTCAATTTTTTAAAATGGGACATCTGTATATTTTACCATGATCGAATTCTACATTACTTGTCCTTTCTAAAAATATAAGGTATTAATATGTTATACGGTGTGGTTAAAAAGCTATTATCAGTAGTGTGAAATTTTTGTGTGAAAAACCGCCTAAAACATTTTTTTTGGAATTTACTAATTTCTTTTTTGTTACTATAATGACATTTTTGGTGTAAAAACTGCGTGCAGTAAAACAACTATGAAGAAATTGAAATTTAATGTGAACCAAAGTGATACATTTTAGACGAGAACTATTTCTATTTTCTTTGTAATTTTAAATTGTTCGTACAAATTTTGTAGTTCGTATGCAAAAATAACTACTTAGTAAAATAAATTATTAAAGAATTGAAAGTTCAGTTATGTAAATTTTTAAATTTACTTTTTTTAATTCTGCTTGGAGAAGCATTGTTCTCGTATTGTAGTGGGATGGTTAAAACTTTTTTTTATCAATATTCTAATCATTTTAGCTGTACTGAATGCATCCTCATAATCACGTAACATTACCTGTCCTCATAAACATGGCACCGTAATATCTGCTAGAGAAGTCGTAAGTATTATTATAAATACGATTATTAAATGAATTCCAGAGAAATACAAGTAATGTCACGCGAAAAAGTTAAAATATAATCTACATAACATAAATGATAATTTAGAATTAAGTAATAATAAAAATATACAAAATTACAAAAGAAAACTGATTTAATGGAATTTTCACACTAAATTGAATATAGCTTTTTGACCACCCCGTATAACATATCAATATCTTATATTTTTAGAAAGGGCAAGTAATGTAGAATTCGATTATGGTAAGATATGCAGGGTGTCTCATTAAAAAAAATGACTTTTTTCAATCATTTGGGTGGCAAATAAAATAAATGTTTCTATTAGAAAATAACTTTGGGCCATTTACAAATATATTCGTAGTCACAAAGTTAGTTTGCAAATGACTTCTAACGTTAGAGAGGACGTTAATATTATAAACAGATAAAATAGCGACATCTTACTATCGCTTTTTGACCTGACATTGCAGTAGAATAGACAAATTGAAGCGGGATTTGCTCCTAATAAGTCCCCCATGCAAGGCGGCCATGCTTGCTGTCAAAGCATAATGAAAGTTTTTAGAAAAATTTTTGTGCAAATCGTTTTTGATTGCAGTGAAAACCTCGAGCAGCCTCTGGACAGCTGTTTGGGGCTTCTTCAGCAGAGACGTAGCTCGACATTCCCACTGCAGACCAAAAACGACTTGCCCAATTTATTCGCAATTGCGATGTAAGAATGATGAACAGATAAAATAGCGACATCTTACTATCGCTAATAAGTCCCCCATGCAAGGCGGCCACGCTTGCTGTCAAAGCATAATGAAAGTTTTTAGAAAAATTTTGTGCAAATCGTTTTTGATTGCAGTGAAAACCTCGAGCAGTCTCTGGACAGCTGTTTCAGCCCTGCTTGGGGCTTCTTCAGCTGAATTGCGAATAAATAGGGCAAGTCGTTTTTGGTCTGCAGTGGGAATGTCGAGCTACGTCTCTGCTTCTTCAGCTGAATTGCGAATAAATTGGGCAAGTCGTTTTTGGTCTGCAGTGGGAATGTCGAGCTACGTCTCTGCTGAAGAAGCCCCAAGCAGGTCTGAAACAGCTGTCCAGAGGCTGCTCGAGGTTTTCACTGCAATCAAAAACGATTTGCACAAAAATTTTTCTAAAAACTTTCTATCTATCTGTCTATCCTACTGCAATGTCAGGTCAAAAAGCGATAGTAAGATGTCGCTATTTTATCTGTTCATCATTCTTACATCGCAATTGCGAATAAATTGGGCAAGTCGTTTTTGGTCTGCAGTGGGAATGTCGAGCTACGTCTCTGTTGAAGAAGCCCCAAGCAGGGCTGAAACAGCTGTCCAGAGGCTGCTCGAGGTTTTCACTGCAATCAAAAACGATTTGCACAAAAAAAAAAAAATTTTTTCTAGTTAATATTATACTAATTTTTAGACAAAAGTGGTCACAACTTATTAACCATCCGATATAAAATATTAAAATATTATATTTTTAGAAAGGGTACGATCAGGAAGTGTATCACATACAGGTGTTCCATTAAAAAAAATGTAACTTTGGTCCGCAGTGATATTACGGAACATCCTGTATTATTAAAAGTAATTTTCAAATGTCGACATTTACCCTGGTAATCATTTGCCGCGGCTTAATTTTTAGAATCTTCTTAAATAACTTCATAAATGACCAAATTCAGAACTTTGCCGAACCCTGTAGATATTGGAAAAATAAATAATAATAATAATTCGTCTACTGCCATTTTTTCTGCTGGTACCGTAATTTACTCTGGACCTCTTGATTTGGGAAGCATTACTGTCAACAGCCCTTGCTTCACTGCACATTGTTGCAGTGAACTGTTTTTCTCGATAAAGCTCAAGGTAATTTTCATTGCAATATGTTTGTGAGTCAAAATAGCTACTTTATTAAGGATCCAAACCAAAGTAGTTAAACAGCTATATTATTCAGGACTAAAACAGAAAGTGTTTAAAACTTTTTATATCTGATCCTGATGAAAAGGGACTCGAAGTGAGAATGTCTATGCTTTAAATGAATTCTTATTTAATACATTTTAAATTTCGCGCCAATTTCAGAGGGAAAAGAGTGGGAGTTAGATGGCACGCCTGATAGCAATGTAAAGTATAGGGTATAGGACGGGCTCCATCTAGATATATGTATTATGATATCAATGCTAATGAATTAATTAATTCTAGAAGGGTAAACACGTGGCGCGGGTCACCCGGTATAGCCAAGGTAACCAATCGTACAAAACCAAAAACCAGAACATACGGTTGGGAGGGGGGGGGGGGGGTAGTGTCAGTATTTCAAGATCAAACGGCCTAAATGTAAAACTTGGAAATGGGAATTAATTTAAATTAGCTTTTGAAAAATAAGTTTCACGGGGAAATTTTTTCTTTTCACAAAGAATATTAATTTTCATTTAAAAGCAAGTATTAAATTAATAGTAATCAGTAGTGGGGTTTACCGTAATTAATAAACAACCATGGTCGTCGGTCGTGGTTGAGGTATTAATAAAATTCAAAAATCAAGAATTTCGTTAACAGGGATATAATACAATAACGGAAAAATGTTTTGTAATTCGTTACTAAAGAACATTTACGTCGCGCTGGCGGCATATAAACGTTCGGCGAGACTGATTAATGATGAAATATAATATAACTTTCTGAACAATGTCAAATGTGTACCGACTGCCAAAAACGAAAGACATGTTAGTAACATTGGCCCGTATTCTCACCTCGTCTTTAATTTAGCAACGCCGCCGGGCCGCATTCTCATTTCACGATTGGAGTCGCCTCTAACTAAAGTTATGGTTAAAATAAACATAACACCCTATACATGTAAAAAAAGACTAAAATATAACAACGTAAAAAACAGTATAGCGTTCTAAATTTATTTGATGTTGGGGTAATTCGTTTAAAACATATTTTTATGATTTGCAACAGTTACACAACATTATTAATGACAGGATACTTGACCTATTCTTTTCTGATGAACTTTTTGACTTGAGAATTTTTAAGGTCAGTGATGCCACCGTTAATTGCAAATTTTACCACTAATTTTATTCCTTTATCTCCCCAGAAACTCAATATTATTACATTTCAACTTAATCGTGCTAATTGTACTAGTCTATATACACCGTGTCATAGAACTCGCGCCCTAGAGAGTAAGGGTAAATGCCAATGGCAATGCGAAACACATAGTCAAAAACTAAAATTGTCTGACGCAAAAGATAAGCGAGTTAAGAATAAAAAGCAAAAATTTTCGTTAAATTGCTGGGATACTTAGAAACGTCTTCTTGATATTAAATAAGTGTGAAAAAACTGGTCCACTTCGTTGTGACATTACTGTGAATCTTTGTACCTGTTACTTGAAAGATTTAAGCTTTACTTCATGTTTTCCACTGCTGATTATTTAAGGGGATTTATGTGATAATTTTATGGGAAGTGCGGTCGCAATACCAGGAAGGCAGCACAAGTTTTTCTCAACGTTTTCCCAATTGTTCCCGAGATCATAAAATGATTCTTAGGGCTGTCGCTAGAACGCAAGTTATTCCAACTCGTAACGAAATTGGTGGTGCTCCTAAGAGTTTGAACTATCGAAAACGAAGAAGTCATATTGAATGCGTTTGAAGAGGATGGCATAAGAAATATAAGAAAAGTTGTACGCGAACTGGGTGTTTCGCGTTCTTCCAATTCAACGGGTAATAAAAGACGATCATCAACACCCTTTCTTTTTCCCGCGACCGATGAGCAGCTCAGGGATCGAATCCAAGATACTTTTATGGCGGTTAATCCTCAAATGATCACAGACTCTAAATCGAACATTTTGAGAAAAACACGATTGTGTTCAGAAAAGAATGATGGATATTTTGAGCACGTGCTTTAACTCTCTGTTCTTTTTACTTTGTAAAGCTTTTTTGCAACCAATTTGTTGTACCTCAACCTCAATTACGTACGTAAAAACATTTGATCTTTTAAGGAATACTGTCACATTGACATTACAGTGGACCAAAACATTTTAAAAAGTTTTACAGATAACAATGTTCAACCTAGCAATATTTAAAGTTCCTACGTTTTTCCTACGTGAGAGCTCTCAACATTAGCTATATAGATAATTTTTGTTTCCACATTTGCAGTCTCTATTGCCGTGGGCACATCTCCACACTCCGTGGGGTGCGAGTTCTGGGACACCTTTATACCACACTTCTATTGATTGGTTTTTTATTACAATGGCAACTACCTATTCCATCTTATTTCAAGGCATTAATAGGTTTGTTCGTTTAAAGCACCTGTTTTAGGTATGCCCTCACAAAAATAATTATGGTACCAATGCTTGCTGTAGTCGCACTGCTAACAACTTTAACGAATTCTTCTCTAATTTAGAGCTGTTCCATTATAAACTAAATAGTATTAAGAAGTAAATTAAAATCTAATTCATTTTAGGTTAGTTTGTATTTTTATTTTTCTTTTCTTTTCTCGCACCATTTAGATTTTCTGTAGCGTGTGTATTTTCTCTTCATAAAATAAATTATTATGTAGAAAATAATTTTCTCTATCCTTTTTTTCTGATTGCTCATAGATTGTGAGGAACATTTTAAAGCTGGAGATATATCTTCAACATTGTAATTTTAATAATATGCATTTTCTTTCAATTTTAACTAGTGGAAAAATGAGTTTCATTGTTGGCAGGCATTTATTGGGCTGTGTTAGTATTCACATTTACTTGACGTCAAAGTTACAAGGCATGTGTGTAAAATTTACAACTAGACAACGCCTGTGTAAAGTACATATCCTTAACTAAAGGGTTTTCCAATTAGTGGGTCAGAACTTTAATTCCAAAAACAAGATTGATTTAGAATGTAAATGGCAAATCTTGATAACAAATGAGTTTAGTACATTGTGTCAAGATAATATGGACAAGGAAGTGTTCATAGAGATCTCCATTTGAAGGCTTATAGAGATCAAATCACTTAAAGATTTAAAGCCAAAGGCTCTTGAGCAGTTGAAGGTCGATCCATTTTTTACAGCTTGTGTCCTGCATGTTGCTTTTGAAAAGTAAATGATAAAATGTTGGTAAATTTTTGATTATGTAGTGGCTATTGAAATAAATTATTTTTGTCTTCAGTTTTATCACAAAGTACTTAACAATGGGGTATTTCCTACGGAAGTAGTAACTAAAATAGTTACTTAAGATCAAAGTCAACAAAACAAAAACAAAAATTGCATGTAAGACTATTTGTCCAAAGCGGACCAATCAAATACTATTTTCCTAGGAAAATAGTGTTTAAATATAAATGAATATCAGAAAGACATTTGCATAAGCAAATAGTATTTCCCTAGTTAAAGGCTACTTGCCTAAAATAACAATTTTCCTGCGACATGTACATCGTAAAACGTTCCTTTTATTTCATAATAACATGTGTGTCAAAAGTTTATAATCTAGACGCCTATATCTATGTGCAGTAAACCGTATCTTGAAAAATAAATAATAATTTCATATTTAAACATTAAATATTTAAATCACGCAAAAAAAACAAAAACACTTATAGTTTATATGACGCAAGATATCAGTTACGGATTCATAATCGATGCACAGTCATGCTTTTTCGTAATGTCTTTCCTACAAATGTTAAATTGCAGCCTAATGCCTTTCGTAACAGATAGACAGACACGCAATCGGGCAAGCAGGTAAACAAACACAATAACAACATAAAATAAAATTCAATACGTATAAGTTTACCTTTTAGATTGCGACCTAAAATTTTTAAGGGAAATATTACTTAAAAGCATGACCGTACTTACGGTTTACCTATCACAGGTGCCTAGATTACAAGACTTTTGGGACACATGGTATTTTTGTCGCAACATGTTTTTTACTTTATCTAAGCGAGCATTTAATTGATTAAAAAGGATTAAAGAAATAGAAGAGTCATTGACCTTTTAATTAGTCTACTGTTCTCGTACAAATTGAAGTAGCGTACTTAATGTATAATCACAATAATAGATAAATTACTATAAAAATTTTGAACCACTGAAAATTTAAAAATTACAATTTAATCTCAAAATACTCGGATAAATTTATTTTCTTATGCCTGCGCCTCACATGTATCATTCGGCAAATCTGTTATTTTTATATTATTAAATTTGATCGCTTTATTCTCTTATTAAAATTACAAATACAAGGAATTAAAAAATATATATACATTTTGATTTCATGCGAAGTATGATCGCGACAGTTAAGGAATAAATTCTGTAATTGGGCTGCAGTCAAAAAGGTTAAACTTTAAAAGAGTATTACTCCTATTAACCTTTTTGACTGCAGCCCAGTTACAGAATTTATTTTTTGATTTAATATACTTTTTATAATTTTAAAGCGAATAATGTGGTTAAATTAAATGGTAAAAAAGTATAAGATTCGCAGAATGTCACCATTTTTTGATTCTTTTATTTTTTAATTTAATTTGTTCTCCATCGAATTATTTACACGATGGAAAAAAATAATTTGGCTACAAAAAATTGTAGGGTCAAGTGGTGTAAAAATGAGACACTTTTTAGAACTTTCAATTTTTTAATGTGTTAGAGTCCTTCAACGGAGTTGATGAAATTTTTGTAAGAGGAAATGATGATGAAAAAACTATTGACAACTTAAAACATACAAAAAATACATTTAAAATGGTGAAAATAAATAAAAACTGTGTCTCATATTTAACCCCGAAAATGTCTAAAAATGAGACATGTCAGATTAATATCACAAAATGCTTATAATAAGGGCCGGTTGCTCAGTCACTGTTTAACGTTAATCTTCAGTTAGCTTCCATCTCTTCCTTTGTAAAAAAAAAAACTGAAGATTAAAGTGAAACTGTGACTGAGAAACCCGGCCTAACAGTTGTGGGAGACCTCTAGTAAAATTTATAAAAAAAATTATTGAATAGAAAAATACCTACAACAAATTAATTAGATAAGTAAAATAATGCTGTAATAGTGCTGTAGTAATAAAGTATTTATAATAAGAAAACTATCGGCATTATCGGATTATATTATTTTACCAATTTTATTTGATGTCTCATTTTTCACCTGAAGTTTGCCTGTCTTATTTTTACACCACTTGATCCTAATTTTTAGGGTATCAATGTTATTAATCATAATTTCTAGTTGACAATTGAGCAAAAGACAAATCATCATGATTGATGATATGATCATGTCTACAGCATCGAGGAAAATAGCCCGTCCAGTCTCCTAGATGTCGATTACGCATCGTAACACCCCCGGTGTAGCGCAGATCTGAATGGTTCGATTTCCCGGTTTAACAGAGACGCGCGTTGTTGAGTATTCTCAGGTATTCGAAATTCGAATAGGGAAGATAATACTAAAATTTCTCAGCTATTAATCGTTATTAAAATTAATTATTAAATAACGTTCCAAATTTTCGTTCGTTCGTTCGTTTCGATTTGCCGTGAGAATGTCTTGTCTTTTAAAGCGAGAAAATGATCTCTCAACATAACAGGTTGTGAGAGACGCTTCTTCTAGGTAAATTTTGAACTCTTCAATATTTACGGAGAGACTGAGCAATCAAATAGATGTCGAATCGTCAAAAACCAACTTTTGCCAGTCACTGAATAAACACCATGAGTTATAACTACCCATTACCTTAATTCTAGTATACATAATTTAATTTGATACTCTCATAAATAAAATAAAATAATAATATAAATGCAACAATCTTCAGATTAGATAAATTAAATACTGACTCGACCGCTAGTGGATATAAAAATTGGCAAATAGTATTACATACATACATATAATTATCGCCATAAACATATGACCACTGTTATCGTTACAAACAAATTGCTCAAATATTTAAAATAAACTTAAACTCGATATAATACAACAGAAAACAACCAAGCACGTGCAGGTAGTTAAATTACAATTACAAACAAATAACTGTATGACAGTATGTACAGGGTTTTTGGTTATATTTTGAACGGTACATACACACTTTATTATCAGATATATCAAAAAATGTTAAATACAAACATTTTAGGAATTTATCTGAACCGCCAGAATTTACTAAAAACGAAACCAAATGACGATCGGAAATGTAACAAATGAGTACCGACTTTGTTGTTTTAAATGGACCACCCAGTATTTTCTCGAATTAAGAAAGATATTTTTTTCCCAATTCCAAAAATATATGGTTTGCATGTATTTGGTTTCATATTTTTGAACTTACTTTAGGTAGGTGCAGTAGACTTTGGATTTATAAGAATTTTATTTTACTCCATGTAACAAGAGTTAATTTTAATTAAAAAAACTGTTAATCTGGGACATTTCATAACACAAAAAGGAACAGGTAAAACAAATTACCATATTATGTGATATAAATTAATAAAAATACATTAATATAAATATACCACAAGAATCAGAATTAAATGTTCTTTCGAACTGTATTAGCATTCCCTATACTCATCTCTTACCTTTCTCTTTCTATTCTTGATTTTCTTTGATATATAATTTTTTTCACTTTTCAGTATTATTCCTGAATCGTGAGCTTTGAAAATTTAACAAATTGAGGTTTTTTTAATTAATTTCTGAATATAAAATCAATTTCATTTTAAAAACCGAAAAATAATATTTAAATATATATCTATCATCTGAACCTTTTATTTACATATACCGCATGTATTAGAATTGGTAGGACTTTTTACATATTTACAAAAAGAAATTTACACTTACAATACAAAATTTATGAAAACTAATAAATAAATAAAAAATATTAAAAATAATACACAAAACGTTGGTTATAATATTGGCTCTAAGTAATAACGTATTTTCCTCGACATAACAATTTTTTTTATAACTTCTTGAATTGTCGATTCTTTATTATTAAACACTTTTAATATGTCTGTATTTGATTATTCATTTTTTTTTTTCATTGTAAAATAAGAAAGTTGACAGCAACTTCCGGTATAAGCGGAAGTGTCCGAAATTTGGAAATATTATATTTTGATAGATCCTTATCGTTAACTTATAACTGCAAAATAAGAAATAGAAATTCAAAGGAGAAGTCCGTAAAGTTTTAATGAATGGATTGTCTGAATCTCCCTGTATATTTTTGGAATTAGGAGAAATATATCTTTCTTAATTCGAAAAAATATACTGGATGTTCCGTTTAAAATAACAAAATCGATACTCATTTGTTACATTTCCGATCGTCATTCGTTTTTATTTTTAGTAAATTCTGGCGGTTCAGATAAATTCCTATAACATTTGTATTTAACATTTTTTGATATGTTTGAAAATTAAGTGTGTAGGTACCGTTCAAAATATAACCAAAAACCCAGTACACTCTGTTTCAAAGTAAGTCTGCATCATTGCTAACTTTCTTATTTTAGAGCTACAGAGTCGTACGAATTAGCAAATTTGTTTGACCTGTTCCGCTCATTACAAATATGAAAACAGAGAAACAATTGAATGTAAAGTTTTTGAGATATGTTTTCTTTTAATGGAACAGCCTGTACATTATCATTGTAAACGAAAGAAAATTGAATTCCAGTAATAAGTTCTTATATACGCCATATTTGAAAAATGTTATATAACTAAGATATATCAAATGAAAATTGACAAGAAGTCTCTCCTCGTACATACCTACGTGTATTGTGTCGTACCTTATCATAACCTAGCTCTATTAGCCTATGGTACAGAATAACCTAATACACCTAGTCACGTAAGGTGGAATTATCCGCATTTTAATAACCGTATAAAAAGCAACATACATCAGATTTATATAAATACGGCATTTCGAATGATTTTTACAATTTTGTGTGTATTAGATCGTATTTTATCCTAACCCATTTTAATTGTGAGCAGTAGTATATAACTTAGCGTAGCTAGTATAATGGTATTATACTCGTCCTGTAATGGTTAAAATGATGTAAAGTTGTATTATAGACGTTTTAAAATGCGTACAAGACAACATTTTAACAAGTTCAGAATGCATATGATCAAACTTTACATCGTTAGCTGTACTACGTTATCTACTGCATTGCTACTACTTTGTTTAATAAAGTTAGGTTATGATAAAATACGATACAATACACGTAACGGTGTACAAAATAATCTAAAATATCGTATTTTTACATCACTAGGAGTCGTTAATGAATGAAATCAATTATTAGAGGTAAAAAGGAGACGCTTCTTACCAATTTTAAGTTGATATATCTTAGTTATGCGACATTTTTCAAATATTTGGTACATAAGGACTTATAATTAAAATTCAATTTTGTTTCGTTTATGATGATAATATATAGGCTGTTCCATTAAAAGATAACATGTATAACAACAGATATCTCGAAAAGCTTGCACTCAATTGTTTTTTTTTTGTTTTCATATTTGTAATGAGGGGAACAGATCAAACAAATTTCGTATTAAACAACTCTGTAAAAATAAGAAAGTTAGCAATGGTGCCGACTTACTTTGAAACTTATGGCTTCAGAAGAGGTCAATTGTAGAGAGTGTTATTTAACTTAAGTTATTAATTAAAACGAAAAAGAAAAAGAAGGAAAAAAGAAGCAAGATTTCTTATAACTATTGGGCCAGGGTCAATAATAAATTGGATAAAAAAATATGGTTGATACAGGCTTATTTTTCAAAGAACATTCGAAATACAGGGTCCGGCAACAGGATTGAATGGTTTTTAATAAGCTACTGTGAAGAAACAATGAATATTTTTATGCTAACGGTTACGAAAACTAAAAATACAATTCTGCAAATTTATTATAACACTTTCAGTTTGCAAAGATTACTTCCCTAAGGTGACCGCTGAAGTTCTTATTAACCTATAAACTAAGGTGGAATTGAGTTTCGTCAATAATGACCAGTTTGTGAAGAAATCATTAACCCATTTCAAAATGGTATTTCTTGTTGGGACTTCAGTGCGCACCGGCAAATTAAATATGCAATTACCTATAAAATTATTTAAGAAAGTTCAGATTAATAAATTTAAGACAATTTGATACAAGTATTAAGTTTTATTTATGACGATTAACCTTCAATTTAGCAGCAAAAGTACTTATGTAGTACGTCAAGTACAAAAAAAATTAGCTTAAGTCGGAGTCGGACGACTGGTAAACTTCGCCAATATTTTTTAATGGCATATATTTGCTATACCGTGTGATTTATTTATTTGTACAATTATTTATTACGGGTGAGTACTTTTCAATTTCTCATCGTCTGTCGGTAAAAATGGCACAAATCAAAGCGATCACAATTGTTGGTCGACTTGACAAGTTCATACTTGTGGTTGCACTCACACGAGTTGTTAATATAATTGTATGCAACTACTATTCATTCTGTATTTTTAACCGGATTGAAAAAATAAAGTGTTTATTAATAATTATAAAAATAAATAAATGGAGTGGTCAAAAGAAGTGGTACTTGAATTTCTTGACTTATACGAAAACGAAACAGTGATATGGTACGTCGAATTTAATAAATTATTTATATTATAGTGTCATTTACATTTGCGCAAACAGGTATACAGGTTGTTTGTTCATCAACACTGAAATTTTCCATATTCATTGCTAATTAAGTATTGTAATAACATCGGTTACTGTTTTTTTCTAATTCTTAATTACAATGGAAATATACCATATTATTATTTGTCGCTGAGAATTGTGTATAACCTTCGTCAGTTACAGGGAAGTGTTCCGAAAACAAGTATACCCATTGTATCACCCATATACATACTAAAAAGTGTGAATTACATACACAACCATCAAGAAAGTTTTCCTAGAAACAAAATTCTAAATATCAGAAATAAGGAGGATTTTTGTTGCATTTTCATAGATTAAAATGAACACAGTAAAGTTTGGACCAAAGATTGCACATGGTAAGTTGTTTCATGAATTTACAGCCGAACGCCTAATCGCAGTGGTGAGGGTGTTCGGGTGCGTGTTGGTAATTTGGTTCCCGGCAGGTAGTTGATTAGATATCTATTTAAGATGCCTATTAATAATTATAATTTGGTTCCCAATCCCAAAAAGGTCATTGGTAATTTGGTTCCCGGACATTGCCGGGTTAGAGGCATTACCTGTGTAATCCCTTATTTATTTAATTAATTAAATTCCAATACTGGGAAAATACTGGAAAAACGAAATATTAATTTATCTGTTATACTGGGTGTCTCACAACGTACGGAGGAGGTTGAAAGGGCAACAGGACATCTAAATAAAGCTTTTCTCTTAATTCGCTTTTGACCAAAACCCAATAATAAGAAAGTTACAGCAGTTTAACTTTCTTAATTTACGTAAAATATTACTACAGGGAGTAACTTTTGCTTGTTAATTAATTTCACTTTAAACTCTTGTAACTTTTTAGTTATTGCTTTTTTACCAAACATTTATTAAGAAAACATCTTTAATTTGATCTCCCCTAGCTACCCTTTTAATATCCTCCGTATCTTATGAGACACCCAGTATATGCTTGCTATAAGAATTTTACTTTTATTTAGAGTTGTACTTCTGTAACGTTCAGTTGTGTTTTGAATTGCTTGCCCAGTTAATTTTTTTCACTGTTACCTAATAAACGCTTAGAAACGTATAAAAACCTATTCAAATCAATAATAAACATTTGTAAAGATAATGGAGTTACACATTAAAAATTTCAAAAATCGATTTTGAAAAAGGATCCACAAAGTAGTCAAACAAACTTTTCCTTCAGCAGAAATAACTAGCTGTCGGTTTCACCTTGCCCAATCGTGGTTCTGAAAAATCAAGAATAAAGAAAATTTTCGAGAAAATAACGTTTGAATGGAAAAATTAGGAAAAATGGTTTATTGATTGATATTCGACAAAAATACTAGTTTTTACAAAAGAAACCAGAAGGTCATAAGATTAAGAGCTGTTTTAAAATAGAACTAAAGAAGATTTTAATAAAAATTGCCTTAAAAACATGAAAACAAATACCGAATACCAACGTAAACCATTTTCTCTAACTTTTTAAAAAATTATTTTCTCCAAAATTTTCTTATGCAAATAATATACAGCGCTTTTATTTTATTCCGCAACATATCCTTATGTTGCATTTTAAAATAATCAAGTCAAAGCATTGTAAACAAACACAACGCTCGTGGTTGTTTACTCCGCGTTTATTCTCGATCTGTCATGTTGACTGTTTCATGTGACACAATTACCTTGATGTCTGTGAGAAATTAAGTAATTTAAAATTAAAATGACTTTGTTCGTAGAGAGTTTCTGGCTGGTCAAACTTATTGGCTTATGGGTATCGTTTAGGAAATATTTTAGTACGAAAATTCATCGTAAAATGTGATGAAGCACCGTCTTGTTAATACTAGTCATCATGTTGATAACAGGGGCTTTTAAATTTGCTGTACTTGAGAAACTATTGAGTTACGGAGAAAATTTAAATAATAAAAAATTTAACAATCAGAGTGTTATTTATTACTACTACCAGACGTTTACTTTTTCTCTTGAACTGCATGTGAGTGCAACTTTGTAAATACACGTTTTCTTGTGCTCACTATCTGTTTAAAAAAAGGATTAAACATGAAGTAATCTTAAAATTTGTATCGAAAGTTTTATTTCAAAGTGTGCTAGACATTCAGATAATTTTAATTAGCGGTAGAAGTTGACTATGGTTATCATCCTTTGACTGATTATTTTAAAAGCAACATAAGAATGTGTTGCATAATAAAATAATGTCATTGTATAATGTAGGTCTTATTGACTATGAATCACATACCAAATTTCAAACAGATACGTCAAACAGTTTTCGAAATATTAAGCCGGTTCCACACTTTTGCTCTTCCCTTATATAACAGATGAGTCTCTCTTTCTACCCTCTGTTTGGGCTCACAATTCAGCTGAACTTACACGCACAACGAATACCTGTGAATCTTTTCACAAACATTTTAATGCGGCTTTTTATGAAGCACATCTAAATATTTTAAATTTCTTAAAAAAACTTAAAAAATGTCAAATTGAAACTTATGTTAAATTACAAAGCACCAACATTAAGGCTCAAATCCATAATAGTAAAATAAAAAATCATCAACAATTTATAGCAAAAATGAATCTTACTCTACAAATGAAATTAGTCGACTACATTTTATTAAACGTGTTTCCTTTCACTATTCTGTAACTGTTTGATATTACAAATTTATGTTAATTTTGCATATAGTGTTTATCAAATAAATAGATTGTAATAATTATCAAATAATAGATTGTAAATAGATTTGAAATGATGCACTCATGTCTACAAAATTTCTCTCACTGCCTCCCGATCTCTATGTTTCTTTCTGTATTTTAGTTAATATCTCTTATCAAAACTTTATATTGTAAATACTTTGTCTATAATAAACATTTATAAACATATTTGCTAGCGCTTTCCGGGAACAAAATTACACATACAGACTAGGTAAATTAAAAATGTCATTACAAATTACACATGAAAATTAGGTAAATCTAAAATATTGGGAACCAAATTACATACTTTTCTGACCCTTCTTAATCTGGGAACCAAATTACATGTTCCCGTTCAGGTGGTGTCTCTCTCTAAGGCGGCTTGTTCACGATAAGAATTTTCGCCGGAACGGTAAATCTACCGATCGGCAAAAAAATTGATGGCTTTGTCCACGGAGACGGTAATTTAGCCGTATCTATGGTCAGGTGCATAATTACTTTTAATTTATGGAATGGATCTAAAACGTATTTGTAGTTTTATTGTTTTATATTATTTTTAAAATCAAAATGATCTTTATTCAATGTACAAACTTCTTTCTAAGCTTCAAAAGTGAGCCTTTTATCTTTAAAATTCTGTGGTTTTGTTCCGTCTTTCTTCGATTAAAGTAATTAACAATGTATCAACTGTATCTACATTGAATTCTTCAGTAATTTTTAACACACACGCAATTTACTTCGCTTTATAGCCCAACTAAAATATAAGTACACGGCTGATACGCCGGTTCGTGGACACGGAGAGTAGTTAATACATGTCTCACTACGAAACCGGCACACTGTCCAGTGAGAAATGAGCGAAAAAAAGTCATTTTTCGAAGTGTTTGTAGCACGTTTTATTAGTAGTATATTTAAGAGCTAAAAGATGGTGGATTATCATTTAACAAAAAAAATCAGGTATATATGAGAAACAGAAAATCAGGAAGACTTTGAAGTTCAGTGATACAAGGAGACAAAAATGAGAGTCGAGTATTAAGAAAATTCATATGCATGTATACGCAAGTAAAATAAAGTTACAAAAACAATTATATGTTTATAATTAGTATGCATCCTTTCTGTATTTATTTGTGTTAGAGTCGTCGAAATATAGGGATAGAATTTAAAATTATGAGTTGTTACGTAAAGTACTGCATTTTACGGAAGTGCGCATATTCGTGTAAAGTTTTCATCAACAGTTCCGCTTACCTCCGCTTTCATATTACAACCAGTGTATTCCCTACATCTTATGAAAACGCGTATATAAAAATTTAGCTGTCACTATCTGCCCCTTGCTAATTTATAAAGCAAAAAGCAAACGAATGTTTTGGTGACGCGCAGTATCTTAGCGTTCAGCATACATACATACACTAACTAGGCTTGGACATTGTTTCACTGCGCCAATTGTGTCCGGAATTGTTCAGTTCATAATTATTAATTTGAAAGAAACTATAAAGGCGATTCTGTTACACACATAATGTATAGGGTTTTTGGATATATTTTGAACGGTACCTAAACACTTTATTTTCAGACGTATCAAAAAATGTTAAATACAAACGTTTTAGTAATTTACTTAAACCGCCAGAATTTACTAAAAACAAAAACGAATGACGATCGGAAATGAAAAAAATGAATGCCGACTTTGTCATTTTAAATGGAACATCCAGTATATTTTCTCGAATTAAGAAGTATATGTTTCTCCTAATTCCAAAAATATATAGTTTGCGTATGTTTCAAACTTTTTGCAATAATTAAGTTGGAAATTATCATATTTTGGTATATTTTTATTAATTTACATCATTACATCAGTAATTTGTCTTAGCTGCTAACATTTTGTATTATGAAATGTCCTAGATTAATAGTTTTTTAAGTAAAATTAACTTTTGTCACATAAAACAAAATTCTTATAAATCCAACGCCTACTATATCTCCCTAAAATAAATTAAAAAATATGAAACCAAATATAGGCAAATTATATATTTTTGAAATTGGGAGAAAAATATCTTTTTTAAATCGAGAAAATATACTTTATTATTATTCATTAAAAATAACAAAGTAGGAACTCATTTGCTACATTTCCGATCGTCATTTGTTTTCGTTTTTATAAAATTCTCGGCGGTTCAGATAAATTCGTAAAATGATGATGTTTAACATATTTTGATATGTTTGATAATAAAGTGCGTAGGTACCGTTCATAATATAAGCAAAAATTCTGTACAAAACGGTTGATTCTGATGCAATGAGCGCGAGGGTGAGAGTGCCTCTGGCATATAAAACGTTCAGCGGCGACATTGAAATCTACGCCGCTGCCTTATTTATATATAAACTGGTTTTTACCAGATATCCTAGAAGTGCCCGATCTTCATTTATCGCTAATTTCCGTAATTATGACACCTAACTTACACTTCCACTCATACTAAACCATAATCACAAAGTTGATCACTGTTCAAAATTTCATTTACTTATGTCATCTAATTGCAAAGTTATTGATTTTTTTCCGCAAACTAACCGTTTTTACCCACTGTGCACCGTCCGGCTGACGTCTCTGCAGTGGGAATCCGGTGCTGCAAACGGCACCGTGTTCTGAAAATTTACCGTGCCGGCTCGTGGAGAAGCCAGAATTTAATCTAATGTATTACTACTAATCGGGTAAATAATATTAAAAAAAATATTAAAATATTAATTAAACATCGTCTTACCTAAATGTAAAGGGGGACAAAACAAACACTTTAAAATAATTTAGAATACAAATTACATTGTGAATACGTTAAGGGAAGCAAGCGACAATTAACAAGCACAAATTGTCGAACATGGTTTGAGCCTTGAAAACAATAGCGCAATATCTAGTTTTTCTAAATTAAAAAAAACATTGAATGTGTGAAAGAGGAAAAATATCTGTAAGCAGCAAGCCATACCATCTATTCATTAAACTGTATAAACAAATTAAGGAAACTCTTTAATTACTTAGATCATGAGTGTAATATTTAATTTCTTGAAAATCACTTATGTGATTAATATTATTAGGATTCTTAATAATACGTAAGGATTCTTTAACTAATCTTTTAAATTTATTACTTTCATTATCTAATACAATACAATTGTCGAAATCAAAGCTATGATTGTGTTTTATTGAATGTTGTACTAAAGCACTATGATTAAGGTTTCCTTTATTAATATGATAATTGTGTTGGTAATGTCTGGTTTTTAAATATTGCGAAGTTTCACCTATATAACAAGAATTACAAATATTACAGTCGACTTTATAAATAAGATGAACAGATAAAATAGCGACATCTTACTATCGCTTTTTGACCTAACATTGCAGTAGGGTGGACAAATTGAAGCGGGATTTGCTCCTAATAAGTTCCCCATGCAAGGCGGCCATGCTTGCTGTCAAAGCATAATGAAAGATTTTAGAAAAATTTTGTGCAAATCGTTTTTGATTGCAGCGAGAACCTCGAGCAGCCTCTGGACAGCTGTTTCAGCCCTGCTTGGGGCTTCTTCAGCAGAGACGTAGCTCGATATTCCCGCTGCAAACAAAAACGACTTGCCCAATTTATTCGCATTTGCGATGTAAGAGTGATGAACAGATAAAATAGCGACATCTTACTATCGCTTTTTGACCTAACATTGCAGTAGGGTGGACAAATTGAAGCGGGATTTGCTCCTAATAAGTTCCCCATGCAAGGCGGCCATGCTTGCTGTCAAAGCATAATGAAAGATTTTAGAAAAATTTTGTGCAAATCGTCTCTGCTGAAGAAGCCCCAAGCAGGGCTGAAACAGCTGTCCAGAGGCTGCTCGAGGTTCTCGCTGCAATCAAAAACGATTTGCACAAAATTTTTCTAAAATCTTTCATTATGCTTTGACAGCAAGCATGGCCGCCTTGCATGGGGAACTTATTAGGAGCAAATCCCGCTTCAATTTGTCCACCCTACTGCAATGTTAGGTCAAAAAGCGATAGTAAGATGTCGCTATTTTATCTGTTCATCACTCTTACATCGCAAATGCGAATAAATTGGGCAAGTCGTTTTTGTTTGCAGCGGGAATATCGAGCTACGTCTCTGCTGAAGAAGCCCCAAGCAGGGCTGAAACAGCTGTCCAGAGGCTGCTCGAGGTTCTCGCTGCAATCAAAAACGATTTGCACAAAATTTTTTTATAAATAAGATTGCTACATTTTTGTTTTTCTGTTTTATCTTTACTTCTAGTTTGTAGCGACCTAAAGGTACTATTTATTGCCCATACACGTGTGAGTTGGTATTTAGTGATTTTTTTTGGACTTTGCCTTGTAAATTAGTATGATAAGGAAGCGAAATAAATTTGTGTTGATTAGTTTGGGTTAAATTGTAAGAAGGATTATTGTTAAAATTTGTTTGAAGAAGTTTCTTAAGACGTTTGTTACCATTTGTCTCAATTATATGAGGTGGAAAGCAATTTTTCAACAAGACCATCCTTAATTAACAAAATATTATGGTTGTGAATTTTTTGGCGTGAAAGAAGCAAGCCTCAGTCTAATAAATTGTTGATAGCGGAAATTTTATACTTAATAGGATAATATGAATTAAAATTTATGTAGCGATCTGACCAACTAGGTTTGCGATACCAATTCGTAATAATATAATTGTTTTCCCTAATTAGGGTAACGTCTAAGAAATTTATACTATGACCTTGTTCAATTTCTATGGTAAATTTCAACCTTTCAAGAAACGTGTTAAATTGTAATAGGAAGCTTTGTTGTGTTGCACTATCAAAATTTTACCGCTTCAATAAATTCATTCATTTTTGTTTTTGATGGTTGTGTGAGGAGCTAAATCAGACCACTTATCATTGATAACATCCAAGGCTAAGTTAACTGGTACGTTTGTAAACAATGAACAAACGTCCAAAGATACCATGATGTGATTAGGAGAAATGACAATATTTTTTAATTTATTGACTAGTTCAAAGGCATTACTTACATTGTAATCAGAGGAAATTGTTTTAAACTTTTTAAGAAATTTGAAGTACTTCGAAAGATTGTAACTTGGAGAACCAATGGTAGATACTATAGGACGTAAGGGGGTATCCAGCTTATGAATTTTGGGCAAAAAATACATTTTAGGGATGACACTGTTATAAGTAGTCAACTGTCTTTGGTCATTAATTTGTAATGTAATTTTTTCCTTCCATTTTTTTATTATATTATTGGCAGTTGTCTGATAATTAGGCTCTGTAAAACTGAAAATCACTATTGTTTTACAATTTATCCGAGCCAACAAACATCGCTCAAATCCTCTTAGTTAGGTTGACAGTAGTTGTTAGAGGTAGTTACTATAACTACAACATATTACACAGCTAACTAAGAAAAAAAAATTGTGGCTCACGCAATATGTTTTTGCGTTTTGATATACATTTTTACACGCAATGGAAAATAATATAAAACAGAACATTTTCGGCGCCATGCATGTTTGCCTTGATGCTTTCGGACGAGTTCGTGTATTTGTGGTACGCTTACTCTGCTTTTCACTCTAACATGTACTGAAAAGCATTCCCTCTAACTCACACATCAGAATTGTCACTGCATCGGGGGGCGAATGAATACAATGCACTAGGTGGAAGACGGTACTGACGTCTACCACATATCAAATTTGATATCAGTGATTTTAGTCTTGAATTTGTTTTCTATTTTCTAACTTTATTTCTAAAAATTCAGAAAATTAACGGTTTCTTACTTCAGGTAAGAGTTTACATATTCGGATTTTTTCAATTTATTTTTTTTTAATTCCCTTTTGGCAATTCTTAAAAAACAGGCTTTACCCGTCTTAGAATTTACTTAAAAATTTTCACGAAAATATGATAAGATTTAATACAAAAAATGAGCCTAGGAAACAGGAAAACCATTTTGAATTTACAGTACATGATTTTGTGAATTTATCGTTTTGGAAGTTCTGGCGCGGTACCAGAAAAATGTACATATTTTGGCGTACTTTTTAAAGTAAAAGTGTTTTTTTTTACACCAAAGTTAGTTTGTTACAGTGTAGATTAGTAAAACAGTTGATATTTCACCTTATTAATTCAATGTGTTGCATATTTTTCCTTATTTCGTATCATCCCAACTGACTATTCCATATTACCCTCCATTTTAAATCATACCATGAAAATGCAGTTTTTTTTTAATTTGTTACAGAATTTTCCAAAAAACTATGCATTTCTTAAATATATTATATGCAACCGCTGGAAAACAACAAAGTATTTTTAATTAAAATATCTGAGTATTTAGTATCTTAGATCAGTATCTATGAAGGCCCAAAGGATGGGTATTCCATATATGCCGACTTTACTCTATTAATTTATAATAAAGTCTGTCGCCAACTATACCGTATCATACAAGGACCGTATCCGTCCCGGCACATGTAAGAAAATATTCTTTGTACACAGATAAAAATCTGGAGTTATTCCTAACACTTTTGGACGCCAGGGAACACTTCTTTGGTGTTCCCTCGCGTCCATCCGTTTGTGGAGTTAAAAAAAAAACGTAAAAGTAGGAGTAGAGCTTATCCTTGATGGAGTAAACACTCACTTTTAGGTTTTAGGCACAATTTAGTCGGGAAAAGACAACAATAACGTCAAATTAGATAAGGATTAACAACTTTTCAAGCAAAACTTTATCAATATTTAACTGCGATTAAGCAGATTACACCTAAGGGGGGCCTAGAATAAAAGAAGTGTAAGTGCATTTGTGAACAAATCTGTTTTATGTGCATTTTTGACTACCTGGAGTTAATATCTGCTTGCTATAAAAGAGATTGAAACGATTTCCGGCTTTTAGCGCGTGCAATTAGCGATTAGAAATACTATTTCTTTGCGACTTCCTATTACTCACTTAACATTAGAAACAAATATCTCGATATACGAATAATTGCAAATCTTATTATGTGTGTATTTTAATGAAATAGCGCCAACTACACCATTCCGTAAGCGGTCCGCACCGGATCGTGCCGGGCCCCGGGCCGATGTGTGACACACGACGTTATCAAACGTCGTGTATGCAGGAGACGGCCCGCGTGCTAATCGCGTAAACACTGTTACGGTGGTGTCGAAAAGTTTTAAGACGAAATGAAATACCCCTGGCCGTACGAATATCCGTGCTTTGCAATTATGAACCTTAACAACACTTAGCCGGCTGATCTGCCTTTATGGTACGGCCAGTGGCAAGCCTAATAAATAAATATTGGTTACGGTTTCCAGTAATAATAACAGGTATCGTTGGTCCTATGACAATATACATACAATGGAATTATTATCTCTTTCGGTAGTATGTGTTCTGCGTTCCATTTCACAACGAAATTAAACAAAACTTTCCGACACAAGAAATTGTTCAATACTAAAAGATAATTAGTTCGCAGCTTCTTATACGCAGAGAAAAATCAATAGTAAAGAGTAACGCAGAATAAAGACAAGAAACAAATTGTAACAAATAACAATTGTAGTAAATATGCTAGCACAATTGTAGTAAATAGTCCGACAATTGTGCGAATATTTGCTACAATTTGTTTCCGTCTTCATTCTAACTACAATTTGTGTTACTATTTACTAATGATTTTTCTCTGTGTACCTACACACTAAATTGGGATAATACACGGTATTACCGGAAATTTTCCAGAATACCAACATTTTACAAATGTAATAGGATGTAGAAGTATAAAATCATTCCTGCGTAAGATACTTAAACAAGATTAAATATTAGGGACAGTACTTAGTATTCATTTTCATTTTCTTATTAGATGCTTCCTCAATTTGTATTTAAATTCCCGGTTTCATGAACAGAAATTTGCATCACTTTTAAGAATATTCTTTATCATACGTTTTCGTGAATTAATTAATATAACAGTAAGGTCCGATTTCATAATAGGATTTTAATTTTAAAGTTATTTAACCTAAAAAAATACATTTGTTTCCCCATTCTTAAATTGACTTAACGCTTCCTTAAAGTCTCAATTAAAAATTAATGTGTCATTAAAAATACTTTGTTACTCATTCGATTTATACAGAAAAAATAGGATAATAAAATAATTTTGGTTTATTTAACTCGTTTTGTTTGACTCTGTATAATACTTTGATCTAAATTAGCGTTAGAAATTTTTTATTGCAACACATGAAACATAAAAAGTATTTTCCTTTACTGATCACTTCGTTTATTTATTATTCAACAACAATAACACGTTCAAACTTAAATTTAAATATATTCCGAACTTATGGCAGTTTAAAACATTTTGATTTAATATCTTACAATTTTGTTAACAATTTAAATATGAAAAGCTAAATTGAATCATAAAAAAAAGAATATAACAAAACCCGAGTAGGTAGTATTTTTATTAACATTAAACTAAAGACAATTAACAAATTAAATATGACTTCACAAAATACATGCCTTCAACTGAATTCCTCATTAAAGTGGGTTATGATTTCAGTGTTTTTTTCTCCTAAGATTTGCAGCACTGATAGCTGTTCAATTATTTAATTAAACAAATGTCAAATTGACACTTTGAATTTTCAATTAATTCAAAATGTTAGAATTAGAGCAGAAAATATTTATTGTTGAAAGTTATTTTCAAACCGGTAGAATAGAAAATGGACAGTTAGTTTATTCAATTAATC
Source organism: Prosopocoilus inquinatus (assembly GCA_036172665.1). NCBI lineage: Eukaryota > Metazoa > Arthropoda > Insecta > Coleoptera > Lucanidae > Prosopocoilus > Prosopocoilus inquinatus. Next base: position 48,870,013 of record CM069870.1, read on the forward strand.
AGTGTGTACAGAAGTTTCAACACCAGTTTCCAGTTTCCAGTTTTGCTATTACTTCTGAACAGCTGACAGTTAATGACAACTGTTTTCTCTAGAATTGTGTCGCCAACTAAATAAAAAAATCACAGCTTACTTTAATGAGGAATTCAATTGAAGGCACGGTATAACTATATACCTGAATTAATTTTATTAATAATTACTGTCATAATACATTACAAATTACGCAGTTCTCATTACCTGGAATTTCCTTAATTAATGCTTAACAGATTAACTGTTCTCGTGAATGAATTTTATCTCCTGGTCAAGACAGGGAGAGAGAAACGGGGATGCTCGAATGCAGAAGGTTCTAAATTCAGACGGGCTATTTCAATAAGGTTCAAATTCCAACAGATTTACTGCTTTTCGTCTTAAAACTTTTCGACAGTAGTGTACCAAACGCGTTGGCACCGCATTGTGCGGACGTCAAACCGGGCATACAATGTGTTGTGCCGGCGGCAGTACGATGCTGATCCTTTGTAGCATCCGGCATGCCGGTACCGGGCCTGATGTGGTTATGGTATGGTGTAGTGGGCGACGAGCCTTAACATTCAAATGAAAAATGGCAAAAATATTTCTTATTACTCCTTTCCAATAAATGAGAAATTAATGGAGTTCAGTTACTGTTCAGAAAACGACAATAACGTTTACTATTATTTCTTTTATTTTATACATACACTGTGTACACGGATTGGGTTCACAATAGGAAACATTTTTTTTATTCTAGAGTTTTCGAGAAAAAGTCATTCTTTACAAAAGCTTTTGCTTGTCCTAAAACTCCCAAAAATGTTATTGAAAATGATTCCTTTTTATAGCTGAGAAAAATAGAAAATTACATTTCAATTATTATTATAGCCAAGTCCAAAAATTTTGAGTAAACTAATGTTGGTCAGTCTTATCAGCTAATGTTACTAATTTATGTAAAAAAAAACAATTCAGGCAAGAATGTTAACTCTAGAGGTGATTTACTTAATTGAATGTAGGGAATTTCGAATTGTGTGCCGTAAAATCCCAAATGAGACAGATGCTTAAAAAGAATCCAGTGTGCGGGTAATTGAAAAAATTATTTAAAAAATTGATGAAAAAGACAAGTGTTGAAAGAAGTTTATCTTAAAGCTGAGGCTATTATTTTGCCAATGACTTCCATAACACTTCGCTTGTTTTAACAATGAGGAATCAACGATTTAAATATTTATTCGAAACAATTTAAAAAGGCAGTAAATTTTCTTAATTTAAATTTTAACATTTTTGATATTATGAGAAACATAACACAAGCGGTAACACAGTTCACGTGATTTACTAAGAAATGCGATATTTCGCAAGAAAGAGAATTTTCAATTTTTCTCGGTTATAAACCAGAATTTACCACATTCTATAAATTTTTCGGAGGTTTTAGGACAAGCAAAAACTTTTATAAAGAATAACGTTTTCTCGAAAACTCAAAAATAAAATAGTTTTTCCTATTGTAAATCCAATCGTGGATACAGTGTATATTGTTTAATAAAAAAAAGAAAATGTTTAACCGATACAATACTTGCTAATAAAGATAATTAACCTAATGTTACATTTCACTTCACATTATTACTTGGACGAGTGGCGTGTACCTGAGACCCACGCGTCCCTTGCCCGACAAATCGAATCCATCCGATATTACATGAGACAATTTCCCTAACAGTACTATACCTTTGGGTTTGGACAACTGAGGAATAAAATTATACAAGTTGCCAATGGAAGGTAAAAGCAAATCTCCCAGAAAATTCGAAAATGGTGTTAGGTCTAGTTTAATGAAATACAGTTGTTATTTGATACAAGAATTTTTAGGTATTGATTTCACTGCAGTTATAAATGTACAGTTTTTGTTAGGCCTATCTTTTCATTTTTTCCTACCATGTTACAGTAAAGTATTTTCTTTTGTTACTTTTAAAATTTGAAGACAGCTTATTTTTACGATTTCATATATGTATCATTATTTTTTCGATTTTGCGTTGGTAATAGAGCTATTATCGCACCCAAATGAGTGCGTTAGTAGAAGATTTAAATGTAAGTGCTTTAATGGTGTTGGTGTAATTCATTTATTTAATGGAGGGTAGCACTAATTCCAAGTGAGAAATAAAGGACAAAAATTGAATTTGAATATGAAAATACTTTTTTCTAATTTAATTGACGACGTATTTTTTAAGATAAGTGAAATTCCCATGCTCAGGCTCGTAACACGGACACTAGGTATACGAGTGAGCTTCTAAAACAAAATTTTTTCTTTGATCACAAGCTTTCATCCTCAGAACAATTAAATAATTTAACATTTTCACTAATATAATTTAAGAAAAATCATGTTTCACCGTATCACCATTTCAAATCTCGTACTATGTTAATAACTACGAATTTATAAAACTCTAATTAAAATTTTGTTAAAAATTTTGTTGCAAATCGTTTTTAATTGTATTTTAGAAAAACTTTGTGCAAATCGTTCTTGATTGCAGTGAAAACCTCGAGCAGCCTCTGGATAGCTGTTTCAGCCCTGCTTGGAGCTTCTTCAGCAGAGACGTAGCTCGACATTCCCACTGCAGACCAAAAACGACTTGCCCAATTTATTCGCAATTGCGATGTAAGAATGATGAACAGATAAAATAGCGACATCTTACTATCGACATTGCAGTAGGATAGACAAATTAGGAGCAAATCCCGCTTCAATTTGTCTATCCTACTGCAATGTCAGGTCAAAAAGCGATAGTAAGATGTCGCTATTTTATCTGTTCATCGTTTTTAATTGCAGTGAAAATCTCAAGCTGCCTCTGTACAGCTGTTTCAGCCCTATTTGGGGCTTCAACAAAAACGTAGCTCAAAATTTCCACTGCAAACCAATAATGACTTGACCAATTTATTCGCAATTGCGATGTAATAGTGATGAATAGATAAAACAGCGACATCGTACGATTGCTTTTTTGTTTTATCTATTCATTAAAATTTTAATTATTTTTTAATGCAAATGCAAACCGAGTCATCAAACGCAGAATTCAGATGTTGAAAAAGTCAAAATATCTCAAAAATGGTACAATATAGAGATAAGAAAGTGTTATGTTTTGAGGTAAAAGCTTTTAAAAGATTTCCTACAACGGACACAATTTCAATATGTGAGAAGTCAACCAGTTGACATTGGCGAATACTGTGTACTTTTAGGTTATTGTGATGGCTAAGACTAGTGTTAATAAATGACAAATGTTCTATTTTATTTTTCAAAGGTCACTGTACCAATGAATCATTTATAACTAATAACTAATAATAAATAAAATAATAATAAAACTAATAATAAATAAATGTCCTTATTAAGGATTGAGAGTTGTTACTGCACATTATTTTTAAACTAGTAAACAATGTTGGTAATCCAACTTTATTTACAACTACAATAAGGTTTACGCTTACGAAATAGACGAGATAATTTATAGCTGACTACTTCAACTTCTTATGGCATCGATAATTTTTAGAGTAAGACCATAGAAACAAATATGAATGATAAAAGTATACAAGGATTGTATCCAACATTAGAAAAACGTAATTTGTGATTTCTTTGACGAGTCGAAGGGAAACGTGACTTCCTACAAGTCTCATACAACCCTGAAACCAACCTTGGTAACTCCGGTCACAACAGACGATGTAAATAAATTTTGCATTACACAGAATGTTATTTGGAAACGTATTTTTTTCCGGTGGAACATGTGAACTTCCTATGTTTACAAACTAACCAGACGTTGTGTAATTTAAAATAAAAATAAAATCAGATTGTACACTAGACGTGCTCGTTATTACATAAATAGATTTAACAAAAGGAAAACAATATCATTAACATGAGTCATAGCATTACACTCAACAATTATCGCAGCGAACAGGTGATGTTATCCTTAAAAAAAACAAATAGTCCAAATATTTACGTACATAATGGAAAATTTTCGTATTTATTGCGTTTTATATTATAAAGCAGATTAACAGGAAACCCGCAAATTATTCAGCCCCCATCGTATTGCGTACGATGAGGGTTTGTATATTCAATTTACCAATACGTAAAATTTGTTGTGACCTTGGCCTGCGGTGGAGTGATCGAGTTGCGATTTTTTGACCTTGTGAGAGGTGACGCGGATTGTTGTGGGTCATTTCGGCAAACACGAACGCAAACCGTCTCTTTTGCTGTACTCAATTTCGCAAAAGGTCCGCACAGCCTGCGCAGTTCGCTTTCGATTTTTATTTCTGTTTTTCGCATGAGGCCAAGTTAAATCGCTCGTTATTTTAAAACAGTTTGAAATACCGGCGGCCTATCAACGTAAAATCGAGTTATATTATACTTGTTTGTCCCGTGCTCGCTAACTGCGCAGCGCTTTTCAAATTTGCGACTTATTTTTCCCAACACGTGTTGAGTGTTTATGCCAAATTAAACTTAATCTAGGCGTGTTGATAAGTTCCACCTATCGCAAAAATCTGTACCGAAACTATGTCGTATAAATCACGTGACACCGTTTAATAGATACTAACCGTGTAATTAAATGATTGCGTTAAATTACTCGCCGCGGACAGACTGCCTCTGAAATTGTTTTCTTGTTCTTATTAAAGAATATGTAGGTAATCATAAAATTGTTTACGGAAAGAGACTGATAAAAGTTTAAATTCCGTCACAAATCATTGCACTTAATATAATTACTTAGTATATGTCGTGCTTACATAGTAAAATCGATCTTTTCATGAAACGCATCCGCTTACTGTATTATCAGTGTGGTTAAAGATACATTACTAATACTATCTAGCTACAGACACAGATACTTTGAGAAATATGTATCTAGATGCAGATACAGATACTTTTTCCGGAAAATATCTAGATACAGATACAGTTACAAAAAACTATCGTAGTTTATGAAGATACTTGCAAGTGTAAAATTCAAACTATGCAGTAGTAGAAATACGGTATTATTTGCGATCCAAATCGATTTCTTTTTTATGAAAATTGACGAGATTTTCATATCAATATGTGAATAATATACATACTAAAACCTGCGATAATTTTCACAAAGGACCGCAAATAACATAGTTTTTTTCAGCAGTGTACCTGGTACCTTTTAATTAGAAAATGTATCTTTTGTATAAATTTGTCAAATCATTTTCAAGTTTCTGAACCACCTAGTCGTATTTCAAATAGAAAATTCATTTGACAAACTGGAAAACATAGTTGACAAAAGGAGGAAATCAAAAGAGAGGCTGTAAAATCGAAAGTTGCATTTCCGTCAAGGTCTGCTGTTTTTATGGAAGTTTAAAATGTAACTAAAATATATCTTAGTATCTCAAAAGAATAGATACTTTTGTAATTGTATCTAAATGCAGATACAGATACATTTTTTAGTAGTATCTGAGATACATGTCTAGATACCCAAAAAGTATCTAGATACTTGCACCTAGATACTTAACAGCACTGTGTATTATGATTACTATTTGTCGTGCTCACATAATAAAATTGATCTTTTCATGGAACGGATATCCACTTCATGAAACGCATTCACTTTCATCTATCGGTATTTATATTATATGACGCATATAGAATAGTGTTGGGCGATACTTTATAAATTATCGTTACCAGGAATCGATACGTATCGTTCTTAAATGCATCGATTTATAGTATTGTTACTTTATAAAGTATCGATATTCGGAATATCGATACAAGATTTTTTTAATCTGAAAGAAAATTTTAAGGTGAGGTTGTCTCTGTTTGAATTTGAATTGCCTGTACAAAATAAATGAAATTATAAATTTTCGCATAGTTAAATAGTAATTTGTTTTTCCATACTTCATTTAATTGGATCGATCCATCGATACATCGGAAGACATCGATTACAAAATTTCGGGTACCAAACCGTAAAGTATCGGTACTGGAAAGTATCGATACGTATCACCCAACACTAATATAGGATCAAAACCTGCTATCTCCAAGTCAGATTCAGATAATGCAATCTCTATAATATTTGTATTAGTTACAGTAAAAGTACTATTTACACATGGAATGCAGTTTGTTTTTTTTGGAAAACATTGGTTCATGCTATTCAGCGATCATTTCTATGTTCTTGTACGGCAAATAGAAATAAAGCAGTAGTTTTTTGCAATTTGCAAAAACAGTGAAGAATGGAAATTGCCTCATATATAGTGCCTTTTTTAACTGTGGCCATAGGGATATTTTTGGGTATATAGTAAATATGTTGCCTCATATTAACTTATGTTTTCTGCTCAACATTTTAAGCTAATTTTAGTTTCTAATAATAAATTACAAAATTTATTATAAAATACACGTTACCAAAGTAACATATACGCGCCATACGCCATTCATTTCATTATTTTAACATTAAAAGTTTGAATTATTACCTATTTAGCAATAAGTTTCAATTATTAATGAGCAAATATTAATCGAGTAGGTCAACATCAAAATAGTTTTATTGTCTAAAAATGTTTGTGACAAATTAATTTCTGATTTTGAACTTTTCGATTAATATTTTCTCATGAATCACTTCATCATTTCATATTAAAATAATTAATAAATTTTGATATTAAAATAATTATCAGAATTTATGGCAATGGATTGACATTTGACAATTTGTTTCTTTATGAAGAAGGAATTTGTGAAATTTATGTTTTTCTTTTCGCAAGGTTAGGCAATATTGTCAACTTGACACCAACGGGACTCTTTTTGCTGAAATTTGCATGGAAATTTGATTTTCAAAGAGTAAGTAATGTTAGAAATTATTGTCTGTGGTATTGTCAATTTGACACTAACGGGACTTTCTCTTTGCTGAAAGGCGGTGATTCTGCTAGACTCTAAATAGAGGGTCTCTAATTTCAGTCAGTAAAATTCTGTATTCATTAGATTGGAATGTCTTTGGAAAATAAATAAGCAAAGAGTTGAAGCGCCGCCTTGCGACAGGAGTAAAAATCAACGGAATAATTGGCTACTTGATGACGAACTTCACAGTTGTGTGGTTGTGTTACAAAATATGTCACACTCAAGGACGTTTACTATGGACTGACAACTGCAATACATTAGCCATATACTCACTAAAGCCCCTAGACAGCTAAAGTAGCTCAAGCGCGCCAAAATTTAAAATTATTTTACGCGTAAATAAGAAAATCATACGCTTATCTATATAAAATGCTTTGTTTAAAAGTTTTATTTAATTTACTATTATGTCTTAATGAATTTTAGATATTTTTAATGAAAAATGTATTCTTTTTATAAATAAATTGGTTATTGGGCGTATTCTGTAACTTTTAACGGGCTATTAAAATTTAGAGGTCCTTTAAAATTCAAAATACAGTTCCATGGTTGGTTGTTGCCGTAGCAACAAAATTTAACACCCCTTTAAATTTAGCGGTTTTGATACAGAATAGACCTCTATATTGGCTTATTTTAAATTAAACGTCATTGACAAATGTCATAGCAAGTCGGAATTGAATTGAAAGGATTTTGTTACATAAACTCGTTTACGAAATCAATAATTTTTATCTGAAATGTATTTCACAATATTGTATGATTCACATTTAAGAATATTTGGTTTTGTACGTACTTTTTACTTCTGAAGAAACTTAAGTTTTATACACTGTCTCCAGTAACATCAGTACTTGAATAAAATGTGCAATTTTTGAAGAGAAAATTTATACAAATAAAACGAACAACAAATTGATTACTTGGAAAACTTGCCTGTATTATTAAGGTGTATTACTTTTAGTACTGAAAACAATTTGTTCCTCAGATCCACCTCAAAAAGACAGCGCCAATTTCAGGTAGGTAGATAACTTCGGTTAAATAAATTATAGCTGCACAGCCACTATTGACGCCGTGTCTCATTTCTTATATCTTGAAGACGTCTAAATAAGTAAACACTCTTTTCTGGTCAGTTTTTGTAATCTATAAATCTACAGGTCAGTAAGCTTTTTTATTAGTCTGTCAAAACTAACAGAACCTATGAAGACGTTTCCATAATTACGCGCATTTTATCCGCCATTTTGGGTCAATTTTAAATTTACATTGGCTTAATCAATTGCGGTATGTTAGTCATCTAAGGACTTTAATACTCAAGTGTACAGACCCTCTAGTAAGAGTCTGGCAGAAAGGCGTGCATTTTTAATTGGTTCCGCCGTATTTCAGCAAAATATATTCCAGCCAATCATAAGAAAGAATGGATGTGCACTTTGGCGCCAACATTTGAATTTGACATTAAATATAAGCAAGCAAGGTTAGGTATATTATCAACTTGACACTGAAAGAACTTTTTTGCTGAAATTTGACTTTGAAAGAGCAAGCAAGGTTAGAGAGTATTGTCAATTTTGACACTGACAGGACTTTATTTGCTGAAAGATGGCTGACTCTGCCAGACTAGAGGGTCTCTACTCAAATGAAGAAAGCGCTGACAATCGGTTGCCATTTGTATTATGTTAAAAAAAGCGCGGGAATGCATTTACATGCATGGGGATCTCGCTTATCTTAAGAGATACGAGGTCGGTTAAATTAGGCAAAAGTTGCGTATTTTCATGCTAAATAATAATCTGAAAAGCAATTTAAATTATTTCTTTTCGTTTTGAAGATATTGAGATAAAACTAAAAAATTTTCATTTACGTTTTTATTTTTTAAATCGAAAACCGATAAAGCTAGACATTCATAACTTACATATTATTAAGGCACTTTTTTACGGAGAATTTAAATCTGCAATTACATTTACCCAAGCTATCAAAATTGTAGAGATACGACTGTCAACTTTTTTTTTATGGGCGCCATGTTGGTCTTTCATATTTCTAAATAAAGATTTTTTCTCCGATTCTAACAATGTATCACACATTATGGTTGATTCGACTTTTTGACCAAAATTTCAATTTTTTTATTTTTACGAAGAGCGCCGTGGAAACAATCAAGATTTTGACACTTACACTGCGCTAGCTAAATCGATTGAAAACGCGGAAGAAATTCTAAAAGCTCGAACGTTATAATATTTTAATTGTAAGCAACTTCTGCTTTCAGTGCAAAATAATCCTTCTAGCTCAACAATCCAAATCCTTTGAAAGCTACCAGATTAAGTGGTATGAAGAATGAAAAAAAAATGGAACTTCTGCCCGGCGATAATGAATGACGAATAAAATTTTGTACATTTATAAGAAGCCAGTTAGAAGGAAATACAAATTTCTTTCAAATAGTGATATGATCCGATGCCAACGAGCCGAATTCAAAGTCAGCAATGATGAGTTCAAGCAAACGGATACCTAAATTTTCGTAAAAAATCGTTTCTTATGTGGCGTTAGCTTAACCAACTGAAAACGCGGAAAAAAATCTGCACTCTTAAAAATCACATTTTTATAATATTCTTATTGCAAACAACCCCCACATTAAGTACAAAACAATTCTTCGGGTTTAACAAAACAAACTGCAGTCAATTTTACATACCACACCAAGTGGAGAATTTTGAAAAAAAAAAAAAACGTAAGACTCTTCATTGGAAAATCTATATGCATAACCCCACAAAAAGTATTTTAAACTTTGTAATTTTTTGTATTATAAATTTGTGTTTATACCTACCTATCAGAAAATAGTCTGTGAGAAATAAATCTGGCCCTCTGCTGGCCAACCGATGTCTCCATTATTTCTTTTTAGGAAACATTTTAGCTAAACAATCACCAACTCAGGCGTCATGAGAGAGCAAGCCATCTTCTTGAAATCAACTGTTTATCAATGTATTTCATAAGAAACGTTTTTTTACGAAAATTTAGGTATTCGTTTGTTTGAACTCATCATTGGTGACTTTGAATTCAGCTCGTTGGCATCGGATCATATCACTATTTGAAAGAAATTTGTATTTCCTTCTAACTGGCTTCTTATAAATGTACAAAATTTTATTCGTCATTATCGCCGGGCAGAAGTTCCATTTTTTTTTCATTCTTCATACCACTTAATCTGGTAGCTTTGAAAGGATTTGGATTGTTGAGCTAGAAGGATTATTTAGCACTGAAAGCAGAAGTTGTTTACAATTAAAATATTATAACGTTCGAGCTTTTAGAATTTCTTCCGCGTTTTCAATTGATCTAGCTAGCGCAGTGTAAGTGTCAAAATCTTGATTGTTTCCACGGCGCTCTTCGTAAAAATAAAAAAATTGAAATTTTGGTCAAAAAGTCGAATCAACCATAATGTGTGATACATTGTTAGAATCGGAGAAAAAATCTTTATTTAGAAATATGGAAGTCCAACATGGCGCCCATAAAAAAAAAAGTTGACAGTCGTATCTCTACAGTTTTGATAGCTCGGGTAAATGTACTTACAGATTTAGATTCTCCGTAAAAAAGTGCCTTAATAATGTGTAAGTTATGAATGTCTAGCTTTATCGGTTTTCGATTTAAAAAAAAAAAACGTACGGGTACCCGTTTACTTAGATGGAACCGGTTCCTCTTTTTGAATACCCGTTACCCGATAACTACCCGATACCCGATAATTACTCGTTACCCGATATTCTGAAATTGCCGAACAACCAAGCAGTCTTCATTTCATTTTGCCTAATGTGACCTACATTAACATTTTGCTCGAATGAGCATTAATTATTTCAGATAATTCTATACTGGTTTTTTAAATTCTTAGTTGATACTTATCGGATAGCCAAGTAGTTGTCGGATATCGGGTACTTATCGGATACCCGGGTACTTATCGGGTAACGGGTACTTATCGGGTAATGGGTAACTACCCGGGTATCAATAACGAGTACCCGGGTAGTAAACTTATCGGGTATCGGTATCCCTAATTTGAAGTAATTAGAAATTAATTAAAAGTGACGCACAAATCAATGAAACAGTACCAATTTCAAATGTTCATAACTTTTCTCAGAGAACTTGCATAAAAATTCTGTTTGCAGAATATTAAAGCACGGATCGAAATCTATCGTATAAACCACCCTCTGAGTTTTAGCCAGTTGGTTTGAAGTAATTAGAAATTAATAAATTGTGACGTTTGCAACAATAAAAAAAAAACTTTACTTTGCGCTTTGTGAATTATGCCAAGGTCTGAAGTTTGCATTGAGTACACAGGGTGTTCAAAGTTTTTGTTATAGGCACACAACAACTTCGTTATTGTGGAAGGTATGAAGTCGTTCAAATTGGCAAAAATATACTGCTTTTACTCAAGATTAGTAATTAAGCATTGTCCATGCGTAAGCTGACCGGATCAGTCAGATTACGGTGGAATTCTCGATATGTTCTTCTTCTGATGAGGCATCAATTAGGGCCGAAATCGCTATGAGAACCCTGTTGCAATTTAGCTGAATTGTAGCAGATTTTTAATGATTTTTTTAATGATGAATACAAATATCGCAATAACTCCTTTATTATTTGTTCTGAGGTTAAGTAGTAAAGAGTACTTTATATTTAGAATTTACTATTCTTTCGTTTCACAACAAAAAATACGGAATATTTCATTAAAGAAAAGTTTACATGTGAAGATATTATGAGAACGCGATGCGTAATTGTTTTTTTTTTGGTATCGCCGCTTAATTGTGGGTTCATTGTTGCTGACGATTTGAACGATTTCGTACCTTAATAATTATGAAGTTATTGTATACATACAGTGTTTCCCAAAAGTAACGGATAAATTCTATAAAATGGTTAAGAAAAGGAAGAATTCTCAGGTCGATTTTTATTTTTAAATCATCATTTGAGGATGTAATTTTCAATCCCCCATCTCTAAGCTATAACAACTCCAACTTTAAAAATTCAAGTAGCAAAGTACATCTTTTCTATTTGCAAATTTTTCTTCTTCCCACATATTATTTATGCATCATAGTATTTTTATTTAAGCTTTAATCATTCGCGATTACTGAGAATCACTGGGACACACTCTATATTGGAAACTTTGATCACCCTATACAGACCGTTTAAAAATAACTCGGCACTATTGCAAACCATTTTATTATTAAAGTTACAGACACAATTAAATTAGCTAACTAGTAGTATCTTTCGTCCTGATTGCAACGATGCATTAAAAAAAAAACAATTGAACATCGCGTTTATGAAGTAAAGGGAAAAAACACTTTTTTTTTATAATAGAACACCCTGTATATTATTTGACCAATCGATAGAGAATAAAATTCTGAATTAAAATTATTCTTTATCATTTTATCGGAATTTAATAAATAAAGAAGATATTTTGATTTTTTACAAATTCATTAAGATGGGTGTGTTTCAAGAACAAAACATTTGAAAGCCGTGTATGTATTTGAAAACATTAATTTTGGTTTATTTGTTTATTATAAAAGGTGTTTTTGTCTGAGTTTTGTAAAAATCTTTTAATAACAAGAATTTTTATAAGATGCATTTTCTGGCCCAGAACATGCATCTTATGAACATTCCTTTTGTTTGTACAAATCTCGATTTTTTAAGTAAAATTCAGAAGGGACAATGTAAAGTTAATATTGTTTTACTCTTGTCAATGTCACAACTTATTACTTTGTAATAATTGGTACTGTTTCATTGGTCCGAGCGTCACTTTTAAGTAATTTCTAATTACTTCAAATCAACCGGCTAAAACTCAGAGGGTGGTTTAAACGATAAATTTCGATCCGTGCTTTAATATTCTGCAAACAGAATTTTTATGCAAGTTCTCTGAGAAAAGTTATGAACATTTGAAATTGGTACTGTTTCATTGATTTGTGCGTCACTTTTAATTAATTTCTAATTACTTCAAATCAACCGGCTAAAACTTAGAGGGTGGTTTAAACGGTAGATTTCGATCCGTGCTTTAATATTCTGCAAACAGAATTTTTATGCAAGTTCTCTGAGAAAAGTTATGAACATTTGAAATTGGTACTGTTTCATTGATTTGTGCGTCACTTTTAATTAATTTCTAATTACTTCAAATCAACCGGCTAAAACTTTCTGAAGGTATTATTAAATATATATGTATGTTTACTTTATGACTACGTGAAAATTTTCAGTGAAAGCAATTGTTTTGGTGCGATATATGAATAATGACTTATGCTGGTATAAATATTCATAGTTAACTTAATATCAAATATTTTTTCAGTTTCTTCATATGAGGGGAATCTACACATTATATTCTTTGTAATAGATTAAATATTATTGATCTGTGATCGTTATTTTAGCGGTGGCAGCGTTTTGAAATTTTATAATTTTATTGCTAACTTCTCATCGGTGTTAAACTGTGGTGGTGACATCGGGCCTAAGTAGGATTTGAGAGCCGAGTTAAATCTTATAAATGAAGTGTGATTTTTAATATCCGCAGTCAGTTTGTTGTGTAATTGAATCGGTGAGAATTAAAAGGAACTAACTGCCAAACTTAAAAATAAAATTACGTGTCTCGTGCGGTGGTCTGTTGTGAAAGTATTTTCCGTCGGTTGGTGATGAAAAGAAATGCCATATATTATATCCTGCGGTTAGGTTGGTTAGAGTGTCGTCTGCAAGAAACTGTTTTTGTGGAGAAAGACAGTAAGCGCTCCTGGATTTAGTGCCTTTTAATTCTCAACGAATCAATTACATGACAATGCAAATAATATCCACAATAGCTTTTATATGCAGAGCGATGTATATTATTTCAGTCCGATTATATTATCCACAAACACATTAAATAAAAACAAAAACAAATATGTTTGTTGAAATCGCTTAGACATTTAAATTACAGTGTACAAATTCAGCTGCAAAATTTCCATCAAAATTTTAATAAACATGGTTTTTAATAGTGAAAACTTTTTTGTGTTTATCATTTTTTTTTTCAAATGTATTGATACTGTGATATAATTTATGTAACTTAGATATTTCAGTAATATGTATTGTTTTGATGGAAATTTTGATCAAAATATCGACAGTGGGATATAGGCTTAACAAAATTTTGTCTCCAGTATATCAAGTAGCATAGGTGTTTATTTTGACCATTTAATTAATCTGTCATTTCATGCTCATTAGCTAACGAAAAAACTTAATTTTAATCATTTCCATGGTTACAAACAAATTGCAGTGGTAATTGTACTCCTACAAATTACATCGAATATTAGGTGTATTCTTCCGATCTGAGCGAAATCAATGCCTTCAATTGAACAAACTGATGATATAACCTACAAAAGCAACATGAAAAGCATACTTTGAGAAAAAGATCTACACAACATTTAAGTATTGCACATTGACATGTAAAATACCCAGATAAAATTCCATCTAATTTTTTCAAGGTAAGTTAGAGCTTTTCGAAATTTCGAGTTTTTGCTGCAATAAAATCTTGCGACCTAATTATCTCAAAAACGGTTAATCTGACGAAGATGGAACTTAGTTCATTTCTAAGTACAATTTTATTCGTACTTTTCAATTTTAGTTTCATTAGTCTTTAAAAAGTGACAATAAGTAACTTATTTACTAAAATGATAACCTACTTTCCTGGATCTACGCCACTGGTGAAGAACGCTCAATTTACCATATGATATATCCATCCCAGTATTTCACTTATACTGCATGTCAAATTTCAACGATCTACCTCAAACCGTTACAGATATATTTGAGGAAATATTCTTTTCAAGTTACCTCTTTAGGAGGTTATACCTCAGGAACGAAAGAGTTTTATATGTAGATAAATTAGGTTAAATTTTAATACTTTAATGTGGTCTAGACGTGGTATAATTATTGTCGTCTTATTCGATAACATCCTGTATATCTATTTTTATTATTCGATTTTTATACTCTACCAAAAAAACGTCCAACAAGGCTACAAAGAAGCTGTACCATGGAAATTTTTTTTTTTTGAGACCACATAATTAGAAAAAACAGCAGAGCCGATAAAATACAAAGGTGATTGATTGTGAGCGACGTTTATCGAATTTGTGATCTTCATCTTTTTTCACGTCCAAATGTTGCGCAACACTGTTTCAACACTCGAGGTACATCACATTTTGTCTAGCAACTGTTTTGAAACAATCGCGAAACAAGACTTTGAAACAAAATTGCGCGATTTTGTATCCAAGTCTGTACTAAGTTTCGAAACAAAAGTTCTGCGATTTTGTGTCTGAACACTTGAGATACGCCATATTTTGTTTAGCAACTGTTTAGAAACAATCGCGAAATATGACCGTTAAACAAAGTTGCGCGATTTTGTATCCAACTGTGTACTAGGCCTACCGCAATGTATGAAATCTACCGAGTTTTTGACGGAAAATACGTCTTTGGAGTTGGAAAGTTTGTTAAACTCGATGTTTAACCATTTTGATAGGAAATAGCTAGGAGAGTTAATCCCGGATACTATTGGTCTTACTGATTTGCCGGGTTTATGTATTTTAGGCAAGGCATATAATTTGAGGAGGATCGAAACTATAACTTTATGTTTGTTCCATTTGTTTAGGAGAAGAGGACAATTTTTAATGATGTCCTTTACTTCCATGACGGGTTTAGGCAAAGGATTGCGGTTTAGTTTAACGTACAGACCATTATTATGAAGATTCTGCATCCTCTTATAGTAGTCTTCTTTATCCAAATTTTATTACACTTGTCTGGCTTGAGGAAGAAACAGTCCTTGTGGTTCAACCCTTTAATGGTACGATATTGTTCGTAAGTGTCTTTCGAACCATATTCTGACGTACGTGTATTAATTCCAAGTTGAATTTTACATGCATTTCTTACAAACGTTTTATTGACTTCATCTAACGAGGAGATGGAACTTTCTACACTGTCTATAATATCTACAATTGGTGTTTTTTTATACGGTACATTAATTTTCAAACTTTTATCCGATAATGCAATTTCCTTCTCAGTGAGTGAAGTTGAAGACTCATTGACAACCAAACTTTCAATTATCGGATCCTTGGATGTAACTTCTGGTGGTAAAAGTGACTGGAGTTTCTTCTTATGAACCAGATGCACTTTCTTCATTTTGTGTGCAACGACTTCATGCATGCCATTCAAAAATTGCAGTCAAAAAGTGTTTTCTATTTTGGTCAGGTTCTTAATAAGTTTTATTTGTAAATTATATTTTTCTAATTCCACTACTATTACTATTACTACGTTTATTGTACATTTTTGATTGGCAGATTGTACAATTGCTTGTTGATATTTGGAATTTACATTGAATCTAAGGTTGATAAATTTTGGAAAAACACCAAGAGTTTTATATTTTTCAGAAAATTTATGTCGGCAGAAATTTTTGTTAATTTATTTATTTTGTTTGTTTAAGGAAAATTGTAAACAAAGCCAAAACAAAAAACTTACCACTTTGTTACCGGTAGAAACAAACACATCCAAATACATTAAAATTCCGTTTGACAAATATTGTTCCAAAGGTTTAAATAGCATTTTTAAAACGCAGGGGTACTGAACAAATCAAAAATCAGGAATCTATGAAATATCTTGCCAAGGGTGCACTAAAAAATATATTGGGCAAACAAAAAGAAATATACTAAAACTTTTTAAAGAGCACTTAGCTCATTTAAAGTACAATAGAATTGAAAATTCCAGTGTTGCCCAACATATTTTTGACAACAGCCATAAAATAGATTTAAAAATCTTAGGTTAGTAAAAGCAACGTCAAGCAATAGGGAATTAGACGGTTTTGAAACCATTTTCACAGACAAAAATAAGAGAGATTAATGAACACCGATCATGGGCTCTCGCAGGTTCCGTGTTGCTCGACTTGGTTGACGCAACCCGGTGAGACGCTCGCTTCTTTGGACACGCATATAATATACACTGTGTCCACGGATTGGGTTCACAATAGGAGAAGCTATTTTATTTTTCTTGAGTTTACTAAAAAAAAGTGATTCTTTATAAAAGTCTTTGCTTGTCCTAAAACCCTCAGAAATATTATCGGAAATAATAAATTCCGACTAATAGCTGAGAAAAACTGAAAATTTTTGATTTTCTTAAAATACTGTAGTCTGAAAAGTTTTGTGTAAAATCATGTTAGCCGGTATTCTTAGTGTCATGAATTTGAAAGTCTGTTTTCGCATGCAATAAAGACTTGTTAAGATTGAAATAAACTATTCTTCTGCGTAAAGGCAAGCACGGTATTTCAGCTGCAGAACCCATTGCCAACACTGTAGCTGCATCATCCTCATTATAAGTTCCTTCGTTTTCTTTCTGTTTAACACCGACTCTGTTTCCTCCATTTTTTTAATAATCTTTTCTGTGTATTTACCGTCACTGGCATATCCGGAAAATCTCAATTATGAAGTTATATGAAAATTTTCTAATGCCCTAACATTTAATTTCATAAATTCGCTGCTCTAAAGTTAAGATCTTTGACTGAAAATATTTTACTCGCAATTTACACAAATTAGACACTTAAGCTGAACGCACTTAGAATGCGTTTTCATACGAATTTAAATAGTCCGAATATGTACAAATACGCAATATCAACGTGATTGTAATTATTATTACGTGACCGTCAATGCAATCTACAATCTAGGGTCGTACAGAGTCGGTTTTCGAGAAAAAAATCAGTTCAACGATTAACCGTGTGTCAAACGGGCTCTGTATGCCACTGGATTACAATGTTTACATCAAAATGCTTTTTTCTGCAAGTGATTGGATTGCCAAATAAGATCAGAAAACTTGAACGCGTAGACCTCTACTAACACACTGCAGGATGACTGAAAAGAAATATTTCATTCATTAGAAATTAATCGAGATGCGGAACAAGGGATTTGAATCCGGGACATCCCGCTAAATGCGGGACGGTTGGCAGCTCTGTCTAGATTTGTTATTGCAGCTCTAATCATTTTGATTAATTTTAAATGAAAAAGTTTAAGCATTAAAGAAAACCTGTCCACTACCTTAGATTCAGCGGTTCGCGAAGATATTTCATACATTATGTAGAGATATTCGCATAATAGTAATAAAGAGTGATGCAGTTGCAAACATTTTATTTTTACTAAGCCGATATTAGCTAGAAATAACTAAAAAAAACTTAGAACCTTTCAAGAAGGTAATCGTACGACTAAAATATTTATGTACTGAAGGTAAGTAAATATTTTAACTTGGTCCGTGTAGAAAACCATACAATAGGAACCGAATATAAACACGATTAGTAAAAAGATAACACACGCTTTTTACACCTTTTTAATTGAAATTCTACGTGCTAAGTATAGGCCTAAAAGCTAACAAATATTTAATTATGAAGTCAGAACAGATACCATCTTTTATATGTATGTGTGCACGAAACAATTATTATGCTGCGCCATCATTTTTTAAAAGTATTTCCTCTTTTATGCTACCATACCACTCTTAACGACTGGGGTTGCTACACGTTCAAATATTTTTGTTAAGTTGCACTGGCAGTGAAGTTTTAAACGTTTTGTTATACTTCCATTTTTTTGATAATGTGAATCAAATTTAGTATTTTATGTCTTACTTTAATTTTTAATTTAACTGAACTGTTTGTATTGGATGTGTTTTCAATAAATTGATTTGTTCTTTAATAATTTCAACTTTTAATCGTAAAATAATTAAATTAATGACAAACCTGTTATTCTGGTAGTGTATATTTTGTAATAAATTGTATAATCGTTTATTAAAAACTGAAATTTGCCCAAAGTCTTTGGCAGAACAAAAGTTAACACAAGGCAAAATTTTCTCCATGTAAATCTCTATGGCCACAATTAAGAAAAAGGGACTCTACAATATAAAATACCGTATTTTTATATCGCTGAAGGTGGCTATTAATTAAATCTTTACTCAAGTCGACTATTGTCCGACGACAACTGTATAAAAATTCTTTTTGATCTTTAACTGTCACTCTGAAAAATTGTTTCTGATAGCTATTAACAGATAGTGAAGCGTTGGGGGTTGTCAATTATAATATAACATAATTATAGTATTCGTTTAAAGAAAGAATTTTTATAAATCTTTATTATTAAAGAATAAGAGGAGATGGTCATTGTCCTTGTTTAAATTGAAATATCCTATTTGAGATTTTACGAAAATCAAATATGGTGTATGTGCAGTCATACTTTTCGGTAATGTCTCCCCTACAAATTTTAAATTGCGGCCTGATATCTTCTGACCATTATAATAGGTTGAGAGACAGAAAAAATGAATGAATGAAAAGTAATCAATTTAAAACAATTTGTTTGTTAATTTTTCTTCTTTCTGTTACCTGGCAATTGCACCCAAATTTCCCCGTTTTAATCCCTCGCCCCTCACTGCATTTAAACGTTCTTATGATTGTAATTTAACAAAAAAATCTGAAAATTTATAACAAACTTTTCACAATTATCAATAAATCATCAATTACACCGTGATTTTGCCATTTAATATAAAGCCTGTTGTACACATATCACAGAAAATTATATCTACTAAAAAATATATATCAAGTTTTAAAGTTGTGAGTTTATCGAAATAAACATGAATACGTGTTTTTGGGATAGATTAATTTAAAGGGAAGTAAAAAGATCGGGTCTAATATAAAAGTGTAAGTGTAGGCTTAACGTTGTGATAAAATATTTATTCTTGTTTGATATTCTTGTGAAGAAACTTCTTTGTATAATTTAGCCAATTCCACATAAAATCGATTCGTCACTGTCGACAGCTGATTTTGTTTTCTTCCTGTTATTGCAACTTTACTGTATCATCTCTATATCCTAAACATATTAAGAATATATACTGTCGTGCTATATTTATATGATTCCTCTCGGCAATTAAGTAGCCCGTATAACTATTGAGATAGGAGATGATTGTGATATACATACCTATATTGTTTTAAATTCTTGCCGCTCAATGTTCATGAGGTGTAGTTTATGAGATATGATATTGTGGCGCGCCACCCGGCTTAGCTCAAGGCGTCAAGAAGTCGGTTCGGTGTTATGCGTCATCGGCCGTCACGCCACCGGGGTCTACATCGAACAGACGAGACTTTTCCGGCGACGGAACAAACTCGAATCTTCCAGCGTAGAGAATTCCAGACGGCAGCAAATGATATAAAATCGCCCGGAGTTGACTCACGAGTTAGTCGAATTCGAACAGCGATCGTCGAAGTTAGATTTTAGTGTGAAAATAAATTGTTACAAATAAATTAGTTTTTAAGCTTTATTAAATTACGGTTAAGTTTTTTTTATCGAGTGTTTTATTCGTTTAAATAAATAAATTAAAACCCTAGAAACGTAACAGTGGTGTCGGTGTGCGGGTTTGTGCAAATAAATAAACAATTTAAAGTAAATTAAATTTAATCAGATTATTAAATAAGTACAGTATAGGAAAAAAAACAATGGCTACGAGAAAAGTGTTGTTGAAAGACTTAAAAGTGGCCGAATTAAAAACCGAATTGGAAGAACGAGAGTTAGAAACCTGTGGTTTGAAAGGCGCACTTCAACAGCGTCTCCGATGCGATTTGTTGACAGCTGGTGAAGATCCAGAGACGTTCCTTTTCGAAATTTCGTGTGGTCCCGCCGATTTTAATAAAATCTTAAAGGATGAATTTCGAGAACAATCCAGAAATTTCAAGGACGAACTTCAAGAACAATCCAGAAACTTGGACGAGAAGTTTCTAGAACAATCTGGAAATTTCAGGGACGAACTTCGAGAACAATCCAGAAATTTGGACGAGAAGTTTCAAGAACAGTCTGGAAATTTAGAGAAGCTTCGAGAACAATCCAGAAATTTAGAGGAGAAGCTTCTAGAACAATCTGGAAATTTCAAGGACGAGCTTCGAGAACAATCCAGAAATTTAGAGGAGAAGCTTCTAGAACAATCTGGAAATTTCAAGGACGAACTTCGAGAACAATCCAGAAATCTAGAGAAGAAGCTTCTAGAACAATCTGGAAATTTCAAGGACGAACTTCGAGAACAATCCAGAAATTTGGACGAGAAGTTTCAAGAACAGTCTGGAAATTTAGAGAAGCTTCGAGAACAATCCAGAAATTTAGAGGAGAAACTTCTAGAACAATCTGGAAATTTCCAGGACGAGCTTCGAGAACAATCTAGAAATTTGAAGGGTGAATTTCTAGAACAGGCGAAAGGACTCGAAGCTAAACTGGTGGTAAAAATATCGGAAGAAACAAGGAACCTGCAAGAAAATATGGAGGAAATAATGTTCCAGCAGGATAACAAAATCAAAAATCTGGAACAAATCATGGCGGGGTTGCGAGTGTTCGGGGAACAGCCACCAGTAGAAGTACTAGAAAATAATGAAACCCGAATTGTGGAAGGACCAGCAGAAAATTCGAAATTGAAAATAAAACCACCAACGTTAGATGGAAAGTCTTCTTGGCCCAACTACTTCAAACAGTTCGAAGCAGCAGCAAAGGCGAACAGATGGACGGCCAGCGAAAAAGCCACTTCGTTAATTGTGGCCTTGAGAGGGGACGCTATCGATGTGTTACAGACGATGCCGCCAGAGGAACAAGAAGACTTCGACAACCTGGTGAATAGGATGGAAATGCGTTACGGACAGGCCCATCTGACCGAGGTATACCATGCGCAGTTGAGGAATCGCTGTCAGAAATCCGGAGAAAATCTTCAGGAATTCGAAGCGGACGTAGCGCGGCTGGCCCAGTTGGCATATCCCACAGCTCCTGTTGAATTCCTCAAATGTTTGACGGTGCAGACCTTCATAGATGGAATCCGTGACCCAGACAACCAGCAGGCATTGAGAATGACCCATCCGAAGACGTCCAAGAACGCATTGGCTTATGCCTTGGAATTTGAAGCGGCGAGACGAGTTTCAAGAGGGCATGTCAAGGTGCGAGCGGCTACGGACTTCCAAGAGGAAGAAGCGGAAGAATCCGCTAACTCCAAGGTGGGATCTGCTATAAAGGAGCGACCCAGGGAATATGCCACCGCCGAGGATGTTCGCCGCATTGTGGAACAGGTCCTCAAGCAGAAGAAGCCGCTGGTGTGTTGGAATTGCCAGGAGGAAGGACATGTTCGTAGGCGATGTCCAAAGCCCAGACAGGATCCAAGAAAGCCACAGTTAAACTAAGCCAGGTCGGTGCAGAGGGGCAAACGTCGACCCGTATTCAAAGGCCCCCAAAGTCGAAAGCCAACCAAGTAATATTCCTACGGCAGTTAACCAGCAGTGTCTTCGTGGATGTTACCATTGATGACATTCCTCACACCATGTTGTTGGATACGGGTGCGACGAAGACCATCCTAAGACCCGACGTAATTAAGTCATCTGGACGCACCGAGCCGACCAAGTGGAGACTGAAAACTGCAACTGGAACATCAGCAACTGTCCACGGTGAAGTAGAGGTTATCATCACCATTGGTTCAACTCCAATAAAACACCGTGCACTGGTGGCAGATAGAGGACGAGGCAATTTTGGGCATGGACGTCATGTGTGCCCACGGGTTCCAATTGGACTTAAAGCGTGGCGTGATGGCGGTCAATAATGAGGAGTTGGTTCTACATCAACGAGGGGACGTGGCCGCTCCAGTAGTCCTCGCTGAAGACGTTGTATTACCCAGCAGGACTGAGGTTATCGTCGACGTAAAACTGGACGGTGTTTTTCAAGATGGGCAAGTCATTATGGTTGAACCTAATACTGATGATCAAAGGATTGGAAGAGGAGTCCTCGTCGGGAAAATGTTGTTGACGGCGAAGAAGGAAGTACCTGTCCGCCTGATGAACGTCAATTGTTTCTCCGTCAATATCAAGAAAGGAACCATCTTGGGAAGCTGCACCATGGTGTCCTCCATCTCCCGCCAACTTGAAACAAACGTGCCAGAAGCGAAAGTCCCAAGGAAATTATGGGAAATGGTTATGTCAACAACCCAGGAATTGACTCCAGACCAGAAGACAAAAGCAAAGAATCTGATCGGCCGCTATCAAGATGTATTTGAGGTAGAAAATGGATCCAAGGGAAGAACTGATGTCGTGAAACACAAAATAGAGACTGGAGAAGAAAGACCTATCCGTCAAGCTCCAAGGCGATTACCGTTGGCGAAGCGTGAGGAAGCAGAACGCATTATTCGCGAGATGGAAAAGGATAATGTGATAGAACCATCAAGCAGCCCGTGGGCGTCACCAGTAGTGCTTGTGAAGAAGAAGGATGGGTCCACCAGGTTCTGTGTAGACTACCGGTTACTCAACAATGTCACCAAGAAGGACAGCTATCCCCTGCCACGAATTGATGATACCCTGGACACCCTGGCCGGCTCAAAGATCTTCTCAACTTTGGACTTAAAGAGTGGATATTGGCAAGTGGAGCTGGCGCCTGAAGATCGAGAAAAGACAGCGTTTTCCATTGGTATGGGTCTGTGGCAGTTCACAGTGATGCCATTCGGATTATGTAATGCCCCAGCGACATTCGAGAGGTTAATGGAGACGGTTCTGAAAGGTCTGTCCTGGACAACGTGCATGGTGTACCTTGATGACATAATTGTCGTGGGAAAGACGTTCGACGACCACCTAAGGAACCTGGAAGGAGTGTTCCAGCGGCTTCGCGGAGCTGGACTAAAGCTTAGCCTCAAGAAGTGTCACCTGTTCCAGAAGGAAGTGTATTACCTGGGGCACATTGTTAATGGAAATGGAATCGCCGTGGACCCTGTGAAGATTCAGGTGGTGAAAGACTGGCCAACTCACAGAAATAAACACCAAATAAGGAGTTTCCTTGGCCTGTGCACTTACTATCGGCGCTACGTTCCTGGATTTGCAGACATTGCTAAGCCGTTGACAAAACTCCCTGAAGAAGGTCGTCCATTTGAATGGGACCAACAGTGTCAAATTGGCTTTGAACGACTAAAGCAGTACTTGATTAGTGCTCCTATTCTGAGTTATCCTCTCCCGGAAGGCAAATTCGTCGTGGACACAGATGCTAGCAACGTTGGGATTGGTGGCGTACTCTCCCAGATACAAGAAGGGCAAGAGAAGGTGATTGGCTACTTCAGTAAAGTCCTATCAAAGCCGGAACGAAACTATTGCGTCACAAGAAGGGAATTGCTAGCCGTCGTAAAAACGATAGAACACTTCTACAAGTACTTGTATGGTAGACGCTTCCTGCTGAGGACCGACCACGCCGCTCTAAAATGGCTTCTCCGTTTCAAGAACCCAGAAGGGCAAGTTGCACGATGGATCGAACGACTTCAGGAGTACGATTTTGAAATTCAGCATCGGGCAGGAACTAGCCATCGAAATGCCGATGCTTTGTCGAGAAGACCCTGTGCCGAAGACTGTAAGCACTGTAGTCGTTTGGACGAGAAAGTAGCCACGACTGCGAGGACAGCCATAGTTGACGACAAATGGCAAGACGAAGAACTGCGAAGAGACCAGAAGAACGACCCGGATTTGAAATTAGTGCTAGAGTGGAAAAGCAGGGACGCGAGGCCTACCTGGGAAGAGGTAGCACCATGTGCACCGTCCGTAAAATCATACTGGGCTCAGTGGGACTCCATAGTGTTGGATCGTGGTCTTCTGAGACGAAGCATAGAGAATCAGGAAGGCATGGAACAGAAGACACAGTTACTAATCCCCAAGAATAGAGTGCCAGAAGTTCTGAGGGAACTTCACGATGGAACTTCGGGAGGGCATCTGGGAGTTAAGAAGACTATGGAAAAGGTACGCGAAAGATTTTACTGGGTGAACTGCAAGGAAGACGTGAAGGATTGGTGCAGAAAGTGTACAGTCTGCGCAGCCAGTAACGGTCCCCACAGGCGGGGTAAGGTTCCCATGAGACAGTACAACGTTGGAAGTCCTTTTGAGAGAGTTGCCATCGATGTAGCCGGCCCGTTTCCAGAAACGAATGGTGGAAACAAGTACATCGTCGTGGTAATGGACTACTTTAGCAAGTGGGTTGAAGCTTACGTCCTACCTAACCAAGAGGCGGTCACTATTGCGGAAGTCCTTGTCAGGGAATGGATCAGTCGGTATTGTGCACCTATGGAACTGCATTCAGACCAAGGAAGGAACTTTGAATCGGCCTTGTTCAAGAACGTGTGTACTCTGCTCGGCGTACGAAAAACTAGAACAACTGCACTCCACCCACAGTCGGACGGAATGGTGGAAAGGTTCAATAGAACCATCAACCGACATTTGTCCAAGGTCGTTTCCGATCATCAGAGGGACTGGGACACGTACATCCCCCTGTTTCTAATGGCATACCGCTCATCTGTTCATGAGACAACAGGGGAGACTCCCGCGAAAGTGGTATTCGGGCGAGAGCCGAGACTGCCCTGCGACCTGAAGTTTGGTGTGAAGCCTGGCGAAGTCTCTGCCGACGAAGATTACGTGAGCAAATTACGCAGGAAAATGGATGATATCCACAACCAAGTGCGTCACAATATACAGACGGCCAGCGATCGGATGAAGGAGCACTATGACATCAACGCTCAACACGGGGGATAC
The DNA here is from genome assembly GCA_036172665.1 of Prosopocoilus inquinatus. Classification (NCBI taxonomy): domain Eukaryota; kingdom Metazoa; phylum Arthropoda; class Insecta; order Coleoptera; family Lucanidae; genus Prosopocoilus; species Prosopocoilus inquinatus. Next base: position 48,895,359 of record CM069870.1, read on the forward strand.
CAACCTGGAACACTGGTCTGGCTTTATAACCCCCAAAGACGTCGAGGCCCCTCCCCAAAATTGCAGACCTCTTGGGAAGGTCCTTACAAAGTGATGAAACGGATCAACGACGTCGTTTACCGCATCAAGAAGGTCCCCCATGGCAAACCAAAAGTAATCCACTTCAACCGGATAGCCCCTCACCATGGAGAAGCAGATGAAGGGACAGTACAAAGGGCGTAAGTTTCCGAAGTGAACTTCGAAACCTTCATGTCTCATCACGCCGAAGGAAGCAAGGCACGGTTTGGAGTGACCACGGAGAAGCAACAAGATCTCTTTAAAGTGCCACTGGAGTACAGTCTGGCCCACTGCGTAGCAGAAGACCTGAAAATGTCCAAAGGAATCGCTCAGGTGTTTAGGAAGAAATTTGGCCAAATCGAGGAGCTACGAAGACAGCATCCCATGGTAGGCAAGAGCTTGCAGATCATTGATTCGGCGGCAGATCGGAGGCGCCACGTGCATTATTTAGTCACTAAGAAGACATCAAGCGGTAAACCTGACTATCAAAGTATGTGGAGAGCCCTATATAGCCTGAGGAGACAGCTAATAGAGAACCATCAGATGAAGTTAGCCATCCCCAAATTGGGCTGCGGATTGGACGGACTAGACTGGAGAGTAATTCGAAGCATGCTGGAAGTCATCTTCCACAGAACGGGAATTGAAGTCCTAGTCTGCAGCCACCACCCACAGGCAACAGTCAGCAACAGCAAAACCGTAGACTGCTACTTCTTCCAGACGGGAAGTTGCAAGAATGGGCCAGCATGTAGATTCCGACACCCTCCTTCAAGACTATCACCAGGAACATTTCGAGACGAAACGTTTTTAAGAAGGGGGCAGTGTGGCGCGCCACCCGGCTTAGCTCAAGGCGTCAAGAAGTCGGTTCGCTGTTATGCGTCATCGGCCGTCACGCCACCGGGGTCTACATCGAACAGACTAGACTTTTCCGGCGACGGAACAAACTCGAATCTTCCAGCGTAGAGAATTCCAAACGGCAGCAAATGATATAAAATCGCCCGGAGTTGACTCACGAGTTAGTCGAATTCGAACAGCGATCGTCGAAGTTAGATTTTAGTGTGAAAATAAATTGTTACAAATAAATTAGTTTTTAAGCTTTATTAAATTACGGTTAAGTTTTTTTTATCGAGTGTTTTATTCGTTTAAATAAATAAATTAAAACCCTAGAATCGTAACAATATGATACCTACCGTGTAATTAAATGAAGTTAAGCTTGATTCTTACTATCCTGCAAGCGGTCTGCAATGCACGGGCAAGGAACGGGCTCGGCAAATATTGTAACCTATGAATTCAATGCTTTTCCCGAGTTGCATTCTCATTATACGGGCACCGGCCCGGGAAAGCACGCTGCTTGCACGCGGGATTTCTTTTTAACAATATTTACCGAATACATACCGCGCCAATTCTACGTGTTGCAGAGTTTAGATTAGTATTATATGAAGTATGACAGAAATGATAAAATGTCAGTAAAAAGTTAATTGTTCATCCGAAATGGATGAAAAATTAATAGCTTGCATTATTTACCGAGCACATGCCGGGCCCGTTCCTTGCCCGTGCATTGCAGATCGCTTGTAGGATAGTAAGAATTAAGCTTAAAGCTCGACTCTTAGAAGATAACTCCTACCACCGTCTTATACATATTGAAGACACGATATTTCATGCGTCTTATACGTATTGAGGACAAGATATTTTATGCACTCTTTTGTTTTCAAATATGTCTATAATATTTTTTAAATCTTTATAAACCTCAAAGAAATGTAAACAAAAAACATCCGAAAAAGCAGAATGGTAACTAACAACAACTTTTACTCGTACTGCCAATACAAATGCAATGTACACAAATAACATGTAGTTTCACCAAGTTTTATATTCGGGATTGTTCCAAATTGTTGTGAATCCCGAATTACTTGCTGTCAAAAAAGTATGTAATAAAAAATATCTCGAAAACCACTTTTTTTCCCTTTTCATATTTGTAATCAGCGGAAAAGGATAAACAGATTTCTTAATTTGGACATCTCTGTAGCTCTAAAAATAAGAAAGTTAGCAATGATGTCGACTTACTTTGAAACAGGCAGTACAATAAATACGTCTATCACAATTATGTACGTACCAAGAGTGAAGAAAATCTCAGAGCACTCTGGAATAATGAACTTAAAACGCTATATGTGAACTATTTTAGATAAACGTACATGAAACAAGAAGAAATGGAATCATGAATAATAAAATCGGGGGAATTTATTTGTCGATCAACATTTTTCTTATCAGTTAAGAGCACGAGACTGGAATCTAGAGCATAGTTTTTCAATATCTTGCTCAAAGTAATATGTACATATTAGCACCATTCACACGTACACCCAAACTGCCGCCTTGGCGTGACGCTCCAGAATAGGTGCGTTTAGACGAACAGCGTTCGCGAGTGATTTAGGAAATGGCAGTTCCAATCGCGCGTGATGGATTGTTGGTGTAAATGCAACTAATACCAAGGGTTTGGACGTAGTTAATTCGTCAGTATTTTACCAAGGGATTTACCACGCGATATCTGCTGTGTTTGCTTTTGTACACAACGGACAGTAACGCGTGACTAGATTTTTTAAAGCAGATAAACACGGCGAATATTCAAATGTTTGACCATCTATTCGTAATGATACAATTTTTGTATTTGGACGTAGGCGATTATCATTTCCCATTCCATCACGTGTGCAGTCACTTGCATTAATCGTTAGTAAAAATTTTGTAGGTACATTTGGAACGTCTCACTCCAAATATGGAGTATGCTATGGAACGTACGTCTAAAGTGTGGTTTATACAGTCACTAAAACTAATAACTAAACATTAATAACTATCAACTAAGAAATTAAAAGGCCGTACTGATACGAAGCGGTTTATACAACTTCACTAAAAATTAAGAATTCGTTTATTTCAATTCTTAGTGGAAAAGACGGGATGACCGTAAATTTGACTGTACTTTCTCTCCAGTTAATATTCCCTCCACGGAATTTTCACAGCTAGGTGTGCAACGAGCATTCGTATTTTTTGCTTGTATAAACAGAAAATTTTGCATAGTTTTAATTTTAGTTTTAGTTAATTTTTAGTTTTAGTTTTAGTGACTGTATAAACCAAGCATAAAAGCACCTAATGTCAGGCTGGAGTGAAGGTTTGGAGTATCTGCTTTTGGCACGAGTTAAGAAAAATAGTTAACATTACAAAAATGCACGTCGGACTCTCATTCCAGAATGTGCAATCCAAAACATATCGTGTAAATGCAAAATTTAAGGGATTTGGTGTGGCGCGTGGCATTTCCACCCAGTTGGAAAGTTCAGAGAACGCTCCAAATACATAATAATTGCGTTTAAAGCCCCAAATGTTGGAGTATCCGTCTGAATGCAACTGCAAGTCTAGGCGTGCGATCCAGATATGTAGATCAACTATTAAACAACTAACAAAAGTATTTACATGAGAGATTTAGCCTACGTTGTTGGACCGTACATTCCAAAACTGTCGGAAAAACTGTGTGTGTAAACGAACCTATCGGCGACAAATTAAATAATTCATTCATAATGTCTCAAACATTGCAATGTAATGTTATCACTTTAGAAGTGACGGTTACGAAAACTTCATGAATTTTGCTTATTATTTTGCATACCAGGATAAAATGAAGAGGTATCAGGTTTATTTTGATAATTTCCCATCGTAAAACTGTCGGGAGATTTCTAAGGCCAAAATGTTTAACTAAGTCGATAAAACCTAAAAAAAAATATTTCTAGAATATATGCAATTAAGAATATATAATCAAAAGTGCGTTAATCTTTGCTTGTAATTTATGAATTCTACCACTAATATTCCTTGTCGTAAAGTGACCTTGTTGTCTTTTCTACTTTCTAATATTCAAGTCACGTTTTAAGATATGAAAAGAGTTACACGCATGCATATCTAAAATATCTTTTCAGTATAACAGAAAGTCACCTGATAATTCTTATAAGAATTCTGACTTGCATTTTTGTTATGCATATTAAATTGGTTTACAAACAAATAAGGGTGTGTCAACTAAAAATCCGGAAAATCTTTGTTCAACTATATTTTATTAACTAAACAAAACATGATTTATTTAAGAATTATAACAATTTATCTAATGTCAAATGACGTGATCAGGACCATAATCCGCCGCTTGCCGCACTTTGGTATGTACACGAGCCATCAAGGTCTGAAAGTGCGAAGAATTGAATTGGCGAAGTTTGTTTTTGATTCGGGCCTTCAATTCTTCCACTGTTTTTGCTTCCCAGCCACCTTCATAAACTTTCTGCTTCAGTTGATACCAAAAGCGCTCGATTGGTCTCAATTGAGGTACATTTGCTACATTTTCTGCTCGTGGAATGTATTTAATTTGATGCTGCTCGTATACGGCTAGAGTATTACGCGCGTAGTGTGCCGTAGCCATGTCCGGCCAAAAGATGTAATTGTTGTCATTGTGGTATTTTCGTAGAAATGGTACAAGTCTTTTACGGATACATTCCTTTGAATATACATTTTGGTCAACACAAAGTCCTGAAGGGGCGATGAAGGGAGCAGACCTTCCTTTGCTGCTTATCGCTAGCCAGACCAAAACTTTCTTGGAAAACTTAGCGTGCCTTTTGTAAATGACTTCAGAATCGATTTCCACACCTTTTTTATAAAAGTAGCTGTTATTTCCAGCAACTTCGGTACCATCTAAAGTAAAGTAAGACTCATCATCCATTACTACAAAATTTTGGTTCGCTGGCTTCAAATGCCCTTCGCGCAATTTACGCAGGAAACCTTTTTGACTTTTCAGTTGAGATTCACTATATTTCGGAGCAGATTTTCTCTTTCTTAGAACTACATTATCTTCCTTTAGTATTTTCCTTACGTACTCGTGACATATGTTAAATTTTCTTGATAGTTTTCGATAAGATATTCCAAGTTTTCCAACTGCCTCCTGAACAAGTTGCTCTTTCTTTCTCTTGGGCATTTTTTTTGCTATCCTTCCACTTCCTTCGATTCTAGTAAGCGTTTTTTCATTCTCTACTCGTTTTATAATATCATATATACTACTTTGCGGAATTCCCATTGTTTTGAAATGATTCACGGTGTATAATTTCCCTTGCCCTCTATGGTCTATATAAAATTCGCCAATGAGTTTTCTGCGAGAATTCTCTTTCAACGTCTTCATCTTGTCACGTACACAAGTTAGAAACACCACAACGCTTGTTTTGACATTTGTTAAGTTGACATAGACAAATGACACAATTTTTTTGTCAAGGCTAACGGTATTTAGAAAATAGCTAAATGATAAAAGCATTCCGGATTTTTAGTTGACACACCCTTAAGTTCTAAATGTGCAAAAGTATGTAAACCGTTTGCGTTAGTCATATCCTTGTATTGTTTTAAGAAGCTTCAGTACGGTTCAGGAAACTGTGACGAAATAATTAGCTATATCCTTATATTTAAAATTACAGCGGCATAATAATTGCAACACCTCTTGCATTGTAAAGCGGTCCGACCAATCACGGTATTGTGGAAATTACCATGTCATCGTCACAGAGGACTGGCAGTTACACATTACGGGAAATGCAAATTAACGAGTACAGTGGCATCAAAGTTGAATAAAGTAAGTTGCATTAGGTGGATAACATGTAAGTACTTAACGCAATGTGTAAATATCAGGCATATCTTTTCGACATACGCAGCCATTAGTTTATAGGGTTCAGGACGCATTGATTTTTTAAAATTTTCTTAAAAATTAATACACTTTTCAACATTTTTAAAAATTCTGCTAGTATTTACCTATACATTTAAAAAGAAAGTATGACAAGGTAAAAAACTACAAAAGATTGAAAATAATACAAATGAGAAGCTTAAAAGCGCAAAAAAGTTTAATAGATTAATTACGAATAACAGTGATGTTTTAAAAAATTGAATGATGCGTAAACGGTTTATATTAGGCCGTATGTGTAGTACATAAAGTCACATTAAAATTGACCCCGGAATCCGAAAATGTAAAAATATTTATGGTCCTCCATTTAAAACAACGAAGGAATATAACATCCAAACTAAACGTAACACTCTGTATACAGCAAACTAATTTTAAAATATATATATATATATACAGGTCTGTCGCTCCTGTCGGAGCATGGACCGCTCACAGGCTGAGCTCTTTAGATCCGGTTTTCGCGGGAGATCGGTCCGCGTATTTCTTCTTCCTATAGTTTCCTCCATTCTTGCCTGTCCTTGACTCTCGTCCTCCAGTTCATAATTCCCATCTTTCGTATGTCTTCCATTACCTGGTCTTGCCATCTGATTTTGGGCCTTCCTTTTGGTCTACCTTCCATTGGTCTCCAGTCCGTTATCTTCCGTAATACCTTATCTTGTTCCTTCCCTTGTATATATCCAAACCACCTTAGCCTCTGTGCTTTAATGTACCTTACGATGTCTTCTCCGTCCATTAACTTATTTATCTCATTGTTCATAAGAGGCCTGAGTTCTCCATGTGTTTTCTTCGGTCCCAAGATCCTTCTTAAAATTCTCCTCTCTAGAATTCTCAGTTTTTCTTCGTCATTGTTTGTCAGACACGTTGTTTCAGCTGCATATGTTATTACTGGTCTAATTGCTCCTCTATATATTTTCATTTTTGTTACTTTAGTAAGGTTACTGTCTTACTGTGAGATATTTCCAGTATTCTATTTCTATACTTCTATTGTGTCTTCCGTTTACAGTCACACCTAAGTATTTACAGTATTCAACTTTTTGGAAATGATATGTCCTCGTTTTCAGATCTTCCTTACTATTTTGCTTTCTAGAGCTTATCATATATTTTGTTTTATCTTGGTTTATTTTTTGACCTCTGCTTCTCTTGGTAAACACTCTATTGCTTCTTTCAGGTTTTGTTTATCTCTTGCTATAAGTGCTAAGTCGTCTGCATATCCTATAATCTGTGTATCTGTGTGGAGCTTTATATGATCGTCCTATTCAGCCCTGAACTTTTAATGGCTCCTTCTAGCGCAATATTGAACAGCACCGTCGACAAAATATCCCCTTGTCTCACGTCTATCTTTATATCGATGTGTCCTGTTTCTCCACGACTTGTGCTAACTTTCGCTCTGGAATTTTTCAAAGTCATCTTCGTTAATCTGATAAGTTTTTTTGGTATTTTCATATTTTCCATTTTAAAATATACCCTATATGAAATAATGAAACTTTTGTTTGAAGCCATTTTTGGTAAAATGAATAACTAAAGAAGTATGAAAAGAGCCGTCTTAGATGGAACATCCTATATTCATAAAAATTTAAATATCTTGTAAGGTCGCAGGAAGTCGCAAAATATGATGGTATCAGCTTGAAACCAAGTGTTGTATTAATCTATCACATTATACAGCGCGATATTGCAAGAGTTTTACGAAACTATCAATAATAGATTAAAATTAATAATTTTTATTTTCCTGCTAAACGGTTACATTAGAGCATAGATTTCAAATAATTTCTGGAATAATGTACTTATGCATTCTTTCTTCAGTAAAAAGTTTATTGCAATTTAGAAAAACATCAACGAAGTAATTCAAATTTGAATTTTTTTCTGATTTAAGAAAAACATTATTCTTCAGCTATTATGTTGCTTATTTTTTAAAGAAATTAAAAAAAAGTTAAAGATGTTTTAACAAATCAACATAAGCAACAAATATGTATGAAAAGATTTTCTGACCGATCCCCGAAGCATTAGGTTAAGTCGTTCCACATTGCGGCCCTTAAGAAAACAAGTTATTGTTTTTATCTCAAAAATAAATGAAGGCTGTTAAAAATTGATAGCGCCATTGAATGTAACGTCGTAGCTCCTTTAAAATTATATGTTATAAAGAGCCGATTTCATAATAGGACTTTAAATTTAAAATTGCTTTATCCTAAAAAAATACATGTGTTTCCCCATTCTTAAAGCGATTTTAAATTATAGCTTCCTTAAAGTCTGATTATGAAAACGGCCATTAAGCCACCATGCCATTTAAAACTGTAAAATTCATAGTGCGCTCCGCGCACTTTGATTTGGTTTTTGTCTGAATTTTCTGTCCACTGTTAGCAAGACGGGTAGGGAAGGAACTTTAGACTAGCCCTGTATGTTCGAAAACATCACATTTCTGATACTACTATATAATGGTTAAAAATCTAGAAACTGTATTACCGAGAAAATTAATTTACTCATTGACAGATGGCTACAGTATGAAATACAATTTTAATTGGTTTCATTGTTGGACCACTCGGATTTAAGAGTAGATATAAATCAAAGAGGTGATTCATCACGTCACCGCTAAGGCTGAAAGGGTTAAAAACTAGAAGACTATTTGAACGCGCTTTAGAATTTAACATTTCACGAAGACCTCGTTCACGTTATGCCGAAACTTGCCAATTGGCAGAGTCAAAAGGCATTGCCAAGAGTGACGCAGACATGTTCGTCAGCACAAGCCAACTGTCATGCCAATCGAATCTGACATGAATCGGTCGGGACGTGGTCGACACCAAGAAAGTCGCTTGCAAATGCTGATACGTGCCAATTGGCATTGCTAAGAGTGATGGTTGTTGTAGGGCACTATATAAATAAGTAACCACTTCGAACAATGGAAAATTGATATCAAATTTAATTAATTGACGGGTTAGAGCATTAATTCCAAGAACAACATATTTTCCAAGTTATCGAATTAGTTCCTTAATGTTTCCACAGTGTATAATTTATTATTGTAAAAAGTGAACAAGAGGTGTTTTCACGTAAGCTCTGAATTTTAAACACTAATCACGGTTGAGTTGAGATAAAATATGGTGATAATTACATGCAAATATCTAGAAGTTACTTTTAGAAATGATTTAAATAGGAATAGTCATGTACAGAATATTTAAAAAAAAAGGCTTATAAATTTTTATATTTCATTACAAGAAATCTTAAAGGCTCTAGTAAACCCGTACATCAAAAAGCTTACCTGCACACCATTTCGTGGACACTCATTAGTTATAGTGAGTTCTGGCATAATTTTTAATAGTTCTATAGTTCCTGATTGGTAAAATCGATAGTTCTATTCATTAAAGCGAAAAAAAAGCCAAAGTGCTAACTGAGACGCAAGGTAAACATAGCGCCTCTTTGTCCTACGCAAAATTAACACACAATTCTTATAGGAAATTAAAAGATCTAAAGTTCTACATGGGTTAAAAGAAGAGTTCTAGAAAAAAACATTGCTATTTTTTTAATTTAAAAAAAACTGTAATAACTATGGGTCGGGGTAATATATTTTGCGCGGTTCTAATTTTTGTGAAGCGGGCAATATAAAATATTAGGCCGTAGCGTGCAAACAAACGCGAGGGCTGCGGAGACAATTAACGCCGCTACAGCAATGGTGTTACTCAGTATAACAAAAAACACAGCAATATTGCCGTAATAAAAAATTACAGTTATGCAACCAACTCTTCTTGTTTAAATGTGTAAAGATTTTCGGAGTAATTAGTTGACCAATTGTACCTCGACCTCCGCCACATTATATCAGATAGTGAGAACGCCGTAAATTATTTTCACTGTCCCATTACACAATGTGCCTGTTCGATACATTTTTACGGCGCTACTGAAACGATGGCGTGTACTTAACTTATTCAAATCCTATCCTTACTAATAACACAAAATGCATAGTTACAGGAATACAGATGAGACGCTGTCGAATATTCGACAGTTCTGTGAGTTCTACAATTTTTTCCTTAGAACGTATCCAACGATTTTGCGCAGAGTTCTAGCCATAAGCCTCATTAGCTTATTTTTAAGCAATTTTAAATGCCGCGAAATTCGAGTTATACACGTTATAACTGACACGCTGTCGAATATACGACGTTCTGTGAGCCCTATAATTTTTTCCTTGTAGTTCGGAACATATTCAATGACTTTCCACATAGTTCCAGCCATAAATCTAAGTAGATTATTATTTAGCAATTTGAAACACCGAGAAATTCGAATTATACGTACGTAATGAGTGAGACGCTGTCGAAAACACGACAGTTCTGTGAGCTATATAATAGGGTACATGACAATAATATAAAATTATTAATTAAAGCTCTCTAATCGAGACTATAGTCAATAACACACGCGAAAACACCAAATTTGTACGTTTTTTAAAATTTATTATTCTCTTAAATTAATAAATAAAATCGAAAATATTCAAATATAAATCACGTGGTTTCGAAAGGCTTCCCATTCCTTGTGACGTCAGTATTCATACATTGTCCAAAAGCGATCGTAAGATGTCGCTATTTTATGTGTTCATTGTCCTTGACGTTTATGTCGTATGCAAACCCTTGTCAAATAGTTTGAATGTTTGCTCTTAATATGTGCTGAAAAATATAGTTTTAATTTAAGCAACAATTACAAAGTGAATATAAAGAAATTATTATATTTTATATGTTCATCATTCTTACATCGCATTTGCGAATAAATTGGGCAAGTCGTTTTTGGTCTGCAGTGGGAATGTCGAGGCTACGTTTCTGCTGAAGAAGCCCCAAGCAGGGCTGAAACAGCTGTCCAGAGGCTGCTCGAGGTTCTCACTGCAATCAAAAACGATTTGCAGAAAATTTTTCTAAAATCTTTCATTATGCTTTGACAGCAAGCATGGCCGCCTTGCATGGGGGACTCATTAGGAGCAAATCCCGCTTCAATATGTCTATCCTACTGCAATGTTAGGTCAAAAAGCGATAGTAAGATGTCGCTATTTTATATGTTCATCATTCTTACATCGCATTTGCGAATAAATTGGGCAAGTCGTTTTTGGTCTGCAGTGGGAATGTCGAGCTTCTGAGAGCGCATGTGCGAAATGAGCGGCCGAACGCGGCGCAACGGTCAATGGGTGATGGCCTCGTTCAGGTAACCACAGGAGCTGAGTTACTAATTCAACATAGCTATTGAACAGACATGCTTTTGGAGTGCCAAGCTTCAGCAGTTAGTATTCTCACATTAACCCTTTAAGAACACGAGTTGTTAACTTTCAATATGCTAAGTCTGCATCAGGGTCTGCATTCAGTGATCAACTGAACATGGCCAAAAAACGGACGTTCCGCCAGAATTCCTGCACACATTCAATATGGCCGTCAATTACCGATCAGCTGTTTTGGTGGATAAGTAAACATTAGATTATCTTATCGAATTTCATCATGTTTCGACTATTTTGAGCTCATGTAATTTTTCTAATGAAACAAGCTTTTGTGTTTTAAAATAAGAAGTATATCTTACGAAATAAATAAGTTTTTCAAGTAGCGACATCTGGTGGCATTAGAATGACTGCCCGCCTACTTGGATTCGGAAAATTGTAGTATGAACTTCAAAGGTGCCGACAGAAGCTGCCCTACTGATTGATGTCTATACTGTGGTGAAACGCTTATAAATAATTTATTCGGAGTTCTTGCACAGGTATTTTTACATTATAGCACAGCACAATACTGATAACATGTCTTACTATTAATTGTAATAAATTTTATGTGTTTGTATTGATATTAACTTATTAGGATTTGACAGCATATGAACATTGACGTCACACGGTCAGAATGTGCGTTTTGGCGGGAATTTAATCAATTCGAATTTCTTTAATCTTTTACGACTTTAATATTCATTTATCAAAAAAAAGAAATATATCTAAATTATCGTATTTTTACCTACTTTAAAATAAAATTCTTAAAAAAAAATGTTCATGTAGCTTATTCTTTCATTTTAAATAGCTCACACTGTTATAATGTTTTACATGTTTAATTCAAAATTATTTAAAATGGATTTATCCTTAAAAAAATTGTATGTCATCCGTAAGTTTCAGTTTATAATTACAAAATTTTTAGTATTTCTAACTTTACGTCAAAACAAAGATCCACCTTTTTTTGGTCAGCAAACTAGGTAATTCACTAAAAGAATTGTCACTGCTTAATATAAAATATACCCATAATACATCCACTTTGAAATGAGCAAAATTAAAAATTCGTACAGTTTCAAATATGTACCTGTATTCCGAGAATTACACTGAAGATATGAACTCACAAGTTATTCTTGAAAATCTGCTTCCGAAAATCCCGCTTTAATTTGGCAGTGGTTCAAAATTGCAACTATTTCAAACTCAGAGGTCAATGGAATTTCCTTAGCTTATAAAAAGACGAGACATAATTACGCTTATTTTTTCACAAATCCACATGTTCCATCTTCAAGAGTGAGAGGGTGAAGGGGGACAATTGATTTCAACTTAAGAGATATATCACAATTTAAGAAATGACAAAAAAAATCGTACATGATGCAATTAAACTAACTTTGTTTTCAAAGTATAATCTCGTGTGATCTGATAAAACCTAAAATACAGAGATCTGAAAAGAATTCCCAGCTCTCGTCGTTCATTTATTAATTAGTGATTATAATATACTTAAACACTTGTCATTACATTTTCGGCATATTCACGAAATTGCTGTAATTACCTATTCAGTAAACGTAAACTATTATTACCATAACAAAAAAGCCGGTCTTAATTTATACACCAGGCTATGTAATAACACGCATTATCTCGAGGTCAAAAATTCGCTGAAATAAATCAACACCAACTCTAAATAAATCCCTCAGGGGGCAGTATTTACTTGGTCCACAATATTCACTTTCGTTTTCTACAAATGGGTCACTGGGCGCCGACTATAAAAGCCGGCTTCTGGCCCTAATAGTTTGCAGGATCGCAGTCCCGTATCTATTTAAGTTGCTAAACGACAATCACGCATTGCGTGGCCTAAATTGTTACATAAAAATCCAAATATCTGCTTACCGACTCAGACAACTCATTCAGACCCGCCATCTTGCCACAACAAACTGCGCAAAATATTTGCGCACATTTTTCGAGGAAATGCTAAATTATCTGCATCACACCATGTTTTTAAATATCAAAAGACATTTAACATTTAAATTAGGTTTCCTTTTATGAAGCTACACAAGAAATAAAAATGAATTTGAAAGGTGTTTGTGCTGCCCTCTGTAGCTGCAAGGAGCCAATAAATGTTTAATTTCCATGGGCACTAGAACAATAGGACAGGATTTACTTTAGATATGTTCGTTTGTCACACGTTTGTTGCACTAATCTGCACTCAAAGTATTCATCTTGTATTAATGTATGAGGTAAGAACAAAACACAAATAGTCTGAGTGTGTACTAGTGCAACAAACGAATAGACCCTTTTCTATAAGCAATTACAAACATGTCCATAAAGGAAAGGCAAGATTGCAAACATGCTGTAGCCCAGACCCATAGATAAGTATAAATAGATGGGACAGTCAATGTAGTAGCACGAATACTTTCTAAAGCGCCCTCTTTACGGCTTGGAGAAAAAGTAACCCTAGTTCCAAACCTGAGTATACTAGTTAGATATTTGAATATACAATTTGCTACGGCTGCGCAAAGTCATGACGAGTTATGCTCTAAGCTGTAATTTGACAAATTTTTGTTTAAAAATTAAAAGAAAACACAAGACATTTTAACAAATTATAATTGAGTAAAATAAATACAATATGAACAGAGTTTTTGGCTGTGCACGAAACATTACATTTTTCATAGAGAATGTATAAATAAGTAGCATGTGCAATTAATAAATATAGGTTCGGTATTATAAACGCAAAATAAATTTACTACACTAGTGTCTTATAACATTTAGAGGAGATTGAAACGAAAGCTATAGATTAAAATAAAACATTTTTCTTAGTTCGCTTTTCACCAAAACCCAATAATAATAAACAGCAGTTTAAGGGCCCTATTCTGTATCAAAACCGTTAAATTTAAAGGGCTGCTAAATTTTGTTATGGTAACAACCAATCATTGAACTGTATTTTAAACTCTAAATTTTAACAGCCCGTTAAAAAGTTACAGAATACGCCCCTAAGTTTCTTTTCATCCTTAATTTATACCTATATCTTCTTAATTGATAAAACTCCTTTCACAAATTGAAACAATTGATTAAATAAACTAAATTTATCAAAACATCTTTAGATATTACAATTGTAAAGGCATTCAATTGTAGAATAATTTTATCTCGCGTTTATAATACCAGGTCATAAGCAAGTAATTTATAATTACTTATTTACTTAATACAATTACTTGGAACACATATTTAATATCTTAAACACTATTTCCTTCGTTTTAAAAACAATATCCTGGCATCTTTAAAAACTTGTGGGTCCTGAACATTCAATTTTCGTAGATCTTTCCCACAGGGTACTAAATTAATTTGTTTAACATAATTAAAAAGTAATATTTTCGTAAAATAAGAAAATATTAATAAAGTGACTTGCTTTTTATGTGAAGTACAATTAATTTCAAAACTATATTTGTGGCAAAGAGTTGCAATTACTCTTTTCTTTAAATTTAGAGAATGTATATTATTTTGTAGTAAATGTAATACTAAAGCATATGCATGAAAAAGAACATTTAGTATTTCTTCTCTTACATAAAATAGCTTAGAATTAATATTAGAAGACTTCAGTGTGGTGAAATGATGATATCTTGAAGATGCAGTTTCGGTCAGAATACTGTTTTTGCAATCTGCACACGTTCTCATTAAAGAAATTTTGCGCATAATAAAACCACAGACATAAGCCATGATTTGCTTCATAAATGTAGTCCTTGTGCTATGGATTACTTGCGAAACAGTAAATGGTTCCACTATCACCACTTCAGAATTTAATGATGCATTCTAAAACATAAAAATTATTTAGTAAAGAAAATAACTTAATAAGGAAGTAATTCACCTGCATAACAAATTTTTTTAGTGTAAAAAACAGTGATGAATCATCGTCTTCGCAGTTTCCTCTCAAGGAATGTTTGCTTGTTAAAGTATTGACCATTACACTTTTATATAAAGGTGTAAAAGATGATATAGTGGGCTTTACGTGCCTGTATCCCTTTTGTCTAATTTTCCCGAAAAAGTTTTCAAGGGGACCTTGATTAAAAGTACGCGGGATGCGACTTTTAAATCCAACATTAAATAAATTTGAAAATAATAACTTAAAATTTTTTAAGGTGAAAATGAAATTTTCTATGGAGGGTGTTCTCATTTTCTTCCCTTGGCCGTTAACAAAATACATTGTCTGCAATGTTTTGATGCAGCTATTCCAAAATTCAAAATGACCTGTTTTTTGGGATACTGCTTTTTTCCACTGTTTTGTTGAATGTATAGTGCTACCATTCAAGCTGTCAAATAACAAGTCGAAAAATTGACAACATTCAGCAGTGTCCATAGCTGATTTTTCCAACTGTATCGTTTCATCTCCCACATTAACAGCCACACCTAAGAGCAAATGATATGTGCAATGAAGTTCATGCAGTTATATATGTGAATCTCTTACCAGAAAATGCCATTAAATTAATTGCTCTTGCTACAGAATTACTAAAGACTTGAGTACAGAAGGATACTTTCATTTTCCGTACTGCTGCAGGATTCACATGATAATCTGTTAAGCGAGGCATACTTCTAACATTCCCTATGTAAGGATCCATTTTATATGAGTTATAGATATGCTGCCACTTAGCAATCTGAAAAGTAAACTGCTTTAAACAACTACCTTAAATAATAAGTCATTGGCAAACTTTTTACTTTGACATAAAAAAGAAATAATGCTTATAAATATGTACCTTCTTATGTGAATCTATTTCAAAATGTAAATTATATATCAGCAGATTATTCCGGACACCTTTCAGCAAATGTGGTACGTCAAACAGTGGAATAATTTCGCTACCATTTAAAGAAAAGGTATTGCTATAACATTCAATTCCCTTGCGTAAATTTACTGCACGAGTCTCTGAAATTAGGCTTTTGATTGCCGATACATTGTTTGTGCCTTGGTCGCAAATAGTGGCTACAATAATTAATCCTGCTGCTGATGCCTCCGCAACAATTAATTTAATTATGTTCATAATATCTGCGGCTTTGGTACCTCCTTGTACTGCATTATAATATACAGGTTGTTTCCATTTGCTAAAAATTCCCCGTAACATGTACACCTATACAAAAAGATTACATATTATTTTTGGCACATTACAAATAATAATAAATAATAATCAGTATTACTAATAACAAAAAATTACCTGAACATAATTAGCTATTCGACCAGTTGTTTTAAATCCAAAATTTTCAAATCCTTCCACATAATCTTGTTTCACATTATATTGAAGGTGTGAAGTTACATTCATCTCGTCGAAAATTAATATACAATATCTATCCAATGGATTTGAAAATGCAGTACACTTGAATAATTCAAAACTCGCTGAGCTAAGACCTGGTTTAATTTCAATATTTTGCAAAAGACGTTGCAATGTTTTTTCAGAAGGCAGATCAAATATATTTGACAATAGTCTATATCCACTACCGCTCTGTTTGTGTAATGCCAACGCCAGTATTTTATCATCAATATTGTATCGGTGACCTTTTCTTGGTTTATTAAGGTTTTCTAATTGACTTGCAAAAAATCTAGCGCGTACTCGGTCCATACTTGATGTAGCCTGAGACAATAATTCCATACTCGTTTTTCCCTGTTTTTCCTTGAACTTTCCTTCCAGTCTTTTGCGAATCTTATTTGAAGATCTTAATTGTCTTTTATTAAGACTGAACTTTAGTAAACAAATACTTTGATTTTGGAGACAAATCGCTAATTCTGTGCTTTCCAATAGCAGTTAATATATGTTCTTTACCTCCTAATAAAAACACAAGTATCTCAGTTACAAACAGCATTACACAAAAATGAAAAGTACTATCACACTATTGAAACAGGTATTTTCTTCCTTATGTAAACAAAAATTCAGTGCCATGCAGAGTTTATGTATACATGAAGTTATTTTAACATGAAACATAGCTGTTACATTATGAAATGTATGTACGAATCTGAGAATCCATAGCAACATATAAATTTTGTAAATTAAATTGTCTTTTTTAAAATAGAACAAGAAAAGGACATTAGACACACATTAGATGACAGCTGTCGTGAATATGTTCTGTTATACACGGTGGCCAGAAAAATGCGGACAAACGCCAGGTAGAACGATTCTTTGTTCAATTCTGAGGCGATAATCTTAATCCAAAAAAGTTATGCGGTCCTTCCTTAAGGCGCACGAGACCATCAAACCTTAAGATGTACGGCTAAAATTTAGCAAAATTCGTCAAATTTATCTATGTAAAATCATTGTGGTGAAATTTAGAAATGGAATTATCTCAAATGCATTGATGTAACTAATCGATTAATACCAATGGTTTACATTTTTAACATTTCTTCATTGGCTTTTTTGAAATTAAAGTACATATGGCAACGTGGTACTGTAAGGCTGCTTGTTTAAAAGTAGTAAGTAGTTGTCAAATTTTGACGTTTCTCATGTGACATTTGGCTCTTGAAATAAGATAAACATTTTGTGCTGTTCTTAGTACCGAACAATGTTTACCTTTGGAGAATACGCCGACATGTATATGGTATTCGGATTTTGCAATGGAAATGCAAACTTGGCAAAAGTAGAATATCAAATACGGTATCCTCAACGGCGACATCCATCCACCAACACGTTCCGTAGAATGGATCAGCGACTTAGAGAAACTGGCTCCTTTATACCGAATTATCGTAACAGCGGTAGACCTAGAGGGCGTCGAACAGTTCAATTAGAAGAGCAAATATTGGATGCTGTTTACGAAGATCCGACGTCCAGCACAAGACAAATAGCTCGGGAACTAAATATTCCTAGCAAAACAACAGTGCACTCAGTACTATCTCAAAATTTGTTGCATCCGTTTCATGCAAGGAAAGTGCAGCCTTTGTATGTGAACGATAATGTGCACAGAAGAATGTTTTGTAACAATATTTTACAAAGGATTCAAGAAGAGCTGAACTTTTTATTGCATATTCTCTGGAGCGACGAATGCTTGTTTACGAGAGATGGCGTCTTTAATAGCCATAATTTTCATTTTTGGGCGGACGAAAATCCCAAGGCAGTAAGGGAAATTGGACATCAGAGAAAATTTTCGGTAAATGTTTGGCTGGGGATTTTAAATCTCCGAGTTGTTGGACCAATATTTCTTCCAAATCGTCTAAATGGAATTGAGTACGTTAACGTTTTAGAAGAAGTACTGGATAATATTCCACTGAATTTGAGACCCAACATGTTGTACATGCATGACGGAGCCCCTGCTCACAATGCCAGAATTTCTAGGGATTGGTTAAACAAACACTTTCCGAATCGGTGGATAGGGCGTAACGGTCCAATAGCATGGCCGGCAAGATCTCCCGATATTAATCCTCTGGACTTTTTCGTTTGGGGGTTTTTAAAGGAAAAGGTCTATGCAACGCCTCCAGTGAACGAAGAGGATGTAATTAATAAAATTACGGCGGCAGTTCGATTAATCACCCCGGATATGTTGGAGCTCGTTTTGAATTCGCTTCCTCGAAGACTACCTACCAATTTGAACAATTCATATTATCTTTAAATTTGAATACAATTGGTATCCATGTTAACATAAAATTCTTGCTAATTTGCGTATTTACCTGATTTATAGTAAATAATAAAATGATTACTACCACAGTACTTGTCTGATTAGGTGTTGCCAAATTTACAATTCTTTTAAGCTGCTCGTGTGACTTAAGAAAGCACTGTACTACTTTTTTCAATTAAGATTGTCAACTCAGAATTAAACAAAGATTTGGCCTGCGTGGCGTTTGTCCGCATTTTTCTGGCCACCGTGTATAGTGATTTCAGTTCACGATTGTTTTAAATTCGGACTATCTGTGAAAATCTGACATTTTAGTTGGCGGTATCGTTATCGTCAAAATAAATTTGTTTAGGTTACAGTTGATGAGAACCAAGACTTTCTCTTTGCTGCTTTTAACGTACCTTTTCTTGTTATTTTTGACATTTTGAACGACACGCAGTTGGAGAACAAAATTCGAATTAACAACAGGCCAATATTTTTTTAAAGAAACATCATATGACCCGACACCAACTTAATAAAAAAAAGTATCACAGCTCACTGCATATTTAAAACAATTGTGAACAGTGTTTAGGTACTACAAAATAATGGACCATATGCATAAAAATAAAGCAAATGCTTTTGCTTGAACTTTTTAAAGAAAACTAGCTAATATTTGGAGAAAATTAAATTCTAAACTATTGTGATCGAAGTACAATTAGACTTTTTATAAAAGGAACTGAATTAAAAGCATTTGCTAAATTTTTATTCATATTGACTTTCTAAATATTAGATAAGAAAACAGAAATTCTTTTATACACAAGTTTTCAAAAATATTCACTTTCTTCTCCTGACAGATGTTCCAATTTAAAATGGACAAATTTTATGTCTAGAAACCCTAACGACGTTGATCACGCAACGATATTTCTAAAAATAGAAAGCTTTTATAGTAATATGAACAGCAATGTTATTTGTTGAGATATTTTGCTTTATTTTTGGAACAGTGTATTTAAATTTTTAGATACAACGATATGCAAAGTAATAATTTTACCTTTTTTGGGATTTTTGACTTTTAAATCATCTTCACCTGATGTAGATGGCATGGATAATGACTCACCCTGATCACAATGAACTGAAAAAAATGTATAGATAATGTATAACAGCAAAGTATGATCACAACTAATCAGTTAATCAAATTAGAATAATTAAATGTCTTAAAACAATTGTCTTACCTCTCGGTGGGGTAACAGCTGCTGAAGTTGATGGCTGTTGAAAATCCACAGAAGCAGGAAAATCTTAAAAAAGAAATTTTTCTTAATAATATGAATTATAATGTAAATTAGTAGTTTAATTCTAAACAAAAAATTTACAAATATTCTCACCTTCTAAAGTAGGTTGATCTATCTGTTGAATGGCTTTATTTGTTGCTGGCACCATTTGCAGAGGTTCTAGATAACGAACAGATAAAATAGCGACATCTTACTATCTCTTTTTGACCTGACATTGCAGTAGGATAGACAAATTGAAGCGGGATTTGCTCCTAATAAGTCCCCCATACAAGGCGGCCATGCTTGCTGTCAAAGCATAATTAAAGTTTTAGAAAAATTTTGTGCAAATCGTTCTTGATTGCAGTGAAAACCTCGAGCAGCCTCTGGACAGCTGTTTCAGCCCTGCTTGGGGCTTCTTCACAGATGAACAGATAAAATAGCGACATCTTACTATCTCTTTTTGACCTGACATTGCATTCCTACTGCAATGTCAGGTGAAAAAGAGATAGTAAGATGTCGCTATTTTATCTGTTCATCATTCTTACATCGCAATTGCGAATAAATTGGGCAAGTCGTTTTTGGTCTGCAGTGGGAATGTCGAGCTACGTCTCTGCTGAAGAAGCCCCAAGCAGGGCTGAAACAGCTGTCCAGAGGCTGCTCGAGGTTTTCACTGCAATCAAGAACGATTTGCACAAAATTTTTCTAAAACTTTCATTATGCTTTGACAGCAAGCATGGCCGCCTTGTATGGGGGACTTATTAGGAGCAAATCCCGCTTCAATTTGTCTATCCTACTGCAATGTCAGGTCAAAAAGAGATAGTAAGATGTCGCTATTTTATCTGTTCATCATTCTTACATCGCAATTGCGAATAAATTGGGCAAGTCGTTTTTGGTCTGCAGTGGGAATGTCGAGCTACGTCTCTGCTGAAGAAGCCCCAAGCAGGGCTGAAACAGCTGTCCAGAGGCTGCTCGAGGTTTTCACTGCAATCAAGAACGATTTGCACAAAATTTTTCTAGTTCTAGATAACATTAATAAAATAAAATGAATAACAATTACTTCCTAAAATCAAATGCACATAAGTTACCTGGTAAATGCTCAGTGGGAAAAGCAGTTTTAAGTAAAACTTTGTTTCTACCAAAACTATTCTCTGTAAAATGTTTACGACAAACCCGGCAATTTTTATATACAATTTCTGGAGGTCTTTCTAATAATTCTTGTCTGCCACAGGCTAGTATCCATCTCTGAAAAAGTTGAGAATATTTTCCGGGATTTGGAAATCTATGTTTGCTTTCCAGGCTCCCAACACATCCAGAAACTGCACAATACACGCCCATTTTGTCACTGAAAATCAGAATTGGCATTTCTTTTCCACAATTACATTTTTTTTATCACTTACCAGCAAAGCACAATGCCAGTATTCGTAAAATACACTAATAATCAACACAATTTTTGTTTTTATAACCTTAATAGAGGTGTATGCGAAAATATGTCTATCTGCTATAAACTAAATCTATATTCGTCTTTTATGCAAAATCACAAAAAGTAATCTTGCTCCAACGAAGATTTTAACTTGCTTGAAACGTTCAAACAGACACAACAACCGTACAAACAATTTGCCATGCATTCAAACACCGGTACACTAACCACAAATTACACAGGCCGAGTGGTTGCACGCTACGGAAACAAGATCAAAAACAGGAAACAAGAGCAGGACGTTAAAGCGCTAAATTTAAACTAATACAGCTGCTGCCCTCTCATCAGCTTGGAGAAATATTACTAAGTCATTTTCCTAAGTATTAAAGCATGCTATGTCAACTCAATATAAAAGTGCCGGACCTTGTGTTTGAAACTTGGGTTACTTCTTCTTCCAAAATCTGTAAGCGCCACCGTCGCAGAAACTGCATCATATATTGGCAATACTGACTAGCTTGGTGTAATTTCTGTTGGCAAGACACACGCGTCATACGTTATTACAGCCGGCCCCGACGCCATTGTCTGTGGCCATTGCCAGTTTAGTTTTAACACGTGGTAGTTTTATGTGCTTATGCAGCGAAGTGGCTTTACAGTGTTTCATCAACAAAGCTTATTTTATTTGTATATTTATTCGATTTTTAATTCAGATATGGGACGAATTAAATGCTGTGTGAAAAACTGCAATTTCCAAGGTATGTTCAAAGTTCAAATATTTTATCATAATGAAGTAGCGCTATCAAAAACGGAGAATAGCTGTCTATATATGTAAATATATTAATTCAACATAAGTAAAAATGTTTTCAAATTGTAAATGACAAGCTCAGTATAATAAGTTTGGTTATAATAGGTACAAGAAGACATCGCTTTCCCAATCCTAAAAAGGAAACAAAGAGAATGACAGAATGGATAAAGGTTCTAAAAGAAAGCTTGCCTCCTATGAGTGCACAGGAAATTTATGAAACAAAAAGAATTTGTGATTCACATTTCACAGCCGACAGCTTTAGCCCAGGAACAAATCGTCTGAAACATAGCTCTTTACCATCATTGCATTTAGCTGGTATGTACACAAAGAATATATGTAATTTGCCGCAATATCTAGGTTATTTTTCATTATTTATATTTTTTAGGCATAGTCATGATGGAAAGCGAATGTAGTCCTTCTACTAGTGGGTATGAAATTTCTTTGTCACAAAGAGAAGAGCAGGGTAAGAGAAAATATTTTTTTTAGCTGCAGTATGACTTAAATTAAAGTTCAAATGTTGAGGAGTGGTAGTTTATGTATACCAAACAATAGTCACTAGTAATTAGTATTATTTGCTGAGCAATGTACCCTTAAAGTATTAATGAAAAATGAAAATAAATACAAGGAAATAATAAAGTAAGAGAATGAGATAGTAAATTGAGAAAATTTGTTTTAGTGTTCACGTCTAGTATGTGTGGTACTAGCACAGAAAAATCAGGAGAAGAGATTGAAGAGGGGAACATTGATCAAAGTGTAGGAATAGTAGATGGAACCGTTGAAGCAGGAATTGGTATGTTAAGCTTTTTATATATTCATAGGCAAAAAGCACTTTTAGAGGCAAATAGCTTTCTCACACCTAGTTTAGTCTAGTCAAATACTATTTAATATGCTTTTATATCAACATTATGCAAATTTTCATAGTGTCTATATAAAAATTGAAAAGAACTTTTATACCACTGTCATTGGCAACAGTCAGCTTCAATTATAATTAGATTATTCATTATATTCCAGGCGTGAGAAAAGAAAGAGGTAGAAAATTATTAAGAAAAGTTGGAGTGTCTGTCAGACGTCATTTGTCACCCAAAGCATGTCAGATGTATGGACAAGCAATGACTTTACAAAAGCATGTTACAAAATTACAAACAAGATGCAATACGTTTCGACAAAGATTAGCTGCAGCAGAAAAATTAGCAAAAGATAAAACTTTTCTTACTGTTTCCACAAGCATGAAGAGATCAGCAAGTGTATTTACGCGAATGCAAATGCAACAAACACGTAAAGAGTCTAAGGGCCACAGATTTACTTTGGACGAGAAGATCTTATCCTTGTCAATCTATAAGCAAAGTCCAAAAGCATATAGATACCTTTCAAAACTGTTTACGTTACCCTCTCGAAATACTTTGATCACGTTATTGAAACAAATACCTTTACATCCGGGAATAAATACATCTGTATTCGACTCATTGAAGAAGCGTGTTTCTAAGATGAAACCATCAAACAAATACTGTAATATTTTGTTTGATGAAATGAGTTTAAGTCTTCAATGTGAATTTAATATAAGAAGTGATGAAATTATAGGATTCGAGGATTTTGGCTCTATTGTGAAAACGCAAAAATTCGCTGACCATGTGTTAGTGTTCATGATACGTGGAATTCGTAAAAAGTTTAAACAACCAATTTGTTACACATTTTGTCAAGGCAGTACCAAGACAGCTGATTTAATGCGTTTAATACAAGAAGTTATTCGTGCTGTGCGATCTACTGGTTTAATAGTTGTTAGTACTATATGTGACCAAGGAACATGTAATATTGCTGCGATTAATAGACTTATACAGACAACACAGGGAAAATATTTTCGCTTGGGCATGGAAGTACATCATAAATATTATGAAATTGATGATATACCAGTAATACCACTGTTTGACCCTCCGCATCTTTTAAAGGGAATTCGCAATAATTTACTAACGAAGCATTTGCAATATTCCAAAAATGGAGAAATAAAATTTGCCAAATGGGACCACATTGTGTCCTTATATGAAGAAGACACCCGTTTAGGTGAAGATGTCCGGTTATTACCAAAACTAACTGTAGAACATGTGTATCGTGATAAAATACCCAAGATGCGAGTTAAACATTGTTCACAAATTTTTAGTGAAAGAATGTATGCTGTTATGAAATCTATGACTGGTATGTTTACTTAATAATTACAGCAATGCAATTTTTTAATCTTTTATTTTAATTTTCAGCAAAGCAAATTTTACCACCAGATGCTGCAGATACAGCTGATATATTACAGTTTTTTGATCATTTATTTGATACTGTAAATGGTAATTTTCATAAAGTGGTACATGGAAAAATGTATCGTGCTGCCCTTACACATCAATCTCTTCACCACAAATTTTGGTTAGAAGCTATACAGTTTCTAAAAACCATGTATTTCGTTGATGTTTCGTCACGTGCAAAGTCGATACCACCTTCAATCTCCAATTGGATCCGAACAATAGAAGGTATAAGATAGTATTTGTTATCGAAACTATTTTGATTTCTTACAGTTTTAATCTTCTTTTACGCGTCCTACTTGATTTTCACTTTTACCTAAAATCTTTTACACTATCAAAATGTACATTTAATATTATCAGCACCAACAATTACAATTACATATCCACTTTATAATTCTTATCTTTGTTTCAGGCTTCATAGAAATTTGGAAATACTTAAGTAATGAAGGCATGAAAAGCATCCTTACACGCAATTTCAATCAGGATCCCCTAGAAAATTTTTTTGGATCTATACGCAGCCATGGATGTCGCAACGTAAATCCAACTTGTACTGCATTTACAAGTGCATATAAATCTCTAATCATTAATAACCTTGTCAGCGCACATTCTGGGGGAAGTAACTGTGAAGAAGATGAATCCGAGGGATGTCTGATACTTTTGAAGGAATTTGTTTCATCAACTGCTACAAAACCTATATCCACAGACAGAGTACCTGTGAATTTATTATTACCTTTAAGTTCAATATCAGAAATTGAAACAATTTTCTCACATACTTCTACGAATGTATCTGCGCAAACTGTTACGTACGTAGCTGGGTTTGTACTAAAAAAATTATCAAGCGTATATTCACATTGTGAAATATGTAAACAGTCTTTACTGGCAGATTGTCCCAATGCACTGCATGATGTTGTGACACAACGTGAATATTCTACTGATAGAAGAGCTTTGCATTATGCTAACATTAATGTTATTAATTTTGTGAAATTTGTACAGCAATTTGTTCACCATTATTTACCAATAATATGTCACGAATCGCTTATTAAAAAAAAGTTGCAGCTCTCCCTTCAATCATGTTCATATTTAGATTTTATACAATGTAATGTACATAGTAGTATTTTAAGAGAACAATTGTTAACAAAAACGATAAAATTATTTATTTACTCATGGTGCAAAACCATCACCCAAATATTACTCGGGAAGCGTTTTATACAACCAGAAACTACATCAGACAAAATAAAAATTGCAGCATTCCATAGCTTCCAAAAACATGCTAGATTTAAACGTAAGAAATAAACATGTAAACCTTACGTTGTGTTTTCTTTCTTACATTCTTTTATGTAGGAGGTTGTATTGTATCACATACAGTTAATATTTAGTGACAATTCCAGTAAGTACAAAATATTCTTTTACAATAATTACAGTGTAACAAGCATTTGGTTGACACATATTGTTTTTGTTATTGTTGTTGACATTCATCAACGTTTTGTTGTTCATAATGATTGTTTTCATCCTTGTTGTTGCTGCATTAAACGGATTAAACACACCAAGAAAGACTAATTCACTATGTGTCAGCAGTTGCACATCTTCAATCATGTTTGTTTAGGTTTAGTCTTATCTAACTGATCAAACTGTACCAAAAGAACCTATTGGAATATCTACTTTAGGTTCACAATGTCAGTTTGATCTTTTTGATAAGTCTAAACCCTAAACGAATTATTTGCCACTAAAATATCCGTAAACGGGTATTTGTATTTTCGCGCCAATTGATTTAACTCTTCTTCCAAACCTAAGGGGGCGCTTTTAAGGAGACGGTTTGGACCCCTGAGTTGGGCATCTATAGAGTATCTTAATCTATGTATTAAAGCGTTCAATATAAGAGTCTGGCCCGTGCCCAGACCTGAGTAAACGGTTCGGGTAGAACGATTGAATTTGTATAGAATGTTGCCTATCTAAGAAAGTTCTCGTTTTAAATTCATGTTCCAATTTTATTTACCTTTTATTTTTTAGAATTTCCACGTACCGCAAAGGTATTATTTAAATTAGAATAGTGCAGAAAAGGTTATATTTAAATTTGAATATTTTATTTACATTTTCCTCTAATTGTAAATTCCTGTTTTCCTTCCAATTCATCATAAAGCAATAAACGACACAGTACGTAGGTTTATGTTACGCATTAACTAGACCATTTTTAGTATGTTTTCAAATACACAAGCTTTCAAAATTAAAAAAGAAGAAATTTAATTAGCAGATATTATTCAATATTATAGTTTCGATCAAGTAGGCAAACTTCTAGTTGTCATGCATTACTCATTTTCAAACATAATTCGTATTATTTATTTATTTAAAAGGTAATAAATACACTAAATTCTCAAATAATTCCCAGTTTACAGCCAACAATGTCCCAATTTGTCTTGAAAGTTTCTGGAACCAAAATAAATCTATCACTTTATTTTTAAATAGTAAAAATTTTGGTAGACCACTGTCTGTGCCACTGTCATGTTATTGCAGTGCGATACCTGCAAAATAAAATCCCGTTTATTGTGTAGTATTATCGAACACATAATCAAAGAGAAATGTATTATTATTTGAGCATATTAGTGTAGAACAATTTTTTTATTTGAGCATATAGTGTAGAACAATTTTTATTATTCTTATTTATAAATAAATATTTCTTAAGGCTGTTTGCTCGGTCTCAAAATCGTGTTACTCATTTCCTGGGCTTATTTTTCATTAAAATCGTACCAATTTTTCGCGAAATTTTTTTGAATAAAGTCTGTTAGGGGGCTAAAGGCTCGTTTTTCGAGAATTGCCAAAAAGGCCTTAAAAAAATTAAAATTAAAAAAATTCGAAAATGTAAGCCTTTAGCCGAAATTTCGCAGTATTCAATAATAACAAATCGTTGTTTTTTTTATTTTTAAAAATAAGGTCAGGAAATGGAAAACAATTTTGAAATTTTTGTCATAATAAACTTCTGCAAATCTGGTAGTCATGCACATATTTAGTTTTAAAAAGGGAGTACTCAACAAATTTGTGTTATTTTGTTATTTATTTGTGTAGAGTACACATTTACCTTGACATCATTAAAAATCCCTGTTAATGCATGTAATTAATATTATGGGATAACACAGGAATAAACAATAAATAAAATGGGTCGGTGATGTAACATTTTGAATATCAAGTTCACCCAAATAGTGAAACAGAACTGCGTCAAATAATTTTTGTTTCTGCACAACTAATTGAATAAAATATAAATATTTGATGAATACGAGGATTCAGATCTCATCAACTGTAACCTAAAATAAATTTATTTTAACAAGTAACGTTACTGCCAACTAAAATGTCAGATTTTCATAGATAGTCCAAATTTAAAACAATTGTGAACGATTTATATGTAGTACGTTATATCAATCGGTAAACTTCCGCCTATTAATAAAAAATAGATTATAGTTTTAGAAAATCAGAAAATATTCGTTAAAGCCAATTGCCCTTGAATCTGATACTAGTAGATATGTGTTTTCTTCAGTTTCACAGTATTGCCATCTAAAAAAAAATAGGGCATAACTTTCATCTTTGCTGCTTCCTAAGGAGTTATTTTTAACTTCGCTAACTTATAGGGACACTTGATCTCAATTGTAGCATCCTCACCAACTAGTCCATCAGGACTAGCTCCAAGATACGGCATTTCTTTAGATACAAATAATCCGCCGTTATCAACTTTATGTCCAAATTGTGAAAATTGTTTTCTCCCAATTTCTTCATGGTCATGGCACCAATTTGTAACTATACTTCCTGAAAAAATAGAGGAAATTAATTTTTACGCCAATTTTTTGGCATCAGTTGTTTGACGTCTTTTACAGACAATACCAAATTTCGATGCTGTTAGTCTTCGCTCTTTATGCCATTTTACTTTGATGTTTTGGCCAACAGCATTTCTCTCTAACGATTCTAACTCTACCTGAGTCCTGCTCAAGTAGTGCATTAAAGATGATTTCTCTTCTTCTAAGTTTTTAAGAGGGATCACCTCTTCTACTAGTCCGTAGTCACCCTCAGCTTCGGCTGCCTGTTTTCTTTTCTGCCTTGCCCAGGAAATAGTCGTGCTCTGCATTTTCAGTAAAAACGTCTCCTACGCAACATTGACGTATACAGTGTGCCCGGATTTCGTAGGGACAGCATGAGTAACTTCTGTATTTGAAGAGATAGAAAGATGATTAAATTAGCAAAAAGGTGCAGGTTCGAGAGCTTATTAAAAATCCATTTTCAAATATTACTTGTCATGGCCAACTTGGTTAAAATTTTACAAAAACTAAAATTTTAGAAAAATTTTGTGCAAATCGTTTTTGACTGCAGTGAGAACCTCGAGCAGCCTCTGGACAGCTGTTTCAGCCCTGCTTGGGGCTTCTTCAGCAGAAACGTAGCTCGACATTCCCACTGCAGACCAAAAACGACTTGCCCAATTTATTCGCAATTGCGATGTAAGAATGATGAACATATAAAATAGCGACATCTTACTATCGCTTTTTGACCTAACATTGCAGTAGGATAGACAAATTGAAGCGGGATTTGCTCCTAATGAGTCCCCCATGCAAGGCGGCCATGCTTGCTGTCAAAGC
Organism: Prosopocoilus inquinatus; assembly: GCA_036172665.1. NCBI lineage: Eukaryota > Metazoa > Arthropoda > Insecta > Coleoptera > Lucanidae > Prosopocoilus > Prosopocoilus inquinatus. Next base: position 48,924,253 of record CM069870.1, read on the forward strand.
ATAATGAAAGATTTTAGAAAATGGCCGCCTTGCATGGGGGACTCATTAGGAGCAAATCCCGCTTCAATTTGTCTATCCTACTGCAATGTTAGGTCAAAAAGAGATAGTAAGATGTCGCTATTTTATATGTTCATCATTCTTACATCGCAATTGCGAATAAATTGGGCAAGTCGTTTTTGGTCTGCAGTGGGAATGTTGAGCTACGTTTCTGCTGAAGAAGCCCCAAGCAGGGCTGAAACAGCTGTCCAGAGGCTGCTCGAGGTTCTCACTGCAATCAAAAACGATTTGCACAAAATTTTTCTAAAATCTTTCATTATGCTTTGACAGCAAGCATGGCCGCCTTGCATGGGGGACTCATTAGGAGCAAATCCCGCTTCAATTTGTCTATCCTACTGCAATGTTAGGTCAAAAAGCGATAGTAAGATGTCGCTATTTTATATGTTAAAAACTAAAATCTCTTAATTTATTTTATTTGCCGTAACTTTTTTGTTACTTAAGATATTGAGATGCGGTTTGAACTAATTTGCACGATATTTTAAGTACTTTTGTGAGCACTTAATAAAACTAATCCCATTTTTACAAATTTTCAATAATCTAACCTTAAAATTTGAAATTGGTACCTCCTAATTTTTTTGGTCCTTTTAAGAGAGATCTTTTCTCTGAATGCAATGATGTATCACATGATATGGAAACTTCTTCAAAATTTTGGGAAACCGAACTTATTCTTTTTATGAATAGAAATCACTAGTGCCATGATCACAAAACTTTGTTTTCGAGACTGTTGCAAGCCAACCGCGCCCTTGTTAACGTTGGTAATAAAGGGGCGTTTACATTACATACATACTTGTATTTTACATGTGCCCTACATATTGTTTGACAAGTTTGGAAAGAATCTGAAATTTGTCTCATATTACTATTACATTTTTCATGTATTTGACATGTATCCGACATGTTTTATAGGACAGATTTGTGTTCCAAATTAATGGAAAACACAGCGATCGCAGACCATGCAAAGGTACTTACGCATGTGCAGAATAGTTAGCTGTTTTAAATTATTAAACGATCTGATGGTTTGTGACGATGGAGTGAAGACTTGTGCTAAAGATTCATCAGGATTTGTATGCGACAAGTCGACAGTTTCGTAAAGATTTGTTTTTGAATTTATTGAAGATATGTATGTAATGTAAGCACTCCTTAAGGATTGCAGAACTTTAAATAGGTCTTCGATTCACTTGATCGCGACTATACGTATACCAAGTGCTACAAGAACGTAGAACTTACTCGTGAAATATACGAAGCTCAGTATCCAGAAAAGGTTACACAGATGAAGCTGCAGTGCCACTGATCATTCGTGGACAATCGTGTACAAGCGATTAAAATTTTCACCAATGATTTTCTTATCTTTTTGGCACATCATACCCCTAGCTGATGTGATATTGGTTTAAAATTTTAACGGCTCGCTCACCATTGGCTGCAATCGATCAGTGCCATTGCAGCCTAACTTGATAAACAAAAAGCAAAGTTTCTGTGAACATGGCACTAGCGATTCCTGTTCGTAAAAAGAATAAGTTAGGTTTTTCAAAATTTTGAAGAAGTCTCCAAATCGTGTGTTACATCATTGCATTCAGAAATAAATTTTCTCTTAAAAGGGGCAAGAAAATTAGGGAGTACCAATTTAAAATTTTAAGGTTAGGTTAGATTAAAATAAAAAAAAAAGAATTTTATAGGGATAATAATAACGGTAATGAAACAACAAAATGACATTATTGATTTACAAAGGAACATGCGATGCTTTTTTTTGTGTCGTTGTTTCAATTCTGATAAACATTCACTTTCCGACAGCCGTAGTTTTATTTCCTGAGTTTTACATAGTTTCTGTGTTAGATCAGGTCGCCGTTTTTATTTATATCACTTTTACATAAAAAATTTTACTCATCTGAGTGTGAATGAGGCCTTATCCAAATATTGTGAGTGTGTCACAAACTGACATGTAAACCAATCAAAAATAAAGATCAGTGACAGCAGCGTCATAAATTACAAGGAAAACGTTTAGGTGGTAATTCTGTTCTCTGTTCTTTTCGTTTGTGTGTAAAAATGCAGCAACATATGTTGAACGTATGTTTCTTCTAAATATATGCGAAAAATAGTGATACGCCCATTTGAAATCGAGCTCAGCTCTAAGCGAGCATACAGTCTTAAAATGAATGTTTGACATACTACCTGTTTCAAAATCAAAAACCACCAATCTCGCAATTTACCTCCTGGACACAACCGGCAACACTGCTGCGAAAACCCGCTAGTTACAAATTTAGGAAAAAGAAATGTAAGGTTATGTGTCAAGCACGTTTCAAGTTGACAATTATAATTTAACTTGAAGGCTTCCGCGGCCGTCGTCCATGGAGGAATTCTTGGCTGCCGGTTGGAACCGCGTTCTCGGATTTCTTCTACTGCCGACGTTTCGTTCTTCGTTACAGACAATTATAAGTTGCCAGAAAGACAATCATTAGCGTAAAGAAACAAAAATATAAAATTCCGGGCTCAACGTTAGATAACAAAACAAACAAAGTACAAAATGATACAAACGTTTAATGTTAATATGAAAACTGAAAAGGAAGTAAATTATTATGGCAAAGGTTACTGAAAAAAGTTCTGTTACTTTTTCTTTAATTGTCGCTGCATTAAATTTTCAATTAAATTTTGAATTTTACTCTAAACTTTGACAAGAGGTTCCTTTAACTACGCACTTAAAAGGTTTCTGTATTTTCGCGACATCATTAAAATTTGATGCAAACTGCAAATATGACAATGCAAATTTTGACTGACCCGAATGATTATAAGATTAATCTTTGGTAATACCGCACATTGTAGGTAGGAATAAGTCCTGCCTGCTGTATGTATACATTTTGTCTCCGGATGGACTCCGCTATACATATAGACCAAAAATTTTCGAAGTTAGATTTCATGTTTTGCAGTTCAGGTCTGCTTAGCTCGAAATAAATGTGTGCCAAATTTGACGTTGAATTTCTTCAAGGAAGTGGAATTTAGGGAAATATGCCAAATTCCAACATTCCAGAAACAAAAATTGAAATACGGAGAATTGCTTATCACATATAAATAATATTTCAGTAAAGTGGTAAAATAATAATGCCATCTACATATTTATTGACCAAAATACAAATAAAAAGTGATTATTCAAATAATAGTCCACTCCTATTAGCACCGCGTCAATTTCTTACAACTGTACTGATATAGAATAAATTGGTCAAGTCGTTCTTGGTTTGCAGTGAAAATTTCGAGCTACGTTTCTGCTGAAGAAGCCCCAAATAGGGCTAAAACAGCTGTAGAGAGGCTGCTCGAGGTTTTCACCAAATTTTTGCAACAAATTTTTTTGTGCTGTACATACATATAAATAGTCAAAATAAGAATAAGCCTAACTCAGATCGCGAATTGATAAAAGTCGGAAAAATGTAAATAAAAAAAGAAACGAAAAAATAAAGACCATCGAATAATGTTTCTAAACAAACTGAAAAAAAGGAACACAGAAGATTCTTTGCGCCAGCCACAAATAAAGAAGAAACAGAAAACGAATTTCAGAAACAAAAGACGATGGCTTTAATTTTCAGAACAAGAAAATCAAACAAATAAAAAAAACGAAGACACAATTGTGTATTGTAAGTACCTTGGAAAGGATTCTCCTTCGAAAATTTGGAAAAAAAGCAACAAATTTGAGAAACAAAAGCAATCGCTTAAATTTAAACAATAAAAGATCAGTCAAAATAAAGAAAAAACCTAACTCTGACATGTACAGAAACAAATTGAAGAAATTTTGTAGTAAAATAAACTAGCACGAATAAAAGACGATCGAACGATCTTGCTAAAAAACAAACACGGAATGTTCTTTGCGCAAGCAACAAACAAAAATTAAAAAAAATCAGAAACAAAAGACGACCGCTTTAATTAAAAAGAAGAAATGTCAAACCCAACCAAATTAAAAATCAAAGACAAAAGTGAAAGTATCTTAGGCGGGATTCTCGTCTTTGAAAATTAAAAAAAAAACAATTCAGAAACAAAACGCGAACGCTTAAATTTAAACCAAAAATTTATTTAAAATTAAAAAAAAAACTAACCCTCATTTGGATACAAAAGGCAAATTGAGAACAAAATAGGAAAAATTAAGTAAACGTAAATTAAACAAAAAAAGACGATCGAACTATACATATTCCCACACAGCACAAGTACATCCATTAGACATACATTTCATGTAATTTATGGATATCCACGATATCCATTAGATGTCTATGGATATCCTATGGTTTTCTAATGGTTATCCAAATGTCCGCCTAATATCCATATCTTATATGTATATTCAAGCAAATACGTCTTATGTATGTACATTAGATATACAGGTATCTCTACTTTGGACTTTCTGTGGTCAGCATAACGATATCCATCCACTCAGCACAAGTACATCCATTAGACATCCATTTCGTGCAATTTATGAAAATCCACAATATCCATTAGATGTCTATGGATATCCTATGATCAATGGATATCCAAATTTCCGCCTAACATCCATATCTTTCGCGTATATCCAAGCGAATACGTCTTATGTATATACACTGCACATACATGTCAATTTTCTATTAGATTTACTGTAGACTTATTTCGGTCATTGTAAAGATGTCTCAAAAAGAACGTTTAGTTTTTGTAATAAAAAGCAACATTTATTCGAAAACAGGTGATTTTTATTTATGTTGAAATTATTGTGGAATATGGCCTGCATTCCTTGCACAATACAGCGAAATAAAAATATCACCACCTTTTGAATAAATGATATGCTTATTTATTACAAAGTTAGATCTAGCACGACAATTTCATACTTTATAAATATGTGATTATATTCAGGAAGTGCCATTTTCTAAGGTTTTGGATGTTTTTATGATACACTTAGTGCACCCAATCGAAAGCATTGTGAAATATGCAGAGAGCATCCCGTAGGTACGTCAAATAAAAAAAATAGAGATGTGTAAGAATGACATCCTACAAAACAAACAAGAGATTATATTTGATTTTGTTTTATTATACTTTTAATTTTTTTTAATTTTAACATATACATGTAATTTCAATTTCAAAGTCTTCTTTAATTTCTTTCGTTAGCTGTCTCTAAAAGTCTCTTCTCTCTAAAAAAAATTAAATAATACTAGAAAAAATAATAAAAAGACATATTTTGAATTAAGAGATGTGCCTTACATCATTGTTATACAAGAAGCTCCGTAATGTAATGCCAGCACTCCACCCATGTGATCAATTCAAACCAAGAAAAAAAAACTCTAATAAATGTTTGTTCTAAAGAAAACCGTTACAGAAATACTGGGTGTTAAATGTTGAAGTTTTTATTCTTTTTAATTTTAAAGTTAATAATAAATAGAAAATAATAAAAACTAACAAAGCAAATCGTTTCTCAAGAGTACAACGTGTTTTTTAATTTTCGTTTTTGAAAACACTACCACTGCTGACAGATTTCTAAAATTTTTTGATAATCACAATAAAAACGTCGTATTCTTGAAATACGGTTTGTTTTATTAGTTTCTTTTTATTTGAATTGATTATTAGGTGAACGGAGAAATTGTTAGGCGAACTTTAATTATAAGGATGAAAAAAAAATTAAACATTATACTCCCAATATTTCTGAAACGGTTTGCTTTAGAACAAACTTTAATTAGAGTTTTTTACTTAATATGAATCGATTATCACGACGGTGAAGTGGCGACATTACCTCACGGCACACCCAGTATAATTCACCATAATATAATTCATTCAAAGTTGACCCCAATTGTTAACAGCTATACTCTAATTTTTATTGATAGGCAGAAATTTACAGATTGTTCTAAAGTGTTACACAACTTGCAGACGACAAAAGATTTCAAAGTAGCCCCGAATCGTTACTAACTAGTTGCCGTTTTAATAAAATAAAGAAGAGAACACAAATAACTGACTAATAAGAGAGCCACATTCATTTACAACTACGCGTTTTCCGCCTGTCAGGAGAAAATAGACCATAGGCATATCTCTTAACTGAAAATTATTCCTAATCATTAATTTCAAGAATGTTTTGTTTTCAAAACAAACTGTATAAACAGGAATTCGGAAAATTTAATGTCGGATAAACTGAAAACATACTCACTTATTATTATTCCGCGTAGGTGCATATCGTAACCAATTTTTAATGCTGATTACAACTTCTTGTTCAGTATTATTATTCTCTGTATTATGCCTAAAATATAAATAATAATAATAATAATAATAATAATAGAGTTTATTAAGCATGAATTATAACACAGACATTCAATAATTGTAACAAATAAATTCCCATGCTAAAAGGTCATGGTTCAGACGAGCTGACAAAAGTCAGATCCCTGATCTACCACCAAGACCTTAAAAAAAAGAAAAGAAAAAAAAACAAGACGCACAAGTAAGGCTGATAATACGCTAATATCGGAGCGTGGATACAAAAATAATCAAAAAAGAATTTATTCTAAGAACAAAAAAAAATGAGAATGTAGAAGAAAAGAAAAGAAGAAGAGAAAAGGTAAAAGAGAAAAAAAAGAGAAAACAAAAGGAAGGAAAAGAAAGAAAGGAAAAAAAAAATAAGTTCCATAATTGACAACAGTAGTTAATAACTGAGCAATCTTAATTTAAGTTTCTTCTTGAATAATGAAGGAGACAGCTGAAGAAATCCTCTTGGCAGGTCGTTCACAACATCAACTATTTTGTATCTAAAACAACGCTTAAAGAATTCCAGTCGGTGACTGGGTATTGACAAAAGACCGCGATTTCTAATGTTAATGTTGTGAACATCCGTACGGAATCTAATCCGATTGTATAAATAAGGAGGGCACCTAAATGTTAAGATCTTATGATAAAACTGTGCGCAGTGTAAGTACCTCCTATTTTGCATACTTAACCAGCCCAGCTCAATAAGTTTATGAGAAATATGTTCTCTACGCTTAACACCACAGATCAATCTCATACAACTGTTCTGGATTCTTGCAGCATCGAAACAGCTCAAGAATGGACCATAGACTGTGTCGCAAAAATTAAAATGCGACAGAACCAAAGAATCGCATAACATGCATTTGACTTTACGTGATAATATGTGCCTGTTAACGAAAATTAGTTTTAAATTGGCGTAAGCCCTGCGTATGAGATTAGTGACATGTTTAGTGAACTTAAGCTCAGAATCCATGTACAGACCCAAATTTTTACAGCACTCAGAAATCGGCAGTGCCATGTCAGCAATACGCAAGTCCACGACGCTCGCCACATCAGCTCGAATAACTTTTCTTCCAAATAACATAACTGAAGTTTTTTCCGCATTAAGTTGAAGAGAATGTTGCACTGAAACTTCAGCTAGGCAGTTAAGATCCTCCGTAACTAAAGCGCATGCAGAGGTAACTTGATCGTTATCAAAAATATAATAAAGTTGCAAATCATCTGCATAAAGATATTTGCAATGTTTAATTACTTTACACAATCGAGATGAGTATAAGCAGTATAAAAGAGGACCGAGGATAGAGCCCTGTGGTACACCTCGAGTGACTCGCAAGGGGTTAGAAACTTGACCGTGACAGTATACCCTCTGGGACCTGTCCATTAAGTAATTACGGAAAAAATTTAAGGCAATATCACCCAACCCATAAAATTTTAGTATAGAAAAGAGAATATCGTGATTAATGCGGTCGAATGCCTTGGCGTAATCGAGTAAAACTAGTATTACAAATTTATTACTGTCAATGGCTGCAACAATGTCATCTGTGATTGCTGTTAAAGCACTTGCACAACTATAATGCGGTCGAAACCCTGACTGAGTTTCAGGCAGTATGTTATGAGTTTCAAGATATTGTCGAAGTTGTGTATCTATAATTTTTTCCAAGATCTTAGACAAAACAGGCAAAATGCTGATGGGACGGACGTCACTCAGGGATTGCGGATTACTGATTTTTGGTAGAGGCAGGACTCTAGCCTCTTTCCAGCAATCAGGAAACAACCCATGAATAACCCAAAAATTAATGAGATGCGTATAAATAGGTAAAAGAAACGGACAACTAAAATGTATCAAGTCAATATTCAAATTATCAGTGCCACAGGCTTTACTAGAAAACTTAAGAAGTAGGTCCGATATAACGTTTTCAGTTACGGGATGAAAAGAAAAGTTATTTTCTAACTTTTCCGAGTTGTTAATGTAAGACCGAATAGTATCGTCATAATTCGTATTGGATGTAACTATAGGGTTTGAGAAGTACTCATTTAAGTTATTCACATTACCAATACCTTCAGGAATTACATTATTGCTACAATTATAAACACCAAATTTCTTTAACTGTTTCCAAACTTCACCAGATTTACTGTTCCTAATTTTGTGTTCAAGGAAAGCTTTCTTTTCAGATTTCACTGACAAAGTAACCAAGTTTCTTAGCTCCTTGTAGTAATTCCAATGCTCTTGCCGCCGAGATTTTTTAAAACGTTTAAACGCACCATCGCGAAGATTCATCATCAGTTTAAGATTATCTGTTAACCAGGGCTGGTATTTACACCCGGTTTTACAAGTTTTCAAAGGCATGTGTTTATCAAATATCGCTAAAAGATTTGAATTAAGAAAGTCAACTTTATCATTTATATTTTCCATATCGTAAATCTCATCCCAAGCTACAGATAATAAATCAGCGTTAAAACGATCTAAGTCTACGCGCTTAAAGTTACGATAAGTAAAGCGTGACAATGTTCGTTTGACAACAGTATCGCAAGAGAAAGTACACCAAACTAGTGAATGATCAGAAACATCATGTACGTCCAGGACGCCAGAGTTTACGACAGTGTTATCTTTGTTTGTAATGATATGGTCAATGAGCGTTTCAGATCTAGCAGTAACACGCGTCGGGCTCGTAATAAGCTGCTTTAAATTAACCGAATCCAGAAGTTCCAAGAACTGCAAAGCATGGGTATCTAGGGGTGCTATCAAGTTAATATTAAAGTCTCCGAGTATGTACATTATATCATAACACATGGATAAGAGTAACACCGTGTCTTCGAAATATGAGAAAAATTGAGCAAAGTTGTAGTAGGTAGGTGGTCTGTACACTACGCCCAGCAAAACATGTTTAGTACGAGAAACTAGTTTGAGCCATAATATTTCGATAAAGTCAGTGATGGTTGACTCAATGACGGTGCAGTTTAGAGAATTACAAACATACAAACCAAGATATAATAATTTAAAAGATACATAATTGCCCATCGGTAACGACAAATAACTTACGCAGAACAACTGCAGCACAAGTAAGTTTTGAAAAAATTTGTTTCTTTTTTGCTCCTAACCAGCTGAATTTGGCAGCAAGTTGATCGGTGAATAACCTTTGCAATAATAACTTTGTTCTATTGTCTACTCCATGGCCACCTATTTTTTTCTAATTTGTTGATCTGAAAATATTGTACATAATAATTGTCTTTAATTACTTTCAAAATAAGCTGAGAGCTGCAACTCTGCCTTTTTTCTAAATCTGGAATCACCAAACAAAATTTCCAAATATATTTCGGCATATTTAAATAGTTCTAGTGATTATACAATGTGTCCATGGATTTTCTGCAATAGAAGAAAATCTTTTTTATTTTATGTTTTAGGAAAAACATTTATTCTTTATAAAAAAATGTACTTGCATTAAAACCTTCAAAAATTATAGAAAAATTCACACACTGCCTCGTTTATGGATTTAAATTTAGAAAACATGCTTACTTACTCTCAAAAATTTGCCTAAGTTCAAATTACATTCATAATTATCGCATTACCCGGACTAGTCAAAGTGATTATTCAAACTTATTCCTTAAGTGCTTATTGATAATTAATACCTCTAGTTAAAGTTACGCTTACGTTGCAGCAATGGATTTACGTAATAAAATGTGACGGAATCGGAGAAACGACTTACCAAACGATCATCGATAAATTTAATGTAAAATATCCTGATATTCATGTTACAATTAATACGTTAAAAAACATTATCCAAAAGTTCGACGAAACTGGTTCTATAGCTTAAAGGAAGAAAATAAGCTATGGCTGTGGTATCAGTTTATGAAAATCCAAAATCGTCTTACCATTCAACCATAAACCGATAACTTTTTTGACAACATCTATGCAAACTAAATGCATATAGAAAAATTTTTTTTTTAGAAAAAAAATTTTTTTTTTGTGCAAATCGTTCTTGATTGCAGTGAGAACCTCGAGCAGCCTCTGGACAGCTGTTTCAGCCCTGCTTGGGGCTTCTTCAGCAGAAACGTAGCTCGACATTCCCACTGCAGACCAAAAACGACTTGCCCAATTTATTCGCAAATGCGATGTAAGAATGATGAACATATAAAATAGCGACATCTTACTATCGCTTTTTGACCTAACGTTGCAGTAGGATAGACAAATTGAAGCGGGATTTGCTCCTAATGAGTCCCCCATGCAAGGCGGCCATGCTTGCTGTCAAAGCATAATGAAAGATTTTAGAAAAATTTTGTGCAAATCGTTTTGATTGCAGTGAGAACCTCGAGCAGCCTCTGGACAGCTGTTTCAGCCCTGCTTGGGGCTTCTTCAGCAGAAACGTAGCTCGACATTTCCACTGCAGACCAAAAACGACTTGCCCAATTTATTCGCAAATGCGATGTAAGAATGATGAACATATAAAATAGCGACATCTTACTATCGCTTTTTGACCTAACGTTGCAGTAGGATAGACAAATTGAAGCGGGATTTGCTACTAATGAGTCCCCCATGCAAGGCGGCCATGCTTGCTGTCAAAGCATAATGAAAGATTTTAGAAAAATTTTGTGCAAATCGTTTTTGATTGCAGTGAGAACCTCGAGCAGCCTCTGGACAGCTGTTTCAGCCCTGCTTGGGGCTTCTTCAGCAGCTACGTTTCTGCTGAAGAAGCCCCAGAGGCTTCCAGAGGCTGCTCGAGGTTCTCACTGCAATCAAAAACGATTTGCACAAAATTTTTCTAAAATCTTTCATTATGCTTTGACAGCAAGCATGGCCGCCTTGCATGGGGGACTCATTAGGAGCAAATCCCGCTTCAATTTGTCTATCCTACTGCAACGTTAGGTCAAAAAGCGATAGTAAGATGTCGCTATTTTATATGTTAAATGCATATAGTCCAGTGGAATTTGCAATACTAAACCGAAACTTGAAATATTTGTCAAAATTGTGTGTCCTAAGTGAAAATCTTTGTCTGTTTGTAATACAAAGCTTTCATCTTTACGTGTTAAACAATCCACTTCAGGAAAACATATTCTCCTCTCAATATATTCTCCTTCTTGAATACATTTTGTACATCCAAAATAACCGGTATGTCCTTTAGTTTTCGTTATGAACGACTTGGCCGGCGCATCGCATATGATGCAACGAAGTCGTACGTTAAACTTAAAGCCTTTATATAATATACCACATTTTGTCAGATAAATCATTTCATCGACAAATTCTTGTAAGAATTGATTTGGATTTTCTGGTTTTGCGTATCCATGATACGCACCAATTAAAAAAAACTTTTCCCTTTGGATAAATACTGCCAAGGATTGGCCAGAGCTGATTATTGTTAGAGTTTGAAAGTGGAAAACCATCAATGCCAACATCAATTAGTATATCAGAATTTGTAACTCTTGGTGTCTGGAGTAAAGTTCTGGCATCCTTCGGCAGAGACGAATTATTTTCTTGTTTTCGTAGGACAACTAATAAATCGGATATAGCTGTATGGCAAATATTATATTTAATTGCCCACGCGGCCAATTCATGTTTTATATTGAACGTAACACTGTCACCTTCATATATTTGTTTTCCATTTTCATCTACTTCCTCAGTTTTTTATAAAACCATCACTAGTATGGATGTTTAATGAATTGTCATAAGTTGTATTGAAACATTCATCCTCTGAGCGACATTTTTCTTGCTCAAATGAATTATTATAAAATTCATTTTGTAGTTCTTCTTCAATGAAAACCGAACAATGTTTTTTATTAGCTTCCACGCTTTCCTTACTGGCTTCTGGTTGTAAATGAGGATTTAAATGGTTGACATGACGTTGGGATACTCTTGCATTTCTACTGTCTTTAGAAACTAACCTGCGCAAATGTCTTCTAGATATATTTATTATATCTTTCTTCTTACGTGTCCTCATTGAAATGTTTCACAGGTCAATTTTCTGAAGCTCTATCTTAAAAAAAATCGGTTCAAATCGGCTAATAAACATATTTTAAAAGGGGTGTTTCCTTTCTAAATGGATCACACTGTATGGTTTACCCTGTCCCCATTAGAAATGAATTCGAAGTACTACTCAAGAAATACGATGCGTTAATAAATTATTTAGATCAACTCTTGCTATGAAATTTTTATCACTGCATAGTGAAAACCATTTTTGCACTTTTTTATGAGTTTTATGCCGTAAAAATTAGCAAATTTGACACTTTGAAAGTTCATTCGAATGAAGCGATACTTTCATAGACCATAAAAATCTGTCTAGTTAAATTGCACAGCAAGAGTTAATTTAAATAATTTAATAACACAATGTGTAAAGATACAACGTTCCAAATTTTCTCAAGAGATTCATTGTCAGTATTAAAACACTGAAAATGGTAATGCTGCATAAAATCAAGACATAACCACGATTAGTGATTATCAACAGAAGAAATTCACATAAAAAAATATATTCCTGCGACTATTTTTTGAAGGTTAAAATCACTGCCAATTTTATTATACGAATATCTAATATAATATCAAATAATTAATTATCTGTTTCATTTAAAAATCAAACACTCGACTTTATTGTAATCTCTTGGATAAATACATGTATAAACATAAAAGAATTTACTTGCCTTATCAAAATAATTGAACACACATCGATCACTCTTTGAGTTCAGAAGCGAAGAGAACGATACTCGCCAAGCCGACAAGGGCTTAACGACTGCAGTTACGGAACACTCGAATATATGCGATTAGATACGATTAGCCGCACGTACGTATGTACGTGTATATCCACATGACATCTAATGGATATTTACATACTGTAGTGCTGGCAACCAAATCGGTTTTTTGGATAACCGGTTAACCGGTTTTGGATTATCCGAGGTTTTAAACAAAACCGAAAACCAGTTATCCAGATAATCGGTTATCCGGATAATCGGTTATTTGAATATCCAATTATTTGGATAATCAGATATTCGAATATCGGTTTTTGGATAATCGGATACTCGAATGACCGGTTATTCGAACGATGAAAAATATTCAAATAGCCCAACTACCTCAAATTGAAATAACTGTACACAATTACGTATTTATTTTTTTCACGCATTTAAAGATAATTTTAGGAATTTGAGACAGCATATTTAAAACTCAAATAAAATTGAAAATGTTGGAAGTATTAAACAAACAAAAAAATGAAGGTAAATCTTATCTGTTATGTTCACTACGTAAAAAAATGTAAGTGGTCAAGTGGTACGATCTAATCCACAGATTAGAAGAAGAATTAAAATAATTTTAGTTTTTGTTGTGAGTAGCCTTTTCGACCGTACCCAACCGTCTTTCGGAGAATTCAAGAAAAGTTTATTGTAGATCATAATACCATAATTTATGGTACAGATGTTGTCCGGCACCATAATGAATTTTTACAACACAAAATATTTGCGTTACTTTTATGATTTGTTGAACATTGTTCATTAAATAGAACAAGAATAACTGACATTTATTTTATTTAACAAAAAGAAAACGAAAACTATTATTAGTGAGTTTGTGTCAAGTTTTAGATGTGTGAGTCCTTATAAATTAGAAATATAGTTAATACTTTAAAATGGAGATGAGAAGCACAAAATTGAAATGTTTGAAAACATCTTCATCTGAATAAAAACCAGAAACATTAGTGGCGCTCTTGCCTTGGAAATAACAAACTTTTAAACCACTAGTACATCGCATTTCCTTCTGTACTATAACCTGTAACATAACACGCAATTCATAATTATATTTCAAAAATATGTGGCCATTGTAAAATTCGCGTTTAGAGATAAAATTCAGTGGAGTCTGTTTTTTATAAATCAGTTGTTGTTAATACCTAATTAACCGATTTTCGAATAGTCGTTTTTTGAATATATTCAAGTTTTTCAAATATCCAAATAGTCGGTTTTTGGATATTTGAATAGTCGGTATTTCGAATATCCGAATAATCGGTTTTCGGATATTCAAATATCCGAATAATCGGTTTTTGGATATTCGAATATCTGAATAATCGGTTTTGTATATTCGAATAGTCGGTTTTAACCATTATTTGGATAACCGGTTTCATCCAAAACCGGTTTTTGGATATTCGAATTGTCGGTTTTAACCATTATTTGGATAACCGGTTTTATCCAAAACCGGTTTTTAAAGAAACCGATTATTCGGTTTCAATTTTTTCCGGTTTTTGCCAGCACTAATTTATTGTGGACTGGATACGACAGACATAAGATATGTCTAGTCATGAATATCCACAGGACATCTAATGTATATTCACTATGGACTGGATATGATATAGATATTATGGATATAGATATGTGTAGTCGTGAATATCCATAAGACATCTAATGTATATTCACTGTGGACTGGATATGTTAAAGATTTTATGGACATCTGTATGTCCAGGCATGTATATCTAAAAGATATCTAATGTACATTCATCGTGGTTTGGACATGATATGGATGTAATGTACGTCTAATGTACATACAATGGACGTTTTGTGCTGTATGGGTTGTTAAAGGAAATGACTTGCGTAAGCAATATCTAAATAAAAAAAAAAAACAAATTTTAGAAACTGAAATTATTGATGTACGGCAAACAAAAAACGATCCCTTAAACTCAAAATAAAAAAAAAAAAGCTGGGCTGTACTGGACGAAGGAAAGTTGAAAAAAATCGATTGTTTAAAAAAAAGGAAAAAGAAAAACAGAATATTTTTTGTGCACGCAAAAAACAAAGACAACAATAAATCTCACAAACAAAAGACAATCGCTCTAACTTAGATCAATGATACAAGACGTTAATGATAATAGAACACTCACGTTTTAATAAATTTTAAAAGAAGCAAAAAACGAACCTGTAACATAAAAAATGAGAAAAATTAAGTTGTGCCATTTAAAATATGCAGATATAAACATTTAATCAGATTAAAAATGATGTAATTATGAAGTAGAAAAAAAAACAAATGAATGAATAGGACGTTGAAATTTTATTTATTTCCATAATTTCAAACCATTTCAGTCATTTTATTTTAATAAAATTTTCTCCTAAATACAAAAGGAATGCCACTTTGCATATTTTATTACCTTGAAAACTCGAGGTCAAATTCGGCACAAATTCATTTCGCACCAACCAGATCTGAACTTTAAAATATGAAATCTGAATTCAAAAATTTTTGATCCATTATACGTATTGCGAACTCAATCCGGGGTTTGATTCAAAAACAGAGATTCTTTTCTTTGAATCTCTCTATTTTTAAAATTTGCTCGGATAAAAATTATGGTTATTTACAAATTGTCAATCAAAAATTCAAGCCAGGTGTTTTGTTGCAACAATTACTAAATTCAGGTCCAAACTATTCGAAACACGATTCAAACTTCTAAGCGAAAGAAAGCACCTATTACTAATGAAAACTGACCCAGGGAACCTAGGGAATTTAACCGGCGGCCATTGGTTATCTATCGAACTGTTTATGATCGTCCGTCAAAGATTGAGTACTCCGAATTAAAGGTTAGAATTCGGGTAGCTATGATATTTTCAACTTTAAGTAAGTATGCGTGTACCCGTTGTACGAATTATATGTTTAGGAACACCTATTTATGTGCAGTAAGTTACTTTACACGAAAATTAATTTATGCAGTACGTAATGCGGTTTTTCTTCTTTTAGCAAAATGGTATTCAAGTATTGAATAATGGTTCATACAGTACATCTGCACAGCTACCCACGAAGGAGCCACCTGGAAAAGGAAAAGGCCCCATCACATGGAGAAATTTTGCCATTACAGGTGTGATTGGCGGTGGTTTGCTGGTCTTCATGTTATATGTCAAACATGAAAAGGAAGAAGGTACTTGAGTGAGTAGCAGTTTGAGAAAGACATTTATTGATGTCTTGACTTTTTAGCACAACTTAAAGAAAGGAAGAGAATGCTGGGTAAAGCTGCAATTGGTGGCGCATTTGAATTAGTTGATTCGGAGAAAAAGCTAAGAAGCAGCAAAGATTTTTTAGGAAAATGGTTACTGATTTATTTTGGATTTACTCACTGCCCAGATATATGTCCGGATGAATTAGAAAAGATGGCTGCTGTCATTGATAAATTAGGTGAATTTCTTAATACTGGTAATAACAAAAATAGCTTCATGGAAGGTTGGTAAAACTGATATTACATCTAGCAGGGTGCCTCGTTCCCATTTAATATTCAGTTTGAAATTTTCTCCCCGCAAAAGTAAATCGTAACGTCACACGAAGCTTCTATCTATCACAGTGAAGTAAATAGATATATAATAGTTTTAATCTGTTTCCGAAAGCTAATTTAGTTCACTAAAAATGAAATCAATTCTGAGGTCCTATTGATCAAATAGCGTAAAAATCTCGTTATTATGCCCAATGGAATTTATCATGTGACGTGACATAACGAGATACGCATCTTTTGTTCCCTCCACTGATCAAGGCAACCTGCCAATACCAATGATCTGGTATGGGGTAGATGGGATGTAGAGTGAGAGGTAGCGCGACGAACATTAGAGAGAGAGAAAACTAGCCTCGATCAGCTGGGTTGAGGCAAAACGTCAAAATTAGTTTGACAATGTTAAAACGTAAAAACAATTTTGTGAAGTTTTTTTCTCGATTTTAAGTTATTTGAAGTGACTTATCCAAGTTTTTGTTTATTATTTAATTAAAGTTCAACATCCATTGATTTCACTGCTAGTATTTATGGGATTTTAAATTGATTTTAAATGTCATTTTATTAGATTTTTAGTTTTATGTGAGTGACTATTTTACTAAAAAGAGAAGCAGGTTTTTGAATTATTTTTTATTATAATATTTCAATAATCGCGTTAATAAAATGGAGAATACCTGCTTGTTTCGCTGATAAATATGCAACAGAAAGATGTAAATATATCCATCCACAGAGAGGGTAGACACATTTTAAAATTACTTAAAATATTGAATATATTTCGTATTACATGCATGTGCAAATTGTAAAAATAGATTGGAGAGTCTAATTTAAAATTGGAATATGAACTATAAATGAGCTTAATGCGTTTGCAAACGCATTAAGCTTAGTTCAGATGCATTTTGAATGCGCAAAATATTTATTGCAATTTGTTTTTGATTGGTTAGTTTTTTGTGTACCCGAATGCATCTAAACTAAGCTTTCATTTGCCCCGAACCACGTGGTACCGGAAATTTCTGATCTTTGTTACTCTTAGGGAATGTTCATATTATCTTTCTCTCTCTAATGTTAAAGCCGATGCAGTCCTATTCAAAATGCTGCTAGACTCCATCTAACCTTATTACATCATTGTCTAATACACAGTCCAGATCTACCAACCTTGGCTCTATGTAGTCTGTTTCTATAATTAAAAGTAAGGAAAAAGTTTTTTGTATATACAAAATTAGGGGAACAATTTTTGGAACAATTTTTTGAACGCCTACATCTTTTAAAGAAAATGATTGACGGTGGATCTTCCAACCTACAAATTTCAAATGCAGCACATACAGGTGTCTCTAAATTCTGTAGACATGCTTCAGCCACAGATTCCTGAGTTCAAATAAGATGATCTAACCAAACTTATCTGTACTCGAAACTGATTCCTTAAGCTGGTATTCTATTTCAAAGTTTTTAAAGAGAAAATCAATTTTTATCTTAACAAGAGAACACCTGAACTGAGTTGGACAATATTGAATATGAGAACCCACAGGAACATAATTCACATTTGCAATCAGGGTTGTAAAAATACCGTATTTTATTCTTTAGTTATTTTACCACAGTAAATGCCTGAAAGGTCCAAGTCGTGAGGGAATTGCAATTGTAAGGACATTGTAAGGTTCACACCGCTCTCGAGATATTTCTCGGGGGTGGCCGTTACTCAGGTACCCTTCAGCGTTGGAGAGAAAATTCGAAAATTCAAAGGCGAGGAGGTTTGGAAGTAACAAAGCCTTGAAACACTGTACAGGGTGGATTAATTTCGATGTCTTTTATGGGCATCTCCGTAACTATAAGTGACAGAAAAAACTAGTGGCGGAGTCTCGATCTCTTTCTTGAAGATTAAGTCAAAAGAGTAAACAAAAATTGGCTATCTTCTTTTGTTTTCAAGTTATGGGCAAAAATTGACATTTTCGACTTTTTGTTTTTCGGTTATATCTCGTTTATTTTTAGAGATATTAAAAAACTGTTTGATCATTAATAGGACACTTTTTGGAATACATTTCAGTGGTGTAGTTCCTTTTTTAATATTTACTTAAATTTTCATGTTATAACATAAAGTTATATTTTTTTAAATAGAAATCATAGTAGGCAATGCCCTCATTAAATAGTAATTTTTTTCTGTTTTCTAAAATATATACTTTGTTGGGTTTATTTCTTATAATTAATAGACACTGATGAAGAAATGAGCAAATGGAGACTGATATTGAAATAAGTGATGCAGTTAAAATATTATAATATTCAAATATGTAATTGATTTACTAAGTAGCCATTTTTATTGTGACATTTCTTCAGATTTTTTGTTTAAGTAAATATCTGTTTATTCTTAATGTTTGTAGTTACTTGTTTACTGATTTTTTTAAATCTGTGCTAGATAGCCAACGGGGTATTAAGTTATCAGCTTAGTGCCGAATTGTATCCTTAGCACTGAAGGAGTATCTGAAATGAATACCGACCATTCCCGAGAATTAATTCGAGCGTCCTTCGTACCAACGACCTTGCAATTGCAAGGCCGGCCCCCTTACAACTTGGACCATTCTGGCTTTGATAAATTTTAATGACTGTTTAGATAAAAGATTTTAATTACAGTTGCAAGTATGCTTATTCGTTATATGCCTCCCTGATCTGTAAACTGTAAGAATTTATGAAACTGTTTAAAGAGCAGTTTTTCAATTGGAGTTCAACTTTAAGTTACATTTTAGTCCTATGGAAACAATTGTCCTCGTGCCTATTACCTTTGTTGTTTTTATTTAAGTTTCGTTTCGTAAAAAATTGTATTTATTTCATTAATATGCGATTGATTATGACGACAAAATGACCGTCAATTATACTTAAATTACCAAAATGACGTCACGATTTTAAATAACCATTATTTTACATCACTACTTAGGACCCCGTTGGGCATGGGCATAACCAGGTATGGGTAAGACCGGGCATTTGGTCGGCGCTGATATTTTAAGCGAAAAAAAAATACTCCAATAGTTATTACAAATTTTACGTAGAGACAGTTCACTTTTCAAACGTTTAAAAAATGTGTTATCCTTTTTTTTTTAACCCAATTTACATGTACCATTAAGTATAAACAATAGTACATGCTCCTAAGGGAATTTTTGCATTATTCTAGATTTGTAAAACCAGTTTCAGTACGTTTTTTGACAAATATTTGTGACAATCAAGAAACATTAGACCGTTACGAAGCATTGGCAAATCAGTCAGACATGCAACAGCGAAAAAACATCGTTTACTTTTCTTTGCACCCGATGGTGTACCCACGTAAACATCCATTAATTCTATATTAACAGTATTAATAATTTTATAATTTCAAAATGAAATATGTCCGGGTTTAGAAAAAAGTTTGGCTGTACTCATGTCGTTGGATAACCACCACAGATTAAAAAAAATAACCAAAATAATAATACCACAGAAAGGCAGCTCGAAATTTGAAAGTGTTAAATACATTCTCTTAAATGCAAGGCTACAGAAATACTTTTTTTCAGAAATTCGAAGACATCTCAAAAACCGTTACATTTAAGTATAGGGAAGGCTTAACAACTTTTGCTTAGAATAACATGTAGAATCAGAATTTGCAATAAAAAGTACAGCATTCCTTTTAAAATAAAGTTAATGGCGAATTCCGGTATAACCGGAAGTGATATAAAAGTAAAAATATTTTCTTCTGAAAGATCACTTCCTTCTAGGGCAGTGTGTTAATTTTCAGAATATTTGTATGTTCCTTTCCCCCAGATCTTTTAATAGGCCACTCAACTTGGGAGACCCTGTATATTTGGAGATTTGACGACGGAACCGAAAAGTGTTATCCATAAGTAGCCTTCGTTAACAAGAGGAATTTTTTCATTATTGATTTTAATATGTAAAATATTACTTAAGTTCTTACAACATTTGTCTTTCGTGTTTCGTAGCTAGAAATTTTTTTTAAAGGCATACTGAATTTGATATCCTGAACGTGTTGTGATGATAAAATAAATCTCGAAAACCGAACAGTCATTTGTTTTTCTGATGCTGCCATAAAATCTGGCGGAAAAGGTCCTAAAACTTTCTATTTGAAGTTATCTTTTAAAATTTCAAATAAAAAAGTTAGCTGTTATAGGCATTTTCCTTGATCATCCAGATTTATCTACCAAATAATCAAAAAATACAAGGCTTCCGAAAAAATATTTTAAAGACATAGGTAATTAATATGACGTTCAGAACGCCATGTGATGATAAAAAAATATGTTTTATTAAAAAAAGTTAAAAACAATAGAAAATCTCAAGAAACTGACAGTCATTTGTTTTTCCGATATTGCTATAAAATTGGGCAGGACAAGTCTTGAAACTTGTCCGATATATGTTAGTTCGTGTAAATTCTAATAAGAGAGTTAGTTGTTGTTGCAGCTTCCCGTGAACACCCTTCCATGTTTATGTGAACTTTTTTCTTTCTTTTTATTTGTAGAATACGTCCATGCAGTAGCGGCCTGTATTTTTGTTACACCCTGTATATCGAACTTTATATTTTTGAAAACCTTATTTAACAAACAATTTATTTGTGTCATAGTCTACTGCGGTTTCCATTTAAAATTAGAAAGTTATCTGTTTCGCTGGTTCCTACAAAAGACTATAACGTTAGTGAAATCTACATTAATTTCTAAATAAAATGGTTTCTGAATTTTTAAAATATCTTATCAAACAACCGAGATATTGTGAAAAATAATTTTTCTGAAAAATTCGTTTTCGGTCGATATTTCTCGAAAAAATCGAGATAGCTAACTTTTGTTTTCTCTACTGAGTTTTTCTTGAAAAAGTAGCATTGGGCCACGAAAACGGTTTTCTTCTATTCCTATAAATAACTGAGAAACCCTGAGAAAGCATAAAAAAATTTTAATTGAATAGTTAAAGTATGGAAAAACTATGAATTAACTCTATTTGCCATTATTTAACAAGCATTTCGGGGACATTTGAAATCATGGAAAAAACGTTAAAAAAGTACAGTAGAGTAGATTATTTTTCAGTTGTTTTTAACAATGCTTATTGAAATAACTTCCATTAACAAAGTAACTTGTCATGCACAGGTGTTCCAAACCTCAGGAAGAGTCCAAAAATGCCCCTTTAAATTTATTTTATCAAGAAAATGTCTTAACAAAAGGTGTGTTACTTTCAAATATACAGCTTGTTCATTTAATAAGTTACATTCCTAACTTATTATTTTTTCAATGGAACACTACATGGTGATCTATGACGTGTGCTAAACGATAACCGGTGATAGTTGAGGTCATTTTAAGTAGAAAAATGTACCGTATGTCCGTCTGACATTAGGACATAGCGATTAACATGGAGGAACAGAAATCGCTTTATATTATCTGCCTTAATAAATTGACATGAGTACATAGTATATAGTCAGAAAGACCATAAAATTTAAAACATATTAATACCAAATTTGCTGGATTTTAGCTGTTAATTTTTTGTAAATTAAGAAGAAAGCAATTAAATTCTTTTATTTCGCTTTAACAATACGTTCTAATCAAAGTTGTAAATGATTGTCGTGGTCAAGTGGGTAGTGTTCAGTTTGATCGAATTACGTAACTGGTTGCGGTGTCAAACCCAGACCACGATTTTTTTTCATAATTTTTTTAAAGCTTGAATTTCTTTTTAATAATGCATCAAAACAAGTTTCTTCTTTCTTTTTTCACATACTTTATTTAATTAGAACAATATCACGTTAAAAAAATTAAAAAAAAATATTTTCTGCTTAGAATTTGAACCTGTAACTTCTCAAACAAAAAACGACAAAAATCGTAGCAACTTCGCCACTAACTGCCTGGCCGCACACACGTGGTTTATTTCTCGTTTCTGATCAGATTGTTAAGCGTGCAAAATAATAATTATTTCCTTTTTTTATTATTTTTAAGTAATTAACAGTTAAAGTATCATACATTTAATATCAAAATACTTCAAATGCCCAAGTCTTTCCGACTCCAACCTTCAAATTCGTATGAATTTATTCAGGAAGATAAAATAAATTAATTTCTGTTTCCCCATATTAATCCCTATGTTCTAATGATAGACAGACATACTGTATATCTACAAATATATATTGCAGTAGGATAGACAAATTGAAGCGGGATTTGCTCCTAATGAGTCCCCCATGCAAGGCGGCCTTGCTTGCTGTCAAAGCATAATGAAAGATTTTAGAAAAATTTTGTGCAAATCGTTTTTGATTGCAGTGAGAACCTCGAGCAGCCTCTGGACAGCTGTTTAAGCCTTGCTTGGGGCTTCTTCAGCAGAAACGTAGCTCGACATTCCCACTGCAGACCAAAAACGACTTGCCCAATTTATTCGCAAATGCGATGTAAGAATGATGAACATATAAAATAGCGACATCTTACTATCGCTTTTTGACCTAACATTGCAGTAGGATAGACAAATTGAAGCGGGATTTGCTCCTGATTGATGCCTTGCATGGGGGACTCATTAGGAGCAAATCCCGCTTCAATTTGTCTATCCTACTGCAATGTTAGGTCAAAAAGCGATAGTAAGATGTCGCTATTTTATATGTTCATCATTCTTACATCGCATTTGCGAATAAATTGGGCAAGTCGTTTTTGGTCTGCAGTGGGAATGTCGAGCTACGTTTCTGCTGAAGAAGCCCCAAGCAGGGCTGAAACAGCTGTCCAGAGGCTGCTCGAGGTTCTCACTGCAATCAAAAACGATTTGCACAAAATTTTTCTAAAATCTTTCATTATGCTTTGACAGCAAGCATGGCCGCCTTGCATGGGGGACTCATTAGGAGCAAATCCCGCTTCAATTTGTCTATCCTACTGCAATGTTAGGTCAAAAAGCGATAGTAAGATGTCGCTATTTTATATGTTCATCATTCTTACATCGCATTTGCGAATAAATTGGGCAAGTCGTTTTTGGTCTGTAGTGGGAATGTCGAGCTACGTTTCTGCTGAAGAAGCCCCAAGCAGGGCTGAAACAGCTGTCCAGAGGCTGCTCGAGGTTCTCACTGCAATCAAAAACGATTTGCACAAAAAAATTTTCTAAAATATATATGTTAAGGTATAAATCGGAAAAAAAAAAATTATGTGACCACCCAAAACTAACTGTCAGAAAACCTTACAAACAAGAGCTAACCAAATAACACGGAAATGCGGAAATAAATTGTTCAAATACTCGAAAAAACTTCTTGTTCTAACGAATAAATAAGTATATAATTCCCTGTTATTTGAGACCTATAAATAAACTATACCGGCTGTTTCAAATTGGGTGTGCACTGAAGGGATCTCCTAAACCGTAAGAGATTCGGTTAAATGGAAGAAAAGTTGCACAAATCAATGCCTAATTCGTATCCATTGAGAGAATGATTTTTTTCTTATTTCTTCTTGAGATATTAATGAAAATGTGAAAAAATCGATTTTCTTTTTCTCTCTGTATCTCTTTTATTATACTTAATTTTGAAATTCTGATATAACTTTTTATAGGCACTTTTTGATTCTGCTTCGAGTAAGAGTAGTAGAATTGAAGTCAAACGTTTCGTCTTCCCACGACCATCATCAGTTTCGATTTTTTAAATACAACTTACGTCTTTTTATTGTTCTAATCAATAGCATTTTTTCTCCTGATTGTAACGGTATATCACACTTAATAGTTGATATTAATCTGAAGCTTAAATAATACAGATTTTTATGTGAAAATTTTATTTAATACATAATTTCAAATTTTTAGTTCGTTTTCTTAGCTATAGTGTAAATTATTATTTTAATAATGCACTGCTCTTACGAAAATGAATTTTTACCGAAAAATATCTAGTGGTTCTAATATAACTTGCTAGATCAGTATCTCAGCTTTAGTATAGGAATGAAAACGCCTAGTTTTTAATTTTGATTCGCACTGTTGGATTAAAAGAAAAACTGAATAATAATTATACCAAAAATATATAGATATTACTGAATAGTGCCTTCTACAAATACATTGGCAGCTAAAACGAATATTTTTGTAATAAATTTGAAAAATACTTTCTATAACAATGTATTTTTTTTTAATTTCTTTATCACTCAGTGGCTCTCTTATTTTTTTTTTAATATGGTTAAGTTCGCTCTTTTTAACCAGTTGAAGTTTGGCACGTTATATCGGAACCACCATCCATAATTTAAACAGGATAAAGTAGGCTTTATATTTTGGACATTGAAACTGTGACTAGCATTAAGATAAATAATAAGGGGGAACTAAGAAGGCGAATATTAGATATTTAGAAATGTTTCGCGAATTCATGTTCGACACGCTAGACAACACATAGGATTAAGAACGAATCTGTGTCTTGAAAGCAGTGGAGGACATTTCGAGGATTTACTTTAATTTATTTATTTTACTTTATTTATTTCACAGAGTCATGTTCTTCGTCTATAATTTTTATTCAACTTATTTATTCTGTTCTTGTAATTTAATACGTTTATACTGATGTTTATTTAGTTTGTGTTAACCACCTCATATCATTTAGTCAATATTTATTGACTTTTCCTCTTCCGACAACTGAATGTTGTTGCTAATACTTAACAAATAAAAACAGAGGTTAAGAATAAATTTACTTATTAAGAAAAACATGACGAAACGATATCAGTTTTTTTGTCATATTCCAACTTTACTTGAAAAAAAGGTATTAAGTATTATACTCACTGAAATCAAAAGAAAAAGTGCTTTCGACTAGAATAATAAAAAGATAAGAAAAGGAACAAAAAATTTGAAATTATGTATTAACTAAAATTTTCATATAAAATCTGAATTATTTAAGAAAATTTTTTCACATTTTTATTAATAACTCAAGAAGAAATGAGAAATAAAATCATTCTCTCAATGGATACGAATTAGGCATTGATTCATGCAACTTCTCTTCCATTTAACCGAATTTGTATCTCTTACGGTTTAGGAGATCCCTTCAGTGCACATCCAATTTGAAACAGCCGGTATATGTTGTTAAGAATCCAGTAGGTAAACTACACCGTAGGTCAACCCAAACGGAAGTCGCCACTTGATCTACCCTTAGAGCGCCTCCTACACCCCGACATTCTTACCACCGACATTGTCGCGCTCGCACGTGTACCTGTTACTAATAAATCTTTTGCCATCCTGTTTTGTTAGCGTGCGTTTTGTTACAACAATCCTTTACGGCACCCGGTTATCATCGCAACATATGTTATGTATAAATCGAAAAGAAGAAAAAAAATAAATAAGTGAACACCCAAAATTAACTGTCAGAAAACCTTACAAACAAGAGCCAACCAAACAACACGCAAATGCGGAAATAAATTGTCCAAAGACCCGAAAAAACTTCTTATACTCGAGGAATAAATAAGTATATAATTCCCTGTTATTTGATACCTAAAAATAAACTATACAGGGAGATTCAGACAACCCTTTCATAAAAAGTTTATGGATTTCTCCTCTGATTTTCTGTTTCATATTTTGCAGTTATAAGTTAACGATATGGATCTATCAAAATATAATACTTTCAAATTTCGGACACTTCCGCTTATACCGGAAGTTGCTGTCAACTTACTTATTTTAAATGGATATGCCACATATATTAGAATTCTTGGTATGACTATTTACACATTTACAAGGAGAAATTTACACTTAGAATACAAAATTTTATGAAAACTAATAAATAAATCAGAAATATTAAAAATAATACACAAATTGTTGGTTATAATATTGGCTCTTAGTTGTCCTCAGCTATTATTTATTAGTAACAATTTTCTATTGTGTCTAAGTAATAACATATTTTCCTCGATGTAACAATTTTTTTTATTAACTTCTTGAATTGTCGATTTTCTTATCATCAAATACCTTTAATATGTCTGTGTTTTATTATTAATTTTTTGGTTCTCCGTAGCGATTAACTTGTTTTGCGCACTCCGCACAGATTTGTCCACATGTGTGCGTTAAGATTTGCACCCATGATGTGTACGAGGCTTTAGACGAACTTTATTTTTCTCGTACTTTAAATTAAATAATTAATTTTGAATCCCATCGAATATTTTGTATGTGTTTGTGTTAATTTAGTTATATTAACATTTATTTTTTTAATTGTGCAGTTACAAAAAAAATTAAATGAATTTTTGTAAATTTGGTGTTAAAAACTGGATCTATTTACAATTAATAGAACACAATTTAATTTATTTTTAAGAATAGCATTATAATATTAGGAGTATAATTTAATGAATAGCAAGGTTGGTAGGGCAGGACTGTGTATTAGAAGGTTGCATTGATCCAGAGGGGAGGATTTGGGCATGTAACTCGTTAAGTCACATCACGTGATGAATTCCGTTGAGAATATTAATCAGGTTTTTGCGTTATTTGATCAATAGGACCACATAATTGATTCCATTTTTAGTGAATTAGATTAAACTTTAGGCAACAGATTAACATTACTCTATTTACTTCACTGTGCCGGACAGAAGTTTCATGTGACGTCACGAGTTACTTTTGCAGGGGGTGGGGTAAGGATCAAATTACACATTTAAATGGGAACGAGGCAACCTGCTAGATGCAATATCAGTTTTACCACAGACAACAACTAAAGCAGACGTTCCACCTATATGCACCTTTATGCACCCCATTAAATCGAAAATTGTCTACAACTAAACTAGGTGTCACTGTCGTCAGTTGTAGATACATTAAGTCTGTGAAGTAGTCAACAGGTCTTTTATTCTTCTGGTCTACACAACCCACCATTACAGTTCAATTTCCGCCAAGCAATGACGACTTGTTCCGAATAGGCACGATCACTGTATTTTTGTAGTATTTGTAAACATTACATTTCACACATATCGACATTCGCAACCTGAGAACGAGAATCATAAGATTGTAAATAATTTTAGCAAATTTTGTATAATCATATTTAATGCATACGCTGAAGGAAATTTAAATTGAGTTGCAATTACATAGAAGTTAGAACTTAAAAATATACTTCTGCATAATCTACATGTGAGGGTGTGACATTAACAATGATCTGGTATGGGGTGGATGGGATGTAGAGTGAGAGGTAAAAACGTGAAAACATTCGTTGTCTGCACGTTTAGTTAGCCAGTTTTTTGGATTCTGTGGGGTCGTTTTCTCGATTTTAAGTTATATAAAGTGACTTATCAAGTTTTTGTTTATTATTTAACATCCATTGATTTAGCTTCTAGTTTTTACGGGATGTTTTAAATTGATTTTGAATGTCATTTTATTAGATTTTTTAGTTTTATGTGAGTGACTATTTTACTCTAAAAAGATAAGCAGGTTTCTTAATTATTTTTTATTATATTATTACTTGTTTCGCTGATGATTGCATAAATATGCGACAAAAAGATGTAAATATATCCATCCACAGAGAGGGTATACGCATTTTAAAATTACTTAAAATATTGAATATACTTCGTGTTACACGCATGTGCAAATTATAAAAATAGATAGTCTAATTTAAAATTGGAATATGAACTATAAATTACGAAGTTCATTAAGACCGAGTTAAATGAGTGGTCAAATTGCACAAAATGGTCAATTCAACGGTCCGACTAAACCCTCTGACCAATCAGCAATTGAAAAAAGTGATCACGTGATTTGATCTGACCACTTCGATCGTTCACTTACCGCAGCCCTCATTTTGACAATTCGCTACCGCTTACTCGCCATGGCAACGGTGTTTGCTTTGCAAACGCATTAAGCTTAGTTCAGATGCATTCCGAATCATAGATAAAAGGTATATTAGATATCAAAGCCAACGTTGTATATGTGGAGCAACAAAATGCGTGCCTCGCGCGGCCTGGGGGGAATGAAAATAAAAAAGGCGCGTAATTTAAAAATGTTTCTACGTTAACGGTTTAAGTATTGAACAGATAAAACAACGACATCCTACATTTTTTGACCTGATAGTGCAGTAGGATAGACAAACTAAAGCGGATTTGTTCCTAATAAGTCCCCCATGCAAGGCGGCCATGCATGCTGTCAAAGCATAATGAAAGTTTTAAAAGAAATTGTTGCAAATCGTTTTTGATTGCAGTGATAACCTCCAGCAGCCTCTGTACAGCTGTTTCAGCCCTGTTTGGGGCTTCATCAGCAGAGACGTATCTCAACATTCTCACTGCAAACCAAAAACTTTAGGGCTATTCCCCTGGGCTATTCCAGAAGAATAAACGGACAATTTGTGATTTTCTTTCTATAAATTACGACCACGTTTGCTCGGATCGTTTTTCGCTCCGGCGCTTAATAAGGCCGCGCGGCCATGATAGCCGAAAAAGTGCACTCTTCGCTTAGCATTCTCTCTTACCTTATTTTTATCACAAATTGTCCTGTTCGTTCGCCTGGGATGGCCGCAAACGAAATTTAAACGTTCAATTAAATAAGAAATCGAATTAATACTTTGGCTTCTGACAACCGATTCCAAACTTTTCAAAATCAATAAAAGGTAACCATGATAATTTAAAAATATGCTAAGGATTACAGCTTACTGTAAATACAGTGCCATCACTGCCGTCCCAGCGACCTGGGGGGAATTATAATTGCGTTTAAAAGTATGGCAGTAGACATAAACCCCTGTGATTCCGAATATGCAAAATATTTATTGCGATTTGTTTTTGATTGGCTAGTTTTTTGCGTATCCGGATGCATCTGAACTAAGCTTTCATTTGCCCTAAACCACGTGGTATCGGCCATTTCTGATCTTTGTTACTCTTAGGGAATGCTCATATTATCTTTCTCTCTGTAACTTATTCAAAATGACGCTAGACTCCATCTAACCTTATTACATCATTGGACATAAACGACATATGATTGTTTTATTCACGACCTACTAGATTTCACGAGACGACGTCCCTATACGGCCTGGGCAATTTGTTAGTTCAAGTGTTTCTGCGTTGACGCCACTTCGCAAAAAACTGAAAACGGATGTATATCCGTGACGTTATTTTTGACAGATGTCAGCTTCTTTGACAGTTTCGCGTATATGCTCAGTAAAGTTGTGTTTCTTTGCGCAGGTTGGCTCAGGTATAGTGTTCTGGCGGTACTGGTAGACACTACTAATTCTACAAATGATTTAATTACTGCCAAATCTTAATTTAAGGGTAAAGTAGTTTGAAATTTTACACGGTAGGTACAAAATAAAAAAAATCGTTTTCTTAACTTTCCTTACTCAAACTTCTTTAGTCTTCTTTCTTCTTTGGTTGCTGTGGCACAAAGAGGAACTCTATAATGTAACGTAAAAATTACTTGCCCTGTTTGACAAATTTATTCTGATCCTGGCTTGCGAAGCTTTATAATGTAATTTCGTGCTCCATTACGTTATTCCTTTCAATAAAAATAATTTAATAATTATAACAAAGTAGTAGTCATAAATGTGTATTTGACGTTTGCGACATTTAAGTGTCAGAAAACTTCGAAATGTCGACTTTAACTTTAATTTATGCCTCATCTTAAGAGAGAATCTTATGTTCTTTAGCCTTGTTCATTTTTTATATCAAATGTAATATTGTAAAATTTTTATTAAAGCTTGCCATAAAATTTGGCAGCTTAACTAAAAATTTCCCATCCCATTAAAGTGTGTATAATTTTCATATTAACACCCGATGTTCTCTAGGGTCGATAATAGGTGCTTTGTTTCGCTCACAAAATCGTGATCCAAATGTGTTTTGATTCAAAAACAGATGTTCTTTTCTACGAATCTCTCTATTTTTAAAACTTATTTCGATTGTATTATAGTTATTTACAAATGAACTGTCAATCAAAAATTCAAGTCAGGCGTTTTATTGCAACAACTATGAATTTCAGGTCCAAACTATTCGAAACACGATTCAAACTTTTAAGCGAAAGAAAGCAGCTAATGATTACTTTTACACACATCTGACAACAATACTAATTAATGTCGTGTGCGTTCAAAATTTCATCATTCGCTTGTTAATTTCTTGTTTGATTTGGCAATATTACTTTTTTGGCTTTTACAGTCTTATGCAATAATTAATTTCAAACCCCAGGTTAAATGAAAGTGGCTTATTTTGTTGTCATTTGGTCTCACCTTAGAAATTTGGCAAACGAATTTTTCAACACAGTATTTATAATAATAAAATGCACAATATTCTTATTTTTTATTAGTTTATTTTTTCTTTGTAGCTTGCTCGTTCGTTTTGCGCCAATGTTATATTTATTTTTTTCATATTTAGTTTGAAGAGATTACTAATCAACACAAGTACGATTGATTTCTTTTATTTCTAGGAACGCCTCCAGTATTTTTCTTTATGTTTTTCAACATCCGAACGCTATAATCTTAGTAAAAGAACACCTTGAATTTCAGAAACCAGGTATTTAGTACTTCAAATATTTTTATATTAATTTTAAATAATTCTTTAATGTATGTATGTACTTTTGAATCACTGGGGAAAATAATTACATAATTCAATATGAATGAAAATACCATCATTTTTCGCTCGGAATTTTCGTGGCGCCTTCGGATCTGATAGTGGCTAGACTCTGGTGGGCATATTCTCAATCTCAATCATAGATTATCTCAAGGTTAAAACATCCGCGCAGAAGGGGAGGAAGATATTTTTAAGTCCTCCGGTCTTAATTCTCGGTTGCACTAGGTTCAAAATTAATTTCCGAAGAACATCCAACTAAGTGTATGCCATCTCGCGGTAAAATTTTAATACATAAATCTGGTGCAAAATTTCTACAGGGCTGACAGGTCTGCTTTAGTTGTTGTCTGTGGTTTTACCAACCTTGGTGAATAGCTTAAACAGCGACATGCTACGATTGCTTTTTGACCTAACATTGCATTAGGATTGACAAATTAAAGCCAGTTGCATTCCAATTGGCTATATAATAGGCTTATATGCAAGGCGGCTACGCTTGTTGACAAAGCATAATGAAAGTTTAAAAAAAAATTTGCGCTGCAAATCGTTTTTGACTGCAGTGGCTCCCCCGAGCATTCTTTGTATAGCTGTTTCAGCTCTATTCGGGGCTTCATCAGCAGAAGCGTAGCTCGAGAGTTCCACTGCAAACCAAAACAACTTGAGCAAAAGCGATGTAATAATAATGAACAGAGAAAAAAATTCAAGCCACTTAGTACTGGACGCTTTTTACTATTACATCGATGCTGACATTTTCATTGTTATTAAATTATTATTTCTACAAATTGTGTTCTAGATAATACCAAAGATGTAGACGAAGTGCAGCCACTATTCATTTCCGTTGATCCAAACAGGGACACCCCGGAAGTTGTAGGAAAATACTGCAAGGAATTCAGCCCTCGCTTGCTAGGGTTAACCGGTTCTGAAGAGCAAGTAGGCAAAGCATGTAAAGCATATAGAGTGTATTTCAGTGCGGGACCAAAAGACAAAGATAAGGACTATATCGTGGATCACACGATTATTATGTATTTGGTGGATCCTGATGGTGCTTTCGTCGACTATTACGGACAGAATAGGAACGCGCAAGAAATTACGGATTCGATTAAGATTAATATGTTAAAATACAAGCAACTCAACAAGAAGGGTTGGTTTTAGAAATCCATATTTTAAATTTGATTTGGTTAAATATAGCACATTTGTATTATTAAATTATTAATATATAAAGATTACAGGAAGCGGATGTGTTTGCGTATTGTGTAACTGTCCTCATCTTATGAATGAATATTTGTTTCATTAATTAAGGTGCTCACCATAATGAAAGCAAAACATTAATTTAAGAAATATAACCCTGACTTGTGTATGATTATCTAATAACAAGCATGCGCTGCCTTGTATAATTACTTGTATTAAAAATATACTCATTAATCATCAGAAAAAAAAATTGAAAAAATTGGAATTACAGGTTTAGCGAAGATCACGAACATTTTGCAACTATTTAAGAATGAATTTACGAATAAGTCTTAATCGTAAGTTTCACTTTGGCAATGAAGTTGTATGTGTGCTTGCTTGCCACATTTCTTATAAGTGTGGAGTGCACGGTATATTTTAAGATGTTCAATTCTATTTTGCCTGTAATAATGCATGTTTTAGCTTAATGAAGCGCAAATCAAAGCGGCTGTCAAACTTATACGAAATACATGCCAGCAAAAATTAAAACTTACCAATGGTAAGTATATTAATTTTTCAATAAAATTACTTTTTAATTTAATAATTTAAGAAAACGTCTTTATTTGCAGATCAAGTTGATGATATGCATAAAGGTGTTTGGAATGATGATCCACAAATAAAGGTAAGCTCAGAATCACAAAAATCACTATTTATTTACGTGAGATCAAAATTATTTATTTCAGTGTTATACAAATTGTGCAATGCTAACGATGAAATTGGTAAGTTTTAAAACATGAAAATGAATTTTAGTAAATTGTAATTTATTTTTGTAGGCTAGGAAAGATGGGGCATTCGATTTAGACCTGGCCCTTCCAAATCTTGCCAGATTACCTGAATCTAGATTTGAACCTACGAAAGCAAGCATGATAAATTGCCAAAATGCTGGTAAGAATTTTGAAAGTAAAATATGGAAAGGTCGAGATTATCTTTCTTTCTGCAAATTTGCTATTACAGAGTTTCCAATAATTTGAAAAAAAGTGCAAAGTTATCATACAATTCAATTGTTGTTTAAATTGCCAAAACTTTCTTTTATAATACAAAAGGAGTCTATTAATTTTGTTTTTCCGACTGATTATATTATTTTTATTATTATTTTTGTTTACTTTTTTAAAATATAAATTTTCATATAAAGATAAAGATATAGGACGTTTAAGTTTTTTGACAATAATTTCGTAATAAAATAAGGTTACTTCAAAACAGCTTTTATTCAACGACGTCATTATTCTTCTTATAATTAAATTAAAGTACCAATCAAATGTTGTTACTGAAATAAAATGGTTTTAAATTTTGAACATAAAATTGTTATTTTAAGTTTTGCATTCAGTGGGCTGTCCATTTACAAACAATTAAAACCGAGAACTAACTGAAAAAGTAAAAATGTGTGAGAGGTTTGAAAAAATGAAATAATAGTTATTTAAGCATTAAAAGCAGAAAGGGTTGTTTACTGGTCGAAGGAAATAGTTTGGTGGCCGAGGGTACCGGTACACTATGATTCAAAAGGACTGCACCATCATTTAGGTGGTCTTCGAATTATTTGTTGTCAAAATCTAAACAAAACTCTTGTAGAAACTTATTTTTTACATTTTATATTAATGAGATAATATATTTTTTTCTGTTTTGGGACATTGGCACTTTAAAGTGGTTTTTCTTTTCATATGAATACCCACAAATGCAAGGACTCCCTCGAATTATAATAATAGGATCTTAAGCATAAATTTTTTTCTTCAGTAATATAGAGTAAGAGGAAGATTGTGGCGTTACCACTGAACATTTTTGATGTCTGTATGCGTACTGACATATGCAGAGTGTCCCGTAAGAGTATGATGACCCTAACGTACATTTCTTTTAATGGAATACGTATATTATTACACTATTAGATGGCTTATTATAAGTGGATGAAAATAATATAGGTTTCTATTTACCTGAAGTTTGTGGTTTTCAAGATTTGTATTGACAGTTTACCGGTAAAAAATGGAAAATTTGTTACTCTGTAAATTAATTGTTTTAAACGTTTTGCTTTGAATTTTGGTAGGTACATTATTTAACTATTGGGAAACAGAAATGTGTGATCAATTCGAAATTCCTCTAGATGTGATGCAAAAGGCAAATTATTATTTTTCAAAAAAAATTTAAACGGAAGTGAAGTATATATATGAACACAAAGTTTAAAACATCTCTTACTAATGGTTCCAGTAGTAGCTACAGGACTTTTACGTAAAACAATTAAACTTTGAACATAGAAATTTTTTAAATTTATGTCTTTAAGATCTCAGTTATATTTTAGTATAGTTCTTGCACGTGACAATTGAAGAAAGATATGAAACGAATTAAAAACACTTTAGTTATAATAATTGTAATTTAGTAAATAAAATTGTTTTGCGTTTCTATTGGTGTAGAGGGTGGATTAATTTCGATGTCTCTTATAGGCGTCTCCGAAACTATAAGAGATAGAAAAAATCTAGTGGCCAAGTCTCTATCTCTTTTTTGGAGATTAAGTCAATAGCGTAAACAAAAATTTGTTATCTTCTTTTGTTTTCAAGTTATAGGCAAAAATTGCCATTTTCGACTTTTCGTTTTTCGGTTATATCTCGTTTATTTCTAGAGATATTAAAAAACCGCTATATTTTTGAAAACAGAAAAAAAAGTCAAAATGGTAATTTTTGCCTATAACTTGAAAACAAAAGAAGATAATCAATTTTTGTTTATGCTATTGACTTAATCTCCAAAAAAGAGATCGAGACTTGGCGACTAGATTTTTTCTATCTCTCATAGTTACGGAGATGCCCATAAGAGACATCGAAATTAATCCACTCTGTACACTTCTGTAATGGCGTGCGATGTTCTGTAGTGTTTTAATAAATATTTAGAGTCCAATAATCTGTTTTCTTGAATTAAGGACTTTTCATAACAAAGGAATTCCGAATAAATAGAATTCACGATATTATGTTGGCGAAAATTCGCATATTTTAGGAATTTTCCACACAGCTAATACTTTTTTGATAAATATATTTTGGTTTAGTGATGAACAGGGAACGGAATTGTATATTTTGTTCACTTAAATACAAACGAGGCGGCACACACTGTCGTTACCGCCTCGTTCAAACTAAATCGAACAAAAATATATAATTCCGTCCTGTAGTGATGAATTACCATCACTATGGTACCTCATCATGTAATTATTACAACACTGACATTAGAAAATGACATCACAAAATAGTTAATCAAATAAATAAAATGCGGAATAGAATCTTCCGGCTAATTTCACTAATTTTCTTACGCCAGAATACGGATTTGTTTATTGAGTCTCCCATGGACACTGACATCATGAAAAATCGAAAGTATTTAGAATTGCATTTGTATTGTCCAGTTACACCGACATTAATTGAATCTCGAATTAAAGCGTAGAAAATCTTATGTTTAATCAAGGAATGATTAACAACGTCGTCGGTATAACTCAACCTATGTGTTATGTCTATACATTTTATAAATTCAAATAATTTTTTCAGTGGAGGAATTAAAAGCGCATAAAATAAATTGAATTTCATTTTGAGCATGTATGCTAGATCTAGTTTTTCCTTTGTTAACTAGGATTTATGTTGTTGCTTTTATGGTATTTTGTGTATTTCATACTACGAATACAATGAAAAACAATTGAACAATGAAATGATTAGAAATAAATTATATTTAGTTCAATTTAATACTTTTTTAATTGAAAAAAAGATCAGTTCTAAATGTTGGTTACATTAATTTGCATTGTATTATATTAAGGTAATTAATAATGTTATTATTAAATTTATGGACGTAGAAACAAAAAAAAAATCGATTTTTTTAAATAAATTTCAATTTTTATAGCTGAGATTTTAAAGATACAACTAAAAAAAAAATTCTACGTTTGAAGTTTAAGAGCTATACCTAAAAGGTTTTATACTATTGGAAACCTTAGAAAAGGATGTCTAAAATTGTGTGTTTATACAGGCGGTTCCATTTAAATTTTTTTTATAAAAATGGTAATTTACGAATTGATTACATTTTTCTATTTTTCAATTGTTAAATAATGTGTCTACCAAAATTTAAAACAAAATGTTTAAATATAACTAGTTTACAGATTAACAAATTGTGTCATTTTTACCAGTAATTTGTTAATATCTCGAGAATCATAAACTTTAGGTCAATAAAAACTAATACTATTTTCATTTGCTTATAATCAGCCATCTAAAAGTGCAATAATATATTATACAGTTTCGCTGGATCATTGCATTTAATCAACACCTTCATTTATCATTGTCTGTCATATATGATAAAACAATAAAAGAATCTATAAGTTTGTCATTTTGAGTTACTATATACGTTTAAGCCGGTCGTCTTTTGATTTCGTCAGAAATCGGACAAAAAAGTGCGAATGGTCCTATGTTATTGAAACTTATGGAAAAGCGTCCACTGCGTCCGAAATGATTCGTCCGAATTTGGGCCAAACCATGCGATGTGCGAACTCTCCGAAATAAATGGGATTTTTCGCTGTTGTTTTGACGAAAGGCACCGTGAATAATTTAATTTGTGATGGATGTTGAAAAATTAATTAATACAATATGTCAAAAAACGTCTTTATGGGATATGAACCACAAGTCATATCACGTAAGGGACATTCGGAGAAAATTGAGACAGGAAGTGGCAGTTGAAATTAATGCTCAGGGTAAGTTGTTGAAATTACTTAAAACTTGTTGTATTGTATTAAAACTACAGTACTACCAGCAAAACTTGTGTTAAAATTTTAATGAATAGCTGAAACAGCGACATCGTACCATCGCTTTTTGATCTAACATTGCATAAGGATTGACAAACTGAAGCGGGTTTGCTGCATAATAAGTGACCCCATGCAAGGCGGTCATGCTTGCTGTACAGAGGCTGCTCGGTGATTTCACTGCAATCCAAAATGATTTGCAACAAAACTTCTTACAATTTTGAGTACTTTTCTACGAAAATGTAGGTGCTCCGTTTTCCGTGACGGTGAGTGAAATATACAGGAGACATTTCTGAATTACGGTGTATACGATCTCGTCCGTAATAACATCAAGATTATATTAACTATTAACTATGTATTATACAGGGTGTCCCAACAGTGTGTTCTCGGGCTAAATCTCGATAACTAGTGCAGATACAAAAAAAGTTTCCGGACATTTCTGTTTTGAAATTTAGAGGTCTACGACATAAAGTTATTTTCACTTGTACAGGGTGAATCAAAACAGCGGTACTGAATGCAACTTTTTTATTTCAAATAGCACACCCTATATAAGATGTCAAATTTGGATTGCACATAAAATTCTACACATTTTTAATTTTTTTTCACATCTATGTCTAAATCTAACCATTTTGAAGATATTTAACATTTTATCTAAAAACTGTCGATTGCAGCCATTATTTTATTTATTCATATTTTGTTTATTTTTAACTTTTCGGTACAGATGTAGTTGATATTTTAACTTATTCTAAGCCACTGTTAAAAGTATTTTTATCGTTACAGGCTGATCATGGTACTAACCAAAATATCGGAAATTTCAAAATGACAAGTCAATTTTCTTAAATAGCATGGCCTATATTTTTATATGCTAAATTGTTCTTCTAATACAGTACTTTCGTTTTTGTCATGCATGTTTTGTCATATCTGCTATATTTTTTAGAACCCTAGACCTGTATGAATTATTTGTTTTAAAACGAGTAATTGTATAAGATGGCCATGGAAAACAAACGAACCAACTAAAATTAATAATTAGTTTACTCTTTTCCACAACCACCAAATGGATATAAGGCTCTCGAAAAATATTGCAGATAGGTATAGAATATGCATGACAAAAACGAAAGAACTGTATTAGACGAACAATTTAGGATATAAAAATATAAGGCATGTTGTTTAAGAAATTTGACTTACGTCATTTTGAAATTTCCAATATTTTTCTTAGTACCATGTTCACCCTGTAACTATAAAAATACATTTAATAATGGCTTAGAATAAGCTAAAGTACCAGCTACATCTGTGTCGAAAATATTTTCTCTAAAGTTAAAAAATAAATAAAATATGAATAAATAAAATAATGGCTGCAAGCGACAGTTTTTAGATAAAATGTTAAATATCTTCAGAACGGTTAGAAATGGTACATAGAAAATGTGTAGAATTTTATGGTAAATTCAAATTTGATATCATGTATAGGGTATGCCATTTGAAATAAAAAAGCGTTCAGTACAGCTGTTTTGATTCACCCTGTACAGATGAAAATAATTTTATGTTGTAGACCTCTAAATTTCAAAACAAAAATATCCTAAAACTTTTTTTGTATCTGCACTAGTTATCGAGATACAGCCCGAGAACACACTG
This sequence comes from Prosopocoilus inquinatus, assembly GCA_036172665.1. Lineage (NCBI taxonomy): Eukaryota > Metazoa > Arthropoda > Insecta > Coleoptera > Lucanidae > Prosopocoilus > Prosopocoilus inquinatus. The sequence goes on from CM069870.1 coordinate 48,962,715, forward strand.
TTGGGACACCCTGTATAATACATAATTAATAACTAATATAATCTTGATGTTATTACGGACGAGATCGTATACACCGTGATTCAGAAATGTCTCCTGATATTTTCAGGGTGAATAGAGCATCAATAAATAAGGTCACCTTTTTACATAAATTTTTGTCGAAAAGTGAAAAATAAGAAATTAGAAAATTGGTATTAACATTACGTAATAGGTGCTTCCGAACTTTTAAACCTCAATTACTCTAAACCAGTTGAGTTTATCGAAATGCAATAAGAGAACTTTTTAGTGCCAAATATTCTAAAGAATATTTCTTTTGCAATTTTTTGAAGAAATACATATGTAAAAAGTAGAAAGTTAGGGATAAACTATTGAAAGCTACCCCTAAAAAACTTCCTTTTAAAAAGGATAGAATATCTGACAAATATGTTGTTAATGCACAGTTAGGTGCCTTATATCTGTATTCAAAATATTAGTTTGACGAGTTAAAGGATCCAGAAGATATTGTCAAAAACAAAATTTTTCACCCCTCTTTCAGGGGCTATAACTCTCTTATTATTCAGTTTTGGAAAAAGTATTATATGAAAGGTGACCTTATTTTTTGATGTTCTTTTCACCCTGAAAATATCGGGAGACATTTCTAAACCACGGTGTATAATACTTAGGTCCGGTCTTTTCATCATCAGTTCATCAACTTTAACCGTTGATTAATTCCTATATAAACAATCGCCTCTATAATTGTAACTATGGGAATAAATCAACGATTAAAGTTAACGAGAGATGAAAAGACCGGCCCTAAATTTAGTTTTTAATTTACTTACGTAATGATTTCCAGCAGCATATTGTTCTGCGGGTTTACTTTCAAATTGTAGATCACACGGTAGCCGTATCTCACATCCGAATGTAACACAGACCGCTGTTTGCCCAGTAGTCTCATGAACAGCCCACTGAATAGGCCATTAAAAAAATTATGGATATGGAATTAACCTGTCTACCATGTCGACAAATTTGATGATGTAAAGCAGTTGTCCTCGCTTTATTAACTTCTGACAGACGTCATACTTCTTGAAACAGGTCTGACTCAAAATTCTTGATCTGAATGAATCTCCAGAGATACACCAAACTCTCTCATCAATGTTTCGGCGACCGTATAGGCTTCCTGATTGGGTATAGCGTACCTTGCAACCCATTTGGTAACATAATCCATGGCGACTATAGAATGTATCTATTCCCTTATTCAGTTACTGAGATTGGGCCAACAATGTCAACTTCCACTCTTACCAATGCTCTGCCTACACTGTACTGTCTCATATGTGCTTTTATCTTTTCGAGAGCAAAATTTCTAGCACATAATTCACATTTTCGGCATCATTCTTTCACATTTTCTTTACAGTTTACCAATTAGAAGCGTTCGCAGGTCTTCTCCCAAGAGAAATGTCCCACTGATGTCCAATCATGTAGATGGCGCAGAACTTCTGAAACTTTGCTTTTAGATATTTGAGAAAGTACACCCCCATGGCATTATTACTTGTGTCGGTATCAAGTACAATTGATCATCAATTTGAGAGTAACTTGAGCCTAACTAACTAACTCTTCTATCAACTTGGTTAATGGCTTTGAAATATTAGCAAATCCCAAGACAAATCGTCGGTAATATACAGGGTTTTTTTTACTGTGTGCAAATATTTAAACCTGCAATATATCACCATAAATGACAACGATTGAACTCATATGTTCTTAACATAAATGTAATAATTTTCGAGAAAAATGCAGTGGCAGATTTTCACTAAACCGTTTGAGAACTGCTGGCATAGGTAAAAGTAAGCCAGGGTCAGTGCGTTACTTGCTCTTGAACACGAACGACGTGACTCAGCCGCTCCGATCATAGCTGATCGGTCAAAACGTTTACAATTTAAATTATCAGGGTCAGTGCCTTACTGCTTCTTGAGCAGGAATGATGAACGACGGGCGCCGCTCCGATCAGCTGGTCCATAAAAATTAACTTCACTGCAAGTAATTACAAGTTTAAGTATTTTAAATTAAAATCTAGTGCAATTCAAGAAGCTGCGGTTCGTAATTGCCGAACAAATTAAGAGCGATGTACAAACAAATTGTAATTTTTCATAACATATTATTTTTAAAAGACTTTAAAAAAAATTACATTTACTTTGTTTCCCAGGACCGTAAGTAGTAATACTTTCATAGCTAGCAGCGAGATTGCAGCAAAAGTTTATTTACGTAAAAGGGTGAAAGAAGAATATTTTTAACGCGCTTACCTAATTGGTGCATAAATTTTCGTCGATAGTTGATATCGTAAAACAAATAAATGTAATATTACACTTACCGTCCTTACATTTGCTTGCAAAAAAAAAAAAAATCGCGTACACCTTCAAAATTAAGTAGCCAAGTTTTCACCTATTTTTTGCTTTGTAAATGGGTATTTTGAGAATTTTGTCATGTTTCGAAACATACAGATTGGAAACGGCCGTTGAAATTATTACTATTTTACCTGATATGAATCAGACAGTAGCTATTCAATAAATATCACGACATTCCAAATATTTAACGGCCCATAAATATTATGTAATTTAATCGAAATATAATTGTTGATTGCTGTCCTATTCATATAATTTTTTTAACACTTGTCAAGACTCTTCAAAGCTCAATTTGTAATTTTCGACGTGTTGGTGACAAGAATATAGGAAAATTTATTAAAACATGGAATTCCTTGCGGTTTATAATGGATTTTTTCTTAATTCAGAAGGGCATTATCCGAATCGTAACTCGACATTTTTGGATATCTATCTCCAACCATTTTTTCCATTTGCAAATTTTTCCTCTTCCCACGTATTATTTGTGCATCATAGTATTTTTATTGAAGCTATTATCATTCGCTACTACTGTGAATCACTATTCGTCTTCTAAGTTACTCGTTTTCTGTCAGTCTGAATTTTAATTGTTTGACACTCACAAATTAAATCTCAAGTCCAACTTAGGGCCAGTTGCACCAAACACTTAAGGTTATCTTAACTTTAAGTACCACTTAGAATATGACGTACACAGTGTTATGCAATCTCCAATGTCACATTATAAGCAATACTTACATTTAAGCTCGGCTAAGTGTTTGGTGCAACTGGCCATTAACACAACGAAAAACAGGTGTACGCGTTTTTTTTTGCAAGTCACAGTACTTCGTCAGTGAATTAAAATAATTAAAATTTTAAATAAAATAATAAACGATATCAGTGCTTATTATTACGAAACTGTGCGTTGAACATCGTGAGCATACCAAGAGGAAGGCGAAGTTCACCTTCCAATCTTTCCTCGCACATTTCAGCGGTTCCAAACAAGTGGTCCATCCGAAATTTTTTGGCTATGATACGGTAGCCACCAAAAAATACCCGCAGAAGGTAGCATTTCGTGTACTTACACTGAAGTTTTTCTTATTTGCATACAGTAAAAGAACAGCCTGTATACAAAGCCCCAGAAAACTTCGAACTTCGTGTCTATTCTTCGGTACGGGTCACTCTTGCACTCCTCGAGTCTTGTCTGAACCTGAACTGGAGATTACGAAATGCTTATTTGAAATTGAATCCAAGGAAATGTCAAAAGGAGCTAGATACTTCAGTTCCTTTTGGAAGGTATAACATTTTTTGGGTGCAATTTCAAATTAGCATTCCGTAATCTTTGAAACGTCTCTCGCAAGATTGGTTCCATAAGCCTACTTACCTTAAAGGTAGCAGGAGCATTACATAATCCAAAGGACATGACAACAAATTGCCATAGTCCTGTTCCTAAAGTGAATGTTGTCTTCTCTCGGTCGTTCGGTTCTAACCGGACTTGCCAATAACCACTCTTCAAATCCAATGTAATAAAGAACAATATGAACCGAATAAAGTATCCGAAGTTGACGATAATCAACGCAAACTTGTTGAACCGCCCTTTCTGATCAAAACAACTGTCGATGGTTCTATAATTTCTTGTTTCGCCACATTATCACCAATATCGCATCGAACAGATGAAAAAATCAACACAAGCAAAATTTACAAATCAATAATTTATTTTAAATACCTAAACATTCTTCCGTGAGCATAATGTGATATGAGGGTTAGATTAAAGCCGTTAATTTTAATCGCATTCTAAAAGGGTATTATTATTGAATAATTTATTCCCTATTTGTTAAGAAAACGATGCAGAATTTTGTTAGAGTTAGTTTAGTACTTGCAGAAGTAATAAGATCTAAGAAAACACTGGAAAAATGATTTTTAAAGTATAACCAGTATAAGACGTGATCATTATCTTTTCTGATTAAGTGACCTATCGAAATAAAATCGTGTGTCTTTGATTGAATTATACTTACTGACACTGTTGTAAATCAAATAGGAGTTATAATAATGAATTAATCAAAGACACACGATCTTATTTCCGTAGGTCACTTAACTAAAAAAGATATTGATCAAGCGTTAGTTTTAGATTATAAATTTATTCAAATTTTTACAGGTGAAGGATTAACTGACAAATGTGATTTATCTTACGCGTTCTTCAAATGCATGTACTTTGACAATCCAGAGGTAAAAAGCTTTCGCAAATTCCACTTACTCAAATTAATATAATTTTCTGTTTTTTTTTTGCAGAATTATTTCTTGCCGTAGATTAAATTTGCACGGTATTTATATCGCTGATGTTTGTAGCGCTATGAAATAAATAATTCTATTTTACGCCTTTGAAATTTTCTTTCTCGCTGATATCAAACGTACGTTCCTTCATTTCTTGTTCTGATTTTGACTGATTAATTTAGTTTTAATATACGGTCGAACTTTGATAATTCAAACTATGACTTGTCACAAAAAAGTTTGAGTTACCAAGACTTCGGGTTATTAAATGACTTCACTCTAATTCCAACTAAGTTAATTTGAGTTATCGAAGTTCGACTGTACTTAACTTGGGGCCGTTTTAATAATAAAGCGAAAGAAGACTAAGTTAAAGTGATATTAAGAATATGAAAACAAACACATTTTTTTATTTATTTAAATTTAATTTAATATCCTATTATGAAGATGGCTCAAGATGTTCATGATTATTTGAAAAATATAACCATCTGTATTTCCTTATTCTTCAAGCGCACACACGTAGAATTAGCTATGGAATAAACAGAAAAAAATTTATCCTCGGTTTCTACACCGCAGCCACACGGCATCCGGCATAGAGAATTCTATTCGTGATTGGTTGATTTAAAATTTTAACGTTCACAAATTTTAAATCAACCTATCACGAATAAGATTTCGAATGCCGGATGAGACAGGAAGTAATAGTATATTATGCAATAAGTTTAAAAAAGTGACTTTGGCTTGTTTGAGCACGAGCGAGTGAGTAATTTAAAAGACCCTAAGAGTTTAGAAAAATTTATCTAACGAGATTGCGTACACTTTTATTTCTCAAAAATTAATTTTATTAATATTAATAGAAGAAACATAAATCACTGTCACATTAATTACAGGCTAACTTAATTCTTATTGAAAATAAAAGGAAATAGTGTGTAGTTTAGTACGTCGCGTCATTATGCTCTAAAATCCCACTAAACAATTTTAAATGTATTATTGTTAATGAACTAACGATGTATATGTATTTCCATGACTACGTTTTCGAAGAGGCGTCTCCACGGCTGCTGAGGTGATGAGACATGATTTTAAAAAATGACATAATAGGAGGAGGATTCAGGCAACCCTTTCATTAAAAGTTTACGGACTTCTCCTTCGAATTTCTGTTTCATATTTTGCAGCTATAAATTAACGCTATGAATCTATCAAATTATATTATTTTCAAATTTCGGACACTTCCGCTTATACCGGAAATTTTTGAAATCTTCATAAAATTCTAAAAATATTTTGTGTAACATGTGATACAAGGAAAATTAGCCATTTTAGAGCTATTTCCATTTTTTAAAAGAAGTTTAAAGTTAAAAAAATTAAAAAAAACAATTTAATAGCTACGAAGAACCAAAAAATGAATAATCAAACACAGACATATTAAAGGTATTTGGTGATAAAAAATTCGACAATTCAAGAAGTTAATAAAAAAAAGTTGTTACATCGAGGAAAATGCGTTATTACTTAGATACAGTAGAAAGTTATTACTAATAAATAATAGCCGAAGACAACTTAGAGCCAATATTATAAGCAAAAATTCGTGTATTATTTTTAATATTTCTGATTTATTTATTAGTTTCCATAAAATTTTGTATTCTAAGTGTAAATTTCTCCTGTATAAATGTGTGAATAGTCATACCAAGAATTCTATACATGCGGCATATGTAAAAAACTGCAGATGACAGATGAGTATTTAAATATTATTTGTCGGTTTTTAAAATGGAATTGAAATTACAGTCAGAAATTAATTTAAAAAACCTCAATTTGTTAAATTTTCGCAGCACACTATTCAGGAATAATATTGAAAAGTGAAAAATCGGTGTCAAAGAGAAAATCATGAATAGCAAGAGAAAGGTAAGAGATGGGTATAGGGAATGCTAACACAGTTCAAAAGAACGTTTAATTCTGATTCTTATGGTATAAAAAACACTGGGTGTTCTATTTAAAAAACATGACTTTTCGACAGTTGAAATCAGTTCGAATTGAAGTTACTTTTCAACCAGCCCGTAAACGATTTTGTGTAAAATTAGGTATGTCCTAAAAGCTTATGAGCATAGCCTACTACAGGCCAAAAATTGAAATTGTGGCTTTTGTTACACAAAGATGGCAGCATCATAAACAAGGTACTGCAACTTTAAACTTCTTTTAAAAAATGGAAATAGCTCTAAAATGGCTAATTTTCCTTGTATCACATGTTACACAAAATATTTTTAGAATTTCATGAAGATTTCAAAAATGCAATAAAAAATGGGGTATTCTATTTAAAATAAGAAAGTTGACAGCAACTTCCGGTGCAAGCGGAAGTGTCCGAAAGTTGGAAATATTATATTTTAATAGATCATTATCGCTAACTTATAACCGCAAAATATTAAATAGAAATTCAAAGAGGAAGTCCGTAAACTTTTAATGAATGGGTTGCCTGAATCTCCCTGTATAGTGACCGCCAAACAGTTCGCACTATATGGGAATTTTTTTTATTATCGATTAAAAAAAAAACTTTTTACGCCATCAGTTTGTGCATATTCGATAGCCAAATGTAAGCAGGACAGAGTCGATATGCAACTTGTGGCTTCTGTGGCTAAAAATAGCACTTATTTAAGATACGAAAATTAAAAAAAATGTTATAAATTGGTATTGTTGGAAGTATTAGATAAAATATTAGTAGGATTTTAGAAATATTTACAAAATGTGTTTCTTGGTTTCCGGACAAAATTTAACTCGTACGGGTGGTTAGCTTATTCATTTATATTCATAAAAAATATTTAATAAAATAAAATTTATTTTTGGATTCTGAACTGTAGCATGCAAAAAAAATTTGATACGATTTTTCATGTAACCTCAATTTAGTCTAAGCCGACCAAAAATCGTAAGAATTGGTTTTTGGTTTGGACCCATACAAAATCGATATTTTTCGTGGTAGACATAAAATTTTACCGTATTGTCGATTTTACAAGTACGTATCGAAAATGAAAATTACATGCACCGCTTACAATTTTCGGTCTGCTTAGCCTAAGTTAGAGTTACCAGATTTATGTAATCAAGAAATCAAAAATAAAAAAGAAAATTTGATGTAAAAAGTTTTGCACCAGTCACGTGAACAATCGTCTGAAATTTTTCAGTGCGTGCAATAGTGAAGAACCCAAGAGCAAATTTGATTGTTTTAAATATTGCTTATGAATATAAATGAATAAGCTAACCACCTGTAAGAGCTAAGTGTCAAATGCCCATTTACTGCTTCGAATCTTGAGCAAATCTTAGAAAATCAAGTCTTATTTTCATATTACGCCGCAGAAAATGTTGAGTATCAAGCGATACATTTTATGAAACCTTACCGGAACTTTTTAAAATTTTGTCTAATTTGTCCAACAATTATGACAATCATTTTCATATTTTAAAAAGATATCATTTTTAGCCCCACTAGAAGTTGCTTACTGGATCTGTTTTGCTTATATTTGGTTATCGAATATGCACAAGCGCAAGAACTTCTAAGAAAATTAATAATAAAAATTTTCCCATATTGTGCGAACTTTTTGGCGGCCACTGTATACAGGCTGAGTTGGGAGGAATGAACTAAATTGCAGGAGTATATTCTACCCGTCAACATAAGACAGAAAAAAAAAACAAAAGTTTTAATTCGATTTTAATTTGTTTTCGAGTTGTAGTATTCAGATCAAAAGATTCGCTAGTACACAAATGCAATTTATAACGAAATTTAAACATTTCAGAGTAGTCAAATATATCGAGTGTGTATTTCTGTAATGCAGAACAACGAAATCAAAATATCTAAGGAACATTTGAATATTTGATAGCAAATCTTTTCATCTGAATTCTTCAATTTAGAAAAAAATATTATGTAAGGTATTTTGTTAAAACGTTACAACTCGAAAACAAATGAAAATTACAACTTTTGGGTTTTTTTCTCTTATACTGACGGATAGAGTATACTCTTATAGTTCGGTTCCCTCCTTCGTACTCACTTTTTACAGGGTGGCCCAACGATGCGTATTTCTTCTGTGAGGTCTATAGGAAAAAATCTATAAAGATTTTACACTAGACAATACGCGGCATATTGTAAAATTATTTTGAACTATACGGAGTGGTCAGAAAAATGACAGTTCGTGGAAACTATTTTTTTTTAATGGAACACCTGTATATTTTTAGATATTTGGATGCACCGCAGTTAGCTGATTACAACGGTATAAAGCTGTAGTGATTTTATTGAACTACTTCCGTAAAATAGGTTTTTTCTCGAAGAATTCTTTAAAAATTCAGTCAGTTTGATTATGAAATTCAGATTACTGAGATAACATAGACGAATGAAAATCTAACAAGAAAAGAAATTCAAATTTGTAAAAGTGGTGTGTCACTAATCTAAACAATTATCCTTTCAAGTAAAAACTTATGGCAACTGTTTTCCTTTTTTCTAGCAACGGCAACGTGATATTAAATTTTATTTTTTTTAATTATTTTAATAGTTATTTGAATATTTTCAAAGCAAAAGAAAATTGGAATTAGTTTAATAGGAGCATATTCAATTACTTTGAACACAAAATAAAACATATTCACTGGTTTATCATCTAACTGAAACCGGACGGAAAGGCTAAATAACGTTAATATTGAAAGTAAAAAAATTATTTCGTTGCTGTCTCGCGATTTCTTCAGTTTAGACAAATACATTTGGCGTTTTATGAAAGCACATTAAAACAGTGTTTCACGAGAGTTTAGATGTACTGGGTGTTCCATTTGAAAATTTTAAGAAAAGTTTACTTTTCCAAAACTTAACACCCTGTACTCATAATAACTAATAGATCGAAGCTGCTAAGATATTGTATTGACTACCTACAAAAATCCACGACGAAATGTAAATAAATAGTCAAACTATAAGAGCTCAAAATAGAGCAATTTTTTACACATAATCATTAATATCTTACAAACTCTTAAATAAAATTTCCGAAATCTTTGGTTATTACTAAGGCCTCGAATCTGAAGGTCCAAACTCAGAGGTGTTATATTCCGCACGCGGCGGGGCTCGATTTCTTGCTGCATTTCCGATAGGCACGGGAATTCTACGATCGAATTCTGCGTCTCATTAATTTTGATTTTGACGATTCGACATTTATTTGATTGCTCAGTCTCTCCGTAAACATTGAAGAGTTCAAAATTTACTTACAAAAAGCGTCTCTCACAACCTGTTATATTGAGAGATCATTTTCTCGCTTTAAAAGATAAGACATTCTCACGGCAAATCGAAACGAACGAACGAACGAAAATTTGGAACGTTATTTAATAATTAATTTTAATAACAATTAACAGCTGAGAAATTTTAGTATTTTCTTCCCTATTCGAATTTCGAATACCTGAGAATACCCAACAACGGGTGTCTCTATTAAACCGGGCAATCGAACGATTCAGATCTGCGCTACACTGGGGGTGTTACGATGCGTAATCGGCATCTGGGAAACTGGACGGGCTATTTTCCTCGATGCTGCAGTTATTACCTATTCGTTATGCCTACTTTCGAAGTATGTAAAAATATACTGGGTGTTCTATTTAAATAAATATAACTTTGGTATGGCTCTCAGTTACTGAACAGTCTGTATAGCCAAAAATAATTTTATAAAATAGAGGTGACTGCTTTACATCTTAGTTCGTTTGAATTTCTTTTCTATCTTATATACGTTAGACGGTAGAGAAGACCGCGGCACTCGGCGGACACCATATATACAGAGGAATAGTGTTTTATTTGTTACGTGGTCCGGTATTATAAAGGCAAGTTAACCTTAACTATTGGTTTATTCCCACGGTAACAATTGTGAACACAATTGTTGTTACGGTAATAAAGTGGAAGTTAAAGTTAACTCATCTTTAATAAACACAATCCGACCCCTCAGTTAGTTTTCTTCCAATAAAACCTAGCGGATAATGTAATAGTATTTTTCGGCCTCCCTCTAAAACAACTTGTTCAAATTGTCTTGAAAATAGTCTTTTGCACGCCAAGGCAGGAAAATGAAAAAGGGATTTTGCATGAACTATTTTTAGATTGATAGCGCTGAGTGACATTGAAATGCCAAATTAAAACTCACAAATTGAAAAAAAATGATTATTTCAGTCTTTTTAAACTATTATATAGCTAAAATGTTTATTTTTGTAAATCAATTCATGTTATACAGCGTTGAATTGTACTGCTAACATAAGAAAGACAAATTTTCAAACCAACGCTATATTGAGAATAATAATTGTTTTAATTTAAAAACTTTGTCGTCCGAAACAATTTTGTGTATCACGCGTCTAGAAACTTTTTTGGGAGTATTAGTACTCGTGCTCATACTCGCAGAAGTAAGTTTCTGGCTTAGTGATTCAAATAACCACGACTTACTAGATTTGTGAAATCTAATAGGTTGTGCAAATAACTACGTATTATATTATAAGCCAGATAAGATATTTTTTACTAGCGATAGGAAAATTGACTGACGAGCCGTCGGACAAGTCAGTTAACTCCTATAGCCAGTAAAAAATTACCTAGCATATATTACATAATTTTTTATTTGTAACTCAATTATAAATATGTATAAAAAATATAGAAATTATTAATAAAATGTCATCAGTGCAAAGCGTCATGTTTTAAATTATATCTCACCTGCTGTAGAAACGCCGCTTCGGAAATGTAGTCAGGGCAACATACAGGGTCAGTGCATTGAATTTACTTCTACGTAAAATTTTTACTGGCTTGCTGTCAGTTTTACAAGTTAGTAGCTAGTAAAGATGAGATTTCCTTGTCAATATATGTAGAGTGTTATCAAGTGATGGTTTAGTCGTGTAACAAATAAAAAACCATTTTTATGACAGCTGTTGCTATTTTCATTAACAAAAGTAACGTGTTTTTTTAATGCCATAAGGGGTCGCTGTGGAATATAAATTTCATGTCGTTGTTTGATGCACATACGTTCAAGGAGCTACCAGTGCATCATTTCTGACATCTAAAGGATCTGACCTAGAAATTTAAACGTTGTTGAAGTATACACGAATGGTGCTAAGGCATGAATTATATTTTCCATAGCCACCCTTTATGGTATTAAAAAAAACACTATACTTTGTGCTAATACGTACTCACAATATAAAGTATGTAGAGTTGAAAAAAAAAAACTCGCAGCAATCCATGGAAAATTAATGTGTCTTAACTTGATTGTTCACTTTCTTGATATTTGTTGAATGTAACGTAAGTCGTAAGTATTAAATTATTCATCTTCATCACGTTACAATTTCTATTCGGCAATCTGTTCTTTACGGAATTAAACAAGCCTTTGCTAATTAAAATTTGTTGTTAAAAATAAAATTTTAATTAGTAATATAGCATTTTTAATGGTGTAAAATTAAAGTTCTTTTCTGCGGCAAGTGACAGTTATAAATAAGAGTATATGGGCTAAAACATACGTTCGTTAATCATTGTCATTTCAAAGCATGCTAGAACTTTTTTTTTCGACCGTACATATGTTACCTACAGCTTTTGAAGATGTCCACTTTAGAAAAATAAATAAATAAATAAATATAAATAAAAAAAATAAGTTTGTCGATTATTTCTATCCCAATAACATTCTAAATGACATACAACCTTGGATTAGGGTTTTACTTTTTCATAAAATAGAAACAAGTATTTCATCTCTGATTGTTGCTTGAAATACATTTATGCTGTTTTTTTTTCACTGGAATTCCTGATAGAGCTGGGATTATATTGTGATGATTCAACGTTTGACTAAAGCTACATGCTTCAGAGCCTGGCGCATGAGAGACTCTCTCGTCCGCGTCCGTCTGGTTCGCCCCACAGATTTTTCTGAGTGCAAAAAAAATCGGGTAACCAGTCGGGTTATAAAACCGAGTGCCCGGTGAATGAACAAACTGTTCATATTAGACTTTACAACTGTTCGTTCGCCTTACGTTTAAGTAAATTAGTTTATATTCTGCGTTAAATAAATTAGTGTTTAGTGTAACGTGTTTAAATAAACATTGTTAAGTACATAATTGAAGTTTGTTCTTGTCCGATGAAAATAGTAAGTAGAAAAAAAAAGTAAATAAATAATTATTTACTTTTTTTTTCACTCCTGACGAAGCTATAAATCTATAGCGAAACGTTGAGTGTGTTTCCCTTCATTTTTCTGTCCGGTTTGAGATTAAAAAAACTTTCTACTTATTGTTAAGTACAATGATTTCCTAGGATATTATATGACCTTATTCTATTAACGGCAAGATAAATATTACACAACACACGGTATAATTTAATGAAAAATGTTCTAATGTTTTGTACACAAATAATTAATATTTGAGCAAGATATTTTAAGGGCAACTGAAATATGTATTTTATAATCAATTTTTGTTTTATTTATTATGTAGATTATAAGATTACCGTTGCGATTAAGCAACGCTTCCGAATAATGTTAATTTAATAACCTTTCATCAACAAATAAATAGCATAAAATTATATTGCGTAACGAATACCCTGATCTTTTAATTATACTTTTTAGAGCGTCTAATCGAGGTCTCCGGAAAATGTTGCATTTTAGGATTTCCTCTGTTTCGCGTGTCTTTCAATAAAACTTTTTGTGCAGACACATCTAGAACAGTGTTGCAGATATGAATGTGACGGTGATGCTTCTTGGATTGTGTTGTTTAGTGGAAGTAACCAAATGTGCCGTAAGTATTTTAGATTACCTGCAGATAATGAACATAATTAGCGCGTAAATTTGATACAATGTAAAACTCTGCTTAAAAAAAAATTTAAATAGTTTAATAAGTTACGAAAAAGCGATAAAATTTTATTGACACTATCAGTTAATCTAAACCATACTAAAAAGTAATAAATTAAAAATAATTTCTTAGCTAGAACCAGAAAATAAATGCAAAAGGTCGGGAGAACCAGTTGCCAACGAGGTAAACAGTTTTAACAGTATTGTTAAGAGTAAAATTTCGACAAATACATATTTTTAACGGCTTAGAACTAATGAGTATACAATTATTAAGTTCACAAAACGCTTATCAAGCAGGTCTTGGATTTTTGATGAAAGAAGAAGCGAAATAGGGATGGCTTCGTGAACTGAGTGAAGTTTAACAGTTGGTGGTTGTCAACTTATAGTTTTGTATGTAAGCTTAGCGTGTTTAATAACAGGTGAATTATTCATGATGTTAGTGATAATTCATAAATTTTGAAAAATGTTTGCCGTGTAACTAAAAAAAAATATTAATTTTTTTAAAATATTTATTGTATGATTTCAATTTTTAGTTACTTTTCCGCTTTCACTATGGAACATAAGATTTTTTTTATCGATCGAAATGCTACCAGCGCGACCAGAAAATACTGGGACAAAGCAGCTGTCATTTTTGACGGTTTTGACGGAAAACTCGATCATTCCAGGCGAACGCACGGGACAATTTATGATTTTATATATAAACTAAACATTGCAGAAAATTTAGAAACTTGCTTAAATTGTTATTTTCATGAAGTAATACTTATTGGCCGTGAAGTGTTATTTGTGATTATAGGGGTGCATTAGTAGAATACCTGAACATACATATTTTTCTAAGTGTAAAATACTACGTAAATTACGTCAAGAGTTTTCTACGTACTTTACACGTAAATAACTTAAAATATACTTTACAATATTTTATTTCCTTAAATGATGACAAAATTTAAAACAAAGTAAATCTATACAAGAGTGGATAGTTAACGCTTGAAAATTTTCATTCTTTATTTCTTGCCTCATGTTTTCCTTTAATCATTTCTAATGCAAACAATGGATTAACGAAAATCGATTATAGGTACTTTAAATTAAATTCTTTAACGTGATTATGTTGATTTTAAATTTTTATTTTTAAGTGCAATTGCGACCCCTGAAAACTGGTACACTGAGAATTAATATCAGAGTCAAAAAATAGTAATTTTGTAATGTGTAAGTCAACCGTAAGAGCGCGTTCGTAAAGTCTGCTCGGGCACAGACAACAACTAAAGCAGACCTGTCAGCCCTGTAGAAATTTTGCACCAGATTTATGTATTAAAATTTTACCGCGAGATGGCATACACTTAGTTGGTTGTACTTCGGAAATTAATTTTGAGCCTAGTGCAACCGAGAACTAAGACCGGAGGACTTAAAAATATCTTCCTCCCCTTCTGCGCGGATGTTTTAAAATTGAGATAATCTATGATTGAGATTGAGAATATGCCCACCAGAGTCTAGCCACTATCAGATCCGAAGGCGCCACGAAAATTGCCGAGCGAAAGATGGTATTTTCATTCATATTGAATTATGTAATTATTTTCCCCAGTGATTCAAAAGTACATACATACATTAAAGAATTATTTAAAATTAATATAAAAATATTTGAAGTACTAAATACCTGGTTTCTGAAATTCAAGGTGTTCTTTTACCAAGATTATAGCGTTGGGATATTGAAAAACATAAAGAAAAATACTAGAGGCGTTGCTAGAAATAAAACAAATCAATCGTTCTTGTGTTGATTAGAAATCTCTACAAACTAAATATGAAAAAAATAAATATAACATTGGCGCAAAACGAACGAGCAAGCTACAAAGAAAAAATAAACTAATAATAAATAAGAATATTGTGCATTTTATTATTATAAATACTGTGTTGAAAAATTCGTTTGCCAAATTTCTAAGGAGAGACCAAATGACAACAAAATAAGCCACTTTCATGTAACCTGGGGTTTGAAATTAATTATTGCATAAGACTGTAAAAGCCAAAAAAGTAATATTGCCAAATCAAACAAGAAATTAACAAGCGAATGATGAAATTTTGAACGCACACGACATTCATTAGTATTGTTGTAAGATGTGTGTAAAAGTAATCATTAGCTGCTTTCTTTCGCTTAAAAGTTTGAATCGTGTTTCGAATAGTTTGGACCAGAAATTCGTAGTAGTTGCAATAAAACGCCTGTAAATAACAATAATTCAATCGAAACAAGTTTTAAAAATAGAGAGATTCGTAGAAAAGAACGTTTGTTTTTGAATAAAACACGTTTGGATCACCTATTATGGACCCTAGGGAACATCGGGTGTTAATATTGTGGCGAGCCAACCTGACTTAGCGCAAGGCGTCAAGAAGTCGGTCCGCTGTTATGTGTCATCGGCCGTCACGTGGTCGGGGCCTACATCGAACAAACTAGAATCTTCAAGCGTAGTAGAGACTTCCAGACGCCAGCAAATGATATAAAATCGCCCGGAGTTGACTCACCAGGCAGTCGAATTCGAACAGCGAACGTCGAAGTTAGATTTTAGTGTGAAAATAAATTATTACAAATAAATTAGTTTTTAAGCTTTATTAAATTACGGTTAAGTTTTTATCGAGTGTTTTATTCGTTTAAATAAATAAACATAAACCCTAGAAACGCAACAATATGAAAATTGTACACACTTTAATGGGATGGGAAATTTTTAGTTAAGCTGCCAAATTTTATGGCAAGCGTTAATAAAAATTTTAAAATATTACATTTGATATAAAAAATGAACAAGGCTAAAGAACATAAGATTCTGTCATGAGGCAAAATATTTCCCACATAAAATAAATTTAAAGTCGACATTTCGAAGTTTTCTGACACTTAAACGTCGCAAACGTAAAATGCACATTTATGACAGTGCAACGGTGCGATTTAATTAAAACTACTTTGTTATAATTATTAAATTATTTTGATTGAAGGGAATAACGTAATGGAGCACGAAATTACATTATAAAGCTTCGCAAGCCAGGATCAGAATAAATTTGTCAAACAGGGCAAGTAATTTTTACGTTACATTATAGAGTTCCTCTTTGTGCCACAGCAACCAAAGAAGAAAGAAGACTAAAGAAGTTTGAGTAAGGAAAGTTAAGAAAACGATTTTTTTTATTTTGTACCTACCGTGTAAAATTTCAAACTACTTTACCCTTAAATTAAGATTTGGCAGTAATTAAATCATTTGTAGAATTAGTAGTGTCTACCAGTACCGCCAGAACACTATACCTGAGCCAACCTGCGCAAAGAAACACAACTTTACTGAGCATATACGCGAAACTGTCAAAGAAGCTGACATCTGTCAAAAATAACGTCACGGATATACATCCGTTTTCAGTTTTTTGCGAAGTGGCGTCAACGCAGAAACACTTGAACTAACAAATTGCCCAGGCCGTATAGGGACGTCGTCTCGTGAAATCTAGTAGGTCGTGAATAAAACAATCATATGTCGTTTATGTCCAATGATGTAATAAGGTTAGATGGAGTCTAGCGTCATTTTGAATAAGTTTTAACATTACAGAGAGAAAGATAATATGAGCATTCCCTAAGAGTAACAAAGATCAGAAATGGCCGATACCACGTGGTTTAGGGCAAATGAAAGCTTAGTTCAGATGCATCCGGATACGCAAAAAACTAGCCAATCAAAAACAAATCGCAATAAATATTTTGCATATTCGGAATCACAGGGGTTTATGTCTACTGCCATACTTTTAAACGCAATTATAATTCCCCCCAGGTCGCTGGGACGGCAGTGATGGCACTGTATTTACAGTAAGCTGTAATCCTTAGCATATTTTTAAATTATCATGGTTACCTTTTATTGATTTTGAAAAGTTTGGAATCGGTTGTTAGAAGCCAAAGTATTAATTCGATTTCTTATTTAATTGAACGTTTAAATTTCGTTTGTGGCCATCCCAGGCGAACGAACAGGACAATTTGTGATAAAAATAAGATAAGAGAGAATGCTAAAGCCGGCAATACATGATCATAAATTGCATGAAATATACATGTAATTTATGACAAAACCTATTTTTCAACGTGTATAGCGAGAAAAAAGAATTACATGAATTTATACGTGTAAAATTGACAACATAGAGCAAGTTCTATTTTTCAAGGTTTTTGACGTGAAATTTTAGTAAATTCTAATGGCTTGGATTGTTGCTGTTGGCTGTTGACTCAGATGAATGAAGAACGACTTCAGCTAGTTCTTGTGGGTATATGTTTATACATAATTTTAGCTTCAAGATAGTTTAATCATTGATAACCAAGTGCTCTCCGTTTGGATGTTACCCTTGATAACATAATCCAACATTCCCAGCTATTCAAAGAAAATAACTTGAAGTTAGAAGCATTAATGAGTTACCATTTTCATCAACATTAACATTCTAAATTACTATTTAGCGCGGAACATCTTTTTATTAACATAATTGAAACGTGTATTGCGAATTACAGTTAATGAATTTATACACACATGTTTACATGAATTTTTACGTGAAATTATTGGAACATGTATTGCCGGCTTAAGCGAAAAGTGCACTTTTTCGGCTATCATGGCCGCGCGGCCTTATTAAGCGCCGGAGTGAAAAACGATCCGAGCAAACGTGGTCGTAATTTATAGAAAGAAAATCACAAATTGTCCGTTTATTCTTATGGAATAGCCCAGGGGAATAGCCCTAAAGTTTTTGGTTAGCAGTGACAATGTCGAACTACGTCTCTGCTGATGAAGCCCCAAACAGGGCTGAAACAGCTGTACAGAGGCTGCTGGAGGTTTTCACTGCAATCAAAAACGATTTGCAACAAAATTTTTTAAAACTTTCATTATGCTTTGACAGCAAGCATGGGCGCCTTGCATGGGGGACTTATTAGTAGCAAATCCGCTTTAGTTTGTCTATCCGACTGCAATATCAGGTCAAAAAATGTAGGATGTCGCTGTTTTATCTGTTCAATACTTAAACCGTTAACGCAGAAATATTTTTAAATTACGCGCCTTTTTTATTTTAATTCCCCCGAGGCCGCGCGAGGCGCGCATTTTGTTGCTTCACATATACAACGTTGGCTTTGATATCTAATATACCTTTTATCTATGATTCGGAATGCATCTGAACTAAGCTTAATGCGTTTGCAAACACCGTTGCCATGGCGAGTAAGCAGTAGCGAATTGTCAAAATGAAGGCTGCGGTAAGTGAACGGTCGAAGTGGTCAGACCAAATCACGTGATCACTTTTTTCAATTGCTGATTGGTCAGAGGGTTTAGTCGGACCGTTGACTTGACCATTCTGTGCAATTTGACCACTCATTTAACTCGGCCTTAATGAACTTCGTAATTTATAGTTCATATTCCAATTTTAAATTAGACTATTTTTACAATTTGCACATGCGTGTAACACGAAATATATTCAATATTTTAAGTAATTTTAAAATGTGTCTACCTTCTCTGTGGATGGATATATTTAGATCTTTTTGTCGCATATTTATGCAAACATCAGCGAAAGAAGTAGGTATTCTCCATTTTATTAACGCGATTATTGAAATATTATAATAAAAAATAATTAAGAAACCTGCTTATCTTTTTAGAGTAAAATAATCAGTCACATAAAACTAAAAATCTAATAAAATGACATTCAAAATCAATTTAAAATATCCCGTAAAAACTAGAAGCTAAATCAATGAATGTTAAATAATAAACAAAAACTTGATAAGTCACTTTATATAACTTAAAATCGAGAAAACGATCCCACAAAATCCAAAAAACTGACTAACTGAACGCGCAGACAACGAATGTTTTCACGTTTTGCCCCGACTCGGCTGATCGAGGCTAGTTTTCTCTCTCTCTGATGTTCGTCGCGATACCTCTCACTCTACACCCCATCCACCCCATACCAGATCATTGTTTATGTCACACCTCTCACATGTAGATTATGCAGAAGTATATTTTTAAGTTCTAACTTCTATGTAATTGCAACTCAATTTAAATTTCCTTCAGCGTATGCATTAAATATGATTATACAAAATTTGCTAAAATTATTTACAATCTTATGATTCTCGTTCTCAGGTTGCGAATGTCGAGATGTGTGAAATGTAATGTTTACAAATACTACAAAAATACAGTGATCGTGCCTATTCGGAACAAGTCGTCATTGCTTGACGGAAATTGAACTGTAATGGTGGGTTGTGTAGACCAGAAGAATAAAAGACCTGTTGACTACTTTACAGACTTACTGTATCTACAACTGACGCCAGTGACACCTAGTTTAGTTGTAGACAATTTTCGATTTGATGGGGTGCATAAAAGTGCATATAGGTGGAACGTCTGCTTTAGTTGTTGTCTGTGACGATATGAAAATAAGACTGAGTTGAGCGCCTCCTATCAAATTGTCGGCAACTATACACTAACCGGGAATTTCAAAAGCGGACAACGTAATTATAAATAATATTGAAAGTGAGTAATAAGTTTTTAACTTAAAAACGGACGCTGTAAAATCGCACGGAATGCTTTACGTTTTACAGTGTCCGTTTTTAAGTTAAAAACTTATTTACTTATTACATATTTCATCGGACAAGAATTGACCACTTCAATCAATGGTGAAAGTATTAAATAACTTTTATTTCTCAGTTATTAGTGATAATAGATAACAACAAGAAACATAAATTATTTACGAATATTATTCATCGCCTATAAACGAAATAGCCTTTTTAAATAATGAACATAAAACAATATTAGTACTTTTATTTGAAGTTTGTAAATCAAATACAATACAATATTAAAATAAGCAATACATAACATTACAGTAACGATTACATAATACATTTACATTTGCGTTTTAAAATCCTCCTGAACTTTGAAAAACGTTTTGTAATTTATATTCTCCTGTTTTTAGGCAGTTGCTTTTGTTGTTTTTCCTGGCAGCACTTATATAATGGATCATCAGATACTCTGCTCTCTTTTCCTGCCAATATTTTATTTGCTCCCGAGAATAATTATGAATAAGAAGTACAATAGATTTCTTTAAAATAAAGCCTTTTA
Organism: Prosopocoilus inquinatus; assembly: GCA_036172665.1. Lineage (NCBI taxonomy): Eukaryota > Metazoa > Arthropoda > Insecta > Coleoptera > Lucanidae > Prosopocoilus > Prosopocoilus inquinatus. The sequence goes on from CM069870.1 coordinate 48,983,154, forward strand.
TCGAATCATGATCTTTACAAGTGTTTTCGAAATTGATATGTACATATAATTTGACATTCATTAATAACGTTGCATACAAATTCTTTTTATAATATATAATTGGTAATAAGTATAAAACTAAACGGTAAATCTCTTGTAAAATGTTATAGAAAGTAAGATTGCAATACAGTAGATTACAGCCTTCATACTGTCGCAATGTAATAAACGAGTGTTGGTCGCATTGTGACGGGTTTGCAGTCAAATTGTTTCTACAAACTGTGCAGTTTTTTGTAAACTTGAGAGCGGCCTTAGCAATGTAGCCAACTACATAGCCAAGGGCATTGGCATCAACAGATCTAGTGTCCATGTTACCTGCATAAGTGGCAAGATCCGTTATAAAAAGAGTATCTTCTGCATCTGGATCAACAGAGCGGTCAGCATCCTGCAGTACATAGTTTTTTAAGGATACCAGCAAACTCCCACACTCGTCATCCTCACAGTTTCCGCCAATGGAAGCAGATGAAATGAAATTTCTGATGAGTAGTGTTTTAAAATAATGCTCAAATGTGCTGCATGAAAGATTTATGTTTCTTCCCCCATGTTGCCTTAGCACTCCGAAAAAATTTTCTAGAGGATCTTGGTTCAATCGCCTTGGCACTAGCTTGCAGCCGACATCATGGAGAACTTGTGCAAGGTAAATAAAGTTTTCAAGAGTAAAGACCCAATTCTTCAAAGAGGGTGGAATCAGTTTTGTTTCTCTCCTTGACTGTTTGTCAATTCTTATGAAGCACATGTCTTTCAACTTTTTAATAGCTTTATACCAATATCGAATATGCCCAGACCTTTCGCTGCATATGCATTTATATTTTTTGCCCGGAGGAGCATGAGTAGTAGAGTCATTGATGCTATCAAATAAATCATCCCAGAACTTCAGTAGCTTAGCAGTGTGAACAGCTGAAGGTGGCATTTGCAATGTGCCATCTGTGGATGCAGCATCTAAAAACAACACAGAATAGAATAAACACGCCCACTGATACGGAACTTTTACTTACTATCTAAGCTCATTCGTAAAATGGTGGACGCAACATGGTGACTAAATACCTGGGTGCAGTACGCAACCTTCATCTTTTTAATTTTTGTAGGGATCACATGCCAATCGGTGAGCTTTCTCATCAAACGGAGTTTGCCTGAAGGTGCGTCGATTTTGTAAGCAGTTACAACATCATCCCATTTGGCTCTACAAATGTGATTTTCCTCATCTACATACTGCAAGTCATGGACAAGCATATTATTGCGTATGCCTTTGATTAAGTGAGGAGGATCGAATAATGGGATGATTCGTTGGTCGTTTACCTCAAAGTAATTATTGCACAACTCTATCCCATTTCTAATGTATTTAGCTTTAGTATCATTAATTAGAGAGTTTGTTGCAGCGGCATTTGTTCTCCCTTGATCGCAGATCACCGCACCGCACCGTCAGTTCAACGGTCTGCAACTGACAAATAACTCGCTTTATAAGCGCCTTTAAAGTCGATGTATTAGTTGTTGCATCACAGAAGGAATACATCAGTGGCTGCTTCCAGTTACAAACTAATCCTCGAACCATAAACACTAAAGCGTGATTTGCTATACGTTCATTTCTCTCTTCTCCTGTATCCTCTACGCCAACAACGTAATTATGTTTAGCATCCCAATGCAAATGTCGCTCCAAAGACATCTCATCAAATAACAGTACGCAGTATTTCTCATTTGTTTTCATCCTCAATACATTACTCCTTATATTGTCCAACACAGCCTTGTTAATACCAGGCCTCAATGGTATTCTGTTTAGTAAATTAGTTAGAGTTCTTCGTGATGGCAAGCAGAACATTCAAGAAAGGCTTTTGTATGCTTTGCCACTCTCTTTTAACAGTGCCAATGACATAACCTTGTCATCCAGCGTGAATCTTCTTCCCTTAGGCTTTTTGGCTTTGTTACGTAATTGGTTCTTAAAAAACGTTCTCACAATTGGATTCATTTGGCATTCCATTTCTTGAAAAAGAGATGTTCTAGCAGCTGCTTTGGCGTAACATAATCGCCTGCTACATTTCAATTTTTTGTTTTGAATATTGTACAGCCTCTTCTTCACAAGTCTCACTTCTCTATACAACAATTTTTTCCTAGGAGTCAAATGCTCTCCTCTTGTAGCACTAATTGATGCCAACAACCCTAAAAAGATACAGACACATAAAGCTTATCATTATACTGAAACATTTATACAGAAATTACTTACTCTACAAGTTCAAAATTTCTACAACTTTAAGTATAGCGATTGCAATCGTTCGGAAATATTGGAATATCTAGTCGCGCTATAGTTTACAGCAAAAAAGTCAAATACAGTGAAAATCACAAAAGATGAGGTCTGCATCATTAGTTACTGAAGTAAAAGCTGACACAACATATTTCCGTATTGTTTCTGTTTCAATGGTGAATAAGAAAAGGAGAATTACGCATTATTTGTCGGTTTTTGCTTCGTAATTAATATGCAGGCCCCATCTTTCATGATTTTGACTGTATGTATAGTAGCCTGCATTTTATGTAGCCGCAGTTTAAATTGCATTGGAAAGTACGACTCCATAAAATGCAAGCTAGTATACCTTTCAACAATACTATAATATCTAATACTCACAGCAAGAGGCAATATTACACACCTGCTCTCCTTATACGTTTTCGTATTGTAATGCTTGGCTCTTGCGAAGGTTCACGAATGCCCGCAGTAGCTGAAGCAGTATGCTGAGACCCACTCACGTATTCGCCTTCCAACTGCTGTACACCTTCAGAAATTGACACCTGATTTTGCTCTGCTTCACCTATATTAAGAGCCAAAACAAAGTACACAATTAATTTCAGGTGATATACAAAAACCATACTAATTCTACAAAATTATTAAAATTAACTAGCTACCTGTATGTTCGCTTTCAATGTGTTCAGGGAGCTGGTGACTAAAGATGCTACTAACAGGTTCTGCCACATTACCTATTAGCAGAGATAAATGTTTTAAGTATAATATTTATAAAAAAATATTTGCTTTTTTCTTCGATACATTTGTAATTTTATTTTTATAATAGGATGAAGTATACTAAAATGTTATTTCATTATATCGTCGGCTACACTAGCAAATCACGTAACTCCAAAATGTGAAATTTGACAGGAGATGAAAAACTTCTTAAAAGGCTGTTTGCTCGGCCCCAAAATCGTTTTTCCCATTTCCTGGGCTTATTTTTCATTAAAATCGTACCAATTTTTCGCGAAAAATTTTTAAATAGATTCTGTTAGGCGGCTAAAGGCCCGTTTTTCGAGATTTGTCAAAAAGGCCTTAAAAAAAATTAAAATTAAAAAAATTCGAAAATGTAAGCCTTTAGCCGAAATTTCGCAGTATTCAATAATAATAAACCGTTTAGTTTTTATTTTTATTTTTAAAAATAAGGTCAGGAAATGGGAAACAAATTTGAAATTTTCGGAATGAAATCGCTGAAATCAAATGTGGTATGTGATACACGCTAGCTCCGCCTTCGGGTCTAGTGCAAGAGGGGCGAATTCGCACATTCATTCTCCCGATTTAGTGACAGATGAAGAGTATGAGTGAGAGCGAATGCGTTTCAGTGCGTGTATGAGTGAAACACACAATACACGCACCGTAAACACACGAACGCTACCGAGCGCTGCCAGAAAATAATTCTACAAAGATTTATCTTTTCAGAGTCGTGCTTTTTGGTAAATTTTTTACGCTACATTGAAAGAAACATTTTTGTCATAATAAACTTCTGCAAATCTGGTAGTCATGCACTTAATTAGTTTTAAAAAGGGAATGCTCAACATGTATGTAATTAATATTATGTGATAACACAGGAATAAACAATAAGTAAAATGGGTCGGTGATGTAACATTTTGAATATCAAGTTCACCCAAATAGTGAAACGGAACTGCGTCAAATAATTTTTGTTTCTACACAACTAATTGAATAAAATATAAATACTTGATGAATACGAGGATTCAGATCTCATCAACTGTAACCTAATCTACAACCACGGTTTCAAATTTGTAAGTGCATCTGCATTATACGATATTTTTAAACATTCGTCAAGCATCTCAAAAAAAAATTAAAAGCTTGTTTTTGATCCTATTAATATTAACATTCTGGTGATAATAGTGCGGCCATTTTGAATCATATTGTACTACACACCAAAAGAATCTGGAACACGTAATACGTTCTGTTGTAAATACGAGGAGTTAATTATTGTTGCTATCATGTATTCGTCCGTTTGTTTATTTCCGTGTTTTTTAAGTTTATGTAGAAACAAGTTTAAAATTGCATTCAAACTAATAGCGTTTTCCACTGGCTGCACTAGTGCGCACTGAGTGTATTTCCAACTCGGTTCAGCTTTATGTAATAAAACGAAATGGAGATACACTCAGTGCATACCGGTGCAGCCAGCGGAAAACGCTATAATAAAATAACTCAAATATGTATGCACAACAATTGTCTCAATTTTTTTTAGTGGACATAGTACAGTTAGATATTATATGGCATTATATAATATGGAATCTTGCAGAGCAGATTTCAAATACAGATCTATTTCAGAATTGTCACCAGATTATCAGAAAGAGGTTTCAACTGTCCAGATCGATCAGGATCGTTATTTTAATTTTCTTTTAAAGCCAGTATAGGCACCATATGTTCTAAATGAAAATATTTTAACTTCGGCTTCATGTTATGCCAAAAATTGTCATCTTTTTTAATCTGAAAAAGAAAACATATTACAGGTGTGTTGGATTAAATTGCTTGTTATTTTTTCTAAAATCGTCCATCATTTCTATTTTATACACTAGTCTTCAAAACCACATCGGTTTTACTTATTTTTATTGTCAAAATTATAGCTTTCGTGTGCTTAAAAGTTGAAACTATTACGATTTCAGAAAAAAATAATGTATTATGATGAATTCAGAACTTTCTTGACGTTTATGTAAATAACATTACTTGTTCACATATCATTCCCAAAGGTGTCCATACAACGAATACAACTATTCGTTAAAGCTAACTGCCATTGAATCTGATAATAGTAGATATGTGTTTTCTTCAGTTTCACAGTATTGCCATCCAAAAAGAAATAGGGCAACACTTTCATCTTTCATCATCAACTTTCCTGAGGAGTTATTTTGAACTTCGCTAACTTATAGGGACACTTGATCTCAATTATAGCATCCTCACCAACTAGTCCATCAGGACTAGCTCCAAGATACGGCATTTCTTTAGATATAAATAATCTGCTGTTCAACTTTATGTCCAAATTCATGTAAAAGTTGTTTTCTCGCAATTTCTTCATGGTTACGGCACCAATTTGTAACTATACTTTCGAAAAATTAGAGGAAATTAATTTTTACGCCAATTTTTTGGCATCAGTTGTTTGACGTCTTTTACAGACAATACCAAATTTCGTTGCTGTTAGTCTTCGCTCTTTATACCATTTCACTTTGGTGTTTTGGCCAAGAGTGTTTTTCTCTAACGATTCTAACTCTACCTGGGTCCTGCTCAAGTAGTCCATTAAAGATAATTTCTTTTCTTCTATGTTTTTAAGAGGGATCACCTCTTCTATTAGTCCGTAGTCACCTTCAGCTTCGGCTGCCTATTTTCTTTTCTGCATTGCCCAGGAAATAGTCGTGCTCTGCATTTTCGGTAAAAACGTCTCCTACGCAACTTTGACGTATACAGTGTGCCCGGATAGAAAGATGATTAAATTAGCAAAAAGGTGCAGGTTCGAGAGCTTATTAAGAATCCATTTTCAAATATTACTTGTCATGGTCAACTTGATTGTATTGAGATGCGGTTTGAATTAGTTTGCACGATAATTTAAGTACTTTTATGGGCACTTAATAAAACTAATCCCATTTTTACAAATTTTCAATAATCTAACCTAACCTTAAAATTTTAAATTGGTAATTTTTTTGGCCCTTTTAAGAGAGACTTTTTTTTCTGAATGCAATGATGTATCACATGATATGGAAACTTCTTCAAAATTTTGGGAAACCGAATTTATTCGTTTTATGAATAGAAATCGCTAGTGCCATGATCACAAAACTTTGTTATCGAGACTGTTGCAAGCTAACCGCACCCTTGTTAACGTTGGTAATAAACGGGCGTTTACATTACATACATATTTGTATTATACATGTGTCCTACATATTGTTTGACAAGTCTGGAATGAATCTGAAATTTGTCTCATACTACTATTACATTTTTCATGTATTTGACATGTATCCGACATGTGTTACCAGACAGATTTGTATTCCAAATTAATGGAAAACACAGCGATCGCAGACCATACAAAGGTACTTTACGCACGTGCAGAATAGTTAGCTGTTTTAAACTATTAAGCCATCTGATGGTTTGTGACGATGGAGTGATCCAAAAAGAGCATAGTAATAATATGTGGCCGCGGCCAAAAACAAAAATTGATTGTCATCTTTCACGAGCGATACTTTTTTTTATTATTAAATATTAGATATGTAGCGAACAGGTCACATAGTGTAAACGATGTCCTGTGCTAGTAATTGTCGAAGACTTGTGCTAAAGATTCATGAGGATTTGTATGCGACAAGTCGACAGTTTTGTAAAGATTTGTTTTTGAATTTATTGAAGACATGTATGTAATGTAAGCACTCCTTAAGGATTGCAGAACTTTAAGTAGGTCTCGATTCACTTGATCGCGACTATACGTATACCAAGTGCTACAAGAACGTAGAACTTACTCGTGAAATATACGAAGCTCAGTATCCAGAAAAGGCTACACAGATGAAGCTGCAGTGCCACTGATCGTTCGTGGACAATCGTGTACAAGCGATTAAAATTTTAGACCAATGAAATTCTTATCTTTTTGGCACATCATACCCCTAGCTGATGTGATATTGGTTTAAAATTTTAATGGCTCGCTCACCATTGGCTGCAATCGATCAGTGCCACTGCAGAATAACTTGATAAACAAAAAGCAAAATTTCTGTGATCATGGCACTAGCGATTTCTGTTCGTAAAAAGAATAAGTTCGGTTTTTCAAAATTTTGAAGAAGTCTCCATATCGTGTGCTACATCATTGCATTCAGAAATAAATTTTCTCTTATAAAGGCCAAGAAAATTAGGGAGTACCAATTTAAAATTTTAAGGTTAGGTTAGATTATTGAAAATTTGTAAAAATGAGATTAGTTTTATTAAGTGCCCATAAAAGTACTTAAATTATCATGCAAACTAGTTCAAACCGCATCTCAATATCTTAAATAACAAAAAAGTTACGGCAAATAAAAGAAATGAGGAGATATTGGTTTTAGTAAAATTTTAACCAAGTTGGCCATGACAAGTAAGTTTGAAAATGGATTCTTAATGAGCTCTCGAACCTGCATCTTTTTGCTAATTTAATCATCTCTCTATCTCTTCAAAGACAGAAGTTACCCATGCTGTCCCTACGTATCCGGGCACACTGTATACTTTGGTATATTTGCCTGGACTTTTCCCGATCATTCTCTTATAAATGCGGTGGTGATATTGCTCACTGAAATTTTAAGAAAAGCTCGCAGCATGGCATTTCACTTCGTAGCTATTTTTCAAAGAGAAGTTAACTCTTTTTCCACCAACAAATTTTGAAACAATTGAAATGTACGTCTCCGCTGCATTAATGTTCATATTTAAAAGTAAACTGTGCATTATGCGTCAAATGATTGCAGCAAGCAATAATATCATGAAATCATCCACATTCTACTAAGTCTGGAACTGAATTAATTTCATTATCTTTGAACCCGGTGCAAAAATAAACGTCACAATCAGAATGATCGCCGATTACGTGCTTAGGGCAATGAATTATGTCCTTTTTTAACGCATTAACTTGCTCTATGAGCGTCGGTACATTAGAGCAGTATTAATTCCTATTCCAATAATCATAAGCACAATTATTCTGTATAATGTATATTTTTTCTTTACGTCCACTTTAAACCGCAATACTTCATTGTGCCTAATTTTAGTGCAGGATCTAGTCTAGTGTAGTCTAGATAAAAAAGCAATCCACGTAAAATTAAAAAAAAAAAACAATTTTATAGGGGTAATAATAACGGTAATGAAACAACAAAATGACGTTATTGATTTACAGAGGAACATGCTATGCAGGTCGCCGTTTTTATTTACATCACTTTTACATAAAAAAATTTACTCATCTGAGTGTGCGCTTGACCTTAGAATTTGCAGGAGGCCGCGGGCGGTAACCATGTGAATGAGGCCTTATCGGAATATTCTCTTGTGGGTGTGTCAAACTGACACGTAAACCAATCAAAAATAAAGATCAGTGACAGCAGAGTCATAAATTACAAGGAAAACGTTTAGGTGGTAATTCTTTTCTCTGTTCTTTTAGTTTGTGTGTAAAAATGCAGGAACACATGTTGAACGTATGTTTCTTCTAAATATATGCGAAAAATAGTGATACGCCCATTTGAAATCGAGTTCAGCTGTAAGCGAGCATACAGCCTTAAAAACAATAATTTTAAAAGAAAATTTAAATATTTTTGCTTGTTAGGAAAGTATAAACTGTTTTTTTTTTAACTGTGGCCATAGGGTTTTACATGCTAAAAACAGTTATTATTAGCTATTAACAGTTAATAAAAAAACCTCTATAAGTGACAAATATAAAATACATAATTATTTTGCAAATATTTGTAAAAAGTTTTTCGTCTCTCCTGTAAACTTCAACATTTTTGTGGCATTTATGTGTTATTTTAAAAATAAATATCAATTCCCACAGGTAAAGGGTAGTAATTAACCTCAAAAGTAGAAATAAAGTATATATTCTATTCCATTCATTTTAAGAATGTATATAATTAGATATATCAAGTGCAACTGTTCACTTACCAGGCATGAAAAGCTTGGGAAATGCTGTCTTAAATAGACGATTATTGCGGCTGATATCTTCTTTAGCAAAATGTCGCTGGCAAATTCTATGGGAGCGAAAAACTGTTCCTGGAAGCAAGGCATTTAATGTCGTGTTTTGGCACATGGCGAGCCATTCATGGAATCTATTTAACGATTTCTCTGGGTTTGGGAATGTATGGCGAGGATTGTCTTATCGTCACAGCCAGAAACAGCACACCGATTTAATTTGTTCATGGTGACTAAAATTCATAATCACATAAGTATTATGTATTACATAGGTTACTAAATTTATAAACTTACCTACCGAAGTCCCTTACACCTTAATATTCACAAACTCTCGATCTTCACATAAAAAAGCAAGCAAGTTTCTTAAAAAGCAATAATATTTTCAAAACAAATGAACATAACCTATAACTATTGGCTATATAAATCACAAATGACCAACTTTAACATTTATCCCTAACTTAACATAAGCATTTCAATATTACTAGAATTTCTATCGCTGATAGCGCTACCTGCCAAACTGTCGGCAACTATAACAATAGGTATATTCGTTTTAGATGACTTAGGTTGCCGCAAGTCACCTGCGTCAACGAAATGTGTATTCGTTTTAGATTTTCGGCATGCTGTATTTGACATTGACATATTCGTTTTAATTGCCACTGCGGCAAGGCTGGTATTGACGCAATGTGCACCTACTCCAGAGTAGGGTTTAGTTGCGTCAACACCAAAGTATTGTTTACTTAACCTTAATTTAATTTTTTTCAGCAAGGTCGGTGTTCATCACACAAAAAAATCTTTGTTTGAATACAGTCGAAGCATTTATTTATTTGAATGATGTACACTTTATATTAATTCAAGCAGTTTCTTGTTGATTCAAACATTTTTTTTACTTGAATAGAATACATAATGGCTTTTCTTTTAAATAAATGAATGCATTGGCGTACCCAAACGAAAATTATGTTGATTTAACATTTTTCTTTTCTGTGGGTACAACTTGCCTATCACAAACTATAACCCATCTAGGTCAACCATAACTTGACCTAGATGGGCATCAGCTACTTGACGATGACGCTATTGTGGCAAACCCAGCATTTCTAAAACGAATATACCTAATAGGTACATTCGTTTTAGATGACTTGGGTTGCCGCAAGTCAACTGCGTCAACGAAATGTGTATTCGTTTTAGATTTTCGGCATGCTGTATTTGACATTGACATATTCGTTTTAATTGCCTCTGCGGCAACGCTGGTGTTGACGCAATGTGCGCCTACTCCAGAGTAGGGTTTAGTTGCGTCAACACCAAAGTATTGTTTACTTAACCTTAATTTACTTATTTTTCAGCAAAGTCGGTCTTCATCACACAGAAAACTCTTTGTTTGAATACAGTCGATGCATTTTTTTATTTGAATGAACTTTACATTAATTTAAGCAGTTTCTTATTGATTCAAACTTCAAACATTTTTTACTTGAATAGAATACATAATGGTTTTTCTTTTAAATAAATGAATGCATTGAACGGTAATTATGTTGATTTAACATTTTTCTTTTCTCTGTGTACCAACTTGCCCATCACAAACTATTAGTTTTAGATCAATTTCTGATGCAACCATAACTTGACCTAGATGGGCATTAGCTACTTGACAATGACGCTATTGTGGCAAACCCAGCATTTCTAAAACGAATGTACCTAATGTCTCCGTAGTTGTAATGTAAAATACGACCCCATGTCCATGAGTTATTTTTTGTTCCCGCAGTCAGCAGTGTGGGAACATGGGGAAGATTGGTGACAGTTGTCAGAATCCTCGTAACCTATTTGTAAAGTTTGACAGCAAGCATGGCCGCCTTGCATGGGGAACTTATTAGGAGCAAATCCCGCTTCAATTTGTCTACCCTACTGCAATGTCAGGTCAAAAAGCGATAGTAAGATGTCGCTATTTTATCTGTAAGGAAGTAAGTACGTTTGTAGATGTAAAAAAAATGTTAGCAGTGGATACGAGAGACCGGAATGGAAATATTATAAAATTAAGAAGGAAGGGTTAAAACGTTGCCATACCTACCACTTTTTAGTAGACTCCTTTTACCATAAGAAGTACATAATGCGCAGAGACGAGTTTTCGTCCGACAAGTCTACTTTTAAAATTTAGGTGAGTTCGGAGTACAGGAGCGTGGCATACGCAGTGACAGTTGTTACCACTAGTTTTAGCGTTAGTGGTTAGGTTTCTTGCACATTTCTTGTGTTCCGTTGTTGTGGTTTTAATTGTTTTGTTTTCAAATTAGTGTTCTCCTCACAGCAAATTGTTTATTCCTACTTGTTACAGGTGAGAAATTATTTTCAATGATTTCCTTACAATTCTGAAAATATTGTTTTCTGAAATTTGCAGTTGTGAGTCTGGTACTGCAACCGGATTCCGTAACGTCGATACGAAACACATACTCGATACGACCCATTACTCGAAATCGAGTGAAAGAGCGATTTTGTAAATGTTTCGTGTAGAGAATCGGGTAATGTCGGCTGTAAGTGTGCGTTGGGACTAATATTAGATGTTTTGGATCAAATGACATAAAATCAAACCTGTCAGTTCTGTGGCGCCTGTTTAAAATTTAACATTTAATTCGTCCTGTAAATTTTTGTTAAACATTTATATGTACAATGTTACCTATTTTCCATAATATGTTGCTTGAAGCCAATGCGGAGAATAACCGTGAACTAATTTTATATAGAAAGCAATTGCGAGACAACAGTGATCCCTTTAGAATGCCTGAGAAAAGATTTGTAGAATTATTTGGGTTAACGAAAGTATTAGTTCATTTACTGATAAATGTGCTGACACCTCATTTAGCGGCAAGAATTAGATCAACCAGAGTACCTATGGAAATAAGAGTGTTAGTGTCCCTACGATATTATGCGACCGGAGGTTATCAGAGAAGCATTGGAGAGGATTTTAATTTCGGAATCAGTCAAACATCAGCACATAGATGTATTTATGAAGTTACAACGGCAATATGTAATCATATGGCAGATATTTACATAAAGTTCCCACAAACTGCACTAGAACGTAATACTATTTGAGTGAATTTCATGAATCAATTTAATTTTCCTGGTGCTATTGGTAAATATGTTTTTATATTGGCAAGTACAAAAAAATTAAAGCTTAATAATTTGTAGGTGCAATTGTTGGAACTCATATAGCTATTTTAAAACCTGTTGAAGAAAAACACAATTTTATAAATAGAAAAGGTTATCATTCACTAAATGTGCAGATTATTTGTGATATACTATTAAAAATTTTAAATATAAATGCTAATTTTGGAGGCTCAACTCATGATTCGTTCATATGGCGTCATTCTGCTATACAAAGATATATGCAACAGTTATATCAATCAAATCAAATGGGGAAACATGCTGGCTTATAGGAGATTCTGGCTATCCATTGCAGCCATATTTACTTACTTACTCCTGTGCCAAACGTTTTACCTGGTTCCCAGAAGCTAATTATAATGCAGCACGTGCTTCAGCAAGAAATACAGTTGAGAGAACTATTGGACTTTTAAAAATGCGTTTCCATTGCTTAATGAAGGAACGTACTGCAAAATACGAACCAAGGTATGTATTTTATTTACTTCTGCTATTCTTTATTTTACTGTTTCATTTCTATTAAGTCACTATTTATTTTGTAGGTTTGTGGGTAACTTGGTTACAGCATGTGCTATACTGCATAATCTTTGTGTTGATCGCAACGTACCATTCAACCAACAATTTGAAAATATTGAAGAGCCAGTGCAAGAATTTCAAAATAATTTAGACATGGCAAACAATCATGATTTATTGAACGAAGGAAGACAAGCGAGACAAAACATAATAAATAGATATTTCCAATAATCTTTTTAGTTACATTCAATAAAAAATATTTATTAATATTTTTATTTTAAATGTAACTGCAAATATCAAATAAATTATAGTAATTCAATAATGTTTTCTTTAATCTGAACAAGAGTTACATTAATTTCTTGCATACTACTGTTTAAATTTTGCAGTTCCAGAGAACTTTTTTGAATGGTTCCTGCTAAATTTTTTATAGCATTGACCATATTGCCTAATTTTTGATCTAATGTTGTACTAATATTTTGCAACAGTTCGATGCTTTGTTCGTACATTGTTGTTGCGTCTTTGTGACTCCGTTTTCGTTGAATGACCGGTGTTTCTTTTGCTTAAAAGTTAATTAATTAGAAGCTTCTTATTAATGTACATGAATTAATACAAATGTACATTTGCTATTTCTGTGGAGCAACCTGGTTGAGGATCCACATTTACTTCATTTTCAATTGGAACCTATTTTATCAAACAATTATATTAGTAAAGTACGTGATATTACAAAATATTTTTACATATACCTCCAGGCGTCTCTTTTTCTGTGTTTCTACAGCTGAAAAGAAAAATATATTGTTTTTTACTGTTCGGATAAAATCAAGAATAAGTTATCTATTTAATTTGTTCTTAATGTTTTATTACCCCACGTTCTGGAACACCGACACCTTCTGCAAAGCTGTGTCCTAAAATTGCCAGAAAACGAAGTTCTATATTACTGAATTCTTTGTTGTGTTGTGAGCCTCCACCAGTCCCCTCTAAATCCAATTTAATAGCAGCACTTTTGCGTTTTAATGCATATTTAAAATCTGCCCAACACTTAAATATAATAATTAATTTAAAAATGTCATTATATAATGTAAATATCTCACTTTTTGCCATTTTTCAACAGTTCTCTCTCCATAACCAGCTGCATTTAATTCTGCTGTTCAATTCTGCTAATGCTTTTTATAATTTTCGCGACCGTTTTGTGTAGCGAATTTACCAGTGGCGAGCGTTTTGTGTTCTTCCGTATAGTTTATCATGATTTCCCAATGGATATCTCTAATTTTGAAAGCCATAGGTATCTAAAATTGAAATAATACAAATACATCTTATTATATGTAAATAAAATTAAATATGGGTAGGTTATACCTACAAATATTATACCCGTAAATTATAAGGAAACTTACCTTTATATAAAAAAATGAAACACACTACTTATATTCTTACTTATTTATTATTTATGAAATTTAGTTTTGAATAAAATAACTCACATTGAACCGTTTAGGAGTAGAGTAATCAAGTAAATGAAACTAAGGAAACATGGTACTATGCTCAAATTTAAAGTATGTAGAAGGGAACAAGTGTTCCAATAATACTAATAAAAATATTTTTGAACTATAAATTTTACAGCGCCAGTATTTACCCGACCGAACTGTAGAAAAGGATATCAACCAAACTAAGTTTGCGAGACAGAGACGAAAATATTCAACGATAGCCTAATAGCTATCGAGTAAAATCTTTCGAGTTTGCCGATACTTGCGTTTCGAGAAACCATTACAGAATTCCTATTACAACGAGTTGGTCGATTTCGACCTTACAGAATCCGCCTGCTGTTTATTTAATGGCAACAATATATTATCATGGAGAAAAAGAAAACGATCGGCGAACAGGGATAACCAGAAACAGGGGTAACAGACAATATACACGTCGCAACAATTTTCGCATTTTCGGTATTAAGGAAAGTCAAGGAGAATGCATCGACGAAATTGTTTCTGATTTATTTAATAACAAAATGGGCCTTAATATTAATTTGGAGTCCATCGATAGATGTCATCGCGTAGGACGCCTTCAAAATAACGAAAACAAAATTAGGGCCATCATTGTGAAATTTGCAACGCACCGAGTTAAAGATATTGTCTTTAAAAGTAAGAAGAAACTGGCAAGGAGTGGCATCACTATAAAGGAGGATCTAACTTCACACCGAATTTCTCTCTACAAAAAGGCTTGTGAGCGATTTAATTACAAAAATGTGTGGTCAAATGATGGAGTAATTTGCATAAAATACAATTCCAGAATTTATCGTATTACAAATGACAAAGATCTAAGCAAGATTTAAGTTTATGCTTTTATTATTGTTACATTTTTGATAGAAATGTTTTCCCTTTCTTTATGATGTCGACTTCTTGTTTACATTTTTTCTCACACACTCATTTCTTATCTTTTATTCTTTATCTTTCTTTACTTTCCCCTTTTTCTACTGTTCTTGTTTATTTTGATGCGGAACTCGGTACTATCATTTATAAAAAAAGGAAATTAAAAAAATACATCAGATTCAATGTCCGATTTTAATCTTAGATGCGCTCATATAAAAATCAGGTCGTTAACTAGACATATCAGCGAATTTAGAGAATATTTAAGTAACTCAGAGTTTGATATTATTGCTGTGACCGAAACATGGCTCACGCCAAATATTACTGATTTTTTTATTGCCATTCCTGGTTACCTTTTCATGAGATGTGATAGATCGGATGGTCGTAGAGGTGGCGGTGTAGGTCTCTATTACAAACGGACTTTTGATTGTTTTCAAGTGGCATCGGCTTTGGATTTGTTTTCAGAACACCTTTGGATTGGCATTAAGATTAATCAAACTAAAATTCTTGTTGGTGTTATATATAAACCCCCGCACATTAACTGTACCCAATTTTTGCACTCCTTTGAAGATACGGTAACATATTTCCTTTTAGATTGGGACCACATTATATGTCTGGGCGATATGAATATTGACTACCTAAATGCTCATAGTTCAGCATGCTTATTACTTAATGATGCTCTTCACTCAATCGGTCTAGTACAAATCATAAACGTGCCTACTCGTGTTACTTATACAAGTTCTATGTTACTTAATCTAATATTAATTTTTGAGTCGTCTTTAGATGAAACAGAAAGCGGTGTCATAAACTTACCTGACATATCTGATCACTCCCTCGTATACTGTAATTATAAATTAGTCAGTTCCCCAATTATACCAGTTACATTTTCGTTTCGTGATTACAATATTTCTTCTTTTACTTCTTTTGAACGTGATTTACACTCCGTCCCTTGGTATCTTATTTATGATATGCAAAATATAAATGATAAACTTACTTTTTTTAACAATTCACTCCTCTATCTACTAGAGTCGTATTTCCCCTTGAGAACTTTATCACGATGTACTCGTCGTCGACCTCCATGGCTAACTAATATTATCTTATTAATGATACATTTACGCGATAAAGCGTTTAAGAAATTTAGGGTGACAAGGCGCGCAGCTCAGTGGGACTACTATAAGTCTCTACGTAACTATACTACCTCAGCTATAGCCAGAGAAAAAAAAGCTTTCTTAGATCACAGTGTGAAAACTAAGGATAAGGCAATAATTTGGAGCAATTTAAGAAAACTTGGGGTTTATTGTTCAAAAAAGAGACCCTCTCTTCCCGCCGATCTTCACGACACTAATGCTATTAATAAACATTGGTTAGACAGTGTTCCGGGTAACAATTCTCCCGATAGCAACTTTTTGAAATTTTGTAATAACAATATTAAATCTTCCGTGCATCACAGACTTTCGTTTAATCCAACCACTGACGCAGAAATCATGAAAATTCTCTACTCTCTTAAAACTAAATCGCCCGGTGCTGATCAATTAGATGTAATGTTCTTGAAACTATGTTGCCCGTTCTTAATTTCTTACATTGTCCATATAATCAACTTCTGTATATCAGAAGGGACCTTTCCATCATGTTAGAAACAAGCAGTGGTAATTCTACTCCCTAAAAGTAATAAACCGCATAATTTGAACGATCTTAGACCTATCAGCCTATTGCCCATTCTCTCAAAATTATTAGAAAAAATTATAGATAGGCAACTGAGAGATCATTTAGAGCAAAATAATATTTTTCCTAGGTTTCAGTCGGCTTCCGTAAAGGTTTTAACTGTGCTACCGCCTTGGCGCATATTACAGATGACATTTTATACGGAGTTGATGAAGGAAAAATCACTGTTTTGATTTTATTAGACTATTCTAAAGCGTTTGATTCGATTAATCACGCGATGATGCTAGCTTTACTTCACTTTATTGGACTTGAAACCAAAGCTATAAAATTATTCTCTGAATATTTGTCAAATAGGTCTCAATATGTGCGTTTAGACGAATCGATTTTTACTCCTTTGTCGCTTACTCGTGGCGGACCCCAAGGTTCAATTTTAGGCCCTCTACTGCACTCAATTTATACCAGTCACCTAATTGAAGTTTTAAAAACTTGCAAATACCATATGTACGCAGACGACACGCAACTTTACCATACTTTTAATGCAATAAATGCTGAGCTCAACTGTAACTTAATAAATAACGATCTAAATGCTTTAATTAGAATTTCCGAAAAACACTGTTTATCTGTCAATCCGGAAAAATGTAATATTTGAAAATACTATCAGAAACATCTATAGCTGTACGTCTCCATTACATATCATTTGAAACGTAAGAACGAAACCTATTTGAGTGTGAACCGGCAGCACATTGAAGGCAGCACAGGGTAGTACAATTCAGCCTAGGAAAGCTATTCCTGTTCTCTGTCTTCAGTGACGAGCGCATATTGAGCACAGTTTTTCAGTTGTTATCTTTAAACAATTTTTGTTTAGATTCCTAATTATTAAGAATCGGATTAAATAATAAATTGTTATGAATTATGAAAATATTTCGCTATTTTAATTTTAGATGTTTCATTGCTTTATTAATTTAAACGTGTGTGTATATGTAAATTTAGAATGGAAAATAAAAGTAATGTACCGTTACAGTAGCCAAGTTCCGTTGCAATTTTGTTCTATATGTGATTCTTATATTTTATTCTTATGTACTTTTTAGCAGTGGTGTCATACAGAATCTTTTTTCTCAAACAAATTATATTAGCAGCTCCATTTCATGTACTTATACGGCATACAAATCATTTGTTGGGAAAACCTGGCTACACTTTACGCAGAGGCCGAGGAAAACTGTGTATGTTGCACAAAGCGGTTATTAGAGACAGAGTAAAAATTCTTTGCAGTGCCTTTGCGACTTTTTCCTGTCTGCAATATGCAGTGCTGCGTTTTATTACAGTGCATTACAAAATCTTCGGCTGCCCTCGACTGTTACGCTAGCCTGTACTGCCTTCAATGTGCGGCCGGCCTTAGCAGTCTCTGAGAAGTTTGTGCATCATATTTGAGATCTAAAAGCACCTTAACACAAGGGTTCGGAAATGTTTCAAAGATGAAATTTTGCTTAGTGAGAAGTTTGTTAATGGAAAAGTTTCTTAAAATTATGAAAGATTGCGAATCAATTACAAAAGCAGCGCATGGCCAATAACACAAGAAATTTATAGATTTTAGTTTCATTCCTATATAAAAATGTATTGGGTTGGGGTGGGTTACTTGATGTAAGTTGGCACTTATTTTATAATTTTAGTTTAAGAAAAACTTGAGCCAATGGAATACAAAAAAACGGTTAATTTTATTAATACAAAACAGCTAAAATAATAACAAAGAAGCAGCTGTGATTCCCAGCCGACCATCGTGCCACAGATTGTGCGAGCGAGAGTGAGTGTGTGTGTACTTCTCTCCCTCGACGTCGATATGAGGATTGTCTGTTTTTACTGTACGAAGTTACACTGAGTGTAGGTTGTAATTTTACACAATGTCATGTGATATACAGTGTAGTTTCGTGCAGAAAAAGTATCGGAGACAAATGAACGCAACTTTTAAAATATAAAGAATAACTTGAACTGCTTAACAGCAAATTCTCATTTTTACCTCTAAAAGAAGAATTGCTTGTTCACCTACCACCATTTCATGAGCCTTCGGTGATTTTGTTGTGGAATATTGTCCCATTCTTCAATTAGAGCTAGTTCTAATTCTTGAAGCGTTACAGAAGGATCTAGACGGCATCAAATATGCCTTGCCAAATAGTTCCATACATGCTCGATTGGATTTACATCATGACTGCATACTGGTCAATCCAAAGTACGAACATTGTGCTCCTGAAGATAACGAGTAACAATTCGGGCAGTGTGCGGATGAGCGTTATCCTATATTACCTTTACCGCTATCTGGTATTAGCATCGTTGCGAATAAATACCGAGATTTGTGCGATCATTTATCGAAATACCACCTCAGACAATTACGAATCACCTCCAAAGCGACAACATCCAAAACATTTGGATCCCTAATTGATCTCTTTTAGTCTGTTACGCAGTGGCGGCTCGTCGGGATGGGCAAGGTGGGCAGTATTTACCCTGTCCTATTTAATTTGCACCCGCAGTAACTCATTACGAGCCGCCACTGCTGTTACGAACAGTTGGTCACTTACTGTACGACTATTAGTATACAACAGATCCTGTTGAAGGTAGAGATGGCAATTTTTTTCAAATAATCGATTAATCGATTACTCGATTAATTGGATAGTCATAATCGCAACGTTAATATAATCGAAAGAAAATAATCGATTAATCGATTAATTTGGATATGTTGTTTATTCTAATAAAACCCAATAAAGCTTGCTATTTAAATATTTTCAGTTATTGATGAGTACAGCACATCTGTCAGAATTAATAAAGTATTATATGCTAAAAATTTGGTATTTTTATGCAGTTTCATTTGGGTGGTATTTGGATTTTTTATCTTGTTTGATTTCAAAATTAATAAGGTGTGCGGGTCTTTAGACTAGCAGTGTATATGCAAAAACAAAACAGGTTTCAAGTTTATATTAAAAAGAAATATTTTAGAAAACAAAGAAAAATATTGTAAATGAATAAATATGAATAAAAAATATCGGACACGAAACACTGTATAAACTCTGGCAGTATACATATTAACTTTTCCCTGTCCAATATTTATTATTCATGTTATTGTTTTTAATTGACAGGAGCTTAATTAACAAACGTTCATCTTTGAAAAATAAAAATTATATAAACATAAACAGAAAATGCAATTCTGATTTATTTTGAAAAAATAAAGACTCGGTCAGACAGATATAGTTTTGGTGCGATGCGATTCAGGACGAGACGCTATTAAATAAATATTTTTTCAAAAGTAAAGAAAATCAAGAATTAGTGAAATACAAAGAGGGTGCAAAACTTTGGAAAGACAGTGAGTGACACGGTTCGAATCGTATCGTAATGTCGCGTCAGCGTTGCTGAAGTTAAGTGTATTGAAAAAAATTCTATCCTATCTTTTCTTTTTACTCAACCGTGAATTTAAGAATAATAACTTTGATAAACGCTTGGTTGTTAGACGGTTTCGTTTATCATTTGCTGTCGCTCCAGCTTTGGAAAACAAACGTTCCGCAGGAACGGACGTGCCAATCAGATAACAGTATTTTTTTGATAATTCAAAGAGTTTCGGATAGACTGCTTTAACATCCTCCCATACATTTACAGGATTTACATTTAATTCGACTACTGGTGCATTAAAAAAGAAACTAAGTTCGTCTTGAATAACTGTGTCGCTGTGTATCTCATTCCCCTTCTTTTTTTTCTTATGCACTAGAGCCTTGTGGTGGGCCCACAAATCAAACTCTTCTTCACCTGATCCCGATATATCTTCAGGGCTATCTACGTGCATGCCTTCTGAATCTAAACTCACCATTTCAGATCGAACTCTTACCATTGTTGTAGAAAGAGCTATGGGGTCCGTAAAATGAATTCTTTTAAATTTAGGGTCCAGTAAGGTTGACATTGCCAATAAGTACGATTTCTCTACTTGACCAAATCGGCGATCAAATTCGGTCAAAATTTTCATTTGTAAGGTTTTAGATATCCGGTGGTCACAAGAAATTCTACTTATTTGTTCGCGACCACAGTGTATTAAAGGAATGATTTGACTTAATGTAGCATACGTCTCGCCACTTATCTGAACTGTTAATGCCTCTAAGGGACGTAATAAAGATATTATTTCAATTATGTACTCTTTTTCCTTTGAAGAAATCATAGGTGGAGCGTCTATATGGTTTAACATGATCTGACTTAGGAAAGGTAACAATTTTATGAGCCGCTCCAACATGTAATATGTGGAGTTCCACCTTGTTTTAACATCCAACAATACTTTAAGTAATTTTCCTTCCGGAATCCCAGTACTTGCTTGCATTTTCCGAAGTTCGTCATTGGCATTAACGTGACGCTTCATCCAAGTAACTATATTTCTACATTGTATAATAAGTGCCTTCACCTCTGGAATATTTAAGGAATCGTCACATACTAAATTTAGCGTATGTGCAAAGCACGGGATATGCTTATGCCTTCCGAAACTATCAACTACCGCTCTCACAATATTAGCTCCATTGTCTGTAACAATAGCAATTATCTTACTGTCATCTATTTGAAATTGAGCTAGAGCTTGCGTAAGTATTACTCCAATATAATCACTTGTATGAGATTCACTTAATTTGTAAACTCCAATTGTTCCAGAAAAAATCTCTGATTTATTCAAGCCGTGTATAGTAATGCCTAACATGCTGTTCATTTGGGAATCGGTCCAAATATCTGTGGTTAAACTGACATAAGGTACTGCTTTTAACATATCGATAAATTTTTTTACTTCTGTGTCATACAACTTGTCCACATGATTTTTAATTGTGTTTCTGGTCGGCACCTGGTAAAGTGGAGAGATCTGTTTTACAAAATTCTTGAATCCATTTCCTTCAACAAAGCTAAATGGCAAATTATCTGTGATGACCATCTCTACTATAGCTTGCGTAAGTTTTGCATTCTTGGATCCACCAACTATAAAAAAGATTATAAGTAACTAGGTATCTATTCATATCTATTCCTAAGCCATTTAATGCCAAATGCAACTCAACACCTAAATTTCCAGCAAATGTTATTAATTTTTTTATGTTTAAAACCTTAAATTTAATCCTGATTTAATCTTGTGCAACCCACTTCTGATATGTTGTTTTTTTTATATGCCTAGGCACATAAGTCAACTACTACACTTTAGTAAACTAGTGAAAGCAGTTTATTACTTTATCAAACGGCATATAAATGGCAAAAGTTACACTCTATTGCCTAGGCACATAAAGTAGTCTACTGCTACTAGTAGTTTACTAAAGTGACTACTTTAGGTGCCTAGGCAATAAGGTGTAACTTTTGCCACTTATATGCCAGTTGAGAAAATAATTAAGTTTGTGACCACGCTTACCTTTGTAACTTTGTACGTTGGAAAATATCTCCGTCAAGCTGGTTTGTGAATATGATCCAGAATTTGTTGCAATTAATGTTTCTGATTCATTTTCTTCAACCGTCACAATATTCGTTGAAATTCTGCTTGGCCCCGCAACACTTTCCATTGTAGAAACTGTAATATCCGATTGTGAACTTATTCTCTAAAAAAATATAACAATTGGTTAATTTTTGTATAATGAAATGCAAGTATGTGAGATAAATGTTTTAATTATCGCTATTGTCTTGCATTAGCTTTAAAGTTCGTTAAGCCCGTTAACTTTTGTGATCAGTATTCGAAAAAAATCATTTTTAACTTACCGTATCGGGATTATTAGTATTCGGGCAATCAGATGAAGTGTCTTTAAATTTTTCAGGATGCTTCAATTTTAAATGCTGTAGCATATTCGTTGTATTTTTCGCCGATTTATAATTTTTTAAACATAGTTTACACTTCACCAAGTCTTTGTTATTTATTATCGTAAAGAAATTCCACACTACTCTTTTTACTACTCATTTTTTAAAATTATTTACTACTAATGGACAGTAAAAAATAATTTGTTTATTTGTCAGTGAATAAACAGCATGGCTGCGGTAAGCGAACAGTCAAATTGGTCCCACTTATCTTTGATAGGTGTTTTAGTCTGATCGTTAACTTGATTCACTTGATTATTTTGTCTAAATTACCGCAGCCTAGATAAATGTATTTTTCATTGTTGTACGAGTCTGAACTGTCTTGGGAATTCCACGGAGTAGAGACTAAAGACGCAATACATTCTAACTTTATGAATCGAATACGAAGTATCTCCATTGGACGCTAAATGGCGTGGTACTCAGACAATTTGTAGGTACCTATGTATATACCGACATATATAAAAAGGCAACAATAAGGATCTAACCATCAACAGATGGTGTTCCTTATAATAATAATAATAATAATAATAATTTATATATATTATTTAGTAAAAAGTAGATCATTATTACAACTGTAAAAATTGATTTACCATATTTCTTGTACTGAGAAATTAGGAATTTTATAAGTACATATTTTATGAAAAATAATCGATTTATTACCAATTAATCGATTAATAATCGATTAATTACGTCTTAAAATTAATTATAATTAATCGATTAATTCAAATAAAATAATCGATTATAATCGAAATTCGATTAATCGTTGCCATCTCTAGTTGAAGGTCCCAAACGGTGACTATGTGCGATTACGAACTGCTGTAAATGAAGAAAACGGTCATCAACGGCAGTAGTTTTTCTTTGACGGTCTGTTCTTGGATGTCTAGCAACCTGATTTGGCTCCCTGTAATGTTTTCATAATTTCATAATGGTTCCTTGTATAACTCGAAGCTCGCGAACCACATAATGCTGGGAATAAACTTCTTGCAGTAATGTGACACCTCTGGAGTTAAATGCCTTCCAAATCATTGAATAACTCGATTATGACATTCAGTTTTATCAACAAATGAAGTAAACTTTAGATATCATACATTGTTTATAAAATGTTTCCTGTTCACTTCAGTTTTTAGAACGTTCATATTGGACAGCTTATAATTCGACTGAAGTACCTAAATTGAATTTTGTACAAGTATAGGGATATTTGAAAGAAGTAATGGCCTTATAGATATGCAAGTTTCATTTAAAAATTTGAAACTATTATCGAAATAAGCCAACTAGAAGGAGGGACTACTTTTATTTTCTAAGCAGTGTAGTTTTTGAGAAAAATGCATTAGCAGATTTTCACCAAACCGTTTGAGAACTGCTGACACAGGTAACGAGTAGATGATAGGCCGCTTCGCATGTTTGAATGACGACGCGAATGTAGTTTCAAGATGTCGTAAACGAGCATCTGTTTGATTCGTATGACGCCTATTAATAGTTCGTAACAATCCAAACATTTTAAACACGTTCACAAAGCGTCTGGAATTATTAAAATAAATAAATGCAACTTCACTCCAAGTAATTACAATTGTAGATATTTTCAAATTATAAACCGACGATACTGGACGAAAAATGCGCCTCAAAAATGCGGGTGAGTTACATAATATCTTCGTCATCCATCGTTTCATTTACCGCGACAATTTTTTCTATTTTTATAACGGGCGGTGCGGCGGTCCGCCTCTTTGCGTACCTATACGGATTTATTCACGAAAAATTGGTGCATACATTTTCGGATTTATTCATCGATGTTCGACATCCTAAAATAAATAAATATAATCCTTCGCCCAGTGAATTAAAATTTTAAATAAAATAATTAATAACTACATCAATGATTATTATGAAACGTCGCGGAATGGGTTTCAATGCAGGACTCCTTTTACGATCAGTACGGTGTCAGTGGGTGTGTTCCACAGATTAGAGAGGAAGGCGTCATTGACTCTGCTATATTTCTTTCTCACTCATTTCGGCAGTTCTAAACACGTGGTACTTCTGAAATGTTTTGGCAATAATACAGCAGCCACCAGAAAATATGCGCAGAAGGTAGCATTTCAAGTACTTATACTGAGATTTTTTATTTACACACAGTAAAAAGACACTCTATATTTACCACTACACAGATCTCAATATAATATCACAAGAGTGTAGCTTATACTGCGCTAAAAATGTTCAATCATTTACCACAATCATTGAGGAGATTGAATGTAAATGACTTACGAAATAAATTAAAATCTGTGTTATTGAACAAAGTTTTCTACTCTCGTGAAGAATTCCAATAAATATTATTATTGTTAATAAAGCAGTTTTAATAAATTGTAAAGTAAAATTTGTAACGGTAAACTTTGATTGAGACATCAAGTATTTTTTTTATCTGTGGTGTCTTGTCCAACGGGGTCCTAAGTGATAGACTTGTTAGGACCTCAGAAACGGGAGTGTATTTAGGTGTGTGTAAAGTGTTCCATGGCTTTGTTACTTTCAAACCTCCTTCCCGTCGAAGGGGAACCAGTGTCGAATTTTCTCCCTAACACTGAAGGGTACCTGAAGTAAGTAACGACCCCCTAGAAATATCTTCTGCGGGCGGGAACCCACGACCTTACGATTGCAAGGCCGGTCCCTTACCACTGGACCGTTCAGGACTTATTAATATCAATAAACTGAAATAAAATAGAAGTAATCATTCTAACGAAATAAAAAAAAAGCAAAAGCATAAACCAAACATATTAGGTATATTCGTTTTAGAAATGCTGGGTTTGCCACAATAGCGTCATTGTCAAGTAGCTGATGCCCATCTAGGTCAAGTTATGGTTGCATCAGAAATTGATCTAAAACGAATAGTTTGTGATGGGCAAGTTGTACCCAGAGAAAAGAAAAATGTTAAATCAACATAATTTTCGTTTGGGTACGATCAATGCATTAATTTATTTAAAAGAAAAGCCATTATGTATTCTACTCAAGTAAAAAAAATGTTTGAATCAACAAGAAACTGCTTGAATTAATGTAAAGTGTGCATCATTCAAATAAATAAATGCATCGACTGTATTCAAACAAAGATTTTTCTGTGTGATGAACACCGACCTTGCTGAAAAATAATTAAATTAAGGTTAAGTAAACAATACTTTGGTGTTGACGCAACTAAACCCTACTCTGGAGTAGGTGCACGTTGCGTCAACACCAGCACTGCCGCAGTGGCAATTAAAACGAATATGCCAATGTCAAATACCGCATGCCGAAAATCTAAAACGAATACACATTTCGTTGACGCAGGTGACTTGCGGCAACCTAAGTCATCTAAAACGAATGTACCTATTGTAAATCTATGTAACATTAATGCATAAATCATTAATACTCTCAGTGGAGAAAAATATACAACAATATAAAATGGAAATAATAAATCTAACCAAAGTGTAAACAGTCGCGCAGCCAAACTCGAACTCGGTAGGCAACAACAAAATCAGTAATTCAAATTCGACAAAACTGTAAATAACAACTTTAACCTAACAAGGAGTAAATAAGAGATGGCGGTACTAAACGTTAAACATTAAACAATTAGGAATCGTAGGGGAAACAAAAAAAAAATGTAACAACATTATTAAGATAGAATGAGATTTTAGTGCTTTGTAGGGCATTTAAGTCCTGGAGATTATTTATCTTGCCTACATTATTATTAATTTTGAAACAAATAACACCGTCGAGGAACCAGACTTATATCAATAATAATAATAATTAGGGAAAAGAATTCGGCCCACTTAGTGTTGGACACTTTTTACACCGGATGTACTACTTACTCCTTTTGCGACTCCGATGCATTTAAATTAAATTGCTATTGAATGGGAGGGAGGGGAGAGTTACAGTGTGAGCGTTTGCACTTCGCAGAAGTTACTCTGGGCGGGAACTAATACAGTCCGAATTTTAAATTTTAGTACTGCTCGCGGAACAAGTGGACCGATTTCTTATCTCTGATAATAATATACAGGATCTCTACATCTTTTTACCTTGGCACGGTAGTTATATAGATTAAAACGATTTCTGTTTCAGATGACAGAAGCTCAAATTAAGGCAACTGGAAAACTTGTGAGAAGAACCTGTAAATCGAAAACTAAAGCTCAAGATGGTACGATTATAGTCTCTTATTATAGTGATCAAAAATGACTGTATGTGTTGTCAATAATGAATATTATTTTATTATTAATGTTCATTACTTATTGCAAATTCAAATTAAATTATTTAAGTTTAATATCTTTGTACTCTTAATCTTTATTCACATGACCACAAATTTTTCACTGCTGTGGTATGTTAAATGTTTGTCAAATAAACAAAAAATATTCGGTTGCGGTGTTGCAAATAGAAATTAAATGATTTTCATAGTATTGCCAAAAATTAAATGATTTTCATAGTATTGCCAACTCAAACAGTCATTCTGTAGCACTTTGTATTTAAATTATAATAATTATAGCGGTTGCGATTCACTTACACTGATTGCACACAGAGTATTTGCATTTTGGTTTAATCCTATACAGTCGGTCATTGGTATCGATTTCTTCAATAGCTTAACTATGTATTAGTTTCGATTAATGCCCGATTTCTTCAGCTTTTAATAAATTTGTCTGCCAGGTATTATCCTTGGAAACCATTGTATCGATAATAGTTTCCGAGGATATTACCGGACAGATAAATTTATCAAGAGGTGAAGAAATCGGGCATTAGGGATATAATGAATAAAACATGCTTGTTTTTAAGAGAAATTTTTTTATTTTGAATTTAGAAAGAAATGTTTATTATAAAACCTTATACCAGAGTACTGCACAAGTATCTGCCTAAATAGTTATCAGAAAAATTTTGTGCAAATCGTTTTTGGTTGCAGTGAAAACCTCGAGCAGCCTCTGGACAGCTGTTTCAGCCCTGCTTGGGGCTTCTTCAGCAAAGACGTAGCTCGACATTCCCACTGCAGACCAACAACGACTTGCCCAATTTATTCGCAATTGCGATGTAAGAATGATGAACAGATAAAATAGCGACATCTTACTATCTCTTTTTGACCTGACATTGCAGTAGGATAGACAAATTGAAGCGGGATTTGCTCCTAATAAGTCCCCCAAGACGGCAAGACGGCCATAAGGAAGCCCCAAGGAGGGCTGAAACAGTTGTCCAGAGGCTGCTCGAGGTTTTCACTGCAATCAAAAACGATTTGCACAAAATTTTTCTAAAAACTTTCATTATGCTTTGACAGCAAGCATGGCCGCCTTGCATGGGAGACTTATTAGGAGCAAATCCCGCTTCAATTTGTCTATCCTACTGCAATGTCAGGTCAAAAAGAGATAGTAAGATGTCGCTATTTTAAATAGTTATCGGTTGCTAGGTTTAATCAACAAGGTCTGGCAACGCGATACCTACCTACTACGTTTAGGTAACGGGTAACACATAATAATAATTATTATTATTTCCAATAAAAAGTCTTTGGAAGTTTTCACCCTAAAAGATATGAATTCTGAAATTAAGTTTTAGTACATAATTCTGAGAACATTACAAAAATTGAAAAAAATAATTTTAGCTGAATTTAAAGAAAATTAATTAGTTTCATGGCCTTGAGATTGTTCAATTAGTTGAAACTAACACGTTAAAAAACCTCGTTGAAATCTAGAATTTCTGAGAAACACCAATTTTACGATTTTGGACATTTTGAAGAATGCTATCCACTTAAAGTGTAAAAATTATTTTCTGTTAGTTTTTAGATAAAATATTAAGTATCGCTAGAATTATTAAATTTAGGTATAGATAGTTTACAGAAAACTGTAAGATATTCAAATTTGACATCATATATGAATAGGGTGTGCCATTTAAAATAAAAAAGTTGAATCCAGACTTTTAAAATAAAAATTATGTCGTGGAAAAAATATGTTGAAACCTTTTTGTATCTTCGCTTCGTCTTTCATTTCATCACATCATACACGTGAGTGACATTCGCACATCCGACTCCTCAACGCGAATGACCCGTTTATACATTCGTGCGACTATGTCGAGGCGAATGAAGAGGAGGTGCGGAGATGAAACATGAACTTGCAGAATGCGTTTCATACAAATTCGCAGCAAATATGTAAACACCGAGTTCGCCTCGTTTGCTCATCACAAGGGTTTGGATTTGTCCCCAAAAGACTCGCCACGTAGGACGAAGTGAACGATGAGGCGAATGCTGAGTGAACCGATTATCCATTCGCCTCGTCCACTCGCCTCACGGTTCGCATCGTCATTCGTGCACCTGTGTAAACGCGGCATAAAAAGACTGTGTTTTACACTCGTTGCATAAAATACTTATATTTGTTTTTTAAAGGTGATCTTGACGCAATGCTTCAAGGAAATTGGGATGGTGTAAGTCGAGAAGCTATGGTAAGTGAATCTATAAAAAAATAAAACATACTTGAACAACTCTTTACATTCCGGTAGTACACTTGCTTGCAATAAAATCGCGTACACCTTCAAAATCAAGTAGCCGAGTTTTTACCTATTTTTTGCTTTGCTTTGGGTATTTTGTCATGATTCCAAACGTACAGATTAGAAACTGAGATTGAAATGAATACTATTTTACTAGATATGAGTCAAACAATATGATTTATTCAACAAATATTACACTATTTCATAAATATGGGCCATAAATATAATTTAATCGAAATAGAATTGTCGATTGCTTATGTTCTGCTATTAATATATTTTTTTAACACTTGACAAGACTCTTCAAAGTTAAATTTGTAATTTTCGACATGTTGGTGCCAAGAGTATTGGAAAATTTGTTAAAACATGGAATCCCTTGCGGTTTATATTGGATTGGATAAAGATGGTTAAAGATGGTTGGAGATAGATTCCAACCATCTTTTCTATTTGCAAATATTTCTTCTTCCCACATATTATTTGTGCATCATAGTATTTTTATTTAAGCTATAATCATTCGCTACTACTGAGAATCACTCTTCGTCTTCTAACATACTCGTTTTCTGTCAGTCTGAATTTTAATTGTTTGACACTGACAAATTAAATTCCAAGACCAACTTAATACAACGAAAAGCAGGTGTATGCGATTTTTTTTTGCAAGCCACAGTACATTCTCGCCTCGCTTTGCTCGACGAGGTGCAGTGAGACATAAGTGAGGCGAGGAAGCGCGAGATTTATTTATGTATTAAATACACCTACTTACCGTCTTTCAAGTTCAGCCCCTTTGCAATTTCACCCCAAATCTTACTTTTCAACTTGGATTCATATAATTAGCAATGTTTTGTCTCATATAGCTCACGATGTTTTCTTACTACCTCTATCAATTTCTCTTCCGAAATTATCATAAGTATAGAAATCCCACTTAGGGTATGAACATGTCGAAGATGCCTCACTGTTCACCCTCGATGTTTAGGTCGCGCTCGATAGCTCGATATAAAACAAACGTATAGATATAAATGAAATCGTGCATGTCGAAGATGCGCGCTACTATTCCCTACCTTCGATATGCACGGTTCTGTTTAAAACTGTACGTTAGTTTTACATCGAGGTAATATCGCGGTATCGAGCGCAACCTAAACGTGGAGGGTGAACAGTAAGGCATTTTCGGCATATTCGTACCCTTACAAACGAAATTATACGCGACACATGTGGCGCGAAATCTGTGTCTGCCACTGCGTCACGGTCACAAATAGTGGTCAATAAAAGAAGTAAAATTTGTTATACAACTATTGATGAGATAGCAATAATAACGCAGATAAAAATTATTTTACATTTTCATAGAAATTGTTTGAGGGTCGCTGAATGCAGCTTAAATGTTCTGGCGGAGCTTGGTTTTCAACTATTCTCCGATGTTCGGGGCCATAAAAATTCATAAAAACGCAGACCATGACCTAAAACATTGTACTTAAGGCAGGTCAAGTATGGTGTTTCTTTGTTAATTTTAAAAGCAGATAAATTTTGTAACTAGGTAAGTTCTTAATAAATAGTTTAAAATATGCTGTGCGTGTTGCATTAGTTTTGTACTAATCCGTACTTTAACAGTTAAATTAAAAAATTCAATCTAAAGACGATCAAAAAAGTGGAAATTCTTACATCATACTAATTGATTAATTGCCAATAGTCAACTTTCAATGTTGATTACTAAAGTTTACTGTATTTGTACAGCAAAAAAAATTGTTTCTTTATTAAAACTTCGAATAAACGACGAAATAAACGTCTGCACTAGGCGAGAGCTTTTATGTCTTTATGGTTTAAGCCGACGCAGAATTTCAGGTTCAATATTATCCTTTTAAAAGTATGTGTTTTGTGTTGAAATGTAAACAATTAATAAAATAGTTCGATTGAGAGCTAGGGAAGTTATTCAATCACTTATTTTGAACCAATAGATTATTGTGTGTACAGGCAATCTAATTTATTAAAATTTTTCGTCATATCATACTCCAATTCCTGTTTTCCGTTTTTACAATAAGAATAGTTTCTGCTCTTGCAATACTTATTTTGCAGCTATTAGTGCGATAATTAAAAAAATAAATAAAACAGAGGGACTGCGCTCGCTTGTAATAGGTCAATTTTCATTTTTAGGCAAAAAAATTCAGATTTGGAGAATTAATCTCTTATGTAACGAGGAACTTACAGTTTCATTTAAAGATAGAGGTTTTGATACACCCTGTATAGGCCTGATTCATTAGGTGGGAGAGCACCTCGACTTAAGACCATGAGATAAAGCTGACCGGACGCGTATCCTCCACTAAAATGTAAATGTATCGCGTACTGTGGAGTCCGAGCTGATCGCACATACACAGTCATTTTACTGCAAAATTTTGTATTCACGTAAACATTTAAAACTTGATTCCAGCATGTTACAATAATTAAAGACGGGCTGGATGTTGGCCGGAGTCATTACTTTATCACTGTAAACCATGAAATAACATCTACACCAGTGAGAAAAAAAATTCAGCGTCTTTATTACGAATTCGTTACGTTTTTTTATTCATGATGATCTACTTATCGATTTACTACAATGAAGACTCATCAAAAATCTTCAAACGTCGCTGCAATAAAGAATTACAAATTTGTAACACGCCTTAAAACAGTGTGTTATTCCGAACGCGATTATGTTACGTTTGATTCCCAAACAGAAATAAACTTTCTAATAATGTTAAAAAATAGATATCTGGCATAATTTAAACAGCGAAATATAATAAGAAACCAAAAAACTGACTGGATAGAAAATTGTTAACTCTGATTTGCAGTAGAGCACACCAATTCATCATTTTAAAATATCCTAGCGTACTTATTAATAATGAGCGAAGTGCACACGTCCTGACGCTTCGACGACTACATGCCGACTAGCGAATACCTTGAGATCTGACGAGCACACCCCAAACTATTAAGGTTCTAAATCGATACACTTCGTGTTCAGGTAGCGACATTAGTGATTTTTTTCTATCTATCCTTGTCCCACAATAAACTTATCTAGGAATAAAAAAACACTGTCGAAAGTTTGCTAATCAAAGTGACGTATCACAAATGGCAATTTACTGTATCTGCGTAGAATAACATAACCTAATACATTTTTGACTATACAGTCGGTCGTAAACTACTACCGTCGTAGTAAACAGAATTCCCTAAAAGTGTTGATTTCCTTGTTGCTCTTGCGACATTCAAATTTGTTATCTTTGTAATACAATAAACTCAAAACGGGAATCGGATGGCGTTACCTGAACACTAAGTGTGTTGATTTAGTGACCTTACGAAATATGACCTGCATATGCGATCGAGTAGGTTTGTATGAAGTCCGGTGTTAGCCTAGCCTTATAGTAACCGCGGAATTGTAACCGTCCTCAAAAAATGTTCATAACTTATGTTTCGCGGTTAGTGAAATTGATTGACGCTTAAAATAATTTCAAACAAATGTCAGTTTAGAGGTTATGCCTATAATTATGTTACGAATTTGGGGGTTCACAAATTATAGTCGTTAAATTTCAGAACACTTTAATTACAAACTGTCGCTTTACACAATTAAAAACACAATAGTAATGAGCTTTAACACTTGTCTATCAAATAACACTTCTACAAAATGTACTTTTTATTTATTCGAAGTATGAACCCTTCTCTTGCAAACTTCTCACTGTCTCACTAGCGGACCGGTACGCTTTTATAGTAGATGCCTGTATTCTGGAATGTACTGGAAATGAACGAGAAACTTTCGATAACATTCTGTGACGCAAGATGAGGTGGCTGGTTCTAAAAATAGATCTATTTGCGCGTCACGGCTGTAATACTGCCCTCCTCTTAGTTCTGTTTGTTCCGAACAGAGTACGGAGCCAAATAGTCGATGTGGTTCACTTTCATCTTCCCACGGGGTAGCCTTGTAGTCTTGTATCCTTAGACCACATCACTGTTCCTCTTAATTATTTGATAGGTTCCATCCCAAGGCACCTGTAGTTTGGAGCACAGTCCACGAGTCCTTCTGGCATTGTATGGCCACACCTGGTCCCATTCTTGGAATCTTGTTTCATTGGCTGACTGATGTTACGTCGCACGTATTCGTGAGTGTTAACTAATCGGCGTTCAAGTTCTTGCAAGTATTCACTTAATCCCAGTCGGGTTTCTGGTTGCCCAAATTTTAAGTCACGAGGCAAACGCATTTCCCTTCCGTACAAGACACTGTATGGGGTTCGTTTAGCAGTCATGCTTTGCAGAATAGTACGCCATCAGGAAAAGGGGAAGATGTTCGTTCCAGTCCCATTGGTTCCTCGAAACAACTTTAGCCAGATGTCTCTGCAAGGTCCTACTGAAACGCTCCATCATTCCATCTGACTGTGTGTGCAAGATAGTAACCTGGTCCATTCCTGGAAAGTGTATCCTCCAAAGTTCCTGCCTTGGTCGGAATGGATCCCCGTGGGTACTCCAATTCTTGTTATCCAATTCTCTATCTAGGTATTCACAACGGTTACTGACTCTTGGTTTGCCAAAGCGTAACCTTCACAGTAGTTCCTTTCAGCTTTTGACAAAACTTTACTGAAGTAAGCAATAACACATTCTTGCCCGTCTTGCACTTGTAACAGTGTGCCTCCAATACCGTAGTTGCTAGCATCGCTATTAATAATAAACTTCTGATCTTGGATAAAACAATACAGGAGCAGTCACCAAGATATCCTTCAGATTGTCAAAGGCTTCTTGGAAGTCCACATTCCAGAAAAATGTGTTTTTTCTTTCCTTCGGTCAGTGCGTGTAGAGGTTTCGCTACCTTTTCAAAGTCCTTAACGAACCGTCTGTAATAGGTGCAGAGCCCCAAGAAACTTCTCAATTCGTGCACATTTTTAGATGGTGGCCAGTTGCTGAAATATTTCCCGGGTCGGTCGCAACTCCTGCCTCAGAGATGACATATCCAAGGTATTTCACTTCCTTCTGGATTTAATTTTGGTTTCGCCTCTTCAATCGTTTGGAGAACGTGTCGCTCAAAAGTGGTTGGAGCGTTGCATAGTCCAAAAGGCATCACTTTAAACTGCCATAGCCCATTATCCGTAGTGAAAGCCGTATTTTTCTTATCCTCATGGTGCATTCCAACCTGCCAGTAGCCTCTCTTCAAGTCCAGAGTCGAAAACCATTTCGCACCGAATAAGGTGTCAATTGTGTCGTCAATCCGGGGTAAGGGATAACCGACCTTTGTCGTGATGTCATTTAATCATCTATAGTCCACACAGAAACGCGTGCTGCCATCCTTTTTAGTAACAAATACAACAGGAGATGCCCATATACTTTGCGATGCTTCAATAACTCCATGGTCCTGCATCTTCTTGATAAACTTGTCAGCTTCTTCTCTCTTTGCCAAGGGCGGGTTGACGAATTGGATTCGAATCGCCAGTAATTATTCTGTGCTGAACAATGTCCCTCCGGGTTAAGTCTTTATAGGTATAGACGAAGATTCCTTTGAATTTTCGAAAAAGTCCTTCTACGTCTTCCATTTCCTTGGATGTTAACGGTATCGATATATCTTCCAGCAGTTGGTAGGGTGTCAGACTGATGCCAAACGGATGCATCGTTTACTTGAATGTGGTTTACAGAATCAATTGCTTCACATTTTTCCGCCATTGTTCCGCTGGGTATGGTCACTTGCTAACTGTTGACATTTGCAAAACGAATTGGAATTGTTTCTTGGATCTTCACCAGAGTTCCAGCCAGTAAAATTCCTTTCTTGGCGTTGCTGATCTCAGTTGACATTTAAGTCTGGCTTAAACGCTTGTGCAGACCGTTTTGCAACTAAATCGCATATAAGCCGACTTAATCTAACACAAGTTCATTTTTAAGACAGGTTTATAATTTTACCGTTTGTGCAACTGGGTTCCGTATTGAAACCTGTCTTACCTACTTAAACCTGGCTTAAGAATTGCTTTCTGCAACCGGGACAGACAGATTCACACTTGAAGAGTACTTAAAAATACCTAAATGGAATTTAACTGTAAAATAAATAAGTAGAGAAGCCAATATTCGAGCATTTTTAAATTAACATGGGATTTCCTAGTTTAACTTGAAGGCTTTCGCGGACGCCGACCATTGTTGAATTCCTGCCGACGTTTCGTTCTCCATTGCAGAAAAACTTCCTCAGGGCTGCTGCTGCTGGTGGTCTTGCTGCTGCTTCTTGTAAGTTGTTGAGACTGAGTTGGCATCTACCTTCACAATACATGCAAACATTTCATTAAGGATCCGTCACGCACCAACAGACGAATCCCCGCCCACCGCTCCACGCCGCTGCCCCCACCGACCACTATAAATATCACGACAACGGACGTACCAACTCAGTCTCAACGACTTACAAGAAGCAGCAGCAAAACCACCAGCAGCAACAACCCTGAAGAAGTTCTTCTGCAATGGAGACCGAAACGTCGCCAGTGGAAGAAATCCCAGAAGAGACGCCGTTCCAACCGGAAGCCAGGAATTCAGCATGGGATTTCCTACGTTGCGTTCGTCAATGCAGCATCCTGTATAACGCTTTCACAAATGGTGCTGCCGATTACGCGAAGATTAAATAAATTATCTTTTTTCACTGAACACACCTTTATTCTCTTTTTACTTTATTGGATGTGAAATAACACATCAACACATTTTTTAAGAACTGAATACATTCCGGAACTTAGTTTGCAGAAATAGAACCACATTAACAATGTAAGTTGCACCTAAACTTGTCGTTTACAGCACTTCTCTTGAAAACGTTAGATCAATTTACATAGGCATTATTCCGCACCACATTACTTATGTTAAACCATTACTGTTTACGTTAATGATTTTTGTTTCAGTGCTACTTAAATTGCTGTCTTCAGATGTTAAAATTGGTAAGCTGATTTGTACAAGTCAAATACTCTCTATCTCTGTTATTTGTTTAAACGCAGGTACAGAAAGATGGACATCTGGATATGAACGCGTTTGCCACCCAATTGCCAACGTTGCCCGAACCCAGGAGAGAACCAACAAACAGCACTTTATATCGATGCAAAGATGAAGGTCAATTTGTATTTGTTCATAGTAACCTGAATGTTTCTAAAAAAATATTATTACAGGATCTGATCGTGCCGATAAATGCGATATAGCTTACGACTTCTCCAAATGCGTGTACTTTGATAATCCAGGGGTAGGTTTTTTTTAAATTGGACAATCATTTATTAGAGGTTTTAATTTTTTGCTTTCAGAATTATCTTATTCCTTAGTTATCTTTCTGATCAAATTAACAAGAAGGCGACACAATTCAGTATACCACTTATAATGTAATTGAAGTGTAAAATAAAAGTGTACCTTTATTAAATAAGTATAATAAAGCGTGTATTGGAGCTTGTTGATATTATTTCTGCGTTGAGTTAAGAAAGTAATCTATAAAGTGAATATAAGTATTTCTATATTTTATATTTGCACTTGATTCTTTATTCTTCCAATGTACTGATGCCGTTTTATTTTAATTTAATTTTTTTGAGAAAAGTCTTAAAAAAGCACGAATATCTTTTAACGTGAATCATCGTGGTAAAGGAAAAAAGACAATTAGGTTGCTGGCCTGTTTCTATCTAGTTATCACATAATAGTCACATTGCAATGGAGACTCGTTCCTTGCCATCGAAAAGTACAATCACATAACTATATTTTCAGCGTAGCCAATGAAAAAGGTATATGAACATATAATAGAAATAGAATTTTTGTTACAGATTTTCAACGGTTTTTTAATACAACTAAAAGAAAATTCAGACTCTATGTTCAGGGATA
This sequence comes from Prosopocoilus inquinatus, assembly GCA_036172665.1. Lineage (NCBI taxonomy): Eukaryota > Metazoa > Arthropoda > Insecta > Coleoptera > Lucanidae > Prosopocoilus > Prosopocoilus inquinatus. The sequence continues at coordinate 49,019,835 of CM069870.1, forward strand.
CCATTTCACGGTCTTTACCGATCATTATTTACTGCTTTGGCTTAATAACCTCCAGAATCCTTTAGGTTGCTTGTCGTTGGAGTAAGGTGCCTGATATGTCGTATCTCGTACTGGTTTTGAAGTAAATGTCAAGTTTCCGACTTTTCGATGAGAGGAAAATACTATTTATAAACTTGTCAAAAATTCTCCGTATCGTTTGGGAAAGTTTACAGTGAAAGCGAGTGATTCCTAAGGAAGAACGTAATGAAATTCTTTGGGAGTGTCATTGCTACAGAAAGGGACTTGGTACATGTGCCGGTGGAAGGGAGGAGTAGGAGCGGGCGGTCGCGCCTTCGCGTCCTGCGTTGATTTGAATCACAATTCTTCTATATTCAAATCAATGCAGGACGCGAAGGCCCGGCCGCCCGCTATTACTCTTCTCTTCCACCGGTACATGTACCAAATCCTGTTTATGACTCCCCAACCAGTATTTCCCAAAACTACAATTGGCCCGAGCTTCACGCTGATGTTGCTTGTTAGGTGAATCGTTGTCAAACTTGTATGCGTACTAAATATGAGCAAAAAGCTTCAGCTGGAATGATGGGCGGACATTCTAAGATCTCAAGGCCGTGGGAAGCACAGATTCAATGGACCCCTTCCTCGAACCACTCGTGTCATCAATACATTTTTGTAGTCAGAGATTATTTCATCAAGTATTACTCTCTGTTTTCCTCCTCCTCCAAATACTCCGAAAATTCTTCACCATATGGAAGAGAATGTTTTTCTCACTTATAGCGCTCCGCGTCCAACTCTTATCAAGTGCACCCGTCTTGTACTTCATATTATTACGCAAAGGAAAACCCTGCGGAGAGTAAACCGCGTCATTAAAACGATGCTTACCTGTAATGTTTCTAAATATCATCGTAAGTAGCACGTTCATTTGTCAAAAGTTACTTGTGGGTTAAGGACAGCATGTTATGAGGTTACCGATATGACCACCCTATTTCTTGAACTTTGGTCGCGAGATATGACTTAAAGGTAATTGCAGAGCTGGTAATGATAATTTAGAGAGCCACATTAAGGATCCCAAAAATTTATAGTCTCGTTTTAAAAGGTTAGGACGTTTTTTAAACATATAAGGTTGTGCAGGATCGCTTTCAAAAGCTTATGCAAATTAAGTATCGTTATAATTTGCACAGACGCAATGGTGAGTGTGAACCGAATCAGATGGTTTGGCGTAATAATTTTGTTTTATCCGATGTATCGCATTTTTCCGCCGAGCTTGCGAAGTATGTTGGACCCTTCCATATTCACAGTTGTAGGTATCTCAGCTGATTTAAGGAGTGTGATGGCAATGTATTGCCTGGGTCCTGAAATGTTCACTGTTCAGTGAACATCTCAAACTCAGCTCCAATATTAACAATTAATTAGGATTGTTTCGATTTGTTATTTTTCTTTCGTGCGTTTATTTTGTAAAGTTGCGGGACATTTGAATTTCTCAGCCTACAGATAAGGCTACACAGAATACTCCTGGCGTATAATCTGCATGTCGTAAAAGCCGACTAAAAGAATCATTGTTTCCCCTTCAAGCCTGCGGAAATAATTCATTCTTCTTGCTTTTGAGAACCCTTATTTTGGTGCTGCTAATTAATCCCACGTTGTTTTCTTTCTCCGTTGTTTTGCGTATATTATTTGGTCATGTTTTGCATTCGTTGTTAATGAATGTGAAAATTCGTATGGTTTTGCGTTTGTTGTTTGGTCTTTGCTTTGTGATGTTGCTTGAAATAATTTTGCATTGTTGTGAAATATTAGGTGTGTTATTTTTACCGCAAAACTCAGAGTAACTCAGTGGCACTCAGTAACCTTGAAAATTGGTATGTTTTTTTTTCACACACTCGTTATTGAGATTTGTGAGCTTCCTTCGCATCAATCAAATAGAGATTTAGTTCAGAATACATCTGTATGTAGTGGTCGAATGTCTAACTTGACTTTTGCGCGGTGTCAGTGGAAATAAGTGGTTCTTTTAGGAACGTTTTACCTCAGTAAATCTTATATGATATTTACTGTTCTGAGTTGAATGTAAAACGAACACACCTAATGTTTGTCCTTTTCAGTAGTTTTGGAAAGTGAGTTACACCAAGTCGGATCACTATTAGCGAGTTGCACTGGTGTGAACAGAGTGTATTCTCGTCTCGTTTTAATTTCATGTAATAGTACGAGATAAAGATTTCACTGGTGTACACCAGGGTGACAAGTGGAACTCGCCATTAGTTCGATGGTCGTGTGACGTTTTCCTTAGAAGCTTTGAAGAAATTACGGGAATCTCTTGCGTACTGAATCTCGTCAAGGTGCTCGTTTTTTGTGAAGTCTCATTGTCATTACTATCGATTGATAATTTCTCTAGTGAAACGTTAAGTACCTTTTCCAATTTTCATTTTCATATTGTCCGGTTTGTTGTAGTTATTTATTTTTGAAGTTTAGAATTTAAGAAAGTTTATGCATTCTCGGGATATCTCTGAAGCACTAGCATATTTGTTTACGTTATTAGTAAAGTCCGGATTTATATGTGCTAAAAAATTGGAAAATAAGTTTTTTTTATGCGATTAAAATGGATCAAAATATGGATATTATATGCGATAAAAATTTTATTTTACTTATACATACTTTAGAATAATAAAAACATAAATTGTTTCATATAAGTAATTTTAACACTTAACACTTAAGTAGTAGGATTACAAAATATAATCAACAGTTGATTTAAATTATTTGGGGTAAAATTTTGTCGTCTGTCTGTCAAAATATTTTTATAAGAGGAAAACGAACGCTCGACATCGCATGAAGTAATGGGCGCAAATTTCATGGATGCTACATCTTTGGGGTCCATGTCCAAATCCTCTTCACTTTGACCTTTTAAAACTAAACAGATTTTCCTCATTTTATTGTAGTCAGGATTACGTAATAGAACCTTGTCTAATTTTGCCATTAACTTCTCTCCTATCTCCCCTGGAATTGATTTTACACTTTCAATTGCATCATCGACCACTTCAAAAGAATCTAATAGAGCCGTCTGGGATGATTCCAACTTTTTAATGGTGGATATTAAAACCGAAAAATGAGTTTTAATGAATGCTAATTGATTCCCGATGTTTGTGTTCGACATGCATTCCTTACAAATTCTTAAAGCCGCTGAATTGGAATCATCCAATTCTAAGAAAATTTCCTTTAATTGTTTAAAGTTATCTGCGTAAAAATTTGCTGCTTCAAGCCACGTACCCCATCTCGTAATTATTGGTTCTGGTGGTAATGGCAGGTCAGCAGCTAATTCTTTATAGTGTTGTATACGCAGTGGGGCTTTAAGAAACGCCTTTTTTCCGTTATTGATCAACTTATTTACTGTTGGGTATTCTAGTCGCACCAATTCAGCGAGCCTATTCATTGCGTGAGCCATACAAGTGAAGTGCATCAGATTTGGGTAAAACACCTGTAAAGCCTGTCCTGCTTTTATCATGTAGGCTGCTGCATCAGACACCATTAGTAATATATTTTCCGATTTAACTTGATTAGGTGCATATAAAAGTGTCAAGCTGTCGTTAATAAAACGTGCGATCGTTGAATGATTTGTTTTTTCCAAAACTGCACTATTTACCAAATAAGATATTGGTGCAACTGTGTTGCTTAATACTCCTGCTAACATATTTGCTACATAACGACCGCAGGCATCTGTCGTTTCATCAACTACTATATAAATATTGTTGTCGCTAAGCTTCTCTCTTATTTTCTTCATCCGTTGCTGGTAGCATATACTTAGATAGTTTTTCCGCAAAGTCGATTCATTTGGAATATGACGATTGCAATATTTTTCCAAAAAAGTTCGAAAACTTGCTTGTTCAAGTTTATGCCAAGGAATGTTTGACTCTGCCATAGCACTGCACAAGTCTAAAGAGAATTCATTTCCTGTGTCACTGCCCTGTGAGTTACTGGCTGTTGAAGAAATAAAAGACTGCTTAAAGTTAGACACACATCTTTTCTCCGACTCCTTATGGAGGTTTGTAGCCAAATGTTGATCAATCTGGTACTTTTGGTCTGGCGACACCTTAAAATATTGTCAAAATGAAAATGTGATTTTTAAGAGAATTTGTAAGGTATCTACCTGTTTTGAGCATGCGTTGCAAAAAATAACTTTTCCATCTGTAGTTAGATGTTTAGATGCTTTAATCCATTTTTCCAATAGCTCGGATCGAGAGGATGCTACTTTCGGCATTTTGAAAAGATAAGCACTGAATTTATTTCGTCTTTAAATTAAATAAGAAAATAACAACTAATTCGCGTTGATAAATACACTAGTCACTAGTCACACACATTCACGGAGTTCTTATCTCAAACTGAAATGCAAAACATAAGTGCAAAATGCAAGTGCAAGTCGCTACAGATTCCCAGAAAATCACATTCCGGGAAATCGTAAAATAAAGTGGCCAGACGTTGAGAAGAATAAATTACTTCTTGGAAAAGCTGCAGACTTGAATATTGACCGTATATGGAATTATAATGTTATTTATATCAATATATGGATAAATAAATAAATATGCGCTAAAAGTCTAAAATATTAAGTTATATGCGAAATAAAACTACCATTTTTGGGCTTCTCTAATCGACAAACATATAAATACAAAACGCCAAGTTTAGGTATGTTAGCGTAAAAAACTTGTAAAAACTTATAAATCCGGTCTCTAGTTATTAGTTTGGTAATATGATATGGGGGCGTGTTTAGGCAGCAAAGAAACGGCAGTCTCCCGAGGGTTACCGCGTAGGGTACTAGGTCTTTACGTGTACGGGCTCGCGAAGGTGGTTAAAATGTGTAGTGGATGTTTGGTAAGGGCTGTCCACGAAATATCAGCCTGAAGGAGGCGATGTTTTATTACGAGACAACATCGGCTTTGAAATGGCAATCTGATAAAGTATTTCGTGGTTGACTTGGTGATGTTTGCGGGGCCGTCAAGGTGACGGTGACTGGAGCTCTCGAGTGAGAGTAGGAGTGAGATATTATCGTGGAACGGTCCAGTGACATAGCACTGCAGGGGACCGGCGACATGGGAGAGGTGCACAGAGACGTCGAAGGCGTCTCTAGGTGACCTCTAAGATATGGTTGAATCATGCATTGTCGGGGATCAGTCCAGCATTGTAGGGGACCGACGATGTGAGAGAAAGATGTAGTTAAACAAACTATCATGCATTGTCGGAATCGGTCCAGTGGCGTAGCACTGTAGGGGACCGACGATGCTGGAGAATAGCTGGCTGAGTGCCTGATCGTGCCCGGTCGAAGTGCTGGAGACCTCATGCACGGGAGGCAAGGTATACTAATATCCATCGGCAGGGGTGGGTTTCATATCCACAGGTGAATGGGAGGTTAATGCATGCGAAGACAAGAAGTCATCGTCCGAGGATGGTTTCTTTACTGTCCAAGATCATTATGAGGGAGCTACTGCTTCTAGATTCCCCGCTGGAGCAGGTGGGGCTGGGAACACGGCCTCGGTAAGTGGAATGTTTCATTTTATTGAATAGATACTCGTAAAGGGTTACTTATAATTAGCATGGTCCTTATCCGATTGGAATGTGATGCCCGGAAACTAAGAAGTTCACCCTCGGCGCCCGTTGCGATCAGGGAAGCGAGAAGGAAAGAAAGAAGATTGGGAATGAGAGACCTGGCCAGTTGTAAGTGAATGTTTATTGTAACTCTGTCCTCTGATGGTATTGTTTGTCAATAATATCTAAATAAAAAAAATCTAGCCAACAGGTTTCACAACAGATTCTATTCTATTAGTTATTATGTGTACAGGGTGTTGAGTTTTGAAAAAGTTAATTTTTCTCAAAATTTTCAAATGGAACACCCAGTACATCTAAACTCTTGTGAAACACTGCCTTAATGACCTTTCATAAAACGCCAAATGTTTTTGTCCAAACTGAACAAATCATCAAATCATCAAGCAATTACTCATTTTTTTTTATTGCAATATTAACATAATATTATGCTTTGACAGCAAGCATGGCCGCCTTGCATGGGGGACTCATTAGGAGCAAATCCCGCTTCAATTTGTCTATCCTACTGCAATGTTAGGTTAAAAAGCGATAGTAAGATGTCGCTATTTTATCTATTTTATACGTGCAATATTAACGTTTTTTAGCATTTCCGACCGGTTCTTCTGTTTTATTTTGTTGATAAATTAACAAATATTAGTCAATTTAATTAATAAATTAGAAAATAACAAAATAATGTACAAATTAGGAATGATAAGTATTAAATTAGAAAATAACAGAAAACAATGAAGAAATTAAGAATGACAAGGAAGCATTGGATCTAGAACATTTATATTAAATATTCAAATTGTTTTTCAGCTTCTTGTAAATACTTCTTACTTCTTGTAATCTTGACGCCAAAAGACAGCTTTGGTTGCTGTCTCGTGTTAGGGTTAAGCAATTGTTCTGACAATTAAAAATTCATGGCAACTGTTTTCCTATTTTCTAGCAAACGGCAACGTAATTTTAAATTTTATTTTTTAAAAATTATTTTAATAGTTATGTAAATATTTTCGAAGTAAAGGAAAATAGGAATTAGTTTAATACGAACGTATTCAATTATTTTGGACACAAAATAAAACATATCATCTAACTGAAACAGAAAAACCGGACGGAAAGGCTAAATAACATTAATATTGAAAAAAATATTTCATTGCTGTCTCTCGATTTCCTCAGTTTAGACAAAAACATTTGGCGTACTATGAAAGCTCATTAAGGCAGTGTTTCACAAGAGTTTAGACATACAGGATGTTCCATTTGAAAATTTTCAGAAAAATTAACTTTTTCAAAACTCAACACCCTGTACACATAATAACTATTAGATTGAATCTCTTGCGAAATTTCTGTAGATGAGATATTGTTTTGTATACCTACAAAAATTTATGATGAAATGTTAATAAATTATCAAATTATGAGAGCTCAAAGTAGAGCAATTTTTTATACACTATCATTAATATCTTAAAAACTCTTAAATAAAACTTGCGAAATTTTTGGTTATTACCTACTTACTCGTTATGCGTACTTTCGAAATTTGTAAAAATATACTTTGTGTTCCATTAAAAATTTGATACGGCTCTCAGTTACTGAACACCGTGTATAGCCAAAAATAATTTTAGAAAATAGAGCTGACTGAGTTACACCTCAGCTCGTTTGAATTTCTTTTCTATCTTGTATATTTTAGATGGTAGAGAAGACTGCGACACTCGGTGTATAGTGTATCGCAAGTTGAATGGCCTATTAAAAGTTTTCTGGGAAAGGAACATACAAATCCCTAGCAGAGAGTGATCTTTCAGATTAAAATATTTTCACTTTTATATCACTTCCGGTTTTGCCGGAAGTCGCAATTAACTTTTTTATTTCAAACGTAGTGCTATAATTTTTTATTGCAAATTCCGATTTCCAACCTTATTCTAAGTAAAGATTGTTAAGACTTCCCAACAGTAACAGTTTTTGAGTTATCTTCAAATTATTATTTATTATTATTTTTACAATTCTGACTGCAAATGTGACTTATATTCCTGTGGGTCCTCATACCCAACATCATTCAAATGGATTTAGGCGTTTCTTTGTTAGAATAAAACTTAACTTTTTCTTCAAGAATTTTGGAACAGAATACTAGTTTAACGAAGCACTTTTGGATAGAGATAAGTTTAGTTAAATCGTCTTACTTTGAGCTCATGGATCTGTGGTTAAACCACGTCCAACCACAGAATTTAGAGACACCAAGTATAAGGTCAATAAAAAGATATAAAAAAGAAGCACTCCTACTATTACTATTTTGTTAAAAAAACATGATGTAAATAAGGAATTGTCTTCCAAAAAAAAAAAATCCAACCTAGCTAAATATTTTTATATACTGTTACGTTTCTAAGGTTTAAATTTATTTATTTAAACGAATAAAACACTCGATAAAAACTTAACCGTAATTTAATAAAGCTTAAAAACTAATTTATTTGTAACAATTTATTTTCACACTAAAATCTAACTTCGACGATCGCTGTTCGAATCCGACTGCCTGGTGAGTCAACTCCGGGCGATTTTATATCATTTGCTGCCGTCTGGAATTCTCTACGCTGGAAGATTCGAGTTTGTTCCATTGCCGGAAAAGTCTAGGCTGTTCGATGTAGACCCCGGTGGCGTGGCAGTCAATGACGCATAACGAACCGACTTTTTGACGCCTTGAGCTAAGCCGGGTGGCGCGCCACACTGCCCCCTTCTTAAAAACGTTTCGTCTCGAAATGTTCCTGGTGATAGTCTTGAAGGAGGGTGTCGGAATCTACATGCTGACCCATTCTTGCAACTTCCCGTCTGGAAGAAGTAGCAGTCTACAGTTTTGCTGTTGCTGACTGTTGCCTGTGGGTGGTGGCTGCAGACTAGGACTTCAATTCCCTTTCTGTGGAAGATGACTTCCAGCATGCTTCGAATTACCCTCCAGTCTAGTCCGTCCAATCCGCAGCCCAATTTGGGGATGGCTAACTTCATCTGATGGTTCTCTATTAGCTGTCTCCTCAGGCTATATAGGGCTCTCCACATACTTTGATAGTCAGGTTTACCGCTTGATGTCTTCTTAGTGACTAAATAATGCACGTGGCGCCTCCGATCTGCCGCCGAATCAATGATCTGCAAGCTCTTGCCTACCATGGGATGCTGTCTTCGTAGCTCCTCGATTTGGCCAAATTTCTTCCTAAACACCTGAGCGATTCCTTTGGACATTTTCAGGTCTTCTGCTACGCAGTGGGCCAGACTGTACTCCAGTGGCACTTTAAAGAGATCTTGTTGCTTCTCCGTGGTCACTCCAAACCGTGCCTTGCTTCCTTCGGCGTGATGAGACATGAAGGTTTCGAAGTTCACTTCGGAAACTTACGCCCTTTGTACTGTCCCTTCATCTGCTTCTCCATGGTAAGGGGCTATCCGGTTGAAGTGGATTACTTTTGGTTTGCCATGGGGGACCTTCTTGATGCGGTAAACGACGTCGTTGATCCGTTTCATCACTTTGTAAGGACCTTCCCAAGAGGTCTGCAATTTTGGGGAGAGGCCTCGACGTCTTTGGGGGTTATAAAGCCAGACCAGTGCTCCAGGTTGGTATCCCCCGTGTTGAGCGTTGATGTCATAGTGCTCCTTCATCCGATCGCTGGCCGTCTGTATATTGTGACGCACTTGGTTGTGGATGTCATCCATTTTGCTGCGTAATTTGCTCACGTAATCTTCGTTGGCAGAGACTTCGCCAGGCTTCACACCAAACTTCAGGTCGCAGGGCAGTCTCGGCTCTCGCCCGAATACCACTTTCGCGGGAGTCTCCCGTGTTGTCTCATGAACGGATGAGCGGTATGCCATTAGAAACAGGGGGATGTACGTGTCCCAGTCCCTCTGATGATTGGAAACGACCTTGGACAAATGTCGGTTGATGGTTCTATTGAACCTTTCCACCATTACGTCCGACTGTGGGTGGAGTGCAGTTGTTCTAGTTTTTCGTACGCCGAGCAGAGTACACACGTTCTTGAACAAGGCCGATTCAAAGTTCCCTCCTTGGTCTGAATGCAGTTCCATAGGTGCACCATACCGACTGATCCATTCCCTGCCAAGGACTTCCGCAATAGTGACTGCCTCTTGGTTAGGTAGGGCGTAAGCTTCAACCCACTTACTAAAGTAGTCCATTACCACGACGATGTACTTGTTTCCACCATTCGTTTCTGGAAACGGGCCGGCTACATCGATGGCAACTCTCTCAAAAGGACTTCCAACGTTGTACTGTCTCATGGGGGCCTTACCCCGCCTGTGGGGGCCGTTACTGGTTGCGCAGACTGCACACTTTCTGCACCAATCCTTCACGTCTTCCTTGCAGTTCACCCAGTAAAATCTTTCGCGCACCTTCTCCATAGTCTTCTTAACTCCCAGATGCCCTCCCGAAATTCCATCGTGAAGTTCCCTCAGAACTTCTGGCACCCTATTCTTGGGGATTAGTAACTGTGTTTTCTGTTCCATGCCTTCTGGATTCTCCATGCTTCGTCTCAGAAGACCACGATCCAACACTATGGAGTCCCACTGCGCCCAGTATGATTTTACGGACGGTGCACATGGTGCTACCTCTTCCCAGGTAGACCTCGCGTCCCTGCTTTTCCACTCTAGCACTAATTTCAAATCCGGGTCGTTCTTCTGGTCTCTTCGCAGTTCTTCGTCTTGCCATTTGTCGTCAACTATGGCTGTCCACGCAGTCGTGGCTACTTTCTCGTCCAAACGACTACAGTGCTTACAGTCTTCGGCACAGGGTCTTCTCGACAAAGCATCGGCATTTCGATGGCTAGTTCCTGCCCGATGTTGAATTTCAAAATCGTACTTCTGAAGTCGTTCGATCCATCGTGCAACTTGCCCTTCTGGGTTCTTGAAACGGAGAAGCCATTTTAGAGCGGCGTGGTCGGTCCTCAGCAGGAAGCGTCTACCGTACAAGTACTTGTAGAAGTGTTCTATCGTTTTTACGACGGCTAGCAATTCCCTTCTTGTGGCGCAATAGTTTCATTCCGGCTTTGATAGGACTTTACTGAAGTAGCCGATCACCTTCTCTTGCCCCTCTTGTATCTGGGAGAGTACGCCACCAATCCCAACGTTGCTAGCATCTGTGTCCACGACGAACTTGCCTTCCGGGAGAGGATAACTCAGAATAGGAGCACTAATCAAGTACTGCTTTAGTCGTTCAAAGCCAATTTGACACTGTTGGTCCCATTCAAATGGACGACCTTCTTCAGTGAGTTTTGTCAACGGCTTAGCAATGTCTGCAAATCCAGGAACGTAGCGCAGATAGTAAGTGCACAGGCCAAGGAAACTCCTTATTTGGTGTTTATTTCTGGGAGTTGGCCAGTCTTTCACCACCTGAATCTTCACAGGGTCCACGGCGATTCCATTTCCATTAACAATGTGCCCCAGGTAATTCACTTCCTTCTGGAACAGGTGACACTTCTTGAGGCTAAGCTTTAGTCCAGCTCCGCGAAGCCGCTGGAACATTCCTTCCAGGTTCCTTAGGTGGTCGTCGAACGTCTTTCCCACGACAATTATGTCATCAAGGTACACCATGCACGTTGTCCAGGACAGACCTTTCAGAACCGTCTCCATTAACCTCTCGAATGTCGCTGGGGCATTACATAATCCGAATGGCATCACTGTGAATTGCCACAGACCCATACCAATGGAAAACGCCGTCTTTTCTCGATCTTCAGGCGCCAGCTCCACTTGCCAATATCCACTCTTTAAGTCCAAAGTTGAGAAGATCTTTGAGCCGGCCAGGGTGTCCAGGGTATCATCAATTCGTGGCAGGGGATAGCTGTCCTTCTTGGTGACATTGTTGAGTAACCGGTAGTCTACACAGAACCTGGTGGACCCATCCTTCTTCTTCACAAGCACTACTGGTGACGCCCACGGGCTGCTTGATGGTTCTATTACATTATCCTTTTCCATCTCGCGAATAATGCGTTCCGCTTCCTCACGCTTCGCCAATGGTAATCGCCTTGGAGCTTGACGGATAGGTCTTTCTTCTCCAGTCTCTATTTTGTGTTTCACGACATCAGTTCTTCCCTTGGATCCATTTTCTACCTCAAATACATCTTGATAGCGGCCGATCAGATTCTTTGCTTTTGTCTTCTGGTCTGGAGTCAATTCCTGGACTGTTGACATAACCATTTCCCATAATTTCTTTGGGACTTTCGCTTTTGGCAAGTTTGTTTCAAGTTGCCGGGAGATGGAGGACACCATGGTGCAGCTTCCCAAGATTGTTCCTTTCTTGATATTGACAGAGAAACAATTGACGTTCATCAGGCGGACAGGTACTTCCTTCTTCGCCGTCAACAACATTTTCCCAACGAGGACTCCTCTTCCAATCCTTTGATCATCAGTATTAGGTTCAACCATAATGACTTGCCCATCTTGAAAAACACCGTCCAGTTTTGCGTCGACGATAACCTCAGTCCTGCTGGGTAATACAACGTCTTCAGCGAGGACTACTCGAACGGCAACGTCCCCTCGTTGATGTAGAACCAACTCCTCATTATTGACCGCCATCACGCCACGCTTTAAGTCCAACTGGAACCCGTGGGCACACATGACGTCCATGCCCAAAATTGCCTCGTCCTCTATATCTGCCACCAGTGCACGGTGTTTTATTGGAGTTGAACCAATGGTGATGATAACCTCTACTTCACCGTGGACAGTTGCTGATGTTCCAGTTGCAGTTTTCAGTTTCCACTTGGTCGGCTCGGTGCGTCCAGATGACTTAATGACGTCGGGTCTTAGGATGGTCTTCGTCGCACCCGTATCCAACAACATGATGTGAGGAATGTCATCAATGGTAACATCCACGAAGACACTGCTGGTTAACTGCCGTAGGGATATTACTTGTTTGGCTTTCGTCTTTGGAGGCCTTTGAATACGGGTCGACGTTTGCCCCTCTGCACCGACCCGGCTTAGTTTAACTGTGGCTTCCTTGGATCCTGTCTGGGCTTTGGACATCGCCTGCGAACATGTCCTTCCTCCTGGCCACACCAGCGGCTTCTTCTGCTTGAAGACCTGTTCCACAATGCGGCGAACATCCTCGGCGGTGGCATACTCACTGGCTCGCTCCTTTATAGTAGATCCCACCTTGGCGTTAGCGGACTCTTCCTCTTCTTCCTCTGGGAAGTCCATAGCCGCTCGCACCTTGACATGCCCTCTTGAGACTCGTCTCGCCGCTTCAAATACCAAGGCATAAGCCAATGCGTTCTTGGACGTCTTCGGATGGGTCATTCTCAATGCCTGCTGGTTGTCTGGGTCACGGATTCCATCTATGAAGGTCTGCACCGTCAAACATTTGAGGAATTCAACAGGAGCTGTGGGATATGCCAACTGGGCCAGACGCGCTACGTCCGCTTCGAATTCCTGAAGACTTTCTCCGGATTTCTAACAGCGATTCCTCAACTGCGCATGGTATACCTCGGTCAGATGGGCCTGTCCGTAACGCATTTCCATCCTATTCACCAGCTTGTCGAAGTCTTCTTGTTCCTCTGGCGGCATCGTCTGTAGCACATCGATAGCGTCCCCTCTCAAGGCCACAATTAACGAAGTGGCTTTTTCGCTGGCCGTCCATCTGTTCGCCTTTGCTGCTGCTTCGAACTGTTTGAAGTAGTTGGGCCAAGAAGACTTTCCATCGAACGTTGGTGGTTTTATTTTCAATTTCGAATTTTCTGCTGGTCCTTCCACAATTCGGGTTTCATTATTTTCTAGTACTTCTACTGGTGGCTGATCCCCGAACACTCGCAACCCCGCCATGATTTGTTCCAGATTTTTGATTTTGTTATCCTGCTGGAATATTATTTCTTCCACATTTTCTTGCAGGTTTCTTGTTTCTTCCGATATTTTTACCACTAGTTTATCTTCGAGTCCTTTCGTCTGTTCTAGAAATTCACCCTTCAAATTTCCTGTTCTAGAAGTTTCTCGTCGAAATTTCTGGATTGCTCTAGAAATTTCTCGTCTAAGTCTCTAGATTGTTCCAACAATTTATGTTGTAATTTGTCGAAATTTCCAGATTGTTCTAGAAGCTTCTCCTCTAAATTTCTGGATTGTTCTTGAAGCTTCTGTAAATTTCCAGACTGTTCTTGAAACTTCTCGTCCAAATTTCTGGATTGTTCTCGAAGTTCTTCCTTGAAATTTCCAGATTGTTCTAGAAGCTTTTTCTCTAAATTTCCAGACTGTTCTTGAAACTTCTCGTCCAAATTTCTGGATTGTTCTCGAAGTTCGTCCTTGAAATTTCCAGACTGTTCTTGAAACTTCTCGTCCAAATTTCTGGATTGTTCTCGAAATTCATCCTTCAAGATTTTATTAAAATCGGCGGGACCACACGAAATTTCGAAAAGGAACGTCTCTGGATCTTCACCAGCTGTCAACAAATCGTATCGGAGACGCTGTTGAAGTGCGCCTTTCAAATCACCGGTTTCTAACTCTCGTTCTTCCAATTCGGTTTTTAATTCGGCCACTTTTAAGTCTTTCAACAACACTTTTCTCGTAGCCATTGTTTTTTTCCTATACTGTACTTATTTAATAATCTGATTAAATTTAATTTACTTTAAATTGTTTATTTATTTTCACAAACCCGCACACCGACACCACTGTTAAGTTTCTAGGGTTATAATTTATTTATTTAAACGAATAAAACACTCGATAAAAACTTAACCGTAATTTAATAAAGCTTAAAAACTAATTTATTTGTAACAATTTATTTTCACACTAAAATCTTAAAATAAACTTCGACGATCGCTGTTCGAATTCGACTGCCTGGTGAGTCAACTCCGGGCGATTTTATATCATTTGCTGCCGCCTGGAATTCTCTACGCTGGAAGATTCGAGTTTGTTCCATCGCCGGAAAAGTCTAGGCTGTTCGATGTAGACCCCGGTGGCGTGGCAGCCAATGACGCATAACGAACCGACTTCTTGACGCCTTGAGCTAAGCCGGGTGGCGCGCCACAATACCTTTTTGTAGCCATTATAAATAACATACAGTCCCCAGTGATATAATAATAATAATAATATTAAATACTATGCATGGCAGAACGTATTAAAATAAACGACAAAAATTATACGAGAATATGACAAAACCAAAATAACACAACAAATAAGCATAGGAAACCTAGAAGGTTTAAAATAAATAAGTTACTGATTTTTACTAATATTTAAAATGAAATTCAAATTATCTGCATTGATGTCACATACCCTGAGATGTTATCAAAATGTTGGCATATTAATGAAATTGGGGAACGGTACAATACAATTTGATTATGAAGTATATTGAAAGGGAATTTAATTGCACCTGAAATTCTTCGAAATGAAATCTAGATAGAAGTAAAGAGTGATCATAACCTCTGAACGGATAAGTACCATCAGCAAGAAAACAAGAATTTGAGAAAGGTTCTTTGTATATTAGAAAAATTTTTTGTGCAAATCGTTTTTGATTGCAGTGAGAACCTCGAGCAGCCTCTGCACAGCTGTTTCAGCCCTGCTTGGGGCTTCTTCAGCAGAAACGTAGCTCGGCATTCCCACTGCAGACCAAAAACGACTTGCCCAATTTATTCGCAAATGCGATGTAAGAATGATGAACATATAAAATAGCGACATCTTACTATCGCTTTTTGACCGAACATTGCAGTAGGATAGACAAATTGAAGCGGGATTTGCTCCTAATGAGTCCCCCATGCAAGGCGGCCATGCTTGCTGTCAAAGCATAATGAAAGATTTTAGAAAAATTTTGTGCAAATCGTTTTCGATTGCAGTGTGTTTTTGATTGTCTATGTGTGAAACAAAGAAGATTGGTTATTGTAGAACGGCCTTGCATAAATCCGTGTTGATATGGTGTAATAGAACTCGCCACTGAAGAATAAATGTGTTTATATAAAATAGACTCAAATATCTTGGAGAAGTTACAGAGAATAGAGATTGGCCTGTAATTGCTTACTATGGAAGGGTCACCTTTTTTTAGAACCGGACAGATATAAGGTTTTTTCCAAATTGAGGGAAATATGGAGTGTCGTAAAATTAAGTTAAATGTATGGTACAGAGGTCTATATTATGCCGGCTTCACGTGTTATTCAAGGTCAAAGGTCAAGAGAAATGGGTTTTTCGCGATTATTTCGCTTCTTATTAGTTTGACAACAATTCTGGTAATTATAAGAATTGTAGGTTAGACTATTTCCCATAAAAAAATTCTTATGTATATAATCTACAATTCTTATAATAACCAAAATTGTTGCCAAACTAATAGAAAGCGAGATAATCGCGAAAAACTAGCTAGGTTGGATTTTTTCGGAAGCTATTGCGTTTTTTAAACTTATTTTACTGGACTAATTGTGCGTTAAATGTTTTTCTATTTCTTTGAGTTCCATCAACAAGTCTTTAATTTCGAAAACGTTACCGGATTTTCGACGTTTTCTAATATATTTAATATAATATTCACGGCAGTGATTAATTGATCGTGTTAAATAACAAGAGGTTATATTTGTGGCATTTTTAATCGCAGTTGTTTTTATTATTTCCCCAATTTGCACTATGCGGGATTCCAAAACCAATTGATTGCTAATTAATTTTGTTATCCATGAATGAATTTTTCAAATGCTGATATTATTAGAGAAATTTGTTCATCAATCAATGCTATGGTTTAAGTTGCAGTTTGAAGTTAATATCTGTTGGGTATAAAAGAGATTGAAGCGATTTCCGGCTTTTATCGCGAGTTATTAGGGATTAGAAATACTATTTCTTCCCAACTTCCTATTACTCACTTAACTTTTGATGGAAATATCTCGATATATGAACAATTGCACTTATACCCCTTTTGTTCTAAGTCCCTCAATTGTTTTGATTATGCTTCCTAAGGCATTTATTAATCCTCTTCGTTACCTTGTATCTTGATTAGGAAATAATTGCTTAAATATCTCTTCTATCTGAATATTCATATTGTAATGTAATAGTGGCATGGTTGTTCGTGTTCCTTGTTTGCTTGTCAAATTTTTCTTTTGTGGGAAATTTCTCTGGGCTCTTCAGGGTATATCGGGGGTTCTTCGAAACTTCGATTCGACTGGGTGCCCTCGTCAGCTAGATCACTCATATCGGTGAGGTTATGTGTTTGTAAGCGTAAGCGTACTGAAGATTGCTGAAATACAAATCTTGTAAGAAGACATTGTGGTAAGATAAATTCTTTTTACTTTTTATTCTAACCCACTGTCTACAGCAGGCCTAATCATGCGAGGGGAATATGTCGGGGTATATTATCCTTCTACCATCGCACAGGCAGTGCCGGTTCCCGCTTGACGCTCAGTCGCTTCAATTTCAACAACCAACGATATACAAAACTATGTAGATAATATTCTTTATGAGAAATGTTGTAGTGACGAGCAATATTATATCGTTTTACGCTCAACAGTTTACCGCAAATAATACATTCTGCATTACCTGTACTGTTTATAAAACACAGGTACTTAAATTCATAATTTTGGTTCATGTTTGTATTTCACGCGAGCCACATGTTTTATAACTTCTGTTGGTACACGATCGGTTGGCAGGCTGGCTCATTCTTATTGGCGTTTCATTGATTCGTATCGAATAGTGGGGGATACTATGTCCTCGCTCTTCTCGTATTTTATGCCCAGGCCTGGTCTACAGTAACGGTTGTTAGTTTACTTTAGTTTTGTGTAACTCGTTGTTACAAACTTATGTGAAATGTCTTAATCATATCCATTCATCGGACAAGAATCAACTTCAATTATTTACCAATTACATTAAAAATAGGTATTAAATACAAGAAATTATGAAGAAGCAAAAATGTAACATTTCAGAAAAAGACAATAAATGTACTGATAACAAAATTAGTTTAATTACTTTATCTATTTTTAATGTCCTGCAATAAATAATTCAACTTTAACACAGATTATTCTACATTAAATAATGTAATGATTTATTTTTTACTTCATGAGTTCAAATTCTTCAATGATGGATATTGTTTTACCTCGGTCTGTTGAACAAAATAATGTCCACAATAATCTCTTGTCAAGAATACTGAAGAACTTAAAACCAGGTGGTATATTTATTGTCCAGGGCTTCATTAAAGATTCTGATAACACTAAATTTGAATTAAAAATTAAGGGCTTTGTCGATGTAAAAGTGGAAAGCGACAGAATAGTAGCTGCAAAACTGAATTATGAAATTGGGTCAGCTATAAAACTCTACTTGAATTCTTTAAAATCAGTGTGGAAAGTTTATGCAGATGAAGAAAAAGTGGAAACTATAGATCTTGTTATTTTGTTGATTGAAGATGATTTATTTGAAAAGGTCTGATCTTTCTGCTTTAGGAATATGCAAGCAAGCGCAAAGCATGCAAAGATTTCAGCAGACCAACTTGATTGAAGCAAAATGATAAGGAAGTTATAGATATAATAGACTTTCCAAAATTTTCTTGCAGGGAGAGATTTTCAGTGTTGCACATGCCCTTATTTAGAAAGGCCAGCTTTTAAACCCAAAGAAAAAATTCAGCTTTCTGAGAATTTCTTGAAAGTCGACTTACAACTTGAACTTAATGTCTACTAACAGGTAAGAATAGGATGCGATACAAAGAAAAAAAAAATTGGGAAAGCTAGAATGGAAAATAATTTTAATAATCATGTTTACTCCTATCAATTTACTTTCACGTAAGTGTACATGGATTTTATTTATTAAAAATTATTATAATTATTATTTGTTTTCACACTTCATTTGATTCAGATTATTAAACTATTTTCTAGCTGCGGCTTTGATTTGGCATTTTGGTTAGTACAAAATACGCTGAAACATTTCATAATTTTTGCTTTATTATTCTACATCATTTTTATAATAACATTGCCCTATCAACAAGTTTCTATGAAATTAAATGACTAGGACAGTACATATTAACATCATTAAATACACACTAGCCAAGATTATAAAACTATATACACCCTAAGCTCTTACCGCTGCCAATTGTGTTTAATATGAACATTGTGGGATATACATGTATCATTTGCATAATGACATGAAAGACAAATTCAAATTAGCATTAATAAGTCACATCACATTACTTTAATTAATAATATGAATTTTGACAATGTTAATTGAGTATTTAATACACGAATTCGAAAGATATATAACACAGCTGTATGTAGACTTTGACAAATTGTTTTTGTAAAAAATTAATACTTAAGATTGATTTTTTAAAATAATTTTGAATAAGGACAATCATTTTTACGTGCGTTTACTATACATACTATTTAGAAATTGATAGCAAAAAGGGAAAACTTCATATATCAAAAATATACCTACTCAATAAGTTTTTGCTTACATCTTTCTGAATAATAATGTAATTAAAAAAATATCTTTGCAATATTTCTATGTTATAATAAGACATTAAAGTTAAAATAGAAAGTCAAATTTACATAAAGTTTACGTGACTTTTATAGTATATATTAATAATTGTGTTAAAAGAAATGATAGGATAAAAATTAAGATATTTCACTATTTAACTAGGTGTGTGATTTGGTGATTATATATTTCAAAATATTTATATTTTGATTGTGGTTTATTTTTGGAAATAATAGAAATTTTTATAATTTTTGAAAGACTAAGAATTTACTTGTACATACAGCTATGTTTTTCTCTTGGTAACAATAAGGCTGTAAATTTTTTTATAAAAATTTTGCCTCAAAAATTTTTAATTCGTTTTTGATTCGTCATTAACAATTCATAATAAATTTCCTTAAATTTTGACGTTTAATGTCTTACGTACATTAGTTTTAACTAGGCCTCATTTTATATACAAAATGGGACTGATTTTACATTAAGACTTTTATAAGCACAAGACGTTTGTTAATTCATATATAATATCTACAATAAGAAAGCACTGTAAATTCAATCACTTTGTGACTACCGAGATTCTACCAAATCTTAAAAAGTAAAATTGTTTTCTATTTTGCTTCAAAAATATAATGCAATACCAGTCATCAATTCTAAATTATCTTTAAATTTACTCACTAAACAAAATAAAATTCTATAAAATCTAGCTACAATGTACTTGGAACGCTGCTGCAATATTCTTTACAACATAACGCTAAGGTGGTGTTTTAATCACTTTAAACTAATGAAGGGCGTTTATATAATAAATACGACACTCGAACATTTGGCAGCCTGTACGGTGTACATATTTTTCTATCCGATCTTCACGGATAGGAAAAATACTTTAACACATATGGTACAATAGCAGAAAACACCCCGCAAAATATTAAGTTTTAAGACTATGGAATGTTCAATGTATTTCTTTAAACGCTTTCATGAATAACGGTTACAGTCTACTCTACTTGAGATTTGAAAACACTTAGTTTTAACGAAACATGAATAAAAAAGTTCCACCTGCAAATCAGGTTGCGTGTATTTTGTGGAATAAATTTTATTTTTGATTTTCACTTTCTTTGTTTTCCTATTAATTAACTTTCATTTTTTTGAGTGGAGAGATATTACGCTAGAATAAAAATCAATTGATGTCAGTTCTAGAAAATATTTTGCTTGAGTTTTGAGAAGATTTTTAGTTCTTTAATATTGATGTCTACTTATGAGAATTATTTTTTTTAAGACTGTCAATGAGTATAGTTAATATTTCGTACTACAATCAAGGTTGACTTCTATCTAGATCTTCTAGTCTTAATCTGAATCAGTTATCGTTTAAAATATTTGGGTAATGTTAAGTTACGTAAAATAGCCTTACTTGCAAAACGTGTATAAAAGAGAAATTTTATAGAATTCTTAATCACATATCTTCGCTAGCTTTTGCATTTTTTGAAATGGTACCGTAAACACACTGAAAGTTCTGTGTACATTATCTACATGTACGACATCATGCACTATAATATTCCTCTCGTACCTATTATTGAAAAATATTTAATACGAAATTAATTCTATGGTACTGTTTTATTATTCAAATTCATTAAGGTACTGATGCATCGAATTTCTTCTTTCTTTATTCTACCAACACTATTTTTTGACATCCGTTTTGCATATTATATCATTCTTCATCTGTTATACCATAGAGTATTTTTTAATATATGTACCATTATGTTTTTCCGCGAAAACCATGAATAAGTTTGTCAGAACCACACTTTTTTATCTTATGAAGCTACGTCAAGTGTTATAGTAAAGCTACTTAGATGTAGGTAAATGCAAGAAACACTTAACACATAACATACAACAATATAACACTACGTATCTCTCGCAGTATATTGGAGATACTTTACTACAAAGTGCATTTATTGACGGTAGTGTTGGTTTTACGATAAACACCTTGATTATAAGTATCACATGCATAAAACACACTTATTCACACTCATACATCAATAATATATGTGAATATATATATATACATATACATAAACGACATTTGTATTATGAGGAGCCCAGTTAAGACTGCACCTCGAAACTAATTACTCCTCATATTTAAATACTTTCCACGTCTACCTATTATAATATTACCATAAATAACATTTATGAAACATTTAAGAATAATATGTGATTAATTATAATTAATAGTAAGATGCAGATTTCCAGTGATGGTTCTGACATAATGAAGGTAACTTTTGGAAGTTGTCATTATCAGCCGCAAACTTGGGCTCAGTTTAGCAGGGTCTGAGTAATCGACAGGTTCCAAAATTTAGTAATTAATTTTCACACTCAAAAAATTGTTCACGTTTTCCACGTACGCATTTATACGTTTGCATTTTCGGTTTAGATATTTACTCATAAGAACGAAAGGACTAGCTTTGCATGTGTTGTTAGTTAAACATATCTATCTCTACTACAATACAAAATTACATGAAAAGTAAATTGAAATATTTTTATCATGGGTTTTATGTAATTAGTAATTTAACTGATTTTTCTTTTAAAATAAATGAATTAACTGTAGTTGTGCAAATTAATATTGTTGGAATTCTTTTAAGTCTTAATGTAGTACGATATGAGAGATATTTCAATAGGAAAACAAGCACAAAGTGTATTGTCTGCTCTTTAAAATGTGTCGTTTGTAAATTTCGTTACGGCAAAACAAAAAGTCTGTGAGCAAATGTCTTTATTCTTTGTCAGGCGTAAGGTGTATTATAGATAACCGAGAGTAGCGTAAGTCTTGACGAACGGAGCATCCACTTTGCAAGTTTCCCTGTGGATCAAAATATCAAGGGTTTAGCGTTGATTATTATCAATAAAGATAATAATAGGGCAAGTGCGCTGTGCGGGAAAAACTTACTCGTCTTCCCAAGGACAAACGTCGTTGCTTTTAGCTTCCGGTTCTGGACTTAGATCTGGTGGCAGATCACTCACTGGCGATTCGCAATCCGGTACAGCAAGTGGAGCTAATTGTTGACTGCAGCTCGGCTCGGCTATAATTCCTTCTTCTTCGTCATCATTTTCTTCTTTCTGTTCTTCCGAATCTTCTATTGTATCGTCCACCACTGAACTTACACTGATGATTGGGGCGTTTGCGCCTGTCACGGAGCACGTTTTCGTGAGACTAAGACTTTTTTTGAAAGTTTTTGTGGAAGCAGGTTCCTCAGTTTTATTGTCTGTATCACTAGGAATAACGGGTGCGGTCGGTACCGTGTCATCTGCTAGGCTGTATTCCTCCGAGGAAGACACTGTACGTCTAGAGTTGTCTGGGAGAGTAATCGGAACGGATACAGAGGCACGTCGGGGTTCTACGCAAGAAGCAGTCGACAGTTTCCTAAAGGATTGACCTCTGCGATCTCCATCTAATGTGTGCTGCTGAGTTAGACCACAAGTGCGCTTTAGTCTATCTGATACTTCTGCCACTGGAATACTTATGTCGGACGACGAACTACCCGAATCTAATTGCATTGAATTCCGGCGGGATTTGGGTTCTGGTGCGACTTCCCATGGGCACACATCCTCTGAAGTTGACGCGCCTGCTGCCACGGATATATTCGGTTTTTTTATTCTGCAAGCGGATTCTTGATCGGTTCCCGACGGTTCGTTGCTGGCTTCCACCCTACTATAACAAAAACATAAGCAAAAGACACTCTTACGTTCGATACGAGGACTGTAGTGCATAGAAATTTGTGCGTCCAAAAATAGAGGTGAGTAATCTATTTTATGTAGATTAGTAAACACAGTTAACATACGAATACAGATCATGCAACTTAGGTAGCATACAATATCATTTAATTACAAGTATATTTAACAAAAGCAAGATGTACTTATTAGCAACCAACTATTTTAACTTATTTTTAGAACGCGTTACATGTTCGTAATAGGGCATGCATAATTACATAGTATATGTGAATATACTATTCATATACACTGTGATTGAGAACTTTAAAACCTCCACATAATTGATGGACCATTATCCAGAAAATAATCTTAAGACATTTTGATAGATTACCTGTACAATACAATTGGTTTTCAAATTATCTGGAAATCTGTGTTTAATCTTAATAAAATCACGAAAATCGTTGTCTTAACAATGATTTTAAACATTCTTTTGCAGTGTATAAAAGATCTGTTCATTAAACTATATTCACTCTCTTTACTCTTTTCACTTGTACCTTTATCAAAACAGGGTAATGAAACCGCATCATTCGTGAAACAGTTCGAAAGAAATATCCAAACCTACAGTTCAATTCAGGAAATAAAAAAGTTACATGCACGTCATATAGGGAACTCGTCTATTTCAAGTAGATGCACTACGTTCATCAAATTTATATACCGCAAATGCATCATTTACGCCCGGTCTCTGAAACGATAAATAACTTTATGTAAAGATAAATTTTTATTGACAGATAACTTTATGGAAAGTATAAACTGTTTACGTTGCTACGTAATTCAGCGACGGCTCCTGCATACGAATTTGGGTAGGCGACCGATATGCGCCGTGTATTGTTCGTTTTCTGTTCATGTGTGTTAGACAAAGCAAGTCTAGAAGTATGTCTGCCACTTACCCAAATGTGTTATGCACGAGTCGCGACTGCTACGTGTACGCATGAATAAAGTTTTGAGAAACGGTTTTTAGAAATTATGGTGAGTTTATCTCTACATAAAGTTATGTATCGTTTCAGAAACCGGGCATAAATCAAGTTCAAATACAAAAGTAATAATAGTGTTGATTAACGTAGTGCAACCACCTGAAATAGACGAGTTCCGTATATGACGTGCATGTATTGGAGATGGAATTTGAATTTCTTAATAAATTATCGGAATCGGATTAGAATCGAAATTATAAGCGTAAAGATAAAGTTCTCAACAAAAGTATTTTTTTGCGTTTAATTATCATTGCATGAGCGCTCCTCCTCTACATACTGCATCCCTATCACTTTACGGGATTTAGGCCCGCTTTTTCAATCGATTGGTAAAGTAACTGTTAGCGTTATCCGATTGTTAGCACAGAAAGTAAGTTTATCAAAGTATTGGTAGTCTCAACAATGACATAAATTCCTTTTGACAAGGAGGTAAACTAACAGCCAGTAAATTTGCTTGGTAGCGGTAAACATGTAGAGGGGATACATCAATTTGTATGAGCAACTGAACGACTACATCTTTGGTATTTGATTTATAATTAAAAATGGAGATTGTTTAACAAGCACGTTACCAAACAGGTTAACTTTATCCCACTTGTAAGTAACCATTATTTTACCAATCAATTGAAAAACCGGGCTTTACAAAAGCAAGTACCTTTTAAGCTGGGTATTAAATTAACTGAGATTACAGAACAACTCCACGCGAAGAACAAGAAAACTTCATTCGATATAAACTAGAGTTGTTGTCATTCTTGGGCTATGTTTCTATTTTCTCGCGATGCTCTTTTTTGTTATACAAGATCATTAGCTTCCAATAATAGAAATTTAGAAACTGAATTCTAATTTACTTTGACATCTATAAACAGTTTTGGCCTTATGTATCAGTCAATTGAAGGATTCGTCGTTTACATATGGCCGATAAGAAATATGTGGGCATGTCAGCAATAACAATAAAAACTTTAACTCAACTACTGGTGTAGTATATCTTCGGTGTATTACAAATGTGTTAATAAGAGAATTTGTAACACACATACTAGATATAGTTTGTACAAATCCATCATCGCGTCAAAAACGCATTGGTTATAAAATAGAAAATACTGCATAAAAACCTACAGAAAGAGCATCATATTCAAAAGTTGTGTAAATTTCTACATATATTTTTCAAATTTGGTGCTTTTTGTTTCCGTTTTGAAGTATTAGGTACGTTTTTAATTTGTAACGATGTATTCATAACGTAGCGGTGCCTTTGCGCAAATTCTATAAGATTTCTGAATACAATTAATTTAACACATATAACGCATGCATTTATTTTGCAATAATTGCACATTACAAAGTATCAACTCTGCGCTAGTTATATTTTCATTCTGATAAATTATCACCTAAACCAAATTAACGAGTGTCCAATTGAAGAGTTCATAGAGCAGGTTATAATACATTACGAATTAATAAAAAATAAAATAAAATTTTACCAAAAAACAATTAATTCGGCAAAACTGCAAGAAACCAAAATTAGAAAAACTTATTTAGTCTGAAGCACGGGTTTTACAAATTTTCGCCTGACAGTCACTGCAGGTAGCAACCTGATGTAAAAAAGCATTTTTACATCAGTTTCAACCTCATTACTGGACCTCGGTTCTTCAGCAATTGCCTACCATTTTATTTCAGAAAAAAAACTATGCAATTAAGTTTTAAACATTTAGATTATATATATTTAATTAGAATGAGACATATTTTTCATGCCTAAGTGCCTATTTTTACATTATTTTAAATTTTTGCCTAATTTTTTAACTTACGTGCTTATAAAAATTTTTGTTAACTATTTCATACCTTATTTTGGATCATTTTGGATCATTTCTATATAATATATATTTTTTTAATTTTGTTTGCTGTGTGCGGAAATATTTACTTGCGTTCCAAAACATTTTAAAGCACGTAACACTCGCTGCAAACCGTCGCTCGTCTACAGACGATAATATACATTTTTATCACTGTTTTTACATTATACAGGTTGTTCTTTTACTGCGTGCAAATATTTAAACCTCAATATATCATCATAAATGACAACGATTGAACTCATATGTTGTTAATATAAATCTAATAGTTTTCGAGAAAAATGCAGTGGCAAATGTTCACTAAACCGTTTGAGAATTACTGGAATAGCGAAAAGTGGAACGTGGGCGCCTCTTCAATTACGACCCGCAGCCGAAGTAGGCCAGGGTTAGTGCATTACTGGATCTTGAGCAGGAACGACGTAAACAGCGCCGTTTACAATTTAAATTAACTTCACTGCAAGTAATTACAAGTTTAAGTATTTTAACTTGAAATCTAGTGCAATTCAAGAAGCTGCAGTTCGTAATTGCCGAACAAATTAAAAGCGAGGTACAAACAAATTGTAATTTCTCATTCCATATTATTTTTAAAAGTCTTATAAAAATTTTACATTTACTTTGTTTCCTTTCATAGCTAGCAGCGAGATTGCAGGAAAAGTTTATTTACGCAAAAGGGTGAAGGAAGAATATTTTTAACGCGCTTGCCTAATTGGTGCACAAATTTTCGGATTTATTCGTCGACAGTCGATATCGTAAAACATATTACTTCGCTCAGTGAATTAAAATTTTAAATAGAATAATTAATAAACGATATCAGTGATTATTATAACGAAACTCTGCGTTGAACATCGAATGCGGTAGCCTCCAAAAAATACCCGCAGAAGGTAGCATTTCGTGCACTTACACTGAAGTTTTTTTTATTTGCCTATAGTAAAAGAACACCCTGTACTGGGTGTCTCATAACATACAGAAGAGATTGAAAGGGCAGCTGTAGCAGATCAAAATAAGGTTTTTTTCTTAGTTCGCTTTTGACCAAAACCCAATAATAAGAAAGTTACAGCAGTTTAACTTTCTTAATATTGTCACGATAAGGATTTAATTTTTAGCTTAAAATTAATAATTATAAAATGTAAAGGAGTCGCGACGAAATATTTCCGCGAGGAATAAAGTAGAACAATTAAGACAGCGATCTTGCGAAATCTAAGCTACAAGCGGTTCACGTTTCATAACAAAACACGCGCTATATGTGGGACAAATTAATACAACAGGTGACGAAAGGAGAACACAGAAACATGTCATAACAGTCGAATAGACAGATTTTCGCCTATATAACGTACGGAAGAAGATGGGAAGGCAGTCGAACCCGACTCCGGTAGGCTTAGTGCCTACTGTAAGAAGGGCAGCCGCCCTCGCAGTCGAACCAGCCGTCGACTCAAGTAGGCCTAGTGCCAACTTCCCCAGGAGGACCTTCCTCACCAACGCCGTGCAACCGCCACCCGCATCAGGACGCTGCCGTTCCCAAGAAGGATCATCATCACCGACGCCTTGTTGCCGCCACCCTCATCAGGACGCTGCCCGTTCCACGGAGGCATCCTCACCGACGCCGTGCTCATCAGGACATCTCATCGTAATTGCTGCATCCCTCGAGACATGGTGGAGGCGCCTCGCTGTCGCAGCTAACCACGTGACATGGTGGAGGCGCCTAAAGTCCCAAAATAATACGTCGTGACGATAAGAAGGGTATGCCAGGTCCATACCAAACAAGATCAAACGCAGCAAAGGAATCACCGTTTCATCCACCCATCGCAGTACAGAAGTCGGATACGAAGAAAAGGAAGTTTTTAGTCCCAAAATAGCACTCTCAAGGTCACCGAGGAAGGAAACCACCGAGCGAGAAAATGGCCAACAACAAATTCAGAAGCGTTCAACGAACATTTTGTAAGAAGTTGCATGGAGAGACGAAACGTGTACAAGAAAGAAAACAAACAGCCTAGGTATGAAAATAATATTTATAATAATCAAGGAAATAAGAATTAGGAGCGGTGAAATAACGAGAGTCCAGGGAAATGATGAAATGGGCGAGTTCAAAACAGCAAAATTAGAGATAGGCAGTATAATTACGTAAATAGATGTAACTACCAATTTTAGAAGAAGAAGAAACTAAATAATGATCCTATGTAACATAATCTTATATGTAATACTAAGTTAAGGAAATAAGCATCAACCAAGGGAGAATGGAAACCTTCGAAGCCAGATTTCAGCATGCAGGAAAGAAAATACAATGGATATAAGAATGGAGCAAAGAGAGAAGGAAAATTTGAAGTAATGACGGAGAAGATTAGAGACGTTTGATTTTTTTATTGTGGTAATGCCACACAGCAACAGTTGGACGAGTAAATGGCGAAAGATGATGACATCCGAAGGACTATCAAGAAATTGACGCGCGGACTACAGGCAGAATTACAGGAATTTGGAACCAATTCAAAAACAAGTTTGCAAGAAGTAAGGCAGTTGAAGACACAGATAGGAACATGGAAAATTCCAGCATTAAGCTATCTAACACCACACATCACAAACAAACATTCATATCTTAGGTAGCTCGATGAAGCACTCGGATATCCTGTCCACAGAAGAAGAAGATTTCGACAAGATTCCCTTGTCCCGGCCTAAAGGAATAGAAAGTGCACTCATCCTCCTGGCCATTTGGACAACGTTGACATTTTTTGTGATGAAGCCGACTTCTTGGATACAACCTGTATACACAAACCTGTCCGGATGTGTCAATCCAAACTGGAGCCTCAGGATCATCAAAATGAGTAAATCAGCAGATGAAGAATTTAAATATGTGAGTTATGCTAAGAATTGAGCATTATGTTATTTAAAGAACTGCTACAGCATTTACGGCAACTCCAGTCCACTGTCTTCAAGAGATGCACGAAGTAGTAGTATATGTCGCTACAATTGCATTTGTTATTATTATGATTGCTTTAAATATAATGTTGTTAAAGAGATTACTAGGCAGAAAAAGAAGAGAAGAAACTCGAAGAAACAGGACCGGGCCATCCTGTGAAAAAAAAGGAGACGCATTAAATGGACCAAACCATAAGCTGCATCAAGGAAAAGACCCTCTGGATCATGCCAAGTCCTCCTTGAGCCACAAGGTTGGGAAACTCCATTAGACGCTCCGAAGAAAGAAGCAATCAACATTAGAATGAGTATATGAAGATATAGAAGATATAGATATAGAAGAAAATGTGCCGTCAGAAAACCAAAACGAACATGCTCCCTGCCAAGCCAATCGTCATCCCAAATCCTGGCTGAAATACGAAACGGAGGTGAAGAAATTACCAAGGTATCATTAAATGACTTATGCTTACGTTTTATTTCAACAGAACATTGAAAAAATTAAATGTCAAGGTGGTAAATACTATGTAATATAAGAAGTACGCGCCGCGAACTATAAAACTTTAGCAAACTCAACGGTTTTCTTTTTCAAGTGCAACGCGCGGGAATTGTTTCGTGACCTTACGCAACAGACAGTTTTCCGCGTGACGCGAGTTATTCTTGTGCGGGGACGCACAAGCTTAAAGGGGAGGGAAATGTCACGATAAGGATTTAATTTTTAGCTTAAAATTAATAATTATAAAATGTAAAGGAGTCGCGACGAAATATTTCCGCGAGGAATAAAGTAGAACAATTAAGACAGCGATCTTGCGAAATCTAAGCTACAAGCGGTTCACGTTTCATAACAAAACACGCGCTATATGTGGGACAAATTAATACAACAGGTGACGAAAGGAGAACACAGAAACATGTCATAACAGTCGAATAGACAGATTTTCGCCTATATAACGTAAGGAAGAAGATGGGAAGGCAGTCGAACCCGACTCCGGTAGGCTTAGTGCCTACTGTAAGAAGGGCAGCCGCCCTCGCAGTCGAACCAGCCGTCGACTCAAGTAGGCCTAGTGCCAACTTCCCCAGGAGGACCTTCCTCACCAACGCCGTGCAACCGCCACCCGCATCAGGACGCTGCCGTTCCCAAGAAGGATCATCATCACCGACGCCTTGTTGCCGCCACCCTCATCAGGACGCTGCCCGTTCCACGGAGGCATCCTCACCGACGCCGTGCTCATCAGGACATCTCATCGCAATTGCTGCAGCCCTCGAGATTGCCCTGGATCCGGTTAGTCGAATCGTCGGGTCTCTTCAACCCCAGCACGGAGGGATTCCTCATCCTCGCTGTCGCAGCCGACCCGTCGCGATTTCCGATAATTACGAAAAGGCACCCCCGCACATTTAAAGATCGTCCGCCGATAGATAAAAATATTCATTTAATAAAGGTATACATTGTTTTGGTAAACTGTGTTTTCAAGCTCTACCACTGAGAACCCGCTACCTACCCCTAACCACGTGACAATATCTTCTTTAATTTACACCTATAGTTTCTTAAATAATCAAAATTATTTTACAAATTGCAACTTTGTTGTTAAACTAAAAATTTGTCGAAACCACTATTAATAAAATGTCTATGTGAATCTATTTCCTAGTTTTATTTTAATTAGAGAGCGGTGCACATCAATACGAAAATCCGTTTTTGGGCATTAAAAGAAAAAATGAAATATCCGGAACTTTTATGTGATTACGTTTTTTTAGATGGTTGTTTTATGTAAGGCAGTGTTGAATTAACTATTAAATCCCTAAGTTTGAACGTAAATGGTAAAATATTACTCCAGTAACTTTTGTTTCTTAACCCTGCTCTCACTTTGAAATTTGCGCCTAATATGCACACTACCAGAAGTATATCCGCGTTGCCAAGTTTTGGAATTTTTGTTTAGATCTGGGGAATTCTTACTTATAGAAAGCAGTATAATTTATCGCTGGAAAGGGAAATTTTGCATCTGGAAACGATCTGTTCAGAACTTGCATGAACTCTCATGAACTAAATGACAATTTAGAGCAAGATAAATATATAAATTAATCACAATTGAAATGACTTTTGGTATCGCTTATTAGTACACTGTTTAATACATTATGTCGTTTAAGTGCGGATATTTTCTTGGTCTAATAATTGTTAAATTTCGAAATATACGAGTATTAACATTAACAACAATATTTAAATAATTTACATTTTATATACATTAATATTAGTTTGGCCAATTCTAGAATTACATCCTTTACTAATGTGATAATTTCTTTTAATTTGCTATTTATTCAGACATCGAAAATAGGAAAAAATAAATAAAAAAATGGTCTGCTTCAAAATTACAGCGGGGTATAATTTTTTCGCTAATGAAATTAATTTAACTCCCTAGAGATTTAAAAGGCGCGTACTTTGACGTATTACACATTAACAAAAAGTTCAGTTTAATACCGGAAAAAAGGAAAAACAGTTTTTTTAGGTAGTAAGACTAGCCTTAAGTAATTTCACATTAATCTCTTTAGTTATTGATTTTTTACCAAAAGTTTATTGAGAAAAAAGCTTTAATTTGATCTCCTCTGGCTGTCAATCTACTCCGTACGTTTTGAAACACCCAGTATGTCTAATGGTGCTATTCAGAATATTTCAATTTAAAGATTTAAAAATTTAAGAATTTAAGTTAAGGAAAGCTTTAAAAGAAGGAGTTAAATGATGCTATTCAGAAAGCCAATTTAAGTAATTGTAACTCTTTAATACTTTAAACTTTAAAACATAAAGCGTTGAGGCGAAAACGCGATTCTGGACGATTCTTAAAATTACTTAAATTTACTTTCTGAATAGCACCATAAATTAGCTAAGGTTCTGCTTACAACAAATAACAACGAGTGACGAAAGTGACTATTTTTGAGCGAGAGAACAGTTTACCCAACGAGGCGTAGCCGAGTCCGCGAGCTTGAAAATTATTTCGACGAGTTAAACATCATATTTATTTTCTACGATCCGACTTACTATTTCTGGTGGAATATTAGGTTGATCTAATTCACTTTTTGAATCAGAAATCATGATAAAGGTCCGATGAACAGCACACACTGACATTTAATAATGACGCGATACAACAATGGGTAATTAGACGGAGTACGATTTATTTTCGTCTCTAGAGACTAAAGTTAACGTTATAATATTTTCCTCGGAAATCAAATTTAGTTACGGAAATCAAACTTTTGCTGGAAGTATTCTGTGTGAAAAAATGTATACTGGTGCGTCCACTTTGACTGCGCACCATAGAAATTTTCACAGAATATTTTTTTAATTTTTCTTTCCCATCGAAGCTTTAAATAAGTAATACGTAATACCTGTATTAAGCTTAGTCCAGAAACATCCCGCCTGGAATTTCCAGCTACGCAAAATATTTATTGCGGATTGTTTTCGATTGAATCCGGGACACTTGCGCCACCGATACATTTGCGCCATTCTAAGAAAAGGTACATAATATCCGCACAGGTAAAAACTTAAAGTTCAACATTTGCGCCTCGGTTTTGCCAAATTACCTTTTTCTTGCGTACTTGTATTGAAAACTTATTTTTTGCGGATGAACAATAATTACATGTATCAAATGCTTTATTTTATTAAACCAAGTAAGATATAACTATAACATAACATAAAAGTAACTCTTGCATTGCATATACTTATATTTGCAAAAAGACACGGCTCTTTTTTATTTAAGTTTATGTAAAAATATACAAAAAACACTTTTTCTGGTCTCTTGTAGCGTTATCTATCACGGGTCCAAATAAGTTTTGATAAAGGTAGGCCATGGAAGTGTAAAAGAATGCCGTAACCTACAACACCAAGCAGTTGTTAATTCATAAACTGCAAGCAAATAAATTGCTTTAGAAATCTAGACAAATGTTTTGTCTTCCATTGGCTTACATTTATCTAAAATTTATTTCGACAATTGACGAAAAGCTGAGATTGGCAATTTTTGCTTATAACAAAAACAAAAGATAGCCAATTTCTATTTACACTATTGAGATCGAAACTTCATACCTCGTAGTAGGACGCAAAATTAACATTTGGCAAGATATACAGGGATATTCACGGTGAGTGATCTATTACTTTATATTGGAAATTATACCTTACAGGCCGCTGAAAATTTATGTATGCCCGTAATCGGTGACGATCTATTCAAATAATATAAAATCAGTCCTGGGGTACTTCCGGTTGTATCGGAAGTCAATATTAACTTTCTTATTTTAAATAGAACACCCCATATATTATTAAATTTTTGAATTCCCCATTCGGTTTTACATCTTTTGTATTTACATACGTCATAGTTAAAATGAACTGTTTTGACAATATTATTTTTTTTCTAAAAATTTGGCGATTACAGTGGTCACAATAAATTGGAATATTTCGAAAACTAAAAAAGATAGAGAACTGTATTTTCTTCTCCTTAAACACAGAGATGAAGTAACACTTTGTTGATAAAAGATAAACAGTCACTTTACAAGGGGCTTATAGTGGATTCACAGAAGTTGACAGTTTTAAACTATGAATAACTTGATTTTTTAAATGCGACCATTAACTTTTTGCTATGGCATCTGACGCAAAATGTAATTTTCTTTCTATTTTACATAAACCACATAATGGTTATTTCTAATGGTTTTCATATTTGCGTACAAATATAAAATTAGGCAAATATTTAAAATAACGTAAAAAAGGCACTCAAATACATACATATATCTCATTCTAATTAATAATCAATATAATAATAAATATAATCTAAATGTTTAAAATGTAATTGTTTAGTTTTTCCTAAATTTTAGGCAATTACCTAGAGATCCGAGGTCTATTAATAACTAATTGATTTCTTAAACCTACCTAGTCACGTAGACATGCAGAGTCAAACTGAGTAGATATAGGTAAGTTCGAGCGAAACCGTATGTGTCTGGAGAGAGTGGGGTATTAGACCGCGAAAGCGTAGTTATTTGGGGTGAATTATTAAGCCAACACGCGTTCCGTTCCCCTACCGTTTCATACTGGAGCCACAGCCGATCACATACGAAGATATTTATACACCGCAAACTTAGTTGTCTGACTCAATCTGTAGAAATGTTCGTACGTACCTAAAAATTATAAAATTGCAATAATTATTTCTTTAAAAGGTCGATCTAGTTTACTTTATGATAAAGTTTTCATTTATGATAACTTGGAATTGTATTTTTTCCTACTTAAACACAGAGATGAAGTAACACTTTGTTGGTAAAAGATAAACAGTCACTTATAGGGGATCCACAGAAGTTGACAGTTTTCATCTATGAATAACTTGATTTTTTTTTAATGCAACCATTAACTTTTTTCTATGGCATCTTATGCAAAATGTAATTTTCTTTCTATTTTGTATAAACCATTTAATGGTTATCTCTAACGGTTTTCAAGATATTTGCGTACAAATTGATTTCTTTTTAAATACTGACACTATTAGTATGCAATTTGTTATTATGGACAGATTGCTAAGCTTGATTTTTCATAATTTTTGTTCAAAATGCTATTTATTTACTAATCAGAACATTTGTAGTGCTGGCCGAAATGTTTGAAGATCGTTTAATAGAGTGCGGTGATCAATGGGTTTGGCTTCCTAGATCACCCGATTTAATACCAGTAGATTTTTATTTACGGAGTAAATTAAAAAGATAAAGTACATAATACTCCTGCAAATACTAGAAAGAATCTGGATCGAAGGGGCAGAAATGCATTTGAACAATTGGATGGACAAGGAATTCAAAAATGAAATCTTTATAACGTCAGTACTTAACAAAAAATAAATTAGGCATAAATATCTTGAAAACCATTACAGATAGCGATAAAATTGTTTATACAGAAACGAAAGAAAATAATATTTTGCATCCGACGGCATAAAAAAAAATCAGTGGTAGCATTTAAAAAAATTGAGTTATTTATTCTTGAAAATTCTCAACTCTTGTGGATTCCCAGTAAGCTCTTTGTAAAGTATACGGTTTAACTTCTATCAGAAAAGTGTTATTCCATTTTCGTTATCAAACAAAGAAATGTCCAATTGTCCATGTTTTTTTAGTTTTTGAAATATTCCGATTTATTGTGACCACTGTAATCATCAAAATTCTTAGAAAAAAATTCATATCATCAAAACAATACACTTTAGCCAGGATGTATGTGAATACAAAAGATGTAGGATTGAAAGGGGAATTCAAAAATGTAATAATATGTGGGGGTGTTCTATTTAAAATAGGAAAGTTACCATCGACTTCCGGTAGAACCGGAAGCACAACATGATTGATTTTATAATATTTGAATAGATCGTCACCGATTACGGCCATATATAAATTTTCAGCGACCTGTAAGGGGTAGTTTCCAATATATTCTTCTAATAGGCCACTCACAGTGAATATCCCTGTAAAATACGTAATGTATGCACGTATTACACGGTGATATTTCTTGTACAAAATTTGTGAAATGATAACAAATTAACCAATAAATATTCACTATGGTAACCTATCTCTGTCACTCAGTCACTGTCCAAAATTGACACAAAAATTATAATCATGTAAAGCAGGCATTAAAAAAGATAAATTTCCAACAAAAATTACATATTGTTACGACTTCGGGATTCGCAAATAATTATTGTTGACTGATTTCAGAAACTTTAATTAACACCCTCTTAACACAATACAAATTCCACGAACAATAATCTACAACACTGATTTTAATAAATAACACTATACTATATTTTACCCTATTTTAGTCCAAGTCAGTCGCACTTTTGCATGCTAAATTTAATCTGTTCAAATAGCGCGCCCATTTCCGTTTATATGTATAATGCAATGCATTTTCCTCGGGAATGAGGGATATGAGGGATATAAAGCAGCAACTGCAATGTCAATTATTTTTTATATTATTATTTATTCATCGAATGTCTTTTAAATACAATCATGACCAACGCCAAGTATCTATCCCTACGTTAAAATGACACACCACAACCTCTTTCCCTTTAAAAAAAAAGAAGAAAAAAAAAACTAAATTCACTATGTACAGTAACTTTAACTATTTACAGTAAATTTATTTTTAACGTCACCATTGGTGATAATTTCGCCACACAACTTGCTTCCTCCGTTTCCTTGTTGTCTTCTACACTTTGATTTTTGTGTTCTGACCTACTTCTTTTGCTAATGCCTTTTGGTTGCTACTTTGCGAAAATACTTCCGTCAAAGGCCTTGGTGAGTTGGGAGGATGTACACTGCATAGCAAAATTAGGGGATAATCAATATTTTTCATATTTAATTATTATTTTTAAAACAATCATAAGAGATATCTGTAACAATGATGAAAACACATAATGTTTGGATCTGTAATACGTAATTTGCAAAATAAAAAACCTTCCAAACGTCATTCAATTTATGAAACGTGCAAGCTAATCGCCTAAAAAATCGTTTGATAGAAGTGAATACAGTCAAATTAGTGACTCTTCCTGAAGAAGGTTATTCGTAACAATAAGTTGCCAAGAAGTTTAACGCTGCACAATCTGTTGTCGTCAGTAGGGCTTGAAACAGCTACAATGAAACCGGCGCTTATTGCAGAAGAGCTGGTCAAGGCACAAAAAAAATAAAAGAACGGCTGTAGACGTTCGATTAACGCGGATTATTGTATAATAGTGAAGGTTTTACACGGAAAAATAGGCTAACGAGGACATACAGCTTGCTACTGGAACGATTATAAATAAAGATACTGTAAGAAAAAGGTTTAAGACTCTAAATTTAAGACCTTACAGGCCAGCAACAGAACCAGTTTTGTCTGTAGAACATAAAAGAGCTTGACTAGCATTTGCTAATTGATAACTGGCGCCAAGTTTTATTCACCGACGAATCCAAATCTTGTGTAGAGTCGTATGATAGGCGTGACAGAGTGTGGAGAATGCTTGCGGAAAAATTCGCAAAATGTTGAATATGGAAGATTGGTCAATTTGGTGGTGGATCAGTTATAGCGGGGGATGGGAATACTTTAGAATATCATACCTGCCTGATTATTATAAACAAAGGCATAATAAATGTAGCCTGATTTATAAACGACGCGACGTTATCATTCCCGTTGTAGAACCTTTTGCTGCTGTATATGGGACCCAGGTCATTTTCTTGCACGATAATGCGCGCCCACACATAGCAAACATATTACATTGTCAAAAATGAGATTATTGGAGTTTTGAACTGATCAGTGCGAAGTGCTGACTTAAATCGAATTAAGAATCTTTGGTGTATCAAAGCTTGAAAAATCGGTAACTTCCACGCCCTCCGCAAACTCGCGAAGACCTCTTAAGAAATTTTTAAGCAGCTTGGATGGAGATCACCATAGAAGAGATTCCGCATTTAATTGAGAGTATGTATTCTCGTATGAGAGCATGTATGGCAGCTAGAAGAAGTCTAACTCGATATTAAGCCTGTACTGAAAAAAAAATAATGTTTTCAATTTTGCTCTTTTAGTTTCATTGCTAAACTGTATCTAATTATGTTAAAATAAATTGTTTTGTTATTAGTATTTTTGCTAGGGATAATTTAAATAGGAATACTTATCACGGCACATCTATTATCTAGGAAGTATTGTTATTTGTTAATTATCACCTAATTTTGCTGCAAAGTTTATATTATTCTCTGGTTCCGCTTCGCGAATTCGTACTTTTGCTCAATTAATTTAAATTCTCATATGTGATATAAACGTTCTTTACCATCTGCTTCTACTATACCGCGTGTCTCTAAACCTATGTGAAAATTGAAATCACAAATAGTGGTCAAGAATTTGTTATACAACTATTGGTCATGAAAAATAATGCAGACAAAAATTATTTTACTTTTTTGTAGAAATTCTCCGGCGTTCGAGGCCATAAAAATGGTGACCATGACCTAATGCACAGATATTATACTTAAGGCAGGTCAAGTATCGTGTTTTTTGTTAATTTCAAAAGCAGATAAATTTTGTAACTAGGTAAATTCTTAATAGCTTAAAATATTCTGTGCGTGTTGCATTAATTGATGATTAGTTTTGTGCTAATCCGTACTTTAATAGTTTACTTAAAAAAAATCAATCCAAAGGCGTTCGAAAAAGTGGAAATTCTTACATCACATTAAATTATAAATTGCCAATAATTAACTTACAATGTTGATTACTAAAGTTTACTGTATTTGTACAGCAAAAAAAATGTTTCTTTATTAAAAATTCGAATAAATGACGAAATAAACATCTGCTTTAGGCGAGAGCTTTTATGTCTTTATGATTCAAGACGACGCAGAATTTCAGGTTCAATTTTTTCCCTTTTAAATCATGTGTTTTGTGTTGCAATGTAAACAATTAATAAAATAGTTCGATTGAGAGCTAGCGAAGTTATTCAATCACTTATTTTGAACCCATAGATTATTGTGTGTACAGGCAATCTAATTTATTAAAATTTTTCATCATATCATACACCAATTCTTGCTTTCCATTTTTAAAATAAGAATAGTTTCTGCTCTTGCAACACTTATTCTGCAGCTATTAGTGCGATAATTAAAAAAAATAATTTCACGTATTTTCAATGCAGTTACAAAATTAGCGTACGAAGATGTTTAATTACTTCAACAAAAATCTAACTTAGATTAGGTACTCGTTTTTAACATAATTGTTATTAACATATAAAATAGCGACATCTTACTATCGCTTTTTGACCTAACATTGCAGTAGGATAGACAAATTGAAGCGGGATTTGCTCCTAATGAGTCCCCCATGCAAGGCGGCCATGCTTGCTGTCAAAGCATAATGAAAGATTTTAGAAAAATTTAGTGCAAATCGTTTTTGATTGCAGTGAGAATCTCGAGCAGCCTCTGGACAGCTGTTTCAGCCCTGCTTGGGGCTTCTTCAGCAGAAACGTAGTTCGACATTCCCACTGCAGACCAAAAACGACTTGCCCAATTTATTCGCAAATGCGATGTAAGAATGATGAGGAGCAAATCCCGCTTCAATTTGTCTATCCTACTGCAATGTTAGGTCAAAAAGCGATAGTAAGATGTCGCTATTTTATATGTTCATCATTCTTCCATCGCATTTGCGAATAAATTGGGCAAGTCGTTTTTGGTCTGCAGTGGGAATGTCGAGCTACGTTTCTGCTGAAGAAGCCCCAAGCAGGGCTGAAACAGCTGTCCAGAGGCTGCTCGAGGTTCTCACTGCAATCAAAAACGATTTGCACAAAATTTTTCTAAAATCTTTCATTATGCTTTGACAGCAAGCATGGCCGCCTTGCATGGGGGACTCATTAGGAGCAAATCCCGCTTCAATTTGTCTATCCTACTGCAATGTTAGGTCAAAAAGCGATAGTAAGATGTCGCTATTTTATATGTTAATAACAATTATGTTAAAAACGAGTACCTAATCTAAGTTAGATTTTTGTTGAAGTAATTAAACATCTTCGTACGCTAATTTTGTAACTGCATTGAAAATACGTGAAATTATTTAAACATTAAATAAAATGATTAATCATTTCGTTTATAATTAAAATTTTTAACGAACAAATACTTCATACAAATACATAATAGTTATTTATTATTTTACTTACAATTATTGCCATTCGAAATAAAATGAAACAAAATGAAACAAAATAACGGTTCTTCATGCAGCATTTCGATGGAATTATTGATTGATTGAATTAAAATTTCTAATATATTCTACGTCCAAAATGTCACATGGTCCTTCTACAGGATTCAATAATTCCATTTGATTCACTGGTCGAAAAATATCTCTTACATTTCCGCTAGAATGAGAATACATTCTTAAGACCTCAATTTGACAAGTTATTTCTGAAATTAGTAATTTAAGTTTTTTCGAATTCTCCAATAAAAATTGGTATATTCCATTTAAAAAAGTATAAGTTTGGTAGATAACTCACTTATGTATTACTTATGTATACGTGAAAATAATTTGCTGAGATAGAACTCGTTACAGGCGATAACTTTTGTAGAAGACATTTTCTTTTATAATTAGTTAGGCGATATTGAAGAAATCGATACCAATGACCCACCTGTACACGGAATATGTGGCAACCATATGGGCTATCTCCTATCCACTTATTCACAACTGCAAAATCAGTTTATTTTAATTTGATATGAACCAAGAATTTTTTAAATTTGAAACTTGTGGTAGCTTTCAAAAAATTTATACTTCCCTAAATTTACTTTTACATTAGAATTATTTAGTTTAGAGAATACCCCATGCAATCTTTCTTTACATTCCTTTCCATCTTTACAGCAAATAATCAGGTCATCTAAATAGTAACAAACTCCTTCTTGTCTCCCTATAATGGGATCAGATATAATCTGTTTATGTTAAATATTCCCCTGTAAGTATTTACTGTTAATACCTTCTTGCTTTCCTCAGCCACTTCAAGTTGCCTGTATGCAGTAGATAGGTCCAATGTATAAAAGACTTTATCTCCTGTTAATAATACCAAAATATCTTTCAACCTGGGTAACAGGTAAATGTCTCACAAAATACAAGTATTCACCGTTGCTTTGTAGTCCACGTACTGTCTCAGGTCTCCTGTCTTGTTTCACATGACCACTAAAATGGCAATACCCACTCACACTTTAACGCACTGGTGTCCATTGTCCGCTGTGATCAAGTTCACAACTTCATCGATTTTGAGATTGACCTGCTCTAATATTTTATATGGAATTTCGTAAGCTCTTCCGGACAATTACTAATGGCAAGGTGTGCATATTAACATAATAAAAACATAAATGTCCGATTTTCTGATTACATTTAAATGTTGACCTGACGCTACATTCTAAGGGACATCACATTTCTCTGATGATACTTTACATTTAACAGTTACGTATCAAGCTTTGTAAATTAATCTTACGGGCGAGATGGAAGTTTCCAGTGAGCCTAGTAAAGATTAAATGCAAAACTTGTCACGTATAAGTTCTTATTTTCACCTTCACATGGCTACTTTTCATTTACTTAAATTTTTTTATGAAAACATTTTTTATCGAAGGCGTTATTTTTAGCTAGACAGTCATGGTGATGCAGACAATCTGCTTTTCTATAAGCCTATAAAATTTTACAGATCTTTCATACCAACTCCAAAAAACAAATATTTAATATGACAAATTGTTCAAACCTTTCAATATACGACGTGAAAGTCATATGCTGCCATAGAATCAACGTACTCTTTTGTAGCTTGCACGATATCGTTTGCTATACTATAAATTTTCTTCACAAATTATCGCTAGAAGAGACCGTTGTGGTGTTGGTATTGGCGTCGTCCTACGTCAATGGGGAGGCAGGTGTTAATATCTGCCGTGGCTTTTTCCGTACTATTTTTTTACGTTCTTTGGTTAAATTCTTAACTTTTGTTTGGGTGCGTCACACCATTTTATTCACTTGCATATGTAATGATTAGTTAGTCGGATTTCTTTTTTGATTTGTTGATTTATTGTATTGTAATGAAGTGTTAATTATATGTGACCTTTCATTCACCGCTTGAATCGGCTCGTCCAGCTTGCATCGACCGCTCAATCTGTCCGCGCTGCCCTGCCACGAATCGGCGTCACAGATGGGAGGCGCCAACCTTATAAAAGCCGTAACGATGCTCAGAAACTCTTACTTTGCTGGTCATCCGCGCAGTCCACTTCTAACCCTACCCGTCATGGTCAACCTGCTGCTCTTTCCTCTATAGCAGGTGCTTTCTTTCGCTCACAAAATCGTAATCCAAACGTATTTTGATTCAAAAACAGACATTCTTTTCTTTGAGGGCCGATTTCATAATAGAACTTTAAATTTAAAGTTACTTTAACCTAAAAAAATACATTTGTTTACCTATTCTTATAGTGACTTTAAATTAAAGCGTCCTTAAAGTCTGATTATGAAAACGGTCATTAATCTCTCTATTTTTAAAACTTGTTTGGATTGAACTATGATTATTTACAAATGAACTGTCAATCAAAAATTCAAGTCAGGTGTTTTGTTGCAACAACTACGAAATTCAGGTCCAAACTATTCGAAACACGATTCAAACTTTTAAGCGAAAGAAAGCACCTAGTATTCTGCTGCTTATTCGCAGGATATTAACCGACCTGTCCTGGTGAGCTAGCTATAGGTCAACCATGGCTTGTAAAGCGCTTCTCCTCGCTGGTATGACCCGCTTGTTCCACGCGGGTTATGACCGTTCCCTCCAGTTAAGCAGGCCACTGGTCAACCGTAGCTTGTGAACCGTTGCCCTTTAGTATGTACCGTTGTCCGTTCCCCGTGCTAGTATATTCTGTTGGTCCCCCACCGGCAAGGAACATTTAATGACGCTACCATGTTTATTTACCGATATTATGTCTGTACTCATTGTTAAGTCTTAAATATTGTTGTTTGTTATTAGAACCTGGGGACCTATTCTTGACAAGTGAATTTTTGCGCTCGCATTTGTAATATGCGAGCGCAAAAATTGACATTTACCTGTTACCCAGGTTGAAAGATATTTTGGTATTATTAACAGGAGATAAAGTCTTTTATACATTGGACCTATCTACTGCATACAGGCAACTTGAAGTGGCTGAGGAAAGCAAGAAGGTATTAACAGTAAATACTTACAGGGGAATATTTAACATAAACAGATTATATCTGATCCCATTATAGGGAGACAAGAAGGAGTTTGTTACTATTTAGATGACCTGATTATTTGCTGTAAAGATGGAAAGGAATGTAAAGAAAGATTGCATGGGGTATTCTCTAAACTAAATAATTCTAATGTAAAAGTAAATTTAGGGAAGTATAAATTTTTTGAAAGCTACCACAAGTTTCAAATTTAAAAAATTCTTGGTTCATATCAAATTAAAATAAACTGATTTTGCAGTTGTGAATAAGTGGATAGGAGATAGCCCATATGGTTGCC
This sequence comes from Prosopocoilus inquinatus, assembly GCA_036172665.1. Lineage (NCBI taxonomy): Eukaryota > Metazoa > Arthropoda > Insecta > Coleoptera > Lucanidae > Prosopocoilus > Prosopocoilus inquinatus. The sequence continues at coordinate 49,062,141 of CM069870.1, forward strand.
ACATATTCCGTGTACAGGTGGGTCATTGGTATCGATTTCTTCAATATCGCCTAACTAATTATAAAAGAAAATGTCTTCTACAAAAGTTATCGCCTGTAACGAGTTCTATCTCAGCAAATTATTTTCACGTATACATAAGTAATACATAAGTGAGTTATCTACCAAACTTATACTTTTTTAAATGGAATATACCAATTTTTATTGGAGATTTCGAAAAAACTTAAATTACTAATTTCAGAAATAACTTGTCAAATTGAGGTCTTAAGAATGTATTCTCATTCTAGCGGAAATGTAAGAGATATTTTTCGACCAGTGAATCAAATGGAATTATTGAATCCTGTAGAAGGACCATGTGACATTTTGGACGTAGAATATATTAGAAATTTTAATTCAATCAATCAATAATTCCATCGAAATGCTGCATGAAGAACCGTTATTTTGTTTCATTTTGTTTCATTTTATTTCGAATGGCAATAATTGTAAGTAAAATAATAAATAACTATTATGTATTTGTATGAAGTATTTGTTCGTTAAAAATTTTAATTATAAACGAAATGATTAATCATTTTATTTAATGTTTAAATAATTTCACGTATTTTCAATGCAGTTACAAAATTAGCGTACGAAGATGTTTAATTACTTCAACAAAAATCTAACTTAGATTAGGTACTCGTTTTTAACATAATTGTTATTAACATATAAAATAGCGACATCTTACTATCGCTTTTTGACCTAACATTGCAGTAGGATAGACAAATTGAAGCGGGATTTGCTCCTAATGAGTCCCCCATGCAAGGCGGCCATGCTTGCTGTCAAAGCATAATGAAAGATTTTAGAAAAATTTTGTGCAAATCGTTTTTGATTGCAGTGAGAACCTCGAGCAGCCTCTGGACAGCTGTTTCAGCCCTGCTTGGGGCTTCTTCAGCAGAAACGTAGCTCGACATTCCCACTGCAGACCAAAAACGACTTGCCCAATTTATTCGCAAATGCGATGGAAGAATGATGAACATATAAAATAGCGACATCTTACTATCGCTTTTTGAGGGCCGATTTCATAATAGAACTTTAAATTTAAAGTTACTTTAACCTAAAAAAATACATTTGTTTACCTATTCTTAGAGTGACTTTAAATTAAAGCGTCCTTAAAGTCTGATTATGAAAACGGTCATTAATCTCTCTATTTTTAAAACTTGTTTGGATTGAACTATGATTATTTACAAATGAACTGTCAATCAAAAATTCAAGTCAGGTGTTTTGTTGCAACAACTACGAAATTCAGGTCCAAACTATTCGAAACACGATTCAAACTTTTAAGCGAAAGAAAGCACCTAGTATTCTGCTGCTTATTCGCAGGATATTAACCGACCTGTCCTGGTGAGCTAGCTATAGGTCAACCATGGCTTGTAAAGCGCTTCTCCTCGCTGGTATGACCCGCTTGTTCCACGCGGGTTATGACCGTTCCCTCCAGTTAAGCAGGCCACTGGTCAACCGTAGCTTGTGAACCGTTGCCCTTTAGTATGTACCGTTGTCCGTTCCCCGTGCTAGTATATTCTGTTGGTCCCCCACCGGCAAGGAACATTTAATGACGCTACCATGTTTATTTACCGATATTATGTCTGTACTCATTGTTAAGTCTTAAATATTGTTGTTTGTTATTAGAACCTGGGGACCTATTCTTGACAAGTGAATTTTTGCGCTCGCATTTGTAATATGCGAGTGCGAAAAGCGTATACGCTTTAGATAAGTTATTCTAGACCACTCGAAAATTTCGTTCGAAAATAAATGAAAGCGCTCGCATTTATTCCAGTGGCGAGATTTGGCAATGTCGCGAATTTGTCAAAATTCTACCGCGTCGGTCGTGAATGACAATTATTGCAAAGCAGTTTACCTTTTGAAATTAAATCTAACTCTACGAAATATACATAAGATATCTCGCTTACGTTAAAAGTCATTAAATATAAGTAAGTACGATTTATTTTGTAATAGGTGTACATATTGTTATAAATGAATTTTAAAACACTATTTGCGAAATGTGGGTACTCATTAAAATTACGCAAATTAATGGGATGTCAATGATTATAATGCATCGACAGTCTTCAAGTTATTACCTCAATTTAAGAAGACCCGTACCAAAGAAGAAAATATGAAACATCTAAAAAGCTGCGTGTCTAATGCTAGCTAAATACCTATAACGAAATTGCAGAGTTACTAAAATTTGTTAATTTAGAATTTTCTTAAGACCTTCAATTAAAATGGTCAGATTCCTAAAGAAAAAGAAAAGAGGGTACGATGAAAAGATTCTCATCACCTATGTTTACCGCATGTTATAATGTGGCAGTGGTTAATAAATAGTACTGGGACTTATTTTGCATTATTTTAAAAATAGAGAACGTCTGACGACCCTACCTTCAGTTATCCCAATATAAGTAGATATTTAGATCCTCATACTTTCTCAAAATGGTCTCCGAAGTAAAGTAATTAAAGGGATTTTTCTCTTTGCATCCCTCCTCTGTTCATTTAGTACAGAAATTCTTCTGCCGTGTTTATACATACTGACAATACTTATTCAACTTAATTCTAACAGGAATTTTATCAAAAAGAAGCACATTAGTGAAAACTTGAAAACTCAAAAACGCGCTTGTCAAGAATAGGTTCCGTGGACTTAATACATCTCTCCACCGAGTTACACCGGAAAACAATAAAGAAGGTTACAGTACGGACAGCTATTTGATGGATCTGCCAAATGGTTAATTTCGATCTCATTTATATGTTCATTTAAGACGTTTATGTAGTACAATAAAGTACCGAAATTCTGGTTTACAATTGGATGAACTGCGTGTTGGTATTGTTCGAGGGGGTAATCATTCGTTGAATTTGGTGTACACACTGATGAAATTTACATATAAACTTAATAATTCCCGAATTCTTTTGAACTTAAAGAGTTCAAGATAAATTCTCATACGAATTTGCACTCTCCTGCATTCGCATGAATTCACTTGAATTCGTATGAATTCATATTAATTTTACAATTTCATGTTTTACAATAAACGCACAAGCTTCCAAGTGCCACTCATTAGACTGTTTTGTTACAATTTTAAATGACACAGAAACTCTTTCAGAAGAAAACGACAAATTATGCAGCACACTTTCTAGGATTTGAAACAGTTATGAGGTTGAAACTACTGGTAGTAACAGCGTTTCTTCAGGAAATTTTTCTTCAGTTTTAAGCCTTTTAATGGAGAATGCAGTAAGTACAACATACTGGTTCTGCGAGACTTCGTTTTGACACTTCATTCAAATTATTTTCTACTTACATATTTTTTCTACGAGGCAAATCAATGTATGAAACTTTGCATGCTAATTTCCTCTCCCATCTAGTTCCACAATATTTCGATGTATTATAAAACAGGGTAATTACATAGTCGAAGGTCAAGTTAATTCTGAAGTTTTAAGTAATTATCTGTCTAAAAATGAATTACCAAGAACCGTGTGGCTTAGTGAAGACGGTACAGGAGTAACAGAAAGAATTCAGTATGATGCAATCACTGATCAGTTAATCGGATTTGTTCTGCCTTCAGGACAAAATGGCTTCCCCATTACTACGAACTACTTACAAATGCACGAACAATGATAATGTATTTTGAAAATGAAGAAAAGTCGCGTTTAGTATATATAATTATGGTACAACCTTTAAAAGAGAAAGCATCGCCATTTTCTTTATGTATGTATGGAACAAACAAAAAATATTCAAGTTCGGACGCGGTGAATAGTTGGAACTATTTACTGGAAGAAGGCAAAAAATACAACATCAGTATTCTTGGCTTCTCGAGTGATGTTGATATAAGGTTATCAAAAACTATGAGATCCAGAATGCAACTTGGTAAAAATGAAAATCCTGAAAGTTCACCAATCTTCTGCAAATGTTTTGCGTTCACAATCTCAAGGCATTTGTGTCCAAGATACTCTACACCTTGTCACAAAATTGCGAAATCGATTGCTAAAAACTCTCACAAAAGGATGACAACAAAAATTACTTATAGGTAATAATGGAACAGTTATTAATGATGTTTATGAACTTATAAAAGAAGTTCCAAAAAATTTCATATTTTGTATAAGACCGACTTGGATATACGGGATAAAATGAATTACAGAAGCGTTCAAAAAATAATTTAACAGTGATTATGCTGCTCCAACAACGAGGTGCGTTTTTTACTGTATATTACCACAGATTTATAAATAGATAAAACAGCGAACGCTTTTGTCGCTGTTTTATTTATTCATCACTATTACAGCGCAATTGCGAATAAATCAGTCAAGTGGTTTTTGGTTTGCAGTGGAAATTTCGAGCTACGTTTCTGCTGAAGAAGCCTCAAATAGGGTTGAAACAGCTTTACACAGGCTGCTCGAAGTTTTCACTGCAATTAAAAACGATTTGCAATAGATTTTTTTTTAATTTTCATAGATTTATCAGTAAAGATACGGCGTTTCCATATGAACGTACGTCGCTTCTTGGGAAAATATATCAAAGAATACCGTACATCTCTCCATTTCACTCGATATGATTTCGATGCAATTTCTCTTACTTCTCGCTTGCGAAAACAGCATGTTGCATCTTATTCATATTTATTCACAGTGTGAATAATAGTGTGCTTTGTAGCGTAAAAATTCGCTGCAAGTAAACACCTAAAGCCCGATTTAGAAATTGACGTCCGTTCGCACGATGCACCCGTTTACGCAAAAGTAACCGTTGACGGAAATACTATCGCAATGTGTATTTTATAGATCAGCGACGCATACCGTTCGCAAATATCAAAATACACTGCATATCGACATTAAAAATGATCAATTACAATAAAAATCTTTGAAATACTTACAAATCATTTATTTTACCTCCCATTGTTTCCCAAGTTTCAATATAATTTCTGAAAATTTCATTCTCAAAATGACATCTGACGCAGACGCAAACGCGAAACATAAATCATGACCAACTTTTTTGCGGACGGTTACGATTCCGTGGTTACCTAGACGAACGCCTCAACTTTTAAATTAAAGGCCTAAGACCTAAGGCCTAAGGCCTAGTACATACTTGGATAAAAAGTCGCGCAACTGTAGGCGTGTTCTTTTTGCCACAAATCTCATCTTAACTCAGATAAACGCCATTTCCGTTGGCTTGAACAAGTAAGTTTAAACTGTGATTTCGATCTCCTACCTTCTCACTCGTGCACTCCCATTAGTTGCCAGATTTAAATATATGTACATACGTCTTGTTCGTGCGAACGGAAATGACGTGTATGTGAGATGAAGTAAGTTTTATGGTAAAAAGAACACACCTTTTGTTTCACAGTCATGTTTCACGATTGTTTCGAAACAGTTGCTAAGCGAAATGTACTGTATGTCAAGTGTTCCGGGGCAAAATCGCAGAACTTTTGTTTCGAGAAGCCTAGTACATACTTGGATACAAAATCGTGCAACTTTGTTTCAAAGTCTTGTTTCGCGATTGTTTCGAAATAGTTGCTAGACAAAATGTGATGTACCTCGAGTGTTCGGGGACAAAAATCGCAGAATTTTTGTTTCCCATTTCAAATGGGAAATTTGAAACAGAGTTGTGCAACATTTGGACATGGGAGAAAAAAGACGATGAAAATCAAAAATTCGATAAATCTCGCTTACAATCAATCACCTTCGTATTTTATCGGCTCTGCTGTTTTTTTTTTTTTTTTTAATTATGTGGTCTCAAAAAAACTAAAGATTTCCATTGTACAGCTTGTTTGTAGCTTTGTAGGACGTCTTTTTAGTAGAGTATAAAAATCGAATAAAAATATATCTGGAACGGTTTGAGGTATTTTTTTTTTTCTATATAGATCGTTGAAATTTGACTTGCAGTATAAGTGAAATACAGGGATGGATATATCATACAGAAAATTGAACGTTCTTCACCAGTGGCGTAGATCCGGGGAAGTAGGGTACCATCCTAGTAAATAAGTTACTTATTGTCACTTTTTAAAGACTACTGAAACGAAAATTGAAAAGTAGGAATAAAATTGTACTAGAAATGAACTAAGTTCCATCTTCGTCAGATTAACCGTTCTCGAGATAATTAGGTCGAAAGATTTTATTGCAGCAAAAACTCGAAATTTCGAAAAGCTCTTGAAAACATTAGATGGAATTTTATCTGCGTATTTTACATGTCAATGTGCTTACTTAATTGTTGCGTAGTTCTTTTTCTCAAAGTATGCTTTTCAAGTTGCTTTTGTAGGTTATATCACAGAAACGAAAAAAATTGTATATAGATCTAAGAATCCAGATTTTAAGGATAATTATTTTCATAATTTCAGTACATTTTATTTGGTTCGGATATTTTTTTAAGTTAGAATTCGTATCCATGACTCATGAAGAATACAAAACACGCGCAGCGTTATGCAACGAAAGCATTCATCAAGCTTGCGATGTATGTACCGAGAAATTAGATCAAAGGCATTAATATCGCTGGAACATCGGCGATAAAGGAAATAATTATGTAAGTATGGATCATGCAGAAGAGTCTTGATCGAATCTTAATGCTAGCAAAAAAAGAATTGGTCATCAAGGTTCTTTTCATTACCAAAACTGACGTAGACTAAAAGGAGCTCATCTTATCCCAATAAATAGGTAGATTTTCAGATCAGAAGGGAGTTTGACAAGACAGTTGCCCGAGAGGGTTTGTCACGACAATTGCCCGAGGCGCGAACTCCTGTCATCTAGAAAAGTGCTTCTTCGATTCAGAATGTAATTTAGTTTGTGTACCGCGAAACGTAAAGTTTTCAAAATTCTAATTTTTTTTCAGTCAATTTTCCAAATTTATTTTAATTTAAAAGTGTACCTAAGAAGCATCGATGATCGGTGAGGGTGAGTTTAAATAACAAAGATCTAACAAAGGTTCTTAGATATAAACTTATTTTTGTTAATCTTTCCTTCTCTCTTTCATACTCTAGTTTTAATTTTATGTCAATTGTTAAATTTTACTTAACTAAGTAGAAGAAGAATATATAATATATAATAATATGTGAATTTGATTAAATTAATTAACTAATTAATTTAATCAAATTCACGTATTATTTCGTTTGTAATTTTTCGTTACTGTACTAAAATCTCTCTTTTGTTTGAATATATTTTGTAATTTAAAGTTTTGGATTTTTATTTAAACAATAATAAGAATGAACTATTAAGAAAACATAGAAAGAGATAAGGAATGGACAGTTTTCGACAATTCCAAAAACAAATATAAGACACCATTCGAACTATTCGGGGAAAACAATTTGGAAATCGATTTCTGGCTTTCCATGCTAAAACCAGGGCGCTACTAACAAAGAAGTCGAAATTCAACATCGTACGAATTGCTAAAATAATTGGTTTCCAACCTCCGTCCGACGCGCATTCTACATAGATAAATTAGGTGAAATCGTAACATTTTAACGCCGTCTATACGTAGTATAATTATTGCCATCATATTCGATAACACCCTGCAGAAGATTTAATAAAAAAATACAAAATTGTAATTTCTGAATTTGAAAAAGATTTACGGACTTTAAAACCCAACTTCGCCGAGAAAATAAATAGTTCTATGTTTTGTTTTTCTTTTCTTTTTAACGTTTTACTGAGCATGAGAGCCATATCAAGGAGCGATGCTGCAGGCAGCAATTCCAATATCGCTGACCACTGCAGTGCACATACCAAAGGTTGAGGTTTGAATGACCGCAGCTTGTCATTCTAGACCACGAAGTTTAAGCCAAAAAGACGTAAGCTCTTTTGACTCAATTGTTTAGAAATCGAAAAACTATTTTTGACATATTTGGTTTTTGATGAAATTTTATATAACTGTTTATCTAATGCATTAATTAATACAGACATTGATTGCTTTTTGTCCTGACATTGCATTAAGATTGACGAATTGAAGCTAGTTTGTTACATAATAAGTCATCCCATGCAAGCCGGCCATGCTTGCCGTCAAGGCATAATGAAAATTTTGAAAAAAATGGTTGCTATTCGTTTCTGATTGCAGTGGATCCATCAAGCATCCTCTGTACAGCTGTTTCAACTTTATTTAGGTCTTCATCGGCAGAACCGTAGCTCGAGAGTTCCACCGCAAACCAAAACGTCTTGTCCAAGGATATTCGCAAATGCAAATGTAAATGTCAGGTCAAAAAGCCATCGTAGGATGTCGATATTTAGGCTATTCATTATTATTACATAGCATTTGTGAATATCCTTGGACAAGTCGTTTTGCTTTGGAGTGGAACTCTCGAGCTACACTTCTGCTGATGAAGCCCCAAATAGTACTGGGACAGCAGTACAGAGGATGCTCGAGGCATCCACAGCAATCAAAAACGATTTGCAATAAATTATTTTAATTCATTAAGGTTAGGGCTTGTCTTTTTACTATTCTAATAAGTTTCAAACAATAAATAATGTGAAAAATAGCCATTAAAATATTTAAAACTAAAACAAAAAAGAGACGCAAATCATTCGAATATAAACAACTAAATTACTATTTATTTGCCACTCAAATGGTAAAATTCTTATTAATTATTGCGTTTAGCGCTGTAGTTTAACGGTAAATTTCCAATTTCATAGAAAATGTCGCGTACGTGAAGCTACATACATCCGGACAGATAGGCAAAATGTTTATTGCGAATCGATTTCAGATTGGTTCTTTCAAAAAACAAAACAATCAGCAGGAAATATATTGCGTATCCAGAACTAAGCTTAAGTGTGGACATGCGATAATGGGGTCTATTCTGTAACATTGATATGGACTTGAAACGTAGCAATTATTGATATGGGACGTGACCTTGCAAAGTCACTTGCTAAGCATATCAATTAATTGAAGAGGCCGTGCTGTTTAGCAAATTGAAACGCTGTCACAAAAATAATCACTGTTTTGACGTATGCAGAAATATCATTTTCCGGGCGTCAATGTAAAGGCGTTTTAAAACCATCTGCCAAGAAACAGAGCACTCGGCAGTACATGCGTAAGCGTGCACGATTAAAAAGTAAAAATTTGTCCATAATTAGTCTCCGGGTTGTCGTCAAGTGAAAGAAGCGTTATTTTGGCATGGATTTGGAAGGTCAAATTGTTACTCGTTTTTCTATTTCTCGCTATAAGTACAAATAAATCACGATAACCTTAAAATTGGCAACGCATGCGCAATCCATAAGTTGTGCATCTCTTCAATTCGCTTCAATTATCTTCAAATACTGAAGACCTTGAAGACGCATAGCAATTGATATGCATATCAATGTTACAGAATAGGCCCGAATGTACAGAAACAGTTTCGATATTGGTTTTTGAAAGAACCAATCTGAAATCACTTTGCAATAAATATTTAGCCTACCTATCCGGATGTATGTACGTTCAACGCAAAACGACGTAAGTGACATTTTCTATGAAATTTGAAATTTACCGTTAAACGACAGCGCTAAATGCAATAATTAATGTGAGTTTTACCATTCGAGTGTCAAATTAATAGTAATTTAGTTATTAATATCCGAATGATTTGCATCTCTTTTTTGATTTAGTTTAAATATTTGAATAGCTATTTTTAATTAATATCACATTTCGAGAAACGTCAAAACCTCTTTATCGTAATGTTAATTTCTGCTTGACGGCCTGATGTAATGTCAAGATGGCAATGTCACTGCGCGTGGTAACATCTACCTACTTTGACGTCATTACTAGCTGTGACGCATTACGCTTGCGTCGTGCTGGGGCCTATAGACAGTAATCATTTATATACCGGTGTCCCGCGCCATGTGCTTACCTTTCTAAAATCTTTATTTATTAATCGATTAACCTGAATTTTGGAGACTATATATTTTTACATATTTTTACCGGTATATCGGGGAAATATATTTTGCGCAGTTCAAATTCTAATGAAGCGGGAAATATAAGATATTAGACCGTAGCGTGCAAACAAACGCGAGGACGGCGGAGACAATTAACGCCGCTACAGCAACGGTGTTACTCCGTATAACAAAAAACAGAGCAATATTGCCGCAATAAAAAATTACAGTCATGCAATCAATCTTGTTTCAATGTGTAAAGATTTTTAGAGTAACTAGTTGACCTGTTGTACTTCGATCTCCGGAGTATCTGACCACATTGCATCATACAGTAAGAACGCCGTAAATTATTTTCATCGTCCCATTACACAATGTGCCTGTTCGATATATTTTTACGGCGCTACTGAAACGATGGCGTGTACTTATTCAAATCCTGTCCCTAGTAATCATATTTAGCTTTAAGTCGTTTAATCACTTTTCACAAACTAAACTGTTGATCCCATAGAATACGGAGCAATAAATTGTGTCATAATCATAAAAATGAAGCAAATTCTTTTGCTCAGCTGTAATACGACTTATTGCGACGTTAAAAACATTGCTTTTATTGGCCTCTCGATTTCGGCATGCACTTTTTTTGTTCCAATAAAATTGACCTACCTCAAACACACAGACGTACGATTATTTCTTGCCCGATTTTCAACTGCGATTTTCTCTAAATGTGTAAGACTTTTGTTAAGGACATATTAGTTCAATCATTTCCATTTACGGTGACGTAATACAGGTTTAAATTTCTGCACTTATTTCACGAACATCCGGTATAATAATAATAATAAATGTTTTTATTGTATAACAAGAATAAATCCAATTCAAAATGAAAAGAACAAAAATACAAACTAGCACAACCGCGAGGCGAAGTTTAGATTAGCCTAAGCTCTTCTGCTATTAAACTTACCCTTAAAATGAAAGGAGAGATCCCATCTACAAGTGTGTGCCTAAAATTAGGTCGTAACTAAAGATTAAACTAAGTTAAAGAAAAGGCTAAAAAATAATATACAAGTTCTAGAAAAGCGAATAAACTTGCGAAGAGAAAAATATAAATGATTTAATAAACAGAAGTTTAAGTAGAAATCACAACAAAAAATTACTAATAAAAACGCAGAAGAATTTAGCTGTTATGTCATTGAGACCCGACGTTAAGTTTACTGACTAATGACCGATTTCTTTACGTCATGATAAATTTATCTGTCAGGTACTATCCTTGGAAACCATTGTATCGATAATAGTTTCCGAGGATATTACCTGGCAGATAATGTTATCCGTAGGTGCAGAAATCGGGCCTTAATCTAAAGCCGGCAATACATGTTCCAATAATTTCACGTAAAAATTCATGTAAACATGTGTGTATAAATTCATGAATTGTAATTTGCAATACACGTTTCAATTATATTAATAAAAAGATGTTCTGCTAAATAGTAATTTAAAATGTTCATGTTGGTGAAAATGGTAACTCATTAATGCTTCTGTTGATAGGCTCGTGGATATGAGAAGCAAACACAAAGAGAAACAATATTTAATTGTGTAACAAAGGGATACAAAAAGTTGTGTTGTAAGGCTGTGTGCTGTAACTAGACTGACTGCGGCGCGCGCACTGACGTTGAGTCTAGTGCGAGCGCTTCCTGTGCGGGTGATATCGGATGAGGGCGGCAAGTTTGAATTGTGTAACTTCAACAGGTCCCCTCAAGACAAACGGGTCCGCGCGCGTTATTTTCCTCTCGACCACTCCTCATTCGCGATCCCCAGAGATGTCAGGCATTCCCAATGTTTCGTCTTCGGCAAGCCTTTGATAAAGACGTCCGCTGGCATTCTCTCGGTTGGCATGTGGTGAAGTTCGATCTCCCTAGACCTGAGAAGTTCCCGGACAAAGTGGTGGCGTACCCCGATATGTTTTGTGCGTGAATGAAACACCGGGTTCTCCGCAAGCTTCTTTGCGCCTAGGTTGTCGATATGAATTTGGATCGCAGGCAGCTTCGTCTTACTCATCTCCTCCATCAGCTGTTTTAGGTGAATTGCTTCCTTCGAGCCTTCGCTTAGCGCCATATACTCGGGTTCTGTGGACGACAGGGCGATCGTTCGTTGCTTTCTGGACTCCCAGGATACTGGCCCTCCGCTCAGGGAGAACGCGAACCCTGTATAGGACCGTCTGTCATCCACATTTGCGGCCCAATCTGCGTCCACGTAGCCTATCAAGCTCGTTAGCCCAGAACCGTACTTGATATATGCGTCGATGGAGCCTTTCAGGTACCGGAGCACTCGCTTCGCTGCCAGCCAGTGCGATTTCCCAAATGAGTCGTTATACTGGCTCAGCACGCTGACCGCGTGTGTGATGTCAGGCCGAGTAGCGACGGACAGGTACATCAAAGCTCCTACAAGCTCTCTGTACGGTGGCTTCTCTCCGTCTTCCGGAGCCCAGGCGTCTGCTCTCGATAACTTGGTCCCTGGATCAATCGGCGTCGAAACCGGATTGCAATCATTCATGTTGAAGCGCTCTAGGATGTCCATTACGTAGCCCTTCTGACAGAGCCTGATCTCGGAACCCTCGCGTGAGAACTCGATGCCGAGGCAGTACTGGACCTCCCCCATGTCCTTGATGTCGAAAGACGCGCGGAGGCCTTCGCAGACTCCGTCGATATCTGTGGAATGACGAGAGATTATTAAAATATCGTCTACATACACAACGATGATGAGCAGGTCTTCGGCTTCGCCCTTGGTGTACACGCAGGCGTCGCCTTGGGTGGGCGTGGCCCCGAGTTTCTGCAGTTCTGCATCCAGACGCCGGTGCCAGCAGCGCCCTGCTTGTCGTAGCCCATACAGCGCTTTTCTGACGAGGCACACCTTGTTCCCTATCGACAACTCATGCAGCATCTTCTTCGCCTTGGAGACGACCGAAGCGGGGCCACACTTCCTATCAACGATGCACTTCAGGGCGTCCTCAGCGTGATCCGGGAACTCCATGTATATCGCCTCATCGATGAATCCGTTCAAATAGGCCGAGGTGATGTCGAACTGCCGGATTTTCATATTGTGTTGTGCTGCGTGGGCGACGGCCAGACGAATCGAGGTCAGTCTCGCAACGGGTGCATACGTCTCGCCGAAGTCCGTCCCTGGGCGTTGTGAGTACCCTTTTGCAACCAATCTGGCTTTTCTCCTCGTAACTTGACCGTCAGCGCCGTGCTTGTTTCGCAAGACTATTCTGCTCCCTATAGTTGCTTGGTTCGCAGGGCGATCCACTACCTCGAAGGTGTTGTTCTTCAATATGGAGGCGAACTCACTCGCCATCGCTAGCTCCCATTCGTCCTTGTCGGGGCTCTTCATCTTTTCATTTCCGCCACGTACGCGACGTCGGCGTGTTCCTCCACGTGACCCTCGGCAGGACGAAACACTTTCCGTGGCCTCCCTCGCCTGCCCGAGCGAACTTTCGCCGGTCTTCCTCGTCCATGGGCGCCCGCTGGAGCATGTATGTTCCCTTCCACGGGTATTTCCTCTATGGCTCCATGGGCGTCGCGATGCTCCCCCGTGTCTTCGACAATGTCAGTGGCCCCATCTGGAACCTCCCCTGCGCGGTCTAGGTTTTGCGCTGTCAGATGAACGTCGAAGAAATCGTACTCTGCTCTTACGGATTCCCGTTCTCGTTCGCTCGTCGCTCTTAGCTGTTTCGACCACACACTCTCCGGAAGATGGCTCGCGTTCTCCTGCTGTTCATTCGAGACCTTGATATCTCGCGAGATCTCTACTTTTTGGTCTTCGGGAATCCAGATCCGATACCCTTTTGAGTTCTCCGCGTATCCAAGAAAGATTCCCTTTCGCGCCTTGGGGTCGAACTTTCCTACGGGCTTCGTTCTGTTTAGGCTGTAGACGCTGCGGCCGAACTCGACGAAATCTCCAACGTGGGGTGGCTGTCCTAACCACGCTTCATGGGGGGTTCGTCCACTCAGCTTCCTCGTCGGACAGTGATTACGAGTGTAGTTCGCCGTGGATACGGCTTCTGCCCAGAACGCCGCGCCAAGGTTTGAGTCAATCAGCATACATCTCGCAGTCTCGACTAGTGAACGGTTTTTACGTTCCGCCACACCATTCTGTTCGGGATTGTTTGGTATGGTCAGGCGTCGCTGGATCCCAGACGCCTTGAATAGTTCGTCGAACTGGTGGTTCACGTATTCCGTGCCGTTATCCGATTGAACGTATTTTATCTTTCTGTTGTACGCCGTTTCAATCATATTTTTATAGGCAATGAATTCGTTGTACACGTCGCTCTTCTGACGCAGGAGCCTCACTTCGCACCATCGTGTGGCGTCGTCGATAAATGTCACGAAGTAACGAGCCTTTCCGTTCGAAGCGGTTCTCATCGGGCCACACACGTCGGTGTGTATCAGTTCGCCGGGCTCACTTCTTCGTTCGGTCTCTTTCGGAAAAGGTCCTTGATATTCAAATGGCCTAGTTTTCGGTGCCATTCCATCAGCGTTGTTTTTCGCGGATCCGTCGTTGCGGCGGCTCCGACGTGTTTCCGCGTGCGTGTTTCCCGAACGTAATATAGCCCATCGATGCGGTTCGCCACAAGTATCGTTTTTCCACTCGCGTCCGTCACCTCGGCCGAATCGCGCTCAAAAGTCACACGAAAACCTTTGTCTGTAATTTTCCCGACGGAGAGCAAGTTTGTACGGAGATCCGGAACGTACAGCGTATCGTTTAAGTCGATAGTTCTATCGTGCCCGTTCGTTCGCGTTGCGAACTGTGCTACACCTTTTGCTTCAATGTTCGTCGATGAAAAGTTTGCCAAGTTTAATTGATCGAAGACGTCCGTCTCGAACAGCGCGAAGTTGTCCCGATCCTTACAGAGATGGGAGGTGCAGCCGCTATCTAAGCACCATTTTTTGTTCACGTTGTCGTTTGTCCGCACTAAATTACACGCGTCCGATACGGGTGCAACGTACAGTGACGCGTGTTCCGTCCTGTTTGCAGCATTTCGGTAACTTTTATTTTCATTGTGGTCCTTCCGAGAACGGCACTCCGATGCCTTGTGGCCGACCTTCTTACACTTATAGCATCTGAACCCTTTCACTTTCTCGTTACTGTTGTCGCACGCGTCAACTTTCCCTTTCGGCCTTTCGTACCTGCCCTTGCGGTGTTCGATGGTCATTGCGTTTTGACTGCTTCGGTAGCTTCCGCGTCGTGCGTCGCTCTCTTCGATAATTTTCACGCGTAGCGCGTCGGGAGTGGGCAGTTCATCACGTGACTCCATCGCGCACCGAAAATTCTCGAAGTTTGTTGGTAAGCTGTAGAGCAGCAGAATAGATAAGAGGTAGTCGTTAACAATTACCTCCATGTCCTTCAGCTTGTCTACGGCATCGAAGAAATTTCTGAGATGTTTGCGGATGTCGTCATCTTCGCGCATGCGCTGCAGAACTATTTGCTTCAGCAGCGTGGCTTTGCGCGCCGGCCCTTTGGACTGGTAAATGGCTTCTAATTTCAGCCAGACATCCCGTGACGTGGTGCACTCTTTGATTTGCTTGAGTTCGGAGGGATGTATGGCCAATATAATGTCCGACATTGCCTTACTGTCCTTATCTTCCCAGGTCCTCTTCGCTTCGCCTGCTGTTGCGTCATTCCCTTCCGGCTTGACCTTTGCCCCGTTAACGTATTGCCATGCATCGTTCTTGATCAAGAGCGCTCGCATGTGGATCTTCCAGGTGTCGAAGTTGTCCCTGGTCAACATCTCCATACGTATAACGCCGGTCGCCGCCATTTTTAGTTGCTCACTTTGTTCCGTTTATCACTCAATTTCAGGAGTCGCGGAACCGATCACGTGTTTATAAAACGCTTCTCAATTGCACGTATCTGGGCCCATAACCTGTTGATAGGCTCGTGGATATGAGAAGCAAACACAAAGAGAAACAATATTTAATTGTGTAACAAAGGGATACAAAAAGTTGTGTTGTAAGGCTGTGTGCTGTAACTAGACTGACTGCGGCGCGCGCACTGACGTTGAGTCTAGTGCGAGCGCTTCCTGTGCGGGTGATATCGGATGAGGGCGACAAGTTTGAATTGTGTAACTTCAACAGCTTCTAACTTTAAGTTATTTTCTTTGAGTAGCTGGGATTGTTGGATTATGTTATCAAGGGTATCATCCAAACGGAGAACACATGGTCATCACTGATTAAACTACCTTGAAGCTAAAATTATTTATAAATATAACCCACATAAACCAGCTGAAGTCGTTCTTCATTCATCTGAGCCAACAGCCAACAGCAATAATCAAAATCACTAGAATTTACTAAAATTTCACGTCAAAAACCTTGAGAAATAGAACTTGCTCTTTGTTTTCAATTTTACATGCATAAATTCATGTAATTTTTTTTGCTCGCCATACACGTTGAAAAATAGGTTTTGTCATAAATTACATGTAAATTTCATGCAATTTATGATCGTCTATTGCGGGCTTAAGGAAATGTTTCAATTCAGTTTTGAAATTTTGAAAGAAATCAAACACAAAGATTTAAGATGCAGCGGTAAAATATTATATTTACTATAAACAAGCATAACAGAAGGATCTTTGAAATAATGAAGTTTATGTGGTGGTGGAGAGATCATCGGATTTGTAGCGAATTTTATTGTGCAAATATGTAGGAGACTTAAATAATATAATTTTATGAAACAAACATAAAGTTTGTAATTCTCTACGATGATGCGTATGAAGTAATGATGGGAAGTAATCGGTACTACTCGTACTACTGCACAAATCGTTGCTTGGCACTCGTATTCATTCGATACTCGATAGTACTGATGGGTATTTTGGTAACTGTATTGGTAGTATTTGTTGTTTTAGTATTCATTACTTGGTACTCGTACTCATTCAATACTCGATACTTGTTCGATATTTGATACTTGTTCGATTCACAATTCGCGTTCGTGACTTGAACCCGGTAATCATTCGTTACTTTTATTAAAAGCAAACGGGTGGGTTACGAGTAAAATTACATAACTTTGAGGGAGCTAAAAATAATAGGAATGGTAAATTAAGTTAACATTTACCTTTTTATGAAAAAAATTTTTTTTTGTAAATTATAACTTCAATCATTCAAGAATTGAACAACGAATTTATTATAAATTGAATTGATGTATACATGTAAATTTAATATGTACATTTTTTGACTAACAAACTAAGATTATAATATATTAAGATGAACAAAGCAATCTGAGAAATCTTAATTTATAAAGCCATTACAAAAAGTGTATTGTAATATGAATGTATACAGTGTATCTCAGATTGTGTAGGCTAACTTTCTTATTAGTGAAGATAGAGATTTGGTTAAATGGGCAAAATTTTGCAGTTTTATACGCTTACTTGGATGACCTAGAGAAAATTTGAAAATTCTGAATAGTTCCGATATTATTGCAGAAAAACTGAATATTCTGTTTTCTTTAATGTCTAATGACTTCGTAATTATAAGAAATATAAAAGTTACTAGGTTTGAAAAAATGCAAAATAAAATTATATATGGCGGCTCTCAAGATATTGATATCAACTTTCTTATTTTAAATGGACGCTGGATTTTTATACAATTAAGTAGCATTTTCTTTTCTCGTTTTAACCACGTGTCACAACCTATATCTAAATAAAAAAAAAGAAAAAAAAGGTCGTATATTAATTTTAAATCAAGCAAGCGAGAAAAAATAAAAATAAAGTTGCTTTTACTTAAAAAGCAAATATAAAACAAAAGAAAGTTATAATGAATGGTCAGAATGCCTGGATATTAATTCTTAAACACAATTGGCTTTGATTTGCACCAATATAATTTTTCATTGTTGTTATAAATAGATAAAATAGCGACATCTTACTATCACTTTTTGACCTGACATTGCAGTAGGATAGACAAATTGAAGCGGGATTTGCTCCTAATAAGTTATAGTTGAAACTACTCCCATATTTTTTTATTTTTTACTATGCCCCAGAAATAAAAATAATGGGGTGTTAAATCTAGAGTTGCTGCTGGTTAACTGTATTTGTTATTACTTTATTATTAAAATTATTAAAACAACGGTTCAAACGATGATTTATTTACAGATATAATAAAAATTTTTAAAAATGAGTAGTTTCAACGATAACAACAACGTAGAATTACGTGAAGCAGTGCTTCAGGTATTTCATAGTATTAATCGAAATATCCTCCAGAGTGTAACCAGGTGTGTCATAAATCGGGGTGAATTGTGTTTAAGAATTAATGTTAAGGCATTTCGAGCATTCATTATAACATTCTTTTGTTTGTTTTAGTTTTGTTCTTTTTTTTATTTTCCTCGCTTACTTGATTTAAAATTAAAATATGATATTTTTGATATTTTTTTTGATATATTTTTATATTTAGATATAGGTTGTGACATACGGTTGAAACTAGAAAAGAAAGTGCTATTTAATATTATAAAAATCGAATATGGTGCCCTTTTAAAATAAGAAAATTTCTCTCAATACCTTGGAAGCCGCCATCTATAATTTTATTTTGATTTAACTGCCTGCACGTCTACTTTTATGACACTATCGCGCAATAATTTTTATGTGATTGAAGATAGGTAATAAAAAATAATGGTTAAAAGTCGAAATTAATGAACTAATTAAAAGGTATAGTCATTAATTGATTATAGGCGCCTAGTTTATCGTGTGTTAAAATCCATTCTCGAACACACACGGAACGTTTTTCTTTTTTTTCTGCCATCTTCAGAATAATCACACCGGCGGCGTTTTTTTCGTTTCGATACATTCATTATAAGGTGCTTTCTTTCGCTCACAAAATCGTGATCTAAACTTGTTTTGATTCAAAAACATTCTTTTCTTTGAATCTCTCTATTTTTAAAATATGTTTGGATTGAATTATAGTTTTTGCGAATCAAATGACAATCAAAAATTTAAGTCAGATGTTTTGTTGCAACAACTACGAAATTCAGGTCCAAAGTATTCGAAACACGATTCAAACTTTTAAGCGAAAAAAGCACCTATAAACAGCTTAATAATGAGCTTCGTGTAAAATGCAAGATATGTACGTCACGTGACACAACTATATTTCGTAGGTATATGTAAACGGTTTATATATTTATCGCAAATTTTAGAATCTCAGGGATGTCGCATATATATCCACCATATAAATTGCTAGTAATTTCTGTCAAAGCGATTTTATGTCCGACACTTGACATTTATTTCCGTATAAAAATATCAGATGTAAACGCACCTTTAATTTAGCCCTGCAAGTCCATTGTAATTATTCATATTATGATTGTAATTTGTCCTACAATAAATATTATTATTATTATTATTAGTTTATTAGTCAAAAAATATATATGTATACATCAATTCAATTTATAATAAATTTGTTGTTCAATTCTTGAATTGATTGAAGTTATAATTTACAAAGAAAATCTTTTTTTATAAAAAAGGTAAATGTTAACATAATTTACCATTCCTATTATTTTTAACTTCCTCAAAGTTATGCAATTTTACTCGTGACCCACCCGGTTGCTTTTAATAAAAGTAACGAATGATTAAATCGAACAAGTATCGAGTATTGAACGGGTACGAGTATCAAGTAATGAATACTCAAATAACAAATACTACCAATACCAGTTATTAAAATACCCATACCAATATCGAGTATCAATTGAATACGAGTACCCAGTAACGATTTCTGAAGTAACGGTAGTACCGATTACTTAAAAGTAACGAAACTTTCCATCACTAAATTATGAAGCCACTTTGCATCATTTAATTTATGATATTATTATGGTATTAGTTAGATGTCCTGCTGTACAGGGTGGTCTTTTATGGGCATCTCCAAAGATTCATTTCTGATTCCATAAATGAATCTTCGGATATGCCCATAAGAGACCACACTGTACAGCAGGACATCCAACTAACGGAAATGTGCAAAAGACAAAATCATGATCAGAAAACTCACAATCTTTAACACCTACATCCAAAATATCGGTATTGTCGGTAGTCAGTAATAAGTCTAATAAAGTTGTCAGTAAGACGAGTCGACAGATTAATTAGTTGTTTGAAATTGACAGAATCCAAAAACTCCTGAAAATATTGAGCGGATGAATTATTTACTGTTATCAAATTTATATTGAAGTCGCCTCCACAGAATATATTTTCTGAATAAGGAAGTGTAATGGTAAGGGAATTTTCTAACTCATCCAGAAAAGATTTGTAATACACTTATGAACAAAAATAGAAAACTCAAAACAGTCTTTAAAGCAAATACCAACTCCTCCACCACGAGTGTTTCTATCATTTTTTTTAAATTTATAACCAGTTATACAGTCTGTCCCAGATTGGTGGCTGCCATGAGTAACTTTCTTATTATCGAAGACAGATATTTGGTTAAAGAGAAGCAGGCATTTCGTAGTATTAACCGAAATACCCTGCGAAGTGGAACCAGGAGTGTCGCAGAAGGGTGTCAATTTAATTTTATATTTTATAAGTAAAAGCAATTTTTGTTTTTCCTCACTTGCTTGATTTAAAATAAAAATATGAATTTTTTAAATATTTCTTTATTTAGGTATGGGTTGTTTTATATGGTTGGAACGAAAAAAAGTATAAAAGTATAAAAATTCAATATGGCGTCCATTTAAAATACGAGAGTTGCCACCAAAATCTTGAAAACCGCCATCTTGAATTTTATTTTGACTTAATTTTCGACTGTATTTTATCAAATCTACTAACTTTTATATCAAACTTTTGTTCATATTTCCTATAATTATTAAGTTATTAGACATTAAAGAGAATAGCGATTTTCTGAATTAGCATAAACTGTAAAATATTGCCCATTTAACCAAATCTCTATCTTCACTAATAAGAAAGTTACCCATGGTAGCCTACTCAATCTGGGACAAACTGTATTTAATAGATCATCCGTGACATTTTGATTAAGCCACGTTTCAGTGACAATTAAAACATCGATATTTTCAATACACAAAAAAAAATAGTAGATAATTCAGGAACAATTAATTCATATAGAGTTCAAACAAATTAATGCAAGTGTATTAAAAACGATACATTGTCAAAAATTTTCCCTTCGAAGCTAATAAAAATTAATAAGCAAGCCAAAACTAAATAAAAAGTAATCGCAAGTGATAGCTGATATCGTGTGTAAGATAATACTCAGTCTAGATGAGCTTATTGCTGTGGTTAATTAATTCAGTTTACTTAACAACTTATCAAAGTCGCCAATTGAGTTAATTTTTTTTAATGTTACCATCTATTTTAGCGAAAATACTATTATTCGTAAACACATTAGAGTTGCCGAGATGAGTAGTTAATTCCTTGACCGCAAACTGCTTGTCGACGTGTAAGGTCTTCTCGAATGACGATTTTAGTTCTTTCCAATTTCTTTTTATTTTGAAATGTTTTGTTTCTTACGCTCTCCTGCGACAAAATTTGACGATTAATGGTCTCTTTAGAAGATAAGCGGTGACAACAATCAATATTTGTTTATGTTCATTTTATCTCGGCAAAGGTCTATAATTAATTGTTCGGGATCTTCAGATTGCGCTTCCGCTAAACCAAAAATCCTACTACTGTTCCTTCTAGAGTATTGCTACCGTTTTTTTAGCAGCATTTGAGTATCCGCTAAATTCTTTTCAAGTGAGGTTATCTTTTGTTCACAATCCTTGAGTTTAGTATCCAGTCTAGAGATTCTCTCGGTAAGAGCTAACATAATTTTATCTAAAAACCTTGGGTTGGAAAGAACTTTTTCGACTACACGTTGCTCTAATATTTCGTCCTTTTCATTGCTGATAGATCTGGTAACTCTATCGTTATTTATTTTGGTAGAAATGCGACTAAAAAATACTTGACATAACAACACAACTCAACGTTTCTACTCGCAGCGAGTGCACATGAACTGACAGTAACAGCACATTTGTTTTATTGAAGCTTATTTGCAGATCCTGCATTTTTGATCTATTTTTATGCCGAACCAGAGTTAATTTATTAAATTGTTTTTTTTATTAGTACGTATACTTTTGGGGAGGGGTCTCAAAGATCATCATTGGATTCTCCTTTTTTGTTTTCCTATCAATTTCACGCCGTCTCCGCTGAGTGGGCACAGTTACGCAGCTCGACCGTCCTTGGTGAGACACTGTGTTCCTTTCGTTACCACGTAACATTTCTTCCAATTTTAAGTTTAGCATTGTTTTTTGGTTTTAACTAAAACGCTAAAAGTAAAACAGGAAAAAACTAGAAAACAACGTTAAGAGTAAAATTGGAAGAAAACTTTCATTCCTTTTAGTAGGGTTGCCATATGTTCAGTTTCAAATTCAAATGTTTCCGAATATTTACCCTCATTTGTAAGGGCCTGTCTAAGCCGTTCTTGTCAAACGGTCTTTTTTTTTTAGTAATTTTTCAGACTTCTTTTGTTCAATTCCTCACGCAAAATCTCCACTTTTGACACCAATTCTTCAAACACTTCCAACCAAAAATGCATATTGTTACGACTTCGGGGTTCGCAAATAATTATTGTCCACAATTTCAAAAACTTTCATTTACACTCGCTTAACACAATACAAACTACACAAAATAATCAACAACACTTATTTTAATAAATAATAGGAGTACTACTTTATTTCACCGTTTATTAGCGCAAGTCGGTGGCACTTTCGCTCGCTAAATTTAAACTGTTCAAATAGTGTCCCAATTTCCGCTTACACTTATAGCTAATTTATTCGCTAATAGAAATGCATGGCAGCACTCTTTGCGTACTTGTTAAAGCATCTGATGACGCATTCTCGACAACAACGTAACGATTGTGAATATTTCCAGCAACCCGCGAAAGAGTTGATTGACCAATAGATGGTGCTGTCTGAATGTGGAGTTTTTTGCGTTCCAACTTACGGTTGTAACAATATCATTCTGCCTTATATCGAACATTACAAATCTGTAAATAATTTGAATTTTATTTTCTCGAACTTCAAAACCAAAACTTTATTAAAACAACCTAACGTGGTTTCTAAAATCAAATGTTCAAATTGTAAGTCAGTTTATACACGGTGTAGCAAAAATACAGTCCGCGTTACTTCAGGGACCTATTCTACAGATAAAAAAAAGAAAAAAGTTCATATAAGTATGTATGCAGGGTGTTGCAAACTTCTGGTAAAGTGCAAATAAATTCATTTTAATAGTTTCCCTTTAAAGTTTAATAATTTTTTCTTACAATTGTTTTCGGATAAGGGTCGACTTCAATTATAGTTCTTACTTTACATTATACAGATAATTATTATACTATGCTGATCCATAATTTTAACGACCTATTTATATTGGCTCCATTTCACTTTGATGAAGCTTTTTCTCAGATTCATCTGATCGGCATATTATAACAAACAAATATTTGTACATCCATCTTTTTTGTTATGCTTCCAGCTGTTCTTCAGTTTACTTTTTAAGTTTAAAAAAGCTGTATATGTGAGGAATAAATTAAAAGAACTGAATTTAATAATTCTAAATTTGCAATTGATTCTTAATGCTCAAAAGTTCGTTTAATAGAAAAGTTCCTTAATTGAGTTTACTTTTCATCTTACTTAAGTCAAATATATAAATAAAGCATTTACTATTTGTAGGAAACATAGGAAATAAGGCGTATTGTTTCACTACTCTACTTCCTACTGCGTATTAATTATTCTAAGTTTTCCAACTTTTATCATACTGTATAAATTACTTTGTTCATTTCTTTTACAAAAAATAAGATTTATTTTTAGAAACAGCAGTAAACTTGCTGAAATCGGATGCAATCTTTATTATTATTTGAGTTAACACAAATGCACAGAAATGTGTGACAGAGCGTGAACAGCTGCCGGCTCAGGCAAGGGTTCAAACCACATCGATGACACAACACCTAGAATGAAACAATGGATTGCACATGGCTGTCGAACTTACGGGCTCTGCAATGTTGTACTGGGACCCTTTGATTGACAGGCAAGGTCTCCCCTGAAAGTGAAGTATGACTGTCTAGCTACATATACGCTCGCATGGCCCAGTATATCTGTATGATATACAGTGTCATGTGCCCTAACAGTTGTACATGTGGGTACATTTAGCGCCATCTTTAAGCGCATGCGTCGTGCATACGCAACTCGCGCAACTGTTACCTGTAAGGGATGTCACTCAAATTGCTTTGAGAATGAGAATGAGAAACGCGGGTGTCCCTGACGCCGGAAACTGCCAACTCGTGTGCTGAACCTGACAGACTCCTATCACTACCTCTACGTTTGCTAAGAGCACCGCAACTTATCATAGTCGCCTGAGGAGCTTGCTGTTGTGAATGTGAAGGATTTGGAGCGGTGCTGGTTGAGGTCTTCTTCTTTGTGGGACCGAATCCAAAAAATCTAGAACAAAATAATATTTTTCAAAAGTTCACTACGAAATACGTAAGCTACTGATTTCCAAATATTTTGAATATGTACTTACATTCTCTTCCTCTGGGATGGTTGTACACTGTTTGCAAGTACGTTCTTATAATGTTCGGATCTAATAAACCTCGGATAACAATCCTTTTTAAGCAGTAAAGTGTACACGTGCTCTTGTGCAGCATCGAATGTGAATCTGCTGGGAGTTTTCATTTCCTGATGAACCTTCTCCATGGTTTTGCCGTCGATGTTGATCTCACACGGTGCACCTGGTGCAAAAAACTCTCTACAAAAGAAGACAATTATACTTGTTATAAAAAGCCTCAAGCCAGTTACGGTTACTCAAAAATCTCGCTGACTTTTCGTTGTATCTGGGACTGCGACGATCGCCGAAGGTCATTAACAGCTATCCAAAATCTTATGTTCTCGTGGCTGTATTCTTTATGCAGGTAGTTTGTAAACTCCTGAAGGCCTCTTGGATCCGATACTAACTCTTCCATTGACAGTGCCCACCGTTTTACTCGTGCTTCAGTAGGATTTAACACTCTATAATAAACGATGACGTATATTTTATTTTATACCCCTTACATTTATTATACATACAACGGACTGTTGAGTTGCCAAAAATTTGTATCTTCGCTAACCCAAGGGTTTGATGGCTGCGTTCCAGCGATCAAGGGATCGTATTCTGAATAGGTTTCGACGTGCAAAAGCATACTTTCCAAAGCTTGAGATACTTTTATGCGAGTTTTCGATAAACTATTTCTTAGCAAGTCAACCTGAAAACCAATCTATAATTAGCAATGGTAACTTTCCAGCCAACAAATCGCGATTATGTGTCACCTCTCTCCTCAAATCGTCCAAAGTCTTTTTCCGTGTCCTATTGCCGTTCCTACTTCTTGTGGGCACAGGGCATTGCTCCAGAGAGCTCACCATACCCGGAGGGGGTCTATGGACTCTCCAGTAAGCTCGCTCTTGAGAGTCGCTTACAATCTTATCGCCCTTCTTCAATACTTTCGCTAATTTTACCTGAAAAGCGAAAATAAATCAATTAATTCCCGATTTTTAGGAAAATGTTTCATTACCAACTGTAGACAAATCATATGTACAAATATTGGGTGTCACAGAAATAAGTACATTAATTTTAACCAGTAACAGAACTCGCCAAATTAAACAATTTCTCTCTATATCATTTTTTCAAATCGTCAATTTCTTTTTTTAATCCCCCTCCCCCCCATAATTGACACTCGGTGCTATGTATTGTTCTATTTATAAACATATAAAATAGCGACATCTTACTATCGCTTTTTGACCTAACATTGCAGTAGGATAGACAAATTGAAGCGGGATTTGCTCCTAATAAGTCCCCCATGCAAGGCGGTCATGCTTTCTTACATCGCAATTGCGAATAAATTGGGCAAGTCGTTTTTGGTCTGCAGTGGGAATGTCGAGCTACGTCTCTGCTGAAGAAGCCCCAAGCAGGGCTGAAACAGCTGTCCAGAGGCTGCTCGAGGTTCTCACTGCAATCAAAAACGATTTGCACAAAATTTTTCTAAGTTCTATTTATAGGTACTAAGAGTGGGCAGCATTTTCATTTTTAAAGTTGCTTAGAAACGGTCGTTTGTCAAATAGATGACTTTTGAAAATAATTTGCTGTCACCGTGTCAAACGTCTGAAATGAAATAGCTCTTCTTGTACAAATGATGAATGCATTGCTATTATATTAAGTAATTTATGGTAAAAGCCAGGGCAATGCGGTTCAACGCATTTACATCGAACAGTTTCTGAATCGTCGCATTCCGAATGTTCGCACATTTGTCAGAGTATAGCATCTCCCCGTTCGAGATTTAAATTTTCCGATTTCGATCCCGCGTTCGGGACTCTAGCCAATTCCTTTTCTTAAATATAACAGGCGTATAATATAAATTAATATCCTTATGCCTTTATAAAATTATCTGTGAATATTTAAACATACCATTATTTCCAAACAGTACATTTTGCAAAATTTTGTTGCAAATCATTTTTGATTGCAGTGAAAACCTCGAGCAGCCTCTGTACAGCTGTTTCGGCCCTGTTTCAGGCTTCGTTAGCAGAAATGTAGCTCGAAATTTCCACTGCAAACCAAAAAACTTGACCAATTTATTCGCAATTGCGATGTTATAGTGATTAACAGATAAAACAGCGACATCCTACGATCGCTTTTTGAACTGACAATGCAGTAGGACAGACAAATAAAAGCGGGTTTGCTACATAATAAGTCCCCCATTCAAGGCGGCCTTGCTAGCTGTCAAAGCATAATGAAAATTTAAAAAAATTTGTTGCTTTGACGGCAAGCGTGGCCGCCTTGCATGGAGGACTTATTATGTAGCAAACCCGCTTCAATTTGTCTATCCTGCTGCAATGTCAGGTGAAAAAGCGGTCGTAGGATGTCGCTGTTTTATCTGTTCATTACATTTTTCGATATCGATATCGAATTTAACCGAAAAATTAATAAAGGTTTCGATGTCGGTTAGGGTTATGTCAAGCATATTAGTTCCGGTTTGGGTTACGATTAAGGTTCGAGAAAATTTTCGGTTTTAATGGGTTTGAGTTTTTATGATTACAACTTACACCTCTGCTAGGTACACGCAGCGCAGTCGACGCAAAAGTTCGAAAATGAAGAAACTGGTTTGCAACGTGTTTGCAACTACGCAACAATTCTTCAATAAGTTATCTTTTTTAACCGTGGTGTCTTAACATTAAAATGTCAAAAAGAATGAGAAAATAATTAAAATCTTTAGTTATTAATGACTGGAAAGATTTTCATTTCAACTTTTTTAATTGAACGTCAAAGGAAAAATTCTAGATTATTTGTGTCACAAATAACTATGTGTCATCGATTGAGTCATCAATACTTTTTTTTAAAAAAGCTCTTACCTGTTCCTCCGCCTGCATAGTGATGAATTCCCATTTATTAGCCAGATTCTTTCTCAAGTTACCCAAGGATTCGAGTTCATATTCTTCTAAACCATGGCGCTGCTTGTTCCTCAGGGTCCGTTTTGCCAAATATATAGCATATTCGACGTTATCGGGTGGTCTGTGTTGCCAGGGCCAATAGTACGGCGACTGAAGTAGTAAAAATAAATTTCATTAATAAAAAAAAAACATCAAGAATTCATAAATTTTTAGGAGAAAGGGTTTGAAATCACTCAAATGCACATAGTAATGTATGAACATATCCGATTTGAAAGTTTATTAATTATTTAGAATAATTTGTTAATAATTTACCTGAAACCTGTACAAAGAACTGTCATCCTTAACCACCAAGTTTTTAGAATCACTAACTGGAAAGAAGTATCCGTACTGACACAACTGGTTAGCCAAATTTAGTGCCTCTAAAAAAAGAAGATATACTGTTAACTTGAAATAACAGTCTGTATGAGAAAATATGTACATTAGTAAACTGTAAGTCGTCGAATTATGAATTTATTAAGTCATTCAGGTGACTACGTGGGCTGCTGGAAAAGTTTCTGGAAACGGTCACCAGTAACGATGTTATAAACTAAATTTGAACGACCTCCATTGAATTTCTTGAGCATTTCTTCGGACCATTTGACACGACCCTGCTTTTGCGCTTCTGTTAAATTGTGTGGGATCCAACGACTGCAAATCTTTCGTACGTGATCATGCAAAATCTGGTGTATTGCTTTCATGTCAAAGCGTAAGGATGCTTGAATCTCACGGTGTGTCACATGTCGATCTCGCTCAAGCATTTCACGCACATAATCTACATTAGTGGCAACAACAGATGTTGATGAACGACCTTCACGAAATTCGTCACCGAGAGAGGTACGTCCACGCTGGAATTCGGCAAACCAATTATAAACTCTGCTCTTTGATGGTCCTTCTTCTCCAAAAGCCAAATGAAGACGATCGAGGCATTGTTTCGGCGTTAGACCACATTGAAATCGTAAAAAATCATGGCACCAACATTTTCACGCGGGATTTCCATGTTTACACAAAATTACTTTTTCTCAAATGCTGTACAAACAAATCTAGTTCACTTCGATAGGAAGTGTCAACAGAATTATAGGCGAAAAACGTCAAATTTTTCAAATATGACAGTTGATAAACGATAACAATTCTAGACCTACTAGATTCCAGAAAATTTTCCAGCAGCCCACGTATCTATAAAATTACATTGTTCAGTAAAATGCCTTTTTTTTAAATTTCTTCTCGTGATTGGCTGTGAATTGTTAGTTGTGAATCAGCCTTGCTTGAAATTGACGTATATGATAACTTCGTTTTTCTTATTGGAAGGAAATGTGTAATTCAGAAAAGTTTTTTTTTAACAAATTTCATTCAAAATTCCACTTCTTACCTAAATGGAGATGTTTTTTCAATATTTTGTAACAGGTTTATTTGTTGAGACAAACGGCTGAACCTAAGGGCTGAGCTATGGTATATATAATAAATACAAAGTAAGTCATTGCGCAGGCGTGATGTTATGTTGCAAAGAAATGCAAATCATTATTTTCGAAATGTGGTTTGCAGATCCTATGTGATTTTGCTCTTAGCGCGACGTCAATATCATCAATGCGCGAAATTGTCATTTTCTTTTGCTTATTGTCTTATCTTGAGGTTGTTCTACCCTGCGGCTGCCCTTTTTACATAAAATAGAACCTGTCTCTCGAAAAAGCTTAACCATATAATTGAAGGATGAGAAATAAGTCATAAGAAAGTTAAAGGTCCAGATATTTTTCAGAAAACTCATGGAAGCGGTTCTGAATAGAGTACTGCCATTCGCCTTCAATTTACGGCTATTTTATGTTCTAGCAAGAGAACCATTTCAGGTGGTTTTATTAGTTTAGAAATGACCTTATGACATTTCATAAGTCAGGTTGACTAAGGTCCAGTTTTACAATAATGGTTTAACTTTGAGCCGAAGCTTAAATCCTTCACAACAATTGTTGAAATAATCGTTGCTAACGGTTTAAGCCTCAGCTCAAAGTTGAGCCCCGTTTGTAAAATTGGACCTAAGGCTGGTTCATAACTAATAACTCACAGCCAAACACGAGAAGAAATGTAAAAGAGGGCACGTTACATTGTGTACATCAATGGATTGAATATTTAAACAGTGTTCATTTAGCTTTCTAAGCAATCGGTTGATGTAAAGAAATTTATTGTAGGAGTTCTATAATCCCCATGAAATTGATAAGAATAAGCATATTTAACATCTTTATCTGTTGCTCTTTGTTATTCTTCTGTTTCGAGTTTATGTAATCCACTGCTTTTCTAAAAATCTTTATTTTACATTTCCTTACACTTTACTTCCTGACGATCTGCGGAATCGTCCGGCCAATTTTTATACCTAAAATTATATGAAAAATTTTATTATATTTTTCTTTGAAAATGAAGCAAAAGACACGAAGACACAAAACATTTTAATGAAATTTTGTGTTAAAAATAGAAAAATCCAACATGTTGTTATAATCTTATAATTATATAGTACTAGTCTAAAGTTTCTTCCCCTCCTGTTAACTTTGGAACCAAATTAGAAAGAGTTCAGACAAAAACCAAATGAAAGTAGAAAAAAGGTACTAATTTTTGAGATAAAATTACTTTAGAACATTCGCTAGGTGGCGCAAAATTATAAAAATGTTTGTTGCATATCGTTTTTGTTTTTACATCCAGCCACCTCTGTACGATTTGCAACAATTTTTTTTTAAATTTTCATTTTGCTTTGACAGCAAGCATGGCTGCCTTGCATAGGATGACATATTACGTAGCAAACTGGCTTCAATTTGTCAATCCTAATACAATGTTAGGTCGAAAACCGATCGTAAGGTGTCGCTAGCTAAGCCATTCATTCAAAATTATAAATATCATGGTGGCTTCAGGGAGCGCGATACCAAATCTCTCAATCAAGTGTCACTAAAACTAGGGGAACTGCTTCACACCTACCTAGAGAAGCAATTCTCCTATTTGTAATGATTATGATGCCCTAGTTTTTGAGAAACTCATAAAAAAACGAAAATTCAATACATTTATATGAGAAAACGACCTGGTAAAAGCGTTAGAGTAATATGGTCGGAATCGGCAAACTTGAAAGCTGTGTTAACTCTGTCTAGGTAATGAAAACAAGCGAACGCAGTTTAGAAACGTTTCCTCTGATATCATATTTTGGTACCTGGCCTCAAATCGGTTTCAAGCTTCAAATCCGCTTATAAAAACTAATAAGTGAATCCTTTTTGGTTTATTTTCTTACAAGATATGTAAACGTGCGCGCAAAAGGTTTTGGCAAAGCGTTCTTTTCTAATAGCCGGTTTACACGATCTGATTTTTCATTTGATTTTGCACAGTTAGAGAAACAGAAAGCAGGACAGTAAACTTTCTAACGCCCGATATTTCAATTAACAAGGTTAACTAAAAAGTTTGTTTACCCTTATTTAACCTTCAGTTTGCCATGAAAACAATTGTCTTCGTACCTGTTACCATGAAAATAAACCAAGAATTAAGGTTTACTTGCGATTGACAGATCGAGCATAAATGTCGCTAACTATAGTAATTTATCTACCTTCACATTAAAAATGCTTTCTTTCGTTTAAAAGTTCGAATCGTGTTTCGAATAGTTTTGATTGTCAGTTCATTCGCAAATAATCATAATTCAATCCAAACAAGTTTTAGAAATAGATTCAAAGAAAAGAATGTCTGTTTTTGTATCAAAACACGTTTGGATCACGATTTTGTGAGCGAAAGAAAGCACCTTAAATAAAACGATTAAAGGAGTTCGCCCATTAGACCTCATCGTAATAGGAGTATATCCGAATCGACACAGACAAGAAAAAACATTCTTTCCATATATTTAAATGGGGTAACGCCTACTAGCCCGTATCAGCTCCGTCAGGCATCAGACCGTACCGGACCAGACAAATTTGCTGGCGACGAAATTCGCCGAACCGGTGCTTAGCAACGAAATGCCATTTGATTACCAGAGCCAAAGTTATTTTAGAAAAAGTAACCAGATTTTTCAATAGTAAATGCGTTACGCGAACATACACACAGAGTTGGGCAAAATTTATTCAAATGACGAATAACGAATAAAGATAAAAAATTTATTCGTTATCCGTGAATGACGAATAATTTATTTATTCGTTAGATTTATACACAAATAAATTGGTGATTCAAATTAACTTTATTCGTCCTCGGTATCCTAGGGAACGAGCGTCGTTTTATGGAGGAAGCATGAGGTAAACAATAGCACGGTGATTTTTGCTTGTGATTTCATTGTTTTTCAATTTGAAATTAATGTTTGCAAGCCCAGTTCAAATACTTTTAAATATTTGAGACTCTAAAATTCCAAGCTCGATACTTTGTTAAAAATGTGATTCGTAGCGGGAAAGATTTAATTTTTGTTTGTTTCACGAATAACTATCTAAAATAAAATTATTTGTCATCCGTCAGTGACGAATAATTAGTTATTCGTGGATAATTTATTTCTCGAATAAAAGTCACGAATAATATTTTTATTTAGATAATTATCTATACCTTTTCAATTTCAAATTGAGACTACACAAATTCAAATTGGGAATAAACAAATTCAAATTGGGACTAAACAATTTCGAATTGAGAATAAACGAATTCTAATTGAAACTAAACAAATTCAAATTGGGGATAAACAAATTCAAAGTGGGTTTAAACAAATTCAAATTGGAAAAAATATTTTAATTGAGAAATAATATAAGCTGATTAGATAATAATAACAAAAGGAAATGTATTTACCTAACTAATAATTATATGCCGAAATCAAAATTTTATATTAACCATATTTAAAGCATCAGGTATGAATTTTGGATGTTTGCAACAAATCTTATATGTACAGTTAGGTACGGTAATTTTATTAGTAATATTTTGTCGCATTATATTTTCTAATTTTGTAAATGATATTACATCTGCGCAATGACTGGCTTCACCTACTAAAATTTGTGGCATTTGGATTGCTAAGTCTCTTTTACACGAGCATTTAGACAGGACCATGCGAATTCAATTGGATTCAACATTGGACTATACGGGAAAAATCTCAGCAAATGATTATTGGCAAATTTGCCCTCTCTCAAAACATCCTCAATTGAAAAGTGGCACGGAGCAATTTGAAATTGTTTAGACCCAATTCGAAATTGTTTAGTTTCAATTTGAAATTGTTTAATCCCATTTTGAAACTGTTTAATCCCAATTTAAAACTGAAAAGGTGCAGATAAAACTTTATTTGAATAATGCGCAACTCTGTATACACATTGAAAGGTGAAATAAAATATAAGTACTCTAGTACTAACTAGAGTACTCATATTCTATTTCACTGTTCAACGTGTATGTTCGCGTAATGCATTTACTGTTGAAAAATATGAATAACAACTAAATTATTCAGAAACAATAAATGTTACTCAAGAAAATAGCAAATGTCTATCCTAATTTTTCTTAATAAATACCAAAACGCCTCTAAAGAGTTCCTGTTTCTGAGTGAATGTAGTGCAACTTCCTTTGATAATTATCTCCAAATCCAAATTCATGTATAAATTTACGAAAATCCAGAAAAATTGACAAAGAACTTAGATGCTATCGAGACTTCTTTTACTAACACCTTCTTCCAAAGTTTTGGTTTGAGTCACAAACGAATGCAACTCTCAAAAGCATTGCAAATTCACTTTTCATAAAATTTAGAAAATTCAACTTCTTCATAACCACCCTCTATAAAGTGTTGAATGTGTATCAGAAAATTTCCAATTACATAAATCAGTAGTGTATGGCACTTCAATCAACTGCAAATGTAAAACAAAAGAATTTTCCAGCATTGCGCTATATCGTCCGGAAATTTAAGCAATGAATCCGCAAACGTGTTTGACCAGCAGTCCAGTCCAGCATTCGGCAAAACATTGCTATTGAATATTATTCTATATTCATAAAGTCAGAAAAAAATTATTGCAGTATCTTATCTTATGTCTTAAGAAGAATTACATGTGGCGCAGCTTTCTACAACTTTTTCAAAAATAAAAATATTTTCTTCACTTGAATGAACAAACTCTTTAAAGGTTTTTGGGAAATATTAAGAAAAATTAGAATAGATACAACACTTTCGTTATTTTCTTGAGTAACATTTACTGTTTCTGAATAACTACTAACTAGAGTGAGTACTTTAGTATGAGTATATTCCCCTTCAATATGCATGTTCGCCTAATGCATTTATTGTTGAAAAATCTGGTCGCCTTTTCTAAAATAAATTTGACAATGACTTGGCTCTGGCGACTGCAATCAAATGACATTTCGTTGCTAAGCACCGGTTCGAAGAAATTCGTCCCGGCAAATTTAAATACTGGGTGTCTCATATAACGTACGGAGGAGGAAGGGCAGCTGTAGGAGATCAAAATAAAGCTTTTTCCTGATTCGCTTTTGACTGAAACCCAATAATAAGAAAGTTACAGCAGTTTAACTTTCTTAATTTCTTCTTTAATTTACACCTATAGCTTGTTAATTAATGAAAATTATTTCACAAACTGCAATTTTTTGGTAAATAAACTCTAAATTTATCTAAACCGCCGTTCATAAAATATCTATGTCAATCTGTTTCCTACTTTTGTTTCAATAAGTAGGCGGTGAACTACAATATGAAAATCCGTTTTTGGACATTAAAAGAAAAAAATTAAATAGCCGTAACTTTAACGTGACTACATTTTTGAAAATAGTTGTTTATTGTAAAGCAGTGTTCAATTAACTCTTAAATACCCCAGTTTCGAATTTAAAACGTAAAATATCAATCCAGTTAGCAACTTTTGTTTCTTAAGTGATTTCACTTTAAACTCTTGTAACTTTTCAGTTATTGATTTTTTTCCAAAACTTTATTGAGAAGATTTAATGTGATCTCCTCTAGCTGCCCTTTCAATCTCATTCGTACGTTATGAGATACCCAGTATATGAAAAGAATGTTTTTTTTGTCTGTGTCGGTCCGGATACGCTCCTACTACGTTAGGTCTAATGGGCGAAATCTTTTGCTTCGTTTATACAGTCACTAAAACTAACACTAACAATTAACTAAAACTAAAATTAAAACTCTGCAAAAGTTTCCGTTTATACAAGCAAAAATTACGAATGCACACCTAGCTGTGAAAATTCCGTGGAGGAAATATTAACTGGAGAGAAAGTACCATCAAATTTATGGTCATCCCGCCTTTTCCACTAAGAATTGAAATAAACGAATTCTTAATTTTTAGTGAAGTTGTACAAACCGCTTCGCATCAGTACGGCCTTTTAATTTCTTAGTTGATAGTTATTAATGTTTAGTTATTAGTTTTAGTGACTGTATAAACCATACTTTTAATCATTCCGTTTAGAATTAAAAATTATGACAAACATACTAATGTAAAAGTTATTTTACTTACAATTATTGCCATGCTAAATAAAATGAAACAAAATAATTGTTCTTAATATTTAGGCATGCAGCCTTTCGAATGAATTATTGAATGCAAATGTCCGGGCATTGATTGAATTAAGATGTCTAATGTATTCTAATGTTCACGAACGATTGAGTTGTTTCGAACGTATCTTTTGTGTAAAGATTCGTTCATTTCGTTCGTTCCTGAACGAACGAATCTTTTCGAACGATTTGATTCAGATGAACGAAATGAACGAATCACGCTGCACCGTATTTCCAATTTTATTCGTGCATTTATCATCTCTTGTTTTCATGTATTTTAATAACTAAAATATACACTGCTCCAATAACACTTTTTGCTTTAGAACAGAGGTTCGTTACAAGCAAAAATTTCCTACTTGAACTAAAGGAAGTGCATGGGTTCTAATTAGTATCGAAACTGTTTGTTAACGTCTTGGGGAAGCTAATTTGATATGTCATGTGTCTGTTCTAGGTCCAGCCTTCTCTACAGAATATCGCACAGATCACTTAGAATTTGTTAGATTTCATGTGATTTGGTTACAGGAAGATTGGAATCGAGTTCTCTTTGAAGACGAATCTAGATGTTGTTTTTACAAGTGTGATAGACGTTTCCATGTAAACCAACAACCAAATGAACGGTATGCTCACTGCAACATTTGAATACCACATTATTTGGCGGAAGCTTTTTTATGGCGTGAGTAAGAATTACTTTGACAGCGCGTACGAACGTAGTGATGTTAAATAATGGAAAACTTATTCTTTCGGTACACAACAGACATCCTACAAGATCATGTCTTGCCATTTGTGCCCTATATAGTACGCATTTTTTTTATTAAAGCTAAGATAATTTTCGACGCCAACGTGTTCGGAAAGTTCAAAATTGCTTAGAGGAGATTGAAATCGATGCTGTGATTTATCCAGAAAGATGTTCAGACCTAAGTCAGATGGACAGATAGCTCGTCTAATTTGATGTTGTGAGTTGGTCAGTACTAAAAATCTGAAAAACTTTGCATCTTTTACAATAATATTATTATTAATTATATTCTATTTATTCATAATGTTAATAAAATTATTAGCTTTTATAAAATTTTAAAAGCTTGTTTGCTATAACCTAAAAATGTTCGGCAATTACGTCGACTAAAATCAACTGTGCACGCCTACGAATTCCGTAAGAATTATTTCCTGATTAGCTCCCTTATTTTAAAAAATTGCCTTCGGAAATTAGTTATACGGAATAATTTTCCATAACATCAATGTTACAGATTATAAGGAAAATTTTTATAACGGAAAACACACTACCGCAAACTCACTAATGTGTTCGATACTTTTATAGATAACGTGTGTTAAGAAATGATCATGGCATGCTTTACAGGAACAAGTTTATAGGCGATATAAATGCAGCCTATTGATAGAGTCGGCCGTGATAAGAATTAGTATTTAATTTGCGTTCGCGATCTTTTTAGACTCAGAGTAGGCCATGTTAGGGTGATATTTCTGTTGGTATTGCTAAAAAATATATTTGTCAGAAAACTGATAAACATTCATTTCTAATTTTATGGTTATATTTTGGGGAATTGTTGCCAACTCGACTAAAGCAAGACTAAAGATTCCGTGAAAACGAGAAATATCACCCCTAGCAAACAGTTGGTAATTATTTATGTTTTCATTGAAAAAGTAATTACATGCACGGGAATTTAAATAGCAGGATCTTCTTGCTATTACTGATGACATAACTTTTTCCAAGGTTATAGGACCTCATTTAGAATTCTGTCTACTTGTTTCATCACCTACTGCAACGCGCACACTGTTAGATTTTTCTGCTAACACGACGGTTTTTCAAATTCGCTTCGTTTTTAAATTTAGGCGATCCTTTACACAATAATTAAAAATCTTTTATTTAGTTTTTGTCTGAACTGTCTATCTTAATTGGTTCCACGAACGAATAAAGTAAAAATCGAAATGGAATACATTAATTTAAACAATTTAACGGAGCTATAGTTGAAATTAGAAATGCAGTTGAAATCGAAATATTTTGGTTTGTGTTTCTTTTCCTTCTGCTCATTTTTGTAATATGTTTAATCGTAAGAATTCATATAAGACATCCATTAAAACTTTTAAAAGAAGAAGACAATGAAGTCATATTCATAAATTTCAAAGAAAAACAATTACAGAATTAACTGTATATTATTATTGTTTATATTATATTATAGTAATATTATATTATATTAATTAATAAAATATTAAAATTTCTTACCAGATTCTTCAACTCCCAGCCTTTCCATCAGCCATTCTATCAAATCGTAACCTGAAATAAAAATGTTGACTTATTTGAGGCCTAAGAAACAGTTTGATCTTTTCTATGTTTTCGAATTTGTCAGATTGTGTTCGAGTCTTGAATCATTGAATTTGAGATTCCGGGTCGCTTTTAGCGCACCGAAATTATCGAAGCGTTTCCCTTTTACCTTTCGCATTGTCCAGATCGGCATCGCACTATGAGGTCAAAGTAACAGTATCGTCTCAAAAATACAAAAAATGAAAATCTGTTTTGTCATCTGCAATACTAATTTCCTAATAAGCAATAAATCAAAGTTACATAATTCAATTGAATAAATTATTAAAACTGATTAGTTCGAAGACTGAAAATTTCGGTGTTCGATGCCATTCAAATAACGACTACTTTGAAGCACATTTTAAATAAACGATTACGTACCTACGACACAATAAACATCTAAAGTGTTTTATATTATTGGAAAGGACATTTCTTCTAGTTTTAGAGAAGCTACGAAAACATGTAAACTGCTTACTGGCTTGTTAAATAAACAAACATAAACGCAGGCGCGTTTGATCTGTCATTCTAAAACTTAAAGATTCAACTGCCATCGGTATTTGCGGGTGCGAAGTTTATTGTGGGAAATAATAGCTAAAAGGGTCCTCTAAGTAGTGTCCGATCGAAAATTCGGTTTCGGTTTCGGCCACAATTTCGTGGTTTGGCCAAAGTTTCGGTTTCGGCCAAAAAACAGCCGAACCTTCGGCTACAATCGAAATTACATTTTCTTTTTTCTGCTTTAAATGCATATTAATCTCAAACTTGATTAATTTTTGGATATCAAATAATAATGATGCTCACTTTTAATAGTGTAAATGTCAATTTTGACAGTGAATTAAAGCTGTATTACCTCATATTTGACCGCATATTTGAAATGTGACCGATCCCAGTTCAAAAGCTATTCAAAATTTCCAAGTTTGAGGAGGCAGGCAAGTTTTTGATTCTGACCTAAATTCAATTTTAATAAGATACACATTTGAATTTTGTCTATGAGCTATAGCTGAAAAGAAAATTCTCTTTTGACTTTTGTAAAGTATGGTAGAGACGAAAATTTTAAATTGGTTTTGTTTTTTTTCTTACAATATAAATATAATAAAGTTTGTTTGATTTCATTTATTAATAAATAAAACTAACTTAAAATTGTTTTTGTTTCTGTCTTACAATATAATTTTTTTAATGTCAGTTATTAATAAATAAAACTATTAATTTAGACTTTAGTAAAACTATCTCTAACTTCCTTCGAATAAGATTCGGTTTCGGTTTCGGCGAGATAATCGGTTTCGGTCGGACACTACCTCTAAGTGACGCAGGAAAAAAAGTTTGCGCATATTTGCGCCTAACGTCAAAAAGCAGGTTGTAAGATGGTTACCTACATTTTACTGTGGCTAGGTATTGTCTGTTCCAAAACTCCAGTGGTACAAACAATTTCACACTGAAAATTTTGAATGTATTTGATAAGTATTTTTCAATATATTTTACGCTTGATAACTGTTAATGTATTTTACGCTGTTGACCGTTAAATACAATCAATTAAAAGAGTGGGGAATAAATATTTTTCAAATGCTCAACATTTTCGGGTTGAAAATAGAAAAGTCACGGGAATTTCGTGCTTTTACTTAAAATTTTTCAAAAAAATTCAAATTCTAAACAATTATATTCGTGACATAGTAAGAATTTTTACGAGAAGGTTTGGATAAATGATTTTATTTAAATAAACCAAGTCACTTTTGCAGCGTGAAAATGGTTAACCGGACACTAGGTTATAGTTATAACAAAAGTGACTTATTTTAATCTAATTTACTTACGTTACCAAATTTAGGAAACGAATTTTTCAAAACTCTGTATACTTTATTTATAAAAAATGTTCTTAATATTCAAATATTGGGTGTCTTATAACGTATGGAGGAAATTAAAAGGGTAGCTAGAGGAGATCTAATTAAAGCTTCTTCCTTAATAAACTTTGATAAAATTGAATACCAACTAAAAAGTTACAAGAGTTTAAAGTCAAGTTAATTAACAAGTAAACGTTACTACTACCTGTAGTAGTAATATATTACGTTTTTTAAAAAAATTGATATTTAGTTGAACAATGCTTTTGATAAAACATCTATTAAAAAAAAATAGTAACATAAAAGTTTTTTTTTCTAATTTTTCCTCTTAATACGCAAAAAACTATTGTTCATATTGTTGAGAAGCGCTAAATAATTAAAACAAAACTAGAAAAGAGGTTCATATAGACATTTTATGCACATTGATTTTGATAAATTTTAAATATCATAGTAAAATTGTGGTTTGTCAAATAAGTTTTATTAATTAAAGAGAAATGGGTGTAAATTGAAGAAGAAATTAAGAAATTTAAATTACTGTAACTTTCATGTTATTAGGTTTTGGTTAAAAGCAAAAAAAAGCTTTACTTTTGTGTCTTATAACTTGCCCTTCAAATTTTCTCCATATGATATAAGACACCCAATATATTTTCTGTGACACACTTTTCTTTTTAAATTTGATTTTCATTGTAATAACAATGTCCTTAGTATGTGTAAAAACGATTATAGTTATACCAGGTGTCCCGCGCCATGTGCTCACCCTTCTAGAGCCTTTATTTATTAATCGATTAACCTGAATTTTGGAGACAATAAATTAAACAAAAAAATGGAGTTTTCGATATACCGCTAGTCATCATAGTACTCTCGGTTTCGGTTAGAAAGCTATGAATCGCATTTTTTCGATCTAATGCGATCAAGTGTTTGGAGAAAATCACTTCTTTGATGGTATTTTGATTTTTAACATTTTTATAGTACTTGAAATTTTCTTAAATCATTTTTTTCGATAGAACCTCCCTCATATGTTTCTTAGCTTAGTTGAACAGAACATTTTTTTCTGAGTACGCTGATACCAAATACGTCATATTTTCTTTGAAAATAATTTAAAATAGAGCAAGTCTTATTGAAATTTTACACTCCCATTATTTCAAATGACTTTCATGAAATTATGATGTATTTGGTATCAACGTACTCAGATAGTAAGGTTCTGTTGAACTAAGTTAAGAAACGTATGAGGTTCTATCGAAAAAAATGAGTTAAGACCTAATGAAAATTTCAAATACTGTAAAAATGTTAAAAATCAAAATACCATCAAAGGATCGCATTAGATCGAAAAAATGCGATTCATAGCTTCCTAGATTGAAAAATAAAAATGTTTTCTTTTTTCGTTGTCATGGAAATCAAAATTAAATATTGAAGCTTATTCGGACTCATAATGATCCGTAAATTTCAAATATGTAAAAATATATAGAATGTTCCATTTAAAATAAGAAAGTTGATATCACTTCTGGCGAAACCTACGACGACTAGCAGTATGTCGAAAAATTACATTTTTTGTTTAATTTATTGTCTCTAAAATTCAAGTTAATCGATTAATAAATAAAGATTCTAGAAGGGTGAGCACATGGCGAGGGACACCCGGTATATTCTTAAAGTTTAACTGGCGTAATAAAGAAGTAAAAATAAATAAAAAACAACCATAAAGCCTATGATTTTCTTGATTCAAATATCAAATTTCATTAAGATACAATGGTAAATAAGAAACTTACAGATTTTTGGGACGCGAAAGTGCTGTTGGCCCCATAGGGCGTCATACGAAATTGCGGGGAATTGCTAGGAAACGAGAAAGTTTTAGATGAATTTTCTACGCGTTTCATAACAAGGTTAATGGCCAGTTGCACCAAACTCTTAAGGTCAGCTTAACTTTAAGCGTCGTTTAGACTACTACTCACAGCAACGTTACGTAACTTCAAATGTTCCATTATAAGCAACACTTAAATTTAAGCTCAGCTTAAGTGTTTGGTGCAACTGGCCATAAGTGTTATTATGCATGAAACATTTACAAGTAACTAGCGTACATCAGATGTAAATAATAATACAATCTTCTCGTTACTAGCTCTAGAACACACCATTAGGTACACTTGCTTGCAATAAAATCTTCAAAATCAAGTGGGCGAGTTTTTATCTATTTTTTGCTTTGTAATGGGTATTTTGAAAATTTTGTCATGTTTCCAAACATACAGGTTAGGAGCTGACATTGAAATTACTTCTATTTTACCTGGTATGAGTCACACAATATGATCTATTCAATAAATATTACGCCATTCCAAATATTTAACGGCCCATAAATGTAATTTAATCGAAATAGAATTGGCAGTTGCTTATGTTCTGCTAATAATATATTTTTTAACACTTGACAGGACTCTTCGAAGCTGAATTTGCGAGGTCTTGGTGACAAGAGTATTGGAAAATTTGATAAAACATGAAATCCCTTGCGGTGTATAATTGATTTTCTCTTAATTCCGAAGGGCATTTTTCGAATCGTGAATCGACATTTTTGGAAATCTACATATCTCCAACCATCTTTCTTATTTGGCAATTTCTCCTCTTCTGATATGTTATTTGTGCATCAAAATATTTTGATTGAAGTCATAATCATTAATTTAAGTCATAATCATTCTCATACTGTGATTCACTTACTCGTTTACTGTCAGTCTGAATTTTGTTTGATAGTGACAAATTAAATTTCAAGATCAACTTAATACAACGAAAAACAGGTGCACGTGATTTTTTTGGCAAGCCACAATACATTGTTTTCGACCGGAGAACTTGATTTTCTGGCCCTTGCCTAATATGTTTTTCTCTCCTACTAGTTAACAATGAAAACAGCTGATCATATCTGTCATTTCTTGACACTGACGACAACAAACACGTGATTTTTTTGGCAAGCCACAATACATTGTTTTCGACCGGAGAACTTGATTTTCTGGCCCTTGCCTAATATGTTTTTCTCTCCTACTAGTTAACAATGAAAACAGCTGATCATATATGTCATTTCTTGACACTGACGACAACAAACACGTGATTTTTTTGGCAAGTCACAATACATTGTTTTCGACCGGAGAACTTGATTTTCTGGCCCTTGCCTAATATGTTTTTCTCTCCTACTAGTTAACAATGAAAACCGCTGATCATATCTGTCATTTCTTGACACTGACGACAACAAACATCTTCAAAATAATGCACTGTTAAAATGAAATAAATAAGTTTTCCAGCGGGAATTCACTAGAAATCTTGAGAGATATTAAATTTCGCCGGCATATGTGCCTGGTTAGCGAAAGTGAACAGCGCTGCAGTCAAACGAATATGTGGAGGTCAAGTTATGTTTTCATTTAAGAAATGTCAATTCAAATTAGCTGCTATTTATTTGTTTTCACGGACTATTTGTTTTAGAAAATATTTTGAACGATTCCATTTAACTGTTGTAAATACCGGGTGATCAACGGAATTCATAATTAGAGGAGGCTGTGATCGGTGCTCTTTTATGCTGTGTGGTTGGATGCAATGAGAAATAAACAATAAATTGACAGTTTTTAGAAAAAAATTGTGTAAATCGTTCTTGACTGCAGTGAAAACCTCGAGCAGCCTCTGTACAGCTGTTTCAGCCCTCCTTGGGGCTTCTTCAGCAGAGACGTAGCTCGACATTCCCACTGCAAACAAAAACGACTTGTCCAATTTATTCGCAATTGAAAGCTTTTTTTTCGCAATTGCTAATGGGGGACTTATTAGGAGCAAATCCCGCTTCAATTTGTCTATCCTACTGCAATGTCAGGTCAAAAAGCGATAGTAACATGTCGCTATTTTATCTGTTCATCATTCTTACATCGCATTTGCGAATAAATTGGACAAGTCGTTTTTGTTTGCAGTGAGAATGTCGAGCTACATCTCTGCTGAAAAAGCCCCAAGCAGGGTTGAAACAGCTGTACAGAGGCTGCTCGAGGTTTTCACTGCAATCAAAAACGATTTGCACAAAATTTCTCTAAAAACTTTCATTATGCAAACAGCAAGCATGGCCGCCTTGCATGGGGGACTTATTAGGAGCAAATCCCGCTTCAATTTGTCTATCCTACTGCAATGTCAGGTCAAAAAGCGATAGTATAAGCCCCAAGCAGGGCTGAAACAGCTGTATAGAGGCTGCTCAAGGTTTTTACTGCAATCAAGAACGATTTGCACAAAATTTTTCTTAGATTTTAAATATGTAAAAATATACAGTGTGTTCCATTTAAAATCAGAAAGTTGATATCACTTCCGGCGAAACCAGTCAAGTCCTATGACGACTAGCAGTAT
Source organism: Prosopocoilus inquinatus (assembly GCA_036172665.1). Classification (NCBI taxonomy): domain Eukaryota; kingdom Metazoa; phylum Arthropoda; class Insecta; order Coleoptera; family Lucanidae; genus Prosopocoilus; species Prosopocoilus inquinatus. Next base: position 49,105,321 of record CM069870.1, read on the forward strand.
GTTGAAAAATTCCATTTCCATTTTTATTTAATTTATTGTCTCCAAAATTCAGGTTAATCGATTAATAAATAAAGATTCTAGAAGGGTGAGCACATGGCGCGGGACACCCGGTATTAGAAAGAATAAAACATTGCTATTTCGTAAACGAAAATGGAAATGGAGCTCGAAAAACTAACGAATTTGACAGATTTCCGTACTCTGTCAAGTAAATAAACTTCAATCAAATCTACAGACCCTAGCTTTAATAAAATGAATTTCTTTCAACATTAATATTCTAAATTAACATCGACTCTTGTCCGATGAAATAAGAGAGAAAATAGTTTATAACGGACACTTTAAAAAGCAAGGAACACTTAACGTTCCGCTATCGCTAGATAGCTTCCTCAGGAGTGAAGATAAAAATAAAAATAAATAATAAAAAAGTATTATTATATTATCGTTTTCACTGTTGACGAAAAAAAAAATAAAAATTAATAAAAAAATATTAAATTATTGTTTTAAACTCCTGACGAAGCTATCAAGCGATAGCAAAACGAAAAGTGTTCCTTGCTACTTTACAGTGTCCGTTTTAAAGTTTAAAAACTATTTTCTCACATTAACATTCTTAACTGAACACCTCAGAAATTATTGAAATGATATTAAAAAAATGTTAAACAATTACGTTTGGCTGAAAACGTAAATGTTTTACTTAAGATTGAAAGTATTTAATTTGTTAGAAAGATGAAATTTCAAATTGCTTATAAATCGCTGTGATAGTATAATGTGGGGTTGTCGTAAAGTGCCTTTCTCATAAGAAAATGCGACTTCCGGTTTTTAGAATTTTTCTTCGACCTCACTCTCCAATTTGTGTAAGTGCGCTGGCCGCGGTGTGCTGACAAACCGCATTCGTGTGGTGGTAAACTTTTCTTTCCTTTTATTCCCAATCACCATGTGTAATAAAACTAATCCTTTTTGCTTCAATCAAATTTATTTTTTAGAAAATAATGCATAGTATACATCTAAATGTTACAATGGCTTTTTTGCTTCGATCAAATTTATTTTTTAGAAACTGTAATACATAGTATACACATAAATGTTACAAGTGTGTTTAAATTTCCATAAATTAGATATACCGGGTGTCCCGCGCCATGTGCTCACCCTTCTAGAATCTTTATTTATTAATCGATTAACCTGAATTTTGGAGACAATAAACTAAACAAAAAATGGAATTTTCCGACATACTGATAATCGTCATAGGACTTCCGGTTTCGCCGGAAATGATATCAACTTTCTTATTTTAAATGGAACACCCTATATATTTTTACATATTTGAAATCTACGGAACATTATGAGTCCGAATACGTATCAATTGTTAATTTTGGTTTCCATGACAACGAAAAAAAAAACTTTTTTATTTTTCAATCTAGAAAGCTAAGAATCGCATTTTTTCGATCTTTTCTTTGAAAATAATTTAAAAAGAGCACGTCTTATTGAAATTTTACACTCCCTTTATTTCAAATGACTTTCAAAGAAAATATGACGTATTTGGTATCAGCGTACTCAGAAAAAAATGTTCTGTTGAACTAAGCTAAGAAACATATGAGGTTCTATCGAAAAAAATGAGTTAAGAGCTAATGAAAGTTTCAAATACTGTAAAAATGTTGAAAATCTAAATACCTCAAAGGAGTGATTTTTTCGAAACACTTGATCGCATTAGATCGAAAAAATGCGATTCATAGCTTTCTAGATTGAAAAATAAAAAAGTTTTTTTTTTCGTTGTCATGGAAACCAAAATTGACAATTGATATGTATTCGGACTCGCAATACTCCGTAGATTTTAAATAAGTAAAAATATATAGGGTGTTCCATTTAAAATAAGACAGTTGATATCACTTCCGGCGAAACCGGAAGTCCTATGACGACTATCATGATGTCGAAAAATTCCATTTTTTGTTTAGTTTATCGTCTCCAAGATTCAGGTTAATCGATTAATAAATAAAGATTCTAGAAAAGTGAGCACATGGCGCGGGACACCCCGTATAGAGAGTAGTTTTTTTTGTTAAAACTCAGCGCGTTTATGAATCCAACTGTTGAGAGAATTATCTGGATTAATTAATTACGAAAACTTTACGAAAACTCTGTCCTTGAAGCAAAACATCGAAATGTTTAACTTTTTGTAATTCGTGTTCATAAAATGCGCCTTTTATTTTAGTACCGTTCATATCTTCTAATAGGTAAGTAACTGGATTGGTGACTCCAATTTTGACGATTTTTATTAATTCTGTAGACCATGTGGAAGTGAATCCTTTTTCGAAAACGCCCTTGTGTTTACTAATTCCCACAAAATTGCCGATAGAAGAGCGCTGTTTTCCAAATGTTTTAATTCGTCGATAAGGAGTAGACAGCAGCTGATCAGCATTATCAGGCGTGACGTCACAAGGTCGCATTTTCGTCGTCGAATGTCTGGTTTGATTATATGTTCCCGTTACGTTCGATAAAATGTCTAATCATTTATACAAGCCCCGCAAATTAAATTGTACAAAAGGCTTCGTTTTAAGCGTTTTTATTACACGCTCCGCCACGGACGCTTTCATAGTGCTAAACGTAGAATAATGATTTATACCAAACTTATTCATTAGCTTCTTGAATTGTGAATTGTAAAATTCCGTACCGTCATCTGTTTGCAGATTTATCGGTTTTTTTCCATCGATGGATTTAAATGTACCGTTTATGGCTTGAGTAACATCTTCACCAATTTGCTTCTTAATACGTGTAGGTCGTGTCTACAAACGTTTGCTGAGACAATGAGCCTGATGAATAAAAAGTAAGCAATTGCTTTGAGCCCTTGCTTATTAGCAAAAGCAAAAGCTAAAAAAGCAAAAGCCGAAAAAGCAAATGCTTTAAGAAAAAGCAATTGCTGAAATTTTAGATGAAGAAAAAATTTCAAGCATTTGCTAGCTTTCCGGCTTCGTTGAAGCAATTGCTAGTACGACTTGTGCGGACTTGCACATCTGCTTAGCTAAAATATCTTTATCAAAGTGGTACTCACTTAACCCTTACCGCCCGTCTACCTTAAAATTACATACTGTCCGTCTGGGGTCACTTCACGTCAAAAACGTATTTTTCATGTTAATGTTTAAAGATATGTATTGATTAGTCTGTATGTGATAGTTATTAATAAACTTTAATAAACTAAATGTATATAAACTATATACACAAGAAAAAAAAAAAAAAAAAAAAAAGATTTTAGAAAAAATCCTACTGCAATGTTAGGTCAAAAAGCGATAGTAAGATGTCGCTATTTTATATATATATACAAGCTAAACTATATAAACAAAATGAATTTTAAAGCAAATTTATTTATGAGGTGAATACTTTGCTGTAGTAAATATATTAGTCAGAGCCACTGTCATCTAACGTTAAACTAGAACATGTAAAACATAATGTGCGCATTTCAAGGTGCTCCTTACAAACGAATTTACTGCACATATCACATAAAATATTTGTTTTTCTGTCTGCTTGCCGTGGACAAATGCTGCATCTTCCTCGTTTATTTTGTGGTAGGTCCGGGTGTTTGTATTGTTGAAGTAAGTTTCCAAACCCTGCATTTTCAATGGCTTTATGAATTTTCCTTGTCTTGGATTGGGGATATTGAATTCTATTTTCTATTTCTTGTTTTACTAATTCCTCGCCTAGTTCTAGTAAGAAGCGGCGTCTTCCAGTTTATTTTTGTATGTATTGTCAAACTCAGAAAGTAATACGTAAGCATTAATTCCAGCAAAATCCACAAGATCAAAAAATACTGCAAGTGGCCATCTTCTTGTCGATCTTTTTGTTGAATAGGTCCTAGCCATTTGATCTATAGTATCAACACCGAATTTAGTGGAATTATAATTTAGTATTACTTCCGGTTTTCTGTGCTCTTCGTCGGATACGTCAAATCTATAATGTTGAGTAGACAACAAAACTACAGCCTTTCCTTTTTTAGGAACGTAAGAAACTAATAATGTATTGTTGGCATAAGCAAAAACAGATGATTTCTCTTCACGAAATTTTGACGGCAGCATACAGGAAGGAAGCTCTTTACGGTTTTTACGGACAGTTCCGACAAGAGTTAATTTTTGTTTCAATAATTCCTGCCCAAGACTGTAGCTAGTAAAGAAGTTATCAGTAGTAATATTGCGACCAGAGCCGTTTAGGTGCGTTACCAAATCTAACACCACCCGCTTTCCTTGTTCCTGTTCCTTTGTGTTTCCTATTTTGCCAGAATATATTTGCAGGTTTGTAATGTATCGAGAGTCACAGTCTACAGCTAGCCATATTTTTATACCATATTTTCCCGGCTTTGAAGGAATATAAACCTTGAAACCACATCTTCCTCTAAAAGTACACAGGTGTTCGTCCACAGTAATATTTGGACCTGGTATATAAGCATTCTTGCATTAACGAACGAACATATTAGTTATTTCAGTTATAGGTTCAATCTTGTTCTTAGTTGCGTCTTTTCTAACTTGTCGTGTACCTCTGTCATCAAATCGTAGACAGCTAAGTATGCTCGTGAAACGATGTCTGGACACTGTAGCTCTAAAAATTGGATAACCGTACTTTTCTGACCAAAATTCTTTTAGATCTTTCCCGTGACCCTTCTGAATACCATAAAGCAAGCTTAGACCCAAAAATGCCAAAAACTCACAACGTTGTGATTCCTTCCAATTTTTTAGGCTTGACTTCTTTTCCTTTTGTTCATTTGCCCTTTCATTGGTGTACAAGCATATTTTGTCCACGATTTCGTTCGTCATAAATGCACAAAAGCAGTCTGTGCGGGTGGACAAATTTAAATGTTTTGATATACCAGGAATTTGTTTTATAATATTCCTTGACTGTGTCTTTTTACGTCCTGGCTCCATACTACTCCACTGTATTATTCCATCCTTGCTAATCCAAACTTCTTCATTCCCGTCTTCATTATCAGTATCTGAGCTGCTTAGATTTGCTGCATTTGCTTCGACTACCTGCAGTTCAGTGAAATCTTCGTCTGCATCACTTCCGTCGCTCTCGTTATCTATGATCTCAAAATCAGAATTGTATACATCCATCAAAGCTTGTTCTTCACTCTAGCCTCTTGCAAAGTTTATATTATAATCCGCCATAATAAATTTTTGTATCACTTATCACTCAGTAAAACTTTGTATTGACTATTGGCTTGTTTCATGTTATAACTTGCAGAAACATGAATTATTACATGTTTGTGCATAATATTACACAAAATTACGAAACATACTGCGACACACAACGAACAGTCACAACGAACAAATCACAATTTGCAGAAACAGGAATAACTATAAGTTTATACCGAATCTTATTTCCAATTACAAAAGAATAAATTTCAACAACCAACTAACAAACCCCAACTTGTAAAAACATGAGAAACTGCACATTTATGCTAAACATCATTCCAAACTTCATAAAAACGTAGCTAAGAATTTATTACGTATTACCCACCTGGGGTCAAAATTAACCCCAAACGCATATTTTGTGGCATAAATATGTTTTACTACAACAAAAACAAAAAAGCAATTGTGACGGTGTTCTATGAAGTTAGATAGAAGCATATCTAGGGGTGTAAGACAATACACCCGGAATAAACATAAAAAATAGATTCTAGTTTACGTGGGGTCAAAAAAGACCCCAGACGGGCGGCGAGGGTTAAATAAAATATATGATACTAGTCATCCAGAGAGTTGATATTGAAACCGAGTTAGACAAAAATTACTTTTGCTAGAAAATTTAAAGAAAATAAAATAATTTTTAATAAATCACAAAAAAGAGAAAGCCTTGCAAGTAATAACTGATAATTATATGAAAATTTTTAATGTTTCATTTACAACTAAACAAATAGTAAAAAATAAGCAATAAGAAAGGAGAAATGAAAAAATTGGATTTAATAAATTCATTTTTTACGAAATGAACGATTTTTATGTAAAATCCTGAAACAAGCTTCTACCCCATTCGAATGACAGTTACCTCTTAAATTTTTTCAATGGAATGAGGGGCCATGTGTAGCTCATTTGAAAGGCCTTTTAACTCTTTTCAGTATTATAAGATTTTTTTTATCATTCCTATTTTTTAAATGAAAGTAATGCATTTTAATATCAACGAAAAATTTTTTTTAAAGAAATAGTTTAAATCAAATGCTCGAACAAATTGAGTTATTAAATTATTTAGATTAACTCTTGCTGTGCAATTTAGTTTGACAGATTTTTATTGTCTTAGAAACTATCGCTTTATTCGATTGAACTTTCAAACGTGTCGGTCAAATTTGGGATTTTTTACGGCATAAAACTCATAAAAGTGCAAAAATGATTTTCACTGTGCAGCGTTAAAAATTTCATAGCAACAATTGATCTAAATAACTTATTAACGCATTGTAGAAATCATTTGATTCTTGATAAAGCAGATGTAATGTAATCCATAGAAACTGATGTTGACTGCATCCAATATTATCCATTATTATCACGCAAATGCGATGAACACGAATTTATAATTGCTTTAAGCAAATGCAAGGCTGTGCTAGAGTAGCCTTCAAATTTTTCAAGCAGATGCTTAAAAGAGAAAGCAATTGCTCCTTTTATTCATACAACATTAATCAAATACTTGAAATTTTCAAGCAAAACCTTTTACTATAAGTTTTTCCTTAGTATCGTAGCAATTGCAATAAGGTAAAGTAATTGCTAAAGATTTTATTCATTCGATATTAAGCATTTACTAGTAAATTTTAAGGAAAAACATTTGCTTAAACTTTATTCATAAGGCCCAATCAATCAATACCAATATGTACTTGCAGACTGTATTTTCTGGACTTTAGAGATCGAAAATAATCAAGTCGGCTTGCCAAATATCGTCGAAACCCTTAATTATAGTGCGTCGTCTTTGGAAATTTCTACGAGCGGGTTTATGCAGCTTAAAAACATCTTGCATCGGATTCTTATCTTTCGTCTTTTTTCATTACGTATTTTGTAAATAGAGATTCTGAACTGAATCAATTCTCTCTATCAGGGTCTTGTTCCATGCGTTTCAATTTTTCAAGTAACGATTGATAATCCTTACTGTATTTGTTGCCCAGTTATCGCTATCTTCAATCGGATCGGCGATATTGCACAAACGTTTCTCTTTGAAATCAGGATGACCACCATCGGTTGTGGAGAACTTTAGACCGACACTTTCGCGGTGATGAATGCTACTGCGACCGAATTTATCTGTCAGCAAGCAAGAGAGATGCTCCAGCATTTAAGCAATAACTTTCGCTTCACGGAATTCCTCTTCAATTCTAGTATTTCGTCGTTGTGCCATCCTAATTTGACGGATTGACCAGAGGATGGAAAAAATTCGTGGTAACGTCATGTGCTGCGATGCTCCGCTGTCAGTTAACTAAACATCTTTAACTTCCAAATTACGATCACTTATCAGAAAATGAGAAGTAAACGCACTGACATGGGTATTACTTGTTTTTGGCCCTTTTTTATTTATTTGATCGTGCTTCTTTTTGCGACAATATTTTGAAATATGCCCCTTTTTATGAAAATAAAAGCTTTCAAACTCTTTTCCTTCTTGATTTTTTTTTGTTTGTTGACTTGTTGCAAATCTTTTTGATTGCAGTGAAAACCTCGAGCAGCCTGTGTACAGCTGTTTCAGCCCTATTTGGGGCTTCTTCAGCAGAAACGTAGCTCGATATTCCCACTGCAAACCAAAAAAGTCTTCACCAATTTATTCGCAATTGCGATGTAATAGTGGTGAATAGATAAAATGGCAAATGGCAAATGTAGCAAATCCGCTTCAATTTGTCTATCCTACTGAAATGTCAGATCAAACAGCGATCGTAGGATGTCGCTGTTTTATCTATTCACCACTATTACATCACAACTGCGAATGAATTGGTCAAGTCGTTTTTGGTTTGCAGCGGGAATTTCGAGCTACGTATCTCCTGAAGAAGCCCCAAATAGGGCTAAAACAGTTGTACGGAGGCTGCTGGAGGTTTTCACTGCAATCAAAAACGATTTGCATCAATTTTCTTCTATTCTTATCGTTGATACTCATGGCAGATAGCGCATTTGTCATTTCACCTGTGGTTGTCATACGACTTTCCTCCTTTAATAAACGTTGAATCAAAAAGTTTGGTGTGCCGGATCGACGCTATCCGAAACCGTAATAAAATGATTATACTTCATAGGTAAGCTACCTAAAATTTTGGCCCTCAAAGTTAATTCTGAGATCTTTTCTCCAAGATTATTTAATTGTCTAGCCATATTTTCAATTTTGGCAACATGTTAAGCAATAAAATCATTATAGGACATATTAGGTACTTTCTTTCGCTTAAAAGTTTGAATCGTGTTTCGAATAGTTTGGACTTGAAAAATTTAGAGGTCCGTTATGATTTAAAATACAGTTCTATGATTGGTTGCTACCGTAGCAACAAATTTAATAGTCCTTTAAATTTAACGGTTTTGATACAGAATATACCCCATATTCAAAGAAAAGAACGTCTACTTTTGAATCAAAACAAGTTTGTATCACAATTTTGTGAGCGAAAGAAAGAACCTTTTGTAATCGTGAAATCTGCTCATTAATAATAATTAATTGGACTCACTCTAATGCGTGAAGTTTTGCCCACATTTCTGTCGCCGATTCACACGTATTAAGATACTCCAACTATAAGTATTCCATTGAAGATGATATTATGTACGTAGCTTTGGCGTTCCATTTTTTCCACAGGGGTTTCGTAATTTCTGTAGCACTTTCATCTGGCTTCTCGTCTGTGCCATTCACGATTTCTAACAGCTCATTCCATATAAAAATAGCATTAATTTGAAATTTCCACATTTGAAAATTAGATCCGTCAAATTTGGTTAAGTTTCGAAAATCCATGTGCTCAGCCATTGTGTTGATTGTATTGATGTACAGGAATCCGCTTCAAACTTCTTCCAGAAGAACAGCAAAAATCACTTCAAAATGCGTAATGCTGGGCCAATAACCTATTGTAACTTCAGGATTAATGAAGGGTTGAATTAAAAGAAGCTCTTCTGGGTATCCAAAAATCTTATACTCAAGAATAAATTTGGAATTACAAGAAACTTGACTTTTATGTAATATTTTATCAACTTTTATCAACAATTATTTTTCATGTGTACAGGTTGTCTACCGAGTGCCGCGGTCTTCTATACCGTCTAAAGTATACAAGATAGAAGAAAGAATCAAACGAGCTAAGGTGTAAATTAGTCAGCTCTATTTTATAAAATTATTTTTGGCTATACAGGCTGTTCAGTAATTCCTCAGAATCACACCAAAGATATATTTTTTTAAATGGAACACCCAGTATATTTTTAGATATTTCGAAAGTACGCATAACGAGTAGGAAATAACCGAAAATTTGTTGGTAGGGCTTGGGCTTCTCCGGTTAGTAAACGAGAAGAGGAGAACTGTGTGTAGCCTATTCTCAAACGTGTAAGTACAACTGACTCTCGTCTGGATATTGGGATAGGCGATCTCCACGTTCGGGTGTGGGGCTTAATGTTTCGAAGCCATCCGGTGGTGGCATTCCACTGCGGTGAAAATTGTGGTTAGGGCGGAAAGAGAAAAAAAGAAAGACTCATCTCCAACAATGAAGGAGCAGCCCACTCCCGCTGTGGTATTCAATCCATCTGTGTAGACAACTAAATAGTCGGTATAGGATTGTTCCCGAAGATGAATACGAATGAATTCCGGATTGGTGACGGAAAGATTTAGCGATTGGAGATCGAAGCGGCAATGGGGGATAGGTGTACGCCAAGGAGGCACCGCGGAGGAACCATTTGGGAGAGTAAGTGGAAGATTATTCGAGGGAGTGTGAATCAATAGATGAATGCGAATACTAATCGGCTTTCTCATAGGATTCCTGCGGATGTAAACGTTGAGCGTGTTGAGCAATGTTGAGATTGCAAGAAAAGTAATCATGGAGTAGTTGAAATGTAGCCGGTGGGAATCTATTCTAACAGCAAAGGAAGATAACTAAGGAGAGTAATCCCAGAGTCGACAAGAATGCTCAAAATAGGGCTTGTATAAAAGGCTCTCGTAGCCCAACGAACTGCCACATTTTGGATAGTATCGAGAGCTTTAAGACGGCAACGGGAGGCCGAGGCATAGGCGGCACACCCGTAATGATCTTGGACAGTATTAGAGTATTGTAGAGGCGCAGCAAGATTTCTCTTTCGGCACCCCATTTTAGGTTAGCTAATACTTTGATCATGTTAATAGTCTTGCGACAGGATGTGACTAGAGAGTCAATATGGAAAGCTTGGGTTCTCGATGCGGTCTGCGCAGTCGGCAAAACTGTTCACATGAGGTCGAAAATTTGAATCCTCGTTCGTCAGCGTTCTCTGTGATTATGTCAACGGCTTCCTGAAGGGAACGATTATACGGTTGATGTGCGGAGGTTGAAAGGAATATGACTAAATCATCTACATACATGCACTTTCCGATATTGGGAGGTAGTCTGTGTGCTATGCCGTTTACAGCTACAAGGAACAAGGTAACACTGAGGTTGGAACCCTGAGGAATTCCATTCTCAAGTGGGTGAGTTGATGATAAGGAATTGCTAACTCGATCTCTGAATGAGCGATCTTGGAAGAATGACTGGATACACACTGCAAGGTTACCACTTAGCCCCCAGTCGTACAGCTTCTTGAGGATACCAAATCTCCAGGTGGTATCGAATACTTTCTCGAGATCAAAGAAGATGGCGATAAGGTTGTGGCGCCTAAAGAGAAAATCCTGGAAGGTATTTACATGAAGAGCAAGGTGATCTGCGGTGGAGTGAAATTTCCTGAAGCCCGCCTGGTGGTCAACCATAAGGTGATTGCTTTCAAGGTACCAAACCAGACGATTGTTTACCATCTTTTCAAAAATCTTAGCCGAGCAGCCTGTTAGAGAACTAGGACGGTTACTAGTGGCTATCAACGGATCTTTGCCGTCTTTGGCTAACGGGGTGATAATGGATTCGTTCCAAAGAGTAGGGTATGAGCATTTCTTCCAGATTATATTGTACGAGTCTAGAAGCTTAAGAAGCACAGTTTCAGGGAGGTTTCGGAAGAAGGAGTATGGAATGTTGTCTACCCCTGGTGATGAGTCTTTACAGCTTCTAAGGGCGAAATTCAGCTCTACTAAAGAAAAGGGGTCATTGTAATGGTCGGGCTGGAAATCCAGCCGAACTTCTCGGGATTGGTTATTAGCCTGAAAAGTAGGGGAGTAGTTGTTGGAGCTGCTTATCTATTGGAAATGTTTTGCAAATGCCTCTGCCACTTGCGGCGGGTTCGTGATTACCGTGTCGTCGGCCATCAGAAGACTTGGAGTGCCAGAAAAAGATCGCTGGCCTGAGATGGATTTAATGCGTTTTCAAACTTCTTTGACGAGAATTGTGGGGTTAATGGATGAGACATAACGTTCCCGGGAGGCTCTTTTGGAATGCAAGATGGTGCGACGACAAATCGCTCGGGCGCGTAAAGGATATCATGTTCTCCAATATGGGTTCGCTACGAAACTGAGTAAAAGCACGTTTCTTGGCATTGATCGCTGCTTTGACCTCCTCAGACCACCAGGGAACTGATGAGTTGGTTAGTGTGTTTCTGGTGTATGAAATAGAAGATAGTGCTGATGACCTCAAAGCAGAGTACATCTGATCCAAATATTGATCGACGTTGCAATCAGAGGAAATGTCAGGGAAGTTTATCTCAAGTTTGAATTTGAACCCTGCTTGAATGTGACGAAATGGAGTTAAGTTTGGAGATCGCATAGGCCTCTCAGTAGGACCACGTCCCCGACCCACCGATTGGGAAACACCTTATGCAGATAATTGCGAATCATTGCTGCATAGTGCGATGGTGCACTACCCTGATGATACCACATCTTGTCATTAAAAATATCTGGTTGAACTGGGTGTGGAAATAATTTTACCAAGGTAGGGACTAGTTCAAATTGTAAAAATTCTAAATATCTTTCCTCAGTTAAATTTCCATTAAAGAACACTGGTTCCAATATCCGATATGTCAAATCCCTGCCCAAACATTGATTTTCTGAAGATGCTGCGTAGTTTTCTCTGTCATCCAGTATCTACAGTTTTGTTTATTCACGATACCGTTTAAACAGAATGTAGCTTCATTTGAAAATAAAATATGACTACATATACTATACACTATAAGTTAAAGGTACGCCAGGGAGAACAGTGTGCTCCTTTCGAGCTCACTGATGGCGTACCTTTTGGTTTGACTGTACTATTGGTATTCTTTGTAGGATTTTAATTTAATTTAATTCACCTTTTGTTTTTTACATTATTATTGTGACCAATTGTTAACCTTAACAGTCAGATCAATAAACGTATTATTATTATTATTATTATTATTCTCTGCATTTCCTCATAGAATTGTAGACGATCAGAATCATTCTCTGAAAGTTCATGAACTACTTTGACTTTTACGGGTATATTTCCTTGTGACAAATTTTTTGAACGCAATTATGGCTTATTGAATTAACTAAAGCAATCTGTCGACTTGTTGAATGGAGACTCTCTTGTATAGCCAATAAGACGTTCAATTCGGCATTAAGGTGTAATTTTGAACACCATATCTAGGTCTGACTCTAACATTTCCAGTTTCTCTGATTTTTTTCTCGATTTTACTGAGAGTTGAATGTTTTGTGGGTTGTCGATTTGGATGTTTTTCATTAAAAATCTCGTAAATTGTTGACTGAGTTCTTGTCAAATCTCCATATCCTAATAATTTTTGAGTTTGAAAATTTTGTTAGTTATTAAATTTTATTACTTTTGATTTAATATTTCACGAAAATGTTGTTATTCAACCCCATAATTGCTTTACTTTAAGATGCGTAGGAAAGTATTATCTATTGAATACTGTAATGAAAATGGTAGGTTTACAGTTGAGAACAACTATCGATCTATCGACTGATTAACGGGGATACCTTAGGTATCATAGCCTGGACTCCGCCCGTGGATTTTCCATGTTTTATTATTTTCCCATGTTTGCTTTTGATTTTGATTTGTATATTTTCTCAAATGTAAACATATCATTTTGATTACAGTATTCAATAGATCACAACTCTGATACAGGTTACCATAAAGAAAAGGTGCCCATTCAAAATCCTAAATCGACTTGTCCGAACGTTTTTCCGAGAACAAAGTATTTTCGAAGATATCGAATTAGTTCCTTAATTTTCTTCTATACTGTATAATCTTAACGTGTTTATTGTGATTTCAATTTTCAAGGCACCTTTCCGTATAATGGCTTTCACAAGGAATGTAAGACTTTTTTAATCGAAATGATATTATACTTGATGGTGTTCGGGTTCATTCTGTACAAAATTTTATGCGAGAGTTTCAAGCACAATTTTCAGAGTTTTGAAGAGTTGAAAATCTATTTCATTTTTAAGTAAATTATGGTGCTATTCAGAAAATAAATTTAAGTAACTTTAACTCTTTAACGCTTTAAACTTTAAATTTTAATATTAAAAAATCGTCCTGAATCGCATTTTCGCCTTAACCTTTTAAAATTTAAAGTATTAAAAAGTTACAATTACTTAAGTTTGCTTGCTGAAATAAGTACATTTAACTTCTTTTTTTTTAAGATTTCTTTATCTTACGGCCATTTTCATAATCGGACTTTAAGGAATCTTTAATTTAAAGTCACTTTAAGTATAGGGAAACAAATGTATTTTTTCTAGGTTAAAGTAAGTTTAAATTTAAAGTCTGATTATGAAAACGGCCCTTAAATTCTTAAATTTTTTAATAGCACCATTAGAGTACTTACCTAGTTTAGTTTCCTTTTGACAAAAACGACCGTAATTGCATGAAGCGTTTCGAATAAGAGTCAAACATAATTACAGTTTTCAAAAGCCGAAGAGCCAATAAACTCTGAGGCAAAGTAAGTATATACTTAGAGGTGATAGAACTTAAGCTCCCTGTTTCTTAAAAGTCTATATTTCATAAAGCGGTAAATCAATTTTAAAGTCATGTTCATGGTCATGTTATAAAAGTGACGTTTCACGTCCATCTAATTCACGACCTGCTTCACAATATTATCAGAAATTCAAAAGCCACTTAATGAACTTTTCAATTGTACAGTCATTATATCAGTCAATAGCCCGCCACACACGGACATACTTATCCCACGCTCCCGGCATTCTGTTGCCCACAGATTAGCGAGCCAAACTGAAATACTTCGAAGGCAGATTTGAAAAAAGAATTTCATGAAGTTGTATTCTGGCCGATAAATGGTCCAACAGTACCGACCGCGTTTCATGTATTATTTAATTTATTAAAACCTGATTTGTCCATACTTTTGAAACAACAATTTAGATTAGCGAGCCTGTAACCCGTGTACTTGGAGCGAAGGTTTTCCTCCCTAAATATATGAACTAAGTCCGCGCGCCAGGTCCGCCGCGTGCCGGAAGCGCGGGATAAGTACAGCCGGTGACATAATTATTAGGCACCCCTAGAATTTCTCAGTATTCCGGTACCAGTAAACAACGGGTGTTAACCAGATATTTCCTGGATTTACAGAGGATGTAAAAAGAAGGATATTCAGGGAAATTTTCTCGATAAATAACATGTTGGGGTATTATCTTAAAATACTTTTATTCCACATTTAGTAGTAATTGGTACAGCGACCTATGCGTATCGTTATTTTGAAATTTCTGTATTGAATTTTTTTTATTACAAATCCGAATATTTTAATAGTGTGCGTTTTCGACAAAGTGTACAATACAATGCCGAAAATTAGAGAACTGAGTGATTTAGAGCGCGCCAAAATTATTGCATTGCATTCCGAAGGATTATCGCAAATAGCAATTAGTAAAAAGGTTAAATGTTCACGGTGTGCTGTGCAAACAACATTACAACGTTATCGTGAAACAGGAGGCATAAGATCTAGACCGGGAAGAGGGCCGAAACGAAAAACTACACAAAGAGAAGATCGTTGGTTACAGCGGCAATCTTTGTCTGATCGACGTCGGACGGCAAAAGATTTGTCAGTTGCGTTAAATCGCGAATACAATTTAACGGTTTCATCTAAAACCGTTAGTAGACGACTCAGAGAAGCTGGCCTGTCTGCAAGAAAAGCTAGGAAAAAACCATTGTTGTCTGAAAAAAACAGAAAAAAACGCTTAGCATGGGCTAAAAAATACAAAAACTGGACAGAAGCAGACTGGGCTCAAGTAATATGGTCCGATGAGAGCAATATAGAGGTAAGTCATGTATGAGTATCAGGCAGTCATATAGTGTTAAAAATTAAACAATTGAATTAAAAAATCCTTTCAGATACAAATAAAAACGACAGGACTAATTTCAAGTCCACTTGTTTTAGGTTTTTGGTACATCTGGCGCCACCTATGTACGCCGGAGACCTGGCGAAGAATACCCAGCAGAATGTGTGGTGCCTACTGTCAAACATGGTGGAGGTAGTACAATGGTTTGGGGATGTATGACGTCAGAAGGGGTTGGTGAAGCATTCATTTGTACTGGCAGAATGAACTCCAATGTCTATACTAATATGTTAGACCGAGTATTATATCACTCAGTGGAAAAATTGTTTGGTATGAATACCGAAGGGATTTTATTTCAACAGGACAACGCACCATGCCACACAGCAGCTTCAAGTAAAGCGTGGTTTCAGAGAAATGGGGTTGAGTGTTTAGAATGGCCACCACAAAGTCCAGACCTCAATCCCATAGAACATTTGTGGGCTATTTTAAAAAGAAAGGTTGCTCAACACAAATGCAAATCTAAAAAAGAGATAGAAGCAGCAATTTTTAATGTATGGAAAAATATTCCAGTTTCCACGTGTCAAACACTGGTATCAAGTTTGCCAAAGCGGATTAAAGCAGTCATAAAAGCGAACGGAGGACCAACAAAATATTAGACTTTTCTCTTATAATCAATAAATATTTACATATACATATTTGTTTCACTTTTCATTGTTTACCTTTAATAAAACTCATAATTTTCGGGGGTGCCTAATAATTATGTCACCGGCTGTATGTCCGTGTGCGGCGGGCTAATGTTAAACTAATGCAAAGCGGCTATTATCTAATTAACAGTTAAATATGTCTTTGAAACAGCTGTCACTTAAGAGGAGGAAGTTTTAAAATAGTAGTTTTTTACAATTTACTTCTGTTACTATCTACTGTCAACACATGTACTGGGTGTCTCGTAACGTACGGAGGAGATTGAATTAATTTTTCTTAATAAACTTTCGGTAAAAAATCAATAACTAAAAAGTTACAAGAGTTTAAAGTGAAAGTAATTAAAAAGCAACAGTTACTACCTGCAGTAATATTTAGCGTTTTAGATTCAAATTTGGGGTATATTTAAGAGTTAATTGAACAATGCTTTATACAGGGTGTAATCAAATTAGTTTCACATATTAATACCGCAAGTTCCTCATCATGTAAGAGAATTAATGCTGCAACTACCAAAAGTCTAGCTCAAAAATAAAAAAAATTACCTAGTGGAGGAGTATTGACTCTTTCGTTTGAGAACTTCTGGTTGGCTGTGCACAAAAACAACGTTATAAAACAAAATTTCAGCAAAATTCAAGGTCAATTGCTTGATCGCATTTTAAAAGCTTTATGGGAACACAATAAAACAGAATCACCGACCCATTAAAGACGAGAGTTCAAATTCACAACCTTTCGGTCGTGGCCCGTGTGTTAAATCTGCTTGCATTAATCAGAATTAAATCTGTTTCATTAGATAATCGACAATAATTAGATCTTGACATCCTGGTCTTTGTAAACCAATAATACCAACAATAAAATTGAGAAAATTGATTAATTTAATAAGCAACGCCGTAGATATTTATAATTCTATTCCGTTATGGAATTACATAAGCGAAGATTTTAACCCAGTGCCCTTCAGTTCGATGACGCTTTATTGTTTTACGACGTTTTTATGATGCGCTTGTAGAAACTGATACACGGCCAGTCAGAGGTTTTCAAACAAAAAGTTTCCGGGCTCTGTGGGAAGGGGGTTAATTTCTTTAATTTTTCACCAATAAAATTCATATTTGCAGAAATCACTTTCTTAAGTGATAAAGAACTTACAGTTTTAATATGTGAAACTTATTTGATTATACGCTGTTTAAAAACATGTGGCCACATAAAAGTTACGATTATTAATTTTTTTGTTTTGAAACCCAAAAACGTCTGTTCAATATTGTTAAGAACCACTGATTAGTTTAAATAAAATTAGAAAACGGATCGACATTTTGTGAACAGTGGTTTTGATAAATTTGAGTTTATTTAATAATAAATTTGCAGTTTGTGAAATAAAATTTATTAATAAAAGCGGTATAGGTATAAATTAAAGAAGAAATTAAGTAACTTAAACTGCTGAAACTTTCTTATTATAGGGTTTTAGTCCGTACGTTTTGAGATACCCTGTATAAGGAATTCCAAAAAACGAATCTGTTTTAAAATCATCGTAACAACCAGTGGAGACGCGTCGGGATGGCAAGGCGGGCAGTGCCCACCCTGTTCTATTGAAGTTGTACGTTCCGGTTCCATGTCAGGACAACCCCAAAAGGACAAATTTATTTGGAAAATGCACCTAATTTTGTTTTTGCAGTTCTTACCTACTCGTAGTAAATCATCTCGAGCCGCCACTAGTAACAACAGCATGAGACACGCATGTTAAAATTTAAACACGTAATATACATATTTCTCAAGTTTATTGTCGTTTTACTCGGTTCCCAGCCATGATAATAAATTGAGCGCTTGAAATGTTTTGCAGGTTTTCCAAGTCTCGTTCTTATTGTCCGTTATTTTCTTTATTGCAGTGACAAAAATAAATATAAAAAAATCTATTCACAATTATTGTATTGTGCCAATAACATTATAATTCTCATTCATTTATGTGTGCTTTACTAATAATTCATCAGTTTCCTCATCTAACCTTAGTTAATTGTGTATGCCCGCTTGAGGTCTAATTTACTAAATTGTTTACCTTCCTGTAGAGTGGCAAACAATCCTTCATTGTTAGGTATAAAATACGCTGTAGCTATCAAAACTTGTTGCGAGTAGACATAATGATTTTATATACTGATTTACTGTTTTGTTTAATTACTGAAACGGATAAGCTTTACACTTCGTTTATTACTGGTAGTATACGCAGTTTTCTTTTCTGATCGCTTTCATGAAACAAAAAGCTTTTTCTAAAAACTAGTTCTATAAACAAAACTGCTTACTCAAAAAAAGATCAATCTTCTATTGTAATAAACATTTTTAATTATAATTTGCGCCGGTCGGTGGTATGTACGGCTGTGTGGTATTACGGCAACGCTGTTATTTAGGCTTATTATGGTGAAACGTGGATGTCTGTTAATAACAGTTATTGTTAAATAACAGAAAAAACAGTGAAATGTCAACTATGGTGAAACATTAGTTATCAGATCTTGAAACCAAACATGGTAATTTTGAGATTATTGAAAAATATTCAAGTTGGTGTGTATTTTGAGTAGTTGTTTACCCAGTGAATTACATTATAACTTTTTAATACATGAAAAATAATAAATAGTTTGTTGTAAAAATGATTTTAAACATCTTATTAATTAGGGCGCTTAGAGATGAAGAAAAATAGTAAATTTCGGACAGTGCAATTTCCAATATCTAAAAATTTTGCAAGGTTATATTTATTAAGAGGAGCCAGAGCCGGGCAAGTTACTGGCCAAAAATAACTAATTACAAGTTACAGTTACTTAAAGAACTAGTTCTGAAAAGTGACTTGATTCAAAATATATTTAAGTTCCAGTTGCTTAGTAACTTGTAGCTTTATGAGAAGTTACTTTTAGAGGTCCATCACTGAATCGTACAGATTCCGGTCTAATGCCACATAACAGCACATAAGTAAACGTGGACAATATAAACGGAACGAGAAGCAGTAAAACTGTGCGAATTTCGACCTTATTGCATCGCACGGTCGAGATGTTTACTCCGGCAGGTAATGCAATAAAATGTGCAATGAGGGTCAGTTTCGCTAGGTTCTAAGAGGTATTAGTGCCAAGCAAAATTTCAATCGTTCCGATTATATTGTCTGCGACGTTACATGAAATAATGCCACTGCTGACTGAATGTGTGGCGTACGCCATGTTTGACAGTTTGAAGGTTCATAGTTCAGATCTTTCCTGGGTTTGTATCGTGCTGTTTTTTTTTTTTTGTTTAAAATTATTGTATGTACATAAACTATTGCTTCAATTATTTTTACTTTGTTTCTTCAGTAAAGAAATAAAAAAAGTAAAATATTTGACGTACGTAAACTATATTAAAAAATAATGTACAGATTTTATTTATATTTTGAACTTTTATGTTTAAAAATTTTATAGTCCAGTAAAATAAGTTTAAAAAATGCAGTAGCTTCCGAAAAAATCCAACCTAGCTGAATTTTTGCATACACCTTTATGTAGCCATTAGGTAAACCCCTAATAATACAGTAAAATATAAATTTGTCTTCCGAAAAAATCCAACCAACCTGAATTTTTGTGTACGCTTTTATGTAGCAATTATAAATAACATGCTAGAAATCCCCATCGATATTATGCCGGCTTCACGTGTTATTCAAGGTCAAAAGTCAAGAGAAATGGTTTTTTGCGGTTATCTCGGTTTCTATTGGTCTGACAACAATTCGAGTTATTAAAAAATATATATAACAAAAGACGCCTCGCATTCCAGCTCGAAAATGGTATGGAAATGAATGCATTTTACTGTTTGTGTATTGTTGACCTTATAACATGAAAACGGTTCATCGCATGTAAAAATGTATAAGAACTTTTTTGTGGAGAATTGTCTAATCTATAATTCTTCTAATGATCCGAATTGTTGTCAGATCAACAGAAAGCGAGATAATCGCGAAAAACCATTTCTTTTGAAGTTTGACCTTGAATAACACGTGAAGCCGGCATAATATCGATGGGGATTTCTAGCATGTTATTTATAATTGCTACATAAAAGCGTACACAAAAATTCAGGTTGGTTGGATTTTTTCGGAAGACAAATCTATATTTTACTGTATTATTAGGGGTTTACCTAAACCGCCAGAATTTACTACGAAATAAAATAAATGACGATGGAAAATCCAACAAATAAGTTTGACCCGGTACATTTTTTAGAATTAAGAAATCTATTTTTTCCTAATTTCAAAAATACCAGTATACGTAAGAATTGAGAAAAATTGATTAATTTAACGCGATGAATATTTATAATTCTTTTCCGTTTTGGAATTACATAAGGGAAAATTTTATCCCAGGTGCCCTTCAGTTCGATGACGCTTTATTGTTTTACAACATTTTATGATGCGCTTGTAGAAACCGATACACGGCCGGTCAGAGATTTTCAAACAAAAAGTCTCCGGGTTCTGGGAATGAAGAACTTACAGTTTTAATATGTGAAACCTATTTGATTACATGCTGTACAGTTTGCCCCACATTTGGTTTAATATTTTACGATATTTAAGTTTGAAATTATTGAATTCTGGTATAAATATTATTTTATTAATTTACTTCGCATAACGTTAAATTACCTTAGCTGTCACCAATTTGTCTTGTAAATTGTATCAGCCTTTCATTTACGATTAACTCATGTCGAACATAATAAAATTCTTTTTAATCCAAAGTCTAATAAAGTAAATTGTGAATAATGTGAAAGTAAATATAGAGAAACGATAGGTATTTTTTTGAAATCAGAAAAAAAATCTTTCTTAATCTGAGAAAATATACTTAATGTGTTTGTTAGGTTTCTGATGGCTATTTATTTTATTTATGTTGTTTTATTTGTTTCAATTAATAAGTTTTATTCTATTGTTTGCAAAATTTAGAATTGAAATCCACCCCTTTCCGATGAAAAAAGTAAAAAAAATTAGAATTATTGAAAATACGTATTAAGAAAACATGAAAACATGTCTCAGAAAAGCTTTCAGAAGTAGCAGGGTATAATTTTGAAACAGTTTTTGATAATTTTTCATGTTTTCATACGTTGAAATTAATTAAAATTTTGTGGTTGCTGGAAATAAATAGAAAAGTAATTTTATTGCTGTTACCGTTCAATTTCTGCCCGACCCCGAGGAACCCTGCATAGTGAATTTCGGAGTTTCGTCGCTAGCGCCTCATGGCTATTTTTTGGCTCAAAAGCGCCGCGGAATTCTTTCGATTAACCGCCCTGCGTGTAACTCTTTACGTTTCGTTTTCATGCCTTCAAAGTTTCCCTGGTATAGAAAATTTTCCTGTGAAATTAGGTTGAGGAAAGTGGGTTTTGAAAGTTAATGTACGGCAAAGTTGTTTCTTTATTTAGCGTTTTAAGAGTTGCGCAATAGGTTGATAGATGATGAAATTGGAGGAAAGTTCACATGGCGTGTCGGTGCAGGAATTGATTCCTGATATTTGGAACCCGTTGGTTGATGCTGACATAAGATTCTGCGATGATTGGCGTTCATATCTCGCCTCTTCTTTTTCCCGTACCCCTTTTCTTTCCACGCGATATTCCGACGTGTGCACTAATTTCATTTTGCTTTAGGAAAACAGCTTCCGCATTTCGAGTCTATCGAGACTTGAATTCCGATCAAAAATGAGAAAGTTGTCTCCAATCTTTATGGTTTTCCTCAGAAAATGTGGTTATGTTAATCAAGTGCGTCTTCAAATATTTAAACTTTTACTCGAACTTTATACGACGAGATTATATCAAGCAAGGTCTTTCTGGTCATGCTTATGAAATTTTGTGTGGAATCTGTGAACAAATATTGCAGTAAAGTAAATATTATTATTTATTGTTAAGGCACTATTTATTTACCACCAGTTATTTTTAATCGTCAACTTCCATACAGAGATAAAAAATTTTGGGATAAATTGTAATCTTCCTAATCGGTGTTAAAAGCGGATAAAATTCTGCCTGAAAAGTTGTTAATCCTTATATAATTTGGTTTTATTGTTGTCTTTTTCGGATTAAATTGCATCAAAAAGTAAGTGTTTACTATTGCTCGTAAAGGGTAAACATTCTAACTCCGTTTTTTGACTTTCCAAACGGATAGACGCAAGGAAACACCGAAAAGGTGTTCAAGGTGTTCCCTGGCGCCCTAAAGTGTTAGAATTAAGATTTTTATGAGCCTAGTAACGATTCTTTTCGCAATTATTATAGGGGCAAAAAAACTGAAAATTTAAATTAATAATTGGCCATGAATAATCCGAGTCTTGGGCCGCATTCACCAACATTTTTTTTGGTTTAACCATTTCTTAAAAATAATTGTTTTATTTATTGTCTTAACAAATGTGTTAATGGAGATAATCATTAGTTACAAATAAACAACGTTGGCGAATGCGACCTTGCATGAATAAAAATTGTGTCGACCACTTTTCGAAAAAAATTATAAAATCAATTGGTGCATTTTGGTAAAAAAAATCACTGATTATTAACACTAATGAATGACACTTTATTAGTAATATAAATTTTTTGCTTGACAAAGTTTGGAAGTGAAATTAAAAATTTCGTGTTCGCAGTGAAATGAAAGAAAATATATTTCATGAAGGTTATTTCAAAGAACAGATAAAATAGCGACATCTTACTATCGCTTTTTGACCTGACATTGCAGTAGTTATTTCAAAGATTAAAAAATAATTTAGGGAACAGTATAAAGATGCCATATTGTGTGTGATATTAGTACGTACCTTCAAGATGAAAATCCATTTCAAAAATTTTTAAAATAAATTTGCGATCACTAATATTTAGAAGAAAATGCAGATGATTATACGGGGTTTGACAACGTTAATAAGTGGCGAAAGCGACACTCAATTTGCGATTGAGCTACTCTCGTTCGCTTTTCAGCAAAAGGCAAACAAATTGCATATGAAGATAGCCCGATTCCTTATCTGTTCTAGGAAATGATTAATTATATTAGAAAATTCAATACGGGAACTTGACTTTTGGCCAACTTTTTATATCAAATACCCCACTGTGCGACGTTTTGATGTTTATGTTTGGAAAATTTTAAGGTTACAATAAAGTTTCATTTTTGTCAATATTTTGGATGAGTCGCGTTTTCTCGGTTTTCCCGCGGTTCCCTATAGCCAAAAAAATTAAGTGGCGCCTTTATATTTCCTCTCGCGAAGAGTTTGAGAGTACCCACCCCCATCTCACTGGAGCTGGCTGGCGACGCCGAAACGTCTGTCACGGCGTTCACTTGCAAGTACCAGTAGTAGGTAGCATTGCATTGAGATTATTTCTAACTAGTTTCCATTTTCTTTATTTCATTTTGACTTGACTTCATAAACAGTTGTTTATCTAACTAGTTTTTGGATACAAAATTTAAATAGAAGTTTTTTTTTATAACAACTCAACTCAATATTTGTGTATTAACGAACAATTCTGCTTGCGACTGAATTAACAACATAATTTTTCTTCATGTGATTAATTTCTTACCTGAAAGGAAGACATTTGAAAGACGTTTTAAAGTGATAATGATAATTTTATGCAACGTGCAGTTTGCGCTGTCCTGTCATTCCTGTTCAGTTCAGTGTGGAACAGAACGTCTGCCGCGGACGTGATGCTGATGAGTTGGGTCACGACAAATTTATCACAAACTTATTGTAAACTATTTCTTTTTCATAGTTAACCAGCCTGATGATGGCTCTAGCCGAAACCGGTTGCTGTTAAATACCTAACAATGAAGTTTGTCGTTTATACTCTTTCGCTCATTTTACATTCAACCACAAAACAACAAGAAGCATCAACCTAGGGATAGAAAAACACAGTCGAAAGTTTGTTCATCAGAGTGACGTTTCACAAATGGTATTTTACTATGGCTGTGGTGAGTGAACGGTCAAACTTGTCAGACTAAAGCACGTGGTCACTTTTTCCAAGCATTGATTGGTCAGGTGTTCTGAAAAATCGCGAGCAAGTAGTGCAAATTAAACACTGTGATGAATCTGGTACTTATCGAAATTTCTTTTCTAATAAAGCAATTTCCGATTACGGAGTACCGCAAGGTTCAGTCCGTGGACCATTTCTCTTTAATATACAGGGTGAGTTTATTCGATGTTTAGCATGGGGATCTTAGAAACTAGTAGAGCTAGAGAGAGGAAAGATTTGTAGTTTTAGGTGGTCAGTATAATGCAGCTTTTGTTTCTTACTTACAGTTCATGGCTGGCTAGATATTTCGAAAAAACTGATTCTTTACAATTTCGTTAAATGCACATAGCTCGGTTATTCTTGATTTTAGAGAAAAGTTGTAAAGGTAAAAGTTGTACTGAATTATGTTCTTAATTAAATAGTCTAACTAAATTTTCCATATAAATTCCTATTTTTGAGTTATGACATAAACTTCGGTTTTCTTAAATGGAAACCCTAGTAGGCCATGGCTGCAAAAAAATGGCATTTTTTTACCTTTCCAAAGATGTATCATTCGATTTGTTTATTTAAAAAATAACGGATATTCGGCAGTTTTTCACTTTCGAAATTGTTAATATGGTTAGCGACGGAAACAAATGTTTATTTGTATAGGTAAAACAGCAACATCCTCATATCGCTTTTTAACCTGACATTGCAGTAGGATAGACAATTTCAAGCGGGTTTGCTACATAATAAATCACCCTACGCAAGGCGGCCATGCTTGCTGTCCAAGCAGAATAAATTGACTACTTTCTAGTAGAACTTTGTCAAATTGGCAAAATCTACTAGTACACCTTCTCTCAAGTCTTCTATTGTCGCACACAACCTTCGGATAGACCGATAACCGAGCTATTTGCATTTAACGAAATTGTAAAGAAACAGTATCACAATAAATTCTCAATTGTCTTGGCACAGTCACGTACAATCACTAATCCCTCGATTAGGCAGATCAGCTTTCGCTATTAAAAGAATAAATCAAATGTGCGATACTAAATACCTCAAAATGACGTACTTTGGATATTTTGAATCAATTTTACGCTACGGCATAATAATATGGGGACAATCCATGTATTTTCAGGAGATACTTAAACTGCAAAAGAAAGTAATTAGGACAACAGCGAAACTAAATGTTAGAGATAGCTGTAGGGAAGCTTTTAAACAATTAGGAATAATGACTGTATGAAACTATTTTGTTCATCTTTAAAAATA
Organism: Prosopocoilus inquinatus; assembly: GCA_036172665.1. Lineage (NCBI taxonomy): Eukaryota > Metazoa > Arthropoda > Insecta > Coleoptera > Lucanidae > Prosopocoilus > Prosopocoilus inquinatus. The sequence goes on from CM069870.1 coordinate 49,130,470, forward strand.
AAAATATTTTCTTGTTAATCATGATGTACATAACTATAATGCGGGACACCTTATTTTCTGCGAGCAGAATAACCTCGTCACAGATTATATTCAATGAGCTTTCTTTTTAACGGAATATATTTTTTTTAATAAATTGCCGTCTGAAATTCAGGCATTACACTCCGGGGCCCTGTTCAGGTCGGAAGATTAAAAATTACTTTTTAAATTCTGTTTATTACACAGTTGATGAATTCACGAGCTTATAGCCTATGTACTTTGTACTTAGAAAAAAATCATTAATACACAAACTTTATCATAATGTAATCGTTTTCACCACTGTAATATGCACATTTTATGTAATTTTTATTAAGTAATCACTTGACGATGACTACGATTATTTTCTATTTTTTTAATATTTTCTGTGATATTTCTGCAATTTGTGTATTTTTATGACCAAGGAGAAGAAATCGGGCCACTTGTTCCGCGCTCAGCACGAAAATTTAATACTCGGACTGTACTAGCTCCGTCCGCAGTATTTGGAAGGGAGTTATCTCATCTGGCTGCAACTAGCACAATACTGTCGACTTGTAGGCGTTTTTTATTGTTTGCAATTAAATATTTAAAGTATGTGGTGATTTGCAGCGTCTATTACATGAATTTTTATATTTTCGAAGAGAAACTTTCTTCTATTATGTGCTAGGATGTGCGAACGTTTTGACGATGAAATACATTTAAATCGTTTAGTCGTCGAAGAAAAAACCTGAACTAACTCGCATATCTTCCCTCGCCAGTAAAACTACTGTGAGGTTTGATAGAATTACAGAAACTGACTTGAACATATCAATTCTGTCAGTTAGTATTCATTGGCCAAGGTATGTGCCAAGATATAAGTATATCTCATCGTGGAATGTTGAACTAACGCGTGACTAGCTGTAGGAATCTATTTTTTTTTTTTTTAATAATGGTTCTAAACTGTGGCTCTAAATTGGACCGTAGTTGGCTCAATGCAGTATTATCTACTGATATATGTACTTCATTTCGAAATATATTTCTTACCAGTTAATTTCATTTTGATGTCACTGGCCGTTATTCATTTACTTTTACGCGGCATTTTAATTATCTTTGATTCGCCATTTTCGTTGCCTTTTGTCAGCAACAATAAATAGAAGTGTATAACTGTGCTTCTATTTGGGATATGTATAAGTGTGTCCCAGATTGAATAGGCTACCATGGGTAACTTTCTTATTAGCGAAGATAGAGATTTGGTTAAATGGGCAATGTTTTGCAGTTTTATGTGCTAATTCAGATGCCGTTAAGAAAATCTGAAAATTCCGAATATTCCGATATTATCGCAGAAAAACTGAAAATCGATATTTTTTTAATGTCTAATAACTTCGTAATTATAAGAAATATGAAAAAAAGTTTGATATAGAAGTTACTAGGTTTGATAAACTACAGTCGAGAGTTGAGTCAAAATAAAATTCAAGATGGCGGCTTTCAGGATCTTGATAGCAACTTTCTTATTTTAAATGGATGCCATATTAGATTTTTATACGGTTAAATAGCATTTTCTTTTCTCGTTTCAACTGTGTATAATAACCCATACTTAAATAAAAAGAATATTTAAAAATTCATATTTTTATTTTAAATCAAGCAAGGGAGGAAAATAAAAGTTGCTTTTACTTGTAAAACAAAAATAAAACAAAAGAAAGTTATAATAAATGTTCACAGTACCTGGCCGCTAATTCTGAAACACAATTGACATCATTTTGTGGCATTGCTGTGAAATGAAATGCCTGTATAACTGCTTCACGTAATTCTGCATTGTTGTTACAATTTAAATTATTCCCATATTTTTATTTTTTACTGTGCTCCAGAAATACAAATCAAGTGGTGTTAAATCCCAAGATCGGGGTGGCCACTGGTTAACTGTATTTGTAACTGATACTATTTTATTTGTGGGCATAGTAAAAAATAAAAAAAGTGAGTATTTCAACTATAAAAACAAAAAATTTCGTGAGAGGTGCAGACATTTCGTCGTATTAATCGAAATACCCTAAAAAGTGCAACCAAGAGTGTCACAGAACGGTGTCAAATGTTTCAGAGATAATGGTTAGACACTGAGCAGTTATTTTTATAACTTTCTTCTGTTTTATTTTGGTTTTGTAAATAAAAGTAATTTTTATTTTTCCTCGCTTGCTTGATTTAATATAAAAATATGATTTTTTTTAAATATATTTTATTCAAGTATTGGTTGTTATACATGGTTGAAACGAGAAAAGAAAATCCTATTTAATCGGGTAATAATCCAAAACGGCATCCATTTAAAATAAGTAAGTTGCTATCAATCAATGTTTATAAAGTAAATAGGTCGCTTCTTAACTATTCAAGGTCACTTCAAGACGCGTCGTGACTGCCTTATTAATAACGTGGTTACGAACTGCAACTTTAATAAAATATAAATAGAATACATTTTAACAATTTTAGCATACGATATATCTTTGTTATGAAATAACTATTTATTGTTTTACCTTAAAATCATGATCTTAACCTCAAATATCGAACTAGAATTGTACATCAATACTAGTTTTTTATAGCCATTTCATTCCCGTATATTTACAAACAAAATGACTGCGTTATTACCATTCCAATAAAATCAGAATAAAACGCATTAATTGTCTTATGTCAATGGTAAGCATACAGAACTATTTGAATTGGGCAGGCAGAGTGACGTAATTCCCACGCCCAATATCAGATGGTGATTGGTCGAAAGTTACGAAACAACCTGTAAGTATATAAACCTTGGATATCAATATCTTGAAAACCGCCAACTTGAATTTTATTTTGACTCAATTTTCAACTGTATTTTATCAAACCTAGTAACTTTTATATCAATCTTTTTTTCATATTTAAATTACAAAGTTATTGGACATTAAAAAAATGGCGATTTTCAGTTTTTCTGCGATAATATCGGAACTATTCGGAATTTTCAAATTTTCTCAACGGCATCTGAATTAGCACATAAAACTGCAAAATATTACCCACTTAACCAATTCTCAATCTTCGCTAATAAGAAAGTTACCCATGGTGGCCTACTCAATCTGGGACACACTATATTGGAGTTGACCCTATTGATCATGTCAAGAGAATTTAACTGGCGCCCCGGATTGTTTATTGGATGCTCAAATACCGTTTAACTCACGACGTCCCTCTCCGATAATTTGAGTTTTGAGCTAGCCGAGCCAATGGTTTGTCCGTCCCGTTTAAGATTCGATACCGCCCTTCCTGTTGGGAGCAGACGCTGTAATTCACCGAAAGGTAAATCTGTTTTGCAAATGAGGTATTGTGTACGTTTTTACTTTACCGTTTGGCATCCCCGCACAGTAACCACGACCCGCTGTTACCAAAGAGAACCAACAGCTAAAACATTTGTTATCTATTGTGTGCTCAGCGAATCCACGGTCCCTTTTTCCTTTTCGTTTCATCAAGTAATAAAAAGCATTTATCTGGACCTTTAAAATGTGTCTTTGAAATATCCGGTATATAATTTACTATTTATTATTATATCAACTAATGAGAAATAATAATAGGATAGTCATAGCACGTGATTAAGTCTTAGGCTCAATTCTCACACGGCAGCGCGTCGCGTCATTCTGCTGCCTCTAAAAGTTGTCATAATTTTAAATGAAGCAATTCTCACTCGGCAGCATTTTATGCCAAAAAAATACATGTAAAAATTTGACGCGACGCGATGCGCTGCTCGTGTGAGAATTAAGTCTTAGGCTCAATTCTCACACGGCAGCACGCCGCGTGGCGTCATTTTGGTTCCTATGCTTCTACATGTAATTTTTTGACATAAAATGCGGCCGGGTGAGAATTGCTTCATTTAAAACAATGGCACAAAGTCACAAATTACAAGTTAACAAAGAAGTAAAATATGCGTGAGAAATAATAAGTGTTAATTTCAAAATTCGTTCGGATGAGAAATAGTAAGTGTTAATTTCAAAATCCGAAAGCATTATCTGTGAAAATGTTTGTTTCGACAAACGTTTGTCGCAGTGTTAAAGTAGGACATAACCTAACTTTTAAATGTCATAATAATACAAATCGTAACAAGAAGAATGTAAATTACAACTCACTCACAAATTTAAATTATTTTTTACTTAAGATATTGTAATGTCCATATATGAGATCGCCGGGCAGCATTGGCAGCATTGTAATGTCCATATATGAGATCACCGAGCACCAATTCTTGCACCAATGTCATGCGGTAAAGTAACTGCTTTGCATCTTCATGTAAAATTTTGTGGCACCTTCCAACAAAAAGCTCGAACTAGTCAAATTGATTGTAATAACGAGCGAATAGAGATGTAAGGAGCATTTTCCATTGTATGTATTGCACTTTCCATAACCTTAGTAGTATGTTTTCATGGTTGATTGTTTTGATGGTTGATCCTACCGGATGATGAAATGAACACTTGTTATAATTTGCATGTAATAGGTGTTTACGATAATTGGAACGGTATATACCAGTTAATCTCTTCTCTCACTCTTACCTGCATTAAAAGCATTCGTTCTATCTTATTTTGTTACCCTGATCTATATACCGCTCCAATTATCGTAACCGCCTATTTTTATACAATAGAATACTTGACATGCTAAAGTCCCCCGGAAACTTTTCGTGCTCCTGCTAAAACTTATGATCGTTTAAAGCGAGATTAACTCAAGAAGATACAAGAACATTCAAATTAAGAAAGGAGGTCACTCTATAGTGGAGTGATTGAGTCTTGAGGCTCGGAAAAGTTTTAGTTCTGCAGAACTAACTGATATATTAATAAAACTTTAAATTGTCGGCGTTTAAAAATAAATAAGTAAGTAAATTTATTTCCTATTTAAAAGGTGTATGTCGAAGTTTAATTATAATAAAAGAAAAGAATTTTAATAAGTTCAGAGAATCAACTTAAAAGAAGTAATTATTGCGATTGTCTTCCTTTAATTTAGAATTTTTGAACTTACCCATGAAGGCGGAAGGTATAGATGTTAAAAAGAGTTTTTGACTTCGCACTGGCACCCCGGTCTCCGAATCCTGCATCTCCCGCACCAGCCCCTCCATCTGTAAAATTAATTAATTCATATTAAAATTAATATGTATTTTAGATAAAATACTACATAAATGAAAAGGACAAATTGTCGTATTTTAACTGGAACTAAATGAGTTGTACATACATACTTTTGATCAACATTGCTGCAACAAGAAATAAGAAGCAATCAGTAGCAAGTCTAGCAATGCCACAAAGTTTTCGGAGTACCAGACAGATCACTGCCAGTAGGAAATATTATACTTTGCAATTTTACAACTTTTACAACCATACATGCTGACCCAATAATAAAACCGGCAATGGCAAATACAGGGATTTAAAATGGACCCAAGTACATTCAACCAACTTAATTAATTATTATTTGAAAGGCAAAGGCATTAATTATTAGTAGTAGATAAATTTAACAAACTTTATAAATAAATTAATTATAAATTAAGTAAGTAGGTAAATGAAATAGTCCGAGAGCCAGTGGACTTTTTTGACAGAGTTTATATCGATTAAAAAATTTTCTGTAAATATATTTACATTTATTTTATTTTATCTAAATACGAAATGGTCGTTCTGGTGGGCAAATCCGTGTGTCAGCGTATCAGAAAAAAGTTTGAAATTGAAAAAAGAGTTAATCAAGTAAAAAAGAAGTATAACACTTCAAAGTTTAATACATTACATTTGACACATTTTTAAGTGATATAAAAAATGGGTGACGGGACATTTGCGCCGCTCGCGTTAAATTTACGGGAAACGATGAAGTAATTTCTACGTCTCTTACGGGCGGACATCTCCATAACTGAAACAGACAGAAAAAACTAGTGGCCAAGTCTCGATTCCTCTTTTCCGTTTTTACAAGTATATTCTTTCTACTATTGCTCAAAAAATGAATGTTTACGCATTAATTTGAATCAGCAAAACACACGTTTTAATCATTAGAAAAAATCGCGCACTGTGAAAAAATAATTTCTGATAATTTTTTTTAAATGTCAGAAATTCTCGTTTTTTTACCGTAAAAAAAAATTTCGCGTGTTGTAAAAAAAAGAATTTCTGATTTTTTAAGTATTTTTTTTTCACAGTGTGAGAACTTTTTTTTCAGGGTAAAAAAACGCGTGTCCTGCGCACTCAAATTAATTGATTAATAATAATAATTTTTTTGAACAATTGTAGAGAAAAGTTGTAATACACACGCAAAGCCAGTTATTTGAGCTTTCGAATGTATTTTCTATATCGACCTAACAGTCTCGCCAAAAAATCTAACAATCTCAAGCTTAAAAGACCTTTGCTTTGCACACTTAATATAAAAATAACTATTTTGGATTCATTTCTTGAATTAACAGGATACACCGCTCTTTTTATTATTCTTTCCTATCGTAGTCTTAGTAAACTGTGTTTAATACAGTGTGATGCAGTGACGACTTTTTTTGTTTTTATTAAATATTAATCGACTTTTATTAAAATGTTTTAACACTTTTGGCTGCGTAAATAATTTCATATACACGTTATTTTACAAAATTCCGTTATGAAAATTTGAGAAGAGTAATATCGCGACCAATCTAGGAAGAGCTATCTGACATTGTTTCAAAAATTATTTTCTTATCACGATTCATAAAATGATATACAATATTAAAAATACAAAAAAAAATAAATACTCAAATTGTAAAGCATAAAACTGAACACCTATTAAACTAAATTTGCGTGCATTCAAGTGTAATAAAAACAAAGAAGCCCTTACTAGATCTGTCTCGAGGCTGGTCAAAACATATGAACAAAACAGCTGGTTACTATTTAATAAAAGTAAAAAAAATCGACACTGCAGCCTGTTAAGACTGGGATGGGAAAGAACAATAAAAGAGGCAGTTTATTCTATTAATTTAAGAGCCAACAAAATACATATTTTTGAAAACGGAAAAAAAATCTTTATTTAATGATGAGACTGGCTACTATGATAACTTACATATTTAAAAATATATAATTTTATGTTTTAACATGAAAATTTAACTAATGACCAAAAAACCAACTATACTGCTGATTTCTTTTCGAAACAGTGCCATAATAATGCTAAAGTTGTTTTTTTAATAAAAAAATAAACGAGATAGCTCCGATTGACGAAACTTGAAAACAAAAGAAGATAGTCAATTTCTATTTGTATTATTGATTTTATCTCTAAAAACTGAGATCAATTCTTGGCTATCAGTTTTTTCCTTCTCTCACCAAAATTGATACACACCGTACAAGGCTTATTTTATATTGTGCAACCTGTCTAGAAACTTTATTTCAGGAGCTACAGAAGAAACTTTAAAACCAAAAGTTGTAGGGTTTTATGCTTATTAACTTTCAAAGTTATATCAAAAAACAAAAGCACGCCACAAAGAGAAGAAAAAAATAAATTATGTTTTTTGAATGGAATGACTTGTATATAATTTGCTAAAATGAAAGGCATTTTTCTTCCTGAATTCAAAAATACAAGATATACGTTGTCATGAACCGTTCATAATATAAACAATTGAGCTTAAAATACTAATACATTCGCGGCTAAAAAGAAAGAGGGCCTGGAAAGACACTGACAAAATTTCTAAATGGTTGGCTGTTTTAGGTACTATAATAATATAATAATAATAATAAGTATAAATAAAATTAAATATAAAATATAATATAATTATAGGAAACATTAATTTTTTAAGGAAGTGTAAACAACACAAGAATACATAGAAAGGGTTGCAAATTAAAATTATAAATGAAGCTGTTTCTTCTCCGATGAGAAATGTAACTAAAAATTTTTTTAACTTTAAACTGGACAGAATTATGATTGGAATTACACTCAATGTTTCGCTATAGATTTATAGGTTCGTCAGGAGTGAAACGTTGAGTGTAATTCCAATCATAATTCTGTCCGGTTTAAGTTTAATTTTTTTTTTAGTTAAAATTAAAAGATTAAAATAGGTAAAAATACAAAAAACCCACAAAAATAATTAAACTTGTGTGTTAGTAAGTGATATCACAGCTAATTGCCGCATATTAATACATATGATTACTTTTGATCTACAAGAAATAAGTTTTCAGATAAATTTCGTCACGAAATAAGAAGTCTACAGGTTAATTTTCGTCTATACAAGAAATAAATAATTTCCCAAAACGATGGCGCAAATGTTTAACTTTAAATCTTTACCTATGCGGTTATCGAGCACTTTTTCTTAGAAGGGCGCAAATGTATCGGCGGCGCAAATGCGTGCGGCGCACGTGTCCCAGAATCAAAAAAATTATATACAAAATTTTTTTGAATAATGTACGTAAATATTCGTCAGTTTATTAATAATTTTTAATGGAAGCCGAGGAGAATAAAATTAAAGTGAAACTCAATGATAAAACATTACAGATGTAATTAAGTTGTAGATTTAATTAGGTTTAATAAGGAAACAAAAATTTGAGATTCAAGATATTGGCTCTAGGACGACGAAGTATACGTCGGTACCCGATATACGCTCTCTCTCACACGCGTGCCTCTGTATAATCGTCTCTCTGTGCACTCACGTCAAATATACCTTAACATTTACACTTTATAAAGATAAAGACGAATACTTTCTGTATTATGCAGGAGAAACGAAGCATGGGAAAAGTGGCACAGGTTTCTTGATAGATAAAAGATTTAGAGAAAGAATTATAGAATTTAAGGGAATAAATGGAAGAATCTTTTAATCTAAGAGTAAAAAGCGGGATAGCGAATATAACCATAGTAAAGGTTCATGCACCGTCAGACGAAACGAAAAATGGTGAAAATGATGGCGATTTTAATACTAAAATAGGTAAAGAAATGTATCCGGGGGATGTAGCAGGAAAATATTAAATACATGAGACAGCCAGAGATAACGAAGAGAGACTATGTAACCTAGCAATATTAATGAACATGTATATAATGAGCATAAAATTTAAGCATAAGAAAGAACATAAGTTGCTTGGAATCTACCAGAGAAAACAACGTTAAACCAAATTGATCATGTCCAAGAAGAGAATGAAAAAGGATACAACATGACGTACACGTGTACGGAGGAGCTAATGCAGACAGCGACCACCAATTAGTAATAATAAAATGATAATAATAAATAAATAAAAATAAAAATATGCGGAGAAAAATTGAAATTTAGAAGAGCTAAACAATAAAGAAAAGGAAAAGAATTACGAAAAAGAAGTGAAGGAACATTTAGAAGTGTCAAGCAAATGAAGAAATTGATACAGAGTAGCATAAATAATATAATAAACGCGACATAAATTGTGCTAGGGAGAAGAAAAATAGGAAAGTAAAAAAGAATGGTTCGCTACCAAGTGCGAAGAAGTCATGAAAGAGAAGAAAGAAGTCAGAATACGATGGCTCAAGACAAGAAAAGAACATGATTTCAAAAAAGACGAAGAGAGCGTAAGAAAAATCACTAAACTAATGAAATAAAAGTATAAAAGACTCAATAAATAAAGGAAAAAATGAATGAAACAGAAACAACAGCACAAATGGTACTAAGTTACCCCGGTCATCAGAAAAGTAGAAAAGGAAGACTGCAATAATGTCTAACATCGACATGAGAAGTAGAAAGGGTAGACCTGGCAGAAAGAGAAGATGAAGATATATCATAGCAGAGGAAGAGTACGTTGAAGTGCCAAAAAACCTAAAGAGAAGTAAGCCTAGACGATATAAATTACGAACTAATAAGAAATGGAATCAAAACAAAAAATGTATGAAATAATAGGCAAAATATAAAACATTCTGTTCAATAACATTTCTTATGGTTATTGCAATGATGTCTGACACTTTATTATTATTATTTTTTTTTCAAGCAAAGTTAAAGTCAATTAATAAATTAAAGTAGATGCTCGAAATGCCCTCCATGGTTTTCAAAACGTACGCTCGTTCTTAATCCAGTTAGTTAGTTTCTGTTTCAATTCAATTCAAAACGAGTGACGAAGTTTAGTACCGTATTCGGATCCAATCACATTAAAGAAAAACTAAGGTTCGTGAAATGTTGAGAGCTGCTGATTATTTTTTAATCTGTGATGATTGCCTAACGTGGTCTTAAGTCATAGACTTGTCAATACCTCAGGAGCGCGAATGCTAAAGTAATTAAAAAAGAATACATTGTTACAGAATTCCAAAATTACCACTAGACTTTTTCATTTCTTTACTAAAGGTGAGATGATACAAGTTTGGCACGTTACCTGCATCGCCCGGTATTTGTCGCTAAAAATTCACTCGTAAGTGGAGTGGGTTATTACAATAGCTATACAGACAAATATTAAATAGTTTATTGTAATTTACATTATAGCTAAGAAAATGAACAAAAAGTTTGAAATAATGTTGTTTTACCATAATTACCAACAACCTTTATCAAAATCATAGCTTACTGCAATTAAAAATTTTTAAAATGACGCCTTCTCATCTATTCCTTTTGGCCCGGTTTTAAATGGCCGATTAGTTTAGTTTTTTTACTTAAAATGGTAAATGTGTTATTAACTTCTCGTAATTTATAATTACTTTTTAATTTCGCTCTAGTGTGCACCACCATAAAAAAAACCGGAGTGACACTGTCTATTTTCACCGAAAAGTTCGGTGAATTTAGATTCTCGTCTATTTTCACCGAATTTTTCAGGGAAATTAGACACTTAACATTTCGGGTCTAAATATACCAAAAATTGTAGTGCGAGTAGATTCATGTCTATTTTCACCGAAACTTGTCAGAGAAAGTAAATTAGTCAGCAATTCAACCGTGACCATTGGTAATTTTTTTTTAATAGTCGGCAAGTAAATTCTACCTTAGCTCTAGTGATAGATACATACTGCGTATGCATATCTGTTGAAAACTTTAATGTTTTAACAACAAATGTTGCACGGGAATACGGTTACTATCCGTCCGGCAAAAGGAGGGCACGTCCTACTTTTGTAAACAAATTTTGAATTTCGGCCGGTTTTTTACCGTCCGGCATTTTTTTGTGTAAAAGATTTATGTCTGTTCTTTCGTTCCTTCAACTGTGTTGCAACAGGCCGAATAGACGAAGCAGTAACAAAATACATGCAACATGCAAAGTATTTGAAAATACTCGTTGATAAACGGTGAAGTAGTTTAGTAATTCATATGTTTACGAATCAATGCAAATTTTAATATTTATTTGCTCTGGATCCTGCATACCAACGTTATAGATGTAAGTAATTGAAACATTAGTAGGATCGAATTTTATTAAATTCAAAAATGTCGTTTTTTGCTATGTCCTCCTCTTTACCAATAAATGTTCTCCTTTACCAGCAAAGCAAGTGGTAACCCTACAAGGGAATAACATAATGGTATCATTCCAATACTGTTGCTGTGCACTGCCTACTAATTAAAACAATTCGATACATTCACATAGACATTTTATGAATGGTGGTTTCGATGAATGTAGAACTTATTTAACAATAAAGTTGCAGTTCGTGAAATAACTTTGATTAATTAAGAAGCTATAGGTGTAAGTTTAAGAAGAAATTAAGAAAGTTAAACTTCTGTAACTTTCTTGATATTGAGTTTTGATCAAACGCGAATTAAGAAAAAATTTATTTATCTCCAGCTGCCCTCTCCATCTCTTCCGTATTTGTGAGACACCCAGTATATTCTATTCCAGCTCCATACACATAACGTCGACTTCGTCCGCTGTCTAATTACTTGTAGCATTGTGTGCTTTGCTGTTCTCCTTTGCAAAGTTTCGATGGCGTTAAATGAGCTGTACCAACTCATTTACACTTCAAAGGTTGGGGTTTAGTTCCCGTTCCTAATTTGCCTGTAATGAATTTTTCTTCGCAAGCAGATTGATACGCTGATTACAGTCGGCGCTAATATCAAACGAAACACGAATCGAAACGTAATATCTTGTTATTAACCAAGCTCTTTGCTACCCTTGTAAAATACAGCCAATCATCAGTTCAGATTTGACCGCATAGAGATTAAAATATGGAAACGTTTAATGATCTAAATTTTTAATATAATTTTCAAATTAGTTTGATTCAGGAAAAAATATAATAAATTCTTTGACATAGCACGCCTGAGTTTTAAGATACCCAAGCCTATCCGATACGATTTTGTAGTCACACTCTTAGGAGACTTTTTGAGACCTACTCTTGAGTCACTAGACACTAAAGAGTAAGCAGATTCAGAATGGTTACAAAACTGCAACTTAATACGTCCAGTTATTCCCAAATTCAGACACGGTGCATCCGTATTATTGTACCTAAATATTTCTTATTACTAGAGCTGGGATTATTATATTCAAATTGCATATTTGCTTCTATGACGTATATGGGCAAAATTCTGTCTTTTCAGGACATACTAAACAATTTTAAATTATTATTATTTTTTGTGTTTTGTGTTTACCCAACAAGGTCCTAAGTCATAGACTTGTCAGGACCTCAGGCCCGGGAGTGTATTTTTGAGTGTGTAAAATGTTCCATGGCTTTGTTACTTCCAAACCTCCTCGCCGTTGAAGGGAAAGCAGTGTCGAATTTTCTCCCCAACATTTATTCATACGTACTCCCCACATTTCACAATGAATTTCCACAGATATATTTTAGATACCATTTAAAGGTGACTCTTCCATTTGTCGCAGCATAAGCTGCTTTCTTTCGCTCACAAAATCGTGATTCACATGTGTTTTGTTTCAAAACAGACATTATTCTTTTGAATCTCTCTATTTTTAAAACTTGTTTGGATTGAATTATGGTTATTTACAAATTAACTGTCAATAAAAAATTCAAGTCAGGTGTTTTGTTGCAACAACTACAAAATTCAGGTCCAAACTATTCGAAACACGATTCGAACTTTTAACCGAAAGAAAGCACCTTATTAAAATGCCATTTGTGAAACGTCACTTTGATTAACAAACTTTCGACTGTTTTTTTTATCCCTAGATGAGATTATTGTGCAACAAGGATAGATAAAAAAAATCACTAATGTCGCTACCTGAACACGGAGTGTGTCGATTTAGAACGTTATTCATTTCAATATATTCCGGACAATTTTGACGAATGCAATACCAACAGTTCTGGTCGAAGGACCAAAAATATATTTTTTTATTATAATCTCGTCAAAATGCCAAAAGTTACAAATGGCGGGACTAAACGTGCAATAGTGAAAGCGTTTAATTATTGTGTAAGGGAAACGAAGCGGATTTGAAGAACTATCGTGCTAGCAGAAGAATCTAAAAGTGTGCGCTTTGGAAGAGGTGATGAAAAAAGTAGACAGAATTCTAAATGAGGTTCAAATAACCATGGAAAAGGTTCTAAGTTATCAGCAACAGAAAGAAGATCCTGCTATTTAAATTTCCATTACTTCTTTAATGAAAAAGTAAATAATTATCAACTGTTTGCTGGGGACGATACTTCTCGTTTTCACGGAATACTTGCTTCAGTTCAACCGGCAACGGTGGCAGTGGTTGTTTTCCAAAATATAACCATAAAATTAAAAGTAAGCGTCAATCAATTTTCTGACAGAAGTATTTTTTAGTGATACCAACAGAAAGGTCACCCTAACATGGCCTACGCCGAGTCTAAAAAGATCGTGAACGCATATTATATGAAAATATTTGCAATTAAATTTGTAGCACTCGTTCTATTGGGGCACTCCGAGTTCGATTCACTACGATCGTCGTACCCCAACCCCATTCATGCTGCAATAAGCTTTCTTCTGAAACTTGTATAACAATATACTATTATTTCATAAGTGGTATGAACAGTTTATGTATATTTCAAGCATTAAATCATCTTCAAAAAACTAGGTAGTTTTATGCAATCTTTTAAAATACCAGCTCTATCTAATTAATTTTCTACGTGATACTTAAATTTCAATAGAAGTTTAAAAAGTTTTGACAGTAATGAACGGAAGAGTTATTGTACCTTTCTAAGTGTAATTCTTTTCCTTGGAAAATTGCATAAAAGTCAGATTACCGCCGATAATCTTTTCGAAGTTATAAAACTAAAACAATTTTGTGTCACTTTAAATGATTGAGTATTCACCGTTTTATAGATTCATTATTGCAGGATTTTACATGATGCCAATAGTGCGTATTCGGTAGATAGCGTCTTTATTAATGCAGATTTTTTAAATTTGTTTTCGCTATTACTTACCTATGGTGTCATGTGCCAAAACAAAGTTTTTAAATGGAACATATCACACTAGTCAATTCAATCAAATTCATACATTTTGCAATGCCTCTGGGCAGGCATATGGAACGTATGTTTATTTATGCTCTTGCACTGGTGATGAGACCTTTGTACAATTAATTTGTGCCAAATCCAGAGCAGCCCTACTTAAACTTATAACATTACATAGACTAGAACTTTGCGTGTGGGAAATTTATATTGTAATGTTTGTTTAGTTTTCAATGTTGTCAGAACTGTTTCCTAACCTAATAAAGTCTCCTCGGTAGATCATTACTGTGCCTTTGCTACCAAGATTGCGGCGCCTTATTAAGGGCACAATTGATACAGAAAATTGTTCAAGTTTTGTATTTGAAAATCGAACACACCTATTTTTGGACAGACTCTACAATCGTTGTATCTTGGTAATCTGCACCTCCAAACTATGGAAGTAGCCAATCGTGTAGCAGAAATTCAATCACTTAATGGAAGTAATGTAACATGGAATCAAGTAATCTTAACTGAGAACGCTGTCGATTCAATCTCGCAAGGCGTTATTCCGGAGCGTTTCATTTCAGCTAATCTTTGGTGTTCTGATGGATAAGTGATCAAATTTACAAATTATCAGCCAGTAAAAGGATCACCTGGAACTGCTGTGATACACCTGAACGGCGTAAGTTCAATTTATTAGTCACCAATTTACAACCAATTGGATGGCCAACATAGGGTTATGGAATTGAAGCAAGTGCAACCGCAGTCCACCATTTGTATTATGTCATAGGCAACTTGTTTTCCATTTACTTACATGTTAAAAGTCACCCACAGAAATGGTTATTTAAGGGGATTATCATTTACTTGGTGAAGTATTTGATGATTTCTGTGTTAATTTAAATACCCATTTGCATAAATATAACAGTTTCAAGCAGTGCTTGTGGCTGGATAAATAGATTTAAAGCCTCAACAATTTCTTCAGTAAAAGTTAGATTTCAATGCAGAGAGTCACTCCAAAATCATCAATATAATAAATTAGACACCTACAACGTTCATACATATGTCAAGGATCAATATGTTGAAAAAGAAGTACACTTGTAAGCTGTAATGTTCAGGGAAGTTTTACGATATGTATTTTTATTATTAATGTTTTATTGCTTTTATGTTATTGTAATTAATACTTATTATGATATCAAAGTAAAGAACTTCATGAAGGTGTTAATTACAAGTAATGATTACGTTTATGTTGCAGATTTCTACTAAGTAAAAATATTTTAAAATTGCGGTTATGTACTCTTCGCAACTCTTTAAAATAAGCAATTTAAACCAAAGAGAATATTCAAACTTTACGGTGACCACTTTAGGTTAAAAACACACATCCAAAGGAAGGGCAATCAGACTTTAAAAATTCCCTTCGGCATTGACTTATGTTTTACCCAAGGCCTCCGTTATTGCAAGTAATTATTATTAGACAGTCAATTTTTTTCTAATTTAAACCTAGCTGTTCTAAAAGAAGCAAGACCACATAAACTATTTTTGATGATTGTTATGATTAACAGGTATTTGAAAGTTAAAGCTTTCCTAAAGAAAAATTTTTCTGTTAAACATTGCTACTCCTGTTAACAAGAAATTAAAGCAATTAAAAGTCGAGAGATACAAACGCACATAACTCTTTGTACAGACACAAATTATCTACACTAATTATCGAGTAAAATTAGGCGTTCTGGCGGCTGTACGCTTCTAATGCAGCGTTAATTATATATGCAAATAACTAGTGCAGATGTTGCACAAACAAAATTTTCACAAGAAATAAAAGAACATGTTAAAGTCTATCGATTTATGCTATTTGTGAGTTTTCGCCCATCGACTTGATTGGCTGATTATCGAGTACAATTAGGCGTTCTGGCGGCTGTACGTATTTAATGCAACGTCATGTATAAACAGGCATAATTTTTGTGCAGATATTGCACAAACGAAATCTTCGCAAAAAATGAAAGAGCATATTAAAATCTATCGACTTATGCTATTTGTGAGTTTTGTTGCACAAACGAAATTTTCGCAAAATATGAAAGAGTACGTTCAAATCTATCGATTTATGCGATTTGTGAGTTTTGGTCCATCAGTTTGACTGGCTAATTATCAAGTGCAATTAGGCTTCCTGGCCGATGTATGTATTTAATGCAGCGTCAAACACGCCTAACTTTTTGTGCAGATATTGCACAAACGAAATTTTCGGACAACATTTCTATCATGTTGTCCGAAAATCACGTTCAAATCAATCGGATTATGCTATTTGTGAGTTTTGGTCCACCATTTATAATTAACATTGCATTAAATACGTACAGCCGCCAGAACGTCTAATTACAATCAATAACTAATCAGTCAAATTGATGAAGGGCAGCTGCAGGATATCAAAATAAAGCTTTTTTCTTAAATCGTTTTTGACCAAAATCCAATAATAAGATAGTTACAGCAGTTTAACTTTCTTAATTTCTTCTTTAACTTACACCTACAGCTTCTTAATTAATAAAAATTATTTCACAAAATGCAACTTTATTGTTAAATAAACTCTAAATTTATCAAAACCACCATTCATAAAATGTCTATGTTAATATGTTTCCTAGCTTTGCTTTTAAATAGTAGGCGGTGCACAACGACATGAAAACCCGTTTTTGGGCATTAAAAGAAAAAATGAAATAGCCGTAACTCTAAAGTGGCTCCATTTTGTAAAATAGTTGTTTATTGTAAAACAATGTTCAATGAACTCCTAAATGCGTCAAATTAAAAATTTGAAGAGTAAAATATTACGACAGAGAGTAACTTTTGCTCGTTAATTAATATCACTTTAAACTCTTGTGATTTTTTAGTTACTGATTTTTTACCAAAAAATTATTTAGAAAAAAGCTTTAATTTGATTTGCCCTAGCTACCCTTTTAATCTCCTCCGTAGGTTATGAGACACCCAGTATAATTAACGCTGCATTAGAACCGTAGAACCACCAGAACGCCTAATTTTACTCGATAATGAGCCAATCAAATCAATGGGCCAAAACTCACGAACAGTGTAAATCGATATATTTGAACACGCTCTTTCATTAGACACTTTGGACAAAGTTGTTATCCGTATCCGTACGACGTATACGTATTGTGAAACGTTTAGCTCCTCCCATTTTTCGTATCTTTCTAGATGCGTTTAGTTTATCGCGGCTTGGCGTGCGGTGTTTTTACTAGGAACATACCAAAAACTAGTGAAGATATCCAAAACTTAAACTGTCATTTTTATTTTTTATGTTTTGTAAGAATACATTTTTAACACGCATACAAACCTGTTAAATGTCCGACGGAAAACATTAACCAAAATCCATTGCCCTACCCTAACTGAAGAACTCTGAAAACTGAAGTCGTATACCTACACAGGGTGGGCCAACAGTGCGTGAGCGGAAGATCGTGGCGTTACTATTGAAAATTTTTAAAATTTGTGTGCGCAATAACATACATATCGGTTAGATGTACATTCTAAAATTATTTAGACTTGTACAGAGTGTTCCGTAAGCGTGTGTCGACCCTAATATATATTTTTTTTAATAGAACACCCACTATATTATTACACTATTAGATGTCTCATTATCAGTGGACGAAAATAATATAAGGGTTTATAGACCTAAACTTAATGGTTTTCGAGATATTGAAAAATGGCAAAATTTGTTACTCCATAAATTAGTTATTTTTAAATATTTTGCTTTGAACTTTGGTGGATACATTATTTAACTATTAGAAAATAGAAATGTGTAATCAACTCGAAATTTTTCTGGGTACTTTACACAGGGTGATGCACAACGCAAATTACCGTTTTTCTAAAAAAATTTAAATGGAACGGCCTCTATATGAACATACAGTTTAAAACACCCCTTACTAAGGTTTCCAATAGTGTAAGACTTTTTACGTATAGCTCTTAAACTTCGAACGCAGAAATTTTTTAAATTTGTATCATTAAAATCTTAGAAAAATTTTGTGCAAATCGTTTTTGATTGCAGTGAGAACCTCGCGCAGCCTCTGGACAGCTGTTTCAGCCCTGCTTGGGGCTTCTTCAGCAGAAACGTAGCTCGACATTCCCACTGCATGGGGGACTCATTAGGAGCAAATCCCGCTTCAATTTGTCTATCCTACTGCAATGTTAGGTCAAAAAGCGATAGTAAGATGTCGCTATTTTATATGTTCATCATTCTTACATCGCATTTGCGAATAAATTGGGCAAGTCGTTTTTGGTCTGCAGTGGGAATGTCGAGCTACGTTTCTGCTGAAGAAGCCCCAAGCAGGGCTGAAACAGCTGTCCAGAGGCTGCTCGAGGTTTTCACTGCAATCAAAAAGATTTTATGATTAATAACATTGAAACCCTGAAAATTACTTTTTTGAAAAATTTTGTGCAAATCGTTTTTGATTGCAGTGAGAACCTCGAGCAGCCTCTGGACAGCTGTTTCAGCCCTGCTTGGGGCTTCTTCAGCAGAAACGTAGCTCGACATTCCCACTGCAGACCAAAAACGACTTGCCCAATTTATTCGCAAATGCGATGTAAGAATGATGAACATATAAAATAGCGACATCTTACTATCGCTTTTTGACCTAACATTGCAGTAGGATAGACAAATTGAAGCGGGATTTGCTCCTAATGAGTCCCCCATGCAAGGCGGCCATGCTTGCTGTCAAAGCATAATGAAAGATTTTTGAAAAATTTTGTGCAAATCGTTTTTGATTGCAGTGAGAACCTCGAGCAGCCACTGGACAGCTGTTTCAGCAGAAACGTAGCTCGACATTCCCACTGCAGACCAAAAACGACTTGCCCAATTTATTCGCAAATGCGATGTAAGAATGATGAACAAATTGAAGCGGGATTTGCTCCTAATGAGTCCCCCATGCAAGGCGGCCATGCATGGAGGACTCATTAGGAGCAAATCCCGCTTCAATTTGTCTATCCTACTGCAATGTTAGGTCAAAAAGCGATAGTAAGATGTCGCTATTTTATATGTTCATCATTCTTACATCGCATTTGCGAATAAATTGGGCAAGTCGTTTTTGGTCTGCAGTGGGAATGTCGAGCTACGTTTCTGCTGAAGAAGCCCCAAGCAGGGCTGAAACAGCTGTCCAGAGGCTGCTCGAGGTTCTCACTGCAATCAAAAACGATTTGCACAAAATTTTTCTAAAATCTTTCATTATGCTTTGACAGCAAGCATGGCCGCCTTGCATGGGGGACTCATTAGGAGCAAATCCCGCTTCAATTTGTCTATCCTACTGCAATGTTAGGTCAAAAAGCGATAGTAAGATGTCGCTATTTTATATGTTCATCATTAAAATCTTAGTTGTAATTGGAATTTAATAAACAAAATAAATTTTTTTGTGTTTCTACTGGCGTAAATTTCAACTTGTAATGACGTTGGATATTCTGTAATATTTTAATAAGCATTTAAAATCCAGTAACCTGTTTTCTTGGATTAAAAACTTTCCATTCTGTTTATTAAATTATTAATAAAGAAATTCCTAACAAACAGAATTTATAATATTATGGTGGCGGAAATCCACATTTTCTAGAAATTTTTCACACAACTAACCGTCTTTTAATAAATGCATTCATGTGTTATCTTTCTAGTCATGTTTTATTATCGGTTCGTATTTTGTGAGACCATTCTTACCTTCTGTTTCTGATTTAGAATTATTTCTTGTAATTTTTGATAAGTGTTCCCCGAAATAGCGATTAAAATATGTGGTTTAAACATGATGAAGTACCGTCATATTACAACAATGATACTAGAGAATGATTTAACTAAATAGTTAATTCAATAAATAAAATGCGGAAGAATTTTGAGTTGCTACCCGAACTTCCGTCTGATTTCACTATCTTTTTACGCCAGAATGTAAACGGGTTTAGTGAATCTCCTAGAGACGTCGAGATCATGAAACAGAATTATTTAGCATTTGTATGTATTATGTTAATAAATTTTAATATATTTTTTAATCGCCGAATTAAAGATGTATAAAATAAATTGGATTACATTTTGAGTACGTTTGTTAAATCTAGTTTTTCTTTTGTTAACTAAGATTTATGTTACTGCTTTTGTGGTATTTTGTATATTTCGTAATATGAATACATTGCAAAATAATTGAACAAAGATATGATTTTAAATTAAATTTAAATTTAGTTCAATTTAATATTTTTTTAATTAAAAAAATCGGTGTGTTCTAAATGTCGGTTCAAACATTAAAATACATCTACTCTTATTATTATCAAGGTTATTAAGAATTGCAGAGAATATGAAACAAATAAAACAGCTTTTTTAAAAACAAGCTAAAAGAGTAATTTATTGACTTACTTGACGTTTCGTAAATATAATTATTTGCTTTAACAATAAATTACTCTTTTAGCTCGTTTTTAAAAAGCTTTTTTCTTTGTTTCATATTCTCTGCAATTCTCACGAGCAAGAACTACCCAAATGTTAGTTATTAAGAATGTTATTACCAAATGTATACATTAGAAACAAAACAAAATCCAATTTTATGTATTAAATTACAATACAGTTGAGATTTTAAAGATACAAATTTTAAAACTTTATACGTTCAAAGTTTAAGAGCTATACGTAAAAAGTCTTATATTATTGGAAACCTTAGTAAGGGATATTTTAAATTATGTGTTCATATACAGGGCGTCCCATTTAATTTTATTTTTTTAAAGAAAAATGGTAATTTGCGTTGTGCATCACTCTGTGTAAAATACCTGGAAAAAAATTAAGTTAATAATACATTTCTGTTTTCTAATAGTTAAATAATGTATCCACCAAAATGCAAAGCAAAATATTTAAAAATAACTAATTTATGGAGTAAAATTTTGCCATTTTTCAATATCTCGAAAACCATTAACTTTAGTAAGTACAAAGTTTTTTTAATCTCAAACCGGACAGAAAAATGAAGGGAAACACACTCAACGTTTCGCTATAGATTTATAGCTTCGTCAGGAGTGAAAAAAAGTAAATAAACAAGTTGTCAAGAGAAACAAGTCGTCAAGAGAAACGAAAAGGTAACATGATTTTTAAACTAAACTACGGGTTGTTCGGAATAAAAGTAACGAGAACTAATTAAAGCTAAATAAAACTATATAACTAGAAAAATCTGTTATTAACTCTTTATCATTCGATTTAACGTTATATTTTCGTTATGTAGATGACATTTTATTAATTATTTTCATAATAGATTACAATTTACAGTAGAAAAAGAAAATAATAATTCATTGAGTTTTCTTGATGTAAATATTATCAGACAGAATGATAAATTAATTACTAATTGGTTTCATAAACCTACCTGGTCAGGTAGGTACATAAATTTTCATTCGTACACACCTAAAAATTATAAAATTGCAACTATTATTTCATTAACTGATCGAGCTATTTTACTTTCTGATAAAGTTTTCATTTATGACAACTTAAATTTAATAAAGAAAACTCTTATTCAAAATTCTTATCCAATAAATCTTATTGAATCAGTAATTAAAAATCGTATTAAATACTTACAAAATTCAAATGTCTCTAAAAACATTAGACAAACTTCGAATCATAAATACATATCTTTGCCTTATATTGAACCATTACACAATACATTTAAACACATTTTCAAAAAACATAATTTAATTTTAGCCAGTAAATCTGTGAATAATTTAAATTTAATTTTTTCAAATTTAATTTTCCCTTCATTTTTCTGTCCGGTTTGAGATTAAAAAAACTTTGTACTTACTATTTTCATCGGACAAGAACAAACTTCAATCATTAACTTTAGGTCTATAAAACCTTATATTATTTTCGTCCACTGATAATGAGACATCTAATAGTGTAATAATATAGAGGGTGTTCCATTAAAAAAAAAACAACATTAGGGTCGACACACGCTTACGGAACACTCTGTATAAGTCTAAATAATTTTAGATTGTGCATCTAACCGACATGTACGTAACGCCGCAATCTTCCGCCTACGTACTGTTGGCCCAGCCTGTAGATTGACGTACACGTGATACGAATCGTCTACGCAGTGTTTGCCCAAAGTGTCTATTTTTTTGCGAAAATTTCATTTGTGCAATGTTTGTACAAAGAGTTATATGTGCGTTTGTATCTGTTGAATTTTAATTGCCGGAAGTTGCCCATTTTCAGTTAATCAGTACTCTATCAAAACGATGAACCAAAATTTATAGGTGGTATTTCTCGATAAATTTGGTCAATTATTTTCAATTTCGGTGAAAATTTGGAACGTTAATACATCCTCTAATGCGTTTTTCCTTATAATTACGTATTGATCATTTAATTATTATAATTAAATTAAGCTACGTTTTTTTGTCAGTTGTAATATACCAAGACAAACTGCAGTTAATGACCATAACGGTGCTAAGTTATCGTTTTGTAACAATTAAGGTGTTACTTGCTACTATTGGAAATTTTATAGTTTTGTTGCTGGGGCGTTGTTGCTAACTTCTCACCGGTGCCAGGTCCCCGCATTTCGGTGGATTATGGGAAGCGGGAGTAAAATCTGTAAAGATCATCTAGACGCGTAGTTGGGAATACCGTACTTAATTATGAAGAAATGTATACGCTCCTCACACCTCACACACACTGAAACAGTCCTAAAATCCCGTCCTTTGACTCTTTTATGTTCAGACTCCAATGACCTCCAAGTCCTAACACCAGGTTACTTTTTGATCAGCGAGCGTCTAACAGCGCCGTTAGAATAGGACTTAATATCGTTTAATGCACACCGCCCATCTAAATAGTAACAAGAGGCAGCACTTTTGGAACCGCTGGCCAAAGGATTATTATCTTAATCAACTGCAAACGGCTGAGAAGGGACAATTCCGGTGATTCCGGTGCGAGAGGTCGGGAAGTACCCGAAAAAACGAAAAGAACGAAGAGTATTCTGCGCGTAACACTAACACGAGCTATCTCGTAGTTAAAATTAAGATCATTTTATTTGTAATTTAGTGATTAATATAAGTTTCAATCTAATAAATTTCTGTCATTTCTCAACAACTTTAACATACATCAACAAAACATCATTCTAAAATATTTCAAGTGATTAAACAAAAGTACCGGTGACACGCAGAAATTCGATCCTGTTCATATCGTATGTACAGTTGAAAAAAACTCTAGTATGCTTTGAAATGACTACGATTAACGAACGTATGTCTTAGTCCTCTACTCTTATTTACAACTGTCACCTGCAGCAAAAAGTAACCTCAATTTTATATCATTAAAAATGCAATATTACTAATTAAAATCTTATTTTTAACAACAAATTTTAGTTAGCAAAGTTTTTTAGTTCCGTAAAGAACACATTGTCGAAAAGAAATTTTAACGTGAAAACTGAAGATGAACAATTTGATACTTACGTTACGTTCAACAAATGGCGGTGAGAAAGTGGACAATCAAATTAAGACACGCATTAATTTTCCATAGATTGCTGCGAGTTCTTTTTACAACTGTATATACCGTGCCTTCAATTGAATTTCTCATTAAAGTAACCTGTGATTTTTTTATGAAGTTGGCGACACAATTAACAGTTGTCATTAACTGTCAGTACTGATCATAACATCAAATAAAAACACAACATTAAAGTTTAAAGTAGATGCTCAAAGTGCTCTCCTTCAGCTTGAATACATAAGCGTACTCTGCGTTTCATGTTTTCAAACCCGTTTGCTAAGTGTTCGGAGGTTATGTTAGCACACACATCTGTAATGTCCGCACGAAGTTCTTCGATTGTGTGACGCGTAGTTCTAAAAACTGTGTTTTTCATGTGTGGATAAATAAAGTAATCCATAATTGTGAGATACGGAGACCTTGAAGGAAAATTCACAATCCGATTATCGAAAAACTGCTGCAGGAAAGTCATTGTTTGATGAGCTGTGTGGGCAGTAGCATTGTCTTGCTGAAAAAACCCTTCTGTAAGTTCATCATCATGTAGTTGATTAATGAAAGGTTCTAATAACTCATTTCGATATCTCTCAGCAGTTACTGAGTCGTTAAAAAATATTGGTCCGATGATACACCTTCTTGACACTGCTAGCCAAACACCAATTTTTAATGGATGTAATGGCGTTTCCACAAATTCATGGGGATTTTCTGCTGACCATATTCTCATATTCTGTTTATTTAAATACCCTGAGAGATGAAACCAGGCTTCATCGGAAAAGTAACACTTGTCAAGAAGGTCGTCGTTGTTTAAGTTATCAAGAAACCACTGACAATATTCTGTTCTTCTGTGAAAATCTACTGGCCTGAGTTCGTGGACTGCTTGAATCTTATATGGATAAAGCTTTAAGTCTTTTTTAAGAATAGTGTGACATGTTCCCACTGTTAGCTGAACTTCTTGTGAAAGTTTCGCAATAGATTTCTTGGGAGAGTGTTCCACTCGATCCCGAACATCTTCAATGCAGGCTGCAGTCCTTTTCTTAGCTGCTCCGCTGCCTGTTTTGCGACCAAGTGATCCTGTTTCACGAAATTTAAGAACACAAGCATGGATACGTTTATCTAGCTGTTCATAAGTAATAGCAAAATTAGGAAACTGCTATCGAAACTTCTGTACACACTGATTAATTGAATAAACTAACTGTCCATTTTCTATTCTACCGGTTTCAAAATAACTTTCAACAATAAATATTTTCTGCTGTAATTCTAACATTTTGAATTAATCGAAAATACAAAGTGTCAATTTGACATTTGTTTAATTAAATAATTGAACAGCTATCAGTGCTGCAAATCTTAGAAGAAAGAAAACAGTGAAATCATAGCCCACTTTAATGAAGAATTCTATTGAAGGCACGGTACTTTACATAATAATGTAAATATGTTTGCAGTCAAACATACCTAACAGACTTATGCCCGGTTTCTAAAAACTTTTATAATTAAATAAGTTAAAAATTCCTATACTTCTAACGTTGGTAACCATAGCAATATTTACTTTATCTAATAATAAAAGTTTATAGAAACCGAGCATTAGGTTCGTACTTTGACAAGCAGATAAAATAATTATGCTAATTTTTGTTTAAAAACTTATCTTATGTTGTATGTTGGATTTTGTACTAGGTAAGTTGGGTGTGAAGAGAGTTGGCTTCGAAATATTCAAACGTATGTCTTAAATTAATTTACTTGAATATCATTAGTGACAATTAATATCCAGATTTGTCAAAGAACAAACGTTAAAATATTTTAGGAATTGTGACCAGAATGAATAAAAATCGTTTTCATTAAAAATTTTAACCGCAATGCAATAAAAATGAGAACGATTTGTGGGAAATTGATTTCCGATAAAAATCTGGGAGATACATTGTTATCTTCCTAATCGGTGTTGGTAGTTTTACCTGAAAATTTGTTAATTCTTATCTAATTTGACGTTAAATATTCACTTTTAGACGCAATTTAGCCCGCAAAAGACAGAAATTTCTGGGCTAAATTGCGTTTAAATGTGAGTATTTACATAATTGAAATTAACCTCCGCCTACAATAATTTTTATATACGTATTTCGGCAGTAGCTGCCATCTTCAGTACGTTACCAACTTAAAAGCACTAAAAAAAAAGGCTAAAACAACCTAATCACATTGACAAAATCATAAAAATGTTTATGATTTTCGATCATGAAAATGTTGCCGAAATACGTATTTACGGATATAAAAATTATTGTGAGCGGAGGTTAATTTCAATTATCTCTTCAACCACAGTCTCCTTTACTATTTTAGTGAGTATTTACTGTAAGAAGATCAGCTCTACTGCTAAAGGGTATACAGGCTGATCAAAGTAACTGCCCCACTATTGCTAACTTCGTTATTATTGGAGTTACGAAGTCGTTAAAATTAGCAAAAATAAAGTGTTTCTACTCAGTATTACAATTGTAACATCAAAAAAACAATTGCGCATCGCATTCTCAAAATACTTGCGTATGTAAAGTTTTCCTTAATGGAACATCCTATATTTCTTATTGACACTTGAAAGAACACCAAATTTTAAATACAAATCATCTTTTACTATTTTTCACTTAAACAAATAATAAAGTAGTTATTGCGTATTTGCATTCATCATTTACAAAAAATTTCTATTAAAAATTTGCTACAAATCGGCCAATAGGGTACTCATAGCGATTTCGGTCCTAATTGAGGTTTCACCAGCAGAAGAGCAATTCAAGAATTCCACGGAAATCTGACCGATCCGGTCGACTTACGCATGGTATAGCTTAAGCCGTGACATGGTGCAACCGGATTTTGACCTTTAACTGGGGTTAATAATAACGTAACGATGATGCTCTTGTGACTGTGTATTACTGTGTACAGGTGGATTAATTTCGCTATCTCTTACGGGCATCTCCGTAACTATAAGAGTTAGAAAAAAAACTGGTGGTCAAATCTGTTTTGGAGATTAAGTCAATAGAGTACACAAAAATCTTCTTTTGTTTTCAAGTTATAGGCAAAAATTTTCACTTTTAGTTTTTCGGTCATATCTCATTTATTTGTAGAGATATTAAAAAACCACTTGAACATTATTAGGACACTTTTTGGAATAAAATTCAGTGGTGTAATTGATTTCGTAATATTTACTTAAATTTTTTAAACCCTTTAGCAGTAGAGCTGATCTTCTTGGAGTAAATACTCACTTTTAGACGCAATTTAGCTCTCAAACTGCTGTCTTTTGCGGGCTAAATTGGTCTAAAAGTGAGTATTTAACGTCAAATTAGATAAGAATTAACAAATTTTCAGGTAAAACTATCCGTATTTAACACCAATTAGGTATCTCTTATACTTACGGAGATCCCCATAAGAGACATCGAAATTAATCCATCCTGTACTGTTATTAATTACTATTCACTTTAAGAATAACAAGAATATTATTGTGGTATTTATAATTGGTATAATATTCAATCACATAGAAATAGCCAAACAAAGGACGTTTAAAAACCTTATTTAGCTAACTTGAACTTAACTTAAAAATAATGCAACGGCATGCTAATTTAAGGGGTCAGTGCAAAAAGTGGCTAAGTCCATTTTTTGTATTTTTGAGATAACCAATGACAAGTACATTAATTTACATTAATATAGTCTGGTAAACTCAAATAAATTCCAAGAAGTCGATAAATTTACCAAACAGCTACAGCAACAATTTCAGTCGAATCCCAATTCAGTGCAAGAAGTTGCTAAGTAGCAAGAAATGCCCTTAATTCCCAGAAATAACTACTTCTTGGTGCGAATGTCGCATGAAAAGTTGTTTCAATATCAAATTCTGTTATTCTAATTTATGAAATTTGTCAAAATACGCGTGCTGTTACTTATATTTATATTAAATTCTTGTCCGGATTTAATGTCCGCTACCATAGATTTATTATGTTAAAATTTAAATTGTTATAACGCATACTTTATTTTTTAATTGTATATAATATTAGATCCAGTTTTCAGGTGGCTAGGAATAAATTTCATGTCTTAGCTAAATACAGATATTGTTGTTAACTTGATAGCGCATATCATTTCTTAACTCAAATATCATACCACTAGTTTAATATAACTAATTTTTACTTTATACCTTTAAACAAACACAAAGCTTACATCATGGAATATTACTTTAGTATCGTACAAAAAGTGGATGAAATTTGGACGTACTGGTATACCTGTTCTAAGTTAAAACGTGAGTTCTTTTTTGCACAAGCAACTGAGATTTGAGATTTAGAAACTCATACGTTACTGTTGTAAACAAAATAAAAATAATATTCTTAGTTGAAATGTTTCTATCTATTGTAAATGATCGACATCACCGATATTCAGTGCAAAAAGTGGCTAAATCCAAAATAACTTTGGCTTGAACTTTGGCTTTTTATTGTACACCAATGTATCTCTGTGTGTAAAAAAATCAAATGCCTGGAGCAATAAATAAAAATATGGGAGCATATTGAAATATTCAGTTCACAATAGCTCTAAAACAAAAAAGTGTGACTTAGCTACCTCTTGCACTGACCCCTTCAATTGTGTTTGCATTAGTGTTGTTAAATTACTTGTAATTTATTTTTAATGTTACCTTACCGGTAATGTTACTGTAATATTACTAATTACAGCTCAAGGGGCGATATCTCGCGCCGGAGTTACCAATTACACTTTTAATTAAAAATGTGATTTTTTCACAATTTTCTGATTAATTTGATACCGAATACGCATTACATTTTTGACTTTTATTTAATATTATGTATGTATTTCCACTAAATAAATTTATGTGTAAACGAAAGTCATTTTAGGTTAAGAAATATTTAGTTCCTATTTTTTTAGTATTTGCGTTTTTTCTAAATAGTCAAAAATATTCCTTGGACATTTCTTTCATTGGTTTACTTGAATTTTGCAAGTGAGTAACTCGAAATTACCTTATCTTGACGACAGAGAAAACAAACGGTAACAAATGAATGTTATCTAACCGGTAACATTGGAAATTTACCGTAAGGTAAAGTGGTAATTTTAGCGACTCACAACACTAGTCTGTATTGACGTCATGTGATTGATACCTTACAAGACTAAGCTTTACAATTAGGCGCTGGCTATGCATAAGTCGACCGGATCGATCAGATTACGGTGGAATTCTTGAACTGCTCTTCTGGTGGTGAAGCCTCAATTATAGTCGAAATCACTATGAGTACCCAATTGCAATTTGGCCGAGATATAACCGAAAAACGAAAAGTGAAAATGGCAATTTTTGCCTATAACTTCAAAACAAAAGAAGATTCTTGTGTACTCTATTGACTTAATCTCCAAAAAAGATTTGGCCACTAGTTTTTTTTTCTATCTCTTATAGTTACGGAGATACCCGTAAGAGATAGCGAAATTAATCCGCCTGTACACAGTAATACACAATCACAAGAGCATCATCGTTACATTATTATTAACCCCAGTTAAAGGTCAAAATCCGGTTGCACCACGTCACGGCTTAAACTATACCATGGGTAAGTCGACCGGATCGGTCAGATTTCCGTGGAATTCTTGAATTGCTCTTCTGCTGGTGAGACCTCAATTAGGACCGAAATCGCTATGAGTACCCAATTGCAATTTGGCCGATTTGTAGCAAATTTTTAATAGAAATTTTTTGTAAATGATGAATGAAAATATCGCAATAATTCCTTTATTATTTGTTTAAGTGAAAAATAGTAAAAGATGATTTGTATTTAGAATTTGGTGTTCTTTCAAGTGCCGATCAGAAATGTAGAATGTTCCATTAAAGAAAACTTTGTCAAAGTCTCAAACGAATAATAGATATTCAACGAAGAAAAGTAGACTATAGCGAAATATAGCAATTACAGCGTACAGGAGATTATCGGAATATATCTTGCAGCTTGATACATCAAAACGTTTGTTCTTTAATAAACAAAGTGCCTGCTTTGGAAGCTTTACTTGAAGAATATGAAGACTGGATTGCCCTCTGTCTTACTGAACACTGACAAACCCAAAAAAAATTATTGACTCTTCCCATAAAAAATTTCAACTTAGCCGCTTGCTATTGTAGAGATAATAGTTATGGTGGAGTCGCTGTTTACGCCAAAAAAGGAATAGTTACAACTAAAAATAAAATAATATGTCAGCAATCAAAAAGTAACGGATTCGAATGTGCGGCTGTGAATTTTAAATTAAACGCTATGAAAATTTGTGTAACCAGCATATACAGGCCTCCCAATGCCAATGTCGAAATATTCTTTTAGAACCAGTCATTGCTGGCTATGAAAAACCAAATACTGTAAATATAAGAACTGATAGCGATCTTATATTCAGCAATGAGTATTACTCTAGACGAACATCTAAATTATGAAGCGCATGTTAATAACTTGATAATTAAATTTAATAAAGCTTGTTTTACTCTAAGAGTTTTAAAACACCATACTCATCCCCCTGCTTTGAAGACTGTATGTATATTACGCTTATTTTGGTTCTTTGGTAAATTATGGAATCATTTTCTGGGGTAGTAGTACGCACATTGGAAGAGTATTCATCACACAAAAGTATTATGCTTAACATGCCGTGTTGAAAATCTTGTAGAGGACATTTTATGCAAATCAGCTCCTTACTGTACCTGCTACGTACATATATTCAAGCTTGTCTGCTGTTTTTACACAAACATAAGGTTAAATTTCAAAACTACCACGAAGTTTCGCAGTATACTAAAGTTTCGCAGTATACTACCAGGCATCATAACTACAGTCTACCCATTCAGAGGCTACAGTTAACCGAAAAAAAGGTCCTTTATACAGTGGAATGTCTTTCTACAACAAACTACCACCAGTTATTCAGTCCAGTTTGAACACGTCAAAATTTAGAAAACAACTTCACTTATTTCTACTAAATATGGAACCGTATAGTGTGAATGAATTTCTAAATTACAGTGTGGCTAAGAGTTTCTAAGAAATTTACTTTAACTTTTTTATTTGTTTGTCTTTATTTGGGTGTTCTTTTTTTGGTTTCATTGTATAAAGAAGAATTTCTTGTATTTTGTTTCTCTTGCAGTCATTGTTGACTTTTTCAATCTATTGTAGTGATATTTCTTTTCCTATGATTTATTGAAATAAATGTATATTATTATTATTATTATTAAAAAAAAAAAACAAATGATAAAACAAACAATATTATTATTATTAAAACAAAAAACAAATTGGTTTTCAAGATTTTCAATATTTTTGTATTTTCTTACGGAATATCAGCTTTTTTATCACCGCATCTCGTTCAAAATGTCTTATTAAGTTCGTATCTAGACAAATATTTTTCAGCTATCCATAACAGCTGTCCAGTGGCTGCTCGAGGTTCTCACTGCAATCAAAAACGATTTGCACAAAATTTTTCAAAAATCTTTCATTATGCTTTGACAGCAAGCATGGCCGCCTTGCATGGGGGACTCATTAGGAGCAAATCCCGCTTCAATTTGTCTATCCTACTGCAATGTTAGGTCAAAAAGCGATAGTAAGATGTCGCTATTTTATATGTTCATCATTCTTACATCGCATTTGCGAATAAATTGGGCAAGTCGTTTTTGGTCTGCAGTGGGAATGTCGAGCTACGTTTCTGCTGAAGAAGCCCCAAGCAGGGCTGAAACAGCTGTCCAGAGGCTGCTCGAGGTTCTCACTGCAATCAAAAACGATTTGCACAAAATTTTTCAAAAAAGTAATTTTTAGGGTTTCAATGTTATTAATCATAATTTCTAGTTGATAGTTGAGCAAAATACAAATCTCACAGTATGTACAGGTCGCAATTGAAGAAATGTTCAGCTCTACACATTTAAAATTCTACGACATGTTGATACGAAAAAAATTGAAAAATACGTGAAATTCTTTTTCTCATCGTAGACAGCCATGATTTCATATTTCAGATCTCATAGTAATTCTGAGTAACTTTTTCAAATAAAATTTCCGCATAGTTCGAAAAATAAAAGTACTTTACTCTTATGTCGATTTGAAATATTTTGATTTTCTCGGTATATGACAGGAGGTATTCTAACTTTGATACGTGCATCTTAAGTTTGGAAACATGCAGGAGATTTTATAAAGAATAATTTTTTTCTGAGAAATCAATAATAAAGAATTTTCTCATATGTAGCGAACTTTCTGCCCGTCACTGTATTTAGCGAGCGATACCGTGAGCAACTTGGACGGTGAAATATTTAAGTGTTCTTTTCCTAAATAGGTATTGTAAGCTATTATTCGTTTAATTTGAACTGTGTTAAGCTAGTGTTTAATTTAAAGTTTTTGAAATCAAGTGGCGATTATTTTTTACGAACCCCGAATTCGTAAAATTACCATATTTACCGAAATTTAGAAGTAAGGTTTAAACGAACGAAAGTTTACTGTCCCGCTTTCTGTTTCCCCAACTGTACATCGAATATTGGACCGTAACCCGTAACTGATATAGTATAGGTCGTATTCTGTATCTCTTCAACTAAATTTTAACTCCCTGTTAAATTTTAGCGGGGTGTTAAAATAAAATTGTATTCTTTAACGTCCACGGCTGTTAAATTTTTAACAAAAACTCTCTAATTACCCCGATATCCGTTAAATTTGAACACCTAAAAAGCACCTGATAAAGTTTAGTTGTCATCTAAAAATCTTCATAGAATAATTTTTGAAATATAAAATATGGCTTTACCTGTTGAAATACTTAATACATAATTTTCTAATACAGGAAATGAATCATATTCAGCAGATGTAAATTAAAAATAATAGAGTTAATATAACAGTCATTCATATAATTTTTTAATTCAAAGGGCTGCAGCACGGAGAATTGCAAGAAATCTTCGGGATAATAGTAATCCATTTGAATTACGAACGTAACATTTCTGAAGTTATTCAGATTGAACAAACATTGTGTTTTGGATTTAGTGCAATCATTGAAGCAGTTCATAGTAGAATCACAACGAAATACTGGTATTCCTCCTTATTTAAAAATTTTGTCTGCTTTATACTCTTTTGGCCATGCCAGTTGATGTGGGATTTGGATACACGTTTGCATTAAGTCAGCCGTCAGTTAGCATCTGCAACATAATGTGCGTGCCACAGAATTTTTTTTCAGAGTTGGCTATGAATGAAAGAGATACATATAGCAGTCATGTCTGATATTAATTTTACATGGTTGGGCTGTTGTAAAAGGACAGTCAGTGCAGTGCCTGTCATTACCATTCTTTATTTTATTTATGAATAAATATTGACTTTTGTGTTTTATGAGCTTCAAAAACGATACCTTGGTTGAAATTTATCTAAGAAATGGAAGGAAAATAAACGGCGAATGGGTTTATAATGTAAGAAACGCCATTAAAAGAGAGTTCAAATGAAACAGAAGTTTCAATATAACTACGACATACGTGATTTTTCTCACAGCCAGCTCTAAAAAAAATTATGTGGCTCACACGTTATCTTCATTTGTTTGAAGAAACGCAATAAGCAATTGCTTTTATTTGTTTGTTATACGGGCTTTCCCTGGTGTGGTCATGATATTTTAATTATTATAATACTTACAAAGCATAATGAAAAATAAATCACAACAAAAAGCATAAATTAATTATTTTTGCCGTCTTCTAGGTATTTAAAGTTAGACGTCGCACAGCAGAGGACACATGACAAACAACACACAAATATAGGCTGTCCGTTTTTCGAGTGCCACTATGGGGATCTCGCTTATATTAAGAGATACAACGTTGATTAAATTAGGGCAAAGTTGCGCATTTTCATGCTGAATAATAATCTGAAAAGAAATTTGAAATATCAAAAGAGAAAATTTCTGATTTTCGTTTTTAGTTTTTTTACCCTAAACTAATCGTACTAGGCATTTGTAACCCAGACATTATTCACACCCAGACACTTTTTTATGAGGAATTCGAATTTGACATCCCCTTTTCAATAATTTTCAAGATGGCGGAGAAACACCTGGCAACTTCATTTTTTCATATGGACGCCATATTGGATTTTAACATTTTGAGATTACGTTTTCCTTTCTCTTTACAAAGATATATCACACATGGTGGTCCAATATCACATTTTTGCCAAAAATCCAATTTTTCATTTTTTGCGAAGAGTGCTTTGGAAAAACAAAACGTTCTTTTATTCTGAACAAAAGTTTGACAGATCCTATGTCAAGTCTTGTCATTTACGTTACCGAATCGCTAAATTGATTGTAAATAATGACTTGAAATAGGATCAAACTGTCAAACTATTGTTCACAATAAAAGAACGTTTCGTTTTTCCAAAGCACTCTTCGCAGAAAATGAAAAATTGGATTCTTGACAAGAATGTGATATTGGACCACCATGTGTGATATATCTTTGTAAAGAGAAAGCAGAACGTAATCTAAAATCCAAAATGGCGTCCATAAGAAAAAATGATGTTGCCAGGTATTTCTCCACCATCTTGAAAATTATTGAAAAGGGGATGTCAAATTCGAATTCCTCATAAAAAAAGTGTCTGAATAATGTCTGTGTTAGAAATGCCTCGTACGATTAGTTTAGGGTAAAAAAATTAAAAACGAAATTCAGAAATTTTGTTTTTTTACGACATTTTCAAAACCATTGAAGATATTTCAAATTTCTTTTCAGATTATTATTCAGCAAATGTAATGACAGATTTAGATTCAGATTATTAATTAGCATGAAAATGCGCAACTTTGGTCTAATTTAACCAACTTTGTATCTCTTAATATAAGCGAGATCCCCATAGTGGCACTCAAAAAACGGACAGCCTGTATATAGGATTTACGCTGTTGCCAATTCGTTTTTAGCGGTTCCGTTTAAAATTATGAGAATTTAACAGGTCATTTATTATATGCAATAATACGAAACAGAGTTTCACAGTTTAAGGGATGGTTAAAAATAAATATTATAATTACCTTTTAAATTTTATCGTAAATATACAGAATAGTGCCTTGTGGCAGATAAATCCCATAATTTTACGTTTCTTGCGTAACTTGAATATTTACATATTAGATATTTAAGTATTCCGATTATTAACAACGGGTCATTTTTAAAATTTTTAATTGGAGTAAGCCATGATTTTGATTAAAATTGTTTGCAATTCTGGTAAGACAACTGAAATTTTTATTTAAATCATCAGATTGTCAGATAATTCAAATTGATTGAATTAAGGCCTCGCTCATTCATTAAAAGCTTACTTTAACAGTTAGTTTATAAAAGTTATGGCTTACTCCAATCAAACATTTTAAATATGACCCGTTATTAAAAGTTGAGATTTACCAGCTATGCGCGTCTAAATTGCAAGACTTTTGTGTCTCAGGTTATTTACAAATGAAGCAATGAAAAAAATCGTTTTTGATTTAGTTGTAGGGAAGTAGAATTTTTGAATTTTTTCTAAAGAAAAATACTTTAGTATGTTTCAGGAATTTCGGAAGTTGAGATTTTCTGTAATTTAAGCATTTGTTAGTGTTAGTACCACGAGACTTCTTGACGGATATCGGGCGTCGTCTACGTTTCCTAGCAGCAGAGAATCATGTAATCGTTGTATCGATCGTCCGAGAGTATTTCCACTGTTGCCAACTCACGACATACTTGAACAGATTACTACCAAGATTTAGCTTAACTTAGAATTTCGGTATGACGCTATTATTTACCGTTCCAGTTATTGTTTGTGCAATTTATTAAATATTCCTAATAGTAATTAATCTCAGATATTAAATTCTATACAAGATTTTACAAAACTATAGGTAAAGCTCTTTAGGGAAGCTGTAGACGTTCAGCTTTATTCGTAAAATATTTATAAATTAAAGTATATTCAAAGTACAATAAAAAGTGACATTTTATTAATAATCATAAAAGATAAGCGTTCTTAGACAAAATTGGCCTAAATTATTTTCTCTTTGAAGTTGTTTGTTTTAAACATGAGTTGTAAAAGGATATCTGCTTTATTTATTTAAGAAACTTATTGAAATATTATTTTAACACTTGCTATTTATTCCGTATTATGTCTTGTATCTATTCTATTTGTTAGTTTCGCATTTTAATCAGTATACCTATCCTTGCTCTGCGTAAATTGATGTAATTCTCTTTAATGAATGCATCTTTTATATTTATTTTGAATAGCATGTTACCTACACGTGGGTTGTACATGGTTAGTTTTATTAAAGAAAACCCCTTTTATTATTTTACGTGTAGCTCTTGCTCGTAAGAATTACAGAAAGATATGAAACAAATAAAAACACTTACGAAAACAAGCTAAAACGCTTTTGATAAAGCAAATAATCATAATTGCGAAACGTCAAAGTAAGGTAATAAATAATATTTTTAGCTCGTTTTCTAAAGTGTTTTTATTTGTTTCATATATTTATTATCTTAATTATTAACGCATACAAGAAATTAAAAACATGGGGTTACGTGGTTTATTGTGTAGATTTTATTCATGCTAACAGTTCAGTAGTGATCTCTTCGATATAGAGGATGAGCAAAAAAAAATCATTTTTTAAATGTAATACCCTGTACATTTTTACATATTTCGATTCTCTGAATTATTCTGAATTCAAATATACACATTGATGCAATGGACGGTAACTTACATCGGCACGAGTTGGCTGTCCTGACGTGGTCCTGGTGCTTGACCATTCTACAAGTCAAGCCAAGATTATTCCAAAAAATAAAATAAAAAATAAATAAATGAATGAATTCAAATATCGGAACACTGAAGGAATTTTGCGAATTTTAAATATTGAAATGAAAATGTCCAGGAAAAATTGGAACAAAATCTTGTGGGGAAAATGAAAAATATTTACAGTCGCTGGCTACTAAATATCCCAACTGTTTAAAAGAAAGCTACAATCTTTTGAGCAGTATTGATATTGAGGTGCATATAAGTTAACTAAATGTACCTGTCACTTACAAATCTTACCGTTTACCATTAAAAAAAAACCTAATAAAGTCAAAGATATTACATCTGACCTCATGTTAAAAACATTGTAGAAGAAACAGTTTTCCTTTGTAAGTCCTATGGTTGTTACTTAAAAAGAGGAACGGAAATTATAGTATGATGGATTACCAAAAATTAAACAGAATTACTATAAAATATAGATACCCACTTCCTCTAATTGAGAACCAGTTACAAAGGTTTTCAAGCTTTCAGGCAGCGAAGTTCTTCCCGTTTCATCTGAAGTCCGGATGCCACTAAATAAGCCTGGCTTCGGATTCCCGAAAATATACTGCATTTATTACTCCGGTCGTTACCAACACACGAGAGTACCCTTTGGATTGAGTAACACTCCGATTTATTTAGATGACATACAGGTAATAATCAAAACGATTGAAGAATTAATTAAATTAGTGCACCCACCGAAC
This sequence comes from Prosopocoilus inquinatus, assembly GCA_036172665.1. NCBI lineage: Eukaryota > Metazoa > Arthropoda > Insecta > Coleoptera > Lucanidae > Prosopocoilus > Prosopocoilus inquinatus. The sequence continues at coordinate 49,167,507 of CM069870.1, forward strand.
AGAGTGATCATGACAGAAGAAACGGTTCTGATTCTAAAGAATTTAAACTGTTTTGTGAGAAGTGTAAAATTAAATATGTTAAGGACGCTATCGTTTCACCCAGAAGGAATGGTCAAGTGAAAGAAGCAATGGTCAAGTAGAAGAAATAATGGTCAAGTGAAAAGGTCTAACCGAACTATTCTAGAAGCACTAATGTGTAGTGTAGGTGATCAACAAAAAAAGCTGGGAAGATCAGCTTATGAATATGCAGCGATGCGTAAACAGTACAAGAAGTACAACAACGGGAATAACACCTAGTGAATTATTTTCTGGTATTAGGCCAAAAGTTATACATGAAGTGCGACTAACCAGAAACATGACTTGAAACTCCAAGGAATCAAAGCTAAAAAGAGATGTGATGTAGGCGTAGCCCCTAAAAAGATGAAAGAGAGATACACAGCCTTTCAAAAGTTTTGCACCCCCCCTAGTATTTCAACTATTCCTGAATTTATTTTTTATAAGAAGGCTTTATAGGATGTGGCAAGAGTTTCTGAGTTCAAAAATGTCAATAATCTTGATGTTGTTTGTACATATTGCGTTATAGTAATAATTAAAACTTAGTCTTTAGGTAAAATTTGTAATATTTGTAACTTTTAACTATTAATCATGATTTACTTTAGTGAAAAACTTCAGAATGCCCAGAAACAGAATTTCTGACTCGAACAGAATGAGAATTGTGACTTTGCATGAACATGGCCTGTCCCGTCATGAAATCAGTGATGCTCTTGGTATTGTACGTAGTACTGTTTCGTGCACAATAAAACGGTTTTTAGAAACGGGAAATTTTGTTGATTTACCTCGAAGTGGGCGTCCTCGTGTTACCAATGTTAACCAAGACCGGTTTTTAGTACAAATAGCAAGAAGAAATGAACACCTTACTGTGTTAATTTAAGCTCGGTTACGGTTAATCGACGTTTAAAACCTGCTGGTTTAAGATGTAGAAGGCCTCATAGAGTACCTAGACTAAGTTTGGAACATCGTCGAATACGATTACAGTGGGCAATTGAACATGAAAACTGGGCTCCAAACGACTGGTCACAAGTGATGTTCTCTGTTGAGAGTCGTTTTGGTTTAGTGAGCGATGATAGGCGTTTTCGAGTTTGGAGACCTACTGGAGTACAGTATCGATTAATCCGGAACAAGAACTGATTTGATATTAATACCTCCAACAATGACGGGGCCATTTTACATCGACCATGAGTTAAAATCTGAGCGACCTGTGGTGACATTATTTCGAGGTGCAGTTGGACAAAACTTAATTTTTATGGACGATAATGCTCCACCACAACGAACAAGGGCAGTAGCAGAAATGCTTGAAGAGGAAGGAATTGTTCGCATGAATTGGCCTGCTTGTTCTCCTGACATGAACCCTATCGAACATGTCCAGAGCCACATTTCTAGACGATTAGCATCTCCAGAAAACCATTTTATTACACGAAATCAGCTAATCGAAAGGGTTCAAGAAGAATGGAGAATTATGCCTCAAGAAATTATTGATAATTTAATATCATCCATGCCAAGAAGGGTACGGGCTTGTATAAACAGCAGGGGAAACAGTACGTTATATTAATTTTTTTATTTAAAGAGGTTTTCACTTTTTTTCACTTACACAACTTTTTTAATAAGCATTCATAATTTTTCTGTTAATTTTTTTCAAAATAAATTACTAAAAATTAAAAATTTTGTGATCTATTGATTTGTAAGATGGTTAAATACAAAATCATTAATGTTAAATATGTACTTGCATCATTAGTGTAAAGAAACATATGGGGTGCAAAACTTTTGAAAGGCTGTGTATGATAGGAAGCTGGCGAAGCTGATTCAAGGACTTTCCAGCCGAAAACATGTTCCCAAATACATTGGCACAGTCAAAATCGTAGATGTATGGGATAAAGACCCTTACAGAGTAACCTTAGGGTGTGAAAGAATAAATTACGACGAGACCAGATAAGGGTTACCAATATTGCTGTTCGCTAGTTTGCAAGATATTGGAGCTCCGAGCCTAATGAAAACCCTGGCTAAGTTGAGCGGCCCAGCGTGCTGTTGGTAGTCTAGGGCACTACAGTTTTTTTGAACGGCTGATTGAGGTACTGGCAGTCCATTGTACTGCAGTTCTTCCGAGCAGCTTTAGTTGCTGGTAGACATGTGTGCTACCGAAGTCATTCTCCAGAGAAACACGTGAACCTGGTAATGAATGGAAATCCTATCTGAGGAAAACATTTTGGTGGAGGCCGCAGGGTCACTCCAATCGTTGAGATAGCCGACTGTTAGAAGATGACAAAGGAGTAGTCGCCAACGAGAGATTAAGGCTGTAAAAGGCCCAGAAATTACTCGGTGAGGCTTCTCACTTTTGTTACGATTGTTTAAAAGTTAACTATGAGTCTTCTCACTTTGTTATGATTGTTTAAAAGTTGATTATTAGGGCCTAAATGACTAATTGTTTTTTGATTTGTAAAGCCTTTAAAAAAATACCAAGGAATTTGAATTGGTGCAGTGCGTTGGATTTCCGTAACAGACGGTATACTTGCCTGCATTTTATGAAGTTGTAGTTTCACGATGAAATTGCAGTATGAGATGATAGTATAGCTATGTTTATAAATGGGGTCATAAAAACGCCTCCGTCCAATTTTTTAATAAATTCTCGAGTCCACGTGGACTGTGTTGCGTACAGGAAAAGAAAATGAAACGAAGGCAATCACGTATCAAAATTTAGAAATTATAACCAACAATGTTCGTTTGAATTTTTAGACTTGAACTAACACTTTAACACTTAAAACATAATAATCGCACACAGACACGGATTCTAGTTTTATTAAGCAGCAATGCGTCCACAAAGCAGCCATAAACTTTTTTCTGGGTGCCACTTTCATTCGTAAAGTGCGAAATCGTGAAAATACTACTAGATAAAATGCAGGCAAGCATACCGTAGTAGTTGAAAGGCACTTCTCTTGACACTTACACAATGTTATTTTGAATTGATATTATTTTGAACTGATATTATTTTGAATCCATGTTGTTTTGAACTGGTATAGTGTGTTGGGTTTCCGTAGCAGCCGGTACCTTAGAAGTTGAACGGCACTTTACACTTACACAATGTTATTTTAAGGTGATATTCGCGAAAATCAGCGACCAACAGATGGCGCCTTTAATAAGAAAAACAAATGACGTCATCAATATAACCTCTTCTATTCGATTTTTCAACGTTTGTTAGTTTCATTATTATGTGTACGTTACGCCAGTGGAAATATCAGTCTTGGATATACACTTAGTGACACAGAAAGTGCTTTCCAGGTTAGCGTTGAAGTAATAGTTCATCGCGTTCACCAGGAACGCAGTGAGAAAATACTATTGAGTTTCTGAGCTGCTCCAGAATTGCATTTTAAATGTCAACAGCGAGCAACTGAAATTGAGTTCCATGTTGCAACTGTTCAGAGTTTAATGTTCTTGAATAGTTCCGGAGTTTAAAGTTCTACCTGGAAAGCACCTAGAAACTGCAACACTAAAAAGACGTGGACGTTTTTAATGACATTTTGGAGAACTATTTGGATATCAAAAAGTAACAATTGATTATATTTTCAAAGAAAAAGTATAAATGATTTATTAATTTTTATTAATAATATGCAAGAACGTACAATTCTACTGCTTCATTAACATAACGTTGAGCTGTTATATTGTCTTGGATAAACACCAAAGAAGACCAGCTTCTGCATGCAATGGCACCTCATACATACAATCGGGCCTATTCTGTAACATTGATATGCATATCAATTGCTATGCGTCTTCAAGGTCTTCAGTAATTGAAGATAATTGAAGCGAATTGAAGAGATGCACAACTTATGGATTGCGGATGCGTTGCCAATTTTAAGGTTATCGTGATTTATTTGTACTTATAGCGAGAAATAGAAAAACGAGTATAAATTTCACCTTCCAAATCCATGCTAAAGTCACGCTTCTTCTAACCTTTCACTAGACGACAACCCGACGACTAATTATGGACAAATTTTTATTTTTTAATTCTGCACGCTTACGCATGTACCGCCGAGCGCTGTATTTCTTGCTAGATGGTTTTAAAATGCATTTACATTGACACCGGAAAATGATATTTCTGCATACGTAAAAACAATGGATTATTTTTGTGACAGCGTTTCAATTTGCTAGACAGCACGGCCTCTTCAATTAATTGATATGCTTAGTAAGTGACTTTGCAAGGTCACGTCCCATATCAATAATTGTTACGTTTCAAGTCCATATCAACGTTACAGAATAGACCCCAATAACAGTAATAGTTCAATGAACATGCCTCTCAACGAAAAGATCGTCGGACCCTCTGTCAGGACTGTGATCCTGCACTTCATTTGTTAATAATTATAATTTTTACTTCCTACCCTTTTTTGATACCGAGATTTCCATGTTACTGTAATATACTAATAATAAGATTTGTCGGATATCAAGATGTATGTTTTTATAGGTTAACTAAACGACATCCAATATTTTCCTTGTTATTGGCATCTTCATAAAATTTTCGCTAGATGTCAGCTACTCCGTGATTTTCTCTAATTGTTTTGAATCGATGTAGTGTGCTGGGTTTCCGCAGTTGGCGGTACCTTAGAAGTTGAAAGATACTTCTCTTAACACTTACATGCTGATAGAAAATAATAATAATAATCAGAAGAAGAAGAAGAAATTGGTACTAGTTGTACTCGTGCGGGTATTCAATTTTAGATGTCTCAATGGCCCGAGGACGAGCCTGATAAGGATTGCCGAACGTTAGAGTTATGCATCAAAATTCACGGATCAATTGATGCAATGGACGGTAACTTGCATCGGCACGAGTTGGCTGCCCTGACGTAGTCCCGGTGCTTCCTCGTTCTTACGATATCAGCAAAGCGGGGACTACTAATAGTTCTGAATCAGCTATTCTAGAGCCCATGCGTTCCCTTTTATCAATAACTTTGTGTTGTTGTTTAAATTACCTTAATTACCAGGATTCTAACAATATATATCTATATATTGTGTCAATCAATGTATTTCATAAGATACGTTTTTTTTACGAAAATTTAGGTATCCGTTTGCTTGAACAGCTACTCATCATTGGTGACTTTGAATTCGGCTCGTCGGCATCGGATCATATCACAATTTGAAAGAAATTTGTATTTCCTTCTAACTGGCTTCTTATAAATGTAAAAAATTTTATTCGTCATTCATTATCGCCGGGCAGAAGAAGTTCCATTTTTTTTCATTCTTCATACCACTTAATCTGGTAGCTTTGAAAGAATTTGGTTTGTTGAGCTAGAAGGATTATTTTGCACTGAAAGCAGGAGTTGTTTACAATAAAAATATCGTGACTTTCGAGCTTTTAGAATTTCTTCCGCGTTTTCAATTGATCTAGCTAGCGCCATGTAAGTGTCAACATCTTAATTGTTTCCACAGCGCTCTTTGTAAAAATTAAAAAATTGAAATTTCGATCAAAAAGTCAAATCAACCATAATATGTAATACATTGTTAGAATCGGAGTAAAAATCTTTATTTAGAAATATGAAAATCCAATATGGCGCCCGTAAGAAAAAAAAGTTGACAGTCGTATCTCTACAATTTTGACAGCTCGGGTAAATATAATAACATATTTAGATTCTCCGTAAAAAAGTGCCTTAATAATGTGTTATAAATGTCTAGCCTTATCGGTTTTCGAATAAAAAATAAAAACGAAAATGAAAATTTTAGTTTTTTCTCAATATCTTCAAAATGAAAAGGAATAATTTAAATGGCTTCTCAGATTATTAATTAGCATGAAAATACGCAACTTTGGCCTAATTTAACCGACCTCGTATCTCTTAAGATAAGTGAGATCCCCATGCTTTGGCACGAAAAATGGACAGCCTGTATATTTGAATTCAAAATACTTCAGAGAATCGAAATATGTAAAAACATACAGGCTATTCCATTTAAAAAGTATTTTTTTTGCTCACCCTGTATATCGAAGAGGCTTCTACTGAATTGCTAGCATGAATAAAGTCTGCACAAAAAGAAACATGTAAGTTCATATTTTTAATTTCTTATACAGGCTGTTCTTTTATTGTGTGCAAATAAAAAAAACCTCAGCATAAGTACATGAAATGCTACTTACTGTGCGTATTTTCTGGTGGTTACCGTACTATAGCCAAAAATTTTGGAGGTTCAACTTGTTTGGAACCGTTGATATGTGCGAGAGAGAAATACTTGCTCGGTCGCAACGCCTTCCTACACACCGCCCCGCGCAGTTCCGCAGTCAAACCCATTTCGTAGCGTTTCGTAATAATAATCACCGATATCTGAGCGAAGTAATACGTTTTACGATATCAACTATCGACGAATAAGTTTAAAATTTATGCACCAATTAGGCAAGCGCGTTAAAAATGTTCTTCCTTCACCCTTCTACGTAAATAAACTTTTACTGTAATCTCTCTGCTAGCTATGAAAGTATTACTACTTATGATCCATGGAAAAAAAGTAAATTTTTGTAAGTCTATTAAATACAATATGGAATGAGAAATTACAATTTTTTTGTACGTCACTTTTAATTTGTTCGGCAATTACGAACCGCAGCCTCTTGAATTGCACTAGATTTTAAGTTAAAAATGCTTAAACTTGTAATTACTTGCAGTGAAGTTAATTTAAATTGTAAACGTTTTGATCGATCAGCTGTGATCGGAACGGCTGGGTTACGTCGATCGTGCTCAAGAACAAGTAACGCACTGACCCTGACCTACTGCGGCTGCGGGTCTTAATTGAAGCGGCGGCCACGTTCAACTTTTACCTATGCCAGCAGTTCTCAAACGGTTTAGTGAAAATCTGCTACTGCATTTTTCTCAAAAACTATTAAATTTGTGTTAAGAACATATGAGTTCAATCGTTGCCATTTATGGTGATATATTGCAGGTTTAAATATTTGCACACAGTAAAAGAACACCCTGTATTCGCTAATAATTAAAATTATAAACGAAAGCTCTCGTTAATAAAACTAACCCTGTATATACATAAGGTACTGTCCTACCGCCTAAAAATTTGTAATTATAAAGTATGTAAGTCGAAAAAAAACTAGCATGCTTTGAAATGACAACGATTAACGAACGTATGTCTTAGTCCGTATACTCTTATTTATAAGTCACTTACCATAAAAAAAAACCTCCATTTTATATAATTAAAAATGCAATGTTACTAATTAAAATTTTATTTTTAACAACAAATTTTAGTTGCCAAAACCGTGTTTAGTTCCGTGTAGAACAGATTGCCGAATAAAAGTTTTAACGTGGAAACTGAAGATGAATAATTTGATACTTATGTTACATTCAGCAAATGTCAGTGAAAAAGTGGACAATCAAGTTAAGATCTGTGATTAAGACACATTGATTTTCCATGGATCGCTACTAGTTTTTTTCAATTGTACACCGATACCGTTACCCGATAATTTTGCAACCCGGGTACTCGTTACTATTACCCGAGTAGTTACCCGTTACCCGATAAGTACCCGTTACGCGATAAATACCCGTTACCCGATAAGTACCCGAGTACCCGATAAATACCCTATACCCGATTACTACATACTTGAATATCTGATAAATATCGAATTAGAACATGAAAAACTAATACAGAATTATCTAAAGTAACTCATCCCCACTTAAAAGAAATGTAATGAAGGTCACGTCAGGCGAACTTTAAACAAGGCCACTCTCCACTCTGTTATTGGACACTTTCCGAATTTCGGGTATCAGATAATTATCGGGTATCAGGTAGTTATCGGGTAACGGGTATTCATAAAGGGGAACCGGTACCATTTAAATAAGCGGGTATCCGTCGTCATCCCTACTTTATTTACTCAAGTACACATAACGTTCATTTTATAATGATAAAAACATTAGCGGTTGAGATCTTAAAGACCGCCTGCTTTTACGCGACATTTTATATTTCAGCTTTTGAGTCTCGTTTTGTTGAGATTGGACTAGCCAACTTATTAATCTGGTAAGATGAACATCTGAATTGATCGTGTATTGCTAAGATGCTTCAAGTATAAAACAAAAAGTTAATTTATCCCTTCTTTATTTATTTCTTTTCTTTCAATTATTTTGAATAAGTAAATTTTCATGTGGTATTATTTTCCATATGAATTTTTTTAATATATATTATACAACATTTACGAAGACAGAAACTTTTTGCCTTTGTTAGAGTCAGCGGTGAGCTCGTAATATAAAGACTCTACAATGGATTGTATCCTATGCTCAGTTTGACAGTTAAACAACTAACAATACCATGACTGAATTGCAGCAGCACTAAATTTGGTCACTAAATTTACTCAGCAGCTTCGATGAAGGGTTTTATGGGTTGTCCATGTCCAATTTTGTTTACCATATGAACTAGTGTTCGCCACTACTTCAATTTCTACGATTCCAGCAAACAATAATTCAGCAATTAAATTTCTGAAAATATACAATTTGATTAACTTGCTTTCAATGAAATATAAATAACACTGACCGGCAAAAAAATACACTGATCCTAAAATATTTTGTACAGGAATTTTACTCGCTTAAATTATATCTGAACACGAAATGGCTTAACTTCAATGAAGATAATACTTTGTCTAGCCCTGCCAGAGAATTTCCAAAACCTGCAATTTGTTTTTCAAGGAGAATTTGAAGCAAGTCCCCAATTTTTCTTTTTTTTATTAATTAGGTTGTTCGGAAAAAAATGTGGGGTTTCTGGACCAAATAAATGTCGTACGTCACTGTACTGATGAAACCATTTAATATGTAACAACTAATAATGTGATATACGTGGGCTACTGGAAAAGTTTCTGGAAACGATATGAAAAAACGTATATGAAATTTGGTAAACGGTATCATTGTTTTTCGAAGTATTCGCCTTTGACGTCAATACACTTTTGCATACGCACGAACCAATTTCTAAAGCACGTTTTCCACTCTAAAAATGTTACCTCAGAAACCAGTGTCCGAGATGTTTCAACCGCTGCTTCAGCCGAGGAAAATCGCTCACCACGCATTTTATTTTTGATATTTGGAAACAAAAAGAAATCATTAGGCGATAAATCAGGTGAATATGGACAATGAGACATTAATTCAACATTTTTGTTGGACAAAATTCAACTGTTTGACGGGCTGAGTGAGAGCCGGCGTTGTCATGATGGAGAATAATTCGTCGATTTCGATTGTTTCTTCTTATTTGATCGATGACTCCCGGTAAACAAATTGTAGTATACCAATCAGCATTCACGGTTCTGCGATCCTCTGAAGCCACGGTTGTTACATGTCCAGTTAAACCAAAGAAACAAGCAATCATTTGCTTCGCAGCAATGCGTGAACGGACAACTTTTGTTGGTTTTGGATCATTTTGAAATACCCAAACGGTAGATTGTTGTTTACTTTCTGGCTCGTACGAATAGATCCATGTTTCGTCACCAGTAACGATATTACAAACTAAATTTGAACGACCTCCATTGAATTTCTTGAGCATTTCTTCGCACCATTTGACACGACCCTGCTTTTGCGCTTCTGTTAAATTGTGTGGGATCCAACGACTGCAAAGCTTTCGTACGTTCAAATGATCATGCAAAATTTGGTGTACTGCTTTCATGTCAATGCGTAAGGATGCTTGAAACTCACGGTATGTCACATGTCGATCTCGCTCAAGCATTTCACGCACAGTATCTACATTAGTGGCAACAACGGATGTTGATGGACGACCTTCACGAAATTAGTCACTGAGGGAGGTACGTCCACGCTGGAATTCGGCAAACCAATTATAAACACTGCTCTTTGATGGTGTTTCATCTCCAAAGGCCAAATGATGCCGATCGAGGCATTGTTTCGGCGTTAGACCACATTGAAATCGTAAAAAATCATGGCACCAACATTTTCACGCGGGATTTCCATGTTTACACAAAATTACTTTTTCTCAAATGCTGTACAAACAAAACTAGTTCACTTCGATAGGAAGTGTCAACAGAATTATAGGCGAAAAACGTCAAATTTTTCAAATATGACAGTTGATAAACGCTAATAATTCTAGACCTACTAGATTCCAGAAAATTTTCCAGCAGCCCACGTAATATTGATAAAATATTAGCGGTGTAAACACGTCGTAAATGTGAATGTTCCAGCGGCTGAGGATGCACTGCCATCGAGCCCGTTAAATTTATCCTTGGAAGGGTGTCTTCTAGAGTACTTGGAACTCGATTTTCTTGGGTGACGTCTATCTCCTGATCGCCACAAGGTCAATTTATATTTTTTCTTTATATTACAAGAAATACCTATATTCATTGTGATTAAGCTATATAATTGCCATTTTCATTAAGGACCCTTTGCCATCATTCTGCCAGTAATTGTATTCCTTGGTGATACCAGCTAACTTCTCTGAACTAAAGAAATTCTTGATATGCCGTATTGAATTCGCAATATTCACTAAAATGTTTATATTTAAGAAAATGTACCATCGAACAAAACATAATGTAATCAGAAGAATATCTGAACTATATGCAGAAAGAGAAAGAAGGGTCCATCCAAGCTCCATCAGTTTTTATTGAGACTAATTTTATTATGCGATTTCTGCATTATCCTGGTGTTAGATTACGTGATTTCTACACAATAGACTTCTGTATTAACTGCACAGATATTTGGAAAAAGTTTAAAATGGATCACGCCATAGATATTCCACCAAATGTTTAGCATTACTTATCTTCCAAAACGTTCTTTGTTAACGACTGTAACTGGTACTTATCGAGGATTAAGTCACTGTCTAGGGATTCTTAAAAAAAAATATATATTTCTTCATAAGAGTCATGACTCATTAGAGAAAACGATTATCTCAGGGATTTTGGAGTAATTTATACAATTGTTTAACGTGTTGTCACTGAGATTCATTTAAATTTAATTTAATTTAGTCTAACTCAAACTTTGTAAAAACTCTCTTTTTGTTTCACAACATTTTTATATTTTCTTACATTTGAATACCTTTCGACTCTACTCTTTTCTTTTAATCACAGAATTTGTACTTCCCATTTTTTTCTCTTTCCTTTTTAGCTCTCAGTATTTAGTTTTCTAAGTTAACTTAAGTTAGTCGTAGGCATTTTTTTGTCTAGTGCAACTCTTTTTCATTTAAGGTTTGGGTGGAAGACAACACTATTGAACCCCGCTTTAAGATTTCCCTGTTTACAATTTGTAATTTTTGGTCATGCATGTTCAATTACCTAAAACTTTTTGGGAAATAAAGACGTTTATTATTATTATTGTTATTAAATTAGGTAAAATTTTTATAGAACGTTCAATAATGTTACCACAATCTTTTAAGTGACTTAATGCTCCCAACTCAACTGATAAAATCGATGTGGCGTAGTAACTGGGTTTTCTTTAATAAATTGCAAACAAAAATCGTGGTTAATCTTTGAAAGGCAACCCGAGGTACGACTTCTTTGAAGAGTAATATCGCCATTTCTAAATATTGTTAATCCTCTTTGGACATGTTTTACATTAAAAGATCATTTGAACTGAGGTCATTCTTTTGTACGTACAGAAATCGCTAGTGCCATGATGATAAAAACTTTTGCTTTTTGTTTACAAAGTTAGGTTGCAGTTCCACTGACCGATCGCAGCCAATCGGGCATAAACGATTAAAATTTTAAACCACTATCACATCAGCTGACACGTTGTTTGCACAGAATTTCCTTAGTTAAAATTTTAATCGCTTGTACACGATTGTCCACTATCGATCAGAGGGATTGCAGCCTTATCTGTAAACGCCTTTCTGAATATTGAGCTCAGTACATTTCACAAATAAGTTCTACGTTATTGTGGCATCAGGTGTACTACTTCGAATTTGGTTTCATCAAATAGGCTTTCGTTTCAAATTTTACACTAATGACCAGAGCTGGGATTATATGCAAGCCGAATTGAAGAAAATATGGGCATATGTATGCAAGTTTTTTGGCTAAAATATGCCCTAATATTTGCAGGAATATGCAAAAAAAATGCATAAATATTCAAATATGCTTTATAAATAAAAAAAAAAACAACAACTTTACTAATATAGGTTTTTGGGTATACACTGTGTCCACGGATTTTCAGCAATAGAGGAAAGACCTTTTTATTTTACGTTTTAGAAAAAAAAGTTATTCTTTATAAAAACTTTTGCTTGTATTAAAACCTACAAAAATGATAGGAAAGTTCACGAACTGCCTCGTTTATGGCTTTCCATACAGAAGAAATGCTTACTTACTCTCAAAAAGTTCAAATTACATTCAGAATTATCGCATTACTCGGATCTGTCAAAATGATTAATGAAACTTATTCCGTAAGATCTTGCAGGCCATTTCCTGGAAGATGAAACGAACATTTTAGACCATGGTCATGGTACAAATTCAGAAATTTTAAATGAAAAAATACCAACGGTAATTAGTGAAATAGAAATTTAAACGTTAACAAACGTGTATATGGAATTTAGGTACAGGGTAGAAAAGTGCGTAGAGATGAATGGGGATTACATTGAATAATTTTTTCCCATATTAAAAACTAATAAAAATTTTCGGGTAATTTATAAGGCCAATTTAATTGCGGTTTCAATTTTTTAACAAAGGAAATGCTTAAATCAATTGAAACAATTAAGAATACACCAAAATTACATGTCACTCTACCATTGCAGAAAATCTGTGAATATTAAGTTCGCGTTTAATTGGATTAGTTAAACAGCGGCCATGATAAAAAAGTTGTTGAGAACTGCAATGATATTTGTAAAAAATAGTAAATAAAGTATTCCTTTGCTACTAAATATATGATTTTTTGAATAAGAGACAAATCCTACATTTATTAATTTATTAAATAACAGAGATAAAAATTTTCTTTATTTTTTATGATTTGAACTGATTTTAAAAGGAATTTAAGCCTTCGTTTTTTTTCCAAGATCAAGTTAATCCCATTACAGTTAGACCATTAATATTTTCTAAATTATTTTAAATTTTCACTTCACTTTCAACTTCAATAAACTTAAATTCTCTTGTTGTCATTTGAAAGCTGTGCAATCTTAATGCTAGTCGAACCCTGCCTGCACTTTGAAATGTGCGCCTAATATGCATACTACCAGAAGTATACCTGCGTTGTCAAGTTTAGGAATTTTTGTTTAGAACGGGGAATTCTTACTTATAGAAAGCAGTATAATTTATCGCTGGAAAGGGAAATTTTGTATCTGGCAACGATCTGTTTAGAACTCGCGCCTCGGCAACTCTCATGAACTACATGGCAATTTAGAGCAATGTAAATATACTGAGTGTTTCATAACCTACGGAGGAGATTAAAATGGTAGCTAGAGGAGATCAAACTAAAATTTTTTTTCTTAATAAATTTTTGGTAAAAAAGTAATAACTGAAAAGTTACAAGAGGTTAAAGTGAAATTAATTAACAAGCAAAAGTTACTCCCTGTAATAATATTTTACGTTTTAAATTCAAATTTGAGGCATTTATGAGTTGATTGAACACTGCTTTACAATAAACAACTATTTTAAAAAATGTAGTCACGTTAAAGTAATGGCTATTTCATTTTATTTGTTAATGCCCACAAATGGGTTTTCATCTCGTGTGCACCGCCTACTAATTAAAAACAAAATTAGGAAACAGATTAACTTAGACATTTTATGAATGGTGGTTTTGATCAGTTTAGAGTTTATTTAATAATAAAGTTGCATTTTGTGAAATGTTTTTTATTAATTAAGAAGCTATAAGTGCAAATTAAAGGAGAAATTAAGAAAGTTAAACTGCTGTAACTTTCTGATTATTGGGTTTTGGTCAAAAGGGAATTAAGAAAAAGCTCTATTTTGATATCCTACAGCTGCCCTTTCAATCTCCTCCGTACGTTGTGAGACACCCAGTATAAAGTAATCAAAATTGAAACGATTTTTAATATCGCTTATTAGTACACTGTTTTAAGTACATTATGTCATTTCAGTGGGCGTATTTTCTTAGTCTAATAATTATTAAATTTCGAAATACACGAGTATTAACATTAACAATGACATTTAAATAATTTATATTTTATATGCATTAATATTAATATAAAACTAATATTAATATTAATATTAATATTAATATTAGTTTGACCCCCTCTAGAATTACATCCTTTACTACTGCGATAAATTTCTTTTAATTTTCTGTTCATTTAGACATCGAAAATAGGAAAAAAGAAAAAGAAAAGAAAATTACAACGGGGTATAATCTTTTTCGCCAATGAAATTAGTTAAGTCCTCCTAGAGATTTAAAAGGCGCGTATTTTGACATATTACCATTAACAAAAAGTTCAGTCTAATACCGAAAAAAAGGAAAAACGGTTTTTTTAGGCGGGTCAGACAAGCCTTACGGGGGGCAACCTGCACTGTGTTTGTAAAGGTCTATGGGTTTAAGTTGCAGTAAAGCACTTTTCTGTAAAAAGTATTTTGAAATAAGTTGTAATCTAGGCGCGTACAGAGCCCGTTTTTCGAAAAAGTTTTATTATCATAGAGAAAATTACGCTATTAATATACGCTATGTTTGACACACGATTAATGGTTGAATTAATTTTTTTCTCGAAAACCGACTCTGTACGGCCCTAGATTGTAGATGGCGGATTCCGATTCTACTCTTATTAAAATTACAAGTGCATTAGATTTTGTGAAAAACTTGATCAACGAACAATGGATATGCACTTTTTTCGCATATGCATACGCCTATATTTCAGGCGTTACTTACTTATATAGCGTTATTGTAATGTGGGACACAGGATCTGAACATGAGAAGGCAACTGCGCTGACGTGAAGATACTTAGAAGTACCTATTCTCACATCGAAACAAATATTGAAACAATATTTGGCCGCACATTTAAAAAAGTCAAATAAAATATAGTTTGTAACAGTTTGAATTCAGAACTAAAACTAAATGAATACCTACACTTTTGGTTCATGGTTTACGCCACTTCCGTTATTATTTAGACACAACAAAATTCTTCTATTAACTCCATTTGTAGATTTTTCTATCATCTGTACATCTAGTTCAACAAAAGCTGCTCTAACTTGATGTAGGTAACAGTTATTCCTTACGCAATATTTAGAAATCATACCAAAAAAATCGAAAAATATTGACGTGCAAAAGGAAAATCATCGATAGCAAATGTAACAAGAAGTAGGTCTAGGAAATACTAATACAGAACGAGATATTATTTAATTATAAATAATATTGTTACGTTTCTAGGGTTTGAGTTTATTTATTTAAACGAATAAAACACTCGATAAAAACTTAACCGTAATTTAATAAAGCTTAAAAACTAATTTATTTGTAATAATTTATTTTCACACTAAAATCTAACTTCGACGTTCGCTGTTCGAATTCGACTGACTGGTGAGTCAACCCGGGGCGATTTTATATCATTCGCCGCCGTCTGGAACTCTCTATGCGGGAAGATTCCAGTCTGTTCGATGTGACCCCGGTGTAGGCCCCGGTGGCGTGATGGCCGATGACGCACAACAGCGAACCGACCTCCTGACGCCCTCAGCGTGACGCAGCACTGAGCGGCTCGCCACACTGCCCCCTTCTTAAAAACGTTTCGTCTCGAAATGTTCCTGGTGATAGTCTTGAAGGAGGATGTCGGAATCTACAAGCTGGCCCATTCTTGCAATTTCCCGTCTGGAAGAAGTAGCAGTCTACGGTTTTGCTGTTGCTGACTGTTGCCTGTGGGTGATGGCTGCAGACTAGGACTTCAATTCCCGTTCTGTGAAAGATGACTTCTAGCATGCTTCGTATTACTCTCCAGTCTAGTCCGTCCAATCCGCAGCCCAATTTGGGGATGGCCAACTTCATCTGATGGTTCTCTATTAGCTGTCTCCTCAGGCTATATAGGGCTCTCCACATACTTTGATAGTCAGGTTTACCGCTTGATGTCTTCTTAGTGACTAAATAATGCACGTGGCGCCTCCGATCTGCCGTCGAATCAATGATCTGCAAGCTCTTGCCTACCATGGGATGCTGTCTTCGTAGCTCCTCGATTTGGCCAAATTTCTTCCTAAACACCTGAGCGATTCCTTTGGACATTTTCAGGTCTTCTGCTACGCAGTGAGCCAGACTGTACTCCAGTGGCACTTTAAAGAGATCTTGTTGCTTCTCCGTGGTCACTCCAAACCGTGCCTTGCTTCCTTCGGCGTGATGAGACATGAAGGTTTCGAAGTTCACTTCGGAAACTTGCGCCCTTTGTACTGTCCCTTCATCTGCTTCTCCATGGTAAGGGGCCATCCGGTTGAAGTGGATTACTTTGGGTTTGCCATGGGGGACCTTCTTGATGCGGTAAACGACGTCGTTGATCCGTTTCATCACTTTGTAAGGACCTTCCCAAGAGGTCTGTAATTTTGGGGAGAGGCCTCGACGTCTTTGGGGGTTATAAAGCCAGACCAGTGCTCCAGGTTGGTATCCCCCGTGTTGAGCGTTGATGTCATAGTGCTCCTTCATCCGATCGCTGGCCGTCTGTATATTGTGACGCACTTGGTTGTGGATATCATCCATTTTCCTGCGTAATTTGCTCACGTAATCTTCGTCGGCAGAGACTTCGCCAGGCTTCACACCAAACTTCAGGTCGCAGGGCAGTCTCGGCTCTCGCCCGAATACCACTTTCGCGGGAGTCTCCCCTGTTGTCTCATGAACAGATGAGCGGTATGCCATTAGAAACAGGGGGATGTACGTGTCCCAGTCCCTCTGATGATTGGAAACGACCTTGGACAAATGTCGGTTGATGGTTCTATTGAACCTTTCCACCATTCCGTCCGACTGTGGGTGGAGTGCAGTTGTTCTAGTTTTTCGTACGCCGAGCAGAGTACACACGTTCTTGAACAAGGCCGATTCAAAGTTCCTTCCTTGGTCTGAATGCAGTTCCATAGGTGCACCATACCGACTGATCCATTCCCTGACAAGGACTTCCGCAATAGTGACTGCCTCTTGGTTAGGTAGGGCGTAAGCTTCAACCCACTTGCTAAAGTAGTCCATTACCACGACGATGTACTTGTTTCCACCATTCGTTTCTGGAAACGGGCCGGCTACATCGATGGCAACTCTCTCAAAAGGACTTCTAACGTTGTACTGTCTCATGGGAGCCTTACCCCGCCTGTGGGGGCCGTTACTGGTTGCGCAGACTGCACACTTTCTGCACCAATCCTTCACGTCCTCCTTGCAGTTCACCCAGTAAAATCTTTCGCGCACCTTCTCCATAGTCTTCTTAACTCCCAGATGCCCTCCCGAAGTTCCATCGTGAAGTTCCCTCAGAACTTCTGGCACCCTATTCTTGGGGATTAGTAACTGTGTCTTCTCTTCCATGCCTTCTCCATGCTTCGTCTCAGAAGACCACGATCCAACACTATGGAGTCCCACTGCGCCCAGTATGATTTTACGGACGGTGCACATGGTGCTACCTCTTCCCAGGTAGGCCTCGCGTCCCTGCTTTTCCACTCTAGCACTAATTTCAAATCCGGGTCGTTCTCCTGGTCTCTTCGCAGTTCTTCGGCTTGCCATTTGTCGTCAACAATGGCTGTCCTCGCAGTCGTGGCTACTTTCTCATCCAAACGACTACAGTGCTTACAGTCTTCGGCACAGGGTCTTCTCGACAAAGCATCGGCATTTCGATGGCTAGTTCCTGCCCGATGCTGAATTTCAAAATCGTACTCCTGAAGTCGTTCGATCCATCGTGCAACTTGCCCTTCTGGGTTCTTGAAACGGAGAAGCCATTTTAGAGCGGCGTGGTCGGTCCTCAGCAGGAAGCGTCTACCATACAAGTACTTGTAGAAGTGTTCTATCGTTTTTACGACGGCTAGCAATTCCCTTCTTGTGACGCAATAGTTTCGTTCCGGCTTTCATAGGACTTTACTGAAGTAGCCGATCACCTTCTCTTGCCCCTCTTGTATCTGGGAGAGTACGCCACCAATCCCAACGTTGCTAGCATCTGTGTCCACGACGAACTTGCCTTCCGGGAGAGGATAACTCAGAATAGGAGCACTAACCAAGTACTGCTTTAGTTGTTCAAAGCCAATTTGACACTGTTGGTCCCATTCAAATGGACGACCTTCTTCAGTGAGTTTTGTTAACGGCTTAGCAATGTCTGCAAATCCAGGAACGTAGCGCCGATAGTAAGTGCACAGGCCAAGGAAACTCCTTATTTGGTGTTTATTTCTGGGAGTTGGCCAGTCTTTCACCACCTGAATCTTCACAGGGTCCACGGCGATTCCATTTCCATTAACAATGTGCCCCAGGTAATTCACTTCCTTCTGGAACAGGTGACACTTCTTGAGGCTAAGCTTTAGTCCAGCTCCGCGAAGCCGCTGGAACACTCCTTCCAGGTTCCTTAGGTGGTCGTCGAACGTCTTTCCCACGACAATTATGTCGTCAAGGTACACCATGCACGTTGTCCAGGACAGACCTTTCAGAACCGTCTCCATTAACCTCTCGAATGTCGCTGGGGCATTACATAATCCAAATGGCATCACTGTGAACTGCCACAGACCCATACCAATGGAAAACGCCGTCTTTTCTCGATCTTCGGGCGCCAGCTCCACTTGCCAATATCCACTCTTTAAGTCCAAAGTTGAGAAGATCTTTGAGCCGGCCAGGGTGTCCAGGGTATCATCAATCCGTGGCAGGGGATAGCTGTCCTTCTTGGTGACATTGTTGAGTAACCGGTAGTCTACACAGAACCTGGTGGACCCATCCTTCTTCTTCACAAGCACTACTGGTGACGCCCACGGGCTGCTTGATGGTTCTATTACATTATCCTTTTCCATCTCGCGAATAATGCGTTCCGCTTCCTCACGCTTCGCCAACGGTAATCGCCTTGGAGCTTGACGGATAGGTCTTTCTTCTCCAGTCTCTATTTTGTGTTTCACGACATCAGTTCTTCCCTTGGATCCACTTTCTATCTCAAATACATCTTGATACCGGCCGATCAGGTTCTTTGCTTTTGTCTTCTGGTCTGGAGTCAATTCCTGGGCTGTTGACATAACCATTTCCCATAATTTCCTTGGGACTTTCGCTTCTGGCACGTTTGCTTTAAGGTGGCGGGAGATGGAGGACACCATGGTGCAGCTTCCCAAGATGGTTCCTTTCTTGATATTGACGGAGAAACAATTGACGTTCATCAGGCGGACAGGTACTTCCTTCTTCGCCGTCAACAACATTTTCCCAACGAGGACTCCTCTTCCAATCCTTTGATCATCAGTATTAGGTTCAACCATAATGACTTGCCCATCTTGAAAAACACCGTCCAGTTTTGCGTCGACGTTAACCTCAGTCCTGCTGGGTAATACAACGTCTTCAGCGAGGACTACTCGAGCGGCCACGTCTCCTCGTTGATGTAGAACCAATTCCTCATTATTGACCGCCATCACGCCACGCTTTAAGTCCAATTGGAACCCGTGGGCACACATGACGTCCATGCCCAAAATTGCCTCGTCCTCTATATCTGCCACCAGTGCACGGTGTTTTATTGGAGTTGAACCAATGGTGATGATAACCTCTACTTCACCGTGGACAGTTGCTGATGTTCCAGTTGCAGTTTTCAGTTTCCACTTGGTCGGCTCGGTGCGTCCAGATGACTTAATTACGTCGGGTCTTAGGATGGTCTTCGTCGCACCCGTATCCAACAACATGGTGTGAGGAATGTCATCAATGGTGACATCCACGAAGACACTGCTGGTTAACTGCCGTAGGGATATTACTTGTTTGGCTTTCGTCTTTGGGGGCCTTTGAATACGGGTCGACGTTTGGCCCTCTGCACCGGCCCGGCTTATTTTAACTGTGGCTTCCTTGGATCCTGTCTGGGCTTTGGACATCGCCTGCGAACATGTCCTTCGTCCTGGCCTTTCCAGCGGCTTTTTCTGCTTGAAGACCTGTTCCACAATGCGGCGAACATCCTCGGCGGTGGTATACTCCCTGGGTCGCTCCTTTATAGCAGATCCCACCTTGGCGTTAGCGGATTCTTCCTCTTCTTCCTCTTGGAAGTCCATAGCCGCTCGCACCTTGACATGCCCTCTTGAGACTCGTCTCGCCGCTTCAAATTCCAAGGCATAAGCCAATGCGTTCTTGGACGTCTTCGGATGGGTCATTCTCAATGCCTGCTGGTTGTCTGGGTCACGGATTCCATCTATGAAGGTCTGCACCGTCAAACATTTGAGGAATTCAACAGGAGCTGTGGGATATGCCAACTGGGCCAGACGCGCAACGTCTGCTTCGAATTCCTGAAGACTTTCTCCGGATTTCTGACAGCGATTCCTCAACTGCGCATGGTATACCTCGGTCAGATGGGCCTGTCCGTAACGCATTTCCATCCTATTCACCAGCTTGTCGAAGTCTTCTTGTTCCTCTGGCGGCATCGTCTGTAGCACATCGATAGCGTCCCCTCTCAAGGCCACAATTAACGAAGTGGCTTTTTCGCTGGCCGTCCATCTGTTCGCCTTTGCTGCTGCTTCGAACTGTTTGAAGTAGTTGGGCCAAGAAGACTTTCCATCGAACGTTGGTGGTTTTATTTTTAATTTCGAATTTTCTGCTGGTCCTTCCACAATTCTGGTTTCATTATTTTCTAGTACTTCTACTGGTGGCTGTTCCCCGAACACTCGCAACCCCGCCATGATTTGTTCCAGATTTTTGATTTTGTTATCCTGCTGGAATATTATTTCTTCCACATTTTCTTGCAGGTTTCTTGTTTCTTCCGATATTTTTACCACTAGTTTATCTTCGAGTCCTTTCGTCTGTTCTAGAAATTCACCCTTCAAATTTCCGGACTGTTCTAGAAGTTTCTCGTCGAAATTTCTGGATTGCTCTAGAAATTTCTCGTCTAAGTCTCTAGATTGTTCCAACAATTTATTTTGTAATTTGTCGGAATTTCCAGATTGTTCTAGAAGCTTCTCCTCTAAATTTCTGGATTGTTCTCGAAGCTTCTGTAAATTTCCAGACTGTTCTTGAAACTTCTCGTCCAAATTTCTGGATTGTTCTCGAAGTTCGTCCTTGAATTTTCCAGATTGTTCTAGAAACTTCTCGTCCAAATTTCTGGATTGTTCTCGAAGTTCGTCCTTGAAATTTCCAGACTGTTCTTGAAACTTCTCGTCCAAATTTCTGGATTGTTCTCGAAATTCATCCTTAAATTTTTTATTAAAATCGGCGGGACCACACGAAATTTCGAAAAGGAACGTCTCTGGATCTTCACCAGCTGTCAACAAATCGGATCGGAGACGCTGTTGAAGTGCGCCTTTCAAACCACAGGTTTCTAACTCTCGTTCTTCCAATTCGGTTTTTAATTCGGCCACTTTTAAGTCTTTCAACAACACTTTTCTCGTAGCCATTGTTTTTTTTTCCTATACTGTACTTATTTAATAATCTGATTAAATTTAATTTACTTTAAATTGTTTATTTATTTGCACAAACCCGCACACCGACACCACTGTTACGTTTCTAGGGTTTGAGTTTATTTATTTAAACGAATAAAACACTCGATAAAAACTTAACCGTAATTTAATAAAGCTTAAAAACTAATTTATTTGTAATAATTTATTTTCACACTAAAATCTAACTTCGACGTTCGCTGTTCGAATTCGACTGACTGGTGAGTCAACCTGGGGCGATTTTATATCATTCGCCGCCGTCTGGAACTCTCTATGCGGGAAGATTCCAGTCTGTTCGATGTGACCCCGGTGTAGGCCCCGGTGGCGTGATGGCCGATGACGCACAACAGCGAACCGACCTCCTGACGCCCTCAGCGTGACGCAGCACTGAGCGGCTCGCCACAATATGCATAAAAATGTACTTGTGTAATGCAATATTATATTTCATTACGTTTCATGGAAAGGTTTCGCGGTGCATCCGGCACTGATTTAGTATCTAAAGACAAGCGCAACGTAAGCGCCGCGAAGCCAAAGAAAAATTGCTGAGAGGAAAAAAAAATAAACATGTACAGGATGTATCGAGTCTTCACCAAATAAAGATGCGTGGGTCTTGGCAAAAACTGGTTTCATTTAAATAAATAAGAAAGAAGTAAAATAAAATGAAAATATTACATGGCGATCCTGCCATTAAAATACTAGTCAAGTGTAAAGTGTAAAAGAAGAAGGCGTTCCAAAATGGGTAGCAATCAGTCAAAAGAAATAATAATAACGCAAGCTGTGGGAAATAGCAGGCGTAGCAGTGTTATTTTTGGTAGTCGTTACAATTACATTATTCATTTGGCGTCGATGCAAGAAAGCATGGTTGAAGAAGATCAGAAAAGAAGTTTACAAGAGTCGGGACTATCTCGCCGTTGCAGGTGATAGTGTGGTCAAAGGTCGGTTAATATACCTTCATATGTTTATATATATATATATATATATATATATATATATACATCCCGCTATCATTTGGGCGTCTCTATATTGTCAATTAGCCATCACTTGGGCGTCCCCCGTAATTGAGCGTCCGTATACGGACGCTCGATTGTATCCCATGCAAAAAAATTTTTGGGGACTCCTAGGACCTCTACCTGTCATTTGGCAAAATTTTTCTGGACGGCCGAATGATGATCAAATGGAAACAGTCGTATATTTTTAGTTCCAGCGTATATCCACTGGTGGCGCTAGTATCATTTTCGTATATAGAACTGCAGATATACAACTTTCACTTAAGTGCAATAGAGCGTCCAGTAAATTTGTCAACACTGTAATCCTATTTAAATATGCTTCTGTGATTCCCGCTCGAAAAAAATTCATAGTCTGTTAGGTTTGATAGACAACATGGACGAGAGTGGTCATTATTTTCCTGAAGAATACGTAAGTAAAATTTACTTTTTATAAAATATGTTACGTTACAACTGTACATGCTACGTAACATTTTTTAGTATGCTTTTACAGTCGCAAATTCCGCTCAAAAGAATGAAAGGTAATGGTGCAATCCGTTATCACCGACATTACAAGTGTAATGAAAACGAGAAAAATGAAGTATGTTTATTGGTTTATAGTATCAATAGCATGTTTTTAAACTAGGAATAATAATTGCTTTAGGTTAATTGACACTGTATAGATTTATACAGGGTAGGGCAAAAGTATGGAACCGAAAACTGTTTGACGTATCTATTTGAAATTTGGTATGTGACTCAGAGTCAATAGGACCTACATTACCGATTGTTTCAATTGTTTATCTGCTCTTGTTTCTGAGATCCAACGCCTACTTGGTTTTTCTTAAATAACAACCTGCTGATTTTTTTCCTCTATTTAATAGTTCGTTTAATTCTTTACACGACCACATAAAAATATTTATCTACTGCATAAGAAAGTTTCTAGGAAATAATGTTTGAATGAAAAGGTTAGAAAAGATGGTTTACGCTGATATTTAGTATTTGTTTTCTTGTTTTTAAGGCAATTTTTATTAAATTTTTCTTTAGTTCTATCTTAAAAACAGCCCATAATCTTGTGGTTTTACAGTTTTTTTGTTAAAACTATATTTTTTGTCGAATATCAAACAATTAACCATTTTTCCTAACTTTTTCATTCAAATGTTTTTTTCTCGAAAATTTTCTTATGTAATTGATAATTATTTTTATATGGTCGTTTAGAAAATTAAACGAACTATTAAATAAAGGAAAAAAAAATAAGCAGGTTGTCATTAAAAAAAAATCAAGTAGGCGTTGGACCTCAGAAACAAGAGCCGATAGACAATTGAAATAAACTGATGATGTCTGAAATCTTATTGACCCTGAATCACACACCAAATTTTAAACAGATACGTCAAACAGTTTTCGAAATAATAAGCCGGTTCCATACTTTTGCCCTTCCCTGTATACGGTCGTTTAGAAATATTTCCCGATATTTTCAGGGTGATAGAACATCTAACAATAAGGTCACCTTTTTATACAAAGTGAACAATAAGAAATTGATAAATTTTATGTTTTAACATTATGTAATAGGTGCATGCGAACTTTTAAACCTCAATTACTCCAAAATTGAGTTGAATCTGAACCTTTTTTGTGCCAAATAATCTATAATAAGAATATTTCTTTCACAAATTTTTGACGAAATGTGTAAACTGAAAAGTTAGGATTAACGTATTAAAGCTACCCCTACAAAACTACTTTTTAAAACAATTTTTTGCTCGGATTGTCTTTTCAGTTGCTTCCTAAAAGTTACCTGCAAAGTATTGAAGTGGCAGAGTCTCTAATAAAAAAGTTACGTAGTCCGTTATGCCTTTTATGTGGTCCCTTTACACAATATTTATAATGTGTACAGGTGCAAATATGCCGAAGAAGCCGCGTTGCTCACCCTCGATATTTAGGTCGCGCTTGATACCTCGATATAAAACAAATGGAACTTTGCATTTCGAAGACGAATAGCAGTCCATATGTTCGACGTGCACGATTCCATTTAAAACTATTCATTTGTTTTACATCGAGATGATATTGCGGTATCGAGCACGACCTAAATATCAAGGGTGAACAGCGAGGGCTCTTCGGCTTGTTGGTACCGTAAGTGGTTAACAGTAAAGTTCACTATAAACACACATACACCAATCCCTACAATTTATTGCTGGAAAATATTGCTGGAGTAACTCCGCTTAAAGAAGCAATAAACGAAATTATCTTTTTGGTTCACATTGTTTAGATGAATTTATCTTACGGTAATATAACGCGAATAAAACAATTTTCACAACAAAAAGTGATTTTTTTGTCTACTTGAATTTTTATTTAGTTATATAATTTTATACTGAATGACTTTCTTTTGGCAATTTTGCAAAATAAACACTTGTACATAAGTGTTGTGAAAAATACATTTTTCATTCTAGTGGAGTAAAATGCTCTCACTATTTTTCAGTATTTCTATAAGAAAGCCATTCAGAATAAAAAGAAATAACTAAACAGATTCATTCAGATTATTCGCTTTACGTTAAGGCAATATTATCAACTTAATATTAGCAACATCCTGCGATCGTTTTCTAACTTGACATTGCTTCTGCTAGCGAGGACCCAAATAGGACTGAAACAGCTATAGAGGATGTTCGAAAGATCCTCTGTAATAAAAAATGATTTGCAACAAAATTTTGTAATCTTATAATTGAAGTTGTCTCTAATAATACAGTTGTCTTTATGGTGATCATTTATTTCCAGAAAGAGACTGTCATTAGAAAACTTGAAATCCCGAGCTTAATCTATATCTAGCTACTTACCGTTGAATTCCTGGCTTCCGGTTGGAACCGCGTCTCTTCTCGGATTTCTTCTACTACCAACGTTTCGTTCTACATAGCAGAAGAACTTGCTCAGGGCTGCTGCTGCAGGTGGTCTTGCTGCTGTTTCTTGTAAGTTGTTGATACTGAGTTGGTATGTCCGCTGTCGTCGTATTTATAGTGGTCGATGGGCGCAACGGGTTCAATTGAACACAAACTAGAAACCGGCCACCAGATCCAATTTTCCGACACAAAACTCCTAGCCCGCTCGTCTCATTTGTTTAACCGGAAAATCCATGAATCTATAGAAATTTTCAAACACTCCAATAACTTGAACCGTGATAATGGCTTCTACCTTCACAATACATGGAAACATCTCATTAACGGCTCGTCACGCACCAACAGACCAATCCCCGCCCACCGTTTCACCCCGCTGCCGCCATCGACCACTATAAATACCACGACTGCAGACGTACCAACTCAGTCTCAACGACTTACAAGAAGCAGCAGCAAGACTACCAGCAGCAGCAGCAGCAGCAGTCTTGAGGAAGTTCTTCTGCAATGGAAAACGAAATCCGGCAAGAGACGCGGTTCCAAGCGGAAGCCAGGAATTCAACAACGGACGACGGCCGCGGAAGCTTTCAAGTTACAGTAGCTAATTACCGTAATATTTGTGTCCTGACGAACATGTGTTTCACATTAACGATCCACTGAGAAACTGAAAATATTAGTTGCCTTGCTATTGATTACGAACGTTATTTTTTAAGAACTCTGGAGTAACGCAGTACTTTTGGATATAAAAAAGTCAGTTTCGTGTTTAAATTTCACGAAACGAAAAGTCAGTTTTATGTTTAAATATCATGAAACGGAGAAATGAGTTTTATGTTTCAAGAAAACTTTCAGAAATTTTGAAAGAATTTCATGACGGAATTTCGACGAGGTACCTTGAAGTACCCCCCTACCATTTAAGAACTTAGTAAAATTGACAACACCGCTGGAGCTTGCATTGCTTATCATATGGAAGCGTATACACAAAAAGGACGCCTTATTGATGTTTAATCGGAGGGAGGTGTATATCAGCGGACGCCTTATGTATAGGACCAACGAAGGAGTTACAGATGATAGTGCAGTAGTAATATACACCAGGCCCGCCATGTTGGACGCTACATAGAACAGTTATGAAAGGAGCTTCCAGTGATACTGGGATGTATATATATATATATAAATGAGTACACTAGTTAAGTTTAAGGCATTATATGATTCACTTCAGTTGTTTAAAGCTAATGGCGTTAAACATAATGAAAATAGACGAGAAAATTTAGAATTAACTCAGAAAAGATTGATAGATTTAGAACACTTTTCAGTTAGGTTAAGCAACCTAAGAGTAGAATTTGGTAAGGATGTGGCAAATTGATATAACTAGTAAAGCTAAGATTTACATTGAAAAAATTAATTTAATTATTGATGAAATTCATTGTATGCTTCAGAATAGGTTAAACATTCATTCTGAAATGGGAGAACAACTTAATTTAAAAACTGCGGGTAGTTTATTACCATCTGTGGATAGAAATAAGGACACAACCAAAAAATTAATAGATTCAATCATATTATACGCAGGCTTATTAGAAGACAGCATAAAGCATTTAATAAATTTCGTTTTAAAAACTCGCCTCTCTGAAAATGCTAAAATTCGGTTGAATAAAAAATATATACCGTAGATTCACTTGTGAGAGATATTAGAGAAAATTTTATTACGAGAAAATCAGCTACAACCCTTTCAAATCAATCGCGACAATTAAACAAATCCATTGACGAATTTGGTAGCGAAATTGAACAACTTCTTAGAGATTTAACATTGGCTCAAGCAGGAAATGACGAAAATTTATTAATTTCTTTGCGACCGGTAAACGAAAAAATTGCTATATGTTCTTTTTGCAATGGTATAAGAAACCATGAATTAAGAATTATCATTAAATCTCGAAATGTCACCACATTAAAAGAAGCTATTAATGTGGCAATTGATGAAGACAGGAATAAACCTTCATCATCAAATGTTTTTTATTTCAATAACCGCGGAAATACTAACAGAGTTCGAGTTTCTAGAACGAATTCTAAACCATCTTATAAACGGAATCAAAATTCTTCACAACAATATGTCAAAACACCTCAAAATTTCAGACGTTCCTTTAATTTAAATACTGACAACCGTAATAACGATATTAGTCGTTCGCATAATTTTAATCAAGCTCGCGGTCAAAGACGACCATCGCAAGGAATAAACCGAGTTTAAGTTTAAGTAATCGAGGGCGCAGGGTAAATCGCGGCAATGCGTTTTGAGTGGAAACAGTAGATACTTCATCCAGCGATAATCGGTTTTTTCGAGACTAAAACTATAGGACCTGTAATTTTGAATTTGAACGGTATGAATTATATCAAGCTGAAATATGAAGACACTGAATTATTATTTCTTTTGGATACAGGCGCAAGTGTTAGTATAATTTTTTCAAAAATGTTCAAACCTAATGAATTTATTGATGCCTCCAGACAATTAACTATTAATAGGATTGCAGGATCAACAAAATCAATTGGATCGGTTTGTCTTTCATTGCAGTTAGAAGACAATAAATTTAAACATGAATTTCATGTCGTAAAAGATTTTAAATGTGATTTGAATGGAATTACCGGATCAGATTTCTTAACAAAACACAAAGCTATTAACGATTTTGGAAAATTTTTATTCACATTTTGGAATAACAAACGTAAATGCACAACCTCCTTGGAATCTATACGTTGTTCGCAAATTAAAAAACCACCACCTGTTGCATTATGTTGGTATAAAACCCTAACGGCCAGTTGCATCAAACACTTAGGACCATTTGCACCACTTTCAGTTAAAATTTAAGCTCCACTTAATTCCATAGAAACGTTTGTTGCAACAATTGTTTCTATGGAGTTAAGTGGAGCTTAAATTTTAACTGAAAGTGGTGCAAATGGGCCTTAAGGATAGCTTAACTTCAAGCACTGCTTAGAATGCGATTTACTGAATGTCGTGTCATGCTCAAATGTCACATTATAAGCCATACTTAAATTTAAGCTCGACTTAAGTGTTTGGTGCAACCGGCCATAAGTCCCCTATAGAACATTATCAAAATACTAAGTTGGCAAGGTATTTGAAGTTTCATGTCAAAGTAATTTGTCAATTCAGTTTTACTATTAGATTATTTACATTTACTTTAATTTCAACGAGCTGTTTCAGTTAATTACAGTTTGTCTGTTATAAAATTGCGTGCGAACGATAAAGTAAAAAACATGAATCCATGATAATTATTAAATTTAGAACCAGGGATTTTTCCGAACGTATAACCTTATCGTTTATTTAAAGCACTTGCCAATTTTGTTACCAAATTTTTAACTAGAACACTGTTGCCGGTTGTATTTTTCACAAGGCAACACCGCCAGTGGTCTTTTAATTTGTGAACAAATTATAAATATGACATTTTTGCAACAATTCCCCCGCGTTGTGAAACTATCCAATATTTTTGGGTTAATCATAATCGAGATTGTGTAGAGTTACCAAATGAAATTTGTGAAGGTGTATTTACCGCAGGCATTATCGCAAGACCAAGGTCACATATTATTCCGGTTCGTATACTAAATATTAACGATAAAGAAATTTGGAACCATAGAATTTTGATAGCAGTGAAATTTACTTGACAGAGTAAATAGTGTGTTAGATTTAATTAACATTATACATTTAAATAAAAAAGAAAAAGACTCAATTCAAAAAATTTGTGCAAAATATTCTGATGTTTTCCTTTTATAAAAATAAAATTAAAAAACGACGCAAAACCAGTCTATGTTAAACCGTATCGTTTACCGCAAGCTCAAACATTCGGAATAAATAGACAAAAAAGTAAAATGTTAAAGGACGGTATTATTAAAGAGAGGAAATCAAATTCAAATTGGTCAGCTCCTTTATTAATTGTTCTAAAGAAAAGCAACTCCAATAGTAACAAAAAATAAAGAGTCGTTGTTGATTACAGATTGTTAAAGAAAAATATCGAAGATGATCGGTTCCCTTTGCTTTTCCCTCAGGTTCAGCTAAAACCGTCAAATATATATATACGGCTTTTACTGCTAATGAAGGTCAATTTCAAATGACTCGTTTATCAACGGGTCTGAAAACTAGTCCTAGTTCTTTTTCAAGAGTTATAACTATCGCGATGTCCGGATTAAATTTCGAATCATGCTTCGTATATCTTGATGATCTTATTGTATTTGGAAACAGTTTACAAAACCATAACAGATTACGAGACGTCAACTTGAAATGAAATCCTACAAAATGTCAATTTCTGAAAACGGAGATTTTATAAAAATTTTGTGCAAATCGTTTTTGATTGCAGTGAGAACCTCGAGCAGCCTCTGGACAGCTGTTTCAGCCCTGCTTGGGGCTTCTTCAGCAGAAACGTAGCTCGACATTCCCACTGCAGACCAAAAACGACTTGCCCAATTTATTCGCAAATGCGATGTAAGAATGATGAACATATAAAATAGCGACATCTTACTATCGCTTTTTGACCTAACATTGCAGTAGGATAGACAAATTGAAGCGGGATTTGCTCCTAATGAGTCCCCCATGCAAGGCGGCCATGCTTGCTGTCAAAGCATAATGAAAGATTTTAGAAAAATTTTGTGCAAATCGTTTTTGATTGCAGTGAGAACCTCGAGCAGCCTCTGGACAGCTGTTTCAGCCCTGCTTGGGGCTTCTTCAGCAGAAACGTAGCTCGACATTCCCACTGCAGACCAAAAACGACTTGCCCAATTTATTCGCAAATGCGATGTAAGAATGATGAACAAATTGAAGCGGGATTTGCTCCTAATGAGTCCCCCATGCAAGGCGGCCATGCATGGAGGACTCATTAGGAGAAAATCCCGCTTCAATTTGTCTATCCTACTGCAATGTTAGGTCAAAAAGCGATAGTAAGATGTCGCTATTTTATATGTTCATCATTCTTACATCGCATTTGCGAATAAATTGGGCAAGTCGTTTTTGGTCTGCAGTGGAAATGTCGAGCTACGTTTCTGCTGAAGAAGCCCCAAGCAGGGCTGAAACAGCTGTCCAGAGGCTGCTCGAGGTTCTCACTGCAATCAAAAACGATTTGCACAAAATTTTTCTAAAATCTTTCATTATGCTTTGACAGCAAGCATGGCCGCCTTGCATGGGGGACTCATTAGGAGCAAATCCCGCTTCAATTTGTCTATCCTACTGCAATGTTAGGTCAAAAAGCGATAGTAAGATGTCGCTATTTTATATGGAGATTTTATACTTAAGCAGGGCATTATACCTCGTCGGAAAGCATTTTCCCCGAGCCAGATAAAATTTTTGTAGTTCAAAATTATCCGGTTCCCACTAATGCAGATGAAACTAAACGATTTGTAGCTTTTGCAAATTATTATCGTAAATTTATGCCAATTTTGCTCAGCTCGCAAACCCTTTAAATAAATTAAGTCGCAAATCTGTACAATTTCATTGGGATACAGAATGCCAAAATTCTTTTGAATCTCTAATGAATTCGTTAATAGTCCACCCATTCTGCAATATCCAAATTTTTCAGCGGAAAATGAATTTATTTTAAAAACGGATGCCTCGGGTTACGCGATAGGCGCAGTTCTTTCAAATTCAGACGAAAAACCAATTGCATATGCCAGTAGAGCATTGAATAAGACTGAGATAAATTATGCTACAATGGAAAAGGAACTCCTAGCCATCGTTTGGGCAATAAAACATTTTCGACCTTATCTATAGGGGGCAGAAGTTTAAAACTTTTACTGATCACAGACCTATACTCTGTTCACGTTAAGAATATAGCGTTGGAAAGGATAGGGCAATATTTTCCGGCTTGTGATTGGTTGAAATTCGAGGCAAGTTTACAATGGTTAAAGTTGACATTCCGGCGCTCGTTCCCGCGAATTAATTTTATGTTGGATAGAGCGAAATATAACTAGAATTGTGAACGTCAGTTGTATTTATGTCATTTTGGTTTGGTGTTTGGTTTGTGTGCTTATTGTTATTTAAAATCGTTTAAAAAATTGTTCTTTTTAGAGCTCTACGGCTGTAATTGCAATTAACAGGTAAATATTTTATTAATAATGTTTATTTTCATGAGAATTTATTATGATATATTACAGTGCTAATATGGACGTACGAGAGGAAGCTGGCTCCTCGAGAAACCCTCAAGGGAAGCATATTCGAAGTGACCAAAGAGTTATGGCATATAATGCTTTTGTTCAATACCACCATGATAATTCCAAGTCAGCTTCAATAAAATTGGCTTCAAAGATGGTTGGCATTGGAGAGGCAACAATGTGGGCTATCGTAAAAGAAAAGGAAAGCACGGGAATTCTACGATCTCCTAGCAAGAAGCGAAACCGTGATACAATTTTCAATAAACTCGATGAAGCTCATGAAAAATCTATTAGAAGATATGTGCATTCTTTTTATCTTAAGAATGAATTACCTACTTGCTCAAAAGTTTTAACGGTAAATACATTTACATTTATTACTGTTATTTTGAAACTAAGTAAAAAAATTTATAGGTTCTACAAACAGATGATACTTTACCTGTAATTCATCGTACAACATTGTGAAAAATTTTGAGAAAATTGGGATTTAAATGGGAGAAACGAAGCAGAAATTGTATTTTAATCGAACGTCAAGATATTGTCTTGTGGAGATGTAATTATTTAAACTCCATTAGACAATTTCGTACAATGGGAAAGAAAATATATTTCTTGGATGAGACGTGGGTGAATGCCGGTCACACAAAACCAAAAGTGTGGAAAGATACAACACTGACTACTACTCGACAAGCATTTGTAGATGGATTGTCACTTGGTTTACAAAATCCTTCTGGAAAAGAAAAACGTCTGATTGTGCTTCACATTGGTAGTGAAACTGGTTTTGTTGATAACGGATTGCTACTGTTTGAATCAAAAAAAACTGGTGACTATCATGAAGATATGAACAGTCAAGTTTTTACGGAGTGGATGAAAAATATATTACCAAATCTTGAACCTGGATGTGTAATTGTAATGGACAATGCGCCTTATCACTCAGTCAAGACGGATAAAATTCCTAATTCTTCATGGAAGAAAGGCGCAATAATTGAAAGGCTTACATTGAAAGGAATTGTAACAGACAACACTTTATTAAAAGTTCAACTTCTTGATATAACAAAAAAATATGTAAGTGATAATCCAGTGAGTTACGTTATAGATGAAATGGTAACAGAAACTGGCCGTACAATATTAAGATTGCCCCCTTATCGTTGCAATTTAAATCCAATAGAACTTGTTTGGGCTCAAGTAAAACATCATGTAGCTGCTAATAATAAAACATTCAAGTTGCCCGAGGTCAAAACATTGCTGCTCGAGGGATTAGATCTTGTAAATGCTGAACATTGGGAAAATTGCGTTAAACATGCTATTGCAGAAGAAAACAAAATGTACCAACTTGATAATATTGTGGAAGATATGGTGGAGGAATTAATTATAACAGCAAATACTGGCTCATCATCAGAATCGCCACCTGACTCAGATTTAGATTTTACAAGTGAATAAATTAACGAAAGTAAATAATAATTAATCTTGTGAGAAATTCTGAATTCACATTATCTACACTTTTGTTATTAATATCTGTCATCCCAGTGAATAAGTGATTAAGTCAAATTTCCCTACTTATCAGAGCAGGTTGTTTTCGATTTATAAATTCACATTGTTTGTTATAACAACATGATTGTTCTTGCTGTGCCAGCAATTATTAAATTATTCTGTGTATTTTGTCATTTTGATTTTTGTGTCTCGTGTAACATGTTTTTATAGCTATCAATTAACTGACAGTGATCAATTTTATCAAGTTTACTTTGATTTAGTTTTAGGGTCAGATTAAAACAATGTTCAGATCCATATTAACTTCCGGCTGTGAATCATGGATACAAACGAGTAGCCTGAAAAGAAAAATAGAAGTACACAAATGGAATACTTCCGTACAGCCATAGAAGTTACATTGAATGATAGAATAAAAAGTGCAGATATTAGAGGAGAGCTTGGAGTAGAATCAGTGTTAGAATACATAGAAAAAATAGATATATTAGGTTAAGGTTAGGTTTTGAAATAGATAGCAATTTTTTTATTGCTTTTCTGAACCTCAAGTATGTTTTATTTTTCTATGTGTTTACATGTTGACCAATAAGGCAAATAAAGGCATTATTATTATTAAATAACATGGGCTTTTAATTTTAAATTATCTCTAAAAGAATAAAACTTGCAACAAAATTCAGACTCTGTGGTGAATTTATGTACAACAAATTAAAATTACTACTAAGATTAATTTAATTGTAAATTAAATTAATCGCTTGGTTTGTGTATTCATGCAACAAATTAAATTCTCCTTTAGTTTGCTGTTTTTCTAAATATAAAAATTTTGAATTTACCGCTCTTTCCTTATTGCTCCTATGTAATACGTACGCCGACGCGAGCGCTAACTACTATATTCTTAACGTGAACAGAGTATAGTATATTTATTTGGCGTGAACAATCCATCGTCTAGATTTAGACTTTTACTTGAAGAATTTGATTTTACAGTAACTTATATAAAAGGTAAAAAAAACGCGGCAGACGACGAGCTATCAAAAATTCAAATAGAATTAAAAGGTTTTAAAGAGAAGTCTACTAATATTTTTGTAATTACTAGATCTCATACAAAACAAAATTTTCAACAAAATTCAGCATTACAGACTAAACCCCTCAGTAAAGAGAAGGATGCTAGTGACCATCCAGGAATAGTTGATTTATTGAAAAAACTAATGAATTCTGTAGAACTCAGGCAGTTACAGTTTATAGACACAAATAGCGTTTGCACTAAGGATTTAATAAAATCGGGTAATATTTTATACGATACAAAGAAACAAATAATTTTTATTAAGGCTGTTTGATCGGCCCCAAAATCGTTTTTTCCATTTCCTGGACTTATTTTTCATTAAAACCGTACCAATTTTTCGCGAAAAATTTTTAAATAGATTCTGTTAGGCGGCTAAAGGCTCGTTTTTCGAGAATTGTCAAAAAGGCCTTCAAAAAAACTTAAAATTAAAAAAATTCGAAAATGTAAGCCTTTAGCAGAAATTTCGCAGTATTCAATAATAATAAACCGTTTAGTTTTTTTTTTATTTTTAAAAATAAGGTCAGGAAATGCGAAACAAATTTGAAATTTTCAGAATGAAATCGCGGAAATCAAATGTGGTATGTGATACACGCTAGCTCCGCTTTCGGGCCTAGTGCAAGAGGGGCGAATTCGCACATTCATTCTCCCGATTTAGTGACAGATGAAGGGTGTGAGTGAGAGCGAATGCGTTTCAGTGCGTATATGAGTGAAACACAGAATACATGCACCGTAAATACACGGACGCTACCGAGTGCCGCCAGAAAATAAAGTGCCTACAATTCTATATTTCTCTTTTCAGAGTCGTGCTTTTTGGTAATTTTTTTACGCTAAATTATTAAAAATCTTTGTTAATGCATGTAATTAATATTATGTGATAATACAGGAATAAACAATAAATAAAATGGGTCGGTGATGTAACATTCTGAATGTCAGATTCACCTAAACAGTGAAAAAAAACTGCTCAAATAATTTTTGTTCCTGCACAACTAATTGAATAAAATATAAATATTTGATGAATACGAGGATTCAGATCTCATCAACTGTAACCTAAAATAAATTTATTTTAACAAGTAACGTTACTACCAACTAAAATGTCAGATTTTCATAGATAGTCCTAATTTAAAACAATCGTGAACGATTTATATGTAATACGTTATATCAATCGGTAAACTTCTGCCTATTAATAAAAAAATAGAGTACAGTTTTAGCAAATCAGCGCATATGCAACTGTCAACAAAAAAAAGAACATTTAATATCACCTACAACTACGGTTTCAAATTTGTAAGTGCATCTGCATTATGCAGCGTTGCCTATTCGCGATATTTTTAAACATTCGCCAAGCATCTCAAAAAAAAAGAAAACTAAAAGCTTGTTTTTGCTCCTGTTAATATTAACATGCTGGTGATAATAGTGCGGCCCTTTTGAATCATATTGTTACGCTCACCAAAAGAATCTGGAACACGTAACATGTTCTGTTGTAAATACTAGGAGTTAATTATTGTTGCTATCATGTATTGGTCCGTTTGTTTATTTCCGTGTTTTTTAAATTACTGTAGAAACAAGTTTAAAATTGCATTCAAACTAATAGCGTTTTCCACTAGCTGCACTAGTGCGCACTGAGTGTATTTCCATCTCGGTTCAGCTTTATGTAATAAAACGAGATGGAGATACACTCAGTGCACACCGATGCAGCCAGCGCAAAACGCTATAATAAAATAACTTAAATATGTATGCACAACAATTGTCCCAAAATTTTTTTTAGCGGACATAATATACAGTTAGATATTATATGGCATTACATAATACGGAATCTTGCATAGCAGATTTTAAATACAGATCTATTTCAGGTCTTCAAAACCAAATCGGTTTTACTTATTTTTATTTTCAAAATTATAGCTTTCGTGTGATTAAAAGTTGAAACTGTTACAAAAATAATCATAGGATTTCAGAAAAAAATAATGAATTATGATGAATTCAGAACTTTCTTGATGTTTATGTAAATAACATTACCTGTTCACATATCATTCCCAAAGGTGTCCATACAACGAAGTATCAGAGTCTTCTATTCGTTAAGCCCGCAATAGACGATCATAAATTGAATGAAATTTACTTGTAATTTATGACAAAACCAATTTTTCAACGTGTATACCGAGCAAAAAGAATTACATGAATTTATACATGTAAAATTGACAACATAGAACAAGTTTTATTTTTCAAGGTTTTTGACGTGAAATTTTAGTAAATTCTAGTGACTTTGATTGTTGCTGTTGGCTGTTGACTCAGATGAATGAAGAACGACTTCAGCTAGTTCATGTGGGTATATGTTTATAAATAATTTTAGCTTCAAGATAGTTTAATCATTGATAACCAAGTGCTCTCCGTTAAGAAAATAACTTGAAGTTAGAAGCATTAATGAGTTACCATTTTCACCAACATCAACATTAACATTCTAAATTGCTATTTAGCGGAACATCTTTTTATTAATAGAATTGAAACGTATATTGCGAATTACAATTCATGAATTTATACACACATGTTTACATGAATTTTTACGTGAAATTATTGGAACATGTATTGCCGGCTTTAGAGCCAACTGCCCTTGAATCTGATAGTAGTAGTTATGTGTTTTTTTCAATTGCACAGTATTGCCATCCAAAAAGAAATAGGGCATAACTTTCATCTTTGCTGCTTCCTGAGGAATTATTTTTAACTTCGCTAACTTATAGGGACACTTGATCTCAATTATAGAATCCTCACCAACTAGTCCATCAGGACTAGCTCCAAAATACGGCATTTCTTTAAATATAAATAATCCGCAGTTATCAACTTTATGTCCAAATTCCTGTGAAAATTGTTTTCTCGCAATTTCTTCATGGTCGTGGCACCAATTTGTAACTATACTTCCCGAAAAATTAAAAGAAATTAATCTTTACGCCAATTTTTCCTCTAAGTTTTCAAGAGGGATCACTTCTTCTACTAGTCCGTAGTCACCCTCAGCTTCGGCTGCCTGTTTTCTTTTCTGCCTTGCCCAGGAAATAGTCGTGCTCTGCATTTTCGGTAGAAACATCTCCTACGCAACTTTGACGTATACAGTGCACCCGGATTTCGTAGGGACAGCATGAGTAACTTCTGTATTTGAAGAGATAGAAAGATGATAAATTAGCAAAAAGGTTCAGGTTCGAGAGCTCATTAAGAATCCATTTTCAAATATTACTTGTCATGGCCAACTTGGTTAAAATTTTACAAAAACCAAACTCTCCTAATTTCTTTTATTTGCCGTAACTTTTTTGTTACTTAAGATACTGTGATGCGGTTTGAACTAATTTGCACGATAATTTAAGTACTTTTATAGGCACTTAATAAAACTAATCCCATTTTTACAAATTTTCAATAATCTAACCTAACCTTAAAATTTTAAATTGGTATATCATAATTCTTTTGGCCCCTTTAAGAGATTTTTTTTCTGAATGCAATGATATATCAAATGGTAAGGAAACTTCTTCAAAATCTTGGAAAACTGAACTTATTATTTTTACGAACAGAAATCGCTAGTGCCATGATCACAAAACTTTGTTATCGAGACTGTTGCAAGCTAACCGCGCCCTTGTTAACGTTGGTAATAAAGGGGCGTTTACATTACATACATATTTGTATTATACATATATCCTACATGTTGTTTGACAAGTCTGGAATGAATCTGAAATTTGTCTCATACTACTATTACATTTTTCATGTATTTGACAACATGTATTCGACATGTTTCACAGGACAGATTTGTATTCCAAATTAATGGAAAACACAGCTATCGCAGACCATACAAAGGTACTTACGCATGTGCAGAATAGTTAACTGTTTAAAATTATTAAGCGATCTGATGGTTTGTGACGATGGAGTGATCCAAAAAGAGCGTAGTAATAATATGCGTCCGCGGCCAAAAACAAAAATTGATTGTCATCTTTCACGATCTCTTAAGTAACAAAAAAGTTACGGCAAATAAAAGAAATTAGGAGATTTTGGTTTTTGTAAAATCTTAACCAAGTTGGCCATGACAAGTAATATTTGAAAATGGATTCTTAATGAGCTCTCGAACCTGCACCTTTTTGCTAATTTAATCATCTCTCTATCTCTTCAAAGACAGAAGTTACCCGTGCTGTCCCTACGTATCCGGGCACACTGTATACTTTGGTATATTTACCTGGATTTTTCCCGACCATTCTCTTATAAATGCGGTGGTGATATTGCTCACTGAAATTATAAGAAACGCTGGCAGCGTGG
Organism: Prosopocoilus inquinatus; assembly: GCA_036172665.1. Taxonomy (NCBI): domain Eukaryota; kingdom Metazoa; phylum Arthropoda; class Insecta; order Coleoptera; family Lucanidae; genus Prosopocoilus; species Prosopocoilus inquinatus. The sequence continues at coordinate 49,205,745 of CM069870.1, forward strand.
CATCTCACTTCGTAGCTATTTTTCAAAGAGAAGTTAACTCCTTCCACCAACAAATTTTGAAACAATTGAATTGTACGTCTCCGCTGCATTATTGTTCATATTTAAAGGTAAACTGTGTGCATTATGCGTCAAATGATTACAGTAAGCAATAATATCATGAAATAATCCACATTCTACTAAGTCTGGAACTGAATTAATTTCATTATCTTTGAACCCGGTGCAAAAATAAACGTCACAATCAGAATGATCGTCGAATACGTGCTTAGGTCAATTAATAATGTCCTTTTTTAACGCATTAACTTGCTCTGTGAGCAAGTCATTAATATTTGTTCCAACGTTTAAATCAGGGTTCAGTTTTTACGGCACTTTTAATGTTTTCATTTGACTGTTCTAGTGTTTTATTCAGTATAATGTATTTTTTTTTACGTCCACTTTAAACCGCAATATTTCATTGTGCCTAATTTTAGTGCACAGAAGTGTAGTCTAGATAAAAAAGCAATCCACGTAAAATTTAAAAAAAAAAAAACAATTTTATAGGGATAATAATAACGATAATGAAACAACAAAATGACGTTATTGATTTACAGAGGAACAGGTGATGCGTTTTTTTGTATCGTTGTTTCAATTCTGATTAACTTTCACTTTCCGACAGACGTAGTTTTATTTCCAGAGTTATACATAGTTTCTGTGTTAGATCAGGTCACCGTTTTTATTTACATCACTTTTACATAAGAAATTTTACTCATCTGAGTGTGCGCTCGCCCTTAAAATTTGCAGAAGGCCGCCGGCGGTGCCCATGAGAAGGAGACCTTGTCGGAATGATCTCTTGTGGGTGTGTCAAACTGACATGTAAACCAATCAAAAATAAAGATCAGTGACAGCAGAATCATAAATTACAAGGAAAACGTTTAGGTGGTAATTCTGTTCTTTGTTCTTTTCGTTTGTGTGTAAAAATGCAGGATCACATGTTGAACGTACACGTCAATTAATTTTGAACGATTTTCATCTTCTCCATACGGGAGGACATGCAGGTATTAATCGTATGTACGCCAATATTAAAAAAACTATTAAACACTATTTTTGGGAAAATTTAAAGGAGGACGTCAATAAGTTTGTAGCTAAATGTGATGATTGCCAACGATATAAATATTCGAGGCCTCATATAGAACCGTTAGCAATCACCACCACAGCACCTTCAGCATTCCAAAAAAAAATTCTTAGATCTTGTAGGACCGTTAAACCAAGATAATGATGATAACAGATACATTTTAACAGTTTAACGTGAGCTTACCAAATTTGTAGAAGGATAGCCTATTAAAGATAAAGAAGCAGAAACAGCAGCTAAATCATTTGTTAATAATTTTATTTTAAAATTTGGGATACCAAATGAAATTGTTTCTGACCAAGGGACAGAATTTTTGGCACAAATATTTAAAGAGGCAGCAAAAATTTTAGGTATTAAACAAATTAATAGCACTACATATCATCATCAAACTCTAGATTCATTAGAAAATACACATAAACACCTTGGCGCTTATTTGCGTATTCAAACAGCTAAATTCCCATATACTTGGAGTTCTTGGGTACCGTTTTGGTGTATTTCTTTTAATAACAGTATGCACACAGAAACAAAATACACACCGTATGAGTTAGTTTTAGGAAAAAAATGTAATTTGCCGAATATTATAATGAGTAGTAGATCCAATATATAATTTTGAGAGTTATCCTCGTGAATTAAAATTTAGATTGCAATCTGCCTGGCAAGACGCGAAAAATAATCTGATTGAATCTAAAATGTACAGAAAATATATGTTAGATAAAAAAATGTAACAATAATGTTAGCTATATGTTTAATGATAAGGTTTTGTTAAAGAGTGAAACAAATAATAAACTCTAACCCTTACATCAAGGACCATTTAAAATTATAAGTGTGGAATCACTAAATATAACTCTGAAAATGAAAAATAAAGTGGTGAAAGTGCATAAAAATAGAGTGAAAAAATACCGCGAACAGACTAATTAAAAAAAGATGAGAAGGTGTCAGGAAGAAAAAGTTAGCTTAGAGGGAACATGTGTTTAAGTTTTTTTTTGCATTTATTACGCAAAAAGTTAGCTAAGAAAAAAAATATGTTTAAGTTTAAGAATTGTATCTCACATTTTTATTTTGCATTTTACATTTTGCATTTTTATTTTGAAATTGTGTAGTTTAAGAATTTTATTTCGATGTTTATTACGCATAAGGTTATATAGAAATGTGGGATAGGCTATGAATTTCACTTCATTATCAATTTTATTAGGATATGCTTGAGTTAAGAAATTTTGCTTACTTGTACTATAAATACTAATATTTTAGAAAAATTTTAATTCTAATCTAATCTAAATTTTTCCTTTGCTGCGAGGGAGGTGTAATGGAATATTATATTTCGTTATGTTTCATGGAAAGTTTTCGCGGTGCATCCGGTACTGATTTAACGTCTAAATGCAAGCGCAACGGACGGCAAAAACTGGTTTCATTTAGTTAAATAAGAAAGAAGTAAAATAAAATGAAAATATTACACTTGACATTTTTCAAATATAAGCTGAACTTCTGATTTTTTATATGGAACACCCTGTATATTTTCACGTTTCTGAAAAGAGAACTTTCCAGAAATATAAAAATCTTGGTATATTAATCAAAAAATTTGCGAGATACGGAATTTTTTAATTTCTTAGAATATTCAAGTAGGCTACGCCTGACGATTGCTAACAAATAACATTTTTTTGAAATTTCAATAGTTTTTTTCATTGTTTGACACAATTTTCCCCTCCCACACCCCCCACATAAAGCGATGAAAATAACGCCATTACCTTAAAGCGTTTTCCACAGAGTTACACTAGAGTTATTCCAATGCACTCTGTGTGCGAACAAATGACATCAGAATTTACAGCGGTGTGCACGCACGCAGAGCATACCAATTTTTCCGCCATGTTTGTTCTGTACTTTCTACACCGCCTCATATAGCTCGTGTATAAAAGTGCATACTGGTTTACACCGCTGCAAATTGTCTCAGTGGAATGCGCAGTTCTGGGTACGTGTAATCATATCTCCCCAGTAGAACGTATAATTCCGGTAAAGTGTATGTACACGGAATGTACCAATGGAAAACGCTATTAGATTAGGTAAAAGAGGGGATGTCTTACGCCGTATCTAACGCAAGAGCGACCATTGTTACCAGAAAAGACCAAATCAAGGACACTTCGCATTAGCACAAACGCGTGTATTTAGTGCTTTTGGTATTATAATAAACAGCCATAATGTTATTCAATGTCAAATGTTCAAAGACTTCAAAGTGGAAAATATCTTTTTCCTCAAATGGATCTTAAAATCATGTCAACTGAGAAGATAAAATCCCCACTAGTTGCAACGACGAGATTCCAGAATTTAAATTTTACATTCTTTGATAACTCACAGCTTGGCAAAACCACACAAAACTATAAAAATCAAATTTAATTTTTTAACATTTTTGTTTTGTAAAATTAGGTACTTTCCAGTTTAGCGTTGGTGGTTGGAGTTAAACTCGGATTAGATAAGAGAGGGGATGCCGTACGCCGCGTCTAACGCATGATCAACCGCTGTTACCAGAAAAAAACAAATCAAAGGACGCGTTGCACAAACCCGTTGCAGCTAAAACGAATTTCGGTGTTTCTGTTGAAATCATGAATGAAACAGATACTGATAGTTTATAGAAACAATATGCAATATGTTGCAAAGCCGGCCAAAGAAGAAAGAACCCGGAATAACGTTTCGCAAGTAAAAAGAAGTATCCTTAATTTGGACCCTTATACTATCAGATAGGTCTCGCTTGTTCGTCATCCTCTCTCTTACCTAATTATTTGACCTGATTGTTATTTGACCTTTTTGAGTGGGATGGCATTTTAGGCATCAAATACTGGGTGTCTCATAACTAAGGCCTCGAATCTGAAGGTCCAAACTCAAAGGCGTTTTATTCCGCGCGCCGCGGGGATATTAAGAAAAATTAGGATAGATACAACACTTTCGTTATTTTCTTGAGTAACATTTACTGTTTCTCAATAACTACTAACTAGAGTGAGTACTTTAGTATGAGTATATTCCCCTTCAATATGCATGTTCGCCTAATGCATTTATTGTAACAATGACTTGGCTCTGGCGACTGCAATCAAATGACATTTCGTTGCTAAGCACCGGTTCGAAGAATTTCGTCCAGGCAAATTTAAATACTGGGTGTCTCATAACTAAGGCCTCGAATCTGAGGGTCCAAACTCAGAGGCGTTGTATTCCGCGCGCGGCGGGGCTAGATTTCTCGCTGGATTTCCGATAGGCACGGGGAATCTACGATTGAATTCCGCTTCTCATTAATTTTGATTTTGACGATTCGACATTTATTTGATTGCTGAGTCTCTCCGGAAATATAAGAGTTCAAAATTTACCTACAGAAAGCGTCTCTCACAACCTGCGATGTTGAGATCTCTTCTCGCTTTATAAGACATTCTCACGGCAAAACAAAACGAACGAACGAACGAAAATTTGGAATGTTGTTTAATAATTAATTTTAATAACAATTAATAGATAAGAAATTTTAGTATTTTCTTCCCTATTCGAATTTGGAATATATGAAAATACTCAATCACGCGTGTCTCTGTTAAACCGGGTAATCGGACGATTCAGATCTGCGCTACACCGGAGGTGTTACGACACGTAATCGGCATCTGGGAGACTGGACGGACTGTTTTGCTCGATGCTTTACTCATAACATACGGAGGAGATGAAAAGGGTAGCTAAAGGAGATCAAATTATAGGTTTTTTTTCTTAATAAACTTTTGGTAAAAAATCAATATCTAAAAAGTTAAAAGAGTTTAAAGTGAAATTAATTAACAAGAAACAATTACTGACTGCTGTAATATTTTACTTTGTAAATTCAATAAGGGTTAATTAAATACTGCTTTATAATAAACAACTTAAAAAATGTAATCACGTTAAAATTACGACTATTTCGTTTTTTCTTGTCTAAAAGGGATATTGTGAAGAAAAACATGCATTACATTTAAAGTGATCAAAACTAGGAATTACCACTTAAAATTTAAAAAATATATTAAAAGTAAAATTTATTGCTATCATTATTATTATGCTGAAAAATAGATATATCTAATTTAAAGTTTGTCCACATTCTTTACGGAGATTCACAGTTATCTTCGCTGTCGTCACTGGTTATTATCAAAAATAATCAATGGTTCCATTTCCAACTGCTTTTCACGTTCCCACATCTCCTTGTTTACGTAATTTATTGTCTTCTTCCATATTTCAGGTGTTACTGTAGGCAGTGCTTCTTTCCACATTATAAGACCATTTTCCTGACTAGAATCGTCTCTACCAATGCAAAGCAGTCATAATAATTTTCACGAATTCCACAAATATGTTCTTTGCGATTAAATTGGCAATGATAGGGAGACAAACGAAGAATAATGTGACCATTCTCTTGTGCTATTTGATCTACCAAATATTGTTTATTTTCGCGATGATTTCTTGCTTTTCTGGCTTTAAGAGCTTCAGGCGGAGTTACGATCTGTTTCGATTGTAACTATGAACGAATTTCTTCTTCCAGAAACGGTCGGTTCCTTACTTAACAATAATGGTTAATAATAACTGAATGGTATGGAGCATTGTGTAATACAATGACTGAAGGTTTTTCGATATTTACCAAAAGTTGCTCCGTCAGCCACTTCACGAAATTTTCCGAATTCATAGAATCATGGTAATCGGCATTTTTATTGGTTGAATAACATACTGATTCAGCACCATTTATAAAACAGTTACTGTTTCCTACATGAACCACTATGTAACGCTTTCCCTCACTGGCAGTATATTTTACTGATTTTACATTATCATCCTGCCAAGATCATTTAGGGCTGGCGAGTAGCTCTGCGGTTAACTGGATGAGTCAGAAACCGCGGGCCTAACAGTGGAGGTTCATATTCTAATTTGTTTTTGTTTCGCATTACCTTAAAACTCCTATAATTTTTTGACGGATAACACAAAAACGAATGATTCAATTACACTATATGCATATATGTATATTTGGATTCAGAATAATTCGAAGAATCCAAATATGTCAAAATATACAGGCTGTTCCACTTAAAAAAGGTTTTTTTTTGATCACCCTGTATATAGAATAAAATAAAATCTGCGTAAAAACCGTGTAAGGCTGTATTTTTGGTTTCTTAACAAAGTGGGGTTCTCATTTCTAAAATTAAACCTACACATGGCGCATTTCGTGGTCATATGATTACCTCTCAAGGTCAACCGGAAGTAGGTGCAGCAGAGACCGACTTTTAAATTTTAAATGGAAACATAAGTCGAGATGGGTATCAATAAATAAAATCAATCAAAAAAATCAAAATGTGCTAAAAACCTGACAAGTTGTTAATTTAATCCTGCATTGTTTTTGTTGGTTTTAAGGCCGTCGCCCACTACACCGTAGCATACTAGGGCCGTATCCGTCCAGGCACATACAAAAAAATATTCTTCGTCTGTATTTATATGAGATAACGCCCACTACACCGTTCCGTAAACGGTCCGGCCCGAGCATCCAATGCACTGTACCGGCGGCAATACGATGCTGATCCATCCTAGCGTCCGGGCCTGATGTGATCATGGTATGACACGGTGTAGTGAGCGATGGCCTAAAAATGTTACAACATTCAAAGCGATTTCAGGCGAGGTAAAATTATCTGGTAGTTACATGTTACTGATTTACAGAGGATTAACTCATACCGTCACATGTAACTTCGGTAACGTTTTGAGCTTATTGTGGTCTGAAGTGAGTAATCTTAAAATATTAGAGGTTAGGGTGCTAATACAGGGGACAATTACGAGTTGCAGTCGCAAGTACAATTACTTCGGTCCTCATAATTACTTTTTACTAAACCTCGATCATTCTTAGGATATCTGATAAAAACTAGTATAAGGACAAACAATGCAGCGGCTTAGATTTCAAAGTTGCCGCTGAACAATTTATATGCCCGAAGCACTCTCACCCTCGCACCCTCGCGCTCATTGCATCAGAAGCAACCGTTGATGTAAATTACGTATGTAACAGAATTGCCATTATAATTTCTTTCAAATTAATATTTATGAAATCATTATAATTTTTTTAATGTATCTTTTAAAAAGACTGGCGTAATACATTTAATTCATATCAATTATAGCGCCGTCACTGCAAAAAAATGGGATTACACTTGGAAACGTTTCGGTTATACAAACAAGTTTTTATGTCCAGTCGACCAGAACTATAATTTTTATTGCGTGCCGCAGAGATTTCTCGGGCTTCAACTGGTTTATTGCTTTGTTTTTACAGGGCAGACGCGTTAAAGATTCGAACGTTTTCCGACTGTGATCGCTTCAGCATATTAGTAGTTCCTCGTACGTTTAACGAAACCTTCCGCCTAAAATGCGCCTAGGTCTGCTTATTACTATCAAAATAATGTTCCTAATCGTCAAAGAAAGATAGCGTTTAAAATTTAAAGGGAATGCTGAATAAGGCCCAATTCTCACATGAGCAGCGCGTCGCGTCGCGTCATATTTCTACATGTAATTTTTTGACAAAATGCTGCCGAGTGAGAATTGCTTCATTTAAAACCATGGCAACTTTTAGAGGCAGCAAAATGACGCGTCACGTCGCGTCACGTCACGTCGCGTCATTTTAGTACAAGATTCTTTTAAATTTCAGATAAGTATTTTTGATAATAAATTTGACTCCTATCATATTCTATAGAATAATACTATGGATTTGTAAATCAGTTGTAGAAATTTTGGCGCTACCAGGTAAAAGTAGGTGAGGTCCCTTAGTTATATCACTTTTCTTGCTTTTCTATTAGAGTATCTTCTTTTTGCGGTTAATTTGCGAGTTGGAGATCTGATGTTTTTCCTGCACGTGAAAGACCACAATACTTATTTATCACTGACATAATCTCAAAATAAGCTTTTTTTGAGTTATGTCACTTTTCTTGCCGGGATGCGAGTCATTTTACGTCACATTTGTGACGTTAGCGTAACTCTTCAGTAACTCCTTACTAACTTGAGCAAGGTTGCCTAAAATCGCTTTCAATAAACATCTGAGATTGACAGGTTTGACATTTTCAAATCAACTGCAAAGTTCCTGCCTTCTCTTTCGTAAAAATACTAAATTTGTTAAACATTTAACGTTGGTTATTTTTATTTAACACGTTTAACATCTCTCGCATTATCAAGAATGAATAATGAATGTTACACTTAACTTTCTTTTCAGTTCATGATTTAATTCTTACCTAATAAAATTATTTGTTCTGTTTTCAGTAAATAACTAAGAAGCCTTGTTCGTACGAGCGTTCTCTAAAACATTCAAACGCTCACTTTTTCTAACGTCGTGTGTAGAACTTATCGATTTAAATATATGCGTTCGCACTAAAGCACTTCTTTCAGTGTGAACATAACTATTAAATCTGATATCTATTCAGGGCGTTAGAAAAGCGAACGTTTGAACGTTTTAGAAAACGCTCGCGTGAACGAGGCCTAACTGAGCGTTTGTTTGTTGACACTGCAGCAATATAATGTGTGAAATGATGTGAAAGTATGCATGAAATAAACCAAATAATACATTTCTAATGGTAAAGAATTTACATCGAAAACAACGCGATCTCTGAAAAACAGTAAAGTATTTATAAGTAGAAAAGGCACATGTAAAAAAAAACATTGACGATGAAGACTTTTTGGTTTTTCAGCTAAAAAAAATCATATTTCAAGTCAAGCAACGAAAATATGCAACAAAAATATGCAACTCATAATACACTTTCAGCTATGGCAGTTCCTGACTTATGCACCAAATTCTACTCACTCACCGAACAGCGACGTGCAAACGGGTTTATACATGACATTTAAAGTAACTCATTATTGATCATCTCGACAACACAATTAAATTATGACTAAAGTGCAAACCTTTTTTGACAATGCGCAGAAAGATCCCGCCCAGAACAAACACGTGCAATTCGGCACCCAGTGCCGAGTACTTCCCAACATAGCGTCAGAAATCATTGGCGAACTTTGGCGTCCTAAAATTTATAAAAGCCAGGATATAAAACACACGTCTTTACATAAGTATGTTAGTATTGATAAAATCGATAAAACAAAAACGAATTATGTGCATGTAACCCCTACCCAATTAAGAAACACATTGTCGCTAAATATGCGAGATAAAATGTGTACGAGTTATTTTAATTAAACTACTAAAATTTGGTCTGTAATAGAAGACCATAATTGCTGGCATCTTTTCGCGAAAAGTAAATCTTGATTCACAATTATGACCTGGGAACAGTATTATTGGCAATAATTAAAATCGAACGAGGTATAGGTAATCAAATCAGATTCAAGACCTGTAATTCTTCCTTTACCTTGCCTCTTTATGTAAACCAAGTTGAATCGTTTTTAAAACAGTATGGAATCATTTTTCAGACAGCAAAATAGCATGTAAAACTGAATGTTTGCACTTATTGGCTCTCTCGTAAATTTTAGAGCATTACCTCGCGAACAGATTCAATTCGTGTAAGAAAAACTCAGATTAGTTGACAGATGTTAATTTTGTAGGCAAATGCTAATCGCATTTCGGTCTACAGAAACATTAAAAAATTAATGATTAAATAAATTTTATATCATCTGAGACGCCGGAGAAGGTTGGGTGACCAATTCTGAAAAAGTTTTGATTATTGATCCAGGTAGAGAAAGAAAATGATTATTTATAGCCAAATAATAAGTATTTTAAGTTAAAGACTGAGGGCTAGTGGACTTTTTTGACAAAGTGTTTTATACCGGCTGAAATTTGGTAAGAAAATACTTAAGACATGTCTAAAACGAAAATCGATGTTCTGGCGGGGCAATTCCGGGCGCAAGTGCAATAAAAAAATTATTTAGAAATCTCTCTGTCTTACACACACATATCTGCGTAATCTCCGAGGTCCGAGGTCTCACGTGAAACATTTTTTCACTTTTCTCAATGATGGCTCTATCCAAATCACTTGGTTTTTCAACTTTTACTACTTTTACGGCATCACGAGTGTCCTAGGTAAATGATAGGCGGCATAACAGATTTTAAATTTAACCTTAAGAGTTCAACTGCAATCGTCTGGCAGCAAGTTAAACTCAACCAAGAGGTTTGTCAATTTTTTTTATCACTCAAAAAGTATCAAATTGGATACGTTAAAGTTTCAAAAGATATACTTCACTTTAACCTAACTGTTTACTTTTTTCAAAAATTAAAAAAAAAAATTACTAACGACCGTAGTTTTCCGCCAAATCTTCAATTTCTTTTATAGCTATGAATCAAATATCTTCATAAAAATTTTCAGCGGGTATAAAACACTTTGTCAAAAAAGTCCACTAGCTCTCAGTCTATAACTTCATACCGTTTGTAAACGAGCTTCCAAAATAATTCCGTCCTTCCACTTGACGTTTGAGGTTACTTTTGTGATCCGATTTCTGCTCAGCTGTTCTTTTTACACAGTTAAACGGAATTAATTTTATCATATAAGTGTGTCTCATTTCATTCGCAAAAAGAATGCGGCTGAAATAAATCACTTGAGTTAAATCTCAGTTGCATTTGTTGTCATAGGGAACTGTAATAATCACGTTCGCTAATTTACACATATCATAATGAAAACAAAAGAATCAATTTTTAGATACAACGTTCATATTAGATATTTGAGCTTTTCTTGACATTACAAACATCTTTTTCCAGTAATACTTTTCCTTTCCTTTCAAATAAAAAGTACTTTACTCTTAACCAAATTTCAAGTTGTCTCGATTTCAAACCCCCTTGTGTGTTATTTCGAAATTTTGGTAGTTGTTGAGAACTTCCTAGAAGAAGCAAAACTTTTTATGAAGAATATCTTTTCTTTCTAAAATTCGAAATAAGGAAGTTTGTAGGTATAGTTAGGTCCATCAGGGGATACACTGAATTGTTGAACGAGTGACGAAAGTGACATTTTTCTAGCGAGAGAACACAGACGAGGCAAAGCTGAGTTGGGTAATGTTCGCGAGTGTAAGAAAATGATTTCGACAAGTCAAACTATTATTTTTTCTACGACCCGGTTTACTTCTTCTGATGGGATTTCATTAGGAAGATCTAAATCACTTTATGAATCAGAAATCATTAGGTGTTTTCTTTCGCTCACAAAATCGTGATCCAAACGTGTTTTGATTCAAAAACAGACATTCTTTTCTTTGAATCTCTCTGTTTTTAAAACTTGTTTGGATTGAATTATGGTTATTTACAAATGAACTTTTAATCAAAAATTCAAGTCGGGTGTTTTGTTGCAACAACTACAAAATTCAGGTCCAAACTATTTGAAACACGATTCAAACTTTTAAGCAAAAGAAAACACCAAAGATATAAAGCTACGACGAACTGTCATTTAATTATGACACAACGATAGCAGATATCTAGATGGAGGTGAAAATAGTAGGTTTAACTTTCGTCTCTAGTGACGAAAGTTAACGTAATGAGAATTTACCTCATTTGTGACGAAAATAAAGTTTTCGCTGGACAAAAAATGTCTTCACATGATTCTAGAAATATTACATAGCGATTAACATGGAGAAATAGAAATCGCTTTATACATGGTGATTCAAAATAAGTGTCTGATCCGTTAATCACAGATAGTACACGAAAAAACAAAACAAAAAGTCTCTATGCATAAAAGGTCTGGTATGCATAGTTTCAAAAGAAGATTCAGATATAAATTGGTTGATAGGCACTGGTACATCAGTATTGCGTCTCAAGAGCAATGAACCCTCGCGGAGTAGAAGAAAATACTAGCGTTTATCTTGAAAACAAACTCTAAAACGTTTTTGTATATGGCTTTCTGAGGAAAAAATGTATAACTCCCAATTCATTCTTTCAGACATCGAACTTGTTGTAGGCATGCATACGAAATGAAACATAATTTTCATTTTGGACTCAAAGGAGGTTGATTTTTGGAATGTCCATGATAAATTTATTTGTTGCAAACAAGTACTTGAATAACCCTAGTAAACACGCGGGTCGGACACTTATTCTATAGGATACAGTCAGAAAGACCATAAAATTTAAAACATTTTAATACTAAATTTGTTGGATTTTAGCTGTTAATTTTTTGTAAATTAACAAAAAAGCAATTAAATTCCGTTCCGAAATTTTAAAGTTTAAAGAGTTAAGTTACTTAAATTTGTTTTCTGAATAGCACCAGTAATTGTTGCAATTATTTGCATTAGAAAATTATACGGCAGCATCCAATAAACGTTTTAGGCCCAGTTTCGCAATCACAGTTTAACTTTAAACTTCGCTTTATTCCCATAGTAACAATTGCAAAGATAATTGTTTCCATAGGAATAAAACGGAGCTTAAAGTTAAACTGTGATGGTGAAACCGGGCCCAGTTTCACCATCACAGTTTAACTTTAAACTTCGCTTTATTCCCATTGTAACAATTGCAAAGATAATTGTTTCCATAGGAATAAAACGGAGCTTAAAGTTAAACTGTGATGGTGAAACCGGGCCTTAGTAAGTCAACCGCTTTACGCACGCCCGCATTTCGCATTGCATAAGAAAAGTAAAGTGTTTTCAGAATGCAGGCGTGTATGTTTGCAGTGGAAATTAAGAATTAGGCAATTAGAGCGTTTTGCAGAAACAAATTTAGTAAGGGTTAATTGATGCTGACACCCTGAGAACTTAGAGCTTTGGACCGGATCCTCAGCAACCAGGGCATAAACCGATTGTAACGCAAAATTTGAAAATGTATAAATAGGGTAAGAAATCGAGATAGTGGATACAAACAGAGAATATGGACAGTAAAAACAGTGATAGTTGTGATAAAGTGAACGGAACGAGTTGCATAGTAATCCTCACATTGAGGACTATCTCTTCGGCTAGGCGCCGACGCAGCAATTTTTAGTTCTGCAACGATTTCATCTTCAAACCTCATTTGGCGCTCATCTATGCAATTAAATAGTTTTGTCGTGATGAGTGAGCTCATACGCAATTAAATAGTTTCAGATTCGTTTTCCTATTATTGTAGCAATTAACAATAATTTTCTACGCATTTTTGGATACTGCAGATATAAGTATTTAGGTACTTCAAATTGAAATTCTCAACTCGTATCTGTAAATATGGACAACTCTAAACTCCAAACTAAATTTCAATTGAATGGATGAGTGCATAATCGTGTTCAGTACAAATTTCCTATGTTGAGAAAATAACAAAAAAATGTCTAGATTTTTATTTTAAGTGAATTATTGACTTGTTTGATTTCAGTTATTAATAAATAAAACTAACTTAAAATTGTCTTTTTTCTGTCTTACAATATAAAGTTATTTAATTTCAGTTATTAATAAATAAAACTATTAATTTAGACTTTAGTAAAACTATCTCTAACTTCTTTCGAATAAGATTCGGTTTCTGTTTCTGTTTCGGCCGAAACTGAGACATTGGCCGAAATTCGGTTTCGGTTTCGGTTTCGGCGAGAAAATCGGTTTCGGTCGGAGATTAAAATTTTTTACATTCATAAGAAGCCAGTTAGAGGCAAATTGTGATATGATCCGATGCCAACGAGCCGAATACGAAGTCATCAATGATTAGTAGCTGTTCAAGCAACCCAGCGAACATAAAAATCTTCATTGCCTGAAAACGGATACCTAAATTTTCATAAAAAAAATGTTTCTTATGAAATACATTAATAAACAATTGATTTCAACAAGATGGCTCGCTCTCTCATGACGCATGAGTTGCTGATTAATTAGCTAAAATGTTTCCTAAAAAGAAATAACGGAGACATCGGCTGGCCAGCAGAGGGCCAGATTAATCTCCCACAGACTATTTTCTGATGGGTAGGTACAATGAAACACAAATTTATATTTTAGAAAAATTTTGTGCAAATCGTTTTTGATTGCAGTGAGAACCTCGAGCAGCTTCTGGACAGCTGTTTCAGCCCTGCTTGGGGCTTCTTCAGCAGAAACGTAGCTCGACATTCCCGCTGCAGGCCAAAAACGACTTGCCCAATTTATTCGCCTTGCATGGGGGACTCATTAGGAGCAAATCCCGCTTCAATTTGTCTATCCTACTGCAATGTTAGGTCAAAAAGCGATAGTAAGATGTCGCTATTTTATATGTTCATCATTCTTACATCGCATTTGCGAATAAATTGGGCAAGTCGTTTTTGGTCTGCAGTGGGAATGTCGAGCTACGTTTCTGCTGAAGAAGCCCCAAGCAGGGCTGAAACAGCTGTCCAGAAGCTGCTCGAGGTTCTCACTGCAATCAAAAACGATTTGCACAAAATTTTTCTAAAATCTTTCATTATGCTTTGACAGCAAGCATGGCCGCCTTGCATGGGGGACTCATTAGGAGCAAATCCCGCTTCAATTTGTCTATCCTACTGCAATGTTAGGTCAAAAAGCGATAGTAAGATGTCGCTATTTTATATGTTCACAAATTTATAATACAAAAGTTACAAAGTTTAAGCTACTTTTTGTGGGGTTATGGATATGGAATGACGATTCTTGTTTCTTTCAGAATTCTCCACTTGGTGTGGTATGTAAAATTGACTGCAGTTTGTCTTGTTAAACCCGAAGAATTGTTTTGTACTTAAAGTGGGGATTGTTTGTAATAAGAATATTACAAAAATTAAGTGATTTTTAAGAGCCCAGAATTTCTTCCGCACATAAGTGTCAAAATATTTATTGTTTCCACGGCGCTCTTCCTAAAAATCAAAAAATAGAAATTTTGTCAAAAAGTCAAATCAACCGTAATGGGTGATACATTATTAGAATCGGAGAAACAATTTATTTAGAAATATGAAAATCCAATATGGTGCCCATAAGAAAAAAATTTTGACAGTCGTATCTCTGCAATTTTGACAGCTCGGGTAAATGTAATGACATATTTAGACTCTCCGTAAAAAAGTGCATTAATAGTGTGTAAGTTATAAACGTCTGGATTTATCGGTTTTCGATTTAAAAAATGAAAACGAAAATGAAAAATTTTAGTTTTTTCTTTCAACTTTGGCCTAATTTAATCGACCTCGTGTCTCTTAAGACAAGTGAGATCCCCGTGCTTGGGCTCGAAAAATGGACAGCCTGTATACGAGGCCACCTGAAGCCAATAATTACTTAAATTAAAAATCTAGAGAAAGTTATTTGTTGTTTCCTCAACACAGTAAATTTGGACTGAACACGATTATGCATTCATCGATTCAATTAGACACCGGATCTTTCAGTGAATCATGAATTTCAACAGTTCCAAATTGTCCATCATTATGTTTCCACCAGTACAGCTTTAAAAAAAATAGTAAGAAATATTGTTTCGTTATCACGTCTTATGAAACTTGTTATTTAATATACTATTATATTTTTTTGCAAAATTTGATCTAATAACAAGATTTTCGTAATTTCGAATTTTCAGCTTCTGCATTCAGAAATAAATGTTAATAGACGACAAGATTATTTTGCATATTTTCGGTCTTGTAATTCTTCTAATTTATAGGGTATTAGAAACATTAAAAAAATACACAAATTGTAGTGTTGCTGATGTGAACATTTTTATCGAAATAAATATTTTCATTCTATCAATCTTTGGCAAGTATTCTCACATCCATTTAAGGTTCTAAATCGACACACATCGTCTACAGGTAGCGACATTATTGATTAGTGATCTATCTATCTATCTATCCTTATCGCATAATAATCTTATCTAGGGATAAAAGAAAAACACAGTCGAAAGTTTGTTAATCAAAGTGACGTTTCACAAATGACAGATTACTATTGCTGCGTAGAATAACATAACCTAATACATTTTTAACTAGACAGTCGGCCGTAAACTACTACCATCGTAGTAAACAAAATTCCCCAAAAGTGTTGATTTCCTTGTTGCTCTTGTGACATTTGTATTTGTTATCTTTGTTACACAATAATCTCAGAATGGGAATGTGATAGCGTTACCTGAACACGTAAGTGTGTTGATTTAGTGACCTTACGTCCACTGCATTATTTATTTGTTTTGTTACTTTTGATAACTGTCAGGGAGGGAACTCCAATAGTTCCCTCCCTGTACTGTCAAACTTATTCTTATTTTTTTATCCAGAAAATTATATGGAAATGTTTCGAAGGTATGTTTAAATTAATTTTGAAGGTAAGTAATTTTTAAAGTTTATTAATTTATAATGAATAGCTAAAACAGCGACATCTTACGATAGTTTCTTGACCTAACGGTCAGATCGTTTTTGATTTGCAGTGGAAATCTCGAGCTACGTTTCTGCCTAACAAGCCCTTAAGGCTCCCCTGGAGAAAAATAAAATTTCTTGTTGGATGTATGCTTGGTTGCCTGTATATATCTGCACACAAAGGTCTACGAAAATCATGACAGCTGTCAATCAATCCCGATTAGGGTCCCAAGTGGACGTCCTAGGATCATAAAATACAAATTATTTTAACCCAAAATGAAATTTTGCGATTGTCATTTTATACTTACTGCTTGAAATTGTTATTCCAATATAGAGATCAATTTATTAAAAAGAGATTGAAATCGCATAACAGTACATGTTCTGCACTGCACATGTGTGATTGATTTAAAAAATAAAAAAAAAACAAAATGTTACAATTTGGTTTTATCGAATGTATATTTTTATAACATTTTTACTTTTTACCCGGCTTTTTTTAATGACGTATTTATTTTTTCTTCCTCACAAATTATTTAGTATTATATATAATTAATGAAATCAAAAAAAAATGATGGACACATCGAATATTTATTGCATTATCATTAAAAATTTCGTTTTTTAAGAAATGACGCAATTTTTTGTGAATTTCAGCACAGGTGTTCGATTTAGTTTAAAAGAACTACAAGATCGATGCATTGTTTATTGAATATTATTAATTACTTTTTCATAGCCGACTTATTTTTTTTTTTTATCTGCATGTTTCCAAATAGTATGCGTTTCACTTACACGCACAGGTTTCTTTTTGTCCCTGAACATACAATACAAATATTAGTATATTAAATTTAAAAAAGTGCCAGTACATTGCAGGATAGATATGCAAACAAAAAAGCTTCGAAAAAACAAATCTCAAATATTAAAGAAAATACTAACATCAAGAGGAGCGCATTTCGAACAATTATAATGTTTGTAGTTAAAAAATATATTTTCATAGTTCATGATTGTGAGTGGTCTTGTTCATCATATCCTTTATCACAGATAGTCGTCTACAATGCATAGACCCGTTTCATAAACTGAAGGAGAGCATTTAGAATGTAAAAAACTTATGGATATTTTTCTTCTTTTTCACAATAATTTTGCTTCATGTAAAACAAAGTAAAAATTGTTGCTGCTTTTTACAAGTTCTAACAAAGAATAAAACAGTAAAAATTTTTGTTTCTGGTATATATATATATATAAAATAAATAAGTATTAAGTTGTTTTGTGGATTATGAGGATTATCAATTACGTTCTTGCTAATCTGAATCTACTTACTTCGGCACAACGAAATCGAAACATGCAACTAGACCATAATATATATATATATATATATATATATATATATATATATATATATATATATATGCTGTAGTATTCTTCCGGGTGGTCCTCCGCGTTGGGTTCTCTAAAGAACTATTTGTCTTCTGACAACGTTTCGGCAAGGTCTCACTTGCCATCTTCAGGTCTTCGCTGCTGCTTGCCTGCTTCTGCTCCTCGTCGTTACTCGAGTCACAGTGCCTTCTGGTCGCGCTGGTGATGGTTTAAGTACCGTGTTGCGGTCACGCGTCGTTACGCTTGGTGGTTTTTCCGCTTGACTTCTTGTTGTTGGTTGATTGGGTCGTGCCTGTTGACTGCTTTCTCCTAATCCTGATGGTCCGGGGTTCGCTGGTTTCTGGCTTCGGGTTACTGGTCCTCGACGGTCGGTGGATTTTCGGATCACTGGCCTCCAGGTGGGTGGTAGTCGTAAGGCATCATCTCTGGTGTTTAAGTTCATCTGATGTTTCTCGATTTCTATCGCTTCTCGGATGATGCGTTTGGTCTTGTGTTCTACGCTGGCAATTGTTCTGGTGTTGTCGAAATCTATTTTGTGTGAAGTCGCTTTTACGTGTTGTGCCAATGATGATGTTTTCTCGTCCTTCTCGACGGCCTTTCGATGTTCTTCTCTCCTGACGCTTATTTTTCTATTTGTTTAGCCTATGTAGACCTTGTCGCAATCTTGACAGGGAATTCCGTACACGCCTTGGCTTTCCAGTTGTATTTTAGTTTTGACTGTTGGCAGGATGTTTCCAATTTTCTTGTCGGTGTTGAATGATGTCCGGATATTGTGTTTCTTGAGTATTCTGCTGATCTTCTCTGTTGTCCCTTTAACAAATGGTAGGCATGCTGTTCCTACTATATCTTTTTCTTCTTCCTGTGTCTTGGGTTTGCGTTGGTGTTCGGCTTTCCTGATTTGTTTGTCCTGATATCCATTTTTTATTAAAGATGAGCGGATTTTCTTCATTTCTTCTACCTTGTTTTCTGAGTCAGCCAATCTTTGGGACCGGGTGACGAGGGTCCTTACCACTGATTGCAATTGTGCTGGATGGTGATGTGATTGTGCGTTCAGGTACCGTTCCGTGTGGGTTGGTTTTCGGTATACGGAATGTCCAAGGCTTCCATCTGGTTTTTTCTTTATAAGTACATCGAGGAATGGAAGTTCGTTGTTTTCTTCGATTTCCATCGTGAACTTGATCTTCGGATGGATTTCATTCAGGTGTTGCAGAAATCTTCGTAGTTGTTCTTCTCCATGCTTCCATATTATGAAGGTGTCGTCCATATATCTGAGCCACAGGTGTGGTTTGTGACTTGCGGTATCGATGGCCCGTACTTCGAAATCCTCCATGAATAAGTTGGCGATTACAGGAGATAATGCTGATCCCATGGGTGATCCTTCTACTTCTTTATAACGTTGGTTTTTGAAGATGAAGTAGGTGTTCTTCAAGCAGTGCTTCACCAGGTCCATGGTGTCGTCTGGGATGTGGTGTTTTAGATGAATGATATCCACTGCTTCGTCTATTGGTATGTTGGTGAATAGTGAGACCACGTCGAAACTTACTAGCAGATCTCCTGGTTCTACGGTGAAGTCCTTTATACGCTCGATGAAGTGGCCTGCGTTCTTTACGTAGGATTCTGCTTCTTCGGCGTATGGCTGCAGTCGTTTGGCCAAGAATTTTGCTAGTGGTTGTAACGGTGATCCGATGGAACTGACGATTGGCCTCAGTGGTATCCCTTCCTTGTGGATTTTTGGTAATCCGTAGAGCTTTGGGCATCTGGATGATTTTTCCCTCGGGATCAATTGTAATTGCTGCTCTTGACTGATTGAGCTGGCTTTGATTTTAGCTTTCGTTGTCTTCTCTAAGTATGTCGTTGGATCTGTGGCGATGGTGTTGTACGCTGGGTTGCTAGATAGGTTCCTCTTTGGTGGTTTTGCTCGTCTTAGGACCTATCTCGAGTCGCTTCTCGGATGATGCGTTTGGTCTTGTGTTCTACGCTGGCAATTGTTCTGGTGTTGTCGAAATCTATTTTGTATGAAGTCGCTTTTACGTGTTGTGCCAATGATGATGTTTTCTCGTCCTTCTCGACGGCCTTTCGATGTTCTTCTCTCCTGACGCTTCTTTTTCCATTTGTTTGGCCTATGTAGACCTATATATATATATGCTGTAGTATTCTTCCGGGTAGTCCTCCGCGTTGAGTTCTTTAGAGAACTCAACGCGGAGGACTACCCGGAAGAATACTACAGCATTCAACACCCGCGGAAGCCTACGGATTAACATATATATATATATATATATTATGGTCTAGTTGCATGTTTCGATTTCGTTGTGCCGAAGTAAGTAGATTCAGATTAGCAAGAACGTAATTGATAATCCTCATAATCCACAAAACAACTTAATACTTATTTATTTTATATATATATATATACATCCCAGTATCACTGGAAGCTCCTTTCATAACTGTTCTATGTAGCGTCCAACATGGCGGGCCTGCTGTATATTACTACTGCACTATCATCTGTAACTCCTTCGTTGGTCCTACACATAAGGCGTCCGCTGATATACACCTCCCTCCGATTAAACATCAATAAGGCGTCCTTTTTGTGTATACGCTTCCATATGATAAGCAATGCAAGCTCCAGCGGTGTTGTCAATTTTACTAAGTTCTTAAATGGTAGGGGGGTACTTCAAGGTACCTCGTCGAAATTCCGTCATGAAATTCTTTCAAAATTTCTGAAAGTTTTCTTGAAACATAAAACTCATTTCTCCGTTTCATGATATTTAAACATAAAACTGACTTTTCGTTTCGTGAAATTTAAACACGAAACTGACTTTTTTATATCCAAAAGTACTGCGTTACTCCAGAGTTCTTAAAAAATAACGTTCGTAATCAATAGCAAGGCAACTAATATTTTCAGTTTCTCAGTGGATTGTTAATGTGAAACACATGTTCGTCAGGACACAAATATTAGGTAATTAGCTACTGTAACTTGAAAGCTTCCGCGGCCGTCGTCCGTTGTTGAATTCCTGGCTTCCGCTTGGAACCGCGTCTCTTGCCGGATTTCGTTTTCCATTGCAGAAGAACTTCCTCAAGGCTGCTGCTGCTGCTGCTGCTGGTAGTCTTGCTGCTGCTTCTTGTAAGTCGTTGAGACTGAGTTGGTACGTCTGCAGTCGTGGTATTTATAGTGGTCGATGGCGGCAGCGGGGTGAAACGGTGGGCGGGGATTGGTCTGTTGGTGCGTGACGAGCCGTTAATGAGATGTTTCCATGTATTGTGAAGGTAGAAGCCATTATCACGGTTCAGGTTATTGGAGTGTTTGAAAATTTCTATAGATTCATGGATTTTCCGGTTAAACAAATGAGACGAGCGGGCTAGGAGTTTTGTGTCGGAAAATTGGATCTGGTGGCCGGTTTCTAGTTTGTGTTCAATTGAACCCGTTGCGCCCATCGACCACTATAAATACGACGACAGCGGACATACCAACTCAGTATCAACGACTTACAAGAAACAGCAGCAAGACCACCTGCAGCAGCAGCCCTGAGCAAGTTCTTCTGCTATGTAGAACGAAACGTTGGTAGTAGAAGAAATCCGAGAAGAGACGCGGTTCCAACCGGAAGCCAGGAATTCAACGGTAAGTAGCTAGATATAGATTAAGCTCGGGATTTCAAGTTTTCTAATGACAGTCTCTTTCTGGAAATAAATGATCACCATAAAGACAACTGTATTATTAGAGACAACTTCAATTATAAGATTACAAAATTTTGTTGCAAATCATTTTTTATTACAGAGGATCTTTCGAACATCCTCTATAGCTGTTTCAGTCCTATTTGGGTCCTCGCTAGCAAAAGCAATGTCAAGTTAGAAAACGATCGCAGGATGTTGCTAATATTAAGTTGATAATATTGCCTTAACGTAAAGCGAATAATCTGAATGAATCTGTTTAGTTATTTCTTTTTATTCTGAATGGCCTTCTTATAGAAATACTGAAAAATAGTGAGAGCATTTTACTCCACTAGAATGAAAAATGTATTTTTCACAACACTTATGTACAAGTGTTTATTTTGCAAAATTGCCAAAAGAAAGTCATTCAGTATAAAATTATATAACTAAATAAAAATTCAAGTAGACAAAAAAATCACTTTTTGTTGTGAAAATTGTTTTATTCGCGTTATATTACCGTAAGATAAATTCATCTAAACAATGTGAACCAAAAAGATAATTTCGTTTATTGCTTCTTTAAGCGGAGTTACTCCAGCAATATTTTCCAGCAATAAATTGTAGGGATTGGTGTATGTGTGTTTATAGTGAACTTTACTGTTAACCACTAACGGTACCAACAAGCCGAAGAGCCCTCGCTGTTCACCCTTGATATTTAGGTCGTGCTCGATACCGCAATATCATCTCGATGTAAAACAAATGAATAGTTTTAAATGGAATCGTGCACGTTGAACATATGGACTGCTATTCGTCTTCGAAATGCAAAGTTCCATTTGTTTTATATCGAGGTATCAAGCGCGACCTAAATATCGAGGGTGAGCAACGGGGCTTCTTCGGCATATTTGCACCTATACACATTATAAATATTGTGTAAAGGGACCACATAAAAAGGCATAACGGACTACGTAACTTTTTTATTAGAGACTCTGCCACTTCAATACTTTGCAGGTAACTTTTAGGAAGCAACTGAAAAGACAATCCGAGCAAAAAATTGTTTTAAAAAGTAGTTTTGTAGGGGTAGCTTTAATACGTTAGTCCTAACTTTTCAGTTTACACATTTCGTCAAAAATTTGTGAAAGAAATATTCTTATTATAGATTATTTGGCACAAAAAAGGTTCAGATTCAACTCAATTTTGGAGTAATTGAGGTTTAAAAGTTCGCATGCACCTATTACATAATGTTAAAACATAAAATTTACCAATTTCTTATTGTTCACTTTGTATAAAAAGGTGACCTTATTTTTAGATGTTCTATCACCCTGAAAATATCGGGAGATATTTCTAAACGACCGTATACAGGGAAGGGCAAAAGTATGGAACCGGCTTATTATTTCGAAAACTGTTTGACGTATCTGTTTAAAATTTGGTGTGTGATTCAGGGTCAATAAGATTTCAGACATCATCAGTTTATTTCAATTGTCTATCGGCTCTTGTTTCTGAGGTCCAACGCCTACTTGATTTTTTTTAAATGACAACCTGCTTATTTTTTTTTCCCTTTATTTAATAGTTCGTTTAATTTTCTAAACGACCATATAAAAATAATTATCAATTACATAAGAAAATTTTCGAGAAAAAAACATTTGAATGAAAAAGTTAGGAAAAATGGTTAATTGTTTGATATTCGACAAAAAATATAGTTTTAACAAAAAAACTGTAAAACCACAAGATTATGGGCTGTTTTTAAGATAGAACTAAAGAAAAATTTAATAAAAATTGCCTTAAAAACAAGAAAACAAATACTAAATATCAGCGTAAACCATCTTTTCTAACTTTTTCATTCAAACATTATTTCCTAGAAACTTTCTTATGCAGTAGATAAATATTTTTATGTGGTCGTGTAAAGAATTAAACGAACTATTAAATAGAGGAAAAAAATCAGCAGGTTGTTATTTAAGAAAAACCAAGTAGGCGTTGGATCTCAGAAACAAGAGCAGATAAACAATTGAAACAATCGGTAATGTAGGTCCTATTGACTCTGAGTCACATACCAAATTTCAAATAGATACGTCAAACAGTTTTCGGTTCCATACTTTTGCCCTACCCTGTATAAATCTATACAGTGTCAATTAACCTAAAGCAATTATTATTCCTAGTTTAAAAACATGCTATTGATACTATAAACCAATAAACATACTTCATTTTTCTCGTTTTCATTACACTTGTAATGTCGGTGATAACGGATTGCACCATTACCTTTCATTCTTTTGAGCGGAATTTGCGACTGTAAAAGCATACTAAAAAATGTTACATAGCATGTACAGTTGTAACGTAACATATTTTATAAAAAGTAAATTTTACTTACGTATTCTTCAGGAAAATAATGACCACTCTCGTCCATGTTGTCTATCAAACCTAACAGACTATGAATTTTTTTCGAGCGGGAATCACAGAAGCATATTTAAATAGGATTACAGTGTTGACAAATTTACTGGACGCTCTATTGCACTTAAGTGAAAGTTGTATATCTGCAGTTCTATATACGAAAATGATACTAGCGCCACCAGTGGATATACGCTGGAACTAAAAATATACGACTGTTTCCATTTGATCATCATTCGGCCGTCCAGAAAAATTTTGCCAAATGACAGGTAGAGGTCCTAGGAGTCCCCAAAAATTTTTTTGCATGGGATACAATCGAGCGTCCGTATACGGACGCTCAATTACGGGGGACGCCCAAGTGATGGCTAATTGACAATATAGAGACGCCCAAATGATAGCGGGATGTATATATATATATATATACCAGAAACAAAAATTTTTACTGTTTTATTCTATATATATATATATATATATATATATATATATATATATATATATATATTATGGTCTAGTTGCATGTTTCGTTGTGCCGAAGTAAGTAGATTCAGATTAGCAAGAACGTAATTGATGATCCTCATAATCCACAAAACAACTTAATACTTATTTTTCACAGAAATATTTCTAAATAAAACCAAGAAAATAAGTAACAATAACAAGTAATCAACAAACAAGTAGGTTCAGATTAGCAAGAACGTAATTGAGAATCCCATAATCCATAATCCACAAAACAACCCCTCCTAATCTATATCTTCATTATAATTGATTCGTAATAATGGTAGTAGAATTTGCTACAAAGTACTTAGAAAAACGATTGAAACTCAGAAATAAACCGGCAATTAGAAGAAAAAAGTATTACTTCTGTGGTAGAGACTCAGGTTATGGTGCTGATACTTGGGAACAAGATTTGCCAGACATGATAGCAGAAGAATATGACAAAGCAAAGAATATTTTTTTAAATGTTCTTTACAATTGCGATGCAGATATTATTCAAAAAAATACGTTAGGGCAACATACAAATCCTGAACGGTTTAAGGAGAAATCTACTAGGTTGACAGCAAGTAATTTTGGAAAAATTTGTAATATGATATCATCGACAAACACTAGTAATACAGTAAAAGCAATTTTGTATTCGCAAACATGTGGACAAACTGGAAATTACCCAAAACCGTTGCAATATGGAATTAATAATGAAGCAGATGCTATAGAGACATTTAACGTTAAATTTAATTTATCGGTCTCAAAATGTGGTTTGTTTGTGGATAATCTTAAAAAATTTTTGGCGGCGTTCCCGGATGGACTAGCAGGTGATGATGCGATAATAGAAGTAAAATGCCCGTACTCAGCGCGAAATATGACTACTTCAGAAGCAATCAAGGCAAAAATAATAACGTTTTTGACTATTGATTTAGATGATGAAATTAAATTAAAATCTAATTTTAACTATATGTTTCAAGTTCAAGGTCAACTACATATTACTAATAGACATTTTTGCTATTTCGTTGTATACACAGGGAAAGATTTAGTATGTGACATTATTGAAAAAAACGATAATTTCTGGAATTCAGAAATGGTGGGTATTTTAGAAAAATTTTATATGAAAAGATATACGAAAAGACTTATGAGTACTTATTGATATATCAATATATCGATAATATCGATATTTATCGAATTACGATATTTCAATTTAAGATATCGATATTATCGATATCGGCAATATCGATATATGCCGGATTTATAGAGATTATTGGTGGTATCGCTATATCGATATTATGGATAATTTAATGGAATATTAATACTCATTCATATTTTATATTAATTCGTTGGACTAAATCTATAAAACATGAATTTTATTAAATTACAAATTTCGTATATGGAACGTGATTACGACTCACGGTCACGATATAAAAAAAATTTAAAATATTTCAAATAATTTGTAGTCCAGTCAATTATATTTTTAATACTAGACCAAATGTGTGAAAATGGTCTTGTCCGATCGATAATGATTATAATTTTCTTAAATAATAATCCATAATATCAATACTATATTATTAAATCGATAACATCGGTATGTCGATCAAAAATCGACATATCAATAAATATCGATATACGGATAAAAGTCGATATTTCGATATTTTTTAGTTATCGATATCCGATATTGAAAACATTAAATCAACAGTTACTTCAACTTCAATACGTAATAGCTTCCACAGAACCTGGCAAAAAGCGTGTCTTGAACTAAATTATTTACATTGGAGGCCTGAAGCAAGCCTGTACTACCTGCTGCGGTACCGGTCGTAAATCATCCATATGCTGTACACAAAGTTGCCTAACTTAGTCGTTTTCTCGGAAATTTTTAACTTTTACTTAAAAAGAAAATGTCTCCGCATTAGATACTAAGCTTCCCCTACATTTTGACATAAATATGATTGAATGATTTTGTTTCGTTACCGAGAAAAACGGAAACTTAATTTTATACAAATTAATTAAAATAAAAAAATCTAATTGAATTTTGAAAAAAAGAAAATGTCACCGCACTGTAGTTTACAAAGCCGAATTCTTCTAGATTGCGAGCATTTTTTCAAATGTAAAAATACGCCTGTAAAACGGATTCTACGAATGTACTATTTTACTATGCACTCAGATAGGACTCCAGTGGAGCCTTAATAGGGCTGAAACTGCTGTACAGCGGCTGTTTGAAGGTTTCACTGTAATCAAAAAATGCTTTGCAACAATTTTTTTTGTTAATTTATAGTGTACGATGATACAAAAGTTCTAGGTTACACAATTAATTTCTCATCTACCAAAGATTACGCTCTGTTACGGCCAATTCCGAAATAGACTATGAAATTTTCGTGATACTTGCGAAATTTATAACGTGGTTCAATGTTATATAATATAGAATTGTTTTCGAAACTTAGTATTAAAAGAAATAGTCGCGTCTGCCATAGCTCTGTTACGGCGAATTCCGAAACAGATCGTGATTACTATATGATACAAAGAATCTCTAGTATCAGGATGCTTTTCAAATTACGTTAGTTCTGTCAACATTTTGAAATTAATTTTGAATTTATTTAAATGTAAATTTACTTTATCGTTACCAGATAATCTATGATTGCAAAGAAATGTTAATTTAATGTTTTGATTGAGAATGAATAAATATTTCCAATTAGAAACTAATTTAATATGAGAAATTTGACAGATAAGTTTTAAAGTGTTGCCTAAATGTTGTTTATTTCGTAGCTTGATCACAAATTATTACACAAATGCGAAGGCACCGGGCGGCAACTTTGATGTTGCGCGGCAAGATTCCGTAACATTCAGCCATTGTTTAGGTAGTTGATAAAGTGCAAAGAATGAAAATTGCGGCGTATTGTAATATTAATACATTAATGCACCTTCCATCAATTTGCTATTTTAATCAACGAATAAAGGTAATAATGAAAATACTGTGAAATCATTTGATTAACAGTGCATTGTATTCAGGCTGCAGAAATACTAACACCACTGAATGATTTATTGAAAGTCCAGGCAAGAAAAGAAGTATGTTTGAAACCTACGGAGCAAGCAATGACAGCTTTTAACAAATGCAAATATGAATTAAGTAAAGCAAGCAAGTTAACGTAACCCAGTTTGAATCATGAAATGAACATATCTACGGATGCTTCTGATTCCGCAACAGGTGTGTTGCAATAGCTTGTGGATGGTACCCAAAAACCAATAGCTTTCTTTTCAAAAACACTGACTCCAACAGAAAAACGGTATAGCACTTGCACATGATTGTGAACTTTCAGCACTTCTTAGAAGATCGTAACTATATCGAAGTGCACGTGTAGAAGTCTTGCATCTGGCTTTTAAAATGTACCCAATGGACTTTTGGTATGATTGTGTATCTTTGTTTTTTGACAATCGAGGCAAGTTTTTACCCACTGAGCAAAGTTGTGAATGCTGCGGAAAATTTCCCGTCTGTATTTGCGAGGTACGTAGATTCTGTTTCCAATTGATGTCTCATACCAGAGTGTGTGGTTGGACGTGGTATTGGTAATTTAATGAATTTATATTTCTGGTTTTGTTTCAGCTACTACAATTCGCCATCTTCTTCTTGTGCTTGCGAAAAGTCTCCATTCTCAAAATTACATTTCGTAATTGCATCAATTCTGGAGAGAGTGTCTGCTGGTGTGTTGTCTTCCCTCTTGACAAATCATATGGCTCGGCATATGGTTTTATAAACAGCCAAAAGTTCACGATCATAAATGCAATACCGTTTTTCTGTTGGAGCTGTTGCAACACATCTGTTGCAGAATCAGAAGTATCCGTAGATATGTTCATTTCTTGATTCAAACTGGGGTACGTTAACTTGCTTGCTTTACTGAATACATGTTTGCATTTGCTAAAAGCTGTCATTGATTACTCCGTAGGTTCCGAACATACTTATTTTCTTGCCTGGCCCTTCAATAAATCATTCAGTCGTGCTTGTCTTTCTGCAACCTGAGGAATCCATCTACGATAATAATTTATCATGCTGAGCAAACGCTGAAGTTGCCTTGAAGTTTTTGGAAACAGCATATCTTGTATAATGTTAACCTTTGCTGGTAATGATTCAATACCTTAAACTCTTACATCCAGAAAATCTACTTTGCTCACAGCAAACCAACATCTTTTAGGGTTAATTACTATTCCATGCTGATCAAGCCTTTGAAGTAGTATGTCGATGTGCCTCCAAAGTTCTTCAGCTGATACAAATGCAATTAGGACATCATCGATGTGGGCGTAAACAAAATCAGGGCCCTGTAGAACTTGATCGATAAGCCTTCGAAAGGGGTTCTCGTTAACTCAAATAGACCAAATGGTATTATAATTGCGATCTTCGGTTTATCTTCCGGATGTACAGGGTGACTACGCGAGAATTCCTGTCCGCTTTAACACTTTTATTTTTCATTTCAGGAAAGAATGTTTCATACAAAACTTATAGGAACTAATTCGAAGTTCCTTCGTGTGCTCACAGAAAAACAATTGATGATCGAATAAAAGAGATACAAACTAATCTTAGGTTTTTAGGAACCGCCTGTATATTATTACGATTTCCGATTTCAAATTAAATTCTAATGGAACTCTATAATAAAATTAAAATGGTAGAAGGTGTCTATAAAATAATTCCTGTATCATTTTTCTTATTTTTGAATTGTAGAAATTTTTTAAGTTCAATTTTTCCGTAATACTTTTCGTTTCCAGTTTAAAAGGTAATTTTTAGAAAATATCTAAAGCGATTTAATATGTTAATGTTAAAATGTTATTTAATGTTATTTTATTTAAAACCAAAACTTCGACGCTCAATTGTTTTTGTGAATAACTGTAGCAGAACTAAAATAAATTCTACAACTTCTTTTACTTTTTATTTCTTTCTAAAATCAATAATCGAAAAATGAAATAGAAATTATTTAATAGACACCTTCTACATTATTAGTTTTATTATGTATGTAGTGCCATTACAATTTAATTTAGAATCGAGAAACGTAATAATATACGGGGGTTTCCATTTAAAAAAAACCTAAGTTTAGTTTATATCTCGTTTAACCGACCATCAATTGTTTTTCTGCGAGCAGTATTAAGCATTTTTTCTAAAATCAAAAATAAAAGATTTAAAGGTGGTAGGAATTCTGGCGCAGTCACCCTGCACACGTATTTCATAGTATGCTTTAACCAGATCGATGGTTGAAAAAATTGTTTTCCCTTGCAGTGGATTACTTAAGTCTTGGATATGTGAAATTGGATACCTACCTGGCACTGTTCTGACATTAAGGCTACGGAAATCTCCACAAGCTTTCCACGTTTTGTTTGATTTTTGAAATAAGTGCAATGGACTAGCCCAGGGTGAAGAGGAAGGTTTGATAATACCTGGGGTAACGTAGCGGTATTTATTTTCTAAATTCAAATTTATTTATGACAAATGAAGTTAACGCATTATGCATCGCAACATAAAAAAGACAATCAGTATTAATAACAACAGTAGATTTTACTCCACCTAAGGGAACCATAAAAAACTACATTTCCTGTTTCCTAGGAGCTAAAAAAATATATTTACTAAAGTATGAAATAAAGGATTCAAAGTACATAATCGTTTATGTGGAAGTAAAACTACACTTCTCATTAATCGATATTTTTCATGGTAGACATAAAATATTTACTGTTTGTATGAGGGCTGTCCGATATTAAAGGTACAGGTGGCTGTGAAACAAACACCCCAAGCGAATTATTGTCGTCATATACGTGTCTAGACAAGTTGAAATAAAAGATTGAAACGTGGTAATAAAGTATGGAGCGTTGTTGCGTGGAAGACTCAATACTTTCTTTCTCGTAAAAGTTTGAAACGGTTTTCAACTAGTTTGAATCTGGATTCTGTAGTTACTGCAACAAAACAACTCTGCATTGAATTATAGATATGATAGTTCGCCTGCAAATAACTGAAATTCATTCCAAACGAAATTAAAAAATAGTTTGATTCGAAGGGAAAAGGGAATTACCAATCTGAGCTGAAATTTCAAGCAGAATGGGGATTAATTCGTTTGCAGAAAAGAACATCTGTCTTTGATTCTAAACGCGTTTGGACCACGTTTTTGTGAGCAAAAGGAAACACCTTTTTAGTTGCGTAAGGGAATCAAAGGAATTGCAAGACGCAGTTATGGACTACTTTAATCGACTGGACAGACAACACTACCGTGTTCAACCTACCGTCACGCTGGTATAAATATCTCAATCTTTATGGAGAATATGTCGAGAAATAAACAAAAGTAGGTAGTTTTTTGTAGAATGCATTAAATATTTTCTTTAAATATATATGTTAGTGAAATTTTGGCTTACACCTTTAATATCGGACAGCCGTCGTACTAATGTCGATTTTATAAGTACAGATTTAAACGGATTTAATACTAAAAATTGCATGCGACGCGCAGTGTTCGATTAGACCAATCAAGAGGGACAAGATCTTAACGCGCCTTCTGGGCATTCGTTTTCTTTTTTTAATTGATACGCTTACATTTTTTCTAATTGCCTTTTTAAAATTTTCAGATTTTTTTTAGAATATCAAAAGTACATTCAAATTTAAGGTAACGTTCGCCTGATCGCCATTGTTCAAAGATCTCACTTCAACTAATAGCGTTTTCGATTGACTGCTCTAGAGCACTTTGAGAGTATCTCTATCCTTTGTTTTTACACGAGATTAAAACAAGATGAAAATACTCTGAGAGTGCTTCAGAGCGAAAAGTCGAAAACACTGAGTTTCCTATCCTGAGAAAAAAATATGTATTACAGTTATCGCATAAGATCGCACTAAATGATCATGTCTACTTAAAAGAAGCATAATAGATTGGTTAAAAAAATATTTTATCACGTTACTATGTGTAACAAAAAATATTAACATGCAAAAGTAAAAAAAATCATGTCCAATAATACGAAACGTCTTGATCATGTTTGAAGGTATTACTGAAAAGAAAATTAGTAAACATGTCTGATTTTAACAAGAATGGAAAGAAATATACTTGTAGAACTTGATTTCTATTACAAAAATAATTCTAAACATGGAGATAATGCGGACAAAATGTAGAAACATAGAAAGCAGAAAACAGGTAAAAATAGTTTTGCTTAAATGATAGGGGTAGGGCAAGTTTCGGCTATTGTTTACAAAATACATAAGTACATATACTTTTTTGTTGCTTTTGTTCATTAACCACTGACTTTTATGACATCTTAAAATGTTCTTTTTATTCAAATAGAAGAAAGTTAAAATTGCAATTTTGTCCCTCTAGAATGATCGAATCGAACACTGTGCGACACTTGCAATTTTCGGTCTGCATAGGCTAGACTTAGACTTATCGGGTTTATGTAATCATGAAATCAAAACTGATAACACAAAATTTTATAAGTTTTTAATCTTTAGCTGGACAGAATGTAAATGGAAAAGCATTTCCATTTCTGTTTTTGTAAATGAAAAAACGTTTCCATTTCCATTTTTGTAAATGGAAAAACATTTACATTCTGTTTGGTTAAAGATTAAAAACTTACAATTTTCATCGGACAAGAGTCAACTGCTATTACAAAATTTTGTGTAACCATGTGCACAAGTTACGTGAAAAATCGCTTGAAATTTTTTTGATAAGAACCCAAGAGCAAATTTGATTGTTTTAATTACTGCTTAACGATATAAATGAACAATCTAACCATTCGTAAGAACTAAATACCACATGCCCATTTACTGCTTTACATCTTGGACAAATCTTAAAAAATCAAAAATCTTTTGTTCGAAATATGACGCCGCAGAAAATTTTGTATCAGGCGACACATTTTATAAAAACTTATCGAAACCTATTAAAAATTTACCAAATTTATCCAACAATTTTAAATTATGACAATTTTCTAATTTTCGCATTCTAAAACAATAGTTTGATGTATTGAGCACTCATGAAATATAATTAAACGCGAAAACGAAAATCACTTATTCAAAACTGTACGTACAGGGTGGCCCAGCAATGCGTATTTTTTCTGTGAATCCTATGAGAAAGAAATTAGGAAAAAAATCGATAAGAATTTTATACTAGACAACACGCGACATATTATAAAATTACTTTGAACAGAGTGATCAGAAAAATGGCAGTTCGTGGAAACTGATTTTTTTTAATGGAACGCCCTGTATATTCTTAGATATTTGAATGCGCCGCAGTGAGCTGATTACAACGGTGTAAATATACCGGGTGTAATATGAAAAACCTTTAATGCTGTAACATCCTTAATTTTTATCCGATTTTAATAAATGATACGTCAAACAAAATTGCTTAAAAAAGCCACAATTCGAATTGATTTTACATTTTTTCTCAGTTCCATTTTTGACAGAAGACAGTTAAATTTAGTTTTTCAATTTATACTACTATTCTTTTTATTCATTTTTATAGAAATGTTTTTCCCAAATATAAAAATCTAAACAATTATACCCACACACGGCAAGAGAACGACGATTTAAGGAAGAAGTTAAGAAATTTTAAAAATGAAATAATCACATTAAACAAGAACTAAGTCGGCTGTTCATGTCTTTGTCTGACAGTGGCACATTTTACTAAAATTAACTTCAAAAATTCTCAGTCGACCATTGAAATACTTGTAAAAAGAAAATCTCCAATGATGAAACTGTTCTCGGGTGTTCTCAGCTATTTTGAGTGTTTTTTGGTTTCTTTTTTACTACCTATTCAAAACAGCCGGGAACGTCCGAAAACTCAGTGTTGCTAATCCTCTTTTTAAAAAGTTAGCTAAATAGCGCATTGGCAGCGTCATCTATTGTCTGATCGCGACAATACGACGTACAGAATGCTATTTCTTCTCATCAAGTAACAAAAAAATAAAGTTTCTAAATTCTTAACATTAAAAACGGGTTGAGCAAAAAACTATATTTTTCTTTTTTCTCTTTTACTGTTTAATAAGAAAATAAAAAAATAAAAACGTAGTTGTATTCCAAACTGAACAAGCTTTAAGAGAAGAAAATTGTCTACATAAACTTCCATTTAAAAAAAAAATAGTTAGCCCCCCCCCCACTTTGATGGGTCCATTCTTCAGCTACTCTTACTGCGATTTGAATTAAAACTATTTCTGGATTGTACGCAAAGAAAACCCGATATGGTCCCAAACATGGATAATCACATTTCGATTTGGGATTCTAGCAGGGCAGCCTAGAGTCGTCATCCTGACTTCATTAATGTTTTCTTGGGTACAACACGTGGTTCAGAAACCTATCAGAGTGACCAATCAGCAGTCATAGCATCATTAATCACAACCACTAACTAAGAATACTCGAGACCATAATGGAACCGCCGTCGAAATTTGACGTATTTCTAAAATTGCTTTGCGCATACCACTCGCCATTTCTTCTGGACACTGGTCTACATCTATGAATGAACTAAACAAACAGAACTATGATTCATCTGTAAACAAATTTTTGGCACAGTTATGAGCATTCCATTCAACACGCTCTCTGACAAATTGCAATCTTTGTAAGTGATGCTCCTTCGTGTTCAAGGGACCTTTATAGGGTACTTGTGTGGTAATTTGGACATTCATTGCATTGCACAATTAAATTTTCAGCATTTTTGTCGTCCAATGTCGGGTACGCAGGGTACTTAAATGTAAAAATTGGGCGTTTAAGGCGCTTGTTGTCCTTTTACGACCTTATCCTGCTCTATTTCTTAATCCCCGCTTTTCCTAAATCGACTAGAATTCTTGAACTTTTCAACTGCTGATGTTCGTTGGTGGTGGCTGAATATCTTTAGCTATGCCCATCTTTAATCAATGCAATGGCTTTAACAGTTTGATCACGACTTTAAATTTCCAGAATTGCGAGCAGGTACTTCACCGTTCATATTTGGCAACGATATTATTTCAGAATAATCGCTTGTTAAAATAATTTTACAATATGGCGAGTTTACCCTTACTACAATATTTAAGAGTTCTAGGTTAGATAATCAATTTAATTAATTTCTCAGAACTGTAACCTGCCACCATTTATAAAAACAAAAACAAATTAAACAAATTTAGTTGTATAAAATAAAAATATGGTTATTTCTGCCTTTTTATAAGCTGTCATTACTTTAAAATTAATTTTTGCAACTAACTTTTCAGCTGGGATTATTTTCACTTTAGTAATCAAAAGCGAAACGTTTTTCATTACATAATTTTGTCCGTTTCAAGTTTAAAAAAACTTTTTACTTTAAATATTTTAACAGATAAAATAGCGACATCTTACTATCGCTTTTTGACCTGACATTGCAGTGGGGTAGACAAATTGAAGCGGGATTTGCTCCTAATAAGTTCCCCATGCAAGGCGGCCATGCTTGCTCTGCTGAAGAAACCCCAAGCAGGGCTGAAACAGCTGTCCAGAGGCTGCTCGAGGTTCTCGCTGCAATCAAAAACGATTTGCACAAAATTGTTCTAAAATTTTCATTATGCTTTGACCGCAAGCATGGCCGCCTTGCATGGGGAACTTATTAGGAGCAAATCCCGCTTCAATTTGTCTACCCTACTGCAATGTCAGGTCAAAAAGCGATAGTAAGATGTCGCTATTTTATCTGTTCATCACTCTTACATCGCAAATGCGAATAAATTGGGCAAGTCGTTTTTGTCTGCAGCGGGAATGTCGAGCTACGTCTCTGCTGAAGAAGCCCCAAGCAGGGCTGAAACAGCTGTCCAGAGGCTGCTCGAGGTTCTCGCTGCAATCAAAAGCGATTTGCACAAATTTTTTTTAAATATTTTAGTTAAAGTTAAAGACAATAATCTCAGCTGAAAAGTTAGTTGTGGAAACAACATTCAAGGTGATTCAGAATAAGTGTCGGACCCGTTCGGAACGTATTTACTAGAGTCATTCAAGTACGAATTTGTAAGAAATAAATTTATCAGAGATATTCCAAAAATCAACATCCTTTGAGTCCAAAATGGAAATTATGATTCATTTCGTATGCATGCACACACAAGTTGATTGTCCGAAAGAATGAATTGCGTGCATTCTTTTTCCATAGAAAGCCACAAACGAAAACGTTTGAAAGTTTTGTTTCAAGGTAAATGCTGTATTTTCTTCTACTCCGCGAGAGTTTATTCCCCTTGTGACGCAATACAGCTATCAATTTATATCTGACTCTTCAATGCTTTTTATCTTAAAAACTGTGCATACTAGACCCTTTATGTAAAGACTTTTGTTTTTTTTTTCGTGTACAATCTGTGGTTAACGGATCAGACACTTATTTTGACTCATCCCTGTGACTCACGGTGATGATTTTTGTTTTCAGCAAGAAAATAAAAATTGCAAAAACTAACTTTAAAGTAATAAAGACAGCTAATAAAAAGGCAGACTAAATTTTTTCGAAAGTCGTCATTATTTTTCTGAATTTCAACATGGCTTTAGGTCAAACCGTTCAACTGCTATAACACTTTATGCTACACTTAAGAATATTTACGAAAGCTTGAACAAAAATTTTGTAAGAGCACTAATACGCTGCGATCTGTCAAAAGCTTTTATGTTTATGTTGTCCCAGGAGTTTCGTTAAATTTACTAGGCTTGTATCTAACTAATCGAGAACAGCTACCTGACAATGCATATTTTGATAAATTTGGAGCAAGTCGTAGATGTCAATGCTGTCATTTGGTTCTTAGTCATGGTGTTCCACAAGCGTTCATTTTAGGGCCACTACTTTTTAAGATTTTCCTTATAGACTTCCTGGACAAATAACGACATATGCTGGTGACTCCTTCATATGTTCGCACTCGATAATTATAGAGCATTTAATTAACTAAAATTAATTAATTAATGGTTTGTATCTAATAGACTCCTTTTAAATACTAAAAAAACAAATGTAATAATATTTTCAAATAAATATCCTATTAATACCATGTTTCCATCTAAATCAATCTTTTAAAACGTACTAGTAAATACAAGATTCTGGGAATTACAGTTTATTCTCAGCTGTCATGGAATAGTCATGAAGAGTCTCTTATACCAAATCGACTTATGCTATTAAGATAGTAATGCAAATATCAGATATCGGCTATATTAAAATAATCTACAATAGTTATTTTGTATCTGTAATACCATACGGCATAATCTTCTGGGATCAATCTAGTCTCCTCTAAAAAATTTTTGAGTTGTTCGGATTATTGCTAATTTACAATATAGAGACACCTGGAGGGAAGCTTTTAAATATCTGGATATAGTGACTGTAATCAACCTTTATTTATATGAAACTATTCTCCACATTTTTAAAACAAAACAATGTTTTAGATATAATAACTCGTGATTATAACACAAGATACCCGAACAACTTACTTGCTGATCAGCCACATAATTGTCTTTATTATAAACCTTTCCCTTTTAACCGAATAAAATATTTTAATAAGTTACCTCAAGAACTAAAATCCAACTAAAAATTTTCTTTAAAAACAAAATCTTCTATACTTTCTTAATTATATTGTAATATCGGTGACATTGTACTTTATAATTTTGCGCCATTATGTTCTTATCTTACCAGACATTCCTAATTATCTTTTGACTGTAATATCAGTGATATACTTTTTAATTTTGCGACCTGTATATTCTTGTCTTACCTGACATTCCTAATTATCTTTGTGTGTATGTGTACTACGTCTCAAGCACTGAACAATAAACTGCTACTACTCAACAAACCTAAACCAAGCCCAGTACAAAACCAAAGACACTTCATTACTTTTCATATTAAAGCTACAATTTTACTTTTTAGACATACACAGTGATTTGAACACATAGGTGTTCGCGGCAAATTGCTACAATGGCTGACTTCTTTATTTACATTTTTGCAAAGTAACTTAAATTAGGAAAGTTTCAGGATCTCTCCCGGTCGATTTTATGGTACCATCAAAAACAAAGAAAAGAAAAACAAATGACTGTCAAATTTTCGAGATTTTCAATTGTTTTAATTTATTTTAATGGAACGTTTTTTTATCATGGCATCATTATCAGGATTCAAATTAATTGTACTGAAACTAACACTTAACTGAAATTAAGTTTCAGCATGTAAAATTTTGAGAATATTCTAAAATTTGGAAAATTCCATTTTTCGAGAAATTAAAGAAAACTAAGTTATTTTCTGGTGTTGACATTGTCTAATAAGCTGAAACTAACCCAGGTTAAAGAAATTTCGTTGAGTCTTGATTAGTTTCCAATTTCACGATTTTGACCATTTCAGAAATTCTGTTTTCCAACTAAGGAAAATTCACCCGGTATACCTGATAGGGGCTAAATAGGTTTTCAGACAAGTAGAAATTATTTCTGTAAAAAGTTTTTTCGAAAAATCAGAAATAAAGATTTTTCCCATTTTATGTCGACTTTTTAGCGATCACTATACAGTGACCGCCAAAGAGTTCGCACCATATGGGAAAATTTTTTATTATTGATTTTTTTAAAATCTTATATCACAAAGAAAATTACAATAATAAAACAATGAAATATGAAACTTATAACTTACATCTGCAGATACAGAATTAATTATTATTAAATCTTATATCTGCATTTACAGAATTAACTATTAATTCTGTAAGTGCAGATGTAAGAAGATATAAGGTCCATTTCATTGTTTTATTCCTGTAATCTTCTTACTAATAATGTCGTTCCTAGGTCATAATAATTCTTTGACTTTTCGC
The DNA here is from genome assembly GCA_036172665.1 of Prosopocoilus inquinatus. NCBI lineage: Eukaryota > Metazoa > Arthropoda > Insecta > Coleoptera > Lucanidae > Prosopocoilus > Prosopocoilus inquinatus. Next base: position 49,243,557 of record CM069870.1, read on the forward strand.
TAAAAACGCAAGCCGGCAGCGACAGTGATGCCAAATCTCTCACTGAAGTTAAATTATGACTGAGAAATCGGCCACTTTGAAGAGTTACAGAGGAATTCACGGAACTCCCTTAGACAGCCCCTTAACTTAAACTAAAATAGTAAAGGAGACTGTGGTTTAAGAGATAATTGAATTTAACCTCCGCCCACGTGCCCCACGTGCGTGAATTGCAATATTGGTAGCATAAGGGAGTTCAAATTAGTTGCTTTAAGGAAGCTACTTTACATAATCTGTCTAAAGGAGGTTTGTGAATTAGAATTAATGTGTAAGGGACATTAAAGTAAGGTTAAGTTAAGGATATTTGAAATTAACCTCCACCCACAATAATTTTTATATCCGTAGATACGTATTTCGGCAACTGAGCTGCCATCTTCAGTACACTACCAACTTAAAAACACTAAAAAGATCTAAAAACAACCTAATCATCCTAATAAAGTCATAGAAATGTTAAAACTAACAACAATCTATTCATCCTAAAAGATATACAGGTGTCCCAGAGCTCCGTAAACATTGGAACATCCCTTCACGACTTGGCTTGATCTCGAATGATTGACCACAGCCTTGGCATTAACTGAAAAAAAAATCGGTTGCGTTATCTTTAGTGGTTTAGAAGTTACGAATTTTTGAATGGAACCTTGTCTCCAGAATTTTCAAGAAAAAATTTACTTACATCAGAAAGTATGATTGATACGTAAAAATGACTCTCTATATATAAATTTAACGCAGAATTTAGTATATAATCCAAAAATGAAGTCAAAATGGGGTATTTCATTTAAAAAAACGTAACTTTAATATTTTTATAATACTCGGACACCCTGTATACAAACGAAAATAATTTTAAAATGTGCAATGGAAGCGCTTGTATTATACAAAAAAAAATTGAGTAGATACCTGGAATAGCAAAAAAGTTATGGAACTTTTACTGAGCTCTAGGACACCCTGTATATGTCTAAATGTAAGTAAATGTAAAGATCTAAAATTAACCGTCAGAAAAACCTTACAAATAAGTTCTAACCAAACAATACGGAAATATGGAAATAAATAATCCATAGACCCGAAAAAAGTTCTTATTCTAACAAATAAATAAGTTTAAATATAGATAGTGAGCACAAGGAAAAGTACGTTTACTAAATTGCACTCACATGCAGTTCAAGAGAAAAAGTAAACGTCTGGGAGGAACAATAAATAACACACTGATTGGTCAGTTCTTTATTATTTAAATCTTCTCAATAACACAATGGTTCCTCAAATTCAGCAAATTTGAAAGCTCCTGGTATCAACGTGATGCTTGGTATTTAACAAGATGGTGCTCCATCATATTTTACGATGAAATTTCTTAATAAAATATTTCCTGAACGATTCCCATGAGCAAATAAAATTGACCAGCCAAAAACTCTCTACGAACAGATTTATTAAGTAATTTTGATTTTAAAAAAATGTATTTCTCACATACTTCACGGTAATATGTGTCACATGAAACAGTCAACATGACAGATCGAGAATAAACGCGGAGTAAACAACCACGAGTGTTACGTTGGTTACCTAGATTTACAATGGCTTGACTTGATTATCTTAAAATGCAACATAGGGATATGTTGCAAAATAAAATAAAAGCACTGTATAGTTTATTTTCAGGCTTTTTAGGTATCAAATAACAGGGAATTTATACTTATTTATTCGTTAGAATAAGAACTTTTTGCGGGTATTTGGACTATTTATTTCCGTATTTCCGTGTTGTTTGGTTAGAACTTATTTGTAATTTTAGATCTTTACATATTAATGTATATTTACTTACAATTAGACATACATATCTTTTAGTATGATTAGATTGTTGTTCATTTTAACATTTTTATGATTTTATTAGGATGATTAGGTTGCTTTTAGATCTTTTTAATGCTTTTAAGTTGGTAGAGTACTGAAAATGGTAGCTTAGCTGCCGAAATACGTATCTACGGATATAAAAATTATTGTGGGTGGAGGTTAATTTCAAATATCCTTAACTTAACCTTACTTTAATGTCCCTTACACATTAATTCTAATTCACAAACCTCCTTTAGACAGATTATGTAAAGTAGCTTCCTTAAAGCAACTAATTTGAACTCCCTTATGCTACCAATATTGCAATTCACGCACCTTCCTTTTAACGTAAGGAAGATAAAAGTTAAGATTTTAACTTCAAAATTATTAAGGTAGGTACAAAGGTACCTTTAACCGTCCTTACACAAAAGTTTCGTTGATTTTTAATTGAAATAATTTTTAAAAAACTTATTACGGTACAAATTATTGAAGATTTTACTGAATTTATGAACCACGTTCAAAATGTTAATAAATTATTTGCTATGAATCCGAGAGTTTTAAGAGATTGTGAAAATCCAAAGAAAAAATACACTGCTCCAATAAATTAACGCACCATGCAACAAAATAAGAAATTTTCTATTTTTTATACGAAATTTATAGTAACTGGAATTCCGATGAAAGCATACGAGGTTCATTTTTCAACATTCCATAAGATTGAAATCACATGCAGGTTCATTAAGCATAAAATAAATCTCAGTTTTTATGTTTAAATTTAGATTTTATTCTTAAAGTGACTTTACTGTTTTTTGTTTGTGTTTCTTTGTCATTGTGCCACACGAATTTCAAAATTTGACCAAAGAAGTCAAGTACTGGTATTTTTAAAATAAGACTGAAGCTATTGTCGAGTAGCAGGAAAATTCGGTGTGTCCCAAATCTCGGTGTGCCGAATGATGTGAAGATATAGATAGATTGGTAATTATTTTCGGAGACCTAGGAAAGGCAAACAGAGTGCAACAACCCGTGTTCAGACCATTCTTGACACTTTTTGCTTTAAAGGTTCGTTACAAGTAAAAGTTCCCAATTTAAACTAAGGGAAGTGCATGGGGTTCCAATTAGCATCGAAACTGTTTGTTAACATCTTGGGGAAGCTAATTGGACATGTCATGTGTTTATCCAAGGTCCAGCCTTGTCTACAGAACATCGCAGAGATCACTTGGAATTTGTTAGATTTCATGTGATTTGGTTACAGGACGATTGGAGCCGAGTTCTCTCAAGAAACGAATCTAGATTGTGACAGAAGTGTTCGTATATACCAACGACCAAATGAGCGATATACTCACTGCAACATTTGAATGCCATATTATTTAGCTAAAGCTTTTTTACAGCGTGAGTAGGAATTTATTTGACAGCGCGCACGGACTTATTGGTGTTGAATAAAGGGAATCTTAATGCCTTTCGGTACACAACGGACAACCTAGACATGTCATGCCGTTTGTGCCCTATATCGGAAGCATTTTTTTATTAAATGTGTAGATTAATAAAACGTGTTCGGAAAGTTTAAAATTGCTTAGAGGAGATTGAAATCGATGCTATCGTTTATCCAGCAACGAGTTCAGATCTCAGTCCAATTGAGCATATCTGGGACACACTTGGTAGGCGTCTCAAAGCACTGAGAGATTATCTGAACCAAGTTAATAGCTTGGAAGAGGTGGGGCATTGGCTTGTGGAAATATGGAAGGAATTGGAACAAAATGACGTAACTTCCCTTACTTTATGTGTGGATTGTAGATAACAATCTGTTATTCCAAATAGAGGTCGAAATACCCGACATTGGTGTCATTTATTAAAAAAATTTGTTTCTCATATTTTTCGATTTTTTATTTGATTGGTTTTAATTGCTAATTTTTTACTTATAAATGATGATTGTATTATACATTAAACAATTGTTACTAAATTGTATCAAATCAACTTCAACCATTTCAAATTTTAAATAAAGAAAACGAAAAATCTTATCTTACTGCATGATGCGTTAGTTTCTTGGAGCAGTGTAGAATAAATAAAATTACCTGCTTCAAAATTTAAGGAAGCCTTAAAAGTAACTCCTTCATAAAGGAGTGCGAAAGAAATGTCTGAACTGCATTTTATAAATAAGGCCACCTTTACACTTTAATGCTCCTTTTTGAAAAGAGGTTAAATGGGCAGTGTAAGGAGTGTTCTTGAATTCCGCGCTTACTCTGAATTTTTTATTTTTAAATCTTCCATCTTTATACTTCAGTTTCTCGGTAATAAATTAATTTAAGACAAATTATTCTATGAACTTTTGTGTTTATTTCGTGCTATAGATCATACCTCCAAACTAGTGCCGTGCAATTACGAAACACCCGGTGGTTAACACGAGAATACAAAGTAGAATACATATTCTAAAACAATGTCCTGTGAGTGACATGGTGTTGAATTCTGTTAGAAAACCTGCTATTGAATCTGCTATTAAGGTCGTTTTCATTACACAATTTATTGTTCAAGAAATAGCATTCCTATAATTTTTTTAAGTAACACATAGGATAAATAGTGAGAAAACCCCTCGACCACATTAATTCACTGAAAGCGAATACGTATTTCGGTAACGATGTTACCATCTTCAGCGCTAAACTGATATATCAGTTTAGCGTCTACCATTTTCAGCGCTAAAACTGATATATCAGTTTAGCGCTGAAGATGGTAAAACCTGTGTCTGTAATCCAAATAAATAGTGAGAAAACCCCTCGACCACATTAATTCACTGAAAGCGAATACGTATTTCGGTAACGATGTTACCATCTTCAGCGCTAAACTGATATATCAGTTTAGCGTCTACCATTTTCAGCGCTAAACTGATATATCAGTTTAGCGCTGAAGATGGTAACATCGTTACCGAAATACGTATTCGCTTTCAGTGAATTAATGTGGTCGAGGGGTTTTCTCACTATTTATTTGGATTACAGCCACAGGTTTTACCATCTTCAGCGCTAAACTAATATATCAGTTTAGCGCTGAAGATGGTAACATCATTACCGAAATACGTATTCGCTTTCAGTGAATTAATGTGGTCGAGGGGTTTTCTCACTATTTATTTGGATTACAGCCACAGGTTTTACCATCTTCAGCGCTAAACTGATATATCAGTTTAGCGCTGAAGATGGTAACATCATTACCGAAATACGTATTCGCTTTCAGTGAATTAATGTGGTCGAGGGGTTTTCTCACTATTTATTTGGATTACAGCCACAGGTTTTACCATCTTCAGCGCTAAACTGATATATCAGTTTAGCGCTGAAGATGGTAACATCATTACCGAAATACGTATTCGCTTTCAGTGAATTAATGTGGTCGAGGGGTTTTCTCACTATTTATTTGGATTACAGCCACAGGTTTTGTGTTGCTTTGTGATTATTAACACATAGGATCCTGAGTAGTCCTGAGATTCGCACTAATTTTTGCAGGGAAAATGAACGAGTCTGCGCAGTTCATGTAATTTCATACTCCTTCATATTATGTATCTAATATCTTTAAAAGATGTTTCATAGAAATGTGTAAAATTAAAATGTCTCCAAATTCTATTAATAAACGTACGGACTTTGAAAATTTAAATGACATATTTTGTAGTTTTCTGGACTCTTTAAACAGGATATAGATCTGTCAATTAATTTAATAATTAAAAAAAAATTAGTTTTAATTTAGTTCTAGTTACTTTTCTCTTTATTCCGGACAACTTGTATTTTAGTTTAAAATCATGTTACCTTTTCGTTTCTCTTGATGACTTGTTTCTCTTGACAACTTGTTTATTTCCTTTTTTTACTCCTGACGAAGCTATAAATCTATAGCGAAACGTTGAGTGTCTTCCCTTCATATTTCTGTCCGGTTCGAGATTAAAAAACTTTGTATATACAATTTCGATTCACATTGCTATTGAAATGACTAGAAAGTGAATTAGAAGTATCATTTACACTAAGTACAAAACATTAAAATCGGTGCTAAGACTTGTCGTTATTTCATATGTCGCCAGTGGTACAATAAATTGTGTAACATAAAACGGTCTCTAGACATTTGGGAGAGCTGCCCAGCGAAAAGTTGTGGAAATGTTTCCAAAACATTGAAAAGACCTCAAAGAGAATGAATTCAACCTATTGATTTTATTATTTTTTTTTTTTTTCAAATATATTACCTATTTGGCTAAAATTATTTTAAACGAGAATCTTTCTATTATTTTGTTTTTTCAGTATTATTTCATCAATAGCCTTCAAATTGACAACTGTCGATAAGATGCAATCATGGTGATCTACAACATTATAAATCTACAAGATTAGTAACTACACGTACGAGTAGACACGTTCGTTAACTATCTGGAAGGCATAAAAACTTGTCGTCTATTACAAATGTTACAAAGTCTACAAGGAAGTGCGTTTGAAGCTAGAAGCTGCTTTTAGGGTGTATCAATATAATCAATATAACACATTTCCAACACGTGCATCAAATATCAAATGCCCTATCATATATTTGCATTTACCTGTGTTATATGTACTCTTCTCATTTATATTTATTATAACACAACACAATCATTACAAAACGACTAGTTTTTGGATGAATCTATTCTTTAACAAAAATCCAAAATTTTATACTCGTATATTGTTACAAACAAAACAATCGAAGAGAATTCAGGAATGGTTGTCGACACACATATACGAATTTATCAGTTTTATAACTTTTTAAAATATTTTTCATAAGTTCGTGCCAAATGAAGTCAACGAACCCAGGGTCTTTCTACCATATTAATTACAATTTTGAAAAATTTTTGTGCAAATCGTTTTTGATTGCAGTGAGAACCTCGAGCAGCCTCTGGACAGCTGTTTCAGCCCTGCTTGGGGCTTCTTCAGCAGAGACGTAGCTCGACATTCCCACTGCAGACCAAAAACGACTTGCCCAATTTATTCGCAAATGCGATGTAAGAATGATGAACATATAAAATAGCGACATCTTACTATCGCTTTTTGACCTAACATTGCAGTAGGATAGACAAATTGAAGCGGGATTTGCTCCTAATAAGTCCCCCATGCAAGGCGGCCATGCTTGCTGTCAAAGCATAATGAAAGTTTTTTGAAAAATTTTTGTGCAAATCGTTTTTGATTGCAGTGAGAACCTCGAGCAGCCTCTGGACAGCTGTTTCAGCCCTGCTTGGGGCTTCTTCAGCAGAGACGTAGCTCGACATTCCCACTGCAGACCAAAAACGATTTGCCCAATTTATTCGCAAATGCGATGTAAGAATGATGAACATATAAAATAGCAACATCTTACTATCGCTTCTTGACCTAACATTGCAGTAGGATAGACAAATTGAAGCGGAATTTGCTCCTAATAAGTCTCCCCCATGCAAGGCGGCCATGCTTGCTGTCAAAGCATAATGAAAGTTTTTTGAAAATTTTTTTTTTTTGTGCAAATCGTTTTTGATTGCAGTGAGAACCTCGAGCAGCCTCTGGACAGCTGTTTCAGCCCTGCTTGGGGCTTCTTCAGCAGAGACGTAGCTCGGCATTCCCACTGCAGACCAAAACAGCTGTCCAGAGGCTGCTCGAGGTTCTCACTGCAATCAAAAACGATTTGCACAAAAATTTTTCAAAAAACTTTCATTATGCTTTGACAGCAAGCATGGCCGCCTTGCATGGGGGAGACTTATTAGGAGCAAATCCCGCTTCAATTTGTCTATCCTACTGCAATGTTAGGTCAAAAAGTGATAGTAAGATGTCGCTATTTTATATGTATATTAATTACAGTTCTATATTTCTTTCTCTCCTGTTGCTTTCGAAGAAAACCGAAAATTATAACAGGTAAATTCATATCTAAATTGACGAACATGTCTACTAGTAAGTCGATCACTGCATAACGGACTAAGAGCTAAGGTCTACGCTCACTGAATCTGAATCTGAGTGTAATACTTGCACTTGTATTCCGTTACAAAATCCCTGTGTACACGATCGTGTAAACACCTATTTTTTATAGTATACTGCCAGCAAGTGATGTCCGGTATTAACATCACAAGGGCCTCGATACACAATAGCCTCTTCAGTGCGTTATCTCATATAAATTAAGGGAATTATTTTCTGAACGTGCCAGTTTAATTACGGTCCTGTTAAAGTCAGGTCCAACGAGTGAAAATCGGTAAGTTCATTTTTTGTCCTGAGTGGGCAACGTAATATCCTGTTTACCAGAGTTTTGCTTTAAGACTAAGAGTGATGGATGCTGAGAGCCTTAATCTGTATATCCGGTCAGAAAAGCTTTTATGAGAACTAAGTTATACAACAGGAAGTTCTGAAATGAAAGATAAATTTACCTTGTCAAAGGCGTTCGGCCTGTGGCATCGCTCCCGGTCCGGCTCCATGCGGCGGCCGGGTTCGGCTTGAGAGCAGAGGGGCCGGGCAGCCGGACACACGCTCCTAGCCGAGCTCCATGGGGCTCTGCCCCCGCCCCATCACGCTTGTAGTCACCCCCACATACGCACTGAAATGAAAAAATAAAGATATTAGTGGTGTATGTAGGTACTACAGATCATCACACTCTTAATTGGCGGTACAGGGCTTATTGAGCACAATTTTCTCAGATTATACAAGCTGGCCCAACGATGCGTATTTCTTCTGTGAGGCTTATGGGAAGAAATTAGGAAAGAAATCTATAAAGAATTTTATACTAGACAATACGCGACATATTGTAAAATTGTTTTGAAGTATACAGAGTGATCAGAAAAATGGTGGTTCGTAGGAACTTATTTTTTTTAAATGGAACACCCTGTACATTTTTAGATATTTGGATGCCCCACACTGAGCTGATTACAACGGTACAAAGATATATTGATTTCATTGAATAACTTTCGTAAAATAATTTTTTTTTCTTGAAGAATTTTTCAAAAATTCTGTCAGTTTGAATATGAATTTCTGATTACTGAGGTAACACAGACGAACGAAAATCTAACACGATATTTTTAGGACTTTGGCCTTTATGAAAATGTGAACAAAATTAAGATATCTTTTTGCATTATACCGAGCGATCGATACTTACGGAATATTCGGTATGTCATTTTTTTTAAATGGAACGGCCTACCTTTTATTTCAGAAATGGATAGCACTTAAATGCAGCTTTCTGCTGATATAAAGTTATATACCTTTATTTTTAATAATATCGTCACTAGAAATTTTCTTTTTATAAGTATTTCAATGGTCGGCGTTTTAAACTATACACCCAGTATTGCTACTTTCCTACCTAAATTCAATCATTCAATGTCATTTTTCGATCATTTAATTCTACTTTCAAAGATCTCTAATTTAAATACCCCCCCGACAGGATTTATTTTACCAAAAATAATTTAAAAACAGACCATTGAAATACTTGTAAAAAGAAAATTTTTAATGACGAAATTATTAAAAATAAAGGTATATAACCTTCTATCAGCAGAAAGCTACATTTAAGTGCTATCCATTTCTGAATTAAAAAGTAGGCCGTTGCATTAAAAAAAAATAAGATGCCGAATGTTTCGTTAAGTATCGATCGCTCGGTATAATGCAAAAAGATATCTTAATTTTGTTCACATTTTCATAAAGGCCAAAGTCCCAAAAGTATCGTGTTAGATTTTTGTTCGTCTGTGTTATCTCATTAATCAGAAATTCATATTCAAACTGACTGAATTTTTGAAGAATTCTTCAAGAACAAAATTTATTTTACGAAAATAGTTCAATGAAATCAATATATCTTTATACCGTTGTAATCTGCTCATTGCGGCGCATCCAAATATCTAAAAATATACGGGTGTTCCATTTAAAAAAAAATATTTTCCACGAACCACCATTTTTTTGATCACTCTGTATACTTCAAAATAATTTTACAATATGCCGCATAATGTCTAGTATAAAATTCTTTATCGATTTTTTCCTATTTCTTTTCCTATAGGGCTCACAGAAGAAATACGCATCATTGGGCCACCTTGTACAGGTGTCCCAAACTTCAGGAAAAGTAAAAAAAATCCCCTTTAAATTCACTTTACCAAGGATATGTCTTAATAAAAATTGTGTATGTTTCTATTCCGCATAATTTTAAATTATTTTCAAATATATAAGTTGTTCATTTAAAGAGTTTCAAACCTAATTTAATATTTTTTAGATGGGACAGTATACAGTGAGCGACTTTTTGCGCTAATAGTTTGTGCATGTTCGTTAACTAAATGTAAGTAGGACAATGCTGGTGAGCAACTTTTAATGTTGTTAAGAATAGCACTTATTTAGGATATGAAAGTTAAAAAATTGTTGTAATTTGGAATTGCTGGACATATTAGACAAAATTTTAGTAGGATTCAATAGTTATTTACAAAATATGTGTCTTGATTGCCAGACAAAATTTCCTTCGATCTAGCATGTCGAAAAAAGGAAGATTTTCGATATTCTCAATTTTGCTCAAGATGTGAAGCAGTCAATGGTCATTTGGCATCTAACTCTTACGAGTGGTTAGCTTATTCATTTATTTAAAAAAAATATTTAATACAATAAATTTTCCTCTCGGGTTCCGAATTGTTGCACGTACAAGAAAATTTGAGAGAATTTTTCACGTTCCTGGTGCAAGGCCTTTTTACATACGATTTCGTGTTAATGTTTTTTATTTCTTGATAGTACGTTTCTCATAATCACAATTTAGTCTAAGCAGACCGAAAATTGCAAGAATTGCATCTATTTTTGGGTCTGGACCCGTTTAATATCCATACTTATAAAATCGATATTTTTTGTGATAGCCGTGAAATTGTATTTACTGTTTGTCGATTTTATAAGTACGAATTTAAACGCGTCCAGACCCAAAAATAGATGCAATTCTGCCAATTCTCGGTCTCCTTAGACTAAGTTAGGGTTAGAAGATTTGTGTAGTCAAAAAATCAAAAGTAATAACACAAAATTTTATGAACATATAAAATAGCGACATCTTACTATCGCTTTTTGACCTAACATTGCAGTAGGATAGACAAATTGAAGCGGGATTTGCTCCTAATGAGTCCCCCATGCAAGGCGGCCATGCTTGCTGTCAAAGCATAATGAAAGATTTTAGAAAAATTTTGTGCAAATCGTTTTTGATTGCAGTGAGAACCTCGAGCAGCCTCTGGACAGCTGTTTCAGCCCTGCTTGGGGCTTCTTCAGCAGAAACGTAGCTCGACATTCCCACTGCAGACCAAAAACGACTTGCCCAATTTATGCATGGGGGACTCATTAGGAGCAAATCCCGCTTCAATTTGTCTATCCTACTGCAATGTTAGGTCAAAAAGCGATAGTAAGATGTCGCTATTTTATATGTTCATCATTCTTACATCGCATTTGCGAATAAATTGGGCAAGTCGTTTTTGGTCTGCAGTGGGAATGTGGAGCTACGTTTCTGCTGAAGAAGCCCCAAGCAGGGCTGAAACAGCTGTCCAGAGGCTGCTCGAGGTTCTCACTGCAATCAAAAACGATTTGCACAAAATTTTTCTAACAAAATTTTATGTAAAAAAGCCTTGCACCAGAAACGTGAAAAATCGTTTCAAATTTTCTTGTGCACGCGTTTTAAATACTGCTTATGGATATAAATGAATAAGCTAACCATTCGTAAGGGGTAAGTACCAAATGCCCATTTACTTCTTCACATCTTGGGCAAAACTGAGAATATCGAAAATCTTCCTTTTTTCTGAAATACTAGACCGAAGAAAATTTTGTTTGGCAATCAAGACACACATTTTGTAAGTAGCTATTGAATCCTACTAAAGTTTTGTCTAATATGTCCAACAATTCCAAGTTATAACAATTTTATAATTTTCGTATCTTAAATAAGTGCTCCTTTTAGCAACATTAAAAGTTGCGCACCAGCATTGTCCTACTTATATTTGGTTATCGAACACGCACAAACTATTGGCGCAAAAAGTTTTTTAAAAAATCAATAATAAAAAAATTTATATAACATAACATTATATTTACTTATTTTTAATATTTACCGACTTATACCTACACACATATTTAATATTAGTCAAAATATTATTTTTTTATCCGTGGTGCTTGCCCAAAAGGGTCCTGAGGTGCAAATGGTGCAATGGTGGTCATAACCGTTAAATATTTAAGCTCTGTAGGTAGGAATGACACTCGTTTATTCAATTCTGTTCACTTTATTTAATATTTTCACACTTTGTGTGCATAGGTTTGTTACTTCCAAACCTCCTCAACATTGAAGCAGTGTTAAATTGTATCCCCAACACTGATGGGTACCTGAGGTTCAGACGTTCAATTTTAATATGACAATCAGTCTTGGAGTAAAATATTTTCAAACGTCTCTACTTTTACAATACCGATGCCTGGTTTCTGAAATAATAAATAACTTTAGGTAAACATAAATTTTTCTTGACAGATAACTTTATGAAAAGTATACATTGTTTACATTGCTGCATATACACTTTACCTACAGATAAAGTTTTGAGAAATGATTTTTAGGCTGAGTTGCACCGACATCTGAAATTAAATGCCTTAATCCATGTTAGTTAATCGGTGATTAAAATTTAATTCATGTTAAAACATCACCAACGCATTTTTAATTCGAATTAGTTGATTTGCAACGTCACTAATACAGTATCAAAACTGTGACGTTTAGCATTATGATTGGCCATTTATCTAGTCCGTTTGTATTCAGATGTGTGACTTGAGGCAGTTTCTATTTTGTGTGCGTTTAAAAATTGAAGAGACAGAACGCAGATCCAATATTACGGATATTATTTTTCACATGCGTACAGTCGCTGGCGCCAATCACTCTGGGAACTCATCGTATTTGATGAAATACACCAATAATTTTGTTAATTTCCATTGATGTCTGGGCCAAATAACTATATAAATTCTCGGGAATTTGCATCAATTTTGCATCACGTGGAAATATCCTACTGAGCTGAAGGCCTGCAAACCTTTGCATGTGTCTGTTAATCTGTGCTGAAGATATTAATATGATCCGCTAAAGCTTGCTGAACACTTTCAGCAGCAAAAATTGCAAAGTAATCAGTAACTGAGTAATTGCTGATATTGGAAAATTTCTATTTGTTGTAAGCTCTAATGCAGTGTTTCTCAACCTAGGTTCAGCAAAGGGGTGTTTGGGTTCCTTCGCAAATAAAAACGGAAAACACACCACAAAAAAAAATTATCATGTAAAAGTAGCATAATGTCGATATTTTGATGAAACATTATCTCATATTTTAGTGCTAAGGGGGTCCCTGAGGAAAAAATATAAGCACTGTAGGATTCCTCGCTCTACAGAAGGTTGAGAAACACTCCTCTAACTTATTGACTTCAAAAGTATCCAGCATTTCTTGCACCACTTCATTTGAAAATCTTTAACGCATCTTAAAAACTACATCAGCGTAAATCAATAATGGGTTAGTCCATTTTTTTGAAATTTTTGGATTTACTGTGCACTGGCGATTGTAATATTGATATATTAAATAGTTCTACCTCTAGTGAGCAATTACAGATCACTTTTGATTCCTTTGACTTGAAACAAGTGATAGACCAAGCTACTGGAATTTGTAGTATCAACTCTCGAATGTCCCTATTAGATCTTATTATTATGGGAAATGATGTTATCGTACATGGTGTGGTAGATATGCAAGGTATTTCCGATCACCTTCTCACTCAAGCTTCCCTCTGTTTTGAAGTTAGCCGTCTTAAATTGGTCAAACGCAAATTTCGTAACTATTTTCACATTGATTATATATAAGTTTCTATCGCGATTTTCAACTTATACAGTGGCATTCGATTTATGAATTAGTCAATATAGATGATATTGTTTATTTCTTTAACAATAATCTAATATCAATTTTTGATATACATGCATCTTATAAAACTGGCGTCTCTAATAAACCTAAGGCACCGTGGATTACTGATAATATTAGGCTAAGGATGCAAGTGAGAGATAATGCGTTTAAAAGAGCAAAGAAAGCAGCTCAAACTGCACACATCAATTATTACAAAATGTTTTATAATTTTACCACGACTGCTATACGCCGTGAGAAAAAAGCCTACATAGAACATAGTATCAAAAACAATGATTCTCGCACGGTATGGAGAGATCTCAGAGCCTTAAATATATACAAAAAAAAGAAATCGGTACCTATTCCCCCACATATTTCTGATGTTAATATTATAAATTCCTCCTTTGTACCTGACCTATTGTGAGCAATGATTTACTGAGTTTTTTTTTTTCAAATAAAAAGTGCGCACTTATTATCACTTGCTGTCATTTCTGAAGATGAAGTCTATCGCATCTTAAGTTCTTTGAAAAGTCAGTCGTGTGGATTAGATAACGTTAGCTTAAAAATGTTATTTTTGTGTTCTCCGTTTCTCTTGCCCATCTTAACATATATTATCAATTTTTGTATTACATACTCTGCTTTCCCTAAGACCTGGAAGCAGGTTATCGTCTTACCCTTACCAAAAAATAATAACCCTACCACCTATGGAGGTTTACGCCCTATAAGTACTCTCCCTGCGCTTTCCAAAATTTTGGAAAAAGCTATTGATTCACAAATACGTCGTTACTTGAACAACTTTGATCTCTTACCTTCTATACAATCGGGTTTTAGGCCGGGATATAGCTGCTCTGCTGTATTTTCTGGTGTGACGGATGATGCACTTCGAGCTCTAGATATGAGGAATATCGGGATACTTGTTCTTCTAGACTTTTCTAGAGCATTCGATGTGTTAAATCATAAGGTGCTCTTAGCTATTCTTCATTACATGGGTTTCGATAAAAATACTGTAGAATTTTTCAAAAATTACTTGTGTCAATGAAGTCAAGCGGTTAAACTGGGTGACTCCTACTCTACTGCTGTGGAACTCGCCTCGGGAGTACCGCAGGGTAGCATCCTTGGCCCGTAATGTATGCAATTTACACGTCATATTTATTTAACTCCTTAACTTACTTTACCTATTATATTTACGCAGACTCTCAGACAGCTCTTCTTTAGTTTTCCGTAAAGTAACATACATGTGGCTGTTGAAAATATGAATCTTGACCTAAGCATATTACTAAAATCTATCACACATCATGGTTTATTACTCAACTCTTTTAAATCTTCAATTATGATATTTTGTAAAGAAAAATACAGATCTCTCTCTGCTCAGATTTCCTTGTACATGGGGGATTCTCCTCTATGCATAGTTGAATGTGCAAAGAACTTAGGTTTACATTTAGATAATAAACTACGCTTCAAAAAGCATACAGCTAATACTGTTGGTAAGGCTTTTGGTAAGTTAAAAGTATTGTTTAGTAGCAAGGAAAGTCTAAATGTGTATCTTCGTAAATTATTATGCGACACTTTAATTCTCTCGAATTTCAACCATTGTGATACCATATATGGCCCATGTTTAGATAGCGACGATAAGTCTCGAATACAGCGGGTTCAAAATGCGTGTCTACGGTTCATATATGGTGTAAAATAGGGATCGGACATCGATCGACAAACAGCGATGTTATACATCGATGTTAACATCGAAAGTTCACATCGATGTCTAAAAAACATCGACCGCCAAATATCGATGTTTGCTAATATCGATGTTGAAATAACAAATAAATATATGTGCAAACGACGTCATATTTTATTAATTTTACACGTAACACAAACCTTACTAACAAATAGTATATATTATATAAGTAAATTAAATAAAAATTTAAGTTCAATTTTTAATGTAAAATAAATAAAAATACTGTCAAGTTATCTAAGTTATTATTTTTACAGTCAATTTAATAGTATTAAGCTATATTTCCCAAAATTTTTTATTAATTTAAGGCGATTTCTTTATTGTGTAAGCGTTTGCCCTGCTTTAGAAAACAGCCGCTCAGCGGTGGAGGTTGCCACACAGTTAAAATATTTATCGGCAATTTTCGATAATTTAGGATACATTTCCTTGTTTTTTTTTCCAAACTTCCAAAGGATTATCCTTGAGTGGAACAACAGGTTGTTTTAAATACAAAGAAATTTCGCAAAGATCGGTTTCCTGTACTTGTAAGCTGCTACCTATAAGCTGTTGGTGATTTGCCCACAAATTAAAAGTCTCTTCTGCAAAACGATTCAGATTATTTTCAGAATAATATCAGGAAACATAAATTTATCTGATGCAGGCCTAATTTCAACTTGCTTAATTGGTTGAATTTTTTCAACATATGAAGACTTCTCCAATAAATCTAGTGTTTGGACTATTCGTTTCGAGCTGTGAGTGAGTATTAGACGATAAAATTGTTTTAGTCTTTTCTTTCATGGTTGGCTGCTCCGGGTCCGTAAGTTTTATTATATTGTAATTATATACATTAGGATGTCTGCTGTTAATATGACATCTTAAATTTGTTGTATTTCCGCTTGTTTTCAATTTCTTTGAACAAAGTGTACAGATAACAAATCCCGCACTCCTTTCACATTTTTGAAAATACTGCCACATCGAACTTTTTTTTCTTTTCTGCTGAAATAATAGTTAAGTTGTAAATACACACTATCTCGGACTCGGTTCACAATAGAAAAACTTTCTTATTCTTATTGTTTATAAAAGATTCTGATTGCCCTAAAAACCCCAAAAACTTAGAACATGGTAAATAGTGTTTTTGATAGTCGAAAATAAAGTGAAAATTATTCATTCAGGTTTGCAAAATATGGCAATTTCTCCTTGTCAAATCACGTTAGTTGGAATTTCCTACATCTTGACATAAAATGTTTGTTTTCATAATAACATTATTTTTAAATTAAGAATGTCATATTTGCATGATCTGCTGTCTTACAATAACATATTACACGTTGTATAATATTTTCAAATAATAAAGTATTATTATTATTTTTATTGTTAAGAGAAACTATATATATATAAATTGTAGTAAAAATATACTGGTGCTTCTTTCGAGGTCATCTCCATCATAAAAAAATTTTTTTTATTACTATCTTGCACTTGCACCATTGCATTGAGTTATTCGCTATTATTATATTGATCCCCGTATTAATTTATTAAATAAAAGTTAATATGTTTTTCAATTGTGGTCAAAAAAAATACATAAACGTGTTATCAATAAAAATTGGATGCTTATAGTTTACTGCGCACAAATGTGCAGGAAAAGATGCGTATTATCATCTCGTACGATTACGATTCTAAACTGATGCTGTTTTAAAAATATTAATAAAAATGTACCTGTTTTAAATCACAGCCCAGTGATGAGTGAATCGCTATTTAATGCATTGAACAAATATAACCAATAATATAACGGATCTCCGGGGAACTTTTACTGCTTGTTGGTCTAAAATCAAATTAGGTTTCTGTAATACAGTGGTAGTATCTGATATTTATTAATATAAGGCACTAGCAACTCTTAATTGCAAAATGATAACTAATGAATCTAAATTCTAAACTAAAAGTGGTTCGATGTTTGATGTTTTCTTTGAACATCGATGTCCTATCGATGATCATAAATCGTAAACATCGATGGCAAAAACATCGATGTTGAATCAATATCGATATATATATCGCCCATCCCTAGTGTAAAACGTAGAAAGCACACTTCTAACACCTTAGGTTGGGCCAATTGGTTAAATATAAATCAAAGACGATATCTCCATATGGCTGACTATTTTCATAAGCTTATCACAACAAAATGCCCTCAGTATCTCTTTAACAGAATAAGCTCTCGCACTGACGTTTATAACATTAATATTAGGAGCAGAGGCTTACTTACACCACCTCTCCATCACACAGCTCTATTTCAACGTTCTTTTTCATATTGCATCGCAAAGATTTATAATAGTGGTCCTGATCGATTAAAAAAAAATAAGTATTCAAACATTCAAGTGTCGGTTTCGAACATCTGTGCAACTTATAGCTTAATTATATTTCGTCTCATTTTTGATGATTTATTTACTTGATATGCTGTTTCGTGTTCTTGCCTTACATTTTTCATTTAATTTTTCATTTTTTTATTTTTTTTATATAATTTGTTAAACTCTCGTAATCTGGTTTATGCGCCATATTGTTCTAAATTGTAATTATTTGTCTGTTATGTATGGGACATGGAGGAAGAGCAGCACCCTTCTATAGCAAGCTGACCCTAGTTCCATTAACCATTGGTTAATAAAGATTATTATTATTATTATTCGAACAATAAACCTACATTACTTTTTCACAAATACGAAAAGCGACCAAGACCGCCATTCTACTTATAGGAGGTACAAACGCAACGTTTCTAAATGCACTGAAACAAATGTTTTATTAATTAGAGTAATAAGCACTTTTGCAGCACATTCTTAAAATTTAATTGTTATGTATGCAATTTTTACTTATTAAAAATTTCAATAAATCAGAAAGATTCATAATGCTCCATATAAACAGTAATAATACAGTAATTTAGCAATATACACTGAGTCCGCGAATTGGGTTCACAATAGGAAAAGCTATTTTATGTTTGATTTTTCGAAAAAAGTGATTTTATATAAAAGTTTTTGCTTGTCCTAAAACCCCAAGAGAATTTAGAGAAACTCTTCTGATTAATAGCTGAGAAAAATTGAAAATACTGTTTCTGCTTTCATAAAATAAGGCAGCCCGAAAATTTTTGAGTAAAATTACATTACCTGGTAATGTTAGTCACATTCAGTAAACGTAATTAATTTACGAGTAAAATGGTTTCAGTCAAAAATGTTAACTGTATAGCAGCGAATTTAATTAATTAAATGTTAAGACATTGGACATTTTTCCTATAACTTCACAATTGAAATTTTCCAAATATGTTAGAGACAGTAAATGCACTGAAAAAAGTATTTAAAAAATATAGGAAACAGGGTCGGTGTTAAATACAAGGAAAACGAAGGAAACTTATAATAAGGATGATACAGCTACAGTGTTGGCAACGGCTTCCGCAGCTGAAACACCATGTATGTGTTATTCGGATAGTTTTTAATATATTCTAATAGGACACTCTCTGTGAATTCTGCATACTACATTTTAATATTATCCTGCAATCGAGAGATGGTTAAAATGTTAAAATTAGTAGCAATTTTATTAGCAAAGGAAGGTCAACGGATTAGCTCTAATCTATCTGAAAGATATTATCAGCTAGATTTTGTAATTCTCTATTTTCCTGCTTTTCTAAAAACAGCGCTTCTAGGCAATGAGCCCATGAAACCATATCTCTTCATTTAATGAAGCATTAATGATGTAATGTAATAGCTGGTCCCCTTTCTCATGATACGATAAATTGATAATTTTATAATCTTATCTTCTTTACACTTGAATATCTATACATTCTATTATAAACACACGTTTTAATGAATCGATAATAAATAATAAACCTATATATTTGAAGCAATTTTCACTTCTCAAAAACATATTACAAGAATTGTTGAAGATATTTACCTACAAATATAACTCGTTTAATGAAACAGCAAGCGAAATTTGAAACGTCTTTCCTTTTTCAACACCAACAGTCAACGAGTGATTATGATTGCAATCTAAAGTTTCAGGTAGATATAGACGTGAACGTAAAAAAAAATCTCTTTTACTCACAATTTCCACTGTATTATAAAAAACAAATCTTTTTTACTCACAATTTCCACTGTATTTATAATATGAGTAAAACAGATTTGTTTTTTACGTTCACATCTACGTCTACATTTAAATGGATTTCCACTACTTCGACCAAAATTACTAAAGTTTCATACTAATTTTTCTATGTAACTTCGTTTTAACTAGTGGGAGAAGTCTTTTAAGGATGGTGTTACGCTAAGGGCGAGCTTCCACTATGTTACGACTTCATCATTGTCGCGCTTAGGGGCGTAGGAGATGTGGGATGTGTAGATAGAGCTTTGTAAAAATAAAATGATTTACAAAAAATGTACCTTTTATAAGTTGTAATTAAATTGAATGCTTAGGGGGTTCAAGGTTCTGCCAGTCCGTGTTGCCGTTCGTCCTTAACCTGATCAAGGTGGAGAAAAAAGCATTGTGTAAGATACTTTGTTAAAACGTTACAACTCCAAGACAAATGAAAATCGAAGTATAACTTTTGGGTTTTTCGTCTCTTATATTGATGGGTAGAATATACTCCTACAGATTGGTTCATTCCTCCCGACTTAGTAGACCCAGTATACCTTCTTTTTAAAAAAAAAATGCAAAAATTTGTTACAATGTGACAGAGACAGGTTTACTGGTTAGTTAATTTGACACTTCTCTATCAGTTTTTCATAAATTTGATACAAGAAATTATCACCATATCACTTGGAAACAATTGTAACAGCAATGGTTTCTAAGGCTATTACAAGGTACAGTTGGGGAAATAGAAAGCGGTATAGTAAACTTTCATTAGTTTAAACCTTACTTCTAAATTTTGGTAGCTATGGTAATTTATCAACCTTCACATTAAGTAAAATGATTAATCATTCCGTTTATAATTAAACATTATAAAGAACAGATAAATCATACTAGTGTAATAGTTAGTTTTTATTTTACTTACAATTATTGCCATGCGAAATAAAATGAAACAAAATAACAGTCATGCAGCCTTTCGATTGAATTATCGAAAGCAAATGTTCGAGCGTTGATTGAATTGAGATTTCGCTTTTTGACCTGACATTGCAATTGCGAATAAATTGGACAAGTCGTTTATGTTTGCAGTGGGAATGTCGAGCTACGTCTCTGCTGACGAAACCCCAAGCAGGGCTGAAACAGCTGTACAGAGGCTGCTCGAGGTTTTCACTGCAATCAAAAACGATTTGCAAAAAAAATTTTTTAACACTTTGTTATATTTAATAAATAATTGTTATTGAAAAAAATAACGTAATTGATCATGAAATTACCACTGAATAAGAAGCAATGAGAAAATAAACTCGTCGATGCCGCCTTTGATCTCTGTCAGCCAGCGGCGGCCATGTTTTCAGAGTAAAATATTAGGTCCGTACACATAAAAAGTGGGACCGAAGTTCAGGTCCTGACTTTCACAAATTATAAACATATAAAATAGCGACATCTTACTATCGCTTTTTGACCTAACGTTGCAGTAGGATAGACAAATTGAAGCGCGATTTGCGAATAAATTGGGCAAGTCGTTTTTGGTCTGCAGCGGGAATGTCGAGCTACGTTTCTGCTGAAGAAGCCCCAAGCAGGGCTGAAACAGCTGTCCAGAGGCTGCTCGAGGTTCTCACTGCAATCAAAAGCGATTTGCACAAAAAAATTTTCTAAAACAAATTATAAAGGCTTTCAGTAAAAACCGAATCGGAACATGATAAAAGTTTTTAGGCTAAGCAGAAAGCAATGCGCAGTAAATGAATTAATTGAATGAATTAATATTTTATTGGCGTTTCCAAATAATAATTTTGTTCTTGTTCGGGCATTTCAAATTTTTGTTAATAAATTTTAAAGTATAAAATATTCTTACTGTAAAATATAATTTAATAAGGCACGAGAGAGGAAAATTTTTATAAGGACGTTGGAAGGGAATTTTCTTACTTAAGTGTGCAAATTCTTTTATAATATCTGAAAAAATACAAATCTCTTCAAATTTGTTTTGGAAGACAATGTGCAGTTTTGAAATATGTAATACAAAACCATCGTCTGGCAACATTTCTAAAAGTGTCCATGTCACTACTTTCATATGCTTTGACGTAGCAAAATAACGCTGTGTCATCTAAATCTTCGACACAGTGGGCATAGTCTACTCAAACAGAAGAAGTATGTATCTGAATACATTTGCTGATAAGATAACCACACACATAACGCTCAAATTTTTTTTTTGTAAAACATTAATTTGATATACAAAATCAATAACTGCTTCGTTATTGTTATTAGGTAAAGGAGCTGCTGAAGCAGTTTCTTTAACTACGTTAATGTGATTTAATTTTAATAACATGTTGTCCGTTTCGCCTTCACAGTTTTCTGTACCAGAATGAAACAGTTTGACACATAACCTCGCTCGATCTTTTGAGAAAGTAAAGAAAGACAAATTACAATTGTAGGATTTGTTTTCACATGTTTTCACCGCACAAACCGTTCCACCTCTGCACTTACTCATGGCGATTAATGTTTCTAATTATTCAATTAATAAGAATGAAGGTCTGCTCTTACAACAGCCTCTGACTAACTAGTACTGCTGCTTCTTTGTTGTCACTTTAGCGTTAATTTTGTATTAATAAACCGTTCCGTTTGTGTTTAATCAGGTTTTTCTTAAGCTAAAAGCAGCGGTGGGATCGTGTTCGCGTTCTCTGATAAAGCTTTTGGAGTTAGGGCCGTTTTTTGACATTCATTTGTGTATTTGTGCTGTGCTATTTTTGGCCCCAGAAATGGAAGATTTGTTAGCAGAAATGCCGAAGACATGCAGAAGCAGCCGGACGACACCTGATCAAATTGACTATCCCCTTTTTCATCCTGATTTTAACGATGGGAAGACTTGGATCGCTCAAATAAGTGAGTTAAAAGAAGAATTTGCCTGGAGTGATCTTCAAGTGCTGGTAAGAGTTGATTGTTTCTTGACAGGCGAGGCAAAACTTTGGTTTGATAATTGGTCTCCAATAACTCGCGATTGGGCCACTTTTATAAATTATGTTTTAGAAGCTGTTCCCGTAAAAAAGATTCTCGGTCGCCTCATGAGCGAAGCATGTGCTTGTAATAGCACCGACTTTAATACGTACAGTCCGTTTGTACATAAAAAGGTTGCAGTGTTAAAAAACCTGCGTGCCAATTGGAGCGCCGCCAATCTGGTCGAATTAGTAGTTTACGGTGTTCAGGACGCCAAAGCACAAGAATCTCTCTGTATGTGAAATTTCGAGTCTATTTCCGATTTGATTGCATATGTCATTTCGTTAGTTAAATCAGCTTTCGATAACGCTACTCCTGAGTCATCAACAATCGCAGCGTCGAAGAACTCACGTTTACGTATTGAACGAGTTGATGCATCGAAATCCAAACTAACTTGTTTCAAGTCTGGGCGGATAGATCATAAAAAGAACGCTTATCATCAATATCAATTTCATAATAACAAATTGAACTTGCGGAATCAACAAAAACCGGCGAAAGAAAAAACTGCTGTATCTTCGGAAGCAATAAAATGTAATTTTTGTTTTAAAACCGGTCATCTTGAGTCCCCATTAAAATCGATGGACATCATTTCATGGGGTTGATTGATGCAGGGGCGGATGTTTCAATGATATCTGATAGATTTCTGAAATGTTTCTTTGCAAAGTTGGAACTAGATTGTCTTACAATTGGTGATATCAATGCCGGAAAAATTTTCTCGAACTACAAATTCAAGGCCGAGATTGAAATCACGGGTCAGCGTGCGGAACTTAACTTTTTTATGGATCCCGCCAAACATCTGGATTACGATGTTGTTGTGGGCTGTTATCTTTTTCAAAATTGCCGGTTGGCAGCAGTCACTGACAGCACTGGAACTCGCATTATTAACAAACAATTACCAGGCGCGTTATGGACGATCAACTAAGTATTGTTATTGTACCTGATGAATATGCAGATCGACTGCGCTCTCTGCTTGAGAACTTTTCAGATTTTATTGTAACGAGGTCAGCCTCCCGCAAGTGAAAAATACTCTCACGGAGATCCATTTGACGGATAATCATATTGTCACTCGCCGACTCTACCGTTTCGCCAACAGCGAAAGAGCTGAAGTTCGGATGATTATCAGCGATCTTTTGAAAAAATGAGAATATTCGCGAAAGCACATCTCCTTACACCAGCCCTATTTTACTTGTTCGAAAAAAAACAAGGGTCCTATCGTATGTGTGTCGATTTTCGGGAATTAAATGCACTGTTAAGGCTATATGCTCGCTTACAGCTGAACTCGATTTCAAATGGGCGTATCACTATTTTTCGCATATATTTAGAAGAAACATACGTTCAACATGTGTTCCTGCATTTTTACACACAAACGAAAAGAACAGAGAACAGAATTACCACCTAAACATTTTCCTTGTAATTTATGACTCTGCTGTCACTGATCTTTATTTTTGATTGGTTTACGTGTCAGTTTGACACACCCACAAGAGAATATTCCGATAAGGCCTCATTCACATGGCTACCGCCCGCGGCCTCCTGCAAATTCTAAGGTCGAGCGCACACTCAGATGAGTAAATTTTTTTATGTAAAAGTGATGTAAATAAAAACGGCGACCTGATCTAACACAGAAACTATGTAAAACTCGGAAAATAAAACTACGTCTGTCGGAAAGTGAAAGTTTATCAGAATTGAAACGACACAAAAAAAAACGCATAGCATGTTCCTCTCTAAATCAATAACGTCATTTTGTTGTTTCATTACCGTTATTATTACCCCTATAAAATTGTTTTTTTTTTTTTTAATTTTACGTGGGTTGCTTTTTTTATCTAGACTACACTAGACTAGATCCTGCACTAAAATTAGGCACAATGAAGTATTGCGGTTTAAAGTGGACGTAAAGAAAAAATATACATTATACAGAATAATTGTGCTTATGATTATTGGAATAGGAATTAATACTGCTCTAATGTACCGACGCTCATAGAGCAAGTTAATGCGTTAAAAAAGGAGGATAATTCATTGCCCTAAGCACGTAATCGGCGATCATTCTGATTGTGACGTTTATTTTTGCACCGGGTTCAAAGATAATGAAATTAATTTAGTTCCAGACTTAGTAGAATGTGGATGACTTCATGATATTATTGCTTGCTGCAATCATTTGACGCATAATGCACAGTTTACTTTTAAATATGAACATTAATGCAGCGGAGACGTACATTTCAATTGTTTCAAAATTTGTTGGTGGAAAAAGAGTTAACTTCTCTTTGAAAAATAGCTACGAAGTGAAATGCCTCGCTGCGAGCCTTTCTTAAAATTTCAGTGAGCAATATCACCACCGCATTTATAAGAGAATGATCGGGAAAAGTCCAGGCAAATATACCAAAGTATACAGTGTGCCCGGATACGTAGGGACAGCATGGGTAACTTCTGTCTTTGAAGAGATAGAGAGATGATTAAAGTAGCAAAAATATGCAGGTTCGAGAGCTCATTAAGAATCCATTTTCAAACTTACTTGTCATGGCCAACTTGGTTAAAATTTTACTAAAACCAATATCTCCTCATTTCTTTTATTTGCCGTAACTTTTTTGTTATTTAAGATATTGAGATGCGGTTTGAACTAGTTTGCATGATAATTTAATTACTTTTATGGGCACTTAATAAAACTAATCTCATTTTTACAAATTTTCAATAATCTAACCTAAACTTAAAATTTTAAATTGGTACTCCCTAATTTTCTTGACCTTTATAAGAGAAAATTTATTTCTGAATGCAATGATGTAGCACACGATATGGAGACTTCTTCAAAATTTTGAAAAACCGAACTTATTCTTTTTACGAACAGAAATCGCTAGTGCCATGATCACAGAAATTTTGCTTTTTGTTTATCAAGTTATTCTGCAGTGGCACTGATCGATTGCAGCCAATGGTGAGCGAGCCATTAAAATTTTAAACCAATATCACATCAGCTAGGGGTATGATGTGCCAAAAAGATAAGAATTTCATTGGTCTAAAATTTTAATCGCTTGTACACGATTGTCCACGAACGATCAGTGGCACTGCAGCTTCATCTGTGTAGCCTTTTCTGGATACTGAGCTTCGTATATTTCACGAGTAAGTTCTACGTTCTTGTAGCACTTGGTATACGTATAGTCGCAATCAAGTGAATCGAGACCTATTTAAAGTTCTGCAATCCTTAAGGAGTGCTTATATTACATACATGTCTTCAATAAATTCAAAAGCAAATTTTTACAAAACTGTCGACTTGTCGCATACAAATCTTGATGAATCTTTAGCACAAGTCTTCGACAAATACTAGCACAGGACATCGTTTACACTATGTGACCTGTTCGCTACATATCTAGTATTTAATAATAAGAAAAAGTATCGCTCGTGAGAGATGACAATCAATTTTTGTTTTTGGCCGCGGCAGCATAATATTACTATGCTCTTTTTGGATCACTCCATCGTCACAAACCATCAGATCGCTTAATAGTTTAAAACAGCTAACTATTCTGCACGTGCGTAAAGTACCTTTGTATGGTCTGCGATCGCTGTGTTTTCCATTAATTTGGAATACAAATCTGTCTGGTAAAACATGTCGGATACATGTCAAATACATGAAAAATGTAATAGTAGTATGAGACAAATTTCAGATTCATTCCAGACTTGTCAAACAATATGTAGGACACATGTATAATACAAATATGTATGTAATGTAAACGCCCGTTTATTACCAACGTTAACAAGGGCGCGGTTAGCTTGCAACAGTCTCGATAACAAAGTTTTGTGATCATGGCACTAGCGATTTCTATTCATAAAAAGAATAAGTTCTGTTTCCCAAAATTTTGAAGAAGTTTCCATATCATGTGATACATCATTGCATTTAGAAAAAAAGTCTCTCTTAAAAGGGCCAACAAAATCACCAATTTAAAATTTTAAGGTTAGGTTAGATTATTGAAAATTTGTAAAAATGGGATTAGTTTTATTAAGTGCCCATAAAAGTACATAAATTATCGTGCAAACTAGTTCAAACCGCATCTCAATATAATCAAGTTGGC
This sequence comes from Prosopocoilus inquinatus, assembly GCA_036172665.1. Classification (NCBI taxonomy): domain Eukaryota; kingdom Metazoa; phylum Arthropoda; class Insecta; order Coleoptera; family Lucanidae; genus Prosopocoilus; species Prosopocoilus inquinatus. The sequence continues at coordinate 49,270,033 of CM069870.1, forward strand.
CATGACAAGTAATATTTGAAAATGGATTCTTAATAAGCTCTCGAACCTGCACCTTTTGCTAATTTAATCATCTTTCTATCCGGGTACACTGTATACGTCAAAGTTGCGTAGGAGACGTTTTTACCGAAAATGCAGAGCACGACTATTTCTTGGGCAAGGTAGAAAAGAAAACAGGCAGCCGAAGCTGAGGGTGACTACGGACTAATAGAAGAGGTGATACCTCTTAAAAACTTAGAAGAAAATAAATCATCTTTAATGAACTACTTGAGCAGGACCCAGGTAGAGTTAGAATCGTTAGAGGGAAACACTGTTGGCCAAAACACCAAAGTGAAATGGCATAAAGAGCGAAGACTAACAGCAACGAAATTTGGTATTGTCTGTAAAAGACGTCAAACAACTGATACCAAAAAATTGGCGTAAAAATTAATTTCCTCTAATTTTTCGAAAGTATAGTTACAAATTGGTGCCGTAACCATGAAGAAATTGCGAGAAAACAATTTTCACAGGAATTTGGACATAAAGTTGAACGGCGGATTATTTATATCTAAAGAAATGCCGTATCTTGGAGCTAGTCCTGATGGACTAGTTGGTGAGGATGCTATAATTGAGATCAAGTGTCCCTATAAGTTAGCGAAGTTCAAAATAACTCCTCAGGAAGCAGCAAAGATGAAAGTTATGCCCTATTTCTTTTTGGATGGCAATACTGTGAAACTGAAGAAAACACATATCTACTATTATCAGATTCAAGGGCAGTTGGCTTTAACGAATAGTTGTATTCGTTGTATGGACACCTTTGGGAATGATATGTGAACAAGTAATGTTATTTACATAAACGTCAAGAAAGTTCTGAATTCATCATAATACATTATTTTTTTCTGAAATCTTATAAGATTATTTTTGTAATAGTTTCAACTTTTAAGCACACGAAAGCTATAATTTTGACAATAAAATAAGTAAAACCGATTTGGTTTTGAAGACTAGTGTATAAAATAGAAATTATAGACGATTTTAGAAAAAATAACAAGCAATTTACATTTACAACACACCTGTAATACGTTTTCTTTTTCAGATTAAAAAAGATGACAATTTTTGGCATAAAATGAAGCCGAAGTTAAAATATTTTCATTTAGAACATATGCTGCCTATACTGGCTTTAAAAGAAAATTAAAATAACGATCCTGATCGATCTGGACAGTTGAAACCTCTTTCTGATAATCTGGTGACAATTCTGAAATAGATCTGTATTTGAAATCTGCTCTGCAAGATTCCATATTATATAATGCCATATAATATCTAACTGTACTATGTCCACTAAAAAAAAATTGAGACAATTGTTGTGCATACATATTTGAGTTATTTTATTATAGCGTTTTCTGCTGGCTGCACCGGTATGCACTGAGTGTATCTCCATCTCGTTTTATTACATAAAGCTGAAACGAGTTGGAAATACACTCAGTGCGCACTAGTGCAGCCAGTGGAAAACGCTATTAGTTTGAATGCAACTTTAAACTTGTTTCTAGAGAAACTTAAAAAACACGGAAATAAACAAACGGACGAATACATGATAGCAACAATAATTAACTCCTCGTATTTACAACAGAACGTATTACGTGTTCCAGATTCTTTTGGTGTGTAGTACAATATGATTCAAAATGGCCGCACTATTATCACCAGAACGTTAATATTAACAGGATCAAAAACAAGCTTTTAATTTTTTTTTTTTGAGATGCTTGACGAATGTTTAAAAATATCGTATAATGCAGATGCACTTACAAATTTGAAACCGTGGTTGTAGATTAGGTTACAGTTGATGAGATCTGAATCCTCGTATTCATCAAGTATTTATATTTTATTCAATTAGTTGTGTAGAAACAAAAATTATTTGACGCAGTTCCGTTTCACTATTTGGGTGAACTTGATATTCAAAATGTTACATCACCGACCCATTTTACTTATTGTTTATTCCTGTGTTATCACATAATATTAATTACATGCATTAACAGGCATTTTTAATGATGTCAAGGTAAATGTGTACACAAATAAATAACAAAATATTGAGCAAAATATTGAACATCCCCTTTTTAAAACTAATTAAGTGCATGACTACCAGATTTGCAGAAGTTTATTATGACAAAAATGTTTCTTTCAATGTACCGTAAAAAAATTTACCAAAAAGCACGACTCTGAAAAGAGAAATCTTTGTAGAATTATTTTCTGGCAGCGCTCGGTAGCGTTCGTGTGTTTACGGTGCGTGTATTCTGTGTTTCACTCATACACGCACTGAAACGCATTCGCTCTCACTCATACTCTTCATCTGTCACTAAATCGGGAGAATGAATGTGCGAATTCGCCCCTCTTGCACTAGGCCCGAAGGCGGAGCTAGCGTGTATCACATACCACATTTGATTTCAGCGATTTCATTCCGAAAATTTCAAATTTGTTTCCCATTTCCTGACCTTACTTTTAAAAATAAAAAAAAAACTAAACGGTTTATTATTATTGAATACTGCGAAATTTCGGCTAAAGGCTTACATTTTCGAATTTTTTTAATTTTAATTTTTTTTAAGGCCTTTTTGGCAATTCTCGAAAAACGAGCCTTTAGCCGCCTAACAGAATCTATTTAAAAATTTTTCGCGAAAAATTGGTACGATTTTAATGAAAAATAAGCCCAGGAAATGGGAAAAACGATTTTGGGGCCGAGCAAACAGCCTTAAGGATTAATTTCCTTTGCCTCACATCGACGATCAGTTGGACAGACTCGGATGCGGAAACTCCTTTACTTCTTTGGATATGACTTCTGGGTTCCGCCAGATACCCATTCATCCCAATGCAATTCATAAAACAGGTTTCGTAACGCCAGAAGGGCACTACGAATATTTACGCATGTCTTTTGGTATTGCAAATGCCCCAGCTGTTTTTCAGCGTGCGATCAATGCAACCTTGGGAGATCTTAAACATTCTGTGGCTCTTATTAATTCCCTCAGAAACAGTTGAACAGGGGTTACTCTACTTAGAACAGGTGTTGTCAGCGTTAAGAACTGCTGGTTTTTCTTTAAATCTTTCGAAATGCAAGTTTCTTCTATCTCAAATTGAATATCTTGGCCGTGAAATTTCTGCAGAGGGTATCAGACCCAGTCAAAGCAAAGTAAAGGCTTTAACTAAAGTGGCAGCTCCGTCGAATATGAAGCAAGTCCGACAGTTCATGGGCCTTGCAGGATACTTTCGAAAGTTTATTCCCAGCTTTGCAACGTATTGCAATTGCATTAATGCTTTGACCAAGAGAAATGTTGAGTTTGGACTGGTGAACACGAGACACGAACACGATAGTCTTTAATCCGAACCTTCCAACCTTTCCAATTGCACACGGACGCTAGCTGTTTTGGCTACGGGGGCATTTTAATTCAAAAATAGGATGGCCAAAATCGAGTTGTGGGGTATTTCAGTAAACGTTCTTCACCAACAGAAGCGCATTATCATTCATATGAGCTGGAGACGTTGGCTATTGTAAATTCATCAAAACATTTTCAGGTTTACCTCCTTGGGATTAAATTTTTAATTGTAACCGACTATAACTCAGTGAAGGCCATAGTAAACAAGGAGGAGATTGCACCAGGGATTGCGAGACGGTGGACTTATCCTCAAGATTTTGATTACGAAATAACTTATCGAAGAGGTTCTTCTCTCAGTCATGTTGATTTCCTCAGTCTTAATCCTGTGTCGGTAATGCGAGCTTCGAATCATGAATCCTGGCTTCATATCGAAGAGAAGAGTAATGCGGGAGTCCAACAAATGCTGACTGATTTAAGAGAAGGGAAACTAGACCCGAAACAATATGTAAAGGTCAACGAATTGTTGTGTCATCAGAAGGTAGTAAAGAATAAAAAAATTATTCGATTCTTTGTGCCTCGTCAAAGTCGACTTGGTCTATATGCCATGACGAACAATGCCACGTCGGCGTAGACAAAACACTTGACTCGATCCTAAAGCATTTTTGGTTTCCACGTTTACGTCAGTTTGTCCGCAATTATATTAAGCATTGCCTTATTTGTGCTGTAAAAAAGACTCGCACTGGACCATTACAAGACCCTGTTTTGTTACCGCAAAGTCGAGTCTTCCCCTCCACACAGTACATATTGACACATTGTCTAGGGCCTTTACCAGCATCTTCGGAAAAATACAAGCACGTCCTTATTACGGTGGATGCCTTCAACAAATATTGCAATTTGCTCCCACTAAAAACTGTTACTGCAGAGGAAACACAATGGGATCTGCAAAGATTTATTTCCAGTTTCGGTACTCCAAAGGTTAATAATGGACAGTGGTACAAATTTCCACAATCTTTCCATCTGTAAGTTTCTGGACAGTTAAAACATTCAGTACCACTTTATCACACCGGACGTTCACCACGCTAATGGACAGGTCGAGAGATACATGCGCACTATCATGAACCTGATTCGAATTGAAACAGCTGTCAGGGTAGACTGGCCGAGCGTTTTATGGAAGATCCAACTTGTTTTTTGATTAGAACCATCCAAGAAACGACGAATATGAGTCCTCTCCGCGCCCTAATTGGAATTGATACTACCACACCATGTTGAGAAACTGAACAAGAAACGCCGCGACACAGTACAGTTTGCAATTCGCAATGTTGTTCTGTTACATCGCGAAAGTAAATTGCTTGCCAGCAAGTCAAACTTTGAGTTTTTGGAACCGTACGAGATTATGAATATTACGGAAGAAGGTCAATACGAGCTGAAGAGTTGGCGCTCGAAAACATAAAATTGTTAAAGCTGCCAAAGAACAACTGAGACTGTGGCCGTCCGAATGGACACTTGCTGCCGAGATGTCAGATCTTTTGGACATGCTCAATGCTGAGTAATTGTAAGGTAGTTTTAATTGATACATTGAGTTTTGATTGTTTTTCAGGATAAACTTTAGTCTTTCCTGATGATTGCTTTCCAGGATAAGGTTTAGTCTTTCCTGACGGTACGTGTGACTTTAGTCTTTCCCGATGATGATAACGATGAGATTTTGAATGAAATTTTATTTTTGTGTTTTGTTCAATATGTATGTTCCGACAGCGTACCATTCGTTAGTCCGGCCGCGTTAGCGCTCGATTTGAATTTGAATGTGGCGCGCTCAGGAAGCGAGGTTGCTGCTGCCTGTCCATATCGACGACAAGGGAGGGAAGTAAACACAGAGTTACTCTCGCTCGCACGATCGTCGGCCTGGGAATCACAGCTGCTTTTTTGTTGTTATTTTAGCGTTAATTTTGTATTAATAAACCGTTCCGTTTGTGTTTCATTGGCCCAAGTTTCTCTTAAACTAAAAATAGATTCCTTTTTGTGGCGCAACAAACAAAGAAGAAAGAAGACTAAAGAAGCAATTGGGGTGAGGAAAGTTAAGGAAATGATTTTCTTATTTTATACCTACCTTACTCCAGTGTAAAATTTCAAACTTACTTTCCCCATAAATTAAGATTCGGCCGTAATTAAGTCATTTGCAGAATTGATACTGTCTACCGATACCGCTAGAAAACTACACCTGAGCCAACCTGAGTAAAGAAACACAATTTTATTAAGCATATACGCAAAACTATCAAAAATCGCAGAAGCTGACATCAGTCAAAAATGACGTCGCGAATACAAAGGTACTTTTCGTGACTAACCGGTTACGTGTGGTTTGGCGAAATAAGTAACCACTGCATTTTTGTGAGTTACCGGTAACTGTTGAAATGACGTCACGTATGTTACTCCGGTTGCTATTTTCCTAACCTGGTCAGAGAGTTGTCGAACATTGCTGTCTTTCTCTCTTATTGAGTGAGTTCTACACAGATCCTTGATTCTCCGTGCTAACCTCAAATTGATTCAGTCACAACTTTTTTTTGTAACAGTTCAATACACAATTCGTAGTTGGACTGTTGTCAAATTTAAAAATGCAACCGCCACAGATCCTATATCCGTAACCGTTTTATTTTGGCGAATCTTACTAACCGTGACGTATTCTTGTGACCGTGACGTCACTACTGCTAACCATGCTATTCGCAACCGGTTAGTCGCGAAAAATACCTTATATAGACAGAAGCAGCTAAGTTTGCAGTGACGTCACGAACGTGAATGCCTAGTACGTTTATAGTAGTTCTGAAGCGACATAATTATTTGAATTTTATACATATTTATTTTTTTATTAATTATCTATGCAAATACACTTAATTAATGTTATAATGTGGTGAAATATAAACTTTGAGTAAATGTATGCATGTTCCAAATTAGTCTAGGTAATTTATGTTGGGTAAATCTTTGTGCAATCATAAAGATCTGGTTATATCAAATTATTAAATGTAAATAACCTGAAGTTTTATTGTTTTACATTTTCTTTTAACTCTATTAAGTCTAAAAACTGCAGTCGTAGAAAAAAATTTCAAGAATTTAAATTTATTTTTTTTTTTCATAGTGAATAAAATTTTGAAACAGTTTGGAGTTCATTGGCTTTTTATGATATATTTATTGTCATCAAAAAGTACACGATATGTTCAAATATAAAAGTACAAAGCTTTTATTTGTAAACAAAAGAAAATATACAAAAATTAGTAGCTATTATAATATAATATGGAATCTGAAGTGCTTCGATATAATACATTTAAGAAAAGATTTACAGATACAAAGAAAGTAAACGTTGCATATTTAATCACTCTCACTCTCTTCGCTACTAGTGCTGGAATCATTATTTACCGATATAATTAACGGATGAACGTCTTGTGTCAAATACTACTTCTCTGTCCCACCATTTTTTAATGACATTATCAGTATGTTAGAAAAATTTTGTGCAAATCGTTTTTGATTGCAGTGAGAACCTCGAGCAGCCTCTGGACAGCTGTTTCAGCCCTGCTTGGGGCTTCTTCAGCAGAAACGTAGCTCGACATTCCCACTGCAGACCAAAAACGACTTGCCCAATTTATTGGCAATTGCGATGTAAGAATGATGAACAGATAAAATAGCGACATCTTACTATCGCTTTTTGACCTAACATTGCAGTAGGATAGACAAATTGAAGCGGGATTTGCTCCTAATGAGTCCCCCATGCAAGGCGGCCATGCTTGCTGTCAAAGCATAATGAAAGATTTTAGAAAAATTTTGTGCAAATAGTTTTTGATTGCAGTGAGAACCTCGAGCAGCCTCTGGACAGCTGTTTCAGCCCTGCTTGGGGCTTCTTCAGCAGAAACGTAGCTCGACATTCCCACTGCAGACCAAAAACGACTTGCCCAATTTATTCGCAATTGCGATGTAAGAATGATGAACAGATAAAATAGCGACATCTTACTATCGCTTTTTGACCTAACATTGCAGTAGGATAGACAAATTGGTTCTCACTGCAATCAAAAACGATTTGCACAAAATTTTTCTAAAATCTTTCATTATGCTTTGACAGCAAGCATGGCCGCCTTGCATGGGGGACTCATTAGGAGCAAATCCCGCTTCAATTTGTCTATCCTACTGCAATGTTAGGTCAAAAAGCGATAGTAAGATGTCGCTATTTTATCTGTTCATCATTCTTACATCGCAATTGCTAATAAATTGGGCAAGTCGTTTTTGGTCTGCAGTGGGAATGTCGAGCTACGTTTCTGCTGAAGAAGCCCCAAGCAGGGCTGAAACAGCTGTCCAGAGGCTGCTCGAGGTTCTCACTGCAATCAAAAACGATTTGCACAAAATTTTTCTAAAATCTTTCAATATGCTTTGACAGCAAGCATGGCCGCCTTGCATGGGGGACTCATTAGGAGCAAATCCCGCTTCAATTTGTCTATCCTACTGCAATGTTAGGTCAAAAAGCGATAGTAAGATATCGCTATTTTATCTGTTCATTATCAGTATGAGTGATAGTATTCGCCCACATTTCTGGAATCACATGGTTCAATGCCTCCTTCCACATATCCACAGCTTTTACCTGACCATATCCATCTCGTCCAACATGTCTGTTGTAATAAGTTTTACAAATACCCCAAATGTTTTCTATGGGGTTAAATATGCAGTGATATGGTGGCAATCTTAGTACACGATGTCCATATTCTAAAGCTAATTTGTCAACTTTGTATGTTTTCGCAGGCTTATTGCTAAAACAAGACCATCACTAATGTTACTGAATAATTTGTAATAATTGCCAATTACCGTAACACTAATTCCAACAGTTCCAGTTTTAGCAAACAATCGTTTACTTGAACGTTGTGCTGCTGAAGCCATTCCTTTATTCTTGCCTTTGACCAAGAACTATTAGGACTTTTGTCACATAAACTGCTGTGATAACTGGCATTGTCCATAATTATCAAAGAAGGTTCTTCTAAATTTTTTAGTAACTGGTTTTCAAACCATTTTAAGAAGTTATTTTCATTCATTTCTCCATGATAATCAGGGTTCTTTGAATTTGACAAAAATACTAATGAAGCTCCTTCAATAAAACCGTTATCTGAAAACAATAAATGATTCATGCAAATACAGGAAATTTAATATCGATTAACTAACCTTTTGCCATCACATTTCATTCTTTTTACACTCTTATGGCTGTCATCTTGCCAAGACCGTGTCACTGTACCATTCTCAAAAATCCATGTTTCATCTACATATACTGGTTGCCAGGATTTTCCAGAGTTTAAATTCTGTACATACGATTTTAGAAAATCGATTCTTGCTGAAGCAACATGTTGAAGCTCCATTAAGGCTCGGCCAGAATCATCTTTCTTGTATTTAAATCCAATCTTTTTCAAGATTCTACCTAATGAATCTACTGATCCATTAAAAATTTGCCGTTCCTTCAGATACAACAAAAGTGAATGACGTGTAACGTGTTGCTCTGCAAATAAATATAACGAAACATTTTTATACTTGCACTGAACACAAAAGCTTACTTGATCTGTACATATCATAAATTCCATCTCGTATTGCCCCCTGTTCTGCTTCACTAATGTCGCAAATAGGTTTTGTACGTGAACGTTTTTTAGGAGGGCTTTGTAAAGGTATATTCTCTTTCACGGCTTTCGATATGGAATGTACTGTTCGTAGACTGAGATTCAATGCATCAGCAACTCTCTGTCAATAAGATTAGCATTAATAATACGCAATAAAATAACAGATGTACACAAACCTCACAAACACTACCTACGGTCAATAAAGGTCCACCGTTAACCTTTTCTCTCTCAAAATATTTAATCAAAGAGGCAACCAATTCCTTGGATTGGCTATGCAGTGGTTTTGGCATTTTAGTCCTAAGAAGAACTGACACGAAACAATAAGAAAACGAATATATTTTAAGAAACTTGTGCGCTCAAATAGTTGCTCAAATACCATAACCACAATTGTCAAAATAACGAAGTCGCACGAACGGCCGATATGTAAACGTATAATCAGGATTCCAACCCTCAAACATAATATTACATTCGTTTTTATTTATTTATTTCATTGTTACTTAAATAAGAATAAATTGCTGCAGTAAATGTCAAACTTATTTACCAACGCTATACAAATGCATTAAATTCTGTATGTTAAATGCTCAAATAATTTATTGTATTTTGCTTTCATTGAATTGGTACGAAATACGTCACTAACTACGTAACTGCAAACTTAGCTGCGTTTCTCTATACTAGCGTTCTTCGCTGGCTGCACCAGTGCGCACTCAGTATATTTCCATCTCAGTTCAGCTTTATGTAACAAAATGAGAAAAAGATACACTCAGTGCGCACTAAGTACAAGAAAGTGCAATCAGTGGAAAGCACTATTGGCGTGTTCTTTTATGCATCAAAGACCTAAACGCATTAATTGTAAAAACATCAAACCGTATTTTTATTCATCGTACATTTTGCGATTAAATAATGCTCTTTTATTCTTCGATGAGGTAATCGAAAACTCATCGGAGTCGTCTAGATTTATTGCTGATGAATTAGGGAGGAGAGAGAGAATTGTAGACGTTATGATATGTGTTATGTTTGTAAACATCAAAACCACCAAAACGTTACTTGATAAAGATGAATGAAAATAATGAAGAACGGTTCGTACCAGTTACGTTAATGTAAAAAGACAAAACGTTCAGTGTAGAAATTGATACGTCAACATACGATATAATAAAGAATGGTAAAGTAATGTATATATTTTTCTTAATTTTTCGCAGATATAAATGTTTCCAACTCTGTAGGTTATTTATTTGTAATCCAATTCCAATTACCAACAGCAACCTCTGATCAGCTGACAAGCTGACTGTTCTTTTTTTATTCAGCTCAATCTGAATCACCGGTGGTTTATTTGATATTCATCGATGAGGTCACACCGATGAAGCAATTAAATCAATTGGTTAAATAAAAGATCACGCCTGTACAGGGTGGATTAATTTCGATGTCTCTTATGAGCATCTCCGTAACTATAACAGATAGAAAAAAACTAGTGACGAAGTCTCTATCTCTTTTTTGGAGATTAAGTCAATAGTGTAAACAAAAATTGGCTATCTTCTTTTGTTTTCAAGTTATAGGCAAAAATTATCATTTTCGACTTTTTGTTTTTCGGTCATATCTCGTTTATTTACAGAGATATTAAAAAAACTGTTATTAGGACACTTTTTGGATTACAATTCTGTGGTGTAGTTGATTTTTAAAATTTACTTAAATTTTCGAGATATAACATAAAGTTATGTTTTTCTTAATGGAAATCATAGTAGGCAATGCCCTCATTAAATAGAATTTTTTTTTCTGTTTTCAAGAATATAAACTTTGTTGGGTTTATTTTTTATAATTAATAGAAAAAAACTGTCATTTTTGTTATTATCCTTGCGTACCCTAGTCTCAGTAGGCTGGCTTCAATACAGTGCCGACATTTTTTTTTTGTTTTAATTAAATATTAACGAACTTTCAAACCTTTAGACCTCGTAAAGAATTTCTTATTCACTCTATTTTACAAAATTCCGTTTGAGAAATGTAGCACCCATCGCGACCGCTCTGGCAGAAGCTTTTTTGTTTTTATTAAATATGAATGCAGGCAAATCTAGTTTGATATTTGATATATGTCCGATTTTGTTTATATTTTACTATTTGTGTTTGTTTTTGTTTTTCGTGTTTTTAATAAAATATAACTCAAGAGAGACAAAAAAAGAAACCTTAATTTAGTTCTAATTTAGTTATAATTCCCTTTATGTTTATCCGGACAGCTCGTATTTTAGTTTAAAATCATGTTACCTTTTCGTTCTTCTTGACAACTTGTTTATTTACATTTTTTCACTCCTGACGAAGCTATAAAGCGATAGCGAAACGTAGTGTTCTTGCGATTTCACAGTGTCCCTTTTAAAGTTTAAAAACAATTTTCTCTCACATATTTCGTCGGACAAGAGTCGACTTCAATTATATATTTTTTATTAAAGTCGTTTCTTGTCCGATGGAAATTGTGTAAAAATAGTTTTTAACCGTTAAACGGACACTGAAAATTGCACGAACGTTCAACGTTTCTTCCTAACGAAGCTATCAACCGATAGTGAAACGTTGTGTCGTGAGTGTTCGTTCGATATTGACCATTCAAAGATTGAAAACAATTTTTCTATAAATAACATAACACTCTTTAATAAAACATAGTTTAAAACATTCTTGTTAAAATGTTCTGTGAAACGTGATGAATGATAAACTCATTTTCAATAGAAAGTCAGATAGAAGCTCTTGTCAGAACCGTCGCTCAAAACGATAAAACGGAATTTTGCAAATTAACGGGAATAGGAAATTATTTACGCAGTCAAAACTGTGAAAATATTTCAAAGCTCGTTAAATTTTTTTGCAAAACTAAAAATTCGCACCGTATTGAACCCAGCCTATTGAGACTAGGATTTTAACGCAAGGATAATAACAAAAATGACAGTTTTTCCTTAATTAATTATAAAAAATAAACCCAATAAAGTATATATTCTTGAAAACAGAAAAAATCTCTATATAATGAAGGCATTGCCTACTATGATTTCCAGTTAAAAAAACATAACTTTATGTTATATCCAGAAAATTTAAGTAAATATTAAGAAATCAACTACACCACTGAATTGTATTCTAAGAAGTGTCCTAATAATGTTCAAGCAGTTTTTTAATATCTCTAGAAATAAACGAGATATGACCGAAAAACGAAAAGTCGAAAATTGCAATTTTTGCCTATAACTTGAAAACAAAAGAAGATAACCAATATTTGTGTTTACACTATTGACTTAATCTCCCAAAAAGAGATCGAGACTTGGCCACTAGTTTTTTTCTATCTCTTATAGTTGCGGAGATGCCCATAAAAGACATCGAAATTAATCCACCCTGTACATTCGTTTCCGGTTCTTTGGGTAAGTGGCTCCAACGGAGAAATAAATTGCTTAGGCCATATAGAGACGTAGTCTCATGAAATCTACTAGGTCATGATACTTCTAATTCAGTTTCTAACCATTTCCATAGCAGTATGATCATATCTCCACCTAATCTAAACAACTAGCTTGTTAAATTACAGCTGAAATCATTTGAAAGACCACTGTGTGCAAAAAAAAGGCCGTTGCAAATGAAAGGCCGGTATGTATATTAAAATGAAACTTACATTTTATATAAAACAGGCTTAATCTTGATCTTTAGTTAAAACAGTTTTCAACCAATTTGCAAATTTTGGTTCTGTTTCGTCGGCATATTAGGTTTATGATTTTTCCGTAATTTTCTTCTTCATGTATCGTGTTTTACATTAAAAGTTCGGCTAATATTCTTTAATTCTCCTCTATTATACCAATAATTAGTTTACTATTTTCGTTAATTAATTTGTCGGCATTTGCAAATTGACATTAGCGACCTTTCATTTGCACACAACGGCCTTTATTTTGCAATATCGGCCTTTGTTTTGGAAATTGAAGCTGTTATGCCAAAATTGGCCTTTGTTTTGCTCACAGCGGCCTTTCTTTTGCACACAGCGGCCTATCAAATGACTTCAGCTGTAATTTCGTTACTACAGCAACAGTTTTTTGAAACCCTCAGTTACATTAAAGCATTATCAGTGTCCTCATTTTTTATGGCGTCCGTGATACAAGAAAGAAAGTCAGGCAAATTGCAGATCATATTATCATGGAAACGTCTTCATAAAATAGAGATAAATGTGCGATCCAATGATGGGAATCCGTACTATTTTATATAAAATCGATTTCTATTTGTCCATGTTAAATGCTATGTCCTATAAATTTTAGGACAAACGGTATAATTCCGTAGGCTACGAACTAGCAAATTATACGCTGTCATAGAAACACACAAAATTATAGTAATTTTGACAGTGTCAATATTGAAACTAAAATCAGCATGCTGTACTGGAGGTTCATTATAACGGCTATGGCGAGTAGTGTAATCATGATATTACAAGGTGTACAAATAAGCGTGGACATCCTCGCCGAGTATATATTAAAGGATACTAAACCAACTAACTGGTCATACAACTTTTTAACTCCATCCCTATTTCACATTGACAAGGTTAGTTCAAGATGTCTATAATCAGTGGTCAGGTTTACGAATTTTCAGGATGGCGAAAGGACTATAAGCTACACAAGTCGATTTTTGATGTTACACGTCACCTACTTCGGTTCTCTATTTGTATTTTTGCTTTTATGCAATTATATTTTCTGGAAGCGTAGACCATCACATTGGTTTCTATTAATTTTGATGGGAATTGTGACCATTTGCGTGGCGACCGCGCCTTACAGCATAAAAAAGGGATGGACCGTATATTTAGATAGAAGTTTTCAAGGTGCAGGCAGCGCCTTGGTTTATCCTCTGATATTCGATCATCTTGTGTTATGGATTCCTCCACAGGAGAGAGGTCTAGTATGTAGTTTAGTATATGGTGGTATGCCTTTGTCAGTGGCGGTAAGAAGACACACTATTAATTATCTAACTCTTAAATGGCCGTCTATTTTCAGTTAAGCATCTGGTATACTGATATAATTTGTCGTGTTCTAAAATGGGATTATATTTTTTATGTGGGGCTCTCCTTTATTGTCCCGGTTGCACTTTCGCTGTATTTTGCATCACCTGTACCACATTTACATCAATTTGTTAGCGACGAAGAAGCGACTTACATTACCGATCAGTTTGAAACTGATACAGACATAAATGAAGTGCGTATATTTTTAGTCTGTGCTGTTAATAGAAGAAAATGAAAATCAAACTTTACTTAATTATTTAAGGTTCACTGTAGTTGTCATATACAGTGCTCCTTTTAACTGCAGCCATAAGAATTTTCGGGATAAAAATGGTGTCTCATATTAACTTATACAGGGATATTCACGGTGAGTGGCCTATTAGAATATATTTGAAACTACATGACTTGCTTCCGGTTCTACCGGAATTCGATACTAACTTTCCTATTTTAAATAGAACACAAAATATATTATTACATTTTTGAATTCTGCGTTCAATTGTACATCAATTGTATTCACATACATCCTCGCTAAAATGAATTATCTTGACGATATTCATTTTGTCGATTACAGTGGTCACAATAAATTAGAATGCTTCAAAAGTTAAAAAAAAAAAAAAACATAAAATTGGAGTATTCTCTGTTTGATCAAAAAGATGGAATAACACTTTCCTGATAAAAGTTAAACCGTATGCATTACAAAGAGCTTACAGGGAGTCTACAGAAGTTGACAGTTTTCAACAACAAAATAACTTGATTTTTTTTAATGCAACCACTGACTTTTTTCTGTACCATCTGATGCAAAGTATGATTTTCTTTCGATTTTCTATTCTATCTGTAATGGTTTTCAAGATATTTATGCATAATTTATTTCTTGTTAGTTACTGACGTTATAAAGATTTGATTTTTGAATTTCTTCCATCCAATTGTTCAAATGCATTTCTGTTCCTTCGTTCCAGATTCTCTACAGTATTTACAGGAGTCTTACGTACTTCATCTTTTTAACTTACTCCGTAAATAAAAATCTACTGGAGTTAGGTCGGGGTGATCTATGACGCTAAACCCATTGATCACCGCACCCTATTAAACGATCTTCAAACTTTTCCGCCAGCATTACAAAAGTTCTTATTAGTATATAAATAATTGAAGTTTGTTCTTGTCCGATGAAAATAGTAAGTACAAAGTTTTTTTAATTTTTTAATCTCAAACCGGACAGAAAAATGAAGGGAAACACACTCAACGTTTCGCTATAGATTTATAGCTTTAATTTTTCTGTCCGGTTTGAGATTAAAAAAACTTTGTACTTAGTAAATAAATAGTATTTTGAACAAAATTATGAAAGATCAAGCTAAGCATTCTGTTTATAATAAGAGATTGCATATTTATAAGGTCAGGGAGTCATTCACGAAACAGGACTTGCAAGTCGTCACCGACGCTGCAATTTGCAAATCATTTGCAATGCAGTGACGTTGTCATGGTAACTACACGGTCAAAACAGTTTTTGGGTGGTTTTTGCAAATCAGACTGAACGGGAAGAGCTAAATATAATGGATCATCGACATTAATAGCTTTCGAAAGTCTTGTTCTTCTTGTCACATCGTTTTCAATCAAACCTTTCACTATAATTCTGTTTAGTTTTCTTTAAAAAATATTTTTGTATGTACAAAAATTTTCACGAAAATTAACACTTATCAGATTACTAGTATTAATTATTTTATAAAAATACTTCTTAAATAAAATTAAATAGAATATGACCTATTTCTATATCATACAATTGTCGTTGCAGGACGTCAAGATCAGGTGCAATTTACAAACCGATAACGACACTTTGCAAATCTTTTTGAAGAATTACCTTATCGGTGTTTACTTGTTCCCATGGTTACACTAATAATGTTCTCATTTGGCTGAGATTTTAATGAATTAAGTTACCTGAATTTGCAAATTGCAAACGGTTGCAGACGCTTATCGTAATTTCGTGAATGACCCCCTAAGTATTTAACAAGAAATCAATTTGTACGCAAAAATTGTTGTGACCACTGTAAACGCCAAGATTTTTAGAAAAAATTGAATATTGTCTAAACAGTTCATTTTAGCTATTACGTTTGTGAATACAAAAGATGTAAAACTGAATGTGGACCTCAAAAATTTAATAATGTATTGGATTTTCCATTAAAAATAAGAAAGTTGACTTTATATTATTTGAATAGTTCGTTATCGAATAATACTATATACAAATTTTCAGCGCCCTGTAAGGTGTAGTTTCCAATATAATTCATTAAGACACTCAGCGTGAATATCCATGTATTTGCTCAAAATGTTAAGCTAATTTCAGATTATAATAATCAGTTACATATTTTATTACAAATTACACATTCCCAGAATACCAGCTGCATCATTAATTTAAACACTTTATATATTAAAAGTTTAAAAATTTTTAATGACTAAATATTGCTTGAATAGTCAGAGCGAAATTATTCACTGTCGTCAAATATGTCTGAGTGACGAATTAATTTTTGACTTTGATCCACTCGATTCGTATTTACTTCTTAATAATTTCTACATTAAATTTTAAAATAATTAAATTAATGACGCACCTCTTATTCTGGTAATGTGTTTTTTGTAACAAATTTTGAAACTGATTATAATTAGAGACTAAGATTTGTTTAACATTTTTAGCAGAACAAAAGTTAACACGAGGCAAAATTTTTAACATGTAAATCCCTATGGCCACAGTTAAAAAGCACTGTATATTTTTTCTTACAGAAGCGCCACCACTTAAAACTAAAAACGTTATTCTGTTGGAAACCGTTTTTAGCAATTCTTTACGCAAGCTTCTGCTTTTTTTGGAGTTGGAACATGATTTTATTTGTACTGCCGTTGTACCTGGAATATATTCACGAAATTAAGGTGCTCGATACTACTACACTTGCAGCACTTCCGTTTCTGTTATCTTGGCTGGTTGGCATCTTATTTGGAATTGTATTGGATATTCTGGTAAAATATGAAATTTTATCAATTACGGTGGCCAGAAGAATTTGTATTTTCACTTCATGTATTATACCATTAATTTGTTTCTTGGTATTAAATACTATGGGAACGACACCAATCATTTACTTTATTTGGATAATAATCTTAACCTGGAATATAGGTTCAGTTGGAATTTTTTCTAATTTTATGGATATTGCTCCTAATTTCGGAGGAATTATTATGATTTTTGCTGTCTTTGTGATGATACTTTCGGTTTTCTTCATTTTCATATTATTTTATTTGATACTGGACTTCGTACGTCGCTTAATTTAAAAAAATCGGACAAAACGTTTGATTGCTTTTTATTACAGAAATTGTTGTCATCTTACTGGATTATGTTTGGCCTGACGTCCGGTCTGTACATCTGCGAAGCATGCATATGCTTTTGGATTTCAGCAAACGAAGCCTATTGGAACGTTCCGGATGATGACTAATTAAAATGTTGAAAGCCTTTAGAATATTTTGTTATTTTATCGTTATTTTCATTTTATTTTAAAATTATTGTAATAAAAGAATTTAAATTGATGCAATTCTTCATGAGTTTAATTTTTAATGTGTAGTTTCACGTTTCGACAGAATTCGGCATAAAGTAATAATAGTACATATTTTTTAATTTCTAGGATGCATACGCAATACAATACCGATATTTACATGATCTGGGCTTCGGGGACCCTGACTATAAATTAGATGAGGTTGCCTTGGAAAAATATTTATCGAAATAAAATCTGCTTAGGTATATTTCAAATTTAATACATGTTAAATATGAGCGTGGAAAAAAATTGAGAAAAATTATGTTGTGGGCCTGGGAGGCCCGGATTATGCATCCTAGGGTTAAAATTAGTAGATATGCCTAATTATGAGGCAAAATGTTAACTGTTATGAATTTCAATATATTTGAGAACTTTCTCGGACACCTGTAGTTAAAAAACTTAAATTTATGTTTAGTTTCTGAAATTGCACGAATAGTAAGTTTTTTAAAAACACAATTTTTGGTTAAAATCAATAATAAAAACGTTACTTTGATATCTGTAAAAAAATAGAATTATTTAAATTAACCGTTGAAATTTCTTGACAAATAGAATTTTTTACAAATAATGACTTTTTTCGTAAAGTTAACATAAAAAAATGTTTTTCCTCTTATCAATCGATTCATGGACATACTGTATTTAGCGTATGTTTTCTTAAATTTTACGTATATCAGAGTGCTGTAACTGATGCGCATTAAATATCAAGTATACTCTTGTCGTCAGATAAGAAAGCGCACGTTATTTGTGTAATTAACTTAATACAGCTGTCCTCGAGTTATATTTCGATAACTGCTAAAGTTTCAAGCCATTTTTGTTTTAAATTTTATAAGTCTACAATAAAATAATTTTCATCTTTACAGGGCGAATCAAAACAGTGGTGCTAGATGCCACTTTCTTTCAATGCTGGATATCTCATAACGCACGAAAGAGATTGAGAGGGCAGCAATAAGATCAAAATAAGGTTTTTTTTTTTCTTAATTTGCTTTTGACCAAAACCCAATAATAAGAAAATTACAGCAGTTTAAGTTTCTTAATTTCTTCTTTAATTTACGTCTATATCTTCTTAATTATTAAAATTTATTTCACGAACTGCAACTTTGTTAAATTAACTCAAAATTTATCGAAACCACCATTCATAAAATATCTACGTTGAACTCGTCTCTAATTTTGTTTTAATTAATCAGCGGTTTTCAACAATATGAAAAGCTGTTTTTGGGTATTAAACGAAAAAATGAAATGGTGGTAACTTTTACCTGGCTATATTTTTTTAATACTTGTTTCTTGTAAAGCACTTTCTTAAGCTTGTTAATTGATTTCACTTTAAACTCTTGCAACGTTATAATTATTGATTTTATACCAAAAGTTTATTTAAAAAAAGTTTTAATTTGATCTACCCTAGTAACCCTTTTAATCTCCTCCATACGTTATGAAACAAACAGTATATGATGTTAAATTTAGATTGCCCATAAAATTCTACAATTCTAAAATTTGTATACTATTACACTGCGGCACACAAATTTAGTTGACTTTGATCTGACACCTGATTTACCTGATTTTGACTAACTTTTGGCATCTGAATCCAAAAATGACCCCAGTTTTGGTCTATCATGTCTATTTTTAAAGCTACAGGATACCCTCGCTGTGTTCCAAAAATCATACAAAATATGCATACGGACAAAGGAAAATAAAGAAAAAAATAATTACCAAATATACCGTTCACAGAGAATAATACAAAGACTATTCAGGGTGTTAATAAAAAAATCTGGATAACGTTTGGTAGGTGATAGTAGAGATCAAAACAAGAAAAAAAGTCTCATAAACCCATGTCCAATACTCAATACAAGGTGTCCACGCTATGTGTTCACTCTTCTAGAATTTTTATTTTTACATAAAATTCGGGGTCGATAAATTAAATAAAAGGGCGAAGTGGCATCAGCTTTCTTATTTTAAATGGAACGGCCCATATAATTTTACATATTTGGAATTTACAGATCATTATGAGTCAGAATATGTATCACTTAGTAATTTTGGCTTCCATGGCAATGAAAAATGTTTTTTTTTAAGTACAAAGCTTTTTTAATCTCAAACCGGACAGAAATATGAAGGGAAAACACTCAACGTTTCGCTATAGATTTATATATATATAAGGAATCAATTCTATAACTGGGCTGCAGTAAAAAAAAGAGGGTTGATAGTAATACTCTTTTAAAGTTCAACCGAGCTTTCGGAAAATTTATTTCCTTTATCAAGGTTTCTATAAAACAAATTTTAAAATTAATAATTAACACTAAGAACAATTTCACATGATTACTTACTCCTTAGTGAGTACAAAAGGTTAAACCACTAGTTATCATAATATTAAATTTCATTAAGAATAAGTTATAAGAATAAATTTTGAATTTTACATTTTCTTTGTCTTTCTTTTTAGTTTTAAAATTTAATAGGTAAGTATAAATACAACTAAGTTTCTCAATATCAGTTGCTTTGTTGATACTTTTTTTATTACAAAAAATATGACACATTTCAATAAAAAGTCTTTAACTCAAAATTGGTTCAATATCTAAAATTTTTGAATTTTCAAAATTAATCTTATGGTCTTCATTATTGGCATGTTCAGATAAAGCATAAGCATTAGGTCTATTACGTCTAATATCACTTTTATGAGAAATAATTCTCGAATGAAGAGTTCTTGATGTTTGGTTGAATTTTAAAAGAGTATTACTATCAACCCCCTTTTTTGACTGCAGCCCAGTTATAGAATTGATTATTATTATTTATATTAATATAAATACATTGTGAACGTTTAGAGTGGAATAATCCATATAAATAAGTGCCAGATCATCTGCAGCTAAAATCCTCGGACAGGTAAACCTATTTTTATTAGCGCGAATATTTTTTTAAAGTTATCTTTTTTTCCAACCCCCACCCCTTTCCGCAATGACGTCATCGACATTTTTTTTAATAGCACGCCCCCAATTTTTTAGCAGATTTGGGTAGATTTGAAAATTCTGATTTCATCAATATGCATAATTTGACATTCGCACTGTTAGTACCCGAGAAATTAATTACGAAAGATACACACAGAAAATGGAGGTTCCACGGAAGAAAAATCATCAAGATCTGTCAAATTTACTTGATGATACTTTTTATCATTTATTTCAACTAAGGTGTTGAAACAAATGATTATTTGCCGATTCGTGCATCAGTTGTTCATTTGTCTGAAATAAACCGTAGAAAATTTTCCATTTTTTGTTTTTCTTTCGTAATTAATATCTCGGGTACCGTCAATGCGATTGTCAAATTATGTATATTGATGAAATCAGAATTTTCAAATCTACCCAAATCTGCTAAAAAATTGGGGGCGTGCTATTAAAAAAAAATGTCGATGACGTCATTGCGGAAAGGGGTGGGGGTTGGAAAAAAAGATAATTTTAAAAAAATATTCGCGCTAATAAAAATAGGTTTACCTGTCCGAGGATTTTAGCTGCAGATGATCTGGCACTTATTTATATGGATTATTCCACTCTAAACGTTCACAGTGTATATATACACAGGGAGATTCAGGCAACCCATTCATTAATGTTTACGGACTTTCTCTTTGAATTTCTATTTCATATTTTGCGATTAAATTAGCGACAATTGTCTATTAAAATATAATATTTCCAACTTTAGGGCACTTCCGCATGTACCGGAAGTTGCTGTCAACTCTCTTATTTTAAGTGGAATACCCCATTTTTTATTGCTTTTTTGAAATCTTCATGGAATTCTAAAAATATTTTGTGTATGATGTGATACAAGAAAAAGTAGCCGTTTTAGAGGTATTTCAATAAGTTCAGAGTTGCAGAGTTGCAGTACCTTGTTTATGATACTCTTATCTTTGTGTAACAAAAGCCATAACTTCAATTTTTGGCCTGTAGTAGGCTATACTCATAGGCTTTCAAGTCATACCTAATTTTACACAAAATTGTTTACGGGCTGGTTGAAAAGTAACTTCTATTCGAACTGATTTCAACCGTCGTGAAGTCATGTTTTTTTAAATAGAACACCCAGTATTTACTTATACCATAAGAATAAGAATTAAATGTTCTTTCGAACTGTATTAGCATTCCCTATACCCACCTCTTACCTTTCTCCTTCTATTAATGATTTTCTCTTCGACACATAAATTTTTTCACTTTTCAGTATTATTCCCGAACTTATTGCTATGAAAATCTAACAGAGGTTTTTTAAATTATTTTCAGACTGTAAAATCAATTTAATTTTAAAAACCGAAAAATAATATTTAAATACATATCTATCATCTGAACTTTTTATTTACAAATGCCGTCCGTATGTATTAGAATTTTTGGTAAGTCTTTTTACACATTTACAAAGAGAAATTTACACTTACAATACAAAATTTTATGAAAACTAATAAATAAATTTAAAAAAATATTAAAAATAATACACAAATTGTTGGTTATAAATGTTATAATTTTGGCTCTCAGTTGTCCTCTGCTATTATTTATTAGTAATAAGAACAACTTCCTATTGTGTCTAAGTACTAATATTTTCCTCGATGTAACATTTTTTTATTAACTTCTTGAATTGTCGATTTTTTTAACATCAAATACATTTAATATGTCTGTGTTTGATATTCATTTTTTGGTTCTTCTAGCGATTAAATTGTTTTTTTTTAATTCCTACTAGACGGATGATTTCCAAAATTATAATTTCTCTAGTTTTCGTAGTTCACTATTTAAGAACAATACCGAAAAATGTAAAAAAATTAGGCGTTAAAAAAATTATCGATAACGAGTGAACAATAAGAGATGGGTAGAAGGAATGCTAATACATGACGAAAGAACTTTTAATACTAAGTCACATGGTATAAAAATATACTAGGCGTTTCATTTAAAAATAACGTGACTTTTCGACAGTTGAAATCAGTTCGACTAGAAGTTACTTTTTAACCAGCCTGTAAACAAGTGCAAAACTGGCCATGATCTGAAAGAATGTTACTGTATCCTACTACATGCCAAAAATTGGCACCGTGGTGTTTGTTGCACAAAGATGGTAGTATCATAAACAAGGTTCTGCAAGTCTGAGCTTTTTTTAAAAAATGGAAATAACTTGGAAACGATTAATTTTTCTTGTATCACATGTTGCACAAAATATTTTTAGAGTTTCATGAAGATTTCAAAAAAGCATTAAAAATTGGGATATTCCATTTAAAATAAGAAAGTTGACAGCAATTTCCGTTATAAGCGGAGATGTCCGAAATTTGAAAAAAAAAAAAAATTTGAAAATATTATATTTTGATAGATCCCCTCTCCCTGTATAAATATATATATATATATATATATAATTGGAAGGGAAGTATCGCCGTACTTGTTGAAATTTAACAGTTAAAAAAAATTTTTTTTTTAACGAGGATAAACGGCTGATTGTTGGGCGTTGTTTTTTAAGAAGAACTAAGTAATGTCGACGATTTAATCACTGCCATACCCTATAATAAACATGATGACATTTTAACTATTTTTAATAATTTTAATAACCTCATTCAATTCACTTTAGAAACTGAAACTGATAATAGCGTTCCTTTTTTAGATACTAAACTCATAAGAACTTCTGATAACAGTGTCATTTTAGATTGGTATAATAAACCAACTTTTTCTGGGAGATTTATCAATTTCCATGACAGTCACCCGTTAAAACAAAAAATTAATACCGTGTTAGCCATGAAAAATCGTATCACTTTAATCAGTCACGAATCTTTTCTCAAAAAGAATTTAAATAAATTGGTTGATATCTTCATTAACAACGGCTATCCATTACCACTTTTAAAAAAATTAATTTTCTCCCATCCTAACCCAGGTGTCACTGCTGAATTACCCACTCAAACAGCTATTCCCTTAATTTATAAAAAAATTACTTTCATCAAATCCATTACCCCCAAAGTTATAAATATTCTCAAACAAGATAATGTAAAAATTGCACGTTACAACCCTTTAAATATCAGTAAACTTTTCACGAAATGCAAGGATGCTATTCCTACTCTGCTCACCTCTGGTGTTGTTTATCAAATTTCTTGCAACGATTGTAACCTCATTTACATAGGCCAAACTAGCCAACATTTAAAAAATAGAGTAATACAACACAAAAGTGATTGCAGAATAGGAAAGAGATCCTGCGCTTTAGCTATCCACAGTAACGATAACGACCATAACTTCAATTTCACAGATATTAAAATCCTAGAACAAAAAACTAATTATAAACTTAGAACTTTTCTTGAAATGTCTCATATTCAAAGCAACAATAATACTACTGTCAATTTTAAAACTGATACTAACCAATTGAACAATATTTATCAAAATCTTCTAAATTTTAAATTTTGATATGGTTCCTTTCCGCTTGGTTGGCAATTACTACTTCTTTCCCTTATGTTACCTATCCTACTGTCGACCATCTTACTTTTCCGTTACAATGCCTTAAGTCAAACATTTTTATATTTTAATCTGTTTTAACTGGATTTTTAATGTGTTTTATTATGTATTCGTTGTTATACTAAAATATTTCTTCTGGTTGTTAATGTTTGCACATCGCTTCATAATTTATCTTTAATGGCTAGCTTTAATTACTCTATAAGTAAGTACTTAACCTAACTTTTAGCACGTTGCTCATGTTATATCATTTACAGTTTTGTCCTGATGAAGCAATAAATACATTGCGAAATATTGACAGAAGTTAAAAGGAGTTCTTCTTAAAAAACAACGCACAACAATCAGCCGTTTATCCTCGTTAAAAAGAAAATTTTTAACTGTTAAATATATATATATATATATATATATATATATAAATCTATAGCGAATAGCGAAATGTTGAGTGTTTTCCCTTCATATTTCTGTCCTGTTTGAGATTAAAAAAAACTTTGTATTTACAATTTTCATCGGACAAGAACCAACTTCAATTTCTTTTTTATTTTCAAAGCTATAAATCGTGTATTTTCGTTCTAATGGGACCAAGTAATTCTGGGAAGCCACTCCTTTGATTGCATTATTTCGGTTTTTAACATTTTTACAGCATATGAAATTTTTATTAGATCGTTCGTTAGGATATTCCATTAAAAAATAGTAATTATACACCACGAGTACGAAGCCTAGAGGCAGCTCTGCTAAAAAAAATATCTTCTTCTTCTAGGTAATGAAGTGAGACTATAAAAGGACCCGTAGCTTATATATTATTTTTTTCGAATAACAACAAAATTTTTTATTATTTTTTTCGTTACTAGCACATATATTTAATATAATTTTTCTAACCGTTTTTATATTTACAACAGGTAAATGGAATTAAGTTAATAATACTGTTTAAAAACAAGTAGTCCGTGAAAGCAAACAGCAGCTAATTTGAATTGACTTTTCTCGAATGAAAACATAACTTAACTTCCACATGTTCGTTTAATTGCAGCGGTGTTCGCTTTTGCTAGCCAGACACATATGCTCGCGAAATTTAATATCTCTCAAAAGTTCTAATTAATTCCCGCCTTTATTTCATTTTGCCAGTGCATTATTTTGAAGTTATGTTTGTTGTTGTTAGTGTTAAAAAGTGACAGATATGATCAGCTATTTCCATTGTTAACAAGTAGAAAAAAAATTATTAGGCAAGGGCCAGAAAACCAAGTTCTCCAGTGGGAAACAATGTATATAAATGGTGTGTTCTAGAGCTACTAGCGAAAGAAATTTGTTAAAAAATTAGTTGTCGTTAGTTTAAACTATAACAACAATGAAAAATTACGAGAAGCAGATGTACGGGAATTTCATAGTATTAATGGAAATATTCTGTAAGTGTAACCAGGACTGTCACAAAACGGTGTCAATTGTGTTTAAGAAATAATGTTCAGGCACTTTGAGCATTCATTATAACTTTCTTTTGTTTTATTTTTATTTTGTAAGTAAAACAACTTGTATTTTTCTTTGTTTGCTTGATTTAAAATAAAAATATGATTTGTAAAATATTTTCTTATTTAGATATGGCTTATGATACACGAGAAAAATGAATGAAACGAGAAAAGAAAATGCTACTCAACCGCATAAAAATCCAATATGGTGTTCATTTAAAATAAGAAAGTCGCTATCGATAACCTGCCATCTTGAGTTTCATCTTGACTTAACTTTCAGCTGTATTTTATTAAAACTAGTAATTTTTATATCAAACATTTTTTCGTATTTCTTATATATACGAAGTTACAAACAATTAAGTAGGTAATCGTAGCAACGTACGAGTTCATATTTACCATTGGTCTATTTACTAAAATGATTTACTAATGAACAACATTAATCAATATAGCGAAAATTATCATATAACAAATTTATTAGGAGTACAATAAATGAGATTTGTTGAGCAATTAACATTTTAATAGATTTTATGTACCTTGTATCATTAGAACAATAAAATCGTTCGTTGGACCAATTTCACTTATTATACTGTGTGTATCACAACGTACGGAGGAGAGGGCAACTGTAGGCCATCAAAATAAAGCTTTTTTCTTCATTCCCTTTTAAGTTTAACTTTCCTAATTTCTTCTTTAATTTACACCTATAGCTTCTTAATTAATAAAAATTATTTCACAAAATGCATCTTTATTGTTAAATAAAATCTAAATTTACCAAAACAACCATTCAGAAAATGTCCATGTTAATCTGTTTCCTAGTTTTGTTTTCATTTAGTACGCGATGCACAACGACATGAAAACCCGTTTTTGGGCATTAAAAGAAAAAATGAAATAGTCGTAACTTCAGTGTGACTACGTTTTTGAAAATAGTTATTTATTGTAAAGCTGTGTTCAATTAACTCATAAATGCCTGAAATTTGAATTTAAAACGTAAAATATTACTACAGGGAGTAACTTTTGCTCGCTAATTAATTTCACTTTAAACTCCTGTAACTTTTTAGTTATTCATTTTTATCCAAAAACTTGTTATGAAAAAAGCGTTCATTTAATACTTCAAGCGAGCATTGGAGCGGACGCTTAGTCTTTTTGTTTTGGCCAATATATCCACGGTTCGAACCCATGTATTTTTCAATTATTTGAAAGTTTTTTATGATTTCATTTATTCGTATCATTAAAACTGTAACAAATTTATTAATGCTTGTGTGAGTGGTATCGACTTAACTTATAAACATTCATTATGGTAACCTGTCTGTCACTTTGTAAAATTTTTTTTATAAAAATGTCTCATGTGGCTTTAATAAAGACATTTTTTAATGAAAATACTATGTTCAATTACCGAAACAAGTTATTACTCCACTGAGCAATGCGTCCCTAAGGAAAGAGTAGCCTAAAAATTAATGTGGATTACTCAATTTATTTGAACAAGAAGCGACTCAAATAGCGTGGAAAATGGAGAAATGCGGCCTTACCAACACAGAAGAAGCATGACATAAATTCTCAAAGGAGTCAAAATTTTTAGCTTCTGCAATTTCTTAAACTTGATTCAAAATATTAAAATTAAAAATAACTAAAAGCAACAGATTAGTCAACAATTTTTTTTCTGTTAATTAAGGAAAGTTCTTTACAATAAAGAAGTCGATGGTAGTAATACTTTCGAACTGGAATTCATGAACATTTTTCAATTTTTTAAATATTCTTTTTCCAATACAAACGGAAATGACGTGTATAAAAATTTAATTAAATTCTATAATGAACTTGACTATTAATTTGTTAATGTCCGGATGGTTCTAAAATTTGCTTTTCTAGACAAGGGTGGGGATTTTGGCGTTTAAGTTGGAAAAGAAAAAAATCACGAACGAACAGAAAGCGTACGGGCTCTCGAGCGAACGGTTGAATTTTTAATTTGACTTGGCAGTTGAGTTTTTCCTGTAAGCGCTTGGCAGTTGTTTTTTTTTTCATTTTGCTCTTATTTTCGTAATTAAATCATTTTATTTCGGTACAGTTAAAAGACATTGTGTCAAGAGAAAGACAAAGTATGTTCGGGACATGGGATATGCACGCAGATAAAAATCTTTAAGACCTTTGAACGCCAAGGAATACTTTTTCGTAGTTCCCTCGGGTCCATTTGCACAAGTAGTTAAACACAAAAATGTTAAAATTTGAAGGAGTGAAAGGTGTTAGTTTGACTACCTAAAGATGTTAAAATTAGACTTTCAAGGAGTTGCAGTTACACTTTTAATGGTGTTAAAATTACATTTTACGGATGTTACAAATATACTTTTAAGGAGTTGAAGTTACACTTTGAACTTGAACGGTGTTAATATTACACTTTAATGGTGTAAAATTTCACCTTTACCAACTTAACCATTTATCAAGTTAACTACCTATATGTGTTACATTTCAATTTTTAGGTGAGACTCTAACACGTAAATGTATAACAGAATGCTTTTGGAGCTTTTTAACAGCGGTTTGTTGTTGAAATAATATTTTTTCTCCTAAAATGAGTTACATGCTCACCGATTCAGAAATACTTCAACATACAAATATGTTAAATTTATCTTCAACTCCGCAAAAGTGTAATATGTGGGAATATTTATCCGTTTCGTACATTCAAAAACTGAATACATCAAAAAGAGTTACTTTGACAAAATATAAAAAAAATAGTTTTTACTACTTTAGGTGAAATTTTTACTCTTTTGGTGTAACGTTTAACTACTTACTCCCTAAACTCCGCAAATTTTTTATCTGTGTAATTTGCAATTTATTGATTTGTATTTCTTCGTTACATACTTGGTGGTATAAATTGGTTTAAAATTATTTTAATTAACCCATAAAGATGTGGCTACAGAACTGGTAAGTTTCAGTATTTGCATTACTTTTGGCAACTTTGAGTTTCAGCATTTGCATTTGCATTCCAGTCGAATTTGAATTTCAATAGATGTTTTTACATTTGTTAAATTTGCTGGTTATTTGTTGCATAAATATTATTAGACCAGTTTGATTGGCGAATAACCAAATTTGAGTGTGTGTCATTCAGTTTGTCAGATTGTGTGTTCTGCGATTTAATCAACCAGAGTCAATTAACTGTACACTCAAACCTATTGGGAAATTCAAATACAATGTATTTTTGGTAAATAGTTCTACATCTTAGGAGATAATCTCTGACAAGTTGGAAAACACGCTAACAAATGTATTTAAGCTTTTCAAGGAAGTCTCCAGTCTACGGCACTGGTCTGAGGCGAACTCATCTGCCGACGAAACCAAGTGTAACCAGCACGCTGTAACACCAGAAGTCAAGGCCAATTTATATCTCGTTAAGTATTTCGTAAAATTACGAGACCGATCAGATTGAACCAAATATTCATAGCACGACTTCTTAACAGACACACACCCTGCGTGTGGATCGAAGTGTGGTCTTTGGTCGAGAGATTTGCAAGTTAATGTGAAGCAATTTGTCAAACGACTGAAAGAGGCACGTGCACGCGCTAAGTTACGTGGGCTGCTGGAAAAGTTTCTGGAAACGGTATGAAAAAACGCATAAGAAATTTGGTAAACGGTATCATTGTTTATCGAAGTATTCGCCTTTGACGTCAATACACTTTTGCATACGCTCGAACCAATTTCTAAAGCATGTTTTCCACTCTAAAGGTGGTACCTCAAAAACAAGTGTCCGGAATGTTTCAACCGCTGCTTAAGCCGACGAAAATCGCTCACCCCGCATTTTATTTTTGATATTTGGGAACAAAAGAAATCATTAGGTGACAAATCAGGTGAATATGGACAATGACTCATTAATTCAACATTTTTGTTGGACAAATATCAACTGTTTGACGGCTGAGTGAGAGCTGGCGTTGTCATGATGGAGAATAATTCGTGATTTCGATTGTTTCTTCTTATTTGATCGATGACTTCCGACAAACAAATTGTAGTATATCAGTCAGGATTGACGGTTTTTCGATCCTTTAAGGCCACGGTTGCTACATGTCCAGTTAAACCAAAGAAACAAGCAATCATTTGCTTCGCAGCACTACGTGAACGGACAACTTTTGTTGGTTTTGGTTCATTTTGAAATACGCAAACGGTAGATTGTTGTTTACTTTCTGGCTCGTACGAATAGATCCACGATTCGTCACCAGTAACGATGTTATAAACTCAATTTGAACAACATCTATTGAATTTTTTGAGCATTTCTTCGCACCATTTGACACGACCCTGCTTTTGCGCTTCTGTTAAATTGTGTGGGATCCAACGACTGCAAAGCTTTCATACGTTCAAATGATCATGTAAAATCTGGTGTATTGCTTTCATGTCAATGCGTAAGGATGCTTGAATCTCACGGTGTGTCACATGTCGATCTCGCTCAAGCATTTCACGCACAGAATCTACATTAGTGGCAACAACAGATGTTGATGGACGACCTTCACGAAATTCGTCACCGAGAGAGGTACGTCCACGCTGGAATTCGGCAAACCAATTATAAACTCTGCTCTTTGATGGTGCTTCTTCTCCAAAAGCCAAATGAAGACGATCGAGGCATTGTTTCGGCGTTAGACCACATTGAAATCGTAAAAAATCATGGCACCAACATTTTCACGCGGGATTTCCATGTTTACACAAAATTCTCAAATGCTGTACAAACAAAACTAGTTCACTTCGATAGGAAGTGTCAACAGAATTATAGGCGAAAAACGTCAAATTTTTCAAATATGACAGTTGATAAACGCTAACAATTCTAGACCTACTAGATTCCAGAAAATTTTCCAGCAGCCCACGTATAAAACAGTCAACTAGGTCCATTGCGCAATCAAGTGTCTAGAGAGAATTAGGCAACGAAAAAACAACGTTGAGTGATTAAAAGGTTGGAACATTTGAACGTAGTAGACGAAAGATCTTACCCACTTGACCTCGATTAGTTAGCCAGAGTTAGGGTCCCTGAAAAACTAGTGGCGATTGCTATAAATTATCTTGCAAATTAATCGCGAAGGGCGGCATTTTGTATCACACACATCTCCCAAAATATCTGACTAATCAGGTAATTACTCCACCTTATCTTGCAAGTTGATCACTGAGGGTGGCATTTTGTATCACATACATCTCCCAAAACATCTCATTAATCAGGTAATTACTTCATCTAATTAAGTACACTCTAGATCGTCACACTGTGCGTTGGCTGATTGTACCAGAACGTGTCTTGGAATACGATCTGAAGTGACGAAACACTAGTACCAAGACCAATATCAATTGAATTGCCAATTTAATCGAGGAATAAAGTTCTCACAACACTATTTGGTTGTGTTTGCATAATGCTACCAACTACAGACCTTCAGTCTGTAGCAGTAATCTCGCAACGACATTCGAACATAAAATCCACGCACTATTTGCGAAATGTGGGTACTCATTAAAATGAATGGGATG
The DNA here is from genome assembly GCA_036172665.1 of Prosopocoilus inquinatus. Lineage (NCBI taxonomy): Eukaryota > Metazoa > Arthropoda > Insecta > Coleoptera > Lucanidae > Prosopocoilus > Prosopocoilus inquinatus. Next base: position 49,300,860 of record CM069870.1, read on the forward strand.
TCAGTGATTATAATGCATCTCTTCCTCAAGTTATTACCTCAATTTAAGAAGACCCGTACCAAAGAAGAAAATATGAAACATCTAAAAAAGCTGCGTATCTAATGCTAGCTAAATACCTATAACGAAATTGCAGAGTTACACAAATTTGTTAATTTAGAATTTTCTTAAGACCTTTAATTAAAATGGTCAGATTCCTAAGCCGAAGAAAAGAGGATACGATGAAAAAGATTCTCATCACCTATGTTTACCGCATGTTATAATGTGGCAGTGGTTAATAAATAGTACTGAGACTTATTTTGCATTATTTTAAAAATAGAGGACGTCTGGCCACCCTACCTTTAATCATTCCAATATAAGTAAATATTTAGATCCTCATACTTTCTCAAAATGGCCTCCGAAGTAAAGTAAAGCAAAGCTAATTGTCGAGGGATTTTTCTCTTTGCATCCCTCCTCTGTTCATTTAGTACAGAAATTCTTCTGCCATGATTATACATACTGACAATACTTATTCAATTTAATTCAAACATGAATTTTATCAAAAAGAAGCACATTAGTGAAAACTTGTGTTTTTATGTAAAATGTCAAATTAATTTGCTACAATTTGACGTTAATTACAGTTACAAGCACTCGCATAATAAAAAAACTAGTGGTAATGTCCACTCGCAACAAAAACGCATACGTTTTGGAAAATCGAACGGTCAAGAATACACACGTTCGCATTTTTAACGAATGCGTATGCGCATTCAAAAACGCGCTTGTCAAGAATAGGTCCCCTGGGGTAATTAGGACCATAAGCGTTGTATAGGTTTATTACAGGGTTCCGAAAGGTTGCAGCTACGAGTAGCAGGTAGCGTATTTTTAAATCATTAGAGCATGCTTTAGCGGCTGCAATAAACCGTAGCGTAGGTAGAATAAATCGAGACTTGAAGTAACATAACTATATATATCAGGGAAATATATTTTGGGCGGTTCAAATTCTAGTGAAGCGGGCAATATAATAGACCGTAGCATGTAAACAAACGCGAGGGCTGCGGAGACAATTAATGCCGCTACAGCAATGGTGTTACTCAGTATAACAAAAAACAGAGCAATATTGCCGCAATAAAAAATTACAGTTGTGTAATCAACTCATCTTGTTTAAATGTGTAAAGATTTTCAGAGTTTTTTCAAAATTAGTTGACCAGTTGTACCTTGACCGCCGGAATATATTGCGACATTGCATCATATAGTAAGAACGGCGTAAATTATTTTCACCGTCCCATTACACAATGTTCCTGTTCGATACATTTTTACGGCGCTACTGAAACGATGGCGTGTACTTATTCAAATCCTGTGCTAAACATAACTTTTGTAACATTTTGGAAATTATCAAAGGTAAACCTGGCGGACACACATTGATTTTTTTATCAGATTAAATTTTTTGATCCATTTAATTACTTTGTTATTAAGATTAATTTGTTTTATTCTTTGGACAGTTTTATTATTTATATGGTTGTTCGGAAAACACGTCGGCGTGTTGCAAGCTCTTTACCATATGTGAAATTCCAAGGCAAAAAAGTGTATACATTTTATTATCCACCACATTTATTAAAATGTACCACCTCGCTGTTTAGAAAATACAATCTAGAATTACCTGTTTCAATCAGTGGCGATGAACAAATAAATTTAGTGACATTACAGCAGCAAGTAAAATTGTTGAAAAATCCCCACTGATATTTAGATATTTAGGGCAATGCACAAACTGAAAGACATACATTTGGCTCCTATGATAGGATTTGCCATGAAAGTTTCTTTAACAGCCCAAATCATGAGCAGAACCGTAGCTGCATTTTTACATACTTTGCTGTCCAGAGATTATACTATACTGATATAATAGGCTCTCATATTGATTATATTTAATAATATTAAATTGTTGATTAATTACAGATGAAGTTGAATAGAGAAGTATTGCTACTGCTACTTTTTTTATCAGGTAGATGAACTATTTTATAGTTTTAATGGGAGCCAACAACAAGCAGGGGCCAAAGAATTAAAGTGTGCCATAAGGAAGATTCACCGCATCTTCAATATTGAACTGTTGAAGCAGTAAATAATTGGAAATTTAAGAAAGTAACAAAAAAAGGGAAAAGTAAAAGAAGAAAAGCCTCCGTCACAAACAGGATAAGTGACCTCCATGTGCATAAAAAAAGAATAACTCATTTACAGTCTCGGTCTCTTAATCAAGACAGCTTAGAAAATTTATTTGGCGCTGTCAGGTCAGGCTGTGGTAGCGGAGCAATTTATTGGTAGCCTAAAGACTCAAATTTTAAATGGTCTAAGTACTCAAAAATTTAGTGGCAACTGTGAGCCTGATGAACTCACTCTTTTAACAGATTCAAAAGAATTTTTAAATATGGGAGAAAATCCAACACAAGAATTATTTCCTTCATCATCAGCTTCTCATATGTCCCATGCAGCTCATGAACACATTAGTAATGTAGTAGATTGTGTAAAATCTGGCGAAACAAAAATATTGTCAGTAAGCTACGTAAGTGGTTACATGGTAGCAACAGTTTTGAAAAAGCGCAAATGTAACACATATATAGAATTACTGACTTCTAACTTCAATCGACCACACAATTTGTTTATTGCATTGAAAGAGTGGTCAAATATAAACAGTTTGACGTATCCTTCAAGGAATTTAGTTATGCAGTGCCCGGCAGAAAGTTGGCTACATATGGGAAAATTCTTTATAATTGATTTCTCAGAAAAATTTATTCTTTAAAAAAATGAAAAATACGTGAAATTCTTTTTTTGATTTCTGACAGGAGGTATTCAAACTTTGACACATGCATCTTAAGTTTGGAAAGATGCAAGAGCTTTTATGAAGAATATTTTTTTCTGAGAAATCTGTCTGCCGGTCACTGTATATGTATATTACCGTTTGTGTGACGGAGAACTTTATTCCATTGCTTGAAGGAAATATAATGCTAGCAGCAATAGAACACTTGAAAATAACTGTGGAATTTCCACACCTCATCTGTGATAGAGGCATCTCCATGTGATTGAATGTATTTTGTTGGCTGTTCGCAAAATGGCGGTGCAATCGGAAAAATCGAGAATAAAAGATTCCAAAAATAGCAAAAACAAATTGAAAAAATGTTACCTAAGTAAGTTAATCAGCGACGTTAATTATGTATTTTTTTCGGTTGTAAATTCATTCATTCATTCATTCATTCATTCATTCATTCATTTAGTTTACTCATCAGAGTAGGTGAGTTAGGGTGACATTTTTGTTGATATCACAATGAAATATAGACGTTAGATGAAACGGTTATGTTTATTTTCAATTTCAAGTTTATGATTTTACTACATTAACGTCACCTCGACGGTAGGTGCTTCTTCGTGTTTGACGGTTTAGTCAAGTTAGTAGTGTGGAATTGTCATAATATTTTTCACGTCAGATTCTGGCATCTATCAAAATTCAGGTGAGCAACTTAAGGAAACTAAAACACGGCCTGCTCTGACGAGAAAAAAGAGTAGATGCATAATATGCATTGCAAAAAATATCTAAAAACATATTTGTGCTAATATTAATATTCTCTAAGAGCATTGTTACCCCCTCGAAGAGGTACCCAGATATTGGTTGTTGCGTGAAGGTACAAAGACAAGGAATATACTATACGCAATACCTCACCTGCAAAACAGATTTACCTTTCGATGGAGTGCAGCGTCTGTCTTCAAAAAACAGTATTGAATATCAAACAGGACAAGACAAACCCTTGGCTCGGCTAGCTAGAAAAGTGAAACGTCAATCGAGATTCCAATAATTAATCTCAGAGTGCGAGTCAAATTTGCCCCAGCCCAAGATAACAATACCCCCCATGACCCTCGACAACACCAGAAGAGTCGTTCGAAATACTCATCCCCGAAAGAGAACCAGTCGTACAAGTCCACGCTTCGGTTTATTGTCACAATCAAAATAGAAATAAGTATTGCAATCAAAATTCAAATAAATATCAAGTATGGAGATAAGTAATGAGCAACAAACACGAGTGACAAATCTATTGAGGAGAAAGAGGAACCCATGGCTCTGCCTAACACGTGTTCATAATATTGATCATGGAACGTGAAATAAGTTAAACAACATTCTAAAGGGTTTTCCAATAAGTGTGTCAGAACTTTAATTCCAAAAGCAAGATTGATTTGGAATGGCAAATTGATAACAAATGAGCTCAGTACATTGTGTCAAGATAATACGGACAAGGAAGTTTTCATAGAGATCTCCATTTGAAGGCTTATAAAGATCAAGTCACTCAAAGATTTGAAGCCAAAGACTCTTAAGCAGTTGAAGGTCGATTCTTTTTTTGCAGAAAAGATATTGTTTTCCGATTAAGTACATTTCTGACTCAACGGGTTTGTAAACAAGCACAATTTTTACAAAAATAAATCACAAACAATTCCCTACCTTAAACGGAACTTTCAATACAGCATTACAAATATACCACCCGATTTGTGTCAAAGAATAGTCGCAAATTAGGCCTTCAGAATGCGTTCAGTCAGGCAAGGCATTTAAACGATATTATTTTTAAAACATAATGTCATCAATTGTTCTTCAAAATAGAATAAAGATTAAAGGATTATCACTTGTAGTTATCAGAGTGTCTTATTTGAAAGTTCTGACGCACTAATTGGAAAACCCTGTATTAAGGGAATTAAGGCTTCGGGTTGGTTATAGACTCTGAAGAGTTGCTGGATGATTGCAAAGGTGTCGGGAATTGGAACTTTGATAAACAGGGATTTTATATCGAAGCTGACCAGAATGTCCCACGAGTCTAAGGATATCTCATGATTTTTTTTTTGAGAAAAACTGAGAACTGAGGATAGCGGTTTCACTTGTACCTGCAAATAGTATATGGAGGTATATGGAGCACCGATCACCCCAGTTAGAGATAGCCGAGTCCGTGTAAAATTTTGGGTATACTTTCGCCTCCACAAAAATCGCAACTTTCCTTGTCAACTTTCAGATGTCGCTCTAAAAACTTAATTTATTTAGAAAAGCGCGGGATATTTGAATTGGTAAATTTAAGAAAACGCGGGATATTCGAATTCGTTGTAAAATAGGTATATGATATAATTGAACACGCACGCATTTTGAAAAAATATGGAAATGAATAAAAAATTAATGATTTTTTATTCATTTTACTATAACTATCTAGAATTCAAGTACAATGTTAAATAATGTAAGTATATTTTCACAAGAACATAGCTAAATAAGCGCAATATGCAAAGAGAAAATCGTTCAGAAAATGTAGTTTTTGTTTTAAATAAATTTAGTTCTTTTCATAACAGATAATATTCATTCGTGATGATGATAATTTTGATTTTGGTAATACCGACATTTTATATTGTGAATCTAACATTCTTAAAATACGTTCAAGAGAATGTCATCGAATTCTGTTAATAAACAAATTCCAAATTTATGCCCGATTTCTGAAACGATGCATAACTTTGTGTAGAGATAAACTCAACATAAACTTACTATAACTTCTAAAAGCCGTTTCTCAAAACTTTATCTGTCAATAAGAAAAAAATAAATAAACTGTATACGTAGCAACGTAATCAGTTTATACTTTTCATAAAATTATCTCCCTATAAAAATTTATCCTTATTCAAAGTTATTTATCGTTTCAGAAACCGGGCATAAATAACATACTGGATGTCTCAGAAAGGGCAGCGACTGGCGGTATTTAGCTAATCGTAATACGTACAGCTCCGGGAAACAAAAATATTATAGTTAAAGTGACCAAGAGAAATTCAAAGAAAATATTTTTAAATATCTTAGTTGGCCGCAAGGGGGCGCAATCAATGGACTCAACAATAAAAATTTATTTTACTAACGGATAGAATAAAGTGCAGCTTTGATAGCGCTATTAGAAAGTTGTATTAATTCTGCACAACTTTTATTTTAGACTTATTATTGTATCACCATTAATACAGGTGGAGAAAACAGTTGAATTATTTACTTATCATTGTACTGCAGTTGCTTGCACTAAAACATAAACATACTTACTATTATAAACTACTCCGCCGAATAATAAAGTCTGTTCAACATTAAATTTAAATTGGGTCAAGTGTAAAGTGACCATATTTTAATCAAGGTAAGGCGGGACAATCCAACCCAACCCAACCAAAATAACTTTGCTTTTAAGTAGTATTTCCTATTGCAACTAATGCCAGAAAACTAACCCTTGGCCGCACGAAAGCGCACTTTAAGTTGAAGTCTGCTATTACCAGGATCGCCAAATTTTCTGCAGGCCAATCTGTTGATAAAATGCAGCCGAAAGGCGTCAATTTTTTCTAAAATCTTATTCCAATATGTTACAAAAAATAGTAGACAATTACAGTTTCCTGTAATTTTTCTTTCTGTAAAATAGTAGATATAATTTAAATACTATCAAGAATAAATATAAAACTTCGTAGAAAATAAAAACAAACTAAAAAAGTCAATAATACGATTAAGAAGAAACAAAAAATAGGGAATTGAACGACGAAATACAGTGCGTAAAATAAATCATCAACTCATTAAGAAAAACAAAACAGAGGTGGTGCAAAAGAGAAAACAGAAAAAAACAAAAGAAGATCTACTACTTAGATGAACCAAAAACAAGTGAATCTTCAGACCAAGAAGAAAACTAGTAGAAAACAAAAGACAACTACAAAAAAACGTCAACGAACAAAATGTAGAAAATAAATTAGATAAAAATAAACAAAAGATTTCTCTTGAGGTATTTTTACAACAGTGTAAAACAATTTTTAAAAAACGGAGGGATAAAAAATTAAAATCGACAAAAAATTTTTTTACAAATAAAAACAAACTCATATGAAACAAAAAAGGTCTGCAAAATCGAATCAATAAAATGCGGAAAACCAATGATTCAATTAAAACGAAGATAAATACGAAAAACAAACGACCAACGAGAAGAAAAAAAAAATTGGTGAAAAAATAATGATTCTTCGGCCGAGAACTTTTGCAAGTCAAAAAAACCATTAGGAAACAAATGGACAAAATAAAGCAAGCGAATCGTGAATAAAATGCAAAACATTAATTCTTTAAAACAAAAAAAGAAAACAAGAAAAGAGAAAATGAAATGAACATAAGACAAAAGAAAACGAGACTCGAAGTATTTTTGTCTACAGAGACACGAGTGCAAAGGCAAAACAAAAACCAATAATTAAAAGAGTGAGTATATTCCCAAATTTCTTCAATGCTGTAAAACCATTCTTCTTTCAAGAAATTCAAGAATTCATTTATAATCCAATTTTCTGTTTGACTTGACCAGCAAAAGGTATATTATTTTCAAAATGCGGGACTTTTTTAAAGCTCCGCAGGGCGCGGGATAAATTGTAAAAAATCGGGACTGTCCCGCCAAAATCGGGACGCATGGTCAGTTTAGTCAAGAGGGGTAAATAAGCAACAAGAAAAAAAATAGGGTACGGTGAAATATTAAACCGTGATTTATAAAGATAAGATACTGTATTAAGCGAGCTTTAATAAATAATAATAATAATAATGACAAATAAATTAACTTTCTTAAAGATAAATTCTTTTTCCATTTTTGCCTTTAGCTATATGACTAAAAAGAGCCAATATTTTTCAAACAGGAATAAGGACTTAGATTTAGTGATTATTGTAAATGTCAATTCATAATTACAGCTATCCAGCAAAATTCTTAGCATTATTAAATTTACGTCAAATAAGTATCCACTTTTTTTGGCGGCGACAGTAAAAGTTATTGACGGAAATTTGCGGGATGTGACGAATAACTTGTTAGAGTTATTTGTAAATGGATTTTTATTTTTATAGAACTTGACAGAACTTCTTATTACATGAAAAACAATTATTGTTACTGTACTAAAAAACAACATATCCAAGCATGACTTGATGTGTATAATTCCAACACTCCCCCTCAAATCGTGCTTAAATGTTGAATGGATCGGAGTCCAAGATTTGAAATTCTTGAATGCTTGATACTTGGTAGAGCCTTGGTACGTACATCAGCAATCATCTCATCAGTGGATAAATATGAAAGAATTATTCTCTTATCCTTGAGTGTGTGTCGCACAAAATGATGCCTGATGTCTATGTGTTTCGATCTAGCATGAAACATCGAATTTTCGATCATGCAATTTCCCCAATCAGCGTCGGTAAATCCTTCCAACGTTTGACTGTTTTGAGAAAACATTAATTTGAAGTCAGCCGTTCTCCGAAGGTAACGTAACACGCGTTTTGCGGCCATCCAGTGTTGCTTCTGGTAGCAGGAATTGAATTGGCTTAGTACGCTGACGGCATGCATAATATCGAGACGAGTCCCTGTAGCGGCGTACATTAAACTGCCAACCAATTCTCTGAACGGGTAGTTGGTTTTCTCTTCATCTTCGTTGTTTAGATCTTTTGTCAATTTTGCACCGATAGCGAGTGGTGTTGCCACTGGCTTGCAGTTCTCCATGCCGAAACGTTTCAGAATTCCTTCAATGTAACTCTTCTGAGAAACAGACACTTGTCTGTCAGTTTGACAAATTTCAATGCCTAAACAATATCTTGCAGGGCCTAGATCCTTGACTTTAAAAGAATTCTTCAATTTTTCTTTGGTTTTAGCTTCTTTTCTTTTATCGTTTCCGAAGATCAAGATGTCATCTACGTAAATCAATATGTACATTGATTTTTCATCGTCTACGTAGACGCACGGGTCAGCCTCGGTTGGATAGAATCCGATGGTTCGAAGCGTTTCATTTAACTTGATGTGCCACTGCCGGCCAGCTTGACGTAAGCCATATAGAGCTTTACGGAGTTTGCATACAACATTCGATTTCTGCAATTCCTTTAATATGGCGTTTGCTTTCTTTGATAAAATATGATTCTCTTCGTGAATCATACGTTTCAGCATTTCATCTAAATATTCAGGTACTTCCATGAAAATGTCGGTGTCAACGTCTCCATTTACATAAGCTCTTTCGATGTCTAGCTGACTAATGCTTAGGTTGTCCTTGGCTGCCAATGCCGTAAGAAGCCGGAACGAACCAAGTCTTGCAACCGGAGCAAATGTGTCGAAGAAGTCGATCCCTGAGCGCTGCGAATATCCTTTTGCAACAACCCGCGCCTTTCTTCGACTCAGATTTTCATTCGCGTCGTATTTATTTCTTAAGATTGTACGACTTTTAATAACTTGCCCATTTTATGGTCTCGTGACGATGTTGAAAGTGTCATTTGGGACTAGACTTTTCATTTCTGAATAAATTGCGTCGAGCCATTCTTCACTGTCAGGACCAGAAATCGCTTCTTGGAATTGAATCTCGTCAGCGTTCATGGCAAATTCAGCATCTTCCTGTTCCTGTTCGTTTTCGTTCGATGAGTTTTCATCTGCCAGTCTTTGGGTTGCGGATACCATATGGTATTGTTTCGCCGGACGTCCAGGTTTACCTGTCAGGATTTTACGCGGTCTGCCGCGTCCTCGGTGTGACTGATTATTTTCAAAATCAGTTAATGCAGGACGATTGCTGTCACTCTGACGTTTTTCGCTAGTATTCGAAGTTGTCGGTGGAAATTCATCTTGACGGTCTAGTATTTGTACATTATTTTGCGGTGCAACTTCTAGAGTGGGATAATTTGCCCCAATTTCCGTCTCATGAATTGTTTCCGATTCTCATGGTTCGTCCTTAAACTCCAACTTTGACATAAATCTGACATCTCGTGTCACGTAAATTTTATTTTCAGAAGGCACCCATATTCGATAAGCTTTCGCAATATCTGAGTAACCAACAAGTACTCCTGGTATTCCTCTTGGGGAAAATTTATCTCTACTGAGAGACTTGTACAGGATAAAATTCTTGGCTCCAAATTCCCTCATGTGACTGACATGTGGGCGCTTGCCAGTCCATAACTCGTGAGGTGTTTTGATACCCAGCGGTTTCGTTATACAGCGTTTCTTATGTATGTTGCCATGGCGACAGCCTCGGCCCAAAAATATTTAGGCAGTCCGGATTCCACCAGCATGCAACGAGCTGTTTCGACGAGAGTCCTGTTTTTGCGTTCAGCAACTCCGTTCTGCTGCGGCGTGTATGGTGCAGTCAGTCGTCGTCGGATTCCCGCTTGCTTCAATTTTTTTTTCATTTGAGCATTACAGAATTCTCCGACATTGTCGGATTGAAGAGCCTTTATTTTGTGGCCAGTTTCATTTTCCACAAAAATTTTATATTCTTGGAACTTTGTAATTACTTCAGATTTGTGTTTTAAGAAGTAAACTACAGTCCATCGGCTATAATCGGCGATGAATGTCAAGAAATAACGGGCACCACCCCGTGATTGTGTTCGCATGGGTCCACAAATATCTGTGTGAACGATTTCGAGCGGGGTTGTTGATCTACTTTCTCGTCGAGGAAAGGGAAGAGTAGTGATTTTTCCAGCTGCACATGTTTCACAGGCTGGAAGCATTTCATTGGCCTTATATGTTGCGCCGGACACGGATTTACATTTAATCATAAGTGTCATATCTTTCCAATTAAGATGACCTAATCGTTTATGCCAGTCCATGGAAAGATTCGAATCGACAACTGTAGTTTTAAAAGTCTTATCATTTCCCTCTCGCAAGTAAAACAAGTCCCCAATACGATCCGCAATCATTTTGACATTTCCGTCACTGTCTTTCACATAAGCACATTTGTCATTGAATGTCACGGAATGCTTTTTGTCCACTATTTTTGCGACCGATATCAAATTTGTTCTTAGTTCTGGAACGTACAGAGTTTCATGAAACGTAATCAGTCTATCACGATTACCGTCGAAAGCCGTTACACGAACATCGCCTTTTCCTGTCACACGAGCCGTCGCATCGCTAGCCAGTTTGACACTACCATTGACACTTTTCGTGTTTAGAAATAATTGTGGGTCTCTACAAAGGTGTGACGTACATCCAGAATCGATGAATCCATTTTGAGTCTGTAAAAGATTCGTAAGTCACATTTGCGAGATCATGGGTGGTTTCATGTACAAAGAAATCATCTTGATTAGCCTTCTGTTCATTCTTGCGTTTTCTGAAACAATCTTCCGTCTTGTGTCCTTTCTTCTTACAATAATCACACTTCGGTCTTGGTTTCTTTATGGCAGCTTGATTTTGCACTTTTCGTTGTCCGCGTGTGTTTGACTGTCTCTTTTGTGACATTTGTCGAGAAAACAAGGCATCTACTCCTGGTTCACTGTTCTTATGCAATTTACTGTCGTGTTCTTCAATGATTTTGACCATGAGCACGTCAATATACGGGAGATTGTCACGAGATTTGATTGCATAGGAAAAATTGTCAAAACTTTCGGGCAGGCTATGAAGTAGCATTATTGATAATAAATCGCCGTTAATGTCAATTTTCATGGTTTACAGTTTGTCCACAGTGTCCATGAAGCGAGATAAGTAATCTCGAACATCATCTCCGTCGTGCATTTTCTCTAACAGCAGCTTTTCGAGGAGTGTTGCTTTCCTCATAGGGCCTTGAGATGCAAACACGGATATCAATTTAAGTGTTACAGTTCCGCAGGTGTCGTAGTTGACTAGGACTAATTGCCAGAATGAGGTCACTTTTAGCTTTCCTGTCTTGAATTGTCCATTCGTTCAGTGCAGCCTGCGTTGCGGCAAAAGCTTCACTATTGTCGCCTGATAACTCGGGTTTTGGTTTTTCGCCACTTACGTACTGCCACGTATCATTCTTGACCAAAAGAGCTTCAGCTTGTATGCACCACGTATCGTAGTTAAGTTTTGTTAATAGTTCTATGCGCGTTGAATTAACAACACTTGTACTAGCCATTTTACTTCTCGTCACTCGCGTGAATTACTGGCGCCCATAACCTGATGGAAATTTGCGGGATGTGACGAATAACTTGTTGGAGTTATTTGTAAATGGATTTTTATTTTTATAGAACTTGACAGAACTTCTTATTACATGAAAAACAATTATTGTTACTGTACTAAAAAACAACATATCCAAGCATGACTTGATGTGTATAATTCCAACAGTTATGACGTCGTGGACACTTTTTTATATGCGAAATTTTTGTTCAATTTAGAAAAATGAAATAAAGCCGATCTGAAGTTTTCATGCGAGACATTAATTTAAGTAACTTTTGAGGAGGATGTATTTTTCGTCCGAGTAAAGTTTTTGTTCCGCGTTAAATGTGAGATATTTTTCTAATTTTCAAGTGTTGCGATAATTTTTTGAGCTAAGTGTAATATAATATTTTAAGATGTAAAAGCTTTTTAACTTTTAACGTAACATAATAAGCAGATTATGAGATGGCAACGTGTATTCATGTAATTGATATACCTATAGACGCAGTCCATTTTAATTAATAATTTAATCCGATATAAGGAATACGTAATTTTTAAAAAGCATATTGTTTTTCTTACTTTTAGTTTAAAAGGAAATTAAAATATGGGGCCTAAGATACCTAACGGTGCATTTACAACGTATTTGTCAGATTCTTCCTCCTTTTTAAGGGGTAGGTAATTTGAGGGATATTTTGTCACTACTTTTAAAAAATTGTGAAAAAAAAATATTCTTTAGAATATTTGGCATAAAAAATTGTATTGTTGTGTTTCAATAAACAGAATAGTTTTCGAGCAATTGAGGTTTAAAACTTGGCACTCATCTATTACGTTTCTTACTCTTACCCCTCATCCTTATGTTATTACTCACTTTGAAAAAAGTATTATATGAAAAGATAATAGCTAATGGTACCAAGGATATTACCAGCTTTTTAACGATGCAAAATAAAATGAAAAGTGCTTTAATTTTTAAAATCTCATGAAAGAAGTTAAGTTCATCAATTTTAGTATTATTAAAATAGTATAAAAATTATTTTTAATCTTTAACGGTTGAAGTGTAAGGCAACTAAGAAAATTAATAATTAAGAAAATCGAGAGCGTTGAATGAAAACGAATTACTCATATTTTTTTTAATTTCGCCACGGAAATATTTCGGGACGTAATATAAAAGTATATGGTTCTTACACACATGTTTGTTTATTTTATTAACGCCATGTATATAATAAGTATGTAGATACTGAGCACGCCAAAATATTTGTTTTAAGACATTCTTAGGTGTGATAAAATTCGGTATCACATGATGATGATTCACTCCTTAGCTTTGTCTCTATTGTTTTTAATGTGATGGTGTTTCACTCCTCGTTTTTGTCTCTATTCTTTTTAATGTTTAGGTTCTGTCTGACGAGAAATTATTTATTCTTTAATCTTGAGCAAGTCGTATTTTTCTCAAAAAATATTAGTTTATTATTGTTTTGAAGTCGTCGGTGGGAAAGTGCTTCAATAAGGTATAGAGCTAAGCACTCCTAATAATTGAAAGCTAGTGCGCATCAATTTTTATTGGACTACTTGTTTGCACACTTGCCGCGCTCAATTTGATCTGTTTGACGGACTAAATTTTCATAAAATATTTAAAGGTAGAATTATAATAGGAGTATAATAAAATGAATGCGTTTATATATCTGTCGACTCGGTGAATAAGTGGTTAAGTCAAGTTTCATTACTTCTCGAAGCACGACTTTTAGACTGAAAAGTTGTGTAAAATAGAGTTTTTTTCAATAAGTCAGTAAACACACGTCACAATTAACTCCCTTTCAAACCAGTGCCTGACTTGGCTAAACATTCACTACGAAGAAAACACGGCCCTGCACCTCGTAAGCCACTTCACTCATTTTGGACAAATTTCGACTTAACTACTTGTTCACTGAGACAACAGATATTTATTACGTTTGAAGTTAATTGTTTGCGAAAGATTTTAGATTAACTATTAGATTGTCTGATATTTGCTAGAGTACTGAAAACCTAAATTAACTGTTCGTTCTTTAAAGTATTTCAATGCAAACAAACAAATGGTTGTTGGCATCTGCGAATTATTTTTAAAGGCGTTCGAGTGAAATACGTGAAAACGGATGGGACCATCTGTTTTAGTGCTGTCAAACGGAACAGGGACGAACTTACCGGTAAGATAAGTCTGAGGCTTCATCCGAGGCCACTGTAACTTACACCATACACTCCGGTCTGAAAAAATGTGTCACAACGCGCAATAGTTATACGAGGCTTTCACGGAAAATAATTGCACCGACCCCTCATGTAGGGTCAAATTGTCCGCGATCTGTTCAGTTGCGGTACAACTCTATAGCTTTCTATCTGGGACGGGAATGGCCAGTTCACTTTCTGAGCGCCACGACGCGCGCGCGTCGTCCCAGGACAACATGGAGAATTATTGATCTTGAAAAGGCAAACGAGAAAACCTACAGTAGTAGTAATATTAATATTATTACTTCACTTATTACTCAATTCGTTTTACTTGTTTTTGTTTCGGGATGCTTTTCGTTTTATAGCAAAACTGCTACAGATATGATTTGCAAATTATGCATATTTCATAAATTTTAACTTTTATAGTAAAAATTGATAATAATAATAAATGTTTTATTGAGGAACTTCGGCCGTAAACCTCTCTTCCACCTAAGCAAACAGAAAAAATGTATAATGTAATTATCCAAATATAACAACTTACATAATTTAATCATTAACAGAAGGCTAATAATAATAATTCTGTACATACATATACACTGTGTCCACATTTCGATGCTCACCATTGGCATCTCGGTTATTAGAAGACATAGAGCAACGGTTAAATGGGGAATGTTTTGCAGAATTCAATCCTCACAAAAAATCTCATTTAAAATTCACAATAACTTTTTTTTAAATTTTAAGATAATTTAAGCAAACCAAAATTTTACGATTTCAAAATTCCTCAATAACTCGGTAACACCTGATGTGACCTCTTCTAAACTTTTACATTGTTCAGACACTTTTTTAAGACAAAGTTTTTGATGCAAACAGAAACCTCCGATTGTCATTTGTTTTCAAGTTATTAGGGCTAACTTTTGTTTTTCATATGGCACTCATATTGGGTTTTTGGTTAGTTAGATGGTCTTTAAAAAGAGCTTTTTAACGATGTATAACATACTCGAAAAATTTTTATTTTTAGGGGAGATATTAACAAAAACATAAATTAATCCCTTTTGAAATTAGTAGGCTATAAAATTAAACACTCAATACTGTAAAATAACGAAACGATATTGACGTATCTGATATTTGGAACTGGTTGCAATATTGAACAGTTTTTTAAGTCGACCTCACCTTTTAGTACGCTTTCTTTACTTTTTTTTCTTTTATTACTTTTATTATCATTTCGTTATTTTACAGCATACTTAGCATACCTTTAAGCTTTTTCGTTGGTGTTTAATTCCATAGCCTACTAATTTCATAAGGGATTAGTTTATGTATTTGTTATCTCCCCTAAAAATAAAAATTTCTTGGGTATGTTTTACATCGTTGAAAAGCTCTTTTCAAAGACTATCTAACTAACCGAAAACCTAATATAGGTGCCATATGAAAAACAAAAGTTAGCCCTAATAACTTGAAAACAAATGACAATCGGAGGTTTCTGTTTGCATCAAAAACTTTGTCTTAAAAAAGTGTCTGAACAATGTAAAAGTTTAGAAGAGGTCACATTAGGTATTATCGAGTTATTGAGGAATATTGAAATCGTAAAATTTTCATTTTCTTAAATTATCTTAAAATTTAAAAAAGTTACGGTGAATTTGAAATGAGATTTGTTGCGAGCATTGAATTCTGCAAAACATTCCCCATTTAACCGTTGCTTTATGTCTTCTAATAGCCGAGATGCCAATGGTGAGCATCGAAATGTGGACACAGTGTATATACAGGCTGTCCATTTTTTGAGCCCAAGCATGGGGATCTCACTAACTTTAAGAGATACGAGGTCGGTTAAATTAGGCGAAAGTTGCGTATTTTCATGCTAATTAATAATCTGAAAAGCAATTTAAATTATTCCTTTTCATTTTGAAGATATTGAGAAAAATCTAAAATTTTTAATTTTCTCTTTTATTTTTTAAATCGAAAACCGATAAAGCTAGATATTTATAACTTACACATTATTAAGGCACTTCTTTACGTAAAATCTAAATCTGTCATTACATTTACCCGAGCTGTCAAAATTGCAGAGATGCGACTGTAAACTTTTTTTTTCTTATGCGTGCCATATTGGATTTTCATATTTCTAAAGATTTTTTCTCCGATTCTAACAAAGTATCACACATTACAGTTGGTCTGACTTTTTGACCAATATTTCAGAAACCATAAAGGTTTTGTCTCTTATGTGGCGCTAGCTTAACCAACTGAAAACGCAAAACAAATTTTGCACTCTTAAAAATCACTTTTTCATCACTCAGTTTTTATAATATTCTTATTGCAAACAACCCCCACTTTAATTATAAAACAATTCTTCGGGTTTAACAAGACAAACTGCAGTCAATTTTACATACCACACCAGGTGGAGAATTCTGAAAGAAACATAAGAATCGTCATTGGAATATCCATATCCATAACCCCATAAAAACTAGCTTAAACTCTGCAACTTTTTATATTATAAAATTGTGTTTCTTTGTACCTACCCATCAGAAAATAGTCTGTGGGAGATAAATCTGGCTCTCTGCTGACCAGCCGATGTCTCCGTTATTTCTTTTTAAAAAACATTTTAGTTAAACAATCAGCAACTCAGGTGTCATAAGAGAGCAGACCATCTTGTTGAAATCAACTGTTTATTGATGTATTTCATAAGAAACATTTTTTCACGAAAATTTAAGTATCCGCTTTCAGACAATGATGATTTCTATGTTCGCTGTGTTGCTTGAACAACTACCTACTCTTCATTGGTGACTTTGTATTTGGCTCCTCGGCATCGGATCATATCACAATTTGAAGGAAATTTGTATTTCCTTCTAACTGGCTTCTTATAAATGTACAAAATTTTATTCGTCATTCATTATCGCCGGGCAGAAGAAGTTCCATTTTTTTTCCTTCATTCTTCGTACCACTTAATGTGGTAGCTTTGAAAGAATTTGGTTTGTTGAGCTAGAAGTATTATTTTGCACTGAAAGCAGGAGTTGTTTACAATTAAAATATTATGACTCGAGCTTTTAGAATTTCTTCCGCGTTTTCAGTTGATCTAGCTAGTGCCATGTAAGCATCAACATCTTGATTGTTTCCACAGCGCCCTTCATAAAAATCAAAAAATAGAAATTTCGGCCAAAAAGTCGAATCAACCATAATGTGTAATGCATTGTTAGAATCGTAGAAAAAATCTTTATTTAGAAATATGAAGATCCAATATGGCGCCCATAAAAAAAAAAGTTGACAGTCGTATCTCTGCAATTTTGACAGTTCGGGTAAATGTAATGACTGATTCTACGGAAAAAGGTGCTTTAATAATGTGTAAGTTATAAATGTCTAGCTTTATCAGTTTTCGATTTAAGAAATAAAAACGAAAATGAAAATTTTAGTTTTTTCTCAATATCTTCAAAACGAAAACGAATAATTTAAATTGCTTTTCAGATTATTAATTAGCATGAAAATACGCAACTTTGGCCTAATTTAACCGACCTCGTATCTCTTAAGATAAGTGAGATCCCCGTGCTTGGGCTTGAAAAACGGACAGCCTGAAATATATATACAGTATATTCTGTAATAATAGTTAGAATGAAAATTCGATACGAGTGGAAGATTCCGAACGCGAGCGTTAGAATTTTCATTCTAACCGAGTAACAGACTGTATTTTCTATACGATCAGAAAGTACGAATCAAAAACAATTAAATCTGAACAAAGCAAGTTATTTATTGAAACAATTATATGTATTCCGTTTAGCATAATTATGGAATAATATTCTGAATAATACACCGTGATTCAAAAATGCCTCCTGATATTTATAGTGTGAATAGAACATAAATAAAAAAAATAAGGTCACCTTTTTATGCTGGGTGTCTCGTAAGGTACGGAGGAGATTGAAAAGGCAGCTGTAGGACATCAAAATATACCTTTTTTCTTAATTCGCTTTTGATCAAAACTCAATAATAAGAATGTTACAGCAGTTTAACTTTCTTAATTTCTTCTTTAATGTACACTTATAGCTTCTTAATTAATAAAAATTATGTCACAAGCTTTAACTTTATTGTCAAATAAACTCTAAATTTATCGAAACCACCATTCATAAAATGTCTATGTGAATCTATTTCCAAGTTTTGTTTTAATGAGTAGGCGGTGCACAGCAATACGAGAATCCGTTTTTGGGCATTAAAAGAAAAAATGATATAGTCGCATCTTTCATGTGACTACATTTTTTTAGATAGTTGTTTCATGTAAAACAGTGTTAAATTAACTCTTAAATACCCCAAATTTGAATTCAAAACGTGCAATGTTACTCCAGGTAGTAACTTTTGTTTCTTAAGTAGTTTCACTTCAATTTCTCGTAACTTTTTAGTTATTGACTTGTTACCAAAAGTTTATTAAGAAAAAAGCTTTAGTTTCATCTCCTCTAGCTACCCTTTCAAGCGCATTCGTACGTTATGCGACACCCAGTATTATACACCGTGGCTAATTTTTCGAAGCTCGGTTGAACTTTAAAAGAGTATTACTATCAATCTTTTTGACTGCAGCCCAGTTATAGAATTGATTAAATAACTAAAAATATGCGTGAACAATAAATGATAGTTATTTATTTACAGATACAGGAAAGTATACCGGAAAAATGAATAACAATCGTTGTGCATGTTATTGATTTTTACCAAAAATTTATTAGGGAAATATCTTTAATTTGATCTCCCCTAGCTACCCTTTTAATCTCCTCCGTAGGTTTCGAGACACGCAGTATAACAACACAGCAGTAACTGAATATAGTTTCCAGCACAACGAGGCATGTTCGCATTGTTCTTGCAACGTATTGGTTGAAATTGGTAAATTTTAGGGTATTACCATTACGTAATACATGCATCTTAACTTTTAGAACTCAATTACTCCAAAACAGTTTAGTTTATCGAAATGGAATTAGAGATCCTTTTTTGTGCCAAATAATTCCAAGAATATTTCCTTTACAAATTTTTGACGAAGTATGTAAAAAAATAAAAAGTTAGGGATAAAATACTGAAAGCTATCCTTACAAAATATTGTTGCGGCATGAAACAGACCATTCCTAGACTCGGTGACTCGCCTCATTCCAGTTACACCGATCACGCAACGCCCAATGTTCCTTCTAGAATTCGGAGAGACATCTTTCTAAGTACGGGACCACCACGTTAAGCGTTATTTCTAACTACCTAGAGGAAGGAAGCAAAGGCAGTCGACAACGAAGGCTCTCTGGAATAGGTCTGATACCTGCCGCAACAGCGATGCCCATAATCCGTGTAATTTGTAAATAAAATGTAAAATAGTTGTAAATAAAATTAACTTACGAAAAGAACTACAAATTGGTGACCCCGACGCGATTTACGCCGTGAATTAGTGTGTTCGAAAAATTTTAACGCGTCTCCGATTTTTTATAACGATGTCGCTCTCTAACAATACAGAAGAGCAACCGGGAATGATAAGCAGTGATATCGCGCGCGTACTGGTTCGCATTCCACCATTTTGGACCGCCAAACCGGATCTGTGGTTCATTCAGTTGGAAGCACAATTCGCACAAGCCAGAATAACCGCCGATTCTACAAAATACTTCCATGTCATCGGAGCTTTGAATCCCATGCAGCTAGAAGAGGTAGAGGACATACTCACAAATCCGCCGGTAGAAAATAAGTACAACAGCATTAAGAAAGCGCTAATTGACCGTCTCTCAGCATCACAAGACCAGCGAATCCAACAGTTGCTAGAACGTGAAGAGATCGGAGACCGTACACCTTCTCACTTCTTGCGACGTATTAGAAGGTTAGCGGGTTCTACGGCTTCTGAAGATTTTATGAAAGCGATATGGTTGCGACGCCTACCCGAAAACACGCGCGCCATTCTTGTCGCGCAATCATACGCTGCGCTAAGTACAATGGCAGAATCAGCGGACAAAATTCACGAAACGCTTTCCCCGGTAAGCCAATGCTCGGCAGTCTCGAAGGGAGATCAAGGTTTGCATTCTACGCTGCAAGAAATAATTAAACGATTAGATAAGCTAGAATCGCGTAGACAACGATCACCTTCGCCGGCGCGAAGGGAGTCTGAACGAAGTCGTCGCGCATCTCATCGCCAAAGGCAACCCTTCAGGTCTAGTACACGAGCAGAAAACAACGGGGACGAATGCTGGTATCATCAGAGATTCGGCGATACTGCAACGCGATGTCGGTCCCCTTGTAGCCGCTCTGCGGGAAACGCTCGGGCCGCACGTTGATGGCGTTAGACAGTGATGGCCCGAAACCACGCCGCCTTTACATCACCGATAAGAAAACAAAAATTGCGTTTCTAGTAGACACTGGTGCTGGTCTGTGCGTATTTCCTCGGTTAAAGACACACGGCAATAGGACTAAAACCAACTATAAGTTATATGCGGCAAATAAATCCGTGATTACGACTTACGGGACTATTGTATTAAATTTAAATTTAGGATTGCGATGTGATTTTGTGTGGCGTTTCGTAGTGGCAGACGTGGACAAACCCATCATCGGCGTAGACTTTCTTTCGTATTTTGGATTGTTAGTGGACGTTCGTAATAAGCGAATACTCGACAATACCACCCACTTGGCAACGTGTGGCTCCGAAGTAAGGACTATGATTAACTCTGTCAGAACAATTAGAATAGGATCGGAGTACGAAAGTATTCTGCTCGATTTTCCTGAAATCACACGCCCAACAGGTGCTGGAAATACGGTGAAGCAAAATGTCGTGCATCACATAAATACAACACCTGGTCCACCGATATTTTGTCGGCCCAGAAGACGCGCACCAGATCGATTGCAGCTAGCGAAAGACGAATTTAAAATGATGCTGCACGAAGGTGTCATACAACCATCCAAAAGTTCTTGGGATTCAGCACTACACCTGGTGCCGAAGAAAAACAACGAAATGCGACCGTGTGGTGATTATCGTGCGCTTAATAACCGGACAATTCCCGATAGATATCCTATTCCACATATCGAAGATTTTTCGCATAGACTTGCTGGGATGGAAGTTTTTAGCACTATCGACTTAGTGCGAGCTTATAATCAAATACCGGTAGCAAGCGAAGATGTGGAAAAGGCAGCCATCACGACACCTTTTGGACTGTACGAATTCCCACGTATGCCGTTCGGTTTAAGAAACGCAGCACAAACTTTTCAGCGATTTATCGACGAAACGTTGCGGGGACTAGATTTTTGTTACGCGTACTTAGACGATATTTTGGTGACATCGCAAAACGCTGAAGAACATAAACAACATTTACGTCAGTTATTTCAGCGTCTTGCTGAGTACGGTGTTGTGATTAACACGGACAAATGTGTGTTCGGGCGAAAAGAAGTGCGTTTCTTAGGATATCTAGTGAATAGAAATGGCACGAAACCGCTACCCGATCGAGTGGAAGCTATTTCCAAATTTCCGCAATCAAAGACAGTGAAAGAACTTCGTCGTTTTCTAGGAATGATAAATTTTTACCGTCGTTTCATTCCGGAAGCTGCGCGCTTACAACAGCCACTTAACGCGTTATTACACGGGTCGCTAAGAAAAGACGCGCCGGTATTGTAGACAATAGAAACACAAAACGCGTTTACGGCCGTCAAAGACAGTCTAGCCAATGCCGCTTTATTGGCACACCCGACCTCTGGAGCACAATTATCGATGATGGTGGATGCGTCCGATTACGCAATCGGAGGAACGCTTCAGCAACGTAATGGTAGCGCGTGGCAACCGTTGGCGTATTTTACAAAGACTTTAACTTCGGCTGAGAAGAAATATAGTGCTTATGACCGTGAACTTCTGGCTGTGTACGCCGCGATCAAACGGTTTCGAAACGCTATCGAAGGAAGACCGATCACGGTTTATACTGACCATAAACCACTAACATTCGCATTTCAACAAAAGCCAGACAAGTGCACACCAAGGCAGTTCCGATACCTAGATTTCATAGGCCAATTTACAACAGACATTCGTCATGTAAAAGGGAATGTAAATGACGCAGCTGACGCCCTCTCCCGAATCGAAAAAATCTCAACCGCCGTTAATAGCACGGAGTTAGCCGCGGCTCAGCACAACGACCTGGAGCTGAAGCAGTTACTACAGGATAAGCACAGCGGATTACAGCTGAAGAAAATTAAGTTGACCGACGAAATCGCTGATTTGTACTGCGACATATCCACGGGTACAGCTCGACCTTACGTTGTCGAAGCTTTGCGAAGACAGGTTTTCAACAGCTTTCACTGTTTGTCGCACCCTGGTGTAGGAGCTTCCCAGAAGCTAATGACTCAGCGATACGTATGGCCAAAGATGAACCTGGATTGCCGCAGATGGGCACGATCCTGTGTACAGTGCCAACGAGCGAAAATCTCTCGTCATGTTGTAGCGCCGATCGGTTCGTTTACGAACGACGCAGGCCGTTTCGAGCACGTCCATGTCGACATCGTGGGACCGCTCCCTTCTTCTAGGGGTTTTCGCTACATGCTAACGTGCGTAGACCATTTTACCAGATGGCCTGAAGCAATACCGCTCCCTGACATCGAACGGTGGCGCGAGCAATCGTGGAACAATGGGTAACCAGATTCGGCGTACCCCTGCGAATTACAACGGATCAGGGTCGTCAATTTGAGTCACGTTTATTTAAAGAATTAAATGAATTAATAGGCGCGACTCACATACGAACGACAGCTTACCATCCGGCAGCGAACGGAATGGTAGAAAGATTTCACCGCCAACTCAAAACCGCCATAAAATGCCAAGAGACAGAAAAATGGGTCGACGTGTTACCCATTGTTTTACTCGGCATCAGATCAGCTCATAAAGAAGACCTGAATGCTTCTGCGACGGAGTTGGTGTATGGATCGATGGTACGACTTCCTGGTGAATTTTTCGGTTCTCAGTCCGCACAGTTGACGGCAGACTACGGACAGCAATTTAGAAATCGTTTACGTTCTCTACGACCAACACCCGGAACACGTCACGAAAATAGAAAAATATTTGTTTTCAAAGATCTGCATACTACATCGCATGTCTTTGTTCGACACGATGCTGTACGACCACCGCTGCAACCCTCGTATGACGGACCGTACAAAGTTATTGAACGAAATGATAAAAATTTTAAACTAAAGATAAATGATACGGAAATATGGGTCTCCATTGACCGTTTAAAACCAGCCTATATTGAGGCTGATAGATTAGACCCCACAGCTACCTGTTCGAAGACAGCGGGCAGTGACTCGAACGCACCAGACTTAGGAGGAGCCGCCAAACAAATTTTCAACAAGATCCGGCCGTCGTGTTCGATTCACCGACCGATATCAAGCGGGATTTTAAAAAATTTATATTTCTCTGTTTATTTTTGTATAGATAGCGTTTACACTGGCAAGGGGGTGATGTAGCGGCATGAAACAGACCATTCCTGGACTCGGTGACTCGCCTCATTCCAGTTACACCGATCACGCAACGCCCGATGTTCCTTCTAGAATTCGGAGAGACATCCTTCTAAGTACGGGACCACCACGTTAAGCGTTATTTCTAACTACCTAGAGGAAGGAAGCAAAGGCAGTCGACAACGAAGGCTCTCGGGAATAGGTCTGATACCTGCCGCAACAGCGATGCCCATAATCCATGTAATTTGTAAATAAAATGTAAAATAGTTGTAAATAAAATTAACTTACGAAAAGAACTACAATATATATGTTTAAAAATTTTATAATTTAAAGGATCAAGAAGATATTATCAAAAAACAATATTTTTCACTCCTTTTTCAGGGCTTATAACTCCCTTATTATTTGGTTTTGGAAAAGAAGTTATATGAAAAGGTAACCTTATTTTTAGATTTTCTATTGACCCTGAAAATATCGGAAGACATTTCTAAAACACGTGCAACACACATAAGAAGGAGGTGTTTTAGAATAAATATTCTATCTCAATTGCCAGAATTTTTAGTTTCTTTTATTAAAATTGATTTAGGTATTATTACATATACTAATGGTCGTAGAAGATAAAGAATATTCACTCTGCAGAAATTTATTCCGAAGGCATTTCTGGTTCTCTATTTTATGCCACTGGTGATATGGACCCCATTGTATAAACCTATTAATTAAAGTAATGCAACTAATTATATTATATTATTACATTATTATAAAAACATATTAATTCGTTCACATAAATATAAGTAACCAAACGCTCACCCTTTCCTTCGGGCACTGGGAACCTTCCGCCACTATCACCTCCCAATGACACATTGCGCTAATGCAAAATACCATATCTTTACAATGATATGTCAGAGACAACAATTATTTACTCACCAGGGACCGACCCCCAGTCCCCAAGGCCACAACAGTCTGCACTTGCTCAACCAACCCTTTTGGTCTATTTATAACTCATACTCGTGCCTCCATCTCTCTTAATGGTACCAACCTTGGGTCTTCCAAACTCATTTCCGTTGCTCTCTCATATGCTCCAATTCTCTAAAATATTATTTCCACAAGTACACTCTACATGCACCGCAGAGAGTCTCACTTAGGTACATGCAAACACGCTCTACCCTACGTATTGGTACTATCCGACCCGTAGATTGAATGCCATCAAACTATTCTTCCATCAGGTAGTATGGTGTCTCACCACCGGCTTCCACCTGGCACGCACGTAAGGAGTGACAATTCCTTAGGGCCGCCCTTTATATCGGGTTCTGAAGAAATCACCACAGAACCGTAAACTGTACGTCGTTCACTCTGGGCTGCGTTTTTTTTTTAATCTTGTTGGTACATACGATCCCATTAGGGGTGGCCACACATGCACGATGTCCCTGACGTCACCGAAGCCATCCCCCCCAACATCAATCACACAGTGGTCAGCGGTCAAGTGATGTAGCACCTGCCACCCCTCTACATCAATGGGAATCACTCATTTGTACCATGCAAGAAATAGATCAAGCTAATTTTCTACATATCACGCAATTTGTTACAATATACAACTTATCTCTACAGCGTACTACATTTCTTATCCCTCCGGCGTGGTACACAATATTTCTAAAAACATCCTTTATATACGGACCCTGTATAAAATACACGCAAACTGTAAGCATACGCAATCGTCGCGAGTTTGGCCAATTATGTGCCGCCGCGTAATAATTATTCCAATATTTATTCCGCACGTTTTACGCAGTATTAATTATTAATACTCCATACAGTTATTAGCACGTGCATCGTTTAACTGTATATCAACGACTGCCCTATCCCTTGGGGAAAACCGTCGCCCAACCGATTTTGTTTACATTTCTGAAGTTGTTTCGCATTCCAACCGTTCGAATTTAGATATTCGGTGCAGTTTAGACGAAATTGAATTTTAAAGAATTTATAATTTAAGATATTAAAATTTCGTCCAAACTGCACCCAATATCTAAACTCGAACGGTTGGAATGCGAAACAACTTGAGAAATGTAAACAAAATCAGTTGGTTAGCTAACACTAATATTAATATACAGGCCCGCACGCAATTTGATCGAATACAAGATTTTGTACCGCCCACTCATAGTACGCAAAATCATTGATAAAATGCAAATGTTCGAGTTAAGTAGTCGAGACCCATATCACATGGAGGCGGCCAAGCATTGCGAGCAGGTAATCCCGCTTGCGAAATATATTTAAATCTGCCTGAGATAAATTCGAAGCAGATAATTATTAAAATGGTATCCTTTTGAATGAAACTGGTTTGAGTAAAAGCCAGTTTCATTCTGTCATTTCGGAGCACGTTTCCAACTATTTTAATTTGAAAAATTTTGTTGCAAATCATTTTTGATTGCAGTGAAAACCTCGAGCAGCTTCTGTACAGCTGTTTCAGCCCTATTTGGGGCTTCTTCAGCAGAAACGTAGGACTAAATTCCCACTGCAAACCAAAAACGACTTGACCAATTTCTTCGCAAATACTATGTAATAGTGGTGAATATAAGGTTCTAAATCGACACACTTCGTGTTCAAGTAGCGACATTAGTGATTTTTTCTATCTATCCTTGTCGCACAATAATCTCATCCAGGGATAAAAAAAAACACAGTCTAAAGTTTGTTAATCAATGTGAGGTTTCACAAATGGCATTTTACTATAGGTGACTTCTGTCGCTTAAAAGTTTGAATCATGTTTCAAGTAGTTTGGACCTGAATTTCGTAGTTGCAACAAAACACCATACTTGAATTTTTGATTGACGGTTCATTTGTAAATAACCATAATTCAATCCAAACAAGTTTTAAAAATAGAGAGATTCAAAGAAAAGAATGTCTGTTTTTGAATCAAAACACGATTTGGATCACAATTTTGTGAGCGAAAGAAAGCACCTTATGGCTGCGGAGAAAAATATAACCTAATGCATTTTTAACTAAACAGTCAGCCGTAAACTACTACCATCGCACAGTGGTCTAGAATGAACAGTTAGCGCGAAATAATTCGAGAAATTAAGTCTTCATATATCACGTAAATTAAAGTAATTCTGTTAAGAAACATCACAAAGAATATGAAAAAAATATAAGTTTGCAAAAATATTGTTTTAATTCTGAATAAACGATTGTCAAACTTATTTTACAATTTATTAAATCGTCATTCGTGTTGACACCAGTCGTCTTTGAAAGATCTTGCTTTTTAAAGTTATCTATGTTTATTTCTATGTTGTGTTATATTTTTTGCAATAATAATCATACACTGAATATGTAATACATTTGTTACTATTATGTCTTTAATGTAAATATTTCTTTGGCTTGCCAAATTACTTGCGTGTCAAACAAAAATAATTTCAGAAATTAAGTGGACTCACAAAAAAAAGGCAGATGTTTGCAGATGTGGAAATGTACTTTTTTAAGATCAATGTATATTCAAAATTCATTATTAAAAAAAAAGTGCAATTGTGTGCAACTTTCTTATTTTTAATTTTTTTTTTTTTTTTGAGGTGCACTACAACTGTTAAGCACACGGACTTGCTATGAAAAAAAATTATTAGAAGAGATCTGAAATCTCTTCTTAACTGAAACAAATATATTATTATATTAAATATAAATCTTAACTTACAGTTCTCTATTACATGCCTCGGGACCCCCGCTACGCATGTAAAACTAGATGTTTCCCCTATTAAATTATTTTAAATCTATGATTTTAAAAAATAAATAGACTCACAAAAAGATAAGTCTCTGCAGATTTTGAAATGTCCTTTTTTATGAAACACCCTAATAAATGCCTAATCTGTACGTGTATGTATTTATACTATTTAGTGTAGCAATTACCTGCCAACACCTGGACAACATCAGATAAACACAGAAATAATATGTTATTGCGAAACCAGTGGTTTTAAAATGTTGGGAAACACTGTTTTAGAGTATAAAATTATTTGTTTATTATCACTGTATGCTTTACATTTCTTGAAAATCTATTTCATTACGAAAAGAAGTATTTAAGTAGAAATCATAATTATTTTGCGCTAAAACTGCAATCCGGACCACTGTGCATCGTAGTAAACAGAATTCCCTAAAAGTGTTGATTTCCTTGTTGCTCTTGCGACATATTGCTACGTTATTATTATTTTTCGTGCAACAATTTTTGTTTATAATAACGCATATAAATTTTTGTTAACACGAAACTCTTATAGGTCCAGGGTCGTGACCTTTTCGTTTGTTGTTTATAACACTTTTTTGGGTTCTTTTCTAATTGTTATAAGTAAAAGCTCAATTATAATTTTGAATGAAATTCAGAACAAATTAAAATCGTTTATTTTTTTATGGGTTTATTTAACAAATTTTTGATTTTGCAACAATAAATGAAATGTATTTCTTTAGTTTAAACGGGTTATAACAAACTAAGTTCCAGCAATGGTTAATTAATTAAGTTATTAATTGTTTTGATATTTATTTTTGCGATAGTGATACGTTAGCTTTCCTTTAAATGCTTATTATTTGTCTTGACATTTAACGTTAAGTTTATTTGAACAATCCTTTATTAACATTGATAAGTGATTTAAATAGTTCCCGACGTTATGTTAATAATTTTCTTCATCTCACAGCTTTTGTCCCATCTGCACTTTATTATTAATGTACACGCACGCATTCGTTCAGTTATTTAATTCAATGATAATCTCGACCCTGTACTTTCGTTTTTAATTGACTTTTTTGGATAATACCCGACGCGGATGTTTGCTGGTATTTTGATCACTTCCTGCGAAAATCGCTCCATCCCCTTATATAGATCATACAGGAAAATCACCTCCCTCTCGTTTTCTGATTATCCTTAGAACGCGTCATTCCCAATTTCTAATAAACTCTTTTTTGTTAAATGAGTTTTATTGCTTTTCACAAAAAACTACTTCCTTATTACTGTTGCTACCGACTTAAGTAATGTTTTAAAATGTTCCTGAATGAAGTCCCTTTACAGATATCAAACAATAATCTCCGTACACATTTTGTTTTGTTACCACAAATGTGTTTCTTGTTGTCGTGATGCTTGAAGACTTCTTCTTGGCTTACGATCACCTTTTGTGTTCACCTTTTGCTAGGCTATCATTACTATCATTATCAAAGGGAGGATCTAAGAAAGTGAACTGCTTAAAATCAGTTTGAGACAGCGGCAGTCCGACTCAACACGGGGGTCTAAATCGAAGCGTTAAATGTTCCGCCCGCTTATTTAGAAACAACAATTTAGTTCATTTGAATTAAATAGATACACGACACGTCTCTGCAGCACACTCTCTCGTGCGCATCGTGTCCGAGCATTGCAGTCAACCGCGACATTATTGTGAATCATGCCGTCCTAATGTATTATTACTTTGGTTTACCGATTCTTCACTATCAGCTAGACGCGCTGCGCCGGCAAATATGAAACGTGTACACAATCTATTTATAACATCGCACCGTTTCGTTGCAATAGTAAAGTTTTACACATTTTTCTGTCCGCCATGTGATTATTATAATCAAAATGAAACCTTCAATTAAAATAACATAGCAAGATGTATTTGTTATCTTTGTTACACAATAATCTCGGATCGGGAATATGACGACGTTACCTGAGCATGTAAGTGTGATGATTTACTGACTTCACTTAGGTGAATAGCTGGTGAATAGATAAAATAACGATCGCTTTTTGACCTGACATTACAGTAGGATAGACAAATTGAAGCGGGTTTGCTACGCAATAAGTTTACCCCATGCAAGGCGGCTATGCTTGCTGTCAAAGCGTAATGAAAGATTTGCAACAAATTTTTTTTTAAACTTTCATTATGCCTTAACAGCAAGCATGGCCGCCTTGCATGGGGGACTTATTAGGAGCAAATCCGCTTCAATTTGTCTATCCTACTCCAATGTCAGGTCAAAAAGCGATCTAGGATGTCGCTGTTTTATTTATTTTAATTTGGTTTTAAATTGTGAAAAATTACATGTTTTTGATTGTTTTGTCATCCGGTTTTTGACTTGGTCCAATGATGTTTTTGAATTTTTAAGTAACCTTGCGGTTAAGTTTAACTCAGACCATTATGGGTTGTAGTGTTAAAAAGTTTAATCAGGGGTTAAAGATTGCTTATGACAATAAAAATGGCGGACTGCGGGTGCCACCTGCTTCAATTCCATAACCCTACGTTAGCCATCCAATGTTTTAAAGCCATGCCATGATAATACAAATTCCCATTTATGAAACATCACTTTGATTAACAAAGTTTCGACTCTGTTTTTTCTTATCCCTATATAAGTTTATTGTGCCAGAAGGATAGATAGAAAAAAATCACTAATGTCGCTACTGAACACGAAATGTGTTGAATTTAGACCCTTACTTACAAAGGATTAAAGTAAGGTATATTTCGCCACTAACCGGTTACGAAAAGCATGGTTAGCAGTAGCGACGTCACGGTTATGAGAATACGTCACGGTTAGTAAGATTCGCCAAAATGAAACAGTTACGGTTACTGGTTTTGTCAGAGAGGTGGGAAAGACTAGAGGGCGCACTATTCAAATTTTGTGGTCCAACGCGCGAAAAGGTCGGGGGTAGGTTGAGGGCAATAAACAGCTTCTGAACCCGGTCCCTGAACGAAGTGGTTTCCATGCCAGTGGCGTACATAATTCCAGTATTGTCCGATTGAAAATATATCTAACAAAAGTTACACCGAACTTGAAAACAGGGGAGAAAACAGTTTTGTTTAACTGTACATTAACAATTTCATTAGAACAGAAAGTAAATAAATAAACAGAGGTAGCTAAAGCGTTTTAAGATAAATTAATCAACAAATATTAACTAAGTATTGATAATTTATTTTATTTTCAATTGAAACTAGATTTTTAAATTAAAAACATAAGTTGGCAGATTAATAGGTTATTTAAAGCTTCTAAAAAATTACAGAATATATCATTTAAATGTTCAAAATTTGTTCGTTTATTACGAAGTCACTTACCGCGAATCGGTATAAAAAGGAAATAGGTAAAGCGTAAATAACTATTTTTCATCCTTCACCGCTATACTAGCTTTATCGTCCCACACTAGAATGTGAATCAATATTTTTTTAATAACACAAAAAAATATATTTACATACAGAAAGAAACATCAGAAATTAATTATAAAAAAATTTATTGTCCTTTGAAATGTACAAGTTTTGTACATGAAGATCGTATAGAAATATCACGTTCAGAATAATTCTTACAGGAATATTTAATTCTTAAATTTAAATAAGTGTTTGAAATTGCTCTTATGAGCATAACATTATGTGAATGCTCGATACTTTTAAACAAATTCTTATTAGAAAAGAAATTAGAAATTTTAATCAGCAATTTTAGATTATTTACTTTTATTCCGCTTTCAATTTTTTCGGTCCTATAAAATTTTTCGGTTTGTACACAAATATAAATAACATCGTTACTTGGATACACTAATCCACCTTTGTCTTTAAAGTCAATTAAACTGCTGACTAAATTTTCTTTTACTCCAAATAGAGCTGATAAACATAGTTCACACTTCAATGACATACTCAGTTTACGTGATACAAATCCTGCAATGTAAGTAGTAACTTCTTCAGCAAAATTTGATAAACAAGTCTCTGTAAATAAATAAGTGTGATCCCTTAAACTAACATCCATATTTTGCGATTTGTTACCTTCATTAAAACTACACCTATTATAAATTATAGTATGAGAATTTATAATATCCTCTGGTTTCTTTGTACTAGGACAATTTAAAATATTGATTTGTTGAAGAGGAACGCAATTTCCAATTCCCCTGTCAGCAATTTCTGCATGTACAAGCAATTTTTTAAAGGCACTTTTAAATTGTCGACAGGTTGGGTTATCATTGCATCCCCCTCGAGCTCTTACAGCTCCAAAAAACATTTCCAAGTGATCCTGACCACATTTATAAACAGGAAGGAACTTTAAAAGGGGTGTTCCACTAGGGGGATCAATGAATTTATAATACATTTCAATGACAGATCTTAGACCTACTAAAAATCCTAAGAATCCTGTTTTCCTTTGCGACTGAAGAACTAACTGACCATCCATAAATTTTAATTTTTTTATGTAATCTTCAAAGGAAACCATGAACTCCAACACTTCATTAATATTCTTTTGGCATAATGCTCTTTTAAAACCATAATCTCCTAATTTATGGGAATTTAAAATGTCGAATGCATTATTAATTTTCAAAATAAATTTTGCTGTAGCACCACAGTCTTCAAAATCTTTCAGTTTTAATATGTCTCGACAAAACAGCAAGGACTCGGCAACAGATTGACTAAAAAGTTGCGTAGCCAATTTTACTTTCATTTTTTGCTTTGCGAAGTAGATATGTTTCTTTTTCAACTTATTAGCTAAGTGAAGGCCTTCGTTTTCTTGCAGCTGATTTAGAAGTTCTAGATAATGAAAACTTATGACATTGTTGTCATCATCAATTAATTTCTTCTTATCAGAAAATGTATTACGTACGAGTTTACACATGTGGGGTGGATCTGGCATTATATTTGTCGTGTCTTCACCAAAGGAAGGTTTTAAATTGTCGATATCTAACCTGCATCCAAGTGATGTAGCCATGGTAAAATTAGCAGCACATCCGTCAAATGTAATATTTGTAACAATGACACCACATTTTTGCATTAAAAAGAGACATTGTTTAACCAAAGATGCTTTCTGTGTGCTACTCAAACTATTAATAAAAAAATACCCTACTGGAACTTTCCAGGTATCATTTATAGCGACTAGCATAAATACAAGTACTTGTTTGGCTTCTTCCTGGTTACACAGATCCATAGGAATACCCATATTAACAAAGCCATGGTATTGTTGACCATCCCATTCAATAAGTTGGTGAATCGACATTTCATCAAATGACAGAGAACATAATAACATTTTTGGAGATTCCATTTCTAACATACATTTTGACCTCGTAGAAATCATACTGATAGTTTCTTCAATAAAACCAGGTTCTCCACTGATATTGGAATACCAGGATGCTATGGTTTTAACATGCGGCAAACAGTTTTCAAAATACCTTCGGACAAACTCATATGCTTTCGGTGAATAATAATGTAGTGTCACTGCAAATTTTCTTAGTTCTTCGCCATATTTTCTTGGAAAAATTTTGTCATTTTTTTTTTCAAGTCGTTCCATCAATTCACAAACTTTTCCAAAACTACCCAATGTTTGCTTTAAGTTTAGTTGATTCCTTTTCTTGTCCTTTCTGTATTTTTTAAGTATTTTTAATTTCTTTTTCAAAATTCTTACTTGATTTTGCAGGCTGGAATTTTTCTCAGTCAGTTTTTTAATTTTATTTTTTAACTGAACCACTTCAATTGTCTTAGTAGTTAGCTTTTTGATTTTTTCTTTCAATAAAAAGATTTGTTCCACTATGCAATCGGTATCTTCATCACTGGAATCAGCATCTTCTACCATGGAATAACCTTGTACTTCATCAGCATCTTCTACCACGAAATAAGCACAAGATTCTGCTACAGTTTTCTCAGGAAGTTTTGAATGAGAAGCATCTCCTATTGGTTGTGCGTTATTTTCTTGCAAGGCAAGCTATTAAAATAAGTTAACATTAGTGTTAAATAAATGTAAGTATTGCAGTAAACACTGAGTAAACATAAAAACCGATTACATTATTTGACACGCTCCAGTTAATAACTATTTTCAGTGTGGTTGGTTTTTATGATTACGATGGTACCTCACCCATCAAGTAAAAAGAAAATTAACATACCCTGTCACCGTAAGTGAGAGAAACAGTGGGAACGGCATTCTTTTTTAACAATACTTTCTTTGCAGAATATCTGTTGAAGCATTCTTCTGTAAAATGTGCAGAACACAAATAAATGATCCCGTCCTGTGAAAAAAGATTCTGATCCAACTGGCTGCCAATGAATTGCAGCCACATATTTCTAACTTCTGGTTTTGTGGGACATCTATCATAATAATTATATTAATAGATTTGCAAAATTATATATAAAAACTGATTACCTATGAAATGTTAAGCTTTGCTCAACAGACGTCTTGGAAGCCCTCGATGCTTTACATGCTTTGCAGCTTACCATCTTGCAGCACAATATCTCACGAAACGCAATAAAAATGATTAATATATAATAAACTACACTTACGATAAAACAAACTCTGTACACTAAATTAAAAAAAAAAATCACAAACTGAAAACGTAACCTCTAAATTTATAATATTAAAAAAAACACATGAAAAACACAAACTAAGCTAACCAAAACTTAAATTAAATCTAACTAAATACATAATTGAATATAAAGAAAGGAAAGGAAAGCAAAGTGGAAAATGGAAATCAACGTAATTCACACCTAAAAGCACACGAAGCACTGTGTAATGTAGTCATCTATGTGTGTAACCATGAATTCAATATTAATTATATGTACGCCACTGACAATCAGAAACTCGACGGCTGCTTCTTGGCGCGTATTTTAAAAGGAGTCATAAACAGCTCTTGCACAACTTCTGGTCTGGGTCAAAAATTTAACACGCGGCGTATAGGCAACGCTCCCTCTAGTCTTTCCCACCTCTCTGGGTTTTGTGGCAGTTGCATTTTAAAATTTCAGAACAGTCCTACCATCAATTGAGTTTATAACTGTTACAGAAAAAAGTTGTGATTAAATCAACTCACTGAATAAGAGAGAAACAACGACGTAGTGTTGTTCAATTACCGGTAATTTAATTTTTTTATGTTACCTTACCGGTAATGTTACCGTAATATTACCAATTGCAACTCAGGTGGCGACATCTCGCGTGGGAGTTACCAATTACACTTTTAACTAAAAATGTGATTTTTACTCAATTTTCTGATGAATTTGATACCGAATACTTAAGCGTTTCCGTTATACTTTTGGCTTTTATTAAAAATAAGTTTTGCAATATTTAATAAGGTAACGGTACCAGTAGATAATAACTTAAATAATTTGTCATTTGTTAATTAGCATTGAAATTGTAATGTTCAATATATTTTCTTTTTTTAATTTTGGTACGTAATGTAATTTAGGGTTTATATTTTAAGAATCTTTAAACAAATATAAAATTATTCAATTAAATTTTATGTAAAAAAATTAAAAAGCAATCCATAGCGAAATGTACCAGTAGATGATAGCAAGCCAAGTCAATAGTCTAGTAGATGATAACATTATGTCCCAGTAGTTAACAAATTTATAAAAATAAAACAACGTGCGTACTTAAAGGAAAATTTTTATTTAAGTAAGTACTTATATTTAATTTTAATTTAATGTAGTTAAATTAATTATAAGACCGAGAACATTTCACATTGGTCCATCTCTCTCACAGAGTAAATCCCTCGTTTGTTTATTTGCTCCGGTGGATTGATGTATTTTATTATGTCACTTTCTTCGTACCATAAAATGTCTGGTCGTATTTGGGGCCACTTCCAGTTATGGCCGCTTCTTTCCATTACATTCACCCTTAATTTATTATCCAAAACATTCATAATTTGTCCTGGATAGTAATTATTCTCGTAATGTACAATAACAAATTTGTCCTTAGTCCTTTGTCCTTCGTTATGAGATAAAGATTTGAGCTTACGTATTCTTTGTTTTTGGAGGGTTTTTTCAATTTCTTTTCCTGCTGTGCTTCCGCTTTTTCCTGCTTAGTTCTTTTGCGTTCTAATTTCTGTCGTTCTTTTTCCTGCTTTTCTTTTTCCTTAGCTTCATAATAATGCTTCCATTGAGACGATGTTACCACCGACGGTATTTTTTCTTTTGAACGTCGGGACGTTTTTTTTTCGGGAGTTTTTGGCCAAAAGAGGGATGATTTAAATGGAGAGGGAATTGTTATTATGGACGTAGAACTGACTGTAATCCCCGGTGAATTTTGTTGTCTGTGCAAGACAACAGGATTCTCATAATTTTGTGATACATTTCCATTTTGATTGGTTATCAATCTATCTTCTGTAGATTTGTCGTTTATGCTTACAAAAGTCTTACTATCACTAAGTAAGTTACTATCACCTTCGAGTTTATCTTTCTGGGGGGTATTTCCTCTTGACTCCAAGATTGGAAAGATATTATCTGGCAGAAACTCTTGGAGCCATTCACCTTCCAAAATCAAGCTGCCATCCTGGGTCACCATTGTACCTTCAAACAATACCGCGTCTCTCTCATAACTGGTTGTATCTTGTGCGATCCCTTCAATATTACATTTTAATTTTTTCCAAATGTGAAACAGGGATGTATCCTCAACTTCAAACATTGTAGATTTGAAAGATTGTAGTTTTTGTAGTCCAATTTCCTTTTCTATATATTCTAATACATACTGATCTTTATCTACACTAAATTCAGTTTATTTCTATGCACCTTCAGATGAAATTTCGGACGTATTAATTTTCAAAATTCTGTTATAGTTTACGGCGACGGCTTCAAACGGAAACAAACCGCATTTTCGAAAACCCTTTTGCAGAGTTTCTTTAGTAATACCGTTCGTTATTGCTTCTTGCAATACTGGAGCGAAGTCTTCTCTTGACATTTTTTTACCCTCGTTTGCAATTTTCCATTTGTGAAGTTCAATTTTCCATTGCGATTTCAGAGATCGAAAGACGGCGACGTCCATTGGTTGCAATAAGTGTGTGGAATTTGGGTAGAGCGCTACCAGTAAAATGTTTTTATCCGTACAGAAATTGCTCAGTGGAAGTGTGAGATGTGACCGCTGTCCATCTACGAAGAGGATTACGGGTAGACTAATATCATTCCGTAAAATCCATGGGTACAATACATCAATGTCATCCAGCCACTTTCAGACTTTCCCACGCCCCAACCTTCTGGAATTTTTTTAACAAGATTTGCTGGGAGTCTTTCGTAATTATAAATGATCATTGGAGGAGCCAACTCTCCGCCTGCATTTCCGGTTATAAGAGTGGTCAGACAATCTTTTTCATTATTCCCAATAAAATTATACACAGCCTTTTCTCCTTTTTTGACAAGTACTTTATTCCCTTTTGGATTGAGAAAAAAAGCACTCTCGTCAGTATTGAAAATTCTTCGTGGATCATTAATCACATCCAGAAAAACATTTTCTCTTAAAAAGTTCTGAACTTCTTCAAACCACGAACGAATTGCAAGTTTACTTAAAGACGCTCGATTAGAAGTAAGGTTTTGCGGAATTCTTAATTAAAGCTGCGGATGCCCACCAAGCAAAAAGATGTTATATAAACATTATGTGAACGTTATTTTGTTAGATGTAATGTTTACGGTTAAACGTTTTTAATGTAGAAAGTAACGTTATGCCAATAGTTCTATGTCCTAGTAAGCGATGTTGCAGAATAACGTTACAAAAAAAATGTTGACCCGACGTCTCTTTATTAACGCTGCATAAATATAAATTGCAATGTTTTATTAATGTTTACATGTAATATTATCTTTATGTTTCCTATACTTGTTTCATGAACGTTCCTTTAGGAATGTTTCATTGACGTTCCTTTAGAAACATTGCACTACTGTTGCAGTACAACACACAGTGTTTCACTTCTCAACTGCATACCCCTGTCCTTTTTTTTATTTTATTAACACATGGATTTTAAATTTTCGCCTTATCTAATCATGAAAGGTTATTAAGAAAAGTTGTTTAAAATTAGGAAATAACCCCAATTCCCATATTTCAGCGAAAATTTTTGATTTTTAATTATTTGAATAACAGCAAAATTTAGCTAGCTGAAATATACAGAACCAAAAAGATCATTATCTATATGTTATACTAAGCCTTCATCATGTGGTGGCCTTTTTTTCAGAGGACTGTTATTTTGCTTTCCATGGGACAGTTACAAAAGAAAATATTGATAAATGTATTATTTCAGCTTGTCTTTGAATAATTAAAAATTAAAATTTTTCGCCCAAATTTGAGAATTCGGATTATTTTCTGATTCTAAACAACTTTTCTTTGTAACTTTTCGTGGTTAAACAAGATCAAATATGTTCATTTTTTGCAATTTGCAAAAATTTAGAATCGATCCGTTAATAAATTAAAAAAGTCAGGGATTTGTAGCTGTGAAGTGAAACACAGTGGCTATCTTTAAAGCAAACCGCATCGCATCTTTTTGCAAACTAAAAATCCGCAGCAATCACTACCTAACATAGTTTTTGTATGTCAGTTCATTCAGTACTGATTGGTGCAAATTTTTAGTTTAGAATATGAAGCAATGTAACAGATCCTAAAGTCCACTTCGATAAAGCTGCTTTAACACTTGTAAACTTTAAAATGTTTCATTACAGCGCTACCCCTTTGCTGAGGAGCCCCCAAACTGGGTCGAAACAGCTGTCTAAGTCATCCGACTGTGATCGAAATTGTATTCATAATAAGTAGTTGCAAAGGAATCTTACTCACATATGTATAATATTCAAATTCTCCTTATCCTGAGATTTCCGTATTTTGTGAGACAGAGATAGATTTAATAAATTCGAAACTCATCCTCTTGTAAGAAAGTCCCAATGACCAAATGCAAAGATAAAGTATATCCTGTATTAAAGTATCTACATAGATTATATTTTCTAAATGTGATAGAAGGAATCTAAAAAATACTACGCAGTGTTTATTAATACAATTAATGAAACTTGGGTGGACATCCATATATGTATTTACAATCAAAATAATATGTTGAAAGACGGAATATAAAAATATAAACCGTGAAGGTCATAATAATTATAAAATCTAATCCGCTTATTAATCTGAGCAGGCGAAATAGGTGTACTTGCAGGCGGGAGACAATACAACGTAAAGCTGCGTATCAGCTGTGTCTATTCGCTGAGTTGAGTTTTGTCCAGAACTTCTATGTAATCGTTGTTAATCATGCATTTGCTTCAAAAACTTGTATGGCTTCATCATCATTTTACCATGCTAAAAATTTTGTTCTCGGTGAGGTGGCAAAATTCTGTAAATATGAATAATATGAATTAAGAAAATGATATATAAGTACATTATAATGTCAAAACTATTAAAGAAAATCGTATTACTTACCCTTCATCAGTTTATCCTTATTAATATAAAAACACTTTAGACGATGTGACTAATCTGAAATTTATCTGTTTTACAAATACGTAAAATAAATAAAGCATTTTACCTCTATATTTTCTACGTGTATATTGCATTCTGTATTCTATCATTAAATTGTAGCAAAGCATCACTTTCGAGGATTTATCAAAAAACGATGGTGCAGCCTAACTGCATAGGACTTTTTCCCTTTGCCTAAGACAATGTCTCTTTCCAAATCTGAAGTGAAAGCAAATGTTTGTCTTTTTGTTAGCTTTGGCTTAAAAGTAAGATAAATCCAGCACAAATTTTATAGAGTAATACAATTGGCTGTATTTGTAAAAATTTTCAGTTGATTTCCACTATTTTGCTCTAAATTTAGAATTGAAAGGGTGTAGTGGATGAAGGGAATTTCCGTATTGACATCTTTATATTTAATAAATAAACTTTTTTAAATAAATTTTTAAAAGTGTATTTCTTATAACGAGCCTTCAACAAAAAAAAAATACACCTCGAGTAGCCTTGGAAACAAAAGTACCATCGCGAATTAAGAATCAGTAAAACTACTTTTATTGTCAAAGTAAGACCATAACAAGAAACTTCATTCTGACTTTTGTTCAAAGTTGGGTTTAAACCAAAATATTTTGCTTAATTTCTACCAAAAATTAGAACTTTATCCCAGTATTTTTTGGTCGCGATGGTACGTACGGTAGATTGAACAGTACAAGTTCTGTGGTAATCGCAAGAACTGTCAGAATACAAAATTTAGGTTATGCGATGAACCTGAATTCAAGCTATTTTATTTTAAATATGAAAATAGTACTTTCAAAATTTATTCTAGCATTGTCACTTTCACCAATAAATATGCTAATTTGCAGATATAAAAAACTAGAATCTTATGTACTGAGTCGTACTCAGTGTACTTCCCATCTTCTTCCAACCTCAAGTAATAAAATGAGTTGAAGTGCATGTAGTGCACGTCAGTGGAAAACGCTATCAGTTTTTGTCACGTAAGAAGTCGAGATATATTTTTTATTTATAGATCTTGCGTTTTTAACACTAAACATTTGAAAGAGGTAGGTACAAATTCAAACTGCGACATATTGTGCATGTTAACGATGATTCATAAACATACAATTTAATACGTAAAATATAAGTATTAAATTAGCCCACAAACTGCTTACCTCTTTATTAAATAGATGATGTTTCATGTCCCCAAATTAAGAACAGCAACGACAATCAGCACTATCAGCAGCAATCGGAAAATAAGTCGAATAAGTTTAGTAAATTGACGGAACTAGTGAAGTGTGAAGGGAAAGCTGCGACGCCATAATATTATTGCGCAGATGCGCATTAAATAATTGTGACATCGTTGAATTTGGATTGTTATTATAACAATTCAATAAAACGTTACTTATCATAAAAATATCATATTCCACCAATATTATGTAATGTTTTATGCCAAGCTGTAAAATTATTTCGATATTTTCAATAAATGTTATTATTCTGTTATGTGGTAACATTACATTGGTGTTTCATAACATTCCATATACCAGAAAAATTTTGTGCAAATCGTTTTTGATTGCAGTGAGAACCTCGAGCAGCCTCTGGACAGCTGTTTCAGCCCTGCTTGGGGCTTCTTCAGCAGAAACGTAGCTCGACATTCCCACTGCAGACCAAAAACGACTTGCCCAATTTATTCGCAAATGCGATGTAAGAATGATGAACATATAAAATAGCGACATCTTACTATCGCTTTTTGACCTAACATTGCAGTAGGATAGACAAATTGAAGCGGGATTTGCTCCTAATGAGTCCCCCATGCAAGGCGGCCATGCTTGCTGTCAAAGCATAATGAAAGATTTTAGAAAAATTTTGTGCAAATAGTTTTTGATGTCGCTATTTTATATGTTCATCATTCTTACATCGCATTTGCGAATAAATTGGGCAAGTCGTTTTTGGTCTGCAGTGGGAATGTCGAGCTACGTTTCTGCTGAAGAAGCCCCAAGCAGGGCTGAAACAGCTGTCCAGAGGCTGCTCGAGGTTTTCACTGCAATCAAAAAGGATTTGCACAAAATTTTTCTAAAATCTTTCATTATGCTTTGACAGCAAGCATGGCCACCTTGCATGGGGGACTCATTAGGAGCAAATCCCGCTTCAATTTGTCTATCCTACTGCAATGTTAGGTCAAAAAGCGATAGTAAGATGTCGCTATTTTATATGTTCATCATTCCATATACCATTCGTAATATTCTATCAACATTTTGTTCAAAATGTTGCTAAATTGTTGTGCTGAAAACGTTTCAGAAATGCTATGTAACATTCTATGCTTAGTGGGTACCTTCTCAAAAAAGACTCATACCAATGCCTTCCCAGTTTTCCATCCTTGAAAGGTGTTTTTCGATTTAATTTCTTAATTATCATCTGAACACTATCTAACAGCTGTTCTTTCGTAACTGGGAAGCCTTTTTTACCTACATCCAAGATCCACTGCACAAGCCTTCCTTCTTCTTCCTTGGTCAAGTAAGGACAAGGATCCATTTTCTGTTCAATGGGATTTTTTCCATTGTATTTTTGATACAATGTTGAATATGGAACATTATATTGCAAACTCGCTCTCCTGAGACTGCTTAGACCGTTTCTGCTAGCATCTAATGCTTTATCTAAGTCTTCCTCGGAATATTGAAAAAATGATCGTTTCTGCGGTGCATTTTTTGAACTTAATGATGACATCCTAAAAAAGATAAAACTGTGTTCATTTGCGATTTATCGTAGCATTTAAACTCACATATCATCTACTCAAAATCACAGATTTTTGAAATAAACCAGTGGATGATAATAGTTATCATCTACTAG
Source organism: Prosopocoilus inquinatus (assembly GCA_036172665.1). Taxonomy (NCBI): domain Eukaryota; kingdom Metazoa; phylum Arthropoda; class Insecta; order Coleoptera; family Lucanidae; genus Prosopocoilus; species Prosopocoilus inquinatus. Next base: position 49,342,244 of record CM069870.1, read on the forward strand.
ACCAAGGTAAATTTTTATGTCCCAGTAATAAATTTGTGAAATTAGAGGTTAAAAAGTGAAATTATGTGGCCTTTTTTATTTTTAATCCACGCATAAATTACTTAATTGCAGTTGAAAAATCTTTACACTTACTTATTTTGAACAGGACGTCCGCTAATGCCTTGCTTTTTCATTAACGCACCTTGGTCGAAACGCTACCGAACAACCACTAAATGGGTGAACTACCCAGCTTAGCATTAATCTGTTACTGACATCTATTGCAAATGTTGGTTTGGAAGTTATTTGGTAGCACTCTAGTTTAAAATCAAATTTAAAGATTTGGTTTGGGTGAAAACTGTACACGTTTCACAAGAAGCTTTTATTATAATTTATCATCTATTAGCACTTGATCGACTACTGGTACCATTATCTTATTATGTATTTCCACTAAATAAATTTATGTGTAAACGAAAGTCATTTTAGGTTATGAAACATTTATTATCTTTTTTAGTACCTATTTACGTTTTTCCTAAATAATCAAAAGTATTCCTTGGCCATTTCTTTCATTGGTTTACTTGAATTTTGCAAGTGTGTGTTATCTTGACGACAGAAGTAACAAACGGTTACAAATGAATGTTACTTTACCGGTAACATTGAAAATTTACCGTAAGGTAATGTGGTAATTTTAGCGACTCACAACCAGTGTTGCCAACTCTTTGGACTGGAATAACCCACAAAATCGCTGATATTTCCCCTTTACCTCCACATGCAAAAATAAAGTTCCCCACGTTTTCCCCATAAAATCAAAGCACGTTGATTTTGATTTTTTTTTTAATTGTTATTTCTAGGATCTTCACAAACGAAGTAAAATAAATGTATTTTTTAATAGTAAAATACAAAGTTTTATTTCTTAACCAAAATTTTATTTTATAATAGAAACCAACATTTTATTTCTAACAGAAAACAATGTTAAGAAAGGAAATTTAACTCTTGTAAGTATATGTATATAACAAAGGAAATGTAATTCTTAAAAGTATATGAGTAATATTTTTGGTCGTCAGTAACTGAAAATGTCTCTTGTTTGGTTTAAAATCAATGCAGGTTTTATTACTGTTTTGTAGAAAACTGCGTATAATATCTCACATATCGGGTGTCGCGCGCCATGTGCTCACCTTTCTAGAATCTTTATTTATTAATAGATTAACTTGAATCTTGGAGACAATGAACTAAACAAAAAATGGAATTTTTCGACATACTGCTAGCCGTCATAGGACTTCCGGTTTCGCTGGAAGTGATATCAACTTTCTTATTTTAAATGGAACACCCTATATATTTTTACATATTTAAGATCTACGGATCATTACGAGTCCGAATACATATCAACTGATAATTTTGGTTTCCATGACAACGAAAAAAAACTTTTTATTTTTCATTCTAGAAAGCTATGAATCGCAGGCTTTCAATCTAATGCGACCAAGTGTTTCGAGAAAATCACTCCCTTGACTGTATTTTGCTTTTTAACATTTTTACAGCATTTGAAATTTTCATTAGGTCGTAACTCATTTTTTTAATAGAAACTCATATGTTTCTTAGCTTAGTTCAACAGCACATTTCTTTCTGAGTACGGTGATACCAAATACATCATATTTTCTTTGAAACTCATTTGAAAATAAGGATAAGAGTATAAAGTTTCAACAAGACATGCTCTATTTTAAATTATTTATTTATTTATTATTATTTTAATTATAATAAGTTGATATCACTTCCGTCAGAACAGGAAGTCCTATGACGACTAGCAGTATGTTGGAAAATTCCAGTTTTTGTTTAATTTATTGTCTGCAAGATTCAGGTTAATCTATTAATAAATAAAGATTCTAGATGGGTGAGCACATGGCGCCAAACCATACCTATCCTCTTACCATTGCTACTAGGTTCCTTTGGATCAAATCACAGAAAAATAAATGGCAGCAATAGAACGTTTCGTGTTAGTAAACCGGTAAACATAAACGCAAAGTAAACACGCAACTTGACCAAAGCAGATTGACATTTTCAAATTTGTTGAGGTACCAACCGGAAAAAAACAAGAAACTTTCCGAAAATGTTTGTTATAATTAATTTTTTTTTTTCGTTTTTACATATGAAAAGGTTAAAAAACTTTCACTATTTTTTCCCCATAAATTTACATATTTTTGCTTCTCTCCCTCTTCTCTCCATTTGTTGTTTTTTAAGATTATTTTCCTCACGAGTTGGCAACACTGCTCACAACCCTGCAACAATGGGCGCGTTCAGTGGATGCGTTGCTTACTCAGCAGTCGTTTGTGATTGGCTATTACCTTCATGTGAGCCAATCACAATAGATTGCTGAGTAAGCAACACAGCCGCTGAACGCGCCCAATGTTACGCAACTCTCTGACCGGAATAGGAAAATAGTAACCGCGGTAAGATATGTGACGTCATAGAAACAGTCACGTGACCGGTTAGTCGTGTAAAATTGTTAAATATTTTTAACAGTGTGAACTTTGTGTTTAGATATTTTCTACAGATTTTTTCATTAGATTATGGGAGTCGCGATCCACAGGTAAAGAAATAATGTCCTTTTGTGTCGTGCACTGTGATGGTTCGCCGATGGCACTGTAGTAAAGGTAAACAAATCTACAGGTTATACTGACTTCTACGTTTTAACATTGCGTACAACTTCTATTCTTAGCAATTCATTGCGTAGCTGCAACTAGTGGGGATTTTATCTTTTGAGTTGGCATGATTTTAAGGTTCATTTGAGGAAAAAGATATTTTCCACCTGGCACCGCTGCAGTTGCATGGACTGTTAGAAATGTGTCTCGTAGACATCTAATATTATGGCTGGTTGTACATTTCTGGGAAGTTGGGAGGCAAGTTACAATAAATTAAACATATTTGCACACGTACTTAAGAATAAGAAGCGAATACAAAATTTCCTTTTTTTTTTTGTTTAGGAAAGAATATTTTGTTTTCTTTTGACGTTTGTTTTGACAGTTGAGCGTTTTATGTATTTACACGTAATAGCTTTATTCCTTTTAGAAATGCTTGGCTTGCCACAAAATTTGTCAGCATCAAACGTAACATGTGATCTGTTGATTTGTGTCAATCTGAGTGTGTCCACCAAATAGTGTAAAAACTAATAGAAAATTGGGCGTATTTATGTCACCCTTTAGCTGCTGTTTGATCACATGTAAAACCAAAATAATCTCTTGGGCTGCTAGATATAAAGATTTATTTTACGGACGGGATTAAGTATTTTCTACAAACATTAACTTTTTCATTCAAAAAAAATAATTTTCTGATAGAAGTGTTTTTGTTAGGAAATGTTCAGATCAAACATTTCTGAAGACGCATAATTCAAACTCTCGTGTATTCTTGTGTTGATAACAAACAACACAACACAATTGCGACACAACAGCTATTTTAAAATGAGTACTGTTGCCAGGTCTATCACATCAAAAATGAATGAATTTAAAGTGACATGGTGCACATTACATCAACTAAACTAATATAGCTATTGATTGAAGTAATTTCCAGATTGTAGGATATGGATACATTAACGGAGCCCACAGTGAAAATTGTGGATTGGAAGGGTAAGTAATATCTATAGTATTAATTAATTTTAGTTATCCGTTATTTCAAACATTTTTAGCATTCGATTCAGGTTAGATGATACTGGTGATGTTACATGGACCATCTCAGATGAACTAAAATCAATTCCACTTTTCACTTGTGATACTTATGAAATTGACAATGATTCAGTTTTACGTTTTGGAGCGTATGCTGGACATGTTATTGAGTTTAGAGTATGTCGCTCTATACTTATTAAAAAAAGTTTTAATTACTACTGAAACTTTTAGTCGGAACCAAGGGAACCTAGAGACTCTATGATTTTGAAATGTGAAGGATGGTGTGTTTTACATTGCAGACGCGTGAAAGATGAACCTGATGAGCAGAATATAAGTGTACCGTATACTTTATTACCTGCTTTAGAAGATGGATATTTCTCAGATGTGAAATTAATAGCAGCAAATAACAAACAAGTAAGCAAATTCTTAATAAATTTGTTACAAATTGTTTTCGATAGCAGTGGATCCCTTGAGCATACTCTGTACAGTTGTTTCAGCCCCATTTGGGGTTTCGTAAACAGAAGTGTAGCTTGAGAGTTCCACTGCAAACCAAAACGACTTATCCAAGGATATTCACAATTGCGATGTAAAAGTTATTGAGAAGCTTAAGTAACGATATCCTGTAATCATTTTTTTAACCTGACAGTGAGTAGAGAAGTACTAGACAGCATTATTTTTCAACCCAGTTGATAAAATTGAACTTCTACTGGTGTCAATCAACTACTAGTGCAGTCTTGATGGAGTCTCAACAAGTGCAATAAAATACATCTGTGAAGTGATAGCCAATCCCTTAGTATTTCTACTGAACTTATCTATGACACCTTCAAACTTGCCGTTGTGCTTCCTAAAACAAAAACGGCAATAGAAACAACATTGAAAACTACCGACCTATAGCTTTGCTCAGTACCCTTTCTAAAATATTTGAGAGACTAATGTACACAGCTTCTATAAATTCTATAAATAATTCTAAGAAAATAGGAGGTGTTGGAATGTTCTGCCTTTCTTTGATTGTAAAATTACTGCATTTCTGACAGTTGTTTGTCAATTTGACAGAAATATTCATTGGTGCATTGCATGTTTTGCTCCGAATGTTGAAAATTTACTGCAATTTTAATTTTCCTGCAGTGAAGACAATTTAGATATGATATGGTATGTAATTAAGTTACTGTAATGGCTGACAGTAGTATTAATTAGATACCATCTACACCTTTTCAATTTCAAATTGGGACTAAACAGTTTCAAATTGGGATTAAATAATTTCAAATTGAAACTAAACAATTTCGAATTGGGTCTAAACAATATCAAATTGATACTAAACAAATTCAAATAGGGAATAAACAATTTCAAATTGGGAATAAACAAATTCAAATTGCTCCGTGCCTTTCAATTGAGGATGTTTTGAGAGAGGGCAAATTTGCCAATAATCATTTGCTGAGATTTTTCCCGTAAAGTCCAATGTTGAACCCGATTGAATTCGCATGGTCCTGTCTAAATGCTGGTGTTAAAGAGGCTCAGCAATCCAAATGCCACAAATTTTAGTAGGTGAAGCCAATCATTACGCAGATAGAATATCGTTTACAAAATTAGAAGATATAGTGCGACAAAATATTACTAATAAAATTACCGTACCTAACTGTACATAAAAAATTTGTTGCAAACATCCAAAAATTCATACCTGATGCATTAAATGTGGTTAATGTAAAATTTTGATTTAGGCATATAATTATTAGTTAGGTAGTTACATTTCCTTTTGTTATTATTACCTACCAGCTTGTATTATTTTTGAATTAAAATATTTTTTCCAATTTGAATTTGTTTAAATCCAATTTGAATTTGATTATTCCCAATTTCAATTTGTTTAGTTCCAATTTGAATTCGTTTATTCTCAATTCGAAATTCTTTAGTCACACTTTGAATTTGTTTATTCCCAATTTGAATTTATATAGTTCCAATTTGAAATTGAAAAGGTATAGTATTAATAAGAGGCGAAAGTCTATTTTTTTATTTTCCAAAAGTCACTGGACCAAGAATTATTTATAGAAACTCTGTATAATCGATTAATCAAATATTTAAACACGGTAATGGCTACTTTTGAATTTTTGGATTGCATTAGTGCCGAAATTGATAGAAAGAGTTGTACCACTGCACTTTTCTACGATTTGCTGTGTGCTTTGAGTACGGTTGACCCCAATTTTCTCATAAAGAAGTTGGATTAGCTGGGTATCCGAGGTAAAGTGCAGCAATAGATGTCGTCATTTTTGGACCGTCGTCAATTCATGGTAAAAGTGAATGAGTAGTTTCCATAAATTTTATACATATCTGGGGGTTGCCCAAGGTTCTGTAATCAGACCACTAATGTTTCTTCTGTACATAAGTGACCTACCCTAGTTTCTTCTGAAGGCTGGATTAATCATGAACGTCGATGATGACACATCGATTGGTGTATCTGTATCCACACCTGACGAACTACAACGCAAGATAAAAACAGTTACCAAAGAATTAAAAGTTTGGTGCTACAATAACAAGCTTATTTTACATAGTGAAAAAACCGTCTGTTTCGAATTCGATGTCAAAAATGTCGTTTCCTGGGACACTAGTTTCTAGGTTCCTAGATTTCAAATGCCGGATGTCGTGTGCCTGAAGTGTGGAAACCCAGCATTACACCCGTCATCGATCGGAACCCAGAATTATATCCCACAACTCAGCTCTAATTGAACGATCTCCTTCTTATGTTTGTATTAGAATATTCAGTCGCATATACCAAATTATATCAAAAATTCCGGTTTGGATAGTACCACTAGTACCTTTAAAAATCGACTGAAAAAGTATATGCTCGAACATTTTTTTTATTCTGTTAGCCCCGGTATTATAAATGAAAGTTAAAATTAAAATCCCAGTTTATTGCAATAACAACAATTGCGTTCACAATTATTACCATTGGAATAAACCATTAGTTAAAGCTAACATGCCTTTATAATACCGGGCCTTAAGGAAATTTTAACTTAACACGTGCTTGTCTCTTATTTACGTATTTTTATGACCACGTAGCTAAAACTACTAGCTATCCAATTAATGTGTTACTTGACTAATATCTATTATTATGGCGATCTCGCTTATTTGAAGAGATAGAAGGTAGGTTTAAATTTGGCAAAATTGCTAAATTTGATGAGCATTAATAATCTGAAGAGAAAAAATTTCTACATTAACTCTTATTCGAAATAATTGTAAAAAAAGAAAAATTGTCATTTTCTTATTTCTTAAAGAGACTTAAAACAAGTGAAAGTACTTTCTGAATGCACTTTTCAATTCTCTACCAGTGGTAAACACTATTTTTCTAAAACACGTTTCGTCAAATTGATACCATAATCAGGTTTACTTTTTCTTATGGCACCCATATTGAAATTTAGGTGTAAAAGAATCTTCATTATGCGGATTATGGCATATGTTAAAAAAGTTCTTTAAAACAAGGCCAGAATGAAAATGTTTGATGTGAGATGAGAAAAATTCCTGTTCTTGATCTTTTCTCTTTTACTTGTATCAAAAGTGAGACAAAAGTGTGAAAAGTGTAAATAGAGTGAACAGAGTTGAATAAACGAACGCAGCTATAAACGTCAAATGAAACGTGTATGTACACATGGCGGACAGAAAAAAAAAAAGTGTAAAACTTTACTATTGCAACGAAGCGGTGCGATGTTATAAATAGATTGTGTACACGCCTCATATTTGCCGGCGCAGCGCGTCTAGCTGATAGTGAACAATCGATAAGCCAAAGTAATAATGCATTCGTTAGGACGGCATGATTCACAATAATGTCGCGGTTGACTGCGATGCTCGGACACGATGCGCACGAAAGAGTGTGCTGCAGAGACGTGTCGTGTTTCTATTTAATTCAAATCAACTAAATTGTTGTGTCTAAATTCAAGAAAGAGCTGTTATTAGCTTCCGAAATTATATTCGCGTTGTTACCGTGGCGATATTAGACTGATTGATTAAAAATCACGTATAAGGGGGCGGAACATTTAACGCTTCGTTTTAGACCCCCGCGTCAAGTCGGACTGCCGCTGTCTCAAACTGGTTTCAAGCAGTTCACTTTCTTAGATCCTCCCTTTGGTTATGTATATTTTCAATTTCAAGTTTATGATTTTAGCACACTCACACCACCTCGACTGCAGTAGTAGGTACATTATTTATGCCAGAATCGGTCGCAGATGGGTGCTTCTTCATATTTGGCAGTATAGCACAGGTAACTAGACAGATACGAAGGCTGACATTCCCGCCATTTCTCACAGTGGCGGCTTTTCAGGGTAGGCAAGGTAGGCGCCGCCTACCCTAGCATTTTATAAAGGAATAAATATTATATTTATTATTAATTATAAACATTTACTTTTCATTCAATTATTATGTGAATGAAGCAGGCCTTGGTTATTATACGAAACGTTCACAAATCTTTCGCTAGATGGCAGCCACTTCGTAATTTTTTCAGATTTTTTCAAATATGCTCCGTTTCCTCTGGAACCTAGAATATTAGTTGCTGACACAACAATTGTGAAACTTCATCATATTCTCCATAACACGTGTAAAATAATAAAATCATGTTGAAACTGCTGTTAAAAGAAACTGTAGGCAGCGAAATTTTGCCTATTTTTTGCACGCAGAATCTCTTTATTTTTTGAATTTTGTACTTACATATGAAGTTGGAAGCAAGGGTAAAAATTTCGCTACCCATTCTACCAGTTTTTCGACATTCATATTTGTAAATACTTTTAATCAGCTTTTAACACCGCAAAAGGTACATTCACTGCAAACCACTATTCGCATCGTTCGCGAATGTTACTCCACAGCTTCTAGAAAAATACGGTTCTAGCGTTTAATAGCAGCCTCATCTAACTCGTGCAATCGCCACACAGTGGGCGAAATCTAGGAATTAGCTGGACAAAAATGTAAAAAGTATACCATGAAAACAACGTGGTTCACCTGTTAAAGCGGTAATGGCCGAACGCGGAAATCTAAACAGCGCGTCAATACACAGGATGTTCTTTTACTGCGTGCAAATAAAAAAAAAAAACCTCCGTATAAGTACATGAAATGCTACCTACTGTGCGTATTTTCCGGTGGTTACCGTACTATAGCCAAAAAATTTCGGAGAGAGCACTTGTTTGGAACTCTTGAAATATGCGATAAAGAAATACAAGCAAACTAAAATAGTAAAGGAGACTGTGGTTTAAGAGATAATTGAAATTAACCTCCGCCCACAATAATTTTTATATCCGTAGATACGTATTTCGGCAGCTAAGCAGCTATCTTCAGTATGCTACCATCTTAAAAGCACTAAGAAATATTTAAAACCACCTAATCACACTGATAAAATCATAAAAATATTAAAGCTAACAACAATCTAATCATCCTAAAAGATATATATGTCTAAATGTAAGTAAACATAAATTAATATGTAAAAATTTTAAATAAACTAGATATGTTAATGTATAAATCGGGAAAAAAAAATTATGTGACCACCCAAAACTAACAAAAAACTTCTTATTCTAACGAATAAATAAGTATATAATTCCCTGTTATTTGATCTTTTTTTCGATTTATACATAACATATATACATATAAAATAGCGACATCTTACTATCGCTTTTTGACCTAACATTGCAGTAGGATAGACAAATTGAAGCGGGATTTGCGTTTTTGGTCTGCAGTGGGAATGTCGAGCTACGTTTCTGCTGAAGAAGCCCCAAGCAGGGCTGAAACAGCTGTCCAGAGGCTGCTCGAGGTTCTCACTGCAATCAAAAACGATTTGCACAAAATTTTTCTAAAATCTTTCATTTTGCTTTGACAGCAAGCATGGCCGCCTTGCATGGGGGACTCATTAGGAGCAAATCCCGCTTCAATTTGTCTAACCTACTGCAATGTCAGGTCAAAAAGCGATAGTAAGATGTCGCTATTTTATATGTTTAAAATTTTTACGATTAAAAATTTAACAATCGATGTTGAATCGATTCATATACGTTGAACGCTAAACTGTATGTAATCATAAATCGACTTTTGTTAGAAGGTCTTTCTTTTAATTTTCTATGAATACTCCTCAATTCACGACCCTCCTTAATTAATGCCTCCGAGATCCAGCTCTTATTACGTGGTTTATTGAGATTTACTTGTTTAACTGGAAAGTAGTAATTAAAGTAATGATTGAAAGTATTCAAAAAATATGTTCATCATTTTTACATCGCATTTGCGAATAAATTGGGCAAGTCGTTTTTGGTCTGCAGTGGGAATGTCGAGCTACGTTTCTGCTGAAGAAGCCCCAAGCAGGGCTGAAACAGCTGTCCAGAGGCTGCTCGAGGTTCTCACTGCAATCAAAAACGATTTGCACAAAAAAATTTTTCTAAAAAAAAAAAAATTTTCTAATAACATATACACCCTGTCCGTTTTTCGAGTACCACTATGGGGATCTCGCTTATCTTAAGAGATACGAAGTTGGTTAAATTAGGGCAAAGTTGCGCATTTTCGTGCTGAATAATAATCTAAAAAGAAATTTGAAATATCTTCAATAGTTTTGAAGATAACGCAAAAAAACCAAAATTTCTGATTTTCGTTTTTAATTTTTTTATGATAAACTAATCTTTCTAGACATTTCTAACGAAGACATTATTCAGACACTTTTTTATGGAGAATTCGAATATGTCATACACTTTTCAATAAATCTCAAGATGGCGGAGAAACACCTGTCAACTTCATTTTTTCTTATGGACGCCATTTTAGATTTTAATATTATAAGATTAGATTTTCTTTTTTCTTTACAACGATGTATCACACATGATGGTTCAATCTCACATTTTTGCCAAAAATTCAATTTTTCTTTTTTTTGTCAAGATTGCTTTGGAAAAACAAAAAACGTTCGTTTGACAGTTTGAACCTATTTTGAGTCTTATCATTTATGTTTGTGCTAAACTAATCGTACTAGATATTTCTAACCAAAATATTATTCAGACAGTTCTTTATTGACTATGAAAGTAACATCATAACATGTGTTCAAATTGCCCACCTCCTAATTCTAAACACAGTGCCACTCTTTTCTTGAGATTTGCTATAGCTCTCGCCACATCCCTCCTTCTAATCTTGTACCTCAGAGTGGTGACAATTCTTTGACGAAGTTCATCAAGGTCGGCTGGCAATGTTTTATAAATATTATTTTTCATTGTCCCCCATAAAAAATAGTCTAAGGGAGACATGTCAGGAGACCGCGCCGGCCAGGGTACGTCGCCATTATTAGCAATAACATGGTTGGGGAATATTTCCGACAAGCATTCCCTAACCCTCATAGCATTATGGGGCGGTGCGCCATCTTGCTGGAACCAGATGGTGTTCAAACGATGAAGAGGAATGTTGTCGTCAATAAAATCCGTTAGGAATGTCCTTAGAAAATTGAGGTACCGATCAGCATTTAAAGTCTCTTCGTAAATAAAAGGACCTATTATCGTATCGCCCAATAAACCGACCCATACATTAAGGCTAAAACGTATTTGTGGTCGCCGTGCTTGAAATTGATGTGGATTTTCAATTGACCAGTAATGTTCATTATGGCGATTAAACATTGCTGCATTGGTGAATTTACATTCATCAGACCATATGATGTTATTAAGAAAAGTAGGGTTTTCCTGAATCTTATTATTTACAAACGTGCAAAAAGCTAACCGTCGTTCATAATCCCCAGGATGAAGTGTTTGAGTAATATGAATTGCCCAAGGTCGATATTTGTGTTTTCTAAGGGTTCTCCAAACAACTTGATGTGACGGCAAATTCAGCTGGGCTGCAATTTCCCTTGAGGAAACAGATGGATTGTGTTGCACCTAATTAAGAATTAAATGATGAATACGTATTTTAGTCTTTGTAATCATGTAAAATGTTTACCACTTGTAAAATTTCCTGTTCATATTCATTGGGCCTATCGCCATATTTCCGTCTAGGTTTCTTAAACGAACCACATTCGCCCAAGTTTCTATGTAGCAAAGAAAAATAGCTCAAACAAGGTTGTTGCCGCTCAGGATAACGCTGCAAATATTTTGCAGCAGCCACGTGGGTATTTCGATGCGAAGTGTAGTAAATTTGAATCATATCTCTTTGTTCTTGGCTTGAAAAAGGCATTTTCGCGATAAAACTAGCGCAAACGTAAAGACAAGACTTGAAATATCATCAAACTGTCAAACTTTTGTTCACAACAAACGAACGTTTTTTGTTTTTCCAAAGCATTCTTGGCAAAAAAGGAAAAATTGAATTTTTGGCAAAAATATGAGATTGAACCATCGCGTGTGATACATCGTTGTAAAGAGAAAAAAAAATCTAATCTCAAAATATTAAAATCCAAAATGGCGTCCATAAGAAAAAATGAAGTTGACAGGTGTTTCTCCGCCATCTTGAGATTTATTGAAAAGTGTATGACATATTCGAATTCTCCATAAAAAAGTGTCTGAATAATGTCTTCGTTAGAAATGTCTAGAAAGATTAGTTTATCATAAAAAAATTAAAAACGAAAATCAGAAATTTTGGTTTTTTTGCGTTATCTTCAAAACTATTGAAGATATTTCAAATTTCTTTTTAGATTATTATTCAGCACGAAAATGCGCAACTTTGCCCTAATTTAACCAACTTCGTATCTCTTAAGATAAGCGAGATCCCCATAGTGGTACTCGAAAAACGGACAGGGTGTATAGTTTATTTTTAGGTATCAAATAACAGGGAATTATATACTTATTTATTCGTTAGAATAAGAAGTTTTTTGTTAGTTTTGGGTGGTCACATAATTTTTTTTCCCGATTTATTAACCCGATTCCCGATTGATTAACATATATAGTTTATTTAAAATTTTTACATATTAATTTATATTTACTTACATTTAGACATATATATCTTTTAGGATGATTAGATTGTTGTTAGCTTTAATATTTTTATGATTTTATCAGTGTGATTAGGTGGTTTTAAATCTTTCTTAGTGCTTTTAAATTGGTAGCGTACTGAAGATGGCCGAAATACGTATCTACGGATATAAAAATTATTGTGGGCGGAGGTTAATTTCAATTAAATACAAGCAAGGTCGCAGCGCCTTCCTATAGTCAACACCGACACCGCGCTGAGTTCTGCATTCAAACCCATTTCATAGCGTTTCGTAATAATAAACAATAATCACTGATATCGTTTAGTAATTATTTTATTTTAATTAATAAAATTTTTATTCACTAAGGGAATTAATGTTACATTTATTTAAATACTGCCCTACTTTAAGCTCGTCAGTCGAAGAGGCGGCCGGCGTTGTAATAACACACTTAAGAAATGGAAACGCAATTTATTTATTACTTGTGAAAAATAACACGATGGATGACGATGATGTTATTTTTAACTCATCCACAATTTTAAGGTGCATTTTTCGTCCAGTAATTACAATCGTCGACGGCTTATAATTTGAAAATACTTAAAAATGTAATTACCAGGGAAAAGAATTCAGACTACTTAGTGCTGTACGCTTTTTACGCCGAATGTACTATTTGCTGCCGCCACCTATCAGCGGCTCTGTTGCATCGAATTCTTATTGAGGAGGAGGGGAAGGAATGATATGCGAGAGTTCTCATTTCACATAGATTATTGTGGGCGGGGCTAATACAGTGCTAATATTAAATTTTCGTCTTATTGACGGAACAAATTGCCCGAATTCTTTTCCCTGGTAATTACTTACTTGGAGTGAGGTTAATTTAATAAATCCAGGCGGGCTGTGAGACTTCCGACAGATCTTTTTACCTGTTTGCAACACACAAAAAGGCAAATGTTTCTGCAAAAAATCAAAACTTTGTTACTTCCTGAATAAGTGGAAAAAGTTTCAAGAATAACATTTTTTACCTTTTTTTTTTAGAGACAAACCTGAAAAGTTTTGCTGATTCGTTCAAAGTCCTACAAAAATACAATTTTATAACAGTCTAAATCAAATATTAACCATTTATTATGAAAAAATGTTATCCCAAAATCATAATTTTAAAGCACATGTACTTTTCCTGTGTTAAAATTACTTATTAAGTGAAAAAGGAGAAGTTTTAGGTACGTATATTAACGCGCTGTTTAAATTCCCGCATTCTGCCATTACCGCTTGAACAGATGAACTACGTTGTTTTCATGGCATTCTTTGAGTGAATTGTATAACTGAACCTATTTCCATTCCTATACGCGCACTTTAAAGAATGATTTTATGTTTGATATTTCGATTTGATTTCTTACGACATACTTTTGACAGCCCGCTGATTGACAAAACGTATGATTTTTACCACTGAGGTCACTACTCACCGCGAGAAGCTAAATATTTTTTAACATTGAAAAAAGCCAATTGAAACGGTCATATAAAGTGTCAGGTCAAAAAGCGATCACAGGATATCGTTACTTAATCTTTTCATCAAGGCAACTTCTAATACACAGTCCAGCTCTACCAACCTTACTTTTCATCAATTCTTAATGTTAAGTCTTTAATGTTATTTATAGTTCAAAGTTCATTCATGTATCTTACAATTATACGGAAGTGATATCCCATGGAATACGCAATCCTCTTCCTTCACCAAACTTCCGGAGAATGTCCTTGGTCCGATTTTACATTTTTTATATTCTGAATGTTTACCGGACACCATGGATAAATCAGCCGTTGAACAAATAATAAGTGTTGCGTCTCCTTATGGTTGCCTTTCGAAACTTGTTAATATGTGTCAGCTATATCTCAAAAATATGGCTTTGAAACAACGTAAGTATGTTATTGTCAAGAAAAACGAGTCACATTTTATTTTAATTTTTTCCAGAAATTATGGGTTTAGTTAACGACATGCACGCGAGCATTAATCAAATAATAGAACATTTTAGCTTGAAAAGTCTGCATTCGTCTTCAGAGAATATCGCCACGAACCCTGCAAAATTGTGTTTTGTTGTTAAACAATCTGCGAGAGATACGGCAGTAGGTAATTGATCACGTTTAAACTATTCCTAATTATAAGATTGTAACGTTTAAAAATAGCATTCACCTGATGATGATTAATTCTACTATGAGTCATTTGCTAAAACTTGTGATTAGTCACAGTTCACAGATATTGATAATATTAATAAAAGAATACAGGAACAAAATTAATAACTTACTGTTGTTCACTAAAGACCGGATTATACGTAAATGGATAAGTGATTTAAATTTAATCTTCACGACTTTAGAAACCAATGGAACTTCTGAAACTTTCTGGGACTTTCTTTAACAAAAAATATTCAAAGTCGCTTGTTTCCTCGAAAAATAGAAAATTATCGGGCATATTTGCATGCATATTTTAACATCTTTTTGGTATGTATGTTCAATCCGCTCTTTAAAAATCCCCAATCGTTACAAATATTGAAAATTAAATAGGTATATGAGCCAAAACTAAATTATTATTATTATGACACTCATGATTATCACAAAGTTTAGACTACTTAATACTTATTTACCTTGAACCAGAATGAAAAGAGAAAGATAATAGCATTTTCTATTATAGATTAACAACAATTAATAATATAATTATAAAATCGTGTATTAAAAATAGAAACTGGTTCACAGGTTAAAGAATATACATATATTAAATCACTAATTGTAAGTCAAAACTCAGAAAATCAAATAAAGCTGATTACGATTAAAATGTCACTTGTATAAATAGCACTAAATCAAAAATGAATAGAATTTATGGAAAACCTTATAACATGAGAATTTTGATACATTTAATGTCAACTCAATTTCATGTCATGAAAAGCAAAGTACATTTAAATTTAGTCATAGAGGATGATAGAATGGATAGGAAAATATGAAATGGCAAACCTACAATCAAAACTAAAGAAGTTATTGGAAATTCTACAGTAAATGTTTATTTATTGAGGTATATATTTTGCACTATACGTTTTGCTTTCCAGGGCCTCCCTATATTTAAAATTTAAAAAATCTTACGGTATAAACTCTAAAGGAAACACAAAGTACAGTCCTTTTTCCATTTAAAGTTATTTTTTTGGTTATGGATATCTTTTCCTAGATCCTTGCAAAGTGGCCACCTTTCCTAGTCGGGTAAAGTGACCAGTCCTTTACCTAACTAACGATGAGTTTCACAAATAAATTGTTAATCAGCGGTTAATTTAATTCTCTGATTAAGGAACGCCATAGGACAAAGTTAACAATAGATTTGACAATTATATTGTTTCACCCAACCAATCACAGACTTTAATCATGCTGTTAAATTAATCAATGATTAAATAATTTTTGTGAAACTGACGGTAAGTCTTTTGATATGGAACACATAAAATCCGTTAGATAACCATGTTTATTTTATAAAACATAACTTAAACATTTAACTTTAGTAAAGACTTGGATTCTAATGTAATCATAAACCGTAAAAGAAGGCCATTTATGAAACAGTTATTTGCAGAATTCACATTAAAACTCGTCATCTTCTCCTTCGCACCGGCACACTCCTCATGCGTCCATTCCTTGTACTTACAACATCTTATCTATCCTTCATTATCTTTTGATTTTAAAATTTTGGAAATCATCCGTCTAGTAGGAATTAAAAAAAACAATTTAATCGCCAGAAGAACCAAAAAATTGTTATATCGAGGAAACTTAGAAACAATAGAAAGTTATTATTAATAAATAATAGCTGAAGACAACTCAGAGCCACATTAAAATCAACAATTTGTATATTATTTTTAATATTTTTGATTTATTTATTAGTTTTCATAAAATTTTGTATTGTAAGTGTAAATTTCTCTTTGTAAATGTGTAAAATGTCATACCAAGAATTCTAATACAGGCGGCATATGTAAATAAAAAATGTAGATGATACATACGTATTTAAATATTATTTTTTGTTTTTGAAATGAAATTGAAATTACAGTCAGAAATTAAGTTAAAAAACCTCAGTTTGTAAAATTTTCATAGCACAGTATTCAGGAATAATATTGAACAGTGAAAAAATTGATATGTCAAAGAGAAAGTCATGAATAGAATAGAGAAAGGTAAGAGATGGGTATAGGGAATGCTAATACAGTTCGAAAGAACATTTAATTCTGATTCTTATGGTATAAAAATATACTGGACGTTCTATTTGAAAAACGTGACTTTTAGACAGTTGAAATCAGTTCAAATAAAAGTTACTTTTCAACCAGCCCGTAAACAATTTTGTGTGAAACTAGATATAATAACCTGAAAGCCTATGAGTAGCCTACTACAGGCCAAAAATTGAGATAATGGCTTTTGTTACACAAAGGTGGCAGTATCATAAACAAGGTACTGCAACTTTTAACTTTTTTTAAAAATGGAAATGCCTCTAAAACGGCTAATTTTTCTTGCATCTCATGTTACACAAAAGATTTTTAGAATTTCATGGAGATTTCAAGAATGCAATAAAAAATGGGGTATTCCATTTAAAATAAGAAAGTAGACAGCAACTTCCGGTACAAGCGGAAGTGTCCGTAAGTTGGAAATATTATATTTTAAAAGATCAATAACAACTTATAACAGCAAAATATGAAATAGAAATTCAGAGAGGAAGTCCGTAAACTTTTAATGAATGGGGTGCCTGAATCTTCCTGTATACCGGTTAATCTATTCTCTCACTCTTACTTGCATTAAACGCATTCGTTCTATCTTACTTTTCTACCCTGATCAATGTACCGCTACAATAATCGTAAACGCCTAATATAAATGAAAAAGCACTTCGCTACCGATTGATAGTGTTTTTGAAATTGTTTCCTAGTTAGGTTGACTATTTCGTGCGTAAAACATTAACTAGAGGACGATGAGCTCAAAAGGATACGTTTAACAACACTAATGCTGTAAAAAAAAACATGGCTGTCATGGATACTACTATGTGGCCGACTGTAGCATTTTGTCCGAATGTCGATCTGACAACAGGACGTAGGGATTTAATATAGGTAAACAGAAATTGATTTATATTATCTTCCTGTGAAAATTCATACGAATTTTTAGGTTGCAGTCGGAAAGATTTTAGTATTTAAAGTATTTTGATAGAAAATATATGATACTTTGACTATTAATTACTTAAAAAAAAAGAGACAGGTAATAATTTTCATGCTACACGCTTAACAGTCCAATTAGAAACAAAAAAATGAACCATGTGTGTGTGGTCATGTCAATAGCGACGAAATTGCTATTGATTTTTGTCCTTTTTGTCACTTCAAATCCGAAGCAAACATTTTTTTTTTTAAATTTAACCTGATATTTACTTTTTTAAATGGAACTTTAGGTCTTTTGTCATCGCATCGCATTCAGAATGTCGAATTAATTATGTCTCTAAAATATCATCTCCCAAAGCCTACTATTTTATAAATGATTTAGTAATAAAATCTTGGTGTTCACGGAAAATGGCTACAATAACCACATACAATACATACCTCTTTAAGGAGCTGCTGATTCAGAGACATTCGATTGATTATAATGGAAACCAATACTACCAATACGTATTCGGACTCATAATGCTTCGTAGTTTTCAAATAAGTAAAACACCCTACGTTCTATTTAAAATAAGAAAGTTGATATCACTTCCGGCGAAACCGGAAGTCCTACGACGGCTGGCGGTATGTCGAAAAATTCCATTTCATGTTTAATTTATTGTCTCCAAATTCCACGTAAATTGATTAAAAAATAAAGATTTTAAAAGGGTGAACACATGGCGCGGGACGCCCGATATATCGATATCTCAAGAAAATATCAACATGACTAGGCGGCAGATATAAACTGTTGTTTATTTTATTGTTTATTGAACACAGTGTTTAATAAATAAAGATGTATTCTGTAATTTTAGCAATATTTTAGTAAGTTACTTTTATGTGTTTTGTTTTAAGATTGGTATATTGGTATTGAAATAAAATCTTGATCATTGCACGTATAATAATAAGCGCTTGTTAGTTTTAGTTAAGTTGCTCCTTCTTTGTGATATCTTCACGAAAAGGAAAAACGAATTAACGAGAGAAGAGCGCAACGAAATCATACGTTACGCTAAGTCACGCCTTCCAATATTTTTAACGCAGCTTCACAAATTTTTGCAAGTTCTGAAAAATGCTTTTAGTTCCATGACATCATCACAGCGACATGAAGTAGCTACATATTTAGTTCCTGAAGTAAGTTACTTATTAATCCTGAATATTTTGCTTTACACTCTATTGAATTTACAGATTGAAGTTGTTTTGGACACGGTCTCGTTATTGATATTAGAAATTGAGAGATCACTGCTACAAATACTTCAAGTGATATCGCCGCATGAAAATAGTAAGAATAAAACTGGAGTAGGTGATATGCTGGGTAAGTCACTTAGGAATATTTTACACATCAGGGAATTAACTAAACTTAAGGATACACATGAGCAAATCTCTCTCAGTCTTGGATTACTCCTTCATAAAAAGTAAGAATTTAAGTGTTATTTTGTTTTCATTATTTACTCTATTCTTGATTTTTTATTATTTCAGGGAAAATTTTAATGAAATGACTTTTGCCCAAAAAGTTAGGACAGTATCACGAAATATAGAATACTTTATAGAAGAGTTACCAATATTTTTACTACATTTAGAAGAGTTTTCGTCAGCACTAGAAGAAAAAGTTGTGTGGAGAGAATTTAAATTTTGCTTTAAAATTGGTACCAGTGAAGTGGTAAGTCATGTGTTTATTTGTTTGGAAACAGTCTTTTTGGTTAGTATTTAGGTAGAAGTATCATTGTACTGCAGTTGCTTGCACTAAAACATAAACATACTTACTATTATAAACTACTCCGCCGAAAAATAAAGTCTGTTCAACATTAAATTTAAATTGGGTCAAGTGTAAAGTGACCATATTTTAATCAAGGTAAGGCGGGACAATCCAACCCAACCAAAATAAGTTTGCTTTTAAGTAGTATTTCCTATTGCAACTAATGCCAGAAAACTAACCCTTGGCCGCACGAAAGCGCACTTTAAGTTGAAGTCTACTATTACCAGGATCGCCAAATTTTCTGCAGGCCAATCTGTTGATAAAATGCAGCCGAAAGGCGTCAATTTTTTCTAAAATCTTATTCCAATATGTTACAAAAAATAGTAGACAATTACAGTTCCCTGTAATTTTTCTTTCTGTAAAATAGTAGATATAATTTAAATACTATCAAGAATAAATATAAAACTTCGTAGAAAATAAAAACAAACTAAAAAAGTCAATAATACGATTAAGAAGAAACAAAAAATAGGGAATTGAACGACGAAATACAGTGCGTAAAATAAATCATCAACTCATTAAGAAAAACAAAACAGAGGTGGTGCAAAAGAGAAAACAGAAAAAAACAAAAGAAGATCTACTACTTAGATGAACCAAAAACAAGTGAATCTTCAGACCAAGAAGAAAACTAGTAGAAAACAAAAGACAACTACAAAAAAACGTCAACGAACAAAATGTAGAAAATAAATTAGATAAAAATAAACAAAAGATTTCTCTTGAGGTATTTTTACAACAGTGTAAAACAATTTTTAAAAAACGGAGGGATAAAAAATTAAAATCGACAAAAAATTTTTTTACAAATAAAAACAAACTCATATGAAACAAAAAAGGTATGCAAAATCGAATCAATAAAATGCGGAAAACCAATGATTCAATTAAAACGAAGATAAATACGAAAAACAAACGACCAACGAGAAGAAAAAAAAAATTGGTGAAAAAATAATGATTCTTCGGCCGAGAACTTTTGCAAGTCAAAAAAACCATTAGGAAACAAATGGACAAAATAAAGCAAGCGAATCGTGAATAAAATGCAAAACATTAATTCTTTAAAACAAAAAAAAGAAAACAAGAAAAGAGAAAATGAAATGAACATAAGACAAAAGAAAACGAGACTCGAAGTATTCTTGTCTACAGAGACACGAGTGCAAAGGCAAAACAAAAACCAATAATTAAAAGAGTGAGTATATTCCCAAATTTCTTCAATGCTGTAAAACCATTCTTCTTTCAAGAAATTCAAGAATTCATTTATAATCCAATTTTCTGTTTGACTTGACCAGCAAAAGGTATATTATTTTCAAAATGCGGGACTTTTTTAAAGCTCCGCAGGGCGCGGGATAAATTGTAAAAAATCGGGACTGTCCCGCCAAAATCGGGACGCATGGTCAGTTTAGTCAAGAGGGGTAAATAAGCAACAAGAAAAAAAATAGGGTACGGTGAAATATTAAACCGTGATTTATAAAGATAAGATACTGTATTAAGCGAGCTTTAATAAATAATAATAATAATAATGACAAATAAATTAACTTTCTTAAAGATAAATTCTTTTTCCATTTTTGCCTTTAGCTATATGACTAACAAGAGCCAATATTTTTCAAACAGGAATAAGGACTTAGATTTAGTGATTATTGTAAATGTCAATTCATAATTACAGCTATCCAGCAAAATTCTTAGCATTATTAAATTTACGTCAAATAAGTATCCACTTTTTTTGGCGGCGACAGTAAAAGTTATTGACGGAAATTTGCGGGATGTGACGAATAACTTGTTAGAGTTATTTGTAAATGGATTTTTATTTTTATAGAACTTGACAGAACTTCTTATTACATGAAAAACAATTATTGTTACTGTACTAAAAAACAACATATCCAAGCATGACTTGATGTGTATAATTCCAACACTCCCCCTCAAATCGTGCTTAAATGTTGAATGGATCGGAGTCCAAGATTTGAAATTCTTGAATGCTTGATACTTGGTAGAGCCTTGGTACGTACATCAGCAATCATCTCATCAGTGGATAAATATGAAAGAATTATTCTCTTATCCTTGAGTGTGTGTCGCACAAAATGATGCCTGATGTCTATGTGTTTCGATCTAGCATGAAACATCGAATTTTCGATCATGCAATTTCCCCAATCAGCGTCGGTAAATCCTTCCAACGTTTGACTGTTTTGAGAAAACATTAATTTGAAGTCAGCCGTTCTCCGAAGGTAACGTAACACGCGTTTTGCGGCCATCCAGTGTTGCTTCTGGTAGCAGGAATTGAATTGGCTTAGTACGCTGACGGCATGCATAATATCGAGACGAGTCCCTGTAGCGGCGTACATTAAACTGCCAAGCAATTCTCTGAACGGGTAGTTGGTTTTCTCTTCGTCTTCGTTGTTTAGATCTTTTGTCAATTTTGCACCGATAGCGAGTGGTGTTGCCACTGGCTTGCAGTTCTCCATGCCGAAACGTTTCAGAATTCCTTCAATGTAACTCTTCTGAGAAACAGACACTTGTCTGTCAGTTTGACAAATTTCAATGCCTAAACAATATCTTGCAGGGCCTAGATCCTTGACTTTAAAAGAATTCTTCAATTTCTCTTTGGTTTTAGCTTCTTTTCTTTTATCGTTTCCGAAGATCAAGATGTCATCTACATAAATCAATATGTACATTGATTTTTCATCGTCTACGTAGACGCACGGGTCAGCCTCGGTTGGATAGAATCCGATGGTTCGAAGCGTTTCATTTAACTTGATGTGCCACTGCCGGCCAGCTTGGCGTAAGCCATACAGAGCTTTACGGAGTTTGCATACAACATTCGATTTCTGCAATTCCTTTAATATGGCGTTTGCATTCTTTGATAAAATATGATTCTCTTCGTGAATCATACGTTTCAGCATTTCATCTAAATATTCAGGTACTTCCATGAAAATGTCGGTGTCAACGTCTCCATTTACATAAGCTCTTTCGATGTCTAGCTGACTAATGCTTAGGTTGCCCTTGGCTGCCAATGCCGTAAGAAGCCGGAACGAACCAAGTCTTGCAACCGGAGCAAATGTGTCGAAGAAGTCGATCCCTGAGCGCTGCGAATATCCTTTTGCAACAACCCGCGCCTTTCTTCGACTCAGATTTTCATTCGCGTCGTATTTATTTCTTAAGATTGTACGACTTTTAATAACTTGCCCATTTTATGGTCACGTGACGATGTTGAAAGTGTCATTTGGGACTAGACTTTTCATTTCTGAATAAATTGCGTCGAGCCATTCTTCACTGTCAGGACCAGAAATCGCTTCTTGGAATTGAATCTCGTCAGCGTTCATGGCAAATTCAGCATCTTCCTGTTCCTGTTCGTTTTCGTTCGATGAGTTTTCATCTGCCAGTCTTTGGGTTGCGGATACCATATGGTATTGTTTCGCCGGACGTCCAGGTTTACCTGTCAGGATTTTACGCGGTCTGCCGCGTCCTCGGTGTGACTGATTATTTTCAAAATCAGTTAATGCAGGACGATTGCTGTCACTCTGACGTTTTTCGCTAGTATTCGAAGTTGTCGGTGGAAATTCATCTTGACGGTCTAGTATTTGTACATTATTTTGCGGTGCAACTTCTAGAGTGGGATAATTTGCCCCAATTTCCGTCTCATGAATTGTTTCCGATTCTCATGGTTCGTCCTTAAACTCCAACTTTGACATAAATCTGACATCTCGTGTCACGTAAATTTTATTTTCAGAAGGCACCCATATTCGATAAGCTTTCGCAATATCTGAGTAACCAACAAGTACTCCTGGTATTCCTCTTGGGGAAAATTTATCTCTACTGAGAGACTTGTACAGGATAAAATTCTTGGCTCCAAATTCCCTCATGTGACTGACATGTGGGCGCTTGCCAGTCCATAACTCGTGAGGTGTTTTGATACCCAGCGGTTTCGTTATACAGCGTTTCTTATGTATGTTGCCATGGCGACAGCCTCGGCCCAAAAATATTTAGGCAGTCCGGATTCCACCAGCATGCAACGAGCTGTTTCGACGAGAGTCCTGTTTTTGCGTTCAGCAACTCCGTTCTGCTGCGGCGTGTATGGTGCAGTCAGTCGTCGTCGGATTCCCGCTTGCTTCAATTTTTTTTTCATTTGAGCATTACAGAATTCTCCGACATTGTCGGATTGAAGAGCCTTTATTTTGTGGCCAGTTTCATTTTCCACAAAAATTTTATATTCTTGGAACTTTGTAATTACTTCAGATTTGTGTTTTAAGAAGTAAACTACAGTCCATCGGCTATAATCGGCGATGAATGTCAAGAAATAACGGGCACCACCCCGTGATTGCGTTCGCATGGGTCCACAAATATCTGTGTGAACGATTTCGAGCGGGGTTGTTGATCTACTTTCTCGTCGAGGAAAGGGAAGAGTAGTGATTTTTCCAGCTGCACATGTTTCACAGGCTGGAAGCATTTCATTGGCCTTATATGTTGCGCCGGACACGGATTTACATTTAATCATAAGTGTCATATCTTTCCAATTAAGATGACCTAATCGTTTATGCCAGTCCATGGAAAGATTCGAATCGACAACTGTAGTTTTAAAAGTCTTATCATTTCCCTCTCGCAAGTAAAACAAGTCCCCAATACGATCCGCAATCATTTTGACATTTCCGTCACTGTCTTTCACATAAGCACATTTGTCATTGAATGTCACGGAATGCTTTTTGTCCACTATTTTTGCGACCGATATCAAATTTGTTCTTAGTTCTGGAACGTACAGAGTTTCATGAAACGTAATCAGTCTATCACGATTACCGTCGAAAGCCGTTACACGAACATCGCCTTTTCCTGTCACACGAGCCGTCGCATCGCTAGCCAGTTTGACACTACCATTGACACTTTTCGTGTTTAGAAATAATTGTGGGTCTTTACAAAGGTGTGACCTACATCCAGAATCGATGAATCCATTTTGAGTCTGTAAAAGATTCGTAAGTCACATTTGCGAGATCACGGGTGGTTTCATGTACAAAGAAATCATCTTGATTAGCCTTCTGTTCATTCTTGCGTTTTCTGAAACAATCTTCCGTCTTGTGTCCTTTCTTCTTACAATAATCACACTTCGGTCTTGGTTTCTTTATGGCATCTTGATTTTGCACTTTTCGTTGTCCGCATGTGTTTGACTGTTTCTTTTGTGACATTTGTCGAGAAAACAAGGCATCTACTCCTGGTTCACTGTTCTTATGCAATTTACTGTCGTGTTCTTCAATGATTTTGACCATGAGCACGTCAATATACGGGAGATTGTCACGAGATTTGATTGCATAGGAAAAATTGTCAAAACTTTCGGGCAGGCTATGAAGTAGTATTATTGATAATAAATCGCCGTTAATGTCAATTTTCATGGTTTACAGTTTGTCCACAGTGTCCATGAAGCGAGATAAGTAATCTCGAACATCATCTCCGTCGTGCATTTTCTCTAACAGCAGCTTTTCGAGGAGTGTTGCTTTCCTCATAGGGCCTTGAGATGCAAACACGGATATCAATTTATCCCATACTTCTTTTGAAGTGTTACAGTTCCGCAGGTGTCGTAGTTGACTAGGACTAATTGCCAGAATGAGGTCACTTTTAGCTTTCCTGTCTTGAATTGTCCATTCGTTCAGTGCAGCCTGCGTTGCGGCAAAAGCTTCACTATTGTCGCCTGATAACTCGGGTTTTGGTTTTTCGCCACTTACGTACTGCCACGTATCATTCTTGACCAAAAGAGCTTCAGCTTGTATGCACCACTTATCGTAGTTAAGTTTTGTTAATAGTTCTATGCGCGTTGAATTAACAACACTTGTACTAGCCATTTTACTTCTCGTCACTCGCGTGAATTACTGGCGCCCATAACCTGATGGAAATTTGCGGGATGTGACGAATAACTTGTTGGAGTTATTTGTAAATGGATTTTTATTTTTATAGAACTTGACAGAACTTCTTATTACATGAAAAACAATTATTGTTACTGTACTAAAAAACAACATATCCAAGCATGACTTGATGTGTATAATTCCAACAGTTATGACGTCGTGGACACTTTTTTATATGCGAACCCCGTATTGTCGTAGGTCATGTATCTGTCAAAATTGCTACGTGAAAAGCTTTCATCTTGCTTAAAAAAATTTATAGAGTTTTTTTTTAATTTTTAACAGAAATTGTCATAAATAAAAGTAAAAAGTTTACAGTAAGCAAGAAAAAGTCATTCCAACAGTTTCATCGAGTATCAAATGTTTGCTGAAAGGACGTTATTTTACAGGATAGAAACTTACTTAACCTGTTTTGGATTGTTGTCAAAACAAACTTTGTATTTTATCGAATTTATTCCTTTTTTTTCACATTGAATATTTGACTAAATTTTTATCTATTTTTCGTACTTCTTACAGCATACAGCACATTCCATCATTGCATATTTTCCCCTATTTAAATAATAATTTTAATTATTCGATTCCTCATTTAATTTGATCGATCCACTGATATATCGGAAGACGAATTATCGATTACAAAATATCGTGTCGGAACCTAAAATATCAATACTGAAAAATATCAATGCATTTCGTCCAACACTAGTAAACACTAGTAACTATAAACCCTACGTTAGTAGAGATGTCATATACGTGTGTCCACTTTGATTACTAATGATTCGTAAAATTATTAAGGTTTGAAGTTATTTCAACTAATAAATAATTTTTTTTGAAATATTTGTTGCAAATGGAAGCCATTTATTATTAATAATAATAATTAATTACAAACGTTCATACATAGAGACTTGTAACAAATTCCTTACTGAAAGTGCGCAAAAATTGAACATTTGACAATTCAATATCGACAGTTTCATGCAACAATAAATAATAATTAATTAAGCCGTCAAAGATAGCTGAAAATATTCATAATTAAATAAATTAATACATAATAATTTACGTTTTCTATTTTCGATGTATCGCTTGAAAAACATCGATGTATCGAATTAATATAAACCCCTACGATGCATCGCATTGATTCGATGTATCGAATCTCAAATATTTATGTTCTCGATACATCGATGTATATTGGATATCTCTACATTCACTCTTTTTCCTCGTCAGAGTAAGCCCTGTTCTCGTTTCGTTAGGGATGCTTACATGAATTTTGAGAGATGTCAGAATCTGACATGAAAAGTATGATTATTTCACACAATAATTTGACTATATTGCCTAATTCGAAGAAGCCCCCACCTATGACCGTTTCTGGCATAAATCACATGCCTGCTACTGCTAGGTGATGATAGTGTACTAGTCATAAACTTGAAATGAAAGTAAACATAACCGTTTATCTGACGTCTATATTTCACTATATCAACAAAAATGTCATCCTAGCTCGCCTACTCTGACGTGGAAACCGGGTTAACAGTTAATGGGGTCTATTCTGTAACATTGATATGGACTTGTTATTGCTATGTTTCAAGTGACCTTGCAAAATTGGTATTCTGTAAATAGTTTCGTAACAACTTATTCACGTTTCAAGTTCAATTTGCGGTCGACAATCGACGTGAAATGTTATGAAATCGTAACAAATTCTCTTCAATTATCGAAGACAATATCAATTGATATGCATTGATATGCTACAGAATAGCCCTGACTGTGTGCCTATGTTTCTTTCCTAAAAAATAAATTTTTATATTACAGTCTGGTCTTCTACAACAATTAGTGGATCACCAAGAGAAATTGCAAGAAGTTATGGTACAGATTGCAGAACTAGTCCAAAGGGATAGTTTTACACATTCTTTACAAACACTAGGTTTATTAGATTTAAACTCAGCCAGTGCACACTCAGGTGATTATCAGAAGGATGATAAAAGTCCGTCATATTCAGCATTAAAACATCAATCTGGATATAAGGTAGATATTATCTGTTTAAGGAAATTTCTTAAGGCTGGAATTATAGTTCTTTTTTTTGCAGTAATTAACAAAAGTGACTCTCTATGATTCATTTCAATGTCCTTTCAATTTGATTTTAAAAAACTATAAATTAAGAGTATTATACAGAGTGGGCCAAACTGAACGGTCGGAAGATTATAGCGTTAATATTGAATATTTTTAAAATCCGTATACCCACTAGCATACATATCGGTTAGATACACAATTTAAAATAATTTTGATACACATATACAGTAGAGACCCTCTAGCTAAAGTTTATCTTTCAGCAAAAAAGTCCCATTAGAATTAAGTTTTATCTAACCTTGCTTGCTCCTTCAAAGTCAAATTTGAGCAGAAAAAGTCCCGTCAGTATCAAATTAACAATATTACTTTACCTTGCTTGCTTACTTTTAATGTCAAATTCAAGTATTTGCGCCAAATTGCACTTCCATTCTTACTTATGATTGGCTGAAGTACATTTTTGCTGAAATATGGAGGAATCGATTAAAAATGAGAGTCTCTAATGTACAGTAAACTCCCTAGATTTATCAAAGTAACGCAACTGGTAAGGACAATGAGTTAAACAGAGAATAATTGATAGAGACCATAAGTTAGAGAGAGAAGTATCAAAAAGGAATCAAAATAGCGTAATTTCTTGACAGTTGTACGGTTTCCGGCTAACTCTAAAATGTGAGTTTCAAGCATTATTGGATGACTTTAAACTACAAATTTATCGAAAAATCAAGTTGTTTCGCGATTTTGGTCTCGTTTGCTTCCGCAAAATGAACAAGAAGAACGTAGAAGTACATAAAGTATGAACGTCAATGTGGAGAATCAGTTTCTAATTATTTTTGGTTTCCAAAATTATTTCTTTTAAATATTGTTTTATGTAAATAGGTTAGTTCACCGAAGTTTAATATCTAACGAAGCATTTTAAAATTTAATCAACTAAATTATACACCAGGGTATCAGCTAATTACCGATCGGTGAATTTGTTGTACCCGTCGCCGCCGAGTTAATTTTCGTGCCTGTTATTAACTAATATGGCTGCAAGAAACTTTGGACGCGTTTTGTCATCAATATATTAAAATTAGCGCGCAACATGGAATCAATATAGCAGCAGTTTGCGGTACTTTGATAAATCTAGGGACTTTAATATACAGTAAAGTCCCTAGATCTATCAAGGTACAAGATTGCCGCCATATTGATTCCGTGCTGCGCGCCAACTTTAAAATATTGATGACAGTCTAAAGTTTCTTACAGCCGTATTCATTAACAATAGACCTTTACGGAAATTAACTTCGTGAGTGCCAATGGATGTCAGACTCTTGCCAGACTTGCGTGTTTAGTTTCAATGTCAAATTCAAGCGTTGACGCCAACCTGAATGAACCTGAAAAACCATGAATCTTGTGATTGGCTGAAGTACATTTTTCTGAAATTTGGCGGAACCAATTAAACACGCATGTCATTCTGCTAGACTCTTACTAGAGGGTATCTAATATACATGTAGTAGAGACCCATAATAAAAGTCTGGACAATTCGTAACTAAAAGGTACAGTTTTTTCGCTGGATCTTTGCAGTTATGTCATCAAATTTTCGTAAATGAATCAAATCGATACTTCGTAGTCAACGTAGCGACAATATTCATGTATTCAAACGTCAATTTGAGCATGATTGTATGTGTCACCTGTCAGATAATCTTAACCTAAAAAATTCGGTGTACACGTCTTAACTCAAAAAAAATAAAATGCCCAACTGATAACACCAACCTACATGGTTTTAAGATTTATTAAAGAAAACAATGAATATTTCATATCCTTGTATGCTTTTAAACACCTTTCAAATATCACGTGGAGGTGGCTTCGCTTCAGCTGCGACATTGACAGGTAGCAGACGACCTCCACTATCCTTTTCTGCTTGGAAATATGTCAGCAGACTCAACACAAGTAACTGAGTCTGTAATCCCAAACGTTTACCCGCACTTTCTGTAAATGGTAGATTGTCAATTATGAAATATAATAATATTCATTAATTTACCTTAAAAATGCTTGTACAAATGTCTTAATTGTCGTAAAAAGAACACCAGTCACCAGTAAAAAGAAAGAAACACAACACGAGGCAAAATAAACAAAAGAAATCGCAACCTAACCACAACTGTCAACTGTGACTGGGGTCTATTCTGTAACAAAACCGTTAAATTTAAAAGGGTGTTAAATTTTGTTACTACGGTAACAACCAATGATAGAACTCTATTTTAAATTTTAAAGGACCACTAAATTTTAACATCTCGTTAATAAGTTACAGAATACGCCCCACTGTCAGTTAAAAAACCGGAACCGGATATGTTGTACACGGCAGAATATGAATATTCATAAGCGACGTATGAATTATTTTTTATCTCTTTTCATTTTATACGCAGCAGAGTAAACGTATGTAGTAACTCAAAATGACAAACTTTTTTTTCTTTTATTGTTTTATCATATGTGTAAGACAATGATAAATGAAGGTGTTGATTCTTTACTTGGATCAGAATACTATAACGTAACTGCAAAGATCCAGCGAAAAAACTGTATTTTTCGCGACTAACCGGTTACCTATGGTTAGGCGAAATAAGTAACCACTGCATTTTGGTAAGTTACCGGTAACTGTTGATATGACGTCACGTATGTTACTCCGGTTACTATTTTTCTAACCCGGTCAGAGAGTTGTGGAACATTGCTGTCTCTCTCTCTTATTGAGTGAGTTCTACACAGATCCTTGGTTCTCCGTGCTAACCTCAAATTGATTCAGTCACAACTTTTTTTTGTAACAGTTCAATACACAATTCATAGTTGGACTGTTGTCAAATTTAAAAATGCAACTGCCACAAGGTCTGTAACCATAACCGTTTCATTTTGGCGAATCTTACTAACCATGCTGTCACTACTGCTAACCATGCTATTCTTAACCGGTTAATTGCGAAAAATACCTTTAAGTTTTGATTGGCACGGCCATATTATATCACAAATCGAACTTGACAACTGTCAAACGTAACAGGGAGAAGGTAACGCCTACTTTTCTTCCTTCCCAATCATAGCTAATTGTTATGATTTAATATGGCGGTATTGGACTCTAATTAAAGGATCTCTAATGTACAGTTTAATTCCTGTATATTATTTAAGATAAGAATTAGGCAAACGCGGTTTCATCCACCATAATAAAGTCATATATTCATTCATTCATTCATTCATTCATTCAATAATCTGTATATAATAATAATTTCGAATCTTTTCCTAAGATACGCGAGAAAAGTAATCGTTATTCGCAATTGGAGCGCTTATCTAAAAGGTACCAACCGCCAAAGAACGTTTTTTTGAGATAAAGGTGCCGACCGCCGCATATAATAAAATATTAGTTACACTAAAAGTCTGTAAACGCCAAGCTGCTCGTGGTAACCTCTTTTGGAAGGGGTAACAAATTGTTTGACACAAATTAGAGGTTAGGTTGTTAATAGTGTGTTGTATTACCTTTGTTGAAGTTGTTACTTTTGTTGAAGTTATGCAGTGATCGCCAAAAAGTCGGCATCAAATAAGAAAAATCTTTAATTTTGATTTTTCGAAAAAACTTTACGGCAATAGTTTCTGTTTGTCTATTCAGCCCCTATCAGATGTGAATGATTTTTACTTAGAAGTTTTTCGTCTCCGAGTAATAACTATTTTACGATATTGATCATTTCGAAAAACTCTATTATAAATAGGTTATCAGACAAGCAGAAATTATTGCCGTAAAAGGTTTTCTCGAAAAAATCAAAAATGAAGATTGGGTGTTCCATTTCAAATAAGAAAGTTGGTATCACTTCCGGCGAAACCGGAAGTTCTATGACGACTAGCAGTATGTCGAAAAATCCCATTTTTTTGTTTAATTTATTGTCTCTAAAATTCAGGTTAATCGATTAATAAATAAACATTCTAAAAGAGTGATCACATGGCGCGGGACACCCGGTATAGGGTGTTTCATTAAAAAAATCTAAGATTAGTTTATATCTCGTTTATCCAACAATCATTTGTTTTTCTGTGAGCACACAGAGAAACTTTGAATTAGTTCCTATAAGTTTTGTATTAAACATTTTTCCTGAAATCAAAAGTAAAAGAGTTAAAGGGGTAGGAACTCTCGCGTAGTCAGCCTGTATTTGTACTGAACTGACTAGTTCAAAATAATTCTTTAAACATATTTAATTAGAATTTAAGCACACATTGTCTTGCACAAAAAAATATTAAATTGTTCTAGTTGAACTTAGTTGAAGCATTATGTGTTCCTCCTATGCCAGCGAACAGTACCCTTTCTAAATTATCACTACAGTTATTAAAGAGCGGAGCGGGCACTGATATGGAATTTGAAGTAATTGGTGGAAATTTGTCTGAACATGAAGATAGTGAAACCCCCAATGCAGAAGATGAGCCCTCTACCATAGCTGCTCATAGAGTAATCGTTGCTGCTAGATGTGATTGGTTCCGAAGAGCTCTGTTATCCGGAATGCGAGAAGCAATTGAAAAGTATGGGAATCACATCGATTATAGACTTATTCATTAAATAAATATTTTTTTTTTACTCAAGAACAAAATAATCTAAATACATAGGTAAAGAAAATCTTCCTTTTTTAGGAAAATTGTAATACATGATACCAGCCCCTTCTTATTCCGAATATTTCTCGAGTACCTTTATAGTGGTAGGCTAAGACAAGCATCATTGTCTACAGAACAATATTCAGAGCTTCTGTTATTAAGTGATAGGTACGAAGTTGATACTTTAAAACAATCTTGCGAATATGCTCTGCAAGCCAGTATTGATCAAGAATCTGTACTATACTTCTTAAGTATGGCAGATCAGTTCAATGCAAGAATACTTAGGGTGAGTTAAAACTCAATCAGTCACAGAGCTTGGTAACTGTAAATTTTGGTGATCGTAGAACGCTTGTTTAAATTTCATCTCGCAACACCATGAGCTAATGGAAAGTGAAGTTTATTTTGAATTGCCAATTGCCTTACAAACGGAAATATTTGATTACGCTTGGACCCAACCACCACCTAGGAAGTCAGCAACATCAGACCCCTTGCTTCCGACATCTGGAACACCAACAAGTGCTGATTCGAGCATTTCAGAAATGCAGAAGGGCATAAGTGGCTTACATATTTCATCACAGGTACACATTTCTTTCTCTTTAAATTTAAATTACAAATGATTTATTTCAGCAGGGACATTCTAACAGTAGTTCCCTTGAAGATCTACCACTCAGTCAAGATGCTGCTAGATTAGATGCCTGCATTTCACAGATGAGAGATATTCTGGGCGAAACAACTTCTAGAGAATCTCTAGTGCAAGTTATTTTGGCTGCAGATTATGACTTATGTAGAGCAATTAATTATTTTTATGCAGCAAATCACGGCGATGAATAATACATTTTATAGCATTAACAGTATTGCATTATTTTGTATTAATAGCGTTACTAACAGTATATTTATAATCATTTAACTTTCAAAACAAAACAAAAATCTGTGCGTAAGAATTTCTTATGCACTTACAAATTAAATGACTACGTATAAGTTTATACCATACTTTTGTAAGCTTTAAGTTCTTACTTTATAATTAAAATTTCCTGTTATTTTTTGTGATTATCAATTATATTTTTGTATTATTTTACTGTTTACTATAATTTTATAGAAATTTATCTTTCAATTTCATAAAAATTTATCTTTATCTAATAATTACGATTGTGTTTGATATTAAAAATTTGAAATGTTCATTCAGTTTTCATAGAAGTGACAAATGTAGATTTCATTTTTTAATTTTGCACTAACCTATTGACTTTTTAAACAATAAGTTATTATTGTCCAATGATTTGACAGAAGGCAGCGTAAAATTTCTGATAAGCCAACGTTTTACAGAATAATTAGAATGGTTGGCCAGAAAATATCTGTATAGAATTTTTTTTCCAATAATTTAAACTGTAAATTAACTTCTTCACGATTAACCTGAAAATAAATGTTAAACTTTTTGAGTATTTCCTGGTTGATATAATAAGAGTAATAGCGTTTTCCGCTGGCTGCACCGGTGTACACTGAGTGTATCTCCATCTCGTTTTACTACATAAAGCTGAACCGAGATGGAAACCACTCAATGCACACTAGTGCAGCCAATGGAAAACGCTATAAGCAACTATTTAGATTTCAGAAGTTTTTTGCAATTGTTCTATTTGCAAATTTCTGAAACTAAATATGGATACACAGAGTTAGTTTTATTAATGAGAACCCCGTTAATTGTTTTAATTATTAACGAATACAAGAAGCTAAAATGACATAATTATGAATTTTTATGTAGATTTTATTCACGCTAACAGTTCAACTCTTTAATTTTTTTTCTATCCAAATAAAAAAGGTATGGCAAAAAATTAAATTTGGCAAGTTTTATTTTTTTTATAATCTCAAAAGTATGAGAAATTTGTGAAATTTTATAGAAGTTTATTGATTTTCTACAATTATCCCCGAATCTGTATGTCTAATAACAACGAAGATTTCTTCTTTTTCTAAATGAAACAGTCTATATAAGTCGTGTTATTTTGAAAATGTAACTTATCTGAACTGCACTTTAACTAATCTGATCCATCAGATTCAATTGCGAATTACGTTGCTTTGAAAAAACGGTATTTTATTTAAGTTATCAGTGCTGATCGGATCAGCTTAGAGCTTGTCGGTCAGTTAAAAAAAAACACGACTATATTTTGACTTGTATTGTATCAATTCTCTGAGTTACTCTGAATTCAAATATGTATACTGATATTACCACATTAAGTAGGCACACTCGAGCGCTCACAAGGTCTTATAGCGCTAGTGTAAGTTCGATACCGATGCATGCCGATTTAAATTCTGTGCCTACTTGGGGTGGTTTCATCTGTATACTGGCTGGCTCATAACGTACGGAAGCGATTAAGGGTAGCTAAAAGAAATCAAATTATATCGTTTTTCTTAATAAACTTTTGGTAAAAAATCAATAACTAAAAGTTACAAAAGTTGAAAGTGAAATTAATTAACAAGCAAAAGTTGTAATATTTGACGTTCTAAATTCAAATTTGGGGTATTTAAAAATTAGTTGAACATGAAACGTCTATTTAAAAAATGTAATCATGTGAATGTTATGACAATTTAATTTTTTCTTTTAATTCCCAAAAATAGTTGTTAATATTGTTAAAAACCACTGATTAATTAAAACCAGATTAGAGAACAGGTCGACGTATACGTTTTGTGAATGGTGGCTTTGATAAATTTAGAGTTTATTTAGTAATAAAGTTCCAGTTTGTGAAATAATTTTTTTTTTAATTAAACAGATATAGTTGTGAATTAAAGGAGTTAAAAAACTTAAACTGTTGTAGTTAATATTAAGTTTTGGTCAATAGCGCATTAAGAAAAACAAAATTTTGGTCTATAGTTCAAGCTACCCTTTTTATTCGTCCGCTCATTTTCTAACACCCAGTATATTTGAATTCAGAATAACTTAGAAAATCGAAATATATAAGGTGTTCCAATTGTTAATAGTTAACTTCAATTATTAATAATTAAAATAATAAAGTTCTCATTATTAAAACTAACTCTATGCAAGGTATTTTTCTCTGCACTTAAATAAAATAAGGGAAAATATATACACTATGTCCACGGATTGGGTTCACAGTAGGAAAAACATTTTTATTTTGGAGTTTTCGAGAAAGTCATTCTTTATAAAAGTTTTCGCTTGTCCTAAAACTCCCAAAAATGTAATTGAATATATATGCTTTTGATAGCTGAGAAAAATAGAAAATAGTATTTCAATTTTTATAGAATATGGCAAGTCCAAAAATTTTGAGTAAAATCATGTTAGCCAGTCTTATCATTTAACATTACTGATTTATGTGGAAAAACTATTCAGGCAAGAATGTTCATTCTAAAGATTATTTGCTTAATTTGATGTTATAGAATTTCGAATTGTTAGTCGTAAAATACCAAATGAAATGTTTAAAAAGAATTTTAGCATTTTTGGTGTTATCAGAGCAAACATTTTAATTCATGACACAAGCAGTACCAGTTGACATGATTTTACTATATTTTGCAAAATCAAAAGAGAATTATCAATTTTTCTCGGTTATCAACCAGAATTTACCACAGTTTTTTATAAAGAATGACTTTCTTAAAAACTCAAAAATAAGAAAGTTTTTCGAATTGTGAATCCAATCCGTGGACATACTGTATATTCCACAATCAGTTAGCAATATCTATATTTATTTAATTTTACTTTTGATGAGTTAACATTTATTCTGAAAAAAAAAACACTTTGATTCTTAATACAGGAGAGGAGAGGAAATACACAAAAATGCTGAAAATTATTACACTGTCCTAGGAGTGTAATAATAAAAAGTTCAAAATATTTTCACTTTTATATCCTTTAATTTTTTTTATATTAAATGGAATATTTTAAATAAAAAGGTATTAAGATTTCCTTTACCTTTTGAAATAGGTAACTTAAAATTTATGAAATTGTATTGGTGGTCTTTCATTTAGGATAGTGCATTTACGACGCTTTCAAATTACAAGCTTCAAATGGCATGTCGTTCGAAAATCCAAACTTCAGACTTACAAATCACTTATTAATTATTCCTGAAAAAGGCACAAGGTCGTTACAATATGGTGTCGAACCTCATTATGTTTAACTGCCCAAAACTCAGTTTTTGTATACGGAACGCCCTATATATTTTTACATCTTGAGATTACATTAAGAGATTCTATTTCAATTAGTAAATAGTAACACCCCTTATACACTTTTTTCTATGTGTTTTCTTTTTATCAATAATCAAAAATGTTGATAGAGTTACACACTTACATTATTAAATAAGCACAAACAAAGAAAAAACAAAGAAATTAATTAAATTGAGAAAACAAGTAAAACGGAAACTTAATGTTTAATTATCTAAAAAGTTATACAATGTTAATTTTTTTGTAAAATTTGTTACAAAGTGAGAGAATCAGGCTAAACAGATTATCATGGCCAATGTTTATTGATAGACTTGATACTTGTCTCTTAGTTTTTTGCAAATTTTATACTCCTACAAAAGCTTTCACTTTACCAATTGTAAGTTTTTCTTCACTTATTGAATATTAAACTGACAAATAAATAGTTTTTAAAGCCAATCAATTTTTTTAGGATGCTCATTAATGAATAGTAAACTTACGGTACACAGGTTGTCACTTATCGTAAGAGATACGCGGTCTTAAATTAGGAAAAAGTTGCATATTTTCATGCTTAATAATCTGAAAAGCTACTTAACTTTTTTCTCTTCATTTTAAAGATATGAAGAAAAAACGAACATTTGGCGCCTATAAGAAAAAAACTTGATAGTCGTATCTCTATAATTTTGACAATTCGAGCTAATGTAATGACACACTTACAATCTTCGTTATGGAAAGTGCCTTAATAATGTGTAAGTTTCTAATATCTATGTTTATCGGTTTTCGATTTAAAAAATAAAGACAGAAATGAAACATTTTCGTTTTTTGTCCATATCTTTAAAATTAAAAGGAATTAGTTAAGTTGCTTAGATTATTAATTAGTATGAAAATACGCAACTTTTCCTAATTTAACCGATCTCGCATCTCTTAAGATAAGTGAGATATCCCTGATGTATGGCAAAATAATGTTAGCACTAATTTATTAATATTGGGAGTATATTTAAACAAATTCAATATCTGCTTCTTTTTAAAACTTGCTACATATAACTACTTTAATGCAATGAGATTAAATTAATTAATGAATGAACAGTATGAAACAAACAAGTATTGATAACAAGAAAACTAATAGAAATAGATACCAGTCGATATAATGTGATTTTGTATCTCATGACGTAAAAA
Organism: Prosopocoilus inquinatus; assembly: GCA_036172665.1. NCBI lineage: Eukaryota > Metazoa > Arthropoda > Insecta > Coleoptera > Lucanidae > Prosopocoilus > Prosopocoilus inquinatus. The sequence goes on from CM069870.1 coordinate 49,379,452, forward strand.
TATACAGGTGTTCCATTTACGAAAACTTATTTTTGGGCAGTTAAACATAAAGAGTTTCAACACCAAATTGTGGCCATCCTGTGCAATTTTTAGGAATAATTGGAATGATTTTGATAGTCTACAACATGAAACTTGAAATTTGAAAATGAAGTAAGTACATTCTCTTAAGTGAAAGGTTACCAAACAAATTTTTTAATAAATTTGAGGATATCTCAAAAACAGTCAATTCAGGCATAGGGAATCCTTAACATTTTTTATTTAGAATAGTGTGTAGAATAAAAATTTGCAGTAAAAAGTACACCATTCCATTTAAAATAAGAAAGTTAACGGCGAGTTTCAGGCTAACCGGAAGTATTATAAAACTGAAGATATTTTACCTGAAACATCACTTTCTCCTATGATAGTGTATTAATTTTCATAATTTTTGTATATTCCATTCCCTGAAAAATGTTAATAGGCCATCCACCTTGGGATACCCTGTATATTCCACATATAGTTATGAGTTTGTACTGACTAAGTATTAAATAAAAGTAAGTAGATTCAGATAATATTGATGTTTAAGTACACTTGAATTAGCAAAATTAAAAAGCGTACCCTCGTGATTAGAAAAAATAAAATAAATTTTTAATGGCGACGTACGTAGAATGAATATGGAAACATGATAGTGTACTAGGTACAAATTAGATGAACATTTTTCAAAAAAAGAGACGGTAAACTTCATTTGTTCCGAAATTTGTTGCACATTTAATTGGTCTATTTGAAAGTAAATTGAATTAAACCTTGATCCATCAAAAAATTTAACTACATTTACTACAGTGCTGTTAAATGTTTCCTGAATTATACACTCTGTCCACGGATTGGATTTACAACAGGAAAAGTTTCATTATTTTTGAGTTTTCGAAGATTTTAAGACGAGCAAAAACTTTTATAATGTCTTTTTCTGAAAACTCAAAAATAACCCAATCCGTGGTCACAGTTTATATTCAGAGGGACATACCTTAACTTGAAATTTGATATTTTGCTAATAATAATTATATTAATGAAGTAAATATCACTAGTCACTAATTCACTGACCTATTTAATTTTAGTGGTAGAACTCTTTATTTCTAATATACAAGTACTTGAATTTGTGATTCATTTGTTTAAGTAAAAGTTTTATTATGACATTTTGATGTTATTGTGTATAGTATATAAGATGAATAATAAAAATTTTAGATTTATTAATCACTTGCGAGACTTAACTATTGATGTTATTGTTGATACATTGAAATAAAATTCTTTACTCTATTTCTTGTTTTTATAATTTATAAAAACAATCTAAATGTCATGCTTTGAATTCATCTATTAATAAATAATTAAATTCAGGATTGACAATATTAGATTTAGGCCCGATCTTTCCAACCTGCTAATAAATTTATTTGACAAATAATTCGACGAATCACCATGACAACCATTCAAAAAAATCGCCAAATAACTTTATTAGCAAGTGGAAAGATCGGACCTTATTGCTTCACAAATTATACTATAATTTCCATTCCAGCAGTAATACCAATTTGAGAAAAAATAAAACAAACGACTTCAAAACAACTTTACTGACAACTTAGCGGGCGTTGTTACAGTCAAGTACGTTACGATCCTCGACGTGTTTTGTTTCAAATATTTCACTTCCTAATAAATAATATATAATAAGCAATTAGCTGTTTACTTACCCTTGGAAGTGTGTAGTGGCTAACCTGACACGTCCACTGCCGAGCCGATGCATTGACGATTTTAACTAAGAATTGAAATAAACGAATTCTTAATTTTTAGTCTGATTTTTAGTGAAGTTTTATAAACCACTTTATATCAGTACGGCCTTTTAATTTCTTGATTAATAGTTATTAATGTTTAGTTATTAATTGTTAGTGACTATAAATCCAAAGAATAGCTGGATAAGCAAGTATTTTCGCCTGGTATGGAGCGGATGTGACGTCAGCCGCAGGCCAGAAGATACGTTTTTAATAGCACGCCCCCAATTTTCTAGCAAATTTGAGTAGATTTGAAAATTCTGTTTTCATCAATGTGCATAATTTGACATTCGCACTGACGGTACCCGAGATATTAATTACGAACAATACACACAAAAAATGGAGGTTCGACGGAAGAACAATTATCAAAAATTGTCAAATTTACTTGATGATACTTTTTATCATTTATCAACTAAGGCGTTGAAACAAATGATTGTTTGCCGGTTCGTGCATGAGTTGTTCATTTATCTCAAATAAACCGTAGAAAATTTTCTATTTTTTTTCGTAATTAATATCTCGGGTACCGTTAATGCGAATGTCAAATTCTGCATATTGATGAAATCACAATTCTCAAATCTACCCAAATCTGGTAGAAAATTGAGGGCATGCTAAAAAAAATGTCGATGACGTCATTGCGGAAAGGGGCGGGGGTGGAAAGAAAAAATAACTAAAAAAATATTCGCGCTAATGAAAATTGGTTTACCTGTCCGAGGATTTTAGTAGCAGATGATCTGGCACTTATTTATATGGATTGTTCCACTCTAAATGTTCACATTGTACAAACAATGTAAATAACACTATGTTAAGTTTTGCATAGTGCATAAAGAAGTAAAAAATGTTAATCGTCCCATATGCCTGGCTTTGAATTACTAATGTTGGACGCTGGATAACGGACTGGCCATTTTATCGTCAAAAATATTTATTACAAAATACACTGGAGCTCGTTTTACAAAATAGTGATATTAGGTGTTCTTTTACTGAAGAAAAAATTGTAAATTATGCTAAAAAACCGTAAAATATGTGTTTTAGTTGGCTAAAAAAATTAAAATTGACGCTACAAAATTATTTTTGTGATGCATGCGATTCTGATCCTACAGACTATTTTTTTCACAAAATTAAATATTGATTTTGACTTTCTTCTTTCTCATTTTAATTACTGTACTCTACAATTGCCGTAAATAGAACAATTCATACCTTACTAAGTTTTGTGTTTCTTATTTTCCTTATTTTTTAAGTTTTACAAATTGTAAAAAATATACAGGGATATCCAAAAAGTCGGCATCAAATAGGGAAAATCTTTATTTTTGTTTTTTCAAAAAGAAACTTTTGACGCCAATAATTTCTACTTGTCTGAAAACCTATTTAGCTTCTATCAGATACACAAAGCGATTTTTACCCAGTCAGAAAATAGCGTTTTTCGAAATGGTCAAAATCATAAAAGTGTTGTTTCTCGGAAATTAATCTAGATTTCAACGAGATTTTTTAACGCGTGTCAGTTTCAGAATATTAAATAATTTCAATGTCAGAAAACAACTTGGTTTCTTTAAATTCCGTTAAAATTGTGATGAACAGATAAAGCAGCGACATCCTACGATCGCTTTTTGACCTGACATTGCAGTAGGATAGACAAATTGAAGCGGGATTTGCTCCTAATAAGTCCCCCATGCAAGGCGGCCATGCTTGCTGTCAAAGCATAAAGTTTAAAAAAAATTTTGTTTGCAGTGGGAATGTCGAGCTACGTCTCTGCTGACGAAGCCCCAAGCAGGGCTGAAACAGCTGTACAGAGGCTGCTCGAGGTTTTCACTGCAATCAAAAACGATTTGTAACAAAATTTCTTAAACTTTCATTATGCTTTGACAGCAAGCATGGCCCCCTTGCACAGGGGACTTATTAGGAGCAAATCCGCTTCAATTTGTCTACCCTCCTGCAATGTCAGGTCAAAAAGCGATCGTAATATGTCGCTGTTTTATCTGTTCAACACTCTTACATCCCAATTGCGAATAAATTGGACAAGTCGTTTTTGTTTGTAGTGGGAATGTCGAGCTACGTCTCTGCTGACGAAGCCCCAAGCAGGGCTGAAACTGCTGTACAGAGGCTGCTCGAGGTTTTCACTGCAATCAAAAACGATTTGCAAGAATTTTTTTTTATACTTATTAGATTAGATTAGATAATTGGAAAAAATAGTAAGAAAAATTAATGATTGCTTCGGATAGTTGATTATTTACCGAAAAATAATATTTGTGCATTTTTTACGTTTTTGAGATAATTAATAGGTATTTAAATAACTTCTAAAAACTCTAATCCAATTCCTTTTAATGAATTATTTTCGCAAAAGGTCTGTAAATGTTCGTTTACAGTGTCCTTAACCAGGAGATGTTTCTTTATTTAGCTTTCATGTTAGGGTTTTAACCTTTCTTTAGAAATCTTATTGAAATCTTGATTGGTTTCCGAGGAATAATAATTTTATCATTTTGACTATTTTCTAACTAAGTAAAATTCACTCCGTATATCTGATAGGGACTAAATAGGTTTTCAGACAAGCAGAAATTATTGGCGTAAAAAGTTCTTTCGAAAAATCAAAAGTAAAGATTTTTCCGTTTGATGTCGACTTTTTGGCGATCACTGTATAATAAAAATCACCGCACCGCAGTTTATTCTCCAAAATAACACCCAAATTGTTGGTTACATCAACAAAAATTAAAGTATTTCCATGCTCAACGTCAAATATGTATTTAAAATCACTTTAAAATCGCGCGGCGGGCGACTCGCTACTGGCGCAAAGCGCATCTGTTGCGGACATCCATCCAGAGAAGTCACTTCTCTTGTGATCAAGAAGAAGTCATCTATTGAAGATGGCAGCATAGCTGCTGAAATACGTATGTAGTTTAAAAAAAAAAAACTTTTTGTAATTAGGAGGTTAAATGCAATTTCTTTGTACTACAAACGCCGCTTTCATGAATGCACTACTTCTCTGACTCGCCGATTATTCAATATTGCTAATCGCGCGAAGCCGGAAAATACGTAGAGCCGTCTAGATGTTGTATTTATAATATCTCCCCGCTTCCTTGCAATAATAACCCGTAGCACTTTTTCCAATCCGTTCAGTGAATTAATAAATTAACTTCAACTAGTCAACTGTGAATGTCAACGGACAATGTTTTTCTACATTGTCTACATAGTCTGCATTGTCTACACATCGTTTACTTGTAAAGATATTAAAAAAAAACAATGTTTATGAGTAAAGGAACAGCACTGATAATAAATAAAAATATATGTGACATGCTAATATTGCAAAAAGATGTCAGAATTTTTTTTATTACTTATGAAAAGAAGGATGTACGAGAAAGGAAACGCATAACAGATAACTCAAGAAATAAACAAAAGAAGACAAATCTTATTGCAGTATGTGAAATGAAATAATTATTGGATGACGCAAAATTCTTGACATTTTTGGTACTTAATGATATAAAAATAAAGATTTATAGAATATTATAATGATTTATTGCTTAAAAGTCCATTTATATCACATTTGTGGTTACACAAAGAACTGTGGTAAAACCATAAAAATTAAAAAGGTGGGAATTAACCAAACTTTTAAACGTAATATCGTCGTACCAGATACTCCCCTAAATGAATCGACTATATGAATTTTCCATCCCATGTTTGCTTGCGTAAAGGAGTTGTAATAGACGTTATCAGGCCACGTTGTATTAGGTGTCACCTCCAAAATCCCCGGGTCCCCTTCTTCACACGTGTAAATCAAAGAGCGGTTAAACTTTTTGAACGTTGGGAAATCATCATCCAATCGTCGATCATGGTTTTCCCGATGCTTGGCTAAGCAGAGCGGTCCAGCTTTTGCAAATTACGGCACATAAAAATAGATTTAACTTTATTTGTTTCAAGAGATCTTACCGGCTGTCGGACGTGGCCTTCCTCTTCTAGAATATTCAACACCTGCCAAAACGCGAATTTCTGATTGAGCTGCGTCTGTGAGTTTATCGTAACCCCCGTGTGGTTCGTCCGTTACTATTAGGGGATGATAGAATTCGGCGCTGTGGGGATTGTTACCACCCCGTACCTTAAACTGATAGGTTAGACCTCTTCTTAACCATAATTCTGGTGATAATAACCCGTTGATGTACCATGCGAGAGTTGTAGATGCTTGTCCTTTAAAAAATAATTGGGTAACTTAAAACATCTTGAACTTAAAAATACTTATTCGTAAGAGGATTTTACATCTAAAGTTACACTAAAATAAAAGTATCTACAATAGGGTACATGAACATATTTTTTTCTAAGATTTTATTTGAAGGTAGGTAAAAATACGATAATTTAGATATATTTCTTTTTTTTTCATAAATGAATATTAAAGCCGTAAAAAATTAAAGAAATTTGAATTGATTAAATTCCCGCCAAAACGCACATTCTGACCGTGTGACGTCAATGTTCATATGTTGTCAAATCGTAATAAGTGAATATCAATACGAACATTAAAACCTATTACAATAAATAGTAAAACATATTATCAGTATTGTGCTGTGCTATAATGCAAAAATACCTGTGCAAGAACTCCGAATAAATTATTTATGAGCGTTTTACAAAATTTAGTGTTACCAACCTTACTTCTCAATGGCGAAAAGTTCCCGTTTCCACCACAAATTTCTCACCAACAAAGTAAAAAAATATTATAATTTCTTTAAGATATTCACTTCGTAATTGTTGCTTAAATTAAAACTATATTTTTCAGCAAACATTCAAGCTATTTGACAAGGGCCTGCATACAACATAAACGTCAAGGACTGACGCCACAACGAATGGGAAGCCTTTCGAAACCACTCGATTTATATTTGAATATTTTCGATTTTATTTATTAATTTAAGAGAATGATAAATAGAAACAGCGTACAAATTTGGAGTTTTCGCGTGTGTTATTGACTATAGTCTCGATTAGAGGGCTTTAATTAATAATTTTATATTATTGTCATGTACCCTATTGAATTCAGAGAAAAATACATGCACGTCATATACGAAACTCATCTATTTCAGGTGGTTGCACTACGTTAATCCACACTATTATTAATTTCTTAGACAAATTTTGTGTCAGGTCAAAAAGCGATAGTAAGATGTCGCTATTTTATCTGTTCATTATTAATTTCGTATTTGAACTTGATTAAGGCCCGGTAGGTATTACCACCTTCTGATAAATTTAACCATCGGTTAATATCCTTGGAAACCTTTGTGCCGATAATGGTTTCCTTGGATATTAACCAACGGTTAAATTTATCAGAAGGTGGTAATACCTACCGGGCCTTAATCAAGTTCAAATACGAAATTAATAATAGTGTGGATTAACGTAGTGCAACTACCTGAAATAGACGAGTTCCGTATATGACGTGGATGTATTCTTTCCTGAACTGAAGAGTTTTCGCAGCGCTAAATTAAAGTATTCTTTAGTCGTATTATGAATGAATTATTGCGTCAGTTAATAGAACGAGAAAAAGGATTAATTACTGTCAGTTGTAAAAATTAGTTACAGTTCAATTCAGGAAAGAATACATGCACGTCATATACATTACTCGTCTGTTTCAAAGAGCTACACTGCGTTAATCAACATTATTAGAAGCTTCGTATCTGAACTTGATTTAATGATTTTTTTATGTATTTCCAATACATAAAAATTCGCATAGCTTGATAACGTAGTGCAATTATTTGAAATAGACGAGTTTCGTATATGACGTGCATGTATTCTTTCCTGTATTAAACTGTACAAGTATTTTTCATTTGAAAGATTTTTTGTTAATAATTTATTATCTCCATGCAAATGTAGGTTAACTAAAGCAGTACATAACAAATGAATATTCCAGGGGTCTGTAAACAATACACTGTGTCCACGGATTTTCTGCAATAGAGGAAAAACTTTTTTATTTTACGTTTTAGGAAAAAAAAAGTTACTCTTTATAAAAACTTTTGCTTGCATTAAAACCTACAAAAATGATAGAAAAGCTCATGAATTGCCTCGTTCATGGCTCTAAATACAGAAAACATGCTTACTTCCTCTCAAAAATTTGTCCAAATTCAAATTACGTTCAGAATTATCGCATTACCCAGATCTGTCAAAATGATTAATGAAACTTATTCCTTAAGCTCTTTTTGATAATTAATACCTCTAGTTAAAGTTATGAGAAATGACAAAATTGTTAGCTCTTATTTTTTTGACCTGACATTGCAGTAGGATAGACAAATTCAAGCGGGATTTGCTTCTAATAAGTCCCCCATGCAAGGCGGCCATGCTTGCTGTCAAAGCATAATGAAAGTTTTGAAAAAATGTTGTGCTTTGACAGCAAGCATGGCCGCCTTGCATGGGGGACTTATTAGGAGCAAATCCCGCTTCAATTTGTCTATCCTACTGCAATTTCAGGTCAAGAAGCGATACTAAGTTGTCGCTATTTTATATTTTCATCTCTCTTACATCGCAATTGCGAATAAATTGGACAAGTCGTTTTTGTTTGCAGTGGAAATGTCGAGCTACGTCTCTGCTGAAGAAGCCCCAATCAGGGCTGAAACAGCTGTCCAGAGGCTGCTCGAGGTTTTCACTGCAATCAAAAACGATTTGCACAAAATTTTTTCGAAAACATTTATGTTCAACAGGATGGAATATCCTGCACATTCCACAAATTTAATTAAAGGGTAGCGTGATAACCATTTGCCTGGAAGATGGATCGGATATTTTAGAACATGGTACGATATTTTAGGTCATGGTACAAATTCAAAAATTTTATATGAAAAAATACCAACGTAATTAGTGAAATAGAAATTGAAACGTTAACAAACATGTATGCGGAATTTAGCTACAGGGTAGAGAAGTGGGTAGAGGTGGATAGAGATTACATTGGATAATTTTTCCCATAAATGATGACGGCTTCTTCCTTTTATAAAAAATTTCGTGTAATTTTTTAGGTTTTCTAGGTTTCAATTTGTTAACAAAGGAAATGATTAAAACAATTGAAACAATTAAGAATACACCAAAATTACATGTCACTCTACCATTACAGAAAATCTGTGGACACACTGTATAACTCATCTGTTTCAAATAATTGCACTATACGAATTTTTAAATTTCGGAAGTACATCAATAGGCGTTTACGATAATTGAAGCGGTACATGGATCGGGGTAGAAAATGCCTATTAAGTCAAGTTCAAATACGAAATTAATAATGGTGTTGATTAACGTAGTGCAATTATGAAATTGAAACAGACGAGGAATGTATATGACGTGCAAGTATTCTTTCATGCATTGAACTATACCTTGTAATTTCCTACCGTAGAATAAAGTTTTCTGTGTCAGACGCAAAACTTCTTTTATGAAAATGTAGCAATAATAATAACTGCGTACCTGTGGTAGCTTGATATCCTTTCTTGCCTCCAGAAGGTCCTAGATATGCATTGAACGTCCTTATCGTTCTATCATAAATTTGCCCTTTATCCCACGGTTCTTGAAGCGTTGAATTACTGCTGGTTGTGAAAGCAAAGCAATTCGAAGAAGGTTCTTTTGGATTCAAATTTACTTTTATGTCTGCTTTGGAATATACGTCGTGGAAGCTGGGCTCCTTTTTGGTATCCAAACGTCCCATTGCCCAAACGATATAGGCATCTCGATCGGTTGGGAATTCTTTATCTCCGGAATCGGCTGGAAATTTTCATGCCAATCTCGTTTGTTTTAAAAGAAAAGAGAGGGTTTACCTGAAATTAAGCTTCGCCTATACGTGATAAAGTTAATGCCATCTTTTCGAGTGGCGGTGTGGACTTGGTTGTTGTCTTGTCCTCCTACGAGCTCATCTCTGCAAACACCTTTGTTTTGCCCCAAAACTTTGACACACTAGAATAAAAAATTTGAGAAAATTCTGTAATGAAGTATTTTGTTTAGGTTTTTATTGTCTGCAAAAATTTAATTGATTTTCCTTCATAGAGATTTTTTTATAGCAAAAATTGATATTGGCTTCTTCCTTTTATTCGATTCTTTTTATTTATAAAATGTACACACATACCGGAGACATTGCTGTAATATTATAATCAGTTGCATATCCACTATAACCATCAACATAAGCAACAGCAACATCAGATCCTAACATTTGGCTCTTCTCTTCAGAACCAGACAATCCAAACGATATGTACTCATCTTCCCGAACTTGAGCCGTTAACTGAATTGTAATCGCAGGCCCAAAAATTTCCCAATAGACTTGAAAGTTCTTATGCAGTTGTAAGCAGTTTGGCAAATCACTTTTGTGAGACTAAAATTACTTTCTAAATAGAACAGAGTTCGGACAAAACGTATGTTACTTACGATTACTTTAACTAAGGATGGGGGCACGTTTAATCCAGTTGGAATTATGATGGACCCTAGGTTTGTGTTTGTTTCCAAGTCGAATACACTGAACCAGTCGATATCGAAAATGGTTAAGTCGCCGGGTAGTTCTAATATGATGGTTTGGCCTTTGTATGGTCGAAGCGGATCTATACTGAAAGTAATAATTATAATGGAATGTTATACAAATAAATTCAAACTTTACGACAAAACAGTAGTGGATTGAACTATACCATAACTAATGTCACCAAGCGTGCCATTTCAGAAATACAGAGTGTTTAGAAATAAATTTTTACACTTTTAACCAATTTATACTGGATATCATAACGTACGGAGGATATTTTAAGAATTGCCAGAGGAGATCAAATTAAAGCACTTTTCTTAATAAACTTTAGACGAAAATCAATATCTAAAAAGTTACAAAATTAACTAACTTATCCAGCACCTAATTATTATGAAATCATAATAATGCCGATTATACATACATATTATGAGGTATATAAAACACTAGTGGAATTATCAACCCATAATTAAACTGTTATTCAAAACTGGCATTATTATGACTTCATAATAAACAGGTGTTGGATGAAACTATGTATTACACTTGTTCCTTAACAGCAAATAAGTCACTCAAGAAAAATTAGCCCACTTGTGTAAGTTCTCGTGGCTAAGCATTCCTTTCGTGACTTCTTTGCCTTTTAAGACACTTGTACAATAAATATCTATTAATGTTACGTGAAAATTGTTTTCAATTTATGAACAGGATGCCGTGAAAATCGTACAAAACCTTAAAATTTCACTACCAATAGTGAAAGTGAGTGTTTGTGCTATTTCTGCAATGTCCGGTTTAGAGATTAAAAACAAATTTCATACAATTTTTACCGGACAAGGATCGACTTCACTTTAATATTGTTACGAATTCGGGATTCGCAAATAATATAATCGTCACTTGAATTGAAAACCTTTAATTAAACACTAGCTTAATACAGTGCAAATAACACAAACAATAATTATTTATTTCAATAAATAACACTTTAATCTTTCACTGTTTATGTTGCCCAAGATGCTCGCACAATCGCTCGCTAAATGTAGACTGTTTCATATCGCGCGCCGTCCTCCCTTTTATTCCAATACGATTGTTACTGGAAACGTTTTGAGCGCCATCGAGCTATCATGAACTCTGGAACATTTCAGACAGGTGGCATGCTTTCTCCAGAACGCCGGTGGCAATTATTCCGTCAACCCGAGAAAAGGCGGTTGACCAAACAGATAACGCCGCTGGTCGGAATATAAAATTTATTAGGGTCCGCCTGTAACACTGCTCCTTCCTTAGTTCTCTTCGTCCCGAACTGAGTATGGAGCCAAACGGTTCATGTGGATCACTCTCATATTTACGCTGGGTAGCTTCTGTATCCTGTATGTATGTATGTATGGTTGATCTTCTTAATTATTTTAAATGGTCCATCCCAAGGCGCCTGCAATTTTGGGCACAATCCAAACATCGATACCTACGTTTAGATACTTTTAAAGTACCGATACTATCATTTGGGAATCGAAAAGTATCGCAATCGCCAAAGTAATGACAATAGCTCAGCCTACTCCAAAAAAATAATAATCTCGTCTGCTCGCTTCATTTACTGAACTTGTTACGGTTTGGAAAACAGCTTCCAAAAGTCACCCTCTACAGTGGCTGCCAAAAAGTTCGCATGTGGGAAAATGTTATTATCAATTTTTTTTAAACTTTCTGCGCCAATAATTTGTGCATGTTCGTGAGCAACTTTTAGTGTTGCTAAAAATAGCACTTATTTCAGATACGAAAATTAAAAATTTGTTGTAATTTGGAATTGCTGAACGTATTAGATAAAATTTTAGTAGGATTCAATAGTTATTTACAAAATGTGTGTCTTGATTGCCAGACAAAATTTCCTTCGGTCTAGTATTTCGAAAAAAGGAAGATTTTCGATATTGTCAGTTTTGCTCAAGATGGGTATGGTCACTGGGCAGCTATTCACATTTCCAAGACGGATGGGAATTGTTTCTTGAATCTTCATCACAGTCCAAGCTGGCTGGGAAATGAACTGCGCCAAGAAGATAATTCTATTGGTAGAATTTTCTTCTTGGCGCAGTTGATTTCAATTGGTTCAACGACCCCATTAGGATAGCTGCGAAGATTGCCTTCCACTTTTGCCAAAATTATTTTGTCAGTTAAGGCTGGAATGCTTACACTTTCCTTTAACTTCATTTTCAATACTATACGTAGGTTTTCGGGAATGTGGAGATATAACTCTTCTGATCCAACGCGTAGAACTTTGTCTTTGAGATCTACAACCAAACCATTTTTCTTCATGAAGGCCACTAAAGTATGATAACAATACCGGCCACTAAAACCCTGTGACTAAATTTCCTGCGTCTAATCTTCAAATCAGGCACTTTATACAGTAATAATATCAAAAAGTAAGTGAGAATGTATCCAGCCGAAATTAATTTCGGTAACGTAATTTGTCAGATGTTTTCAAACCGTTATCGTTATAATACCCTTATATTAAAACCGAAATAATATTTTGTAAACGTAATTCTTATACCCAAATAATACCGGTTCTAACCGAAATAATATTTTTACTGCAATCGAAACTGACTTGTAACTAAATTATTGCATTTACAATTAGAATGGTTAAAAGCAGCACTGCAAGGAAGCTTATTTTGTCGCGGCAGCTAAAAGGCATTTCTTTCATTCTTTCATTCATTCATTCATTACCAGAATCAAGACAAATTCAATGATAAAGAATTTAATTCGAAAATGTGCAAAAGGGTGACTATCAATAATCTATTTATAAATAGGAAGGATAGTACAAAAATTAAATCACAGCAACGAATGTGTACAGTCGTATTTTAATCCCTATCCTCTTTTTATGCATTCCACTTGCTCAGTTAATTCGTACTTGAATGTAAGTATTATAAGTATGATTCATTTTATTGTATTACTAGAATTCTAGCGAGCTTGTTTACACGTTTTTTGTTATTTGTTGTTTTTATTGCACCTAAGCCGAAGTCCCTCTCAAAGGGCGGCGAGCAGTTGGATTTCGGGCTTTATAAAGATGGTTATTGTAACGTTTCTCTATACCTAAAAAATCGAATGATGCGCTCATGGTTTATCGCGACTTACTGTTTAAGAAAATTCTTATCCTGAATATAAGGCAGGAAGTCGCTTGCTACACGTATAATTCTTAGGGCGCACACTGTGGCCAAGACACGGCAAAAATCAAAATGTTAAAATGAAGGTAGACGGAAAGAAACTTAATAAGTATTAGATCAGGAGTTAATTTATTATTTATCGTAAAAAGAGGGTAAGTACCTTTTGAAATTATCGAGTAAGTGCCAGACAAAGTGTCATTATACTCGCCATAAATTTATCGCAACATTGTTAATTATATTTTCCTTCTGAAGTGAGTTTGTTCAAAACTGAAATGTGTAATCCAATATGTAAGGTATGTTTAATTAATCGTTTCGTATTATTATTTTTTTTGTGTTTAATAGTTTAGAAATAATCGTACAAATCATACAAATATTTTACACCTGTTATATCTTTTTGATGAAACTTTTTGTTTAGTAATTCCGAATATCACCTGTTGGAGACCTATGTTTAAATGTTCTATACACTTTGTGTTTTCATAATAAACCTTAAAATCTTGCGCGTTTTTGCGTCACTCTGACTTTTTATTTATTATTTGTTGTAGGTTCGTGGAATTTTCTCGACATGAAAATCATATTTTTCAAAAAATCAATGAAAAATGAATTTTAAAGAATTTAAACAAACTAGAAAATTTTAGTAATTGTGTAATTTAAAAGAAAAAAATATGAAACATTTCTTTCAACAGAGGAGTCATAATTTCAGAAGAAGAATTGATAAAAATGCTCCGATCATACATGTGAGATAAATACATACACATTCAGGAATTGGAAGTTGCAGCAGTATTTTATTCTTTTCCTGCTACTTTCTATACGGAGTGTAAAATAAATTCTATTATAGACTGAGGATAAAAGTCTGGAACACCCTAAATATTTGCTAAACTATTTTGTTTTTATAAGAACGCTCGAACTCGGTTCCTAAATTTCAGGTTATTTATTTTCAGCAATCATTGGGGTACAATATAAATTTCTTTTTTCGTATTAAATCTCCATTTTCATTTTTATTTACCTAGTGTTTTAATAAATATTTAATTTTGAATGAAATAAATTAAATTAAATTAAATATAAAATAATGGCCCGTTCACTATTAAACAGTGAAACGATGCAGTTTTGACACTGTTATTGACATTGACATTTTAGTCCAATATTTTGTTAGTCACAGTGCACCTGCATTTATCTTTAATAGTTTTCTTTGAAGAGACAGTGAAAATTTTCTCACATTTCATGATATATATGTCTTATCGTTCCTAAAACGAAAAAGTACTTTTCGAATTTTTATATTTTTCATGTACATTTCAACGTAATATAACTATTTTTAATGAAAAAAAAATTTAAGTAATTTTGTCAAATTTTTTATTAGTACTCAGCAACACTATGCGGCATTAAGGGAAAGTCGACTTTATGAACGTAAATTGTTATTTCGTGAACGCGATGCTTCATCCAAGTATAAATGAACTCTTAGCGTGAAAAAAAGGGTTGCCACAACACATATCTTACTATAATTTTTTTTAGAAAAATTTTGTGCAAATCGTTTTTGATTGCAGTGAGAACCTCGAGCAGCCTCTGGACAGCTGTTTCAGCCCTGCTTGGGGCTTCTTCAGCAGAAACGTAGCTCGACATTCCCACTGCAGACCAAAAACGACTTGCCCAATTTATTCGCAAATGCGATGTAAGAATGATGAACATATAAAATAGCGACATCTTACTATCGCTTTTTGACCTAACATTGCAGTAGGATAGACAAATTGAAGCGGGATTTGCTCCTAATGAGTCCCCCATGCAAGGCGGCCATGCTTGCTGTCAAAGCAAAATGAAAGATTTTAGAAAAATTTTGTGCAAATCGTTTTTGATTGCAGTGAGAACCTCGAGCAGCCTCTGGACAGCTGTTTCAGCCCTGCTTGGGGCTTCTTCAGCAGAAACGTAGCTCGACATTCCCACTGCAGACCAAAAACGACTTGCCCAATTTATTCGCAAATGCGATGTAAGAATGATGAACATATAAAATAGCGACATCTTACTATCGCTTTTTGACCTAACATTGCAGTAGGATAGACAAATTGAAGCGGGATTTGCTCCTAATTGCGAATAAATTGGGCAAGTCGTTTTTGGTCTGCAGTGGGAATGTCGAGCTACGTTTCTGCTGAAGAAGCCCCAAGCAGGGCTGAAACAGCTGTCCAGAGGCTGCTCGAGGTTCTCACTGCAATCAAAAACGATTTGCACAAAATTTTTCTAAAATCTTTCATTTTGCTTTGACAGCAAGCATGGCCGCCTTGCATGGGGGACTCATTAGGAGCAAATCCCGCTTCAATTTGTCTATCCTACTGCAATGTTAGGTCAAAAAGCGATAGTAAGATGTCGCTATTTTATATGTTTATAATTTTTTTGAGGTTAGGAAGATAACTTTAGTTAATAAATTTTTAGTAAGAAGTATTCGTGCCTTTGTAACTTTTGATATTTCTTACGGTTCAGTCACAAATTAAAAAAATATAAGTGACTACAGCATTTTTTATTGAAAACAGGTATGCTCTACTGCCTTTTAACTGCTTCATTTATTTATTTTGAGAAAAAGTCTTTAATTAGTAAACTATACACTGTGGTCGTAAATGATTGAGCGTCCTTGAGAAAGTAAATACCCGAAGGTGATCAAAACTACTTTCCGCCTAGGGAATTTTCGCGTTCTTGAATGCTCCAGATCAGCTGGCAAGCAGTAGCGTTCGTGTATGGTTTGTTTATGTTTGAGTTTTCTACAATTTGCAGGTTAAATCATTCGAAATCAGTAAATAAGTATTTTTGAATACTATTATTCAGTTGACTTTGTTTTTACAAGTAAGTAACGTTCTTTGCGTCTCGATTTATGATTAATGTTACACAATTTTTAGGTTAAAATTACATAATTTTAATCCGCACGCCTTTAAATTGGGTACATGATTTCTAGTACCTGGACCAAGAAATTTTTGTATGAAGCGGCACGTTCAACCATTTACGATCGCAGTGTATTAGGAAAAAGTTTCCTATCGAGTGCTTCTTTCTAAAAAAATTATTAACTAAAGCTATCTTGCTAACCTCAAAAAAGTTATGGTATGTGAAAAAATAGAAAAAAATAGAAATAGTGAAAAATAAAAGAGAAAGGCCAAGAAAATATTGAATCAAAGAGAAATGGGGAGTTGACTTGAGAGTTCAGAAATAAGTAAGTAAATGAGTACCTATACCAAAATTTTTACTTTGAAAATGCTCTGCTTTGAGAACTCTGTATAGATAAACACTAAGCGAGATAGACATTTTTACCTAGGTGCTTTAAAATATCCACCTTTCTTTCAGTTTCTATGAAACAATGTGTACGTGTTGCAATTAATATTTCCAAATTTTAAAATTAAGAATTGCACATATTGTAATGGCAGATTAATCTACTTACTATCCATATTCGTCTGGGACTACGAAACCTTTACTCCCAGCTTGTGGTCCAACACCAACCCAAAAATGTGCGCTTTTCGCCATCCCATCATAATGAAAGTTTTGTATTTTAAACGTTTTCGCATCCAAAATATCAACCACGTCCGAACTGATCGAATTACTTTCGCCTTCGAGTTTGGGTATCTTCTGGACTTGAGGTGGTTCAAATTCGTCGGGAATGTATATATCGCCGAAAGTTACTTGACTCCAAATGTCGTACACAGCGAACCATTTTATGTCGGTGATCTTCTTATTGTCGGGTAGTGTGAGGGTGAAGTCTCTATTGAAGTATCTTTCTAAAACGTTCGTCCTAAAAATGTAAAGTTAAGTATTGAAGAATACTGTTGAATAAATTTAGCTACTTGGAGTGTTCGTCGGGTACAATGAATCCCTGTGGACCAGGTCTGTTGGCAGATCCAGCCCAAAAGAACGTATCAGCACCGTTCCCATCGTAATTGAATGTTGTTAACAAAAGTCTGTATTCGTCTACTGCGTAAACATCTCCTGATACTTGATGATGGTAGGAATGAATTTTTCCTATGTATTTTCCTTTGTAAGGTCCTTCTTCATCTTCTTGACTGTTCCCTGGAAACAAAGACAAAAAATAAAATTATAAAGATATTGTGTGGATAAAAATAACAAATTGAAAACGTCATCATTTCTGAAATTGGGAAATTTGAGAAAATTAATTAATTATTTGTATAAAATGAATAAAAGGAGAAAGGGAAGCTGTTAAGAAAGAAAAAATGAATTTTCCAAAAGTAAGATAAAGAACGATACACGGTGGAAATCCATCTTAACATGTACACTATACAGGGTGTTCTTTTACTGTGTGCAAATAAAAAAATCTCAATATAAGTACATGAAATGTTACCGTACTATAGCCAAAAAAATTCGGAGGTTCCACTTGTTTGGAACCGTTGATATGTGCAAGGTCGCAACGCCTTCCTACGAACCGACACCGCGCTGAGTTCCGCATTCAAACTCATTTCGTAGCGTTTCGTAATAATAATCACCGATATCGTTTATTAATTAGTTTATTTAAAATTTTAATTCACTGACGGAGTAATACGTTTTGCGATATGAAATATCGACGAATAAATGTGATCATTGGTTCAGATCAATGATCTGGTATAGGGTAGATGGGATGTAGAGTGAGAGGTATCGCGACAAACATTAGAGTGAGAGAAAACTAGCCTCGATCAGCTGGGTTGGGGCAAAACATCAAAATTAGTTTGACAATGTCAAAACGTGGAAACATTCGTTGTCTGCGCTTTGAGTCAGTCAATTTTCAAATTGGATTTTGTGGAGTTGTCTTCTCGATTTTAAGTTATTTGAAGTGACTTATCAAGTTTTTGTTTATTATTTAATTAAAGTTCAACATCCATTGATTTCGCTTCTACTATAAATTCCGAAGTTCATTAAATTTTGACAATTCGCTATTCAACCACTTACTCCCCATGGCAACGGTGTTTGCAAACGCATTAAGCTTAGTTGAGATGCATTCCGAATATGCAAAATATTTATTGCAATTTGTTTTTGATTGGCTAGTTTTTTGCGTATCCGGATGCATCTGAACTAAGCTTTCATTTGCCCCAAACCACGTGGTATCGGCCATTTCTGATCTTTGTTACTCTTAGGGAATGCTCATATTATTTTTCTCTCTCTAATGTTAAAGCCGATGCAGTCCTATTCAAAATGATGCTAGACTCCATCTAACCTTATTACACCATTGAATTCTACGACAGACTTATGGCATTGCATTAGGTTTGTTCACGTCATCGTTACTAAGCAACGGTCACAGCACAGCGATATGTGCGCACAATGATATTTGAGCAAATTTTTAAATAATTTTAACTCGATAACAAGAACGTTCACAAAAAAGTTACTCTTGACGAATTTTATTGTCAATTAAAATTATTGCACTTTCACATTTCTGTGACACGTTGTTTATTGGGCAAACAAAAAGAAATATACTAACATGTTTTAAAGAACACTTAGCTCATTTAATGTACAATAGAATTGAAAAATCCAGTGTTGTCCAAGATTTTTGATATCAGTCATAAAATCGATTTAAACAATCTTAAGTTAGTAAAAGCAACGTCAAGCAACAGAGAATTAGACGGTTTTGAAACCATTTTTATATACAAAAATAAGAAAGATTTAATGAACGCCGATCATGAGCTTCTGGCAGGTTCCGTGTTGCTTGACTTGATTGACGCAGCCCGGTGAGGTGCTCGCTTCTTTGAAGCGCACGCTACATTGGAGTGGAACACACGTAGTATATAAAGTAGCGATAGGTACGATAGTCACTTTTCTTATGATTAACAAGAAGTGATCTACTGAAGATGGTAGCTTGGCTGCCGAAACACGGATAGAGTATTAAAAAAGTTTTTGTAGTTGGGAGATTTAACCCAATTTTATTGTTTTAGAAAAAATTCAAGCATTCGCTTTTTCTAACGTCGTGAATAGGTTTCTAACGTAGTGAATAGGTTTGAACACCGGATGTTTGAAAATTGATAGTACAGAAAACATGGTAATTGGTGATGGTGCGTGAGAAAATTCTAGGAAAAGTCCTTTAGTTTTCGAGATAAAAATTCCTAAAAATTTGGCCAACATTGTAATTGGGCCACTGAGTTAAGGTAACAAACTGTCACAACTTAGTACGTTGTTATTACCAAAATGAATGCCGCTTACACAAATAATTAGTTGACATTATGAGGTGTTATTTTATGGAAAAAAATAAAAAATATATTTAAAAAAAGCTAATGTTTTTTTTTGGGTTCCCTAGAACTTCCAGATGCCACAGGTTTTTTTGTACTACCAAGTTAGAAACACCCTGTATATGCGTTTGCACTAAAGCGCTTTTTTCAATGTAAACATAACTAAACATTAGATCTAATATAATATTCACAGCTTTAGAAAAGCGAGCGCTTGAACGTTTTAGAAATCGCTCATGCGAACGAGGCCTTATAGTTGTTAATAAAATGGGTGCGAAAACTTCAGCTTAAAGTTCGAGGTTGTCGCTGTGCAATGAGACGCAGTCTTTTTAATATCTACATCCTAGACTAAAAATAACACGTGTTTTAAGAACAATGTGTTTTAAGAAATTTATAACATGTTTCCAGTAATAACGTGTTTTAAGAAATTTAAACCACGAAACAAGTAGCATTTTCTGTTATAAAATAAACAACTTACCCATAGCCACCCGTAATTGACCAACAGAAAAAATTTTGAATAACACTCCTGTGAAAATGGTTTGAAGTATCTCGGTTGTCGATACAACTCGGCTGTGTCTCAATGCGTATCAACACCTCGACCTTTAAGCTGAAATTTTCGCACTCGTATTATATTAATAACTATTTTCTGTTGGTCAATTACGGGACACTACGGCTATGTTGTTTATTTTATAAACAAAAATGCTACTTAGTCCGTGTTTTAAATTTCTTTAGATATTAAAAAGTTGACTTAAAATATAACCAACATACAAATAACTATTTCATATTTTTGTTCAAAAAATGACGCAAAATAGAAAATAGTATATTGTTGAACGAGTGACGAAAGTGACATTTTTTGAGCGAGAGAACAGCGAGCTTAAGAAAATGTTTTCGACGAGTTAATACTATACTTTTTCCACGACCCAACTTACTATTTCTGGTGGAGTATTTGGAAGATCTAAATCACTTTCTGAATCAGAAATCATGATAAAGGTCCGACGAACACCACATAGTGACATTTAATAATGACGCGATACAGCGTCAGCAGACAACTAGACAAAATATTTTTTTATTTTCGCCTCTAGAAACGAAATTTAACGTTATGAGATTTTTCCTCACTAGTTACGGAAATTAAACGCTCGCTGGAAGCACTCGGTGACAATAGAATGTCTTTTCACAAGGGGGCGTAGAAAAAATAGTTTACAGTACAACCGCTTTAATCCGAAATAATAATAATTGCACTGTTGCACATAATATAAAAAATCAAGTTATGTTAGCATGTTAAAACGTCAAATACATATTATATATTTGACGTTTTAACATTCCAAAATAGGTAAAAACGCTCTAGTAATTATTTTGCAGTTAATGAATCTAATTTGGATATGCTCTCAATTTATTAAGAATTTTTAAGTCGAGCATTGTCATTTTTAGAAAAAATCTCACACACCTTTCATTGTGATGATTTAAATTCTCTAATTTTTTTGTAACCGATTAAAGTATTTGCGTTACAGCCGTGTAACACTAAGATAATTTTTGTAAAAAATTGCAAAAATTTGTTACAAAGTGACAGGTTACCATAGTGAATGTTCATTGGTTAATTCGACACTTCGTCAGTTTTTCGCAAACTTAATATAAGAAATATCGCCGTATCATACAGGCCTTAATAACAAATTCATTTTTAATGAGATTTTAAAGAGCATTTTCTAGACCTATAGGTACTTGCATACTTTACTTTGATTTTCGAGTACTATTACTTTTAATATTTAATAGATACATCCTTAATGTTTTCTTGAGCCTCTTTTTCTTAGACTAATTTTATAAACCACCTAGTTAGTTGATTTACATTTGAAAAATAATTATAGATATGATCTTATTTTGTCGGCGTTTATTTTGATATACAATTATACCTGCGTATGGTAAATGTAAAGAATTCCTGGAATTCTTTATTAAAAAATGTGACACTTATTAGCAATCACGTGAAATATTTACACTTTTATGAAATGTCTTAAGTCTGAACGTAACAACTGAAAGAATGAGAAAAAGGGTGTTTCTAATTATCATCTAATTCTAACTAGAAAATATGAAAGGGCATTACGAAATATTTTTGCACTTTCACTTATGACTTATAACTGAAATTTTTGGCATTAAATTACTTATTTTGCGCGAAATGTAACAAAAACCAGATCCAGATGCCCTTCTACATATTTGAAAAACAAATTTCCGGTTATTATTCCATTCAAATACCATAAAAAATGTAACTTTCACCGTACGGTGAGACATATTAACCTTAATGTTAATATTACTCACCATGTCTGCACTGTGTCGACAACCACCATACGGAAATTAATAAATAAGAAGTCTTCATTATATCACTTTTAATTCACATTTTATTTATTTAAAGCGTTATTGTTACACTCGGACTAAATACTTGAGTTGTCCATACAATCGTATTTTTTTAGCGACTTAACAGTTACGCAGATAGCGGTAGTTATAATAATGTGTACGAGACAAAGTCAACTTTCTAAGGCATTGAGACTTACCTGGACTTACTGTGGAGTTGGAACTAGTTTCGGTGAATTTTGTACACACCTTTAAGACAGTGGCGGGCGAAGGTGAATAACTTGCAAGGACAAATTTTTAAATTTTTCGGTTCATTAAGCCCATATGACACCATGCAAGATTTGATATAAAAACTTGTAGAAAGTGGGAGAAGCAGTTCATTGATTGAATCAATACTTCTCTGCCACTTTGTGCAAACCTTGCATAGTGTCAAATGGGCCTTAGTGATAAAAATAAATAATTCGTACAAATAGGAATGGGGTCTTATAAGTTTTCCATAACTCGAAATTTTCTGTCGTTTCTTAATTAAGTGAATTGAATGGTTCTTCTAAATCTATTAGATTTATAGTTAAATCGATTCTTGAGAGTTTAATGTAGCTACAGTAGCTATCCATATAAAATCAATTTTTCTACACCTCTGAAAGATAACACAAATTAAAAAACTATAAAGAAATTATTAAATATTTAATTATTTATTTGTTAGAATTTTTTGGAAAAATTGAATTTTATGTCGACGTGTTGCAGAAACTAAATAAGTTATCAAGTGTAATGAAACATGTCATTAAAGTAAACGAAATAAGAAAAACTGATTTTTAATGATTTGTAAGTAAATATATGTCCTATTTAAGAAATCCGAAAAGCTGCAGGATATTTCGTTCAAGTTGGCAAAACCAATTATGGATAAAGGTATGAACTTCCGCGACCGTCGTCCATCGTTGATTTCCTGGCTTCCGGTTGGAACCGCATCTCTACTCGGATTTCTTCTACCGCCGACGTTTCGTTCTCGTCGGCAACAGAAGAAATCCGAGTAGAGACGCAGTTCCAACCGGAAGCCAGGAATTCAACGATAAAGGTATCGTTGTTTTTAGCAGAGGAAGATGATTTATATTAAATAAACTTTTTACAAATTATGATATTTGCATACTTTTGTAATTAGCTTTTTTGTTCGTTTTACATTCGACTCAAATTAGTAAGTATCACAATTGAGGTGAGATTTGCTGAATGAAATTGCAAATTAGTTCCACTAACATCGCGCAAACGTCTTCTTCTTCTGCATATTTATTATTGTCTTATGGCATCGTCATTCCAGACAATTTACTTTATTTTATAAAATTGAGTCACAATTCGAACTCACGCCGACAAGTGGCATGACTGTCAAAGTCCGCTAGGCTAATCGCTGAGCCACTTGGCCGCTCCGCACAAATGTCAAACTATACATTTGGACATTATTAGGGCTGCCAATCCGTTCCGGTTGAACCGGGACAACCCGATTTTAGGACTCTGTAAGAGGCGTCCCTTATCTTACGTACTTACGTAGTGGGACGCTAAAGGTCGATTTCCACTAGACGCTCACGACACAGTACACTCACGGTCAAGTTTTTTGGACAGTATTCACACTGTATGGCTAACTGACGGTAATGTTATTAAATTACCGGTAATTTATTTTTAATGTTAGCTTATCGGTAATGTTACCGTAATATTACCAATTACAACTCAAGTGGCAACATCTTGCACCGGAGTTACCAATTACACTTTTAACTAATAATGTGATTTTTACTCAAGTTTCTGATTAATTTGATATCGAATACGCATTACATTGTCGACTTTTGTTAAAAGTAAAGTTTACAATTTTCAATATTATGTATTTCCAGTAAATAAATTCATGTGTAAACGAAAGACATTTTAGGTTATGAAATATATTTATTGCATTTTTTTCGTATTTACGTTTTTCCCAAATAATAAAAAATGTTGGTTGACCATTTCTTTCATTGGTTTACTTGAATTTTGCAAGTGTGTAACTCGAAATTACGTCATCTTGACGACAGAAGTAACAAACGGTTATAAATGAATACTACCTTACCGGTAACATTGAAAATTTACCGTAAGGTAACGTGGTGATTTTAGCGAAACACAACACCACCCCCGTCCGACTCAATAAGGTATTTTTCGCGACTTACTAGTTACGAATCAAAGTTAATATATGAGTTGTCTCACACGCTTGAATTTACATGCATAAAGCCGAATGCCTGGTCGTGCTGGTGGGGGCGTCCGTACGGTCTCTCGTGACGTCAAACTAGTCTGTGGTGATTTTTATTGGTTGCGATCCACGGCGCATGCACAGTCGGTGCCGTTACTATAGCAATGCAACTATTATGATTATTTTAAATGAAGCTTCAGCTTGGACGAATGACGTTGACGTAGACCTGAGACCCATACGAAAAATGTCGAATCCGTCCGATATCTCGTGAGGCAAACATATACTAACTTTGGTTACGAATGGCATGGTTAACAGTTAGTGACGTCACGGTTAGTAAGATTCGCCAAAACGAAACGGTTACGGTTACAGGTTTTCTGACGGTTGCACTTTAAAATTTGACAACAGTTTCAAAATTCGAATTAAGAAAAAAATTTCGTCAAAAATATCACATTGAATAGTTTCAGCGTATGATAGTGTTGTGAGTCGCTAAAATTACCGCGTTACCTCACGGTAAATTTCTAATGTTACCAGTAAGGCAACATTCATTTGTTATCATTTGTTACCTCTGTCGTCAAAATAACGTAATTTCGAGTTACACACCTGCAAAATTCAAGTGAACCAATGAAAGAAATGGTCAAGGAATATATTTGATTATTTAGGAAAAGCGTAAATACTAAAAAAAAAGAAATAAATATTTTATCACCTAAAATGACTTTCGTTATGGATGAATTTATTTAATGGTGGAAATACATAATATTAAACATTATTTTTAGATTTTAGAAAAATTTTGTGCAAATCGTTTTTGATTGCAGTGAGAACCTCGAGCAGCCTCTGGACAGCTGTTTCAGCCCTGCTTGGGGCTTCTTTATATGTTCATCATTCTTACATCGCATTTGCGAATAAATTGGGCAAGTCGTTTTTGGTCTGCAGTGGGAATGTCGAGCTACGTTTCTGCTGAAGAAGCCCCAAGCAGGGCTGAAACAGCTGTCCAGAGGCTGCTCGAGGTTCTCACTGCAATCAAAAACGATTTGCACAAAATTTTTCTAAAATCTTTCATTATGCTTTGACAGCAAGCATGGCCGCCTTGCATGGGGGACTCATTAGGAGCAAATCCCGCTTCAATTTGTCTATCCTACTGCAATGTTCATAATTTTTAGAGATGGGATTCCACCCGGTGCATTCGTTTGCACCCGTGGAATCACGGAAAGCACCCACAATGCATCCGGTGCACTGCCCAGTTGCCTACATTTACATAAGAAATAAAAAATTCTTCAAAATGACACCAAATATAATATATTTTGTAGGGATTATCGCTAGATAATTATTTTCTAACGTTAATTTCAAAAACTTACTCATTTTGCTCAAATTTTAGGCCATAAAGCTATCGTTTAAACTTAAAGGTTTACTATTCAGTTATTCATCACACACTATGTAACATTAAACCCTGTAAATCATATCAAGAAAAGGATATTTCCCGTTCGACTTGCACGGGAAATTTAAACTTTTGAATGCAACCGGTACATTCATATATGCATCCTGGTGAATGCACCCATATGGGTGCTTTCAATGCACCGGGTTCATTCCCTGGTCCATCTCTAATTATTTTCAACAAAAGCCAAAAATTTAATGCGTATTCGGTATCAAATTAATCAGAAATTTAAGTAAATATCACATTTCTAGTTAAAAGTGTAATTGGTAACTCTGGCGCGGGATGTCGCCACTTGAGCTGCAATTGGTAATATTAGGCGTTTACGATAATTGGAGCGGTATATACGGGTTAATCTATTCTCTCACTCTCACTTGAATTAAACGCATTCATTCTATCTTACTTTTCTATTTTGATCAATGTACCGCTCCAATTATCGTAAACGCCTATTATGGTAACTTTACCGGTAAGGTAACATTAAAAATAAATTATCGGTAATTTAACAACACTAGCGTATGATAATGTACACGATAGTAGGCTTAAAATTCACACAACCATATTGTACATTCTGTCTGCGAACTAAGCAAAATGGCATTTACCGTACTCGTTATTAATAAGCGATTTCTAATTTGAGTTTTCATCAAGTCTATTCTGGAAAATATCCTTTCACAACTTGCGCGGGAATGAGGAAGTGACAGCACAGCAGTCAAAAATTTACATAAATTGGGAAACAATCCCCATCATTTGGGCCTAAATCTAAAATACATTTTATAATTTAACGATTGACTGCTGGCCAAAAAAAAAGGTTTCTGATACGTTACATTTCATAATTTTTAATAAAAATTATTTAAACTTTTTTATGTTTGTTTGCTAGAATTATCGTATAAACTAACATTATCGCGTATGTACAATCGTACATCGTACCACAAACGATTTTACCGTATAAATACGATAATTATCGTACATTTCACAACACTGCCACCGACTCGCATGTAATACGCAACTTACACAATATAGACAACAATTAGTAAGGACAGCTTCTGTCGGCACCTTTGAAGTTCATACTTCAATTTTCCGAACCCAAGTAGGCGGGCAGTCATTCTAATGCTACCAGATGTCGCTACATGAAAAACTTATTTATTTTGTAAGATATAATTCTTATTTTAAAAAACAAAAGCTTGTTTTATTAGAAAAATTACAAGTGAGCTCAAAATAGTCGAAACATGATGAAATTCGATCAGATAATCTAATGGTTACTTATCCACCAAAACAGCTGATCGGTAATTGACGGCCATATTGAACGTGTGCCGGAATTCTGGCGGAACGTCCGTTTTTTGGCCATGTTCAGGTGATCACCGAGCCTGAATGCAGACCCTGATGCAGACTCAGCATATTGAAAGTTAACAACTCGTGTTCTTAAAGGGTTAATGTGAGAATACTAGCTGCTGAAGCTTGGCACTCCAAAAATATGTCTGTTCAATAGCTATGTTGAATTAGTAACTCAGCTCCTGTGGTTACCTGAACGAAGCCATCAACCGTTGACCGTTGCGCCACGCTCGGCCGCTTGATGAATGCCCGCTCATTTCGCACATGCGCTCTCAGAAACGGTAAGAGCGAAAAGCCCAAGCTGTCCCTACTGATTGATGTGTATACTGTGGCCTTACTAATCTCACGCTTTCGTCCACTAGTACAACCTCAAATAATAAAAGTCCCTTGTGTATCGAAAACTACTAGTTTTACTAGTGCGAACCTTAAATTATTTCGATTACAGCGGCATCTATGATTACCATGCACAACTAAACTTGTTGCCCACTAATGTAATCTCACTTACCACCCCCTGATCTCTAATCTGAAACAGGGTTGTCAGTATGGGCGATTTGTCGCCAATTGGGCTACCTTTAACGTCTGTTTTGCGATAAAAAATATATACTGGCGACAGGCGACATTTTGGGCTACAATAAGAAATAATTTAGGAGATTTGGGCTACATAAACATTGCTAAAATAAGTCAAGAATTCAGAAAGATGCTGAGGGTAATCAAATTCACAGGGTTATTTTTATTTACATGTTGATGAGAAACTTAATAAGTCGTCGTGCAGGGTGCCGATGGCAATTCTGATTGTCAATTCAGAGTATGTCAGTTGTTAAAACGTTCAAAATCGTTTATATACCTCTATCGTTACTAAGGTATAAACTCTAGAGATAAAATTCAGATGTACCTATATTAAAAATAGAAGTAAAAGACGGAGTTCACTCAGACTGAAAAACAATTGACTACTCTTCCACTCAGTTTAGGAAAAAGGCTAAAATAAAGAACAAACAAAAATCGAAAATCCCGTAGCTTTCCCGTAGAATACTAGTGTCAAACAGTAGACCAGTAAAAAATTTAAAAATCGGTAGATTACCGAAAAATTGGTAGTGTAACCTGTATACCAGTTGTATACTCACTGCAGTGTTGCCAACTCTTTGGACTGAAATAACCCACAAAATCGCTGATATTTCCCCTTTACCCCACATGCAAAAATAAAGTTCCCCACGTTTTCCCCATAAAATCAAAGCACGTTGATTTTGATTTTTTTTTAATTGTTATTCTAGGATCTTCACAAACGAAGTAAAATAAATGTATTTTTTAATAGTAAAATACAAGGTTTTATTTTTAACAAAATCAAAGTTTTATTTCTTAACCAAAATTTTATTTTATAATAGAAACCAACATTTTATTTCTAACAGAAAACAATGTTAACAAGGGAAATTTAATTTTTGTAAGTATATGTATATAACAAAGGAAATGTAATTCTTAAAAGTATATAGGAGTAATATTTTTGGTCGTCAGTAACTGAAAATGTCTCTTGTTTGGTTTAAAATCAATGCAGGTTTTATTACTGTTTTGTAGAAAACTGCGTATAATACCTCACATACCGGGTGTCCCGCGCCATGTGCTCACCCTTCTAGAATCTTTATTTATTAATAGATTAACTTGAATCTTGGTGACAATAAACTAAACAAAAAATGGAATTTTTCGACATACTGCTAGCCATCATAGGACTTCCGGTTTCGCTGGAAGTGATATCAACTTTCTTATTTTAAATGGAACACCCTATATATTTTTACATATTTAAAATCTACGGATCATTACGAGTCCGAATACATATCAACTGATAATTTTGGTTATGACAACAAAAAAAAAAAACTTTTTTATTTTTCAATCTAGAAAGCTATGAATCGCTGTATTTCGATCTAATGCGACCAAGTGTTTCGAGAAAATCACTCCCTTGACTGTATTTTGCTTTTTAACATTTTTACAGCATTTGAAATTTTCATTAGGTCGTAACTCATTTTTTTAATAGAAACTTACATGTTTCTTAGCTTAGTTCAACAGCACATTTCTTTCTGAGTACGGTGATACCAAATACATCATATTTTCTTTGAAACTCATTTGAAGTTAAGGGAGTGTAAAGTTTCAATAAGACATGCTCTATTTTAATTTATTTATTTATTTATTATTATTTTAATTATAATAAGTTGATATCACTTCCGTCGGGACCGGAAGTCCTATGACAACTAGCAGTATGTCGGAAAATTTCATTTTTTGTTTAGTTTATTGTCTGCAAGATTCAGGTTAATCTATTAATAAATAAAGATTCTAGGTGGGTGAGCACATGGCGCGGGACACCCGGTATAGCACTGAGAACATCTATACCTATCATCTTACCATTGCTACTAGGTTCCTTTGGATCAAATCACAGAAAAATAAATGGCAGCAATAGAACGTTTCGTGTTAGTAAACCGGTAAACATAAACGCAAAGTAAACATGCAACTTAACCAAAGCAGATTGACATTTTCAAATTTGTTGCAGTACCAACCGGAAAGAAACAAGAAACTTTCCGAAAATGTTTCTTATAATTATTTTTTTTTTTCGTTTTTACATATGAAAAGGTTATAAAACTTTCACTATTTTTTCCCCATAAATTTACATATTTTTGCTTCTCTCCCCCTTCACCCCATTTGCTGTTTTTTAAGATTATCTTCCCCACAATATGGGAATTTCCCCACGAGTTGGCAACACTGACTCACTGTAAGGGTAAGGATCGTTGTAAAGTAGGCGATACGGGCGACATCTGTTAATCTATATGGCGACTTGTACTATGAAAATATTGGCAACTCTGATCTGAAAGAAAGAGGCCAGGCAACCAACAACACAATATCAGAGACAACACGCCTATCGGTTTATGACAGGTTCATGAGGTTCATAAAATTCCGATAATTGCGCAATATTGCAATATTTATGTTTCAATGCACGAACCTAAATACTTATCTGGACTAGTATCCAAAATCTCGAGTGCATGCGTAATGTACAGAGTCGGTGGTTTTATTTTGATACATTTTAATGTACGTTATCTATCTAAACATTTATATTCATTTCATTTACCGATGACTAACAAAGTTCCTGGAATTTCCTGTTTTGAACATATAAATAACTAGTATTATCTGAGATCTCGTTAGTTGTGTGTACTTTTGCTGTACAGCATCTGCACTGTAATAAATACAGAGTTTTGTGCGTTGAGGTTAAAGGCAAGTGCAAGTTGTAAATACACATTTGTTACTTTGTGCAATATAGGAACTCTGGTCACTTGAATAAAAAGGTACCTATTTTGTTAAAAGTTTAATTGTACTTTTTGTTTTCTTTTTCTTACGAATATTCTGCAGAGGTTTTAAATATAATTATTACCATTACGAAATTGTTTAGCTTAATGTGCGTTTATTTAGAAGATTGCCCTTTAGGGATGACGTTACGGCGTTTGGGACAAGTCGATAACTTTTAAAAAACACATTTTTTTAGTAAAACGATCTCAAGTCTTCTTCTGTACAGTGCCCCCATCCGAGGCAACATGTCTTTTTTTACTTTGTTTTTTTTTTAAGCTGTTGGCTTTCCTCAAACGCCCTACCCTTATCTGATTTTACAAAAGAGTCACCTTAGGCCTGTTCGACACCATGCAAAATGTGATGTAAAATCTTGTATAAAGTGAGACACACAAGCTATACATATTAGAAACTTCTCTGTCACTTTGTACAGGATTTTGTACTAAATCTTGCGTGGTGTCATACCTACTCATACCAGCCTTAAGGAATAATAAAATTTAATCTAAAAAAATAAGGGCAAAAATTGAGGACTTCAGAAACAATTAGGTGCTTTAGTCTACAGACTCCACAGCACAGAATATAAAGTATTGTAAGGAATGAATTAGAATTGGAAAAATAATAAAGATAACTGTAGTACCTACTTTAAGCTCATGTGATACCATGCAAGATTTGATATGATATCTTGGCAATGTGACAGAGAAGTATTAAATTAGTTAAGGAGCATTTGCATGGTAACTCTGACCTTCAAGTCTATTATGGTGAACATTGGAAAAAAAAATCAATATTGGATCTTGGTTATTGAGAAATTTCAATAACTAATAATATGTCCAATTACGGTGCTCCTCTTGATAAATACAATAAACAACCTTGGAAGTTATCAAATATTGGAAATTGCATTGTGTAAAGTTTACCGTTCTTCTTGATCTCTAAGTGCCCTAGTTAATAAAATAAAGTTAAACCCTTTTTACAACAAATTACATATTACTTTTTGTGTTTTAAAATGTTTACAAAATGTTAACATTGTGATTCAGAGTCTTCAGAAATCTTAAAATAATCAATATTCAATACACCAACTTGAATATATACCGTGCTTCAGAAATGTCTCCCGATATTTTCAGGGTGAATAGAACATCAAAAAATAAGGCCACCTTTTTATATAATTTTTTTCGAAAAGTGAAAAATAAGAAATTGGTAAATTTTAGGGTATTAACGTAACGTAATAGATGCATACGAACATTTAAACCTCAATTACTCGAAAACGGTTGAGTTTTTCGAAATGTAAAAAGAGAACCTTTTCTGTACCAAATAACCTAAAGAATATTCCTTTTACAAATTTTTAACGAAATACATAATAAATAAAAAGTTAAGGATAAAATACTGAAAGCTACCCCTACAAAACTACCCTTTAAAAACGATGGAGGATCTGACAAATATGTTGTTAATGCGCAGATAAGTGCCTTATATCTGTGTTTAAAGTATTAGTTTTGATAAATTAAAGGATCCAGGAGATATTGCCAAAAAAACAAAAAAATTTCACCCCTCTTTTAGGGGTTATAACTCCCTTATTGTTCAGTTTTGGAAAAAAATTTATATAAAAAGATTGCCTTCTTTTTTGATGTTCTATTCACCCTGAAAATATCGGGAGACATTTCTGAATCACAATGTAATTGACATTTCACTGTTTTGTCTTATTATTTATCAATAATCTGTTACTAACAAAACAGACATCCAAGTTTCACCATAATAAGCCTGCTTCTATGAGATTTTATATCAAAGCTTGCATAGCTTTAAGCAGGCCTTAACAATTTAAACCAAGTAACAGTTAATTTAATTAATATTTCATGATGTTAGAGGGAGATGAAGATGCACTCAGTGCACTTAGTGCACCCCAATCGAAAGCGCTATTAAATTCCCATTATTTGGAAATCTATACAGTTTTAAGTCTAATTCATTTTGCAATACCAAAGTTAACTAATGAAGTGTGAATTTCTTGCATAAAGCGACAGTGAAGCATTGATTCAATCGACAACATTAACTGTTGTAGCTTGTCTCTCTAACTTTGTGCAAGAAATTTTATACAATTTTATATTAAATCTTGCAGAGTATCATACGGGCTTAAAGCATTTGACTTCAAGTCGAAACACCAGTTCAGTTCTCTAAAAATTATTAAAAACGATTCACAGATATTTTAAACTGATTTTTTGTTTGTTTCGTTTCAGAATTAAAAGCCTGAATAAATGGCTTCCAATTTGAGTATTGACGACGATGGAGATTTCGTCATGGTCACAGATGATAACAATGTGCAGAATTTTACGTCCCAACAGGTTTGTATTGACACATATATTACACGATTTACTTCTTGTTATATTCATATTTCATGTTTTCTCTATACTTTTATAAATTGAGTAATTTTTTATGTCTTTCTCTGGACTTAATTCTTTTAAAAAAGATTGATGAGAGAGAGATGATTAAAGAAACTGAAATTTTCATTTACAGCCTGTTGGAGAAAAACTGATAGACCCAGAAATTTATGAGATGAAGATAGACTGCAATATCAGACATCGTTATGCACGTACAGTTGTTACTAGTAAAGTACAAAATTTAAACAGTGTGGCAAGAGAAGTAACATTTTCCGTTATACTACCAGACAAGGCATTTATTTCAGAATTTATTATGGTGATTGGTGGAAAAGAATACAAAGCATATGTGAAGGAGAAGGAACAAGCCAAAAATATTTATGATCAGGTACATAACTGTACCAAGTCTTTTAGCTATTTTTTTCTATGTGATTCTATTAATAGGCTGTTTCAAGTGGTGTAGCTGCTGCTCATGTTGCTGTTAGTGCAAGAGAATCAAACCGTTTCACTGTATCTGTAAATGTGGAGCCTCTGAGTAAGGCTACGTTTATTCTGACCTACGAAGAACTGCTTAGGCGCAAAGAAAATATGTACGAGTTGATTATCAACATTCATCCTAAGCAACTCATTAAAGACTTAGTAGTAAATGTAAGTTCTACAAGCATTCGAGTAATATTATTTATCTGAGTATATTTATTTGTTCTTAGGTTCTTATTGATGAATCCCGTCCTTTAAAATTTGTTAAAACACCAGCAATACGTAGTGGTAATGAAATTGTGACCAGTAAGATTGATTTGGATCCAAAATCTGAAATTTACCAGCTTAATCCAAACAGTGCTGTTGTTAAATTTAAACCAACATTGGAAAGGCAGAAAGAATTAGCAGTCTATTTAGGTACTGAAGCTAACGAAGGAATATCGGGTCAGTTCATTGTCCAATATGATGTTGAACGAGACCCAACTGGAGGAGAGGTAAATACATAGAGCATATCTGATTTTTTATCATGTATTAATATTTTGAATAGGTTTTGGTGCAAGGAGGATATTTTGTACATTTCTTTGCACCCAGTGATATCAAGCCAATGAATAAGTACATTATATTTGTGTTGGATACAAGTGGAAGTATGGAATGGAGACAAAAGATGACTCAATTAAAGCAAGCCATGAATTCAATTCTTGAACAGTTGGATGCAGGAGATTACTTTCATATTATTGGATTTGAATCATGTACAAAAGTATGGAATATCGATGATCCTAAGCAGAGTGTGCAAACTAGATCTGGCTACCATTTTCCTTTGGAGTCACCTCCTCAACTTGAGCTTGCTGTACACCATTTAAGTTTACAAGTATTCCATTCAATAATACACATTGTTTTTCTAGGATATAAATTTTCCATATGCATCTATAGGGAGTCCTAAGAATATTAAAAAAGCCAAACTAGTTTTAACAGAACTGTATGCAGCAGGAGGAACAAATATTTATGAAGCCTTAAAGGTGGCCATGATTTTAATTGAAAGAGAAAAGTTCAACAATTCTCACAAACCTCTGCCTCAGCCAATCATCGTGTTCTTAACAGATGGTGACCCTACCGTTGGTGTTACAGATAGGAATATCATAACTTCTGATGTAAGTCCTTTTCTTCTATTTATAATTTTAGTTACTGACAAAATTTTCTAGATCATGAAGTTCAACAAAAATAAAGTTCCATTATTCAGTTTATCATTTGGAGAAGATGCAGATAAAAATTTTTTGAAGAAATTATCTTTACAAAATCAAGGCTTCTCTAGACATATTTATGAAGCATCAGATGCTGCTCTACAATTACGTAATTTTTACAAAGAAATTGCCTCTCCATTACTCAGCAATATTAAATTTGAATATGTGCCTGAAACGACTAGTTTAACCAAGACTGTTTTCCCAATTCATTTCGCTGGTTCTGAAATTATTGTCTCTGGAAGAGTTCGTGAGTTAAATTCTTTCAATATTTCATAAAATAAAACATTAA
Organism: Prosopocoilus inquinatus; assembly: GCA_036172665.1. Lineage (NCBI taxonomy): Eukaryota > Metazoa > Arthropoda > Insecta > Coleoptera > Lucanidae > Prosopocoilus > Prosopocoilus inquinatus. Next base: position 49,413,918 of record CM069870.1, read on the forward strand.
CTAAGAACATTTTGTAGATACTAACACATTTTCATGTACGCCAAGGGTGACATGTATAGGTGGAATCGGCCCAATCATGTTTCAGCCAACTTTTGTAAAACCAGTGTCCTCAATAGAACGTCTTTGGGCATATTTAACAGTGCAACAGCTTTTGGATGAGAAAGAAATTTCAGCTGATAAAAGTGTTAATGAGAAAAAAGCTTTAAGTTTGGCTCTGCAATATTCATTTGTTACACCAGTTAGTTCGTTGGTTGTTGTGAAACCAAGTGTGGGTGATTATAGCATTAATCCTGAAGCTGCAGACAAAAGTATTTATTAGTTTGACTGTATTCTCGAAATCATGTACATAATTTACAGTTCAAAGAATTCAGCCGGATATTGGATTGGCATTTTGTTCTTCAAAAGTACGTGTTAACAATCAAAGTGGAGCTCTTTTCGGTGCATCAGCTGCAACAGGTGGAGGTTTTGGTTCAGGAGCTGCAACAAGTGCAACTTTTGGTGCAAGACCACTTAGAGCTTGTGGGTCAGTATCAAGTGCTTCTACAGGATTGTTTGGTGCAGCACCACAGTTCACTCCAGGTGAGTAAGTGTATTATGTAATTATATTGCACCAGATTAAGTTAATTTCTTTGATGATTTGAGTTTTTTTGTTTGGAAAATCATTTCTTTAAATAATTTTTCTCAAAGAGTAATTCATTAAAAACACTTATTAATTTGGTACGCACATACAATTGCATCAGACTAGATTAAATAACGTGGTTATAACTATTAGAAGTGGTGTTTATAGAAACTGAACCTGGAGTTTTTTTTTATTAGGAGCATTTCAAGCAATAGGAGGAGGTCAACAAGGGTCACACTCAATGATGTTAAAGCTTGATGACACCTGTAATGATGAATCTGATGTACAACCACAGTTTTGTTTTGGTAAGTGTATAGACAACAAAATGGTTGTAAATTTACTTGCACATTGTTTCCACTATTTATTTTTTTAATGAAACACACAGAAAATAATAAAAATATGTCATTAGAGGAGAAAGGCAAAAAAAAATAATAAAAATATTGGTTAGTGGCGTTTGTACCGGACATGAAAATGTGTAAAATAAAATTTTCATATTTCATACATTTTCATTTGTTCATTACTTATTAATTTTTATTATTTCCTTGAAATGAATTATATTTCCTTAATGGCAAATATATTTTTACAAATGCAATAAAATCTCTTTCATAAAATAATTCTAAATGAATGTTTCAATCATTCAATTTCTATTTTAAGAAGCAAATGCACTTATTTAGTAAGTTTAGTATACAAAATTAAGAAATATTTATTCCAGTTTTATGGACATCTAGCAAATTTTGTCTTGTTTTAGGATTTGGAAGTGTAGACTTTAAATCAGCAAATTCTAGAAAGATAAAACGAAAGGCGATAAATAAAGTTATATCAACAGGTTCTTCAGTCTTTGGTGCTCTTGAGTTTCCTTTAAAACCTGGACTTGATACGACATTCTTAAATACAAATGTTCGTGCTAAAGTAACTTTTATGCAAAACGAAGAGAGACCATGTGTGGTATGTTTTGATGAAATCAAACTGAAAAAGAGCTTTGCATCTGTCCAAAATGAAGAAGGAGATGAAAAAGAAAAGGAAGAAATCGATCATGGTCTTGTATTTTATGTAAGAGGATTACGGTATCATTGGGGAATACCAATTTGTTACTTTTTATCTTCGGGATCGATGAAAGCAGACATTTTGAGAAACATTGTAGTTGAAGTAGTTCAGAAATTGCAAGAAATAGGATTGTATCCGCGTATGCTGACTTGTGATCACAACTTCAACAACAGAAAAGCTCTCTCTGCTTTAGGTGCTTCATTGACTAACCCCACAGTAACTATCAATAACACCATGATTTATACATGCTATGATGTTCCACATCTCGTGAGTAGCATCAGAAATAATTTTATGAACACGAAATTGCAATTTTTCGTCGGTGGAAACCAAGTATCGTGGTCAGATATAATTCAGGTGTATGAAGTAAATAAAACGAGCCAAATTTCATCGGAAATGAACAAAATCACAGACAAACACATTCAGCCAACGCCAAATCAAAGAAAACAAGCATACTTTGCCAGTCAAATATTTAGCAAAACAGTTGCATCTGCAATAAAATCTGCAGTGCAAAAAAATCAGCTAAGCAGTAGCACAGCGAATTACACTGCAATGTTTATTGAAAGAATGAATGATATATTTGACGTTCTTACTTCAAAAAGTCTTAATAATCCCAATCCACAGAAAAATGCTTTAAGTACATCAAATTTAATTCCAGTTAACTCGCTACAAGAAGCTGAAGAATTCTTTACTTCTATCGAAATTTATAGAGCTAACAAACAAAGAAAATATATCTATAGCATTAGCGGATTTATTTGGACCATTAAATCAATCCTGGAGTTTTGGAAAACTTTACAGAGAGAAAACATACAATATTTACTAACCGGTTGTTTAAATTTGAATAAAATTCAAAATTTATTTTTGCACATATATTATAAAAATGGAAAATTTGCACTCCCTGACTTTGAAGACTTTCGAACTGCTTTGGAAGAAAACATAAATGTGAATTTGAATGCATCCGTTTGCTCTGTAGATTATGAAAAGGATGACGTAGGGCCAATAGATGGAGGCGATGAGATGGAACAAATTCCGTCAGATTATTCCGATTATGATGAATGAATAAAACAAGTTATAAGTAACAACAGCTGTGCTTAGTATACTGTGAAATGAAGGGGTTTCATGAAAAGATGTTTTGACATCTGAAAATACTTGCTTAATAATGTGCCTGAAACTATACTATAAGAAATGGAAGCTAGCAATTACATGTTACTTATATTGTTAATAGAAAGGCCTTAAGTATATTATACATATTTTCCAATGATGCAGTCACTGTAAGTGTCGCAAAATTGTAAATTTAGTTAATCGCTTTTTCGATGAACCACTCTAGAATACTCTCAAAGTATTATCACCTTGTTGTCTTCTTGCTTTAAAGCACATTTAATAATAGGAGATGCTCTGAAAGTGTAGGTATCAGTTAATCGAAAGTGCTATTAAATTTTCCTGAAAACTGTATCGTAAATAATATTTTTTATTGTTGTATCACTGTTACTCTATTATAAAATTATTATTTATTAAAAAAATGCATTTATATCTGTGAAAATATGAATGTTATAACTATTACCGCTTACAAAATAAATAATTTTTATAGCTTACAAAATAAACATTTTAAAATATAAACTAAATAAACTAACTGTCCATTTTCTATTCTACCGGTTTGAAAATAATTTTCAACAAAAAATATTTTCTGCTGTAATTATAACATTTTGAATTAATTGAAAATACAAAGTCTCAATTTGACATTTGTTTAATTAAAAATTGAACAGCTATCAGTGCTGCAAATCTTAGGAGAAAAAAACAGTGAAATCATAGCCCATTTTAATGAGGAATTCAATTGAAGGCACGGTAGTATCTTTTATTACCTTCTAAGAATATTTAAGTCCCTTAAAATGATTTTTCTAAAACTGACTAAAAAATGATTTGTCACGGTATGGCATAGAAATAATAATTGTATGGAAAGCGCATTGCCGAGTACGCCTATTGGCACTGTAAGGTGAGCAACTTACATTTCTTCTAAGGGCAAGAGAGCCGCTGGGCGGGATAATACATGTATGTATCCGGTTGTTTTGTAAAGTAGGCTGGTAATTTCTCATAACCAAGCCCTGAACCAAGCTTAAGAATTGAGCCCACTTAGTACGGACACTTTTCACGCCGAATGTACTGTTCACTCCTTCCACCTTTGCGCGGCTACGATGCTTCTAATTGTCATTGAATGGCGAGGGAAGGTGTGTGAGTTAGTTCAGGTTTTTCCTTCGACCACTAAACAATTTAAATGTATTTAATCGTCAAAACGTTCGCACATCCTAGAGAGCTAATAGAAGAAAGTTTCTTTTTGAAAATATAAAAATGCATGTAATAGTCGCTGCAAATCACCATATACTTTAAATATTTAATTGCAAATAATAAAAATGCCTACAAGTAGACAGTATTGTGCTCGATGCAGCCAGATGAGATAACTCCCTTCCAAATACTGCGGGCGGACCTAGTACACTCCGAGTATTAAATGTTCGTAATGACCGCGGAACAAGTGGGCCGATTTCTTTTCCTTGCTCATAACCATAGATAAGTCTCATAACGCATTTTTCTGTAGGAATTGACGGTCACTTGCCCTGAGGTGTCGTGTTTGTTGCCAATTGCCGTGTAATTCGCATACGGACAATCCGTGGAGGGGTAATCAAACAAATTTTTGCGATGAAAGCAGAAGCTGTTCAGACTAACATTACCTACAGGTAGGTACAAGCAATGCCAGTGAGTATACTGGGTGTCTCATAACCTACAGAGGAGAATAAAAGGGTAACTAAAGGAGATCAAAGATTTTTTCTTAACAAATTTTTGGGAAAAAATCAATAACTTACAAGAGTTTAAAGTAAAATTAATTAACAAGCAAAAGTTACTCCCTGTAGTAATATTTTACATTTTAGATTCAAATTTGAGGCATTGATGAGTTAATTGAACACTGCTTTATAATAAACAACTATTTTAAAAAATGTAGTCAAGTTAAAGTAACGGCTGTTTCATTTTTTCTTTTAATGCCCAAAAACGGGTTTTCATCTCGTTGTGCACCGCCTACTAATTAAAAATAAAACTCGGAAACAGATTAACATAGACATTTTATGAATGGTGGTTTTGATAAATTTAGAGTTTGTTTAATAATAAAGTTGCATTTTGTGAAAAAATTTTGACTAATTAAGAAGCTACAGGTGTAAATTAAACAAGAAGTTAAGAAAGTTAAACTGCTGCAACTTTCTTATTATTCCGTTTTGGTCAAAAGCGAATTAAGAAAAAGGCTTTATTTTTATGTCCTACAGCTGCTCTTTCAATCTCCTCCATATGTTGTGAGACACCCAGTATAGGTACTAATAAGACGGATGGTGAGATGGGCTTCAGCGTATGCGGCAGACTCAGGGTAGCGGGAAAGTGACGCAAAGAGGGGTATATGCAAAATACTGCCTCTGTCGGAGAATTTTGAACTGCTATGTGTTGGTCACAGGTGTTGGTTTGGTTCTTCACTCGTGACATGTATTTTCTGCCTACCTAGCCATAAACTATGGCCGTTAAGTGAGCGGTTTGTAAAATCCGACCACTTTGGTCAGAATTACTGTTCACTTAACGCAACCTACGTTACCTTACGGTAAATTTCCAATGTTACCGGTAAGGTAACATTCATTTGTTACCTAAGTTGTCAACATAACGTAATTTCGAGTTGCACACTTACAAAATTCACGTAAACAAATGAAACAAACGGTTAAGGAATATTTTTGATTACTTAAGAAAAATGTAAATACTAAAAAAATGTAAATAAATATTTCATTACCTAAAACGATTTTTGTTTACGCGTGAACTTATTTAGTGGAAATACTTAATATTAAATATTGGAAACCTTATTTTTAATAAATGCCAAAAATGTAATGTTTATCCGATATCAAATTAATCAGAAAATTGAGTAAATATCATATTTTTAGTTAAAAGTGTAATTGGTTACTTCGGCCTAATCACACGTAACTGGTTAGACGCGAAAAATACCTTAATAGGAAAATATTGGGCGCGTTTAGCGGACGCTCAGCGACTGAGTTGCTTACTCAAAAGTCGTTTGTGATTGGCTATTACCTTAATGTGAGCCAATCACAAACGATTACTGAGTAAGCAACTCAGCCGCTGAGCGTCTCTGAACGCGCCCAATGGGTGCGTTTTTAATTCACACCTATTGTTCGAACCAAATGCACTCGAACAATTTGTGAATTGTTCGAGTACTTGCTTGAGCAATATAATTAAAATACACAAAATTGAACTCGAACTAAAATTGACGTTTATCGGTTTATCGTACGAACATAACCTTAAATTTTTTAAAACTTATTTTCTTATAGCGAGTTTCACCTGTTGCACTGGTGTGAACTGAGTGTATTCTCATCTCGTTTTAACTTCATGTAATAGTATGAGATAAAGATATAATGAGTGCACCTGGAGTGTACACTGGTGAGTGTCACCAGGGTGACAAGTGGAACTCGCCATTAGTTTTTTTCACGTGATTCAATATTGGATTTAAATCTCGAAAGCCTTATAATATCTCAAGGTAATAACTTGTTTTATGGAAATGGTAAGCTACCTATCTCAATTATATTTTTGGCAATTTGATACATATGTCTCAAATATGATTTTAAGGGCATTCAAGAAGGTTTATATCCACAGGTAAAACATTTATTTCATTCATTTTGTTAAACAAACTAATATATAAATATTATGATAAAAATAAATCTACAAGTAAAATCTGAATCCCATGCAAATAGTCATGAAGTCAACCAACATAAAAATTTTCAGGTTATGTTAATCAAATTCCCGCCATTAATCTTCATGCACTTCTTACCGACTAGGTGCATGAAAATGCAACTCGAACGCATTGGTCGAGCAGTTGATATAATTTTAAAACGTTTGCGAAATTGTTCGAGTTGCATTTAAAAACACCTTTTTTCACGTTCGAGTGCACGAACACTTGTTTGTACAATTTAAAAACACGCCCATTGTATCACTTTAAAGTGTGGGTGAGAGGGTGTGAGGGACAAGGAAAAAGTAAAGTTGATTTCTCAACTTTCAGATGGCGCTAGCCACATCGAGAAATTCTAGTTACTTTATTTTCGTTATGTTTATGAAATTAGTTTTTTTTACTGTTACAAGAGGCGCTAAGATCATTTACTGTTAAATAGAGATGGGCCAGGCAATGAACCCGGAGCAATGAAAGTAACCATGTGGGTGCTTTCTGCAGGGTGAATATATGAATGCACCGGGTACATTCAAAAATTTAAAATTCCCTCTTAAACCGGACGAAAAATTACCTTTTCTTGCTGTTATTTAACGGTTTGCAAGTGGTTTACAGGTTTATATGTTTCATAATCCGCTGTGGAGTGTTAGTTTTAAGTTTAAGCCAAAGCTTTACAGCCTAAAATCTGAATAAAATATGGAATATGTTTTCAAAACTAACGTTAGGTTGGTTAAGTGCTACAATTATATAGCGATAATCCACGCACAATATGTTATATTCGGTATCATTTTAAAGCATTTTCTATTTCTTACTTAAATGTAGGTAAATTAGCAATGCACCGGGTGCATTCCATGATTCCACCGGTGCAAATGAATCCACCGGGTGGAATCCCATCTCTACTGTTAAGGCACTCGATCTTTGTCTAAGGACACAGGTACTGCCATCATATGCTTTTAACACGCGACAGTGGCTATTTGACCTTGAATCAGTGAGTTGTCAAAAATTACAAAGTGGAATATTTTATGTAAGGTTGCGGTAACTGAACGGTCGAAGTGGTCAGACCACATCACGTGATCTTTTTTCATAATTGGTGATTGGTCAGAGGGTTTAGTCGGACCGTTGACTTGACGATTTTGTGCAATTTGACCATTCACTTAACTTGGCCTAAATCAAGATGAAGAACCAGGCAGATTACTTTAAGGTTGCGTTAAGTGAACGGTTATTTTAAGCAAAATCGTTAAGAAGGTCAAATACGTGGATTTACAATTAAGCAAGAAACAAGTTGTAACTGTGTCATTTTCCCAATTCAAATAATTTTAGAAAATATGAAAATTTTTAGTTTTTATGCAACTTTTGGCGAAACAGAGGCGTTGAAATATTATGAAAAGCTTAACGAGTTTGCGACATACCTACATTTTGACAATTGTGACTACCAGAAATAGCGATTTAAGCAAATCATCGATTATTCTTTCAAAAAATGCAATTTTTAATACTTTTCTGGAATTATTGCAAATGTCAGTGTCAGTCGTATATGTAAGCCGGTGATGTAAGCTATGTAAGTGCCTCATGTAATTATTTTTTTAATATATCTTTTTAGAGAGGACGATTTCCTCTTTGCATATTGCGCTTATTTAGTTATGTTTTTGTGAAGATATACTTACATTATTTAACATTGTACTTGCATTTTGGATAATTGTGGTAAAATGAATAAAACATCAATAGTTTTTATTAACTATTAACTATTTTACAACGAATTCGAATATCCCGCGTTTTCTTAAACTTACCAATTCAAATATCCCGCGCTTTCTAAATAAATTAAATTTTTAGAGCAACGTTTGAAAGTTGAGAAGGAAAGTTGCCATTTTGGTGGAGGGGAAAGTATACCTAAAAATTTACACGGACTCGGCTCTCTCGAACTGGATTGATCGGTGCACAACACTAACTGATGGTAGTGTTGTTAAATTACCGGTAATTTATTTTTAATGTTACCGGTAATGTTGCTGTAATATTACCGATTACAACTCAAGTGGCGACATCTCGTGCCGGAGTTACCAATTACACTTTTAACTGAAAATGTGATTTTTACTCAATATTCTGATTAATTTGATACCGAATTGTTGTTATATTGTTGGCTTTTGTTATAAATAAGGTGTTCAATATTTAATATTATATATTTCCACTAAATAAATTAATGTGTAAATGAAAGTCATTTTAAGTTATGAAATATGTATTTCATGTTTTTAGTATTTCTGTTTTTACTAAATAATCAAAAATATTCCTTGACCATTTCTTTAATTGGTAAACTTGAATTTTGCAAGTGTGTAACTTGAAATTACGTTATCTTGATGATAGAGGTAACATACGGTAACAAATGAATGATACCGTACCGTAAGGTAACGTGGTAATTTTAGCGACTCACAACACTAACTGACGGTCATTTTTGTGCAGGTCGCAAAGTTGTATAGAGTGATTATTTGAAATATTTAAAAAATTATTATTGAAATTAGCTGCGGTTGCAATATGTTTGTAATCAACCTGTTTTATTTATTTTGGTTGCAATTTCCCTCCATATTTTATTTATTTTATTTTATTTATTGTTATGTATGTAGTTAACAAATTGTGTACATTTAATTGAACTCTTATATCTAAAATTTGCTCTTTGTTTATTATATAACCCCCAGTCGAATAAGATATTTGGTATGAGAGGGTTATTTACAATACCGATTCAGTCTTATCAGTCTTATTTGCTTTGCACTATGTGCATTGTATAATTTAACATAGGCTTAAATATTGCAAGTAATACAAAAACACTAATTTTTTTATAACTAAGTGTATCAAAGTAACAAGTTGTATATTTTTACCTACATTTAAGCTAGTTATTGCACTATTTATATTTAATTTACTAGTCCAAATCGTTTGCTAAAATGTATGTTTTTATTTTTTTATTAAATGTTTTAATATTTTTTATATTCCTTAATTCTTCCGGTAACTTGTTATAGTGTTTTATGGCACACCTGATGCTTCCACCAATTTTTTGTGTTCTAGACCCTATCTCATGTAATTTAGTTGTTCCTCTTGTATAATAACTGTATTTCATAATTATGTGTTAAAAGTATGTTGCTTTTTATGAATCCATGGTCTATTTTGTGTATTAGTTTGATGCTTTCTATTTTGACTAATTGTTCTATGTTTACATTTTTAGTTTTTTTTATATACTTCTGCTGTTAGGGTAGTCCAGTGCATTTTATTTATTTTTATTTGAGCATTGGGTCCAGGTTACTATGTTGTACCTTATGTGAGGTAATATGAATGCGTGGTAAATTATGTTGGCCAATCTAGGTTCAAATCTTGTACATCTACTCAACGCTCCCACTAAGGGGATTATTTTCTTTTTCATATTCGGCACATGTTTGTCCCATTCTAGATTATTATCTACTAGTGCGCCTAAATATTTTGAGTTCTTTTTATTTGTGTATCTTCTATTGCAACTGGCAGGTTTATATCTTTTTTTGTTTTTTACTTTAAATAATATGAATTCAGTTTTTTGTTTGTTGATTGTTAATTTATTTCCATATAACCATAATTTTAGTTTATTCAAATCTTCGTTAACTTCTCGCTCAAGTTGTGTGTTGTTGTTTGCCGCATGCATAATCGTCAAGTCATCGGCAAATGCTGTGTACGTTCCGTTCAAGTTGATTTCCTGTATTCTTTGGATATATATCAGATAAAGCAAGGGACCAAGAACTGTTCCTTGCGTTACTCCTACCTTCATTATCATTTCATCGCTAACATGTTGTCCGTTTTTTGTCCTGATTGCTCTGTTTGTTAAATAACTTTGAATTAATTTATTTGCTACTCCTCTAATTCCTAGTTCTTCCATATTGTTGAGCAGTATTTCATGGTCAACTGTGTCAAAGGCTTTCTGTAGATCTATAAATACTGCAGCCACGTAATTACCCTTGTCTAGTTGCTTGTATATTTGGTCGAAGCTGTCTATTAACGCTGATTCTGTACCACTTCCTTCTTGAAATCCATATTGCCTCCTGTTTTCATAATAAAATTAACTATTCTGGTTTTAATTACTTTTTCAAAGACCTTACTAAAAGGTTGGTTAATGCTATTGGTCTATAATTTCCAGGATCTAATTTGTTTCCTGCTTTATGTATTGGTGTGATGATTGTTTCTTTCAGTAAGTCGGGAAATACTCCAGTTCAAGTATGTCTTTGATTGATATACCATCTGGTCCAGGGGCGGTATTTAGTTTCAACGTTTTTATGATTTTTCGTATTTCTTCTTCATCTATAGGTAGTAAAAACATAGTTTCTGTTCTTCTTTTATTTTTTGTTGCTACAATATCTAAGTCTTCACTTTTATCTTTTATTTTATCAGCTAGCTTACATCCTACATTATTGAAGTAATCATTCATTCTATTAGCTATGCTTCTTGGCTCCTGATATATTTTGTTCCCCTCCTCTGTTTCCGCTTTTTCAGTGGTTATTTTAACGTATTCCTTATTGTGCATTGTCTCATTGATACTGTTCCACAAGTGTTTAACGTTGCCATTAGTTTTTGTAATTCTCGTGTTAAAGCATTTTTGCTTTTCTTGCTTAACCATTGAATTAACTTTATTCCTTTGTTCTTTATATCGGTCTTTATATTCCTGTATTTGTGGATTAGCTTTGAACTTTTTGTATAATTTATTTCCTAATTCCATTTCGTGAACTAATACTTGTGTTATCCACCTATTATTCCTGTTTCTCTCTTTTTTAATAAATGTATATTCGTTCTTTAATCATTATGCTTATGAGCTTTTCCACTGTCAGTTTCTCGTACTTTACTATTTCATTTTGCACTATTTTCATAAGTTCTTTTCTGTTGATAATTTTTATGTTAATATTTTCCATCCTTTTTAATTCAAGTTTTAAGTTCTTTAGGATAATAAATATCATTTTATGATTTGTTATCTTTTTCTACCATTTTTAATTCTATTTCAGACTTATAATTATTATAATTTGATATCACTTATTCTTATGATATCCTGTATGATATATATCATACATATCAAAATAAAGCTCATGTCCTTGGTTATCCGCCAGGAACATGTTTTACATTTTAGTTACATTTTACTGTTACATATTTCAAAAATAATCTGGCAACACTGACATAACCTAAGAAATATTGTTGCACCTTTTTAATATGATTGCACACTTTTAATTTTTTTACTATGCGCCCTACAGTAGTGAATTATGTTGAACGTTATCAGATGTAAGTTTAATCATTTCAAGATAACTAACCTCACCTTGATAGGATTTCATAATAACCGATGTATCGTAACCTGCTCTAGTGTATTATATAAACAAGAATTAAGTAATAAACGAGAAGACGCGAAAAGTCATTCGAAAGACTTAAATAAATTGTTTGAAAAATATCAAGACAAAATACTTTATAGTGGTTTTCTAGAAAGAAATCAGTTAAAGTTAGGTTACCGAAGAAAAGTCCGTGGTTCTATTAAACAATTTAAGGAAGAAAAGAAACAATTATGGAATCTGAAATGTGTAGAACCCTTACCTTACACATTGAAATATTTATCAGAAGATGGGGAAAAAGGAGATGATAGAGATGAAAATGTACAAGTTGAAGAAAATGTGAAAACCAATGAACACGTGCATTTTCCATTTGAAAGTAGTGATACTACAATCTTACCTATTAATGACAATAACATTAATGAACATCATGATTATGACGCTGCAACTATTGCTGATGTAGAAATTAAAACAAGATTGCAGTTATTACATGCCAAACCAGTCAATTGGATGACTGATTATGAAAACTACAATGATTTGGATATTTTGGATGATGGTTGGAGGATAAATTATGGTACACCTGATCCAAACACAACCATCAGCAATGTCCCATGTGGAGGTTGTGGAGCATTACTTCACTGTAAAGACACTGCTATACCTGGCTACATACCTTCTGAAATATTTAAAAATTATCGAAAACGAGGGGGCGTTGACTTGCAGCAAATAATTTGCCAGAGATGTTACTTTCTTAAAATGTACAATTGTGCTTTACAAGTAAGAGTCAGGGCTGATGATTATCCTCAAGTCTTAAGATTAATTCGAGACAGAAGGGCTCTTGTGATTCTTCTCGTTGATCTGCTCGATTTTCCCTGCTCGATTTGGCCAGGAATTGCTGACTTACTAGGCCCAGGACAACCAATTTTTATAGTTGGAAATAAAGTTGATCTTTTGCCACAAGATGGCAAGGGATTTTTTGAAAGAGTTGCTTTTGCTTTGGAGAACAGTGCACGAGAGGCTGGATTTGCTACTGTAAATTTAAAAGGTGTAAGTTTGATTTCGGCCAAAACTGGGTTTGGAGTTGAAAACCTGATTACTAAATTATTCAGTTTTTGGAAATATAAAGGTAAAGTATTTATAATGATAGTAATGTTATTTTAATTAATATCAATAATTATACCATGTAACAAGGTATCTTTAATTCACATTTTTTGTTTTAATTTATTAAGTAATGATAAATTCAAGGTTGTTTGACTTACAGTTAATTATTTATCTGGTTGTATAATCATGGTAGTATTTATGAGTTACAAGAGTAAAAAGAATATAATTATACAGTATTTGTCCATTTTGTTACCTTCTCTTATGAAATGCTTCAAGAAAGTTTTATTTTGAATTGTTTAGATTTATTTTGAATTTTTTAAAAGCAAGTTATATATATGGAAGATAAAATGTTGATGTTTTTTATTATAAATTAGAAATGAACAAAGTCGGCAAATTTTATAATGTACAAATTATTTTATGAAATGTTTTCCAGAAGTTTTGTTTCAGGTAATGTATTCTTAGTTGGTTGCACAAATGTGGGAAAATCCAGTTTATTCAATGCTCTTTTGCAATCTGACTACTGTAAAAGTCAGGCCACTGATTTGATTCAAAGAGCAACAACGAGTCCTTGGCCTGGTACCACTTTAAATCTCCTGAAATTCCCCATTATGCGGCCAAGAGGTTCGAAGTTGTTTGAACGAATCCAACGCTTGAGGAAAACAAATATGTTGGAGGCACAGGAAAGAAAACTGCGCAGACACCAGCTCCTTAAAACTGGAGACATAGTTCAGTATGCAACTTTAATTGGACATATTGATAAAACATTTACTGCTGGGGAGAGTATTGTAGAAACAGATGATCCGTTTTCAGTAAAAGGAAGTGCATTTTCTGTAGAAACAGGCAAGTTTGGTATCGATGATGAAAGCAAAGATCATGTGTTAAGCAAATGGTGTTATGATACTCCAGGGGTTGTCCAACATGATCAGGTAGTTAGTTCTGACATTTCTATCAGTCTCACAGAATAATATTATTTTGTAGATAATTCATTTGCTTACTACGGACGAATTAATGTTAACCCTCCCAAAGCAGTTAGTTATACCAATTACGTTCAGTTTAAAGCCAGGTTCAACTATATTCATTGCAGGCTTGGGTAGACTTGATTATGTTAAAGGCAAAGACCATGTTAGGTAACATATTTTTAAGTTCTATAAACAATAACTTATCACAGAAAAAAATTTAGGTTTACAGTATTTTGTTCTTCTGGCTTACCAATTACAGTATGCAGTTTGGATAGTGCCGATCAAATTTATGAAGACTTTGTAGGAACTGATGTATTCTCAGTGCCAATTGATAAAGCAGACAGGTTAAAATTATGGCCGGGATTACAGGTTGCTGGTGATTATGAACTGAAGGGCATTGATTGGGAATATTCCTGTGCAGACATAGTTCTTTCAAGTGCAGGTTGGATTGCAGTAACCTGCAGAACTGACGAAGAATGCAAATTAAGGGCTTGGTCTCCTGAAAAACGGGGTGTTCATTTGAGGGAAAGTTTATTGCCTAAAGCTGTGACGTTACGTGGAAAGAAAATTCGTTATTGCCCAGCTTATAAAACGAATAGATTTTATGTTAAGTAATTATTTTATTTAGATTAATGAACATACTTTGTTTCATTTCTTTTTATAAATCTGTAAAATAAACAAAATTATTTTGTAATTTGATTAATATCGAAATATTAAAAAAAAATACCTCTGCAGATCAGCCACGAAAAAGGCATTTTGCATTTTAAATTAATTATGTAAAAAATATGAAAAGTGAATAAGTTAACTTGAATATTTTAAGTTAACTGCTTAAAAAACATAATAGTGAGTTTCTAAAATGACGTGAACACAATTTGTTCTTAGAAAAATCTGAATTTAGGTCTAAATAATTTTGAAAGAGGCCATAAAAGTAAAATAATATAAGGTCAATCAAGAAATTTTATATCAAATTTTTGTAGCTTACGCATACATAAGTCTCTATTTTTGATTCTTCGAAAAAACTTTTCTTGTTAATAATTTCTGCTTGTTTGAAAACGTATTTAGCCCCTATCACATATACCGAGCGAATTTTACGTAGAAAATAGAGTTTTTCGAAATGATCAAAATCGTAAAATTGTTATTACTCTAAAACTAATAAAGATTTCAATGAGATTTCTTTAACCTGTGTTAGTTTCACCTTAGTGCGTAATACCAAGGCCAGAAATCAGCTTAGTTTTCTTTAATTTCTCTAAAAATTGAAAAATCAATTTTTAGAATTTTCTCAAAATTTTACATAATTTCAGAATTCAGTTTTTTTGTGTTGAAAAACTTCAAATATTTATAACGAAAAATTTATAAGGTAGATTAATTACTGCTTCAAATATTGTATTATTTAGCAAAAAGTAATATTTTTACCTAATTTTTTTGATGCAAGGAACACTGTTGCCGGTTGTATTTTTCACAAGGCAACACCGCCAGTGGTCTTTTAATTTGTGAACAAATTATAGATACCGACTGCAATCAAAAATGGCATTTTGTTGCTAAGCACCGGTTCGGAGAATTTCGGCGCCGGCAAATTTGTTTGGTCTGGCCCGGTACGGTCTGATGCCTGTCAGAGTCGATACGGGCTAGTAGGCGTTACGCCGTTTAAATATATGGAAAGAATGGACACGTTCAGCGGCTGAGTTGCTTACTCAGCAATCGATTGTGATTGGCTCACATAAAGGTAGTAGCCAATCACAAACGACTGCTGAGTAAGCAAGGCATCCGCTGAACGCGCCCATGTTTTTTGTCTGTGTCGGTCCGGATATGCTCCTATTACGGTCAGATCTAATGGGCGAACTCCTTAAGCGGTTCGGATGGAACAAATGAACTTATATAGAGGGTTGCCTTAAGAAACTTCTCGTATTAAATTCATATTCCAATTTTATTTATACTTCATGTATTTATCGAGTCATATCGAAGTTAATTGGAAAAAGTTTTAATTAAATTTGAATTTTTCACATTACTCCTTATACGTTCTTCACAAATTAAATATAAAATATTCTACATTTACACAGGCTCGATTATCTTAATTAATTTCATGTGCTATTTTTGCATATTAATTGTACCTATTCGAGAATATCACAAAGTGGCTGACATCTAACGAAAGTTTTGTGAAGGTCCCTATAAGGAAAATATTGTTTCTGTCCGTGTCGGTCCGGATACGCTCCTATTACGGTTAGGTCTAGTGGGCGGACTCCTTAACTCAACTCGGGGCTACGATACATTTGTAATCTTGCGATCTTGCTGTGTCTATTTGATTTTTATAATTAATATTAATGTTTTTCTTGGATAACTTAAAAAGAGAACGACATTGAAGATGTCTTGGTAATTGAAAATCTTCGAGTATGGATTAGTGGCGGCGATAAGGGGCCCCCTCCGTATTTGCTCAACTAAAATTTAATTTAGATTTAACATTATTGTTTGAGTTTTATTATGATAGCCGAGGGTTCTTAAATAAATCTAGATTTAATTAAATTTGCGTTTACCTCGTTCTCCTCTCCGCCAATGTCACACCGAACCAGAGTTCGCGCCAGCCTTTTGCCAACGTTACTCCTTCTCAATGTTACCAACGTTACAAATTTTATTTTTTAGATTTACATCAGTTAAAAATGTTAGGGGCCCCCCTGCACGACAGGATCTGCGGGTTCCTTATCGCCGCCACTGATATGGATACCTATATAGTTTATGTTGTTCGTGTCGCCAACTTTTAACTAGGGGCTTTGACCTCCTTTACATTTTCTTTGGCTTTTAACGTTGGCAATAAATGTCATTAACACGGTAATTAATTACGTTTATAGTAAACGACGTATACACAACATAACCTATAAACAACGTGTTAAAAAGAGCGTTTTATAAAATGGTAAGTTCAGTATATTTAAAATTAGATAAACATTAAAGAATTGTTTCATTATTTTTTAGGCAAGAAACGCAGAAAAAGCAATGTAAGTACAACTTTAAACGCGCAAATAGGTAATCAATAATACTAGGGCCGAATTCTAAAACCTTTATTACACTTTAATAGGGTTGCCAGGTGTCCCGACTAATCTTTTATCTAAGATCCTACTGTGACCTTTCAAAGTTTATCCTTTATTTTATCTAAACAATTTTAATGAAAGATCATGTAATGTCACATAATGTGACCGGGTTCCCTTACAAAATCTTGCCGCAAGTACTATCCCCGCCAAAAGAATCTGGGACAAGTCTTTGGCTGAGTTGCATCGACATCTGAAATTAAATGCCTTAATCCATGTTGGTTAATCTATGATTAAAATTTAATTCATGTTAAAACATCACTGGTGCATTTTTATCTCGAATTAGTTGATTTGCAGCGATATCGAAACTGTGATGTTTAGCGTTATGATTGGCCATTTATCCAGTACGTTTATATCTAGTTTGTACTCAGATGTGTCACTTGTGTCAGTTTCTGTTTTGTGTCCTTTTGAAAATGGAAAAGAGAGAACGCAGATCTAATGTTATGAATATTATTTTCACATGCGTACAGACGATGGCGCCAATCACTCTGGGAAATCGTCATATTTAATGAAATACATAGTACAGTAGTTTTGTTAATTTTCATTAGTGTCTGGACCATACACAAATTCTCTGGACCTTGCAGCAATTTTCTCTATAACACATGGAAATATCCTACTACACACTACACACTGAAGATTTATTGATATTAATATAAAATCTGCCAAAACTTGCTGAAAACTTCCATGAGCAAAAAATCTCAAAGTAATCAGTAATTGAGTAACTGCTGACGTTGGAAAATTTCTATTTGTTTTATGCTCTAATGCAATGTTTCTTAACCTGGGTTCCGCAAAGGAGTGTTTGGGTTCCTCCGCAAATGAAAACGAAATTACACCACAAAAAAATGTGTGTGTAAAAGTAGCATAATGTTGTTATTTTGATGAAACATTAATTATCTCATATTTTAGTGCTAAGGAGGTCCTTTAGAAAAAAATATAAGTACTCTAGGGTTCCTTGCTTTACAAAAGATTAAGAAACACTGCTCTAATGTATTGATTTCAAAAATATCCAGCGTTTCTTGCACCACTTCTGTTGAAAATCTGTAACGCATCTTAAAATCTACATCATTGCAAATCATAAATGATACGGTCCTATTACGGTCAGGTCTAATGGGCGAACTCCTTAAGTATGACCACCCCCGTCCGACTCAATAGGAAAATTTGTATCACTTTAAAGTATGGGTCATGGGGTGTGAGAAACAAGGAAAAAGTAAAGTTGCTTTTTCAACTTTCAGATGGCGCTAGCCGTATCAAGAAATTCTAGTAATCATGGCTGCGGTAAGTGAACGGTCGAAGTGGTCAGACCAAATCACGTGATCACTTTTCTCAATTACTGATTGGTCAGAGGGTTTAGTCGGACCGTTGATTGACGATTCTGTGCTATTTGACCGCTCACTTAACTTGGCCTATATTTACGTTATGTTTATCAAATTAGTTTTTACTCCAGTCGCAAGAGGCGCTAAAATTATTTCCTATACTTCGTTGCCAAGCGACGCTTGTTTTGAAAATGTCAAAATCGGTGAAAATGTTATCTGTTATCAACAGATGAAATAGCGACTTCTTACTATCGCTTTTTGACCTGACATTGCAGTAGGATAGACAAATTGAAGCGGGATTTGCTCCTAATAAGTCCCCCATGCAAGGCGGCCATGCTTGCTGTCAAAGCATAATGAAAGTTTTTAGAAAAATTTTGTGCAAATCTGTTATCATTAAAAAAAAATATCTGCGGAATTTCGGTTTCTTACATTTATGGTTATTGGAATTCGTTCCAAAAGTTAGTTATCGTTTGGTTGTTGCGTTTCACTTTACCTAACACAAAAGGTCAAATACGTGGATTTCCAGTTAAGCAAGAAGCAAGTTGTAAATGTCATTTTCCCAATTCAAATAATTTTAGAAAATATGAAAATTTTTAGTTTTTATGCAACTTTTGACAAAACAGAGTCGTTGAAGTATTGTGGAAAGCTTATCGAGTTTGCGACATTAACTTTAACGTTGTTATTCACAAATTAAAAAACCACCACCTGTTGCATTATATTGGTATAAAACATAAGTCCCTATAGAACATGATCAAAATACTAAGTTGGCAATGTATTTGAAGTTCATGTCAAAGTAATTTGTCAATTCAATTTTACTATTAGATTATTTACATTTATATTCATTTTAACGAGCAGTTTCAACTAATTACAGTGTGTCTGTTATAAAGTTGCTTGCGAACGATAAGGTAAAAACCATGAATCTATCACAATTATTAAATTTAAAACCACGGATTTGTTCCGAACGTGTAACCTTATCGTTTATTTCAAACACTTACCAATTTTGTTACTAAATTTTTACTAGGACCACTGTTGTCGGTTGTATTTTTCACAAGCCAACACCGCCAGTGGTCTTTTAATTAGCGAACATATTAAAGAAAATTTACCAAACGTTAAAGCTGACTACCAGAAATAGCGATTTAACCAAAATATCGATTATTCTTTCCAAAAATGCAGTTTTTAATTATTCTCTGGTCAGTGTTAGTCGTATATGTAAGCCGGTGATGTAAGCTATGTATGTTTTGCCTCCTGTAATTATTTTTTTAATACATCTTTTTTAGAAAGGACGATTTCCTCTTTGCATATTGCGCTTATTTAGCTATGTTTATGTGAAAATATACTTACGTTATTTAACATTGTACTTGCATTTTGGATAATTATGGTAAAATGAATAAAAAATCATTAATTTTTTATTTCCATATTTTTCAAAATGTGTTCGTATTAAATTATATCATGTAACTATTTTACAAGGGAACTAGTTTTATTTGTACAGCATTTGAGAAAAAGTAATTTTGTGTAAACATGGAAATCCCGCGTGAAAATGTTCGTGCCATGATTTTTTACGATTTCAATGTGGGCTAACGCCGAAACAATTCCTCGATCGGCTTCATTTGGCTTTTGGAGATGAAGCACCATCAAAGAGCAGCGTTTATAATTGGTTTGCCGAATTCCAGCGTGGACGTACCTCTCTCAGTCACGAATTTCATGAAGGTCGTCCATCAACATTGTTGTTGAGACTAATGTAGATGCTGTGCGTGAAATGCTTGAGCGAGATCGACATGTGACATACCGTGAGATTCAAGCATCCTTACGCATTGATATGAAAGCAATACACCAGATTTTGCATGATCATTTGAACGTACGAAAGCTTTGCAGTCATTGGATCCCACACAATTTAACAGAAGCGCAAAAGCAGGGTCGTGTCAAATGGTGCGAAGAAATGCTCAAGAAATTCAATGGAGGTCGTTCAAATTTAGTTTACAACGTAGTTACTGGTGACGAAACGTGGATCTATTCGTACGAGCCAGAAAGTTAACAACAATCTACCGTTTGGGTATTTCAAAATGAACCAAAACCAACAAAAGTTGTCCGTTCACGCAGTGCTGCGAAGCAAATGAGTGCTTGTTTCTTTGGTTTAACTGGACATGTAGCAACGGTGGCTTTAGAGGATCGAAAAACCGTGAATGCTGATTGGTATACTACAATTTGTTTGTCGGAAGTCATCGATCGAATAAGAAGAAACAATCGAAATCGACGAATTATTCTCCATCATGACAACGCCAGCTCTCAAGGACGGTTTAGACGCTCAAATAATTTGGGCAAATTGGTTTGTGCATGCACATTTGCGCAGATATCTTTGATAGAAATACTCCTTTCGGTAGGTAGTTCTTAACGAGTTTATTTTTTTTACTGCAGTTTCTCGATTCGCTTCAGGATCAGTGGTTTTTAATTTTTCCAGAATCTCATATGCCTGATTTTTGGCATTGCGGTCACTATATTCCTTGGTTTTTATTTTCCACAAGCAAGGAAATGATTTGTATAGTTCAATAAATTCAGTAATAAATTCTTTTTCTCTTCGGGACATTATAACACGTGCTCTAACTTTGTAACTAAAACTTAACCGACAAGAAACCACTTGTTTCTAAAATGTAGTTAGCATAATGCGCATGCCTTAAGTTGGAACACCGTTTACACGCTCAGTTGCATGTGCCAACTTCATGCAAAATTTCTAACGAGAATAGATTTATTCAAGCCAAACTTTTTGACTTGCACAAGCTTCATGCTTCCATTTAAACGTAACGAGTCGCTTGCGCAAACAGGCTTGCGCATACGGATTTGCACAAATTATTTGAGCGTCTAAACCGCCCTTCACTCAGCCCGTCAAACAGTTGATTTTTTGTCCAACAAAAATGGTGAATGAATGACTCATTGTCCATATTCACCTGATTTCTTTTTGTTCCCAAATATCAAAAATAAAATGCGTGGTGAGCGGTTGAAACATTCCGGACACTGGTTTCTGAGGTACCATCTTTAGAGTGGAAAACGTGCTTTAGAAATTGGTTCGAGCGTATGCAAAAGTGTATTGACGTCAAAGGTGAATACTTCGAAAAACAATGATACCATTTACCAAATTTCATATGCGTTTTTTCATACCATTTCCAGAAACTTTTCCAGCAGCCCACGTACTAATGATCAGTGGTGTACCGCAGTACTTAAAAGAAGTGCGACGAAAAGTAATAAAATCGTACAAACCTGACCTGTATTTAAACTAGAAATACCGCCAGGTCGCTTGCCAGGAGTCGCATTTCTTTTAAGCACTGCAGTACATGTAGAGAATTTAACGCAATTTACGTAATTCTTTAAATGTAGACCAGTGAATTCCAATCTTTATGTTACTGTGCCTCCCTTTTGAAAAATCTAATCATGGCGTCTCCCTCTCCGGTTATTTCTTCAAATAATACAATACTTTATTAATACCATATACAATGTGTCACAGAAAAAAGTACATTAATTTTAACTGACAATAAAATTCGTCAAGAGACAACTTTTTTAAATATTTTTTTTGTGAACGTTCTAGTTATTGAGTTAGAATTATTTAAAAAATTGAAAATGTTCTGTTGTTTTCACCATAGCAAGAAGAAATGGAGACAATCTTGGAGCTATTCGTAAAGGCAATCACCATTCAGCTCTTCTTGCTGGCTAGTTTTGATTCAAAGTCATCGTCTTGACGCGCTCGTTTGCGCCGGCAATTGGAACTTACGTGACCTGGCTTGCACTCCTCGCATTCGCACTAGGCTTCTAAATGCTTGCTTAGTCGCCTCGAATTCCAGCGCATGAGCTCGTACATCAATGCATTTGGAGAAGTTACCCAATCGCAATACTTGCATTTCTTGATCTTTAATGCCGTCGATGAATGTTTGGATGGCCAATTTCAGGCACCTTCAATTCGGTTTGACGATTTTCGTTCTTTTCATCGATTTGCATCTTCATGTTTTCTATATTCAGATCGGTTTTTAAACTGTAAGTTTCTATTTTCCTTTCCAAACTTTCCATTTGTTTGCTTACTTATTGCGTTTGCTCTTTTATATTTTCTTTCACGTCCTGCACTTCTAATTTCATATTTTCGTTACATTTTTCCATTTTTTCATCTACTTTTCCGTTTTTTCTTTCATTTCTTTAATTTCCTTCGGTAGGGCTGCCGCATCTTCAATTCCAAACTCTCAAATGTTTCTGGGTCTTTACTTTCATCTAGAAGAATTTGCTTCAGCCGTTCTTGTAAGATGGTTTTCCTTTTAGAATTTTCCACTCTTAACTCCCACAGCTTCATTTTTACTTCTTAAAAATCTCCGCTTCTGACACCAATCTGTTACGAATTCGGTATTCGCAAATAATCGTCATTTCATTTCAAAACTTTCATTAAACACAACAGTTACCCAAACAATAATGTAAATACAACGCTTATTTCAATAAATAACACTTTAATATTTCACCGTTTATGTCGCCCCAGATGCTCGCACGAACTTTCTGGGACATTCCAGACAGTTGGCGTAGCTTCTCGAAAACGCGTGACTACGCGTTTTCATCAACCCCCGAACAGGCAGTTGACCAATAGATGGCGCCACCCGTCTGAACATATATGGCCAACTTTATCAATAAGTTTTTAATGTCAGGTCAAAAAGCGATCGTAGGATGTCGCTGTTTTATCTGTTTATCAATAAATTTTAAAAAAATTTGTTGCAATACTTGACACTTATGTGGCCGTTCCAATTTTCGATTTTCATTGCAAACTTTTGTTCCTCTGACCATTGCTCTAACGTTTGAAGCTTGGTACATCACATGGCGCCATCTATTAATGATTGTTGTATAATTAGATGTGTCTTATCTAAAGACAACTCTAAAACGACTCACTCACCACTTAAATGACAGGTGTGTCAAATATATGACAAGCAAGAATTTGCTGCTTTAATTTAATAAGTTAATTTGACATAACGAGGGCGCCACAAGATGTACCTTTCAAGGCCTACTTTACAGAAACAGTTTTTTTTTTTGTAAATTGGAACGGTCATTTAAGCGTCAAGCTTATTGATAAAGTTGGCATTGGAACATAAAAATTTAGTAGCGTCCGGCTGTAACAATACTATATTATTAATTTTTCGGTACTTCAAGTAGCGTTCACTATACCCAGTTCACTTTAAACTGGTTCACTATATTTGAAGTTAACTGTATTGCTAATTGAATATAAAATTATCATAAAATATACTGTATAATTATTTTTGTGCGAATACATGTAAAAATCGAGAAATAAGTCGACGTTCTCTGCATGTGTTTATAACAGCTTCTCCGGGAAAATTAAAGTTCTATTCATCCTTAGGACTACATTAGCTCGATGGCGAGCTGCCCAACTTGGAGAGAACGATAAACATAAAAAACGGAGACCATATTTAGCGTCAGAATGTAAGAGTCTGTATGCATGTGAGAAATGGAGGATGCAAATAATACGGGAAATAGCAAAGAAAGTGGCACAAATCCAAAATGCAGGTTTAGGGGAATTCAGAATAAGAGATTTAAATGATGAAATTAACAAATTACTGAGAGAGAAGAGACATTGGGAAGTACAAATTAAGGAACTAGGTGGACCAGATTATCAGAGAGTGGGGCCGAGAATGTTGGATCACGAAGGAAAAGAAGTTCCCGGAAATAGAGGTTACAAATATTTTGGAGCAGCAAAAGAATTACCAGGTAAGAAAAACATATTACTCATTCTAGAATGTTAAAAATATTGTAAGTATTATTATTATTAAGTTATACTATAACAGTAGGTTTTTTCCTATGTAGTGATTACACCACAGAGAAAAAAAAAACTTTCTGTGCATGAGTAATAGATCGTCAAATTATAGGATTAATTGAAAATAGTCATGCTATTACGTGTAATGTAAAATATATTATACGAAATTAATTACGTACAATAAAATATTTACAGGAAAATCTTTTACTTGGGCAGGCTTGTCAGGTGTCCCTGTCACATGTTATTTGTAAAAGATTCAGCCTGAAGTTATTCATTGAGCTGAAATACACATTTGGAGGGACTAAGTGGACTACATACTACATACATTTAAAAAAAATAGTCCTAGGGAAAATGTACACTTAAATTATAAGAGACAGCCTATAAGTTGTACTTATCAAGAAAATTATCATAAATCGTAGCTAATGTAACATGACATTGTAGGTGTTCGAGAATTATTTGAGCAGGAGCCTCCTCCACCTCCTAGGAAGACACGTGCTGAAATGATGAAAGATATCGATGCTGACTATTATGGGTACATGGACGATGATGATGGTATCTTGATACCACTGGAGTTGGCGGCTGAAAGAGCATGTAAGAAAATATTTAAATATTTTTTTTTGTACTACAGACTAAAATTCCAAATGCTTTATTTATACAAATGACTTCAACACAATTAAAATTTAATTAAATCGAATTTTAGCAATTAAATAAATATGTATTTACAACTGAATAATAATAATAATCATTTAGTCATGTCTTCTTTTATAAAAATTACTGTATTTAAGCAAATTGTTTGGTTTCAAATGTTAATCAAATTAATAATAATAATTAAATAAACACACAGCTGTACAAAAAGCTACTGCTGCATGGAAAGAAAAGAAAGAGCAACGAATGGAACAAGAAGATGGCGAAGGATCTGAGGAGGAAGAAGAAAATATTTATGCAGTTGATAAAGATGAGGTAATTATTTTTTTAAAATCATCTTTTCAACAATTTACATATTAATTGACTATTCTATTTTCAGTCAGATACAGAAATTGATACTGAAATTTGGAATGAATCTGAGCAAAGATTTACAGCACATGTTCCTGTACCAACTCAAAAAGAAGTTGAGCAGGCATTACTCAGAAGAAGGAAGCAAGAACTTATGGAGAAGTACGGAGTCCAAGATGAAAACATGTGACAAAACGTGATATTGTATCACTATTTTATATAATGTTTTTATTTACCATTAAAAAAATTTACGAAATTTCGCCTTTTAAGATTCCCCTACACATTAAAGTAAATTCCATTACGTATTCAGATAATTTTCTTTTATTGGCTTTTTCCCTGAAAGAAGCACACAAATAAAAAAAAATTCTTTAGTCATAAAATTAAAGCATACCTTAATACTAATTTGATAAAATTTTCTTTTTGTTGCATCGTAACACGAGGAGATGGGAAACCTTCTTGTTGGAGCAGAGTGTGTAACCATCTAGCCAAATTATCACAGTACTTTTTATTTAATACTAGCAAGACGTCACTTAATATATCAGCACATGACCTAGGTGCAGATCCCCCTAAAATTTATGAAGTCCTTATAAACTGAAATTGACAAAAATATAATATTACCTAGATTTAAAAGTATACTTAAAACCAATGATTCCCCATAATTTTGAACAACAGCAGCTTGCTCAGTCTCACGGCTTAAAGTTATATAATTAATTAGGAATTGCGCACAGACCTTCATGGTTTGTGTTTCTGGCATTGTTAAGCACATTATGGCTACAAACAAATTGTTTATTTTGTTTATGATTGAAAGTGCTCAAACTTACCACACTGAAATAAAGCTGAAGTATCGACGCCACTGTTGGGTATTAAGTTTGGAACTTTCTTATAAATCTGGGCTAACATTGCAAAGAATCCTTCAATTACGTCAGATTTTTCAGATAACTGAGCCGAGCTATTGGTGATTTCGGCACACATTTGCAACGTTGTATTTACTATTTCTTTTAAAAGCTCCTGCATTAAAGTAGCATATTCTTCCTCTTTTCCAAACATTATCATCACCTATTTAAAATTAAGCAATAAAACAAATATAAATTAAGAAAGGTATTTACTCACTGTCTTGGAAAGTGTAAGAACACTAGCTTGTGGTACTTTTCGATAAACAGAAACTACTAAATGAAGTATATCACTGATTAGAGGTTTACAATCATCCATTAATGTAGTAACTACATGCTTCAATAGTCCACATAAACCCTAAAACAGCGGTTTATAAAAGCAACAAATTTGTTACATTTAAAAATACGCACATCAAGCACTTCTACGCTATTCACATATTTGTTCCCTATTTCAGTATATAAACACATGGTATTTTGTGCGATGAGTAAAAGTGGCTGTTGTGTACTCTCATTGTACGTTGTTTGCACATGCAGTGACCCGAACAGTGCACTCAGTACTTTCAATCTAGTAATTAATACAGTTGCTGTAGATGGATCCTTAAAATAACCAAATTTAAATACTTTCAATTAAAAAATTTAATAGGAGTACATGCTTACAGGTTGTGAATTTAATAGAGACTGGATTTCTTCAAATGATGGAGACAATAGTATGTTTAAATATTGCATTATGCTTTCTACAGTCAAAGTACTTAACAATTTTCCAATACTGTACATAAGTCGAATTCTTTCAGCTAAACATAACTGTCCACTTTGTAATATTGACTAAAAAAAAAAACATCGTTTTTCTTTTTTTTCGGTAATAAAAGTAATTCTTACTTGACAAACTGCTAAAATATGGTCAGCATACGGGTGTAAATACTTCTGACAATTGTGGGTTAAATCTTTAAGAGCCATTGTAGCACTTGGAGAGACATCCGCGTTTGACAGTCCTGATATCACAAACGGAATAACATTCTCTAACATCTCTGGGTGATCAGCAATCCATTCCGAATAAGCTCCGACAGTTTCCAGTGAACTCGATAAAATTTTCTTGTGTAAATTAGGGTAGGGAATACTTTTTAATGTAACCATTAACTTAGGCAAATACAAATTCTCTAATTCTATACACTCAGCGACCGCGCTGAATGCGTGCAAACACGTTTCAACTAAATTCCAATTATCTCTGTTTAGTGCGCACTTCTGCAAAGCTTCTTCTATTTTGTTGTTTAAGATGTCCAGCATTTCGATGTTTAAGACGTTGTAACAGTACATATAGGTATCTGCGACATCTTGTCTGTAACATCTGAAGGTTTCTTTATCGTCTAAAGACCATCCGGAATTTTCTTCTGAGCTTAAGAACATGGCTTTTCGTAACATTATGCAAACAAGTTCACGATAGTACGGTTTTATTATTAATAACAATTCTGCACATTCTGCAGTGTCTAATGAAAGAATGTCATCCTGAAATTATATTCAAGTAATGTATACAATTATAACATACTGTTAAAATTATTTTTTTATTACTTCAGCTAACGCAAGAGCAGCTTAGATATTTTCTGTTCATGGGAAAGAATTTCTATGAAGGTCTTACCTCTTGATGTTACATACCTGGAGGGTATACCAAAATCCAAAGGTGATTGAACTGCTGCTTTCATCGACGGGGTAAGTTCCAGGCAGATCAGAACATCTTAAAAGACAAGTAAATAAATCTTCTGTGATTTTATATTCATTGCTATTCCTATTTCGTAAATTTTGTATAAATATCTTGGAATGACTGTCGGCCACTGCAGCAAGCAGTAAGTATATGCTTGCCATGATATCCTAGTAAGAAAAATTCAACGGTAATTTTTGCAATTTGTAAAATAAAATATAAATAGATAAAAACTTAAATATTACCGAATATTTATTATATTATATATTGACCATTACATCAAAAATTTCAAAAAGTATTTTCACCAAACTCCATTAAAGGTTGAAAATACTAATATGTTTGTATACCTTATTAGGATCTGAACTATTCCTTTCTGCATCTAAAATTTTGGAAAACTTGTTAAGCATATCTGCAGTATGTTTCATAATATAAGTCCTATATCTCTGTGTATGGGGATGATGTATTACGGCAGTCAATGCTTCCAATGCTACTTCCGCCAACTCCATTTCCTCTGAAGACATTCCTTCAGGATCTGCTCTATTCCTAAAAAATTATGTAGCATCACAAAATTCATCCTTTACAATCTTACCAGTTGACAAAACAAGTTAGATCGGTTAATAAATCCATGATTCGCGAACACTCATCAATATTGACACCTCCCAGTTGAATCCACGCAGATGCGCATCGCGCAGAATTTAAATAAGTTGTTAAATTAGACATATCAAAACTAAAAGAAAAATTAATGATTATGAATAGATATAAAAATATATTCTACTTACTTGGCATTGGGAATTGGCATCAAACACATTTCCACCACTTTAAGTATATCTTTGGAAACCTCCTGCAAAACTGCCCTAACTCTAGCCCTCTGACTTGCAGCAAGTGTGGTGCTTTGAAACTCCTCAGGTATTACCGTTAATATTTCAAGTAAAATCCAGACAACACGTTCAGGTTCTACATTTGGTAGGTGCTGAGGCTGAAAACTGGACACTAACTCTTCAAATGCTTTTGGCCAAAATGTAGGAACGGTGTGAATTATGTACGCAGACAGCTGAAATTTTTTATATTATCAGTATTTGAATGGTAACTTTAGGGTCAAATAAATGAGGCATATAGTGTAAGAGTTGCCTAAGTGCTAAAAACTAGCTTTAAGAAACAGCAGATTAAAATATATTGATTTTAACTGTTGCACTAATAGTAATTATCAAAACAGGTGCGCTAAACTTAGATCTCTACTGTCATTTTACATAACTCATCATGAGGGGTCCTCACTAAAACTTAGAATGTGATCATCACATGGCGGACAGAAAAAAGTGTAAAACTTTACTATTGCAACGAAGCGGTGCAATGTTATAAATAGATTTTGTATACGCTTCAACATATTTGCCGGCGCAGCGCGTCTAGCTGATAGTGAACAATCGATAAGCCAAAGTAATAATGCATTCGTTAGGACGTGTCGTGTTTCTATTTAATTTAAATCAACTAAATTGTTGTTTCTGAATTCAAGAAAGAGCTGTTATTAGCTTCTGGAATTATATTCGCGTTGTTACCGTGGCGATATTAGACTGATTGATTAAAAATCACGTATAAGCGGGCGGAGCATTTAACGCTCCGATTTAGACCCCCGCGTCGAGTCGGACTGCCGCTGTCTCAATCTGGTTTCAAACAGTTCACTTTCTTAGGTCCTCCCATTGGTGATCATAGAATATTGATTGTTGATTGAACTGCAAATCAATCGTTTTAAATAACAAGTCTTCAATTAAATTAAAGCACGCCATAATTTCAATGTTTTTTCTCCTAAAGGTTTGAAGCATTTTTAACTGGTTATTCATTTACTTTAAATAAACGTTTAATTGTGACGCCTTATATTATCATTAGAACACAAAATGTTTATTATTGAAGCTTACTTTTGAATTGATAGATTAGAAAATAGACACTGACACAGTTATTTGAAACTGTGTTCTTACATGTGTCCCCAACTTTATGAAAAACATCACAGCCTAAAAAAATATGACAATTCTACACTCGTATATGCACTTGTAATCTGACTATACTGCACTATACTGCCAAGTACAAAGAAACACCCATCTACGACCGACTCTGGCATAAATAATGTACCTACTATTGCAGTCCAGGTCATGTTATTGTACTAAAATCATAAATTTGAAATTGAAAATAAAATTCATTTCACCTGGCATCTATGTATATTATTTCTTTGTGATATCAACAAAAATGTTATCCTAACTTGCCTACTCTGATAAGGAAATCATTTGAATGGCTAATATACAGTGCTTTTTTTTAACTGTGTCCATAAAGATTTACGGGTTAAAAATTTTGCCTCGTGTTATCTTACGTTCTGGTCAAAATTTTAAACTAATTTTAGTTTCTAAAAATCAATGACAATTTATTACGAATTACGCATTGCCAGAGTAACATATGTATCTTTAAGGGCCGGCTCATTAACTTTAACCGTTGATTATTCCCATACTTACAATTGTAGAGACAATTGTTTCTATAGGAATTAATCGCCGGTTAAAGTTACCCTCAGAGATGAAAAGACCTAAATTGATTAATTTAATATTAAAAGTGGATATTTATAGTGAATCAAGTAGGTTAATGCTAAAAAGAAATTGCTGACGTCTAAAATGTCTACATGACGAATTAATTTTTGCTTTTGACCTACTGGATTCATATTTGCCCGTTAATAATTTCAACTTTACATATGAAAATAATTAAGTTAAGTATTCACATGCAAGGTACTTTAAAGTGTCAGTTCATTTGAAAGTAATTATTGACCTAGTACCGTTATCGTCGGAAAAAACTGGTACATGAATTTTTTTTCTTTGCAATGTAGCTAAAATTGCATTTATATCATAGCAACCAGGATTTAAAGCAGCTCTCAGTTCGACACTTGCCATGTTCCAACACATTGATATTTTTAATGATTTTTAATCATTTGAGCGATAGAAGAGCAATTTAGAATTGATAAGGCTACAGTGATGAAAATAAAGAAAAACAAAGAACCCGATAGAAATACATTCTCTCGTTTCATTTTTACAGAAATTTTAAATAGTAGAACTGTAAGAAAGTTCAAAACAAACAGCTTAAAATTTATAAATTCATATCACTAAATTTTCGACCCTGTACCAGTTTTTTTCGGCGATAACCGTACCTTTCAAGATACTGTTGGTAGCTATTCTGGGACTACTATCTTCAGCATCTCAAGAGGAACTCGGATAATTAATCTCAAATAGACACACACCATTAAATGAAGCAAAATATTTCAAAATTGTGGCAAAATTACAAATTGACAAATAGCATAAAATCTGATAAATTTTACACAGAAATCTCATGAACACTTTGTCCTATTTTCTCGTGACCTCATACTATCAGTCTTACCGTAATGCATAACCTATTTAAAACAATTTTAGGACCCATGGCGAAATTTACAATAGATTCTAGTATCTGCTTCTTCAATATCTCATAATAATTTTCAGGAACTTCAAACCAATACTTTAATATTTTCGTGTGTAATGTCGTTGCTGCAAAGAACTGCACTTCGGAGCTCTGCAACAATAATTTAATAAATTGGACGTGTGACTCGGGAAATTACGCATTACGCGATGAGGCTGCAACAAATCCCAAACGAAACTCCATGCCTGTGGTGAATTTTGGGCCTCCGTAAGCCACTGATGAGCCTCTGCTTGTTGACAGGCCTCCGTTCTGTAAAATAAGGTTACCGCTTTCTCAAAGTTTTCTGCTGTATACTCCATTGTAACCTAAAACTTATAAAATCATTTAATTTATTTTAATTATAATATGCACGGTCTTACTTATTGAAATCACTACATTATTATGGTTAATTAAAATTTACACCAAGTTGATAATACAGTGTGCTGTAAATCTGACATCTGAAAGATACAGCGCTGCAATACTGAAACAAGAAACTTCCGATTGATGATTCATTAATTAATTTTAAATAAAAGTTGAGACTCAATTACCAAAGGAAAATAGGAATTAAAAATTTTATTTAACGAAAGAAATAAATAAAACAAAGATGTTTGATGTCGATGTCAAAAGGTTAAATCGTAATACAGTTTTAAAATTACTAAAACCTTATCTTTAAAAATTATGTCTTATTATAAGTAAAATGTATTAGATTTGTATCTTATTTCGTTTCCTTAACACTTTTATCATTGCTTTTACTTAAGCATTGTGTTCAGGAATTGTGTTCCAGGTTTTAATCTGGTTAATGCACAATAGATTGGCAGTACTTGTATGCCGGTGGTGTTTGCAGTTTGGTGTAGTAAGCCATCTTGAATCTTGACATCTGTTGAGGAGGTGAGGTTATTTTGCTCTGAATTTTTGTAAATTGGCAAAATGCCTGTTGCCGAAGAAGTAAAATCAAGTTGGGCAGACGAAGTAGAATTAGAAGGCGGTTCACTTCCACCACCAACGGAAGTAAGAGAAAACGGTTTCAAAGTCGTCACGGAATACAAGTACAACGAGGACGACAAGAAAGTGAAAATCGTAAGAACCTACAAGATCGAGAAACGCATTGTCTCGAAAACGATTGCACTGAGGAAGACCTGGAAGAAATTTGGTGAATCAGCAGATGATAAACTAGGCCCTAATCCAGCCACAACCATTGTTGGAGAAGATGTGTATATGCAATACGTTACTAGCAAAGAAGAAGATAATAAAGTCGAAGATGAGAGCAGCATCGACAAACTAAAATGTTAGGTTTCAACGTGAGTATTCCATCAGCAGTATTTTTAACAATTACCTTTTTGCAGCCTTAGGAGATAAGAACGTTGTAAAATGCAGGACATGCAGTGGTGACCATTGGACTACGAAATGCCCCTGGAAAGATACTGTGTTGGCAGGTGGAAAATTGCCGGATGATAAAAAGGGTCCTCCTGCTGGTAACTATACAGTGCTCGCCAAAATTTTGGCATCAAATGGAGAAAAAATATCTACTTTTGATTTTTTGAAAACCTTGACGGCAATAATTTCTGCTTATCTGAACACCTATTAGCCCATATGAGATATACTACAGATTACTTATAGCGTTTTCGATTGGGGTTGATTGATTATATCTTCATCTTACTTTATTCCAACAGGTTAAAACGAGATGAACAGAGTGTAGATAACAAACAGACCTAATCATACCTAATATCTGTTTTTAATTTATTTACCATCGAAGTCTGCCGTGAAAGTTTAGGGAAAAAGTGGTACTTATACAAGTAACTAAACTTTGACAATGAAAGTCATTTTAATTTTGAATTTAAGGTTACTGCGAATGAAGCAATGTTGCAATATTTTCTTTTCGTCACAAGGTGTATTTTTCATTTTTCAAATTATATTGCCTAATTAGTCCTTGCAAATATTTTCTAAACATGTAATTTAAAAATTTGTCCGCAGCAGTACGTTTGCCAGAAGAACTTTTCAATTCGTCTTATTTTTTTTTGTCAATGTATGCACTTTTATGACATCTAAAATAAGTATTTCTAAATGAAAAATGCGTTTACAAATTTAAAATATTGTACTCACTGCAAAAATTTCCTCTAATCTTTCAATAATTTCCATTTTTCCCCAAATGTGGCCTGTCCGTTTGGTACCTTACAAATGCTTTTTGTATAGATTTACATGTAGAGTCATACATTGTAACCGGGTTGCCTTGCAAAATCCTGCCGCAAGTAGCTTTAATTGGAAGTAGTTCTAACAACTTGATATTTCTCTGAACCTTGCTGAGCTCAAGTAGGAAGTTTGCATGCAAGAGGTGCATCTTAGGTGCTGCATGCAAGAGGTGCATCTTAGGTGCAGACGATCGTACATACAGAGTTCGGCAGTTCTGAATTTGGTCATTCATGAAGTTATTTAAGAGGATACTAAGGTTGCGTGAAGTGAACGGCAATTCTGACCAAAGTGGTCGAACTTTACTAACCGCTCACTTAACGGCCACAGTTAATGCCTAGGTAGGCACTGCGATTATAAATTATGACAGAAGAGGGCGGGCATGTAATAGGTTTTGAAAGAGTCTCTATAGTTTCGAAATTAGTGAAATACGCCACGGGTTTACTTCGTTTAAACCTTTGGATAATAAAAAAAGTAATATATCTAACTCTTAGCTACAATCCTTATTTCACATCACCTGTATTTGCTATTCTGATCTGTCAAACTGGTCCGACTATTCACTTAACGTTTCAGACCACCCTGGTCACATTTTAAATCGCGACCAATTTTTTCAATCAGCTTATTGATCACGTGGTACAGACTGACCGTTGACTTAACGATTTTGCTTAAAATAACCGTTCACTTAACGCAACCTAAAAGTTAATCTGCGGCATATGATTACCAGTAAATGCCCACAATTGAAAATTATTTTCAATAATACAGGGTGTTCCCTAAAGTTACTGAGGCCCAAAGATATGTATATTTTTTAATGGAACACCCTGCATATGATACACTTTTTGAAATGTCCTGTTCGTGCCCTTTCTAAAAATATAAAGTTTTAATATTTTATATTGGGTGGTTAACAAGTTATGACCATTTTTGTCTAAAAATTAGCATAATTTTAACGTCCTCGCTATCGTTAGAAGTCATTTGTAAATAAACATCGTGACTGGGAATGTACTTACAAACAGGTTAGTGTTATTTTCTAGTAGAAACATTTATCTCATTTGCCACCATTTATACAGAGTGAGACAACACACAAATGATTGAAAAACTTGATTTTTTTACATTACTTTACATTACATTCCTTTAGCTCTTTAATACTTACCTTAAAATTAAAGAATCATGCAGAATTGCATTTTTGCTTTAATGCTTCAAATTTTCAGGTATAAAGTATTAAATAATTAAAGTTAATTAAATGTGCCTCCTGAATAGCAGCATTTAACTTTTTCCTTTAAATTATTCTTTAATAATTCTTAAATTTTTAAATCGCTAATTTCAAATATTTCTGAATAGCACCATTTCACTGCAGGATGTTTTAATCCATAGGCTATTAAATATATACTCCTATATTTAAAATTTGAAACTGATAGAATTGAATAATTACAGTTTCTCTGAAAGTCTATTTGTACATATAAACAGTGATACGTACAATGTGGTATAATGGTCCGCACCTAAGATGCAACTCTTGCAAAGTTCAGAGAAATGTCAAGTTGTTAAAATTTCTTCCAATTAAAGGTACTTGCGGCAGGATTTCAAGGCAATCTGGTTGCATTGTGTGACTCAATATGTAATCTTCCATTAAAATCGTGTTTCGTTAAAGTAACAGATGAGCGTAGACAAGTTGTGGTGGGATCTCATACTAGGATCGTCTGGATCGGTCCTTGGAAAACAAGTACTTCTTATTTCAATACTATTTTAAAATCAAACATAATGGTTAAAAATAAGTTAATTTTTTTGGGGGTTTTTGAATTTTGCCCTATACTATATAGATAGACCACGATGATAATGAACATCTAAAATACAATTGCTTGCAATAAAATCGCGTACACCTTCAAAATCACGTAGCCGAGTTTTTACCTATTTTTTTACTTTGTAAATGGGTATTTTGAGAATTTTGTCATGTTTCGAAACATACAGGTTAGGAACGGCCGTTGAAATTATTACTATTTTCCTGATATGAGTTAGACAGTAGCTATTCAATAAATATCATGACATTCCAAATATTTAACGGCCCGTAAATGTAATTTAATCGAAATACAATTGTCGATTGCTGTCCTATTCATATAATTTTTTTAATACTTGTCAAGACTCTTCAAAGCCCAATTTGTACTTTTCCAAGTGTTGGTAACAAGAGTATAGGAAAATTTATTAAAACATGGAATCCCTTGCGGTTTATAATGAATTTTTTTCTTAATTCAGAAGAGCATTATCCGAATAGTAAATCGACATTTTTGGACATCTATCTCCAACCATCCTTTCTATTTGCAAATTTTTCCTCTTCCCACATATTATTTGTGCACCGTAGTATTTTTATTTAAACTATAATCATTTGCTACTGCTGTGAATTACTATTCGTCTTCTAAGTTACTCATTTTCTGTCAGTCTGAATTTTAATTGTTTGACACTGACAAATTAAATCTCAAGACCAACTTAATACAACTAAAAACAGGTGTACGCGTTTTTTTTTGCAAGCAACAGTATGTATATTAATGTCTAAAATAAGGAATGTCCAATTATGGTAGTCTTGCGTGATTCTGGATTCAAACATGAATGTCGGTTCTTATTTCGCGTCGTTGAATTATTTACATCTGAAATATTGACTTTTAAACAAGAAATTCTTGTTTACGTATTTAATGTTGCAGTTTGAAATAGTAATTTTTAATTATTTTATTACCTTAGGTGGTGTACCAAGCACTGGAGGAGATGCAAATAAACCAGGTGGATCCAAGTACATTCCACCCAGCTTGAGAGATGGTGCAGCTAAACGTTCTGAAAATCCAAACATGGCTAGACGTGACGATGCTACTGCTATCAGAGTTTCAAATTTGAGCGAATCTACCACTGAAACAGATCTGGAAGATTTAGTAAAACCATTTGGGCCCATTCAAAAGTTGTATTTAGCTAAAGATAAACAAACTGGCCAATGTAAAGGTTTTGCATACATACACTTCAAGTTTAGGAACGATGCCGCCAAAGCTATTGCAACTTTGAATGGGCACGGTTATGATCATCTTATACTCAATGTGGATTGGTCAAAGCCACCATCTCATTCTACTCAGTGAATTTGAAATATAAATTTATTACTTTAATGAAGTGAATGTAAAGCATATTTCATTCTTAAAGAAAAGTGAATAAAATTCGTTTGGATTTTTTGTGTGATTTATAGTTCCCTCAAGATTGTTGACCAAAATAAATAAAATGAATGAGTTTTTTTTTTCTATGCTACATGAATCTATTTAGAAACCAAAGTATGGGGATTGAAAAAATATAACAAACATTTAATCGATTTTACTTTATTTCAATTAATAATTGTACGAACTGTTCGCACCAACATCAAATTAAAGTTATGTACAGCCAAGTTATATATTAAAATAGTTATTCTGAATTAATAATCGTTGGTAATTCATTGACGATAGTTACAGGCATGTAAGAGTTTCATTTCCATTCTTAAAAATAATACTGATTGCGATCAAATAGAAATTTTTATCCACTTTATAAATTTTTTAAAAATTTTGTACAATTGCGCAAAGGCCATAAAACTCTTACAATTTTTAACAGTGTATTTTCTAGTACTAATTTACAAGAGCAATCAGAATGCAGCAACCATGTAAATATATGTACATACAATTCGAGATGGTTGATGCAAACGAATTGCATATAAAAAAATAAATAGCCTGAAACAACTTAGTTACACCAGAATGAACAATATAGTACGAAATATACAAATCACTTTTTACAAATATATTTCTATATACACACTGAAGTGGCATATTTACAAAGGAGTGAAACAGGTCGGCTACTTAAAATAATAATGTGATGTAGAAAAAACAAAACCCTAATCACTGGGATAAAACATTAACAGGTACATAACCGACCTATCTTATAACTACCTTAAACCTAGTTAAATGGCTTTTACATTCTTTGAACAAGCCTTTACTACAGTATCTACAACCCAACGGTTAATATTCTTATACCACTAAAGAAATAAAAAAATTTCTAGAGTAAAACTCGAGATCATTTTTTTCTCTTATTTAAATAATTTTGTACTCTTTAACAATAGAAAAAAAGAGCAACACCATCTCATTACCTCAATATTGCAACCGACTATGTACATGAGATTATAGGGCACCAGCAAATAAGATAAATGTTACTCTTGAAAACACTGGGTTGTTTACTTACATGTGTTCTCCGTTTGACTGAACTCAACGTTATTGTGGCAAATGCCTCGCAAACACAATAAAATTTTCAAACACAAAAAAATAAACAATTCTCTCTGGTCATATACAAATATATCAAAATACATACATAAAAGTAGTTAAATTAATTAATACTTGAAATGTATGACCTAATTTAATGATTGCACATATTCAACGCTGTAACTTAAAGCTTATAGCCAACAATTTCTCACTCTGAAGAATTTCATGGAACACTGCTTAAGTTAGGAGGAGGAGAAGGATTCCTTCCTTCATATGGTGCATCATCATCTAAAACAATTACTAATTATCAGTACTTCTTTGCACAGATACTTTTATTTGAAATGTTACTTTATCATCTAAAACAATTACTAATTATCAGTACTTCTTTGCACAGTTACTTTTATTTGAAATGTTACTTTATCGTCACAAGTAAAGATTCCAAACAAACATATGGTGACGTAGTATTTGAATTATTTACTTCATTTATTAAAAGAAAAAATGTAGTTCAGGAATAAAAAGATACCACAAACAAACGAATAAAGCAAATTAATCTTTATATGATCTTATACATACATACCAATAACAGATCCGAATGTGGTGTAGCTACTATTAGGGTACAATGGATTATTAAATGGGGGAACATAGCTTGTACACTCAATTTTTTCAGGTTCGTTGGTGACAACTTCTACCTCTTCTTCATCAGGTGTATAGTAAAGCACATTTTCAGCTGTAGATTTCTCAGAGGCGACAACAACGTCTTGAGGTACACTGTCCAGTTGATGTGTCTGATTTTGAGATGGATCCGGAAAGTGCACAGGGGATGTTAAAGGGACAGGATCACTACTTCCTGGAATGGGAAAAGTTGGACTTGATAAAGGAATGCTAGTTTTGACTGGAGATGGTAAGTCGCACTTTAATATGTTTTCTACATTTAAAGCTGTAAAAATATTAAAATTCAGATTTGATTGACTACCTCTAGAAAATAACATTAAATACCTACGCACCTGTTTTACGTGAATCTTCATCGACGCTCAAGCCAAAAGCTTTCTTTAGTCTCAAACTAACACTCTCCCTTTGTCTTTCTAACTCAGTAGGTTCTGAATTGAAACCTGAAAGAACTGCAAAAAGAATATATATGTATCATCAGTATTGAAAGATTTTGAATTTATCACCCTTACCTTTACCAGATACATCTACAGTTGTCATTTCATCATCTGATGATACATAAGAAGTGGCACTACTGGAACTGTTAGATCTGTTACGGGTATGTTTGGGTGATTGTGAAGAATTGCTTTCCTCTGTTATCGTTTCTTCTTGGACTTTCTCATTATTTAATTTTTTGCGTTGCCTGTATTCTGTAATTGATAACTGAAAAGACACAAAGAATTGACTTTCATTTCAGACTTTTTTTTGTAATCTTAACACATGTTAAAAACCAAAACTCAATTAAAAATAAGTAAAAATTTGTGTTTACCTTACGCTTGGCAGGAGTTATAACTTCTGGCTTTCTATCTTCAAATCCCAAAAAGCTAAGAGTTTTCTCTACTGTGCCAACAAGTTCACTGCTGCTAAATAAAGACGTTGGCCTCTCACGACTAAGTCTAGGATCCAATAGAGAACTTACTTCTTTTCTTGAATTTTCTTGAGGTTCAGGTAGATGTATGCAACTTCCATATTCGTGCTTCATCTCTGCAGCTAGTTCATTTAATGTACTGTCCGATTCCATGAGCTGATTGGGACTGTCACTGTCACGACTAGTTATAATTTCAACACCAGGCTCTTCATTTTTCTGAGAAAGTAGTAGATTATTTGTGGGAGTACTTGGAGGTGAAATCTCTGAAGATAGAGATTCACGAGGTAATCGACGCTTTTTTGGTGGAGCAACCATATCTGAAACAGGCGGTGAATCTGGTCGACTATTGGGACTATCACACTGATCTTCACTTATGGCCTGCCTTAGCCATCTTTTCTTAGCACTGGCTCTAGGTTGAGACGCATCACAATATGTTGCAGCCTGAGCTAAAGCAACTAAATTTTTGCTGGGAGTATAAAATCCTGTAGCCGAGTCATACACAGCAGTTTCTGTAGGTGTTATATGAGCCGTTAAGGAAGACGGAGAAATTGAGCTTGCCGACTGTACCAGATCTGTACCTTTATTGAGCCATTCATTCATAAGGCCCTTTTTTGTTTTAGGGAACTTGAATCCAGGTTCCAAAGGTTCAACTGCAGCTGCAACTAGCAAACATGCTGATGATAACGGTGTTTCAGGAGAAGAGTTTGAATTTGAATCAATGTCTCGCATGCGGTCTGGAGATTTTGTGTCAACTCTGTTTGTAGAATCTCCATTAGCAAGTGCCAATAATAACCCTGCAGCTTTGCTGGGAGAACCTTGATCTACCAGTTGATCAGTAGGTGAAAGAAGTGTGTCATCACTAGATGTTGCGTGAATCGAATCTGCAGAATTAAGCCTATTTCTTCTACCAGCTTGTGAATTTGTACTCAGTGTACGAGTTCTGCCTTTTCTCTTTCTCCTTTTTCCTCTGGGAGTATTTTTCTCATCGTCTTTATGTGGATTTGGCTCAGATTCCCTACGATGAGCTTGTTTCGCTTGATGTTCTTGCTTCCTCTGCTCTTGTTTTTCCATTCGCTCTATAGCTTTCATTATGGCCTGCAATTTCCTTTCTTCTCGACTGAGTTTTTTATTTTTTTCTTGTTCTTCCTGTATCGGCAATTCCTTTTTTTCTTCAGAGTCATTTTTATGAGATGATCTCCTTGTAGAAACAGGTGGAGGGGGCAGTGGCGGTGAAGAATTCTCACTTTCCTCTTCCTTCTTAACTTTAATTTCAGTTTTTAACACAGGTTTTATTTCAACTGGCTCTTCTTTAATAGCGATTTCTTCAGGTTTAATATTAATCTCTTCAAGTTCCTCTTTCACTTCTAGTTTTACAGGAAGCGGTTCTAATTTTGTTTCTGATTTGTCTTCAGTGATTTGCTGTTCTTTTTGTTTAATCGGAACTGGTACACTACTGTTACAATCTGTGCTAACAGAACTTGCCCTTCTTCCTCTTCTCTTTCTGTGGCTTGTTTCTGTGACATTGTCACCATTTTTTCTCGATTTATTGAGAAGACAAGCGTCAAGATTACCGCATGCACATAGTATGTCTGTGGTTCCCACAGCTGCCAAATCATGAGATTCATGTTTTATTGTAAGTTCAACATTTTTATCTAATGTGTTAATCGTCACGATATAAAGGTGAAGAACGCCTTTTTCTATACAGTGACGCAATTCTGAATTTGGTTGGCAAGACCGCCTAATGAAACGTGCAATATTCCCATACGTGCGAGTATCAACGCATACTTCTGTGTTATCTTTTTGTAAACGGTAGAAGAAAAGGAAAGGTCCAGGCCTTTGTTGACGAGTTGTGAGACTGCCTGTATGATTTGATGTTCTATGTTGTGTTGACAACATATACTTGCCACGTAGCTCAATAACAGGTGTACCAGCAGACATGCAGGTGGTGCTCATTAAGTATTTCATACCTGATATGTTAACCTGGACTTTACATTTTTGAACTTGTGGATCTATTTGTCCACTTAATTCTGAACAAACACCATTTATTCGAATACTCGATACCCTTGCACGTAGCTCTGGTGAATAATGATTTGTCACAGCTTCTTCATAATTGTCTATCCACTGTCTCAACTGAGGCAATTGTTGTTTCTCATCATCACTAGTACTTTTAACTTGCGGCTTCAATTTTCTTTTAGTCATTTTCCGCTTCAATTGTCTTTTATCTTTGGCAGAGTCTCTTCTCTGTCGACGTATTTCACTCTTCCGACGGCCTTTATTTGTCACATTATTGTTGTTAATTAAAACCTGTTCTCCATCTGATGAATCACTATCACTTAGGGTTTCCTTCAATTGTTCTTTTCGTAATCGAGCTTCTCTTTCTTGTACTTCTCGCATCCACTGTTGCTGTAATATGCGGGCTTTCTGTCTATCAGTGGGTTTTGTTGGATCACATTCTTCACACAAATAATCGTCTGGTACCTTTTTGTTCCTGACCACACATCGAACATGTTGCCATACTTTACACTGATCACACTCGATCATGTAACCATCATCATGAATAAAACCACAAATGCAACGAGTCACATAATCACCATACCTATCAAACTGTTCATCATTAGCCACAGCTTCTGCTTCTGGGGCAGTATCAGTTTCCTCTCCTTCTGTATCTGGCTTTCTATCTGATGTACAACTGATATCTGAAGCGGCATCATCATCCTGACTTGTACTACTTGGTAGTAAAGTACCACTCGATAAACTTGATAAAGTATTTGAAGAAGTTAAATTACATCTTGAACGTTTTCCACTACCTGGAGAATACAGTGAACTATTTGTGATACCATTGCTTTGTGGTGCCGTAGAACTAGGGGTTGAAGACATTTCAGCAGGTAACGTTGCATTATAATTATGATCTAACAAAACTGCTTGACACACAAATGATAGAGTGTCTAAATTAGACTGTGGTTTGTACTCAACAGTTCTCGGTTGCTCCGCCTGCATTCTAGGCTCACAGTAATTATAAGAACTTTCATAACAAGATGTTCCTTCATAATTCAATGTTCTGCTACTATCACGTCCCAATGTCTCCAATATTTGCGCTGTTAAAGCCTGATTGAAAGTCATCTGGCTAGTTTGTGGTGTACGGTTGTGATATGAATTGACTGGTGGCTTAACACTTTTTACTCTGGGCATACATTGTTTTAATTTCTGGGCCTGAACTGCATGTTTGCCAATATAATTAGGTTTACTTGCCGGCTTCGACGGTCTCTGTGGTGGTATTGTTCGAAGTCCACATCCAGTTTTATGTACTTGACCAGGCATCATCTTACTCTGCGGACTAAGTGTTTTAATACCTGCAGACTTATTTATGTAATTGTTAACAGCTGGCAAAGTCTTTATATGACTTTTGTGTGTGGGATAAACTAATCTCTGTTGAGATTTTTCTTGTAAACTTTTCGCCGGTATCGTTTTTACATTATTGATTGGCAACTTGTTCAGGTATTTGGCAGTACCATTTCCAATATTCTTTTGTTGGAAAAACCGATGAGTATTACTTTTATTTAATAGTACGTTACTGGGACCAGCCAAATTACTTGGCATGACAACATTACTCAAAATCTTTACTTTATTGCTGGAGATGGGTTTCTGTCCATTGACGGTTTTTATGGTAGGTCCTGAATTTGGATTTTGTATCATCTGAAAAATATAAAATTATGCTCTTTTAGTGTCATACAAAATTAATTCATACTCTATTAATTTACGATATTATCATTATTAATTTTCTCATAACTAAGTAAATAACTCGGCAAAAAAGATGTTGATTCCAAAAAATATTTTAAAGACTTGTTAAAGAAGTCAAAACTTGTAAAATTAACTGTTTAAGTTCAATTTTCACCTGTTAGGCCCAGCTTCGGATAAACTCAGTATAACGATATTCTTGGAATAAATATAAAATACTTGTTTTGCAATATCCGAATAAACGCGATATAGGACAACTTAAACTTAAGGAATAAAGTACCGGGCATGCTATTCCGTTTTCTGAGGCTCGATATCTGCGTTATAACCTACAAAACTGCACTTGTAACGTGGAACGTACACATGGGTGTTAGTTTCTTATTTCTAATTTATTCAAAGGCAGAAAGTTATCTACAATCTGTTTCATTATGAAGGCCCCAAGCTATAACTCATTTATTTTTGTTTAAATACGCAGCAAAGTGTTTCTAGCTTCGAAGCTATAAATCTATAGCGAAACGTTGAGTGTTTCCCTTCATATTTCTGCCCGGTTCGAGATTTAAAAAAACTTTGTACTTATTGTAAATCTAGGTAACCAACATAAAATACGTGATTGTTTACTCCACATTTGTTCTCGATCTGTCATGTTGACTGTTTCATGTGACACATATTACTGTAGCTGAAGTTCGGCAATGCTCTCAATTTACTCTCTGATCAAAAGTGTGAGGGAGAGCGACTGCGTTTCACTGTATGTAAGGGTCAGTTGTTCAAAGGAGGTTTAAACTGACGTTCAAGTAAACCAGGCTCAAAGTGGACAAAATCACATCAAATTTTATTTATGAATACATTAACTGACCTAAGCCCTCAAGTTTCTATGCGAATTTGTTTACTTTGAACTTGGTTCAGTTTAACGTCAGTTTAAACCTACTTGGTACAACTGGCCCTAAGAGTGAATAAAAAGAACAATTCAGAGGTGATTGATGAAAACAATCGCATTGCCGAACGCAGCTCGTGAAGTCTATTATGAGAAATTAATTAATTTAAAAAAAATTAAAATTACTTAATAAGTTTGTTTGTAGGGAGTTTCTAGCTGGTCAAGCTTGCTCATGGATATCGTTCAGGAAATATTTTATTAAGAAAATTCATCGTAAAATGTGGTTGACATGATTATTTTAAAAAGCAATATAAGGATATGTTGCATAATAAAATATTATCACTGTGTACAGGATCATTATTTTATTATGCTATTGCTTTATACTGGGTCTCATAACGTACGGAAGAAAGGGCAGGTATAGGAGATCAAATTAAAGCTTTTTTCCCAATATTTTTAGTAAAAAAACAATAACTAAAAAGTTACAAGAGTTTAAAGTGAAATTACTTAAGAAACAAAAGTTACTACCTGGAGAAATATTGCACGTTTCAAATTCAAACTTGGGGTATTTATGAGTTAATTGAACACTGCTTTACATGAAACAACTATCTAAAAAGATGTAGATGTAGATGTGTTTTCTAAATTTTGCGTTTATTTTACATTTTTTGGTGTTGTCATGAACAGATATGATTAGTGATGGGCATAATCGAGATATTTCAATATTCGATTATT
The DNA here is from genome assembly GCA_036172665.1 of Prosopocoilus inquinatus. Classification (NCBI taxonomy): domain Eukaryota; kingdom Metazoa; phylum Arthropoda; class Insecta; order Coleoptera; family Lucanidae; genus Prosopocoilus; species Prosopocoilus inquinatus. The sequence continues at coordinate 49,458,210 of CM069870.1, forward strand.
AGTAATGGAGATATTTCAATAATCGATTATTAGTAATACTGATATTTTAATACTCGACTAATATTAGTAGTTAAAATTAGTAGTATCAACTACTAATTATCATAAAGTAGAGCATAAACGTACTGTAGTACTAACTACTAACTGTAGCCGTCAACCATTTAATCGCCATCGCTAATATACATATTTGTCAAAATGTTAAGAAGAACCATTGCCCGTCAGTCAATTGAGTGGAAGTTTGTTAAGAAAAAGGGGGATTGGAAGTAGGTTATGTGTCAGTTATGTAAAAACAATTTATATACTGTGGTAACACAACTAATTTAAAAGAACTCGAGCAGTCGATACGTAGTCTCGCTTGCTTGTTTCAATATTTGAGGAAAGAAACTCTGTCAATTTTCTTACTAATACTAATACTTGTCTACTTTTAGTACTACTAATTTTCGTAACACTAATCAATTATGTCGAGATATTTTAATAATCGACTAATGCCAGATTTCTTCACCTCACCTTTTGATAAATTTCTCTATCAGGTAATATCCTTGGAAACTATTATCGATACAATGGTTCCAAGGAGAATACCTGGCAGATAAATTTATCTAGAGGTGAAGAAATTGGGCATAATTCTATTATAGTTCTCCATTATTCCCATCATTAGATATAATACTGACACCATTGACAACACTTCTTGCATGCCGCCAACTACCAACTTTATAAAAAAATCACAATATTAAACGACACATTAATTAAAATAACAGATCAATTAGAAAAAAAGATGCTCAGTCAGTATTTTGAGATATAATGTAGAAGTTTGATTGGTTTATTTGAGGAATAAAAATTTAAACATAGATCGTTTAGATAAATTAATGCACATTTACATAGATCAAAAATTTATTTATAGCTCATTTAAAAATTTTCCACTTTCAAATGAGACACAACAAGCGATAGTCCTTTAATCTTTATTTTATTTTGAAGAACAATTGTTGACATTATGTTTTAAAAATAATATCGTTTCAATATCTTCCTCGATTTCGTTTGAGTAAACGCATTCTTAAGGCCCAACTTGCGACTATTCTTTCACTTATATCGCATGGTATATTCGTAATGCTTTATTGAATGTTTTGTTTAAGGTCGAGAATTGTTTGTGGCTTATTAAGATATTAATTTTGACAAAAATAAGCCACAAACGATTCTCGACCTTAAATGGAACGTTTACTTCAAGCCATATTTTTAGTTTCTTGTAATCTCTGTTAATAATAATTAAAATAATAAAAGGGGGGTTCTCATTTATAAAACTAACCCTGTACTTACAAAAATTTTCTTTAAAGTGTTATTATCTGTCAGTTGTCTGAAATAATTTTTTCGTTTTTTATTTTAAATTACTTAATAGCAACTTTACAGAAGAAAATCTAAACCTAATCATCTCTATAATGGATGAAAACTAGATTTAAACCCATCAGCTTACTTTGTTCCATTAACATGTCTCTGCTACTCCCCTATATTGTTACTTATTATAATCAAAGCTGAATTTTGCAATTTCAATGTTATAGTATTGAATAATTCTCTTAATATTTATAATTAGATTCCATCATCGAAAAAATTCTATTATAATATCAACTTACGTTATTTGCAGGAAAACAATTTGCGGTGAGCAACTTATGACTCTGTGGCACATCTTCGCTTGCAACAGCTTTCTTGACAAAAACATTATGTAAAGGTGTTTTTTCTGCCACTCCAGTAACTGAACCATTATTTGTAGCTGATCCAGATATTGTGCCACTAAAATCATTTATCTTGTTCTGTTCAGTTGATTGAGTTGAACCAGAAACAGCTTTCACAACTGTTATTGGAGGTGCATTTAACAATGTTATTGTTGAAGCGGACTTAACATTAAGTGGTGCAGAATTCACTAGTGTAAAATGAGGAGTAGACGTAGAACCCAATGAAGTCTTAACAACTGTAATCGGTCCTGGTGTATTCACCACTGTTATTAAAGGTGAACTGACTACTTTTTGGAGTACGGGAGTTGCACAGCTTGAAACGGTGGCTTGCGAATTCGCCACTATAATTTTCGTTACATTTTTGGACAAGACAGCGGGTTTTTCTTCTTTTTCTTCTGTCGTTCCTGAAGAAACAACTGTGGTCGAAACGTCCGATACATTTGCCGAATGAGATGTACCCACTGGATTAGTGAGCACAGAAGAATTCTCTGAAAAAATATTCAGTTACCTATATTTATTTAAACTGGTATAAAAACTTACCCAAACAAACGCTCATGTTTGCAGCAAAATCATCATAAATTCCATTTTTTAAAGGCAAATCCCCGCCCCCTCCCGTAATCTGCACGCTGCCCGTCTCCAGTTCAAGTAGTTCGCCTGGAACAAATAAAAAAAAAAGGGTACAGCAATATTTTTAATAATAAATTCTAATACAGAAAAATTTCTAAAAATAAATTAAATGAAAGAAATTGTTTATTTACATCTCCCGCGATCTTTTCATTCGCTACAAATTTGAAATAGCAGCGTGCTCAAGCCGAGGTCGCGCATGCGCATAACTTGAGGCCCACGAAAGGAGTTGAAGAGACAACATCGGCCGCATTAATACAGTGTGTGTAGCTATTGATTGTTTTGCATTATGTGGGCGTGATATATATAGCACACCTTTAAATTTTTCTAATAAAAAATTAAAAAAGGCAGAAATATTTCCGTACATCGTTTTTTTTTAATATAGTCTTCGCTTGCAGCATCAAATTTAACTAATACAAGAGCAAAAATTCCAAAAGCAAGTGAACAGATATTCAAAATTTATATTTACAGCCCCAAATTTAATTCCCATAATTGTAAAACGCATACAGAACATTTGTTAAATGTCGTCAATAATGGGCCAATGATACTACCCGTCCTACAAACATTTCAGCGTAGCGTTAATCAATTCAAATGACTGCGACAAGCAATTTAAGAAAATAATACAACGAGGGATCTCAATTATCTAGTTGAAACAAAAGTTTCCTATTCGACAAAAAAAATTAACTCTGAAGAAATCAAAAAAAATAGGCAGCGCTACATAACTAACGTGTAAATATTGACTATTTTTAGAAAGTGTAAAGAATGCGGTTCAGTCTAATTTACGACAAGTACTGTACGTTTTCTGATGTTTTTCTTCCTATTGAGTCTGCCAAAACTGCCTGTTACAAAATTGCAGGCGGTTTTATAGACAATCTTAAGTAATTTTTGTTATGGTTATGAATTGAAAACACGCAGAAATAGGTTTGCTACAGCGTACTGAAGTCAAAAAACGTTACAAATACAAGAATTCGGGCTGTACGGATCATTAAAACCTTAACAGCTCTGCTAAAATACTTTACGTACTGCAAACGTATAACAGCAAATTTTTAACGATTTAACACAACTAGTGGACCCTCGAGAAAGAACGGTATGAGCGACATAATAACATTTATTCTGCATCTAATCCGTACTTACCTTAAAATGACAGAAATCAACGTTCCAATCACCGATGTAAACATAAGCATTTTTTACAAAAAAACACCAATACACTATAATTTAACTTGTCCATACTAAAACTATCACCTTTTATGTAATATTTTCACTAATTTCAAGTATTCCGGCTATAACGTCACAGTATATTTAGCTGAAATATTATTAAACATTCGAAAACATACATCTAATCTAAATATGGCAGCCATATTCTGTGCAAAACAAAGGAAATGTATCCAAGAAACCTGCTCGGTAGCCTCGAACCCTTATCCGGTTTCCGGTTTAGCAATTTCTACATGTCACAAGAGATGTCGCGGCTACCAAATCACCTTTTGATCACGTTCAAAAACTAACGCCTTTAAATTAATTTTGCAAGATTCTTTACTTATATTTCAAAAAAAGGCATGTACAAGGATTAATTTTAATATTTCCTGTTTAAAAGCACAATACTCCTCAGCATAAAAGCAATCGTCATACAAATATTAAAATACCCTCAGATTCTCGCCATGTAAACATAGGAGCGTTCTACATTGTATGTTTTGGACACCGATTTCGGAGGTCTCAAATTATAGTTCAATTTAATTTTTCCGTGTCCGTCCACTACGATTTCTTATTTCAGAAAGGCGTAAACCGATATTAAGTCTATTATTAAGAAAAGAGTCCATGTTGTGAAGGTTTATGAAAAGTGATGGATTCCAAAGCACACCACCACTTACCGACATCATATATTTTTGGATACCTCAAGTTTAAAGCAGAGTACGCAAGACTACAAGAGTAGCGACAGCTCTCCAAAATCGTAAGCACCATTGTGAGGTAGTGTCCCACCACAACCGTCAACTGTTAGCGCGATATTTGAATATAGATCAACGTGGATCAATTAGAAAACTTAAAATGGTATTGATAATAAACTTTGTAAAAGTAGATCAAGGTTAAAAATAAAGTTGAAAATTTTATTTAATTTCACGTTCGATAGATTTAACAGCAGAGGCACTTTATATTTAAATTTACCTTACTTGCCATAATAATAATAGGAGTGATTATTATTGTGCTTATTGCTTATCTGCAGTTACAGTCTCTTCAAATTTCAATGTGATCATTGCAATGGGAACACTTATCTTACTATTCCAATCTATATCTGTACCTACCATTACGGTTATAAAAACAAAACATTTTAATGATGTAGTCGATTTATTTAATATTCCAAAATTGTGTACATTAGGAGAAGCATTCAAATCAACATTTATCGAAGAGATTTAGAATTTATTTGTAAATCTTAAAGTCAGTATCCCATTGACAATAGGTGTGTTCTTTTTACCGCAAAACTCAGAGTAACTCAGCGGTACTCAGTAACCTCGGAAATTTGTATGTTTTTTTTACATGCTCGTTGGTGAGATTTGTGAGCTTTCTCCGAATCAATCAAATAGGGATTTACGTTAGAATGCATATGTATGTAATAGCCGAATGTCTCTTTTGACATTTGCGCGATGTCAGTGGAATTAACTTGTTTTTTTAGGAACGTTTTAACTCGGCAAAACTCACCTCACTTCTGATATTTTCTGATCTGAGTCGAAAGTAAAACGAACACACCTAATATTTTGATCAAAATTTCCATCAAAATAATATATATTACTTACTCATCTAAGTAAAAAAGTAAATTGTATCACATTACCAATATCAGCACATTTTTATAAGAATTTGATAAACACGTACATGTTTCCGCTGTCATAAAACCATATTTGTTAAAATTTTGATGGAAATTTTATCAAAATATTGATGAGATATCGGCCGTGTTCTCGTTTCCTTAGGTTGCTTACATGAATTTTGATAGATGTCGGAAAATTAGATTTCTTTCTTAATTTATCGCTTCCAAATTTCCTGTAAATCGATTAAAGAATAAGATTCTAGGGTCCGGTATTATAAACGTAAAATAAATTTACTATGCAGTTTAATGCCTTAGTAACAATTGTAAACACAATGGTTACACAATAAGGCATTTAATTGTGGAGTTAATTTATCTTACGTTTAGAATACCGGACCTAAAAGTGTGAAAATGTAGCGTGGAACACCCGATATTTGCACGTTAGGCAAGTCAAAATGCCCAATTTAAATAACACTTTGGAACAAATAATTTGGAATTAGACTTCAATTGATTTTAGTCAGTTAGTTTTAAATTATTCAACTATTACGTTAAAAATATTGACTACATTAAAAAACAGGTACAGTCGCGCGCACCTTAAGTGCACCTCCTGCACGCAAACCTCACCCTTACGACGTTATGTTACAAGGTTCACAGAAATGTCATGAGGTTTGTTCGTTTGTACTGCACGAAGTTACGCCTAATGTAGATTGGTGCGGTTTTGCAGTGTCACGTGATGTGTACTGCAGTTTCGTGCAGAAAAATTTCGGACACAAACGAACGCAACTTTTAAAATATAAAGAATAACTTGAACTGCTTAACAGCAAATTCTCATTTTTATCCTCTAAAAGAAGAATTGCTTGTTCACCTACCACTATTTCCAAAAACAAATTAATAGCGAGTTCCACTTGTTGCACTGGTGTGAACTGAGTGTATTCTCATCTCGTTTTAACTTCATGTAATAGTACGAGATAAATATATCATGATTGTACACTGGTATACACCAGGGTGACAAGTGGAACTCGCCATAACTTTAATTTAAACTTCCGTCATATTTACAGTATTGTATGTATGTACAATTGAAAACCGAAAAGCTTTGAGGTTAGGGTAAACTGCACTTTTTGTTCGTATCTCGAACTTTGAGCAACAAAGTGCAATTCGGTGTGTGTTGCACCGGACAAACAAACGCAATTAGTACATCTGCACTGTGACAAACGAACGCGGTTCCTTTGCACTAGTGCGCTTGATGTAAACTAGTGTTGACAAACGAACAGACCTATGCTGTCGCATTTAAGGTGCACGTGACTGTGCCCATATTTATCTTAAATGAAAGAGAAACATGCTCTGCTTTTCTATTTATTGCCTATTTTTATACAAAATTTAAAGAACATAATACCAAAGTCTACAGCATATTATACATACCAGAATTATACTCAAGATCACATAACACATGAAGAGTGTAAATAGGCATAAATAATTTTATAAATTAGCATGCGATTTTTAAACAGAATATCACTCCCCCAAATCTGAATGTGAATCTTTAAAAACGTTAACTTTTTTATGATGTTGCCTGTCGGCTTCACTTTTTACTCTATCTTCTAAATGCTTATACAATTTGGAAATATCTTCTGAAGTTGCCATTATTAAAAAAACTTTTATTTCTCCAGAACTGTCGATTGCTGTAAGTCGTATACTTTTTGCACTTGCTTGTTGAATTGTCATATCAGCCCAAATCTGTAACAAAAGGCACCTGTACAGTTAATTTTTTTTATTAAAATAATTTCACAACTATCTTTGATGAAAATATTTTTAGTTAGCTTTTGTTATACCAGGTGAAATATGAAAAACCTTTAATTCTGTAACTTCCGTATTTTTTATCCGATTTTAAGAAATGATACTTCAAACAAAATCGCTTTAAAAACATTTTAACCTGACCTGCAGTACATTTCTTTTTAAACTCTATTTTTGACAGATCACATTAAACTTATTTTTTTTAATTACACTGTATGTTTTTCTATGCTTCTTCAATAAGAAATTTTGTTTCTGAATACACTTTCCCTACAATATATTTATTATTTTTTTATTTATTAGCGGTACGTGGTTGTAATCTGTTAGGAACGATTTCATATCCACATAATTCTGGTTATTCATTTTAATTTTTTAAATTACAAAACGTGAAAATTTTTGAAGTTAATTTTAATAAAATGCGCCACTGACAGATACGACATGCACAGCCCACTTAGTCCTTGTTTAATGTAACATTTTTAAAATGTCTAAATTTCTTCCTTACATTCTCGTTCTTTTTCCATGCATGGGTAAAATTGCTTAGATTTTCATATTCAGGAAAAACATTTCTATAAAAATGAGCAAAAAAAATAGTGGTGCAATTTGAAAAACAAAAGTTGACTGTCACCTTGGAAAAACGGAACGCAGAAAAAAATGTAATTTATTAAAATCGGATAAATAATAAGGACGTTACAGCATCAAAGGCTTTTCATATTCCACCCGGTATAAAATATTTATATAAATCTAAAGTAATATGTAATTATAGCTGCATTCGATTCACGCGTTGAATCAGTTCGTTTAGATCGGTTTGAATCAGTTCACATTGGTGATATTAATGTGATCCTTGATAGTGAAATGAACAAGTTTACATACATTAATTAAATTTCTAAGCTCAAAACACTCACATAAATTTCTAACTTCAAAGCAATTATGCGATCTAACTGTTTCTTTAAATAAGCAGGGGGTTAACCAATCTGGCAGGAAACGAACAGTGAAAAACTATCTGAATCGATTTAGATCGATCCAAATTGGTAAATCGAATGTAGCTTATTTGATCCTGCAATGCCAGGGTGGCCAGGTTCCTAAGCTGAAAAAAATTCTCATCACTGCCCTACCTGTGCATGCCGCATGTTAAAATGTGGCAGTGTTTATTAAATGATATTGGGACTTATTTTGCATTATTATTTTATTTACAAAGCGTACCTTTAGAAAAACAGACGAAGAAAGATCCGTGTTAAAAAAGAGGACGTCCTCTTTAAAAGAGGGCGTCAGGCCACCCTAAGCAAGGCTCTACATTTTTCCTGTCAGAAAACAATCATCGTTGTACAAAATAAAGATAGAAAATACACAATTTCTAAAAATGTAATTTGAGATCTTCTACATAATATTTTTGATTTTAAAGATATTAATGAAGAAAAGGTTAATGGTAGGAAAATACAGAAAGTGAAAAGAGTTATTAATGGCATAGCTATAAGGAAAAAGTAAGTAAAAGTAAAGTATTAGTCCTCCTTGACGGTCTTCTGTTTGTTGCAACAAATGTGCACTCAGTCTCTTGATCTATGATTTATTTGTTGTTGTTTATCTCCAAGTTACTGTCCTGATAAGGTCTAATAAGACCGAAACATAATAATAATAATTTAGTGCACAATCACAATAAAATGAGCATGGTGATTATTTTGCTGTAAGTATTGTTACATTCGTCAATTAAAGCCTTACAATTACAATGAAATTCAGAAAACTTTAGTTGTTCATATTACATAAGTTTATAAATTCTTCCACTGAATACAATGTTTTATTTAAAAGAAAAGATTTGAGCTTGCGCTTAAAAACAGCTAAAATTGAACATGTTTTAATATTCGAAGGCAATAACTCAAAATACTGAAGACCTATGTAATTAGGAGAATTGCGGACAACATTTAGCCTGCTGAAGGGAAGCCGAAATCTTTCACTGCTACGTACGCACATAGAATGTACATCTTTAGATCATATAAATTTTGTTTTATTTTGAAAAATATAAATACACAGCTCGAACACATAAAGCGATGTAATCGTCATAATTTGAAGGTTATTAAAAAGTTCACGAAAAATTGGGGACACCTATCATGATTCTGATTTTTTTTTTAACAACAAGAATATTGTACATTGAAGTCGATCCACTCCAGAGGCGCACGCCGTATCTTAGACGAGTATCAACTTGCGCAAAATAAAGACTTTTAAGTTGATCTGTCTCAAGGAATAATTTTAGGTTACGAAATAGAAGTGTTAAGGAATTAAGTTACATGTGTCGACAGTGACTTTTTCCTTGCCAGGTACGCCATTAATAACTCCCTTCACTTTAAATATTTTATACAAAAAAATTTAAGAAACTACAAAAAAATTTCTTACCTTGGTGTTTAATATAACTCTTAAACTTCCTGAAGTTCTAAACACAAGTCGACTTTGTTTGTAAGTAATGGAATTATCAACAACCTCCAAATCATTAAGTCTTATGTTACCCCTTCCCCTTTCCTGCCAACTTCCTGAAGTTTTATCATAAGCAAAAAGTTTGCAGGACACGTGCAGTACATTAGTTTCTTCTTCTTCTCCAGTTTTAACTTCAACTTCTTCATATTTTCTTTTAGTCGCTCTACTTTCCTCATATTCCCTCGCAGACTCACTGAGTGATTTCATTTCTTTGCTAAAAGTATTATCTGAACTCTCAGACTTAACCGAGTCTTTGATGGCACTGCTGAAGAGCATTTCTGAAGTACCATTGGAACACAAGCAACTCGTCGATGGCTTCGGATCATCACTATTTTCTGCAATGACTCTTTCTTGGAGGTTCTGGCCAAAAATAAAATTATTCTGGTTCACCTAGAAATATATCTCAGTATAGCAGTTATGATAAATGACATGAAAATTAACGACCTGTGTTGTTGATAAAACTGAAGTAACAGGTTTAACAATTTCACTACTACTGTTTCCCGTATGTAGAAGAGGTACAAACTTTGGTGTTTCTCCATTTGTCGTACTACTATTTATGACAGTTTTATTACTTTCACAGTTATCACTTTTTTCCTCCACAGGTACTTTAGAAAAAGGATTTAATCTACTTGGATTTAATACAAATGGATTTTTTACACTAGCAACATTGGAATTAGCTCCTAATTTTGCCGGCTTCAAAATTGATTTTGCCCCAAACTTCGAAGAATTCAGAGTATTATTACAACTTGTTAAGAGGTTTGTGTTTCCAAATTTGATCGATGTTAACACAGAATTTGATACTGGGCTACATATTTGAGGCTGATTTATTTCCAACTGGTCCTGTTTTTTCTCAATATTGCCACTCTCTGAAACACATGTTAATTTTTTGGTACTTACAGAAATCATTCAAACTTACCATTTTTAGATCTTTTATCGGTGTCATCTTCGACTCGCATTATTATAGAAGATTTTATACTACCTACAAAGCAATGTCTTGGTCATTTCTTGGAATAAAAATTATAATATTTTTTTTAAGTGTGATAGACATAAATTTGTTTATGCTTTAAAATAATGTTGTACCTATTCTATGAGTTGTTAAAGTAAACGTTTACGCACTTAATTACAACAAATAAACATACCTGATTCTGACTCTGCCATTTTTGTGGTGTGATAGTTACATATAATTTATTAAAGTTGTTACATCTAAAAAAACAATGTGCGTAATTGATGGCAAAAAAATCACGATTCTGATGGAATAAAATGGATATTTATACTCGCTCTTCGACAAAATTTAAACAAAATACATTTAAATAAATGATCATCCACTATCATAATCTTCCGACAATTCGATACAGAACGCGTCCTGGTTACTCTTGTCTTTTGCGCTTGCGCATGGATAAATATGAATCTTTTTTTGTAATTATAAAAAAAAACGCAACACATAAATAATACTAAAATAAAATAATTACAGGTCATTTTTTATTATACGCAAATTGATTGGTCGATAATTTTAAATTTGAACAACTTTTATGTAGCTATCTCTTTTTAATTTTTGTGAAACTAATTTGCCTTTTGCAATCGGATGCAATCATGTTGCATTCTAAGCCTGATTCTAAGCTACTTCCTGCTTTGGAGATTAGGAGAATTGAGTATTTGGGAATTACTGTCATTGATTTTCGTCGATCTGTCATCACTTCCCCTGCTGGCGTGGAAGCATTAGCCGAATCTCCAAAAAGGATGTTCAAGTATTTTCAACTTTTCTTGAGTAATTTTAAGACGCATACACGTTTCTCATCAGCTCAATGAGCTGTTCTTGTTCAGTTGTCTTCACATGTCTCAACAATTTACGTCGAACATACATACTTCGTATCTCCTCCAGAATCCGCTATTCTCTAAATCTCCAAAACAGGACAAGCAACTTTAAAGCTGTATGCTCGCTTAAGCTGCTTTTCGTGCTTGGGAGATTCAATATTTGGGAATTGCTGCTATTGGTTTTCATTAATCACGTGACCAACGATACCCAATAACTTTCATCAAGTGAACAACGAAAACCAATTATTTATGAAAACGAAGGCGTTATTCCTAGCTAAACGTAGTCATGGTGATGTAAACAGACTTTTCTACATGTCCGTAAAATTTTACAGGCCCTTTACACAAGCCTGTAAAATCTTACAGGTCTGTTCCAGTAATTTACCGTTTACTTAGTTACCACAAATAAGAAAATTGACCTCTAAAATGTCACTAAGAAGATGGAAACTAAAAATATGTTAACCATAAAACGTCTATACAATACTATATAAATTGAAGGGATGTGTAATATAATTTTCATTTCCACTTTCTTAATAAAGTTACGGTTTCCTAAGAAGTCGGTCGGCTGAAACTGACCGCGACCGACAACCGCTCTAACTGAAAACAATAAAAACCGAGCGAAGTCTAGGAAACCCTCAGTTGTGTTATTTATAGTAACTATAAGTAAACGGTAAATTACTGGAACAGACCTGTAAACATTTTACAGGCTTGTATAATAGTCATTTACGTGTCAAGCTTTGTAAATTAATCTTTACGGGCGAGCTAGAAGTTTGTGGAGCGAGCCCCATAATCCAGTGAGCCTAGTAAAGATTAATTTACACGTTTTCTTTATCCAAGTCGTTATTTCTAGCTAGACGTAGTCATGATGATGTAAACAGACAATCTGCTTCTCTGCAAACCTGTAAAATTTTACGGGTCTATTATACCAGCCCGTAAAATATTACAGGTTTCTTTCCATAATTGTCATTTCCTTGGTTACCATAAACAACAAAGTTAGCCTCTTAAAATGTCACTATTTTATTATCCTTGTCTGCTTGGAGGAAGAAACAGTTCTTTTAGTTCAGACCTTTAATGCTACGATATTGTTCGTAGGTGTTTTTCGAACCATATTCAGAACCTTCGAACCTGAATAATGGTCCGTACGTTAAACTGTAAAATGTTATTTACGAAGAAGGTTGATTAACTGTCGTGGTTCATTTGACGAAAGTTATTGGTTATCGTTGGTCACGTGATTAATGAAAACCAATAGCAACAATCCCCAAATACCCAATATTCCAAGGGGAAAAGTAGCTTATAAAGTGCTTTCTTTCGCTTAAAAGTTTGAATCTGATTTCGGATAGTCTTTCGCTCACAAAATCGTGATCCAAACGTGTTTTGATTCAAAAACAGATATTCTGTTCTTTCAATTCTCTATTTTTAAAACTTGTTTGGATTGAATTATGATTATTTACAAATAAACTGTCAATCAAAAATTCAGGTCAGGTGTTTTGTTGCAACAACTACGAAATTCAGGTCGAAACTATGCGAAACACGATTCAAACTTTTAAGCGAAAGAAAGCACCTTTTGAAACTGGATTCCGTAGCTGTTGCAACAAAACACCTCAGATTTAAAATATTTATTGGCAGTTCGCCTGCGAATAACTGCGATTCAATACAAACGAAATATAAAAATGGTTTGATTCGAAGGGGAAAGGACAATTTCAAGGAGAGTGGGGATTAATCCGTTTGCAAAAGAACGTCTGTCTTAGAATCGAAACGCGTTTAAACCATGTTTTCGTGAGCGAGAGAAAGACACCTATGGTGTGGTCAGCTGTTGGCAGCTCCGTGTAAGGGTAGAACTTTCTGATTGGCAATCCTGAATGAACTGTTTTCTTTCTCTCTCTCTCTCTCTCTCTTCCCCTGATGTCAAATTCAGTTGACCTTGAAACTAAGTATATGTAGAATTTCGATATATAATTTTTAATTTTTATTAGTGAGTAACAAAACTGGGGAGGAGCCTGTCGTTTCAGTGTTTGTAAACAAATATTAAAAACAGTTATGGGTTGCTGCGATTCAGACGAACCTGAAGGTCCTGAAGAAAATCAAACAAACGTTAGAACATGCACTGACATATTTTGGTTATTATTGTACATAGTGTTCTGGTTCTTTATGGTAATTTCTATATTCCATTTTTAACTTACAGCTATTAATTTGCATTTAATTAGGTGCTAATTGCGGCCTTCTCATTCGTATACGGAAATCCTATTCGCATCGTAAATGGATATGACTCGTTTGGAAACACTTGTGGTACGAAAAATAAACCCATGGGGGACCCAATTTTATCTGGACGTGATACCACCAATGAACCATTTCTATTATTTTATGATATAAAGGAGCTAAAGCAGTCACTGAAGATTTGTGTTAAAGAATGTCCTTCACAGACGTTGAACCAAGTAGATGATATTTACAGATATTATAAAGCTACTGGTATTAGTTTATGTAAATATGATTTTAATTATAATGATTTTACAATTAGTACTATTCCTGATAAAAGAGTACTAAGTAGTTCATTTGGTCCATGTCCAGTTGTACCAGTACATCAAAGGTATGTTGTGAGCTTAAATTCTTTTTCCAAATTATAAGAGGATTCTTATTTGAGGCAAATGGTTTTGCTTAGTTCAGTGCATTAGGCCTTTGGTTGTCTTACTAAGTTTGTTTTACTGGTTTGTTTCTTGTCTTACTAATAAGTTTCCTTTTTCCTATAAATTGTTACCTTTTGTTACTTTGCACTTCTATTACGATAAGTTCTTTGAACATACAAAAGCTTCATGTAAAAGTTTTAGAGCACTAGAAAGTCTACGTTGCGTCTCTGGCAACATAAAAATCAGGACAAGTCTTAAGCTCAATTTATATGTTGCCATTTTTTATTCGATAGTAAAAAAACAATAATTTATCGTATTACTAAAAATTTTAAGTACAAAGTTTTTTTAATCTCAAACCGGACAGAAAAATGAAGGGAACACACTCAACGTTTCGCTATAGATTTATAGCTTCTTCATAAATAAAATAATAATAATATAAATCTATAGCAAAACGTTGAGTGTGTGCCCTTCATTTTTCTGTTCAGTTTGAGATTAAAAAAACTTTGTACTTACTATTTTCATCGGACAAGAACAAACTTCAACTAAAAATTTTGTTGCAAATCGTTTTTGATTGCAGTGAAAACCTCGAGCAGTCTCTGTACAGCTATTTCAGCCCTGTTTGGAGCTTCGTCAGCACAAACAGCTGACTGTTTATCATTTTACTGTATTGCAAAGTAGTCAGTAATAAGCATTCACTCTTTTTTCTCGTCAGAGCAGGCCGTATTCTAGTTATCTTGAGTCAAAATTAATATATGAGAAGTTATCTCATACGTTTGGATTTACATGCGTAAAGGCGAATGCCTGGTCGCGCTGGTGGGGGTGTCCGTGCGGTCTCTCGTGACGTCAGACTACACTGTGGCGATTTTGATTGGTCGCGATCCGCGGCGCATGCACTGTCGGTGTCGTTACCATAACAACGCAACTATGATGATGATTTTAAATGGAGTTTAAGCTTGGACGAGTGACGTAGATCTGAGACCCATACGAAAAATGTCGAATCTGTCCGATTTTGTATGAGGCAGCTTCCCATATACTAACTTTGACCTTAGGTTGCTTATATGAATTTTGATAGATACCAGGATCTGACAAGAAAACTGTTATAAACAATTTCACACTCGTAATCTGACTATACTGCCAAATACAAAGAAGCACCCATCTGCAACCGACTCTAACTTAAATAAGGTATCTACTACTGCAGTCGAGGTGGTGTCAATGTACTAAAATCATAAACTTGAAATTCAAAATAAACGTAACCGTTTCATCTGACGTCTATATTTCATTGTGATACCAATAAAAATGTCACCTTAACGCGCCTACTTTGACGAGAGTAAGTATATTAACTACTGGTTTTTCTCCTATGTTAAGAAAAATTTTAACTTACTAAATACCAATACCGTCTCACAATTTTTCATTTAAAAATTGAACATTTCAGCCACCGTCACCGTTGTGAATATTTGAATTTGTTAAAACTCACGAAACTGTAAATCTGTCGATCTGACCGTGAAAAATTAAAACATGCTTTAAAAAGTAAATTTGTATGCTATTTCAAATTCCTTACAATAATTTTTATCATCGACATATTACACGTTGACATTTTGTAATATTGCATTGTGCAATAAATATAAGAAAAATCGCAATGTCTAAATTGAGCTTTAGCACTGATTTTAACGTTTTTTTTTTATTAGTGATGAACATATAAAACAGCGACATCCTACGATCGCTTTTTGACCTGACGAAGCCCCAAACAGGGCTGAAACAGCTGTACAGATTTGTAACGATTTGCAACAAAAAATTTTTTATTAGTGTAAAATGATATTTCTAAATCAATTTCCATAGCAACATGCTGATCTTAGAAAGGTTGATAAAAATCATGATTTTTTTTTAAACAAAAATATGATTTTTTCTTCATTATTACGATTTTTTAAATTTTGATTTCAAAACTGATAAAGCAAATAATTATATTTGCGAAATGTCAAGTAAGTCAATAAATTACTCTTTTAGCTCGTTTTTAAAAAGCCTTTTTATTTGTTTCATATTCTCTGTTAACATTTATTTATTTTCGGACACTTCCGCTTGTACCGGAAGTTGCTGTCAACTTTCTTATTTTAAATGGAATACCCCATTTTTTTATTGCATTTCTGAAATCTTCATGAAATTCTAAAAATATTTTGTGTAACATGTGATACAAGAAAAATTAGCCGTTTTAGAGATTTCTTTTTTTTTTTAAAAAAGTTCAAAGTTGCAGTACCTTGTTTATGATGCTGCCATCTTTGTGTAACAAAAGCCATAATTTCAATTTTTGGCCTGTAGTAGGCTATGCTCTTTTGAGCATAGCTTATGCTTTCAGGTCATACCTAATTTTACACAAAATCGTTTACGGGCTGGTTGAAAAGTAACTTCTATTTGAACTAATTTAAACTGTCTAAAAGTCATGTTTTTTAAACAGAACGTCCAGTATATTTTTATATCATAACAATCAAAATTAAATGCTCTTTCGAACTTGATTAGCATTCCCTATACCCATCTCTTACCTTTCTCTTTCTATTCAGATTTTCTCTTTGACACAAATATCCAGTGCAAAAATTTTTGCAATGGATATTTCATAAGGATAGGATTCTCCGAGATAAAATTTTCCTAAAGTGCTCTTAACTTGCGGTGTGTGGGTGTGATTTGCTCTCATCTATAGGTTGTTTTTTGACGATTTATACTTAATATATATATTTTAGTTTATTTTTCAGGCTTTCTAGGTTTTTAGGTATCAAATAACAGGGAATTATATACTTATTTATTCGTTAGAATAAGAAGTTTTTTCGGGGTCTTTGGACTATTTATTTCTGCATTTCCGTGTTTGGTTAGCTCTTATTTGTAAGGTTTTCTGACAGTTAATTTTAGGTGTTCATATACATTTTTTTTTCTTCCGATTTATATATAACATATATAAACATATAAAATAGCGACATCTTACTATCGCTTTTTGACCTAACATTGCAGTAGGATAGACAAATTGAAGCGGGATTTGCTCCTAATGAGTCCGCCATGCAAGGCGGCCATGCTTGCTGTCAAAGCATAATGAAAGATTTTAGAAAAAATTTGTGCAAATCGTTTTTGATTGCAGTGAGAACCTCGAGCAGCCTCTGGACAGCTATTTCAGCCCTGCTTGGAGCTTCTTCAGCAGAAACGTAGCTCAACATTCCCACTGCAGACCAAAAACGACTTGCCCAATTTATTCGCAAATGCGATGTAAGAATGATGAACATATAAAATAGCGACATCTTACTATCGCTTTTTGACCTAACATTGCAGTAGGATAGACAAATTGAAGCGGGATTTGCTCCTGTCCAGTCCAGAGGCTGCTCGAGGTTCTCACTGCAATCAAAAACGATTTGCACAAATTTTTTCTAAAATCTTTCATTATGCTTTGACAGCAAGCATGGCCGCCTTGCATGAGGGACTCATTAGGAGCAAATCCCGCTTCAATTTGTCTATCCTACTGCAATGTTAGGTCAAAAAGCGATAGTAAGATTTGCACAAATTTTTTCTAATAACATATATAGTTTATTTTAGATTTTCACATATTAATTTATATTTACTTACATTTATATATATATATATATCTTTTTAGGATGATTAGATTGTTGTTAGGTTTAACATTTTTATGATTTTGTCAGTGTGATTAGGTTGTTTTTAAACAATTTTTAGTGCTTTTAAGTTGGTAGCGTACTGAAGATGGCAGCTTAGCTGCCGAAATACGTATCTACGGATATAAAAATTATTGTGGACGGAGGTTAATTTCAATTATCCCTGTATATTATTACGTTTTTCGATTCTAAATTAAATTCCAATGAGAGTACATGTATAATAAAACTAATAATGTAGAAGGTGTCTATAAAATAATTCCTGCTAATTAAAAAAAAAAATTTAGACAGAAAAAAGATAAAAAAAGTTGTAGAATTAATTTCAGTACTGGTGCAGATATTCACAAGAAACAATTAATAGTCGGATATCCAAAAAAAATAAACGAAGTTTTGGTTTTAAATAAAATAACATTAAATAAAATTTTACCATTAACATATTAAATCGATTTAGATGTTTTCCAAAAATTAATTTTTAAACTAGAAACGAAAAATATTTCGGAAAAATCGAACTTTAAAAAATAACTGAAAATTTAACGTAAAACATATTCAAAGTGTTCTCAATTTTTTTTAATGTGTAAATCTTTTTAACATGTTTTTAGTCACATCTCTTAGTATAAAATGATCTTTATTCAAGTTTTCTATTTCTAAAATTAAAAAATAAAATAAATTAAATCGGAATTATTTTATAGACACCTTCTACATTATAGTTTTATTATACATGTAGTCTCATTAGGATTTAATTTAGAATTGAAAAGAGTAACAATATACACGGTGTTCCATTTAAAAAAAAACTTAACTTTAGTTTATATCTCGTTTACCCGACCATCAATTGTTTTCCTGTCAGCACACAGAGAAACTTTGAATTGGTCCCTATAAGTTTTGTATTAAACATTGCTTCCTGAAATCAAAAATAAAAGAGTTAAATGGGGTAGGAATTCTCGCGTAGTCACCCTGTACCTTTATTCCGGACATCTCGTATTTTATTTTAAAATCATGTTACTTTTATGTTTCTCTTGACGACTTGTTCCTCTTGACAACTTGTTTATTTACTTTTTTCACCCCTGACGAAGCTATTAATCAATAGCGAAACGTTGAGTGTTTTTGCCGTCATAATTCTGTCCTGTTCAGGCTTAAAAAAACTTTTTACTTACAATTTTCATCGGACAAGGATCAACTTCATTTACAAATGTTATGTTAACAAATTATACAATTGATGAAAAATACTTTTGGCACGATTTACTTCCTAATGTCTCACTACCGTCGGCTTGTTACTTGATTTTTCCAAGGGCTCGTACACGACAAAATAAAATAGTGCTTCAATTTAAGATATAGTAGTAATTTTTTTCATACAAATGAAAATCTTACAGCTTACACCTAATTGGTATAAAGTGTAACATTTAATGATTCATTTAAAATATGAAAGTTATATTCTAGTTGTACAAGTTATGTATATGAATAAAACCACTTAGTTTTGTAATGCAACTTCCTTTAAATATTAACTTTTGCTTACGTCGTCAATAGTGTTTGTAATTTATTTCTTAAAGGACATGTTTGTCACATTCTGCTGATAATCAATTTATGAAAATTACACTTTTCTCTAAAGCACAGAACAATAGCTTTATACCACTTTATTCTTTATAGCTTTTATCTGCTTTAGCATTTCTGTATTTATTAAACCTGAAATTGTTCTTTTATGTTCATAGTGTTTTTTTTTGACACATTCGTAATTTATTTTTAATTTTAGCAAGCCTGTATTAAATCGATGTGTTCCCACATCTGTGAAAGACATAGCGGAAGGTGTCATAAGCAATTTTTATGGGTTTTTGAATAGCTGGGATACATTGGAACAAATTTTAGGAGATTTGTATAACACCTGGCGGGCTATAATTGGTTTAACGTTCCTTGCTTTACGTAAGTATGAATTTTTAAATATTTTGCCTTTTTTTTTTTATTTTTTAGAACATATAAAATAGCGACATCTTACTATCGCTTTTTGACCTAACATTGCAGTAGGATATATATATATATATATATATGGAGATCGAAAAATAGCGACTTTGACATTGAGTTTCCGAACCCCCTCCGATATGTTAAATGTCAATCAAATCTAGGAACCCTACTTTAAACCTTCAGAAACTTTCGGCCATTTTCATAATCAAACTTTAAGGAAGCTTTAATTTAAAGTCACTTTAAGTATAGGGAAACAAATGTATTTTTTTAGGTTAAAGTAACTTTAAATTTAAAACTGAAGTTGGTTCTTGTCACTCACACTCACTTGGAACGTTGAATATTCATATTTCTGTCCGAAATCGAGATAAAAAAACTTTGTACTTTAAATTTAAAGTCTTATTATGAAAACGGCTCTTTATTACTGCAAGCATAAGCCTTAAACAAAGTTTTCCTTTTGCGTCTTTGCAATATTTGAGATTAATTTCAATAAAGAAATTTCTTAAATTTTTTTAGATGAAATGAAATGTCATTTCGTTTTATTATATCTTTTTATAAGTTTTTAAAGGATTTTTGGTATTCACCAATGATTATGTTTTATTTTTTTTCCAGTTCTTTCTTTGTTCACAATATGTATTTTACATTTACTGGCAAGTTTAGTGTCTTATATCATCATGGTGCTCTTTACAATTGCAAGTATTGGGGGCACAGCTTTTCTCTGGTACACATATTTTGATTTAAAATACAATCTAGACAAAACAGAGCCTCAAATGCTACTGCTGGAATCAGTTAGAAATGAATCTGCATTTTTCTGGTATTCTATTATTGCCACTGTAATAACAGTAAGTAACTAAACATTTCAACTTTTATTTATATTTTTATTCAAACTTTTTTAAGGTGATAATTTTGTTGCTGGTAATATTTATGAGGAAAAAAGTAGATTTCTTAGCTGAATTATTCAGAGATACTTCGAAGTGTTTAATGAACATTCCCGCATTGTTTTTTCAACCAGTACTGACTTTTATA
The DNA here is from genome assembly GCA_036172665.1 of Prosopocoilus inquinatus. Classification (NCBI taxonomy): domain Eukaryota; kingdom Metazoa; phylum Arthropoda; class Insecta; order Coleoptera; family Lucanidae; genus Prosopocoilus; species Prosopocoilus inquinatus. The sequence continues at coordinate 49,478,620 of CM069870.1, forward strand.
ATATTGCTTGGATTTTTTTGCTTTTGGGTGTTCGTGATTGTAAGTACGACTGTTACATAAAAGTGTGTTTTTTAATATTCTGCTGGACTTTTGCAGTTATGCCTGGCTACGTCTTATTATCCAGGAACAACTGGAGTTTCTACTAACCTACCTGAACCAAACATTACTTTTGCAACATCACTGCCACAGGATAAACTTATTGAAAAACACAGTAATGTTAATTTTGATGATAAAAGTATGTGATGTATCTTAAGAAAACAAATTCAACAACTTTAAAAAAATTTGATTTAAATCGAGCGACATTTAAATAGATGCTTCCTTTCACTCACAAAATCGTGATTTAAACGTGTTTTGATTCAAAAACAAACATTCTTTTCTTTGAATTTCTCTATTTTTAAAACTTGTTTAGATTGAATTATGGTTATTTACAAATGAACCGTCAATCAAAAATTCAAGTCAGGTGTTTTGTTGCGACGAACTACGAAATTCAGGTCCGACCTATTCGAAACACGATTCAAACTTTTAAGCGAAAGATATTTACAAATGAACCGTCAATCAAAAATTCAAGTCAGGTGTTTTGTTGCGACGAACTACGAAATTCAGGTCCGACCTATTCGAAACACGATTCAAACTTTTAAGCGAAAGAAAGCACCTAATTTCAAATGTTCCAATTCAATCATGATTTGCTCTCAGACTTATTTACTTTTCAGAATTCACTATCGTTGAATACATAGATCCTTCATGGGTAAAATATATGTGGTGGGTTTACTTTATTGGACTAATTTGGACATCCGAATTTATAATGGGTTGTCAGTCCATGGTAATTGCAGGATCCGTAGCTCATTGGTATTATAGGTAAGATAATCCCTAACAGTGAAATGTTGTTTAATTAACATTTATTGCAGACATAAATATAAAGATAATTCACATGTTACGTATGCCATCTCAAAATTGGTTAAATACCATTTGGGGTCAGTAGCACTTGGATCCTTGTTAATAACAATATTTAAAGTTCCTCGTTTGATAATGATGTACATTCATGAAAAGTAAGTTTATTTAATAGAATAACATTCTTATATTTTTGAAGCGGAATTCTTTTTATGCCTCTAAAATTTAGTAATACTGTTAACAATAATTAATATGATATGTAGGCTTTGAAATGTTATGAAACTATAATAATAATACTATTAATCTCCGTCGATCGCTCATTAAAGAATCTAAATAGTTAATGTATTAAAAGGAAGTCGTTTTCGTCTTGCACTTATTTTACCTCACTTCCCTTTTCTTTTCAAGTGAAAGAACCAATGTGGCGAAAGTTCTTCCCCTTCAGCGGTTTGAAGGAACAGCCAACTCTCCATCAGTAATGAGTGTGTTTGTCTCTCACTAGTGGGGAAAATTACTCATACATTACTTAACAAAATATTTGATGCTGAAAGGTTAAAAGATGTTTCATTTAATTGAATCATTTCACAATTCTTAAATTTAATAATAATAATTTTGACATATCTTGACATAAGAGTTTCCCCGTTTCCTCTGTTTTCCCTTTGTGGGTTGTTCCATTTTCCAAATTTTCATTCATTTTTCCATGTGAGCTGAGACACTCACCTGAACTGGTCTAAACTTTTGTTAAGGGAACACGACTAATAACACCTTTTATTTCCATCTTCTTAGTAATAGTTATTTACGTGTCAAGCTGGAAGTTTGCTGCTTCCTGCTCACCCCATCCAGTGGGCATAGTAAATTTAATTGCAAAACGTGTCGCGTACGAACTTTTATTTTCACTGTACTTTATTTTTTTTATGAAAACGTTTCTTTGTCGAAGGCGTTATTTCTAGCTAGAAGTACTCATGTTGATGTAAACAGACAATCTACTTTTCTGTAAGCATGAGGTCTTTTATATCAGCCCGCAATATATTACGGGTTTATTCCTGTAATTTATCGTTTGCTTGAGTTTTTTTTAATTTTGTGATTGAACCGTAAGAAATGTTAAGAGTTACAAAGACACGAAAGTTTTCTATCGAGTGCTTGTTTCTAAAAAATTATTAACTAAAATGATCTTTCTAACATCAAAAAAGTTATAGTATCCTTTGTGTTGTGGCAATCTTATTTTTCACGCTAGCAGTTCACTGCAAGCAGGGAAGATATAATACGTGACATTTGGATTTATTACATTAGATGCATAATACAGGATGACTGGAAAGTCGACATATTCCTTTGAGGACGTGTTAGTAGAGCTCATTAGCAATGGATTTTACCGTAGTATGCATTATACAAAATGCAATAGTGTCTGAGATATTTTAATTTTTGTGTTTTCTTTAGAAATACGCTCCCTACTGTTTATCTAAAATAACTCAGAGAATATAACTTTCTAATCTCAAAAAAGTTATAGTAAAATGTGTTGTGGCAACCCTGTTTTTCACGCTAGCAGTTCACGGCAATTAACTGAAACCATCTATAATTGTGACTTACTTTCTTGTAGAACCTCATGCCAAATATCATCCAAATCGGTTCAGGCCATTAAGCCATGTCCAAGCAATTTAATTTCACCCTGTATATAAATGCTAATAAAATTACAAATATTTTACAAAACATGTATCGCACCTGAAATAATTTTACGGAGAATGCAGAAGTTTTAAATTTTTTGTAGGTAGCAGTTTTACACAGCTAAACAAGACTTGTTCCAGTTAGGTTAGCAATGGCGGCCATTGCAAAGGGGATGAGAAAGTATATATCGATTTTCGTTCACCGTCTAAGTAGTCAGAGCCAATAAATCCGCCCAGGTTGTAAGTCATCTTTCCTAGGTTCTAAATCGACACACTTCGTGTTCAGGTAGCGACATTAGTGATTTTTTCTGTCTATCCTTGTCGCACAGTAATCTCTTCTAGGGATAAAAAACCACACTCGAAAGTTTGTTAATCAAACTGAGATTTCACAAATGGCATTTTACTATGGCTGCGGAGAATAACATAACCTAATACATTTTTGAGTAAACAATCGACTATAAACTACTATATATCCTCGTAGTAAACAGAATTCCCTAAAAGTGTTGATTTCCTTGTTGCTCTTGCGACATTTGTATTTGTTATCTTTGTTACACAAGAATCTGGGAATGGGAATATATTGGCGTTACCTAAACACGTAAGTTTGTTGATTTAGTGACCTTAATCTCTCCCTGATCTCACAGACATCTCTCGTTTTTGAAACATATCACTGAGAGGCATCGCCTGTCCTTAATACCTCACTCGAAAGGCAATAAATCAAAGTTTTTAGAATAATTTGCAAGCTGATTGTATTATCAAATTTGGAAAGAAATCAGAATGAATGTTCAAGTAGGTTTGATTTTTTTTAGAAAAGTATCTTTTTAGCCATTGTTTTTCAAACTTATTAAAGTTTATTAAGAAAAACTTTTATACTCTCTGAGTAATTTAGATAAATGATAGTAGGAAGCGTATTTCTAAGGAAAAAAATCGTATACCAGCGCCTCTGCTGACTGGTGTAATAACTAAATTTATAAACCTGAAGTACATATTGAAGATCGCGCCCAGTTACGTCGCAGTGACTAATAACGTAACGAATAATAAAATAAAATAATAAAATACTTCTTGTTTTATTTAAATATTATGGCCCTGATTAAATTCCTATTGCTTCAGGTCTTTATAAAATTAGTTATTCTATTTGGGAAAGTCAATTTTAAATTAAAAATTGATGTGCATGAATAATTAAAATTATGAAAATCATTACAAAATATTAAAAATCACTTTCCCAATTTTCTTGTTTAAAAATCCAAAAGAAAATGTTAAATCTATTTGTTAATCAAAGCAGTAATTACTGAATTCCGTACTTGAATTCCGAAAATGACAATATGGCGGCCACTGTAATGCATTCTTCATGAGCGATCAATGGAAACCAACAGTGATAAATCATTTATAACTTTTGTTTGAGTAATATTATCATATTTATTATTCTTAAATCCTGCAGTTTATCGTAAAAATGTAATACATAGTTTTATTTCAGATTAAAGTTTCGCAAGGATAAGGGTAGTGAATGTGCCTCATGTACATTAAAGTGCTGCATATGCTGCTTTTACTGCCTAGAAAACTGTATTAGATACATAAACCAAAACGCTTATACAGTAATTGCAATTGATGGCGTCAATTTCTGCTCAGCTGCTAAGACGGTACTGTTTTACGAAAATTCCTAAAATATACATTAATAATAATTTGAAAAGTCTTCAAATGCAATATGTTAATTTTTATTTTCTTTCTAATTGTAAGTAGCGGAGACTTACAATTAGAAGGAAAATAAAAAATTAACAAATTGCAGTTGAAGACTTTTCAAATTATTATTACTAATAACTGCAAATATCATGGAGAGCATATCTAATAAAACAAACGTTTTTGAATAAAGTGTAGTAATATTTTTTAGGCTTTTTTAAATTTGTAATATTTTTTAGGCTTTTGAAGTACTATTAAGTCACGCTTTGGAAGTTGCAACAATAAATAGTCTAGGAGATTTCATTCTTTTCTTGGGAAAGTGCTTCGTTACAGCTGCCTCGGGCTCTGTGGGACTTTACTTCTTCAGACAGAATCCTAAATTAACATTTTATGCAGCTCCTACTTTAGTTGTTTGCATATTTGCGTTTTTTGTAGCACATTGTATTCTATCATTGTATGAGGTGAGTTTTCAGGTTTACTAATTTAATGTTATGTTATACGTGCATATTTTAAGAATGTATTGGACACAGTATACCTTTGCAAATGTCAAAATGGAGACCATCCAGGTGCTATTCAACTCCAGAACATAGAATCTGCGAATGGTACACCAAACCAGGAACTGGAGCCTGTGAAATAATTAATTTTTATAGGCTTCTCATGACTTTCAGCTTCTATGCGTGATTGTACATACACGATATGGCTTCCTCTTAAGCTGTCACCAGAAATAATTTGCCATTCCATATTTTAGATTAATATTTAATAGATTTCGCACCAGAAGTGATTTTCATGACATGTCACTGCAAGTGATCCCCAATAATGAGATAGATCCAACAATCATCCAAGGATCCAACTCTAGTGAAAAATGCGTAGTAAAACTTGTTGTGTAACGATTCTCTTCAAATTAAACAATTTGTAGCGAATTTCCAGTCCATGAACACTTCAAAGTAATGTACACTGCGCCAATAAGTTAAAGGAACAAACATGAAACTATTTATATTATTTGAATTATCTACATTATTGTAATTATTCCTTCGGTATGTGATAAAGTAACACCGCCAATTAATAATGCATGCAAAATTTCACATTTTCTAGTATATTATACAAACTAAACAAATTTTTAACTGAAAACATTCGGCAAATTAAAAGTTTTCTTTGGTGGCGAAGAAGTTTCAAATGAAAGCCTTCGTAAACCACTATGTGAAGCTTTAGTTTTTTATCGATAAAAATCGATACTTTTAAGTTGTCGATATCCGATATTGAAAACATGATATCGTGCACCCCTAGGTGTTTGGCAAATAAGGTATTATAGCAGCCGTATAAAAACTTGTATAAAATTTTGTTGCAAATCGTCAAAAAATCGATCGTAGGATGTCGCCGTTTAAACTACTTAAAATTTTGTAGTTCATTACGTTAAGGCAATAAAAAATATTACAGTTTTTCGTTGCGTTTCTCTGTTTTCTTGGCGCAGTGTATTTGTTTGCATGTATGAAAACGTTTAATACCTACTTGCAAACTTTATAATAACCCAAATAATATAAATAACTCCAAATTTAAATGCCACTTTATTACATTCACTACACAGGGCAATTGATCATTTAAGTATGCAAGAAAAAAGTGGAAACTGTTTACTGTTTTGAGATTTTAGAGATTCAATCATTAAAATTAATTTTTTTATAAACACGTTGGTAATTAATTCAAATCTCTTTCACACATTGTTTCTTTAATTAAAAATATAACGGAATTTGCCTTTGTTTTCTTTTTTCTTTTGTGAAAACGGCTGTGAAATTTTCAGGCGTCTTTTAAAAATTTCACTGAAAAAGTCTTAATATAGTTATTTGTAATGGATTAGGTAGTTACGAAATACTCTCTGCTATAAAACATCAAATACATTTATCATGTTAAAGGTTGCACAAATAAAACAAATTTATAAGAGAGGGTGTCCCAAGGTGAATGGCTTATTACCAACATTATATTTTGTCAACATTTACTGCAAAAAATTACCTTACTTTTATCAAAATATGCCATTATAAGAAACAATTAGTGGTAACAAGAAAACTTATACAAATAGGTATACGGAATGTTACTACCAACTGATGTAGAATTTTTGTATCTCCTGATGTAAAAATATACATGGTGTTCCATGTACGAAAACTAAGTTTTAGGCAGTTAAACATAGCAAGGTTCGACACTATATTTTGACCATCCTTTGAATTTTTCAGTGATAACTAGGATATGATTTGAAAGACTGAACATTATTCTTTCAAATGACATTGAAATTTGAAAGTGTCGTAAATTCCTTCTCTTAAATGAAAAGTCACCGAAATATTTTTTAAAACATAAATTCGAAGATATCCCGTTACCTTTTTTTATTTAGAATAATGTGTAGAATCGGAATTTGCAATAAAAATTATCCCATTCCATTTAAAATAAGAAAGTTAATGGCGACTTCCGTCATAACGGGAAGAGATATAAAAGTAAAAATATTTTAGTCTGATAAGATTACTTCATCCTAGGGCAGTGTATTAATTTTCAGAATGTTTGTAGGTATATTCCTTTCTCTGAAAACTTAATAGGCCACTCAACTTGGGATATTATATGCTAGTGCTAGTCTAAAGTTTCTTCCACCTTTATTAATTTAGGAACCAAATAAGATAAAAAGCTGAGACAAAAACCAAATCAAAGCAGATAAAAAATACTAATTATTGAGATAATATTACTTTAAAATATCCGCTAAGTGAAACTGCGCGCACTATGACCTTTTAAATGGCATGTTGGCTTAAGGTACCTATAATTTTAGAGGAGCTTTAATGCTTTTTTTTTATAAAATCACTATTTCTAGTAGGCTTATAAATATTAAAACAAATAACCTATTACTAAAAACCGAAAACACTAAATTGATATGAGATACTGCGCACACTACGATTTTCAAAATTTTAAATAGCATGGTTTCTCAAGTGACATTACCATATCGTTTTAAAGGAATTTTAATTCTACATTCAGTGACGTTATCAGTTTTCAGTTTCTAGCATTTATTTGTTTTTAAATTTGTAAAATTTTGATACAACAATCAACATTAACTCAAAAATAAATAAAGGCTGTTAAAAACTGACAGCGTCGTTGGATGTAGCATTAAAATTCCTTTAAAATGAAATTTCCCTTAAGCCACTATGCTATTTAAAACTTTGAAGTTCATAGTGCGCGCAGCGCCTCTTAGTGGATGTTTTGATGAATTAGTAAATTTTATCTCCTTTGATTTGGTTTTTGTCTAAACTTTCTATCTTATTTGGTTTCAGGGGGGAGAGAAACTTTATACTAGCACTGTATGTTAATCATACCAGGCATGTACTTACGCTAGGTGCAAATAAAAGTAAACGACTATGATGTTTTGCGTTGCTTAAAGCGCGCCCTCAGGCGAAAATTTTTTTGCGTTATTTTAGTTTTACCTGTGGTTTTGTAAAACCAAGTTTAGTACATTTTTTCACAAGTATTTGTGACAATTAAGTAACGTCAGTCCGTTTCGAAGCATTGACAAATCAAATAGCGAAGGAAAAAACGTTTACTTTGCTTTGTACCCGATGGTACCTACATTTTTTTATAAATTGATTAACACAAATGTATCAAACGTTTTTAAATATTTCAAACAGGTACAAGTATGAACTACGAACATGGACCAATATATTTTGTTTTCTGTTGGTGCTATATTTTAAAGTACAAAATCATCTCTAAGATAATATCAGGGCCAGGCTTTCGTCATTTTATAACCTACCTCGTCATCAGCTAATTTCGAATTTATATAAATTAACAATTAAGTAAAAGTGCAAAGAATCTCTTTTAATAAGACTAACTATTTAACAGTTGTATGATTTACATAGATACAATATGTTATTATAATAAGTAATGTAATTAAATTATGGTTGATAATGTATTTTATAATTTTACACTAACAAACACTAAAATAAAAAAAAATCGAAACTAAAAATTAAAAAAATATATAATTAATTTGTTGCGGACAAATTTTCTTGAAGAAGCTGTCAAACACACAGTGGCAACAAATATCATAATTTTTCCAAGTGACCGCAACAAATTAATTATATATTTTATAATAATTTTCATTCGACAAGTGCTTCAATTAAAACTTAAAATATTACAGCACAAATTTTTAGGAAAATTGTAATTTGAAATTTCGTTTGCACCTTTCAGGTGTATAGGGTGTTGCTGTTGAATTATTATATTATATTAGTCTGATGAAAAATAGTTTTTTTTTTAATTTAGTTTTTATCGTATATCTCCCTACTTTCCTATGCGCGAATATTGAAACACCCTATACAGGGTGAGTATTATAAGAGTACGAGCCTGACAACCCTATATTGCAACCCAAAATACAATTTAGAGCTAGATTTCAGTGAAAATTGTATGTTGGGTTGCATTTTAAGTTCGTCAGACTCGTACTCTTATACTACTCACAACCAGGTATAAGCTACTATACATAAGCAGTTTCCGTTTCAACTATCGGAGTGGCACCGAGTAGAACAGATCTGATCCGCTTGACCAATAAGTCAGTTTCGATTAGTTAGGTGTTTGAGGATAGGAGTTTAATAATATATTTGCGTGTTCTTTTCGTGTCGGCGTAGTATCACTTGGGATCAGTTCAGTTCAGGTCACTTATGAAACGAAAACACATATATACTTTGCAAATTCAATATTTAAGTGAATTGTAATTTCGGAAAGGGGTCATGTCCTGAAAATCAACTTTTACAGGAGATGAAAAAAAAAACGTCTGTACGGCCCACTGTTTGATTTATCTCTGCTAGAATTTTCATAAACATTCTAATGATCAGCTATTTATGATTGTTAACGTAACCAATCTTTTACAACTTTATCTTTTTCAATAAATAAATCAGATTCAGTAGGTTGGACATGACCCCTTATCGAAATTTACGATTTAAGTATATCTTTTTATACCGGGTGTCTATTCTCAAAGTCGAACACAGGCAATTAACATGTAGGTATATTTAATTCTTACGCTTTTGTCGATTATTTCTACATGTTGTTACGAATTTGGGGGTTCACAAATTATAGTCGCTAAATTTCAGAACACTTTAATTACATTCCTTGACACAATCAAAAACACAATAGTAATGAGCTGTCACACTTATCTATCAAACAACACTTCTACAGGAATGTACCTACTTTCTATTATTCGAGGTGCTTCGCTTGCTAACTTATAACTACTCTACTGGCGGGCCGGTACGACTTTTATAATAGATCTTTGTCTTTTAGAATTTGCTGGAAATGAATGCGAACCAACGAGAAACTTCGATAACGTTCTGTGACGTAAGATGGGGTGACTCGTACTTAGAATAGATCGATTTGCGCGTCACCGTTGTAACAATACAATAATACAATATTAAGTAATAAACAAAGACAAATTTGATAAGTACTATCGAATTTTTAAATAAAGGTTAATCATTTTTAAAAACTATTGAACTTTAAATTAGTATTAAAAAAAAATGTCAGGTCAAAAAGCGATAGTAAGATGTCGCTATTTTATCTGTTTAAATTAGTAGGTATTTCAGAATACATGCTTCATTGTTAGTCTTGATATTAGTGTCATTTGATTCGCAAGTAAGTTTCTTTTGCTATTGATACCATTACCTTGCCTGTAAGTTAAATTGACGAGAACGATTAATAAAAACGTTTGATAGCATGTTAAATTCCTATGTTCGGTTTTGAGAACGGACACACTGTATACCCTAGATCGTAGAGAGATTAAGCTTAAAATTATTTGTAAAAAACATTATTGTTTATTGTACTACTTTATTAAATCACTTTGATATCAATATTTAGATTTTTAAGTCTATATTTTGTTAATATTTTATTAAAATAAATACAAGAAATAGCAATGAGAATGACTTGAATTTTTTTATAATAAGTAATTTATAAAATTTTACAAATTTACAAAATCTATGAAACGTGTACCACATTATCAGGACATTTTTTAATAGTAATGCGATCGAACATAAAATGATTCAGAGTACAGAATATTTGGAAGAAAAAATAATTGCTCTGTCAAATCTAACAGCAGCGCTTCATAATAAATTGATCATACGTCCCGATTTTGGCAGGGCAGTCCTATTGTTTTATAATTCGGTTCCCACGAAGATTTAGAAAAGTTTCACTTTTTATAATCCAATTTTCAACACACATTTGACTTTTTGCTGCAAAAAAAATTTATTCAGAAAAAAGCTTTAATTTGATTTCCCCTAGCTAGTCTTAATCTCCTCCGTAGGTTATGAGACATCCAGTATAGACTAACGTGGATATTGCGTTCTTTATGTTAGAGGAGTACGTTTTTCCAAATTCTTAGACAATGATAGAATAAGCCTCTAATGTGTGAGTGGGAATGAGACAGTATTAGAACAATACAGGGAGATCAGGCAACCCATTCATTAAAAGTTTACGGACGTCCCCTTTGAATTTCTATTTCATATAAGTTAGCGATAAGAATCTATTAAAATATAATATTTCCAACTTTCAGACACCTCTGCTTGTACCCAAAGTTGCTGTCAGCTTTCTTATTTTAAATGGAGTACTCCGTTTTTGATTGCATTTTTGAAATATTCAAGAAATTCTAAAAATATTTCCTGCAACATGTGATACAAGAAAATTAGCCATTTTAGGGGTATTTACATGTTTTAAAAGAAGTTCAAAGTTTCAGTAGCTTGCAGTGGCGTACGCAGTACGGGCTTATAGGAGTTAAAAATCCCTTCAAATCAGCCGAGTGTTACCAATTTATTCATATGAAAAATCGCAACATTTCCGTATTATATAATTAATTAATTAATTAAAGTTATGGTGGTACAGCAAACCAGAGCCACCTACAAATGCTGTAGAAATGTTGGCATTCTGCAACGAAGAGACGTTTAGTTCAGCGCGAAACTGTTGAAAATGTTCGTCACTTTGTCAGTTACAAGAGCGTATTTGAGGAACACAATGTGGTCCATTCTGTAACATTCAGGGCTATTCTGTAACATTGATATGCATATCAATTGATATGGTCTTCAATAATTAAAGAGAACTTGATGAGATTTCGTAACAATTCAAGTGGATTGCCGACCGCCAATCAAAAGTGTTTACAGAATACCGATTTTGCAAGGTCACTTGATTCATAGCAATAATTGCTACGTATCAAGACCATATCAATGCTACAGAATATACCCTATTGATTAACTAAGGTACCATTAAAAATAAATTACCGGTAATTTAACAACACTAGAATTGGCAAAAAAAACTTCGATGACTTAATATAAAATGTCAATAAAATTGTTTGTGTCAAATTCATTTAATTGAATTATTTTGGTTTGGTTCATTTGTAAACCCCTCCCATTCACCAATCCTGCGTACGCCACTGGTAGCTTGTTTATGATACTGCTATCTTCGTTTAACAAAAGCCTTAATTTCAATTTTTGCCCGGTAGTAGGATATAGTAATAGGCTTTCAGGTCAAACCTAATTTTACACAAAATAATTTACGGGCTGGTTGAAAAGTAACTTCTATTCGAACTAATTTCAACAGTCGAAAAGTTATGTTTTTTAAATAGTATATTTTTATACAATAAGAATCGAAATATTTTTTTATTTACATATGCCGCATGCATTAGAATTCTTGGTATGATTTTTTACACATTTACAAATAGAAATTTACACTTACAAAACAAAATTTTATGAAAACTAATAAGTAAATCAAATATTAAAAAATACTCCTAATATAAGGTGACTAACCGTACAAAACAAAAAACCAGGACATAGAGGGGGGGGGATGGATAACGTCGACCTATAAATGCGCCGCAGGCCAAAAATTTTGAATACTTCAAGGTCAAACGGCCTAATTATAAAAGTTAGAAAATGGAATTCAGTTTTAATTACCTGTGAAAAATAAGTTTAATGGGGAGTTTTTTTCTCTTCACAAAGAATAATAAGTTTAATTTAAAAGCAAGTGTTAAAGTCAATATTGAGGTTTACCGTAATTAATAAACCACGGTTGTGGGTCATCGTCGGTGGATTGTTGAGGTATTAATAAAATTTAAAAGTCAAGAATTTTTATTTTATGTAAACGGAATTTCGTTAACAGGGAAATAATAATACAATAATTTTTATTTTACGTAAACAGTAAACACACAAAATCTTAATTTCTTTTTAAGTAATAAACAAAATTGCAGTTATTTATTACTTATTACTTTCTATTGTGCGTAAGTAATAACCTGATAACATATATACCTAGACATAACAATTTTTTTCATTAACTTCTTGAATAGGGTATATGACAATAATATAAATTTATTAAAGCTCTCCAATCGAGACTATATTCAATAACACACGCGAAATCACGAAATTTTTAGGCTGTTTCTGTTTATAATTCTCTTAAATTAATAAATAAAATCGAAAATATTCAAATATAAATAACGTGATTTCGAAAGGCTTCCCATTCGTTGTGACGTCAGTGTTCATACATTGTCCTTGACGTTTACGTTGTATGCAGACCCTTGTCAAATAGTTTGAATGTTTGCTTTTAATATGTGCTGAAAAATACAGTTTTAATTTAAGCAAGAATTAGAAGTGAATATCTTAAAGAAATTATTATATTTTTTTACTTTAAGCGATTTTTCGCGACATACTATTTAGTAACTTACGGTTACCCGCCCCTCCACATACCAGAAGTAACAGCGCGAAAATGGAAACGGTATGATCAAGTCAATTTTCTGTTTTTGTAGAAGAAAAGCATAACCTGAGTTTGTGTCCAAAAGCTAGTTTATTGGGTTTAGTTTAACTGAAAGAAAATGGAAATTTGTGCTACGTTGCTACTGGATGAGTTTTTCAATATGAACAATATAGAAATAATAAGATGGATGGAACATATATTTAATATGAACAGTAAATTTGTTTATTTATTGCCTGGTTTACGAAATATTTTTTATGGAATGAACACTTGTGAAGATAGTGAATGGTTAACCAAATACAACGATGTAATATTTTATCGCTTTTTCCGCTTAAGGAGAATCACTTTCGACACATTATTGAATGTTTTGCTTGAAAATGACACAACTTGATTAAAAAGAAGTATAGAGGAGGAAATTTCCCAATACGTCCAGAAAAATCACTTCTTATATTTTTATGGTATATGGCACAAGAAGATTCTTTACAATGTATTGGCTATACGTTTAAAGTGACTGGTAGTACTGTTATGCAAATAGTAAATGTATTTCTCTACATTGTACTTCAAATAAAGAATAAATACATATTTTGGCCAAGAAATCAAGAAGAGTTTGCACATGTTAGTAGTGGATTTCAAAATTATCCAGGTAAGTAATTACAGGGTGTTCCAAAATTCAATACGCAAATTTTATATGTGAGTGAGGAACTTCAAAATAAATCAATTCTGTTAATGAACTTATGTTTTAAAATGCAAACTTACTAAGATACAGTACAGTAACCAATGAATATAGTTTTTAACGGCAACGCAAAATATATAAATCCACTTTAAATAATAAGTACTTACCATTTAATAATTCATTTGCAGTGAACTCATCCACAGTTAATTTGTAATCAATCCCTTTATAGTTAATAGAAATGTCAACCATTCCTTCGTTTGCTTCTTCCATAATTAGAATTTACAAATTCGCATAAATATTACGGGTTATGAGATTATAAGGTTATGTTGCCTCACATACCACAACATACACAGCTCAAAAGGCAGGTATGTTGTAGTATCTAATAACGACGTCATGAATGACGTTTTAAGATATTCCCCTAACATACCTATTTGTCGCGAAAACACAATGGTATGTGTTACCTCTAAAAAAGTATGTCGCGAAAAATCGCTTTTTGTTGGTGAGAAATTTGTGGTGGAAACGGGAACTTTTCGCCATTGAGAAGTAAGGTTGGTAACACTAAATTTTGTGAAACGCTTATAAATAATTTATTCGGAGTTCTTGCACAGGTATTTTTACATTATAGAACAGCACAGTACTGATAATATCTTTTACTATTTATTGTAATAAGTTTTAAGTGTTCGTATTGATATTCACTTATTATGATTTGACAACATAAGAACATTGACGTCACACGGTCAGAATGTGCGTTTTGGCGAGAATTTAATCAATTCAAATTTCTTTAATTTTTACGGCTTTAATATTCATTTACGAAAAAAAAGAAATATATCTAAATTATCGTATTTTTACCTACTTTCAAATAAAATCTTTAAAAAAAATGTTCATGTACCCTATTGTCGATTTTTCTATCATCAAATATACACACGTATGCGTCCACTTATTCTTCAAAATACCTAATCTGGAAATGATACGTGTAATTGTAAATGTTAATCATTGAAATATATCTTACGAAATGGTATGATAGCACCTTACTTAAATTGCGTAACCTCGCTCATCGCGCCTTGTAGGTATTTCTTTTTTCCTTGTCTGTTACACATGAAACCCAGTGAGTACTACTTTAAAGCAAACAATAACAACCTACACACACTTACCATAAGAACGCACGAAACAAAAAAAGATGGAGATCCCTACTGTAGAGTCCGACCGAAGATTTCGGCCGGTTTTGGCCATAAATACGTAGTACAGCCAGAGTTTTGGTTTGAGCCAAAAAAAGAGAGCCAAACCTTCAGCTGTCTTCTAGTCTGTCTCTCACGCGACTACGGCGCCATCAATGCAAGTTGTATGAGCACTGTGAGCGTTGCCCATAGAGTGGCGTTGTCTTTCAAGTTAAGATACATTTCAATGTTATTAATATGTTGGTGCTGCCTGCTTAGTCATCTCTTGTCACGCATAACATAAAACGTGCACGAAACATTTCGTCTCTTTTCAGAGATAGACAGAGAGAAAGGAAGGACGGTGGTCCACATATTCATTAAATCTGCAGTAATTTAATGTCAAGTGTCATCGACCAACATGGCAAATTATAGGACGGTTTACGCTTTTGCAAGAGAAATGCACCCAAAAACCGAAAAAGCGGATATACAATACGGAACGGCAGGTTTTAGAACAAGGTAATGCATAGTACTAGGTTAGAATTCCAATTGGAATTGGATTGTCAGATATGAATAGGTGAATCTACAGATGTGTCATGTCTGTGATGCTAATTATTATTTTGAATTAAAATTTTAATGAAGAAATGTGGGCTGAAATTTGGGCAATACTATGAATGATATTCAATTATTTTTATGTTTGCACAACATGACATTTAACAAATCAATTTGTGGTGTGGTTTGACAAACATTGGACCATCCCAACTTCATTTGTTTAGAAAAACATTGATCTTTTTTTTATGTTTCAGGGCAAATAAATTAGGATATGTTATGTATCGAATGGGATTATTGGCTGTTTTGAGGGCTCGACATAAGAGAGGTAAATTTTATATTTTATTCTACAAACAATTTTCGTAGTGTAAAAGAGGAATGAAATTTGAAAAGAAAGGTGTATTTAAATTCGAAAACCAAAGAGAGAAGAGAATTGAAGTTTACATTCATGATCATTCAGTTATTTTAAGAGGACAAGTTAAATGAGCAGTATAAAAAATAAAATGTTCTTTTATTGGAAGCATTTTATAAAATATGTGTACTCGGTAACTATAAGAGATTGAAAAAAACTAGTGGCCAAGTCTCGATCTCTCTTTTGGAGATTAAGACAATAGCGTAAATAAAAATTGGCTATCCTCTTTTGTTTTCAAGTTATAGGCAGAAATTGCCATTTTCGACTTTTCGTTTTTTGGTCATATCTCGTTTATTTCTAGAGATATTAAAAAACTGCTTGAACATTATTAGGACACTTTTTGGAATACAATTCAGTGGTGTAGTTGATTTTTTAATATTTACTTAAATTTACGAGATATAACTTAAAGTTTTGTTTTTTTAATGGAAATCATAGTAGGCAATGCCCTCATTAAATAGAGATTTTTTTCTGTTTTAAAAAATATATACTCTGTTGGGTTTAAGTATAACTAATAGGAAAAACTGCCATTTTTGTTATTGGGCCTTATAAATAAAGTTTAAGCAATTGCTTTTTCTTAAAATTTACTAGTAAATGCTTATTGTCGAATGAATAAAATGTTTAGCAATTACTTGACCTTGTAGCAATTGCTACGACACTAAGGAAAAGCTCATAGTAAAAGGTTTTCCTTAAAAATTTCAAGTATTTGCTTAATTTTGTATGAATAAAAGGAGCAATTGCTTTTTATTTTAAGCATTTGCTTGAAAAATTTTAAGGCTACTTTACCCCAGCCTTGCATTTGCTTAAAGCAATAATCAATTCATATTCATCGCATTTGCACGATAAAAATGGATAATCTTGGATACAGTCAACATCAGTTTCTATGAATTTGTACGTTTTATCAAGAATCAAATGATTTCTACAATGCGTTAATAAGTTATTTAGATCAATTCTTGCTATGAAATTTTTAACGCTGCACAGTGAAAATCATTTTTGCACTTTTATGAGTTTTATGCCGTAAAAATTCGCAAGTTTGACACGTTTGAAAGTTCGAATAAAGCGATAATTTCAAAGACAATAAAAACGAGTCACACTAAATTGCACAGCAAGAGTTAATCTAAATAATTTAATAACGCAATGTAGTTTGAGCATTTGATTTAAACTGCTTCTTTTTAAAAAAAAATTTTCGTTGATATTAAAATGCATTACTTTCATTTAAAAAATAGGAATTATGAAAGAAATCGTATGCTACTGAAAAGAATTAAAAGGCCTTTCAAATGAGCTATTACATGGCCCCTCATACTGTTAAAAAAATTTAAGAGATAACTGTCATTCGAAGGGGGTAGAAGCTTGTTTCAGGATTTTACATAAAAATCGTTCATTTCGTAGAAAATGAATTTACAAAATCAAACTCCTTTTTCACTTTTCCTTTCTTATTGCTTATTTTTACTGCTTGTTTAGTTGTAAATAAAACATTAAATATTTTCGTGTAATTATCAGTTATTACTTGCATGGCTTTCTCTTTTTTTATGTGATTTATTAAAAATAATTTTATTTTCTTTAAATTTTCCAGCAAAAATAATTTTTGTCTAACTCGGTTTCAATTTCTGGATGACTAGAAGCAATTGCTTACTTTTTATTCATCAGGCTCATTATCCTTGCATACCCTAGTCTCAGGAGGCTGGCTTCAATACAATGCCGACATTTTTTTTTTTTTATTAAATATTAACGAACTTTCAAACCTTTAGACAGTTTTGCCCGCGTAAAGAATTTCATATTCACTTTATTTTACAAAATTCCGTTTAAAAAATGTAGCACCCATCGCGACCGTCAGGCAAAAGCTTTTTTGTTTTCATTAGATATGAATGAAAATTCGTTAAAATTTTTTAGCAAAACAAAAAATCGGCACCATATTGAACTCAGCCTATTGAGACCAGGATATTTACGCAAGGATAATAATAAAAATGACAGTTTTTCCCATTACTTATAAAAAATAAACCCAACAAAGTATATATTTTTGAAAACATAAAAAAATCTCTATTTAATGAGGGCATTGCCTACTATGATTTCCATTAAAAAAAACAAAACTTTAAGTTATATCTCGCAAATTTAAGTAAATATTAAAAAATCAACTACACCACTGAATTGTATTCCAAAAAGTGTCCTAATAATGTTCAAGTACTTTTTTAATATCTCTAGAAATAAACGAGATATGACCGATAAACGAAAAGGCAAGAATGGGAATTTTTGCCTATAACTTGAAAACAAAAGAAGATAGCCAATTTTTCTTTACACTATTGACTTCATCTCCAAAAAAGAGATCGAGACTTGGCCACTAGTTTTTTTCTATCTCTTATAGTTACGGAGATGCCCATAAGAGACATCGAAATTAATCCACCCTGCACAAAAAGAAAATTATTAATGTCCCAGTTATCAACACCTTAAGAGATTTTGTTGAAAGACTACCCCGTCAAAAGTATTGTGTCATAGACTAAGTTTATCTCGCATGCTCAGTCCAATTGATATTTGAGTTGATTGAAATGATAATATAATAATGTTTGAATCTCGATATGAACGTCTTTTCATCTTGTTTTAACCTCATGGAATAAAACGAAATGAAGATACACTCAGTGCACATAGTGCACTCCAATCGAAAATGGTATTAGTCTATACGTTGTTCACAAATTGAAAAACTACCACCTGTTGCATTACGTTGGTATAAAACATAAGTCCCCTATAAAACAAAATCAAAATACTAAGTTGGCAAGGTATTTGAAGTTTCATGTCAAAGTAATTTGTCAAATGAATTTTATTGTAAGATTATTTACATTTATATTCATTTCAACAAGCCATTTCAATTAATTACAGTTGTCTGTTATAAAATTGCTCACGAACGGTAAGGTAAAAATCATGAATCTATCATAATTATTAATTTTAGAATCAGGAATCTGTTCAGAACGTATAACCTTATCGTTTATTTCAAACATTTGGAAATTTTATAACCAAATATTTAATTATGACACTGTTGCCGGTTGTATTTTTCACAAGGCAACGCCGTCAGTGGTCTTTTGATTTGTGAACAAATTATACATAGCGCTGTAAGCATCTATCGACTAGAGTTCCTGTATATTAGTTTGATAAGAGTTCAGCCATGTGCGACATCCATTTTGATTGGTTGGACCCAGTTCCAAGGAATATGTGTTTTTTTTATGTAATTTGACAATCACTTGACAATTACTCATTATCTAGTTTTGACATTATGACTGTATGTTCAACGTTAAATTGTAAGAACAGGACTAACCAATGATTTTCGTTCCGTAGATTTCCAAAAAGTCCAAAATTGAAAGATATTTGGATTAGAAATAGCAAAATTTACAAATATAATGAAGAATCTCGACTATGCAGTCGGCATTTTTCGGAAAATCAATGGCTCACAGGTTTGAACAGAAAAAATCTTAAATATGACGCAATCCCAACATCATTTGATAGTGATTCTGGAAACAATTTAACTAACATAAAAAGTATTAACGATATTTCAGAAAATATTAGCGATATTTCAGAAAATATTAACAATGTTTCACTTGATGCTGTTGAATTTTCTTGTGTCTTTGAACTTCAAAAAACTGTTAAGGAATATGAAAAAATAATACACAGACTTCAGGAGAGAATTCGAATTTTAAAACGTAACAATCAAATTTTGAGTAATAAGCTGGCAAGGGAAAGAAAAAATAAGAACAAATTTTTAATCCAGATCAAATTAAAGCTTTACAACGTAAAACAAATTGCTTCATTCCGTGGTCTAATAAAACTGTTATGACTGCACTAAGTCTTAAATTTTCCTGTGGAACAAATGGATATGAGTGTTATCTTATTGAAGTTGCATTTACCTTTTCCTTCAGTGCGAACTCTAAACAGAAAACTGGAATATTTAAAATTCCAAAGCGGCTGAGGATATATTTGCATTTTTGAAAATTAAAATTAATAATATGAACGACTTTCAGAAAGAATGTATAATTACAATAGACGAAACGGCTCTTAAAGAATGTTTAGAATACTGCGTATCTTCTGGTCAATTTGTTGGAGAAATTACCCTTCCAAATCATTCTGGTATAGCCAGCTGCGCTTTGGTTATTATGTTGGCGGGAATCACAAGTCGCTGGAAACAAATTGTTGCGTACTATTTCACTGGTTGTGGCACAGATGGGTCAGTTTTATGTGAAATTATTCAAAAGTTTATTTATCGTTGTAATAATATTGGGCTGAAAGTAAATGCAATCACTACGGATATGGGTTCCAGTAATCAGGCAATGTGGAAAAAATTTAGTATTATTGCTGTAAAATATTCAAAAACTAAATTATATCCAACATCAAACAGAGAAATCAGATCGTGTGTATGTCATAGCAGATGTTCCCCATTTGTTTAAGAATATAAAGCAGTCTCTAATCACAAAGTAATTGAAATCCCTCAAAATTTAATTTAAGAGCAATTTAATTTACTCACTAATATAGTAAGTGTCCAACACATAAACAATTTGCGCCCAAGTTAAAATCCGAGCTTCTTCGTAATAAAAACTATTTTGATAAAATTAAGAACAGATAAAATAGCGACATCTTACTACCGCTTTTTGACCTGACATTGCAGTAGGATAGACAAATTGAAGCGGGATTTGCTCCTAATAAGTCCCCCATGCAAGGCGGCCATGCTAGCTGTCAAAGCATAATGAAAGTTTGCAGTGAAAACCTCGAGCAGCCTCTGGACAGCTGTTTCAGCCCTGCTTGCGAATAAATTGGACAAGTCGTTTTTGTTTGCAGTGGGAATGTCGAGCTACGTTTCTGCTGAAGAAGCCCCAAGCAGGGCTGAAACAGAACAATACGTGACATATTGTAAAATTATTTTGAATTATACAGAGTGATCAGAAAAATTGCGGTTCGTGGAAACTAATTTTTTTTAATGGAAGACCCTGTATATTTTTAGATATTGAATGCGCCGCAGTGAGCTGATTACGGCGGTATAAAGATATATTGATTTCATTGAACTACTTTCGTAAAATAAATTTTTTTCTTGAAGAATTCTTCAAAAATTCAGTCATTTTGAATATGAATTTCTGATTATTGAGATAACACAGACGAACGAAAATCTAACATATTTTTAGAACTTTGGCCTTTACGAAAATATGAACAAAATTAAGATATCTTTTTGTATTATTCCGAACGATCAATACTTACACATTGGTTATCTCATTTTTTTAATGGAACGGCCTACTTTTTATTTTAGAAATGGATAGCACTTAAATGTAGCTTTCTGCAGATATAAGGTTACATACCTTTATTTTTAATATATTCGTCACTAGAAATTTTCTTTTTACAAGTCGGTTTTTAAATTATTTTTTAGAAAAATTTTGTGCAAATCGTTTTTGATTGCAGTGAAAACCTCGAGCAGCCTCTGTACAGCTGTTTCAGCCCTGCTTGGGGCTTCTTCAGCAGAGACGTAGCTCGACATTCCCACTGCAAACAAAAACGACTTGTCCAATTTATTCGCAATTGCGATGTAAGAGCGGTGAATAGATAAAATAGCGACATCTTACTATCGCTTTTTGACCAAACATTGCAGTAGGATAGACAAGTTAAAGCGGGATTTGCTCCTAATAAGTCCCCCATGCAAGGCGGCCATGCTTGCTGTCAAAGCATAATGAGTTTTAGAAAAAATTTGTGCAAATCGTTTTTGATTGCAGTGAGAACCTCGAGCAGCCTCTGGACAGCTGTTTCAGCCCTGCTTGGGGCTTCTTCAGCAGAAACGTAGCTCGACATTTCCACTGCAAACAAAAACGACTTGTCCAATTTATTCGCAATTGCGATGTAAGAGTGATGAACAGATAAAATAGCGACATCTTACTATCGCTTTTTGACCTGACATTGCAGTAGGATAGACAAATTGAAGCGGGATTTGCTCCTAATAAGTCCCCCATGCAAGGCGGCCATGCTTGCTGTCAAAGCAAGAAGCCCCAAGCAGGGCTGAAACATCTGTCTAGAGGCTGCTCGAGGTTTTTACTGCAATCAAGAACGATTTGCACAAAATTTTTCTAAAACTTTCATTATGCTTTGACAGCAAGCATGGCCGCCTTGCATGGGGGACTTATTAGGAGCAAATCCCGCTCCAATTTGTCTATCCTACTGCAATGTCAGGTCAAAAAGCGATAGTAAGATGTCGCTATTTTATCTGTTCATCATTCTTACATCGCAATTGCGAATAAATTGGGCAAGTCGTTTTTGGTCTGCAATGGGAATGTCGAGCTACATCTCTGCTGAAGAAGCCTCAAGTAGGGCAGAAACAGCTGTCCAGAGGCTGCTCGATGTTTTCACTGCAAAAAAAGAACGATTTGCACAACATTTTTGATAAAATTAAGGTATCAAATTCTTATAATGTAATTCACGATGTAAGTACTGTCTTAATTTTTTTTGGGGAAGAAGATAGAAATAGAGACCTTTTAACAACCGCTTGGTTTGTGGAAAGTATCTTCAAATGGTTTAAGCTACTTACATCACGAAATCTAGTTTTGGCTTTAAGCAAATATAATATTGAAAAATATAACGAAACTATTAATTTTCTTCAAATGATTATTGCGCGTACCAGTGTTCTGTATATCGTGATTGAAAGTTAAACGCTTACTTCGAAGAAGAATCAGTATGGAAACGTACTCCAGTAAAAGCGTTTCAATGAGACATTTAGCGTCAAAAATAAAATAAATAATAGGAGTATTTAATTAATATCATTATTTTGAAATGATACATCATATTCTTTTTGTTAAAAAACGGCAAATATAATTTCCTAAAACTACCGATATGTTTGTCATTAGCATGTCCACACGCGTGTCACAGGAAATAAATCGAAGGTTGACAGCAGTAGACAGAGAAGAAATTAACTAAAAAAAAAGTAGTTGTTGATATTGGGTCCACATGGTGAACTCTTATCAAACTAATATATAGGGACTCTACTATCGACTTGCTTATATTGCCACATAATGCATAAAATTTCCGAGAATAAGAATGTTGATTTGCAAAACTTCATTGTTTGACTCTTTTTTAAGCATCAAGTTACATATTTGTTAAATAAATATTCGAATAAATCAGTGAAGTGGCTGACGCCTAGCGGTTAAACCTGTAAACACTATGAAAAGGAAAATATTAAAAAACTTATGAAAATAGAAAATAGTTTTTAAACTTTAAAACAACTGTATTATTATATTATGTCATTAGATTTTTTCACTCCTGATGAAGCGGTAGCGAAATGTAGTGTTCATTGCGATTTCATAGTGTCCGTTTTAAAGTTTGAAAACTATTTTCTCACATATTAGTTGAGTTGACTTCAATTCAACTGTGATGATAATTAGGTACCGGTGTTGACATAAATATTAATAAATGTTACTGAAAATAACAAACAGAGATTACTAAGTAAAGAACATAATAAGTGCAGAGAGGTTACGCTGTAGTTTGTAACTTATGCTTAATAGGTTTGTCCCTTTCAGATAGAATTTCGAGTTCCGGATCTAGAGTTTATAGCTCCCCGGACGAAGCAATTTTTGGCTCCCTTCTTACACGATGATAATGTATATTTACAATAATGGGTTTTCAATATCAAATGGGCACCATTGCTAACTTTTTTTTTATTTTTTAAAGATAGAAATTTGATTGAAATTTTTTTAATTCGGCGCCCCTAAAAAATTGGCGCTTTGGCCCTGCTAAGTGACGTGAAAAGGACGTTACAATAACACATCTTTGTCACTAATATGTCGTCATTCTAACATTTAAACGATGTATGCGCGACGTCTTAAGTCATATCACGTTTCTGTCCCAATTTAGTTGCCACATTTCTAAAAATTGGGAATAAAAATATTTAAAACTCGGAAACGCACATCAATAGGAATTGTAATTTATTTTAACATATTTTTATTGTGCCTGATTCCATAATCGAGAAACATGGTACCCAAATTCTTTTAAGACAGCATGTTTTAACTTTCTGTTTTCATAGTTTTTCACTGCGTTGCAGCAAAAACTGAAATACTGGGTGTTGCGTAATTTTAGTCATTTCTAGTTTTTTGTTAACTCTTCCTGTAGAATTATGTTCGTCATCTTGAACGCAGAACAGAAGTCACAGCCGATGCACTCAAAGAATTGTACATTTTTCTTCTTGCTACTAATAAATGGCAATGAAATTTCACCAACGATGTGATTTAAACATGTATGGGTAATTAAATTGTAGCATATTAGTTCCTGAATTAAATTAAATTTATCAATAATCTTAAGAAAAAACACCAAATGTGGCAACTAAATTGGGACAGAGGGAGTATTCTAATACTTAATATTTTATTGAGTTCGAAGTGTACAATATTACTAAAAGAAAAAATAAATTATAAAAATATATTACTTCTATATGTTACTAACATGTCATCATAAAGTCCAATCATCCTAGTAGGTTCGATGCGTAAACGTAAGTCTTTTCTGAAAGTGTTTTGACATGTGTCAGTTACATGAAGTAATGTCTGATTAACAAAAATTTTCTAAGAAAAAACATGAGTTTACATCTCTAAGGCCTACTAGGATGACGGAACTTTATGACTATTAGTTACTTATAATAAACCAATTTAATAGCGTTTTCAAATTGTTGCTCCAAAGTACTATTCATCTCCACCTTTGTTATTACCTGAGGTTAAATCAATGTGAGGAGTGCTCTCTTAAAAATATTGCTTACTGTAACACATCGCATTCCTTTGTACCGCTTGCTTCAATAGTAGCATTCCTTTCAACAGCTTCAAGCTCTGTATAGCACGCTCATTGAACAATTCAATGCATTTTAGAGGTCTGAAATAAGGATTTGGTATACTTGAACTGTTTTAGTTTGTGAAAGAAATGGCTTGAACAGAATGTTGAAATCTTTTCCCCTTTTTCATTTTTGTACTATTTCTTAATATTGATGTTAAAAAGAATTCGTTCCTGTTACCGACATGTATAGCAGACCTTAAAACAAATGCGACGAGAAAAATAAAATCGTACGAAACTGACCCTTATTTAAAGCAACCATACCAGGTCGCTTACCGGGAGTCGCATTTCTTTTAAGCACTGCTGTACTTATTGTTAACGGAATTGCTACTTACCTACTTGTTTAGGAGCTGTAGAGGAATCGAGCTAGAAAAAGAAACGCAAATTCCTTCTTACGGACCCACTTTATTTTTCTCCAGCACTTTTCGTAGAGGTATAACAGATAGCACCTTCCACTATTAATTGCATCTCCTACCTGTGGTGTAGGATAGAAAACTGTCCCCCTTGAATTATAAATCGCCCTGTTTTTGTTTTTCATTTTTTTTTTTGGTAATATTCAGTCTGTTCCATTTTCACAGGCCCACCTGTATATTTTTTATTTTATTGCATCAGCTAAGCACAGTGTAATTATCTAATGCTGGGTTTCCACACCTCCAGCATCCGGAATCCTGTTCGTGTTTGGTTGATTTAAAATTTATGAACGTTGAAACATTCAGAAATTTTAAATCAACCAATCACGAATAGGATTCGAATGCCGGTGTGTAAACCCAGCATGAAGCAATAATTCACGTTGACAGTATTGTTTACATTAATATGGTTCTTTTATGGCAGCTACAATAGGAGTAATGATCACAGCTTCTCATAATCCTGAACCTGATAATGGTGTTAAACTAGTAGACCCTTTAGGTGAAATGATGGAACAAAGTTGGGAAGCCTGGGCCACTAAATTTGCCAATGTTGAGTAAGTGATATTCCAATAAACGTGTGTCTTAAACGTGTATTTTAACAATTTTATAGCGATGATCAACTTGAAGCTGTCATTGCAGAAATTGTGAAAGAGTATGACATTCCAATGACCGAACGAGTTCTCATTTATGTCGGTAAAGATACGAGGTACATATTGTTTGGTTTTTGTGATTGTAAAATTTCATTTAATTTTTGTAGACCGAGTAGCCCAAGTCTTGCAAAGTCTTTAATGGACGGAGTTTTGGCTTTGCAAGGAAAACCGGTAGACTTCGGAATTGTTACTACTCCTCAGCTGCATTATTTTGTCATGTGTAAAAATAGTAAGCAGGAGTACGGAGTGCCTACTGAGGAAGGGTATTACAACAAATTGGTTACTGCATTTTTAAATCTTCGAGGTAGCGATTATAGTAATGGTAATTACAAAAATAGGATCTTGTATGACGGAGCAAATGGTGTTGGCGCGAAAAAGATAAAGTTCTTTCAGGAACGTTTAGGGAATTCTTTGAAAGCTGAACTGTACAACGATGAAGGCATCGGCACGGGGAAACTTAATTATTTGGTACGTCTTTAAATAATATGTGAAATCGCATAATTTTCGTAAAATGTTTTAGTGTGGGGCTGATTTTGTTAAGTCTCAGCAATCATTTCCAAATGGTCTGCCGGTGGAAGTGGACGTAAGATGTTGTTCTGTTGATGGTGATGCCGATAGATTAGTGTACTATTACATGGATGAAAATCATACATTTCATTTGCTGGATGGTGATAGAATTGCAACTTTAATAGCGGGATATCTTAAGGAAATATTAAAACAGACTGGAGTTGATCTCAATCTAGGATTAATTCAAACTGCCTATGCTAACGGTGCCTCAACTGATTACATAAATAAACAGCTGGTAAGCCTTATTGCATTTTGCTAGGCCTAGAGATTTACAGTTTTATAATTTAAGGAAGTACCTGTGGCTTGTGTACCCACAGGCGTGAAATATTTACACCACAAGGCCTTAGAATATGATATAGGAGTTTACTTTGAAGCCAATGGCCATGGTACTGTAATTTTTAGCAAAACTGCCAAAAGTATATTGAAAGAGACTGCTGACGATACGAATCTGACTGAATTACAACGAAATGCTGCTGCAAAGTTACTAATGTTAATCGATGTTATTAATGAGACTGTAGGTGACGCCATATCTGATATGTTATTAGTTGAAACAATATTGCATGCAAAAGGTTGGGACATCAAAGATTGGGAGGCATCTTACACCGATCTTCCCAATCGTCTCTTACAAGTTACTGTGGAGGTATAATCTGTTTAATTAATGTTATTAGAATTGATTAAATTTTGTATTATGTATTTTAGGATCGCAATGTAATTACAACAACCGATGCTGAACGAAAGTGTCTAACTCCTGCAGGTTTACAGGACGAGATAGATTCGATTGTAGCAAAGTATAACAGAGGACGGTCTTTTGTACGACCTTCAGGAACGGAAGATATCATAAGAGTTTATGCAGAAGCTGCTACTAAGGCAGAAGCAGATAAATTAGCTGCAGAAGTGGGAAAGACAGTCTTCAATATGGCAGGTGGTACTGGTAGCCCACCTCAAATTCTGGCCTAAGTCATTCGCCTTAAGCTAAAAGATCATTTTTGTGAACCAATCCTTTTCAAATCAATTGATATATCATTGCATCCATAGTTTATATGTAAGGATGCATTTTTTTGAATCGAAACATTTTAATTCCAATCTAATTGAGAATTGGTGAGTTGATGAAAATAAGCTTCAGAAAAAAATAAATAAAAGGTTTTTTAGTATTATACAGACTGCGCCAATAGTGCGTGATCAGTAGATAGCGTCTTAATCCAAACTTTTAAAATCTGCTTTCACTATTACTTGCGTATGGTGTAGGATGCATTACAATTACACAGGGTGTTTCGTATTGCTGTGCTAAACCAAAGTTGTTTTTTTTTTTTAATTAATGGAATATACTGTGCATTATGGTTTATTTAAATAGTCTTTAAGAATAAATAAATTTATTGTAAGGGTATTACGGACCTAAATCTAATGTTTTTTTGACAATAAAATGTAATAAATAGTATTTGATGTTTTATAAATTAATGGTTTATTAAAATTTAGTATTTTAATTTTACAGTAAAATTACATAACCTCTCTGGAACAGGAAACAATAATCATCTCGAATGTATTCCTATTGTTCAAAACTCCAATGTTTATTTTATTCAGTTAATTTAAATTTTATATTACTGTAAACCGTAATCAAAGACGAATTAAATTCACAAATAAAATATGGGGTGTTCCATTTAAACTAACCAAGTAAAATAAACATTGGAGTTATGAATTACCCTGTGTAAAATATAAAATATTTGGAATATATTCGAGATGATTATTATTTTCTGTTCCAGAGAGGTTATGTAACATAACTGTAAATTTTAAATACTAAATTTTAATAAGCAACTAATCTATCAAACATCATATAATACCATTTTTTTACATTTAAATGTCAATATCTCAAAAACCATTAGGTTTAGGTACATATACCTTTATAATAAATTTACCTACTGTTAAAAGCTAATCGAAATAAACTGTAATATAGAGTATATTCCATTTAAAAAAACAAATCTTTGGTTTGGCACCGCCACACGGAACAACCTTTATAATTGTAATGAATTTAAAATAATGAATCTATATCAAACGCAGGCGTATAAATCCGAAAAGAGTCAGCTCGTAGTATCCCTTCGCAATCTGAATGCATCTATTAACAAGTGTGATCTCACGGTAGTCATAAAAAATGTTCGTGTCGCATTGGTTGTTGTGATTAGCGCGCAACTAATATTTTGAAGAAAAGGGATATACCTCTACCATGCCAACGCCTAATCTATACCACACGTAAGTAATAAAGAAAAGATTTTAAAAATCCGCATTAATAAAGATACTGTCTACTGAGTACACATTATTGGTGCAGCCTGTATAAAGTGATTCCAGTTTTGTAACACTTAAGGAATTGATAGAACAATACAACTTTACGTACCCAAAATACGTCAGTTTCCACAGCAAATATTTTATTTTAATTTAATTATGTCAAATAAAAGCAGGATTGGTTTTGAATGTTTAAAGATTAAGGCCGGTATTCATAAACAAAACTTACGCTATGCGTTCACTTAAAATTCGCTATAATTCATAAATCCTTCGTATGCAGCCTTTTGGGAAAGTAATTCATAAAATATTCTTCAATTCTCACTGGTTATGTGCCCAAAATGCGGGAAATATGTACAGGTTATGAATTAACTGGTTATGTGCCCAAAATGCGGGAAATATGTACAGGTTATGAATTATAGCGAATTGTAAATGAATGCGTAGCGTAAGTTTGGTTTATGAATACCGGCGTAAGATTCTATTAATTCCCAAAGTTGGTGAGTTTCAATTTGAATAACAGTATATTATTTGTGAGACTCACATTTGAATAATTCACCCACGCATTTTTAAAAAATATTTTAAATACATTGATTGCATTTGTTTTAAACATTGTACTTGTACCTTATTACAAGTACAATAAAAAATCTTAAAATAAAGAATCTATGTAACTCTTAACTTACATAGATTCTTTATTTTAAGATTGACGTTTAACGTTCATTCACTTTTTTTTTTTATAGAATTCGTGTGTAAAGCAGTGATGATGGACACTTCTGATAGTTTTGAATAACTATTAAATTATTTATGTAACAATCAAGTGTGTGAATAATTTAATGAATTCAAGACTTTTATTAAAGTCGTTTAGGGTATAATTCAAATAACAGCATTTGAAATTTATCAAACATTATCAACACTGCTTATTCACAGTTTAGATCAATTTTTCCTTTATTTCTTCTATTGCTGTTCAAATAGAAATTAGTTTTTGTTCTGATTACGTAATAATCTTTTTTTATTCCATCACAGCTTTTCACTAGAAAATATACATTCAAATATGTGTAGCTTAGTGAATAGTACGGTCATTAGCGAGGGTATGATAGTCCTGCTTTACAGTACTAGATTTATTATTTAATTCAGGTTTATGTTTCTACAAAATAATCACTCACTTTATAATGTAATAAATTACAGTATACGTACAAACGCAAATTGGAATTGCAGTTTTAACTTATTGCTAAGGATTGAAGGATTCATCAAATGATTAATTGAAATTGTTGACAGAAATGCTGCATATTTATTGTAACACAAAATCGGAAATAGGAACTAATCATTTATTTATTTAATTTTCAATTTGTTCTGCTGTTTGTTTTATTTGCACTTATACATATTACGTGGATCAAAACTACTTCATTGTTCAGGGTGAGCAAATTTGACACTTAGAGGGAATTGCCTTTTTTTAGGGACCTATTTTACAATTCTGCGATTTCTAAATAACTATAACATTTTTGTTTATGAAAATTTTCGACTTCTGTAAAAACTGAAGGCACTTTTTACTGTAGAATCCATTACTGGTTACTACATTTTTCTAAGAGGCTTAAATTACCTTTCCAGAACTATAAAACACTTGGTATGTTAATTCAAAAGTTTGCCAGAAATAGAATTTTAAATTTTTACAGTTTTCTGCAAGATAGTAGGCTACTATCAAAATTGGACGTAATTTATTGCAATGCTTATATTTTCTAATCAATTTTGGTGTTTTGTCTTTGGTTAAAATGTTTTATAAAAAGTAAATTAAAATGTACAATAATTTTTATTATGAACGATACTCTGAAAGATAAGATTTCCTTTCAACTAGGAAGCAATTTAATAAATTTTTTTACCAACGAATCCTAAAAAAAAATAACAATCTTGGGGGGCGACATCTCGCGGCAAATTTTTGTTTTGAAATTGTGTCAGAAATGAAAAATTGTAACCGATTTGTTGCTTACAATGCCACCCACTCAAAGCGGTTAAATAATGATATTATAGCGAAAGTTGAAAAGCGACATGCAATACAATTTTTGTATTTCTAAATATTCAAATTTCCCTGTAATAGCGATATTTGATCATTTTATATGGTAATGTGGGAGGGCAAAAATTGTGTCAATCTTTGAAAGAGCCTGCTAAGATTTTACAAAAACGTATTTTTTTTTTAACAAATGACAGTCAGTCTACTTGAATATTGTAAAAATCATTTTCACTTTTTAATTATCATACCAAGAGTTTTATATTCCTGTAAAGGTAACTTTATTCTTTTCAAAAATTTGAAAATATACAGGCGCTCCATATAAAAAAATCAGAATTTCAGCTCATATTTCAAAAAGTATGCGCTTTAGAAAAACGTAATAAAGCGTAATGGATTTTGCGTTAAAAAGTGCCTTAGAGCAGTTTTTACAGAAATCTAAAATTTTCATAAACAAAAAGTTATAAAGGTATCTCGAAAAAATTCTGTAACAAGGCTGCAGCCCAGTTACAGAATTTTTCCTTAACTGATCATACTTCACTTTACTATTTACAAATCGCAGAATTTTTTAAGTGTGAAAATTGACGCACCCTGTACATTCTTTATACAGTATCGGAAAGAAGTCGGGATCCACAGAATTATTTGAGGGCGGATTTTATGAGTTGGATATAAATTTTCAACAATAAGATAAATTGATAGCATACTGAGACAGAAGCTGATACGAAAATATATGTTTCTGCGGCTATTATCACCATCAATTGATAGATAGCTCCTGACGAAGCTATCAAACGATAGTGAAACATTGAGTGTTCTTTTCATTTTTAACAATGTCCGTTTAAGAACTATTTTTTTACAAACTTCGTCGGACAAAAGTTGACCCATTCTCCATATTCGAATCTTTTATGACCGCTATATCCGTTTATCTTAGTTGAAATTGTCATTCCAATCCATAAAACTTTTGCTCAAGAGTGTATATTAATTTTAATAATTTATTATAGTATTTTACGATGGAAACTTAAAATTTGAACGCAGGGTTTTATAAAATGAGAAAAACTCTTGTGGTATGTTCTTATTAATTTTATTAAGTAAATTTATTAATTGAATCTTAAGTTGTTTGTAGAAACCTAAATACAGTAGGACCTCTTTAATTTGAACTAATAATTGTACTGCTTGATTCATATTTTTGAAATGTTAGGACAGAAAACATCCATTTTCCTAATTATCCAGCGAATTTAAATATTGCCACAACAAAGTTTTATTTATTTTTAAAACAAAAATTATGTGTAGAGACCCATCTCATTCTTTAATTTATCGATTAATTAACGTGTTTCCTTTTAGAAGTCGCATCCATTCTAAATTGCTGTGCAGACTGAACTCGTCATCTGATTGAACGGTCGACGTGCTATTGAACAATGAACAGCAAAGCTACTTCTGCTTTGGAAATTTTTAAC
Source organism: Prosopocoilus inquinatus (assembly GCA_036172665.1). Lineage (NCBI taxonomy): Eukaryota > Metazoa > Arthropoda > Insecta > Coleoptera > Lucanidae > Prosopocoilus > Prosopocoilus inquinatus. The sequence continues at coordinate 49,510,481 of CM069870.1, forward strand.
AATTTACGTCAAATTTCGTACTTCCTCTTTAATCCTCAATTCTCCAAAGCAGCTTTAACAGAGCAATTCTTTGAAAACATGAAATCAACGGATTCCTCATTTATGTGGCTGGAATCACTTCGCTGTCCGGATTAGGGCATGTTCGGACTAAAAAGGTTATACTGTATATGGATTTAAAATTCTTTTAGCTCATTAAATTGTAACTGAATGTATTAAGAATGTAAAGAAATTTGAAAGTAAAGTTTAACTTAAAGCACTAAACAAAAAAAAAACATGTGGTTTAAGCTGCCTTTAAACGTAATGCGTGATTTCAACTGTCATTGTTATATAGAATTGCAATGTTATGATTGTAATAATGCATTTAGAGCTGAGCGCACAAAGTATACACTTAATTTATAACATAATATGAACTTGCCATTCCAAATGGACCAAACAGCAATTATCCAGGGGTGGTGGTAGAGGGTGCTTTGTAATTTTTTACTTTTGTACTAATACAAAAGAGCTGTAGTGCAATATTATTGTATTTTGACGAGTAATTATAGACAAAGAATTTTTTGTACAATAGTTCTTGTTTTATTTATATTTGTATATTAATAATTTTATTTAAGTACAACTTAACATTTAATAAAACTTATAGCAATAATGTGTGTTTTTTTTTAGAAGCAGGAGAAAATACCAAGAAAGGTTAATGAAAACTAGCTGTATAATTCTGTTTAATTTTTATTTTCATATTTACCTCAATTGCAATAGTTCCATTACAATGTCGAACACTGTTATTAAACTTAAATATCAGGCATAATGCCTTAAACTATGTATAGTAACGTTACTAATAATAACTCAATACAACTATTGTAAACATAAAGTTACAAATTGGCCGGTAGAATAAAAGTTGATCAAATATTTGGTATGAACCATGTGACGGCAGTACCATTATTATTTCAAGTTTCTACTATAGGAAGATATTTTACATTTGTATCGTTATTAGTTTTATAAATACGTAAATGACTTATTAATATGAACATTAACAAAACTAATCACATAATTAGAGAGTAAGAATCATTATTAATGTTAATGCAATGAAATCATTCAGTGCTGATTTTTTTTAGATTTCCGATAAATATGTGTTCGTCTAAATAAGTAATTTTTTTTTAGCCAAATAAAGCTTATAACTTATGTTTATCAATATTAAAAATGTGGCTTACGTACACGCAGAACAAAATGCTCATATGCAAAATAAAGCTTCACTGTAACTAAAATAGAAAGAAGCCCATGATGAAGTAATGTACAATGAAGATGCTAACGATGCTTCAGAACACAAAATTAAATTTAATCTAAAGCATTCTTGAAAATTTGAATTTACAAAACCAAAACGGGTTGGAAACTTAAATCTTATAAATTCTGAACAAAAATGGCTTACAAATTGCAAAGCGAAATTTAAATAGAACGATCCTAAAAGAAATATCACATGTCTTCAAATTTTCAATAATGTTTTGACTCGACTTGATTCTTGCATCATATGTTGTTAACGAATCATCCGAGAAATAAATAAATACAATAACATCTTTTTTAATGAAATATGCGCTACATTATAAAATCGAATAAATTTTTAAAATGCTAAATCACAATTGACGTATTTTATAATGCAGTTGAAAATGTTTTCCTTTCTTCTTTAAAATTGATCTCTGAGTTATAGTATTCAGTTATTTCAGTCGAATGTCGCTCAGACTAAGCTTAAAGTATATTTTATTAAATAATACAGCCAGACTTGCATTCACACACGCACATACAACAACTAACACTCATCAATGGAGTCTTTGCACAACTTATAAACAAGTACATTACTCCAGTTCTATATAATTTTTCTGTTTTATCCGACGACTAAATAAAGTATTTCATGTTTTTCTTATACAATTTTTTAATCTTTATAAAAGTGCCAGCTTTTTTATACACTGACAATTACTTTTTTGTGTGGAACCCCGTAACGGTGTAGACATTAAAATTGATTTTGTTAGCGATTGCCTAGAAATAAACAACTTGTTAGTTTAAAAAGAATATTACATGCACAAAATTAAATAGAATTGTTAATAGACACAGGATAATATAAAATGACTGTCCATCATATCTGACAACTATTATTTATCGTAAGGGAGAGTTGTCAGTTTATGAGAAAGCTTGCACATCAATTTCAATTGTATTGCACTAACCGTCAGAAAACAAATATGATTGCATACAATGAAACATTCATGTGCAAATTTTTAAAAATGTACAAAGAAATGAAATGAAACTTCCAACATTGACATTTTACAATAATACTTGTGGTACATTTGAAACAAATCAATATCTCAAATTTGCAATTATTTTTAGGACAGCTTTTAAAGATGTTCGAAAGATATATATTTCATTGTATGTTGAAAATAATTATTTCGAATAGTAGAATTGTTTAAATACACAAAATTATTCAATCCTTAGAATGTTTTAACTTGTTTTATTTTCAATATAAAACCTGATTTTAATTTAGAATTGTAACAGTAGTTCTTAAATAAAAATAATGCTACAAAATAGCTAGCTTCAATAAATTTAGTTCATTCTAATCATTGAAGATATGAAATTATTTGTGGAATTGATAATAATTTCTAAGTAAATTTCCAAAAATCAATTTTTTGAAAAATCTAAGTTTTAAGTATTAAAAACAATTTTCAGGAACAACAATTTAATGTTACCAAACAAAATTTGGACGTTACAAAACAGATGAAGGATTTTCGACAGTACAATAAATACAACATCTTATGTAACAACATCAATGGCCTTTACTAACAGGTTTGGTAGTGCTTTCAGTAGTGGGTGACATATGGAGTGCCTTAGAATGAGTCGTAAGTCGAGATGTCTTTCTATCAACATCTCTTTCTCGATTAGCTGAAAGATGACAGTTAACACAATGAATTATCAGGAAACAATATAATAGATTCAACCATGATGCTAAGGGATGAAAATACAGCTAAAAATATGTAGAGTTTTGTGGCAGTATATCTTAATAAGTACGATTAAATGAAGTACGAAATGTCTGAAAAGCAACTGTTTACATTTACTAATGCAGATTATTGTGAAGTGTATTTATTTATCTGTAACAGATGTTGCTCTCGACGTATTGATCATTTCAAAAATGAAATTAATCAGCATGTTATATGAGTGACAGCTGTTATTCTCCAAGTTGACCTTTAAATTATGTAACGAACAATTTGTGCATCAGTAAATGTAACTAAGCTCATTATATTTTAACACGTAGCAAACCGTTATTAAATATTTTGCTTTTATGTTGCATTTTCACAATTTTCTTCAAAACAAAACATTTACTAACAGTTTCCTGTAAAGTTATTATGTACAAATATCTTCCATAACATATACACAATATAACAACGATAATTTACGGTACAGATACTCCATGGAATTCTGAATATTTACCATATTTTGTCGATGTTAGAGTATTTACAAATCATCCTCAACAATATACAAAATAAATTATAAGTACGCAAACAAAAAATGGTAAATAAGAGTCAATTGTATAAGTGGTTAAGATTGAAAAGTTGGGCTACTAACCGGGTTGCTGACTAATAGCTTGTGACGTTTGCGCTTGGGTGGATGTACCACAAGCTCCCGCTGATCCTGCCGCTTTCTGTTTTAGCATCGTCCAGTCAAAAGTATAATCGTATTGGTGATTAAGAGTACGGAATAGAATACGGAACAACTGTCTTAGGTACATATAATCAGGAGCTTCTTCGAATCTCAGTCCTCTGCAGTAGTTCAGATACATAGAAAATTCTGCAGGAAAACCCTGAAGCATAAACAAGTATTAAATAATATGATAACATAACAACACCAAAAATAAAGTAAACTAAAAAGAACGGATTATTAAATACAATAATTTATACTTATAATTACTAGCAACTTTGTAATATTTTCTGTAATTGAGACAGTCTTACACGGAAGGTTTTGCATTCCTTACATTTTGTAAACATAAGATGTTATTTACTTACTTTGCACAATACTTCTACAGGTGTCGACATTTTCTTTTCACTGATCTTTTCATATTTTTGCTTCTTCGTGGCAGCTTTCAGACCTTGCCACGGCAAACAACCTCTGTTAAAGTACATCAGTACGTATCCCAAACTTTCCATGTCATCTCTTCGAGACTGCTCGATACCAAGATGTGCATTTATGGACGCATATCGTGCAGTACCAGTCAGGTTCTTATCTTCGCGGTATCCGATGTGACATCTAGTACGCATATCGCGGAACTTCTTTGCAAGGCCAAAGTCAATCAGGAAGAGTTTGTTGCAATGCCGGCCAATGCCCATAAGGAAATTGTCTGGTTTGATGTCTCTGTGAATGAACGATTTACAGTGTACAAACTCGATACGTCCGATCATCTGGTCTGCCAACATCAGTACGGTTTTAATTGTGAAACGTCGAGAACAGAAATTAAATAGATCTTCCAATGATGGACCAAGTAAATCCATAACAAGTACGTTATGCTCCTTTTCTTGTCCATAATATCTAGAAGACGAAAAAAACAGAGTTAAACTAAATTACACAACATATATTCACGGAACTCTACGTATAAACGACAGTAGTCAGGCTCCTCTCTGCATTCCAATTCAGGATGCAGAGATGGCCGCCGACCAGTAAAGTTCAGTCTTGAGACGTTCATATGTAGGTCCCCCTACGACTTCACTTTATGACTCACGAAAAATGATTTTTTTTATTGTTATAGGCTGGTTGTTACAAGTTCAATTTACAAAACGAATGTCAAGTGAATGTTTAAATACTGATTATATCTTAATAAGTTAAACAGAAAAAAATGTTAAACAAAATTAACAACAGACAGAAACAAGAAATTAATAACATGGAACGAATAAAATTTTACACAAATTTCAAAACTGTAAAAATTGTCACCTGAGAATTATACTGTAAATGTATCTTAAACTTAGAACACAACGCTTAAGTAAAAGATATAAGGATATTGTCATTCAAGATTGAGATAGGTTGCATTTAATAATTTGTCGGTTTACTTTTGCTAGCTATCATCGATTCCGTTTGATTATTATGATGATTATGATGTCTTATTATAAGTAAAATATATTAGATTTGCATTTTATTCCGTTTCCTTAACACTTTTACTTAAGCATTGTGTTCCAGGGTTTATTCTGAAACATGCAAAACACACTTATCTGTTTGTTGTTAGAGTAACATAATAATTAAATGGCAGCAATGTATTAAAGCGTGTATTTTACTTTTAAAACATAGATTGTCAAAACAATTATTAACTTCAGCTTGTTTAAATTTTGAAAGAATGTATAGTGTTGAAGAAAAACTATCATTAGTGAACTGGTATAACTCAAATCTTAGTTTGAGAAGAGTGCTGCACAACGCAAATTACTATTTCTCTAAAAAAAATTAAATGGAACGCCCTGTATATGAACACATAATTTAAAAGTTTCCAATATTATAAGACTTTTTACGTATAGCTCATAAACTTTGAACGTAGAAATGTTTTAAATTTCATAAAACTATGAATTAGATATTGTCAGTGTTCTTACTCTAAATTAATTTGACTGAATTACTTATTATAAAATTATTTTTGTATTTTGTTTGACAGTGATTCAATTTTTAATTTTAATACTAATACTTGAGAAGAAATAATTTTGTTAAATGCGAAGATGGTGACCGTTAACACCGTGCACACTCGTAATGCATAAACAACATTAAGGTCGGCCTAACATGCCTTTACCGGTTTATAAATAGATCGTTTTCTCTATACTCGTGTCTGTAATACCGAACAGCTTATTTAAATTGCGTTATTCCCCTTTCTAAAGTCGATATCAACAGGTTCAGGCACATTTTTAATTTAGGCTGAAACTGTATAATTTATTACTTAGTCACCTTTAAATGGAAAAAAAGAAATAGCCAATCTTTGTGGATAAATAGTTATAAATTCCTTTGTGTTTATTTACCAATTTGTTAACAGAAGTTGAATTTTAAATTTAACACAAACATAATTGCCTTGACATGACTGCGGATAAACACAAAAGTCTACATTTCTTTGAACTTTATTCACAGTAAAGAATCAATAGGTAGCAGCGCGGGCGATCGGAACCTGCATGCAACCGCGAGAAATATTTTGCTGTCCCATGCTGAAGGATTAAACACCATTCTCTATTGCGCATTGTTATTTGAACCCCTGGGGCCTTATTCTCAAATCAGCAAATGTGCATGTTGAATGCGACATTGCTAAAATATCTACTGAAGCTAATTCTCAAATGTCGCGTACTACAAATTTTCGACATTTTTAATAGAGATATTGTAGAGTAGTCAAAACCACTCTACATTTATCATGTCGTGTACGACACGAACAGAACGATGTTATGTAATTTCATTTCGCAGGTGTGTTGAAGTGGTTATTGATTTCTTGCGCTAAATTACGGCAGGAGAATTATTTATTATTCAAAATGTAGAAGAAAATGAAGTGGCAATGATGAATTTCATGTCTTTTGTGAATTTTTCCCTTAAAATTGCTAAATTGATAGGTATAGGGAATGCTAATACAGGACGAAAGAACATTTGATCCTGAGTCACATGGTATAAAAATATACTAGGCGCTCGATTTAAAAAGCATGACTTTTCGACAGTTGAAATTAGTTCGAATAGAAGTTATTTTTCAACCAGCCTGTAAGTAATCAAGTGCAAAACTGGACATGATCTGAAATAATGTTACTGTAGCCTACTACAGGCCAAAAATGGGCATCATGGTTTTTGATGCACAAAGATGGAAGTATCATAACCAAGGTTCTGCAAGTCTGAGTTATTTCTAAAGAATGAAAATATCTCGGAAACGGTTTTTGTCTATACTCTGTTCACGTTAAGAATATAGCGTTGGAAAGGATAGGACAATATTTTCCGGCTTGTGATTGGTTGAAATTCGAGGCAAGTTTACAATGGTTAAAGTTGACATTCCGGCGCTCGTTCCCGCGAATTAATTTTATGTTGGATAGAGCGAAATATAACTAGAATTGTGAACGTCAGTCGTATTTATGTCATTTTGGTTTGGTGTTGGTGTTTGGTTTGTGTGCTTATTGTTATTTAAAATCGTTTAAAAAATTGTTCTTTTTAGAGCTCTACGGCTACATTGTGGAAGATTTTGAGAAAATTGGGATTTAAATGGGAGAAACGAAGCAGAAATTGTATTTTAATCGAACGTCAAGATATTGTCTTGTGGAGACGTAATTATTTAAACTCCCATTAGAAAATTTCGTACAATGGGAAAGAAAATATATTTCTTGGATGAGACGTGGGTGAATGCCGGTCACACAAAGCCAAAAGTGTGGAAAGATACAACAGTGACTACTGCTCGACAAGCATTTGTAGATGGATTGTCACTTGGTTTACAAAATCCTTCTGGAAAAGGAAAACGTCTGATTGTGCTTCACATTGGTAGTGAAACTGGTTTTGTTGATAACGGATTGCTACTGTTTGAATCAAAAAAAACTGGTGACTGTCATGAAGATATGAACAGTCAAGTTTTTACGGAGTGGATGAAAAATATATTACCAAATCTTGAACCTGGATGTGTAATTGTAATGGACAATGCGCCTTATCACTCAGTCAAGACGGATAAAATTCCTAATTCTTCATGGAAGAAAGGCGCAATAATTGAATGGCTTACATTGAAAGGAATTGTAACAGACAACACTTTATTAAAAGTTCAACTTCTTGATATAACAAAAAAATATGTAAGTGATAATCCAGTGAGTTACGTTATAGATGAAATGGTAACAGAAACTGGCCGTACAATATTAAGATTGCCCCCTTATCATTGCAATTTAAATCCAATAGAACTTGTTTGGGCTCAAGTAAAACATCATGTAGCTGCTAATAATAAAACATTCAAGTTGCCCGAGGTCAAAACATTGCTGCTCAAGGGATTAGATCTTGTAAATGCTGAACATTGGGAAAATTGCGTTAAACATGCTATTGCAGAAGAAAACAAAATGTACCAACTTGATAATATTGTGGAAGATATGGTGGAGGAATTAATTATAACAGCAAATACTGGCTCATCATCAGAATCGCCACCTGACTCAGATTTAGATTTTACAAGTGAATAAATTAACGAAAGTAAATAATAATTAATCTTGTGAGAAATTCTGAATTCACATTATCTACACTTTTGTTATTAATATCTGTCATCCCAGTGAATAAGTGATTAAGTCAAATTTCCCTACTTATCAGAGCAGGTTGTTTTCGATTTATAAATTCACATTGTTTGATATAACAACATGATTGTTCTTGCTGTGCCAGCAATTATTAAATTATTCTGTGTATTTTGTCATTTTGATTTTTGTGTCTCGTGTAACATGTTTTTATAGCTATCAATTAACTGACAGTGATCAATTTTATCAAGTTTACTTTGATTTAGTTTTAGGGTCAGATTAAAACAATGTTCAGATCCATATTAACTTCCAGCTGTGAATCATGGATACAAACGAGTAGCCTGAAAAGAAAAATAGAAGTACACAAATGGAATACTTCCGTACAGCCATAGAAGTTACATTGAATGATAGAATAAAAAGTGCAGATATTAGAGGAGAGCTTGGAGTAGAATCAGTGTTAGAATACATAGAAAAAATAGATATATTAGGTTAAGGTTAGGTTTTGAAATAGATAGCAATTTTTTTATTGCTTTTCTGAACCTCAAGTACGTTTTATTTTTCTACGTGTTTACATGTTGACCAATAAGGCAAATAAAGGCATTATTATTATTAAATAACATGGGCTTTTAATTTTAAATTATCTCTAAAAGAATAAAACTTGCAACAAAATTCAGACTCTGTGGTGAATTTATGCACAACAAATTAAAATTACTACTAAGATTAATTTAATTGTAAATTAAATTAATCGCTTGGTTTGTGTATTCATGCAACAAATTAAATTCTCCTTTAGTTTGCTGTTTTTCTAAATATAAAAATTTTGAATTTACCGCTCTTTCCTTATTGCTCCTATGTAATACGTACGCCGACGCGAGCGCTAACTAGTATATTCTTAACGTGAACAGAGTATAGTTCACTCGTTTGTAAGTACAGCAATCTCCAATTCTTATAATAACCCGAATTGTTGTCACACTAACAGGAAGCGAGATAATCGCGAAAAACCATTTCTTTTGACGTTTGACCTTGAATAACACGTGAAGCCGGCAAGATATAGATGGGGATTTTTAGTATGTTATTTATAATGGCTACATAAAGGTGTTTACAAAAATTCAACTAGGTTGGATTTTTTCGGAAGCTACCGCATTTTTTGAACTTATTTTACTAGACTAGGTAGATACTTCATTTTTATTCATACCACCCAACGTGATTTATCTGTTTATTTTTCTCTCGCGTTATTTTCTGTTATTTATAAAAAAAATACTTAAAATTTCTTTTAAACGAACTTTATTATATTTATTACTATTGTGTCTTATTTGCGTCTATGCAAAGGACTATAATTTAAATCAAGGAAAATTTTTACACATTAAACTAAAAAATAGACAATCGTTTGCCTATCATATAATTAAAACGGTTTAGCGTCATCAAACCCCTGTTATCAATTATTTACATTTACGAAATACGCTTTAGATGTAGTTATAAATTACAGAGTGTAAAGACCGGTTATTGCTTGCTTCAGTTAACTAAGGGGTACGAAAAACCGTGTAAATTCAACACGTATGGTGTCTGTTGTTTCCTGTCTGATTTTTCGATTTGCCAAGTTAAGGTTAAACGAAGTTTGTTTTTGTTTATTGGTTTGGTTAATCTACGTGACCAGTTAACTGATTTCTAAAGAAACTGTCTGGCAATATTTTCAGTCTATTTATAAAAAAAATCGTATTTTCGCCAAATATTTTCCATGTTAAAATCTAAAAGTAGAGTTCTGAAAAAAAATCACACGTGTCATAAATTGTTAAATATTTACGAAACAAACTAAATAATAAAATCCCAACATTTCAAGCATCTCTGCTGGGTACTCCTTTGCTGTTATTTTTTATTTAAAATGAATATTTGTTTTCAAATATTAGATACTCGTTAAGTTTTAAAACGTATGATAAAAAAGCTCGTAGGTTTCCTCCTATGAGTTTTGCGATATGTAGGTAGTTATTTTTTTTTTTTTGTTTTGAAAAAGTAAGCGTAATTTTAATATCCCTACCACAGATTGCCTAAAAATAGATGTGAAACGGCCACATTGGCTTTAAAATTATACACCTTCTTGCCTTCTGAGTCACGAACTACACAAATCTGACATTTGAAAATAAAAGGATAATAGTTTCAATCTTTCACCGGACACTGAATAATAACGAAGAACGCTCAACGTCTTGACGAAGCCATCAAAAGATACTGAAATATTGAGCTTTCTTCGCGATTTTTCAGTGTCCGGTGAAAGATTAAGGCTCACGCCTTGCTTCCCTATATACACGTAAAAGATTACCGACGAGGAATCAGTATAACAGAATAAATATTCATTATATTGATTCAGAATTTTACTAGTATGGTAAATATTATATTCTATATGGGGCTGCTACCAAAATTTAAAAAATAATCGTATAGAAACTAATAATTTTAATTCTAAACTAAAGGCTGTCGCCCAGTACAACGTTATCATATCCGCCACAACGCGTTGCATGCCTGTTTTGACGCTTGCAGAACGCGTTGTGCAGGCAAAAACTTCCATAGTTATTGAGACATAGTCCGAGAACGCACTGTTGGGATACCTGTGTATGCGATACATTTTAAATTAAAAAGTTGTACGATGTTTCATGGTATGTCCTTTCGAAATTTCGTTTAAAAAAATTCTAGAAAAGTGAACTCATGGCAAGGTACACACGGTATATTTACTTCAAATAATTAGAATATTTTTAAGGTATCAGTTTGCTAGAGATGACTTAGAGAATGCAAGATGCAATTTATTAATACAAGTTATAAACGCATCTGAAACAGAACTCACCCAAATTCTGAGGGAGTAACAAAAGCGATATTATAAAAAAATATTTATTTAAAAACTTAAATTAAATTTATAAAACCATATCGTACTTGTCTTCAATTAAGAAGTTATAGTAGCTTGTATTGATTTCAATATTTTTTTTTAGCAGAATACAAACGAACTCGATGAATAACCAATAAAACTATCGTAAGTACAAAATACAATAATTTTATATATAGTTTACGTAAAGTAATATTTAACCCCATCTACAGACAATTAACTGAAAATATTGGCGATTTCTTTCCTACTGGACGAAGAATTTATTGATATTGCTCATTGTTTGAAAACATTAATGATTCCTAAACATTCAGACCTTATCAGTTGTTCTTTTGTAAACATGAAAATTATTAAAGAGACACGATTTAGATTGTGATCTGTATTTACCTTAAAATGTAACATATGCAAAGTAATTTTTCATTTAGACACTGAAGGAATAAGTACAGAAAAACTAGATGTAAATATGGGAGCAGTTTCTACATTTGCGGGGGACAATTGTCCGATGTTGTAGATGTCTAAGGATATGTTTGGAAAACACCAAACAGAACTTTTTAAAAGCATTACAGATACCACTTGGATTTCCAAACAAGAGGCAGGAAGAGAAGAAGCTAAGAGAAGTTAGCTAAGGAAAACGGAGAATTAGATAAAGCTGAAACTCTGATAACTATAATATCCTGAGTGGTAACCATAAATGAATGTATGAGGTTAAAAAGAGTCGAAGTCCGAAATTTTTGAAAATCTGTTTATTACGCATATTTTATGTACTTGTATGTACTATTATTTAACGCAAAAAAACCTAACTTTGGTATTGAAGGCGGATATATAACGGTTAGAAAAGACATTTTAAATGAACATGGACCTAAGTCAAGGATTTGGGACTGCTTTGTTCTGGCACAGCTATCTGTCTAATCTATCTATCTATCTAATCTGTGGCCGATTATTTTCTGTAATAGAGCGAATGAAAAAGAAACGTCCAAACATTTCTAACATATTTGAAATAAAGAAACTGATATTTAAAGATTTCCTAAATTTTAAGGATCACCATGACTCTATTTCGCAGAAAATAATTCAAAATGAAAATCAGAAATACCAAGTGACTAAATATAAACTTTTCAAACTTTCTAAGTATCATAAAAATGAGATTGTTATGTTGCAAAATATGTCGTGCCTTGTGTGGAATGGTTTCATCTATTCCACAGAATAACTTATACATATCCTGGTAAATTGCCTGTAAAACAAGCAAAAATTAAAAATGTTCAAAGTCTGTGCTGTTTTTTGGATGAAAATAATAGAGATTATTATAATAACTTAAAATCCATTTCACCAGAAGTTAAAATAAATGAAGGAGAAGCAAATAAAATATTAATATTTATACAATTAATTTATTAATTATACATAAATATGACAATTATTAATAAAATTTAGTTCAGTTTAGTTAAATTTCTGTTCAAAATTAATGCACCACTTACTTTTTTGATTTCATATTTTTGTTTAATTGGCGATGTTTTAATACTAAAGCTTAGGTGAGTTGCTTCAAAATAAATAAATTTTAAAACTTATTACGGCTTGTGTATCCATCAAACTAGTCATTAGATGAAGTTGTTTCATTAAGATACGATTAAAGGCCGCCGCTCACTACACCGTACCATACCAAGACCGTAGCAGGCCCTGCACTAGCACGCAGGACGCTAGAATGGATGAGCATCGTATTGCACAACGCGTTTTCTGTCCGCTTTGACGCCAACATGCATCAATATAATTTTCAACTTAAAGTCGTAATTCCTATAAGATTATAATAATTTTGTTTATTAAAAAATACTCCAAATAGAATTACTACTTCCTAAAAATGCACACATCAGTCGTGGACGTTGCATACAATTACAAACATGAGATAAACAATCTTTTAAAAACGTAAACAACTTATAACTGAAATTACTAAATTACCCACTGATCGCGAGCTCGCACTCTTTCGTGTCGAAACGTGACCAAAATCGTGCGCTATGGTCAAACGAGTATCGAAATATTTTAACAAGTAAAGCTTGTTTTACACTGAGTGATTTTTGCCAGCGTTTTTATTGCAGCGATTGCCCGCCGCGAGTAATTGCTTTGTGTAAATGATAAGTCGCTGGTGCAATTTATCGCAAAATAGTGGTCGCCTATGCGATTATCGAAATTAGAACAAGTTCTATCCGCTTACGATTTTTCCATGCAATCTAGTTATATTCCTAGTAATATTCAACGACAAAACGGACAAGGTGTATCAATACAAATATTTTGAAGTTATTGATAGTTGCTTACGACCGTTAACGATAACCACGTTTCGTTAAACATATAAGTCAAAGTGTTTGTGAAAAATAAAATGGAAGAAAGAAATAATGCCTGGACGAAAAACAACACTGAAGCACCACTACTGGTACTACTGGTGTACTAATCATTTACCGGTTGTTAAATAGCACTGAAGTTGCTTATAATCTGTGGAGGTGATTACATGATGTGATAGAACGCTGCGATAATTTTCTCACTGCGATTAATCGCCTCGTCTAAAGCTAGCTTAACGAATCCGTATTTCGCGTCTCATGTTATACCCGTTACTCAGTAAGGAATACTACGATTAAAGAGCATACTGTAATTTAATCCTCAAGAAGTAATAAAATAATTCAATTTAATAATATATTAATAATATTAATATTGAATATATTGAAAGTTTCATTGAAACCGTTAATCTCCGACTTTTTAAATAGGTATAATGAAGACATTATTAAAATTAAACATATAGTAAAATTTAAATTTGTTATGAATAAACAAAAAATCTGAAAACTAATAAATATTACATTTAAGTTCTGCGATAAAAAGTGATATTAAAATGTATTTATTTTGAGTTGGTTTTTCTATTTTGATTTACGTGTCAACACTTCAATAAAAAAATGTTAAAATTTATTTTAGCTTGACGAGTTTAATTTACCTCTAATCATCGGTCCGTCACCATTCCTCCTTTTGTAAATGTATTCTATTTTTTTTTTTTTTTGTAAGTTGAACAGAAACGACTAACAGTAAACTTAAAATATGAATTTTAAGATTAGTTTAGAAGCTGCCAACGAAGAGGACCAGCGGATAAAAGGTGATGTGCGATGAGTCGACAAATTCGGCAATCTTATTACCTCGGAAACTCTACAAAGACTTTTTGCCGAAAACGCAAGCCGTCTTTGCGGTCACCATAAAACAGACTTGATGGGTTCACTGAACTTCGCATACAACAAAGTAGAACATGTATGTCACTCAATAAACCACTTGCAGACTTCACTTGTACAGTTAAATAAACATGCGATTGCAAAACATTAAAAACAAATAGTTGCATCTTATTATAACGTGTTATAACTAGGAAAAAAAAACAATACAAACAAAAGTCTCAAATAAAAAACAAGTTTCTTAAGACGTGATTTAAAACGTATACTTTACACTATTTTTTCTATTTGGTTCTTCGGTATGAAAAAAGCTTATAAATCTGCCTTATTTTGTAATTTAACACTCGCCGCCCGTCTGGGGTCTTTTTTGACCCCATGTAAACTAGAATCTATTTTTTTTATTAATACAGAAAAATTTTGTTTGAATAATGGTGGTGGCTGAAATTTAAAATAATTTGTGAACTTATAAAATGTTTTAGTTACATTTATAATTTGCGATGTCAACAAATAATAGATTTAAGAACATATTTGATAAAACATAATTTTAGCACACGCGTCCAGTTTTAGAAAAAGAGTCGAAGACGAGTTTTCTAAATGGACAAGAGTGCCAAAATGTCCTATTACACTTCATAGTATTTTTTCTATTTTGGTTCTTAGACATGAAAAAAACTGAACTGGACGCGTACGTTAAAATACGTCTTATGAAAGTTGTTGTTTAATGTACTATTATTTACTTTATTTTCGCAAGTTATAATTTATCTGCATATGATTTTAAAAACCTGTATGTGTATAAAATTAACCGCAAAATGAAAACTTGAATATGTTGCTCAGTAAAGTGAAAGTATATTGTTTACAGTTACACAATTTTGATTTTTTGCAGTGCTTACTTCAATTCACTGTTCGTTTGTATTGTACCCGCCAAAAAAAAAAAAAACTGGGACAACTCTGCATGCATTTTTCAGTTATTTTATTAGTTTGAATGCAGCTTTAAACAATTCATCTTGTTATTTAGAGCTTGTTTCTAAGGTAATGTAAAAAACACTTCATCATAATTACAGTAGGATACATTACACGTCTCAGATTTTTTGGCGGACACAGTACAAACTAAACGTTTTAAAAAATCATGTAACCATTTCGAATAAATCAGTCACTTCTTTTATATTACAATTATTACCGCTTGATTTTGTACACCGTTACCATAGCATGGACCGGAAAAAGTTTTACGGTTTACTATTGCAACAAAGCGCTGCGATGTTATTTATAAATAGAATGTGTGCACGACTCAAGATATTTAAAAGCGCAGTGCGACTAGCCACATTGAACAATCGGCAAACCAAAGAAATAGTACGGCATGATTTAAAATAATATCGCTGTTGTCTGGATTATCGGCAATGGCAGACGTATAGTGCAGAAGCAGTTCGTACTTCATGCTTCTATTTACAGCTATTATCATCTTCTGGAATTATATGTATCTGTTTTTACCCTGACGGTATTTGACTGATTAAAAATTACGTAAAAGCGTGCGTAACATTTAAAGCTTTATTCTCATTATCCGGCAAGCGGCCTGCAATGCACGAAGCCGGAACGGGCTCTGCACGTGCTCAGCAAATATTGTAAGCTATGAATTCAATGCATTTCCCGAGTTGCATTTTCATTATTCGCGCACCGGCCCGGCAAAGCACGCTGCTTGCGTGAGGGGTTTCTAACAATATTTTTCGAGTACGTACCGTGCCGATTCTGCGTGTTGCAGAGTCTAGTTTAGTATTATATGAAGTATGACAGAAATGTTGAAACGTCAGCAAAGAGTTAATTTTTCATCCGAAATGGATGAAAAATTAATAGGTTGCATTATTTGCCGAGCACGTGCACAGCCCATTCCGAGTCCGTGGACTGCAAATCGCTTGCACAATATTGAGAATAAAGCTTAATGCTTCCGTTTAACCCCCCCGTAGAGTTGGGCTGTCGCTGTCTGGTTTCAGTCGGAAAAACTTCCGGACTCCGCTGTCTGATCAGAGATCATAACGGCACGATACTCAGTGCCATTTATTTATAGGTAATGTTATGTTCTTATCTTTTATAAAGAGACCTGCACATTAATTTACATTTGGAAACCTGCATGTTACGTGAATAAAAAAATTCTAGTATAAGTGAATATATTTTTTAATGGATTTTCTAATGCATAAAATTTAAAATAGTGTTTAAATTTTACATTAAATGAATATGAAAATTTTAAATTTAAGATTTTCTATTAAAATTCTATTTGATTATATCCACAATTAACGTAAACAAATAAATAAATGAGATGAGTGGTTTCGATTTAATAAATACAATTGTTTATGATTTTTATAGGAGCACAAACGCAAAAATATGTAGATAAGTATTTTTCACGACACGTGTAAACTTTATTTTTTTCTTGATTCTTTAATGGTGAGTTTATAGAGTAACTAACACTAACAACTAACGTTTAGTGATTAATCATTAAACACAGTTGAAATTAAGGTTAAAATGTATGCATAAGCAGAAGCGGTTTATACAACTTCGCTAATAACTAAGCATTAGTAACTAACATTTAAGGGCCGGAAATCGGAATTTAAAGGTCTCAACTTTACAAGAAAAACTGGCACATGTTGCATATTCTTTACAAATAGATCTGCAAGTTACAAATCGCGCCTGCGTAGTTCATTAAAATTCTTTTTACCAACGTAGTAATATGAAGTTTCACATATTAAGATACTTCGATTTTTATGGAAATACAAGATAGGGTTAAAAAATTGGTAATCCTTAACATACTTTCAGCGCTTTGATTAGAAATAAACTAGAAGTATAGAAACTTTCTAGTGTACACGGACTTTTTAAAAAAAACTTTCAAAGTAACTTTACAAGTTTTCCTGTATGCGTCAATTGAGCTTTACGCTTGTCCGCCGTAACATAAAAATAATAAACCAGTCACACTCCGAGAAGTCTATGTGGCATGCAATAACCACTACAGCTCTGGTCGACTGGATATAAAAAGTTGTTTGTGTAACTGACAATATGCGTTTGATGTAAACTACGTGTGTAACAGAATTGCCTTTATAGTTTCTTTCAAATTAATGACAATGAAAACATTATAATACTGTAATGCAATTTTTAAGCGATGTGCAAACCAGAGCGGAAACGACGCGGTGGCGTTACAGTCATAAGTAGAACACACAAATCCGCCACCGCGCCTGTTTTCGCTCTGGTTTGCACATTGCGCCTCGCATTAAAAAGACTGGCATAACATTCGTATCATTTATACTACCGTCACTACAAAATGAATGCAATACAGCGCATGCGTTTGTGTTAATTATAATTTCTGTATAAACAGCTAGTTTGCGTTAGTTGTAAGTTATTCGTGTTTAATATCAAGTTGTTCTTAATTTCCTGTATAAACCATAAGATGAGCGATTTTACTCACAACAAGCACGGTACACTTTAGTTTGCTGGTTCCGGTTTTACTTTATTTATCATACGACACCACGTCGTATATTTCTGACGTTATCTAATTCAGTATGATTTTCTTTATTCAAGGATGTGACGCACAGCTATTGCGTCAATATTTCATTCAAATGTCGAATACAAGTAAATATTTAAAGGTAGTTTGATAGATAATATCATGAAATGATCCACGAAATATGACTAAAACAATGCGCATTATTAGTAGTAATATTTGTTCCCCTTTTTTTGTTTTTAGAGTAGGCTGTGTGAGGGTGACATTTGTGTTGCTATCACAAAAAAAAATATACGGACGTCAGAAATTTCATGATTATTGTTTATGAAACTCGGAACCCCCATTAGAAACTGTTATGAATGATTTAATTTCCTTTTGCCCTACCATTGTCGACCATGAGAAGTATTCTTCCAAATCATTAACACAGTCATTTTTACAAAATAGGAACTTTATAATTCTTGATAATGTCACACTTTGACTTCTATCAAATTACATGCACGTAACCTAACGAGAAAAAACACAGCCTACTAGAAAATCAAAAGATCGTGAATGTTTTATACCATTCCGATTAACAAATATTTTTTGTTTGTTATAATCGTTGTTACTAACGAAGTGCGTACTTAAATAATAAAATTCTCACCTATGACACTCAGTTCATTAAATGGGGTGATATTAGAAACAATTAGTCTATTGAAATTATTTCTTTTATTTATTTCTTGCAAATTTAGATTTCTAAATTGAAAGCTAACTCTTTCAAACGCACTTTCCAGAAGGTAAATGCAAATTAATACTTACAAACAATAAAGATAGCACAGTTCAACGGTAATATACAATCTTATTTGCATGTTAGAAGGTCCTATTTTAATCAAATCGGAAATAATGGAAAAATATTACCTGGACTGAAAATAAATAACTGTTGATAAAATAAGACACTGGAATGTATACGGAATTCAAAAAACACATGGTACAGTGACAAAATGATCTATGATATTATTAGTAAGAGAAAAGAAATAACTTCCTGTTGATTTCAAGTTTACATAAGTAACAGGATTAATAACTATATGAGAATGTAAAGTTTGGACTAATCAGTATAAAATGTAAATTATTGATTTTTAAGAAAATTTCAAAAACAAGTCAATTTTTTTTATTTATATTGCGCATTGTTCGGCATTGCATCTGAATATACAGTGTAACAGACAACCCTCAAAGTTGAGTTGATATTTTAGTAATTCCCGTGGCTCTCTACAACTATGATGTTATAAAAATTTTAACCTCTTTCATAAGAACACTTTTTAGAAAATTAATAATGAAAACTGAAAAGTAGAGTAATGAAAAATGGAAAGCAGTTTTAAGTTGAGCACTCCTAAATGCATTTTAATTTAAAAATAAATAAATTTAATATATTAAACATTGCAAAAGAATAAAATTATCCTAAATGCTCAGAATTTTCAGTTGAGAATAATTGTAATCTCAACACAAACATTGCTACTGTTAGCTTAATGAAGTGGTTGTAGGTGTCAAAAAGGCGGTCAGAACGAAGGATAATTCGCACAGGTTCCAAGGATATAAAACAGAATATTCCGATATGTGAACTGAAATTCTCTCTGACAGAGCTGTAGGGTAATATTTAGAATTTTTGTAAAGCAAATTAATTCCTATCAGGGTTGTACTGCAAATCCAGATGTTCTCGACATTCCTACATTGTGGATAAGCATGATGAAACACCATTACATTAAGCAGTACCCGTCTGAGAATACCTGAACAATGTTTAATGTTTCCCGGCCTGTGGATTGGAATACGAGGTTTAGTGG
The DNA here is from genome assembly GCA_036172665.1 of Prosopocoilus inquinatus. Lineage (NCBI taxonomy): Eukaryota > Metazoa > Arthropoda > Insecta > Coleoptera > Lucanidae > Prosopocoilus > Prosopocoilus inquinatus. Next base: position 49,530,007 of record CM069870.1, read on the forward strand.
TTTGGCCTACCAGATTGCCTGCTCTGAAACCTTTAAAATGTTTCCTTTTGGGATTTGTTAAGTTAGTTATATAAAGAGACACCCAAAAATTGAAAGATCAAATTAGAACAATAATTATAACTATACAATCCGAAATTAGTCGCAAAATTCTGCAAAAGTTTCAAGCTAGATTAGTACATTGCCAAGAAGATTACTCTGTGGCAACTTTATTACTTCAGGATATTTTATACCGTAGATTTATTTACATTTTTATCCAACACCTGTTTATTATGAAGTCATAATAATGTCATTTTTGATTATATATATAATGAGGTCTATAAAACACTAGTGGAATTATAAACCTTTATTAAACTGTTGTTCAAAATTGGCATTACTAAGACTTCATAATAAACAGGTGTTGGATAAAACTATTTATTACACTGGTGTCTTAACACCAAATAAGTCACTCAAGAAAAATTAGCCATTCCTTTCGTGACTTATTTGCCTTATAAGACACTTGTATAATAAATAGGTATAATTAAAGTGCATTTAGGATCGCTGAAATTAAAACTCTCTCAGTTTTCATTATTAATTTTCTGAAAAAACTTCTTATTAATGAGATTTTTATAGCGTCGCTTTGATAATTACGGAGTCTATTGAAATATCAACTCGAAAAAAGATCACAGAATTTTCTTAAAAATTAATAATAATTTACTTTTTATACCGATTATTTCAAACTTAACGTTCGCACTATACGTATTTTATAGATAATATTACCAGTAGAACGTATGAATTTCGTGGCAACCACAGCATTATGTTTGCAGGGATTTTAATTTCATTGATGTCAAGGTTGGATCAGCAAAAAAGATAAAGTACAAACACGCAAATAAATCAAATCGGATAGAAGAAGCAAATGCAAAATGTAAGCTTTAAAATCGACAATAAGAAATTTTAAACCTGAAATAACGCTCAAAATGCGGCGAGCATTAAATTTGGCATGTACTCAAAAATTCGAAACCACTAGTCTAGATATACGTCAATTTTAGTTTGGAAAAACTGAAATGAGAATGAATGTCTTAGTATTTATAAACTCATCTCTCTGGCGCCATTGCATAAAATCATAAATGAATTTATTCAATTGAACACTTTCTTATCTCATTTCATCTCTCAATTTCTAATAACTTATATCGGTTAAGTTGTTAGGAATTGTGTAAAAACATTCTTATCGATAATGGGGTTACTCTATCTGTTTATATAATTAACAGTTCCAGCAAGTAAATAGTTATTAAAACTTTAACCGGACACTGTTTAAGGAACACTCAATGTTTCAGTATCGATTCGTGTTTGTTCCAATTTAAACAGTGTCCGGTTAAAGTTTTAAAAAACTATTTACTTACAAATTTCATTGGACAAGAGTTGACCTCAATAATAGTTCTGGCATCAGAAAAAGTATAATTCAAATATGCAGATATTTAAGTCTATCAGAAAAATATTGCAGATCGGTGTACGACAGGCAACACAAAATGAAAGTACTTTATTAAGCGAACAATTTAGAAAATTTTGTTGCAAATCGTTTTTGAACAATTTACGATCGAAAAACAATTTCTTGCTTGTCACCCTGTAATGATAAAAATATATTTCTAAGCTTAAGGTCTCAAGTACACATGTACCATTTTTTTTTTAAACTTAAAATTAAATAAGAACAAATACAATAATGGCTGCGAACGCCAGTTTTTAGATAAAATATACTGAAATTTCTTTTCTATATTCAATTTTATTTTGATACCTGAGATCAAAACATTACAGTTTAGTTAAACTCAAAGGAGATAGAGGACGTTAAAAAAATTGAATTTCCTTCCGCACTTCTTAAAACTTTGACATATTATCTTAAAAGTTAATAAATATAGGATGGTTTACAGACTTTCTGACAAGTTTTGCCATACGAAAGCTCATATTTTTTTCCATTTATTTAAGGAAATAGAAGACTTAAAAGTTTTGATTCTAATTATATATTTTAATGGTTCAAAATCATTTACATTTTTGCATGAGTTGCTTAAAATTCAAAATCGTGTAAATAGATAATTACAATAAATGTTCAACATGTCTTCCTTCCACTTGAATGCATGCTTCACAAAGACGAAATAAGAACTAAAGAGTTTTTCACTGGAACGAAAAGGTTTGATTGATTACTAATTTGAGTAACAGCATTTAAAAAAAAAAATCGGACGTATTTCTTTTTCTTAAAATTACATGAGCTTTCATATGGAAAAGCCTGTTCTGAATTTCTCTGAATACTGGGTGTCTCATGACGTACGCAGGAGAATGAAAGGGCAGCTGTAGGACATCAAAATAAAGCTTTTTTCTTAATTCGCTTTTGACCAAAACCCAATAATAAGAAAGTTACAACAGTTTAACTTTCTTAATTTCTTCTTTAATTTACACCTATAGCTTCTTAATTAATAAAAATGATTTCACAAAATGCAACTTCATTGTTAAATAAACTCTAAATTTATTAAAACCACCATTCATAAAATATCTTTGTTAATCTGTTTCCTCTTTTTGTTTTTAATTAGTAGGCGTTGGAGAACGACATGAAAACCCGTTTTTTGGCGTTAAAAGAAAAAATAAAATATCCGTAACTTTAACGTGACTACACTTTTTTTTTTAAATTGTTTATTGTACAGTAGTATTCAATTAACTCATAAATGCCTCAAATTTGAATTTAAAACGTAAAATATTACTACAGGAAGTAACTTTTGGTTGTTAATTAAATTCACTTTGAACTCTTGTCACTTTTAGTTATTGGTTTTTTACCAAAAATTTATTAAGAAAAAAGCTTTAATTTGATCTCCCCTAACTATCCTTTTAATCTCCTCCGTAGGTTATGAGACACCCTGTATAATGTGACTTCAATTTTATTGCAGCTGAGATAGGGTAGGTTTCATTCTTTTTCTAACTTTTTGGGGGTACACTTATGGAACTTTCAAGAGGATATTGTGACCTCTTTCTCTCTCTCAGAACCAATTGGGTGTACCAGTTCAATAACGATAAAGTTAACCAATTTCAAGACACATATTTGCTATTTCGGCTTTGAATTCAATTTTGTTGTCTTCATGATGGTATTTGTTCAAATTTGTCTTATCCAAGAAATAATGAATGCATTAGAAACTTAAGAAAAAGTTTGTTCAGATACAGGCTGTCCCCAGAGCTCCGTAAAAGTTCCATAACTTTCTTGCTATTCCAGGTATCGACTCGATTTTTTTTTTGTATAATAGAAGCGCTTCTATTGCACATCCTAAAATTATCTTCGTTTGTATACAGAGTGTCGAAATATTGTAAAAATATTAAAGTTACGTTTTTTTTTTTTTAAATTGAAACATCCTATTTTGACTATTTTTGAATTTAACACTAAATTCTACGTTAAATTTATTTGTGTCATTTTTACGTATCAATCATACTTTTTGATGCGAGTCAATTTTTTCTTGAAAATTCCCGGATGCAAGGTTCCATTCAAAAATTCGTAACTTCTAAACCATTAAAAATAACGCAACCTATTTTTTTCAGTCAATGCCAAGGCTGTGACCAATCTTTTGAGATCAAGCCGGGGTATTCCAAGGCGTGCTACGATTTTTTTGAATATGAATATTTATAAATAACAAAAACTCCATTTTTTCAAATAGAACATCCTGTATATTTTCACACCATTCCATAGCGTTTTTGACAAGCTTTTTAATGATATACGGTGTGTAGGATTCAATTCTGATATTCGACGAGTTATTGAGAAAATAGTAATTTTTAGATGTAAATATTTAGTAAACAACTGAAAGTTTCTAGTAGATTCGTGCCAAAATGAAAAGCGATTAAAATTTTAAACCAATCTCGCATTAGTTACGGATATATTGTGTCAAAAAGTGCGAATTTCATTGGTTTAATATTTTATTCGCTGTGCATGATTATCCGCGATCGATCAGTAGGACTGCGGCTTTAATCTAAAAATGATCCTCCCAGTTGGCGTGAAATAGAAGTTCTCTTGATGATTCATCAAAATTTTATCTTAAGTACTCGAGAAATTTCACGAGAAACTGGTTTGTATGTCAGTTTCAAATTTTAACTTAAGTACTCGGGAAATCTCAAAAGAAACTGACTTGTATGTCAGTTTCTCCCGAGGACTCAAGCTAGAATTGTCATAAATCATCAAGAGAACTTCCAATTCACAGAAACCGGAAGGATCATTTTGAAGTTGAAGATTCGATATGTGGAATAGCAAGAAAGTTATGGAACTTTTACGGAGCTCTGGGACAGCCTGTATTTGGTAAACAATATAACATCATTACAAAACACTATGAAAGAACGATTAAATATATTTTCATAAAAAAAAATTAAAAAAGTTACGAGTGTTTTAAAAGTAGAAATGACAAAATTTAGGTCATACTGTTACTTCTGTCGTATGCCAATTTTTAATACCCTTATACAAAATGAGAGATAGGCTACCACCATTGGTTGATTTAACACCTCTCTCACTTTATGCCAGCGTTTTTATCAATCTTGCGTGGTATCAAACGGGCCAAAAGTTGTAGGTAGGTCAAAAACTTTAAAAAGCATCGAAAGAAATTAAAATAAGAATTTTAACATCCGGTAGTTCCGTTATTATTAACTTTGTACAGTAGGAAAAAGATTGAATATTTAGAACAGAAAATAAGTTATTTTAAAGTAAATGGTAAAACATTATAACCCAAAATCTGTGAGTATATAGGTACCTATACAGGGAGATTCAGGCAACCCATTCATTAGAAGTTTACGGATTTCCTCTTTGAATTTCTATTTTATATTTTGCGGTTATAAGTTAGCGATAATGATCTATTAAAATATAATATTTCCAACTTTCGGACACTTCCCTTGTACCGGAAGTTGCTGTCAACTTTCTTATTTTAAATAGAATACCCCATTTTTTATTACATTTCTGAAATCTTCATGAAATTCTAAAAAGATTTTGTGTAACATGTGATACAAGAAAAATTAGCCGTTTTAGAGATATTTCCATTGTTTAAAAAAAGTTCAAAGTTGGAGTACCTTGTTTATGATGCTGCCATCTTTTTGTAACAAAAGCCATAATTTCAATTTTTGGCCTGTAGTAGGGTATGCTAATAAGCTTTCAGCTCATACCTAATTTTACACAAAATCGTTTACGGGCTGGTTCAAAAGTAACTTCTATTCGAACTGATTTCAACTATCGAAAAGTCATGTTTTTTAAATAGAACACCCAGTATTTTTTTATACCATAAGAATCAAAATTAAATGTTCTTTCGAACAGTATTAGCATTCCCTATACCCATCTCTTACCTTTCTCTTTCTATTCATGGTTTTCTCTTTGAGACATCAATTTTTTTCACTTTTCAGTATTATTCCTGAATAGTGTGCTAAGAAAATTTAACAAACTGAGGTTTTCTAAATTAATTTCTGACTGTAATTTCAATTTCATTTTAAAAACCGACAAATAATATTTAAATACACATCTATCATCTGAACTTTTTGTTTACATATGCCGCATGTATTAGAATTCATGGTATGACTATTTACATTTACAAGGAGAAATTTACACTTACAATACAAAATTTTATGAAAACTAATAAATAAATCAAAAATATTAAAAATAATACACAAATTGTTGGTTATAATATTGGCTCTAAGTTGTCCTCGGCTATTATTTATTAGTAATAACTTTCTACTGTATCTAAGTAATAACGCATTTTCCTCGATATAACAACTTTTTTTTATTAACTTCTTGAATTGTCGATTTTTTTATCATTAAATATCTTTAATATGTCTGTGTTTGATTATCCATTTTTTCCTACTAGACGGATGATTTCGAAATTATAATTTCTCTAGTTTTCACAGCCCACTATTTAAAAATAATACCGAAAAATGGAAAAAAATTACGTGTTAAAAAGAAATCATCGATAACGAGTGAACTATAAGAGATAGGTATAGGGAATGCTAATACAGGACGAAAGAATATTTAATCCTGAGTCACATGGTATAAAAATATACTAGGCGTTCCATTTAAAAACATGACTTTTCGACAGTTGAAATTAGTTCGAACAGAAGTTACTTTTCAACCAGCCTGTAAGTAATCAAGTGCAAAACAAGACATGATCTGAAAGAATGTTACTGTAGCCTACTACAGGCCAAAAATGATCATCATGGTTTTTGTTGCACAAAGATCGCAGTATCATAACCAAGGTTATGCAAGTCTGAGTTATTTTTTAAAAAATTAAAATATCTCGGAAACGGTTAATTTTTCTTGTATGATATGTTGCACAATCCATTTAAAATAAGAAAGTTGACAGCAACTTCCGGTATAAGCGGAAGTGTGCGAAATTTGAAACAGAAATTCAAGGGAGAAGTCCATAAACTTTTAATGAAAGGGTTGCCTGAATCTCCCTGTATACTCACTGCCAAAATGTTATGACGTAAAAAAATTCAATATAGTTTAGCTTGTTTTTAACAAGGAGAAATAATTTAAATATGTCACCCAAAAACTCTTAGGCCCGGTTTCTCAGTCACAGTTTAACTTTAATTTTCAGTTTATTTACGCAGGCACAGATGGAAATTAACTGAAGATTAAAGTTAAACTGTGACTGAGAAACCGGCCCTAATGTTATTGGCTGCTCAACATTCAGTTTTACACATCTTTTCAATCTGAATATAACAATTAATGTAATTTAAATGATATGACAGTTTCAGTTAATTTAAAACTTGTAAGCAAACCTGTTGCTAGAACAGATTATTTGATGAATTTATAAACTTTCTAAATAACCCAAATTAATTTCCGATTTCGTTTCATAGTCAAAATGACCTGCAAAGTTACTCCTTCTCTTTTGCTTTAAAAATTAAAGATAATTAAAAAAAAATGCATTTAACAAAAATTCTACAAAATACAAATGCTTGCCTGCTGTTTTCTTCACTTCTTAAATATAACAATCAAAGAATCGTTGCTCTGTTTATCAATTGGCATTTTATCCTCTTTGCAGGCATACAGAAATTTTCAACAACTGACTATGACGCGTAAAAGACTCTTCTAAACCGTGAGATCCAGAAATATAAAGAAATATTGTATTATTGAATGTTGATTCTGTATTTATCACCAAGAAATGAATTTGATGTTTCTTATACTGTATGTCTCTAAATTCCATGGACATGGTTTAACCACAGATTCCTGAGCTCAAAATAAGACGATTTAATCAAACTCATCTACATCCAAAAATGCTTCGTTGTTTTGCTTCAAAGTTCTTGAAGAAAAGAGTTAATTTTTCTTATAACAAAGAAACGCCTGATTCCATTTGGATGATATTGGGTATGAGATCCCACAGGAAGATAAGTCACATTTACAGGTGGTTTTCGTTACTTGCAGACACTGAAATGTATCCTACCAACTGGAAAGGCAACGCTCATATAACTTGTATTACTGGCGCTATGAGAGATAGAAGACACTAGGGACCTCCAACTTTTTCTGTTTCGTGTGTTCTTATAGTGCATTGTGTGTAGGTTGTTCTTGTTTGCTTTAAAGTAGTACTTATTGGCTTCATGTTTACCAGACAAGGATGGAAATACCTACAAGGCGCGGATAGCGAGGCTACGCAATTTAAGCCAGGCGCTGCCATTCCAGGTCGTAAGATACATTTCAATGCTTGCAGTGAACTGCTAGTGTGAAAAAGGCGATTGGAAAATAACTGTAGTTAATAAATTTTTAGAAAGAAGCATTGGATAGAAATCTTTTTCATGTCTTTGCAATTTTTGATATTTCTTACCGTTTATACCAGCAATAGACGATCATAAATTTCATGTAATTCACGTCAAATTTTTGACAAAGCGTAAATTTTAACAAGTATTGCGATGAAAAACATTTGGAACATCTACTTCGTCGCAAACATATTTCAATTTACGTTTTGTTCAAAATTTGACGTAAATTACATGAAATTTATGATCTCTGTTGCGGCCTTTAGCCACAAAATACGAAAATCTAAACGGCTGGAGAGATACGTATGAAAACGGGTATATTAAGTTATCTTCTACGTGTATAACTAATTTATTTTAAGAGTTATTCATTAGTAATCTTTTATATTAATATCTGTTTTTTTATTTATTTACCAAAAAGTGGTACTGCAATGTCAGGTCAAAAAGCGATAGTAAGATGTCGCTATTTTATCTGTTCAAAAAGTGGTACTTATGCAAATAACTAAACTTTGACAATGAAAGTCATTTTGACTTTGAGTTGAAGGTTACTGCAAATGAAGCAATGTTGCAATATTTTCTTTTCGACACAAGGTGCATTTTTCATTTATTAAATTATATTGCCTAATTAATCGTTGCAAATCTTTCCTAAACACGTAATTTAAAAATTTGTCCGTAGCAATACGTTTGCCAGAAGAAGAACTTTTCAATTCGTCTCGTTTTTTCGTCAATATATCCCCTATTCACTTTTATGACATCTACAATAAGTAATTCTAAATGAAAAGTACGCTTACAAATTTAAAAGTTATTGTACTCACTGCAATAATTTTCTCTAATCGTTCAATAATTTCCATTTTTCCCAAATCTGGCCTGTCCGTTTGGTACCTTAAGAATGCTTTTTGTATAGCAATTTTCATGTCGCGTCTTACAATTTTCACCATTTTCACATAAAATGATCAATTATTTATATAATAAATTGACTTGCAAAATTATCATAGGTTCTAGATTAAAACGGATATTTCTTAAAGTTGAGAGTTGACAACACCGGTTGATCTATCTGATTTGAAGTGTCACATTTTGGCATATGTTATGACATGAAATTAATTTGTCTAATGGCCAGTTGCATCAAACACTTAAGGTCAGCTTAACCTTAAGCACCGCTTAGAATGTGATTTACTGAATGTTGTGTAACCTCAAATGTCACATTATAAGCAGTACTTAAATTTAAGCTCGACTTAAGTGTTTGGTGCAACCAGCCATAATTTAACTTTAATAGCCAACCTAATAAAATAAAATCACGACCTACTTGATGGTAAATAAAAAAAAAAACGGATATTAGCGGTTCACTTTCTTTTTAGATTCAGAGTAGGCCCTATTATGGTGACATTTTTGTTGGTATCACAATGAAATGTAGACGTCAGAAAATTGACTGACGGTTATTTTTTATTTTATGGTTAATATTTTTTTTGAATGCTACCACTGCCACTATTGCCAGTTGGACTAAAGCAAGACTGAGCATTCAATTGATAATTATTTATTTTTTTCATTCAGGAAGTAATTACGTGCATCGGAATTTAAATAGTAAGATCTTCTTGCTGTTGCTGATGACCTAGAACTTTTTCCATGACCATTTGGACCTTATTTAGAATTCTGTCTGTTTCTTTCACCACCTCCTACAACGCGCATATGTTTAGATTCTTCTGCTAACATGGCAGTTCTTCAAATCCGCTTCGTTTTTTAAATTTGGGCGGACCATTATACAATAATTAAACGCCTTCGCTATTGCACGTTTAGTTCCGTCACTTATAACTTTTGGCATTTTGACATTATAATAAAAAATATATTTGTTCTAATTTACTTTTTACTTCAATTATGCCACCGTAGTCCACGTTGTCTACGTATTGGGAACACAGTCAGCACTGCTGAAGTGACACTGTCATTATTTCTTTCATGTCAGATTTTGACTTCCTTCGAAATACCTGCACGTAATTTAACGAAAAACAGCATAGCCCTCTAGAATCTAAAAATAGGTGAACAGCTAATATTCGCAAATTTTACTATCTGTTACTGCTTAAAAAAAAAGAAAAATCTAAATGCCTGTAGCGTCTCTTTGGCAGTATATTTTAAATTACAATTTTAATTTAGCAGACTGTACACAGAAAAACAAATGCCTGTCATAGTTTACAAATGAATGACTTTCTCAAAATACATAAAAGGCAAAGAATGTGTACCTGCTTTTAATAAACAATAGATTTTTTTATTTTGTCGCTAAACCGTAAGTAATTTACAATTACACGAAAAAGTTTCCTATCAAATGTTTCTATCTAAAAATGTATTAACTAAAGTTATCTTCTTAACCTGAAAACAGTTATAGTAAAATTTGTGTTGTGGCAACCCTGCTTTTCATACTCGTGGTTCACTGCAAGTAACTAAAACCACCCGTAAATGTCACTTACTTTTTGTAGGGCCTCATACTCAATGTCGTCCAAATCGACTTAGGCGCTCCTTTGTTATAAGAAAAATTAAATTTGTTTTCAAGAACTTTGAAGAAGAATACCAGCTTAACAAAGCTGTTTCAGATATAGATAAATTTAGTTAAATCTTCTTTTGAGCTAAGGAATCTGTGGTTAAGCCATGTCCTCAGACATCCTGTAAAGGCTGTACACATAAAGTTACCTATTACCCATTTTCTATTAGAAAAAAAGAATGAAAAGAACAAATTTAAATTAGCGATAAAAATTTTGAAAGTTAAAATATGTTTAAATTGTAAGTGTACAATTAAAATAGGATCTATTATACAGTTGTAAGCAACTTCACTCTTAAGATCTCACGCTTCAAGGCAAATAAAAATGTCAAAATGTAACACTTCAGGTGTACACGACTATTAACATTAAATCAAAATTTAAAAATTACTGACAATGCTTGTGTTCTAACAGGATCTAGCATTTAAAGCGACTAGATGATTTTTGACAGCTTTGACGTTAGACGACAATGCTGCCTGCAGCGGTGTTATTAAACAAATATCTAGGTTAAGATATTGTTTAGGTCTTATATGTCAGATTGCCGCTGCAATTTATCAAATTTTTGATGGTTACAGCAGTTGAATCTAGCATACAAGTGACACCGTCTACCGCGTTTGCTACAAATTAAGCAGTGCTTCAAGTGCTAGAAGTGGCAATGCTGGAACGCCAGATTCTGTTAGATGTAAGCACTGTACTTGAGAAGTATACAGTCGTTATTTTAAAGAGTAGTTTGTGCACATATGACCGTTTACCGCTAAAGTAAATGTGGAGTTAAATACTGCTTATCTTTTAAATAGAAGCTTAGGGAGGTATGATTGTTTATCACATGAAAGAGCAGTGACCGATTAGTAGTAAAAGATACATAACTCCATTTATGCTAAAATTGGAGTTACAACTCTTCACCTCTCAAGTACTGAAGTATAATAAGTAATGGAAACATATTTTTGACATTCTTTCTGTAAGAATTAAACAAAGAATATTAATTTTATTAAAAAATTTTGTTGCAAATCGTTTTTGATTGTAGTGAAAACCTCGAGCAGCGATCGTAAGATGTCGCTGTTTTATCTATTCATTAATTTTATTGTTGACTAAATAGATTCAGTGATAATTTCTTTTATTTCATTAAGTTCATTTTATTCATCTTTTTCTTTTTTACTGTATAGTGAATGAAATTTACTAATGGAGGTGGTAACTTGTAGCTTGCTCTTATAGTTTAGAAAACATCCTAATTACACAGACAACTTAAAAAAAACAGTATTAAGTAAAATCAAACAAAAATTTACCTTATATGTGGAATTCCTATTCCGCCATGTAAAATCTTGTATAATTTGCTTTCATATAGGAGTTGTGGATGTCTAGCACGTATTGATTCAAGTTTGACGGCAACTTCCTGAGCAAAAAAAAAGTATACATTTAGCAATTTACTTACACAAATGTATTTCATGTGCACATTGCTGCATAAAATACAAAAGTCATGGCATTTTATAACTGCTGTCCTTGGATTTGCAAGAGAATGGCCCTAGTGGGTGTTTTGCTTATGGTGAAGCAATTAATTAGAAGTAGGTAATCCTTATACACTAAAGTTGCAATAATTCTTAATGAACTCGTGTACTTTACGAACTTCGTACTTAATAGGTTTAAATTAGGCTATTAGAATCTGAATATTCCATACTGTAAAAAAATTAAAATTAAGTTATGAAATATGTCACAAGACACTTTTATGCTTATATCCTGCTGTTCTAACCTACTTTTTCGTATTATGAAAACATTTAAGAAATATATTTACAATCGAAATTTTACTTGTCGTTTGTGTAATCTGAAAAGTGTGACTTTATTATTTCGGATTAGTTTTAAAAATAATAATGCCATAAATAAAGAAATAAGTTTAACTGATATGGCCGCCAAATCCGAGCAATTGGGCCCGTTGAGACATGTTACTTGAAACAAAGCGAATGTCAGAGAAATGCTCAAAACTACCGCTAACGTTAACCTCGGCCCACGCTCACGTTCGAAAGCATTATTTTAAGTAATATTTACCTCGCCATTTGTAATATTGATACCCAAGTAAATGTCACCGAATGATCCACTACCGATTTTCCGAACTAAACGATATTTTCCACCAACTATGAACTCTGGCTTGACGCTCGTCAAAGATGCCATTCTTTAAATTTGAAAATTGTCTATTTATTAGCAAAAAATATAAAATTTAGAACGTGAAGCCACAAATACTTTTGTGCACAGTTAACTATCACTTGTTCTTACAACACCGCGACATGTCTAACGTTGCTGTCTGATCGTTGTTTGTGACGTCAGATCACACTTCATCCATCTATCGAGGATTCTAGAAACTTACGTGATTTTATAAAATTAATTTTAATATCAGAAAAAAACAGAATTATTTTAACCCACGCTAATGTTGCTATAAGAATGTATATAAAAGTAAGCAACGACGCAACAAAAGAATTACTTAATTTTAACAAAACAATTACTACAGTCTTACCAACATAACGTCTGCCTTAGCAAAAATTACTAACTAAATAATTTCCAACAAAACTTTGGTATATATTTTAAAGGAATTTTATATTTTGAGAATGACACCATAAAATAGGAGTCTGCCAGTAAGTATATAGCTACTATGTATAATCATTGGTATTACATATAAACCGTATAGTGCAAGAGTGACCTAATTGAAAAAAAAATCTAATGCAGTTAGTAGTGCCGACTCCATGAATTTTTAATTTGTACTGTAATAACCCTTGATGTCTAAAATACACATGTTTTCGTTCGTTAAAATGGATCGTGATTGAATGTAAGGGCGTTTGATTTACACTGATCCAATCAAATGCCTTTGATTGGGATCAGTGTCCAAAACGCCTAACTTGGATACTGATCCAATCAAACTAACCAAACGCCTTTAGATTCAATTTTAATGAGTCAAAGAACACGGTTTATTAGTAAAATGACCATTTATTTTTCATTCAAAAACGGGACGACCTTGAAAAATAAACAAAATTTGATCAAAAATAGGAATACAAAATATTGTAACAACTCCCCAGTGTAGTCATTACACCACAGTAGTGTTGTGAGTCGGTAATATTACCACGTTACATTACGGTAAATTTCCAATGTTACCGGTAAGGTAACATATTTGTTACAGTTAGTTACTGTTTGTTACCTCTGTTGTCAACAAAATGTAATTTCGAGTTGCACACTTGCAAAATACAAGTAAATCAATGAAACAAATGGTCAAAGAATATTTTTAGTTAAATTAGGAAAAACGTAAATACCACGGTAAATACTAAAAGAAGAAAATAACCTAAAATTATTTTCGTTTTGACATGAAATTGTTTAGTGGAAATGCATAATATTAAACATAGGAAATCTTATTTTCCAATAAGACAAAAATGTAATCACTATCCGATATCCAATTAATCAGAAAATATGCCATTTTTAGTTAAAGCGTAATTGGTAAGCCCACCGCGAGATGTCGCCACTTGAGCTGCAATTGGTAATGTTACGGTAACATTACCGGTAAGGTAACATTAAAAATTAATTACCGGTAATTTAACAACATTACTGATTATACTCAGCAGAGAAAGTTATGATGAGAACCATCTTTCCATTTTTCGAGAAATGACGCACGTATTTCTGTGGTATTTCCTGTGATTTCCTTTACGTACGATGTAAAAAGTAAGTAGAATTTTACAATTATATATCAATTTATGAAACATAAAACATGTCACTGGATTAAATTAAATTAAAAATATCGTGCAATTATGACAAAGTTCTTTATAGTGGGACATTTTCGGATTTTCAAACGGGACATTTCTGCGTCCCGAGTGATCTCTCGGGGACAACGGGACAACGTGTTCATAAACAGTACTATCCCGTTGAAAACGGGACGTATGGTCACTTTATACATTAGTGCAACAGAAGAAATCAAGGTAAGTATTTTAATTTGCTGTTTCTTAAAACTTCTTTTTAGTACCAATCATTGTTAGTACTTAGGCCACTTTTGCACTTGCACTATACGCCTCATATACAGACAGTCAAGGCAATTAAGTCTCACTGTATAGATAGTCTACCTTTACACCTATGCCCTCTTATTCTATTATGGCAAGTTTGTACCTCGGCCCAGGGTGGCCCAGGTATGTCGTACGTTCGGTTATTTTTGGTTATACCTTATTTTTTAATTCGGAGGAGTACTTTGAAATTGTGGCGCTAAAAACGACCTTTGTCATTGGTAGCTGGCCGGAATTGACCAATGATAAAGCTCGTTTGATCAATTACAAGGCTTGTTTTTAGCGCCAAAATTTCAAGGTACTCCTCCGAATTAAAAAATAAGGTATAGTAAGTGACCAAGTGAAATTTAAAATTTTAATTAATACTTAAGGTCTATTTGTTATCCTGCACTATAGTGTACACTAAAGTAGTTGTGTCTTGTTCTAACCTCATGCTCCATATTTTATAACATTCACAATAAATAAGTAATAAAATGCATAAATAAGTGTACACTATTTCAATGCGTCAATTAAGTAAATTTGTAATAACTCTATTCTTGTAGTATAATTATTATAAATTTATTTAATTGACGTATTAAAAAAGTGTACACTTATTTATGCCTTGTATTACTTATTTATTGTGAATGTTATAAAACAGTACTTAGGTGGTCCTTTATAAGAATGGAATAGCTAAAATTTTAATCACAAATAGGAATAATGATAATAATTTGTCAGTTTTATTATTCGTAATTTTTAGTGAAGTTTTAAACGATGACCTATGTTTTACAGAAACTGTGGCAAACCAGTAAGTCAGCTGATCAAAATATTCATTTTATGTCTAAATAACGTGTACACCGTGTTAGGAAATTGCTAGTACAAAAAAAAGTGTAACATCTGGAAATCCTAAGAAATCCAAGAAACCCATTTTTTTGTTAGCTCATTACTTGTATAAGCGGCATTCATTTCGGTAATAACAATGTACCGAGTTGTGACTGTCGCGACAGCAACAGCTTGTTACCTTAACTCAGTGACAGACCAACAATTTTGGCCAACATTTTTAGTAATTTTAATCTCGAAAACGAAAGGATTTTTATTAGAATTTCTTTAACTTCAACTCACCGTCACCAACTCCCTACCAATTTTTTTTTGTATTAGTTTTTCCAAACATCCTGTATGTAAGTGCAATAAAAAAAAAACAATTTTCTAATGGCTCTATCAAAACTGCACCTTCTTTTGAGATTTATTAGTAAAATTAATTTTTATTGTTAAAGGGGCGCGATACCAAATCTTTCACAGAGTTTCTCCTTTATGCGTTAATCAAATGTCATCAAACTAGGAGGTCTACTTCACATCTACCTAGAGAAGCAATTCTCCTATTTGAGATAATACATATGATGCGACAGTTTTTGAGAAACTCTCAAAAAACGAAAATCCAATACATTTATATGAGAAAACGTCCTTATGGTAAATCCGTTTATGTAACATCGATGGCGATGGAATCGGCAAACTCATGACAAGCTGTGTTAGCCCCGCCTTCGGTAATAAAAACAAGCGAGTACAGTTTAAAGGTGCGTTTAGATTTGAGCACGAACGAGCTGAGCATACGCGCACGGCATTCGTTCGCGCTCACCAGCATTTATTTTCTGGCGCATGGGCTGATCCAGTTGTTCGCGCACACAACGGACGACAAAATAGCAGCGGCTGTATAATTGTAATTAGAGATGGAACGAACATCCTGCCGCGGTACTGAATCCGGCCGATTCGGCCTATGAACGAACGGTCCGGTTTCGGCCGAACAGTTCGGTGTACCGGCCGGACCTTTGTTCATCTTAGGATGTCCGGATGACGATCGTAGTCGGAATTTCATGGACGCATAATAAGTTAAAACTTGTGTACGCACGTCGCGCTTCTCATCAGAAGAATTCACTCCATTTTTTATACAGGCTGTCGAATAGTGTTTGCAATATATTTCATGATTTGGTTTTTATCAATTCCTAATGGCTAATATTACTAAAGGAAGATTTTTATATTTACCCCAAAATTTAAGTTAAATACATTTCTCCTCTAAAATTTAAAATGTCGTTCTGTGATCGATTGTCACC
Source organism: Prosopocoilus inquinatus (assembly GCA_036172665.1). Taxonomy (NCBI): domain Eukaryota; kingdom Metazoa; phylum Arthropoda; class Insecta; order Coleoptera; family Lucanidae; genus Prosopocoilus; species Prosopocoilus inquinatus. The sequence goes on from CM069870.1 coordinate 49,546,342, forward strand.
GTAGCATCAAAATTTAACATTCCATATACAAGTTTCAAATTTTTTGATATCACTTTATGGGATAAGTTTTACCCGTCTAAAATTGTTGGAGGAATGATTAAAATTTAACACATTTGCCGAGGAACGATTGTTGTAATTAATTAAAAAAACTGTGTGTGCTAAAAAAAATGTGAAAACATTTACGAAATATTATTGAGTTTTTTTTTTAAGAAACATTGAACTACGTTGCAAATCTACTAATAGGGACAAAAATTGTTTTCAAACAAGACATAAGAGATGGTTACAGTCCTGTGTTGAATTTTTTGAAACGCATCGGTTAGATGCACATTTCTAAACAACATTTCTAAAATTCTCTTTAGACATATACAGAGTTTTCCATAAGAGCGGACGACCCTAACATATATTTTTTGAAATGGAACAGACTATATCAGTAGTACAGAGGTATCGTATCTCCACATTTGGACAAATGTACGAAAAACGGTCATTTACGTTGTGCATCACCCTATGTAAGGTACACGAAGGAATTTCGAATTGATTACACATTTCTGTTTTCCAATAGTTAAATAATGTGTCTATAAGACTTTAAAGCAACATGTTTAAAAAAAAGCTAATTTACAGTAACAAAGTTTGTCATTTTTTTCGGTAAATTGTCAATAACTCAAAAACCATAAACTTTTGATCAATAAAACCCTATGCTATTTTCATCCACTCATAATGAGCAATAGTGCAATAATAGTGCAATAATATACAGGTGTCCGCCAAGTGCCGCGGTTTCCTCTACTGTCTAAAGTATAAAGGTAGAAATTCAATTCAAACTAACTAAGGTATAAATCAGTCAGCTCTATTTTATAAAATTATTTTTGGCTATACAGGGTGTTAAGTAACTGTGAGCCATACCAAAGTTATATTTTTTTAAATGGAACACCCAGAATATTTTTACATATTTCGCAAGTACGCATAATGAATATGTAATAACCAAAGATTTCAGAAGTTTTATTTAAGAGTTTGTAGGATACTAATGATTATGTGTAAAAAATTGCTCTATGTTGAGTTCTTATAATTAGTTTAAGTTTTAAACAAAGTTAATTTTTTTCAAAATTTTCTAATGGAACACCCAGTACATCTAAACTCTTGTGAAACACTGCTTTAATGAGTTTTCATAAAACTCCAAATTTGTAAAAGTAGTGTGTCACTAATCTAAACAATCGTTCTTTCAATTAAAACTTATGGCAACTGTTTTCCTCTTTTCTAGCAAACTGCAACTTGATTTTGAATTTTTTTTTATTATTTCAATAAAGTTATTTAAATATTTTCAAAATAAAGGAAAACAGGAATTAGTTTAATAGGAACATATTCAATTACTTTGAACAATTTGAGCAATTAAAATAAAACATTTCCGTTCATTTATCTTCTAGTTGAAACTGAAAACCCGGATGGAAAAGCTAAATAACGTTAATATTGAAAGAAAAATAAATAGTTCATTGTTGTCTCTCGATTTTTTCAGTTTAGACAAAAACATTTGGCGTTTTATGAAAGCTCATTAAAGCAGTGTTTCATGAGAATTTAGATATACCGGGTGTTCCATTTGAAAATTTTTAGAAAAATTAATTTTTTCAAAATTTAACGCCCTGTACGTAATAACTAATAGATCTGAGCTGTTGTGAAATGTCTGTAGACGAGATATTGTATTGACTACCTGCAAAAATTCAGAACGAAATGTAAATAAATAGTCAAACTATAAGAGCTCAAAATAGTGCAATTTTTTACACATAATCATTAATATCTTACAAACTCCGAAATCCGAAAAAAAACTTCCGAAATCTTTGGTTATTACCTATTCGTTATGCGTACTTTCGAAATACGTAAAAATACACTGCGTGTTCCATTTAAAAAAATATAACTTTGGTATGGCTCTCAGTTACTGAACTCCCTAGTTAGCCAAAAATAATTTTATAAAATAAAGCTGACTGATTTACACCTTTCTATCTTGTACGGTTTAGACGGTAGAGAAGACCGCGGCACTCGGCGGACACCCTGTATAGGCTGTTCCATTTAGAAAAATATATGTTCGGGTCGCCTAGCTCTTACGAGACACCTTGTATATGCCTAAATAATTTTAGATTGTACATCTAACCGATATGTATGTTAGTGCGCATACAGATTTCAAAAATGTTCAGCAGTAACGCCACAATCTTCCTCCCACGCCTGTTGGTTCTCCCTATATAAATGAAGCTAAAATTTCCAAAATTTTTCTGTTTCAATTATTTAAGTAATTGAGACACAAATCTTACTAATAATAATTTTAAGAATTAAGTTATAGTCGTATAGACCGCAGCGTAAATGTTTGCCGTATTTTGTCTTCAAAACATAAAATGCCATAATAATTAAAATCCCTCATTGTTTTCCTATAACTCAGAAGAACATACCTACTTTTTTTCAAATCAAATTCACGCTGTACCAAAAAGGGACACACAAAACTTTAAGTCTTGCCGAAAAACAAAATAAGATTTTCTACATATTTTTTTATTTCTTGACATGTTTTGTATTAATTTTTGTATCATATTCAGTCAGTTTCAGGGTTTGCAGAAAATTAAAAAAATAAATAAAATTGCTGACATGTGTATAAAGCCACGTTCATTAGTATTAAAATTCTACAAATTTTACTTGCCAAATATCAATTATGTAATTAATCGTCAAATTTGTTTTAAGATCTATACTGAAGAAGCGGTAAATAAAGTAAAAATAATTTTGCATAAAATTATAAATATAAAAAAAAAATCTAACTCTGTCTAAGAATTGAACCACGAACATTCGCATTACGAAACATGAACGCTACGTCTGAGCCACGCACTCAATTAAAGTTTATAGTAATAATTTCCTTTATCAGCTATGTTGTAAATATGTGGCAGTAGGTTCGGCCGGACCTGTTTGGTTCGGCGACAGTATCTCGGTGTTCGTTCGGTCCCGCGAGCTGTAGGTCCATTCCCATCACTAATTGTAATTCATATTTTAATAAAAAAAAGAAATTCGAACGAGACATCGACTTTCGTGGCAAACGCCTAATTTTTATAAGAGACAAAATAAATTACTCTACTTATTATTTAGTGTCAGAGAGTTGTCATAAGTAATTCAAAAATTTTACTACAATGACTAAAATCGCCCCAAGAAACATTTTATCTTTTTTTGTGCTTTGTCCGCACTGTCTAAATTTTCAATATTTAATTTGTTCACAAGCTCCTGGTAGGTCATTTTTTAAAAATAATATTTTGCGTGCTTCACATTCCATAAAATAGGCAGTTTTTCATAATCTTGCAAAGCAACGAAGCTGTTTCATTGGTCCATTCCATGGCTAACTGAAAATTCAGAAACCTTTTCTGCGAGGACTGTGTCGCGTGGCTTTCAATATGCGACTTTTTTCTCGTTCAAACTACGCATGGTGCGTGAAGCAATTAATTCCTTTGAGCACGTACCCGAGACCGACACCAAGCGGCTCGCTCTGCCAGCCATTCGCGCATAGCCGTTTACACTTGAGCATTCACGGTGGATCAGTGCGTGCGTGCTCGTCTAAATGCACCAAAGGGAATCATATTTACGGCTATTCGAGCTCGCGGCTGTTCGCGCACAGGAAAACACAACGTGAGCGTGCGCGCATAGCCGTTTACACTTGAGCGTTCGCGGAGGATCAGTGCGTGCGTGCTCAAGTCTAAACGCACCTTTAGAATCGTTTTCTCTGATGTCAGATTTTAATACCTGGGATGGCTGGGATCAAATCGCTTATAAAAACTAGTAACTGAATCCTTTTTTTTTGTCTATTTTCTTCAAGATGTGAAATCGTGCGAGGAAGAAATTTTGGTCAAGCGTTCTTTTCTAATATTAGAATTATTTTTCCTTTATCTTATAAGTTTCTGTTTTTATAAACCCCATCAAAAGACCACCTCAAAATTTTGAATTTAGCCGTACTTCAGAGTAATTATAGCAAAGGTTAATTAAGTAGTAATGTAGTAGCAATAATAAGAATATATTAGTAAATTAGGCAGAGGCGGCCTTAATAGTTCCGAGTTCCGAGGGGCCCTTGGTGTAGGGGCAAGAGTTTGTCTTCTTCCCCATCATAAAGAGCAGAAAATACTAAATAAGTTTTAAAAAGTAGGTAGAATAACTTCAAGTGACTGTTATTTATTTGAAATGTAACTGTGGAAACAAAGGAGTAAAATTGCTAAATAAAAATATGACTATGAAATAAAAGGGTGACTGTAAAATAAAGATGTACAAGAAAAAGAGAAAAAGACGTTCTATTGATAATTAAAATAAAAATAAAATATCGTGAAATTTATTTAAAGTAAAACAAAAGACTATCGTGAATGAACATAAAATGTGTAAAACTAAGAATAAGTCATCAAATCGATATAAATAATGACAACCAAGGATTTAATCTGAGGTATTATAGATTAAAATGTAAAATGAAATATTCTCAAACTGAACAAATGAAAAGACAACAACAAAAGTTAATCTAATTGATAATTAAAAAATAAAAAATCGTATTAAATAAAATCAAACGAAAGAAAAAAAAGAAACAAAAAAAATGATGGATGAAAATAAAAATTATAAAAAAAATAATCGTTAAATGTTAAAGAAAAAATATAATTAAAAAGTAATTTAAAAAGTAAAAACAAATCGTATATACAAAAAAGATGGCGATCGATTGAAGGGATTAAAATGTAAAATAAACTCAAATTGAGTAAATAAAAAAAAACAAAAACAAAATACGATCAACTGATCAAAAAAATAAAATCGGATCGAATGAAAGATAAATTGATAAAATAAAAATAAATTAAATGAAATCGAATAAAAGAAAAAATAAGTCGATCAATTAATTATACAGGATGGAACCGATAAATTCGATATATTCAAGACGATTAATTTAAAAGGAAAACGCTCGAACTCGTCAATTTTGTATAATTGGAGTATTAAAAAATTAAATAACCACTCACCCAGCTTTCTGTAAACACCTTGTAATATTAAAAATAGTGTCTGAAAGGGGCAAAAAATTAGGCGAAATCGACGTGTCCGCACGACTTTTTAAAAAATTTATCGCCTTATAAATATCGACGAATTTATCCGCTGCTTAGTTTTCCGCAAATCATATCTTACTATATTTTTTTTGAGGTTATGGCTACAGAATTACTTATTGAAAACGGGTAGTGCCTTCTAGGTGTACAATTAATTTATTTTCAGAAAGAGTTTTCATTAGTAACCATTTATGTATATTTGCCAACTTTGCTATCTGTTACGGTTTAGTCAGAAAATAGAAAAATCTAAATGCCTGTAGTGTCTTTTTTGCAAAACTGTTTAATTTAGAATTTTAATTCAGCAGCTTCTACGTACACAGAAAAACAAATGCCTTTTAGTTTACAAATGAATAACTCTTTTTGAAAATAAATTAAATAAACAGGCAAAAGGCAATAAAGTACACGTGTTTTCAATAAGAGTTGCTGGATCCAATTAGATTTTAAATATCAAAAGTAACAAAGACACAGAAAAAATTCCTATGGAATGTTTCTTTCTAAAAATTTATTAACTAAAGCTGATTTTCTAACTTCGAAAAAGTTATAGTAAAATATGTGTTGTGGCAACCCTGTTTTTCAAGCTAGCAGTTCACGGCAATTAACTAAAACCACCTACAATTGTGACTTATTTTATTGTAGGACCTCATACGAAATATCATCCAAATCGGTTCAGGCGTTCCTTTGTTATAAGAAAAATTAACTTTCTCTTCAAGAATTTTGAAGAAGAATACCGACTTACGGAAGCGGTTGTAGATATATGTAGATAAGTTTAGTTAAATCGTCGTATTTTGAGGTCAGGAATCTGTGGTTAAGCCTCGTCCAAGGAATTTAAAGTCACTTGTATATACATATACGCTAATAAAATTACAAATATTTTTTGAAACACGTATCGCACCTGAAATAATTTATTACAGAAAATACAAAGAGGTTTTAAATTGTTGGTAGGTAACAGTTTTACACAGCTAAACATGACTTATCCTAGTTAGGTTTGCAATGGTATCCTTTGCAAAGCGGACGAGAAAATGTACCGTATGTCCGTTTGATATTAGGACATAGCGATTAACATGGAGGAACGGAAATCGCTTTGTATTATCTGCCTGAATAAATTATTTTATATGAGTACATAGGATATACATAGTCAGAAAGACCATGAAATTTAAAACATTTTAATACCAAATTTGCTGGATTTTAGCTGTTAATTTTTTGTAAATTAAGAAAAAAGCAATTAAATTTTTTCATTTGGCCTTAACAATTTGTTTTAATCAAACTTGTAAATGATTCTCGTGGTCAAATGGGTAGTGTCGAGTTTGATCGAATTACGTAACTGTCAGGTTGCGGTGTCAAGCCCAGATCATGATTTTTTCATAATTTTTTTAAAACTTGAATTCCTTTTTAAAAATGCATCAGAATAAGTTTCTTCTTTCTTTTTTTTCATATACTTTATTTATTTAGAAAAATATCACGTTAAAAATTAAAAAAAAATATATTTTCTGCTTTGGATTTGAACGTGTAACCTCGCAAAAACAAAAAGAACGACAAAAATCGTAGCAAATTCGCCGCTAACTGCCTGGCCACACACACATGGCTTATTTCTTGTTCTTGATCACACTGTTAAGCGTGCAAAATAAATATTATTTCCTTTCTTCATTATTTTTAAGTAATTAAAAGGTAAAGTATCATACATTTAATACCAAAATACTTCAAATGCCCAAGTCTTTTCGACTGCAACCTTCTAATTTGTATGGATTGATTTGCTCTCATCTGTAAGTTGTTTTTTGACGATTTATACCTAATATACACTGAGAATCTTATAAGACTGCACATAGTAATTATTATCAACAGAAGCATTATTACATTATTTCCAAATTTATTTTATTCGCCATGGTTACCGTGCTTGTTAGTAATGACACTACTGATTTTGAATTGTCAGATTGAATTAAATTGTTGTTTCGATTTATTGTAAAATGTATACAACCGCCGAAAAAGTGGAAATGTAGGCACACATTATTCTCAAATCGAGCTTCATTGACAGAGGTCTATGCGTTATTTGCCGCCAAATTTCCAGATAGATCTATTATTCCCTTCCTTAATACTTCCTATGTGCAATTTGTAAATGATTCAGCATTAAGAATTAAGTAGTAACTATAGCAACGTAATGTTAAAACCCCTATGTGCAATTTTATATGATTCAGAAATGTATTATCTGAGCACGTAATTTTCGTCTATGTGCAGCGTTACAAGATTCTCACTGTATATATTTTATTTTATTTATCAGGATTTTTAGGTGTTGAGGTATCAAATAACAGGGAATTATATTGTGGCGCGCCAACCGGCTTACTACGTCAAGCTGAAGGCGTCAAGAAGTCGGTTCGTTATGCGTCATTGGCTGCCACGCCACCGGGGTCTACATCGAACAGACTAGACTTTTCCGGCGACGGAACAAACTCGAATCTTCCAGCGTTAGAAAATTCGAGAGGGCAGCAAAGGATATAAAATCGCCCGGAGTGGACTCAGGAGGCAGTCGAGTTCTAACTAGCGACCGTCGAAGTTAGATTTTAGTGTGTAAATAAATTGTTACAAATAAATTAGTTTGTAAGCGTTATTAAATTACGGTTAAGTTTTTACCGAGTGTTTTATTCGTTTAAATAAATAAATTTAAACCCTAGAAACGTAACAGTGGTGTCGGTGTGCGGGTTTGTGCAAATAAATAAACAATTTAAAGTAAATTAAATTTAATCAGGTTATTAAATAAGTACAGTATCGGAAAAAAAAACAATGGCTACGAGAAAAGTGTTGTTGAAAGACTTAAAAGTGGCCGAATTAAAAACCGAATTGGAAGAACGGGAGTTAGAAACCTGTGGTTTGAAAGGCGCTCTTCAACAGCGTCTCCGATGCGATTTGTTGACAGCTGGTGAAGATCCAGAAACGTTCCTTTTCGAAATTTCGTGTGGTCCCGCCGATTTTAATAAAATCTTGAAGGATGAATTTCGAGAACAATCCAGAAATTTCAAGGACGAACTTCGAGAACAATCCAGAAATTTGGACGAGAAGTTTCTAATTCGTTTCTCGAACTTCGAGAACAATCCAGAAATTTGGACGAGAAGTTTCTAAACAATCTGGAAAATTCAGGGACGAACTTCGAGAACAATCCAGAAATTTGGACAAGAAGTTTCAAGAACAGTCTGGAAATTTAGAGAAAAAGCTTCTAGAACAATCTGGAAATTTCAAGGACGAACTTTGAGAACAATCCAGAAATTTAGAGGAGAAGCTTCTAGAACAATCTGGAAATTTCAAAGACGAACTTCGAGAACAATCTGTAAACTTCAAAGACGAGTTGCAAACTAAATTGATGGAACAATCCAGAAATTTAGAGGAGAAGCTTCTAGAACAATCTGGAAATTTGGACAAATTACAGAATAAATTGTTGGAACAATCTAGAGACTTAGACGAGAAAATTCGAGAGCAATCCAGAAATTTCGACGAGAAATTTCTAGAACAAACATAAGGACTCGAAGATAAACTAGTGGTAAAAATATCGGAAGAAACAAGGAACCTGCAAGAAAATGTGGAAGAAATAATATTCCAGCAGGATAACAAAATCAAAAATCTGGAACAAATCATGGCGGGGTTGCGAGTGTTCGGGGATCAGCCACCAGTAGAAACACTAGAAAATAATGAAATCCGAATTGTGGAAGGACCAGCAGAAAATTTGAAATGGAAAATAAAACCACCAACGTTCGATGGAAAGTCTTCTTGGCCCAACTACTTTAAACAGTTCGAAGCAGCAGCAAAGGCGAACAGATGGACGGCCAGCGAAAAAGCCACTTCATTAATTGTCGCCTTGAGAGGGGACGCTATCGATGTGCTACAGACGATGCCGCCAGAGGAACAAGAAGACTTCAACAAGCTGGTGAATAGGATGGAAATGCGTTACGGACAGACCCATCTGACCGAGGTATACCATGCGCAGTTGAGGAATCGCTGTCAGAAATCCGGAGAAAGTCTTCAGGAATTCGAAGCGGACGTAGCGCGGCTGGCCCAGTTACAGCTCCTGTTGAATTCCTCAAATGTTTGACGGTGCAGACCTTCATAGATGGAATCCGTGACCCAGACAACCAGCAGGCATTGAGAATGACCCATCCGAAGACGTCCAAGAACGCATTGGCTTATGCCTTGGAATTTGAAGCGGCGAGACGAGTTTCAAGAGGGCATGTCAAGGTGCGAGCGGCTACGGACTTCAAGCAGAAGAAGCCGCTGGTGTGTTGGAATTGCCAGGAGGAAGGACATGTTCGCAGGCGATGTCCAAAGCCCAGACAGGATCCAAGAAAGCCACAGTTAAACTAAGCCGGGTCGGTGCAGAGGGGCAAACGTCGACCCGTATTCAAAGGCCCCCAAAGACGAAAGCCAACCAAGTAATATTCCTATGGCAGTTAACCAGCAGTGTCTTCGTGGATGTTACCATTGATGACATTCCTCACACCATGTTATTGGATACGGGTGCGACGAAGACCATCCTAAGACCCGACGTCATTAAGTCATCTGGACGTACCGAGCCGACCAAGTGGAGACTGAAAACTGCAACTGGAACATCAGCAACTGTCCACGGTGAAGTAGAGGTTATCATCACCATTGGTTCAACTCCAATAAAACACCGTGCACTGGTGGCAGACATAGAGGACGAGGCAATTTTGGGCATGGACGTCATGTGTGCCCACGGGTTCCAATTGGACTTAAAGCGTGGCGTGATGACGGTCAATAATGAGGAGTTGGTTCTACATCTACGAGGAGACGTGGCCGCTCGAGTAGTCCTCGCTGAAGACGTTGTATTACGCAGCAGGACTGAGGTTATCGTCGACGCAAAATTGGACGGTGTTTTTCAAGATGGGCAAGTCATGATTGAACCTAATACTGATGATCAGAAGATTGGAAGAGGAGTCCTCGTTGGGAAAATGTTGTTGACGGCGAAGAAGGAAGTACCTGTCCGCTTGATGAACGTCAATTGTTTCTCCGTCAATATCAAGAAAGGAACCATCTTGGGAAGTTGCACCATGGTGTCCTCCATCTTCCGCCAACTTGAAGCAAACGTGCCAGAAGCAAAAGTCCTAACGAAATTATGGGAAATGGTTATGTCAACAGCTCAGGAATTGACTCCAGACCAGAAGACAAAAGCAAAGAATTTGATCGGCCGCTATCAAGATGTATTCGAGGTAGAAAATGGATCCAAGGGAAGAACTGATGTCGTGAAACACAAAATAGAGACTGGAGAAGAAAGACCTGTCCGTCAAGCTCCAAGGCGATTACCATTGGCGAAGCGTGAGGAAGCGGAACGCATTACTCGCGAGATGGAAAAGGATAATGTAATAGAACCATCAAGCAAACCGTGGGCGTCACCAGTAGTGCTTGTGAAGAAGAAGGATGGGTCCACCAGGTTCTGTGTAGACTACCGGTTACTCAACAATGTCACCAAGAAGGACAGCTATCCCCTGCCACAGATTGATGATACCATGGACACCCTGGCCGGCTCAAAGATCTTCTCAACCTTGGACTTAAAGAGTGGATATTGGCAAGTTGAGCTGGCGCCTGAAGATCGAGGAAAGACGGCGTTTTCCATTGGTATGGGTCTGTGGCAGTTCACAGTGATGCCATTCGGATTATGTAATGCCCCAGCGACATTCGAGAGGTTAATGGAGACGGTTCTGAAAGGTCTGTCCTAGACAACGTGCATGGTGTATCTTGATGACATAATTGTCGTGGGAAAGACGTTCGACGACCACCTAAGGAACCTGGAAGGAGTGTTCCAGCGGCTTCGCGGAGCTGGACCAAAGCTTAGCCTCAAGAAGTGTCACCTGTTCCAGAAGGAAGTGAATTACCTGGGGCACATTGTTAATGGAAATGGAATCGCCGTGGACCCTGTGAAGATTCAGGTGGTGAAAGACTGGCCAACTCCCAGAAATAAACACCAAATAAGGAGTTTCCTTGGCCAGTGCACTTACTATCGGCGCTACGTTCCTGGATTTGCAGACATTGCTAAGCCGTTGACAAAACTCACTGAAGAAGGTCGCCCATTTGAATGGAACCAACAGTGTCAAATTGGCTTTGAACAACTAAAGCAGTACTTGATTAGTGCTCCTATTCTGAGTTATCCTCTCCCGGAAGGCAAATTCGTCGTGGACACAGATGCTAGCAACGTTGGGATTGGTGGCGTACTCTCCCAGATACAAGAAGGGCAAGAGAAGGTGATCGGCTACTTCAGTAAAGTCCTATCAAAGCCGGAACGAAACTATTGCGTCACGAGAAGGGAATTGCTAGCCGTCGTATAAACGATAGAACACTTCTACAAGTACTTGTATGGTAGACGCTTCCTGCTGAGGACCGACCATGTCGCTCTAAAATGGCTTCTCCGTTTCAAGAACCCAGAAGGGCAAGTTGCACGATGGATCGAACGACTTCAGGAGTACGATTTTGAAATTCAGCATCGGGCAGGAACTAGCCATCGAAATGCCGATGCTTTGTCGAGAAGACCCTGTGCCGAAGACTGTAAGCACTGTAGTCGTTTGGACGAGAGAGTAGCCACGACTGCGAGGACAGCCATTGTTGACGACAAATGGCAAGGCGAGGAACTGCGAAGAGACCAGAAGAATGACCCGGATTTGAAATTAGTGCTAGAGTGGAAAAGCAGGGACGCGAGGCCTACCTGGGAAGAGGTAGCACCATGTGCACCGTCCGTAAAATCATACTGGGCGCAGTGGGACTCCTTAGTGTTGGATCGTGGTCTTCTGAGACGAAGCATAGAGAATCAGGAAGGCATGGAACAGAAGACACAGTTACTAATCCCCAAGAATAGGGTGCCAGAAGTTCTGAGGGAACTTCACGATGGAACTTCGGGAGGGCATCTGGGAGTTAAGAAGACTATGGAAAAGGTGCGCGAAAGATTTTACTGGGTGAACTGGAAGGAAGACGTGAAGGATTGGTGCAGAAAGTGTGCAGTCTGCGCAGCCAGTAACGGTCCCCACAGGCGGGGTAAGGCCCCCATGAGACAGTACAACGTTGGAAGTCCTTTTGAGAGAGTTGCCATCGATGTAGCTGGTCCGTTTCCAGAAACGAATGGTGGAAACAAGTACATCGTTATGGTAATGGACTACTTTAGCAAGTGGGTTGAAGCTTACGCCCTACCTAACCAAGAGGCAGTCACTATTGCGGAAGTCCTTGTCAGGGAATGGATCAGTCGGTATGGTATGGTGCACCTATGGAACTGCATTCAGCCCAAGGAAGGTACTTTGAATCGGCCTTGTTCAAGAAGGTGTGTACTCTGCTCGGCGTACGAAAAACTAGAACAACTGCACTCCACCCACAGTCGGACGGAATGGTGGAAAGGTTCAATAAAACCATCAACCGACATTTGTCCAAGGTCGTTTCCGATCATCAGAGGGACTGGGACACGTACATCCCCCTGTTTCTAATGGCATACCACTCATCCGTTCATGAGACAACAGGGGAGACTCCCGCGAAAGTGGTATTCGGGCGAGAGCCGAGACTACCCTGCGACCTGAAGTTAGGTGTGAAGCCTGGCGAAGTCCCTGCCGACGAAGATTACGTGAGCAAATTACGCAGGAAAATGGATGACATCCACAACCAAGTGCGTCACAATATACAGACGGCCAGCGATCGGATGAAGGAGCACTATGACATCAACGCTCAACACGGGGGATACCAACCTGGAGCACTGGTCTGGCTTTATAACCCCCAAAGACGTCGAGGCCTCTCCCCAAAACTACAGACCTCTTGGGAAGGTCCTTACAAAGTGATGAAATGGATCAACGACGTTGTTTACCGCATCAAGAAGGTCCCCCATGGCAAACCCAAAGTAATCCACTTCAACCGGATAGCCCCTTACCATGGAGAAGCAGATGAGGGGACAGTACAAAGGGCGCAAGTTTCCGAAGTGAACTTCGAAACCTTCATGTCTCATCACGCCGAAGGAAGCAAGGCACGGTTTGGAGTGACCACGGAGAAGCAACAAGATCTCTTTAAAGTGCCACTGGAGTACAGTCTGGCCCACTGCGTAGCAGAAGACCTGAAAATGCCCAAAGGAATCACTCAGGTGTTTAGGGAAGAAATTTGGCCAAATCGAGGAGCTCCGAAGACAGCATCCCGTGGTTGGCAAGAGTCTGCAGATCATCGATTCGACGGCAGATCGGAGGCGCCACGTGCATTATTTAGTCACTAAGAAGACATTAAGCGGTAAACCTGACTATCAAAGTATGTGGAGAGCCCTATATAGCCTGAGGAGACAGCTAATAGACAACCACCAGATGAAGTTAGCCATTCCCAAATTGGGCTGCGGATTGGACGGACTAGACTGGAGAGTAATTCGAAGCATGCTGGAAGTCATCTTCCACAGAACGGGAATTGAAGTCCTAGTCTGCAGCCACCACCCACAGGCAATAGTCAGCAACAGCAAAACCGCGGACTGCTACTTCTTCCAGACGGGAAATTGCAAGAATGGGCCAGCATGTAGATTCTGACACCCTCCTTCAAGACTATCACCAGGAACATTTCGAGACGAAACGTTTTTAAGAAGGGGGCAGTGTGGCGCGCCAACCGGCTTACTACGTCAAGCTGAAGGCGTCAAGAAGTCGGTTCGTTATGCGTCATTGGCTGCCACGCCACCGGGGTCTACATCGAACAGAAATAAATTTAAACCCTAGAAACGTAACAATATTCTTATTTATTCGTTAGAATAAGAAGTTTTTCAGGGTCTTTGGACTATTTATTTCCGCATTTCCGTGGTGTTTGGTTAGCTCTTATTTGTAAGGTTTCCGACAGTAAATTTTAGATGTTTACATATTTTTTTTCCGATTTATACATAACACACATAGTTTATTTTCAGGATTTTTATATTTACTTACATTTAGGCATATATGTATATGTTAATCCGTAGGCTTCCGCGGGTGTTGAATGTTGTAGTATTCTTCCGGGTAGTCCTCCGCGTTGAGTTCTCTAAAGAACTATTTGTCTTCTGACAACGTTTCGGCAAGGTCTCACTTGCCATCTTCAGGTCTTCGCTGCTGCTTGCCTGCTTCTGCTCCTCGTCGTTACTCGAGTCACAGTGGCTTCTGGTCGCGCTGGTGGTGGTTTAAGTACCGTGTTGCGGTCACGCGTCGTTACGCTTGGTGGTTTTTCCGCTTGACTTCTTGTTGTTGGTTGATTGGGTCGTGCCTGTTGACTGCTTTCTCCTAATCCTGATGGTCCGAGGTTCGCTGGTTTCTGGCTTCGGGTTACTGGTCCTCGACGGTCGGTGGATTTTCGGATCACTGGCCTCCAGGTGGGTGGTAGTCGTAAGGCATCATCTCTGGTGTTTAAGTTCATCTGATGTTTCTCGATTTCTCTCGCTTCTCGGATGATGCGTTTGGTCTTGTGTTCTACGCTGGCAATTGTTCTGGTGTTGTCGAAATCTATTTTGTGTGAAGTCGCTTTTACGTGTTGTGCCAATGATGATGTTTTCTCGTCCTTCTCGACGGCCTTTCGATGTTCTTCTCTCCTGACGCTTATTTTTCTATTTGTTTGGCCTATGTAGACCTTGTCGCAATCTTGACAAGGAATTCCGTACACGCCTTGGCTTTCCAGTTGTATTTTAGTTTTGACTGTTGGCAGGATGTTTCCAATTTTCTTGTCGGTGTTGAATGATGTCCGGATGTTGTGTTTCTTGAGTATTCTGCTGATCTTCTCTGTTGTCCCTTTAACAAATGGTAGGCATGCTGTTCCTACTATATCTTTTTCCTCTTCCTGTGTCTTGGGTTTGCGTTGGTGTTCGGCTTTCCTGATTTGTTTGTCCTGATATCCATTTTTTATTAAAGATGAGCGGATTTTCTTCATTTCTTCTACCTTGTTTTCTGAGTCAGCCAATCTTTGGGACCGGGTGACGAGGGTCCTTACCACTGATTGCAATTGTGCTCGATGGTGATGTGATTGTGCGTTCAGGTACCGTTCCATGTGGGTTGGTTTTCGGTATACGGAATGTCCAAGGCTTCCATCTGTTTTTTTCTTTATAAGTACATCGAGGAATGGAAGTTCGTTGTTTTCTTCGATTTCCATCGTGAACTTGATCTTCGGATGGATTTCATTCAGGTGTTGCAGAAATCTTCGTAGTTGTTCTTCTCCACGCTTCCATATTATGAAGGTGTCGTCCATATATCTGAGCCACAGGTGTGGTTTGTGACTTGCGGTATCGATGGCCCGTACTTCGAAATCCTCCATGAATAAGTTGGCGATTACAGGAGATAATGCTGATCCCATGGGTGATCCTTCTACTTGTTTATAACGTTGGTTCTTGAAGATGAAGTAGGTGTTCTTCAAGCAGTGCTTCACCAGGTCCACATCCCAGACGACACCATGGACCTGGTGAAGCACTGCTTGAAGAACACCTACTTCATCTTCAAGAACCAACGTTACCACCATTTGTTAAAGGGACAACAGAGAAGATCAGCAGAATACTCAAGAAACACAACATCCGGACATCATTCAACACCGACAAGAAAATTGGAAACATCCTGCCAACAGTCAAA
Source organism: Prosopocoilus inquinatus (assembly GCA_036172665.1). NCBI lineage: Eukaryota > Metazoa > Arthropoda > Insecta > Coleoptera > Lucanidae > Prosopocoilus > Prosopocoilus inquinatus. The sequence continues at coordinate 49,561,970 of CM069870.1, forward strand.
ACTAAAATACAACTGGAAAGCCAAGGCGTGTACGGAATTCCCTGTCAAGATTGCGACAAGGTCTACATAGGCCAAACAAATAGAAAAATAAGCGTCAGGAGAGAAGAACATCGAAAGGCCGTCGAGAAGGACGAGAAAACATCATCATCGGCACAACACGTAAAAGCGACTTCACACAAAATAGATTTCGACAACACCAGAACAATTGCCAGCGTAGAACACAAGACCAAACGCATCATCCGAGAAGCGAGAGAAATCGAGAAACATCAGATGAACTTAAACACCAGAGATGATGCCTTACGACTACCACCCACCTGGAGGCCAGTGATCCGAAAATCCACCGACCGTCGAGGACCAGTAACCCGAAGCCAGAAACCAGCGAACCCCGGACCATCAGGATTAGGAGAAAGCAGTCAACAGGCACGACCCAATCAACCAACAACAAGAAGTCAAGCGGAAAAACCACCAAGCGTAACGACGCGTGACCGCAACACGGTACTTAAACCACCACCAGCGCGACCAGAAGCCACTGTGACTCGAGTAACGACGAGGAGCAGAAGCAGGCAAGCAGCAGCGAAGACCTGAAGATGGCAAGTGAGACCTTGCCGAAACGTTGTCAGAAGACAAATAGTTCTTTAGAGAACTCAACGCGGAGGACTACCCGGAAGAATACTACAATATATATATATATATATATATATATATGTTAATCCGTAGGCTTCCGCGGGTGTTGAATGAACTACAATATATATATATATATATATGATTTTGTCTATGTGATTAGGTTGTTTTTAGACATTTTTTTAGTGCTTTTAAGTTGGTAGCGTACTGAAGATGGCAGCTTAGCTGCCGAAATACGTATCTACGGATATAGAAATTATTGTGGGCGGAGGTTAATTTCAATTATCTCTTAAACCACAATCTCCTTTACTATTTTAGAATATATGTAGATTTTATTTAAATATAAAGGCACAAACAAAACACACTTTAATATTGAAATTCCAATAACTATCGGTTAAAGACGATTTCAAAAATAACATTAACAAAAATGGAAAGCTTTGAAATTATATAAGCTTAAGATTTTGAATAGCTGAAACAGCGACATCCTACGATCGCTTTTTGATCTAACATTGCATAAGGATTGACAAACTGAAACGGGTTTGCTACATAATGAGTCACTCCATGCAAAGGCGACCATGCTTGCTGTGAAAGCAAAATGAAAATTTTAAAAAATTTTGTGGTACATCGTTTTTGATCGCTGTGAAACACTCGAGTAGCCTCTGAACAGCTGGTACAAGCCCTATTTGGGCCTTTTTCAGAAGAAACGTAGTTCGAGATTTCTACTGCAAACCAAAAACGACTTGACCGTTATATTCGCAATTGCGATGTAATAGCAATGTAATATATTCTTTTTGATCTAACATTGTATAAGGATTCACAAACTGAAGCGGTTATCTAAATTAGTTAATATTTTTCAAAATTATGTAATGACTGGCTTTTATTAATTTTATTGCTTGTCATCTGTAAGTGTAAGTTAATAATTACAGCCACCCAGCAAAATTCTTAGCATTCTTATATTTATGTCAGGAAAACTGTAAAAAAAGTGTCCACATTTTTTGGCAGCGACAGTAATTAAACCAAAATCAAAATATTTACTTCAGTTATTTTTAACCATTTCTGAAATATTTGAAAATACTTAATAAGAAATATCTATAGTAGGTCACCGATATGCCGGGTGTTTCAAAATAGGCGTACAGCTTCAGAGGAAAAAAAAATTATAATCAGAGTAACCAAGAGAAATTCAAGAAACTATTTTTTAAGTATCTGAGTTGACCGCAAGCGGGCGCAATCAAGGGCACAAATTTCAAACAAACGCTATCGAGTAATACTTTTCATTTTCAGATTTTATTGGATATATTTTCGTGTTCCTATTTTTTTTAAGTTATTCCTATTAGTTTTAAATGTTAAACGTTACAAGGAGGGTTTTCTTAGAAAAACTATTTTCGTTAGTTGGGCAGGAGAGAGAGCCAATTCCCATGTAAATGTGTTGTCCACGTAATATGACGTAGTAGTACTTAGTAACGTATTTATCTGTTGCGATGGCGCCACTATTCTACGTGCGCTTTTTACGTGCCTTTTTAATTTAAATAATTCCTTAGGTTTTCTTCTCCATACATTAATTTAAGTAATACGTTATATTCTGCAAAGACTCTAATATGCTGTAATACACATTACAAGTCTTTACAGAATATAACGTATTACCTAAATGAATGTATGGAGAAGAAAACTTAAAGAAACGGAAAATCAGGCTTAAATTATGATATTTACTAGATTTTAAGCTAATAAAACAAACCACATATTATTCTCAAATTACTATATTTAACTGCAAATAATAACACATTATTTGTACATTGTTATGGAAATGCTTTCAAAATTGCAATTCAATACATTCTTTATCCGTACACATTATCTTTGACTTTAAGCGTGAATATCTTCAAAATTACTGCAAATTAAATTTTTTTTTAACAATTATTATTATATTTATTCAAAATATTGTACTTTGACCAACTTTAAATTTTATAAATCAGCTAATCACTCACACATAATAATACTTGTTACACTTTAATAAAATTATTTAAAGTGATTGTTTCATAGTTGTAGCTCCTACCTTCTGCACTTTCATTTCTATTAAAATGATGAGTTGTCTAGGTAGGTAATACGATGTGGGATCTCCGTATTAATTTAATCGTCCTGCATTCATGTCCTGGATACACATATCTGTAACAATTTATATTTTACTGCCATTGTTAATTTGGTAAAATAAAAACCTTATCATGGATTGTTATGATGATGCTAACGGTAATGCTAACCTTTCATCAGTGTGACACATACACATCTTCTTGCATCGAAATTGTCACAGGGCTTCGTTACCTAAATTAGCAGTCCCAATTCCAAAGTGAAGGAAATTTGGTCTGATTGGAACATGAATTGCATCCAATAACTATACATTTAAATCTTCTTTTGAAGATCTTGCGAAGTCTATTTTTCTCAAACTCTGTTTATATTAGAGACTATTCTCTGGTCACACAATTTGATTTAACCCATTATATTCGTGCCAGTTCTTTAATTTACTTAAACGATCACCATCACCGCCATCCTACAGCAATTAACATTGACAACATGTGACATTTCAATCATTTCATTCGCGCCAAATTTACAATTACTCCTAGCGCCATCTCTGCGGATAAATACGTTACTACAACAGCCTGGACTAGAGGTGGGATTCCACCCGGTGCATTGGATGCATTGCCAATTTACCTCCATTTACGTAAGATATAAAAAATGCTTCAAAATGATACCAAATATAGCATATCTTGCGTGGATTATTGCTATATAGAGATGGGATTCCACCCGGTGCAAACGATTGCACCGGGTGGAATCACGGAATGCACCCGGTGCATTGAGTGCATTGCCCGGTTGCCAACATTTACAAAAGACATAAAAAATGCTTCAAAATGACACCAAATATATTTTGTACGGACTATTGCTAGACAATTATTTTGTTACGTTAATTTCAAAAACTTACTCTGTTCATATTTTAAGCTAAGTACAAAGCTTCCAGTTAAAGTTAAAAGTTTACTATTCAGCTATTCACCATACACTATGAAACATTAAACCTGTAAACCACCTGCAAACAATTAAATAACATCAAGAACAGGTTATTTCTCGTTCGATTTGCGCGGGAAATTTAAATTTTTGAATGCACCCGGTACATTCATGTATGCACCCTGCTGAAAGCACCGGGTTCATTCCCTGGCCCATCTCTATTGCTATACAATTATTGACAATTATTTTGTAATAACTAACCAACCTATCGTTCATTTTAAAAACATATTCAAAGTTTTGTTCAGATTTAAAGCTGTAAAGCTTAGCTTAAACTTAACACTAACTATTAACTATTAGATTATGAAACGTATAAACCTGTAAACCATCTGTAAACGGTTAAATAATAACAAGAAAAGGTAATTTTTCGTCCGGTTTGAGCGGGAAATTTAAATTTTAGAATGCACCCGGTGCATTCACGTATGCACCCTGGTGAATGCACCCACATGGGTGCTTTAATTGCACCGGGTTCATTGCCTGGCCCATCTCTAGCCTGGACAAAAATTTTCAATTGCCAATAAACCTCTCCTGTTAGTTGGGCTAACTCCACGGGGCTCGTGCAGTCGGCATGACTATGTTTGAATAATCAATGGGTCTGTTCGTTTGTTGCATTTGGTTGTACTAGTGTTCACTCAGACTATTTGTGTCTTGTTCTAACCTCATACATTAAAACGAGATGAAAATTCTTTGAGTGCAGACTAGTGCAACAAACGTGTGACAAACGAATAGATCTAATCATTATATGTACCTTTTTATCACTGTCACATTGATACACGCATTTTCCTCTAGGGTCATATCTGATCATCTAAGTATAAAAAAGTGTGCTCCTCAATTTTTTATTAGTCAACACTAGGTTTACACGTCATTTACGAAGCAGTTAGGCTGGGAATTTGAAAAAATAAAAGATTCTCCCATTTTTAAATGACAAAATCTGTGTATAAATTGATAATCATAGGCATAATGAGAATGAATTAAACTGTAATTATTTGAAAAATCGAAGTAGGAACCGTTAACGCCAATGCATACGTATACACTGTGTTTCCTAATTGAAATTAACCTCCGCCCACAATAATTTTTATATCCGTAGATACGTATTTCGGCAGCTAAGCTGCCATCTTCAGTACGCTACCAACTTAAAAGCACTAAGAAATGTCTAAAAACAACTTAATCACACTGACAAAATCATAAAAGTGTGAGTAGCGTACTGAAGATGGCAGCTTAGCTGCCGTAATACGTATCTACGGATATGTTGTGGGCGGAGGTTAATTTCAATTATCTCTTAAACCACAGTCTCCTTTACTATTTTAGTTTGTCGATATTTTTACAAAATTTTACAAGGAATAATAACAAAAATTGGAATTATATATATTTCCAAAATGACGGTGGAACGACATTTGTCGTTTAGTGTATTGTTGCAAATTTCCACGGCCGACTTGAAAATTTCATTCATACGTTAATAATAATTATATTAATTTTTCCAATTAATTGCGAACCAAATAATAATTTTGAATACTTCTTCCGATTTAGAAAAAAATACTCTACTGGATTAAAGCTAAAAAATATAGGCAGCCATTTGAAAAAAAAAGTTGACTATCGATAGATATTAAAGATAACATTAGAAAAAATCAAAATTAGAGCCATTTTAAAGTACATCTAAAGTCATTTGTGTCGTTTCTTTTTATTCATTAAAATCGGATCATAAATAACGTCGCTACGGGATGGAATATTTTTTAGGAAACACAGTGTATGTACTTACGTATGATGTCTAGAAAACATTAAACAGCTCTGCGAAGGTGAAAGTACTCAAATAACCGATCGCTAAGCCAAAGTCAAGAACGCAGTGCCAGTGATTCAAGAAGAAATAAGGCACAAATAGCAAGAATTTCTATATACTACGCAGAAAAAGTGAGTTTTAATTTTACTTTTATTTATTTGTAGATGGTAGATGTTTTATTCAACCGGTGTTTCGAATTTTTTTAAGTTTCAAAACACGTTCGATATGTATCTTTCCATCAACATCTATTTAAAAGAGATGAGAATTCGTTAGTCATAGTCTCTAAAGAGAAAACACCTTAAAATTTAATTAAAAATTAAAATTAAATTAATTAAAAAAATAACCTCTTTTGCACTACAGATTGAGTTCACTATAGGAGAAACTTTTTAATTTTTAGTTTTCGAAAAAGTAATTCGTTGTAAAAAAACTTTAGTCGTCTTAAAACCCCTGAAAACTTCATAGAACGGGCTAAATTCCGGCTGACAGCTGAAAAAAAATTTTTTTTTTGCAAAATACTTGTAGTCAGTTTTTCTTTGTAAAATCACAATATCAGAAATGCTAAAATTTTAATTATTTTTTTCTGTCCTTATAAATAATTTATTTTTATAAACTTATATTTAATAATAGATAATAATATTTACTGTTACTAGAAATATACGGGCTTAGTTAAAAGTATGGAGACGGCTATTTATTGCCGTTCATATTCATTTTAGGAAATGATGTCCTTTATGAAAGCTTTTGGGGAAATTTTTATCTACAATTGGAGTGTACTTGAATTTTTTTCTTCAATTGTTTTTGAGTTACGTCTATCTGTGTAATTTTTTTAAATTGAAACTGCTTAATTCTAATCTACCATTCGATACAGTATTTTTTTCTCTTTATAATATCAGTGTTATTTTTTTCAGAATTGAGGAGTTTCTGAGAAAAAAAAAAACAACGGTTCAAGTATTCATTTCCGGTGGTGGATGCTTATTAGCGCCACACAATGCCCTGCAGTAAATTGCATAATTGAATTTGACGTAAACAATAACCACTGATAAAGTTACTCGTTCGAATTTGTTTATCGCTTACTTAGATGTATCTGACCTGGAGCTAATAAGCATGCACTGCCGGAAATGAATACTTGAACCGTTATTTTTTTTTTGGAAACCACTGAATTCTGAAAAAAAAACAACAATGAAATATTCAAGCATTGCAGGTAAAAATTTCTCGAAAAACTTTCATACAGGACATAATTTCCTAAAATGAATATTAACGGCAATAAACGACCGCCTCCATACTTTTAACTAACCCTGTATGTATAGAATACATACCAATATTATAAAAAAAATTCAAAACAAAACACAAAACTTTCACCTCAACATAGTGCCACTTCTGAGACAGAAATTCATTCAGAGAGTGATAGCAATCTCTTATGAGTAGAGACCGGATTTATAAGTTTTTACAAGTTTTTTACGTTAACATACCTAAACTTGGCGTTTTGTATTTATATGTTTGTCGATTAGAGAAGCCCAAAAATGGTAGTTTTATTTCGCATATAACTTAATATTTTAGACTTTTAGCGCATATTTATTTATTTATCCATATATTGATATATGGATAATTCCATATGCGGTCAATATTCAAGTCTGCAGCTTTTCCAAGAAGTAATTTATTCTCCTCAACGTCTGGCCACTTTATTTTACGATTTCCCGGAATGTGATTTTCTGGGAATCTGTAGCGACTTGCACTTGCATTTTGCACTTATGTTTTGCATGTCAGTTTGAGATAAGAACTCCGTGAATGCGTGTGACTAGTGTATTTATCAACGCGAATTAGTTGTTATTTTCTTACTTAATTTAAAGACGAAATAAATTCAGTGCTTATCCTTTCAAAATGCCGAAAGTAGCATCCTCTTGATCCGAGCTATTGAAAAAAAGATGGATTAAAGCATCTAAACATCTAACTACACATGGAAAAGTTATTTTTTGCAACGTATGCTCAAAACAGGTAGATACCTTACAAATTCTCTTAAAAATCACATTTTCATTTTGACAATATTTTAAGGTGTCGTCAGACCAAAAGTACCAGATTGATCAACATTTGGCTTCAAACCTCCATAAGGAATCGGAGAAAAGATGTGTGTCTAACTTTAGGCAGTCTTTTATTTCTTCAACAGCTAGTAACTCACAAGGCAGTGACACAGGAAATGAATTCTTTTTAGACTTGTGCAGTGCTATGGCAGAGTCAAACATTCCTTGGCATAAACTTGAACAAGCAAGTTTTCGAACTTTTTTGGAAAAATATTGCAATCGTCATATTCCAAATGAATCGACTTTGCGGAAAAACTATCTAAGTATATGCTACCAGCAACGGATGAAGAAAATAAGAGAGAAACTTAGCGACAAAATATTTATATAGTAGTTGATGAAACGACAGATGCCTGCGGTCGTTATGTAGCAAATATGTTAGCAGGAGTATTAAGCAACACAGTTGCACCAATATCTTATTTGGTAAATAGTGCAGTTTTGGAAAAAACAAATCATTCAACGATCGCACGTTTTATTAACGACAGCTTGACACTTTTATATGCACCTAATCAAGTTAAATCGGAAAATATATTACTAATGGTGTCTGATGCAGCAGCCTACATGATAAAAGCAGGACAGGCTTTACAGGTGTTTTACCCAAATCTGATGCACTTCACTTGTATGGCTCACGCAATGAATAGGCTCGCTGAATTGGTGCGACTAGAATACCCAACAGTAAATAAGTTGATCAATAACGTAAAAAAGGCGTTTCTTAAAGCCCCACTGCGTATACAACACTATAAAGAATTAGCTGCTGACCTGCCATTACCACCAGAACCAATAATTACGAGATGGGCTTGAAGCAGCAAATTTTTACGCAGATAACTTTAAACAATTAAAGGAAATTTTCTTAGAATTGGATGATTCCAATTCAGCGGCTTTAAGAATTTGTAAGGAATGCATGTCGAACACAAACATCGGGAATCAATTAGCATTCATTAAAACTCATTTTTCGGTTTTAATATCCACCATTAAAAAGTTGGAATCATCCCAGACGGCTCTATTAGATTCTTTTGAAGTGGTCGATGATGCAATTGAAAGTGTAAAATCAATTCCAGGGGAGATAGGAGAGAAGTTAATGGCAAAATTAGACAAGGTTCTATTACGTAATCCTGACTACAATAAAATGAGGAAAATCTGTTTAGTTTTAAAAGGTCAAAGTGAAGAGGATTTGGACATGGACCCCAAAGATGTAGCATCCATGAAATTTGCGCCCATTACTTCATGCGATGTCGAGCGTTCGTTTTCCTCTTATAAAAATATTTTGACAGACAGACGACAAAATTTTACCCCAAATAATTTAAATCAACTGTTGATTATATTTTGTAATCCTACTATTTATGTGTTAAGTGTTAAAATTACTTATATGAAACAATTTATGTTTTTATTATTCTAAAGTATGTATAAGTAAAATAAAATTTTTATCGCATATGATATCCATATTTTGATCCATTTTAATCGCATAAAAAAACTTATTTTCCACTTTTTTAGTACATATAAATCCGGACTTTACTTATGAGACAAGATTTTAAATTTTTCTTAAATAAATTATGGAAACTTATGGTCGCAAATTAATAATTAATTAATAATTACACTTCGACGTATTTTATCAAGTCGAAGTTTCACAATTTCGCGCGTCACAAAAGAAAGTGGCAGCCAACAAAACAATTCACAACTTCCTTACGAACGAACCGCCGCGCCGATGCGCTCGTTTCAATAAATCCCAGTTAAAGAAAAGAGTGCGCTACTTACGGTTCTAGAAATGATAGAAAAAGATAAATCGCGGATGAATACTATTGGTTATAATTTCTCGACTTTGTTATATGATTTGGTAATAACATTAAAGAATCTCTCTTTCTGTTACATACGACGGAGTATAAATTAGTCTACGTTGACACGAAAATTTCTATAAATTGAATGAAGGAGTTTTTATGACCCATTTAGGATTTCTTTGTAAAGATACAGCTATACATATCTTCTCCTCATATTGTCATTTCAATGTGAAACTAGGACTTGGTAAAGTACAACTTACTATACTCTTTAAGACTGTGAAAATGACTTACTATTGCAGACACCTAAAGAAATTATTAACATACCAAAATGAAGCAATTATTTGAATAAATTTTTGATTGTATGTACAGGGTGTCCTAAAAGTTTCCGGAATTTGTTTACACACAATTTGTTGGTGTTTTTCGTGAATTTTAAATTCTAAAAACTGGTGATTGTAATGAATTTTCTGTCAAATTTTTAATTATCGTGAAAAAATTTCAATGAAGGAGACACAAATGCATTTGTTCAATCATTGTTTATTTTAAGTTAAAAGAACTGTGAATCACCTGTGAATCATCAAAATAAACGTATTATCAAAATTAGGACACAGGATAGGAATAAAGATGATCGACTTTGTTCGGGGCACGGATTTAAGGCCGAGCGCCCTTTGGATACGAATTTATATCGCACGTATTTATACGATCCTTGTATAGTCTAAGGGGGCTTGTCCACGACAAGAATTTTCGCAGTCCACCGTCCCGGCAGATTTACCGGATTGGTAGTAATACATTAGAGAGATTTAGCAACATTCAGAAATAAATACGGTAACGCTAAACGACAGATGATCAGCTTGTGCGCATGCGCGCAACGTTATTTAGAAACCGGATTACGCTATTCAAATGTGTTTAGCGTTTGCTTTACCGTTTCATAAATTTAGGAATATTTGTACATTTTATGTTGGATATCACGATGAAACGCAGTTAGTAACGCTCTGTGTTTGTCCACACTGTGACAACAACCCAAAACTTAAGTCAAAAACGTTTAAAGCAATGAATAGTATGAGTATACGTAAAACCTATATGTTGCTCTTATAAGACCGAATAAGAAATACCAGTATGTCAAACAACTCAGTCACAGAAAAATAATAATTGAGGTTAAGTAAAATAAAACGGTAAACGGTATGGCTAAAGGTCTAAATTCCTATTCCACGTAATTTTGTAAACTATATTAAATCGGGTGATTTTGACGTTTACCGTAATTTTTACCGGAAAGTTGCTAAAACTCCCTATTAGGTTATATTTTGGTTTGTCCACGAACCGGCACGGTATATTTTCAGAACACGCGGACAAGAGTCAATATAATCTAATGTATTACTACTAATCTGGTAAATTCGCCGGGACGACGGACGGCGAAAATTCTTGTCGTGGACAAGCCGCCTTAGGCTTAGGATTAGTAGTAATACATTAGATTATATTCTCCATAAGCCGGCACGGTAAATTTTCCAAACACGGTGCCGTTTGCAGCACCGGATTCTCACTGCAGAGACGGCAGCCGGACGGCGCACAGTGGGTACAAACAGCTAGTTTGCGGAAAAAATACAATAACTTTGCAATTAGATGACATATGTAAATGAGATTTTGAACAGTAATCAATTGTATGATTATGTTATTATATATATTACTATAAGTCAGGTGTCTTAATTATGGAAATTAGCGATAAGTGTTAGAAAAAAAAATACACAATTTCTACCTAAAAACACGTTAATCGTTCCAACCCTCATTTTCGCACAGATAAACATAATTAATTCCAAAGAGATTAGTGATTAAATGTGAGCAAATAATGAAAACAGTGAGGTACTAACATTAATTTGTGTGACCCACAAAAACAAGTCAGTACTAGTAAGAAAGTAATTTAGATTTAGAAAATAATATAACAATAATAATACACTCCTGTTGACAAAATTCCGGACACAATTGGTTTTTTTCTTTTAGATCTGTGGTTCTAGACGATTTTGTGGAAAAAAATCATTAACAAAACAGAATAACATAAGAAAAGAAAATATTGTACAGTTGTAAAGTATATGACTGTGAACTAAGGTGACGAAAAGTATACAATTAAGTTTCAGATTAAAACAAAAAAAAATAATGAAAGGAAATTTAACAGAAAATGTTCAAACAGTAGTTAACTCGCGTACTTGTTGGGGCAATTGTAAATGTTTGGGTGTTAATATTCTTCACAATGTAGAGATATACGGATCTGAGCTTATTAAAAGCCTGTGGAGAACATCTTCAATGGAAGCCAAATGACTACATTTTCTCGAATGCCACAGCCGATATTGTCTATAGTCCTTATTTCTTGCTTCTTGTGCTTCTTCTGAGAGGAGATAGGTAACACTGCAGCAGTAATTATATGTTCTCCATGTAAAAGAATTTTATGCACTGTGATTGGCATATAGTACCAACCATAATTATCCACAAAATATTTTGCTGTTTCCAACGCATAAGCCCCAAACTTTTGTGTATGTAGAGGAACACCAGAGGTTATAGCTCTTAAAATTGCGGCAAAACGGTTGATTAGTTCAACTTTCACTCCAGTTATTTGAGCTACGATTTCTGGGTTACGGAAAAAACGACGTGAGGTGTTTCCAGTGTTCGAAGTTCCTGACCCTTGTTCTACAACATCAATTCTTAAACCTAAAATTTGGTGGAATTTCTCTTGAATTCTTTTCTTGGCCGCCATTTTTGCAGGTTTCGTTTCACTGTTTGTGGACCATTTGCGAAATGAAAGATTGTAAGCGATATGTAAAATGCACTCCATAAATTTAATTCTCGCGTACAGTGGTGACATTCCGAATCCATAGGCCCTTTAATTTGGCGTTTTGATTCCTACCAAGTCAAGATCGTTCATTTCTTTAGGTGTTGCGTGGCAAATGTAACATGTGGAACTGGATTTGGTATTGTGACAGCTTGAGCAATCTTATCATCAATCATTGTAAAAACTAATTTATGATGAACTTGCAAATTTTTACTGCCAATTGACACAACTGTTGGCTGTAACTCACTAATTGTTGTCTCCATCTGCTCCACCAGCTCGCAAGATTTTTCCTTTAGTTTTTTTCATATAGTCGAATTGTATGGGTCTGCAGAAGCGTGTTGATGACGGTCGACTGTTTGTCCAAACGTCTATATTAGTTTTTAATCGTACCACTAGAGGAACCATAGATATCATAAATAGGTTGCTATCGGTTACCTCTGCTTCTGTCTGTATATTTTGAGGAAATTTTTGATGATTTTGGCTTTAATTTAATGACCCATCACATCCCCATTTCGAAGTTAATGTAAATTCGTCATCACTTATATTGAGGTCTTCGTCGTTTGTAGTTCTGAAAATTCTTCTGGCAGTATGATCCAAGAGACTTTGTAAATTAAGTTTTACACTGGTTTCACTTATATTCATGTTATCAGGATAACAGTTTTGCTTGACTTCCTCTAATAAATAATAAGGTGGAAAAACATCATATCCGTGGTTTTTAAGGGCTTATAATCTTGTATTGGTGTTTAGATACGTCCGCGTCCATCATAAGAGCTAAGGCCTTATCCGTGTCTAAATAGTTCTTGCCGTTATTTTGGGTCACTGTCTTCCCTGCAGCTGCTTGTATCTGTTCTTCAGAATAAATTTCTCGTAGTTGTTGAACCTTGTATCTTTTAGTACGTTCACAACACTCACCAAAAATCTTACTTGGTCGGCCTACCGATAATGCCCGTCGTTTAGAGGGTCCTGCTTCAAATTTTGTGTCTGTTTTTTCAAGCTCGTATTGTACAACAAACGCTCCTTTGAGCCATTCCGTGTTACTGGCAAAAAAAAATTCTCGTGTTCTATTACTTTGTTGCCACTTTGCTTTAAATTTGGACAGGAAGCGTTTTTTAATGTCCTGTAATGTCTTGTGGATTTGATGTGCAGCTAATTTTGCATACGTTTTGCGTAAGAAAATTGCTAAATCGTCTACTTGCTGTTGCACTTAAGTAACTCCTCGCACAGAATAGTATAGCTTATAGTAATATTATTCATTTCGTAAGGTACAACACAACGCCGGTTAAATGTAGAAATTGCGGATTATTGATTAAACTTCCCACAGTCGTTAGTATGTACTTCCTACTTCTGTTATACAGATTTAAATCAAAACTATTAAACTGACGGTAAAGTAGGTATGCTTAACAGAGTGCAGTGAAACAATGCCCAAGCCTACTTAGTACGCCAGGTAACAACGAATCTTTCTAAAACGTTATTGAAACGTTTCAGAAACATTCGAAACTTTCTGAAACGTTATTAAATAGTTTCAGAGACATTCGTTTGCTTTTTGCTTTATAAATTACCAAGGGGCAGCTAGTGGCAGCTAAATTTTTACCTACGTGTTTCATAAGATCTAGGGAATACACTGATTGTAATAAGAAAGCGGAGGTAAGCGGAGCTCTTGATGAAAACTTTATACGAATAAGCGCACTTCCGTAAAATGCAGTATTTTACATAACAACTCATAATTTTAAATTGTATCCTTAGATATAGATAACTCTAACACAAATAAATACGGAAAGGATGCATACTAATTATAAACATACAATTGTTTTTGTAACTTTGTTCTACTTGCATATATATGCATATGAATTTTCTTAATACTCGACTCACTCTCATTTTTGTCTTCTTATATCACTGAACTTCAACGTCTTCCTGACCTTCTGTTTCTTACATATACCTGATTGTTTTTGTTAAATGATTATCCATCATCTTTTAGCTCTTAAATAAACTACTAATAAAACGTGCTACAAACAATTTAAAAAATAAATTTTTTCCACTCATTTCCCACTGTGCGGCGTGCCGGCTTCGTAGTGTATTGTATTAACTACTCTCCGTGTTCACGAACCGGCATATTAGCCGTGGTGCCTATATTTTAGTTGGGCTATGAAGTGAAAGCAAATTGCTTATGTGTTAAAAATGGCTGAAGAATTGAATTCAGAATTGTTAATTACTTTAATCGAACAAAGAACAAAACCACAGAGAAATTGAAAGATAAAAGGCTCACTTTTGAAGCTTAGAAAGAAGTTTGTACATTGAATAAAGATCATTTTGATGTTAAAAATAATATAAAACAATAATACTACAATTATAAATTAAAAGTAAATATGCACCTGACCTGAATTACCGTCTCTGTGGACAAAGCCATCAATTTTATTGCCGGCCGGCAGATTTACCGTTCCGGCGAAAATTCTTGTCGTGGACAACCCGCCTTAGGTGACAAGAATTTTCGCCTTCCGCCGTCCCGGCAAATTTACCGGATTAGTAGTAACACATTAGATTATATTGACTCTTGTTCACGTGTTCTGAAAATTTACTGTGCCGGTTCGTGGACAAATCAGAATATAACCTAATGTATTACTACCAATCCGGTAGATCTGTCGGGACGGCGGACGGTTAAAATTCTTGTCGTGGAACATTGAACATTGCGGCAAAGAGAAGCCGTTTAGCCCGGAAGGTACGAAAAAAACATGCTTACTTAAATTATATCTACAAAGTTGCTTTTTTAATATGTCAATGTTGTATTAATTGCCTATCGGTAAAAAATATTGTCTGACGTAATAGACGCGGCAAAATAGTTGTAAGACGTACATGTAATTTAATATATACGTAAAATGTCACACTTACAAATCGAAACTAAAGTTACAGTAGACGTTAAAATGTTTTACACGTGGGAGTGAGCAGGACAATGTTATATAAGCGCGGGAGTTCGAGAGAGTGCGTTTATCGGGTTGGTTTTTTTTTCTATGGGAAATAATAAATCACTGATTTAGGCCCGATCTTTCGAACCTTTTAATAAATTTATTAGACGAATAATTCGAGGAATCACCATGACAACATTCATAAAATTCAACTTATTCGCCAAATAACGTTATTGGGAATGCTATTAGCAAGTGGGAAGATCGGCCCTTAATGTGATATTGTTGCTATTGTTCTTATTTAATACTCCTATTATTTTTTATGAGTTACGTTATGTGAGAATTAATATGTATGTAAAACGTCTTTATGTAAGCTCATGAATGCAACAGAGCGCATTTATCTATAGGGAAAAATTATTTACTCAATTTATTAAAGCACAAAAGGATGAGATGCTTAACTAAACTACAACTAAAACATAAATCATAGCTAAAATGTGTATTTTAATCTCTGTCATCGATTTCACTTTGCATTCCTTCTTCCTCTTCTTATTCCGCTTCATTTATATCAGCGCCATTGCAGTCTTCCTGGTTAATTGTTTTATCGAATGCCGTATCATTATCATCATCATCATCTGAAAAGTATTTATAGAGTTTATGCAAATAATTTTTTAAAATACTAACCGGATACGTAATGATCATCATTAATATAAGACAAGTCGATGGTTCGCTAATTGTCTGTGGAAGCTCATTGCCCTCAAATCACTTGAAATAGTATTCATTTTCTACTTGCGTCCATCCATTCTCGAGTGGCATGTAGGTCGTGGATGTTTCAAGTATGCGTTTCTTCACATAGTTGCAATATATCTTGTTCTGAATAATTGTTGATAAAGTTCAGCTTTACAGGGAGGTATACTAGTTGTATAGTTGTTCATCACGAGTCGTGATGCGACGAGTCGCTGTTTTTAAGAATCGAGTTGACTCGAATACTTTTATAAAAGAATCGAGTCTTGACTCGAGTCAAGAGACTCGAGTCCAGATCAAAAGACTCGAGTACTTGGCTGAAAATCGCCGTTTGAAAGAATCGAGTCGACTCGAGTCAATTGACTCGAGTTTAGATAAAAGTACTCGAGTACTCGAATTGAACTCGGGACTCGCCGTTTTAAAGAATGTAATAAACTTGAACTTTTTTTATAAAAAATGCGAGTTTTGGCTCGAGTCCACATTAAAAGTTTCGAACATTTAACTGAACCTGGAAATATGAGTACTCATGACGTTACTTTTTTACTGCTAGTAGAATTGATAGATTAAAGGTGCAGTATTTTTGTTTACATTTTTAGCGATATCAACACTCTATTTTAGATACGTATATCAAAATAAGAAAATGTAACTTTTAGGAATTTGTTTGAATCAAGAAATTATTAAGAAAAAATTAAACAAGTACCGATCGGAAACCCAAATGACTGATTCCGTTTGGAACCGCATAAAGATATTTCCTACGCCGACGTTTTGCTCTTCATTGCAGAAGAAATTCCTCAGAGCTGCTAATGGTGTTCTATTGCTTCCCGTCAGTTTCAACGAGTAGGAAAAAGGTGCAGCCAGCAATATCAGTCTTGAGGAGGTTCTTCTACAATGAAGGGCGAAATGACGGCAGTGGAAGAAATAGTAATGACGTGTTTTCAACCGGTAGCCAATTCAATCATGGATGACGGCCGTAGAAGCATTCATGTTAAACTCACAACATATTTTTTTGAATTAAAAAAGATTCCTAATTCCAACAATTTGTAGTTTGTCTTTATTTGGTTTCATACTTTTCATGATATTTGCGCTTGAAATTATTAGGATTTGATTTATTTTTATTAATTTATTTTATAACGTACGGAGGAGATTGAAAGGGCAGCTGTAGAAGATAAAAATAAAGCTTTTCTCTTAATTCGTTTTTGACCAAAACCTTAAAAAAGGTACAGTTAAGTTTCTTAATTTCTTCTTTAATTGATACAAAAATGAAATATCCGTAACTTTTACGAGACTAGATTTTTTTTAAATGGTTGTAAAGCAGTGTTCAATTAAGTCTTAAATACCAAAATTTAAAACTTAAAATATTACTACAGGTAGTAACTTTTACTTGTTAATTAATTTCACATTAAACTCTTGTAACTTTCTAGTTACTGATTTTTACCTAAAGTTTATTGAGAAAAAGTCTTTAATTTGATCTTCTCTATAATGTTAATTTGTTTTAGCTGTTAACGTCTACTAAAATAAATACACATTTTTTAAGCTTAAATATCGTAAAAAAATGAAAATGCAAATAAACAAAACAACATAATAGACCGGCTAATATGGAATACACAGTATTTTTGAAATAAGAAGCGCCATCTGTTAAACGACTCTGGCATTAACATGAGTTTTGTTATTATAGGTCATTACTACAGAGGTTCTTAGCTGATAAGACTGCATAACTTTATAGTAAATGATTTTGTGAATTTATCGTTTTGGAAGTTTTTGCGCGGTACGAGAAAAATGTTTTTGGCGTATTTTTTAAAATAAAAGTGTTTTTTTTTTACACCAAAGTTAGTTTGCTATAGTGTAGATTAGTACAACAGTTGATATTTTACCTTATTAATTCAAAGTATTGCACATTTTCTCTTATTTCATGTCACCCCAACTGACTATTCCATATTATCCGGCATTTTAAATAATATTATGAAAATGCAGTTTTTTTCATTTGTTTGAATTTTCCCCAAAAATATGTATTTCTTAAATTTATTATATACAACCGCTGAAAAACAACATAAAGTATTTTTAATTAAAATATCTGAGCATTTAGTATCTTAGTTCAGAATTTATGACGGCCCAAAGAATGGATATTCAAATTACAGTTTCCTATAATTATTCTTTCTGAAAATGGTAGTCATTAAAGACGACTTAATAAATAACTTAAAAAATAAAATAAAATCTTTCAAAATGAACAGGTTTAAAACTGTGGTAAAATCTGTGAATTCGGCTTTAATCTATGACATTTTGAGGAAGAATAATTACAGGAAACTGTGATTTGTCTACTTTTTTGTTTCCAACTGTACATTGAACGTTCCGTTTAAAATAACAAAGTTCATTCTATATTTTACTTGATTTCCGATCGTCACGTGTTTTCTTTTTTAATGTTTTCTGGCGGTTCAGATAAATTTAAAATTTTGTAACTGTGTAATATCATTTGATATGTCTCATAATAAAGTGTGCAGGCACTGTGTAAAATAAAAAGAAAAGCTTATTTACTATGTAATTGCATGTTTAATTGAATTAAAATTATTTTCTTTAAAAGAAAACAAAATATAGAATATAGAGCCACAAATTATTCATTAAATGAGTATGAGTCTTCAGTTTTTATTTAACAATATTTAACAGCCTTTTCAGTTACAAAAAACTGTACTCCCTTTGAAATTTTAAGGCGCGTTTAGACTTGAGCACGCACGCACTGATCCTCCGCGAACGCTCAAGTGTAAACGGCTATGCGCGCACGCTCACGTTGTGTTTTCCTGTGCGCGAACAGCCGCGAGCTCGAATAGCCGTAAATATGATTCCCTTTGGTGCATTTAGACGAGCACGCACGCACTGATCCACCGCGAATGCTCAAGTGTAAACGGCTATGCGCGCACGCACATCATGCGCGAATGGCTGGCAGAGCGAGCCGCTTGATGTCGGTCTCGGGTACGTGCTCAAAGGAATTAATTGCTTCACGCATGAATGCGTAGTTTGAACGAGAAAAAAGTCGCATATTGAAAGCCACGTGACACAGTCCTCGCAGAAAAGGTTTCTGAATTTTCAGTTAGCCATGGAATGGACCAATGAAACAGCTTCGTTGTTTTGCAAGATTATGAAAAACTGCCTATTTTATGGAATGTGAAGCACGCAAAATATTATTTTTAAAAAATGACCTACCAGGAGCTTGTGAACAAATTAAGTATTGAAAATTTAGACAGTGCGGAAGCACAAAAAAAGATAAAATGTTTCTTGGGGCGATTTTAGTCATTGTAGTAAAATTTTTGAATTACTTATGACAACTCTCTGACACTAAATAATAAGTAGAGTAATTTATTTTATCTCTTATAAAAATTAGGCGTTTGCCACGAATGTCGATGTCTGGTTCGAATTTCTTTTTTTTATTAAAATATGAATCACAATTATACAGCCGCTGCTATTTTGTCGTCCGTTGTGTGCGCGAACAACTGGATCAGCCCATGCGCCAGAAAATAAATGCTGGTGAGCGCGAACGAATGCCGTGCGCGTATGCTCAGCTCGTTCGTGCTCAAATGTAAACGCACCTTTAGGACTTATTCATTTTTTATGTAATCTTTTTCATAAAATATAAAAAAAAAACAATGACCGCCGCCAAGCCGCATTAAAATCCAGTCTGACATCGAGTCTACTCGACTCGTTGCAGCGCTATGTAATTATAAAGTCGGTACGCAAATTACTTGAATCGAACTTGAGTTGACTCGAGTTTCACTGACTCGGTGTGACTGCAATAGTTACTCGAGTAGAACGAACACCTTTGGGACTCGAGTCTGATGACGAGTCTACAAATTCTAAAGTCGATACTCGAGTTGACTCGAGTACCGCTGACTCGGGTTCACAGAATTAGTTACTCGAGTACAATGAGTACCTTTGAGAATCGAGTCTGATAGCGAGTCTATTCGACTAGTCGCATCACTAATCACGACGTTTCACTATAAAGGTTCTCAAAAATATTTCAAGTCTCGCCTTGTTGACGTTTCGAATAGTGCGTATTTTGTATATTTCATATACAAACTGTTCTAAAACTAAGAAAGCATTATCTTGTGTATCTAAATTCTAATTCTAATTCACTAGCAGCAGTAAATGCTTGCTGATATTTTTTTTAATTTTTCTTAGAATTTTAAGAGGCTGCACTTTTCCCTTTCAGTAAAAGGCAATATTATAATCACAACCGGTGAAAGCATGGCTCCCCGGCAAGCTCTTTGATAACGAATCTCCTATTTTATTATACTGAGTGTCTCACAACCTACGAAGGAGATTGAAAGAGCAGCGTCCCACTGCTGAAATGAGAATGAATGTCTCAGTATTTATAAACTCATCTCTCTGGTGCCATTGCCTAAATAATAAATGAATTTTTTCAATTGAACACTTTCTTATCTCATTTCATCTCTCAATTTCTAATAAATTTCTAATAAATTATGTCGGTTAAGTTGTTAGGAATTCTGTAAAAACATTCTTATCGATAATGGGGCTACTCTATTTGTTTATATAATTAACAGTTTCAGCAAGTAAATACTTATTAAAACTTTAACCAGACACTGTTTAAGGAACACTTAATGTTTCAGTATCGATTCGTGTTTGTTCTAATTTAAACAGTGTCCGGTTAAAGTTTTAAAAAACTATTTACTTACAAATTTCATTGGACAAGAGTTGATCTTAATAATAGTTCTGGCATCAGAAAAAGTGTAATTCAAATATGTAGATATTTAAGTATTTCAGAAAAATATTGCAGATCGGTGTACGACAGGCAACACAAAAATGAAAGTACCATTTTTTTCTTCTTCTTAAATTAAAAATAAATAATATAGGAACAAATACAATAATGGCTGTGAACGCCAGTTTTTAGATAAAATGTTAATTATCTCAAAAACTGAAACTTCTTTAATATATTCAATTTTATTTTGATTCCTGAGATCAAAACATTATAATTTAGTTAAACTCAAAGGAGATAGAGGACCTTAAATTTGAATTTTCTTCAGCTCTTCTTAAAACTTTGACATATTATCTTAAAAGCTAGCAGAGTGATTTACTAGCTTTTATTTAAGGAAATAGAGGACTTCAATGTTTTGATTCATATTTTAATGTTTCAAAATCACTTACATATTTACATAACTTGCTTAAAATCCAAAATCATGTAAATACATAATTACAATAAATGTTCAAGATGTCCTCCTTCCGCTTGAATGCATGCTTCACAAAGACGAATTAAAAACTAAAGAGTTTTTCACTGGAACGAAAAGGTTTGATTGATTCCAATTTGAGTAGCAGTATTTAAAAATACATGAGCTTCATATGGAAAAACCTGTTCTGAATTTCTCTAAATACTGGGTGTCTCACAACGTACGGAGGAGAATGAAAGGGCAGCTGCAGGACATCAAAATAAAGTTTTTTTTCTTTCGCTTTTGACCAAAACCCAATAATAAGAAAGGTACAGCAGCTTAACTTTTTTAATTTCTTCTTTAATTTACACCTGTAGCGTCTTAATTAATAAAAATTATTTCACAAAATGCAACTTTATTATTAAATAAACTCTAAATTTATCAAAAAATTTTAGAAAAATTTTGTGCAAATCGTTTTTGATTGCAGCGAGAACCTCGAGCAGCCTCTGGACAGCTGTTTCAGCCCTGCTTGGGGCTTCTTCAGTAGAGACGTAGCTCGACATTCCCGCTGCAAACAAAAACGACTTGCCCAATTTATTCGCATTTGCGATGTAAGAGTGATGAACAGATAAAATAGCGACATCTTACTATCGCTTTTTGACCTGACATTGCAGTAGGGTAGACAAATTGAAGCGGGATTTGCTCCTAATAAGTTCCCCATGCAAGGCGGCCATGCTTGCTGTCAAGGATAATGAAAATTTTAGAAAAATTTCATTTATCAAAACCACCGTTCAAAAATGTCCATGTTAATCTGTTTCCTAGTTTTGTTTTTAATTAGTAGGCGATGTACAACGACATGAAAACCCGTTTTTGGGCATTAGAAGAAAAAATGAGGTAGCCATAACTTTAACGTGACTACATCTTTTAAAATAGTTGTTTATTGTAAAGCAGTGTTCAATTAACTCATAAATGTCTCAAATTTGTATTTAAAACGTAAAATATTACCACAGGGAGTAACTTTTTCTTGTTAATTAATTTCGCTTTAAACTCTTGTAACTTTTTAGTTATTGCGTTTTTACCAAAAATTTATTAAAAAAAAAACTTTAACTTGTCTCCTCTAGCTACCCTTTTAATCTCCTCCGTAGGTTATGAGACACCTAGTACAGTGTAGTGATATCAATGTATCGTTTATTGTTTCCTACACCGAGATTCATTGAAATATGTAAGCTAATGATTGACAGATGATCCAAGTTTCCGAGCGTTATAATCAACATCTTCGATGTTGCATATATGATACACTATATTTGTGTCTGCTTCTTCGAGATTTTTGCAAGAGTGCATTATTTATAGTTGTTATAACGTTATCATTGCAAGTCAAAAATGTATGACATTTTTTGAAATTTAAATCTATGATTTGTTATCCAACGAATGATACTATAGCTGCTTTCTTTCGCTCACAAAATCGTGATCCGAACGTGTTGTGATTCAAAAACAGACATTTTTTTTGAATCTCTATATTTTTAAAACTTGTTTGGATTGGATTATAATTATTTACAAATGAACTGACAATCAAAAATTCAAGTCAGGTGTTTTGTTACAAGAACTACGAAATTCAGGTCCGAACTATTCGAAACACGATTCAAACTTTTAAGCGAAAGAAAGCACTTATAATTGCCAAGCGGATACGGGACGTTTAAGTACTAAATAAGAAAAAAGTGGGTAGGTAATAGTTTATTTTACTCTGATAAAAAATGAATAAAGTTTCAGCAATCCAAGAAAATGAATACACAGAATAATAAAAAAGTTTTAGAGAATTCACAGGTTTCAAAGGGAAAAAGGGAATTTTTATGTTTTTTTTTTTGGCCAAAATCTAAGGAAATTTAAACAAAATTCTTCAAAATATAAAACAAGAGAAATAAGTTAAAAAATACAAAAGGTTTTAACGCTCCCTCTTGAATTAAGTAGGAATTGCTAATTAATAGATGGATAGAAGTTAAATTAGTTTAATTTTTGCACCGTTTGTATGTATGTATATTTAAAAATTTTGTTTTTTTAAAATTTTTAAATTTTTGGTTTTTATATACACCGTTTTCAAAGTTTATGGTTTTGATAATCATATTTTTTGTTATTAAATTTTGAAGCATGAATCTAGGGAATTTTCAAAATTTCATCTGGCAACCCGCAGGACGCTAAGTCGTGACCGCGCGCTCCTACTCCTCCCTTCCACCGGTACATGTACCAAGTTCCGTTCTGTACTCATAACGTTTCTAGAGACGAAAATAAATCCTACTACGTCTCGTTGCCTGCTGTGGCTGTATCGCGTCATTATTAAATGTCAGTGTGTGCTGTTCGTCGGATCTTTATCATAATTTCTGATTTAGAAAGTGATTTAAATCTTACCAATACTCTACTAGAAATAGTAAGTCGGGTAGTAGAAAAAGTATAGTGTTTAACTCGTCGAAATCATTTTTTTAAGTTCACGAACATTACTAAACTCGGCTTCGCCTAGTCTGGTAAACTGTTCTCTCGCTCAAAAA
Source organism: Prosopocoilus inquinatus (assembly GCA_036172665.1). Taxonomy (NCBI): domain Eukaryota; kingdom Metazoa; phylum Arthropoda; class Insecta; order Coleoptera; family Lucanidae; genus Prosopocoilus; species Prosopocoilus inquinatus. The sequence goes on from CM069870.1 coordinate 49,585,379, forward strand.
ATGTTACTTTCGTCACTCGTTCAACAATATACTATTACCATCTTGTATAACTATATTAAATTTTTTGTGATAATGTCTTTTCCTTTTAATAATTTTTTGAGTTAAAATACCTCTTTAAGCTGTCTATTGTCAATTCCGTGTCATCCGGTTCTTTCTCACTATTTGCCATCGAGTTATACCGTGGAGGACGCCATGCCATACAACGTATATTATTGAAAACGGGTCTGCCCGCGGGTTTTTTGTATGGCAAAATAAACGGAGTTAGGGTATCGCGAACTTTGTCACACGCATGTCGTGATGTCGTGTTCTCTGGTGCTCTTTATTTTTGCCATACAAGAGAAGGGAGAGCGCATCCAAAAATCGGCTCGATCTTTACTCCTCCAGTACTTAATCTCCATGCTATTTGCGCTAACTGCCTCCATGTTTGTTGTTGAACCACCACAACAGTTAATATAATAAAAATATAAGAGCCTACTTTTTGATATAAAAAAACTGTAATCTAATCAATGAATGGTGAATGTTGTAGGTGAAAACCACATGCACCTCTACAAAAAATATTTGTTTTGCGCTCTTCCCAAATTTATTTAGTCCTTGATTATTTAGTATTTCTTTCTGTATACTTTCATATTATGCAAATACTTTCAAAATTGTCATATTAAATTTGATCTTGTGAACTTGCTTGCTTAATAAAAACCGGTTAAACTTTAACTAGAAAGCCTTGAATGTTTTTTTTTATAAAATAAATATATTAAGAACGTTTTATTATTTCTAACCCGCATAATACAAAGTATTCAATGTTTGTGATGAATAAACATATCGAAGAAAATTATAGATCCTTCTAATAAGGCATCTTGTTGGTTCAATTTTACTAGTTTCACCATATTTGTTGTAATTTCTGCAGTACTCATATTATGACGAACTTGCTTTGTTGGTTCGACCGGTTTCGGCTTGCGCTAATATCTGCGTCAGTTCCCCGACGACGCACTTTGTATTCATTTTGGACTTGATGCAGCTAAATATTTTATTGTATGGAATTCTTAATAACCTTAAAGCAAAACGTCGGTCAACACATCACAAATAAATTTGCCCCAATAATAGCTCTGGTATTATTTTTTAAAAATTAGGTAACAGAATTCAGATTTTCTAGAAAGCTCAAAATATCTCACAAATGGTACAATTTAGAGGTAGGAAAATTTTTTATTATTTTTATATCTAAACAACTGGACGTCTTACGTCAGTTTCAAGGTCACCATTGTGTTCAGGGGACTTAGTTATGTAAGACTACCTACTTCTTTCCGACGATACAAAAATTGTGTTGACCGGTGTTATCTGTCTTTGTTCTCTTAGAAGACGATTCACTGATTTCTATAGCAAGAGAGTTCTTATAATATTTTTGGGGTTAATAAGAACATCAGAAATAAGGTTACCTTTTCATATAATTCTTTTCCAAAAGTGAATAATAATGAAGTTATAAACCCTAAAAGATGGCTGAAAATGTTATTTTTTTTGTAATATCTTCTGGATTCTTTAAGTTATCAACTAATACTTTAGGTTCAGGTGTTAGGGACCTAATTGCTTAATAGCAACACATTTCACAGATTTCTAGGTAAAACTGAGCATTCATTGACCTTTCAATGGGAATTAAGTCTGTATTGGCGTCGACACAGATTCCTCACCTGAACATTACATTCTTGACCCTCTACCAAATGGTTCCCTTGCAGAGATATTGCAAGCAGCAAATCTTTCTCCAGGCCTGCGCCGTACTCATTCCCAACCATCTGGTGATTTTAAGTTTACTTTTATTTCATCGGTAAACAGGACTGGCTTCCAACCGTCTATAGACCAATGTTCGTGCTGTTTCTGTGTCCTATGTTGAGCAGCGATGCAATTGCAGGACTTCTACTGGCTAGCCCTGTTTCTCTTAGCATGCTACCAACAACTATAGTTGATATCCTAACATTTCTGACTGTTACAGGTTCATTACTAAGCTCCGAACTAGTACATCTCTTGTTTCTTAAAACCTATTTTCGAAAAAAAGTGCCCTCTTCCTGTCTTCTTGTGCATGCCCCAGTTTTTCTGCATTTTCAAATCATCCGACTAACTGACGAATGGTCAACACCTATCAAATTAACTGCACATCGCATAGTTCGCCCTCGCTTATTAACAAATGCTTTTAACCCAACCTCAGTAGTTAAATATCGTGGTTGAATCATATTTTTGGGATGCAAGAATATAACTGATAATCTGTTTAACACTCACTACTTTTCAAAACTTATTACATGGGGAAAGCAAAAATTAATTATCTTAAACTTGAGATCAATTTAAACTTAAACGTATCTAACAGTTTGATGGATTAACAAGACGTAATAATTGTTAAAATTTATTTATTTTGAAGCAAGTCACCTGTGACATACGCCTGATCTTACCACCTACTGATAAATTTAACCGTCGGTTAATATCCTTGGAAACCATTGTGCCGACAATAGTTTCCTAGCGTATTAACCGACGGTTAAATTTATCAGGAGGTAGTAAATTCGGGCCTTAGTATAAAACATCTGTTACTTCGCCAATTAAAAAATTAATTTAAAAAGTAAGTGGTGCGTTAAGCGTTAATTTTTAATCAAAAATTTGTGAAAGAAATATTTTTCTGATTATTTCACACAGAAAAGGTTCTGTTGTTGCATTTCAATAAATCGAAGCGTTTTCGAGCAATTGAGGTTTAAAAGTTAGCATACACGTAAGGTGACTGTGACCGTTGGGCAAAGCTTGAAACCTGTAATACACTGACCGGCAAAAAAACCGGCCACTCTAAATTTCTTCTACAAAACTTATAATACACTGTGAATTGGGTTCACAATAGCTAAAACTTTTTTATTTTTGTGTTTTCGAAAAACCTCATCCTCTATAAAAGTTTTTGTTTAACTTAAAACGTCCAAAAATGTTTTAAAACGTGATAAATTCTGGTTGATAACCTTTTAATACAACCATGTCAACTAACAGTCGTTCACGATTTTTTTAGAGTCTAGAGGGCTATGCTTTTTTCGTTAGGTTATGTGCTTGTATTTTGATCCAGTGTAACGTCAGCTGTACTGGTTGTGTTGCTAATTCGTAAATAACGTGTAGTATGATTAAGGTAAAAAGTAATTTAAAACAAATACACCTTTTATTTATAGTCTTGTCAAAATACCAAAAACCATAAGCGGAGGATTTAAGAAATGAAGAAATAACAAGCAGGTTAATGAATATACGGGTGTCCCAAGCCATGTGCTCACCCTTCTAGAATCTTTATTTATTAACCGATTAACCTGAATTTTGAAGACAACAAATTAATCAAAAAACGGAATTTTTCGACATACCGCTAGTCATCACAGGACTTCCGGTTTCGCCGGAAGTGATAGCAGCTTTCTTATTTTAAATGGAACACCCTATATATTTTTACATATTTGAAATTTACGGATCATTGTGAGTCCGAATACGTATCAATTGTTAATTTTGGTTTCCATGACAACGAAAAAAAAAACTTTTTTATTTTTCAATCTAGGAAGCTATGAATCGTATTTTTTCGATCTAATACGATCAAGTGTTTCGAGAAAATCACTCCTTTGATTGTATTTTGATTTTTAACATTTTTACAGTATTTGAAATTTTCATAAGGTCGTAACTCATTTTTTTCGACAGAACCTCATAGGTTTCTTAGCTTAGTTCAACAGAACATTTTTTTTGAGTGTCTTGTCGAGCATGTCTTATTAAAATTTTACACTCCCTTTATTTCAAATAACTTTTAAAGAAAATATGATGTATTTGGTAACAACGTACTCAGAAAGAAATATTCTGTTGAACTAAGCTAAGAAACATACGAGTTTCTATTTAAAAAAAATGAGTTACGACCCAATGAAAATTTCAAATACTGTAAAAATGTTAAAAATCAAAATACAATCAAAGGAGTGATTTTCTCAAAACACTTGATCGCATTAGATCGAAAAAATGCTATTCGATTTGTTTCAGCCCTGCTTGGGGCTTCTTCAGCAGAGACGTAGCTCGACATTCCCACTGCAAACAAAAACGACTTGTCCAATTTATTCGCAAGCAGGGCTGAAATAGCTGTCCAGAGGCTGCTCGAGGTTTTCACTGCAAACTTTCATTATGCTTTGACAGCAAGCATGGCCGCCTTGCATGGGGGACTTATTAGGAGCAAATCCCGCTTCAATTTGTCTATCCTACTGCAATGTCAGGTCAAAAAGCGATAGTAAGATGTCGCTATTTTATCTGTTCATTAATTTTTTTTCATTTTCATGGAAACCAAAATTAACAATTGATACGTGTTCGGACTCATAATGATTCGTAAATTTCAAATATGTAAAAATATATAGGGTGTTCCACTTATTTAGTAGAATTAAGTTCTTTGTTTAATTTATTGTCTCCAAAATTCAGGTTCAGGTTCTAGAAGGGTGAGCATATAGCGCGGGACACCCGGTATATAAAGTAAGTTTTTACATATTTAAGTCAGTAATATTTATTTATTTTCTAATATCTAATATTTTAGATTTCCCGATGTACAATAATTAAAATTTTAAAAGGAGGACCTGATAACTTGAAAACTTCTCTTTCTGGCAGACGTATAAATACGGATATATTTACAAATTATACAGTGTGTACCAAAAAGTTTTATACAAAAGAAAAAGTTTATCTCACATTTTACAAAAAAAAATCTCTGCATAACTTGTAGATTCATAATTAGGAACAAAATTTAAAAAAAATTGGCCGGAATGCAGGGAGTATAAAAAATAATGATTTGAATGGAGAGCAAAATGCGTTCAAACTGTATTGGAGAGCAAAATGTTCATTGAAATTGTGATTAAATAGCAAAAATTATGAAAAACGTGGTATTTGATCGGGTTTTTAGGACAAACAAATTGATTTTAAATCATTCAGCTGACCAGTTTCGGTTTTATTTTAAACCTTCCTCAGAGCCTAAAAAGTTATACAGTGAGATTCTATCAACAAAGAATTAAAAACATTTTACCTCTGATTAACAAAACGATAACTACAAACCATTGAACGATTTGCGGTGAAATTTACCGATACAAGCCGCTGTAAAAAAGAGAAAAAACAACGGTCAGTCTAAGACTGGTAGATACAGAAATGTAAACACTTACGGTCTTATTAAAACATTTTAAAACAAAAGTTCATCAATAAGGGATGTTTTTTAAACGATTAACAATAAATGATTAAAGGTAAAACAGAATTAAAAGTAACGTTAGGAAACGTATGCCAAATGACAACGAAGCTGGTTTTTACTCAGCAACGCGAGAAGTTAACCAACTTATAGGTTAGAGTGAAATTCCCCAAGTATTGGCCAACCTAAGAAAAATGAAAATATATATATTACCTTATATACCTTTTTAGGCTGTGAGGAAGGTTTAAAATAAAACCGAAACTGGTCAGCTGAATGATTTAAAATCAATTTGTTTGTCCTAAAAACCCGATCAAATACCACGTTTTTCAAAATTTAACAAACAGGACGCCAATTTCATTTATTAGCAAAAATTACGTACACTTGTAGTTTATTGATATTCCCAGATAAAAATTAAAAAACAATAAACACTTCAGCAATTGTTAGATTAATGCGCATTTTTTAAAAATTTTGTACTTGATTATGGATCTACAAGTCACGCTTTGTATAAAACTTTTTGGTACACACTGTATATTTTGGAAAAATTTTTAACGACTAATTTGGCAATGTAATTTGAAAATTAAATATTTTGCTTTGGGCAAATTACTTACAGACGATGGAATTTAAAGAAGTATTTTCTGTTGTGAATCCAATCTGTGGACACAATGTATATTTTAATTTAACTAAAAAATGATATTGGATAATAATTATTCTATGTAGAAAGGGGATGTAAGAATTAGCTAATAAAACGATTACAAAAACGTAATTTGAAAACAATACAGCAACTGTAAAAACACATGCTTTATTGGATGTAAAAATTACAGTTCTTTAATGAACCTTCTCGATTATGACTTATGACTAATGGTGCCTGTGTACTCTGCGTGCTGAAATTACTATAATTAATAAACCGTCTTACTGAACAGTCAAGCAATGGAATGAAATCAAATTCGTTAAAAAATTTGAGGACTTGCTTCAAATTTTTGAAAAACAAAATCCAGGTTTTGGAGATTCTCTGGCAAGGGAAGGTAGAAAGACAGCAAATAAGATATTCGGTTGCAACTCGTCTAACGTATTCAGTGGCGGCTCGTGATGATTTACTGCAGGTGAGCAACAACAGCAAACGAGTGAGTGCATTTTCCAAATAAATTTGTATTTCGGGGCTTGCAATTTTTGAACTAAATTTAAGCGGGGGATATACAAAGCTTTTTCTCGGCTTGTCAACGCCTTTTACCAAAAAACAATAAACGAACGCGTTCTTGATTTACAATAAAGATTCAAAAGCAACGCGTTCTGAACGTCTCTCCCTCCCCTCGCGATCGCGCTTGTAATTTTTGAATTCAATTTAAGTGGGGGATTTACAGAGATTTTTCTCAGCTTTCCAACGCCTTTTACCAAAAAAACAATAGACGAACGCGTTCTTGATTTACAATCAAGATTCAAAAGCAACGCGTTTCTTATTTGCTCAATTATCTGAACGTCTCTCCCTCCCCTCGTAATCGCGCTCGTAATTTTTTAATTCAAGTTAAGTGGGGGATTTACAGAGGTTCTTCTCAGCTTTCCAACGCCTTTCACCAAAAAGCAATCGACGAATCGACAACAATTGCAAAAGGAAAAGTGGATGCATTTTCCAAAAAACTTTTTCTGGGGTTGCCCGAACGAGGAACCGGAACGTCCAACTTCATAGTACAGGTTGGGCACTGCCCACCTTGCTCACCCCGACGAGCCGCCACTACCTGTATTGCCAATCATTAAAATCAAGTAATTTCCATATAATTGAAATGATTGAAATCTTGATTATAAAATACTTTAGGGTGGCCGCTTTTTTGCTGGTCAGTGCATCATCTCACTATAAATGATAACGACTGAATCACCCTAAAAAAATTAATATTTTTTGAGAAAGTTGCAGTTTCGGAAAAGTGTAACTGGTCAGGTTCTCAAGGAGTTATCTGTAGATTATCTATTCTATATTATTAGCGCAGTTTCTTAAGTTTCGCTTTTGGGAGAAAAAAATTATAAAAATGGTGCCCTCTTTTTTTTTATTCATCCTAAAAATATCGGGAGATATGAATCACCCTGTATTTAATTTTAGTATTAAATAGTAATGATTGTGCCAACTATCGGTGATTTCTGTACATTCAACAACTTACAAACGTTGTAATATATAGAAAATTAAAAACACATCAATTACCAATGACTTTCTAAAATTTTAAACATAATTACACATAATTTTGTCCAGAGAAAATTAGATAATTACAAGAACAAATTAGTTTTCACTAGTTTTCGCCGATAGAAACGGCATTGATATTTCAACCGATTGAGACGAACAAGAAACTAAAATTTCTCGACCTTGTGCCTTAAGTATTTGCGAAGGTTTCTCTCTGTTTCAGAATGAACGTGTTAGGAGTCGACTTAAACTGTCCATACGTTCAAGTTTCTCTGTGCTTCTTGGTGGTTGGTGGTTTGACCACAATCTCATTATTGAAGTTTTATTTGTACGTGTCTCGCAGACGTTATACCGGTAAGGCGAAAATGAACGGGAAAACGGTGATTATCACCGGAGCTAACGGTGGAATTGGAAAAGAAACGGCGAGGGAATTGGCCAAGAGAGGAGCGCGCATTATTTTAGCTTGCAGAAATCTTGATAGCGGAAATCAAACCAGAGGTAATTTGAAAAATTTAATTTAATATGTTATTAACTAAACAGGGGATTATCGGACTCCTCTATCGTTTTGAATAATTTTCAGCTAACTCAGAAAGTTTGCTCAGCTTCATTGGACTTACGTATTATGCACTAAGCCCGCCAAAAAAATAATCTGGGACTTGTAACATGTTCTTTTGTAAACATGACGAATTAGGTTCAATTCTCACACGGCAGCGCGTCGCAGCGCGCCGTATCGCGTCATTTTGGTTCCTATGCTTTTATATGTAATTTTTTGACATAAAATGCTGCCGAGTGGCAATAGCTGCTTTAAACAATGACAACTTTTCGAGGCAGCAAAATGACGCGATGCGACGCGCTGCCAGGTGAGAATTGTGCCTTAAGTGTTGTTGCCGTAGTATAATGGTCCGTTTGTTAATTTCTGTGTTTTTATGTTACTGTGGAAACAGGGCCCAAAGCTGCCTTCAAACTAATAAAATAACTTAAAAATGCGTGCGCAGACTTGTCCTAATTTTTTTTTTTGGTGGGCATGGTACATAATATGAATTCGGTACAGAATTATTTGCTCAGCGAAGCTGCACAACCCAATTTGAGTTTTAAATGATAGAGGAGCCAGATGATCATTAGTTTAATAGTTACATATTTAATTCAGAAATAGATATTTTTTAGATCAGATTTGTGCCCAAGTTCAACTTCCCAGAAAATAAAAGTCATTCTTGTTTGTTGACGCATGTTTACCACAACAAAAACATAAATACAGCAGGATGTTAAATTAAAAAAAAAATAATAATTTGATATTTAACCTTGCGATTTGTGCAACATTTAAAGTACGTATGTGTTGACGTTTACAAAGAAAACATGTGAATGTTTATTAACAATTTTCTGATAATTAATGGCCAGGGGCAAGAATTCGGGCCATTTAATGTTGGATGCTTTTTACGCCGAATGTACTATTTAATCCTTCCGCGACTCCGATGTACCTAAATTGCTGTTGAGTGGGAGAGAAAGGGATGCAGAGCCAATGCATAAATTACTGTTAGCCTGACTATTACAGTCCGAATACTAAATTTTCGTATTGTTCGCGGAACAAGTGGGCCGAATTCTTTATCCTGTTAATGACTTTAAATTTTATGTGTATCCCCAGTAACAGTGACAAGTCTGTTAAAATTTAATCAAATACTTCAGTGGCACAACAGAGGGTGGGCGGGTTTCCCCTCCAGCAGGGTTATTAATATTTTTGTTTAAATTGAATTGAGGCTTAGTTATCTTTACCTTTTTTTACATAATCTATCCATTCCACATACTCTGCATATAAACTTTTTTGAAAAAATGGTACTTTTAAGGTCAAAAGAGTTTTATCGTTTTAACCTACAGAAGCTCTCTTTAAAGTCACGTAGATTAAAAGTTTTTTGTGGTAATCGTTTAAGGTAACTTAGCACCTTAAAAAAGAGATTTTATTTTTCTCATTAATTTTATTAAGGAGATCTATAAACAATTTCAAATCGATTTTAGAAACTTGTTTCACAGAAAAGTAATAGATCAATTATTATCATACAAAGTTTCAAGTAAAAAAAAAATTTTGCTAGAAATGCTGTCTTTTTATGAATAAAGAAGTAATAGAGATAATTCTTTTCACCGACGATAAAAAAAAAATGGGGTGTTCGTCTATCTTAAAACTATATTGAAATCTAATTATGTGTACTGAGAGAATTGTTTAAATAAGTGCAGGGTGGTCCAACGATGCCTATTTCATCTGTTAGCCCTACGGGAAAAAGATTAGGAAAAAAAATCGATAAAGAATTTTACACCAGACAATACGGCCCATATTGTAAAATTATTTTGAACTATACAGAGTGATCAGGAAAATGGTGCTTCGTGGAAACTATTTTTTTTAAAGGAAAACCACGTATATTTTTAGATAATTGGATGCGCCGCAGTGAACTGATTACGACGGTATAAAGATACAATTATTTCATTAAACTACTTTCGTAAAATAATTTTCTTTTCTTGAAGAATTTTTCAAAAATTCAGTCAGTTTGAATATGAATTTCTGATTACTGAGATAACACAGACGAACGAAAATCTAACACGATGATTTTTAGACTTCTGTCTTTATGAAAATGTGATCAAAATTATATCTTTTTGTATTATACCGAGCGATCGATACTTATGAAACATTCAGTATCTCATTTTTTTTTAATGGAACGACCTACTTTTTATTTTAGAAATGGATTTTAGAATTTTCAGAAGTATTTCTACGGTCGGTTTTCTAAAGTACACACCCAGTATTGCTACTTCGTTACCTAAATCCAATCATTCGAAGTCATTTTTCGATCACTTGATTCTACTTTCAAAGATCTCTAATTTGAGTATCCCCACGATAGGATTTATTTTACAAAAAATAATTTACAGATAAAATAGCGACATCTTACTATCGCTTTCTGACCTGACATTGCAGTAGGATAGACAAATTGAAGCGGGATTTGCTCCTAATAAGTCCCCCATGCAAGGCGGCCGTGCTTGCTGTCAAAGCATAATGAAAGTTTTTAGAAAAATTTTGTGCAAATCGTTTTTGATTGCAGTGAAAACCTCGAGCAGCCTCTGTACAGCTGTTTCAGCCCTGCTTGGGGCTTCTTCAGCAGAGACGTAGCTCGACATTCCCACTGCAAACAAAAACGACTTGTCCAATTTATTCGCAATTGCGATGTAAGAGTGATGAACAGATAAAATAGCGACATCTTACTATCGCTTTTTGACCTGACATTGCAGTAGGATAGACAAATTGAAGCGGGATTTGCTCCTAATAAGTCCCCCATGCAAGGCGGCAATGCTTGCTGTCAAAGCATAATTAAAGTTTTTAGAAAAAATGTATGCAAATCGTTTTTGAAGAAGCCCCAAGCAGGGCTGAAACAGCTGTACAGAGGCTGCTCGAGGTTTTCACTGCAATCAAAAACGATTTGCAGAAAATTTTTCTAAAAAATAATTTAAAAACCGACTTGTAAAAAGAAAATTTCTAGTGACGAATATATTAAAAATAAAGGTATATGTAACCTTATATCTGCAGAAAGCTACATTTAAGTGCTATGCATTTCTAAAATAAAAAGTAGGCCGTTCCATTAAAAAAATGAGATAACTAATGTGTAAGTATTGATCGTTCGGAATAATACAAAAAGATATCTTAATTTTGTTCATATTTTCGTAAAGGCCAAAGTTCTAAACATTTCATGTTAGATTTTCGTTCGTCTGTGTTATCTCAATAATCAGAAATTCATATTCAAAATGACTGAATTTTTGAAGAATTCTTCAAGAAAAAAAATTTATTTTACGAAAGTAGTTCAATGATATCAATATATCTTTATACCGTCGTAATCAGCTCACTGCGGCGCATTCAATATCTAAAAATATACAGGATGTTCCATTAAAAAAATTAGTTTCCACGAACCGCCAGTTTTCTGATCACTCTGTATAATTCAAAATAATTTTACAATATGTCACGTATTGTCTATTATAAAATTCTTTATCGATTTTTTTCCTATTTTTTTTTCTTCAGGCCTCGCAGAAGAAATACCACCGTTGGGCCACCATGTATAGGGGGCCCATTTTTTCAATAGCGCCTTAACGATTAATTGTAAGAGAAAATGTCTTCTACAAAAGTTATCGCCTATAACAAGTACTATATCAGCAAATTATTTTCACATATACAGTATGTTCCATCAAGTTTTATTGCAGATTTCGATAGATCTCTTAAAAATAAGCATTATTTATTCAGCAGCCGTAGCCCTAAATCGAAGTATTTGTAATTTAAAGCTATTCAGATTAATTTAAGATCTAAAATGTAGAGTTATTTTATTCATGATCAGCGGCCAAAAAGTGGGTACCTTTAGTATACCTACTTAACTAATTACACAGTGCGACAAAGAAATTCTGAATTCGTATTTCTCAACGGATATGGTAAATTTGGGTTAAAAGAATTTCGATTTCGATGTTAGGTCATTTAAGGATTTTATCGAGGTCTGAAGTTTAGAAAATTGGGTTATTTTGAATGGAAAGATTTCATCAGCAAGACACCTGATAAAGCCTATGTGGGTTTTGCTTACGAAATTATTATTTTTTGTTACATTAAATTCCTAGCGTGCTTTTAACGAAGCATTGAAATTTAATTTCGTAAGCTATGTCTACATATATTCAAATGGCAATGTATAGTCATTTCATCGTAGTAGGTCTTGATGGGGATTGTCATTCCTTGCAGTAGTTTGTTAATAAACATGTGTAAGTTAACAGAAAAAAGGTAATTCCTTATAACTAGTGTCTAAATAAAAATCTGGTCAAGTAGGCTATGACGAAAATTTGTTCGCTGTGTGCATGTTGCTTCCAAGTTCAACTGCGAAGCTGTCAGATGTAACGTCAAAATTTGCTGTTGAATAATCACGTTTACTGTTACTTGTTCTTATTACTTTTTATAAATGGCAACATATTAATTTATATGAACCCATTTTAAAGATATGTTTACATTTAGCTTGACACTGAAGTAACATTTAACGAATTACCATATGGGGGTTTATGTCTTTGCTGAAAGTACGAAATTATCTAAGACGTACAGACCTTGTTTGTGAATTTTTCCACAGCCTGCTTGACCAGTTTTTTTATTTAGATACTCGTTACTTAGAAACCATACAGACCATTTCAAGCGACTTTTCTGATGAAAATGTTATGTCTTCCAGGATGCTCCATTTTCTAAACTTCCGATCTCTATACAATTCTTAAATGACCTAACACAGATAGATGTATTTTTGTTTCATCTCAAATTTACCATTTTCGTTGAGAAATCCGAATTTAGAATTTTGAGGTCTCATTTTGTCGCACTGTGTTATAAATATATCGTACAATAATCCTTATGAATAAGAGGAACATGTTTTATGGACATGCGTTTGTACAGAAACAATTGAAACTTACGAAATACGTAAAAAATAGAGTTAGGAATAAAATAACGAAAGCTATCCTTACAAAACTACCCTTTAAAAAGGATAGGGAATCTGACAAATAAGTTGTAAACATACAACAATATTTCTAAAGTTAAACTCTGAACAAAATTGTAGAATAATTAATAAAATAGAGTCGTACATTACATTGAAAAATATTCTTTAAAAATAACACCTATTAAAAAGAGAAGAAACGGAATTCTGTACAACAATTAAAGACGTTTGTTTTTGAAAACTGATATGTAGTAAAGAATAGGATCCTCTCATTCTGCTTTTATCAGATGTGCTAAGAATTATCGGCCTTTGTTTATAACACAAAATTTGGGTTGTTAAACTCTATCGTCCCGGTGAATAAGCAGTTAAGTCAAACTTCACTACTCTTCAGAGCTTTTAGACACTGAAAACTTGTGAAAAATAGGGTTTTGTAATAAATCAGTAACACAACTCCCTTTTAAGCCATTCAAGGCTATTCTGTAACATTGATATGCATATCAATTGATATGGTCTTCAATAATTGAAGAGAAATATAGCAATACCAAGTCTATATCAATGTTACAGAATAGACCACATTGCCAGACTTGGTTACACATATACGACCGAGAAAAACAATTCCCTGCTTCTATTAGTCATTCAATTCATTTTGCACAAATTTCGACTTATTCACGGAGTCGGTAGAACTGTTCATTGAAGCTGTAATGAAAAGAAATATTAACTATTACAATTTTGTAGGTTGAATATGTTACATGTGTAACGTAGAGTTTTTGTACTATTTCGCTTTAAATCTATAGTGTGTTTGTACTTACAATTTTCATCGGACAAGAATCAACTTCATTCATTATGTTATATAAAACTCTTTGGAAAGGCAGGAAAATAACTAAAAATTAAAATTGGAAGGTATTGGATAGTTAACGGCGTTTTCAACTGATTGCTTGGATGCACTCTCAGAGTATCTCCATTTTGTTTTAACCTCATGTTAAAATAGTCGATGAAGATACTCTCAGAGTGCTCTAGAGTGGTCAGTTGAAAACGCCATAAGTCTCTGGGTATGCTAGGTTATATATCCTAATAATAAATAGGTAGTAATAATTTTAAAAAGCTGTTCTGTTACTCTTTACTTCCGTAATATATTTGGATTTAACTAAAATCTGTTTTACTTTCAATTTTTTTTTTTAAATATCCGACCAAAATAATATCATTGACTTAGAAAATACTTCCACATTTTCTCATCGGTTTGAAATATTTTTGTAGCTTCTTGTCGCTTTATTTACAGATGATATTGTGGCAACAACAAAAAATGAAAACATCGTAGTGAAAAAGTTGGATCTATCATCGCAGAAATCCATACGAGAATTCGCCAAAGACATAAATGAAACAGAACCAAAATTACATGTTCTCATACACAACGCAGGAACCGCCGAATCGCGAACGAAAGTTACTGAAGATGGATTGGAGCTAACCATGGCTACCAACCATTTTGGACCCTTTTTACTAACTCACTTATTAATAGGTAACAATGTTCTTTTTCTTCTACTTATCTCTTACTTTTTAATAATTATTAGCGGGGTAAATCTAAAAACATTGGCTGCTCTACAAACCAAAGCATTTTTAACTTCACCAAAACCTACTGTCGATCAAGCTGAGATCTTAGCCCACTATTACTGTGCTTAACTGACTTGAAATTCTGTTTTATATATTTCTAAAAAATTTGCATATTCTGTTTCAGATCTACTTAAAAAATCCGCCCCAAGTAGAATCGTAGTAGTCGCCTCTGAGTTATATCGTCTGGCGTCCTTAAACTTGGATAAAGTTAATCCCGTCAACTCGTACTTCCCTCTGTATTTATACTACGTATCAAAATACGCCAATATTCCTTTCACGTTGGAATTAGCAAGGCGCCTTGAAGGAACTCAAGTTACAGCTAATTGCTTGCATCCAGGCATGATAGATTCTGGAATTTGGAGAAACGTACCAGTTCCCTTAAACTGGCCAGTAAAACTTATTGTCAAAGGTTTTTTCAAAACGCCTGTCCAAGGATGTCAAACGAGCGTATACTTGGCAGTCGATAAAGAATTAGAAGGCGTCTCGGGGAAGTATTTCATGAATTGCAAAGAGAAGAATTTAAGCAGAGGTGCGGCAGATGCGGCCAAGGCGAAGAAACTGTGGGAACTCTCCGAAAAATTCGCGAACTTACAAGAAACTGATCCAAAAATATAAAACGTTTAAGAGTTTAATTTAATTCGTACACTTAAGGATAAATCTTGAAAAACGTTTCCATTTTACGTATCTTAGATGGTAGATGCTCATGCGGTTGTTATTTTTTAAATTTTATTTTAGAAATACTGAGAACGTGAATCAGTAAGTAAATATGAATAAAAGGTATTGTTCTTTTAATGTTGGTTTTAATTCACAAATCATCGGATGCAATAACGAAACCTTCCTTTCATAAGAAAAACCATTAACTAATTATGCAAATTAATGATGGTTACATGCGAAAAAAATTAAAAGCAAACACATTGCTGCTTGAGATTTCAAAATATATATCCTCAAAAAAATAATTTCTTCGTTCCGCAAGAGAAATATACACTGTTCACATTTCAATGCTTACCATTGGTATCTCGGTTATTAAAAGACACAGAATCAACGGTTAAATGGGGAATGTTTTGCAGAATTTAATGCTCGCCACAAATCTCATTTTAAATTCACCATAATTTTTTCAAAGTTTCAATGTTTTCAACTGTTTTGCTTGTTTTATATTTTTCCTAATATTTTATTTTTTAGATCTACCCATTAAGAGTTTTTTGACCAGTACTGCTTCTCCGATAATTCTTTATTTTAAATAGAGTTTTGCTGTAGTAACAATTGTTAACCCATCGATTAAAAAATAGTACTCCTATATAAGACATATACTATTGCGCTCATCTAAAACGATACCATAATAGCAATTGATAAAATATTTATTTATTTAAGAGTGAGTGAATAAAATAGTCAGGCTAGCTGTCGTGAATGGTGAATGTGTCATTCACCATTTCCTCGTGAATAGTGAAAGTGTCATTCACCATTTACTCGTGAATATTGGATGTGTCATTCATCATTTACTCGTGAATATTGGATGTGTCATTCATCATTCACTCGTGAATGAGTCATTCATTATTCATGACACATTTGTGACACATTGAATGATTAATTATTTTTGAAGAGTGAGTGAATGACCATGCATTTGAAAGAGTCAGCTCTCATAAGCGACTCATACATGATTGGCCAAACACTGCTACATACAATGTAATTAAATTAACTTGCAGCCCCGCCGGCTGCTACAGTCGTGACGGCTGTGGGTATTAATATAACGCGAAAACAAATGAGTGCCACTTAATCTTAATCGGACATGAGGAGAGGACAAGGGAAAAGGAAATTACTCAGTTTATACAACAACTTTAATTACGTCAAAAATCAAATCTAAGTCGTAACGTGTATGGTGGCCTTAATGCCCCAAAATGTATGCGCACCTTAAAATGCATACCGAACAATTAAATCTTCAGCAAATGTTCAAAATTAACTCGAAAATTATATCAATATAACTGATTGATGGATCCGACCAAAAAGCTTTACAGAATTACAAAACATTGGCCCAAAAATGAATGCATCCGGTATAAGGCCGTAAATCAAATCAACGTAGTGTGCAATTCCGGTGAAATGGCCGTCAATAAGGCTCAATTCTCACACGAGCAGCGCATCGCATCGCGTTATATTTTTAGCAAAATAAAGCGACGCGCTGCCGTGTGAGAATTGAGCCAGCGGGTAATTCCCACCTGTTTGTCGCTTCCATCCAGTGTTGCCAACACCAACAGGAGAAAAACCTAAACTTGCCACTTTCAAAACCTCCAAAAAACCGCCAGATTTAAACAAGTTATCAATTAGCAATTAAAACTGTCAAATATTATTATTATATTATTTAAGTAATACAACAAAAAAAAATAAATGTACTTGTTTTAAAAACAATTTTTTTAACGGCAATAAACCAAACAAAAATACTTACAGAAACAAATTTTCTGGATAAAAAATTACCTCTCACAACCAATATCTAAATGTCGAATTACATCTTCTTCCTCTTCTCCGTCTTTCTCATTAACCAGGTCATTAACATACCACTACTTCCTATATTCTTTAACATATAACAACGCACCTTTGTTATTTAAGCTGCGTTCGGAAATGCGATCTTTTTCATCAACCACCTTTGAATTGTTCGGTTTATTCACTCTTACATGCAGTGAAACGCAGTCGCTCTCGCTTACACTTTTGATCAGAGAGTAAATTGAGCGCATTGCCGAACTCAGCTTCCGTTTCTCACTGGTCGATTCCGTTTACTTCGAGTAATACAAGAATGCCTATAGAAATAAAATCCCTAAAAAATCACCAAAAAAACAATTGAAACCTCCACATTTTCGACATGCCTAAATTATTTGTGATTTCTCTAAACTTTACTTTCAAAAACTCCAGATTTAGCGGAAAAACCTCCAAAATGACAATACTGCTTCCATCACCTCATGGTCAGTCGTGGCAAACTTCAACCTGGACGTATGGAGACCAGGATGCAGACGCCCATCGCAAATGACATCGGAATGAACAGGATCGCTGAAAGCCGGATCCACACTGTCGCTGCACTGCTATCCTCTTAGGATCGTCACAGACAACTTCAGTCGAAAATGCTTGCCCCGCAAGCAGAAAACACCGCGACTGCCGATGACTTCCAAAGTCGAATCCAAAACTAAAGGTCGCCAAAGATCAAGTCCGGTTGCTTAAAATAAAAAGGTCGCCCATGGTATATAGAAGTTCGTAGCGATAAAATCTGGTCGGTCAAACCAAAAACCTGTAAGGAATAGATATATCTCCAATAATAACCTGCACGAAATATAAAGCAAGCCAACCACATACCTGTCCTGCTCGTTAAAGACAGGCTGAGACAGTTTCGGAGGAAAGGAGTTTCCGTCTGCCAGCACTTCGTCAAAACCGACACGTAGTCGTAACCAGAAGAATCCTCCTCGAGGTTCTTCCCGAAAAGGTTGGTACCATCCCCAGAACGATATCCAAAAAGGGTGAGGCCGAAGGCCTCTGACAAACACCTCCAGGTGCTGGAGACAATGTAGGACGACTGATTCACTGAAAGCGCATCACAGGGCAGAAACCAGCAGAAACCAAATAGGGCAGAAACCAGCCCTACCCTTGAAATCTGAAGAAGAGGGGTTCGCCCGAATTGAAAGTAGTCTGACAGCATATGAAACGAATAAAAGCAGAGTAGAGGAGAGATAGACCAATCGTATGACAGATCAAAGGTCCACGCCAGCCAAAGAATCCATCGTGTGAGAAAAATATAAAGTTTAATCCGAAAAGCAATAAAAATAAACTACTATAATTTGTGAACGCCCAAATTCGTAACAATACGGTAGATAGAAATAAAGTGATAGTTTTTTGCAATTTGCACAAACAATGAAGATAAGAGTCTCTTAGCCGTATTCTCATCTTATGATTAAAGTCGTCTCTAACGGAAGCCGTGATTAAAATAAACTTAAACGTTATAGCTTTATGCGAATTTAATGAGTAAGAGATTGACAGAGAATTTAATCACGACAATGCTAAATTAAAGACGAGGTGAGAATATGGGCCTCTGTCTCGTGAAATCTCGTCATGGTATAAATAATTACAAAATATAATAAATGTGAATTGAGGTACATTTACTAGGTACATTAAAAAAATATAATGCAGTTTTAGTAGAAAATATTTTGTACATGTAATTTTCCGAACCCTCGTTCGTACTCAAATAAGCCAAACTAGTTTAGTAAAACTTCATGTTTTAAACTTATTGCTTAATATACTATTACTGTACTTTACTAAGGCAGTAGAGTAAAAAAAAAATACCTTGGAAAAAGTGCCATATTTCTAGTTACACAAAAAGTACCATATTACACAAAACACTCAGTGGCTCATGACTGCGTTTAAAAAGCCTACAATTTTCTAACCATCAAAATTTACAGTGACAAGCATAATGACATGATTTAATTAAAAAAGAAATACTTTTAAATTTTAACTTGGACAACAACTAAATTCTTAGTAGCCGAATTCTCAAAAACGAAGAATGGCTTCGGCTGATGTAAAACGTCGCGGCTCGCCCACAACAGAACAAAGCATGAGTGGAGATACACCCGCAGCACCAGGCAAAAGAAAACGCAAAGCAAATTGGAGAATAGTTTTGCTATCGAAACCAAAATTTCAGCGCGAAAAATATCAAAAACCAGATGAAACGCTTAAATCTGGCGTAAGTCCCGGAGCTCTGACAGTTGAGCTTTCAGAAAGGAATGAACATTTATCTAGACCACCTTTGAGGTATATTTCAGTACATAAGCAATTTAAGATAGCAAAAAGAACTGCCTTGTAGAAAATTCACAGAAAGTGTATATTTTTTTATACTTATAAAATAACATATTTTTAAATCGGATTAACAATGAAAAGATAAAGTTAATAAAAGAAAGAGTTAAGTTTTAGTTAAGTTTTCTTCGTGAAAAATCTTGCATACTTTACCATCACTGAATTTACTTGATTGTTAAAAACACTAAAAAATACTCAAATAAATTAAGTGTAACTGTTATTTTAGAACTTTAGTCATAAACAAACGCCTATTTTCTGATCTACCCACAACTTACAAAAATTACGAGAGTAGAATGGATAAGAAAATAGAATATTCATGGGCCAGTATATACAACTATTACAAAAAAGCAAAAAGAGATCTCGCTAAAAAGTAAGTATAACACATGAAGAGTTTCTCATTTGATATATTAAATAATTTTTAAATAGACGAAGTAAGTCACGCAGGCACAAGCGCAGGAAACACAGAAGTAAAACACCGAAATCCGATAAAGAAACAGTCACTGTAAAAGAAGTGGTAATAGAGGAGGAGAAAAAAGGTAAGAAGGGTAAACGTAAAAAAGGAAGAGGCAAAAAAGGAAAGGACAAAAAAGGAAAGGGCAAAAAAGGAAAGGGTAAAAAAGGAATGGTACAAGAAACAGGTACAGCAAAAGCAGAAACTAAAAGTACATGTTCGGAAAAATCAGAGGAAGAGATTGAAAAGGAAAGAGCGCTTTGGGTGAATTTGCGCTCAACGCCGAAAGTTGTTCCTAAACCTGAGCCAATTAAAGTAAGTATTATATTCATATACATAATGGAAATACATTGCTCTAAGAAATTAACGCACCATATTTTACAATATGAAATTTTCTTTTTTTTCATTAAAAATTTATAGTAATTGGCTTTGCAATGAAACAGGACGACTGAAAAAAAGTAAATAAAATTATTTATTTACTTTTTTTCACTCATGACGAAGCTATAAATCTATAGCGAAACGTTGAGTGTGTTCCTACTCCAGCAAACAAATTGAGCTAAATAAGCGTTTATACAGCTATATACAGCTGTATAAACATTTATTCAGCTACATACAGCTGTATAAACGCTTATTCAGCTCAATTTGTTTGCTAGGTTCTCACCATATTTCTGTCCGGTTTAAGATTAAAAAAGCTTTGTACTTACAATTTTCATCGGACAAGAACAAACTTCAATTATTTATTTTTTACTTATAAATGATTTTATAACACATTGAACATTATTACTAAATTATTTTAAATCACCATCAACCGTTCCAAATTTTAAATAAAGAAAACGAAGAATCTTATTTCACTGCATGGTGCGTCAATTTTTTGGAGCAGTGTATTTTGAAATTGCCACATGCAATTGTTTTTTTGTTGTCATCACTGTAATTCTGAGTTAAAACGTTGATTGAAATATTTACTGTAAGATGCCCAACTGCATGGCTTTAAACGTACCACTCAAAAGTTCTGGCCGCTAGGGTCGTTGCATGTCATACTCTGTAGTCGAGAATGTGAACTAAAGCGTCAGTTTTGCACGTGGAGGGAATACTCCATCCACGGTTCTGCATGTATTGGTGTGAAACTTAGACATTTTTTCGCGCCGTTATAAATAGCACGTAAACAGTTTCGATTTCGAAAGTAATATATTTTGATATATTACAATGAGTTTTTCAACTGCATGTCATTGTTGTGTATACAGAGATTGTAAAAACTCCAGAAAAACTTCTTCTTTGACGTTTTTTAAATTTCCAGTTAAAGATGAAGATCGGTGTAAACGGTGGTTAATTAATCGTGATAATTTAAAACTTATTGATGTATATATAAAACAAACAGTGCCATTAAGTGAATTGTTAAGAAATAAGTTAATTTGTGAAAAACATTTTGCTCCAACCAGCTTTAGAGATTTTTCGGCGAATAAAAAGTTTTTAAATTACAACGCAACGCCTTTAAAATTCAACTCAGGTGAGAATTGCGATACTGTTATGAGTGCCAAAAATTTTACACCATTCAGAAGGAAATATTATTATTGATGTAAAAAAAATTCGGCAGCAACAGTTGGTACTTGTTTAATAACCGAATATAAGCGTGATAATGAACCGAGAACTATAAGCGCTTCATTAAATATTTGATGATTACAATAAAGTTACAATGCTTACCATAGAAAATTGATGATATATCTTGTTTTATAAGGTTAGCATGAAATAAATATTTACAGGTTCTATCATATAACGTTTCTTTAACAAAATACTCGCTTGTCGTCTATTCAGTCATCAATTTCGTTATTTTACGCCCTGTGCAATTTTTATGCAGATTCTGTATAAAGCTGGATTCATTTCTAGACGATTTTTCATCGCCGCGTTACGGAATAGATATTTGATTGGTTCATTTAATTAAATGAATTATATATTTTCAAATTGGGTAGAACTTTAACGCCAACGCAAAACACCTGAACATGGCATTAGTGTTGTGTTTTCAAAATTAAATATCTGCGGGTATTTTTTTTTATTTTCAGGTACGCAGATTTAACAATTGTTTTTTTTACATATGTATTACAAATTGATTTGATTTCTTCACAAAAAAATATATAGAAATGTTTCTTTTCGCTTTATTTTACGTGCTCATTGTTTGTGCGGCCAAGTGAAAGAAGGGTCGTGTTTGTATAATTTTCTTCTTACAAGGGTAGCTCAATTCAGTTGTTTGGTCATTCCGAAGGAACCGAGAGTGGATAAATAACTGTTAATTTACCGTTTCAGGGAAAAAACTAAGGCCGTTGACCGCTCGCAGGTCAAAATAAAAAAGCGAAAACACACGTAGTAGCAAAAGTATTTGTAAAACATAGATGCGAAGGAACAGTGCTTAGTGGATACATCAGGAAATTTATTTTTACATGTAATTTATAGTTTCAAAACTTCATATGAATCGTTTAAAAAATAAAAATTCCATAAAGGCGAACACATGGCGCGGGACACCCGGTTATAGGTATGCAGTACGTTCCCGGATTGAGTCCGCAAGAGGGAAAAAAGTTTATTTGTAATATAAAAAAATACCAAACAAAAAATAATAAAATAAAGTGTGGGGCGTCGCGCATCGGGCCTTTGTCAGGGTTATCCTTGCTTAAAATCTTAATAATTTCTAAAAAGTTTAAGTAACAATTAATTAAATAAATCAAATGCATTAAATTTAACGATAAATAACAGAGTCTCATTTAAAAACTTAACCATTTTAAGTCAAAAAACCGATTTTTTAAAATGTTTGTAAGGAAAACAATAATAGTATTTTTTTAATTGGTTTATACTGCACAGCGAGACGAGCTAGATTCTGGATCATATTTATAGTTTCAATTTTGGTTTGTTTTTTTTTAAATATCAAATAAATATGTTTGTATTATATTAAAATATAATGATAATCTTTATTAAAAGCGACATTAGAACAGGGAAGGTAGCTTGTGCCTTGGCATCTCATGCTGTAGAAAGTGATCACCGATTTGATTTTGACAATACTAGCATTTTAACCCTTGAAAAAATCTAAAGAACAGACTTTTCTTAGAAATGATTCATATTCAAAAGAATGAACATTCTGTCAATTTCAGGTCGGATATTGACAACATCAGCAACATTTATGCTCATATTCTTAGGTTTGTTAAAAATAAAAAAAATTCATCAAAATAGTTTTCAATTCAGTTAATTTTTTTTATGAACTTCCCTCATTTCGTTACTTAGGGTAATTAGTTTTCTTAAGTTGTTCAGTTGGTTACTTGATGCTTTGACAATTACCGCCAATTCCGCCATTGTTCTTGTGCACATGTCTGACTTAAGTAACGTAGTACGACGTTTTTATTTTTCTTGTAATTTTAACATGTAATCACAGCCCAATTGTGGCTTCAATGATTGTATTTGTTGACCAATTCATCCATTTCTAGTTGTAAGTAGTGTAACCTTAAGATTTGGATTATTTAACCTCTTGTTAACTTTATAGTAAACCTCCTGATGAAGTTGTTAAATACAACGAAATATTGAGGCCTTAAACAAAGGAGTTGCCTTTTACTAATCGTCCAGTGACCATATCCCGTTAGATTTTCAATTTACTTAAAATATAATGCCCAATTTTCAAAGAAAAAACTGATAGCTTAGAAAAATATCCTACTGTAAATTGTATGTCCAATCTCAGAATGTCCGATCTCAGAAGATCGTTCCTGTGCATCGGTCCGATGGTTATCATCAAGCTGCGGACCGGCGCCTTCTACTGTCTATGAATCACAGAATCGGCGTACGCTGTGCTATTTTTATTGTAAGAGGACGCGCTCGTCTGATTTAATTTACCCCTAATTTAATTAAATCGGACGAGCGCGTCCTTTTACAATAAAAATAGTGCAGCGTACGCCGATTCTGTGATTCATAAACGATAGTGGAAGGCGTCGGTCTGCAGCTTGGTTATCATACAGGTATGTACCTACGTAAATTTTTTTATTTAGGTTTCAATTCAGCCACATCGTTGCCATATACGGACTATCCACAGGAAAAGTCACCGGAAACCATTAGTGTTTTTAATTCGGAATCCATGCGCACATACAGCAGATATCAACAAGATGATGATGCTCATTCAGACACATTAGATACAATAACCCTGATAAATAGCCCTGTTAAAAGATCCGAAACATCTATTGCCGGCACCGCCGACAAAACTCCTTCACCTTTTAAACAAGACAGCGACAGTTCTTCAGGAATAATTCTCGAACGTTTTGCTACGTCCACCCCAGTTCAGAGTTGCGATACACCTCGAAAAAGACACTTGAAGAAAAGGATTATTGAACTAAGAAAGAATATTAAAAGAAAAAATGCTGCTAATAACAGACTTAGACAGCGGGCACTGTCCTCTTCCACCCGTAATATTCTTTCAAATTTATTAAAGGATAAATCACCTGCGGTGAAAACTTTAGTGTATATGCAGTGTTTTCATAAAAGTTGTACAATGTGGACAAAAAGCGAAAAACATTTGGCTCTGTCCTTATATTACAAATCGCCGAGTAATTACAAATTTTTGCTTAACACTGGAATATCTACAATCCAATAATGGCTTAAGGTATTTATTTTTCTTTCGTTTCTTAAATATGACATGACACATTCGTTTGCAAATGCCTGTAGAATCAGCTAATTGCGAAATTGATAACGACGATATTTTAAATCTACAGAACGACATTTTAAGTGCAAATAATGAAGATGAAATTGTTCACGACTCTACTGAAACATAAGAAAATTTTAGTGATATTTCTAACTGAGAAGAACAACTCGCCACCAAATCTCAAATTTTAAAAGATGAAAACAATACATTTCAGACAAAAGATATTCAATGCATTCAGTTTCCGGGAATGTAACATTAGAGTCGTGTACTAATGCGTATGTGGCTGGATATCTATGTTACAAGTTATTAAAAAAAGTAAATTGCCAGCATTGTCAGCAAGAGATGGTTAAGGACGATAGATTATTTTTAAATTCAAACGAATTACTTTTATTTTATAGAGATTACGGAACAAAAGAAGCAGAAATTAAATATTTGGTTCGGCCAACTGAAAATTTTACCGAAGTCGTTACTTTTTTGCTGCAAACATTTGACGTTAATTTCCAAATTTATAAAACAGAATACAATGTCACTAAAAAAATTAAAATCAGCATGTTAGAGGCAGTGCAAAATAAATACAACACTTGGTTCGACAGGTGTCCAGAACATAAAGACACAATAGTAGAATTATTAATAAAAATAAAATTATTTCGCGGAATGAAATGGGAAGTGGAGACAAAATTTAAAGAAAAGAAAATATTAAAACCTCATAGAAAAATTAGAATACTATCATCAAACTAAAAGTAAGTAAAGATTTTTTTTTATATTCTAGAAAATGTTTTTTTTACTGAATATCTGTATACAATTTTTAAAGTCATTTTTTTAACGAGCCAATAAATATATATTTATTTTTTAATTTAAACAATTTCGGGTGTTTGCTTATAAGAGTTATAAGTTTATAATTTCACTGTAATGTGAATTACAACGTTGAGAGAAGGAATTTCTCTCAAAGATTCTGGTATGATTTCGGCAAGGAAAGAATATTTCAACTTGCGTTTAGTCATCGCGTCGGTGGTAAAAAAATTCTGTGCAGAATTAAATTTGAAGTTTCTCGTTTGATTTCATTCTCGATGTTTATCACCTGGAACGTAATTTAAAAAAAATAATAATTTAAATAGATAATTAATAGTAAGCTAGCATTACTTTTATTTGTTTGACGTGAACAGCTTAATTAAAAATAAAATTAGTGCGTACAAGAACTAATAAAAAAAATTGCCTGCCAAGCTATTGTAACTGCTTGTCTGCGACAAATGAATTCTATAAAAAAATATTAAATTTTATTATTTTGCTTTTGCTTAGATAAGCCCTATCATTCACTTTCACTTATATAAAAATATCTCTTGATGAAAATGTTACGATTACAAAAATTTTAGAATAAGTAGGTATTTACAGTTAGGATTTTTAAAATTATTAAACTACCGCACGTACAAACGTGCGCGTACGCCAGATTTTTGTACCCCGACCACCGCCGACTTTTAAACATGGACGAACCATATTTCTCAAACTTATTTTGGAGTAAAACCAACCAACGCTTGAAATTTATTTACTTGACGCCCGGGGTCGTTACTGTACAGCGTTATGTTTCGGACAAGGGCGGTAGGATGTAAGGGGGATGTGGTGCACGCACTTATACAAGGAGGTTGGGCATCTTCCAGAAAATATCTCAATCAACGGTTAAAATACTTCATTTTTGCTCTAATCACAAAGCAACACAAAACCTGTGGCTGTAATCCAAATAAATAGTGAGAAAACCCCTCGACCACATTAATTCACTGAAAGCGAATACGTATTTCGGTAACGAAGTTACCATCTTCAGCGCTAAACTGATATTAAACTTTAAAACAACAAATAAACTAAACTAGACTAGCCGCACTCCCCCCCTCACTTTCTTTGTACCGTATTATGCATGCAAAGCAAACCGGGATTCTTCGAAAATCTAAAGGTCGAAGAGGCAAGAAGCGGTCGGCCCGGACTTCTCAAAATTCATTAATCTATTCCTATTTCTGTGAATCTCCAAGCTTTCGAAAGAATCTAGGTTTGTTTTGTTATTAATTTGTTTGATTAAATCTATTTTATTTACCGAATGATTGTTTTCAAGCATGTGTAAGGCAACACTGGATTTATCAAAGCGTTTGTATTTTAAATGAGCCAAGTGTTCTTCAGTTTAGCGCTGAAGATGGTAACTTCGTTACCGAAATACGTATTCGCTTTCAGTGAATTAATGTGGTCGAGGGGTTTTCTCACTATTTATTTTCATTTTTGCTCATTTGAACGACTTCGTAGCTCTAATAATAAGGAAGTTAGCAATAGTGCGGCAGTAACTTTGATCACCCTGTATACATACCTACATATTTTATTAAATGATTAAAATACGCGAACGAATAGTGCCAGTCGCGACATGTTGATGCACACCAGATGCAGGTAGGGATTAAACTACAAAGTTGGCAATCCGGATAAGCGCGAATCCGTATAACTGAGGTTCGGATAATCGAGTCTCCACTGTAAAAGTATTAATTAATAGTGTAGTACATTATTTTCATCAAATAGTTATCGTTGTGCACGTATGCAATTAATGCCCGATTTCTTCACTTCCTAAGTTTACCTGCTAGGTATTATCCTTGGAAACTATTGTGTCGATAATAGTTTCCGAGTATACTACCTGGCAAATAAATTTATCCTTAGGTGAAGAAATCGGGCCTTAAGAAACTATTATCGATACAATGGTTTCCAAGGCTAATACCTGACAAATAAATTTATCAGGAGGTGAAGAAATCGGACATTAGTCGTGGAAATCAGGCATACATAGATCTACCTTAAGGCCGAGTTAAGTGAACGGTCAAATTGCACAAAATCGTTAAGTCAACGGTCCGACTAAACCCTCTCACCAATTACCAATTGAGAAAAGTGTTCACGTGGTTTGGTCTGACCACTTCGACCGTTCACTCACCGCAGCCTAAGTAATCTGTGCAAATACGCAATACGTGTCAAATGCATTAGAGGAGAGAACGCAAGTTGGTGTAACATACAGGTGTCCACGAGTGCCGCGTAAAGTATACAAGATAGAAAAGAAATTCACACGAGCTAAGGTGTAAATCAGTCAGCTCTATTTTATAAAATTATTTTTGGCTATACAGGCTGTTCAGTAACTGACCATACCAAAGTTGTTTTTTTAAATGAAATATTCAGTATATTTTTAAATATTTTGAAAGTACGCATAACAAACGCATAACAAATAGGTAATAAGAAACAATTTCGGAAGTTCTATGTAAGAGTTTGTAAGATATTAATGATTATGTGTAAAGAATTGCTCTGCTTTGAGCTCTCATAGTTTGACTATTTATTCACATTTCACAGAAATTTCACAACAGCTTTGATCTATTAGTTATTATATGTACAGGGTGTTAAGTTTTGAAAGAGTAAATTTTTCTCAGAATTTTCAAATGGAACACCCAGTATATCTTAACTCTTGTGAAATACTGTTTTAATGTGCTTTCATAAAACGCCAAATGTATTTGTCTAAATTGAAGAAATCGCGAGTCTGCAATGAAATATTTTTTTTCTTTCAATATTAACGTTATTTAGCCTTTCTGTCCGGTTTTTCTGTTTCAGTTAGATGATAAATCAAAAAATATGTTTTATTTTGTGTTTAAAGTAATTGAATATGTTCCTATTAAACTAATTCCTATTTTCCTTTACTTTGAAAATATTTAAATAACTATTAAAATAATTTATAAAAGTAAACAGATAAAACAACGACATCCTACGATCGCTTTTTGACCTGACATTGCAGTAGGTTTTCACTGTAATCAAAAACGATTTGCAACAAAATTTATAAAAATAAAATTTAACATCACGTTGCCGTTTGCTAGAAAAGAGAAAAACAGTTGCCATAAGTTTTTAATTAGAATAATTGTTTAGATTACTTTTATAAATTTGTATTTCTTTTTATGATAACAAAATGGATTTTAGTAATGAAAAAGTTACGTGACGTGACACATTTAATAGGAAAAAGCAACCAAAACTGTCTTTTGCGTTAAGATTACAAGAAGTAAGAAGTGTTTACAAGAATCTGAAAAACAATTCGAATATATAATATAAATTTTCTAGATTCAGTGGTTCCTTGTCCATCTTAATTTATTCAATGTTTTCTAATTTATTACTTATTATTCTTAATTTTTATATTATTTTGTTATTTTCTAATTAAACTAAATTAACTAATATTCGTTAATTTATCAGAAGAACTAGTTGGAAAGGCAAAGGACGTCCACATTGTACCTTAAAAAAAATAAGTAATTGCTGTTTCGCGATTTCTTCAATTTAGGCAAATACATTTGGCCTTTTATGGAAGCTCATTAAAGCAATGTTTCAAAAGAGGTTAGATATACTGGGTGTTTCACTTGAAAATTTTGAGAAAAATTAACTTTCTCAAAAGTTAACACCCTGTACATATAGTAACTAATAGATCGAAGCTGCTATGAAATTTCTGTAGATGAGATATTGTACTGATTACCTACAAAAATTTCTACACAAAGTGTTGGTCAAAAAATATTTAAAACCGAACTAGTTTCGACTTAAAAGTCATCATTAGGGGTACTTTAATGAAATTATGTAACTATAGCCTATTTTTTTATAGACGGCGGAAAACGCTATAAAGTTATAAATGAATGTAGCTCTCCTATTAGTCAGTTATTTGTGTTCTTTTTATTTATATCTAGAAATTTTTAAAAATATTGAAGGTAACAGATTTTTGTCTTTAAACTTAAAGTCCACACATAATTTCCCCATTTTACTTTGAGCGCTTCATACGCCTTCGAAACTCGTCTAATTAACCATGCATCTGTGATCAATTTAAATGTGTTTGTGTTTGTCCCCTTTAAATGTCTAGTCATTTTAATTCTAGTTACATAATTTTATTAGAGTACTTCTGATGACGACCTTTAGGTCGAAACTACTTGGGTTTTAAATATTTTTTTACCAACACTTTATTCTTTTACTTATTACTTCTATATAAAGTAGAAGTTAGGGACTTTACGAATTTTAACTCTTTTATTTATTAACTATTGTTTAACTGTAGTGGCCTTCTTCATATTTATATTTTCAAGAATAAAAATTATGTTAGGAACATGGCCTTTTTTAAATTCAACAAAAATTCAAATAATACACAGTCAGCTACTAACAAATATATGCTGCATATTATTCTTAAATACTTACTTTCTAGAGAGGACCTATTGCCGATTTGGATGAAATGAAGCCTAGAATGACAGAACTGTCCACACCAAAAGTTGTAACACTTAAGTTCTCAGAGCAACCAGTGGTAGACCTGTATAAAGTAAGGATTTATCTAGATTTTTTAATCTATTGATAATATACTCAATTTGGTCTGTCACTTTTATAGATTAAAGAAGAAGCTTTAACATATGAGATAACGGAGAGAGTACTCGAATTGGCAAAACCTCCAGCATTTAGGTTACTTAAAGAAGAGCCCATTGTTCCTGGTGCTGTAAAACCAACAGCGTTGCATGCAGTGGGTAAGGATAGTCTTCAAGCTTTTACATAATGACGTGAAAACCAAAAACTAAATTTACTTTTTCACTCGAACATTACTGAATAAAAAAAAAAATTTGTTGCAAATAGTTTTTGATTGCAATGAATCTCTCGAGAAGCTTCTGTACATGTGTTTCAGCCCTATTTGGGGGTCCATCAGCAGAAACGTAGCTCGAGAGTTAGGTGTTTAAATTATTCATTGTTGATTTTGTGTAATTATTACAGCATCTCCAAGGATTGCGGAACTTGCTACACCAAAAGAGACAGTAAACGCAAAAGATGCAGACCTAAAAGAAGATCCATTCCTGATCAGTCCCAACGCATTAAAATATGTCGCCACAGAAAGAATTATAGAGTTAGCGAGGCCATCAACCAGGAAATAAAAGAAAAGAAAAAAAATTGAAACTCAGTAATGTTAAAAGCAATTTAAAAAATTAGGTTCCGAGTTGTCAAGTTAGATATAAAGTGCCAAAAAAATTAAATAATTAAAAATTAAATATGCAGCTTTAATTCACTTTAATCTTACAATCACTGGTTAATAAATTAATAATACTTTACTTATTTACAAATAAAGCACATTCCTGTACAATAAATAAAGCCTATGAGTACAAATGAGATATTCGAATTGTTACTAACATTCCACAATCTACTCTGCAGCAATTTTTTTTTATTTAAAGAGGTTTTAAGTTATTTATGACTGCGTAAGTAAACTCTTTGGTACTAGATTGTCCTCCAATATCTTTGGTACGTACTTTTCCATCTTTCAATACTTTGTCAACAGCATTTCTTATCATACTACCATACTGGGGTAAGTTGACATGGTTGAGTAATTTTGCAGAACATAATAACATTGCAGTTGGATTTGCTACATTTTTGCCAACGGCTTCTGAAAATGTATGACGTGCACCCTAGAAAAGTAAAGGAGTAGTTTGAAATAAGCAACTCACTGTGGATGAAGTCATGGTGAAGCATTAAAGTGTTTTGAATGCGATCATAATGTGTAATTAATATTCCTTTGTTAAAGCATTGTTATTTAATAACAATAGATACTTTAACCTGATAAAATTACTTTTAGAAAAGTCAATTGTAATAGTTTATTTTTTTTTTCAATGCAGACTTAAATTTGAAAATTATTACTTATTAGCAGGGAAAAGAAATGAGCCCACATGTTCCGCGATCAGTACGAAAATTTAATTCTCGAATTATACCAGCTCCGCCCACAGTATTTGGAAGAGAGTTAGCTCGTCTGCCTGCATCGTGGACAATACGATGTCGGCTTGTTGGCGCTTTTATTGTTTGAAATAAAATATTTAAAGAATGTGGTGATTTGTAGCGATTATCACATTTTTATATTTTCATGGAGAAAAACCCTTTAACGATTAAGTACAGTTAAATTGTTTAGTCGTCGAAGCAAAAATCTAAACTCGTAACTCGCACATCTTCCTTTTCCACTCAATGACAATTGGAAGCATCGCAGCCGCACAAAGGTGGAAGGAGTAAACAGTACATTCGGCGTGAAAAGCGTCCGTACTAAGTGGGCTCAATTCTTAAGCTGCTTATTACAAAGCCATAAGCAAAAATCAATCACATAAAAGCAAATTAATATTAATTAATTAGATGTTACTTGTCTTGTAGTAAATTGCTTGAATTGAATATATGATTATATTTGAAAATTGCTATTTTATAGTAATGTTTTAGTATCACTTCTGATGGTTTGAAACAATATTTATGTAATTTATAAATTGCATAAACCAAATACAAATTTTCAAAGAAGTTAAATTCTAATGTGGAAACTTGCTAATCATAATAACAGTACTAATTTAATACTACTATAAAACGTAACTTTAGCATGACTTAAATTATAATAATTACATCTCATTATAAATCACATCATATTATCATACGTCACACAGATTTATTTACACATACTCATTTAAAAATTATTTTAATGCAATGGGCCAATAGGGATGTTACTTACCGGTTCAAAAACTACACATTCTGCTGAATATGAAGCACCTGCAACCACACCAGCACCTCCAACCAAACCAGAAGCTAAATTATCAACAATATTACCATATAAATTTGGTGTAACCATTACATCAAACTGCTGTGGTTTGGATACCATTTGCATTGTGCAATTATCAACAATCATTCTTTCAAATTCAATTTTTGGATAAAGTTTTGCCATCTGTAAAAAGAAATTGTAAAGTTGTATTAAAACTATTTTACAGACAAACATACCTCCTCACAACTTCTTAAAAACAAACCATCGCCCAACTTCATAATATTTGCTTTATGGACAGCTGTTACTTTCTTACGATTATTCTTAGTCGCATAATCGAAAGCGAATTTTGCAATTCTCTGAGATTTCTTCGCTGTCACAATTTTCAAACATTCAACAACCCCTTTTACACTTTCATGTTCCAAAGCAGAATATTCACCCTCAGTCTGTTCTCGTATTATAACACAATCAATATTTTGATGTCTTGTATGAACACCTGGTAAAGACTTGACATGGACAACGTTCGCATACAGATCGAGTGAATTTCTCAATTTCATGTTCAGAGTTTGTAATTCACCAGTGTGACTGTAGTCGGGTGTAGCTAAAATTCCCTTCAAGCATACTCGGTTCTTTGTAATTGATGTGGCTACTTTGTCCAAAGGAGCACTTAAAGTAGGATTTACTTCAGAGAAAAAATATGAATCGAAATCTATAGGCACACCAGCTGATGTGAAAACTTCTTGCACTGAATATACCAATTCTGGACCAACTCCATCTCCAGGTATGAGAGTACATGTGGTTCTTGTATCAGGTCTTTCAGCAACTTCGGCCTGTAAAACTTGATCATTACATAACAGACTAGCAATTAAACATTACTTACAGCTGAACTGTGTATATGTGAATTGTATATATTTCGACTAGCCTGTTGAGTTACCTTAAATATATCAAAAGTTGTTATATCTATGACGAATAAAACAAAATTCATAAAATCCATAGAGTATCTAAAGAACTTACTTGAGCTATAAATTTGGAAACGTTTCTAGCGACTAAAGCCATTTGAAAGAATTATAATAATATAATTCACTTATAATTTTATACTAAAAAGTTCAAAAGGCCCGTTTCCTAGCTAGTAGATACACTGCGCTGTTACCCTAGTTACCATTTCAGTGCCTTGACAGTTGACATTTACAAGTTTGCATTGCAAATACATCGTTGCCAACCTCCATGCCGTTGCCACGGCCCAAGGTTTGTATACTTACAGGTTGTCTCGTTACCTTCGACCAATCAGCATCTGATATTGGGTGCGAGAATTACGTCACTCTGCCTGCCCAATTCAAATAGTTCTGTATGCGTACCTTTGACATAAGACAATTAATGCGTTTTATTCTGATTTTATTGGTATGGTAATAACGCAGTCATTTTGTTTGTAAATATACGTGAATGAAATGGCTATAAAAAACTAGTATTGAAGTACAATTCAAGTTCGATATTCGAGGTTAAGATTATGATTTTGAGGTACAAACAATAAATAAGTAGTTGTCTCATAACAAAGATATATCGTATGCTAAAATTATTAATTTGTTAAAATATATCCTATTTATGTGTTATTAAAGTTGTAGTTCGTAACCACGTCATTAACAATACAAGAAAAACAGAAAATTATAAGATTACGCACTTCTAATAAAGAAAATATTCATTCACGTATTGCAGTAGTAAATAAGGCAGGCACGATGACTCGTCTTGAAGTGACCTTAAATATATGTAGTTCACAAATTAAAAAACCACCACTTGTTGCATTATGTTGGCATAAAACATAAGTCCCTTATAAAATATTAACAAAATACTAAGTTGGCAAGGTATTTGAAGTTTCATGTCAAAGTAATTTGTCAAATCAATTTACTATTAGTTTATTTATATTTATGTTCATTTTAATAAGCCGTTAATAAAAACCAGGAATCTATTATAATTATTAAATCTACAACCTGGGATTTGGTCCGAAGATATAAACCTTATCGTTTATTTCAAGCAGTTGCCAATTTTGTTACCAAATTTTTAACTAGGACACTGTTGCCGGTTGTATATTTCACAAGGCAACGCCGCCGGTGGTCTTTTAATTTGTGAACAAATTATAGTTAAGAGGCAACCTACTTAGTTTATAAACCTTGGCCACGGCACAAGTAAACGGTTTGAGTTAAGGCTGCAGCACACTACTATGCGGCGAAACGCGGCGACTTTTTTTTATACAGGGTGAGTCATATTGAGCGAAACAAATTTTACCAGTACGTAGGAAAGACATTTTTAAGTAGAAAAGTTCATATAAACCTACATACAGAGTGTTCATGGGAAGCCGCTACAATAGCTAACTTTCTTATTTGTATTTTTACGAAGTAACTTAAGTTTTAGGACCTTTTCTCCTCGATCTTATGCTACTTTCTAAAAAACAAATAACAACCAGGTTTTCGAGATTTTCAATTATTTTAAACTTTTTTAAATGGAACCTTAGTTGTTTTATCTTCGCATTCAATTCAGGATGTTAAATTAATTATGTCTCTAAAATATCATCTCCCAAAGCTTACTATTTTATTTAGTAACAAAATCTTGATGTTCACGGAAAATGACTACAATAGCTAACTTTATTATTTGACATCTCACGAAGTAACTTAAATTAGAAAAGTTTGAGGGCTTTTTCTGTTCGATGTTAAGGTTCCTCGAAAGAAACAATTGACTAGCAGGTTTTCGAGATTTTCAACTTTTTAAGTGGAAGTTAGTATTTTTTATCACTGCACCCCGTCCAGGATGTCAAATTAAGTACTTATCTAAAATATTCCCCTCTAAATTTTCTATTTTATAAATTTCTTCCCGCGAATGTCAAATCGAACGTGATACCATGTTAAAAAACATTTAAAAAAGTTTAAAATAATTGAAAATATCGAAAACCTGATAGTCATTTGTTTCTCTAAAGGTACCATAAAATCGAGCAGGGAAAGTCCTGAAACTTTTCTAATTTAAGCTACTTCGTAAAATTTGAAATAAAAAAGTTGGCTATTGTAGCTATTGTAGCTATTTTCCATGAACATCAAGATTTTGTTACTAAATTATTCTTAAACTACTAGGCTTTGGGAGATGATATTTTAGAGACACAATTAATTTGATATTCTAAATGCGATGCGATGACAAAAACCTAACGTTCCATTTAAAAAAGTTGAAAACAGTTGAAAATCTCGAAAACCTGATTATCATTTATTTTTTCGAAAGTAGCATAAAATCGAGGAGAAAAGGTCCTAAAACTTATCTATCTTCAGCTACGTCGTAAAAATATAAATAAAAAAGTTAGCTATTGTAGCGCCTTCCCATGAAGACCCTGTAACTTTTTTACTTAAAAAAGTCTCTCTTACATACTGGTAAGTTTTGTTCCGCTTTTTACGAATCAGCCTGTATACATAGATATATTATGCCTATACATAGTCATGAATACTCAGAAAACATATACTCACTGGCTGTGGGCTGGATAAGGATGTCTATACCCTATTTTTTAATCATAGGCGGTATATTTGAAGTTATAAAAGAATGTGGTTCTTATATTAGTCTAGTTAGTAACGATTCGGTTTCTGCCGGTTTCGGCTACAATTTCGTGGTTCGGTCAAAGTTTCGGTTTCGGCCAAAAAACAGCCGAACCTTCGGCTACAACCGAAACTACATTTATTTTATTTTTTCTGCTTTAATTGCATATTAATCTCAAACTTGATTAATTTTTGTATATCAAATAATAATGATGTTCAGTTTTAACAGTGTATATAAATGTCAATTTTGACAGACTGTATCATGTGACAGATTACAATTCAAAAGGTGATTCCAAATACCGCAGCTTGAGAAGCAGGGTTGGAAAAAAAAACTGTTTTTTTTTGTTTTAAACAGATTTTTTTGTTTAAAACATGTTTAAAATTGACCCTAAATTAAACATGTTTTAAACAAAAAAAAACAACAGCTGTTTAAAACAATTTTTAAATGTTTAAATTTAAGCCCTTACAGCTTACATAAAAACACATTTTTATTATTATTTGATATTTGTGTAAAAAGAAGAATTTATTAAAATTCGATCTCTAATTAAAAGAAAGATGAAGAATTTATTCAAATTTGATCTCTAAGAAAGATGAAAAGTTTGTAATGTTAGATTATGTACCCTTTCAAAAATAATGTATGTGCTTTGATAATAGTTTAAATCATTTAAGGCAGAGCTTGATTTATATAGGATATACGGTCGCGATGTTTTAAATGATTTTCAGAGAAAGTATGAAGTATTTGGTATCAACATACTGAGAAAAACATTCCCAATAAAAACTAAAATCAAATACAATCCAAAGAGTATTTTTTCAAATTACTTGATCGCATTAGAACTAAAATACACGACTCGTGGCTTTCAATATTGGAAAACAAAAATTTCAAATATGTAAAAACATGTAAGATGTTCCATTTAAAATAACAAAGTAGATATTACTTCCGGCGAAACCAAAAGTCCAGTAGGTATATGTCTGAAAATTCAAATTAAATTATTGTTTAATTCATCGTTTTCAGATTTTAAACAAATCTTAAAATTCTAGAAGGGCGAATATACTGCCTTGGGACACACGGTAGAAATTCACTGAAGACAAATGAAACGATAACGTTATAAATAGTTTGAACAGCGACATCCTACGATCACTTTTTGACCAACATTGCATTATCATTGACAAATTCAAGCCTGTTTGCTACATAATAACTCATCCCGTAGCCCATAGTATGAGCAGGGAAGCGGAGGACACACATGTTTCAAAACTTAATGTAATAATAAATGGTTAAATATTGAAAAGGTATTTTAAAATTTTACAATATAAGTATTACTCTACTGATCAGTAATAATTAATGAATTGATTATAATCAATCTAATGCAATTTAAATTTAGTTCAAATTAGAGCTGCAGTGTAGTCGCACGTCATCAGCTCAGCCACGCATTGTTTACAATTATTAAAACAATTGATATGAGAACAAACTAAAGTTTAAAGTTAATCTGTCAGTGAAATACAGACCCTAAAAAAGTAGCTTCTGGTTACACAGTATTACATTGCAAAAATAAAACACATATATCAAAAGTGGTCTTTTTT
This sequence comes from Prosopocoilus inquinatus, assembly GCA_036172665.1. Classification (NCBI taxonomy): domain Eukaryota; kingdom Metazoa; phylum Arthropoda; class Insecta; order Coleoptera; family Lucanidae; genus Prosopocoilus; species Prosopocoilus inquinatus. The sequence continues at coordinate 49,622,399 of CM069870.1, forward strand.
AGCTTAAAACTAAAAAAATTAATTCAAAACATGTTTAAAACTTAAAAATAAGGCACTTATATCAAAAGAGTTTTCTTTTAGCTTAAAATTACAACAAATGAATTTAAAACATTGCCAAAAAAAAACATGTTTAAAACATTTTTTTTAAACAGACGGTATGTTTTTAATTCGGTGTTTTAAACATGTTTTAAACACTATGTTTTGAACAGTTTGTTTTATACTTTCCAACCCTGTTGAGAAGGCAGACCGTAATATTAACACAATCTTTACCACAAAATTTTATTTTAATTATAAAGTTCTTTTTTTAAACGACACGAAATCTCTAAAATACCAAAGTTTTTGATTCTGACCTAAATTCAATTTTAATAAGATATACCGGCTGTCAAATTGGGTGTGCATGAATCAATGTCTAACTCGTATTCATTAACAGAATGATTTTCTTATTATTACTTCTTGAAATATTAATAAAAATGTAAAAAAAAAATCGATTTTCTTTTTCTTTCTGTATCTCTTTTATTATACATAATTCTGAAATTTTGATTTAACTTTCTACAGGCACTTTTTGATTCTGCTTCGAGTAGGAATAACAGAATTGAAGTCAAACGTTTCGTCTTTCCGCGATTATCGTCAGTTTCCATTTTTTATATACGACTTATGTCTTTTTATTATTCTATTCGATAGCATTATTTTTCCTGATTGTAATGGTATATCACACTTAATAGATATTAATTTGAAGCTTAAATAATTCAGATTTGAAAATGTTATTTAATATATAATTTCAAATTTTTGGTTCATTTTCTTATCTGTTTATTATTTTAGTTGACAGCATTTTTTTCTGGTGATTTCAGTAAGTATAATACTTAATACCTTTTTTTCAAGTAAAGTTGGAATATGACAAAAAAACTGATACAGTTTTGTCATGTTTTTCTTAATAAGTAAATTTATTCCTAACCACTTTTTTTTATGTGTTAAGTATTAGCAACTAACATTCAATTTGGAAAACTCAATAAATATTGACTAAATGATATTAGGTGGTTAACACAAACCAAATAAACAGCAGTATAAACATATTAAATTACAAGAACAAAATAAATAAGTTGAATAAAAATTATAGAAGAACATGAGTTTGTGAAATAAATAAAGTGAAATAAATAAATTAAAATATCGTAAAATCCTCGAAATGTCCTCCACGGTTTTCAAGACACACATTCGTTCTTTATCCTATGTGTACTCTAACGTGTCGAACATGAATTCGCGAAACATTTCTGTAAGAATCTAATATTCGCCTTCTTAGTTCCTCCTTATTATTTATCTTAATGCTAATCACTGTTTCAATGTCCAAAATATAAAGCCTACTTTATCCTGTTTAAATTATGGATGGTGGTCCCGATATAACGTGCCACACTTCAACTGGTCAAAACCAGTGACAGTATTTAGTACCATTTTAGGACTTAACCATAGTTTAAAAAAAATTAAAAATAATGAAGTTTTGAGAGCCACTGAGTGCTAAAGAAATAAAAATAAAATACATTGTTATAGAAAGTATCTTTCAAATTTATCACAAAAATATTCATTTTTAGCTGCCAATGTCTTTGTAGAAGGCACTATTCAGTAATATCTAAATATTTTTATTACAATTAGTATTCACTTTTTCTTTTAACCTAACAGTGCGAGTCAAAATTAAAAACTAGGCTTTTTCATTCCTATACCAAAGCTGTGACACTAATCTATCAAGTTATATGAGAACCACTAGATATTTGTCGGTAAAAATTCATTTTCGTAAGTGCAGTGCATTATTAAAATAACGATACAGAAAAATTTTAAATAGTTTATTATAATTTACCCTACAGCTAAGAAAATGAACTAAAAATTTGTAATTAAGTAAAAAATAAAATTTTCATATAAAAATCTGTATTATTTAAGCTTCAGATTAATATCAACTGTTAAGTGTGATGTACCGTTACAATCAGGAGAAAAAATTCTATCGAATAGAACAATAAACAGACATAAGTTGTATTTAAAAAATCGAAACTGATGATGGTCGTGGAAAGACGAAACGCTTGGCTTCAATTCTATTACTCCTATTCGAAGCAGAATCAAAAAATGCTTGTAGAAAGTTAAATCAGAATTTCAAAATTAAAAGACTACTGGCGGCGTTACCTTGTGAAAAATACAACCGGCAACAGTGTCCTAGTTAAAAATTTAGTAACAAATTTGGCAAGTGTTTGAAATAAACAATAAGGAAACAAATCCCTGGTTCTAAATTTAATAATTATAATAGATTCATGGTTTTTACCTTATCGTTCGCAAGCAATTTTATAGCAGACAAACTGTAATTAATTGAAACAGCTTATTAAAATGAATATAAATGTCAATAAATTAATAGTAAAATTGATTTGTAATAGTATTTTGTTAATGTTCTATATGGGACTTAAGTTTTATACCAACATAATGCAGCAGGTGGTGGTTTTTTAATTTGTGAACAACGTATATAGCTGAAAAAGAAATTTTCTTTTGACTTTTGTTAAATATTGTACAGACGAAAATTTTAAATTGTTTTTGTTTTTGTCTTACAATATAAGTTTGTTTGATTTTAGTTATTAATAAATAAAACTAACTAAATTAACATTGTTTTTGTTTCTGTCTTACAATATAAATTTATTTAATTTCAGTTATAAATAAAACTATTAATTTAAACTTTAGTAAAGCTATCTCTAACTTCCTTCGAATAAGATTCGGTGTCGGTTTCGACAAGAAAATCGGTTTCGGTCGGATACTGCTAATTTGCAATTAAAATAAAAAAAACTGCAGCAGATTATACATTAATGCCATAAAGAATGAAAATATGCATTTATTTATAAAAATGTTCAAAATATGCACTTGCATATGCAAATATGCAAATGCATAATTATCCTAAACCTAGTCATTAATATCCATAAAGCATGTATATTCACCGTGCACTGGATACGATATAGATTTTATGGATATCTGTATGTCCAGGCATGTACAATGACGATTACCATAAACGATACTCCCAAGGAGGTTGATGTTAAATTGCGATAAATGCACAATTTTTTTAATGCACCCGCTGTGACTTCTGTTCTGCGTTCAAGATGAAGAACGTAAGTCATTCTACAAGAAGAATGATCAAAAAACAACAAATGACCAAAATTACGCGACATGCAGTGTTTCAGTTTTTACTGTAACGCACTGAAAAAGTATGAAAACGGAAAGTTAAAACCTGCTTCCTTAAAAGAATTTGGGCACCTCGGACGTACAGTTTCTCGATTATGGAACCAGGCAAATTAAAAATGTGTTAAAATAAGTTACAATTTCTATTGATGTGTTTAAATACTTATACTCCTAATTTTTAGAAATATGACGACTAAATTGGGACAAAATTTAAAGGTAAAATGTGACAACTAAATTGGAACAGATGAAGTACCATTTAACAGTTTAGTAGCCCTTACGCTGAATATTCTTAAGGGTGTGGTTCGCATGCGGGAGTATAATTTAAGTTGAGCGTCGTAGTACATACATCTAAAAGATATGTAATATACCAAGTGTTCTTTTGCAAATATTTTAACCTGTAATACACCACCATAAATGGCAACGATTGAACTCATACATATGTCCTTAACAAAAAGTTAATAGTTTTCGAGAAAAATGCAGTAGCAGATTTCCACCAAACCGTTTCAGAACTGTTAGCACAGGAAGATAGGTCAGTATTTAAGTTGACTTTGTGCACGAGCGATGCAAATCATCCGGTCAATAAAAACATTTTAAACACGTTCATAATGTGCCTGGATTTATTATAATAAATAAATGTAGAAGAAGTTAAAAGCGAAACACAAATAAATTGTAATTTCTCATTCCATACGTATTTTTAATAGACGTATCAAAATTTGACATTTACTTTTTTTCCATAAACCGTAAGTAGTACTTTCATAGCTAGCAACGAAATTAGCAAAAGTTGATTTACGTAAAAGCGAGAAGGACAAATATTTTAACGCGCTTGCCTAACTGGTGTATACATTTTCGGACTTCTTCATCGATAATTGATATCGTAAAACAAATAAGATAAACATTACTTCGCTCAGTGAATTAAAACTTTAAATAAAATAATAAACCAGTGATTATTATTACGAAACGCTGCGTTGAAGATCGGGTGCGGTATCGGTGGGCGTGTTCATACCGAGAGGAAGGTGTCGTTGCCGTTATTAAATATTTCTGTCTTGCACATTTCAGCAGTTCCAAACAAGTGGTAGGTAACTTTTGGCTATAATACGGTAGCCGCCAGAAAATACTCGCAGAAGGTAGCATTTCGTGTACTCATACTGAGGATTTTTTATTTGAACAAGGTAAAAAAAAACAGCTTGTACATTCAACATGGTTTGGATGTGATATGGATGCAATGTACATCTAATTTATATGCAATTGAGTTTTGTGCTGTGCGGGATGTTTTCTCATCGATAAATGAAAAGAATGAAGCGGGTTTCTACAGTTAATTTTTGATTTGAAAGTAAATAACTTTTTATTGTGGGAATGTTAAAATTCGTAGGATAATTAGAAAAACGAATATTTTCTGTCTTTTGTTCGATAATCCCAACATTTCGAAAATCCGAATTAACCAGTACAATTATTAGTTCGGATTAAAGAGGTCCTACTGTATTTCTTTCCTTCACTGTGAAAAAAAAATATTCACACTTAGTAGTACATTTGGAATATTTTCACATAAATTTTCTCCACTTTGCATTCAAATCATCTCTTCGCAATATATCCCATTATGATTTTGATGTAGGTATATTTTGATATTAGGGCAAGTACTGTCTTCCTTATTTCCGCAGAGTGAAACTTTGTATTTTTACATGGGTAATGCATAGGTAACTGGAAGAGAATTATTTTGTTCCACGCCGTAAACACAGAAATATTTTTTTTCTGCTGGTAAAAAACTCACTCTTTCATGAAGAATACCTACTGAAATATAACTTTTAAGTTAGTTCAACTAAATTAGTTTATTTGGTACATTGGAATCTAATACAGAAACTCTCTTCAATTTCTCTTTTTCTGGAAGCTTTACCAGCTCTTCACTTGCAGTCCATATTTGTTTACAAAATTCCTTATCTGATGCTTTCGAAGGAGGATCAACTTGCCTGCACTCCATAAAGAATTTTCCCGTAATATTTTCCAATTTATTACTAATGGCCGCATGAAGTACTGTCTGTGCACCCTGAAGTGGATCCTAAATTAAAAACATCAAGTTTTATCGGAATAAATTTAAAAATTACCTTCCCGACCAAATTCAAACCAGCATAAATTAGTTTCTTTGTAAATCTGAAAGCGTCATGACCCCTCATGCCTTCGTATAAATTGGTGACCGTTATACCGGGATGCACCGAGTTTGAAGTCACCCCAGTACCTTTCAGTTTTTCAGCAAAACCCATAGCTGTTATTATGTTACACAATTTTGAGTTGCTATACACAAGAAAATCTGAAACTGGAAACTTGGATTTGTTGTTGAGGTTTTCCTGACTTAAGTTGTTAATAAACGCTAGGATCGAGGTTACAAAAATGATTCTACTTGGGGCTGAATTCTTGAGGAGGTCTGTAACAAAATTTTTCAATTAAATACGTCAGATACACACGTATTTAAAAACATACCTGTAAGTAAATGTGTCAGTAAAAACGGCCCGAAGTGATTGATCTGCATTTCTTTCTGTAGCAAATCAGGCGTGTACTGATGGATTAAACCACCGACGCCTGCGTTATTAATCAAAATATATAGTTCTTCTTCTGTATTCTTTATAAATTTTGCGAACTTTCGAACGGATGCCAGAGATGCTAAGTCTAAGTATTGGAGATGGACATTAGTGTTTCTAGTTGCGGTTATTATTTCATTTCTTGGGGCATTGGTTAGGTTTTTATCGGCAATTATTATTTTAGCACCTCGTGACGCAAGTATTTTTGCAGTTTGGAATCCAATTCCTACAAGATTGAATAATATTTAATCTGTGTATTAAATAATATGCCTTCACTCTTTTTCCTCATCGGAGCAGGCCGTGTGATCGTTGCCTTAAGGTTCCTACATGAATTTTGAAAGATGTCAGAATCTGACATGAAAAATATTATGAATTTTCCACACTAGTGCTATAACTATACTGCCAAATACGAAGAAGTTCCCATCTGCGACCGACTCTGGCACAAATACTGTAGTTACCTACTACTAGTACTACTGTAGTCGAGGTGGTGTCAGTGTACTAAAATCATAAACTTGAAATTGAAAATAAACATAACCGTTTCACCTGACGTCTATATTTCATAGTGATACCAACAAAAATTTCACTTCACTCGCCTACTCTGACGGGGAAACCGGGTGAACTCTTGATAATTTAAGTAACGAGTGTTCGATTGAGAAGTTAATCAAGTTGGTTTTGATTTTTTGATGAAAGAAGACGAAAAAGGGACGATTTCCTGAACCAACTAACGTTTAGTGAGTGACAGTTGTCAAACAGTTTTCCGTGATATTTTAGGGTTCCTGTTTGTTGTGTTAATGCGAACTCAGAGCATCTTCATTTCGTACACCGAGAAAAAATTTATTCGGAATTCTTCTTAAGAACTGACTCAGGGTACAATTGCTGTAAAATTAACAGTATGAGAATGATTTTCTCAGTACGTAATGAGAAAGTGTCATTGAAAAAAAATCATTCAAATAATGTTTATTTTGCAGCATTAGCGCTGAGTTGGTTTTCAACGGGTAATTTTTCTTAGTGCATTAATGAAAGAAGATAAAACTAGGTGCAAATACTCCGGTTACACATTATTGCATCAAATCAAATTATTGAACGTTAAATAATGTTTCGCGTTGATATAATTTAAGATTTGCTTCACAGTTTAATGGAAAATTCAAAGGGCACTTGATAAACTTTTTAATCGTACACTTGATATTTTGTGGAGGAATATTGAGAAAATGTTTTCCTCAATGGTTTAGGAAAATGACCGCGAAGAATCTTCCGTGAATTTCTTCTTGGAAAGTGGATTAATTTCTTAATATGCATAACTATGAATAAAAGAGGCATATTAAATGTATCAATGATTCACAAGAATTGACATTATTCTAATACTACCGATATTACAGAGGGGTAATCCCCTTTTCTTTCGCTTGCATATGCTGCTCTATGTTGAGGAATCAATCAGTTATCAAGTTGGATGTGGTGGCCAGAATGATTTTCATCGAAAATCCAACATTCTTACGCTCTATTCAAAGTAGACTTATTAATCAATCTTGCAAATCACATCACATCACATCTTGTGGGGAATTGTAAAAGTTATACAAGTGTAGTCTTTTTATTACGACACCTGTGTGCCTCATACACGCCATCCGCCGGCCCTGGAAACAAGCTCTAAATAGCAAGATGAATAGTTTAAAGTTGCATCCAAAATTAAACTAACTCAAAAATGCATGTAGAAAGTTGTGCCAGATTTTTTTTTGGCGGGCATAATACAGTTCTTACCATTTAGCGATAAATTCGCAGCTTCTAGATCTTTAACTTTAATTTGGTACTCTTTTCCCTCAAAATTTATATTTACCAAGTAATTTTCCTCATTTTACTTATTATTTTCTATTTCGAGTAGAATTTCTTGGATCCAAATTTCTTTATTTCAGTCCAAATAATACGTCTAACCTAACATTACTCACTGCCACAGTAAAAAAAAAACAAGTTGGAGTCTGGGTAAATTTCGGTTATAACGATTACATAACAAAGGGCACGTTGATTACGTCGTAATGACGTTATTCAAATTAATTAATTCAATTAATAACCGTAGTCACTCAAAAGCTTGGTAAATACCGTTTAGGGATGGTTATTACTGGCAGATCACTCGAAATTCATAATTGTTTACAATTGTTAAAACAATTGATATGGGAATAAATTAAAGTTTAAAGTTTATCCGTGAGTGAAATACCGGCCCTAAATATACGATTAGCTTCTGGTTACTCAGTATTATGTTCTGTTGTAGCTTAAAACTATAAGAAATGAATTTAAAGAATTAGCAAAAAAATACATATGTTTAAAACTTCTTGTTTAAAGAAGGTGTTTTTAATTCGGTGTTTTAAACAGTTTGTTTTAAACTTTGCAGCCCTGTTTGTAAGTCCGTCGACTTACCATATACACGAATGGAATTCGCGTGGACAGTGAAAATATTTACCGGCCACGCTAGCGTAGAGTTAGATACGTAAAGGTCGTAGCACACCACAGCGCGGTGAATGGAGGGGCGGCGCGGCGCCGCGAAGCTACCCGCGCACATTGCAAGCGAAACTTCGCCGGCGCCATAAAAGAGGCCGTAAATAAACACAATTTAACATCATAAATATTACGAATTTCTGAAATGTTTTATTGGCAAACCCAGCTCGTATTACGATAATTTCAGTTGCGTTAATAATTTTTGTAAATGCTCTGAATGTTAAAAAAATATTAGATAATAAAAACATTTGCATTTTGACAGTAAAATAAAATTAACTGACTAATTTAACTAATCTTTGACTGCGTGCGACACACATAATTAGTGCAGCCCGTACTTGCTTTGTGCGTAAAGGTAGAACTTTACTTGATATTTTTGTGTCGGACAAAATTTGTGATGTCATTTGCGTCTCACGACCTTCTCACTAGGAATATTGAATCTTTGTTTATGATGCCAATTAGGACGCGTGTGCCCCGTTGTAACTGCGTACTACGCAATAAATAACTTTAGGCACTAAGAAGCAATTTTGTGTGTTCCATACTCGTTAGATTTAGAACGTCTTCGGAAATTAAGGAAACAAGTACGCTGTTTATTTGAATTGAAGTTGAAGATGACAATTTGCTGCAATAATTACGTTCTAATAATTATCCTTTCATTGTAATCTGCGACGGATAATACTACACATAATTTAGATACATAAATGCAAGATCTCGTTGTCAGTAGTATTTTTAATACACCGACAAAAAAAAACGGTAGCCAGCCGTCGCTTGATGAAACACGCACACGCGGCTTTGCACAAATATGACAATTGTTCCAGGCTAGAGCGCAATAAATGTGGCGGTATTATTTTTACAAAGAAATCATAAATGTATCATAAAAACACCTCCTTTGAATACTTTCTCGAGTCCACGTGGACTAGTTTACGCTTCCAAAATATTAGCCAATCACGTAACAAAATTCAGAAATTATAACCAATAGTATTCATCCATTCAGACCAGAGAAAAATAATATTTTCTCCGCGCCGACAGGGTCGCCGCGGGTCGCAACAATGTGCGCACTCTCATAAGAATACAGCAAAAGAAAATTCTTCGCCGCGCTAAATGGGCAACAACCTTAAGAATACCGCAAAAGAAACATTCTTAGCCGCGCTAGATGTGTGACAACCTTAATTAACCGTATTTAGAACGTCCGTAGTTCTAAAAACTACTGGAGTTAGCTCTCATCTGTCTATCAAACCTGTATGTATGTATATATCAAACTGCATGCAAATTAAATTGTTGAATAAAGGACTCTGATAACGGAGTCAAAATTAATGAGAACGTATAGATAGATATATAGATAGATACCTGAATTTCCACCAGTAATAAGCACAGTTTTTCCATTCAGACACGTTAGGCACTTGCAGTTTCTGTTAGGAATACTGGTTAAAATATTTCGTAACATACCCATGTATATCGTAATACGTTGAAACCTGAAAAAGTTATGAATTTTCAAAACTATATTTCTGACAGCAACAATACGACTGTCAACAATCAAAACTGTCGGAGTGACGTTTACTTGACACTCACAGTCCATAGAGTAGTTAGTCTATGCTCACAGTCATCAAAATAACCGAAAAGCATGCAAGTACGCACACAAATGCTTAAGTTTAAAATTATTTCAGTTATTTTCCTCAAATTATTCTTCATTATTAGACTAAATAACACAGGTAATTAAATTAAAAAAAAAACAAATAACTAGAAATACATAATGCTAGTAGAGAACTCATAAAACTACGATAAATGTAAATATTCATAACTATCAATGCAGTTTTGAAGAAGTATATATTATACGTTCCCTTGAAATTATTCACTCTTAAATTTTAAATTACTAAAAATTCTTAGGTGTTTATTTCACTTCTATCCGTGATTAAATTTATTAATATACAAAAGTTCTTGCAAGCATTATTAAACCTAAGAAATATCCGACGTTTCAATAATTTCTTAAAGAAACACACTAATTAATGCAATTTAAAATATTGCATAAAAATCTTTTAACTATTCATATTAATAATTAAAGAAATATTCAACGTCAGTCTCTGATAGATATATGAAGTTATTTATTTATAGAATTAAATTATCTGTTTTACTTAATAATGACTGATTTTTTATGGAAAACAATTGAACTATTTTTTGTTTTTTTGGTGTCATAGGTGGCTTGTTTGCTATCGGAAAACAAAAAATAATTAATAGCTTTATTATTTGTAAAAATAATTATATCAAACTTTATGTTTTTGGAAACCTCATTAAACAAGCAATTTATTTGTGTCATAGCTAACTGTGGTTTCCATTTGAAATTAGAAAGTTATAGTCTGTTTCGCAGAACTAGTGCAGTTCCTACAAGACAAAATAACATGAGTGAAATCTACCTTAATTTTTGTATAAAATAGTTTTTGAATTTTTAAAATATCTTGTCAAACAACTGAGATATTGTAAAAAATAATTTTTCGGACAAATTCGTTTTCGGTCGATATTTCCCGAACAAATCGAGATAGCTAAGTTTTGTTTTCTCCACTGAGCTTTTCTCGAAAAAGTTGCATTGAGTCGCTAAAACGGTTTTCCTCTATTCCTATAAATAACTGAGAAACCCTATCAAACCATCAAAAATGGACCACACTGTACAGGGCACACAAACGAAAAGCTTTGGTAAATTGAGTCAGCTGACGGAGGTTTACTAATTTCAGAATCTGAAAAAGGTGGACCATTTCAACACCAATGTCCGATGAATCATTGTAATAACTCTGTGGAAGCTGATCTATAAGGTCCGTATAAATCTCTCAGTAACAACGAGAGAGACACGTTGAAGTTAGTGAACGTTTATGGGTTTATGGACTGGATTATAAGCTGAATTGTTTACTTATATACGAGAGTATATATGAGATTTTTTTAATCTGGAACAGTCAAATATCTTTTACAACAGTACAAGTGAGTTTCTTGAAATAGAATAAAAGCTAGAATACATGGGGTTTATTTGTTAGCAAATAAATAGTTCGAGGTATTTTTTTTTCCAAATGGAACAGAGACTGGAATATCTGGAGAGAGAGACTGCTTGCAGTGGCGGTAAAATTTTAATTTTACGCAGACGTGCCACCGAGTCTCTAGCTTTCTCACATTTCTAGAGTAACCAATTCAGCCCAGCGAAAGAAAGAAATTAACGTGACACGTTATAACATAAGTTATAACATTTAGGCCCGATCTTTCCAACCTCCTAATAATTTATTTGACGAATAATTCGACGAATCACCATGACAGCCATTCATAAAATTCAACTTATTCGCCAAATAACGCTATTGGGAACTTTATTAGCAAGTGGAAAGATCGGCCCTTAGCATGATTATTATCAAGAATTTTGATTAAGGAAGAACGCGTTTATTTAATAACATGTTATGGAATTGGTAATGTCTCCTCCTAAAAATATGCGATTGATCTCTTTCATGAAAAGTTTCCCGAGATACCCGTAAACCAATTCGAGTACTTTAAAAAAATCTATGAAATCAGTAATGGATGTGAAGGGGTCGAAGAAAATACTACTTATTAGCGGTAAATTCGATAATAGCAAAAATATGTTATTTAGAGGCACTCTGTATTTATCTAAGTTTTCAGAGAAGATGAATGTTCTTACACAGATTTCAATTCGATAACGACAGAGTTAAAGTTTTATTCTTTCTATAAATTCAGATATTTAAATATTTTAGACACTTTTAGTCAAAAAAAAAATTTTAAAGCATACATTTTTTTTCTCTAAAATCAATAATGAAAACGTCATTTTCATTTCTACAACATAAAATTAAGACATATTGATTTTTTGAAGCAAGCTGTAATTCAAAATTTAAATTTAAGCATTGTTTCCTTAGAAGCAGAACTTTTTGTAAAGAATAACTTTTTTTTGTGTAAAATTGATATTAAAAAGGTTTTTCCTCTTGTCTCGAGGGCACTCTGTATACCTTAATTATAATATTCTTTGGCTAATTCTAGAGTTTCTCAATAAATATTGTTATATAAAATAATTTGATTGAGAGGCATTTCAATATGTATTTAACATGAATTCGAACAGGTATTTTATGGAAAGAAAATAAATTAATGCAGAAGTGTACTGTTGGTGTAGGCCCTGGGATTATGGTTATAAATATCGTTTTCACACGACACAAAACGAACATAGCTGAACGCTCAATAGTGAGGTAAATCAAACGAAGTGCACTTTTACCAGTGTACAAGCGACACGTTTTCTACACTACCTAAGAAGCAAACAATATTTAACCTTTAGAGCAGCATGCCAAAGATTTTCACCTGTCTTGGGTGTAAATGAGAACAAAATGCATACGGTACATATAAAACGAGTTTTAAAATAAATATTTGTTACTCATTTGTGAAGTCGCGAGTGTTTGTGTTTAGTGTGTAAATGTCGGTCGCTTCCTTCTCATTAAATTAATTGAAACAAATGTTATTAAGGAAAGAATGTACTCGCATGTGTTATTAAGGTTTAAACGTTTCGGAATAAAATGTGGTACGGTATCGTAAACACTGTGCAAGGGCGGAATTGAGGGTGACTTCGATGCAACGTCAAGAGAGGAAACACGCCTCAGTAGTTACGAACTGTATAGAAAAAATATTTGTCGAATTTCGATAAATCAGTGATTCACTGGGTCATCAAGACAGGAAAAAAATACTTGTATGTACAACATGATGTATTCCAGGAAACCTTTCACTTATGTGTGAGGACATATTTATAAAAAGAACTGTGAAGGAAATGAATATAAGTCGAGAGGAGAATTGCTCACCAGGAAGATAACTAGAAAGTGATTCGTGCCCTAATTAAGCTATTGAATCGGAGCAATGATCATTTCAAAATGAATATGTTTAAAAGAGGGATGATATTTGTGACTTTTTTTGGATCATGCTTTGCCATAGCTTTGCTCGTCGCCAGTCTAGGGACCAAACAGTGGGTTATTGCTGCTGCTAAAAGAACTACTAATCCGCATGAGTCTAATGGCAAAATTAATTTTGGTTTGTTCGATGGAAAGAAGGAATTAAATGTTGCTTATGGGTGGAGGACGTATGACATAGATGGTAAGATTGAAATGAGTTAAAGTCCAGATGAATGAAATAATTTCTTTTTATTGACATATGAAAAATGGTAATTGATATTTAATATCTGGAAAATTAAAGATAACTATTACGATTATTATAATTTCTTAGAATTGTAATATTCCAAGTTTAAAATTCTTTAGTGTTATTTATGTTTTAACAAGTGCTCCACCCTTTAGGAAGTAATCATAAAAGTTCAAGGTAAAAAAAACTACTTTCTCGGAACATATTTCCAAAATTCCTTCGATTAGTAAATTCTTTTAAATTTAATAGTTTTGTGAATTCAATAACTCATAATTAATTAAATGATGATAATTGATAATTCATTAAATGATGAAAATGTGATATGTTTTGATCTACAGGAATTTAAAATACAACGAATTTTTATGTACGTATTGGTTAAAATGTATCACTTTGCGATGTTCATTATGAGTTACAGAATAAGGAAGTTATTATCACACACAGCTAAATGGTACATTTACATTTTAGACTGATTGTTTAAAATCGCCGACCAAATTAAAAAAAAAGAAAAGCAAAAAAAAATTCTAACCTGATTAAATATTTTTTTAAATCTCTTTTCTGGGTACCTTTCTCACTTGCAAAAAAAGAAACAGTTTAAAAACAATTTTGAATAAACTGAATGAGATCTTTACATACTTAAGAATTGGAGTCAATTACCTTCCTACAAATTTCATAGTTTAACAAAGTCTAAATGAAAGTGCATGTAATTTATTTATACAATACCTATTCATTATTCTAATCAGCAACAATGGAGCACTTTTATTACACTCACAACACGTGTGACTTTCATGTGACTGAATTTTAAACAAAGATGTTTGTTCACATACCTATTCCTGTTTGCAGCAGACAAACTCAAATATCCATTAAATAAATAAAAGTAAAACGGAATTTTAAATCGGATTCTCATTTGCAAGTAACGCATTAAATATTCTTATTTTCTAAGACAATTTTAGATTAACGTATAACGTTCTTGCGCACTAGATTTGGTATAATTTCTTTTAAATAATTTATATGAGCTGATCATGCAACAAATTGAACGAAAGATCAAATTAAATCAAAAACTGTCTGAAAAAATAGAACTTTGTATTTTTTGAGCAGATAGAAATATCTTATTTCAAATATCATTATGAAAATTAAAACAAATCTTGTAAAACGAATAGGATAGATAAAATGGCTCATACTGCTTTAACATAAATTAATATTTATAAATTAATATAGTAAACTCACAATCAAATTTAATTTTATTGAGAATACAATATCAAAGTGAGAGGGGCACGCTCATAAAGTAAATTATTTAGGTACAAAGTTTTTTTAATCTCAAACCGGACAGAAAAATGAAGGGAAACACACTCAACGTTTCGCTATAGATTTATAGCTTCGTCAGGAGTGAAAAAAAAAGTAAATAAACAAGTTGTCAAGAGAAACAAGTCGTCAAGAGAAACGAAAAGGTAACATGATTTTTAAACTAAACTACGAGTTGTTCGTTTCTCTTGACGACTTGTTTCTCTTGACAACTTGTTTATTTACTTTTTTTTCACTCCTGACGAAGCTATAAATCTATAGCGAAACGTTGAGTGTGTTTCCCTTCATTTTTCTGTCCGGTTTGAGATTAAAAAAACTTTGTACTTACTATTTTCATCGGACAAGAACAAACTTCAATTAAATTATTTAAATTTAAATCGTTCATAAACACCAGAACTGTGACAGGATGTTAATAAAAAGAACCTCTGTATACACTTTGGCAGATGATAGTAGAGATCAAAATAGGAAACAAGTTCGAATAAACCCATGTCCCATTCTCAATACAGGTGTCCACGCCACGTGTTTACTCTTCTAGAATTTTTATTCCTTATTTAAAATTCACCACCGCACGACTTCCGTTTTCGCCGGAAGTGAATGAACTTTCTTATTTTAAATGGACCGGCCTGTATATATTTACATATTTGGAGTCAACAGATCATTGCGAGTCCGAATTTATAGCCAGGCACGGCGCGTGTTTTCTTTCTTATGTGTAATGATGCGACGAGTCGGTGTTTTTAAGAATCGAGTCGACTCGAACACTTTTAAAAAAGAATCGAGTCTTGACTCGACTCAAGAGACTCGAAACCGGAACAAAATACTCGAGTACTTGACTATGCGAGTCTACTCGAGTCAAATAAAGAACCTCTGTGAAGTTGGCACCTCATTTTTCAAAAAAGTGATTTTTTCAGGAGTTCTGATAGCACTACAAAGAGTTCTGGAGTTCTATGTCAAAAGTAAAAAGAGTTCTAGCGGATTAAACATAAAAAAGATACGTTTCAAATTTGGGGTGTTAAGTTCACAAAACGGGATTTGAAAATTGGCTATAAAATGTTAATTGTTGGAAATAATTAATTTCACCATTAAGACTTTCTTTAGAACTATTGAGGTGCTATCCAGAACTCTAAACAGAATCTCGAAATTTTGAAATTACTATATCCCCCTTATTCTACAAAAGATCAGAACATGAAGAAACATTTTATTTTTGGGTGTAGAGACCTATAAATGCAAAATAATTATTAGTTTAAGTACCAGACTACTCTTAAAAGAAGAGAACCTCAAATTATTTTTTTTTCCATTTTGCACTTTGACAACACTTATATCGTTGGAATTTTATTACTTTTGATTTTATCGCTTTGGTCGTTAAGAATAATTCGTGAGCATTCGTGGCGTGCTACCCAGAACTCCAAGCAGAACGGAAAAATTTTCCAGAAAAATTTCCATTTTCCACTTTGACAAAATTTCATATCGAGACACGAAAAACACACTGGAACTTTTTACTTTTGATTTTAGCGTTTTGGTCGTTAAGGATAATCGTGAGAACTCGTGGGGTGCTACCCAGAACTCTAAGCAGAACGAAAAAAATTTCCAAAAAAAATTCCATTTTGCAATTTGTCAAAATTTCATATCGAGACACGAAAAATCGCTGGAACTTTTTTACTTTTGATTTTAGCGCTTAGGTGAAAGGTAATCGTGAGAACTCTTCGAGATTCTCAAGACACGTCTGTCTTACATTCAGGGCTATTCTGTAACATTGATATGCATATGCAGTTGATATGGTCTTTAATAATTGAACAGAATTTGTTACGATTTCATAACATTTCACGTCGATTGCCGACTGCAAATTGAAGAGAGATGCATATTATTAACTGGAGATCACACTTGAAACGGATTGTAAGGTGTTAGGAAACTATTTAGAGAATACCAATTCTGCAAGGTCACTTGAAATATAACAATATCAAGTCCATATTGTAAGACTACGGTTCAAATCAACTGCGAAATTTGAATCAATATTTATTTCTTTTATTTATTTGTATATGACTAACTAGCTGAATTATGTAAATGAACCACTGAAGTATTTTTCCGAAATCAGAATTTCATAGACCGATTACTTTAATCATTATGTAATGTACTGGCTGTCAATAGCAGAACGTGCCGGTTCAACCATTATACAACAACTTCAACTGCACCTAATATCACTAATGAACACTGTTCTTTGTATAAGTGTACTTCCATAAGGTTGATCTCCACCTTCTGCAGGCCCAACTTAGACAATAGCTATCGTTAGCATACCCCGACTAGCCGACTAGGATAACATTTAGCCTGGTGTAGGTAGTGCAATGGGAACCAAGGGAAAACGCATAAGGTTCCCTCCTCACAGTCCACTGGTGGAAAACACACCCAATAGGTTTCAGGAATATAATCATAAACTCGATAATCAATCTGGCATTCCCCGGCTAGGATAACCATTAGCCCGCTGTAGGTAGTGCAATGGGAACCAAGGGAAAACGCACGAGGTTCCCTCCTCACAGTCTACTGGTGGAAAACGCAACCAGTAGGTTTCAGGAATCTAATCATAAACTCGATAATCAATGTGGCATTCCCCGGCTAGGATAACCATTAGCCCGCTGTAGGTAGTGCAATGGGAACCAAGGGAAAACGCACGAGGTTCCCTCCTCACAGTCTACTGGTGGAAAACGCAACCAGTAGGTTTCAGGAATCTAATCATAAACTTGAAAAACAAACTAGCATTCCCCGGCTAGGATAACCTTAGCCCGCTGTAGGTAGTGCAATGGAACCAAGGGAAAACGCACGAGGTTCCCTCCTCACAGTCTACTGGGGGAAAACGCACCCAGTAGGTTTCAGGAATCTAATCATAAACTTGTAAAACAAACTAGCATTCCCCGGCTAGGATAACCTTAGCCCGCTGTAGGTAGTGCAATGGAACCAAGGGAAAACGCACGAGGTTCCCTCCTCACAGTCTACTGGGGGAAAACGCACCCAGTAGGTTTCAGGAATCTAATCATAAACTTGTAAAACAAACTAGCATTCCCCGGCTAGGATAACCTTAGCTCGCTGTAGGTAGTGCAATGGAACCAAGGGAAAACGCACGAGGTTTCCTCCTCACAGTCTACTGGTGGAAAACGCACCCAGTAGGTTTCAGAAATGCCACGCAACTGCCCGCCCGCATAACATGGACTAGCAAACAATTAACTAGTATCAGTCAACGACTGCACCGACTTTTTAACCATCTGATCGATAACTGGTTACCAGCTGTTCATTCAGAGATATTAACATTGTAAAATCGTTAGACTGTATGTAAATAATGAACCCCGCACTAACCTGGATTCTAATTTCTCGACCGGTGCACTTCACAAGCTCACACCACCGATGCTAACATTACACTGACTTACGATCCCTTACTTTTATTTTCCTTTATCTTGCCACTTACATAACTGACAATTTATAACGAGTTTTGGGCTAAATTTTCTTGAGCGGTGAATCATTTTAAGACAGGGACAGTGTCGCTCTAATTGCACAACGGATGTACTGAAGTTATTTCTGATTAAATAATCCCAACTCCCAAAATATTTAGTGTAAACAAAGGAAAATAAACTTTAACGAAGAGAAACTTTATGTAACTCCACAATATCAATGTTACAGAATAGATCTCATTGTCATCAAATATTCAAATCAAGTAAAAGACGAAAAATCGCTAGAGCTGGTTGATTTTAGTGTTTCGGTCCAGAAAGTTTATCGTTTGAACTTGTGAAGTGTTGTCTAAAACTCAGAGACAGAGAACCGAAATTCCTAAAAGTCGGTTATATTTTGTGGTATTACGTTTGTTCTTTTCTTTAAAGTATTCGCATGCAAGAAAATCAAGCAGGTTTAAATCCGCTGTTAACGATAGGTAAGAGAAAGATCCAACACAGATTATTGGAAAGTGAGATTTTACATTAAATTTTAAACATATAAAACAGCGACACCTTACTATCGCTTTTTGACCTAACACTGCAGTAGGATAGACAAATTGAAGCGGGATTTGCTCCTAATGAGTCCCCCATGCAAGGCGGCCATGCTTGCTGTCAAAGCAAATCCCGCTTCAATTTGTCTATCCTACTGCAGTGTTAGGTCAAAAAGCGATAGTAAGGTGTCGCTGTTTTATATGTTCATCATTCTTACATCGCATTTGCGAGTAGGTTGGGCAAGTCGTTTTTGGTCTGCAGTGGGAATGTCGAGCTACGTTTCTGCTGAAGAGGCCCCAAGCAGGGCTGAAACAGCTGTCCAGAGGCTGCTCGAGGTTCTCACTGCAATCAAAAACGATTTGCACAAAATTTTTATTAAATTTTACTAAGGAGAATATTGTCCTTTTTTTCATAACGCCCAGAATTCTCATGAAGTGTTTTTTTTTGATTTGTAAGTATTTACGTGTTGTGGGTAAGAAAACAGTATGTATTTTAATTTAATTACAAATGGATATAATAACATTAATTAAAATTTATTTATTGCAGTATACATAATCAAGTGTGGTGCAATTTCTTTATTATCCGGTATAGTTCTTCGCTTATTTACCATGTCATCATAATGGTACCAAAAGGTGGAATTATAAATGTAGGACGTATAATGGCCATTATTTTTTTCATTTGCGTACTGACGATAAGAAACTACTCCAGCTAAGAGATACTGTTGCTCATTTAGTTGTAAATATTTCGGTAGGGACCGGAGAATAGCAGTCTTTTTTTAATACTCACTGTGGAAGCGTATCCCATGTCAGTGAAAACACTGCAGTCCACTAATAAATGCGTCTTAAAATCGTATTTTTCAACAATCAGTTTTTGACACATTTTGCACCTTGCATTTTTTTCGTGAATGGTATATAGCACTTCGAATTTCTGAAAGTCCATTTTTTAAAAGTATGTCCACATTAATAGACAGTTCTGGAATTTGACGCATGTATTTGTAATTATAGTAGATGAAATTTTTACTAATAATTAAAGAAGGGAAATCGGCGAATAAGTGCTCTGCAAGACGGGCCACATTACAGTTTAAGTTAAGTGCATTACATTGTTCCTATATGGTATTATTTCGAACATTGAAACGTCGGTCAAAATTTTAGCACTTCCTGATAAACAGTGCTGGTGATTTTATTCGAATCTATGAGTGAAATGCTCCTTGCAAAATTACAGAATTTGTTGTTTTGCATATTGATAACATCGGCATAGTCTGTTTATAACAACTGCGTTTATTACAATTTGAATAAGAGAATCAAACGCACATGTCTCACGAATCACGATGAAATTACTACCATGAGATGCTCTCAGTAAGCTACCATTTTTTAATACAGGGATAGTAACTCTCTTCATGGGTTGTCATATGATCCCAGTCTGGGTAGTGGTCCGGATACGTTAATTTACGTTTCTTAATTTTTTTTTTGGGTTTTTGTTTGTGCTATATTCGTTGAAAGCCGCTTCTTTATTGTCCATTAAACCCCGCCAAATTTCAACAACATTCCACTTATTATCCTCATTTTCTGCTTCAATTGGCATTTGAACTACGTTTTCATATGTTGTAGTTTCCTTAGCGAGTGATATTAAGGTTTTACCTTTAAGCCAATTGCAATGCCTAACAACGAATTTATCAATTCGCATTGGTATTTCTCCTTTAAACACCCTGCCCTTTAGATCTGCAAATGCAGCTTCAGCGGCTGAAGACGTACTAATTTTTTTCTTCCACTGGAAATGAGGACACATAACAGCCGTCCACTATGGTAAGTATGAAACTAATTTTTTTAACATTATTGCTACCTCTGGATTATAATATGCATTAACTATCGAACCATTTGTAGCTTTTAATGATATGGCTTTAGTTTCATTAAAAATAAATTCTACCCATTCCGTCCATCCATTTGGACTTTCCAAGTCACTGAAACCTTCTTCTTCAATTTTATGTTCACCACTGGTGGTATCTTCAACGCATGTTCCCTTAATAATATTACTTAGATCTTGTAAATGACATACTGAAATAAGAGCTTCGGAATGTTCACCACATCCTATCTCATCACTTAAAGAGACTACCATAATGGATGTTAAAATGGGTTTTATGATTTCTATATTATTCATTTTATAAACATGGGCAATGCTTCTTAAATAAAATTTTGTCAGTATATAATAGAAGATTTTCACGATCCGCTTGGAATTCTGAATAACACCCCACGAGTTCTAATGATTATCCTTAACGACTAAAGCGCTAAAAGTAAAAAAACTAAAGTAAAAGTAAAAAAGTAAAAAAGGAAAAAAGTAAAAAAGTAAAAAAGTAAAAAAGTAAAAAGTAAAAAAGTACCAGCGATGTTTCGTGTCTTGATACGAAATTTTGTCAAAGTGCAAAATGGAAATTTTTCTGGAAAATATTTCCGTTCTGCTTGGAGTTCTGGGTAGCACCCCACGAGTTCTCGCGATTATCTTTAACGACCAAAGCGCTAAAATGAAAAGTAATAAAATTCCAACGATTTCTCGTTTCTCGAATTGAAGTGTTGTCAAAGCTTCAATGAAAAAAAAAAAAAAAAATTAATTTGAGGTTCTTTTCTTTTAGGAGTAGTATGGTACTTAAACTAATAATTATATTGCATTTATAGGTCTCTACACCCAAAAATAAAATATTTCTTCGTGTTCTGATCTTTTGTAGAATAAGGGGGATATAGTAATTTCAAAATTTCGGAATTCTGTTTAGAGTTCTGGATAGCACCTCAATAGTTCTAAAGGAAGTCTTAAAGGTGAAATTAATTATTTCCAACAATTAACATTTTATAGCCAATTTACAAATCCCGTTTTGTGAACTTAGCATGCCAAATTTTAAAAGTAATTTTTTTATGTGTAATCCGCTAGAACTCTTTTTAATTTTGACATAAAACTCCAGAGCTCTTTGGGGTGCTATCAGAACTCCTAAAAAAAATCACTTTTTTGAAATATGAGGTGCCAACTTCACAGAGGTAAGTAAAGAACGTAATAAACTTGGATATTTTTATGAAAGAAGCTAGTTTAGACTTGAGTCCACATCAAAAGATTCGAACATTTAACTAAACGTGGAAGTAGCATACTCACTACTCAAATTGTTTTACTCGTAGTATAAGTCTATAGCTAAAGGTGTGAAGGTGCAGTGTTTTTGTTTATACTTTTTAACAGTATCTACACACTTCATTATTAGATATTTAAATCAAAATATGTAACTGACGAGGAGGCACTGTGAAGCGAACGAGTGCCTTTGAAAATCCAGTCTGACAGCGAGTGTACTTGTCTCGTTAAGCGTTATTTAATTC
The DNA here is from genome assembly GCA_036172665.1 of Prosopocoilus inquinatus. NCBI lineage: Eukaryota > Metazoa > Arthropoda > Insecta > Coleoptera > Lucanidae > Prosopocoilus > Prosopocoilus inquinatus. The sequence continues at coordinate 49,644,392 of CM069870.1, forward strand.
TAAAGTCGGTACTCGAATACTTGAATTGAACTTGAGTTTCACTACTCGAGTCGAGTCGTCGCCACTACTTAATTCTAAAGTCGTTACTCGAGTACTGAAATCGAACTCGAGTTGACTCGAGTATCGTTGACTCAGGTTCACAGAATTAGTTACTCGAGTATAATGAGTACCTTTGAAAATCGAGTCTGATAGCGAATCTACTCGACTCGTCGCATCACTAGTTGGTAACGTAAGTTAGGCCACCAACACGACTCCTAAGGGAAAGTGACAAGTGACCATCACTTCCTATAGAAAAAGCGTTATGAGAAATTATCAGACTACTTTACAAAACAACCGGATACATGTATTTTTCCGCGCTTTTGCCCTTAGAAGCAATGTAGGTTGCCTGCCTTACGATGCCAAAAGGCGTAGTCGGCAATGCGCGTTCCATGCGATTTCCTAAAACTGATTGAAGTCTGACAGATGGTGGCTGGTGGTTGTCAAGTTGTAGCGTATTGCATATACTGGTTGTTACGATATGGGTGGCGACAGGTGATATATTGCAAACCTACAGCGGGAGAAAAAAAATGCTGTCTGTGAGGAACTACTGTATTACGGAGAAGATTTAAAAAAGAAGAATTTAAAACGCCATGAACAAAAAACTGACCGGTTAGTGTGTTATTTATTATTCCCAACCAGACGTCTATGGTTTCTTGTGCTCAGTACCCGTTTAAAAATGGACTAGGTATGAATTAAGCTGGACTTTTAAATTGTTTGAATTTGTGGTATTAGTTACATGCTATGATATGAATATTTTAAAAAGCGACATTTTACACAGTGTCTCAATATGGGCGGCATATAGCAAACCGTATACCTACAGCTTCGGGAGAAAAAAAGTTATAGTCAAAGTGAACAAGAGAAATTTAAAGAAATATTTTTAAGTATCTGAGTTGACCGCAAGGGGGCGCAATCAATGGGCTTAAAAATAAAAATTAATTTTACTAATAAATCTCAAAAGAAGGTGCAGTTTCGAGAGCGCCATTAGAAAATTGAATTAATTCCGTATAACTTTGATTTTAGACTTATTATCGTATCACTATTAATAAGGGTGAAGAAAACAGTTGAAGTATTTCATTTAAAAAATAAAACTTCTGTAGTCTCTCTCAGAAATTAACGAACTTCGGTTCATTTAAAAGAAATTTTTGTTTCGGCTTCAATATCAAGTATCTCAATCATTAGTATCCGTCATTCAGTCATTCCACGTCAAGTAGAACTCCTTTACAAGCTCGCGCTTTTGTATCTGCTCCTTTTTATGTGTTGCCTACTTTTAAATAATTGATTTTAATTAATTTAATTATTTTTTTTTTGTTTGAATGTGTTGCAATTATTTAGTCATATATTAAATATTGTTTTTTTTCCGTTCGCATGAAGTCTACTAAGAAACCAATTATTCTGGAGGTTCTATAAATCGTAGGCAGTTCACGTTTATGCCATTTTAGAGTGAAATAGTTGGTCTACTAAGTAATATTTTTTAAAATTCAATTAAAATCTAAAGTCTGCTACTTTTAAGGAATTTTATTTTTAAAACAAAAATATTATATACCAGCGACTTACTTTAAAACGTCGGAAATAACATCGTTATTTCCCTGAAATAATTTACATTTAATTGCATTGGTTTTTTTTTTGAATTTAAATGAGAAGTAACTTAAAAACATATGTCATGCTCACATAGTGAAGTTGATCTCTTGGGACAAAACAGTCCCGAATTGGATAAACTACGAACGTTTATAACGAAATATATTTAATCACAAAAAGTACAGCATTGATGTATGTGCAAAACTTATACCATGCGATCAACTGAATTTATAATTAGAACAGGCTGTGGTATTTATCGTAAGTTGGCAACACAGACCTGCTGTTAGAAATTAAAGATTTTGACATTTAGTTTCTAAAATGTTTGATATTCGACATACAAATTTTTCTTACTGAAAGTTATTTCAAAGGATGAACACTTATTTTATTACTGCGTTTCAGCAAAATAATGTGTACTATATCGTTAAAGATAGAATATAACCTCAAATATAACAACTGTCAATTTATTATTCATTTTTCAAGGTGTCCAACTACACAATGTAAAATAGAACCTCTCACAACCTCCTCTAATTATAAATTCCGTTGACCATCCGGTATTATCATATTGTTTTATCTATGAACTTCAGTAGACCCTGTTATTATTCCCATTCTAACATGATCTTTTCATGAAACGGATATCTACTTCATGCACATACTGTATTATCATCTGCATTCACTATTGCACAAAATAGTTGTTCTTTTCATGAAACGGAGTAACTTTTTGTGCTTTTTACCAATTACAATTTCATCAAGTGAATCGACGATTTCATTGTTTTCATGTGAACGGCTTTATACGGGTTACTTCAAAAAACGAAGTTACGTGAAAAGATGATAAAAACTGGGAAAATTAGATTTGATTATATCTTATACAAAATTTTATTACGTATAAAATAACCTTACTTTTAGCATCGTACTTACAATTAGTCTTATTTTAGCAACTTGTATGTCATTTATTATAAAAATAACTTGCTGCTGCTGTTTAGTGCAAACTTTTTCGTGGTTTCGCTTCATAATAGGTGTTAAGTTTATTATAAATTTTTAGTTTTGCCTGAACAGCAGTTGTTCTGTCGCCTCTGTCACGTTTTTAATACTGATCTTAAATTTATTTCCTGAAATGCACAGCTTATGTAGAATCGGTTGTGACTGTGACCATTACATGAAAAGAGTAAATCCACATGATGAAATTGTAATTAATTTCTCCGTTTCATGAAAAGGACAAAATACTTTGTGCTGATAGTGAATACAAATGACAATACACTGAGCGGATGCGTTTCATGAAGTGGATATCCGTTTCATGAAAAGATCAATTTCATTACGTGAGCACGACACATACATACATATTTACACGTGATAAAATACTTGTTTTGTGTTGCTGGTTACCTACGCTAACCATAAACTATTAATTATTTCTCAAAAACTATTATGAAAGTTTATATAACCTACAAAATGAGCCGAATATCATTTCTCTCTGATATTTACGTGGGCTGCTGGAAAATTTTCTGGAATCTAGTAGGTCTAGAATTGTTAGCGTTTATCAACTGTCATATTTGAAAAATTTGACGTTTTTCGCCTGTAATTCTATTGACAGTTTCTATCCAAGAGAACTAGTTTTGTTTGTACAGCATTTGAGAAAAAGTAATTTTTGCAAACATGGAAATCTCGCGTGAAAATTTTCGTGCCATGATTTTTTACGATTTCAAATGTGGTCTAATGCCGAAACAATGCCTCGATCAGCTTCATTTGTCTTTTGGAGATGAAGCACCATCAAAGAGCAGTGTTTATAATTGGTTTGCCGAATTCTAGCGTGGACGTACCTCTCTCAGTGACGAATTTCGTGCATGTCGTCCATCAACATCTGTTGTTGCCACTAATGTAGATTCTGTGTGTGAAATGCTTGAGCGAGATCGACATGTGACATACCGTGAGATTCAAGCATCCTTACGCATTGACATGAAAGCAATACACCAGATTTTGCATGATCATTTGAACGTACGAAAGCTTTGCAGTCGTTGGATCCCACATAATTTAACAGAAGCGCAAAAGCAGGGTCGTGTCAAATGCGAAAGAAGAAATGCTTAAGAAATTCAATGGAGATCGTTCAAATTTAGTTTATAACATCGTTACTGGTGACGAAACGTTGATCTATTCGTACGAGCCAGAAAGTAAACAACAAACTACCGTTTGGGTATTTCAAAATGAACCAAAACCAACAAAAGTCGTCCGTTCACGCAGTGCTGCGAAGCAAATGATTGCTTGTTTCTTTGGTTCAACTGGACATGTAGCAACGGTGGCTTTAGAGGATCGAAAAACCGTGAATGCTGATTGGTATACTACAATTTGTTTGTCGGAAGTCATCGATCGAATAAGAAGAAACAATCGAAATCGACGAATTATTCTCCATCATGACAACGCCAGCTCTCACTCAGCCCGTCAAACAGTTGATTTTTTGTCCAACAAAAATGTTGAATTAATGACTCATAGTCCATATTCACCTGATTTATCACCTAATGATTTCTTTTTGTTCCCAAAAATCAAAATAAATTTGCGTATTTGCCAAAATAATTAAAAAAGAGACGAACAAAAAAATACGGGTTTATTTTTTCGTTTCTAAAGTATGTAAATTTAATTTTATCAAAATTGGAGACATGAAGGTCATATTTTGTTTAAATTTATGCGACTGCGTAAGGAATAACTTCATTTTATTAAAAAGCACCGCTTCCAGAAATAACTTTCACTAGCCTGTATTTTAGGAAGTCGCACTTTATAATACAATTTAAACGAGAAACTGCGGCTTCATAAAATGCAGGCTAGTATACATACTCTAGCCTGCTTTAGCTAAGCAGACATGCAAGTCTGCACAAGTCGTGGTAGCAATTCCTTTAACGAAGCCGGAAAGTTCGCAAATGTTTGGGATTTTTATTCACATAATGGGCTAGACGAATAAAATGAAGCAAATGCTTTTGCTTCAATTAATTTTTTTAATGCTTAATTACTTGGAATAATTTCAGTTGTAAATCATTATCCATTTCCTCTTATGAAAAGTCTAACTGTAATACGAGCACAACAGTTTAGAGTTTTCTTCAACTACATATTTCTGTTTTCTTTGAAAAAGTTCAAGCAAAAGCATTTGCTTCGTTTTATCCATTTGACCCAATAAAACAGCAACTGCTTTTTTTATTTGTTATTAAGTACCAATTGCAAAATTCTAACCGCCGCACACTGGAACGGTCTTATGGAGTGACTCGGACATTGAATAGTATCACAAATATTTGCAAATTATAATTATATTTGTTGAGTAATATGCATTTAATGAATTGTAATATCTGTTATAAAAGCATAAAAACACAATTTTTAGAGAAAAAAATATCTTTTTTCTATAAAAATTAAAGATAAATAACAATGAGTTTAATATGATGCGTCAATGAATCGACATTATCTTTCGATATTTTTAGGGTGAATAGAATATTAAGATATTATGTAATCTTTGTTCAAAAAATAAATAATATGGATATACAGGGTGATATGCGAAAATTTTCACCTCCTTTAACTTTTTTATTTTTGAACTTGGAAAGAAAAGTTTTATATCAAATTTATACAGCCCAAATCAAAGATTTTACAGATGTTAAAACAAAAACATCTCTATTTATTTTAAAGTTAAAATGGTACAGTTTTCATGTAATTTGTTTTGACAGTTAATCATAGCAATTATTTAGTTTGAACAGGACCTACTAGATTTCACGAAAAGAAGTTCTTTATCCGTCTTAAAGCAAATTTTACCCGATTTGGCTCTAGTTACCCAAATTGAAGTTTATTTGGAACTTAAATAAGTAAATTTGAAATAGTGTATTTCTGGCAAACATGTGACTTATTTTGAGATAATTTGGATAGTTAAGTTTCTTTTGAGGCGGTGTTATTGATGGCAAAGTGAAAAAGAACACGAAACGTAATATTACATAAACATTTAATACTTAAAAAAAATTAAACATTTAAAAAATGAAGTGCATGGATTTTATTGTCCGCTGTCCATTTATATCATTAAAACAAACTTTTAGCAATTGTTACTTCTTACTAGAAGTAGATTTTCTAGAAACAATAACGAAATGACAATTTTAAAACTTCGCAAGTTGGGTTTAGAATGAAGAAAAAGTGTAGTATCTTAAGATTTTAATAATTTTTGAAGCATTATACGTGTTAGTGAATAATTCCTCTTGGTGGCGCTAAGAACAAAGAAGTCTGAAGAAGCAATTGACGAGGAAATAAATACTTTATTTCTTGTTTTTTGTCGATCCAAACGTAAATTAAGATTCGGCAGTAATTAAATTATCTTATAGAATCAGAACTAACTTATTGCTCATTGTAACACTGCGTTTATATTTATTCTTCTTGTTAATAAAAGAAAAATAAATACTAATTCCAAAATTAAATTTAATAAAATTCTAATATCAAAAACTAAAAAATACAATTTTACTAGCTATGTATGCAAAATAATAATAAATTTTGGATTTTCGTCAAATGACCGACTTAATACGTAGAGTCGTTCAACTGTGCGTCGTGGCCCATCGTCCTCATGCAAGTGTTGATGTAAATTGTATTTGTATGATTTGTAATTATGCTTCTTTAAGATTTTCTGGGCTGTTGTTTTAGGTACCCCACAAGTAATTTCAATTTCACGCTGAGACGCAGAATAGTCATTTTCTACATAAGCGAGAGTGAGAACTTCTTGCAAATTTTCGGCACCTTCGATAGATACAGTTGCGGAAAAGAAAGCGGGACAAGTCTTATAACGAAATTTCCGATTATTTTGATAGTGTGAAGTTTCCTTGGTGACGGTCGTGACGCTTCTAATTAACTTATTACCGTCAGTGAACGTCAGAAATAACTTGTCAAATTGAGTTCTTAAGAATGTATCGCCATTCTAACGGAAATATAAGAGAAAATTTTGACCAGTGAATCTAATGGAATTAGTGAAGCCTTTGGAAGAATAATGTGACATTTTGGATGTGGAATATGTATATTAGAAATCTTAATTCAATCAATGTCCGGAGATTTGTATTCAATAATTCAATCGAAAGGCTGCATGACTGTTATTTTGTATCATTTTATTTCGCATGGCAATAATTGTAAGTAAAATAAAAAATAACTATTACACTAGTATGATTTATTTGTATAAAGTATTTGCTCGTTATAATTTTTAATTATAAACGGAATGATTAATCATTTTACTTAATGTGAAGGTTGATAAATTACCATAGTTACCGAAATTTAGAAGTAAGGTTTAAACTTAACGAAAGTTTACTGTCCCGCTTTCTATTTCCCCAACTGTACACTTGCTTGCAATAAAATCGCGTACACCTTCAAAATCAAGTAGCTCGGTTTTCACCTATTTTTTGCTTTGTAAATGGGTATTTTGAGAATTTTGTCATGTTTCAAAACATACAGGTTAGGAACGGCCGTTGAAATTATTACTATTTTACATATGAGTCGGCAGTAGCTGTTCAATAAATATCACAACATTCCAAATATTTAACGGTCTATAAATGTAATGTAATTTAATCGAAATACAATTGCCGATTGCTGTCCTATTAATACAATTTTTTTAACATTTGTCAAGATTCTTCAAAGCTCAATTTATAATTTTCGATGTATTGGTCACAAGAGTATAGGAAAGTTTATTAAAACATGGAATCCCTTGCGGTTTATAACGGATTTCTCCTTAATTCAGAAGGGCATTATCCGATTCGTAAATCGACTTTTTTGGATATCTATCTCCAACCATCTTTTCTATTTGTAATTTTTTCCTCTTCCCACATATTATTTGAGCATCATAGTATTTTTATTTAAGCTATAATCATTCGCTACTGCTGTGAATCACCATTCGTCTTCTAAGGTCCAATTTTACAAATGGGGCTCAACTTTGAGCTGAGCCTTAAACCCTTAGCAACGATTATTTCAACAATTGTTGTGAATGATTTAAGCTTCGGCTCAAAGTTAAACCATCATTGTAAAACTGGGCCTAAGTTACTCGTTTTCTGTCAGTCTGAATTTTAATTGTTTGACACTGACAAATTAAATCTCAAGACCAACTTAATACAACGAAAAACAGGTGTACGCGTTTTTTTTGCAAGTCACAGTGCGTTTGGCTCTTGCCTAAATTGCCTTTATATTCTCTGAAATAATAAATAATTTGGACGGCGACGATGAGGGTAACGTTCTACATAGTATGTTTGAAGAGCTAATGTTCTATTGCGACCACATTCTCCATAAATAACATATTTACCTAAAAGTTATAAGATTTTATCTATCAAATTGAATTGAATTGAATTTTGAAATTATTTACCTTTTCTTCCCTCGTGTATAAATCGCGGAAGGGCATTTTTTTGCAAAAAAACAAAGTAAATAAAAATAAATAACACTAACAAATCAATAATAAGAACAATTAATATTAATAAATAATATTTAACAATAAAAAAATAAGTACAGTTTTTTTAATCTTGAACCGGACAGAAATATGATGGGAACACACTCAACGTTTCACTATACTCCTGACGAACTAAAATAGACATAGCTATAAATCTATAGCGAAACGTTGAGTGTGTTCCCATCATATTTCTGTCCGGTTCAAGATTAAAAAAACTTTCTACTTACAATTTTCATCGGACAAGAACCAACTTCAATAATTAAAAAAATACAATAACCAATTTAGTGAAATATTGGAAACAGCCGTCACGAATGCTTGACATTAGAAATTGTTTTACACAAAGGAAACCTTTTTCTTTCATAGGTAACTAGTGTGAAAAGAATCAAGAAACAATCAGAAATAAATTAACTCCGTTTTGAGCGTGAGTAGAGCCTCAATAAAATATGCTCTGTTTTACAGGGCTTTTGAAGAAAACAAAGTATTTGGTATCAACGTGCTCAGCAAAAAATATCCTATTGAACTAAGCGAAGAAACACATAAGATTCTATTAAAAAAAAAATACTCTCGACCTAATGAAAATTTCAAATGCTATAAAATTGTTAAAAGTCAAAATACAATCAAAGGAGTGATTTTTTCGAATTACTTAAATGCATTAGAACGAAAACACACGATTCAAGGCCTTCTAGATTGAAAAACAAGTTTTTTTTTTTTCGTTGTCGTGGAAACCAAAATTTCCAACTGATATGTATTCAGACTCACAATGATTTGTAGATTCCAAATATGTAAAAATATACAGGGTGTTCCGTTTAAAATAAGAAAGTTCTTATCACTTCCGGCGAAACCGGAAGTTCTATAGTACTTAATGATACGTCGAAAAATTCATTTTTGCATGTAATTTACTGTTTCTAAACTTCATATGAATTCACTAATAAAGATTCTAGAAGGGTGAGCACATGGCGCGGGACACCGGTGTATGGCTCATCGCTACAATGAATGCTGATTCGTGCAACTTTTCTTCCATTTAACCGAATTTGTATCTCTTACGGTTTAGGAGATTCCTTCAGTGCACACTCAATTTGAAATAGCCGGTATAGGGCCCTATTCTGTATCAAAATCGTTAAATTTAAAGGGCTCTTAAATTTTGTTGCTACGGTAACAACCAATCACAGAACTGTATTTTAAATTCTAAAGGACACCTAAATTTTAACAGCCCGTTAAAAAGTTACAGAATACGCCTCAAATTCACATTATGAAATATTCAAATTACAAATATAGCAGATATTTTATTCATAAGTTAAAAAAATTTCTATATTCAAAGTTTAAGAGCTGCACGTAAAGTCTTATACTATAGGAAAACTTAGTAAGAGATATTTTCAATTATGTGTTCACATACAGGCCGCTTCATTTTTTTTTTTTTTAGAAAATTTGTTAGGTTTGTCACATTCTTACCCCTATATGCGTAAATAATTTTAGATTGTCCATCTAACCCATTTGTATAAATCACGTTAGTGCACTATGTATGCTCTGTTACAGTAAAATAATTGTTTTTACACATTGATTTTTTTATGTTCCAGTAATCCATTTGCTAAGATATGAGCCCGAATTTCTGAATTACTGGTTCTGGTTAGGAACCTTGGCAAGTATTTGTGCGGGGTTACTCTTTTCTGGAATTTGCGCAGTATTTGCAGCTGTAAATGCGGCCACTACAACATCGACGTGTTTAACAGGTTCCAAAGGGTTATATCTATGGAACGCATTTGCATGTGAGTATTTTTAGCTCATATCCCTGGTATTTGAAACACACACGCACAATTTAGATATTTTTTTCCTGTAAATTGAAATCAGATAGCATAAGGCGCTTTGTACAATTTTGTTTTCAGTACTCTCCGATGTTGGTGCAGTAGGATTTTGGCTGGCCCAATACTTTCTTAAAATACAATACAACATACTATCAAGAGAAGACTTGGATAACATGTGGACGTCAGACCAAATGGCCGAATTGGGATACTCGTTTTGGTAAGGTCGCATTAATAAATTATCACAAGATAAATTGTGCGTAATTTTTTATGGTTCAGGTTTGTGGTGGGAGCGGCAGCAGCAACATTCGTAGACTTAATTATACTATTCATTGCAAATAGTGAAAGAGATGTAGATGCAGTAATACCAATGCTGGAAGAGAAAACAAACGGGGCTATTATGCTATATTAATTTATGTATACTTTAATAAACATCTGTAAATAGTATAAAAATAATTTTTCGTTTTTAATAAGTTTATAAATAAATATTGTAAATTCCGCGAGGTTTCTTTTCATTTTTTTTAACAGTTTAATATTATTCAAGACAACAAATAAAAAGAACTGATACTAATTTTATCAAATTCGGATGTTGTATAAATTTTTGGCGGAATAATACCTAACAAAATCGTTTTTACTAACTTTATTTTTCACAAAAACATCAAAAAATTAGTAATTTTTATAGCAACTTTTTTCTTTATAAACCAATACCTAGAACACGAAACACAAAACATATTTCTTGAATAACCATAAATATTTAACATGTAAAGGATATAAATACTAATGCATTAAATTCATTGAATATTTATTCAGCATCCACAAAATAATAATTCCTGGGGTTAAAAAAAGGAGAATAAGACAAAAATTATTACAATACAAAATTAAAAATGATAAAGATTTGCCTATAAATTACCATTTTCCATTAAAATATCCTGCAATAAAATAAAAACAATTACTAAGTTAAAGAACTTCATTAGCGATCTAAGTTAGTATATTTAGCGGCGACGTGTAACTTGAGACCAAGGACTCTCTTCCCCATCCTGTTGAGGTTCACGAGTTACTATTAAAAATAAATAATTGTAAGAGGAAAGTTCAAATCTAAGGAGTAAGAAATTAATCTGAAGGTATTAAAACAAATTAATTTTAAAAAAGAAGTGAAAATACTAACTCTTTTCTGTTCTGGAAGATGGTCCTCTTCTATCATCTCTTCGATCATCACGGCGATCTCTGTCGTCACGACGATCCCTGTCATCACGACGATCTTTATCATCACGGCGTTCCCTATCATCGCGACGATCTCTATCATCACGACGGTTCCTTTCATCACGGCGATCTCTATCATCACGACGGTCTCTGTCATCACGCCGATCTGGCTCCTCTCTACTACGATCATCGCCTCTTCTTTGACCATCATCTCTTCTGATATCTTTAGCTCCGCTACCAGACCGCCAATCCCCGGCATCACGACCGCCTCTTGAAGGCGGTGGACCACGTCTAGGACCTGCATCGTCTTCAAACTTAGATCCGGAACGCCAAGATCCTCCACTTCTTTCATCACGACGATCCCTATCATCGCGCCGATCTCTATCATCGCGACGGTCTCTGTCATCACGGCGATCTCTGTCATCGCGAGAGAAGCGATCGTCACGTCTATCATCTCTACGATCCCTATCTCCAAATCGATCAAATCCGCCACGCATCATTCGATCATCACGACGATCTCTATCTTCGCGTTTATCTTTCTCATCTCCACGTCTGTCGAGGTCATCTCGCCGACGATCTTTATCATCGCGTCGGTCACGATCATCTCGGCGATCTCTCTCATCCCGACGATCCCTGTCATCTCTACGATCTCTATCATCGCGGCGTTCTCTGTCATCAAAACGGTCTTTATCATCACGACGTTCGCCTTTGTCTTCCCGGGAATCTTTGTAATCGCGACGATCTTTCTCATCTTTTCCTGAATCGAATCGCTCAGATCTCCAGCTGACTTCAGTCTTTGCATCAGTATTTCGGGACGCTTCCGGATCACGAAGCCTACCTAGAATAACACATAAAACCTAAATAACATTATCCACAATAAAACTAAAGTGATAGAGTTCCCACTTTATTTTCATTAAAACATTTCTTGATTTTTTCAAGTGTTTCCGAATTTTGTTAAAAAAAAAACGACATACTTTCACAACACTAAATACCTTTTAATAAATAACACAAAAAAAATAATTTTAATAACATAACTTAGATTTCTTAAGGCTCGAAAAATAGTGACTTAATGAAGAGAGAAAAATAACTTAATAGTAACTCAAAAATATACCGGGTGAATCATATTTCTGCATTTCTGTAATAACTTTCTTATCAATAGATATAGAGCAAGAAACTTTTAAGAAAAATTGTCTGGCATGTCAAGGACTACAACACTGTTAAATCAATTAATGTCGATTTTCAATTCTTCTGGAGCAGCCCCGCCTCTTTATTTTTTTTAAATTACTTGATATATTTCTAACAATGGATTTTGATAAAAAAAATTCTTTCTCTTTGTAATGTTGTAAGACCTGACACTTTGAAACAAAAATGTTCAGAAAAACAACAAAAACTTTGACACTGCAGTAAGCCAAGGATTATGCGCGAAAGTGACTTTATTCCTTGTTACCAATTTCAAAGAATGTGCGTAGAATTTTAAACGGTTCTGCATTTTATTAGATACGTTTTGTTTCTAAATATTGTTGTCCACAACTAATAAAACAAAAAATAACCCTTCATTAACTAACAGACAAAGACTTTAGAATTTCTAAACCTAAAAATTACAATTTCAATTTGAAAAGTAAATATGAGTAGTCATTTGGTAGTCAATTATCCTCGTGGGGAATTAATCGACATATTTTTCGTTTTGCATCTTTGTTAAAGTTTTGGAAACAATAGTGATTAGCTGAAAAGGATACCGTCGAAAAGCCAATTAATACAAGCCAAACAAAAAATTGCCTGCAATAGCTACTGACTTTTGTATTTGCACGTATTTTTTTAAGTATAACCTTACTTGGAAAATCAAGATCAAAGAAAGAAAGTCCTCTGAAGTCCAAAATAAACTATTTGAACGTCTTTTTTTATAACTTGATAAATAAAAAGTGATATTATTAAACTTACTTGGCCGCCAAGCTTCAGTTTTCTTGGGTGGCGGTTCATCAACTTTATCTGATCCACCTCGCCTCCACAAATCTGGTTCAGTTCGCTTTATCGGATCACCACCACCTTTACGCCAACCGGAACTTTCCTTGGACCTCAAACTTGCCTCACGTTCTTCTTGCAATTTACGTTCTACTTCTTCCTCGCGCTGTCTTTGTTTAGCGGCTGTCCTTTCTAGCATTTCTTGTTGCTCTTTGTATTTTCTTTCTTTTTCTTCACGCTCAATGCGTTCCTTCTCCTCACGTTCCTTTCGAGCCAATTCTTCCAAATGTGCTTTTTCCTCTGCTTCTTTTCGAAGTTGCTCTTCTAGCTTACGAGCTTCTTCCTCTTCTTTTTCCCGCACGTACTTAGCTCGTCTGTCTTCTTTGCGTAATTCTTTGCGTTCATTCAGACGTTTACGTCTTTCTTCTGCCACTAGTTTTTCAAATTCACGTAACTTGTCCTGTTGACAAAAAATAAACGTTTAATAAGTTTAATACGAGGAAAGAAACACTATTTGCACCATTTGCACAATATATTGCGATTTTAAAGAAATTAGCAAAATCTTGTGATTTCAGAAACCTGGATGTAAATTTGCGTGATGAACTGGTTTTTGGTTTAAGAAATTAACCCATTAAACAGCGTTTATTCATCGAATAGAAGTTAACGTACTCAAAAGTTTTCAAAATATCACTAAATAAATATGAATGCAAAACGTAACCGAAGTTGCTTATTTGGAACGTGTTCCTTACGCTTCCGTTACACGAAACATTTCAAATAAACCGACATTTCGAAACTTTTGGATGCTCGATAAACTGAAATCGTAACTTAAAGTTGAGAAACTATGTGACTCAGGGATGCAAAGCATAACCAAGGTTGGTTATTGTGACTGTATTCTTGCGTTTCCATTACACGAAATACTCCAAAGTAACCGAAACTTTAGAAACTTTCGGATGATTAAGGCGAGGTGCAAACCAGAGCGGAAACGCGCGCGGTTTCGAATTTGTGTGTTCTCCTTAAGCCGGGTACAGACAGATTAAGTAATTCCCCTGTGTGATCGAATTTTTCTGTCATCTTTAATTTGAGAAATTTTTTTATTTACTTTGTACCCTCCCAACTATAAATTCTTTTACCTCATATACAATGTTTCTTTCTTTCATTAGCTTCTCCAAGAATGCTATTTTATCTCCTTTCATACGTCCTAGGCGTTCTTGAGTAGCAACAGCAAGTTTCCTCTCTTCTATAGCTGCCGTGATACGTTCTTGTTCTTGTTGTTCCCAAAATGCTTGATCTTGCAACTGACGTTCTTTCATGTTAGCCTGAAGAGAAGGTATTTCTTCCAGACGTTTTGCTCTCTCAAAGTAATCAACTTTCTTCTCTTGTGATTTCAGTTTAGCTTGCAGCTCTCTTCGTTCTTTTTGAAGTTCTTCTGCTTCGCGGGCAGCTATTTGATCAGCATCCATCTTCTTGATAACCTAAACTCGGAAAATTTAATTTTCGGGAAACAAATACTTTTATAAAAAATTATATTTACATCTTCATCCAACTTCTTGAGAATTTTTTGTCCGTGGCTTGTTTGAGATATCTGCTGCATTTTCTCTTTAAGGTGACGGTCTTTTATTTGTTGTATTTCATTGAGAGCACGTTTTCGTTCTCGTTCTTCTCGTTCATGTTCTAATCGTTTTTGCTCAGCTAATGCTTGCTGACGTGCCATCTCTTCCATTCTATAATGAAGATTAGTACATATTTTCATTAAATTACTTTTTTTAAGAGTATTTAAATTTGATCAAAATTACATTCTGAATTATATTATTAATCGAGTTTAAAATATTTGAAATCTTAAGAGTTTCTACTTAGTTCTTTACACAAAAAATCTTTTTGCACACCTTTTCTGCTCTTCTTCCTCTCTGGCAGTATTCATTCTTTCTATATATTCCTTTCGATCTTCTATTATTTTACGACGCTGTAAAATACGCTGATGTTCAAGTACTTTATGCTCATGGTAATTGGCGACCATCGATGCACGTAATTTCTCCCGTTCCATCTAAAAATATGAAACATTATATTGTAGAGTAGTTAATAATTAAAAAAAAAAACATGAAATATGATTCACCTTTTTCTTGTTAGGATTAATAATATTAACTGCTTGATGCAAAACAGTGGCCATATTAACCAATTGGTTTCGAATTTGCTCACTTGGCATTGACTGTAATGTTGGTCCTTCTGGATTATCTTCCCTCTGACTTTCACTGAGGTCCATGCCGAAATGTACACATTGTTTTCCGTGATCGATTCTAATTTGCATGTCATTGTGTCGAACACAGTCCACCAAAAGTCTTTCCATGTGGAAAGCAGTTGTAAACTTTGCGATTTCAATGAGACGAGAGAACTCGATCGTCTGATACACTTGTGCGATTTGTCGGACCAGACGCACCAGAGTCACATCTTGCAATGCAGGGACATACTGTACCAATAGAGAATTTTCCTCGTTCTGAAGTGACTCAATAACAGATTGAATTCTTGAGCAAAGCAGTAAGGGGTGAAAATCGACTTCAAGCCATGTGTATAAATCTTGCAGTTGGGGTGTGGCAAGATTTACAACATTAACGCGAACCTTCAAAAATGAAGTGCAGCATTGTTAAATATTACTGAAGGCTGTAATTATTTACGTACTATATCTTTTAAAAGGCTTGCTCGTGTGGGTGGTTGAAACAGACCTAGAAGAACCGCCAAGCGTTGAGCTTTTTCTAAGGGCGATTTGTCAGTTTCGATGAATCGATCAAATTCTGGGTGAGCAGAAGGTAAGGGAATTGCTAATGTGGCAATTAAAACTCTACAAGCCATTCTGTGAAAAGAATAAGTTAATTTAGACAGGTGTTTATTTTTATATAGCATATTGATTTAAAATACCTAAAAAAAAAACTGGTGCAATATTTATGTATACATACAGTATCCCAACAATGCATTCTCAGGCTATATTTATAAATACTGAAGATAAAAAAAAGACTTGAGACATTTTTGTTTTAAATTTTAGGGATCTGCAACACAAAATTATTTTTATCTATACAGGGTGAATCAAAAATGGTGTTGAATGCAACTTTTTTATTTCAAATGGTATACTCTATATCGGATTAATTTCGCGATACGCATATTGAACCAATTTTTTTTTAATGAATATCGTTAAATGTCGTTTCTACTTGATGCCTAATAGATTTTTTCTAAAAAAAATCAAGCAGAAATTCTACAACTCCCCGTCACGAAGCAAGCGTAATGCGTCACAGCTAGTAATGACGTCAAGATAGGGAGAAGTTGCCACGATCAATTGCCATCTTGACATTACACCAAGCCGTCAGGCAGAAATTAACATATGACGATAAAGGGGTTTTGCCGCTTCTTCAAATGTGATATTTTATTATTTTTGTCGATATTTGTAAATAAAACGTAAATAAAATTGCTCCGTAAAAGATGGGGTAAGTATATTTAATAGTTTTTATCACAGAACATGTCCATGGAAACTAGTAATTAGCAGAATACAAAAAACCGCTACCAGATTTTACAGGTATTTTAATGTAAGACTTCTACAGTCTCATATTGTTCATATTATACTAGAAAACGCTATTAAACTTGTTAAAGCGTTTTAAAGCGTAAATAAATAAAACAACGTAAATCTCGTTGGTTCAACTGATTGAATCCAAGCATAAAGGGACGGGTGCTCTCGTGAAGAATATGAGAATTTATTACCACAGTTATTATACTTTGGCTAAATTACTATCTACACAACGAAGAACTACTATTTCAATAAAGCAATTTTTGTCCGTTGGAGAACATTACGTGTGTCTGTAATGATTGCTGCCTAAAGGCCTGGATGTGTATTGAGTGGCGCCAAATAGTAATTTAAATGAAACGTCATGCAGTGTTGATGTTAGGAAGTATTTGAATTACCCAAGCAACACATATACGTTTAATAAAGGATAAAATGTCCGCGAGATAGATGTTGAAAAAACGTGTTCCATATACTAAATACGATGTTTCTGTATCAAAGTGGTATAACGTATACGTTTATTAGACGGCTTAAAACATGTACGTTGACAGTAACCGTTTAATAAATGTAAAAATGTCCAACCAAAACCAAAATATGGTTGAATACACGAAAATTAAACCAAAGCGTGTTGCTTGGGTATGAAGTAATTGAATTTAGAGTACGACCCACTTTACAGTCAAGATAATATACACTTTGGGCAAACATTGCGTAGACGTATTCGTATCACGTATACGTAAATCTATACGTATACGTTTACCATTGAGTCTTTTAGCTAGGGCAGTGGACATTGGTTAGTGTTTTATGTTGGATATTTAACAGGTTCGTATGAGTGATAAAAACGTATTCTTACAAAACTTAGAGTATAAAAATGACAAAGTTTAAGTTTTGCACTAGTTTCTGGCATGTTCCTAGCGAAAACGTTTGTAAAACATAAGCAAAATCCAAGTTTTTACGATACGTCAAGCCGTGATAAACTAAACGTATCGTTAGGGTTTTTACGTCGGTTTATATGTCAAGACTGACGCATTCGTAGAAAAAAAACAGAAAATGGGAGAAGCTAAACGTATCACAATACGTATACGTCGTACGGATACGGATAAACAACTTTGTCCAAAGTGTCTAATTACATTGACGTACAACTGTCAGACACACGAAACAAATTACTGAGGTTATGTACGAATGTTTATGTTTATATATGACTACATGACTTTCGCTTAAAAGTTTCAATTGTGATTCGAATACTTTGGACCTGAATTTCATATTTGTTGCAACAGAACACCTGACTTGAATTTTTGATTGACAGTTCATTTCTAAATAACCATAATCCAATCCAAACAAGTTTTAAAAATAGAGAGATTCAAAGAAAAGAATGTCTTGTTTTTGAATCAAAACACATTTGGATCACGATTTTGTGAGCGAAAGAAAACACCTATAGTGATATATTACCAACTTAATTCTCATTTGTTGAGGGCATTTTACAGATTTTTCTAGCATTTTAAGATGGTACGAGTTTTCGTCATTAATGATGTATTACTCTTGATTCTTGATTTTGACTACATTTAGCCACATTTTAATTTGTTTTTGTTTCGCATTATCCTAAAACTTCTATAATTGAAGACCTTGGTGTAACAAAGGGATACGTCTTAAATGCTAATTTTAGGTATTCTAAATAAAAACGTTTTAATAATTTACAATCGAAGAAAAGCGAAGTAGTGAGTTAAACTCTAGCAGTCAATTCGGACATCACGTTATACAAAAATACTTCCGTTGTTACGCCAAGCGAATAAGCAATACCGATTGCAGTTTAAAAACTGGTGATATTCCAATTTAAACAGAATTGGACTTATTCCCTTGTTGTACCAAGGTCTTCAATTTTTTGACGGATAACACAAAAATTAATGAGCCAATTATGTACACAATATTTATATACTGGGTGTCTGATAACCTACGGAGAAGATTGAAAGGGCAGCTATAGGAGGTCAAAATAATGCTTTTCTCTTAATTCACATTTGACCAAATCTCAATAGTAACAAAGTCACAGCAGTTTAACTTTCTTATTTTTTTCTTTAATTTACACTATATTTTCTTAACTAATAAAATTTATTTCATAAACTGCAACTTTATTATTAAATAAACTCTAAATTTATCAAAAGTTTAAGTTTTTAGAATGTCCAGTATTGTTTGTAGCATTAAACACAAATTACATAAAAAATACTGAAACTGTTTTTAAATTGCTATTTCTTTTTTCATAAATCCAAAAACTATTGGTTGCAGCGTTGTTTTCTTTTTTTGCGCACACTTAATTCTAACTCTATCACATGACGATCAGGAGTGCTAAAACGGATTATACGGGTGCCCCAAACTTCTAGAAAAGTGGGAAAATGCCCTCTTAAATTCATTTTTATCAAGAAAACGTTTTAATAAAAGTTGTATATGTTTTCATTCCGCGTAATGTAAAATTATTTTCAAATACAGGGTGTTCATGGGAATCCGCTACAATGGCTAACTTTCTTAACTATTTTTATGAAGTTACTTAAATTAGGAAAGTTTTACGACTTTTGCTCCTAGATTTTATGGTACTTCCGTAAAAACAAATGACAATCAGGTATTCGAGATTTTCAAATGTCTGGAACTGTTTTAAATGAAATGTTTGGTTTTTTATCATCGCACCGCGTTCAGGATGTCAAATTAATTATGCCTCTAAAATATCATCTCCCAAAGCCTACTATTTTAGCAGCAAAATCTTGGTGTTCACGGAAAATGGTTACAATAGCTAAAAAAAAATTATTTCATAAACTGCAAGTTTCTTATTAAATAAACTCTAAATTTATCAAAATCACCATTCGCAAATTGTCTACATCCACCCGTTTTCAAATTTTGCTTTAATTAATCAGCGTTTCTCATCAACATGAAAAACAGTTTTTGGGTATTAAACGAAAACATGAAATAGCCGTAACTTTTACGTGACCACATTTGTTTAAATAGTTGCTTCATTTAAAGCAGTGTTCATTGTTCATTTAACTCTTAAGTAACCAAAGTTTGAATATAAATACCTTTGCTTGTTAATTAATATCACTTTAAATTCTTGTAACTTTTTAGATATTGATTTTTTATCAAAAGTTTATTCATTTAAAAAATGATTTTTTTGCTCACCCTGTATATCGAAGAGGCAACTACTGAACTGTTAGCTTGAATAAAATCTGCACAAAAAACATGTGAGGTCATATTCTTAATTTCTTGAATTCGTTAATAATTAAAATAATAAAGGCTGGTTCTCATTAACAAAACTAACCCTGTACGGCTGAAAATAATTTTATGTTGTAGACCTTTAAAATTTAACAAAACAATATGTCTTGTAGCTTTATTGTACCTTCAGTAGTAACCGATATCGTCCGAGAACCCATTATTGGGACAGCCTGCATACCGAATGTCTCAATAAGGGCGAAGAACGAGTAACGAGAATTTAAGAACATAAATATATAAATGACAAAAATACAGGCACTAAATAAAAGTAATACACGTTAAATGATGGAAAGCGCTTTGAAAATGTGTGAAATACGTCGTAATCAACAATTGAATTAAGATATTTTTAAAATGTTATCGATCTTTCAATTGGAAATAGCCATCTACTATTAGTATATCGATAATAATTTTTACACAACTTGTGATTAGGAGGTTAAATCCTATTTCATTGTACTGCAAACCACATTCTCCAATTTCAATAAAATTATGCATTATTTAACCTTAAAATGAAAAGTATTACTCATTTAAAATACATACAGGATGTTCATGAGAAGCCGCTACAATAGCTATCTTTCTTATTTGTATTTTTACGAAGTAACTTAAATTAGGAAAGTTTTAAGACCTTTCCTCTTCGATTTTATGGTACTTTCAAAAAAAAACAAATGACAATCAGGTATTCGATATTTTCAAATGTCTGAAACTTTTTTTAATGGAATGTTAGGTTTTTCATCATCGCATCGCGTTCAGGATGTCAAATTAATTATGTTTCTAAAATATCATCCCCCAAAGCCTACTATTTTAGTACCAAAATCTTTGTGTTCACGTAAAATGGCTACAATAGCTAACTTTTTTATTTGAAAATTCACGAAGTAGCTTAAACTAGAAAAGTTTCAGAACGACTTTTGCTCCTGGATTTTATGGTATTTAAAAACAAGTGACAATCAGGTATTCGAGATTTTCAATTGTTTTTAACTTTTTTAAATGGAATGTTTGGTTTTTTATCATCGCATCGCGTTTAGGATGTCAAATTAATTAAGTCTCTAAAATGTCATCTCCCAAAGCCAACTATTTTATAAATGATTTAGTAACAAAATCACGGTGTTCACGGGCAATGGCTACGATAGCTAACTTTTTCATTTGAAATTTTACGAAGTAGCTTAAATTAGAAAAATTTCAGGACCTTCCCTGCTCGCTTTTGTAGTGCCCTCGGAGAAACAAATAACAAGATAAAAAGATTTTCGAGATTTTCAATTGTTTTCAACTTTCTTAAATGGAACATGTTTTTTTATCAGCATGTCGTGTTTAGGATGTCCGATTAAGTACTTCTCTAAAATATTTCCCTCCTAAGTCTACTATTTTATAAATTATTTAGTAGATAATGGTATTACGCATTTTAACAGGTCGTGCTTTCAATATTTAGCACAAGGGTTTTGAGTTTGAATTAAATTTAAACAAATTTTGAATAGTGACAGTTTACAAAGGTTTGACAGTTTGAACACACTTCCTTTATTCTCTTGTTTCAAGGCGCAACATATTGTATTCGTGTATTAAAAGACTATCGTAATGATGCACTTCTTCCCGCGAATATCTAGACTGAATTATCTATGAAATATTCTGTTTTGAGAGATGATATTTTACAGACATACTTAATTTGACATCCTGAACGCGATTCTATGATAAAAAACATAATGTTCCATTTAAAGAAGTTGAAAACAATGAAAATCTCGAAAACCTGATAGCCATTTGTTCTAATGAAGGTACCATAAAATCGAGCAGGGAAACTTCTCTAATTTAAGCTACTTCGTGAAACTTCAAATAAAAGAGTTACCTACCGTAGCCATTTCCCGTGAACACCAAGACTTTGTTACTAAATCATTTATAAATTAGTAGGCTTTGGGAGATGATATTTTAGAGACATAATTAATTTGACAGATTGAACGCGATGCGATGATAAAAAACCTAACATTCCATCTAAAAAAGGTAAAAACAATTGAAAATCTCGAAAACCTGATTGTCATTTATTTTTATTAAAGTACCATAAAAACGAGGAGTCCTAAAACTTTTATAATTTAAGTTACTTCGTAAATATACAAATAACAAAGTTAGCTGTTGTAGCGGCTTTTCATGAACATTCTGTATATGATATACGCTGATATGTTACTCGAGAACGAAAACAGAATCATTTCGGGTTTTCACTGTAATATTCACCATTTTGTAAGCTTTGTATGTGCTGCAAAGGAAACACACCTTTATATTTAAATTATTTTGAAAAATTGAGAAAAACTATTACTTTTGCAAATAGCCCCCTCTAGGTACTTTATAACAAATTATTCGGAGTCGCTGTACAGAAAATTTAAATCAACTTAAACTTTCCTGTCAAATAAGCCGAAGTTCGTTAATTTCTGATAAATAGTACAGTAAGTACAGTAGTAAGTTATGATATTTTTTAAAGTAAATAATTTAACTGTTTCCTTTACTCTTATTAATAGCGATACCATAAAAAGTCTAAAATCAAAGTTGAGCAAAATTAATTCAGATTTCTAATGATGCTATCAAAATTGTAGCTTATTCTGAGACTTTTGTTACTAAAATTAAATTTTATTATTAAGCCTATTGATTGCGCTTCCATTGCGGTCAACTCAGATATTTAAAAATTGGAGTTAAACGTTTCGGCTTCCCATGACCATCATCGTTTCGATCCTTTTATTATTTTATTCGATAGCATTTCTTCTCCTGATTGTAATGACTATATCATACTTATTAGTTGATACTAATTTGAAGCTTAAATAATATAGACTTTTGTATGAAAATTTTCTTTAATAAATAATTTCAAATTTTTGGTTCATTTTTTTATCTTTTTCTATGATCATGTACCAACAGGGCATTTTTTGCGAGTATCATATTCGTGAAAATGTGAATTTGTGTAAAATTTACCCTCATTTTTTTTTGACATACATCAAACAACTATATACAGTGAGAATCTTTTAACATTGCACATAGACGAAAATTACGTGATCAGATAATACATTTCTGAATCATATAAAATTGCACATAGGGGTTTTAACATTATGTTGCTATAGTTACTACTTAATTCTTAATGCTGAATCATTTACAAATTGCACATAGGAAGTATTAAGGAAGGGAATAATTGATCTACCTGGAAATTTAGCGGCAAATAACGCAAAGACCTTTGTCAATGATGTTCCATTTGAGAATGATGTGTACCTACATTTCCACTTTTTCGGCGGCTGTATACATTTTACAATAAATCGAAAGAACAATTTAATTCAATCTGACAATTCAAAATCAGTAGCGTCATTAATAACAACGCACGGTAACCATGGCGAATAAAATAAATTTGGAAATAATGTAATAATGCTTCCGTTGATAATAATTACTATGTGCAGTCTTATAAGATTCTCAGTGTATATTTTTTTAAATCTCCTGGTCACTTTGACTATATTTTCTTTTTTCTCCCGAAGCTGTAAATATATATTGCCGGTCGCCGCTTTTATTGAGATACGCAGTATATTTATTTATTTTTATTAACAATATTCATTGCTTTACCTTTGAAGTTCTTCCTGAGTAATATTTTTCTTCATTTCCTTAGATAACTGGAAAAGTTTGAAGAGTGCTGCTGCATGAAATAAATAATTACCAGCTTTCCAGAACACCATCGCCAATTTTTGGTAGTAATTTGCCATGGTCTTCGGAACCGGCATTTTCTTCGACATATTCATTAAACCGTGTATGTCTTCAATTGCTTTGTATGCTTCCTGTATGAAAAATAAATATCCTCATGTAGTAAATAAATATAAGTTTAAGTTATTGTAGTTCAAAAAATTTTGAAATTTATAACAAGGGAAAAGAATTCAGACCACTTAGTGTTGGACACTTTTGACGCCGAATGTTCTATTTGTTCTTACCACCTTGAATTATTAGTAAGTGGAAGGGGAAGGAGTGTGTTCTCACTTCATCAGAGATTATTGTGGGCGGGGCTAATACAGTCCGAGTACTAAATTTTCGTATTGTTCGCCGAACAAGTGGCCCGAAATCTTTTCCCTGTTTATACCTAAAATGAGTCTGTTATTTGTACAGAAACTTAAAGAGACAATTGGGTAATTTCAGAGATCTAGGTACACAGAATTCTTTTTTCTGGTTTCAAACGAAAAACAAATTAACTTGCCTGCCACAACTCCATTTGAATAGCAGAATCTAACTGGTATAATCTAGTTTCTAAATTCAACTGTTGTGTTTCTGGTTTTGAAATGGACACGTTTGCAACCTGGGCTGGAAGCTTGCAAATGTCTTCAAGATGTTTACGTAGCTTGTCACACAATTTACGAAATTCAGTTTTGCGATTGTACTTCAAGCAAAATTGAAACGCCATTCGAGCAATGTCGTGATACAAGGTTTCAACATGGGCATTTGTGCGAAGTAACTCCAAGCATTGACAATAAGATTCCCACAGGAACTTCACCCATGGTGTCAAAATAGTACGATCAGAACGATCTTGAGCATCTTCTCCTGAAACAGCACTATAAAAAAAAAAAATAGAAAATCTCAAGAGACTTTGGACAATTGAGTTATACAAGAACTGATTCTTCAATTCTCATTATTTAAAAAATGTAATTCGAATTAAATCATTCAATCAAATTGAAGTTTCAAGACAGTGTAAAATTAGAAAATGAAACATTGGATATTGTTCTAGGTTTTGCAATACAAGGTTCAGATATTAATCTTAAAAAGAAACTGAATAAAAATAACATTTTGATGACTTTGCTCAGTAATTAAACACTTTTTAGTATCAAAATGAGATTCTGGACGATTTGTTAATTTTAAAGTTTAAAGTACCAAAGAGTTAAAGTCACGTAAATATACTTTCTGAAGTAGTACTGATGGAAACAAATAAAAAAGTCATCATGGGTCCGCAACTCAATTGCTTTTAAGTTAAGACGTACATATTCGATTTTCTGTTTTAAAATAAAATTTTTTATTTACTATCTTTCATGATCTTTTGGCATTCAGAGTGAGCCGTATTAGGGTGACATTTTTGTTGGCATCACTAAAAAATATGGACGACCGAAAATTGCGTTATAGTGGGTTTCCAGACGTTCGGCTTGTGGCATGCGGCCTTCGAAATCCTGTTGGTGATTGGTTGATTTAAACTTCCTGAACGTTTCAACACTCAGAAATTTTAAATCAACCACTCACAAAGAAGATTTCGAATGCCAGATGATGTATGCCGGAGGTGTGGAAAGCTACCATTAGAATTTCATGATTATGTTGGGTTTCCACACATCTGGTATTCGGAATCCTTGTTGCGATTGGTAGATTTAAAATTTCTGAACGTTAAATCTTTAAATCAACCAATCACGAACAGAATTCCGAATGCCGGATACCCTGTGCCGGAGCTTCGGAAACCCAGCATTACTGTTTCTGAGAATGGGAATCCCCACTAGTAAATGAATTATGAAATTTAATTAATTGGAGAAAAAAATACAATTTTTGTTTTTTTTTTTTAATGAAACACTATATTGTTTGCTCAGATGAAAAATCGTTTTTTTCCCGATTTCAAAAATGTACAATATGTTGATATTTGGAAGAATCGTTTGTGAGATATTTGAGGTTAGAAAATCAATAAATTAATATTTAAAATATTAATATTATAATCTTTTCACGCATACTCTCGCCTTTTGTAGAATCCATTTTGTTTTACAAAAGTTTTTTTTATAGCTATTCTAAAAAAAGGCCGCCTGGAATTTTGTTTTTTTATTATTAATTCAATGTGTAGGGTTTCTAGTATAGTATTTGAATTTCTATTGTTTTTTGCTAATTAAAACAGCCACTTAACAACTTTTGTAAGCACCTTTCCAGGCCGTCTTGATTTTTTAAACGTCATTATACTGATATTTTAAACTTAATTATATCATGAACGGCCCATTCAAATGTCAGCATATTTTTGAAATCAGGAAAAAATAATCTTTCAACTTAGCAAACAATATACAATATAAATTGTATTTTTCTTTTTCTATTTGCGGGGCGTTTTTGTTTCTTCTGATGACTCCAAAAGATAATAGGTCTAAAACCCTACAGCAAAACATTTGGATTAAAGATTTTTCTCTAGCTACTAAAATGAAGCCTCTAGATAGAGTCCAAAATAGAAAAGAAGACGCTGTGCGTAACGAAACGAAAAAAAAAACAGTCTACTAGAATGCAAAAAGACCGTGAATGCTTTGTATTTTTGAGTTTTAAGAATAGTTGCCTGTGTGAAATAACTTAATGTGACCTAAAATTAGTAACGTAATGTGACTTCAAATTAGGAACTTATTGTGACTTGAAAATCATTTAAAATTGTTGTGGAGAAATTCAAAGGACTCTAGGAACTTTTCAAAGATATGAAATGAAATGAACCGTGCACATACAGAGTTTTCCTTTGAATTATCTTTTATTTTATTTATTGGCATAAGTTTTTATCATTTTATTTAAGCATAAACTATACTAAATAACTAATTTCTTTATGAAGTGTTTTCTTAAATTTACTTAAAATGACCATTAAAACAGACAACTGGTAGAGAAATCATTTCAGATGGCAGAAACAGACAGTTAAGAGTAATCTGGGAAATGGGAACTACAAAGAGAACAAGACGTATACCTTGAACACATGGGATAGCAAAATATGAAGGGTGCTGAAGAAACAGGACTGAATACAAGGAAAAAAAGAGAAGACAGAAAAATAAGTGCTTCTTATTCCATAAGCTTGTAAATATAATTTTGTAGAAAGTAACTTACTACAAAGGACGTGTGTACATTTATTCCAATTGTTTCTAAAACAATTAAATCGATGAGTGCATAATCGTGTTCGGTCCAAATTTACTGTGCTGAGAAAACAACAAATAACTTTCTAGATTTTTATGTTAAGTGAATTATTGACATGATATCTGAAACCAATAATTACTTAAAATAAAAATGTAGAGATAGTTATTTGTTGTATTCTCAACACAGTAAATTTGGACTGAACACTATAGATGTTTTTTTTTCGCTTAAAAGTTTGAATCGTGTTTCGAATAGTTTGGATCTGAATTTCGTAGTTGTCGCAACCAAACACCAGACTTGAATTATTGATTGCAGTTCATTTGTAAATAAACGTAATTCAATCCAAACAAGTTTTAAAAACAGAGAGATTCAAAGAAAAGAATGTCTGTTTTTTAATCAAAACACGTTTGGATCACGATTTTGTGAGCGAAAGAAAGCACCTTAATATGAACTCGTCGATTCAATTCATTTCAAAACCTATAACAAACTAAATAATTTTCATTTATTATTTTAACGGCGTATGAGAGATTCTGGAACTTATTAGTACACAGAAAAAAAATTGTAGTAAAATAGTAGACAGATACAAATTGTAAGAAATATTCGTACAATTGAATCGATGAGTGCACAATCATGTTCAGTCCAAATTTCCTGCGTTGAGAAAACAACAAATAACTTTCTAGATTTTTATTTTAACTGAATTATTAGCTGAAGATTCTTTCAGATAAGGATATCTGAAGCCTCCTGAAGCCAATAATTACTTAAAATAAAAATCTAGTGAAAGTTATTGGTTGTTTTCTCAAAACAGTAAATTTGGACTGAACAAGATTATGCATCAATTCAATTGTAGAGCAAGACACCATTCTTATCATAAGATATACTACAATTATTCAAATATTTGCTACAATTTGTTTCTGTCTCCTATTTTACTACAATAATCGTTTTTACTACACATATTTTCCTGTGTAAGCTGTTAAAATTTGAAATGTTTTGAAACTTAAAATGCAGTTTTATGATTGGTTGTTATCACGGCAAAAGAAATTTTCTATTGAAGTCACTAAGGTATAGTTTTACAATTGCACCTCAATTTTGAGCTGAGGTTTAAACCTTTAGCAACGATTATTTCAACAATTGTTGTGAAGGATTTAAGCTTCGGCTCAAAGTTAAACCGTCATTGTAAAACTGGGCCTTAGTCACTAAGGCCCGGTTTCACCATCACAGTTTAACTTTAAACTTTGCTTTATTCCCATGGTAACAATTGCAAGGATAATTGTTTCCATAGGAATAAAACGGAGCTTAATGTTAAACTGTGATGGTGAAACTGGGCCTAAGTAAGTTTTAAATGCTTCTTGATTTCAGACCAATACCTTTCAATTGTTGTTGTGTATAACTTTGAATAATAATTGTCTATAATTTGGGATTTTTTGATGGTCTTGGGTAAAACTAACAGTGTTGTTTTGAAACGAACTTAAACATGTTAGAAATGACACAGCACCATGATGGGACATTTATCTTTGTTGATTGTACTTCCAGGCATAATTTAATCAAATTTGTACACAGTGGAGGTAATCCTGTCTTTTAGGTACCTATTAATACGTACACATTAGTCCACACGGTCAGACCAGCATTTCGTGCTGCTGATTCGAGGGTTTGTTGCCAGGTTTCAATTGCAGAGCACGGCAATTCTATGTAATTCGTCTTGGGTTTATTTTTATCTAAAATGCAAGCGTTTACAAATAAAATTCTTTTTGTGACAAATACAATTCATTGGCATAAAAGATTATCTCAATTATTTCTAATTTCGCATCTGCATTCATTTTGATAAAACATAAATAGAAAAATAAGTAAATTAACTAAACACTGAATACATCAGTATGTATTTCTATATTTATCTTGCCATGAACATTTGGATCAACAATATTTTCTTCATGAATTATGTCTAATGAGTAATAACCCACCAAGGGATAACTTAAAGAAATTTCATACATGTAATGGTAGTCTCAGGTAATCTTTTACACTAGTGGTAAGTCCAAAAAAAAATTGCTTATTATGTTTGACTAGATATGAACAATACCAAGCAGCGAAAATTTCTTTTCTTTCATTTATCGCACAAATAAATACATGTTTCTGTGAAATAATCTAATTTTTAAATTCTACTTTTAAGTTTACAAAAGACCTAAAAGACCGGGCCTAAATTGTATTACCGTGGTCTAAAATTTAAATCAGGCAACAATGCTTCCAATAATGCACCGACTGATTCTGCACTAATGCATGCAGGTGCCTAAACCATAGGTTTACCAAATAATTGTAAGTATTTACCTTAATAATATACTCTCAGGAGTAGCTACATTATCAAGATCATCAATATCAATGACAGCTTGTGCCGACTGCTCCCTTGCATTTTCAGTTTTTTCTTCAGCCATTCGGAGATACCCTCGTATAACATTTTCCAAAGAACCGACATTTACAGACTGAAACATATTCCGATACTGAAACAGTCCCTCCTTTGCAATGTGTGATTTCTTTAGCTCCACGCAAAGATCCAGGTACTTGAACATTATCGGTTCCAACACCGATTCTGACCAACTGTAAGCCCATTTCTTATTCCTGAACACTTCCTGCAGAGTGTCTAAAGCTCTGGCAGGTTTCCCTACCTCGATAAATTCTGGAGAATTAATACATTATAGTTTTAGTATTCGAAAAATGTGGTTTGGTTATACGACATATTGCCTAGGTGTAATGAACTCACCATTTGCGCGTTTTAACGCGTTCTCAGGCCTTTGACCGTATCGAGCCATGGGGATGAACTTTATTATGGTAAGTTAATCACACTAACATTTAAATGCTTTTTAAAGCCAATTTTACAGGACTTCGAAGAAACGTCAATCACTTCTACGAAGAGTTCCTGTAAAATGGTGGACAGGAAGTTAAGGATCTCGAAATGTCGATTTTGTGGCGGGCACTTTAAATTTATCTTATTCTCCAATATAGGACTTTCTAAATTTAAAATATCAAATATAATTTAATGAATAAACCCTTATATTAGGTGTGTTTGCCAGCTATCTTTTGATTTAAAAAAATTTAGCGTGTTTATTTGTCTGTTATCCAATTAAAGTCCCTTGGATCTATCCAGTGGCGGGCGTCTGGTAAAGAAAACCTACTCTATTTTTCTATTTTATTTTACATCTGTTTTCGCAAGAAGCACTTAAAATTAAATTCATCATTTAAATAAACGCGGAAAATGCATTTTTTTTCACATACCCATACTATACAGAGGGATTTTTTCAACGTCGTTCCTACTGAATATAATAGGTGAATTTTCGCTAGCTACTTGTTATAACCGGTAATTGAAATCGATTACTTTTGTCATTTTGGCCATGTCAGAGTAATGCTATTTGACGTCATCGAATACGTCATTGCTGTTACTAGGTAACAGAAATCTGTTACCTAGGTCGCGAGGTAGGTAATGAACATAGGTAATTGAAAACCGGATCTATCAATCCCTACAGTATAAAATAAAGTGATGTAAATGTAAATTTGAACATCATTATTAAAAATAATTCCTAAATTATTGGGATTAATTTTTTAAATTAATCTTCTTTTAGAACTACACCTCAGTTATTACTGTACCGTACCGGCAGCATTTTCGCCATCACTGCAAAAGTAACTTTCGATTGGTGGGGGTTAACCTACTAGGTTAATACTGATTACAGAATTAAGTATGGCGAAAATTCACCTAATATCTGTTTTTTTATTTATTTACTATCAAGTAGGTCGTGATTTTATTTTATTAGGTTGGCTATTATGGCGAAATTAGACAAATTAATTTCATGTCACTACAATATTTACCAAAATGACAGGGGTATATGCATTGGTTAAGGTCTGTTGCCACTGGTGTTGTAAATTGGATTATTAACCGGTTATTTACCGGTTAATTAGGAAAATCTGAAATACAATAATTTACAAAGTGCACTTGACATTTTTGCATTGAAGGTTATGGATATAAAAACTTTCTCGAAATTCCACACACATTTTACCTTATTGTCCACCGTAGGGAGGAAGTTCTATTACTTCCTCTACCTGTAATTATTATAATACTTTCGGTTATAAGATCATAACATAACCTTTAAATTATTAGAAAATTATTTTTAAACTTTCAATGGATACGTAAAATTGAAAACAATATACGTTCATTTCACTTTTATCAGTGTTTATAGTTTGAAAACCATTTTCTTCCAAATTTTTTTGAGATAAGAGTCAATTTCAACTTTTAATTATTATTCATAAATAAGAAAAAGATTTTTTTTCTCATAAAATCAGGATTGGGTGGTAGCAGTATTTGGTCTCTTCTGAAAGGTTAAGTAAAAAGCAACACAATCGAGCCAGTTTTATTTCATTTTGTTATTTGCTTTATTTACCGTTTAATTTACCGGTAAAAAATCCGGTAAATTTTGTCAATTATATAATTTACCGGTAAATTTACACTAGTTGCCACAGATTTAAACGTAAATATAATTCCTCCCAGGCCGCTGGGATGGCATTGATGGCACTGCATTTACAATAATATGTAATTCTTAGCGTATTTTTAAGTTACCATTAAGGTATTTTTCGTGACTGATCGGCTACATGTAGTTAAGCGAAATAGGTAACCACTGGGTTTTTGTTAGTTACCGTTAACTGCTGAAATAACGTCACGTGTGTTACTCCGGTTACTATTTTCCTAACCTGATCAAAGAGTTGTGGAACATTGCTATATCTCAAACCTCAACTGAATTCAATCACAACTTTTTTTTGGAACAGTCAAATACCCAATTCATGGTTGAACTGTTGTTAAATTTAAAAATGCAACCATCAGAAAGCCTGTAACCGTCAGGGTAACCGTAACCGTTTCATTTTGGCTAATCTTACTAACCGTGAAGTATTGTCGTGACCGTGACGTCACTACTGCTAATCATGCTATTCGTAACCGGTTAGTCGCGAAAAATACCTTAATGATAAGTGAAAAGTGCACTTTTTCGGCTATCACGGCTGCGCGGCCTTACTAAGCGCCGGCCAGAGCGAAAAACGATTCGAGCAAAAGTGGTTGTAATTTATAGAAAGAAAATCACAAATTGTCCGTTCATTCTTCCGGCATAGCCCTAAATATCAGGTTGAGGTGAGTTTTGCTGAGTTAAAACGTTCCTAAAAAAAACAAGTTAATTCCACTGACATCGCGCAAATGTCAAACGAGACATTCGGCCATTACGTACACATGCATTCTAACCACGATATACAGAACACTGGTACACTAATGCTTAAAAGTTTCGAAATGAAAAGCAATAAAATCGTTCGAATTTGAACCTTATTGAAACGGGCCTAATATATTTCGAACCTTAAGGAACAGAGACACTTTCTCCGCACCCCGATAGGAGGGTTGTTTACTTAGGTCCTATTAAGCCCCGGCCGGTGCAGATGTTTATGGTTTGTTGAATTTCGTTGCCAGTATTTGGTTCCGAGTATTTATTGAGGCGACGCGCGGTTGCGAACGCGGACGCGATGGTGAATTTTTTTGTTCTCTTTTGCTTTAACTTAAAAATTGAACAAAAAATGTTTTTTTTTTTAATTAGAATATTTTATATTGTTAAATAACAGGATTTCTGATCATATTATAAAGACATATAAATGTTAAATTGCTATAAAGGATCGACGATGTTAATTAATCTGAAAAATTATAATTATACCAAATTTCTGCCTTTATACACTTCCGGTTTGTTTGACTTCACAAAAATTTTATTCGTTTGTAGTTTATGTATGTTTTTCTGTGGATTCTAAAATTTTCATTACGAGAAATACATAAATAGATTTTTAGTAAATATGAAATACAGGGTTATTTATTAGCTCACCGACAAGCTTTGCCATACGGAAAGCTCACATAATTTTAAGAAAATAATAACAATTAGGACATATGTTCGATTTTATTTATTTTTAAGTAAATAGAAGACCTCACAATTTTGATTCTAGTTCATTTTATTGACTTATTTAATTTCAATTGCCAAAGTTTCAGAAATTTTAATTTCATAATGCACACATTATTTACGACACATGTTATAATATTTAGAAAATAAATTTTGTTAAATTTCTTATCCATCCAACTACAATGAAAGTCTTTCTAGCAGATTATTCAAGTTGGTTGAATAAGTTCGCATCTGTGTTAAATCGCTGTGTTTGCGATGACCGGTTTTATTATCGGGGTAGCAGGTACGGTTGTAAAAGCTATAAGGTTCATAATTGCAAAGCATAAAATTTCTTACTGCCAGTGGCACGTCTCGTACTCCGAAAACTTTATAGCAGATGTGTACGCGCACTTCCCTATCTTCCCCATATAAAACGAGGAAGTCAAAAGTAGTGCCTAGTTATGTGATTTAAATTTTACCGCTAGATGACACCAATGTATGAAGGACTGTCACTAAACGTCATTAATGTACTCCTGTAGGTTATATTACGTGTTGTTGGCACGGTTGTAGGCGACGTATATTCAGTATTTACGTGTGTATTAATGGCAAACTTCGGTTAGTGTGTATGAAATAAAGAATAAATGGCGACTGTCAAATTTAGCAAGCAATCAAACAGATGTAGAAAGATATTTACTAATGTAACGAACAAGTACGTTTCACTGTGATTTTTACAAACCTTTCAGAGGCTATTGGTATTATTTGTTTCTTGTATCTGTTTGGTAGTGGTGGAAGAAAGGGCAGATGTGAGATTAGCTTTAGTAGGAGCATACATTTAGTTGAGGAATAGCATCATCTGTCAGTGTTCTTCGAATGATTTCATTTCCACTGACGATTTTTTACAATTTTTTCTTGAAAATGTATCAAGCACACAAAATATTGCTTTAATATTGTGACACCTGCAGTTTGATTCATTCTTGAAGCCTTTCCAAAATCTATAATTAACAATATTTCATAATTAATGGTATGAATCGTAAGTCTACATGTGTAACCCAAATTGGTTTGACAGCAGTTTATTCTGGTTAACTGAAAATTTAATGATGCTTTAAATATCTACTAATGTTTTTGATTCACTGGCATTGAATCAACGCACAAGTATCTTCATCTTGTGTTATTACAAGATGCAAACACTCTGACTGCAACCAGTGTAAATGAATCGAAGACGCTATTTGCTTCACTGTTCTTTGTCAATTTCTTCGAGATTAATAAATCATTTTATTTTCTGAAAGAGCCAGAGTGAAACGTAAATAAACTTTCATTACGTTGGTCATCATCATCAGTTTTTTAAACTTGTGATGCAAATGAAGACAAGTGCTACTTACGGTAATATTGGAATAAGGGATGTAATCAGATTAAACAATATGTTTATTAAATGAAAAATGCGCGAAACTACAGAAAAACATATTACTTTTCTCGTGAAAAGAAACTGTCATTGCAATTCTCACAGTAGTTACTTGATACAAATTGAAATTAAATACTTTTCCTTTAAACATATTGGAATTTTGAATTTTTACAGCGTGTGTTTCATCACTTGTAATGCTTTTCGTTTGTTTCACTTGTTCTCAGCCTATATTTTTTTTGGACTTTCGTGTTTTTTCAGCCTTCTTAGTAGTTTCATATAATATTTTCTGAAATTTTTATCAGTCATTTAGAACGTTTATGTTTGAAATATTGCGATTTTATCTGCTACGTGTCATTTATTATACAGGGTGTTCTTTTACTGTGTGCAAATATTTAAACCTGTAATACGTCACCATAAATGGCAACGATTAAACTTAACCTTAACATGAAGTTAATAGTTTTCGAGAAAAATGCATTGGAAGATTTTCACCAAACCGTTTGAGAACTGCTGGCATAGCTAACGGCTGGATGGTACGCCGCCTTGCCTGTGTCGCCCGAATGTAGGTCACTGGTTTACGATGTCGTAAACGGACATCTGTTTCATTCATATGAGGCCTATTAATAGATCGTAACAGTCGAAACATTTTAAACGCACTCACAAAGCGCCTGGATTAATTAAAACATGTGCCACTTCGCTCCGAGTAATTACAATTTTTGGTATTTTCAAATTATAAACCGACCATTTAGTTATTGGACAAAAAATGCGGATGAGTTAAATAATGACATCACAGTCATTCATCGTTTTATTTCGGATATTTACCGTCACAAGTAATAAATTGTCTTTCCATTTCTAATTAAATAGATTAAGATTTCTTTAGTTTAATAAAGAAACTTTAAAATAATAAGTAAGTAATTTATCTATTGTTTGTACAGTTTAAAATCGGCCGCATTACGTAATCACACTAGGGAGAATAAAATAGCTGTTAAAACTGATATGTGCTCATTACCAATATGACTGACATTAAGTTTACAATTTCTATTAATTCAATTATGAAATTCGGCCAAGTAAAACATTTTTAACGCGCCTGCATTGCAAATTCCAAAATTTATAAATTGATTAGTATCTTAAAGTATTCTCGCATGCATTCGATAAAGTCGCAGTTTCGCGTTTCTATTGATGCTTTTTAATACAGCAATTTTTTGTGTTTTTACAACGGCGACCGCTGTAACGCGTTTAAGGTGGGTCAGTATTACATTAGCTTCTGCAGATACGAAAAATTTGACAAACGAAGAAAGATTTTTGATTTACAAATAATGAAAAAACATGTTACACTTGTGCGGGGAAGTCCGCGGAAACGTACATAGGGTCCGGGCATTGTAATAAACGATATCAGAGATTTTTATTATGGAACGCTGATGAGTTTAAATGCGGGACTCTTTTTATGATCGGCAGTGTGTGTGGTCACACCCACTGACTACAGAGGAAGACGTCAATGACCTTACTGAATGTTTCTGTCTCGCACATTTCAGCAGTTTCAAACAAGTGGAACCTCCGAATTTTTTGGCTATGATTCGGTAGCCTCCCGAAAATACGCGCAGAAGGTAGCATTTCACGTACGAGGTTTTTTTATTTGCACACAGTAAAAGAATATAGCAACATTGCTTCATTCGCAGTAATCTTAAATTGATTCAAAATAAAAATTACATCCATTGTCAAAGTTTAGTTACTTGCATAAGTACTATTTTTTTTTCTGAACTTTCACGGCATACTTCGATGGTAAATAAATAAAAAAAACAGCTATTACGAAAAAATGTTATATATAAACGTTTCATTTATAACGTGCCTTTTTAAAAATTTCTTCTCGTGGTTGGCTGTGAATTGTTAGTTGTGAATCAGCCTTAATCAATCTCACGTATTAAATGTTATAAGGTCGCTTTTAAACTAATAAAACTAAACAAGACTACTTGAAATGGTTTTCTGGCAAGACCATAAATGGCCGTAAATTGAAGGCGAATTGCAGTACTCTATTCAGGACAGTTTCCATGAATTTTCTGAAAAATATCTGGATCTTTAACTTCCTTACGACATATTGCTCATCCTTGAATAATGTGGTTAAACTTTTTCCAGAGACAGGTTGTATTTTATATAAAAAGGGCAGCTGCATGGTAGAACAATCTCAAGGTAAGATAATTAGCAAACGAAATATTGACGTCGTGCTGAGTGAAATCATATGGGATCTGCAAACCACATTTCGAAAATAACGTTCGCATTTATTCGCAACATAACATCACGCCTCTGCAATGACACCTTGTATTTATTATACCATAGCTTAGCCGTTTGTCCCAACAAGTAAACCGATCTGCCTGTATTTGTTAAAAAATATTGAAACAAAAAATCTTCATTTAGGTATACCCTTATCCGGTAATCTCTATACAGAAACTCTAAGAAGTGAAATTTTGAATGAAATATGTTAAAAAAAAACTCTGAACTTTACATTTGATTCAAAAAGAAAAGCGAGGTTATTATATAATTTCAATTTCAAGCAAGGTTGGTTCACAACTAACAATTCACAGCCAACCACGAAAAGAAATTTTTAAAAAGGCACCTTACAAATATACAGGATGTTTCAATTTATTAGTACCATGCATACGTTCTTTTTTAATCTAATACTTCATATTTTTCTTTAATATTTCTTTTTATAACGAATTTGTTTAAGGTTACTTTAAGGTGAGCTAGATGAGGATTCAATATAAAGGGTTTTCCAATTAGTGCGTCAGAACTTTAATGCCAAAAACAAGATTAATTTGGAATATAAATGGCAAATCTTGATAACAAATGAGTTCAGTACATTCTGGCAAGTTAATACGGACAAGGAAGTTTTCCTAGAGTTTTCAATTCGAAGACTTATAAACATCTAATCACTCAGAGATTTGAAGCCAAAGGCTCTTGAGCAGTTGAAGATCGATCCATTTTTTGCAGAAAAGGCATTGCTTTCCGATTAAGTACATTTCTGACTCAATGGATTTGTAACCAAATATAATTCACAAACAATTCCCGGCTTTAAACGGAACTTTCAATACAACATTCCAAATATACATCCGATATGTGTGAAAGAATAGTGGCAAATTGGGCCTTCAGAATGCCTTCATTCAGACGAAGTCGAGGAAGGCATTTAAACCATACTATTTTTACATTTGTAACATATGCCACCAATTGTTTTTCAAAATAAAATAAAGATTAAAGGATTATCACTTGTAGTTATCATAGTATCTCACTTGAAAGTTCTGACGCTCTAATTGGAAAATCCTATAATTCAGTTTAATAGGTTTTAAGATATTAGGCAATATTTCAGGCTTTCAAAAAATCCAGAGGTAACTTTTATAATTATTATCCCATTAACGAAGGTATTTCGAAAGTAGGTAGATATTGTGAACCTGTTAAAAGCTAAGTGGAAGATATCTACCGCAGTAACAAAATTTACTCTTCATTAAAGATTCTGATAAAAGATAAAATTCCATTTTGACACCAACTGAAGGCGAATAACTTGTTTTTTTAAATGGAACGATATTTTATTTCATGCTAGTGAGTATTTACTGAAATATTTTTCTTAAAGATCAATTTTCTGATCATTTTTTAACTGTGCAACTCTAAATTACATTATGTTGACAACAAAGGTAACAAACGGTAATAAACGGTAATAAATGAATGATACCGGTAATATTGGAAATTTACCGTAAGGTAACTTGGTAACAGACAGTTATTGCAAAACCCACAGTTAGTGTTTACCCTGTTATAGTCGACGCACATAGGGGTATTGGACGCAAAAAGTTGGCCAAAATTATTTTTTCACATTTTCGCATTTATTCGGTGACAATAATGTATTTTAGACTGAAATTTGTTATCTGTTACCATATACCGGGCTCACACTTTAATTATGCACCACATGAATTTCTTTTAATTGCTGCCCCCCATTGAAGTTACTGTTGAAAAAGCACCATGAATGAATATGATCTATCCTTTCGCTGCAAGACGTCTCTTTAATTTCCGAGTTTATACAGGATGTACATGGGGAGCCGGTACACTAACAAATTTCATTATTTGCATTTTTATGAAGTAACTTAATTTAGAAGTTTCACGACTTTCCTGCTCGAATTTAGGGTACCATCAGAAAAAACAAATGACTATCAGGTTTACGAGATTTTCCATTGTTTTCAATTTCTTTAAACAGAACAATACATTTTTTTATCATCGTATCATTTAAAAAAGTTGAAAACAATCGAAAATCTCGTAAACCTGATATTTATTCATTTATTTCTCCCCGGGTACCATTAACGCGAGCAGACAAAGTCCTGAAATTTCTCTAATTTAAGCTAACTACTGAAATTTCAAATAAAAGAAGTTAGCTATTGTAGCAATTTTCCGTGAGTACCAAGAGTTAGTTACTAAGGGCCGGTCTTTTCATCCCTCATTGAATTTAATCCTTGATTTATTCCTATTTATTCCCAATTATAGAGACAATTGTTTTTATAGGAATTAGTCAATGGTTAAAGTTAATCGGAGATGAAAAGATCGGTCCTAAATACAAAATTAAATTATATTCCTAAAATAGTAAGCTTTTGGAGATGACATTTTAGGAACATAATTAATTTAATATCCTGAAAGCGATGGGATGATAAAATACCTAACATTCTATTTAAAACAAAAACAATAAACAATAGAAAATCTCGAAAACTTGATAGTCATTTGTTTTTCCGAAAGCACCATAAAATCGAGGAGGAAAGATCCTGAAACTTTGCTACTGATTTAAGTTACTTCGTAGAAATTCACATAAGAAAGTTAGCTATGGTAGCGGATTTTCATGAGCACGCTGCACATGACAGTTTGTGTATGAATTCTTTATGTTGTTCTTCAGGATATGTAGAATTTTTAACTATGTCGTTTTGTATAAAGTCTAGTTTTTTGCAAAGTTTTTTGTCTACTATTGCAAGTCACAGCATCAAGAAAATAATTGTCATAAATTTATAGGCAAATTTCGGCAGCCGAGGTCTTCAGATATTTAAAGTATCTTACCTACTGTAAAACATAACAGAAAAAAATCGACCCGAAAACGCCCTGACATATAAAAAAACTCTTTCGATATACACTAATAACCGAAAATTCAACGACATAAATTTGACATACCGTTAATCTGAAATATCTTAAATACTGGCAATAGCATTTAAAAATAATGGTTGATATGAACAGCTACTTGGCTGAACATCTTCCGTTACAAAAATCACAGCGTATAGCTTCAAAGAAGAATTAGAAACAGTTTGAATTTAATTATTTTTTGAGTTAGGCATGTACGTTTAACACAACCGACTATCAAGGTGCTTTGATCTCTTTGATGGTATTTTATTCATCTACCCGAGGAAAGAAATAAGTTTACCCTCTTGATCCCTAAGTATTGTTCTATCTTAAGTAATAGCTATTGTAGTCAAATTCACGATTGTGTGTCATTCGACTTTTGGCCAGCTTTTTGGGACAAATACCAGTACGTGCGACGTTAAAAGAGATAAGGTAACCCAAACAGCATTAGCTGGAATGACAGTTATTGCAAACCATTTGCGAACGTATAATTAGATGACACACAATTCGCTAATCGTTGCTGCGCCTCTTTCAGATATTTAATTTGACGGAAAAATTTGATCGGGAACATACTGCACTTTATTTTAAACCGTAAGATCGGACAACATTCCGTTATTACAACCTAAAGGGTTTTTCTGGTCAGTTTTGTCTGTCTCTACATTGCTAGCATTCGTTGAAAATAATCCTTTAAAGCTCGTAAGGGTTTATCGTTATCTTCACTGTTGAGAAAAATGATATTTTCATCATCGGCGAATGTTAAGCGTTTAGGCGCAGACGCCAATACATTCATTTTCTATACCTAATAAGTAATTATAAAAAATGTAAACCACAATAAAAGTCCTAATTTGACACTATTTGGTTACGCAACTGTCAAATTTAGCGTTAAGGTAATAAAATAAGGTCGACTCTAAACGGACCTTATTAAAGTGAAACCTTAACGTTAATAAAGAAACCTTATACTAAAACGTCAAAATATGGTGTTTCCTTATTATGGTTTCCCCGTAACTAGGGTTGCAATAACTCTCTAATATTACCGATTCACAACACTGCTATGGCCACAGTTAATTTAAAAGCACTGGTATGCTTTATCACTTATAAAGAAATGTCTTTACCGAGTCAGTGGCGGCTCATCGGGGTGTGCTGTTGCCTACCCGCAGT
Organism: Prosopocoilus inquinatus; assembly: GCA_036172665.1. Classification (NCBI taxonomy): domain Eukaryota; kingdom Metazoa; phylum Arthropoda; class Insecta; order Coleoptera; family Lucanidae; genus Prosopocoilus; species Prosopocoilus inquinatus. Next base: position 49,684,587 of record CM069870.1, read on the forward strand.
AAACCATTACGAACTGCCACTGTTACGAATTTATTTATTAGATAACAGATAAAAGTTTTGGTTTATATTTTACATAATTTGAAACTATCTAAAAAGAATTTACTCCTTCGTTTCGTGCAAGATCAACTAACCCCACTAACATTTTTAGACCACTATTGAATGATACTGTTTCCTGAACTATTTCAAGACTACCAATTTAGACAAACTTAAATTCTGAAAAGTGATTTAAAAAATTCAAAATTAACTGTTTTAATATAGGTAATGTATTTTTTTTAATTTCTAAACCGGACACTGTGGAAATAGAACAAAACCTCAAAGTTTCACCGTCGGTAGTGAATTAATCGATAATATTTTTTTTCACAAGTGGGTACATTATTTAGATAAAAATTAAAAATACACTGGCTGTGCTGATAGTTTGGTACAAATTGAATTTAGTTACAGAATTTTTTTTAATATTTGAGCGAATGAAAAATTCTCAAATTTCATAGACAGTATGCAAAATGCAGTACCTTGTGTAGCCAAGTGCACCCACCTCGGCGAGCTTTGCCAACATCATGCCTGGAACGGTAAAGCTCGCCCCGAGTCCTGGGAAGCTCCTGAAAAACTCCGGTGTCCACAGCTAAAAATACTCTGCCGCTTATGAGTTCTGCTGGGGTCCGGCGTTCGTATATAACCAAACCGAGAGTAATAGAGGTGGTCGGGGTTTAGACTAGTTTTAGCCTGTAACCTGATAGTCCAACGTATTAATTATTAATAATAAATCAGTAGTGTTTTGTGTAAGTCTCTACCTCTATAAGACCATGTAAGTGACAACTATTGGTTATTTAACTTAAGAAATGTATTCCTCATTATAACACTTATACACCGTAACAATATATCCATTTTTGAAACTTTTTTTTATTATTGCATTTCTGAGAAAAATGTTAATGTAAATGTAAAAATCAGCTTTTAAGTAGGTACTGAATTAAATCTGTGAACTGTAGTGAAACTTATTCATCAACTTTATGTCGTCTTCTCAACAAACTCTTCCTTGTCGACAAAATTCTTGAACTCGCAGACCCTATTTCGCTTCCTAAATATTTATTTTCTTCGTTTCCTTCTCCGTTGTCAGTTTTTATATCTTCGAGCAAACCTAAAATTAGATAAATAGAATATAAATAATAATAACTTATTAAATTTTGATCGGAGAAATATTTTACCTTCCCCATTGTCATCCAAATTAGTTTCCAACAGTGGACCCTTTTTGGTAACCCGTTCTAACAACTGGGTGAAGTGCTTCTCCAATTTAGTTACGTCTTTAATTTCATCAAAGCTGGTATGAGGAGCCCTCAACTTATCTTTTTCAGATTTTGCGAAAGTTGTTCTCAGCAAGTAACATATAGATGCATCTATTGTATCCTCCCAATTCTGAAAGTATCGCAAAGAGCAGTACAAAAACAATACAAAAGAATTTTGTTCCTTACGTGATTATCCGAGTCATAAATGAAAGGGCATAAAGCTTCTTGCACCAGACTAAAATCTTTTTCTGTATCTGTAATCATGATTAAATATCTTAATAAATTTAGGATACATGATAGATTGACTTGTGATTTAATTAGATTTTCCTGCGCCACTTCTAATTTAGTTGTTATTTCTATTATCTGCGTGTTCGTGTCTTGAAGCAAAATATCCAAATTTAAAAGAGGCGTTGGATTTTTTTGCTTAAATTTTGCAATAAGCCGTTTTTGTATGAGTCTGAATTGCGCTGATAATTGCGATAAATCATTCTAAAATATTGAATATTGAAAAGTATAAAAACGTTAAAAAAACAAACATTTTACCTGGAAAACATTTACTGAGCGAACACATTCGAAATGCGCTCGGATGTATTCAATTGCCTCCGCTGTTGGTAGAACAGAATTAAAAGAAATAGTAAAATTTTCAGTGCCAGAAAAATAATGTTTCAGTCTTCTGGTTACTTCCTGCATTACAATATTTAAAGCTGAAAGACTCTCAGATTGAAAACGATATCTTTGGGATGACTTTGCTGCAAGCAGAGTAACTATTGGACCCTTTGTTGCTATATTCTGGAAACCTATTGCACTGCTATTGAGGGACAAAGAATTTTCACCGATGTATTCTAAACATAAAAAAATTAAACTCGTTATGGTTTAATTTGATTAAATTACCTGGAAATAATGTAGATAACGGCACGGGATTTTGATTTGTATTAAGCGTTATTTTATGTTTACTATCCTTTATTGGTTGGCAGGTTTCTAGCACCAGTTTCGAAGGTAAAGTAACTTGTTTATGATTGACTTTCGGAATTCCCATATTTGTAATCGAGGATATGATGATTTCCAGGTTCAAGCTGGGTACATCAATAGCATCTTCTAAATAGACTCGACAATCAAACTTCGTCGAATCCGTTAGGTTACTAAAAAGTTGCGACTGGGGTGTAATTACCAACGGTTTCTGCACCAACAATGAAACGTGTACTTCTTCGAAAATTGTTTGGGGCGTAATTTCTATTATAGTAATACAGCACTTTCCGTTATTCGTTGTGATGATGGCTTCATCGAGGTACTCTTCGAGATGGGGGTTTACAGTTATTGTCAATAGTAATTCTTTTTCTGAGTTCCCATTTGCAAATTTAATTTCTGAAAACATACTTTACTTTTATTCTCTGAATTATAAAAGAATAATACGCTTTTAGAAATACCTATTTATGTTGAATAAAAATGAAATTAAATTGTGAAATATATAATTTAAAGGAAAATATGCACAGAGATTTTTGAAACAGTAATAGATTCGTCTTCCTGCTTAAAATTTATTTCAAATTTAATGACTTGCATTAAAGTTATTAAATTGCACATTAAAAATTTTACATTCACAAAATAACGAAATGCCAATAAGATTGGCTCAGGAGGAAGCATTTTGAATTTGTGATAAAGCCTTTCTTTATATTTTGGTATTTTTTTTTCCAAAATAAAGTTGAAGGAAGAATATGTAGTTGCAGAAATAAAGCGTGGTTAGGGAAGATAAAATATTCGTGGTCATACACCGCAACAGCTAAGCAAAAACCGAATTAAATTAGGACGTTGACCGCAATGGGAAGTCTCTGATAACAAAAAAGAAAAAACTGTGGCAGCGTGGCCTTCCACATTTACTTTATTATTTATTTTATCCCCAAACACAACAGAAATGAAATGGAAGTGAATGACTTCCTCAACGAAAATTGGGAAATTATGTACATAAAGTTCTTGGTCGTGTCTTCACTCAAAATATATTGAAACTTGTAAAGCAAGGAGGTCAGCAAATTTTTAGAATGTTTTTATTTAACTTACCATTACTTAAAGTAGATCTTATGATTTTATTTAAAGAAGCAAGTTCGTTTTCAGTCTTTTCGAAATCCAGTTCTTGGTTCTTTAATGGCGGAGCTGAAAAAAAATTTGGTTCTGTGCCTAAACAGGCAAATTCTAAGTAACCTTCTTCTGAAAGCAGAACAAGCGCTCCTGGTACTTCTTTAAAGAAAGCTCTGGAAACGCAAACCGGCAGAAAATGTAATTTAGCAGACCATTTGAGCATCACGTCTTGATAGATTAATAAAGTATTTGTTTCAGTTATGATCAATGTGGTTAACTTTCCATTATCTTAAAATATGAAACTTTAAAATAAGCTGTTTTGTCATATTTTTAATTTACCTGAGAGATATACGCAGAAACAAGAGGGAGAAAATTCAAGTTTCTTTAAGAATTTCAACCTGCCACTATCTGTGAAACAATATAAGTTCTTTTCGCCTAAGATCGAGGTGAAATTTTGTCTGGTGTTGTCGTCGTATACACTCTGCATGTCCAGGATATTTTCCCCTAAATTAAAACTCCAATCACATAATACCTTCTTGTCAGAGTCATTGGCTTTAGTTCCATCTCGCCCAGCTTCAGACAGAGTTCTGTATCTACGGGAAAACTTTAAAATCTATGTTTTTTTTGTTGACATAAAACTCGTATAATTAGAAGATATATAGGGTGATTCAGTTTGGTATTCGCGGCCTCATACCTTCTTTACTTTTAATAAAAATATATATACCAAACCTTATATACTTTTAAATGACTTAAAAAACTACATTAGATGAGTTACATAAATTAAGATTACCGATTAAGATATGTCAAAAATGCGATAATCAACTTTTTTTTTTAAATGACCCTATATTTTTTTCGAGCGATTTTTGTAAAGCATGCTGCTGGATATAAAAAGTTTACAGTTCAATCAGAAAGTTCTTGGGAAAAAAGCAATAAAAGCAATGGCATTAATTTATTATTTTACTGTTAAATCGTTACTTTTGAACATTTTGAAATTTAAAATTCATATTGCTATTTGTTACTTTACCATCAAATCGTTACTTTCGAAGCAAAATTTATTACTTAATTCAGTTCAAACAGCACATATTTAAGCATGTATGTAATTAGAGTCGTTATTCTGGTTCGCCCACCTTCACTGCCGCCGGAGCTATTAACTTTTTATATTCAGTAGTACAGATAAGAACATGCCTTACAAGAAACGCTCAGAAAATATACATCTAGGATGTTATTTAAAAAAAAGTTGACTATCGCAATTCTGACATACTTCAAAACAACAGAAATGGCACTATATTCCTATCTCGTAATCATTTCTTCAAAGTCCTCAGTCTGCTAGTATTATATGTATATCTTCTAATTATATGGTTGGCATTCAAAACCTGTAGCATTGGAGGTGCCAATTTGAACCAAGTGTAACAAAACTATCGCTGGATTTAATGTAAGCGATAGGTCCTGGAAGGAGAAAGTCGGGCAAGAAGCAGCAAAAGTTGAAATTTTCTTGCTCAAAAAAATTTAGCATTCCATCCAGTGTTTGAACGCACACGAAATCCCGATTTAGGGAACCCCCAAAACCACATACTATGAAATTTGCAGCTGATCGTCGGAGCTTGTGTTCGTACATTAGATTCAAAACATTTTCCGTTCCTAAAGTTTTTTTTTTTTAATAGAGGCATTAAAATGCAATTCAGCACAATTTATTACCATGTTCGGCAATTCCCTCTTTTGTCATCAAAGAAAAAACGATAAGGCTTCTAGGATGCAATATGGCAATTTGATTTTGTGCAGAACCTCTAAAACAGTAACATTATTATTTTTGTGTAATGTTTTGAGGTTGCTGTGCATAAGCATGAACAACTGCTGTCTCGTAGTAATGGAAAACACCAACACTGAGTTTAAGAACTATTTAATAACTCCAACAACTATTTACAAAACTCTTACAATTAAAAATAAATTTGAAATATCACTTGAATTGAAAGAGGAGTTTCTGCGCTGATCTCATCTAATGGTTTAGATAAAAGATCAATCGGTACTGACTTTAAGGTGTCGTTTTCTCCTTGAAGAAAATTATTCTTCGCGCATTACGGGAAGGGTTGAACCAATCAGAAGGTCTTGCATTTCCTTCTGGTAAATTGTTATTGGTTGGCATTGAAGTAGAACGTTACTAAGAAATCATAAATTGGGAAATTTTGTGTAGTTAGAAATCCAAAATCCAAAGGGTAAATTGCACATTAAACGGCACGTACTGCACCGCGGGTGTCAATCCTTAACGACTCTAAATGCCGTGTCACAAAGACCGGAAGATAAGTGGTAAAACCCGGCATTCAGGAGCTAAATTTCTAAGCGCATTTTCTAAGAACAATTTCGTGAATAATACATTAAAATTTAAATAATTGAATTTCAAACAAGTGTGGACTAAAATTATTTGAATTATTAAAGGTTATTGTATGACAAACTAAGATGCTAGCACTATAATATACAAGAAAATTTTAAATCGAATAAATTATTTACAACTATACATATTGAGAGCGAACATGCCGCCCGCGTTGAAAGGATTTCCTTTCAAATCAATCAGAACATTTTACTTGAACTAATCGTTGTCTTTGATCGGTAGCAAACATAACTTATTAATGGCTCGTTTCGTCACTCCCGAACTAGTTTGCACTGTTGCTGCACGTATCGCACCATCTGATCCTGGATGAACCTCCACGACACGGGCTGAGATCCAGAGATGCGGTGGAGTACCATCCTCCTTGATGATGACCAAATTGCCACGTTGTAGAATTGGTCCAGGGTTTTTCTGCCATTTCCTCCTTTCTTGTAGCTGGCTGAGGTATTCCTTTGACCACCTGGTCCAGAAGTGCTGCTTCAATTGCTGAACATGTTGCCATCGAGATAGCCGGTTTAACCTTAGCCCTGTTAAATTTGGCTCCAAAATTTCAGTGAGGGGTTCACCAATGAGAAAGTGACCAGGAGTGAGGAAGGATGGATCGTTAGGATCATCTGACATTGGAGTAAGAGGACGGGAGTTTAATACTGCCTCTATTTGAACAAGAAATGTATACAATTCTTCAAAGGACAAGTGGGCATTGCCCGCGATACGGTTTAGATGGTTTTTGACTGACCTTACCGCCGCTTCCCACAAGCCTCCGAAATGTGGAGATCGCGCCGGTATGAAGTGCCACCGAATGTTTCGCTCAGATAAGTAGTTGAGGACCATTTCTTGCTCAGTATCTTCAAACAGCTTCTGCAACCGTTGTAGTTCCTTATTCGCTCCAGTAAAGTTGGTAGCATTGTCTGAATAGATGTGTGATGGATGACCTCTGCGTGCAATAAATCTCCTTAATGCACTTAAAAATGCTTCACAAGACAAGTTGCTGACAAGTTCTATGTGAATAGCTTTACTTGCAAAACATACGAATACCGCAGCATATGCCTTTACTATACGGCTATTGCGTCTTGAACCCTCGTGAATGTGAAATGGTCCACAGTAGTCGACTCCTACGTGTGTGAACGGACGAGCTGGTTCGACCCTACCATGAGGCAAGTTTCCCATGATATATTCGGTAGGTTTTGGATTAGCCTTAAAGCAAGGAACACATCTTCTAACTACATGTCGCACGGTTCCTCTTGCAGCCAGTGGCCAATACTTAGCCCTGACAGCGGCTACTGTCTGTTGTACACCTGCATGTAGCTGACGTATATGTTCTTGTTCTATCAGAAGCTTCGTGAAGACATGACTTGAGGGGAGTATGATTTGATGCCTTTTGTCACGAGTCAAAGATGAATTTTGAATTCTACCTCCTACTCTCAGCAAACCATCATCATCTAGGAATGGATTCAAACACAATAGTTTACTTTTATTATGCAATGGCCTCTTTTTACGCAAGGTATCCAATTCTCGTGTGAAAACCTCTTCCTGAACCAGCTTAATCAGGGTGTTGTTAGCATGAACCAGTTCAGACATCTTCAATGGACCAGAAAGTGCCTCAGCGGGAGTACCTTTGATTTTGGCGAGGAGATTCAGCTTAAAACGGATACAGTATGCTAATATTCGTGTCAGTTTGTTTAAACTGGAATATCGTTCAAATATGTTAAAATTGTCTTGAGCAAAGAATACTTGAACGGGAGGAACATTGCGTATTTCTAGACATTTTTGATCAATCCCTTGAATATCGGTATCAGCTTGCATTGGAAAGTACTTCTCATCTTTTGAGAGCCAGTCGGGGCCTTCCCACCATAACTTGCAAGTGGCCAACTGTTCGGTTGAAGTTCCTCTTGATATAAGATCAGCTGGATTGTCAGTAGTGTTAACATGGTTCCAGTTTTCTACCTTCGTCAAAATTTGAATTTCACTCACTCGGTTTGATACAAAGGTTTTCCACTTCTTTGACGTTGATCTTATCCAACAGAGCACTATAGTAGAATCAGTCCATAAGCGAATAGATTTAATAGAACTATTTATGGAAGATGACACCTTTTCTACGAGCTGAGCCAATAGGAGCGCACCACATAGCTCCAATCTTGGAAGGGAAATGCATTTTACGGGGGCAACTTTAGATTTTGAGCATAAAAGATTGCTGCTAATGTTACCATTTGAATTGATGCACCTTATATATACACACGCTCCGTATGCCTTTTCACTGGCGTCAGAAAAACCGCAGATTTCTAACGTTGGATTGTTATCATTAAGTGTAACCTGCCTAGGTATTTTGATGTTTTTTAGATACTCTAACTGGGCTTCAAACTGTGTCCAAGCTGAGTGTATCTCTTGTGGGACAGACTCATCCCAATCTAATTTTAAAAGCCACAGTCTTTGCATCATTATTTTGGCAATTATAATGACAGGACTCACCAATCCCAACGGATCAAACAACTGTGAAGTTCGTGATAAAATGGTTCTCTTGGTCGTTTTGCTGTTTGTCCTTGAAGGGGACAGTCTGTATTGGAGTACATCTGAAACTGAATTCCATTGTAATCCTAATGTTTTAATTTCATCTTTTGTAATGTTTAGAATTGCTGCGTCCGTTGAGGAATTTGGAATGAAAGTAAGCAGTTGTGGATGATTTGAAGACCATTTGCGAAGTTGAAAACCGCCTTCTTGAAGTAACGTGTTTACTTCTTCAATAATCGTTTTAACTTCTTCTACGGTGTTTGCCCCAGTTAACAAGTCGTCAACATAGAAATCACTTAGGATGATTGACGATCCAACTGGAAACCGATCAGCTTCCTCCATAGCCAAAGATTGCAGTGCCTTAATTGCTAAGTAGGAGGCCGATGCTGTTCCGTAGGTTACCGTTGACAGTTCGTAATCTTCTATGCTGTCATTGGTATTGAATCTCCAAACGATTCTTTGCAACCTTGTCTGAGCTCTATCAACCAAAACTTGCCGATACATTTTGGCAACGTCTGCAGTGACCACATATTTATGGGTTCGAAATCTTATGATAATCGAAAATATGTCATCTTGTAAATTGGGACCGACCATGAGAATGTCATTCAAAGAGGTTCCATTCGTTGATTTTGCGGATCCGTCAAAGACTACCCTTAATCTGGTGGTTGAGCTGTCCTCCTTGATTACGGCATGATGGGGTAAGTAATAGTTGGCTTCTGAGAGAGTGGCCCGTTCTTTGGGAACTATTGTCATATGACCCAGATTTACGTATTCTCGCATGAAATTGTCATATTCTTCTTTAAGTTGTGGTTGCTTGGCCAGTTTCCTCTCCAGAGAATACAATCGCCTCACTGCGTTGCATCTTGACTCGCCTAATGTGGTTTCGCTTGCCTTCAGTGGTAGCTGGACGACGAACCTACCATTCTCATCTCTTCTAACAGTGTCCTTGAAGTGCGTTTCACAAACTCTTTCTTCCATGGTTAAAGCTGGTTTGCGTGGGCACTGTTCAACTTCCCAGAAATTCGTTAAGCTCGCTTCTAGCTTGTTTTCCAATGCTAAACTGCAAAACGTGCTTGTAAAGGTTTGAGAAATATTTCCTAACTTTCCAGCGATGATCCATCCAAGATGGGTTTTTTGTAGGCATGGTTGATTTTCTGCAAGCCTTATTTGTCCAACACATAATAGCTTCCAAAATGTTTCTGAACCTATTAATAGGTCTATCTTGTTTGAAATGTTAAAGTTGGGATCTGCCAACTTCACATTTTTTGGTATTGAGAGACTTGACTTTTCCACGGAGATTTGAGGTATGTTTCCTGCTATATTCTCCAACACAAGACATTTCAGATTTGCACGAAATGCGTTGTACATGGAAGATATTCCTGCTGTGACGCAATGAGATATGTGAGATTTTATCTTGTTGATTCCTATGACAGGCACTGATGTTGGATTCAAGACTAGATTTAGTTTCGTTGCTAAGTCTTTGGTGATGAAATTGGATTGCGAACCAGAATCGAGCAAGGCGCGACATTTATGAGCTTTGTTACGACGATCGTAAATTTTGACAATGGCTGTCGACAAGAAAATATGAGATATGTCCTCGGAAGAATGTGCAGAAAATGTTGTGGAATCACTTGGACTTGAAAGGTTTTGATCTTCTTGTTTTTGCTGAATTGGAAAATGTAGCAAGGTATTATGCCGTTTTCCACACTCTTTACAAGTCCCTGATGTACATTTGTTTAGTTGATGACCAGGTTTTAAACAATTGATGCATAGGTTCTTAGCCTTAGCTGTTTGTAAACGCTTTTCAGTTGTCAGTTGAAGAAAAGGTTTGCAATGATAGATAAGATGATCAGACTTGCATATAACACATGATTGTTTCTGAGTTACAACATGAGAAAGTGTTGATTTATTTGAAGAAATCTTTGGTTGTGAAGATTGGAAGAATTTCTTTGAAATGATTTCTAGCGTTTCACATTTGTGCAACAAGAAATCGGCCATTTCTTTGAAGGAGGGAATTTCAGATTTAGTGATGCTTGCTTCCCAGTCCTTATTTGTGTAAGGATCAATCTTAGAAGAAATTAGATGAATTAGCAAATCGTCCCAAGTATCTGTAGGACGTTCCAAAGCCTTTAATGCACGAAGATGTTTTAATACCCCATCTAGAATTTGACGCAATATTGCAGGATTTTCTTTGTGAGCGCTGGGTAATTCAAACATGTCTCGTATGTGTTTTTGTATAATTAATCGTTTGTTGCTGTATCTTTCCTTTAACATTTCCCAAGCTTCGCGATAATTTTGAGAGGTGATCTCTAACGAAGTAATGACATTTGCGGCTTCTCCTTGTAAAGATGCCTTTAAATAATGAAACCTTTGAATGTCGGTTAAGCTTTCATTCGAATGAATTAGCGAAAGAAACGTGTCATGATACGAGAACCATTCATCATAAGCACCAGAAAAAACAGGTAATTTAATCGTAGGAAGACGCACGTGATTAAATTGATTATTAGTTTGATCATTAACTTGATTGACCTTATTGTTTTGAGTCTTGCTATCCGCTATGTCAATTAAAAACTTCTCTACCTTGCTAGTTACTTGAAAATAATTATTTTCGAACTCAATTCTTTCTTCGTCAAGCGCGTCTGATTCTTCTAGAAGTTCAATCTGATCTTGAATATCTAGAAATTGCGATAAATATTGTTCGACTACACTAAGACGCCGTTTTATTTCAACTGGGTTGCTATTTTCCGTTAGCGAAGTAGACCATGTAATGAATCTTGTTAGAGAAGCTTTCAATTGTTTTTTCTTGTTCTTAAGATCTTTCAAAGCAGTTTCACTCATGTTGAATACAAATGTTGGCAGTATTAAGAAAAGGAAAGATAAAAGAAAGGTGTAACTCACTGATTGTTGTAGATATGTTAGTCGTTGGAATATTTGTTCTCTTCAGCTATTGATGGGACTGCGGCGATGTTTGATCTTGATGCGACGTTGGATTATGCTGTAATCCGGCTCGAAGGACCAATGTTTTGAGGTTGCTGTGCATAAGCATGAACAACTGGTGTCTCGTAGTAATGGAAAACACCAACACTGAGTTTAAGAACTATTTAATAACTCCAACAACTATTTACAAAACTCTTACAATTAAAAATAAATTTGAAATATCACTTGAATTGAAAGAGGAGTCTCTGCGCTGATCTCATCTAATGGTTTAGATAAAAGATCAATCGGTACTGACTTTAAGGTGTCGTTTTCTCCTTGAAGAAAATTATTCTTCGCGCATTACGGGAAGGGTTGAACCAATCAGAAGGTCTTGCATTTCCTTCTGGTAAATTGTTATTGGTTGGCATTGAAGTAGAACGTTACTAAGAAATCATAAATTGGGAAATTTTGTGTAGTTAGAAATCCAAAATCCAAAGGGTAAATTGCACATTAAACGGCACGTACTGCACCGCGGGTGTCAATCCTTAACGACTCTAAATGCCGTGTCACAAAGACCGGAAGATAAGTGGTAAAACCCGGCATTCAGGAGCTAAATTTCTAAGCGCATTTTCTAAGAACAATTTCGTGAATAATACATTAAAATTTAAATAATTGAATTTCAAACAAGTGTGGACTAAAATTATTTGAATTATTAAAGGTTATTGTATGACAAACTAAGATGCTAGCACTATAATATACAAGAAAATTTTAAATCGAATAAATTATTTACAACTATACATATTGAGAGCGAACATGTAATATCGGGTATTTTTCTTTTTTGAAAAGAAATACTTTGAAAATGGTTTTAAACATTACTTGTCCTTATTAAACGAATATGTGTGCTTCAATTTAAAGATTTCCAAACTTACGATACTAATCTTCCAACGTCTACTTGTAAAATGGCACTTGTTAAATACTTCTCTAGTAACAAGTCATTCGGATGAATGTCCGAACTTTCACCTGTAATACTCGGCTTGTATATTCTTAAAATGCCACTGTGATTTCCGATGAGCACGTAATCGAAATCTCCATTTAATTTGGATACTTTCAATGAGTTGTGATCAAACTCTTCGTCCGTAGCACAGTGATTAGCCCAAAATGTTTTCGATTTGAATAACGACATTTGTATAAATTGTCGACTTTTTCGATGATGAACCGAACTGTCTTGGTTAGGAATCTTATCGATTACTTTCCACCGATGTAAACAAAAACTAATCGATAAGTACAGAATTTACGGCAATTTACTAAAAATATCTCACTACTTGGTGACAGATCGTATAAAAAATGAGTAATCATTGTTTATTTTATTACGGAGAAAGTTCTGCGATTTTTTTAATAGGAGTGTTTAGTACATAAAGTTTATAATTTGATTACATTTTTTTTTATAATAGAAGCTTTCACTTATAAAGTAACATGCATTTTTTCAGGACGCAATTTAGACGAGAAACTGCGACTGGATAAAATTAATGTTACTATAGAGAGTGATTTATCAGTTCACCGCATATGAAAGCTCATGTAATTGTAAGAAGAAAAAAATTATTTGGATATAGAGGATGCTCATGGGAAACCGTTACAATTGCTAACTTCTTCATTTGCATTTCTATAAAGTAACTTAAATTAAGTTTCAAAATCTCTCCCGGTCGATTTTGTCATTTTGAGATTTTCAAATGTTTTTTAAATGGAACGTTATGTTTTTTTTTTCATCGCGTCGTATTCACGATGTCAAATTAATTATGTCTTTCAAATATTACCTCCCAAAGCCTACTATTTTATAAATGATTTAGTAAATAAACCTTGTGTTCGCTGTAAATGGCTAGAATAACTAATTTCCAGAGGTTTATATTTTATTAGAAAAAAAGATTTTATAATATCTGAGAAACTGTCAGGTTTTCCAGATGTTCAATTGTTTTAACTTTTTTAAACGGAACGTTATGTTGTTTATACAGGATGGGCCAACAGTGTATGGGTGGAAGAATGTGGCGTTACTAGTACTTACTAGTTTAAGAGCTATACGTAAAAAGTCTTACACTATTGGAAACAAACTTTAGTAAGAGATGTTTTAAACTATGTGTTCATATACACGGTATCCCATTTAAATTTTTTTAGAAAAATGGTAATATGCGTTGTGAATCACCAGGTGTAAAGTACCCGGAAAAAATTCGAGTTGATCATATATTTCTGTTTTCTAATAGTTAAATATAGTTAAATAATGTATCCACCAAAATTCAAAACAAAATATTTAAAAATAATTCATTTATGGAGTAACAAATTTTGCCATTTTTTACCGGTAAATTGTCAATATCTCGAAAACGATAAACTTTAGGTCAATAAAACGTTATATTATTTTCGTCCACTGATAATGAGATATTTAATAGTGCAATAATATATAGGGTATTCCATTAAAAAAAAAGAACGTATGTTAGGGTCGTCACACGCTTGTGGAACACTCTGTATAAGTCTAAATAATTTTAGATTGTGCATCTAACCGATATGTATGTTATTGGGCACACAGATTTCAAAAATTTTCAATGGTAACGCCACAATCTTCCGCCCACGCACTGTTGGCCCAGCCTGTATATTATGGTGGTGAACTAATAAATCATGCTGTATATGTATACAATCTAAAGGCGGTTTCAGATCATGCCATGTAAAGGTTCCAAGGTTAGTGCGCGAATGGCATAAAATAAAAATCGGTTCAAATCAAGCGTGCGCGAACAAATAAATTTCTTTGATGGCGCACACAGTAAAGAATCAATAGGTAGCAGGGCGGACGTTTGGAACGTGCACACAACTGCGAAAAATACTTTAATGTTATCTCATGCTGAAGGATTAAACATTCTCTCTCGCACATCGATACTTTGCCCCTTTATTTCAGCTGCCGCTCACGTGTTTAATCTCGCGCTTACATGTACATATCGGCCGTGTGCTCTTGTGGTCTTACCTAATATATCGTTCACCGTGATGGCGGATAATGTTTGCGAATATTTGTTCGTGTGTGTTATTGCGCGTTTGTGCTCCGTAATCCGTCCGAATTGAAAGCGCCTGCAACGTTCGCAAATGTTTTGCACGGTACAGCGCGTTTAATCTGTACCCGCCTTTACAATTGGATATCGTTATAAGTAAAAAGTAAAATTAAAAGAGCAAATCATCACATAAGCATAGCTGTATTCTTTCGAGCTGATTTAAGTGAATGAATTGCATGCAATAAATTTTATTTGATCTGCCAACAAGGTTCATTACATTCAATTAATTCACGTAAATTATTTCTAAAGAATACAGCTTATGTAAAACTAATTGTTCTCAATAAGATTTTCAAGCAGTTAGAGTGTTAATTTCAAAATATATTATCCGGAGATAATTAATTAATTACTATTAGAAATCATCTACTCCTTCATTAACTTGTTACAATAAGGTGAAATCCCGCTATTAGCGATAAAATTTTATTACACTTGTTTAAGATAACTAAGAGTCGCGTGAGTCATGTGACACCGTAGTACAACAACCTCAAGGTAACCTATGTACTTAGCACTTAGATGTGGGCGATACAGGAAATTTTGTATCGAATTTCTGTATCGATACGTATCAATATATTGAATATCGGTATGTACCGAGTATCGGTTACCAAATATCGTATCGATATGTATCGATATATCAATATGTTTTAAAATATTGAACCGATGTTTAAAACAAAAATTATGATTTATTTTATAAAAACTTTATTCATTGACAAAAATATTAATTTTTCGGCGTATTCGGAGGTTAAACCTGTTCATTATGCGTGTCGGTATACCCGATATTTCGATACGTATCTATATTTGATATTTCGATACTTATCGATATTCGATATATTGATATCCTTACCTGGTATTTATTGTACAATCGCGAGCAGGGGAATTGACACCGATCGAGAATTTTGTTTTCCTTACTGCGAATTCAGAAAGTGAGGATACACTTGGACAGTTATACCTGCTATATGCTAATCCTCAGTTTTATGAGCTCGGGTTCTACTTAAAAGATGTTATTGAAAGATATTTAATTGTAGACATCCCAGTTCCCAGTGTCCGATTCGGCCATTCTAGAGGGACAAAATTGCAAATTTTAACTTTCTTCTATTTGAATAAAAAGAACATTTTAAGATGTCATCAGTGGTTAATGAACAAATATCGACACATTATATATTTTTGAAATCAGCAAAATATGGTCTTTCATGTTAGCAAACAATATACAGGGTATTCTATTAAAAAAAAACAGAAATTATATTTTTTTCTCCAATTTGCGATGCGCTTTTGTTTCTTATAATAACTCTAGAAGATAATAAGTATAAAACTCTACAACTTTTGTATTTAAAGTTTTTCCCTAGCTCCTAAAATATATCCTCTAGATAGGGTGCAAAATATAAAAAAAAATCCTGTACTTAATTATTAATCGAAAAAAAAAAAACAAATGAATAAATAGGACATTGATATATTTCCATAATTTTAAACAAGAATTATTTTATTTTAGTAAAATCTTCTCCTAAATTCGAAAGAAATACGACTTTCCTAACACATATTTTATTTCTTCTTGTGTTAATTCTGCCATCTTGAAGACTTTCGAGAACAAATTTGCCACAAATTCATTTCGTACCAAGCAGACCTGAACTGCAAAATATGAAGTCTAAATTCAAATATTTTTGGTCCATTGTACTACAGTTGAAACTCTAAAACCAACGTCTATTCCAAGGTTTGAGTTACAAGCTGCTCTGATGTTGAGTAGCACCGCTGGATAAAGTAAAATCAGAACTTGAAACAGAAATTCAAAACTATTTTTACTGGACTGATTCAAAAACGCATTTGTATTGCATAAAGTCGAAAACATAGAGTTTTAAAAGGCGGACAAATTACAATGGAACGATGGCTGAGTGTTCTATTCTTTTTGAAACATCCAAATATCTGTAATTTTACAGAGAACGAATCAAGAATTAGACATCTGAAAAACCTCAATATATTTACATTGAAAGAAAGGAGTGAGTTTCTATCAGATGTAAATAATTTCTCCAAATATTTGAGACTGGTACGAACAACTGCTTGGATATTTCAATTTATAACTAACCTAATGGTGCAAATAGTAGGAAGAAAACAAAATTTGAATAATACAAATCAAGAAACCTTGCCAACAACCCAAACAACAAGATAACTATGAGAGAGAATAAAGTGCGATAGGAAAAAAATTAGAAAATTAACAGAAGAGGATGCTCTTCGAGCAGAAAAAATAACAAATGTAGAGAAAATATGGTATAAACAAGTGCAGCGAGAATGTTTTCCGAAAAACTGAAAAATTTTAGATGTTCGAAAGAAGTTGAGAAGAAAAGCAGAATTTATAAATTAGCGTCATTCTTAAATGAAGAGCAATTACAATTACTGTGTATGACGGGCAAAATAAAAACTTTTTTTCAAGTGAATCGGTAATTCCTGAAGCCAACCATAGATTTACAAAGCTGTTGATTCTGCCATCTTTAAGACTTTCGAGGTCAAATTTGGTACCATGAAAAAGCTAACCATCAAAATTATGAATACGTAATCAACGAAATCAAACAATGATTTTGGATTCCGGGATTAAGAAATGCCGTAAAGAAGTTGAACTGCCTAGACTGTCGAAATCGAAAAGTGAAACCTGTGGCTCCTGAAATGGGATTGTTACCAGAAGCTAGATTAGATGCATATAACAAGCCCTTTGCTCTAACAGGAGTAGATTAGAGGCTAATGGAATACACGGAAGAACAAGCGAAGAAGTGAAAGCCTTCACTAAGCGGGGAGAAATGTTAAAAAATAGTATTTGTATGTATTAAACATAGTGACCAAGAAAAAAAATATAAAAAAAGTAAATAAGTTACGAATCTGACACGATTTGTAAACTTATGCGTAAAAACTACACTGGTTTTGATTCAATCAAAACACGTAATCTGTTCAATCTGTTTCAATAAAACGTAACTTAAATTACTCAAAGCGATAATTAAATCTGATGCACACATAAGTGCTGAAATATCTGTGTAATTACGCGAACATGCAGTAACCAAAGCTGCTTTCTTTTGCTTAAAAGTTTGAATCTGGTTTCGAATGGTTTGTATCTGGATTCCGTAGTTGCTGCGATAAAACACTGCAGATTTGAATTATTGATCGACAGTTCGCATGTAAATAACTGCAATTCAATCCAAATGAAATATAAAAATAATTCAATTCGGAAGGGAAAGGGGATTATCGATCGGGACTGAATTTTCAAAGAGAGTGGGGATTAATCCGTTTGCAAAAGAACCTCCGTCTTTGAATCTAAACGCGTTTGGACCATGTTTTTGTACGCGAAAGGAAGCAGAAGAACACAGTTTGAAGATGTCTGCCAATACGATAATAGATAACGTGACTTTTAGGACCCAATAAAAGCCGTGATATATAGGCGCCAAAATTGAAACAGCGGTGTGGTCACCTGTCAACAACTAAATCGTGCCATGCATGACTGCTAAAAATAACCAGAAATTAAACTGTGCCATCCTGTAATTTCTCTTTCCTTTTCAATTTCTCTTATAAGTTACTGGTTCGCATTTCAAAAAATTTCTGACGTTTCGGAGGTTATGTTTATAATTACGTATTTTGTGAGCTTACAGAGTATTTTTGTTGTTTAAAATTCTCGATGACAACAAATAAGGGCAATTTCAAACAGGTACATATTACCGCATGTATGATAGTAGAGGGATATGTCGTTTCTGGAATCTCCTCCGACCTTCACCAATAAAACTCAAGATCAAGGACCGTGGTTGAAATGACCTTGAGGTGACCGTGAAATGATTTTGATGTGACCTTGAAGTGATATCGTGGTGACCTTCCGATGACCTTGACGTGACCTTTAAATGACCTCGAAATATGGTGACTAAATAGTCCTTGCGATGATTTTGAAATAAGTACCCTGATACGTCAAGTCTCCAATTACGAGATCAGGATCGTCAAACTTAAGTTCCTAGTTCCCAAACAATCTCATCTTATTCTCTTACATCGTATTTTGACGATGCAGTGTTTTGAACGGAAATTTTCAAATAAGTTGTATTTGCCACATTGATCTTAAAAGTCATACTCTCACGAGCGAATTAAAAATAGGAACATTAACTATAGTCAGTTTTTTTTTTAATTAACTGTTCGGGATTTTAGGTTATATTTTGAACAGTACCTACACTTTATTATCAGACATATCAAAAAATGTTAAATACAAACTTTTTAGGAACTTTTTGAATCGCCAGCATTTACTAAAAAAGAAAACAAATAATGATCGGAAACTTAACAAATTAGTATCGATTTTGTTATATTTATTAAATGGAACACACAGTACATTTTTTCGTATTCAGAACGATATTTTTCTTCTAATTTCAAAAATATACTATGCAATTATTTTAAAATGTAACATAGGGATACGTCGGTACGTCTGTTTATACTAATCGATTCTTTATTTACTATATATTTTACTTTGTACTTTTGTGTTACTTTTAAAGCTTCACAGAAACACGATGAATTTTTATTCTTTATTCTTTCATATGCCAAATTTTGTTTTTAATGTACAATATATACAGCGTGTTACAGAATAAGTGTCCGACCCGTTAGGAGCGTATTACTAAGGTCATTTAAGTATAAATTTGCAATAAATAAATTTATCACAGACATTCCAAAAATCAACCTCCTTTGAGTCCAAAATGGAAATTATGATTCCTTTCCTATGTATGCATATACAAGTTCGATATCTGAAAGAATGAATTGCGTGTTATACATTTCTTTACGCAGATAGCCATAAACAAATACGTTTCAGAGATTTGTTTCAAGGTAAACCACAGTGTTCCCTTCTATTCCACGATTGCTCTTATCACGCAATACAGCTGTGCCAGTGCCAATCAAGCAATTTTTATCTGAATCTCCAATGCATTTTATCTTAAAAGCTATGCATACTAGACCCTTTATGCACAGAGTCTTTTTGTTTCGTTTTTTCTGTAGTTTATGGGTCGGTTCCTTATTTTGAATCACTCTGCATGTAGTTTGCCTATATTTGGTTTCAGAATTTTTAAATTTATTTTATACATATTAATTTGTGTTAGCAGTTAGCATTTTGTCTTATGAATAGTTTTTTTTTAATTATAATTAACTACTGTCATACATAATAAAATTCTTATTAATCCATAGTCCACTGAAGTAAATTCAAAAATATGAGACCAAATATTGGCAAATTACATATTTTTGGAATCAGGAGAAAAATTTCTTTCTTAATTAGAGAAAATATACTGGATGTTCCATTTAAAATAATAAACTCGGTATTGATTTGTTATGTTCTCGATCGTCATTTCTTTTCTTTTTTAATACATTTTAGCGGTTCAGGTAAATTACCAAAACGTGTGTATTTAACTTTTTTTTTTGATATATCTGATAATAAAGTGTGCAGGCACTGCTCAAAACCTAACCAAAAACCCTGTATGTATACAGGGTTGGGATAAAGTATGAATCCATCGAAATATCTCGGAAGTGGAATTGATGATTTTAATGAAATTTTGTACATGTAGATAGAAACAAGTGGCGCATGCGAGGGGCTGATTTATGTTTCCATTAAACTTCCGGTTTAGCCAGAAACGGCACTAACTTTTTTATTTTAAATAGAACACTCTGTATAATTTTACTTTTTTTGATACTCCTCTGCCTTCTGCATCCATTAACATCAGGTTTCATACCTTTATCTCTAGTCTTTAGCCAAAAAGATAACCTTTTGGTTTTCTCAAAAAATACCTCTTTGTCTAGTAGCTGGTGGAATTGATAGTTATTTTATTGTCAGCAACATCTGTCAGTATCAATTCCTACATCGGAAATGTTTCATTTAAGTGAAAAAGAACGGATTGAAATCTTAATGATGATCGGTTTTGGTGATCGTGTTAGAACTCATCAAGAAGTTTGCGACTTATTTAACGGTTTATACCCAGAACGAAATCCTATAACGCGCTCGGTTGTTGGTAAAACACTTAGACGCTACAATTTGAATGGGACAGTGAAAAATTTGCCAAAAAGTGGAAGACCAAAGACCGCAACTAACGCATTTGTTAGTGAAAATATTGCTACAGAACTGGAAGAGTCACCGCAAACTTCTACCACATTTCTTGCATTACACCATGGGATAAGTCGTCGTTCTGTAGCCAAAGTATTGAAACGCGAAAAATACCACCCTTATAAAGTCCACCTGATCCAAGAACTGTCAGAAGATGATTACGATCGTCGAGTAGAATTTTGCGAAAGAATGATGGAAATTTGTAATAGCGACGAGCATTTTGCAACTAATTTGGTATTTTCGCACGAGGCAACTTTTTGTTTAAATGGTTCTGTAAATCGCCATAATTTACGATATTGGTCTGTCGACAATCCTAACTTATTGCATGAAGCACATACTCAATACCCAGAAAAGTTGAATGTGTGGGCTGGAATTGTAAGGAATAGGCTTATTGGTCCATTTTTTATTAATGGTACACTGACCGGGGCGAAGTACTTGGAACTTTTAAACAATGAAATTATTCCTGCTCTTCAAGAAAATGGACTGCTTCCTCAAAATCTTTGGTTTCAGCAAGATGGAGCGCCTCCGCACTATGATAGACGAGTTAGGGATTTTTTGAATGTAACATTTCCCAATCGATGGATTGGTCGTAGAGGGTTTATTGAATGGCCCGCTCGCTCCCCATATCTTAATGCTATGGATTTTTTTCTATGGGATATTTAAAATCAGCTGTTTACGTGAGACGTCCAAATAATTTGCAAGAATTGAAGCAAAGGATATTGGATGAATGTAATTTAATTCGTAGGGAAGTTTTCGCAAATGTGTCTCAGGGATTTGTTCATAGACTTGCTTATTGCCAAGAAGTAAATGGCCAACATTTTGAACACTGAAAATAACTAAATGTAGTTCTTTTGCTCTTTAATAATACATAAAAACTATTGCAAATACAAAAAAATAAACAAAAAAGAAATAAATTAATATAGTTTAGAGCCAATAATTAAAAAGCTATCTTTTCGGCTAGAGACTAGAGAGATAAAGGTAAGAAACCTGATATTAATGCAGAAGGCAGAGGAGTATCAAAATACGTAAAATTATACAAAGTGTTCTATTTAAAATAAAAAAGTTGGTACCGTTTCCGGCTAAACCGGAAGTTTAATGGAAACAAAAATCAGGCCCTCGCATGCGCCATTTGTTTCTATCTGCATGTACAAAATTTCATTAAAATCGTCAATTCCACTTCCGAGATATTTCGATGGATTGGATGAAAGAATTGAAAATTTGATGTTTAACGTCTTCTTAAAACGTAAAATCGAACAGGCTTTTTACTAAATAAAAATAATACCATCGGAAAATTTAAACTCCTTAGGGCCATTTGCACCACTTTCAGTTAAAATTTAAGCTCCACTTAACTCCATAGAAACAATTGTTGCAACAAACGTTTCTATGGAATTAAGTGGAGCTTAAATTTTAACTGAAAGTAGTGCAAATGGCCCTTAACTTTTTAAAATTATTGTCAAAATTTAATATAGTATGTTTTAGCTTCATATTTCTCGGTGATTTCATATAACTTGCTTTCACTGTAGTTATTAAATAATTTTGAAAAGCTTAAGAAAGAAAATGCTGTTGAAGAGATTTAAAAGAATTCTTATTTATGTTATGTTTCAAGAAATGAAACCTTTTTATTTACTGGAAAAATATAGTAGAGTACTCGTATAGTTAAAAATCTTTTTTTATTTTTATTAAACGTAAATTTCTCACAGAAAAAAAAATAATCAATCTCAATATTTAAAAAATTCACTTTCTCTACTTGGATTACTCACAGGTATCCACATCCAGCCTACCTTGATGCACGCTTTTAAAATACTGATTTAGTGGGGAAATACACACTCTTTCTTCCTGTTACCGTCTAAAGACTCTGCAAGGTTTAGTGTAATGCACTGCTTTCGAACCGCCAGTTTAAAATTGTAAACTACAAAATAAACCATTTAAAGACAATAAAGTTTGAAATTATAAAAATGATATTAAACAGTGCCGTGGACGTACAATAATTTACAATAAATTATCGCTAACTCGTTAACGTTAATTGAAACTTAATGTTTACTGCAACGAAGGTCGTGCAAACTATAACAAAATCAAGATTATCACCTTGAATTTAATGTTTCTGCATCGCTTCAGTGTGTCAGTAATACCTATACCTTTAACATAATAAGTAATAAATAATTACTTTTTGTGGCGCAAAAACATTATTTTACCATCAAATTTTAATTATTGAGTGCTGCAACCGCTACTGGAATTACTGAGCGTTTACTGTAATATCTTCATTAATGAATGAGTGAATGAGTGTGTCAAGAACAAAATACCAGTGTTCCAAAATGCATGCTGCAGAAAGTTTGGTTTTGAGGATTTCGATTGTTTTGGGAATGGTAGCAGCAGTTGTAACCATTTTATATTTTGCGCCGTTACCACGTAAGTTTTACATAAATATTTTTTAATTTAACAAAGAAGAAATACTTAACATTAAACATAAGAAGAAAATATTATAACTGAATAAAAAAGAATAGTGACAGCTAATTAAGTTTTATGTTTTTCTTTTCTATAGTGAATTAAATTGTAAAATTTCAAAAAAGAAACACAGGAATTATTATACCTGGTGTTCACTTGGATTACGCACCATAGGAATTTCAATGCATTTTTTTAATCGTAAATTTCTGCTTTCCTATCGAATCTATCATAAAGCATTAAACGTCATAATCAGTAGTTTTATATTATGCATTAACTAATACTATCTTTAGTACCATTTTAAAAAACACAAGCTTTCAGAATTAAAAAGAAAATTAAATTCACAAACACTTTTCAATTCCACAGTTTAGATCAAGCAGGCAAACTTCTAATTAATACTAGCTTTAACTGGATTTTAAATTTTTGTAATCGGAAACAGATACATCAAACATTCATATTAATAAATATTTATTTATAAATAAGAGTAATAAAAAATGTTCTACATTAAATGCTGTAATAATAATACATTTCTGTTTGATATGTGTTCGATAATACGACAAAAAAAACATGATTTTATTTTGCAGGTATCGTACTGCAATAACATGACAGTGGCCTACTAGAATTTTTACTATTTAAAAATAAAGTTATACATTTATTTTGGTTCCAGAAACATATGAAACAAATAAAAAAACTTTAGAAAGCGAGCTAAAAATGTAATTTATTATGTACCTTACTTGACGTCTCGCAAATGTGATTATTTGCTTTATCAAAAGTGAATAAAGTGATAGTAAACAATTTAGCCTACTAATCTTTATAATAATTTGTGAAGAGACTATAGTCTATTTTTTTTTTAGGTAGGCAGAAAACGCGAAGTTGGAAATGAATGTGGCACTCCTATTAGCTAGTTATTTGTGTTCTTTTCTTTATTTTATTAAAACAGCAACTAGTTACTAACGATTGGAGTAAATTTTTTGACATCCGCTAGTTGTGTAACACGTTAAAATAATCTGTAAATTTCCGCCTATCAATAACAAATAGAGTATAGTAATTTCCGGAATATGCATGAATTTAGATGTTTACGGATTAGTCGACGAGGAAGTTGAGTTTGGTACTTCTAACCGAGGGTATCAAGGATTCAGTATAAAATTACGTTTAACTTGGTAAAAACATATGAATAGTCAGTATATAAATCATTAATTATTATAGTAGGCCAGAGCAAAGAACCATAATTTAAAAATTTCAAGATGTCTATATCTGGAAAACTAGTCTACCAGCATATTAATAAACTGCACAACAATTGAGCCCGACCGGATTTTTTTTAGCAATGCCCCCAAGCCTTCACAGTTCACGGATTGTGGTATCTATTGAGATGGTTGAGGTGGTTTTAGTTACTTGCAGTGAACCACTAGTGTGAGAAACAGCGTTGCCACAACGTATATCTTACTATAATTTTTTGAGGTTAGGAAGATAACTTTCGTTAATACATTTTTAGAAAGAAGTATTTCGATAGGAAACTTTTTCGTATCTTTGTAACTTTCGATATTTCTTACGGTTTAATCACAAATAAAGAAAATCTCAGTGGCTGCAACGCTTTTTTATTGAAAACACTATGCACTATACTGACTTTTACGTGCTTAATTTATTTATATTTATTTATTTAGGTTACTTTAGGTATCATCAAATCGAGCAGGGAAGGTCCTGAAACTTTTCTAGTTTAAGCTACTTCGTGAATTTTCAAATAAAAAAGTTAGCTATTGTAGCCATTTTACGTGAACACAAAGATTTTGGTACTAAAATAGTAGGCTTTGGGAGATGATATTTTAGAAACATAATTAATTTGACATCCTGAACGCGATGCGATGATGAAAAACCTAACATTCCATTAAAAAAAGTTGCAGACATTTGAAAATATCGAATACCTGATTATCATTTGTTTTGTTTGAAAGTACCATAAAATCGAAGAGGAAAGGTCCTAAAACTTTCCTAATTTAAGTTACTTCGTAAAAATACAAATAAGAAAGATAGCTATTGTAGCGGCTTCTAATGAACAGCCTGTATGTGTCTTAAGTGAGTAATCCTTTTCATTTTAAGGTTAAATAATGCATAATTTTATTGAAATTGGAGATTGTGGTTTGCAGTACAATGAAATTGGATTTAACCTCCTAATCAAAAGTTGTGTAGAAATTATTATTGATATACTAACAGTAAATGTCTATTTCCAATTGAAAGATCGATAATGTTTTAAGAATGTCTTAATTCAATTGTTGATTACGACGTATTTCACACATTTTCAAAGCGCTTTCCATCATTTAACGTTTATTACTTTTATTTAGTGCCTGTATTTTTGTCATTTATATATTTATGTTCTTAAATTCTCGTTACTCGTTCTTCGCCCTTATTGAGACATTCGATATACAGGTTGTCCCAATAATGGGTTCTCGGATGATATCGGTAACTACTGAAGGTACAATAAAGTTACAAGACATTTTTGTTTTGTTAAACTTTAAAGGTCTACAACATAAAATTATTTTCAGCTGTACGGAGTTAGTTTTATTAATGAGAACCATCCTTTATTATTTTAATTATTTACGAATTCAAGAAATTAAGATTATGGCCTTACATATTTTTTGTGTAGATTTTATTCAAGCTAACAATTTAGTAGTAGCCCCTTCGATATACAGGGTGAGCAAAAAAAAATCATTTTTTAAATGAATAAGCTTTTGGTAAAAAAATCTATATCTAAAAAGTTACAAGAATTTATTGTCACATTGTTACTGTCACACTCTCTGTGCGCTCTTAATAAAGGTAGCCGTTGGGGTAACGTAGCTCTAGGTAGAAGGTGCCGCTCAGGTATGGGCTAAAGGCACTAGGGGGTAGTTTACCCGATAGAGAAATGGATTTCTTACCTCGTCCCGGTCTTGTCTCGAAACAGGAAGGTCCTCTTCAGACAAAAACTCCCCACAACACTTTTAGGCTTTATTGAGCACCGCTATGGAGCCACCTTGCCGAGCCCACCTTCCTTGGACGGTGCCACCTCGACTCTCTCCCCGCAATTTCCCAATTATCCGTAGCTCAGCAAAGTGACCCGTTAACAATTATATACAGCTGTCCCGAAAGAGTCTTCGTGACAATGTGGTCACGTAAAAGTTACGGTTATTTCATGTTTTCGTTTAATACCCAAAAACTTTTTTTCATGTTGATGAGAAACGCTGATTAATTAAAACAAAACTTGAAAACAGGTGGACGTAGAGAATTTGTGAATGGTGATTTTGATAAATTTAGAGTTTATTTAATAATAAAGTTGCAGTTTATGAAGTAAATTTTTTTTTAGTTATTGTACCCATTTTCCGTGAACACCAAGATTTTGCTAATAAAATAGTAGGCTTTGGGAGATGATATTTTAGAGACATAATTAATTTGACATCCTGAACGCGATGCGATGATGAAAAATCTAACATTCCATTTAAAAAAGTTGAAAACATTTGAAAATCTCGAATACCTGATTGTCACTTGTTTTTAAGTACCATAAAATCCAGGAGCAAAAGTCGTAAAACTTTCCTAATTTAAGTAACTTCATAAAAATAGTTAAGGAAGTTAGCCATTGTAGCAGATTTCCACGAACAGCCTGTATTTGAAAATAATTTTGCATTATGCGGAATGAAAACCTATATAATTTTTATTAAAACGTTTTCTTGATAAAAATGAGTTTAAAAGGGCATTTTCCCACTCTTCTAGAAGTTTGGGGCACCCGTATAACCCGTCGTAGCACTCCTGATCGTCATGTGATAGAGTTACGTAGAATTAAGTGTGCGCAAAAAAAGAAAACAACCTTGCAACCAATAGTTTTTGGATTTATGAAAAAAAATAAAATAGCATTTATACAGAGAAAGAAAACAGTTTCAGTATTTTTTTATGTAATTTGTGTTTAATGCTACAAACAATACTGAACATTTGGTAAACTTGAAATAAAGACACTGAATCCTGAGTCCTGACTGGCACTTTAGCTACGCAAACACTGATGCTATTATTTTATTTTTTCTTATATTTTTTTGATTGAGACATTTTTTTCAACCTTTCTTCTTTAACTATGGTCCCCTCTGTTCAAAAATGCTCCATAATTTTTCTTTAGAAAATAAGTTCAGAAGCAAGAAAACAATATTTTGGAAAAAAATCGGATACTTTCTAGATGGTTTACGGCAGCGTTTCCCAAACTGTGGGGCGCATAAGTCTTCAAAGGGGGGCGCAGAATAAATTTAAAAAAAATTAACAAAAAATGCAACAATTTTATCATATTGTCTTTTACAGAAATTGCATATACATACAGAAGCGAGCAATAAATGTTGGTCGTTATTAATTTTCAAAGGTTGGCACCGATAGTATTTTATTAAGATTAAGGAGATTCGTGATTCGTGTCTTCAGTAGTCTCTCAATTTTTGTTTTGACACTTTCGTGGTAAAACACAAATAAAAATTTCTAATTTTTGCTTCAATAAAACAAATGTGCTATTACTGTCAGTTATGAAAGGTAATGAAGAGGCTCAAATATTTCAAAAATACTATGAAACCATTTCATAATCGTTAAGAATGAAGTTCAAGTTCGAGATTCGAAGGGGGGGGGGGTGAATCATAACACAGCTCAAAAGGGGGTCGCAAAACCAAAAAGCCTGGGAAACGCTGGTCTACGGTAAATTATTTTTTGTAAATTGGGATTCTCTTTTTATATTAATTATGATATGTGTTAATCTTTGTTTGTACTATAAACATATGATATACAGCTGGAGACAAACTCCAAAGCAGAATACCATACCGCATGAATAACACTGTATACCGATTAATGACTTTCAAGTTAGCTTGTATTGGCTTCATGAAGAGCAACAAAACGTATGCGGTTCGTATGCGCGAATTCCCTGCTCAATAGTGTTCGTGTCCGTCCGTTGTCATGGAAATGACGTAAAAACAAGAAATCTACGAGGTGCAAGACATGTTAAAAATAGTGAGTGAGAAAAATACCATTACATGTCCAGGTTGACAAGTTGCACTCCCAATTATTATTATAGCCCGAGAGCTATTGAATTTTTTTGTTTTATTTTATACCGGCTGAAATTTCTTAAGAAGAACGGTCCAAGTGGTCAGTCCAAATCACGTGATCACTTTTCTCAATTGGTGATTGATCAGAGGGTTTAGTCGGCACGCTGAGTTGACAAATTTGTGCAATTTGACCGTTTACTTACCGCGGCCTTAAAGTCTGATTATGAAATCGGCCCTTTGTGTATTAAAAAATTAATTTGAAATTTCTCTGTCTTGCACACGCGCATCTGCATAATCTGCTTTCCGTCGCATTACGTGAAATATTCTTGAACACTTTTCACAATGATGGTACACTACTGTCGAAAACTTTTAAGACGAAAAGCAGTATATCTGTTGGAATTTGGGCCTTATTGAAATAGCTCGTCTGATTTTAGAACCTTCTGCATTCGAGCCTCCCCGTTTCTCTCTCCCTCTCTTGACCTGGGGATGAGCAGGGTCATAAAATTCATTCACGAGACCAGGTAATCTGTTAAGCATTAAATAAGGAAATTCTAGGTAATGAGAACTGCGTAATTTGTAATATATTGTGACAGTAATTATTAATAAAATTAATACAGGTATATAGTTATATTTTGTGAAGTCGTGTTTAGTTTGTTAATTGTTATTAGTTTAATGTTATATGGGTTTTGTTATATTCTGTTTTTTTTATGATTCAATTTAGATTTTCATATTCAAATTGTTAACAAAATTGAAAGATATTAAATCAAAATGTTTTAAACTGCCATAAGTTCGGAATGTATTTAAATTTAAATTTAAGTTTGAACGTGTTATTGTTGTTGAATAATAAATAAACGAAGTGATGAGAAAAGGAAAACACTTTTTATGTTTCATGTGTTGCAATTAAAAATTTCCAACGCTAATTTAGATCAAACTGTTATACAGAGTCAAACAAACCGAGACAAATAAACCAAAATTATTTTATTATCCTATTTTTTCTGTATAAATCGAATGAGTAACAAAGCATTTTTAATGACACAACAAATGTATTTTTTTAGGTTAAAATAACTTTAAAATTAAAGTCCTATTATGAAATCTGACCTTACTGTTATATAAAGAATAAAGAACATTCTTAAAAGTGATGCAAATTTCTGTTCACGAAACCGGGAATTTAAATACAAATTGAGGAATTTAAGCATCTAATGAGAATGAAAAAGAAAAGAAAGAAAGAAAATGAAAATTAATACTAAGTAGGATATTGTCCCTAATATTTAATCCTGTTTAATTATCTCGCGCAGGAAGGATTGTATATCTCTACATCCCATTACATTTGTAAAATGTTGGTATTCTGGAAAATTTCCGGTAATACCGTGTATTATCCCAATTTAGTGTGTAGGTACACAAACAAAAATCAGTAGTAAAAAGTAACACAAATTGTAGTCAAAACGAAGACAGAAACAAATTGTAGTAAATATTCGCACAATTGTTGGACTATTTACCACAATTGTGCTAATATTTGCTACAATTTGTTTGTCTTCATTCTGATTACAATTTGTGTTACTTTTTACTATTGATTTTTCTCTGTGTATAAGAAGCTGCGAACTAATTGTCCTTTAGCATTGAACAATTTCTTGTGTCGGAAACTTTTGTTTAATTTCGTAGTGAAATGGAACGCAGAAAACGTACTACCGAAAGAGATAATCATTCCATTGTATATTGTCATAGGACCAACGATATCTGTTATTATTACTGGAAACGGTAACCAATATTTATTTATCAGGCTTGCCGCCGGCCGTACCATAAAAGCAGGTCAGCCGGCTAAATGTTGTTAAGGTTTATAATTGCAAAGCACGGATATTCATAAAGCCAGGGCTATTTCATTTCGTCTTAAAACTTTTCGACACTACCGTACGTACAAGCAAATCACTTGGCATTTCAACAGTTACTACTCTTATGGAATCATTTCATGAGTGCCCTGTGTAAATGTTAGGTTGGGCCTTATTCTTGAATGGAGGGAACAAACTCGCAAGAAAACGTGACGTCAAAATAACGTAAACTCTCGTACAATTCTGTATGAATCCTAAGAGAATTACGTCACGTTCTCTTGCGAGTTTGTTTTCTCGATTCGAGAATAAGGCCCCTGGTAGCATGTTAAACCCAACCAAGATGTTAGTTTTTTATTATTTAAAAAGGAGTATGTTAAAGATTCAAAAGGTACTTTATTTTAACTTAGCTATTTATTTTTTTGAAATTTCAAAAAAAAATTTGTACTTAACGGACGGACTTTTTCCATCAGATCATCCATAACTCTTTTAGCTAAGAATTAAGTATCTTCATAAAACGTTTCAGATGGTATAAAAACACTGTCAAAAAGTCCACTAGCTCTCGGACTAGATTAATTACTAAACGTTAGTTGGTAGTGTTAGTTACTACAAACACACTATTTAACTTGAGTATACAAAGTAATAACGCAATTACAATTACGAGTTGAGTTAATAACATCATAAATCGTTTAACAGCAAAACCAAACAAAATCAAACATAAACTTCCCAAGTAATATATACATATATTGCTTCCTGCAACAAAATTAATGTATTATTACTGTTTATTTGGAACGTTCGTACTTTTTTTAATTATTTTATTTTTATTTATTATTTTTTTAATTATTAAGGATTTCAACAAGCTGTAAAAGTGCTTATAAATCTAAGTAATATAACATTTATATCACTGCATTTATAAATATTGCATTTGTACTATGACGCTCAACATAAATGATACCATTTGACAGTTTCGTAACCCTTACGCTGAATGCTCTTAAAGGTGTACTTCGCATGCAGAAGTATAATTTATGTTGAATGTCGTTGTACCTTCTATAAGTAGAAATGGTGTTCGTGGTCGTTTTTCATAGTTATAAAAAAGTTATAATTGCTTCTTAAGAGTGCATAATAAAGTCTCTAAAAAACAGTGTTATAGTTTTTATTATGGTTTTATAAATCAGTTTAAACACCATAAAATAATAAATATACAGTCATATTTTGTCTACATTAGGAAAAAACATTTGTTACACACCATTATAAAGAGCTTTTATAAACGTTCTATAATAGAGAATTGTGCAAATTTTATACAACGACTACCGAACTAATATGTCAAACGAAGTAGTGTAGTTTTGTAATTCTTCTAATAATAGTATATTGAAAAGCAAGTTTCATAAGACATTTCATTTTAGCACGTCAGCCTCAAGTGGACAAGTACACTAGTGTTTTCTACACTATTTTTCTATTTTCGTTCTTCGATGAAAAACCAGTTACTAGTTCCCTCTTGAAAAAATTTATAATTACGATTTGGATTTGGAGGTACATATTTTGTGAGATTTCAGAAGAAGACAGTTTCTTTTATAATTAATAGTTAAGGCACTATTGAAGAAATCAATCAACCAAAGACTCAATCTGTACATTTTAATAAAAGAGAAAAGCATTTGCTGAATGCACTTATCTAAGTAAACATGCTGGTTAATTGCTTGCAATTAACTTTCATCATCAAATTCATTCATAGAGAAGACATGTTCTTAAAAAATTTGACCATTCAGATCTTATACAATTTTTTGTGCTTTTGATTCCCAGTTCTGTCAGGTAGGTACCGCTTATTTCTTACGCTGCATTTGAAAACTGTACGATTTTTGACTTATTTTACTCACCTGTTTCAAAAAATCTTGCGTTTACATTATTTCCATAACCGTGGGCAATTTTTTCCGCTCTACTTAAAAGTGAGATGTGATATTATGTTTGAATTATTTAGCTAGAATTCTTATTAAGATCCCAGATTTGTTGCTGTTCCAAATTTTGGTTTTTACAATTTTGTCGCTTTTCTATCCCAATCCTTAATTTGCGTTTTGAAGAAAATACCTTCACGCCACGTTTAACGCATATTTTAAGATTGAATTCCAAGAAATTTCTTTTCTTTTGAAATACGTTATCCAAGAACACGTGTATATTATTCAATTAGGGCCTAATTTTTACAATGACAAGATAAACACACTGTAACACTATTTTCGGAATAACTCTTACTTAGGGTATGGAAGGAGGGTAAAGGACATTGGGCGAATAGGTATTTTGTAATTATTTTACGTTTGTAATTGGACCTAACAATTCGAATTCATGTCGACACAATTTGGAAAAAAATAACTTATAATTGAAGCACTATCTTGTTCGAAGAAAATTATTATAAAATATTCACACAGAAAAAAAGATTTTAGTAAAATAGGGGATAGCTACAAATTGTAGCAAATTTTCTCACAAATTGTAGCACATTTTACTATACGCACAATTTAAATTCGTAAAATTTCTTTGACTGCAAATTGTAGCAATTTTATACTATTAATTTTTTTCTGTGCAGAGTTACATCTAATTAAAAGCCCACCATGGGAATCTAGTTAACTATAACAGATACAAAGACGGTTAAATTACAAAAAGTTGTGCTATTTTGGGGTCTATAAAAAATGCAAAAATCCTGTCTACTTCTATGAAATTCGCATAAAGCTATACCATTTATGTTTATTTTAATATCAGCTATAGTTAGAGACGAGACATCATGAGATGAGAATACGACTCAATCCAATATCATTACATCTTCAAATGATGATTTAAAAATAAAAATCGACCTGTCCGGCCA
The DNA here is from genome assembly GCA_036172665.1 of Prosopocoilus inquinatus. Classification (NCBI taxonomy): domain Eukaryota; kingdom Metazoa; phylum Arthropoda; class Insecta; order Coleoptera; family Lucanidae; genus Prosopocoilus; species Prosopocoilus inquinatus. The sequence continues at coordinate 49,717,022 of CM069870.1, forward strand.
TTTTTACGACACATTCTTCTTAACCATTTTATAGAATTTGTCCGTTACTTTCGGGAAACACTGTATATGACGTGTATGTATTCTGTTCTGAAATTAACAGTATCTGTTAAATTAATCTTAAAAGGTTTTGGTCGTTAATTTTTAAAAGTCAAGGACTTATACAAAGAATTCGAACAGGGACAATAAAAGTATTGAAAGGCTACAGAAGGAAAAATTAGACTGTAAATGTTTATAAATGCTAACCTTTAATTATTTTTAATTGACGTTGCTCCAGATTGCACGCAATTTGTTTTTATTCGTGCATGACTTTCGCTTGCTTAGTTTCTTTTTTATTTGAGACACTTGCAGTTACTTTTCTTGTTGATATTTGCTTATTTATGAAACTGCAATAATTAATCTTACATTTAATTATATTATTATAATTATAATTACTGCTTACAAACATCAAAGTTTACATTTAACTAGTATTCGTTTAGGATCTTTTTAGACTCAGAGTAGGCCACGTTAGGGTGATAAGGGTGATATTTTTGTTGATAACATTAAAAAATACATTTGTCAGAAAATTGATTGATATAATTTGTTCACAAGTCAAAATCCACCACCTGTTAGCATTGTTGGTATAAACGTAAGTCATCTGTAAAATATTATCAAAATATTAAGTTGGTAAGATATTTGAAGTTTCGTGTTATGTCACATTAAGGTATTTCTCAAATCAATTTTAATACTAATCATATTATTTATATTTATTAAAAAATCAGAACTCATAACCTTCTCACTTATTTCATACACTTGCCATTTTGTTACCAAATTTCTAACTAGAACACCGTTGCCAGTTGTATTTTTCATAAGGCAACGCCGGACATGGTCTTTGTGAACAAATTATACATTCGTATCACGCAGTTTGTTATCTGAAGTACATACAGTCGGAAGCAAAAAGTTTACACAAACTACAGTTTCCTGTAATAATTCTTTCCAAAAATGGTAGGTAGTGATTAAAGACGACTTCACAGGTAACATTTAAAAAGTTAAAAACTATCAAAATTAACAAGTTTAAAACTTTGGTAAAATCTGTGAATTCGTCTTTAATCTATGGCATTTTGAGAAATAGTAATTACAGGAAACTACAGTTTGTATACTTTCTTTTTGCTTTCAACTGTACTTAGGTCAAAAGCTTCTCAAATTATAAAATGCAAAGAATTTGTGGAATAAAATGCAAATTACTGTTGAAAGCAAAAAATAGTAGACAAATACAGTTTCCTGTAATAACTCTTTTTCAAAATGCTGATGTTTAAAACCGACTTCACCAATTTTACGAGTTTTAAGCTTCTCAAATTTGTAAGCTTTCAAAATCCTTAAATGACATTTGTGAAGTTGGTATCAAACAATACTATTTTGAAAAAGAGCAATTACAGGAAACTGTTCTTGTCTACTATTTTTTGCTCTCGACTGTATTTGACGACATTTGATAATAACCGCCTTTTTATTAATTTCACCTCGTGGTCGGCCGTAAATTGATACTTACGCAACAGCCCTAATCGACCTGACGTATGAAATAGTATTATGCCATTTTTAAACTAATAAAAGGAAGGAGTTTTACATAGAATCCAATCCCGATTTGATGAACATGATGAACATTTTAATCACTTATTGTGATTTTATTTTGAATTTTGAATGAAATTTATCAATAAAACTTTGAATTTTAAGACATTTTTGATTGATATTTTTTTTGTGAACACTATGAGACATTTTTTAAAAACCCTAGTTGATTTTGACCCTTAATTTACAAAATTAGGTTGTTTTAATGTCGGAGCTTTTTTTGAAGATTAATTACGTCGTTTGAAGAAAAAGAAATCAAGTGTATTTACAGATTACTGTTTAAAAGTAAATGGTTTAAAAAAAATAGTTGTAAATAAATTGTTATCTTTACGTTTCTCCAGGCAACTCCTACTTCAAGTTTTTTTTTAATCACGTTACCTTTTCGTTTCTCTTGACAACTTGTTTATCTTTTTTCACCCCTTAGAAAGCTATCAAGTGTCTGTTTTAAGTTTGAAAACTAATTTCTTACAATTTTTATCGGATAAGAGTCGACGTCAATGATAAATATAATAAAGAAAGTTCAATTATTTTCTTAACCACCGATATTGATGTCACAATTTTTTATCTTCATCATCGCATATTTAAAGAGAAATTCGCCGACAAATATAGTTCGCTGGAAACTTTCATGTTCTTTATTTTTCTATCCTATCAAAAAAGAAAGCACTATCTGATGTTTTACGTAACTGAAAATAGCTCATTAATATCTTCTCTTAATTACATCTTTATTCCTTTAAACTTAAGCAGCAATTTTAAGTGTTTACATAAGCCGGTTTATTGCGCGAGTTACGCAACGGTAAAAAGACTTTCACCGTTGAAAGCAGACATCTGTCTCTTCCGCATGTCTCTTCCGTTCTCGATTCACTAATTAATCCAACATTTGTTCATAAAATTAGTATCGAACTGTTAAAAAACTACTTTTATAAGTCGATATCGAGCACTGTCAAGATTGCATAGAATTGGAGAAACTTGACCGACCTGGAAACTGCTTGTACTTTCATAATAATTAGCACGAATAATATTTATTTATATTTTTGCTTGCTATCAGAGAAAGCGTAAGCGCATTAGCTTAAGGTAATTGCATCAAATGTACGATGCAAACTGTAGTGCTTGCATACCTAATGGAACTCAAATGCATGTTATACCGGATCTCCACTTTGATTTCATACCAAGGAATTTAAATGAAATTATATTCAAATGTTAATACCTGCTATCCTATTAAATATGTATGTCATAAATAAAGTCCGGATTTATATGTGCTAAAAAAGTGGAAAATAAGTTTTTTTTATGCGATTAAAATGGATCAAAATATGGATATTATATGCGATAAAAATTTTATTTTACTTATACATACTTTAGAATAATAAAAACATAAATTGTTTCATATAAGTAATTTTAACACTTAACACTTAAGTAGTAGGATTACAAAATATAATCAACAGTTGATTTAAATTATTTGGGGTAAAATTTTGTCGTCTGTCTGTCAAAATATTTTTATAAGAGGAAAACGAACGCTCGACATCGCATGAAGTAATGGGCGCAAATTTCATGGATGCTACATCTTTGGGGTCCATGTCCAAATCCTCTTCACTTTGACCTTTTAAAACTAAACAGATTTTCCTCATTTTATTGTAGTCAGGATTACGTAATAGAACCTTGTCTAATTTTGCCATTAACTTCTCTCCTATCTCCCCTGGAATTGATTTTACACTTTCAATTGCATCATCGACCACTTCAAAAGAATCTAATAGAGCCGTCTGGGATGATTCCAACTTTTTAATGGTGGATATTAAAACCGAAAAATGAGTTTTAATTAATGCTAATTGATTCCCGATGTTTGTGTTCGACATGCATTCCTTACAAATTCTTAAAGCCGCTGAATTGGAATCATCCAATTCTAAGAAAATTTCCTTTAATTGTTTAAAGTTATCTGCGTAAAAATTTGCTGCTTCAAGCCACGTACCCCATCTCGTAATTATTGGTTCTGGTGGTAATGGCAGGTCAGCAGCTAATTCTTTATAGTGTTGTATACGCAGTGGGGCTTTAAGAAACGCCTTTTTTCCGTTATTGATCAACTTATTTACTGTTGGGTATTCTAGTCGCACCAATTCAGCGAGCCTATTCATTGCGTGAGCCATACAAGTGAAGTGCATCAGATTTGGGTAAAACACCTGTAAAGCCTGTCCTGCTTTTATCATGTAGGCTGCTGCATCAGACACCATTAGTAATATATTTTCCGATTTAACTTGATTAGGTGCATATAAAAGTGTCAAGCTGTCGTTAATATAACGTGCGATCGTTGAATGATTTGTTTTTTCCAAAACTGCACTATTTACCAAATAAGATATTGGTGCAACTGTGTTGCTTAATACTCCTGCTAACATATTTGCTACATAACGACCGCAGGCATCTGTCGTTTCATCAACTACTATATAAATATTGTTGTCGCTAAGCTTCTCTCTTATTTTCTTCATCCGTTGCTGGTAGCATATACTTAGATAGTTTTTCCGCAAAGTCGATTCATTTGGAATATGACGATTGCAATATTTTTCCAAAAAAGTTCGAAAACTTGCTTGTTCAAGTTTATGCCAAGGAATGTTTGACTCTGCCATAGCACTGCACAAGTCTAAAAAGAATTCATTTCCTGTGTCACTGCCCTGTGAGTTACTGGCTGTTGAAGAAATAAAAGACTGCTTAAAGTTAGACACACATCTTTTCTCCGACTCCTTATGGAGGTTTGTAGCCAAATGTTGATCAATCTGGTACTTTTGGTCTGACGACACCTTAAAATATTGTCAAAATGAAAATGTGATTTTTAAGAGAATTTGTAAGGTATCTACCTGTTTTGAGCATGCGTTGCAAAAATTAACTTTTCCATCTGTAGTTAGATGTTTAAATGCTTTAATCCATTTTTTCAATAGCTCGGATCGAGAGGATGCTACTTTCGGCATTTTGAAAAGATAAGCACTGAATTTATTTCGTCTTTAAATTAAATAAGAAAATAACAACTAATTCGCGTTGATAAATACACTAGTCACTAGTCACACACATTCACGGAGTTCTTATCTCAAACTGAAATGCAAAACATAAGTGCAAAATGCAAGTGCAAGTCGCTACAGATTCCCAGAAAATCACATTCCGGGAAATCGTAAAATAAAGTGGCCAGACGTTGAGAAGAATAAATTACTTCTTGGAAAAGCTGCAGACTTGAATATTGACCGTATATGGAATTATAATGTTATTTATATCAATATATGGATAAATAAATAAATATGCGCTAAAAGTCTAAAATATTAAGTTATATGCGAAATAAAACTACCATTTTTGGGCTTCTCTAATCGACAAACATATAAATACAAAACGCCAAGTTTAGGTATGTTAGCGTAAAAAACTTGTAAAAACTTATAAATCCGGTCTCTAGTCATAAAGTATTAGACGACATAATACCGTGTGTCCACTTTGATTTGGGACATTTGCGCCACCGATACATTTGCGCCGCTCGGGTTAAATATACGGGAAACGGTTAGGTAACGTCATTAGCAATTCTACATTTGCGCCGCTGTCCCAGCATTAATAATATTCTTCTAAATTTTCGACTACTTTAGTAAATTATTTTTCTGCTTCTGCAAATTTTAAATAAAATTATTTCTATCATTTTTAATTGCGCACGTGCACATAATATATGTATAATATGCAATTGTTTATTTGTAGATCTTCAAATCATTATTATTTGTTCTTCTGAACTAGTATATTATTTTTCTAAATTAGTAGAATTTTGTCTTGTATTTTAGTGTCGTCACTGATATTTGTTGAACGTAACGTAAATATGAAAATATTAATCTTCAGTTTTCACGTTAAAATTTCTATTCGGCAATCTGTTCTTTACGGAACTAAACAAGCTTTTAAGATTTTTAATGATACATAATTGAGGTTATTTTTCGCGGCAAGGGATAGTTGTATATAAGAATATATAACTAAGACCCACGTTCGTTAATAGTTGTCATTTCAAAGCATCCTAGAGTTTTTTTTAGCTGTACATACGTTAGTTAGGTTACGTTAAATAAATGTCAATGAGAAAATGAACGATCAAGTTAAGACATACGTTAATTTTCCATGGATTTCTGCGAGTTTCAACTGTACAAACTTTATATTCATGGCTAAAAAAGGAAGACGCTTACAAAATTTCTAAGTGGCTGGCTATTATAATAGCCATTATACACGGTGGCCAGAAAAATGCGGACAAACGCCACGCAGGCCTAATCTTTGTTTAATTCTGAGTTGACAATCTTAATTGAAAAAAGTAGTACAGTGCTTTCTTAAGTCACACGAGCAGCTTAAAAGAATTGTAAATTTGGCAACACCTAATCAGACAAGTACTGTGGTAGTAATCATTTTATTATTTACTATAAATCAGGTAAATACGCAAATTAGCAAGAATTTTATGTTAACATGGATACCAATTGTATTCAAATTTAAAGATAATATGAAAAAATTATAAGAACTGTTCAAATTGGTAGCCATCAGTTTCCAGATATAATTCCAATCTTCGAGGAAGCGAATTCAAAACGCGCTCCAACATATCCGGGGTGATTAATCGAACTGCCGCCGTAATTTTATTAATTACATCCTCTTCGTTCACTGGAGGCGTTGCATAGACCTTTTCCTTTAAAAACCCCCAAACGAAAAAGTCCAGAGGATTAATATCGGGAGATCTTGCCGGCCATGCTATTGGACCGTTACGCCCTATCCACCGATTCGGAAAGTGTTCGTTTAACCAATCCCTAGAAATTCTGGCATTGTGAGCAGGGGCTCCGTCATGCATGTACAACATGTTGGGTCTCAAATTCAGTGGAATATTATCCAGTACTTCTTCTAAAACGTTAACGTACTCAATTCCATTTAGACGATTTGGAAGAAATATTGGTCCAACAACTCGGAGATTTAAAATCCCCAGCCAAACATTTACCGAAAATCTTCTCTGATGTCCAATTTCCCTTACTGCCTTGGGATTTTCGTCCGCCCAAAAATGAAAATTATGGCTATTAAAGACGCCATCTCTCGTAAACAAGCATTCGTCGCTCCAGAGAATATGCAATAAAAAGTTCGGCTCTTCTTGAATCCTTTGTAAAATATTGTTACAAAACATTCTTCTGTGCACATTATCGTACACATACAAAGGCTGCACTTTCCTTGCATGAAACGGATGCAACAAATTTTGAGATAGTACTGAGTGCAATGTTGTTTTGCTAGGAATATTTAGTTCCCGAGCTATTTGTCTTGTGCTGGACGTCGGATCTTCGTAAACAGCATCCGATATTTGCTCTTCTAATTGAACTGTTCGACGCCCTCTAGGTCTACCACTGTTACGATAATTCGGTATAAAGGAGCCAGTTTCTCTAAGTCGCTGATCCATTCTACGGAACGTGTTGGTGGATGGATGTCGCCGTTGAGGATACCGTATTTGATATTCTTCTTTTGCCAAGTTTGCATTTCCATTGCAAAATCCGAATACCATATACATGTCGGCGTATTCTCCAAAGGTAAACATTGTTCGGTACTAAGAACAGCACAAAATGTTTATCTTATTTCAAGAGCCAAATGTCACATGAGAAACGTCAAAAATTGACAACTACTTACTACTTTTAAACAAGCAGCCTTACAGTACCACGTTGCCATATGTACTTTAATTTCAAAAAAGCCAATGAAGAAATGTTAAAAATGTAAACCATTGGTATTAATCGATTAGTTACATCAATGCATTTGAGATAATTCCATTTCTAAATTTCACTACAATGATTTTACATAGATAAATTTGACGAATTTTGCTAAATTTTAGCCGTACATCTTAAGGTTTGATGGTCTCGTGCGCCTTAAGGAAGGACCGCATAACTTTTTTGGATTAAGATTATCGCCTCAGAATTGAACAAAGAATCGTTCTACCTGGCGTTTGTCCGCATTTTTCTGGCCACCGTGTATACAGATATTATAATACAACAATAATGTTTATTTCCCCAAAATAGAAATTTTAAAAGGTTGGTCATTCATTTGATGTTGGTCCTGAATTTATCGGTCAAAAAGTTTGAGACTTTGTCAACGTTAAATTTAAAACATAAAGGAAAAGCCAGCTTAAGAAAACTTTTCTAAACCACATCTTCCAAAAAATGAAGACATTGTTTGCGACTAGATATCCTGATTTGTCCATCTGTAACTTTTTTTTAACTTGGAAGCAAGCAAGGTGTACGATGGTCGACCGCAACAGTTAGCGGAACTAAAATTAAAGAATCAAGAAGTTGCACGTATGATACGGTGAGTAATTGAAAATGTTGTAACTTACACTCCAAGAGTGCATAAATGGTGATGATGTCCACTTATCAAGAGATATTAAAAGAATAAATAAAATGGCATGTCTTACTTAACAAAAAACTGTAGAAATATTCATGTTAAAATAGAAACCTGTTTTAAATACAGGAGTTTTAAAATTCCCCGCTTCAACGGCGGACCCTGTATAAATAAAAGTAAATATAAAATGTAATAAATATAATTATAGGAAACATTAAATATTTAAGGAAGTGCAATCAACAGAAGAATACATAGAAAGTATAGCAATTATAGTTAAAATAGGTAATAAATGTAAACAATTCACAAAAGTAAACTTGTGTGTGGATAAAAGGTGAGAACAAAACTTGGGAGCATAATAATATAACAACCAGTAAGTGATATCACAGCAAAGTACCACACAATTTATACATATGATTATTTTTGATCTGCAAGAAATAAGTTTTCAGATAAATTTCCTCAGGAAATAAGAAGTTTATAGGTAAATTTTCGCCTGTGCAAGAAATAAATAATTTCCCAGAATGGAGGCGCAAATGTTCAACTTTCAATATTTACCTGTGCAGTTATTGAGTACCTTTTCTTAGAAGAGCGCAAATGTATCGGTGGCGCAAATGTGCCCGGCGCAAGTGTCCCGGATTCTGATTACCACAAGGCGGATAGAAAAAAGTGAAACGCTATACTGTTTCAACGAAGCGGTGCGATGTTATAAATAGATTGTGTACACGTCTCAACATATTTGTCAGCGCAGCGCGTCTAGCCGATAGTGAATATTCGGTACGCCAAATAAATAATGCATTCGTTAGGACGGCATGATTCACAATAATGTCGCGGTTGACTGCGATGCTCGGACACGATGCGCACGAGAGAGTGTGCTGCAGAGACGTGTCGTGCTTATATTTAATTCAAATCAACTAAATTGTTGTTTCTAAATTCAAGAAAGAGCTGTTATTAGCTTCTGGAATTATATTCTCAAACTGGTTTTAGGCAGTTCACTTTTTTAGATCCTCCGATTGCTGATTACACACCATAGGAACTTCAATGCATTTTTCTTTAATTGTAAATTCCTGCTTCCCTATCAAATTAATTAGCAGACATTATTCAATATCATAATTTAGATCAAGCAAGCAAACTTTTAGTTGTGATGCTTTACTTATTTTCAAACATAATTCGTAGTATTTATTTATTTAAATTATATGAGTAAAATACTATAACAAATTTTCAAATAATTCGCCGTTTCCTGCAACAAAATGTCTTGAAAGTTTCTGGAATCAAAATAAATCTAGGAGGGCCACTGACTTTAGAGTTCCTGTATTAGATAAGAGTTGGGACATACAAGAGTCAAGTTTTGATTGGTGGCTCCAGATTTCATGGATAATTAATATTGGATAATTAATTTAAAATCTGAAATTGACAATGCAAATATTTGAAATTAGTTGTCATTATGCCTGGATGTTCAACAGCAAATTGCAAAAAAGGCTTTCTATAGCACCAGATTTCTAAAAAATTGGAATAAGACTTGGAACAGAGTTATATATGGTATTAAGTTTCTTAATTCAGAAGTGAAAAAACGAGAATTGTTTAGGTATTCATTTTATAAGCAGAGTTCGGATACTGCAAGGTCTTGAAATTGAGTAAAAACAGATTGAATGCGAAGTTGAGATACATGTAAGTAAGTGCCTTGAAAAGTGCAGAACTGTTCAAAAACTTTTCTTGTTGAGTGGAGTCAATGAATGCTCGTAACAATGAATGAGGCTGCTTGTGTTGTTCAAATATAAATATTCACGCCCAAGCACTTGCAGCAGCTGATGAAATAACTTAAGTATTACAAAAGTGCGAAAAAGAAAATAGAGTGAACGGAATATTGAATAACAGAATTTAGTTGCAGAAGATGAGGCTGCACCTACAATGTGGTAGTTCTCTGGAATACACTAAAATCCTAATTTCGTCTAATTCTGATTTGAAAAATAATAAAATAAAAACAAGGAAATTTATCCCCTTGAACCGAAAATTCGATAGGAACTGCACATGATAGCAATAAACTTTGCAAAATAAGAAAATATTACGAAAGGACATGCTAAACGTCTTGCAAAATATTGTTTAATGTTTTTTGTGACTGTTAATTTTTTCACATATTGATATTTTTATGTTTATTTGCATTTATAAGAATTTTTCAAATAAAACTTTATATAAATTTGACGAGTGCGCAGCATGAATGATCTGCACAACATTGGCTACGAATCGTGTTCGGAGGACTATTTAATGAATCAAATCCTTCTATCCCGTTTTACGCAAATTAAATAGACATTTTCATTTGTTTAAAATTATCACTTAAAGAAAATGGAAATGAAGAAAATTAAGATTTTTCGTTGGTTAATGAACGTCAACTGACAAATAAATCAAATAGTCTTTTTAATTTTCAAAGCCTGTGTTTTTTTTAAACACTCTAAAGATCTTACTCACTCTTACTCACTCTAAAGTCTTAATTAATGCACAACAAAAAGCTATGTAGTATGCCCTTTAATGCTTTATGATAGATTCGATAGGAAAGTAGAAATTTACGATGAAAAAAAAATGCCTTGAATGAAATTCCTATGGTGCTTAATCAAAATGGGCACACACACATAGAGTTTGCGCAAACACATCGTTACGTTATAAATGCAATCGTTATAAAATAGAAAATGAAATTACTACTTAAAGCCTATAGATAAAGCATAGTATTCAAAAGTAGTCTAAACTTATACAAATATTTTTCAAATTTTGTGCTTGTCCCCTCAGTTTTGAAATATTAACTACTAATTTATAACGATGCATTTATAACGTAACGGTGCTTTTGCGCTAACTCTATATTATGTAGCCTTGTGTTATGCATTAGCAAGGACTGCTTTTATTAAAAAAAAAAAATAAGTACAGATATTTTGTACTTCCACAGTTTTGATCAAGCAGGCACATTTTTAGTTGACCGATTTTGAGAGATTTGTAATAAAAATAGAAGCGTCAGACATATATAATTCACATTCAGACATTTCATTTATTTTGCAAATTAAGAGGTACTACACCAAATGCTCAATTCGCCGTTATATTATTGCCAAATATGTTCCAACCTATTCTTTTTTACACAAGTTTCTATGAACGTTTTACTTAGCATTCTAGGAGTAATAGCTGCACATTTTTTCACGATTCTATTTTTCAACTTGTTCAAATTACATCAAGGAGCCAAATAAAGTTTTGGTTTTAAATAAGGCCACAAGAAGCAAAACCGTACCATGTAGCATAAATTAAATCAGCAACATACGTTACCTTATACTATTTTCTGACATGTACCACTTGAAAATCTATTGATTTTACTGTAGTTGTTATCATTATTAATCGTTTTCGCAAATGTTACATTCGTCCGCACCTGCCCCAATGCGGAATATTTTCAGTAATAAAATAATGAGAATTACATAATTAGTACCCAAATAAAACAGTAATTCTATAACAGCATTACAAAAAAAATATATTTCATGAAATATAAGCGAAAATGTATTTTAAATTTGAAAAAATTTCAATTTTTATATAATTTTCTAGCTATTTATTTATTATACTTCGATCAAATTGAATGTAAATTTTTTTATCCGTAATAGATATAAGATTATCTAACTTAATAATCTACGTCTTTCAAATTTTATTAGTCAAGTAAATTAGGTTTATCTTTTTAAATTATTTAATTTCTGGGTAGTTCTTGCTCGTGAGAATTGCAGAGAATATGAAACAAATAAAAAAAACTTTTTAAAACGAGCTAAACGGTAATTTATTGACTTACTTGACGTTTCGCAAATATAATTATTTGCTTTATCAAAAGTGAATAACGGAAAATATAAACAATTTAGCCTACTAATTTTTTTTTAATTAATCGTGAAGAGATTGTTTGAGGTAAAAAAAAAATTATCAGCAAAGATATAACTTGTAACCAAGAATATCATTACTGATGCGGCCAGGCCCGTCTTAACATATACTCCAGTATTTACTGCAAGAGTTAGGGAAATCCTGGTAAAACCTAACTAGAGTACACAAATAAATTGTTGTAACAAAAATAACAACAATTCTAACAATAATAAACCAAAAAAATTATATAATAATATAGTTTTTCTAAAAAATAAACAGGGAAGTTTCCGATTATTATGTCTCATTTAATGAACTTAGAAGACTACAAAATATATCGTTCAAATTTGCAAAATCTGTTCTTTTATTAATTGAATTATTTCACATTTTTATTATACACATTTCAATAAATCTACGTTTAAACGTGTTACATTCCTGATAAAGAATTTTCGCATTTTCAAAATCAAAAATATGTTTAGTTAAAAGTGAATGTTCTACTAACATTGAATGACTATCATTCTTTTTTTTTGATATAATATTTATGCTGATCTTACCTTTTTTTAAAATTTTTTTATCAGGAGTTTAACACGTTTAAACGTAGATTTATTGAAATGTGTAAAATAAAAATGTTGGAAAATGTTGAATTGGCAAAATGAGAAAATGAGTACGTTTATTAACAGAATTCGACGACATTCTAATTTTACACATTTCTATGAAACGTCTTTTAAAAATATTAGATTGATTAAAAAAAGACTTAATATAGTTCTTGTTACCTACACGCTTCTCCGGACAACTCGTATTTTTAGTCCTTTAAAAAAATCATGTTACCTTTTTGTTTCTCTAACAACTTGTTCCTCTTGACAACCCATTTATTTACTTTTTCATTCCAGACGAAGTTATCAATCCATAGTGAAACTCTGCTCTTTCCTATTTTAATAATGTCTGTTTAAACTATTTTCTTTTAATTTTCGTTGGACGAAGTCGAAGTCGACTTCAATTGGAAAGTACGGGACAATACGACTTAAGTACGTACTAATCGTAACATTTGCAAATTGCACCTTTTTGCGACGGTCTTCAGTAAAGAACAGAAAAAATAATTTTTCCATTTCTTATTATTCATAAAGAAAAACATAACGCAAAGATAACATACATAACATAACATAACAAAAAGATTTGTACGAACGGAAAGTTATCGTAATTAAAAAAAATAATGAAAATAATAATGTTTGGAATTTTAATATCATCTTATTTAATTTTCTTACGGAGAAATTTTCTAGTGCTTATTCACCGACGTTAACGCCTTCGGTTTTTTTAAGGTAACATGTAACACAATTACTTTTCTTCTTCCAACAACTTTCTCCTTAATTGAATTCAACACAGAAAAGCCCGGTTTCGCTCCGGCTACATTGTAAATAAGTACGTACAACACATCCCGTTTATTGCCTACGTTGCGAAGAAAGCCACTTTTAAAACGAGTTCTTTCGATGAAAGGTTGTGTAAGGTGAAGGTGAAGGCACGGGTTTTCTCTTATAACACAGTTACTTGACATGCATAAATTTATGAAATGTATCGGCAAAATGTTAACATTAACTTGAGAGAAAAGATTCGGCTTCAAAGCTTTTGAATTGTCGGAAATTAATGAAGGCTAATGAAAGTTTCTCAGAATAACGTATTGTAACAGTTTAATGCTCTTTCATTATCGTTTTAATTGTCTACAATATAAATCACGTATACACAGTGCTTCTTTTTAACTGGGGCCATATACCGTTTCAAATTGAGTGTGCACTGAAAGGATCTCCTAAACCATAAGAGATACAAATTCGGTTAAATGCAAGAAAAGTTGCACGAATCAGTGCCTTATTCGTATCCATTGACAGAATGATTTTTTCTTGTTTCTTCTTGAGATATTAATTAAAATGTAAAAAAGTCGATTTTGTTTTTCTTTCTGTACCTCTTTTATTATAAATTATTTAGAAATTCGAATTTAACTTTCTACAGGCACTTCTTTTTCTGCTGCGAATAGGGGTGGCAGAATTGGAGTTAAATGTTTCGGCTTCCCACGACCATCATCAATTTTGATCATTTTATTATTCTATTCGATAGCATTTCTTCTCCTGATTGTAATGACTATATCACACTTAATATTTGATATTAATTTGAAGCTTAAATAATATAGATTTTTGTATGAAAATTTTGTTTAATACATAATTTCAAATTTTTGGTTCATTTTTTTATCTTTTTCAAAGATCATGTACCAACAGGGCATTTTTTGCGAGTATCATATTCGTGAAAATGTGAATTTGTGCAAAATTTACCCTCATTTTTTTTGACATACATCAAGCAACTATATATACAGGGAGATTCAGGCAACTCTTCCGCTTATACCGGAAGTTGCTGTCAACTTTCTTATTTTAAATGGAATACCCCAATTTTTAATGCATTTTCGAAATTTTCATAAAATTCTAAAAATATTTTGTGCAACATGTGATACAAGAAAAATTAACTGTTTTCGAGATATTTTAATTTTTTAAAAATAATTCAGACTTGCAGGACGTTGGTTTTGATACTGCCATCTTTGTGCAACAAAAACCATGATGCCCATTGTTGGACTGTAGTAAGAAACAGTAACATTCTTTCAGATCATGTCCAGTTTTGCACTTGATTGCTTACAGGCTGGTTGAAAAGTGACTTCTATTCGAACTAATTTCAACTGTCTAAAAGTCATGTTTTTAAATGGAAAGCCTAGTATATTTTTATACCATGTAACTCAGGATTAAATGTTCTTTCGTTCTGTATTAGCATTCCCTATACCTATCTCTTATAGTTGACTCGTTATCGATGATTTCTCTTTAACACGTAATTTTCTTCCATTTTTCGATATTATTTTTAAATAGTGGGCTATGAAAACTAGAGAAATTTTAATTTTTGAAATCATTCGTCTAGTAGGAATTAAAAAAAAACAATTTAATCGCTACGAAGAACCAAAAAAATGAATATTCAAACACAGAAACATTAAATGTATTTGATGATAAAAAAACGACAATTCAAGAAGTTAATCAAAAAAATTTTTATATCGAGGGAAGTATGTTATTACTTAGATACATAGAAAGGTATTGCTAATAAATAATAGCTGAGGACAACTTAGAGCCAATATTATAACTAACAATTTGTGTATTATTTTTAATATTTTTGATTTAATTATCAGTTTGTTATATCGAGGAAAATGCGTTATTACTAGATACAATAGAAAGTTATTACTAATAAATAACAGCCGAGAACAACTTAGAGCTAATATTATAACCAACAATTTGTGTATTATTTTCAATATTTCTGATTTATTTATTAGTTTTCATAAAATTTTGTATTGTAAGTGTTTTTCTCTTTATAAATGTGTAAAAAATCATACCAAGAATTCTAAAACATGCGGCATATGTAAATAAAAAGTTCAGATGATAGAAGTGTATTTAAATATTATTTTTCGGTTTTTAAAATGAAATATAAATTACAGTCAGAAATTAATTTAAAAAACCTCCGTTTGTTAAATTTTCATAGCACACTATTCAGAAATAATACTGAAAAGTGAAAAAATTGATGTGTCAGAGAGAAAGTCATGAATAGAAAGAGAAACGTAAAAGGTGGGTATAGCGAATGCTAATACAGTTCGAAAGAACATTTAATTCTGATTCTTATGGTATAAAAAAATACTGGGTGTTCTATTTAAAAAACATGACTTTTCGACAGTTGAAATTAGTTCGAATAGAAGTTACTTTTCAACCAACCCGTAAACGATTTTGTGTAAAATTAGGTATGACCTGAAAGCTTATGAACATAACCTACTATAGGCCAAAAATTGAAATTATGGCTTTTGTTACACAAAGATGGCAGCATCATAAACAAGGTACTGCAGCTTTGAACTTTTTTTAAAAGATGGAAATATCTCTAAATCGGCTAATTTTTCTTGTATCACATGTTACACAAAATATTTTTAGAATTTCATGAAGATTTCAGAAATACAATAAAAAATGGGGTATTCCATTTAAAATAAGAAAGTTGACAGCAACTTCCGGTACAAACGGAAGTGCCCGAAAGTTGGAAATATTATATTTTAATAGATCATTATCGCTAACTTATAACCGCAAAATATGAAATAGAAATTCAAAGAGGAAGTCCGTAAATTTTTAATGAATGGGTTGCCTGAATCTCCCTGTATAGATAGCCGGAAAGGTTAAAATTTTGTGTTACTTGAAAGTATTCTTGCAAGATTCACATGACTGTAGATTAAAAATTAATCGAATAATCCTCTTTTGAGCAACAAATATCCTCTGCTTATACCGACCATTACCCCATAGTGTTATGTTGTACGCCAAAACACTATGCACCATTGCATAATAAACCGACAGTAACCTGTCACCTGGCAAAATATTTTTAAGTTGCCGTGGCGCAAAATACGCTTCATTTATGCGTAAGCTTACATACTCCACATGACTGCTCCAACTCAGATCTTCGTCAATCATTATTCCAAGGAATCGTGTACTTTTTACCGATTGAACATTGGTTCCATTCAGCTTATAAATTTCCTGTTCGGTAGACCGACAATTAAAAAAATTAATTATAATTGTTTTTTCAGTATTTAATATTAATTTGTTATTGAAACACCAATTACTGAATTGCGAGTTTACTATCGAGACTTTTTGCTGGAGTTCCGCTAAGGTCTGTGCCGAGACAATCATTGAGGTATCATCCGCAAATAGCGTTCGTCTTTCAGATTTAACATATTTTACAATGTCATTAACACATAAAAGGAAAATTAATGGTTCCAGCACCGATCCCTGCGGAACTCCAAACTTTGTTTCGTACTGGGAAGAATTAGTATTCACTTTTTCTTTTATACTAATAGTGTGAGTCAAAATTAGAAAATTAGGCTTTTTCATTTCTTTACTAAAGCTGAGATACCTATGTGGCACGTTATATTAGGACCACCCGATATTTATCGGTAAAAATTGCAATAGTGTAATGCATTATTACAATAGTGATATAGAAAAATATTAAATAATTTATTATAATTTACACTATAGCTAAGAAAATGAACTAAAAATTTAAATTACGTATTAAACAAAATTTTCATACAAAAGTCTATATTATGTAAGCTTCAAATTAATATCAACTATTAAGTTTGATATATCATTACAATCAGGAGAAAAAATGCTATCGAATAGAATAATAAAAAGATATATGTTGATCAATCAATTACACAATTTATTACAAATTACACAATACCAGAATAACAGGTGCGTCATTAACATAATTATTTATATTATTAAAAGTTGAAATTATTAATGAGCAAATATTAATCGAGTAGGTCAGTCAGAAATTAATTTGTTACACAGATATTTTTAGACAACAGAACTAATATGTTGACCTACTTGATTAATATTTAATCATTAATAATTTCAACTTTTAATAATAGAAATAATCATGTTAACGACGCACTTGTTATTCTGGTACTGTAGTAACTGAAATTAGCTCAAATTTTTAAGCGGAACAAAAGCTATCATGAGGTAAAATTTTTACCATGTAAAATCCTATGGCCTGAGTTAAAAAAGTCACTGTGTATTTCATTTGTTAACATATTAATTCAGTTAGAGGCGAAGAGAGAAGATTTGGTTACATTTCTTAAACAATTTTATTTGTGCAGTAAATTGTATCAAAATTTAAATTCAATTAAAAACGTTCTGGAAAGTAGAATGTGGTCTGTTCCCAAACTGTATATGCAGCACAAACATTGTTCTAAATTTTTATTCTTAACCAAGTTTACTAGCTTACGATTACAGAAGAAAATTATCTAGCAATTCATTCATTTTCTTCGCTCTATCTCTATACTATTTCACTACTTTAAAATTAATTTGGAATAATGTTTATCAATTAAGAACCTCTCGGAGAGTCTTCTTTAATTGATGAACCTTTCACAGAAATTTCTTTCTATACAGTAATCAGTATTGTCATATTTAAATATTTCCATTATTTGGTCATTTATACAATACAGTGTGATCCATTTAGAATGGAAACATCCCTGTAAAAATATGTTTAATTATCTGATTCGAACGATTTTTTGAAAAGGTAGAGCCTCACAAATTCTGCTCTACTCCAATGAAAATTTCATAATACATATTAATTTTTAGGGCGTACTATGAATTTTCTTGTACGTCAAAAACGACTAAAAGTGACTATGGCTTTTTTACTTAAAACCTTAGTACGTCATTGGATTCCGGAACCCTTTATAAATGGTAAGTTTAGTGAAAAATTGTTTATAATTAAAATATTTATGTTAAAATTTAAAAAAAATCTTATAATAAAATTTTAAATAAATTATATTTAAATGTTTCTGTTATTCATTTATTGTTAAAAGAGTTTTAATTCTTCTTACTAGTAAAAGTATTCAAAATATCCATGGCCTGCTTTGTATTATTTTTAAGAAAATATCTGAAACCAACTGAAAACGATCCAGTATTAATTTTGACATAAACCTTTTAATTATAATCACTT
Source organism: Prosopocoilus inquinatus (assembly GCA_036172665.1). Lineage (NCBI taxonomy): Eukaryota > Metazoa > Arthropoda > Insecta > Coleoptera > Lucanidae > Prosopocoilus > Prosopocoilus inquinatus. The sequence goes on from CM069870.1 coordinate 49,735,355, forward strand.
TTTCATGAACTTAGTATCAAACTATTTAAGAAGTTCCCGAATTCATTGATGAACTCAGATTTTAAGAAAAAAATCGCTGATCACTTTCAATAATACAACTTTGGACGCGTCATCAAGCGGCCAGGGGTTTGACGTTATACTGTGCGAATTTTTGACGTAGAAAACATCAGAATTAAAATATACTCTCAGAAATTTTCATCAGAGTAGAAAAAAAAACGTTCAAATCGGATAATACACATATTTTTTTAGGAAATTTTCCATTCTAAATGAGTCACGTCCAAATGACACAAGATGAATAATCTCCGGCTTTTTCATTATTGAAGTAATTTAGTTTTTTTTTTAATTACAGAGCCCCATATTAAAAGCTGTGATCGTCCTTGCCATGAGTATGACTGGCCAATGATATGTCGATATCAATTAGTTTTAGAAAACTACCAGACTTTAGATAGGTATGTATAGTTTTTTTTTCTGAAGTTTTCCTGAAATCCTTTGTTTTGTTTTGTTTTTTTATTAAATTCTTTTTTCTTTATGATAAATTACATTTGCTCATTTTGATTAGAAATATTTTGAGAGGTCGTTCGTGATATAATTAAGTTTAAAATATCAGTATAATGACGTTTAAAAAATCAAAACGGTCTGGAAAGGTGCCTACAAAATTTTTGTAGCGAGTTCCACTTGTTGCACTGGTGTGCACTGGTGTATTCTCATCTCGTTTTAACTTTATGTAATAGTACGACACAAAGATATCATGAGTGGTGTATAACAGGGTGATAAGTGGAACTCGCTATTAAATGGATGTTTTAGTTAGTAAAAAAACAATAGAAATTCGAATACTGGAAACTCTACACAACGAATTGTGTTTCATCAGGTTGTCCCTGAAAGTTAAACATCACAAATCACATGTTTTTATTATGACACTCTAGTTTTTGCGATCTGGTTCAGTAAAGTGTCTTATAAGCTAGATATCTATAAAGGAAGGACGAAAAGTTTGATAGGTGCCAGAATCTGACATGATAAAAATTATGACAATTCCACACCAGTAATCTAACTATTAGCGTTTTCGATTAGGGTGCACTATGTGCACTGAGTGTATCTTCATTTCGTTTTAACCTCATGGAATAAAACAAGAGGAAAATACACTCAGTGCACATAGTGCACCCCAATGAAAACGCTATTAGTTTCATAATGATACCAACAAAAAAATGTCACTCAAACTCGCCTACTCTGACGAGGAAACCAACTGAGTGCATTATAGTTGGACGAATGTTCAAGCGTGATATTGTCGCCATTTATCGAAAACAAAATATTTCCCCATCAACAATTTATCAGATTGTAAAGGAATGTAAAAAGGGTGTACCATGTATTAATTTGTCAAGAAGCGGTCAACAAAGAACTTTGAGTTACATGAGGGAATAAAGATTGATCGGAGCCGTTAAAGACAGAGTTGGAGTTTCCCAGCGAAGAGTAGCTCGAAAATTCGGTGTTTCAAAAAATACGAAATGTGGCGGCTCCGTTAGAAAGAATTCCTAAATGTTGTGCATTAAGGCGCATCTATTTTTTCAACAAATTTGATGGTAATGGATCATGAGTACAGAACGGAACTCAGTACATGTACAGGTTGAAGGGAGGAGTAGGAGCAGGCGGTCGCGCCTTCACATCCTGCGTTGATTTGAATGTAGTAGGACTGTGATTCAAATCAACGCAGGACCCGAAGGTGCGACCGCGCGCTCGTGCTCCTCCCTTCCATAGGCACATGTACCAATTTCCGTTCTGTAATGATATTTCACATTGTCCCACGCAGATATGAGGGGAAGCGATAGTGTTTATATCAATGACATAGAAATCACACCAGATAATCTCAAATTCAAAGGTAAATACAAATTTGAGGACAAAATTTTCTTATTTTGGGCTGATCTGATAGAGTAACTAAAGACTGGTACAACGCACACGACATAATTTTGTTCCTAAATTAGATAATCCTCCCAATACACCTCAGCCTCAGCCAATATCTAAATACCGGGTGTCACGCGTCATGTGCTCACCCTTCTAGAATCTTTATTTATTAATCAATTAACCTGAATTTTGGAAACAATAAATTAAACAGAAAATGTAATTTTTCGACATACTACTAGTCGTTATAGGACTTCCAGTTTCGCAATCAACTTTCTTATTTTAAAAGGAACACCCTACATATTTTTACATATTTGAAATCTACGGATCATTACAAATCCGAATACGTATCAATTGATAATTTTGGTTTCATGACAACAAAAAAAAACTTTTTTATTTTTCAATCTAGATAGCTATGAATCGCATTTTTTCGATCTAATGCGATCAACTGTTTCGAGAAAATCACTCCTTTGATTGTATTTTGCTTTTTAACATTTTTACCGCATTTGAAATTTTCATTAGGTCGTAACTCATTTCTTTTAATAGAAACTCATAAGTTTCTTAGCTTAGTTCAACAGAACATTTTTTTCTGAGTACGTGGATAAAAAATTTTTCTTTGAAAGTCATTTGAAATAAAGAGAGAGTAAAATTTCAATAGACATGCTCTATTTTAAATTATTCTCAAAGAAAATATGACGTATTTGGTATCAGCGTACTCAGAAAAAAATATTCTCCTGAATTAAGCTAACAAACATTGAAGTACTATCGAAAAAAATGAGTTAAGACCTAATGAAAATTTCAAATACTGTAAAAATGTTAAAAATCTAAATACTATCAAAGGAGTGATTTTCTCGAAACACTTGATCGCATAGATCGAGAAAATGCAATTCATAGCTTTCTAGATTGAAATATAAAAGATTTTTTTCGTTGTCATTTAAACCAAAATTAACAATTGATACATATTCGAACTCATAATGATCCGTAAATTTCAATATGTAAAAATTTAAAATAAGAAAGTTGATATTACTTCTGGCGAAACCGGAAGTCCTATGACGACTAGTAGTATGTCAAAAAAAAATTATTTTTTGTTTAATTTATTGTCTCCGAAATTCAGATTAATCGGTTAATAAATCAAGATTCCTCCTACTATTTTTTGCTTTCTGTATGGATGCATGCCGAAGTTCTTACTTATGATCTGGTAACTATCTGCAAGATTAAATATAAGCAGTTTGATACTCGAAGTTGTATTTTTCTAGTTTCTTGAACAGTAAAAATAATGATGCCATTCTCTCTATTTATTTTAATTGGCAATCTGTTCTCTATTATTTCGTCTTCAGTTTTAAATTCTACATTTCTTAAGTTTTTTAATGTTATTTGCTACGTTTCTTGCGAAGAGTTCCAAGCTGCAGCAATTTTACAACTTCTTAAAAGTGTTTTCTGTTGTTTTTAGTACGTGAAATATTTCAGTTTATTTTATTTATTTATTTTTTAATATGTCCAACAATTATTCTAAATTACATTAAAAAAAAATTATCTGAAATAAGTGCTATTTTTGGCCACATTAAAAGTTACTCTACGGCTCTATCCTGCTTATGTTTAGTTATCGAACATGCACAAACTATTTTAGGCTAGCACACTGTAATGTCCAAATCAGGAAAGAATACATGCACGTCATATACGAACCCCGTCTATTTCAGATGGTTGCACTACGTTAATCAACACTATGCAAATTTTTATGTAATCGAAAATGTATCGGAAATTAATATTAGTGTTGTTTAACGTAGTGCAAGCACCTGAAATAGATGAGGTCCGTATATGTAGTGCATGTATTCTTTCATATTCTATACATTTCATAATAGTCCCACTCGATTTGATATTATTGACATATTTGGGAAATGAATATGAAAGGAGAAGACTTGGACATATAGTTCAGCTTCATCCTGGAGTCGATGGTCAAAGAAGACTCGTTTCGATATGTACAGTCGTGAGCATTAAATTTTGATCGGCACTGTCAATTAAAACGTCAATTTTAATTCAAGAAATTAGAAGGTTTTCATGTATATTTGTTGCGTTTTACCAAGAAAGTATCGAAAATAACTTAAATATTTAAGAAACTGTTTCCAGTTTCCAAAATTAAGATACAAATCTCTTCATTTTTAGTAAAACATAAATCCAGTGCAAACCTTTGACAGTCAATGATGATTGTCGGCGACAGTACATACTTCAACAGAAGCAATTCAAAAAGCTACTACTAGAACTGTGTACTAGAATATGTTCGTTTCCTCTTATGCCTAAACGTTTTTAGTTGCACAGCAGACTAAAGCAGCCAATTAAAAATTAATTTAATTTTGTTTGTTGAAGTAATTAATATTTCAAGAAGTGGCAGTATACCTATGTCGCAAATGATATTACATTACTAGTATTATTTATTATATACATTATTATTATTACGTAGAAGGCATATGTATTTAAAAAATATGTTATTAGGGGAATATATTCATTAGTCAGTAAGCAATTTTGTCAAAGTAGTTATTATACAGGATGCTGCATTTTGAAACGCAACATAGGAAATTCCATGTAAATTTAAAGGTGCTCGAATTTTGGCTTTCATTGTTATTTTAGAGCAAAATTCCATGGAAGTTTTTTAAAGTACTCGTCAAAATGAATCTGTGAAGTTTGAAATTTCTTCATACGCTGAGTTTTAAGATATTTAAAAAAGGATTCTTTGAATAAATTCAATTTATACTAAATTATCAGCATATTCTTGATTAATGGTAGTGAAAACTGGACAGATAATTAATAAATCTACCTACTCGTTTTTGAAAAAGATTCATAAGAAAAGCTTTTCTAGTAATTTATTTTAACTTTTACTAATCAAGGCCGTGCTGATAGTTTGGTATAAACTGAATTTGGTTACTGATCTTTTTTAAATATTCTTACGAATTTGGGGGTTCACAAATTATAGTCGTTAAATTTCAGAACACTTTAATTAAAAGCTGTCGCTTTATACAATTAACAACACAATTGTAATGAGCTTGTCTATCAAATAACACTTTTACAAAATGTACTTTCTATTTATTCGAGGTACCAATCCTTCGCTCGCTAACTTCATAACTAAACTCCCGGCAGATCGTACGGCTTATATAGCAGAGCGCTCTGTTGCTCGAACGTACTAGAATGACCATGCTAAAAATACATCTGTTTGCGCGTCACGGCTGTAACAAAATTCTTGAAACTGCGCGAATGAAAAATTGTCAAACAAAGACAAATTCACACACACAGACAAATTCATCTTGAAGAGCACTTTAAAAAACCTCCATCGAATTGTGCTGTAAAATAATTAAGGAAACCAATATTCAAGCACCTTTAAATTAGCATGGGATTTCAAAAAAATGTTGCGTTTCAAAACGCAGCACCCTGTATAATAAATCTCTATACATTTGTCGTCGACTGTAACCTAAGTGTCTGTAAGTTATCGTTTCTATTTTTTTTACAGTTCCTGTCAAGAGTGTTCGTCAAACTCAACTCTCTGTGATGAAATATGTCTGGTCACAGACGGAAACAAACGCCGTATCTTCACCATAAATCGCCAGCTACCCGGCCCATCGATACAGGTGTGCAAAAACGACATAATAGTGGTGGATGTGATAAACAAACTCCCAGGCCAGGGGATTACAATCCACTGGAAAGGACAGACTCACCTCGAAGCTCCCTTCATGGATGGTGTTCCAATGATAAGCCAATGCCCCATAACAAGTTTCACGACTTTCCAGTATAAATTCCGTGCCGCAGATGCAGGCACGCATTTCTATCATGCCTATTCAGGCTATGAAACGGAGAATGGCTTGTTTGGTGCTTTGGTTGTGCGAGAACCTTCCCGACTTGACCCTTCGAAAAAATCATATGATGTTGATGACAGAAGTCACATTATTATAATAACCGAATGGGGAAATACCATGTCATCTGATTCATTACAAGAGAAAAATGAACCCCGATCGATATTGATTAACGGAAAAGGACCCGAGGCAAATTCCGTGACTGGGTTTAGGGTGAGAAATGGAATGCGCTATAGGTTTCGGGTAATATACTCGGGAGGAGTTAATGATTGCGCTGTGTCGTTAGAAATTGAAGACCATTTGCTGAAAGTTATAGCTGTAGATGGAAATCCGACGGCCGCTTATGAAGCCAGCTCTATTATCTTAGGAAAAGGCGAAAGGGTTGATTTTGTTTTAAAGAACTTTAAATTTGATAAATCAGAATACTCGTTACTTGCGCGTTCTCTGTGCAACGAGAAAGTACAAGGCAGAGGTGTTATCAGATACAGTGAAGCTATAAGTACGTTCTGTGACAGTATTTCGGATGAAGAAAGGAATAGTAAAAGAATATTCGACACGGGGTTGTGTGATAGTAATATCGGTCATGTATGCATAGGTGATGTTCGTTCCTTACAAAAAATGCCAAAGGATTTACGAAACGAAAAAGTGGATAAACGCATTTTTATGTCGTTTGATTATAAAACTTTGGGAAATATCTATGATATGGAAGGTGATTAGAATTGTAGTTTTGTGTTCCTTTCTTTCTTTTATCTTACGACCTCATTATTTTTTGCACAATTATTATATTTTTTAGAAGTAACCAGTAATCCAAAGAAAGTGTATAGAATGAACAACATAACATTTACGTTTCCTTCATCACCACTACAGACACAATTGTACGATATTTCTCCACAATTCATATGTTCTCCATTGAAAAAACCGACTTATTGCAATAACGAGGAAGTATGTGAGTGCGTTCATGTCGTAGAGTTGTCTCTTGGGGAAACCGTTGAAATAATTCTTAACGATCAAGGTAATTTTCTTTAAATTTCGAGGTTTTATAGTATCTGTAAAGAACTTTTGGCTGTCAAGGTAATTTGCCCCCTTTAAAATATTTTTAATTAGTCTTCCTGATTTCTTGATTTCAAACCATGTATCATTAGCCGCTTTCCAGTTGCGAATGAGCTACTCAGAGCTGCTCCGAACTGATCCGACATGTTCCAATCTTGAACTGATCTTTTTTACTTTCCCCCGTCCCCTCACACACCTGTTTCTAAAACTACCCATTTATCAACGCTTATATGACTTATGCATCGCTCCCATTGAAATCTCGGAAGTTTATTGCGGATTAGATCAGTTTAGATCATCTCAGGTGCTTGACATTCGTAATTGGAAAGCGGCTAATGTAAGACACCGTCATATTTTCAAATGGAAAATTCTTGACCAATAGGCCCTCTTTTTTCACTTTTCTTTGTAAATAATAATGTTCAAAAAACATTTATCTTTTTTATGAAGGTGGAGATTCCCAAGAGACTATTTTTCACTTACACGGACATTCTTTTTACCTGGTGGCCGCGAGAAAACTTGATATCCCACTGAAGCTGAATGAATTGAAAAACTTGGAAGAAAAAGGTTTGCTGTTTAAAAGAAACTTAATGAACCCTGTTTTGAAGGACACCGTTAGGATACCCAAATACGGAATCGTCGCTTTAAGATTTATTGCTGACAATCCAGGTATAAACAATTTTATTTCTTTAATTTAGCTAAGCAAAATATCGATTGGATAATATTAATGAATACTGAAAATTATTATATTTGCAATTTCATTTCTTTCACGCGTATCAAATAGAGAATAGAAAATAATTTAATTTATAAATTAATAAAAAAAAATGTTGTAAATCATTTTTGATTACAGTGAATCTCTCAAGCAGCCTCTGTACAGCTGTTTCAACCGTATTTGGAGCTTAATCAGCAGAAGCATAGCTTGAAAGTTCCACTGCAAACCAAGACGACTTAACCAAAAAGCGATCGTAGGATGTCGCTGTTTAAGTTGTTTATTCTATAAAATAATGTTCGCAAGTCCTGGAAATTTAATTCATTTCAAATATTGTATTTACACGTTACATGTCTTCACAACATTAACTAAAAACTGTTAAAGATTTAATTTCAAATGTGTGTGTACCTGAAACTAAATATTCTCGAGTACATTTCATCCACTCTATGTATGTAAGACTGGTGCGGTAATTGAGTTGTCTCAGGTAAATTTCTTCCACCTCCTGCTTTCTTTTGTTTCTTCCCACTTCACTCCAGTGCACTTTTTATTCCTTCCGATCTCCTCCACAATCCTTTTGGTCTCTCTCTTGTTTTCTTTATTTTATCATTCGTCATTATTTTCACTTGCCCATAGTTGCTCTTAGTTATCCTTGTTCATTTTTTCCCTCTAGAAACAATAAAGAGTTCGCTTTTAATTTCTATCTCTCTCACATTTATTTTTATTTATATTTGCTGTTTATTTGCTCATGTTTTTGCACCATATATGTATAAGTACTGTGCAACTTTACCAGTTTCTGAAATATCTGTGTTGTCTTGTTTCTCTCGGAAAGTATTTTTTATACTATTTAACAGTGTGCTCTGCTATTTTCTCTCCCAATATCATCTTATCTTTTTTGTATTAATATGTTATGTTTCCCAATTCAAATTACTGTAAAAGGTACATTCGAACATGTATTACTGTCATAAATTCCTATTTATAGTTACGGTTTTTGTACAAATTAAGTGAGTAAAATTTAAACAAAATGCAGTATAAGCAGTGTAAAAGTTTATAACTACTGTACACGCAATAATAATTCTGAAAGAACCACAATAAAGTTTTAAATAAGTTATTTATTACTTTTTGAATTTTAATAAATGATCGATGTTTTAGGATTTTGGATGTTGCGGGATGAAAATTCTAAAATGTGGACCAGAGGAATGGACGTAATTTTTAAGGTTGGTGATACTTCAAATTTTGCCTCAGTGCCCTCAAACTTTCCCAGCTGTGGTAGCTGGATAGGACCGGAGTTTTTCTTGGCCTAATCACAACCAGCATAAAAGGGCAGAAATAAAGAAAAACTGACGACGTCCATTGACAGAAGATAATATGCCACAATTGATTGAAAAAGATTTCCTTGCTGCTAAAGAGGATTTTTGAAATACATGAAATGCCAATAAATCGTTAAAGTGCCAAAGTGATTGGAGTAAATTAATATGACGAACCATCGAATGCAAATGAAAGTAAACAACTCTTTTGGATGTTTTGCGTTATTTTATTTTTAAGACCGGCTTTTGTATATTTTTTGACAAATATTTGCAATAATCAACTAACATTATTCCCAAACGAAACATTGGTTAATTAAAATCCGATTAAGAGGTCGACTTGTGTACAGGATCAATTGGATCAATTTCGATGTCTCGTATGGGCGTCTCTCTAACTATAAAATATAGAAAAAAGAAATAACTAGCGAATATATTATTAAACTAAATTCGCATACATTCATTTCTAATAAAAACAAGAAAGCTCTTGCTAAATCGAACCTGAAAACTGAATTTTATATAATAAATCAAATTAATCAAACAAGTGTTCGTTAATATTTAACAAAAACAAAAAAAAATAGTCGATACTGTATTGAAACCCATCTTACTAATGCCCGATTTTTTCACTTCCTGATAAATTTATCTTCCAGATATTAACCATTGTATCGATAATAGTTTCTGTGGATATTACCTGGCAGATAAATTTTTCAGGAGGTGAAGAAATCGGGCATACGTCTGGGATACGCAAAAATATAAGAATATATAAGGAATAAACTCAACAAAGTATATATTTTTGATAACAGAAGGAAATTCTCCATTTAATGATGACTTTGCCAACTATAACTTTATAAAAATTTTGTGCAAATCGTTCTTGATTGCAGTGAAAACCTCGAGCAACCTCTGGACAGCTGTTTCAGCCCTGCTTGGGGCTTCTTCAGCAGAGACGTAGCTCGACATTCCCACTGCAGACCAAAAACGACTTGCCCAATTTATTCGCAATCAAGAACGATTTGCACAAAATTTTTCTAAAACTTTCATTATGCTTTGACAGCAAGCATGGCCGCCTTGCATGGGGGACTTATTAGGAGCAAATCCCGCTTCAATTTGTCTATCCTACTGCAATGTCAGGTCAAAAAGCGATAGCAAGATGTCGCTATTTTATCTGTTTATAACTTTATAGCTTCAATTTGTCTATCCTACTGCAATGTCAGGTCAAAAAGCGATAGTAAGATGTCGCTATTTTATCTGTTTATAACTTTATAGGGTGTTTTTCACGACTAACCAGTTACGAATAGCGTTATTAGTAGTGATGTCACGGTTACGAGAATGTCACGGTTAGTAAGATTCGCCAAAATGAAACGGTTACGGTTACAGGCTTTCTGGCGATTGCATTTTTAAATCTGACAGCAGTCCAATTATTAATTGATTGTGTATTTAACTGTTACAAAGAAAAAGTTGTGAATGAATCAAGTCACAAAATGCAGTGGTTACTTATTTCACCTAACCACACCTAACCGGTTAGTCGCGAAAAATACCTTTATGTTATAACTCGTAAATTTAAGTAAACGTCACAAAATCACTACACCACCGAACTCTATTTGAGAAAGTGTCCTAATAATGTTAAAGCATTTTTTTAATACCTTTAATAATAAACGAGATATGACCGATTGACGAAAACTCAAAAAATGATAATTTTTGCGCATAACGTGAAAACGAATGTAGTCAGCTTTTGTTTACACTATTAACTTTATCTCCAAAAAAGAGATCGAGACTTGGACGCGAGTTTTTTTTAAATCTTTTATAGTTATCGAAATGCTCATAAGATATATCGAAATTGATCCATCCTTAATAAATAAATAAAATCGTTTATATTTTTATGCACCTGGTGGTAATTGTAGCCGTTGAAAACTATTATACAGAGAATGTCAAAAATTCGAAATTTTGTCATGCGTAAATCAAATCTTCTTCATCGTTTTGATGACAATGCCAAATTTGACAAATGCACAGCAGATCATACTCGCTTTATTTTTACGACCCCACATCATAACAATTTCAATGCTTATGCCATAGATTCGGTGCTTTCAAATCAGGATTGGAAATTTTAAAGCAAAGTGTTTAAAACATGTTTAAAACGTAGTCTTAGGTCCAGTTTTGCAAATGGGGTTCAACTTAGAGCTGAGACTTAAACCCTTAACAACGATTATTTCAGCAATTGTTGTGAAGGATTTAAACTTCAGCTCGAAGCTAAACCGTCATTGTAAAACTGGGCCTTAATATCCTACTGAACCTTTTCTACGTTCATCTGTTATTTTATCGAAACAAGATTTTCATAGATTACGTGTATGGTCATAAAACGCAACTGGGTTGCCTTGCAAAATCTTGCCGCAAGTACCTTTAATTGTAGAAGTTGTAACAATTTTTTTTTCAACAATTTCGTTCATTTGTTTGGGTAGTTAATGAAGTGAAGACTCAGAGAAATGTCAAGTTATGGCGAGAATATAAATGCTGGCAACAGTGGCAACCAATCTTGGACAGGGCAAATTTCGCTTCAATTAGGTATAAAATTTGTTTAGATACAAGTTTTTTCGAGTTCTTACAATCGTTCTTCTTTAATAGCACTTTACTGCTCAAAGAAATGAAAAAAATATTTGAAGAAAAATGTTACCACTTCTCTTGCGGAAAGATTTTGCAAAGTAACCCGGTCGCGTTGTGTGAGTCTTTATGTAATTTCAACATTACTGTGTATTTCTTTATGTAATCTTTCAATAAAACCGTGTTTCGAAGACATAAGAATAAGTTCATAACGAAACTGTGATGATAGATGATAGCGGAGATTTCGAATAGCGCTGATAATGAGAAACACGTATTCAAATGCGACATCTTTTTTTTTTTAATGGAACACCTATACAGACTGTTTGGAAATTGCTAGTACAAAAAAAAAACTGCATCTGGAAGTCCTAAGAAATCCAACAAAACCCATTTCTTTTTCTTCCATAAAATAGCACCATGTCCGTCAACTCATTATTTGTGTAAGCGGCATTCATTGCGGTAATAATAATGTACCGAGTTGTGGCTATTGTGACAGCTTGTTACCTTAACTCAGATGCGCACCAATAATTTTGGCCAAATTTTTTAGTAATTTTTACCTCGAAAACTAAAAGATTTTTATTAGTTTTTTTTTCCCGATGACTTGAACTCATCATCAACAATTTTTATGTATATCTTTACATATTTGGAAACCGCTTTGCATTGCGAATCCGCATATGTACGATGTTTGGCTATTAAATACTCAGTTTGTTGCCGTAACTTTTTTTATTGATAAAATTATTCAATTAACATTTAATCCCCTTCAGTGTACTCTCCTTCCTTCCCTAATCTTACATCGTTCCATTCGAATTTTCCATTGATGGAAACAGTGCGACGTAGGTCATTTTCTGCAAGATGTTTAGTAGTCGCGTCGCCTGTTGTTTTACAACTTCTACGGATTCAAAAAGGGTGCCTTTGAACGTAGATTTAATCTAAGGAAACAAAAGAAAATCACACGGAATCAGATCTGGCGAATACGGTGGATGTTCCAGTAAAATATTAGAGTTTTGGCCAAAAATTGCTTTACGGAGAGCACGTTGTGAGCCGGCGCATTGTCTTGGTGCAGAATCCACGAGTTCTCTTTCCATAAATCTGGCCTTCTCTTCCGAACTCGTTCACGGAGATTTTTCTAAAACTTGTAAATATTAATGTTGGTTAACTGTATGGCCATCAGGAACTCAGTTGATGTAGATAACACCTCGGATATCGAAAAAGACTACAACAACATTGCTTTGAATTTCGATTTGCTCATCTTTACTTTTTTTTGCCTCTCTTTAAATTTTTTATACCGAAAACTTGTGTACGCGATAGACAATTATACCTTTTGCAAAGTTTCATAACACTCCATGGCCGATTTTCCGAGTTTAAAGAGAAATTTCACATTAATACGTTGTTTGACTCTACCGTTTAACATAATTCCGTCGCAAGGCACTTGTATATTCTCTGATTTAATCAACGATTACAAGAAAACTGATTTGGCTACAAAACTAGAATTTTGCACATAAAAGGAGGAATGGATACCTGTCAATACTCATTCCATTCTATTGTTTTCCGACTGTCAGGGCCCCTTACAAAAAATCAGTCCAGGTATTTAATTGCCAGACCTCGTATCACTTGGTAATTTTGGTTTCCATAACAATGAAAAAAAAAACTTCCTTGTTTTCGAATCTTGAAATCCATGAATTGCTTATTTTCATTCTAATGCCATCAAGAAATTAAAGAAATTTTTCTTTGATTGTATTTGATTTTGAATAATTTTATTGCATCTGAAATTTTTATTGGTTTGTAACTCACGTGTTTTTTAGTCTAGTTCGACAGAGAATGTTTTCCTGAGTATGCTGATACTAAATTCTTTCTTTGAAAATCATTTAAAACACAGCGACTGCAGATCCCAAATAAAACATGCTCTGCCTTAAATGACTTAAATGATTTTTAAAGTACATACATTATTTTTAAAAGAGTACAATCGCGAGTATTAAATTTTAGTCGTCCAATATCATTTAAGGCCTGGTCTTTGCATCTCTGATTAACCGTTGATTAATTCCTATACAAGCAATTGTCTCTATAATGTAAGTAGGTATGAGAATAAATCAACGATTAAAGTTAATGAGTTGAAAATACCGCGATTTAGAGTAATTAATTTAATTTAATTTAAAACCGTTTAAAGTGCTGTTTTTGTTTTGTTTAAATCATGTTTAATTTTGGGTCAATTTTAAACATGTTTTAAACAAAAAAAAAACTGTTTAAAATTAAAGAAAAACAAAATTTTTGTTCATTAATGAAAACATTTTTTCCGAACCCTCTTTCAAATATAAATTTTTGCAATAAACTTCAGCTTCAGTTTTAGGATCACCGCCAAAACATTATGTTTGTCAAAGGGTTACCAGTCTCTAAAGGCCGCAACAATTTTTATATTTTTTACATTTTGCTTCTCAAGTTCACCTTTAATTTGTGAGTTGTACTGTACAAAGAAAATTGTAGTGAAATAGTGTTATAGTATCGAAAAAATCGAGTACAGATAATTTCTGCTGTTTGAATTCGTTCGTGTCGGTAGGACTTTTGACATCAATTTGTCAGATATTTTTATTGCTAAATACCTAAAATCATGCAAAATAAGACAGATTTACATCGTCAAAAAATTTTGCATACTTTGATTTGATATTTGGTATTTGATATTTTCAGTGTACTCGATTTTTTTGCGATCAACTATACATTTATGCAGCTGAACGTAGTTAATTTGTAATTGTTTTATAAATTAAGTTCTACATTATTTGTTATTGTTAATAAATTTTTTGTTGGAAGACTATTATTCTCCCTCTTATAAAAAATGAAATAAATAAGTGAAGAACTAATCTCTTTTGAAGCCCAGGTAAGATATTAAGCTCTTCTATGGGGTCTTCATTTAATGCAACGCCCTTAAGCGCCGTTAACTGTCAAGTGATTGTTAAATGAAAAGGTTGAAATATAACTTCACAGAGGGTAAGTTCGTGTTAATCCTCAGAGCACACAAAGTACCACAAATTCGTTCTTTTTACTGCACGGAGTAAACTTCGTTACGTTCGAAATAACGCTCAAATATTGCACGGAGTTTGCTTGTTGTGCTCGGGATTCATTTGTGGAGTTCAGAGATCCGCTTGCGCAGTTACAGTGTTATTGTTGTTGAACAGCTGATACTTGTATGTGAGCTTTATAGCCTCAGTATCTTCAAATTTGAATAAAAATACTTTCAATTTTTTAAATAGTTTAAACAGCGACATTCTACGATCGCTTTTTGACCTGACATTGCAGCAGGATAGACAAATTGAAGCGGGTTTGTTACATAATAAGTTATCCCATGCAAGGCGGTCATGCTTGCTGCCAAATCATAATGAAAGCTTTAAAACTTCCAATTTTTGTTACTGTGTTGTTATTTCCCTACCGATTACGTTCTATGTTCTTAAGGAAAGGTTTCTGTTATAAAAAATGTTCAAATACAAAATATAATATCTTTGCATTCAATTCCAACAGTACTTAGGGCTCGAATATATGAACAATATAAAATATTTCGTTATTTAACATGTTTGGCATAACCTAAAAATCTGACAGCTGGTTAATTTGCTCCAGTCACGCTCCAGTGTGTTCGCGATAAACCGGAAGCTCTGTTAATGACGTCATGAACTCTGGCTCAGCACTGCACGCTTAACGGAGTTTTGAAACGGTCTTAGCCAGAACGAACGGCATCAAGCGGCGATGTATGCCAAAAGTTGGTCAACTTCCAACTTTGACGACGTCAAACGTCATAAATCCATAACCATCGTAAATATGTTACGATGGTTACGATAGTGCTCAGAATTGGAGCATTAATCCGTAATTTCTGGTAAATGAATAATAAAACATAGAATCTGTCAAAAAAAAGAAATCATAAATAATGATATAAACATAGCTGTGTCTAGCTCCACGCTAACGTGGACGGTAAAAACATTAACGATCTGTGCGAATTCCGTTCGTGTATATGGTAAGGCGCCAAACTGACAAAGCACATAGACGGTCTTTGACCGTCGGATCTTCTGCATAAAAACTAGTAACTATTTTATATTTAATGTTCGGAAGTACCTAATTAATAAGGGTCGGACATTCCTAGGATACCTGGTAAAAGCCAGTATAAAGATAAACAAAGCAGCGGCGTAGATTTCAACGTCGCCGCTGAACGGCTTATATGTCCGAGGCACTCTCACCATCGCGCTCATTGCATCAGAAGCAACCGTTTGATGTAAATTACATGAGTAACATAATTGCCTTTATAGTTTCTTTCAAATTAATAATTATGAAAACATTATAATTCTTTAATGTACTTTTTAAAAAGACTGGCATAATACATTTAATTCATATCAATTATAGGGCCGTCACTGCAAAAAGAATGCGAGTTCATTTCGGAATGAATCGATTATGTAAACAAGTTTTTATATACAGTCGACCAGAACTATAGTGGTTACTGCGTACCGCATAGACTTCTCGGGCTTCGACTGGTTTATTGTTTTGTTTTTACAGGGCAGGCGCGTTAAAGATTCGAACTTTTTCCGACTATGATCGCTTCAGCATATTAGTAGCTCCTCGTATATTTAACGTAACCTTCCGCCTAAAATGCGCCTAGGCCTGCTAATTAATAAAATTTATACACAGTGGAATTAGGTATTTCCGAACATATCTGTCTTCAATATCGTGTTTATACAAGATGACTGGTAAGTCGACGTATTACTTTGAGGGTAACACTCCCTCAAAGTTTTAACACTTAACAAAAGCTGTTATCCTCTAAACTTGAAAACAATGAATATTCTACCTCGCACTTAATAATTATTGTATGATGGAAGAATGATGTATACAGATTTCTACTAAAACTTAATTCCTCATTTGAAAGGCAATAAAACCAAGAAGTTTTTAGAATAATTTGAAAGATTATTGTATTATCAAATTTTGGAAATAAATCAAAATGAATGTTCAAGTAGGTTTAATGTTTTTTCTAGAGAAGTGTCTTTTTAGTCATTGTATTTCATACCTATTAAAGTTTGTTGCGTAGTACGCACTAATATTTAGTCTCACCAGGAAAACATAAATATTAAGAAATACTTTTATATTCTCTGAATAATTTTAGATAAATTGTAGTAGGTGCGTATTTCTAAGGAAAACACAAAAATTAAAATATCTCATTAACTATTGCATTTTGTATAATGCATATTACGGTGAAATCAATTGTAAATGAGCTCTACTAACACACCATATGTCGACTTACTAGTCATCCTCTATACGTAAAACTAATTCACGTGGGTTTAATAGTACAGGCTATTTCAAACTCGACCCTCACCATGGGGATCTCGCTTATTTGAAAAGACATACGATAGGTTTAAATTTGGCAAAGTTGCTAAATTTGATGAGCATTAATAATCCTGAGAGAAAAAGTTTCTGTGTTAAGTCTTATTCGAAATAATTGTAAAAAAAGAAAGACTCATTTCCTTATTTTGCCTGTATCTTCTTTATTTAAATAGATAAAAAAAATAGTTTTTAAGTCACTTTTCTATTCCGTACACAGTGATAAACAGTGCTTTTCTATAACACGTTTCGTTAAATTCATAACATCATCAAGTTAATTTTTTCTTATGGCGCCCATATTGAAATTTAGTGGGAAAAGAATATGCTCACTGTGCTTATTACGGCAACATAGCACATGTTATAAAAATTCTTTAGAACGAGGCCAGAATAAAAATGTTTAATGTGAGATAAGAATAATTCTAGTTAACAGAAGACAGTTTTGGGTTTAAATTAAAACCAATGCGTTCGTTAGACAAGTTACTAAATATTTTTGTTCGTATAACATAAACACAAAAACAATAAGTGAACGGTACTTTAGAAACTATCCGGAGAACAAACAATAGCTTAGAACAACAATATTACAACTAGACGTAATTTAAAAAAATGAGAATCGATTACAAATAATATGTGAACAAAAATGACTGTTATGTGTGAAGTTACAGCTTCTCTAGAAATTTGGATAGTATATTATTTGTTAATTGAAAAATAACTGATTATAAATCTGGATGTTATGGTACACTAAAGCTAAAGCATGCCATTCAAATTTCGTGGTTAGAATTGATAAAAAAATTAAAAAAATCACTCGGTATAAGTTAACTATTCGGAAAATTTACACAGAGCGGTCATTTTTGCTAGTAACTGATTCTCGTTCTTTGTCACATCAATACATTTCAAATGTAATATCATGAGTAGTCATGTTACGCGGATTATTTTTGTGGTGGTGCTCCGAATCATAACAAAACATGGTGTTACGTTGGATGTCAAAAATTGTTGGGATTCAATTTATTGCAGCAAATAAATAAGCAACCGTAACGTGTGTATACAGAGCGAGGCAGGGTAATTCTGACGTACACGGAATTTCCAGTAGTTGATTTGTTGTCGTCACCAAGGGACAAAGCGTGATACCAACGGCAGCTTTTTATAGTCGGAGAGGGGAGTAAAAGAGGAAATCTACAAGAAACAGTAAATTTAACAATAATTAACCGAGAGGCGCCAACTGGAGGATACAGACCACGCTATCGACTATAATTCCAACCCAAAATTAACTTCAGTTTTAAAAAGGCGGAATGTGTCTAAGACAACGATTCAATGACAGAATAAAAACAATTTATGGCAATTAGCAACAAATAAAACGTTAACGTTAAAGTTTGATTCAAAGTATTTCATCAATTCGTAATAATACCCAAGGTAGCGTCCATAAGAAAACAGACAGTTGATAGTCGTATCTGCGAAACTATCAATCCTACCCTATTTCTTCGGACTCTATTAGATTGCTCATCGAATTTAATATAAAAATATCGAATTTCATGATTCTATTTTAATAAGTAAGGAAGGTATTCGAGATTTCCGAAAATTAGAATTTTCTGTTTTTTGAAGATATTTCAGAAACCAATGGAGGTAGAAAAGATTTTTTTGAATATTTTATAGACGCAACTTTTTTGTAATGTAATGTATGCAATAATTGGGAATCGCAATTTTATATTTTGTTGAGGCAATTTCGAATAAGGCAACGTGCGTTTCTTGGTTGTAGCATCGTTGCTGCCTAATTTGTAATTAATCGAACAAAATATAAAATTCCGGTTCCTAATGGTTATTATACATTATTAATTTACTAAGATTTAACTTTTGTTTGAATATGAATTTATTCAAATGCAAATGAAGGCATCATGTCACAACCATCTTTCACTTTTTTTGTATTCCGTGCATGGATGTCATATCTTTTTATCAACTTTATCTGAAAGTAGTAAAATTAATAATTTATTAAAAAAGAAACTGACAGTAAGCTTACCATTTCTAAAAATATAAGGCTCAGATTATAATACTTCAAGTGATCCATTCTAGAATAAATTATACAGGGAGATTCAGGCAACCCTTTCATTAAAAGTTTACGAATTTCTTCTTTGAATTTCTGTTTCATATTTTGCAGTTATAAGTTAACGATATGGATCTATCAAAATATAATATTTTCAAATTTCGGACACTTCCGCTTATACCGGAAGTTGCTGTCAACTTTCTTATTTTAAATTTTTAATTGCATTTTTGAAATCTTCATAAAATTCTAAAAATATTTTGTGTAACATGTGATACAAGAGAAATTAGCCGTTTCCGAGATATTTTCATTTTTTAAAAATAACACAGACTTGGATAATCTTGGTTATGATACTGCCACCTTTGTGAAACAAAAACCATGATGCCCATTTTTGGTCTATAGTAGTAACGTTCTTTCAGATCATGTCCAGTTTTGCACTTGATTGCTTACAGGCTGGTTGAAAAGTAACTTCTATTCAAACTAATGTCAAATATCGAAAAGTCATGTTTTTTAAATGGAACGACTAGTATATTTTTATACCTTGTCACTCAGGATTAAATATTCTCTTGTCCTGTATTAGCATTCCCTATACCTATTTCTTACTTACTTACTCGTTATCGATGATTTCTTTATAACACGTAATTTTTTCAATTTTTCGGTTTTTTTTTAAATAGTGGGCTATGAAAACTAGAGAAATTATAATTTTTGAAATCATCCGTCTAGTGGAAATTAAAAAAAAAAAACAATTTAATCGCTACGAAGAATAAAAAATTAATTATCAAACACAGACATATTAAATGTATTTGTTGATAAAAAAAACGACAATTCAAGAAGTTAATAAAAAAAGTTGTTATATCGAGGAAAATGCGTTATTACTTAGATACAGTAGAAAGTTATTACTAATAAATAATAGCCGACGAAAACTTAGAGCCAATATTATAACCAACAATTTGTGTATTATTTTTAATATTTCTAATTTATTTATTAGTTTTCATAAAATTTTGTACTGTAAGTGTAAATTTCTCCTTGTAAATGTTTAAATAGTCATACAAAGAATTCTAATACATGCGGCATATGTAAACAAAAAATTCAGATGATAGATGTGTATTTAAATATTATTTGTCGGATTTTAAAATGAAATTGAAATTACAGTCAGAAATTAATTTAAAAAACCTCAGTTTGTTAAATTTTCGTAGCACACTATTCAGGAATAATACTGAAAAGTGAAAAAATTGCTGTGTCAAAGAGAAAATCATGAATAGAAAGAGAAAGGTAAGAGATAGGTATAGGGAATGCTAATACAGTTCGAAAGAACATTTAATTCTGATTCTTATGGTATAAAAAAATGCTGGGTATTCTATTTAAAAAACATGACTTTTCGACAGTTGAAATCAGTTCGAATAGAAGTTACATTCCAACCAGCCCGTAAACGATTTTGTGTAAAATTAGGTATGACCTGAAAGCTTATGAGCATAGCCTACTACAGGCCAAAAATTGAAACTATGGCTTTTATTACAGATGGCACAGATGGCAGCATCATAAACAAGGTACTGCAACTTTGAACTTTTCTTAAAAAATGGAAATATTTCTAAAACGACTATTTTTTCTTGTATCATATGTTACACAAAATATTCTTAGAATTTCATGAAGATTTCAGAAATGTAATAAAAAATGGGATATTCTATTTAAAATAAGAAAGTTGTCCGGAACTTCCTGTACAAGCGGAAGTGCCCGAAAGTTGGAAATATTATATTTTAATAGGTCATTATCGCTAACTTATAACTAGAGACCGGATTTATAAGTTTTTACAAGTTTTTTACGCTAACATACCTAAACTTGGCGTTTTGTATTTATATGTTTGTCGATTAGAGAAGCCCAAAAATGGTAGTTTTATTTCGCATATAACTTAATATTTTAGACTTTTAGCGCATATTTATTTATTTATCCATATATTGATATAAATAACATTATAATTCCATATACGGTCAATATTCAAGTCTGCAGCTTTTCCAAGAAGTAATTTATTCTTCTCAACGTCTGGCCACTTTATTTTACGATTTCCCGGAATGTGATTTTCTGGGAATCTGTAGCGACTTGCACTTGCATTTTGCACTTATGTTTTGCATTTCAGTTTGAGATAAGAACTCCGTGAATGTGTGTGACTAGTGACTAGTGTATTTATCAACGCGAATTAGTTGTTATTTTCTTATTTAATTTAAAGACGAAATAAATTCAGTGCTTATCTTTTCAAAATGCCGAAAGTAGCATCCTCTCGATCCGAGCTATTGAAAAAATGGATTAAAGCATCTAAACATCTAACTACAGATGGAAAAGTTATTTTTTGCAACGCATGCTCAAAACAGGTAGATACCTTACAAATTCTCTTAAAAATCACATTTTCATTTTGACAATATTTTAAGCTGTCGCCAGACCAAAAGTACCAGATTGATCAACATTTGGCTACAAACCTCCATAAGGAGTCGGAGAAAAGATGTGTGTCTAACTTTAAGCAGTCTTTTATTTCTTCAACAGCCAGTAACTCACAGGGCAGTGACACAGGAAATGAATTCTCTTTAGACTTGTGCAGTGCTATGGCAGAGTCAAACATTCCTTGGCATAAACTTGAACAAGCAAGTTTTCGAACTTTTTTGGAAAAATATTGCAATCGTCATATTCCAAATGAATCGACTTTGCGGAAAAACTATCTAAGTATATGCTACCAGCAACGGATGAAGAAAATAAGAGAGAAGCTTAGCGACAACAATATTTATATAGTAGTTGATGAAACGACAGATGCCTGCGGTCGTTATGTAGCAAATATGTTAGCAGGAGTATTAAGCAACACAGTTGCACCAATATCTTATTTGGTAAATAGTGCAGTTTTGGAAAAAAACAAATCATTCAACGATCGCACGTTATATTAACGACAGCTTGACACTTTTATATGCACCTAATCAAGTTAAATCGGAAAATATATTACTAATGGTGTCTGATGCAGCAGCCTACATGATAAAAGCAGGACAGGCTTTACAGGTGTTTTACCCAAATCTGATGCACTTCACTTGTATGGCTCACGCAATGAATAGGCTCGCTGAATTGGTGCGACTAGAATACCCAACAGTAAATAAGTTGATCAATAACGGAAAAAAGGCGTTTCTTAAAGCCCCACTGCGTATACAACACTATAAAGAATTAGCTGCTGACCTGCCATTACCACCAGAACCAATAATTACGAGATGGGGTACGTGGCTTGAAGCAGCAAATTTTTACGCAGATAACTTTAAACAATTAAAGGAAATTTTCTTAGAATTGGATGATTCCAATTCAGCGGCTTTAAGAATTTGTAAGGAATGCATGTCGAACACAAACATCGGGAATCAATTAGCATTAATTAAAACTCATTTTTCGGTTTTAATATCCACCATTAAAAAGTTGGAATCATCCCAGACGGCTCTATTAGATTCTTTTGAAGTGGTCGATGATGCAATTGAAAGTGTAAAATCAATTCCAGGGGAGATAGGAGAGAAGTTAATGGCAAAATTAGACAAGGTTCTATTACGTAATCCTGACTACAATAAAATGAGGAAAATCTGTTTAGTTTTAAAAGGTCAAAGTGAAGAGGATTTGGACATGGACCCCAAAGATGTAGCATCCATGAAATTTGCGCCCATTACTTCATGCGATGTCGAGCGTTCGTTTTCCTCTTATAAAAATATTTTGACAGACAGACGACAAAATTTTACCCCAAATAATTTAAATCAACTGTTGATTATATTTTGTAATCCTACTACTTAAGTGTTAAGTGTTAAAATTACTTATATGAAACAATTTATGTTTTTATTATTCTAAAGTATGTATAAGTAAAATAAAATTTTTATCGCATATAATATCCATATTTTGATCCATTTTAATCGCATAAAAAAAACTTATTTTCCACTTTTTTAGCACATATAAATCCGGACTTTACTTATAACCACAAAATATGAAATAGAAATTCAAAGAGGAAGTTCGTAAACTTTTAATGGGTTGCCTGAATCTCCCTGTATATGTTAAATAAATATTCTTATTTGCCTATTCTATTTTTATACAGAGTAATTTATAGTGAGTGCACAAAAAATCACTAATTTGTTGTTGGAGTCACATCAGCAAACTTCACAGCCAAACGACACCCACGATAATACCATAATATTTTTAACTGCCGACTAGTTGTCAAAGTCATTAAACTAAAAATTTATCAGTATGGTACTGAAACTGTGGCCTCTTATAGTTCTGTAACAAATTGAGACATGACCTACATTCACATAACATTTTTCACAACATTTACATAAAATGGCCTCCCTTTGAAGCCGGTAACGTTTTTTTTTTTACATTCTTTATAAATCTCATTCTACATATTTATTATAAGTAAAACTCGAACCTATTTAGTTCATTAATTGTCAATTAATATTTACTTACTACAATATAGAATATCTCATCTTACTTTCTCTAAAATATTTTGTAATTATTAGATAGTATTACTTATCTATAATTTAAACGTCCTTTGAGATTTATAGTTATTTTTTGTACGGGTTTTTGAAGCTGGATAATAATTATAACCAGTCTTACCCCCTTATGTGCAATTCGTTCAAGATCGTGATTTATAATGTTGTAATAAGTATTAACGGGCAAGAAAATGCTTCAAGTTTTACTTACCGTTACAATTTACTTAATAGTGTATCTGCATGGCAATTAACTACTAACTTGCAAACTGTAATGCAAGTGCGTAAACAACAAAAAGCTCCCGTGCACAACCATCCACATATCAAGTAGTATGCACATTAAAATTCACTTCTGAGCATAGTTTTCGATTAAAAATGTTTCTTTTTTGTGTCATTTGAAGAGTGTTTCTTCAAGCGTTTCTAAAATTTATATTTGCTAAGAAATTATAATATTTCGCAATAATATTCCTCAAGTACCAACGTAAAATTACAAGATTGTCTATGTAAAATATTTGGTATCGATTATCATAATATGGAATTTTTTCTATTTAAATGTACTTGCACATATTTTTGTGAATTTAAAATATCTGTTGTAAAAACACATAAGTTTTGGTGGCTTTACATAAGTTACTTCTGGAAATAGTCATACCATGTGTACTAATATACAACAGAGTGTATATATACATATTATTTAATTTTACATAGATAATCTGAGTAATTTTACATTTATGAAAATAGTATAATTACATATATTTTTACAGTGTAGTTAATAATTCCAAATCATGTAAGTAGTTAAGAAGTTTTCGTTTTCACGAATCCCTATTTGATTGTAGTAAGAACATCATCATTAGATGGCGGTAGAATCGGAAGGCGCCAGGAATAAAAGTTCTCGACGTTAGGCGACGTAAGTAGTTTAAGTGTTACGCTTTTTAAGAAGAAACCTGATTATTTGAAAAACGAATGGTATGTTGAGAACTTACTTTTTGTTTAAAGATTTTTTCTTTCTTCAAAACTGAAATTCTGTAACTATAACAGAAACAAAATTAAACTAACTTGATTAGGCAACTAATTTAATTGATGTACGAATAATCACTCGTAAGAGTTACGTTCTAATAATAAAAACAATTACGCGTTTTCGATGCAATATATTTAAGTTGTATGCCTCGTTAGACGTACAAAATCAAATTAAACGCGTTTTTATTAAATTATCCTATAGTGCGCACACACAAGCCTATTTGTTATTTAAACATGTAGTTTATTTAATAATTTGAGATTGATTCAAAACTATTTACTTAAACGGAATTATAAAAGTAATATGAAAATTATAGCTTTATGATAGTAATTAAAAAAATTATTACTTTAATTTATTTATTACTTTTTGAAGTCTTAAAATGTTCATATTGTAAACTGGATATTGGATAATAACCATTCAATGTAGATCGGGTTGTAAGAATTAGACAATTACAAAAAATTAATTTGAAAAAACTGTAAAAACATATTTTTTAATTTAATTTGAAAATTAAATTGACTGCTTTTAGTAAACTTCCCGGTTATGACAAATGGTGCAAGTGCACTACGCCTGTCAAAATTACTTCATTTAACAGTCAAGCAATCGAATGAAATCAAATTCGTTAAAAAATTTGAGAACTTGCTTCAAATTCTTTTTGAAGAACAAATTGCAGGTTTTTGATATTTTCGGGTAAGGCTAGACAAAGACAGTATGTATGATATTCTGATGCAATTAGTTCAACGTTTGGCCCAATATTCTGATCCATTAAAATTAAGCCATTTATTGTTCACATATAATTTAAGCGATTAAAATTTCAATTACAAATCGGGTGGCCGGATTTTTTTTGCCGGTCAGAGTATTACACTATTTTAATTAACAGATTTATTGCTTGCGAATACTTAAAAAAAATAATACATATATTCCTCAAAACGGCCTTTCGTGTTTTGTTTAATATCTTTGAACTTGTCTAAGTCTCTAAGGCCTAAGTTCAGTGCAGAAAAAGACTATTTTTAGCGATAATAAAAACACATTCTCGGTGCATACAGGGTGCCACTTAACCGAGTTTCTTCAATAACGAAATTCTTGTTGAACATATAAAAAATGTTTCTATAAAATATGTAATTATTTTTGTACGGATACTTAGAAATGCTGAGTAGTAAGTCGACGTATGTTTAACAGCTTCAGGAATTTTAAAGACAGTATTTCAATTATGAAAAATATTTCATACAAATTTTCATCATTTGAAACTCAATTTGTATGGACGACGTGTAACTTGAATATTTTAAACGGAATATCCTATTTTTATAACGAATTTGCGCTTGCTATTTTAAGGTAAGTGTGATGAGGAATTCCTGTATCTTGGATCAGTTGTTTTGAAGATAAGCTTTATATGATTTTTTGAAAACAAGATGTTCTCTTAATGAAGAAAGTTAGAAAACAAAAGATACTATAACGAGCTGGAAAGTATCTAGATCAGTAACAAAATTTGCTTTTCGTAAAGTAGGGTTTTCTGAATCTTCATTTTAATAATAGTTGAATGGTTAATACCTTTTGTTTTTTAGATGAAACGTTATTATTCTCATGTCGTCGTTCGATTCGCTTCATAAAATTATCTGTAGGTATTAATCATGTTCATCATATTAATCTGGCTATAGAGGCAATACTTCACTACACTAACCATTGTAGGTATGATTGTTGATGAGATATTTAGATTTAATATAGGTAGGTACATTATAATTTCTGCATTTTTATGTGTTAAAACCAGGAGAAAGTATTTACTGAAACATTTCACTTGTTCTGAGTCTTATTAAATTAATAAAGCCCTGATTGTGTTAAACGAAAACTTATGGTAGTTATTTTGTTAATCCTATAATTATGTCGACTCGAAAATTGTAAGAAAATTGTTTCTAAACTTTAAATGGACAATATTAAATTTTCGTCAGTAGTGAACAAAATATATAAATAAGTTGTAAGGAGAAACGAAAAGGTAATATAATTTTTCAAAAACTAAAAATGCGAGGTGAAAATCAAAACAATCTAAAATGAGTTTTTTATATATTTATTTTTTTTAAATTAAATTATATATGTACATAAATAAAAATTGACAAATCTATATCTTATTAAAAAAAACTGCAAAATATGTCATTTAAATTGACAAAATCAGTGAGTTAAAAAGCGTTTTACCTTTTCGTGTTTATTGAAAACTTGCTCATTTTTTTTCACTTTTGATGAAGCTGTAAACCGATCGTGAAGCGTTGAGCATTTTTTCCACTTTAAACAGTGCCCGTATAAAGTTTAGAAACAATTTTATTATTCCTAGAGTTTTTTACACGATTCGTTTTTGCTTTGGAAAATTGAGAAATATCATTGGACTTTGTTCATAGCAATACACCTAAAAATACCAATAAGCATTACGTGTAAAGAAACCAATTAAAATTATTTCACTTGTTATTGTTTAACTGATCCTAGGTTTCACAATGGAATTAAGTAAAAATGTGTTTAGCAGCATTTTATAAAATATATTGACTTTTTATGCAAAATAATTTAAATCTTTTGGTAAGTATTCCTGAGTTTCACTAAATATTTCAACTGTCAATAATTGGTATAGGGAAGTATCTAGCCACTCGAAAGATAATTTTAAGGGGCACCTAATGGCGTCCTAATATTAATACTGTTCACATACGTAATACAGAATAGGTTAAAATTACATGTGTACTTCTTATAAGCACATTCGGTTAACGTCATTTACTTGATTAACGATATTATGATAGATCGTATGCGATCAAAAACATTCCTGGTTTTCTTTAATTTCTCGGAAATACTAGTATTTCTCGGAGAGTGTATAATTAAATTAACAACGACGTCACTTATTTTACGTTTGTATAATTCCATGGATCATAGTCAGGGACGTGCTAATATGTGAGGTGAGGACAAATTCTGACGTCAATGTTTGAGAGAACTGTTTTAACGCGAAAGTCAACACCATTTCGGTGTATCTTATCTCATTTACGTAGCCTCGCTTTTTAATATAATTTATGTTCTTATACGTCAACGATATTTCTTCAAATTATCCAAACTGTTCATTATACAAGACAAATTAGACCAAAAATTTCAGTTACCTTCCAACAGATGGTGCTGGGCGGAGAATTTAAGTAAATAGAATCCAGAAACTGAAAGAAGTTTGGACGTAAAAATAAAGTCAAAAATACTATTCTTGTCTCAGCTTTTTTTTTGAATCTGTTTTCAAATGTATTCATACTTATGAAATTATAATTTAGAATTTCAGAGATCTGGAGTCTTTGCATTAATAATGACTTGTGATATATCTATTGAGCGGCGATAGATATATTTTTTTTATTAAATATAGTCGAAATAAGCTTTATTTATTTATGGAAAATTGTATATATAAAAATTCTGAAACAAAATAAGTTTGGGGACTACTGTTGCATTCAATAATCAAATAACTTACAATTAGTTTTTAATTTTTCTTTCAATTTAGTTATTACTATAATCGCAGAGAAACAATACAAGGGTACTGCAAGGTTTTTATTACGTAAAGGCTAACAATAAAAAATTAAAGCTTGTTACGACAATTTGTTCCAGATAAAGCCTAATTAAATTGAAATGAATCTACAAAGGTATTATTCATGCAACGGTCGCCTAATGAGAATGGTTTGAGTGATGAAAGGAAACACGAATGTGCTACATAATGTAGGTACCTTGTTAACCGAGTCCTTTTTTTATAATTATACTTTATACAAGTACAAAATTGCACCAGGCGGTTTCTTTATTAGTCTTCACCTTTTTCGGTGCTAAATAATCTGCAAATAATGGTCTGATATTAATTTTGCTCTTGCAATCTTATAGACATCGTTTTATGTATTGCCGCAAAAATATTTGTGTCAGCTTTAAAATTGAACTTTCTAAATAGTTTAACTTCCTTTCGAGCCTTTGGAGCAGAGAAACTAAACGAAATGAGATTTTTTGCAATAGCTAATTGAAATCGAGGAATTCATAAGCGTGATTTACGTCCTAATCCTTAGTTTCACGCCTGTATTGTTAGATGAATAAAAAGGTGCAGACGAAATTAAATAAGATTTAACACACATACTGGGTGATTCAAAAAAAAGTGCCCGACCCGTCAACCACAGGTAGTACAAACAAAAAGAAAACAAAAAGTCTATATGCAAAGGGGGTCTAATATCCATAGTTTTTCAGATAAAATGCATATAAATTGATTGATGGGCAATAGTGCAGGTGTATCGCGTCACAAGAGCAATAAACTCGCGTGGAATAGAACAAAACACTAGCGTTTACTTTGAAATGAAAAATGAAAAAAATGTATAATACGCAGGTGATTCATTCGAATTTTGAATTTGTGTATGTATACATAAGAAATAAATCATGATTTCCATTTTGGATTCAAAGGAAGTTGCTTTTTGAAATATGCCTCTGATAGATTTATTTCTTGCAATTTCGCACTTGCATGACCTTAGTGACTACGCTCCTCACGAGTCGGTCATTTATTCTGAATCACCCTGCATACAGTTCTACACAAAAGCGTATTTTCCATTTAGATAAAAATAAAGCCGTTAAAAATTAGTACTTTTTTTTATTCATGTTTGCTAACACGTGAGTTATGAATCAGAAATGAAAGAAACTTTATGCATAGATTTAATACCGATATTACTGTTACGATCATCCTAAACCGCTGTAAGATAACGACGCTGTTATTGTCACTTGTACTAAGGGTTACAGAATTGCAATTGAGGAAACAATAAAAACAATGAAAACATTTTAAGTTGCGATCTAAATTAATTGTAGTGATAGAGATAATACTAAACAGTACGTATGACTGTAGAGGGTGACCTTGGTGTCTGGAGTTCGACTGTTATGACAAGTTTAAAGTTAAAAACCGCATTTCGATATCTTGAACCGTTTAGGAGCTACGGAGTGTTTTTCAAAATTCAGCGATTTCTATAAACCTTTACAAAGTTTGTTCCGACTGACGATTTAAAAAAAATTACGTTTTTGCAAAATCTCAGTATGCTGTTTCAAACTCTAACACAATTTTGCTTTACATTCAGTTGAAAAGAAGTTTCTGGAATAATTTGTAATTTGTATTATAAAATTTAGGAATAAATGAATGTTCATGTAGGTTGGAATTTTAGAGAAGTATTTTTTCCAGCCATTGTATTTCAAACTTATTAAAGTTTTTAACTTAATGTTTGTTGCGTCATTTGGTCTAACTGGGAAAACATTAAGAAAAACTTGTAGTTTCTGAGTAATTTTAGGTACGTGGTAGTAGGGTCGTATTTCTAAGGAAAACACAAAATTAAAATCTCGGAAATCTCGGAAACTATTGCGTTTTCTACAATGCTTATTGTGGTCAAATCAATTGCAAATGAGCTCTAGGAATATGTCGACCCTGTATTAAATTACATTTTGGCTGAAAGAAAATACTTCTGTCTCCCCTTCCATCCTTCATAATAAAGATTATTCTGCGTTTTCCTTTACTTTTATAAAACATTTTAACCAAAAACAAAACATCAAAATAGATTAGAAAATATAAGCACTGCAATAAATTGTGCCCAATTTTGATAGTAATCTACTAATATCTTGCAGAACAATGAAATTGTTTGAAAATTGATAGGTAATTTTATTCTCTTTCCAAAAATATGTAAATATACTGGGTGTTCGAAACAGCACACTGAGATTTTGCAAAAACGTAATTTTTTTAACACAATCGGTTGCAGTCATAAAAATTGAGCTCCAGACTCCGAGGTCAGTTTGTGTCCAACTCAAACTCATCCAAAAATAGGTGTTTTCCGTTGAAAGTGTCAAATTTGGCCCACTCTGTAGATGCTTGTCTGTGGCTGTTGGCTGAGGCAGAAAGAAGCAACCATAGATGCACCTGAGATCTGCGCTTAATGCTTACCATTTTGAACGTAATATGTCTCAGGTAAATGATTATTTTAGGCAAATAGCATTTGCTTTGGCAAATACTACTTGCTCGGGCAAATAGCTTTTTAATAACTGTTTATATTTCATCACTATTTTCATAGGCAAGTAGTATTTGACTGAGGCGTTGTTGTGCAAATAGCATTTTATTTTCCACAATAAAATTATGAGCTCTGAAAAGTAAATCGTATAAGATTTCTGTGAATTTTTTACTATGCACTGGCCGCTGACATATTTTTTTTGTCTTTAATTATATCTCAAAGTACTTACATTAAGGTATTTACCACAGAAGTGGTCACTAAAACAGTTTTAAGTAGTAGAACAAAAATTGCAACAAGAATTATTTTGTTTATTATTTATTCCTTGCATATTTTTAATGTGTTTAGCACAGGCAGCTTTACTAAAAATAAAATTACTACCAGAACTAATAAAACCTAAATACTTCCACTTCCCAGGCGAGAATTTATAAAAGTTTGAATAATTGTTTTTTTTTAACATACGCGCACATAAATTCACCTACCTAATTACAATACATAATAATAATAAATATTATTTGCTCAAAGCGGACCAGACAAATACTATTTGCCTAGGAAAATAGCTTTTAAATGTAACTGAGCATCAGAAAGTCATTTTCCATACAAATACATAGATTTGCCTAGTCAAAACTTATTTGTCTGTGACATATACATGATTTTCATTTTGCACTTTTTTATTTTCGTTTTTCTTTTTTTTAAATTGAGAATAAAATATAGAAAATGCTTTTACTACAAAATTGCGAAGTAAATGTTTCAAAATACATGAATGAAGCTATTGCTTTGAGCTCTGAGCAAAAACATTTGCCTTGACTTGAGCAAAATGTTCATAATCATGGAAAATCTCATTTCATGAATTAAATTGAGCATTTACTAACAGTTAAAGCGTTTGCTTCAAAAATGTGACTGTACCTTAGTTTTTAAACTTCGATTTGTGCGGATCAAAATGTTTGCAAATGATGACATGATTAAATCAATCAATGATTAAAGGCGTTTGAATGAAGAGAATATATCTTGTTTATTGGGGCTTTTAATTGGTGACCTTCATGAAAAACGAGATGTATTAATTTTTGTTACAAAAATAAAAGTTTTTCTCAGATATACCGGAAATCCCAATAACGATGGTGGTGACCATTATATCCAAAGTAACCAAGAGAAATTCAAAGGAAACATTTTTAATTAATTTGATTTACATATAAAATAGCAACATCTTACTATCGCTTTTTGACCTAACATTGCAGTAGGATAGACAAATTGAAGCGGGATTTGCTCCTAATGAGTCCCCCATAAAATTTTTCTATAATTTGATTTAATTATGATCTGTATATTTAAATAACTTGATGATACCTTAGGATGCTTACGATTGAGCTTAGAATTGCAGCATTAATTAGATCTAGTCTGTAAGCAATTTTCATGCTTGTTACATTTATATGACAAGTATAGAATTGATTTCCTGAAAATCGTATCCGTAATCATTGGTGGATTACTGTGGTTGCCGTAGCAATAACTATAATAAACATATACGGTTACGTATCGGTTAATTTCTCTCCAGTTATTGCTAACTATCAATTAAAATGACTTTATGCTTATACGTAGAATACTCATGATTATTGTATCGCTATTAATAGGAGCGGAATTATTTAATTTTAAAAATACTACCTTCTATAAGCAATTTATTGAAAATGGGTCAGAGTGGCTTATGAAAACTGTCTACTCTTATCTTCAATAAGAGTACTTTACTTTTTTACTAACATTAAGATTATTTAACCTATGGTAATGTTAGGACATCACAATAAATTCGTTGTAGCACTTTGGAAATCAATTACGAAAATAACTGTTTTTTTTGACAAATCTAGATATTATTTGTCCTTAATGACATGTAAGTAAATTTATTTTAGACGTACATAAGCTTGAAGATTCCAAAAACATGGCACAACGTTATACCCTCTACTAATCTAATAATGAACGAACTTAGCTTTCTTTCAGAAGAAATTGTAAAACTTGTCTAAGAATGTGTGAATAAAACGATACAGTTTCTAAAAATTTTTGTTGCAAATCGTTTTTGATTGCAGTGAAAACCTCCAGCAGCTTCTGTGTAGCTGTTTCAGCCCTACTTGGGGTTTCTTTAGCAGAAACGTAACTCGAAATTTTCATACTGTTTCTATTTGATTTTGACTTTACTATATTATTTTACTGTAACTTGCACTGACACAGTTTTCTCACATTTCTACCGTGGATGTAAACCGCCCTAACTCCTATTCTGCCCTCCTAAGCAAGAGTCGTATCTGCATTTCCACAGTTTTGGGCTTTTTAAGTTTTCCTCTTCCCTTTTGTTGGATTTTAATAATAATAAATTTCACAAGTAACTTTAATTAAGAAAATATGGAATTCGTCAACCAAATCAAGCTAGACAGGTGCGAAACTTTATGTAGTATCTATTAATTACGATACATCGATTTCGATAGAAAATATAGATACGACCTTCTTCCTTAGGAGGGCAGTATTACTTAGGGTTGCCATCTCTATAATTTAAAACCAGGATAAGGTTACTTATAAATCCGGACAAAATCCTGACGGCGAAGACACCATAAACTCCTGCACCAAGCTCATACGTATTTCGTTTATTTCGTGTTTTCTTTGGAAAATCCTGAAACTAACAAATTTTAAAAGGGCATATTTTAGTGCATTTATTTTTTCTGTTGTGATGTCAACATAATTTTTTCTTAACTTTTTTACCCAGTTTTTGGTCGTCCTTCTTGTCAGTTAAATGGTGGTTATCTGTCTGTACGTCTGCTATAAATTTCGATTGCCTAGGCAGTTTCTGGCTTGCGAGTCAGTTTTTGAACCTAGAGAAAATCCGGAGCAGTTTACAAAATCCTTCCGGACGTCAACGGACTGCCAAAGAGCTAGATATGTCCGGGGAAATCTGGACGTATGGCAACCCTATATTACTGTTATAATTTCCAACATGTGGCATTTATTACAACCTCCAAATTTTAAGACCACCCAAGTAACACACATATACGTTTAATAAAGGATAAAATGTCCGCGAGATAGATGTTGAAAAAACGTGTTCCATATACTAAATACGATGTTTCTGTATCAAAGCGGTATAACGTATACGTTTATTAGACGGCTTAAAACATCTACGTTGACCGTAACCGTTTAATAAATGTAAAAATGTCCAACCAAAACCAAAATTTGGTTGAATACACGAAAATTAAACCAAAGTGCGTTGTTTGGGCAGTACACACTATTTAAATATAAATAATCATCTGTAAATGTCAATGTGTTGGGTCAGTTTCTTTGAACGCAAGTGTAAAATGCATGGCAACATATTCTCTCATTAAAAATTTGAATTCTTTTCGTTAATGCATATTAAAATTGAACTCTCTTTCAATATTATTCTCTCATTTGTCTCGAACAAAGGTTGAACGATATGACGAATCAGATATTTTCAGCAAATGATTCAACAAATAAGCAGCTTTTCACCAGAAAATCGTTCAAATCAATTTACTTGATTCCTTTTCGTAATCTGTATCTTATGAATAGAACGGTAGATATTTTGCTGAGTTTTAACGATTAATTACTTGTATCTATAGAAAAGGGTATCATATATCTGAGAAGTCTTTGTTTTTGAATGATAGTATCAATTTACAAAGGCTTTTAATAAGAGAGATGGATAATGTTTATCTTGGAAGTTATTTTCATACAAAGTAATAAGCCTACTGACTTGTGACCTTGTGTGCAAGTGCACCAATCGACTGGTCTTACCCAAAAAAATTACTACACACTTTAAAAATCATATCTTCTTTTTTTGCAATTTGTTACTGAACATCCAGGTAAGGTAACGTCAAATTGGAGCTAAAATCTAATTATCCATAATAACTGAGGCCAACGAAATGTACACATGTCCCAACTCTTATGAGTTATGGCTAAATAGATGCTTAATATAGCTGACCATAGTAGAGCCAACATAAGTCATGTTCAGAATTATTTATTAAAAAATTAGGAATTATGTGCGAAATTCATTCATGAACATAATGTAATTAAAGTTAATTATAATAGAACTTTTTCAAGCGTCAACATTAAGAATTCTGCGTATTATGCACATGAATCCTTCAGCTTTCATCTGAAATATTATTATTGTGAGATTGACACAAAACAATTCGCTATTAAGATACTTTTTCGGTAAAATCTATTGGCTTTGAAGGTTACTGTTGAGTACATAGGTAACACCATTTTATTTCGTGTTTTTCGTCCCCAAATTCACGCTAAGGATGAAAAACGAAAGGTACATAACAAAGTTACTGTTGTTATGGAGTTTGCGCGGAATCTAATTACGATGTAACCCGAAATTAAGAGAGAAAGGAGAGTGAGACAGAAAGTTAGCATTACCTACTCAGTAACCCTAATTAAATTTAAATACCAGTGCGCGACATCTACGTTGGTGTTACCCCTATTTCAACGGTAACAGCCAGGGACTTGATTCTTGATTTTAAATAATAGATTTATGTAATTATCTTTGGGCATGTAAAAATATGTTCCAGGAAAGTGAGCTATGGAATACGTAAACTAGCGCCCTCTAATACTCACTGACTTAAACGTTAAATTGACATTCCGTTTAACAAAAAATTCAAGAATACAATAATTTTGAACTAGTTTTGAATTTGAGGGAGCCACTTGACGTACGTTTTTCATTCTTTAAGGCTCTGTGGACTGGTTGTATATAACGTAATTCAGCTAGCCGTGGCTAGGTGCGTTTTCAACGGTAGTTGAAAGAAAGTATTGATTTGTCAAGTGGCAGCACGTGTCTATCGTCTTAAATGTCCAACCACAGACAACAACTTGTTGTTGTCTGTGGTCCAACTCTATAACGGTTAAAATATTTTTTTTCAATTCATATTTTCAATTAATAGGAAGAGGGATACATTTTTATTAAATAGGATAACTAAAAAAATACTATCTTGACAAAATATGGCCTCAAACAAAATGAGTTTTAAACACTTTGACTATGACTTTTAAATGAAAATCTATTTTCGGTTATGTATTTATTGATGAAATACGAAGTACGTATACTTAGAAGAAACAACATTTTATGAAATTTGTTACTAGAAATTCTGCGCTCTACATTTAAACTTACTATGATTTATGGGAAAAAGAGCAAACGTTTTTTGGGGATCTTTGTAATAATATTATTACATTATCAGTTGATCCGTTAATTGGAATCATGCACACACGAATTTAATTATTAGCAATAGAATAGACAAGATGAAGCCTGAAAAATGAATGTCAAGGTGCAATTTCTGTTGTATTTCAGAAAATGGTAAAGATGCGTGGACGCTTGTTGAAAATCGGTTATCTAAAAATATTACCTACTTACTAAAAATCCCCAAGAAATACCTAAATAGTTTTTCAAAACTGTCTCAAAATTCTCATATGTTCTCACAAATTCAATACATGGCAAATCATAATAATAATAATTTATAGAACTGGGATTATATGCAAATTGCATATTTGCTTCTATGGCGTATGTGGGCAAAATTTCTTTGGGGCATACCAAACAACTTTGAATCAAATGAAGTAATTTAGAAATGCATATTTTGCATATTTTCGGCATTGTGAGCATATTTTGTGAAAAAATGCACATCAGGATATTTTTCAGGTACTTTTTCTAAATTAACTTTTAACTTAAGTTAAAAATTTGCAAGTTTGCGTATATTGGCAACTAATTTGCCTCATAAGGAATAAACTTAGCAATTGAAAAATAAGTTTCTCAATTTTAATGATTTTCGTGATAAATTTGTCCACAGGCTCTTCCACATTTTGAATCATTTCAGTTACTATTATTCATTGGTTATTGTCGGTATCCAATTAACCTTCTTTATGTACAAAGTTTTTTTAATCTCGAACCGGACAAAAATATGAAGGGAAACACACTCAATGTTTCGCTATAGATTTATAGCTTCGTTATGAGTAAGAAACATTTAGGTTAGTCGGTAAATTTTTATAATGAAACAAACTTTTTAAATAAATTTGTAAATTTGTTGAATAAATTCAAAACTTTAAATTTACGTGATCGTAGAGAGCAAAACGAATGCATTTAGTTATGTAAATTACGTAAATGAAATTGTTTCTTGTCCGATGAAAAATGTAAGTAAAAAGTTTGTAAGTTTAATATTAAACCGGACAGAATTATGAAGGAAATACACTCAACGTTTCGCTTCTGACGAAGTTATAAATCAATAGCGAAACGTTGACTGTATTTCCATCATAATTTTGTCCGGTTTAAGATTAAAACAACTTTTTACTTATGTAAATTACGTTCAATTCCTCTACATCTACATACATATTATTGCGTCGACTTAAATGTATCTATGTACTTCGGATTTGCCTTACAAATTCGGAAGAATAGGCAGAAAATCCAATTCTAAAGAGCCGGTATGGATTGTAAACACAATTCAACACATAAGTGCTTAACAGCGATTCTAATTCGTCGTTTCAGAGAATACCGACTGTTTCAAATTGAGTGTGCAACTTGGTTAAATGGAAAAAGAGTTGCACAAATCAATGCCTAATCGTAATCATTAACAGAATGATCTTTCTTATTCCTTCTTGAGATATTAATGGAAATGTAAAAATGTTGATTTACTTTTTTTCTCTGCATGTTTCTTATTATCAATAATTTAGATTTTTTTATTTTACTTTATACAGGCGCTTTCTAGTTCTGCTTCGAATAGGAGTGGTAGAACTGAAGTCAAACATTTCGTCTTTCTACGACCATCATCAGTTTCGATTTTATAAATACAACAGATAAAACAGCGACATCCTACGATCGCTTTTTGACCTGACATTGTAGTAGGATAGACAAACTGAAGCGTATTTGCTACCTAATAAGTCCCCCATGCAAGGCAGCCATTCTTGCTGACAAAGCATAATGAAAGGTTTAAAAATTTCCTCGAGCAGCCTCTGTACAGCTGTTTCAGCTCTGTTTGGGGCTTCGTCAGCAGAAACGTAGCTCGAAATTCCCACTGCAAACCAAAAACGACTTGTCCAATTTATTCGCAATTGCTGACGAAGCCCCAAACATTATTACAAAAGCTATAGAGACAAATATTAAAGAGTTTATTGTAATTTACATTATAGCTAAGAAGGTAAACTAAAAATTTGAAATTATGCATTAAATGTTTTTTTTTTACATAAAAATTTATTCATTGATTAATATCAACTATTAAGTGTGATATATCATTATAATAAGGAGAAAGGATGCTATTGAATAGAATAATTAAAAAGATATACGTTGTGTTAAAAAAGTCGAAACTAATAATAGCCGTGGAAAGACGAAACGTTTAACTAAAACGTCATTTTTTATATTTTCATCAATATCTCAAATAAAAAAAAAAAAAAAAAAAAATCATTCTGTTAATGAATACGAATAAGGCATTGATTCGTGCAACTTTTCTTCAATTTAATTAAATTAGTATCTCTTACGGTTTAGGAGATCCCTTCGGTGCACATTCAATTTAAAACAGCCGGAATACATGCCTTATTTTTACATGAGATTGAAAAAGAAACGAAAATACGCTGAGAGTGCGCCAGAGTAGTCAATTAAAACGCTTTCTCGTAGAACGCATCGAACATTTTAACTGTTTCAAAATGTTGGAGTTGGAGACACAAAACACAATTGTTTACAGTTACACTAATATTGTGAAATATTGTATCATTGTCTACTCTGGATACTTTTGCAATTTTTGTTACAGTAATTTATAGATATTAAAAAAAAAAACAGAATCATTGCAAAATCTCTGAGGCTGAGTTGCTCACTGAAAGTTTGAACTACGTTTCACGTTAACAGTTTTATTCTTTTTTTCTTTGGTTGTTCAGATAGAGATTAAGATGTAAAACGTAGTTTAACTACGAATTAAGATGTAAAACGTGGTTTAGCTATGAAAGAAAACTGTGGTTTAACACTTAATCCGCAGTTAATAAATTGATGGTTTGATCGGACACTGAGCTACTCAGCCTGAGAGTGATCATGTCATTCGAGACAAGGATATCTGTTCTGCATGCAACAATTAATAGGTATTCTTACGTAGATTCGAAAACTGATCACTTTTATTTTAAGAAACAATTTACTCTTTTATGTTTTTTAAAAAATAATGATGTTACCATTTTTACTTTTTATTTTAATTTTAAATTTTCTACAATTAAAGTAGATCTTGACCGATGAAATTTGTAAGAAAATAGCTTTTAAACTTTAACCGGACACTATTAAAATTGAGAAGAACACTCAAGGTTTCACTATCGCTTAATAGCTTAAAAAAAACCTTAATTTAGATCTTGTTAAGTTTACGTACGTTTCTCTGGACAACTCGTATTTTCTTATTTTTAAAAGTCGTGCTACTTTTACGTTTCTCTTGACAATTTTTTTTAATTAATATTTTTCATTCCTGACGTCCCAATTTTAATAGTGTTTAGTAAAAGTTTAGAAATTCTTTTAAATTTTCCATTTGAGGCTCATGTAACAAGCTTCGGTAGACCAACTTTTGTTTCCAATTTCGAAAGGTCCATCAAGCTTTTGCTCGGATCACCAAAAATGGATTTCTCGATCATAATCTTCTGCTCCCAGATATTCTATTGTGTCGAATTTACAATTTTGCAATTTACGTTTTCAGATCCCAAGGATAAGCGGCAAAATGCTAATTGGCGTAAATTAAGCGCATAAATGTTTTTCGTAATTATGGTTCTATCTATTCTTTCCCATTTTAAATTGATGGAAAAAGTGCTAGAAAAAGTGCCTAACTGGAGTTTCTATAATATTGCTAATTTGGTCTTTATTTGTTTCAATTAAACTCGAAAATTGTTGACCAAATTGAAAAACTTTGGAATTCCGTAGGTCTATGTTTCCGTTAAATTGAAACTCTTTTGAAAACTCAATTTTTGAAAGAAAATGGTAACTGGTTTTTATTTTATTTTATTTTTTAATTCCTAAATTCAGCTACGACGGAAAGTTTTTTCACTAGTTCTTAATTAATCTATATTATACAGGCTGATCAAAGTTACTTCCGTACTATTGCTAACTTCATTATTATTGGAGTTACGAAGTCGTTTAAATGAGCAAAAATGAAGTATTTCTATTCAAGATTACATGAAACAAATAATACAGGAGTTATGACGATATTTGCATTCATTATTTACAAAAAATTTCAAATTGCAATTAGGTACTCATAGGGATTTCCTCCCTAATTGAGGCTTCGCCAACAGAAGAGCAGTTCGAGAATTTCACCTTAATCTGACCGATACCGCCTTCTTACGCATAGACAGCGCTTAATTGTAAACTACAGCTTAGTCTTGTAAGCTATCACTCAAATAACATGTCAATGCAGATACAATGACCAAGTTGGCTGGATGAGTTTTTTACGCATTCTTTGTTTGGTTATTTCTAAGTGCTTTTTAAAGTGAATAGTAATTAATAATAATAAACAATAAAACATAACAGCATCGTCGTTACGTTATTATTAACACCAGTTAAAGGTCAAATTCCGGTCGCACGATGCCATGGATTAAGCTATACTTTGCACGAACAGTGCTCGTGCGTAAGTCAACCGGATCGGTCAGATTTCAATGGAATTCTCGAACTGCTGTTCTGTTGATGAAGCCTCAATTAGAGCCGAAATCAATATGAGTACCCAATTTGGAGGATTTGTAGCAAATTTTTAATAGAAATTTTTTGTAAATGATGAATGCAAATATCGCAATAACTCCTTTATTATTCGTTCAAGTGAGAAATAGTAAAGAATGCATTGTATTTAGAATTCGGTGTTCTTTCATGTGCCAAAAAAATATAGGATGTTCCACTAAAGAAAACTATGAAAATATTTTGAGAATGCGATGCGCAATTATTTTTTTGATGTAACCACTATAATCCTACTGCAATGTCAGGTCAAAAAGCGATAGTAAGATGTCGCTATTTTATCTGTTCATAATCCTAGGTGAAAACACTTCTCTTTTCCTACTGAACGACTTCTTGGCTCCAACAATAACGAAGTTGGATAACACGTTGGATAAAACTGGCAATACTTCAAAGTTTGTTTTTGTTAACATTTTCTTCGTATTCTCGTATCAACGCAGAGTGGAAACTCAATTTCGTTACGAGATGTGAAGACGGATCAGATTCTGCTTGAGAGAACTACCTGTCATGCCAATTGTTAAAAAGTCGCGGTATAAAATTCAATAGCAAGGACTAGCAATAAGTGATCATTAAATCCCCATTTTTTTGATAAACCACGAGATTATAATTTTTTTACAAGAGATTGGTAATAAAAAATACTTTTTATCTACTCCCACCCTATAATGAACAAATTAGATTGCTCAACACAATTTTTGTATGGTCGGAAAAAAGGAGGTAGTTTTACGTAACTGAATCCCTTGAACACGACGGTGACCTTGAAATTGACGTAGACGTCCAGTTATTGAGATATAAATCTTTCCTCTTTTCCTGACATGGTTGTCGCACTGCGCATGCTTACAAATTCAAACAACAAGTTGTTTGTGGTCATTTGTTGTACATATAATTTATTTTATATGCAAAACCTTTTCTAAATAAAGTTCCATATAGCGTGGAAAATAAAGGTACTTTACTCTTATGTCGATTTCAAATATTTTGATTTCCTCAGTATATGACAGGGGGTATTCAAACTTTGATAAGTGCATCTTAAGTTTGGAAAGATGCAGGAGCTTACATAAATAATAAATTTTTATGAGAAATCAATAATAAAGAATTTTCCCGTATGTAGCCAACTTTCTGCTGGTCACTGTATCTCGACAATTGGAGGTCTTACGTCAGTTTCAGGTCACCACCGTAATCTCCAGATAAAATTACATAAGTACCAACACATTTCACCAAGCATACATTTTTCAATTTTATTTTGTCGTCCAGTGTTATTTAATAAGTTATTTTGTGCAAAGAGCTACATTAAATAAATCTTACGTAAATGAATTAAATCGTGTGTAAAAAGCAAATGTAAATGATTTCTGTTGAAGTTGTTGACAACGACGCGAAGCGACAACAAACACAACAAAATTAGGTTGTAGATAAAATATTGTATGACACACAAGTGTGAAAGCTTTTATGCACTCTTTGCGATTAAAGCACGAGCCGAATTCGTGCATAAAAGCCTTAATTTACACACCTGTGTTATAACTATTTTGGTCTTAACTTACTCTCTATTAATTTTTAATTCAGAGTTTTTAAAATGATCAAAATTACACAATATACTTTTTAAATAAGCTAATTTTATTTCCTTACTAAGTCACTATCAATCGTGATTAGAAATTTGTAGAATCCCTCATTATATTTATTACAGGTATAAACTACGAAACGCAATTGTGAATTCTTTACAAGAAAAATTGAAACCTTTTAAAACTTCCAGTAAAGTAAAATTTATTTCAAATTGCAGGTAATATACTTTTTTAAATTTAATAAACGGATTTCAGCAATAGATTACGTTTTGGCAAATGTCCAAGGGAAACCTGCAATGCAATTTCAAGTAGGTGATGTCAAGTGGATGGCCTAGAAGCCATTAGTATTTTAAACTGCTTTAACACTTCCCTTTTTTTTTATTTCTTATTTATGTTTTATTGCCAAAGTAAATATGAACCGAGTTAAATATACCAACGATAAAAGGCGGGAGATCGCGTGGAATTGATTTCAATTGAACAGATCAATTAGTTTAATAAAACTTCATGGAATTTTGTGTACATTAGTTGTTACTGAACATCTGCGAATTGCAACAGACTTGATTTATTACCGTCGTGGTTCTGGGTAAATCCGTAAGTAAAGTAAGGACTAATAGTTTAAAGAAAGTATTTTTAATTTTAATATTGTAGATTTTTTCTAACTAAAGTTAAGAGAAAAAATAAAGATTTTATGCCTTATTCATAGAAGATAATAGCGACTACTACGTCTGTCTGGTAGCCACTAGTACAGTACGTTTCAATGTATTGTAAAGTCATAAAACAATCTACGTCTCATTGTGGTCATAAAACTTATGGCGATCGCTAACCCTTAATAATCTTAATAACTTCCTAATTGGAGTTCTTGTATTTTAAAAGCATTAAAAAATCATAAGCTGTATAGATTCGGTTATAAAGTTTAATTTTCGTCGTTTTATTTAGATATGAAAACATAATACATAATGTGTGCGGACTAAGTACTTTTAATTTTTGGAAACAATAGGACTAATTATTTTTTTTAGAATGCACCTCAGCGATTGTAAAGTTGCTACGATTGCTACGGGTTGCGAATCGCTATCTATTTATAACCAAAACAACATTTCCATGACTTTCAATCAAATTGAATTGCACTATACCTTCTATGAACAAGGAAGTTTGTTATTTTGTTCATCGATTAATACTCACTTGTATACAAGAGGCCATAATATATTTATGCGTTTATTGATTATGGGTCATCAACGGATATTTGTAGCGACGGAAATAATTTTGAGCAGTTGCTGGTAATGTAAAAGTTACATGACCTGTAATTTATTGGAACACGAATGTACCTACACATAAATTCTGCATAATTAGCGATGATCAATAATGTCATAAAATTGAAATATAAATATATTTAGGTTTTAGAAATAACATGAAAATTATTTCGAAACATGTGAGTAATAATTTAACGCAGTTTAACTAAACTGCTAAATACAATTGAAAATAGATACAATCCCCTATCCCCCCCAACAAATGCCGCGATTTTTTAAATCTATTCTTGTAGTCTATTAATACGATCTTGAACTAAATTAGTTTTTAACTTCAGGAAAAATATCTGCTTTATTTATTCAACCGCTTCGTGTGGTTAGATAAAAGCAGAAGCTAGAATTTTTGTGTGTGTTGTGAAATTAATTTATTTGCCGTGGACTTTAGCTTCTGAATTTTTCATCTTAGCTTTCAGTTTCGACTTTTAGGTCAAGTGCGAAACCATGTACTTTATAGTTGACCGTTACCAAATATCGGAACTGTCCACTGTCCAAGTTTAAAATACAAAGAGAAACTATCCAAACATTTTTTGCATTTTTACTTCCTGGGAGTGAGTATTTCCATACATTTTTATTCTTTTTTTCTACGTTTATAACGTTAACGTCACATTAAATTTAAATATTACTTAAAAAGATGCGGAAATTACATAATATGTGGCAGCATGTACGTTTTCAGCGGTCTAAAAATAATTACTATCTCATTAGTAAAATGCTAATGCTTTTAAGTCACAAGACTTTTCAGTGCCAAACGATAAAAATACAACATTATGCGGCTCAACCTGCGCTTATTAAAACAATTCTGTAGTCTAGATATAATTTGAAAGCGGGAAGAATCAACAAAATATCTGAAAATGACAGTTCGTTTTGGTACGTTGTTGTTTGCATAACATGCGTGTTTGAATTAGTTTTGTATATAGATGTAGATTTCTGAATATGTTCTATTGTGGCTTGAAATATTTTTAATAACCAAGACCCCTTCAAATTTTGTCTTCATTCCACATAAAAATGTAAATTATAGTTGCTTTATAACTGAAAATTCTGATCCAGCAACATTTTTTATTTCAGAAAAAATGTCTAACAAGACGTTCTACTTGAATGAAAACGGTGAAGATGAGGATAGAGAGTCGGCACGTCCATGTTTAGAAAAAATTCCAAGCCCCACGAAGCAATGCGAACCTGCTTTACTAACCCCATCGAGAATACGAAGGGTTTCCATAAAGGCAATAGAAGTCATTCAGAGAGGAGGTTGGAATAATAAATTGGATTTTCTCTTTTCCTGCATCAGCTTGTCGGTTGGACTGGGGAATGTATGGAGGTTCCCATATTTGTGCTACAAAAATGGAGGAGGTAAACGTTTGTTTGTGTTGCATCAGAATCTGAAATAATTTTAGAACGCTTGGTTTGTTTAAAATAAAAACGTATGTGTAGTATAGCAGGCTGTGTTTTGATCAATCAAGAATTCAAATATTAACATATTTTAAAATGTTGAGAAATTGGATTTATTTCGGTCAAAACGAAAACCAATTTCTTTGCCGTAACAGGTATTATTAATGTCACGTTTATTCAGAATAATACTCCTAAAATAAATATTTTATCTAAAACTTAGGATGAGAAATAGTATACCGGGTGCTGCATTTTGAAACGCAACATAGGAAATCCCATGTTAATTTAAAGGTGCTCAAATATTGGCTTCCTTAATTACTTTACGGCAAAATTCCATTTAGGTTTTTTAAAGTATTCTTCGAAATGAATCTCTGCGAAGTTTGAGAATTTTTCATTCGCTCTGTTTCAAGATATTTAAAAAAGATTCCGTAACTAAATTCAATTTATACCAAATTATCAGCATAGCTTTGATTAGTGATTATACCAAATTATCAGCACAGCTTTGATCAGTGATAGTGAAAACTGAACAGATAATTAATAAATCTAATCATTAAAAAAAATTGATATAAAAAGCTTTTCTAATAATTTATTTTAACATTTAGTGATCAAGCTCGTGCTGATAGTTTGGTATAAATTAAATTCCAGATTTATCTTGAAGAGCACTTTAAAAAAACCTGAATGGAATTCTGCTGTAAAATAATTAAGGAAGTCAATGTTCCAACACGTTTAAATTAACACGGGATTTTGTATTTTGCGTTTCAAAACGCAGCACCTTGTATGTGTTGTTCAACAAGTGAGGAAAATGACGAACAGTTTACCAGACGAGGCGAAACCAAGTTTGGCGAGGTT
Organism: Prosopocoilus inquinatus; assembly: GCA_036172665.1. NCBI lineage: Eukaryota > Metazoa > Arthropoda > Insecta > Coleoptera > Lucanidae > Prosopocoilus > Prosopocoilus inquinatus. The sequence goes on from CM069870.1 coordinate 49,780,341, forward strand.
CGTGAGCTTAAGAAAATGATTTTGACGGGTTAAACGCTATTCATTTTCTACGACCCGATTTACTATTTCTGGTGGAGAGATCTAAATCACTTTCTGAATTAGAAATCCTGATAAACCTACGACGAACACAAACTGACATTCAATAATGACGATATACAGCGACAGTAGGCAACTAGACGGAGGTAAAAATTAGTAGGTAACTTTCTTCTCTAGTGACGAAAGTTACTAGTCGATTCTAGTCTAGTTATCAGTACGAAAATTTAATACTCGGACTGTACGAGCTCTGCCCGCAATATTTGGAAGGGAGTTATCTCATGTGGCTGCATCGAGTTCAGTGTTATGTCGGCTTATAGGCGCTTTTATTGTTTGTTTTATTTAAAGTATGTGGCGATTTGCAGCCACTATCATATGCATTTTTAAATTTTCAAAGAGACATTTTCTCCTATTATCTCTCTAGGATATGCGAAACACCTTTTGACGATTAAATACATTTAAATTGTTTAGTCGTCGAAAGAAAAATCAGATCGTAACTCGCACATCTTCCCTTTCCACCCAGTGATAATTAGAAACATTGTAGCAGCGCAAAAGTGGAAGGAGTAAACAGTACATTCGACGTGAAAAGCGTCCGTACTAAGTGGGCTCAATTCTTAGGCTCGATTATGAGATTTTTCTTCACTAGTGACGGAAATCAAGTTTTCGCTGGATGTATTCGGTGGCAAAAATGTCTTTTACTACGACCATTTATGAATAGACATTTTTTTGTCACCAAATACTTCCAGCGAAAACTTGATTTCCGTCATCAGTGAGGAAAAATCTCATAACGTTAACAAATTTTCGTCACAAGAGACGAAAATAAATCCTGTCAGTCTAGTTACCTGCTGTCACTGTACCGCGTCACTAGTAAATGCCAGTTTATGCTATTCGTCGTCGCTTTATCATAATTTCTGATTCAGAAAGTCATTTCGATCCTCCCAGTACTCCACTAGAAGTTGTAAATCAGGTCGGTCGTAATAAAGGCATAGTTTTTAACTCGTCGAAATTATTTTCATAAGCTCGCGAACATTACCATTACCATTCGCCTGGTCTGGGCCCTTATACTGGAATCATGCGATGTGATAAAATCCTGAGAAAATAGGCGGAGTTTGGGGAGAACAAGAGATAAAATTATGGAAACGCCTGATTGATCCCATCTCTTAATTATGAGGGATGTGAAGAACTGTTGGTGTGAATTAGAAGAACTGACTGAGTTACACCTTAGCTCGTTAGAATTTCTTTTCTATCTTATATACTTTAGACGGTAGAGAAGACCGCGGCACTGGGTGGACATTCTGTAGATGCATGATTTAAAATTAGTTGTAATTATACAGGCTGTTCCGTGTGGCTGTGTCAAATCAAATAAGTGTTTTTCTAAATGGAACATGGTTTAGAATTTTTCTTTTTTCTCAATTATTTATTGTAAAAAATAATTAATGTTTAATTTTATTTTATAGAAATTAAAGAAAAAGGATTAAAGTAGAAAACAAATACCGACTATCTGCAGTATTATGGTAAAAAAACTTAACAAAAAATTATAATTTGGTAGGATACGAAGGTGTACTCCAACCTCCAAGCGCCATCATGAAACAACAAGTATTAAAATGAGGAAAAGATATAATAAGCATTGAAGATTTTTTCAATTACATTTTAGTGGAGATACAAATAACAAAATAATGCCATAGTTTGTAAACACAAAACTTTTCTGCATATTCACATAATTTAAACTTCAAACTCGAAGGTGTATTTTGTACACAGTTGAAAGTTTTAATAGAATTTAGAATTTGTTCTTATGGGAATAATAGGCGTATGAAGCAGCTGCAGACAGTGAAGTAAAACATCCGGGCCTTGTTTCGGCGAGTTTGGGTAATAAATAAAATTGGTTACAGAAATTGCGTCTCTCCGGTATGTACTTACATAAATTATGTAAATATGTACTTACACACACAAAAGAAAAAAGTTCGCTTAAAAAAATGAAAAATAACGGCGCAGGTTTATTTTGAATTTGTAAAAAATATTCAGTCAACAATATGAATTAGATCACTAAAAAAATATATTATTATATTTAATATTATGTTATGTTATAGACGTTATAATTCTTTTTATTAAAAAGTGCCACAGTTAATAAATATGTCTATAAATTTGTCATCGTGTCAGACAGTCCATAGAGAAAGAAGTATCAAATACAAATAAACGTTCAGCATCAGCTTCTAATTATTTTGTAAGTACAGAGTCGTTGCATGCAATTTCATGACGCTATTTAATAAAGAATTCTCACGGAATGTATTTTTTGTAGATGTGTTCGTCTTTACATTACGTAAAACACTATTATTATCTTGATAATGCGTGTTTGATGGGAGTGCAGTGTATTTAAACTTACGTATAGGGAGATTCATAATAGGTGTTCGACCCGCTAGGGGCGTATGTACTAAGGTCATGAGTGCCAAATGGAAAGCGTCTGAATAGCATTGTTTATTATATCCCTACTTACAATTATGAAAAGATTCAAGTTCATTATTTGCATTATGCAATATTTCTTCAGAGAATTGTAAACAAAAACGTTTTATGGTTTTAGTTCAAGGTTAAATGTTCATGTTTTGTATTTCTTTCTAAAGTCTACAGGCTGGTCCCGAAAGGAGGTGCCAAAAAAAGTTAGTTATAGGAGATGATATACAAAAAATTGTTCTAATAAAAGTCTTTTCGTTTTTGAGATAAAAATAATTGAAAATTTGTTCAAAATTTGCTGTATGCTAATGAGTTTATCGGAAGTAAAAAACTTAAAAAAATTACAAAATTGATTCACAACTTACCATAATTAAAAGTTATACACTCACAGAACACCACACTTAAGTACCTCTTAACTGAATTTCTGTTTTGTTCATAGGTTATGTTTATGTTTTTGTTTATTTATGGTTGTTTCACGGAATAAGATCGATTTTAGTTCCGGTTGCCAACCTTATAATTACGTTACTCACTAAGTGCGGCCACTGTAAAGTCTTTAGACTTAGTGGCGATACAAATTTTCTGTTAACATTATTGTTATTATTTTTGGCTTTCTTTATTTCTTTATAAGAACTTTTATTATCATTATTACTTTTATTGTTATCTGTTAATGTGAACTGAGTTATAAAATAAAAAAAACGATTATATATATATATATAAAAAGAAAAATAATGTTCATCCGTTGGCGTTCAAGCACTTTTGAATACGCCTGTTCCAGTTATGGTAAATCGACGCTAGAAATTTTGGATTGATTCACAGCTTCATCAATGCGATCCCTAAGCTGCATTTGTGTACCTATTTCTACTTCATAGACCAACTTGTGCAACTAGTTGAAGCGTACTTATACCTAGATTTTGATCCACATAGTCTAAAATTATTGGTTCTGTATTCAAAAACCAATCTGGACGGAAGCGGCCACAATTCGACATTTGGGGTATCACAGAATCCGTTTCTCGTAAATATTTTACATGAAGGTATTCGCCTTCCGGGAAAAACTTCCGCGTAAATCTTAACAGCAGCCTTTCCATTGCAACCTGATTCACCATATACCAAATACATGTCTACATATTCTTCTTACGTAATCTTCATTCTTAATAGTTTTGAAGAAAGATAAAGGATCTAGGAAGATGTGACACTTTATTTCAAACTAAGAAATTGACAAATACAAAAACGAGAATCAAATTTCGTTAAAAAATACTAATAACTCACTGCATAAATCAGATTCAATAATTATTCTGTGATTTTCGGGAGGATTCGTCTTGACAATCACATTTCAAACGATTCCTTGTCTTTTATATTTGTTCTTACTCCAACAATCACTGAACAGCGAAGTTTCTTGGAAATCGGCTGGTATCTTGGAATTGTCATTAATTTTTCACCAATATCTCCATTTACAATAACACGTATTGTTTTCCTTGTTCCTTTCCCTTTTTTTAAAAGAGTCACAGTTACTGCGTACGTTTTAATAGAAGTAAAATACTTTTACCTGTGTCCGGACACGTTGACAGTTTTTCGGTGCAGTAAGTGGAAGTCAAATTTTGTCCGTGCAGCGATACCCGATACAAATTTTACGAATTTCAGTAACAGTTGTACAGCAAATTATGAAAACAAACTAAACACGAAATGCACTAAAAGCATTTATACAAATGCATATCAAAAAAGGTGGAAATATTCAGACTAGGTTAAACATAAGTTATGGCCAATGATGTAATAAGGTTAGATGGAGTCTAGCGTCATTTTAAATAGGACTGCATCGGTTTTAACATTAGAGAGAGAAAGGTAATATGAGCATTCTCTAAGAGTAACAAAGATCAGAAATGGCCGATACCACGTGGTTTGGGGCAAATGAAAGCTTAGTTCAGATGCATCCGGATACGCAAAAAACTAGCCAATCAAAAACAAATTGCAATAAATATTTTGCATATTCGGAATGCATCTCAACTAAGCTTAATACGTTTGCAAACACCGTTGCCATGGCGAGAAAGCGGTTGAATAGCGAATTGTCAAAAATTAATGAACTTCGTAATTTATAGTTCATATTCCAATTTTAAATTAGACTATGGAATCTATTTCTCAATTTTCACATGCGTGTAATACAAAATATATTAAATATTTTAAGTAATTTTAAAATGCCTCTACCCTCTCTGTGGATGGATGTATGGATCTTTTTGTCGCATATTTATGCAATCATCAGCGAAACAAGCAGGTATTCTGCATTTTATTAACGCGATTATTGAAATATAATAAAAAATATTTAAGAAACGTGCTAATCTTTTTAGAGTAAAATAGTCACTCACATAAAACTAAAAATCTAATAAAATAACATTCAAAATCAATTTAAAACATCCCGTAAAAACTAGAAGCGAAATCATCTTAGATCCTTTATCTTTGGTTTTGAACTTAAAAATAAATTTTATTTGATTTAGATGTCATCGATGACAGGTATGTACTATGCGCCCAGATACAATCTGATAGATATTGCAAATTTTATAAACACTAATAAATAATTCTTGACTGTGTATTTTTGTGGTCAGTGGCATCTAATATGTATGGATAGGAGATAATTTACCGCCATCATTTCTGACCCACTAAAAAAGGTTTTTCGGTCTTATTGGATTCTCCTAATGATGCATATTTTTTTAGCACCTTCTTTCGGGACCAGCCTGTATATTTATTATAAAGTATTGAGCTATTCCAGTGATCACCAATAAGTGTACATGTGAATTTTCAATCCATTTTATCTAAAAAACTACACAAGTTAGACCCCCCTCCTATGTGTACAGTTATTTGAATTTATTTTTTCATGTTCTATTTGTGGTTGACGCGTCGAACACTTATACTGAATCGTCCTGTATAGTTGTATCGTCACGTTACATTATTAGCGACTGAACTTTTGCACTTGCTTACTAAGGTAGCAATTTTTGTTCACACCAACTGTAATTAGTACGACTGCTGCAGTCGTAATATGATCAAAATAAAACTCAGCTTGCATGTGAATTGTTACTTACAATTAGTTATTTCTGTCGTCGCATAAGTATAAATTACAGTTTTAATATCTTCCAAGACTTTTAATTAATTACTGTACTATTACACGACAAGATCAATTACCACTGACGCAAACGTTTTATAATTTCGTTGTGTGAGCAAAGTAATTTTTGAGAAGGAACAAGAAAAAGAAATAAGCGAACAGGTTGTTTAATTCTGGTTAAAATTTTTATCCGGTACCATAAAACATAAATTAAATTAGTGACATACGTTACTTTACACTATATGCTGACTTTACTATTTGAAAATTTATTGTTTTTACTATAATTGTTATCATTATTACTTGGTTTGGCAAATGTTACATTCGTCCGGACCTGTCCCAATGCGGGGTACCTTTCGGTAACGAGAAGGGCATTTTCGGACAGTGATAAAATAATAATAAATAAATTGCATAACTAGTACCCAGACTTCGGTTAAAAAGAGCATAAAACAAAACTAATACCAATACTGCTTTGTAAGTGTAAAAAAGAAACAAATTTATTAGATATTTTATACGTCGAAAATTTATAACAAATGTGACACATGAGATAGCGATGCCTTTCATTAAAATTGGTATAAGTTGCTTTGCCACCACGGCTAATGACACATTTTAAAGAATTAAAAGAATGAACCCTTTCACACAGCCCTGGCTGCATTATGTCATAGGAAAAGTAAAGAACAAATTGGTGTTTGTTGCTTCATAACCAAATGAATTTTCTTCTCTCTAATAAGATATTTCAGTAATAAATTTGAAATGTCTGCTCAACCCTATCGTTACATATTACGATATTACATCCATGTTAATCGCTGTGTTTAGTGTGTTACCTATCTGGTTTATATCTTTTACTAGATCATTTTGATGAATGTGAATAAATACTGTAATTTGACCAACTCAATGTCGTTAGACAATGCAGCAAATACCTAAATGAGAAACTACTAGTATGGGTGTTATTATCTATTACTTCTTTTTCAAATGTTTCTTTGCTATGCCTAAGGATTCAGCCTGATTGAGCTACTTCCCTTACTTGTTTTAAAAATTTAGGAATTGCTACCTACCTGTACAGGTACAACAAGACTTAGTGTCGTGACGTTAGCACAGATTACTACACAGTATTCATTACTATCTTTATTCGTTGATTAAAATAACAAATTGATGAAAAGTGCATTAATGTATTAATATTGCAATACGCTGCAGTTTTCAAACTTCGCAATTTATCAACCACCTAAATAATGGCTGAAGGTTACAGAATCTTGCCGAGCAACATCAAAGGTGCTGCCCGGAGCCTTTGTATCTGTGTAGTAATCTGTGACGTTAGTGTCGACATCGTCGCAAAATGGTCGAAATTTATAAACTAGCTGACCAAAAAAAGGCCCTTATGGCAACATTTTTTTTTTGCGGTCCACTTGATGAAATCAATGTATAATATGTTTATTTATACAGGGTGAGTGGGGAGGAATGGGACAAACTTCAGGAATGCATTGTACACGTAAAAGTAAGTAAAATAACTCAAATGTAATTAATAATAATAATAGCCTTTATTGCCACCAAATTTGATAATTATTACAAAAACACAATAGAACCAGCAGTAAAACATTTGGGAATCAGGGGGATCATCAATAGAGAGATAAAAAGGCACTTTTCGTTTCTTTTCCTTTTCACTTTTTCTGTCCATCAGTGAAAAGTAAGCGAACTTCCTTTTTGAAACTAAAACTGGGAAGCAATTTGTAATCTGGAGTGATGCTATTATACACTTTGGTAATATTGTAAGAAAACGATCTTTCCTAAAAAGTAGAACTGTGAAGTGGGGGTGTCAAAAGTCCTTTGTATCTGATATTTATATGGTGGACATCCGTTCTAAAAGATATTTTTTTATATAAGTACTTGGGTGTTTTAGTTAAGATAATTTCATGAAATGTGGTCAGCCATATTTAACCATCCGGTCAGTATCAGTATATATGAAATTTTTTGATATTTTTTGATATCGTATATAAGTCTAAGACAGGAGTTCTGTATCAGTTGTATTCTATTACGGGTGACAGCATCTAAGCAAGGGTCATATACAACATCGCAATATGTGAAGTGAGATAATACAAGGCTTTCGCAGAGAATGATTTTTAATTTGCGAGTTAAGATATGTCTTGAGTTAAAAATTAATTTTAAGTTAGAATAAGCTCTACAAATAGACTGTGAGATATGGCTTAAATCTCAACAACTTAATGTCAACTATTAACCCTAGATTTTTAGCTTCATCCACGAACTTAAGAGGAGCGCCATCTAGAATAAGATTTATATCAGTTGGTCGTAAACTTTTACTGAAAAGAAGTTCTACTTATTTGGTTGCAGTAATTCGAAGTGAATGCTTTCTTGACATGTGTATTAAGTTAGCTAAATCCACATTAATGGTCTGAGTCACGGAAGAATAATCGTCTTTAGAAAAGGAATAAAGAAGTTGAGTGTCATCCGCGTACACATGGTATTTGCAATTTTTCATATATTCATCAAAATTACAAGTATATATCGCAAAAGTAAAGGTCCTCCTCGAGCAGTTTTTAACTCTAGTGAAATTTTTGTTCCAATCATTACTTTCTGCGAACGATTCTTCAGATAAGAAAAAAATGAAATCACATCATCTGATAGTCCAATAAAATGAAGAATTGCTAGCAGTACGTTATAGTTAATAGTGTCAAATGCCTTGCTAAAGTCGAGAAGGATCAAAATACTGTCCTGACCTCTATCAGCTGCTGTAAAAATATTATCTGTCACGTGGAGCAAGGCACTTGAGTAACTATACCCAGGTCTAAATCCAGATTGGTATAGTGGTAAAATGCTATGCTGGTTCAAATACTTTCGCAATTGCATGTCGACAATCCTTTCCAAAATTTTAGACAGAGCCGGTAAAATATGAATAGGTCTGAACTGACTGAATTCTGTTGAATGGGGGACTTTAGCAAAAGGTTTCACAAGTGAAAGTTTCCAAGAACTAGGGAAATCATTTTCTAAAAGGCAAGAGTTAATTATGTGAGTAATGTATGGCAAAATAAAATGACAACATAATCGTAGCATGTGGATATTAATATTATCTGTGCCAAAGGCTAAAGTTTTAACGCTAAATATTATATCAGTCACAATGTCAGCGGTAACAAGCTGAAATTGGAAATCACTATTTATATTATTTTTAACATTATTAGAATAAAACTGAATAATATCAAAATTGTTAACATTAGTGATGGGTATAGAGTTAACAAAAAATCATTAAAGAGGTTAAAGTCTTTCAAATTATCTGGGCCTACTTCCCATATTGAGATCCCTAAGCTTTCTCCACAGATCTCTGGAGTAGAAATGTAGTAACATTTCAGCATATATTCAAAATAAGCTTCTTTTTCTTGATTTATCGCATTAGTAGTTAGGTTACGTAGAGTTTTGTAGTAATTCCAATGTTCTGGTGTTCTGGTTCTTTTAAATCGGTTTAAGGCATTATATCTGAGTTTCATTATCAATTTCAAATTATCAGTCAACCACGGAACCGAAGCTTTAGTAAAATTCAATTTTCATTTCAAGGGTACATGGGAAAAACGGCTTCAGTCCACTTTTTACTGAAAATGTCCTAAAATACACTAGTATTTTTATTTGGTACCTGAAGTATGTAAGAGTAGGGAAAATTTAAATTTGATCTTTCTCTAAATTGGTTGGAATGTACTAAAGCCGTTCTTCCGCTGTACCCTTCGTTTGTTTTCGAATTGTCACGTTTTAACAAAATACCTTACATAATATATTTTTTTCAGCTGAAGTATTTTTGAAAACTGGAGAGATAATTAATATATACAGTGTGTCGAAGATAACATTCTCAGCATGGAGATCTCCTTGTTACAAGAGATATAGATTCGGTTAAATGGGACGAATAATAGATAATCAATAGGGTAATTAAACGAACACAAAATTTCAAAAATTTCCTATACTTTCAGAATCATACTAAAAAAATTAAAATTTATTTTTTTGTCATAACTTTTTTATTTGAACAGATAGAAAAAAAAGTAGAGATTATTTAAACGACCTTTCAATTAAAATTTATTGTTATTAGAATTTCTCCAGCCCATACCGTTTCTGAGTAATGGGTACCAACTTCATTTTTTCTTATGGGGCGTAAAGTAAGCCAAGACATTTTTACACTCGTGTTTTCTTCTACTTTTCATTGATATAGCATTTACAATAATTATTTCAAGAAAAAGTATTAAAAAAAAACGGGAAAAGAAAATTTTGTTTTCTCATCACCTACTACCGTGATTTAAAGAAAAATTTTGTTTTGGCGTTTCTCAATACTTTTTTTTTTGGAAATAATTACTGGAAATGTTATATCAATAAAAAGTAGAAGAAAAGGCGAGTTTAAAAATGTCACAGTCTACTTTACGCCCCAAAAGAAAAAAATAAGATTGTACTCATTACTCAGAAACGGTATGAGCTGGAAAAATTAGAATAACACCATTAAATGCCAATTGAAAGGTCGTTTAAATGACCTCTATAATTTTCTTTCTGTTGAAATAAAAAAGATATGACAAAAAAATAAATTTGTCAAATTTTCTTTTTTTTGGTATAATTCCGAAAGTATGGAAATTTTTGAAATTTTGTGTGTTAGTTTATTGATTCTCTATAATTCATCCCATTCAACCGAATCTGTATCTCGTATAACAACGGAGATCCCCATGCTGGGAATGTTATCTTGGACACACTGTATGTATTAATTACACAGCCTCACAAAAAAATAATTTGTCAGATCTGAAGGTTAGACAATATCTACTACTTGTTTTCGGGGTCGCTGAATTCAAATCCGTAATCCATTTGACTCCATCACGTCAGATTTTACCAATAACCCCATATAACTCTACAACCCAAACTGTCAAGTCCTATTACAGACAAGATCTTGGACCCATAATAACCCTATAACTTCATATATATTTAATCCAGAACCCCCTAACCCCATAATCCTATAGCCCCATAACCGATAACTCCAAAAACCACGTTAATCAGTAGTTTGATTTGATCTGTCATCGCAGGCATATTTATTAGGTTTCTATAAACAGAATACATTAAAGTCTCTAATTCTCTAACACCTACTCCCATCACCCTCTAACTCCATAGTTTTTAAATTGACGGAGAATCTACTCAAGATGATGAAATTGGAAGCCAATAACGATGCAGGCTACGTTCCTTGTATCAAACAATCGAACTATAACTGCGTAACATGGTTAATGGAGTTAAAGATTATGGGCTTATAGGGTTACGAAGTTATGAAGTTTTGGGGTTAGTCGATTATAGGATTTAATATATTCTGTTTATAGAGCCTTGATATATCCCGCGGTAAGAGATCATGTCAAATTACTGAGTAACGTGGTTATCGGATATAGAGTTATGAAGTTAGGGTGTTGTTTGGATTTAAATGTATAGGGTTACAGGTTGTGGGTGCACAGCTACCTTTACAGGATCGTGTGTGTAATAGCTTGGATTCTGGCGTTATATGGGGTATTGGTAAAGCCTGACTGTTGGAGTTTAATGGATCGCGGAGTCGGATTCAGTGACCTCGAAAACATGTAGTAAACATAGCCTGACCTTCAGATCTAAAAAAAATCTTTTTTGACTTTTTTTTAACTCCATCACGTCAGGTTTTTCCAATAACGTTACTCAGTTATTTGACTTGATCTCTTATCGCGGGATAAAACAGGGCTCTATAGACAGAATATATTAAACCCTATAATCCCCTAACCCCATAACTCCATTACCTTAGAATCCCATAATTTTTAACTCCAAAAACCACGTTACGCAGTAGTTCGGTTGTTTGTATCATGGTTACGGGGTTATGGAATTGTGGAGTTATAGGATTATGGGATCAGGTGTTGGAGGATTAGAAATTTTAATATATTCCCTTCAAAGAGCCCTGATAAATCCCGCTATAGGCCCGCGATGAGAGATCAAATCGAACTACTGATTAACGTGGTTATTAGAGTTATTGTTTATGGGGTTACAAGATTATGGGGTTAAGGGGTTCAGGGTTAAATGTATAGGGTTATGGGGTTATTGTGGATGCATATTTCCTTTTACAGAATTTTGTATGTAATAGGAATTGACAGCTTGGGTTATAGGGTTATATGGGGTTATTGGTAAAACCTGATGTGACGGAGTTAAATGGATCGCGGATTTGGATTCAGTGACCCCGAAAACATATAGTAGACGTAGTCTGACCTTCAGATCTGAATTTTTTTTTGTGGGGCTGTGTTATCTCTCTAGCTTTCACTTTCATTGATCTAGGCTGTGCTGATAATTTTGTAACAAGCCTTCATAGAAAAAGTCAAGTAGGCTGGTTGTCGGTTTTGATATTGTGATTAATATTAATTAATAATATTGATATTAATGTAATAAAATATTATTTGATTAACATTCTTTTAAAAAGGCCCTAAGAGAAAACCTCATGAGAAAATATCTGCAAAAAATCCAGATGTTACGAAAATATTAAGTTTTGTTTGAACTTTTAAGGTTTAGTATTTTTTTCTCAATGAAATATAAAGTTTTAAATGAATCAGGCCTCACCAGATGATGCAACTCATATCAGTCATAAACCCTCTGCTTCCATGTCTAACTCGAATTTCGTTATTTTTGGGCTTATCAAGTTTTGCGTGAATGCTCTTCATATGATAATATTTATGTACGTGTGTAAGCGGCAACGTGCTTAAACTGCCTAAAATAATTTTCTATCCACCCGTTTTACAGATAAACGTTAAAGCACAAACGTTAAAGCATAAACGGACACGCAGGATTGTAGCCGAGAGTTGTGTTGATGTTCAGATAGATTCTTCTGCTACGTTTAAAAAGCTGTCTGTATTTGTGCAAAGAACAAAGATAATTTAAAACACACAATTACCTCTTCTGACATTTCACGTTGACGGAAGAGTGGTCTGGAAAAACTTGGCGTTATTTGAAATATATCAGCGAGCAAATGTGAAGTTTTATAAAACCGGAGTTGTTTTACTAGCTTGAGGGATATGAAGCTTGTTTGTTGAAAACGGAATAAACACGTTACATTGTTTGCACTCGCAAAATTTGTAGCAATCGCTTAAAAATCTATATAGCATGAAAATAATAATATACAGTGCCTTTCAAAAAGTGTGCACAAATGGGATTTTTTTAATAATTTTTTTTTATTATATTTTATTGATGCAGAACGCTTCTGCATTCCTTCAAATCAAATTAGGAAATGCTAGAAGCAATTTACTTTTTACGGTATGCAGCATCGACATCGAAAAACGAAGACGACTTAAGAGTAAAGTGCCTCTATATTAAAACATACAGTCTTTGTCATGTGTTTTCTCAGGTTTGTTAAGACCGCAGTTATAGTACTTACTTGAAGCTTCTTCGAACATTTATTGGCTCTTTGTGAAAATAATTCATGAACAGGAATAGATTAGACTTTTCAGAAGTTATTTAAACACGTATTAATATATAATCTTTAAAAAATATTTCTTCTGAAAGGCAAAAACTTAAATATATGCAAAAATATTACTTTTCCATATTCAAATATTTGAAGCAGTAATTAATATTTTTTATTATTTTTTCAATTATAAATCTTTAAAGTTTTCTCCCTAAAAATATTAAATTCTGAAGTTAACTTTTAGTGAAAGTGAAACAAGTGACAATATTCTAAAAATTGAAAAATTCTATTTTTCCGGAAATTAAGGAAAACTAAGCTATTTTCTAGGCTTGATATTATCCAGTAAGCAGAAACTAACCTATGATAAATAAATCTCTATATTTGGTAGGGGCTAAATAGGTTTTCTGACAAGCAGAAATTATTGGCGTAAAAAGCTCTTGTCGAAAAATCAAAAATAAAAATTTATCCCATTTGATGTCCACTTTTTGACGATCACTGTTAATTAGCCGTTCACCCGGTTTCCTTGTCAGAGTAGGCGAATTAGGGTAGCATTTTTGTTGGTAACACTATGAAACAGTCTTTTTTATTTTAAAGCGCTTTGTATTGAGGTGCACTGGGTGCACTCAGTGTACCTTCATCTCATTTTACTCTATGAGGCTAAAGCGAGATGAAGTTACACTGAGTACACAAAGTGCATTCCAATCGAAAGCGCAATTAAATTTGCTGTTTATGATTTTAGATTGCTCACACCACTTCGACTGCAGTAGTAAATACTAGAATCGGTCGCAAGTGGGTGCTTCTTCGTATTTGGCAGTATAGTGATTAGTGGCGTTGAACTTGAGATTCTGGCATCTATCGAATTTATATAAGCAACCTAACGAAACGTGAACACGGACTGCTTTGACGAGAAAAAAGAGTGAATGCATATTATATTTATAATGCTGATGAACTCCACCAGTCAATAACTCAGTAATGGGTTTATGCGAGGCCAATGATTCCCACAAGTTACTAAAGTCCAGTACTGGATTTTTTGGATTTTTGACCTGCCATTGTCAGTAACATGATTTTAGTACTTGTTCCATGTAAACATGAATTTACTTTTTGATGATAAGATGTAACTTTAAAGTGTAGTATTATAAAAAGATAAATTCTAAAGCATGAAACTTACAAAATACAAGCATGATTGGAAGTAAATATGGGAAATTTATTATTTTATATGTGTATTTCGGATAAGTATCTTGAATACACCACTGGAATCATACAAATACAGCTATCTTCCAAAACTCTTGCTTCTAGTACTGCATTTTAGCAACTTGTAAGTAACTTGTAAGCAGTGTTGTTAAGTATCTAGATGCAAGTATCTAGATGCAGTATCTAAATACTTTTTGAGTAATACATATCTCAGATACTACTAAAAAATTGTAACTGTATCTGCATCTAGATACAATTACAGTGTATCTATTCATTTGAGATACTAAGATACATTTTAGGTACCTTTTGAACTTCCATAAAAACAGCAGGCCTTGGCGGAAATGCAACCTCCGATTTTACAGTCTCTTTCTTTTGATTTTCCCCTCTTGTTAATTATGTTTTCCAGTTTGTCAAATGACTGTTCTATTTAAAATGCGATTTGAGAGTTCAGAAACTTGAAAATTATTTTAAAAATTGGGAAAAATAATTGACAAAAGGAGAAAATCGAAAGGAAAAGTCTGTATTGTTGATTTTATCAATTTCTCTTGTTTAGGGGAATGATCTCTTACCCACAACAAGGTTGTAACCAAAGATCCTAGATTTATTTGACATTTGACAAAACCAAGTAATTACTTATCAGCTTATTGATCAATTTAATTACAAAGATAAATTTTCTATTTAAAAAGACATATTGCTGAAAAAAATTGTGAAAATTATCACAGATTTTAGTGTGTACATTATTCACATATTCATACGAAAATTTCGTCAATTTTCACAAAAAAGTCGATTTGGATTGCAAATAATACCGTACCTCCACTACTGCATAGGTTATTGAATTTTACACTTGCAAGTACCATGATAAACTGCAGATACTTTTTTTATACCTGTATCTAGATATTTTCCGGAAAACGTATCTGTATCTGCACCTAGATACATATTTGTGAAAGTATCTGCATCTGTATCTAGATACTATTAGAAATGTATCTTTAACAACACTGCTTGTAAGTCATTGGCCTCGCGTATACCCGCCTTTGTTAATAATATATGTTTAGGAAACAATGTCCATGCACTTTAAGAATTCATTATGACTTTTTCCCAGGTAACAATGAATGATTCTGAAACGTTTCAATCGCCAGTATGCTGTATATATTTACGTTAAACATAACGTGCTGGTTTTTTTTTTTGAAATAGGAATTTGAACGTAAACTCGTCGATAACATCACTTTATGTTTAATGTAAATGGATACAGCATAAGTGCGAATAACGTGATACACAGTGTAAGTTACGTTATTGAAACGATTCATAAACATTCGCTGTTACTAGGGTTTTGGTTTAGAGTCCACCAGTGAAGCGGGAAACTTTAAAACTCCTGTATTTAAAACAGATTTTTATTTTAACATAAACGTTTCTACAGTTTTTTGTTAAGTAAGACATGCCATTTTTTTTTAATCTCTTGATAAGTGGACCCATTACCATTTACGTACTCTTGGAGTGTAAGTTACAAAATTTTCAATTACTCGCCAATCGCCATATCATACGTGCAACTTCTTGATTTCTTAATTTTAGTTCCGCTAACTGTTACGATTGTTTAACGTACACCTTGCTTGCTTGCAGATTGTAGAAAATAAATTACAGGCGGACAAATCAGGATATTTGCCTCCATTTTTTTTTGGAAAGATGTGGTTCAGAAAAGTTTTTTAAGCTGGCTGCTCCTTTATGTTTTAAATTTAACGTGAACCCTGTCTCAAACTTTTTAACCCATAAGATACACAGACGATACCTGACCATAACGTGGAATATTGAATCGATTACGAAATAACCTTCGCACAGTTGTTGTGGAATCATCAATTTTATAAAACGATTTAACATAGAAAGCACGTTGTGCACCAGACTACTGGTCCATGTGTCCATGTTTAGTAAATAGCATTAAATGACTGACACTATATCACCAAATCATATATCAAATTCAGTGCCTTCACCAAAACGTCAAATAAATAGCCAACCTTTTAAAATTTCCCGCTTCACTGGCGGACCCTGTTTTTGTTTTGTAGGTAAAAGTAACTTGCATTTTTCTTCGGTTGCTTGATTTAAAATAAAAATATGAATTTTTTTAAATATTATTTTATTTAGATAAAGACTATGATACACGGTATAAAATCCAATATGTCGTCGATTTAAAATAAGAAAATTGCTATCATTTTCTTGAAAGCCTTCAGCTTGAATTTTATTTTGATTTAACTTTCAGCTGTGTTTTATCAAACCTGGTAACTTTTACATTAAACTTTTTTTCACATTTCTTATAATTACGTTTAAGTTATCAAACATTAAAGAAAATAACGATTTTCACTTTTTATCGGAACTATTCAGAATTTTCAATTCAATTCAATTTTCATTTTTACTACGAAATCTGAGTCAATATACCATGCCTTCAATTGAATTCCTCATTAAAAATTGGTGTTTGGCTAGCAGTGTCAAGAAGGCGTATCATCGGACCAATATTTTTTAACGACTCAGTAACTGCTGAAAGATACCGAAATGAGTTATTAGAACCTTTCATTAATCAACTACATGATGATGAACTTACAGAAGGGTTTTTTCAGCAAGACAATGTTACTGCCCACACAGCTCATCAAACAATGACTTTCCTGTAGCAGTTTTTCGATAAACGGATTGTGAATTTTCCTGCAAGGTCTTCGGATCTCACAATTATGGATTACTTCATTTATCCGCACATGAAAAACACAGTTTTTAGAAGTAAGCGTCACACAATCGAAGAACTTCGTGCGGGCATTACAGATGTGTGTGCTAACATAACCCCCGAACACTTAGCAAACGGGTTTGAAAACATGAAACGCAGAGTACGCTTATGTATTCAAGCTGAAGGAGAGCACTTTGAGCATCTACTTTAAACTTTAATGTTGTGTTTTTATTTGATGTTATGATCAGTACTGACAGTTAATGAAAACTGTTTTCTCTAGAATTGTGTCGCCAACTTCATAAAAAATTACAGCTTACTTTAATGAGGAAATTAATTGAAGGCACAGTATAAAACTGCAAAATATTGCCCATTTAACCAAACCTCTATCTTCACTAATAAGAAACTAACCTACGGTAGCCTACTCAGTTTGGGACACCTGTATAGGTAATGCACCCGCTTCCAAATACGCATGGAAGCCTCCCGAAATCGTTGCGTACTAGCTTGAACATTCGATGACAGATGGCCTGTCTCCTAGAAAATACTATAACATTGAACCACAGACAACAACTAAAGCAGACGTTCCACCTATATGCACTTTTATGCACCCCATCAAATCGAAAATTGTCTACAACTAAACTAGGTGTCACTGTCGTCAGTTGTAGATACAGTAAGTCTGTGAAGTAGTCAACAGGTCTTTTATTCTTCTGGTCTACACAACCCACCATTACAGTTCAATTTCCGCCAAGCAATGACGACTTGTTCCGAATAGGCACGATCACTGTATTTTTGTAGTATTTGTAAACATTACATTTCACACATCTCGACATTCGCAACCTGAGAACGAGAATCATAAGATTGTAAATAATTTTAGCAAATTTTGTATAATCATATTTAATGCATACGCTGAAGGAAATTTAAATTGAGTTGCAATTACATAGAAGTTACAACTTAAAAATATACTTCTGCATAATCTACATGTGAGGGTGTGACATAAACAATGATCTGGTATGGGGTGGATGGGATGTAGAGTGAGAGGTATCGCGACGAACATCAGAAAGAGAGAAAACTAGCTTCAATAAGCTGAGTCGGGGCAAAACGTGAAAAAATTCGTTGTTTGCGCGTTTAGTTAGCCAGTTTTTTGGATTTTGTGGGGTTGTTTTCTCGATTTTAAGTTATATAAAGTGACTTATCAAGTTTTTGTTTATTATTTAACATCCATTGATTTAGCTTCTAGTTTTTACGGGATGTTTTAAATTGATTTTGAATGTCATTTTATTAGATTTTTAGTTTTATGTGAGTGACTATTTTACTCTAAAAACATAAGCAGGTTCCTTAATTATTTTTTATTATATTATTACTTGTTTCGCTGATGATTGCATAAATATGCGACAAAAAGATGTAAATATATCCATCCACAGAGAGGGTATACGCATTTTAAAATTACTTAAAATATTGAATATATTTCTAATTTAAAATTGGAATATGAACTATAAATTACGAAGTTCATTAAGGCCGAGTTAAATGAGTGGTCAAATTGCACAAAATGGTCAATTCAACGGTCCGACTAAACCCTCTGACCAATCAGCAATTGAAAAAAGTGATCACGTGATTTGGTCTGACCACTTCGACCGTTCACTAACCGCAGCCTTCATTTTGACAATTCCCTACCGCTTGCTCGCCATGGCAACGGTGTTTGCAAACGCATTAAGCTTAGTTCAGATGCATTCCGAATCATAGATAAAAGTTATATTAGATATCAAAGCCAACGTTGTATATGTGGAGCAACAAAATGGGCGCCTCGCGCGGCCTGGGGGGAATTAAAATAAAAAAGGCGCGTAATTTAAAAATATTTCTGCGTTAACGGTTTAAGTATTGAACAGATAAAACAGCGACATCCTACATTTTTTGACCTGATATTGCAGCAGGATAGACAAACTAAAGCGGATTTGCTCCTAATAAGTCCCCCATGCAAGGCGGCCATGCTTGGTGTCAAAGCATAATGAAAGTTTTAAAAAAAATTGTTGCAAATCGTTTTTGATTGCAGTGAAAACCTCCAGCAGCCTCTGTACAGCTGTTTCAGCCCTGTTTGGGGCTTTATCAGCAGAGACGTAGTTCGACATTGTCACTGCAAACCAAAAACTTTAGGGCTATTCCCCTGGGCTATTCCAGAAGAATAAACGGACAATTTGTGATTTTCTTTCTACAAATTACGACCACGTTTGCTCGGATCGTTTTTCGCTCCGGCGCTTAATAAGGCCGCGCGGCCATGATAATCGAAAAAGTGCACTCTTCGCTTAGCATTCTCTCTTACCTTATTTTAATCACAAATTGTCCTGTTCGTTCGCCTGGGATGGCCGCAAACGAAATTTAAACGTTCAATTAAATAAGAAATCGAATTAATACTTTGGCTTCTGACAACCGATTCCAAACTTTTCAAAATCAATAAAAGGTAACCATGATAATTTAAAAATATGCTAAGGATTACAGCTTACTGTAAATACAGTGCTATCACTGCCATCCCAGCGACCTGGGGGAATTATAATTGCGTTTAAAACTGTGGCAATAGACATAAACCCCTGTGATTCCGAATATGCAAAATATTTATTGCGATTTGTTTTTGATTGGCTAGTTTTTTGCGTATCCGGATGCATCTGAACTAAGCTTTCGTTTGCCCCAAACAACGTGGTATCGGCCATTTCTGATCTTTGTTACTCTTAGGGAATGCTCATATTATCTTTCTCTCTGTAATGTTAAAACTTATTCAAAATGACGCTAGACTCCATCTAACCTTATTACATCATTGGACATAAACGACATATGATTGTTTTATTCACGACCTACTAGATTTCACGAGACGACGTCGCTATACGGCCTGGGCAATTTGTTAGTTTAAGTGTTTCTGCGTTGACGCCACTTCGCCAAAAACTGGAACCGGATGTATATCCGTGACGTCATTTTTGACAGATGTCAGCTTCTTTGACAGTTTCGCGTATATGCTCAGTAAAGTTGTGTTTCTTTGCTCAGGTTGGCTCAGGTATAGTGTTCTGGCGGTATTGGTTGACACTACTAATTCTACAAATGATTTAATTACGGCCAAATATTAATTTAAGGGTAAAGTAGTTTGAAATTTTACACGGTAGGTACAAAATAAAAAAATCGTTTTCTTATTTCCTTACTCAAACTTCTTTAGTCTTCTTTCTTCTTTGGTTGTTGTGGCACAAAGAGGAACTCTATAATGTAACGTAAAAATTACTTGCCCTGTTTGACAAATTTATTCTGATCCTGTCTTGCGAAGCTTTATAATGTAATTTCGTGCTCCATTACGTTATTCCTTTCAATAAAAATAATTTAATAATTATAACGAAGTAGTTTTAATTAATTCGCACCGTTGCACTGTCATAAATGTGCATTTGACGTTTGCGACGTTTAAGTGTCAGAAAACTTCGAAATGTCGACTTTAAATTTATTTTATGTGGGAAATATTTTGCCTCATCTTAAGACAGAATCTTATGTTCTTTAGCCTTGTTCATTTTTTATATCAAATGTAATGTTTTAAAATGTTTATTAACGCTTGCCATAAAATTTGGCAGCTTAACTAAAAATTTCCCATCCCATTAAAGTGTGAACAACAACAACACTCGGTGTTCCCTAGGGTCGATAATAGGCGCTTTCTTTCGCTCACAAAATCGTGATCCAAACGTGTTTTGATTCAAAAACAGACGTTCTTTTCTACGAATCTCTCTATTTTTAAAACTTGTTTCGATTGAATTATTGTTATTTACAAATAAACTGTCAATCAAAAATTCAAGTCAGGCGTTTTATTGCAACAACTATGAATTTCAGGTCCAAACTATTCGAAACACGATTCAAACTTTTAAGCGAAAGAAAGCAGCTAATGATTACTTTTACACACATCTGACAACAATACTAATTAATGTCGTGTGCGTTCAAAATTTCATAATTCGCTTGTTAATTTCTTGTTTAATTTGGCAATATTGCTTTTTTGGCTTTTACAGTCTTATGCAATAATTAATTTCAAACCCCAGGTTAAATGAAAGTGGCTTATTTTGTTGTCATTTGGTTTCACCTTAGAAATTTGGCAAACGAATTTTTCAACACAGTATTTATAATAATAAAATGCACAATATTCTTATTTATTATTAGTTTATTTCTTCTTTGTAGCTTGCTCGTTCGTTTTGCGTCAATGTTATATTTATCTTTTTCATATTTAGTTTAAAGAGATTACTAATCAACACAAGAACGATTGATTTCTTTTATTTCTAGCAACGCCTCCAGTATTTTTCTTTATGTTTTTCAACATCCCAACGCTATAATTTTAGTAAAAGAACACCTTGAATTTCAGAAACCAGTTATTTAGTACTTCAAATATTTTTATATTAATTTTAAATAATTCTTTAATGTATATATGTACTTTTGAATCACTGGGGAAAATAATTACATAATTCAATATGAATGAAAATATCATCATCTTTCGCTCGGCAATTTTCGTGGCTCCTTCGGGACTGATAGTGGCTAGACTCTAGTGGGCATATTCTCAATCTCAATCATAGATTACCTCAATTTTAAAACATCCGCGCAGAAGGGGAGGAAGATATTTTTAAGTCCTCCGGTCTTAGTTCTCGGTTGCACTAGGCTCAAAATTAATTTCCGAAGTACAACCAACTAAGTGTATGCCATCTCGCGGTAAAATTTTAATACATAAATCTGGTGCAAAATTTCTACAGGGCTGACAAGTCTGCTTTAGTTGTTGTCTGTGATTGAACAGTCGCCAATATTTCTAGAAACCGCAAAGAAGATCCGGTTGTCTATGTTGTTGATGGCGCCACTCGTCCGAATACGAAATTTCTGGGCGTCCCAATTCAGGGCTGCAACAATACCTTTCATTTATTCTGTACAATTAAGCTGAAAATTTTGAAAATACGTACTTTTAGAGTTTAGCGCTGCAACATTCTTTTGAGCAATTTAATTGATGGTTCATCTGAGTAAGAGGTGCCTTTTTTTGAGTGACTTCACGTTGAGTAACTACACGTATTCGTACTCTTCATCTCCATTGCGTTAAGGTGTTTATAGTAAAGCGGCAAGTTGAGAGTAAAGTCAAGCGGTAAGCAGAGCGACGGAAATACAGATAAACTCATATACACAATTGATGGTGTTTGTAGTAGCGCGACGAATAGCGGGACTATTCGGTATTAGCGGAGAGTCAAGCGAAGAAATCAAATCAGTTTGATTTTTATACGCGGATCCCCGCCCGCTCTTATTTGAGGTTTGCCTAGAGAACATTACATTAAATAGACAATCACAATTTTGGTAGTTTATGAACGAAATCCGTACGGACAATGTAGCCGAATGCTGAAATAGACATTTTTATATGTTTGAAAAAGTATTTCATAAATCGTAAATAAGTTTGAAAATCGTCAGATTTTTTTATGTTTCTGATAAATATTATTTATTTAGATGACGTTCGCAAAACATTCACGTATATTTCTTGCACTTCATGATATACAGGATGTCCCAGCGCTCCGAGGAAGTACGAAAATGGCACTTTATGTGCATTTTCATTTAAAATCAAAACAATCGGACTGCAACAACGAAGTGACTGAAATCCGATTTTTGGTTTACTGATTCATCAACAAAAGCTTCAAAAATAATACCCAGCTCACAACGCGTTCAAAAACTTAGTACTACTTAGCAGCTTGTTCGCACGCCGTCGAAAAGAGAATGGTCTGCTCCGCCGCAATACCACCTGAAACCCGGAGAGGCTCTACCAACAGCCATCCACAATGCGCCCAACATGCTTGCACAACGAAAAGCCTACCCGACCAGAACGATCAATGCGAAATTCGACAGTTACAAAATATGTAATAGAATATGTAGGGTTTCATTTAAACAATCATTCTTCCGATGTGTAATTTAATAAAGAAACACCCTGTAGGTTGAAAATAATTTTAGATTGTGCAGAATACGAACTTTAAAATGCCCTTTCCGTACTTCCTCGGAGCGCTGGGACAGCCTGTATAGTGTTTTGCAAATATATGTCTTGGTTCGTCCACCACAATCAGAACAATTGAAACGGTCGGACTTTTTTCACGAGTGAGCTCGCTTGTGTGTTCAAGGGATATCATGCGAAGCAATGTCCGCATATTCTAGAGTCCCATTTGGCTTAACCGTTTATATACTTGTTGATTACAATATTTGAAAGTCAGCATATTTAAATATTAAAGAAGTACTCAGTCAAATAAAATATGTAGTTGCTTCAAGCAACTTAGGTGAATAATTAGAAATTCTTAAGTTGTGGATCAATCTTTTTGTATATTGAAGTAACATGCATAATATTTTCATAATACGTATGTACACTTGCTTGCAATAAAATCGCGCACACCTTCAAAATCAAGTAGCCGAGTTTTCACCTATTTCTTGCTTTGTAAATGGGTATTTTGAGAACTTTGTCATGTTTCCAAACGTACAGGTTAGGAACTGAGATTGAAATGATTACTATTTTACCTGGAAGAATGATTTGTTAAATAAATATTACGCTTTTTCAAATATTTAACAGTCCCATAAATATAATTTAATCGAAATAGAATTGTCGATTGCTTATGTTCTGCTATTAATATATTTTTTAACACTTGACAAGACTCTTCAAAGTTGAATTTGTAATTTTCGACGTGTTGGTGACAAGAATATTGGAAAATTTGTTAAAACATGGAAACCTTTGCAGTTTATATTGGATTTCTCTTAATTCAGGACATTATCCGAGTCGTGAATCGATATTTTTGGACATCTATCTCCAACCATATCTTCTATTTGCAAATATTTCTTCTTGCCACATATTATCTGTGCATCATAGTATTTTTATTTAAGATATAATCATTCGCTATTACCGAGAAACACTCTGTCAGTCTGAATTTTAATTGTTTGACACTGACAAATTAAATCTCAAGACCAACTTAATACAACGAAAAGCAAGTGTACGCGATTTTTTTGCAAGCCCCAGTACATTGTGAGTAGTATAAGAGTACGAGCCTGACGAACTTAAAATGCAACCAAACATACAATTTTCATAGAAATTTAGATTTACTAAAAACGGCAATTTCAAACTTCGGACATTCCTCATTTCTTTAGAAATATCATAAAATCAATTGTCAGGTAGGCTTTTTTAATGTTTATCTAGGGATTATTTTTCAATATAAATAAAGTTCAAAAATCTTTCTTCCAAACTTCTTGTTTATTTTTTCATGACCTCCGTTCATCTTTTTTTATAACAATCATATTTCATAGCAATAACAAATCACATTACATAAACTATTTTTAAAGGAACAACGTTTGTAGTTCAACGGCTGAGTGACTGATTTTTTAAATAGAACTATTGTTGAAGATTGATAATAGTAACGGCAATTGTGATTAGTGTAAACAACGATAGATATTTTGGAAAATAAGTGCTGTTGTGTGCAGCAATGCGTTTATCAATGCGAAATGTAAAAAATGTTATTGTAGACTGAGAAAACTGCAAAAACTGAACTGAACTGAAAAAAGAAAAAATATAAGAACAAGGGCCCTTTTATTCAGCACTGTAAAGCAAGGAGGCAACAGAATATAAAACAGAGGTTTGTCTTTCTTTTTAGAAATGACAAAATTCCATTCGTCTAGGGTAATCCTTTTCATTCAATTTTTGTACCAAACTTACGTGGTACGGATGGAATTTGCTTCCTTTTAAAATCTTACAAATTGACGTTTGGCTAATGCCAGTTTGCTTTGCTATTTGCTGGGAACTAATTTGTAGATTTTCGCCAACAATTTCAATCACGCGAATTTCATTCTCGACCGTAGTGACTGTTTGAACTAGTTTTCGTTTACGTTTTGGCCAATTTTCTCGTAAATCCCTTTTAGATTAAAAAAAATAATAGTTATGGGATGTCGACGGTTGAGATAGCGTTGCCTGTACACATTTTCAGCAGCAACTGCATTTCTTCGACATTCGCCATGAATTATTATAATTAACTTTTTCATTGTTTGAATACAACATTTCGTTACTCATGAAAATTGTATGTTGGGTTGCATTACTCGTATGATACTCACCCTGTATATGCTTAACTCAAACGAAATAGGAGTTGATTCAAAGTAAAATAGGAGCATATTTTTTTACTTTTGTTTCAATTAACAGGCATGTTAATTGCTAATAGGAGAATGAAAAGTTTTGTTAACTAAAGACATTTTTGGTTAACTTAATTTTATTTTTCTCAGTATGTCTCTTCAGGCTTCATGACTTATCGTATTATATTATTTTTTTTAGTTTAATAACTTTTTAAATTTATAATTTAAATTAATTTTAAATTTAAAAAGTATTTATAATTTAATTTAATTATAAATTTAAAAAGTAGGTTTTGATTACATTGGATTCATCGAATATTCTATGGAGAGTTGTCTCTCAAATGGGAAAAAAAAACTGACAACGATCAAAATGGATTCTGAAATACAATAACCAAAACTAGGGAACACAAACGGATCTTTGATGTCTCTTTGGAGTAATTTGTAAATCCAAAAAAATCAATTTGACAAAGAGTCGCGGTGTACAACATTGTAGTTGCATTTTGTTGAATGCTGTTAGAGCAAGCGAGTTGAATCAAGTGAGCATGAATACGAAATACGTGACGACGAGATGGAGTAGTTGTTTTTAATAGATTTTGTATAAAAAACAAATGAGTTATAAATATATATTTTCTGACATGTAATCTGTTATGTTCTTCGTGGCTTTATGTATTACCAGAGGATACTGGAAGAGTCTAAACTTCAACAGGTTACGGGCCCAGGCTTACATGTTATCTAAAAAAGAGAAAAACAGTCTGTTTGGTGTATAGTTGTATTCAGCGTTTTTCTTATCTGAACTGTTTAATTTGTGGTGTTAATAAACTGGTACGTAAAATATAATGAACTCGAACATCGCGCGTATTGAATTATTAAATCGTTTTAATTACGATACATGAAAATTACAAATGCAAGCACTACTTGTCAAGAATGATTAATACGGTTATGTCAACGTTGAAACTCCAAAACCGGAAGACACGACTACTAATCAAGCAACTCTAAGTGGGTGGGTTAATGCTGATAGCAAGGCGAAATCTGATATTATACTTTCTACGTGTCCCTCGGAACTTAAACAAATAAAGGGATGTAATACTTCCAGAGAAGTGTGGTTGAAACTAGAAAGTATATACCAGTCCAAGGGACCTGCACGAAAAGCAACCTTGTTGAAAACGCTTATTCTACAACGAATGGTTCCATCCATCCATATAGTTCGAGAGGCCCTAGAGGCACATGGTGTGGTATGGTTGTCTCCATTTCTTTTTGTTTCCTGTTAGCTTTTCCCAATGCGGGATTTTCATTAACTCCAGATCTTGTTTTACTACCTAAATCCATGTAGTTCGGGGTCTGCCTTTGCTTTTTCTTTCAATCGCTCCCTTTATTAGGGCTTACTTTGCCGGTCTTTCTTCTTTTATCCTTGCCACAGGTCTCAACCATCTTAATCGTTGGCTTCTTAAGATCTGGCTTATAAGGAGTGTCGTGTGTAGGTATCTTAATTCATAGTTTGTTCATGTTCTCCACAATACTTTTTTCTTCCGTCCGTATATTCTTCTCAAAGCTTTTCTCCCATGTCTCTATCTCTTGCATTCAGTTTCCACGTTTCGCATCCACATTTCAATAAAGGTTTCATTGCTCCAAGCTTTTAGAAGGTAAATAATTTGTATTAAATATTATTCTAAGTTACTTATATATAAACAAGTCTAATCAGAGACATCAGTTGGTATGGATTCGTAAGAAGAGTACGTACCGTTTGAGTAAATTATTGCCTGGCCTTAACTGGTCGTCTGCCAGGATTCAGATGTTCTGTTTTATTTTCTTCTCAAAGGTTGTAAACGGCTATATCAACAGAAACCTTTTTGAGAAGAAAATATACTTCAGAAAGTATTATGAGGAAGCAATGCAATGCAAAGATTTCAAAAAGGCATAAACTGAAAATATAAACAATTATTTAAAGTTTTATTTATTTTTTTAAATTAGGAAAGGATTTTGTGAAACGGTCAAATATTGTGCTTTCAGGTGTGTTTCTGGTTACATATGGAATAGCAATGATATTCTGCGGCATCCCGATGTTTTATCAAGAAGTAGCAATTGGACAGTATTTAGGATCTGGAGGAATGACATTCGTGGGTCAGTTATGCCCATTACTGAAAGGCGTAGGGTATGCTACAATGACCATCGTTTTCCTCTTGGATGTGTACTACTGTATTATAATTGCATGGACCTTATACTATTTGATTTGTACATTCGCAACTTTACCTTATTTACCTTGGGGGAACTGTGGTAACTTTTGATTTACATTTTTTGTGATTTTTTTTGTATTAAACTGCAATGTTTCAGATAATTGGTGGAATACGAAAAATTGTTCAGTTGGAGAATTGCACTTCAGAAATTCATCGCGCATATCAAATATGACAGTGTTTAATGAAACTAGAAGGACGACTCCGGTAGAAGAATTTTTTGAGTGAGTTTTAATGTCTGAATTATTTTCTTTAATGCACAGAGTAAATTGTGATTCATAAGTTACGTTTTACTTCCGAAACCCTAATCAAATTAAACGAGTGTTCTAAATAATTTCTAATATCTTCTAATTCAGTTCGCTGTTTTACTACTTTATGCTTTCAGATTTTACGCATTTTATTTTAAATAAATAGATATCTTTTTAGACATTTATTTATCTAAGGATTGAAATATTTTAAAGATAACAGAGAAAATACTTTTTCGATTTCATTACTTTTGTTCATTTGTATGTACAAAACACACAAATATCGTACTTTCACGTATAAATGTTACATTCTCTGATGTTATGTTTAAAAATTCTTTAAACGTGTTTTTTTTTCTCAAAACGAAAGAGTTATTTTATCTTAAAATCCAGGAAATGCGATCTAAATGTGTATCTTGGAATATCTTTTTTGTTAGCGTTTGAAATTTCCATATTTCCGGTGAATATTTCAAGGAGGAGGACGTAGAAACAAACATATGGTTAGGGGTTGTAACTTTTTCCGGTCGGTAATGTACTTTGTCTTTTATGATAGTGGGATTCGCGTAATATATTTTTATTCTGATAAAAGTAGTCTTTGTTGAGTTACTATCCACCAATAAAGTAAGGTAATATGACGGAAAAGAATAATATAGATTAACACTCAAATATTTCATTATTTATAAATTCGAAAAAAGAAAAGATATGAAAACAGAAGCATATGGTAGCTTTATATACTACAAGTTTTTTTTTTTAACTTTGAACAACGATATATATATTCTTATGTTCAATTCTAAAAAGAACGAGTGTTAAAACAAGTTTTCAATAGTTTCAATCAAGAAATTCGATGCATCTTTAGGTTTTAAACAGTGATACTAAACTATATCAAATGCTTTCA
Source organism: Prosopocoilus inquinatus (assembly GCA_036172665.1). NCBI lineage: Eukaryota > Metazoa > Arthropoda > Insecta > Coleoptera > Lucanidae > Prosopocoilus > Prosopocoilus inquinatus. Next base: position 49,808,678 of record CM069870.1, read on the forward strand.
GTATGTCTTAATTATTTGAGATTGAAATCATCACGTTTCAAACTTTAGAGTGTTAGTACTGTTCAATCAGGAAGAAATGCATGCATGTCATATATGGAAACCACAGGTAGTACACAGAAAAAGCAAATAAAAATTCTATATGCTTAGGGGGTCTAATATCCATAGTTTTTGAGATAAAATGCGTTGAAGATTCAGCTATAAATTGGTTGACGGGCACTAGTACAGATGTATTGCGTCACAAGAGCAATGAACTCTCGTGGAATAGAACGAAACACTTGCGTTTACCTTGAAATGAAAGTGTAAAACGTTTTTATTTATGGACTTTTGCGGAAAAAATGTATAATACCCAATTCATTCATTCGAATTTCGGACTTGCGTATGTATACATAAGAAATGAATCATGATTTCCGTTTTGGATTCAATGGAGGTTGATTTTTGAAATGCCTCTGATAGATTTATTTCTTGCAATTTCGCACTCGCATGACCTTCGTGAATACGCTCCTAACGAGTCGGACACTTATTCTGAATCACTTGTATTTATTTATTTTTTTTTTGTTGCAAATCGTTTTTGATTGCTTTGACAGTAAGCACGGCCGCCTTGTGAGGGATGACTTATTACGTAGCAAACTGGCTTAAATTCGGCTATCCTGAGCAACGTTAAAAAGCAATCATAGTACGTCGCTGTTTAAGCTATTCATTATATTTGTTTTGTTGTATTGTTTACAGCTTCCGAAATTCACTTTTTAGTCAGAATTGGATGTTAAAGTTATAAATATCATTTTAAAAATTCCATTATCCTTATGACAAATTAGTTCTTGGTGAATAAGTTGTATCGAGAAATCAAAAGTAATTTTGGTCAAGGGCGGTTAAGAAATGGAAAGCTTAGATCATCGTTTTCAAATAATAATATGCAAATGTCACCTAATGTGTTTTGGCTTATTATTTTATCTTTAGAATTAACATTGACTAATCTGAAGAGTAAAATGGAAGAATTATAACATTTTTTTAACAAGAAAAGACGAATTAAAGTAACTGTCGGAACTGTCCTCCGCCTCGTTCAATGCAAAACTTTACGCGCCTTCTCATGCTAGCAAAAAAACATCTTGCAGCATTTCTGGGGTTATAGTTGCATATTCTTCAACAATCCTTTGTTTCAGTTCTTGCAAATTCTCTAGAGCATATCTGAAAATCCTATCTTTTTAAGTAAGGAGACACAAAATAATCCATGATCCAATCCAAGGTGATCTCGGGGGAAACTCATCTTGTGTATGTAAATTTATTAGTCGGTCATAAAAAAAACTCGCGAAGAAAAGCTATAGTATTCTGTGTTGTACACATGCCGTTGCACCTTCCTGTTGAAAATAGCTATGCTGAATTTCATCATTATGCAATTGTTGAAATTCTGTTAAAATATTATTTCTGTATCTCTCGGCATTGACATTGAAAAGAAAACCAGGCTTCATCACAAAAAGAAAACGTTTAATTTAAGAGGTCGTCATTCATTAAACTGCCGGCAAGAGGGCTTGATATGATTGCATCTTATCTGGTTTTTCTTTACGATAGTCCGGAAAGTTCCATATGAAAGTCCAATTTCAAAAGTCAGAGGTTTTATAGGTTTTTTCTTCTGTCTGAAGGCTTGGCCTGGCGGCACTTTTTTTATGAGTCACAGACGCAGTGTCTTGAAACACATGAACGCAATTTGTAAGGCACCCATAAAAATCCTTCAGTGTTACAACCAAGTCTGGGAAAGGTCTCAAAAATCACCCAAACATAAACGCTAACTGTATTTCCAAATTTCATTAACAAGTCCACCAGTTCGGAGATAGGTTTCAATCATGTAAATCTTTTGTTTTGTGGTGAAAACCATAACGCAATGGCTTAAAACCACAAATTGCAAAACCAATAAACTCAAGAAACTATTAACAAAAAGTAAAATCAAAAAACTAAAGGAATAACAAGAAGTCAACTTTTTCAGAACTGTTATGACAAATAAAAAATGACTGATAATATGCATGAACCTAGCTCCGACAATAAATTAAAAATTCATGACTACACTTGACCAAATAATTGTTGTCAAAATATGTTTCTAAAACATTTATTTTGTTGCTGAAAATAACATTCATCACGAATATATTTTTAATTCCACAACTAACATAATTATCAGTTGGGATTATATTCACTAAAAAATTAGTTGTGGTATCGAAATTTCAGTTACATTTGTTAAGTTTTCAAGGGTGTGAAAATCTTATTTATGAGATTTTACTTATATGGTTTTAAAATGAAAGTATTGCGGTTAGGATATTGTGAAAAATCCTTGATAAACTAATTTACTTTCATTTTTTAATCTGTGTTTACTTAAAAAAATATAACAACAACAATACGACTTAAATTTTGATATTCTTTACTGAAAAGAGTTGCAAAATAGATACTTTTTGGAAGATCTTCGGTTAAAAATTTCATAATGTATAGTGCTCTATAATTAAAATCATTGTTCAAAAGTTAATTTCACTACAAAGCATTTGACTTTCTAGTAGGCTGTTTTCGTCCCCTAGGTTACATGGATGTAATTTGGTAGAAGTCAAAGTGTGACATTGTCAAAAAGCTGTCTGTTTTATAATAATAATAACCGCGTTAATGACTTGGAAGAATACTTATCATAGTCGGCAATGGTAAGATAAAAGGAAATTAAATCATTTTTAGCATTTACTAGTGGAAGTTCGGATCTTCAGAAACAATAATCATGAAGTTCTAACCCAATTTTCTGACAGTCCATATTTTTTAGTGATACCCACAAAAATGTCAGCCTAACATGGCCTACTCAGAAAGTCAAAAGATCGTGAACGAATATTAAATTTATATTTTTATAAAAAGCTCCTATCTAAAATAATATCTTTATATTAGTGGTATTTGTCTTATTAAATCAAAGAAAGTGATAATATTTGTCTTTGAAAGATTTAAAACAGCATCTTCACTTTAAAGCTACATAAAATACAATTCTAAAGAAATGACTTTTGGCTATAATTTTAGAAAAATATTGTATTTTTTTTTAAATTTCAATCATATTTTAATTGTTTGATTGGTTGGATGTAGTCGTGTAGTTTTTCTTTAATTTTTATTGATACATGAAATAAATGCAGTAAATTTTTTCATAAAAATCAATACATTTTTTCCCTCTTGTTACGCTATATATAAACACATAATGTTTCTTTTCAGCCACAAAGTTTTAGGTATATCGAATGGAATTGAAGAAATTGGTGGAGTTCAATGGCAGTTATTTACTTGTTTGCTGATCGGTTGGATTTTGACGTATTCGATTATACGAAAAGGACTAAACGAAAGCGGAAAAGTAAGTTTGGCGTTAACAAAATTTATGAATTTCATTAATAAATAAATAATCACCTAAATAAGAATGAGCAAATTTAACATATTAAAAAGGACTAGTCGGTGGTTTGTATAAAAAGTAAATAATTAAATATTTCAGGTTTAACAAGAATAAAATAAAACAAACTTGCACATTTTTATATTTAAACAAACAATTATAACCGAACTGGAACTTTGTTACGGTACTGCCTCTGGATAAATTTAACAACAAATTGTTCATTAAGATTTTCGAGAAACTTTTCAAAACTAGGAAAATAAGGACATGAAATATTGCAGAGCAGTAAATAAAAGGAACAAATTACGATGAAAATATTTAAGGTGATTAGAAAAAGTCGTTAATTAAAATTACGAGCAGTTTCCATAAATATTTTTCTCCAAGAATGTTTTCACTTATATTTATATGATCGGTTGTAGTAAAGTAAGAACGTAGGTGATACAACAGGCAGAAAATGGTAAAGGTATACAATTACAAACACGCAGTATAAAATCCAAGGACAACTTAAAAACGAAAAATGAGTTTTTATTAAGGGGAAAAACAGAATAAACAAATAATTGATAAGTTATAAAGTTTCTTCTTTTATAAAGTAATATCGTCGTGGTTCACTTATATCCATTTTTTGTTAAATTTTCATCGAAAAATCAAAACAATAACAAAGAGAGGATTTTTTAAATCAATTCTTTTCGCTTTAGACTTCCCCCTTAAGTTTAAAACATTCCCTTCTAACTTTATATTATATGTACATGTATATATTTTGTTGAAGCAAACTAATTAAACAACATGTCAAAAAAACATATTAAACCTCGTAAAGTGAATATATCCCTCGCAAAAATAATAATTCTGCTTTCTGGCTGAGCGAGCCTCTCAATTTGTCAGGTTCCATGTATATTCATTAACCCTATTGATTTTTTCTTGCAGATAATTTGGTTCACTGCGTTATTTCCTTACGTTGTGCTGATAATATTGTTGGGGCGAGCCGTAACTTTAAACGGTGCTTATGACGGACTGCTATATTACGTTACGCCCCGTTGGGAAGAATTATTAACCCCCGGACCGTGGCTGGATGGAGCAACACAAATTTTCTTCGCCTACAGCATCGGATGTGGGGCATTACCGGCCCTAGGTTCTTATAATAAATTTCATCATAACTGTTATAAGTGAGCCATCAAGTAAATTGAATTACTATCAACATTCTCACTCGGAATGCTTTTTATTTCCTTCGTTTATTTTCCCAGTCACACTCAATCCTCATTTATCATATCACTGATTTCTTTCAATTTTCCTTTTTCCTTTTTCGGCAAAACTACAACATTAATATCGTTTCTTTTAGGGATGCGATAATTACGTGCGTCGTGAATACTTTGACTTCACTTTTGGCTGGTGGAGTAACCTTTTGTATATTAGGTCATCTTGCTGTTGAGCAAGGCACTGACGTAGGAAGTGTTGTAAAAAGTGGACCTGGTCTTGTTTTTCTAACTTATCCTGAAGTTGTATTAAAACTACCTTGGGCATCATTCTGGGCAATTACATTTTTCATTATGTTACTGGTAAATACATTATCATATACATTACATTAACGTGATGTTGCACCAAACACTTTCCACAAGGGACACTTTTCCGACGTTATTCAGCGTTGATGTTTTTAAAAATCTTGTAACAATTTAAATATCTGTCACCAGGAAACTTTTTTGTTTTTCTCTGTATCTACCGTCGTATCGAGTTTGGTGCACCTTCATATACATATATATATTGAAAATGAAATTATTTCTTACGGTTTTTTTTTCATATTTAATGAAATACTGCTGAAATTAATTGCATTTCCTAATTTACATTTTTGTTTGAAGATCCTTGGAATAGACAGCGAGTTTTGCCTGGTGGAGTCTTTCATTACTGGTGTGGTGGATAATTGGTCTGAGACTTTGAGACCCCATAGAGAGAAGTTTACTGTCGTAATATGTATCGTCATGTTCATTTTGGGTATTCCCATGGTTACACACGTAAGTTCTGAACTCGAATTATAATATTTCGAATAAATTATCGAATTTGTATAATCTCTGTAGCATAATTTATGGTCTATTAGGCGACCTGATTAGTTGGCTAGACAGACAGAAATATATTAGTTATATGTGCAAAGTTATACATAAAGTGTATGACAAAAAAATCTTTTTGGATTACGTGAATAATATATTAGAAAAATTTTGTGCAAATCGTTTTTGATTGCAGTGAGAACCTCGAGCAGCCTCTGGACAGCTGTTTCAACCCTGCTTGGGGCTTCTTCAGCAGAAACGTAGCTCCGAGCTGAAGAAGCCCCAAGCAGGGCTGAAACAGCTGTCCAGAGGCTGCTCGAGGTTCTCACTGCAATCAAAAACGATTTGCACAAAATTTTTCTAAAATCTTTCATTATGCTTTGACAGCAAGCATGGCCGCCTTGCATGGGGGACTCATTAGGAGCAAATCCCGCTTCAATTTGTCTATCCTACTGCAATGTTAGGTCAAAAAGCGATAGTAAGATGTCGCTATTTTATATGTTCGTGAATAATATAGTTTCAATATATGTATGAAATTACAATGTAACTTATTGTTAATTCGTCTTGCGTTTCTTTCATTTTATTTTCTAATATTACAAGTAATGAAAACAATTATAAAACATATTTCTATTTAAATACTGTTTTGCTGAAATGGTTTTATAGATTAAAACTAATGTAACTATCCCTCATAATCATTCTAGTTATCATTTCAGTTGTGTTCATAGTTAAAGAAATATTTCATTCTTTTAGGGTGGAATGTACATTTTCCAATTAATGGATTTCTATTCGGCAAGTGGAATGTCTTTACTGTGGGTGTGTTTCTTCCAAACCGTCGCTATTTCATGGATTTTTGGAGCCAACAGATTATGTGATTGCATAGAACAGATGATAAAAATTAGGCCAAGCAGATTTTGGACAATCTGTTGGCAGTTTTGTGCTCCAGTTGTAATGATCGTAAGTTAATCGTAAAGTTCACTCAGTTTAAACTCTAAACTTCTCAAAAACTTTTCAGATTATTTTTGTATCGCAATGTTTAGAATTTCAACCCCTAACTTACGGACGGAGCTACAAATTTCCAGATTGGTCGAACTACATCGGATTTGCTCTCAGCTTTTCGTCTATGATTTGGGTGCCTGTGTATGTCATATATTACGTGCTGAGCGGAAGCGGAACAATGTGGGAGGTAGATGCCTATTATCGCTTATTTATTGTATTGTGTTTAAGCAAAATGAACATAATTTATATGACTTCGAAAATAAACTTCCTCGTCTGAACTCTATATAAACTTTATGAGACTTGGGAGTTTACTTAATCGATTTTCAAGTTATATACGAAGTTGGACTTATTAAAGAAGTTCGCTGTTTAACTTCTTAGCACATTCAAACAAAAAAATCCATTTGTTGGCGTGGTGTTCATAAAATGTGACAAACTTCGTTTATTTTAATCGTAAATTAATTCATAATTGAAGTACTATACAGTAAGAAATTAAAGTGAATATTTTACACTATGTTTCTTGCCATATGGGTCCAATTGGTTTAGTGTAAAATATTTACATTCCAAAATTTTTAAACTGTAGGGTTCAAGTTATATGAACAGTACGCGAGAGTAGTATAATACGAGTTACAAATTGCCTAGAGTAAAACTTTTAATGTTTCGTTTTAAATGTACTGTGTGTAGCGTAAAACTTCAATCGAAATTTATAAAATAAGTAACGTAGTCAGTGTGATTTTTTATATTGCTTAGAATACAATGATTTTTTGAAATATCATGTTAGTCGGCGCGTACTCCACCCACTCTTTCCACAACAGCAGTCACAGCTCTCTAGACAAGAAAGTAAAAGAATCACATCATAAAACTTAGATAAAGATCACTAGATGTGTAGGCATGACACCAGTTCACAACAAATCGAATCTCTGACTAAACCGACGAGTGCATAGCACTTACCACGAAAGCATGGTAATTACATAAAAACTACGTTAAATAATATTCTTAAAGAATATAGCGGATTTTCGATAATTATGTACGCAGCTCAATGCAATTTACGTCAGCCATGTTACAACTGAAAATACAGCGACTCTTACCCTTGGAAGTACTAATTGGTCTTTCACCTCACTCCCATAAGGTTATTCCCATTTTCTGATTAACAAACCATCCTTCAAGTCCAGAGAATCCCATTGTGCCCAGTATGTTTTGAACACTGGATTCTTTCCTGATATTTCTGCCCAGGTTGGACGTCGATCCCTCTCCTTCCATTCGATTATGGCCTTTATTTTTTTATTATTTTATTTCTCCTTGCTCCTTCTTGATGGTCTCCGGTTGCCATCAGTCTACTACAATGCCGGTCCTTCTAATGGAAATTATCCCTTCCTTGTCTTCTGCCTTTGAGCAGTGCCGACAATCCTCAGGACAAGGTCTTCTAGAAAGCGCGTCTGCGTTGTTATGGACACGACCTGGACGATGTTCGATTGTAAAGTCGTACTCCTGTAATCTCTCTATCCATCTGGCGAGCTGGCCTTCTATGTTCTTAAACTGAAGCAACCATTTCAATGCTGCATGGTCTGTGCGAAGATGGAACTGTCGACCATAAAGATACTTGTGAAAATGCTCAGTCGTTTTCACTACAGCAAGAAGCTCCTTCCTGGTTACACAGTAGTTCCTTTCGGCTTTTGGCAAAACTTTACTGAAGTAACCAATAACACGCTCTTGTCCATCTTGTACTTGCGACAGTATGCCCCCAATTCCATAGTTGCTTGCATCGCTATCGATAATGAACTTGCCCTCAGATTTTGGATAAGACAATATCGGAGCGGTCACTAAAAGGTCCTTTAGGTTGTCAAAAGCCTCTTTGACAGTTTTCACTCCAGACAAATGTGGTCTTTTCTTCGGTCAGTGCATGTAGGGGTTTCGCTGCCTTTGCAAAGTCCTTAACAAATCGTCTGTAATATGTGCAAAGTCCCAAGAAACTTCGTAATTCATGCATATTTCTCGGTGGTGGCCAGTTCTTAACGGCTGAGATCTTGTCTGGGTCTGTCGCGACTCCAGCTTCAGAAATAACATGTCCGAGATATTTTACTTCCTTCTGAAAGAACTTGCATTTGACCGGATTCAATTTCAGCTTCACCTCTTCAATCCGTTCGAAGACGTTCTTCAAATTCGCAAAGTCGTTTTCACTACAGCAAGTCCTTCCAACGACAATTACGTCATCTAAGTAAACGAGGCAAGTCTTCCAGCTAAGTCCACGCAATATCAATTCCATGAGTCGCTCAAAAGTGGCTGGGGCTTTGCATAACCGAAAAGGCATCACCTTAAACTGCCATAGGCCATTACCCGCAGTGAAAGCCATCTTTTCCTTATCTTCGGGATACATTCCAACTTGCCAATAGCCACTCTTCAAGTCCAGAGTCGAGAACCATTTCGCACCGGATAAGGTGTCAATTGTGTCGTCGATCCGGGGCAAGGGATAGCTGTCCTTTTTCGTCACGTCATTCAATCGCCTGTAGTCCACACAGAAACGTGTGCTGCCATCCTTCTTAGTCACAAGTACAACAGGAGATGCCCATGGATTTTGCGATGGTTCAATAAGTCCTTGGTCCTGCATCTTCTTGATTAACTTATCAGCCTCTTCTCTCTTCGACAATGGCAGTCTTCGTGCGGGTTGATGAATTGGATTTGAATCGCTAGTGTTGATTCTGTGCTGCACAACGTCCGTCCGGGTTAAGTCATCTTCGGTAAAGGCGAAGATTCCCTTGAAGTTTCGAAACAGTCCTCCTACGTCTGCGGCTTCCTTGGATGTTAACAAAGTTGTTGTACCTTTCAGCAATTTTTCCAGTGGTGGTGATAAAATGCCAGACTGATGCCGAGCGGATGCATCGTTTGCTTGAATGTGGTTTATAGAAGCAATGGCTTCACATTTGCCCACCACTGTTCCGCTGGGTATGGTAACTGCGTAGCTGTTGATATTTGCAAGACGAATAGGAATTATTTCTCGAATCTTCACCAGTGTCCCAGCCAGTAAAATTCCTTTCTTGGCGCTGCTGATCTCGGTTGGCTCTATGATTCCAGCAGGATAATCACTAAGATTGCCCTCCAACTTAGCCAAAATTAGCTTATCGGTTAAGGCGGGAATGTTTACACTTTCCTCCAGTTTAACTTTTAGCACTGTTGGTAAATTTCCAGGAACGTGAAGAGGTATTTCTTCAGACCCAATTCGTAGCACTTTATCTTTCAAATCTACAACTAAACAGTTTTTCTTCATGAAGTCAATTCCAAGTATGAAATCATCAACAATGTCTGCCACTAACACCCTGTGTCTGAATTTCATACTTCCAATTTTAATGTCAATCTCAGCTTCACCACAAACTGGAGTAACCTCGCCGGTAGCTGTTTGGATGTGGTATACTTTTCCATTATTCATTAGCTTCCACTTTGGTAAAAGATCTGTTCTTATTATGGACACATTCGCTCCCGTATCAATCGTGAATTGGAAAGATCTTTTCCCAATCTGTCCATCTGCTATTAAAATTGTTTTCATTGTTTCTTATTTTGGAAACGGAGACAATCCTGGGGCTATCCAGAGAATCAGTCAGCTTGCGCCCCTTCTTGCTGACTGGTTTTAGTTTAAAGACTCACTGTCGTCGTCTTGGCGCGCTCGTTTGCGCCGGCAGTTGGAACTCAAATGACCTGCTTTACCACAGTTCCAACAGGTTGTAAACCGTCTGCTATTGTTCGTGTATTTTCTCTCTTCAAGGTGTTTCAGCCTTTCCCGAATTTCTGTTAAGGTACTCTCATCAGCAGCCTTCACCTCTCGTACGTGTACCAAAGTTGTGGAGGCTTGCTTGGCTACCTCGAATTCTAATGCACGGGCCAGTACATCAGTGCATTTAGAGAAGTTACCCAAACGCAATACTTGCTGCATTTCTTGATCTTTAACGCCGTCAATGAATGCTTGGATAGCCAAGCGATGAAAAGCTGGTTCGGGCAAGAAATCTCCATACGCCATGCGTACCAGTCTTTCAATGTCAAGTTCAAAATCTTGGAGTGACTCACTATTTTTCTGGGTACGCGTTTTTAATTGAATGGTATGGAGTTGCTTCATGTGTGCATCACCAAAACGCATTTCCAAATTCTCCACCAGTTGATCAAAATTGTTTTGGACTTCCTCAGGAATAGACTGTAAGGCATTCAATGCTGGACCTCGCAGAGCAAAAACGAGTGCTGCAGCTTTGTCACTGTTATTCCACCCATTCGCATCAGCAGCAATTTTGAACTGCCGAATGAAAGTACACCACGGTAAATCGCCTTAAAATTTTGGGTGTTTCAATTTCTGACTTGACGATCCGGCTGATGGTGCAATGGTACGACCAAGCTCTACTTTATGCAGTTGTCTAGCCAAGTCTTCTAGTTTATTCTTGAACTGAATCTTTATTCCACCAAATTTTTCGTCAAGTTTGTCGTCGAATTCAAACTTCGTGTCCTTAATTGCACTATCAAACTGAACTCTGACATCTTCAATTTTGTTGTCAATTTTCTCGTCACATTCGGTTTTAAGATCTTCAATCTTTTTATCGATTTGAACCTTCATGCTTTCTATATTCAAATCGGTTTTTAAACTGTAGGTTTCCATCTTCATTTCCAAACTTTCCATTTGTTTTCTCATTCCATGTGTTTGTTCTTTCACTTCTAATTTCACAGCTTCACTGAGTTCTTCTATTTTTCCATTAATTTCTTGCATTCTTTTTAAAAGGGCTGCGGCGTCTTCAATTTCGAACTCAAATGTTTCCGGGTCCTTTCCTTCATCTACAAGAGCTTGTTTCAGCCGTTCTTGTAAGATAGTTTTCTTACCAGAATTTTCTAGACCTCTTTCGTCTAACTCTTCACACAGCTCTCTGACCTTTAATTCCACAAGCTTCATTTTTGCTTTTTTTCAATTTAAAATCTCCACTTCTGACACCAATTGTTACGACTTCGGGGTTCGCAAATAATACTCGTCGACTATTCTTAAGCACTTTATTAAAACGCAACCGTTTTAATAAACAGAATACACTAAAAATACTCTATAACACTAAGTTATAAATAAATAAATAACAAATCGCACTTCTATTACGTCGCCACTTATGGCTTCGTGATACCTCGCCTTCTTCGCTTATTAGATAAGAACTGCCCCTCGCTCGACAATCCTCGTATTATATAGGCAAGCCTACATACTTCAGAAAACGCGTCGAAATTTCCAGCATTATTCGGGTACCTGCCAGTGAATTCTAGGCCTCTCTTAAGATTAGTCGGACAGAGGCATGCTGTCTGACCACCCGAGCTCACGGCGTAACAATACTTTACCACCACCAATATAAAATACTCCTATTAAAACTTTATATTTTTAGAAAGGCACGACCAGAATATTTAAAAACGTGTATCAGACACAAGCTATTCCATTTAAAAAAATGTAACTTTGGTCCGCAGTAACTTTAGGGAACACCATTATCAGTCATCGGGGATGTAAGTACACGCATAATTCGGTTAGTTTTAAATATTCTGAGATTTTTGTTGCGGGAATGGAGTTGAATTGCAGAAAACTTTTTAGCATATTTCGACTTACGTCGAAAGGTATACTCGGAAATAATGCCACTACGTCAAAAGAAATTAATTTGTCATTCGGGTTTAATAGGAGATTATTTAATTTGTCAATGAAGTCTGAGGTGTTTTTTATAAAGAAATTATTTTCAAACTTGAGAATATTCAAACTACAATAACTATTTTTTTAATGGAATACCATATAGAGGGTGTTTGGAAATTGCTAGCACAAAAAAAAAACCGTGACACCTGGAAGTTCTAAAAAATACAAGAAACCCTTTTTTTAAATCTTTTCATAATTTTTGTTTTATTTTTCTATAAAATAACGCTATGTCCGTCAACTCATTGTTTGTGTAAGCGGCGTTCATTTCAGTAATAATAATGTACCGACTTGTGACTGTTACTTAGTGACTCAACAATAATTTTGGCCGAATTTTTAGTAATTTTTATCTCGAAAACTAAAGGATTTTTATCAGATTTTTTTGTCGATGACTTTAATTCACTATCACCAACTACAATTTTTTTTGTACCAGCAATTTTCAAACTCCCGGTATTTTTTATTATCCGCAGACACGCTGTTTAATTGTCTTTTCGATGAGATGATGGGGTTTTCGATAAGTGTCGTTAATAGTTTTTTCAGTATTTAGTTTTTTTTTTTTAATACCTACACGAAATATTGTTACATTTGCTAGTTGCTGAAGTTACGTAATAAACAAACTAAGTGCGCACTTAGAGTATCTCCATCTTCTTCTAACCTCATGTAATAAAATGAGTTGGAGATACGCTGAGTGCGCATTCAGTGCATATAGTGCGCATCAATAGAAGACGTTATAAGAAAAGCCGCTGTGAAAGCTGTCTTTTTATGAAAAGATCATAATTCTTGGAAAACTTAATCAATATCCAAACCACAAAAATAATGAATAGATAAAACAGCGACATTCTACGATCGCTTTTTGACCTGACATTGCAATAGGATAGACAAATTGAAGCGGGTTTGCAACATAATAAGTTTCCCCATGCAAGGCGACCATGCTTGCTGTCAAAGCAAAAACGATATGCAACAAAACTTTTTATAATCACAATAATTACGATTATAAACGGAACGAATTTTAATTTATATCACCATTAGGTAAGCTATTTAAACGTTACCTATATCTTTTTAAAAAAAAGTTGCAGTGAAAACCTCGAGCAGCTTCTGTACAGCTGTTATTGGACAAGTCGTTTTTGTTTGCAGTGGGAATGTCGAGCTACGTCTCTGCTGAAGAAGCCCCAAGCAGGGCTGAAACAGCTGTACAGAGGCTGCTCGAAGTTTTCACTGCAATCAAAAATGATTTGCACAAATTTTTTTTTTTAACTTTCATTATGCTTTGACAGGAAGCATGGCCGCCTTGCATGGGGGGGGGGACTTATTAGGAGCAAATCCCGCTTCAATTTGTCTATCCTGCTGCAATGTCAGGTCAAAAAGCGATCGTAAGATGTCGCTATTTTATCTATTCGTTACCTATATCAATTGATAAATTCTTGTACCTTTTCTCGCCCTTTTTAAAAATGCTAATTGTGAAACGTGACTATACAGTGTTGTGCGTGCTGCGTGGTGCTATGTAAAGTGTAGACGAAATACGCGCTATAGTCTCAGCCGACTAGACCTTTCAAATATCATATTTTATTCTGAGGCGAAGTTGTTGTTAATTAATCTTTGATTAAATATAGGATTTTCTATACTTTAATTCGATCAGTAATACAAAAACCAATATAAAAACTTATACTGACCATATTACTTATTTTATAAATTTCGATTGAAGTTTTAATTGAACACGAAACATATTGAAAGTGTTACTCTAGGCAATTTGTAAATATTACACTACTCTCGTGTAACCTGTACTCTACACTTTAATAATTTTGCAGTGTAAATATTTTACACTAAAGCAATTGCAACCTATGTGACAAGGGATTTAATGTAAAATATTCACTCCAATTTGTTATTGTGTAAGTGGACGTTTCGCTGTGATTCATCAGAAATCTTATAATTTTCCTTACAAAATTTTATAATTTTCCTGAAGAAGCTGTCAAACACGCAGCGAAACGTCGATTTTTCAATTTTTCCAAATGTCACTACAAAAATAATTATATTTTTAGTTTCGAAATAACACCAATTATTTCTGTTGTAGAATATTTTGAGCGGGCTTCAGCCGAGTATCAAGCAAAGGAAAATATCCATAATCGATAGACAAAGTGGCTTTTTAATTTCGGAGAGCAGCGCTGGGCTAATGACGGCGAGTCCGTCGTTTTGTGTAGCTCAAACGGAATAATATTAGTTTTTATTTAAATCTTGATAATGTTATTTATTATGTATTTCATGTCATTTTCAGTATTATACTCTATCTATTTTTAATTAGGGTGTAGTTGATATAAAATTATGAAACTTAGGAATAAATTTTATGAAGTAATGAAACATTTATTTCTCTCCTTTTAACTTAATTTTTGCTGTTAATCACAATATTATATTATTGTATACGAGGTGTTTAAATCTACTTCCAAATAAAAAGAAATTCCTGACACCACATTTTTCAAAAACATATGATTAAAATTCGTTTAAAGGCAATTTATATAAAAATTTTGTCGCAAATCGTTTTTGATTGCAGTGAAAACCTCGAGCAGCCTCTGTACAGCTGTTTCAGCCCTGTTTGGGGCTTCATCAGCAGAGACGCACCTCGTCATTCCCACTGCAAACGAAAACGATGTGCAACAAAATTTTTAATACTCATTATGCTTATGTAAAAGGTTTTATGTAAAAAGTTTTTTTAAACGTTTGGAATCCTCTTTTAGTCACTACTCGTTTTCTAAATATGTTAGTAACATTAAATCCATAGACCATTAAGAAATGTATAAAATAAATACAGATTGTTGTTTTTTCTTGCTTATTTTACGCCAATGTACGTCACTTTTTAACGCTATATGACGTCATTCATCGTCATATTACGGCTGCTATATTACATTACCGTTATCCTAGGAAACCGAGGTTTAACAAAAAATTGCCCGCACCCTGACAGATAATGGCCAAAGTGTCACAGGAATTATTTTAAGCGATTTCCAGAATGTTGATCAACGCGATCTAAATGTTAACAGCCCAAGCAAGTGGAAACGCCACCACAGTCATGGGCAAGCCCGGACATTTGCCCAGGGTTAAAATGCTCGGGGTTAGTATTCGGATCGAAAAATATATTAATTTATTAATTTTACAATAGAGATATGAAACACGCAAACTCACTCTTTCGTGTTTTCAAATACTGTACATTCTGTTGGATTTGGTATTAGTATTAATAATTATACCATAAGAACATTTTATTTAAATATGCCTGGGTTTAGGAAAAAGTCTGGCTAAGGTCAGATTTCTTCACCTACGGATAAATTTATCTGCCAGGTAATATCTTCGGGAACTATTATCGATACAATGGTTTCCAAGGATAACACCTGGCAGATAAATTGATCAGGAGGTGAAGAAATTGGCTATAAGCCCATGACCACAATAACAACGCAGAAACAACTTCCGGCATTCTCAGTAAGTCCATACAAATCTAGCGACCGAATGTCAAATGCTGATTATTTCACACGCTTTTTATGAGCACCAGAATTGAGCAAAATCCCAGACGAACAACATGCAGACTATGCAAGTGTTTACATGGGCACATGGTTCCTGGTGAAATCTGAAAGACTTCACCTATAGGTATTCGTAAAAATTTGACAGATCATTTTGACTCAACTCGTAAGTATGCAGAGTTTAAGTTTCGACAAATAAAGCAACTTGAAGGTGAAACTATAACTAATTTATCTGTGAGGGCGCAGCTTTCTGCTACGAGTATGGCGAATCTCTTGACCTCATATTGATCGAACAATTACTACTGGGTCTGGTGCTACCTACCTGCCGAAACGTCTGTCACGGCGTCGCCGGCCAGCCCCAGTGGGATAGGGTGGTGGTTTATACTAAATCTTTACTAATAAACAACAACAACAAAGGAAAAGGCGCAACTTAATTTCTTTTTGGCTATGGGAAACCGCGGGAAAAAATTAAGAAAAACGCGACTCATCCAGGATACTAGTAATATTTGGATTTATTTAAAAACAATCCAATAAAGTAATTAAACACAAGTAACCAATTATAAAAAAAGAGAGCGCATATGCGTCTTATACGTATCAAACACAACAAAGAAATAAATACGATATTCAAATGTAATTAAGTTTACCACAAACGCTACGGCGACAATAAAATTAACATTATATGACACAAATATCGACTCTATTTTAAAGCGATACAGAACGTAACTAGAGCGTTACGCAAAAAAGTGTCAATAAGGCGAATTAAAATTGAATGAACGTGTACCGCATGTACACACACTTTTCCGGAATCAGTATATAAAACAAATAATAAAAGGTAAGCAAACCTTGTCCCCCCTGTGGGCGTCGTAACAGCGTCGCACGGAGGCGTCAATCGACTTGTTGTCCGGCGGAGAAGGGAAGAGAGCTGGGGCACGTCGCCGCCCGAGATGTATCCGAGTCTGAGGACCTTTAATTCAAATCGACGGGAGAGGGCGGTGAGCCCGAAGACCCCGCATCTACAGCGGCGAAGCAAGCAGCTCCAAGGGAGGTAGGTTAATGCCCACGGGACCGTGAAGTTACGGTAAACGGGCGGGCAACGAATACAGTGTATTCGCACAGAATAAGGGGCAGAGGTAAAGGTACAATTAAAGGTAGAGTTAAAGCCTGTTCGCAGAACAACCTGGGGGGGGGGGACAGACGTACACAATACGAACGTATTAATTTTCTCTCGGCTCAACGAATTAATCCAGCAATACAGCTGTAGATGAATTCCCTAATACAAATTTTGGGCGAAAACACACACAAAAAGACACACCAACGCGAGACGTGTTGTTACACCGAGAGAAGCAGTGTAAAATTGAGCTCTGAAATCGCTCCGCGCGGCGGGCAGAAAAAAGACGGGTTAAGAGAAAAGAAGAGGTGAAATGCAACCACCAACCGCTACAGAATCTTACGTCAACGAGGACCAATGGGCTCAAATACCAAGGTTCAATTTTTATATAACGTTCGTGGGAACGGAAATACTGATTTCACAATATGGTGAAATAATGCGTAAAACTAAAATGCTAAATAAAGAATCTATTCGACCGAAAAATTAACTTTCAAAATCCAAATTTTCCTTATCCTATTTTTTACAGGAAAATTCATAGCAATGGGGAATTACTTTGAAAGCAAATCGGCGAAACGCAAAAAGTTCGCCGGGCGGTCTGCGAAAATATTTCACAGAAAGCAATATGCAGGGTGATTCGGGGTCGGGCAGAAATTGAACGGTAACACTGGATGCTCGAGAAATGTCCGACGAAATCACTACAAAAAAGTTCACCACATTCACTTCCGCCTATGAGATTGCACATGCTCTTGAAGCGACTCGGAACACCACAAACTAAGTCCAAACCTCAGCAAAGACGAACCCAGGAACTGAACTGACACACAAAATAGGATACGAGAGACTTCGAACTCCAAAAAATGGAACACAACGAACAATGAACAATCGGCAACCACAGCATTTCGACATCAACCAGGCACAAAGTAATTCTGCTCAACGGCGTTTTGCAGGATGCGGTGGAGTGCACTTACGTAACCAATGTCGATTTTTTGACAGTAAGTGCAACATGTGTAGCAAAACACATCAGTAAAATGTTCAGAGCACGCAAACGAATGAAAAATACAAACCTGGTTGCTGAAGACGAAGATGCCGAATTTGAACAACTTGCGGAACAGATTGCCACTACCCAGCAATTGAGCAAAACAGAGGTCATCGGCATCATACCATCCCTTGGATGTAAATTGGTGGTCGTGCAGTAAGAAAGAACTCCTGTCACCAATGAACTTGACACTTGACCCTTGTTCAATCATCAGCAAAAACAGATTGAGCATAGTTAAATGGGAATCTGAGTTACAAAAAAATGCCAAAAACTTTGTGCGCTACACGAGCCACCGCATTAATTGCATTGGCCACATCAAAGTCTTTTTTTATTTTAATTCCCCCCAGGCCGCGTGAGACGCGCATTTTGTTGCTCCACATCTGCTCCACATATACAACGTTGGCTTTGATATCTACTATAATATCTTTTATGTAAGCATTAGAGCAACAAAACCTACTAGACAGTTTTTTGTCATGCTATTCTGATTTATTTAGTAACATCTCGGGGCAAGCTAGCAGGCCCACCAGCAAATATTCATTTAATAAACCGGGAGGTACGCCAATTGTGGGAAGAATTAACAAAAGCAGTGAATGAAATTGGCCCTCCTAAAACAATCAGACAGCGGAAAGAGGTATGCATTTATTGTTAAGTAATCATTATTTTAATGTCAATGTTTGCAGACTATCAGCGAAATGGAAAAACATTCGTATACGGGCTAGAGATGTCTGGTGCGGCACAACTGGAACTGGTGGAGGAACAGCAGTAAAACCTCTATCAGATTTAGAGGAGCGACTTTTTTCACTGTTGTCGTATTTGACTGTTAAAGGAAACGACCTACCAGAAACTGGAGTCATCAATATGCCAATAAATTTAGAAGATATCGAACCGCAAGAGGTGAAATTAGAGACTTAAATTATTTTAACACAGAAATTTCGTAACAACATTTTGTTATTTTTTAGGCGGACAATACTAAAGTACCATCTGACTTACAATTATCTGGGAACAGTAAAGAAAATTCACCAAATATCAATGTTACAGGTATAATAATCGTCTGTGTTACTTGAGCACTTTTAATGGTAATAATTTATAACAAATTTTTAGCCATGCAGAAAGACGCAACGCTGCCAATAGGGCGTAGTATTAAAAGGAAGCAAGTAAAACGTGCTGACCTTAAGAATATATATACAGGATGTAGATAAAGTATGGAACAAAATTCATATTTCTGTTATCTTGGGTTTGATGAAAAAATCCTCAAACAGGTCGATTTTAGTTTTGTCCCGTGCATTTTATGACATAGTGAATTTTATTCTGTGGCCATCTGATTGCATCCAGGTGTGACCTCATCAGTTTTTTCAAATGGTAATATCCGACTTTTATTATCCCTTATCGTTAAGTATTCCATTGTGCATACAACGGTATAAAAAGTTTGGTATCTTATATAACAATTTGTTGGAGAAAAACACTTTCGAATTTAAAAAAATTAAAATTTTATTCCTATGATAAACTAATCAAAAATTATCAACAAATTAGATACGTCTGAGGTGTACCTCGGATTGTCTTCAATCGAGACATCAACCAGTCGACATAAGGGAAACAAAAAACCCTATGCAGGCCTTACCGTTTGTTCCTAGAGCCGAACGATTTTTTAAATTTCCGGTTGATGATGTTTTTTACAATTGAAAAACGCAAGTAACTATGGCGTAGACGAAAGTAATGTCAAAGTACTGTCAATTAGCTTATAACCGTATGTCAAGTACTGCACCTGAGTATTCGTTTTGACTAGAACGGAAATTTGGTAGTGTTGAAAGTGAATCACGAAAATGGCTTATTTGAGCGAACAAGACAGAATTCAAATTCTTATTACGGTTGGCTTTGGTGATAAAATACGTAGCCATGAAGAAGCCTGTCAATTGTTCAATGCAGAAAATGCAAACCGAACACCGATTTCGCGATCAACGGTGAGCAAAATTGTGGCAAAATTCGCAGAAACTGGCAGTGTGAAAGACAGACCCAAACAAGGTCGTCCAAGAACTGAAGAAGGTACTAGGCTGAACATTCTCTTGGAAGTTCAAAACAACCCCCACACTTCAACAAGAAACATTGCCAGAGATAATGCAGTCGACTTTTCCACGGTCGCAAAGTATTTGAAGAAGGAAATACTTCTCCATATATAAAGTCCATCTCGTTCAGAACTGAATGAAGATGACTTCGACCGTCGAAACGAGTTCTGTGAACAATTGATGCTACGATGCGATGAGAATCCCGAATTTCTCAGTAAAGTGCTTTTTAGCGACGAAGCAACTTTTAAAATAAATGGTCAGGGGAATCGCCGTAATTGTAGATATTGGTCGGGCGAAAATCCTCGATGGGTTCGGGAGGGTCACACCCAAACCCAACAAACAGTTAATGTGTGGGCGGGAATAATAGGAGATCGCATTGTGGGACCTGTCTTTCTCGAGGGAAATTTAAACGCTGAAAGATATTTAGATTTTTTAAGATTTGACCTCGTGCCAGCATTGGTAATACTGTTTCCGGACGAAGTCAATCCTGATGCGCCTAATTCCAGAATCTGGTTCCAACAAGATGGAGCACCTCCACATTTTGCCCAGCATGTTCGCAGGTATCTCGACGAAATTTTCCCAGGGAGATGGATAGGACGAAGGGGAACAATTGACTGGCCTGCCCGCTCGCCAGATCTCACCCCACTTGATTTTTTTCTATGGGGTCATGTGAAATCAAAGGTGTACACAAATAAGCCACATGACTTGGATGACCTGAAAACTCGCATTTACGAGGAAATTCGCAATATTGACCCAGAGACAATACGACGTTCCGTCGAAAGTGTGTACGTCCGTCTTGGCCAATGTCAAATGGCTAACGGTGGACAGTTTGAACACCTCCGTTGATATTTTATCTAATTTGTTGATAATTTTTGATTAGTTTATCATTTTTTGATTAGTTTATCATAGGAATAAAATTTTACTTGTTTAAGTGTTTTTCTCCAAAAAATTGTTATGTAAGATACCAAACTTTTTATACTGTTGTATGCACAATGGAATACTTAACGACAAGGGATAATAAAAGTCTGATGTTACCATTTGAAAAAACTGATGAGGTCACACCTGGATGCAATCAGATGGCTAAAGAATGAAATTCACTATGTCATAAAATGCACGGGACAAAACTAAAATCGACCGGTTTCAGGATTTTTTCATCAAACCCAAGATAACAGAAATATGAATTTTGTTCCATACTTTATCCACACCCTGTAATAGAAGTGGAATGGTCCTCAAAGAGCAGAACAGAACTTTAAATCAACTTGCAAAATCGAATTACAAATTAGCACAATCTATTCATTCTTTGGCAGAGGCTTTAAATAAAATAGCAAGAAAATTGTAGATTGTCTGATACTTAGTTATTTATTAGCGATTAAAAAAACAATAATTTTTCAAATAAAAAAATGTTCAACTATTTGGTTTCGCACTTCATGACCTCTCCTATGCCAATTTCCATCTCTTAGAATGATTTCATTATTATCATTTTCTTCGTTCTCTACTTCGACTACTTCGTTTTCACGTAAATCGTCTTTGTAATATTTGGCAATATTATGAAGAACACCACAACTATAAATAATTTTTCCTGCAGTTACAGGCCTGTAATTCAAAACCCGGTGTTTTAGTAAGCAGCGAAATCTGGATTTCAAGACACCATTTAATCTTTCAATAACATTTCATTCATTCATTCACAGCTCTAATAAAGTTGTAATTATAACGACTTTCAGATGTATTTTCTTCAGGATTTTCAAAAGGTGTTATTAGAAAGGGTTGTAGAGAGTATCCAGAATCTCCTATTAGAAGTGACCGATCTTCTCGAAGATATAAATTCTCCATAATAGTCTTTATGTTCGATGATTGCCAGATAGCTGAGTCATGAGCAAAACCAGGAAATCTGGTGTTCGTGTTTAAAATTTTTAAATTACTGTCTACGATAATTTGGCAGTTAATATTGAAGAATCCCTTTCGACAGTAGTATGGTAAAGCGGGATAATTTTTTCAGGGGGTGAAATAATTGCAATATGCATGCAGTCGATTGCACCTAAACACCTAGGAACATGAAACTTTTCATAAAATGATTCTTTGATTTTATTTCTTTCATTTTCTGTTTTCGGAAAAACAATCTAATTAGTAACCAAATGAATATTTATAACACTTGTCACTTCGTTTATACAACGACTCATGCTAGGTTGACTCAGGGCAAAATGGTATCCTTGACTAGCACTTAATTGGTAACTCCCTGTGGCGTAGAAATGTAACGTTGCTAAAATTTTGATGTGGGAGTGTATTCCGGTGATTTTTGGTGGATGTATCATACGATCACTTAACATATTTACAATTGTAAAGGCGGTGTCCTTATTAAAGCGAAAAATATTTCTAAACAAATTTTCCGGTATCTGGAACGTAACGCTCAATTCTCGGATTTGCCTTTGGTGGAGTCGAAATGCAGTACTAAAAATCAAAATATGTAAAGGAACTAATTTAAAAAATGTAAAAGGAGCTTGAATAATCATTTTTAATTTACTTTTTTCTTCATTTTCTATTATTTCTTGAAATAAGAATTCACCCAAAACGTCAAAAATAGCCATTTCGGAAAAACAGACGTTTGCTAATAAATAAAAGGTACAAATAAACATTCCTCTAAAATCAGAATTAATAGCGGGAGATTTTAAAGGGTTCCTCTAAAATTTTAATAGAATTGGCATTATAATCGTCTTTACAAATCAATTCCATAACCTACAAGTACTAGGATCAACTCTAGAACGATTCAAAATGCATGGATTGAAACTTGACCGCTCGAAATACACTTCTGCCGAGCCTACTCTACTCTACAGGTTTTAGGTTACAAGGTATACACAAATCGAACACACACATACAAGCAGTTCGAGATGCCCAAAAACCGATAACGCCTGCAAGTTGCAAAGCAACTTATTATAGTTGATTGATTCCAGTCCTATCGACTAAAGATCGACTGCTCCGGGAAATGTTGCTACAGGACACCTTTACAAAGACAATAGCAGGAGAAAAGGCGCACACAGAGATCAAAGATTCACTGACCTCTCCGCAAGTACTTACACAATATGATCCAGCACTTCCATTATTACTGCAACAGATGCCAGTAAAACCGGACTAGGTGCAGTACTGTCACACACGTTTAGCAATGGACAGGAGCGCCCAATCGCTTATGCAAGCCGAACAATGATAAACACAGAACAGAAATACCCTCAAATCGACAAGGAAGCACTTGTCATCGTTTGGGTCATACAAAAATTTTTCAACTATCTCTATGCCCGTCACTTTACTCTGATTACAGATCGCAAGCCGCTGACCCAAATTTTACACTCGGAGAAGTCCTTACATGTGCTATGCACATAGAAATAATTGGCATCGTAAAGTAGGCAAGTTACTTGCTTCTAAGGGTAAGGGAGCGGGAAACTACATGTGCTCGGTTGTTTCTCGGTTGTTTTGTAAAGTAGGTTGATAATTTCTCATAACGCATTTTTGTATAGGAATTGACACTTGCCGCTAGGTGTCATGCTGGTTGCCGAACTTACGTTGCCAACACGATTGCAATTGCCGTGTAATTTGCATACGAAAGCGCGCTCCATTTACTGTCTATATTCTAACACTACACATCAGCCGCATGGCCTCTACGGGGACTATTTGGCCAACTTCAATTACGATGTTGTTTTCAAGACGCCAAAAGCGAATACCAATGCAGATTGTTGTTCCTAAGTGTCTTTACTGTTGACGGTCAATATAATTCGCCAACAAACGGCACAGAGGAGGGAGGAATGTGACAAGGACTACGACGATTCTGATCTTTTTATGATAAACCAAATGAACCAGCTTCCGAGAAACCCGTAAGGATACGTGCCTTGGTGTAATAGTTCATCTACTGGAATCAGGGCAAGATCTCATGCGGCACGAATACAAAGATCCAGAAGTTAAATGTACCTTGGGAGCGGACTGTATGATATTCGAGGACAGATTCATTATACCACCGGTACTGAGGCAAGCAATATTGAACAACCTACATTCAACACACGTCGGAATTATGAAAATGAAAGGAATGGCCCGTTTTTTCGTTTTTTGGAGTATATGTAGACATCGAGTAGATTGCCAAATTATGTTCACATTGTACAGGGTGGCCCAACGATGCGTATTTCTTCTGTGAGGCCTACGAGAAAAAAATTAGGAAAAAATCGATAATTTTGTACTAGACAACACGCGGCATATTGTAAATTTATTGTGAACTATATAGAGTGACAAGAGAAACTGTGGTTCGTGGAAACTAATTTTTTTTAATGAACACCCTGTATATTTTTAGATATTTGAATGCGCCGCAGTAAGCTGCTCACAACAATATAAAGATATATTGATTTCATTGAACTACTTTCGTAAAATAAATTTTTTCAAAGAAAAATTTTTCAAAAATTTAGTCATTTTGAATATGAAGTTCTGATTACTGAGATAACACAAACGAACGAAAATCTAACACGATATTTTTAGAACTTTGGTCTTTATGAAAATGTGAACAAAATTAAGGTATCTTTTTGCGCTAAACCGAGCGATTGATACTTACGAAACAATCGGTATCTCATTTTTTTTAATGGAACGGCCTACTTTTTATTTCAGAAATGAATAACACTTAAGGGCGGTTTAGACGCTCAAATAATTTGTGCAAATTCGTACGCGCAAGCCTGTTTGCGCAAGCAAGTCGTTACATTTAAATGGAAGCATGAAGCATGTGCAAGTCAAAAAGTTTGGCTTGAATAAATCTATTCCCGTTAGAAATTTTGCATGAAGTTGGCACGTGCAACTGAACGTGTAAACGGTGTTCCAACTTAGGGCATGCGCATTATGCTAACTACATTTTAGAAACAGGTGGTGTCGGTTAAGTTTTAGTTACAAAGTTAGAGCACGTGTTATAATGTCCCGAAGAGAAAACGAATTTATTACTGAATTTCCCAAGCAGCAATTTATGGTAAAACTCGGGCACAATTTTCTTGTGTGTGAATCGTGTCGACACTTTTTATAGCACTTCTGCCTCAGTGCAAATTGTGTCCAAAATATTTATGTTTGTGTCTACACATTTCCAACTTATTGTGTCAAAAAAATGTAAGTGTCTAAATGGTTACATTTGAAACACATATGTTTAAAATGTCTCTAATTTGGATTCTTTAAATATAGCTGGGCACAGATGAGTCGACACTAAATAGACTCAGTTTGTCTGATTTGTTTCTTGTCACGATGTTCTGTTACTGGAATGAGTTGAGTAGACACAATAATTTCCGTATGGGTACATTTTAAACATAGAGTTTCTTTATTGTTTCTACGATGTGTTTGTACGGGCACATACAGATCCGTACGGAAACATTTTACGCACATAATTTCCATTTTGTTTCTACAAATGTGTTCTGTAAATCTGGTCAGTGTTGTGTACATAATGCGCGTACGATAAATGTGGTACAGTACAAAACATGTAAACAAATTTCGAAAGCGCTGAAAGTGAGGTTACGAAATACGAATGTGTTGTGTTCGAATCTCGTCTATTTCAGCCACCACAGGCGCAATTTCAGATACAAATTTTCTGAAATGTATACACTGCTAAATAAAGACGCATTTTGGACGCATACCAAACGCAGGTTTCTTACAGGTTACCGAATTGTATCTGTGTGACCGTTTACTCACATTGCAGCGAATTTTTGGCTACATCACGCGTACATTTGGATACATAAATCTAAATTGTTTCTTCCGGTTTCACATGTGTCAGTGTAGACAATTTGTAGGCAAATTTTTTTCACATTGTGGAAACATGTTTCTTTTTGGACGCCATACCACAGCCATACATAATACGCCATGTTTCAACATGCAAGCGCTTCATCCGAAAGTAAAAAAAAAACTGGTTTTTCCATTATTATTTCAAACTTGTACTTTCGACACTATTTAGGACAACATTTTAGTAAACATAATGCCCTGAATAATAAAATATTATAGGTATTTGATTTTTCGGAGTATTAAAAAAAAATTTCTTTATGGACAAAAATTAAAAAATCTAATTACTCAGTATTTGTAAGGCGCGTTTAATTTTTAGAAGTACCATGTCAACTATTATCAGTAAACATGGGTTCGCAATAGTACCTACTCGAGTAATCCAGATATACAGAGGTAAAATCTTGTTTGTTTCGGCCTAAGAAGATGAACATGCTTAACCTTCAACTCCTTCAATTTTGTCTTCATGATGTATCCAAAATGTATCGAAAATAAACTTAATTTGTGTCTACTTGGGTTTATTTTGCTACACTACTGGATAGGAAATAATAATTCTGGTAAAATTTAGAACAATCTGTGCCAACTTTGTGACCAATGGAAACATTTTGGAAACAATGTGATCACACACCAGACACATACAAGTTTACATTTGGACACATAATCGAAACATATTTTGATCAAGTTCGGCACAAAACAGATACATTGTGGACACATCAATGTTTTATTTTAGACACGTGATGGGAACGAAAGACGCTATCGAGACACATTTTAGAAAACTTTTAGGTGTACTTTAGACTCACGTTTGGACATATTTTAGATATTAATTAGAACACATTTTGACTGACATTTTGGTCCCATTTCACACTTACAACGCTCCGAAAGTCGACAGTGTGCCTTAAAAATGTGTCGTGCCCAAATTACAGTGTCGACAAAGCGTCGACATTTCGTCCAAAATGAGCCGGATATTGCTACTTGGGTTATTGAACTATACAAATCATTTCCTTGCTTGTGGAAAATAAAAAGCAAGGAATATAGTTACCGCAATGCCAAAAATCAGGCATATGAGATTCTGGTGGAAAAATTAAAAACCGCTGATCCTGAAGCGAATCGGGAAACTGTGGTAAAAAAATAAACTCGTTAAGAACTACCTACCGAAAGGAATTAAAAAAAGATATCGGGTCCGAGCATTCAGGTGCTGGAGAAGAGGATATTTACGTTCCACATCTATGGTACTTTGACCTGATGAATTTTATTCGTGACCAGGAAATCCCAAGAAGCACCCAATCCAATCTGGACGAGACGCAGGTAAATTAAATATTTATCAAGTTTTATATAGTATTTATTTAATTTAACACATTTAAAACATTATTATTGCGCGTTACTAGAAACCATTGCTTGCTGCCAAGGCACCTTCCCAGAAGTATTAAAATATATTTCAAATTGCTTTCTGACTTCTTTAGCATCTGCAGTAAAATTTCCATTATAGCCAATTTGAAGATCCAATAAGTCGGCTGAGTGTGTTCATAATCCAGGTGTAATTGTGCCACTTATTGTATCTTCTATGTCAAACACTTCTTTAGATGTATACGAATCGGCACATCGTCTTCGGAAAAAATTATGAAGAGTACAGCAAGCCAAAACAACCTTGTCAATATTCTGTACTTGTAAATTGATTACGGTATGGAAAATTCTAAACCGATTAGCTAATATTCCAAATGAATTTTCGATTATTCTCCTGGCTCGAGACAAACAATAGTTATATATTCTTTTTTCATAATTAAGTTCCCTACTACTATACGGTTTCAATAATTCTGGCCTCAAAGTAAAAGCTTCGTCGCCGACAAAAACGTAATTTAATGGTTGTCCCCCCTGAATGACTGGTTCAGCAGCTCTGAAATTTAATCCGTTTTCGGTCAATCTCTTCCAGAATCGTGTATTTTCAATTACTCCACCGTTAGATACTCGACCGTTCGTTCCTACATCTCACATCAGAAATTCGTAGTTAGCATTCGCAATTGCCATCAGAACGATGCTGTAGGTTTTTTTTATAATTGAAGTAGAAGGACCCACTTCCAGGAGGAGCTGTAATTTGTACATGTTCTCCATCTACAGCCCCCAGGCAATGTGGAAAGTTCCATTTATCTTCAAAAGCCTTTGAAATTTTCTTCCATGCAGCGGCATTGTTTGGAAACTGAAACCAAATAAATTAATATTACTCCTAAATTCCATACATATTTTAACCGCATTCTGATGACATGTTTCTTTTAGGATTCTTGTAATGAAGTGATTCCTTCGGGGCCAGATTCTCCAGATATTTCTTTACCACCCACACCAAGTTCAACAATATCACAAACATCATCATCCAAGACATCTAAAACAGTCAAAAGACGCAGAGACCAATGCGATGAAGTTTTAGGTGTGATTCGGAAACGATTGGCAGAAAGTTCAGTTGCAGATAAATTTACGGATATAGGAAAAGCGTGGGCATCGAAATTGAGGGACCTTCATCCAGAACAAGCTATACATGCTGAAAAACTCATAAATGATTTTTTTTTATGAAGCTCAATTGGGAAATCTGAATCGTCATTATACCGTACAACAAGCATCTCATAATTAATTAACTCGACCACCACTCAACGCTTATTCTGAAATCTTACGCAACAATCAAGCACATTTTAATACTCAACCACGATTCAGGACTCTGCAACCACTTAACACTCAAGTATCATCTGATAACACTGAAGTTTTCCACAATACTCAACAACAATTCATAACTCTGCAGCCAGTCAAAACTCAATTATCATCTATTCATACTCAAGTTTCTCAAGATAATCAACAAACAGATACTGAATAACGTTTTTTTAATGATTCATTTTATAATAAACTGTTCAATGTATTCTAGAAATATAAATTAATAAAGTGTTCTTACCGTCATATATTCTTCTTTCAATACACTGTATATTGCTACACACGTTTCTGGAATTATACCACTAAGGGCTGGCTTGGAAATACACGTCGAAAATTTCAAATCTTCATAGCTTCTGCCCGTTGCCAAATATCTCAATGTAGCAGATAGCCGCTCATGTGGGATTATTGCACGTCTCATAACAGAATCGGATCGTGAAATTAATGGCGTAACTAAACTTAGTAATTGCTGGTAAGTTGTTTCATCCATACGCAAATAGTTACGAAAATCATCTGGTTCACAACGTAATTCTGCGATAAAATTAGTATGAGAAAACAAGTCTCTTTTTGTCAGCCAAAGTTTCGACCACTTGGTTTTTGGTTTAGCTTTTTTTTAATAATACAAACTCCAGCAATTGCAAGAAGCAAATCGTCAGTGTCCATTTTAATCGTCACTAGATATAGTACGAGTATTTCTATCAAAGACATCTGCGCAAAAATACTGAACGTGTAAATAGAATACAAATATTCAATTCGTTTGCGCAAATGTGCATGCACAAACCAATTTGCACAAATTATTTGAGCGTCTAAACCGTCCTTTAGATGTAGCTTTCTGCTGATATAAGGTTACATACCTTTATTTTTAATAATTTCGTCAGTAGAAATTTTCTGTTTTAGAGGATCTGCTTTTTAAATTACACACCCAGTGTTGCTACTTTCTTCCATAATTCAATCATTCCAACTCATTCTTCGATCATTTGATTCTACTTTCAAATATCTCTAATTTGAGTACCCCCATGACATTATTTATTCTACCAAAAGTAATTTAAAAAGCAATTGAAGGACCATTGAAATACTTGTAAAAAGAAAATTTCTAGTGATGAAATTGTTAAAAATAAAGGTACATAACCTTACATCAGCAGAAAGCTACATTTAAGTGCTATCCATTTCTGAAATAAAAAGTAAGCCGTTTCGTAACGATCGCTCGTTCGATAAAAGATATCTTAATTTTGTTCACATTTTCATAAAGGCCAAAGTCCTAAAAATACCGCATTAGATTTTCGTTCTTCTGTTTTATCTCAGTAATCAGAAATTCATATTCAAAGTGACTGAATTTTTGAAGAAATCTTAAAAAAAAATTATTTTACGCAAAAAATTCAATGAAATCAATATATCTTTATACAGTTGTAATCAGCTTACTGCAGCGCATTCAAATATCTAAAAATATATAGGGTATTCCATTAAAAATCAAATTAGTTTCCATTAACCGCCAGTTTTCTGATCATTCTGTATAGTTCAAAATAATTTTACAATACGCCGCATGTTGTCTATTATAAAAATGTTTTTCCTAACTTTTTTCCTATAGGCTTCACAAAAGAAATGGGCATCGTTGGGCCACCCTGTACATCACATGCGCATACTCATCGTGATTCCGACATCATTGGGAATACTCAAAGGCATCTTGGAAACGAGTTCATATCGACTATGACGGTCCAGTTGCAGACACAATGTTGCTCGTCATAGTGGACACCTACAGGAAGTGGCTGGAAGTCAAAAGAGCAATTTCAACAACTGCAGCAACAGTTGCAATCCTCGACGAGGTGATCGCTGCTTATGGGGCTCCTGTTACAGTGGTATCTGACAATGGGCTGCAGTTTATATCAGAGGATTTCCAGAAATTTTTGCAGGAGTTAAATACCACAAGCGAACAGCTCCATATCACACATCGACCAATGACCAAGCCGAACGATACGTGAAAGAATCCCTACTGCATGACTTGAACGAATTCCTGCGTTAATATAGCAAGGCACCATAATCCACCACAGGACTGCCTCCAGCACGGCTTTCTTTAGGGCGTGATCAACACACTCGTCTGAATCTGGTTCGACCAGACGATGCATAGCAGAATACTGCAAGTAGGTAGGTGACATTGGTAGGTAATACCTGGTTAACTGGGTATTGTACATCCTGTACCAGGTAATACTCGGTACCAGGTGTCTCCCGGTACTATGTAACACTCGTTACCGGATGAGTCAATTTCTAAGTAGTGACCCCCTGTAAAAAAATTGCAGATGCAAAAATGCAGAACTTCAGATGTCAATCCGGTACCGGGTAAGCAGTGTTATCCATTACCTATACGTAGTAGTATACGGACCGCCATACATTGTTGATTAAAACTAATAACCGGTAACTAGGTAGGTAATTGTGTAGTACCAGAGATTACAACACAGATGCGGAGGCTGGAATTCCCGCCTTTTCTCATGCTTTCGCCCTTTATCAACCGCCTAAACAATGGCTGAAGGTTACAGAATGTTGTCGAGCAACATCAGAGATGTCGCCAGGATCCTTCTCATCTGTGTAGTTAATCTGTGGCAGTATTCTGATATATACATGATTACACAGAAGCAACAAGTACAGATGGATTCAACGTTTCGAACGTTCGATCCAGGGCAATCTGCCTATTTCTCTCCGGCAACGTAAAAATGGAAAAATGGATCCAAGGCACTATTGCTACCCACCTCGGAGATCTCCATTATGAAATCAACTACACAGTTTACTTCTCGAAAACACTAGAAAACACTCTCGGAAAATACTGTAGCTTGGAACAGTCTTGAACATTTCCAGCAATTCGTGAAAGAGTCGGCTTAGCAATAGGTGGTGCCATTCGTCTGAAAGCAGAATTAAAATTATTTAATATGCGCAAATAATATTCAAACTGAAATAATGGCTGAACTTTATTAATTATTATCTGTCATTCGTAAGTGTTAGTTCATCACACTATTTAATTAAATATAATATAATATAAATTAAATTTAACTTTTTGAATGTTTCTGAAATGAAAATGCTAATTTTTTATATAAAGTAAACACAAAAATAATAACGAAAGCAATTTGGTAGCTCTAGTTAAAAAAATACCTTATATGCCGGTATTTTAAGCTTTTAAGAAACTTCGCCATAAATACAGCAAAAAATATCCGCTGTGTTTACACAAAAATAGGGAATTGTTACAAAAACTAACATTAGGTAATAAAAAATCACTTTTTTAAAACATTTTGGTCTATTTTGTAAGCTCTTCATATCGATTGTTACACTTGTTATGATTAATATGTAGCAAGCATATCATTTGATTTTCTAAAAATCGTATTGTCTTCAATTGATTGTTATGGCGTTAAAGTGTCATTGAATGATTACTGTGTTTGTTATGGTTACGTATCAATTCATTTTTCTTCAGTTATTGTTAGATATACACTGAAATAATTAGTTAATGCCTACACATGAATATCACAGAAAAAAAATATGATTTTCTTTATTTCAACATCAGGTTTAATAGAGATAAAGTGGGTGTCTTTTTACACTAGTGGGTCAAGGGTTTTGTAACAGTTTCACTTGTACCCATTCCCATGGTTATATAAGCAAAAAGAACTCCCAATTAAAGTAGCTATTTCTGATATTGTAATCTTGCATTGCTCTTTGTAGATTTTATTTAATACAATTGAAATGCTTTGTCTTTTCTACAAATTTGTATAAAAGACAAAGCATTTCAATACAATTGTAGAAAAGACAAAGCATTTCAATTGTATTAGCTATTTCTGTATTTCTAGTTACAGAAGGGAATTTTATCCTTGAAAAGAGAGCTAAAAAATATATTTTACAGTGATGTCGGTGTTTAACAGCGCAAAGTAGTTATGATTTGGCTATTTTTATTATTTTCAGAAACAGTTTTAGTGTTGAATAGTGTAATTGCAGCACCTACACCAAAATTCTTAGCATAATTAAATTTACGTCAAAAAATGTGTCCACATATGACAGTATCTAATATAATTGACGTCGCTATTATTTTGTAAAACAAGTACATACTTCACTAATCACTAATAATATAACACAACAGATTCATGACTGCTGTGTTCTATTTTGAAAAGAACAGTTTAATTTACAAGTTGTAAATGTTGCTATGAATTCTCAGATTTGTACGTTTCGTACGTAATAGCAATCGTTATTATATTAAAATTAATTCACGGTATTGTACACACAGACGATAAACATAGATTTTACCGACTTTCCCATAAAATGGTAGTGCTAAGCGTAATAAAGCAAACAGAAATAACAAAAATTAATCTTGTTTTCAGACTCTGGCTACGGAATATGAGTCCCTGAAGCCGGAGATGCAAATTTAATCCAAAACAATAACTTATAATTCACGGGATAATGTATAAATCCTAATTTTGTAAAAATCCAGGAAATGCAAATTTATTTGGTGCTCTAATAGTGTAACTCGACTGCGCAACATCGGACACGTCAATAATTTCCATCTGCATTTGCTAATTACAACAACTCTGGCATGTTTTCATTACAGGGTAGTAACGTATAAAATTAGCAAAATATACATTATTCTGATTTACGAACTTTTTTCAGTTGCTATTCCACGTGAATAAACATCTAACTAGCTACAATTAATTAATCCCTTTGTCATTTTATTAAAGTTTCCATATGTTATGAAAGGATAATATTATGGAAGACCTCTATGATGTTTGTGTTTTGTTCATTATCAATGGTTGCTTTGGTTACTAAAGACCGATGCTTACGCCGTAAAAAGTAAAAAAGAGACGCGAGTCGCTTGTTTGGATGACTTAATTATGATACCGGGTATTTATTTTTTCGTGGTAGGTTTTTAACAAACAAAACAGTGAAATGTCAATTATGGTGAAACATTAGTTGTCTGATGTTGAAAACAACGAATAGCTAAAATAGCGACATTCTACGATCGCTTTTTGACCTAACGTTGCATAGGGATTGACAAATTGAAACCACTCTTGCTGTCAAAGCAGATCTCGAGCTACGTTTCTGCTGAAGAACCCGCAAATATGGCTGAAACAGTTTGGACAGAGGCTGCTCGACGGATTCACTGCAATTAAAAACCATTTGCAACAAAATGTTGAAAACAACATTGGTAATTTTCATATTATTGAAAAATATTCAAGTTAATGTGTTGAAAATTTGTTATTTTAAGAAGTCTGAATGCTGTGAGTCACATTCCTAACACTTAGAAACACAAAAAGTAATTAGTAGTTTGTTGTAAAAATGGATTTAAACTTTATCTTATTAATTAGAGCGCTTAGAGATGAAGAAGAACGGTAAACTTCACACAATGCAATTTCCAATATCCGGAAACTTCAAATTTAGTTTATATTTATCAAGAGGAGCACCTTAATTAGACAAATTATTATTCTCGAAATTTCTCAATAACCAAGATTCAATCTGGAAATCACCGTAATAGATTATTCAGAATTTCGTAGAAAATGATGATAATATATTTCATTTTAATTTTGCACAAAATTGTTGGTAATGACCTTAATTTTAATGTTTTATTAACTCTGTTGGACCTTTTAAGAACCTACATATGACGAAAAAATAAATATCTGATCATATAAGTCACCCAAATAAGGTACACGCGCTTTTCGACTTTTTTACGATATATATGTCCGGTCTTTATTGGTTACTTATGGTAGCAAAAAATTGATACTACATTTGACAAAATCCCAGATCCTGCATCTAATAGTAACCCACGTAAAAAACGACGCTGTCAGAGAATATCGAAGGGGTTAACAATTAGGTCTCATTAAAATCCCGCTTCCCTGCTATACACTATTTTCTTAACAAAGCAAACTGTTCCGGATGGGACGGGTGAATTATGAACGGTGCCGACGAAAAAGCTTAATAAAACACAGTTCGCAGCACCTGGATCTATTAAATTTTCCTAGTAAAAGGCTCGTGGCAATTAACCTTCGTTTATTTCGTCACTGTTATTTCTACATTTAGCTTTTGCAAATGTATTTACAGTACAAAATTGGAAATTTAGTTTTTTCGTGTCTTAATAACATCAAGTTGCTGGTAATTTTTAAGTGTAAGAGATTTAGACGTAGTAAACTGCTACAAGAGAAACGATGTACAATGCATGAATGATGATAAATGCTGTGCGGATCTTCTGGCTAAATTTCTTTAATTACGTACCTATGCTTGGAAATTCGAGCGAATGAGGAAAACATGAAGATAGATATGCACGTTCCAGTTTTAAATTATCTCGGTTACTCGGCGAAGTTTTTCTTAAAAAAATAAAGAAAACGGAAATTAAAAAGAATATTAGAAAGAACACTTCTTTTTAACGTTCATAAAAGCAACTTAGCTTTACTACGACCCAACAAATTTGCAATCATTTATATGCTAAATCAATATACGGGATATTTTAAAATTAATGTATAATTTGTCACCTCGTTCGGCAATCCGAAACTAGAGTTCGGCGCGTTTGACTCGATCAGGAGAAGTGAGAGGGCCTGCGCCAATTCCGCAAATTGCCTCGGCCCAAAAGACAGCTCAGTCGTCCTTTCGAAAACGCCTTAAAAGGTGATGAAGGAACCTCCCTCCCCAAAGGTAGACCGACCCAACGTTATTGAATAATAATAATAATAATAATCAAATAGAAACCCAATAAATGAACAAAGTTCGTTACTGCCAAAAAGCAATTTATTCGAACAGGCAAAATTCAATATGCAGTTCACAAAACCATACAGATAGCCTGACGAGGTGTTCGGCCATGTTTTATTTAACAAGAGAGCAGTAAATAGAAAAACAGAACCCAAAATAGGGTAACATTTGCTTCTGCAAGAGTACTCTGGCATTTGCGTACAACAGCTTAACATGTAACAAAGTGTAAACGGGATTTCAACAACGGTAAAATTCCTCGGAAAACTCCAAAAGAAATTATGTAATCAGGCAAACGGTAGAGGTCCAACACAATAAGGCTGTCGTCGCAAAAAAAAAAAATTAATCCGTAGGTTCACAAGCCGACAAGCTCGAGTCGACGCTTCACCCCTCTTAACACTGGGACGGTGAGAGGAAAAAAATTAAAACAGAAGTTTCCAGCTTACGTGGTCTCCCAAAAAAAGGTTTCCCACGATGCAAATGGGTCTTACCTGCGTTTATTCCGTGACGTTCGAGATTTTCCTCTCTAGGCGTTGGTTGCGTCCATGTCAGGAGCAAAAAAGAAGAAACGAGCCAAAACGACTGGGCTATGGCATCGGATTCATCAACTTAAATCGACAGGCTTCCACACGAACGGAGGGGTAGTAGGTAGACAAGTTGTTTTTAAAAAGCGGAAAACAGCAACACATTAATAAAACCCCACGAACAGAACGAAAACATTGTCAGCAAATGGCGCTCGTAAGAATCATGACCCACACCCGGGAACATACGTCGGCAGAACCGCAAACAGCGGCCCCAAAAGAAAACGGGGAAGACTTCCTTGAGGTGCAAAAACCCAAAAAAAAAAAAAACGAGGGCCTACTTCAACTGCTAACGCAACAACAAATTTAACCCACACCACAAGTCGACGTGCGAAAATCAAGTGCCCAAAGCGAGAGTTCGACGTGCGGATCCAAAAGTACTACGCAACTCCGCCTCAAAGTGGAATGTGCTCCGCGATCTAACGGCCAAAGACCGAACTCGCAACAAAAATCAGATACACACTCCTTCAACACAAAAACAAAACTGTAACAATCTATAATTAAAATTGAATAGGGAGTTTTCAGGAAAATATTGGGAATAATTTGTAAAGCATTTTTGACATTAAGACAATATTTGACATGAAGACAATATTTTTAAGAAAATATTCAATTTCACTTTGTTTCATATAATCTGAAACAGAAATTGTTTAATTCAGAACAAACATTGCAATGAATTAAAATGAACAAAGTTTGTATGATATGCTGTTCAGAAACACAGTTTTACATACACCGATATTACCGGTGTCGGTATCGTTATAAGTGCCGAAATACACTAGAAATATATTGTTTTGTCACCAGTCCGATATAAAAGTTACCGACATTTAATTTATCGTTCCGCTTTTGTTCGCAAGGCAAATTAAATACACTGATTTATACCCAACCAGGCTGATACCGATACCGATACTGACTTTGGCTGCGGTAAATGAACGGTTGAAGTGATCAGACTAAACCACGTGATCACTTTTCCCAATCACTGATTGATCAGGTAGTGTGGTCCGACCATTGACTTGACGATTTCGTGCACTTTTACCATTGATTTAACTCAACCAATATCAATGTGTATGAAATCGCCCTAACGACGACGATTATGCAACGAATTGAAAGTAGTTTCCAAGGTAATACACATGGAAGTTAAGTAGTGGAGGAGTAAATGAAAAGCAGAAAACGAGCCGATTTTCAGACGTGCTCTTTCTTGTACGGCAAAAATAAAGAGCACCAAAGATCACAAAATGTGTGTGACGAAGTGTGCGATACTCCACACTCGGTTCGTTTTGCCGTATAAAAGGTTTGCAGCCGGACTGGTTTTCAGTAATACACGTACACGTTATATGTTATCGCGTCCTCAGGGGTGTAATACAGGTATTAGCCTTTCACGATCTATTGAGGCTCAGAGTAGGCCCTGTTAGAGTGATATTTTTATGATGTCATTAAAAAACATATTATGTCAAACTAGACATTTGGCCATTACTTATAAACCGTTCATGATTGTTTTAAATTAGAACTAACTTATCTATGAAAATCGGAAATTTTAGTTTCCAGTATCGTTATTTGTCAAAATAAATTTATTTTAGGTTATAATTGATGAGAATCCATTGTTTCTTGTAGTCATCACCTTGCTATTTAGAGCTTGTTTAATATCTATTTTTTATTTATTTACCATCAAGTACGTCGTGATTTTAGGTTGGCTATTAAAGTAAAATTAGACAAATTAATTTCATATCATAAGGTATGCCAAAATGTGACACTTTAAATTAAATAGATCAGCCGGTGTTGTCAACTCTCAACTTTAAGATATATCCGTTTTTATTGCTACACAAAAAGCATTTGTAAGGTACCAAACAGACAGGCCAGATTTGGGGAAAGTGGAAATTATTGAAAGATTAGAGGAAATTTTTACAGTGAGTACAATATTTTAAATTTGTAAGCGTACTTTTCATTTAGAAATACTTATTGTAGATGTCACCAAAGTGTATAGGGGACATATTGACGAAAAAACGAGACGAATTCAAAAGTTCTTCTTCTGGCAAACGTACTGATACGGACAAATTTTTAAATTACACGTTTAGAAAAGATTTGCAACGACTAATTAGGCAATATAATTTGAGAAATGAAAAATACACCTTGTGACGAAAAGAAAATATTGCAACATTGCTTCATTTGCAGTAACCCTAGACTTTAAAACCCAACTTCGCTGAGAAAATAAATAATTTAATGTTTTTGTTTTCTTTTATTTTTAATTTTTTACTGAGCATGAGAACCATATCAAGCGATGCTACAGGCAGCAATTCCAATATCGCTGGCCATGGCAGTGCACATACCAAAGATTGAGGTTTGAATGACCGCAGCTTGTTATTCTAGATCACGAAGTTTAAAGCAAAATCACGTAAGCTCTTTTGATTCGATTATTTAGAAATCGAGAAAAACTATTTTTGACACATTTGGTTTTTGATGAAATTTGATATAACTGTTTATCTAATGCGTTAATGAATAGTTCAAATAGTGACATTCTACGATTTCTTTTTGACTTGACATTGCATTAAGATTGACGAATTGAAGCCAGTTTGTTACATAATAAGTCATCCCATGCAAGCCGACCTTGCTGGTTGTCAAGGCATAATAGCTATTCATTACTATTACATAGCATTTGCGAATATCATTGGAAAAGTCTTTTTGCTTTGAAGTGGAACTCTGGAGCTACACTTCTGCCGATGAAGCCCCAAATAGGACTGAAACTGCATTACAGAGGATGCTCGAGGTATTCACTGTAATCAAAAACGATTTGTAACAAATTTTTTAATGCATTAATATCTGCTTGTGTGTGCTGTTGTGCTTGTCTTTTTATTATTCTATTAAGCTTAAAACGAGAAATATTGGGAAAAATGGCCATTAATTTATTTAAAACTAAAGAACAAAAGAGACGCAAAATATTCGGATATAAATAACTAAATTACTGTTCACTTGACACTCAAATGGTAAAATTCATAATAATTATTGCGTTTAACGGTAAATTTCCAATTTTATAGAAAATGTCGCTTACGTCGGCGTCGCGTCGTTTTGCATTGAACGAACTCCGGATAGGTAGACTAAATGTTTATTGCGAATCGATTTCAGATTGGTTCGTTCAATAAAGCCAACCAATCAAAAACAGTCAGCAAGAAATATTTTGCGTATCCAGAACTAAGCTTAAGTGTGGACATGCGATAATGTATAGAAACAGTTTCGATACTTTGTCTCGCAACAATGTTTCGCGATTGTTGCGCGACTTTGTATTTAAGTATGGACTAGGCCTAACGAAAATGACGTTGTGTTTCCGAACTGTCTTCGACATGTTAAAAGCAAAATCAAATTTAGGGACCCTAACTCTGGGTTTCGCGGTAAAAAGAACCCACCTTATCTTTTGGCAAACTGTCACTGCCACTGTTGCCAGCTCGAATGAAACAAGACTGAAGCATTCCGGGAAAATAAGAAGCATCGTCCCCTGTAAGCAGTTGATAATTATTAACTTTTTCATTAAGAAAGTAAGTAAATGCATGAGAATTTAAATAGCAAAACTTTTTCAATGGTCATTTCGCTCACATTTAGAATTCTGACTACTTTCACCACCTCCTCCAATGCGCACACCTCTAGATTCATCTGCTAACATTAAGCTGCTTTTCCTGCTTTGGATATTTGGAGAATCGGGTATTTGGGGATTACTGTAATTGGTTTTCGTCGATCACGTGATCAATTCCCCTACTGGCGTGGAATCATTAGCCGAATCTCCAAAAATGTGCTCGAGTGTTTTCAACTTTTCTTTGGCAATTTTAAGACGCATGGGCGTTTCTCATTAGCTCAATCAGCTGTGTTTATTAATTTGTTTTCACTTCTCTTAACAATTTACGTCAAACATACATACTTCGTACCCAAA
Organism: Prosopocoilus inquinatus; assembly: GCA_036172665.1. NCBI lineage: Eukaryota > Metazoa > Arthropoda > Insecta > Coleoptera > Lucanidae > Prosopocoilus > Prosopocoilus inquinatus. The sequence goes on from CM069870.1 coordinate 49,848,087, forward strand.
TCTCCAAAGCAGGAAATGCAGCTTTAGAATTTTTCAAATCTGCTTCGTTTATTTTTAAATTTGGGCGATCCTTTGTACTAGGTGTCTAATAATATACAAAAGAAATTAAAAGGTTAATGAAGATCAAATTAAAGCTTTCTCTTAATAAACTTTCAGCAAAAAATCAGTAACTAAAAAGTTACAAATGTTAAAAGCGAAATTAATTAACAAGCAAAAGTTACTACCTTCACTAATATTTTAAGTTTTAAATTCAAATTCGGGATATTTATGAGTTACCTTGTTGAACTGTTTGTTACATGAAACAACTTTTAAGAAAATGTAGTCTCATAAAAGTTACGATTATTTAATTTTTTTAATATGCAAAAAGGCTGTTCATATTATTAAGAATCGATGAATAATTAAAACAAAATTAGAAAACAGGGAGACGTAGACATTTTGTGAATGGTAGTTTTGATAAATTTAAAGTTTATTTATAATAAAATTGCAATTTGTGTAATAAGTTTTATTAATTAAGAAGATACAGGTGGAAATGAAAAAATTTAAACTGTAACTTGATTGAGTTTTGGTCAAAAGCGCATTAGGAAATAAGTTTTACTCCTATTAATTAAGAAGACCCAGGTGAAAAACAAGGCTGTTTGCCCGGACACAAAATCCTTGCTTCCCGTTTCCTAGACAACTCACACCCTTAAATTTTTACCTGTGTATGTAAGGAAACGAATCGTCTCTGCCGGTTATTACTGAATAAATTATACTTACGCCCATAATATGAAAATTATTCATGTTAAAAAATAATAAAATATTTAGGCCCAGTTTTGCAATGACGATTTAACATTGAGCCGAAGCTTAAATCTTTCACTATAATAGACTAGGAAAGTAAACGTCACAGAAGGCGGAGTTGAGTCGTTTACTATCTTTGTCTAATAAATCAGACGTGTGTCGTAAATTACTGTCGCCGTAATGTAATGAGTTAACCTGAACATAACCTAACATTTAAGAATGTTAAGGCAACGAAATTAAACAAAATATTACAGTTTTATACATTGGTATCTTGTACATTGTATTGGAAAATTCTTGACAAACTCATTGGATGCTTTCCCACAGATATATTTATTAATTTTGTTTTGTTAGGTTATGTTTATTAGTGGTTTATTGACCTGCAGCTGAACTAAGCTCAGACAAGCATTTTATACATTTTTGTAATAACAAAAAAATTAACTAATTACGTGCAATAAGCACAACTAAAATAATTTTATTGAAGCTTTTCATCCGAAGTTTTAATGATAAGCAAAAGTTTACACAACAGCTCTCTGTGAAGCGAGTATTTTCAGTTTGTTCGGCGTAACCCATGCATTTTTACAGTCCAATAGACTCCGTTTCAAATTTCGCGCTAGCTTTAGGACCGCTCCCTTTCCTAATGTATTGTTGAAATAATCGTTGCTAAGGTCCGGTTTTACAAGTGGAGCTCAACTTTGAGCTGAGGCTTAAACCCTTAGCAACGATTATTTCAATAATTATTGTCAAGAATTTAAGCTTCGCCTCAAAGTTAAACCGTCATTGTAAAACTGGGCCTAAGGGTTTACGCCTCGGCTCAAAGTTGAGCCCCATTTGTACTGGACTTTAGTTTAGGGATACCACTTGCTTTGCTGGCAAAGGAGAATATTTAGTGGTAAACAGGAGGACATTGCAAGAAATAAGAGAACATTTTTGAATTTAATAAAATTCGAACCTACTAATGCTGTTTTATTTTGTTTTAAAATAATACTCGATGAAACTAAGACTGATTTATTAACGTCTTTAACATTAAAACTATTTTATTTAATATGCAATTTATCTTAACAAAAGCTGAGCGATTAACCAATTATAAACTCGAACTGTCGATGACTTTTTATAGCCGGGCTGTGGAGTCACCCAGAAAATTCCGTCTTGGAAATAGACAAGACTGTCGCGAAAGCTTCGGGATTATGAATGACGCGTCACGCTCCGTCACAGCCTCCGTCAATTAATGTTGAATCATCACCACATGGCGGACAGAAAGAAGTGAAAAAAAAACACTTTACTATTGCAACGAAGCGGTGCGATGTTATAGATTGTAAACGCCTCAACAATTTGCCGGCGCAGCGCGTCTAGCTGATAGTGACGAATCGGTAAGCCAAAGAAATAATGCATTCGTTAGGACGGCATGATTCATGATAATGTCGCGGTTGACTGCGATGCTCGGACACGATGTGCACGAGAGAGTGTGCTGCAGAGACGTGTCGTGTTCCTATTTAATTCAAATCTACTAAATTGTTCTTTCTAAATTCAAGAAAGAGCTGTTATTAGCTTCTGGAATTATATTCGCGTTGTTACTGTGACGATATTAGACTGAATGATTAAAAATCACGTAAAAGCGGGTGGAACATTTAACGCTTCGATTTAGACCCCTACGTCGAGTCGGACTGCCGCTGTCTCAAACTGATTTCAAGCAGTTCACTTTCTTAGATCCTCCGTTTGATCATCACAACATGAATTGCGTACTAAATTCGCCGCCTGTCAACGAGTATTTTCAAGTGCTTTGCATGTTGCATGTGTTACTATTTCGCGTGTTCGGCCTGTTGCAACACAGTTAAAGGAACGGAAAAATAGACATAAATCTTTTGCAAAAAAGCCGGACGGTAAAAAGAGCCGGCCGGACTTAAAAATTTAAGTACAAAAGTAGTAGGACATGTCCTACTTTTGTACTCAAATGGACGGATGGTAACCCTACTTTAATTGACCAAATAAAAATCAACTTAGAGTAGGCGGTGCAAGAAAATGTATTTCTGCAGCACGAGGTTAACCTGACAGGCAAAGTCAAAGTAGTAAAGTGAGTAGTCACAATGTCACACTCGTACTTATTTTGGGGTTACGATGTACAAAGAATGTATTTATTTACAAAATAAAGAGAAGAAAAATACTAAATAAAATTTAAATTGAATTAAAATGAAAGTTTATAGCAGGTGCTGAACATGTTGGTCACATTCTTGCAAACATATTTGAATTCGTCCTTTTAATTCCTTATAAACATTTTAAAGTATCTGTGGTGAGTTGTTTAGTTTTTCAACTTTCTGAGCAATTCTGAGTACCTCTCATTAAAAAAAATATCTTCTGCGACTGCTACTTAAGCACATACAATTTTTCTCAGGTTGGAGGGTGGTTTCTCGATAGAAATATGGATTAGTAGAGCTCCACATACGAAAATTTGAAGAACTGAAGAGTGAATCCACAAATCATTAGAGAAAAATGTCTTGTTTAATATCGTCGTTGATGTTTGTGTGCAAATTGCAACGTTTTTCATAAACGAGGGGACGAAGCTTTTAAACAGTATCTGTGTATTAGCTGTTCACCTTCTTTTTACACTCTAGAGGGCTGTGCTTTTTTTCGTTAAGTTACGTGCATGTATTTTGATGGTAGTCAAATTTTGACACTGTCAAAAGTTATGAAGCTTCCTATTTTGTTATAATAGGTGCTTTCTTTCGCTCACAAAATCGTGGTCCAAACGTGTTTTGATTCAAAAACAGACATTCTTTTCTTTGAATCTCTCTATTTTTAAAACTTGTTTGGATTGAATTATGGTTATTTACAAATGAACTGTCAATCAAAAATTCAAGTCAGGTGTTTTGTTGCAACAACTGCGAAATTCAGGTCCAAACTATTCGAAACACGATTCAAACTTTTAAGCGAAAGAAAGCACCTATTGACTGTGTTAATGATTTGGAAGAATATTTATCACGGTCGGTAATGGTAAGATAAAAGGAAATTAAATCATTCATAACATTTACTATTGGGAGTTCTGATCTTCAGAAACAATAATCTTGAAATTCTACCCCAATTTCCTGACGTCCATATTTTTTAGTAATACTAGTGATAATACCAACAACAATGTCACCCTAACAGGACCTACTCTGAGTCTAAAAACAATGTGAACAACTCATATTTGCAAATCCTTTTTAAAGATGTTCCTGTATGTTCTACAAGACACTTCCGCTTGCTGTATTAATCTGCGGACTGAAGTGGTAGGTACTGCGATGTTCAAATTAAATGATACCATTTGAAAATTTCGATGTCCTTAGCTGAATGTTAAGGGCGTGATTCGCATGCAGGAGTATCATTTAAGTAGAGCATCGTAGTATACTTGTAACTATTTCTTCATTTTCATTTTTAATATGTTCAGTAGTTTTCTTTTTCAGGGCGATCCCTTCCCCTCTTTCTACTTACAGGACCAGTTCCTCTAAATATTTGTATGGAGTATTGTAGAGTATTAATAAATTTCTGACAATCAATTACTACTTCTGGAAATTTCTCTTAACATGATCTTAAGCATTCCTCAATTGAAAATTGCTTCTCACTATTAATTATTAAATATGAACAAAAATGTGATTGCAATAATAATAAATAAATAAATTTATCCAACACCTGTTTATTATGAAGTCATAATAACGCCGATTTTGAATATACAGGGAGATTCAGGCAACCCTTTCATTAAAAGTTTACGGACTTCCTCTTTGAATTTCTATTTCATATTTTGCGGTTATAAGTTAGCGATAATGATCTACTAAAATATAATATTTCCAACTTTCGGACACTTCCGCTTGTACCGGAAGTTGCTGTTAACTTTCTTATTTTAAATATAATTTTTTATTGCATTTCTGAAATCTCCATGAAATTCTAAAAATATTTCGTGTAAGATGCGATACAAGAAAAATTAGCCGTTTTAGAGATATTTCCATTTTTTAAAAAAAGTTCAAAGTTGCAGTACCTTGTTTATGATGCTGTCATCTTTGTGCAACAAAAGCCATAATTTCAATTTTTGGCCTGTAGTACGCTATGCTCTTAAGCTTTCAGGTCATACCTAGTTTTACATAAAATCGTTTACGGGCTGGTTGAAAAGTAACTTCTATTCGAACTGATTTCAAATGTCGAAAAGTCATGTTTTTTAAATAGCCCAGTATTTTTTTAAACAATAAGAATCAGAATTAATTGTTCTTTCGAACTGTATTAGCGTTCCCTATACCCATCTCTTATCTTTCTCTTTCTGTTCATGATTTTCTCTAATCAATCTTTTCAATTTTCAGTTTTATTCCTGAATAGTGTGCTACGAAAATTTAACAAACTTAGGTTTTTTAAATTAGTTTCTGACTGTAATTTCAATTTCATTTGAAAAACCTACAAATAATATTTAAATACACATCTATCATCTGAACTTTTTGTTTACATATGCCGCATGTATTAGAATTCTTGGTATGACTATTTATACATTTACAAGGAGAAATTTACACTTACAATACAAAATTTTATGAAAACTATTAAATAAATCAGAAATATTAAAAATTATACACAAATTGTTGGTTATAATATTGGCTCTAAGCTATCCTCGGCTATTATTTATTAGTAATAACTTTCTACTGTATCTAAGTAATAATGCATTTCTTCGATATAACAACTTTTTTTATTAACTTCTTGAATTGTCGATTTTTTTATCATCAAATACCTTTAATATGTCTGTGTTTGATTATTCATTTTTTGGTTCGTCGTAGCGATTAAATTGTTTTTTCTTATTCCTACTAAACGGATGATTTCAAAAATTATAATTTCTCTAGTTTTCATGGCATACTATTTCAAAATAATACCGAAAAGTGGAAAAAAAAATTACGTGCTAAATAGAAAGCATCGATAACGAGTGAACCATAAGAGATAATAATAATACAGGACGAAAGAACATTTAATCCTGGGTCACATGGTATAAAAATATACTAGTCGTTCCATTAAAAAAACATGACTTTTCGACAGTTGAAATTAGTTCGAATAGAAGTTACTTTTCAATCAGCCTGTAAGTAATCAAGTGCAAAACTGGACGTGATCTGAAAGAATGTTACTGTAGCCTACTACAGGCCAAAAATGGGCATCATGGTTTTTGTTGCACAAAGATGGCAGTATCATAACCAAGGTTCTGCAAGTCTGAGTTATTTTTAAAAAATGAAAATATCTCGGAGATGGTTAATTTTCCTTGTATCACATGTTGCACAAAATATTTTTAGAATTTTATGAAGATTTCAAAAATTGATTAAAAATTGGGGTATTCTATTTAAAATAAGAAAGTTAAAAGCAACTTCCGGTATAAGCGGAAGTGTCCGAAATTTGAAAATATTATATTTTGATAGATCCATACCGTCAACTTATAACTGCAAAATATGAACCAGAAATTGAAAGGAGAAGTTCGTAAACTTTTAATGAAAGGGTTGCCTGAATCTCCCTGAATGTATTATGAGGTCTATAAAACACTAGTGGAATTATAAACCAATAATTAAACTGTTATTCAAAATCCGCATTATTATGACTTCATAATAAACAAGTGTTGGATAAAACTTGTATTACACTCGTGCCTTAACAGCAAATAAGTCACTCAAAAAAAATTGACCCACTCGAGTAAGCTCTCGTGGCTAAACACTCCTTTCGTGACTTATTTGCCCTATAAGACACTTGCATAATAAACAGCTATAAACAGTCGTTGAATTTGATAACTCATGAATATGTGATTTTAATTAATTCAGTTAATCGACATACGTTTTCTTTGCACCACCTACACTAATCTGATTTTTATATGAGCAACATTTATTTATTTTTATAAATTTGTTTACAAAAGCAGGTTTAGATACAATAATTTTAAGATATTTCAAAAATAAATTTGAACTTGTTAAATAGTATTTTAATTTACTTTAAATATTAAATATTAAATATTGATGATAATAAAAATATAGAAAAATTGAAGAACATATCGATTCTAATAGTTCTTGGGTTAAATTTATTTATTGTTTATGTGATCCTTGAATGAATGTAGAAGTTCAAGTTCATTAGTAATTTATAAGGGAAAATGTCTAGATTTGATAGGTCAACTCATAAATAAACCATCTACAAAAATCCAGAATTTCAGTCGTCTTTAATATTTATTACGAAATTAAAGGATTCGTCTTTTCGAACTTTCGATTCTCTTCTAAATAGGAAACCGAGAAACATCGGGAAGCTGAAATGCACACAAAGGATTATGTATTCGGAAATATATTTTAACGGTTGCAAGCTTAATGAGATTCTGTAGAGTCGGATTAAAACGGGAAAGTTTTCACTCTAGCAAAGGTAATTTAAACGGTGCGGTGTATCGATATTAATTCTGTTACGCTGCCATAATTGTCGTCATAAACGGAAAATTTAATTTTTCGCTCGCTTTATTAACGGCGCTCACTTGCGATTGCTTTTATTTCGTGCACCGCCGTTTAACCGGATTTCATTATTGTAGACGGTAAAATTCGGTCTCTAGCCGAATTATAACAGTTGTCACGTAATTCAAGATCAAAGAGACGGTCTCTGTTACGTGCTGTTGATGTTTTCTGGGGGACTGTATGAAAATGTGCAACACGCTGGGGAGTTTACATGTGTTTGTAGATACGTGCATAAATACAGGGTGTTTCAAAATTAATGTCCAACCCGTCAGCCACAGATAGTACACAGAAAAAGAAAACAAAAAGTTTGAAAATGTTATCGCTGATTTTCTGTATACGTGTGATGAAATAATATGTTTAGGTGATTTAAATATTAATTTGCTAGATTTTAACAATCAACACGTTGTACAAATGCATTCGTTATTCGATGCCTTTGGTCTTAAGCAAGTGATTAGCGAGCCGACACGGTTATCCTCTGCTAGCGCATCTCTTATTGATGTTATTATTCTTAGTAGCTCGTTGGTACCTTTAACTTCCGGGTCTCTCAGTATGAATAACGTTTCGGATCACAATCTTGTATTCTGTGATGTTGAACTTTTCATTGCTTCTCCTCGATCTGATCGTATTTCTTACCGCTGTTTTAAGTACTTTAATTATGATATATTTAATGATGATCTCCGTAATATCCCTTGGCATTTAATGCTGAGAATGAGTGATATTAATGAAAAATTACTGTTTTTTTAATAACGCTTTGCTATCTTTATTTGATTTGCATGCTCTCTTTCGGAGTATAATTCCCAGAAAACATAATGCTCCTTGGTTCACGGATACACTCCGCGAAATGACCAAATTACGTGATGAAGCCCTAAAGCGATTTAAACCAACGGGCAATCCAAGCCATAAAGATTACTACAAATCACTTAGAAACTTTACAACGTTTGCCATTCGTAAAGAACAAAATGTCTATTTAAAACAGCAATTTAATAATCATAATCCTAAACATCTCTGGAGGTCTCTCAATAAATTAGTTCTGAATAAAAGTAATAATTCTTTGCCCCAATGTTTCGATAATCCTAATGACTTAAATAACTATTTTATTAACTCGGTGCCATCGTCTAACGTTTCTAAAGTTAACGTCATTTTTTCCTACCTTAGTAAACATCATCCAAATTTTGTCAACGAATTTAATTTTCACATCTTTTCTCCATCTGTTGTCGAAAAGATAATAAGTAATGTATCAACCAATGCTGTAGGTTCCGATGGACTTAGCATTAAACTTATTTCTGTCTGCTGCCCATTCATTGTACCTTATGTGATCCATATTGTCAGTTTCTGCCTAGAACATAATGTCTTTCCTTCGTGTTGGAAGGAGGCCATAGTCATTCCGATTCCCAAAATAATTAAGTCTACCGAGTACAAACACTTACGCCCCTTCAGTATTTTGCCTGCTCTGTCCAAAGTTTTGGAACGAATTGTGAGTGAACATTTTTGAGTCATTACAATATTTTACCTGCTCATCAGTCTGGCTTTAGACCTGGTCACAGTTGTTGCTCTGCACTTCTAGGTATCACCGATGATGTTATTAACTCAATGGACAAGAAATTTTCTTGTTTAATGGTGTCCATTGATTACTCTAAAGCCTTCGACATTTTAGACCATGATATTTTGTTGTCGATCCTGTATCACGTAGGCATGAGCAGTGATGTCATTAACTTTTTTTCTAATTACCTCCGAGATAGGAAACAGGCAGTAAAAATCAGAGATCAAGTCTCAGAATTTATTTGTATTAAGTGTGGCGTTCCACAAGGTAGTATTTGCCGTACCTTATTGTACATTTTATATACGTCTTGCTTTAATACAATCACTCCTTATTCTAAGTTGTATTCTTACGCGGATGAGACCCAGATCCTCTTTTCGTTTCCGGATAACACCAATATAGATATAATTAATTGTGTTAATCGTGAATTAGAGAATATTCGATTATTATCTGAAAATCATAATCTTAACATAAATCCTTTAAAGTCTTCTGTATTAGTATTCTAGTATTCGTTTGGCTTGACCTTATCGATACGATTAACCAAGGTACTGCAATCAAAATTGGGCGTGAAACAATAGGTCTGGTGGATTGTTTCAAGATCCTTGACGTGTTTCTGGATTGTAAATTACGTTTTAAAAACCATATTAATTCTCTCGTTCAAAAATCCTATGCAATTTAAAAATTTTTATATAGCAATAGATGCCTCCTCAGCCCTGATTTGAAACTATTATTATGTGAATCTCTTAAGGTGCGTTTAGATTTGAGCACGAACGAGCTGAGCATACGCGCACGGCATTCGTTCGCGCTCACCAGCATTTATTTTCTGGCGCATGGGCTGATCCAGTTGTTCGCGCACACAACGGACGACAAAATAGCAGCGGCTGTATAATTGTGATTCATATTTTAATAAAAAAAAGAAATTCGAACGAGACATCCGACTTTCGTGGAAAATGCCTAATTTTTATGAGACAAAATAAATTACTCTACTTATTATTTAGTGTCAGAGAGTTGTCATAAGTAATTCAAAAATTTTACTACAATGACTAAAATCGCCCCAAGAAACATTTTATCTTTTTTTTGTGCTTCCGCACTGTCTAAATTTTCAATATTTAATTTGTTCACAAGCTTCTGGTAGGTCATTTTTTAAAAATAATATTTTGCGTGCTTCACATTCCATAAAATAGGCAGTTTTTCATAATCTTGCAAAGCAACGAAGCTGTTTCATTGGTCCATTCCATAACTAACTGAAAATTCAGAAACCTTTTTTTGCGAGGACTGTGTCGCGTGGCTTTCAATATGCGACTTTTTTCTCGTTCAAACTACGCATTCATGCGTGAAGCAATTAATTCCTTTGAGCACGTACCCGAGACCGACATCGAGCGGCTCGCTCTGCCAGCCATTCGCGCATAGCCGTTTACACTTGAGCATTCACGGTGGATCAGTGCGTGCGTGCTCGTCTAAATGCACCAAAGGGAATCATATTTACGGCTATTCGAGCTCGCGGCTGTTCGCGCACAGGAAAACACAACGTGAGCGTGCGCGCATAGCCGTTTACACTTGAGCGTTCGCGGAGGATCAGTGCGTGCGTGCTCAAATCTAAACGCACCTTTATATTGTCACGTTTTAATTTTTGTGACCCCGTGTATGGTCCTTGTATTGACGCAGCAGATAGATTTCGTATTCAGAGGGTTCAGAACTCTTGCTTAAGACTTATTTATGGTATTCAAAAATATGAACGGATATCTCACACGTTGAAAAGAGCTAATTGGTTAAATATGACTGACAGGCGATTTTTCCGTAGCGTTTGCACTTTCTATAAAATCATAACTAACAAAACTCCTGCCTATCTTTACCACAAAATAACGTTTCGAACTGACATTCACAATATGAATATTCGGCGTAAAATGTCATCACCATTCCACGATATTTCACAATGTTTTTCCGGCGATCCTTTTCTTACAACTGTGCTGTATTATGGAACTGTTTACCACAGGAACTGAAAAAATTATTATTTTTGCCTTTTAAGCGTCAGTTATTACTGAAAATAAAGAACGGACATTTGGGTCAATAATAATTTACAATTAATCTTTCGTTTACAGAGTATTTGGTAATTGTAAGTGTCTTTTCGAGCCAAACATTTTATAATCCATTTATTTATTTAAGTTCGGCTCAGATGGCAGATCAGGTGGTTGGTTCGCCTCCAACTTGAATCTGAGCCCTTTGATCCAAAATATTTCATTTAGATAAAAATTATTTTTTTGTATTTGTAGTTAGTGGATGAATAAGCATATTATTATTATTATTATATGCATAGGGAGTGTAATAACCATAGTTTTTGAGATAAAATGCACTGAAGATTCAGATATAAATTGGTTGATGGGCACTAATACGTTTTATTACTATTGCGTGACAAGAGCAATGAACTCGCGTGAAATAGAACGAAATACTAGCATTTACCTTAAAATAAAACTATAAAACGTTTTTATTTATGGCTTTCTGCTGAAAAAAAATGTATAATCTGCAATTCTTTCATTCGAATTTAGACTTGGGTATGTATACGTAAGAAATGAATCATAATTTCCATTTCGGATTCAAAGGAGGTTGATTGCTGAAATGCCTCTGACAGAATTATTTCTTGCAATTTCACACTTGCATGACCTTTTTAAATATGCTCCTAACGGGTCGGACACCTATTCTGAATCGCCCTGTATGTTCTACTGGCGACATAAAAAAATGAAGACATTTTTTTAATTAGTGTAAATGATACTTTTAAATCAGTTTCTAGCCATTTTCATAGCAATGTGATCATAGTTATATAATTAGCTTGTCAATTTTCATTACTACAGCAACAGTTCCTGAAATACCCGTTCAATAACTAACAAATTAAACGATGTTTATGATGTATGTATGTATATGGCGAATTTTGTGTCGCAGTAACATTTAATAACGCAGTGAACATCTGGCGTTGTATTTTCTACACCTTTGTTTATTACGCTGGAAATAATTTTTCATTGCAAGCTCCATCGTAGCGCGGATGTGTATTCTATAACGCCAATACTTCCCACGTCTTCTTGTTATAATTGCCTTAAGTTAAATTTTTATCGGTCTAACTCTTTGTTTATTTGTCCTTGGACAGCTGGGGAAACAGGATAATATCGTTGTTTTATGGGTTCAAAATCAGTTTTGGTTTCATGTTCAACAAGATGTGCACAACCCAAAGTTGACCAATCAATTCAATTTTTGTTTTGAGAAATGTATTAAGACATTCTTGTTCTAAAGAAGTTAGTTGAGAAGTTGGGAAGACATTAATGCTGTTCCCCAACGGTGAAAATTTCCATACATTTTAACTTAAATCTGGCACAATAATTTTCCAAAAATAAAGGCCCCAAATTATAATATATTCTCTAATGTCGGGTAATACTAGAAAATTAATTAATTTTATTATATTTTTAAGCTTCACGGGCAATGTAACAAAATCTACATTTTTTCTCACCATTTGCTACTGTATAATCAGGAGCATTTTCACTATTTAAATAACAACCAAGTTCCTGAATATATTGCCAACTCAATTTACCAGTAATCGATCTGGTAGCACCTAATAATCCCAAAAATAATTTTCCAAAAATAGAAATTTCTAAGAATGGAAGTTCATCACTTTTTTTATTTTTATTAAATCGTCTTTCCTGAACGAAATTTAAATTATTTAAATAAAATGTCCAATAGGAAATAACTCTGGAAGACATCTCATGACCATTTAATGACTTGTGTTCACGTTTCCTAAACAACTAGGACAATTCCTTTTAATAACATGTGGCTTTCCCCAACGATAACAATGCATGCGTTTGGGTTGATGGCATCTGAACGAGACATGACCTTTTTCATTACAATTCCAACACTTGACCCTATTTTGACCAGAACTCAATGAAGTACTGACCTCAAAGATTGAAAAATAATTAATGCTGATATAAACCAAATAAAGTTCCAGGTCACCGCGACTTTTAAAAGGGGGTTTGTAATTCTCTGCATTAAATTTACGAGTTTCTAAAATTCTACAATATGATTCCAAGTGTTCTAATGAAGTGACTTCAGTTACTCCTAAATTTGCTTGAAGAAAAGGAGAAACATTACGCAACGCAAGTTTCAACTTCTGTTCCTCTGATAGCAGTTAATCGGCCGATTGCAATACAAGTTTAAGAACTTCAGCTAAAGATACTCAATCATAACATTTTGATTTTGCTGTTAAAGCTCACTCGGTAAATAAATTAAAGCGGAATCAAATAATTCTTTTTTAAAAATGTGACGGGCAATTCGTAATTCCTGAACTCTTTTTAGAAAAGCACTCATCGATAAATCTCTTGAATTTCCACAAAAATCTAAGGCCCCGTTTTAAACAGGTACAGGTTTAATATTGAATAATATATGCGGAGTACACATACACTTAATTTATCGAGCAAAATTGATTCAGTATTTAAGGAAACAAAATCTTTTAGCTTGGATTCAAATATAGCAGGAAGCCTGATAACTTCAGAAACTAGTACATTTTTACATTTAACTTGTTGTTCATTAGTTGTAAGAATGTGATCTACACGATTTATTAAATGAGCAATACCTGTACTAATTTTAGAAATGATTGGTTTATCCTCTGACTTCAAAGTAGTTACTTGCTGAATTTTTTGAAACTGACTTAATTTCACTATCGTGACTTAAAGGTATGAACAAATTACTCGGCATTAACCATCTTGCTCCAACTGAAAAACTGTCCTCAAGCGGGATCTCAAAATATCTGTGTTACTCTCAATATTAACACCTCGGATCTTCACTTTGTATTGAATTTCACCTTTAGATAACCTACTGATTTCAATTTGTGTTTCGTGTTTAATAAAAATATAAAAAGAGTGCACTAAGAAAAAGAATAAGGCGAAATAAAAAAATCCAAAGAATTGATGGTCCCTTGTTGGGCGCCAAAATTATTTGTCGCGTCTGTGATTCCCCATAAATTTTATGTAAATGAATTATAGTACTGATCCTGTAGATCTTGCAGGGTACCGAGGCAGACGAGATACATACACAGAAAAATGTAACTAGTATGGTCGCTAGATAAGTCAGCGAGGGGAGGTTCGTAAAAAGTATTCGGCACGTCAAAAGAATTCATATAAAAAAGTAATTGGGCGCCACATCGTTTATTTAAAGCCCCAGAAGTAAACATTATCAGCTTCAAAAAGAAAACAGACCAGAGAAAATAATTTTATTTAGATGTAAATGAAGAAGAATTAAATAAATAAATAACTTGTGGGACGCACATATTAGTTAAATGCAAATAATATGTAATTAGTATGTGGTCTTTGAGATAAATGTTGTAACTATTGTATGACCCAAAATCGTACTATTTTTAAAAATGCAAAAGGCTGCAGTAAATATATTTTGAAATTACTTTTTAGATATTTTTAGCTACTTTTTTATTTTTTGTTAATTTTACTTTTTTTTAATCCTTTTTGTAATCTTAGCTCTGCGATTATACTAATAAACGCAGTTACGTGCACAAAATGTTTTAACATATTTCTGAAAAGAAAAAAATTACAGTATCTCTCCCATTTTTTTTGCAATGAAGAAGCGGTGGAGGAGGAAACGCCTCTGCGGAAATTTAAACATTTTGTAAGACCGGGCGCAAATTATCAACACTTTTCTTTTCATTATTATAAAAACATGATATTGCGTATACATAAATGTAAGTAATCAAAACGCTAACCCTTTCCTTCGGATACTGAGAGTGAGTACCTTCCGCGAACTGTTACCTTCCAAAGGCACATTACGTTCAGACAACAATAACTTGTGTTTACAATTACATACCGGGTGGAAAGTTTCAAACCCGAACATAGCAAACTTGTATTGAAAACTATGTTTCTGTAAATTGCTCACCGCTTGAAGATACAAAAATGGCAATGGTATTAAAGAAAAGAGAAAATTATGGACAATATTATGGCGTTAAAATAAATTATTCCTAAATATGAATACTTTCGGAACATAAATAAAATTTTCAAATTTTAAACGAAAAATTTAGTCGCCTATGTCAGGTTTGAAACTTTCAGTTGTTTCAATTAATGGAAAATAATTTATACGTCAGCCGAAAAGTATTATGATTTATTGTACAGAGCAAATAATAGGTAGGTACTCTTGTCGCTTAAGTTACAACAATTCTTTCTTTATTAGAATGACAATTGTATTCTACGTTTTTGCATACAAAAATACTATTGTTTCTGATACTATCAATAACCTTGAAATGATGCCATGGGCAATCAATACCGACACATGTCTACTAAATCTGTTTTAAATTCAATTGTACTAAGAATTAAATAAGTTTTACACTGTTCAAGAATAAGTAACACACAACTGTAAAGAATATTAAAAAAAAAACATCAATTCCACAAATCCAGTTGCCATCAACATTGTATTGAAATTAACAAGATTAGTAAGAAAGATTTTTGTGAAACAATGCAGGAGCAAAGAAATAAATCCTAACAGTTTTTCATCGTCAGTATACTACACAGATGAATTGAATTTTATTCTGAATAAGAAGCATATTGTACAAAATTCTGGTTATTCAATTGCAAACTTCAAATCTGACATACTACGGCGACTAAATTTTTCATTTGAAATTTAAAAATTTAATTTCTATTTCAAAAGTATTAACACAATAGGAATAATTTTAACACGATAACTTTTGCCTTAATTTTATCTTTCATTTAATACCATTACCATTTTTGTATCTTTAAATGGCGAGCAGTAATCTACAGAAACTTAGTTCTCAATGGAACTTTGCTATGTTCGGGTTTGAAACTTTCCACCCGGTATAAGACATTTATAGTTATTTACTCACCGGGGACTCCGGGTCTCCAATGCCCCATCGGTTTGCAATTGCTCAACCAACCCTTTTTGAATAGTTCACAATACTTTCTAAACACATCCTATATAATACAGATCGACTATAAACGAACACGAACCGCGAGTTGCGAGTTTTGGAAATAACCGCTAAATAATTATTTCCCGCATTTTACACAATATTAATTAATACCGCAAATTTATTACTTAAGACTTCAATCCAACACTTTTGAGTTTAGATAAAATTCGACGCAGGCTTAAGTTCAAGGTCAGCGACGCCTTCCTCTCGCTATGAACACGCCCACCGATATATGAAAATCTGAATTTACCGAGCGAAGTAATGTTACATTTACTTGTTTTACCATATCAATTAACCATGAATAAATCCGAAAATTTATGCACCAATTAGGCGAGCACGTTAAAAATGTTTCTCCTTCTCCATTTCACGCAAATCAACTTTTGCTAATATCGTTACTATGAAAGTATTACTTACGGTCCATGCAAAATGAGTAAATATCAAATTTTGATAAGTTTATTAAAAATACATAATACGGTATGAAAAATTACAATTTATTTGTATGTCCTTTTAACTTGTTCGGCAACAACGAATCACATGCTATATTCGCAGTTTCTTGAATTGCACTAATTTTTAATTTGTAAATACTACGGGCGGGTTTCACAAAACTTTGTTTAAGCGTTGATTAACTACTCAACCGTTAAGTTTAATTAGTGTTACAAATGTGATGCAGTTTCACAAAACACAAAACTATTATGTTAATCTCTGATTAACTATTTGGAGTTTACGTTTGGCAACATCGAAAAATTGCCACTTTCACACCGCTTTAAAGTAATCTGTCCAACAGATCACGTCCGGCATGGTGTCAGATAGTGTGAGGTTAGAAACTCGAAATAAATAATAAATAGGTACATCTTAAATTCTTCGCTTTCGTGCAGCTAGTGATTTTTAAAAATGAAAAAGGAAAAAAGAAAGAGAGGAAGGAAACTAGTGCAGTTGAATTAAGGTACTTGAACATATATGGCAAAAACACATTTTCTGTTGTGGTATAGCTCAGCGGGATTACCACCAGGTGAAATAATTTTAACATGGGGTACAATCTGTGGTGCCAATGACATGAGAAAAGCCTAATGTTAACTTGCGGAGCTTCTTCTATTGGCAATTTAATTAACTGTTTGTTTTGCCTCGCAATAAGATGAGTGATACGATGAATTATTCTACATATCGATGGTTTCTGAAAGTATCAGGAATCAGCTGTTGAAATATTTCAGTTGATAATAACGTAAGTTTATCAGCAACTGATTTGTACCATAAAATAAATTTATTTTTGCTTGTTGATTATCATTAAAGAGCGGATTCTATGCTAAATGCATATTGCATGCATATTTTGCATATTTGAGCATTTTGTTCCATTTTCGCATATTTCTTAAAAACGTGCATATATATATGCATATTTGAAAGAATTTGTGTCGAAGTGAGTAAATTTTTTCCTGAATTCTTAATTCGTCAGAACATGTTGTTGCATTAATTAGGGTCTAGTTTGCACCCTTCTTGGGCTTAAGCAGGCAGAATTTTCCAAGTAGTGAATTAGGGATTTCCAAGTACTTTCTTAACGATGCGGTGGGGCGTTCATGTTTGCAATATTGTTTCATCACTTCTTCACGGATTATTAGTCGGTTATTGCTGCGAACGTTTAGTTCTTCCGTAAAAGTATTTTTGTTTGTGAGAAGTGCAATATGCCGAAAGACAATTCGAGCCTGGTTAATTCCTGGATCAGAAGCTATCCCGAGCTTGCTTACACCAATGGAAGCGTATTCTGTAAAGCCTGTAGTAAAATGGTAAGTTTTAAGTTTGTTTTCTTCCTCCTTAGGTAAATATTTGCTTGGTTCTTGAATATTGAAAGTTCAGACAGTTTAAAAAAATTCAAGTTCTTGTTGTAGATACCAACCAAACGAAAATTTTCGGTCACACAACATGTCGGGACAGAACTACACAAGTCAAAATGTAAGAAGATAATGAATCGAAAACATTTCAATTACCCTTAGACAGTGGACCGTCGTTGATGACTTCATCTAATGAACAACAAGAACATACATAAACATACCTTTGAAAAAACTGCAAAATTCTATTTTTAAAAGTTTTTTGGAAAAAATATACCAAGAAAAATGTTCCCGATGAAAGTACGTTAAGAAAAAATTACGTGCCTCGCATCTACAACGATACTCTAAAAGAAGTCAAGAAAATCGTAGAAAATCAATATATTTATTTTATTGTGGATGAAACTACTGATTCTTGTGGGCGTTACATTGTAAATTTGTTAATAGGGTCTTTGCGGGAAGATAAACCTAGTGAATCTTATTTAATAGCCTGTACACAGTTAGACAAAACTAATCATTTAAGTATTTTAAGATCTGTTAATTAATGTTTTATGAAATTTTTCTCACCTAATGTAGTTCCTACTGAAAAAATTTTACTTATGGTATCAGATGCTGCCCCTTACATGGTTAAAGCCGGGCAGCAATTTAAAACAATTTATAAAAATTTAGTTCACGTGAGTTGTTTAGCTCATGGATGTAACAGAGTAGCTGAACATATTAGATGTGAATTTTCTGATGTAAATCTACTAATTAGTACCATTAAAAAAATATTTGTCAAAAGTCCCCTACGAGTTCAGTTGTACAGGGAAAAATTGCCGAATGTACCTTTACCTCCCGAACCAGTGTTGACTAGGTGGGGAACTTGGTTGGAAGCGGCAATGTTTTATGCTGAACATTTTGTAGCAATTAAGGAATTGTTTGTAGAGTTTAATGCCCAAGATAGTGCTGCTATTGCAAAGGCACAAAATATTGTAACAAAAACTTCATTGGCAAATCAACTGAACTTCATCAAAATGCATTACAGTTTTGTAATACAAACTATAAACAATTTAGAAAAACCGAAAATGTCTTTAATAGAATCCGTTAAAATTGTTAAAGAATTTAAAGAGAATATTTCAAAAGTTCCAGGTAAA
Source organism: Prosopocoilus inquinatus (assembly GCA_036172665.1). Classification (NCBI taxonomy): domain Eukaryota; kingdom Metazoa; phylum Arthropoda; class Insecta; order Coleoptera; family Lucanidae; genus Prosopocoilus; species Prosopocoilus inquinatus. The sequence goes on from CM069870.1 coordinate 49,866,758, forward strand.
ATCGGCAGTTCAGTAAATAAAAAATGTTTATCCGTTTTAGATAAAAATAGCGGCTTCAAAACCCTTGAGGAAATTTACAAAATTTTGAATGGAAACTGAAATTGACTTAAGTGTAGAATTTTCAGCTATGAGTCACTTTAAATATGCCCCAATTACCTCCGTGGATGTTGAAAGGAGTTTTTCAATTTATAAAAATATTTTGTCAGATAAAAGGCAAAATTTCCTGGTAGAGAACTTGGAAAAACACATTGTTGTAAATTATAATCGAAGATTTTTTTAGTCGTTATAATATTTACTTAATAATGTACATACATAATATACATACTTCCTTCATATAAGCGTTTACAAATAAATGTAAATAAATTGTATAAAATATAATGTTTTTTATTTGAATAAGAATGCCCATAAAACACAGTAGACCAGTTATTGCATTATTTGAAGTGTTCGGCCTATCTTGCACATATTTCGCCATTTTTAGTGCATATATATGTGCATATTTCATCATTTTTTAGTGCATATATATGCGCATATTTCATCAAAATTACTCGCATATAAATCCGCTCTCTACTCATAAGCTTTCAGGTCATACCTAATTTTACACAAAATCGTTTACGGGCTGGCTGAAAAGTAACTTCTATTCGAACTGATTTCAACTGTCGAAAAGTCATATTTTTTAAATAGAACACCCAGTATTTTTTATACCATCTCTTACCTTTCTTTTTCTATTCATGATTTTCTCATTGACACATCAATTTTTTCACTTTTCAGTATTATTCGTGAATAGTGTGATATGAAAATTTAACAAACTGAGGTTTTTTAAATTAATTTCTGACTGTAATTTCAATTTCATTCTAAAAATCGACAAATAATATTTAAATACACATCTATCATCTGAATTTTTTGTTTACATATACCGCATGTGTTAGAATTCTTGGTATGACTATTTACACATTTACAAGGAGAAATTTACACTTAGGTACAATACAAAATTTTATAAAAACTAATAAATAAATCAGAAATATTAAAAATAATACACAAATTGTTGGTTATAATGTTGGCTCTAAGTTGTCCTCGGCTATAATTTATTAGTAATAGCTTTCTACTGCATCTAAGTAATAACGCATTTTCCTCGATATAACAACATTTTTATTAACTTCTTGAATTGTCGATTTTTTTATTATCAAATACATTTAATATGTCTGTGCTTGATTATTATTTTTTTGGTTCTTTGTAGCGATTAAATTGTTTTTTTTTTAATTCCTACTGGACGGATGATTTCAAAAATTATAATTTCTCTAGTTTTCATAGCCCACTATTTAAAAATAATACCGAAAAATGGAAAAAAATTACGTGTTAAAAATAAATCATCGATAACGAGTGAGCTATAAGAGATAGGTATAGGCAATGCTAATACAGGACGAACCAACATTTAATCCTGAGTCACATGGTATAAAAATATACTAGGCATTCCATTTAAAAAACATGACTTTTCAACAATTGAAATTAGTTCGAATAGAAGTTACTTTTCAACCAGCCTCTAAGCAATCAAGTGCGAAACTGGACATGATCTGAAAAAATGTTACTGCAGCCCACAACAGGCCAAAAATGGGAATCATGGTTTTTGTTGCACAAAGATGGCATATCCAAGGTTCTGCAAGTCTGAGCTATTTTTAAAAAATGAAAATATCACATGTTACACAAAATATTTTTAGAATTTTATAAAGATTTCAACAATGCGTTAAAAATTGGGGTATTCTATTTAAAGTAAGAAAGTTGACAGCAACTTTCGATATAAACGGAAGTGTCCAAAATTTGAAAATATTATATTTTGATAGATCCATATCGTTAACTTATAATTGCAAAATATGAAACAGAAATTCAAAGGAGAAGTCCGTAAACTTTTTATGAATGGGTTGCCTGAATCTCCTTGTATATCGGGGAAATATATTTTGGGCGGTTCAAATTCTAATGAAGCGGGAAATATAAAATATTAGACCGTAGCGTGTAAACAAACGCGAGGGCTGCGGAGACACTCAACGGCGCTACAGCAATGGTGTTAATCAGTATAACAAAAAACAGCAATATTACCGCAATAAAAAATTACAATGCAATGTCAGGTCAAAAAGCGATAGTAAGATGTCGCTATTTTATCTGTTTAAAAAATTACAGTTGTGTAATCAACTTTTCTTGTTGATTACATGTGTAAAGATTTTCAGAGTTATTAGTTGACCAGTTGTATCTCGACCGCCGGAATTTATTGCGACATTACATCATATAGTAAGAACGCCGTAAATTATTTTCACCGTCCCATTACATAATGTGCTTGTTCGATAAATTTTTACGGCGCTACCGAAACGAGTTAAACACTATACTTTTTCTACTACCCGACTTACTATTTCTGGTGGAGTATTTGGAAGATCTAAATCACTTTCTGAATCAGAAATCATGATAAAGGTTCGATGAACAACATACACCGACATTTAATAATGACGCGATACAGCGCCAATAGAGTCACTAAAGAAACTTTCTACAGAATAAAGCGTTTTACTTAAAAGGATACACTTTAATTTTGTTTTGAAGTTATTATTTGGACGGTCTTTAAGATCAGTTGTCAAAGAGTAAAAAATTTTGATACAATGACAAATCGTGTTTTTTTTGTTTTCGAGTTAAATGAGTTTTCGGCGCTAGTAGATATGATTTTAATATCGCTCTTGTATTATGTGCATGGTGCATGTGTAATGTCGTCAGTTCGTACTGATAGGTAAGGATCGGACATTCCTAAAATATCTGGTAAAAACCAGTATGAAAATAAACAAAGCAGAGGCGTAGATTTCAAGGTTGCCGTTGAATGGCTTTTCTGCCCGAGGCACTCTCGTCATCGTGCTCATTACATCAGAAGCAACCGTTTGACGTAAATTACGTGTGTAACATAATTGCCTTTATATTTTCTTTCAAATTAATAATTATGGAAACATTATAATTCTTTAATGTAACTTTTAAACAGACTGGCATAATACATTTAATTCATATCATTACAGCGCCGTCACTTCACAAGGAATGCGAGTTTATTTCGGAATGAATCGGTTATGTAAACAAGCTTTTATATCCAGTCGATCAGAACCGTAGTGGTTACTGCATGCCGCATAGACTTCTCGGGCTTCGCCTTTTTCCCACTATGATGGCTTCAGCGTATTAGTAGTTCCTCGCATATTTAACGAAACCTTCCGCGCCTAGGCCTGCTAAAGAGAATCAGTGTAATTGGTTTTTACAAATAAACAGCATGCGTAATATACATGAATGGTAATGTAAGTAAATTAAACTGTCAAAAAAAGTCTTTACAACTATCTCTCGCTTTCAGGTTAAAAATGGGTCTAACATACTTTTCCTGGAGACGCTCAACATTTGCTGCGTTGCCCCCCCCCCCTCCCCCCGAAGATGCCGTAACTTAATCTGGAGTACTCATGGCACTCATGGCTGCTTCAATACTAGCTGATCTTGAAATTACACGGAGAGCATAAACTTTGATACTGATTTATGCAAGGAGGAAAGATTAGTTTCAAGAGTATCAGTGGTTTGTGTTTTCACAACTATAGATGTGTCGGTGTTGTCAGAAAGAAGTATTAAAAATCAGTGTTTCAGGAATGTCGTTTACATAAAAAATGAAAAGCAGAGGTCCTAAAACTGTTAATGGGCGTCTGAGCATAGGATGCCCTGTATATACAAATTAATCTTGCGAGAATATTGTTCCTGAGACTCAATTAATGTACGTCTCTCCTTAATTTCCTTTTTTTTTCCAATATCATCGAGTATTTGTGAATATCTAAATCTAATTTTTTGAATATTGCAACCAATTTACCTGCGAAGACGGGACTCGCCAGAATTTTTTCGACTACTTTTTAGACAAGTACTTGGCGTGTGACATTGTACGTAAAATAAATTTAACGTTTGTACACACATTCATGACGGCACATCGCAGAATTTCTGAATCACGGTCTGTAAGCGATATAAAAATACCACACAATTTTACCCGTAGTGAAAGTGATAAAATAAGACAGTATTTTTAAATAAACAAAATAATCTTCTTGCTCAAATGTATTATTCAAACCAAAAGTTAATTTGATATTATAATAAATAAATAAACAGAAAAAGAAGCAAAACAAAAAAATATATTTCCAGCGGAATCTTTTCATTATTTAAATATTTCTTGTGGTGTAGTGTAATCATTCTGTATAAAAAATTCATGATTTGTTTAGTATATGTCCAAAATATTAGGAATCGTTCGGGAAACTCTGTTTACGAGCAGATTACATTGTAGAGGATTTTAATCGCTGACAGTTAATTTGATTGTCAATTAATTACACCAATACTACCGCACAATTCACGTATACTAAGCAGCATAACGCTAATGATGTTATAAATGATAAATGAAGCGAAATTAGCTCCCTTACAAAACAACATGGTTGGTAAGTGATGAGGTATTAGTGAAAATTTTAAATTGAATTCATTAAATATTACAGTTTCAATTTCATTTTATGCTAAATATATATGATATATTTTGACAAATATAATAAAATTCCCATTAAAAATAGGTAAACGTAGATTGTTTACGGCAACGTTTGTTACAAAACATTAGCATTACAATTCGTATTAATATTTACAAAATATAAATATTCATAATACAGATCATAAATCAAACAAAAAATATATTTCATTACCTTGCATAGCAATAATTAATACTTTTTTAAACATATTTCAAAAAACACAATTTAATTTTGGCCAGTATTTAAATTCTATTTTTACAAACTAAAAGTCAAAAACACCAATTTTTAAAACAGCTCCACGCAGTTTATGAAATTAAGTGTTCAAATTGTAATTCAGTTTTTATAGGAGAAACTTAACCTGTCACAAAATTAAATTATTAAAAAAATTCAATTTCTTGTTTAGTTGCTATCGAAAACATATTTAGTTTCCGTTGACAACACGATCTCTTTTTTAGTTTCGTATGACAATTTGTCTATTTATAAATTTCCTGAAGAAGCTATCAAAGACAGAGCGAAATGTCGACTTTCTACTTAATTTTTCCCAAATGTCCGTACAAAAATAATTAATAATTATATAGGGTGTCTCAAAACGTCCGGAGGAGATTGAAAGGGCAGGTACAGAAGATCAAATTAAAGCTTTTTCTTTTAATGCGCTTTTGACCAAAACTCAATAAAAAGAAAGTTACAGCAGGGGAAAACATTTATTTATATATATACTAAAAATAAGTCCAAGTTCTATCTCTCTTTGATATTAAAGTATACAAAGTGAGTTTTATTAATTAGAACTTCCGTTTATTATTTTAATTATTAACGAATACGCCGTTCCGTTTATGTTTCTGGCATACTTATTTAAAATTACCCGCCTCCCTTCAACATTAAATATTTATAATAAGCAATTATAATTGAGTTGTTTCGATTATTTAAAATGGTTCGTAAATCGTCTAGTGAGTAGAGTAGACTGATTTTGGAACCTCCTTCGACCTTAACCAATAAAATTCAAGGTTAAGGTCGGAAGAGGTTCCAGAATCGACCTATTTCTGACGTGACCTCATTATGACCTTCAATTTCAAGGTCAGAGATGACCTTGAAATGATCTTAAGGGTTCAAGGTTAGGATCATGTTATTCCTAAGTTTTTCCCTCTTCAGTAGTTCCACTTAGACAAATTTTCATTCACTTTTTATGTGAGCTGAGCCACTCATCTCAACTAGCTCAGTTTATTTGTGAAAAGAATGCGACTTTTGAATTACTTAGACGACCGCCTACTCGCATAATTTCATATTCGTCTAAGAACGACTGAGATTCAGCAATTTGCTTTTTGTTTTAACAGATTTTTTTGCAAGAGCTTAAAATAATATTCTGAAAATGATCCTTTTGCGTAATTTTAATCAAAATTTTAAATGTCTTATTAATTTCATCATTAGTGGGGGGTGTATTTGGTGCTTTTAGCAGACAAATCTCCTTTAAATTTGAGAAATTTGAGTATAAAAGCTGCAGATCTCTTGAGGCGCATAAAATTTCAGAATCTTTCGAACGGAATCCAGGATTGCATATTTATCAAAGCTGTCAAAATGTTTGGACTTTGAACGAATCACCAGAACTTTCTTATGTTTGAAAGTGCCTCTAAAAAATGGTAAAAGTGGTATTCTTGAAACGTCTAGATTTCGCAACATATTTTCTTGCTTCTAACAGTAATGTACTGTTCTATTTCAAATCAGAAAAAATACTGGGTGTCACACCTACGGAGGAATAAATTCTAAATTTATCAAAACCACAATGACATGAAAACCCGTTTTTGGGCATTAGAAGAAAAAATGAAATAGCCATAACTTAAAGTGACTACATTTTTTAAAATAGTTGTTTATTGTAAAGCAGAGTTCAATTAACTTATAAATGCCTTAAATTTGATTTTAAAACGTAAAATGTTACTACAGGGAGTAACTTTCTTGTTAATTAATTTCCCTTTAAACTCTTGTAACTTTTTAATTAGTTTTTTACCAGAAATTTATTAAGAAAAACTCTTTAATTTGATCTCCCCTAGCTACCCTTTTAATCTCCTCCGTAGGTTATGAGATACCCAGTATTGTGAAATCTAGACGGATATAATTTTAAAATGACACAAAAAAAAACAAAGAAATGCAAACACAAGTGTATTATTCTCTTTGAAATCAGAAAAAATATTGTCAAATCTAGATGGCTATAATTTAAAAAGTGGCACAAAAAGGCAAATGTTTCTGCAAAAAATCAAAATTTGCTACATCCTGAATAAGTGGAAAAAGTTTCGGGAATACCATTTTTTACCATTTTTTTTTAAAGAGACTTTCAAACATGCAAAAGTTCTAGTGACTTGTTCATGTGCTATAAAATTATGATTTGTGGTTCACATTTTTCATTATAAATAGTTAATATTTGATTTAAACTGTTATAAAATTGTGTGTTTTTGTCGGACTTTGAACGAATCACCAGAACTTTTGCACGTTTGAAAGTAAAAAATGGTATTCCTGAAACTTTTTCCACTTATTGAGAAAGTACCAGAGTTTTGATTTCTTGCAGAAACATTTGGCTTTTTGTGCCATTTTTTAAATTATAGCCATCTAGATTTCAAAACATTTTTTTTAATTTGAAATAGAACAATACATTACTGTTAGAAACAAGAAAATATGTTGCCAAATCTAGACGGCTATAATTTTCAAAATGGCGCAAAAGGACAAATGTTTCTGCAAAAAATCGAAACCTTGTTACTTCCTGAATAAGTGGAAAAAGTTTCAAGAATACCATTTTTTACCATTTCTTTTAGAGGCACTTTCAAACATAAAGTTCTGGTGATTCGTTCAAAGTCCGAAAAAAACACACAATTTTATAACAGTTTAAATCAAATATTAACTATTTATAATGAAAAACGTGAACCAAAAATCCTAATTTTATAGCACATGTACTTTTCCTATGTTAAAATTACTTATTAAGTGAAAAAGGAGAAGTTTTAGTATTGTTTATTGACGCAGTGTTTAAATTTCCGCGTTCGGCCATTACTGTTTTAACATATGAACTACGTTGTTTTTTTTCATGGCATACTTTGAGTGAATTATATAACTGAACATACTGTCCATTGATTTGCATCACTATAAACCCAGAAAAAAATGTTAAGATAAGGGACTATTTTACATTTTTCCAGCTAATTCCTAGATTTCGCCCTCTGTGCGACGTCTGCTGCAACTACGTACTTGTATGTTCTGAAGGGAAACAGTATGGAAAGAATATTTTCTTGAATTGTTGAACCAGTCATTTGAAAATGATTCGAGGAATAACCTGATATAGCTGGAACCGAAGCTTCAAAAATTACCCGTAACTTGGTTGTAAGATTTTCAGCACGCAATACACCGTGTCAAACTTATTTTTATTTGAGTCATGTGTCCAAGTGATTCATATTCATTCATACATTCTAAATACATGCTTCTTAATGTTTTATCATTTCATAATTTTCTTTCCAATCACAGGAAAGGTCTTTCAGTTTGTTCGAATGATTGACCCAGTGGTTCTTTAAATGATATGGTAACTACGAATTTGCTACAATTATCAGGTATCGTATGTTCGACATAATGATGTTCATACGCTTATGCTACCTCTTCCATGGACAACTGTGTTCGTAATACATTTTTCAAGTTCCCAAAAACTTGGTCTTTTACATTGTGACAAAATGACAGTTGACTGCATTTAACGATTTCAGTCCGATTGTTCCAGACGCGATCCAACCAAATTTGTTTTTTTTTGTAATATTGGATTATGATCTCCCAATTTCCTTCGCCCAATGCAAATTAGTTGCAATCCATACCAATAAGAATATCTATCTTCCCTGGCTTATAAAACGTTGGATCGACTAATTTAATGTAAGGTGCAATGTTCAAGTTATTGACATTAATGCAAAAACTGGGCGAGAATCCCGTTGTTTCTGGAATAACCAAACATTTAATTTTAGCACAAAAAACGTTTCGTAGCCATTATACTTGAACTTCGCATTAATGATTTACTGGGTAATTTGTACAATTAAGGCCGCCTAATGACAAGTTTACATCACGTTTTTTAAGATTCATCTTTCTGCACAACTCGACTGATATAAAACTAGACTGGGAACCACTGTCCAAAGGCGCATGTACTCTAAATGCTTTATTGTTTGTGTCAAGTACATGAATTATCGCATTAGATAACAAAACTTGAGGTGAAGAAGCATAAGAAGTCAATGCAACATCGGTTGTATTATTTTCCCGTACATAACGTAATATTTGTCCACATGCAAAAGTGTGTGATGTTTGGCATTACATTTTGTACAATTGCCCGTTCTACAAGTTTTGCCTAAATGTCCACGGCGCGGCGCAGGGAATTGGAACAAAATTTCAATTCTTTAACTCCACTGAATTTTTGTCATGCAGATAAATTTAAAAATTCGCTGCAATTGTAAATCAAGAGCTCTTTTCTGCAATGTAAGCAGGCCGTTGTTCGTAGAAAAAATTCCTTTGTGTTGAATTGCTGGCGTATTGCCTTTCTTTCCGCGTTATTTATCTCTAATGTTTCTAATAAGTCGGATTTGGATTTTAAAAACGATTTAAGATTGTCTGGACTAGGTATTTTCTTTTCTGCTATAAATTTTTGATAATTACTACAAAAAAAAGACAAATAGTAGCTCAAGTTATAAGTAAAAAGTTACTAACTGTACCTTCAATAATCACAAAGCAACACAAAACCTGTGGCTGTAATCCAAATAAATAGTGAGAAAACCCCTCGACCACATTAATTCACTGAAAGCGAATACGTATTTCGGTAACGAAGTTACCATCTTCAGCGCTAAACTCAGTTTAGCGCTGAAGATGGTAACTTCGTTACCGAAATACGTATTCGCTTTCAGTGAATTAATGTGGTCGAGGGGTTTTCTCACTATTTAACTGTACCTTCATTAGTAAAAAGTTATCGTCATCTGCCTCTTTCAAAAATTCGTTGATATCTTTATCGATCAAAACTTTCGATTTCTTACTTTTGTGTCCTACATTATTGTTTTTCAAATAAGGCACTATTTTGGGAAACTTTCTAATATCAATATTTTCTTTTAGAGTCATACTATGGTTTATGATTTCTCGGGTTTTTTCAATCCCGGGAATCGGGATCATGATCCCGAGAAATAATACTTTTGGCGATATCTTACATATCTTCTTAGAAATGTTATCAACATTAGAAACCTTGCTTTATTGATACATATCTCAATCAGATTATGTTTGGAAATACAATAAAAACAAAATTATTTTAAATCTTTTGTAACTTTTTTTGTACTACTTTCAATCAGATCAACTACAGGTAAGTTTAAAAATCATACACATTAACTAAGTTTAGTATTGTAAGATACAGTACAGACTACAAGTCGTAGTGTCACATTTCATGTCTATGGCGGTATTTTTACAAAGACATCCTAATTGGTCCATAAAAACGTGTTCGGTCAATTTATACAAATTTTAAAGTTTACGTGGAGTAATTTATATTCCGTCATATGCAATAGAAAGAGATGGAAACGAGAAATCCTTTAACATTATTAGCCAATCATGTAACAAACTCTAGAAAATTACTTTGATCTGTCTTTTTCTAGGGCACGCTAGAACCGTGGCGTAGCTATAGGGGTTGCAGGAATTGCAAAGCAACTCAAAGCTAAGACACCATAGGCGCTAGTCCGAAGCCTAAAGTAAGAAATCAAACCGAAAAACTAAAATTGTTTTTAGCAAGCATATTTACAAACAGTTTCATATTTTCTTAATTTCTAACAAAATCCACAGACGTGGAAAAGTGAAAACTTACTTCCAGTCAGAGATTTCTGATAAGCGTATGTTTTCGAATACAGAATAGAATAGAATAAGTAAGAAAAGAAAGAAAATTAAAAAAAATACTGAATCGTTTTTAAAATAAAATTGGGAGGATTCATATTCAAACTCAAAGCACTGAGCCGTCAAGTCGGGAATTCCCGACTGTTATTTCCCGGTGTAAGCTTTTTCATACTGTGGTCTTGACTTCTTCGGCAAAATATTCGCAATTGCTTTATTAGCTGCTTCTTCTACATCATATTCAGAATCACCGGAGTCTTGCATGAGTCTGCTCGCATCCATTTTCAGAGAATTTATAGAAAACACTTGGAAAGCGACACTTATTTGGATAACAGAATTTTTTTTTCAATTTTCTTTACGTTAGTAGCTACGGAAACCCGTGTAATGGTAACTTAAAAAAAATAATGCTGCGTTTCTTTATGAATTCAATATTTTTAATAACAAAGTTTCTGTTTAAAGCAGTGCGATTGTAAAAAAAAGTTGTTTATATTATGTAGGCAAAGCCATTTTCCTGAGCTATCAAATGTATTTTCTAACTTAACATTCTCAAGCTCAAAAAATGCTTTTTGCACTTAATATAAAGACAACTAGTCTAATACTTGACGAGAATCTTCAAAGCTGAATTTGTAATTTTCGACGTTTTGGTGACAAAAGGACTAGAAAATTTGTTAAATAATGGAATCTCTTGCCTTTGAAATGGCTTTTTTCTTTATCCGAATCGTGAATCGACGTTTTTAAACATCCATCTTCAACCGTTTTTTTATTTGCAATTTTTCCCCTTCCCACGTATTCTTCGTGCAGCATAGTATTTTTATTTAACTGCAACCAAATCACTCGCTACTTATACACTATTCGTCTTCTAACTTGCTCGTTTTCTGTCTGTCTGAATTTTATTTGTCTGGGGCAAATTAAATCTCAACACCAACTTAACACAATGAAAAACAGGTGTACGCGATTTTTCTACAAGCCACAGTACATTTATAAAATAAGCACTCAGTCACGCAGATCCTGCAAAATATGTCGAAAAATTCTCACTTCCTGATATTTCGGAATAAATTACAATAACTTTACTCAGATAATGAAAATTAAAAAAGAATTATACAGGGTTGACCAATAGTGCGTATTCGGTGGATAGCGCCTACACTAATGCAGATTTTTAAAATCTGTTTTCGCTATTACTTACCTGTGATATAGATAAAATTAGTTACAATGACACAAAGGGTGATATGAATAAAATTGAGAATATTCTGATAAGTATAAACTCTGAGTACAAACATTTTAAGGTAGTATAAACTTTAAGTTTTAAGAATAAAAACAGTTAGAGTATATTCTCACAAAATTAGTAGATGCTCTAGTGATCTGAGTTTATACTGTAAATTTTGCAATATTTGACAAGTTTTGTATTCTTTCATTTTGCCTAGAATCGCTCTAAGTATTACTGATATGCAGTGATCTTACAAACGTATTGGCACGTACTCGGTATGTTTTGTTGTATTACTGCTGCATAAATATGTCGGAATACGGCGAACAATTTGAAGAAGTACAGGACGGCATATCTGACGAGATTTTTGTCAATATTATAAGTAATCACAAAGCTATACTATCAAAATCGCAAACACCGTCAGTAAGAGAAGAGAAAAGTAAGGCTTTAACGAGTATTAGAAACGAAATGCTGAAGAAATTTGGTAAGGACCTGAAAGAAAGCCAATCTGAAATCTCGTTTAAAAAAGAAGACAGACATGAAGCAGACCGGAAATAAAAAAATAATCCTGTCGGGTTGGCAGAAGCAGTTATATGAAATACTAATGGGAGAGTTAAATCCAACAATAACAAAAATAAAAGGTAAACTGTCAATTTTATCCTTTGAGTAAAAAGTTGAACAGTTTCCTAATGTTTATTAACTTTTTTTAAGCGGTTAAAATAAAAATATTAAAAAATTACAATTCTAAAGTAATATTTTTCTTGTTTCGAAAGTTGCGGTTTCCATTGGCGCAAGTACATCTTGCACATCAGGTAATTCAGAAATTCCGCCATCTGAAAATGAAGTTGATTGGACTAACACTGAGCTTAATATTGCTGTTAAACGGAAGAATCCTGAAACACAGAAAATCAATGTCAAAAAAATAAAATTCTAAAATATTATTTCAGAATTCGTCGTTCTAATTTCGTTTTTGCTATTTAGAATTTTGTTAATTACTTAAATTTAAGAAATACATTTCCTTTTTGTTATTTTTATACAGTGTACATGCCCAAACTAGGTGAAACTTGAATGAAAAACGCGAAGACTAAAATCACTTATTGTTAGAAATAAATTGTTACAAAAAGTATTTCTTGCAAATAATGTTGTGAACAATTGTGAATACTGTTTTGAACATAATTTAGAAAGTACTTACCTAATGTAACTGATAAATAGCGTTGACAATTTCATTCCGTCTGACCTGTCCGCATGCGCTAACACCAGGTTCTTCTTCTTCGATTTCTTCTGGCGTAGCATTTTCTAGTTCGAAATCTTCATCGTTAAGTCGTTTTGCCGCATTATGCAAAGCAAAGCAACACACGATTATAGTAGGAACTTTCTCTGTGGGAAGTGTGATTTTATTTTGTAATATAGGAAATCGCTGCTTTACTTGACCAAAACATCTTTCAATAATTATTCGTTCTTTAGCGTGTAATCTGTTATATAATCGTTGCTGCTCTGTTGCAGGAGTCCTGAAGGGTGTCATTAATCAAGGCGCTAATCCGAAACCTTGATCACCTAAAAGATGTGCTAGTGCTCCGTTCTCTTTTATAACGTTGTACACATCAGAATTTGTCCAAATTCGTGCATCATGAACGGATCCCGGCCACGATGCATCAACACTTGTAAAACATTCTTTACTGTCGCATGTTGCCATCTCATTAATGTTACAAAATTTTTTTCGGTTAATATATTCATCTCCTTGATTATGTGGTTTAACAATAGGCACATGGGTACAGTCTACAGCCCCTACAGCGGACGGAAAGGTATATTCTTTCTGCCACTCTACCATTGCAGCAATAAAGGCTTCTTCATTATTAGGGAATTTTATCCAGCGATTGGCTCTAGCTACAATTTCGTTCATAACATTTGTAATTGTTTTGGAAACTATAGTCTGATGACCGACATCCTCTCCGACACCAGATTGAAATCCAAGATCTCCAATATACCTCCAAAAAGTGTGGAAACGCTGAAATGACGTTAAAGCTTCACCTATAGTTTCAAGAGTTTCCCCTAAAAAATGATCTGTCAACTACTCTACATTATGCCTCTCAAAGCGGTAGAGAGATTTAAAACACCGTTCTTTAATTTCACGACGCACTGAATATAATTTGCGTGCTTGTAAATTATTTATATATTCGGCCATACTTGCTCGTGCACCAGATTTGTATGAAGCTGAGTCTGATACTGACCAAACTCACATATTTACGAGAATATACTTCGACTTGAAGTATAAAATTTTCCCTTATTCATACCAAATTTAAGTTTATGCTCAAGTGATGAGAAAAATCTCTTTAATGGAGTTTCTACTACAAGGCAAGCATGAACTCAGAATTTTTATTCTTACTAAATTAAGTATATACTGTGATTTTTTGAAGTGTTAGCATGCACTTCATTTTATTCATATCACCCAAAGTGTTCCGTGTGGCTGTGCCAGACAAAAGTTGTGTTTTTTAAATGGAACGTGCTGTATATTATGGTTTATTTCGATTCATAATTAAGAGTAGATAAATTTATTATAAAGTGATATGTATCTAAACCTAATAGTTTTTGAGATATTGACATTTCAATGTAGAAAAATGCTATTATTTGATGTTTTACAGATCAGATTTAATTTTAATTTTTTAATTTTATTTTACCAACATTGCCTGATTATTTTAAGTAAGATTAAGTAACGCTAAGAAATGCAACAAACGGCAATAACAATAGCAATGAAAATTTCTGTTAAATTTTTTTTTTTTTTAATTGTAATTGTGTTTATTTAACCAGAAGCAGATACAATATACAACACAAAAGAACAAAATTAAACTAAAACTAGTTAACAAAAAATCCAGAAGACGAACTAAAGCAAAAGAAAAAGAGCAAATAGAAAACTTAAAAAAGCTAAATTAACTTAGAAGTAAGTAACAAAGAAAACTAAATTGGGCAAAAGGAAAAATCAAAACTATTATAATAACAAATAGATAAATAAACATCGAATAAACTTAAAACTCAGAAAAAAAAATTTGTTATATTTTTCTGTTCAATAATTAAATAAATTGCACCTTTTGCCCTGTTTGAAATTAGCTAGGTAAATCTATGCCAACTTCTCTGTAAACACATTTATGATAAATAATTTTTTTTTCTTTTACTTACTAATAATATAATATAACACATCAAAACAATAATAATAATAATATAGTATAACAAAATCAGTATATGTATATTAATCAGAGCCCACAAAGTCCGGAGACTTGACTGCGCCGAATACAGATCAAATACAATCAATACAAAACATAAATGACATCTTCTGTGTCTTCGCCGTTATGACTGTAAGTAATAAATAAATATATAAGGCGAATGAAACTTGGACTAAAACGAAAAGGCATAAGCAAAAACGGAAAATGTAATAAATTAAATACATAAAAGCCAATATTTCACTCGTCTTTTCACTGCACTGTAAGTTTGTAAGTTAATCAGTTCTGGAGGGAGAGAATTTAGAGTTTTAGGGACCGTCACTGCCAGAGTTCGATCGCCGTATTTATTAAAAGATGAAGGCACGCACAGACTTCCAGACACCAAACCCCGGGTGAAGTGGTCATGGACAGGTATCTTTTTATATGCAGGTGAGAAGTAGTACGTCAATGTAACGATGAAAGTAAGAAGTTTTTAATCGGTAGATAGCCTGTAAAGTTGTATGGGTCTGTGATTATCATATTGTGCGGGATAAGACTCTTCATAAATCGATTTTGTACTGATTGAAGTCGGTTCAAGTGAACATCTGAGGCCCACCCCCACACGGTTAAACCATAACGTATATAGGAGAGATTCTACCATAGAACAATAGATTAACTGCAGGGTTATCCTTGGTACACAAAATTTTAGGTAATAAAAGCGAGCAGCTAATATGCGTAATTTTACACACAGGTTGTCAATGTGTGTCTGCCAAAGGAAACGATGATCGAGTATTACTCCTAGGTAAGTATGTGAGGAGACAAAGTCAATTTTTTGTGTGCATTTACATCGATGACAGTTGTGCAAGCAAGCAAATTGTAACCATAATAATAACAATAATTGATTTTACGTTAATAACAATATAGAAAATTTTCAAAATCGTAACCATGGTCCTCTTCACATAATTGTTTTCTATGACAAGGAGATTGATTCACATTTAAATCACATGTTAAAGATATTTGTATTATTACTATTATTTCTATTGGTATCTTTATTGATATTGTTGTTGTTGTCGGGTGTTGTCTTATTTAAAATAATCAGATAGTGTTGATAAAATTAAAATTAAAATTTTAGGAGTTAAGCATTAGTTTTGCAGGCAACGGAACTGAAACTTGGAGGGGGTGGGGTGGGGGGGGGGCATCTTCAGGCTTGGATTCGATCCCCACTGTCAGGGCATGTGAAATTTTTGTCGGTTATTATTTGGTGGAATTTGCTTCGAACTGATGTTTCTGTATTTCCCTGGTTTGTAAGGCAAAGAAGGTAAACATGTAGTAAGACGGTCGCAGTCACAGTTAATGATCATAATTACCAACCATTACAACTCTGCAACAAACCAGAAAGCTTGGAGCTAGGGTGGTATTAAATAAAAGTATACATACAGTTTTTTCTGTTACAGATGAAATAAATATAAATTTTTAACAGAAAGTACAAACTGTCTCAATACAGATTTTTTTAATTAAAATCAACGATATTATAGGCAAAATATTCCATTAGAAGATGGAATAATGCTGTTTCATGAATTTAAAAATTTGACATTTTACTATGTGTAGGCTTGTTCTGTAACACATACTGAGCCTTATGTCATTGTAAAGTTTAACCAAAGACCTATTAAATTCAGTCATAAAATATAGGGTGTTCCATTTAAATTAACCGAGTAAAATAAGCATCGGAGTTATGAATCACCCTGTGTAAAATAATAGGAATATGTTCGAGATGGAAATGTTTTCTGTTCCATAGGGGTTATGTAATGTTACTGTAAAATGTAAATGCCGAATTTTACTAAACATCTAATCTATAAAACATCAAATAATACCATTTTTTACATTGAAATGTCAATATTTCAAAAATTATTAGGTTTAGCTACATAACATTCTTATAATAAATTTATCTACTCTTGAAGACGAATGAAAATAAACCATAATATACAATACGTTCCATTAAAAAAAAACACAAATTTTGTCTGGCACAGCCACACGGAACACTCTGTGTCATTGTAACTAACTTTAAATCATGCACCTATATTACAGGCAAGTAACGTAGCGGAAACAGATTTTAAAAGTCTGCATTAATATAGGCGCTATCCACCGAATACGCACTATTGGCCCACCCTGTATTTTATGTTGATTTCGTATTACAACATTCACAAAGAAAGATATTTTCTGAGAATAATTTTAGATATTTTGAAAAAAAAAAACAAAACTAAATCTTGAGCTTGTTTTATCGCGTTTACATAGTCTGCGTTCAATGGATTTTATTAATTAATCGTTAAGAGAGCACTTAAAACACTTCTGAATTTATTAAATTTCAACTTACATTTGACATTATTCAATAAAGTCGAGGAATTTCACACTGTAAAGTTATTACAGACAACAATGAGTTTCATATTTGAAAGACAAACACACCTCTCGGAGTTTTCAAATAATCCAATTATTAGACGCTTTACTTCGCGAAGTAATTTGAAGATTAAATTATTTTATTGTTTCTGCTATTTTTAACTGCCTTTTATACTGATCTGCGTGGATAAATTATTTTTCATCTCGTTTTTTTTTAAAAGTGTAAGAATTTATTACAGGCACACTTCTGTGAAATAAAATTAAGTGCATGTCTTATGACCTGATTCTGCAATTTTTTAGTTTTGTGAATCGTACCTAATAAATAGTTCCAACATCCAAGGTGGCAGCACGTACACCATATTTGCAAAGAATCATTAGTTTTTTTAATTAAAAGCTGGAATGAACGGTCGGACAAGGGAATAGCTGTCCTTACTTAATTTGTAGCATTTCATTTTTTTTTAGAATGAAATACGCGAGTACAAATTATTACTTTTTATTTTTGTGAGGAAAATTACAACTCACTTTTTAATTATTTCAATAAGCAACGCTAACTATACAGTCTGTTTGATTTTGGCTGTCACGACGGAAATGACGTAATATAATGTCCTTCTAATCTAGCTCGAAGATTTTTTCAAGAATTATTTCCCCTCGTTTGATAAAATAATAGGAGTATAATTTATTAGTTATTTTACTGAAATAACGCTATTAGAACTGTTTACTTGTTAAGCGTATATTTATATTCTAAGACAAATTTCGCGCCATAAAATACTGTACAAAAGAAAAACATAAATGACACCAAAAGTTTTTTTTCGTTTGCCTGAATGCAAATAAACCGTTATAAATCATTCCGTACTGTTTTTCCAACTGTACCTTCTACTTTATATTTTTTTTCTAACGTTGAATAATACATTTACAGAAATTTCATTTTGACAATATTATTAATATGTTTATATCATTCTTTTACTACGTTCACTTTCCAATAATGATTTGTACTCCGCCTCATTTCAAGCATGTTTCCTTTTTATGATACACTTTGTGTGAACTGGACTTCTAAAAATAATTGCGGTAAATTGAATTAAAGACTAAAAACAAAGTAACAATCACCGAATTGGATGGCAGGATAACTTTTCCGCTCGCATTTGAATAGCTCTGGTTCAATTAAAGTCGACATCTACCGCACACATTAGTTTTATTTCGTCTATCCTAAAATTAATGCAAAGTACATAGCGAAATCAACTGAGTTTTTTTGAACCAAGAAATTGTATTGGCAGGTTTTCTCTAATCACTTTATTATACAATGTGTCCCAGATAATATTTCCAGCGATACGAATTAAATTATATGAATTATTCCTAAACATTTGACGAGTTATGAACTGCTTTGAGGTTGAGAAAATACCAACGGGTTCAGAAGTTATAGCAAAAAACCAAAAGCTTCCAATCTATTTTTTCTACAATAATTTTTTTATCGTAATAGACATAGAATTTCTGTTTACACTTTCTTTAGGTACTTTCTGATGTAGAATTTAAATATCCTTTTAGACTTTATTTTTACATTTCTATTTTTGGGTTTAAACTTCTAAGATCTATGTTTCTTATGGAACATCAAGTAGGCTTTGACGTTTTTGAATTAACTTTTTCTTCCTCTTTAGTATGATATAGCGTATGTGATATCAATTTTCAGAAATAAGTAGGAAAATAAAAAAAAGTATTTTTCAAAACTACGAGCTGCGAGAAAATTAATTGCTGTAGCTAATAGTCACGTCATAATTACCCAAAAACCTAACATTGATTAAAATTGAATAAATAAATTCTAAAAACAAATCAGTGTAAGGTAATTCAAGGCGATCCATATTTACACATCTCAAATGATAGCTAACGCAGTGATATGTTTCCGGATAAAAAATTTCTACTGAAAACTATTTCTTTTTATTTTCAATCTAAAAGCAATCCGCATTTGCCTTCATCTACCTTATCCAAGGAAATTCAAAAATTTTTGTTAAACATTGTACATTTTGTGTTTCGTAAACAATTAAACTTAAAGCGGGTTTTCAATTGAACAGATTAATGGTAGCAAAAATAAATATAATTTACATTTACCAAAAATATCTGAATTCAGATTTTGTGTTTTCCAGTTCAAGTCTGTTTGGCGCGAATTGGTTGTGTGCCAAATTTGATTTTTCAAGGCTACGGAATTAACACAAGAAGAAATAAAATAAGTGTAGATAAAGTGGTTTTCTTTTTAAATTTGAAATTAGAGAGATATACCAAATTCCAACATCCTAGAAGGAAAAATTGAATGATGGAAAATTACATACCTACTAATTTTAAATAAATACACTGCGTTAATTTCTTGGAGCAGCGTATTTCAGTAAAGTTGTAAAATGTTAACGCCATACACAAATTTATTCACCAAAATACAAATAAAATATGATTCTTCTTCTAATAATAATAATAAATGCTTTATTGACAGTGTTAAATGTGATATGATACAATAACATTTTATTTTGGCTTTGAAAAATGGATTTGAATGGAGTTATTGTACATGTTTGAAACAACATAATTTTTTAACATGTCAATCGGGCGCCGGTTCAGCTCATCGCAAATGCGATTGCTGCTTTTCAACCTGGAGCCTACTCTGAAGATTCAAGTCTGTTAAAAAATAAAATGCACAGTGTTTGCACATATGCTCGCTTTAGATATAGAAAATGTCAGGTATTTCGCTCCATCCACCCAAAAGCGCACTCTGCGAAAATGTTTCTTAAAGGCAGAAACTGATTTTATCTTAAGCTCATTCGGTAGATTATTCCACAGAAGTGCCTCATGGTAAGAAAACAATCGACAAAATAGAGCAGCTGTACATACATATGTCGGGGTATAATGATAACGTTTTTATGTCATATTGATGTGGTGTACACTTCTGCTATAAAGTTTTCGGAGTACGAGACATGCCACTGGCAGTAAGAAATTTTATGCTTTGCAATTATGAACCTTATAGCTTTTACAACCGTACCTGCTACCCCGATAATAAAACCGGTCATCGCAAACACAGCGATTTAACACAGATGCGTACTTATTCAACCAACTTGAATAATCTGCTAGAAAGACTTTCATTGTAGTTGGATGGATAAGAAATTTAACAAAATTTATTATCTAAATATTATAACATGTGTAGTAAATAATGTGTGCATTATGAAATTAAAATTTCTGAAACTTTGGCAATTGAAATTAAATAAGTCAATAAAATAAAATCTGTTATTTTTCGTTAATTAAATTTAACTTTCTAGTTTCATTAAATACACATATGTTTTGCAACTAATTAATGGCTTTGTTGAGCAGAACTTCTTAGCATTTATATTATTATATTAAGAAACAAATTTAAATAATCTAGCTCATTCTATATATTTTTTCAAATACTCAAAAATCATTCACATATTTTCACAAAATAATTGTTATACGATTTAATCATTTTCTCTTAACTTCTAGATTAATGAAAACTTGCCAAACTTTGTGGATGAACTTTTCAACTTATTTTACTGATGACAGATTTGAGAAGAAACTAAAAAGAAGAATATTATTTTTTCCTCTGTGGCGTAGAATGAAATATGTATATTATTTTTAACCCAAGTATTACATTTTTTAACTATTACACATATCATTCTATATTCATTTATACATTTATTTTACTTGTTTCCAATAATCAACACATAATTTTTGTTTTATGCATACTTGATATATAAAATTGTTTTAGATTTTTTTTTATATATTGTGCATCCTATACCATGAGTTTTTTTTACTCTGAACATGCAATGTAAATATCCCTATGGTCAATTTTAGAAAAAATAATAACACTTATTTTTAGTAAAAACATTTTAACTGTTTCAAATGTCCTTCACGTTTTAAATACTAATGCCAAACGATTATCAAATTCTTTCATAGTATTTTTTTAAATATTTCAGACATAATTCATGACTTTCATAACTGACATTAACATCATATTTGTTTTATTGAAACTTGTTTGCATATTCTGCCATGCATTGACATGTTTTTTTTTATAACTGAACCTGGAAATATTTACCTTTTATGTTTAGAGTTAATAAAATAAGTCACGGTATGTATAGATGCTTTATTTTAGGATCCGCAGAAAAACATAACAGCATAAAAAGTCATAGGTTTTTATATGTGATATCTCTTTATCACAAAGAACAAAAGGGAATCATAAAACAGAGGTTCGGTAAAATGAAACATAATTTTTCTTGATGTCGAAAATATTTTACATGAATAGGTTTCTTGACAAGTGAATAAGACGTGTATGATAAAATTGAATTGAAAATATCAATATATTAACATTTATAAAATAAAGATGACGTGAAAAAATGTAAAATATAACGGAAATGCTTAAATAGCATAATAGAAACCGCTTAAATAGCGACATCCTGCGATCGCTTCTGCTGACGAAGCCCCAAATAGGACTGAAACAGCTGTACAGAGGAACGGGACAAAATAACTAGAATCAAAATTGTGAGGTCTTCTATTTACTTAAAAATAAATAAAATCGAACATATGTCCTAATTGTTATTATTTTCTTAAAATTATGTGAGCTTTCCGTATGGCAAAGCTTGTCGGTGAGCTAATAAATCACTCTGTATTTCATATTAACGAAAAATCTATTTATGTATTTCTCGTAATGAAAATTTTAGAATCCACAGAAAAACATACACAAACTACAAACGAATAAAATTTTTGTGAAGTCAAACAAACCAGAAGTGTATAAAGGCAGAAATTTGGTATAATTATAATTTTTCAGATTAATTAACATCGTCGATCCTTTATAGCAATTCGACATTTATATGTCTTTATAATATGATCTGAAATCCTGTTATTTAACAATATAAAATATTCTAATTAAAAAAAAAAACATTTTCTGTTCAATTTTTAGCAAAAGAGAACAAACAAATTCGCCACCGCGTCCGCGTTCGCTACCGCGCGTCGCCTCAATAAATACTCGGAACCAAATACTGGCAACGAAATTCAACAAACCATAAACATCTGCACCGGTCGGGGTTTAATAGGACCTAAGTAAACAACCCTCCTATCGGGGTGCGGAGAAAGTGTCTCTGTTCCTTAAGGTTCGAAATATATTAGGCCCGTTTCAATAAGGTTCAAATTCGAACGATTTTATTGCTTTTCATTTCGAAACTTTTAAGCATTAGTGTACGTCTGTTCGAAAGCTAATTTTGTTGAAGAGATATTGAGGAGCTTTGCCAGATATTATTTTATTAAATAGAGTTGCAGAATGAAGAAAATGCCTAGCTCGCATGTTTAACCATTTAATTTCTATAAGGCGGCGTTCGCACGAGCGTTTTCTGAAACGTTCAAGCACTCGCTTTTTCTATCGTCGTGAATAGAACTTATCGGTTTAAATATACGTGCTCACACTAAAGCGCTTTTTTAAGTGTGAACTAAACTATTAAATCTGATGTATTCTGTTGAGGGCGTTAGAAAAAGCGAGTGTTTGAACGTTTTAAAAAACGCTCGTACGAAGAGGCCAAGTATGAGAAATTGTTTCGCGTCGTCTAATCCCGACAAATCTTAAACACGAATTTTGCACATGCTGAATTCTTTTTTTGTCGACAGCATCTAAACAAGTCCCACAAATAGTATCACAGTAATTAAATAGTCTCAGGACTAATGTGATGCATAAATAAAGCTTGCGAATTGGCGATTTGAAAAAAATTTGTTAGAGTGCTATATGCTTTACGCAGTAGATTATTAAAATGATTTTTGAAGTGCAGGTCCGTATCGATCAACATCCCTAATAAACTAATCAAAACAGTTAAGGGGTCAAGTTTTTAAACGACTATCGGAAATTGGACTATATCTTTATAAAAATTAGTAGTTTCAAAACTCACAGTTTTTATGAACATTAGTTTAGAGTTTGCAATTCATATATCAACATTTTGTAACAAAAATTGAAAATTAATGAAGAAGAAGCCAAAAAGAAACAGAAAAAATGTCATGAAAAATTTTTGTTCTAAATGTTATCATATTATTTTTTGAATTTTTAATTTTTAATAACGATATAGGTGCTTTCTGGCTTCAATGAAAGCTGCCCAGCGTTTTGACATATTTCATGTTAATCCTCGGATGGTGTCTTGTGGAATTTGCTCCTATTTTTCCAAAAGAGCATTTTCTAGCTCCTGGAGTGTAAGTGGTGCATTTTACCGATTTCAGACTCAAGTACCCAGCTCGTTCTAAAGATGTTCAAAGGCATTAAGGTCAAGATTGCATGCTGGCCAAGGCAAAGTGGCGATATTTTCCTCTTACAGATACTCAGCAATGATTCTCGCAACGTGTGCCCGGGCACTGTATTGCATTAAAATAAAATTCTCAACTGCAGCATGTGAACGAGGTTGTACTAGGAACTGGAGGACCTCATCTATGTAACACCGTCTAGTTAAAGTTTCGTTTCTTATGACAACAATACGTGGGCTGCTGGAAAAGTTTCTGGAAACGGTATGAAAAAACGCATATGAAATTTGGTAAACGGTATCATTGTTTTTCGAAGTATTCGCCTTTGACGTCATTGCATACACTCGAACCAATTTCTAAAGCACATTTTCCACTCTAAAGATGGTACCTCAGAAACCAGTGTCCGGACTGTTTCAACCGCTGCTTCAGCCGACGAAAATCGCTCACCACGCATTTTATTTTTGATATTTGGGAACAAAAAGAAATCATTAGGTGATAAATCAGGTGAATATGGACAATGAGTCATTAATTCAACATTTTTGTTGGACAAAAAATCAACTGTTTGACGGGCTGAGCGAGAGCTGGCTTTGTCATGATGAAGAATAGTTCGTCGATTTCGATTGTTTCTTCTTATTTGATCGATGACTTCCAGCAAACAAATTGTAGTATACCAATCAACATTCACGGTTTTTCGATCCTTTAAAGCCATGGTTGCTACATGTCCAGTTAAACCAAAGAAACAAGCAATCATTTGTTTCGCAGCACTGCGTGAACGGACAACTTTTGTTGGTTTTGGTTCATTTTGAAATACCCAAACAGTAGATTGTTGTTTGCTTTCTGGCTCGTACGAATAGATCCACGTTTCGTCACCAGTAACGATGTTACAAACTAAATTTGAACGACCTCCATTGAATCTCTTGAGCATTTCTTCACACCATTTGACAGGACCCTGCTTTTGCGCTTGTGTTAAATTGTGTGGGATCCAACGACTACAAAGCTTTCGTACGTTCAAATGATCATGCAAAAGCTGGTATATTGCTTTCATGTCAATGCGTAAGGGTGCTTGAATCTCACGGTATGTCACATGTCGATCTCGCTCAAGCATTTCACGCACAGCATCTACATTAGTGGCAACAACAGATGTTGATGGACGACCTTTAGGAAATTCGTCACTGAGAGAGGTACGTCCACGCTTGAATTCGGCAAACCAATTATAAACACTGCTCTTTGATGGTACTTCATATCCAAAAGCCAAATGAAGCCGATCGAGGCATTGTTTCGGCGTTGAAATCGTAAAAAATAACTTTTTCTCAAATGCTTTACAAACAAAACTAGTTAACTTGGATGGGAACTGTCAATAGAATTATAGGCGAAAAACGTCAAATTTTTCAAATATGACAGTTGATAAACGCTAACAATTCTAGACCTACTAGATTCCAGAAAATTTTCCAGCAGCCCACGTATCAGTTTGTTGTCGATTGGAATACCATCCCAGATCATTACAGAAGCGGGACATTTTTTTGAGTTCTATTGGAAAGAAACGGTTCCCCTAGTCGTCGCCATACTCGAACTCGTCCATAATTTGAACATACTGCAAACGTAGACTTATCAGTAAATAAAGCGTTTCTTCAATGTCGTATCTGCTAATTATGGTGTTCTTGATTGAATTGCTCTCGCGCTTTTCGCTGATTTCTGGTTAAACGCTTTATTTTGGCTGGACGTCTGGCCCTCAGGTTAGCTTTTCGAAATCGACCCGTCACTGTTTGATCGAAAATCGGTCGAGTTGTAGCCTAAAATAGATCATTTTGTGAAGTACGCGATGTGCTGGTACGTTTCCGAAGAGCGCGTAAACGTAAAAATCGATCGTCTAAGAGTGTGATTGCACTCTGATGGACTTGCCAAAGACAACGAGTAATATTTTCAATATTCTGGTGTCGCTTTCAAAGCTTCCATATTACAGTCCGTCGTACATTGACTTCCTTAGCAACTTATCGCTGTATCCTGTTTTCTTGCAGAAGTGTAACAGCCGCACTGACTTCTGTTGGTGTCATATGGCTTCATACACCTTGTTGAGCTACCACCTTACGTTGTGTGACTGTAGAAGTGTTATATCAGGTAAGAAAGAAAGAAATTGCAAATTGAATCTTAGCGAATACCACAATTACTTTTACGATTATCACTTCAACTACCTCTTTCTCGTAATAAAGCGGTTCTATGACAGCTGAAATTTTTCTGAGTAACAGAGATGGTTCAAGCAATAATTGACTAGCCTTTCAATATTTTTATTCATTTCGTGTTAGCTTAGCCAACGCAAGAAACTTTGACCCCTTAATTATTTTGAGTAATTTATATCAGATGTTTGGACGAATTTTAGTGATATGCCACGTAAGTCAATTAGTTGAGAATGAACTATTTGCTCCCTCAAGTCTTTCTGCCCAAATAACATGACAGATGATTTTGAAGAGTTGATGTTTAATCCATGATTCTCAGACACTTTGATCGTAGCTTCCAGATCAGTATTTATGTTAACAACTGACGTATCGAGGTTATCAGGATGAAACGTATACTTTAATTGAGTATCGTCAGCGTATGCATATAATTTACAAAACGCAAGGGCCTTATGAAAGCTGCCGGTATATATGATATACAGCAAAGGACCACAAATACTGCCTTGCGCTACACCGGAGGGCATTTAATGTATATCAGAAAGTTTATTTCCATTTTTTTTCCTGAAATCTTCCTTTTAAATAATGACGAAAATATTCGACAGTTTCCGCGCTTAAACCTATGTGACGGAATATTGATAACAATATATCATGATTTATCATTTCAAAGGCTTTAGTGCAGTCCACTGTGACCAACAGCGCTAGATGTTTACTATCACAAGCCGTAAATAAATCGCCTGTTACGTTCAACAGAGCAGTAGTGCAGCTAAAGTTTGGTCTAAAACGGAATGGTGTTGAGGTAAAATATTATTTTGACTTAGATATGCTCGTACTTGATTATCAACTACCCTTCCTAGTACTTTAAAGATAGTTGACAGGATACTGATAGATCTGAAGTCTAAGTTATGAGACATCTTTACGTTTAGATCTGAGATACACTACAGATTCCTTCCAGCAGTCCGGAAATACATTTTCCAGAAGTCAGGTATTAATAATGTGGGTTAAAAATGGCAGAATAAACGGACAGCATATCCTAATCATATTTATATTAACGCCATCTAACCCAGTAGCTTCCGACTTTATGCTGGAAATAATTTTAGCTACATCTTCCTGTGCAATGATATTTAGTGTGAATACTTCGATGAATTGTACTCGCGAATTAAGGTATTTCTGGATAATGTCTAACTTGCGTGGATTTATTGTTCGTTGGCAAAATAATTATTAAATGCATTTACGTCAGAGTTATTTTTTTACTTTTGTTAACCAAATGTTTGTTTACAGATTTCCATAATGATTTGGTATTAGTATTTCCTTTTGCACTGCAGAACATATTTTCGCAACGTCTCATACTACCATCACCATTATATGTATTACCATGAGCGGAAGTTTGGTTTTTGTTTAAATCTTTTAAGTGCGTTATTTCTAAGTGAGATCATTTCCCTAATGGTGTCTGTTAGTGATGGTGACCGAAATTTAATGGATTTAATTGTGTTTATTGGTGCGTGCTTATCAAACACACGTAAAATATTCAGGTTAAGAGAAAGAAGAAATTAGGAAATAAAATTTGCCGATTTACATCTGGCAGGTGAATCATATCGTTCCACTAAACAGATTCTAAATCACGAAGAAATGATTCGCAGTGAAAATTTTTGAAAGATCTGAAATTTATGAATTGAGGGTGACTTCGATTGCTTGTTAGAGAAATATCGCAATACACTAAATGGTTATCGAATAATACCTTATCTATCACGCCACTGCCCTCTAAATACAGTGTGTCCGTAGTGATAATTAAATCCAAAAGAGTTGATAAGAACTGAGCTGTTCTTGTAGGCTCGTTTATAACTTTTTTAAGCCCATAATACTCCATCCATATTAGCACGTGTTGACGTATACGTATACGTTGTCTTACAACTTTCCCGAAAAATTAATTTTCCGTAATTCTATTTTTTTTCTAGAATGTTGAAATTTGACGTGTCTCCCTAATTTCAGATGAGAATCATTTTATCTTAATAAAATTTTCTCCTAAATTGAAAAGGAAGATTACTTTTCCTACATAGATTTTATTTCATTTTGTCTTAATTCCACTATTTCGAAGCCTTTCGACTATGTCATTGATTATTAGAAACTGAAATTCGCTTAAAATGCTTAAAATGTTAAGCAGAACGTAAGTTAACATCAGACAAAGTTTTTACTTCGCAAGACCCTATGACAACAGTTAAAAAAAGCACTGTATAAAAAGGTGACCTTATTTTTTGATGTTTTATTCACGCTGAAAATATCGGAAGACATTTCTGAATCACGGTGTATATTAATTCCCCAAATATAAACTTTACCTGACTCAACTATTAAAACATCAAACAACTAAATTTGAAAAATTGAAATGTAAGAAGTTTCTCTGCAAAAATTATTTTCTGTATTATATCAACAGAAAAGTGGAACTAGAACCGACAACCAGTAAATATAAATCAAATAGAATCGCCGCGCGAGAACACTGTCCCGGAAACAATTCCCGTAAATAGGAACTTACAGATTACTCCACCGCACATCCGTATTCACTGACAGAAATAATGCCCTTTCGGCAAAATAGTCTCACTGTGTATTATATGTCATGAAGAGCCATGAACGTGGTTTGGAATCAATTTTCAATTTAGGCGCACCTTCCACCTATCTGGGTTCAATATATCCGTATATTGTTACGAGTGTATTTATTGCATATCGTGATACTTGCGAAGAAGATTGCATGCTTTAAATATCCGTATCTTGTAGTAAATAAGTAATATTTTCTGAAGTAAGAATGATTCATTTGTTAAATTCGAGAAACAAACTATGTATATGGCTTCATCATCTAACTTTACGTTCAAAGCCATAATAAATTTTGTTAGATGATATTATCTTCATTTCACCATTATAACTTGCAAACACAACTCTTATTGATTATTAATAAAGTATGCAATGTAGACAATGCTATTAATAAAACTAATCTAAATATTAATTAGAAACTTTAAAGGAGTAAGCAGACACTCGTACAGGATCACGAGCGGAGTTATAATCTAAAAAGAAATCGAAGGGATTTTCTCCACCTGGGCCCCCCCAAAAGAATCTCGGCAAATTTCAAACATGTACAGTGAAGAGTAATATCTCCCGAATAAAATTTAAGAAAATCGAAAATTATTTTGTGCTTGCTTATCGACTTTGATCATTTGTTTACTTCTGCTTGTTGTGGTAGTCAGAAGGGATTAGGTAGTAATTTAATTTTTATAGGACGTATTGCTTTTATTGTTCTGCATGTTGTGTAATGGAATAAATAAAAATCCATCTGTCTATTGTTTGTGCTTTTAATAAATGTTCTTAAATAGGTCGGATCTGATGTTAAGCCCTGTTTAATGAGGTTACACTGAACGATGTGTTTTAAGTATGTACACTGAGAAAAATAAAATGTTCAGTCAACCATAAATGTATTCAGTTAACAAAATTTTTCATTCGACTATTAGCAATAATGTCTGGTAATTGAAGGTAAAAAGGTCTACAGGTCGGCGGTCTTAATTTAGTTTTAAGGGTAATGTGCCACCATACTTGCGCATTTCAATTGAACTTTCGGCGGAATTGTGAGTTAAGATTATTTAAATCCGCCAGACGACGGAACTCCGAAATTTAGTACAAAGTTGCGCCGGAGCCGGCGGACGTTTAGCCACACCGGTAGAACCATTCTATACGAGCGCTAAAAACGCGGCAGTTGCAACGCCGTGTTAATGTCAGTTGAACAACTCATACGCAAGTTTTATCTTAAAGCGGCAGATTAATCTATACGGACGTTTTCAGCGCTTTGTAGGTCGGCACATATAAATTGTTCAAGTGACGTTAACGCGATGCTGCAACTGCTGCGTTTTAAGCGGTCGTATAGAATGACCCTTAATGTTAAGCTCATGAATCAAGTATGTGTCAAGCCTAATAAAGTGAGATCTAACTTGTCTATGTAAGCGAAACCTTGTTGCCTTTATTCAGAAAATTTGCTCAGACTGGCACAATCGTCAGAAACTTTTATGATTCTCGAGAATTCAAACACCGAGTTCCTCCGGCATAATTGATTACATGAACAATTCGTCGTGTGGTAACGAACTATTTGAACCTCTTGAAACCAGTAGGTAGTTTTCAAGTAGGTAGGTGTGTGAGTGCAATTCTTCTTAATTCCGAAGCGGTGGAAATTAATTTCATTTCGAAATAACGTCTGAAGAACGCATGTCTTCTCTTTGGTGTTTACCTTTTTCTGCGAGTTTCAAGGAAGTAAATATGAAGCCTAACTATCAAAGTTTACAGAAGCAGTCAAGTGTATAACTTTGAGCAACAGAAGCACCAAATGATATAATAAGAAAAACAATCGAAAGGACAAAGTTCATTTTATTTTTTAATTCTATGTGTAATATAATTTTGAATTGAAATAAAATACAAATCCCTTTCTGTTTAAAATCAGATTAATATTCGAATAAAACCTCATGAATAATTTATGTATATTTAAGTGTAATTTACTCAACGAGACCACGCAAAATTCCTCTTATTTTCGATTAGTTCTTGAAGAGCGCACCGAAAAAAATCTGCGATTCTGTTAAGAGAGATAAATTTTAAATCGAGTCACAATCTCTACTTCCCCCGAGTAAATAAATTCAACAAGTTTTATTTAGGTGCCATCAATTCGTGTTAAATTCAGATCCGCTGTACACTCGTCAACGAGATAAATAGACCGCGTTTATTTGATTTTGCCTTTTTCGTTGAAATTTTCACGCCGCCGAGTGAAGCAACTTCCCGTCCGGCATTCATAATTCAGTTTTAAATACTATTTGCGACGTAATAGTATAATATTTTTAAATTTGCGTTTTAAATTTGATTTTCAACGTCGCTGCCTACAATATGTATCATCATTTATTTTAAGATTTCGCTGCTGCATTATATTCTTTGATAAAGCAGTTAATTCCGGACTTAAAAAAATGAAATCTTACGAATGAATTTTAGTAGCACAGTAGCAAAGATTATTAAAAATTTAGCAATGAACAGGTGTTCCAGACTCCAAGGAAGTAAGAAATGACCTTTTGACTCACTCAAAATCAACCAGTAATTTAAGGTATAAAATGCATTGAAGATAGTATGTATGTTTTTTTGTTTTTTATCTTTTGGATCACAGAATTCACTATTATTAACTAAAATAGTGGCAAATGGAATAAGGGGTTCATCATTAAATATTTATCTAGGGTTTCCAACACTAAAATTTAAAAACCAGAACAAGGCTACTTAAAAATCCGGATTGCAAAGGTATTTCAAAAAAATCATTTTTCATTTATTATTACAAAATCCCGAAACCGTTAAATTTAAATTTTAAAAGTACAAAGATCAATATTATCGCATTAGACAGAATTGTCAAAGTGATTAACGAAACTTATTTTTCAAGTACTTGTAGTTAATACTTACTCTTGGTTAAAGCATATTAAAGCTTTGCTCACATTACAGCAGCAGATTTATTTAGTACCTAGAATGTTAGAGATTCGGAAAACTATCATGCGATAATATGATTATATTATAGTTAGCAGAGTGTTATAAGTACAAGTACTTTTGGTCTTCTATTTGCACTATAATTAAAGACTATTGTATTTAGTGACCTATAACAATAAGTACACGCACTGCTCTGGAGCAAAGAGTTTTGAATTCAGTTTTCCGTTTGAAATTTAGGTTTCCTTCAGGGTGACGAAATTAACACCAAGAAAATGGCTGTACCGCTACCGAGCCGTTTCACGGTTTTTCATCATTTTTTCAGTCTACAAATTTTTAAAAATTAAAATTTTTGACGTTGTATGTGCATTACTTTTACGTATAATTTACGAATGTTATATATTTATTTTTTTAAATATTTATGTATAATTGTAAACGTAAAATGTTTTAAACACATTATAAGAATTTTATCACGGATCTCCAAACGATGAGGCCTGCAATCTCTGCCTTAGGGTAAGTTCACACCGAAGCTGTGATGACAGATGATAGATGGCTTTTTCTGCTCGCGGAAAAATAAGCCTATTTACTTCTCTGCCTTAGGGTAAGTTCATAACGAAGCTGTGATGTTAATGATAGATAGTTTTTTTTTTATGCTCGCAGAAGAATTGCCCATTTAATTTTCACTGCTATAATCGCTTATATGAGCGCTTGTAGTCTCAGTTCGGTTATGAATACAAGAATTTGATGCGTGTTTCTTTGTACCGGCGCTATTCGAAATCTCCGCTATCATCTATCATTACAGCTTCGTTGTGAACTTACCCTTAGCCACGGGGCTGTTCGCAACTTATGTTAAATATTTCATACATAAGACAGTACATAGGCGGAATCTTTGACAAGCTCTTGATGCTCGTAATTTTGGGCAGCAGCAAGTCCGTTTCCCCACTAATAAGTACTTATAAGAAAAACTTGCAATTAAGTACTATTGTACTTGTACTTATTGTATTTATAAGTAGTACCAGCGCAGCTCTAATAGTTAGGACAATGTTAAGAATATCTTAAAAATTTTGCTGCATATCGGTTTTGATTTGCAACAAAATTTTTAAAACTTTCTTTATGCTTTGACAGCAAGTATGGTCGCCTTGCATGGGGGACTTATTAGGTAGCAAATCCGCTTCAGTTTGTCTATCCTACTGCAATGTCAGGTCAAAAAGCGATTGTATGATGTCGCTGTTTAATCAGTTAAGAATATCGTTCAAAAATTTAACCAAAAGAAAAAAATAATAATGAGGAGGACATGTGTCTTGTTTCATTATTATTTACTAAAAAAACACATAAAAGAAACAATCAAAAAATATATCGAAATCATATGTTATTAAACTATTGCAGAAAATACACACTGTGTTTGATTATTTTTTTGTTTGTTGTTGGTTGTCGTACATAGGGTGTCCTCTGCTTGATTATCAGCCTTTGTTAATAAATAACACGTGCACGTTTTTTCTACGTTTTTATTCGATCGCCATGTTGTTACACACACACCTGATGTTGGTTGCTGAATGCTGCTCAAAACAACGGTACCAACTTTGAAAATACTAAATGTACATTTCATGAATCTCAAACTCACTGCATATTTTCAAATTGAAAACGTGTGTTGATTCGATATAGTGGACTGTATTTCTTTGTGTTTGTTTGCAGAAAAATTTCGCTGGTACAATTACCTTTTTTTATATGAAAGTTTTTTATTTATATTGCAATTGTTTTTTTTTTTTACAAGTGTATGTGATTCATTAAAATGAACGTAAAAATCGTGTTAACATAGCTCCCCGCCTTGAACATTTTTTTTTTTTAAGAAAGTGTTCAAATATTCATAAATTGCAGGTAAGTATGAACTGATTGTAATAATGAAAATGAATTATTTTAACTGTTTTTAACATGCACAATTTCACTGTCACTACTGCCATTTTCAGGTACTGGAAGGGGACACAACTTCGCTACTGCTCGCTTGAAATTGCCTTTATGAGTCTTGACTGTAGCAACTCGAACTACGTTGTCGTCACCGGGATGAAGCTCTACTATTCTTCCAAGGAGCCACTGGGAAGGAGGTAAGTTATCCTGTTTGATTATTACCAAACTTCCAATCTTTAGCCCTGGATTTTTGCTCTTCCATTTCTTTCTTTCTTGCAGATGATACAAATATTCTTGTGACCACCGCTTCCAAAAACTTTGTACCAACTGTTGCTGTAACTGGAAACGCGACAGCCTGTTTGTTGGTGTGTCCAGCAATTGCGGTTCTGGAATAGCAGTCAATGGTTTGCCAATCAAGAAATGAGCTGGAGTTAGTGGCTGCAGATCATCAACATCCGATGACAGAGGGTATAAAGGTCTAGAATTTAAAGTTGCTTCTATCTGTGTTAAGATTGTGTAAAATTCTTCATATGTTAATTTTGTGTCATTAATTACTCTTGATAAATGATGTTTTATGTTTTTTATGTTTGATTCCCAAAGCCCTCCGAAATGAGGCGAGTTTGGGGGAATAAAATGCCAGGTTATATTTTCATTTGTACAATAATTTGTTATTTCTGTTTTAGAGTTTGAGAAAAATTCATGCAAGGCAGATAGTTTCTTAGCTGCTCCGATAAAATTTGTTGCATTATCTGAATATAAATGAGCTGGTTTGCCTCTTCGTGATGCAAATCTTCTCAAAGCAGCAAGGAATGTTTCGCTTGATAAATCTGTCACAAGTTCAAGATGCATAGCTTTAGTAGAAAAGCAGATGAAAAGACAAATGTAGCCCTTTATAGTCTTTGAACCTCGACCTTTGCGATCTTTTATATTAAAAGGCCCTGCATAATCTATTCCCGTGATATAAAATGGATTATTAACTGTAACTCTTTCTTTTGGCAAATTTGCCATTATTTGATCAAAAGATTTTGGTTTAGATTTAAAACATCTGATGCAACCTCGCACTACTGACTTAGCCACACTCATTCCAGATGTAACCCAAAAATGCTGTCTTACTGTAAATAATAACAATTGTGGACCTGCATGAAGTAATGTTATATGCGTATTTTCAAAAATTAGTTTTGCTAAACGATGTTTTCCCGATAAAATCAAAGGATGTTTCTGAGCAAAATCTAAATAAGAGTTTTTTAATCGACCACCGACTCTTAATAAACCTTCAGTATCAATGAACGGAGCAAGGGATAATAAATTGTGTTTTGGCTTTAAATTTTTATTATTTAGTAATAAATTAATTTCTTGAGGAAAACTGTCTTGTTGTGACAATTTTATTAATTGTTTCATACTGAGATCTAATTCTGCAATAGTCAAATATCCGTACGGCCGTTCAGATTTTTGTTTCTTAATGTTTAAGATGAATCGTAAAATGTATGCCATTGTTCTTTTCAACCTATTCAAACTAGAAAACCTTTCGAATATCTGAAAATTATTTTCAACAGTAGCTGAGCAAACATTATTTTTAGAATATTTAATTGAAATTGAGAATGCGGATGATGGCCAATGATTAGTTGGAAGAGACAACCATGAAGGGCCGTTCCACCACAATTGAGACTTGAGTAAATTTTCAGGAGAAATTCCTCGTGATGTAAGATCGGCAGGATTATCTTTTGTGTTTATGTACTTCCAATTACTAATCTGTGTTAATTCTTGAATTTTAGAAATGCGATTTCTTACAAAAATTGGTAATGAATGAGATGGAGAGTTAATCCAGTGTAATATTATTTGAGAATCTGACCATAGATGATATGAGCATTCGATAGTGAATGATTTTTGTACTTTGTTAATTAATTGACTTAACAACAAAGCACTGCACAATTCTAATCTTGGCATAGTTAAACATTTCAGTGGAGCAACCTTTGTCTTTCCGCATAAGAGATTAATTAAAATCTTTTCTTTTTGATCGATGCTGCGAACGTATACACACGCACCGTATGCGTTTTGTGACGCGTCACAGAAACCATGTAATTCGATTTCTGTAGAATTTTTACAAATGACGTGCCTATCTAATTTGAGTTGATTTAATTTTGTTAAATTATTTCTGAATCGTATCCACGTAGCTTTCAAATCGTCTGGAATAGGATCATTCCAATCTAATTTAAGAGACCATAGTTTTTGAATAATTATTTTTGAGAAAATAGTGCATGGGCTTAACAAACCTAATGGATCAAAAATCCTTGCTACGTCAGATAAGATTGATCGTTTATTAATTGATAAAGAATTTTCAAAATTTTTGATTTGAAAACCTAATGTATCAGATTTACTGTACCATTTTATTCCTAAAGTTTTTGAAAACTCATTATCTCCTAAATTTAAAACACTCACAGGTTCATTTTCATTTTGAAACTCTTGCAAGAAAAGCTGACTATTAGAATTCCATTTTCTTAATGGGAAACATGCTGAATTTAGAATTGATGCAATTTCTTTACATACATTGATTGCAACTGTTTCAGAATCAAAACCTGTTATGAGATCATCAACATAAAAATCATTTTTTATTATTGAAGATGCGAAAGAAGATTTTGTTTGATATTCATGAGCCAACTGCTTTAAGCATCTTATGGCTAAATACGGAGCAGATCTAGTGCCGTAGGTAACTGTATTTAAAGTGTAAATGGAAATTGGATCGTCTGAACTAAATCTCCAAACAATATTTTGAAGATGTCTGTCATCAGGATGAATGACGACCTGCCTATACATTTTTTCTATATCTGCCGAAACTGCAAAAGGATGTTGTCTGAATTTTATGAGTATAGAAAATATTTCATTCTGAATGGGTGGCCCTGTAAATTGTAAATCATTAACTGACCAACCTGAATCAGAATTCGCTGATCCATCAAAGACTACTCTTAGTTTAGTAGTCAAACTTTCTTGTCTAAAAACACCATGATGTGGCAAAAAATATGCTGTATTGGAAGGAATTAAATTTACTTGAGACATGTGGTTTAAATCTATGTATTCTTTTATGAATTGAGAATATTGAAATTTTAGATTAGAATCGTATGAAAATTTACGTTCTAATTGTTGTTGACGTTTAATTGATAATGGTTTTGAGTTACCTAAATTAGAAGCAGAATGTTTTAGTGGTATTCGAACAATGAACCGTCCTTCTTCATTTCTAGAAAACGTTTCTAGGAAATGTTTTTCGCAATAAACATCATCGGAAGACATAGAATGCTCGTTATTAATTTCCTCTATCTCCCAAAATTTCTGCAATTCAGAATCAAGATTGCTGTGAGTTTTAGAAAAATTGCAATGAATTTTTGAAATGGATTCTGAGATGGTACCTGATATAATCCAACCGAATTCTGTGTTTTGAAGAACTGGCATATTCTTACCCAACTGAATTCTTTGATGATGAAGAATATTCCAAAAAATACCTGCACCAATAAGTACATCTATTTCACTAGGCTCGGTGAATTGAGGATCTGCCAATTGAATGTTGGCTGGAATATTCCATGAGCTGGTGTTGATAGTGAATGAAGGCAAATTACCTGTAATTGTGGGCAAAATAAAACAACAAAGATTAGTAGAAAATTCATAATTGAGTGAATATATCACAATGTTGCATTTTTTTTTAATGACTGATGAAACGCCATTGATTCCTCCAATGGTCATGTTTGTTGAATGTTCTTCTAATCCTAACTTTTTGCAAAATTTTGAAGTAAGAAAATTTGACTGAGAACCACAGTCAAGTAAAGCTTTTGCAGTATGAATGTTGCCAAAAACATCTGGAACTAAAATTGATACAGTGGAAAGCAGAACATGTTGATTAGGATAATGACTTGTGAAACTAACTTGTGGCGAAATTGTTGTTGATGCATTTGGATGAATTGTTTTTGATGTAATTGGTTCACGTGTATATAATAATTCTGGATGAAGTAAAGTGTTATGTTTAGCTTTGCACTTTTTACAAAATCCAGATCTGCAGTTTTTAGTTGTGTGGCCTGAACGTAAACAGTTATTACAAAGATTCAGCTGCTTTACTGTTTTTAATTTATCTGACAAATTTAATTTTAAGAATTTTTCACAATAATAAATTAAATGTGCCCCATTACATACAGGACATTTCACATTTGAGGATATTAACGAAACTTGTTTGATATTATTATGTAACTGTTTATGTTCTTTGGCAATTTTATTATGATTGATTTCAAGTGTTTCTAGAAAATCTGCTCTTGAATTCAAAAAACTCTTGAATTCAGAAAGTGTTGGGAAATTATTGCCTGTTTTAACTTTTTCCCATTCCCGAACAGTAAATTTGTCTAATTTTGACGTAATTAAAAATATCAACAAAGTGTCCCAATGTTCTGTTGGTTGTTCTAGTGTTTGAAGAGCTCTTAAATGTTTAAAAATGGTATCTATCAAGTCTCTTATTCCTCTTGAGGACTCCTTTGTAAGTGAATTTAATTCAAACAGAGATTTGATGTGATTATTAATTAACAATCTGATGTTATTATACCTATTGCAAAGTAGTTCCCATGCGATTATGTAATTTTCGGATGAGAATTCTAGAGACTGTATAACCTTTAGTGCGTCACCTTCTAGTGAAGCACGTAAATAATGATACTTCTGAACATTGTCAATTGATTTGTTTGAATTAATTAGTGACTCAAAAGTATCTTTGAATTCCAACCAATTATCATATGCACCGTTAAATTTTGCAAGTTTAATTGTTGGAAGTTTAATGTTGTGAGAAATACCGTTTTGTTTTGAGGAATCTGATATGCCAGTGATACTGTCGCTTTGAATTTGGATGACAGGTGTGCAGACTTGCTTTAAAATAAATTTTGCGTCTGTGATTGCGGATGAATGCTTTTCAGTGAAATCTTCTCTCTCTAAATATTGCCTTTCTAAGTCATCTTCATCGCAAATATATTCTATTTTACTCTGAGTTTCATCAAATTCCTCAAACAACGATGCAAACTTGCTACTACGATCTTGCAATTCAATGATTGTTTTTTCTGCTAAAACTTGATCACTTGCATATGCATCTTGAACTGTGCGTAAATATTTTATAAAATTTGTTAGTTTGTATTTAATAGTACCTCGTTTACGCACAAGTTTTTCAGTAGATGTGACGTCTTGCATGACTTTTCAAATTCAGAAAACTATGAATTGAATTATTGTAACCTAGTTACAAAGAAATTGTGTTAATGTGTAAAAATATTTGTCAAAATATTTTCTTTTGCAAATAAATGTATAAAAGTATGAATGTGTTTTATAAATGTGTACTACCTTAACACAGATAGCAGCCTACAAATTCTAGAACTGTTCTAGAGCCTTATCTGTAGTCCTGAACGATAGTTTTCTATGCGGTGTTTCTCTTCTTCGCTGATGCGCTTAGTTCTTGTAAATCTTGAATCCGGCTCGATCGGACCAAAAAATAATATGTTGATTCGATATAGTGGACTGTATTTCTTTGTGTTTGTTTGCAGAAAAATTTCGCTGGTACAATTACCTTTTTTTATATGAAAGTTTTTTATTTATATTGCAATTGTTTTTTTTTTTTACAAGTGTATGTGATTCATTAAAATGAACGTAAAAATCGTGTTAACAACGTGTCTGAGACATATTCTACATTTGGTGTGTTGCATGAGAGGCAACATTGTTCAAATTTATTTCAATTTATTGAGCAATATATGTTTGCTTTTCAACGTGAGTAATAAATCTGTGTCTTTGTTTACTCAGTTTTTCCATCACAGTTTAACTAATTTTTTTTTATTTCTCTTATATCAATTGTAAGGACAAATGTTTTTATAGGGATAAAACGAAACTTAATTGGCCTGTTCGCATAGCATTTCTGACTGGTTTGAAACAGAATCATTTCCTCATCTATACCGGGTGTCCCGCGCCATGTGCTCACCTTTCTAGAATCTTTATTTATTAATCGATTAAGCTGAATTTTGGAGACGATAAACTAAACAAAAAATAGAATTTTTCGACATACTGATAGTCGTCATAGGACTTCCGGTTTCGCCGGAAGTGATATCCACCTTCTTTGGAACACCCTATATATTTTTACATATTTAAAATATACGGAGCATTGCATTACAGGAGTGATTTTTTCGAAACACTTGATCGCATTAGATCGAAAAAATGCGATTCATAGCTTTCTAGATTGAAAAATAAAAAAGTTTTTTTTCCGTTGTCATGGAAACCAAAATTAACAATTGATACGTATTCGGACTCGTAATGCTCCGTAGATTTTAAATATGTAAAAATATATAGGGTGTTCCAGCGAAACCGGAAGTCCTATGACGACTATCAGTATGTCGGAAAATTCCATCTTTTGTTTAGTTTATTGTCTCCAAAATTCAGGTTAATCGATTAATAAATAAAGATTCTAGAAGGGTGAGCACATGGCGCGGGACACCCGGTATAATAATTGATTTTAACATGCTATA
The DNA here is from genome assembly GCA_036172665.1 of Prosopocoilus inquinatus. NCBI lineage: Eukaryota > Metazoa > Arthropoda > Insecta > Coleoptera > Lucanidae > Prosopocoilus > Prosopocoilus inquinatus. Next base: position 49,906,244 of record CM069870.1, read on the forward strand.
AAGCGTACAACTTAGACGAATGCGTGCTTCTGACGGTTTCAAACTAATCAGAGGTTGTTGTTCGAACAGACCTAAAGTTAAACCCTGATTGAAAAACTGGCCATTAAAACGGGTACATTTTAAATTTCAAGGTTGCAACATGCTGTGATTCACCCTTCATACATTTACAGAATTTTAGTTTCTTACTATGATTTACAAAATGAAAACTTTGTTCTAAAGAAAAGACCATTTTAACAACTTTTATTCAGAGAATTAGCTCTACACCAGATTTACTTTAGCTTTAAAACGTCAATTTAAGTGAGATTAGCTGTTGCGAGTAGTAAACTAAAACATCTGTCGACACACGACTATCGAACCAACGCCAACTGCAAATGTACTAGTTTTTGAACGCGTGCTATTTAGTCTTAACAGGATCGAACGATTTACGTATATATTTTTGGTATGTATACACTCCGCAAAATGATCGCTTAGGGTACTATATTCAGAAGGAAAAACGTATGTTTAGCAACCTCAAGCGTCATAGCAACACTTAGAATCCGCTAAAAATCTTTAGCGACCTAGTACTTAAAGCTGCCATGGCAACACTTTAGCGGATTTTTTTGAGCAAGTTTCAATTGAAATAAATCAACTTTGTGACTTTACACAAAAATGTAGTTGTATCAACAAGTCGGCTATGATTGCCGATTATTGCCATTTCTGATGAGAGGGACAATTTAGACTTGCTGATTCAAAATTCGAGCAATTTAACATTAATATTGGTAATTTGGCGAGCTGGTACCAAGAAATATTGTATGTACCACGTACGCAAAATATTTTATGGGACTCCAATAGGCTGCGTTTCCCAAACTGTGGGACTCGCCCCCTTTGGGGGTCGCATAAGTCTTCAAGGAGGGGCGCAGTAGAATAAATTTAAAAAAAATTAAATGCAAATTGCAACTAATTTAACATATCTTTTACAAGAGATTGCAAATACATACAGTCGCGGGCAATAAATATTGGTCGTTATTAATTGTCACAGGTTGGCACAGATAGTATTTTACTATCGGAGGGCGTGAATCATAACATAGCTCAAAAGGGGGTGGCGAAACCAAAAAGTTTGAAAAACGCTGCATTAAGGACTCGGCTGCTTCGTCGTCACGTCCTTAACTACGATTCGTCCCCTAAAACCTCAAACTACTATTTTATGATAATTTCTAGTATCCTCTATATTTTTAAGTTTTATTAATTTTCTAATAGTTTTTAGGTGATAATGTCCATGAATGCTTTAGATCGTTGATAAATAACTTCGTTATAATTATATTAGTCTTTGAAAAATGAAATGAAATTTAAGAATCAATTTCAATCTCTGCGTCTGCTCAGTCACATGAAGGAAATCAATACATATTTATTTTTGAATCGTGAAGATTAAGAATATTTTTTTAATCTTCTGGAAGATTATTCTAACAACTTAAGTCATAATCCCGTCTCACGAATAAAACGTTTCACAACGCATTTAATTATGTCATCATTATCTTGTCTTTGTCTTTGATAATATGCAAACGCAACCAGAATATCGAGCAGGTATTAGGTGCATGTATAGATTCACCAACCTCTCCTTTGTAAGTAATACATTCATGGACGCCTTCGAACAACAAACTCTAACTTCCTTTCTTGATCTTTCCTTTTATGCCAAGTGCAAGTTCACATGGTAAAAAAGTCTTACAAAACAACAGTCATCTCAACTTCCAACATCTACACATTCATTTACCTCTAAACATTCGTTTTCCCGCAAATTATCTTTGAAATTTTTCACAACACTATTCTTTTCTAGCTACCTGTGTTTTTACAGAAGACAATATTCAGTCATATCCAAACTTTTTTAGCATAATTGAAATTGACTCTTGTCCGATGAAAACTGTAAGTAAACGGTTTTTAAACTCTAACCGGACAAAATTTTAATTGGAAAAGCAATCAACGTTTCACTACCGATTGTGTATTTGCTTTTTTTCACTCCTGACGAAGCTATCAATCGATAGTGAAACGTCTTTTTTCAATTATAATTTTGTCCGGTTAGAGTTTCAAAACCATTTACTTACTTTTAACAAAATTAGTATTCAGTTTTTTTTAAAGTAAGAGTGTAAGGCAAACGTACTATTAGACGTTTTCATTCCTTTACTCAAGCTGAGTTATCCGTTTAAGTTTGGCACGTTATATGAAACCGATCAGAACTTTGCTTTGGAATGGAAAAGAAGAGTTTTAAAAATTGAATGTAACGTTAAATTATTATTATTTTCAGAATTTCAGTTTGCCGAATTTGATACTCTCGAAATAGTTTAGAAAAGAGAATAATAGTCTAAATGTTGGTGGGATTAAATGATCTTGCACGAAATGCTTTCTTTTAAGACAGCATGTTTTAACTTTTCGTTTCACCGAAGTACTGCATGTCACGTAATTTTGGTAATTTCTTGTTTTTTGGTAACTCTTCTTCTAGAATTGTTGCTCTATAAAAATTGTGCATTTCTTGTAATTTGACACCTCCTTCTTGTTACTAATAGACAGCATTCAAATTTCACCAATAATGTAATTTAAACATATCATTAAAATATTTAATGATGTAATTGAAACATATCACATGGGTAGTTAATTGTAACTTAAAAGTAATTTTAAGAAAATACTCCAAATGTGACAACTAAATTGGGACAATGGGAGTCACTTTCATCTCTATTATTTAATAAATAAATTCTTAAGATGATATGGTGATATAGCATATTTACATTTTATGCGTATTTCTTGCATATTCAGGCAAATTAAGGTATATTTTAGCCAAAATCTTGCATATATGCGCATATTTTCTTAATTTCGGGTTGTATATAATCCCAGCTTTATTAATCACTGTCACATTAATGACTGGTTCACTTAATCGGTATTGAAAATAAAAACAGTTTAGTCCAGTGTTCCCCAAACTGTGGGGCGTACCCCATAGGGGGGCGCGTAAGTCATCCAAGGGGGGCGCAGCAGAATAAAACTAAACACAAATAAACGCAAATTGTAACTAATTTATCATATTATTTTGTGCAAGAGGTTGCATATACATTAATTGCCATAAGTTGGCAACTTGTATTTTTGATTAAAACTAATATATATACTAATTTCTGGAATTAAAACTGTCTTTTTCTTTGACACTGCCAACCAAAATTTAATGCACACGACTTTTCATATACTGTATATCTAAGACAGCTATGAAATGAGTCTTGTTATATTTAAAAAAATAAGCATTTAACAGTTATTTAGCATCAGTGATAAATTTCAAGTTCGGGTATCGGCGGTGGGGGGAGGAAGTGCGTGAACCGTAACACAGCTCAAAAGGGGGTCGCGAAACCAAAAAGTTTGGGAAACGCTGGTTTGGTCATTATGCTGCAATTTGTGCTATGTTGTAAGGAACCGCTTTACAAAATAATTTTGAATATATCAATAGCTGCTTTCTTTTCCTTGATTCAAACGCGTTTAGATTCAAAGAAAAATATTCAGGGCTATTCTGTAATATTGACATGCATATCAATTAATATGGTCTTCATTAGCTGAAGAGAACTTGATACGATTTCGTAACAATTCAAATCGATTTGCGGCTGTCAATTGAAGAGAGATGCATACCCAGGGCTATTCTGTAACGCTGATATGGTCTTCAATAATTGGATAGAACTTGGTACGATTGCATAACAATTCCAGTCGATTGCCCACCGCCAGTTGAAGAGAGATGCATACTAACTTAATATCACATTTGATACGGATTGCAAGTTGTTACGTTACTGTTTACAGAATACCTTGATTCATAGCAATAATTGCTACGCAAGAATTGTTACGTATGAAGTCCATATCAATGCTACAGAAAAGACCCCATTCAAGGCTATTCTGTAATATTGATATGCATATCAATTGATATGGTTTTCAATAATTTGATACGATTTCGTAATAATTCAAGTCGATTGCCGACGGCCAATTGAAGAGAGATGCATATCACACTTGACACGGATTGCAAGTTGTTACGAAATTGTTTACAGAATACCGATTTTGCAAGGTCACTTGATTCATAGCAATAATTGTTACGCATCAAGTCCATATCAATGCTAGAGAATAGACTTCATTCTCTTGCAAGCGGATTAATCCCCACTCCCCGTAAAATTTCAATTGCGATTGGTAATCCCCTTTCCCCTTTGAATCGCTCTATTTTTAGGACTCGTTTGGGTTGAATCGCATGTATTTATAGATGAACTGTCAGTTAAAGGTGCTTTCTTTCACTCACAAAATGGTGATCCAAACGTGTTTTGATTCAAAAACAGACATCCCTTTCTTTGAAAATCTGTATTTTTAAAACTTGTTTGGATTGAATTATGGTTATTTACAAATGAACTGTCAATCGAAAATTCAAGTCAGGTGTTTTCTTGCAACGACTACGAAATTCAGGTACAAATTATTCGAAACACGATTCAAAGTTTTAAGCGAAAGAAATCACATTAATAGTTCAAATCTGAGGTGTTGCCGTGACAATTATGTAATCGAGCTGCAAACTGTACGAATCAAGATTTAAACTTTGCGAAAAAAAGCAGCTTGTATTGCCGTTTATTGCATAAAATGTGCAAATATAAATATAAATAGCTACACGTAGTTGCATTTAAATAAATCTGCAAATCATTTTAACAAAGTTAATGATTGATCTGGATGCAATACGCTCACGATTTCATTTCGCTGATTCCTCTTAAGAGTTAATGGATTGCTAATTTCATTGCGTACATTTTTCAACCTTCCGTGCGTTTAAATGAGAACCCCTTTTATGCCACACAACTCAAAGGTTTGGATTAAAGGACTTAAAATCCCGGGCTACCGAAACCACAGGATTGTACACGTTTGTCTCGTCACATTAAGTTTGGACGAGATAAAGTTCCGTGAGCGTGGAAAGTACTGTTACTTTATCCTGATAATACACACACATAGACCTGAAAAGTTTAGTAATTTAAATTCGGGATATGTATATCTACATATTTATGACTGAAGTTGACACTTGTCCGATGAAGATAATTAAAACCATTCAATGCTTGTAGAATATCTTTTAGTAAATAATCATAATTTTGTTTTTAGTAATACCGACATTTTATATTGTGAATCTAAGATTTTTAAAAGGCATTTCATAGAAATATGTACGTGGACTGCTGAAAAAGTTTCTGGAAACGGTATGAAAAAACGCATTTGAAATTTGGTAAACGGTATCATTATTTTTCGAAGTATTCTCCTTTGACGTCAATACACTTTTGCATACGCTCGAACCAATTTCTAAAGCACGTTTTCCACTCTAAAGATGGTACCTCAGAAATCAGTGTCCGGAATGTTTCAACCGCTGCTTCAGCCAACGAAAATCGCTCACCACGCATTTTATTTTTGATATTTGGGAACAAAAAGAAATCATTAGGTGATAAATCAGGTGAATATGGACAATGAGTCATTAATTCAACATTTTGGTTGAACAAAAAATCAACTATTTGACGGGCTGAGTGAGAACTGGCGTTGTCATGATGGATAATAATTCGTCGATTTCGATTGTTTATTCTTATTTAATCGATGTCTTCCGGCAACCAAATTGTAGTATACCAATCAGCATTCACGGTTTTTCGATTCTTTAAAGCCACGGTTGTTACATGTCCAGTTAAACCAAAGAAACAAGCAATCATTTGCTTCGCACCACTGCGTGAACGGACAACTTTTGTTGGTTTTGGTTCATTTTGAAATACCCAAACGGTAGATTGTTGTTTACTTTCTGACTCGTACGAATAGATCCACGTTTCGTCACCAGTAACGATGTTATAAACTAAATTTGAACGAGCTCCATTGAATTTCTTGAGTATTTCTTCGCACCATTTGACACGACCCTGCGTTTGGGCTTCTGTTAAATTGTGTGGGATTCAACGACTGCAAAGCTTTCGTACGTTCAAATGATCATGCAAAATCTGGTGTATTGTTTTCATGTCAATGCGTAAGGATGCTTGAATCTCACGGTATGTCACCTGTCGATCTCGCTCAAGCATTTCACGCACAGCATCTACATTAGTGGCAACAACAGATGTTGATGGACGACCTTCACGAAATTCGTCACTGAGAGAGGTACGTCCATACTGGAATTTGGCAAACCAATTATAAACACTGCTCTTTGATGGTACTTCTTCTCCAAAAGCCAAATGAAGCCGATCGAGGCATTGTTCCGGCGTTAGGCCACATTTGAAATCGTAAAAAAATCACGGCACGAAAATTTTCACGCGAGATTTCCATGTTTACACAAAATTACTTTTTCTCAAATGCAGTACAAACAAAACTAGTTGACTTGGATAGGAATTGTCAATAGAATTATAGGAGAAAAACGTGAAATTTTTCAAATATGACAGTTGATAAACGCTAACAATTCTACACATACTAGATTCCAGAAAATTTTCCAGCAGCCCACGTAAAATTAAAATGTCATAGAATTCTGTTAATAAACGTACTGATTTTGAAAATTTAAATGACATATTTTGTAGTTTTCTGAATTCATTAAATAGGATGCAGATCTCTCAATTTATAGAAAAAAAAAATAGTTCTAATTTAGTTCTTGTTACGTTTCTCCGGACAACTCGCATTTTAGTTTAAAATCATGTTACCTTTTTGTTTCTCTTGGCAACTTGTTTATTTACTTTTTTTAACTCCTGACGAAGTTATCAATCGATAGCAAAGTCGAGTGGTTTTCCAATTATAATTCTGTCGGCAAAAAGTGTGGAAGAAAATTTCGATATTTTTACTTTTGGGTATAAACCTTGTGATAAAATCATTTTTGCAATAGTCATTTAAGCATTTATCAGTTGTATCATATCATACTAAGTATATTTAGCAATCCATGATGGCTTGACTAATGAATCCTAAAAAAAAATATTATTTTTATCGCTTTGTGCATGTATTAAAAGTTCTACTATTTTTTAGTGCATAAATAATGAAAAAAATGTTTACACAAATGAGAAACTCATTTTAAGACATATTTAAAATTAGTGACTTCATCATGTTCTAAAACAACGAGCTGCCAAGGATATTTATTACTTTTGTCCTGAAACAGCAGGACGCCTCGCGAATTAATATCGCAGCAAAGCTGCGAGCTTGATGTCTTTTAGGAGGTAAGATTGCTAGAAGATTAAATTATCAAATGCATGGAGTACCGTAAAGAAAAACGATTTTAATTCGCTGCAAAACGTACAAATCGGTGTGATTAATTTTTAATTAACCTCGGGGATGATTTAATTCTCCGGAGAGCGCAGTTTGAGGAAACGTGCGAAACGTTATTTTTATACAAGGGCACGTTCGTGTTTCTTTCTGGCGGAAGCCTGGAACGCGATTCGGTTGAGAGCTCGTTTTTTGATTGCTTCGTAGCGGAAATGGGCAAACATTGCAACCGATTTAATTGACATTTGACTTTGTTGTAACAGCGGAGCACAGCCTTTTGATTAACATCTCTTGCAAATGCTATTTATCTTGATCACGCAGCGCCAACTAAATAAAATGTATTTGTGTTTACCAGCTTGAGTATTTTAGTTAAATTCCTACCTTAGTATTTGAATACTTTTCTCTGTTCAATAATACAGACTGTCCCAGGAGGAAAGGTCTATACCTCGTGGGGGTCTAGAGTGGGTTATTGAAAGTCAAAAAGCTTATACAAACGGGTATACAGGGTGATTCACGGAACCAGTTCGTTAAAAGTTTACGAACTTCTCTTTTGAATTTCTGTTTCATATTTTGAAGTTATACGTTAGCGATAATGGTCTATTTAAGCATAATATTTCCAACTTTCGGGTACTTGCGCTTGTACCGGAAGATGCCATCAACTTTCTTATTTTAAATAGAATACCCCATTTTTATTGCATTTTTGAATTCCTCGTAAAATTCTAAAATTATTTTGTTCAACATATGATACAAGAAAAATCAGTCGTTTCAGAGATATTTCAATTTTTTTCAAACTTCTAGTACCTTGCTTATGACACTGCCATCTTTGTGAAATAAAAGCCACGATGTTAACTTTTGGCCTGTAGTAAACTAACTAACATGCTTTGAGATCATGTCCAGTTTTAAATTTAATTGTTTACAGGGTGCTTAAAAAGAAACTTCTATTCGAACTGTTTTCAACCGTCGAAAAGTCAAGCTTTTTAAATACAAAAATCATCGATAGCGAGCGAGATATATGGGATAGGTATAAGAACTGCTAATACAGGACGATAGAACAATTAATCTTTAGTCATGTGGTATAAAAATATATTGGGCGTTCCATTTAAAAAAAAAAACTTGACTTTTCGACGGTTGAAATCAGTTTGAATAGAAGTTACTTTTAATCGCCCTGTAGACAATTAAATTTAAAACTGGGCATGATCTCAAAGCCTGTTACTGTGGTCTACTACAGGCCAAAAATTAACATCATGGCTTTTATTGCGCAAAAATGGCAGTCTCATAAGCAAGGTATCGCAAGTTTGAAAAAAAAAAATGAAAAAAATGGAAACATCTCTGAAGCGGCTTTTTTTCTTTTACCATATGTTGAATAAAATAATTTTAGAATTTCCTAGGAAATTCAAAAATGCAATAAAAAAATGGGGTATTCCATTTAAATTAAGAAAGTTGACAGCAACTTAATATAATAAGCGGAAATGCTCCAAAGTTGGAAATATTATATTTTAATAGATCATTATCGTTAACTTATAATTGTAAAATAGGAAGTAGAAATTCAAAGGGGAATTCCGTAAACTTTCAACGAACGGGTTCCGTGAATCACCCTGTATAGTTATTTTTGTTTAATTTTTTAATTTTCATAATCGCAAGGTCGTGAGTTCGAATCGCCTCTCGGGTGGTCAATATCACGCTTACAACCACTTAACATAAAACATATTATAATTCAATACTTAAATTTATTTATCTCAGAATCCATTGATAACAAACTACCAGGGCCCCCGCGAGACCAAAAGCCGTCCGCGTGCCACTCCATATTTTGGCGCCCTCTGATAGATAAATTTGGGGCATACAAAAACGGTCAATTGTCAAAATTATTTTTAAAAAATAAGGAAAAAAGAGAAAGAAAAATTAGAAAAAAATTGAAACGGAAATTTTTTTAATTTTCTTTCTTCAAACATTTTCATTTATTGTTAAAAAAAAATTCCTTAATTTTTAAACGTTTTCCTTCACTTTTTTCACGTTTAAGTCTAATTGCCGCGACCCCCAGAGACGATAGGCCCCAACAAGTCTTCTCCGACTAAGGCGGCCTCTTTTCAGACCGCCCCCTCCCCTCCCTCCCTTCCAGAATGCGACTAAGCGAAGCCCGCGTGTTATAACTAGTTATTAACTATTAGAAAAATGAAACTAAACCACAAAAGCAAAAGGAACTTAAATTTCTAAAAACTTAAAAAGTAAAATGTAATTTGTTTTTTTTACCAAGCTTACGTAATTTATTTTTTTACTTAATGAAAACGTACGTTAAATTTTTTTAATGAAAAATTTAGCTCACGAAAACTACAAAACTTAAACTTTTCTACTTTTACTACGGCGCCCGCGTGCACTGCACGCTTTGCACACATGCTTACGGGGGCCCTGCACACTAACTGTTTATAAATTTTTTTGACTTATGATAACACATTCTATATCCCTATGTTTATTAGTAACGTTATTATTAGCAAAATTTTTTTGTGCAAATCGTTTTTGATTGCAGTGAAAACCTCGAGCAGCCTCTGGACAGCTGTTTCAGCCCTGCTTGGGGCTTCTTCAGCAGAGACGTAGCTCGACATTCCCACTGCAGACCAAAAACGACTTGCCCAATTTATTCGCAATTGCGATGTAAGAATGATGAACAGATAAAATAGCGACATCTTACTATCGCTTTTTGACCTGACATTGCAGTAGGATAGACAAATTGAAGCGGGATTTGCTCCTAATAAGTCCCCCATGCAAGGCGGCCATGCTTGCTGTCAAAGCATAATGAAAGTTTTTAGAAAAACTTTGTGCAAATCGTTTTTGATTGCAGTGAAAACCTCGAGCAGCCTCTGGACAGCTGTTTCAGCCCTGCTTGGGGCTTCTTCAGCAGAGACGTAGCTCGACATTCCCACTGCAGACCAGAAACGACTTGCCCAATTTATTCGCAATTGCGATGTAAGAATGATGAACAGATAAAATAGCGACATCTTACTATCGCTTTTTGACCTGACATTGCAGTAGGATAGACAAATTGAAGCGGGATTTGCTCCTAAAAACTTTCATTATGCTTTGACAGCAAGCATGGCCGCCTTGCATGGGGGACTTATTAGGAGCAAATCCCGCTTCAATTTGTCTATCCTACTGCAATGTCAGGTCAAAAAGCGATAGTAAGATGTCGCTATTTTATCTGTTCGTTATTATTAGCGTTACTTCCCGGAACACCGATATATTATCAGATGTAATAAAATGTATTCACATTTTCTTCCATTATTGAAATGATACCCTGGGTTTTGATACTGAATAATAAATACGTTTCAAGCAGAAGATTTCTTTTTAGCAAATTAGCAAGATTAATTCGCATCCAATATTTAAATATTTAGAGGTAACAATGTAATAAATATTCCGTCTTTGTAAAAAATAGTTTCAATATTCCCCGATCATACAAAATGATTCACCTGAAAACACCTTGATGAACAAACAATCGAAATGTTAACTAGAAAAATTTTGTGCAAATCGTTTTTGATTGCAGTGGAAACCTCGAGCAGCCTCTGGACAGCTGTTTCAGCCCTGCTTGGGGCTTCTTCAGCAGAGACGTAGCTCGACATTCCCACTGCAGACCAAAAACGACTTGCCCAATTTATTCGCAATTGCGATGTAAGAATGATGAACAGATAAAATAGCGACATCTTACTATCGCTTTTTGACCTGACATTGCAGTAGGGTAGACAAATTGAAGCGGGAATTGCTCCTAATAAGTCCCCCATGCAAGGCGGCCATGCTTGCTGTCAAAGCATAATGAAAGTTTTTAGAAAAACTTTGTGCAAATCGTTTTTGATTGCAGTGGAAACCTCGAGCAGCCTCTGGACAGCTGCTTCAGCCCTGCTTGGGGCTTCTTCAGCAGAGACGTAGCTCGACATTCCCACTGCAGACCAAAAACGACTTGCCCAATTTATTCGCAATTGCGATGTAAGAATGATGAACAGATAAAATAGCGACATCTTACTTATTAGGAGCAAATCCCGCTTCAATTTGTCTATCCTACTGCAATTTCAGGTCAAAAAGCGATAGTAAGATGTCGCTATTTTATCTGTTCGAAATGTTAACGTAGAAAAAAAAATATTAATTACTGGCTGGAATTGAGCTTTTGTAGCATTTTAATCGTGATTCGCATTCTTTAAACGTGTATTCGAATCAATATTGAACACGTTTAAAAAACGGGACCAGCTTCAAAAGGGAACGAGGGAACGAAAGATTGTAAGTATAAAAATGCATTAGTGCGTGTACGATGAAACGTGCGTTGTTTATGTTCAGACTTGTACGTATGCTTTTCGTATTTCATTCGGGAAAAACAGAGGCGTTAAAAAAATATTCATTACCAGAAGTTCAAAGTATTCTCTTTTCTCTATTATAAGACTATTATTAAATGGCAATTTATGTTACAAATTATAAGATATTTACGAATTAAGCAAATGAGAGAAAAGAAAAGAAAATCTTTACTTAATAATGGGCGCGTTGAGAGACACTCACCCTTCTAGAATATTTATTTATTAATCAATTAACCTGAATTTTGGAGACAATAAACTAAACAAAAAATGGAATTTTCCGACATACTAATAGTCGTCATAGGACTTCCGGTTTCGCTGGAAGTGATATCAACTTTCTTATTTTAAATGGAATACCCTATATATTTTTACATATTTAAAATCTACGGATCATTACGAGTCCGAATACGTATCAATTGTTAATTTTAGTTTCCATTACAATGAAAAAAAAACTTTTTTATTTTTCAATCTAGAAAGCTATGAATCGCATTTTTTCGATCTAATGCGATCAAGTGTTTCGAACAAATCACTCCTTTGATGGTATTTTGATTTTTAACATTTTTACAGTATTTGAAATTTTCATTAGCTCTTAACTCATTTTTTTCGATAGAATCTCATATGTTTCTTAGCTTAGTTCAACTAAACATTTTTGTCTGAATACGCTGATACCAAATACATCAGATTTTCTTTGAAAATAATTTAAAATAAAGCATGTCTTATTGAAATTTTACACTACCTTTATTTCAAATGACTTTCAAATAAAATATGACGTATTTGGTATCAGTGTATTCAGAAAAAAATGTTCTGTTGAACTAAGCTAAGAAACATATGAGGTTCTATCGAAAAAATGAGTTAAGAGCTAATGAAAATTTCAAATACTGTAAAAATGTTAAAAATCAAAATACCATCAAAGGAGTGATTTTTCGAAACACTTGATAGCATTAGATCGAAAAAATGCGATTCATAGCTTTCTAGATTGAAAAATAAAAAATTTTTTTTTTTCGTTGTCATGGAAACCAAAATTAACAATTGATACGTATTCGGACTCGTAATGCTCCGTAGATTTTAAAAATGTAAAAATATATAGGTTATTCCATTTAAAATAAGGAAGTGGATATCACTTCCGGCGAAACCGGAAGTCCTATGACGACTATCGGTATGTCGAAAAATTCCATTTTTCGTTTAGTTTATCGTCTCCAAAATTCAGGTTAATCGATTAATAAATAAAGATTCTAGAAGGGTGACACATGGCGCGGGACACCCGGTATAATATGATAAAGTCATATTATATTTCTACTGACGAAGCACTTTTGCGAAATCGGTCTAGAAAGAAAATAAAAAATGAACAAATTGCAATTGGAGACTTTTCAAATTATTATTAATTCTTACTACAATTTGCTTTTCATTAATATCTTTCCTAACATCATGGTTTATCTTATTTTCATGACAACGGGTTAATTTGCTATGGTAATATAACATACAGGCTGTGTCAACGATCCGGCATAACATATAAGTACATCTTATCAAAAAACTTTGTTAACAAAAGTTGTACAATCTTGCATACTCCACAGTGTAAGATTTAAAAATCTGTTTTTTTTAAAGGAACTCTGTATATTTTATTGCATATTGAATATTACTTGAAAAGGTAATGAAAATAATAGTCGCGTTTCTTCTGCACCTATCCTCAGCTAATCTAACCACTCCGCTTCTCCTCTGTCACTTAAATTATGCGTTCCTTTTACTTCAAGTGAGGAAGTAGATTTGAAGAAGATGATTCTCCCTCATCACTTTGAAGGAACTGCAACACTTCATCAGTAGTGGGAGAAATTAATCATATACCAGCCCGGCCGCGCGATGGCGCGTCGTAAGCTGTAGTCAGCTATTACAGGCTTGTTGTTCGTAAATCAGAGGATGACTGATTGGGATGGATTTTCTCGAGGTACTTTTTTGCTGATGAGACGCTAATTAGGGTCTAAATAGCTACAAAGGATGCCCGGAGGGCGAAAGCTCCGCCTTGCAACAAAATTTATAATATGCGATTACATGCTATTATGTCTGCATTGACCGCGTTGTACGTAATAGCTTATGGAACAGTAGCATAGATGTTATTCGCTATATTTCCCATAGTTTAAGGTTAAAACAACGTCGCATAATGACGCTCCGTAAGTTATAAAGAATACCATTAGGTGTTCCTTAGCAAGACTTCCAGAACTCTTTAATTTTTGACAGAAAAAATATCCATTCCATTTTGAAAAATAAATAAATAAACGAAGAAGACACACACCTAGCGTGTAATTGTACCCCAATATACAATTTTCCGGACTTAAAGTAATCATGTGAAATAAAGATGTAGTGGGCAGCATAAAATAAATAATATTTAAAATTTTTAAACTTTAAAGAAAGCTTCTTGTTCATTCCCACGTTTAAAATGATGGATGGATTAGCTCATTATTAAAACAGCACCTCATAAATATTTTTTTTCTAATTGCTTTTGACTCTCCTTCGCCGCGGAAAAAACACTCGATTTCTCTTGTTTACCAGCTATCGGTAGTGTATCATTAAAATATTAAAAAGCCTGACATCGCTATAATATTTTGATAAACATCTCCATTGGTCGAAAACATTAAATTTAATGCAATTATTTTTCATTGACTAACTCAGAGAATTCTCACTTTAACGTTTAATCTCTTGTAATAGTAGAAGAGATACGTGGGCTGCTGGAAAAGTTTCTGGAAACGCTATGAAAAAACGCATATGAAATTTGGTAAACGGTATCATTGTTTTTCGAAGTATTCGCCTTTAACGTCAATACACTTTTGCATACGCTCGAACCAATTTCTAAAGCACGTTTTTCACTCTAAGGATGTTACCTCAGAAACCAGTATCCGGAATGTTTCAACCGCAGCTTCAGCCGACGAAAATCGCTATCACGCATTATAATTTTGATATTTGGGAACAAAAAGAAATCATTAGGTGATAAATCAGGTGAATATGGACAATGAGTCATTAATTCAACATTTTTGTTGGGCAAATCAACTGCTTGACGGGTTGTGTGAGAGCTGGCATTGTCATGATGGAGAATAATTCGTCGATTTGGATTGTTTCTTCTTATTTGATCGATGACTTCCGGCAAACAAATTGTAGTATACCAATCAGCATTCACGGTTTTTCGATCCTCTGAAGCCACGGTTGCTACATGTCCAGTTAAACCAAAGAAATAAGCAATCATTTGCTTCGCAGCACTGCGTGAACGGACAACTTTTGTTGATTTTGGTTCATTTTGAAATACCCAAACGGTACATTGTTGTTTACTTTCTGGCTCGTACGAATAGATCCACATTTCGTCACCAGTAACGATGTTATAAACTAAATTTGAACGAGCTCCATTGAATTTCTTGAGTATTTCTTCGCACCATTTGATACGATCCTGCGTTTGGGTTTCTGTTAAATTGTGTGGGATCCAACGACTGCAAAGCTTTCGTACGTTCAAATGATCATGCAAAATCTGATGTATTGCTTTCATGTCAATGCGTAAGGATGCTTGAATCTCACGGTACGTCACATTTCGATCTCGCTCAAGCATTTCACGCACAGCGTCTACATTAATGGCAACAACAGATGTTGATGGACGACCTTCACGAAATTAGTGTCGCTGAGGGAGGTACGTCCACGCTGGAATTCGGCAAACCAATTATAAACACTGCTCTTTGATGGTGCTTCTTTTCCAAAAGCCAAATGAAGCCATCGAGGCATTGTTTCGGCGTTAGACCACATTTGAAATCGTAAAAAATCATAGCACGAAAGTTTTCACACACAAAATTACTTTTTCTCAAATGCAGTACAAACAAAACTAGTTCACTTGGATAGGAACTGTTAATAGAATTATAGGCGAAGAACGTCTAATTTTTCAAATATTTTCCAGATTCCAGATTTCCAGAAAATTTTCCAGCAGCCCACGTACTCTAAGCTTGCTCTAGGCGCAGCGGTTCCCACCGTTGCGAATTACCCTCAAGATAAAAAAAATATCCCCGTACCCCTAAAGCCCGAAATCTAAATGAAATAATTACATACCAATAAATAAGAATCAATTCTTATCATACCTTTAACAACTTAATAAACAAATTCAATAGAATTCCGTCATGACAACTTTAATTTTCGAACCCCATATTTCGCGGTAGCGTACTCATAGGGATTCGCGAACCACCGGTTGGGAACCGATGCTCTAGAGTTACTCTATTGTGAATCGTAAACCTATTAAATTGTTTCGTAAGCACTGTACCTTTTTTCACTTAAAAGAACTTGAAAAAACTTCACTTTCTTACTTTTTTGAACAAGAATGTGTTTAGAATCGATATAATACGTACGACGAGCGCGGAGCGGTCCGATCCATTCAATTCAAGAATTCAAGAACGACACAACTCTATTTCAGTATTTAGCTCTTTAGGAACAACTAACCTCGCTTATTCCTTTAGTGATACTTATTCCTATCATTTTGACGCCGAAAGTAATAATAATTTATTGTAATAAATATATTATAACTAATACTGTTAAAATTATCTTAAAACTTTTATTTCAATTACTTAAAGGTGATATCTAAGGACTTTTGTACTTAATTGAATCAAATCTAATGAAACGAATACAAAATTATTTATTTATTATTAGAACACCCTGTATAGGGTGGATCAATTTCAATGTCTCTTATGAGCGTCTTCGTAACTACGAGAGATTAAAACTAGTGGCCAAATCTCGATCTCTTTTTTGGAGATTGTACCAATAGTGTAAACAAAAACTGACTATCTTCTTTCGTTTTCAAGTTATAGGCAAAAATTGTTATTTTCGAGTTTTCGTCTTTCGGGCATATTTCGTTTATTTCTAGAGATATTAAAACTGCTTGAACATTATTAGGATACTTTTTGGAATATGAGTCGTGAGTTTTATGTACTCCTTCATGTGCACACATAAAATGTTAACATTCACTCTCACGAACATCAGCCTTTTTTTTCGAGTACATTTTTTACTATACTCTTCCGCAAGTAGTTCATGAGCGGGCGTTTCCGAACCCCGACATAAAGACATTTTCGTTTTTAGCGAACGTTTTTACAAACTGTCTTATTTTAAATAAAGTAACCCATTTTTATTGCATTTTTGAATTCGTTCTAAAATTTTAAAAATATTTGTATGCATCATACGATACAAGAAAAATTAGCCGTTTCGGGAGATTTCCATTTTTTTTTAAAAACCTCAGACTTGTAATACCTTGTTTATAATACCATGTCATCCTTGTGAAACAAAAACCACGATGTGAATTTTACAAGCTACAGTATCAGGCTTTCAATTCGTGCTCAATTGTACTGTGGCGCGCCAGCCGGCTTACAACGTCAAACTGAAGGCGTCAAGAAGTCGGTCCGTTATGCGTCATTTGCCATCACGCCACCATCGAACAAACTCGAAGTTTCCAGCCTGGAAAATTTGAGACGGCAGCAAAGGATATAAAATCGCTCGGGGTGGACTCAGGAGTCAGTCGAATTCTAACAGCGATCGTCGAAGTTAGATTTTAGTGTGTAAATAAATTGTTACAAATAAAATAGTTTGTAAGCGTTATTAAATTACGGTTAAGATTTTACCGAGTGTTTTATTCGTTTAAATAAATAAATTTAAACCCTAGAAACGTAACAGTGGTGTCGGTGTGCGGGTTTGTGCAAATAAATAAACAATTTAAAGTAAATTAAATTTAATCAGATTATTAAATAAGTACAGTATCGGAAAAAAAAACAATGGCTACGAGAAAAGTGTTGTTGAAAGACTTAAAAGTGGCCGAATTAAAAACCGAATTGGAAGAACGAGAGTTATAAACCTGTGGTTTGAAAGGCGCACTTCAACAGCGTCTCCGATGCGATTTGTTGACAGCTGGTGAAGATCCAGAGACGTTCCTTTCCGAAATTTCGTGTGGTCCCGTCGATTTTAATAAAATCCTGAAAGATGAACTTCGAGAGCAATCCAGAAATTTCAAGGAAGGACTTCGAGAACAGTCTGGAAATTTCAAGGACGAACTTCGAAAACAATCCAGAAATTTGGACGAGGAGTTTCTAGAACAATCTGGAAATTTCAAGGACGAACTTCGAGAACAATCCAGAAATTTGGACGAGAAGTTTCAAGAACAGTCTGGAAATTTAGAGAAGCTTCGAGAACAATCCAGAAATTTAGAGGAGAAGGTTCTAGAACAATCTGGAAATTTCGACAAATTACAAAATAAATTGTTGGAACAATCTAGAGACTTAGACGAGAAATTTCTAGAGCAATCCAGAAATTTCGATGAGAAACTTCTAGAACAGTCCGGAAATTTGAAGGGTGAATTTCTAGAACAGACGAAAGGACTCGAAGATAAACTAGTAGTAAAAATATCGAAAGAAACAAGGAACCTGCAAGAAAATGTGGAGGAAATAATATTCCAGCAGGATAACAAAATCAAAAATCTGGAACAACTCATGGCGGGGTTGCGAATGTTCGAGGATCAGCCACCAGTACAAACACTAGAAAATAATGAAACGCGGATTGTGGAAGGACCAGCAGAAAATTCGAAATTGAAAATAAAACCACCAACGTTCGATGGAAAGTTTTCTGGGCCCAACTACTTCAAACAGTTCGAAGCAGCAGCAAAGGCGAACAGATGGACGGCCAGCGAAAAAGCCACTTCGTTAATTGTGGCCTTGAGAGGGGACGCTATCGATGTGCTACAGACGATGCCGCCAGAGGAACAAGAAGACTTCGACAAGCTGGTGAATAGGATGGAAATGCATTACGGACAGACCCATCTGACCGAGGTATACCATGCGCAGTTGAGGAATCGCTGTCAGAAATCCGGAGAAAGTTTTCAGAAATTTGAAGCGGACGTAGCGCGGCTGGCCCAGTTGGCATATCCCACAGCTCCTGTTGAATTCCTCAAATGTTTGACGGTGCAGACCTTCATAGATGGAATCCGTGACCCAGACAACCAGCAGGCATTGAGAATGACCCATCCGAAGACGTCCAAGAACGCATTGGCTTATGCCTTGGAATTTGAAGCAGCGAGACGAGTCTCAAGAGGGCATGTCAAGGTGCGAGCGGCTACGGACTTCCAAGAGGAAGAAGAGGAAGAATCCGCTAACGCAAAGGTGGGATCTGCTATAAAGGAGCGACCCAGGGAGTATGCCACCGCCGAGGATGTTCGCCGCATTGTGGAACAGGTTTTCAAGCAGAAGAAGCCGCTGGTGTGTTGGAATTGCCAGGAGGAAGGACATGTTCGC
This sequence comes from Prosopocoilus inquinatus, assembly GCA_036172665.1. Classification (NCBI taxonomy): domain Eukaryota; kingdom Metazoa; phylum Arthropoda; class Insecta; order Coleoptera; family Lucanidae; genus Prosopocoilus; species Prosopocoilus inquinatus. The sequence continues at coordinate 49,925,061 of CM069870.1, forward strand.
AGGCGATGTCCAAAGCCCAGACATGATCCTAGGAAGCCTCAGTTAAACTAAGCCGGTTCGGTGCAGAGGGGCAAACGTCGACCCGTATTCAAAGGCCCCCAAAGACGAAAGCCAAACAAGTAATATCCCTACGGCAGTTAACCAGCAGTGTCTTCGTGGATGTTACCATTGATGACATTCCTCACACCATGTTGTTGGATACGGGTGCGACGAAGACCATCCTAAGACCCGACGTCATTAAGTCATCTGGACGCACTGAACCGACCAAGTGGAGACTGAAAACTGCAACTGGAACATCAGCAACTGTGCACGGTGAAGTAGAGGTTATCATCACTATTGGTTCAACTCCAATAAAACACCGTGCACTGGTAGCAGACATAGAGGACGAGGCAATTTTGGGCATGGACGTCATGTGTGCCCACGGGTTTCAATTGGACTTAAAGCGAGGAGACGTGGCCGCTCGAGTAGTCCTCTCTGAAGACGTTGTATTACCCAGCAGGACTGAGGTTATCGTCGACGCAAAACTGGACGGTGTTTTTCAAGATGGGCAAGTCATTATGGTAGAACCTAATACTGATGATCAGAAGATTGGAAGAGGAGTCCTCGTTGGGAAAATGTTGTTGATGGCGAAGAAGGAAGTACCTGTCCGCCTGATGAACGTCAATTGTTTCTCTGTCAATATCAAGAAAGGAACAATCTTGGGAAGCTGTACCATGGTGTCCTCCATCTCCCGGCAACTTGAAACAAACGTGCCAGAAGCGAAAGTCCCAAAGAAATTATGGGAAATGGTTATGTCAACAGCCCAGGAATTGACTCTGTTATGTTGAAGAAAGGAGGGAGCCGAGAATGCTTCGTGATAATATTAATTTATTAATAATAAATGGGTACACTTTTATTTATGACGTTAATCTTTTCTATTTATGTACTGACTCTCATATGTTTGTTTTTATTCTATGGTAGGTGTATACATAACATCTCCCATGCGAAAAGAAAATAAACTTTTATTTAAAGTTTGTTTCTTCATAATGAAGTCGGCTGCGATGTGTAACGAAAAACAGGCTTCTTGATTCGGGAAGAACGTCGCAGAATTTTCGGCTTCGGTACGGGAACAGTAGGAGAACTGTCTGAAGTGTTCGACGCAGGATCTGGTGTAGCTGAAATAGAATTTTTAAAAGTTTCAGCAGACAGGAAACAAGGAACTGTTAGAGCATCTTGAAGTTCACGGCACACTTCTGGTAAATCATGTCGTTCACGTACTTCGGGCATTTCTAGGCGTTTTCGAAGTTGATTTGCATGCCGAAAACACGTTCCATACGATTCAAGGTGTACTTCATACAATACCTTTCCTCTCTTCTTAATAATTTTACCTGGTAGCCAACCTGGTTTATTTGGATTACGATAATCTCTTCCATAAACAGGTTCTTGAGGCTTAAATTCTCGATTTCTTGCTCCATAATGACGATTAAATTGCATTTCCATTTTCTTGTTTGATTTATTTGAGACTGGATGTTCATTTGGAAGCATTAAATTGTACATTGTACGAATTTTTCGTTGTAGAAAAAGTTCAGCTGGAGTCTGGTAAGAAATAACTTCAGCAGGAGTTGTCCGGTAGGTTGCTAGGAAAAGCAAAAGTGCTTCGTCAGTATTCATCGTGGAGTGAAGTTTGTGTAAAGTTCGTTTAAAAGAATCTACAAAGCGTTCGGCTTGTCCATTTGATTGCGGAGTATATGGTGCAGTTCGCAAATGTGTAATTCCATGTGCTTGACAAAATTGCTGAAATTCTCCGGATGCAAATTGGGTACCATTATCTGAGACTATAACGTGTGGTAAACCATAGCGACTGAACAGTTGCTTCAACAGCTTGATTGTTGTTAAACTATTCATTGAATTGGTTTTAATAATCTCTGGCCACTTTGAATAGGAATCTACGACTACGAGAAAATTCGAGCCAAGAAAAGGACCAGCGTAATCGATGTGAATTCGTGTCCATGGTGTTTCTGTCTTGGGCCATGAACTCAAAGAAGTTTTGGCAGACATTTTCTGATATGCTTGACATTCGTTGCATGTTTTCACCAAATTTTCTATATCATTGTCAATCGTAGGCCAATACACGTAGCTTCGAGCAAGTGCTTTCATTCGCACGATACCTGGGTGTGACAAATGAAGCTGTGTAAGTATGCGATGCTGTAGGACTTGCGGAATGACCATCCGATCCTTGAACATGATACAGCGGTTGACGATGCTGAGTGAAGCTTTTCGGCGCTCGTAAGGCAATAGCTGCGATGTCACCGAAGACTTAGTCCATCCGTTAGAAATTAACTCATAAACTTCACGTAAAATGTCGTCATCCTGAGTTGCCGTTTCGATTTCTTCTGGAGTGATAGGAAGTTGTCGTGTTGCCGCAGCAAAGATTGAGTTAATATCTGCTTCAATATCTTCACTGTCCTTTACCGTAGCTATAACAATATCTTCTTCAGACGTAGGTTGACTTGCTATAAGTCGAGACAGCGCATCTGCTTGTCCGAAAGAAGTAGTGCGAATGTATTCAATTTTTAAATCGTAAGCTAGTAGCATAAGTGCCCACCTAGCTAATCTGTTGGCAGTGTGTTGAGGTATACCTTTCTTATTTCCAAAGATCGCCATAAGTGGTCGATGGTCAGTTTGAAGAATAAAAGATCTTCCAAAAATCATTTTATGAAATTTCTTGACCGCAAACGTGAGTGCTAAACCTTCTTTTTCAATTTGTGAGTACTTTCGTTCCGTTTCAGTGAGTGTGCGTGAAGCATGGCACACTGCTTTTATGGAACCATCCGGAAATTTGTGTTGAATGACTGCTCCAATTCCATGTTGCGATGCATCTGCAGCAACGATGATTGGTAGTCTCGGATCGTAATGCGTCAGAAGTAATTTTGATTGGAGAATTTTCTTCGCTTTTTCTAAACTTTCCTGGCATTTTGAAGACCATTCAAAAGTTGTGTTTTTTCTTAAAAGTTCATCCAGAGGTGCGCGAATGTTACGCATTTCATCAACGTAATTACCGTAATACGTGATCATTCCTAAAAATGAACGTAATTCACCAATGTTCTTTGGTTCTGGCATTCGAACAATGGCTGCTATTTTTTCTGGATCCGGTCGGCGACCATTCTTGTCGATGATTTGACCCAAATATTTTACGGACTCTGCAAAAAAATTACATTTTTGGAGTCGAATTTTAAATCCGTATTGTTGAATTCTTTGGAAAACTGCGCAAAGATTTTCTTGATGCTTCCATCAGCCGTTCAGTAGTTGCAGTAGGTTCCTTCTTTGTAGAAGATATTGCCATTTGTATTGCTTCAGACATGAGAATTCTAAAATCTTCAACATTAAAACTGATTTTTCCTTTTTCCGCTTCCACCATTGTAACAAAGTTCTTAAACACCTCGTCGCCAATTTGTTATGTTGAAGAAAGGAGGGAGCCGAGAATGCTTCGTGATAATATTAATTTATTAATAATAAATGGGTACACTTTTATTTATGACGTTAATCTTTTCTATTTATGTACTGACTCTCATATGTTTGTTTTTATTCTATGGTAGGTGTATACATAACAGACTCCAGACCAGAAGACAAAAGCAAAGAATCTGATCGGCCGCTATCAAGATGTATTTGAGGTAGAAAATGGATCCAAGGGAAGAACTGATGTCGTGAAACACAAAATAGAGACTGGGGAAGAAAGACCTATCCGTCAAGCTCCAAGGCGATTACCATTGGCGAAGCGTGAGGAACCGGAACGCATTATTCGCGAGATGGAAAAGGATAATGTAATAGAACCATCAAGCAGCCCGTGGGCGTCACCAGTAGTGCTTGTGAAGAAGAAGGATGGTCCACCAGGTTCTGTGTAGACTACCGGTTACTCAACAATGTCACCAAGAAGGACAGCTATCGCCTGCCACGGATTGATGATACCCTGGACACCCTGGCCGGCTCAAAGATCTTCTCAACTTTGGACTTAAAGAGTGGATATTGGCAAGTTGAGCTGGCGCCTGAAGATCGAGAAAAGACGGCGTTTTCCATTGGTATGGGTCTGTGGCAGTTCACAGTGATGCCATTCGGATTATGTAATCCCCCAGCGACATTCGAGAGGTTAATGGAGACGGTTCTGAAAGGTTTGTCCTGGACAACGTGCATGGTGTACCTTGATGACATAATTGTCGTGGGAAAGACGTTCGACGACCACCTAAGGAACCTGGAAGGAGTGTTCCAGCGGCTTCGCGGAGCTGGACCAAAGCTTAGCCTCAAGAAGTGTCACCTGTTCCAGAAGGAAGTGAATTACCTGGGGCACATTGTTAATGGAAATGGAATCGCCGTGGACCCTGTGAAGATTCAGGTGGTGAAAGACTGGCCAACTCCCAGAAATAAACACCAAATAAGGAGTTTCCTTGGCCTGTGCACTTACTATCGGCGCTACGTTCCTGGATTTGCAGACATTGCTAAGCCGTTGACAAAACTCACTGAAGAAGGTCGTCCATTTGAATGGGACCAACAGTGTCAAATTGGCTTTGAACAACTAAAGCAGTACTTGATTAGTGCTCCTATTCTGAGTTATCCTCTCCCAGAAGGCAAATTCGTCGTGGACACAGATGCTAGCAGCGTTGGGATTGGTGGCGTACTCTCCCAGATACAAAAGGGGCAAGAGAAGGTGATCGGCTACTTCAGTAAAGTCCTATCAAAGCCGGAACGAAACTATTGCGTCACAAGAAGGGAATTGCTAGCCGTCGTAAAAACGATAGAACACTTCTACAAGTACTTGTATGGTAGACGCTTCCTGCTGAGGACCGACCATGCCGCTCTAAAATGGCTTCTCCGTTTCAAGAACCCAGAAGGGCAAGTTGCACGATGGATCGACTTCAGGAGTACGATTTTGAAATTCAGCATCGGGCAGGAACAAGCCATCGAAATGCCGATGCTTTGTCGAGAAGACCCTGTGCCGAAGACTGTAAGCACTGTAGTCGTTTGGACGAGAAAGTAGCCACGACTGCGAGGACAGCCATTGTTGACGACAAATGGCAAGGCGAAGAACTGCGAAGAGACCAGGAGAACGACCCGGATTTGAAATTAGTGCTAGAATGGAAAAGCAGGGACGCGAGGCCTACCTGGGAAGAGGTAGCACCATGTGCACTGTCCGTAAAATCATACTGGGCGCAGTGGGACTCCATAGTGTTGGATCGTGGTCTTCTGAGACGAAGCAGAGAGAATCAAGAAGGCATGGAACAGAAGACACAGTTACTAATCCCCAAGAATAGGATGCCAGAAGTTCTGAGGGAACTTCACGATCGTACTTCGGGAGGGCATCTGGGAGTTAAGAAGACTATGGAGAAGGTGCGCGAAAGATTTTACTGGGTTAACTGTAAGGAAGACGTGAAGGATTGGTGCAGAAAGTGTGCAGTCTGCGCAGCCAGTAACGGTCCCCACAGGCGGGGTAAGGCCCCCATGAGACAGTACAACGTTGGAAGTCCTTTTGAGAGAGTTGCCATCGATGTAGCCGGCCCGTTTCCAGAAACGAATGGTGGAAACAAGTACATCGTCGTGGTAATGGACTACTTTAGCAAGTGGGTTGAAGCTTACGCCCTACCTAACCAAGAGGCAGTCACTATTGTGGAAGTCCTTGTCAGGGAATGGATCAGTCGGTATGGTGAACCTATGGAACTGCATTCAGACCAAGGAAGGAACTTTGAATCGGCCTTGTTCAAGAACGTGTGTACTCTGCTCGGCGTACGAAAAACTAGAACAACTGCACTCCACCCACAGTCGGACGGAATGGTGGAAAGGTTCAACAGAACCATCAACCGACATTTGTCCAAGGTTGTTTCCGATCATCAGAGGGACTGGGACACGTACATTCCCCTGTTCCTAGTGGCATACCGCTCGTCCGTTCATGAGACAACAGGGGAGACTCCGGCGAAAATGGTATTCGGGCGAGAGCCGAGACTGCCCTGCGACTGCGGCTGCCCTGCGAACTGAAGTAGCCCTACGTAGCTTGAGGAGACAGCTAACAGAGAACCACCAGATGAAGTTAGCCATCCCCAAATTGGGCTGCGGATTGAACGGACTAGACTGGAGAGTAATTCGAAACATGCTGGAAGTCATCTTCCACAGAACGGGAATTGAAGTCCTAGTCTGCAGCCACCACCCACAGGCAATAGTCAGCAACAGCAAAACCGTGGACTGCTACTTCTTCCAGACGGGAAGTTGCAAGAATGGGCCAGCATGTAGATTCCGACACCCTCCTTCAAGACTATCACCAGGAACATTTCGAGACGAAACGTTTTTAAGAAGGGGGCAGTGTGGCGCGCCAGCCGGCTTACTACGTCAAACTGAAGGCGTCAAGAAGTCGGTCCGTTATGCGTCATCTGCCATCACGCCACCATCGAACAAACTCGAATTTTCCAGCCTGGAAAATTCGAGACGGCAGCAAAGGATATAAAATCGTTCGGGGTGGACTCAGGAGTCAGTCGAATTCTAACAGCAATCGTCGAAGTTAGATTTTAGTGTGTAAATAAATGGTTACAAATAAAATAGTTTGTAAGCGTTATTAAATTACGGTTAAGTGTTTTATTCGTTTAAATAAATAAATTTAAACCCTGGAAACGTAACAGTACATTTAATTATTTACAGGCTGGTAAAAAAGTTTTATTCGGACTAATTTCAATTGTCTAAATGTCATATTTTTTAAATAGAACGCCCAGTATTTTTTATACTTCTTTCGTCTCGTAATAGTAATCCCTATACCTATTTCTTCTCATTCCCCAGCTATTATTGATTTTTGTTTTAAAACATCATTTCTTTTAATTTCTCGGTATTGTTTTTAAATATTAGGCTGTACAATCTACAGACGTTGTCATTGTTCAAATCATGTGGTAAGGATGAAAAAAAAATTAACGTGAAGAACCAAGAAAATTAAATTAAATGTTAGATGTCAAAAAAAAATCGATAACTGAAGAAGTTAACAAGATAATATGTTGGGTCTAGGTAAATATTATGTTATTATTTTAACACAACAGAAAGTTATTACTAATAAATAATTGCGCAGGACACTTAGAGCAAATATTGTTACTAGCAATTTGTGTATTATTTTTTATATCTCTGTTATTGATTTATTTATTATAATATTATAATTATATTTTCGAAAATTTTGTTTTGGTAAGTATGAATTTCTTTTTGCAAAGATCAAATCAGTAAAATAACTAATTTTTCTTTACTTTTATACTATTATATTTAAACGTCACTTTTCGACAGTTGACATTAGTTCGAATAGAAGTTACATTTCAATCATCAGTAAATAATTTTGTGTAAAATAAACCCGACCTGAAAGTCTGTTACTATAGTCTACTTAAGGCCAAAAAATGACATCATGCTTTTTGTTGTCCAAAGACGGAATTATTAAACAAGATACTGCAAGTTCGAACTTTTTAAGAAAACGCAAATACTTCCCGAAACGGAAAATTTTTCTTTTATCACATCTTAAATACTTTTTTAGAATTCTGAGAGGAATTAAAAACAAAAACTCAACAGAAATGGGGCATTCCATTTAAAACAAGAAAGTTTTTATTTGAAATTCATTGGTAGAATTATGACGTTACAATTACATGAACCCGTTAACCAATAACAAGCTTGTAAATTACAACCCATTAACCAATAGCAAGCTTGTAAATTAAAACGTCTTCTTAACTCAAAACTACCGGTAGTTATGAAGTTAGAATCAAATTGTAATTCAAACAATTAATGGCCATGCTCTTGTTTTATTTTATTTTTTTTATATCTTTATCCCTGATGGTCTTTTTGTACTTCCTAGTGTGTTTTATTTTTTAATCACTTGATCGACTTATGTTTTTTCTTCGATTACATTTTTCTTGCTTATATTTTTTAACTATCAGTTTATCGTCTTTTGTTTTGCTTTCTTTGTCGTTTACTCGATTTAATTTTATTTTGCACTTTAATCCTGTCGATTGTCATTTTTGTTTTCTCTGCTATTCGAATTGAATTTATTTTCCTATTCCTTTATTAGTACTTTCTCCTAAAACTCCTAACTTTATCACCATCTTTTATTTATTTTTTGTCCCTCATTTTATTTAATTTAATTTTTTAATATGTGTATGTAACTAATTGATCAACCTTTGTTTTTTCTTTTAATCGATTTCATTTGTTTTGCCTTTATTTTTGTAGTATCAATTGATCATGTTGTTATAAGTTTTTTCCTTTATTTGAGTTTATTTTAAATTATTTTTTTTATGTTTTAGATATATAACTGATCGTTTTTTGTATTCTTTTACTCGATTTAAATTTATTTTATTGTATATTTAAAATCGCCATTATTTTGTTACAGTTGACTTTGTTTTACGTTGTATTATTAACTAATCATTTTCTTTAATATTTACAGATCAAATTTTATGGTTGTTTATGATAACATACGTCAGCTTTCATAACTATTGACTTACCTACTGAATTTTACAAACTTTTTATTTTCGAACTATCTTTATGGACGATAGTCTTTTGTTTTTGTTTTCTCAGATTTGATTGTGTTTTAGAGCTGTTTTATATCTATCAAAATTTGTTATAATTTCTTGCGCAAAGTGACAAAGAAGTTATAGATTCAATCAATGAACGTTAACTGTGGTACTCTGTCTCTTATTTTGTACAAAATCTTGTACTGAATAAGCAACCTCCACTATAAATGGAAGTGGCCGAAAGTTGGAAACATTATATTTGTTGATTCGATATAGTGGACTGTATTTCTTTGTGTTTGTTTGCAGAAAAATTTCGCTGGTACAATTACCTTTTTTTATATGAAAGTTTTTTATTTATATTGCAATTGTTTTTTTTTTTTTACAAGTGTATGTGATTCATTAAAATGAACGTAAAAATCGTGTTAACATAGCTCCCCGCCTTGAACATTTTTTTTTTTTAAGAAAGTGTTCAAATATTCATAAATTGCAGGTAAGTATGAACTGATTGTAATAATGAAAATGAATTATTTTAACTGTTTTTAACATGCACAATTTCACTGTCACTACTGCCATTTTCAGGTACTGGAAGGGGACACAACTTCGCTACTGCTCGCTTGAAATTGCCTTTATGAGTCTTGACTGTAGCAACTCGAACTACGTTGTCGTCACCGGGATGAAGCTCTACTATTCTTCCAAGGAGCCACTGGGAAGGAGGTAAGTTATCCTGTTTGATTATTACCAAACTTCCAATCTTTAGCCCTGGATTTTTGCTCTTCCATTTCTTTCTTTCTTGCAGATGATACAAATATTCTTGTGACCACCGCTTCCAAAAACTTTGTACCAACTGTTGCTGTAACTGGAAACGCGACAGCCTGTTTGTTGGTGTGTCCAGCAATTGCGGTTCCGGAATAGCAGTCAATGGTTTGCCAATCAAGAAATGAGCTGGAGTTAGTGGCTGCAGATCATCAACATCCGATGACAGAGGGTATAAAGGTCTAGAATTTAAAGTTGCTTCTATCTGTGTTAAGATTGTGTAAAATTCTTCATATGTTAATTTTGTGTCATTAATTACTCTTGATAAATGATGTTTTATGTTTTTTATGTTTGATTCCCAAAGCCCTCCGAAATGAGGCGAGTTTGGGGGAATAAAATGCCAGGTTATATTTTCATTTGTACAATAATTTGTTATTTCTGTTTTAGAGTTTGAGAAAAATTCATGCAAGGCAGATAGTTTCTTAGCTGCTCCGATAAAATTTGTTGCATTATCTGAATATAAATGAGCTGGTTTGCCTCTTCGTGATGCAAATCTTCTCAAAGCAGCAAGGAATGTTTCGCTTGATAAATCTGTCACAAGTTCAAGATGCATAGCTTTAGTAAAAAAGCAGATGAAAAGACAAATGTAGCCCTTTATAGTCTTTGAACCTCGACCTTTGCGATCTTTTATATTAAAAGGCCCTGCATAATCTATTCCCGTGATATAAAATGGATTATTAACTGTAACTCTTTCTTTTGGCAAATTTGCCATTATTTGATCAAAAGATTTTGGTTTAGATTTAAAACATCTGATGCAACCTCGCACTACTGACTTAGCCACACTCATTCCAGATGTAACCCAAAAATGCTGTCTTACTGTAAATAATAACAATTGTGGACCTGCATGAAGTAATGTTATATGCGTATTTTCAAAAATTAGTTTTGCTAAACGATGTTTTCCCGATAAAATCAAAGGATGTTTCTGAGCAAAATCTAAATAAGAGTTTTTTAATCGACCACCGACTCTTAATAAACCTTCAGTATCAATGAACGGAGCAAGGGATAATAAATTGTGTTTTGGCTTTAAATTTTTATTATTTAGTAATAAATTAATTTCTTGAGGAAAACTGTCTTGTTGTGACAATTTTATTAATTGTTTCATACTGAGATCTAATTCTGCAATAGTCAAATATCCGTACGGCCGTTCAGATTTTTGTTTCTTAATGTTTAAGATGAATCGTAAAATGTATGCCATTGTTCTTTTCAACCTATTCAAACTAGAAAACCTTTCGAATATCTGAAAATTATTTTCAACAGTAGCTGAGCAAACATTATTTTTAGAATATTTAATTGAAATTGAGAATGCGGATGATGGCCAATGATTAGTTGGAAGAGACAACCATGAAGGGCCGTTCCACCACAATTGAGACTTGAGTAAATTTTCAGGAGAAATTCCTCGTGATGTAAGATCGGCAGGATTATCTTTTGTGTTTATGTACTTCCAATTACTAATCTGTGTTAATTCTTGAATTTTAGAAATGCGATTTCTTACAAAAATTGGTAATGAATGAGATGGAGAGTTAATCCAGTGTAATATTATTTGAGAATCTGACCATAGATGATATGAGCATTCGATAGTGAATGATTTTTGTACTTTGTTAATTAATTGACTTAACAACAAAGCACTGCACAATTCTAATCTTGGCATAGTTAAACATTTCAGTGGAGCAACCTTTGTCTTTCCGCATAAGAGATTAATTAAAATCTTTTCTTTTTGATCGATGCTGCGAACGTATACACACGCACCGTATGCGTTTTGTGACGCGTCACAGAAACCATGTAATTCGATTTCTGTAGAATTTTTACAAATGACGTGCCTATCTAATTTGAGTTGATTTAATTTTGTTAAATTATTTCTGAATCGTATCCACGTAGCTTTCAAATCGTCTGGAATAGGATCATTCCAATCTAATTTAAGAGACCATAGTTTTTGAATAATTATTTTTGAGAAAATAGTGCATGGGCTTAACAAACCTAATGGATCAAAAATCCTTGCTACGTCAGATAAGATTGATCGTTTATTAATTGATAAAGAATTTTCAAAATTTTTGATTTGAAAACCTAATGTATCAGATTTACTGTACCATTTTATTCCTAAAGTTTTTGAAAACTCATTATCTCCTAAATTTAAAACACTCACAGGTTCATTTTCATTTTGAAACTCTTGCAAGAAAAGCTGACTATTAGAATTCCATTTTCTTAATGGGAAACATGCTGAATTTAGAATTGATGCAATTTCTTTACATACATTGATTGCAACTGTTTCAGAATCAAAACCTGTTATGAGATCATCAACATAAAAATCATTTTTTATTATTGAAGATGCGAAAGAAGATTTTGTTTGATATTCATGAGCCAACTGCTTTAAGCATCTTATGGCTAAATACGGAGCAGATCTAGTGCCGTAGGTAACTGTATTTAAAGTGTAAATGGAAATTGGATCGTCTGAACTAAATCTCCAAACAATATTTTGAAGATGTCTGTCATCAGGATGAATGACGACCTGCCTATACATTTTTTCTATATCTGCCGAAACTGCAAAAGGATGTTGTCTGAATTTTATGAGTATAGAAAATATTTCATTCTGAATGGGTGGCCCTGTAAATTGTAAATCATTAACTGACCAACCTGAATCAGAATTCGCTGATCCATCAAAGACTACTCTTAGTTTAGTAGTCAAACTTTCTTGTCTAAAAACACCATGATGTGGCAAAAAATATGCTGTATTGGAAGGAATTAAATTTACTTGAGACATGTGGTTTAAATCTATGTATTCTTTTATGAATTGAGAATATTGAAATTTTAGATTAGAATCGTATGAAAATTTACGTTCTAATTGTTGTTGACGTTTAATTGATAATGGTTTTGAGTTACCTAAATTAGAAGCAGAATGTTTTAGTGGTATTCGAACAATGAACCGTCCTTCTTCATTTCTAAAAAACGTTTCTAGGAAATGTTTTTCGCAATAAACATCATCGGAAGACATAGAATGCTCGTTATTAATTTCCTCTATCTCCCAAAATTTCTGCAATTCAGAATCAAGATTGCTGTGAGTTTTAGAAAAATTGCAATGAATTTTTGAAATGGATTCTGAGATGGTACCTGATATAATCCAACCGAATTCTGTGTTTTGAAGAACTGGCATATTCTTACCCAACTGAATTCTTTGATGATGAAGAATATTCCAAAAAATACCTGCACCAATAAGTACATCTATTTCACTAGGCTCGGTGAATTGAGGATCTGCCAATTGAATGTTGGCTGGAATATTCCATGAGCTGGTGTTGATAGTGAATGAAGGCAAATTACCTGTAATTGTGGGCAAAATAAAACAACAAAGATTAGTAGAAAATTCATAATTGAGTGAATATATCACAATGTTGCATTTTTTTTTAATGACTGATGAAACGCCATTGATTCCTCCAATGGTCATGTTTGTTGAATGTTCTTCTAATCCTAACTTTTTGCAAAATTTTGAAGTAAGAAAATTTGACTGAGAACCACAGTCAAGTAAAGCTTTTGCAGTATGAATGTTGCCAAAAACATCTGGAACTAAAATTGATACAGTGGAAAGCAGAACATGTTGATTAGGATAATGACTTGTGAAACTAACTTGTGGCGAAATTGTTGTTGATGCATTTGGATGAATTGTTTTTGATGTAATTGGTTCACGTGTATATAATAATTCTGGATGAAGTAAAGTGTTATGTTTAGCTTTGCACTTTTTACAAAATCCAGATCTGCAGTTTTTAGTTGTGTGGCCTGAACGTAAACAGTTATTACAAAGATTCAGCTGCTTTACTGTTTTTAATTTATCTGACAAATTTAATTTTAAGAATTTTTCACAATAATAAATTAAATGTGCCCCATTACATACAGGACATTTCACATTTGAGGATATTAACGAAACTTGTTTGATATTATTATGTAACTGTTTATGTTCTTTGGCAATTTTATTATGATTGATTTCAAGTGTTTCTAGAAAATCTGCTCTTGAATTTAAAAAACTCTTGAATTCAGAAAGTGTTGGGAAATTATTGCCTGTTTTAACTTTTTCCCATTCCCGAACAGTAAATTTGTCTAATTTTGACGTAATTAAAAATATCAACAAAGTGTCCCAATGTTCTGTTGGTTGTTCTAGTGTTTGAAGAGCTCTTAAATGTTTAAAAATGGTATCTATCAAGTCTCTTATTCCTCTTGAGGACTCCTTTGTAAGTGAATTTAATTCAAACAGAGATTTGATGTGATTATTAATTAACAATCTGATGTTATTATACCTATTGCAAAGTAGTTCCCATGCGATTATGTAATTTTCGGATGAGAATTCTAGAGACTGTATAACCTTTAGTGCGTCACCTTCTAGTGAAGCACGTAAATAATGATACTTCTGAACATTGTCAATTGATTTGTTTGAATTAATTAGTGACTCAAAAGTATCTTTGAATTCCAACCAATTATCATATGCACCGTTAAATTTTGCAAGTTTAATTGTTGGAAGTTTAATGTTGTGAGAAATACCGTTTTGTTTTGAGGAATCTGATATGCCAGTGATACTGTCGCTTTGAATTTGGATGACAGGTGTGCAGACTTGCTTTAAAATAAATTTTGCGTCTGTGATTGCGGATGAATGCTTTTCAGTGAAATCTTCTCTCTCTAAATATTGCCTTTCTAAGTCATCTTCATCGCAAATATATTCTATTTTACTCTGAGTTTCATCAAATTCCTCAAACAACGATGCAAACTTGCTACTACGATCTTGCAATTCAATGATTGTTTTTTCTGCTAAAACTTGATCACTTGCATATGCATCTTGAACTGTGCGTAAATATTTTATAAAATTTGTTAGTTTGTATTTAATAGTACCTCGTTTACGCACAAGTTTTTCAGTAGATGTGACGTCTTGCATGACTTTTCAAATTCAGAAAACTATGAATTGAATTATTGTAACCTAGTTACAAAGAAATTGTGTTAATGTGTAAAAATATTTGTCAAAATATTTTCTTTTGCAAATAAATGTATAAAAGTATGAATGTGTTTTATAAATGTGTACTACCTTAACACAGATAGCAGCCTACAAATTCTAGAACTGTTCTAGAGCCTTATCTGTAGTCCTGAACGATAGTTTTCTATGCGGTGTTTCTCTTCTTCGCTGATGCGCTTAGTTCTTGTAAATCTTGAATCCGGCTCGATCGGACCAAAAATAATATGTTGATTCGATATAGTGGACTGTATTTCTTTGTGTTTGTTTGCAGAAAAATTTCGCTGGTACAATTACCTTTTTTTATATGAAAGTTTTTTATTTATATTGCAATTGTTTTTTTTTTTTTACAAGTGTATGTGATTCATTAAAATGAACGTAAAAATCGTGTTAACAATATTTTAATAGCTCGTTATCGCTAATCTGTAAATTGAAAATATGAAATAAAAATTCAAAGGGTCCGTAAACTTTTAATGAACGAGTTGCCTGAATCTCGCTACATGTGTGTTTGTGACATACTATCTGTACTTTTATACTCATATAAAACCCTGATGAACATAGGCATTTATTAATTGAAAATTGTATATGAAGTAAGTTTTTCTTTTGGTTAGTTTGTTAAATTGTAGATGTTATGAACAAGTCATCAGATGAAGTTATATACGTCAAGAGAATTACTATTTAAGCGGTTGTAATAAAGCTTGTTTTCTGGCAAATATTAAATTGTGCCGTATGTAGTGAGGGATATAAAAATTAAGTTTATATTAAGCTGGAGCTTATAACGTTCGCATGGTGTTAATACCCCTATAACGTCCTTCGTGTTTGCCGGGGTAAAGGATAACGCGTGGGTGTATATATGGCGCACGTCAAGTATGGAAGCTGCAGGTGTGTTGAGCAGGATTTTAGTATTGACCCAGTCGCATTTGGCAGCGTCACCGCGCCGGGATCGGGCGCTGGCGTCGCTCGGCGTTGTTCGGCGCCAAGCGTCAGTCAGCGTTCGCCGCGTGTGGAGCAATGTCCGTATCAGCCAGTGTCGCAACATTCGAATTCAACTGGTAAGTCGACTTGTTGATGCTAATTTATTGTTTTACCACCGCATTAATTCGCCGCGCTGTACTTGGCATTTTTTCACGCATGCTCAGTCAAGAATGACTTTTCTTGGAGATAAGACGAAGTTATAGGGTTCTTTCGTGTTGCGCGTTAATTTTGCGAACAATCAGTTCTTTGTTTCGGCTGATTAACGCGCTAGATAGTGTCTGGCATAAATGATCAAAAATTAGACAGGAAAAGAGCTATAAGTTGCGGCGAGTGGAAATTTTTTTATCGGATCGTAGTTTTAAGGAACTTGTAATTTTGCGCCCTTTGCGACTTTACTATCGGTTAGAATTTATGAGTCCAAATTACCAGCAACAGACTTAATTAAATTGGCAAACATAAATTTAATGTTCTTAAGATTTATAGTAACGATTTTGATTCATTACTTAATACTTTAATTCGTTCAGAAAAATTAAAAGTTTGCGTGTTTAGTACCTAACATAAGCTCGATACTGGGTGTTGCCGTATATAACGACGAGTAACTACAAAAATGTTATTTCAACTAAAGTAACTTTGGATTGAATAATTTTGCTGTGGAAAATGATAAGTCAAAGGATTGCTCTAATAATTATCAAGTTTCAAGTAACAAAGGCGGCCAACATGTCCGAAAATTTTATTATTATTATAAAATAATATTATTTTAAATAGAACGACCTGTGTACTTCTTGGTTGTAACGTATAGTATGTTTATGAAGGAACTACCTTAATAATAACCACTGATTCTAAAAGATTTTATTATTAATATAAAACTATGATATTTTAAATAGGCCTATGTATGTATTTCTTCATTTTCGTAATCACATGTAGATATATTTTAAATCATAATTATAATTGGTTTTCATTCCGACTTGCGAGTAAGTAGACCAAAAAAGTAGCAACAAACTGAATTATTACTATGTTACATTAGACAATGTTGAATTATTACTGGACTACTGAACTGCTGAACTACCCATAATAATAGAGTATAGTACCGTAGAGACATAAGTCGCGTTCCTTTTACAAATAAACTGAGCTTATGCTAGTTGAGATGAGTGGCTCAGCTCACATAAAAAGTGAATGAAAATTTGTCTAAACGGAACTACTGAAAAGGGGAAAACGGAGGAAGTTCTTACATCAAAATTTCAAACACGACACTTGTAAATAATACGTTCAAAGTCTTTTAAGGATGTTTGAAACGGATTTCTTTCAATTAAATGAAATATATTTTACCGATTTCTTCAAGAAAAAACTTTTCAGCATCAAGTATATTGTTAAGTAACATATGATTAATTTCCCCCACCGCTGAGGGACGAACACTCACTACTTTTGAAGGTTAAGAGGAATCCCACCGAATAATGCCATATACGAAAACCATTAAAACGCGCGAAGTCGTAGAGGCTTTAGTTCTTAATCAATTTATTCCATTTTTTGACAGCACATATTTAAGGACTAGAAGTACAAAGTGACCAATGGAAATTTCGCTACGATTAGTTGTTAATTAGAAAAAAAATAATTAAAATTTAAAAATCGTAGTTGAACTTTACAGTCAAATTAAATATACTTCCAGTTCATATTTTCGAAAACGCGTTGGTCACTTTGTAGATTGAAGTTTTATTAACAAAACCGCGAAAACAGCTTTCAAAACTATGTATATGTAATGTAGTTATGAATTCGCGCGTTTTGCATGTTTTTCATGAATTATTTTCATGAGGCGTGGACGGATTTCTCCCACTATCAATTGTGGGGGAGGTAACGAAAGAGGAAGCAAACATATCTTCTCTTTCTGTTTCGCTAAAAATTGTTAAAGAGAATATCGCGGCTGGAAACCAAACTTAGCTTGTGACACCCTGGTGACAGTCGGATTCGAGCCGGGAGTGACCGAATATTGTCGATGTTTGAAAAATACTTTGAAAGCATTTTGAATCATTTATTTACGTGAATTGTAAGTTTAACATAGATAGAGGCAAAAGAAACGAAAAATTGAAATTACAATTGTACAGACTATAAAATTGTAATGTTAGAAATGTTTGCAACAATGACAATAACTAGAATATAATAATAGAAAAAATACTTTTAAATAAATTAGAAAATATTTAAATGTTTGTCAATAAATTTCGAACTCCGTTACTAAATCTTTTCTAAGTGGAATTTTATTAATGTGTTAATAAAATTTAATTTTGTAAAACTTTGTTATGAATGGATATGTCCTCATGTAAATAAGCTGTAATACTAATTATGTTTCTACAAAAATTATTAATTAAAATTTAGAATTAAATATTAAATTAAAAATATGTGTTGTTAATGAGGACAATAAATAATACTAGCAATTGAATATATTTTCGGAAAAAATTAAGTTCAATATTGATAGTAATTTAACATTACTTCTATAAAGATATTTTTTGCGTTGAAATCATCGAGATTCCAAAATTAACAATAATTAGAGTCAGTAGAATAGTCAAGTACTAATTAATATAGTTCTTCTAGAAGAAATCAGAGACATGTGGTTCTAACCGGAAGCCAAGAATTCAAGCGTAGTTCTTTATAATAAAGGAGTTGATCGCATGTACAGGGTGATTACGCGAGAATTCCTACCCCCTTTAACTCCTTTATTTTGATTTCAAGAAAAAATGTTTAATACAAAACTTATAGGAACTAATTCAAAGTTTCACTGTGTGAATAAACGAGATATGATGATATTTATTTTTTTTTTTTTTAATGGAACATCCTATATATTATTACGATTTTCGATTCTAAATTAAGTTCTACTGGGACTACGCATATAATAAAACTATTAATGTAGAAGGTGTCTACACAATAATTCCTATTTAATTTATTTTATTTTTGAATTTTAGAAGTAGAAAACTCCCATTTATACAAGAGATATGATTCAAAATATCTTAAAAACTTTTACATCTTGCGTAAAAAAAATTGAGAACGCTTTAAATATGTTTTACGTTAAATTTTCAGTTATTTTTTAAAGTTCAATTTTTCCTAATTATTTTTTGTTCCTAGCTTAAACGTTTATTTTTAGAAAATATCTAAATCGATTTAATATATTAATGGTAAAATTTTATTCAACGTTATTTTATTTAAAATCAAAACTACGTTTATTTTTTTGGGTGTCCGACAATCAATTGCTTTTTGTGAATATAGCAGTACTGAAATAAATTGTACGACTTCTATCTTTTTTTCTTTCTAAAATCAAAAATA
Source organism: Prosopocoilus inquinatus (assembly GCA_036172665.1). NCBI lineage: Eukaryota > Metazoa > Arthropoda > Insecta > Coleoptera > Lucanidae > Prosopocoilus > Prosopocoilus inquinatus. The sequence continues at coordinate 49,943,616 of CM069870.1, forward strand.
AAAAAATTAAGCAGGAATTATTTTATAGACACCATCTACATTATTAGTTTTATTATATATGTAGTGCCATTAGAATTTAATTTAGAATCGAAATACGTAATAATATACAGGGTGTTCCATTAAAAAAGAGCCTAAGTTTAGTTTATATGTCGTTTATCCGACCATCAATTGTTTCTTTGTGAGCACACAGTGAAAGTTTGAATTAGTCCCTTTAACTTTTGTATTAAGCGTTTAATCCTAAAATCAAAAACAAAAGAGTTAAAGCGGGTAGTAATTTTCGCATAGTCACCCTGTACAGTTCCCGAAAAAGGGAATGTCTTCCCCATAAAATGCAAATGTTCGGGCTAAGCTGTCGAGTCCCACATTATAGGGAGGCGGCCAAGCATTGCGAGCAAGTAATCCCGCTAGCGAAATGTGTCTGAGAGATATTCGAAACGTAGGCTGCCAGCTTCCGTAAATATAATTATAAAACAAAGCGTTGTATTGTAACAATTTTATCGAACCACATTTTTCGTTTTTATTTCCAAGATAAAAATATAAATACGCATGATGGCCATAATCAGAAACAGCTACAGTACAGGATCCAGAGAGAAATTGTATTATTGGTTTTAAAAAATATCCATGATGTCACAACAACTTATTCTATTTAATTTTGTGTATCCCTAATTTAAAATAATTTAACTCAGTATTTATTTGCTCCTGGCAAAATAGAATTCATAAAACGAACTATGACACAATCCAAAGCAATTTTTATTTGAAATAAACACTGAACCTTTACAATTTAAAAATAAAACAATAAAATATTAAATGAATATTACTCCTTAAATACAAGTTAAAGGCCGAAATAAATCTTTGAAGAATTCTAATTCTCAAATATTGAAATAATTCTTTTAATTAATAATTAATTACCATATGAGAATGGTTTTGTTGAACTTATTTTTTATAAAACTATTATTAAACATTTACTTTTATTTTGTATGTATCGCATAGCAAAAAATGTATGACTTCACCAAACAAATAACACTTTGTTTTATAAGTATATTTACAGAATTTAGCAGTCGCACGTTTCGAATTTATCTCTGTCAGATTAAATACATTTCGCAGGCGGGATTACCTGCTCGCAATGCTTGGTTTGGGTTATTTTAATGTGGGTCTCGACAGCTTAGCCCGAACATTTGCATTTTATGGAGGAGACATTACTTTTTTCGGGTACTGTACTTTCGAGTTGGAATTCGTGAACATTTTCCTACAGAATATATTAAACATTCTTTATTCCTTTGACTAAATTAATTTATTAAAACTGTTCATCTCATCTTAAACATTTTATATCTTCATCATTATTATTTTAAAATTCCCTCCCAAGGATCGTGAATTATCGTGTGCTGGGGCTCGTTCAGGAATAAGAAAGAGCGCGCTCTGGGCAATAACTTTCTCTCTCATGTAAATTATTTTGCGCGTTTTGCTTTCCATTTTAAACGTCCAAAGTGCATTCGCAATGCAGTTTCTGAACGCGCCTCAGTGGCCTCTCGAATCGTCATGAACGACTCGGATTTCATCGAACGGCCAGCCTGCTGCGCCCACATTATTTACAGTAGATATTTGTAATTGTAAAAATATTGTAAACATGCTGATACTGCCGAAGATTATTTCTTACAATTTGTATGTGGAGCTTATTTCTGCTACAAAAATTTAAATTTCGTTAGAAGCCGACGATGCCGACAGACAATGCAACAACATGCTAAAGGGTAGCCAATGAAATGTTTGGAGCGCACCTACAGCCAAGGCCAACCAATCATAAAATTGGAAACATTTCCCCTTAAATGTCATAGTGTTGGGGATTAATAAGCAAGTAAAATACCAACCCGAGAGGGGTACCTTCGCAAGGATTCCTCTTTGCATACTATAACCATACAGTTCTCTGGCAAAGAAGCCAATCGAAAACAATTATTTTTCGTCAATTCTTATTAAATCTAATAGCGTTTTCCATTGGCTGCACTAGTGAGCAGCACTGAGTGTATTTCCATCTCGGTTCAGCTTTATGTAATAAAACGAGATGGAGATAACCTCTGTGAACACCGATGCAGCCAGCGGAAAACGCTATAAATCACTTTGACAGCTATCAAAACTAGCTGTTACTGTAAAAACGAAGTTGTTCTCGTTCATATATGAGAACAGATTGCAAATTCATTCCATAGGAGACTTCTATCATTCTTATAAATTAACAAACTAATTAAAAACTCTTTTTATTTTCCATGGTTATTCGATATTAGAGTTTATCTCCAGAGCTTAATTTATCCTAATTTATTACTTTTGCTTCTAGACTAAAATTTTGAATTCTGGTCGTTTTCTTATCGTAAATTTGCCCGTTCAAAGTTCTATGTCAGTTTAATCTTTGAGATGAGACGTTTGAACAGTGTCTCAAAGTCTTATAATCTAGACGCTCCGCTCCCCAGAAACTAAAGTCAATTGAGTTTACTACAAAATACAAAATCCAACTAAAAAATTTCTTTAAAAACAAAGTCATTTATACCGTAGATGAGTTTCTTCTGTCCTAGTGTAGAGCTTGCTATCTCAAGTTAGCCATATCACGCTACTTGTTGGTATAAAAATTCTCAATAAAAATTTAAAAATAAATTTAAAATATATTTGCACAAAAACAAAACAAATACACATGTTAAGGGCCGATTTCATAATAGAACTTTAAATTTAAAGTTACTTTAACCTAAAAAAAAATACACTTATTTCCCTATTCTTAAAGTGACTTTAAATTAAAGCTTCCTTAAAGTCTGATTATGAAAACGACCGTAAGTGTAATAATTTTACCCGATTTCACCAACGTTATTCAGAGAATAAATTTATTTGTCAATTAAATTAGACGAAAAGTATGTTTTCCGTAGAAAAATGTTATATTTTAAGTATTACATAAATTTATTCTTTGAATAACTAATAACAGTTCGTAGTCGGTGAAATCGGACAAGATGAAAAAATCTAATTTTGTGTTTGATTTATTTATAAACATGTCAAAACGTTGTTATAAATTAGATGCTATTTCAAAAATTTTGAAATCTTGCACCTAAATGACTACCTAGATCTTTTGATATGTACAGGGTGACTACGCGAGAAATCTTACCCCTTAACTCTTCTATTTTTGATTTCAGGAAAAAATATTTAATACAAAACTTATAGGAACTAATTCAAAGTTTCTCTGTGTGCTCACAGGAAAACAATTGATGGACGGATATTCTAATGAGACTACATGTATAATAAAACTAATAATGTAGAAGGTGTCTATAAAATTATTCCGATTTAATTAATTTTATTTTTGAATTTTAGAAATAGAAAACTTAAATAATGATCATTTTATACTAAGAGATGTGATTAAAAACATGTGAAAAAGATTTACACTTTGCATAAAAAAATTGAGAAAGCTTTGAATATGTTTTATGTAAAATTTTCAGTTATTTTTTAAAGTTCGGTTTCTCAGAAATATTTTTTGTTTCTAGTTTAAAAATTAATTTCTAGAAGACATCTAAATCGATTTAAGATGTTAATGGTAAAATTTTATTTAATGTTATTTTATTTAAAACCAAAACTTCGATTATTTTTTTGGGTATCCGACTCTCAATTGTTTCTTGTGAACATCTGTAGCAGTACTGAAATAAATGCTACAACTTCTTTTATCTTTTTTCTGTCTAAAATAAAAAAATTAAAAAAATTAGCAGTAATTATTTTATAGACACCTTTTACATTATTAGTTTTATTATACACCTAGTCTCATGACAATTTAATTTAGAATCGAAAAACGTAATAATATATAGTGTACCATTAAAAAAACTTAAGTTTAGTTTATATCTCGTTTATCCGACCATCAATTGTTTTTTCCGTGAGAACACAGAGAAACTTTGAATTAGTCCTTATAAGTTTTGAATTAAACATTTTTTTATGAAATCAAAAATAAAAGAGTTACAGGGTCACCTTGTATACAGCAGCTTTACATGATTATTTATAATAAAATAAACAGTGTTCAACAAATCAAGTGATTTTGTTGGTCCTTCAAAAGAAGAAACAATGTTAATTCTTGCTAAAATATGCTTTAAGAATACGCTAAATCGTTTCCAGGCTTTGAAATTTTTGATAATTTGATCAGAAAAATTATTTTAAAGTTTTTTTAATTTAATTACCACAGATGAGATGCTGCATTATCAAGAAAGTAGTTTTCCGTTTTTCCAATTCTAGTTTCTTGTCAAACTGTTGTAAGAACAATTTTAAATTTTGTTGTTAAATCACGGTAATTAAATTTTTCTTTGTCAGATACATATAATAGAAGTTTTTTTAATTTTTTCTTGAAGTGTCAGAAGAACAAGTTTTTGACATTTATTTTATTTGTTTTTGAGAGAAATTTTCACTTGCTGTAGAATGCGAGACAACAATTTTTGTTGCTACCCAACAAACTGTCCGTTTAAAAGATGTGCCCGTTTATGAGGGATGCCCGTTAAAACAGAATACGTTATACTGAAGTGTTGAAAATTAGAAAAAAATGAAAAATCTTAGGAGTTATTTAATCCACCATACCAGTTACGAGTGAATATTCAACCTGAGTTTTCCCGGTCACAAGTATCTACGTTATAAGACTTTTGAGACATACGTTATATTTCTTTGCTGGTGACTTAAAATTGTTTAATTGTAAGTTAGATATTAGGAAGAATCTCTAGATATGAAAAAAACAAACTATAACTTCAATGATTTTGCGATCGAAATCTTTTCTTAGACAAAATATAAATGGTAAATGAAATACAAGAAATGGCTGACAGACGAAACAACTTTCGTCACACGTTATTATATTATTATATTATTTTGATTTTCAAGGAGACACTAATGTAACTTGGTCCAGGTGTACAAATGGGGCTCAAAACTTTGTGCTGATGCTTAAACCCTTAGCAATGATTATTTCAATAATTTTTGTGAAGGATTTAAGCTTCGGCTCGAACTTAAACCGTCACTATAAAACTAGGCCTTAGTAACTAAGTTATGATCTAATAATAGTAACGGACACAATGGTTTAGATATAAATAAATGAAAAATGTTTGTACATATGTAATAAGCTTACGTCTGTAGATACCTATTTCGAAAGCTAATCTAGCATCTTCAGTATACTCACAAACAACACAAGTTGAAAATATACGGGATTTTCTCCTCGCCAAATTCCAAAGCTCTTTAAGTTTAAAATTAATAGCGTTATTTAAAAGAAGAAAACACGAAACTTATTTTATTCTTCCAAATTAAATATTGTGTAATATTTATTCTTCCATGACTTTTATTACTTATTTTAATTTTCTACTTGAGAGTCTCAGTTAAGGTTTATATGTACAATAACAATTGAAGCGGATTCGCTCCTAATAAGTTTCTCATGCAAGGCGGCCATGCTTGCTGTCAAAGCATAATGAAAGTTTAAAAAAAATTTGTTACAAATCGTTTTTGATTGCAGTGAAAACCTCGAGCAGCCTCTGTACAGCTGTTTCAGCTCTGCTTGGGGCTTCGTCAGCTGGGAATGTCGAGCTACGTCTCTGTTGACGAAGCCCCAAGCAAGGCTGAAACAGCTGTACAGAGGCTGCTCGAGGTTTTCACTGCAATCAAAAACGATTTGCAACAAATTTTTTTAAAATTTTTAACGATTTTATAAAAATTAAGTTCATCAAAACAATTCTCAAATAATAATTGATTATTAATTTCAAAAACTATTTCAATATTAGAATTGTCAAAGGTTTATTACGACTTTTATTTTTGAATTGTAAAGGTTCAGTATTCATTTCAAATACTGGGTGTCTCATAACGTTCGGAGGAGATTGAAAGGGCAGCTGTAGCACAAAATAAAGCTTTTTTCTTAATTCGCTTTTGACCAAAATGTAATAATAAGAAAGTTACAGCATTTTAACTTTCTTAATTTCTTCTTTAATTTACACCTATAGCTTCTTAATGAATAAAGATTATTTGACACAATGCAACTTTATTGTTAAATAAACTCTAAATTTATCGAAACCACCATTCATAAAATGTCTATGTTAATATGTTTCCTAGTTTTGTTCTTAGTTAGTTAACAATGACATGAAAACCCGTTTTTTGACAATAAAAGAAAAAATGAAATAGCCGTAACTTTAACGTGACTAAATTTTTTTTAAATAATTGTTTATTGTGAAGCAATGTTCAATTAACTCATAAATGCCTCAAATTTGAACTTAAAACGTAAAATATTACTACAGGTAGTAACTTTTGCTTGTTAATTAATTTCGCTTTAAACTCTTGTAACATTTTAGTTATAGATTTTTTACCAAAAGTTTATAAAGAAAAAAGTTTTAATTTGATCTCCCCTAGCTACCCTTTTAATCTCCTCCGTAGGTTATGGGAAACCCAGTAAAAATTGTTTTACATTGCGTATGATAGTTTGTCTTATGGATTCTATTTTGACAGGAGCAAATGAAATACTAAGTTAACTTAAATTATTTTCTTTATGTAGTTCGAGGTCAGGTAACAGGGATAGAAATTTGTTTGAATTAATCTGACATAATGTAAAATTCTTAAAAGTAAATTATGATTAATTAAATCGAATGCTTTGGAAAAGTCGAGAAGAACCTTTGAAACATCAGACTTATACGTTAAGTTAAGAGTTAAAGAAAATATAAAAGACAGAAACAAGAAATGAAATTCCAAGAGTCTCCGAAGTTCTGAAATTAATTTCTGATGAAGACTACAGAAATCATGATATACTTTAAAGTAAATAATTCAACTGTTTGTTCCACCCAAAGCTGTACCTTATTCTGAGACTTAGGATAGTAAAATTAATTTTTAATGTTGAGCCCATTAATTGCGTCCTTTTACGATAAACTCTGATATTTAAAACTATTTTCTTTAAATTTCTTGTGGTCAAAGGTGCAGGTATTACGATTTTCTATGTACCGCCGCCCTTATTGGGACTCCCGGTATAAGTAATCCCAGAAAATAATTTCACTACAAGATCCGTTTCAAACAACAAAATTAACTAATTGCTGAAGCTCAAATGAAAAATTTCAAAATGTAATTTGCATCTAATGAAATTTTAAGTCTATTAAATGTCCAATTTATTTTCAACATTTAATCGACGTATTGGAAACTGTTGTATACCTGCTAATGATTTCTAGCCGATTTTTACCAGTGATTTGCGTATAGATAATTGAAAGTAATTTACATAACTGTTTACATGTAGACAATGACGTACTTTACATTATGCTTTATTATATAGACAACGGGTGTTTCGTTTTATATTCGACTCAGATCAGTAAATATCATAAGTGAGGTGAGATTTAATAATTAACGATTATGCTCCCGCAATCGTGATCAATGTGCTTACGATCCAAATAGCAATGCAATGATGAAAACAACAACAAATATGCTGGATTTAAACAAAACTATTATTCATAAAGTTCATAAATTGTAAAGACCTGTTGATTGAGAAACCGTTGGGGCTTCGAATCGCAGCAGTCACTCCGCTCCAGAGCTTACGTCACATCAGTTCATAAAAGAATTGCTCTTGATCGGAGTAGATTTGCTCCTTGAAGGGTAATTTCAACAACACACATATTCCCCCCTCCCCCCCAAATGCTCTACTCTCTTGTAAAAACTTTACTCCGTTTCAGTGTAATCCTGTTCACCCCTGATAATTCATTCAAAGCAATTTATAAGGAAGATGTCTTATTTTGCACTGCAGAACAAATAACTGTGAATGTCAACGGACAATGATTTTGTACATTGTCTACGTAGTCTACGTTGTCTACGTTGCCTGCATTATCTACACATTGTTTACATGTAAAAGTAGACAAACATTGTTGTTTACTAGTAAATGAACAACACTGATTTTTGCACAGTTGTCTTATTTTCTTTTCAATATCGAATCATATTTGGCTGAATTAAAAAAATAATACTAGAGGCTAAAACATTGACACTAATAATACAGTTTCGTTGAATACAGTATAAATGTTTTAGAATTAATTTTTTTTAATAATTTTAAATACCTGGGATTGCCTTGTTACTTTTGCCGTGAATTAGGATTTGCTGGCAAACAATGAAACTTAATTAACGTAGGCGCGTTTAATTAAGATCTCAAGAAAAAGCGCCTTCGCGTCTCAGTTATAATATCTCATTTATATTACTGTTTGTGTATCTCGTTTATATAATTGTTGTCTCATAAAATTTCCGACCTTTCAACTATCTTTTTGTCAGAAAAATTAATAGTAATTAATCTACTGCATACCAATTGCCCAATTAAATTATTACCTATTATGTAGGATGTTAAAAAGTATGGATAACAAACTTCGACAAGAAATGTTTAGGAATCCAATAACTTCGCTCCATTTGTGGACCAATATTTATTAATAATTTGCCACTTTTTTGAGAAAAATAATCCGTCTTTGAAGATAATTACTCTTCTTTTAACACTCACATATAATTTTAGATTTTTCTGAGTTATTTGTACCTAGATTTGTAGCTTCATACTTCATACTAGTGGAAGCAAAGAGGAATTTGTATATTTTATAATATACATATCAAACTCTTGGTGTCACATATCTCCAAATGTTTAAAATTGGCTATCCTTTTACAAGTACAGTTGGTATACATGAAACGCAACATAGCAAATAGTATGTTAATTTAAAGGTGCTAGAATATTGGCTTCCCTAATTATTTTACAGAAAAATTCCATTTAGGTTTTTTTAAAGTGCTCTTCAAGATGGAGCTGTTTGTGAAGTTTGAGAATTTTTCATTGGCTCAATTTCAAAATATTTAAAAAAGATCAATAACAGAATTAAATTTTTACCAAACTATCAGCGCGGCCTTGATCAGTAAATGCTAAAATAAATTACTGGAAAAGTTTTTCCATCATTTTTTTTCAAAAACGAACTAGATTTATTAATTATCTGTTCAGTTTTCATTGATCATCATTGATCAAGGCAGTGTTGATAAGTAGGTATAAATCGAAATGAGGTACAGTATCTTTTTCTAAATATCTTAAAACTCAGCGTATGAAAACTTTTCAAACTTCACATATATATTCATCTTGAACAGTAATTTCAGAAACCTAAATGGAATTTTGCTGTAAAATAATTAGGGAAGCTAATATTGGAGCACCTTTAAATTAACATCGGATTTCCTACGTTGCGTTTCAAAATGCAGCACCTTGTATATGATAACTTTAAGAGAATAATTAGTATTATGAATTTTTGTATTTTTACCCAGACAATTCTTTGAAAAAGCATTAGTTAGAGTATACATAACTTTCAATAAGTCGCATTGTAATTGTAATTGTTTCTTTTTCCATTATAGAATACATAGTATCCTAGGAAGGTCAAGCAATATGAAGTACAACATGAGTACACAAAGTTTAAACATGTCAAAAAGAATAGATAGTATCCTAGAAGTCAAATGGGATCAAATTAGATTAATACAGACACAGACACGTGACATAAATACATGAAGTTATAATGTATTATAGCGCGTTCCAACCTTAGTATAAAGTGTGGCTATATGCTATCTTTCATGATTTTTCAGTAAAGCTGTCTTTATTTCTCCGAATTCTCCATAAGGCCTGTACTGCATTCTAAGAGAACTGCCTGTAAATATGTAAGTCAGAGCGTTGTTATTTTTGTAGCATTTATCGTAAATATTTATCGTAAATGTTATCCATACCTCAGTTACAAATCAGTTTCGACTGCAGTGGATTTCCGAGGTCAGCAGCTGCTTCGGCCCTTCTGGGACCTCCTCAGTAAGGTAGTAGCTCAAAAACTTCACTGCAGTATAAACAGGCCTAGGCGCATTTTAGGCGGAAGGTTTCATTAAATATACGAGGAACTACTAATATGCTGAAGCGATCATTGTCGGAAAAAGTTCTAATCTTTAACGCATCTGCCCTGTGAAAACAAAACAATAAACCAGTCGAAGCTCGAGAAGGCTATGCGGCACGCAGTAACCATTACAGTTCTGATCGACTGGATATAGAAACTTGTTTACACAATTGATTCATTCCGAAATGATCTCACATTCTTTTTGCAGTGACGGCGCTATAATTGATATAAATTAAAAGTATTATGCCAGTATTTTTAAAAGTTACATTAAAGAATTATAATGTTTTCATAATTATTAATTTGAAAGAAACTATAAAGGGTATTATGTTACACACGTAATTTACATGAAACGCTTGCTACTGATGCAATGAGCGCGAGGGTGAGAGCGCCTCGGGCATAGAAGCCGCTCAGCGGCGACATTGAAATCTACGCCGCTGCTTTGTTTATCTTTATACTGGTTTTTACCAGATATCCTAGGAATATCCGACCCTTAAATATAAATGATTTGTCCTTGTTATCAGAAATGGTGTAATTTGACCCTTTCGTGCAGGAGGGCAGTTTAGGTAACAAACTGGTTGTAATTTGTTAAAAGAAGAATCATTGTTGACTGCAGTAGATATAATTTCGTGTTGCAGGTTTTTGCCTATACCAATTGAAAAATTGTTAACGTAATGTTGTCTTCTTCATTATCTGAAGGTACACACATCATTTACTCAAGCTTTGGCTAGTAGTTGATTACGTGGAATGTTGTTTATCGATATTTGCCTCATCATCGGAGTCTTCTTTAGTTAAATACTGACGTGCGGTAATAGAAGGGATAATATTTATAGTTATATCATAATCACGTTCAGAATCAATTTCTTCTAAGTTAGCAAGTAATTCAAGGAATGCCCAAGTAATTAATTAATATATATATATATATATAAAATAATTTAAATCTTTTTTTCGAGGATTGCGTTAATTATCCGTTTTCAATAGTCCTTTTTAAACGTAATTACAGTATTTAGTTTTAAAAGAAAGTGTGTCTGTAAAATAACACATATCTGAACAATCTGAGGTCAACGTTAACAGGCTCGTTTCTGAAATGCCGAATTTGTAAATTAATCGCACAAAAATAAAAATAAATCTTTCAAAAACTGCTGAACACAATTCACAACTACTATTTCATAAACACCCAGTAATATCATCTCGAAACTACTGCCCAAGAAAATCTAAGAAATTAATTAGTAAAAGGAGTGTCCCTTTAACAGGATAATGGGCATACTTGGGTTAAAACGTTTAAGTAACGTTTGAATATTTTATAACAATCTGAAGCAGGTATTGAAATAGATTAACACAAAATGTCACTTTAGGTAGCGTTAGTTTATAAGTGTATATCGGGGAAATATATTTTGCGCGGTTCAAATTCTAGTGAAGCGGGCAATATAAAATATTAGACTGTAGCCTGTAAAGAAACGCGAGGACTGCGGAGACAATTAACGCCGCTGCAGCAATGGTGTTACTCAGTATAACATAAAACAGAGCAATATTGCCGCAATAAAAAATTACAGTTGTGTAATCAACTCTTCTTGTTTAAATGTGTAAAGATTTTCAGAGTAATTAGTTAGTAACCAGTTGTACCTCGACCGCCAGAATTTATTGCGACATTGCATCATATAGTAAGAACGTCGTAAATTATTTTCACCGTCCCATTACGCAATGTGCCTGTTCGATACATTTTTACGGCGCTACTGAAACGATGGGGTGTACTTATTCAAATCCTATGCTTATTTATAAGCAAAATCCGTCATCTTCTATCAAAAAACCAAAACCAATTGGATGAACTTATCATTTGTTTAGTCATCAAGACCGGACTTTTAGGTCGCAAAAGAGTCAAGAAAACGGACTTTTGTAATTTAAGCGACTTAATTAAAAAAAAAAATTCTTTTCGCATGATAGGAATTTAAAAAGGCCCAATAAAATAATCATGATTATTATAATAATAAGGTGGCTCACCGATTCGCCATAAACTCTGCAAAACAATAAAGTACAAATCATTTAACACATTTTTCTCACTTAATTGATTCCAGCAGTGAGAATATCATTCTTTTACAGATTTTGAACGCTGAAAGGGCCGTGTTCGTATAACCACAGCAGATAAGTTGCTGACTTAGCTTAGTAATTGAACGGACGCGGTTTTAGGGCGTACCAGTTCGCATTTTAAAATCGAACTATATTATCCGTTTAGTAATACTATCCGCTGAATATTAACGTGCTGCGTGAGCAACACAGTTAGTAAGATCACATTCACTGCGTATTTTTGAACGAAAAAGGTGTAATAAAATTAAAAAAAGGCATTTTACCTCAAATCCGGTCCTTAGTCGTCATTAGCTACGTGTATCATAGACTTTTGTCTTTTTCTTCATCAATAGTACTAAATATTTAAACCATCACCTTTCCAATTCTTTATTTAAATATGCATGTATCTACAGGCTGTCCATTTTTCGAGTGCCACTACGGGAATCTCGCTTATCTTAAGAGATATGAAGTTGGTTAAATTAGGGCAAAGTTGTGTATTTTCGAGCCGAATAATAATCTGAAAAGTAATTTGGAATATCTATCTAGTTTTGAAAATTTCGCAAAGAAACAAAAATTTCTGATTTTCGTTTTTAATTTCTTCGCCATAAACTAATCATACTAGGCATTTCTAACCAAGACATTATTCAGACACTTTCTTATGAAGAAATCGAATATGGTATCCCCTTTTCAATAATTTTCAAGATGACGGAGAAACACCTGGCAACTTCATTTTTTCTTTTGGAGCCATCTCGGATTTTAACATTTTGAGATTACGTTTTCTTCCTCTGTACAGCGATGGTGGTCCAATATCACATGTTTGTCGAAAGTCTAATTTTTCATTTCTTTGCGAAGAGTGCTTCGGAAAAACAAAACGTTCTTTTATTGTGAAGAAAAGTTTTACAGTTTGATCCTATTTCAAGTCTTGTCATTTACGTTTGTATTAAACTAATCGTACTAGAGATTTCTAACCGAGAGATATTATGCAGACACTTTTTTATTGAGAATTCGAATATGGCAACCCCAATTTACATAATAATAATAGATAATAACGGAAAATTCAGTGGGGCTGCAACTTCTCTTGACGAAACAGACGGATTTTAGTATTTGCAATCATGTAAAATTTCTTCCAAAATTTCCTGCTCATATTCATTGAGCCATATTTCCATCTACGTCCATTAAACGAGCCATATTCGCCCAAGCATAGAAAAATACCTCAAACCAGATTGTTGCCGCTCTGGATAACGCTGCAAATATTTTGCCGCAGTCATAAGGGCTATTGAATGCGAAGTGTAGTAAATTTATATTATCTCTTTGTTCTTCACTTGAAAAAGGCATTTTCGCGATAAAGCTAGCGCAAATGTACATGATAAAACTTGACATCAAACTGTCAAACTTTTGTTCACAATAAAAGAATGTTTTGTTTTTCCAAAGCACTCTTCGCAAAAAATGAAAAATTGGATTTTTGACAAAAATCTGATGTAGGACCACCATCGCTGTAAAGAGGAAGAACTCAAAATGTTAAAATCCAAGATGGCGTCCATAAGAATGAAGTTGTCAGGTATTTCTTCGCCATCTTGAAAATTATTGAAAAGGGGGTACCATATTCGAATTCTTCATAAAAAAGTGTCTGAATAATGTCTTGGTTAGAAATGCCTAGTACGATTAGTTTACCGTGAAAAAATTAAAAACGAAAATCAGAAATTTTATCTTGTGATATTTTCGAAACTATTGAAGATATTTCAAATTTCTTTTCAGATTATTATTCAGCACGAAAATGCGCAACTTTGCCCTAATTGAACCAACTTCGTATCTCTTAAGATAAGCGAGATCCCCACAGTGGCACTCGAAAAACGGACAGCCTGTATACATATTGTTTACAAATTCAAACAAATTAATTCTATTTATGAAATTCCTTGTCATGATTGTGCTTCTGTTTATATTGGTCAAACATCAAGAACTCTTCATTCAAGAATTATGTCACATAAAAGTGTGATATTAGATTTAGACCTAATGCTTATACTTTATCTGAACATGCAAGTAATGAAGACCATAAGATTAACTTTCAAGATGCAAAAATTTTAGATATTGAACCAATTTTGAGTCAAAGCACTTTTATTGAAATGTGCTACATTTTATTGTTCAGCCTTTTAAATTATAACCCAGTTTTCATTGAAAAATTCACAGGATGGTCAAAATATGGTGTCGAACCTTGTTCTGTTTAACTGCCCAAAACTCAGTTTTCGTAAATTGAACACCCTGTACGTTTTTGCATCATGAGATGCTGAATCCAATTCTACAGCATTCCCTGTACCTATTTCCATTAATTTTCTTGTTATCAATTACTGTTTCTTATAACGGCATATTTTGGTAAAATTAAGGTATTTTTTCGCAGTAAGTGTCGACAAAACAAAAATATTTTTTGAGTTCCAAGCTATATTAACAGATATGTACAAATGAAAAACAAAGAAATTGATAAAATTAACAAAACAGATAAAAACGATCCTTAATGTTTAATGAGTCGACACGATATAATATTTTGTGTGTAAAATTTCTACAAAGTGAGAGAGACCGATTACCATTGTAAATATTTATTAGTGGATTCGACTCTTGTCTCAGTTATTTGCAAATTTTATACAATATTTACGACAGTGTTATACGGACTCTAGAATAATAAATAAAACTATTTAATTAGTTTTACCACTTTACCAATTGTAAGTTTTGTTTGTTTTAGCAAAAATGTTAGCCTGACAAAGAAAATTGTTTTTGAAAGCAGGTAGGTATATATATTTTTTTGAGAACCTTGTTTATGAAAATATTAAGTATTACGATAGATATTTACCTACCTACAGCTTTAAGATGTACGGCAAAATAATGATACGGTTAGCAATTATTTATTTCTTAAAAAATAGGAATTCAGTGTATGATTATTTTTTTTTCATTTTGAATGCCATTTAACACAATAAAATAAACAATTATTGATAACACGAAAACTAATGGAACTAATGGTGTTCTATTTACGAAAACTGAGTTATGGGCAGTTGAACAGAACAAGGTTCGACACCATATTTTGACCATCTTGTGAATATTTCAATGATAACTAGAATATAATTAGAAAGGTTGAATATTGTTCTTTCAAACGTCAGGCAGCTTGAATCTTCAAATTTGAAACTGTCCTAAATACATGCTTGTAACTGAAATACCAAAATAATTCTTTTTCAAAAATTGGAAGATATCTCAAAAATCGTTACAATTTAATATACAGAAGCCATAACAACTTTTACTTGGAGTAACGTGCAGTATCAGAATTTGCATTAAAAAGTGTAGCATTATACTTAAAATAAGAAAGTTAATGTGTACTTCCGGTATAGCCGGAAGCGATACAAGAATGAAAATATTTTAGTCTGAAAGATCGCTTCCTCCTAGGGCAACGTGCTAATTTTGAGAATGTTTGTATGTTTCTTTCCCCAAAAACTTTTAATAGGCTACCCAGCTTAGTAGACCCTGTATACGTACCTATTAAATTTTAAAATTAAAAAGAAAGACAACCAGGATGTATTAAATAAAAATGCACATCATATTACCTTATAGTGAATAAATAATATATTTTTATAATTGTAAAATTGACAAGTTGTCAAAAGTATTTATAACTTAATTTAGATGAATCTTTTTGTTATAACTAGTGAATTAACTTCATCTACTACTCACTAAGGACTAAGTAATAATCAATTATAATTTTACTTTTTATAAAATATTAAAAAATTGTAAATTGTTTGTTGTAGAAACCTTGAAAAATTAAATAAAATTTCTGAAAGTTCGGTTGTACTTTAAGAGTATTAGTTGACCTTTTTGACTGCAGCCCAGTTACAGAATTTTTCCGTATTTTTTACTTTAAGAATGCATAAAATAGTTTTACTTCGAATGAAATGTATACTGTTGTTGGGCCTTACGATAAGTAATTGAAAGCTTCTTATCTGATCAATAAGAAGCTTCAGTTTGGTAACTTTGTTTATGGAATGTGGGCCGTATTGCGTGAGATACCATCGCTTGTTGTGGTAAATTGATTTTGATAGGCCGGCTTTAGTTATGAGACCCGAGCTGCGGTCGTGATCAATAAAATTAAGGAAGTTTGGGAATGGCGATTACAAGTTATATTTAATTTTCGCCACATTTGCAGGATATACCATGTTCTAGTGTATTAGGCTTCGTTTTGTCAACTTTGTCCGCAAAATAAATTAACAAACTCGGTAATATTGTCAGTTCCATTCCCGAGGGTAGGTCAATTTAATTGTTATTTTATTGATTCCAACTGTACCTGATGTTTCGGTTCAATTTATTTACTCGGCTATGTACCTACTTGGTTATTCGCGTGTCTTAATATTTATTTATCATACCTATATATAAGAAATATTAAAGAACAAGTTTCACAGTACGCAATTTTAGCGCACGCGTCCAGTTTTCTAAATGGACAAGAGCGCAAACATGTCTTGAAAGATTAAACATAAAACAGTATTTTTTCTAGTTTGGTTCTTAGATACGAAAAAGACCATAAAAATCTGCCTTAATTTCTAAGTTATCGTAGGAAAATACAAAACCTCCATTATCCTGTTTGAATTATACGCGGTGGTTCTCGTAACATGTCAAATTACGACTGGCAATTCACCTCGTAAAACAAGTGACAAATCTAGTACCATTTTTGGATCCAACCAATGTTTAAAAAATAAAACCAAAGATAATAAAATGTTGAGAGCTGCTGAGTGCTAAAGAAATTAAAAAAATAGGAGTACATTGTTATAGAAATGATCTTTCAGATTTGTCACAAAACTATTCGTTTTTAGCTGCCAATGTCTTTGTAGAAGGCATTATTTAGTGATATCCAAACATTTTTAGTATAATTAGCATTCCGTTGTTCTTTTAAACTAACAGTGTAAGCCAAAATTAGGTTCTTTCATTCATTTACTAAAGCTGAGATACCAGTCTGACACTTTATATAAAAACCACTGTACTTGTCGGTAAAAATTCATTTTCGTAAGCGCATTGCTTTATTACAATACTTATACAGACAAATATTAAATAGTTTATTATACATTAAAGCTAAGAACATGAACTAAAAATGCGAAATTAAGTATTAAATAAAATTTTCATAAGAAAATCTGTATTATCTAAGATTTAAATCGATATCAACTATTTTACCATTACAATTAGGAGAAAAGAAACTATCGGACAGAACAATAAAAATGTATACGTTATATTTAAAATATCGGAACTGATGATGGTGGGGAAAAGACGAAACGTTTGACTGTAATCCTGTTACGCCTATTAATAATAATAATAATAATATTGGCTTTATTTGGTTACTATGCAATACAACATGAAGAAACAAAAATAGAAACAACTCAACTAAATACATATATAACCAAATCACAAGGTGAGATTCATATGGCATTAATGCCTCTGCTTTTAAATCTAACCTTGAAAAATAAGAATAAAACATAAAAATTAATTGCTTAAACCTAATTTAATGACTAACTAAAGTTTACTATGAGTGCCTTTTGTCCACTATGCCGTCCGAAATTTATGAAATAGGGCAAATGAAATTTGTGAAACTACTCGAATAGAAAGATATAAAAATATGTAATATACAAGTGTCGCAAACTAATCCAAACTATTCGAAGCACAATCAAAAAAGTGCCTGTAGAAAGTTAAATCAGAATTTCAGAATTATTTATAATAAGAGAGATACAAAGGATAAAACAAAATCGCTTATTTTACATTTTAATTAACGTTTCAAGAAAAAGTAAGAAAAAAATCATTCCATCAATAAATACGAATTAGGCATTGATTCGTGCAACTTTCTTTTCATTTAACCAGATTTGTATCTCTTACGGTTTAGAAGATTCCTACGGTTTAGAAGACTCAATTTTGCTACGTTAACTTACCTATATTACTGTTCTTGAGGTTCAGGTTAAACACGTTTCTGGAGCAGCCTAGCTATAGAGACAATCCTAGCCAGGTTTTTCTTCATAGTGGATAACTACCTTAAGAGATAATGCTACAGAAGCAAGGAATTTATCACTTGTCTATTACTTCTATTACACCATTCAATATGACAACTTGGCGTATTTTGCAAAAAAATTGAGTTTACATCTTTATAAGATTGTTTTTTTTTGAATCTGAATGTCACGTTTTTCTTCTAATAATAAACTTAATGGAAAATTCGTTTTAAACTCGAAGCTAATTTTTCATTAACGTTAATAATAGGAACAGGAATTAGTTTTTTTTTTTTATTTCAATAATGCTCGTAATTATGCTTAACTGCAGCTTATACAATTTTGTTAGAAAAATTGGTTAATAGCACAGGCCACGCTATACAATTATTATCACAGAATGCACATGAAATTCACGTTACGTATTAAACATGCATATGAAATTATTCCAACATGCGCTTACGAGTACTAATATTGCCTCTCACTCAGAAATCAATTACTAATAATCGAGAAATAATTGTTGTATTAAAAATTGCTTGACACGTAGGTAGGCATTATATTATAAAACCATCTAGAGAAAGGTAATCTCCAAAGCTAAACAGCTATACTACAATTCATTAATGTCATCTTCAAACTGCTAAAAATAATATACATCTGGAAACTGACAACCAAATTATCAAAGACCCAAAATTAATATCAAACTATTTCAATAATTACTTTAATAACAGTGCAGAAAATTTAAATAACCCAACAGAATAAATGACGAAATTGTAAAGTGTACCTAATAATAGATATGTATACTTTTTTTTCTTAGTCCCATTATTGAATCGGATGTATTAAATGTGGTATCCTCATTAAAGACCCATCAAAGCGCAGGTTATGATGAAATAAGTCAATTATTATTAAAGTGTCGCTTGTCGTGTGTCGTTGTTAATAATTAACAACTCACTTAGTCAAGGAATATTTCCCGAGGAACTAAAAAAAAAAAAACAAATCAGAACCATACATAAAAATGGCCCTAAAACACAAAGCGAAAACTACTAACTCATTTCTATCTTAAGTCCAATTTCAAAAGTTTTTGAAAACGTTATCAGTGTTTAATTATTAGCTTTTCAGGAATCTTAAAATTTATTGACGAATTATATTTAAACATTAATCAAAGCCAGACTTGTTTTGGTGTATTTTTAGATCGCAGTAAATCATTCAATCTTGTGAATCATAACCTATTACTAACCAAATTATACATATACAGAAATCACCTAACCATTCAAACTGCTAATCAAAATATAGCTTTAACTAAAAAGTGTTATTCATCAAATGGTTTAATTTTAAATATCAAAAAATCTCTACACATTAATTTCACAGCATTTAAAGAAATTAACTACAGTGATTTAATAAAATCTAAACGAAGCCGCATTTAACAAGAAGAATACATTGAGTTCCTAAGTATTTTTATTGATAACAAATATAAATGGACGAAATACTGAGTAGCCTCAGTCTGTTATATACTTTAGCAGGTGAAAAGATCAGTGAGTTGTGATATTTTAAAAATGTATTACTATTCAAACTTTCGTTAATTTCTTATGGCACAATAATATGGGGATCTAGTGGTGAAACAGAACGTTTTCTATTACTTCAGAAAAGTGCATTACGATTTATGGAGGGTGCATCTCCAATAACAAGTTGTAATATTTTTATTAAATGTGGAGTGGAATTTTTTATCCTTTAATTAGTTAATTACGCTAGAGAAAATGAAACTCAATGGAAAAAAATTAAACTCCTTTCCTAGTTATGACACCAGATATGGCTTTTCGTTAGAAATTCCAAGTCATAAACTGTCCTTGTATAAAAGGTCATTAAAGTATCTTACCATTATCTGTAATAACAAAATTACAAGCTTTTGGAAGACAAACTATTTAAAATCAAACTAAAGGAGCTATTCACACAATTACTATCCGTTATCTGAATTTCTGGAAGAAAGTTCTCTCTAGCATTATTTCGTGATATTAAACATCTTAGAACATTTTCTGATATTCCGCGCTGGAATTATTAAATATATTAATTATTATTAGATTAACGTATATTATTTTTTTTTTCTGTACTGTTTTAATGTTTTTGTCTGATTTACAAATAATGTTTCTAATCATTTGGCGAATCCTATCTCATGTATTTTTGGTCAAAAGGATAAATAAATATTATTATTGTTATTATTGTTCATCAATTGGCGAAAAGAGATTTCGGTTTGAACGTTATCAGTAATTTTTCTTTTTTCCAAGTTCAAAAGAAAACGCTAAATTCTTGAATACCGTCCTATTCTAAGCGCCACATTGGGGATAACATACATTCCGCATTTTGATCTTCTTTTAGAAATTGATCATTCGTCGTCTCATGCGATGCAAACTTAAAATTATATTATTCGATAAATGTCGACTTGTTTTATAAGACCTAGGTTATACACTTTTCAAAAGAAACGAATCTTTACAAAAGCACAAGAAAACTAACCAAAACTATACAGAGCAGAGATGGATTTATAACGTACTAAAATGGAAACAAAAATAATGCATCAGAATAGATTGTCTTAAAATATTTCTAAGTATTATTATGGTTTTCTTATTGCTGCCAGCGGTCTATGGGTGGTGTCTGCAGAGACTAGGACTTCAATTCCTGTACCATTGAAGATGACTTCTATCATGCTTCGGATTACTCTCTAGCCCAGCAGCCCAACTTGGGAATGGCTAGTTTCGTCTCTTTATCCTGTGTCAGCTGCCCCTTAGACTCCATAAAGCACTCCAAATATTGTGATAGTCAGACTTACTGCTTGATGTCTTCTTGCTGACAAAGTAGTACACGTGTCGTCTTAGATCTGCCTCCGTATCAATGATCTGCAGGCTCTTGCCCATCATGCAATGCTGTCTTCGGAGTTCGTCGATTTGACCAAATTTCTTCCGGAAGACCTGGGCTATCCTCTTGGAGATTATTAGGTCTTCTCCCACACAAAGGTTGTTCAAAATTTGGCAGTGTTGGTCCTATTCAAATTTGCGACCTCCTTCGGTGAGTTTTGTCAACAGTTTACCGATGTCTGCAAATCCGGAAACATAGCGCCGACAATAAGTGCACAGGCCTAGGAAGTTCGTTATCTAGTGGTTATTTTTGGGCGTTGGCCAATCTCTCACCACCTGAATCTTCCCTGGGTCCACGACGATTCCATTTCCATTAACAATGTGGCCCAAGTAAATCACTTTTTTTCTGGAACAGGTGGCACATCTTGAGGCTAAGCTATAGTCCAGCTCCGTGAAGTCACTGGAACACTCCTTCCAGGTTCTCCGGGTGGTCGTCGAACGTTTTCCCACCACAATTATGTCGTTCTCTATCCTCGGGAGCTAGCTTCACTTGCCAGTATCCACTCTTTAAAGTCGAGAAGATCTTTGAACCGGCCAGAGTGTGCAAGGTATCATCAATCCGTGGCAGAGGATAACTGTCCTTCTTGGTCACATTGTTGAATAACTGGTAGTCTATAGAGAACCTCGTGGATCCATTCTTCTTCTTCACAAATGCTACTAGTAACACCCACGGGATGCTTGATGGTTTCATTACGTTGTCCATTTCCATCTTGCGCAAATAACACGTTCCGCTTCCTCACGCAACGCCGACGGCAACCTTCTTGGAGCTTGACGGACGGGTCTTCTTCTCCGGTCTGTACCTTGTGTTTGACGACGACAATTCTTCCCTTGGGTCCATTTTCTATCTGGAATACATGTTGATAGCGACCGCTTAGTTTTTGCCTTTGTCTTCTGCTTTTTGGGACTTCCGTTTGTTGTACGTTTACTTCAATTTGACGGGAGATGGAGGATATCATGACGTTGCTTCCTGAGACCGTCCCTTAATGTGACGGGGAAACAGCGGATGTGGAAACAGTTAACGTTCATCAGGGGCACTGGTACTTCCTTATTCGCCATTAACAACTTTTTTCACCACGAGAATTCCTCTTCCAATCAATCGTCAGTATTAGGTTCGACCATAATGACTTGCTCATCTTGCTGATGTTCGCTGTCTCCACTTTGTCGGCTCTTTGCGTCTTGTTGACGTCGGGCCTTAAGATGGTCTTCGTCGCACCTGCATCCAGCAATCTGGTGTGAGGGATGTCATCAATGGTGGCATTCACGAAAACACTGCTGGTGGAACATTGCAGGGAACATTTTCGGCGGAGGTAAATTACTTGGACCGCTCCTGTGTAGCAGATCGCACCTTGAGGTTGTCCTTATTATGCCCTCTTCAGATTCCCTTCGCCCCCTTGCATTCCAAGGCGTAGGCCAGTGCGTTCTTGGACATCTGGGGGTGAGCCATTCTCAATGTCTGCCGGGTCATGAACTCCGTCTGTGGATCTGTCAAACATTGTAGGAATCCTCGGAATACACCAACTAGGCTAGGCGCGCAAAGTCAGCCTCGAATTCCTAGAGATTCCCTCTGGAATTCTGACAATGGTTTTTCAGTTGCGCGTGGGTGAGCCATTCTCAATGTCTGCCGGGTCATGAACTCCGTCTGTGGATCTGTCAAACATTGTAGGAATCCTCGGAATACACCAACTAGGCTAGGCGCGCAAAGTCAGCCTCGAATTCCTAGAGATTCCCTCTGGAATTCTGACAATGGTTTTTCAGTTGCGCGTGGTACATCTCGGTCAGATGCTCCTAACCATAACGTATTTCCAGCCTATTCACCAGCTTGCTACAGTCTTCTTGTTCCTCTGACGGCATCTTTTGTAGCATCCCCTTTCAAGGCCACAATTAACGAAGTGAGTTTTTCTCTGGCCATCCGCCCGTTCGCCTTAGCTGCTGATTCAAATTGATTGAAGTAGTTAGGTCATGAAGACTTCCCATCGAACGTCGGTGGTTTTATTTTCAATATCCGCTGGTTTTTCCACAGTTCGGGCCTCATTATTTTTTAGTATTTCTGGCGATGACTGATTCCCGAATATTTGCAACTCTGCCATGATTTGTTCTAGATTTTTAATGTTGTTATCCTGCTGGAATATTATTTCTTCAGTTTGCAGGTTCCTTGTTTTTTCTGACAGTAAAATTTAACCAATGAAATTGAACTGAAACCTATTTGTAAATAAAAAGACGACCTTGAATAGAAATTCGCAGAATCTGTGGAAATTCGTATTGTGCGCAAAAGATTAGGTGATGGGGAAAAATCCCCGATCTTCACGAATTAGATTAAGATAAAGATGTTCCTGCTTCTCAAAAGAGACACGTCATAATATCTTTAAATATTAGAAAGCGCATTATGAACCGTCAGTTATTAGTGATAAAACCTCTAAATCAAAACCATCTCTAATTGTACTGCCAGGAATCATGTAATTTGATTTATTATTAATAATAAATACTCCTATACTTTTATTATACTTTGTTCTAATTGACGTCAAACTTACCGTAGCAATATTTTTACCACTAGTTTATCTTGGAGTCCTTTCGATTGTTCTAGAAGTTCATTCTTCAAATTTCCAGACTGATCCAGAAGCTTCTCGTCTAAATTTCTGGATTATTCTCGAAATTTCTCATCTAAATTTCTAGATTGTTCCAGCGATTTATTTTAAAATTCATTTTTGAAATTTTCAAATTGTTCTGGAAGTTTCTTGTCTACGTTTCTAGATTGTTCTCGAAACTTCTCGTCTGGAATTCTATTTAGACCTACAGGACCACATAAACTCGAACAAGAATACCTCTGGATCTTCCGCTACTCTCCATAGAAGTTCTCTTCTTTCAACTGCACTCTCTTTGTAGCCCTCGTTTTTTTTCGATACTACACCTTGTGTGTTAATATTTTTAAGTTTAATTAGATTTAGTTGTTTATTTACTTCCACAAACAGCACGCCTGACGCCGCTATTACGAAATTAGGGTTCGTTTAGATTTATTTTTTTATAATTAAAAACTTTAGTAAAAACCTTCATTTCCCCGGGCGAT
Organism: Prosopocoilus inquinatus; assembly: GCA_036172665.1. Taxonomy (NCBI): domain Eukaryota; kingdom Metazoa; phylum Arthropoda; class Insecta; order Coleoptera; family Lucanidae; genus Prosopocoilus; species Prosopocoilus inquinatus. The sequence goes on from CM069870.1 coordinate 49,967,485, forward strand.
CGCTTAGATATGCCGGGCTGGTTTACGAGATTTTTCGCTTTTCGGTCTGGCAAAGTTTGCAGCGGCCGACTGTCTATTTTATCGAAGTTTCTTCGCCAAGCAATTTCTGTCACCTGAAGTAGACGGACGTCTGCCAAAGCTTCGAGTCTTGATTCGGCAGGTTTCCAATCATCACAACATAAATAAACAGAATCACAGAGTATTTCTTTCTGATGTTATTAGCGAATCTCAAAGCAAATCGCAAAGAACTAGTTATTATGAATAAATATCTGTTGTCCATTCGTTTGATAAAATTGTTTGATTTATTAATATAAACGGAAGATAATAGAATTTACTGATCCCGTCTACTACTGTGTTTGCAAAGACATTGCGTGGGTTGTAACATGAACTTCTAATTAATTTATGAGTCTCATTCATATCATTATTATTATTTAAAAAGATTTGATTTGATACTAGTTAAAACTGAAAGTGAATAGTTTTTTTCTTAAATCTTATGAATAGAAAAAAATAAGTGAATTGAGGGAATACGAGCGTTATATACAGCGGAATAAATTTCTGCGGGTAAAATTAAAATATACTTTTTAAACAACATTTTTCAATTTATTTCAAAATATTCTGTGTAATAGTAAAAGCTCCAAATAAATTGCAGTTATTTTCAAACCAAAATATGTCCAAACATCATTCGATCAACTTGAATTATAGTTATAGTACACAATATAATTGAGTTAAAAATTCGAATTTCAAAGGATTAAAGATCTTTTAAGTTCCGATTTCGGGTCTTGTCTGGTTACCCCGGCCGCCAATTTGGTTTCGCCTGCAAACAATGGAACTTAATTAATTTAGGCCCTTTTAATTAAGAATTGATGGGAAAAACACAGCCTCGCCTCCGTTGTAACACTGCGACCCTAATACAGTTTTTGCTCTTACAAAGTTCCCGGGCTTTCAACAATTTTTATGCATTTGTACGAGCAACTGAAATATGCTAAACTGTATTTTATGAATAGTATAGTTTCTAATTACCATAAATACTCCCGGTTTTTAAGAATTATTGTCGTTTCATTTAAACTGAAATTCAAAAAAAAAACCTGTTGGTTATTGCATACGGTGCATATTGCAGCTTTATTGCATATTTAAAGCATATATGGCATTTGAAACTGTTTTTCAATATTTTTTTAATAATTATTTCCAATTTTTACTAATTGCAGAGAATGATGGCAGGTGGTCGTACTATTCTGATATTTGTATTGTATACTTAGGCATATCTACAGCTCTCTCAGATATCTTTTCCAGCTTGGGAATTCAGTATAAGTACCGGATGATCAACGGAATTCATAATTAGAGGAGGCTGTGATAGGTGCTATTTTATGCTGTGTGGTTGGATACACTGAGAAATAAATAATAAACTGACAGTTGTCATATTTGAGATTACGCTCCTGCTTTGTACAATCTTTATTTTATTTTGTATGGATGATGGTTTAAATGCTTTTTTAGACTATTAGGAGAGGTTCCTTAAGACAAATCCGTTTATTTTCAATTATTTAAAAAATAAATGTCACAATTCTGACAATTCAAATTTTTAATTTCAAACTGCAATCTTGTGTTTCCAACATTTTGGAAAATATCACAGCTTGATCCAGTTATAAACTCCCTTGATCGCATGGTATTAGGGCAATTAATCAGAAATATCAACGTTTCTTATTTCCGATAATTAAATTTAAATTACGTTCGAAGAAAAATAAAAATTGGGTAAGAGATGAAATCAAACCAAGTTCCAAAAAACCAACAGGTTTGTTCAGTAAATCGAGATCTAGTGGGTCTTTAGATTATAATGAATGATTACGTTCGGCAAAGAAAATATCATAAAAAAATTACAGCACAGGCAAAAAAAGACTTTTACTCTGATGTTCTACTAAGTTCCACTAACATCACAAAAACTGCCTGGAACATTGTCAATGAAAATAATAAGTCATCTTGCGATAAAATAGCCTTGCACAATGATAACGGAATTTTGTTAAATGATCTAGATAGTCAATTTATTTAATGAGTATTTCACAAGATACAACATTACTTTAGGCTCTTCTTCTTCTTATATAACTAATATGACAAGTTAGTCAATGTACCTTTACCCGGTTACTGAGAGTTACGTCTTCAACACTAGAAAATCTGTTGCAAATAAAAATTCAGCATAAGTGGACAGCATGCCTTGTTCCCTTTTGAGAAATGTATCGTATATTATTAGCGTTTCTTTAGCATACATAATAAATGAGTCTTTTAAACAAAGATGATTCCCCTCATCTTTAAAAATAGCAAAAGTCTACCAGTGCATAAAAAAAGGAGATACCAGTCACGTTTCTAATTACAGATCCATTTCAATATTGCCTACTGTAAATTCTTTTTTGAAAAATGCGAGGCTAATAGCCGTTTGCACCGCTCTACCTTATAATTAGGTGTACCTTAAGTTAAGGTAAATCTTAAGCGTCATTTGAGTTGCGCCGTGCAACTCTTAAAAGTAGTTCAATTGTAATGGTGTGAATATAGCTACCAATAATTTAAATGAAATTGGCATAACCTGTTGATTGTCAGTTTGATGTGTTACCGTGTGTGTTACAAATACATATAATTGAACTTGAAATATTCCAAGATTGCAAAACGAGCTCCAAATTTTGTTGCTGCAGAGAAGGAGTTACTACTGAATTTAATATACGAAGATAAAGCCATTGTCGAAAATAAAACCACAGATGCGACTACGAAAGGAGGTTACATGGAACACAATTGCACAGCAGTTTAATTCACAGTGTCTAGTAGCATTTAGATCTGTGGATTCACTGAGAAAATTGTGGGACAACTTAAAAAAAAGACACACGAAAAATTATTGTTGAAGAGAAAAAGGAAATTTATATAACTAGAGGAGGTAGCAAAACTGTTAATATAAATCCCATTAATGAATTAACATTAAAAATAATAAATGAGAAAACTGTTCATGGAACGCAAAATTTGTTTGACGGTGATCGGTTTGATGACCCAAGGGATGAACATTTGATTAATGAGCCTTCAGTGTCAACAAACGAAGCAGAGACAAGCGAAGAGATACAAATTATTTATGAAGACACAACTCCATCTATACCATGTGTAAATGGCATAAAAAAGAAAGCACAAGATGAGAACTTTAATGAATGGAAAAGGCGACGTCGACCAGCAAATGCCATCGCATTATCCTCTTCCCATCTGGCAGAAAAGTATACAGAATTGACAAACCTGAAAATGGAGTTGGCAAAAAGACCATTGTAAATATTAAAATCCGAAGCAGAAATTCGGGAAAACCAAAGAAAAGAAGAACATTAGTATAAAATGGAACTTCTAAAAATTGATTTGAAGATCAAAAAAATTCAGTTTTTTTCAATTTGATGGAACATGATGTGAAATAGTTAAATTCATTTAAATCTTTTATTCGTGCCTGTACAGTTCCCTCATTTACTTCAGTTTATGTTAAATCTATCTATTTTAGTTGAATTTTAGTAAACTTGTACTGGAAAATTAAATTAAATTTCTGTTCAGAGTAGTAAGAAAATCTATATTAATAATAAAATATGCGAAATATAAAGTGTGTTTTTGTCCATCTTTTGTAGATATATATATATATATATATATATCAATTTTCAAGTCACTTTATTCCATTCTATTCTCTTATCAAATTTCAAGTATCACAAAAGCTCAAATAAAAAATTGTTGCAAATTCGTTTTATTAAGGAATAACATTACAGTAATACTTTTTTAAGCTTTTCCAAAATAAAAATTTACCAAATGTTGCCTTACTTGTTGGTCGTTATTATTGTGAAAGTTATTTATATCCGGAGCTACGTGACCATTGATTATTAGATCTGCTAAATGTTCATGTCTTTGTTGTATAGGTGGTTCTTCTTCACCTCTTCGCTTAGCTATATTATGTAAAACAGCTATGGCTATGATTACTGTCAATGCTGTGCTAACTTTTAAGCGACATCCGTAGGCTAATAACCGAAATCTTCGTTTTAATACACCAAACAACCTTTCTATTACATTTCTAGTACTAATGTGGCTTCTATTATATCGTTCTTCGGCTGGAGTTGATGGATTTAAAAAAGAAGTTAATAAGTATGACCTCAAAAAGTAGCCACTATCTCCTAGAAGTACGCCGTTTCCAAATTCATTATTTTCAAATTGTGCTCTTATACGGCTATTATTAAATATGGTGGCATCATGTGCTGATCCTGGCCATCGTGCCACAATATTAGTTATTTCATTAATTGAAAAATAACATGGGTACAATCTACTGTTCCAATTACACGTGGAAAACCAGCAATGGCAAAGAATTCATTTTGAGTTACAGTTATTTCAGCTGCAGTAGTTGGAAATTTTATTTCTTGTTCATATAATCTTGCTATTGCTTCTGCTACCCTTATAATTATTCGAGAAACTGTAGATGTATGTACGTCTGCAAAATCTCCTATATTGCTAAGATGATTTCCAGTTGCACAAAATCTTAGAAATATAAGAAGTTGATTTATCGGTGCCACGCTCAGATTCCTGTAAAATTCATTTTGTGAATTACCTTTAAATGACAATCATGACTGTAGTATTTACTTACATATCATTTAAAAATTCTAATTCACCTTCTATTCTAACTAATAGATCTAAAACGGTGGGTTTCGTAAGACGAAAACGTCGCAAAAAGGTTAAATTATCTAAGCTATTGAAGTGATTGCTTCTTTCTCGTATTTGCCTCGGTATACCAAATTCAATTAAGTCAAAGACTTCATAATCAACGTCATCATCAATAAGCTCCATATCGTTCAACAAACCCATGTTTCGCAAATAATTTTGCAATTAGAATATATCAAATATTTATTTTTCAGGTTATTTTGCGCTTAAACCGCACAGTAAGTCCGACTTGAATATTCAAACCTTAAGTGGAACCTGTAAATAACGATACAACGCAAAACTAATACTTAAGTAGTACTTATCTTTTAAGGAATAGCGGTGCAAACGGGCATAATTCTTTTAAAGAAAAATGTTTCCCTTAATCCCTCAAAATAGCAAAAGTCATAGCAATGCATAAAAAAGGAGATATTAGTCATGCCTCTAATAGCAGATCCATTTCAATATTACCTGCTGAGTCAAAAATTTTTGAAAAATGCATGGTTGGGAATTTACTTAACTACTTGGTTTATTTCACCCTCTTAATATGAATTCATGCCCAAAAAATCGACTTGAATAGCTTTTCATAATTTCCTAAGTTACATCTACGAGAGCTTAGATATAAAAAAAATACGCTCTAGGCATATTCTTTGACAATAGTAGCGCCTTCGATACAGTTAATAATAATATCCTACTAAGAAAAATAGATGCATATGGGTGTTCGGGGATCTGTTACAGTGATTTCATCTTACTTCTCAAACCGGACACAAATTATCTCTAAAAATAAAGTCCTTTCTACAGCGCTTGTCATCAAGTCTGGAGCTCCACAAGGATAAATCCTGGGCCCTCTTTTATATGTCATATTTGTCAATGATATAAGCGCCTCATTTCAGAACGTCCTAACATGTCAGTTTGCAGATGACACATCTTTAGCTCTAACTAGTAATTCTTTAAGTAGTCTTGTCAAATACGCTCCTGATGATTTTAAATCCAAATAAAACAAATATTATCCATTTTAAAGTTAGTAAATTTATACTTGTTAGCTTACTAGTTCGTATGAACAGAGTCAATTAAGCAGGTTGATACCTGGAAATGGAACAGTCATGTAGATTATCCTGCTAAGAAATTATGCTCTCTAAACCACATCATATTTAAAATCAAAAGTATGCTGGATGTGAATGTTGTTAAACTATTTTATTTCGCTAATATTGAACCGCGGATCAAATATGGGCTAATCCGCTGGGAGACATCTTCATATGTGAATCGCATCTTTCTCATCCGAAAGCAAATTCTACGCAATTTATTAAATGAAAGCTTTCTCACTCATTGCCTTTACTTCAGGAACTTCGCATGTTAACCGTCTTTGATTTACTTATTTAAGAATTTTCTATATTTGCAAGGAAAACCCACCACTGTTTACCACGAATAATGATATCCAGCAACGATATTCCACCCGATCGAGTAAAAACTTGGCTTTACTTTTCATTGTCTGTCACTATTTGGAAAGGGATTACACCACACTTGCATAAAGATATACTATAATCATTTACCATCCTTTTTAAGAGAAACTCCTAAACTATCAATATTTCAAAATAAACTTAAAATGGTGAATGAAAGCCAAAATTAACTCTATCCAGGGTACCTCATTTTTTGATTTTTTTTAAAGAAGTCTCGTCTTCTTTTTTTGCTGTTCAGTGTCTAACGTGGTACGTTTACATAAATATTTTACTTATTGTTTGATATGTGACGTGTTCTATACCGCTTGGGCGATCTATTGAACAAATTAATTAACTATTTAACTATATAACCTAACCAATTAACTATACTGTATAAACTGTTTTAAAATTTAAGTATAAGTATTAGGGCAGTTATATTTATTTTTTTAAAATTAAAAAAATTCTGTGTTCGGAAAAACAAAACTAGAACTTGATCAAAACTTCCGATTGGATCCGTTTCACACCGATTTCTCTTACTGCCGACGTTTCATTCTTCATTGCAGAAGAACTTCCTCAGGACTGGGGCTGTGCAAAATTATCGATATACAAATCTATTATCGAATTTCGATAAGAAAAGTAAAAATTATTGATATATTGATACACCAATAAATCGATATGTCGGATCGATGTATCGGATACAGCAGTACATCGATATATCTATAAATCGATGTATCGGATACAGCAGTACATCGATATATGAATTTAATCATGTGAATCATTATAATCATATGAATTTAATCATGTATCGATATAACAGTATCCATCCAGATAAATTGATGTTAATATAAATCAGATCTATTCTGTAACTTTTTAAAGTCGTATCGAAATTAAATCAACATTTTCAACTTTACTTTCAACATTACTGATTTGTAATTTGTCGCGTTTCGCAAAAAAGTAGAAAGTACGTGCAACGTCCTATTCCACAAAAAGTATGAACCAATAAATACAAGACATTGGCTTGTATTTATTAGTCCATATTTTTTTGTGTATCCGATACATCGATATATCGACTTATCGATTATTTATCGATTTTTATCGGTATATCGATCGATGTTTGAAAACTACCGTTATTCGATATTGAAATTTTGTTATCGCACAGCCCTACTCAGGACTGTTACTGGTGCTAGCGTAGCGTGTCGGCAACTAATGAATTTAGAAATCGACGACTAACGAGAAGCAACACCACCACCAGTTTTGAGAAAGTTATTTGGCAATGAAGAACGAAACGTCGGCAGTAAAAAAAATCAGTGTAAGGCGGTTTCAGTCGGAACCTATTCAATTATGAACGACGTCGACGGCCGCGAAAGCTTTTGCAAAAGTTATGAATACTTATGAAAGTAAATCGCACCTATACCGATAGGATGTTTTTTTTCATCTAGCTTTCTTTACCAAAGTTTGTTAAGAGGTTAGAGGCTCGTATTGTTTCAAAAACTACGTAAAGAAAAACCTAGAGTTATTAAATACGTATGTGAACATAATTTACTTACGTTGATGATATTCGATAGAATATATTCCTTGGTGAAATGATTATGTTGTATCGAACTGTATGTACAGACATGATGTTCAATAAAGGAACAAGTTTGTATCCACGCGGAAATATCAACGTTTAGACTTCATTTCCAGGGAATATTTGATGTAACGGAAAATCCCAAGAGTGTTTTATGTTTCTCTTCGTTTGCGGAACTGTATCATCTAGTTATTAGATTTCGTCCAGTATATCATTACTCTAATGCAGTTACCGGTGAGATTAGAAACTCAAATTGTAATCGGAGTATTTACCTCATATGTGCAACTGGTGCGTTGGTGTAATTAACGTGATGTACGACCCCCTTCGCTGGCTATTACTTCTAGTATTAACCACGGCAGAGTACGGTGATATTTCAGCCAAGCGGCAGACACAATTCACCCTCAGCTTCACGTAATTTCAGCCCCACATCTCACGACTATCTTGGCAATTTTCTTATCAAATTCGCAAAAATTGCATGTTATGCCGGGTCAATAAAAAACAACGGGGTTGTAAAGAGGAAACAACATCTTGTAGTTTATTCACTTTTTATGTGAGTTATCTAATGCGACGGGCGCATGAATGGAGTTTATAAAAAACTTGCATTGCTTCCTTCCATCATGCTCAACAATGGCATTGTGTTTTCTCAGGGAAGGCGGTACTTCACGTTCGTTTTTATAGTTTGACGACGTTATATAAATTTTATTTACTTGATATAGAACAGCAGATCTCTGTTTATGTGGGTTAAGTGAATTAAAATATTAAAGATAAATGATGTTAGTGAAAAATTAAATAAAAATTTAATACAAGGAAAGGATAGACTGAAAAGATTAAGGCAGAAAAAATCTACCACAATTAAACCGCTCCCGTTGGTGGCTGATTCGTATACAGGGTACCCGAATTTGGTAGAGGTAACATGGGCAACTTTTGTATTTGAAGAGATAAAGAGGTGGTTAAATTAGCAAAAAGGTGTAGGTTCGAGGGCGCATTAATAATTAAATTTTACTTGTCATGGCTAACTTGGTTAAGATTAAAAACAAACCAAAATCTTAATTTTTTATTTGCCGTAACTTTTTTGTTGCTTAAGATACAGGGATATTCACGGTATGTGGTCTATTAGATTATTTTGGAAACTACACCGGAAATCAATACTAACTTTCTTATTTTAAATAGAACACCCCATGTATTATAAAATTTTTGAATTCCTCATTAAATTTTACATCTTTTGTATTCACAGATGTCGTAGCTAAAATGAACTGTTTTCACAATATTAAATTTTATTTTGGTCATAATAAATTAAAATATTTCGAGAACTAAAAAGGATAGGGAATTGTACGTTTCTCTGCTTGAACACAGAGATGAAGTAACACTTTTCTGGTATAGGATAAACAGTACACTTTACAAAGAGCTTACAGGGGATCCACACATTTTTTAACTATGAATAACTTGATTTTTTTATTGACTTTTTCTATGGTATCTGATGCAATTTCTTTCTATTTTGTATAAATCATATAATGGTTATCTCTAATGGTTTTCAAGATATTTGCGTACAAATTGATTTCCTGTTAAATGCTGTCACTATAAATACGAAATTTCTTACTATAAACAGAATGCTTTCATAATTTCTTTCTAACCTGCACGTTTTTGGCTAATTTAACCATCTTTAAATACAAAAGTTACCCATGTTTTCTCGTCTCTACGAAGTCTACCGGTATACAGGGTGTATATCAACGAAGTCTACCGGTATACAGGGTGTATATCATTTCCTTGTATTAAATCTTTATTGAAATAAAATATTTTAAATTTACTTAATCATAGCCTTCGACATGTTTGAAATATGACCGATTTCCACTAAAAACCCGATTCAAAATTCCACATTTGGAGAACACGGACCATAAAGTTAACGCAGCCTTAGTGTGAAGTTCTCATTTATTAATTTTGGGACACCAAGTGTAACAACAAAGTCAACTTTCTATAGTATAGTTCGGAAGGCCATAAGATTATTATTAGCCACAGGCTCTGCGTACAATAATCCGTTATTACAAAAAATAATATTTTTTTTAATAAAAAAATAGTACTACGGAAATTATGCTTATGATAATAAACTCTTTATGTGAATATTGCAGCGACCTCGCACCGTGTATCACGTGATGCACAAGCTTAGCATTGTTTACTATTAAGAATAATAGATCCAACATCTGCATATCTCACATATTGGTATAAATACTCTAATTTTATTAGAGTATATTTTTCCAACAAATCTTAATTTCTCTTTGCAGTGCTAAGTATGTACTTGTACGTTCTTACGTTATAATTAATAAAGTTGTATTAAATTATTCTTGTTCCGCATTAAAAAAAAATTAACCGAAGTGCTTGATCGTGAAATAACTTGCACACTGTTTTTCGACCAATTTTCTTTTTTGCTCTATGGCATTATTTAGGATTACATGTCTGACACGTGCAACAAAATTCGATCGAGCAGTTTTTTCTTTGTATTGTAATCTCTAAATTATTATTTTTCAGCTTTTTTCAACTATTTGTCTTCAAAATGTGCCCAAACTGCCTTCACCTTTTCGTTGTCAATAAAATGGCGCCCACTAAGGTCCTTTTTCAAATTTACAAACAGGTAATAGTTCCGCAGTCTCGAAGTGCGGCTTGTGCAATTCCAGCAGTGTGCACGGGTGCATTGTCATGCAGCAAACGTACGGTTCCAGTCGCTTTCCCACGTCCTTTCTCCCGAATATTTTGTAGTAATTTATGTAGCAGAGCTACATAATATGCCCTGTTGACTATGGTATGGTATTACGTTTCTTAAAGTCTATGAGTAGAGTACCATCAAAATTTCAAGATATCGTGGCCATCATCTTTTTTGTCGCTTGACAGACCCCGAACTATCTTAACGGATTGTAGTAAAAAATCAGTTTCGTCCTCTATGGCAGTTGTCTAGAATCAGTCTCTGCAAAGCTCTAAAAAGGCTGTAGCACATTCAAGACCACGCCGACGCTGCCGCTGAACAGCTGAAAGTTATTTGAGAATAAAGTTAGTCCAAACTTTATTTTTGTCTAAATGAAAATGAATTGCGTTTTATATATTTTTTCCGCAGGACGATATAAATAAAACCGTTTTGCAGTTTCATTTTAAGGTAAACGCTAGTGCTTCGTTCTATTCTATACAAGTTTATCGCTCTTGTGACGCAATACAACTGTACTAATCTCCACCAACCAATTTATATCTGAATTATTAATGCATTTTATCTCAAAAACTATGGATATTAGACCTTCTATGCATATAGACTTTTTGTTTTCTTTTTCTGTGTACTACTAGTATTTGACGTGTCGGACACTTATTTTGAATAACCCAATATATCTTATGCGTACCTAACATGATAACAAATTTACAAATAAATATTTGTTGATAACTAAGAGAGAAGTTTCAAAATCAAGTCATAAACATTCATCGTGGTACCTCTCTCACTTCGTACTCACGTACAAAATTTTGATATTAAATTTAACATCACGTCATACGGATTTGACATAAAGACGACATATTTGGCTACAGGAAAATTATCTGTGCCCTCATTGTGCTACCTGGAAAATGGAAGACTTTAATAAGTTTGGGATTCTAGCTGCTGGGATGTGTATTCATCTAAAGATAAAATTTACCCATTGATGAGCTTTAAGTTAATGTTGGATTGCTTTCCCGCATTATTCTGTTGTGGCTCTCTTAATAAACTAATCAACATTACGCGCAAATAAACTAGAAGAGAGACCAAGATCCGTAATGGATGAAACATTCGAAGAACAAATAATTAGTATTTAGGTCAGAATAGTTGGTGGTCATTTTCTTCGACCCATCTCGCTGGTGAGAGGTATTTGAAATTTCTGCGCGAGAAATGTATTACAAAATTCATTGTTTTTTGTCTCAACCTCCTAGAAATACATGGAAATAATTGGTTTTAATAAGTTGCTACATTCGTCCGTGAATATTTTGATGAAATATGCACAGACGGATGGTCAGGAAGAAGGGGCAGGAAGGTCTCTTGTCCTTAATCATTTTGGCTACTTTTAATGAATTTATTCAAAGTAAGATATTATAACGATTGTTGCCTCTATCAGTCACGATTGCAGCCTCGACATGTCACATCGCTTGTAACATGTTACGTTTGGAGTTGTTAAAGTAAAATCCTTCTAAATGGCGAGCTTCCAGATGCAAAAAACTGAAAAGAAACAAATATAATTTAAATTGTCTTATAACGAGGTATCAAAAATTATTTTGGTCGCGGGCCGTCATGGCTCCGACAATAATTTTAAAATCCATGACAATTCTTGACCAAATAAATATGTATAATTTGATTTTAAAATAAAACGTAAAATTTACAATTAAAAAGGGAATGTTTATAATTCTAAAATAATCATATTGTTTTAGTCTAGGACAAACTGAAATAATATAGTAATATAATATCAGGATGAACAAAAGTTTAACTATGAAAATATAACTGAAGCTAAAATATTATTCGTAGAGAAAGGACAAATTAATCAGGGCTCGAGTATAGCCTTTGTTAGGCGCTAGCGTTTCTTTACAGGCTGTTTTGTGTTGTCGTAACTCTTCTTGGACCGGGCTGGTTTCTTAGCGGAATGCTAACGGTCCACCGTTACTTGTAGCGAAAAAATGAAACACTCACGTCACAGTTCACTAAAACTATTTATTTAATAGTAATGATACAATTACTTAAAACTACCGTAAAAAGAACACGAAACCGAAACGAGTTGTTTGCGATATGTTACTTGTAACTGTTGATTATTACAATGTTGCTGATGTTACTGAGCCATAGTTATGGCCGCTGAATGATGAGTTAAAATAACTGCTTTATTGCTTTTCGTCCGACAATTTTAAAGGAAAAATGCCGGGTTAAGATAGTGGGGTGGATACTAGGGGGAAGAAAATTCATTGGGCTCAAATGGGGGTGTAAAATTCTGATTGGTTATGAGCAATTAGGTAGGCAGGGTTTGATGGACATTGGATGATAATCATCTAGGTCCAGAGAAACTTTAATGCATTGCAGTTTTGAGAAAGAGAAAATTGACGTTTCGCGAGAAGGGGCTTAGGATTCAAAAGGGGATTAAAACCTACAATTACTCCGGCGACAGAAACGATTATGTCTGCGGGAGATTTGTGAACCTTGCATTGATAACCATAAAATGTAAGAGATTTCCTAGCCGGGAACAATGAATCAAGTCGGGACAAGCAAATAGGTAAACACATTAATAAAATTAGAAAATGCCCGCATTTAAAATAATTTACATATACAAAGTAAGGGATAATGATATTATATTTTTTGAAACGAAAAGGTATAAAAATTTAACTGCAAACACTTTCATACAGGTGTCCCGTAAACCCCCACTAAAGATTCAGGTAGCACACTCCAGTATCACTTGAAGATTCCAGAAAGAAATTAAATATAAATAAAAAAATTAAAAAAAAGAAAAATAAAAAAATAAAAAATAAATGTAAATGTTTTCAGAAAAATTTTGTGCAAATCGTTTTTGATTGCAGTGAGAACCTCGAGCAGCCTCTGGACAGCTGTTTCAGCCCTGCTTGGGGCTTCTTCAGCAGAAACGTAGCTCGACATTCCCACTGCAGACCAAAAACGACTTGCCCAATTTATTCGCAAATGCGATGTAAGAATGATGAACATATAGAATAGCGACATCTTACTATCGCTTTTTGACCTAACATTGCAGTAGGATAGACAAATTGAAGCGGTATTTGCTCCTAATGAGTCCCCCATGCAAGGCGGCCATGCTTGCTGTCAAAGCATAATGAAAGATTTTAGAAAAATTTTTGTGCAAATCGTTTTTGATTGCAGTGAGAACCTCGAGCAGCCTCTGGACAGCTGTTTCAGCCCTGCTTGGGGCTTCTTCAGCAGAAACGTAGCTCGACATTCCCACTGCAGACCAAAAACGACTTGCTCAATTTATTCGCAAATGCGATGTAAGAATGATGAACATATAAAATAGCGAATAAATTGGGCAAGTCGTTTTTGGTCTGCAGTGCTAATGTAGAGCTACGTTTCTGCTGATAGACAAATTGAAGCTTCAATTTGTCTATCCTACTGCAATGTTAGGTCAAAAAGCGATAGTAAGATGTCGCTATTTTATATGTTCATCATTCTTACATCGCATTTGCGAATAAATTGGGCAAGTCGTTTTTGGTCTGCAGTGGGAATGTCGAGCTACGTTTCTGCTGAAGAAGCCCCAAGCAGGGCTGAAACAGCTGTCCAGAGGCTGCTCGAGGTTCTCACTGCAATCAAAAACGATTTGCACAAAATTTTTCTAAAATCTTTCATTATGCTTTGACAGCAAGCATGGCCGCCTTGCATGGGGGACTCATTAGGAGCAAATCCCGCTTCAATTTGTCTATCCTACTGCAATGTTAGGTCAAAAAGCGATAGTAAGATGTCGCTATTTTATACTTTCGTAGTGTCGTTTGTTGATAATAAAATCACGACGTGTTGACGATATTCCGGCGGCTCTTGAATTCTCTTTGAGTTGAATGTTTCCTTGGCCAAGACTCTTGAGATAATGAGAGCCATTCTGGTCCATGCCACCACAGGTTGTTATTTAATAATTGAGACGGTAACACCCCTCTCGAAATTATATCGGCTGGATTTTCGGCGCCACTGACGTGATTCCAATTGTTTGGTTGCGTTAAGGTTTGAATTTCGCCTACTCTGTTCGCGACGAAAGTTTTCCAGTTTCGTGCGGAGGAACTGATCCAATCCAATACTACTGTCGAATCTGTCCACAAATGAACTCTTTTCTTCTCGAAGTTGCGAAGTGCACCTGTCACCTTATTTGTTAATTGCGCTAACAAAAGTGCACCACACAATTCTAATTTGGGTAACGATGTACGTTTAATAGGTGCAACTCGTGATTTTGCGCACAGTAAATTTGAACACGTAACACCCTGTGAATTTGTCGTTCGTATGTAAATGCAGGCACCATAGGCTCGTTCACTGGCGTCACAGAAACCGCATATTTCCAAAATGCTCGCATCGTCTTGAATTGTAGCTAGTCGTGATATTCGTATTTGATTCAAAAAAATCATTTCGTTTTCCAGATTTGACCACGAAGTTTGTATTTCCGCAGGGACCGATTCATCCCAATCAATTTTTAATGACCAGAGTTCCTGCATTATTATCTTAGCCTTGATAATGACGGGGCCCACAAGACCTAGCGGATCAAATATTTGCGCTATTTTTGATAAATTGTTTCTTTTGGTTATTTTTGGTTTGTTAGACTTCAGCGCCACAGAATATTGAAGAGTGTCTAGTTGGGAATTCCATTGCAGTCCTAAAGTTCGAACGTTTTCTTCTTCGTTCAGATTTAGTATTGTCGCTTCCTTTGCTGATTCCGGCAACTCTTCTAATAGTGGCAAGTGATTTGAGGCCCATTTTCGGAGTTCAAAACCGCCTTCCGGAAGTAGTGATGTGATTTCTTTGATTATAGTTTTTATTTCCTGAATGGAATTAGCACCGGTTAGCAAGTCGTCGACGTAGAAATCACGTAGAGTTACAGCTGCACCCGTAGGGTAGCGAGTTTTTGCTTCACATGCTAATTGCTGGAGGGACTTGATCGCTAAATAAGAAGCAGCGGCTGTTCCGTAAGTGACCGTTTGAAGTTCATACGTTTGGACTTGATCATTTGAATTAAACCTCCACAATATCCTTTGTAGTCGAGTTTCATATTCGTCTACTAATATTTGTCTAAACATTTTGCATATGTCGGCTGTTATGACATATCTGTAGTTGCGGAATCGTATGATTATGGAGAATAGGTCGTCTTGTATGGTCGGCCCTACTAGCATTGCGTCATTTAATGATAGTCCGCTAGAAGTTTTACAGGAACCGTCGAATACTACCCGTAATTTTGTAGTCGTACTAGTGTCCTTTATTACGGCATGATGAGGCAAGAAAAAATGAGCTTCGTTGACATCAGGATGGGTTACCAGTTTCATGTGGCCTAATTCCAAGTATTCGGACATAAATTTGTGATACTGTTCCTTTAACTCTGCATGCTTGTTGAGCTTGTGCTCCAATGAATAAAATCTTTTGAGTGCCATGGTTCTTGAATTACCCAAGTTATTTACATTCGCCTTGAGGGGTAACCGTACAATGAAACGTCCTTGATCGTTTCGTTTGTGCGTTTCAAGGAACTGTTGCTCGCATTGCTGTTCTTCAATTGTAAATAATTTCGAATCCGAAAGCTCTTCTAACTGCCAGAACTTGGTCAATTGTGCATCTAAATTTAGCATCGATAAGTTACACGTTATAATTTTCTGATTTGATGAAGCGGTGTTGACTTTGCCAGAAACTATCCATCCAAAGAGTGTTTTTTGTAAGTAAGGTTGATGATAAGTCGATTTTATTTGGCCAATACAGAGCAGTTTCCAAAAGAGTTCGGCTCCGATCAAGATGTCCACCTCCCTGGATATATGAAATTCAGGATCTGCTAACTTAAGGTTACTGGGAATATCAATGCATGATTTTTGAAGGGAAAAGTGTGGCAGATTTTGAGAAATGTTTTCGATGACTAGTACGTTTACTGACTTATTAACGCGAGACTGTGTGTTGTTTATGCCTACCACAGGAATGTGAATATTATTTTGTTTAAGCGATAATTTTTTAGCTAAAGCTTTGGTTATAAAATTCGACTGCGAACCCGAGTCTAGGAGAGCCCTGAAATTTGCCAGTACCATCTCGAATGTTGATTATTGCTGTGGATAAGAATATTTGTGTGCCTTCATTCGATTGGGAAGAGTGTGCGACAACTGATCTCGACGTATGCGGGTTCTCGGATGTTGATGACCGTGGAGTTTCCTCGAAGTGCAATAAGGTGTTGTGCATTTTATTGCATTTTCTGCAGTTACTAGATGTGCATTTAGATTTAGGATGATTTGCTTTGAGACAATTGACGCACAGATGTTTTGATTTAGCTTCTTGTAGTCTTTCTTTAGTTGACAAGTTCAAGAATTTTTTGCAATGATAAATTGAATGATTTGAGTTGTTGCAAATTGGGCAAGACATGTGTTGCGTGGTAACGTGCGATGTTGTACTTCTGTGTTTGTTGTCCTTTGATTGTGCAAAAGTTTGTGAATTTGTTCTTGAAACAACTTCTAACGCTTGACATTTGTGCATTAGAAAATCTGTAACATCCTTGAAGGTGGGGACATCAGATCGTTTTAATTTCTGTTCCCACTCTTTGTTTGTTGCGGAGTCTAATTTTTTTGCAATTAGGTGAACTAGCAAGTCGTCCCAACTGTCTAAAGGCCGTTTGAGTGCCTTTAGAGCTCTTGTGTGTTTAAGGCATCCGTCAAGAAGTTGTCGTAGTGCAATTGAATTTTCCTTTACTGATGAAGGTAGATCGTAAATCGCCTGAATGTGCGTTTGAATGATTAGACGTTTATTGTCGTATCGTTCGGTCAATAATTCCCACGCCTCAGCATAGTTGTCGGAGCTGATTTCCAATGAATGTAAAACTTCGGCTGCATCTCCTTTGAGTGAAGATTTTAGGTAATGGAATTTTTGTATGTTGGTTATGTCCGGGTTGCTATGGATAAGTGAATGAAAGGTGTCATGAAATGGATACCAGTCTTGATAATCTCCGGAAAAAATGGGTAAGTTGATTCGTGGTAAACGAATGTGATTGTTTATCTGAGGTTCTCGATTATTTGGTGATAAATTGTTTGGGACAAGGGTTTCTTTGGCAAGAAGTTTGTGTGCTATATTAAGGACATTGTAGTAATGATTTTCGAAGTCATCGTGATCCTGATCTTGATACTCTACGTTTTCAAGTATGGTAATGTGTGCTTGTAATTTCATAAACTCATCCAGTGATGGTTCCACTTTGGCCATACGTAGCCTTAACATGGTTAAATCATCGACGTTGTCTGATTTAAGAAACGTTTCGAATTTGGTTAGTTGTGATTTTAGTTGAGTCCTTTGTATTTTGAGTTCTTTGAGCTCAGATTTTGACGTTGTTCCCTTTATGTCAGGCATTGTGTTGATACAGGGTATATGAATGGTACAAAGAAATAATATCCAAAGAAAAGAAAAGGAGTTGCAAAATTGGGGACTCACCTGTTGGTTTGTTGTCCTTAACGCTGCAGTGGTTTGACTTTCAGCGAATCTTCTGACGTAAGCTCCTAGGATATCTACATATCCGGCTCGAAGGACCAATGTTTTGTGATGTCGTAACTCTTCTTGGACCGGACTGGTTTCTTAGCGGAATGCTAACGGTCCACCGTTACTTGTAGCGAAAAAATGAAACACTCACGTCACAGTTCACTAAAACTATTTATTTAATAGTAATGATACAATTACTTAAAACTACCGTAAAAAGAACACGAAACCGACACGAGTTGTTTGCGATATGTTACTTGTAACTGTTGATTATTACAATGTTGCTGATGTTACTGAGCCATAGTTATGGCCACTGAATGATGAGTTAAAATAACTGCTTTATTGCTTTTCGTCCGACAATTTTAAAGGAAAAATGCCGGGTTAAGATAGTGGGGTGGATACTAGGGGGAAGAAAATTCATTGGGCTCAAATGGGGGTGTAAAATTCTGATTGGTTATGAGCAATTAGGTAGGCAGGGTTTGATGGACATTGGATGATAATCATCTAGGTCCAGAGAAACTTTAATGCATTGCAGTTTTGAGAAAGAGAAAATTGACGTTTCGCGAGAAGGGGCTTAGGATTCAAAAGGGGATTAAAACCTACAATTACTCCGGCGACAGAAACGATTATGTCTGCGGGAGATTTGTGAACCTTGCATTGATAACCATAAAATGTAAGAGATTTCCTAGCCGGGAACAATGAATCAAGTCGGGACAAGCAAATAGGTAAACACATTAATAAAATTAGAAAAGGCCCGCATTTAAAATAATTTACATATACAAAGTAAGGGATAATTGCACAGTGAAACCTAAGCAGGCTTCTGAGAAAGGTTGAGGTGAGGATTTTCCTAGCATTAGTTTCTGAACGCAAATATCTACAATAAGAATAAATGATGTGATTTAAAATTATGAACTTATCCTAAACTAAAATGTATGTAAAATAAGCGTTTGTGACTACGTAACAAACACAGGCAATTACAATTTTTAATTTAATTCTCCAACGCCGAGCTGGAATCTATCTTTGGAACAATAAACTTAAATTGAATTTGAAAAAAAACCGATTTCAATTATTTTTTTTACTATAAACTAATCACACCATGAAGAGATTTTTTCATTCGCGAAAAC
This sequence comes from Prosopocoilus inquinatus, assembly GCA_036172665.1. Classification (NCBI taxonomy): domain Eukaryota; kingdom Metazoa; phylum Arthropoda; class Insecta; order Coleoptera; family Lucanidae; genus Prosopocoilus; species Prosopocoilus inquinatus. Next base: position 49,986,463 of record CM069870.1, read on the forward strand.
AAAGAAAAACAAAGTAAGGAAAATGGCTAATATGAAATTAAACTTATAAAAAATCTCGACGAGCAAAAAAGAACGCGTTATCTATCGACCAAATCTTTTCTGGGAATACTCCGATTTTCTCGTGAGCATTTTCATCAGCTCCGAAGTCAAATAGTGGAACACTTTTTACAATTAAAGACCTCCCTGGAAGCACGTTGTAACCAACATTTTTATCACATCGAAAATTTTATTGGATTACTATAATATATAGTATCTGGCCCAAGAAATTGTCGGCAGTTTGTTCAGCGGTGGAACATTGTCCTTCAATGTTCCCTTTTACCGATAAATAAACTGCCGACCATTTCTCTAGGCCAGATATTACAGTATTCACTTTAAGGCCGACACGCACTTATCCTACCCGGTCGGCAGCGCACCGGTCCACGCCGGCCGTCAAAAATTAGAAGTAACGCGGATTATCCGGATCGTCACCTACATCAAATGACAAAATTCTATGCGCTTGAGCAATGAATATTAGTATTCTTTCAAATTTAAATACATATGAAGAGGAAGAAAAAAAGCTAAAAAATAATAATAGGAAGAGTAAGTCAGTCTCGGCAGCCGGCTAAAATATTCTAGTTGAATTATTCCGTACGGGCCGATTCCGTGTGGAGTGATGAGATTCCGATTAGTGTGCGTTGATACATATAAAAATAGATAAATAATAAAATGCCGGCCGGCGTGGACCGGTGCGCTGCCGGCCGGGTAGGATAAGTGCGCGTCGGCCTTTAATCGTTGATGTGGCAAAAATGTTGGTTACAAGTTTTTTCAGAGAGGTCTTCAATTAGTGCATCGCAAACACACGGAAAATATAAGGCCAGTCCAATTCACCTAAAAATGTATTCCAGTAAAGCAAATCTCATGGAGCGTGTCAACTAGCGCCCTCTGAAACTCATTAATTAGGTGTTACTAAGGTTACGCCACCGACGCTTATTTTGACAACTTAAATTTCAGGAGGAACCAAAAATTTCAAGATGACAGTAATTTTGACATTAGTTTTTAAGTTTTTGGGAACCACTTGACACCCGCTTTTCATTTTTACAAAAACACCGTGGATTGCACAATACAGGGTCGCTTTTATGTATGCAAACGGTCGATTATTTCTTAAAGTAAAATAGCTAGCGAAAATGTTAAATACAAAAGTTTTAGGGTTTAGAAAATCTGTTACAGTAAAAAAGAATTAAGTATACAGAGTCAGTCAAAAATTTGTAGAGCACATCGCATACTTAAACCTATCCGTTTTCGAGTTACCCTAGAAATTTTCCATAACAACTCCTCACATGTTTTAATACTCAACTATTTTCTTTGGAATTCTATTTTATAAAGTGCTCAAAGTGTCCACCGTTAACCTCCTGACAGTATGGAATTCGTCGAAAAAAATTTTGTAGTGAATTTAAAAGGTTGTTGGGAGAAATATTCCAAATTTCTAGAGAAACTTTTGCTGGTAAATAGATTGGATGCAGGGGTGCAATTGAATGGCTTTCTAGGTCTCCCGATGTGACACCACTTGACTTTTTTCTTTGGGGTCATGAAAAAAAACTTAATCTACAAAAGTAGGCTACAAAATATCGAAAAGTTGTAAGAAAGAATAAGGCATAAAATTTTGAATAGTCTTCCTAACAACCTTTCAAATTCACCATAAAATTTTGTTCGACGAACCCATTACTGTCAGGAGGTCAAAGGTGGTCACCTTGAACAGCTTATAAAATAGAATTCCAAAGAAAATAGTTGGGTATAAAAACATGTGAGGCGTTGTTATGGAGCTAGAAAATTTGAAAGGTTTCGATATCTCGAAAACGGTTAAGTTTAGGCATGTGGTGTGTTATACAATTTCTTTTTAGAATTTTGAGAAAAACTGAAATATCGCATAACATACAGGGTGTTCCATTAAGACCTCTCACAAACTCCGGATTAACTGGAATGTACAATTTGTTGTCAAATATTGACTGGAGGTTTGTATATGCTTCCAGCGATGTAAACGTTGTTTACTTTTTTTCTATTTTGCTCAATGCACATAAACATTTTTTTCCCTTGAAGAAAATAAAAAGAAAAAGAAAAAGAAAAAGAAAAAGAAAAAGAAAAAGAAAAAGAAAATATCTTACATCACAACACTTAGTAATATATAAGAATTAAAATTGCATATGAGAAATACATAAAAAAATCGAGTAACAGAGCAGGAGCAATGTGGGATGTAATTAATATGCAAAAAAAGTGTTCTCTTAATGATTTGACTTTAGAACATAAAATTCAGTCAATGATTTTAATATTTTTTTCACTAGCATAGCAAAGGAAACTATTTCCAAAATGGATGCACCACCAATTTCATTTGATACGTTTCTTCTCGATATCGAGAAACCTGCTCAAGTTTTTCATTTCAAAAACGCTACTTTCATAGAAGTTCGAGATATTATTGTACAAATGAAGTGTTCTGAAAGCTTAGATGTATATGGGTTTAACATTTTACTTATAAAAAATTTGTTAACTTATTGTATATTCCTCTCACTAATTTCTTAAATAAAATATTTAAGACCTGCATACACTGTGTCCACATTTCGATGCTCACCATTGGCATCTCGGTTATTAGAAGACATAGAGCAACAGTTAAATAGGGAATGTTTTGCAGAATTCAATGCTCGCAACAAATCTCATTTCAAATTCACCATAACTTTTATAAATTTTAAGATAATTTAAGAAAACCAAAATTTGACGATTTCAATATTCCTCAATAACTCGATAACACCTGTGACCTCTTCTAAACTTTTACATTGTTCATGCACTTTTTTAAGACAAAGTTTGTGATGCAAACAGAAACCTCCGGTTGTCATTTGTTTTCAACTTATTAGGGCTAACTTTTGTTTTTCATATGGCGATTTTTTTTTTATTTTTGCTGGAGATACAAACAAAAACATAAACTAATCCCTTTTGAAATTAGTAGGCTATGAAATTAAACACTCATTACTGTAAAATAACGAAACGATATTGACGTAACAGATATTACTACTAACAAACGAGAAAAATCTGCTTCGAGACAAATTATTAATCCTGACGACATACCGCAAAACATCAGGTTCCAGCAGAATGGTTATCTGGCCCATAACACTCGTGACGTACATTTTTTGAGAGAAAACTTTATTTAGAGTGCTTTCAAATAATGGACCAGTACAATGGTTTGCAAGATCACCCGACCTTACTCCCTTGACTGTCATTTATGGGGTAGCACTAAAAACGAAGTATTTAATTTTGCACCGCCACTGAAGATGAAGTATTTAATTTTAAGAAGCTCAGGGAATTTTAGAACAAAGAATGCTGGATGTGCTAAGATTATTCAACTAAAACACACTTTGTAGTGTCTGAAACTCTGTTAGAATAAGGTATCAAAAGTGTGTTGAACAGAATGGTTGTCATATTGACGAGTTCCTTTAAGTCAACCCCAACTTTTAGTACGCTTTCTTTACTATTTTTTCTTTTGTGACTTTTATTATCATTTCGTTATTTTACAGCATACTTAGCAAATCTTTAAGCTTTTTCGTTGGTGTTTAATTCCATAGCCTACTAATTTCATAAGGGATTAGTTTATGTTTTTGTTAATATCTCAAGTAAAAATAAAAAAAATCGGGTATGTTATACATTGTTGAAAAGCTCTTTTTAAAGACTATCTAACTAACGAAAAACCTAATATGGTTGCCATATGAAAAACAAAAGTCAGCCCTAATAAGTTGAAAACAAATGACAATCGGAGGTTTCTGTTTGCATCACAAACTTTGTCTTAAAAAAGTGCCTGAACAATATAAAAGTTTAGAAGAGGTCACATCAGGTGTTATCGGGTTATTGAGAAATATTCAAATCGTCAAATTTTGGTGTTCTTAAATTATCTTAAAATTTAAAAAAGTTATGGTGAATTTGAAATGAGATTTGTTGCGAACATTGAATTCTGCAAAACATTCCCTATTTAACTGTTGCTCTATGTCTTCTAATAACCGAGATACCAATGGTGAGCATCGAAATGTGGACACAGTGTATATCCTGATGTTTTGAAATTATCTTGCGTTGTATCTGTACTGAAAAAAGGCAACCCTGATGAATGTAGTAATTATCGACCTATTTCTTTGGTTCCGGTGCTATCTAAAGTTATAGAGACTGTAATGAAAAATAGAATATTCATTTTTTGAAACACATAACTTGTTTAGTAGACATCAGTATGGATTGTGTAAAAGTCGATCCACCGTATCAGCTATTGACTCGCTTGTCGATTATATCACGAATGTATTTGAAAGGAGTCAATACGCCTTTTCTGCATTTTTTGACCTTACCTAGGCTTTCGATTGTATTTCTCATGATATCCTAATATCGAAGCTCAAATATTATAATTTTGACTAAACGAGCATAAAGCTAATGGCATCGTACCTAAGCAACAGGAGCCAGGTTGTTCGATGCCAGGATAAATTTTCTGAATCAATTGACGTTTCAGTCGGTATTCCGCAAGGTTCTGTTCTAGGTCCAATTTTGTTTTTGTTGTATATTAATGATATTGATCGATGTGTTCCCAATTTTAAGATAACTCTATTCGCGGATGATACAACGCTACTAAACAGAGATATTAGTTTCATTAATGGATCTCAGAACTTTGCGGAAGATATAACAAGTATTAAAAATTGGTTCTTAAGTAACAAACTTAGCTTAAATGATGAAAAAACGCATTTCATGAAATTCTCTCTGAAAAATTTGAACCTTCAAACAGATAACTTTACAATGGCACGAACATACAGAATACATTGCGAACAAACTCACTACAGTAATATATCTTATAAGATATTTAAAAACTTTTGTTCTTTGGAATAGTATTTTATCTGCTTACTACGGTCTGTTTCAGTCAGTTATATCGAATGCAATTTTAGTCTGGGGCCATTGTTCTGAGGCCAAAAGAATTTTTATACTTCAAAAAAGAATAATACGTATTATGGGTGGCTTAGTGTATAGAGCTAGCTGTAGGGAAACCTGAAACTGAAAATATTAACACTTCCATCACTTTACATTTTAGAATCTTTATAAAATCTAATATTAATAATTTCAGAAAAATTTTGTGCAAATCGTTTTTGATTGCAGTGAGAACCTCGAGCAGCCTCTGGACAACTGTTTCAGCCCTGCTTGGGGCTTCTTCAGCAGAAACGTAGCTCGACATTCCCACTGCAGACCAAAAACGACTTGCCCAATTTATTCGCAAATGCGATGTAAGAATGATGAACATATAAAATAGCGACATCTTACTATCGCTTTTTGACCTAACATTGCAGTAGGATAGACAAATTGAAGCGGGATTTGCTCCTAATGAGTCCCCCATGCAAGGCGGCCATGCTTGCTGTCAAAGCATAATGAAAGATTTTAGAAAAATTTTGTGCAAATCGTTTTTGATTGCAGTGAGAACCTCGAGCAACCTCTGGACAGCTGTTTCAGCCCTGCTTGGGGCTTCTTCAGCAGAAACGTAGCTCGACATTCCCACTGCAGACCAAAAACGAATTGCCCAATTTATTCGCAAATGCGATGTAAGAATGATGAACATATAAAATAGCGACATCTTACTATCGCTTTTTGACCTAACATTGCAGTAGGATATACAAATTGAAGCGGGATTTGCTCCTAATGAGTCCCCCATGCAAGGCGGCCATGCTTGCTGTCAAAGCATAATGAAAGATTTTAGAAAAATTTTGTGCAAATCGTTTTTGATTGCAGTGAGAACCTCGAGCAGCCTCTGGACAGCTGTTTCAGCCCTGCTTGGGGCTTCTTCAGCAGAAACGTAGCTCGACATTCCCACTGCAGACCAAAAACGACTTGCCCAATTTATTCGCAAATGCGATGTAAGAATGATGAACATATAAAATAGCGACATCTTACTATCGCTTTTTGACCTAACATTGCAGTAGGATAGACAAATTGAAGCGGGATTTGCTCCTAATGAGTCCCCCATGCAAGGCGGCCATGCTTGCTGTCAAAGCATAATGAAAGATTTTGGAGAAATTTTGTGCAAATCGTTTTTGATTGCAGTGAGAACCTGGAGCAGCCTCTGGACAGCTGTTTCAGCCCTGCTTGGGGCTTCTTCAGCAGAAACGTAGCTCGACATTCCCACTGCAGACCAAAAGCGAATTGCCCAATTTATTCGCAAATGCGATGTAAGAATGATGAACATATAAAATAGCGACATCTTACTATCGCTTTTTGACCTAACATTGCAGTAGGATATACAAATTGAAGCGGGATTTGCTCCTAATGAGTCCCCCATGCAAGGCGGCCATGCTTGCTGTCAAAGCATAATGAAAGATTTTAGAAAAATTTTGTGCAAATCGTTTTTGATTGCAGTGAGAACCTCGAGCAGCCTCTGGACAGCTGTTTCAGCCCTGCTTGGGGCTTCTTCAGCAGAAACGTAGCTCGACATTCCCACTGCAGACCAAAAACGACTTGCCCAATTTATTCGCAAATGCGATGTAAGAATGATGAACATATAAAATAGCGACATCTTACTATCGCTTTTTGACCTAACATTGCAGTAGGATAGACAAATTGAAGCGGGATTTGCTCCTAATGAGTCCCCCATGCAAGGCGGCCATGCTTGCTGTCAAAGCATAATGAAAGATTTTGGAGAAATTTTGTGCAAATCGTTTTTGATTGCAGTGAGAACCTGGAGCAGCCTCTGGACAGCTGTTTCAGCCCTGCTTGGGGCTTCTTCAGCAGAAACGTAGCTCGACATTCCCACTGCAGACCAAAAGCGAATTGCCCAATTTATTCGCAAATGCGATGTAAGAATGATGAACATATAAAATAGCGACATCTTACTATCGCTTTTTGACCTAACATTGCAGTAGGATAGACAAATTGAAGCGGGATTTGCTCCTAATGAGTCCCCCATGCAAGGCGGCCATGCTTGCTGTCAAAGCATAATGAAAGATTTTAGAGAAATTTTGTGCAAATCGTTTTTGATTGCAGTGAGAACCTCGAGCAGCCTCTGGACAGCTGTTTCAGCCCTGCTTGGGGCTTCTTCAGCAGAAACGTAGCTCGACATTCCCACTGCAAACAAAAACGACTTGTCCAATTTATTCGCAAATGCGATGTAAGAGTGATGAACAGATAAATTAGCGACATCTTACTATCGCTTTTTGACCTGACATTGCAGTAGGATAGACAAATTGAAAACGATTTGCACAAAATTTTTCTAAAATTTTTCATTATGGTTTGACAGCAAGCATGGCCGCCTTGCATGGGGGACTTATTAGGAACAAATCCCGCCGAATTATCTCGCGTTTTCCTCCCCGCGCTCCAGGGTTGAGCTTCTACTCAAGATGTTCTCAAAACTAGATGGCGTAACAATGTCATCTTGCAATATTTTTTCTAAACTTCCCACGCTCTCAGACCTGGGCCTAGGATGCTGAGTTAACAGTACGTGCTTAATTAATCTTAAAAATGTAACTTAAGAATCTTATAAAATATTGTATAGCATTGAATACGCGACAGATAAGCAATCACATTATTTTTCTCGTGAAAACTAACTGTCGACGCAGATCTCACAGTTCTTAATGTCTGCATGATACAGGAAAGAAATTGAATATTTTTCACAATATACAGGTTGAAACCTTCGGATTCTTACACAGTCATGTCTCGTATTAATTTTATATGGTTGGGCTGTTGGACCGACAGCAGTTGTAAAAGAATTGTCAGTGTCACGGACTGCCAATGTGATTTTTTTATTTTTGCATATTTTTAATAAATAATGACTTTTGTGTTTAACGCGCTTCGAAAACAATACTTGGTTGAAATTTACCTAAGAAATAGAAAAAAAATTAATGGCGAATGGGTTTATGATGTAAGAAATACCATTAAAAAATAGTTCAAATGAAAGAGATTTAAAATTTGAAGTTTCAGTGTAACTACGACATAAGTGATTTTTCTCACAGCCAATTCTGAAAAATAATTCTGTGGTTGACACATTACATGAATATACCAAAAATCACAGTAACTTATTAGACGGGAAAGCTTTTTTTTTTCACTTGTTAAATTCAAAGGGAAGCCAGTTTACAAAAGTACTGAATGTAATAGGAATTTGCTAATGAATCAATATTAGCGCTCATCGCCCGAGTATTGACCGGATGAGATTTTCCGAGTGTGTAACGTATGTAAAGAATACGGAAATTAATTAAAAAAAAAATATTTTATTTTATTTTTATTTTATTTTTATTTTTATAAAATTCTGATATTTAACGTTATAAAATTTATGTTCTGTTATTTAACGTTAAAAAAAATTATGTTCTGATATTTAATGTTATTATTATTTACCAAATATTAATTTAAACAGGGAAATGCTTTTAATGAAATCTGGAAATATAATGCTGAAAGAATGATTAAAACATGAGAGTAAACTTATTTCTCTGGAGGTGTTGGTAAATATTTGAAATGAATTTTATTTTCGTTTAAGGTATTTTAAAAGTAAACAGTTTGGTTATTTGTTGATACCTACATTCATAATTTTTTTTTAATTCTATTTTAAACATTTTATTACGATTGCTTTCCAACGTAATCATTATTTTCACTCTCGATAGTTATTCTGTGAAACGGACCCTATCTATCTGCTGTTTATTCTATGAACCGCATGTTGCTAGCGCTGAGTCGTGCGCCTTCTCTTCTTCTCCTTTTCTAAATATACGATTGGCTAAATCTGTGCACGTGGTACGAGCGATTTCGCGCTTGAGGCATCCATCACGGCATGATCATTACATGGGTAAACCGTCAAGGGTGGTGTTGTTTTTGGTTAGATTTGTATGTTTTCTGTTTGGGAGTTAATTTGTCCGTGTGGATATAACTCGAACGACGGCATTGCCGACTTTATAGACCACCCTTCGATCCAAGTGCATCTTGGTGCATTAATTCAAAAACCTGTGAAGTTTACACAGGTGAAGTTATTGCGTAATATATTGAAACGTTAGCCACATCGAACATTTCGGTCTTTTCTTTTTCTTAGGCGTTTTTTTAATTTGAGTTTTTATTGTTAGTCCCATAAGTTTGTTGATCCTTAGGTTACTATACCCCGGTGTATATAGCCGGCGACTCGAAAGATTCTTCTCAACTATTGTCTTCAGTACAGTACAGTACAGGACTTCGTGACCACCTCGATGTCGAGCAAGAATTAGCCCGTGTCTTACACTTTATTTTGGGAAACCGTCATAGTGGCCATATACACGCTGTGCCAAAAATTCGAATAATCATTAACTAACGATCGAGAATTTTGTTTTACGCATTTCAACTGTTACTGAATTGCTGTTAGGTCAATCGAGGCCCTCGAATGACTTAAATTTAAATCTTGTTCATTTGAGTTACCGTAAATAGTTGATACCAATAATCCAAACACATTTTGACTTTGTTTGAGCAATAAATTGCCAGTCTTTTAGTTTTGTTGTTGAATTTATGTGGCCCACCACCTTGTTGTACTATATTAAAAGTAAAGACACGATAGCGGGACGATCCGTTCGTAGAGATAAGCGTTTTGGATTGACAAGGAATCCCGTTAGATAATTCATCTCTGCCGTCCGTAAACCAGTATCATCGCAGTTCGACTCACGACCCAATTCTCCACTCGAGCTAGGAAATTTCGCGTATAGTTACGCACTGTCTTGCAACTCTCCATCGGTATAGATAATTTGCTAGTTCCCAGGTAAGTGCAAAGAGTAGGTAGCCATTTTTAATTTGTGAAATCTTAGGGGAAATTGCACTGTCAAAAATAATAACACCGGCCTATATTATTTGCGGTCCACACCAAATTTTTGTATTAAAATTAACTCATTTTTGTGTGAATATGTAAGTGTTTTATATTAAACCCGTGTTAACTTTCACACAGGACCTCAAATCATATTGTTTTTCAACAGTGTGGGAATAACTTCTGTCCTTCAAAACTAACAAGAAAAGGGGGGTGTTCATTTAAAAAATGTCGGTAGACGTCATTAGATTTTTACAGAAATTTGAAAAGTTCAAAATAAATTAATTTACTTCCTTGAATGTTTCTTTTCGGTAAAATAAGTAATACTGCATTTATTCAATCTTATTTATTTATTTATTTATTTTAATTTTCTTTACTTTTATTGGCGTGGCCTTACAATTTTTTTTTTTATTTCTCAGAAGTAATTTTTAATCTTGAAAAACGTAAGTTAATTTTAAATCATGAAAAAAGTATTCCATTTAAATTACTCGACGATTTTATTTTTATGTACAAATATCACAACCTTCCAGAATATGAAACTAAGAGGATTTTTATTTATCGAAAGAAAAGTTTCGTGTTACATAAGTCAATTACGTCAAGAAAAATTAAGGTGATCAACAAAGAAAAGGATATTTGTCCATTTCTGATTTGGCGGCGGATGAGATCGGGGCTTCCTTATTTTCCACCTGCGGAACAAATGACATTAATGGAAATGTCGAAATCTGTTGATTCGACCTCTTGTTCTGACTCGAACAGGGTGGAGATACGTGAATACAGATATTTCGATCAATACTTGCTGGAAGGTTGCAGACGGGCAATCACGTAATATTGCAGTCAATTTTCACAACTAATTTAAACATACTGAATAATTTCCAACCTTTAACTACGAGCCATATTCCAGGAGGAGAAAGTTCCAACTCAGTATTGATGGATCATGATGAAGGAAAGAATAATTTTATGAAGTTTAAAATAATTTCGCCAAGCTCGACCGAAATTTCAAGCGATTTATAAAGTGTCTGGCAATTTTCTGGCAATACGTCTAAAACAATTTGCTAGCTCAGTTGTTTATGGTACCAATTTATCAAAAGTCGAATCAGTTTCCCCTTGAGATTGTTTTACGTCTGAGCATCAAATTTCCTCCCGAATCTAGGAATTTCATCAAATTATTCCGGTAAATATGGCGCACGCAGATGCAGTACGTGTCCTAATTTTCAATAAAGATGTACGTTACATTTAAAGTTAAGTCACATGAGCGCTCTAAAGCTTCTGCACGGCGTAAAATACGTCCCGTTTTAACCCCAATTAAACTTGGACGTTGCTTAATTGAGAAACATCTGTTATTAGGGGATTTACTCTTAATTCGGCAATTAAACAAAAAGCTCTGTGCGAGCTGGAATTTATCTAGACATGTTACGCCAGTTTTAACTATGTATGTATCTACATATACGTATACACGCTGACTTCTGTTTTTTACTATTCAAAAATTATATTTTTATTACAAATAATTAAAGGCCCAGCACGGAGATCTCGTAAACTATGAGAGATATAAAGAAGGTTAAATTACAAAAAAGTTGTGCTATTTTGGGGTCTATAAAAATGTGCAAAAAATATTAATACTGACAGCAGAAATAGATTAGAATTGATAGTTTACGAGATCTTTATGGTAGGCCTTTAATTAGTTGTTATCCTGTATAATGGAATATCCATTCGTTAATAAAAATAATTCCTGGAATCCGAAGTATTGGTGGCGATTAAGGAGCAGTGAATACGCAGGCAAGACACCGACGAATCTAGTACTAAAACGTCAAATAATTCTTTAGACAACGCAATACATTTGCAATAATTATGCAAGGAGCGCAATGTAATTTGTACACTAATTAAATTAAATTAATGGTAAATGGAGAGTAAATGTTTTTGAATTTCTGTCATGTCTTGCTTAAAAATTGAAATGATGCGGGCGATAATCGAAAAGTTATTTATAAACCTGATGGATAGAAAAGATCCTAGAAATGTGCCTCGAGATACACCTTTGATTTAAATGTGTTTTTTTCCATCGATTTTAATTAACTGTAGTCTATAAATATTATGATTGTCATTTTATTGCTAATAAATCGCATTACAAGATATGCAATACGTTTATAACTAATCGAAAATGCAAATCGAACAAGAATAGCACAGGTAATTTATTTTCTAAATTCAGATTTGTTGCAAGAACTTGTACCCTAACCTAATTTCGGCATGAATTTTAATGTCGGTGTACCTAACTTAGCGATTTGCGTATTTCCCCGGGGAATGCGCCAATCGAGGAGGTTTAACGGATTGTAATTTATACAATGTCTTTATGAATATTTTAACGGGAATAATACGTTGTAAATATCATGTTGCTTTATGACAAAACATAAATAACGGCGGGAATTTTCACAGTTTTGGATATTTAACTCGTAGAATTGTTTTTGTTATGTGAATAATTCTTGTAAATATTGCGGAAAGTTCTAATTATGAAACTAATTATAAATATAATTTATTCGTGTAGCTGGGTGCTTGCCGACAAACTTTCGTAACTAATTGTAAGACAGGAAAACAGCAGTAACGGGGAATTTCAAGCGAAAATACAAGGTTTTTCTTCTTTACTCAACTTTGTTAATCTATTCTAAATCACATTATAAAGCGACTATAAACTTGGTTTTAAAAATTTTCTTTGCTAATCAATTTCAAGTCAATACACTGATAAAAATCTGGAGTTAATTATGTTTACCCTTTAAAGGTATGTAGTAGAGCAGAGTTAACCTTATCCTTCTTGGAGTAAACACTCATTCTTAGGTACAACTTAGTCGGAAAAAGAGAACAATAACGCCAAATTAAATGAAGATTAACAACTTTTCAGATAAAACTTTTTCCATATTTAACACCGAATGGGCAGATTACAATTCATCCCAAAAATTTTTATGTGTGTATACAGCGAAAAAATGGGAATTTTGCAATTTTTAAACCTTTTATGAAATGTTATTATGAAATTAGAGAAGATCGTGTTCTGACTATCTTCATTTTATTTTCTAACAATTTTCTACATTTAACAATTAAGTATATAGACAGAAGCAGCTAAGTTTGCAGTGACGTCACGAACGTGAATGCCTAGTACGTTTATAGTAGTTCTGAAGCGACATAATTATTTGAATTTTATACATATTTATTTTTTTATTAATTATCTATGCAAATACACTTAATTAATGTTATAATGAGGTGAAATATAAACTTTGAGTAAATGTATGCATGTTCCAAATTAGTCTAGGTAATTTATGTTGGGTAATCTTTGTGCAATCATAAAGTTCTGGTTATATCAAATTATTAAATGTAAATAACCTGAAATTTTATTGTTTTACATTTTCTTTTAACTCTATTAAGTCTAAAACCTGCAGTCGTAGAAAAAAATTTCAAGAATTTAAATTTATTTTTTTTTTCATAGTGAATAAAATTTTGAAACAGTTTGGAGTTCATTGGCTTTTTATGATATATTTATTGTCATCAAAAAGTACACGATATGTTCAAATATAAAAGAACAAAGCTTTTATTTGTAAACAAAAGAAAATATACAAAAATTAGTAGCTGTTATAATATAATATGGAATCTGAAGTGCTTCGATATAATACATTTAAGAAAAGATTTACAGATACAAAGAAAGTAAACGTTGCATATTTAATCACTCTCACTCTCTTCGCTACTAGTGCTGGAATCATTATTTACCGATATAATTAACGGATGAACGTCTTCGGTGTCAAATACTACTTCTTTGTCCCACCATTTTTTAATGACATTATCAGTATGAGTGATAGTATTCGCCCACATTTCTGGAGTCACATGGTTCAATGCCTCCTTCCACATATCCACAGCTTTTACCTGACCATATCCATCTCGTCCAACATGTCTGTTGTAATAAGTTTTACAAATACCCCAAATGTTTTCTATGGGGTTAAATATGCAGTGATATGGTGGCAATCTTAGTACACGATGTCCATATTCTAAAGCTAATTTGTCAACTTTGTATGTTTTCGCAGGCTTATTGCTAAAACAAGACCATCACTAATGTTACTGAATAATTTGTAATAATTGCCAATTACCGTGACACTAATTCCAACAGTTCCAGTTTTAGCAAACAATCGTTTACTTGAACGTTGTGCTGCTGAAGCCATTCCTTTATTCTTGCCTTTGACCAAGAACTATTAGGACTTTTGTCACATAAACTGCTGTGATAACTGGCATTGTCCATAATTATCAAAGAAGGTTCTTCTAAATTTTTTAGTAACTGGTTTTCAAACCATTTTAAGAAGTTATTTTCATTCATTTCTCCATGATAATCAGGGTTCTTTGAATTTGACGAAAATACTAATGAAGCTCCTTCAATAAAACCGTTAATGTTGCCTGCATGTAGTACAATAAATCTGAAAACAATAAATGATTCATGCAAATACAGGAAATTTAATATCGATTAACTAACCTTTTGCCATCACATTTCATTCTTTTTACACTCTTATAGCTGTCATCTTGCCAAGACCGTGTCACTGTACCATTCTCAAAAATCCATGTTTCATCTACATATACTGGTTGCCAGGATTTTCCAGAGTTTAAATTCTGTACATACGATTTTAAAAAATCGATTCTTGCTGAAGCAACATGTTGAAGCTCCATTAAGGCTCGACGAGAATCATCTTTCTTGTATTTAAATCCAATCTTTTTCAAGATTCTACCTAATGAATCTACTGATCCATTAAAAATTTGCCGTTCCTTCAGATACAACAAAAGTGAATGACGTGTAACGTGTTGCTCTGCAAATAAATATAACGAAACATTTTTATACTTGCACTGAACACAAAAGCTTACTTGATCTGTACATATCATAAATTCCATCTCGTATTGCCCCCTGTTCTGCTTCACTAATGTCGCAAATAGGTTTTGTACGTGAACGTTTTTTAGGAGGGCTTTGTAAAGGTATATTCTCTTTCAAGGCTTTCGATATGGAATGTACTGTTCGTAGACTGAGATTCAATGCATCAGCAACTCTCTGTCAATAAGATTAGCATTAATAATACGCAATAAAATAACAGATGTACACAAACCTCACAAACACTACCTACGGTCAATAAAGGTCCAACGTTAACCTTTTCTCTCTCAAAATATTTAATCAAAGAGGCAACCAATTCCTTGGATTGGCTATGCAGTGGTTTTGGCATTTTAGTCCTAAGAAGAACTGACACGAAACAATAAGAAAACGAATATAATTTAAGAAACTTGTGCGCTCAAATAGTTGCTCAAATACCATAACCACAATTGTCAAAATCACGAAGTCGCACGAACGGCCGATATGTAAACGTATAATCAGGATTCCAACCCTCAAACATAATATTACATTCGTTTTTATTTATTTATTTCATTGTTACTTAAATAAGAATAAATTGCTGCAGTAAATGTCAAACTTATTTACCAACGCTATACAAATGCATTAAATTCTGTATGTTAAATGCTCAAATAATTTATTGTATTTTGTTTTCATTGAATTGGTACGAAATACGTCACTAACTACGTAACTGCAAACTTAGCTGCGTCTCTCTATAGTTACAGTATTATTCAACTGTCCCCACTCATGATTATTGTGACGATTCATCGTCTAAACCGTTCGCTACTACGTCATCGTCGTCGTCACCGTCCGTGGCACTCGACATTTCTCTTGTTTCTCTCGAAGAGAGAACTTTTCGTATATATTAAGGGATCGGTGGAGGAAGAAGAAACAGAACGCGGAAGATTGTAAACCTGAAGGTTCCACGTATATTCAAATAAATTTATTGTTTTATTGTTCTGCTTTAAATAAATTATTTTATTGAGTACATATATCGGGTTTTGTATTAACAATAAAAATTAATCGAACCCTGAATTCGTAACAGTGGTTCGGTTTGGGGTTCGTAGATGTAAATAAACAATTAAATCGAATTAAATTTAAATAAGACACTATACATTATACCTTTTTAACGCCTGAATCCAGTCCGGTGGTAAGGGACCGACCTTGCAGTCGTAAGGTAGTGGGTTCGCACCCCGCTCGAGATATTTCTCGGGGGTGGTCGTTTGGAAATACAATTCGACACACCCTTCAACGGTGTCCAACTCGCAGCCCCTTAGTGTAAATTCACGAAGAAGCTGTGATGGCAGATGATAGCAGAGATTTCGAATGGCGCTGATAAGAAGAATCACGTATTCAAATGGTTGTGTTCATAACCGAGTTGCGACTATATAAGCGATTGTCGCAATGAGAATTAAACGGACTGTTCTTCTGCGAGCAGTAAAAGCCATCTATCATCTTCATCTATTATCACAGCTTCGTTATGAACTTATCGTATATATAAAATGTGCCTAGAATTTAACTGTTGATGGTGACTATAAAATGATCGTCATCTATACTTAAAGGACCAAAATAACGTCACGATTTTAAATAACCATCATTTTACATCACTATTTGCTATACAATTTAAATATTTTTTCATTTCACTTTTTCGGCGTGTAACAGTCCTCAGGTAAAACAAATATTAAATTTCAATATTTTGCTTTAAAGTTTAAAAAGCGTCAGATGAAAAAGAAAATACAATTTCAAAGCCGCTTATTCAAAGGCAGGTCATTTGAAATTCCATTGCTGTGCAAGTATTAATTAATTTTTTTTCGGAAAACACTAAAAATTCTATTTACTTTTCATCTGTAGCAGTATGTAAATTAGATTACGAGGGGATAATTAAATTGTAACTGTAATTTTTATTTTAAGTAAACACCAATCGCTATTAAATAGTAAAAATTCCTATTATTAGAACATATCGTTGAAACCACATCATCATTCTTATATATGTTTGTTCCACAAAACAGTTAAAATAGTAGAACTAAGAGAAACATGTTTTAGATTCTGTTATACAGGTATCATGAAAATCTGATTAAGAAAATTGTGCATCTTTTTCGATTTTAATCAGACTTGTTGCGTAGTTGGTGAAACGTACCTTCCGAAGTTATAAGTAAATGACTGGTGTAAAACATTGAAAAATAGTGGAAGAGAACGCGCGATTGATTATTTTTTTATCGCGCTCACAGCTTTCGAACAAAGTGTACTCATTGTTAAACCGGACCGGTGTAATTGGCTAATATTTGTTAATGGCTTATACTTTCCTTGCCGTGTGAGTGGTTTACTTGTACAATTATATTTGTCACTGGCCAATTTCCCATCGTCGCACAGTGGGACAAAATACTTTCAAAGTTGGCATTAAATCAGAAGCTCTTAGAAATAATTTCTAAATTAAATATTTTCAATAGATAAAACAGCGACATCTTACTATCGCTTTTTGACCTGACATTGCAGTAGGATAGACAAATTGAAGCGGATTTGCTCCTAATAAGTCCCCCATGCAAGGCGGCCATGCTTGCTGACGATGCCCAAAGCAGGGCTGAAA
The DNA here is from genome assembly GCA_036172665.1 of Prosopocoilus inquinatus. Classification (NCBI taxonomy): domain Eukaryota; kingdom Metazoa; phylum Arthropoda; class Insecta; order Coleoptera; family Lucanidae; genus Prosopocoilus; species Prosopocoilus inquinatus. The sequence continues at coordinate 50,003,704 of CM069870.1, forward strand.
CAGCAGTACAGAGGCTGCTCGAGGTTTTCACTGCAATCAAAAACGATTTGCAACAAATTTTTTTAAATATTTTCCTTTAGAACAGCTGTAAATATTAAAAAATGGTACAGATAATTTATTAAACATTAATTTAAAAAATATATATATATTATAATTTTTATTTAAATTAATTTTAATTTTTTAAGTTATCCATGATCAGAATATAAATCTTCAACAGCACTAACATCCTTATCGTCTCTACTGTCGTTATCACATTCATTGTTGTCATCGTCTTCGTCATTGGCATCATCGTGATAAAGAGATTATATTTCTAGAGGTTTTCAGTAAAAAAATTAAATTGTTTCTCAACTTTACCACTTTCTGACCTTTTCATGATATCAAGAAGTTCAATCCTCTTTATAAACATAATATTTGACCTAGTTCCCACAAATAAACACATTGAATGTAAACAAAAACGCATAAATCGTAAGTAAAAGTTTCTTTATTAGTGATTTCAAAGAATTCGAGAAACAAAGAAAAGTACAAATATGTGCAGAAAATAAAAATGATTATCAAATATATAATCAATATCAATCTGAATGCAATAAAAAGTAAAACTTGGACGGCCTTGGAACATTATTAGAGTTCGATAAAATTTTGAATGTTTAACATTTAGCACACACTTTATTTTATGATACTTTTATAAAACAGTATGTATTTTCGAGCAAGTTACTAAATACTAAAATGTATCTACATATTTGAACTAGTGTGTTCCGTTATAAAATTAAAAAATTATTCAGAAAATATAGTCAAGCACAGCGCAAAACTGAGTCATGTGTGATTTGCGTAAAATGCACCTAGTCACTGTAGACAACTGATTGTGATTTTTTAACCCACTTGATACCGACGCAGATGATGATCAAGAGTCTTTTTTAAATATATGGTATAATGATGTATTAGAAAATATTAGTGAGAAACTTAAATAAATGGTTTCATGTTTTTATTAAATGCCAAATTTGAAGGTCCATTGCCTCACTGTGCGTTGGTCGGTAAAAATGGTACAAGTTAAAGAGATCACAATTATTGGTCGGCTTGACAAGTTCATACTTATGGTTGCGCTCGCACAAGTTGTTAATATAATTGTGTGTAGCTTTGCAACTACTGTTAATTCTGTGTTGATAACCGGATAGAAAAGATAAAGTGTTTATTAATAATTATAAAAAAAACGGAGTGGTCAAATGAAATGGTACTTGAATTACTTGATTCATACGAAAACGAACCAGTGATATGGTGCGCCAAACATTCGGAACATAAAAACCGAAAAAGCTGCACGAGTGATATTTTCAGAATGACCACCATACATGATGGCCCGCACTCTTCTATCTATCCCGCCGACATTGTATAAATTCATTAATGTATTAAAAAAAAAATGTACACGTCGTATGAGCGCCTTTACGTAAAATAATCATTATGAGCTAGAACATTTGCAAAGTATACCTATATTGGTATATTGGCCAAGTACCCAGTTGTCTGAGCCTGACTTTAGAGGATGTGTAATTATATACTTGTTGCGACAGCGTTTTTTTCTCAACGTTTACAGCTGCGGATAGTGTTCAAATGAAATTAGATTTGAAAAGACTGTATATTTTTTGTGAACTGTTTACCATGACAACAAGACTGTTTGTTTCAAGTACAGTTTCAACTCATGGCGCAATATGTCATGTTTTGTTTAGCTTGAACCATAAATCGGTCTCTATTATTTACGCTGATTCGGTCTCCTAAGTTTAATTTTCAACATGAAAAAATACATTTCTATTTTTTACAAAAGAATTATAGCGAACTAATTAATAGTTACCATGAAGTGATCCTAAATATAAATGTACAGGGTTAGTTTTATTAATGAGAACCCTCTATGTATATAATTTTCATTATTGACGAATACATGAAATTTAAAATATGGCCTAATATGGATTTTTGTGTAGATTTTAATCACGCTAACAGTTCAGTAGTAACATTTTCTGTATGTATACTTACTGAGCAATAATTCTTAATTAAAGATAATTGCCTAAATAAAACACCCTATAGTTTTTTACATTTTTACATATTTCGATTTTCCGAATTATTCTGATTACAAATATACATGGTGTTATCAAATTAGTTCACATACCATTACTGCAAGTTCATCATCATGTAAGAGAATTAATGCTGCAACTATCAAAGTTCTAGCTCAAAAAAAAAATACCTACTTCAGGAGTGTTGGGTCTTGTGCTTGAGAACTTCTATTCGGCCCTGCGCAGAAACAACGTTATAAAACAAAATTCCAGCATAATTCAAGGTCAATTGTTTAAGCGCATTTTAAAAGCTTCATGTGAACATAATAAAAAAAAGCGCCGATCGATTAAAGAAAACAGTTCAAATTCACAGCGTCTTGGTTGTGGCCCACATGTGCAATTTGATTAAAGAAGAACAATTTAAATCTACTCGCACTGATCAGAATTAGGTCTGTTTCATTAGATAATCGACAATAATTAGATCTTGACAAACTAGTCCTTGTACATAAATAATACACATGTTTTACTGTGTTATTTTCGCGTATTAAAATGAACCGTTCACTTGCTGCTTTTCGTTTTTGCTATATGTACAAAAATATTCAGTAAATCATTGAATAGAAAAATAAAAAGGTGTACGTCGTATTTAAAAAATCGAAACTGATGATAGTTGCGGAAAGACGACTTCAATTCTGCCACATCTACTCGAAGCAGAATCGAAACGTGCCTGCAGAAAGTTAAATCAGAATTTAAAAATTATTTATAATAAAAGAGATACAGAGGAAGAAAATCGACAATTTTTACATTTTAATTAATACCTCAAGAAGAAATAAGAAAAGAATCATTCTGTCAATGGATACGAATAAGGCATTGATTTGTGCAACTTTTCTTCCATTTAACCGAATTTGTATCTTTTACGGTTTAGGAGATCCCCTCAGTGCACACTCAATTTGAAACAGCCGCTATACAGGCTGTTCTTTTACTGTGTGCAAATATTTAAACCTACAATATATCACCATGAATGGCAACGATTGAACTCATATGTTCTTAACATAAATGTAATTATTTTTCGAGAAAAATGCAGTGGCAGATTTTCATTAAACCGTTTGAGAACTGCTGGCATAGCTAAAAGTGGAACGCGGCCGTCTCTTGAATTACTACCCGAAACCGAAATCGGTCAGGGTCAGTGCCTTATCGGTACTCGAGGAGGAACCACGTAAATCTCGCCGCTGCGATCAGCTGGTCCGTCAAAACGTTTACAATTTAAATTAACTTCACTGCAAGTAATTACAAGTTTAAGTATTAAATTAAAATCCAGTGCATTTCAAGAAGCTGCGGTTCGTAATTGCCGAACAAATTAAAAGCGAGGTACAAACAAATTGTAATTTCTCATTTCCTATTATTTTCAAAAGACTTATTTTAAATTTTACATTTACTTTGTTTCCAAGGACCGTAAGTAATAATACTTTCATAGCCAGCACCGAGATTGCAGCAAAAGTTGATTTACGTAAAAGGATGAAGGAAGAATATTTTTAACGGGTTTGCCTAATTGATGCATAAATTTTCGGATTTTTTCGTCGTTAGTTGATATCGTAAAACATATTAATTCGTTCAGTGAATAAAAATTTTAAATAAAATAATTAATAAACAATATCAGTGATTATTATTACGAAATTCTGCGTTGAACATCGAGTGCGGTGTCGGTGGGCGTGTTCATACCGAGAGGAAGGCGCAGTTGACCTTCCTATCTTTCTCGCATATTTCAACAGTTCCAAACAACTGGTCCATCGGAAATATTTTGGCTATGATACGGTAGCCATCAAAAAATACCCGCAGAAGCTAGCATTTCGCGTACTTTCACTAAGGTTTTTTTATTTGCACACAGTAAAAGAACACCCTGTATATTTGAAGTCAGAATAAATCAGAGAAACGAAATATGTAAAAATATACATTGTGTTCCATTTAAAAAATGATATTTTGTGCTCATCCTGTGTATCAAAGAGACTACTACTGAGCTGTTAACATGAATAAAATATACACAAAAATCCATGTAAGACCATATTTTTAATTTTTTGCATTCGTTAATAATTAAAATAATAAAGGTAGTTTCTCATTAAAAAAAACTAAGCCTCTCATATTTAATTTATAAGTTTCAACGATCTTTCATGTTCTTATATTAAACAAATATATCTCAACAGTAGAATTAGTTCTGGAATGACTAGTAAATAATTTATGGTCTCAGATATATACCAGCACGTAAATATTACTTCAACGTCAATTACAAATGAATTATACTTTTTCCAAGAACCGAATCGCATGAATAAAACCTCTGGATCGATAAAAGTACGGATTAAATCGTGCTGGAAACTTGAGGAGCAGTGACACATTTACGGGCGCAGTTTTGTTTAATTCAGTGTGGAAATCCGGTCACAACACTTAACGCTGAAGTTGGTAATTTGGCCTGCAACGAGTGAACAATTTTTGTCGAGCTTTATACTGATGACGTGCTCCTACCGAGGACTCACGCTGTTTCCTCCACGATCTTATTATTTGTGTGCTTCTGAGATTTATAGCAGAAAATGAAACTACGCGAGTTTCCTGCTGCGTTCTCGGGAAATTATACCTTCGAATTTTCTTAAAGTTATTTGTTGTTCACCACTTTCTACATTATTTTGCACTTAAGGCAGTCCCTTCATTCTAATCTCAGTTTAGTTTTAAGTTGTTTTTTAATAGTACATTAAGTTTTAGTTTCGTAAGACGTGATTTTAGCGCACGTATCCAGTTTTAGAAAACGAGCCGAAGACGTTTTCTAAATGTACAAGTGCGCCAAAATGTCTTATGAAACGTGTACTATATATTTTTTTTGTATTTCGGTTCTTAGATACGAAATAAGCTTAAAAATCTGCCTTATTTACTAAGGGGGTCATTCACGAAACAGGACTTGCAAGTCGTTACCGACGCTGCAAATTGCAAATCCTTTGCAATGCAGTGACGTTATCATGGTAACTACACGGTCAAAACAGTTTTTGGCCGGTTTTTGCAAATCAGACTGAAGGAGAAGATCTAAATATAGGGTGCTCTTTTACCGTGTGCAAATAAAAAAAACCTCAGTATAAGTAAGCGAAATGCTACCTTCTGCGGGTATTTTTTGGTGGCTATCGTATCACAGCCAAAATATTTTGGACAGACCACTTGTTTAGAACTGTTGAAATGTGCGATAAAGATAGGAAGGTCAACTTCGCCTTCCTCTCGGTATGAACACTCTCACCGATACCGCACTCGATGTTCAACGCAGAGTTTCGTAACAAAAATCACTGATATCGTTTATTAATTATTTTATTTAAAATTTTAATTCACTGAGCGAAGTAATGTTTTACGATATCAAATATCGACGAATAAATCTGAAAATTTATGCATCAATTAGGCAAGCGTGTTAAAAATGTTCTTCCTTCACCCTTTTACGTAAATAAACTTGCAATCTTACTACTAACAATGAAAGTATTACTACTTACGGTCCTTGGAAACAAAGTAAATGTAAATTTTTTATAGTGTCTTTTGAAAATAATATGGAGTGAGAAATTACAATTCGCTTTTAATTTGTTCGGCAATTACCGCAGCTTCTTGAATTTACACACAGTAAAAGAACACCGTGTATAATGGAGCATCGACGTTAATAGGTTTCGAAAGTCTTGTTCGTCTTGTCAAATAGTTTTCAATCAAACACTTTTTACCATAAAATCGTAATTCTGTTTAATTTTCTTTAAAAAATATTTTTGTATATATAAAACTTTTCACGCAACTTAACACTTACCAGATTTACTAGTTTTAATTATTATATAAAAATACTTTTTAAATAAAATTAAATAGAATATGCCTATTTCTAGATCATGCAAATGTTGTTGCAGGACGTCAAGATCAGGTACAATTTACAAACCGATAACGACACTTTGCAAATCTTTTTGAAGAATTACCTTATCGGTATTTACTTGTTCCCATGGTTACACCAATAATGTTCTAATTTGGCTGAGAGTTTAATGAATTAAGTTACCTGAATTTGCAAATTACAAACGGTTGCACACGCTTATCGTGTTTCGTGAATGACCCCATAATTTAATGCAGAAAAATTTTGCTTGGTTGGTGGCGATTAGTTGACGTTTAAATTAATTTCCAACAAATGTCAGCTTGTAATTAAAAGGTTATGCATATAAGTTGTTTATAATTTGCGATGTGAACAAATAAAGATATGTAATTTTAAACATCTATAATTTGGAAGTCAGGTTATCACTTGTAATGATTCGAACAAGTGTAGTTAAAGATCTGTTTATTTGTTGCACTAGCGCACACTCAAAGTAACTTCATCTTGTATTAATACATGAAGTTAGAACAAAATACTAATACTCTGAGTACACAATGTAGCGTTTCCCAAACTGTGGGGCGCGCCCCCCTGAGGGGGCGTATGTCTTCAAAGGGGGCGCATCAAAATAAATATAACAAAATTGAAGGTAAATTACAATTAATTTATCATGATACTTTTTTACAAGAGATTGCATATACATACCGTCGCGTGCAATAAATTTTTGTCGTTCTTAATAATTGGCAAAGGTTGGCATTGAACTTACATTTTATTTAAACTAAGGAGATTCGTGTCTTAATTTTGAATGCTAAGTCTCTTAAATATTTAGTTTATTTTGACACTTTCGTGGTAAAAAAAACAAATGAAAATTTCTAATTTGTGGAATTAATACTGACATTTTTATTGACACTTAAGATATATTAGTTTTAATGCGTCAACGAAATGTGTATTCGTCTTAGATATTCGGCATGCTGTATTTGACATTGACATATTCGTTTTAATTGCCTCTGCGGCAACGCTGGTGTTGACGCAATGTGCACCTACTCCAGAGTAGGGTTGGTTGCGTCAACACCAAACTATTGTTTACTTAATCTTAATTTACTTATTTTTCAGCAAAGTCGGTGTTCATCACACAGAAAACTCTTTGTTTGGACACAGTCGATGCATTTATTTATTTGAATGAATGCACACTTTACATTAATTCAAGCAGTTTCTTGTTGATTCAAACTTCGAATATTTTTTACTTGAATAGAATACCTAATGGTTTTTCTTTTAAATAGATGAATGTATTGAACGTATCCAAACGGAAATTATGTTGATTTAACATTTTTCTGTTCTCTGTGTACCAACTTGCCCATCACAAACTATTCGTTTTAGAACAATTTCTGATGCAACCATTACTTGACCTAGATGGGCATGAGCTACTTGACGACGACGCTATTGTGGCAAACCCAGCATTTCTAAAACGAATATACCTGTAATACGATAGACATTTGACACTGTGTCAGGTATGTTCACGTCATCGTTGCTAGGCAACAGTCACACTACAGCAATATTGTATAATCTCCAGTGGCGGATAGTGATATTTTTAGAAAATTTTTAAATCATTTTAACTCGATAATTAGCACTTTCACAGAAAAAATGTATTTAAAAAAGTTGTTACTCTTGACGAGTTTTATTGTCAGTTAAAATTAATGTACTTTCACATTTCAGTGACACGTTGTGTAATGTTCCCACTCGAATCGGGATGTTGTAGCATAAAACTCAGGGAAGTCATTAATTAACACGAAACGTATGGTCATAACCTTAAACAGGGTTATAGCAAAGTATGCTCAGAGAATACTTTTAGTGAAATTCATTAATTTACGGGATTAGAATGTGTTTCATTACAACGTTAATACCTTTATTCCATTACACTTCCTTACTGAAAATATTCTTGAAGCAACAACACATTTTATGTACAGAATTTTTAATATAATTTTCCAGAGGAGAAATTATAATGCAAATTTGTTCGTAATGGGAGTTTTCAGAACCTAATAAAATTCTGCTGTCTGGTCGGTCTGAGATAAAAAGGTCATTTACTTCTTAGTTTTCCGACAGCGTATAGCGATTTATTTTCGCACAAAAACTTAACTATTTATTTGTTGGCTTGCTTTCGGAGAGCAATTTATTCGAGCACTTTCCACGGGATACGTTCACCGTACGTACACAAACAATATATAGCAAACGGTATCCAAAACATTAATCTTAAAAAGCTGTACAAACCAAAAACAGAAAACAATGCTTTGCACTCGATAAATACGTCAAGGCATTGTGAACGAATAAAACAGAACAGCAATACAAACCTCATTATTTGTTTTTTTGCCCTCGGATTTATCTGATTGTTTTTTATATGAAGTACACGCAAACGGAAAGTAATGGGATTCATGTAATTAGATTTAAGTGATATGAGTTTGGAGGATGTTCTTAAATTATAAATATATCTGATTTGATTCTAACCATTTTACTGAAAAGCGGTGGTAATTCGTGCAAAGGATCAGAGGAAATAATCGAATTTAATTTCTACGGAGGCTATCAACTTTTAATGATATTCTTGCGTGCGGCAAATTTTTTATGAGCACGTTTTACGGGTCATCTTTAGGATATCGTTTTATAGTATTCATCGATTATTTCATTTGGAATTTAATTTTTTTAATTATCTGTCGAGATCAAAGGTCTATTTGTATATCTCAGAGGTTTGAATTTATATTAGTTACGGGTTCCAAATTCAATTTATTACAGATGCTTTTGGTTAATAAATAATGCGTAATTTAGAACGTGCTCGAGATGGGTATTCACAAAGACTATGTATATATACGCTTTTCCCTATAATTTACGCCTCTTACTCTATTCTTACTTGCTTCAATGTACAACAAATAGGGTTATGTACTTATTTATCTATACATTCTGACTTCAACGTTTATTAAATTTCACTAATTTTTCACCAGTTTTATTGCTACACTACATTTAAGACGAAAAATATTGAATAAAAATAAAATATATAATAAAATAATAATAAATCTAAAAATATTGATAACGATAGTTGGAAGGTGTTTCTGTGGTGCGTTTCTGCAGTAAAATTGTTAATTTTATAATATGAGGAATACGAAATATTTGGCAGATTTCATATTGAAGCCATGCACAATAAGCAAGCAGCAACTGTAAACAAGCAACAAGCGTCGTCGAATCTTTTATACAATCACAACGAAACAATAAAATACATGTGGGTTATTAACAAAGGAATCTTTGCATATAACACGCTATTCAGACAAAAACGAAAATTAAAACAAAGAAAACACAGTTATTGTATAATTTTGCCTCCAACTAGGCAATCATTTCAAGGACGATATCGTCGTCGTTTTGATATGAAAGGTTTTCTTTCACTTTAATCTAATTTTTGTGAGCGACAACTGTTGCCTATCGAATATTGAGTATCGCTTGTTCCCCATATCTTCAATATGATATCTGTGTCTTAAAATATATTAATCTAAATATAGCTACCATCTAAATTTAAAAAAAATGAAAAAAATAACAAAAGTTAATTTAGTAGATCCGCAGGAAATTAATGTTAAATTGTAAGGAATACAAAAATGTAAAAAGGTTCAAAGTAATGGGGATAGAAGAAATATTAACCAAACTGAAATAAAGTTGTGACGTATTTAAAAATCTTATTCAATAATTATTTGTTCAACAGTGAAATACCGAAGCAATGGAACAACGATCTTAATGTATAAAAAACTGGATCCATCTTACCTAGACAACTACATACATACATATAGGTAGTTCAAATCATGAAAGAATACATGCATGTCATATACAATAAATGTCTGTATCAAATAACTGCACTTTTTTATCTGTGGTGGTTGCCCAACGGGGTCTTAAGCCATAGACTTGTCAGGGCCTCAGGAACATATTTAAATGCTTTGTTACTTTCACACCTCCTCGCTGCTGAATGGGAAGCAGTGTCGAATTTTTTCCCTAACATTGAAGGGTACCTGAAGTGAGTACCGACCACCCCCGAGAAATATCTCAAGCGTGGTGCGAACTTACGACCTTACGATTGCAAGGCCGGTCCCTTACCACTCGTACCGTTCAGGCGTTATTTATCGACACTTAATACTCCTACTTGCATTTAATTTAATGACGTATTTTCGGTACATAAAAATTCGTGTAGTGTTGATTCACTAGTCCAGTGACTTGATACGACGATTATTGTATATGATGTGCATGGTTTATTTCATGCATTGGATTTTATAATATATATATATGTATAAATTAAAAAAATAAATGGAAAAATTAGATCTAAGTTTAATAACACCGAAATTACACTCAAAAATTGAAATGTCATCAGTTAGCGTCAACAGTTTACGGCCTCAGTTACATCGTCAATGTTTTTGAAGCCATGTGATATTTTAGAGATTTAAAGTAAAGAAAAGTTTAAATCTGGCATATTTCCAACAAAATTTAAAGAAGCAAAAGCAATTCCTATTTAAGAGGTGGAACTGACATTAATAATTACCGTCCCCCATATCATTAGGTACTATCATCATTCTTCAAATGAAAATACTATTTGCGTGAGATTGTTATCTTCGTTTAAACCGTATGTTAAGTATGCCCTAGTTCGTCTTTATATCAAAAAAATTTCTGCGAACTTGTTGTATTCGAATCTCTCACACTTATATTAGAAGAACTGGAAAAGAATAATAAAGCAATGCATAAGAAAAGATGCAAAGCATATGAGACGGTCAATCAAGTCTCTTGGAGAAAATGTCGGCATACGGTATTCACGGTAAGTGCTAGATTAACAGAACAAAAACGTTTCAGTTAGTGCAGTCGTGAATCATGAACGTAGAAATGTCCTCCTTTGCTAATGTTTCACAAGGAGTTCTACAGGATTCCATCTTGGTCCCTGTTTTGTTTTTAGTGTATGTCAAAGGTCTGTATATAAACTTAAACATAAATTCATTGTATCATTTTGGTGATGTTTTTTTTTTTTGCTAGAAGAGCAAATAATACAAAGCACGTTTAAACTTCCGTCACGAACGTCGTGTAGAAATCATTTCAGCAACTGTTACGATTGTTTTGCAACGTCATCATTATTTTCACTCTTGATAGTTATTCTGTTAAACCAATGTTATCTATCTGCTGTTTAATCTATGAACCGCGTGTTGCTAGCGCTGAGGCATGCGCCTCCCCTTCGAGTTAATTTTTTTGAATTTATGATTGGTTAAATCGGTGCACTGGTACGAGCGATTTCGCGCTCGAATCCTCTATCACGGCATCTGCATTACGTGGATAAATCGCCAAGGGTGCTGTTTAGTTTTTGGTTACATTTGTGTGTTTTCTGTTTGTGTAATTTGTCCGTGTGGACATTCGAACAGCTTCATCGACTCTTCGACGCAAATACATTTTTGATGCATTAATTTAAAAACCTGTGAAGTTTTACACACGTGTTGGCGGTTATTGCGTAATATATTGAAACCTTAGCCACATTCTTTTCTTCCTCCGAGGCTTTTTTTAACCTGAGTTTTTATATGTACAGATTTTACAACCTGATGTACAGTTGCGGAAACATAAAACGGGACAAGTCTTATAACGAAATTTCCGATTATTTTGATAGTGTGAAGTTTCCTTGGTGACGGTCGTGACCCTTCTAATTAATTTATTATCTTTTTAGAAATTTTTTTTGTGCAAATCGTTTTTGATTGCAGTGAAAACCTCGAGCAGCCTCTGGACAGCTGTTTCAGCCCTGCTTGGGGCTTCCTCAGCAGAAACGTAGCTCGACATTCCCACTGCAGACCAAAAACGACTTGCCCAATTTATTCGCAATTGCGATGTAAGAATGATGAACAGATAAAATAGCGACATCTTACTATCGCTTTTTGACCTGACATTGCAGTAGGATAGACAAATTGAAGCGGGATTTGCTACTAATAAGTCCCCCATGCAAGGCGGCCATGCTTGCTGTCAAAGCATAATGAAAGTTTTTAGAAAAATTTTGTGCAAATCGTTTTTGATTGCAGTGAAAACCTCGAGCAGCCTCTGGACAGCTGTTTCAGCCCTGCTTGGGGCTTCTTCAGCAGAGACGTAGCTCGACATTCCCACTGCAGACCAAAAACGACTTGCCCAATTTATTCGCAATTGCGATGTAAGAATTGATGAACAGATAAAATAGCGACATCTTACTATCGCTTTTTGACCTGACATTGCAGTAGGATAGACAAATTGAAGCGGGATTTGCTCCTAATAAGTCCCCCATCCAAGGCGGCCATGCTTGCTGTCAAAGCATAATGAAAGTTTTTAGAAAAATTTTGTGCAAATCGTTTTTGATTGCAGTGAAAACCTCGAGCAGCCTCTGGACAGCTGTTTCAGCCCTGCTTGGGGCTTCCTACTGCAATGTCAGGTCAAAAAGCGATAGTAAGATGTCGCTATTTTATCTGTTCATCATTCTTACATCGCAATTGCGAATAAATTGGGCAAGTCGTTTTTGGTCTGCAGTGGGAATGTTGAGCTACGTCTCTGCTGAGGAAGCCCCAAGCAGGGCTGAAACAGCTGTCCAGAGGCTGCTCGAGGTTTTCACTGCAATCAAAAACGATTTGCACAAAATTTTTCTAAAAGCTTTCATTATGCTTTGACAGCAAGCATGGCCGCCTTGCATGGGGGACTTATTAGGAGCAAATCCCGCTTAAATTTGTCTATCCTACTGCAATGTCAGGTCAAAAAGCGATAGTAAGATGTCGCTATTTTATCTGTTCATAATTTATTATCGTCAGTGAACGTCAGAAATAACTTGTCAAATTGAATTCTTAAGAATATATCCTCATTCTAACGGAAATGTAGGTGGAAATTTTCGACTAGTGACTTAAATGGAATTAGTGAAGCCTTTGGAAGAACTATGTGACATTTTGGATGTGGAATATGTATATTAGAAATCTTAATTCAATCAATGTCCGGACATTTGCATTCAATAATTCAATCGAAAGGAAAGTTATTTTGTTACATTTTATTTCGCATGGCAATAATTGTAATTAAAATAAAAACTAACTATTACACTAGTATGATTTATTTATATGAGGTATTTTTTCTTTATAATTTTTTATTATAAACGGAATAATTAATCATTTTACTTAATTATAAGGTTGATAAATTACCATAGTTACCGAAATTTAGAAGTAAGGTTTAAACTAACGAAAGTTTACTGTCCCGCTTTCTATTTCCCCAAGTGTACCTTAATTATCAAAACTAATAATTCAACATCTTAATTATGTATGTCCAAAATTAAAAATATTGAATTAAATCAATATGCTTACAAGTTATCTTACACACATCACTAACAGACGACTTGTTTTTTCTCAGTTTTTTTCTACGGAGAGTAATGATCAGTTTGGCACATCCAAAATGTGAATAATTCCACCTTCGTTGATCTAGTGACTTATACATATTATGCAACTATCATTTCTTCTATTTAGTATTCGCCTTCTCTTCAGGCATATGTATATATAAGCTAAGCTATCAAATACCTCTTGACGGCTTATATGTCGAAAGAACTGTTTTTTTTTTAATAAAAGCAGTAAAGAGACATCATCTATCAGTTCTCGTTAGAAATTTTTGGTTTTTCACTAACATTCCTTACTGTTAGTTGATACACCGTAATACTCTTGTTTTTTTTATAAATGCATGTATTTCTTGTCAAACGGAAGTTAACTCATTTTTTTAAGTAGTTTCTCCAGTATGATCTTCTTGTTTGTTTTTTGCCCAATGTTTGCAGATTTGTATAAATTGAATACAGTTTCTGTTTATTAAAAACTTAAATTTCAGGTTTTCAAATGAAATCACACTTACCCCTTTATCATATTAAGTTTACTTTTACATTTTCTTATTCTTTTAATCTACAAGAAATGAGGTTTTATATTTGTGATGAAAAAACCAAAAATGATACCAAAAGCAGAAGTAAAATACCTACAAGAAATAGGATTCTTTTTGTATTAAAGTGCTTTAAGTTACTAAATATTATTTTAATGTGCAAATATTTTTTTTTTCTTTTAATTTTTACACTATGATTCCCCAGGCTTGTCGGCGAAGCTTGTTGGCTGGTTATTCATATTGCTATTTGCTGCCGCGACGGACTTACAGATGTTAATTTTTCCTTCGGCAATCGCCTTATAAACTGCGGAAACACAGAAAACCCAGTTCCGAGGAGTCGGTATGAATACGAACACAAACAGCTGGAAGTTCTTATTCCATATCCTACATAGAATCCGTATGCCTCGAACTCACAACTAAAGCTGCCCGGTCCCGCTGTCAACAGTTCAACCAACTCGGCTATGCAACTCTTCGGAACATTTAATTACGAGAAATATCTTAATGACAATTGTTGAAAGAATAATACAAGAAGTGAAATTTCTAAAACAAAATAATAAAAAAATGCGTTTAACTAAATTTATGAGTGGAATAAATAGAATAAACAAAACACAAATCTAAATCCTGTAAAGGATGATTGGATTCCAAGCCAGAAACACGAAAAGCTTCGACGCTGTGATTCGAAAATATTATCACTATTACTGCAAATATACAATTGTCCGGGAAACATTGTAATGCGCAGCGTAAATATTTGAATATATGTTATGTGCGAGCGACGTTGTTTCACATTGAAATTGCTGTTTCATATTGAAATTTGTAATTGAAATGCTAGGAAGTGTGGTCGCCGAAGGCGCAGAACAGATAGTTTTAGTTGTTAAATTGTCTGCTACACGTTGAGTCACTAAATCTATAATTGTGTATAGCCGCCGGGAATACACGCCCCAATTCTTATCCAGTTAAAGCTTTTCAAGAGAGCGAAGCTTTTAAGTTCATTATTATCTCCATTCTACAGTGCGCTTTGAGTTTTCAAAACCTTCATTCAATCACTAATCAATTGAAAGCGCTTCATAAACGTAACACATTTAAGAAACTAGTTTAACCGAAAGAAAGCAGATTTTCCGAATTTACTGAAAATCGTAAGAATGTTAGAAGAATGTAAAATTGAAATTTATTTTCTTGTTGCTTCTACGAAATGAAAAATATTAAAAGGCGGAAAATGAAGAAGATACGAGACATCAATGAACTGATGAGCTCCCTGGAAAAACGTTGTAACCAATGTTTTTGTCACATCAAAAATTTCAGTGGAATACTGTAATATCTGTGCCAAGGAAGTAATCGGTAGCATGGTGGATAATATGACAAGTGATGTAACCAGAGCACTCAGCTGTATGTTGATCGGTTTGTGCAGCAAGTAGTAAGATCAATATGTAAATGCTGAATGCATCGATGTGCGAGAGAGAATGGTGTTTAATCCTTCAGCATGAGATAACATCTATTACCACACATTAAAGTATTTCTTACCGTCGTGTACACGTTCCCAATGCGCCGTTTAATTACTTATTAAATCTGTATCATGGTCAGCAGTTTGTTTCGCTGTGGGACATTGCTTCCTTTTCCTTAAACCAGATATAACAATATTCACTGAAATCGTTGATGTGGCAAAAATGTTGGTTACAATGTTTTTCTAGTAAGGCCAGAGGATGAAGTGCATAACGTTGAATCGTTATCAGGATGAGTAGATTAGTTCAAATTGAAGAAAAATTTAATGTTATGTCTAATACCGTGCCTTCAATTGAATTCCTCATTAAAGTAAGCTGTGATTTTTTTATGAAGTTGGCGACACAATTCTAGAGAAAACAGTTGTCATTAACTGTCAGTACTGATCATAACATCAAATAAAAACACAACATTAAAGTTTAAAGTAGATGCTCAAAGTGCTCTCCTTCAGCTTGAATACATAAGCGTACTCTGCGTTTCATGTTTTCAAACCCGTTTGCTAAGTGTTCGGGGGTTATGTTAGCACACACATCTGTAATGCCCGCACGAAATTCTTCGATTGTGTGACGCGTAATTCTAAAAACTGTGTTTTTCATGTGCGGATAAATGAAGTAATCCATAATTGTGAGATCCGGAGACCTTGCAGGAAAATTCACAATCCGATTATCGAAAAACTGCTACAGGAAAGTCATTGTTTGATGAGCTGTGTGGGCAGTAGCATTGTCTTGCTGAAAAAAATCCTTCTGTAAGTTCATCATCATGTAATTGATTAATGAAAGGTTCTAATAACTCATTTCGGTATCTTTCAGCAGTTACTGAATCGTTAAAAAATATTGGTCTGATGATACGCCTTCTTGACACTGCTAGCCAAACACCAATTTTTAATGGATGTAATGGAGTTTCCACAAATTCATGGGGATTTTCTGCTGACCATATTCTCATATTCTGTTTATTTAAATTCCCTGAGAGATGAAACCAGGCCTCATCGGAAAAGAAACACTTGTCAAGAATGTCGTCGTTGTTTAAGTTATCAAGAAACCATTTACAATGTTTTGTTCTTCTGTTAAAATCTACTGGCCTGAGTTCGTGGACTACTTGAATCTTATATGGATAAAGCTTTAAGTCTTTTTTAAGAATAGTGTGACATGTTCTCACTGATAGCTGAACGTCTTGTGAAAGTTTCGCAATAGATTTCTTGGGAGAGTGTTCCATTCGATCCCTAACATCTTCAATGCAGGCTGCAGTCCTTTTCTTAGCTGCTCCGCTCCCTGTTTTGGGACCAAGTGACCCTGTTTGACGAAATTTAAGAACACAAGCATGAATATGTTTAACTAGCTGTTCATAAGTAATAGCAAAATTAGGAAACTGCTGTTGAAACTTCTGTACGCACTGATTAATTGAAGAAACTAACTGTCCATTTTCTATTCTACCGGTTTGAAAATAACTTTCAACAATAAATATTTTCTGCTGTAATTCTAACATTTTGAATTAATTGAAAATACAAAGTGTCAATTTGTTGCTTCTAAGTTCAACTAAATTGATGTAACATCAAAATTGACGCTGAATTATTATTTCCTTCGGTAAAAGTGATTTTGCAATAAAAGACGTGAAATTTGAAAACGTTTATTATAAAATATGCTGAATATGCCCACCCCTTCTTGGTAACCTTTAATAATCCTTTTTTTCCTTCCACTAATAACATTTTGTAGTAAACGCGGAGAGTTATTGATTTCTTGACACTTACGAAATATACGTTTTCTAAGATCGTTCAAATTATTAGGTGCTTAGTAAATGTTATTTTTGATGTAGGGCAATAGAAAAAAATCATGAGTTAAGTGGGGGCTAAGGAATTTGCGTGTTCCGATTAATAATACGATTATCGTAAAATTATCGTATTAACGCCTCAGTCTTCATAGTACAGTGAGGTCTTGCATCATCTTGTTGAAAATGTGCTCCTTGTAAGTAAGTTGGAAGAATGGTGGTAACATTTCATTTTAGTAACGAATTGAGTTTATGTTACCTAAAAACAACAGAATTAAACAAAAATCAAAAACGGTTAATTAAGATCACCTTCAAAGGAAATTGGTCCTATTAATCTCTTACCACTGAATGCTTGAAGTATGCGATGAGAGCCTATGTTTACCTTCAGAGTCCAAAGACTAAAGGCAAGTTCATAACGAAGCTGTGATGATAGATGGTAGATGGATTTTTCTGCTCGCAGAATCGCAGAAGAATAGCCCCATTAATTCTCAATGCTATAATTGCTTATATGAGCGCTTCTACTCGAAGCTCAGATATGAACACAAGCATTTGAATACATGTTTCTTTGTATCAGCGTCATTCGAAATCTCCGCAATCATCAATCACAACAGCTTCGGTGTGAACTTACCCTAAGCCAGCGTTTCCAAAACTGTGGGGCGCACCCCCCTGGGGGGGCGCATAAGTATTCAAATGGGGACGCAGCAAAATAAATTTTAAAAAAATGTACACAAATTGCAACTAATTTATCATATTATTTTTTACAAGAGATTACATATACGTACAGTCACCGAACTTGTATTTTATTAAAACTAAGGAGATTCATGTCTTAACTTTGAATGCTAGGAATAGTCTCTTAAATAAGCATTTATTTTGACACTTGACATGATAAAATATAAATGAAAATTTCAAATTTTATTTGAGAATTGAAGAGTGGAAATACTAAAGGATCTAAGTGCCAATTTTTAACTTTTGGGTTTCTTCCTTGATAACCAATCTAAGACCTCGCGCCAATACCCTGCTAAGAAATTTATGTGCACCAATTGTTCCTTGTAGGTGCTACAGTCCCCGACAGAACGCGATATATCATGGCCAACTTTATCAGTAAGCTTGACACTTATATAATTTGTTCACAAATTAAAAGACCACTGGCGGTGTTGCCTTGTGAGAAATACAACCGGCAACAGTGTCCTAGAAACATTTGGTAACAAAATTGGCAAGTGTTTGAAATAAACGATAAAGTTATACGACAAACTGATAAGCCTTGCTGACAAGTAGTGTTTCAAATTGACCCAAAATGGCGGATAAAATGCGCGTAACTATGGAAACGTCCTCATAGGTTCTGTTATCATAGTTTTGACAGATTAATAAAAAAGCTTGCTGACCTGCAGATTCATTAGCTGCTTTCTTTTGCTTAAAAGTTTGAATCTGGTTTCGAATAGTTTGAATCTGGATTTCGTAGTTGTTGCAATAAAACACTTCAAATTTGAATTATGGATTACCAGTTCGCCTGTAAATAACTGCAATTCAAACCAAACGGAATATAAAAATAGTTTGATTCGAAAGGGAAAGGGGATTGTCGAGCGGGACTAAATTTTCAAGGAGAGTGGAGATTAATCCGTTTGCAAAAGAACATCCGTCTTTGAATCTAAACGCGTTTGGACCACGTTTTTGTAAGCGAAAGAAAGCACCTGTAGATGACAAAAACTGACCAGAAAAGAGTGTTTAATTATTTGGAAGTCCTCAAGATATCAGAAACGAGATACGGCGTCAATAATGGCTGTGTGGCTATAATTTATTTATTTAATCGATCACAACGAAGTTATCTACCTACCTGAAATTGGCGCTGTCGTGAGGTGGATCTGGGGAATAAATTATTTTAGTACTAAAATACTCCTTAAATTCGCCTGTATACGACAGGTGGGTCATTCTATGTGAAAGCGTAAAAATTTAAACAAAATTTGATCTTCATGACTTCGATTTTGAAATGAAATTTAGATGCTTTAGAAACGAAAAAATTAAAGGCCTATTTTTTTATTTTGCAAATATTGAGCATTCTGGTTTATGAAAAACTGCATGCATCATTGCAGTTATGTCGGAATATTTCTGACTAGGGATTTAATTGCTCGCGACAAAGCGGAACAATTAATTCTTCTCTTGTTGATATAATTTAGATGTGAAACACTGAATAGATTTCGTACTTTAATATAGTAAAATCTACATACTACATAACATTACAAGTTTAAAAACGTACACGCAAGTAAATTAGACCGAACAGTGTCTAGGATGTTGTAGGAATGTCTTGTTGTAGGAATGTCCGTGAATAGGTAAAAAAAATGGTGGCCCTCGATATCTTCGAGCACCTAAGGAACAGGTGTAGTCCCTTGCTTATCGCACGTGTATTTTTAATCCGAGGAAAATATGACGCTTAAGTTGTAGGTTTTAAGTGGTTTTTAGAATTAGACTATTCAAGTGTTCAAGCTTAGCATTAATGCGTACGTGGAAAAGTAAAGTTACAATTTCAATTAAGACTTTACTTGGAAGGACTGTGTGGCGATAGGAAGAACGTATCTGAGCAGATTAAACTAAATGATTGGAAATGTATCATCCTAACGAAATATCCACATTTGTAATTTTCTGAACACTCCTAACTTAGAATAAATTCAAAATCTAAATTGTCCAAAGGTCCCAACAATTTATATTATTAGACATCAAAGAGAAACGAAACGATCTTTGGCTCATTTAGAAGGTTATAATATAAGCTTCAATTATACGTAAAATAGAAAATGGTTATAAGTTTTATTGGACACTAAAGCGGATAAGCACATTTTCCAATGCTAACAACTTGCTTTACAGTTACATCCCATTAAGATATTTACACAATCTTAGGAAAATAAACAAAATGGAGTTGTTAATGTTTTTTTTTTGACAAATTAAATAATTTATAGGTTTACATCGTGAATCTCTGCGTTATCTCTCCGTGATTCGGTTAGCGTAGGTAACCAACAACACAGAACTAGTGTTTTGTCAACACCGGACTTCGTACAGTAGGCGTTGGTTTTGTCCGAATATAATGTTATGTAATGGATGTTACATGTAAAGGAGTTTTTCAAGTTACTTCTTATTCGAATTCCATTTTGAAACCACATGTAAATGTAAATGTTTTCAGGGAAATAACGATACTTTTTTTTCTTTTAAGAATGAAACCCCTAAAAGTGGCATATTTTAGAATTTGATTGAATCTTAAAAATACTCCTATTACTTAGCAGGCCAACTTTTCCACTCTAAAATAACATAAAAGCGAAATGCCTGATTTATAAACAATTACTGTTTTCTTAACAGAATTCATGCGAATATACGGAAGACAAAATATTTAATATATGACTAAATAATTTTAATGTAGGGAACAAATAATAAAAATTTGAGCAAATACAAAGACGTCAGGTTTCATGACTCTGGTGCAAAATTTGGTTCGTTGTTCGTCTGTGGCTAGCCTATTTTGACCACGAGTCGATCATAGTCTAATAACGTTTTCCACTGGTAGCACTGAGTGCACACTGAGAGTTTTGACGTTCAACTTTAGCGCAAGTTGGCACTCATTTCAGACAAATAAACTGCACTCCCAGCGGAATACGATTACCACGATATCGGTTTAATATCTAACCTCTCAAGGGAACAAATTTGAATTTAAATACATTTCAGTAAGAATTTCGAAACTAAGAATTTATTTAGTAGGATTTTATATAGATTATCATAAAATTATTTTTAAACTACAAAGAAAATGAACTACTTAATAAAATATGTATTATTAATGTGACCTGTTCTTCAAAATAATTTTTTATCTCGTTCACATGGGTGCCAATATTTTCTCTTCTAATAAGAACCTGCTAGCTGCATAAAGTTCAGTAAAATTTTCCGCCATATTTAGTGCACTATACGCCACCGAAGTCAATAATGAGCGACACTTTTTCTGCACTCAGTGCGGCTTTTATGAGTGCTCGTGCGAAAGCGGAATACAAAACCTAAAAAAGTGCATTTGTCTAATACCAATGGAATACAACACTTACACTCAGTGCGCACTGAGTACAAGAAAGTGCAAATAGCGGAAAACGCTATAAAATTTCAAAAATAGTTAACAATTGTTCAAGTCAGAAAGCTACCCAAATCTTGTAATTTAGTTTCATTATGCTTAAGCAGTAATATCTGTAATTACCTGCTTATTATCAGGATTAGTAAAATATACTCAAGTACTTTAAATTATCGGCAAATTACACAATTATTTGCTAAACGGTAACGGCGCACAGTGGGACACCCTAAACGTGGTCAAAATTCCATTTCTGGTTTTAATTATTATAAAAAGGGTCCCCAAATATAAACCAATTTATTAAAAATAACTTTTAGGACATTGACGTTATTTACCTGAGGGTTGGTTTACACAGAGTGAATTACGGTTCTGTATTTTCAAAATAACTTTCTTATTTTCAGAGGTAAACCAAAAGGACTTTAAGAAAAGCTTTGAATGTATGGATTTTCCTTAATAATAATAACTTGAATTCTTGACTTGATTTTGCGTGTGTTAAAATTATTTTTAGATAACATTTCAGTGCGCACTAAACCAACTGAAGTCATTTTCTCACTTTTTCTCCTTTGTCAAAAGCACAGAATTTTTTTAACTTATCAAAATTTCGGACACTTCTTTCGTGAGTAACGTTCAAGGGAACCTGTAATAACAGTTATTGGAATTCTTACGAAGTAACTTGCATTGGAAAAATTTCAGGACCTGTCTTGTTTAATTTTATAGCAATATCGGAAAAAATGACTGTCAGTTTTTTGAGATTTTCAATTATTTTTAACGTTTTTTTAATAAAACATAAGTGTTTTATCATCACATCGTGTTCAGAATGTCATATTAATAATGTCTTTAAAATATTTTCTCACAACAGCTAACTTTTCTATTTGAAATTTTACTAGGTAACTTAAAATAGAATGTTTTAGAACCTTTTCCGCTAAATTTTATGACGGAAAAACAAAAGTTTGGTTTTCGAGATTTTCAATTGTTTTTGTATTTTTGTACGGAATATCAGCTTTTTTATCATTGCATCTCGTTCAAAATGTCTAATTAAGTTCGTATCTAGAAAAATATTTTCTAACTATTCATACGATTTCTCGCGAACACCCTGTACACATGTTTAAATTATTTTCTTTTCGACATTTACTTTAATATTTTAATTAAAATTTTCAATTTCATAATTTTAATAATTTAACTATAACATGAAAACAGCTGATTTCTTGGATTTATGTTTGTTTGAAATTTTTCTTCTTGTTGGTCAGTAGAACGTCTTAGAACCAGCAGTAAATGGGAAAGAACATGTTTACAGGGAGATTCAGGCAACCTATTCATTAAAAGTTTACGGACTTCCTTTTGAATTTCTATTTCATATTTTGCGGTTATAAGTTAGCGATAATAATCTATTAAAATATAATATTTCCAACTTTCGGGCACTTTCGCTTGTACCGAAAGTTGCTGTCAACTTTCTGATTTTAAATGTAATACCCCATTTTTATTGCGTTTCTGAAATCTTCATGAAATTCTAAAAATATTTTGTGTAACATGTGATACAAGAAAAATTAGCCGTTTTAGAGATATTTCCATTTTCAAAAGTTCAAAGTTGCAGTACCTTGTTTATGATGCTGCCATCTTTGTGTAACAAAAGCCATAATTTCAATTTTTGGCCTGTAGTAGGCTATACTCATAAGCTTTCAGGTTATACCTATTTTTACACAAAATTGTTTACAGGCTGGTTGAAAAGTAACTTCTATTCGAACTGATTTCAACTGTCGAAAAGTCATGTTTTTTAAATGGAACGCCTAGTATATTTTTATAGCATAAGAATCAGAATTAAATCTTTCACCTTTGTCTTTCTATTCATGATTTTTTCTTTGATACATAATTTTTTTCATTTTTCACTATTATTCCTGAATAGTGCGCTATGAAAATTTCACAAACTGAATTTTTTTAAAATTAATTTCAGAATGTAAAATCAATTTCATTTTAAAAACCGACAAATAATATTTAAATAAACATCTGTCATCTGAACTTTTGTTTACATATGCCGCATGTATTAGAATTCTTGGTATGACTATTTACACATTTACAAGGAGAAATTTACACTTACAATACAAAGTTTTAAGAAAACTAATAAATAAATTAGAAATATTAAAAATAATACACAAATTGTTGGTTATAATATTGGTTCTAAGTTGTCCTCGGCTATTATTTATTAGTAATAACTTTCTACTGTATCTAAGTAATAACGCATTTTCCTCGATATAACAACTTTTTTTATTAACTTCTTGAATTGTCGATTTTTTTATCATCAAATACCTTTAATATGTCTGTGTTTGATTATTCATTTTTTGGTTCTTCGTAGCGATTAAATAGTTTTTTTTTATTTCTACTAGACAGATGATTTCAAAAATTATAATTTCTCTAGTTTTCATAGCCCACTATTTAAAAATAATACCGAAAAGTGGGAAAAAATTACGTGTTAAAAATAAATCATCGATGACGAGTGAACTATAAGAGATAAGTATAGGGAATGCTAATACAGGACGAAAGAACATTTAATCCTGAGTCACATGGTATAAAAATATACTAGGCGTTCCATTTAAAAAACATGACTTTTCGATAGTTGAAATTAGTTCGAATAGAAGTTACTTTTCAACCAACCTGTAAGTAATCAAGTCCAAAACTGGACATGATCTGAAAGAATGTTACTGTAGCCTACTACAGGCCAAAAATGGTCATCATGGTTTTTGATGCACAAAGATGGCAGTATCATAACCAAGGTTCTACAAGTCTGAGTTATTTTAAAAAAAATGAAAATATCTCGGAAACGGTTAATTTTTCTTGTATTACATGTTGCACAAAATGTTTTTAGAATTTTATGAAGAATTCAAAAAAGCATTAAAAATTGGGGTATTCTATTTAAAAGAAGAAAGTTGGCAGCAACTTTCGGTATAAGCGGAAGTGTCCGAAATTTAAAAATATTATATTTTGATAGATCCGTATCGTTAACTTATAACTGCAAAATATGAAACAGAAATTCAAAGGAGAAGTCCGTAAACTTTTAATGAAAGGGTTGCCTGAATCTCCCTGTATAGGATATTCGCGGGAAACCGTATCGTAGCTAGAAAAAATTTTTTTTAGAGGCATACTGAATTATATATCCTGAACGTGTTGCAATGATAAAAAAAACTGATCCGTTAAAAAAAATAAAAACAATTGAAAATCTCGAAAACCGAACAGTTATTTGTTTTTTTGATGCTGCCATAGAATCCAGAGGAAAAAGTCCTAAAACTCTCCTATTTTAAGTTATCTCGTAAAATTTCAAATGAAAATGTTACCTGTTGTAGGCATTTTCCTTTATTATTCAGATTTATCTACCAAATAATAAAAAAATACTACTCTTTCGAAGAAAGTATTTTAAACGACATAATTAGTATGACGTTCTGAAGGCGATGCAATGATAAAAAATATGTTTTATTAAAAAAAAGTTAAAAATAATTGGAAATCTCAAAAAACTGACAGTCATTTGTTTTTCCGATATTGCTATAAAATTGGGCAGGACAGGTCGTGAAACTTGTCCAATATAAGTTACTCCGTATAAATTCAAATAAAATAGTTAGTTGTTGTTGTACATGTTTATATGAACTCATTTCTTTCTTTTTATCTGTAGAATACTTCCGCGAAATAGCGGCCTGTATTTTTGCTACACCCTAAATACCAGTAATATTATACAAAACTATTTCTTGTTTACTTATTCATAGCATAATATGTACCCCGTTTAGGTTTCGCAACTCAAGTCAAAATGTTGGACTTATATTTATTTGTATCTCTCTCTTCTTTATATCAGATATATTAAACTGTGACGTGATCGCAAATGTAGGTATCAAAAGTAACAATTTGTCCGAAGTAAAAAAAAATTATTAGGTGACGCCACAAGAGCACTTGACCGTTTGTCGATATGTGCACGAAAGCGCGAGATCAATTTCGAGAGCGACAGATATAAGAGAGGTTCAAACGTCAATGCGCGAGAGAAAACGGTGTTTAATCCTTTTCCATGAGATAACATTAACATATTTCTTGCAGTAGCGTGCACGTTTCAAACGCTGGCGCTGCTACCTACCTATTGATTCTCTACTGTGGTCTGAAGTTACGGTTTATACTTGGTTGGAACATCGCGCTTACCGAGAAATTACTTTACGTTCGTGAAGTCGACTTTATGTAATGTAAATGTAAAGATATAAATGTGGATCAGTTTAATTATGGAATAAAAAGCAAAATTGCGGTCAGCTTATGTTGGGATCAGATTAGGGCGCCTGATGCTAAAATATGTTGCGTTAAAAAATTAATGGATGCGGAATACATTCCGGACGAAAACGTTTTTATAACAAAATGGCTTATAAAACAAAATGTTTCCCCGAAGGTTTATCGAATATGTCTCAGGTGTGTACGGTGGTGAATAAATCTAGAGAAATGGGTCCGTTAGGAGGCCATCCGCTAAGGATAAAAACACGGAGAAAGATGGGCGGCCCATATTTTTCTGCCCTAACAAAGACGGAACTAATTCCTGAAAAGTACCGGGCGTGAACACCCTTGCGCGAACCTGACACTTAAAATTATGCAAAGTATGAAGTTGAAATTTTACACTTTTCTTTGTGAACTTGATAACGGTTCATTGTAATAATGGCAGGGGTATTATGTGCGGGCTAGAAGTACCCTTGGATAAGGGCACGATTACGAAGGCTATTCAGATCTGAATATATTTTTCCGGTGTAATTTAAAAGCTCAAATAAAATATAATTACAGTTTTCAAAGCGTGTATAGGTTTAATTTTCCGCCATTGTATTTCCTTCGTACTCAAAATTTTTAATAAACGATGGCACATAAATATACACATTTGTAAAGCACAAGCACCACCTTCTGGATTAACTTGTGTGGTAGCTTAAAGCAACTTTGGTAAGTCTTGTCACGTTGTCACATTTCCTGAAATTCTCAAATATTTTTATATGCTTGTGGGGATATTTCCATAAATATCAAATGTTATACAATTTCGCGGGGAAAGTAGATTTCGATCAGATTACAAACGATCTCATACAAAAAAAACATCAATTCAACCATAAAATAAGCAATAAAGTTTACTTAATCAACAGTTTGTTAAAATGAAAAGTAAACAAGAAAACTATACAAGGAACAATGACATACATTAATTAAAATTAATTTCGGATTCTTTTTTTGAGATTATTGGATAAGTTTGGGACTAGTATGCTGTTAAAAAAAAAGAATGACTGTGGTCAGGAATAATATTTCTAATTGATCAGACATCTATGTTTGGACATCTAAACCGATTACCACGCATGCCCCATAAGCCAGCCAATAGGAGAGTGGGTGGGGGTTTTGTAATTTTTTTTCCATAATATTTGGACGCCACGTATTTTTCTGTTAACCAGTAAGATTTTTGGTGATCGTACATAAACAGAATGATTTAAAAAAATACAGAAAGTATTGTCCAAACATAAATATCTATTTCTAGTTCCCCTTCGAATGAGGGTTGCACACATAAATAAATTTCACCATAAAAAATGTATATTGACAATCGAAAAATGAATACTGGATAATACAAATATTGAATGTTGTAACGTTCACTTACAGTTCTCCGAAAAAGTAAATTTCTGCAATTATCTGACAAGTGTAGATACATAGAAAGAACAAGCGAAATTAGAGAAAAACTTGGTATCAAGCTTGATGCAGTTTACAAGAATATTTTAAAAATCTAGAAAATGTACAATTTAATGATTGTGATATGTGTTCGGGGAAAACATTTTTGTATCCACATTGCAGTAAGAAGTTCCTTCTATTCTCCCATTTGGCCAACTTAATCATCAATGACATACGTAATTTTGATGTTTTGATAGAAACCCATTCTTAAAAATATCCCGTAAAGTGAGTAAGTAATTAATGAACTGGCATCCTGAGTACGAACTTTTCAAAAAGGTAACTTGATCGGGTTTAGGACAACGACAAAATGATTTTAATCATTGAGCTGATAAGTTTCGGTTTGATTAACTCAGACTATTATGGGGTCTGATGAAGGTGTAAAATAAAACCGAAACTTGTCAGCTGAATGACTAAAATCATTTTCTCGTCCTAAACCCGATCAAGTTACCTTTTTGAAAAGTTCATACTCAGGACGCCAGTTCACTAATTACGGGATATTTTAAACAATGGGTTTCTATTAAAATATCAAAATTAGGTAAAATTTAATAAAAATTTTGTGCAAATCGTTTTTGATTGCAGTGAGAACCTCGAGCAGCCTCTGGACAGCTGTTTCAGCCCTGCTTGGGGCTTCTTCAGCAGAAATGTAGCTCGAGATTCCCACTGCAGACCAAAAACGACTTGCCCAATTTATTCGCAAATGCGATGTAAGAATGATGAACATATAAAATAGCGACATCTTACTATCGCTTTTTGACCTAACATTGCAGTATCTATCCTACTGCAATGTTAGGTCAAAAAGCGATAGTAAGATGTCGCTATTTTGTATGTAAAATTTAATGTTGAATTTAAACTTTGATTTATATGTAAATATTATTGTTGTTGTTAAACTTTCAATAATTAAAAAAATAATTTAGTAGGAGATTATGATTCTTCTATTAATAAATAGATAAACTGGAACGAACTCGCGGGTCCAGCAGCGGAATATATTGTACGAGTATCCAAATTGGCGCAGCCCTCGTTGTTTATGCGAAGATATATGAAGTACGGTTCGAAAAACAAAGACCCCTCCTCCTTCAATTCCTAGGACTGGCAAATGAATGTTGAAAATATGGCAAACCTTGTCGTGCGGTTCTCGACAGAGAAAACCATTAAAAATTAAATCAAAACTCTTATACAAACCAAAGAGACAAAATAACAGATTTGCAAAAAAGAGAATCGTCTGCTTTGTGAATGAAGAACGGAACAAACTAAATACCTTCAAACTTAAAAAAGGAAACTCACAAAAGAAATTATCGCGCGTAACTTTAAAAAAGAAAATAATAAAATTTAAGCCTCCGAAATCCAGCTGGTACCAAAATTGGTGGAAGTACAATAGTTTTCGGAATCAGAAAAACGTTGACATTACGTTTTTAACTAATCCTCCTTCCAAAGTATAAACAATTCTTATTCAAATAATCCACAAATAAGCAAAGGAATTTTTTCCTGGCGATGAGAATTATTAATACTGAATATTAATTTATCGGAAAACAAAATTCTCTCGGGCAGTTAATATCGAATCAATCGTCCAAGACTCGTTCTCACCTCTGAACCCAATTTTTCCCACTCCAATAATGCCGAGTAAAAATTATGTCTTCTCCGGGGAGAAAACAAAAAATCAAAATAATATAATGAACATATAAAATAGCGACATCTTATTATCGCTTTTTGACTTAACATTGCAGTAGGATAGACAAATTGAAGCGGGATTTGCTCCTAATGAGTCCCCCATGCAAGGCGGCCATGCTTGCTGTCAAAGCATAATGAAAGATTTTAGAAAAATTTTGTGCAAATTTCATTATGCTTTGACAGCAAGCATGGCCGCCTTGCATGGGGGACTCATTAGGAGCAAATCCCGCTTCAATTTGTCTATCCTACTGCAATGTTAGGTCAAAAAGCGATAGTAAGATGTCGCTATTTTATATGTTCATCATTCTTACATCGCATTTGCGAATAAATTGGGCAAGTCGTTTTTGGTCTGCAGTGGGATTGTCGAGCTACGTTTCTGCTGAAGAAGCCCCAAGCAGGGCTGAAACAGCTGTCCAGAGGCTGCTCGAGGTTCTCACTGCAATCAAAAACGATTTGCACAAAATTTTTCCAAAATAATATAGTTTGAATTTATCTAAAAGGAATAATTCTTACTAAGAACATTAATGTATAGGAAACAATTAAATTCCGTAACAATGCTTAGAGTGTTTTATAAACGTTATTTACATTTCCTCGAAATACTTATACCAACTTTCAATTTGTTTTGCCGGCTTTTACAGGTCGACTCTTAAACTAAATGACTATCTTGTTTTATTTCGATTTTGTTTTATAAAATAGCTTTATTTCAACCGAGAAGAAGTAATTGAAGCCAAGGAGTTTTACTACGTGAAGGACATAAAAATATTGCTCTCTTAATAAGAACAATTGTAAAACCTGTTACAAATTATCAACGATTTTTTTCTATTCTTATAAAAACTTGATAATGCATACTTATACATAAATGTAAGTAATAAAAACGCTCACACTTTCCATTGGCTACTCGGTACTTTTTGCGACCGTCACCTCCCAATGACCTGATGAGTTCGTGCAACAGTCATATGTAAGAGACAACAATTAGTTATTTATTCACCGGGAATCCCAAGTCCCCAGGTTCTCAACGATCTGCAGTTGCTCAATCATCCCTTTTGGTCTATTAGCAACTTAAATTGGTGGTTCCACCATCACTCCTGATGGTACCAATAACCTTGGGACTTCCAATCTCATTTTTATTGTTATTTCATATGCGTTAATTCTCTAAAATATTTCCCCAAACAAACTCCACTAGATACATGCAAACACACTCTAGCCTTCTTGGTACTATCCGGCCCATAGATATTCTACCACCAATCTACGCTTACAACCGTAGTTAATACAATATTCAGACCTGGACTCACTTCTTTAGAAGCCAGAGCTTCTCTGTGCAACATGCAATGTGTCCAGACACACTGCGGAGATTTTTGTTTCACAAGTGCTTCTAAACTTTGGAATCTTCCAGACATTGTACGAGCACCATCGGTGCATATTTCGACACAAGTTTTCCATTATATGTTTGCCTCTTTTATAAAATCACTTAAGATAGCAAATAATGCGAGTACTGTTGCTTTAAGTTCTATTGGTTTGCAGAAAAGTAGTTCTGCTACTGCTGACATACCATCACAAAATCGAACTTAGGCAATTAAATGAGCATCTTTATTGCTATCTGTTGCCTCATCAAGCTGAATTGAAAATAATTTGTCACGCAACTTCCAGAAGAGCTGATGCTGTACATCTTCAGCTTTATCACCAATTCGACGGGCAACATTATCATTTGATAGAGGTATGATCTGCAATTGTTTGGCAAAATTATCTCCAAACGTAATTTCTACAATCTCAATTGCAGCTGGCAGAATAAGCTTTTCATCAATGGTATGAGGTTTTTTACATCTGGCTATTTTATATGAAATTTTATAGGAGGCAAGTAAAGCTTTTTCATTCACAAAGTTTTTTCAAAAAATGATTTTTGCTCTCCATATGATTTTAATTTGAATTCGAAGAAATCTCGGGGTTTGTTAACATACTCACTATTAAACATTTCCAAATGTCTTTTAAGTTTATTAGGTTTCATACTGTCTACTGCCAAAACTTTTGAGCAAATGACACAGAGGGGCCTTTCTTCTTCATTTCAGTACTGGTAAACGAAAAATTTAAGTATTCTTGAGAATATTTTCTTGATTTTATCGATGCTCGTTTTGTTAATGCAACGTATCGGTATTGCCAAATATCAATAAATTTATCTATTCTTAGTAATTTTTAAGTAATTAATAATAATTATTATTAATTATTATTTTTAAGTAATTAATAATAGTAAGTAATTAAAGTCGTAGTGTACTTTAGCGTCGAAATGTATTGTTATTGTATGAGAGAGTGGGGGGGGGGGGCGATGAAAATTGTGATTGAAAATGTGTGTCGTAGATACCGAAAAGTTGAGAAACTCTGCTTTAATTTCTTAAATGATAAACACTTTATATTTTTATTTAATAAAAATATATCTAGCACAATGAAAATAAATTGCTAGAAAATAAAAATTTAAAACTCTATTCTTTTTATTATGTGAAAATAATGTTACATTTTCACATTTGTATTCTGTCTCTTTTTCTGCTTCTAAAATTTTAATAATAAAATATGTTGCGATTTCAGAAATTGAAAAATCTAATCTCTCCTTTTTTATCATGTAACTGCAATTTTCACTAAATTAAAATTTTAAAATTTAAAAAAAGCTGCTAGGCGTCAAGTATGTTCTAAATATATTTCTGCTCTAGGTATGGTTTAAAGTTGGAAACTTCCTATTTTAGTATAGTTAGAAACAATGCTCATTAAATTTAAATGAATATTTGTTGCAATCAAAATCTCGTCTCAACCTACCTACAATTCAAATGAGTCATTTGGGTTTCATAAAGTAGAACATTAAAGCATCCGAAATTTTATTTTTTCAGGTTGGTGGAAACATACGCTGCTAGATTTGTTCAAATATCAAATTACATATAACAACCTACTTCCCAGTTATACATGTTTGAAACTGCTTTTATTTTCTAGCATCCCAAATTGCAAAAACATAACTAAAACACTTTCTAAGCTCATAAAATATGTAATTGTAGGCACAACCTCTAAACTGACATTCATTTGAAATTATTTTGCTACATGCTACATTGCAAAATAACGCCGATTTTGAAGATCTTTTTTGATGTCTAAGCACCAAAATAGAAAAGATACTATAAAATACGCGTTTCATAAGACATTTTGGCATACTTGTCCATTTAGAAAACTCGTCTTCGACTCGTTTTCTAAAACTGGACGCGTGCGCTAAAATCACGTCTTATGGAACTTGTTTTTGAATATACTATTATACAGCTTTGCGTTGTTAGATGCACAACGCATGCATTACGCGTTGGTCAATAATAGTTACCTGTTATTTAAAACGTTTGCAGCAAATATGTCGTTGGAGAGAATGTACACGTAATGAGCACACAAACATCACAATTAGTTTAACTAAATTTTTTGTGCAGTCTACCACATGAACGAAAATCATTGCATTAATATATGTATAACCGGATAAAAATAGCGAAAATGGAAATGCCTGATCCAATTTTTCCAATTACTATCTTGATTGGCAGTCACTAAATTAGGGTTTTCACGCGAAAATTTTCAATTGGAACAATTTTATTTTTCCACTGCATCACGTAGTTCATTTTTAGCTACCTGAAATTCATACGTTAAATAAAATTGCCCGGTTTGATGCCCGGCGAGCACATTCTACCTTAATTCAATTTCAGCATGAATGCTGTTGCTGAAAGTAATTAATAACAGTTTGCAAGGGAAAGCAGCAATGATAAATTCATTAGTTCTGAAAGAGATCATTTAGAGACTTTTTTGCTGATTGCAGACGGAAAAACCAACTGAAAATAATTTACTTTTTGCTCGTAATAAATTCTCAAATCTGGACTTTGATTATTCATCTGTATATTAAATTCGCATTTGTTTAAATTGCACAAAGGTTACTTTCGATAACAGGCGTAAACAACAGATTCTGTAATCAAGAAAAAAATTATGCTGATATTTAAAAATACAAACTGATACATATCTGTTCTAATTTCAGTACCTGAAATACTAAAATAATGGACACTAGAAAAGTAAAGAGAAAATATTTCCGGTATATGAAAATTCGTGTTGTGTTGATTAACCAGTCCAGTTATTTGATACAAATAAGTATTGTATATGATCAAGCTTAAGAATTGGGCCCACTTAATACCGACGTTTTTCACGCCGAATGTACTGTTCACTCCTTCCACCTTTGCGCGGCTGCGATGCTTCTAATTGTCATTGAATGGAGAGGGAAGATATTCGAGTTAGTTCAGGTTTTTTCTTCGACGACTAAACGATTTAAATGTATTTAATCGTCAAAACGTTCGCACATCCTAGAGAGATAATAGAAGAAAGCTTCTCTTTGAAAATATAAAATGCATGTAATAGTCGCTGCAAATCACCACATACTTTAAATATTTAATTGCAAACAATGAAAACGCCTACAAGTCGACAGTATTGTGCTCGATGCAGCCACATGAGGACATGAGATAACTCCCTTCCAAATACTGCGGGCGGAGCTAGTACAGTCCGAGTATTAAATTTTCTTACTGAGCGCGGAACAATGGCCCGATTTCTTTTCCTTGTATATTAACTTAATTACTATGTCCGCCAAAAAAATCTAGGATAACTACATGCATTTTTCAATTATTTTATTAGTTTGAATGCATCTTTAAGCCGTTTATCTTGCCATTTAGAGCTTGTTTCTATGGTAATGTAAGAAAAAGTTACAGTAGGATTTATTACATGTCCCAGATTTTTTTGGCGAGCATAGTACATATGTAAGCTGTATCCAAGCCATTTAGGCCCATAGCTGAATTATTTTTTCCATTCTTCTACTCTTCGTTATATTGTTCCAAGTATATATTTTTTTCTTTTAGATCTTGCCATTATTTCGTCGTTCCATCTTTTCCTTGGTCTTTCTTTTTATATTGTTCTCAGGTCTTTTGGTTTCTATGGTTTTCACTCTTATCTTGTCTGCCATCTTTTCTAAATATCCTAACCATTGTAGTCCTCTTGCTTTAACTACAAATGTTGATCACCTTCTTTTCCGTGTAGAGTTGATATATTTTCTTTGTTTTTCTTTCCCATATTTCGTTTATCTTTTTACCTCCTAAAATCCTTCGTAACAATTCCAACGCTTCGATTTTTTTCTTGCATTTTTTTACTCATAACCCAAGTTTCAGCGGCGTAGGTCAGTGTTAGCAGTATTACTGTTTTGTAAATTCTCATTTTTATTCTTAGAGAAACATTTTTTGCTTTTAGGATGTTATTTAGACTTCCTGCACATTCGTCACCTCACCTCGTCATCTCCAATTTATTTCTGCCTCCTCTTCGCACTTGTCCGTTCCTACACCTCTCCTT
Source organism: Prosopocoilus inquinatus (assembly GCA_036172665.1). Classification (NCBI taxonomy): domain Eukaryota; kingdom Metazoa; phylum Arthropoda; class Insecta; order Coleoptera; family Lucanidae; genus Prosopocoilus; species Prosopocoilus inquinatus. The sequence continues at coordinate 50,037,563 of CM069870.1, forward strand.
CTAGTTTCCTTTTCCTTTTTCTCTTGTATTCCTCAGTACCATGTACTTCCTCTTTTCTTGATTGACTTGTAGCCCGTATTTCTTTGTTATTTCCATTAGAGCTCTTGTGATGTACGCCAATTCCTTTTTGCTCTTTCCCATTAGAACTACGTCGTCGTTCGCATACGCTAACGTCTGGTGGCTTCCTTCCAGTAGTGTTCCTGTTTTATTTATGTCTAGTACCACATTAAGTAGTATTGTTGCTAAGGGATCACCGTGACGTAACCCTTTTTCTATCTTGACCTCTTCTCCGTTGACTTTTACTGCACTAACTGTATCCTTTTATTAAATTTACTATTTTGCCTGAAAATTCCTTTTCTCTTAAGGCTTTCTGTAACATGTTCCTATTTACCGTATCATATGCATCTTTATAGTCAATGAACAGTATGTAAGTTGGAATCTCATATTCTCTCATCTCATATGTGGATTTGAGCTGTTACTGATCGGTGTTTCCTGAAGCCTCCTTGGTAGTCCCCTAATTTTTCTTCCGCATATTCTTCTAACCTTTTCTTTATTAGCACCGCTAATACTTTGTATATTTCATCAAGTAGCACAATTCCTCTGTAACTGTAACTATTCTATTTGTCGCCCTTTTTTTTATAAATCGGAAGAATTATTGCATTGCTTCTGTTTTCCATATTTTTTTATTAGTTCATATATTTCTCCTTACTTACTGACTCTGATTTCCGGATGCAGTCTGGTACAATCATATTCCACAGATTTTGAAATTATCATATTCTTTTTCTAAAGTGAATAAAATTCGGTCATTTAAAATTCTTTCAAATAAGGTATCTTTTCGTGTTTTGTTAATTTGTAGTTTAAATCTACGAGTAGCCTTTTGTAGTTTGGCGACGTGTACACTAATGCGTTCCTTTTCATCCCGTTTCATTCGGAAAAATAATTGAATCAACCTATTCAGTCGTTGAGTACTGCTGCGTTCAAATCTTGCATGTATTTTGTCTCAAATTTCTTCTGCATAGCGGCACGTTCGGAAACGAGTTTCTTCAACGCACTTGCTATCAAACTTGCCGCTTTCGCGTCGTCTTCTCGACACTCAAGAAATAGAACCTCTTGTTCACTTATCGGTTCAGACGTGTTCTCTCATACCTTGAATGATATCTTGTAGTCCATATGAACGCAGTAACATAGAACATACCACTTCCACTTTGCCCAATCATCATCCTTCGAATTTTTCTATATTTATTTTACTATCATTGACATCCATTTTTATACGCCCACCACTACAACTTTTATCAGTTTAAAAAAGCAGTCTTCAGTTTTCACGTGGCCTGGGCCCATAACCTGTTGTAATTTTTTATTTACTTGGAATTATACAATAATTTATTATAAACTCTTGTTAACACATATGTGTCCTTCTGTTTGGATTAAGTGTGCTGATAGAGTTTCATAATTTATGCCATTATGAGGGCAGATATAAATTATAAATTCCTTGAGTTGCTAATAATTTAAAAGAGAGTTGATCAATTTGTTTTCTTTAATTCATATGAATTGTTTAAACAACTCAAACATTGATATATTCAGGCAGTTTGTACTTATGTACAATTCATCTTATTAAAGACAAATCTTTTGGATGAAAACCAGCCACTGGAAGGATAATGTTACAATTTCTATAATTTTGGAACGCTATTTATAACGAAAGAATACGATATCATTCATTTAATATACGAGGGTTTGTTTTCTTAAGATCTTGTCGCTGTCATGTATCACGCTACGTTATAGCAGGGGTGCTGATAGGATCACGATTTGCTGCTTTGCATGTCGAAGAGCGGAGTGGAGAGATTTTTCGTTTGAAAGCAGAAATATTCATAAATACGATAAGATATTCTATTAAATATTAAATTTGGTGTGCAAGTTATTAAATTAAATGAAAATAATTTGAAACATAGAAAAGAGCCTCTGAGACATAAAAAAGTATCATGAGCTTCTATTTTAGTCAGTGACAAAACAAAAAATTAATTAAAAAAAACTTTTATCAGAATCAGTTTTGCTGGTAGTCGGGAGTACGATGATATGACAAGGAAAAACACTATTTTATTCTACATATATGATTCAGTTTGACTGACTTTTTAGAACCATCGTAAAATAGCATCGCATTATGTTTTTCTTCCTGTATTGCATTGTCTTCGACATTTATTGGCTTAAATACCTAACAAAAACTGCAATTTCTTTTTAATCAAGTGAGGACAAATAAATCAGCACAATAATGAAGTTAGGAAGCTAAAAGTAGGATTCGGTATTTTTTATTTTAATAGTTTTTAATGGACCCATAAAAAATAAAGTAATTGTAGCGCAAAAGAACTGTTCCAGGAAAATGTAGAAAGTCAATTAATATGTAAATAAGCTGCCTGAACAGATTTCCTGCAATAGAATTGAGAAGATAATAACTGTTATTTTCTTAGATGATAATTTTTAAATTAATCTCCATTTCGTTTCTAATTTCCGACTTTGTAATTAAAAAACATAAGCAGAGGTCAATATTTGTAGTAAAACCGAAAGGTAAAATAGTTTTAAAACTATATGTATAACTCAGGGCATAAGTAGGTTAGACATTAATACATTAATATTATTTTAGGGTAAACTTATAAAAGAAATGTTCCGAGTACAATACTCGAGAATATTTTTAAAAGTGGGGTTACATTATAAAAAATTCATACCTCTGTTTCAGTATGTATATCCCGCCTATCACACAATTCATATATCATTTCGTACTTTCTGAATGATTGAGGGTCGCATTTGTTGTCAAAAAAAGTGGCATCGAAATATTACTTGCCTACAAGCGTGTAGGTCACGGTTCAACTAAGATCGATACTTCCATCATAGTTTTTTCTCTAAGCTGGAGATGATGAAATGTAGCAGAAATAATACTTTTTCTATACCATAATATGAAACTCAACAGAAGCACAGAGTAGAACGAATCAAGAACTATAACTTAATTAGTAACTGTTGTGTCGCCTCTTAAAAATGTAGGAGTAATATTTTTATTAATAATGTTGAAAAAATATATCCTAATGAAAGGTTTTTATTTATGCTTGATACCGGTTTCGCCAATATATCTTCATCAGGCAGTTAATAGTCAAAAATTAATAATGGTACATTTAAACAAATTAATAAATAAATCATTGGAAAAGAAAAATTAAATATTAAACTCTTTAATACTAGCTAATGTTAATTGAACAAATTAATAAATAAGTAAGTTTAATATTTAATTTTTCTTTTCCAATTAATACAATATAACCCTTAATTAGGAGATATTTTATTAATGATAATTGTATCTAATTATGGATATCAATATAAATATATTTTTATTTATTTAAATCTATTTGTACAGTAATCACCTTACATTTTGTAACAGGAGTTGACTTCAGTTGTAAACAATTGCAACGTTATAGAAATCAAAGCCGAACTAATTTACACTGAAATATTATATTATATCGTAATCTTGAATGTTTATAAATATTCATAATTAGATCCAATGGGGCTTAGATTTTCCAGGGATTAAAATAAAAATAGGATGCATAATACTTTCTCGGTTATTCAACATGAGATAAAAAGTCTATGAATATACTGCGACTGATTATAAGTTGGAACAGTAATTCACAACGGTAAAGAAAAGAAAATATTAATCTTCAAGACGATTATTTAAATTCGAAAAAATATATAATTTTATAAAATAATTTGTACAGAGTGACTATCCTTTGGGGTTTAGAAGGAAATGTTTATCAGAAAAACAAATAAACATCGTATAACTAAAATATAAACTGATATTTAATTTTTTTTTAATGGAACACTGTATTTTTATATATATTTGAAATCTTAAATAATAATCTTTGAATTAGTCTGTGTAAGTTTTGTATCAAGCTTTTCTATCTAAGTTCAAAAAGAGAAAAGTTAAAGAGAGTGGGAATTCTCGCGTAGCCAGTTAAGTTGAACATAAGGCATGGCTCATCATCGAAATTCGAATCCACCTACTCGTTAAAAGGACCTGCTCGAGAGGCTACGCTTATTAGACATTTCATACAACACAAGATGAAGGTAAAGGGTGATATCGTAGAACATCTTTCAGGATTTTTTGATGCCGCGGACAAGCCACAGTCTATGAAAGACATAATGGCGATATTTTGACGATTATGCTGCTTTAGAACTTACCCAGTAGTTACGAACATTTTCGATGTGGGATCAAGTCCCGAGACAATCTACCGGACGCAGAAACATTAAAGATCAAATTTGAAAAATTTCATGCGCGAAAATAGAAGAATAACGAAGATGCAAGTTCTGCAATGTTCATAAAGCAGGACAAAAATTCTGGAAGAAACAGGAGAATGATGCCAAAAACGTTGCAGAAAGACAACAGAAGCCATCGAATACAAAAGTAAAATATACATGTGGTTATTGCATTGCGGTAAGAAAGGGCACAAAGAATCAGTTTCTTTTTTAAAAAAGAATTCAAACGGCCATAAATCAAGTTTAGCGGGGTTGAAACTGATTATAAGTTTTTCGACGATAACAAAGTGCCGGATTTTAGCAACACAAATACCTTTTGGTGTATTGATAGTGGTTGTATTTTGCGTTTATGTAATAACGAAGATTCAGGGCCAGTTGTACCAGGGAGGTTTAAAGTGACGTTCAACTGAATTAGGTTCAAAATAAACAAATCCGCATAGAATCTTAAGGACATATGGCAATTAATGCATTCGTGTATAAAATTTGATGTGATTTTGTTCACTTTAAACTGGTTCAGTTGAACGTCGCACAGTGGGAAATGAATTTGAAAGTCAATTTTCGAAGTGTTTGTAGCACGTTTTATTAGTAGTATATTTAAGAGCTAAAAGATGGTGGATTATCATTTAACAAAAAAAATCAAATATATATATATAAGAAACAGAAGATCAGGAAGACTTTGAAGTTCAGTGATCAATGAGACAAAAATGAGAGTCGAGTATTAAGGAAATTCGTATGCATGTATACGCAAGTAGAATAAAGTTACAAAAATAATTATATGTTTATAATTAGTAGGCATCCTTTCCGTATTTATACGTGTTAAAGTCGTCGAAATGTAGGGATACAATTTAAAATTATGAGTTTCCGCTTACCTCCGCTTTCTTATTACAACCAGTGTATTCCCTACATCTTATGAAAACGCGTACATAAAAATTTAGCTGCCCCTTGCTAATTTATAAAGCAAAAAGCAAAAGAATGTTTTGGTGACGCGCAGTATCTTAGCGTTCAGTATACATACATATACTAAGTAGGCTTGGACATTGTTTCACTGCGCCAATTGTGTCCGGAATTTTGTCAACAGGCAAGTCAACAGGAGTGTATTATTATTGTTATAATATTTTCTGAATCTAAATTAATTTCTTACTAGCACTGACTTGCTTTTGTGGATCACACAAATTCATATTAGTACCTCACTGTTCTTATTATTTGCTCATATTTGAGCTATAATTGATATGAATTAAATTTATTAGGCCAGTCTTTTTAAAAGTTACTTTATAGAATTATAATGTTTTCATAATTATTAATTTGAAAGAAACTATAAAGGCGATTCTGTTACACACATAATGTACAGGGTTCTTGGTTATATTTTGAACGGTACCTAAACACTTTATTTTCAGACGTATCAAAAAATGTTAAATACACGTTAACGTTTTAGTAATTTACTTAAACCGCCAGAATTTACTAAAAACGAAAACGAATGACGATCGGAAATGTAACAAATGAGTGCCGACTTTGTCATTTTAAATGGAACATCCAGTATATTTTCTCGAATTAAGAAGTATATGTTTCTCCTAATTCCAAAAATATATAGTTTATTATTATTCATTAAAAATAACAAAGTCGGAACTCATTTGCTACATTTCCGATCGTCATTTGTTTTCGTTTTTATAAAATTCTGGCGGTTCAGATAAATTCTTAAAATGTTGATGTTTAACATTTTTTGATATGTTTGATAATAAAGTGTGTAGATATCAATCGTAATGTAAGCAAAAATCGTGTACATCAAACGGTTGCTTCTGATGCAATGAGCGCGAGGGTGTGAGTGCCTCTGGCATATAAAACGTTAAGCGGCGACGTTGAAATCTACGCCGTTGCTTTATTTATCTTTATACTGGTTTTTACCACATATCCTAGGAATGCCCGAGCTTTACTTATCGCTAATTTCCGTAATTATGACCTAGATTACAAAAATATAGTGGAAACGCAAGCAAACGGAACGCAAGATAAAATCCATCCAATCGGATAATGGAAAAGACTTTTGCAATGACTGAATGACTGGATGAATGAGACTCTTAAGAAATCGAAACTGCGAAGAGGACACGTCGACGCCAAAAATAATGGAAATAGACTAAAGTGATAGATTCCTGAAGAATACTGAGCCGCTGAGTGTAGAAATCGCAAACTCGCTGAGGCAGCACAGCACGTTACATGCTTGTAGAGTCCGGACTTCCTCCATCATTTTGGGGGGAAGCAGTCGCGACAGCGAATCATGAGCGAAAGAAGTACGTGCATAACGAAGTCACTGACAATGAGTAAAGGAACTCCATACGAAATCTGGAATGGCTGTCGGCCGAATATTAATTATGTAAGGAGTTTTGGAAGTTTTATTCTAAATAAACTCCCTGCCAAAGGAAAATTCGAAAGTCGTGGAATAAAGAAATTTTTGTTGTGTACTCTGAAAATTCGAAGGCTTATATAGTTTGGGTACCAATCGAGCGAAAAATTATCATCTCCATGGGCACAAAGTTTGAATTTGTATCAAAAAGTATTTATGAAGAATTTACAAATGTAAACGAATAAATCCAATGTTTCAATCAAGAACTGAACACGTACATATTAGGTTTCATTTTACTCGACAGGCGCGCATGGATAATCCAATGAAATTAGAATATCTCCCCACAGAAAAGATGACGGCAGATGTATTCCCGAAGCCTTTACCCGAAATCAAGCGTAACTACTGCGTCAATAGCTTGTGTTTACATGGCTAAATAATTACTAATCAAGTATGAATTGAGAGGGAGTAATTAGAACCGCATGTAAATGTTCCTTACTTTCTTATAGGACCTCATACCAAATATCATTCAAATCGGTTCAGGTGTTCCTTTGTTACAAGAAAAATTAAACTTCAAGGACTTTGAAGAAGAGTACCGGCTTAACGAAACAGTTTTGGATATTGATAAGTTTGGTTAAATCGTCTTATTTTGAGGTCAGGAATCTGTGTTTAAGCCATGTCCATGGAATTTAGAGACAGCCTGTATATCAATTGTGTGGATCATGGCAACAGTCAATCAAGCAAATACGTCATTCACTACATCTTCGGTTTCTTTAACATTAGAATCCTTGAGATCTAGTCATTGTTAGTTTTAATCAATTGTGCCGCCTCAAAAATATGCGCCCATAAGTAACCATCTATTATACCACCTTCAAATCGTTGGTTTAAAAGAGATAAACATTGAGAAATAAATACTTAACACTTAGAATAATTTAGATACTCTGTCAGACTGCAATAGGTAGATTTTCCAGAATATAACAATAAATAAAATTATAAAAATGTGTTACGTAGATGAAGTGGTAACATTGTAGAGTTTGCGCAAGGGCACCGTTACGTTATAAATTAGAAAACGTAATTAATGTTTGAAAACGAAAGGGAAAAGCGCAAAATTTGAAAGAAATACGCTTAAATTTAGACACTTTTTGTAAACAGTACTTCTCCTGTTAGCTTTCAAGCTGTAATTACATTTCATATTTTATAACGATGGCATTTATAACGTAACGATGTGTTTGCGCAAACTCTATATTATGTGAGGGGACATTCGGTACAATTTTACTGATAACTTGCGGGTAATGTAGCCGTTATAGTTAAGTAAATATGTAAATAAATAAGTAGATAATTACTGCATGCACTTCTCTAACGAAGTAAGAATTCTGCTTATAAACTCAGATGAAATAATTCCTTGAGTAAATGTGTAACTTTATTTGTAACATAACTTTCCTTAATATACTTATCTTATAGCCTTAAATTCATGAAAAGATTCTGTGATTTGAACCCAACAGCAGGTGGTTTTATGGAACACAACTTACCTGTCATTTCATAAAAGATTCAAAAAGTACCAAAAACGAACATATCCATAAACATAGGTATCAAAGTCGTTCAAAATGAATGCGGATTTGAAGTAATATCGATACCGTCGTAAGTTTGATCGGTGGATCCCCTGAGATTCATTCATTATTCATCGTAAGTAACGGTCTCTTAAATTGCATTTTTCGAGAGAGTGAATTGGAACGTTAGATGTGGGATTCTTTGATGAATATTTCTGGCGGTACATAGAAAATCGATAGCTGACATTTGATATTAAGGCGCAAAATAAAAGGTACAGTAAACAAGCTTTTTCTAAACAAAATCTGTTATTTTGATTTCTTGTGGTTAATAATAGTACTTCTCTTTTGATGTTCGCGAAAACAAATGTTATTTAAATCACTAAATCACCCTTACTTGTTACTCGTTTCGTAGTGTTTATACACAAACGCAATAACGAGAAACTGTGATTGAGAAATGTTTCCCGATATTTTCAGAATGAATAGAACATCAAAATATAAGGTCACCTTTTTATATAATCTTTTTTCCAAAACTGAATAAGGGAGTTATAACCCCTAAGAGAGGCGTGAAAAATTTTGTTTTTTGGCAATATCTTCTTGATTCTTTAATTTAGCAACCTAATATTTTAAGCACAGATATAAGGCACCTAACTGCGCATTAACAACTGATTTGTCAGATCCTCCATTCTTTTTAAAGGGTAGTTTTGTAGGGGTAGCTTACAGTATTTTATCCCTAACTTTTTATTTTTTACATATTTCGTCTAAAATTTGTGAAAAAAATATTCTTTAGACTGTTGGACACAAAAACGGTTCCCTCATTGTATTTTGATAAACTCAACCGTTTCGGAGTAATTAAAGTAAGTGTTCGTATGCACGTATTACGTAATGTCAATACCCTAAAATTTACCAATTTTTATTTTTCATTTTTGGAAAAAAAAATATATAAAAAAGTTGCCCTTATTTTTTGATGTTCTATTCGCCCTGAAAATATCGGGAGACATTTCTGAATCACGGTGTATATTGGTATGGTGCGACATAAAAAAGTGCCGCGAGGCATAACTATTATTTAAAGCCCGAATTGAATGATTAAAAAATCACTCCATAAATACTACAAATTGTATGTCATGTCCGTCTATTTCAAATCGTTCGATAGAGAACCTTGTTCTGACTTCAGTGACACGCCATATGGTTTTGGTCCGATATTTACCAAAAAAAAATGAAAAAAAAAAAAAATTAATATTCGATTGGATTATTCTCAAAAATTGCTGATGTAATATTAGAAATTTTCTTACAGGCTTTGAAATTGAAATTTGAAAATAAATTGTACAAACATTTTTCAAATTGATCTCCGCCGTTGCTATTTGCTATTGACGGTCAATACTAAATTTGAAAATATTATCCTTTCTCTAAACACCCGTGACGTTTACAATTTTATATGAAAATTTTGGGTGTATTTAATGGTCAGTATTGATACTATGGATCGTTAAATACAGTTAGTTAAGACAGCAGATAATTCATACTCTATTTATCAATACTCATACTTGAAAATGGAAACGTTACGGGAGTTTTGTGAATGGATAATAACGTATGTACAGGGTTGTTTAATTTCGATGTCTCTTATGGGCGTCTCCGTAACTATAAGAGATAGAAAAAAAGTAGTGACCAAGTCAAGATCTCTTTTTTGGAGATTGAGTCAACAGTGTAAACAAGAATTGGTTATCTACTTTTTTTTTCAAATTTTAAGCAAAAATTGCCATTTTCGACTTTTCGTTCTTCGGTCATACCTCGTTTATTTCTGGAGATATTAAAAAACTGCTTGAACATTATTAGGACACTTTTTGGAATACAATTCAGTGGTGTAGTTGATTTTTGAATATCTACTTAAATTTTCGAGATATAACATAAAGTTGTTTTTTTTTTTTAATGGAAATCATAGTAAGCAATGCCCTCATTAAATGGAGATTTTTTTTTCTGTTTTCAAAAATATATACTTTGTTGGGTTTATTTTTTATAATTAATAGGATAAACTGTCATTTTTATTATTATCCTTGCGTTAATATCCTAGTCTCAATAGGCTGAGTTCAATACGGTGCGAACTTTTTGTTTTGCAAAAAATTTAACAAGCTTTGAATTATTTTCACAGTTTTGATTGCGTAAATAACTTCCTATTCGTGTTAATTTACAAAAATTCCGTTTTATCGTTTTGAGCGACCGTTCTGACAAGAGCTCTTATCTGACTTTCTACTGAAAATGAAAAATGAAAATCTTTCATCACATTTCAAAGAACATTTTAACAATAATGTTTTAAACTATGTATTATTAAAACGTGTTATGACCGAAAATTTATAGAAAAATTGTTTTCAATCTTTGAATGGTCAACATCGCACGAACACTTAACGTGTCACTATCGATTGATAGGTTCTTTAGGAAGAAATGTTGAACGTTCGTGCAACTTTCAGTGTCCGTTTAAAGATTGAAAACAATTTTTATACAATTTCCATCGGACAAGAAACGACTTTAATAAAAAAATTATAATTGAAGTCGACTCTTATCCGATGAAATATGTGAGAAAATAGTTTTTGAACTTTAAAAGGGACACTGTGAAACCGCAAGAACACTTTACGTTTCGCAATCGCTTTATAGTTTCGTCAGGAGTGAAAAAATGTAAATAAACAAGCTGTCAAGAGAAAGAAAAAGTAACATGATTTTAAACTAAAATACGAGTTGTCCTGATAAACATAAAGGTAATAATAACTAAATTAGAACTAAATTAAGGTTTCTTTTTTTTTGTTTCTCTTGAGTTATATTTTATTAAAAACACGAAAAACAAAAACAAACACACAAATAGTAAAATATAAACAAATTCGGACATGTATCAAACTAGATTTGCGTACATTCATATTTAATAAAAAAAAAGCTTTTGCCAGATCGGTGGCGATGGGTGCTACATTTCTCAAACGGAATTTTGTAAAATAAAGTGAATATGAAATTCTTTACACGGGCAAAACTGTCTAAAGGTTTGAAAGTTCGTTAATATTTAATAAAAACAAAAAAAATGTCGGCACTGCATTGAAGTCAGCCTACTGAGATTAGGGTACGCAAGGATAATAACAAAAATGACAGTTTTTCCTATTAATTATAAAAAGTAAACCTGACAAAGTATATATTTTTGAAAACAGAAAAAAAATCTCTATTTAATGAGGGCATTGTCTACAATGATTTCCATTAAAAAAAAAAAACATAATTTTATGTTATATCTCCAAAATTTAAGTAAATATTATAAAATCAACTACACCACTGAATTGTATTCCAAGAATTGTCCTAATAATGTTCAGTTTTTTTAATATCTCTAGAAATAAACGAGATATGGCCGAAAAACGAAAAGTCGAGAATGGCAATTTTTGCCTATAACTTGAAAACAAAAGAAGTTTACACTATTGACTTAATCTCCAAAAAAGAGATCGAGACTTGGTCACCACTTTCTTTCTATCTCTTATAGTTACGGAGATGCCCACAAGAGACAGAAATTAACCCACCCTGTACAATCGAAAAAAAAAATGCTAGCATGCTTTTGGTTCATATACTCTTATTTCAACTGTCACGCAACAGAAAATAACCTCAATTTTATATCATTAAAAAATACAATATTACTAATTAAAATTTTATTTTTAACAACGAATTTTAGTTAGCAAAAGCTGGTTTAATTCCGTAAGGAACAGATTGCCAAATAGAAATTTTAACAAAAATTTTGTGCAAATCGTTTTTGATTGCAGTGAGAACCTCGAGCAGCCTCTGGACAGCTATTTCAGCCCTGCTTGGGGCTTCTTCAGCAGAAACGTAGCTCGACATTCCCACTGCAGACCAAAAACGACTTGCCCAATTTATTCGCAATTGCGATGTAGGAGCAAATCCCGCTTCAATTTGTCTATCCTACTGCAATGTTAGGTCAAAAAGCGATAGTAAGATGTCGCTATTTTATATGTTCATCACTCTTACATCGCAATTGCGAATAAATTGGGCAAGTCGTTTTTGGTCTGCAGTGGGAATGTCGAGCTACGTTTCTGCTGAAGAAGCCCCAAGCAGGGCTGAAACAGCTGTCCAGAGGCTGCTCGAAGTTCTCACTGCAATCAAAAACGATTTGCACAAAATTTTTCTAAAATCTTTCATTATGCTTTGACAGCAAGCATGGCCGCCTTGCATGGGGGACTCATTAGGAGCAAATCCCGCTTCAATTTGTCTATCCTACTGCAATGTTAGGTCAAAAAGCGATAGTAAGATGTCGCTATTTTATATGTTCATCAGAAATTTTAACGTTAAAACTGAAGTTGAATAATTTGATATTTACGTTATGTTCAACAAATGTCAGTGAGAAAGTGAACAATGAATTTAAGACACTCATTAATATTCCTCGGATTGCTGCGAGTTTTTTTTTCATCTGTGCATGCTTTACTTTTTGACATGTAATTATTTTTTGCCGAAACATTCAATTATTGGCCTTACTTTTTGGGGGTAATCCAGTGGAATATTAAATCTTTTTCGTCATTTATTTTGGTAAATGTTGACAAAATTACCGAATTCAGAAAAAAGAAAATCTTTATCAAACAATATAGAAAATCCATGCATATCCGTTTGCAAAAAAAGTTGATTATCGTTGATTATAACAGTTGATACTTAAACAAAAAGCAACATTTAACAATTTGTAGTATTTATAAAGCTGTCTTATTTAATTTTTTACTTATTTAAATCGATTTTATCTCACACCCAGTATATTTTTAGCAAAAAGTTGTCCACACCTAAAGTTAAAGAGTGTTATAATACAAATACGATCATTATATAGGTAGCGAAGGTAGTAGAATTTGACATCCTGAACGCGATGCGATGATAAAGTACCTAACATTCCATCTAAAAAAGGTAAAAATAATTGAAAATCTCGAGAACCTGATTGTCATTTGCTTTTATGAAAGTACCATAAAAACGAGGAGGAAAGGTCCTAAAACTTTTATAATTTAAGTTACTTTGTAAATATACAAATAAAAAAGTTAACTATTGTAGCGGCTTCCGATGAAAGTCCTGTATTTAAGATCGGGTACTTATGATTAAACTAGAACATCAACATACATTTATCAAACCAAAACTAATTCCAAACATGAAGGTCTTTCAACGCACTTTACATACTTACTATAAATGATTGATGATGTTTTATTTGTTGTTCTAACGTAAAGAGTTCATAATGCTTTTCTAGTAATTTTAATATGAATATAACATACAGTTCAATTTATAAAAGAATACATACATGCGTCATAAACTAGTGTTTCCCAAACTGTGGGGCGCGCCTCCCTGATTGCATATACATACAGTCCCGATCAATAAAGTTTAGTTGTCATTAATTGTCAAAGGTTGGCACCGAACTTGTATTTTATTAAAATTAACTAGATTTGTGCCTTATTTTAAATGCTAGTAATAGTCTCTTAAATATTTAATTTATTTTGACACTTTCGTGGTAAAACAAATAAAAATTTTAAATTTCTGGAATTAAAACACATTTCGATTAACAGTGACGGCCAAAATTTAAAGCTCGCGACTGTACTTATCTCTTGAGTTTTTTTTTTTACTTCGAACTTACAATGTAAATATTCCCATGTTCAGTTTTTGAAAAAAGTGTCAATGCATTAAAACAAATGTGTTATGAAATGTACTGACGAGTCTCAAATATTTAAAAGAATACTACGAAAGCATTTGATAATCGTTTCGCATCAGTGGTCAAGCTCATGATTTTACATGAGTGGCAGGGGGAGAGGTGGGAGAGGGGGGGGGGGGCGTGAATCATTACACAGCTCATAAGGGGGTTGCGAAACCTAAAAGTTTGGGAAACGCTGTCATAAACGGAACTCGTCTACTTCAGGTGATTGCACTACGATAATCAACACTATGCGAATTTTTATGTATCGGATATACATCATTAAATCAAGTTCAAATACGAAATTATTAATAGTGTTCATAAACGTGGTGCAACCACCTGAAATGGACGAGATCCGTATAACACGTGCATGTATTCTTTCCCGAATTGAACAGAAGAAGTAATCTACACTGTTGAAAATAATAAAATCGGACGGTGATATTCGCGGTCCGTATCGATTTTTTGTCTTAAAATTAACACATTTTTGTGTGAATATATAAGAATTTTCTCACTAAACTCGTATTAATGTTCACACTGGACTGCAAATCACATAATTTTTCAATAATGTAATCATAAAAATCGACTATAGCGAAGTGAAACAGGCACTTCCATTTTCAAAAATGTAATAGCGTTTTCCACTGGCTGCACCAGTGCGCACTGAGTGTATCTCCATCTCGGTTAAGTTTTAGTTTCAGTGCACACTGGTGCAGCTAGCAGAAAATGCTACTAGTTGTGTAATGTTGATTTTGACAATGTTTGTCAACCTATAAAATCTCAACCGTCTCATTCGCGTGTAAAACGGCAAACGACAGGGGTACTAACAGCTGATTTAGTTGCCATACTTGCAATTGTTCGAATGCTAATTCCATCTTTATTTGGAGCATTTTTATTGAACATTTTTATTTGGCTTGTATAAAAATGACATTAATGTCAAAATGATAAGTTTATTTTGATACATTGAACATTACAATGATTTGTGTTTTATTTTCGTTACTGCGAAATTTAACACTAATAAACCAACCGTGAGCTAATTTTAGCAACCTTCATATAAACATTTATCGAGAAACGTTGCAAAAAAATCCAAGATATTATAAAAACAAATATTCGCAAATGTGCTTAAGCAAACACTAATTCCTGCTTGCTGCATTACACTTGAAATGTTCGATTTGTACACGTTCATATTGAAATTAAACTTAAGAAATGAAAAAATACTAAAAAAATTAGTAGAGAATAAAATAAAAGAAATAGTTTTTGCACATAAAATTAAATAACTTAAATAATCTCATAATAAAAATTACATTCAAATTAATAAATATGTCATGGTAAAAACGCTTAATTGCTAATTAGCATGTAAAAGATACCATTTATCAAGAGGGCGAGGCGAGACTCAATTAAATAAATTATTAACAAGAAACAGTGTAAATGTGTAATACTCGTGTGTGCTACTTTTTATAACGTCATCCAGAAGTATTCGTAAAATTTAAAACCGAAAGCCGCAATTCTATACCAAAGGCCTTATGAGGGATGAAAAGATAATCGAGGTCTGAGATAAATTCTTTTGGCTCCTTGTTAAGGACCCTTTGATCCCTTTTACCTTCGTAACACACCTAACTTCTTATATTTGTTGCTTATTCAATCAGAGTCGTGACATTTTTTAAATTGACTGGAATTCGTCGGGTAGTTTAAAATTTAAAATTGACATGAGCTTTCATTTACGTGTAGGCGATTCTTGTTCATCATGAATTATTTATTCAGCTTTTGTGAAAATACTCCTTCGAATATACATACAGGTGTCCCAGAGCTCCGTAAAAATTTCATAACCTTTTATTCCAGGTATCGACTCGGCTCGTTATTTTTATATAGTAGGAGCGCTTCTATTGCACAATTTAAAAATATTTTCGTTTATATATAGTGTGTCCAAGCATTATAAAATACCAAATTTACGTTTTTAAATTGAAACACCCCATTTTGACTTTGACTAAATTCTGCCTTAAATTTATTTAAGTCATATTTACGTAGCGATGATACTTCTTGATGTGAGTCATTTTTTTCTTGAAAATTCGCAGATGCAAGGTTCAATTAAAAAAATTCGTAACTTCTAAACCACTAAAGATAAGGGAACCAATTTTTTTCAGTCAGTGCCCTAGGCTGTGGCTAATCTTTAGTAATACAGCTAAGTCGCGAAAGGACCTTCGAAGGCTTGCTGCGATTTTTTGAATATGAATCACTACAAATAACAAAAACTCCAATTTCTCAAATAGAACACCTATATATTTTCTCACCATTCCAAAGCGTTTTTGACAAGCTTTTCAATGGTATATAGTTTTGTAGGGTCCATTTCTGATATTCAATGAGTTATTGAGAAAATAGTATTTTTTAGATGTAAATATTTAATAAACAACCGAAAGTTTCTAGTAGACTGGCGCCAAAATGAAAAGTGATTAAAATTTTAAACCAACGTCGCATCAGTTACGGACATGTATCAAAAGTGCGAATTTCATTGGTTTAATATTTCATTCGCTGTGTATGATTATCCGCGATCAATCAGTACGACCGCGACATTAATTTCAAAATTATAATCCCAGTTCGCATGAATTTGAAGTTCTTTTGATGTTTCATGAAAATACTAACTTGAATACTCGGCAGAAACTGACATGCAAGTGAGTTTCTCTTGAAGTTCCGAGTACTTAAGTTAGAATTACCATGAATCATCAAGAGAACTTCTAATTCACGGGAACTGGAAGGATAATTTTGAAGTTAAAGCCGCAGTTCCACTGATCGATCGCGGACAACAATGCACAGCGTATAAAATATTAAACCATTGAAATTCGCACTCTTTGACACAATACGTCTGTATCTGATGGGATGGTTTAAAATTGTGTTAAAAACTTTTAAACCAACATTAAGCCCTATTCTGTATTTTTACGCTAAATTTTAAAAGCCAGTTAAAATATTTATTTTTAACCATCCCTTAAAGTGTGTAACTCTGTTTGGTATTTTGTATAGCATATAATAAATGACCTGTTAAATTCTCATGATTTTAAACGGAACCGCTAGAAACGAATTGACAACAGCGTAAATTCTCTAAATTTGTGTATTATTTGTCATGTGTCTGCTGTGCGACGACTAACCTTAAATACCTAGAAGACGGTAAAAATAATTAATTTATGCTTTTTGCTGTGATTTAATTGTCATTATGCTTTGTAGGTATTATAATAATTAAAATGTCATGACCACACCACGGAAAACTTTTACCTTTTCGTTCGCATAAATTTTATAGCAGACAAACTGTAATTAATTAAAAACGGTTTATTAAAATGAATATAAATGGAAATAAACTAATATTAAAATTGATATCACAAATTACTTTGACATGAAACTTCAAATACCTTGCCAACTTAGTATTTTGTTAATGCCTTATAGAGAACTTATGTTTTATACCAACAAAATGCAACAGGTTAATTTTTTTTTAATTTGTGAACAACGTATATTAAGCATTTCATCAGGAAAACCCATATTTTATATTTCAAAAATTATTCTATGAATATTTTTAGATCACAACTAAATTTTAATAGGTACTTTTTAGTAGGTGTTAAAATTTAACGGATGTCTGAGTAATTAAAGGGATTTTGTTAAAAATTTAACAACCGTGGACGTAAAAGAATACAATTTTATTTTAACACCCCGTTAAAATTTAGCAGGAAGCTAAGATTTAGTTGAAGAGATACAGAATACGGCCTTATTGTGTTAATATTTTAATCGCTGTGCATGATTGTTCGTGATCGATCAGTGGGACTGATGTCGATTTCAAAAAGAATAAAATGTATTCAAAAGCAAAGGGTGGCAAAAGAAAGAAATCACGCAAGAAAAGTCGGCGTTGCTAAAACTGCAACGAACTTGGTCACTTCATTCGTAATTGTCCGAAGGAGAGTGAATCGACGTGAAAAGTCAAAACTAAGATTTGAAGCAATTACATCAAAATGTGTTTCGTTGATGTTTGCAAGCAAGAAATGTTTGACAGTTAATTGTAACAAGGATGTTTGGATCATGCGCATTAACAACATATTTGTTAGATTCTCCCTTCGCTTGAAGGGGTAACATTCAGTTTTTTATCCCTAACTTTTTATTTTTTACGTATTTCATTAAAAATTTGTAAAGAACATGTTCTCCGTTTTATTTGGCACAAGAAAGGTTCTCTTGTTGCGTTCTGGTAAACCGAACCGTTTTTAAGTATTTGAAGTTTGAAATTTACCATACAGCTATTATGTAATGTTATTATGTTTTTTATTTTCCACCTTTGAAAAAAATTACATAAAAAATGATTTTATTTTTTGAAAAATATCGGGAGACATTTCTGGATCACGGTGTATATTTTTGAACTTGTGAAACAGAAAGAAATAGGAAATAGCGAAACAGATATGTACCGTGCCCGCCAAAAAATCTGGCACAAGTCTTTATATGCGTTTTTGAGGTATTCTATTGGTTTGAATGCAACTTTAAGCTTGTTTCTATGGTGACATACAAAACACAGAAATAAACAAACGGACGAATACATCAGAGCAATAATAATTAACACGTCACATTCGCGGTAGGATAATACGTGTCCCAGATTTTTTTTGGTGGGCATAGTACCAGAGTACTGTACAATTACCTACTTAGTTACCGATTACTATATTTAATCAACAAGGTATCTACAAGGATAAGTTCTGCATCTGTTTTGTGAGAAAGGCTATACCAGGAGAAGGTTTTGACCAGGCGCGACCTACCTAGAACTTGACTCACCCGGTAACAACTGTTACTTAACATCGAGAGACATCCGGTAATGAGTATTACTTGGTACCGGTTGTACAATACCCGGTTAACCGGGTATTACCAATGTTACCTACCCACTTGGAGTGTTCTGGTATGTACCATTCTTGTCTAAAAAGAACATTTCCAGCACTTCATTGGGCTCAAAATTTCTTTGGACACTGTGAACCAGTGCTTGCACTTTTTGTTTTGTTTTTTGGTACTGAATCCGAGTTTCATCATTGGCACTATGATGTGGACTACGGTGGTATGATTATAGTAAACAGTAACTTAAAACAAATTATATATTATATTTATATTATAATCTCGTCAAAATACCAAAAGTTATAAGTGGCAGAACTAAACGTGCAATAGTGAAGGTTTTTAATTACTGTATAAAGGATTACCCAAATTAAAAAAAAAAACGAAGCGAATTGAAGAACTGTCATGTCAGCAGAAAAATCTAAAACTGCGCATTCGAGGAGGTGATGACAAAAGTAGACAGAATTCTAAATGAGGTCCAGATGACCACGGAAAAAGTTCCGAGTCATCAGAAACAGCAAGAATATCTTGCTATTTAAATTCTTATGCATGTAATTACTTTCTTAATGTGAAAATAAATATTATCAACTGTTTGTTCGTGACGATACTTCTCGTTTTCCCGGAATGCCTTGCTTCAGTTGTACTGGCAACAGTGGCAGTGGTAGTTTTAAGAAATATAATCTAAAGTTAAAAATGAACGTCAAAAAATTTTCTGACGTCTATATTTTATTATTATACCAACAAAAATATCACCTTAACACGGCCTACTCTGAGTCTGAAAAGATCGTGAATGCGTATTATGTAACTTCTTAAAACGGCTTTTACTTGTTTCCTGCTAGGCAGCTTTTTTCTGAACAGCAAACTCTTTCTAATAAAACATCAGTGAATTCGAGACATGCATTACTTTAAAAACATATCTAAATCTAAACTAAAGAGTTTATTGTTGCATAAGTAATAATGGTATGATGCTATGAAATTGAGAATAACAGAAGGATGAAAAATTTGACGTAATAAAGTTAAACTAAAAACTCTTTTAAACATTTTATTTTGATTTCAGAAAGCACTCACAGGTAAATCATCATTTGGTACAAAATTATTATTACGAACAAACCAGAAATGATTAGACATGTATAATACCTGTAAGTTTATCAAGGGTAGTAGGGTGAGCTCAGAGGATAAAGAGGTCACTAGGTCACGAGAGGGGCCTTATCCCAGACTACCTACACTCCACGTTGCATGTTTCGTGATTTAGAGACACTTCATTTACGACTGCAAGCGCAGGTCGCACGGAATTTGCAGTTTCTGCAACAAGTAATTTCGTTTTGCAGAAATCGAGGACTCCGGGGCCTCCGCCAGAAATCAACCGGTTGCACGCGTCGGGTCGGCGCTTTACGCATTAGGGAAATTGACGCAGTAATTACGCAGTCGGTTCAGCTTTGATGTAACTAAATTTTGTTGTGTTTGTGAACTCCTACCGGAGTTACTAATGGTGAACATCTTAATTGGCTACGAGGCAGGTGAGGCCACAGATTTGCAAGCAACATTCGCTTTAGCCTTTGCTAGCTTAGAAATGCTAATTTTTAATAAACATCAGATTAATTCGGGATTAAGGTTTTTCTGCACATTTTTTCCTCAAATATGTAATTTGTAACATCATCCATGAACAGCAAATAAGCTTTTATCAAATTATTAAAATAACTTTTAATTAACTTAGAAATGTTACTTTTTAATAAACCTCAGACTAATTCGGGATTAAGGATTTTGCGCAACTTTTCCTTTAAACATTTGCAACATCATCGGCGAACAAATAATAAGCTATTAAACTATTAAAATAAATATGATTCGACTCTTATAAACAAACTCAAATATTATATCTATGGAAGACTAATCAAAAGATAAATAGATTCTTTCAATTTCAGATCGAATTTCATGGGAAGTACAGATTTTTTTTGAAAGACTTGAAAAATAGCGGTATATTTTTCTTTAATTCTGTTTATTTTACAATGATTCTATCAATAGTATCTAATTTCATCCCTTGAACAAAATCGAAAAACAGCAGATGATTCGCAGATCTTCTCGAAAAGCAGACATTTAAACCTCTACTAAAATAAAAGAAGGCAAAGAAGAGCGTTCGAAAGCTCTCATTTTAAATCTCCTTTTAAAAGTTTAGAAGGAGGCTCTACTTTCTAAAGAATCTTTGAAGGCTCTGCGCTTTGTTTTTCATTTTCGAGCAATTAAAATTGAGTTTGACTTTGAAAAGCTAAGTTGACTACACAGGGTGTTTGTAAAACAATAACCAAACCAGAAGACAGTCAAAAACACTTATTTTTTAAATTGTGACTAGCAGAATGTTGATTATCTTTATCTAGGTCCATCACGTTAGGATGCAGAACTTTGAATTTGATTTTGACAAATTAAGATGCCTGTACCGGGTGTTTGCAAAACGGAACTAAGAAGATATTTTTAATTTTTACAGAAAATCAGAAAACAGAATGTTGTTTCCCAATATTAATTATTTTATAAAGAAAAAATATTTAGAAAACTCGACAAATTTTATTTGAAACAAACATTGTTGGTAAGAAGTGAGAAAAAATAAAAGTAATAGTTATAATTGCATACGTTGCTAAATAGCTCACGGCATGATGAGGAAAACGAGACATCCGCCTTAATTGTAATTAGATACTTTGGATCAGTAAAGAAGACTTCCTCAATCCAGATTCCAAGAAGGTTCTTCATGTCTTAGATGACCATCAATCTGTATAAAATAAAGATATTGAAGCTGCTTTTAATTCACTTGAACATAGACTGCGGAATAAATACACTTAAGACGAATTCTTTCACACATCTCTAGTTATTAATTTTACGAAAAGTGTTTCAAATGAAAGTTTCACTGTATCATATGGAACATATTTGTATAAATTATCTTGACGTGTACAAAATCTTCTGTTTAACCTGGGCGTTAGGTTACTTCGTTATTTTAAATAGAACATCATATATGTTTTTACATTTTCGGGTTCTGGACTGAATTTTAATGTAACCTTGTGTACCATAGATAATAATAATAATATAATATATATTTTGTCTTCAGATTTACATTTGTAAATGTCGACTAACTATAAAATAGTAAACTTTAACTAAGAAACTGTTCATATATACGTATGCGGTCAGATAATGAATTACACGTTTACAAATTTTCCAAAATTAATTAAAAGATTCGGTGTTGACGGAATTCATCAATAGAATAAAAGACATTCTCCAGTAGAATAGATTTCACCTTATTTTCCAAAGCTTTTGTATGCAAGTGCCTCAGATGTTTAGGCAAATGATTAAAGATTTTAAGGGCAGTATAGGTAAAGCTGTTATGAAATAGCTGAGTTCTATGTTGCGCTAAGTAAATAAGATTTCTCTTACTCAAGCGAGTATAGTGTAAAGTATTTACATTGATAGTAGTTGTAAAGAGATGCGAATGTTGTTTTACATACATTATGCAGGATAATATATACAAAGAGGGAAGAGTTAGTAAACGTAGCTTTTTAAAAAGTAATTTATAAGTCTGCGTTCTTGAAACACCTGAAAACACTTCAGTTGCATGCGCAGAATTACCCCAGCTTAAAAGACCTTAGCATAGGCGAGACTGACCATTCGCATAATATAAAAGCTTGAGAATGTTTAGGTTTATATTTCCTAATTGTCTCCTTATTAAGTAGGTAGCAGTAGGTATTTAGCTTTAGATAGGAGTCTCATATAAACCGTTTTCGCGTTATTCAACTTTTAATAAAAATTATCGCTCTTGCGATTAAACGAATGCAAATATCTTCCGAACAAATGACGTTAAAGACTTATGGTTTTTTTGCAGAAATTTCGCCTTGAAACGCTTTTTCAGTTAAACCGTCATAATAATCCTAGCAACATAAAAGTTCTTACAAGAAAACTAATAAGCTTGAGAATATTCAGACTACGATAACTCATTTTTCTTTAATGCTAACAAACCCTAAAAAGGTACTTCTATTGCTGTGAGTAGATGCGGAGACAACAAGGCGTATTTCAGCAGTCGAAAATATTTTTAACGAATAAGTGAATTGGTAGAAGAGGACCAGTCAGTTGACCTGCTCAGTATCTTCATTTGATCGCATTTTAGGGTTTCATAAAACAGCGAATTCATTTAAAAATGTTCCAACTGCTGAAACACGTCTTGTTGTATCCACATGAATCTAGTGACAATAATAGAAAATTTTTCTTAGGGTTCATTGAGCCTGATGAATTAAAAGGAAGCAATTTCTTTAAGCTTTTGCTTATTAGCAAATGCAAAAACTGAAAAAGCAAATCCTTTAAGAAAAAGCGGTTGCTGAAATATTAGATGAATAAAAATTTCAAGCATTTGCTAGCTTTCCCGGTTCGTTTAAGCAATTGCTAGTATGACTTGTGCGAACGTGCATATCTGCTTAGCTGAAATATCAGCTATTATAGTTATTGTAGTTTGAATACTCTCAAGCTTATTAATTTTTTTGTAAGAATTTATGTTACTGGGATTTTTTCTTAATTGTTGCTACTGAAAAAGCGTTTCCAGACAAAACTTCTGCGGAAAACCACAAATCTCTAACGTCATTTGTTCGGAAGATATTTGCATTTATTTGAGGTACTGAAAGAGCGATAATTTTTTCAAAAAGTTGAATAACGCATAAACGGTTTAGATTAGACCTTATGTTTGGTGAACAAAATTAACATTGATATTCAGTCCAGAACCCGAATATGTAAGAACATACAGGCTGTCTCTAAATTTCGTGGACATGACTTAACCACAGATTCCTGGGCTCAAAATAAGACGATTTAACCAAACTTATCTATATCCATAATGATCTCGTTAAGCTGGTATTCTTCTTCAAAGTTCCTGAAAAAAAAAATAATTTTTCTTATAACAAAGAAACGGCTGAACCGATTTGGGTGAAATTTGGTATGGAGGCCCACAAGAAGATAGGTCATATTTACAGGTAATTTTAGGTACTTGCAGTGAACGGCTAGTGTGAAAAACAGGGTTGCCATAACACATATCTTACTATAACTTTTTTGAGGTTAGGAAGAAAACTCTAATAAATAATTTTTTAGGAAGAAGCGTTCGGTAGGAAACTTTTCCGCATTTAGCATTATGAGTATGAGATTGAGAGGTTCTCATTGCGTGAAATACCGAAGAAGTAAATCCAACGGATCGTCTGAATCAAGTTATAAAGATACCAAGTTGACTGATAAAATTAAATTAATCGTGGTTCTATTAAGTAACAATTTACAAAATATTCTCGATCTATCATTCCCTTAAGACAAAAATAGAGTGTTATTTGTTCAGTATATTGTTCATGTTTGTTGTTAAACACTTTTTTTTACAAAAGATCCAGAAAGAAAGGCGACAGATACTTTCTTTGTAAAAATATTTATTTGAATGTTTAAAAATAAACTCCGCAAAATTTTACAATAAAAAAACAATTTCGAGTGCACTTTGAGAGTCGACAGTGCAGTTCAACATCACTGTGAGCACTACTGCTCAAACAATACAGATAACGACATTCCTCTTTCAGAGGCTAACAAAGGGAAAATCTTTCCGCAAGTTAAAGCTTTGTTTATCAATCGCTTTTGCCTTTACCGTGGTAAACTAAAGCACTCCGAACAAAAACATTCCGTCGAGTTACAGCCCACAAGTTCGAGCTTCGGAGAGTCTAATTATTTTGTCAGAGACAGAGCCTGTAAGGAAAACGTAAACGTAGGAACTTTCAATTTGTAGGTTAAGAGAAGAGAAGAATTCTGAGTGACAATGAAAAACAAGATAACTTTCAATATCAATAAAAATTTAAATTTACTGGAAGTGTCAACTTGAACGCGTAAAATACGGTATTATTCACCCTCCACACATCCCATTTTTTTTTATATATCTACATGTATGTATGTCATCAAGGTAATGTATTTTAATAAAGTTAATGTGGATATCAGTCATGCTGTCGAGAGCGTCAGGGCTTGTGGCGTCAATGTTATTTTATTACTACCTAGTACTGAACAAGTGGTACGACGTTAAGTACATAGATCATAGTTTGTTATACATGTGTGTCTCCATAAAAGAGATGAGCAATAAATAACATTCCTAGAAGTGTGGATCACACCTGTATACGAGCTAATATTCACAAAGGGACTACTTGCCATTTTATGTTAAATCAAAAATTCATCTTTATTTCTTCAATTTCTAATTTTGATTATTACACTACGATGATATTGACAGATATATCTGTCGTCTCCGTGAATAAGTGGTTATCATATTATATCATATCATTACTATCTTGGTTATTATGTTTATTAACAGGTTTTATCAAATTAATAGTAACATATACAGTGTGTCTCTCGACCTAACTACGAGGAGTGACTTTATTATCAAGGAACCAAAAAGTATTACATATTATTTTTCAACGCAGTCCCTCTTGACTTCAATACGCTTGCGCCAACGTTTTAGAAACTTATGTGTACCATTTTCGAAGGTGGTAATGAGTTATCATTATATCCTTAAATTTCTGACCACTTATAATTTTTTTCAATCGTAAAAACAAATGAAAATCCGATGGAATCATATCAGGGCTGCATGCAGAATCAGGCAGAACTAGGGCAAAATCTCTGGCTTCACTTTTCTCAGTGGTGCCAACGTTAATGCGGCTGAATGCGGGGTGTGCGTTTTTCTGAAGGAAACAAACGGAATCTCGACATTGTGAACAATTACTTCGACACTTCCCATGCTTATGCCAATTCCTTCTAACAATTACCTTATCGTTCACCAACGATCAACCCAAATAAGCTGATAGTTCCAACATTGTCTCGAGTCAAGGATATTTTCGATCGCCTCATAGGAGCCGCCTTGGACATACATTTAACATAAAGAGATTAGACAGTAAAATGCTTTAATTCATTAAAAAAATAATGATTATGCATTGGCAACAAAAAACGGTACTTCTTTCTCTAACATGCTAATTATTATTGGCAGTCGCAAAGGAAAATAATTTGATTGTTACTAATAACAACTTGGAATGTACTAGAACATGACATAGAGCGCTTGTTTCCATCCATTGTTTTCTATGCTCAAGACAACTAGATTCTGACTTATATTTGAACCCTCCTCGTATACTTATAAACTTCCTTATTTCGAATTTTAAGAAGAAAAGTTATTCTTCATAAAAGTTTTGCTTCTTCTAGTATGTCCTCAGCAACTACCAAAATTTCGAACTAACCTACAGAGTGGTTAGAAATCGAAACAACGTGAAATTTGGTTAAGAGTAAAATACCTTTTATTTGAAAGGACAGTAAAAGTGTTACTGGGAAGAGATGTTTGTAATGCCAAAAGAATTCAAATGTCTAATTTGAGCGTTGTTTCTTAACCCTTTCGAGACTCGTGGTACACATATGTACCATACAGATACTGAATACCGTTTCGAAAGGGTTAAAATTGGTTGTTTTTGTCTTCATTATAATTAAGGAGTAATGGGTACAAATTAGCCAAAGTAATTATCGCAGTTATCTATGACAACAAACGCAACTGAGATTTAACTCAAGTGAATTATTTCATGTCAACAAATTTGTTGACAATTATTAGCAAATGCAATGTGTGAAAAATCTCTTAATCATACTGAAACCAAAGAAAATCAACTTTGAGATACAACTTTCAGATTACATATTTGAGCTCTTTTTGATATTACAAACATCTTTTTACAGCACTATTTTTACTTTCTTTTCAAATAAAAGCTAGGAGTACTTTACTCTTAACCAAATTTCACGTTGTCTCGATTTCCAACCATCCTGTATGTTGAAATTCTATGAAATTTTGGTAGTTGCTGAGAACTCGCTAAAAGAAGCAAAACTTTTTATAAAGTGTATCTTTTCTTCCTACAATTCGAAATAACGAAGTTTATAGGTACAGTTAGGTCCATCCCGGGACACACTGTATATAGCCAGTATTATACTGGGTGTCTCACAACGTATGGAGGAGATTGAAAGAGTAGCTGCAGGACATCCAAATAAAGCTTTTTTGTTAATTCGCTTTAGACCAAAACCGAATAATAAGAAAGTTACAGCAGTTTAACTTTCTTAATTTCTTCTTTAATTTACACCTATAGCTTCTTTATCAATCAAAATTATTTCACAAAATGCATCTTTATTATTAAATAAACTCTAAATTTATCAAAACCACCATTCATAAAATGTCTATGTTAATCTGTTTCCTAGTTTTGTTTTTAATTAGTAGGCGGTTCATAACGAGATGAAAACCCGTTTTTGGACATTAAAAGAAAAAATGAAATAGCCGTTACTTTAACGGGACTACATTTTTTAAAATAGTTGTTTATTGTAAAGCAGTGTTCAATTAACTCATAAATGCCTCAAATTTGAATCTAAAACGTAAAATATTACTACAGGGAGTTACTTTTGCTTGTAAATTAATTTCACTTTAAACTCTTGTAACTTTTTAGTTATTGCTTTTTTCCCAAAAATTTATTAAGGAAAAATCTATAATTCGATCTCCCCTAGCTACCCCTTTAATCTCCTCCGTAGGTTATGAGACACCCAGTATATATATATTATAGTCAGGCACTGGCTTGAAAGGAAACAGTTGTGATGTAGATACTGGTTTATTAACCCTATTTTACACAACTTTTCAATCTAAAACTTGTGCTCCGAAAAGTAGTGAAATTTGACTTATGCCCGATTTCTTCACCTCCTGATAAATTTATCTGCCAGGAGTAGATATACTATGCCGGTTCTGCGCCATTTTCTTATGGAGAATTAACATTGTGCCACAAATGTGTATGTATGGTTGCCTATGTTCGCGAGTTGTTGGCGCTCGGCGCTTGATGATCAGTTTCTGAACAACAGTTAACAGGTAACTGTTAACTAAACTGTTGAAGCTGTTTAAAAGTTGATCGTCAAGCTGTTAAAAGCTAATCTTCAAGCAGTTTAAAAATTGATCGTCAAACTCTGTCAAGTCAAGCTGATGACGAAGCTGTTAAAAGCTGATCGTAATCTTTTAAAAATGCATGAAAATGTAGGAAAAGGTATTATACAATTACATTTGGTGAAGCATCCTTCAAAAAGATTATGATCAACTTTTAACAGCTCGACGATTAACTTTTAAAGGTTTGACGATCAACTTTTAAACGGCTTGAAGGTTAGCTTTTAACAGCTTGATGATCAACTTTTAAGAGCTTCATTATCAGCTTTTTACAGCTTGACGATCAACTTTTAAACAGCTGTAACAGTTCAGTTAATTGTTAACTGTTGTTGAGAAGCTGCGAACGCAGGCAACCATACGTACACATTTGTGACACAATGATAATTTTCCGAGGATACTACCTGGCAGATTAATTTATCCGTAGGTGAAGAAACCGGGCCTTAATCACATATTCACTGGGGTGATAGGTATGTAGATAAACTATAATATTTTAAAAATAATTACCACTATCTGCCGTTACTTTATGATTATAAAAACACTTAGAGCCAGTTTTTCAATTGGGTTTTAACTTTAAACTCCGTTTTATTCCTATGGAATCAATTGTCCTTACAATTGTTACCATGGGAATAAAGCGAAGCTTAAAGTTAAACTGAGATGAAGAAACTGGGCCTTAGTAAATTACTTTGTTGATATCATGTTTAAAATAAATTTGTTTGATATGTGCTATGCATTTTTAAACCACTGAGACCCGGTTTCCCCATCACAGTTTAACTTTAAACTTCGCTTTATTCCCATAGTAACAATTGGAAAGATAATTGTTTCCATAGGAATAAAACGGAGCTTAAAGTTAAACTGTGTTGGTGAAACCGAACCTGAGTAATTTAAAAAATTACGTGAAACAAGAAAATAATAATAAACAAACTCATACAGGAAAATGGCAGATACTTAATTGAAAAATATGAAGTCAAAGACAAGCAAGAAGCATAATAAAACGCGATAAATAAAATTAATACAGGAAGATATAAATAAAAAATATAAAATGAAAAACAAAGTCAAATTGCCAAGCAAATAAAAAATGGAAATAATAAAACTATGTTCACATAAAATAACAAGCATTTTGAGACAATTTGAGAGAGTATCTTAACTTTTTGTTCTTGACATCACAATTTTTATAAAGTTGACAATTTGACAGAATCAGCAAAAACTGCTCCCCTTAGAAAATAAGATTTCACTAAAAACAGTTTAATAATGACTTTACTATGTTTTTGGAGTCGTAATAAGTCATTGTAAACGTAAAGTAAAAATTAACATATTAACATAAAAAGATAAACTTTATTTGACGATTCCACACCTAAAGATAAAGAGATATAGGCTCTAGAATAAGAAAATTTGAAATATAATGTTGAAAAAAGTCCGTAATAAAATCAATAGTCGCATATATAAATAACTCCAATGACTTTTTCTATTCCAGAACAAATGAACGAGCATAACATTCAATATACATTTCACTTATTGAAACCTTTACGGTTTGTTGAATGTTATTCAAATCCCTTTCTCTTTGAATACGTCTGTTTGGAAAGACTAGCAATTTACTTTTATGTTTTTCTTTTCTGATCTAAAGCACTTATCGAATTCCTATTTATAGTTACGGAAACGCCAACGATACTAAGCATGGCATTTACAGTTTCATTTTATTGCTGTTCTTTATGATTAAACTTTAAAAAGAGGTCATTGTTAAATTTTGCATACAGTGCAGTTGCTATCTTAGTATGCCATTGTTAATTTAACAGATGCTGCAATTTTTAAATAAATTAATTAATCGATCGCATTATTTAAAGTAAATCGAACGTATTATATGTAAAATGTGAATTTTAAAAATTAATTAGTAAAATACTGCAAGGTAAAAATGAACGACACGCAAAATTAATACCGCAAGAGAAAAAGGTTACGTGCAAATGCTGGCCCACTTAATAATTTAATCAATTGTGGTGTTGTTTTTAATGGTGGACAACAGCGAAAATAAATTTCGTTTGTCTGGGCTGCCCGAACTTAGAAACAAGGTTTCTTTCTAAGTTTCGCAGTTTTATTTCGACAATTTACTACCGAAGACGTTGACTGATGTCAATAATAAATGGGAAGGATCTCTTACGGAAAGCAGCGGATAGATATAAACTGAATACGTTTTCCGTGTTTTGACAATTTACGATCAACCCTTGTTATTCCCTTTTCAATAATCTGAAACACTTAGGCGAGGACGCTTTATCGATTCTATGCCGCGAATGATGCTTCGGAATGACACCTTTAAAAGATTCCGAGATTGTTTTTCCGGAATCTCAAATGTACTTTTATTCTATAGTAAGAAACTTAAGGAGGAAAAACACAGCAATTACAAAGGGCAGGTTTTGATTTCGTGTATAAGCCGACGTATTGTGTGACCAATTGCTTGGATATTGTAGGAGAAATGTTTTACAATAATTAAAACCCTTTTTATATGTATGTGGAGCTAAACCACACTTTAATTTAAAATCACATTAAGAATAGGAAAACTGATATTTTTTACGTTAAAGTAACTTTAAGGTTGCGTTAACTTTACGGGCAGACCTACCGCTTTTCCATAAATATGTTTGACTCTTGCTTAAAACGACAGCCCTAGGAATGTTAGAAATGTCACAAGTCTCCACTAAAAATTTGACTCAAAATTCTCCAGTTTGACATGGCAAACCCTAAAGACAACTCAGCTTTAATTTAAGGTTCATTTTCAAAATAGCCCTAAGTGTTATATGCTTTTATATTTAAACTAAAAATGATATCGATTAAATAGAAAGACTCTGTACAAGTCTGTGTATTGTAAAGACAAATTAACTTGACTCCAATGATATAAAAAGTGCATTATTTTCGGTATTGATTTATGTGCACCCAATCTTCATAGTCATGTGCGTTTTCTCACGACGGAACGTATTGCTTCGCATATTTATGGGGATACATGTACAGGGGCTACTATCCTGTTTCATATTTGTGGAAGTTTATTTTCAGAACACACAGATATGAAATCATAAATAACTCTGGGATTCAATTGCGTGGAGTGCTGTACGAGAAAGCGTACGTCGCAAAAATATTGTTGTTTTACAAGAGAATTTTAAATAAGCTGCTGGAAGGGATATGTAGATGCGGTTTTTAAGGTTCAAATCTATTTTCTGTTTAGTTCAAATGAAATAATCTGTGTTGTTTATTAACATTTGTTTGAACGAAACGTACAGTCGTACGAAAAATAAAAGTTATGCAAGTTTCCCAAAAAATTAAGTTTAGTTATATGGGTAGCTCTATTCTTATAGTTAGTGTTTCTTGATAGTTGCTTGTATGGCTGAGTTTTAAAACTTTTTGTAACGGTCTTGGCAGTATATGTATATTAATGGACAAAGTTACCTTCTTCAAAATTTTTCCAAAATTTTGCGATTAATCAGAAAATACATTTTTACCATTTCCAAAGCAATTTCTAACTGGCTCAATCCTGAAATTCTATAGACTTTATCTATATTCATAGTGTGAATCAATGACAATAAAAATTATTGTTAAATACGTCTTGTAAGAATCGATTCAACAACATAAATCTTTTTTATTGCCTATTGCCTAGGATCTAGAATATGAAAGAGAGAAGGAAAGTTCAAGAGAATCAGTGCACTTCTAAAAAAATTGTTAGAAACTGAAATTTTAAGCAACAATGAATTTAATTTTATCTAAACTCATCTTCGTTAAACGTGGATACTTCTAGGTACAACTTTATTTAAATTAAATTAGGACAATTTACTGACAGAAAATAATTTTGAATTAAAAAAAAAACTTTATAACGAAGAAAATTCAGACGCATGTAAAACCGATGACTTCATCTGCAGAATTGCTCCCCGAACTTTCTTCTTTTGCCCTATCTATTACGAGTTCCAGGGTGACGTACTAGTTTCGGGGTTTCTTAGAAAGCCCACGCACTGGAAGCTGCATTTCATGCAACGCATAGAGCTTTCTAATGAGCCACCGTTAATTCATGTTCTGCAATGCAAGCTTCTTCCTTTTTTTATATAATATGATCCCATTGTAAGCTGAATAATGCTTTCGTTATATAAGCTGCATGTTTTTGATTTTTCTATTTTCATATGAATCATACTTCGACCTGGTTTCTAATTAATAAAGTTTCTTAATTAAGTAAAGTGTATGGAATTGGACGGAAAAAAAATTTGGTAAGAATCTGTATTCTTTCTTACACAACAATTAATTTTTTTTATTATTCTTGAATTCTGAAATAAAGTTTTAATATCTGAAATTTTGAGAATATTTTAAAAATTGGAAAATTCAGTTTCTGCAACATTTAAAGAAATTTAAAGTTATTTTCTGGTCTGGAGACTTTTCAATAAGCTGAAACTGATATATGTTAAAAAATCGCATTGAAATCTTCTTTAATTTCCGAGAAATAACAATTTTTATTTTGGTTGATAGGTATAAATAGGTTTTCAGATAAGCACAGATTATTAGCATATAAAATTTTCATAATTGAAGTTTGTTCTTGTCCGATGAAAATTGTAAGTATAAAGTTTTTTTTTAATCTCGAAACAGACAAAAATATGAAAGGAACACACTCAACGTTTCGCTATAGATTTATAAATCTATAAGGGAACACACTAATAGATTTATAAATCTGTAGCGAAACGTTGAGTGTGTTCCCATATTTTCCAAATTTCTGTCCGGTTCGAGATTAAAAAAAACTTTTTACTTATAAAATTTTCGTTATATCGTAAGAAGCTCCTTGTAACAAATTAAGTTGCGACGAAAATTTCATATGTTTTAAAAATATTAAAACCAAAATGCAATCAAAGGAGTGGCTTTCTTGAATTTTGATGTGGTTGGAACGTCAATACACCATTCATAGCTTTGCAAATTAAAAAAATAAATGACAATGATCTGTAGATACCAAATATGTAAAAATATACAGGCCGTTCCATTCAAAGTAAGAAAATTGTCGGTTTCGGCAAAACCGGAAGTCGTACGGTGCCCAGTGATATGTCGGAAAATTCAGCTTTATATTTAATTTACCGATCCTGAATTTTATGGAAGAAATAAAAATTCACATAGCGTGGACATCCATGTTGAGTATTGGACATGGGTTTATTAGAATCTATATTTTTCTTGTTTCTTTGTTTGTACAAAATTATTTTTGTTTAGCAGCAATATTGTGTTGGTTTCTTTTCCAGACTTCTTCCATTCTGTTCTGTCCTGCATACTCTGTCTTATGTTTATCCATTTTACGTCTCTTTCTACCGGTAACTTCCTTACTTCATCACTCCATACTTTCATAGGCTTTCTCTCTGCTTTCTTTTTTCTTTCATGTTTATTCTTCTTACTAATTTCTCCCTATCCATCTTCATTACATGCTCAAGCCAGCTCAGTTGTACTTCCTCCATTGTGAATTGAATTGGTTTTATCTGTTAGTTCACCCTATAAGTATAGGGAGTCTCTTACAACACATGTTTTTGTGTTTCCTTTTATATTTCTGAGGAATTTCATTTCGACACTTTGTAATTTACGTCCTTGACCTTCTGATGTCTGTTGTCATCCACTGAAGCGCATAAATTATGATAAAATGATTTTCTTTAAATAAAACTGCGACACGAGATTTCTTCTAACATCTCTTCTATTTATTAAAATTAATTTCATAACAATTTTGTTTTCTTGTTGCTCTTAATATAAGATTGTTAACGTGGTGCAAATATTACTCTCATCGTAAGAATTGGGGAACCGCTTTCTTGAATATTTGCCGATTTTTTGTCCTCTGTTATCTTTAATCCCAAATATTTAAAAATCCCTAAACGCTTGTGAATTCGGCATTTTTTTGCAATTATTCGGACCACATCGTTTTTTATATTCTGCATAGTTAATTACATTTTAGTAAAACAAAAATATTAAATTCCTTGTTTCTTTATTTTTATTGCGTTTTTTATAGTCTCTAACTGATACTGCTTTTCTAAACTTATTGCGTAATATACTATTGTTAATAATTTTTAAGCGACAGTTCATAATTACAGCCACCCAGCAAAATGTTTAGTATTGTTAACTTTACATCACAAAAAGTGTGTACTGTTACGTTTCTAGGGTTTATGTTTATTTATTTAAACGAATAAAACACTCGATAAAAACTTAACCGTAATTTAATAAAGCTTAAAAACTAATTTATTTGTAATAATTTATTTTCACACTAAAATCTAACTTCGACGTTCGCTGTTAGAATTCGACTGACTGGTGAGTCAACCCGGGGCGATTTTATATCATTCGCCGCCGTCTGGAACTCTCTATGCGGGAAGATTCCAGTCTGTTCGATGTGACCCCGGTGTAGGCCCCGGTGGCGTGATGGCCGATGACGCACAACAGCGAACCGACCTCCTGACGCCCTCAGCGTGACGCAGCACTGAGCGGCTCGCCACACTGCCCCCTTCTTAAAAACGTTTCGTCTCGAAATGTTCCTGGTGATAGTCTTGAAGGAGGATGTCGGAATCTACAAGCTGGCCCATTCTTGCAATTTCCCGTCTGGAAGAAGTAGCAGTCTACGGTTTTGCTGTTGCTGGCTGTTGCCTGTGGGTGATGGCTGCAGACTAGGACTTCAATTCCCGTTCTGTGGAAGATGACTTCCAGCATGCTTCGTATTACTCTCCAGTCTAGTCCATCCAATCCGCAGCCCAATTTGGGGATGGCCAACTTCATCTGATGGTTCTCTATTAGCTGTCTCCTCAGGCTATATAGGGTTCTCCACATACTTTGATAGTCAGGTTTACCGCTTGATGTCTTCTTAGTGACTAAATAATGCACGTGGCGCCTCCGATCTGCCGTCGAATCAATGATCTGCAAGCTCTTGCCTACCACGGGATGCTGTCTTCGTAGCTCCTCGATTTGGCCAAATTTCTTCCTAAACACCTGAGCGATTCCTTTGGACATTTTCAGGTCTTCTGCTACGCAGTGGGCCAGACTGTACTCCAGTGGCACTTTAAAGAGATCTTGTTGCTTCTCCGTGGTCACTCCAAACCGTGCCTTGCTTCCTTCGGCGTGATGAGACATGAAGGCTTCGAAGTTCACTTCGGAAACTTGCGCCCTTTGTACTGTCCCTTCATCTGCTTCTCCATGGTAAGGGGCTATCCGGTTGAAGTGGATTACTTTGGGTTTGCCATGGGGGACCTTCCTGATGCGGTAAACGACGTCGTTGATCCGTTTCATCACTTTGTAAGGACCTTCCCAAGAGGTCTGTAATTTTGGGGAGAGGCCTCGACGTCTTTGGGGGTTATAAAGCCAGACCAGTGCTCCAGGTTGGTATCCCCCGTGTTGAGCGTTGATGTCATAGTGCTCCTTCATCCGATCGCTGGCCGTCTGTATATTGTGACGCACTTGGTTGTGGATATCATCCATTTTCCTGCGTAATTTGCTCACGTAATCTTCGTCGGCAGAGACTTCGCCAGGCTTCACACCAAACTTCAGGTCGCAGGACAGTCTCGGCTCTCGCCCGAATACCACTTTCGCGGGAGTCTCCCCTGTTGTCTCATGAACAGATGAGCGGTATGCCATTAGAAACAGGGGGATGTACGTGTCCCAGTCCCTCTGATGATTGGAAACGACCTTGGACAAATGTCGGTTGATGGTTCTATTGAACCTTTCCACCATTCCGTCCGACTGTGGGTGGAGTGCAGTTGTTCTAGTTTTTCGTACGCCGAGCAGAGTACACACGTTCTTGAACAAGGCCGATTCAAAGTTCCTTCCTTGGTCTGAATGCAGTTCCATAGGTGCACCATACCGACTGATCCATTCCCTGACAAGGACTTCCGCAATAGTGACTGCCTCTTGGTTAGGTAGGGCGTAAGCTTCAACCCACTTGCTAAAGTAGTCCATTACCACGACGATGTACTTGTTTCCACCATTCGTTTCTGGAAACGGGCCGGCTTCATCGATGGCAACTCTCTCAAAAGGACTTCCGACGTTGTACTGTCTCATGGGAGCCTTACCCCGCCTGTGGGGACCGTTACTGGCTGCGCAGACTGTACACTTTCTGCACCAATCCTTCACGTCTTCCTTGCAGTTCACCCAGTAAAATCTTTCGCGCACCTTCTCCATAGTCTTCTTAACTCCCAGATGCCCTCCGGAAGTTCCATCGTGAAGTTCCCTCAGAACTTCTGGCACCCTATTCTTGGGGATTAGTAACTGTGTCTTCTGTTCCATGCCTTCTGGATTCTCCATGCTTCGTCTCAGAAGACCACGATCCAACACTATGGAGTCCCACTGCGCCCAGTATGATTTTACGGACGGTGCACATGGTGCTACCTCTTCCCAGGTAGGCCTCGCGTCCCTGCTTTTCCACTCTAGCACTAATTTCAAATCCGGGTCGTTCTCCTGGTCTCTTCGCAGTTCTTCGGCTTGCCATTTGTCGTCAACAATGGCTGTCCTCGCAGTCGTGGCTACTTTCTCGTCCAAACGACTACAGTGCTTACAGTCTTCGGCACAGGGTCTTCTCGACAAAGCATCGGCATTTCGATGGCTAGTTCCTGCCCGATGCTGAATTTCAAAATCGTACTCCTGAAGTCGTTCGATCCATCGTGCAACTTGCCCTTCTGGGTTCTTGAAACGGAGAAGCCATTTTAGAGCGGCGTGGTCGGTCCTCAGCAGGAAGCGTCTACCATACAAGTACTTGTAGAAGTGTTCTATCGTTTTTACGACGGCTAGCAATTCCCTTCTTGTGACGCAATAGTTTCGTTCCGGTTTTGATAGCACTTTACTGAAGTAGCCGATCACCTTCTCTTGCCCCTCTTGTATCTGGGAGAGTACGCCACCAATCCCAACGTTGCTAGCATCTGTGTCCACGACGAACTTGCCTTCCGGGAGAGGATAACTCAGAATAGGAGCACTAACCAAGTACTGCTTTAGTTGTTCAAAGCCAATTTGACACTGTTGGTCCCATTCAAATGGACGACCTTCTTCAGTGAGTTTTGTTAACGGCTTAGCAATGTCTGCAAATCCAGGAACGTAGCGCCGATAGTAAGTGCAAACTCCTTATTTGGTGTTTATTTCTGGGAGTTGGCCAGTCTTTCACCACCTGAATCTTCACAGGGTCCACGGCGATTCCATTTCCATTAACAATGTGCCCCAGGTAATTCACTTCCTTCTGGAATAGGTGACACTTCTTGAGGCTAAGCTTTAGGCCAGCTCCGCGAAGCCGCTGGAACACTCCTTCCAGGTTCCTTAGGTGGTCGTCGAACGTCTTTCCCACGACAATTATGTCATCAAGGTACACCATGCACGTTGTCCAGGACAGACCTTTCAGAACCGTCTCCATTAACCTCTCGAATGTCGCTGGGGCATTACATAATCCGAATGGCATCACTGTGAACTGCCACAGACCCATACCAATGGAAAACGCCGTCTTTTCTCGATCTTCGGGCGCCAGCTCCACTTGCCAATATCCACTCTTTAAGTCCAAAGTTGAGAAGATCTTTGAGCCGGCTAGGGTGTCCAGGGTATCATCAATCCGTGGGAGGGGATAGCTGTCCTTCTTGGTGACATTGTTGAGTAACCGGTAGTCTACACAGAATCTGGTGGACCCATCCTTCTTCTTCACAAGCACTACTGGTGACGCCCACGGGCTGCTTGATGGTTCTATCACATTATCCTTTTCCATCTCGCGAATAATGCGTTCCGCTTCCTCACGCTTTGCCAACGGTAATCGCCTTGGAGCTTGACGGATAGGTCTTTCTTCTCCAGTCTCTATTTTGTGTTTCACGACATCAGTTCTTCCCTTGGATCCATCTTTTACCTCGAATACATCTTGATAACGGCCGATCAGATTCTTTGCTTTCGTCTTCTGGTCTGGAGTCAATTCCTGGGCTGTTGACATAACCATTTCCCATAATTTCTTTGGGACTTTCGCTTCTGGCACGTTTGTTTCAAGTTGCCGGGAGATGGAGGACACCATGGTGCAGCTTCCCAAGATTGTTCCTTTCTTGATATTGACAGAGAAACAATTGACGTTCATCAGGCGGACAGGTACTTCCTTCTTCGCCGTCAACAACATTTTCCCAACGAGGACTCCTCTTCCAATCCTTTGATCATCAGTATTAGGTTCAACCATAATGACTTGACCATCTTGAAAAACACCGTCCAGTTTTGCGTCGACGATAACCTCAGTCCTGCTGGGTAATACAACGTCTTCAGCGAGGACTACTCGTGCGGCCACGTCCCCTCGTTGATGTAGAACCAACTCCTCATTATTGACCGCCATCACGCCACGCTTTAAGTCCAATTGGAACCCGTGGGCACACATGACGTCCATGCCCAAAATTGCCTCGTCCTCTATATCTGCCACCAGTGCACGGTGTTTTATTGGAGTTGAACCAATGGTGATGATAACCTCTACTTCACCGTGGACAGTTGCTGATGTTCCAGTTGCAGTTTTCAGTTTCCACTTGGTCGGCTCGGTGCGTCCAGATGACTTAATGACGTCGGGTCTTAGGATGGTCTTCGTCGCACCGGTATCCAACAACATGGTGTGAGGAATGTCATCAATGGTGACATCCACGAAGACACTGCTGGTTAACTGCCGTAGGGATATTACTTGTTTGGCTTTCGTCTTTGGGGGCCTTTGAATACGGGTCGACGTTTGCCCCTCTGCACCGACCCGGCTTAGTTTAACTGTGGCTTCCTTGGATCATGTCTGGGCTTTGGACATCGCCTGCGAGCATGTCCTTCCTCCTGGCAATTCCAACACACCAGCGGCTTCTTCTGCTTGAAGACCTGTTCCACAATGCGGCGAACATCCTCGGCGGTGGTATACTCCCTGGGTCGCTCCTTTATAGCAGATCCCACCTTGGCGTTAGCGGATTCTTCCTCTTCTTCCTCTTGGAAGTCCATAGCCGCTCGCACCTTGACATGCCCTCTTGAGACTCGTCTCGCCGCTTCAAATTCCAAGGCATAAGCCAATGCGTTCTTGGACGTCTTCGGATGGGTCATTCTCAATGCCTGCTGGTTGTCTGGGTCACGGATTCCATCTATGAAGGTCTGCACCGTCAAACATTTGAGGAATTCAACAGGAGCTGTGGGATATGCCAACTGGGCCAGACGCGCAATGTCTGCTTCGAATTCCTGAAGAGTTTCTCCGGATTTCTGACAGCGATTCCTCAACTGCGCATGGTATACCTCGGTCAGATGGGCCTGTCCGTAACGCATTTCCATCCTATTCACCAGCTTGTCGAAGTCTTCTTGTTCCTCAGGCGGCATCGTCTGTAGCACATCGATAGCGTCCCCTCTCAAGGCCACAATTAACGAAGTGGCTTTTTCGCTAGCCGTCCATCTGTTCGCCTTTGCTGCTGCTTCGAACTGTTTGAAATAGTTGGGCCATGAAGACTTTCCATCGAACGTTGGTGGTTTTATTTTCAGTTTAGAATTTTCTGCTGGTCCTTCCACAATTCGGGTTTCATTATTTTCTAGTACTTCTATTGGTGGCTGATCCCCGAACACTCGCAACCCCGCCATGATTTGTTCCAGATTTTTGATTTTATTATCCTGCTGGAATATTATTTCTTCCACATTTTCTTGCAAGTTCCTTGTTTCTTCCGATATTTTTACCACTAGTTGATCTTCAAGTCCTTTTGTTTGTTCTAGAAATTTCTCGTCGAAATTTCTGGATTGCTCTCGAAATTTCTCGTCTAAGTCTCTAGATTGTTCCAACAATTTATTCTGTAATTTGTCGAAATTTCCAGCTTGTTCTAGAAGCTTCTCCTCTAAATTTCTGGATTGTTTTATTAATTTAGTTCGCAACTCGTCTTTGAAGTTTACAGATTGTTCTCGAAGTTCGTCCTTGAAATTTCCAGATTGTTCTAGAAGTTTCTTCTCTAAATTTCCAGACTGTTCTTGAAACTTCTCGTCCAAATTTCTGGATTGTTCTCGAAGTTCGTCCTTGAAATTTCCAGATTGTTCTAGAAACTTCTCGTCCAAATTTCTGGATTGTTCTCGAAGTTCGTCCTTGAAATTTCCAGATTGTTCTCGAAGTTCGTCCTTGAAATTTCC
Organism: Prosopocoilus inquinatus; assembly: GCA_036172665.1. Classification (NCBI taxonomy): domain Eukaryota; kingdom Metazoa; phylum Arthropoda; class Insecta; order Coleoptera; family Lucanidae; genus Prosopocoilus; species Prosopocoilus inquinatus. The sequence continues at coordinate 50,077,267 of CM069870.1, forward strand.
AGATTGTTCTAGAAGCTTTTGCTCTAAATTTCTGGATTGTTCTCGAAGTTCATCTTTCAGGATTTTATTAAAATCGGCGGGACCACACGAAATTTCGAAAAGGAACGTCTCTGGATCTTCACCAGCTGTCAACAAATCGGATCGGAGACGCTGTTGAAGTGCGCCTTTCAAACCACAGGTTTCTAACTCTCGTTCTTCCAATTCGGTTTTTAATTCGGCCACTTTTAAGTCTTTCAACAACACTTTTCTCGTAGCCATTGTTTTTTTTTCTGATACTGTACTTATTTAATAATCTGATTAAATTTAATTTACTTTAAATTGTTTATTTATTTGCACAAACCCGCACACCGACACCACTGTTACGTTTCTAGGGTTTATGTTTATTTATTTAAACGAATAAAACACTCGATAAAAACTTAACCGTAATTTAATAAAGCTTAAAAACTAATTTATTTGTAATAATTTATTTTCACACTAAAATCTAACTTCGACGTTCGCTGTTAGAATTCGACTGACTGGTGAGTCAACCCAGGGCGATTTTATATCATTCGCCGCCGTCTAGAACTCTCTATGCGGGAAGATTCCAGTCTGTTCGATGTGACCCCGGTGTAGGCCCCGGTGGCGTGATGGCCGATGACGCACAACAGCGAACCGACCTCCTGACGCCCTCAGCGTGACGCAGCACTGAGCGGCTCGCCACAGTACTTTTTTTGACCGCGACAATATTGCTTAAAAAGAAAAAAATCATTTTTATGCTTGGAAAACATCGCTATTTTGTGGTATACGTCATTGCAAAATGAAAATCAACTGATTATTTATATTTTGTGGCTTATAAGAATGAAACCTTGAGTGGATTGGTTAAAATTATGATCAAATGAAATCAGAGCAGTAGATGAAGGAAAAATATCAATAAGAAAATAAGAACCAAAATGGCTTGTATACATACGGTGTGTCCACAGAATATCTGCAATGGCAGATTGACATGCAATTTTGGTATATTTTAATTGTTTCAATTGTTTTAAGCATTTCCTTTGTTAAAAAATTGAAACCGCAGTTAAATTGGCCTTATAAATTAATCCCCATCCACCTCTACGCACTTTTCTATCCTGTACCTAAATTCCGTATACACGTTTGTTAACGTTTCAATTTCTGTTTCACTAATTACCGTTGGTATTTTTTCATTCAAAATTTAGTTTTTACCATGATCAATGTATTGGTCTAAAATGTCCGATAAATCTTCTGGGTAAATGGTCGTCAAGCTACCCTTTAAGTAAAATTGTGGAATATGCAGGACATTCATCCTGTTGAAAATAAATGTTTTCCAAACTCATATCCGCCAGTGACGGCAAAGCAAAATTTTCTAACATTTGCAAATAACTGATTTGATTCAGATTTTCTTCCAAAAAAGTAAGGGTTAATAATTTTATCATATCCCACATTAGAGGTGTTAATTATCAATAAGAGCTTAAGGAATAAGTTTCATTAATCATTTTGACAGATTCGGGTAATGCGATAATTCTGAATGTAATTTGAACAAATTTTTGAGAGTAAGTACCTAAGCATGTTTTCTGTATTTAAAGCCATAAACAAGACAGTTCGTGAATTTTTCTATAATTTTTGTAAGTTTTAATGCAAGCAAAAGTTTTTATAAACAATAACTTTTTTCCTAAAATGTAAAATAAAAAAAAAATCCTCTATTGCAGAAAACCCGTGGAAACAGTGTGCAGTGCTTTTTTTAACTGTTACTGTTCCCTACGTGGCAAAAAATTGTTTATATTTCATTTTATTTTAACTTAAACTGTATGAAAATATTTTGTTTATTTCAGGAGCAAAGTAACTACATTTACAATTAGGAATAATACATTTTTTGAGCATATTTTTTGGGCATGTTTACGTATTTACCAAATTGTTTATTTTATTAAAACAATTCTATTAAAAATATAACAGAATTCAGAGGCGTTTATAATTTACTATTATGTATTCTTCGCGTCATGAAATGTTTACAGCTGCGAATTCTTTTACAGGGTGTTGAAAAATTTGTTTCCCAAATTTCTAGGACAAGTAAAGGATATCAAAATAAGACTTTTTTGTTATATACCTTAGGCCCGATTTCTTCACCTCCTGATGTATTTATCTGCCATATAATATCCTAGCAAATCATTATCGACACAATGGTTTTGGTATTATTTGACTGATAAACTTATTAGGAGGTGATCGGAAATTAATAACTACTTTTTAATACTCTAAAATTGACTTAATGTTGCAGAAACTTAAAGAAATTATTAACCTACCAAAACGAGGTAATTAAATGAATATTTTTTTTATTGTAAAAAGTCGTAAAAGTTCCCGGGATTTATTTACACACAATTTTTGATATTTTTTGTGAAGGACTTTCTGTCGGAAGCAAATAATAGTAGACAAAAACAGTTTCCTGTAATTATTCTTTCTCAAAATGATATCAATTAAAGATGAGTTTACAGATAATATTTAAAAAAATCGAAAGTTTTTAGATTTAAGACTTTTGTAAAATTTATTAATTCGGCTTTAATCAATACCATTTTGAGAAAGAATAATTACAGGAAACTGTTTTTGTGTCTATTATTTTTTGCTTTCAACTGTAGTTTATTCGACACCAATACCAAATGAAATGAAGCTGGTCGTAATGTTGAAGCCAGTGGCGAAATACGAGCGAATTTTGGAATTTTTGAAAGCAGAAGACAATTATTAATAAAGACATCATTGTCAGATATGTATGCAAGTTAGGAGCAACAGTTTTGAACATACGTTGTAAAATAATTTAAAATACACTAAAAAATTATTTCGTTTTATATAGAATGTTAATAATATCTTACGTTTCCACAATATTAAGTAGCTTTTACAGTTCGTGGTCCGTGAGACCGTGATACAAATAGACTCCCTGAATCACTGTTTTACGGTGTCGTAGACAATAGATTTCTTAAACCCGTCGTCCGAAGAATGTCAATTATCTTCATTCCTATCTTGTGTAATTGTGACTCGTTTATTTTAATGATTCACAGTTCTCTTAACTCAAAAGAAACAACGAATTGAACAGACACATTCTAGATTAAAATTTAATGAAAAATTTAATACAATTAGCATTTTTTAGAATTTAAAATTCACAAAAAGCATCAATAAATTGTCTGTAAACAATTTCCCGGAACTTTTACGACACCCTGTATAATAAAAAAATTAATCAATTAATTACATCGTTTTGGTATGCTAATAATTTCTTTAAGTTTCTGCAACATTAAGTCATTTTTACAGTGTTAAAAAGTAATTATTAATTTCCGACCCTAAGTTCTATAACAAGGAAGTCTTATTTTGGCCTCCTATACTTGCTGTAGAAATTTGGCAAACGAAGTTTTCAACACCCTGTACACATTTTTCTCATAATGTGTGACATCAATTCTCACCTTTTTTAAAATAATTCGAATTCAAAATAATTTTTGAATTTTAAAAACTACTATTAAAATTTGAAAGAACGCTTAACGTTTCACTGTGGGCAAAGATATCAACCGATATTTTCTTACTATTTTCATCGGATAAGAGTCGACTTCAAAGGGCTTAAAGTATTTAAAAGTATTAACGTAATGAAGTGCACTTAAAGATTTGACTACTTGTAATCCCTAGATGCAATTTTATATCCTTCACAGTACCAACCTGCGCATACTTCATCGGGGAAGACTGCACCCCAGGGAAGTACCTGCATGCACATTGCGCATTAAATCTAGGTTATGCAAATATTTTTCTTGTTGCACACACAAATTACCAATTACATTAGTGGATGCGGCGTTCGCTGTTTGTCAGAGTTGAATTCGATGCCGATGTTTAACAATGGAGAACGTGCTTTTAGTTTTCTTTTAGAGCGAAGGGAAATTGCTGCGGTAATTGAGTTTTACATTGTACGTATGTACGTACTGCAAAACATTTAGCGAACAAATAAAAAAATACAATTACCAACTAAAAGGATTTACGACCAAAACTTCAATTTAAAAAAGTATTTTGTAAATAAATAAAGAACTCAATGTTTAATCTCTGTGTTCAGTAATTAAGTTTATTTATGAACATGAGCTTGTCCGTTATAAGAAAAATGAATTTAAAACGTTTTTATTTCACGTACGATTAATCTGCTTTTTAGGGTGTCGCTCTTTTGAATATTGGATCTTTGTTAAAAACTTTTCTTAGTTACAGGAATTACTCGCTATTCGTTGGCGAGATTAAATTTCTTTAAACAATTGGTCCTTGGTAACTGTAAATCAATACTAATTCAAATCCGTTCGCTTATTCAGGAAAACATTTAATTATTCCGAGCGACCAAATTCTATTTTCAACCGCAGTATGTTCCAATTGCTGACAGTACACGTGGAAAGCTCACTGTAGACGTTAAAAGTTTCAACTTGCTCATTACCACTTACCGCTGACCTATTAAACTTAGAATAATTCAGAAGACAAACATAGCCAATGAATCTCACCTCATTTATATAACAGCTTGGATACTCTATTAGAGAGAGAGTAATAGAAGTACATTATGGTTTGAAATCGGCATTTTCTAGAAGGGATGTTTTATTAAATTAATTTAATAAAATTCAGCGAAAATAAACAAATTTAAAACTCTTGTGTAGGAAGAGTATTTAAAAATAGAAGAAAGTTCCGTTTACCAATTTGTACCAAAATTGGGAATATTTTTCGATAAACATTTAAAAATAACAGGAAAACGTGCAAAACGTGAATCTATAAAATTTCGTAATGTTTAGGATCCAATGAATCGCGTTTACAAGAAAGGAGATTGATCAGAAAAATCATTGCTCCTATTCCTGTGTATCAAAAGTTTTGGAAAAATTACTTGTGACAATTTTAAATTTCATAGAAAAATATAGCATTATTAACAAGTCAAAATGTCAAGTCAAATGTTCTGACCAACCAGCAATGATCATTGATTAGGACCAGTTGAAGTTTAAGCTTTTTTTTTAAACGTCGTGATTCAGAAATGTCTCCCGTTATTTTCAGGGTGAATTGAACATCAAAAACTAAGGTCGCCTTTTTATATACTTTTGTTCGAAAAGTGAGAAATATGAAATTGGTAAATTGGTATTAACATTACGTAATAGGTGCTTCCGAACTTCTAAACCTCAATTACTCCAAACCGGTTGAGTTTATCGAAATGCAATAAGAGAACCTTTGTTGTGCCAAATAATCTGCATAAAGAAATTTTTGACGAAATATAAAAAATAAAAAGTTAGGGATAAAATACTAAAAGGTACCCCTACAAAATTACCCTTTAAAAAGGATAGAGGACCTGATAAATATGTCGGTAACGCATAGTTAGGTGCCTTATATCTGTGTTCAAAATATTAGCTTGAAGTTAAAGGATCCAGAAGATATTGCCAATAAACAAAATATTTCGTCCCTATTTCAGGGGTTATAACTCTCCTTATTCAGTTTTGGAAAAAATAATAGAGAGTTATTGCAAAAGCCCACAATTAGTGTTTACCATATTATAGTCGACGTTAAAAGAGATAAGGTAACCAAGCAGCGTTAGTTTGAATGACAGTTATTGCAAATCATTTGCGAATGTATGATTAGATGATACATAATTCGTTGTTGCGCCTCAAATATTTAGTCTGGCAGAAAATTTTACAGACAAACCATTCCCATCAAAATCTATCCTTAGCTTATCAATATCAATACGTTACGTTACTTTTTAAAATTTATACAACTTAGAAGAAGTTTTGGAAGCTGTAATCATAGGTCGAGGTAATGATCGGGATCATACAGCACTTCATTTTAAACCGTAAGATCGGCCAACATCCCATTATTAGATTCAACCTAAGAGGTTTTTAACTTGTCAGTTTTGTCTGTCTCCACATCGCCGGCATTCGTTGGAAATTATCTTTTAAAGCTCATATTGTAAGGGTTTATCGTTGTCTTTACTGCTGAGCAAAATGATCTTAAACGTTTAGTGCTAGGCGTAGACGCCAATAGATTCATTTTCTATAAGTAATTTAAAAAAAAAGTGTAAACCACAAATAAAATAAGGTCGACTCTAAACCGACGTAATTAAAATCAAACCTTAACGTTAATAAAGGAACCTTATGCTAAAATATTTCTGCGCATGCGCAAAAATCAAAATAGCCTTATTATGGTTTTCCTGCAACCACGGTGCCAATAACTCTCTATTATAGAGATAACTGGTACGTCGATGTATTACTTTGAGGGAGTGTTAGTAGAGCTCATTTGCAATTGATTTGACTATACTGGGTGTCTCACAACCTACGGAGGAGATTGAAAGGGCAGCTGTACGAGATCAAAATAAAGCTTTTTTCTTAATTCGCTTTTGACCAAAACCCAATAATAAGAAAGTTAGAGTAGTTTAACTGTCTTAATTTCTTCTTTAATTTGCATCTACGGCTTCTTAATTAATCAAAATTATTTCACAAACTGCAACTTTATTGTCAAATAAACTCTAAATTTATCGATACCGCCATTCATAAAATGTCTATGTGAATCTATTTCCAAGTTTTGTTTTATTGAATAGGCGGTGCAGAGCAATACGAAAATCCGTTTTTGGGCATTAAAAGAAAACATGAAGTAGTCGCAACTTTTATGTGACTACATTTATTTAGATAGTTGTTTCATGTAAAGCAGTGTTTAATTAACTCTTAAATACCCCAAATTTGAATTTAAAACATGCAATATTACTCCAGGTACTAACTTTTGTTTCTTAAGTAATTTCACTTTAAACTTTTGTAACTTTTCAGTTATTGTTTCTTTACCAAAAGTTTGTTGGGAAAAAAGCTTTAATTTGGTGTCCTCTAGCTGTCCTTTCAATCTCCTCCGTACGTTATGAGAATTGACTGTAGCGTACTCAGTGCTGAACCTCGCAGAGCCAAAATTAGTGCTGCAGCTTTATCGCAGTCATTCTAACCATTTAATAATAGTGCGCCCAAGTTCCACTTTATGCAGGTGTTTAGCTAAGTCTTCTAGTTTATCCTGGAACTGATTTTTCATTCCACCAAATTTCTCCTCAAGTTTATTGTCGAATTCAAATTTCAAATCCTTTATTGCACTATCAAATTGATTTCGGACAACATCATTTTTTCCTTCAATTTTCCCGTCACATTTGGTCTTAAGATCTTCGAACTTTTCATCAATTTGCATCTTCATACTTTCTATATTTAGATCGGTTTTTAAACTAAAAGTTTCCATTTTCATTTCCATACTTTCCATTTGTTTTCTCATCTCTTGCGTTAGTTCTTTCACGTTTTCGTTACCTTTTTCCATTCTTTCTTTCACCTCTTTCAATAGAGCTGCCGTGTCTTCAATTTCAAATTCAAATGTTTCCGGGTCTTTACCTTCATCTACAAGAGCTTGTTTCAGCCGTTCTTGTAAGATGTTTTTCTTTCTTCTAATTCCTCACGCAGCTCTTTCACTTTTAATTCGCATAGCTTCTTTCTTGAAATTTATTTTTCTATTTATTGGAGGTACGAACCCTTCGCTATCTAACTACATAACTAAACTCCTGGCGAACCGTACGGATTTTATAGTAGAGCTCTCTTTTGCTCGAACGAACTAGCATGAACGCGAAGCGTCAAATCAACCAATTCTCTTGTATGCTAATAACAAAACCAATAAAGTTTGGTTGGTTCACTCCTTGCGTGTCCCCACAGCTGGATGATATAATTTTGATTTAATGTTATTGCAATGAAATTGCAAATATGCAAATTGAAACAAGGGCGACACGGTCACTTCTCTTGTGATTAAGAAGTCATCTACCGAAGGTGGCATCATAGCTGCCGAAATACGTATATAGTATTAAAAAAAGTTTTTGTGGTTAGGAGGTTCAATCCAATTTCATTGTACTGGAAACCACACTCTCCAATACATTTCAATAATGTTATTGCCTTTACTTTAACAAACTTTCGCTTTTGTTCTGATCGCCTTACAAACAAAGACGACTGCTCGAATTTATCAGATTTATTTACTCTTGAATCGAGTTTAGCTTTTTCTTAAAGATATTTGAATTAACTTATTTCGAATGCCAAAATTATTATGTATATTAATTGTCGAATGTATTTACTACTTTTTTTTGGGTAGTTCTTGCTCGTGAGAATTGCAGAGAATATGAAACAAATAAAAAAAAACTTTTTAAAACGAGCTAAAAGTTATTCACTTTTGATAAAGCAAATAATTATATTTGCGAAACGTCAAGTAAGTCAATAAATTACCCTTTTAGCTCGTTTTAAAAAGTTTTTTTTTTAATTTGTTTCATATTCTCTGTATTTACTACATTCATTAAAAGTTTGTTTGTATGAACTTACAAAACTGCTTGAATTTCCAAATAATTTTAATAATCAACAGTTTGCGGTAGAACAGTTTAAAACGACCGACGTTTGCAAGTATCTTATTGATTTAAAGGGTTACCACTTACTACCGACTGCCATTATCCGATTATCACCACATGGTGACCTGAGGCTTCCAGAGATTGAAATGATTTGCAGTAATAATCGCATTGTGCTATCGGAGAATGCATAATGAATGAAGCAAATACTGCATATAGTGACATAATTTGCACCATAATTTAAATTCATTTTAACCAGATCTCACAACTTAACAGTAAATCTTTGTAGCCAATTAACTTCTACTAATGAAAGATTAAAAACCGTATCTTACTACCATATATTATAATGGAACATCTCGTGTAAATATGCATTACAAAAGTTATTTGTATCACTAGTCCAGAAACTATACTTTTGCGAGTATGAGCAGAAGCACGAATACCCGCAAAAAAGTTTCTGAATGCATGATACACAAATTTTTTTCGGACGACAAAGTTTTTAAATTAAAACAATTATTATTATTATTCTCTGATAACAACGAACAGATAAAACAGCGACATCTTACGATCGCTTTTTGATTTTACATTGCAGTAGGATAGACAAACTGAAGCGGATTTGCTCCAAATAAGTCTCCCATGCAAGGCGGCTATGCTTGCTATCAAAGCACAATGAAAGTTTTAAAAACTTTTGTTGCAAATCGTTTTTGATTGCAGTGAAAACCTCGAGCAGCCTCTGTACAGCTGTTTCAGCCCTGCTTGGGGCTTCTTCAGCAGAAACGTAGCTCGACATTCCCACGGTAAACAAAAACGACTTGTCCAATTTATTCGCAATTGCGATGTAAGAGTGATGAACAGATAAAACAGCGACATCTTACGATCGCTTTTTGACCTGACATTGCAGCAGGATAGACAAACTGAAGCAGATTTGCTCCTAATAAGTCCCCCATGCAAGGCGGCCATGCTTGCTGTCAAAGCATAATGAAAGATTTAAAAACTTTTGTTCGCAATTGCAAATAAATTGGACAAGTCGTTCTTGTTTGCAATGGGAATGTCGTCTCTGCTGACGAAGTCCCAAGCAGGGCTGAAACAGCTGTACAGAGGCTGCTCGAGGTTTTCACTGCAATCAAAAACGATTTGCATCAAAATCTTTTAAATCTGATAATAATTTCAATTATTTCTTAAAACCACAGTCTCCTTTACTCTTTTAGTTTATTTTCGTTTAAATACACTAACTGAAACACATCTTTATCATTTCGGTTTCAGTAATTAATCTGTTTCTAATGAATTTAACATACATAACATAAATGGTTATTTTATTATATATATTTTATATAATTTATATTTAAACACTACTTTCATAGGCAAAGAGTATTTGACTGAATCTTTGTTCGGCAAATAGTATTTTATTCTCCATGAAATAAAATTGTGAACTTTGTACGGCCTGTTCCTTTTGAAAATTAAATCGTAAGATTTTTGTGAATTTTTGACTATGTAGTGGCTATTGAAATAATTTTTGGTCTTAAGTTATATCTCAAAGTACTTAACAACGGAGTAGATACTGCAGAGAAATAGTAACTAAAAATACCTACTTACGGTTTCCTAAACTCAAGGTTATATTGAAACATCTGAGGCCCGGTATTTTCATTTCTGATTAACTTTAACCGTTGATTAATTCCTATAGAAACAATTATCTCTATAATTGTAACTATGGAAATAAATCAACGATTAAAGTTAATGGGCGATGAAAAGACCGGCCCTAAGTTCTAAATAGTAGAAGAAAAATTGCTTTGCTTTATTATTGTTATTTATTGTGTGCATTATTTTTATTTGGTTTGGCATTATTAAAAATTATTAAAAATAAAATCAGAACGAGAATACTGATATACTGAAATACTGAATATTTCTACTTCCTAGACGAGAATTTACATAAGTCTGTGTAATTGTTTTTCAAAAGTAACGAGAATACGCATAAATTTACTTAATTTGTAACATATTCAAAACAAATTATTATTTGCCCAAAATAGGCCAGTCAAATACTATTTGCCTAGGAAAGGAAAATCGTCTTTAAATATACATGAGCTTCAGAGAGTCATCTGGCCAGTCAAAAGCTATTTGTTTAAAATAACAATTTGTCTGCGACATACATCATTTACCTATTTCCCTAAACATTGTGAATAACATCCAGTGCACAAGCGAAGAACTCTTGATGGCGAAGGCATTACATTTTAAATACTACAGTTCTTGAAAACTAGGCAATGCATATGGTAATATGAGATTACTATAAAATGTTAAATCAGACACCAATATGAAAACAAGAAAGATATATTATTATGTCAGTGTTTGTAATTTATGTGCACCCGTATACGGTTTTTGCTTAGACACCTTTGATAGTGCTCATATCCTAAAGAGTTAACTGTTTGTATGAAGTTTATATTCGACCTGCGTAGGCGTGATAAAGCGTTTAATATTCTGATGGATTTAGATTAGTATAATATGAAGAATAGAAGAATTCAAACAATATCGAGTAAAATGCAGGCATGTACTATGGTGCTCACCAAAAACGATACTGACGCAGCAATTTGCTGGTCCTTACGGCGATATATCGGGTGGAAAGTTTCAAACCCGAACCTAGCAAAGTTGCATTGAGAACTAAGTTTCTGTAGATTACTGCTCGCCATTTAAAGATACAAAAATGGTAATGGTATGAAAGGGAAGAGAAAATTAAGGCCAATATTATCGTGTTAAAATTATTTATATTGCAGTAAAACTTTTGAAATGTAAATTAAATTTTCAAATTTCAAATGAAAAATGTAGTCGCCTTAGTATGTCAGATCTGAAGTTAATAACCAGAATTTTCTACAATAGGCTTCTGATTCAAAACAATTCAAAATAAAAGTTCATTCATCCGTAAAACATACTGATGATGAAAAATTTATGATTTATTTATTTGCTCTCCTTGCTTCACAAAATACATTCCTACTTTCTCGTTAATTTTGAAAAAAAAAAAAAATTATGGCTACTGAATTTGTGGAATTCATGTGGAAAGAATCGTTGTAACTTAAACGACAAGAGTACCTGTTAATTAGCCGGTATAATTATTCATAATCATAATACTTTTTGACTGACGTATAAATTATTTTCCGTTAACTGAAAAGAACTGACAGTTTCAAATCTGACAAAGGCGACTAAATTTTTCATTTAAAATTTGAAAATTAAATTTTTATTCTGAATGTATTAATATTTAGGAATAATTTTAACACGATAATATTGGCCTTAATTTTCTCTTTCCTTTCATACCATCACCATTTTTGTATTTTTAAATGGCGAGCAGTAATATACAGAAAGGTAGTTTTCAATGCAAGTTTGCTATGTTCGGATTTGAAATTTTCCACCCGGTATAGACTACGATCGGAACCGGTATTTACCGAAAAGATACGATCGTGATTATTTTCGCCGAAAAATAAGAAATATCTTGCAAATACTATTTAAGAATACTCATTACTATTAGAATTTTATAATGGAAATTTGCAAATGACATGCGACGCTACATCGTCGGCGTTGGTGGACATTTTGTTTAGTGCTTTTCTCGGTAATTATTTTACAACTTATATTATAATAATAATAATGTCTATTGTCACTGATTTAAGCAGATATGGACATTGTCAGTATGTATCATATAGATTAATACAGAAAAAGTCACAAATAATACAGTTATAGAATATAAACAAATTAAAGAAAAATCACAGTTAAAAATAGATCACAGGGGTGACTAGAAACAAAATGACTGAAAGAGAATGTATCATTCAATCCCGCTGTAGCAATAAGCACCGATTATTAACAAAGTGCGTATTTTTAAGCATAAGAAAATAAATGTAATATTTTTTCTGGAAATATATAATTATTACAAATGCTATATCAATGAAAAATAAAAGAAAAGGCGATGTCACGACCTAATTTACGCCCCATAAAAATAAATTAAATGGGTACTCATTACTCAGAAATGATATGAGCTCAAAAAATTCTAATAGCACCATTAAATTTCAATTAAAAGGTCGTTTAAATAATCTCTATACTTTTTTTCTCTCTGTTCAATTAAGAAAGTTATGACAAAAAATTTAATTTGTTAAATTTTTATTGTCTTGGTATAATTCCAAAAGTATGGAAAATTTTTGAAATTTTATAGGTTAGTTTATTTACCCTGTTGATTCTCTAGAATTAGTCCCATTTAACCGAATCTGTATCTCTTATAACATCGAAGATCCCCAAGCTGCGAATGTTATCTTGGACATGCTGTATGTGTAGATCTTGTTCTGTGACAAAAAAAAAACATAAACAAACTGACGAATATACAAACGGTAATATTTAATTAGTCGTTTTCACGGTAAAAGTTTACAGAATGCTATTTTATAATTTACTACAAATAGCAAGTACATTTTATGGCGTTTAATTATATTAAATTAATATTTACGTCGTTTCTATATTCCAGAAATTACAGAGCCATTGGTATAACCTTGTCGTGTTAAAGATTAATTTAAGCATTCTTGTAATTTCTGAACGGAAGAACGTATGTACCTCTGTATAATATGCATATATGTACACATATACATATGTGAGCTTTAATTTATTAATTAAACTAAAATAAGCACGCCAGATTTTCCTCCATAACGCTAACAGAAATAAACTACTTTCAGTTCCTCGCTATTACGCAAGTGTGAATTATGCATGAATTTGAAAACTAATTTTTCACAACTAAATTTCGGTTCGCGGAGAAAACAAAATAATTACCGAAAGTGATTTTCTGTGGAAACTGCTAAATGCAATTATAAATATGCATTTGCGTCGTTTATGAAAAGTAGATCGCAAATACGTACTGAAACGACCTTCAGGATCGATTTTTTACTCATTTTCCGCCTGACATAACGCTTTAACGGTTGGTATATTCTACGCCTTCGTCAATCTGGATACAATCAATACGGTTTAATTACTTTTAATTGCTATAGAGTTGAACCATGTGTTTTACCCGTGGCCGTAATAATTAACATTTTATGATGTGGGTGCACGATCATAGGAAACCAGTGTGATCTATGATCTCAGTTATACTGTTTCAGGTCCTTCTTATAATTTTATCCTTTAAGATACCTATAAATAACATAATGAGTTTCATGAATTTTCCATTTTCGATTTATATTATCACCTGCGATAAAAATTACTACTAGATTCTTCTATTTTTATTGCAGATAAATTCTATTGCAGAGTTTAATGTTCAAAATAAACTTTCGCGGAGTATAAATTAAAACAATATCCAATAATTGTTGATTTTGTCGTTAAGAAATTGATTATAATCTGTTGTTTGTCGATAACCAAATTATATATATTACTTTTTAATCAGAAATAAATTTATTCTTATTTGTTTGTTTCCTTTTACGTAAGAATTGATTTGAAAATTAAGCTTTCAAATATGTAACCCTGAAAGTCAATTCAATCGATGAACTTCATGTTTTATTCAACGAATTAAAATGACGCACAAGGAGTTCAATCGTTTGATGGGCACAATATTGACCGTTGATATCATTAGCGCACAATTAGGTAGTACCTATCGAATACAAGACACTTTCGATGGTAAATTGCGTTTACCCTTGTCATTACCTTCAGAAGTTCGACGTATTAACGTAGTTAAAAAAAACAGAGCATTTGATGATGGGGCACCTGAGTAAAGCGCATGACAGTATCATTAATAATGCAAAGAAATTTTATGTAAGAGGAATGGGACTTACAAGTGATGATTTATGTTTTAATAGTCAAGTCTGAACTTGCGGACGGCGGAAAATGTGGAAGAGCATTTGCTTGAAAGTTTCTTTGTAACGTTGGAAAGTATGAAAGGATTAAAAAAAAGTACAGTGAAAACCAGACACGGTTTGAGCGCTTGATGTAAGCTCTATGAATAACATTTTTTTTTTATTTCGGGAAAAAGCAACATAAACTAAAAAAAGGTACAATTATATACAGAGTATCCTAAGTTGAGCGGCCTATTAAAAGTTCTCCGGGAAAGGAATAACACAAACATTCCCTGATTTTGAGTGATCTTTCAGACTAAAATATTTTCAGTTTTATATCACTTTTATACCGGAAGTCGCCATTAACTTTCTTATTGAAAATGGAATGTTATTGCAAATTCCAATTCTAGACATTATTCTAAGCAAAAATTGTTAATGCTTCTTACACTTAAATGTAACGGTTTTTTTTTAATATCTTCAAATTTCAGCCCAAAACTCGGTTTTCGTAAATGGAACACATAAACCAATGGATATAACCTTAATATACTGAGGTGCCGTAAAAATAAAAGAATTTTGGAATTGCGGCTACATGCTCTCCTCCCTTTAAGGAAACGGATTATTTAGTACCACCTGGAACATGTATAAAAAGGCTGAAGCCTGAATCTGTGCCTCGATATTTCTTAACTTCCCGCTGCATTTACAAGCACAAAATAAAATAAAAGATAACATACCGACGAAAAAATTTCAGTGAAAATCGCTGATTGCTCTTCACATTTGGAAGCAAGAATTCCTAAAATCCAAACAGATGAAGAAATAGACGAACTTACAAATGTTAATTTAACAGAAAGTGTACCTTTTACACAAACTGAAAATGATTGTAGAATTGTGAACAGAAGCCAAACTAAAAACGAATAAAAATTCTTAATCAAAAGATTCGGAAAAGGAGCAAAAAATAAACAATTTAAAATAATTAATTCCACGGTTAAGAAAGAATATCTTGTTAAGTAAAGAGAAAGGAAATACATTAATAATCTGTTTCAAGGTGTCAGTCTAGAAATTTTCCAAAATGAGTTAAAAATCAGAAAGAAACATCCAACTACAGTGCTTTTGTTTTATTCTGCAACATATCCCTAAGTTGTATTTTAAGATAAGCATGTCAAAGCACCCTAAATCTAGGCAACCAACATAACACTTGAGGTTGTTTACTCCGCGTTTATACTCGATCTGTCATGTTGACTGTTTCATGTGACAAACATTACCGTGAAATCTGTGAGCAATTAAATTATTTTTAAAAATTAAAATGACTTAATAAGTTTGTTCGTAGAGAGTATCTGACTGGTCAAACTTATTGGCTTATGGGTATCATTCAGACCAAACAGTACGTTGTTTATTATTCCTACCACACGTATACTTTTTCTCTTGAACTGCATGTGACTGCAATATAATAAGTGTACGTTTTCTTGTGCTCACTATCTGTTTAAAAATTATGAACATGAAGAAAGTATAAAATTTGTTTTATTTCAAAGTGTATTAGACATTTTAATTTGAATTAGCGGTATTAGTTGCCTATGGTTACCATGCTTTAACATGATAACTTTAAAAACCAACATAAGGATATTGTGCATAATAAAATAATGTCACTGTATATTATACCATATTTACATAACAATATTTGATTTACCTTATCCTTCATCGATTCGTAATTGGACATCTTCTGTAAATACTTAGCCTGGGTCTTTCAAAGAAATATTTCTGACATTACAAAATCTACCAGAACAAGATAAGGATTGTACTCTTATTTTGGACGGTATATCCATTACAAAGTAAATAATTTTTGACCCAAAATCAATGAAATTTATTGGATGCTGTAGTTACGGAAATGAGCTGGAAATAGAAAATCCAGACACACCAGCCACCAAAGTTTTAGTTTTTATGCTTTGCAGTTTAAACGGTAAATGGAAGTGGCCAACTGGGTACGTGTTCCAAAATAAACTGGATTCATCAGCTCAAGCTGAACTTATTAGAACTGCGCTTATATTAATTAGTGATGCAGATTTAAGAGTTTGGGGAATAACTTGTGATGGTACATTGAAAAATTGCAATCTTTACAAAAAAACCTTACTTTGAAATTTGCTAACAAATTAAGCTCCAAACACATAGAATGGGAAAGAAATAAAAGGAAAGTAAAAATAGCCGCACAAACTTTAAGTTTGTCTGTTATTGATGCTCTTGAGTTTTTACTGTATCAAGACTTTGGGGACTTTGTTAATTGTAGACATACAATTGCTTTTATAAGGGTCATTGACATAATTTTTGATTTTTTAAACAGTTCAAATCCCTCTGGTAGAGGTTTTGAAAAACAGTTATTTTTAAATGATTTACTTTCCTTAGAAGAACATTTAGTTACATTGATTGAATATCTGTTTAAATTGCATTATAATGGTCAACCATTAATTAGAAGTAGGAGAAGAGTTTCTATTTTTGGTTTAAGTGCCGGTATTAAGTCGTTAATATGTGTAGCTCGTGAACAATTAACAGACAATATAAGTTTAAAATATTTATTAACATATAGATTTTCACAAGATCATCTTGAACTGCTTTTTGCAAGAATAAGGCATCATTACGGTTGTAATAATAATCCAATAATCAAATAACAATAATAATAATAATAATAATAATAAATACAATTCAAAACCGCCATGAAGCAGCTCCTCTTAAAAAATTCTATAAGTCCGTCACTATCTTCTAATTGCATAGCACTTGATGATGACTGAATGAGCTTGGTATTTGACTTTAGATGGAATCAAAGGTAGTCTCTTCTGCACGCGATGTTCAATAAAAATAAAAAAGAATTTTTAGAACACATTGAAGAATCCCAGGATTTGAACGGGTTAGATATAAGTGCACTGGAAATAAACAGAGAAATGGAAGATTTAAAAGAGAATATTGTGGCGAGCCAACCTGACTTAGCGCAAGGCGTCAAGAAGTCGGTCCGCTGTTATGTGTCATCGGCCGTCACGCGGCCGGGGCCTACATCGAACAAACTAAAATCTTCCAGCATAGAGACTTCCAGACGCCAGCAAATGATATAAAATCGCCCGGAGTTGACTCACCAGGCAGTCGAATTCTAACAGCGAACGTCGAAGTTAGATTTTAGTGTGAAAATAAATTATTACAAATAAATTAGTTTTTAAGCTTTATTAAATTACGGTTAAGTTTTTATCGAGTGTTTCATTCGTTTAAATAAATAAACATAAACCCTAGAAACGTAACAGTGGTGTCAGGTGTGGGGTTTGTGCAAATAAATAAACAATTTAAAGTAAATTAAATTTAATCAGATTATTAAATAAGTACAGTATAGGAAAAAAAAAACAATGGCTACGAGAAAAGTGTTGTTGAAAGACTTAAAAGTGGCCGAATTAAAAACCGAATTGGAAGAACGAGAGTTAGAAACCTGTGGTTTGAAAGGCGCACTTCAACAGCGTCTCCGATCCGATTTGTTGACAGCTGGTGAAGATCCAGAGACGTTCCTTTTCGAAATTTCGTGTGGTCCCGTCGATTTTAATAAAATCTTGAAAGATGAACTTCGAGAACAATCCAGAAATTTCAAGGATGAACTTCGAGAACAATCTGGAAATTTCAAGGACGAACTTCGAGAACAATCCAGAAATTTGGACGAGAAGTTTCAAGAACAGTCTGGAAATTTACAGAAGCTTCGAGAACAATCCAGAAATTTAGAGGAGAAGCTTCTAGAACAATCTGGAAATTTCGACAAATTACAAAATAAATTGTTGGAACAATCTAGAGACTTAGACGAGAAATTTCTAGAGCAATCCAGAAATTTCGACGAGAAACTTCTAGAACAGTCCGGAAATTTGAAGGGTGAATTTCTAGAACAGACGAAAGGACTCGAAGATAAACTAGTGGTAAAAATATCGGAAGAAACAAGAAACCTGCAAGAAAATGTGGAAGAAATAATATTCCAGCAGGATAACAAAATCAAAAATCTGGAACAAATCATGGCGGGGTTGCGAGTGTTCGGGGATCAGCCACCAGTAGAAGTACTAGAAAATAATGAAACCCGAATTGTGGAAGGACCAGCAGAAAATTCGAAATTAAAAATAAAACCACCAACGTTCGATGGAAAGTCTTCTTGGCCCAACAACAACGACGGCCAGCGAAAAAGCCACTTCGTTAATTGTGGCCTTGAGAGGGGACGCTATCGATGTGCTACAGACGATACCGCCAGAGGAACAAGAAGACTTCGACAAGCTGGTGAATAGGATGGAAATGCGTTACGGACAGACCCATCTGACCGAGGTATACCATGCGCAGTTGAGGAATCGCTGTCAGAAATCCGGAGAAACTCTTCAGGAATTCGAAGCAGACGTTGCGCGTCTGGCCCAGTTGGCATATCCCACAGCTCCTGTTGAATTCCTCAAATGTTTGACGGTGCAGACCTTCATAGATGGAATCCGTGACCCAGACAACCAGCAGGCATTGAGAATGACCCATCCGAAGACGTCCAAGAACGCATTGGCTTATGCCTTGGAATTTGAAGCGGCGAGACGAGTCTCAAGAGGGCATGTCAAGGTGCGAGCGGCTATGGACTTCCAAGAGGAAGAAGAGGAAGAATCCGCTAACGCCAAGGTGGGATCTGCTATAAAGGAGCGACCCAGGGAGTATACCACCGCCGAGGATGTTCGCCGCATTGTGGAACAGGTCTTCAAGCAGAAGAAGCCGCTGGTGTGTTGGAATTGCCAGGAGGAAGGACATGTTCGCAGGCGATGTCCAAAGCCCAGACAGGATCCAAGGAAGCCACAGTTAAACTAAGCCGGGTCGGTGCAGAGGGGCAAACGTCGACCCGTATTCAAAGGCCCCCAAAGACGAAAGCCAAACAAGTAATATCCCTACGGCAGTTAACCAGCAGTGTCTTCGTGGATGTCACCATTGATGACATTCCTCACACCATGTTGTTGGATACGGGTGCGACGAAGACTATCCTAAGACCCGACGTCATTAAGTCATCTGGACGCACCGAGCCGACCAAGTGGAAACTGAAAACTGCAACTGGAACATCAGCAACTGTCCACGGTGAAGTAGAGGTTATCATCACCATTGGTTCAACTCCAATAAAACACCGTGCACTGGTGGCAGATATAGAGGACGAGGCAATTTTGGGCATGGACGTCATGTGTGCCCACGGGTTCCAATTGGACTTAAAGCGTGGCGTGATGGCGGTCAATAATGAGGAGTTGGTTCTACATCAACGAGGGAACGTGGCCGCTCGAGTAGTCCTCGCTGAAGACGTTGTATTACCCAGCAGGACTGAGGTTATCGTCGACGCAAAACTGGACGGTGTTTTTCAAGATGGGCAAGTCATTATGGTTGAACCTAATACTGATGATCAAAGGATTGGAAGAGGAGTCCTCGTTGGGAAAATGTTGTTGACGGCGAAGAAGGAAGTACCTGTCCGCCTGATGAACGTCAATTGTTTCTCTGTCAATATCAAGAAAGGAACAATCTTGGGAAGCTGCACCATGGTGTCCTCCATCTCCCGGCAACTTGAAACAAACGTGCCAGAAGCGAAAGTCCGAAAGAAATTATGGGAAATGGTTATGTCAACAGCCCAGGAATTGACTCCAGACCAGAAGACAAAAGCAAAGAATCTGATCGGCCGCTGTCAAGATGTATTTGAGGTAGAAAATGGATCCAAGGGAAGAACTGATGTCGTGAAACACAAAATAGAGACTGGAGAAGAAAGACCTATCCGTCAAGCTCCAAGGCGATTACCGTTGGCGAAGCGTGAGGAAGCGGAACGCATTATTCGCGAGATGGAAAAGGATAATGTAATAGAACCATCAAGCAGCCCGTGGGCGTCACCAGTAGTGCTTGTGAAGAAGAAGGATGGGTCCACCAGGTTCTGTGTAGACTACCGGTTATTCAATAATGTCACCAAGAAGGACAGCTATCCCTTGCCCCGGATTGATGATACCCTGGACACCCTGGCCGGCTCAAAGATCTTCTCAACTTTGGACTTAAAGAGTGGATATTGGCAAGTGGAGCTGGCGCCCGAAGATCGAGAAAAGACGGCGTTTTCCATTGGTATGGGTCTGTGGCAGTTCACAGTGATGCCATTCGGGTTATGTAATGCCCCAGCGACATTCGAGAGGTTAATGGAGACGGTTCTGAAAGGTCTGTCCTGGACAACGTGCATGGTGTACCTTGACGATATAATTGTCGTGGGAAAGACGTTCGACGACCACCTAAGAAACCTGGAAGGAGTGTTCCAGCGGCTTCGCGGAGCTGGACTAAAGCTTAGCCTCAAGAAGTGTCACCTGTTCCAGAAGGAAGTAAATTACCTAGGGCACATTGTTAATGGAAACGGAATCGCCGTGGACCCTGTGAAGATTCAGGGGGTGAAAAACTGGCCAACTCCCAGAAATAAACACCAAATAAGGAGTTTCCTTGGCCTGTGCACTTACTATCGGCGCTACGTTCCTGGATTTGCAGACATTGCTAAGCCGTTAACAAAACTCACTGAAGAAGGTCGTCCATTTGAATGGGACCAACAGTGTCAGTGTCACAAGAAGGGAATTGCTAGCCGTCGTAAAAACGATAGAACACTTCTACAAGTACTTGTATGGTAGACGCTTCCTGCTGAGGACCGACCACGCCGCTCTAAAATGGCTTCTCCGTTTCAAGAACCCAGAAGGGCAAGTTGCACGATGGATCGAACGACTTCAGGAGTACGATTTTGAAATTCAGCATCGGGCAGGAACTAGCCATCGAAATGCCGATGCTCTGTCGAGAAGACCCTGTGCCGAAGACTGTAAGCACTGTAGTCGTTTGGACGAGAAAGTAGCCACGACTGCGAGGACAGCCATTGTTGATGACAAATGGCAAGGCGAAGAACTGCGAAGAGACCAGGAGAACGACCCGGATTTGAAATTAGTGCTAGAATGGAAAAGCAGGGACGCGAGGCCTACCTGGGAAGAGGTAGCACCATGTGCACCGTCCGTAAAATCATACTGGGCGCAGTGGGACTCCATAGTGTTGGATCGTGGTGTTCTGAGACGAAGCATAGAGAATCAGAAAGGCATGGAACAGAAGACACAGTTACTGATCCCCAAGAATAGGGTGCCAGAAGTTCTGAGGGAACTTCACGATGGAACTTCGGGAGCGCATCTGGGAGTTAAGAAGACTATGGAGAAGGTGCGCGAAAGATTTTACTGGGTGAACTGCAAGGAAGACGTGAAGGATTGGTGCAGAAAGTGTACAGTTTGCGCAGCCAGTAACGGTCCCCACAGGCGGGGTAAGGCTCCCATGAGACAGTACAACGTTGGAAGTCCTTTTGAGAGAGTTGCCATCGATGTAGCCGGCCCGTTTCCAGAAACGAATGGTGGAAACAAGTACATCGTCGTGGTAATGGACTACTTTAGCAAGTGGGTTGAAGCTTACGCCCTACCTAACCAAGAGGCAGTCACTAATGCGGAAGTCCTTGTCAGGGAATGGATCAGTCGGTATGGTGCACCTATGGAACTGCATTCAGACCAAGGAAGGAACTTTGAATCGGCCTTGTTCAAGAACGTGTGTACTCTGCTCGGCGTACGAAAAACTAGAACAACTGCACTCCATCCACAGTCGGACGGAATGGTGGAAAGGTTCAATAGAACCATCAACCGACATTTGTCCAAGGTCGTTTCCAATCATCAGAGGGACTGGGACACGTACATCCCCCTGTTTCTAATGGCATACCGCTCATCTGTTCATGAGACAACAGGGGAGACTCCCGCGAAAGTGGTATTCGGGCGAGAGCCGAGACTGTCCTGCGACCTGAAGTTTGGTGTGAAGCCTGGCGAAGTCTCTGCCGACGAAGATTACGTGAGCAAATTACGCAGGAAAATGGATGATATCCACAACCAAGTGCGTCACAATATACAGACGGCCAGCGATCGGATGAAGGAGCACTATGACATCAACGCTCAACACGGGGGATACCAACCTGGAGCACTGGTCTGGCTTTATAACCCCCAAAGACGTCGAGGCCTCTCCCCAAAATTACAGACCTCTTGGGAAGGTCCTTACAAAGTGATGAAACGGATCAACGACGTCGTTTACCGCATCAGGAAGGTCCCCCATGGCAAACCCAAAGTAATCCACTTCAACCGGATAGCCCCTTACCATGGAGAAGCAGATGAAGGGACAGTACAAAGGGCGCAAGTTTCCGAAGTGAACTTCGAAACCTTCATGTCTCATCACGCCGAAGGAAGCAAGGCACGGTTTGGAGTGACCACGGAGAAGCAACAAGATCTCTTTAAAGTGCCACTGGAGTACAGTCTGGCCCACTGCGTAGCAGAAGACCTGAAAATGTCCAAAGGAATCGCTCAGGTGTTTAGGAAGAAATTTGGCCAAATCGAGGAGCTACGAAGACAGCATCCCGTGGTAGGCAAGAGCTTGCAGATCATTGATTCGACGGCAGATCGGAGGCGCCACGTGCATTATTTAGTCACTAAGAAGACATCAAGCGGTAAACCTGACTATGTGACTATGTGGAGAGCCCTATATAGCCTGAGGAGACAGCTAATAGAGAACCATCAGATGAAGTTAGCCATCCCCAAATTGGGCTGCGGATTGGACGGACTAGACTGGAGAGTAATTCGAAGCATGCTGGAAGTCATCTTCCACAGAACGGGAATTGAAGTCCTAGTCTGCAGCCACCACCCACAGGCAACAGTCAGCAACAGCAAAACCGTAGACTGTTACTTCTTCCAGGCGGGAAGTTGCAAGAATGAGCCAGCATGTAGATTCCGACACCCTCCTTCAAGACTATCACCAGGAACATTTCGAGACGAAACGTTTCTAAGAAGGGGGCAGTGTGGCGAGCCAACCTGACTTAGCGCAAGGCGTCAAGAAGTCGGTCCGCTGTTATGTGTCATCGGCCGTCACGCGGCCGGGGCCTACATCGAACAAACTAGAATCTTCCAGCGTAGAGACTTCCAGACGCCAGCAAATGATATAAAATCGCCCGGAGTTGACTCACCAGGCAGTCGAATTCTAACAGCGAACGTCGAAGTTAGATTTTAGTGTGAAAATAAATTATTACAAATAAATTAGTTTTTAAGCTTTATTAAATTACGGTTAAGTTTTTATCGAGTGTTTTATTCGTTTAAATAAATAAACATAAACCCTAGAAACGTAACAATATTATTTACTACATAGGTGGACATGTAGTAAAGAAAATGATTAGTGAAATACACTGCGAAAGTTGTGTGGAAGCACCAAGACAGGCTGAAACAGAATACAATTACTGCCACTTTGCTTATTTCAACAGATTCACCTCTTTTATTAACAGAGGTGGATTAATAAAGGTTTCAAGAAGTGTTTTTTTAACTAATTCTCCAAGCGAATTTTTATTTGTAATTGTTAATAACAGCTTATTAATAATACGTAATTATCAATAATTATAAGACAAAATTGATGATAAGTATTAAAAATAGCTTGTGAGGTCTTCGTTGCATTCCTGGCTTCCGGTTGGAACCGCGTCTCTCTTCGGATTTCTTCTTCTGCCGACGTTTTGTTCTCCATTGCAGAAGAACTTCTTCAGGGCTGCTGCTGCTGGTGGTGGTTCAGGGTTGCTGCTGCTTCTTGTAAGTTGTTGATACTGAGTTGGTATGTCCGTTGTCGTAGTATTTATAGTAGTGGGTGGGGACAGCGGGGTGGAACGGTGGGAGAGGATTGGTCGGTTGGTGCGTGACGGGTCGTTAATGAGATGTTTCCATGTATTGTGAAGATAGAAACCATTATCACGCTTCAAGTTATTAGGGTGTTTGAAAATTTCTATAGATTCACGGATTTTACGATTAAAGAAATGAGATGAGCCGGCTGGGAGTTTTGTGTCCGAAAATTGGATTTGGTGGCCGGTTTCTAGTTTGTATTTAGCTAGAGCGGAGCCAGTCGTTTGTAGTAGTCTGGTACAGTTCGGAAACACGAGTGCTGACGGATCGTTTCATCTCACCAATGTATACACGTCCACAGGAACACGGAATTCGATACACGCTGGTCAGCACTCATGTTTCTGAACATAAGCGCTGTACCAGACCTAACTCACGTTTGCGTTATCATTTTGAAATTATATGCAGTCTTTGCGATACAGATTTTATTTTTCTAAACAATGGTTAAACAGAAAACTTTTTCAAAAATTAGCGCTTCATGAAAGGTCTTTTAAGCATAAATAGCAGCAAATTACTGCGCTCATCGTTTCTCCTGTGATTTAGGAAGCGGAACATGCGCTGTATGGATTTATATGCCTTGCCTCAAAGTCAAATCTTCACTCCTTTGGGTGCGATAATAGTCTGTAACCAACGCAAAATAGAAAAAAAATATTAATTAAATATTCAATAAAAAACACTCAACCATCAATTATCAATAAATCATTGTCGTGTGACTTGACTTACTTCAACAGTGAAAAGCCATTTGATATAAAGTTAAAACTACTAAAATTTTTGATTGCAAAAATAAATAAAGGAAATAAAACCTCAATCTATTATCTAATTTTGGATGTTCTAAAATGATTCGTTTATTTTGTACACATGTGCCAATATTTGACAAACGTTCGTGTTAGCTTAAGCTCTTTGGATATTTTAGAGAGATATAGAACGAACACAAGTTATGTTTACCAAAGGCGAACCTGTCTAATAAACAATGCGCTCGTTGCGAGTTCAGCTTATATAAACTCGCTTGTAGGTAGATATTTTATTTGGCGAAATAGATTTTATTTATGGAAAGCAACATCATTAATAACTTTTTTTTATTTTCTTTCTCCGACCGTAATTCGAATATGTAAATTAATGTTTAACGATAAATGAAACTGTCTGTGCGAAATTATACTACGACCGACGGTCTATTGTCTAAACTGCAGTTTTAGAGAGAAGAGTTAAACATGCAAATGCTTATTGTTATGTCGTGAAGCTATTGTGTGCATGGGAACTATACTGACGTTTCATAGCAGAAAGCCTCTTGGTAGGTATTGTGAATACAAATTATCTGTCTTTTGTTCAATAAATCTGTAAAATAATTACGGTAATACATTTTCATTTTCGGAATAACGGCAGTGATAATCGATAAGACATCACTTTTTTCTAAATAGTGCTTCCTACTTCGTAGTGTACTAATGCATATTTAAAATTGAGGCTTAAAGCCCAATGACATACGAACTTTGAAAGATTTATTTGGAAAAGCCAGGATTAAGAAAACGTCATTTCTGTCCGCACATAACTGATTAGTTTTTTATTGCATTATCCAATAAAAAGTTATTCTCTTCGCACCAGCAAGACGATCTGTAATGTAAAATTGTGTGCAAAAATAATTAGTGCAGTAATTATTTTTTTCGTTGACCGTTTATTAATTTAGATATTAATGAATTATTTTGTTTAAAAAATGATGTATTAATAGACGTAATTAATACTCTCATTTTCATTAAGTAACTGTTTTTGCGCTTTACTTATTATATTTTGTCACAAAAAAAGAGTTTACGGCCACTGAAAAAATATTGTAATAAACTAGTGTGTTAAATAACTAAAAATTATGATGCGGACATAATTGACATTAGCAACGAAATAAATTTGTCAAAGTCAAAATTGAAATAATTTTTAAATTCTATAAAATAAAATGCCTTGTTATTTAGCCGATCGAATTATTTGAAATTATTAGATACTAAAACAGCAAACGTTGAGCGTTCTTTCAAATTTTAACGGTGTCCGTTTAAAGTTTAAAAAATATGAAGTATAAATAGTGACATCCTACGATCGCTCTTTGACCTAACATTGCATTAGGATTGACAAATTGAAGCCCGTTTGCTACATAATAAGTCATCCTATGCAAGGCGGCCTTGCTTAATGCAATGTTAGGTCAAAAAGTATGTCGCCGTTTAAACTGTCCAATACTATCCAGCCAGTTTGCTAAATAATAAATCATCCCATGAAAGGCGGCCATGCTTAATGCCATGTTAAGTCAAAAAGCGATCGTAGAATGTCGCTGTTTAAACTGCTCATTATTATTACATCGCATTTGCGATTATCTTTGGTCGAATCGTTTTGCTTTGCAGTGAAACTCCCGACCTACGCTTCTGCTGAAGAAGTCCCCAATAAGGCTGAAATAGCTGTAGAGAGACTGCTCGAGGGTTTCACTGCAATTAAAAATGATTTGCAACAAATTTTTTAAAACTGTTTTTACTGTTTTCATAGGACAAGGGTCCACTTCAATTACGGATATTCATAACAAACATTTTTGTTGCAAATGCAAATCATTTTTGATTGCGGTGGGTCCCTCCAGCAGCCTCTGAATAGCTATTAGATCAAAAAGCGATAGTAGGATGTCGCTGTTTAAGCTATTCATTGATAGTATTATCGTTTGGAGCAGGTATGCGGATATTAAAAGAAAAGTGAGATCTAGTCTGACTCAGATTCCGATAATGATGACATGAATATGTGAGACAAACACTCGTTCGACAGTGCAAAGCCGCGTCCAAATCAATAAATATTGGAATTGAATTAAAGGCATTTACGTCATTTTGCCTTTTGAACTTCGTGGTTTAGAATGACAAAAGTGCATAAGATCAATGTAAATCGCTTAATAAGCTCAGACCGCGACCACCCGCGGCCACCCAAACCTCAAATGTGTTTCAATCTTTGGTATGTGCTTATGCCATGGCCATAGCGACATTGGATTTGTTGCCTGTAGAATCACTGTTTCGCATTGTTTTTATTCTCAGTAAAAAAATTAAAATAAAATCACAACGTTGATAACACTGGTAGACAAAAATGACCTTAATAAAAGTTAAATGAAATTGAATGGGTTATTTTATATCTACAACTAGCCTGGAACTAATCTGCATTTTTTTTAAATATCAGTCAGTCACCCTTAGTTCTTTTGCAACAGTAGTTAAGTTCACTGTAACTGCGAATGGCATATGACGAAATCTTTTAACTCATGATGTTAATAAACTAATACCCTGTGCACAGTCCAGGAGTCCAGGTTTTGTACAAATTTGGCACCGGAAAGCCAACATAATTAAAATAACAATTTTTAACTAATGGTGTCTCAAACGACGGCTTTGACTTTTAACGGTAAGTTGACCACAATGTAACAAAGGTTATCAGAATGGTTTACACACACTCTGGGCATGATGTATAGAAACACCATTCACCAAAAAACAGTTTTGATTTCAATAATTTAATGTTAATATATCTGAAACACACTTCGGTAAGCGAAATTCGCCATCAATTTAGTCGATATTTAATGAAAACTGAGGGTGATTGAACAAAACTAAGTGTGAGGTTTATATGCGGGTAGGTAGTAGTGTTTAAAAAAAACGACTCGATTTTTTGTAACAAAATCACTGTTTATCAATGTAATCAGACAGCGGATTCGAAAAAGTATTCCAGCTGAAACCAATTTGAGGCAGCGGTAGTCCGACTCGACGCGGGGATATAAACGGAAGCGTTAAATGTTACGCCCACTTATACGTCATTTTTAATCAATCAGTAATAGCTTTTTCTTGAATTTGGAAACAACAATTTAGTTGATTTGAATTAAACAGAAGTATGACCCGCTTCTGCAGCACACTTTGCCACGATGCACCGTGTCCGATCATCGCAGTCAATCCCGACATTATTGTGAATCGTGCTGTTCTCACGAGTGCACTATTTCTTTGGCTTGCCGATTATTCACTATCGCTAAATGGCTGCACCGGCAAATATATTGAGTTGTGTACACAATTTATTTATAACATTGCACCGTTCGTTGTAATAGTAAACCGTTAAACTTTTTCCAGTCCGTTTACTGTTGATAATAGCTGCGTTCCTCTCGTCACAAATCTTACCTTAGTTCAGATAAATGTCACTTCCGTTGGCATTTGTTTCCCATTTGAAATGGGAAACAAAACTTCTGCGATTTTTGTCCCCGAATGCTCGAGGTACATCACAGTTGTCTAGCAACTGCTTCGAAACAATCGCGAAACAAATCTTTGAAACAAGGTTGCGCGATTTTGTATCAAACAGTGTACAACGCATTAGAAAATGCTCATGCGAAGGGGGATTAACTTCTATTGTAGAATTTACGAGGGCAGTGTCGATAATAAATTAAACCGCTTTTTTATTTACTGCGGGCAAATCGAACAAAAACAAAATGAGATAATTTTTTTCCGAAAATAGTCCGAGCTCATGCATTTATTATGTGTTGTGAAGAATCGGCGGAGCCTCGCTACTTCGTTTACATCAATAATGCACAGCGTTTTAAGCACCACATCAGATGTTATTTATTTGGCTTTCCACGCAAGCCTCCGGGAAATTTATATTGGCATTGTTTTCCCTTAAATTTACAAACATTACCCGTTATGTTCTTTAGCTTATTTGGCAAGTAGAGTTTTATTCAATAAAGGCAGGTAATCACAGTAAACAATCTCATTCATTGCTTTTATGACAAGCTATTACAAAAATTGTATTTTTTTAAATTCTAAAGTGTATTTGAAGCTTCAGTTTCGTTGAAAGCGGAAGACGGAACATTTATACGTCGCGTACAAACTTTCGTCATGATGTTTCCGGTAGAAGCGTTGAGTATGAAAATTTAGTTTTGCATCAGACCTCAAGATGCAATTTATTGCATTAATTTTGTTAAAAGAGGAGGAAAAGGAAAAGAAACATATTTTTTATGTAATTTATGTAACAAAAGGAATGCTGCGCACTCAACAACGCCGAGACAAAGTTGGGCAAATGCCCTGCATTCTGTAGAGCGGACATTGCTGCGTATTAGCAGGTGCGTAAGCCACAGAGTACTCCACCCGACCGCTAACACAGTCCGCTCTACAGAATAGAGAGCATTTGCCTAACTATGTCTCTGCGTTGGTAATCAACGTTATAAAAGAATTTTAATTGACGGCCGCTTAAAGCATTGTATACATAGAACTACAAAGCCTCTGACAAAAAAGAAACGACAACAGCGACGTTGTTTTGCCACCATTTTGAAGAAAATGTTTCTGACATTTCAAACGGCAGCTTAGCTGTGGACTATTCAGAAACGACAAACCATAAAAAAATACAACATACTGGTTATCCTCTTTTATTTTAGAAGGAAGGTTTAAAATTGTTGAGATATCAATTGATATCAAAATGATATCACATTTCTAAAACGAGAACATCTCAGGTGCAGAAGTGAATTGTTATTCAAAAGAGAAAACTTGAAATGTAAAACTTTAGCATTATAAATCAACACCGCCACAAAAACTTCGAAAATGGACCGCAATCACAATTGAGTTTTATTGCAATCTGAAACAGTTTGAAATTATGGTTTCTTCCTGAAATAATTAATGAGAGGAAGTTTGATAATTAAATCTTCATTCAGTTGCTTTTTGCACCGGCTCGAGAGACTGTAGGTTCACCTTAAATATTAACGTCAGCAATGAATACTGAACTACTGTGAAAACTTAACAGTAATTTACACTACGGAGTCCAGAGGACAAAATATTAGAACCGTGCTTTGTTTGTCTTTATGATTTTATTATTATCGCAGATGTAACGCTTTAAAGTTCAAACGTAGTGCCGGGCTTTGTTTCAACGTGGTTGGGGAATAAAACCGTTTTATATTTTACAATTCACAAGTCCTTACAGACTAATGTCGAGTTGCACCAGTAAGTTAGTTAATCTCGAATTAAGCGACGAAAATCCTATGTTTAATCCAGGATTACGTAACAACGACGTTGGTGCTGCTCAGCATATGAAAATCATTTGCAAGAAATTTTATATTTCTTTTATAATAATCAGACCTAGGCGCATTTTAGGCAAAAGGTTTCGTTAAATATACAAGGAATTACTACGTGGGCTGCTGGAAAAGTTTCTGGAAACGGTATAAAAAAACGAACCACAGGATTGTACACGCTTGTCTCGTCACATTAAGTTTGGACGAGATAAAGTTCCGTGAGCGTGGAAAGTACTCTTACTTTATCCTGATAATACACACACATAGACCTGAAAAGTTTAGTAATTTAAATTCGGGATATGTATATCTACATATTTATGACTGAAGTTGACACTTGTCCGATGAAGATAATTAAAATCATTCAATGAACATCCTTTAGTAAATAATCATAATTTTGTTTTTAGTAATACCGACATTTTATATTGTGAATCTAAGATTTTTAAAAGGCATTTCATAGAAATATGTACGTGGGCTGCTGGAAAAGTTTCTGGAAACGGTATGAAAAAACGCATATGAAATTTGGTAAACGGTATCATTGTTTTTCGAAGTATTCGCCTTTGACGTCAATACACTTTTGCATACGCTCGAACCAATTTCTAAAGCACGTTTTCCACTCTAATGATGGTACCTCAGAAACCAGTGTCCGGAATGTTTCAACCGCTGCTTCAGCCGACGAAAATCGCTCACCATGCATTTTATTTTTGATATTTGGGAACAAAAGAAATCATTAGGTGATAAATCAGGTGAATATGGACAACGAGTCATTAATTCAATATTTTTGGATGGAGAATAATTCGTCGATTTCGATTGTTTCTTCTTATTTGATCGATAACTTCCGGCAAACAGAACGTAGTATACCAATCAGCATTCACGGTTTTTCGATCCTCTAGAGCCACGGTTGCTACATGTCCAGTTTAACCAAAGAAACAAGCAATCATTTGCTTCGCAGCACTGCGTGAAACGGACAACTTTTGTTGGTTTTGGTTCATTTTGAAATACCCAAACGGTAGATTGTTATTTACTTTCTGACTCGTACGAATAGATCCACGTTTCGTCACCAGTAACGATGTTATAAGCTAAATTTGAACGATTTCCATTGAATTTCTTGAGCATTTCTTCGCACCATTTGACACGACCCTGCTCTTGCGCTTCTGTTAAACTGTGTGGAATCCAACGACTGCAAAGCTTTCGTACGTTCAAATGATCATGCAAAATCTGGTGTATTGCTTTCATGTCAATGCGTAAGGATGCTTGAATCTCACGGTATGTCACATGTCGATCTCGCTCAAGCATTTCACGCACAGCAGCTACATTAGTGGCAACAACAGATGTTGACGGAAGATCTTTACGAAATCCGTCACTGAGAGAGGTACGTCCACGTTGGAATTCGGCAAACCAATTATAAACACTGCTCTTTGATGGTGCTTCATCTCCAAGAGCCAAATGAAGCCGATCGAGACATTGTTTCGGCGTTAGACCACATTTGAAATCCTAAAAAATCATGGCACGAAAATTTTCACGCGAGATTTCCATGTTTACACAAAGTTACTTTTTCTCAAATGCTGTACAAACAAAGCTAGTTCACTTGGATAGGAACTGTCAATAGAATTATAGGGGTAAAACGTCAAATTTTTCAAATATGACACTTGGTAAACGCTAACAATTCTAGACCTACTAGATTCCAGAAAATTTTCCAGCAGCCCATGTAATATGCTGAAGCGATCATGGTTATAAAAAGTTCGAATCTTTAACGGGTCTGGCCTGTAAAAACAAAACAATAAACCAGTCGAAGCCCGAGAAGTCTATGCGGCACGCAGTAATCACTACAGTTCTGGTCGACTGGATACAAAAACTTGTTTACATAATAGAATCATTTTCAAATGAGCTTGCATTCTTTTTGCAATGACGGCGCTACAATTGATGTGAATTAAAAGTATTATGCCAGTCTTTTTAAAAGTTACATTAAAGAATTTGTGGTGCACGCAGCATAGCAAGACATAAACGCAGTCAGCATCTAAGAAATTCCTCCAAACTACACCGCGCAAATAATCCCGGGCCGTAATCCCCAAACCCTTGCAGCGTGACCATTAGCAAGCTCATTAAGGAGCGCATTACGAAAGCGATTTCCACGTAAAATTTCAAATACGGCAGCACACACCAGCATAGCTGGAATTAACCAAGAAGATCGTTCTAAGAAGAAACATTAGAGCAAGCCTTTATAAACCCGACAACGGCCCTAGCACGGCACTTCATCACGGTCAGCCGAATAGGGCCGTACGAAGGCACCTGCAGCTGTTAGCCGAATAGGCCAGCATAAAATTCAGTCGGCACGCCGAATAGGCCCGATCTGACGCAGTCACAACTGTAGCCCAATAGGCCAGTACACAATCAGCCCTGCGAACCCAACTCCAGGACCAAGGCTCCAGGATCCGCAAGCTGGCATCGACGTCGCGTCACCCACCGCGGACGCTCGTCAAGAAGAGCCGCCAGAAGCGTCTCCACCTACGGCGATTGTTAAGGGAGACCCATCAAGAAGTTCAGGTTCCCCGGGGCTGTGTTTCATATACCAGTCTGGCTTTATAAATTGGCGTACCCTCGGCATGCGCTCTTGGCCCACCGAAAATTATAATGTTTTCTTAATTATTAATTTGAAAGAAACCATAAAGACAATTTTATTACACACGTAATTTACATCAACGGTTGCTTCTCATGTAATGAGCGCGAGCGCGAGAGTGCCTCGGGCGTATAAACCGTTCAACGGCGACGTTAAAATCTACGCCGCTGCTGTGTTTATCTTTGTACTGATTTTTACCAGATATTCTAGGAATGTTCGATCCAATCAGCATATTATATTCGCCTTAAAATTAAAATGATTAAAATAACTAATAAAATCTCAGTAGCTAATTAAATTTAAATTGCTATACTTTAGGGTGGAGCGAATATAATGACATTTTTTTTATAATTTATAAAAATATAATAATACTTAAGTTATATTCACAACCTAATGATTTATAAATAAATTAAGACTAAAATTGTAATTATGCTTGCAGTGAAACCCCAGCATTCTCAACGCTAAGTAAAATTAAAATTAAAACGGCGCCATGTGGGTATCTACATATGTGTAGTGCTGTTGCAAACCGTATGTATTCGTTACTGAGTAACGGGTGTAATATAAGACTCGTTAAAACATTTCGTTATTCGTATGACCATATCGTACGATTGCGTTCACGTTTTGACTCGAAACAGTGCGAGCTTTCGATCAGTTATTAATTTGATAATTTCAGTTATAAGTTGTTTACGTTTTTAATAGATTGTTTATAAAATATTTATACACGTACGTACCGTCCACAGCTTATGTATGCGTTTTTAGTAAGTATTAATTGTATTTTGAATATTTTTTTAATAAACAAAGTTATTATAAAAGTAATCTTATTAGGTAGGTATTACGGGTTTAAGTTGAAAATTATATTGATACATGTTGTCTGATTATTTAATTGTACTACAGTAACGAAAGTAACGAATAACGAATACTTTGTAACGAGTACCGAAATCTAAAGTAACGAATACATGCGGGTACAAACTTCTTCGTTACTTTTACCGCACTATCTATGTGTGAAAATACCTGTCGATTTTGGCAATTACTGTGGTTTAATTTCGTTAAACATGCTATTAAAATTAAACCTAAACTGTACAAATCCAATTTTTCTTTCTATTTCCTATAATTTCCATGATAGTAAATACCTTTCCTACGACCCGACTTACTGTTTCTGGTGGAATATTAGGAAGATCTAAATCACTTTCTGAATCAGAAATTATGATAAAGGTCCGATGAACAGCAGAAATTGACATTTACTAATACTAATGACGCGATACAATGTAATACCTTCATAAATAAATAAATAAATAGTTACTATCCGACATCTCCTTTAGAAACTGGTCTATTTCTTCTTTGGTAAAGATGTCGGATTTTTTGGCTTTAAACTCATTTTTTCGTTTTAAAAATGCTTTTAATTTAGCATATTTAGATATATGAATATTCTCATTTATGGAAATTGTTGTTTTCAACATGGAATATTCGCACCACAAGCTTGATGGAGACTTCAGAATATCGGATTTTTCCAGAAAATATGTCAAAAGAGATGTCTCCGAATATACGAATTGTTCTTATGCCTGATTTCTTCACCTCTTGATAAATTTATGTGAGATAATATCCTCGGAAACTATTACCAATACAATGGTTTCCAAGGATAATACCTGGCAGATAAATTTATCAGGAGGAAGAAATCGGGCATTAGTTGCACACCAATCCTTGAAATATTTATATGAAAATCGTGTATTTTCTTTGATTTTCCTGGCAATAACTGTGCACAGGCCATCGCTGCTTTTACATACACTTCCGAAACACTTATTTTTAACAGTAAACACAATATGTTTTAACCACGTTTTGACTTCTAGTTTTCAGCGTTGTTTATAGAAGACCATTGACAGAGTTATGTCGATATCGCCAGTAATTTATTGATATGGGAAAAATAAATTCATAAATTTTTCTTGATTTTCATTTGTGAAAGAGAGACAAATATAAACAGAAGGAGGGGATAAAATATAATATAATACAATTTGGGAGTTAAATATTAACCAGTCTTAAACTCTATTGCTTGCCCTCGAGCGCAAAGACGTTCTCGACTTGTAAATATTACTAACCTCCCTTATTATTTAATTAAGTATTTTCTATTCTATTGTTCTATTCACCGAGTACCTCCAGCGAAAGTTTGATTTCCGTAACTAGTGAGTAAAAATCTCATAACGTTAACTCTCGTCTCTAGAGACGAAAATAAATCCTACTCCTTCTGATTGCCTGCTGTCGCTGTATCGCGTCATTATTAAATGTCAGTGTGCGCTGTTCGTCGGACCTTTATTATGATTTCTGTTTCAGAAAGTGATTAAGATATTCCTAATACTCCACCAGAAACAGTAAGTCGAAATAGTGTTGAACTCGTCGAAATCATTTTCTTAAGCTCGCGAACTTTACCAAACTGTTATCTCGCTGAAAAAAATGTCACTTTCGTTACTCGTTCAACAATATACAATTTTTTTAAGATTTTTACCACCCTCTGCCGTGCCTTGAAACATACTGTGTTTCTATCTGCAATTCATTAATACAATAAGTTGAAGAAGTTAACAGTTTACTGAAAACATACACAGATAAAAATGCGGTGTTAGATTTAACACCGTTTTAACTCTTTGGTAGTTCCCTCGCGTCCATTTGCACAAGTAGTTAAACCCGAAGATGTTAAAATTTGAAGGAGTGAAAGTAACACCAAAAAGGAAATAAAGGTGTTAGTTTGACTACACAAAGGTGTTGAAATTATTCTTTCAAAGACTTGCAATTACACTTTTAATGGTGTTAAAATTACACTTAAAAGTGTTGCAATTACGCTTTTAAAGAGTTGAAGTTACATTTTAATTGTTTTTAATTACACTTTAAGGGTGTTAATGTTACACTTTAATGATGTTAAAATTGTACTTTAAGTGTGTTAAAATTACATTTGAAAGCGTTAAAATTACACTGTACGGGTGTTAAAATTACACTTTAACGGTGTTACAATTACACTATAATGGCGTTAAAATTACACTTTAAGGATGTTAAAATTACACATTAAGGTGTAAAAATTACACTTCACAGGTGTTAAAATTACGCTTTAAGGTGTTCCAATTACATTTTAATGGTGTTAAAATTTTACTTTAAAGGTGTTAAAATTACACTTTAAGGGGGTTAAAATTACTCTTTAAGGGGGTTAAAATTACTCTCTAAGGGTGTTACATTAAGTAATCAAGGAATATATCGTCTCTATCGAATAGAAGCAGCTTATATACCATTTCTACCAATTGTGTACAGCATACACTGTAAAGGCGACGTTTTATAAAAAAATGGAACATAAGCTGAAGTTGTTCTACAGGGAAGTATACTCTGGTATATTGGCTGTAACACCTGTAACGCGTAATGTAAAGCTTCATCTGATAAAAATGATACACAAGTTAATTTGTTTCCACATTTCAATATGAAATACAGACCGTTAAAATGTAAAATAATAATCAGGCTTAAGATTTTGACTCACATCTCTCTTATCCAGTCAGTGTGATAGCAAAGAGTAGGAATATAAAGAGGAGACTGCCGGCAAAATGTATTTTGGTTAGGACCTGCACTTATATATTAAGAAAACGATATATTATACCAAAATATATATTTCAATAATAACATTACATTACAAGAAAACACATAATAGGTTATTCTTATGTGGTGAAACTGACGTTTGCATATTTTTACACATAACTTAAAAAATTTGCCTACGGTAGCGCTACAGTCTTAAACTGAAACTTGTATTACATCATAAAATTCAACCAGGTTGGCGGACGCGTATTCCTTACATGAGTACGAAAGGGCTGAAAGTTTATTGCTCTCTTCCCAATTCACACAAGAAATACGTGATCGCCTATCTACTTGGCTGAATCAGTCTGTAGACTATATCTTGTAAACTATATAAATATCAACTGGATTATTGCATGGGTGATGGTGTTCATAAATCATCAAATGAGTTAAATCCTTTAAAAATATTACGGTTTCCTCATTATTGCTTTCTTGAATTTCATATGCTTGAAAATATTCCGAATATGCGGAAGTTACCCAAATCTTACAACAAAGTAAAAATGTGAATTATAAGAAAATATGTATTTTATTTTACCAAATTTTGGGAAATTGTTTTAATAAAAATGAGTAATAAAAAAAATAACAAACGTACTGTGAGTACAAAGTGATTAAACTAAACCTGAATATTAAAATAAAAATGTTTTTGTACTTAATCTACCTGGACATTATTAATTTTTATTTATATTTCGCGTTCCCGTGGTGTTAATATTATATTTTCATTCGTTATCAACGAATAAACTTCGGTTTGAATATAAGTCCAGAAGGATCGCAAGTGATCGTCAAATTTAGTTTTAAAAACAAAATAACTTTAGAATAATTCGTCAAATGCACCCAATGCAGTTTTCGATTCACAAGGTATAAGTAACACCGTCGAGTATAATATAATAATCTACTATTACTTGCTTACACAATCCAACTACAAGTAAATATGGTTGGGTTGTCTTCGCCTTATTTATTTAAACCTTCTGCTAATGGGAGAGAGACCTGAAAAATAAAGAATAGTAATTATTATGACTCAAGATAAAGAAGTTATTTTACTCAGTTGAACAGTAGGTATTACTTCCGCGAGGCTGATTAAAATCTTCCTTACCGTGATTAATATAATATTTTTATTTTATTATTAATATGTATTTCTTCACTACTGGTACCTTTGTTTTAAATTAATCATTAATTTTTCATAAATGAAAATTCTAACGTCAAATCTTAGCTTATATCTCAAGTTTTCTCTAAAGTCAAGGTCCCTTGCGTCAATAGTTGTTACTGTAATTTAATGTAAAATTGTTAGGAAATATTTTAATTTAACCTAGGGAACTAAATTCAAACATTTCTTATCAATCTTACATTAAATATACAGTAACATCTATTGAAGCAATGGTTCTTGACTTTTGTAAATATTAGAAATGTCAGAAGAGAAATTCAACTCCTCGACCTAAGATAAGGTAATTAAGAAAGGTATGACATTTTTACAAGTTACTAATAAAAAAATATTATTCTAGAAACGTAATTAATTACTTATAACTATAACACAATGATATACATACGTGATGATAACTGATGAGTCAGTCAGTAGCCTCGGTGACATTACTTTTTTACCACCTTTACGGCCTCTAGCAATGGGTGGTAATAAATGAACCAATGCTATCACACCGTTCGTATCGTTATCCCAGTCTGAATTCAAAAATAGCTGTGTTCTAAATGCAAAAAACAAAAGGCAATACAACTCACCTGTTGGCACTTCACTACTTCCTTCTTTTGTTAATACGTAATATATTTTATTTAATAATTGTGGAAATTTTGTTACGAAAGTGCCCGTATATCCATACATAAGATAAAAATCTTGATTTATCTGGAAAACAAATAATATGGATTTTAACTGATATAAATATATGATTGACTTATATACCAGTCCAGGAGTATCCGTAAATCTACGGAATTCTTCTAATATATTTTCACAACTATTCTTACTTGAAAGTTTTTTTCATATACAAAAATATTTCATTTTTTTGGGTTTTCACGCAAGCATTATTTAAAAATTCTACGTATTCACCGTAATCTGTTACAACGCTTTCTTCTTCACGCGTTTCCTGGGGACCTTTTTTGCAACTGATTTTAATTTCTTTTTTTCTTGGGCGTTGTTGCGATTAATAGTGCGCAGTCTGTTTTCTAAAAATCCAGTTCTTTGATCTGGATTAAAAAAACAGTTCCTAAAATTTTTTTTAGATGTTTTAAGTGCCTATACAAATGCATTAACTCACATATCCTCTGCCTTCATTATCTTCGAAGCATGGAAATAACTTTACCAATGCTTTAGCAAACTGTAATTTTATATGTTTGTTTGGATAATTTCCATATTGCTCTATTATAATAGCTGCGGTTACATTAGTCAGTTTTTTTCTGCTTCCTATAGTCAGTTCTCTTGTACTGTTATATTCTTTCACAATTGTTGCGCCTTCTGTGTGTGCTTTGAAACGTTCTGTAAAATCCTATGCAAATAAGAATTATCATTTTTAATTAATTAATTAATTAATTTTATTTTATTAATGACATACTAAAGTGATTAAGTTTTAAAGGGAAATATTTGTAGAGTGATATAACACGCAATTTTTACAGATGAAAGTCGTACATTTTAACTTTTTTTACCTATATTGGTTTTCTTAACATAAATTTAAAATATTTCCCTCTCGTTTTTAATAATGCTGTATATTACCTGCTCATTGGAGGAATAAGACAACATTTGTTTATGTCCTTCAGGCTTTGATGAAAGTGAACGTTCATAAATTAAACTTTGGGGAACGTCAGAACTACCAGAAAAATTAGTTGATGTTGAAGCAACTGATATGTTGCTGCCAGAGGCTAAGAATTTTTAGATAATTACTTGATGGTAAAGAATTGGAATGTAATTCTTCGCCTTCTAGTGTTATATTTAAAATAACGCCTCTTGGATTGAACCAAATAAAGTCTTTTAATAAATCATTATCTATTTGATAGTGTGCTTCATCATAATACAGAATTTTTTTGTCAGCAGGTATTTCAAATCGGTGAGCAACTGTAAATAAGCATAAAGTGATTGAACAAATAATGCCCGATGTATCAAGAGTGGAAAATAATAATTTAAATCTTGCGCCACTTCTTTACCCACGGCCAGAATCAAATAATTTCTTTTCTTTCTTTCGGCCATTAGGCGGCGTTCGAGAACTATCAGTTTAAATTACATGCGTTCTCGTATGTTCTATTCACGGTGTCAGAAAAAGAGAGCGCTTGAAAGTTTTAGAAAACGCTCTTGCGAACCAGACCTTAACTATTTCAGACATTTTACTAATAGCCAATTTAATCCATCTTCCTGTTAAACCTGGTTTAATTTTTAACTAGACACGTTGCAAACAGCTTAATATGTTTCAGCTTGGTCAATGGCTTGGTCTAAAGTCATATAACACAAACAGCCATTGCTCCAGTAGGAGCTCGAACCTACGCCGCCGAGCGACATGACTTCGAAAGTCGATTATGTTGACCGCTAAGCCATTGGACGACCTTGAAATAACTTATAGCCGTTTGTACCATGTCCAGTTAAAAATTAAACCGGGTTTAACAGTAAACCCAGTTTGCACCGCCGCTTAAACCGTAGTTAAAAACTCGCTAAACCAACTTAATTTAATCCGCCTTCCGTGATGGTTTAACGTTGAGTTGTTTAGCGAGTTTTTAACTACGGTTTAAGCGGCGGTGCAAACTAGGTTTACTGTTAAACCTGGTTTAATTTTTAACTAGACATGGTGCAAACGGCCATTAATTACATAAATAGTAAAACACTTACCTGCTCTATTAATAGCATCCGTCACATCAACACTTTCCGTGTTAACTTTTACCCACCGCTTTTGATTATTAAACACAGCTCTGATACATAGGGCGGGATTCTCCTCCAACTTCACCTATAAAAGCTAGCGAGAAGTGGAATATTTTCGTGTGAAAGTGCCCCTCCGCATCGAAAGCATGATGTCATCGATCAAATCGCGCACAATAATTTACCAACTTAACTACCAATAAGTGTTATACTTTAATTTTTACGTGAGATTCTAACACATAAAAATATAACAAAATGCTTTGGAAACTTTTTAACACCATTTTGTTGTGAAATAATATTTTTCTCCTAAAATGAGTTATATATTCACCGGTTCGGAAAAATTTCAACACACAAATATGTTAAATTTATCTTCAACACCGTAAAAGTGTAATATTTATCCGTTTCGTATATTTAAAATTTTTAACTACTGTACAAGTAGTTAAATAAACATCAGAAAGAGTTACTTTGGTAAAATAAAAGAATAGTTTTCACTACATTATGTGAAATTTTCACTCTTTCAGTATAACGTTTAACTACTTACTCCTTAAACTCCGCAAAATTTTTATCTGTGTACAGGGTGATTCAAGAAAAAACCAGTGAGAGAATTTAAATCACAGATTATAAGAAAAATGTTAAAATAATTAAAAAGGACCCCAAAAAAACACGTTACGCCAATGTGTGCAGATGAAAATACAGATTTCGCAACTTTAAGTTTTATGATGTGATTTCGTACGTTTTATTGCATTTTTTTCCGGAGCAATAAAACTATAAACGCTGACCTAGTGAATCTTCTTTAATAGAAGGAACGCCATAACGTGTTAAATCAGCTCCGATTTTCAGATCGTCACTCAATAATGCAACCACAAAAGTGAACATTATGCTTACTTCGACAGGAATGACGATTTACATTTTATAATAATAAAATTTGCTTTTCATTACATAATGCTCACAAAACGATAAATACTGTTATAATAATTCGACCATCAGGGGTGTTATGGAATATTGGCATCTGTCCTTTGTTGAAAAACATCTAATGCATTTATCAAATAATTCAGCGATGAGAAGTTAGCAATACAATTCCAGCAATAAAATTATAAAATTTCAAAACGCTGCCACCGCTAAAATAACGATCATAGATCAATAATATTTAATCTATTACAAAGAGTATAATGTGTAGATTCCCCTCATATGAAGAAACTGAAAAAATATTTGATATTAAGTTAACTATGACTATTTAAACCAGCATAAGTCCATTATTCATATATCGCACCAAAACAATTGCTTTCACTGAAAATTTTCACGTAGTCATAAAGTAAACATACATATCTATTTAATAATGCCTTCAGAAAGTTTTAGCCGGTTGATTTGAAGTAATTAGAAATTAATTAAAAGTGACGCACAGATCAATGAAACAGTACCAATTTCAAATGTTCATAACTTTTCTCAGAGAACTTGCATAAAAATTGTTTGCAGAATATTAAAGCACGGATCGAAATCTATCGTTTCACCCTCTGAGTTTTAGCCGGTTGGTTTGAAGTAATTAGAAATTAATTAAAAGTGACGCACATACCAACTTCAAATGTTCATAACTTTTCTCAGAGTGCTTTAATATTCTGCAAACAGAATTTTTATGCAAGTGCGGAATGGAAAGTTACGAATATTTGAAGTTGGTATGTGCGTCACTTTTAATTAATTTCTAATTACGATGTAATGTAAACGATAGACTTCGATCCGTGCTTTAATATTCTGCAAACAGAATTTTTATTAAAGTTCTCTGAGAAAAGTTATGAACATTTGAAATTGGTACTGTTTCATTGGTCCGAGCGCCACTTTTAATTAATTTCTAATTACTTCAAATCAACCGGCTAAAACTTTCTGAAGGCATTATTAAATAGATATGTATGTTTACTTTATGACTACGTGAAAATTTTCAGTGAAAGCAATTGTTTTGGTGCGATATATGAATAATGACTTACGCTGGTTTAAATAGTCGTAGTTAACTTAATATCTAATATTTTTTCAGTTTCTTCATATGAGGGGAATCTACACATTATACTCTTTGTAATAGATTAAATATTATTGATCTGTGATCGTTATTTTAGCGGTAGCAGCGTTTTGAAATTTCATAATTTTATTGCTGGAATTTTATTGCTAACTTCTCATCGGTCGTTAGATTGAATTAATTTTAAGGTCAAATTCGAGTCTAATTCTTTGCTGCTGCAGCCATAAAACTATAAAAACTTTTATGAATGTATTTATATCCATCATCTGGCGGCTGGTTCTTATACAGTGCAGTATCGTGAATTTGGGTAAAATTTTTCATTAATTATTTTTCGAAAACTAAAGCGCGCAAAATTTCTTTACAAGCTTCTTTAATTAAAAAAAAATTACAGGGCATTCTCGGGACACCGTATCGGTAGCTAGAAAATTATTTGTTAGAAATAAACTCAATTAGACATCCGGAATGCGATGCAATTATTAAATTAAAATTAAATATTGGGCAGGAAAAGCCCTAAAACTTTCTAATTTAAGGTACTTCGTAAAAATTCACATAAGAAAGTTAGCTGCTGTTGCGGCTTCCCGTAAACTCCCTGTATGTACATTTATATGAACTTCTTCCTTTATTTTGTTATGTAAGATGCATCCCTGAAGTAGCGGCCTGCATTTGTGCTACACCCTGTATGATTCTGTACCGCACGTGCTAAATGCTTAGCGCGAGCAAATATTGTAGTTTACTGGGATGAAATTTAGGAAATATTCGATTATCGATAGAGGGCAGAAAATATTGTCCATAATATGCAGAATTTTATATAGATATTTCTAATACCAGAACACAACTTTTAGTGGTATTAGAATTCAATTAAATATTTTTTATTTTTTCGTTCCACCCTATTATACATGGCTTATTAGGATAGTCATTTTCTTGTTCCATAGAGGAAGTCTATTTGGCTACCTTAATTTTATTTACTTTTTCAAATTATCGTACAAAAGTGAGATTTTCAAACTGCCGTTATTAGATTTTTTTAATGTAACGCCTCTTATCTCCTTGCAGGAATGAATAGTGTTTATGTTTCTCTTCAATTCTATTATAGGTTAGTGTTAGTTTTTAAATAATTATTAACTTTTTATATTTCCAAAATAGACAGTAATAAGTTAGTTTCTAAACCAATTTTCAATGTTGAAGACAAAAATACGTTTATAGTACCTAAATACAAAACTGATGTAGAATATTTTCGTCAAAATATTAATTTGTTCTTAATTGGTTAAATAAATGTAGATATGTTGCATGCCAATGTGTGTAATGTAGCGGATCAAATGCGCGCTGTCACTCACTAGTTTACACAGCACCCTGTACGGGCCAAGACAGTGAAGATGCGCTTAATCATTCGACTTGTATATTCGTTGAGGCACTTTAGAATTAACTGGGAATCAATGTGTTAATTTTATGTACTTTGTGAATACAATATCCAAATTAATACAAAAAAAATTAAATGTGTTTCGCTTTAAAATTCAATAATAATCGCTTTTTTTGAACAATTTATTTAGATTATGTAATCTTTAGATGTGATTCAGATGGCACATAATGCGTCTGATTTTAAGCATAAACTTTAATTACGGACGACGTACATTTGCGGCGGAAACATTTAGAATGATTTTTTAAATCAGTAGGCCGTTTTCTGAAAAGCCGCATATTAAAATAAATTGTTAGAATAATGGACATTAACTAATTGATTTTCCTGACATTACTAATAACAATCAACATAACATAGTAAACCGTATTTACTCTGGCAAATTTACCCGTTCTAAAAGATTTCGCCGCAAGTGTGCAGCGAAATCTACAACCTTACAACGGTGTATTGATATTACTGTTAATACTGTTATTAAATACTAATGTTAGGTAAATCAGTTAGATAATGTGAAATTATATCAACAATTTCACTATAAAAAACAAGATTATAGCTGTACTAATATGCTGTATAAAGAAACGATTACAAAATATGAGCTAGAATAGTTGGTTTTCATTCTCTAATTTCAAATAAAAATTTCATGAAAGGAAGGAACGGAACACATAAGTAAAATTTACGAAAAACGGCCCACTGATTTGTTAAATAAATAAATGTTTTCGCCGCAAGTGTACACAGTCACTTGGTTATTTTATTTTTCTGCGCAGCAATGAAAAATCATACAAATTTACCGTGAAGACGGAATGACAGAAATCATTTCGAACGAGTAAAACTCCCTTATTTAGCGGCAGTTCCTAAAAGGTAATAAAAGAAATTGCAATCATACGTTATGCCGCCAAGCTCGTTTAAGTCTATTTTGTTCAAGGCAAAAATAAACCTTAACTTACATTCATTATTTTCATGTTAGTACGAATTTAATACAATTGACTACAATTTACGTAATTCCGCACTATTAAAAATCAGCGAACGTAATTCAGTCGGAATTAAAATGATTTTCTTCACGTTTACGTTCTATAAACTGAAAAAAAATCTTGCGTAATTTAATTGAAGTTGAAGCGATCAAAATTAGAATTAAATATTTCGGGCGATATTTTAATTAAGGCGCAACGAAAAGCTCTGGAAGCGGGTTTAAATCCGGACTAGTGTTTAGTGTTTTACCTATTCGATTGAATCCAATTCAATTGTGGCTTATGACTGCTATGTATAGTTTCGTCCGAGATCAAACAGTGCTATTGAATGACGAATACAAGGGTTTAGAATGTAGATTTGATATCCCTCGACAGGAAACGATCCATTACGGTCACCATTCACGACTGATACGTCTAATATTGTATTTACGAACGCGCCATCAAGGTTGTTCTTAATGTCGGTGATGTCGCGAGAATGTGTTGTTTGAACTGTCAATTATCGGTGTTGAATTTCTTCTAAATTTCGAAAAATGTGCACAGTTTGTTACAGTGACTATAAATGAAACCCTCGCGAAAGTTTTAATAGGAATTGCTGCGA
This sequence comes from Prosopocoilus inquinatus, assembly GCA_036172665.1. Taxonomy (NCBI): domain Eukaryota; kingdom Metazoa; phylum Arthropoda; class Insecta; order Coleoptera; family Lucanidae; genus Prosopocoilus; species Prosopocoilus inquinatus. The sequence goes on from CM069870.1 coordinate 50,122,160, forward strand.
AACATTGTGGTATGATACAGACTTGAAAGTTTCGTTCTGCGTGCTCTCCGGTAATAAGCACGAAAAGTGTGAGATAAAGCAGGAAATCTAATTGGAATTGATAATGTGAGTGGTTGTGTTAATTAATAAAATTTGTGTAGATGGCTTACATAAAGGATCACTTACGCGGAGTTAAAACGGAAATTCTGATTCGTCCGCTAAGATGCTTAAAAAATTGCCTGACGTCAAGCAGTCCATTATTGAAATAATTAATGCAAAATAACAGATGCCATTTTCCTTTTTAAAGTAGCAAACTTTGAACTCTAAATGGGGTCCACAACCTAAGGCTCGCATGTTATCAAATTTACTTGGCTCGTGGATTTTATCGAGTACTACCACTGCCAAATTCGTAATTTAAATAAGTGGAACTGAAAACGACGAAATTTATCTGTTCCAAAAATTAGTTTGAATCCTACATTGGAAATTCACAAATTGCATGAAAAACCTCAATCAGAAATTCAATGATTAATGTTTATTATGCAACTGACTTTTTTTGTACAGTTTTATTATGCCCATTATTCAGTAAGTTGGCAATCATTTATTTTATTTTGTTTATTGTTATTTTTTTATTATTTATTTTAATTGATAAGTGAAGTTTTGTCAAAAGAACGATTGCACACTTCTTATCTAAGAATACAGTGAAATCTCTGATAAGCGGACGTGAACCGTCCCCGATTATCTGTCCACTTGTAAGAGGTGTCCGCTTATTAGAGATAATTTTATTAAAAGATTTTATAGAACAGTTCCAAAAAATTGTCCGGTTACGAGAGGTGTTCGTTTATCAGAGGTGTCCGTAATGAGAGAGTTCACTGTAATACCTTTAATAATGGCTTCTCCAATAATACCTTTTCTGGAAGTCGACTCTTGTTCGATGAAATTTGTAATTTGTAACTTTGTTTGTTGAGTATCGATTAATAGGTTCGGCTGACGAAGCAATAAGCGACAGTGAAGCGTTGAGTGTACTTCTCAATTTAAATAGTGTCCGGTTAAAGGTTTAAAAATTATTCGTCGGACGAAGCTCTCGAGCGATAGTGAAACGTTGAGTATACTTCCCGATTTTAAAGGTTAAAGGTTGAAAACTATTTTTTATAATTTTCATCGGACAAGAGATGACTTCATGAAAATGTACTATCGAATTCCTGTTAAGGCCGTTCATACTACACAATTTATTATTAAAAAAATTCTGAGGTTTCTTGTTTGATATTCGCACTGGATACTGCGCAGTTGAATATTTTTAAAATGTATGGTTAAAAGCACATGTTGTGTCTTTTATTTTTATATAAATGTGGAAGCCACGATTACCATTATTGCAAAGCCAACTGATAAGTAAGAAGTAGCAATTGTTTTGCAAAGATCATCTCAGTGAATAAGTGGTCAAGACGAATCTCCCAACTATTTAAAGTACAACTTTGAGAGTTTGAAAAGTTGTGTAAAAGATTTTTGTGACAAATCAATACCTAAACAAACATCACAGTCAGGTTTATTATGGGATAGAACTTGGATATACGTCAATAACAGATTATTCGTAAATAAAAGAACAAAAGATTGAAATGTGTGGTGAAACGTTAGTTGTCTTGATCTTGTAAACAACCTTGGTAATTCTCAGATTATTGAAAAATATTCAAGAATATTGGTTATTTTCAGAAGTTGTTTGCCTACTCTGAATCGCATTGTTAACATTAAAAAATACCAAAAGTAATAAGTAGTTTGTTGTAAAAATGGATTTAAATTTTATCTTAATTAGAGCGCTTAGAGATGAAGACCGGTAGACTTCACACAATGCAATTTCTAATATCTGGAAAGGAAATTTATTTATGTTTATCAAGAGGAGCACCTTAATTGGACAAATAATTAGTTAATGAAGTTTTTCAATTACCAAGATTCAATCTTGAAAATTTTCCGATGTTCACCGTAACAGACCAGATTCAATCTCTTTTAAACGATTGCCTGACTTGGATATACAGGAAAACGCAAAAGTATGAAACCGGTTTAATATTTCGAAAACTGTTTGACATGTCTAATTGAAATATGGTTTGTGATTTAGAATAACTAAGACCTACATTACCAATCAGTTCTAGTTGTTTATCCGCTTCTGTGTTTCAGATTCAACGCTAATTTGTTTTTTTTTAATGATAAACTTCTAAGGTTTTTACTTCATTTAATGGTAAATTTTTTTTTACATGTTATACAGAGTGGTACGAAAGGAGGTGCCAAAAAGAAGTCAGTTGTTGGAGATGATGAGTAAAACTCATATACAAAAATTGTTCCAATAAAAGTCTTCATTTTTGAGATAAAAATAATGGAAAATTTCTTCAAAATTTGCTGTACGCTAATGAGTGAATCAGGATTGAAAATTTAATTCTGGTTGCACGGCGACAATATTTGGATTTTTTTAGCAACGGTACCTGTAACATCTATGACATTTGTCAAGTTTAATTTTAAATTTGTGAATCCAGCAAAATGTAATGAAATTCTCAATACAAGAGTACACTGAGAAGTATTGTTTAATTTTAACTTTAAAAAGTTTACAAAATTGATTCACAACAAATGTTCGAAGTGTCATCCGTTGGCGCTCAAGCACTTTTGAATACGCCTGTTCCAGTTGTAAATTGAAGCTAGAATTTCTGGATTGTTGCGGATCTGATTCACAACTTCGTCAATACGTTCCCTAAGCTGCGTTTCTGTACCTATTTCTACTTGATAGACCAACTTGAGCAGATATTTGACGGGTACACCTGGATTTTGATTCACATAGCCCAAAATTATTGGTTCTGTATTCAAACCGAAATCTAAACGGAAGCGGCCATAATTCGACATTTGGGGTATCACAGAACCCGTCTCTCGTAAACGCCGATGCAACTAAATAAATGTTTTACGTGAAGGTATATTCGCCTTCCTGGAAAAAGTTCCGCGTAAATCTCAACAGCAGCCCTTGTATTGCAACCTGATTCACCATACACCAAATGCATGTCTACAAATTCTTCTTTCGTAATCTTCATTCTTAATAGTTTTGAAGTTAAAAATAAATAATGGCCGCGTTCAGTGAACGGTCAAATTACACAAAATCGTCAAGTCAGCGGTCCGACTAAACCATCTGACCAATCACCAATTGACAAAAGTGATCACGTGATTTGGGCTGACCACTTCGACCGATTACTTACCGTAGCCCTTATTTGACTTAGATGTCACGGATACGGTTGCATAGATGTTGTAATTTTTATAAACACCCCCATTTACTCCCATCATATCTGACCTACTAAAAAAAAGTTCTTCGGACTTGTTGGATTCTCCTAATGACACAGATTTTTTGGCACCTTCTTTCGGGACCAGCCTGTATGTACTTATAAGAAAATTGTGGAGAAAATAAGGTTTGAATGTGAATAATTATGAAAAATCATATACGTTGATAATCGCAAAAATATTAAAAAAAAAACTTAGAAGACTGAATTATCTAATGACACTAAAGAAAGAGAAAGGTTCTTTTGTTTTAAACTGAGATTAGATAATCAACCTTCTAAGTTTTTTGTTTAAGATAATATTATTGTCGATTATCAACGTATACGATTTTTCGTAACTTGTCTTAATCAAATGATATTTTTTCCAAAATTCTCTCCGCTCTTCTCTCTGTAACCGATGAAATTTCTTATGTGGTCTTTTAGGGAATTAAACGAACTATCAAGTAAAGTAAATTAGTAAGTTGTGATTTAAAAAAATCAAGTAGCGTTGAATCTCAAAAACAAGAACAGATTAACAAATTGGTAATTTAGGTCTTATTGACTCTAAATCACAAACCGAATTTCAGCCGGATAAGTCATATAGTTTTCGAAATATTAAGCCTGTTCCCATACTTTTGCCCATCCCTATATGTATATACTATGGAGAAAACACATCTGTGCTTCTGATAAGCCTTATTTTGGATAAATTTTGACTTATACACTGAGACGTCAGAGACCTACGTCATCTGTGCACTGTACTGTGTTGAAAATAGAGTAGATCTTTACAATTTTTAAAGCAAACAATTTGCTGTTTAAAACTACACAAGTTAGATTACAGTTTGTCGCGTCATCGCAATCAAAACTGATTTGCAAATAATTTATTACAATTTAGATTGTTTCTAAAATTGAGCGAGCAGTTTCTTGTACAATAAATCGTGTAATGGCGGCTGATTAAACACAAAGTTACTTCAAAAATGATAGTAATTAATTCAAGACATAAGTTACTCAGAAACGAAAAAAAAAAACTGACTTTAATAATAACATGCGAAGACGCACTTTACACTTGACATTGCAATTTAAACGGGATTTTCATGTAATATATGTTATATACGAGAATATGAGACTCATGACTTTGATGATAATCTCTATGAGCTCTGGCAGATGGGCCACCAAGTTAACTTGGTTCACTTTAGTTGACTGATCATGTTTCTATAGTACGAGATCCCAATTTTCTACGCTCATCTGTTATTTTAACGAAACCCGATTTTAATGGATTAAGATTAAGATTACATATAGTCACTCAATGCGATCGGGTTGCCTTGCAAAATCCTGCCGCAAATACCTTTAATTGGAAGAAGTTTTAACAACTTGACCTTTCTCTGAACCTTTGGAGCACAAGTGTGAGGTTTCCAAGCAGGAGGTGCATCTTAACTGCGGACAATCATACGCATATGCTGTTTATGATGTGTGTAAGTAGAGACTTTCAGAGAAATTCTCTTAATTATTCAATTCTATCAGTTTTAAATTTTAAATTGTACACATTTAGAGGCCTATGGATTAAAACGTTATGCAGTGATTTTTATACAAGCTAGGCCACTAAATATAATTTAAAATTTCAAACTAATTTAATTGAATAATTATAGTAAAAGAGGTGTATCTCAGGTGCGGACGATTGTATATATACGGTGTTTATGATGTATATAAATAAAGACTTTCAGAGAAATTACTATAATTATTCATTTCAATTAGTTTGAAATTTTAAATTATATTTAGTGACCTATGGCTTGTATAAAAATCAATGCATGACGTCTCTCGATATGTATAACTTAAAATTTGAAACTGATATAATTTAGTAATTAGAGGAATTTCTTCTGAAAGTCTCTATTTACATACATGTGTTATATGCGTATACGTACAATCGTCCACACTTAAGATGCACCTCTTGCATGCAAACCTCACACTTGTGCTCCAAAGGTTCAGAGAAATGTCAAGTTGTTAAAACTTCTTCCAATTAAAGGTACTTGCGGCAGGATTTTTCAAGGCAACCCGATCGCATCGTGTAACTATACGTAATCTTCCATTAAAATTGGGTTTCGATGATGAGCGTACAAAAGTTGCAGTGGGATCTTGGACTACTAGAATTGTCGCTTCTGTATCAGATCAAGCATCAGTTTCACATAAAAAAAATTAACATCTTCTTAACGAATTATTGTATGTGTAAACTTATTATTTCATTAATGAATCATAATCATATCTCAGATACACTGCTCAAAGAAATTAACGAACCACTCAGTAAGATTTTTCGTTTTCTTTATTTAAAATTTGAAACGGTTGACGTTGATTTGAAGCAGTTTAATAACAACTGTATAGTGTGTTATAAAATTAGGTTTTCATTGCAATCAAGAACGATTTGCATAAAATTTTTCTCAAACTTTCATTATGCTTTGACAGCAAGCATGGCCGCCTTGCATGGGGGACTTATTAGGAGCAAATCCCGCTTCAATTTGTCTATCCTACTGCAATGTCAGGTCAAAAAGCGATAGTAAGATGTCGCTATTTTATCTGTTCATCATTCTTACATCGCAATTGCGAATAAATTGGGCAAGTCGTTTTTGGTCTGCAGTGGGAATGTCGAGCTACGTCTCTGCTGAAGAAGCCCCAAGCAGGGCTGAAACAGCTGTCCAGAGGCTGCTCGAGGTTTTCACTGCAATCAAGAACGATTTGCACAAAATTTTTCTAAAACTTTCATTACGCTTTGACAGCAAGCATGGCCGCCTTGCATGGGGGACTTATTAGGAGCAAATCCCGCTTCAATTTGTCTATCCTACTGCAATGTCAGGTCAAAAAGCGATAGTAAGATGTCGCTATTTTATCTGTTTATAAAATTATCGTTTTCAAGTAAAAATAAACATTAAAAACCAATAAAATGAAAAGTAGAAAAATTTGAGAAACAAAATTTTTGAACAAATGACACCAATGTCGGGTATTTTCACCTCTGTTTGGAATAACAGATTGTTATCGACAATCCACACATAAAATAAGCGAAGTTATGTCATTTTGTTCCAATTCCTTCCATACTTCCACAAGCCAATGCTTCACCTCTTCCAAGTTATTAACTTGGTTCGGACAATCTCTGAGTGCTTTCAAGCGCCTAATAAGTGTGTCCCAGATATGCTCAGTGTGATTGAGGTCTGAACTTCTTCCTGGATCGAACATGGCATCTACTTCAATCTTCTGTGAGCACTTTTGATCTTTTCGAACACGTTGGCATCGAACATTATCTTGCTTTAATAACAAAAGTAATAACAATATACGGCACAAATGGCACGACATGGTCTTGTAGTCCGTTGTGTACCGAAAGGCAAAAAGATTTCCATTATTTAACATCACTACGTCCGTGTGCGCTATCAAAGAAATTCCTACTCACGCTATAAAAAAGCTTCCGCCAAATAATGTGGCACTTAAATGTTGCGGTGTGCATACCGCTCATTTGGTCGTTGGTATACACGAACACGTCTATCGCACTTGTAAAAACAAAATCTAGATTCGTCTCTAAAGAGAACTCGACTCCAATCGTCCTGTAACCAAATCACATGAAATCTAACAAATTCCAAGTGATCTGTGCGATGTTCTGTAGACGAGGCTGGATCTTGGACAGACACATGACATGTCAAATTAGCTTCCCCCAAGTCGTTAACAGAGCCTCTGTTCTAAAGTAAGACGTGTCAAAAAATGGTCTGAATACGGGTTGTTTCCTATGTCCTTTCATAGGTATTCGAGAATGATTAACAATCTCTCTAAACCTTCGCACACCGAATCTTCCTCCTAGTCGACAATATCTTCAGTCTTATTCTAACTATACCACTACTTGAATGCATTCTTCTTTGGTCAAATTTCGAAATTCGTGTGGCACAATGACGAAGACACACAAAAACAAGAAACAATAAAGTCATTTTAAGAATAAAACCGAAATTCAGACATTGAAATTGAAGTTGATTTTTTGATTAATGAACTTGCATGTGATTTAATTTTATGGAATCACCCTTAAGTGATAATAAAATGTAAATAAATGTTGGACAATGAACCTCGTGTGCTTAGCTGTTTCATAGGAATGCCAGTGTATCTACAGCAATTACCAGGTGTAAAAGACTAGCAGACACATTGGTAAATTAACTTTATTGCACGTTACTTGTACACTTATCCATATATCTTAAGCCTACGCCATCTATATGTTAAGTGTTGCCATCTTAAACTCTACCAGTGCTACCACTACACTGCATCTCTCTCGGTTTAGATATTTAAACGCTGTGGAATCTTAATTGTTCGGTTCGATCGCCTTAAGGGTTTTGGAGTAATTGGGTTAATAAGTGGTGAAAAAGCTGTAGAAGGATGAACGAATTCGGCATTTATCCTCTCATTGTTTTGATCCTCTTTTCCTCCTGATTCTCTACTGTAGTCGTCTGTTCTTCACTAGATGATGATACTATAGGTAAGTTCACAGGAAGTAAGGTATAATTTGTGTTGGTTGAACCGGTTAAATCTGCCTTCATTCCATCTCCGTGTACGTATCTTACTTCGCCATTCACATTAACAAGGTCCAATTACTGACTACTTTTGATATTTTCCCTTTCTTCCATTGATTTTGTGCACTTCTTTTGCTAAATACTAAAACCTTTTGACCTTCAACAAATCTTCTGTTAATCACTTCTTTTGCTTCCATTTCTTTCTCTTTGGGTTAATAAGTGGTGAAAAAGCTGTAGAAGGATGAACGAATTCGGCATTTATCCTCTCATTGTTTTGATCCTCTTTTCCCTCCTGATTCTCTACTGTAGTCGGCTGTTCTTCATTAGCTGATGATACTATAGGTAAGTTCACAGGAAGTAAGGTATAATTTGTGTTGGTTGAACCGGTTAAATCTGCCTTCATGTCATCTCCGTGTACGTATCTTACTTCGCCATTCACATTAACAACGTAGGTCCAATTACTGACTACTTTTGATATCTTCCCTTCCCTTCCCTCCTTCTTCATTAAATAAGCTTTAAAACCTATGTCCGTCACATTTTTCGGCCAACCCTTTCTGACAAAATCTTTCACTCGATTTAAAACAGTGTCCTTTTTTGTGTTTATAATTACATCATAGACAGTTACTGGACTTCCCTCAGTTTCGAAAATGGTATTTACTTCTTCGATCTCCTCTATCCCTGTACCTGTTGCCAAAGGCAATCGTGATAACGCATCCTCATTGCTCAACTATTTTCCTTTTTTTGTATTGTATCTCATAATTATAAGTCGATAAGGTAAGTGCCCATCTTTGAATCCTCATGGCTGCCATCGCTGGTATTTTGTTTCTTTTCCCGAATGTGACTTCCAAAGGTTTATGATCGGTGAAAAAGGTAAATTTACATCCGTATAAGAAATTATGGAATTTTGTAACAGCATAAATAATTGCCAATGCTTCACGCTGAATTTGGGCACAATTCTGTTCAGCCTTTGAAAATGCGGAAGATACGAACATTACTGGACGCTGCTTCCCGTTAACTATGTGATTTAATACTGCACCACAAGCGTATGGTGACACTCCGCTGAGACTACTATTGGTAGTTGTGGGTCAGAATGCACTAGCATTTTACTGTTTGCCAATAAATTTTTTTTTAAAAGTGCATCATTAACGTTTCTTACCTCTACTTGTTTGATCTTCCCTATGACATTTTCGCTGTCCGATAGGTCTACGATGTCGTCTTCCGTATGCTCTTCGTTCTGCACAGTTTTGTTAGATGACCTTTGTTCTCTGGCACTTGTAACTGCGATATTCCTTAACTGGACACTCTTTTCCGTGTTGTTTTCCACATCGTCCACAATGTTCTTTCTTGAAATTTTGTTCCTTCTTACTTCTTTTCTCAGGCTGGAACATGGCCTTGCACACTTTTGTAGTTTCCATACAGCCTTTACTGCAGTCTCATTTAACTCTTTACTTTCTTCTTGAACTGCTTCCATAGCCAATGCTAAGTTACATGCCTTCTCGAAAGACAACACCTTCTCCGATGGCAATTTTCGTTAGATATTTTTATTCGACAGGCCACATACAAATCTCTCAGTGCTCTTTCTAAAAATTGTCCAAAGTGACAAGTTGATGCAGCACTTTTTAACTTTACAATCTATTTACTAACTGTTGAACTTCCTTGACTGATGCCATAAAACTTGAATATTTCTGCAATCCCTAATTTTTGTGGAGCCATATGTTTCTTTAGAACATCCTTTAATTCAGTAAAACTTTTTTCTGCTGGTAACACAAGGGATAACAAATCCTTCAGTATTTTGTATGCTTCACTCCTTACGAGGGTAATAAACAATGATACCTTTCTGTTGTCTGCTACATTATTGCGCTTGAAAAACTCTTCCATGCGTTCCTTGTATGCATTAAAATCGCATGTTGCAGTGAGGGGTTCAATGCTACCCACTAACGCCATTTTTGGGAGCACACTTAGCTTGGCAGGTGGTTGATTAACGCATTCAATCTAACCTTGTTTTGCACTTGCTTACATTTAATCCCCAGCTTGTCGCCAATTATTGCCGTGTATCTACAGCAATTACTAGGTGTAAGAGATTAACAGACACATTGCTAAATTAACTTCATTGCACGTTACTGGTATACTTATCAATACATCTTAAAGCCGGCTACTCATTACGCGGTACTTGGCAAGTACTTGCCAATACTTAGCAAGTGTCGAGTAATGTGTATTAAAACGCGGCGTGCAACTCGGCACTACTTGCCACGTTACTTTTACTTCCCTTTCGTTGTCGGTAAACTTTACAAAGTCAAACGGGCAAGTGTTAAACGGACTGGCTACATAGAAGTAGCTGAGTAATGTGTACGGTTCGACTTTTATTTGCATACATACTCGCCGAGTACTTGCCAAGTTAAGTCACTTACTTAGTTAAGTACCGCGTAATGAGTAGCCGGCTTAAGCCTACGCCAACTACATGTTACAGTGTTGCCATCTTAAACTCTACCAGTGCTACCACTACACTGCAGTTACTACAAATTTTAAATAAAAATAAAAAAATTCTTACTTTATTGCATGGTGCGTTAATTTATTGGAGCAGTGTATTTAGGTGATCTTTTAAACTTTTAAAATAATTACGTTATTAGCGATACCCGATCCTTGTACATTTACTAAGGAATCGTCGTCATTTATTATTATTATAATTATTATTATTATTATTTATTCATCCACGTTTCTTATTTTCGAAGGACTTGACTCTTTTGGACTCCAAAACTGTGCAACATGAAATAGGAACTGGAACACCTGTTTACAGGGTGTCCATACCTTCAGTGAAGCATGTGAATTCCTATAGTTTCGCGGGTACTGAGTACAGGGAAACTGTTAAAACAAATTCATCACGTCACATTAAGACAATATTTATTTAAATAAAATTTCACAAAACTTGCATTTATAAACAAATCAAATATTAAAAGTGGTTAATTTTACTTTATTCTTTACAATTTCCTGGATCAGTTTCCCTTAAAGCAGACCAATAATAGTCTCTTAACACATTTTCATCCCAAAAACCATTATGCAGATCTTAAAAAATCTTGGGTCTTGGGTGAAAACACTCTCCCTGTTCATCACTCAAATTGCTCGTTTCCAGGGAAAAAGTCCAAGTGTGAGTTTATAAGTAAGAGTAATTTTTCAATAAATCGTCAATACTCTCCTTTTACATATAATTCTCACTTTTTTATTTTCCAAAAATCTACTACTTTAAAGGATTGCCAAGATATTTTTTTTATAGATAAAAGGTTATTTTGTGTTACTTTACGTATTTGCGGAACCACAAAATTCCCTCTTTTAGTTTTGCATCAGAAGTATTTGGAAATAGGTGCGTAAATATTTAAAAACAATTTAGTTTTTATTCACGACTTTTACGAAAGGTTTAATTAGACCCAACTTGTATAATAGTGGCAAAATTATGTTTTAGAGATCTACTAAAACTATTTCTTCTACGTTCATTTCTTCTGAACAAGTTGACAAAGAGAAATGCAGTAATTTCACAATAGGAACAAGATGGAACAATCCAACGCCTCCTATGTACAATGAATCATTTATAGAAACCCTGTATTAATTGTCCACAAAATTAACTGAACCTAACAGGAAATGACGACAACTTAATTTACACGATCCATTAGATATCTTATAATTTAATATTTTCAACTACTGTTTTAAATTAGCAGAAAGTAACTTCATAAAAATACGCATGTTTGGTTCGAGATATAAAAAAAATAATATTTGTGAACCAGTGTAATTATCTAATTTCATATTTTAATCTTGAACAAAAAAGAAGCATATAGATAAATAAAAAAAATAATAAAATCTTTTCCTGCCGTGTTCGGGAACTTCTGGTTCAGCAAACATTAACTTGATTAATATGGTTGAAGCGAGTTAAAACAAATTTATCTCACAAAATATATATTATTAAACGAGAGGGAGTTTAAAAGGGACAAATAACTATCGACGTACATTTTGGTCTTATTAGACCTCATCAAAGCAGTATTACTAAGGTGTAAGGTGTTTCAATACACTTGCAGATGAACCAGAACAAATGGAGCATAGGAACCAGAACAAATGGAGCATAGACCACAGGAAAGCGAATGCACATTTGTTGCAATAACCAGCGGATTCTCATTTCCGACCAATAATATTTTATAATAATTCATCATTTATTTTCAACAAGTTGATTTAAATTATTATCTAAAGATATAAATGAAATGACAGCTAATGTCAACGGGGGTAAAACAAAAAAAAAACAATTTCTTTCACGGCCAGCCATAATTTTTTTTCAGTGCTCCAGGATCCACACTAGGAAACAAAACTAAAATAAATAAATAAACTGTTCGCGCCAGTTTCACGGTGAACACGCCGGAATCAAGTAAAACACAACCGCGAGTTTAGACGGTTTAGCTAACGAGAATAAATTTTGAAACTCTTTTACCCCGACACCGCATTGTTTACAATGAAGAAATGGACCTGTGACATTAGGACATGGACGTGTTTTGAGTGACCTTTTTTGAGGACATAATTACGGTATTCTCTGCAAATTAATTCGTGTGTGTGTGGATAGATTACTCACGCTGCAAGGGTGCTTAATTTTTGTGCGTCTCCACTTTCGTACACCTGAATGTCCACTTAACCAAAGAACTTTAGACTAAAAGGGTTTGGTTTTATGGCCATGAAATTAACGTTTGCATTTCATTCAAAACTTGAAATTCTTTTATTTTCGCTTGAAATGTTTCCTATTTCAATTTAAAAATTTCGACTGCTTGCATATTTTCGGATAAAATTTCTTTTTTGTTCAGCAGGTATTTAATGCCCATACCGTGCTTTTGGTGTTGATAGTGATCACAATCACTGAGTAAATATCTAATAATAACATTTTATTGGCGTAAAATTCCATATAAACAAAAGAGATTACACAGGTCATTACAAAAGCAAATGTAATATAAATTGTAAATTTTATCAACAAAGGTAAGTAAGATAAATAATAAGCATCTGGTTTTAAATGAACACTTAAAATCCGAAGGATAAACGAAACTTTTTAAATGAACACTTAAAATCCGAAGGATAAACGAAGCTATCAAGCGATAGCGAAACGTTGAGTGTTCTTTCCGATTTTACAGTGTTCTGTTTAAAATTTAAAAACTATTTTCTCACTTATTTCATCAGACAAGAGTTGATTTCAATTATTCATCTTTATTTATTTTTTCATAATAAGTTGAAACTTCTTTAACGGTAATTCATTTACTTCCTATGGTAACACGTTGTAACACTTGCTAGCAAAATAATTTGGCCCATTTTTAGTACAGTGAGTACAATTGTAAGGAGTATGTACGGGTTGTCCCATATAAGACGGTTTCCTTCATACCTCTCTAGATATTAATTTTACGAAAAAATATTTCAAGTGACTGTATCATATGCAGCATATTGTAAAATTAATTTGACGTATACAGAATGTTGCGTTTAGCCTGGGCGTTAGGTCACTTCGATATTTTAAATAGAATACCCAATGGATTTTTATATTTTCGGGTTCTAGACTGAATTTTAACCTGACTTCATGTATCATACGTATGTGCCAAAGTAAACCGTTTTCGCCTAATTCAACTTTATATAAAAATTTTCCCTACTGCGGTACTACTCCAAACAAATAAGCAAATACCTTTCGAACAAATGACGATAGAGACTTGTGGTCTCTGCAAGTGACTCATCTTGAAATGTTCTCTCACAAACAGCGTTAAGAAAAATCTCATGCCATAAATTTTTCCAAGAATTTAATAAACTTGAAAATATTAAGACCACGGTAACTCATTTTTTTTTAATGGAATGCCACATGTTCATTTTCACATTTATTGAATCAATCATTTAATCCTCTTTTCAATTATATAGGTTTGTCTTTATCTAGCGTTAATTCTTTTTTCAAAATTTATATGGTTCTGTCCAGTTTTGAGAAATGACTACTCAATTTATTGACGTTTCTAATTTTACTGTTTCTTACGAAAATCGTTATAGTGTGTTTATTTAAAATATTTAGATCCCCCAGATCGTCCAGCTAAATTATGAATAAGGGTCGAACATTCCTAGGATATCTGGTAAAAACCAGTATAAAGATAAACAAAATAGCGGTGTAGATTTCAACGTCGCCGCTGAACTGCTTATATGCCCTAGGCACTCTCACCTTCGCGCTCATTGCATTAGAAGCAACCGTCTGATGTAAAATACATGTGTAACAGAATTGCCTTTATAGTTTCTTTCAAATTAATAATTATGAAAACATTATAATTTTGTAATGTAACTTTTAAAAAGACTGGCATAAGACATTTAATTCATAGCAATGATAGCGCTGTCACTGCAAAAAGAATGCGAGTTTATTTCTGAATGAATCGATTATGTAAACAAGTTTTTATATCCAGTCGACCAGAACTGTAATGGTTACTGCGTGCCGCAGAGACTTCTCGGGCTTCGACTGGTTTATTGTTTTGTTTTTACAGGGCAGACGTGTTAAAGATTAGAACTTTTTCCGACTATGATCGCTTCAGCATATTAGTAGTTCCTCGTATATTTAAATATACTCTCCGCCTAAAATGCGCCTAAGCCTGATTATGAATGAAATTAAATTAAGATATTGTACGTTAAGTGGGAGAAATTAGAGATGATTAACAAATTCTAGGGTTTCAATCAAAAACAAAACATTTCTGAATTTTGTGAAAGGAGACCGAATTTCATGTTAAATTTCTCTGTCAAATTTAGGAATTTAACATGAATCTGCTCTTACGGATCAGCAGAGTGTGCAAAGAAATTTCTTTGAACTACACTTTAACTCCTCATTATTTGTTATCTGTATTGCGTCAACCCATGTGAGAGTAACCTTTTTCGTATATTTCATTTCTGTGAAACCTGACCTAATCTTATTTTTTTCTTAACAAATACATATCTGTTTAATAATTCTGGTGTTGTGAAAATGTGCTGAATGTAATACAGAAATAATCTACTAAAAATAACAGTCTAGTACAAAAAGTTATCGTGGGTGAGTTCTTATCCTTAATTATGATAACTGGAACATTGTAAAAAATGTGTTTAATAATTATTTCTGTCCTTTAGTAAATTTATTTGTCATTTGTTTGCATCTTTCATGTTAAAATAAACGATGACACAGTCATCACCAGTACATTTAGACGTTGTTTTCGATAAAATTATGTTTTGCAGTTAACTTACTTAGAAAATAAATAAACATTTAATAAATAAATAAATTAATATTAAACGTCTGTACGATCCAACGAATTATTACTCGGGGATAGCTGTTCCTCGCTTCAGGTACCCTATAGTGTTGGGAATACAATTCGAGACTGCTTCCCCTTCAACGGCGAGGAGGTTTGGAAGTAACAAAGCCATGAAACACTTTACACACACAAAAATACTCTCCAACTCCTGAGGTCCTGACAAGTCTATGACTTATGACCTTGTTGGGCAAACACCACAGATAAAAAAAAAATAATGTTGTGTTATACTACTAATATAAATTATACGAAGGAAATATATTATTTGAAATTCTTTTAGAATACAATTACAATCACTAATAATACCGAAATATATTTTTTTGGAATTATTTTAAAATACAATTACAGTCATTAATATCAGTAATGTTCAAATAATTGCAACGTCATTGGAGACGCCAACTGACAATTTTTTCTTGAACTTTTGTTCTTACTAAGTCTAACTAATGGAATATCTGAGCGAATAAAATAAAAGATAATAAATGTATGTTTAACAATAACACTAAAGTATTTTCATAGCCAAGTTCTTCAGTACACAATTAAATTTTGGTTTATTGAAATTTGGGATCAATAGTTTAGTATTTGGAGAATACTTGAGATTCGCTTGAACTAAACAACGCCTATGTTAGTATTGTCACTGTTATTATTACTTCTTCTGAATTAGAGTTAGTGGTTGTTTTAAGAAATGCTGAACAATGAAAAACAAAATATAATCTTTTTAAATTACTACAGCGAACGTCTGCTTTTTTCCCATATATTCCTTTACAATTTATTTTTTACATTTTTCATGTTTACTGTTTATGTTTTTGGTTCATTCAGAGAGCGAAATTTCATTTTGGAGTGTGTCTCCATTTTGCCTCTGGTTTTCTGGTTTTCCTAGCCATTTGGGTCTGCGCGCTTCACGATTCAAAATTTTGGTATTTTACTTAGATGCTAAGAAACTAATCAACATGAGCTATTCAGGGTTGCATATATTCAGATTTTACGTACTTATACTTAATAAATTAAATAGAATTTATGTGTTATATTGTTTTTCTTATTGGCACGTATACTTTCAGGGAAATGTTTCAAAGTTGGAGTCTCCTTTTTCTTGTTCCCTGTCAATTTTACTTAAAGTATATCAACGGAAAAGCGGGTCCTGGGGAGTTGTTCCTTTCGGGAACATACGGGGATACATTTTCACAGTCATACTTGTGGGTTGCGTAACCATTGTTGGGTGGCGCCCTTAACCTTTTGAATTCCGTCACGCCAGGCGCCACGCCGTTGCCACTAAGTGGGCACAATTACGCAGCTCTTTTTCACATAATAGTCTCCGACTACGCTGCTTCAAGAGGTCCGGTAAGCTACGGTTGGGGCAGTCTCACTTTCTGTAGGTCAAAACGCATAAAGTGCTCCTTTCGTTACCACGTAACATGAAATGTATTCTCAAGGAAGATAAGATAAGAACTTCAACAGCAGAAATGATATATATAACAACCTTAAAACTATTAGTAGATTAGAGCAGCATAAAGCGCGCCCTCAGGCGGCCAGGACTTTGACCTTATATTGTGTGAAATTTTATAGGGAATGGTCACTGTACTGCTGTCTGGTAAGCTATAATGCACAAGGCGGCCAATGCGGACACATTCGCGTGTCATCGCGTAAAGTATTAGCAGATCACTTGCACCAAGAAGAATATCCGCAACGCACAATTTTATTCTTAGAACCACTGCCACTAACTATGAGGATCAACAGTCCACTTCTTGCTATCACAAGCCGAAAACACTCGTCCACAAAACAGTTCGCATTAAGTTCTTAACAGAATTGGTAATTTTTGTTTTATTAAACTTGACTTGGATGGAAAGCCAACCAAAATTTCAATGAATCCATTAAAATAGTCTTTACCGAAGTGAAACATGAGCTAGAAGACTTATGAACATACCCAGGATCTAAGAAAATCAAAAAGAAGTATATCATTTCTAAAGTCAGTTCATTTGCAGAAAACTATACACACTGTTCAAAAATAACTTGGCACTATTGTTACGGTAATTATAGGGCGACACTCTGAGTTAAGAGCAGCATAATATATATATATATAATATAAAATACATTTATTATAAATAATTAACTTATATGATTTGGTCACTTACACTAGAGGGAGGTTTTAGTTTAAGGATTTATCACTACCACTTCTGTTCCGTACTGCGTGCATCAGTTTTTATAATTATTATGACGTAAGCGTTTTAAGAAGAGGGAGTAACGTAATGGCAATCTGATTTGTCTGTGGCATCTTCTGATTGCCCTACTCTAATTTTCCTCGCTCGAACTTGCATATTTTATTGCAAGTAACATTTGTAATATAATTTCACTTGCTACACTATTGCTAATTTTTTTATTATTAAAGTTACAGATACGGCAAACTAGTAGTACCTTGTGTCCTGATTACAACGATACATTAAAAAGAAACAATTGAACATCGCGTTTATGAAATAAATGGAAAAGAACAATTTTATAAATGGAACACCCTCTATATTATTTGATCAATCGATAGAGGATAAAATTCTAAATTAAAATTATTCTTTATCATTTTATCGGAAATTAATAAATAAAGAAGATATTTTGATTTTTTACAAGTTCATTAAGATGGCTGTGTTTGAAGAACAAAGCATTCGAAAACAGTGTATGTATATTAAAACATTAATTTTGGTTTATTTGTTTATTATAAAAGGTGTTTTTGTCTGAGTTTTGTAAAAATCTTTTAATAACAAGAATTTTTATTTAAAGGTTTTTGCAAAGCTCATTCAGAAACACCTTTTAAAATAAACAAATAAACCAAAATTAATGTTTTCATGTACATTTACTGTTTTCAAATGTTTTGTTCTTGGAACACAGCCATCTTAATGAATTTGTAAAAAATCAAAATATCTCCTTTATTTATTAATTTCCGATAAAATAATGAAGAAAAATTTTAATTCAAAATTTTCTATCGACTAGTCAAATAATATACAAGCTGTTCCATTTAAAAACGTGTTCTTTTCACTTTATTTCATAAACGGGATGTTCAATTGTTTTTTTTTTCAATGCGTCTATCTGTAACTTTAATAATAAAAAAGTTACCAATAGTGCCGGGTTTTATTAACAGTCTGTATTGTAGCGAATTTTAAAATGGAAAGCGATTGGACACGGGAATTGCGACTCGTGTCTTGGCGGGGTTTGAAAAGATTCAAGAATGAAGAAGGGAAGAAAGGAAATATATTTAATGTTTCAAATTTTTTTAAGGGAAATGAAGCCAGAAATTTCTGTTCTTGCTTTTCTCAACTTTTCGAGTTTGATGAATCGTTTTTGAATCGATAAATTCGAAAATGCTAACCTGCCTTTTAATGTTTAACCTTCTGTTATATAGGGATGTACAGTTCAATTCAGGATAAAATACATGCACGTCATATACGGAACTCATCTATGTCAGGTAATTGCACCACTTTAATCAACACTATGCGAATTTTTGTGTATCGAAAATGCATCATTCAATCAAATTCAAAAACGAAATTAATAATAACGTTGATTAACGTAGTGCAACCACCTGAAATAGGCGAGTTCCGTATATGACGTGCATGTATTCTTTCCTGAATTGAACAGTACATATTCGAAATATCGAAAGTGAAGCAAAATTTTAGAGCAACTTTATTATGAATAACTTGAGACATTTGCTTTACTTTGCTTTACTTTGTTTAAAATAGAGACTGTGCTACCTACCGTAGGTAAAAGCAAGATTTGTGCCGAGGAAATTTACTTGCAACACAGCCAGCAGCTTGGGTCGTGATGGTTATGGTTATGGGTTAAACGCGACAATGACTGACCGCCTCCTAATCTTAACCCGAGACGAGGAAAAGATCAAAGCAAAAGGAAATGACTCAACTTATGTAGCAATATTTAATGTCAACATGTAGGCAAATAGTATAGTATAGTAGTAGGCATAGTATGTGGCGGGCTTAAAGCCATCAAATGTGTACATGGTTTACGGCATCAAATCAAACGGAAATTTGCCAGGACTATAAGGTGAATGACTAATTGCAATGCAATATCAACAATAAATATATCTTTCAGATAATTCAAATCAATCATTGGCAGATCCGCCACCAATTTTACAATAATCAAAACATGAATGTTCACTCTTCACATCTGTTGACGCATGGAGATGCACCAATAATTTCGACTGGAAGCCTATGCCCAAAACAAAAAGCCTGTGAAGAAACGAAAATTCGTCTGTACTAAGGTGCCCGAAAGGGAAGCAACAGTCAAAAACATACTTATCCCGAACTCCAAGGGCGAAACTGACACAACTCCGAAGAATTTTGTTTCAGTGGAGTCAAATCAAAACCGACGAAACATCGTATCACGATGAAACATTCCTCGAGGGTTCTTAACAGCAACCAAAATTGTGTGCCGCCTTTCCCGCGTTCACACCGTGAAAATGGGGCAGCACCCCCTTCACACAACATCACCAGGCACTGGGAATAGCACTTTACAAGTTAATAAAGCAAGACAAGTCGGGGGGCCTCCTAATAGTCAAAGCAAGGGTTTGCACGAATCGAAATGATCGTGACCTCAGCAGGAATCAACGAGTGTCCGATGACAGCCCAATCGTTAAAGGTCGAGAGTAAACGCAGTTTAATCTCTCCGTTGAAATAACAACCCACAAGAAATTATAATTCTCATGCTCTAGTCAAGCAGAAAAGTAGACAGCAGTGGAAATTGCCACAAACTATGTGTGTACAGTGACCGCCAAAAAGTTCGCACCATACGGGAAAATTTTTTACTTCTTGCGCCAATAGTTTGAGCGTGTTCGATAACCAAATATAAGTGGAACAATGCTGGTGAGCAACTTTTGGTGTTGCTAAAAATAGCACTTATTTAAGATACGAAAATTAAAAAATTGTTGTAATTTGGAATTGCTGGACGTATTAGACGAAATTTTAGTAGGATTCAGTAGCTATTTACAGAATATGTGTCTTGATTGCCAGACAAAATTTCCTTCGGTCTAGTATTTCGAAAAAAGGAAGATTTTTGATATTCTCAGTTTTACTCAAGATATGAAGAAGTAAACGGATATTTGTTACTCATCTCTTACGATTGGTTAGCTCTTTCATTTACATCCATAATCAGTATTTAAAATAATCATATTTGCTCTTGGGTTTTTAACTGTTGCGTGCACAAGAAAATTTGGAACGATTTTTCACGTTTCTGGTGCAAGGCTTTTTTTACTTAAAATTTTGTAAAATTTTGTGCAAATCGTTCTTGATTGCAGTGAGAACCTCGAGCAGCCTCTGGACAGCTGTTTCAGCACTGCTTGGGGCTTCTTCAGCAGAAACGTAGCTCGACATTCCCACTGCAGACCAAAAACGACTTGCCCAATTTATTCGCAAATGCGATGTAAGAATGATGAACATATAAAATAGCGACATCTTACTATCGCTTTTTGACCTAACATTGCAGTAGGATAGACAAATTGAAGCGGGATTTGCTCCTAATGAGTCCCCCATGCAAGGCGGCCATGCTTGCTGTCAAAGCATAATGAAAGATTTTAGAAAAATTTTGTGCAAATCGTTCTTGATTGCAGTGAGAACCTCGAGCAGCCTCTGGACAGCTGTTTCAGCCCTGCTTGGGGCTTCTTCAGCAGAAACGTAGCTGGACATTCCCACTGCAGACCAAAAACGACTTGCCCAATTTATTCGCAAATGCGATGTAAGAATGATGAACATATAAAATAGCGACATCTTACTATCGCTTTTTGACCTAACATTGCAGTAGGATAGACAAATTGAAGCGGGATTTGCTCCTAATGAGTCCCCCATGCAAGGCGGCCATGCTTGCTGTCAAAGCATAATGAAAGATTTTAGAAAAATTTTGTGCAAATCGTTCTTGATTGCAGTGAGAACCTCGAGCAGCCTCTGGACAGCTGTTTCAGCCCTGCTTGGGGCTTCTTCAGCAGAAACGTAGCTGGACATTCCCACTGCAGACCAAAAACGACTTGCCCAATTTATTCGCAAATGCGATGTAAGAATGATGAACATATAAAATAGCGACATCTTACTATCGCTTTTTGACCTAACATTGCAGTAGGATAGACAAATTGAAGCGGGATTTGCTCCTAATGAGTCCCCCATGCAAGGCGGCCATCCTACTGCAATGTTAGGTCAAAAAGCGATAGTAAGATGTCGCTATTTTATATGTTCATCATTCTTACATCGCATTTGCCAATAAATTGGGCAAGTCGTTTTTGGTCTGCAGTGGGAATGTCGAGCTACGTTTCTGCTGAAGAAGCCCCAAGCAGGGCTGAAACAGCTGTCCAGAGGCTGCTCGAGGTTCTCACTGCAATCAAGAACGATTTGCACAAAATTTTTCTAAAATCTTTCATTATGCTTTGACAGCAAGCATGGCCGCCTTGCATGGGGGACTCATTAGTAGCAAATCCCGCTTCAATTTGTCTATCCTACTGCAATGTTAGGTCAAAAAGCGATAGTAAGATGTCGCTATTTTATATGTTTAAAATTTTGTGTTATTACTTTTGATTTCTTGATTACACAAATGTTCTAACCCTAACTTAGCTTATTAAGCAGACCAAAAGTTGTAAGAATTGCATCTACTTTTTAGTTTGGACCCGCTTAAATCCGTACTTATAAAATCGATATTGGCACAAACAGTAAATACGATTTCATGGCTACCACGAGAAATTAAATTATTAAACGGGTCTAAACCGAAAAGTAGATACAATTCTTGCAATTTTCGGTCTGCTTAAACTAAATTAGGATTATAAGAAACGTATTACGAAGAAATTAAAAACGTTAACACGAAATCGTATGTAAAAAAAGGCCTCGCACAAGAAACGTGAAAAATTGTTTCAAATTTTCTTGTGCTTGCAACAATTCGGAACCCAAGAGGAAAATTCATTCTATTAAATATTTTTTATTAATATGAATGAATAAGCTTACCACTCGTAAGAGTTAAACGCCAGATAACTATTGACTGCTTTACACCTTGAGTAAAAACAAAACTGAATATACCGAAAATTTTGGTTTTTTCGAAATACTAGACCGAAGGAAATTTTGTCTGGCAATCAAGGCATACATTTTATAAATAACCATTGAATCCTAATAAAATTTTGTCTAATATGTCCGGCAACTCCAAATAACAACAATTTTTTAATTTTCGTATCTTAAATAAGTGCTATTTTTTGCAACTCTAAAAGTTGTTCACCGGCATTGTCCTACTTATATTTGGTTATCGAACATGCACTATTGGCGCAAAAAGTTAAAAAAAAATCAATAATAAAAAATTTTTCTATATGGTGCGAACTTTTTGGCGGTCACTGTATATTTTATGACCGTTTCGCCGGTGGACTAAATAACTTGGTGGATTCCCATGGAAAATATGTGCTACATATGCATATGTTTGCAAAAGCTGATGTGATTATTAAATAAAACCTCCGAACGATATTGTTTACATAAAACCATAAAGAAATGTTGATACGTCGAGAATTTTAAAAACGAAATGCAAAAAAATGTCTGTGTTGCACCACATAGCATGAGATCATTTGTGTTTTACGAATACCATTAATTTGGGCGTTGAAGAGATGATGGTAAAAAACTATTTTTAACGCAAGAAAAGCCGATGATACAGGCGCGGCCTGAAACGTTTCACACAATTTCTTAATATTATGCAATCAAAGATAAATACGATCTAGAATTCAATATACGGTCTGTTTCACGAAAAGCGGAGTTCCAAACCATACTAACTGTTGTTAGATTTTTTTTAGTTTGGGACAGGTACATATATTTCAACAATCGTAAAATTAACTTTTCGGTGCCGTTAATAGAATCCTACTTAGTGATCGCTATTATCTTTTCTAAATAAGGATATAAAAGTCTAAATCATACAATTGGTGCTTCTGTAGGTACAAATTGTTTAATTTTCCTTTCATATTTCGTGTTTAATTTTCAGAAGTTTCTAAATCTATATTATTTATGAAATAACAGGGTTTTCGCAGGAGCGCGTACACAATTTCAGTTATAATTGCTAGCATGTAATTGCATATTAGAGTAGGAGATTTATGTAGCCAACGTCAACAATGTGTTTAATGAGCACGTGTCCAACACCACATGTGCTTTGTGAGCATTCAGTTGAGTGATCTTTCACACAGGATGTATCCTGAAACCGTGTATACTGTCACGTATTCTGCCATAAAACAATATTTCACAAATTGATTAAAATTTTAAAAACCCAAAACCGAGAAATAATTTTGCCGGCTTGATGAAAAACGCACATTATATCTGAAATTGCTTACAAAATGAACTGTATTTGGGAGAATAACCCGTGCGAAAATTATTCGCTTGAGAATTCGTTCCCTGAAATTTGTCGGTCATTGAATTTGCCTGCATTGGACATGCAAATTAAAACATAGAATGTTCTAGTAAAACAAGGCAAAGTACCTCTACGATAAAGATACTTTTTCAGAGCTTTTTTTCTAGCTATGGAACTCATATGATATAAATAAACATGTTCATAATTAATGAAATCTACCAATTTGTTAATTGTTTTACTACTCCAATTTAAAAATCTGCATTCTTAAATCTATTCTCTTTATATAAAATATATGATGTAATGTTGAAACTGTAGTGTCTGCGTGTGGAATAAATGTGATATTAAAAAGTAATTACTAAGTGTTATTATTATCATGGAGTATCACAAAGTAACGGCGGAATGTGTTAATTATATGTTAATAATTATTGTATTGTTGTCTCTATTGCTTCTCTTTTCTACATACAGTTTGAAGTCCTTTCAGATTTTTTAAGCTCTAACTATTTTTGTGTATTTATTATTCTATCTTTTACGCTTTCGTATCGTCGAATAGTTATACGAGATTAAAGCTCGTGTTGTGAACTTTATAGATAAAAATGGTTTTTATTTCTTGTTTCAGATTGTAAGCCAGGCCGTTGGTGATGGCCTAGCCGTCACGGCCACGGATTGCAGAGAGCATGGCCAGAGTGCGGGTGGTCAGATGGGCGTGGATAGTGTTGGCTGGACTGTGCGCTCTGGCCACGTGCGAGGTACGTAAGCCAGTAATCTTTTTAGCAATATAAATAACCTTTTATCAAACAAGAAAACACGGAAATATTGCGTCAGTTCTTGGTTGAGACCTCAATAAATCTCATGCAAATTATACTTGTTTATACCTGCCTTCAAAGTTGATACTTTACCTATAAATACTTTGCATCAATATATTCCGGATTATGTTTACAATTTTCAAAAGACGAGATCCTCTAAGAGTTTAATTAAATTTTCACTCGTTTTTGAATGCGGAATTAATGCGAAATTGCGAAATTAGGAATGGTTCGTGCACAGAGGAGTACGCCTTGGAATAAAGTAATTATAACTTCAAAATTCTGGACGCAGTTAAACTTAGATTAGAGTTACCGTAAAACCCATTTGCGTTTCATAATCTTGCCTACATCTCTTTTAATTCTTCGGGTGACGAATTAAAGCAAATATTTTTTTCACCTTTTGATGGAACAGGTTACTTTACCTTTGGTTCTGATTACATTATAATCGTTCGAACATGCTCGGATACTATAAATTTATAACTAAAGTCGACTCTTCTCTGATGAAATTTATATATTTTTATATTCTAATAGGACCTATTTTCTTTTCGTTAGATTACCTGCATGTACCCCGCGGCCACAAAATAATGGGACAAACAAATTTCTCATCAGTCAAAGTAGATACTCATTAATGATACTTCCGTATCAGAATTTATACACTACATACCGGGTGGAAAGTTTCAAACCCGAACATAGCAAAGTTCTATCGAGAACTACGTTTCTGTAGATTACTGCTCGCCATTCAAAGATACAAAAATGGTAATAGTATTAAATGAAAGATAAAACTAAGGCCAATGTTATTGTGTTAAAATTATTCCTATTGTGTTAATACTTTTAAAAAAGAAATTAAATTTTTAAATTTCAAATGAAAAATGTAGTCGCCTTAGTATGTCAGATTTGAAGTTTGCAATTCAATAACCAGAATTTTGTACAATATGCTTCTTATTCAAAATAAAATTCCATCCATTTCTGTAGCATACTGACGATTAAAAACTGTTAGGATTTAATTCGTTGCTCCTGTATTGCTTCACAAAATACTTTTCTACTATTCTTGTTAATTTCAATACAATGTTGATGGCAACTGGATTTGTGGAATTGATGTTTTTTTTAATATTCTTTACAGTTGTGTTACTTATTCTCGAACAGTGTGAAACTTATTTAATTCTTAGTACAATTGAATTTAAAACTGATTTAGTATCGACTTGTGTCGGTATTGATTGCCCATGGCATCATTTCAAGTTTATTGATAGTATCAGAAACAACAGTGTTTTAGTATGCAATGACGTAGAATACAATTGTCATTCTAATAAAGAAAGAATTGTTGTAACTTAAACGACAAGAGTACCTACCTATTATTTGCTCTGTACAATAATTCATAATACTTTTTGACTGACGTATAAATTATTTTCCATTAATTGAAAGAACTCAAAGTTTCAAATCTGACATAGGCGACTAAATTTTTCGTTTAAAATTTGAAAATTTTATTTATATTCCGAAAGCATTAATATTTAGGAATAATTTTAACACCATAATATTGTTCGTAATTTTCGCTTTTCTTTAATACCATTACCATTTTGGTATCTTCAAATGGCAAACCGCAATTCACAGAAACATAGTTTCCAATACAAGTTTGCTATGTTCGGGTTTGAAACTTTCCACCCGGTATATACCCTGTTCCTATCTGAAGAACAAAACGCAATTGATGCTAACTTAAATTATTGTGTCATCTGGTCATCATACGAACAGTTTCCGATGAATTAAGTATAAGTAAAAACAGTTTTATTGTCGAAGAAAGACAGTGGTAAGAAACTTCATTTTGACTTTTGCTCAAAGTTGGATTTAAACCTTAATAGGCCCTTTTCATGTGCGATGGTTAAGCACCGGAGATACTCGCAACTGATTTGTACTTTCTATATCGTAATAAAAAAGCTGCCTTACTCAAACTGCATGTGCATAAACGTGCGTAAATAATAAGAGCAATAATTAATATTAATTCATGATTTACTTCTATTTTATCTGAGATCATAAAAGCTTTATAAAACGTTCTAGCCCGAGAGCTAGTGGACTTTCTTGACAGTGTTTTATACCAGCTGAAATTTTTTGTGAAGGTATTCTTAGCTAAAAAAGAAATCGATGATTTTGGAAACCACGGCCGTTAAGCACAATTGTTTTTCTGAAATTTCAAAAAAAGAAAGTTACTGTGAAGTTTATTTTAATATTTAATTTAACTTGCTGCCAGAGGATTACGAAGTTGAACTTTTACGATTAAATAATAAGTTTTTAATCTATAACCCGACAGAATATAAATGGGAAAGCACTCAACATTTCGCTATCAATTGATAGCTTGATCAGGACTGATAAAAGTAAATAAACAAGTTGTCAAGAGAAACAATTTGTCAAGAAAAACAGAAAGGTAGCATGATTTTAAACTAAAATACGTGTTGTCCAGAATAAAGGTAACAGTAACAAGAACCAAATTAAAATTTGATTTCATAAACCACGTTTGGTAGTTTTAATTTCGGTGTTTTGGTTTTTAAGAGACGTTTCATAGAAATGTGTAAAATGAACATGTTTTCTAATTCTATTATTAAACGTACTGATTTTGAAAATTTAAATGACAGGTTTTGTACTTTTCTGGATTCATTAAATAGGATATACACGTAGATCTGTCAATTTATATTTAATAATTAAAAAAAAAATAGTTTTAATTTAGTTACTTTTACTTTTATTCCGGACAACTCATATTTTAGTTTAAAATCATACTATCTTTTTGCTTCTCTTGATGACTTGTTTCTCCTGACAACTTGTTTATTTACTTTTTTCACTCCTGACGAAGCTGTCAATCGATAGCGAAACGTTGAGTCCATTTCCATTTATATTCTGTCCAGTTACAGATTAAAAACTTACAATTTTCATCGGACAAGAGTCAACTGCTATTATGATTAAATAATAATATAAACTAATAAAAATTGCACCTTAACATTTCGGAAGTATTTTATTGGCGACGGACGAAAATAAAGTTTCGCGCGTGATTAACGTCAAAATAAGTTCTAAACGTGTTCTAAACTTCAGGTATAACAACTGTTAACTTTTTAATGTTAATGGTTAATATCGCCCTAGTAGCCTTATTACCTTTTATAAATAAGTTACCAGAAGTTTAGAATAACTGTAAAAGCAATTATTCTTCTGTACGGTTTGGAATCGTGCTCAATGACAAACACAAGCCGACAGAGTCTTCAAGTATTCTTTAACAGATGCTTGAGAAATATAATAATACAGAGAACAAGAAATGTGCAGAAACTAAGATGGCTACGGTTTCAAAACCGACATCGAAAGAACAAAATGGAGTATCTCAAACGTGGAAGAGACCCTTGGAGAAACAGACCGATACATTTTTGTTAGAACTAGGGTATATTTATATAAAGCAACGTAGAGAAAATTACAAAATTTCTATATCCCCATGAAATAAATGTTTTCTCCTGTTATGTGGATTTTCGGTCATGAAATATATTCACCCCTCAAAACTTTTTATTACTTTTTTGGCAATTGATCTTTTAGATTTTTAGTCCTTTACGTTTCTGCTACTCTTCTTCTTTCCATGACTTTTGCTTTCCGATTTCCTTCTGTCTTCCCTTCTTCTCTCTCTATCATTCTCTTTATTGTTTTTGTTTGTATTTTTCGTATATTTCTCTTTGTTTCATGTCAATTTAAGGCAGTTTCTTTCATCATTTTCTTTTTGCAGAGTATTTAAGCACAGCAGACTTTGAAATATTTCACGTTTTCCAGGTAGTAGGTACCTAAAATTAGTAAATACCATTAGTTGACTGTCAAATTGCGAGAGGCTTTCGTTCATGTAGTAATTCGTGTTTTGTTGCTGTTTGTTTTGCGGGGATAGTTTTGAAAACTAATTTTCCTAAAGCGGCCTCAATTTCAGTTAGTATGAAGACAATCAATTGGTGGCTCGTGAACAATAAATGCATATGTTTTTAGGTTTTTAGAGTTACTAATACTATTATTAATAAGTGGCAAATGTTTTTTTTTCAAACGGATCAGTGGGCTAATGATCATTTGTAACAACTGTATATTTGTTCACCTGGCGATTTTTCTTTTCTTAATTATTCTGTATTCCTAAATAAACGCAAAAAATTGCGTGAACATTATATTCCGCGAGGCGGTACTGGTTGGAATCGATCTAAATTGCAAATAATAAAATTTTACCCTGTAAACTTTTGCATATTCATGAAGTTAAGCAGAAAACAAGGTATTACTAATTTTCCAATATAATCTCAAAATAAAGATTCCGTTAACCTATAAAACTTGAAAGTGGTGGCAAACATTTCAAAATATTTGTTTCATTATTAAGTGCACGACTTTTTAAATAAGAAATTTAAATAATTCATTTCTAGGCATGCAAGCGAAATATTGTTGCAACATTTTTTTAATATGTAGCTGATCTTCATTCAGTAAGATTGTTTGAAAAAATGTTATTGTCTGGATGTTTTTTTTTATTGGAATCTGTAAATCGAGCGGATATTGTTAGGTTCAAAGTTAAGGAAACAATAACTATTATTATTAACGCCTGAACGGTCCAGTGGTAAGCGACCGGCCTTGCAATCGTAAGGTCATGGGTTCGTATCCGCTCGATATATTTCTCGGGAATCGTTACTCACTTCAGGTACCCTTCAATGTTGGGGAGAAAATTCAACACTGCTTCCCCTTCAACGACGAGGAAGTTTGGAAGTAACAAAGCCACACACACCAAAATATACTCCCGTTCCTGAGGTCCTAACAAGTCTTATGACTTCGGACCCCGTTGGGCAAAACACCACAGATAATAAAAGTGAAAATTGGTGGTAAACAATCTGCTAAAATATTTCTTAAAATAACTATATCAAATGTTGTCGTCGGAAAGCTTAAGAGAATTTTTTTGCAAGACATATTCAACTATGATTTCAGTTAAATTACATCATAACTCAAAAATATGAGTCCATATGAAAAATTTAGGCAGACAATCAGGAGAAAAAGTGCTATCGAATAAAATAATAAAAAATATACGTTGTATTTAAAAAACGAAACAGATGACGGTCGTGGAAAGACGAAACGTTTGACTTCCATTCTGCTTCCCGTATTTGAAGCTGAATCAAAAAGCTATATCCGAATTTTAAAATTATTTATAATAAGAGAGATACAGAGGAAAAAAGAAAATCGAAATTTTTACATTTTCATTAATATCTCAAGAAGAAATAAAAAAAAACTCATTCTGTCAATTAATTTGAGCAACTTTTCTTCCATTTACGCCCGATTTCTTCATCTACTGATAAATTTATCTTCCGGATAGTATCCCCGGAAACTATTATCGATACAATGGTTTCCAAGGATAACTCCTGGCTGATAAATTTATCAGGAAGTGAAGAAATCGAGCATTAACCAAATTTGCGTCTCTTATGCCGTATCCACACGTTGGGTGAAGTCTGGCAAACCTTGGCCAACACGAACGTGTGGATGTCAACTTTGCCTACATTGGCTTCGACTGGGCCAAGTTTGCCTGTGTTCGCCTCGGTGTCGGTAAAAGGCCACAAATCAAAGGAATTCCAGCGTCGTTGGCTAATGATCACAAACTGCTATTTGTGCCGTCCACACGTTTGTGCGCGTATGTCGCATAAAAACACTACTCAAGTCGGTACAATTCAATTCAGTGCATACCGGACTATTGCTTGCTGGAAGTTGCAGTTTATAATGACAATAATATCAACAATCTGGAACAACGAAATTACGTTCCAGTTCCTAGAAATTTATCAACTGAGTCAGCAATATGGGACCCAAAACATAAATATCATACGCCTAGAATGTTCGACCAAGCCTACTTCAAATGTTTTGGCAATATTATTGATCAACGTGTGGATGGCATATTTGTATGCAAATAATTGGACAAATGTTCGGACAAACGTTTCGGCAAATGTATTGGCCAACGTGTAGATCCGCAGTTACGGTTTAGGAGATCCGTTTGTTGCACAGTCAATCAGAAACAGCCAGTATAGAAGAAAATGGTGAAGAGCAGACATGCACAAACAGGTTCATGCATCCTCATTACCTTAACCTAAGTTGACCTCAACTACATGATATATTTTGACAAAAAAGTACAATAACATTAAAGTATTTCTGGAAGTTGCGTGCACGTTCCGAGCGCCCGCCCTGCTATCTACTAATTCTTTATGGTATTTAGTAAATTATAACTATCATTCTTAACCGACGAATTAAATCAGATTATTAGAAGAGCTAATCTTTTAGTCTACTTAATTTTATCAATTATATAAACTTTAGTGCCGAACAAATATACCTACGAACACTTTTTATTTAAACAGAGCCGTGCTACTACCAATATACTCTAAAGCTAGAACTAATAGACGAAAGACGAATTACGAACTTTTTAACTTTTTAAATAGAGCCGTGCTAGTACCAATATATTCTAAAACTAGATTATTTACAATAAGAGTCGCTTGGTAACTAAACAATCGCTAAAATACTCGGGTTTTATGCAATGGCGGAGTGAGTCTACCTTGAAATCGTGTATTGATAGAACAC
The DNA here is from genome assembly GCA_036172665.1 of Prosopocoilus inquinatus. Lineage (NCBI taxonomy): Eukaryota > Metazoa > Arthropoda > Insecta > Coleoptera > Lucanidae > Prosopocoilus > Prosopocoilus inquinatus. The sequence continues at coordinate 50,152,951 of CM069870.1, forward strand.
ACATCCGTTCTAAATTTAATTCTGCTAAATAAATATGGTGGCATTTTGAATTGAATTATGTTATTCAGCAGACAAGCTTTCGCAGCGGGCGCCTGTTAACCATGTTTAGCCAATGTAATTCTTCAAGCTTGTGAGAAATTCTGTGCCGTCTACCTATTCCTCATATCAAACGCAAAAAGCAATTTTGTAAAACAGGGTCCATAAACCGAACAGCAATAATTAAAGAGTGATAAGATGATGATCCCTTTACGTTTTTATTTAAACAAATGTTTGATATTATAGATCATTTTTAAATTACAATACGCTTTACGAAAACAATTAGAAAATATGGACTCTCCTTTGCATAATTAGTAATGGTGGGCAGTTCCCCATTAACGATTATCTGAATGTTTGGTATTTTGGTTTGATATTTACGTAGGTCCAAAAACCAAAACTGAATTCTCCTTTTCATTTATAGCCAGGCAGTGCTTTATATCTACGTCGATTAAACTTCTTATATCTTCATTGATTTTTGCTATTTCCTGCTCGAGTGCAATGTAGAAGTTTTAATTGACATAATAAGATTCGCAGTGTAAATCACAATCGACAAAGAACCAAAAATTGAATCCTGAGGAAACAAAGGGGATAATCCAAAAGGAGTAGATAAATCATAATCAACAAAGAACCAAAACTTGAATCCTGAGGTACTCCAGGTGATAATCCAAGAGGAGTAGACTTCCACCATCAATCAGGACTTGCTGTAATCTGCCCTTATGACCATACTCTGTACGATTACCACCAGTAAATCAAGATCCAGCGTATCAAATTGTTATCTACCTCTCTAAACATGTCATCGTCTTACAACTATGTTTTTGCCTAAAACCAAAGTGATTTATTGGTAGAATTCCATTTCGGCTCACATGCTCCTGCAATTGCTTCTCTATCACTCTTTCCAAAACCTTGGAAAGAACACGAAGAATACTAATTGATTGTAGATATTTGCCCTGGTGGATTTCGAACCCACGCCGACGATTGGCTAACCGCTGAGCCACCCTTTATATCGTATTTATTAAATAGATTCTTACTAATTCCAGAAACTTTTATACAGCGCAAAAAGTTTAAACACATTATTTTGCTTTATAAAATTTAAGTTTGTTGTACTATCATATCACTGCACATAGATTACATACAAGGACGAGTAAGTATAAATGAAGGTCGGGTTAACAAAATGCTTTAGTTTAGCTAGTTCGGGGTTGCGGTGTAACTTTACAGAACGCAGCAGGGTTTCTCCTGTTAGATATGAGCAGGGGTGCGAAATATTGTCATACGGTAGAAGAAGTTTAACCTGATATTTACAATTCCCGCTGATAAACATAATTAAGAATCTCCCTTGCACACTGCCTAGGCGTGCTCTATTCTACACACAAAGCAACGTGAATATCAAAGTCATTAATCATTTCTGTAAGATTAGAATTTTGCAAAAACTTACTAAAAACTTGTATCACTTATCGATTTAAAATTCAGAACGAGTCACGAGGTGCGCCACTGAAATTTAAACATTTTTCTCTTGCTATGCAGAGTGGAATTTTAACGAAGAAAACTTCACTGTCGGAAGAGATTCGTGAAAGTTACAGAGTAGATCCCTTATTAAGTTAGATCCAGTTCAAGTTTGCTTGAATGGGCAGTCGAATTATCATTATCGAATGGAACTGCAAATAGTTTGCCACTTAAGTTATGGAATGACTGCTAACAAACCTCTTTGGATTAATATCAACCTACATGGTTGCTTTATGCAACTTCATACGTATAGAACTTAAGATATATAATAAGAATGAATGAAATGATTCTTGAATAACTTCTTACGCTTAGATAGAGAACTCGTAGATGTTTGTAAAAATTAACAAACTAATGAAGTAATGAAGTTAAAAAAATTAAAAATGTTCATATAAAATTATATCAGAAAGCTTTGAAGTTTTTAAATAGATGGCTGACATTTTTCATGAAAAGACCCGTTACAATTTTGAACTCAAATGATACAATTTTATCTAGATTTATACCTAAATGGCAGAGAACCTTCCTACTATTTCCAAGCATCAAAGGACTCCACAAATAGCAACCGATCAATACGTATATATTTCTCCCACACAATTAAAGTGAAAATATGACACCGCCGCAATCAAAAGAGGTTGCTCCTTTTTACCACAAAGAGAAAACGTACCTCTGCGAGATATTATAACGTACAAATTATGAAGGTAGGGAGGGAATTTGGAAGGTTTTAAATTTCCACTCAAGCGGGTATTTCTAAAAGCGAATAATTATTTCAAATAATTTTTAGTCGTTTCGAATAATTCAAATGCTTTGAATTATATTCTGTGAGACTTAAAAAGACATTGTTTTAACGATTTATTGTTGGTCATATTCAATTTCCCATACTTTCTAATTAATCAAGTTATCGATTCGTTTAAAGTAGTTTACGATGATTACGATAACAAAAATGTCAATAAGAAAATAATTGAGTTATTAAAGAGAAATAACGAAAAGTCCTGAAGTCTTATTGAATTTAAAATATTTTTATCTACAACTGCGCCAATATCTCCATTATTTATTTTTAGGAAATGTTTTTAAACTTAGGATATGCTACAGAGGGAGTAATGCTGTAGTATGCGAACCTAAGGGGTCACTTCTTCGTTTGGGTACGATCAAAGATTCACATCTGTCTTCCAAATGAAAATAAATAATACTTTTGAAAAATCTGAGAGAGAAGAGAAACTACTTCACAAATTTCACGGACCACTGGTCTGAGAGCTTACGTAAAACTATATAGTAATATGTTTCAAGCAAACATGTGATACTGTAATGTGTAATTAATAGTTTTAATCAACAAGTCTGTTAACCAAATGTATGATGTTAAGAAGAATTGAAATAAAAAGACAGATAAAATTGCTTCTCATTTTTTTCTATTTAATCTCATTTTGAAAGAAAAACTCTAATATATGATGTACAGATTAGGCAAAGAATTAATTTAGCATCCTGAAATGAAGCATGCAATAGGTAACGAGCTTAAAAACTCAAGAAGAAATATGTTTAGAAATGTGACTAGTCTACTTATGTTGGGTGCTGCCCCTAATGCGCGTCATTGGCAATTAGAACTCCGTGAACCAAAAAGACATGCACTTTGTAACGGATAGAATTAAAATTGTTACTGTATGTACAATGCCATTAAATTTAAGCCGAAGCTTAAACCCGTGACAACGGGTTAAGGATTTGTGCTCTACCTTATAATTACAGTCTATTTTTTCTTGAAAGGCGGTAAACGCGAAGTTACAAAAGAACGTGGCTTTCTTATTAACCAATTATTTGTGATCGTTATTTTATTAACATAGTAACTAAATAAAAAAAATGCTGATTGATAGGTTACTATTAATTATTTTCAAAATAATTACTTGCTGTAATGAAAGAACTTAATTATATTAAAAATGTTGCGGTTCATAACGGTTATACCCCCCAAATAGTAGATAATGTGATTAGAAAGATTAGCTATAGGAAACAGGTCCAAAATTCTAGCACTTTAACGGCAACTTCATCTCTAGGAAAATTTGTTAAAATGCCTTTCGATCCGTTTTGCACCAAAGGTTTAAAACATATTTTTAAAACCCAAAACGATTAGGTTTTTCAACTAACAATACCATAAAGAATTTATTGGGAAACCCGAAAGATAAAGTTGATGTTGAACAGAAATCTGGAATTTATTATATAGTCAAAAATTGGGCGCTAGATGTCGTACCTGTTATGTCAGAAATCATCCGCTAGATGTCGCTACCTAAATCATATATAAAGGGGTGTTAGAGACAACTAAGCGCATTTGCACTGGATATTTCATAAGGAGAGAATTCTCCGAGATAAAATTTTCCTAAAGTACTCTTAACTTGCGGTGTGTGGGTGTGATTTGCTCTCATCTGTAGGTTGTTTTTTGACGATTTATACATAATATATATATTTAATTTTTTTTTTCAGGTTTTTTAGGTTTTTAGGTATCAAATAAAAGGGAATTATATACTTATTTATTCGTTAGAATAAGAAGTTTTTTCGGGTCTTTGGACTATTTATTTCCGCATTTCCGTGTTGTTTGGTTAGTTCTTATTTGTAAGGTTTTCTGACAGTTAATTTTAGGTGTTCACATATCTTTTCTTTTCGATTTATGCATAAGATATACCGGGTGAAAAGTTTCAAACCGGAACATAGCAAAGTTCCATTGAAAACTACATTTCTGTAGATTACTGCTCGCCATTTAAAGATAAAAAAATGGTAATGGTATTAGATGAAAGATAAAATTAAGGCCAATGTTATCATGTTAAAATTATTCCTGTTGTGTTAATACTTTTGAAATATAAATTAAGTTTTTAAATTTCAAATGTAGTATGTCAGATTTGAAGTTTGCAATTCAATAACCAGAATTTTGTTTTAAATGCTTCTTATTCAAAATAAAATTTCATTCATCTGTGTAGCATATTGACGATGAGAAACTGTTAGAATTTATTTATTTGCTTCTGGATTACTTCACAAAATACTTTCCTACTATTCTTATTAATTTCAAAACAACGTCGATGGTAACTGAATTTGTGGAGTTGGAGTGGTTTTTTTTTTAATATTCCTTACAGTTGTGAGTTACTTATTCTTCAACAGGGTGAAACTTATTATATATGACGTAGAATACAATTACCATTCTAATAAAGAAAGAATTGTAACTTGAACGACAAGAATACCTACCTATTATTTGCTGTGTACAATAAGTCATAATACTTTTTGACTGACGTATAAATTATTTTCCATAAATTGAAAGAATTGAAAGTCTCAAATCTGACACAGGCGACTAAATTTTTCGTTTAAAATTTGAAAATTTTATTTATATTCCGAAAGTATTAATATTTAGGAATAATTTTAACACCATAATATTGTCCATAATTTTCTCTTTTCTTTAATACCATTGCCAGTTTTGTATCTTGAAATTGCGAGCAACAATTCACAGAAACAAAGTTTTCAATACAAGTTTGCTATGTTCGGGTTTGAAACTTTCCACCCGGTATAGTTTATTTTTAGGATTTTTACATATTAATTATATTTACTTACATTGAGACATATATATTTTTTAGAATGATTAGATTGCTTTTAAGCTTAACATTTTTATGATTTTATCAATGTGATTAGGTTGTTTTTAGATCCTTTTATGTTCAAGAATTTAAGAAGCTCCTGAATGATAATAGGAATACCTAAACCTAACTTTTATAAGATATGTTCAAATGGGTTTAGATTTACTTCATTTAAACATTAACGCGATGCAGCGAACAAGGCGAGCCCTCTCTTTTTTGAGTAATGTTAGTTTCATTATAGTTTGCACGAAATAAATTTTTTAAATGAAAACTTACTTAAAAGGTAGACTGAAAGAGGTGTTCTCAAACCGTAGCGTCCTAGAGATCACCCAATCTAAACCTTCTAGATTTCTTTTTTTGTGATTCCATTAAAAAAACTTGCTACGGGTGTCCATGTAGCTCTTAATCATGCTTCTGTATAATTAATAAATAAAAATATGTTGGAGACCGTTCAGATCATTACGTTGCTAAAGTTTGATGTGAAGCCAAAAAATTGACTGCAAGATGACTAAACAATTGTCAATATTTTCACTCGATTTCGAGATATCAGTTTAATTGTAGTTAGTTATTGAGCCATTCCCTTGCTGAAGAGACCCCAAATAGGACCGAAACATTTGTAGATGGGATACTCCGGAGGTCCACTGCAATCGAAACTGACTTGGCATTTCAAAATTCGCCGCACTGACGTGATTTGACCGTTTCGTACGGAGTGGCATTTTAGGTAACAAGCGGGCTGCTATCTGTCATTCTGACACAACTTTAAGTCAAAAAATTGGCCGTAAGATAACGTGCCTAAACTCTTGTGTTTTATTTTCACTCGATATTTAAGATAACTTAGACAGACCAGTTTGATTGCTGTTGGAGTCCTTGAGCTACTTCCTGGCTGAACAGGCCCAAAATAGGGCCGAAACAGCTGTACAGGAGTTGCTGAAGGGATCCACTTCAATAGGAATTGACTTGCAATTAATTTTTTGTACTGTACCTACATCGTCGTTTATTAAAAACAAAAAAAATATTAAAAAACTAAACTTTAAAATCTTTATCTTGAAAAATTATTTGGCGTTTCCTTAATGTTAATGCATGGAGCATGTCTTCTTTTTTCGTAGGAAAAGTAGATTACATCCACTTAGAATAAAGTATTCTGTTCATGAACAGTGAACGTGTTTTTAGGAATAATTAATTTTTGATGCTAATTAAAAGCTGTATGTATGCAACACTTCCGAATAAATTTACGATCCTTCTGGGAAATAAATTCGTTTCAATTTCCTCCTCAGACGTTCCAGTAGCAATCTGTAGCAACGAAGCTTCACACTCGGAATTATAATAGTTCATCGAAACTTCCATACAATTTTACAGTTATGTATATTTTAAATGCGCTCATTTATAGAATGCTTTTCCCAGATTTATGTGCGCCGAGAAGCTGACCTTCCATTTCCGTTCTACTTAGAATTGTAGGTAATCGCGCAAGATTTTTTAATTAAATTAACGGTTTTACATGAAGGAGTATTTTATGAGTGACTTTATGCGGAATATAGTGCGCCAGTGCAGTTTGTTTTTAATTAGACACAGCGAGCTGGGTTGTAATTAAAGGAATTTTTTGAACTTGGATCTACGATATTATGAGCTGGAATGATATAGTAGAAGCGAAATAGAAAAAGTTAAAATAATTTTTAAGGGCGATTTTTCCATTACTTAGTATCTGCAGAGTCAGAGAAATGTGACCTAGTACATGGAATTTGAAACCTTCAAAGACAAGTTAGGCGTTCTTCTGAAATGTGTTTTCCAAAATAAAATCCTTTTTCTAAACTATAAATGAAAAATAAATATGTTTGGTTTGATTTTAAATGACGTTTTTTTATTAACTTTAATAGGAATTTCGAACGTACAGTTAATTTCAAAAGAAAAATCGATGTTATTCGTTGGTATTAATGTTGGTCAATAATCGGATGATATTTCGAATTCTTTTTAATTCAGTATTATAACATTTCCTCGGTTACATAAAAATTTAGTCACTTTAGTTATTTCGTTAATTATCAAATCTCTATTTACTTTTAATATTTCAAATCTTTTTTATGTTTTGCCAACGATAAAATGATAACAGTTTCAAAAGAAGTACCAAATTTGTCGCTATATTTATGATGCCACATTTTTGCCGATCCTAATTCACAACAGAATTCAGTATAATTTTACGTGTCGGTTAGATGCACAATCTAAAATTATTTAGATGTATACAGAATGTCCCGTAAGAGGGCGACAACTCTAACATATATTTCTTACATGAAACACCAAATTATTGCACTATTAGATAGCTTGTTATGAGTGTGTGAAAATGATAACAGAGTTTTATTTACCTAATGTTCACGGTTCTCAAGATATTTTGCCGGTAAAAAAGTCTTTAAAATTTTTAATTATAATTTAATAAATAAAATTGATTTTTTTCTATTTCTGTGTGCGTAATAATAACATTATTTTAAGAGCTAGAGAAAAACTTTAAATGCAAAAGTTGTAGGGTTTTATGCCTATTATCTTTTAGAGTTATTACACGAAACAAAGCGCATCGGAAATTGAAGAAAAAAATATAAGATTTGTTTTTTTTTTAATGGAACATCGTGTATATTGTTTGCTAACATGAAAGATCATATTTTTCTGATTTCAAAAATATATAATGTTGATATTTGGAAGAGTTGTTTATGAGATATTTGAGGTTAGAATATCAATGAATTAATGTTTAAAATATTAAGGGGGCCTGGAATTTTGTTTTCTATTATTAATCCATTGTGTAGGATTTCCAGTAATTGAATTTCTATTGTTTTTTGCTAATAAAACAACCATTTAGAACTTTTGTAGGCACCTTTCCAGGCCGTCTTGATTTTTAAACGTCATTAGGCTGATATTTTAAACTTAATTATATCACGAACGACCCCTCCAAATGTCAACATATTATATATTTTTGAAATCAGGAAAATATGATATTTCATCTTAGTAAACAATATATAGGGCGTTCCATTTAAAAAGAAAAAAACAAAAATTGTACTTTTTCTCCAATTTGCAATGCGCTTTTGTTTCTTCTGAACTCGAAAAGATAATAGGCATAAAACCCTATAACTTTTACATTTAAAGTTTTTGTCTAGCTCCTCAAATAAACCCTCTGGGTAGGGTGCAAAATACAAAAAAAAAAACCTGTACGGAGTATGAATGGTAGTTTTGATAAATTTAGAATTGAAGTCAAATCTTATCAGATAAAAATTGTAAGAAAATAGGTTTTAAACTTTAACCGGACATTATTTAAAACGGAAAGAGCACTCATCGTTTCACTGTTGAATAGATAGGTTTGTCAGGTCTATTTAGTAATAAAGTTGTAGTTTGTAAAATAAGTTTTATTAATTAAAAAGGTAGGCGTGAATCAGAGATGAACTTGAGAAACTTAAACTGCTGTAACTTTCTTATTATCGGGCTTTAGTCAAAAGCGAATTAAGAAAAAATGTTTATTTTGATTCATAAATTTATTATTAAAGGGATAAGTAGAGAAGATTTTTCAATAAACTTTGCTAAAAAATCAATAACTAGAATGTTATAAGAGTTTAAACTGAAATTAATTAACATGGAAAAGTTACTACCTGTAGTAATATTTTAGGTTTTCATACTTCGGCGATCAGCTTTATTTCACTCATTTCACTAAATTGTCAATAAATAACACAATTCAACACTAAAATTACTTCTGAAATAAAAATAGCCAAATGATAACTACTTTGCACTGTTAAACACCAATACGACTGTAAAATATTTTTTGAACTCGTCATCCTCTAGTTAACGTTTTACGCACTGTTTCCAATCGAGTAGGCTAGGGTCCCTAGGTTTGATTGACATTTAACATGTCGGAGAGGATTCGCAAGCATAACGTCAAATCCGCCATTTTGCAAAACTTCGTATCGTTTACGAACTAGCAATACTATCTTTTATTCTTTCTAACCCACGGGAAAATCATATCAAGTTAGGTCAGCCAACTATAATATCTAAACATATAAAATAGCGACATCTTACTATCGCTTTTTGACCTAACATTGCAGAAGGATAGACAAATTGAAGCGGGACTTGCTCCTAATGAGTCCCCCATGCAAGGCGGCCATGCTTGCTGTCAAAGCATAATGAAAGATTTTAGAAAAATTTTGTGCAAATCGTTTTTGATTGCAGTGAGAACCTCGAGCAGCCTCTGGACAGCTGTTTCAGCCCTGCTTGGGGCTTCTTCAGCAGAAACGTAGCTCGACATTCCCACTGCAGACCAAAAACGACTTGCCCAATTTATTCGCAAATGCGATGTAAGAATGATGAACATATAAAATAGCGACATCTTACTATCGCTTTTTGTGGGCTGAAACAGCTGTCCAGAGGCTGCTCGAGGTTCTCACTGCAATCAAAAACGATTTGCACACAATTTTTCTAAAATCTTTCATTATGCTTTGACAGGAAGCATGGCCGCCTTGCATGGGGGACTCATTAGGAGCAAATCCCGCTTCAATTTGTCTATCCTTCTCCAATGTTAGGTCAAAAAGCGATAGTAAGATGTCGCTATTTTATATGTTCATCATTCTTACATCGCATTTGCGAATAAATTGGGCAAGTCGTTTTTGGTCTGCAGTGGGAATGTCGAGCTACGTTTCTGCTGAAGAAGCCCCAAGCAGGGCTGAAACAGCTGTCCAGAGGCTGCTCGAGGTTCTCACTGCAATCAAAAACGATTTGCAAAAAATTTTTCTATAATATCTAACATTACTAACGAAATGATGTTGTACTTCCGAACCCTCTCCTAATGTTAAATGTCAATAAAATCTAGGGATCCTACAGTAGGCCAGAAAACAACTTCAAAAACACTGGCCCTTTGGAGCATTCTTAAACAAATCAGTAAATCAATTTTGTCATTTGACGCAACGTCAAAACTGAAGCTAGGCTTGCTTAATTTTACATTTCTGATTTGCTATGTGGGCTGCTGGAAAAGTTTCTGGAAACGGTATGAAAAACCGTATATGAAATTTGGTAAGCGGTATCATTGTTTTTCGAAGTATTCACCTTTTACGTCAATACATTTTGGCATACGCTCGAACCAATTTCTAAAGCACGTTTTCCACTCTAAAGATGGTACCTCAGAAGTCAGTGTCCGGAATGTTTCAACCGCTGCTTCAGCCGACGAAAATCACTCACCACGCATTTTATTTTTGATATTTGGAAACAAAAAGAAATCATTAGGTGATAAATCAGGTGAATATGGACAATGAGTCATTAATTCAACATTTTTGTTGGACAAAAAATCAACTGTTTGAAGGGGTGAGTGAGAGCTGGCGTTGTCATGATGGAGAATAATTCGTCGATTTCAATTGTTTCTTCTTCTTTGATCAATGACTTCCGGCAAACAAATTGTAGTATACCAATCGGCATTCACAGTTTTTCGATCCTCTAAAGCCACGGTTGCTACATGTCCAGTTAAACCAAAGAAACAAGCAATCATTTGCTTCGCAGCACTGCGTGAACGGACAACTTTTGTTGGTTTTGGTTCATTTTGAAATACCCAAACGGTAGATTGTTGTTTACTTTCTGGCTCGTACGAATAGATCCACGTTTCGTCACCAGTAACGACGTTATAAGCTAAATTTGAACGATTTCCATTGAATTTCTTGAGCATTTCTTCGCACCATTTGACACGACCCTGCTCTTGCGCTTCTGTTAAACTGTGTGGAATCCAACGACTGCAAAGCTTTCGTACGTTCAAATGATCATGCAAAATCTGGTGTATTACTTTCATGTCAATGCGTAAAGATGCTTGAATCTCACGGTATGTCACATGTCGACCTCGCTAAAGCATTTCATGCACAGCATCTACATTAGTGGCAACAACTGATGTTGATGGACGACCTTCTCGAAGTTCGTCACTGAGAGAGGTACGTCCACGCTGGAATTCGACAAATCAATTATCAACACTGCTCTTTGATGGTGCTTCATCTCCAAAAGCTAAATGAAGCCGATCACGGCATTGTTTCGGCGTTAGACCACATTTGAAATCGTAAAAAATCATGGCACGAAAATTTTCACGCGAGATTTCTATGTTTACACAAAATTACTTTTTCTCAAATGCTGTATAAACAAAACTAGTTCACGTAGATAGGAACTCTCAATAGAATTATAGGCGAGAAACGTTAAATTTTTCATATATGACAGTTGATAAACGCTAGCAATTCTAGACCTACTAGATTCCAGAAAATTTTCCAGCGGCCCACGTATGACGTGAAATTACAGGTGCTTTCTTTCGCTTAAAAGTTTGAATCGTGTTTCGAATAGTTTGGACCTGATTTTCGTAGTTGTTGCAACAAAAGACCTGATTTGAAGCTCTGATTGAACGTTTATTTGTAAATAATCATAATTCAATCCAAACAAGTTTTAAAAACCCCTTTGGATCACGATTTTGTGAGCGAAAAAAAGCACCTTACATGAAAGTATTTGCAATTAAATTTTTCTATTATAAAAAAAATAATACGAAACACTTGCGGGAATCATTATCCCGCGTTCGCTTATATCAAAACTGCGCTCAGGCGGGAAAAATGTGTTCCCGCACTCGGTTCGTAAATAACTATTTTTTAGCTCTCGTTTCGAAAATAAAAGTTTCCTTCTTTAACTAGATATATAGAAATAATTTTACTTATTATGGCCGTTTTCATAATCAGGCTGTAAAGGAGCTTTAATTTAAAGTCACTTTAAGAATAGAGAAACAAATGTATTTTTTAGGTTAAAGAAACTTAAACTTAGACAAAGTCCTATTATGAAATCGGCCCTTAGCTGTATTAATTGGGTGTTCTTTTGCTTATATAATCATGGAAATGAGTAAAAGTTAAACTATCAGAAAACCCTAGGTCCAGTAGGTTAAAAAACATCCACTTTATCTGTAATAAACCTGACGTTTAAATAATAAAAAAAATTCATACATTTTTTTCTGTGATGTTCAAGTAGGTATATGCTGTAGGCAAAATGTGTTAAAAACTGATTTTATATTACCTAATGTTAGTTTTTGCAACAATTCCCAATTCTTGTGTAAATATAGCGGATATTTTTTGCTGTATTTATGGTGAAGTTTCTTAAGGCTGTTTGCTCGGCCCCAAAATCGTTTTTCCCATTTCCTGGGCTTATTTTTCATTAAAATCGTACCAATTTTTCGCGAAAAATTTTTAAATAGATTCTGTTAGGCGGCTAAAGGCTCGTTTTTCGAGAATTGCCAAAAGGGCCTTAAAAAAAAATTAAAATTAAAAAAATTCGAAAATGTAAGCCTTTAGCCGAAATTTCGCAGTATTCAATAATAATAAACCGTTTAGTTTTATTTTTTATTTTTAAAAATAAGGTCAGGAAATGGGAAACAAATTTGAAATTTTCGGAATGAAATCGCTGAAATCAAATGTGGTATGTGATACACGCTAGCTCCGCCTTCGGGCCTAGTGCAAGAGGGGCGAATTCGCACATTCATTCTCCCGATTTAGTGACAGATGAAGAGTATGAGTGAGAGCGAATGCGTTTCAGTGCGTGTATGAGTGAAACACAGAATACACGCACCGTAAACACACGAACGCTACCGAGCGCTGCCAGAAAATAATTCTACAAAGATTTCTCTTTTCAGAGTCGTGCTTTTTGGTAAATTTTTTTACGGTACATTGAAAGAAACATTTTTGTCATAATAAACTTCTGCAAATCTGGTAGTCATGCACTTAATTAGTTTTAAAAAGGGGATGTTCAATATTTTGCTCAATATTTTGTTATTTATTTGTGTACACATTTACCTTGACATCATTAAAAATGCCTGTTAATGCATGTAATTAATATTATGTGATAACACAGGAATAAACAATAAGTAAAATGGGTCGGTGATGTAACATTTTGAATATCAAGTTCACCCAAATAGTGAAACGGAACTGCGTCAAATAATTTTTGTTTCTACACAACTAATTGAATAAAATAAATATTTGATGAATACGAGGATTCAGATCTCATCAACTGTAACCTAATCTACAACCACGGTTTCAAATTTGTAAGTGCATCTGCATTATACGATATTTTTAAACTTTCGTCAAGCATCTCAAAAAAAAAAATTAAAAGCTTGTTTTTGATCCTGTTAATATTAACGTTCTGGTGATAATAGTGCGGCCATTTTGAATCATATTGTACTACATACTAAAAGAATCTGGAACACGTAATACGTTCTGTTGTAAATACGAGGAGTTAATTATTGTTGCTATCATGTATTCGTCCGTTTGTTTATTTCCGTGTTTTTTAAGTTTCTCTAGAAACAAGTTTAAAGTTGCATTCAAACTAATAGCGTTTTCCACTGGCTGCACTAGTGCGCACTGAGTGTATTTCCAACTCGTTTCAGCTTTATGTAATAAAACGAGATGGAGATACACTCAGTGCATACCGGTGCAGCCAGCAGAAAACGCTATAATAAAATAACTCAAATATGTATGCACAACAATTGTCTCAATTTTTTTTTAGTTGACATAGTACAGTTAGATATTATATGGCATTATATAATATGGAATCTTGCAGAGCAGATTTCAAATACAGATCTATTTCAGAATTGTCACCAGATTATCAGAAAGAGGTTTCAACTGTCCAGATCGATCAGGATCGTTATTTTAATTTTCTTTTAAAGCCAGTATAGGCAGCATATGTTCTAAATGAAAATATTTTAACTTCGGCTTCATTTTATGCCAAAAATTGTCATCTTTTTTAATCTGAAAAAGAAAACGTATTACAGGTGTGTTGTAAATGTAAATTGCTTGTTATTTTTTCTAAAATCGTCTATAATTTCTATTTTATACACTAGTCTTCAAAACCAAATCGGTTTTACTTATTTTGTTGTCAAAATTATAGCTTTCGTGTGCTTAAAAGTTGAAACTATTACAAAAATAATCTTATAAGATTTCAGAAAAAAATAATGTATTATGATGAATTCAGAACTTTCTTGACGTTTATGTAAATAACATTACTTGTTCACATATCATTCCCAAAGGTGTCCATACAACGAATACAACTATTCGTTAAAGCCAACTGCCCTTGAATCCGATAATAGTAGATATGTGTTTTCTTCAGTTTCACAGTATTGCCATCCAAAAAGAAATAGGGCATAACTTTCATCTTTGCTGCTTCCTGAGGAGTTATTTTGAACTTCGCTAACTTATAGAGACACTTGATCTCAATTATAGCATCCTCACCAACTAGTCCATCAGGACTAGCTCCAAGATTTCTTTAGATATAAATAATCCGCCGTTCAACTTTATGTCCAAATTCCTGAGAAAATTGTTTTCTCGCAATTTCTTCATGGTTACGGCACCAATTTGTAACTATACTTTCGAAAAATTAGAGGAAATTAATTTTTACGCCAATTTTTTGGTATCAGTTGTTTGACGTCTTTTACAGACAATACCAAATTTCGTTGCTGTTAGTCTTCGCTCTTTATGCCATTTCACTTTGGTGTTTTGGCCAACAGTGTTTCCCTCTAACGATTCTAACTCTACCTGGGTCCTGCTCAAGTAGTTCATTAAAGATGATTTATTTTCTTCTAAATTTTTAAGAGGGATCACCTCTTCTATTAGTCCGTAGTCACCCTCAGCTTCGGCTGCCTGTTTTCTTTTCTACCTTGCCCAAGAAATAGTCGTGCTCTGCATTTTCGGTAAAAACGTCTCCTACGCAACTTTGACGTATACAGTGTACCCGGAAAGAAAGATGATTAAATTAGCAAAAGGTGCAGGTTCGAGAGCTTATTAAGAATCCATTTTCAAATATTACTTGTCATGGCCAACTTGATTATATTGAGATGCGGTTTGAACTAGTTTGCACGATAATTTAAGTACTTTTATGGGCACTTAATAAAACTAATCCCATTTTTACAAATTTTCAATAATCTAACCTAACCTTAAAATTTTAAATTGGTGATTTTGTTGGCCCTATTAAGAGAGACTTTTTTTCTAAATGCAATGATGTATCACATGATATGGAAACTTCTTCAAAATTTTGGGAAACAGAACTTATTCTTTTTATGAATAGAAATCGCTAGTGCCATGATCACAAAACTTTGTTATCGAGACTGTTGCAAGCTAACCGCGCCCTTGTTAACGTTGGTAATAAACGGGCGTTTACATTACATACATATTTGTATTATACATGTGTCCTACATATTGTTTGACAAGTCTGGAATGAATCTGAAATTTAACTCATACTACTATTACATTTTTCATGTATTTGACATGTATCCGACATGTTTTACCAGACAGATTTGTATTCCAAATTAATGGAAAACACAGCGATCGCAGACCATACAAAGGTACTTTACGCACGTGCAGAATAGTTAGCTGTTTTAAACTATTAAGCGATCTGATGGTTTGTGACGATGGAGTGATCCAAAAAGAGCATAGTAATATTATGCTGCCGCGGCAAAAAACAAAAATTGATTGTCATCTTTCACGAGCGATACTTTTTCTTATTATTAAATACTAGATATGTAGCGAACAGGTCACATAGTGTAAACGATGTCCTGTGCTAGTATTTGTCGAAGACTTGTGCTAAAGATTCATCAGGATTTGTATGCGACAAGTCGACAGTTTTGTAAAGATTTGTTTTTGAATTTATTGAAGACATGTATGTAATATAAGCACTCCTTAAGGATTGCAGAACTTTAAATAGGTCTCGATTCACTTGATTGCGACTATACGTATACCAAGTGCTACAAGAACGTAGAACTTACTCGTGAAATATACGAAGCTCAGTATCCAGAAAAGGCTACACAGATGAAGCTGCAATGCCACTGATCGTTCGTGGACAATCGTGTACAAGCGATTAAAATTTTAGACCAATGAAATTCTTATCTTTTTGGCACATCATACCCCTAGCTGATGTGATATTGGTTTAAAATTTTAATGGCTCGCTCACCATTGGCTGCAATCGATCAGTGCCACTGCAGAATAACTTGATAAACAAAAAGCAAAATTTCTGTGATCATGGCACTAGCGATTTCTGTTCGTAAAAAGAATAAGTTCGGTTTTTCAAAATTTTGAAGAAGTCTCCATATCGTGTGCTACATCATTGCATTCAGAAATAAATTTTCTCTTATAAAGGTCAAGAAAATTAGGGAGTACCAATTTAAAATTTTAAGGTTAGGTTAGATTATTGAAAATTTGTAAAAATGAGATTAGTTTTATTAAGTGCCCATAAAAGTAATTAAATTATCATGCAAACTAGTTCAAACCGCATCTCAATATCTTAAATAACAAAAAAGTTACGGCAAATAAAAGAAATGAGGAGATATTGGTTTTAGTAAAATTTTAACCAAGTTGGCCATGACAAGTAAGTTTGAAAATGGATTCTTAATGAGCTCTCGAACCTGCATCTTTTTGCTACTTTAATCATCTCTCTATCTCTTCAAAGACAGAAGTTACCCATGCTGTCCCTACGTATCCGGGCACACTGTATACTTTGGTATATTTGCCTGGACTTTTCCCGATCATTCTCTTATAAATGCGGTGGTGATATTGCTCACTGAAATTTTAAGAAAGGCTCGCAGCGTGGCATTTCACTTCGTAGCTATTTTTCGAAGAGAAGTTAACTCTTTTTCCACCAACAAATTTTGAAACAATTGAAATGTACGTCTCCGCTGCATTAATGTTCATATTTAAAAGTAAACTGTGCATTATGCGTCAAATGATTGCAGCAAGCAATAATATCATGAAGTCATCCACATTCTACTAAGTCTGGAACTAAATTAATCTCATTATCTTTGAACCCGGTGCAAAAATAAACGTCATAATCAGAATGATCGCCGATTACGTGCTTAGGGCAATGAATTATCCTCCTTTTTTAACGCATTAACTTGCTCTATGAGCGTCGGTACATTAGAGCAGTATTAATTCCTATTCCAATAATCATAAGCACAATTATTCTGTATAATGTATATTTTTTCTTTACGTCCACTTTAAACCGCAATACTTCATTGTGCCTAATTTTAGTGCAGGATCTAGTCTAGTGTAGTCCAGATAAAAAAGCAACCCACGTAAAATTAAAAAAAAAAAACAATTTTATAGGGGTAATAATAACGGTAATGAAACAACAAAATGACGTTATTGATTTACAGAGGAACATGCTATGCGTTTTTTTTTGTGTCGTTTCAATTCTGATAAACTTTCACTTTCCGACAGACGTAGTTTTATTTTCCGAGTTTTACATAGTTTCTGTGTTAGATCAGGTCGCCGTTTTTATTTACATCACTTTTACATAAAAAAATTTACTCATCTGAGTGTGCGCTCGACCTTAGAATTTGCAGGAGGCCGCGGGCGGTAGCCATGTGAATGAGGCCTTATCGGAATATTCTCTTGTGGGTGTGTCAAACTGACACGTAAACCAATCAAAAATAAAGATTAGTGACAGCAGAGTCATAAATTACAAGGAAAATGTTTAGGTGGTAATTCTGTTCTCTGTTCTTTTCGTTTGTGTGTAAAAATGCAGGAACACATGTTGAACGTATGTTTCTTCTAAATATATGCGAAAAATAGTGATACGCCCATTTGAAATCGAGTTCAGCTGTAAGCGAGCATACAGCCTTAAAAGCATAAAATATCAGCATATAAACATTTTTTTAATTAGAGCTACCAAATTGTTTTCATTGTTTTTTTTAAGTATTTAAGGCTCAATTCTCACACGAGCATAAAATGCTGCCGAGTGAGAATTGCTTCATTTAAAACCATGGCCACTTTTAGAGGGAGCAAAATGACGCGACGTGACGCGACGCGACGCGCTGCCTGTTCGAGAATTGAGCCTAATACATTACATTTTACAAAAATTTAGGATTTTAATTTCGGAGACATTCAAAAAGTTAAATTTTGTTATTCAGTCTCATTGTTTGCTAAATCAACAAATAATACAGGCGTCTATGACCCGTATTCATAGTCAGAGTGTTATAGTTAAGAAAATCCTAAGTAGTGACTTCTAGATTCATAGGCCGGTTTCAAGAAAGACTTAAATAGTTGTTTAAAGTCTTAACTTATACTAGTCTGCATTTTATGAAGTCGCATTTTCTCGTTTCAATTGCGTTGTAAAGTGCGACTCCATAAAATGCAAGCTAGTATATGTAAGACGAGTTCATTTAAAACCGTTTCACAAGTCGCTCTCAGTGGTTTCAAATGAGCGAAATAGCGAGCAATTCTTTGAAACGACGAGCAATTTTAATGTCTATTTCAAAATATTTTTGTTGCACAATATGCGAAAATTGTAGCGTGAAAATTGATACTTTTCAAAATCTAACGTTACTTCAAAGATGAAAATGTTAACTTGGAATAAAAACGATGCAATTACATATTAAGGATTTCGAAAATAGTTTATTTTTGAAATGAAAATATCGAATTTATCCGGTACCATGACCGTGTAAACATATTTTATATTGAATTATGTAAACTGTTTATTATTTATGTAATATTTTATCACAGTTCTAGTCCGCACCTTGAGTGCTAAAATATAACCTTTCTCTGAACCTTGTAGCACAAGATCTCAATGGTAAGGCTTACGTAAAGGAGGTTCATTTTATTTGAGAATAAGTAAACATACGTATGAGTTATACATGAAATTTAACTTTTTTTTAACAAACCCCTACATATTTGGCTAGCACTTGAATAGCTGATGAAAGGTATGAAACGTATTAATTTATTTTCCGTGGTTCTCTAGTTATTTTAAATTTTCTGTAAGAAACAATCCAAATTCAAACGTCTACCTAAAGTTTAAAAAAAATTGTTGCAAATTGTTTTTGATTGCAGTGAATCCCTCGAGCAGCCTTTAAAGAAAGAGTTATATAAAATGACAGTAAGTTGCAGTTTGGAACATCTGACTGTATTTTCAAGTCAATTGTTAATGTCGTATCGCCAGTAACAAATATAGGGTATATTATCGTACAATTGCGCGGTTATTTTAAAGCTCTTTATAGCCCGTTTCTAACCATATCACACCTAAAACATTTAAGTCGAATAACGTCTGAATACTGTTAATTAATTAATTAATCAACTTACGGAAATTCGCTGTACGACATTCCCATTCGATTCAGGATTTGGTTGCGTAAGATGGTTTTGTGGTATTAACTGACATTTATAATTCAGATAAGACAGCGGTGGGCAAGATAGGAGAATAGTGCCACCACCACTCGAATAACGTCTCGTGTTTTATTCCTCTTATTTCAATTTTAACTCAAGCGTTACGCATGCAACCAACAGCTTAAATATGTACGACGATCTGACGCTCAACTTAAATGGTACCATTTGATAGTTTAGGAGCCCTTACGCTGAATGTTTTAAGGGTGTGGTTCGCATGCAGGAGTATATAAGTTGAGCGTCGCCTCGATGATATACGAAAACTTCGATTATTTACGACTGCTGCGATTGTATATAACAGGGAGTCAACACCGGAGAGCTTCGTTGCCCTAAACTGAGATAAGATCTAAAAATCACGTTAAAGGCATGCGTTTCTGATGTACAGTGTCCCCGGATGGACGTAACTATACCTATAAACTTCCTTATTTCGAATTTTAGGAAGATATTCTTCATAAAAAGTTTTGTTTCTTTTAGCGAGTCCTCAGCACCTACGAAAATTTCGAAATAACATACAGGTTGGTTGGAAATCGAAACAACATGAAATTTGGTTGGGACGTTAAGATTAAAGTACCTTTCATGTGAAAGGAAAATAGAAATATTATTGGAATAAAATGTTTGTAATGTCAAAAGAAGTTCAAATATCAAGTCTGAACATTGTATGTTAAAATTGATTTTTTTTTGTAGAGCTAACTATACCTATAAACTTCCTTATTTCGAATTTTCGGAAGAAAAGTCATTCTTCTTCAAAATTTTGCTTCTCTTAGCGAGTCCTCAGTAGCTACCAAAATTTCGGCATAACACAGGATGGTTAGAAATCGAGACAACGTAAAATTTGGTTAAGAGTAAAGAACCTTTTATTTGAAAGGAAAGTAAAAGTATTATCGGAAAAGTTGTTTTAGATCTCAAAAGAAGCTTAAATATCTAATCTAAACGTTGTATCTCAAAGTTGATTTTTGTCTTCAGTTTGATTAAGAGTTAACATTTTTCAAATATTGACTGAAAATTGTCAACAAATTTATTGACATAAAATAAATCACTTGTGTTAAATTTCAGTTGCATAATCACGTTGGCTAATTTATACCTATTATTAAATTATAATGAAGCCAAAAAAAAATCAATTTTAAAATACAACGTTCAGATTAGATATTTGAGCTTCTCTCGACATTATAAACATCTTTTTCAAGTAATACTGTTACTTTCCTTTCAAATAAAAGGTTCTTTACTCTTAACCACATTTCACATTGTCTCGATTTCCAGTTCGAAATTTAAATAGTTCCTGAAGATCGCTAGAAGAAGCAACATTTTTTATACAGAATGACGTTTCTTCCTAAAATTCGAAGTAAGGAAGTTTATAGGTATAGTTCGGTCCATCGGGGGACACACTGTATAAGTACAATGATAATTAATCCTCTCCATGCAAAATATTATATTCTCATGATTGCCTTGTATTACTGTTAATGATTTGTTTATTCAGTACCACGACCCACTAGATTTCACAAGACAGACTCTCTGATCCGGCCTGCGCAATATCTTTATTTAGTGCAAATTTTCTCTGTTTTGGCGATAGTTACCCAAATTGAAGTTTTCAAAAACGTTTCAAACATCAAATGATGCATATTTATGACAATGCAAATTAATTAAAACAGTTTGTTATAATTAGTAAATGATTTTTATTGAAAAAAATAAGGCCACTGAGTAATTTCTTAAAGAATTACTGGGTTAAATTACATTATAGAGTTCCTCTTTGTGGTGCAACAAACAATGAAGAAAGAAGACTAAAGAAGCAATTGGAGTAAGGAAAGTTAAGAAAACGTTTTTTTTAATTTTGTGCTTTCCTCTGTCAAATTTCAAACTGCGCACTGAGTGTATCTCTGTTCAGTTTTATGTAATAAAACGAGATAGAGATACACTCAGTGCACACTGGTGCAGCCAGCGAAAAACGCTATTACAAAGCATATACGCCAAACTGTCAAAAACTGCTGTTGACATCAGTCAAAAATAACATCGGGGATAATCATCCGTTTCTAGTTTTTTTGGGTAAATGGTGCCCAACGGAGATTGCCCAGGGCGTATAGAGACGTGGTCTCGTGGAATCTAGTAGGTCGTGATCAGTACAATACCCACTTTTAAATAACTAATAATCTGTACGTCATAAAAAAAAATGAGCATGAAATCTGTTGTCGCGGGGTTTAACCTCTTATTTACTTAGAAGAGGAAGACGAAGAAATATTATTGCAATTTAATAGTAAATGATATACCGGTTGTCCCGCGCCATGTGCTCACCTTTCTAGAATCTTTATTTATTAATCGATTTACCTGAATTGTTGAGACAATAAATTAAACAAAATATGGAATTTTTCGACATACCGCTAGTCGTCATAGAACTTCTGGTTTCGCCGGAAGTGATATCAACTTTCTTATTTTAAATGGAACAGCCTATATATTTTTACATATTTAAAATTTACGGATCATTATGAGTCCGAATACGTATCAATTGTGAATTTTGGTTTCCATGACAACGATAAAAAAAACTTTTATTTTTCAATCTAGGAAGCTATGAATCGCATTTTTACGATCTATTGCGATCAAGTGTTTCGAGAAAATCTTTGATGGTATTTTGATTTTTAACATTTTTACAGTACTTGAAATTTTCATCGGGTCTTAATTCATATTTTTCGATAAAACCTCATGTTTCTTAGCTTAGTTCAACAGAACATCAGAACATTTTTTTCTGAGTACGCTGATACCAAATACGTCATATTTTCTTTGAAAATTAATTTAAAATAGAGCATGTCTTATTGAAATTTTACACTCCTTTTATTTCAAATGACTTTAAAAAAATATGATGTATTTAGTAACAACGTACTCAGAAAGAAACGTTCTGTTGAACTAAGTTAAGAAACATATGAGTTTCTATTAAGAAAAAAGAGTTAGGACCTAATGAAAATTTCAAATGTTGAAAAAATGTTAAAAAGCAAAATACAATCAAAGGAGTGATTTTCTCGAACCACTTGATCGCATTAGATCGAAAAAATGCAATTCATAGCTTTCTAGATTGAAAAATGAAAAGGTTTTTTTTTCGTTGTTAGGGAGACCAAAATTATCAGTTGATACGCACTCGGACTCGCAATGATCCGTAGATTTTAAATATATAAAAATATATAGGGTGTTCTATTTCAAATAAGAAAGTTGATATTACTTCCGGCGAAACCGGAAGTCCTATGACGGCTAGCAGTATGTCGAAAAATCTCATTTTTTGTTTAATTTGTTGTCTCCAAAATTCAGATTAATCTATTAATAAATAAAGATCCTAGAAGGGTGAGCACATAGCGCGGGACACCCGGTATATAAATGGGGTATAATACCAAACACAGAAGTTTTGCTTCCATACTATTTTTATGGTAAAGATGTGTTGATAAAGAATATAACAAATTATTGTCATATATTTTTGTGTTGACCACATGTAGCCTTAACAAAATATTTTAATAATGCAGTATATAAAAACAGCAATAAATGAAACAAATCAGCAATTTTAGAGTAACAGACAGACAGATGTCGAAAGTATGAGAATTTTTAGAACTTTAATTTTATTTTAGAAAAATTTTTGTGCAAATCGTTTTTGATTGCAGTGAGAACCTCGAGCAGCCTCTGGACAGCTGTTTCAGCCCTGCTTGGGGCTTCTTCAGCAGAAACGTAGCTCGACATTCCCACTGCAGACCAAAAACGACTTGCCCAATTTATTCGCAAATGCGATATAAGAATGATGAACATATAAAATAGCGACATCTTACTATCGCTTTTTGACCTAACATTGCAGTAGGATAGACAAATTGAAGCGGGATTTGCTCCTAATGAGTCCCCCATGCAAGGCGGCCATGCTTGCTGTCAAAGCATAATGAAAGATTTTAGAAAAATTTTTGTGCAAATCGTTTTTGATTGCAGTGAGAACCTCGAGCAGCCTCTGGACAGCTGTTTCAGCCCTGCTTGGGGCTACGTTTCTGCTGAAGAAGCCCAAAGCAGGGCTGAAACAGCTGTCCAGAGGCTGCTCGAGGTTCTCACTGCAATCAAAAACGATTTGCACAAAAATTTTTCTAAAATCTTTCATTATGCTTTGACAGCAAGCATGGCCGCCTTGCACGGGGGACTCATTAGGAGCAAATCCCGCTTCAATTTGTCTATCCTACTGCAATGTTAGGTCAAAAAGCGATAGTAAGATGTCGCTATTTTATATGTTTAATTTTGTTATTGCTTATTTATTTATAATGAATTTCATTTAATCGAATCGGCATCGGCATAACAACACAGATCCTCAGAATGTTATCTTAGACACAGTATATATTTACGATCCAATTTACATATTGTATACCTATTCCACCTGCAGATAGTAATTACCAAGCAATCGTTTGCATGACGGTTAACTTCTTGAACTCTTTTTAGCCTTGAAGAGGGACCAGTTGTGGGTGAAAAGAGAATTTTAAATTAGGACAATTTTACTGTTCATACTGAGCCGTAGGGTCAATTATCCACGAGGCGCTACTAAAATTTCCTTTTACCGTTGATTTAGGGATTCATTCTTCACCGACGAGGCCGCGCATTTTTCCTACTAAATTGATCACCGACGTAATTAATCCGCTGCAAAGGTGCCGGAATATCTGGTCGCCATATTAGTTACCTCTGGCGGAGGTATTTATCGGAGTAAATTGGCTAAAATCAAGATAAATGAACTTAAAACAGTAATATAATTATTTGCTTTAGTTTTTGTAACGAGTGAAAAGCTTCTCTTTGAGCGAAGATTCTTAATTATCTTATTATAGAATACACTAGAGTATAAGATAATTTCGCGACTTCTTTTTTGCTTAAATACTTCCATAAAAAGTGCGATATTTTTATATTTAGTCTTCATTGCAAATTCGTTTTCTGATTAGTTATTTTTAAATGATTTTTTTAGGTGCAGCAACAATGCCCTTCACGAGAGAATATTGCACCGTGCGTGTGTGTCGTGAAGAAAAACGGCCTTGACGTACTGTGCGAGTTCACAGACCAGCAGCACATCATGAACGCCATGGCCGTGCTAAAGGGAAAGACGCTGGTTATCTTTTACCTTAAGCTAAGACATAACAACCTGAGAAAACTCCCTAGCTTTGTGTTTTTGGGCCTCGACATACTACATCTTACCATTCACAATAGCAGTCTCTCGGTTGTCGAAGAGACCTCACTCAGTTCCATAGGTAAGTCCCTTGTCACAGTAATTTTTTAGGCGGAAAAGAAATGTAACTTTTAGATAACATTTACCCTTATTTTCTTAGTAGAACACGAACACAAGTTTTTTTTTAAATGAAATTCCCATACATTCTGTAAGCACTAGTAGATACTAATTTACTTCAACCAATGTACTAACAATTGATAAAACAGCGACATCCTACGATCGCTTTTTGACCTGATATTGCAGTAGGATAACAAATTGAAGCGGATTTGCTACATAATAAGCTAGCCCATGCACTAACAATAATTGAAGAGAAATTGATTGATACGTAACTATAGCAACTATAGCAATCCACTAGTCACACTTCAATATGTCGTAACAATAAAGAAACCATTACTGCAATGTTGTATACTTGCCTGCATTTTATCTAGTCGTAGTTTCACATTTTGCATTTTAGCAAGTTTATGGCTTCTTTGCCGCTTAATAAAATTAGAATCTGTGTCTGATTATTATGTTTTAAGTGTTTTCAAACTGTGAATTAAATTCTAAAAATGTAGATCAAAGACAAACATTATTGGTTATAATTCCTAAATTTTGATACGTGATTGGCTCGTTTCATTTTCTTTTTCTGCGTGCTAAGCAGTCCACGTGGACTCGAGAATTGGAAGAAGGCGTTTTCATGAAACAGTTAGGATTTGCTTTAACAACATAGCTACATCATCTCATCTAAAATTATATAAAAAGCAAACCATTATTTTTTATGTGTATGAAAGCCCTGAAAATATCAGGAGGCATTTCTGAATCATGGGGAATTTTATTTTTAAACAGACAGAGATCACTCAATTTCATCTCAGAAAAGTTTATTCTTTATAAAAGCTCCTGCATCTATTCAAACTTAAGATGCATGTGTCAAAGTTTGAATACCTCGTGTCATATACCGAGGAAATCAAAATATTTGAAATCGGTATAAGAGAAAAGTACCTTTATTTTCCGCGCTACGCGGAAATTTTATTTAGAAAAGTTACTCAGAATTATTATGAGATCTCAAATGTGAAATCATGGCTGTCTACGATGAAAAGAAATAATTTCACATATTTTTCAATTTTTTTCGTACCAATGTGTTTATCGCAGAACTTTGAACGCGTAGAGCTGGACCTTTCTTCAATTGTGACATGAACATACTCTAAAATTTGTCTTTTGCTCAACTGTCAACTAGAAATTATGATTAATAACATTGATACCCTAAAAATGACAATTTTTTGTAGCCAAGTTATTTTTCTCCATCATAGGTAGCCATGATTTCATATTTGAGATTTTATGATAATTCTGAGCAACTTTTCTAAATAAAATTTCCGCGTATCGTGAAAAATAAAGGTACTTTACTCTTATATCGATTTCAAATATTTTGATTTCTCCGGTATATGGCAGGAGGTATTCAAACTCTGACACATGCATCTTGAGTTTGGAAAGACGCAGGAGCTTTCATAAAGAATAAGTTTTTCTGATAAATCAATAATAAAGAATTTTTCCATATGTAGCCAACTTTCTGCCAGTCACTGTATATCGCCGTCGCGTCGTTAAAGTACCGATCAGCGTTTTTTTTTTTTCTATTCGTTTCCATCAATAATGCATTTTTCCTGTTGCAACGAAGTTAGACTGAACTAGCTAACTTAATATAAAATATAAACTCATTGTGAGAGGGATAGATAAATATTTCTTTTTTTTTCTTATTTACACTCTTGAACATATATCCTTAAAATTGATATTCTAATGACGTGGTTTCGACCTTCTATGCCGTTTGAAAAAAAAAAACTGAATGATGATCGGACATCATGTTATAATTTACCAGGGCCATTTGCAAAGAAATCTATCTAGTTATGAAACAAATTGTTATTTGAAAATTTGTCAGATATACTAGGTGTCTCATAATATACGGACGAAATTAGGTATTGGATTAGAATTATGGAGCTATAGGAGATCAATGTAAAGCTTTTCTTCGTAATTCGCTTTTGACCAAAGCCCGATAATAAGAAAGGTACAGCAGTTTAGATTTCTCAAGTTCTTCTCGGATTGCTAGAATGAAATTAGGAAGTAATTGAATTTAGAGTACGACCCACTTTACAGTCAAGATAATTACATTGATATACAACTGTCAGACACACGAAACAAATTACTGTGGTTATGTACGAATGTTTATGTTCGCACTTGACAACATGGTGTTATATTGCCAACTTAATTCTCATTTGCTGACGGCATTTTACAGATTTCTCAAGTAATTTAAGATGTTACGAGTTTTTGTCATGAATGATGTATTACTCTTGATTCCTGATTTTGACTGTAGAACAACTTTCCTTCTATAACATTTTGTCGTGACAGCTAAAATCAGACTGTATTTAGTTTCTATATTTAACAATATTGTTACGAGAACAATATTTAACCGAATGAATTGTTTACATTAACACATGAATTTTTGCATTAATATAATGTGTATGTAATTAATTATGAAATTTTATTAATGTGTCCTTAAAAAATTGTTCACTATAGGGATCTTGCTTATTATTAAAGTTACAATGCTCGCTTAATTCGTTTTTTAGACGTTGTTAAAGATATTTCACCAGATTTAAAATATTCCTTACCGTTTTTGCACAATTTTGGAAAAATTTATTTTTTTTTAGATTATGTTACTGTTTCGAGAGACATTCGATAAACATTTGATTTGCGTAAAATTTCTTCTAATTTGTTACTTAAAATCAATAAATAGTTACTCACTCGAGTTTTCTGTTGAAAACAAGACTTTCTTAATGAAAAGTATCAATTTTTTATAAGTCGATTTTGCTTGTAATGTCGAAAAAATCAAAAGTTAAAAAGATAAAGGTATTAGCTATAATCAGTGGCTAAAGATTCAATTATTTTAACTCCGGAAATTAAAGATATTTCAATATTACCAAATTAGTTAGCTCATTCTAAAAAACATGTATTGTCTGTAATAAGACGAGAGAAGAGCCTGTTGTGAGTAGTTCCTTAAAAGTGTCCAGTCAATGCCAATTTTCATCAAAAATGATCAGTTATGTAAACTAATACATGTAGAAAAATTTTTCCAATCTAAGAATATTCTAGAAGATTTCGGAGCTAAATTGGTAATAGTAAACAGCGGAGTTTTCCTTGATGGGGCACATAATAAATGTAGTTTACTGTCACTCGTATGAATTTTTATAGCAACAGTACTAATGGCATTCAGGAGTAATTAGACTTAAGTTTGTTCTTTTGAATTCCGAACAAGGTTTTCTTTACGAAATTTAGTGCTTCAGTAGAAAATTTAGTTCAATTTAGTCAAAAACGACCCCCGTATTTGCCTATCACGTCAACTTTTCAGACTACAGGATACCCTTTCCTTGTTCCAAAAGTCATACAAAATGTGTACACAAAAGAAAATAAAGGAAAAAAATACCAAGTATACTGTTCATAGAGAATAATATAAAGGCTGTGTATAGTTACTGTAAATCAAATTGTGTTGGTGCAAGTAGTAAAGTTTTCTTTTACCAAGCGGTATATTAAGTTTGTTTCGTAAGTTTAATTCTCGCTAGTGATAATTGAAGAAAGGAAATAAAAAAGAAAGAAAAAACCTTATAACTAGCTAAAAATATAATTTTTATTTACTTTATCTCGACGTTTCGCTAAACAGATTGTTTGCTTTAGCATATTAACTTCAATATTGAAATCAACTCAACAGAAATCTTGTTAAACGTTGTTCCCCAGTGTTACTGAAGCAATAGGTTAAAGGAACTATTAATCAAACCGTGCGTTTTCGAAAAGCTCTTTCAATACTGTAACATAACCTGAAATAATTCAATACGGCTGCTTTTTAAAATAAAACAGTCAGTGGAATTACGTTTTTCGCGAATTACGACAATTACGTTGATTTTGAATGTACCAACCAATTTCTGTAACCGGGAAATGTACGTTTTCCTTATATTATCCCATTCCGACAATAAATAGAGAAGATATACTGTATAGGTAATCGTCTGTTTTTCTTCAAGCTTTAAAGTAGAAGAGAGCGCTTAGATACCCATCCTTAACTTCTACTCATTTCTTTCCTGTTTCAAATAAAATGAAACTGGCGATTTGAGCATCACCATAAGCGTGAACTGATTTCTGAGTTTCAAAATTAGAATTTAATAATTTTTAGTGAAAAAATTGGAATAACTTCATAAATTGCAATTACATATTATACTTCTAACCTAAATAATTAAATTTGAATAACATAAACAGAAATATCCTCATTAAGAAGTAATTCATACTAACCCTAAGTTAAGCGAAGAGTCATGTTGCTTGTCTGGCAGTGCCTCATCTCATTCGCATTGCAAATGAAATACATAATCGCTTGATAAACGGAACATTGTAGAAAAGGAAAATTTAATCAAATGCTTCCGATCAATAAGCCGGGAGAGTTCAATCCCTTTCATTATAAATGTCCACAGTAAAGATCAATCGCTGCTTTATCAAGCATTACAGATTTATTGACATCGAGCTTCTCTAACAGCCTACACAACATGATGGAATGTATTGGCAAATCGTTTGTTACTGGGAAATGTATTCCTGGTGGATTGAAGTCAATTATACTCAATTCTGCACCTTTTACAAATGAATATTTATGGTTTCTCCTGAAGATTTTTTAGAAAGACAAAATGGTGTTTAGTTTATCACAACAGATTTTCTGTAGGATTGTATTGAGAGTGATGAGTTCCTCTTTACTTTGTTAAATGATGAATCTGTCCAGACAAATTCGGAAAAAAATGCAGAGGTCGTATTGTGTGATGTATGTGATCTTTTCTTTTCTTTTCAATGTTATAAACATGTAATATTTATTTTTATAAATAACGAAGAAAATTAAATATTCAGTGATTTTTTAACTGTCATTGTCATTTACGATTTACAAAATTTTAAGCAAATTTTAGTTTCAATAATCACACATAATTTATTACAAATATACTTTATCAGAATAACAGGTACTAGGATGCTCAACTTAAATGATACCATTTGACAATTCAATCACAAATTAACCTTAACTTTTGGTTTATTTTCATGATAACAGGTGCGAAGACAATTGTTTCCATGGTAAACTGAAGGTTAACTAGGGGTAAACTGAAGGATTTTAGTTAACTTGTGATGGAAAAATCGTCCATTAGTAGTCCTTACGCTGACGCAAGGACGTGGTTCGCATGAACGAGTATCATTTAACAGTTATTAATGAGCAATTATTATTATCTTTATAATTAATTTTAATTAGTCATACGACCAAATCTTGTTTAGCTAGTTATTATTTATTAATTGGAGCGGTTACGACTGACTTATTTATTTATTTATTCGAGAAATAGGTTGAAGAACGACATTTTAAATTAAAATCAGAGTTTGAGCAGCAGCGGCGGCTGTTCAGGTACGGCAGGGTCGGTCAAGCCGTACCAATTTTTTACTAAATCTCTCCTATTAGATTAAGTTAATTAATGGTCTCTTTTATTTTTACTTGATTTCAAAAATATTATAATCCGTTGATCTTTGTAGCGGCCATTCGTAATATAATTAAGTTAAAAATATCAGTATAATGACGTTTAGAAAATTCAGACGGCCTGGAAAGATGCTTACAGAAGTTCTAAAATGGCTGTTTCAGTTAGCAAAAAACAACAGAAATTCGAATACTGGATGATAAAAAATAAAATTCCAGACCGCCTTAATATTTTAAACAAATAGCAACACATTTTATATTTTTGAAACCACAAAAATATAAACTTTGATTTTAGTAAACAGGTGTTCCATTAAAAAAAAGAAACAAAAGTTTTATTTTTTTTTAAATTTTTCACTAGCTCCTAAATAAAGACTCTAGATAGGGTGCAAAATATATATATATAAAAGAAAACTGTACGTATAACGGGGTAGCTCTTACCTGCGTACACTGAATTCTCCGATGATGAATTGTCGTCGCCACAGGTAAACAGGACGTACTACCAGCGTCAGCTCAAAATTTTTGGAAAGGGGATCGGGGACAAAAAAGGGCCCTTCCACAATAGAGGTATATTTAAAATTATTAACCGGTAGGTATCTATTACATCCAACCATAAATAAAACAAATAACTTCAGTTTTAAAAAGGTGGAGGTGTTCAAGTCAACAATTCAATAATGCGCTAAAGTGAAGGAGAAATAATATTTGGATATTGATTAAACTCAAAATTCAAAAATTTCTTAAAATATTTCATAAACATAAATTGGTACGTATGTAAGAAAATTTCCTTTTGTCTCACAGTGATCTCTAACAGTTTAACATTTATGAAAATTAATTCTAATCTCGTTGAGTTTTTTCATGCTATTTGTAACTAAAATGGGGTTAAATCTCCTAACCGCAAGAAGTCTTTTTAATACTAAATACGCATTTCGGCAGCTAGGCTGTCATCTTCAGTAGATGACTTCTTCTTAATCACAAGTGAAGTAATACGAAATGCGTATTTAGTATTAAAAAATTTCTTGTGGTTAGGATTTACAATTTTTATTGTACTGCAAACCACAGTTTCCAATACATTTGAGCATGATATTTGTATCAAAATTTTAACTTCAAATGAAAGGCCGTGCCAATGAGACAAGAATTTATTCCAAAAATTGCGATGTACTACTTATCTGCTTAATAATGTCTGCGAAATGAAACCACGGTCGCAATTTTTGGAATAAATCTATGTTATCATTGGCACGGTCTTTCATTTGAACTTAACTCTAAGATTATTAATTTATTCAAAAACAAGCAAAAAATGTGTTAAATTGAATTAAATTGGAAATAAATTAAAATAAATTGACTAAACAAAAATAAAGCGAAATTAATCAATAAAATTACACACATTAATTATTCGGCACTTGAATTAAAACAATATCCCGGATGCCGGATGAAGGTTTCCACATTGCGAGGGTCACACAGAACAATATGCCGGGTCCAAGGGTTCTATCGTCCAACCAGCAAGGTGATTTCTTAACGAACAGCAAGGCAGCCTGATGCAGTACCTAGATCTTCGATAGGCCGAAAAGCTAGGCGTAGGGCTGGTCAATCGCCTGGCACATCTTCGTAGCTCTGAGTGATACGATAAAAACTTGTCGGTAAACGGCATTCGAGCAAAACTTGCCTAAAAGTGAACAAGGAATCCTAAGTGAAATTCCTGAAGGGAAACAAGAAAACTTACCAAATCAGCACAACAAAAAAAAAAGGTTTATAAACAGTAGAATTGACTGACCTTGACTACACCTTGAGTATTCGCATACGAAGAAATTGAAATTCGCTTTCGACTAAGCTGGTGTCGTAGGAGGTTATGATGACCTTAACGGCTCCGTACAATATTTGGAGCGAAGATGAACACAGCAGCCGATCATGGCATATGCTAGGTTAATGACAACTCGCGCTAGGATGTCAGCGGAGTCTTACTTCTAGCGTAAAATTCACTGCTAACTCTTACCCAAATCGACCGTCAAACAAAATATTGAATTATACAGGCTGTGTCTAAATTTCGTGGACATGGCTTAACCACAGATTCCTGAGCTCAAAATAAGATGATTTAACCAAACTTATTCATATCCATAATAGTCTCGTTAAGCCGGTATTCTTCTTTAAAGTTCTTGAAGAGAAAGACAATTTCTCTTATAACAAAGGAACGCCTGAACCGATTTGGATGAAATTTGGTATGAGGTTCCACAAGAAGGTAAGACACATTTACAGGTTATTTTAGTGACTTGCAGTTAACCGCTAGTGTCACAGTATACACATCAATCAGTAGGGACAGCTTCGGCTTTTTGCTTATACAATTTCTGAGGGCGTATGTCTGAAAACGAGCGGTCCTTCCTCAAATAGTCCAGGGTTGCGCAACGGTCAGTGGTTGATTTTTCAATGGCCGCGTTCAGGTAACTACAGGAGCTGAGTTACTAATTTAACATTGCTATTGAACAGACATGCTCTTAGAATGCCAAGCTTCAGCAGCTAGTATTTTCACATTAACTCTTTAAGAACACGAGTTGTTAACTTTCAATATGCTGAGTCTGCATCAGGGTCTGCATTCAGGCTCAGTGATCACCTGGACGTTCCGACAAAATTCCGGCACACATTCATTATGGCCGTCAATTTCCGATCAGCTGTTTTGGTGGATAAGTAACCATTAGATTATCTTATCGAATTTCATCATGTTTCGACTGTTTTCAGCTCACTTGTAATTTTTCTAATAAGACAAGCTTTTGTTTTTTAAAATAAGATGTATATGTTACGAAATAAATAAGTTTTTCAAGTAGCGACATCTGGTAGCATTAGAATGACTGCCCGCTAACATAGGTTCGGAAAATTGTAGTATGAACTTCAAAGGTGCCGACAGAAGCTGTCCCTACTCATTGATGTTTATACTGTGCTAGTGTGAGAAACAGGGCCGCCACAACACATATTTTGCTATAACTTTTTTGACGTTAGGAAGATAAATTTAGTTAATAAATTTTTAGAAAGAAGCACTCGATAGGAAACTTTTTCATATCTTTATAACTGTTGATATTACTTACGGTTTAGTCACAAAATAAGATCAAAATCTAAATGGCTGCACAGTTACTTATGGAAAACGGGTATTTTCTAGTGCCTTCTAGGTGTATAACTAATTTATTTTCGGAAGGAGTTATTCAATAGTAACCTTTTATGTATCTTTGCCAACTTTGCTATCGAATGCTTCTTCCTAAAAATTTATTAACTAAAGTTATCTTCCTAACCTCAAAAAGTTATGGTAAGATATGTGTCGTGGAAATTCTGTCTTTTTAGCTAGGGGTCCACTGCGATTAATTTAAACCACCTATAAATGTGACTTAGCTTCTTATGGAACCTCATACCAAATTTCATCCAAATCCGTTCAGGCGTTCCTTTGTTATAACAAAAATTATTTTTTTCTCCAAGAACTTTGAAGAAGAATACCGGCTTAACGAGACCATTAAAGATATAGGTAAGTTTAGTTAAATCGTCTTATTTCGAGCCCACGAATCTGTGGTTAAGTCACGAAATTTAGAGACACCTAGTATTAGCAAGAATGACGACTAGCAATGGCTACCAGACAAGAAAATATATTTGCAGAAATGCTTTGGCGAATAACTAGACAAAACGGGCGAATCGAAGATTGGAACTTACTCATGCCAGTAGGGGTAGTGAATTATACGGAAACTGACCTAAGTATTTAGAAAGCGAATTCTTTGATAAAGTTTAATTCTGTCAGCAGGCTGTAGCAAAAATTAGCGGGCTTGGCCGGGTTTAGATGACATATCAGGGCCAGTAGTAACAGAATAGAGGAATGCGTCTAAGATAAAATGAACCCGTAACAAGTTGTCAAAACTTTAATGGGAAATTTTGTGTAGTATTAGAACATTCATTATGCGTAGCCAGATTGTGAAACATCGAATCAATTTTTGTTATTGTTATGCCATAAATTATTCATTGGTCCAGTGATCTGTGGAAAATAAAAAAATTAACGTTTCCCTCTTATTAATACTAATGTCAGCCCTTACAATAACCTAATTAAACACCACCAACATCAACTAATTAATTTCTCGGGTATATAAATTGCATTTTCTAAATGAAAATTACTGTGGTAAATTTTGAACATTTGGAGCGAAATAAGCAGCACCAAAACATGCAATACACCAATTAATATTTCTGTCAAATTGATAAACAGCTATCAGAAATGCAATAATTTCAAAATCGAAAAAGAAGCGGAACATCCCAACGCCCTATGTGCGTCGCACATAGGACGAATCATTTGTAGAAACTCTTCATATCCTTTTTGATATTTTGAGACACATTTTTATGTACAAAAAAATCTGGCGATAAAAACATATGAACACTTCATTTTTAACAGTTCATTTAATAAAATATTATTCCTACAATATTTGAAGCAGTTTATCTGTAATGGCGGGTTTATACTGCAACTAACACTGATAACTAACGTTTAGTAATTAATCTTAAGAGCCGTTTTCTCAGTTACAGTTTAACTTTAATTTTCTGTTTATTCCTGTTAGTTGTTTGTGTTAGTGACTGTATAAGTTCAGCATAAGAAGTTGGCTACTTTCAGCTTCCTATATCTGGTTTATAGAGCCACTTAATATTAATTTTTAGTTATTAGTGACTGTATAAAACCGGCCTTTTCCTACACTGTGAATCTTCTGTATAATTATGCAAAAAAAAATTAAACGAATAATTACAACTATTGAAATTTCAAAAATTTGAGAATGCATGTTGAAGCACAAGTTTCAGTTGATTTATTAGTTTACGAAATCGTACAATTTACGAAACAACGTCGCTAACAGTCCAAGTTACTATGTCACTTAATTTTCAAATCACTTTGTTGGAAAAGTTTTATCTTGACAAGAGCATATTCGTCACAAAGAAGTTTACTTCTGACGTACAGAAACAAATTACGTTTAAGATTACGACATTCATTTAAAAATATTAACTAAATTAAACAAGGCATGTAGATTAAAATTCTACACATTAAATGTGGGCTCCGGATTTAAATTTTATAGTATCTATTAACCTCTGCAGAGTGAATTACTTTTTAACTTTGATTTAAGTTTAATAGAGAACTTTGGAGATCCTTCAGGCAGGATCACATCATTCGGAATTTAATTAATACCATTCACGTAAAGTTGGATTGTTCTATTGATGATTCACTCTCAAACCTAATATTGTTTTGCCTCGAGGTTAATTTAATTAAGTTAAATACTTGGTTAAGTACAATAAAACCATGAAGTTCGGAAATTACATAACTAAAGTTTTCGATGGGAAACACGCAGACAATGTACTGACACAGTTCACCTAGTTGAATAGTGACACGTCTTAAAAAGTACCGTATCAATTTTTTAACACAAATATTAATATACATAGTGTTTGCAAAATAAGTGCAAAATTGTTAACCACAGTACGCTGACAGCATAAACAACACGAAAAAAATACAAAAAAAATTCGTATAACAAAAAGAAAATTCCTTTATCCGTTCCTTATTCGGCGCTCATGAAATAACAAAAAAATTTTGTGAAACTTGCTTCTTTGATCGCAGACAGTAAACATCGTGGGAATGACTAATACGCAAGACATACTAACTGAATATCAGCTGTGTGGAGATTCATATTCAAGCAAACGTTCACTATTAGACATTTAGAAATATTTATAACAATTGTTCGGCATCGCGTTCATCATTAGCGACACACAAACGGGCTCGGTGAAAAAGTAATTCTTATGTTCGCGTGCTTGTCAGGATTAGCGCAAATACTGTCGACGGCATTATGAATACCCTC
The DNA here is from genome assembly GCA_036172665.1 of Prosopocoilus inquinatus. Lineage (NCBI taxonomy): Eukaryota > Metazoa > Arthropoda > Insecta > Coleoptera > Lucanidae > Prosopocoilus > Prosopocoilus inquinatus. The sequence goes on from CM069870.1 coordinate 50,188,764, forward strand.
CTCTGAAATGCTGTTTTCTCGTCGTTCTAGAATTACGGCATTTTAATAAGTACTAATACTATGTAGATAGTAATCATATCTGGCTTTAACTCGTTCGTTCACTTTTCACAATCTAAACTAAACCGTTGATCCGAAAGAATTCGGAGCAATAAATTGTGTCATAATCATAAAAAATGAAGTAAATTCTTTCGCTCAGCTGTAATACGACTTACTGCGACGTTAAAAAAAAAAAACGCTTTTACTGGCCTCTCCACTTCGGTAAAGGCTACTGCTCAATTGCAGTTCTGTTTTTTGTTCTAATAAAATTCCTTTTCTTGACCTACCTCAAAGACATATGCGTACGATTATTTCTTGCCCGATTTTCAATTGCGATTTTCTCGAAATGTGTAAAACGTTTGTTAAGGACATGTAAGTTCAATTGTTTGCATTTATAGTGATGTATTACAGGTTTAAATTTCTGCATTTATTTCACAAACACCCGGTATTCGTAAGCGTCACGTACTTACTTTCGGCAAATTTCTAATTGAACTAGTTTTCTTACAACAACGTTAAGTTATTAAAAACAAAGTTAGTTTGCTACTTCTCCTAAAAAAATCTGTACTATTGAATTGTGTTAATATTCAACTAGGTGTGCAAAATGATTTTTACTTCATACACCTAAACATTAGTAATTACGTAGGAGTTTTATTTTGTAAAGTTACTTCGATATTTTTTCATTGTTTTTTTTAAACACACACGTGCAGGGTTATTCCAATTCCTGAATGTTTAATATAAATCGATAGATGTCCGGAATTTATTCGGGCTAATTCCAGAGCTTCGCCGGAAAGTCCGGCAACGCTTGCTCGATCACGTACGCTCGGAGAACCTGCGCTTTATATTGCATGAATAATTTATTTGATAGAGAATACCACCACAAAAACTGGCTTAAACAAATGCAATTCGAAACTTTCAGGGAAAAAGCTGACCCAGTTGGACGTCTCACAGAACAGCTTAACCATTGTTCCATCGAATGCATACAAAAACCTGCATCAGCTACTTATTCTCAACATGAATCACAACAAGATCGGAAGTTTGCATGCCAAGGCGTTCGAGGGTTTGGACACGTTGGAGATACTGACTTTGTATGAAAATAAAATTTCAACTATAGATCAAGAAGCATTCATCGGTTTAGAAAAGTAAGTGTATTTAAATATTTCATTTCTACTAGTTATTTCGTTTTAACAAAAACATATTTTAGAAGTCTGAAACAAAAAGAGAAAAAAAGAAAACTTGACTTTAAAAGTTCAGTTGTCAAAATTGAAATTCAATTTTGATTTTGATTGGCAGATCGAAAGTTTTCATAAAGAAGCTTATAGATGAAACGTACTATATCACCGGTGTTAAGCCGATAAACGTCAAAGCGCTGTTATTGTTGTTACCAAAAGAAGAATTTAAACTATAGAAATTCTCTAAACCAAAGTATATACACGTAATTGTCATAAGCAAAAGAGAAAAAATCTCGGCTTTATTTGCTTAATAATGATTCTTACAAACGTGAGGCAAGGTTTAGATTGTATTTGCGAAAAATAAGCGATCTAGAACAGAATTTTGTGGAATAAGGGACTTTGAAGATCAATATTACAGAATAATTAGTTTTATGAAGAGTGTTTTGCAAAAAATAGGCGAAGATTAAATTTAAAAAAAAAAAAGAATTTTTTTTCAGTATAATTGTTGATGTGTTCTTAATCTGGGTTGGTTGCTTATTGATGGTCCAAGTAAATCTATTTTATACCATGAAAAGTACCATGTAATGTTAAAATAATTAAACTGAATATTATACAATTCAAGTACTAAAAAAAGTGGACACTTTTTTGACGTAAATATAATAATGCTAACCATTTTGCTGGGTGGCTGTAATTATGTTCTGACACTTACGGATTGCAGACAATATTAATAAAGTTATTATTAGTTATTATTTCAGTTTGAAAAATATTGGCTCATGTTAGTATATCATAAGGTAAAAATCGAAAATAAGTAAATTTATCTTTAAAAAAGCTAATTTGTAGCTTTAAAAAAAGCTAATTTGTTTATCATTCGTAGATGACAGTTCATTATTAATTACAGTTACTCAGCAAAAATTTTAGTATCGTTAAATTTACACCAAGAAAAGTGTCCATGTCCAGTACGCAAAAAGTCAAGTCAATCTTTTTTTGTTTATGTAATTGATCTTTTACTTGCATATCAGAAGATATACAACTTGATTTATTAGCAATATACCGGACGATTCAGGCCGGTTTTCCCATACCTGCAACTTTTATGTTCCTATTCTTAGGAAAATGGAAGTCAATACGAGTTATCGTTGGCCTAAAGTGTTAACCTGCCAAGCCCACTTTTAGTCGAATTTTATTTTTGATGCAATTAAACGGTGTACAAGTTTCTACACCGAATGATAGACGGAGAAGTCACATGTGATTTCAATTTTCTGAAATAATCGATGATATGTAATACTGCTATACAACCAAGCACCAAATCTCGAACGGAATACCCGACAAGTCCCGAAGAATCGGCCATTTAGTACAGTCATGTGAATACCAAATGGCGTTGTTTTAATTTAGTTTGCTTATTCCCGGTTTCTGAAACGATAAATAACTTTAGGTCTAATTTAGAATGTTATTTGACTAAAAGTGACTAGGAGTTTGAAGACGGTACCAAAGCATCAAATATTCAAGAACGTGAAAATTCGGTTTCCTTTGAGCATTTTTAAAGATCAGTATTGATAAAAAATTATTGTTATTACAAAATGTTTGATGTTTAGTAAAGATTTGATTATTAAGTACTCACATCAGTTTTATCTATATTTGTATAACAAAATTCATTCAAATTACTGCTTACTGCTAAGTGCCAAACTAGTTGTAGACTCTAACAAATAAAACAGACAAATCCATTAATTTGTGTTTAATACCAAATATGAAATGAATTTTCCATATTTTGCAGTTTTAGAATGAAATATAAACATAATTAAACCAACGGTATTTTAGAAATTACAAATTCAGAAATATTTAAAAAATATTAAGTTTTTTCATGCCACTGTAAAGTTCATTAAAACAGACTAAGCAGGTTAACAAGTTAAGGCGACGTTATATAGATTTGCCAATAGTTTATTTTGGGTTGTCAAAGAATTTATGTAACTTCCGACTTAAGCGAAAATAATTTTTCTTAAATTTTGTCTAAAATCAACCATTTTGAAGATATTTGATTTTATTAATTGGCTAAGTGTTGCGCAGGAAAATGCTTTATTAGCTGAAGTACTATAATTAGATGAGATCCATTCTTCTAATAATGGTTATCGTTATTGAACTGCAGAAATTCCTTAGGGATAAGAGTAAGTAATTTTCAAAGTGATTGACGAATAAAGAAATATGGAATAATCGGTTATTACATAAAATCAGAAAATCTGAACGGATAACCATATTTACATTTTTGAAATACATTTAGAATTATGACAAGGAATGTACCCCTAGCGCAACGGAAACACCTTCTCATAATTGTACTAATGGTTCTGGTTTAATGGTTTCCTAACGATGAATAGTACTAAAAATTATTTTGCTTTACAGATCTCCTCTCGTTGCATTATTTTACAGTTTGTCCTAAAATTTATAGGACATAACGATTTAACATGGAGAAATAGAAATCGTTTCATATTATCTGCCTGAATAAATTTAAATGAATTCGTAGGATATAGTCATAAGACCATAAAATTTCAAACATTTTAATATCAAGTTTGCTGAATTTTAGCTGTAAGCTAAGAAAAAAGCATTTAAAGTCTTTTCACTTGGCTTTAACTCGTGATCAAGTAGGGAGTGTCGAATTTGTTTGGATTACGTAACTGTCAGGTTACGATATCAAACCCAGACCACAATTTTTTTTCATAATTTTTTTGAAGCTTAAATTAGTTAAACGTAGATGTAGACGTAAAAGAACCAATCTTTTCTTAATCACAATTTCCACTGTATTTTGTAAAGTTACAAAACTGCTTAATACTACGACATGCTTCGCTATTACTATAGCTTTTTCCAGTAGTAGCGAAACATGTCATAGTATTAAGCAGTTTTGTAACTTTACAAAATACTGATGAAATTGTGAATAAAAAAAATTCCACCACGTATTGGCCAAATCAGACAAATTCTTGAATTAGTTTCTTTTTTTTTAATTTTTCGTTTGGATTTGAACTTGTAACCTCTCAGTGACAAAAAAAGGCAAGCAACTTCGTTGTTAACTACGCGGCCACACGCGTGGTTCATTTTGCGTTTTTTTCTTTATTTTTAAGTAATTAATAATTGAAATTAACCTCCGCCACAGTCTCCTTTACTATTTTAGTTTAAGTAATTAATAGTTAAAGTATTATACCTTTAATATCAACACACTTTAAATACCCTAAAACTCCCTACCTAAAGCTTCGTATGAATTTACTCAGGAAGATAATTTAATCAATTTCTGTTTTCCTATGTTAAATCCCTATGTCCTATTGTCAAACGCACATACGGTATAATTCTTAATAGGAGAAGATGTATACGCAAAATTAAAAGAAATTGTAAGATTAAAGAAAATAATAATAACAATGTGGAAGAACCAATCGAGAAACTATTACAAGTGCACTCATTCAAAAGTAATGTATTATAAAGAATGCAGTCTAAAACTATTTTGAAAATAAATTTTAGAAATCTACTTCCCCAATTTATTAATAATTAATCATTTATCATAATACACCACAGATTAATGTTAAAGCAGACACGAAATTTCAATTGAAATTGAAGTACAATTTTACCAAGGCAACTTATTTGAAAATAATCAAATCTACCATTATGAATTTGATTATTAAAAAAAATCGCCTTGGTAAAAATGGTGTTCAATTTGCAAGTTTCGCATCTGCTTTGATGTTAAGTTGTGACTACACCATAACTTGAAAACAATTGACCTAGGTGTTACTTGTTTACATTTTAGATCTAGAATTTACTCTGGAATCCAAAAATATAAAAAACAAGGAGTATCCAATATTACTTCACATTAAGATTACTTCCAGTTTAACTGGATATGACACACGACTTTTCGTAAGGTCAAATATTTTAATAATGGATCTATATTATTCAAACCAAAGAGAAAAGTTGCAGGGGTGCGAATACCACGCTGAATCATCCGGTACAGTAATTTGGCAAAAGTCTGGAAACATCTAAATAGTTCACATACTGTTAAAGATATGTATGTCTAAAGAAATCTTGTTTCTGCATGTTAATCCTTATTCTAGATGAAATGAAAGTGTCGATATTTTAATATGACTTCCGGTTAAAACCTTCGAATGACCAGGTGGGGTCATTTTGTTATAACCTATATTATTGTCATATTTTTGTAAATTTTTAAACTTAGAGCTTTATATTTGTTTTAGGTAAATTTCTAGACATTACTCAAAGTATAGTAAATTTATTTATTTTTTAAATCAATGTACTGATTTTAACACGTGGAGGATATTCCTAATTTGCCTTCAAGCATGCTCGAACACATTTTCATTCTTGTTTTACATACAGGGAATATTAGAATCTGCATATCTCGTTGCAACATGTTTGGTTGTTTGGGTAGACTTATATTACGGACAGATAAATTGTTGCTTTCAATCACGTCTGTAACACAATGGCGAGAAAATAATCGTCTCAAAGAGTTCAGTCTCAGAGACTGAAGATATGGCATTTGAAAATAATGAAAGTGATAATGTTGTGATACGTTGGAGGGCTATCTGAGAATGCTGATATTGAATCATCTTTAGAAGGTGATGACGGCGTGAACGGTATTGTATACTGAGCACCTCATAAAGTAGAAGGATATTGAAAAGGCAGCTATAGGAGATCAAATTAAAGCTTTTTTCTTTTGGTAAACAATCAATAACTAAAAAGTTACACGAGCTTAAAGAGAAATTAATTACCAAACAAAAACTACTACCTGCAGTAATATTTTACATTTGAAATTCAAATTTGGGGTATTTAAGAAAAAAAAAATACCTGTAAAGGAACATTGTTCAAGAAATATAGGGTTACAAATTATACTAAAAATAGAAAGATATGAAACAAATAAAAACACCTTAGGAAACGAGTTAAAAAGGTAATTTATTACCTTATTTTGATAAAGCAAATAATCACATTTGCGAAACGTCAAGTAAGGTAATAAATTACATTTTTAACTCGTTTTCTGAAGTGTTTTTATTTGTTTCATATCTTTCTGCAATTCTCACGAGCAAGAACTATACGAAAAATATACTAAAAACATTACAACACACACTTATTCCTAAGTGAAGATATTTTAAGATCTGATAATTCAAGAAACTAATCGCAAAGCTGTTGCGTTGAAAGCAGATGAATGGCAAAATGGCAAATGGCAACGAAATGAAAGCATTTTTAGGTCTGCCGATTATTGCTGGATCTTTTAAAGCGTGTCAGGAACACATTCTGGAATGATGAAGTTAATGGATTTCCGCATTACAACGTATGGTTTTTGATGCATCAATGCCAAGAAACAGAACGAAGGAATTATTCAGATACATAAGATTTGACAATCCAGACAGACGGTTAGACAGGCGATAAAATTGTAAATTAGTAGCTTTTGTAGATATATTATGGAATGTGTTTGTTTTTAACTAAGCAAAAAAGCTTACATTCCTAATGGAAACGTTTGTGTACAGCCTGTTCCATTCTGTGGCAGGTATCCATTCAGAGTGTACATGAAGTCTAAACCAGCCAGATATGGAATAAAAATATGGACATTGTGTGATGTAGAAAATAGATATTGTTTGAATATGGAATATTGTTGGAAAGAGTTATTTTAGATTTGGTGGAAGGTTTGTCTTCCGGTTTTGGAGTTACTATTGGTAACTTTTTTACATACCTACATCTTACACAAGAATTATTGAAACATGGAAAAACAGAACAATGTCTCAAAATCGGAAGAAAATTACATTAGAATTCCAAGCTAATAGAAATCGTGCACAACATTCAATGGACGCTGTGTTTTTAGAGGATGTCTCCAAAAAAACTAAAAAAAAAAATAATAGAAATGTAGTCTTGCTATCTACAACATTTTGACTCAGATATATCCCATGAAACTAACAAGTTCAAATCGCAAGTTATACTTGACTGTATAACTGCAAAGGAGCCGTAGATTCTTTGGACCCCAAAGTGGGAGAATATACATCTTCTCGTCACACTAAGCGTTGGCCATTAGTTTTGTTCTTCTGTATTGTAGATTTAGCGACCATCAATGCATTTATTCTCTTCACGAGCACAAATCAAAATTATGATAACGGTAAATCATTCAAAAGTCGATTGTTCCTTGAAGAGTTGGGAAACCTCTAAACGCTCAACAGCCTTAAGAATGTTTGTTTACCTAAATACATAAAGAAACGCCATGAGAATGATTTTGGACACGGAAGTCACTGAAAATAAACAAGAATCGAATAGGCCAAATGAAAACGTGAAAAATGTTACAACGCGATATCGTTGTTTGTGTACGTTTATTAGGAAGAACCACATACAGTAGTAAAATCAAAGGTATGTACTTCATGCAATGAAAAAAGTAACAATTTTATCTCTGTGAACATTTAATTTCTATTTGCATTTATTGTACAGGTATGTTTGAATTTGAATTCTCTGTTTCAAAAAAAAGAAATATTTACGTGGCAAGGATAGTCTTTTGTGATGTATTAATAAATATTTTTTTTAATATCTGTGATAATGAGGCGTATTCTGTAACTTATTAACGGGCCGTTAAAATTTAGAGGTCCATTCAAATTCAAATTACAGTTCTATGATTGATTACTACTATAGCCACAAAATTTAACAGCCCTTTAAATTTAACGCTTTCGATGCAGAATAGGCCCCATTATACCGTAATTTTATTTTAACATGAAATATTGCTGTTCATCTCACTATGGAAACCAATTTCAATTTCTAATAATATCGTTGCATGATCGTCGTCGTTAATTTTGTCCATTTTATTTTGGAACATCTGTCAGGCGATGACAGCGAACATTTTTGAAAACTTGTTGCGAATTTTGTTTTGAAATAAAGAATTCCAATTTTTCTTATGCTTTAAGTTTACTTATTTCACACAAGATTATACTTATCTAACGTAATTGAAAGAGTGGCTATTATTTGTAGTACAAGTATTCATATTGAAAGCACTAATAATAGAACAACTGTCATCTCATGTTCTATTTTAGGAAGGACAGTTTAATTTGTAAATTGTAAACGTTGCTTTGGATTCTCAGATTCGTACGTAACAGTAATATGTTCTATTAAAATAAATTAACGGTATAATAAAACTTTGTAGGGTCATTGAGTGACTCCACCTGGTCTTTTGTGCTTCATATTTCATTTGGTCATGGTTCTATCAACACATTTCAAACGGAAGGAATTAAAGACCCTGCTTTAGTAACAAAAATATAACACGTACCGGTAATAAATTATTTAAGCAAGTAGTAGGAGAAAAGATAAAGTTAAAAAATAATATTAAATAAACATTTGGTGTTTCCATACTTTTGTCCGTCACTGTATGTACGTACATGTTGTACTTATAATAATAAATAATTTTTATGTTTATGAATGTAAAACTGAAATATACGAAGATTTTGTTGTCAAATAACGTCTGTACTTTTTAAATTGAAATTTATTTGCTTACCAAAGTGAATTAATAAATTGAAAAGCAGGTAATGTATTAAACATAATATTTTGTCCTCGTGTCAAAAGTTATAAATTATACACTTTGAAGACAGGTCGTCCGAACCAATTATTATATTACCAAATCGATAAAATTGCGTCAGACATTCATAAACATCACATATCATCGCTTCGGATAATTTTAATTGAAATTGTTATTCGCCATTAATTTTAATAATTATATCGGTTTAACGTCTATTGCATAATTAACTCGTTTTAAATTTATCAGCACAGTTTTAGATTGGAATATGAAATAAATTTTAATTGACGTAACTAAAATTGTCCCTAGATCCATTAACAGAGAGGCGTAGCAAATGTTTATTTAAAGATTTAATAGGCAATTTTTGTTGAAACAAGACCTTGTTTCCTTCTAGCTTGAAATTTTAATGAATCCTTAATGTTTTATGCGCGTCTGAGAAATGAAAGTCAACACGCTTTAGACGTATGAAAGTTTATCTGGGTATTAATTTTCAGAAAGCTAAAACGTTTGAACCTGGGGGGAAATCTTTTAAGCACAATACCGCAGAAGGCACTGGCACCTCTGGAGACCTTAAAAAAGCTGGAACTGCAAGAGAATAAAATTTCTGAAATAAGGGAAGGCGATTTCGCAGGTAACAGTCTTGTCCTTCCCGATGTGGAATTCAAATTTCAACCGTGAGGCACGCTTTCAGGTCTGAAAAATCTTGATTCGCTCAGCTTGGCGTACAATAAGTTAAATAGAGTACCGGCGAGGGTGTTCTCCCATCTGTCTGTGTTAAACGCGCTGGAATTGGACGGAAATAACATTGTTTACATTGATCCGGAGGCGTTTTATGGCTTAGAAGGTAAGTAATTCGATTTTATCAGCGCGCTAGCTCCTCTTTTATTTCGTGCGAACCGTAACTCTACTACACATTTAATACTTATTGATGCTATTTGGATTTAGAACCCTCAAGTCAATAAAAGATTTCTGAGTGTATACATGGGATGTGGGAAAATTATTAAATAACAAAAAAAACTAGGCAATTAAGCGAAAAGTTTGCTAACCGTAAGAATTTGCTTTAGAAGCAAAGTGGATAGAAATTCTCGGAACCCGCATCACAGAAAAAAATTTTAGCGAATGCACAGTAATTATTAGAAACTATTCGATGTCTTAATTTTAAAGGGCGCCGGGCATTTTAGACTACCCTTGTACAGAGACATCAGAAATGATTTCAACCTACATGCCCCCCACGCACACACCAAAACAAGTAAAATCAACCACAACAAAACATCTACAGCCACAAATATTAATGAGAAATACAAGCCAATTGAAGTAGCGGTCGCGCTTTTCTCAATGTTGCCGCCTTTGAGAAAACAAAACCTAATTCAAAGTGATCACATGGATTGAAATCTTCTGAAAATATTTAAACTGCAGATATGGCTTGAAGGTATTAGCTGTTCACATTCTTTTTACACTCAGAGTAGGCCCTATTAGGGCGACATTTTTGTTGGTATCACAATAAAATATAGACGCTAGAGAAATGATTGACATTCGTTTTTAATTTTATGGTTACATTTTGGAAAAATCCACTGCCACTGTTGCTAGCTGGACTAAAGCAACACTGAAAGCATTCCGTGAAAACGAGAAGTATTGTCTCCAACAAACAGTTTATAATTATTTATTTTTAAGTAATTTAAGTAATTACGTGCGTGGGAATTTAAGCAGCAGGATCTTCTTGCTGTTGTTGATGACTTAGAACTTTCTCCATAATCATTTGGACCTCATTTAGAATTCGGTGTACTTCTTTCATCACTTCTTCCAACGCGCACACTTTTAAATTCTTCTGCTAACAGACAGTTCTTCGCCCTCGCTATTGCATTTTAGTTCCACCACTTATAACTTTTTGCATTTTGAGGAGATTATAATATAAAATATATTTGTTTTAAGTTACTCTTTGCTTTAATTATGCCACCGTAGTCCATATTATTTATATGTCGTTAGCACAGTCACTACCGCTGAAGTGACATTGTCAGTGTCAGTGACGCTCCGTCCAGAAATGTTGGTATTACATTCGTCAAAACCGTCTGGAAATAGCCCTATTGAAGGCCTAGGCTGTCAAAAAATTTATCAAATATTGGCAATATTGACATCAGTGGATGACATTTCTTAAATAACAAGAGGTTTGATGTATTGAATAATTTTTTAGTTTGGAGTTAAGTTTAGCTGAAAACTTATGTATAATACGTTGCAGCTTGTTTTATCGAACCTAAGTACGACTCGCAAAGTGAAAATTCTTTTTACTTCAATTCGAAATCTGGTGCTAGACGTTGTGTTGCCACGTACATACTTCCCTAGCGCAAACTATTTAATTTTTTTTAAACTTTTTGAGACAATTTAAAATAGGTCGGACCAAAAAATAGTTTGTATCACACGGCCAGAAACTGTTTTGCAAGTGCTCTCACTCGCCTCGCCTTCGCAAAACTGCTCGCACTTGCAAAATGACAGTTTCTGCCCTAATGATACAAATAACTATTTTCATGTCAGATTGTGACTTCTATCAAAATACATGCACGTAACTTAACGAAAAAAAGCATGGCCATCTTGAGTCTAAAAAGAACGTGAACTGCTAATAGAACGCGTTTTACTTTTTCAGCGAACTTTTCAATGAGTAAAATTTTTCATTCAGTTTACAGGATGATAGAGAGTAATATTCTTTATATTGCTTCATATCGCCCGATTGACATGTTAAAAAAAATTTGTTCAAACCCATTTTTCAAAATCAAAACAAAATGTCAAATCAAATTTAATACTGGCAATAAAGCATTTATTATTATTAGGCGTGTTTTTTTTTGCCACAAATCTCATCTTAACTCAGACAAACGTCATTTCCGTTGGCATGAACAAATAAGTATGAACTATGATTTCGATGTCCTACCTTGTCACTCGTGCACTCCCATTGGTTGCCAGGTTGAAATACACATTCAAACTTACTTGTTCGCGCGAACGGAAATGACGTTCAGACGTCATTTCCGTTCTGAGTTGAAGTGAATTTTGCGGTAAAAAGAACACACCTATTATTTATATCTTCATATTTTATCTACTACAATGCTTAACTTAAATGATGCTCCTGTATGCGAACGACACCCTTAAGAACTATTCCGCGTAAGGGCTACGAAACTCTCAAATGGTATCATTTAAGGTGAGCATCATTGTACCTACTTACAGAACTATAAAAATCATTAAAATGAAAAGTTGGCATTACTTGGGTATGTTTGTTGCATTAAATAGCGAGCACTCTTAGTATTTCTTTCTTGTTCTAACCTCATACATTAATAGGAGGTGAAAATACTTTGAGTGTGCACCAGTTTAACAAACGAACAGACATTATGTCACTCATCGTTAATCAAAGTAATAAAGAAAAAAATATCCAATATCTAGTTTGCTGGTTGTCATTGTAACAAACAGACTTATTGTGTCACTAATCTTGAATCAAAGTAATAAAGAAAAAAATATATCCATCCAATATGTCTAGTTTGTTGGTGTATGGGGTCTCTTTTTAGTTACATTAGACACATAATCATTGTTTCATTTTGTAATAATTTTAGAACTGCGATTTTGAAAACTGTTTTATGATTAATTTTAAGCACCAGATATCGTATGTAATGCGAGAGCTCTACTTTCTAATCGCCCTGTATAATTTAAATATATTTATTTATTATAATTAGGCAATTACAGTTGTTATTCGAAGATTGCTTGTGCTTTTTTTGTAGCATTCGTCATTAATTGAAATAATCATTCAGAACCAAATGAAATAATTCAGAAATAAGAATGAATTTCGTGTTTTCCTATTAATATTATTTAGCGGACACTTTAACCTCATCAGTATTTCCTAACATGGGCGCAGACAGACTTTTTTCTAAATTCGGCCATATTTAATTTTAAATAATAAAATCATTAATAATTAATAGATATTTAACAGTAGGTACAGTTTGAATTCACCCAAAATCAAATTGATTTGAAATGATTTCAAGTCAAATTTGATTGATCAATCAATCAAATTGATTTGATTTTGAACTGAACCGATTTTAAAGCGAACAGAATGTTTCTTAAAGGAATAATATTTTAAAATTAATTGACAACCTCAAAATATGTATGAAAACACATCAAACTGAATAATGATTGTAAAAACCACTCTGATCAGTGGAGGGTAAGGGAGGAAGAACTCAGTCACTTCTTTATCATTGATTGCCAACTGAGTAACTACAAATGAAATGCAATCAGTTAATTTTAAGTGAACTTGAATCAATTAGAATTCAAATATTTTGTAAATGGATACGCCCGTGTTTGCTAATGTAGTGTGCATCGAATTATGCTCCTGGAGAACGCCATACCATATAACGTGTATTACTGAAAACCGGTCCAGCCGCGGGTCTGTAGTATGGTAAACGAACGAATTGTGGAGCATCACGCACTTTGTTACACACATATTCTATGGTGCTCTTTATTTTTGCCACACAAGAGAGAGGAGCCCGCGTACGAAAATCGGCTCATTTTCTGCTCGCTATTTACTCCTCTAGTGCTTAACCTCCATGGTAATGTGTATACAGAGTGCTATAGCTTTTAATTCTAAATAACTTATTCACGCTTGGATCTTCTGAAATAAGGGTACTTTACTCTTAAGCGGTCTTCATTTCTCGGTGTTCACATGTTGTTTACCGGCTAAGATGAATTTCATCTGACATTTCCCAATTTGATTTTAAGGGATGCAAGAAGCGTTCTGCATCAGTACATTTTTATAAAAATCGAAATTTTATAAAAATCTATAATAAAAAATATGCTATTTGTAGCACATTTTTTGAAAGACACTGTAGTTGTCAATTGTGTATTTATGTTAACGCAAACTCTATAAACCCTTCAACGAAGATTAGGAAGGATATGAATAGATTAATCTGCTGCAACTGTCTGCATCTGCATCTGCATTTAATTTGATTTATCGTCCATTGTTTTCATAATCACTTAAATTTACGTTCGGGAAAAATGTAATATGGCAATTCGTTCTTACTGTGACAGATGTTTTTTGGAGGATTAAATATCAGTAATGTTATTGACTTTTATAAAATATTCATTAAACAGCAGAAACAAAATTGAGCATTCTGATTCTAATTCTAATTCTTAATTGAGCATTCATTCTGATATTAAGCATCAAATATCTTTGGTATTTTTGATCTGATCTGTGTACTTGTATTTTTCAACTATTTTTTTTTTGTATCACCAGCGATAGTTTAGTATTCCATTTCCAAATTAGCCTTTATCGCAGAGCAATAATATCTATTAAGTGAAAAATTATTATTTTAAGCGTTTTAAAAATTATTCTAAAAACTGTTGTTTATTCAGTTTTGATTTTTGATTTAATTAGTTTTACAATTTACTGTAAAATTTAAATTGTTCAAGAAACTGAACACAAGAAGTAGGTTCGTGTTAAACGACCTTAAGAATATTCAAATTTGTTTCATAAAATTAGAAAAGTAAAAGCGTGCTTTCTTATATATTAACAAAGTTAGTCTAGAGTTGTTAGTTTAAATAGTTAAATTAAAAATAAAAAGTTAAGGAAGATTATGATTATGATGTTTCTAGTATCAGTAAATATCTTGACTGAATTTTTTTTAAGAATTCTTACATTTAATGCCATCGATGTTACTTTCGTTTAAGTTGTTACCTATTTGAAATTCGCATTTGTGATCATTTTGATTCCGTAAACTCTCAACCAACCCATTTATATCGATTTTCAGGAGGCAAGCTTTCTATATTTCTACCTTCTGAATATATAAGTAGCTTCAGAATAATATCTGCAATATCACATTTATTTCAAATATCGAGTTACCGTTCCGTCAATGAAATCCGTGCATTCTTTATGCTCCATATTCGGAAGTTAATATTTTATATATCAAGTTAAATATTTATAAGAAGCTAAAGCATTTGCCTAACAAAGTAAATCCTTAACTGTTTCTTGGAAAAAACAATATATATATACAACATATACAAATACAAAATATAGGTATACAACACCTCTCTAAACCTATGTCTACTGAGTGTCTCGTGACGCAATGTTACCACTTCACATACGTGGTAATTAATTCAAACTAATTAAAAAGCTCTAATGTTTAATTTTTACAATTTTATTTATTATTATGTGATCTACCTATTGTAGTCAGACAACAAACAACACACATACGTTTAATAAAGGATAAAATGTCCGCGAGATAGTTGTTGAAAAAACGTGTTCCACTAAATACGGTGTTTCTGTATCAGAGAGGTATAACATATACGTTTATTACATGGCTTAAAACATGTACGTTGACCGTAAGCGTTTAATAAATGTACACTTGTCCAACCAAAATCAAAATATGGTTGAATACACGAAAATTAAACCAAAGCATGTTGTTTGGGAGGGCATCTAAATTATTCTAAGTATTAAGTATTTATTTCTCTATATTTATGTCTTTTAACACATTTTACTGCACGTGTAAGGCGATTTTTAAACCGACGACTTGAAGATCGTGTAATTGGTAGAGGAGAACCACTTTAATTTCTTATTTATGGGGGCATATTATGAAAAAAATTTAGTCAGACAGTTTCAAATACCGTACAAGAACTCCGACAGCAAATTTTTGAGGACGCACAATTGTCCTGGGACAACCGATATGACTGAAAAACCAAAATAATTGTTTGCAAGGAAAGAAGCAAAATTCATTGTATAACCATTGAGCGCGGGTCAATTAATAGCACCTAGAATAAAAACTATTTTTCATTTTTATAGAATTGTTTGAGTAGCACGAATAGTTTTTTTTTGAAACTATTCATAACTAAGGCTTGATCTTACCACCTCTCTATAAATTTATCTACGGGAAAATATCTTTGGAAAACATTGTCTATGCAGTAGTATCAACGTATATTATCTGGTAGAAAAATTGAGTGATGTATAATAATTTGTTTTTGTGTACTTAAAAAAACTACCTATATAACTTAACGTTTAACATTTAATAATTTAATTTTTTTAGCTCGCTATGAGTAATTTTAGGATTAGATTAGATTATTTACCAAACTAAATAAAATATGACAAATTTCATTAAAATTACTCATAGTGTGCTAGAAATATTAGCGTGCTTTAACTGTTAAGCGGTAATGGTGGGTTGATACAGTAACTAAACTAACAACTAACGCGTAAGAATTATGGCCGGTTTCACAAAGCTTCGTTAAATATTTAAGTTCCGATTAACTCTGTGACGAATGATTAAGTAGGAAAACAACTGCATTTAACGATGATTAAATTAACGATGATTACTAAATGGCTTGCTCTGTAATCGGTCGTCATATAGTCTTAATGCTCCGTTAAGTGTTTCACAAAGCTCGATTAAGAGATAACGCTTTGTTTACTTCCGTCTAATCAGGCGTTAGATTAATCGATAGAATTCTAGCGATTAAAAAGTAACGAGTGAATTTTCCATAGTTATTACCAAGGAAAAGAAATCGAGCCACTTGTTCCGCGCTCAGTACGAAAATTTAATACTCGGACTGTACTAGCCACGTCCGGAGTATTTGTAAGGGAGTTATCTCATTTTTATTGTTTGCAATTAAATATTTAAAGTATGTGGTGATTTGCAGCGACTATTACATGCATTTTTATATTTTTAAAGAGAAACTTTCTTCTATTAGCTCTCTAGAATGTGCGAAAAACGTTTTGACGATTAAATACATTTAAATCGTTTAGTCGTCGAAGAAAAAACCTGAACTAACTCGCATACCTTCCCTCTCCATTCAATGACAATTAGAAGCATCGCATCCGCGCAAAGGTGGAAGGAGTGAACTGTACATTCGGTGTGAAAGGCGTCGGTACTAAGTGGGCCCAATTCTTAAGCTTGGTTATTATCAGGGATAAGAAATCGGCCCACTTGTTTCGCGAGCAGTACGAAAATTTTACACTCGGACTGTATTAGTCCCGCCCAGAGTAATTTCTACGAAGTGCTAACATCCCTTCCCCTCGCACTCAATAGCTATTTAAATGCATCGGAGTCGCAGAAAGACTAAATAGTACATTCGGTGTAAAAAGTGTCCAACTCTTAGTGGGCCGAATTCTTTTCCCTGGTTATTATAAAGCTTTCTTGATATAAAAATTCCACCCATATATCTAAAAAATAATTATAATTTTATTTAAAAGTATAACGTACCTTAAATATGAAAAATAATCACATTTCTGTACTTTTTACTCACTTGGTTTATTGATTAATTTTTACGACACTATTTCGGAAATTATTTTCAACAACAAACAATTCAAAATTATTTCAAAATGTCTGCACCCTCACTTTCTTCTCTGACGGTAAAGAAATGCCTCCTAATGGTAGGATTCATTTTATAAGAGACAGAAATAATCCTTTTAATGCATTGGATGATAATGAATTTAACATTTCGCTTTTCCAAAGGAGTTATGGAACTCTTTGGTCCCACACTAGAACCTACAACAAGCAAAAATAAATTTATTTAATGGTACAAATTAGTTTCTGATAAACTTACGTTATTATCCACTGAAATATTTCAACAGCTGATTCCTGATACTTTCAGAAACCACCGATACGTAGAATAATTCATTTCACTCATTTTATTGCAAGGCAAAGCAAACAGTTAATTAAATTGCCAATAGAAGAAGCTCCGCAAGTTAACATTAAGCTTTTCTCATGTCATTGGCACCACAAATTGTACCCCATGTTAAAATTATTTCACCTGGTGGTAATCCCGCTGAGCTGTACCACAACAGAAAATGTGTCTTTGCCATATACGTTCAAGTAATTCAACTGCACTAAAGTTTCCTTCGTCCCTTTCTTTTTTCCTTTTTAATTTTTAAAAATCATTAACTGCACTAATGCGAAGAATTTAAGATGTATTTATTTATTTTAAGTTTCTAACCTCACACTACCTGACTGCAGGCCTGACGCCATGCCGAACAGATTACTTTAAAGCAGTGTGAAAGTGTCAATTTTTCGATGTTGCTAAACGTAAACTCCAATTAGTTAATCAGAGATTAACATAATAGCTTTTGTTGTGTGAAACAGAATCAGAGATTAACATAATAGCTTTTGTTGTGTGAAACAGCATCAAATTTTTAACTTAATGGTTGATTAGTTAATCGACGCTTAAACAAAGCTTTGTGAAACCCGCCCTTAATCTTTTAGGACCGTTTTCTCAGTCATAAAGCGAATTTTAGCGACGAACTAGGTTATAGTGGTTACGGAACTAAACACTTTCTCGACGAACACGTGACGTCATTGTTATATATTTTAAACGCGATTCGTGGAACTATTGGATGATGGTTGAGAAGAGTGTTTTAAGTTGTCATCCATTGTTCGTCAAAATTTGCTACACATCGTTACTATTCATAATAAGGTCAGGGGACCTATTCTTGACAAGTGAATTTTTGCTCTCGCATTTATAATATGCGAGTGCGAAAAGCGTACACGCTTTAGATAAGTTATTCTAGACCACTCGAAAATTTCGTTCGAAAATAAATGATAGCGCTCGCATTTATTCGAGTGGAGAGATTTGGCAATGTCGCGAATTTGTCAAAATTCTGCCGTGTCCGTTGTGAATAACAATTATTGCAAAGCGTTTTACGTTTTGAAATTAAATCTAACTCTACGAAATATACATAAGATATCTCGCTTACGTTAAAAGTCATTAAATATACATAAGTAAGTACGATTTATTTTGTAATAGGTACACATATGGTTATAAATGGATTTTAAAACACTATTGGCGAAATGTGGGTACTCATTAAAATTACGCAAATTAATGGGATGTCAGTGATTATAATGCATCGACACTCTTCCTCAAGTTATTACCTCAATTTAAGAAGACCCGTACCAAAGAAGAAAATATGAAACATCTAAAAAAGCTGCGTGTCTAATGCTAGCTAAATACCTATAACGAAATTGCAGAGTTACAAAAATTTGTTAATTTAGAATTTTCTTAAGACCTTCAATTAAAATGGTCAGATTCCTAAGCCGAAGAAAAGAAGACACGATGAAAAAGATTCTCATCAATCACCTATATTTACCGCATGTTATAATGTGGCAATGGTTATACTATTTATTAATAGTACTGGGAATTATTTTGCATTACTTTAAAAATAGGGGACGTCTGGTCACTCTACCTTCAGTCATCCCAATATAAGCAGATATTTAGATCCTCATACTTTCTCAAAATGGTCTCCGAAGTAAAGTAAAGCAAAGCTAATAGTCGAGGGATTTTTCTCTTTGCATCCCTCCTCTGTTCATTTAGTGCAGAAATTCTTCTGCTATGGTTATACATACTAATAATACTTATTCAATTTAATTCAAACATGAATTTTATCAAAAAGAAGCAGGTTTAGTGAAAACTTGTGTTTTTATGTAATCTGTTAAATTCATTTGCTACAATTTGACGTAAATTACAGTTACAAGCACTCGCATAATAAAAAACGAATGGTAATGTCCACTCGTAACAAAAACGCATACGTTTTGGAAAATCGAATGGTCACGAATACACCCGTTCGCATTTTTAACAAATGCGTATGCGCATTCAAAAACGCGCTGGTCAAGATTAGGTCCCCAGGTCTAACAAATGCCTCTAGCAATGTACTGTAGCTTGCAAAAAAAACGCGTACACCTGTTTTTCGTTGTATTAGGTTGGTCTGGAGATTTAATTGTCAGTGTCAAACAATTAAAATTCAGACTGACAGAAAACGAGTAACTTAGAAGACGAATAGTGATTCACAGCATTAGCAAATGATAATAGTTTAAATAGAAATACTATGATGTAGAAATAATATGTAGAAAGAAGAAATATTTGCAAATAGAAAAGATGGTTGGAGATAGATGTCCAAAAATATTGTTTCACGACTCGGATAATGCCCTTCTGAATTAAGAGAAATCCAATATAAATCGCAAGGGATTCCATGTTTTAACAAATTTTCCAATACTCTTGTCACCAACATGTCGAAAATTACAAATTCAACTTTGAAGAGTCTTGTCAAGTGTTACAAAATTATATTAATAGCAGAACATAGGCAACCGACAATTCTATTTCAATCAAATTATATTTAAGAGCGGTTAAATATTTGAAATAGCGTAATATTTATTGAACAAATCATTCGTTCAGGTAAAATGTAATCATTTCAATCTCAGTTCCTAACCTGTACGTTTGGAAACATGACAAACTTCTCAAAATACCCATTTACAAAGCAAGAAATAGGTAAAAACTCGAGTACTTGATTTTGAAGGTGTACGCGATTTTATTGCAAGCAAGTGTACATGAGTATGCAAACATATTTCTTGAAGTGACTCACATTACTTCGTTAATATTTTGTAACAAGCGCTTTGTTATAATACTATCATCGTCAAATAAGATTTCATTTGCTATGACAGTAGCGTTTCCGCATTCATTTTTACAAACAACGTTAATAAATTAACTGATTGACTGTCCACAATAAACTGCGATGGAATAGCCCACTTTGGCGAATATCGCTTTTAATGACATCATAACATAAACCGCGTTAAGAACTCAGGAATAGTTGTGTGTCGGTAAAATTCGCTTGTAGTTTAACTTTAATCTTCTGTTTATTCCCATTAATTGTTAGTGTTAGCTATTCTATAAACCCAACATAAGAAGTTGGCTATTTTTAACTTCCGTGCCTAGTTTATAGAGCCACTAATTGTTAATTTTTAGTTGTTAGTGACTGATTAAATCCACCATAAGTTATGTGGGTAGTTTCTTGAGTTTTCTCGAAAATTTTCTTATGTAAGGATATAAAAATTTTATTTTAACTGGAGAGATTTTATTTTAACTCCAAAAGAAACGTCGTGCGTAACAACAGAAGTAGCACAAGATTTCATTTACGCTCTGAAGGAGCCAACAAATAAAACAATTAAGTATATATAAAAATTGCAAAAGCAAAAACAAGGAAAATAATAGAGAAAGGGGCGGATTCTGTAACTTATTAACGGATTGTTAAAATTTAGAGGTTCTTTAAAATTTAAAATTCAGTTCTATGATTGGTTGTTACTGTAGCAACAAAATTTAACAGCCCTTTAAATTTAACGCTTTTGATACAGAATAGGCCCCACAGTCAGGTAAATATGAGACTAAAAATTTTGACGACACAAGAAAAATGGGCAAAAGCTCCTCTCAGCTTGATGCGACGCCCCTGACAAAGCGGACGCACAGCTCCGCACCGCAGATGAGTAAAGAAAAATTTTGAAAGTTCTTACGGTGGAATTTCTCTGTGTAGGCTGATAGTGCTGGTTGCGATAATTTTAGGTCGGGGCGACAATACCTTCCTCAATTTTTTATTTTATTTTTGCCATACAAGAGACAGGACGCAAATTCGAAAACCAGCTCGTTTTCTCTTCGCTCTTTATTTCTCCAGTTACTTAATCTCTGTGAGGCCATCAAATTTGCCAAACAGATTTGGTAATTCTGACCTTTTCCAGATGCTTGACCCTTATTAGGTGCTTGCCCCATACTAGGTGCTTGACAGGGGAAAATCGAAATAAAATTAGTGATCGTGAAATGGAAATGCACGTGGCGCAACAAGTAGAACACAAAATTGAGGATGACATGACTTACCTTGCTGCGCATGGCAAGCTCCGAAATTAAGAAAAATTCTCCACGTTACCCAAAATCCGCGTAATCACGAATGGGGAATGGGATCACGACTACCACAAAAACATGAATGCAGAAATTTTTCAATATTGGGTGGTTAGCCAGCTTATTCCTGCACTAAGCAAATTGCAACGAAAATGTGTGGTAGTAATGGATATCACTTGGAGCAGTTGGACAAATCACTCACATTACTGTAAAAAAAAGTCAAATGCAAGAGTGGTTGATTAAACACACTGTCGAAATTGAGGGCAAAATTACAAAAAAAAAACAATTATGGGAATTAATTAAGCTTTCTAGAACTGACGGAACAGTAAAACGATACGTCATCGACAAAATTTTGAAGGAGCATGGTTACGAAGTTTTTAAATAGCCCCTACACCATTCTCAATACAATCCTATTGAGATGGTTTGGGATCAGTGCAGAGATTTTTACAATAAGCACATAAATTCGCAACCATTAGCGACAAATAAAGTTGCAAATTAATCGCGTGAGGCTCTTTCAAAATGAACCACCGACGTATAACAAAATTTTTATAGTTATTGTGAAAAATTAGTTTCGGAACATATAGGATATTTTTCGTTTGAATATATTCCTTCTTTTATTATTAATTACATCTGGAGACGCTGATTGAGAATCAGAAATATGCGTTAAATTCTTCTGTGGAATCAATAGAAGGGAAAAAGGGAATATTTTATTTGGAATCGAAATTTTATAAGGTAGGAAACACTTGTATATCTGTAAAACTAAATAATCAACGACTTTTAACAATCAAAAATAATAGCCACGAATATGCACTGCAAATGTAAGCAGATTTGAAGAACTCTAGTGTTAGCAGAAGAATTTGAAGATGTAAGCATTGTAAGATATAAATAATATAAATAATATACTTATTGATCCACTACATATACAAAGAATAATTAAACAATCAAAAATTTTTGGATCAAAGGGCTTAGATTCAAGTTCATCATCAATCACTTACAGTTACCAGATAATGGGGTCTATTCTGTAACATTGATATGGACTTGAAACGTAACAATTATTGATATGGGACCTTGCAAAGTCACTTGCTAAGCATATCAATTAATTGAAGAGGCCGTGCTGTCTACCAAATTGAAACGCTGTTACAAAAATAATCACTGTTTTTACGTATGCAAAAATAACATTTTCCGGGCGTCAAAGTAAATGCATTTTAAAACCATTTGCCAAAAAATACAGCGCTCGGCGGTACATGCGTAAGCGTGCAGGTTTAAAAAATAAAAATTTGTTAGTCGTTTTTCTATTTCTCGCTATAAGTATAAATAAATCACGATAACCTTAAAATTGGCAACGCACGCGCAATCCATAAGTTCTGCATCTCTTCAATTCGCGTTCAAGTTCTCTTCAATTATTGAAGACCTTGAAGACGCATAACAATTGATATGCATATCAATGTTACAGAATAGGCCCGGATGTGTAAATAAAGATTAAGTTGTAAATAATTATTGACCCAAATGTCCGTTCTTTACTTTCCACGCTTAAAAGGTAAAGATGATAATTTTTTTCAGTTCCTATGGTAATCAGTTCCATAACACAGCACAGTTCTAAGAAAATGATAACTGTAAAAACATAGTGAAATATCATGGATAATGTGGTGAAAGTAGACAGAATTCTAAATGAGTTTCAGCGCAAATGTTCGGGACAAATTATGACATTTGACACAGAAATAACCATGGAAAAGGTTTTAAGACACCGGTAACAGCAAGAAAATTCTTTTACTTAAACACCCGTGTGTGTAATACTTTCTTAACGAAAAAGTAAATAATTATCAAATGTTTGCTCAAATCGATATTTCTCGTTTTCGGGGAGTCCTTCGATATTATTATAAGAGCACAAAGAGCAGAGTAAACGAAAACTGTATGTATTTGCAAAAAAAAAAAAAATTGACTTACATGTTCTTATCTATGTTCTTATGGTGAATGCCTACAATCTGAACTGGGTTTTCAGTTGCAAAACTGCATAGTCGCTTCTTAAATTGCGTTTGAAATTGAAACATTCCTACATCAGTTAAAGAAAATGCTTCTTTTTGATTTATCGCGAAAACATCTCTGACAGTCACAAATATCGAGTTTTACTTTTACCGCACATACTTGTATACACCGTACACCACAATCGAACTGGCAACATTGGCAGCGGCAGTTTTCAAAAATTTAACCACAAAATTAAAAATGAACGTCAACCAACGCACCAACAAAAATGTCACCCTATCACGGCCTTCTCTGAAAAACGAATATTAGGCTATATTTTACTCTTACCCTAGAATCAATTTATAAAATGGCGATAGATTTCGTTCAGTTACTAGAACATTTTTAGAGCATGAAATATTTGGTCTTTCGGAATATTTACTGCGTGATCCTGAAAAAATAAAATATTTAAAGACATTCTTGTACAAGAAACCGAATGTCAAATAATCTTCAAAATAGAAAACAAAATAACATTTACATTACTTTCCCGGCAATTAGGTTACGTTTGACATTTTTGTTGATACTACTAAAAATGTATGTGTGTGTGTCAGCAAATTAATTTAAGTATTAAATACAATGAGTTAATTTAAAAACTTTTAGTTTTTCTGAATTGGCGATCAGAAAATTGAGACAATTAGCATTCCCCATAAGGTGCTCTAACACAGTCCTAAAAGCGGTATGTTCCAGCTCATCCGGGACATTTGGCAATCCTAGTTGTTGACTACTCGCAGTAAATCATCGCGAGCCGCTACTGTCATTTTCCAATACATGAATCGAATTGTGTGGTAATTGCGTGGTAATTATATCTAAGTTTCCTTTAGTGCACCAGTAGCATTTATATATATAACTCAGATATAATTACCAAGCAAAGACAATTCGATTTCATGTATTGAAAAATAACAAGTAAGTTTCAACAAAACGAGGAACCTTCGTTGATTTGTTTTTAAACAGGTTGATTGCGCTAAAGGAAAAGAAGTTAAAACACTATTATTTAATAAAGTAAGTTGAACATCAATAAGTATGTTAAGACGAATTAACAAAAATTTTTACTCGCCATGTTGAAAAAACAATAATAAATAAAAAAAAATGTTGCAAATCGTTTTGATTGCACTCAAGCCCTTGAGTAGCCTCTGCACAGCTGTTTCAGTCCTATTTGGGACTGCTTCAGCAGAAGCGTAGCTCGGGAGTTCCACTGCAAACTAAAACGATTCGACCAAGGAAATGCAAATGCGATCGTAGGATGTCGCTGTTTAAACTGTAAATAAATAGATAGTAATGACAGGCCGATAGATAAAAGTCGGATTCTTATTCGTTTTTATGAGAGTAAATAAAAGTTTTATTACGGTTTTTTAGTTTTACTGAATGTAATTCAGTTGTTTTGTGGTAGGTCAGTTTTTGATTTTTGAGCTAGAGTGTTGAAGTTGAGAGAATCAATCGTTTGTATAATGAGTAAGCTTAGGATAATTATGCATTAAAAAACTTCAAAATATGCATACAAATATCCACCAAAATCATTGAAAATATGCAATTAAATATGCACTAAAAATTAGTTTTCATAGAATAAACGGTATTTTTTTATATTGACACATTTATTTTTCTGTCAAAATCACAAGCAATTTTTTTATTTCTAATTTATTTAAACAAGTCATTATAGATATAAATTAAAATTACATTTAACTACAGCATTGTGTAACAAATTCTCAAAAGTAAATTTTCTCCTTTTATCGGTGAGAATATTTTTGTTTCTCGCAGTGGAGATGAGTTGCGTGCTGCAAAAATTTTAATCTAAATTGTTGGCGCCATTTAAGAATCGACTCGTGGAACAATGCGCAGTGGTTAGATTGAAGATACAGAAATCAAAGGTGCCGAAGCCCAGTAAAACAACTGTACAGACTGTGCCCATACCCTACTAATCCTCTCATTATGTCCAGGTATTCTGATTTTAGAATACTAGTTGTTCAGATTGTCTGTAATATTACCGCAATATTACAAATTACAGCTCAAGTGGCGACATCTCGCGCCGGAGTTACCAATTACACTTTTAACTAAAAATATCATTTTTACTCAATTTTCTGATTCATTTGATATCGAAGACGCTTTACATTTTTGGATTTTTTTTTAAATAAGATGTACGATATTTAATATTATGTATTTCCACTAAATATACTTATGTGCAAACGAACGAATTTTAGAGAATATGAAACAAATAAAAAAGCTTTTTAAAACGAGCCAAAAGAGTAATTTATTGACTTACTTGACGTTTCGCAAATATAATTATTTGCTTTATCAAAAGTGAATAACAGAAATATAAACAATTTAGCTTACTAATTTTTTTAAATGAATTGTGGTAAAAAAAATTGTCAGCAAAGATATAACTTGTAAACCAAGAATATCATTACTAATGCGGCCAGGCCCGTCTTAACTGGTGTCGGGACATTTGCGCCGCGGACATTTGCGCCACCGACACATTTGCGCCCCTCGGGTTAAATTTACGGGGAACGGTGAGGTAATGTCATTAGCAATTTTACATTTGCGCCGTTGCCCCAGCATTAATAATATTCTTCGAAATTTTCGACCACTTTTGTAAATTATATTTCTGCAAATTTTAAATAAAATTATTTCCCTCACTTTTAATTGCATACGTATAATACAACATGCAATTGCTTATTTGTAGATTTTCAAATCATTATTATTTTTCTTTTGAACTATAACAGTATGTTGTATTTCCAAATGAGTAGATTTTTATCTTGTGATTTAGTGAATTTTATTCAACGCTATTTATTAATCAGAAAATGCATAATTATTCCTCGGAATTTATTGAAAGCTCGATCGGTATTTACTTAAAAAGATATTTTAATTAATAGCAATGCCTTTCAAACTGTAAACCTAATAAATGTAAATAAGTTTTTGAAAAAAAAAACGATTTGCAACAATTTTTTTTAAAATATGCTTTAACAGCAAGCATTGTTATGACTGGGGGATTATTCTCGAATCGAGAGGAAAGATTCGCATGCGAAAATGACGTCAAAATGACGTAACTCTCTTACGATTTGTACGGCTTTATATGAGAGCCTATCATTTTGGCATACGACATTTGTCGCGATTCAAGAGTAACTCCCGTGGTTTCAATCTGTCAATCCTAATGCAATGTCAGGTCAAAAAGCGGTCGTAGGATGTCGCTACTTAAGCTATTCATTACTATTACATCGCAATTGCGAATATCCTTGACCAAGTCGTTTTGCTTTGGAGTGGAACTCTCGAGCCACGCTTCTTCTGCTGATGAAGCCCCAAATTGTCATTTTGGCTTGCAGTGTAACTCTCGATCTGCGCATCTGCTGATGAACAGTAGGACTGAAACAGCTGTACAGAGGCTGCTCGAGGGATCCATTGTAATCAAAAATGATTTGCAACAATTTTTTTCTATTAAATTTGGAAATAATTGTTTTTCGAAATATAAAACCCATATCAATAGGATAAACAGAAACTGTTTAATAAATTGCCTTCGTGAGTAACTAATAGCGTTTTCCGCTAACTGTACCGGTGTGCTCTGAGTGTATCTCCATCTCGTTTTATTACATAAAGCTGAACCGAGATGGAAATACACTCAGTGCACGTTAGTGCAACCAGTGGAAAACGCTATAAGTTAACGTTAAGTTGTTTAAAAAATAACAATTAAAAACAACAAGAAGGCTTATATAAAGTGTAAGTTTGCACTTGACAACAATAAATAATAGCAAATTTTCAAGCAAAACAAAAAATTCAGCAAAGTATGCATTAATGCCCTAAACATAATAATTAAAAAGCATAGTGTTACATCCGTCACGCAAACAGATCTATTATTATTATCATGTTCGGGCAATAGAGGGCTCTGCTATATAAGCCGTACGATCCGCCTGAAGTAGTTAGTTATTAAGATAGCCAGCGAAGGGTTCGTACCTCAAATAAATAGAAAGTACATTTTGTAAACGTGTTATTTGATAGACAAGCTCATTACTACTGTGTTGTTTATTGTGTAAATCGACAGCTGTTAATTAAAGTGTTCTGAAATTTAACGACTATAATTTGTGAACACCAAATTCGTAACAATAGTTTGAGACGCTCAGGGAGTGAGCACTAAAATAATTATAGTTTTTTTTTCTTAAACAACGATCTTACAAAAATTATTATCTCAGTTTTTAATCTATGGGTCGCGACCTCACACGGGATCGCAAAAAGTTTCTTTAGGGTTACGAGATGAATGAAAAAATTGTAAATAAATTTAACTGAATACAAATACATCATTGACAAACTTTTTCAGAAAAAATATTAATTTCTAAAATACGAAATTTCATTAAATTTGGGTCGGCATGTTACCTCGATGTCCAATGCGGGGTCGCACTGCCATAATATTTGAATACCACTGCCTAATAAAAACCTATTTTCACTTAATACATACATTTACAGACTTCCCTAAAAATATGTGGTATTAGAAGATCAAGAATTAATACCTCGAATGTTCTGAGAGACGTTTTAGAGTGTTTAATAGTTTTAATAAAATTATATTACGTCGTCAGAAACATCGACGTTGCCATAACCGAAGAATTACGGTACGTCGGAGACAGCAGAAAATTAGATTTTATATTGTCTGTTTAGAGAAAAACCGACTGAACATGCACCAAGGGGAAATGCGGACGTGACTAGGGCTGCTGGCTAAATTTCCCAGTGTGTCGCAACACTTTACCGAATTTTCACATTCTCAAGCCGGATGCGTTTATTGGAAAATCCCGTCTCAGGATGAAGTTTGTGACCGGAATGTAACTACGCAATAAAAGACCAACTTTAAAGCTGCATTAAATATTTAAGTACACCTTCACGAGTACTTCCTTCAATAAAATTAATATTTGTTTTGATCGGTATAGCAGTTACGCTTATATTATTTTCTTGTACAACTTTCGGAAGTTATGGAACACTCATCGCTTTCTCGTTCGAGAAGAAGTTTCAACTTTAATATTTCTATTATTCGTCTGGGAGTTTTACTGCAATTTAATTCTGTTCGGAAATTCTGTTATTGAACGAAACGAAACGCTCAACTACAAAACAATGGGAGAAATTTCTAGTTTCTATTTAATATACTCTTGGATGCTCCATTTTTATAATAACAATAATAATAATAATGCTTTATTTCCAACAGGTCACACCTAATTACAGGAAAAATAAAAAAAGAAATAAATTTAATCGTACAATTCGTACGAAAAGTTATAATGAAGATAACCTAGTATCTAAGTAAGACATTATACATACAATAGCAAAACTAAACTAACAATAAGTGTCTTTGCAGTGACTGACTAAAAGAAAAAGAACACTAAAAGAAACCCGGCTAACGCTCAAACAAATTAGTTGCTTCAGAAACTTCTTTATATAAAAAAGACTATGCAATCTGAGACATAAAATGTAATTACCTATCCAAATATATCACAGCATCATCAATTCTGCACATGAAACCTCCGACGTTCACAACAACACGGAAAATGTAATTTACGTCCATTTAATTGCTAATTAACTTCACATCCGACGTAAGCGTATTAATTTACGTACTTTATGGAAAGGTAAATAAAAAGAGGACGTTAATTAGCAGGAGATCTAGGAGATGACTTGGAAGTATGTTGGTGGAAAATGTGGTGCCCTTCGTTTAGAAATTAACTTTTATACTTAACTAATTAATACTAAGGGGTTGTCATGAAGGGCTCCGTGAATACAATTACTACAAGAAAGCTTATTAGTTTACATTTATGTAGCAATTAGTAAATAATTAGTAATTATTTATGATCAAGAGATAATAATGTGTAAGATCGTTGTTTAAGAAAAAAAAAATCAGTGCTAACTCCCTGGTCGCCCCCAACTATTAATTTTAATTATTATATATTTTTTTTGTTACAAGTTACCAGTAATTAGAGAATAATTTAGTATAAGTAATAAGTATTTGTAATCAGGTAGCTAGTAAACTTTGTTACTCACAGTGCATGATTATTAATCATTGTTTTTATTTAATGTTTGAAATATTCTTGTTTCTCAATTTGTTCTTGTATTCCTGTGTTTAAACATATAATGTCGTAACATTAATAAAAAAATTTATGCACATTACTTAAACTTAGAATTAAAAGTATTACTCGATGGCATTTGTTTGAATTTTCTCCTTCAGCTAATATCATC
Source organism: Prosopocoilus inquinatus (assembly GCA_036172665.1). Classification (NCBI taxonomy): domain Eukaryota; kingdom Metazoa; phylum Arthropoda; class Insecta; order Coleoptera; family Lucanidae; genus Prosopocoilus; species Prosopocoilus inquinatus. The sequence goes on from CM069870.1 coordinate 50,218,341, forward strand.
AATTAATAGACATATTTCATAATAACTCGAAAATGAAAAAAGATAATCATTTCGGATTTTCACCATAATGTTCACAATTTTGTTTCAAAAGAAGCACACCTTTCTATTTAATTTTTTTTTAACAAAAAAGCTATTACTTTCGCAAATAGCGCCCTGTAGCCACTTTCTAACAAATTAGTCTTTATCGTTAAGTAGAAACTTTATATCAGCTTAAAATTCCCTTTCAAATGAGCCGAAGTTCGTTAATTTCTGATAAAGAATGCAGAAGTTATGATATTTTTTTAAAGTAAATCATTCAACTGTTTTCTACGACTTTATTAACAGTTTCTAATGACGCTGCCGATTATTCCGACTTTGCTGGTAAAATTAGTAAAATTAAACTTTTGTTGATGGCCCCATTGATTGCTTTCTCTTGCGATCAATTCAGATCAATTTCTTTTGGTAACTTTAACTATAATTTGTTTTCTCCCGAAGCTGTAGATATTACGGTTAGCTGTTTAACATCGTGCGCCGGTCGCAGTCCCTCTTGAGACACCCGGTAAATACAGTGACCGGCAGAAAGTTGCCTACATATGGGAAAATTCTTTATTATTGATTTCTCAGAAAAATTTATCCTTTATGAAAGCTCCTGCATCTCTCCAAACTTAAGATGCACTATCAGAGTTTAAATACCTCCTGTCATATACCAAGGAATTCAAAATATTCGAAATCGACTTAAGATTAAGTACCTTTATTTTCAACGTTACGCAGAAATTTTATTCGGAATAGTTACTCAAAATTATTATAGTATGTCAAATGTGAAATCATGGCTGTCTACGATGAAAAAAAAAAAGAATTTCACGTATTTTTCAATTTTTCTCATACCAACGTGAGCGTCGTAGAATTATGGACGTTTCTTTAAGTGTGACGTGAACATACTCCGAGATATGTCTTTTACTGAACTATCAACTAGAAATTATGATTAATAATATTGATACCTTAAAAATTACAATTTTTTGTAGCTAAATTATTTTTTCCATCATAGGTAGCTATGATTTCATATTTGAGATCTCATTGTCATTCTGAGTAACTTTTCCAAACAAAATTTCCACGTACCGTAGAAAATAAAAGTATGTACTTTACTCTTATGTCGATTTCAAATATTTTGATTTCCTCTTTCATAAAGAATATTTTTTCTGAGAAGTCAATAATAAAGAGTTTACCCATATGTCGGTCACTGTATCTCACATTCAACATCTTTTTTTATTTTATTTATTGAAAATAGCAACTAGACAGATGTGAGCATAAGCTGTGAGGCTGGTAGTTTTATATTGGAAAAATTGTTTCCTTTAAATAATCGAGTCCTTCAGTAACAAATCTACGACAAACTTGTGCATAGAAGAAGTATAAGTGTAACTCAACTTACTTTACTTCGTATGTCTCTTTTTAATTCATCTAGTTTTTACAATTACTTACTTAACTTTATTACCCTAATACCCGAAGAAAGAAATCAGAAATTAATTAATTAAAATAAACAGGGAAGGGAATGAAATCGACTGAATATTTCGAAAACTGTTTGACGTGTCTACTTGAAATTTGGTGTGTGATTTAGAATCAATAAGACCTACTTTATTAATTTGTTTCAATTGTTTATCTGTTCTTGTTTTTGAGATACAACGCCAACTTGATTTTTTTTAAACGACAACCTGTCAGTGTTTTTGTTTTATTTAGTAGATCGTTTACTACTCTGTATAACCACATAATTTTTTTATTTATTATGAATGAATGAATGAAAAAGTTCTGAAAAATGGTTTAGGATGATATTCGATAAAAATACCAGTTTAGACGAAAAAAATGAGAAGGCCACAAGATCCCGGACTGTTTTTAAAATAGAAATAAAGAAAACTTTAATAAATGTTGCTTAAAACATGAAAACAAGTATGAGGAAGGGCAAAAGTATGGAACCGGTTTGATATTTCGAAAGCTGTTTGACGTATTTGTTTGAAATGTGATGTATGATTTATAGTTAATAAGACATAAGAAAATGTTCGAGAAAATAACGTTTTTGAATGAAAAAAATAGGAAAAATGGTTTATTGATTGATATTCGACAAAAATACTAGTTTCAACAAAAAAACTAGAAGGCTACAAGATTATGGACTGTTTTTAAGATAGAGCCAAAGATTACTTTAATAAAGATTGCTTTATAAACATGAAAACAAACACTGAATTTCAACGTAAACCATTTTTCCTAACTTTTTCATTCAAACGATATTTTCACCAAAATTTTCTTATGAATATTTAAATATTTTTATGTGGTCATTTAGAGAATTAAACGTACTATTAAATAAGTGAAGGAAATCAACAGACTGTCATTTAAAAAAATCAAGTAGGCGTTGGATCTCAGAAACAAGAGCAGATAAACAATTGAAACAAATTGATAATATAGGTCTTATTGACTTTAAATCACCCACCAAATTTCAAACAGATACGTCAAACAGTTTTCGAAATATTAAGCCGATTCCATACTTTTGCCCTTCCCTGCCAGTAACTATTATTAACGTTACAGTTACCAAATTGTCAAAGAATAACAAAATAATCTGGTTTTAGTAATTCGAAAACTACGTAAGAGTAAAATATGATTTTATATTTCTAAATATGACATTTTTGTCAAGCGGTAGTAAACTTTTTTTCAAATAGCACCACATTTTTTTATTCAGTTCGATAGAGATTTCTTTTCTGAATTCAACGAACTAGGTAAAATTTATTTTTAATATACTTTGAAAATTTGACATTTACTTTTTTTCCATGGGCCGCAAGTAGTAATACTTTCATAGCTAGCAGCGAGATTACAGTAAAAGTTTATTTCCGTAAAAGTTTATTTACGTATTTACGTAAAAGGGTGAACGAAGAACATTTTTAACGCACTTGCTTAATTTACAGCTTCGGGAGAAAAAAAAATTATAGTCGAAGTGACCAAGAGAAATTCAGAGAAAATATATTTAAATATCTGAGTTTACCGCAAGGGGGTGCAATCAATGGTCTCAACAATAAAAATTAATTTTACTAACAAAAGTCTCAGACTAAAGTGAAGCTTTGATAGCGCCACATTTTTTTTATTCAGTTCGATAGAGATTTCTTTTCTGAATTCAACGAACTAGGTCAAATTTATTTTGAAGAATCCCGCAGGGAAATAATTTGGCCTTCTAAAAAAAAAAAAAACGAAGCCTGCGGTAGAACACAAAAAATGAAAAGTTTTATTTTGTAGAGAATATGAAACAAATAAAAAAAACTTTTTAAAACGATCTAAAAGGGTAATTTATTGACTTACTTAATAAAATTATTTGCTTTATCAAAAGTGAATAATTTTATTTGCGAAACGTCAAGTAAGTCAATAAATTACCCTTTTAGCTCGTTTTAAAAAGTTTTTTTTTTATTTGTTTCATATTCTCTGCAATTCTCACGAGCAAGAACTACCCAAAATTTTTTATTTTGTAGTAGTTTTTAGTTTTATTTATTACCTACTAAAATAAAACTGTGTAACAAAATACAAAAAGTATCTAATTATTATAAATATTACTCAAAATGTCCTTATTTTGCTTACTACTTAGCTAACACCTTCTAGTTACCTCATATGTTGCGTACAAGATTTAGGCCCGCATTCATAAACAAAACTTACGCTATGCGTCCGCTTAAAATTTGCAATATTTCATAAACTAAACATATTTCTCGCATTTTTAGCGCATACTCAGTGAGAGTTTATTTATATTACATTTTGTGTATTATTTTCCCACAGTGTGGGAACTGCGTACCGTATATGAAATATAGCGAATTGTAAACGAACGCATAGCGTAAGTTTGGTTTATGAATATGGGTGTAACTCGTGTTGATGAAGTATCCTCCAAGATGCAACTCGCCATGACAAACAAAACCTAAAAGGCATACTAGAATGAAATCAATGTTTTTATGTAAATAACAGTTGTAATAAATAAATAGTTTCAATTACCATTAATGAAGCTTTTCGTCTTACTACAAGTGTTTCAAAAACTGTACTCACTTCCAGTTCCATCAACTCGGAATGTATTTCCGTTTCTCAAAAACGTTCTACGAAATCATCTAGAAATCATATAGAATTAAGAAAAAAATTCGTATCAAACTGAATGAAAGAAAAATATGTGGTACTATTTGAAAAAAAAATCAGTATAATCTGATAAAAAGTTATTAAAAAATATCCACCTTTTGAAATCGGATTATTAATAACAGAGCTATAGCGTGGGGCACTTTTCGTAAGACGGCTGTAGTAGGTATACAGATTTTATAAACACATTTAAAGACAGTTGTAACGAGAACATGATGTCATGACTCAAATAAAACATATTTAAAAAATGTTCAACAGAACCATTAGCAAATTTTTTTTTGATAGATGTAAAATGTGAGCAAATAAAAATCAGATTAAAGTAGGCGGCGCAAGAAAGTGTATGTCTGTCTGTGATTAACTGAATTCATTAATATCACACATTCATGAATTGTCAAATTTAACGACTGTTTATTTTATTAAAAATACAGCAAATCCAAAAGCTTTTATTATTGTCATTTTTTTATATACAGTCGAAGCTCCATAGCTCGAACTGCCAAGGGACCTGAGATTAAATTCGAGTTATAGAATATTCGAGTTAAAGGACATGAGTATATACCATACATGTTCATACACACAGACATCAAAATTTAATATAATAAACGTGGATGATGTACTTGCTGGTATTTTGTATTCCTCAGCAATATTTTTCTTTTCGACTTTTTTTTAATTTCAAGCTTTTGTTGAACTACAAGACTCTTAAGTTCATGGAAATTTATACCGGGTGGAAAGTTTCAAACCCGAACTTAGCAAACTTGTATTGAAAACTATGTTTCTGTGAATTGCTGCTCGCCATTTGAAGATACAAAAATGGCAATGGTGTTAAAGAAAAGAGAAAATTATGGATAATATTATGGTGTTAAAATTATTCCTAAATATTAATACTTTCGGAATATAAATAAAATTCTCAAATTTTAAAAGAAAAATTTATTAGTCGCCTATGTCAGGTTTCAAACTTTGAGTTGTTTCAATTAATGGAAAATAATTTATACGTCAGTCAAAAAGTAATATGAATTATTGTACACAGCAAATAATAGGTAGGTACTCTTGTCGTTTAAGTTACAACAATTCTTTCTTTATAAGAATGATAATTGTATTCTACATCATTGCATACAAAGATACTATTGTTTCTGATACTATCAATAAACTTGAAATGATGCCATGGGCAATCAATGCCGACACATGTCGATACTAAATCAGTTTTAAATTCAATTGTACTAAGAATTAAATAAGTTTCACACTGTTCAAAAATATGTAGCACACAACTGTAAAGAATATTTTTAAAAAAACATCAATTTCAGAAATCCAGTTGCCATCAACATTGTATTGAAATTAACAAGAATAGTAGGAAAGTATTTTGTGAAGCAATGCAGGAGGAAAGAAATAAATCCTAACAGTTTTTCATCGTCAGTATGCTACACAGATGAATGGAATTTTATTTTTAATAAGAAGCATATTGTACAAAATTCTGGTTATTGAATTGAAAACTTCAAATCTGACATACTAAGGCGACTAGATTTTTCATTTGAAATTTAAAAATTTAATTTCTATTTCAAAAGTATTAACACAATAGGAATAATTTTAACACGATTACATTGGCTTTCATTTGATCTTTCATTTAATACCATTACCATTTTTGTATTTTTAAATGGCGAGCAGTAATCTACAGAAACGAGTTCTCAATGGAACTTTGCTATGTTCGGGTTTGAAACTTTCCACCCGGTATGTATGTAAAGAAAATACGACCAAATTAATTGAAACACTAAACGCAACTGAAGTGCATAGCATTATTTTCTCAGATCCTAAAGGGGATTCCCAGAAGCACCATCGTCGGAAACGTAAATTGACGATAAAAAGTGCGGATTTGTCGTAAAAATTCGAGTTATAGAGCTTTGTGAGTCCTTTGTTCGTCAAATTTATTTCGAATTATAGAAATTTTCGAGTTATAGAAATTCGAAATAAAAAGCGAAAAACCAATGCGAAACGCTAGGCAACTGCAGGGGACAGCAAGCGACTTCGAGTTATAGAAAAATTCGAGTTATAGAACTTCGAGTTACGGAGCTTTGAGTCTATCTGAAATAGATAGTTAATAGTGAGAGGCAATTTTCAATTGTATAATATTTAGGATCATTTCAAGAACCCTAAATACGCTTTATTTAGGGATGCCAGAATTTCCGATTAATCGGTATTCTTCCGACTTTGGGCTCAAGTCCCGGTGTCGTGTTTCGGTTCTTCTGAATGATAGCGTGGTATTGCTTACAGTCTATAATTGGTATTGCATCTCACGTAAAAAATTCTGCACGATAATTAGAAACTAAATATATACACATGATTGGCAGAACTGAGACAGCATCAAATCAGGTTACTAATTTTAGGCGTGTGTTAAGTAATTGGCTTGGTACGCCGTATACCACTTGGGTAATACATAAAGACGTAATTTTTTTTTTGCAAACATTGTTCACCTAAATAATAACTATTTTTAGTATCAAGAATGAAGAATTTACGTGTACCCTGATGATTACCCTGAGAAACACAAACATTTTGATTTGTAATTTATTTTGTCAAACTATGTACACTCTCGACTCTCCTATATTACGTTTTGATTACCTGTAAAAAATCATTATATTGTAATTATGCTTAAAAATTACAAACATTTAATTAAAAAGCGTAAATATTATAGAAAATAAAACAAAGGGCATACAGGAAATGGCGAATATAAAACAGAAATCATTGCTATAAATGTTATGCAACCACATGACTAAGTAAATGATTGATGATTGTAAGGATGTTATAATAAGGAGAAAAGATGTGCCATAAAAGAAAATTAGAAAACTGTCATCGCAAATATAAATTCAAGTTAAAAGTTTCCGATAATAGTCTACCATCGAATTCGCATTTAAACATACAAAAAATTGGCTCAAATAATTTAACTTAAATGATAAGTAATGATAAGTAATAATAATAACATATAATTTTGACAAAGATTGAAATTCTCAAAAATAATGACTGTTGTTTTCTAATACAGGCTGATTCTTAAATGGAAATTATAATCCATGTAAGAATATCACTGATTACGATCAAATTGTTAGGAAAAAATTGGGTACTGTAGTTTTCAAAAAATAATTAATCAAACATATTACCCAAATCCACGGTACTGCACTGTTTAAGAATCAGATGCCAGATGAAGGATATATACAGTCCTAAAAGTTTTTTTTTTTTTAGTTTTATTGCTGCAGCAGCCAGAAATTGGGCGTCAACTTGACCTTAAACGGAATTGAAAGCCGGAAAAAAGCTTAAAACATTCAGGAAAAATTTATTTAGTACTAATTTTATAAGATAAAATAGCGACATCTTACATTTTGACCTGACAATGCAGTAGGATAGACAAATTGAAGCGGGATTTGCTCCTAATAAGTCCCCCTTGCAAGACGGCCATGCTTGCTGTCAAAGCATAATGAAAGTTTTTAGAACAATTTTGTGCAAATCGTTTTTGATTGCAGTGAAAACCTCGAGCAGCCTCTATACAAATCTAAACAAATAAATTTCATCTGCTGAGGTTAATAATTAATCTGAATCACGTCGTTTGGAAATTGGTGACCTTAGCCTTAATTCACTTATCGTACTGCCTTATTGTTGGGGTAATAAATAATAGTATGCTGGTTTTAGGATTATTTTTCAAGAAAATATTGACAAATATCAGTAGTCCATAACACCTCAGACTCTTTCGTTAAAATTATTATTATCATTTCACAGTAATCATAATTTTCACTTTAGTGATTGCGTTATTAAATGCTCTACAAATCTAATTCGTACTTTATCTGAATGATCTGAAAATCGATTTTTTTTTCGTTCGCAACTAATTAAAAACGTTATGGCACTCCCTCTATTAAATAAATTTCACGGTCAGCCTTTATAATTTCATTCCTATAGAAAGAAAAACGATAAAACGTACAAAAACACGATATCATAAAACTTACGGTTGCAAAATCAGTATTTTAGTTTACACACATTGGCGTAACATACTTTTTCGGGTCCTTTCTAATTAATTATAAATTTTTTCAAAATTTTTTTACCGTTTTTTTCATGTTTTCTCATTTGCAGATTTTTTTGCGGCTTATTTCAGAATCATCTTGTATAATTTAATGGGGAAATGAAACTAATCATTTCTTGCATTAATTATTTTTCATGTTATTCGTTGAATTCGTCCATTACAATTAAATAAAGGGAATCAATGGGGATCTCGTGAACTTTAAGAGATGCAAAGAAATCAATGTAGATGATGAGTTTTTTATGCGTACTTTTACAGACCCTATAATATGTTTTGCCATTTAATTTTCTGAGTATCTTATATAATTTACGAGATCCTTACAGTCCCTTTAATTAGTTAAAGTCCTGTATATGTACGTCAGCGATCATAGATCTCGGCCATCCACGTGTGGAGCACACATTTAACCTTCATTAGGACCGGTATTGGCTTGCTGTTCTATTTTTGGGAAGAATTCCCACAAGAAAAATTAAATGTCGTTGTCTTGGAGTTTCTCATTAGGCGCAGTGTATACCCCATGGTCGCTTATTACTTGAAGTTATTTTATTTCGTAGAGTTTGCATGCGATGAAATAAATTAAGTCAAATTGTTTTTTCTATTACATCCTTACTTTACTGTTGTGTTTAGCTGAACTTTTGTGGTAGAATCCCTAAGGGAATCAGGAAGCCACGTCAGCAATAAAGTTTAGCTTGCTTTTATTTATGGTGTTTATTTGAAGAATGTCTATACGTTGAGTTTTCTATAGATCCAAAAAGAAATGTTCATAAATATGTTTAGTGACAACGCGAAGACTTTACTAGAAATTTTTAATAATTAACAATTTTCATTTATATTTTTTCAACGTACGAGGAAATAGATAAATTATTATTAGTCAGTGCTCAAATCAAGCGAAAGATGAAATGCATTTATGTCTATATTTAGTACGGTTGGGATGTAATAATTTTTTAACCTTTTCTGAGACATTCATCAGTTTCAAGTTGAAACGATGTTCATTCTCACAAAGGTCACGAAGTAAACCATAAAAAAGCTGTCACGCTCGTAATACAGCGCTACAAAATAAAGTTCGCGGTGACCTGTCTAACGTCGTTAGTTACCATCACACGATTCAAAACGTTATGTGTCTCAGTATTAAGAGCACAATAAATATGAGTATTTTTAAGAAGAGGTTTGCTGTAGAAACATGGGTAGATGAACTTGTAGTGTTACGAATACGTCCGAACTAGAGTCCCTTGATGAATGTAACTTGATTACAGTTCCAATTAGAGTTTGGGCTCCATCAAACGTGTCCCTATGCGACACGGATAAAATAGGGTACATAGTCGCTCTATTGTCTGCTTTGAAAGCTTCCAGTAATTTTTTTCGTGCATGTGCTTTTATGTATGTGCTGTATTAATTTGAATTATGATTCCTTTCTTGTTAAGCTGCCATGCGGAGGGTATTTTAGAATTTAAAAACACATGCATCACTCTTCGTGTTTTCTTTTTTTTCCTATTTATTTAATTTTATATTAGTTCATAATACATGCAATTTTGAATTATGACCTCTTAAATTGAGAGATTTTGTTAAAAGTTTTCAATTCAATTTTCTTTATTTTATAAAATATTATATTTCTTATTATTTTATTTTACATTTGTGTGAACAATTGAATTATATCACATTTTTAGAATGATTTTTATGACAGAAGAACAATGATAAGTGTAAATGCTAAAATACTAACTTGGTATTTAGCGGCCTTAAGTCCTTTTCTTACCCTTAAACTGGCTAGCGTTACAAATTTGATACCGAATACAATATTAGAATGGAATAATAATTATTATAAATAGTTCCGATGGTCTCCGAAGTATAGATTTGCCAAATATTTTCATAAGGTCGAATTTTTGTTTATAATTCACTAGACTTTTGAGACACGTGAGATTGTAATTGAAATTAACTTCCATATTAGTCCTATTAATTAGACCAATTTTAATTGTGTCCGTTTTTTCTTGCGACTATCTTAAGCGTCGCAAATCCGTGAAAATTTATGATACTCAAAAATTCGACATTGCTTGAAAAATTTATCCGAGTCATGGCACATCCACATCCCTATTTCTTAACAAAATAAACCTTATAGGTAATAAATACGATATCTGCGGAGAGCTCTAAGCATCCCTGTCTTACATGCAGTTCAAAATAGTATTTTAATTTACCTTCCATTTTATGTCAGATCAAACCGTTTTAAATATTCTTTCAAATATTATGGCGTCTGATCACCTTTCTTAATATTAGATTGTTCGGAAAAAAAGTCGTTTTTTCTTCTAATTTAGAATGCTTGTATTAAACGGAATATATTAATTTTCATTAAAATATGCAATTGCCATTTTCATTAGTGATCCTTTGCCATCATTCTACCAATATTTCCTCGATGATACCAGTCAACTTCTCTAGAGTCAAGAAATTCTTGATATGCCGTATCGACTTCGCGATATATGCATTAAAATTTTTGCTTTAAGGAAATGTTTCATCGAACAAAACATATTTTAATCCGAAGGAGCAATGTCCAGACTATATGCCGAAAGAGAAAGGAAAGTCTATCCAATCTTCATCAGTTTTTATTAAGACCTAATTGTATTTTGCAGTTGTGCATTATCCTGGTGGTGGATCACGTGATTTGTATTTACTAATGCAGGGTATCCTACACTTAAATTTCGTGTACTTTTCCACTAAACACTGAATATTACTTATATTAAAAAAGATTTTTGTTAACGATTGAAAAAGACACTTGTCGAGGATTAAGCTACTGTTTATATCAGTAGGGATTCTTAAAAGAATCCACATTCCTTCATAAATCATGACTTGTCACAGAGAACGATTGTCGCGCGGATTTTGGAGTAATTTTGTACAAATGTTTAAGGTGTTTAGGTGGAGATTCATTTAAGTTAATGTGAAATGTTTGTAGAAAGTTTAATAATCGTAATACGACCTCTTAAGTGGCACCAAATGGTTGAATTGAATGCACCCAACCCGACACTGTCAATCGATATGTTGCAGTAATCGGATTTTCTTTAAAAAATTGTGAAAAAAATCTTGGTTAATCTTTAAAAGGCAACCTGAGGTACGACTCCTTCGAAGAGTAAAACGCCATTTCTAAATTTTGTAAATTCACGTTGGGCATGTCTTACATTAAGAGACTCTTTGTCTTCTTCACAGATATTCTGAGTCACTTGTGTAGCCGTACTTTCCTTCTTAAACTCGTTCAAGAATTCTTCGTTTTTGGTTATTCTTTGTAAGAGCACACAATTAAGTACGGGTTAACATTTGCGAAGTATATTGTTTAGAGAAGTATACTCTTCAATTTGCAAATAAAAAATTATCTCTGACTACCTTCGAAATAAGAATTAGTTGATAAAGAAAAAAAACGACATTTTTTTCCGAGCAATCTAATATTTTGTTAAATACTCCTACATTTTAATTTACTTAACTCGCTATCAATTGTGTCCTCTAAGTTCTGCATATTTACAACTGATTTTGTTTTAACTGTTATTAGATAGTTCAGCCTTCTAAGTTTTTTATTTAATTCAAATGTTATTTTATTCAAAACTTCCTTATGTAACAGATTAATGTTTTTATGTAGCTGTTTAGAGAATTATACGCACTATTAAATAAACAAAAAAGAATTAGAAGGTTGTCATTAAAAAAAATAAGTTTGTGTTGAATCTCAAAAACAAGAGCAGATAAACAATTGAAACAAATTGGTCATGTAAGTCTTATTGATATATCAAACAGTTTTCGAAGTATTTAGCCGAATCATTATTTTTGCCCTTCCCTGTATAAAAGCTTTAGATTTGTGAGACCTATAAAAGCCACTTAAAAAGCATATTTTGAGAAAAAGAAACTATGCAGGAGTTATATATTGCATATTGAATAAGCTAATATTTTCAAATAACTTCAAGGCATGTTAGAGCTTTACGATATTTCGAGTTTCTGCAGCAATCTAATCTTTTGACCTAATTATCTCGAAAAGGGCTAATGAAGCTGAAACTTCGTTTGAGTCTTTTGCCATATTTTATGAAAATCGAAACAGAATTTTTAGTTTTTCTCGGCTATTAATCGGTATTTATCGATTCCGATAATATTTTCGAGAAGTTTAGGACAAGAAAAACTTTTATAAAGAATGACTTTTTTTGAAAACTTAAAAATAAAAAAGTTTTCCTATTATGAACCCCGTCCATGGACGCCGTGTATAATTATGATTCATTAACGCAGGCTTACTGTGGAAATTTGTTTTATTTTCTGTGCCCAAATACGACTTCTTTGGGGTCACTACCCTCAAGTTAAGAACCGCTGCTCTAGTCTAGTAGATTCATGCAACAAACAAGAGATGTGACAATATAATTATATTTTAAGTATATTGCATTAAATAGTTAAAATTTAGTGTTATATGATTTTCAGAAAATTTACAGTATCTGAGGCTAGGAGATAATCTTATACACAGCATACCGACGGACGCCTTGAGAAGATTGCACAGATTGCGTCATCTGGATCTCAGGTCCAACAATATAAGTGCAATAACGGAAGACGCCTTCACTGGATATGGAGACTCGATTACGTTTCTTAATTTACAGAAAAACGAGTGAGTATTATTCCAATAAATAGGTTATTAATTATTTGCTTCTGGAAAAGAAATATTATTTTTTTTAGGTAAGTGACGAAATGCATAATTTTATGTTAAAGTTTTCTTTCTTTTACAGCATCAAAATTTTGCCGCCATTAGCTTTCGAAAATCTGAATTCTCTGGAAACCTTGAACCTGCAAAACAATAAACTTATGCACATATCGGAAGAAATAATGGAATCTGTTCTAGATACACTGAAAGTTATTGATATAATGGGTAAGTGACAATTATGGTTTCAACATAAAGCTGTAGTTTGAATTTTGGAGTTTCTGGGGTATTCTTTGTTCTTAGCATGCTTCTGACGGTTCCAGGATGGTTCGGCTCCGGATAGTGCGAGAACTCGTTAGAGCCGTATGACACGACATCAATAATTTTTGTGTAAAATTTGAAAATATTTGTTACAAATTGACAGAAAATCAAAGTGAATGTTTATTGGTTAGTTCTTCATTTCTCTGTCAGTTTTTTTTGCGTAATTAATAGTTCTTGGGAGCTACTCTCCAAGTAGTAAGAGAAGGAACCTATTTTATTTTAAATCTTAAAGGACCTTACACCCAAACTTATTAGTATAATTGTAAAACTGTTATTTAATTTTTGAAATGACATTTTCGTACTGTTTTAAGATGAAATTATGTAGGCGTATGAAAATAACTAGTTTACATTAAAATACAAAAAGATGCTTCAAAGCCACCCTCGTAATAGAGTATTTTCCAGTACTTATACATAATACAGGGTGTTCTTTTACTGTGTGCAAACATTTAAACCTGTAATACATCACCATAAATGGCAACGATTAAACTTATGTGGTCTTAACACTAAATTAATAGTTTTCAAGAAAAATGCATTGGAAGATTTTTACCGAACCGTTTGAGAACTGCTGGCACAGCTGACAACTGGATGGTACGCCGCCTTGCCTGTGTGAATGACGACCCGAATATAGGTCACTGTTTTACGATCTCGTAAACGAACATCTGTTTGATTCGTAGGAGGCCTATTTATAGATCGTAACAGTCGAAACATTTTAAACGCGCTCACAAAGCGCCTGGATTAATTAAAACAAGTGCTACTTCGCTCCAAGTAATTACAATTTCAGGTATTTTCAGATTATAAACCGACGATTATAATTACTGCACAAAAATGCAGATGAGTTAAACAATGACATCACTGTCATTCATCGTTTTATTTCCGGATATTTACCCTCACAAGTAATAAATTACCTTTCCATTTCTAATTAAATAGATTAAGATTTCTTTATTTTAATAAAGAAACTTTAAAATAATGTTGCAATTTATCTACTGTTTGTACCTACAGTTTAAAATCGGCCGCATTACGTAATCACACTAGGCAGAATAAAATAGCTGTTAAAACAGATACGTGCTCACTATCAATATGATTGACATTAAATTTACAAGCTCTATTAATTCAATTATGAAATTCGGCTAAGTAAAGCATTTAACGCGTTTGCATTGCAAATTCCAAAATTTACAAATTGATTAGTATCTTAAAGTATCTTGCATGCATTCGATAAAGTCGCAGTTTCGCATTTCTTTTGATGCTTTTTATTACGGCAATTTGTTGTTACAACGGCGGCCGATGTAACTCGTTTAAGGTGGGGCAGTATTACATTAGCGTTCTGCAGTTACGAAAAATTTGAAAAACGAAGATAGATTTTTGATTCGTAAAAACGCATATTAAGATCGTAATTGCATTTACAAATAATGAAAAAAGAGATATGTTACTCTTGTACGGGGAAGTCCGTGGAAACGCACATAGGGCCCGGGCATTGTAATAAACGATGTCAGTGATTTTTAATACGAAACGCTGGAGAATGAGTTTAAATGCGGGGCTCTTTTTATGATCGGCGCTGTATGTGGGCACACCCACTGACTTCAGAGGAAGGCGTCAATGACCTTGCTGCATTTTCTCTCTCGCACATTTCAGCAGTTTCAAATAAGTGGGACCTCCGAATTTTTTTGGCTATGATTCGGTAGCCAACCGAAAATACGCGCAGAAGGTAGCATTTCACGTACTTATACTGAGGTTTTTTCAGTACAACTATAAAATTTATAATTAGGGAATAAATCAACACTATCCTAAAACTTATTCGACACGTTAAGCGGATACAACTGTTCAGTATATTGACTTGTTTCGTACCCTGAGACGGGCGTCACACCAAGCGCAGCCGGACGAGCATCAACGGTCAATCAAAATTTCATTACAAGATTATGTAAAAGATGTAAAGTTTTAATACTTTTTAGGCATAAATTCTTTATCAACGATTACGACTAACCGAATACAGCGGTTCAGTTCGACATTTAACTTTTCACTCTTTTATACAATCTTGTAATGAAATTTTTGTCGACCGTTGATACCCGTCCAGGTGCGCTTAGTGTGATACCCGTCCGAACGGTTAATGGTTATATGTATTGACTACCAACAGTTGTCGAACCAGAAATAATTTGCGGCGAGTACGATGCCAGTGAGTCATTCTTTTATTCTAACCACAGTTCTAATCTTTTTTGAATTGCCGGTTTTCTCAGCTTCTCTAATTATCCTAAGTAAAACTAGCCAAAAAATGCTCCTACCAAAGAATTTTGTACTTATAAATAGAGACCGGATTTTTAAACATTTAAAAAGACTAAACGGGATCGTTTAACAATTTTTTTCGATACATGAATATGTATGTAGGTTTAATGAATTTTTAAGGAAAAAAAATTGAGCGCTCTAAGCATGAAAAAAAAATTATAAAGACCATTTTAATTTATCTACATGTTTAAAACCCAGTTGTTTCTAACTACCTAGTGGCTGCTTTAATAAAATAGAAATAACAGAGAACACAAATAACAGATTTACTGACTAATGAGAGCTACATCTTTTACAACTTTGTGTTTACTGCATATAAAGAAAAAATAGATTATACCTAAACAATAAAAAGAAAATATGTTAACCGGGGAAAGGCCACTTGGGTCTTGGACGGTTTAATTAAAAATAATTTGGGGAAAAAAGGACAAGAATAATTGTGTGTGTGCGTAACTTTACATTCCTTTCTGGCTTTCGTCGCATCTGCCAAGGAGGTAAAGGTCGTACTCGATGTATTGTTGTTCCTGAACGAGTTGGTTAATTCGTCCATTTATTTCTTTCACCTAGTCGAAAACAGGTTTAAGCAGTTTTTTGAATTACAAGTTTATCTTATTTAGCTAAAAGACGTTTGTTCAATATTTTTAATAATTTTTGACAAGAAAGTCAATTTCGGTTATACATGTGGATTGTTTATTTTTGAGACGCATAAGTAAATCACCCCTTCCAGTCACTAAATGGAATATTGCTGGAAAGAGATTTTTACCAAATAAATATTATGTTCTTACGCTAACTTTAAAACTGAACACTTGTCGCTTTGATTATAGATAATCCTTTGGTTTGTGATTGCGACCTTCAGTGGTACAAAAACTGGTTGAAAACACTAAAAGATAAGGATGATGAGATGATGCAGAAGAAACGCACAGTATGTATGATGAATCAGGAGCACAGAGAGTACTTTTTGCAAAATTTGCCGCTGGAAAAAATGAACTGCGTTCTGAAACCACCCTACGAGGTATCGTTAAGTGGTGTTTCTAGGACGGATACTTTCATAACTACAATCCTCTGCACGTGGACATTCATACTTGCGTGTACAGTTTAGCTTTAAGTTTATTTAATTCATGAACTGGGATATTACTAAGTTAATTAGCTATGTGTTAAAGTTATTGAATAAATTTTTAACTTTGTTGCTTTGATGTTAGTAGTCAATGAAAGAAGCTTTACGAATTTGTTATTGCTTGATATTACAGTTGTTGACATGGACTTTACTTATAATGTATAACCCGTTACTTTTTTCTTTCACAAAAATGTCTAGTTATGCTGCCAAGTGCGAGTGAAAAATGTATTGAATTTTGCCAAAGTTCAGGAAGCGTTGATAAAAGTGATTGTGTCTCTTTTTTGGCTAAATTCAATGGACCTGTGCACTTTGGTTGCATTTAAATTAGATCTAGCTTCTACATTTACAAAGCGAGAATTCTTCTTCATTTTACATCGGTTTGGAATAAAAATATAGTTGTTTTGTATTTTGGATAAGTTAAAATAATGTGAAGCGGTAATATGATGAAATAATTCTTGCTTTCGAAACCTATACAACACATATCAAACATTCCTGCCCAAAACTTACATAAAGCAAGGGGTTAAAAAATGCTTAGGGATCCACCACCCAAAAATATAAAAATTATCTATTGTGTCCCAATATTCTAAGTGTCATTTCTTGTCTTTTCTCTTGATGTGCAATGTTGTAGCTGTAATTATTAATGTATAGATTCTAAATCTTTTCGTTGTCAACAATGTTTTGGTTCGAGAAATCGCACATCGGTACAAAGACTCTATTAAAATTTGGGACATGGCCTATGACATATCACGGTGGTTATTAACTCGAATCATATCAAAGGTGCCGCAGTAATTATAGAAGAAAACCTAGAATTTGGGACGTCCTGTGAGACAGGGGAGTCTTGCTTAAGATTCTTTTCAGGATTGTCTTAAATTTTACGCTAAACTTTTTATACAACAAGGGAGTCTAAATTATATGCATGCTAGTTTGTAGGTATTCTTACCGTGTTAGTAAATATATTAAATGTAATAAAAGTAAAAGTTTTAATGGAAAATAGATATTGAAAGTAGTATAGAAATTTAAGATATCCATTGTGAGCTTTTATCATATCATATTTGTTAACTTAGGCTAAGAACTAGTTTTTAGTGTATACATTTGTCAATGCACTTATTGATAAGTGTTCCGATGAAGAAGAAAAATTAAACATTGTTTGCTATATACGTACCTAAAAATTTTTAGTAATAGAACATCATGAAATCATTTCATAAGTTAAAAAAAAGTAAATTGGTACAATACGTTTTAAAAAAGAACTTGCAAAGATAATTTTAATCATATTTAGGTGCTGATATGAAAATGGCTGTTTAGAAAAATGCTGTATTATTCATAATTGCACATTTGTTTTGACTTTTTTAGCTCATTAATTTTGATGAAGAATTGGATGTAGATTATAAAAAATAAAACGTATGCGATATACTTTCAGCTGTTGTTTATTGGCAGCAATTATATTTTAATAAAATATTGGCGTTCGTTATTTTACATCGGAAAAGATAATTGAAATTATCTTTGCTAAAGAATAGGAGCAATACGTTACACCATTTCGCAACCAGAAACCAAAACATATCTAGGAAAAAACTGCGATATCGTAGAGTTAGTTTTATATGCGCTAAGAAAGCAAGCAAATACGTGCAATTGATAAATGGAAAAATATTTTTGTGGCGATGTTATCGGCACGCCTTTATGGCTAGCTAGACCATTTTCAAGACATATCCGCCGTGGCGTAGCAAAGCTTCGCGTTGCTATGGGTGCTCAATGCAATATTTTTCTAAAATTTCTACAGTGTCAGGTCGCATAGGAACGCGAAGGGCGAAACCGGCATAAACGTTTTTTACAATTTTACCGTACTCAAGATGTTTATCTACGTCTACTTGTATAAGCACTATATTGGAGTAATTGTATTATGATTATTATAAACATGGCTGTTGTGTTTGTGTCATGTAATACAATATATTCAAGTTATTATATTCAATGTTTCTAAACAGATGTAATATTCTATGTATATGTGAGATTAAATAAAACTTTATGCTAATACCATCACTTTTTTTATTTTTCCCTGAGTAACGACCCTTAAGGAATGATTGTCAGCTAGATGTTTTCTTTTAACTTCTTTTCATATTATCACTTCTTTGAATAAAATGCAAAATTATTATTAATTATTAATACACCGGGTCAACGGAGTTTCTTCAATAACGTCTTTCCTGTTGAATATTTGAAAAAATGTTTTATACTAAAGTTTAAACTTCTGAAACTCAGCATAATTTAAAATTACTTTCATATATACAGGTTGTCTCAATTTGTTTATATTAATTAAAAAAAGAATCCCAAATTGCAACTATTTTATCATATTATTTTTTACAAGAGATTGCATATACAATATACACTGTGTCCACATTTGGATGCTCACCATTGGCATCTCGGTTATTAGAAGACATAGAGCAACGGTTAAGTGGGGAATGTTTTGCAGAATTCAATGCTCGCAACAAATCTCATTTCAAATTCACCATAACTTTTTTAAATTTTAAGATAATTTAAGAAAACCAAAATTTGACGATTTCAATATTCCTCAATAACTCGATAACACCTGATGTGACCGCTTCTAAACTTTTACATTGTTGAGACCCTTTTTTAAGACAAAGCTTTTGATGCAAACGGAAACCTCCGATTGTCATTTTTTTTCAAGTTATTAACGCTAACTTTTGTTTTTCATATGGCACCCATATTAGGTTTTTGATAAGTTAGACAGTCTTTAAAAAGAGCTTTTCAACGATGTATAACATACCCGAAAAATTTTTATTTTTAGGGGAGATATTAACAATAACATAAATTAATCCCTTAGTAGGCTATGAAATTATACACTCAATACTGTAAAATAACGAAACGATATTGACGTAACTGATATTTGGAACTACTAACAAACGAAAAACATCTGCTTCGAAACAAATTATTGTGGCGAGCCGCTCAGTGCTGCGTCACGCTGAGGGCGTCAGGAGGTCGGTTCGCTGTTGTGCGTCATCGGCCATCACGCCACCAGGGCCTACACCGGGGTCACATCGAACAGACTGGAATCTTCCCGCATAGAGAGTTCCAGACGGCGGCGAATGATATAAAATCGCCCCGGGTTGACTCACCAGTCAGTCGAATTCGAACAGCGATCGTCGAAGTTAGACTTTTAGTGTGTAAATAAATTGTTACAAATAAATTAGTTTTTAAGCTTTATTAAATTAAGTTTTTATCGAGTGTTTTATTCGTTTAAATAAATAAATTTAAACCCTAGAAACGTAACAGTGGTGTCGGTGTGGGGTTTGTGCAAATAAATAAACAATTTAAAGTAAATTAAATTTAATCAGATTATTAAATAAGTACAGTATCGGAAAAAAAACAATGGCTACGAGAAAAGTGTTGTTGAAAGACTTAAAAGTGGCCGAATTAAAAACCGAATTGGAAGAACGAGAGTTAGAAACCGGTGGTTTGAAAGGCGCACTTCAACAGCGTCTCCGATCCGATTTGTTGACAGCTGGCGAAGATCCAGAGACCTTCCTTTTCGAAATTTCGTGTGGTCCCGCCGATTTTAATAAAATCCTGAAAGATGAACTTCGAGAACAATCCAGAAATTTAGAGCAAAAGCTTCTAGAACAATCTGGAAATTTCAAGGACGAACTTCGAGAATAATCTGGAAATTTCAAGGACGAACTTCGAGAACAATCCAGAAATTTGGACGAGAAGTTTCAAGAACAGTCTGGAAATTTAGAGAAACTTCGAGAACAATCCAGAAATTTAGAGGAAAAGCTTCTAGAACAATCTGGAAATTTCAAGGACGAACTTCGAGAACAATCCAGAAATTTAGAGGAGAAGCTTCTAGAACAATCTGGAAATTTCAAGGACGAACTTCGAAAACAATCTGTAAACTTCAAAGACGAGTTGCAAACTAAATTGATGGAACAATCCAGAAATTTAGAGGAGAAGCTTCTAGAACAATCTGGAAATTTGGACAAATTACAGAATAAATTGTTGGAACAATCTAGAGACTTAGACGAGAAATTTCGAGAGCACTCCAGAAATTTTGACGAGAAATTTCTAGAACAAACAAAAGGACTCGAAGATAAATTAGTGGTAAAAATATCAGAAGAAACAAAGAACCTGCAAGAAAATGTGGAGGAAATAATATTTCAGCAGGATAACAAAATCAAAAATCTGGAACAAATCATGGCGGGGTTGCGAGTGTTCGGGGATCAGCCACCAGTAGAAACACTAGAAAATAATGAAACCCGAATTGTGGAAGGACCAGCAGAAAATTCGAAATTAAAAATAAAACCACCGACGTTCGATGGAAAATCTTCTTGGCCCAACTACTTCAAACAGTTCGAAGCAGCAGCAAAGGCGAACAGATGGACGGCCAGCGAAAAAGCCACTTCGTTAATTGTGGCCTTGAGAGGGGACGCTATCGATGTGCTACAGACGATGCCGCCAGAGGAACAAGAAGACTTCGACAAGCTTGTGAATAGGATGGAAATGCGTTACGGACAGGCCCATCTGACCGAGGTATACCATGCGCAGTTGAGGAATCGCTGTCAGAAATCCGGAGAAAGTCTTCAGGAATTCGAAGCAGACGTTGCGCGTCTGGCCCAGTTGGCATATCCCACAGCTCCTGTTGAATTCCTCAAATGTTTGACGGTGCAGACCTTCATAGATGGAATCCGTGACCCAGACAACCAGCAGGCATTGAGAATGACCCATCCGAAGACATCCAAGAACGCATTGGCTTATGCCTTGGAATTTGAAGCGGCGAGACGAGTTTCAAGAGGGCATGTCAAGGTTCGAGCGGCTATGGACTTCCAAGAGGAAGAAGAGGAAGAGTCCACCAACGCCAAGGTGGGATCTGCTAATAAGGGGCAATCCAAGGAATATGCCACCGCCGAGGATGTTCGCCGCATTGTGGAACAGGTTCTCAAGAAGAAGAAGCCGCTGGAAAGGCCAGGACGAAGGACATGTTCGCAGGCGATGTCCAAAGCCCAGACAGGATCCAAGGAAGCCACAGTTAAACTGAGCCGGGTCGGTGCAGAGGGGCAAACGTCGACCCGTATTCAAAGGCCCCCAAAGACGAAAGCCAACCAAGTAATATTCCTACGGCAGTTAACCAGCAGTGTCTTCGTGGATGTTACCATTGATGACATTCCTCACACCATGTTGTTGGATACGGGTGCGACGAAGACCATCCTAAGACCCGACGTCATTAAGTCATCTGGACGCACCGAGCCGACCAAGTGGAAACTGAAAACTGCAACTGGAACATCAGCAACTGTCCACGGTGAAGTAGAGGTTATCATCACCATTGGTTCAACTCCAATAAAACACCGTGCACTGGTGGCAGATATAGAGGACGAGGCAATTTTGGGCATGGACATGTGTGCCCACGGATTCCAATTGGACTTAAAGCGTGGCGTGATGGCGGTCAATAATGAGGAGTTGGTTCTACATCAACGAGGGGACGTGGCCGCTCGAGTAGTCCTCGCTGAAGACGTTGTATTGCCCAGCAGGACTGAGGTTATCGTCGACGCAAAACTGGACGGTGTTTTTCAAGATGGTCAAGTCATTATGGTTGAACCTAATACTGATGATCAAAGGATTGGAAGAGGAGTCCTCGATGGGAAAATGTTGTTGACGGCGAAGAAGGAAGTACCTGTCCGCCTGATGAACGTCAATTGTTTCTCTGTCAATATCAAGAAAGGAACAATCTTGGGAAGCTGCACCATGGTGTCCTCCATCTCCCGGCAACTTGAAACAAACGTGCCAGAAGCGAAAGTCCCAAAGAAATTATGGGAAATGGTTATGTCAACAGCCCAGGAATTGACTCCAGACCAGAAGACAAAAGCAAAGAATTTGATCGGCCGTTATCAAGATGTATTCGAGGTAGAAGATCGATCCAAGGGAAGAACTGATGTCGTGAAACACAAAATAGAGACTGGAGAAGAAAGACCTATCCGTCAAGCTCCAAGGCGATTACCGTTGGCAAAGCGTGAGGAAGCGGAACGCATTATTCGCGAGATGGAAAAGGATAATGTGATAGAACCATCAAGCAGCCCGTGGGCGTCACCAGTAGTGCTTGTGAAGAAGAAGGATGGGTCCACCAGATTCTGTGTAGACTACCGGTTACTCAACAATGTCACCAAGAAGGACAGCTATCCCCTGCCACGGATTGATGATACCCTGGACACCCTAGCCGGCTCAAAGATCTTCTCAACTTTGGACTTAAAGAGTGGATATTGGCAAGTGGAGTTGGCGCCCGAAGATCGAGAAAAGACGGCGTTTTCCATTGGTATGGGTCTGTGGCAGTTCACAGTGATGCCATTCGGATTATGTAATGCCCCAGCGACATTCGAGAGGTTAATGGAGACGGTTCTGAAAGGTCTGTCCTGGACAACGTGCATGGTGTACCTTGATGACATAATTGTCGTGGGAAAGACGTTCGACGACCACCTAAGGAACCTGGAAGGAGTGTTCCAGCGGCTTCGCGGAGCTGGCCTAAAGCTTAGCCTCAAGAAGTGTCACCTATTCCAGAAGGAAGTGAATTACCTGGGGCACATTGTTAATGGAAATGGAATCGCCGTGGACCCTGTGAAGATTCAGGTGGTGAAAGACTGGTCAACTCCCAGAAATAAACACCAAATAAGGAGTTTCCTTGGCCTGTGCACTTACTATCGGCGCTACGTTCCTGGATTTGCAGACATTGCTAAGCCGTTAACAAAACTCACTGAAGAAGGTCGTCCATTTGAATGGGACCAACAGTGTCAAATTGGCTTTGAACAACTAAAGCAGTACTTGGTTAGTGCTCCTATTCTGAGTTATCCTCTCCCGGAAGGCAAGTTCGTCGTGGACACAGATGCTAGCAACGTTGGGATTGGTGGCGTACTCTCCCAGATACAAGAGGGGCAAGAGAAGGTGATCGGCTACTTCAGTAAAGTCCTATCAGAACCGGAACGAAACTATTGCGTCACAAGAAGGGAATTGCTAGCCGTCGTAAAAACGATAGAACACTTCTACAAGTACTTGTATGGTAGACGCTTCCTGCTGAGGACCGACCACGCCGCTCTAAAATGGCTTCTCCGTTTCAAGAACCCAGAAGGGCAAGTTGCACGATGGATCGAACGACTTCAGGAGTACGATTTTGAAATTCAGCATCGGGCAGGAACTAGCCATCGAAATGCCGATGCTTTGTCGAGAAGACCCTGTGCCGAAGACTGTA
This sequence comes from Prosopocoilus inquinatus, assembly GCA_036172665.1. Classification (NCBI taxonomy): domain Eukaryota; kingdom Metazoa; phylum Arthropoda; class Insecta; order Coleoptera; family Lucanidae; genus Prosopocoilus; species Prosopocoilus inquinatus. The sequence continues at coordinate 50,242,075 of CM069870.1, forward strand.
AGCACTGTAGTCGTTTGGACGAGAAAGTAGCCACGACTGCGAGGACAGCCATTGTTGACGACAAATGGCAAGCCGAAGAACTGCGAAGAGACCAGGAGAACGACCCGGATTTGAAATTAGTGCTAGAGTGGAAAAGCAGGGACGCGAGGCCTACCTGGGAAGAGGTAGCACCATGTGTACCGTCCGTAAAATCATACTGGGCGCAGTGGGACTCCATAGTGTTGGATCGTGGTCTTCTGAGACGAAGCATGGAGAATCCAGAAGGCATGGAACAGAAGACACAGTTACTAATCCCCAAGAATAGGGTGCCAGAAGTTCTGAGGGAACTTCACGATGGAACTTCGGGAGGGCACCTGGGAGTTAAGAAGACTATGGAGAAGGTGCGCGAAAGATTTTACTGGGTGAACTGCAAGGAAGACGTGAAGGATTGGTGCAGAAAGTGTGCAGTCTGCGCAGCCAGTAACGGCCCCCACAGGCGGGGTAAGGCCCCCATGAGACAGTACAACGTTGGAAGTCCTTTTGAGAGAGTTGCCATCGATGTAGCCGGCCCGTTTCCAGAAACGAATGGTGGAAACAAGTACATCGTCGTGGTAATGGACTACTTTAGCAAGTGGGTTGAAGCTTACGCCCTACCTAACCAAGAGGCAGTCACTATTGCGGAAGTCCTTGTCAGGGAATGGATCAGTCGGTATGGTGCACCTATGGAACTGCATTCAGACCAAGGAAGGAACTTTGAATCGGCCTTGTTCAAGAACGTGTGTACTCTGCTCGGCGTACGAAAAACTAGAACAACTGCACTCCACCCACAGTCGGACGGAATGGTGGAAAGGTTCAATAGAACCATCAACCGACATTTGTCCAAGGTCGTTTCCAATCATCAGAGGGACTGGGACACGTACATCCCCCTGTTTCTAATGGCATACCGCTCATCTGTTCATGAGACAACAGGGGAGACTCCCGCGAAAGTGGTATTCGGGCGAGAGCCGAGACTGCCCTGCGACCTGAAGTTTGGTGTGAAGCCTGGCGAAGTCTCTGCCGACGAAGATTACGTGAGCAAATTACGCAGGAAAATGGATGATATCCACAACCAAGTGCGTCACAATATACAGACGGCCAGCGATCGGATGAAGGAGCACTATGACATCGACGCTCAACACGGGGGATACCAACCTGGAACACTGGTCTGGCTTTATAACCCCCAAAGACGTCGAGGCCTCTCCCCAAAATTGCAGACCTCTTGGGAAGGTCCTTACAAAGTGATGAAACGGATCAACGACGTCGTTTACCGCATCAAGAAGGTCCCCCATGGCAAACCCAAAGTAATCCACTTCAACCGGATAGCCCCTTACCATGGAGAAGCAGATGAAGGGACAGTACAAAGGGCGCAAGTTTCCGAAGTGAACTTCGAAACCTTCATGTCTCATCACGCCGAAGGAAGCAAGGCACGGTTTGGAGTGACCACGGAGAAGCAACAAGATCTCTTTAAAGTGCCACTGGAGTACAGTCTGGCCCACTGCGTAGCAGAAGACCTGAAAATGTCCAAAGGAATCGCTCAGGTGTTTAGGAAGAAATTTGGCCAAATCGAGGAGCTACGAAGACAGCATCCCATGGTAGGCAAGAGCTTGCAGATCATTGATTCGACGGCAGATCGGAGGCGCCACGTGCATTATTTAGTCACTAAGAAGACATCAAGCGGTAAACCTGACTATCAAAGTATGTGGAGAGCCCTATATAGCCTGAGGAGACAGCTAATAGAGAACCATCAGATGAAGTTGGCCATCCCCAAATTGGGCTGCCGATTGGACGGACTAGACTGGAGAGTAATACGAAGCATGCTGGAAGTCATCTTCCACAGAACGGGAATTGAAGTCCTAGTCTGCAGCCATCACCCACAGGCAACAGTCAGCAACAGCAAAACCGTAGACTGCTACTTCTTCCAGACGGGAAATTGCAAGAATGGGCCAGCTTGTAGATTCCGACATCCTCCTTCAAGAGTATCACCAGGAACATTTCGAGACGAAACGTTTTTAAGAAGGGGGCAGTGTGGCGAGCCGCTCAGTGCTGCGTCACGCTGAGGGCGTCAGGAGGTCGGTTCGCTGTTGTGCGTCATCGGCCATCACGCCACCGGGGCCTACACCGGGGTCACATCGAACAGACTGGAATCTTCCCGCATAGAGAGTTCCAGACGGCGGCGAATGATATAAAATCGCCCCGGGTTGACTCACCAGTCAGTCGAATTCGAACAGCGATCGTCGAAGTTAGACTTTTAGTGTGTAAATAAATTGTTACAAATAAATTAATTTTTAAGCTTTATTAAATTAAGTTTTTATCGAGTGTTTTATTCGTTTAAATAAATAAATTTAAACCCTAGAAACGTAACATTATTAATCCTGACGACATGCAGAACATCTGGTTCCAGCAGGATGGTTGCATGGCGCATAACAGTCGTGACGTACATTTTTTGAGAGAAAACTTTAATGAGAGTGCTTTCAAATAATGGACCACTACAATTGTTTGCAAGATCGCCCGACCTTACCCCCCCTTGACTTTCATTTATGAGGTACCACTAAAAACGAAGTATTTAATTTTGCACCGCAAAAAGCTCGGGGAATTTTAGAACAAAGAATGCTGGATGTGCTAAGATCATTAAACGAAAGCACACCTTGTAGTGTCTGCTTTCTTTACTTTTCTTTCTTTCATGACTTTTATTATCATTTCGTTATTTTACAGCATACTTAGCATATCTTTAAGCTTTCTCATTGGTGTTTAATTCCATATCCTACTAATTTCAAAAAGGGATTAATTTATGTTTTTGTTAATAATATCTAATTGAGATATTATTATTATATTTAATTAAAACTAACGAATTATGTGTCTTATTTTTAATGCAATGAATAGTCTCTTAAATATTTAATTTATTTCGTGGTAAAACACAAATGAAAATTTTTAATTTAAGGAATTAAAATTGATGTTTTGATTGACATTGACGACCAAAATTTAAAGCTCGCGACTGTACATATTCCATAGGGTTTTCTTTTACTTTGAACATACAATGTAAATATTTCCATGTTCAGTTTTAGAAAAAAGTGAAAATGCATTAAAACAAATGTGTTATGAAATGTAATGACGAATCTCAAATACTTAAAAGAATACTATAAAAGCGTATTGATAATCGAGGGGGCGGGGGCGTGAATCGTAACACAGCTTATCAGGGGGTTGCGAAACCTAAAAGTTTTGGAAACGCTAATATAAAACTTCCTTTAAATGGAACACCCTACATTTTATAACGAATTTGAATTTAAAAGATTATTTTAAAGTAAGTTTAATAAGGGTTCCCTATACCCAAGTCCAATAGTTTTTGAGACATTAAGCTTTATTTAAGGTTTTCAGAAAATACAGATGTAAATTTTATAATTATTATCTCATTAACGAATAAAGTTGGAAAACAGATATTATGGTACTGTTACAAGCTAAGTGGAAGGTACCTACCGCAGTAGCAAATTTTGCTTTTCATTAATTAGGGTTCTAGTAAAACTATCTCCATTTTGACAACAATTGAATGGCAATAACTTTTATTATTTTTTTTTGTCTTCGTTAGATCCTCCATAAAAATCCTTCAACTGATCATCGCTTTCCTCTACCGATTATTGACGGTTGAGAAGATATTTAATATTGTTTCAAAATTTCTGCTGTTTACAATATTAATTAAAAAATCAAGAGATCTAGGAATGAGCATATACTGAAAATTTTGAGTAAACTGTCAATTTGCTAGGTTTATTAAGTCCAGTTTGTATAAAATGATGTTAAACACATGATTACTTACAGGTCAATCAATAACGTGTAAAAAGAATTGATTGATAATTTTAAGTATTTTGTTAACTTTCGTCCGAAGATACTGTTTAACTACAAAATTAACTTGATCAAGTGATTAACAACGTTTTATACTATAAAAGCAAAATTTGTTAGTGTGGTATATACCTTCCATTTAGCTTGTAACAGTACCATAATTTCTTTTTTCTAACTTTATTCGTTAATGAGATAATAATTATAAAATTTACACCTGTATTTTCTAGAGATGGGACCCCCACCCGGTGCAATTGTTTGCACCGGTGGAATCACGAAATGCACCGACAATGCACCCGGTACATTGGATTCTTTGCCTGGTTGCCTATATTTACATAAGTCACCAAAAATGCTTCAAAATGACACCAAATAGCCGATATTTTGTACGGGCTTTCACTAGACAATTATTTTGTTAACGTTAACGTTAATTTCAAAGACTTACTCATTTTGTTCAGATTTTAAGCTACAAAGCTTACGGTTAAACTTAAAAAAGTTTACTATTCAGCTATTCATCCTACACTATGAAACATTAAACCTGTAAATCACCTGCAAACAATTAAATAACATCAAGAAAATATTATTTCTCGCTCGATTTGCGTGGGAAATTTAAATTTTTGAATGCACCCGGTACATTCATGTATGCACCCTGGTGAATGCACCCATGTGGGTGCTTTCAATGCACCCGGTTCATTCCCTGGCCCATCTCTAGTATTTTCTGAAAACCATAAATAAAGCTCAATATCTCAAAAAGTATTGGACTTGGGTATAGGGAGACCTTATTAAACTTGCTTTAAAATAACCTTCTAAACTCAAATTCGTTATTAAATATAGGGTATTCCATTTAAAATAACGAGGTTCCACACTGTACAGAGAAATTAGACAAACCATGGATATTTGACAATAATTTTAAATTATGCGGAGCTTCAGAGGATTAAACTTTTGTATAAAACAGTTTTTCATACATTCAACATGAGAGACGTTATGAAGAAACTCCGTTGCGTGACATACCCGGTATGTATATAATTAATTATATTTCTCGTTTTTGATTGATTGCGCATCACAGAAATTTTTTAAATTATAAATTTCTATTGTGAAAAAACGGCCATAGACTGCTTGTGTGCTTGCAGCCTTATTTAAAGTAAAATATTTCTCAGATTCCTTGCGAAAGATTTGAACAAGTTATTAGAAGTAGACTCATGGAAAAATGTGTAGCAATTAAGCGAATTATGTTTGATGATTCTATTTTTTTAACACACTTTAATATACATTTTCATCTGACCCGTTGTTCTTTTTTCCGGAATCGCTGCTGCAGCTTATAGCGTTTCATAGAATACATATACTTCTTCAGAGCCGCCTTGCCGTTCTCTTTGGTGCTTTAGTTGCTGATTTTCTTGCTGCTGTTACATTATAAAGACGTATGAATCTACGAATCAGTAGTAGATGAGTAAATAGCGGCAACTGCTTCAAAAAATTCTTTTTTTAACAAAGAACAAAAAAAACTCATGGCACAATGTGTTTGTATTGTTGTAATACCTCCGTGCCTTATTTAGATAAGGCACGGAAAACAGACAATTAGTTGTCTATTTGTGAAAATTGGTGATTTGGATTATAAACTATAAATAACAATTCCTTCTACAATTAAGTTTCTTTATCCCGTTATTTTCTTTATTTGCTCAAAAAATATGTATTATTGATAATTTCTATGAGAATTGATAAAAATAGACCTTTGACTACTAAATTTTTCTAACAGTTAAAAAGTTCACAATGTTGACGAACGATATGAAGTTCGAAGAAGAATATCTAGTTTAATAAAAGATACTGAAATATGAATGAAACATAAATTGGATGTTTTTATTTATTTTAGGTAATATGTGAGCCTTGACCTTCAATACCCCAACACTTGGGTTAGTTCGTCCAAAAACAACTGTTTATGGAGCAGCTAATTTTCCTAAAATCTAGCAACGTAGAATGGAAAATGTGTTACAAGATCTCCCTAACGTTCTGATTTCTTTGATAATAATAAAAGTATTTTTTTTTAAATCTCAAACCGGACAATAACATTTAATAATAATAAATGATATACTTATTTTCGTGAACGGTTTTGAGAATCTAATGCAGGCTCTGAATTGGTGTTGGGCGATACTTTATAAAGTATATTAGGAATCGTATCGTTCTTAAATGTATCGATTCATAGTACCGATACTTCAAAAAGCATCGATATTCGTAATAAATATCGATGATTTCTTCCTGTATAAAAATAAATTAATTATACAAATTTTCGCTTAGTTAAATACGTAGTATTTTATTATTCGATACAGCATATTGCACACTTCATTTTCTTGGATCGATCCACCGATATATTGGAAGACAAAGTATCGATTACAAAATATCGGGTATCGAACCGTAAAGTATCGATACTGGAAAGTATCTATACGTATCGACCAACACTATTCTGAATAGAAGTTTGGAAAAGATAAAATCACACGGGCTCAAGCTTAACAGAGGAAAATTTGTGTTTGCTACTTCGGTGGCCAAATTTTTGGACCATAAGATAGATGCCAAAGGTTTACATAAATCCGATAAACACGTAGAAGCCACACTTAATGCACCAAAACCTACGACACCTGAAAATTTTCTACCACTATTTGTCGACACTTTTGCCTGGACTCTTGCTACCATATGTAAATTTCATCACAGGTCCTTATGCCTTATGATTCTGCACTACCATTTCTTTTGGCAACTGACGCCAGTAAAATGGGTTTAGGAGATATCCTATCATACCGTTTAGGAAACGGCCGAGAACGCCCTATTGCTTATGCAAGCTGTACTGTGACTTCTACTGCGTTACTCACAAATTGATAAGAACACATTGGCTATTTGAGCAGTTCAATTTTTTTTTTATTTGTACGCTCGTCGTTTCACACTGATTGCGGATCATAAGCTCTTAACATGAATTCTGCATTCACAAAAGTCACTTGCGGTGTTATGTATCTGTAGCGTGGCAAATGGCGTGGATTATCTTTCGCATTTCGATTATGATTATTATTTCAACCAACAAAAGTCAAAGCACAGTCGGCCAGTGTAATCTTACACTGGCCGACAAAATGAAATTGGAAAAATGTATGCATGCATGGTGAAATGTTTTGGTTGAAACTGATGTAAGACGTCCAGTTGTTGAGATATAAAAACAGTTACGATACGTATATTTTTTCATATAAAACAAATTAGATGTACAGCAAATGAGCACAAATAAATTGTTGTTTGCATTTGTACGCACGCGCAGTGCCACAATCATGTTAATCAAACCACGCCAACCACGGAGCGAAGATTGGTGTACAGAGTGGACCATTTTTGATGGTTTTACAAGGTTTCACAGTTATTTATAGGAAAAGAAGAAAACCGTTTTCGCAACCCAATGCTATTTATTCAAGAAAAACTCAGTGGAGAAAACAAAAGTTAGCTATCTCGATTCGTTCGGGAAATATCGGCCGAAAACGAATTTTTCCGAAAAATCATTTCTCATAATATCTCAGTTGTGCCGGCTCGTGCTAATGATATTGCTCGTCAGACGTGAAAATATTCACACCTGGGTAGAATCTTCAACTGTTGAAAACTGGACAGGATCTTGGTCGTCAAGGTTTTAAGGCTCCCGAAATCCAGTACACTTTAGCAGCAAATTGTTTGTTATTTGAACACAGAGTTGAAGTGATACACCATCGCCATTACGATAATCGATTTTAAACGACTTACACTTAGCTCACACAGGCTTTATAAAAATGAAAGGTGTGACAGACATTGAACGAGCAGCTAAGGCTCATAATGAATGTGTTAGACATGCACATGGTCGACCTAGATTTCGTGAACACCATTGGGAGTACCCTAAAGTACCTCGAGACAGAGTGCACATTGATTATGTGGATCCTACAGCTAGAACGATGCTACTGATTGTTGTCGATGCTTACTGCTTACGGCTTCAAGCATTGCAATTTTAGACGAGTTGTTTGCGACTTACGTGTTCCTGTCACTATTGTTTCCGATGACGGATCGCAATTTAAATCTGAAGAATTTAAAACACTTTTACAATTGAGAGGAGTAAAGGCTGCGTTTAGTTGATGGACGAACTGTCAAAGTTTAACGACGACGGTCGGACCATCTTCTAAACGAAAAGTCTGACGCCATACTGCTTGTGGTCGGATTTCAAATCCCGGCCACTTCGTCCAAGCAGCTGATTGGTCGAACAACGTAAAATAATCACGCAGTAGACGAAACTGACAACGCCGCCCATGACCTATACGCAGAGAAAATACCGTAAGCAAACTGCTTCGTATCATCCATCAACGAATGGACAAGCAAAGAGGTACGTACAAACCGTCAAAGATACGTTTCGCGCAATGGGAGCTACGGCAGGCAAAAACTTGAACGAGTTTCTTCGACAATAACGCAGGACTCCATGCTCAAGTACAGGTCAACTTCCTGCACGACTTTTTGTGGACCATGACTTGGAGAAATCATGGAGAAACAACTTATTAAAATCGATGGACCATATCGTAGATTCCAACCTGGTGAATTTATTTATTTTCTTTCAGGTAAACCTCAGTTGAGAAAATGTTTACGAGACACGATCATCACATCCTTCAGAGATCTTCATTATGAGGTCGATTATTTTGCATCAAAAAGGGCAAAAAAAAGGACAGCTGCCACTCCAACAACGCCTGCAACCAACAATTTTGATCTTTTAGATTAAGTGCGCCTGCTGATCTCACACAAGATCCTACGAAACATTGTAGAGTGTCTACACCACGCAGATCAATGCGTATCAGACGACCTCCCGGTGGACTTTATAAATTAATTGCACAAAAATAAAAAGAAATCTTTCAAAAACTGTTGAATAGGTACAATTCAAATTATTATTATTTTTTCATAAACACACAGTAATAACAACTTAAATACCACTGTCCAAAAAATCTAAGAAATTAATTAGTAGAAGCCTGTAAAGTGTCCTTTCGCTAAAATAATAAATAACGAAATGGATTATAACACAACGTAACGCGGTTTTTGTTTTAATGGAATTATTTTTTTATAAAACATGGTAGGCGATGGTGAAAATAAAAAAATATCTTTTGTTTAGCTCTGTTGTCAATAGTTCATGGCGTCGTTTTTTGAATGTTTTCAGTTTATTATTTGAAATGAGTGAAAAACGTGTTTGTAAGTACTCAAATAATAGCTTCTGAAGTCTGGAAGGGTGAATATACAGCGTGGGACACGGTATATGTATAAATAAATTGTGTAATTAGTTCATTAGATTTTATGATATCCGTAAAAAAATTATAGAAATTTTATGGTAATGCGAAAGAAACAAAAACAAATTTAGAATGTTTTTAAAACCCGAAGCCGCTCGATCCTTATTTAAAAAAAATCTACTAAACTTCAAGCAGAAACGACATTTAAAGATATTTAGCAGTATTTTGATTTGTTGTTGTTTCGCGTTACCATAAAATTCCTATATTTTTACGGATATCACAAAATCGAATGAACTAATTACATATTTTGTATACTGGGTGTCTCATAACCTACGGAGGAGAATAAAAGGGTAGCTAGGGAAGATCAAATTAAAGATTTTTTCTTAATAAATTTTTAGTTTTATTTTAAGAGAAATTAATTAACAGGCAAAAGTTACTCTCTATAGTACTATTTTACGTTTTAAATTCAAATTTGAGGCATTTATGAGTTAATTGGACACAGCTTTACAATAAACAACTATATTAAAAAATTTAGTCACATTAAAGTAACAGTTATTTCATTTTTTCTTTTAATGCCCAAAACAGGTTTTCATCTTGTGCACCGCCTACTAATTAAAAACAAAACTAGGAAACAGATTCACATAGACATTTTATGAAAGGTGGTTATGATAATTTAGAGTTTAATATATATATTTAAAACAAATAAATAATAATAATAATAATAATAATAATAAGAGTTTTATTAAATCAACACATCAATATATATATTTAATATAATTTAATAATAAAGTTGTATTTTGTGAAATAATTTTAATTAATTAAGAGGTGTAAATTAAAGAAGAAATTAAGAAAGTTAAACTGCTGTAACTTTCTTTTTATTGGGTTTTGGTTAAAAGCGAATTAAGAAAAAAGCTGTATTTTGATGTCCTACAGCTGCACTTTCAATCTCCTCCATACGTTGTGAAACACCCAGTATTTATTCAGAATAACTCAGAGAATCGAAATACGTTAAAATATATGTCAATTAAAAAAGATTTTTTTTGCTAACCCTGTATGTAGAAAACACTGCTGCTGCTGAACTCTTAGCACGAATAAAATGTAGATTTTCTACAATGGCATAAAGATATGGAATGCCGCATGTCATTAAAGGTGAATTTTCTACATTCAAATTTAGATTTCTTAAAGGAAAATCTTGGGAATGCAATTGAATAACTTCGTTAACGTTTTCACTGAGACATTAAAACAATAGAAGACGTTACTGGGGACGATGTGATGCACTATGAAAGGCGATTATGTGTAGGGGTTATTAAGAGAAACAAATACTATTCCTAAACATCCTCTTAAAGGAAGTTACATGTTTTTTCTGTTCTTAAAGAAATAATACAATAAATGTTATTTTATTATCAATAAAATGTCCAATAAAAATCTCAAAATGTATTTAATCTTCCTTTCACTGAATTCTCTCTGAAATTGAAAAACGAATAGATAGATTTATAAAAACCAAGATTTATCTATTTTTCAATGTTTTGTACATGATCAAATACTAAAATCACGATAAACAAACATTTTTTTTGTTGCGTTTTGTAATCACTAATCAATCATACACCAAACGTCAATTTTCTTCAGTTAATAATCAATACTTTGAAGATGCTCGAAAATTCAGAATAGTTTGATTATGCAAAAACAACCTATTCTTTGGTCATAAACAAATTTATTGAATGTTAAAGATATTGCTTGAAACAATAAAGAATAAATTTTACATCACAAGTACTTAATAGATAAAAATAATAACAATATCAACACAAAAAACAAAAAAAACTAATTCACCTCACACCTAGACAAATCGCACAGCTTTACTTTATCGCTACGTTCAAAACATTATCAAACGCTTCGCGTTAATCCCTATTGTTTCGGTAACAGATGGTCAAATACAGAATCGATATCAACAATTGACAGAGACAGAGTAATATTTGGAATTATATGTGCTTTCTGCAGATTTGCACTGAATTTTCGCTAATCAAGTTAGTTATCAACATGTCGGCGATGCATATACCGACGCCGAAATTTAAAGACAAAATTGTCTGCAACGAAATAGTAGACAAGACTGCATGGTAAGTAACTAACAATTTCAACTTTCACAATTTCAATACTGAAGGCGAATTTTAATTATGTTTTAGGAGTTATAAGATTAAAAGGTTCTTTAACAAATGGAATCAATATATGGCGGCTGTTGTGACCGTGGTGTTATTCTTTTTATTAATCGGCGTCGTTATTTACAATATTGTTACTTCATCAAATTTCACTACAGAATCTACTGAATCTATAATGAAATCTGAAGTATTACAAAAGGCTAGAATTAATCCTTGCAGAGTAGCATGGCAATGTAGGGTGGAATGTACTAATATTCAAGACGGCCAATTTGTGGACGAGTACATAAATGAATTGGAGGTATGACGTATATTATTTTATTAAGTACAACAAATTCATTTTATACAGTGCTTTTTTAACTGTGGCCACAGGATTTTACACGGTAAAAATTTTGCCTCATGTTAACTTATGGTTTTCTCAAAATTAATTTCATTTTCTGACAATCAATTACAATTATAAGTAAAGGTTTCTCAAACTGTGGAGCGTGACCTCCTGGGGGCCCATAAGTCTTCAAAGGGGGGGAGGGGGACAGAATAAATTAAAAAAAAAATTAAACGCAATTTGCAACAAATTTATCATTAACTACTATTAACTTTATATATGAATTTCATTTAATGACGTATTTCCGGTTTCTTGAAATGTGGATAAACATAGTGCAGTTATATGAAGCACACGAGTTTTGTATATGTGTTCTTTTATGAATTTACTGAATTAAACTGTACAGTCGCGAGCAATAAATTTTGGTCGTCATTTAATTCTCAAAAGATGGCACAGAACTTGTATTTTATTAGAACTAATTATGAATGCTAAGTAAAGTCTATTAAATATTTTAATTTATTTTGACACTTTTTTGATAAAAGAGAAAAATTTTGGAATTAAAACTGACGTTTTGATTGATAGTGACGACCAAAATTTAAAGCTTTCCACTGTACAGGGTGGATTAATTTCGATGTCTCTTATGGGCATCTCCGTAACTATAAGAGATAGAAAAAAACTAGTTGCCAAGTCTCGATCTCTTTTTTGGAGATTAAGTCCATAGCATAAACAAAAATTGGCTATCTTCTTTTGTTTTCAAGTTATGGGCAAAAATTGACATTTTCGACTTTTCGTTCTTCGGTCATATCTCGTTTATTTCTAGAGATATTAAAAAACTGTTTGTGTAGTTGATTTTCTAGTATTGGCTTCATTTTTCGAGATATAACACAAAGTTTTGTTTTTTTTTAATGGAAATCATAGTAGGCAATGCCCTCATTAAATAGAGATTTTCTTTCTGTTTTCAAAAATATATACTTTATTGGGTTTATTTCTTATAATTAATAGGAAAAACTGCCAATTTTGTTATTATCTTTGCGTATCCTGGTCTCAGTAGGCTGGCTTTAATACAGTGTCGACATTTTCTTTGTTTTTATTAAATATTATCAAACTTTCAAACCTTCAGACAGTTTTGCCCGCGTAAAAAATTTTGTATTCACTTTATTTTACAAAATTCCGTTTGAGAAATGTAGCACCCATCACGACCGATCTGGCAAAAGCTTTTTTGTTTTTATTAAATATGAATGCACACAAATCTAATTTGATACATGTCCGAGTTTGTTTATATCTTACTATTTGTGTGTTTGTTTTTGTTTTTTGTGATTTTAATAAAATATAACTCAAGAGAAACAAAAAAAAGAAACCTTAATTTAGTTATTACTACATTTATGTTTATTCGGACAACTCGTTTTTGTGTTTTTGTGTTACCTTTTCGTTTCTCTTGACAACTTGTTTATTTACATTTTTTCACTCCTGATGAAACTATAAAGCGATAGCGAAACGTAGAGTGTTCTTGCGATTTCACAGTGTCCCTTTTAAAGTTTAAAAACTATTTTCTCTCACATATTTCATCGGACAAGAGTCGAAATTTTTTTTTGAAGTCATTTCTTGTCCGATGGACATTGTATAAAAATTGTTTTCAACCTTTAAACGGACACTGAAAATTGCACGAACGTTCAACGTTTGTTCCTAACGAAGCTATCAACCGATAGTGAAACGTTGAGTGTTCGTGCGATGTTGACCATTTAAAGATTGAAAACAATTTTTCTATAAATTTTCGGTCATAACACGTTTTAATAATACATAGTTTAAAATATTCTTGTTAAAATGTTAATGAAAACGTGATGAATGACAAACTCATTTTCAATAGAAAGTTAGATAGAAGCTCTTGTCAGAACGGTCGCTGAAAACGATAAAACGGAATTTTGTAAATTTACGCGAATGTGAAATTATTTACGCAGCCAAAACTGAAAATATTTGAAAGATCTTTAAATTTTTTTTACAAAAAAAAATCGTCACCATATTGAACCCAGCCTGTTGAGATTAGGATATTTACGCAAGGATAATAATAAAAATGACAGTTTTTCCTATTAATTATAAAAAAAACCCAACAATATATATTTTATTCAAAACAGAAAAAAAATCTCTATTTAATTAAAGGTTTAATTAATTTAAGGTTTCTCTTTTTGTTTCTCTTGAGTTATATTTTATTAAAATCACAGAAAACAAAAACAAACACACAAATAGTAAAATATAAACAAACTCGGACATGTATCAAATTAGATTTGTGTGCATTCATATTTAATAAAAACAAAAAAGCTTTTGCCAGATCGGTCGTGATGGGTGCTACATTTCTCAAACGGAATTTTGTAAAATAAACTGAATACGAAATTTTTTACGCGGGCAAAACTGTCTGAAGGTTTGAAAGTTTGATAATATTTAATAAAAACAAAGAAAATGTCGGCACCGTATTAAAGCCAGCCTACTGAGACTAGAGTACGCAAAGATAATAACAAAAATGTCAATCTTTTCTATTAATTATAAGAAATAAACCCAATAAAGTATATATTTTTGAAAACAGAAAAAAAAATCTCTATTTGATGAGGGGCAGTGCCTACTATGATTTCTATTAAAAAAAAACATAACTTTGTGTTATATCTGGAAAATTGAAGCCAATACTAAAAAATCAACTACACCACTGAATTGTATTCGAAAAAGTGTCGTAATAACGTTCAAACAGTTTTTTAATATCTCTAGAAATAAACGAGATATGACCAAAAAACGAAAAGTCGAAAATGGCAATTTTTGCCTATAACTTGAAAACAAAAGAAGATAGCCAATTTTTGTTTGCGCTATTGACTTAATCTCCAAAAAAGAGATCGAGACTTGGCCACTAGTTTTTTTCTGTCTTTTATAGTTACGGAGATGCCCATAAGAGACATCGAAATTAATCCACCCTGTACATACATACACATATCGTTTTATTTTTACTCTGAACATACAATGTGCTCTTATTGTCAGTTATGAAATGCGAGGTCATGAATAATGTCTCAAATATCGCGAAACCTTAAAGTTTGAGAAACACTGACCTAATTTATTACAAATTACTCGTCGCCAGAATAACAGGTGCATCTTTAATTAATTTAATTATTTTAATATTAAAAATGGAAATATCAATCGAGTAGGTCAACGTTAGAAAGAAATTAGTCTCCGTCTAAAACGTCTGTACGACGAATTAATTTTTTGACTTTGACCTACTCGATTCACATAGGTATGCTCCTTAATAATTTAAGTTTTTCACATTAAATTAATTAAATTAATGACACACCTATTATTCTATAAGTTATAGATGTGTTCTTTTTACCTCAAAACTCAGAGTAACTCAGCGGCACTCAATAACCTTGGAAATTTGTATGTTTCTTTACACGTTCATTGGTGAGATTTGGTGAGCTTCCTCAGCATCAATCAAATAGGGATCTAGGTTAGAATGCTTGTATACGTAATGGCCTAATGTCTCATTTGACATTTGAGCGATGTCAGTGGAATTAACTTGTTTTTTTAGGAACGTTTTAACTCAGAAAATCTCACCTCACTTCTGATATTTACTGATCTGAATGGAATTGTCATGTAATTGATTATTAGAAGAAAAAAAATTTGGTTAAAAGTTTTAGCAAAACGTAAGTTAACATGAGGCAACATTTTTAGCACGTTAATCATAATGGCGACAGTAAAAAAGAACATTATAGTATTTTTAAAGCAAATTATCATGTCGTTTAATTACATAAAAAATCTTTAATGTTATTATTTTATTACCATTTCATAAGTAGTTTTATTTTTACTAGTTCGAAACTTAATAATTTTCAGTTGCTTCTGTCTTTTGCATGCAGAATAAATGCCCCTAATATTTTCTTACAGGTAAAATGTGGAAGTTTAAGTCTGAGAATCGAATCGACGTGCTCAATAAATTGCGTCTTACCAGTTGGTTGGTTACAGAACTTGACCATTGGAATTACTTTAAATGATCTTAACTTAAACTGGTCCATTAGAGACATAGAGGATGGAGCATTTACTAACTACCCTTTTCAAAGTTTAACGAGTTTAACATTTGAAGATAGCAGAATTACAAACTTACGGCGGAATTCATTTAAGGGGCTTCGTTTAAATACTTTTTCTTTTCGATTTGTTGGCGTACAAGAAGTTACGATCGAGAAAGGTTTTCTAGCAGACATGAGTGCAACACTTCAAAACCTGCAACTCAATCATTGCTTCTTGAATGAAGACTCAATTAGAAATGTGACATCTGCGGCTGGTGTGTTCCTGGGAGGTTTGCAATTACTTGATCTTAGATATAATACAATAAGGACAATTCCGCCTTTAGCGTTTCAGAATGCAAATGCATTGCGGTCACTTTATTTAGCGGGGAGTACCATAGAAAGTGTAGACGTGCTAGCATTTTTTGGTTTAAATATGTTGCAGCTGCTTCATTTGGACAATAATGTTTTAAGCACGTTACAAAATGGCACTTTCACTTCTCAGATGATTCAAACCGCAAATAATATTTTTTTAAATAACAATCGTTGGAATTGTAACTGTAAATTGCAATGGTTAAAAGATATGTACCTCAATTACAACATAATTAACAGGACAGATCCTCCTATATGTTCCTTTATAAATGGTGAAGCTTGTTTGGCTAACAGTTGTGCTTTCGAGAATGTGATATTTTGTAATGAAACATCATCTGGAAACGAATCAGAAGTTACAACGGGTAAAACCGAAATTAACACATGGGATCCAGATACCCAACCAACCACAGCAACACCAAATTTAGGGAGAGGAGTTTTGAAAATAGATTGCAGGGATATAGAAGAAAATCCCATTCTTATTTCAGAAACAATTGCGAGAGATTATGTTCACACACAAATCATACAGATACGAGATAGTTGTTTAAAATTTGATTTTTATGAGTTAGAACCTGATCCTTTAAACGTGGAAATAAGAATTAGTGGCGACATAACAGATTACCATTTATTATGGTTTAACAGTCACCAAACTTCAGATACAGGTTGCATTACAAACATCAGCAGTAAAGTATTTTTGAACAGACTTAAACGAAATAACACGTATACAGTCTGCTTAATTTATCAGAAAAACGAAGTTGTTTCCCCATATGATTGCTTTGGTTTCCAAGTGAGAGTAGAATGGCCTTACAGGTGCTTTATAATTAACAAGTGGATAGAATTAGTGGTGAGTTTAGCAGTGATTTTACCTTTAATTTGTTGCGCTATAAGTGCACTCATTATGTTCTATTGCATCAGACAAAATCCAAGTTTGATAAAGGGTAACAAGAAGGTCATAATAGTCGAAGATGCAACAACTGATAAGAGAATTTTGCCTAAAGATCACGACAGGGCAAATTACCCTCCTCCTTCTATCGGTACTTATTCATTAGGAAGATCGACTTATCTGACTGCCAATTACCACCCCTACGCAAGAGTCAAATATAATTATAGACCGCCAATTTTAAGGAGTGTGTCGGAAGAAAGCGTCTTAACGAACAGCTACATTAATCCGCAAGCACCAATTCCATCTCAACTTCATACTTTAAGATTAAACGTCCGATGCAGACCAAGGCTGGATGAACTGATTAGAACACAAAACGAATACGAAGAACCACCTGCATTACCGCCTCTAAACAATCAACAAAGTAAAGTTTTTCCTACTGAAGAGAATCCTTACAGTTCGGTCTAATTTACTGTAATACGTTTACAAGTGGTATATTTGATTATTTACCCCAAAGCCTGTGATATTGCAACTTTAATAAATGTTTTTTCCCCATAAAACATTATTTGAAAGTACAGAAAATAAAAAAGTATATGTATAAATATGAAATTGTTTAATAATTAAAATACAGGGTGATTCAGAATAAGTGTCTGGCCCATTAGGAATGCATTTACTAGGGCTATTCAAGTATGAATTTGCAAGAAATAAATTTATCAGAGACATTCCAAAAGCCTTTGAGTCCAAAATAGAAATTATGATTCACTTTTTGTGTATGCCTAAACAAGTTTGATGTTCGAAAGAATGAATTGCGTGTTATACATTTTTTCAGCAGAAAGCCATAAACAAAAAAGTTTTGCTTCAAGGTTTTCTACTACGCGAGGGTTCATTGCTCTTATGAAGCAATACAGCTGGGCCAGTGTCCATTAACTAATTTATATCCTGAATTTTCAATGCATTTTATCTTAAAAACTATGCATACAAGTCCCTTTGTGCATAGAGACTTTTGTTTTGTTTTTTCGTGTACTACCTGTGGTTAACTTATTTTGAATCACCCAGTATGTATATTTAACAAATGCAGCTTACTTATTGTTAGCTCTTAGTGATATTAGTAATATTAAAAATAGGGATGTGGGTTCAATTTTTCAAAAGATCGATTTTTTTATTTTGTTCATATAGATTTTATTTATGACATCGAACCAAACTTTTTTCTGTTCAATTTTGCACAAAGATTACGGAGCGAATTTTAATAAATTTTAAAAAAAGTCTTTTTTCAAACTACAAGACAATTAAACACCAAATGAATGTTAAATAGATTGCGCACAAATGTTTAATAATCTCATGCAATAAATATTATTAATACAGGACAGAATTATATATTTTGTTCGGTTGATTTCGAACGAGGCGGCAATGAGAGCGTATGCATTCACAAGTTGTTGTAGCATTATATATTTGCCCCCTCGGTTGTATTTAATCGAACAAAATATCTAATTCCGTTCCATAGTTATTAAGTAGTTATTAAAAATACAAATAACTTAAGTAGCAGTATTAATTTTTAATTATTGTTACAAGAAGTAGTAAAAGAAAAATGATTTTTTTTCATAGAAAGAACTGAAAAAATTTTATCAATGCTCTTAGGAAATGCAAAAATCATGTACTTTGTAAAGGCAAATTAATAAATAAGTTTGAGCGTAGAATTATAATTTATTTACGCTAACAAAGTAATGGTGGATAGATTTCGTGCTACGTCTCTGCTGATGAAGCCCCAAACAGGGCTTAAACAGCTGTACAGAGGCTGCTCGAGGTTTTTACTGCAATCAAAAACGATTTGCAACAAAATTTGTTAATAAAATATTTGCGAAATTAAATCGTGAGTTAAATGCACCATAAACGTCAGATTATGACAGATAACCTTAAAAACACTAGATATTAGTGTTTATATTTACACACAAAAGCATAGAAATTAAGAGAATTTTTAATTCGCCTATTGGCAGCAGTGCAATCGTTTGACGTAATATCAACAGCGACAAGATTGTAGATTGTGAATAAAAATACCTATTTTATACAAAAAAATTAAACCTAAATCCTTCCACTCCAAAGAAATTGTGCTGTAACACAAAAATCATTTTAAATAATTGAGTTGAAATATCCGTAGTTTTACACGTTAATGAAGCACATAATATCTGTCAGTATTAAACCGTCAATAACCGGAAGTTGTTCCAGTTGTACAATTGCAAGCATTAAATTGTTACTATCAGTCAGAATATCAAAATATCAGTTTAAATTCCAGAAATTAAAAATATTCAGATAAATTCAGATAAATATCCTACCATCTACATCTACATCTACATCTAAAAGTGTTGAAAATAACTTGAATTTTTAAGAAATTATATCCAATATTCAAAATTAAGACAATAAACTCCTTACTTTTAGTAAAAGACAAGTGAGGCACCAATCTTTGACGATCAATGACGACCGAAATTAATTGCTAGCGACTGTACCATTTAAAAATTTAAAATAGCTAGAAAATTGAGATGTTACTAAGAAAAGAAAGTAATAAGTACAGAGAGGTTACGCTGTAGTTTGTGGTTTATTCTTAACAATAGGTTTGTCCCTTTCAAAATTTCGAGTTTTGAAACTTTCAAATCAGTACTAAGAGTGTGCAATATACACAATTTCAGGCTGTAATATAGGTATGTTTCGGCACTTCTTAACTTTCCTTGTAATTGATGACTCTTCTGTCATTAATCTTTATTGTGGATTGGTTTGCATGTCAATTTGACACATCTATAAGCGTTCACTAGACTCAGATAAGGCCTCATTCTCACTGAGCGCGTCTGATTTCTCTAGCTAATGTTGCAAACGTTTTAAGGGCGACCGCATACTTCGTACTTTTTAAATAGGAAGAAAATATAGAGTGTAGATAGTACACTCTATATTTTCTTCCTAGGCGGAATTATTCATATTAGAATAACGTGTTACACGTAACTAACAGACGACACAAAAATTAGGACTTTCCATATTACATATTTGTAGTCTGAGGAAATAAAAATTGATTGATTGATTGAAAAAATCAAAGTTAACTAACTAGTTTTTGTTTTAATAAATAAAAAAAACACAAATAACTGAACGATAGGAGACAACTTCGCGCGTACCGCCTATCAAGAAAAAATAGACAATGGGTAAATAAAACTGCTTGGGTAAAACTGACCTTATCTAACACAGAAACGATGTAAAATGCGGCATATAAAAACGCGTTTGTCGAAAAGTGAAAGTGAATCGATTACACTAGCCTGCGAAAAAATATATTTCTTTTGCGGATGAGATAAAACTATGTGCTCTTCAAGGATTTCAACATTATAAAAAAGAATCTGTTATTAGTTTTTTTCTATCACATCAGGATTCCAAAAAAAAAAACTATACTTTTTAGAGAGTTTTTGTTTACATTTTGTACGGTACTTGTACACATTATTATCAGACATATAAAAAAATGTTAATTGCAAAAGTTTTAGAACCGCTAGAATTTACTAAAAAAAAAAAAGTGACGATTGAAAATGAGAATCAACTTTGTTATTCTTTTTAATGTCGATTTTTGTCCAATTTTAAAACTGTTCAGTTAAAGTTTTAAAAACTATTTTCTTTGAAATTTTAGATTAAAAATTCAGTAAATTTTCTCGAATTAAGTTCATCTTTTTACTTCCAAAAATATATACAGTCGCACCTCTTTAACTCGAACCTCCACCAATCGACGTTTTCTGTAAGTCGAAATTTAGTGATGGTCCTTGCACATTATATGTAACTGCTATCTATTTCTTTAAGAGGAAATTTCTATAACTCGTAATTTTCCGGTTCCTTGAAATTTGAGTTATGGAGGTTCGATTGTAGTTTGTCTATCAAAAGCCCGGTACAGTGAAGGTCGGCTGTAGTGAATCCATTTGTAGAAAACTCTAGGTTATAACCCTACTAAATACATACTTCGTTTTTATTTACCGGTTATAAGGAACTTTGGATATAGCAAACCTATTTTGGTGTTTTTCTGGGTTCAACCACAAATGTGGCAAAACTGTTAGAATCATTTAGACAACGTCTTTTAGTAACATCTACCTTATCATTCATTTTTTCTCAATATTTGCTTGAACAGGAACACACGGTATAGTACAAACTAATATTTTGTATAGCATGAAACGTATAAACACTTAAGCACAAATCTGTTAATAATAACAAGTGGAAATGTGCAATAACAGTTGGCTTATCGAAAATTATGATTGAAAAACCTACTTTGAAATATTGTTATTTAAAAAAAAGTGGTGCGTGATGAAAAAATTATTATATTTTTCTCGAACTCAGGAACACCAAATCTACTAGGTACATCTAGTTTTATGTCATCCGCAAAACCTTCGCAGGCTAGTGTTATCAGAACTGAAACAACTACACAAAAAAAGCATAGCCTACTACTCTGTAAATTGATTATAACACTTGTTTTACAGAAATTACAAAAATAAGCCTTTTTGTAGTTCGCCACAATTCTCTAAAAAAATGTCGCTATCTATTCACAAAAATGTCGCCACAATTTAAAAATTTTTTTTAGGGGGATTGCTTTAATGACTCTAGTAAAAAAAATATCTGTTAAGGTATATAAACTAGGGAGCGCATCTATTAATTAAATAGCACAAATCTTTAAATCTAGTAATGAAATAGTTTAAACAGCGACATATTACGATAGCTTTTTGACCTAACATTGCATTAGGATTGACACATTCAAACCAGTTTGCTACATAACAAGTCATCCCAAGCAAGGCAGCCATGCTTGCTGTCGAAAATGATTTGCAACCAAGTTTCTTAAATCCAGTGTAATAAAATTTCTAGAAAATAAAATTAAGTGCGTTTCTGTACACTTCCGTGCAATAAAATAAACTACATTGAAATATTACAGTTTAAAGTGGTAAAGAAGTAAAGAAAAAATGTACATTTTTCAGAAAAAATCACTAGCACAGAGTCAAATGAAAACATTAAAAGTTCCTTCAAATTTGGACGGTTCACAATTTAATATTCTGTCAAATAGAACAAACGCAGACCTAATAAAAATGAAAAGTAAAATATTTTGTTCAGTCTCACAGTGGCTTTCATAGCACTTAGGAAATTTCTGTGCATTTTTTCCTAATTAAAAATAAATACTTTTGCGAGAAATGGAAAAATATATTCCAAATAGAAAAACTTACGTACAGTAAACTCTTTTTAAAAGTAGATTTTGAGTGAAGTAAGATAAAATTTTACGAATTTTTTGTACTGGTATAAACTTTTACTGTGTTTATAGTAAATAATAAAGAAACAGAATTGAGTATAGAGGTGGTCTACGTTTCGCTAGAGATTACACATTACACATTTCTTTTAATTTTACATTATTATTAACTATCTGTAGTTTACATGTCTGTCTACATTTCATTTGTGACATGTATTGACAATGAGAGAAGTTGTTTTTAAATAATCTGATTCAATTAAAGTTGTAAACGCAGCACGGTTATTTTACTTAAAGTATGTATTATTCGACTACTTATGACATTGATTGGCTTACGTATGAGACTATGGCCGTATTCTCAACTCGTCTTTAATTTAGCAATGCCGTGATTAAATTCTTTCTCACTCCCTTACTCATGAAATTCGCATAAAGCTCTATTGTTTATGTTTATTTTAATCACGGCTTTAGTTAGAGATGACTTTATTCATGAGATGAGAATACGGCCCTATTCCTTTTCCCTATGTGCGAACTTGAGAGGTATACAGTTCTTCAGACGTAATGATTATTTATTACGTGTGTAAATGAATGTTCCTAAATAACGTCATGATTTATTTTTTATTGTCATGCTTGAAAAAGGGCCGGTCTCAAACAGTGAACTTGCGTAAATCAACAGAATAGTTTAACTATTGACAATAAGTTGACATTTATAACAAATCTCTTTGCTTAATAGCACAGTCAAGTATATTACAATCTTTTCAATGGAATCGTATGTGCTAACCTTTTGATAAAGATACTTACTTACTTAACAGACATATTCACAAAACCAGTAAAACATTCATATGACGTTCTGACGGTTTTCACGATAACTTTAAATTAACGGCACCATCTCTTGATACGTGATTTTCTTGAGTAGCTGTATTGTACAGGTGTTACAAACTTTTAGAAAAGTGTGAAACGCCCCTTTAAATTAATTTTATCTAGAAAATCTCTTAATATTCCGTTTTCATTCCGCATAAGTTAAAATTATTTTCAAATATACAGTTTATTCATCTAAAAAGCTACAAGCTTAACTTATTATTTTTTAAATGGGACACTGTATATTTTATTGCAATTTTGGTTAGCTCTTGAAGAAGTGATAAAAATTATATAACATTACAATTACTTATTTTTTGTATTTACCAAGTTATTTTTAATTTTATGCACAAAATGGGTCATTCTATCGGCTGCCAAATTGTCAATTTTAATTGTACACAATTAACCTTGGACCAAAATATTTCAAACTTCTTCTTCGTTTACAATTTTCAGCAATTTTAAAAATCTAGCGACTATCAACAACATTACGATTCAGTTCGCACAGTTCGCAAGATTGGAACACCTGAACAAAAGAATAAATTATATATTAGATTTTCATACCGAACCACAAAGTAGTGATTGATGAATTCGAGTTAATTAATACCGAGGAAGAATGGATCTGAAGAATGAAAAGGAATAGCTCCAATGAGTGTTTTACTTCGAATCTGCTTTACATAATTTTCATTATTTTTATTCCTTCCATGTTGAGTAGTTATTAAATTCTGAGAGAATTTTATAAATTTTGATTTATTTCACGGGAATTTTTAATTCTAATGTTACCCCGAAAGCCTTTGCAAAACAAAAAAAGCAATCAAGTCTGTATTGAAACTTTAGATGTCAGTTGCTAGACCGTTTGTCGTCAACTAGCTATCGCATATAACTAAGCATAGGATTTGAATATTTTGTCCGATTCAAATTCTAATGCAACGGCAAAATTGTGATGCTGCAGCGGAGAAGTCCTCCAGACACTCCTTGTGTGTTAATCGAGTATTGCCGCGAAAAAATAATGATGCGAACTGAATCGTAAATGCGGCTCATATAGCATCGTAAAAAGCTGCTTAATGGAGGATGATCAAAAAATGGTTTAAATTGACTGCAGTCCTTTTCCGCATTAATATAATTCTCAGACGCAAATTGTTGTAAAATTTTAAAATCTGAATTTTTATCAAATACGGATGTAACTTTTTATCCTAGGCGGTAGCCAAACTCATCAGGAATAGATTTAAAACTGCTGAGAAGATTATTTAATTTTGTTAAGCCCTCTTTTAAGCGAATATTTTGATTTTCAAAATATGTGATGCTTTCTGGTATAATTTTAAAATTTTAAGATGATTGTGCATATAATGTAACTGACTAGATAAATCGGGATTTGTACGTGCACTTTTACATTGCACAATACTTTGAGAATCATTGTTTAAACTAAAAATTACATCAGTTATACATTTTAAATTCTCTGATAAAAAAGAAAGCTTCCAACCAAGTGCCCCAAAGAGTAAAAATAGGTGCCGGCGGCAAAAGCAAATTAGGATATTTTTCTTTGTATAAGGAGATTCTTTGAGAGGCTTTTAAGATTTTCTTAACCAAGCTGATTAATTTATCGACATTTGAAAACTGTTCTCGAATAAATTCTGCTATACTATGTAGTGCGTGAGACAGACAGGTTATGTGTAATACGTTAGGGTACTGATTTTTTAATATTTTTCCAGTTTTGATCATGTAAGGCCCAACATCGCTAATAAATAAAAGAAAATTTGATTTTTGGTGTCTGCGTTTTCAAAAATAGCATCAAAACTTTCAACGATAATTTTGCTCATTATTTCAGCGTTAACTTTCTCGCTTATTTTACGTGCTATTAAATACGGTTTATAATGAATTGTTGGGTGCAGTATACCAACAACAACATTTACTACACAGTGCCGTTAAATGTCTGTTGTTTCATCAGCAGAAACCCATATAAAAAGTTCAGCAACATTTGTCTTAATTTTGCTCATAACTGTTTTATAACATTTAGGTACACACTGTTTGCGTATTGTCTATTCGTCAGGGATATTGAATCCTTAGTTCTTTCACATTTCTCCTTCTGTGCACCTCTACTCAACAGCTGTCTTGATTCTTTGTCTGAATATCGCATTCAAAAGGTTCAAAATGCTTGTATGCGATACATTTTTGGAATTCGTAAATTCGAGCACATATCTCATAAGCTTATAGACCTGAAATGGCTGAATATGAAAAATCGTCGGCTACTTCAAACAGCCTGTTTTTATCATAGTATTATCTTGTCTAAACAACCATCTTACTTGTACAGAAAAATTGTCTTCCGTACAGACATTCATAATATCAATGTGCGGAATAAAGGAACACTTACGCCACCTCTACATCGTACGGCGCTTTTCGAACGATGTTTCAAGTACCAAATTACACAGATTTACAACAATATTCCGTCACACTTAAAAAAATTTAACGTCTCCAATTTCAGAATCTATTTCTACGATATCTTATTTACCTTGCAACAAGATAATAGCTGTTCCTCACAAATTTAATTTAACATCAAAAACACTTTTTCTTTCACAATATTATTCTTTCATTGTATTTTTCTTACATCTGATTACCCTTCAACTTTACTTTTTTTTCGTTGTGATCACAGAACATCTTTATCTGCATATTTTTTTCTCTCTTTTTCTTTTCTTTTTTCTTCTTTTATTTTTTAATTTTTTTTTGTTAATCTTTAAATTTAAGCCCTTAGTCTTAGGCGTTTATCTTATTACTTTGTCATTCTTATTCAAGGTTTGGGTGGGAGACCACATATGTGAGCCCCACCTTTAGGTTTCCCCGCTTACATTACGTTACATTTATAAATGATGTTCTTGTGTTTACTGGGAAATAAAGATGTCTATTATTATTATTATTATATGTCTGTTAGTATATTTTTTCTAAAAATTTGTCAATACGGAATTTTGTAACTTCGATAGAGGTATATTCGCTGCCACAAAAGCCTCACATAAGTCATTACAAAAATTATCCGGTTCTAAATTTCCCTGTTGATGCATTTTTGTGCGAACGTGTTGTGTTAGTTGTGACTTTTGTATGCAATTAATATCTATTTTACAAACGTTACAACACACAGCAAAAGAGTCTATAATGATAAAGCAATATATCCATTGAAATAATGTGGAAGTTAGGAAATAATGTAAGAAAAAATGTAAAAATGAGATGAGATGACGCCGACTTATATTATTCCGACCCGTACATATAACATTCGAAATTACGTTATCAATTTTGTATTCGGCAAAATAAGGTTACTACAATCATTGTTGATATGTTGATCACAAAGCATCTTAGACTGCGCTAATGAGTCTTTTAGCCATTTCTAATAAAATTTACAAGTGCCCCCACTAAGTAAAGGTAAACGACCCTTAAAATTATTCGAAAATTGAAAATTCGAAATTTTGCGTTTCTTCCATCATTCGAATCTTTTATATCCTGACAAAACAAAACTTTTAGAACTGCGTAAAAACGTGAATTTTTATTATTTGTCCAGTTTATGTTGAGAATTTGGAAGTAGTCCTTATGATTTAAACATTTTATTATGTGGTTCATTTACTAAATATAAATTTAATATTAAATTATTTCTAATAAATTTGGATAAACTATTGCAAACGAAGAAATGGAAATACTTTAAAAGACGCAATACTGTAGACACAGACTATCAAATTTGAATGCCAGCAAGCGAAAGCGGCCATCAATTGCTTTGCATACTGATAATAGTTATTTACAAACCGATCGCGGAAATTTTTCCCGCTTGAGCGTAGCTTTAAAGCGCGAGCGACGTAGGAAGGAGCGCTTCATATGCGCGAACGCGGGATAATGATATTATATTTTTTGAAACGAAAAGGTATAAAAATTTAACTGCAAACACTTTCATACAGGTGTCCCGTAAACCCCCACTAAAGATTCAGATAGCACACTCCAGTATCACTTGAAGATTCCAGAAAGAAATTAAATATAAATAAAAAAATTAAAAAAAAGAAAAATAAAAAAATAAAAAATAAATGTAAATGTTTTCAGAAAAATTTTGTGCAAATCGTTTTTGATTGCAGTGAGAACCTCGAGCAGCCTCTGGACAGCTGTTTCAGCCCTGCTTGGGGCTTCTTCAGCAGAAACGTAGCTCGACATTCCCACTGCAGACCAAAAACGACTTGCCCAATTTATTCGCAAATGCGATGTAAGAATGATGAACATATAGAATAGCGACATCTTACTATCGCTTTTTGACCTAACATTGCAGTAGGATAGACAAATTGAAGCGGGATTTGCTCCTAATGAGTCCCCCATGCAAGGCGGCCATGCTTGCTGTCAAAGCATAATGAAAGATTTTAGAAAAATTTTTGTGCAAATCGTTTTTGATTGCAGTGAGAACCTCGAGCAGCCTCTGGACAGCTGTTTCAGCCCTGCTTGGGGCTTCTTCAGCAGAAACGTAGCTCGACATTCCCACTGCAGACCAAAAACGACTTGCTCAATTTATTCGCAAATGCGATGTAAGAATGATGAACATATAAAATAGCGAATAAATTGGGCAAGTCGTTTTTGGTCTGCAGTGCTAATGTAGAGCTACGTTTCTGCTGATAGACAAATTGAAGCTTCAATTTGTCTATCCTACTGCAATGTTAGGTCAAAAGCGATAGTAAGATGTCGCTATTTTATATGTTCATCATTCTTACATCGCATTTGCGAATAAATTGGGCAAGTCGTTTTTGGTCTGCAGTGGGAATGTCGAGCTACGTTTCTGCTGAAGAAGCCCCAAGCAGGGCTGAAACAGCTGTCCAGAGGCTGCTCGAGGTTCTCACTGCAATCAAAAACGATTTTCACAAAATTTTTCTAAAATCTTTCATTATGCTTTGACAGCAAGCATGGCCGCCTTGCATGGGGGACTCATTAGGAGCAAATCCCGCTTCAATTTGTCTATCCTACTGCAATGTTAGGTCAAAAAGCGATAGTAAGATGTCGCTATTTTATATTCAGTGGAAATAAACGAACTTTAATTATCTCATGCAAGAAAACTGAGCCACGAAGAAGAATTTTTTTTCCAGTTTTGTGTTCATTTTTCACGAACGAAAAAGTTTACCTGAAGCTTTAGTGAGGGTTACGGGACACCCGGTATATATACTTCAGTGTTGACGTTGCGTCAAATGGTATTTATAAACTAGATTTTATTATTATCAACACTGATTTATTTAAGAATGCTCCAAAGGGCCAGTGTTTTTGACGTCGTTTCCTGGTCTACTCGATGGGAAGCAGTATTTCCCAGTTGACTATTTCGTGCGTAAAACATAAACTAGAGGGTGATAAGTTCAAAAAATTTGTGCTGTTGCCTCGGCTTATATAAAGAGCAGGACCGTATGTTTTAAATTAGATTACGAATAAAAAAAAATTTAATTAGAAATAATATGTTTAAAAAAATAAAGAATAGTTACTTCAATTAATTCTATTTTTATTTATAGTTTTTTTGAGAGGGAATTATTCACCGAAAAGAAATTACATTTTTGCTTACAAGGCACTTTTGAATGACGTGTTATTAATAATAAAATATTTGTAACTGGAGTATTGAGTGTTGAACAAACAATTTTACGCAAGTGACGGTGTTATCGATATAATTATAAATTAGTGCTAGTAATCAGTTGTGCAAAAATAAATCCAATTTTGTTCCTGATACCGAATAACAAGGTGAGAGAGAAAGAATCTTCGAATGTAATGTGTAATGTAATGTGTGTCAACAAATATAAAAAATAAAGAAATAAAATTTAATAAACAAATTCCGACAATTTTCAGATTTAGATACCCTTTATCAATATTCTTAATTTTCCTGGAATAAAACTCCTGTTTTAATTAATTTAGCGTTATATTTATCAGAGATAATTAGAAACTCGCAAATTAGTTACAGGTAAACCCGATCTGCGGACACGGCGTGTAAAGCTGTATTACATTGAAGCATGAATACATACAAACATGTGTAGATAATTGTTGGAAAGGCTGCAAGAGTACCCGTCGTAAATAATTTTAGGTCGGTTGGATTAATATAGTCGAGCGGTAAAGTAATGGACAGGGGTTGTAAAGACCTGGACGTCTTTAAAGTCCATGACTGTACATATAAAGAGTCTTCATAATCGACTGTATCCCAAGTGATTAAATTCTGCATGATAGGCAACTAACAATACACCTAATTGGCAGAACTACGGCAGCATTCAAACTAACAGTCTTATTTTCAAGTGAATGTGGAAACCACGGTGACCATTATTGTCTAAGTGTTAATTAAAATTATTTATTTTTTATTGCAAAGACAACAGTAAAAAGAAGCAATTTTCAGTTTGTGCGCTGCACAATTTTCTGTTTGAAACTACATAACTTATGTTGTTTCAAGAAGTGAACAATTTCTTGTACAGCAAAACAATACATGTTAAATTTTTCGAGAAATTCTAGCTTTTATGTACTCATAGGAATTATTCTACATGATATTTATAATTAGTTAGTTACGCTAAACGTATCTCTTTGATTCCTTATTATGAATAAAACACCTCTGCATTTTAGGTTTTTAATTCAATTGCTGTAGATTGCGAATGCTTCTATTTAGGGCTATAGTTGCTGAATTTGCTGTTTTTAAGAGATTTAAAAGTTGCTGTTACCTTGTAGGTACATTCCATATAACTTACTTATGAAACATGCTGTATATTTATGTATGTGAAAATAATTTGGTAAGATAGAAGCCAATACAGGCGATAACTTTTATAAAAGACACTAGGGGCTATTCTGTATCTCAGTACGTAAAAGTAAGAGGCCGTTAAAATCTTAAAGGTCCGGAGAAACGAAAAAGCTATTCTGAATCAATGCAGTCCGTTAAAAATTTAAGGCAAATGTCTAATTTTCCATTTAATTTTAATTTGACTTCAGAAACAGAAAATACATGTATACTGTTTAAGTTTTTATTTGAGTTGCGTAGTGTGATTAGAACCTTATTTATTCTCATTTTTTAATACGTATTTCTCAGGTTAAATTCAAACTCAAATAGAAAATAAGATAATGTAAAGCGGCTTTTTATAGAAGAACTGAATCATTTTTCTGTGGCGTTCTCTGTTTTATTGATTCGAAAATAAGGCCTTGAACGTCGTGGTACTCGACGAGTAGTCGTTCCTGAGCGAGTTGATTAGTTAGTCCATTCTTCTTGCCTAGTGAATTCCAAGACAATTATTCTTATTTAGATAGAGATGTCATTCAGTGTTTTTAATAATTTTAGATG
Organism: Prosopocoilus inquinatus; assembly: GCA_036172665.1. Taxonomy (NCBI): domain Eukaryota; kingdom Metazoa; phylum Arthropoda; class Insecta; order Coleoptera; family Lucanidae; genus Prosopocoilus; species Prosopocoilus inquinatus. The sequence continues at coordinate 50,272,271 of CM069870.1, forward strand.
AAAAAAAATAATTTCGATTTCGTATTGATAGATTGGTTTCTTTTTAACATACACTTTATAATAAATAAATCATTTATTCCATTTACTAGACGGAACATTTTCTACAAAGGTGATTTAAGATTTTTACGAAAATTGTTTTGCTAACTTAAAAATTGAAAACTTGCCACTTTGATTATCGATAATCAATCACAAAACAAACCCTTTGGATTGTGATTGTGGAAAGAAAGAAATTTATAAACATTAAATTACAGATATTTATTATTTTCTTTACAAAATAAGAATAGGGAATATTAATACAGATCAATGCAGCATCTTATTCGACAAACTATAGTGCATTAAAATATTGGTTGAAAACGATTACTTTCTGGTATTTATATCTCTAAATGTATTGTTAATTAGGAGTATTTTTATTACTTTATTATTATTATTCAAAGCATAATGAAAAATGTGACTTCCCGTTTAAAGTAAGCGAGTTGAAAGCGACTTCCAGTGTAACCGGAAATACTTGGTAGTTTTATTTTATTTGAACAGTTTTTTCTGAAGTATCCCTACCTTATGAACCTCCTTTCTATTTAAATTCTTTCCCAGAAACTTTAATTAACGGTTTGTATAAATAACTCAGTATATAATTATTATAAATACACCATTGATTTTTTAAAGTACGCTACTTTCTTTTAAAATTAACAGAAATTTTGCAAAAAGTAGGGGTGGGAGTAGAGGGGGAGGGGTTTCTACATTTGCTAATTTCCCAGGAAAATATTCATGTTATCTTTGAGAGCTTTTAATATACCTCAAAATATATCCAAAAAAAATTTTAATATCTTTTATAGATTCCCAGATATTTAACAAAATATGAAAATCGCAGTATCTTTGGAGTGGGGTGAGACCAGAAAACATGCGTTTTTCTTATGTTAAGGTAGTCTATCAATCTACAAAATTTCATTGAGATCTGAATTTCCATGTTCTCTTATTATTGTCGAATATGTTGCGCTTTATTATTTCTTTCTGTTTGTTTTACTACCTCACTAAGGTAATTATCACTCTAATATTTAGAATAAGGCTACCTGAAGCTTTAAAGAGCCTGTATGAAGTGTAGAATAGTTTACAAAATTATGAATAGTCTTTATTTTCTTAATAATCTTGTTGCAAAATATGAAATTATCCAAAGTGACAATATAAGTTAATGCAATTTTCGAGCGTTTTATTGTGTTAATTATATAACAGTTAGTTGTACAGAAAACTTAAATACACTGTGTTGAATCGTTTTTGAGACATAGCAAAATAGCATGTAAAACTAAATATTTGCAATTATTGGCTCTCTTGTAAATCTTAGAGCAAAACGCCAAAGGAAAATATCGGAATATTAAAATGCACTTCATGTCATATTTAGAACTTTAAATATCGCAGTCATTTTTCTTTAGAATGGCAAAAATCTTCCGAAAAAATGCACTTAGTTTAACAAATTAGCTATGATCAATTAGCTATGATTTGGATATTTGTAAACTTCAAAATTTGGAATTGTTGCATTTAGAAAAGTTTGATTTTTTTTGCTGTTTCGTAATCATTGTGACGGGGTATTATAATACCCCGTTGCGGAGTACTATAATACTGGGTTACTCTCTGAAGAAGTGCAAAAATTGCAACTTTCGAAGTTGTCACTTACCACAAGTATTTAAATATTTTTTGGTCATAGCTACCTTGTTAGTAAACTGACTAACCTTTTTAGAAGATTTTTGCCATTTTAAAAGAAACTGGCTGTGAAATTTAAAGTTCTAAATATGATATGTTAGTTTCTTGGGACGAAAAATAATAATTTCTCCTTAACTTTGATGTAACGAATAGAGGGCGCCACGACAATATCATTCTATATTTTAAAACGCTTTAACTTTTTCATGAGTAGACTTTTGAAACTTTTAAAAAGAAATGTTATTTTTTCATCTCTTTTAAACTAATTCGATGTACTTGTCCAATAGTGCTAGGGTTAACCTTTTTCGAGATATTTGCTGTATTAACTTTCGTCGATTTCATGATAGCGTTTGTTCATTTTTGTCCTGCTCGAGAAATAATTTATCGGTTATAGAAAGTTTATTTAGGTGTTTAGGGAAGAGTACATTATCATTACAAAACACTACGAAAGAACGTAATTTATTTCCATCGATTCGGTTAAGGACCATACGTTGTTGAAAAACAGTGTGATTTGCGGTCCAGTGTGAAAATTAATACGTTATGTGTTCCACAAGTCTCTTCACAAATATGTTAAAATGTTTTAAATACAAAACTGATTGAGGACGAATTAATTATTTCTCGTCTCAAGAGACCCCACATGTTAATTTAGAAAGCAAGCAAGTTTAGCGGCTTGTTTCTTTTTTATTGTCAACTTTGGATTAAGTGACTTTAGCGAAATCGCAATATTTTGATGTTAGTAATCCACCATTATTCTGTGTGTCATTACTTTTGGACCACCAGCATATATTATAATAATTTTCAAGATTTTGAGATTTTCAAGATCAACAAGATAGTTCTTCAATTGTAAATAAAATGCACAGATAAAATAGCGACATCTTACGATCGCTTTTTGACCTGACATTGCAGTAGGAAAGACAAATTTTATCTGTTCATCACTCTTACATCGCAATTGCGAATAAATTGGACAAGTCGTTTTTGTTTGCAGTGGGAATGTCGAGCTACGTTTCTGCTGAAGAAGCCCCAAGCAGGGCTGAAACAGCTGTACAGAGGCTGCTCGATGTTTTCGCTGCAATCAAGAACGATTTGCACAAAATTTTTGTAAATAAAATGTTAAAACAGCGATTTATATTAACATCACAACACAGAAGACCGGATTAAGCATTTTATTTGATACAGTTCGCTGATCAGCGGTCTTATTTATTTTTAGAGTAATATTCCACCATTCTTGAACAAATCACTTGAATTTTCAGTGGAATTGCGCTTATTTAAATCCGCCGGATGCGAAATTTCGAAATGCAATGCGGTGACCGCCGGCGGACCTTTAGCCACATCGATTAATATTTCTGGGAGAAGACAATAGCTTTCGTCTGCCAGCAAAAATACATAATTCACTCCGAGACTTCTTTTTCCCAAGCAGAACGTTGACGACACAGCAGAACAATTATTTTAATTTTAGAGACCGAACTTGATTGGCTGCACGCTGAAAATAGATGGCAAGAATTATTGATGCACACAAAGAATGCCGCTGATCGCTTGACGATTACAGGCGAGTACATGAATAATGTCCATTATAATGAAACATAGCGGGATAAGCGCGCTGCCAAGGGCCATTAAAAGACGCAGCAGGTTTACTACAAACTTTTTCGCTGGGCACTTTACAGTGGATTAAAATTTTAAATAAACACTGCACACTATCGTGCGAGGTGTTGGTTGATTGCCAGCAACCGAAAGCGGGTATAAAATTGCCTTGGTGTCACGTGATACAATTGTAAAATTAATGGAATGCACATTGGTAAATTTGTGCCATTGTCTTTACTTATGTCTATGCAGGACCGTATGAGTGTTAAATTAATTAAATTACGAATATATAAATATTTAATTAGAAATAATGTGATTAGAAAAAATAAAAAATAGATAATAGTCAAATAAAGTAGATTTGATTCATATGTATTTACAGTTCTTTTTAGAGGGGAAAACCGAAAATAAACTACTAATTAAAATATAAAATAAAATAAACTACTAAATTGCACTTTTGAGTGACGTGTTATTAATAATAATTAAATGTTTGTAACTAGAGTATTAAGTGACTAATAAACAATTCTATGCAAGTGACGAGTAGTTTGTTATCGATATAATTATAAATTAGTGCCAATAATCAGTAAAAATAAATCTTGTTTTGTTCGTGATATCGAATAACCAAGTTGATAGACAGAGTGTTTGGATGTAATGTATGTTTTAGGGAGTGTTAACAAGCAGAAATAAAAAAAAGCAAAGCAATTAATAGTTGACTATTAAGAGAATGAATTGATAATAAAGGTATGAAAATAAAACTATGTTATGGAAATGTACTTAATTTCTACAGAAATTTAGAAAATAAAATTCATTAAACAAATTTCAAATTAGATAGCCTTCAATATCCTTGTTACTTCTGGAATCAAACTCCAATTTTAATATATTTAAAATTACGTTTATCACAAACACTGCATAAAACTTAAATAATGCATAAATTGGTATACAGACTGTTTCAAATTCGACCCTCATTATGGAGATCTCGCTTATTTGAAGAGATAGACGATAGGTTTAAATTTGGCAAAGTTGCTAAATTTGATGTACATTAATAATCCGGAGAGAAAAAATTTCTATCTTAACTCTTATTCGAAATAATTGTAAAAAAAAACTTGTCATTTTCTTATTTTGCCTCCATCTTCTTTATTTAAAGAGATATCAAAAATAAAATAAAAATACTTTCTCAAGGCACTTTTCAATTACCTACACAGCGGTAAACACTATTTTTCTGTAACACGTTTTGTTAAATTGATACCATTATCAAATTCATTTTTTCCTATGGCGATGGCGCCCGTATTGAAATTTATTGGCAAAAGAATCTACTCATTATGCCAACTACGGCAACATAGCACATATTTAGAAATTCTTTAAAACAAGGTCAGAATAAAAATGTTTAATGTGAGATAAGAAAAATTCTAGTTAACAGAAGATAATTTTGGGTTAGAATAGAAGTTAAAATAGAATTTTCTTTCTCCAGATTATCGTTGCTCATGAAATTTAGCAAATTTAAATCTACCATCTATCTCTTCAAATAAGCGAGATCCCCATGATGAGGATTGAATTTGAAACAGCCTGTAAGTATATATCGTGTTCACATAGTGAAATCGATCTTTTCATGAAACGCATGCGTTTATATGTATTATCATTTGTATTCACTATCATCACAAAGTATTTTGTCCTTTTCATGAAACGGAGCAACTTTTGTGCTCTGCCAGAAATTAATTGCAATTTCCTCAAGTGGATGGGCGATTTTACTCTTTTCATGTAATGGTCACATAAACTGTGCACTTCGTGAAATAAATAAAAGATCAGTACTGTTCAGGCAAAAGTAAAAATTTATAATAAATTTAACACCAATTATGAAGCGAAACCAGGACAAAAAATATTTGCACTAAGCAGTAGCAGCAAGTTATTTTTAAAATAAATGAAGCACAAGTTGCTAAAATAAGACTAATTGTAAGTACGATAGTTAAAAGTAAGGTTATTTTATATGTAATAAAATTTTCTATAAAATTTAATCAAATCTGATTTTCCCAATTTTTATCATATTTTCACGTACCTGTTCGTTTTTTGAAATAGCACGTATAAAGCCGTTCACATGAAAAAAGCGAAATCGTCTATCCACTTAAGGAAATTGTAATTGATTTTATAAAGAGAACAAAAAATTGCTCCGTTTCATGAAAAGGACAAATATTTCGTGCAGATGGTAAATACAGTAAGTGGATCCATTTCATGAAGTGGATATCCGTTTCATGAAAAGATAGATTTCACTGTGTGAGCACGACATATACACATACATAAACGAAGTAAACGACTCGATTTAAAATCAGAAAATAATGTCGAATCATCAAAAATTATTTTGGTTAAGGCGGTCATGAAATGGAAGAATTAAACCTAGCTCCGACAATAACTTTAAAATTCATGAATACCCATAATCTAAATAATTTTTGATGTCAAAGTACAAACTTTTTAACAAAAAAAAATTAATTAATTACACTACAAAAATTAGTCGCGTTCTCGATTAAAATTAATACAGCATTCTCTCTGTGATTATTTTTGAATTACTTCAATATTTTGAATGACAAGCAATATTTTTTATTGGTATATTTTGTCTAAGTTAATTTCAGTTTTAAGTTTAAATCTAACAAAATTAATTAATGTGGTATACTTTTATGAAATATTTCAAATATATGTAGTTAAAGCTTTTAATTACGGGTCTGTTAGAGAATACCAACGTACCTAATAAATAGTATAATTAAAAAGCGCAAAACTGAGAAACATTGCTTCTCTATTTTAAGAATGCGAAGCTATAAGACATTCGAAAGAATCCTGCCAAATTACTAAAGCGGCTAACACTTGGTTCGCTCACATCTCAACATTTTTTTACGATGGTGAGATTGTTCTTGTTTGTTGTTATTTTAATATTTTTTTTACTCAACTATTCTAGGATGAATTAGGCCAAGAACAAATTGCTGGTAAGTAGATTTCGTTTTTTTTGTGTTACTGTCAAATTTAATATTGTTTTATTAGTTTTGAAAAAGGCTTTCGATACATTCGATGTGGAAAAGAAAGGCAGTATAGGGACAGCAATGGTAGGTACGATTTTGGGAATGTTGGGAATACAAGCAACTGGGAAAATGTTGGATGAAATTATAGCAGAAGTCGATGCTGATGGTAAATAATACGAAAATTTATAATTAAATAAATCACCAGAAGTCTTTTTGCTTACAGGATCTGGAGAACTAGAATTCGAAGAATTTATAACACTAGCGTCAAGGTTTATGGTTGAGGAAGACGCGGAAGCAATGCAAGCTGAGCTTAAGGAAGCGTTTAGATTATATGATAAAGAAGGTAAGCATAATAACAAGAATGTATTTCAGTTAAAATATAATATGCAGGTAACGGGTATATTACAACCAGTGTGCTACGAGAAATTTTAAAAGAATTAGACGATAAAATAACGGCGGAAGAATTAGATATGATGATAAATGAGATCGATGCAGATGGATCAGGAACGGTGGATTTTGATGGTAAGACTTGGTTTAAGTTTCTTATTCTACTAATTTTTTTTTATGGAACGTTACTACTTATTGTCATTGTCATTGTGTTTTCATTTCATTTAGACCTTTTAACGTTGGTAACCCAGAACATATCCTAATAACAAGGTAGCAATTTCACACCTTATAGATTATACCAATTCAGAAATGCAAGGTGCTTACTGGTTTCATAAAAAATAACCATATTTAGCTACTGCAATTACTTTTGAGGAATATTTGTGCTTAATTACTTTTAGTTTGAACTTTTTGATGACTTTGACTCGCATTCTTTAGTTTACGTAGGCATTTAATTGCTGAATATTATGACTAGGTATTAAATATAAAATAAAATGTAATTATCATTTGAAACTGGTTTTATACTTTGCATTTATTTTTACTTTATAAATTTTTTGGTATATTATAATCGAGAAATAAGTAGTTTCCGCTAAAGTAAAAATTCCTTGACGTAAATAATTCTAAATATTTTTTTTTTCTATAGTCTTATCTAGTTTACGGTTTTATTTTAGTATTTGTTTCTTGTTACATAAAAATTATGTATGTTTTGTTTTTATTTTCATTTTTATAATTATTCAGAAAGACACATTGAGAAAAAAAGTTTTGTGAAGGTAGGCTCATTTTAGAAAGTGATGAAATAATAGAAACTAAAGGAAACAGACTACATATAGTACAGGGCGTCAATCAATTAGAATTTGCATTAATTATTTAGAAAACTTCCCTGAAAAAAAGTTGTAACCAACCAAATGAAAAGATATAACACATGTTCTCTTATTTACCATTATATTTACAAAAATTAAAGAAATGGACAAGAAAAATTATTGGACAAGCTAAACCATACCGTTACAAGAGCCAAAGAAATTTAATTCCTCTTGATGCAGTATGTATGTACTGCAGAATTTGAGATGATGTAGAGAAGATATCTGATAGTTTCAATGGCAGGTCACATTGTGGCGAAGCAGGGAAACAACTCGAAATGCAGTGTATCTGAAACATGTATACAATTTACACAATCCCCAAATCAAAATCCTGTAGAAAATTCATTAGCAACGATCAGGCAATATGGAATTGCTAGAACCAAACACTAATACTTGGTCTAGTTATTATGAATTTATATTGACACTATTATGCCCAATCTGTGTTTAATAACTTGAGAGTTGGGCTCAATAAATTAAATTGGAATTAACGTAACGTTTATCTGAGATCTCAATAGTTACTGTCGTTATGCACACTTTTGTTTTCTTAGGGTAAGTTCACAACGAAGCTGTGATACAGTGATGATAGATGATAGCGGAGATTTCGAATAGTGCTCATACAAAGAAACACATATTAAAATGCTTGTGTTCATATCCGAGCTTCGAGTATAAGCGCCTATACATAAGTGATTGTAGCAATGAGAATTTCTGTAAGCAGAAAAAGCCATCTATCATCTATCATCACAGCTCCGTTACGAACCTACAAGGTTAAAGACGTATGCGCTGGGAATTAATTCCGCCCCTTACCTACCAATAATAGAGGCTATTCTGTATCGAGTACACGGACGCCTTGCATGGGGTAAATGTGTTATGTAGCAAACCCTCTTCAATTTGTTTATCCTACTGCAATGTCAGGTCAAAAAGCAATCGTAGGATGTAGCTGTTTTATCTATGTATCGAGTATGTCAAATTTAAAGGTCTGCTGCTATAGTAACAACCAATCATAAAGCTTTTTGACTGGTTGTTATCATAGCAACAGTCCGTTAAATTTAACGTGTTCGATACATAATAGCCCCTAATGCTCGCTCGGTCGATCTTATGATTATCTTCTTTCTTTACTGCTTCTTTTTACAGTGCTTTTCTTAGTTTTCAATTATCAATATTTTAACATTAAAAGTTTACATTAATAGGAGTAATAAATATTAACCGAATAGGCCAAAGTCAAAATGTGATTAACGTCAGTGCTGCCTAAACTGCAAACGTCACGAGAGTTTTGTCAACGGATAAATATTTTCATATAAAATTACAAAGTACAGGGGTTTATTTAAATAACATATTAGAAAAATTTTGTGCAAATCGTTTTTGATTGCAGTGAGAACCTCGAGCAGCCTCTGGACAGCTGTTTCAGCCCTGCTTGGGGCTTCTTCAGCAGAAACGTAGCTCGACATTCCCACTGCAGACCAAAAACGACTTGCCCAATTTATTCGCAAATGCGATGTAAAAATGATGAACATATAAAATAGCGACATCTTACTATCGCTTTTTGATCTAACATTGCAGTAGGATAGACAAATTGAAGCGGGATTTGCTCCTAATGAGTCCCCCATGCAAGGCGGCCATGCTTGCTGTCAAAGCATATTGAAAGATTTTAGAAAAATTTTGTGCAAATCGTTTTTGATTGCAATGAGAACCTCGAGCAGCCTCTGGACAGCTGTTTTTTTTCACAAAATTTTTCTAAAATCTTTCAATATGCTTTGACAGCAAGCATGGCCGCCTTGCATGGGCGACTCATTAGGAGCAAATCCCGCTTCAATTTGTCTATCCTACTGCAATGTTAGGTCAAAAAGCGATAGTAAGATGTCGCTATTTTATATGTTCATCATTTTTACATCGCATTTGCGAATAAATTGGGCAAGTCGTTTTTGGTCTGCAGTGGGAATGTCGAGCTACGTTTCTGCTGAAGAAGCCCCAAGCAGAGCTGAAACAGCTGTCCAGAGGCTGCTCGAGGTTCTCACTGCAATCAAAAACGATTTGCACAAAATTTTTCTAAAATCTTTCAATATGCTTTGACAGCAAGCATGGCCGCCTTGCATGGGGGACTCATTAGGAGCAAATCCCGCTTCAATTTGTCTATCCTACTGCAATGTTAGGTCAAAAAGCGATAGTAAGATGTCGCTATTTTATATGTTCATTAAATAACATAGTTCCAAAATTAACGGAAACGAAACAATTTCGACTCTTTCTTCAACGGTGTAAAGAAACATTTTTGTTACATTTGTGCTCTGACGTGGACAGCAGAATGACAAATTAATTTTTAACGTTGACCTACTCAATTGATTTGTTCTTTAATAATTTCAACTTTTAATCGTAAAATAATTAAATTAATGATACACCTGTTATTTGGTAGTGTGTATTATGTATAATCGATTATTAAACACTGAAATTTGCCCAAAGTCTTTGACAGAACAAAAGTTAACATGAGGCAAAATTTTCCCAATGTAAATCTCTATGGCCACAGTTAAAAGAAGCATTACACAAGCTGTCCGTTTTTCGAGCCCAAGCATGAGGATCTCACTTATCTTAAGAGATACGAGGTCGGTTAAATTAGGCCAAAGTTGCCTATTTTCATGCTAATTAATAATCTGAAAGGCAGTTTAAATTATTCCTTTTCGTTTTGGAGATATTGAGAAAAAACTAAAATTTTTCATTTTCGTTTTTATTTTTAACCGATAAAACTAGACATTTATAACTTACACATTATTAAGGCACTTTTTTTACGGAGAATCTAAATCTGTCATTACATTTACCCGCGTTGTCAAAATTACAGAAATACGACTGTCAACTTTTTTTTTCTTATGGGCGCCATGGATTTTCATATTTCAAGATTTTTTCTCCGATTCTACCAATGTATCATACATTACGGCTGATTTGACTTTTTGTGCAAAATTTCTATTTTTTTGATTTTTACGAAGAGCGCTGTAGAAACAATAAAGATTTTGACACGGCGCATATATGGGTATTTACCCCGAAAAGCTGGCCAAAATTCGAATGATACAAAATCGTGAATTTGTCTACAATAACTATTACCTGAGATAGAACAATACTTAGGGATCAAGAGGGTAAACTTATTTTTCTCCTCGGGTAGATGAACAAAATACCATCAAAGGGAACAAAGCACCTTGATAGTCGGTTGTGTTAAACGTACATGCCTAACTCAAAAAATAATTAAATTCAAACTGTTTCTAATTCTTCTTTGAAGCTATGTGCTGTGATTTTTGTAACGGAAGATGTTCAGCCAAGTAACCACTGTTCATATCAACCATTATTTTTTAAATGCTATTTTTAGTATTTAAGATATTTCAGATTAACGCTATGTCAAATTTATGTCGTTAAATTTTCGGTTATTAGTGTATATCGAAAGAGTTTTCTTATATGTCAGGGCGTTTCCGGATCGATTTTTTTCTGTTATGTTTTAGAGTAAGTAAGATACTTTAAATATCTGAAGACCTCGGCTGGCGAAATTTGCCCATAAATTTATGACAATTATTTTCCTGATGCTGTGACCAATAGTAGGCGAAAAACTTTGCAAAAAACTAGACGTAATTAAAAATTCTACATATCCTGAAGAACAAAATAAAGAATTCATACACAAACTGTCATGTACAGCGTTTTCATAAAAATCTGCTACTATAGCTAACTTTCTTATTTGAATTTTTACGAAGTAACTTAAATTAGTAGTAAAGTTTCAGGATCTTTCCTCCTCGATTTTATAGTGCTTTCGGACACACAAATGACTATCAAGTTTTCCAGATTTTCTATTGTTTATTGTTTCTATTTTAAATGGAATGTTCGGTATTTTATCATCGCATCGCGTTCAGGATATTAAATTAATTATGTTCCTAAAATATCATCTCCAAAAGCTTACTATTTTAGGAATATAATTTAATTTTATATTTAGTAACTAAATCTTGGTACTCACGGAAAATTGCTGCAATAGCTAACTTTTTTATTTGAAATTTCAGTAGGTAGCTTAAATTAGAGAAATTTCAGGACTTTTCCTGCTCGAATTAATGGTACCTGAGGAGAAACAAATGAATAAATATCAGGTTTACGAGATTTTCGATTGTTTTCAACTTTTTTAAATGATACGATGATAAGAAAATGTAATGTTCTGTTTAAAGAAAGTCAAAACAATGGAAAATCTCGTAAATCTGATAGTCATTTGTTTTTCTGATGGTACCCTAAATTCGAGCAGGAAAGTCTTGAAACTTCTAATTTAAGTTACTTCATAAAAATGCAAATAATGAAATTTGCTAGTGTATCGGCTGCTCATGTACTGCCCTGTATAAACTCGGAAATTAAAAAGACGTCTTGCGGCGCACGGATATATCATATTCATTCATGTTGCTTTTTTAACAGTAACTTCAATGGGGGGCAGAAATTAAAAGAAATTCATATGGTGGATAATTAAAGTGTGCGCCCGGTATATGGTAACAGATAACAAATTTCAGCCTAAAATACTTTATTGTCACCGAATAAATGCGAAAATATGAAAAAATAATTTTGGCCAACTTTTTGGGTCATTAAAAATGAGTATATTGAATACCTTAATTTTACAAATAAAACAAGGCAAGAAAATAACAATCGAAAATTAGAAAAATAGGAGGAGCTTAAGGAATTTCATCCCGTAAACAATGGTACAATTTAATAAAGAACAATTCCTTTTTCTAGCTGTTTTGCTCCATCAGAGAACCTCCTTTTGGCATAAAAGGAGTAGCCCTTTGACGGAAGGGGATCATCACTTGAAAGGGAGTTCGTTCGTCTGTCTAAGGAGAAAGGGTTCCATCCCAAGCACCACAACCACAAAACCACATCTTTCTTTCCTTAACTCTTGAAGCTACATCCCCTTTTACCGGAACAATTTGACTCGCTTAAATTATGATCGACGAACGATTTCTTAACGACTAATTATTTTCTTTGCTAATTTGCGCGGAGAGGTTTGTTTCAACTCCCCACCTCCTGCGCTTCAAAATCTGCCCAGGAGCTGGTATCCTCTAAGTATCACTTCAGAACTATTATTTTTGAGTGGCCGAAAAATGTTCACTGTTATTTCCCATGTCTCAGCAAAAGAAATGCGTTGTCAATAGGATGTTTAGTCTTTAATCTCGCTTAGAGTTTGATAATAATTTTGAATTCACGACTGGAATTTCTTTTTGCGCAGTTAAAAAGGGATACGCAAATACATTTAATACTTGAAGGAAAATAATTTATGTTTAACATTTCGGCTGTTTACAAATGTAACAAGTTTGTTGTAAGTTTTGATTGCCGGGTATTGGACCGAAAAAGTTACCCTATGTGCGGCGCTAGCTATATCAAGAAGGAAGGTCAGAAGGTGAAAATAAAAGTTTGTACGCAACACGCTTTGCAAATAATCTTTACTATAGCTTCTGGAGTGTATAAAGAATATCAATGCATTTACTTACTCGAGTTCATTTCTTCATCTTATTACAGTTTCTTTTGAATTGAATTTCTTTTTCCAATTTGTTATAATTTGAAACAGAAAGGCGGAAAAAAAATAAACATTTTTGAATGTAATTAAACGACAAATCGCAAAAATGAAAAACTTGAAGAGCGAAGAAAATAATTTTGAAATCGTCATAAAAAATAGTTTATCTAAGAGGTACTGAAATAAAGAAATAATGAAATAAAATAGCAAACAAGAAAAACTAAACAATAAGCCTCAATGTAATTCATGAACGCTAAAATTTGGAGCCAAAGTTACCTTACAGGATGCTTAATATTATAATGATGATAATAATGATTAACCCGTTGAAAATTTATTTCTTACAGACATATAATTTCAATTTTTCTGTATGTATTGTAGCAGGTAAGTAAATATAAATAAAAGATGAAGAAAAAAAGAAGAAATATAGAAACTGCTAGAAGTCAAAATGAAAAGAATTATTGTGCTACCTGAATTATTTACAATATTTGGCAGTCGGTTATTTATTTATTGTTACAAAAAAAAACTGTGAGGTATTCCAATGAAAACAAATTACAAACCACATCCATAATTTCTTCAAATAGTAATGAGCGCTCAGATAAAATAACAAGTGCTGTCTTTTTTTCAGAATTTATGGAAGTAATGACTGGTGGAGATGATTAAAACCAACACCAATAGATTCCAAATCCAGCTACAGTATTTTTGATAGGTGAACATTTAATGCGTCTTAACCCGTACCCATTACCTCTGTTTTATTCCGTTGTAAATGTCGATAGGATAAAATTAAATGCTGCCCTAGAAAGAGGAAGACAGTGTTTATTCTTGCACATCCCCCCTTAGCAAAATCCTCAGCAGTATAAATCCAGTATTAGACTGCAACGCAATTACGCATGTTTTAATTAGTTTAGTAGTGAAAACACCGAGCCGCATTTATTTTTTAAGTTCTGGTGATATCTACGGGATAAGAGTCTTTCCCGAAATATGGTAAATAATAATAAAAAAATAAAATTGAATCTAAAAAGAATTAACGATAACACTTTTTATATTTACAATTAACTTTCCATTAATGAAATTATTTTAAATTAACTCATCTAAACCCTATATTCTACAACTCATAACCTTATCGTTAAATAACGAAAATCGTTAAGAGGTATTTCGATCAAAGCGTTGTATCTAAGTGGGTACTGATTGGTCAAAACAGTCCACTTAATGATTTTAGTTAGGTATTCAACTCGTTATTAGCTGCAGAATAGGGGGGTTCGTGTCGTATAATAAAATGTTGAACGGTCAGATAAGGAAATAAATTAAATTTTACATTACTATGATTAAATTGACATAAAAGTAGAAAAATAACATAATACGTAGTACTGTAAGTACGACTAGAAAGTATCCGGAAAGAAGCAAACAGCTTTGCACCAGTTTTTGAATTTAGGAATGAAACAATTCAAATAGAGAGAGAAAACAGTTTCAGTTTCTTGTTTATATAATTTCCGTTTAATCCTACAAATTATACTGAATGTTCGGGAAACTTAAAATCAAATTACTCTAACCTGAGTACAACTGGTAACTTCATCTGTGCACAAAATTACTATTATTTTATTTTTATTACGTTTGTTGGTCGAAACATTTTTATCAACCTTTCTTTTTTAATTATGAACCCCTCTGTTGAAAAAAATGCTCCATATTTTTTCACTTTTCTTAAATTAGCCATAGTTGCTCAAATTTTCTTGTTTATTTAAAATTGTTAGAATTCAATGCCTGTTGTCAATTTTTTATTTGCTCTTTGGAAAAATGATTATGCTCCTCATCTGCTGGGAAAGTCATACATTGGAAAAAATTTTAAAAAATCTGAATTCCGGATACTTTCTAGAAGATCTATAGCAGTACATTTAAAATTAATTGATCTTGAAATAAACGACTTTTTTTTTTAAATTGATTGATTTCTGCCTGCAGGATGAATTAGATAAAGAACAAATTTCAAGTAAGTAAACAAATGAAATGAAACTAAATTAAATTACACGAGTTTTATTTAGTGTTGCAAACTACATTCGATGCGTTCGACGTGGAGAAGAAAGGCTATATCGAAACTGATATGATTGGAACTATACTAGATATGCTTGGTACCCAACTTGCAGGAGAAGAATTACAGGTAGCTCACACAACTGTATAAAAATATTTTATAAAAAAAAAATTCAAATTTAGAGAGTTGTGTCAGAAATTGACGAAGACGGTAACGGAGAAGTCAGTTTTGAGGAATTTGCGAACATGGCTGCCAAATTTCTCATCGAAGAGGAGGAGGATACTGAAGCGATCCAACTGGAATTGAAAGGCGCTTTTAGATTGTACGACAAAGAAGGTAAATTCTGTGAAGTTGTTTAATTATACAAACTGCATAATCAGTTCCGTCACGTTGTTAATCTGTGAAAACCCGCGGATGTAATAAATGTCCAAATGATATATTTCAAATAAAACAGTAATTAATCATAACGCCTACGTGAATTATTGTTAACCATAAAAACGTCAGGGAAACTCCAATCAAGCAAATCCAATTTTAATTAATTAATTTTGTCTGAGCTGTATAGATTTTTTAACAAACAGTCGAGTGCAAAAACATATTTAAAAAATTTATATACCCCCAGTGTCTTAATGCATTAACGTCACTTGAACGACTTTTAGGAAATGGTTTCATAACTACAGAAGTTCTGAGAGAAATACTGCGTGAATTAGATGATAACTTAAGAGATGACGAGCTAGACAATATGATTGATGAAATTGATGCTGATGGTTCTGGAACTGTAGATTGGGAAGGTAATAGAACTTATATTTTTACTTTACGTACCATCGGGTGTATATAACTTTAAATTTATTATTGGAATAGAAAAACACCATACCGGGTGGTTCCGATAAATCGTGCCAAACTTAAACTGCTAACTCAGTTTAAGGAAGTCTAGTGGTAGTTTTAGTTTAAATTGTTGGTTTAAAAGAAAAACTAAATATTAGTTTTGCTAAAAATGTTCGGATACCACTGAACTGTGTTTCCTGTAAAGTCATAGGCAGCTAGAAGCAAATATTGTTATAACAAATTTGAAAGATAATTTCTTTAGCATTCAGCGGCTCTCAGCATTTTACTATTTTTAGTTAAAAAAAACAAGGTTTGATCCTAAAATGGTATTAGACTTTTCCATTCATTTTGACGAGGTGATTTGCTAGAAGTTAGCACATGTACCGGGACCACCCTGTACACTAAAAGTAACTTGAAATAACAATACGATTGAAATACTAGTATAAGTCCTCTTAAATCTATAATTCATTCTAGTTGATTTAGGAATGTTTACTGTTGGAAAAAATGTGAATCAAATGGAAGTAAACAAAACTTTTGAAAAACCTGGAGAAGGTCATTTTAAACAAAAGAATTTCATGAAATTTTATCCTAAAATACATAGTACAGGAATCAAAAAAAAAACTTTTTGATTAAAATTAAATTCAAATATGAAATATACATTCAAATGTGAAAACATATTCAAATTCACTTATTACAAAACATATTTAAATTACTGTTATTTTATTAAAAAAAATGGGCGACAAAACAATTTCAAACAGTGGAATTAGAATCGACTTTTCAGTCAACTTGTCGACTTCTCACCTTGATTCCTTTTTTCTTTTGAAATCAGGCATAGAAGTTGGCTATGAAAGTTTAATTGTGAATTAAAATCGAGAGCAACAAATAAAAATAAATTCAACATTTTAAACTATTCGATTAACTGACCATCTCTTCCAGAAGTAATTCGAGTTTATGTCGTACGTTAATCAACATTTTGTGTTGTAGTGTCTCTTATCTGATGTATTAGTATTTCCGCATTATTAGGTAAGTGTTCCTTGTCAATAATTTGTTTTAAACGCCCCCACAGTTAAAAATCTGAAATTATGAGGTCAAGGCTCTTTGGCGACCGTAAAACTGGACCATTTCTGCAGATAAGATCCGAATCTCCAAATTTGCGAATTAGTTAGTTAATAATAATACGACAGTAGTAGATCGGTTATCTATGGTGTTGAAATGTAGGTGAAACTACTTTTACCAGGAACTACGGCGTAAACTTGAATAATGTGCTAGAAGAGGTGGTAGATTAATCAAATATTTTAAAATATTGACTAATAATAAAATTTTTATTACGAATATGTTAGTAGTAAATAAAGTAAAACTTTTTTCTTTGGCATTTTTTGCAAAATTTAAAATAAAAGTTTGTAAGCTTAATTTGGGAACATCCTGTACGTATGTATGAATATTGCAACGGTATTATAATAAAATCAATTTTTTATCTTTTATATATCTTTTGTCTCCATACAGATTGTAAAATTAACCTAAACTTTAATCCTAAATAAATGCACCCGCTAACCAACGAAGGACTTAAACATTATAAACTACAAACATAAAGGCCAGTTAATCCAAAATGACAAAATGTAAGTAGAGTAACTCGACTAAAGGTATAACTCTACTACTATTGTTATCGACTATTTATGGAAGTCGTGCATCTCTAATTTGACGCGTTTTGAATTTTATTGGCCTTGAATTGGCTGATTTAAGGGTATCTTGTAATGAAATTAACTCTAAATTTGCTATTGCCGTCGATAGATTATATTCTACAAAGTTGTAGAGTATTCAGTTATATTCTAAAAAGTCCTGATGCAATTATGAAATTTATGAAGCCTAACAGTTAGTAATTATTTAATTATATTCGGAATTTTTTCATATATTTTTTTGATTTTTCCATTTTTGGTATAATAATTGCGGTCCTGACTGGTTCTGGAACTAAACAATTTTAACTAATTATTATCTGAAACTGCAATAAAACATCAAATACGCAAACAAGAATTTATTTATAGTTTGTCAATATTTGAGGCGTCAATTCAATGATGTGAAGTAAGAATCGGCGTCTTTGTTTGATTTCACAGACACAGACAGACAGACAAACAGATTACAATAATCTTTGGACACCTATTAGGAACGTAGCTACTGAACACACAATGATTTGCCTTTCATAATGACACGAGGCAACATCGTATTCACATCACATTTTTTGATTACTATTCACAAGAACATTTACGATTTTGAATAAACAATTATCATTTTTTGTACTGTTGAGGGGTTGATAGCAAAAACCTCACTAGTCAGAAATTTAAAATTTTGGGAAAACAAGAAACTTTCCACTTTCCCTATGTGTGTACTCAAAAATATGGTATTTTAAAGCCTTCTAGAGCCCGACCTGTGCTGTTTTTGCCGATTTTCTTTCCTGAGCACGTTAACACTTGGTGTAGCAGCAAGATGGCACCTGTAACTCATTTTTCGTTTTCTGTGACTAGAGGGATTTTTGCTATCAACCCTTCAATTCTATTGTACGCAATAATTATAGTGGCTGTATTGATTACATTCATTGAAAATGTATGAAAGAAGTTCTTCCTTACGAAGTAATCGAAAAAAAAATTGTGAACAGTTATCGATTATTGGGCAGTTCCAGTAACTTTTGATATATCCATTATTTTTATTATTTTTTAACATTTACTCTTAATGTTTAAAACCTCTGAGTAAATAGCTAAAGATTGTTGAAATCTTTTCTGAAATCGTTAATATCGATAGTACGACGACCATTTCCATCGCAAATTTTCTATTTGAGGAATTTCAACAACTTTCCTGATTTAAATCATAGCAGCTGTTGTTGAACTAAATATTTTTCTTCGAAAACCATCTCTGACTAATTCTTAGATATATGGATGAAAGCTGATTCCAAGTTAATCAGAAGACAGCTTGGTCGCTTTAATCAATTTGCAAATAGCTTCTGAACAGATAAAACGAAACTTCGAATATACACATCTTCAACAATTAACCCGGAAAAATAACTGTCATAATTAATATTAAAGGATAAAAAGCTTCATAATGAATTTGGTATTTAATTTTATTCAGAACAGCTTTGATTGCTTGTACTTCTTGAATTATTTAGTGTAGGATTATGAAAACTCAAGAATCCTTCTTGTGACCATATTTATTCCAACTGTTTTAAGTTACCATGTACGTACGATTTTAGTAGTTTCTAATGCATTTTTTTCAGAATTTAAGGCTGTTATGATCGGCTGAGAATTTCACGCCTTTACTCATAAGTACATTGTGCCGTAGGAACTTTGTATTTTGTGTGTATTTCTACTGTTAATTATATTAAAATAAATAATTATCTATTGACAGATGTAGTTTTATATTAGTAAATGTATACCTATTAAATATCAATTTCTATCCGATTCAGTAACCTTCAATGAAAAGTTTTATGTAAGTTCAATAACATATCAGACACAACTAATATGACACTTAAGTGAAGTGAAGTGCCATTTAAGTATCAATCATTGGATAATATTATCCTTTCTCACCATATGTAACATGCCATTCTGAACCCCACTTAAACGTAAGTTCTGCTTAAAATATTTGTTCCACTGGGCATAAATGAAACAAGCGCATAATAAAAGGATTAAATAATTAAGAAGAACATCTAATTTTCGTAATAGCTTCAGACATAAGAAATAAGATTAATCTACTCTCTTATAATAAAAATATTAATTTAATTTGTTACTTAAAGAAAAGAACTTTGGCAAACTGCACAACACTTTTTTACTAAAATAATAAAAAAAAATCATTATTCTTTGACAGCAAGCTGGCCGCCTTGCATGGGGGACTTATTAGGAGCAAATCCGGTTCAATTTGTCTATCCTACTGCAATATCAGGTCAAAAAGCGAGTAAGTAAGCAAGTAAGGTTGTGTACGCGTAATGATATGTAAAATACGCATACGCAGCTAAATGCCAGGTAAAATTTTTAAAGAATGTTCGATGATTTTACCAAATCTCAAATTTCTAAAGCAATGTGACCTTTGACCTAATTATACTGAAAACGGTTAATCTAACAAAGATCGGACTTGATCCATTTCTGGTGCATGTGGAAATGGAATGCCCCATTTTTTATTAAATATTTTTAGCAACATACGATTTAATAAAAATTAGCAGTTTCGGAGGTATAAGCTCAGATTTGTTTTTTTTTAGATTCTTTAATCCCGTATTAATACTCCCTACACCTATATAGCTGTCGATGATTTTTTATTTTAAATAATGGACTATGAAAACTGATGAAACTGTAACTTTTCAAATCATCCGTCTAGAACAAATTAAAAAAAATAATTGCTGCGGACAACGAAGATTACGAATTATCAAACAGACATATTAAAAGTAGTTGATGATAAAAAAAAGTTGAAAATTGAAGAAGCCAATAAAATAATTTGTTGTGTTTAGGTAAATATGTTATCACTTAGTCACTACGGAAAGTTATTACTAATAAATAATAGCAGAGGAGACTTAGACTACTTAGAGCAGATATTATAACTAAAGACTTTTAGGTCGTAAAAACGTCGAAGCAAGTTACTTAATTTACGCGACTTAATTAGGAAATGAGGTTTTTATTTTGTCATGGCAGGTTCTTAAAAAGGTTCAGTAAGATTAAATAAAACATTAAAATTAAAATCATCATCCAGAGTATTTTACAAAATTAATTTGCCAAAACGTTATTTTAAATTAGATCGTTCACCGGTTCCGATAATTCTTACATAGAGTACTCTTCACATGTTGAGTATGGCAAGGCAGTGGTTGGCATTGATTGAACGTGTCAAATGACATGACATTCTTTCACAGATTTTAACTTTCCGCGTACATTTCTATGTGCTTATTATTTATGATAGTTATTGTACAGATAATCGCGGCGCAACAGCTTACTAAACGCTCAAGCTTTAGAGCGCTAAGTTCCAGCAGCTCGCATAATATTACACTTGCGCTATGTTACACATTTAAGATCACTATCTGCTGAATGTGCTAGATCAGCAACTCAACTGCTATGGTTATCTGAACTCGGCCATTAGGGAGTTTTAGCAACTTTACGGTAAAAATTACGATAAACGTCAAAATCACCCGATTTAATATAGTTTACAAAATAACGTGGAATAGGAATTTATACCTTTAGCCATACCGCTTACCGTTTTATTTTACCTAACCTCACTTATTATTTTTCTGTGACTGAGTTGCCTCGACGTATTGGTATTTCTTATTCGGTCTTATAATAGTAACATATAGGTTTTACTTTTACTCATATTATTCATATCTGTAAACGTTTTTGACTGAAGTTGCATTAGGCGAGAAAATTGAAAAGACGGTGATTTATGTGAAATAATGACTCAATTTTTAATAGAAGGAATCATATATTTTTAAAACCCTAAAAACTAAAAAAGTCATTTTACCTACGATCCGGTCCTTAATTATATAGAATTTTAATAATAATTTGGATATTAATTTTTATAACTTATTGATTTATTTATTAGTTTTGATCAAATTATTTGAAGACAATTTTGAAAATTTTGTTTTGTTCGTGTGAATTTTTTTTTTTGGAAATGTGTCAAAAGTTATACCAAAAATTCTAATACTTACATACGACATATGAAAACAAAATAGAGTTGACAGATGTATATTTAAATATTGTTTTTTGCTTTTTAAAGTGAAACTGAAATTAGAGTCAGAAATTAATCATTCAAAAATAGGGGTAGCTTGTTTAATTTTCATAGTACACAATCCAGGAATAATACCGAAAAGTTAAGTTATTCTATTTTTTTTAAAGAAAACAAGACTTTTCGACAGTTGGAAATAGTCCGAATAGAAATTAGTATTCGTCCGGCCCGTAAATAAACTGTCTGCTTTAAAAAATGCTTCCTTATAACGTTGGAATTATTTAACCAAATTTAGTGGATCAGAAGATTACAGTACTTGCAAGTAATGATAAAAATTTGAACCTTGTAGCAATTACTTTTCAACTCTTTTGTTGAGTTTTTTGACATGAATTAACAAGAGCTTGTTTTTCTTCTAAGGCTCGGTATGATAAACGCAAGTTAAATTTACTCTACAGTTTAATGCCTTAGTAACCATTGTTTTTACAATTGTTACTAAGGCATTAAACTGTACAGTAAATTTATTTTACGTTTATAATACCGGACCTAAGTAATTTATCAACGGAATTCCATTTTCCTCTTTTGTTGCTCCTTGAAAACATGCCACGTGTACGAAAATGTGAATGATTCACTCCGTTCGGTGAATTTGATAGAGAAAGAATTGTTCAAAACCCATTTATCGTACCGCGATGTACCCGCTAGAATCAACCGTAACGAAGCAACAGTTCTGAAATGTTGGCGAGTAGGGACCCAAGAACACCGAACAGGCAGACCTAGCGATATTGGACGCCCTCGTGCTACTACAGAGCGTCAAGACCATGGCTTTCGGTTGTTAGTTCTAAGAGACTGCATGTCCACAAGACGAGCTATTGCAGGTCAGTGGTACAATGATGTTGGAAGACCATCCAGATGCGAGCATTTAACAACAGAATACGTTCGTTTGAGTTGCGAAGGTATGGACTACATTTGGTACTTCTTCTGACTGCTGAACATAGGCGCTAACATAGGCTCGACTGGTGTAGAGAATGGCTGCATAGGGTGCAGAATGGAATGTGGTCAACTTCAGTGGTAAGTCCCATTTCTGTATAGGCATGCGCGATGGCCGCATGATGTTGAGACGATGCCGGGGAGAATGGAGACATATTGAATTTTCTGTTGAGCTGCATGTTCACAGAGTTGTGGGATTGATAGTTTGGAGTTCTATTGCTTACGGCAACAGATTTCTTTAGTGTTAATTCGAGGCAATATGACTGCCAGACGTTACGTAGATGATATCATAGAGCCCCATTTTCTATCCTGCTACAGAGAACATCTCAACCATATTTTTCAGCAAGAAAATGCAAGGCCACATACTACTAGAGTAACCTTAGACTTCTTAGAAGCCCATATTTTTCAGCAAGAAAATGCAAGGCCACATACTGCTAGAGTAACAGACTTCTTAGAAGCAACCAAAGCTACTAGTCTTCCGTGACCTCCTCGATCTCCGGATCTGTCGTCGATTGAGCACGTGTAGGATATGATAGTCAGACGACTCAAAAATTTACCTCGACAACTGGAAATTTTAGAAGCTCTCCAATATGCGGTAGATAGCTTGGAATGAGGTACGCACTACAGAGGATGTTAATCATTTGATTCGCTCCAAGCCGCGACGTATCCGTGAATGTGTAAACAATCGCGGTGGTCCAACACATTACTAACTTTTTTCTGTACTTTTGAACTTATGGTCCCCAAATTGTTATCATTTCCTACTTGTCACTTTATCTGTCTTATGTAAAAAGTTCGTTAATAAAAAATAATGCAGGCAGTATAATTTTGTGAAAAATTGGGCATGATCTGAAACTCTGTTACTGCAGCCTACGATGGGCCAAAAATTGACTTCATGGCTTTGATTGTACAAAGATTTTGGGAATCTTGAGAGCGATCCAAAAGTGCATTAAAAAACATGGTATTTCATATAAAATAAGAAAGTGGGCAGCAACTTCCGCTATAAACGGAAGCGCCCGAAAATTAAAAATAGTAAATTTTAATAGATCGTTATTGCTAATATATAACTGCAAAACATAAAACAGAAATTCAGACGGGAGGTCCGTAAACTTTTAATGAATGAATCTCTCTGTATAAATAAATTAGGTTAAATCGTAATGTTTTGATCCCGTCTATACATGGTATAATTGAATCGATGAGTCCAAATTTACTGTATTGAGAAAACAACAAATAACTTTTTAGATTTTTATTTGAAGTAATTATTGGCTTCAGGAGGCTTCAGATATCCTTATCTGAAAGAATTTTAAGCCATTAATTCACTTAACATAAAAATCTAGAAAGTTATTTGTTTTCTCAACACAGTAAATTTGAACTGAACACGTTTATGCATTGATCGATTCAACTATATTTCTATCATATTCGATAACATCCTGTATGTAATATTGCGGCTAAAAAAAATAAATCAGTTGTCATTTGTTACTGAAAACAAGAGAAATGTTAGGCGACACTATCTTAACGGTTTTAGTACCGAGAAAATAGTCTTTAAGCTTCATCAGGAGTGAAAAAAATGTTACTGAATACAAGAGAAATGTTAGGCGACACTATCTTAACGGTTTTAGTACCGAGAAAATAGTTTTTAAGCTTCATCAGGAGTGAAAAAAATGTTACTGAATACAAGAGAAATGTTAGGCGACACTATCTTAACGGTTTTAGTATCGAGAAAATAGTTTCTAAGCTTCATCAGGAATGAAAAAAATGTACAGTGTCCATTCAGGCTCAGAAATTATTTTCTCACATATTTCGTCGACAAGACTCGACTTCAATTATGGCCTAAATACCCTCGTTTGAAATCATTTATTTGAAATTTTTTCAGGACGTGGTCGTCACTCGCGTTCAACCCTCTCAGACCACATGCCTTTGATAATTTCTACGGCTTGTGAGACATGATTTAAAACATGACACTTCTACTGACGACGTTTGGTAATAAAATCAATTTCGTGTATTTATAAAAATTGTGTAAGAGCATTTAACATGTCGGAGAGGATTCGGCAACACAACGTCTTCTTCGTTAATAAGTTCATATTTTATCGTGTACTTTATAGTGGCTGACCTAGGCCCGATTTCTTCACCTATGGATAAATTTTTCTGCCAGAGAGTGTCTCGGAAACTATTATCGATACTATGGTTTCCAAGGATAATACCAGGCATATAAATTTATCAGGCACCAATTGGACATAATTGTCCACAGTAATTTCTAACTAAGTTACTAGTTCAGAAAGAATAAAAATACTTTTGCTATTTCGTAAACGATGGAGCTCGAAAAATGGCGAATCTGACATTGTGTTTCCGAACCCTCTCAGATATGTTAAATGCCAATCAAATCTAGGAACCTTAGACACAAGAAATAACACCGTGTCATTCGGGCCTAACAAATAAAATATTATACAGAGAAAGGCAAAAGTATGGATTATTTTGAAAACTGATTGACGTATCTATTTGAAATTTGGTATGTGATTTAGAGTCAATAAGACCTAACTTACAAAATCTGTTTCAATTGCTCATCTGCTGTTGTTTCTGAGATCCGACGCCAACTTGATTTTTTTTTTAATTACAACCTGCTGATTCTTTCCTTTATTTAATAGTTCGTTTAATTGTCTAAACGACCACATAAAGAAATTTATCTATTGCATTTGAGCATGAGAAAATTTTGCAGAAAATAACGTTTGAATGAAAAAGTTAGTGAAAAATGGTTTACGTTAATATTCGGTATTTATTTTTATGTTTTTAAGCCAACTTTTATTAAAGTTTTCTTTAATTCTATCTTTAAAACAGCCCATAATCTTGTGGCCTTCCGTTTTTTTTTTTTTTGTCAAAACTAGTATTTTTGTCTATTATCTACCGACAAACTATCTTTCCTATATTTTCATTTAAACGTTATTTTCTCGAAAATTTTCTTTTGTAATACATAAACATTTTTATATGATCATTTAGAGGATTAAACAAACTATTAAGTAAAGGAAAAATCACCAGGTTGTCATTAAAAAAAATCAAGTTGGCGTCGGATCTCAAAAAAAAGGAGCAGATAAATAATTGAAACAAATTGGTAATATTGGGCATATTGACTCTAAATCGCATACCAAATTTCAAACAGATACGTCACACAACAGTTTTCTAGATATTAAACCAACTCCATAATTTTACCCTTCCATGTATTTTAATTTTTTTAAAGCAACTTTTGTTAAAGTTCTCTTTAGTTCTATCTTAAAATCCGTCCATAATCTTATGGCCTTCTAGCTTTTTTCATTTAAACTGTTTTTTTTTTTTTGGTGAATATCAATCTAGACCATTTTTCATAATTTTTTCATTCAAACGCTAATTTCTTCAAAATTTTCTTATGCAACAGATAAATATTTTTATATGGTCGTTTAGAGGATTAAACGAACTACTAAATAAATGAAAAAAAAAACAGCAGGCTGTCATTTAAAAAAAAATCAAGCAGGCGTTGGATCTCAGAAACAAGAGCAGATAAACAATTGAAACAAATTGATAATGTAGGTCTTATTGACTTTAAATCACATATCAAGTTTGAAATAGATTCGTCAAATAGTTTTCAAAATATTAAGCTGGTTCCATACTTTTACTTTTTGTGAACGTTAAAAATTCGGTTAGAATTTCATGATTACAACGGCGCTGTCGAATTTGGTACCGTTGACATTCGAAGCAAAAAAACCACAAAAATAATCGGCATAATCTTGACCACTCATTGTATTACATCTGATTATTTAATTTTCTTCAATCTTAACATAATAAGTACTCTTCCAAATCTTTAATACACAACTTGTCACAGAAATAAGTATATTAAATTTAATTGACAATAAAACTCGTCAAGAGTAACAACTTTTTTAAATACATTTTTTCTGTGAACGTTCTAGTTATTGAGTAAAAATTATTTAAAAATTTGCTAAAAATATCACTGTCCGCCACTGGAGATTATACAATATTGTTGTGCTGTGACTGTTACTTAGTGACGATGACGCGAACAAACCTGGCGCAATGTCAAAAGTCTGTCGTATAATATTAATGAATCCGGGTCGACATTTAACGCTATCCAAAATAGCCTCCTCAATGTCTGCCATTGTCTAGACGTTGTCGACCACGATCGTAAGCTGTAGCCTTAAAGGATTCTGTTCTCAGCAGGGTTGGAAAAAAACTGTTTTTTTTTAAAAAAAAACAAAACATCTGTTTTTTTCTTGTTTTAAACAGTTCTTTTTGTTTAAAACATGTTTAAAATTGACCCTAAATTAAACGTGTTTTAAACAAAAAAAAAAAAAACAGCTGTTTAAAACAACTTTTAAATGTTTAAATTGCCCTTACTGCTTACATAAAAAAATATACCGGCTGTTTCAAATTGAGTGTGCACTAAAGGGATCTCCTAAACCGTAAGAGATACAAATTCGGTTAAATGGAAAAATAGTTGCACGAATCAATGCCTAATTTGTATCCATTGAGAGAATGATTTTTTTCTTATTTCTTCTTGAGATATTAATAAAAATGTAAAAAAATCGATTTTCTTTTTCTCTTTGTATCTCTTTTATTATACATAATTTTGATATCCTGATTTAACTTTCTACAAGCACTTTTTGATTCTGCTTCGGGTAGAAGTAATAGAATTGAAGTTAAACGTTTCCTCTTTCCACGACCATCATCAGTTTCGATTTTTTAAATACAACTTGTGTTTATTTTATTATTGCATTCGATAGCATTTTTCCTCCTGATTGTAATGTTATATGACAGTTAATAGTTGATATTAATTTGAAACTAAAATAATTCAGATTTTGTATGAAAATTTTATTTAATACATAATTTCAATTTTTTGGTTTATTTTCTTAGCTATAGTGTAAATTATAATAAACTATTGAAAGTTTTTCATTATTTTAATAATGCACTGCATTTACGAATATGAATTTTTACCGACAAATGTCTAGTGGTTTTAATATAACTTACTATATTAGTATCTCAGCTTTGGTACAGGAATGAAAAAGCCTAGTTTTAATTTTGACTCGCACTGTTGGATTGAAAGAAAAAGTGAATACTAATTATACTAAAAATATTTAGATATTACTGAATAGTGCCTTCTACAAAGACATTGACAGGTAAAAGCGAATATTTTTGAGATACATTTGCAATATACTTTCTATAACGATGTAATTTTTTTTAAATTTCTTTAGCATGCAGTGGCTCTCAACACTTCACTATCTTTAATTTTTTTTAAATGTCGTTAATTCCAAAAATGGTACTAAATATTGTCACTCGATATGACCAGTTGAAGTTCGGCACGTTATATCGGGACCACCATCCATAATTTAAAGAGGATAAAGTAGGCTTCATATTTTGGACATTGAAACAGTGACTAGCATCAAGATAAATAATGAGGAACTAAGAAGGCGAATATTAGATTTTTACTGAAATGTTTCACGAATTCATGTTTGATACGCTAGACAACACATGAAAACAGTGGAGGACATTTTTTTATATTTTGGACATTGAAACAGTGACCAGCATTAAGATAAATAATGAGGAACTAAGAAGGCGAATATTAGAATTCTTACAGAAATATTTCGCGAATTCATGTTCGACGCGCTAGACAACACAAAGGATTAAGAACGAATGTGTGTCTTGAGTGGAGGACATTTCGAGGATTTACTTTAATTTATTTATTTCACTACATTTGTTTCACAAACTCACAATCTTCTTCTACAATTTTTATTCAACTTATTTATTTTGTTCTTGTAATTTAATATGTTTATACAGCTATTTATTTGGTTTGTGTTAACCATCTAATATCGTTTTGTCAATATTTATTTATTTTTCCTCTTCCGACAACTGAATGTTAGTTGCTAATACTTAACAAATAAAAAAAGTGGTTAGGAATAAATTTACTTATTAAGAAAAACATGACGAAACTGTAACAGTCTTTTTTTGTCATATTCTAACTTTGCTTGAAAAAAAGGTATTAAGTATTATACTCACTGAAATCACCAGAAAAAATGCCATCGACTGGAATAATAAAAAGATAAGAAAATGAACCAAAAATTTGAAATTATGTATTAAATAAAATTTTCATATAAAATCTGAATAATTTAAGCTTTAAATTAATATATTAATAATAATAATAATAATAATTTATTTAGTTCTAATAGCACAATGTGGTAGAACAGCTCATTTCGTTACAGTGTAGGGTTGTATGTATGTACTGGTACGTGTAAATTTGTCAATGGGTCAATAGAAAATTAATATAAATAAAGTAAAGTAAGTTAATTACATTAATAGTTGTTGCAGATATTAACAAATTCAGATACAGAGTAAATTGGTTTCTTTAACAGGAAAGTTTTTAGTTTACTTTTGAAGATATTTTCCGTTGTACAGTTTTGATGATCTGTGGAAGTAAATTGTAAAATTCAAGTCCCGCATAATTTGGAGAACTCTTAACGAAATTAAGTCTGGTAAAAGGCTGCCTAAAACGATTCCCGTGGCGCACGCTTCTGTGGTGAACATCACTGCTTTTAATAAATTTTGATATATTTTGAAATATGTACAGGCATAGATCAAAAATGTAAATTGATGTGATTGTCATAATCCGAAATTTATTAAAAATTTCTCGACAAAATGAAGAATACGGTACATTTGCCATGATTCTTATCAATTTCTTTTGTGCTTTAAAAACGTCTTGGAAAGTGACTGAACCTCCCCAGAAGCGAATGCCATATCGCAGGCGACTATCCACTTGTGCATAGTAAAGGAATTTAAGTATTAAGTAAGTCTTAATTCTATTACTTCTATTCGAAGCAGAATCAAAAAGTGCCTGTAGAAAGTTAAATCGCAATTTCAAAATATAAAAGAGATACAGAGAGAAAAAGAAAATCGATTTTTTTACATTTTTATTAATATCTCAAGAAGAAATAATAAAAAAATCATTGTGTTGATGAATATGAGTTAGACATTGATTCGTGGAACTTTTCTTCCATTTAACCATATTTGTATCTCTTACAGTTTAGGAGATCCCTTCAGTGCACACCCAATTTGAAATAGCCGGTATATTATTATTAATATTTGATATTTGTGTAAAAAGAAGAATTTATTAAAATTCGATCTCTAATTAAAAGAAAGATGAAAAGTTTGTAATGTTAGATTATGTACCCTTTTAAAAATAATGTATATACCTTAATAATAATTTAAATCATTTAAGGCAGAGCTTGATTTATTTAGGATCTACGGTCGCGGAGTTTTAAATGATATTCGGAGAAAGTATGAAGTATTTGGCATCAACATACTGAGAAAAACATTCCCAATAAAAACTAAAATCAAATGCAATCCAAAGAAGTATCTTTTTCAAATTACTTGATCGCATTAGAACTAAAATACATGACATGTGGCTTTCAATACTGGAAAACAAAAATTTCAAATATGTAAAAACATGCAGGATGTTCCATTTAAAATAACAAAGTTTATAATACTTCCGGCGAAACCAAAAGTCCATGTCTGAAACTTCAAATTAAATTTTTGTTTAATTCATCGTTTTCAAATTTTAACCCTAAAATTCTAGAAGAGCCTTGGGACACACGCAAGAAATTCAATGAAGACAAATGAAACGATAACGTTATAAATAGTTTAAACAGCGACATCCTACGATCACTTTCTAACCAAACATTGCATTAACATTGACAAATTCAAGCCAGTTTGCTGCATAATAACTCATCCCGTAGCCCATAGTATGAACAATGAAGCGGAGGACCCAGTATGTTTCAAAACTTAATGTGATGATAAAAGGTATTTTAATATTTTATAATATAATTATTATTATAGTGATCAGTAATAATTAATGAATTGATTATAATCAATCTAATGCAATTTAAATTTAGTTCAAATCAGAGCTACAGTGTAGTCATCACGTCATCAGTTCAGCCACGCATTGTCTACAATTATTAAAACAATTGATATAAGAACAAACTAAATTTAAAGTTAATCGGTCAGTGAAATACAGATCCTAAACAATTAACTTCTGGTTACACAGTATTACGTTGCAAAAATAAAACACATATATCAAAAGTGTTCTTTTTTAGCTTAAAACTAAAAAAATGAATTTAAAACATTAACAAAAAAAACATGTTTAAAACTTAAAAATAAAGCACTTATATCAAGAGAGTTCTATTTTAGCTTAAAATTACAAAAAAATAATTTAAAACATTTTCCAAAAAAAAAATTGGCGATTTGGATAAAATGATATAGAGAAAAATTGTTTAATTTAACGAGCGCTATTACTGGTCAAAATTAATGTACTTATTTCTGTGACACCCAATATACATTATTATAAAATAACAAACTTCTATCAAATTGTATGCACGGAAGTCAACGTGCTAAAAGATCGTAAATGTTTTATAGGCTGAATTTTTAAAATTTTAACATTTAAATGCTCTTAAATGTCAAATTTGAATAGTACGGCGTATAGTTTTTGTATGAAATTACATAAACCAGAAAGCACAGTTCCACGTGTTCAAATGAACCTATACTTTTGGCTCGAACAGTAGTCGATAAATTCGGCTCACCGTATCATGAGTTGATCTGTATGCACTAGGAGTATTTGTCATTAGTCATTATTATTTCCTAGACCAAATTTACAATATAAGTCAAATATGATGCAAAGTATTTTTCTATCCTGCACCTATAACTGATTCATCTCCTTCTGTGCTAATCATTAGGTTTCATCAGTAGTATAGTAGTAGGTTAGATTATTTCGCAGACTTTCAATTTAACTTTGAGTTCCTCACCTAAACGAGAATGAGCTTACGTATAAGAAGAAATGATAGCTTTTTTTAAATCACTCTGTTCACTATATAATCACGTTTTAATTGTTTAACCGGCATAGTGGCATCTTCAAAAATCGTTTATTTAAAAAGCGTAAATCACTTTAAATTAGTAAATATGTATTACATACTGTAAATATGGATGAAATTCTACCGGTAATTAAGTGTTAGTACGTGTAGACATTGCCAATATAAAGTTGATTGTTGTGTGAATCTATTAGAAGATTTACGTAATTAACATAGTTTGCTTCAAGGGATATTGTTATAAATAAACGGTGTTTATAAATTACAGCCTTGTTTCGCTAAAATAATTGCCCTACAGATGCTCGACCCCCACCATCACAGAAAGGTTGAGGTGATTGATAGATCTATAAATAAGTAATGTACTTAATTAGTTAATTAAAAATACCAGTATCTGCATTGTTCGTGTCGCGTTAACTTTGAGTAAAGATGACGGAAGCCGAGAAACCCGTAAGTAACCCGTTTCTTATATAATGAGGATTTAGTTTAAACAATTAATTGTTTATGGAAACTAAGAATGAAACGTAAGTTAAAAAATTAAAATACTTCTATTATTTTAGGCTAAAGTGGTCGATGAAATCGAGGCGCAGTTAGCCAAACTTCAGGAAACATTGGACATATCCAAAGATCAAATGAAAAGTGAGTGTAATATTTTGCATTTTTTCCACAGAAATATGTGTATTGAAGAAAACTTACTTAATGTTTATATTTTAATTGTTTTCAGTGTTAAGACAAACATTCGAGTCTTTCGACAAGGACAAGAAAGGTTTTCTTCATATTGATATGATCGGGCAAATTCTGGACATGTTAGGTCATCAACTAACAGCAGATGAATTGCAGGTGAATAAACTAAAGCCAAACATAATATTTTAATGTAACAAAATTAATTTAAATTTTCAGGCCATTATTACAGAAGTTGATGAAGATGGTAACGGTGAGTTGAGTTTTGATGAGTTCGCACATTTGGCTTCCAGATTCCTTGTAGAGGAAGACGAAGATACCGAAGCGATTTTGAGAGAACTTAAAGATGCTTTCAGATTATACGATAAAGAAGGTATGAATCCTAGGTATTATTTTTTGATCTCTGTTAATTCGCCCTTTTATTATTACATCAGGTTTAGGGTTTATTACAACAGACTTGCTAAGGGAGATTCTAAAAGAATTGGATGAAAAAATGACTCCGGAAGATCTAGATCAAATGATCGAGGAAATTGATATTGATGGATCTGGAACCGTTGACTGGGATGGTTAGTAATTTACTTATTTTATATTTGTCATCCCAGTGAATAAGTAAGTGTCCGATTATTTTGCTTCCTGATAAATTTATCTGCCATTGGAAACCATTGTATCGACAATAGTTTCTGAGGATATTACCTGATATAAATTTATCAGTAGGTGAAAAAACCGGCAAGAGTCGGATTTTGTCCAGTGGCTTACGAGAAGCAGGGACGTGTTTCTTCTGTAGTATGTAAGTAGTCAAGTCAGGAATTGACTTGAAAATAAGTTATTGTGAGGTGCCTATATTGATTTATCAGAAACAAATCTATTTTACATAAGTGTTTAAACGTTAAAAGTTGTGAACATATAAAATAGCGACATCTTACCATCGCTTTTTGACCTAACATTGCAGTAGGATAGACAAATTGAAGCGGGATTTGCTCCTAATGAGTCCCCCATGCAAGGCGGCCATGCTTGCTGTCAAAGCATAATGAAAGATTTTAGAAAAATTTGCACAAAATTTTTCTAAAATCTTTCATTCAGCAAATCCCGCTTCAATTTGTCTATCCTACTGCAATGTTAGGTCAAAAAGCGATGGTAAGATGTCGCTATTTTATATGTTCGCCATTCTTACATCGCATTTGCGAATAAATTGGGCAAGTCGTTTTTGGTCTGCAATGGGAATGTCGAGCTACGTTTCTGCTGAAGAAGCCCCAAGCAGGGCTGAAACAGCTGTCCAGAGGCTGCTCGAGGTTCTCACTGCAATCAAAAACGATTTGCACAAAATTTTTGTTAAAAGTTGTATCCTAAAAAGTAGGATAATTTGGTTTAACCACTTATTCACCGGGATGACAAACATTAACCATGCCAAAATTTAATTATAATTTAATTTCAGAATTTAAAGCAATGATGATTGGTTGAAACATTTCGCAATCAGAGAAACCGTAAACAAGTGTATTTTTATTGCGTTAGGAACAAATGAAAATACGAAATGCTGTATACACTTTTATATCTAAATAACAATAAATAATTTAATTTTAAAAATAAACACACATCCGTTAATTAATGTATAAAATAAAATGACATTTATTTTCTTAAAGAGTTAAGCAGTTTTATTACAAGCTTAAAATTAATCGATTAGGTTAAACTAGCGCGTAAACATGAATGATTGGTTGCATAGAATATGGCGTAAAATAACACGTTCAATAAATTTACTCACCATGAATAAATTCTACAAATGAAATTTACATTAATTATTACACTGAAAGTTTAAATCAAATCAAAATTACTTTTTAATTAGCACAACTGTCATAGCTAGATGGAAAACTCGAGTTCCTTAAAACCAACGTGACTTGATTAGTTATTTAAGTTCAACAAAATGTAGAGTAAACCGCAATGAAATTACTCTAGGAAATAGATGATACGTTGATAATTGGATTCCCTAAACAGTTTCTTTCCGATGGGAATTGTTAGATATGAGGAGAATGCAGTAGAAAGTAAACAACTGATATTATTTCCAGATTTCCTGAACTGATGCAGGAATTATTACATTTGTAACGAATTTGTGTAAATAACATTTGCAGATGTAGAGCGAGGAGAAGTCGTTCATCATTTACTCCGTTTCCGATTGGGTTTAATAAATATATACGGAATATGTAATTATATTATATGTAATTGATTCTATTTCTCATGGTTTCTTGTATCTAAAGTAGCACAGTACTCAGATCTCACAAGTGAATTCAAATTGTCTTATTTGCTTTCGTTGATTTCTTAAGCAAATACTGTTATGATTAAGGATAGGATTTTGATAATTTCACGCCATCAATATCAGTAACGTCGTAAAAATTGCACATCAGTAATGGGGATTGTTAAAAAAATGTACGGTGTTCTTACTACATTATGCAACAAGGCCATATATTCCGGAGATCGAGGTACAACTGCTCAACTAATTATTCTGAAAATGGTTACATATTGAAACAAGAAGAGTAGATTGCATACCTGTAATTTTGTAATTTTTTATTGCGGTAATAATGCTCTGTTTTTTGTTATACTGAAAAACATCATTGCTGTAGCGGCGTTAATTGTCTCCGCGGTCTCGCGTTTGCATTCATGCATCCCTCTAATATCCTATATTGCCCGCTTTATTAGAATTCGAACCGCGCAAAATATATGGCCCCGACCCATAGTTATGATTATTAAATGGAACTTTCGCCAAAAAAAAAAATTGTGGTAATTATCAATCTGACAAAAAAGGAACCGGTAATTATTACTGTTGCTTCAAACAATATTAAATTAACTTCATGTCAGTAATTTAATTTACTGTATTTTACAACAAAATTAAATTTAGTCTCTTATGAGTTATTTAACAAAAAGATAATCTAGGATAAATAGTTATTACAGGTACACACTATGACTTTCACCGGACAAAGTAATATTGGAATTTGTTTTTTTTTTTTAGTAACAGTGGTCGACTACGGCATTGTAATTAATTAATAATTCGAATGACGCATTCATAATTACCTACTTAAGGAAAATTAAACTCAAATCAGAGCAGTAATAGTTAAAAATAGTGCGTGAGTAATAAATTAAAAAAAAAAACTTTTTAAGGGGTGCAAATCAGATTTTATAATTACAACAATGGAGGATTTCTTAATTGAAAGACGTATGTCCTGGAATTAATAACATCAAGACATTTTCTTTTACAAGGGATAATAAGAGTTAATGCAAATTGTATTCATTAAATTCCCACTTTTTTTCAAGTCACGTAATCTAGTGTAGTACATGTTTGATTAATTCTCAAAAGTATAGAAATAGTTCTCCTACAAATTTCTTTTAAAAGACTATAAAAAATGACAATTGAAAGTAATGATAAACGATGAAATTTCAGAAAGAGAATGCGTCAAGAAAGAATTTCATAGCAATTGAATTAAAATCTAGGGGTAGAAAATTATTTATGAATTATTATGTTGAGACTTGAATTGATTGGAAGCCAATAGACGATTTATGTTTTTCCAACTACTTACTTCATAAATAATTAATTTAATTTAATTTAATTGAAAGGAAGAATAAGATTTACTAGAAAAACTGAACGAAAGCGTATGAGAACGAGAGCGAACCTACTAATAAGTGAAATGTGTGACGGATTTTATTTCTTACTGTGTACATTCTTTTCACAATAAAACCTAACTTTGGAAAGAACTGGAATATTTCTTCGAATTGTTTCTGTAAAGCAAATCCACGACTTTCTCCAATTAATAAGATGAAAAATCAATTGGTCGGCGTTGTTTCGTTCGATTAACTCAGAAAATTAAAATTCGATACGAACGTAATTAGAACGAAACAATGCAGAGCATGGTGTTATTTTTATTTGTGCACGAAATTAATACTCTACGGCTACTTCATTAGCCGGTCGTTTCGAATCGTGTAGTTTGCACAATAAAGTTGCAACTACTACATTCTTTACTGGTTAGAAATGTTTGAAAAATAGAATACAAAGTTGTTATCTTCAAATGAAGTAAATTGAGTTTTTGTTATTAAGTTATCGAGTTAGAATGTATGTTTTGCTGCAACTTTGGAAAGAGCTTACTTATTTGCAGGAACTAACCTATTCAGGATAATATTTGATGATATTACATCTCAATTGAGATGTAACAGAGAGATATTACATCTCAATTGAGATGTAATACCACATTTTTTATTAAAAATAATAACAATATTCTTTTAGACTGTTAAATGTAAAATTAATAATGTAGCCCTCCCATGACAGAAATTGTGCTTAAACGTTCGCACATCTACACTCTATTTTTTTTTTGATAGGCGGAAATTTAAAGATCGTTATAACGTGTTACACAACTAGCAGGCGACAAAAATTTAAAAGTTGACCCCAGTCGTTAGTAACAAGTTGCTGTTTTAATAAAATAAAGACAAGAGCACAAATAACTGATTAACAGCAGAGCCACAATCATTTACAACTTCGCGTTTTCCGCCTATTTTAAAAAATAGACTCTAGTTGAATAGTTATACCTACAAAAATACACTATCGATTCCTTTGACACAAATCTTAATATCCTATAATCACAACTTTGATTCCGTACTTTTGAATTGGGTCAACATTCAGCTAGATGTGCGATATACATTTTTGCTTATTATAAGAAAAGTTGATAAATTAGTAAATATTATTAATTAAAAATAAAATTAATTAACCAAATTTAATTTTGTATGATGATGAGTTTAAAATTGAAGATCATAACTTCAAAAGGGTCTAACTGCCAAAAACATGTTTAGAAGTTATTAAGAGAAAACTGATAGGGTACGTAGACCCTTTTGCATGACATTGGGCTTTGTCCATAGACCCATTTGCAGTCAAAATATCAATTTTTCAGTTTTTGGCACTTAGACCCTTTTGAAGTTATGGTCTTCAATATGGACACTTCTTTATTGGAGGAGGGCATAAGAAATTTACCTTTTCTGTCATAAGCTGGGATTATGTGCGAAAATCGAAATGAAGAGAATAACATTTTTATATGTCTGACAACAAAATGCGTAGGCACCGTTCAAAATATAACCAAAATCCATGTACACATTAATCCAAACCACTTTCACGATGTTATATAGCCTACCGTCAAGTTTCGACAATTTTAGAATTGCTAAATTGAGAGGCATGACGAGCTTTCCTACTTCAGAAAATCTACGGATGAAGATAATTGAACAGCAAGATGGTTGGAAAAGCACGTCTTCAAGTTCACAGCAGGATGCTATGTTTACAAAGAAGTGGAAGAAAAGCAGCTATTCAAGTACACATGCCACAAATGTCTCAAAAAGGGACATAATGCTTCAGATTGCACATTTCAGAAAGTGGGCAAGAAATTCCTCGAGTATTCCTAATATTAACTGA
The DNA here is from genome assembly GCA_036172665.1 of Prosopocoilus inquinatus. Lineage (NCBI taxonomy): Eukaryota > Metazoa > Arthropoda > Insecta > Coleoptera > Lucanidae > Prosopocoilus > Prosopocoilus inquinatus. Next base: position 50,309,768 of record CM069870.1, read on the forward strand.
TAACGTATGTTAAATTGCTGACAGCACAAATATATGATGGTTTGACAATGGAAGTACGTCACACCTTTGTGGAGACATCAATTTGTTCCTGAAGATCTACAATAGTAAGTAAAGTACTGTAATAAAAGCTGCAATAAAAATAATAAATGGTAGGAAGTGTGGCGTTATTTTGAATTACACACTATATGTGCTTGGTCAATGAATAAACTTATTACCAGTATCCAAAATGACAGATAAAGTGTATAAAGTTGTGTTCGACAAGCAAAAGGCTTCAGTAATGGATGTGGATGGTCGCGTAATATTGACTGCTAAATGTGACAATAATCTACACCGTGATTGAAAAATGTCTCCCGATATTTCCTTCAGGGTGAATAGAACATCGAAAAATAAGATCAGCTTTTTATATACATTTTTTTCCAAAAGTGAATAATAAGGAAGTGAAAAATATTGCTTTCTGGTAATATGTTCTGGATCCTTTAAATTATCTAATATTTTAAACAAAAATATAAACGATCTAAAGGCGCATTAACAACATACAGATGATTCAGAATAAGTGTCCGACTCGTTAGAAGCGTATTCATTAAGGTCATGCAAGTGCGAAATTGCAAGAAATAAATCTTTCCGACGCATTTCAAAATTAACCTCCTTTGAATCGAAAATGGAAATCATGATTCATTTCTTACATATACATATACAAGTCCGAAATTTGAATGAATGATTTGCGTATTATACATTTTTTTTCTGCGGAAAGCCACAAATAAGTACGTTTTCCAGTTTCAGTTCATAGTCCTGTAAAACAAGTTTAAAAAATGCGGTAGCTTCCGAAAAAATTCAACCTAGCTGAATTTTTCTATACACATTTATGTAGGCATTATAAATAACATACTAAAAGTCCCCACCGATATGATGCTGGCTTTATGTGTTATTCAAGGCCAAATGGTTTTTCGCGATTATCTCACTTCCTATTAGTTTGATAACAGTTCTGGTTATGACAAAAATTGTAGATTAGACAATTCCCAGCAAAAAAAGTTCTTATACATTTTGAAGTGTGATTCTTAAGAAACAAGGATCGAGCTTTCGAAAAATTTAAAGCGATCAAGGTATTCGTCGAGAAGCAACATGATCATAGACTAACTACTCTATAGACTGGAATCTGGAAGGCTAAGAAATTCAGACAAGTTTCTACTATCACCTGTGATTGCAATAAAAACTAATCTTGTTGAGCAGGTGGCCTACTACATATATGATTTAATATTTGCTTTTAATATAAGGCATCCATGAATAACTTAGCAAGTCAAAAGGACACTTTTGACTTACCTTGTTATTTATGAAATGCCTTTTCGTGTAAGAACTACAAAAATATACATAGCTGCACAAATTTATATATATTAAGTGCTTTTCTTTTATATAAAAAAGCAGTTTGAAATTTTTCAGGGGATGTAAGCTTCATGTTCCTGAGCGTAAGACTACACACCAATCATTCCATTGAACAAGTAGCTCTGAACTGCCTCAATTTTTGTGCTCCGAGGTGTCACAGCTTCAAAATTATGGTCATCTGGATGTATTGTGGCTAAAAAGTTGATGATGTTCTCTCTTCTGACATTCGGTATTGCGTCAGTCAAAAATTATTCTTCTGCGTATAGCTACCAAGATGCAATATCAACAAAATTCTTAGCGATGGATTAACATTTGACAATTGTAAAATTTTCGATTTCTAACCAAAATCGGGACTGGTCTCCTTCAGCGGCGCACAGAAAGGTTTAATTTCTATTCACTGTTACCGTTTATTGTTAAGTACAATTTCACGACACCGTCTCACGTTTTCTAAAAAGGATGACTCAATATCTTCAAATTGAGGTTTTCATCTAAGTAAAACTTCTAAGACAACGTTTCACCGGATCTGAGAACATTTTTAACAGAATCCTGTTTCTAAACTGTGACAGATGCCAAGTCGTATAAAAATAAAATTTATAAAAATTTTGTGCAAATCGTTTTTGATTGCAGTGAGAACCTCGAGCAGCCTCTGGACAGCTGTTTCAGCCCTGCTTGGGGCTTCTTCAGCAGAAACGTAGCTCGACATTCCCACTGCAGACCAAAAACGACTTGCGCAATTTATTCGCAATTGCGATGTAAGAATGATGAACATATAAAATAGCGACATCTTACTATCGCTTTTTGACCTAACATTGCAGTAGGATAGACAAATTGAAGCGGGATTTGCTCCTAATCGTTTTTGGTCTGCAGTGGGAATGTCGAGCTACGTTTCTGCTGAAGAAGCCCCAAGCAGGGCTGAAACAGCTGTCCAGAGGCTGCTCGAGGTTCTCACTGCAATCAAAAACGATTTGCACAAAATTTTTCTAAAATCTTTCATTATGCTTTGACAGCAAGCATGGCCGCCTTGCATGGGGGACTCATTAGGAGCAAATCCCGCTTCAATTTGTCTATCCTTCTGCAGTGTTAGGTCAAAAAGCGATAGTAAGATGTCGCTATTTTATATGTTCATAAAATTTATAGTTGGCGGTAGAATAACTTATTTTTGAACTCATCGCCCTCTAGTTAACGTTTTACGCACGAAATAGTCGACCGGGAAACAGTGTTTCCCGGTCGAGTCGATCGGGAACAACGTCAATGTAATGTCAAAAATTGTAGCCTTTTGGAGCGTCGTTAAATAAATCTGTGTTGATAATAATAAATTAATCCACCGTAAATTATATTAAATGTAAGTATCTAACGTTATTTTATAACGAAAAGATGCATATGCCTGTACCTACATCACATGAAAGACGCTTAAAATTAATAATTATTTTAGGTTATGGTTATATTCAAGAACTATTTATTATAAATATTGATGCTACAATTTTGACAATTAGAAATTGAAATCCCTGCAGCACTTGATTTTCAATGGATACAATTCTATCAACATTCACAGATGATGATGATGGTCCTGGTTGCATTATTAATGTATCATTTGCTCTTACCGATGCTGGTGTTGGTTGCATTGACAATAAATCTCCCCCATGATTTGCAAGAAGCATAGTAGAGCTTCTGCGGAAACAGTGTCCTGTGTATTCTGAAGGATTTGCCAATTTCAGGTATTCTGCTATTTTGGAGGGAATTTTTCCAAATGTGTTTAACCCCACGGGCGAATTGACACATTTACCATTACGGTAAGTCAGAAAGAAACGTTTACTTCCAGTTCTTATTTCTTTATATTTCAGGAGCAGTTTAATCCAGGCAACCTCAGTTACAGCAAAGTGACGACAAATATTATTCTTTATTTCCGGCACAGTAACAAATACAACGTCTGTTTTAAACTCAATGTCATCTATAGACATTTTACACAGTTCCTCCCGACGTAATGCTCCAGCAATACCCATTATTAATACTACCTAAATTGAAAGTAGTATTTATTTTAATAAATAAATGAATTTAAAGTATACCTTTATTAATAGAAATGAAGAATCTGGTGCTTCCTCAATAAATTTATGTATCTGCTCTGCTTCAACTATTTTTGACTTTTTCGCATTACATGTTCCATCTCTCTTTTTAGGAAAGCGATAAGTTTATTAAATTTCGAAATATCAATATTATCATGAATATTTAAACATGATAACATAACATTGAGTATGTTGACCATAAAGACTTATTGCTGTCAAAGCCTTGAAAATATGCTAATAAACAATTTTCTGTATACTTCTTAATTTTTCTGGCTTTGCACCATTCCACAAATTTAGAAAACATAATTTCATATCGGTCTTTCAATTTTTCGGGTAGCAAATTTTGAATCGCCACATTTGCAACTTCCCGAACCTCGGGGGGAGTGCAAGGCATATCAAGATCAGACATATTACACAAAATTAACACGTTCACATAAAAAACGAGGAGCAAAACGTATCAAAATTTGTAAGTTATGCTCAGTTATGCTTTTGTCATTTGACGCAACGTCGACACTAAGCATGGATTGCTTAATTTTACCTTTTTGGTTTGCCATGACTTGAAATTATTATAGCGCATATGAAGCGCTCCCTCTTTCGTCGGTCGCGCTTCAAAACTGCAATCACGCGGGAAAAATTTGTTCCCGCACTCGGTGCGTAAATAACTATTTCCGGCGTCCAGTCAGTAGAATTCTGTATTTACTAATTTTGGCCCTCTGCTGATTGGAATACATACTAAAATTCTGGTTGAAGGTGGGCCATATATCTTACAAGGGTCTGAAACATGATTTAAAAATAAATGCCATTCAGTCTGACATGACATACTTCGTGAATAAGGACTTTGACAAATACTTGAAACTAGAAGGCATCCAACGTCGGCTTACAACTGCTTACAGTCCAGAACAGAACGGAGTGGCCGAGAGGAAAAATCGAACCTTAGTGGAATCAGCACGATGTTACTTGCTTCAGCCTGATATACCATCGTCATTTTGGGCAGAAGCGATTAACACAGCGAATGACATCAGGAATCGCTGCCCCACTAAAAAGTTTGACGGAAAAACTCCTTATGAGTTATGACATGGCAAGAGGCCCACCGTGACATATGTTCGAGATTTTGGATGTAAGGTATTTTATATTGACAAAAATCCAACAAGAAGAAAATTCGACGCTAGATCAAGAGATGAATATTCTTCGATTATTCCGAAGGGTCAAAAAGTTACCGGATTTGACTCCCAAATTCTGAAAAGATTGAAACATCTGATGTTAAATTGCTGGAGGAACCGCTGAAAACTTTGAAAGAATCGTATAATGACTTTTATCCAGAGAAAAATTCAAGAAATCGTTGTATCGATCCACAATTATCTTCGAGATACTTTGATGAAAATGAAGAGGATCTGAAGAAGATGGTTGAAGAATTAGGAACAGTATAAAGTCGGGAGGAAGAGAATGTGACTCGAAGACGCGGACGTCTTCGTTAAATTAAAATGGACGGCGAAAAGAATTCGTCGCGAACGTAAACGAGAAAGCAGAGTTAGCTTTTACTGCTGAAATTCCTGCAAGAGAAGCAATATCGGGAGTAAATTCTGAAAAGCGGAAAGATGTTATGGGGTCGGAAGTAAGGTCGTTAATTAAAAACAATATTTGAAAATTGGTACGAGAATCGAAAGATGAAGAAATCATTGTAAGTCTGTTCGTTTTACGCATCAAGTTAAATTCCAGTGGAACAATTTAGAAATGAAAAGCACGCGTCGTAGCCCAAATTTTGTAAAATTGACGATTAAATATGTGATGGTATATTTAGTTCTGCTTAAATTATTTGATCTGTTTAAAGCCTTAGGCACAAATGTTTAAACTTCTTAAATTCACATATTCAACCGTATTCCGTAGGTATTTTTAATTCGATCGGCAAAAAATAAAACAAAAAAAAAATCATATTGAATTAATTAACTTAAAATTCCATCAAAATATATCCTTTACACGTGACCAAGTGTATTTATTTTATTAATTCATAAAACTAAGTCCGTTTTAAGCGATATATAATTACAAAGCACTCACGGTCAATTACAAGGTTGTCGGAGTGCTACTACTGCTAAACTAAGTTTTACTTTTTTAAATAATTCAAGGTTTCCTGCGCAATAATTATAACAAAACGTAATTACTACTTCGATTTTATTTACTAAAACTCTCGTTAAACGTGGAAACGTTTATAAGAAAAAAAAATACGCTTCTAATCTTGTCCACAACAAAGCGTTCAGTTATACCAGAAATTTTAGTCATATACTTCAAACATGAAGGTGAATTTTTGTTGAACTGAGTTATTTCGAAAAAGCGCCACGTGAAGGTGTGACCCTTCAAATTTGCTTTTCATTTTATTAATTTAATTTAATATTACTTGTTTTTTAGATAAGCAAATTTCGACATTGATTTCCAATTATAAAGCGGTAATTAAGAATAAAAACGGAAACGAGGAAAAAACTCGTGCGTCGCGACTGTGCTACATTAAAACAAATTATTAATACAAGCGATAATAGGCGTGTCGACATGGAAAGTACAGAGACTATCACATTTGAATGACCTTATGCTGTCCAACATTGGACAACAAGGAACTGGGGTAACGAATTTGTCACTGCAGTATTTGCAAACTCCTTTGAGTAGGAGGTAAAGTAGAAGTTACAGTTTGACATGCGTGAACCTACGAAAATAAAACGAATGAAACCATTGTGTTTCTTAAGCAACAGATAGATTAGATAAATTACTTGCTACTGTTAAGTTCATTTATGTCTATTTTCCGCGTTCCTTGTGATCACTTTTTTTTACGACAGACAGGAACGTGCACATAGTTTACGCCTAAACGACAACGAAAACCTCTTTTAAGTTACTTTTAATTAATTTATAACGTCCAATATCGTGTAAGTGCATAAGTAGGACAGCGATAGAAACGAGCTTATCTATTAGAAGTTGCGCCACTACAATATTATGTAACAAGACGCGGGAGACCTGGAAGTAAAACAGTATTGTGCTAATGTAGGCAAATTTTTGCTTAAAAACTGACCTAGATAAGTTAAAACGCCGAAATTTATTTTATGGTCCGGTGAGGAAATTATTTTATTGTAAGTTATCATGTCCTTATGCTTTGAAATTAAAATGTTTCCTATTGCACTGTATTTTACGACACTCCTTGAGCGTAAATTACAAAAGTGAACATTTTTACAATATAACAATGAAGGGATTCCTTGTAAACGTATGAATTTTTAAAAAAATTTGATAGCAGTGAAACCCTCGAGCAGCCTCTGTACAGCAGTTTCAGCCCTATTTTGGGTTTTTTTCAGAAAATAGGGCAGAAACAGCTGTATAGAGGCTACTCGAGGGTTTCACTGCAATCAAAAACGATTTGCAACGAACTTTATTAAAAAAATTTACATGCTTTGACAGCAAGCATGGCCGCCTTGCATAGGGTAACTTACTATGTAGCAAACCTGGCTTCAATTTGTTTATCTTTATGCAATGTTAGGTCATAAAGCGATCGTATGATGCTGTTTTATCTATGAATTCTTAAACAGATAAAATAGCGACATCTTACTATCGCTTTTTGACCTGACATTGCAGTAGGGTAGACAAATTGAAGCGGGATTTGCTCCTAATAAGTCCCCCATGCAAGGCGGCCATGCTTGCTGTCAAAGCATAATGAAAGATTTTAGAAAAATTTTGTGCAAATCGTTTTTGATTGCAGCGAGAACCTCGAGCAGCCTCTGGACAGCTGTTTCAGCCCTGCTTGGGGCTTCTTCAGCAGAGACGTAGCTCGACATTTCCGCTGCAAACAAAAACGACTTGCCCAATTTATTCGCAAATGCGATGTAAGAGTGATGAACAGATAAAATAGCGACATCTTACTATCGCTTTTTGACCTGACATTGCAGTAGGGTAGACAAATTGAAGCGGGATTTGCTCCTAATAAGTCCCCCATGCAAGGCGGCCATGCTTGCTGTCAAAGCATAATGAAAGATTTTAGAAAAATTTTGTGCAAATCGTTTTTGATTGCAGCGAGAACCTCGAGCAGCCTCTGGACAGCTGTTTCAGCCCTGCTTGGGGCTTCTTCAGCAGAGACGTAGCTCGACATTCCCGCTGCAAACGAAAACGCCCCAAGCAGGGCTGAAACAGCTGTCCAGAGGCTGCTCGAGGTTCTCGTTGCAATCAAAAACGATTTGCACAAATTTTTTCTTAAATACGAATTCTTAGTTTAAATCTATATAGGGTCATTCACAAAGGAAAATAAACCAAAAGAAAAAGAAAGAGGAAAATAGACTTTTTATTATCGACTTCATTCAGGTAGTTATATTCTTTCAGTAAAGAAGTTTCATAGCGAATGCAGTTCGTTTTTAATAAAATGCACAAAAAGAAAGATCGTTTTTTGAATGTACTGACTATTATTTATCTTTACGATATGCAACAGATTTTGGCTAAAATAAATGTTGGAGTAATGATGGCCTTAATTGTTGTAGGTTCCGGCCTGTGCGACATGAACAGATTAGCTACAGTTTTCACCAACTTTATAAATTATTGTATTACTTGGCATTATTAATACAGAATCGTTAAAAAAAACTTAATGAAATGGTCATTTATTTTTGTAATATCCGCCATGTGAGATGACACTTCGATTATGTGTTTGCTTTTTACGTTCATAGTACGTAAAGTTTGCCAAGTTGGTTTGGAATCTCTTGTGCGATTGATAATCTGATAAGCACGCTTCTCACGACGAGCGATAATCCGATATTAAATCAACATCAACTGTACCGCAAGAATTTACATCAATGTTACAAAAATCTGCTCTAAAGTCTTACCAGTGGTTCGAGAGACTCTAGTAGGTTCATTTATATAATGCTTTAAACCATAAGGTGCGAAGCAAGAAATGATTCTATATCGGGTGTAGAACAAGGATCTATTTTAGGACCTTTACTATTTTCTCTTTACACTTCTGATATTTTCAGAAACAGAACGATACACAGTTACCTCAGAGTTTTGTACCTAAGGATTCCCATCACAGTTTCCCATTACGCAATAACTAGGAGGCAAAATGATTTAGATGTCATTACAAGTGTTTGTTCAAATCATTATTTAACTATTAATCTTTTGAAATATGTTGTTCTATTGTCACGAAGGTTACTTTTGTTAATGTGAAACACCCTGTAAATATAAGATATCCACTATTGTGGAACAGCGGCGCACTTTGCTGAGTCGCCAATATGCGAAAAACGCTCGATCGAGCGGGACGGGCAATTGGCTGACCGGAGGCGATTGAGGAAGGTGCGTCGCCAGAAGTTATTTTTGGGGGTTGTACCGTTATGCAATAAAAAGCTGTGACAAGTGAAAGGGCTTTTCCTGAAACCCCTTGACCCATCGAGCAGCCTTAGAAGATTGCGGGACGACTCCAACTAGGCCGGTAAGTCCAATCCACCTTCCAAGCGGCAAAAGGGCTCCTTACCACTGCGGAGCGAGCGCGACAGTGGTGGAGGCGCCTTTTTGCACGGTACTTTGTGTAGTAATAACATATAATATTAATTGGGTCGAGACACGTAGCAAAATTGTTAGGGTGCGGTCGCTTGAAATACCTTGAGTGTTTTAAATAAAAGCGGTTACAATATACGATATTTGAATACAATTAGGGAAGGCAGTCCGCTATTTATGCATACATATTTTTTTTTCCTTTTTTACTTAAATATTGCGTTGATCGGGAAACTGCCACTTGTCATTTCGAAAGGGGCATCCGTAGTTAAATTTAACAAACGCAATTTTATGAATTAATTATGGGATATTAAGTTTTTAAATAAGTACAATGAATGGAAAAGATTAAAAAAAACCATGTTTATGCGGTAATTACTTAATTGCGCGTAGCGCGGAAGCTCATGAAACAGCTGTATTATGACATATTGCTGTGTCAGACATTTTTAAATATGAGGCGATTAAAATCGTTCACGGCAAAAATGTGCAAAGGTAAGTCATTAAAGTGAGGCTCGCATTACGGTCTATATAAACCTACTAGTAATAAATGGGGTTCAAAAATAAAATAAAATAAACGTCAACGCATATAAAGATCCTTCTAAAAAAACAATATATTTAATTGACAAGAATCTGAGTTAATTCGGTCGGAACAATTTCTACTAAGGAGCAAAGATGACGAAAAAGTCGAGAAACTAATAGGCGAAAAAAAGAAGCCAGAACTTCACATAACATTAGATAAGCACGCTTTTTTTCCGCTAGCGAGGAGCACGTTGACACCACGATCACCGCCAGCAGATCGGAAAAATTTACCCCACGTTGCCAGAAGACCTGAGCACAGAAGGAAGAATTAAACCAAAATGCTTAGCGGAATCGATAATGCAACAACGAGAAAAAATAATGGCAACGCCCGTTGCACTGTCAACAGATGATACTATCATACGAAGAGGAGCGATTCGGAAACAAAGTAATACCGTACAGAGGAAGGAATTGCAGCCCGATAACGGAAAATTGAGGCAAAGCAGGGAAATGCACGAATTCAGTAGGGAGCAGCCTAACATGACGGGAAAGAACAAAACAATTAATACGTTCTTTCAAACAAGACAACCTATAATGCCGAAGTTTGTTGATCCGCCAGTTTTCGATCCACGACAGGATGATCCAATTACATTTTTAAAAAATTATAAAACGATTGCGCGAATGGTTGGGATGAGTTGGAACAACTGGGATATTTCGGTAATTCTCTCAAAGGCAGCGCATCCTATTGGTTCGAAAACATAATTAAAAGGAACCCGGAAGCACATTGGGAGTGGATGATCAAACATTTCAAAAATAAATTTTTGGGCCCAAGTTTTAAACTAAAATTACAAGAAAAATTGTTCAGCAGAAAACAGCTGCCAAACGAAACACTAACTGAATTTTTCTATTCTTTTATGGAAATCTGTGAAGACTGCGATTCCCAGATGTCGGAAAAAGAAATTTTACAGCGGCTAATAACAGGGTTATTGCCGTATTATAGACATAAATTAATAGACAGAAAAAGAAGGAAAATCGGTTTTTCATCAAGACATTCGGAAAATTGGGAAAGAAGAAAATTAAGAGTATAAACCACAAACAGATATGATACAGTCCAATCATATAGAAGGTATGGGTATAATAAATAAACTGATAGATAAATTAAGTGTAGCTCGAAGAGAAACAGAGCGAACTCCTGAGATTCCAAATGGCAGATCTAAATGTTACAACAGAGGAGGAATATGCGATAATGAAAGCTTCAAACTAAGAAAAGGAAATAGTTTCCCTTTCAAGAATAGGAACGAAGATCAACAATTTTCAAACTTTTGGAGTTGCCAAATTTGCGGATACCGTGGCCACACTGCCAAAAATTGTAGAAGATTGGTTAATCAACGCAATATGTTTAATAATAAAGACAACTGGGGAAAATTAAATGTACAGAGTTGTCAATGGTGTAATATAAAAGGACATACTGCTTTACCATGTAAAAAATTGGAGGTGCGAAGGCAAAGTTTAAACTGTCCAAAAAATTGGAAACAAGAGAATGTAAATAAAACAACATTTGAGCCAAATTATAATAAGGTGACAAAACAGAATTTAAATGGTTTAGGACAGAGCAACAAAAGGCCCTAGACTCTGTCCGGAGCTATTTTAAAACAGGGGCCCCAACAAATAAAGATTCTTCCAATAAAGTAAATAGGGATAGGGTAAATATTATTTGTAATTTAGTCACAATTTCCGTAAATGACACCAGCATATTAACAACAACCGCCACTGTTAACGGACAATCAGTGGAAATCATATTGGACACGGGAGCGGCATTTAATATAGTAAGTAAAAATTTTGCGTCTGCCGTTCAGCGATGGCATCACATACCAACCTTAAATACGATTAATAATAAAAGTCACTCCATTAGGGGTTACAAAGGTCAAAGTAACGTTAAAGAATACCATTTTTTCTGTTCAAGCGCTAGTTGTAGAAAATTTAACCGCACCACTGATATTAGGATATTCGTTTCTCAGAGATCATGAATCGGAAATAAATTTCAAAACGAAGCTCATCAAAATAAAAAGGATACACACGGATACACCTAGTGATAAACAAGATTTCTTAAAAGCTGAATAAACACAACAACAACATCGAAATAATATTGAACGAATTAAACAACAAAAGTCACGGAGAATCGGAAAAGGGTGGCTAAAAATACCTAAATGGGCTAACCACAGTGTATCATTTGAAAATTTTCAAAAACAGCAGCCTAGAACCCTTACAAAAGAAATTACATTCATCCAAGGGGATTTGTTTCAACTGCCAAATTCATTTAACTTAGCACATTGCGTAGCGGCGGACTTAAACATGTCCAAAGGAATTGCAAGACAATTTAAAACAAAATTTAACAAGATAAAACAACTTAAAGAACAAAATCCAAAAATAGGAAAATTAGTATTCTTGAATTTAGACGGCAGATTTATTTTTTATTTAATAACTAAAGAACGTTCTCAAGACAAACCAACTTTGCGTAATATTTTTCAATCTCTCCTAGAACTGAAAAAACAAATGTTAAATAAAAAATGTAGCAATGCCGATGATAGCTTGCGGGTTAGATTCACATAAATGGAAAGATATAGAAAACATGATACGGTACATATTTCAAGACACAGACATCAGTGTAACAATATGCAGCCAACAATACCACGTTTGCGAAAAACAAACAGAAGCGGGTGAGAAGGATGAACAGCCAAGTCTTTGGAACGAACTCCCAGGACAAGATCTCGTTGAAGATGTCGTCAAAAATAAAACAATAAAAATAAACCTAGCGGAAGATGTATTAATTGGAAGCGGAAGTTCTAAAAACTGTAAAATTAAACTTTCGGAAAATGCAAATTACCAGAAATCAATATTATTTTGTACTTTCCACGCTAGAGGAGAATTTCTTCATAATAATAAATTAGAAATAGTGGACGATTTCCAAAACTTGGGCGAAAATAAAATTAATATTACAAACTATGGTAAGAAACCGAGAATGGTAAAGAAGGGTACAGCATTGGGGTACATCAATTTTGACCATACAGATAAAATTACAAAAATACTAATGGAAGAAGACAAATGTTTAAAGTTAAACATGATAACCCAGGAGCAACCTTCAAAAACATTTAACATAAACAGTAATCTAAAAGAAAAGGATCTGAAAAAGCTACAAGAAGTACCTACAAGTAATTCAGATATAATGGCATGGAATAATCTACATCTCGGTAAAACTAATTTGGCAGAACATACAATCGACATTGGACAAAATAATCCGGTCAAGTCACGTCTATATAGAGTAAGCGTGAAAGAACGGAATATCATTAAACAACAGGTTGAGGAAATGTTAGAAGCAGGCATTATACGGCCTTCAGATAGTGAATACGCGTCTCCCGTTGTTTTAGTGGAAAAGCCGGACGGTACATTTAGGTTCTGTGTCGATTACCGAAAACTTAATGCCATAACTACAAAATCATCATATCCCTTGCCATTAATAGATGACATACTAAATTTCTTGGGAGGAAATAAGTATTTTTCCACACTGGACCCGAATAGCGGTTACTGGCAATGTCCGGTTAAAGAAGAGGACCGACACAAAACAGCCTTCATAACCAACGACGGACTGTACGAATTTAATCGATTGACCTTTGGTCTATGTAATGCGCCGAGTACCTTCCAAAGGTTGACAGACACCATCTTTAAGGATTTAAAATGGAAAGAAGTTGCGGTATACCTGGACGACATAATTGTCGTCAGCAGAACGATGGAAGAACAATTAGAGCGACTGGAGAAAGTGTTTAATCGTATAAGAGAAGCTGGCCTCACTTTAAAACCCTTAAAGTGCCATTTTGGGATGGAAGAACTTAGAATACTAGGATTTAAGATCTCAGCAGAAGGCATATCGCCAGATGACACAAAAATTCAAGCAGTTAAAGACTTTCCTACGCCCACAAAAATATAAGAAGTGCAAAGTTTTCTAGGGTTATGTAATTTTTTCAGGCGGTTTGTTAAAAATTTTTCGACTATTGCAACTCCATTATATAATATTATTGGAGTAAATTCCAAATTTGAGTGGCGTATAAAACAAAAGAAAGCTTTCGAAGCGCTGAAGGAAAAACTAACTAGTGCGCCAATCTTAGGACATTATGATTCAAATGCCGAGACCAAACTGCGAGTTGATGCCAGCGGAACGGGACTAGGAGCTGTCTTGTTACAAAAAGATGTAATATTGAAAAAACTCCATCCAATATCATACATCTCAAGGACGTTAACGAAGTATGAACGAAATTATCCTATTACAGAATTAGAGTGTCTAGCGGCAGTACGGGCAGTAGAATACTTTCGGACATACCTATGGGGATTAAATAATTTTAATTTAGTTACGGATCATCATGCTCTGTGTTGGCTCAAAACTCTAAAAACTCCGGGAGGTCGTCTCTTGCGATGGTCGTTAAAATTAATGGAATACTCATATACGGTATTCCATAAAAGGGGAACATCGAACAGAGACGCTGACGCGCTTTCACGTTACCCTTGTAGGTTGGGAACAGTAGAAGATGAAATGAATGCACAAGATATACCTACCTTTATTGCAAACGCTCAAGACTTAGAACAATGGCAGAAAGAAGATGAGAGATTACAGGACATAAGAGCTGCAGTAGAAAATCCAGACTATGGAGGACCAGCGCTGCAGAGAATGGCAAAAAATTACGAAATCCTTGACGGAGTTTTATATAAAAAAGATCCTGGCTCAGTTACGGACGCGAAATTGTTGGTAATTCCTAGGAGGCTAAAAGCAGAAATTATGAGTAACCACCATCGAGACCCCACGAGTGGCCATTTGGGACTAACTAGAACGCTGGATAAATTAAAAAGAAGATATTTCTGGGAAGGAATGAGGCAAGACATTACAAAATTTATTAAAGGCTGCCCAGAATGTCAAGTACAAAAGGGACTAACGAATCAGAAACCAGCAGGCTTTTTACAACCCATTGAAACAGAAACCCCCTTTGCAATGATTGGAATTGATCTGTTGGGCCCATTCCCGAGAAGCTCATCGGGCTCAAAATTTATAGGGGTAGCAACAGACTACGCTACTCGTTGGGCCGAGGCCAAAGCCCTGCCAAGCGGAAAGGCCGAGCCTGTAGCTAAATTCATTGTAGACCAGGTGATTTGCAGACATGGGTCTCCCAAAAGAATGTTAAGTGACAGAGGAGCAGTCTTTTGTCCAAGTTAGTCACAGAAATATTAAAGCTATTAGGCACAGACAGTTCTTTTACAACAGCATACAAACCTTCAACTAACGGTTTGACAGAACGTCTAAATAAAACAATAACCGACATGTTAAGCAAATATACCTCGACCTCACAAAAAGACTGGGACATCTTCTTACCTCATTGTATATTCGCCTATAATACGTCACGACAGGAAGCAACGAAATGCAGTCCCTTCTCATTGGTGTACGGCCGTGAACCCGTTCTTCCGACAGATGCAGAGTTAGGCCAACCAATGTCCACTGATTTTACACTTAGAAGCCAACAAGTAATACAGGAACTGCGTCAAATTGCTAAAAGAAACATAGAGAGAAAACAAGAAAAGGATAAAAAGATTTTCAATAAAAAACATAGACATGTAAGTTTTAATGTAGGCGATAAGGTGAGACTGCGAAATTATGTAAGAAAACTAGGAAAATGTGAAAAGTTATTACCTAAATACTTTGGACCGTTCCTTATTGTTGATAAAAGAAACGACTTAAATTACGTGATTTCGACAGGTCATGGAAAAAAGAATAAGACGGACGTAGTTCATGTTTCAAGATTGGCTCCATTCTACGAACAGTGGAAGGAAGAGGACCCAGAGAAGATACTAAAAGAAAAAAAGAAACAAGAAGAGTACCGAGTATCTAGAAATATGCAAGACACAAAAGAAAAGAAAGTAAAATACTTCTATAGGACAAAAGCACAACACATATCCCCACAGGTAGAGAAAGGAGAAGAGGATAACACAGCAGAAGACTCAACAAAAAATAAAGAAAAGATGAAAATGGAGGAAGGTATCACAGGGTTACAGAATACAGGTAATGTATGTTATATAAATGCAGCCGTACGCTGTCTTGCAGGAGTCGAAGAAATAAAAAAGTTTTGTCAACAATTCCAGTTGAAAGAAAACTCGGAAACATTCTTAGAGGCCTTTGTACAAATTATTAAGGAACTAGGAAGCAGTTTGAAAACAACAACAAAACAGTTATCTCCAAGGAAGCTGAAAAGTAAACTAGAAGAAATAAATCCACTGTTTAAAGGAAACGCACAACAGGATGCTCACGAATACCTTCTCTGCATTATACAATGTCTGCACAACGAAATAAGACAAACACAAGACCCTTTATCCGAGAAAACTATCATGTTAGAAACCTTTGCAAGTTCGTACGAATCCCTCTTGGAATGTGTAGAATGTAATAACATAATGGTTACAAACAATCCATTTTGGGATATTTCTCTTCAGGTGGATATAAATAAGGACACGTGTCTGGAGGAATGCCTAAACAATTATTTCAAAGAAGAAATATTAGAAGAGAATCGTCCAATTTGTTGGAACTGCGGTAACAAGACAAAAAGTAAAAATAGGATACAGCTAACAATACGGCCAAACTATTTTATATTCCATATTAATCGATGCTACTGGTCAGGCCAAGAAACTCGTAAAATAAATAAGAGGATGGCTTATCCATTAAAAGGGTTGAATTTAGGAAAACATTTAAAAAGTGATCGGGCTGGACCAGTGCTTTACAATTTACATGCGGTAGTGGAACACGTAGGTAGTGCTAGTGATGGACATTACTTAAGCTATATTAAGCAGATTGCACAAGGACATGAAAGGTGGTTTAAGTGTAGCGATACTGATATATATGCCGCAGAGTTAAAAGAAATTTTAAAAGCAAATGCCTACATATTAATTTATAAGTTAGACACTACTTAACAGTCTGTTACGTTATTTTTTTTATGTCATAAAATAATATCTCTATATGTGTATAGTAAAAATTAATACCTTTTTATGTTATAGGTTGTCGTACATAAGGAAGAAAACTGGGGCCCCAGATCAAAAATATCTCTAAGTTACTATTAATAATATTTATTTATTTGAAGTTCTTTCAGTGTCTGAGAATGTGGCCACAAATCAGGATAATAATTCTGGTATACGCAATACCACTCCAAACAGGAAATACGAATGTCGCTCCGGAAAAGGAATACGAAATCCAATCACTAGACGACTCATCAGGGATACTATATGAAACACTAGGTAAATTATATATGACAGATACATTTTGGAATTTACTTACTTATGTAGACTTAGACAAGTTCGAAGAGAAGTTTTTACAAATTTTGCGTTTATTTGAGGATACCCAACAAATATGCAATACCAATATGTTAAAAGAATATGAAATATGCGGAAACTACTTAAACCTAATAACGGCAACAATTAACCGCATAAAATGGGAAAAAGAGATAATACCAAATTTATTAGGCCATAATATAGTGAAGAGAGGCTATTTTGACGCTGTGCGAAAAATTTCGAAAACTCTTTTTGGCACCTTAACAACCGAAGACGCAGAAAGGTTCGAGCAAGCAATAATTTTTACAAATGATGTCAAAACTGATCAAAATACGTTGTCTAACATTTTAAAAAATCAAGCACTAGTAGTAATGTCAACAATAGATTCACTAAATAATACACTAGGCCATATAGATCACAATGAGAAACTAATTGTAAACAATTTTAATTCCATAAAGAAAATTTTAAATGGTACCATTACAGACTTAGACTTCTTATATAAAATAGATAAACGTTTGAAAGACCATTGTCTTGATTGATCTACTTTATCCGCAGTTATCGATCAATATCAATTAGAAGTCATAAATTTAATAAATATTATTGTCTCAGCAAAACAAGGAATCTTTCACTCATTATTTATAGCTCCATCAACTATACTAGAAAAATTAAAAACTATTGGTGGATTGCTTCCACCGGGGGTTAAATTCCCTGTAGATATCTATAATTCCAGTGCGACAGAACAACTACTTAAAGTTAGCAGGTTACATATTTTTGTCCAAAAATCAAAATTATCCGGAGTAATTAAGTTACCATTAGTTCAAGTTAAATCATTTACATTCCATAAATTGATACCTATCCCAGTAAGACTCCATGAAAACATATTCATTGTTATCAATCTTTCCTACACTTATTTAGCAGTTAACGAATTAAGATCAAAATTTTTCCTAATGAACAACGAGGAAAAGATTAAAGTAATTCAAATAGAAAATCAGGTATTCATATCACTTAAAGAAAAATCTTTAATAACGACAAATAGAAACGCGTGCGAAATTCAATTAATGTCACCTACAAAAACAATGCCAAAAGTTTGCGAACGTCACGTAATTACGATAAATGAAATTTTCTTTTTAGAATCGCAGATAACAAATTCTTGGATTTTCGTAGCACCACTCGAAGAACCATTAACTTTAAATTGTAGGTATCCAAATGGAAGCAATATGATAAAATATACAAGTCTAAAAGGCACCGGTAAATTGTATCTGTCGACAAGGTGCGAAGCATTTTCAGAGAACATCATTTTAAATGCAGTACAAATAAAAGAATTCCAATTAAAATCAGACTATTTGTCTTCGTTAGATATTAAAACAAATATTTTTGAAAATGACAATTTAACCTCCCCATTAGTAAACAATTTAAGAAACCTAGATATGAAAAACTTGAAACAAGTCATGCAGATCAATGGTTCATGGTCAAATAATCGTAATAAACTTCAATCTGTAGTAAATGATATTAGAAAAATGCAAGACAAACACAATCAAAAAACTAAAGACACCTACGAATCCGTAACGTTATACGGTTTAACCATAACAATTTGTATAGGCCTAGGCGTATACATAATTAAAAAGCTTAGGCAATGTAGTGGTAAACAGCGCAAAATAGTAAAAGAAAATATCTCCCTAAAAGAATATGAAGAAGGGACGTTCGTATTGCCTGACGGAAGGAGATGTATAGTAAACCTACGGGAGGCGACTTCTCGTGAGCAATTGGATTGTCTGAACTGATCAGCAGACATCCGGCCCTCGACAGAAGTAGGGTCCCTAGGTTGGCTGCTAATACGAAAATTACAAATTTCAATTACTGTTATCTTTAGTATTAGAAATTTTTACTACTTAGTAATGAACATGTATGATGTCTTCTTAATTTTATTTCTCTTTAACCTACGCAAAGAAATGGCTAATCGTTGCGTCGGTACTAGTTAGTTTTATTATTACCAGTTCTATACGATTAATGTATAAAAGTTCTTTTCCATCTTATAATTATAATATATATATATTCAGACATAATTGTTTCAACACTAAGAAATTATAACTTGTTTATGCTGAAGCATAGTTTATTCAAATATTGTAATCCATTAGGCACAACCTGCAAACCTAACATATATTGTATATGGCATATTGTAAAGTGAAATTCTGATGCTGCATTTTCTTTCATGGACGCTGCCGAAAGACCGAGGATATTAGCAGACCAACCAACGAACAAAGGAATGGAATGAAGAGATACGAAACAGAAATCCAAGGGAAGGACAACGTAGAGGAGGCTCCAAAACTGTGAACCGAAAGTCAACACTAATGCAAAGAAGAGGACGATGCCTGAATTGAGTAGGGCATCACACACGAACAGTTACTCAGAACACAAGACCAAGTTTAACAACTTACTACATATCAACCTACCAGCAACTAAGGAGTCAAACATCTTGAATGAAAACGAAGAAAAAATCGGCAGTGGATCCAGGGAGGATAAAGTGTAGCTTTGTTAGAGTATTAAGATTATAATTCAAATATTTATTAGGAAAAGTAGGATCTTCGTGACGGCTTTTTGGAATATAAAATATGCATGGAAGCATATTCTCTGGCGGGGGGGAAATGTCACGAAGGTTACTTTTGTTAATGTGAAACACCCTGTAAATATAAGATATCCACTATTGTGGAACAGCGGCGCACTTTGCTGAGTCGCCAATATGCGAAAAACGCTCGATCGAGCGGGACGGGCAATTGGCTGACCGGAGGCGATTGAGGAAGGTGGGTCGCCAGAAGTTATTTTTGTGGGTTGTACCGTTATGCAATAAAAAGCTGTGACAAGTGAAAGGGCTTTTCCTGAAACCCCTTGACCCATCGAGCAGCCTTAGAAGATTGCGGGACGACTCCAAGTAGGCCGGGAAGTCCAATCCACCTTCCAAGCGGCAAAAGGGCTCCTTACCACTGAGCTACCCCCTAATTTATTTGGCGTTGTCGTTACCCCTGCGGAGCGAGCGCGACACTATTATTTGGCAAAAATCTGGAGTATAATTACTGAGAAATAATTTTATTTTGCATAATAATGGTGTAAATATTCCGATACAGGATTGTGCCAGGAATTTAGGGCTATTCTTGATAATACGTTTAGGTTTAAAAATCAGATATCTATCTATATGCAATGTGCGCGTATTACTCTGAAACTCTTGGATCCTTAGCGCTTGTATTTGAGAAAAGATGCAAAAATGCAATTGTGTAATTCTTTAGTATTGTCGCATTTTTCCCGTTGCCATTTTGTGTATGCTCCTTGTATTGATGTCCATGGTAAATATATTCAAAGAGTGTAGGACGCCTCACAGTGGAACGATGTAATCGGTGCTACTGGACATGGCTAATATAGCTACATAGGTGTATAGATTTTTATGAAAATTTGTATAGATAGTACCAATATCATTTACAACAGACGGTGAAAATGAAATTACGATTCACTCATCGGTTCATAACCAAAATAACAAAAGACTTCTCGTGTTATGTTACATTAAGCTCTGCTTTATCAGAGAATGATTATGAAAAAAAAATGAAAACTAAAATAATTTTAAAAATCGCATGTTAGCGCAAATTTTGCTAAAATTTGTAAAATATAAAAGTTAATGTAGTAATATACAGCACGTCCCACAATAGGTCTCACACTTTTTTGCTACAAAATCATTAGTCCCAACGAAATATAAAGGTTTGTACTTTTTTGCCG
Source organism: Prosopocoilus inquinatus (assembly GCA_036172665.1). Lineage (NCBI taxonomy): Eukaryota > Metazoa > Arthropoda > Insecta > Coleoptera > Lucanidae > Prosopocoilus > Prosopocoilus inquinatus. The sequence goes on from CM069870.1 coordinate 50,330,323, forward strand.
ATACCAAGACTTTCACAGAATTCATTCCACAGAATGAAGAATCTGTAAATCTGCAGTTTAGATACAGATAATGTTTCGTTATGAACATGGCCTACTAATTTGAAAATATTCTTCTTATTATTTAGTTACGTTGTAAGCAATTTAAGAAATGTTGGTCTCGTTTTAGGTTATTTCGATATAATTCATTCTAATAAAATAAATTAATCAAGAAAGGAAACACTAATAGGAAGATAGAAAAATTCTGTCACTTACAGGATTTGAACCCGGGTCTCTCTCGGTTTCGCGGTAAGCTTTCTTTGTAAACGTAGAATTTTTCTCTCATTCTCTTACTGTGGGCTTCCTTGCATTAATTCATTTAATTCTGCACTAACATTCAACACTCTTTATATTTGAGATATTGTTATAAAATTTAATGCAATTATAATAATACACAAAAAATTACAAAATGGCATCAAAGAAGCGTTAGATAACAAGAAAAATAACAGACAAAAAGAAAACATTCAGAAAATGTTAAAGGAATACATAACAACAAAAGTCTACCTTCTTATACAAGAGCAACGTAAAAATCATATAACCACAGTTCGAATATTTAAAGACGAACAAACGACTTTGAATGGAAATTAAAATTTCCGTTCACAAATCCCGCAGGCTTACGAATATAATTAATCAATCTTATCAGATCAGTAAGAATGTAAAACAATGAAAATGTTGAATAATCAAAATGAAAAATTAAAAGAACACAGAGGACAATGAATCTTGAAAAGATTCAAACCATCGACAAACTAAAAGACAATAGAAAATTTGACGTTTCTCAGAGTCTGTTTTTTTATCATGACTTGCTAAATGAACTGTACTTTTCTGGTAGATAGGTACAGTTAATTAAAAAAAAAAATCTGGTACAGTTAATTCTTTCTGACTTGTTCGTGTTATTGTGAGTTTTGATGTCAACGTGACAGATGAAATATAACCTATTTGAAAGGTAAGACTTCAGAATTCAAAAAACACAGGTTTATATCGTCAAAAAACTATAAAATTTCTCTTGATATTTTCGTTGTACTTTAGTTACATACAATAAATATACATTTTAAAGAAAATAAATATACTTTAAATTGTTTGTAAAACCTTCTCACTTGAAATGTTTCGTAATGGTGTAAGTGAAAAAGCATTTCAAGATGAATCTTTTGCAAAGAACCACAAGTCTTTAGCGTCATTTGTTTGAAAGATATTAGCATTTGTTTGAAGTACTGCAACAGTGATAATGTTTTAAAAAGTTGAATAATGCGTAAACGATTTACATTAGGCCATATATGTGATACATAAAATTACATTAAAATTGAGTTCAGAATCCGAAAATGTAAAAATATATAAGGTCTTCCATTTAAAATAACGAAGTAATATAACGTCCAGTGTAAACGGAACACTCTGTATACAGCAAACTAATTTTAAAATATACCCTGTATGAAATAATGAAACTTTTGTTTGAAACTATTTTTTGTAAAATGACTAACTAAAGAGGTACGAAAAGAGCCGTCTTAGATGGAACAACCTACATTCATAAAAAATTTAATATCTTGTAAGGTCGCAGGAAGTCGCGGAAGTTAACTTGTGATTGAAAAACCGGCCCTAATAATGTTTTGTTCTACAGCAAACCGTTTCAGAAATACTGAGTGTTTAATGTTCAATTTTTTATTTCTTTAATTTTAAAGTTCACCTAATCATTTCTCCGTTCACCTAATAATGAATTCGAATAAAAAAGAAAACTAATAAAGCAAACCATTTTTCAAGAATACGATGTCTTTTGTAATTTTCTTTTTGTGAAAAACACCATAACACTCTGACAGTTATCTACATTTTTTGGATTATCACAAAAAATACGTCGGATTCTTGAAAAACGGTTTGCTTCATTAGCTTTTTGTTTATTTGCATTGATTATTAGGTGAACAGAGAAACGATTAGGTAAATTTTAAACTTATAAAAACTAGAAATTGAACATTAAACACTTTCACAATTTCTAAAACGGTTTACTTTAGAACACAACTTTATTTTTTTATGAGTTTTTTACTCAGCTTGAATTGATTATCACATGGGTGAAGTGGTGAAATTACGTCACGGGACACAGTATATACGAGAAGGGTCCAAATACTGGGTGATTCAAAATAAGTGTCCGACCCGTTAACCACAGGTAGCACACGAAAAGCAAAACAAAAAGTCTCTATGCATAGGGAATCTATTATGTATAGTTTTTAAAAGGTACGCAAAAAAGCTCTAAAACCTTAAAAACTGAAGAAAGGCATTTTACCTAAAATTCAGTCAAAATTTTTGCTGGGTAGCTGTAATTATAAACTGTCGTCTACGAATGACAAAAAAATTAGCTCTTTTAAAGATAAATTCATTTTCTATTTCTGCCTTAACTGTGTAGCTAACATGAACCAACATTTTTCAAAATGGAGTAATGATTAATAATTAAAATAATTATTGTCCGTCATTCGTAAGTGTCAGTTCACAATGACAGCCACCCAGCTATTAAATTTACGTCAAAAAAAGTGTCCACTTTTTTTGGCGGCGACAGTATACCCAAGACGGGAAGGTTTAAACCGCATAGAAAAGATACACCGTATGATATCAAATATCTTTGACTCCTGACAATATTGGAACGACTTATCAGCTTATTTGGGTTGATGGGCGGTTAAACAAGAGATAATTGTTAGAAAGGATTGGCATAAACACAACGTCGAGATTGTGTTTGTTTCCTTCAAGACAACGCCAACCTCCATTCAGCCACATTAACGTTGGCAGCACTGAGAAGATTGAAGAGATGCAAGCATGGCTGCCTTGCATGGGGTAACTTATTATGTAGCAAACCCGCTTCAATTTCTCTATCCTACTGCAACATCAGGTCAAAAAGCGATCGTAGGATGTCGCTGTTTTATCTATTTAAAATGTATTGGTTTGAAACGTTTCAATGTGTCACAAAAAAGTGCCTTAGGTTGGCTAATCTAGTAAAATTAATTAATTAATTTATTTTAATTAATTTCATGTCATTATAACATATGCCAAAATGTGACAATTCAAATCAACAGATCAACCGGTGCTGTGAACTCTCAACTTTAAGAATTGGAAGCTATTGAAAGATTAGAGGAAATTTGTGTAGCGAGTACAATATTTCAAATTTATAAGCTTACTTTTCATTTAGAAATACTTATTGTAGGTGTCACAAAAATGTGTAAGGGGTGTATTGATGAAAAAACGAGACGAATTGAAAAGTTTTTCTTCTGGCAAATGTACTGCTATGGACAAATTTTTAAATTATATGTTTAGAAAATATTAAGAACGACTAGTTTGGCAATATAATTTGAAAAATGAATACTATATTTTGAACAAATTACTTACAGACGCACGGGGGATTTTAGAATTTAATAGGAGCAGATCAACTTTATTTAAAATTATTAAATGCTTGGTACACAAAATTTTATGTGAACAAGAAACCTGGCGTTGCAAACAAAATTACTTTTTTGATCAAATTCTTGTAGTTTTAATTAGTGCAATGTTGCTTCATTCGCAGCAACCTTAAACTCAAAATCAAAGTGTCATTCATCGTCAAAGTTTAGTTACTTACATAAGTACCACTTTTTCCCTAAATTTTCATGGCAAACTTCAATGGTAAATAAACAAAATAGATATTAATATCTGTTTTTTATTTATATTTTCATCAAGTAGGTCCTAATTTTATTTTATTAGGTTCAACTTCAAATCAAATTCAAATAGGACACTTCAAATCAGATAGATCAACCGGTGTTGTCAACTCTCAACTTTAAGAAATATCCGTTTCAATCTAGTACAGTTGCGAAAACAGAAAGCGGGACAGTAAACTTTCACTAGTTTAAACCTTACTTCTATATTTCTAACTACGGTAACTCATGAACTTTTACGTTACTTCTAAATGTCGGTAACTATGGTAACTCATCAACCTTTACATTTAATAAAAAAATTTCACTCCGTTTAGAATAAATTCTGTAACTGGGCTGCAGTAAAAATGGTTAATAATACACTCCTGACGAAGCTATAAATCTAAAGCGAAACGTTGAGTGTTTTTCCTTCATATTTCTGTCCGGTTCGAGATTAAAAAAACTTTCTACTTACAATTTTCATCGGACAAGAACAAACTTCAATTATTGTTAATAATACTCTTTTAACATTTAATCGAGCTTACGGAAATTTGTATATGTATAAAAAATTATATCGAACAAATATCATCCAAATGTAACAATTTATATCGTCTTAGATAACTTACAGAAAGATGTCAAGCAGCAGTAACTAACAAAGTAGAAATTCTTAATATTTTGTCATGCAACCATTTGATTGAATCAATGAGCGTAAGCGAGTGGGCATTGATTGGATAAGACTTTGAATGTAGTCTGTATCTAGATTATCCCATGCTTTGCAGTTCTCTTTGATTCTCGGGTCGCAAATGTTGAGTGTAAATTTTTTTGACAATCATTGCCCAGATATTTTCCATTGGATTCAAGTCTGCGCTTCTTGACGGCCAAGGTAATCTATTAACTTCATTCCTGCGAAACCATTCTTGCACAACGGGAGATGTGTGCACTGGTGAGTTGTCCTGTTGAAAGATGAATTGCTCATCGTGCATAATCTGAACAGATGGTAATATAATATCCTCCAGTAGAGATGAATATATTTCGCCGTTTAGTTTACCATCTGTATGCCAGCACGGACCAACACCTGCGTAGCTTATCCATCCCCACATATTTGCCGAAAAACGGCCACTCGCACGAATATTATGGATATACCTTTCCTCAAAACGACAGTTTCGCGGCCGGTATACCCGAATTCGTCCATTACTGAACGACTGGAAAACCTTTTCATCAGAAAAAACAATTGTCTTCCATAAATCTTCTTCCCTTTCCAAAAACTCTTCAGCTAATTCTACCCTCACACGTTTATTTTCTTCGGATAAAAAGGGTTTCCAAGCAGTTGACCGACAGGTGACATCACTACCTTTAATCCGATTGCGAGCTGTTCTTACAGTAGCTTGATAATTAACGGTTGCACAAGTACCCACTGCGCTCTCAAACGGGCGTTCTCTTAAAAAATTAAACAGTGCATGATCTTCCTGGTCAGTCGTGCTCTTTTTCGTCCAGTTCCCGCTTTTCTTTTAATACTCTGCTCTTCGTTCCATTTTTTAAAAATTCTTTCCACAGTGCTTTTACTTACAATGAATTTTTCCGTAATACGTCTATAAGACCAGCCATCCTCTAAACCTTGTATAATCCTTTCCCTGACATTTTCAGTAGCGTGACGATACATTTTTCTGACATTAATTTGACAAATTATTCCTGACATTAATAAATTAATTACATATAGCAACCGTCACTAAGGAAGTTTACACCATATAAATAATACAAAATTCGGCTGTAAGACTTATCCCGCTTTCTATTTCCGCAGCTGAACCTATGATAATTCTACAAGTCAATTTATTATGTAAATAATTGATCATTTTATGACAAAATGTTGAAAATTGTAAGACGCGACATGAAAATTGCTATACAAAAAGCTTTCGTAAGGTACCAAACGGACAGACCAGATTTGGGGAAAATAGAAATTATTGAAAGATTAAAGGAATTTTTTGCAGTGAGTAAAATAAGATTTTAAATTTGCAAGCGTACTTTTCATTTAAAAATACTTATTGTAGATGTCACAAAAGTATATAGGGGAAATATTGACGAAAAAACGAGACGAATTGAAAAGTTCTTCTTCTGACAAACGTCTTGCTATGGACAAATTTTTAAAGTACATGTTCAGAAAACATTTGCAACGACTAATTAGGCAACACAATTTGCGAAATGAAAAATACACCTTGTGACGAAAAGAAAATATTGTAACATTGCTTCGTTCGCCGTAAACTTGACTCAAAATGACTTTCATTGTCAAAGTTTAGTTATTTGCACTTTCTCCCCTAACTTTCATGGCAAAGTTCGATGGTAAATAAATAAAAACAGATATTACGTGTTTTATCAAATCAAAATCTTGCAATAAGCCAAAGCTTTATATACATTTCCATAAACAAATATCAACGTTAGTTGAAAAGCTTGGTGGATAAATTGGAACACTTTCAAAAAAAGTTTTTAAGATTGTGAAAGACTCGTATGACACGGTGATTATGTTTGTACAAAATTGGTTAATAACAGAGAAAAGTATGAAATCAATCAATAAATATTCGGTTGATAACCTATCTATTTTACTTTAAACAAATTTTATACAAAAGTTAATATCGTGTCATTCGAGTCTAAGTGGAATTATTAGATGCTTTCCATTTGGGAGCATGATGCCCGTGAGGCACAGAACTCGGGACTACTCGGAGCTGCTCTGAATAGCTCGTAAATGGAACACGAAATTTTATGCGCAAGATAACACATTTTATTTATAAGTCAGTTTGATCAATTAAACTTGATATTTAAATATTTTCCGCAAGTAAATGATTAGGATAATGTTTAACTATCCAACTACTCATTTATGCGCCAGATAGAACTTGCCTTAACCTCAAGTACCATGAAAATTCCCACTGGTGCTTCACACCTCTAGTCAAAAGCTGGTCCTCGAGGGGAAAAGGGGAGGAACTCATCGAGACTTGACGCCCCGGTCGCTTTTTTAAATGGAACAGAGCCTTTTGTGTCCCAGAGCAGCCCAGAGCTGCTCCCAGAGACAAATGGAAAGCGCCTATTGTGACTGTATGTCAACCAATGTCACAAGATGAGCACAGAATAATTTTCAAACTTGACCAGAATGAATCAGTTTATTTTCTTTAGAGGAGAACTGAAGTGACATTTTGAAATAAAATTTTGTTTCCGTTATGTTATTTCTCTTTGACGTCAGAAAACGAAGATTATCAGTATACAACTTTAAATCGCCTATATTTTTTGAGTTTTGAACATTCTTGAATGTTTCTGCAAGATCTAGCAAAATGTTTGTTTAAATATAAAAAAAATATATATTACTTACACCCACCGACAACGTTTGCAGATGTAATTATTGTATGTCGTGAAGGTAAGATATTAATTCCGTTTGTTATAATTGAAGTTTAATTATTACTTTAACAAAAACAACCATACAACTCGATAGTAAAAGTTAAAAACGAAACGGTATAAATTATAATTATTGTTATTCTTGGCAGATATGCAAACTTTTCACAGGCATTATCTTTTATAATATCGTTGTGAATTTACTAGGAAACATAATATACTACAATTACCCGCTATAATTGATCAATTATAATACGTAACTGAATATTATACTAATCTTAAGACCTTAAGGAGTGCAATATTCTCGCAATGCGTGTGTTATTAACATCAATGGTGTACTGTCCATATGCTACTCTACATAATTAATTGAATCTGCAACTGTTTGCATTCTTTTATACAGGTGTGTTATGTTATTATAAAAGTACATAGTTCTTATATATCTAGCTCAATAATTATGTAGTAAACAGGGTTAACAGGATTAACTTGCATCTTCAAATGTAAATTCTGAATATTGTTTGAAATTATAAAATTAATCAATGTTATTAATTAATAATTCAACATTACTAATACAAAAATAAATTAATGAGATAATATATTCCGTTAGTATAATTTGTTGCAAGTAAATGATACTTCTGTGGTCGTGGCTCATAAAACGGTTAACTGTGCTTATTCAGTTTAATATTGTATTTTTATCTAATTAGTGACAATTTCTGTAAATGATTTATGATTTAGAAACCCTGGCATTTACTTTATTCTTTCCAAGTTCGTGATTAATTGATAAGGTAACCGTGAAATTAACAAATCTGCTGGTTTCGATCAAGGCAAAATTGTTGGAAAATCTGCAATATTCAGAACAGGACACTTACGCAATCAGTCCATAACTTTTCTGCGTTTGCTCGGGCTCGTAGGTGGAATCTGGTAATAGTTTTTAAGAGTGATGTAATTTATTAAAAAATAATTTAAATAAATGAAATTGTGGCTGCGGAATGTAATCGATTAATAAATTACCAGCCAGTCTTAACTTTTGTTTATTGATTTAGCTTCCTAAAGTTTCATAATACTGAAAATATGACAGTTTGAAAAGTCGTTAAAACACTTTCCTCTTGTCATTCCCCATTTATCTGCGTGGGCTTGCTTTCTTCGTTCACACGCTGCAATCTGTAATGACCACTTTCTACATTCAAAAAAGTGCATTTAGTTAGGGATAATTTCTGCAAACATAACAACTAATTGTTCATTAAAACTAACGTTAAGGCTAGTAGCACAAATGCATTAACAGTAAGTATATAAAATAATTTGCAGAGGTTTTTGGAATGATTTTAAAGAGAACAGCAACAATGACTAAAAGTAAAATATTTAAATTAGAAGTATTATAAATAACATTAATAAATAAATGATTAATTTTCAATTTATTTTAAAAATACTACTTTTGTTGAAATTGAACTTCGAAATCTATCATATGCCGAGATTAATAAGTAGTTACGATACGAACATTATTGTATTGAATTAATGTAATTTATTAATAACTGCATTATTGATTGACTTAAAACAAAAAAGATCTTTAATCGCTTAAATATGATCAAATGGAGCTATGCCAATATTTTATCCGATTTGGGCTTATTCTGGTTCTAAAATATATTAAGTATTCCCAGTCTGAAATATTTCAAATTTGAATTCAAACGGATAGAAGTTGATTTTGCAGCCTTCATAGATAATGCTCTATATTTTTAAGTTCTATATTCAAGAAACGTATTTTGGTTATAAAACTCACAGTCACCAGTAAAGTAAAAGTCAAATATATGAATAGTAAACACATCAGCTTTTATAGTATCCATTGTAAAAGCAAATAGTGCTAATTAAAAATGATTTATAATTATGTGTTTCATGTAGGTGGACAAATGATTTTTATTTATGAGATCATAATATGAGGATTATACAGCAAATTATTTCAATATTTTTAATTATTTCGATATGTCCATGAGAAAAAAAAGAATGACAGGAAATATTTTCATCAACCTTAACATAAAATATTCGCACAGGTGCATGTTTATGGGGCTAGGACACATGTAAAAGTGGAAGGTATTCCGTTTGATTTTGTTTATGCAATACACATTTAAGTTTGACACTAACCTTGTCTGCTGTTGTAACAATGCACGTACTTATGTACAACATTCTTACATTCGCCATAATGCGCCAGTTTTGTGTATATTATTAACTCTCGTAATATTAATGAGTTTGCCTTGCCGCTATTCGTTTCTGTTGCGTTAACTTTTTTCTTTTAAGCAAACAACGTATCCGTTATTAATCATTTGCGACGGTGATTTCTGTTAATGATATTCACGTCTAATTCACACACCTTGTTCAACAATTTGTCACAGAAAAGTAATAAGTAGTTTATTGTAAAAGAAAAATGACAGCCCAGATCTGAATACATGTCGTTAACTGAACCATTAACCATTCATAATAGCTAATGGCAGTCATCTTTTCATTCAAAGTATACTCTTTCTGAAGTTTTATTAAATATTCCAAAATAAAAGGAAAATAAATGGGTAAGTAGATCAAATCCAATTTGAGAACTCATTTAAAGTTTGGTGGAAATTACATTACAGTATTCAATATTACACTAATGAGTTCATAAATATGTGGATAATCTTGAAAGGCGTTAAAAAGTATGTAATAAGAAATAAGTTCAATTTAAATAACCCACGTTTTAATATCAAATAAATTACACCACTACTGTTTTTTTTTCCTCTTCAAAACAGACTGAAATTTCCTTTTACGTATTTGTTACAATATTGCATTATTAGAACTGGTTGTAATTTATCATAAAAGAAGAATGAAAACAGAGTTACAACACGATGACATTACTTTACTGCCTTAAATAAATAAATACAGTAGAATAGAAAATCATACTCTTAACATTTTACGCATTCATAAATCCGATTGTGAAACGTGCTATGCAAATTGTAGTACTTCAATAAAATACATGAGCAAACACTCGAAAAGAAAACGTGTAATATGAAACCGTGTCAAAACATTAAATGCCGAAAACAATAGGACAGGCAACAGGAGTGTTGAAGATTTTCTCATTATTATGCTGCAATATACTGCACACAATAAATTGTTCACGCTAGTTAACTCATAAAGTTGCGCCAATTTAACCTTGCTTCTTGTACAGAGTTATTGACAGCAGTTCCTAAATTCACGTTTTCATAATAAAAATTTTACTCCTATTATTATTTCATGCACTTGTATTGTTTCTTGAGTAGTGTCTTATTAAACGTACATAAATGTTAATTTCCTAAGCCTCGCTTACATTTAGCGATTGTAAGAATAAATCTGAGTATCGATATAGAGGTTGTGAGACAATATTTTATTAGCCGTAGAGGCTGCTCGAGCTGCAATCAAAAACGATTTGCAACAAAAATTTTAAAAATTTTCATTATGCTTTGACAGCAAGCATGGGCCTTTCATGGATGACTTAACATTATTTTTGTTGTTTTCACAACAATATTTTGAGCGTCTATTCACACAAAAGAAAAATTTATTGATATTGCATCAGCAATAATATGTTAACATGTAAGTAACATATTGATGAATTAAACATAAATTTATGGATACAGTGAATTCTCTCATTACTCATTACTCTGATAAACGGACACCTCTCGTAACCGGACAATTTTGTGGAACTTTTCTATAGAATCTTTTAATAAAATTCTCTCTAATAAGCGGACATCTCTTACAAGCGGACAGATAATTGGCGACGGTTCGTGTCCGCTTATCAGAGATTTCACTGTACTATGGCGCTTATTCTGTAACAAAAGCGTCAAATTTAAAGGGCTGTTAAATTTTGTTGCTACGGTAACAACCAATCATAGAACTGTATTTTAAATTTTAAAGAACATCTAAATTTGAACAGCCCGTTAGTAATTTTTCAGATACTTACAGCGTTTATGAGAATTGCATAAAAATTCTCTTTAATCTTTTAACCGAACACTTTGAAAAATCGTTCAACATTTTACTATAAAACAATAATGAAATGTGGTGCAATTGTGCAATCTTTGTTAGTATTTTCGTCTAATAAGAGACGACTTCGATTATCGCTTTCATAGCTAAAAATGCAACGTGATAATATTATTTTTACACTGGTGACATTAATTTGTTTAAAAAGATCTTAGATAGGGTTTGAGAAAAAATATTAAATTAAAAAAAAATGCAAATCGTTTTTGACTGCAGTTAATCCCTCGAACAGTCTCTGTACAGCTGTTATAACCCTATTTGGGGCTTCAGCAGCAGAAGTCAAAAGCCGATTGTAATATGTCGCGGTCTAAGCTGTTAAATTAAAAGTCTTTTAAGCGATCTGCATACCTGCCTATTTACACTTTCAGATTTTGTTCTCTATCCTTCATCAATGAATTCTGAAAGCTGAAAAAGTACAAATTTAAAAGCCTTCTTAACAATGATTATGTCGGAAATAACAATTTTGACGTCATCAATTACTTTTAATAGACCATTCCGTTATTTGTGTGTTATTTAAAATACAGGGTGACACAAAGCTCTGTAAAAATCCCATCACTTTTTTTCTATTCCAGGTATTTTCGTTTTTATATAGGCTATCTAAATATTTATAAAAATATCACTTATTCGTTATTGTTTTTGAGACTCTATTTTATTAATTTTTATTATCATACTTTTTGATATGCGTAATTCTTTTTCTATAACTAAAGCATCGAGCAAAATAGCCCGTCCAGTCTCCCAGATGCCGATTACGCATTATAACACCCCCGGTGTAGCGCAGAACTGAATAGTTCGATTGCCCGGTTTAACAGAGACGTGCGTTGTTGAGTATTCCCAGGTATTCGAAATTCGAATAGGGAAGAAAATACTAAAATTTCCTAGCTATTAATTGTTATTAGAATTAATTATTAAATAACATTCCAAATTTTCATTCATTGGTTCGTTTCGATTGCCGTGAGAATCTCTAGTCTTTTAAAGCGAGAAAATGATCTCTCAACATAACAGGTTGTGAGAGACGCTTTCTCTAAATAAATTTTGAACTCTTCAATATTTACGGAGAGACTGAGCAATCAAATAATTGTCGAATCGTTAAAATCAAAATTAATGAGACGCAGAATTCGATCGTAGAATCCCAGTGCCTATCGGAAATGCAGCAAGAAATCGAACCCCGCAGTGCGCGGAATACAACGCCTCTGAGTTTGGACCCTCAGATTCGAGGCCTTATCAATAACATTCCCAGATGCAGGGTTCCATTCAAAAGTTCTTAATTTCTTAATTTCTTAGTTTCGTAATAATAATCACTGATATCGTTTATTAATTATTCTATTTTAATTCACTGAGCGAAGTAATATTGCATATATTTGTTTTACAATATCAACTATCGATGAAAATTTATGCATCAATTAGGCATGCGCGTTAAAAAAGTTCTTCCTTCACCCTTTTACGTAAATAAACTTTTGCTGCAATCTCACTGCTGGCTATGAAAGTATTACTATTTACGGTCCTTAGAAACAAAGTAAATGTAAAATTTTTATAAGTTTAAAAATAATATGGAATGAGAAATTACAATTTGTCTGTACCTCGCTTTTAATTTGCTCGGCAATTACGAACCGCAGCTTCTTGAATTGCACTAGATTTTAAGTTAAAATGCTTAAACTTGTAATTACTTGCAGTGAAGTTAATTTAAACGTTTTTACGAACCAGCTGATCGGAGCGGCGCTGATTTACATCATTCCTGATCCAGTAAGGCACTGATCCTGGCCTACTTCGGCTGCGGGTCGTAATTGAAGAGGCGCCAGCGTTCCACTTCTAGCTCTTCCAGCAGTTCTCAAACGGTTTAGTGAAAATCTGCCACTGCATTTTTCTCGAAAACTATTACATTTATGTTAAGAACATATGAGTTCAATCGTTGCCATTTATAGTGATATATTGCAGGTTTAAATATTTGCACACAGTACCCTCTATTGCTGTGCCTAATGTGACTTGATTTATCATAAATAATGTGTAGGAAATAACAGTGTTGTTAAAGATACATTTCTAATATCATCTAGATACAGTTACAGATACTATCAGAAAAACTTATCTAGATACAAATACTGATACTTTTTCCGAAAAATGTCTAGATTCAGATACAGATGTAAAATGTTATTTGCAAACCAAACCGAGTTTTTGTGTGAAAATTAACGCAGTTTTGGTATGAATATGTAAATAATATACAAATAAAATAAATAAAAATAAAAGTTTCATAATGGGTCGCAAATAACACATTTTGTTCAATAGTGTACCTGGTACCTTTTAAATAAAAACTTCTTATTTTTTAACAAGTTAATCAAACCAAACTAGGTCAACGCAAAATATAAAATTATCAAGAGGAATGACACTCTGCTTCCCTATTAGACAAGTTAAATGTCGAATCAGTCTGGAGTGCAAAGTTGTAGCCTTTTTGTAGCTAAGAAGAAAAGAAAAAGACTAAAATTGTGTTTGAGATACATATCTAGATACACAAAACTTATTTAAATACTGCATCTAGATAGTTGTATCCAGATAGTTGTATCTAGATACTTATAACGTTTTCCACTGGTCGCATTTTCTTACACTCAGTGCGCACTGAGTGTATCTCCATCTCGGTTCAGCTTTATGTAATAAAACGAGATAGAGATACACTCAGTGCACACTGGTGCAGCCAGCGAAAAACGCTATTAATAACACTGGGAAATAAATACCACTACGCGTCAACGTACCAGTCATCCTGTATATTTTATAATAATTTTCATCGGGCAAAATAGTGCTTCAATTAAAAAAAAAAAAAACAGTTGAGTAGATTAATCTCTTATTATTAAGAGTATAACGTTTCATCGTTTTTTCGGTATGCTGCTGACATGTTACATTTTGAATGCATTACGTAAATTAGGAACCGCTTTAACACGTTAATAAGACCGAACATTTAGTGAAATTGGAATTCTTGAGAAACGCGGCATGCCCAATTAAAACAACAACTTTCATCTGGCAGTTGGTTTTATTGTTATTTTTTGCGCTTCCGTTTGACATAGAGTCTTTATAAATTGCCGCTAAATGACTGGCTTATGAGCATTCAGCCATAACTACAATTTTATTATACATGTGTAACTCATGAGACTGGTATTTATATTTTTTTAAAGCGTTATAATTGCCTCACTGTTATAATTTGATGCCATTAGTCGCATAATAGCATCGCACTTAAGTTATATAACATATACAGAGCTGTATAATTTGATATATCAAATTTCTAGTTTCGGGGTATTTAATTTTTTTAATGGTGAACTCACAAATACACGAATAGATTTTCTAATATTAAAATTATAGTTTATTCTCATATATCATAAAATATAAATTAAATAATTTTGTTTGTATTTATTTCTGAAATAAGGACGATTTATTTTTTTAATAAGATAATGAAATTTATTCATGACTGGAAGGAGACAGCAGTTTCTTTGATATGAAAGCCGTGACAAAAATAATAACATTTGTTCCTTTTAGGGAATAGAAATGATAACATGCTCATCCTAGGGATTTTCATTATATTCGCTTTTAAGGTTAAATTACACCTGCCGAGTGCTGAGCCGAATCAGTTGCTTAGTTACTCGGCCGAGAAATTGTTATTAGAATAGGTAATTAGATTATACACACATTTATTCGGCCGAGTACTGACTATACTGATCACATCAGCAGAACTCTTGGTCCAGCATTGGGCAGGTATAATTCGGTCTTTACGGTGAGTGCAGTCTTTCTTGATTTTGAAAGTAGTAAATTTATCATTATTACACTCGCAATTCAGTCAGATTTCAGGTTATCGAAAATCTCCATAAATTCTGCAATCATATAAATGCGGAAAAATTTGCATATCTTTGTATATAAAATATAAAATTCTCTAAATGAAAAGATCTCTTCAATGTTATTTTTAAGTACGATTTTTAAGGGACTATTAACAAAACACCTACAGAAGCCGCAGATAACAAGGAAAAGCAAGAATTCTACAAAAACCTAGAAAAGATCTGCGATAATGTACCTAGAAATAATATACTGGTGATCCTAGGAGATTTTAATGCGAAGATTGGGAAAGAGGATTATAATACTGATGTGGCAGGCAAAGAAACTATTCACGATGCAACTAATGATAATGGAACTAGGTTATGTAACTTGGCTTCATCGATTAATACATTTATCGTCAGTATAAAATTTCGACATAAAAAACAACATAAGATAACAGGGATGATACCAGGTACGGTAGACGGGAACCAGATTGACCACATTACTTTCAAAAAAGTGGACCAGAATAGTACATGACACTAGATCTTACAGAGGCGCCAATGTTGATACGGACCACATATTATTAATATCAAAAATTAAAATTAAAATAATTAGAAATAAATATAACAATAAGAAGAGAAAACAATGGAATATAAAAAACTGAAGACAGAAGAAACAAAGAAAGAATTCTTAACAATTGTGCGGACCAAGCTAAACAAGCCTGAAGAAAAAGAGCTTGAAATTGAGTGGATGAACATAAAAGAAGCTATAATTGAAGCAGCAGAGGAAACCATAGAACGAAGAACACCAGGAAAAGCAAAAGAATGGTTTGATGAAAAATGTCGAAATATGAGAGTAAGAAAAACACACGCAAGAAGAAAGTGGTTAGAAACAGGAAAAGAGCAAGACCTAATTGAATACAGAAATATAAAGCAAGAAACTAATAACTTTTTTAAAAAGAAAAAATCAAACTGGATATCAGACCAAGTGCAAGAACTAGAAAGAGACCACAAAGATAACAAGAAGCTATTCCAATATGTAAAGAAAAACACTGGCACTAAGAAAGCAACAGAGAAAATAAATAACAGAGACTGGGAAAGATATTTTACGAGACTGTACAACATAGTAGAAATGGAAGAAGATACAGAAGAAGAACAAGAACTCACGAAGAAGACGCAATTACTAATGAAGAATTTATGGAGGTGGTGAAACAACTCAAATCAAATAAAGCAGCAGGACCAGATAAATTAATATTGAACTGATACAAAATGGAGAAGTGCTGCTAAAGTGAATTTATAAAGTAATTGTCAAAATCTGGACAGAAGAAAAGATGCCAACAGACTGGGAAAATGGACGAATAACACCAATTTTCAAAGAAGGAGACCCAGCGGACTGCAATGACTACAGGGCTGTTACTAAATACCACGTACAAGATATTGACTTCAATAATAAAAAGCCGCCTAAGTAAGTACACTGAAGAAAAACTAGGTGAATATCAACAAAGATTTAGAAGAGGAAGGTCTACAATTGACGCAATACATACGTTGACACAAATTATTGAAAAATGTTACGAGCACGATACTGAGCCATATATTCTTTTCATAGACTTTAAACAAGCCTTTGACAGTGACGCCAACTTGTAAAAGATATGAAAAATACGAAAATACCAAAAAAGCTTATCAGATTAACAAAGATGACGATGAAAAATTCCAGAGCGAAAGTTAGCACAAGTCGTGGAGAAACAGAACACATCGATATAAAGGTAGGCGTGAGACAAAGGGATAGTTTGTCGACGGTGCTGTTCAATATTGCGCTAGAAGGAGCCATTAAAAGTGCAGGGCTGAATAGGACGATAATACAAAGCTCCACACAGATTATAGGATATGCAGACGACTTAGCACTTATAGCAAGAGATAAACAAAACCTGAAAGAAGCAATAGAGTGTTTAGGAAGAGAAGCAGAGATCAGAGGTCTAAAAGTCAACCAAGATAAAACAAAATATATGATAAGCTCCAGAAAGCAAAATAGTAAGGAAATTCTGAAAACAAGGACATATCATTTCCAAAAAGTTGAATACTTTAAATACTTAGGTGTGACTGTATACGGAAGAAACAATAGAAGTATAGAAATAAATGAAAGAATTAAAGCCGGAAATAAAGTATACTGGAAATATCACATACTGTTGAAAGACAGTAACCTTACTAAAGGAACAAAAATGAAAATATATAGAGGAGCAATTAGACCAGTAATAACATATGCAGCTGAAACAACGTGTCTGACAAACAATGACGAAGAAAAACTGAGAAATCTAGAGAGGAGAATTTTAAGAAGGATCTTGGGACCTGAACCATGAGATAAATAAGTTAATGGACGGAGAAGACATCGTAAGGTACATTAAAGCAAAGAGGCTAAGCTGGTTTAGACATATAGAACGGAAGGAACAAGATAAGGTATTACGGAAGATAACGGACTGGAGACCAATGGAAGGTAGATCAAGAGGAAGGCTCAAAGTCAGATGGCAAGACCAGGTAATGGAAGACATACGAAAGATGGAAATTATGAATTGGAGGACGAGAGTCAAGGACAGGCAAGAATGGAGGAAACTAATAGAAAATATGAAAACACCATAAGTTGTAGAAACTATAGGAAGAACAAATACGCGGACCGATCTCCCGCGAAAACCGGATCTAAAGAGCTCAAGAATAACATCTGTCGTATGAGGACTAGATTTTATAATCCCCAATAATAATGTGCCTTCCTTAGAATTTAAGTTTGCTTGTAAACAATAATTGGAGCCACTCTTCCAAAAAAAAAAGAAATAAATTAACATTATTTCAAAAGAAGAAATAGTGTGCATTCTTTATAAGCTCCTGATAAACTACGAAATCGATCGCAGAAAACGCATTGTAAGTAATTCCACACTTGGTAGATAGATTTTATTTTAAATTTGAATATATCCATAATTTGTTCAAAACTTGGTGTTCCAACCATGGCGAATTAATTTTTATTTGATTGTGAGTGATAATTCTAAAGAAAGGAACAATAAATTTTTCTTCTGGTGTGTTTATTTTTGTTTTAATTTCAGCTTGGATTGGATAAAACTAGATTGAGTTATGTTGACGTCCAGAGCTTCATTTTGATTGATTTTTACTTTAGAACAATTTTTATTATTTTTAATTCTTGCAATTTTTAACTTTATTCGTGTTAAATGGAGTTAGGCTGAGATCATATGGTTTGGATTATCTTGACGTTAGTTCAATTTTATTTCAATTGATTTTTAATTTTTTTAAAAGATTAGTTTTAGTAATTTTTAATCTCTTACTTGTGCTAGATGAAGGTTGGTTGATGTCAGTTGGACTGAACTGACCTTGAGATTTGTTTAACTTAACTTTAATCCATGTGCATAAATTTTTACATTTTTCGTGTAGAATGGAGTGCAATATGAATTCAGTTGACGTTAAAATTTATTGAGGTTCATTTTAATTAGTTTTATATTTTTTACTAGGTTGAATGGCGTTAGATTGGGTTGACACTGAAAATGTTCCCATTTAATTTTTAACCATTTTTTTATTTAAATTTTTTTGTTTGGGTGGAATGGAATGGATTTCAGTTGTTGAGTCGAGACATCTTTTTTTTTTAATTTTTATTACTTTTAAATTTTTGCATTTAAAATTTTTTGCTTCAATAGAACACAGTTAGGTTACTTCAGTTGAGGTGGGTTGAGCTTGAGATTTGTTAAGCTTCGTTTTCTCATTTTGTTTTACTTTTAATTTTTTTAATATTTCTTTTTCTTTACTTTTTTACTCGAATTGAATAGAGTTAGGTTGGGTTCAGTTGAATTGGATGGACATTGAATATTTTTTTATTTTTTTTTGTATACCTAATTTTTTTCTTCAATTGTTAGATCGATGTATTTTTGGTTGACTGAACATTTTATTTTTCTTTGTGTACTGACTATTGTATAAGAATGGTAGTTCTTTAACGTGTATACGTATTCCATGTTACGTTCTCCAATATAAGAGCAGCATTTGATTCCCTGATTTGGATAGATTTAAATTGATTCAAAAATAATTTCGGCGTTCGATTTGTACAGGATTCACCATAAGCTAAACGTGATGAAAATGATTCAGATAACTTCTAGGTGATCTACTAAAAAAGAAACGAATTGTCAAAATCTTGAAACTCTGGTAAAAATAAAAGCGTTAATCAAAATTGAGATTTTAATGAAAACAAGTTTATGTTATGTTATGTTACCATCGGGTGCAAATAAAAGTAAATGACTCCTGCGGATATCGCGTTATTTTAGTTTTGTAAAACCAGCTTTGTATATTTTTGGGCGACAGTCAAGTAACATTAGTCCGTTACGAAGCATTGGTCATAATTAAGGGTCGGACATTCCTAGTATATCTGGTAAAAACCAGTATAAAGATAATAAATAAAGGCAGCGGAGTAGATTTTAACGTCGTCGCTGAACGGCTTTTATTCCCGAGGCACTCTCACCCTCGCGCTCATTGCATTAGAAGCAACCGTTTGATGTAAATTACGTGTGTAACAAAATTGCCTTTGTAGTTTCTTTCAAATTAATAATTATGAAGACATTATACTTCTTTAATGTAACTTTTAAAAAGACTGGTATAATACATTTAATTCATATCAATTATAGTGCCGTCACTGCAAAAGGAATGCGAGTTTATTTCGGATTGAACCGGTTATGTAAACAAGTTTTTATATCCAGTCGACCAGAACTGTAGTGGTTACTGCGTGCCGCACAGACTTCTTGGGCTTCGTCTGGTTTATTGTTTTGTTTTTACAGGGCAGACGCGTTAAAGATTAGAAATTTTTCCGACTATGATCGCTTCAGCAGATTAGTAGTTCCTTATATATTTAACGAAACCTTCCGCCTAAAATGCGCCCAGGCCTGGTAATAAATTAAATTACTAGAATGGTGGTTAAAATCGTTTGCTTTTCCTTGCACCCAATGGTTCATCATAACTGTATTAAAGAAATTAATTTTATTTAAGAATCCAAGCTTTTTAAAATTGGATCTTCTCTTAAGAACAACAAAAGTTTGACTGCTCCCATTTCAAATCTCCTTCTGGCAGTATTAGTTGAAATAACTTTTTTAAAATATTAAAAACTTCTCACAATAGTACGTTCAGATATAACTTTATAAACCTCTTTAACTGCAAACAATAGAGTCAGATATGCAAATGTATTCTTATTCGTGGCTTATTAAATAATAATTAATTCATGTAAATGTTGAGCAACATCGATTAAAATATGTAACAACGCAAAAAGAAACCCCATTTTAAAACTACAGGGAATGCTGTGCCTAACGCGAAGGCCGTCCTCCAGAAAAATAGTTCAATACGTTCTATTATTTCTGATAGATTTGAAACGAGACTTTGTATAAGTAAGCAATTTTTTCATCACCAAGTGCAAGGTGTAGTGTAATTCAATACAATTAATACCTAGATTAATAGATGCATTATTAATAAGGAATGATAAGTCACTTTGTTACGGAATTGTATGAAAATAAAATGCTAAAATGATTGTTCTTACGTGCACGTTGACCATAAATTCCGATCTTTTTTTATGAGGTGCAGGAAAACAACAAAAATTTATTTAACAATTTAATTTAAAAATTTAATTAAATGTTGAAACTCATGACATGAAAAAAGTAATTTTAAGTTTGATTACATAATTTGGCAGTTATAATTAAGGTCGCCTTAATTAAATTGTTCTTGCAAAACGATTAAAAATTCTGGATAGATTTTATACAGTTCTACACCTCCGCCCCCAGCTATGAAACAGCACTTGATTAATATTAATGATATACAACAGACAATTAAAAAGATTAATAATTTAATAAAAAATCAAAAAAGGAGTGCGTACGTGAAAATAAACGCAGATAATTAGCGAGGCCTTGGACTGGAACTAGTGGTGGAGTGGGTACATTTTATTTCCGATATGAAAGTACCTAGAGGTACTATTTTAGTGCTTTATTATAAATACCTATTATAAGTGGTAGGCGGAGTAGGCCATGCGTATACAATTTATTACGCGGTAGATATTTTAAAAATCGCAACAGTTTTATTATCTAATTGGCAACGCTAAGCTTGCGAAAAAGTCGAGCCAACCAAGTCAGTCCTTGAATGCACGATATTTATAATTAATTCCACCGCTCGTGATTGACAAACCACTGAAGAAAGTGCGTACACCTTGAATATCTTTTCATATCATATTAAGGAATTTCGAGTTTTATAATCTTTCACGCTATCCCTGTTATTTAGTTTTTCAAAAATAAATTTCTCATTACGCTCATTTTCTCTTGTACGACTGGCTACTACCACTACTATAATAGCATCCATTAGATTCTAACAGCAGTTGAGCGATGTGTCTCGAAGGCAAACCTCGAATAAATCGACCTTCTATGTTCGTGGATATCATGTAGGAGGAATTATTGCTGTATCCACATTTTATCAACAGCGTTTGGAATTAACTTTTGGAATATGTGGACACCATCGTTGCTTTTGAGAAGTTTAAACTTGGCAAAGAAGAGAAGTATACAAGATGTTACTTAAGGATATACGCCACCAAAAACCGAGATTTGAAAAACTGTTTTCGTCAAGGGCGTCATGAAATAGTAAGCACTGCAACCACTCATAAAAATAGAAGCAAAAGCAAAAAAATCACCGACAACGATTTTGAAGATATACCATAGCCTGCAGAAGAAAAGTTTGATACGTGGGCTGCTGGAAAATTTTCTGGAATCTAGTAGGTCTAGAATTGTTAGCGTTTATCAACTGTCATATTTGAAAAATTTCATGTTTTTCGCCAGTAATTCTATTGACAGTTCCTATCCAAGTGAACTAGTTTTGTTTGTACTGCATTTGAGAAGAAGTAATTTTGTGTAAACATGGAAATCTCACGTGAAAATTTTCGTACCATGATTTTTTACGATTTCAAATGTGGTCTAACGCCGAAACAATGCCTCGATCGGCTTCATTTGGCTTTTGGAGATGAAGCACCGTCAAGGAGCAGTATTTATAATTGGTTTGCCGAATTCTAGCGTGGACGTACCTCTCTCAGTGACGAATTCCGTGAAGGTCGTCCAACAACATCTGTTGTTGCCACTAATATAGATGCTGTGCGTGAAATGCTTAAGCGAGATCGACATGTGACATACCGTGAGATTTAAGCATCCTTACGCATTGACATGAAAGTAATACACCAGATTTTGCATGATTATTTGAACGTACGAAAGCTTTGCAGTCGCTGGATCCCACACAATTTAACAGAAGCGTAAAAGCAGGGTCGTGTCAAATGGTGCGAAGAAATGCTCAAGAAATTCAATGGAGGTCGTTCTAATTTAGTTTATAACATCGTTACTAGTGACGAAACGTGGATCTATTCGTGCGAATCAGAAAGTAAACAACAATCTACTGTTTGGGTATTTCAAAATGAACCAAAACCAACAAAAGTTGTCCGTTCACGCAGTGCTGCGAAGCAAATGATTGCTTGTTTCTTTGGTTTAACTGGACATGTAGCAACCGTGACTTTAGAGGATCGAAAAACCATGAATGCTGATTGGTGTACTACAAATTGTTTGCCGGAAGTCATCGATCAAATGAGAAGAAACAATCGAAATCGACGAATTATTCTCCTCATGACAACGCCAGCTCTCACTCAGCCCGTCAAACAGTTAATTTTTAGTCCAAGAAAAATGTTGAATTAATGACTCATTGTCCATATTCACCTGATTTATTACCTAATGATTTCTTTTTGTTACCAAATATCAAAAATAAAATACGTGGTGAGTGATTTTCGTCGGCTGAAGCAGCGGTTGAAACATTCCGGACACTGGTTTCTGAGGTACCATCTTTAGAGTGGAAAACGTGCTTTAGAAATTGTTTCGAGCGTATGCAAAAGTGTATTGACGTCAAAGGCGAATACTTCGAAAAACAATGAAACCGTTTACCAAATTTCATATGCGTTTTTTTCATACCGTTTCCAGAAACATTTCCAGCAGCCCAAGTACCTTTTCAGCCTATTTAGGATTACATAACACCATCAAGTTATACCCTCTGGAGGACGCAATCCCATGTAACCAGTACCACGAAAAACGGTCCGGCCTGGGGCCTTTAGTGTACCAAAGCGAACGGAATGTAGTGTATCGCGCACTTCGTCTCACACACGTTGTGTTCCCATATTGGATTTCTAGCACGTTCGGAGAGATCCGTGCGGACTAATTCTCGCGAATTGAACGAAATGTGTTGCCACCTTTACACACATTAACGCCGGAAGCATTCACGGGAAGAAACGAGCAATTTCAGACTTATCTGAATTTGTCTTTTTTTGTTACATAATTGTATTTCAAGTTTTAAACGACAATTTATTATTCTACAAAGTTTGTAGCAAGCCATTAATTTAGACCGAATGAGACCGAAAACGGTTTCATATTGAGTCATTTGATACGATCAACTGATGCCAACCGCTGTTTTGCCATACTCAACATGTTTGGAGTGCTTTATGTATGTGTTACCGGATCGGTTGTACAATCTAATGAGATGCAACGATTTACAATAACTTGAAAAGTATAGCCAATAATTTAGACAATTTAATTTTGTACAAAATTTTAATTTTAATTGAAGTTGACTTTTGTCTGAGAGGAGTGGAAATAATTATTTATGTGTCCAGCTTTGTAAATTAATCTTTACGGGCGAGCTTTGTGTGGTGAGCGACGCAGAAACGAGCCCCATAATCTAATTCTAGTAAAGATTAATTGCAAAGCCTGTTGCGTACAAACTTTTCTTTTCACCTTCACTAGGCGATTTTTAATTAATTTATTAAATTTTTTATGGAAACGTTGTTTTATAGAAGGCGTTATTTCTAGCTAGACATAGTTATGATGATGTAAATAGACAATCTGCTTTTCTACAGGCCTGTAAAATTTTACAGCTCTTTTATGCAAGCCCGTAAAATTTTACTGATTCTGTTGTAAAATGTCATTTACTAAGAAGGTGTAAATAAAAAAATAAACAAGTTGTTAAGAGAAAGGAAATGATGTGGTGTAAATATGAATACGAGTTGTCCGGAGAAACGTAAAGTTAACAAGATATAATATAATTTAAGTGGTTTTTTCATAAATTATATTTAAAAATTGACAGATTAATAAATATTCTATTTAATGAATATTTAACCATTACAAAATAAATTTAAACACATTTAAAAAAAACCTATTTAAAAACCAAAACACCTAAATTAAAACAACCTAACATAGTTTATGAAACAAAATGTTCAAATTGTAATTCAATTTATTATGTATGAGAAGCAAGCCAATGTTAAAAAATATAGACCATCATAAATATCATAACATCAAAATCAAAATCTTTTAATGTTAGTAGAACATTCGTCATTAAGTAATCGTAATTTGGAATTTGATAATACCGACATTTTATATTGTGAGTGTAATGTTTTCTAGGGACGCTTTGTAGAAATGTTCAAATTAAAATATCATCGAATTCTGTTAATAAACGTACTGTTTTGCTAATTTACATGAAATATTTTGTAGTTTTCTAGGTTCACTAAATACGATTTACAATTTTTAAATATAATTTATAATAATAAAGAAAACTTTACGTTTTGTCCAGACAATTATGTTACCTCTTTGTTTCTCTTTCTCAACTTGTTTATTTCTTTTTATTTCTTCGCTCCGGACGAAGCTACTAAGCGATAGCGAAACGTTGAGTGTTCCTTCTAATTAAACAGTTTTTAAAAACTACTTACTTATACGTACGTACCACAAGAAAATTATGATTTTATTGTATTATCGGGATGTTTTTACCAGGAAGGAAAACAACAGGGACCGAGCATACCATCATTTTTTAGAGCATCTCTGAAATTCTCGAAACTTTTCACGACAAGTTTTAGAAATATTGATTGACCTTTCTTACATAACTTTCGACAAATAATGAAGCCCTTTCAAGACTCTTAGCTGTGCTATTAAGACAGAGGCCGTCGGCCATGCTAATTTTATCTTCATAGAAAAAATAAAAGTATAATTTAGAAGACCAAAGGTCAGAACACCCTAAAAATGGCCAAAATTTCATTTTTGACTTTAATTACTTTAAAATGAGTCCACAAACATAAACCAATCTTTAAAAATAATTTTCAAGATATTAACGTGTTCTTTTGAGGGTGGTTTATACAGGGTGAGCTACAGTTCCGTATTTTCAACATAACTTTCTCGTTTTAAGAGATAGAGCAAAAAAATTTTTAAGAAAAGTTGCATTGGATGTTAAATACTACGAATTGGACAACTCCAGTGACCTCAATCTGCAATTGTTTTAATGCGGCTAAGCCTTTCTCAATTTTTTTTAATAACATCGCGTACTTTTTATGGCGAATTATAGCAAACGTTTAAAATCTGTATTGACATGAGGAGAAAATTGATTCCCATCTTCACTTGCTTCCAAGAGACAACTTTCTTCACTTGTTTAAACACAATGTTGTATTGTTCATGATGGTGTATAGAAATATTCGTATCTAAATAGTAGCAAGTAAATTTTATATATATTTTAGGGTAAGGTCTTATTTATTATTTGGTACACTAATGAAAGTGGGAACAGGTGGGGAATTTTATTAAACTCTTTAGAAATTTATAATTCTTGTAAAACATGATCATGAAGCTGCTTGAAAAGCAAACTGTATATTTCAAATATACTAATATTATTAGAAGTATGAAACTATGCATGCTATAGTCTACTTATTTTTAATTGTAAATGAACAAAGTTTCACTTAGAAAACTCATTATTTAGAGCTGTGATAAAGCGGCATAATTGTTGTAGAAAATGCCTTCACTTCTAAAGTGTTGCCTATCATTTAAAGGGTAAGTTTGAGAAAAATTTTGTGCAAATCGTTCCTGATTGTAAGTTTGAGGTGGAATATTAAGCAGCAGGGTTTTTTAATGAATTTATTCTAGGAAAAGATGAATTAACTATTTAATAACAAATTTGTGAAAAATTATAGATCTCCTAACATTTTTACAAATTTGAATTTTGGCCGCTTTTTGTAAATTCTGTCTCACTGTGCCTTCAGTGGAAGAAGATGGATAAGGTTGCATTGAAATTTTGTTTCACGGATAAAGCCTTTGTTAACTTTCAGAAAGATTACTCCTTATAACGTGGAAATTAAATCCTATGTCATTTAAATTTAAGTTATGATGTGCTTATATTCCAAGAAAATAAATAAGAGAAACAAGTCAAAGAATCGATTTAATCGTTTTTGCAAGCGGTAGGCACTTTTCAGATTCCACACACGTACGTATTATCGAAGTTTATTTGTATGCAAATTACACCTTAAAACGGATTACACACAAGAAATGCTCTAATAATGGTATACAGGAGACAGTGTTGGTCAAGAGACGGCTTCCTATAATTTGCTACATCGTCGTACTACTTACGTCCTCGTTATAAATCACACGATCCTATCTATATGTACACCACTTACCTCTACAATCTTGAGTTTTTATGTATGTTTGTATCAGTCACTCATGCCCACACATACGATGCAATATTTTTTATTAATAGGCGGTTTATCCGAAAATAAAAAGAATGTGACTCTCCTATCAGTCATTTATTCGTGTTCTTTTTCTTATTTTATTAAAATAGCAACTAATTGGTAACGATAGGGGTCAATTTAGAAATTTTTTTGTCGTCTAGTAGTAATGTAATAAATTATACCAATCTGTAAAATCCGGCTGTCAATAAAAAAAAGAGTACAGAGTGGACCATTTTTGATGGTTTTACAAGGTTTCACAGTTAATTGTAGGAATAGAAGAAAACCGTTTTCGCTACCCAATGCTACTTTTTCAAGAAAAACTCAGTGAAGAAAACAAAAGTTAGCTATCTCGATTCGTTCGGGAAATATCGGCCGAAAACGAATTTTTCCGAAAAATTATTTTTCACAATATCTCAGTTGTTTGACAAGATATTTTGAAAATTCTAAAACTATTTTATTCAGAAAATAACGTTAATTTCACTGACATTATTATCTTTTGTAGAAATTGCACCAAATCTGCAAAACAGACTGTAACTTTTTTATTTTAAATGGAAAGTGTAGTTGGCTATCACACAAATAAATTGCTTATTTAATGAGGTTTTCCAAAAAAAAAGTTTGATATATTTATTTTTATAAATAACAAAGATACTAACTTTCAATATAGTGCAATACCTATCGTTATCTATGACAATGGAAACAAAAGAAAATTCAGTTGTTTCCTCAAAAATCTATTATTAGAATAAATAATACAGGTAATTAAATTTAACAAAATAAATATATGCTATTAGAGAACTCATAAAACTACAAGTAATGTAAATGTGGATTAACTGTCAATGCAGTTTTGAAGAATTATACGTTGTATGTTCCGTTGAAATTATTAAATCTTAAATTTTATATTATCAAAACTTCTTAGATATTTCACTTCTATCCGCGATTACATTTATTAATATACAAAAGTTCTTCAAAGCGTTATTAAACTTAAGAAATATCCGACATTTCAATAATTCCTTAAAGAAATGCCTTAATTTATAAAATTTAAAATTTATAGAAATCTCTTAACTGTTCTCATTAATAATTAAAGAAATGTTCAAATAGAGTTCATTCATTTTTACATACTTGTGGTTTTATATCAGTCTCTGATCTATCTATCTCGAAGCTATTTATTTATTGAATTAAATTAGCTGTTTTACTTAACAATAATTAATTTTTAGGAAAAACAATTGAACTATTTTTGTTTGTTTTTGGTGTCATGGATGGCTTATTAGCTATGGAAAACAAAAAAAAAACAAATAGTATCTTTGTTATTTATAAAAATAATTGTATCAAACTTTATATTTTTGCAAACCCCATTAAACAAACAATTTATTTGTGTCATAGCCAACTGCGGTCTCCATTTAAAATTAGAAAGTTACAGTCTGTTTCACAGAATTGGCCCAACTCTTACAAAAGATAATACTGTCACTAAAATCAGTGTTAATTTCTGAATAAAATAGTTTTTAAATTTTCAAAATATCTTGTCAAACAACTGAGATATTGTGAAAAATAATTTTTCGGAAAAATTCGTTTTCGGCCGATATTTCCCGAACGAATCGAGATAGCTAACTTTTGTTTTCTCCACTGAGTTTTTCTTGAATAAGTAGCGAAAGTCGCGAAAACGGTTTTCTTCTATTCCTATAAATGACTGAGAAACCCTGTAAAATCATCAAAAATGGACCACACCGTACAGATTCTACAATTAAATTTAAGATTAAACTCTGTGATTGTAAAACATAAGAACTTGAGCTTACACACTGTGTCCATGAATTTTATGCAATAGAGGAAATATCGTGCCTTCAATTGAATTCCGCATTAAAGTAAGCTGTGATTTTTTTATGAAGTTAGCGACACAATTCTAAAGAAAACAGTTGTCATTAACTGTCAGTACTGATCATAAGATCAAATAAAAACACAACATTAAAGTTTAAAGTAGATGCTCAAAGTGCTCTCCTTCAGCTTGAATACATAAGCGTACTCTGCGTTTCATGTTTTCAAACCCGTTTGCTAAGTGTTCGGGGGTTATGTTAGCACACACATCTGTAATGCCCGCATGAAGTTCTTCGATTGTGTGACGCGTAGTTCCAAAAACTGTGTTTTTCATGTGCGGATAAATGAAGTAATCCATAATTGTGAGATCCGGAGACCTTGCAGGAAAATTCACAAACCCATTATCGAAAAACTGCTGCAGGAAAGTCATTGTTTGATGAGCTGTGTGGGCAGTAGCAATGTCTTGCTGAAAAAAACCTTCTGTAAGTTCATAATCATGTAGTTGATTAATGAAATGTTCTAATAACTCATTTCGATATCTTTCAGCAGTTACTGAGTCGTTAAAAAATATTGATCCGATGATACGCCTTCTTGACACTGCTGGCCTGAGTTCCTGGACTGCTTGAATCTTATATGGATAAAGCTTTAAGTCTTTTTTAAGAGTAGTGTGAAATGTTCCCACTGATAGCTTCTTGTGAAAGTTTCGCAATAGATTTCTTGGGAGAGTATTCCATTCGATCCCGAACATCTTCAATGCAGGCTGCAGTCCTTTTCTTAGCTGCTCCGCTCCCTGTTTTGCGACCAAGCGATCTTGTTTCACGAAATTTAAGAACACAAACATGGATATGTTTAACTAGCTGTTCATAAGTAATAGCAAAATTAGGAAACTGCTGTCGAAACTTCTGTACACACTGATTAATTGAATAAACTAACTGTCCATTTTCTATTCTACCGGTTTGAAAATAACTTTCAACAATAAATATTTTCTGCTGTAATTCTAACATTTTGAATTAATTGAAAATACAAAGTGTCAATTTGACATTTGTTTAATTAAATAATTGAACAGCTATCAGTGCCGCAAATCTTAGGAGAAAAAAATAGTGAAATCATAGCCCACTTTAATGAGGAATTCAATTGAAGGCACGGTATATTTTATTTTATGTTTTATGAAAAATATCTTTTTGTCGTAATAAGAAATGTGCTATTTATAAGGTGACTTAAGTGTTTTTTATTTTTTAATAAAGGAAACATTTAGGTATAATAAAACAAACAAAATATATCGAAAACATAAGCCATTCGACTATTGCAAGAAATCCGTGGACACACTGTAGTTTTCGATAGTAACAATGTTTCTCGAATATTTCGTCGGTCTACAAGAGAAGGTGACCAAGTCCAAGTAGTTTTGAGTTATTAGAATTTTAATATTTACTTATGACTATAAAATCCATTATTTTACATCAAGTTAGTTTATATTGATTTTTATAAACAATAGAGTTTCTAGAATATGTATTTTAAATTAAAAAGAATTGAATGTAAGATATGGGCATTAAAAACTAAAAAATGTAAAATTTTGGACTTGTTTGTCGTGTGGTTAGAAACAACAGTGGCAAAGGTGTTAATGGTGCATTTGCCAATAGGTAATTGAATTTCACTATCTACAAAAGATTACATCGAATGGATACGTAACGTAGAACTACATCTGTCACCCTAAATGAGTTTTTTTGGTTGATACTAATCGAAAATTCGTCGTAACCGTAACTAATTAGAATTTGTCCGTGGCGATTACATAACTTGCGCAAATTTTCTCTAACTTTCTATAAAAACGCTAAAATAACGCTCGAAAAAAAAAGATATCGGCAATCTAGATCTGGCCGAAACTTAAATCGCCGCCGTTACGATAACAAATAAAAGTAAAAATATTACAAGTCATCGTTCTTGCTTTTACTTCTGACTAACCGCGGCAAAAAGAACCAAGTTAAAGTATGCAAATGCGCGCAGGCCACACCCCGTAAACAATGTCTACTGAGAGTATTGTTATTAATGGTTATTGAAAGGATAAGGTTTTAATTCGAATGAGTGGTTCGCAATATATTCTAGCAATTGACGCCGACGCCGGTTCATGTCAAATGAATCAAGTATTGCAGGTAAAATGAATGTAGGTACTCATGCATTTTAGGCGTGAAAATTCAATTGCAGATTCAAACTAGGTAATAAATTCCAGTCTGGAATGTGGCAAGTTGCATTCGTTGAATTTTCTAAAAATCATTAGCAAAACTTTTTAGAACATCAAAAAGTAAACACTGTGTAAGAAAGAAACGGTTCTTCTAAAGGTGCTGATCCCTCGCAATTCTGCGGAGCACATTTTTGTGCTTGAACACAATGGGCCTAAGTCTATAATGATAAGCGATCATTGATCACTGTTATGAAAATTTAGCGACTTCACCACCAAAAAAATGTTCGAGAACCTTTCTGCACCGTTTGCAAACAAAAGGGCATAAAATGTTTTCGCTTTGGCTTTGGTAGTGGAATCTAAAATTGAATGTGTGAACTCGGCGTGCGTAAAAAATCGTTGTAGCCACGTGAATGAACAGTGCACGCACACTGTTCATTCTGAATAGTTCACGCACTGCGCGAACATTTTGTACGGAGATGTCGAAAAGTTTTAAGACGAAATGAAATACCCCTGGCCGTACGAATATCCGTGCTTTTCAATTATGAACCTTAACAACATTTAGCCGGCTCACCTGCTTTTATGGTACGGCCGGTGGCAAGCCTTATAAATAAATATTGGTTACGGGTTCCAGTAATAATAACAGGTACCGTTGGTCCTATGACAATATACATACAATGGAATGATTATCTCTTCCGGTAGTATGTGTTCTGCGTTCCATTTCACAACAAAATTAAACAAAACTTTCCGACACAAGAAATTGTTCAATACTAAAAGATAATTAGTTCGCAGCTTCTTATACACAGAAAAATCAATAGTAAAAAGTAACACAAATTGTAGTTAGAATAAAGACAGAAACAAATTGTAACAAATATTAACACCATTCTAGTAAATATTAGCACAATTCTAGTAAATAGTCCGACAATTGTGCGAATATTTGCTACAATTTCTTTCCGTCTTCATTCTAACTACAATTTGTCTTACTTTTACTATTGATTTTTGTATGTGTACCTACACACTAAATTGGGATAATATACGGTATTACCGGAAATTTTCCAGAATATCAACATTTTACAAATGTAATGGGATGTAGAGGTATAAAATCCTTCCTGCGCGAGATAATTAAACAGGATTAAGTATTAGGGACAATATCGTACTCAGTATTAATTTTCATTTTCTTATTAGATGCTTAAATTCTTCAATTTATATTTAAACTTCCTGTTTCATGAACAGAAATTTGCATAACTTTTAAGAATATTCTTTATCATACGTTTTCATGAATTACTTAATATAACAGTAAGGTCCGATTTCAAAATAAGACTTTAATTTTAAAGTTATTTTAACCTAAAAAAATACATTTTCGCTTCCTTAAAGTCTGATTATGAAAACGGCCATAAGTCTAATTAAAAATTAATGCGTTATTAAAAATACTTTGTTACTCAATCGATTTATACAGAAAGAATAGGATAATAAAATAATTTTGGTTTATTTAACTCGTTTTGTTTGCCTCTGTATAATAGTTTGATCTAAATTAGCGTTGGAAATTTTTAATTGCAACACATGAAACATAAAAAGTATTTTCCTTTTCTGATCACTTCGTTTATTTATTATACAACAACAATAACACGTTCAAACTTAAATTTAAATTTAAATACTTTCCGAACTTATGGCAGATTAAAACATTTTGATTTAATATCTTTCAATTTTGTTAACAATTTAAACATGAAAATCTTAATTGAATCATAAAAAAAAACAGAATATAACAAAACCCGGGTAGGTATTATTTTTATTAATATTAAACTAAAAACAATTAACAAACTAAACATGACTTCACAAAATATAACCATATACCTGAAATAATTTTATTAATTAGATTACAAATTGCGCAGTTCTCATTACCTGGAATTTCCTGCTCTCGTGAATGAATTTTATGACCCTGCTCATCCCCTGGTCAAGAGAGGGAGAGAGAAACGGGGAGGCTCGAATGCTGAAGGTTCTAAATTCAGACGGGCTACTTCAATAAGGCTCAAATTCCACAGATTTACTGTTTTTCGTCTTAAAAGTTTTCGACAGTAGTGTACCAGTTTATTAAATATGATACATTTAGAAAGGTACGCAATGCAGCGCTTGTACGGCACTGCGGTGGATCTGCATATTCATTACATCAGTTATTTTATTTAATATTTTTATAAACTACTTTACAGATGATTACAGTATTATAACTACGGCTCGGAGCCATATATTTTGCACGGTTCAAATTCTTATGAAGCGAGCAATATAAGATATTAGAGCGTAGCGTGAATGCAAATGTGAGAGTTACAGAGACGATTAACGCCGCTACAGCAAAGGTGTTATCCAGTATAACAAAACACACAGCACTATTGCAGCAATAAAAAAATTACAGTTATGCAATCAACTTTTCTTGTTTCAATGGAGTCTATTCTGTAGCTGACATGAACTTGATTTTGCTATATTTCAAGTGATCTTGCAAAATTTGTATTCTGTAAATAGTTTCGTAACAACTTGCAATCCGTTTCAGTTTCGAGTTAATATGCATCTCTCTTCAATTTGCGGTCGGCAATCGACGTTAAATGTTATGAAATAGTAACAAGTTCTCTTCAGTTATTAAAGACCATTTCAGTTTATATGCATATCAATGTTACAGAGTAATAGATTTTCAGAGTAGTTAGTTGACCAGTCGTACCTCGACCTCCGGAACATATTGCCATGTTACGTCATATAGTAAGAACGCCGTAAATTATTTTTACAACCCCATTACACGATGAACCTGTCCGGTACATTTTTACGGCGCTACTTAAACGATGGCATGATCATATCCAAATCCTATCCTTAATTATAACAGAAAACTGTGTCTTAACACCTCTGATTCGATTTTTTAAATCAATTGTTCTCTGTGCATGTTGGTTCAAAATATTTATTATTTATGCCTATATAAAAAAGAAGAAGTAGTGTTGTATTTGTATACCTGGTGTCCTAGCCATGAAGTTCTTAATTATATTTCTCATCTTAATAATAAATCTTCACCGGGGATTGATGAATTATCAAATCGCACTGTCAAGGTAATTGTCAAAAAATATCTGTACCTTTATGTCATATTTATAATATGTGCCCGGATGAAGGAATTTTTCCCAAGGAGTTAAAACGTACAATAATTATTCCTGATTGTAAATTAGGGAATAGAACTTACTTACCAATTACAGACCTACTTCTTTAACTCCTGTTTTCTCTAAGATATTTGAAAAATATAAAAAAGTATTAAACATAGAATACTGGAATTTCTTAAAATTAATAACATTTTAAATAAACAAAATTTGGTTTTATTTTTAGGCAGGATCTGAGCACAAATGATGCAGTAATTCATTTAACTCGAAATATATATTCAAATTTAGATTCCAGAAAAAAAGTATTAGGAACGTTTTTAGAGTTAAAGAAGGCTTTTGACACAATATCCCATGAGATTCTTTTGAATAATCTTCCATATTATGGTTTCAGAGGTAAAGCACATGACTTGTTGAAATGTTATCTAATAAATACCATGTACAAGAATAAGATCAGTAATTAGTACAGAAAACATTATCAAAGCTGGTGTGCCTCAGGGAACTGTGCTTGGGCCAATTCTATTTTATTATATGTTAACGATTTGTTTTCATTGGATATTCAAGATGAAATCACTTCTTTTGCTGATGATGCTGCAATAACTTTTACTTTCTTGGGAATTAGTTGTTCAATTCGCTACTATTGGATTAGGAAAAATAAAAAAAAATGGTTGGAGTTAATTTATTATCATTAAATATTAATAAAACTGTTATTATTCCTTTTTCTCTTCAATATTGTAATTTTAATCATATACCTGAATTTAGGATGTTGCAACAGCATCTTAAAATATTCTGAAAGTATCAATATTTAGGATTAACAATTAATTCTAATCTGAGATGGCATCTTCATAGTCACAATTTGAGCTAGGAAAACATACTTTCTTTTATGCAAATAAGACAATATTGCAATATCAATTTACTAAGAACAGTTTATTTTGCGATAGCACAATACATAATATACATATTAGGAAATTTCAGCCTGATCTGCTAAATTGTCTGTGATAAGAAACACTGAAATAACCCAAAAGCTAATTTTAAAAATATGTTTGACAAAACCAAAAGTATATCCGACTAATCTTCTTTATTCATTTATTTATTTCCATTATTAAAAAGAAAAATGATGAAGTTCTATGTTCGCAATATATGTATATGTACTTTTTTGAATACTTTCTGAATGATTAAATGTATAAATCAATCAATAAATCAGTAAATCAATAAAATCATTTTCTAATAAAAAAAATTGCGCGTCATTAATTTTTCTTTTGGTCTGTGAACGGTAAAAATGTTACCATTTGATGCGCGTTCCCTGTTTAATGATGTTTGATGCTGATGTTTATCTTTTATTAAAGTTATCAGTCAAATTTGCAAATTCATCAATAAATAACAAAATATTAGAGTCGAAAACCTTAGCTGGCACGTGCTGTGTATTGAACTGTGAACTTTCGGAAGTCTAAACAACAAAAATAAATTTTTTGAATTTATCCTACAGTTAGTTACTGCAGATATTACACTTCAAAATGTTAAGTCAAATTAGCAACAATATTTATAATATATTGCCCTCGAAGATTACATCGATTGCGTCGTGAGCGTGTCTCGCTTAAGATATTTGCATTTCACTCGTCTCTTTTCTGTATACAAAGTCGTGAGAATGCGACGTTTGGCATTCTACTATAAAAATACTTCTGGTGGCGAAATTTCCCTATAATCGAATATGACAACAACAGTTGGAACCTAAAGGTAGGATAAGTGTTCCGCAACCCTATATTTTCCTCATTAAAAATAAAAAAAGCAAGATTTGCATAAACTATTCTTGGCATCGGTATAGCCTAGTGTCTCGACTCTATTGGGGTCTATTCTGTAACATTGATATGGACTTGATACGTAACAATTATTGCTATGTATCAACTGACTTGCAAGATGGATGTTCTGTAAACAGTTTCATCACAACTTGCAATCCGTATCAAGTGTGATATCGAGTTAATATGCTCTTTTCAATTGTTGAAGACCATATCAATTGATATGCATATCAATGTTACAGAATAGCCCTAATTGATTCCGAGATGCGGCACAGGTAATTTCCGACCATTTTTAGTTACAATCCAGAAATCTTCAAATCAAAAAAATTTAAATCCAAATTGTTAGGTCGTTGGCTTGTAGTGAAGTATTCATGGAAAAGTTGTTACTTCTACTCCAGAGGGGTGAATTGATAATTTTATTTTCTTCGAAATTATTTCAGCATCGGCCTAATTCGCTGACTCTCCTCTCCTTTCTGGAACCTCAGTAGTGCAAATCAACGTAATTTTTTTCGCACCAATTATCTAATTACGCGTATTTTTAGGGAAACAATCAAACCGGTAATTTTCTAGTGCTTTGGTTTTTCTTCAGAAATCTTTAAATAAAAAACATTGACCGGATTTAAGTTTAAGATGTTATTGATGTTTGATGAAAATTCGACTTCAAACACGCAGACGACATATTTCTTTTTTAAATTTATTTCAACACCAAACTCTCGTTTTAGGAACGGTGAACAACTACAACTCGGAAGACCTTATTTGCTTGCAAGACTCCGAGAACCTACTTAATGATTTACACCAACCTATTCTTTATTTATTTAGTCAGTTCTGGTTTGATAAATAACTATTTCAAGACTTTGACCAGTGTTGTTAAAACTGAGCTGCCTCTGTTAATAATTCTCTTCTTGATAATTTCACGAATCCCTCTGACATTCACAGTATAAGCACGGTCGAATTTTAATTTCAAATCTTCTCATTGCCGATGACCGATATTATTTAAAAGCTCTAGTCATGATTTGTACATTTTCATTAAAAAATTATAATGAACGCATGGACCGTTACAATTATTACGTTATAAATTCGACTGTCTCCAGTAGGGGATGTTGGGTTGCCTGGAATTACAATTTTTAATTAGGTTCCTACTATTTGGAACCATCTTCATTCCATCAATGTATTTTAAGATTTTCTGCAACGGCTGTGGCATATCTTTTCTACAAAGAGCACAATAACGTGATGATTTGAGTGGATTTATTTCCCTCTAGAATTTTTAAAATTTCTTTCAATAGCTACAGCAGAGCCTTCAATTTTCTAAGGCGTACAAAAGCGTGAATTTCTTTTTGAGGTAAACCAATGAAGAATGAACGATGAAAAATGATGTGGTATTGAGAATTGGTGATTGAAAATATTCAAACGTCGAAAATTGCTTTATGTCGAATAGAACGGACGTTATTGTAAAATACGTTGTGTAAATCTGTCGTCCCAGTGAATAAATGGTTAAAGTGGAATTTTGTTCAAAATGTTTCCTCCGTACTGTGAATATAGCCAAGTCAGGCACTGGCTCGAAAGGAAGTTATTGTGATATGTGCTTACTGATTTATTACAAAAGAAAACCTATGTTCAAGTATAGAAACATGATTTAACCATTTATTAACTGGGATGACAGAAATTTTCTAGTGATCTGTATTGGGCATTCTTTAAGTCTATTTTCTACTTTTTAAGTTTTTCGTTTTTTATTTAATTCCTTGATTTACTCGTAATAATTTTCAATTTTGTGCGGGCACTCCTGATAACGGGTTATAAAGGGTTATGTTTGTGTATTAATTTTTTCTAATTTTATAACTATTATTTTTTATTGTAGATTTTTTTTATAATATTAAATTTAATAAATCATCTGGGAGTAATTATTATCCTTTCCACACTATGATCGACAATGACTGATAGTATATTAAACGCTGGGCAGAATAGAATTGGAGTAACGAATCAAAAAATTAACGATCCGCACGATTCTGAACAAACGCAGCAGCTTAATTGAAGTGCTCCTACAAAATTAAACCAATTAATACCAAAAAAATGCTTGCCTTAAGTACTGTTTAAACGATAATGAGATTACATATTTACTTATTTACTGCATCGTTTTAATCGGAATCCTACTGATTTGCTATTATTATGTGCAACCTACGATGTGTTCGTGACAATTGAAATCATTGCAGCAAAGAAAGCGTGCATACTTGAACGAAAACACCTTTTGAACCTTTATACTGAGAGCTTTGACTATATCCACATACCGCTAGCAACATAACTTTACAACGCTCTATTGATGATGGATGTCGCCAACAACAGCCACGCCACTATGTTGTCCGACAACTATCGAAACTACATTTGGCGGAAAATACAAAAAGTTTGCTGCTACTTGCTATCGTAGTTACAAACAATATTGTTTTGATGTTTTCAATTCTTGTTATAGTATTTAAATATAACAGAGGAAGTAGATAATTTTTATGTTTGATACAAAAGATATAAACTATCACATGAATTTGTGATTAAAAGTATGCACATATACACAGGTAGGTACTTACAAGTAAAATGATTCTTTCTCATAAGGGGCGTCTTGTTATCGCAGCCAATCGACATGACATTTCTTTAAATGAAAATTAAGGCGGTATCCTCTTAGACGGTATTTACCCGCGTTTTATTAAAAAATACGATTGATAACATTAACAAGAGTCGTGTTCTTTTGAAAACATAACTTACCTGAACTGCATTTGAACTAAACTGACCCAATCACATCCAGTTGCGAATTACGTTGCCATAAATAAACGGTGTTTTGCTGATCAGATGAACATACAAGCTCAATTCAAATAGCTTGTGAAAAGGTAGAAATGAGGAAGAAATAAACATACAACAAAATCAAAATAACAGAAGATTACGTGAAGAATAGGAGGAGAACATAACGGAGAGAAGAAGATGAAAAATGTCAGGTCGAAAAATAAATAAACCAAGTTATTTAAATGATTACCAACTGTATAGAGCATATTGTTTATTATGTTCAAACGAAAATAATCCCAAACCATATAAGGAAGCGGTAAAAGATGAACAATGGAAATAAGCAATAAAAAGTGAGATAGAAGAGAGAAAAACTGAATACATGGACAGAAGGTGAACTACCACAAGGTAAAAATGCAATCGACGCAAAAATGGGTTTTCCGCACAAAAGATAATGGTAATAAGAAAGCCAGATTAGTAGCCAGAGGTTTTCAAGTTCAAGAGGAAGATTATTTAAAAACATTATTCGCCAGTAACAAGGATGATTACGGAGAGAACATTTCAGGTTCACGCAGTTCAAAAAGAGTATGAGATTCATCAATTAGATATACCTACAGCATTTCTGAATGGAATTCTCGAAACTGAAGTATACTTAAAAGTTCCTCAAGGTATAGAAGCAAATAAAAACAAAGTTTTAAGATTAAATAGAAATTTATATGAATTCAAAGAAAGTCCATAACGCTGGAATAAGAGATTTAATGAATTTATGGAGCAGAAGAGTGATTTAAAAAGATCAACTTATGATTTCTGTTTGTATTTTAGTAAAAATATGTGGCTGCTAATAATCGTCGATAATATTTTATTAATGGGAGAAAAGGAAGTTGTCGAGAATATGAAACAAAAGTAAGAATAGAATTTAAGGCGGTTAAAAGATTTTTTGGAATGGAAATTGAGAAAAAAACCATCTAGTATGAAAATAACTCAGACAAAACAAATTAATACAATATTATAAAAATTATACATATAAACTTTGCAGTATCGCACTTACGTCAGTTCTTAGAAAGCCAAATGCACAATGTTGGAATCAAGCTAAACGTGTAATAAGACATTTAAAACATACTAAAGACCGCGGTTTAACTTATAAGAAAGACAGGTAAGAATACAGAATTGAAGCATATTCCGATGTTGATTGGGCTAGGGACAAGCTTGAACGTAAAAGTGTAAGTGGTTCTGTTGCACTCTACAGGGTATTCTTTTACTGTGTGCAAATAAAAAAAACCTCAGTATAAGTACGTGAAATGCTACCTTCTGCGCGTATTTTCAGGTGGCTACCGAATCATAGCCAAAAAAATTCGGAGGTTCCACTTGTTTGAAACTGCTGAAATGTACGAGAGAGAAACATTCAGCAAGGTCATTGACGCCTTCCTCTGTAGTCAGTGGGTGTGCCCACACACAGTGCCGATCATAAAAAGAGTCCCGTATATAAACTTATTCTCCAGCGTTTCGTAATAAAAGTCACTGATATCGTTTATTACAATGCCCGGGCCCAATGTGCGTTTCCGCGGACTTCCCCATACAAGAGTAACATATCTCTTTCTTCATTATTTGTACATGCCATTACGATCTTAATATGCGTTTTTACGAACCAACAATCTATCTTCGTTTGTCAAATTTTTCGTAACTGCAGAACGCTAATGTAATACTGCCCCACCTTAAACGCATTACAGCGGCCGCCGTTGTAAAAACACAAAAATTGTTGTAATAAAAAGCATCAAAGGAAATGCGAAACTGCGATTTTATCGAATGCATGCGAGAATAACAATAACAACAAAAACAGTAACAATTGTAAGGACGATTGTTTCCATAAGAATAAAACGGAGTTTAAAGTTAAACTCCGATTGAAAAACTGGGCCTAAGATAATAATCTATTTGTAAATTTTGGAATTTGCAATTCAAGAGCGTTAAAAATGCTTTACTTAACCGAATTTCATAATTGAATTAATAGAAATTGTAAATTTAATGTCAGTCATATTGGTAGTGAGCACATATTAGTTTTAATGCGGCCGATTTTAAACTGTATAGACAGTAGATAAACTACAACATTATTTTAAAGTTTCTTTATTAAATTAAAGAAATCGTAGGCTATTTAAATAGAAATGGAAAGGCGATTTATTACTTGTGAGGGTAAAATATCCGAAACGATGAATGATGGTGATGTCACTATTTAATTCATCTGCATTTTTTGTCCAGTAATTATAATCGTCTGTTTATAATTTGAAAATACCTAAAATTATAATTACTTTGAGCGAAGTGGCACTTGTTTTAATTAATCCAGGCGCTTTGTGAGGGCGCTTAAATTTTTCGACTGTTACGATCTATTAATAGGTCTCATACGAATCAAATATATGTTGGTTTACGATATCGTAAATCACTGACCTATATTCGGGTCGTCATACACACAGGTAAGGCGGCCTACCATCCAGTCGTTAACTATGCTAGCAGTTCTCAAACGATTTGGTGAAAATCTTCCAATGCATTTTTCTCGAAAACTGTAAGTGTTTAGGGCGTATAAGTTTAATCGTTGCCATTTATGGTGATGTATTACAGGTTTAAATATTTGCACATAGTAAAAGAACACCCTGTACAATGGAAATGAAATTTCGTTGTTTTCAAGAAAACAAAACTGCGTAGCTTTGTCAACTGCGGAGGCAGAGTATATTGCAGTGGCTAATAAAGCGTGTGAATAGATAAACTTAAAGGGATTGTTAAGCAACTTTGGTGAAACAATTGAACCTACAATGTATACAAGGTGAGTTTTTTTTTTATTTTGAGACAATGCAATATCTCGAAAACTACGCATCGGATCAAAAAACGTAGTGAACGCAATTTGTTCGACGCGAAGGGGCCTATCTAATGATACCAATCGCAACCTCCTACCCCCATCCCCACTGGGTGAGGCTGGTGACAACTTTGAAATCGCAAATAGAAACCACCATCTTTTATTGCAGATTTGAATTGTACGCCTCAAACTACGTAAGGTTTTTCCAAATCTTTGTTTTGGACTGGAAGTTCATTCTCCAAAAAGTTACGATATCTTTCACCATTGGAGTTGCAATCGATAAGGAATAGACCAATGCGGTTCTCACCAATTATTCCACACTAAACATTCACATTCTAAGGGAACACATTTCTCTTAGAGGTCCAAGTATCCCAAGTGCAGATAAATAAGTGCATCAAAGTGGATGGCCACATTTTTGAGCGCTTACTGAAGTAATATTTCAAACAAACTCCCCGATGATAAGACTCACTTAAAACAAGCACCCTAATGGGAATAGAAACCTACTACGTCGTTGTTCTTGGGTAATGCTAAAAGTAGGTTTTGCAAAAAT
Source organism: Prosopocoilus inquinatus (assembly GCA_036172665.1). NCBI lineage: Eukaryota > Metazoa > Arthropoda > Insecta > Coleoptera > Lucanidae > Prosopocoilus > Prosopocoilus inquinatus. The sequence continues at coordinate 50,371,759 of CM069870.1, forward strand.
TCAGCGCCATCGGCCAGGAATCCAAAACAAAGACTCGGACAGACCTTGCGTTGTTTGAGGCGTAGAATCCGAATCAAAAATTCGCTGTTTCTTGTTGTTTTGTGGTACGATTGAAAAATAACTTTTTTATTTTTAAAGATATAAAAAAATGATAGCTTGTGTGTTTGATTCTTAACATAGATTATGGTTCCTTAATTAACAATTAAATCATATGAAAACTTCATAATAGCCAAACTACGAACTCAATTTTTATATAACGTATGTATAATCCAGACGCTAATGAGTTCATAAGAGATAATTCAAATAGTAATAGTTAACTATTTGAAAACTGAATGTCTAATATTCAAATTATGCAAAAAATTAAAAATCTTGGGCTTTATTTGATCCACCATATTAGTTACTGGTTAATATTCAACTTATTTTTTACTGGTCAGAGGCGTCTGGATTATAAGACTTGCGACACATTAGTTAATATTGTTTGAAATTGTTTACGTAATTTATTACGAGTGTTCGATTGAAAAGTTCGATTTTTGATGAAAGAAAGTCGGGAAAATAAGCAAGTACGCTAACAGCCTTGCCTAAACCAAACATAAAAAAACGATTTTTAAATAAGTTTACAATTTCCGAAATCTGTGTAAATGAGTAAATCTTCATAATTTTAAACATTAGCATTAACATGTAGATATTCATTTGAGAACTAGCGGATGCAGTGTAAATTTTTATCGTATTTTGCTTTGGGGACATAAAATTCAATAATATTTGAGAATCCATAACATTTTCCTGTAGTTCAGAAAAAATGACACAATATGCACAGTCGAGTTTTCCTGTGGATTATTACAAATTTTTAAGTGATTTAATGAAGAAATCATAATCTAGTTAAATTTTGAATAAAAAGTCTCCTTATCATATTTAGATATCGGAAATATCAATAGAATGCCATCGAAGATGAGACACTTTGTACAGTACAGTTCGGACGAATTTGCAAACGTACAAACATTGCGAATTGCAAGACCCATTTTATATGATTACTGATTACATGTACTCATTATTTTTTATTACTGATTACATGGACTTTACTTATTGTCACTCTGTATGATTATTGATTACATAGACTTACTTATTACATAGTACCGTAATCAGTACTCATACTCATGAATACAAATTGCCCAACTCTGGTGGTTCCTATTTGCGATTTGAAAGTTGCCCCCAGTCGCACCATCTTAAGGTGGGTATGGTGAGTCGCGATTGATATCATTAGATAGACCCCTTCGGATTAAACAAATTATATTCACAAAGTTTTTGATCCGATGTGTAGTTTTCAAGATATAGCATTGTCTCAAGATAAAAACTCACCTGTATACATAATAGAGGTGCAATATGTATTGCCAAAAGCTACGAGAACAGTAAGCGAGCAAAACATATTGATATTAAATTTGATTTTATTAAGGATTTGATTAAAAAGAATGAAATACTGTCTATTTCGTAGATTCAAATAATAACTTATCTGATATGTTCACGAAAACTTTGATATTAAAAAAAATTAATTGCTTCAAAAATCTAATTAATATTCAATAATATTTTCCTTTATTAAGATTTGTGATTGTTATGATTACGTCCCATACAGTGTGAATTGAAAACATTTCATTGATTTTATGACGTTTCACATTATCAAATCGAGGGAGACTGTAGAATGTAGTCAAGGTGACATTATTTATGTAAAAAAAATAATCTATGTATCTGTCATTAATAAACATTGCGTATTAAAAGTATTTCTTCAAGAGTATCTGTCTGCGGGCACTATCTAACATTGTTAAGCCTTTCAAGCTGCGTCGAGCTGAGCTTATACTCTTCTTAATCCATCTTTCTAAGTTTGTTCACTTTATACTGATCCTTTTGTAGAAAGGTTGCAGGATATAAGTTTTTATGTGAATGCATGTAGGTAAATCTACAAGCACCTTTTAATGGATCATTAGATGAATCCAAATGTTTCCTCATATCCCGTGCATTTCCTTTGAATTAGCCTTTCGTAGTTGGAACTGCGTACATAATTTTGTTATTTATGAAATTGCGTTTCTTTGCTTTGAAAAGCACCGCACGAGTAATCTTCGATAATCAGAAAATGAAAGACGAGAACGAGTTTATGCGTAACAACGTCAATTAAAGAGAATGTAACGCCCGCATCAACCCAACAAAAATTCCGCATTGCGAACGGCTTACGAGCGAAATGTAATAACTCCACATGCAGAGAAAGCACCGTCCTATATTAATGGTCGGCTTCATTAAACAGCTCGAGCATGGCAAATGAGAGTGAATAATAAAAAGAACGCATCCACTGCGTGCGCTCGGGAGTTAACGCTAAATATATTAATAAAGTGAAACATAGCCTGAAAGGAAATTTTAGTCAGTAAACGAAAAAATATTGCACCGTTAATAATTTCCAACATCCGCTTTGATATTAATTGCTGTTACCGAGCAAAATTACTTGATTTCCATATAATATAAATACATTATTTCTGAGTGAGAGTTACAGCGGTTACTCTCTGTTAAAAATGCTAATACCAATTTTGGTTAATTAAGTATAAATTTTTAATATAAATCAGTGTGCGTAATAAATTATTTCTTCAGTGTTTAATTTCCTTAACTTCATACTTTTGTGTTTTGAAATTTAATTTTCCTGCAATAAATGCCATTTCAGTATGTTAGAAATCAATCACTATTCACAATTCCTAGAGAGTAATTGCATACTTTTAAGCAGCTACAGATATGCTACCAAATGTCATTTTGGAGTAATTAGGAGTCTGAAAATGACTTTCGTAATGCATAGGTTTGTTCGATATACTTTTTCAGACTGTGTAGTGCATTTAATGTAACGAATTGCAGCACTGATTAATGTTAAATATAAGAACATGTTTGGTGTAATTAGTAGGTACTTTCTTTAGCTCACAAAATTGTGATCCAAACGTGTGTTGATTCAAAAACATTCTTTTCTTTAAATCTCTCCATTTTTAAAACTTGTTTGGATTGAATTATGGTTATTTACAAATGAACTGTCAATCAAAAATTTAAGTTAGGTGTTTTGTTGCAACAACTACGAAATTCACGTCCAAATTATTCGAAACACGGTTCAAACTTTTGAACGAAAGAAAGCACCTATTGTAGAAGGCGTAGAATGTCTAATATATCGATTTGACAGTTTGCGTTAACCACGAAAGAAGTACTAAAGTAACGAGTGTTCAATTAAAAAAACGGTCTAGATAGCCAAGAATTTATTCTGAACGTCTAGCGTAGGGTTCTTCATACGACTAGCGTGAAGCGTCACTTGCATTTCTAACCTCCCTTTAACTCAAAGAAGACATTTCAAAAATAAACGTTTATTAGCGAATAGTTATATTAAGTATAAATATTAGAAAAAAAAATGCAGGAGCAGCTTTCGAGTTTCGTTGGTTAGGTTAACCGTCAACTTGTCAAAGTTAAAATTCAAATGACGTTAATCACGACATGCGTTCCCGACAACAAAAGCCTGCTACAGACTACTTGACCTTTTTTTTTATTGAACACTCGTTAATTTGTGTTATTAAAAGAAAAATGGAAATTGAAATATGAGATATTGACGGTACTTCATATAAATGCCAATGCACACAAGAAGAATTAGAAAATACTGGGTGTCTCATAACGTACGGAGGAGATTAAAAGGGTAGCTAGAGGAGCTCAAATTAAAGCTTTTTTCTTAATAAACTTTTGGTAAAAAGATCAATAACCAAAAAGTTACAAGAGGTTAAAATAAAGTTAATTAAGAAGCAAAAGTTAATTCCTGCATAATATTTTACGTTATAAATTTTGAGTGTTTAAGAGTTAGGGTGAACAGTGCTTTACAGGAAACAACTATTTAAAAAAATGTAACCACGTAAATTTTTAGGCTATTTAATTTTCTTCTTTTGTACCCGAAAACGACTTTTCATATTGTTGAGAAGCGCTGATTATTTCAATCAAAACTAGAAAAATAGGTCGACGTAGACATTTTGTGAATGGTAGTTTTGATAAATTTAGAGTTCATTTAACAATAAACTTGCAGTTTGTGAAATAAGTTTTATTAATTATGAACATATAGCTGAAGAAGTTAAGAAAGTTAAACTGCTGCAAGTTTCTTATTTTGGTCAAAAATGAATTAAGAAAAAATCTTTATTTTGATCACCTAAAACTGTCCTTTCAATCTCCTCCGTACGTTATAGACACCCTGTATACACACTGGTACAATCTGGATATTTTATTAAAGAAAATATAATGAAATCTGTTTTGTTTTTAGACCAAAATTAAGTAAATCACATTTTATATCGAGAGAGGGGAAAATCTGATTTTATTTATGCTTTCAATATTATGAAGAAATCTGCAAGAGCAAAGGACGAATATAAATGTGACACTATTTTTTTTAATTTTATTGCATGATTTAGTATTTCATTTAGGTTCTTCATTTATTGAAGGATCATCAGAATCATTAATTTCCTCATGGAACAATCAAAATACTAAGTTACTAATTTCACTAGTGGAAGAGTTACAACCGAAGGTTGGTCATACGATAAAATTAAACTAAAAAAAAAAATGTGGATTGCAATTGAACAATGAAGGAAAAGGGACAATATTCACAGCATTACAGAATTATTATATTGAGAATCAACGGCAAGCGTTGGAGAGGGTACATAAAAATAAAATCAACAAGAATAAACAAACAAATCATAATAGATTAAGGTGTTCATATAAAAAGTACGAGATTGTATAGTGTTAATAATTTGATTCTGCTATGTTTAATGCAAATTTATTTTTAATGTAGTGAATTAGGAAACATACTAGAGAAATGAGCAGCTATTTTCCCAGAATTTTTACTGGATAGTACTACAAAGGGCAGAGACAAATCTCAGCAGATTGAGGAAACAGATTCGTCTGAATCACAACGTCAATATATAGCTACAAAAAAAGGTAGAAATAGATAAGTAAATTAGGAAATATCTGTTATGTTAAAACAGAAGAAAGAATTTTATCATATTTTCTTAGAAATCAAAAAAAAGAAATAGGATCGTACGTAGAAAGAAATCAAGAAATGAGAAGAAAAAACGATTTATTTGATGAATTTTTGAAATTTGTGAATAAAAATATATAGGATGTTAAGTACTTCTTTTTATAACTAGTACAGGTTAATATTTTATATTTTGCACCCTAGGACTTTTTGTGTTATGTTTGAGAGTTTCAATTTAGTAGAATACGGTTTTTGTTTTTAAGGTTTTTTTTTCTAGCTCCTAAAAAAGCCTAGAGATAGAGTGAAAAATATTGAAAGAAAATCTGTATATGTGAGAAATTGTTTAGTTTATGTTCAATTGTATATTTAAAAAATCTTTAATTTCCTTATACTTGCCATTAAAGATTTGCTCTATTTATGTGCCTAAAATTTTATGTATATTATTTTTAAAGTATGTGTTATCTTTTAATAGTGTTTACATTACAACTAATTTTTCGGTTAATAAATTGTTGATTTACATGAAAGACTCAAGAGTATATCAAGATTGTGTTTACAGAGAGTGTTTTTTCTTAATTGTGGTCATAAGGATTTATATGCAAAAATTTGCCCCATGTTAACTTATGTTCTGCAGAAAATTGCAAGCAAATATTTATTTCTAATAATTACATAATATTTTACAAAATACACATTACCAAAATAAGAGGTGCGTCATTAAGTTAATTAATTTAATATGAAAAGTTATTAGTGGAGTCGAGTAACAATCAGAAACTGAAATCAGCTTAAAATTTTGAGTAGAACATTAGTTACAAGTTAACATGAGACAAACTTTTTAGCACGTAAAACCCTATTGCTACAGTTAAAAAAAACACTCTATGTATGTGCGTGTTTCGCCAGTGTTAATGCTTATTAGCAATCGGAATCTGCCTTTATTGATTATTGCTAATGAACAGTAACAAAAATTATTATTCTGTTTTTAAATGATTCATAATATTGTGTTTATTTTGCATTACACCAAAGTTTTTGTTAAAGTACAATACATAAAACAATAAAATTCATTTATTTTGTCCTGTTAGTAATATAAAGTATACTTTTAATAAATTTATATAAAGGAGATAAATCTTATTTATTTTATGGCAACGTTTGTAACTGCCTGCAAATTTTGTCCCTTAATTCCTTTCCATTTTCAATTAAAAGTAACGGAAATTCACTGTCTTCGGTACCGATGAGGTACACTTTGAAACAGCTGTCACGCAAACTCCGCCCACTGCACTCGTTACTCATCCTTTTAACGAATTGTGAGTAGTGCAACACGATATACACTTTCGCGTCGATATCGAACACAAAACTTACAATTTTCACAGTAATTTGCTGTCGATATCTTGCACCAGTGTACTCTTTTCGTTTAAAAAAGTTTACACTGGTGCAAGATATCGAACAGACCTTTGTTTGCATGAGATAATCCTGCGCTGTTGTTGCAGAAACTTGATGAAAAATATGTACAAGATATAAACAAATGATCGTATTACTATTAGCGTTTATTTAAAGAAGTTAAGTATTCCAAAAGGAAGGATAAAAATCTTACTCGAATACTGTCATGTATATTGCGGTAGTGAGACTTGGCGCGGTGATATAAAAGGAAGCGTTAAATTTTAAGTTCGCTTAACGTGACATTTAGGTTCAATTTTCACACGACAGCGCGCCGCAGCGCGTAGCGTCGCGTCATTTTGGTTTCTATGCTTTTAGGCTCAATTCTCACACGGCAGCGCGTCTCGTCGCGTCATTTTGCTGACTCAAAAGTTGCCATGGTTTTAAATGAAGCAATTCTCACTCGGCAGCATTTTATGTCAAAAAAATTACATGTAAAAATATGACGCGACGCGCTGCTCGTGTGAGAATTGAGTCTCATATGTAATTTGTTGACATAAAACGCTACCGAGTGAGAATTGCTTCACTTAAAATCAGCGACGCGATGCGCTGCTGTGTGAGAATTGAGCCTTAATCAATCAGTCTAATATCGTTTGGGTAAAAACAAGGATATGATTCCAAAAGATAATAATAGCTCTTTCTCGAATCTAGAAACAACAATTTAGTTGATTTGAATTAAATAGAAGTATGACCCGCTTCTGCAGCACACTCTCTCACGGCGCACCGTATCCGAGCATCGCAGTCAACCCCGACATTATTGTGAATCATGCTGCTCTCACGAATGCACAATTTCTTTGGCTTGCCGATTGTTTACTATTGCTAAACTGCTGCGCGGGCAAATATGGTGAGTTGTGTACACAATTTATTTATAACGTCGCACCGCTTCGTTGTAATAGTGAACCGTTAAACTTTTTCCAGTCAGTTCACTGCTCATGAATTCACATTTCCGATAATTACTTATTCTCTAGTGGTCTGGTCTTTTCCTGCTGTAACGACTGTACTTTTGCGAAAACTACCCGAATTTGGTTTTACTGCAAGAATGAAGAGATAATAAATTTGACAAAATGGACAGTCATAATTAAAAGTAATGTCTCACCAACAAAATTTCGCTGTCTAACTGTAGGGTCCCTAGATTTGATTGACATTCAACATGTGGGGAGGGCTTGGACAGAACGTTAGATCCGCCATTTTTCAAGCTCCGTATCGTCAACCAAATAGAAATACTATGCTTTATTCTTTCTAAACCACGGGACAATTTCATTAAGCTAGGTCAGCCAACTGGCAACAAGGCAATAATTCGATTATCAAATTTTACAATTCGAATTAAAAATAATCGGAAATGCCATTGAATATTGAAGAATTAAGATTGTAAAGAATTCCATTAGGAATTATGATCGAGTTTTCATTATAAATAAAATAAAATCCGGGCAAGAATGTGATATCCCGTGTCTTCAGTTGAATTCTTCATTAAAGTAAGCTGTGATTTTTTTATGAAGTTGGCGACACAATTCTAGAGAAAACAGTTGTCATTAACTGTCAGTACTGATCATAACATCAAATAAAAACACAACATTAAAATTTAAAGTAGATGCTCAAAGTGCTCTCAAACCCGTTTGCTAAGTGTTCGGGGGTTATGTTAGCACACACATCTGCAATGCCCGCACGAAGTTCTTCGATTGTGAGACGCGTAGTTCTAAAAACTGTATTTTTCATGTGCGGATAAATGAAGTAATCCATAATTGTGAGATCCGGAGACATTGCAGGAAAATTCACAATCCGATTATCGAAAAACTGCTGCAGGAAAGTCATTGTTTGATGAGCTGTGTGGCCAGTAGCATTGTCTTGCTGAAAAAACCCTTCTGTAAGTTCATCATCATGTAGTTGATTAATGAAAGGTTCTAATAACTCATTTCGGTATCTTTCAGCAGTTACTGAGTCGTTACAAAATATTGGTCCGATGATACGCCTTCTGGACACTGCTAGCCAAACACCAATTCTTAATGGATGTAATGGAGTTTCCACAAATTCATGGGGATTCTCTGCTGACCATATTCTCATATTCTATTTATTTAAATACCCTGAGAGATGAAACCAGGCCTCATCGAAAAAGAAACACTTGTCAAGAATGTCGTCGTTGTTTAAGTTATCAAGAAACCACTGACAATATTCTGTTCTTCTGTGAAAATATACTGGCCTGAGTTCGTGGACTGCTTGAATCTTATATGGATAAAGCTTTAAGTCTTTTTTTAAGAATAGTGTGACATGTTCTCACTGATATCTGAACTTCTAGTGAAAGTTTCGCAATAGATTTCTTAGGAGAGTGTTCCATTCGATCCCGAACATCTTCAGTGCAGGCTGCAGTCCTTTTCTTAGCTGTTCCGCTCCCTGTTTTGCGACCAAATGATCCTGTTTCACGAAATTTAAGAACACAAGCATGGATATGTTTAACTAGCTGTTCATAAGTAATAGCAAAATTAGGAAACTGCTGTCGAAACTTCTGTACACACTGTTTAATTGAATAAACTAACTGTCCATTTTCTATTCTACCGGCTTGAAAACAACTTTCAACAATAAATATTTTCTGCTGTAATTCTAATATTTTGAATTAATTGAAAATACAAAGTGTCAATTTGACATTTGTTTAATTAAATAATTGAACAGCTATCAGTGCTGCAAATCTTAGGAGAAAAAAACAGTGAAATCATAGCCCACTTTAATGAGGAATTCAATTGAAGGCACGGTATTAGGCATATGGGGACAAATTTGGTAGACTTGTATTGAGACTGTTACGGTTTTATCGTTGCCAAATTATAGAAAAGGTTTTAAATATCAAAAATAAATAAAGTGACTGCGTTTTTATGTAACCGAGGAAATGTTATCATACCGAATTAAAAATAATTGGAATTATCATCCTATTATTTGAATTATTGAATCGGAAATTCAATTATTGAACAATTCGATTATGCCCATCATAATTCCCTAGAGATGCATCTCACTTTGTTATTGTGACGCCTCATGCTAACATTATTATATTAATAATAATGTGCGAAATTCTCTATAGTTATTAAAATGATTGATTATAAAATATATATTCAATTTATAAATTTTCCTGAATAAGCTGTCAAACACACAGCGAAACGTCGATAATAATCCACAACAAATTAATTATGTATTTTATAATAATTTTCATGGGATAAGATAATGATTCACTTATATATTTTATACTATACAAAGCATTATCTTGTCCGTCGACAATAACACCTGGAAAAATTCAGATTAATGTCGGCGTTTCGCTGTGTGTTTGACAAATTCTTCGGGAAAATTCATAAATTAATTATATATTTTATAATCAAACATTTTAATGACTAAAAAATGACTATTCAACTTTTACTGAAACAATAGGACTTTCTTTCGCTCACAAACTCGTTTACATTAGTTAGGTCAGATTCTAAGACAGACGACCTTCTTTTTGCAAACGAATCAATCCCACTGTCCATAAAATTTCAATCCTAATCGGTAATCCCCTATCCGCTTTGAATCTTTCTATTTTTAAGATTCATTCGAATTGAACAGCAGTTATTTACAGGTGAATCAATAATTCAAATCTGAGGTGTTTTGTTGCAACAACTACAGAATTCAGACCCAAATTATTCGGATCACGATGTAAACTTTTAAGCGAAACAAACAGCTATAATCTCGTAATAGGCAACCCTGAATCAAACTTAACATGTCACACATGAACTGATAAATAAATACGGGTTTGTAAAATAACATGTGCAACCGACGTGTATGTATTCATGCATATCTCAACTTTGATTTCTTGACATGTTCCTGCTTCCTTCACTTATAAAAAGAACGCTGGTTTACATGCATGCAGCATAGCTATTCGCTATGCACTTTCTGTATTGCTTCGTGTTTCAACTGAAACGCACTTGTCCATGCACGAGTGAAAGATTCAGATTGCTTAATTCTCCCGTGGTTGCATCTGGTCTAAGGAAATTATTGCGTACTTTTACCTTTTCCTACATAATTATATCATGTGGCTGCAACACGTTAGTTTCATATTCGTAAAGGATTTCAAAATGAGCGTGATATACAAAATCACACGATTAAATGAAATTAATGAAAACATTAAATGATCTTACAAAATAAACTTATTTTGGAAAATATCAAAAATTAATTCATGTGTAGGTATACAATTCATTCAAATTGATAATGCCGATTGTAGTCATTTCTCCGTAACAGATAGCATAAATTACGTTTTGTCTATTTTAGTTTAATTTTTTTATTTATATTTTAATTGGTTGTTTATTTTTAACATTCAAACAATTTTAAACGTGTAATAATGTTTACTTCATGTGTAGTAGTTTGTAGCGTTACAATGTAATAACTCCGGATATAAATATTAAACTCGTGACTATCTAAAATGCAACTGCGCATAATTGATTCAATAGGCGTAGAATATACGTCGGCTTTTTTACAAAAATCATTTTAATCACAGTTACAATCTAAAATTAGTAGTAGACACTGACTGCCAGTCATAAATCTAAGTCGGGAAATTTTTATCAACTCATTAAATGTCAAATCATTCACTTTTCTTAAACCACTCTTGAACTAGAGTAGTAACTGGTTAGTCAGAGGTGACCAACAAAAATATTGTATTTTTGAGAACCGGAATTTCGTTTAATTAAAGAAAACCGCTAATATAATTAACCCATTCGTTCCAGGTCCAGCCGGAGCGTTATTGAAAGTTTTATTTTCATCCAGTGACGTCACAGTTAATCGTGTGCAACCAAGTGAAGCAACGCAAGCGCCCTGATTTTGATCTTGCATTTTTGAGATCCTGAAAACTTGCGGGTTTAAAGTTCACTGCCTCGGAACATTAACACAGTTTCGAGGAGAACGTTAAATTTGCAATTACTGGAAAATTATTGCTTTTAAGCGCAAGCCTATTATTTATATAAAAGGAAACTTGAAATAAGTTCAATGTTTGCGTTTTGCGTGCACTGTGAAATTAGTTTGTTTTATTTAATATCGTTGTAAATTTTTGACGTACAGTTACAGGTATGCAACGTGTTATTGAAAGTTATACAGATCTTTTAACTAACGATAGTACTCTTTAGATAGATGCTAAGTACGTCAACTTCCTCTTACAAGAATTACTGGTTTCAGAGATACACAATTTATTGATTTTGTTTAAGACCCACTGTACATTATTAAATTTCGTGCTCGAACTTGATGGCGCGTAGGCGTCAACCAATCAAATGCAACGACGAAATCGAATGAAAAGGTTAGTCTCATTGTCATAACTGTTCAAACATTTCAGTGATACGATGATTTTTGGATGTTTTGTAATTTTATCTTGCCAAAAACAAAAAAGTAAACTATTACTTATTAAAAAAACGAAAATTTTATTTGGAGAATTTACAGACTAGAGAAGTTGCTCAAAACAGCCACCGCCGCGCCGTTTAAAATACAGGCGTTTGCTCTGCGAATCCAATTTTCTTTATGCTGTTCATGACCTAGTGATTTTGACGAAACTGCAAGGCAGCTTTATTGACTCGCCGCTACAAATCTTCAACTGTGTTAAACTGGGGTGGCGTATACCAGTTGCTTCAAGCGACCCAAAAAAAAATCACAAGGATTTAGGTTAGGTGAACGTGGAGGCCACAAGATAGGTCCATTACAATCGATCTATTCAACAATCTGGAAATCTCTCATTCATCCAGCCAGTTACTTAGCGTGCGTAATGAATGGGAGCCTCATCTCGCAAGTACCATAATTACTGTCGCACATCTAGCGGAATATTACAAGAAGTCCAGGCAACTCAATTTTCAAGAAATTTAAATAAATGGCCCCAGTTGCTGGTTGTGGCAAAATATAAGGACCAGCAAAATCACCTCCAACAATGCCTATCCCTACATTACTGGAAAATGTTAGCTGGAAATGATTTTCACGGAAGGCACGTGGGTTTTCATCATTCTAGATGTGACTGTCTTGGCTATTAAAAATGCCATTTCCGGTAAAAGTAGTTTCATAAGTGGCCAAAACGCGAGTAATGAAGTCACGACTTTCAAAGTGCTGGTTAACCCATTCACAAAACTGCACTCGACGAGGAAAATCGGTTGGTAAAAGGGCTTGAACTTTTTGGACACGAACGGATGCAAAACTTCGCCACGTTCGCCACACCAAAAAATGAGATGCTTCGACCTCAGCGGCAAGGTATTGTGTGCTTATCTCCAAATTAACTCAAGTGGCGAACCGTATTATCAAAAGTACGTTCATTGGGCAGTCTTCGATGAGGCCAAAATTCACGAAACAATCTTCGTGCCAAGACAGCGTTTCCGGGACTTCATCGTAGACCAACACCATACGCGTTTTTTTTTGCATTTGTAAAATTCATTGCGATAAATAAATAATACAAAGTGATTAAGTGGAAGAGTTTGAGTTCGCAATTCTGAATTTTATTTAGAAATGACACAGCCGGAGCAACTTCCAGTTTGTTGACGGGTTCACACTGAGATGACAACTTTCAATGCTTCAATATTGAAAAGTGTTTCTGATTCAAAATAAACCAACGTTCGAACCTACAATTTTATCGTTAAGTCAAATATCTGTCAAATTATCAACAAAACATATCCGGTTGCAGTGTTGCAAATAGTTGAATTAGAAAATGCTTTTAGTTATGTTGCCAACTCGAACAGTTCTAATTGATCACTTTGTATTACAAAAGATTCATATGAAATTTCATAAAAATATATGTCACATTCAATAAAAAAAGCGTCGCTGTATTTCTTGATTTTTTTTGAAAAACATCAATGGCTCTCAAACTTTTTTGCTAATAATTCCAACAGCTTTTTCTCAAAAAACATAAACTATAATGATCAAATAAACTTTATTTATTTATTTATTGTATAAGATTTGTGTGGGTATTTAGTATCTATTTGATAAGCACTAACGCCGGTTAAAATATCTGTACAACTTTCGATAACACGTTGTATGTGGGACGTTTACAAGAACTTTAATTAACCATTAGATATTTATTCTCCTTCAAAGGTTGCCATTGTAAAAGTAATAATTACTACAGCATTAATCTGTACAGTCAGCAATAAACTGCACAGTCAATTTATTTTGTGTTTATACAACCGGGCCTAACACTCGGTATTTTAACTTCCTTTTACATTGAAAGGCAGATTATTTCATAGTAACGTGTATTCATGTAATTGAGATAAAGTTAAATGCAATAATTTTATTTAATCCGAAAGGGACGTGTAGTATTTAAAAGGCAGTTTTTTCCTCATTTTTCGCTTCAAACATCGGGCCTAAGTCTTTATAATGGTTTAGCTTTTTAGTTCTTATTACGGGCTTTTTACTTTTAGTTTTCATTCCTAATTCAATCCCATTTCTAATTTTATTAATGATTCAGATGTAATTTTCTTGTCCAGTTTTGTATTGTTTATTTTAAGATGAACTGCAACCGAGAAACAAATTGCATTCGACCTTCTGTTAATGAACATATGCATGCCCGAATTTTTTTACATGAACACTACACTATACACTACACTGCGGTGTCGTGAAAATTATTATGATTTTTTTAAGCGAAATATTTGTTTGTATAAGCAGTTTCAAATAATTTTTTCAGGACTGAAACATCTTTGCGTACCGTATTTGTCCGATTTGCGAAATGGAATAGCTGTCGCACTATTAATATAATAAAAAAACATCCCGGAAGCTTGCGAACTATTACAGTTCCTGTAAACCTAATGTAACGATAGTAACTTCGAATGAAATTATTTTTTGGTAGATGTTCCATAACAAAACATCAAAAAACTATGTATATTTTTTAAGAGTGAAAGTCACGAACAATGTAATTTAAAATGACTTTTGGAACGGAACAGCCCTTTGTTTAACCAATTAGTATAAGGATAAACGCATACCCATCATCCATTCATTCGTAAAGTTCTCTTTTTTTATAATACCAGACCAACAGCAAAATTTTAAGAGATAAAATTATTGCTGTTACCAACTGTTTTAAAACTTGGTTGGGAACTTGCGGGTGCGGGTTTTGAGATTATCCTGGCATATGTGAGTTCTGCATGAGGGATATCGTTTTAATGACTGGAAGCGAGTTGCTTTGAACTAGATTTTCTGCATTTTCCTAATTTGTGATGTCGAAGCAGAGCAATTGAAAGGAAATTCTGTTTTTTAATGAAAATATTACTGATAAAGCAATATAAGTATTTAAAGATTTCTATCAATAAAGAACACCATCACAAAAAATTATTAATGAAAAAGAGTAGATTTGAGTACTGTTAAAATTTTATTGTTGTTTTTGATGACAGTGATATTATCGCGGTCCTGTTTTATAGATTTATAGATTTTTCTTGTTGTTTTTTTCACATTATTTATACATTTATAAATAAGTGTAAAAGATTATACTGGTTGTTTCGTAATTGCATGGCACTGTTTCAGGATACGATCCCTATAATGGACGCGTAACTTGTCTGGGAGGGTGTTTCCAAACCCTCATTTTGTTGGTAGTTTCATATTTTATGTTGCTTGACATAATTTGACGGTAGTGTTATGTATAAAGTTAAATAAAAGATAAAGGACAAGATTTCAAAAACGAAAAATGAAATTTCAAGAGCTCTTTATGCACCGTTCACGATGATTTAAAACACGCAGCGGGCTATGATACTTTTTTTTATTAATTTGGCATCAGGACCTGTCATATGATGTTCCTTTCCAAAAAATATTCGCCTGTTAGTTCAGTCATCGATTTATTAATTTACTTCTGAAATTTTATTCTCCAACTTCTTGTTCACTCAAATTACGAAAATAATTTCTTTCAACAAGAAAGCATACATTAAAATCAGTTTTGATGAATACAAGAGAAACTCGGTTCAACTGTAACCTAAATTAAATTTATTTTGTCAAACAACGATACTACCAACATTCTTGCCAACTAAATTGTTAGATTTTCATAGAATTTAAAACAATTGTGAATGGTTTATACATTTTTTTCCAAACCTATCAAGTAAAATAAACAAACGTCAATGAAATCTAGGGACCCTAGTTCAGGAAAGTGATCTGTAGAAAAAAAAGTTTCATATAAAGATTTACCTCAAATTAATTTATAACCGAGATATTGAGAGTTAAAGATAAATAGCGTGACTGTCCAAGTAATGTAACTTACACTCTATAAAATATAAGTGAATAGATAAAATAGCGACATCCTACGATCGTTTTTTGACCTGACATTGCAGCAAGATAACAAATTGAAGCGGATTTGCCACATAATAAGCTATCCCATGCAAGGCGGCAAAGCTTGCTGTCAAAGCATAATGAAAGTTTTAAAAAAAAATTGTTGCAAATCAGCCTCTGTACAGCTGTTTCAGTCCTGTTTGGGGATTCTTCAGCATAGACGTAGCTCTAAATTCCCACTGCAAACCAAAAACGACTTGACCAATTTATTCGCAAATGCGATGTAATAGTGGTGCATGGGCTAGCCTTTTATGTGGCAAATCCGCTCCAATTTGTTATCCTATTGCAATGTCAGGTCAAAAGCGATCGTAGGATGTCGCTGTTTTATCTATTCAGCACTATTACATCGCATTTGCGAATAAATTGATCAAGTCGTTTTAGGTTTGCATTGGGAACGTCGAGCTACGTCTCTGCTGATGAAACCCCAAACAGGGCTGAAACAGCTGTACAGAGGATACTCGAGGTTTTCACTGCAATCAAGAACGATTTGCAACAAAATTTTATAAAATATAAGTTTGCATGTGGGGGAAATGTAATACTTGAAATGTTATCTTCTGAGGGTATTTTATGGTGGCTACCATATCATAGCCAAAACATTTCGGATGTAGGTACCACTTGTTTGGAATTGCTAAAATGTATGAGAAAGAAATATTTAGTAAGGTCAAAGACACGTTCCTCTATGGTATGTCCACCAATACCGCACCCGATCATCAACTCAGCGTTTCGTAACTGATATTTCATTTAAAATTTTAATTCACTGAGCGAAATAATGTTACATTTATTTATTTTATGATATCAACTATCGATAAATAAATCAGAAATTTTATACGCCAATTAGGCGAGCCCGCTAAAAATGTTTTTCCTTCTCCCTTTTACGTAAATTAATTTTTGCTAATCTCGTTGCTAGTTATGAAAGTATTACTTGCGGTCCACGGAAAAAAAGTAAATGTCAAATTTTCATAAGTCTATTAAAATTCGTATGGAACACGAAATTACAATTTATTTGCACCTCACTTTTAACTTGTTGGGGAACAACGAACTACACGCTATATTCGCAGCTTCTTAAATTTTTAATTTGAAAATATTTGAAATTGTAATTACTTGGAGTGAAGTTACATTTATTTATTTTAATAAATTCACGCACATTTAAAATGTTTTGATTGGCATGATGGTTTATGGCGGCGTACGCGAGAGTTAGGCCACCATCCACTCATTAGCTATGCTAGCAGTTTTCAATTGGTTTGGTAAAAATATGCCAATGCATTTTTCTCGAAAACTATAAACTTTTTCAAGCAAGAAGTTTTTAATCTTAAACCCGACAAAATTATAAATGGGGAAGCACTGAACGTTTCACTGTCAAGTGATAGCTTTCTTAAGGACGTATAAGTTCAATCGTTACCATTTATGGTGATGTATTACAAGTTTAAATATTTGCACAAACTAAACAAACCCGGTATATCAATCTAAAGATCGCTAGAAGGAAAAAAAGTCTCAGACTCATCTCAGATTATTTTGATAAGAACTACTTATATAAAATTCCCACTGAAAATACTCTAAAATGACAATGTAACGATAGACAAATAATAATCGGGAAAGAAAACCATAAGTTTCGACACAACTGCCAACTGTTCTTATATCGGCTGTTTCAATTTTAGTGTGCACTGAAGGGATCTCCTAAACCGTAAGAGATAAAAATTTGTCTCGTCTTTCGTCTTTCCTCGACCATAATGTTTCGATTTTTTATATGCGACATATATCTTTTTATTATTCTATTCATTAAGGCCCGATTTTTCGATCACAGGTTGACCTTAACTCTCGCTTTATTTTCATGGTAACAAGTACGAAGACAATTGCTTCCATGGCAATAAACTTAAGGTTACCGTTAACTTAAAGTTAACTTGTGATTGAAAAACGCGACAGGAAGTAAAGCACTATTCGGAGTAAAACTATGGAGAAACTGCAAGGACTTTTTCAAGTGCTACCTGAGTACAGCTTGGCCCACTGTGAGGTAGAAAACCTAAGAATGTTCAAGGGGATAGCCCAGGTCTTCCGAAAGAAAGCTGGTCAAGTCAAGAAATTCCGGACGGCATCCCAAGGTGGACAAGAATCTGCAGATCATCGACGCGGAAGTAGATTAGAGACGACATTTTTACTACTTAGTCACCAAGACGACATCAAGCGGTAAGCTTGACCGTCACCAATCTTAAGATATTTGTATTGATATTCACGGTCACTTTATCTCCTGATTGCAACACGCACGCTCGCTGCCAGTTCATGTGCGCCGGGATATTAATGTGATGAATTCGCGGTAACATATGCCAAGTACGCGATCGGGATACCGCCTACCTAGTATCTACCTTATATGCCGCTTATGAGAATGACATTGAGTTCCATACTTTCATCCGATATTTGACTATCACGTTATGTGGACGGCTCTATGTAGCCTGAAGAGACAACCGATAGAAGGCAAAGAGACAAAATTTGCCATTTCTAATTTGGACTAGGATTAGACGGACTGGACCGGAGAGTAATCCGAAGCGTGATAGAAGTCATCTTCAACGGAACGGGAATTGAAGTCCTAGTCTGCAGTCACCACCCATAGGCAGCTGTCCGCAATAAGAAAACCCTGAATTCCTATTTCTTCCAAAAACCAGAAGTTATAGAAAAGGACCGGCAGGACGACATTCTCCTTCAAGAATCTGACAAGGAACGTTCCGAAACGAAACCTTTTTAAGAAGGGGAACAGTGTGGTGATCTAATACCTGACGAATAATTAGTCTTACATACGTCAAAGCCTGGCGAAGAAACTTCTACAAACAGTCGGCCGCTGCGATGTTTGGCATCTTCGCCGGCCAGGTATATTTAAATAAATTGTTTTTTTAAGTGTTATTTTCCAGGTTAACATATTATATGTTATTAAAATCAGTATTTATAGTTACTCTAAATAAATTAGTTTATTAATTATATGGAGCTTTTAATTTAAAATAAATCTAGTGAGAAAATTGAAGGACGTTAATATTTTCGGCAAAATTATTTTTAAATCTAAAACCAAACTATAATTAACACATTCTTCATGCACAGCATATGTAGATGTAATAAAGAACCTTATTTTCTTTTCTCTTCCTCAAAATAATCTGAAATATTTAAAGTACCTAATCTGTGCTTTGTATGGCTTAGAGGTCAGTTTCCCAACAAAATTTTTCAAAAAACAAATTATAATGCAAAATTATTTTGAGTAAAGACGTGAAGCTTATGTCACATGTATGCATATTTGACAGAACTTGATTACAGCAGTACTATCTTTCCTTATCTGGCAGATTAGTAAATCATAAGTCCTGCTCTAATAACATTCGTACAAAGGCATTCCTTTTTCGTTCCGAACGAGTGATGAAGACTGCTACATAAACAAAAATGATGCAGTTTAGAGATAGAGAAAAGAAATGTCATTATTCTTATTTTTACGTGTAGGATTTAAGAACGTAACAAAATCAATGTAGCATTCCGTTTAAAATAAGTAAGCTGATAGTCAATTTTATTTTGTTTGAAATTATTACTCTGAGAACTTTTAATGAACAGTTTGCGCGAATACGTGGGCTGCTGGAAAAGTTTCTGGAAACAGTATGAAAAAACGCATATGAAATTTGGTAAACTGTATCAATGTTTGTGAGGCATTCGCCTTTGACGTCAATACATTTTTGCTTACGTTCGACCCAATTTCTAAAGCACGTTTTCCACTCTAAAGATGGTACCTCAGGAACCAGTGTCCGGAATGTTTCAACCGCTGCTTCAGCCGACGAAAATCGCTCACCACTCATTTTATTTTTGACATTTGGAAACAAGAAGAAATCATTAGGTAATAAATCAGGTGACAATGAGTCATTAATTCAACATTTTTGTTGGACAAAAAATCAACTGTTTGACGGGCTGAGTGAGAGCTGGCGTTGTCATGATGGAGAATAATTCGTCGATTTCGATTGTTTCTTCTTATTTGATCGATAACTTCCGGCAAACAAATTGTAGTATACCATTCAGCATTCACGGTTTTTCGATCCTCTAATGCCACGGTTGCTACATGTCCAGTTAAACCAAAGAAACAAGCTATCATTTGCTTCGCATCACTGCGTGTACGAACAACTTTTATTGGTTTTGGTTTATTTTGAAATATCCCAACGGTTGTTTACTTTCCGGCTCGTACGAATAGATCCACGTTTTGTCACCAGTAACGATGTTATAAACTAAATCTGAACGACCTCCATTGAATTTCTTGAGCATTTCTTCGCACCATTTGACACGACTCTGCTTTTGCGCTTCTGTTAAATTGTGTGGGATCCAACGACTGCAAATGATCAAACAAAATCTGATGTATTGCTTTCATGTCAATGCGTAAGGATGCTTGAAACTCACAGTATGTCACATGTCGATCTCGCTCAAGCATTTCACGCACAGCATATACATTAGTGGCAACAACAGATGTTGATGGACGACGTTCACGAAATTCGTCACCCAGAGAGGTATGTCCACGCCGGACTTCGGCAAACCAATTATAAACACTGCTCTTTGATGGTACTTCATCTCCAAAAGCCAAATGAAGCCGATCGAGGCATTGTTTCGGCGTTAGACCACATTTGAAATCGTAAAAAATCATGGCACGAAAATTTTCACGCGAGATTTCCATGTTTACACAAAATTACTTTTTCTCAAATGCTATACATACAAAACTAGTTCACTTGGATATGAACTGTCAATAGAATTATAGGCGAAAACGTTAAGTTTTTCAAATAATAAACGCTAACAGTTCTAGACCTGCTAGATTCCAGAAAATTTTCCAGTAGCCCACGTAACCCTGTATATACATTTCCTGAAACATTATTATTGCTCGTCGTATATACATTTTAACAACTGTTAATTGAGATAAAACAATTAATTAATTTCTAGTTTCGTACTCCGTGGCCATGTTTGCACGTCTCCAATTATTGTTTACACGTACAGAAACAGTAAACTGACATCCGGTTTAGTATATTCTACGTGATAACTATACTGACAGCAGGATCATGAAACTACTCCGAGATTTGCATGCAACAATTACTCAAGACAATGCCAAGGAATGAAGGAAAGGCAAGACATAAAACTTGGTTTTTATAGCACGTGTGACTCTATACATAATTATTTCGTTTCAGGCTAACTTTTGCTGATTTATGTTTGTCATTAATATGCCGCACTTCAGACTAATTACAGAGCTTATTTATAGCAGTTTATTATGACAAGAAATTATCTACAATCGATAATAATTCATATCAGCTATGGTAAGTTTCTTGGTAGTCATATTGCGTTAATGTATAAATAATAATATACTGTAATAAATACATAGGCACATTTTCGAGCTCAAGCATGGGGACCTCAGATGTGTATATGTATGTTAAGAGATACGAGGTCGGTTAAATTAGGAAAAGTTGCGTATTTTCATCTAGTTGATAATCTGAAAAATCACTTAACTTATACCTTTTCGTTTTGAAGATATAGAGAAAAAACGAAAATTTTTCACTTTTGTTTTTATTTTTTAAATGAAAGGGTTCGTTTTAATTTATTTTAAAATAAAGACTCGATATACTTAACAAATTAATTTACTTAAAACGTTACAACACTAATTTATTTTAAAGCGGAATATAAACTAATTTATTTAGATATTAGCGAATGGTAAACTCTAATGTGAACTGTCCCTTATTTCGCCCGATTTCGGTTAATTATGATTTTCGAGATTTCTCCGACGAAAAATTCAGTGTCTATCGAAGTTTAATCTCCTTCGCCCAGAAAATTATGTCATGGACTCAGACAGACGTCTCTCAAAACTTCGAGACGCTGCCGCGCCAGGCTCTAACGCATGTAGTTTTCTACTAATGTTGTTGAATTGTCATAATGTTTTAATAGTAAGAAACTCCGACCTTAAGTGAAAAATAACCCTTCGAGTTCAACAAACCAATTTTTTTCTTAGCTACCACATCAAATGGTATGGATTCTGAAAAAACCTAAATATCGTCTTTGGAATTTCATATCATACAATTTCTTCTGCCTAGCAATAATGAACGATGCATAAAGTTTTTGTAGATTTATAAGAAATCGGCTATAAGGAAACAATTTTTTTTTCAAACTTTGATACGGACTGACGAGTCGAAGTCACTAAGAATGAGCTGTTCAACCGAACCAACGAACATAAAAATACTTGTTGGGTGAAAATGGGTCCTATAAAGGGACGGAATCCTAAGGGTCGTTTGGAGTCTGGGGCACCTAGAAATTACACACACAAAGTTCTTACATTTTTTTTATACACGGCACAAAGCAACATAATACAATACGCTAAACTCAGTTGTCGCTATCTTCCTCTCTCCCTCTCGTCTCTCCTCTCCTGTCAGGGTTGCCACCGTTACATCCTTCCCTTCATGTTCCGAACGTGTCCCAAGAAGGAACTATGGACTTGGGATTCGCCTTCTTTGAAGATCTTCCTCTCTTTCTAATTACCTTCACTGATTAAGCATCTTCTGGTCGTGTGTATGGTGTTAACGAAGAAACGTGGTAAATATTTAAGGATTTGATTGGTTCCTCTGATTTGGCCACTTCATAGCTTCAAACGATACGAGTTACCTGGTGAGGCCCATCTCGCTTCGGTTCAAACTTAGAAGTTGTGTTTTTCGCGGCACTGCTATAAATATGGGTTGATATCAATATTTTTCTCCGAAGTTAAATGCTACTAATCTTCGTCGTCGATCCGTTTATCCTTCTGTCTGTCTTGGCTGGCTTAGTGTCTTTCACGCGCTTGATACCAAGCAGTAATAATATTCTGTAAGCACAGCGTTATCTGAGGAATAAAATTTGAACCATCGAACGTAAATCATTGGTGACATCATCCGCTGTTCTTAGCTATCTACCAAATATTAAATAAGCAGCAGAATATCCTGTGCTATCCAAATATGCTGAATTCATTGCAAATCTGATAGTTGTTAACTTATCTGGCCGAATAGTGTGATCATCTCCTACAAGAATCTAGGCTAATCTAGGCTTTAGATCTCGATTTTTTCTCTCTATCATATTAGCGGAAGGATATATTTGTTTAATGTTTAAACAACACCAGACTTATTGCTTGACACTGAGACAACCA
The DNA here is from genome assembly GCA_036172665.1 of Prosopocoilus inquinatus. Lineage (NCBI taxonomy): Eukaryota > Metazoa > Arthropoda > Insecta > Coleoptera > Lucanidae > Prosopocoilus > Prosopocoilus inquinatus. The sequence goes on from CM069870.1 coordinate 50,394,606, forward strand.
TGAGACAAATTGTGTGCCGTTGCAGCTAATTATTTTTCTCGGAAGACCATATCTTAAGAAGTCATTTTCAATAAGAACCCTGGCACATTCTTCGGCAGTTGCACGTTGTAAGGCAAAAAGTTCTACCAATCTACTTAAGGTGTCTTCTAGAATCAAAATCAATTTCTCTCCATTGGGGCCTCGTGGCAGAGGTCCAAAGAAGTCTACAGCAACTGTTTCATATCTCTGGGAATAGATCGGAGTTCGTAAAAGACCAGCGGGCTTTCGATTTGTGGCTTTATATCTTTGGCATTCAGAACAGTTCTTGACATATTCAGTAACATATAGTCTAATTTTCGTAAAATAATACTGTTTGACAATGCGTTGCATAGTCCTTTCAATATCTGTATAAAATTCGTCTATATATTAGATATCTTCTGTAAGTTCATTGGGTAATAGTATCGTCTCCTCTGTCTTGAAAACTTTTGATAATGTTCTCCACTGCTGGGACTTTCAATTGGTAAGTTCGTATGTCTGCTGTAGTTCGTTTTGGACACTCAATCTCAACGAAGCAAATATCGCAGGTTTCTGTAGACTCATGACTGCACGGTGATCTCGATAACATATCGGCTACTATATTTTTCTTCCCTGGTAACAAGATTACTTGCTCCCTTCTGACGCCTAAGTTGCTGATTGTTTAGTTGAAATGTTTCTTAAAAAGTAATAACAGGGACGTCGCCGTCGGCTGGCCAGCAAATGGCCAGATTTATCCCCGCAAACTATTTTCTAATGGATACACTAAAACACAAGTTTAAAAAATTAAAGTTTAAACAAGGGAAAGAGGACTTTAGAATGTGCAGATATTTCTTCCAACCCTTTTACATGTATGTCTAACTGTTGTATGCTCTCACTGAACGACAATAACCGGTATATCAATCAGAATAGAACGCTCCTTGTAGTACTTTGCACAATTATGTAAAACCGTGCCCGAAAAAATTTAGACATAATATATTACAAAAAGCCACAAAACATAAGAATAAATTAAAAGAAAGAACATACACTTGAAATTTCTAGTAATATTTAACGATTAAGTAACTAATAAATTAACAATATGTGCGACCACTTTCCTTTCATATTTTCAGTGAGCTGTCAACGTGAAGTTTATATATTAGTTTCTAAATGCGAAATTTAGATCACTTGCGCAAGATTATTGAAACGGGTTTGCTTAGAAAAAAGAAATAATACTCTCGAGTGACAGGTGCGCGATAAAGTAACTAATTAGAAAAAAAACTTTCTTCTTTTCAAACACGCAAAATAAATTAAAAGCACTTTTTGCGTTAGCGTTCGCGGTTTTATTCAGACGCGTTATACAATATAACCGGGTAGGTAGTAACCCAAATAATTTAATGGGAGCGTGTATTACGTTTGAATTTTGCCAATGACCGTTAGAAGTTCATAAAAGCCAACAATTTTCTTATAAGTAACCACAATTTATTGGATCAAATAGAACAGAACTAGTAATTTCAGTTAATATTAACAAGATTAAAGAAACTGCGAACTTGAATTTTTGAAATTTATGTTTATTGGAGAGAGCATGTAAATACTTGCTTGTGATTACATTCGGCAAAACTTATCGATATCGTGTTTTTATTGAATTGAATTCTCATTAAAATTAACCCACTTAAAAGGAACGCATTTAAATAAACAGAATCGAAAGCAAAATCGTTAGATTTACGCTCAATAAATTCCGATGAATTTTTATTAAAATTGATTGAGTTGCATGCTATGAATTCTAGACTGTCAGTAATTATAATATGCCATATTTTATTAAACCAAGCCATTTAAATAAAAAGTGTAGGTGTCAGATTAGTGTAAATGTAAATAGAAGTATGAATTACTCTGAAAGAGAACTATTTTCTACAAGCAATATTTTGTTATCCTGACGTACCATTAGGTGTAAAGTAAAAGTAAATGATTTTAATCGCTATTGTGTGTCTGGTTTTGATTACTTAATGCTGGATAAAGGATTAATGTTGCTTGATTGTCATAAATATTGGTCTTAGCTAGCGCCATCGTATAGATCAGCGATAGTTTATCAAGTCCGGAAAGCGCTCTCCCCACTCTCAATTTTTTACGAGAATCGTAATTTCATTCACAGAGAGGCGCCCGGCACTGAATACTTAATAAATACAATACAACCGTCGCACCTGCTACGTTTAACATGGGAGGTCGACTTACCTGCTAGTGCCCATTTCTGGTCTACCTAGTCTGCTGATCACCGGTTAAGGAAAAGCAGCATTGGTAAAATGAACACAGTTTTTAAAATAAATTTTGGCAATAAATGCAGAGTGATCTACGAAAATAGGCAAAATGTGTTCGTTTACCATAGTCATCTTTTGTCAACAAGCTTAATTGTACGTACAGAGTGAGTCAAAATTGACACTCTTAAAATTGACCTCAGTGTCTGCACCTCGACTTCTATAACAAGTCTAATGGTAAAAACCGTATTTCTGTCTAATTCAGTCTTTTTAAGCGCCTAAAAATTCAGAGTCTATAGATAGCTATTATACTAGTATTCCTTTCACATAGTTACTTCTCACTGGAAAATACTTTCTTTAGGAGTACATTTATTTAAGAATACAAATTAGTTTCCGCAAAATTAAAGTTTGCACGGAGAAAAATCACATTGTTAATTCAATCGCAAGCAGAATTGTTGGAACATTGGTGCTCATCAATACACAAATATTGATTTGACCGAAATACATAATTTAGATGCAGTTATAATAATTTTATAACTAACTTTTATTTGAAATTTGTACTCAAAAAATAGATTAACAAGTGTTTATGAATAAAATAATATTAATAAAGTATATGTATTGTGTGTCAGTTTCATTAAATTACAACACTTGCAGATTTCCACAAAGAAGATGTTGAACTAACAAGTAACATTGGTGTCATACATAGAATTGTGGTTAATTCAACAATAAATTTTTCTCTGTGTGGTGAGTTGAAAGCTTTGAATAGACATAGAAATTAGAAAATAGCCGTTGAATTTGAAAAGAAGAAACAAAGCTTGAAGCAAAAGAAGTCGGCACCGTATACACGTCACACACTGTGGCCAAGACTCGGCAAAATTCAAAATGTCAAAATGAAGATAGACGAAAAGAAACTTAATAAATGTTAGATTAAAAGTTTATTTATTAATTATCGTAAAAAGAAGGTAAGTATCTTCTGAAATTATCGAGTAAGGCCCGGTTTCACAATCACAGTTTCACTTTAAACTTCGCTTTATTCCCATGGTAACAATTGCAAAGATAATTGTTTCCATAGGAATAAAACGGAGCTTAAAATTAAACTGTGATGGTGAAACCGGGGCTAAGTGGTAGACAAAATGTCATATTAATTGTTATGTCATTATACTCGCCATAAAGTTATCGCAACATTGTTAAGTATATTTTCTTTTTGAAGTGAGTTTGTATAAAACTAAATTGTGTATTCAAATATGGAAGGTATGTTTAATTAATCGTTTCACCTATTATTATTTTTCTTGTGTTTAATGGTTCAGAAATAATCGTACAAATCATACAAAGATTTTACAACTGTTATATCTTTTTGATGAAAGTTTTTGTTTAGTAATTCCGAATATCACCTGTTGGAGACCTATGTTTAAATGTTCTATACACCTTGAATTTTCATAATAAAACATAAAAACTTGCGCGTTTTTGCGTCACTCTAACTTTACATTTATTATTTGTTGTAGGTCACCTCGTGGAATTTTCTCGCCATGAAAATCATATTTTTTAAAAAATCAATGAAAAATGAATTTTAAAGAAGTTAAACAAACTGCAAAATTTGAGTAATTGTGTCAAATTTAAGAAAAAAAAAATTATGAAGAATTATAAAGAAGAAGAATTGATAAAAATGCTCCGGTCAAAAATGTGAGATAAATACATACATTCAGGAATTGGAAGTTGCAGCACTATTTTCTTTTTTCTGCTATTTCTATACTAACTAAAAAAAAAAACTTAAACAGTGAAACGATGCATTTTTGACATTGTTATTGACATTGACATTTTAGTCCAATATTTTGTTTTGTATACAGTGCACCTGCATTTATCTTTAATAATTTGCTTTGAAGACAGTGAAAAATTTCTCACATTTCATGATAATGAGCGTTGATGTGATAATCTGCATTCAAAATACTTCATCTATTTGTTTTGCTTGTCTTTTAATACTTGAACATTTATTTCAAAAAGATTCTTATGTGACCCTATATTTTTTTTGTAGTTGTACGTAGAAAAATATGCCCGCTTGGAATTCGTAATAAAAATAGAGGTTTACATTAAAAAAAATAAAGTTTTAGTAGCCCAATGGTACGCCACTGTACAAATAAACAAACACTCTGAAATGTAGATTTATAATAATAATTTATCTCCGAGCATTCTTGCAAAAAGAAAATATTTTCGGAAATACATATTTACTTTACCAGACTTTTTCTTCACATTTTATGTATTGTCTTATTGTTCCTAAAACAAAAAAAGTACTCTTTGAATTTTTATATTTTTCATGTATTTTTCAACGTAATATAACTATTTTGAATGAAAAAAAGTTTTAATCCAAGTTTTTATTAGTACTCGGCAACACTGTGCGTCATGTTCTGATAAACCATTTCTTTATTTTAAGAACTTGTTTTGAAAAAGTGCATTCTAGAAAATAAGTGTCCGATCCGTTAATCGTAGGCAATACACGAAAAAACAAAACAAAAAGTCTCTATGTATAAAGAGCCTAGTGTGCATAGTTTTTAAGATAAAATACATTGAAGATTCAGATATAAATTGGTTAATGGGCACTGGTCTAGCTGTATTGCATCACAGGAGCAATGAACCCTCGCGGAGTAGAAGGAAACACTAGCCTTTACTTTGAAACAAAACTTTAAAACGGTTTGCAACCGAACACGAAAAAGAAGAGAGAGATTTATGTTGCAACTACTTGTCACCACCTATTTGATTCCGGTTTGATATAGCGACAAGGGAGCACTCACCGCTGTTTGGATCGAAGACCTTGGTAGAAAACGGAGGAGGGCCTGTGCCAATCCGGAACTTACCTTATCCTCTGAACCAAGACGGTGGAATCCTCGAGGGCGATGAACAGGGCTAGGTAACTGTGTCCACTCAGTGGAGACGTGGGAAAACTCAAAAGATGTTACCGAGAAGGGCGCCACCCGGCAGTGTTTACGTATCTCAAGAGCGAAGAGGATACACGGCCGGGAGGGTGTATCTTGTTCCGTCCGCAGAGGTTCCAACTCGTTTTCGACCGCGAAATCCCACCACTTAAGGATTTAAAGCCCCCGCAACAAAGTTCCCCTGACAATAGCATACAAAACGAACACAACAAAAAAAAGTCACCTAGGTTGTAAATCGCTACTTTAATTAATATAGTTTCGAAAGCACGTTCATACAAATCGCACAAATAAAAATGATGTATAACTACGCCCGGATACGGGGCGAGCAACGACCTAAATACATTCATATACAAAATCCCACTCGTGGACAGAAAAAGCATCTTTACGGGAGTACGCACGAGTCAGCTTACACGACAGCATAAAAAAATAATTCACTTTAAACTCGTTTCCCAAATATACATAAAAGAACATTGAAATCAAATGCACACAAAAACAAGTTACGATAAACTTTAGCGCTCTGAAGAAGCCTCTCAAACGTAATAGCAAAATATTAAAATTTAAAAAAGTGTTCAAAGGGAAAAAGTTCCAACAATGCTTTACGCTCTGAAGGAGCCTCTCAAACATGATAGCAAAAGTTAAAGTCGTCCCCAACAAAAAAAAAAACGGAATAGAAGGGCCAGAAGGGGCGACGTAACAAAGTATGCACAGTGCGCTAACTAAGTTTCCGAGGGGGCGGGGGATTTTCCAAATAGCGGCGACGTGAAACGATGACGTCACCCCGCAAGCGTAGTGATGAGAAAATGAGGAAGAACAAAAAACAGAATAAAGCGACCTTAAAATGCCTCCGTTGCCACGTCGATATCGCCCCAATATCCTAGGCAATATCCTAGGCAGGACCAGCTCTGAGTCAGCTGGTCCTGCCTAGGATATTGGGGCGATAACGGCTTTTTTTCGAAGGGACAGAAGATGGCGGCTGTCGGACTCGTATCGCTGAAGTAAGTTGAACGGCCGGCGAACGGTCGATGTTACTGTTTCGTCACTGCCAAACCAAGTGTGCAGCGGCCCTCTTGTCTAGGACTAGCGCTATAATAATGGAAATCAAGAAGGGAACAATTAACAAAAGAATGACTACGAGGTCGCCAAAAAAACTTACCCTACGTAAACCGTAGGTGCAGAAAAAATACGAAAAATCGCTGCCAAATCCGCAGTTCGCGATTCTCGCTTAACCCTTGGGGGAAAACAACTACGGGCGAAAAGGTGAAAAGAAATTCACAAAAATGCGGGCCGAAGTGCAGAAAATTCGTATTAAAAGGTTTCAAAACAGCCACACCCAAGTCGTTAGTGATAATTAAACTCGTTTTCCCGACGCGTGTCCACCTGCGCCTTCTCCCACCAAGACCGCAACGCGAATTCATAGCCGCTACAAAACTGGAATAACAGTTCACATCATATAAACATCGGAGACTCAAAAACGCGGGAGAAAGAAAGGAAACCGACATCAAACTGGATTACAGAAAACTCACCGTAACAGGTTTTGTTTATGACTTTTTACAGAAAAAAATGTATAACCCAATTTATTCTTTCGATCATTGAACTTGTGTCTGCTCATATAAGAAATGAATCATAATTTCCATTTTGGACTCAAAGGAGGTTGACTTTTGGAATGTCCCTGATAAACTTGTTTCTTACAAATTCGTACTTGAATGGCCGTAGTAAATGCAATATATCCCTAGCGGATCGGACACTTATTTTGAATCATCCTATATGTTCTAAATGTATCAATACTTCGATTTTTGATTTTCATAAATCTTTATTTCTAGTTTAAGAAATACTTACTATGTGCTCTAATTAATGTGTTTTTAAAGACTGTGATAAACCTGTATTTTCATAATCTGCAAGTTCTTGAGAAAAAGAGTTACTGAAACGAAATTAACCTGTCACAAATAGAAATGTACAATTTGCATTGACATCAAGTTAAACTTGTAAAATTCGAAAAGGAAGAAAAACATTTTAAAACAGTGTTTAACGCAGAAATGGAGCGTAACAATCTGCGCTTTCAAAATTCTGTCGTCGTTTTTAACTACGCCCGAGAACACGTAGCGCCGAGAACAGTTTATGTAATTAATTGGTTTAATTGAAAATAAACGACATGCGACACATGTATAATTAAAATTGTTGTAAGCCAAATGAAGAAAGTGATTTAAATGAATGCAGCTCGGTCACTTTTCAGAAAATGCTTACTTAAATTGCGCAAGGAAGTTACGCATGTTATTGTTTTATTTTCCATAATTTCCAATCAAGACTCTTTCTAATTCTTCGAATAGATGCAAGAAGCGAACCTTGAATAATAATTGTTAAAATTGCACAAACCTATTTTTACATCATAAGCAATTACAAAAATTATTTAAGACTCACCTTAAAACTTGTCAGTGCGTTATGAATACGTTCATATACTCTACATATAACTGTGAGTTTGTTTCAAATAAGCACAGATAATTGGGCTGTTAAGGTGTAATTACACGTAATAGCTTCTATTACCGTTCTGTTTTGTTTGTTGTTGAAGTTTAATAATTGAAAGTGAATTTACTAAGCGCTGGTGTGTTAATTTTATGTTCTGAAAGTGCGAATTTGTTTTATGAGGCGTAAAATCACATATTCCAACAAAGAACTGCTTCTTAGGTAACTTAAGAAACGTCTTGTTTTACCGAATTACCAAGTTCAGTAAACTTTTAAGAATGCAGGTGCATGGAAACGTGCTGATCAAATTAAGGTTAATGGTCTTATCTTTACCCGAGAGTAAATCAATTCTGTTTCAATATCACTGTTACAATTAATTCAATTCTAATTAAACTTTGGTATTATTTTACAAAATAAAATTATTGTTCAGTGCGCATTTCGACATTTACACCATCAACTTTCAACTTGAAAATTCTACCAATAAATTATTTTAAAGCGAAGTAGGACGAAGTGTTATTAAATATACAATGTTTCACCAAGTACTAATAGTCTCGTCTATAAAAAAGAAACTGTTACAAGTGTTTCTAAATGCGAGGGGTTGTTAAAGATTTTAAACATATTGTTGGGATGTAGTATGAACGAACAATTGGCAACACTGACCAGTTAGTTATTTTCCCGCTTTATATGCTGCCTGTATATCAACTAGATAATTACACGATGTTTAAGTTTGGCTTTTATTCTACTTATTAAATCAAATATGAGCCCAGGCACTATGCCCACCAAAAGATCTGGGACAACTCTTGAAAGCCTTTTTGAGTTACTTTATTAGTTTGAATGCAGCTTTAAGCCATCCATCTTGCTATTTAGAGCTTGTTCCTATGGTAATGCAAAAGTACTTCGATATATTTACAGTTGGGCATATTACATGTCCCAGATTTTTTTAACGGTATAGTATATAATCTTCATGCGTTAACAAATTAAAACGAGGTGTACGGCACGAGATTCTTGAATGTCCGGTATAACGTGCAAGATTAGTGAAAGTAAGGTTAATACGTGGTGTAATAACCGTAACAGCAATAAAAGAAATACCCTGAGAGACAAAAAAAAGGTGTGAAAAAGAAAACATTTGCAGCATTTTTTTTCTGTAACAAAGAACAGTGTAGAGTAGTTTATAGATTCTGCTGCTTCCTCACTTATAATTTGTAATCAAAAACTACTGCAAAAGACAAACAAAGATGAACTGTAAAATAGTGACAGTAGATAATAGGAAACTTTCTAGTAGTGAAGTGGAAAATTTGAACATTGATGTGTTATTGAATGAAAAAACAAACTATGTAGAAGTTAAAAATGTATTACACATTCTAAGAATAACAGATAATTTACTGTATGTAGTAAAATAGTAAAAAATTGCTGCAGAATGATACTTGTTGAAAATGATTGTAAAATAGTGGATCCATATAGCAACATTATCGTAACAGCTACTGAGTAGAATGGACAGTCGAGAGTAACTTGAGGCACAGAAGGCTGAAGAAAACGGAACCGCAGAAAGAATGAATCGCGGAATGGTAAAGAAGGCTAAATCCATGTTTGGATGTGATTCTAAGGAATCCATACCATCTGCTGTTCACCTTATAAGTAAGAATGCAACGAAATCACATTGTAAAGTAAAACTCCAGAAGAGATTTGAACAGGCGTTATACAGAATTCACAACATTCACGAATTTTCAGATGTGATGCTATGAGAGAGATGTAATATTCGTAGAGAAGAATACTGTTGATATTTTAAGTCTCGGAAGTAATGATTTAAATGATACTGAAAATGTGACGGATTTTGAAGAAAGCAGTGGTGAATTAGATGAAGGTACCGAGAACGAAATACAGATGTTTGAGTGCTCGTCTACACAGAGCAATGTATGGTCTGAAGCAAAGTGGGTGATCTTGGAAACAAAAATTTGATAAGACGTTGACAAAGATGGGTTTACTAAAATCTGAAGCAGACCAGTGCGTGTATTATAAAAGAAACGAAAAAGGAACTACGCCTCGCAGTTCGCCGAAAATCAGTCAGTTTAATGCTGAATATCCAGATATACCCCCGATAAATGAAAAAAAAAAATAGATGAATTGAGGCAAAATTTCTAAACTTTGGGATTGGTAACCAGAAAATGAATTTACCGTCTACTGTAACCGGAACTGAAGAAAATCAAATTTTAGTATTAGCTTGCTTTGAAACTCATCCTAATGCTTCAATAAAATCTGCACAAAACGATCCCGGATTTCTTACTCAGCCGAATAAAGAATTCTTAAAAAAACATAAAATGCATAATTATAAGTTCTAGTCAATTCACTTTCTAAACCCTGAAGATCCCATTCTTCGAATCCAATTTTTCCAAACATTTTCAGTTAAAGTGCAAGAAAACCCAAACTTTCTATCATCCTAGCATCATTTGGACAGATGAACCAAAACTTTCGCGCGAGGGAATTTTTAATAGAAGATATACACACTTTTAGGACAAAAAAATTCCACATGTTGCAAGAGAAAGAAAATTTCAACGAAAATTTAGTTTTAATTTTTTTTTGCAAAGTTAATGGATAACCAATATGTTTACTTGATTTAGAATGAATATTTAACTGGCCAACGACATCTGGAGTCCTTCAAAATTTTATTACCCTTTTTTGGAACATTTACTAATGGAAATTTATAGAAGTTGTTGCTAACATTTGAACGGGGCCCCAATTCATTCTTCTAATCGAATAAGACAAATGCTGGAAGAAATGTTTGAAGATCGTTGGATAGGGCACGGTGATCCCTCCTACATCACCCTACTTGACTCTAGTAAATTTTTATCTATCGGGCAACATAAAAGAAAAAGTATACCAGACTCCTGAAAATGGTAGAGAGAATCTGAAACGAAGAGTAAGAAAGGCATTTGAACAGTTGGATGCACAAGAAATTCGAAAGGCAGTTAGAGAAGGTGTATATCTCGAATACAAAAGTGCTTACTAATAAATTGACAGCATCTTAAACAATTATAAAAAATCAGGCTGAACTAGTTTCGTTTACAATAAGAGACCCCAATTCTATTTTACTATTTAACAAGAACTAAATTATTCCTAAATATCTTAAAAACCATTAAATATAAGCATAAGACTATCAAAATCGAAAGAAAATTACATTTTGCATCGATGACAAAAAATATCAGCGATTGCAGTTAAAAAAATTAAGTTATTCATTGTTGAAAATTGTCAACTTCTGTGAATCCCCTGTAAGCTCTGTGTTATACGATTTATCTTTTATCAGAAAAAGATTACTACATCTATATAATTAAGCGCAGAAAATTACAAATTCTTTATCTTTTTTAGTTTTTGAAATATTCCAATTTATTCTAACCGCCGCAACCGTCAAATTTCTCAGAAAAAAAATGAACTTCGTGGAAACACTTTTCATTTTAGGTATGAAGTATGTGAATACAAAGGATATATAATTGAACGGGGAATTCAAAAACGTAATAATATACAAAGTATTTTTTTTTCTAACCTACTGCAATGTTAGGTCAAAAAGCGATCGTAAGATGTCGTTATTTTATCTGTTAAAATAAGAAAGTTAGTATCGACTTCCGGTAGAACCGGAAGTGCACCATGATTTATTTATCTTATATTTTATGAATAGTTCATTATTGGTTATTATCTTATACAAATTTTCAGAGACCTGTAAGGCGCGGTTCCCAGTATAATCCAATAGGCCACTCACCGTGAATTTCTCTGTATAATTTAATATACAATTATTTTAAAATTGTAAATGTAAGCGTACAATAATCTAATAATTTATAGATATGTTGAATTAAATTAAAAAAAAATTATTAACAATAACAACTATTGTACGCTTACATTTACAATTTTTAATATAATTTAATATACAGTTATTTTACTTGCAAGCATTTTAGTTTAATTTATATGTACTTATTAGTTATTTAATTAATTCTAAGGTAACATTTGACAGTGCCTTATTCTTATTAAGGAGAAGATTTTTCTTTTATTCTACCTAATATAATTGTGTCAAATTCAGATAAGAGACCTTCTAAGAGATAAAAGCAAAGTTTACAGGATACTTTGAGCCGAAAAAGGATGTAACTTTCGAGCGCTATAAATTCAATGCTTATGTTAAAGCTCCAGGAGAACCAGTTGGTGTATTTATTACTGCGTTTTCATACACTGGCGATTACGTACAATTTTGGTGACATTCGAGACGAACTCATTCGGGATCGAATAGTCATTGTAATTCAACATTTCAAAACATCACAAAGAATGCAAATACAGATTACCTTTAAACTAGATTTGGCAATTACTCTGGCTAAATAAGCAGAAATTCAAACAAAACAAACCAAAGTACAGAGTGGACCATTTTTGATGGTTTTACAGGGTTTCTCAGTTATTTATAGGAATAGAAGAAAACCGTTTTCGTGACCCAGTGCTACTTTTTCAAGAAAAACTCAGTGGAGAAAACAAAAGTTAACTATCTCCATTCGTTCGGGAAATATCGGCAGAAAACGAATTTTTCCGAAAAATTATTTCTCACAATATCTCAGCTGTTTGACAAGATATTTTGAAAATTCAAAAACTGTTTTATTCAGAAATTAATGTAGATTTCGCTGACGTTATTGTCTTTTGTAAAAACTGCGCCAGTTCTGCGAAACGGACTATAAAAATAAATAAAAACAAAAGAAAATTCAGTTGTTTTCCTCAAAAATCTATTATTAGAATAAATAATACAGGTAATTAAATTTAACAAAATAAATATCTAATGCTCTTAGAGAACTCATAAAACTACAAGTAATGTAAATATGGATTAACTGTTAATGCAGCTTTGAAGAATTATATGTTATATGTTCCTTTGAAATTATTAAATCTTAAATTTTATATTATCAAAAATTCTTAGATATGTTTATTTCACTTCTATCCGCGATTACATTTATTAATATACAAAAGTTCTTGAAAGCATTATTAAACTTAGGAAATATCCGACAATTCAATTATTTCTTAAAGAAATGCATTAGATATTTATTTTGTTAAATTTAATTACCTGTATTATTTATTCTAATAATAGATTTTTGAGGAAAACAACTGAATTTTCTTTTGTTTTTATTGTCATAGATAGCGTGATAAGTACTGCAAAATAATGAAATTATTATTTCTTAAAGAAATGCACTAACTTATGCAATTTAAAATTTATAAAAATCTCTTAACTATTCACATTAATAATTAAAGAAATGTTCAAATGGAGTTAATCCATTTTTACGTTCTTGTGACTTTATGTCAGTTTCTGGTAGATATATGAAGCTATTTATTTATTGAATTAAATTAACCGTTTTACTTAATAATAATTGATTTTTGGGAAAACAATTGAACTATATTTTTGTTTTTGGTGTCATGGATGGCTTGTTAGCTACCGGAAAATAAAAAATAATAAGTATCTTTATTATTTCAAAAAATAATTATATCAAACTTTATATTTTTGAAAACCTCATTAAATAAGCAATTTATTTGTGTCATAGCCAACTACGGTTTCTATTTAAAATTAGAAAGTTATAGTCCGTTTCGCAGAACTGACGCAGTTTTTACAAAAGACAATAACGTCAGCGAAATCTACATTAATTTCTGAATAAAACAGTTTTTGAATTTTCAAAATGTCTTGTCAAACAGCTGAGATATTGTGAAAAATAATTTTTCGGAAAAATTCGTTTTCTGCCGATATTTCCCGAACGAATGGAGATAGCTAACTTTTGTTTTCTAACACTGAGTTTTTCTTGAAAAAGTAGCATTGGGTTACGAAAACAGTTTTCCTCTATTCCTATAAATAACTGAGAAACCCTATAAAACCATCAAAAATGGACTGTACTTCGAGCTAATAAATGTGACATTAGCAAGACTAAATAGAGTAATAAAGGGTTTTATCAAATAAAGCTGGACGACAAGAGTCAACTTCTTACTACGAGTACGTTCATACACCCTTCGGTCGTTAAAAGTACATTCCTTCGGAATTAACTGCGCATCCGATTATTTTTCGCAAATGTATTCTGATCTTTTTTCCGGAATTTCACTGATTATAACGCATGTGGATGATGTATTGATCTTCGCCGAAAGGAGGAGGAACATGACAAAATTTTATTCAAAGTCTTAAGTAAATTAAAAGAAGAAGAAATTACCTTAAACAAAGCAAAATGTCAGAGGGGAACAAATAGTACATATTTTTTAGGACACAACATTTCCGATGAAAGCTTCGATATACTTCCTAAACGAGTAGATGCATAAGTTTTCGTTACTGAAGGATATAAAGGCTTTGCAACAGTTTTTGGGACTTGTTAAGTTTGCTGGTAAATTTATCCCGCACATTGTATTACATGGTAGTATTGCTGCAATAGCAGCCCCGAGGAAGATAAAGAATAGTAACAATCACTCAAATGTCTATTTGAGTTTAGAAAACTATAAAAACCATTTCCAACAGCTTTCCACGAACGTCTTTCAAGTATAGGGGTTACGGGTGTCATTTGAAATTTGAAATGCGCAGTAGCTGAAGTTGAGGGAGTCGCACGCTTTAAAATCCCAACAAAATTTTTGATGTCACTACTAATTTTTTAGTGAAAATAATCTCTACTGATGGTGTGTTAGTTCTGGAAAAAATGATGATTTTTGTTTCCAGCAACAAAATAAAAGTTGCAAAAACTAATTTTGATATTTCTTAACAATGAAAAAAGTAATGACAACTTATAAAAAGGCAGAAATAACTAAATTTTTATTTTATACAACTAAATCACTACAACTAATTTGTCTTATTTATCACAAGCACAATGGAATTTCTAAAATTGTATTTATAACTATAGGCGTCAAGTTTTCTGACTAAAAAGTAAGTTACGGTAGTATAAACAATACAACAAATCAAATTATAGTTGAAATTACCATGTAATTTTTAAGCGTGAGGTAGGCAGGCTGTTTTGTTCTGTTCATTATTCTTTTCTATTCTCTCATCTAACTACATAAACGGTTTTGTTGATTATTTTTATACATTTTTAAGTATGCTTTTGAGATATGGCCGATTGAAACTTTCAAAATTGCTACACCGTATAATTTATAAATTTGTAAAAGTGAATAATTACCGTCACTGGCAAGAAAAAAATATTGACCAAAAAATAAAATGAATACCCTTAGTATATAAAAGAACACGTGCTGGGAAGTGAAATTTAAGTTGTACCTTTATTTTGTTTCACCATTTAAGTCTCGTGAAAGTAAAATACGAAACCAAAGTGATTTTTAATAAACACTGATCACCGATCAGAACGTGTCAGGTTAAAGAGTAATAAGCATAATTTAATTTTCTACTCAGAATTAAATCGCACGATTAAGAATAATTATTTTATCGTGCTTGCTTACTTAAACGTTCCTTTCAACGCTGGTATCATTGATTTACTCTCGTTGTTGCTCTCATTGTTGTTGTCAGTTACATCAAATTTATTTCAGCGTGCTTTACTTTATGGTAGAGGAGCAGAGACCATATAGTTTCCTATAGAAAGCTCGTGTGACGTGTAGATTTATCTTGTGCGATTTGTCACGTGAGTTAGTGCCTAACTGCTGCAGCGAATTCCGTTTAAAATTGTATCAAGTATTGCAATTTGGTAACGCACTGTCCTTGAGTGGTGAATGTTGGAGGGATATGGATAAGAGAATGTAACAACGGTAGCCGCGAGCCCAGACGAACTACGCCTTTCACTGACTATATCGGTTCAATTCAAGATCAAAATAATTCACCAGCTCCGTGTCGTTCCCTCGAGTACTTAAGACGGCTGTTGTCCGTTCGTCAATTACCATAGCAACTGTTGGAAGCAGAATTAATTTCGAATTGACCCAGTGAGTTCATTGCGACTTAGTCCTATGACCGTAATAATAACTAGATTTCAATCAGAGTGGTACATTTTACTTGTTGGTTCTGATTTCAGCACCTCTATGAAAAAGACACTGTAATAATTGCCTAGTTATTTACACATACGAAGCCAGCGAGAAACAGAATCTAAACAGTTTATCAAAAGATAAACGAGGCCTTCCATAATTAAGAAGTTGGTACCTTCCTCACTGTACAAAGTTCTCGATTTTCAATGTTTTTTTTTTGTGTTAATTATTTTAACGAGGTACAAGATTGTTGCACAAGTTACATAAATGTCTCAAAACAACCACTGATTATGAAAGTTCTTTAATGAATTAAAACCTTTGTACCAAAAACTGTAGTACCTATTGCTGTGAGATTTAGAAGTGGATTGAATCTCCGAATTCAGCTAGCATTACAAACGATATTTTTAATCGAATGAGATGAGATTTGTGATAAATGGCTTTCAGTTAACGATTTCCTACGAAAAATTTAAACGAACCAAAAGCTGCAAAAAGAAAAATTTAGCTAATAACGATCAAATTTCAGTGATAATACTGCACTGGTGTAATTATTGACAATTTGCATTAGTGCCAAATTTTCACATATGATCCTTTCACGGTAAAAACATAGTAGCAATATCGTACACTCTCCCTTCAATCGCCCGCCAAGTCAGCGTTGTTAGAAATTAAACCGTCAGTGGTGGAGTCTAGTGCTGGAAAAAGCGGAAAAAATTGAAACCGAATAATTGGTTTCCTTAAAAACCGGTTTTGGATGTAACCAATTATCCAAATAATGGTTAAAATCGAATATTCGAATATCCAAAAACTAATTATTTGGATTTTCGAGTATCCAAAAACCGTTTATTTGGATTTTCGAAAAACCGACTACTCGAATATTCAAAAACCTACTTTTGTATTATCCGAATTGGTTAACCGACAATCAGTTATTTTCGTATGAAGTAAAACTGATTCATAAAAAACAAATTCCTTTAAATTTTAATTCTAATGCCCGATTTTAGAATGGTCAGATATAAAAAATTTCTTGGAATATAAGAGGTAATTACTATTTAAAAAACTAATTCGAATATCCGATTATCCAAAAACCGATAACATTCGAATATCCAGTTATTCAAACAATTGGATATTTGAATAACAGTTTATCCAGATAACCGGTTTTTGGTTTTGTTTAAAATCGCGAATAATCCAAAACCGGTTAACCGGCTATCCAAGAAATCGATTTGGTTGCCAGCACTACTCGTACTATGTTTTTAGCGTGAACAACTTTTGATGTTAATTTTATATCAAAAGTAGGAACATACAATTTGAAAATATAACTTTATTGGTCGCTGATGACAGGGTTTCCATGCTGCTTCTAACATTTCTTATTGTCATTTCGCCATTGTCATTTTGCATTTTCTCGTGATGTTTACTCTACTTGGAGCCAACTCTTTATCGAAGCCTGATTTGAGTTTTCGTTAATCTTTATAAATTGATTTTCTGAAACCTCCACCTCGGCAAACTAAGTAACTGCCGCTGCACGGTTCGAGTGATTTGTCACTTTTATTCCTTTCGTGTCAATTTCTATAGGTTCCGATGCCTTTCTTGTCCACTTTCAAATTTCATTTCGTCCCAGCAGACAATTAAAAAAAAACCTTTTGGTGTTTTTTTCATCCGTGATGGGTTTGCAGTTAAGGAAAGATGTTCGACCATAATATTTTTCCTCATTTGTCAATCCTGTAAAATTATAATTAATGAAATGGCGTCCCAAGTATAAAATTTTTGAAAGTAAACTTGATCGGGTTTAGGACGAAAAAAATAAAAAAACGTAAAATTATAATGACAGAGTTTTTGATATGTATTTATACTGAATCCCTTATTGCGTATTTAATAGGATCGGTGATGTCAACCGGTGGTTTTCTCCTTACGCCTTGTCTTAAAAAAATAGGATTCTAAGCAGATACCGGACGAAAACAATTCAATGTCATTCTCATAAGCGGCACGTTGGGTAAACGCATGGTAGGTAGTATCCCGATCGCATATTTGCGTTTATTTACTTCAAAAGACAATTTTGTTTATTAATTCAAAAGACAATTACAAGCTGGATCACGAAATCCTATTTAAAAAAAAATGGGGAGATATGACATCCGTGGTCCACTTCTTATCATTTTTTAATCCTATTTACCTATAGTACGTAATCGTAGTCAAATAGTTTGACTATCTCTTGAAATCGATGACACAAATAAAAGTCGCCTATTCTGCCTATTCACCGTGAAGTCCCTCAGGGATCGATCTTAGGACCAACCCTGTTTCTCATTTAGATGAATGTGAAAAAAATCTGGTGTGTTGCTTTCATGTCAATGCGTAAGGATGCTTGAATCTCACGGTATGTCACATGTCGATCTCGTTCAAGCATTTCACGCACAGCATCTACATTAGTGGCAACAACAGATGTTCATGGACGACCTTCACGAAATTCGTCACTGAGAGAGGTACGTCCACGCTGGAATTCGGCAAACCAATTACAAACACTGCTCTTTGATGGTGCTTCTTCTCCAAAAGCCAAATGAAGCCGATCGAGGCATTGTTTCGGCGTTAGACCACATTTGAAATCGTAAAAAATTATGGCACGAAAATTTTCACGCGAGATTTCCATGTTTACACAAAATTACTTTTTCTCAAATGCTGTACAAACAAAACTAGTTCACTTGGATAGGAACTATCAATAGAATTATAGGCGAAAAACGTGAAATTTTTCAAATATGACAGTTGATAAACGCTAACAATTCTAGACCTACTAGATTCCAGAATATTTTCCAGCAGCCCACGTAGCTCCAATTGTTTGCCGGTGGTTAATCCATTCAATGTTAAATTTAATGTCAAAGATCACGTTAGGCGTCACATGAGTTACATATTAGCTGTTCACTTTCTTTTAGATTCAGAGTAGGCCCTGGTAGGGTGACACTTTTGTTGGTATCACAATGACGTCAGAAAATTGATTGACGGTCTTTTCTTAATTTTATGGTTATATTTTTGAAAACTACGACTGCCACAGTTGCCAACTCGACTGAAGTAAAACCGAAGCATATCGTTAAAACGAGAAGTATCGTCCCCAGCAAACAGTTGATAATTATTTATTTTTGAATTGAAAAAGTAATTACTTGCATGGGAACTTAAATAGCAGGATCTTTTTGCTGTTGCTGATGACTTAGAACATTTTCCATAGTCATTTGGACCTCATTTAGAATTCGGTCTACTTCTTTCCTCATCGCCTCCAACGAGCATGCCATTAGATTCCTATGCTAACACGGCAGTTCTTCAAATTTCTTTTGGTTTTTTAAATTTGGGTGATCTTTTATACAATAATTAAATGCCTTCACTATTGCACGTTTAGTTCCGCCAATGATAACTTTTGGCATTTTGATGGGGATATAATAAAAACATATTTCTTTTAACTTACTTTTACTATAATTATGCCGCTGTAGTCCACATTTTTTACGCATCGGAAACACAGTCAGTACCGTTGAAGTAGCACTGTCATTATTTCTTTCATGTCAGATTTTGACTTCCTTCAAAATACATTATATATTCCCCTTACCAAGCTTATAAATAAAATATTCGAAACCGGTATACACGGTGGCCAGAAAAATGCGGACAAACGCCAGGTAGAACGATTCTTTGTTCAATTCTGAGGCGATAATCTTAATCCAAAAAAGTTATGCGGTCCTTCCTTAAGGCGCACGAGACCATCAAACCTTAAGATGTACGGCTAAAATTTAGCAAAATTCGTCAAATTTATCTATGTAAAATCATTGTGGTGAAATTTAGAAATGGAATTATCTCAAATGCATTGATGTAACTAATCGATTAATACCAATGGTTTACATTTTTAACATTTCTTCATTGGCTTTTTTGAAATTAAAGTACATATGGCAACGTGGTACTGTAAGGCTGCTTGTTTAAAAGTAGTAAGTAGTTGTCAATTTTTGACGTTTCTCATGTGACATTTGGCTCTTGAAATAAGTTTACCTTTGGAGAATACGCCGACATGTATAGTACTTGTCTGATTAGGTGTTGCCAAATTTACAATTCTTTTAAGCTGCTCATGTGACTTAAGAAAGCACTGTACTACTTTTTTCAATTAAGATTGTCAACTCAGAATTAAACAAAGATTTGGCCTGCGTGGCGTTTGTCCGCATTTTTCTGGCCACCGTGTATATCCTCATGCGTTGAAGTTATCCTGCTTTATACCCACATTAAAACAGGGCAACCCGGATGAATGCACTAATTATCGACCTATTTCTTTAGTAGTTTCTTTTTTTTTGAAACACAACTTATTTAGTAGAAATCGGTATGGCTTTCGTAAGAGTTGCTCTACTGTCATTGCCATCCATAGATTCACTAATCGAATACATCACCAATGTGTTCGACATGCGAGAACATGCTTTTTCAGTGTTCTTTGATCTTTCAAAGGCTTTTGATTGTATCTCACACGATATTCTAATATCTAAGTTGAAGTATTATAATTTTGATTCAGTGAGCATGAAACTTATAACGTCTTACTTAAGCAATAGAAGGCAAATTGTTTGATATCAAGATAAATACTCTGACATGATAGACGTTTCAGCTGGCGTTCCTCAAGGCTCCGTCCTAGGACAAATCTTGTTTTGCTGTATATTAATGATATTGATCAATGTGTAATTAATTCAAAGATAACGGTATTATTTGCAGATGGCACAACATTATTAAAAAGTGATGTCAGTTTCATTAATGGGTAATAACCCCTTTTATTCCTTCGAAGACTTTCTACAGCATCCATATGTCATTTAAAAAATACATGTACTGTCTTTTTATGAGTCTGTTTGTTTTATGTAACTAATATATTTATGTTGTAACTAAAATTTTATTTACATTTATTTTAAGACGTGTGTAATACTTTGTGTATTTGTCACCAATAAACATTACATTACATTACATTACATTATATTACATTACCTGCACGTAACTTAACGAAAAAAAGTTTAGCCCTCTAGAATCTAAAAAAAAAGTGAACAGCTAATACGTGGCTCTATTATGATAGGAATACATTTATAAAAAAACGATCGGCAATGTATGTACAACCATCTTGTCTGCCCTGCCACTTGGTGACAAGTATTTTGTTTTAGAGATTATCCAAGTTATGCGGTTTTTCTTTTAACAACTACAATCCAGAAGATATTTCTTGCAAATGTTATGAACTGTTTAAAGCTTGCTGTAATTTAGCAAATGTTGTGAGGCTTGACCGTAAAAATAAATCCTTGAACAACGACCAATAGTACTGAAAATAAATACACGTCTCTCAATTATGACTGCCACGAGACTCAAATTCTATTGAGAAAGGGAAAGTTCTGTAAAAAGAAAATCGGGAGTAAATGGCAGCCGTCGAAGAAATTATGTTTTTCAAACGTTACCTGACGGTATAACCACGATAAATAGGTACTAATTTATGAAGTTCATAATATTTAATGTGAGTCTTAAAATTTAAGGAGGCCATAAGGAAACGATTAAGAAAAAAAAATTGCACGTGTGCATCTGAAACTGTTTACTGGGTTGCTGTCATAAAGTGAATTTAAATTAGCTGATTTTTTTTTGCAAAACTGAAAGTTGCCAGCCATTAAAGGTACTAGGCGACCGTAAACTGATTTATTGTTAATTCAACTTTCAATAATTATTACTACTCCGTATTAAATCAAAACCGTTCATTTACTTATATAATTGTCTGCGTTGAGTTTATGCTATATATGTATGTGAGTATGTAGGTGGTATGTGATAGGTTTATGTGCTCATAGACAAAAATATAAGTGAAATATCGCGGCATTTAGCTTTGTTGTACTTGCTACTTAGGTATGCATTTATTAATGAGATAAAAATCAATCACAGGCATAAATTAAATTCAAATTAATAAAAATGTAACAGGATGAGGATCAAGATCAAATGTTATGTTCTTGTAATAAATCCTATAACTTCTTCTTATTTTATTTTTACAATGTCATTGTCAAGTGAGAAATTAATTAAGGTTAGTTATCTTTATCCATCCATTATTTTTAGCAGAGTTCCTTTAGTGTACTCCTTTGCTGTTATAATTGGAGAACGGAAAGTCCTACAGGAAACAGGTGGAAGGGAGCCGTAAGAGTTAGCGATCATGCGCTTTCACGTTCGGCCTTGATTTGAATGCTCAGTCTTCAATTAATCCTAGTAGGAAGCATAATTAACATTTGGCAAGATATACAGGCTGTCCATTTTTCGGGTGCCACTATGGGGATCTCGTTTATCTTAAAAGATACGAAGTTGGTTAAATTAGGGCAAAGTTGCGTATTTTAATGCTGAATAATAATCTGAAAAGAAATTTGAAATATCTTCAATGGTTTTGAAAATTCTGCAGAAAAACAAAAATGTCTGATTTTCGTTTTTAATTTTTTCACCATGAACTAATCACACTAGGCATTTCTAACCAAGACATTACTCAGACACTTTTTTTATGAAGAATTCGAATATGGCATCTCTTTTTCAATAATTTCCAAGATGGAGGAGAAACACCTGGCAATTTCATTTTTTCTTATGGACGTCATCTTGGATTTTATCATATTGAGATTACGTTTTTTTCCCCTTTATAACGATGTATCACACATGGTGGTCCAATATCATATTTTTGCCAAAAATCCAATTTTTCATTTTTTGCAAAGAGTGCTTTGGAAAAACAAAATAATCTTTTATGGTGAACAAGAGTTTGACAAACTAATCGTACCAGAGATTTCTAACGAAGACACATTACGCAGACACTTTTTTATTGAGAATTCGATTATGGCATCCCCGAAATACATAATAAGAACAGATAATAATGGCAAATTCAGCTGGGCTGCAACTTCTCTTGAGGAAACAGACGGATTTCAGTATTTGTAATAAACTATAATTTTTACCTCTTCCAAAATTTTGCTGCTCATATTAATTGGACCATATTTTCGTCTACATCCTTTAAGCGAACCATATTCGCCCAAGCATAGAAAAATACCTCAAACCAGGTTGTTGCCGCTTTGGATAACGCTGCAAATATTTTGCCGCAGTCATGAGGGCATTTGTCTTGGTTAGAAAAGCCTAGTGCGGTTAGTTTATCGTGAAAAACGAAAATCAGAAATATTGTTTTTTTTGCGATATTTTTAAAACTATTGAAGATATTTCGAATTTCTTTTCAGATTATTATTTAGCACAAAAATGTGCAACTTTGTCCTAATTTAACCAACTTCGTATCTCTTAAGATAAGCGAGATCCCCATAGTGGCACTCGAAAAATGGACAGCCTGGTAAATATTCGCTTGATACTTCTTTCTTGAGTTTATTTTTTATTATATCAGCAGGCATTGTTTTTATTTAGAATAAGTTTAATGTTATCTTGTATTCCATCTGCTTCAATTTACTTGTCACATTTGGTGTTTTTTCTTAAGATTATTGATGTATTAACTTTAATTCAGAAACTAATACGCTACAGTTACGTGTGCGTATGACATGTTTAAATCATGTCATTGGTGAAATTTTATTTCCATTTATTAGTAGCAAAAAGGAAAAATGCACAATTTCTTGAGTGTATCCGTTGTAACTTCGGTTCTACATTCAAGATGACATGCATAAGTAATTCTACAAGAGGAGTTATCAAAAAAACAAGAAATGACAAAAATTACACGACATACAGTTTTTCAGTTTTTGTGTAACGTAGTGAAAACGGAAAGTTGAAACATGCTGCGTTAAAAGAGTTTGGATACCATGGACGTAGTTTCTCGATCATGAATCCAGACAAAATAAAAATGTGTTAAAATAAATTACAATTCCTATTTATGTGCTTTTTCGTGTTTTAAATATACACTTTGTCCACGGATTGTGTTCACAACAGGAAAAACTCTTTTATTTTTGAGTTTTCAAAAAAAAGTGATTTATAAAAGTTCTTACTTATCCTAAAACCGCAAGAAACTTTAGAGAAACTGTTAAATTTTGATTAATAGCTGAGAAAAATTAAAAATTCTGTTTCTGCTTTCATGCAATGTGGGAATTTTTGAATAAAATCGCATTACCTGGTAATGTCAGTCACATCAGTAAACATAATTAATTCACAAGTTAAATCTTTTCAGTCAAAAATGTTAATTCTAGAGCAGCGAAATTAAATGTCACGGTATTGGAAATTTTTCCCATAACTTTACAATTGAAATTTTCCTGATGTGCCACTGACAGTAAATGCATAGAAAATATTATTTAAAAAAAATGAAGGAAGCAGGGTCGGTGTTAAACAGAAAGAAAACGAAGGATACTTATAATGAGGATGATGCAGGTACAGTGTTGGCAATGGCTTCCGTAGCTGAAACACCGCGCCTGCCTTTACGCAGAAGCGTAGTTTATTTAAATCTGAACAAGTCTTTATTGCGTGCCAAAACATACTTTCAAATTCATCACACTGACGATACCGGCTAACATGATTTTACTCAAAACTTTTCGAACTTTGCCATGTTTTATGAAAGGCAGAACAGAACTTTCAGTTTTTCTCAGCTGTTAGTCGGAATTTATTATTTCCGATAATATTTCTGGAGGTTTTGGGACAAGTAAAAACTTTTATAAAGAATCACTTTTTCTCGAAAATTCAAAAATAAAAGTTTTTCCTATTATGGACACAATGTATTTATTTCCAGTTTTTAGAAAGGTGACAACTAAATTGGGACAGAGGGAGTATTATTTTGTACACAAATTAATACATATTTTACATTCAGATATAAAGCATATAACTGCATAGTAACAATATATTTGTCAGATCCTCTCTTCTTTTTAAAGCGTAGTTGCATATTGGCTTCTATGACGTATATGGGCAAAAATTTAATTTTTCGGGCTATACCAAACAATTTTGAATCAAATGAATTAATTTAAAAAGTACATATTTTGCATATTTTCGGTTCCTAAGCATATTTTTTGAGAAAATTCATATTAGTGCATATCTCCGCAATTTTTCAGGTATACTTTTTTTTAATTTACTGTTTTTTTCTGGTTGAAACTTTGTAAGTCTGCGTAGAAAATTTGCAGATAATAAACTCACGACCCTTCTGGAAGAAATAAATACATGTATGTATTGGCAACTAATTTCTATGGTAAATTTGTTCACAGGCTTTTCCGTATGTCGAATAATTTGTGCGACCAGTTTCTGAGTTCATGGCTAATCTAAAATAATTTCGGTTACTATTATTCATTTGTTATCGTTTTTCGGTATCCAATCAAGTATTTTTCTTCAGTAAGAAACGTTTAGGTCGGTCGGTAAATTTTTCTAATGAGGTAAACTTTTTAAATAAATTTTACGTAAATTCGTTTATTATTTTGAGTCAATTCATAGCTATAGATTTACGTAATCGTGGAAGGCCAAGCGAATCTATTTCATATAATTGTTTTATGTTATATGTTAATTTACTCTGAAATGAAAAGTGTTCTAAAAGTGAACATAATATTTAATTGATGTTGACTCTGATCCGATGAAAATTGTATGCAAAATTGTTTGTAGTCTCTAAACCGGACACTCCAGAAATAACACAAAACCTCAAAGTTTTACTGCCGATAGTGAAACTTTGAGGTTTTGTACAATTTCTGGAGTGTTCGGTTTAGAGATTAAAAACAATTTTCACCTAATATTAAAGTAGTTAATTTTCCAATTTTTTTTAAATCACATTTCAGAATTTATGCATAAATTCTTTTTAAATTGATCCAAATCATTAAAATAAAAAACAAAATTTTTATCTCTGTTATTTAATAAGTAAATTCGCAGTCTCTTTTTTATTTATAAGTGATAAAGCATCAATGAATACGTATGCATAAATTTTCGCATATTCTGTATATTTTAAAGAATATTTTAGCTAAAAAGCTTGCATATATATGCGCATATTTTCTTTGTTTCGGCTTGCGTATAATCCCAGCTGTAATTATTACCAATACCCTATTATTACCAATTTATTATTTTTCACTAGAAGTTGATATAAAAAGGTGTCCTTATTTTCCTTATATCCTATGTTCTATTCACCCTGAAAATTCGGAAGACATTTCTGAATCACGACATATAATTTACATATATCTTCGTTCTAACGTTAAAGGGTAACAAATAATTGATTGTTCATGAAAAATGTCTACCACAGAACTCAATCAAGCGTATAATACAAGAACAAAACATGTGCAAAACTATGTGATCTTGTGCGAAGTGAATTATGAAATGTCGGTTAAAATTTACGACCTCACACTGACTTCGTCTAATTCACTTTTAATGATCAATGATTTTAATGATCAAATGCCATTGGCCACGTTATGCTTCATACACTGTCAGGATACGATGAAACTTATACGAGCGGTCATATCTATGTCAAGGTAGGAATTCTTATCCTATCTCTGTGATAGTGAAATTGTTTAAGCAATAGAGCATACCTAGACAAAAGAAACCATTAGATATGGTTCATATAATTGAGTTAGAAATTTAGTTTAAAAGAACACGTGTTTGTGTTATATTATACACATATTTTACATACAGTTTAGATAAAATGTAAGTCAACGTTTTTAATAATAATTATATCAAGAAAAAACTTGAAATGCAAAACCAATTTCATTTTACAATAATGACATAAAGTTATTCCATTATATTTTTATTTGTCTTACAAATAAATGTTGACAATAATTTTAGAGAAAAAGGTGAATTTACAGAAGACTTTGTATTTAAAAAGCATTTCTAATAAGCCGTTTACAATATCTGAAGATCTTTCTAAACGCTTTGTATTTATTAGGTATTACATTTTGTTGTGATAATCAGGTTTATTGGTGGTGAAACTTGGATCTCTGTAATGTAGTGATAAAACTAGATATCGCTGCTAATTAGTTTAGTTTTTGTTTACGTAGAAAATAAGGTCGTTGTTTTTATTAAGGTACAATATTTACACAGGAAAATAAATAATATTTTTATTTGCAAATTTTTCTCTGAATTTATTACAATTGGCGACGAGGAAAAGTATTAAATAGCAAAGCCAAACGACCAGGGGCGGCGCACAATGGGGTCAAATGCCCGATTTATGGAAAAACCTCTCATTTCCAGAATTTTTGTCTGATCGAAGTGAAACTCCTGAAATTTCAAGAAGGTACTAAATAACAATTTTTGACTTTCTCAAAGTTTCAAAAAAGAATTTTTTTTATAAGATATAATCATTTTAATTTTACTCTAAGTGCAGAACATTTTCATGTACCTATTACAAACTAACAGTGAGGAGCTCTGTTAGCTTCCTTGATTCAACAAATCATGTTTGTACGGACCGCTGGTGCTGTTTTTAGCATGTCTATTCAACTTCTTATTCAATATACAGGCTGTTTCAAATTCGACCCTCACTGGGGATCGCGCTTATTTGAAGAGATAGACGGTAGGTTTAGATTTGGAAAAGTTGCTAAATTTGATGAACAGTAATAATCTGCAGAGAAAAAGTTTCTCTATTGACTCTTATTCGAAATAATTGTAAAAAAAAGAAAAATTGTCATTTTCTTGTTCATCTCTATCTTCTTTATATAAAGAGGTATCAAAAAAATAAAAATACTTCCTTAAGAAACTTCTCAATTCTCTACACAGTGGTAGGCACTATTTTTCTATAACACGTTTCGTCAAATTGATACCATCATCAAGTTAATTTTTTCTTATGGTGCCTATATTCAAATTTAGTGGCAAGAGAACACACTCATTATGCCGATTACGGCAGCATAGCACGTGTTATAAGAATTCCTTAAAACAAGGTCAGAATAAAAATGTTTAATTTGAGAAGATAGATGCAAAATAAGAAAATTATAATTTTTATTTTTTTTTAGAATTATTTACAGTAAGAATTAACATTCTTTCTCTTCGGATATTAATGCTCATGAAATTTAACAACTTTTCCAAATTTAAACCTACCAACTATCTTTTCTAATAAGCGAGATCCCCATGGTGAGAGTCGAATTTGAAACAGCCTGTATATCGCATGCGGTTAATTGGGGCCGTGAAACTTTTAGAGTAGTTAGATAAATATTATAGCTTTTAGAAAAACAATATTACAGACCGTAGCAAAGTGAAGCTCTTTTTGTATGCTTACTAAAAATTCGCATTGCGCCCAGAAATCTAATTTCTACTAAACAAAAATATATAATGGAGTAACTTTTAAAAATAATCCACCAAGCTGACGGAATTATACAAAATTACTATTTTTAAGGCTTTATGGCTTACTGAATGAGATTTAAGTCCTTATATTAGACGAAAGCTAATTTTTACCGCAAAACCATTATCACAGCGTGATTCTACAACTAAAGTAATGTAACAAAAGTCAGTTAGATCAACAAATTAATCCTCTTGTGAAATCTTTTTTTTTCTCACCTGAGCCCTCCTGTGCGGCGCAAGGAGCCAAGGTGGAAATGCTGATTTCGTTTACGACAATACTGGTACACTGCATGAGTATAAAATATCGGAGGACTGGGACACACATGTATCAAAAACAGTTAGAACAATATTTTATTACCAATTTTGTAAATGAACAACGAAAAGTGAGTGTCTTGCTGACAGTAATTGGGCAATAATCAAATAAAGTATCTATTTGATTTTACAAAGTTCAATTAAGAATTTAGAGACATTTGTATTGGATAAAAAAAGTCAAAATACAGGTCAAAGACAATGCAACTGTTATATTTTAACCACACTGGATACCTTTTGCATTTAAAAACAAAATTAATGTAGAGTTAGAAAGAATAAAAAAAGAAGCAATTTATTACAACAGTATCAAAAGTAAGTAGGGTACCCCGTTGGTTCCAGTTATCAAACCAAGTGGATAACTTGGAATTTGTTCTGATTATAAAGTAAATAAGTATGTTATAGATGTTAAGTATCCTGTTCCAAAAGTAGAAGAAATTTTTGCACAATTAGGAGGTGGTAAACGTTTAACCAAGTTAGATCTGTGTAAGACATAAAAAACTTAAGGAAGATGAAGATTCAAGCGAGTTATTTGCACGGAGCACACATAACGGCATTTATCTAGTAAACCGATTACCCTTTGGAATTACTCCAGCATGTGCTATTTTCCAAGGCATAGTGAAAATGAAAAAAAATTTACAAGGTATTAATGGAGTTGAAATATTAGGTAGTTTTTTCTTCTAATTTAGAATGCTTGTATTAAACGAAATATATTAATTTTCATTAAACTGTGCAATTGCTATTTTCATTAGTGATCCTTTGCCATCATTCTGCCAGCATTTGCATTTCTCGATGATACCAAGCAGCTTCTCTAAAGACAAAGAATTCTTGATATGTCGTACCGACTTCGCGATATTCATTAAACTTTCTGTCATTAAGGAAATGTTTCATCGAACAAAACATATTGTAACCCGAAGGAGCAATGTTCAGACTATATGCAGAAAGAAGAAGAAAAGTCCATCATAGCTCCATCAGTTTTTATTGAGACCTAATTTTATTTTTTGGTTTTACATTATCCTGGTGGTGGATCACGTGATTCACTTTAGTAAGTTGAGCACAGCAGACTGCAGCATTAACTGTATGGACATTTGAAAGAAGTTCGAAATAGTTCACGCCAAAGATATTCCACCAAACACTGAACATTACTTTTCTTCCAAAACGATCTTTGTCCACGACTGAAAAAGATATTTGTCGGGGATTAAGCCATTATTTATACTAGCAAGGATTCTTAAAAGAATGAAATCTCACAGAAAACTATTGTAGCGGGGATTTTGGAGTAATTTTGTACAAATGTTTAAGGTGTTTAGGATGAGATTCATTTAAGTTAATGTGAAATTTTTGTAGAACGTTTAATAATCTTACTACGACCTCCTAAGTGGCACCAAATAGTTGAATTAAATGCACCCAACTCGACTGTCAATCGATATGTTGTAGTAATCGGATATTCTTTAAAAAATGGCGAAAAAATCTTGGTTAATCTTTAAAAGGCAAACTCCTACGACTCCATGGAATCGCCATTTCTAAATTTTGTAAATTCACGTTGGGCATGTCTTACATTAAGAGATTATTTGTCTTCTTCTTCACAGATATTCTTAGCCACTTGTACAGCCGTACTTTCCTTCTTAAACTTGTATAATAATAGGTTCAAGAATTTTTCGTTTTTGGTTATTCTTTGTAAGAACACACAATTAAGTACGGGTTAACATTTGCGTAGTATGTTGTTTAGAGAAGTATACTCTTCAATTTATAAATAAAAAATTATATCTGACTACCTTCGAAGTAAGAATTAGTTGATAAAGAAAAAAAAACCACATTTTTTTTCCGAACAATCTAATATTTCTTGACGATATTTTAGTAACTGATAAAACTAACCAAGAAAATGTAGTTAATTTACGAGTAGTTTATTATAGATTTAGAGATGGTTTAGATGTTATAGCTCAGCGTTTCCCAAACTTTTAGGTTTCGCTACCCATTTTCAGCTGTGTTATGATTCACGCTCCCGCTCCCCAATCAAATCTCGAACTGCTTTCATAGCATTTTTTAAATATTTAAATAGTATATCATAGTAATTTTCTCTAAGTATTTGAGTAGTGGTTCACAGTAATTTTTAAATATTTAAAACTCATCATTGCATTGCATTTCCGGGGCAGCGCGCCCCACAGTTTGGGAAACGCTGGTATAGGTTAAGCTTAACTTAAAAAAACGTCAATTTTTTCAAAATGAAGTTGCTTAACAGGGTCATATAATTAGTTTAGGACTGAAAACGGATTCCAAAAAAGTGATGGCTATTTTAAAAGCATCAAGGCCGAAAAACGAAAAGTCTTTACGTGCATTTATAGGTGGTAAACTACTAGGGTATATTCAAAGAATTATCCGTGATATTAGTGACAGGTAAAAATGTAAATTATCGTGAAAAAATTTCAACGTAGGAGAGGCCTCAAGTCACTATAAAATTTTGTAGTAAGTTTACAAATCTCTTTATTGTACAAGCATCACATTAGATGTGATCTGATGTCATGATTGTACTATAAATGGATTTGGAAACTTAACCTACAAAACTTTATAGTGACTTGAAGCTTATCCTTTGTCAAAATTTT
This sequence comes from Prosopocoilus inquinatus, assembly GCA_036172665.1. Taxonomy (NCBI): domain Eukaryota; kingdom Metazoa; phylum Arthropoda; class Insecta; order Coleoptera; family Lucanidae; genus Prosopocoilus; species Prosopocoilus inquinatus. The sequence continues at coordinate 50,425,242 of CM069870.1, forward strand.
TTCACCATAGCTTATATAACTATGGTAAATTTATGAAAATCCTACGATCCTAATATTCCAATTAAATTATTTGTGATGCTTCTGAATGTGGTTTAGGAGCTGTGCTGCTATATGTAGTAGATGGAAACTGTGAAAAATCCATACATTTAGCCTTTCGAATACTTTCTAAAGCAGAGAGAGAGAGAGAGTCCTGTAATTCATAAGCTAGCAAGTGCTTTTGAGGTGTCAAAAAATATTATCATTATTTAAAGAGACATAAATTGCCTGTGATCACTAGCCCTTGCTGTTTTTATATGGAGAAAGATAAGGGATTACAGTCATGGCAGAATTGAACAATTTATTTGTCTGGATTTTATTATGAAATCAAGCATATTAATGATGTATTACCACAGCTTCCTCTAAACGAAAAGATGTACTTATGCCCGGTTTCTGAAACGATAAGTAACTTTATGTAAAGATAAATTTTTATTGACAGATAACTTTATGAAAAGTATAAACTGTTTACGTTCCTACGTATACACTTTATCTACAGATAAATTTCTGAGAAACGGTGTTTAGAAGTTATAGTGAATTTATCATGAATTTATCTCCACATAAAGTTATCCATCGTTTCAGAAACCGCGCATTAGTTTATTAACAAGTTAGCTATGACCGACAAATATTTACACTGAGAAAAATATTAAGGTACATTTTCCATTTAAAACCGACTCAACGTACTGAACTGACTTCTCTCAGCGTATTACTGCAAATTAAGAGCTTAGAATGATTTTTCTTACGTCTGTAAGAAGAAAAATAATTCTGATACTATTAATTTTGCATCAGAGTTATTTTTTAAGAAGAGTTCGAGTAAAGAGTTGGTACATTTTTCACAGTATAGATATTTGTATACTTAAAACATGCAATTTTTGCACTTAAAAGTTTGATTTCTCTTGACGTTTTGTAGTCATCGTAACAAAGTATTATAACACTCCGTTACTCTCCGAAGTGCAAAAATTGCAAATTTTGAAATAGTCACTTTTTACAAGTATTTTTCAGTTATAGCTTCCTTATTAGTAAAGCAAGTCCACTTTTCAGCATTTTAAAAGAAACTTGCTGCGAAATTTAAAGTTCAAAGGACCGTTTTCATAATCAGACTTTAAATTTAAAGTTACTTTAACCTAAAAAAATACATTTGTTTCCCTATTCTTAAAGTGACTTTAAACTAAAGCTACCTTAAAGTATGATTATGAAAACAGCCGTAAATATGATATTAAGTGCATTTTAAAATTCCGAACAATACTTTCCTTTACCGTTTTACCGTAAAATTTACGAGAGAGCCAATAATTGCAAGTATTTAATTTTACATACATATTTTGCTATGTCTGAAAAACGATTCAACACAGTGTATATGAAGAAGTGGACACTCAAGAAAAGTATGTATCTTTAAGCAACTAAAAGTTGTCAATCGTAGTTTACAAGTTGAAAATAAGTTCGGGCCACTACACCTTCAACTTCACCACGATTTCACCCGTTTTATTTTTGCAAGTGCAATATTTGCATTTGTGATCTAATACTTGTTACACTGTCAATATTAATTTGATACGAATTTATTAGTGAGAAGTAGGTCACTGCTCTCTATTTATATAATATGTTTATCTACTTGCGCTTGCTTTTCAGTATTTGAAACGCCCTTTCTCTTTTCAGTTCAAAAAATCAAACGCGAACTTGTGTATGCGACTCAAATGTGTTACACTTATAGACTCGCATGAATGTAATTATCAACTATCAACTAATAACATAGCTAAGTTCCAGGTTCCAATATAAAATTCCCAAATTTTCGTAATTATAAACATGAATTAAAAAGAAGAATAAAAGAATGTGAAAACAAACTCTGGTTGCAGTTCTAAACTAAATTACTAATGGGTAGGGGTTCTTTTTTCATTTAAAATAAATTAAATGCGCTATGATAAGGTGGACATATATTATTGAATACCTTTGTATACTGTTATTATCTAAATATTACCGTGAAATATTGCACAGGCTTAAATCGCCATGGGTGTTCTATGATTTCCTGCTTTATTCATTGAGTAGGTTACCAACAATCCAATTATTGAGTGAGTTATTTATATTTATTTGTTGCCTAACAATCTGGAACATGTGGTCGTGTATTCTGTGGAATTCACAGCATGCGTTTCGTATCAAAACGAGATCTACAACTAGCATCGAAGATTTATGTTATTGCGTTATTGAAATATTTAATTCTATTCCTTGACCAAGAACAATTCAATATTTCATCCGTATTACATAACATATTTGCACACTTTGAAAACTAACGTGGAGCTAGTTAGAGTTATCTTGTTATTATTGAACTGATATATTTCTGCTTCAGAAAACTGTTACTAGAAGTGGTAAGAAACAGAATAAGAATAAAAGTACTAAACTTACGTTCTAGTTTTATACAAGTTACGAGGATGAAATTTATGCCAGATGTCCACTTTGATAAGGAATGTAATTTTTTAAAATTATTAATTTCTGTTCCCCCCAATGATGTGTTTTAAAAAAAAACAGTATACTGAATATAGGCTTGTGTTTTGTCGGACATTGATGAGAATTTCGAGTAAACGAAAGAGCCAATAAACTCCAAAACTTGTATATTCCAATAAATTACACAATCAAAATTATTATACTAATGATGATAGTGTAAACATTAGCAAAAGCACTATCTGCACTATGAAGACAAATTTAATTGTAACATTCTAACATTTCTGAGGACGTTTCGTTTTTCGGCTGCATTGTTATCGTTTACATTACACACATACTTATACACTTGTTTGCAAAGACACTTCGTGAACATATCTGCAATATTGTTGAATTACTTCACGAATAAATTTATGACGAATAGCGATATGTTTACTACGAGCACGGAACACAGGGTTCATACCAATTCAATGCTCTAAAATAATCGTTGTAAACTACGACGTTTGTCAACTTACTGAACCCTAAATCGTTTAGAAAAGAAGTCTAATAAATCGATTCTTTGGCTCCCTCTGTCAACCTCATGTATTCGGCTTCAGTAGAAAAAAGGGCAACTATTTTTTGTTTCCTGGACTTCCATAACAATGGACAACCGCTGAACATGAAAACATATCCATCGATCATAGGGATAACCTCCCCAATCAGAACGAGCATACTACATATTGAATTGACCTAGATAACTCCCTGTCGAACTTATGTCGGGCCGTATCGTTTGTGCCAATTATACCAAATACCCCATAATCTCTTGATATGGGACATTACTTTCTAGTTTATTTGATTCCACTTACTTGGTTAATTTTACGTTGACGTCCATAGGTGTATTCACTGGCTTCGCATCGGTCATTCCAAAACGCTTATGGAGGTCAGTAACGTAACCTTGTTGGTACATCGTCATCTGGTTAATGTTCAGATTAAATTTCACATCAAGACAGTGACTAAGAGGACCAAAAGAGGACGTCAAAGCAGTTGGAAAATTTTCTTTCAAAATATGTAATTTCTTGTGTTTACATTTCTCCAGATAATGAAAACATCGTCCACGTACACATTTATATTTAGGAACAATCAATGTTGTCTTCCCCTTGGGCTTTATAATACAGGCACGGATAGATGTTTGATGAAGCACGTCCGTACTCTTGCAATACTCTGTGCAACTTCGCATGCCATTGTCTTCCAGCTTGTCGTAATTCATAAAGAAACTTTCTCAGAAGACACAACTTGTCGCGTTTACCCATCTGAACCAGCATTTCTTTCGCTTCAATTTTATATTATTGTCTTCTTCTACTTGTACAATGGCCAAGCTAGATCCCATACCCGTCAATTTTATATTCCTTCAACTAGATCCCATACCTTACAATTTTATTTTTCAATACGACACGCAATAGTTTCGATGGTTCCATTATTGTTTTCTTCTACTTGTATGATGATTTTCAAAACGTCATGCAATTGTTTCGATGGTTTCATGAAAATTTGATCTAGCAGTTCACAGTTTAAGTATGTAGTAGTTGTCAAACAACCTGTTGGTCATCCATCCAGTGCTGTACGGCCAAAGCAGCAAGCATTCGAATGGTGCTCAATCGTTCAACTTGAGCAAAAGTCTCTGTAAATTGGTTATAGGATGAAACCTAGCGCCAATAAACGAGCTTTTTGTCGCTGCAGGTTGCCACCTCATCTGTATTTATTTCGTAATACATTTTGACTGACAATAACGCAAGAATCACGTGGGCGATCAATAAGCTGCTGCCATGTGTCGTTTTTAATAATTGACCTAATTTAATAAATCATAACGGCTCGCTATTTTACTGAATTAGGTCCGACAAAGCTTGCTTCTTTGGTACTTCGATAGAAATGCCTGCTCGACTTCAATAAATTGTTCTATGTAGTATCATGATACTTTTTTCGCGGTCCTGACCTGATGATCCTTGGACTTCCTGGTCCTCTTGTAGTTTTATGTATTTGATCTTCAGAAGAAACTTCTTTAGAGACGTCCAGCTTGTTCATTTTCACCACCAGATGCTGGGGGATACGATACCACCTCTTTTTGCGTCCACGGCTCACATGTTATGACTTCCTCTTCTTCGAAGATCTCTGTCAGAAAGTCCTTTATTGATAGGAGTTTTACATCATGTGATATTACGACTATCCTTTCTTTTGGTAGACAAACCCTATGTCCTTTGGATTATTCAAAAAAAACCACCAAAATTTCTTGATTACACCAGAATCTTCCTTTACTTAGATTTCTATTCAGTCAATTAACTGATCGGGAATTTTCGATTTCTGATATAATTAGCAGTGTTAATTGGAATGTTCGCAGAATGTCGCTACTTAAACTTTTCATTAGGTTACATCGCAAATATCCTTGGACAAGTCGTTTTGGTTTGCAGTGGAACTCCCGAGCTACTCTTCTGCTGACGAAGCCCCAAGTAGTACTGAAACAGCTGGACAGAGGACGCTCGGGGTATCCACTACTATCAAAAACGATTTGCAACAAAATTTGTAATAGTTACGTAACAATTTCCGTATACTTTTTGAATTCGATTCTTAACATTGTAAATTATTGGAGCAGAATAAATTATAGAATTTTTGCTTAAAAATCTTTGATCGAATCTGACAACGGAGGCAGGCTGAGTTAAGTCAACGATCAGATTGCAGAAAATCGTTAAGTCAACGGCCCGACTAAACCTTCTGACCAATTAGCAATTGAGAAAAGTGATCATGTGGTTTGTTCTGACCACTTCGAGCATTCCCTTACGGCAGCGTAAATTTACATGTATTGCGATTTAAAACTACTTATAATAGTTATTTGCAATTTCCCTTGAAATTTTATTATCGAAAATTTACATTATGAATTGCAAATTTCCTCAAACAATTTAACAATAATTAGGCTAATTTTCGCTTGATGTAATAATAGTCTTTATTTGCAAATTTGTCGAAATGTAATTTCCCTGGCGAAAAAAAGCGCTTTCCTGCTATTTAATTTACAAATTTTCCACCTCAAGTGGTAACTTATTAAGCATTTATTCTAATTTATTCCGTTTATCGCGCAAAATGAATTCATAAATAGACGATTATACTTCACGTACACACTTCCAGCCGTAAAAATTCACTCATATCTCGCAATATACACAATTGCGGTAGCGCATTCACCTTCTAATGTATTCAGATAAATTACCGTGGTGATTAATTTTAAATGCTGCAAACAACATTATAAAATTGACATGTCGATTAAAAGCGCGCGTATTACACGTGCCTCAAGTCATATCATTTATTTTCAAAACAAATCCTGTGCTATATGCATACTGAAAGTATCTTTATCTTCCAAACATTTCAGTAAAAAATATGTTAACATCCAGCGTATTCAGCAATTTCTAATTTTAAATTCTATGTTATGTCATTCTCTAAGGGCCATTTGCACCACTTTCAGTTAAAATTTAAGCTCCACTTAACTCCATAGAAATAATTATTGTAACAAAGGTTTCTATGGAGTTAAGTGGACCTTAAATTTTAACTGAAAGTGGTGCAAATGGCCCTTAAACATAAATTTTCATGATATGCAGATTTTCCAAATAATTTTGGAAATCATGAATTAAACAACAATTAGTTCAAACATTAAAAGCTGTACTCAAACAAAGTAAAATATGATGATATCTTAGGTAACATATGTATTTTTTATTAACTGTTTTCTATATACCGCAATAATTGACGTGTTTATACACACCACTTAATGTCAGTCAGTACAATAAAAGAATTTGCCTCCTGGTGATGATAATATTATGGCAGAATACCTTAAGGTGCGTTTAGATTTGAGCACGAACGAGCTGAGCATACGCGCACGGCATTCGTTCGCGCTCACCAGTATTTATTTTCTGGCGCATGGGCTGATCCAGTTGTTCGCGCACACAACGGACGACAAAATAGCAGCGGCTGTATAATTGTGATTCATATTTTAATAAAAAAAAGAAATTCGAACGAGACATCGACTTTCGTGGCAAACGCCTAATTTTTATGAGACAAAATAAATTACTACTTATTATTTAGTGTCAGAGAGTTGTCATAAGTAATTCAAAAATTTTACTACAATGACTAAAATCGCCCCAATAAACATTTTATCTTTTTTCGTGCTTCCGCACTGTCTAAATTTTCAATATTTAATTTGTTCACAAGCTCCTGGTAGGTCATTTTTTAAAAATAATATTTTGCGTGCTTCACATTCCATAAAATAGGCAGTTTTTCATAATCTTGCAAAGCAACGAAGCTGTTTCATTGGTCCATTCCATGGCTAACTGAAAATTCAGAAACCTTTTCTGCGAGGACTGTGTCGCGTGGCTTTCAATATGCGACTTTTTTCTCGTTCCAACTACGCATTCATGCGTGAAGCAATTAATTCCTTTGAGCACGTACCCGAGACCGACATCAAGCGGCTCGCTCTGCCAGCCATTCGCGCATGATGTGCGTGCGCGCATAGCCGTTTACACTTGAGCATTCGCGGTGGATCAGTGCGTGCGTGCTCGTCTAAATGCACCAAAGGCAATCATATTTACGGCTATTCGAGCTCGCGGCTGTTCGCGCACAGGAAAACACAACGTGAGCGTGCGCGCATAGCCGTTTACACTTGAGCGTTCGCGGAGGATCAGTGCGTGCGTGCTCAAGTCTAAACGCGCCTTTACGGTTAAGACAATAAAACCGGTAGTGTGCTGAAGAGCAGCCAATAAATAAAGGAGCAGTAGTTTTCAATAGAATCAGCTCAGTTTTATTATCGATAAACAATCGCAATGAATTCTAAGCGCGGAGATCCGTTTGCCTGGAGATAAATTTTAGTCACGATCACTTTGATCATCTCCAGTCAATGCTCCCAAACAGAATGCACTTCTTGAACTTGAACTGAGATGTAGCTTACAGACGCGCACGATCATCATTTGCGTAACAGCTCAACCTTGGTGTTTTATAGGATCACGAATGAATTAACGTTGGCATTCAAAGAGAAATGCAATTAAGTAAATAGTTTTTTGATTTTATATTCTGTAATATTTAATAACTCGACTTAACTGTTTACACTTGTTAATTGGAAAACAGAATTAATTTTTTACTTGTTTCCATTCTTATGGTTAACAAGTTCTGTGTCTAGACAATTAAATTTTATATACAGAATGTTCAAAATAAATTGTCTATTACAGGGTTCTTGCTTATTATTAAAGTTACAACGTTGGTTAAATGCAGGCAAGAATATCGTCTTTAGACATTGTTAAAGATATGTCACCAGAACTAAAATATTTCTTTCAACTGAAAAACTGAAAACTACCGAATTTTTATTTGTTTAGTACCTGCTTTAGGTTATTGGAATAGGATAAAATAAGAAATATCTGCGTCTACCTATCACAGAAATCGATTGGCGCACTAAAAATCAACGTAGTTTAGGAGAAACGGTATTCAACAGTTTTATTTTAAATGGCAGCCACATTGAATTTTTTTAGGTTATGTTAAATTTTAAAAGAGCTCTTCAGAAACGTATAGTTTGCTTAATAATTCTTTTAACCCATAACTTAAAATACATTAATTTATAGTTGATCCAGTTTGCCATGGAAAATAAAACAAAACTTTTTACTGAAGCACTTAATTTTATTTAAGAAAACTTTGTTCAAAATTAAGAACAAAACTGAACCTAATTACTGCTAAATGCCGTTAATATTTACTTCTCTTGTTAGATTCATCGACCTTATGTGTGGAAAATTGTTGTCTTCATTATTTTTGATTTTTTCTACATGGGTACATTGCAATCAAAACCGCCTTATAAAAAATTGATATGTACTGTTAAAAAAAGTTGTTTTTCGTAGCGCAGTAGATTGTGTAATGACAAAGATTTTAAGTAACAGATTAGTAAAAGAAATATTAAGTAAACTCTAAGTTTTTGAAGACTGACATGTTTCCTGTTTTATTCTGTTCCAATTACAAAGGAGATATATTAAACAAATGAATATTTGGACGTTTTCAATTTTTCTTGTTTAGAGACTGTAAGAAATATTTTAAATAATCTTAACAATTATAAAGCGTGTTTATTTTCTCTGACTGATAATTGGCATAAAACAATTAATAAATTCAGTTTCAGAAATTGAAACAATTGTTTAAAAAAAAATAATGAAAAAGACTGGTATTGAAAGAGAATGATATTTATTTTGAGCTTGAGGCTAATATTTTGTCAATGACTTCCAAAGCTCTTCGCTTGTTTTAACAATGAGAAGTCAATGATTATTTTACGGACGATTTATATATTTATTCCAAAAAATTTAAAAAAACAGATTTTTTTATCAACCACATTCTATGATTTTCTTGGGGGTTTTGGGAACAGCAAAAACTTTAAATTTTACTCAAAAACTTAAAAATAAAAAAGCTTTTTCGACTGTGAACCCAATCTGTGGACACACTGTATATCTAGATATGTATAAAAAATACGTATGTAATGAAATAGAAACGTCTCATAGCGTACATTCCTCTAGTGTACAACTTATTCTGGACAGTGTGTAAACTTATGTTGTAAGTAGGAAATAATGGCGTAAAAGTAGGTTCTCCTATAAATGTGGAAATCATTTCAAAACCTTTTTGCACGAAATCTAAAATAATGTTTAGTATAACTGTTTATTACTAATTAATAAGTTTTCACAGGCAAGTTGGGAAAGATATTAATAAAAAGAAAAAGAGAACATTTTTGGTGGTACAGTTATGCAATGTTAAAAATGCAAAGCTGAAAGCATTATTTTCATAAATAATTGCGGCTCATTGTTTTAATTAAAAAATATATACATATACTGTCATTCAAAAGGATCGCACTGTTAGGTGGGTCTTTAGACTTATTTATTTCTTCTGAGAAATGTAAACAAATTTTCTAGAAGCTTTCTTTACGTGGATACAGGCATTGAAAGATGCGAAATAGATGCTGGTTTTCTGTTAATAAGAGAACTTTAAAAATGTTTTTATTATTGAAAGATGTAAATAAACGACAGTAAAATTTTCCTTGTTAATTAACATAATTTATATTAAGTAAAAAAACAGAAAAAATTTATGGAAATTTCAGCATTCATGGATATTCTGTAAGTATCAACTCCTTTCAGTTGATATTTAACAATAATTGAAAAGAAATAAATTGATATGTAACTACATCAACTCAACCTAACCCACCAAATAGACTTCAATATGCCGTAACAATCAATTGAAGAAAATACGATTTTTAGAAAATCAATTATTGTTATGCTTGTTACATATCAATTGTAACAAGCATAACAATCAATATGAAATGCTTACAGAATACACTATGCTGTAATTCTACGTTCGATTGAAAATATTGTAAGGTATTTTCGATCTACTTAAACGTAGAGGCCGTAATACCTTACGATACTTACGCCAGAGCTTAGAGTTGCACTATTAAGTTATTTTATAAATAAATGACAATAAAAATTTGCCGATGGTGTAATTTTGAATGTCACGTTTCGCGATGGCTGAAACGACTCGTTCATCAAACAATTCACAGAAACTGCGTCAAAGAATTCTTATAAATGTTCATGAAAGCATCAGAAGAGTAGAGAAAAATGTCAATATTTCGACCATGTATTGCAGTGATTTAATTTTTATTTCTTTGGTTTTAAATTCATTTTGAGTTATTTAGAAATTTAAATAATTGATTAAAGCCTTACATCGTAAAATGAGAGTTATTGTCTTAGTCCTGTAGTTCACTTGTTTGCTTTTTTCATTTTCCGACATTTCTAAATTTTTTTTGTTATTCACTTCTAGCCGTTTTCATAATCAGACTTTAAGGAAGCTTTCATTAAAATCACTTTAAGAATAGTACTTTTTTAGAAAATTGTGTTGCAAATCGTTTCTAATTGCAGTGAAAACCTCGAGCAGCCTCTGTACAGCTGTTTCAATTTGTCTATCCTACTGCAATGTCAAATCAAAAAGCGATCGTAGGATGTCGCTGTTTTATCTGTTCGTATAAGGTTCTAAATCGACACACTTCGTGTTCAGGTAGCGACATTAGTGATTTTTTTCTATCTGTCCTTGTCGCAAAATAATCTTGTCTAGGGATAAAAAAACACCCCAAGCAACACGCCTTAGTTTAATTTTCGTATATTCAACCATATTTTGGTTTTGGTTGGACATTTTTACATTTATTAAACGGTTACGGTCAACGTACATGTCTTAAGCCGTCTAATAAACATATACGTTATACCACTTTGATACAGAAACATCGTATTTAGTATATGGAACATGTTTTTTCAATATCTATCTCGCGGACATTTTATCCTTTATTAAACGTATATGTATTGTGTTGCTTGGGACAGTCGAAAGTTTGTTAATCAAAGTGGCGTTTCACAAATGGCATTTTACTATGGCTGCTGTGGCTGCGGAGAATAACATAACCTAATACATTTTTGATTAAACAGTCGGCTATAAACTACTATCATCGTGGTAAACAGAATTCCCTAAAAGTGTTGATTTCCTTGTTGCTCTTGCGACATTTGTATTTGTTATCTTTGTTACACAAGAATCGCGGAATGGGAATGTATTGGCGTTATCTGAACACGTAAGTGTGTTGATTTAGTGACCTTATGATCATAAGTTGTTTAGTTCATGATTTACCCCGTGTTATACATCAATTTCGTTTCTTCTGTAAAAAGATTTAAATTGTTCGCATTAATTTTAAACAGAAAAGCAACTAAAATAAATTTAAATTTTAACATAAATCAAAAATATTCTACTGTATACTCGGAGTAGTAAATTTTTGAACTATTTCAGTGAGCCGTGGGCTGAAATCGTAACGTTGCTTATAAGTATTTGTAGGTCTCCCCTCTTGTTAATAGTTTAGCGTCCAGAGCGATTCGCTGCTTTGTTTACGAAATTTCAACAACAGCTTTGTATTTCTTTTCCACTTCTTCCACCTAATTTCTTTTCTTTATTATAACAGCTAATCTTGTAACGCTGGCAAGATGAATTTTATACATTATGGCATTTAACTTTCTACAGCCACAAATATAAATGAACCCACGGCCTTGAAATTCTCGCTTTTTTTGAGTTCAAATTTTTCAGTTTTTCTTCTAACCAAAGTGCCTTCTTTTTTTCAATCAATCAATCAAAATTGCTCTTTTCTCCTGGTTTCCTTTTTTCGCTGACTGAGACTTTCTGTTCAGTGTTTTTCTTCAATTTCTCTCTACTGTATTCTTTTGACTTTTATGACCTCCGGTTTTGTTATTAATTTAGCATCAAGAGCGATCCGATGTTTTGTTTCCGAAGTTTTTGCGATGTAATTGTTTTTCTTTTTCACGTCTTCATGTTCATTTGTGTTTTTTTCTTTGGAGCTCGAAGTTATCTGTTACTCTTCGCTTTTTCAGATTCCCACTTAACCAAATATCTGTATTAATATTTGGTTTTTAGAGTGTATTGACTGAAATGTCAGGTTTATCTTCAGCAACATTGAATAATATTAAGTGGAAATTTCTTAATGGCATAAGGTTCCAAAGACGTGTATTGTTTATTAGTTCTTCCTTGTTATTGTCTGATTTATATAAACTTTACCTATTATTCCCTTTATAGAAATTGAAGTTAGATGAAATTTGCTCTATCGTAGCAGTAGGCGAAAGTATTATAATTATAGAGTGTAAAAAACTACGAAGAAAATATTTACGAGTTTCAATTATTTTATGCATAATTACAATAATTAAGCAGTACCATATCCAAGTTTTATATTTTTATCATTGAAGAACAACATAAAATATTTCATATTACATAAATCCTTACCAACTCATTTAAGCAAGTCGCGCATAGCAAGTTAATTGAACATAAGTTGACAGATGATATGCCATGCGCTTGTCGCCTGATGTATCATTAACATTTCTTTCAATAAGACGTCTTATCTACCAATTCTGTATAATAAGTTCACTAAGAATGCACTTACACTAAAGCGGCTCTTACCTCAACCTATCTTAATAGATATAAACAACTGTAAACGCGCAAAAAATATTGTAGGATAATTGTTGAACATATTTTTCTTTCCTTTTAAATAGAATTGCTTTCATTTGCTTTGCTTATTCGTGAATGAGCGCATGGGCTTAAACTACATTGGTGTAACTGGAAAATAACAAAACTTATTATGTAGGTAATAAAAAAATTGAGCCGAACGGAAAATAATAAAACCTGGGCACAAAAAGACTGATTTGTATATTTCTTACAATTTTGTAGCACATTTATCTGTTAAAATCGTTTTATTCTATCCTATATTTTGTGCAATTTTTACAATAATAATTGAAACAAGAACTTTACAGCAATTTAAAAATATGTAGCACGTACTATCTTCTCAGACAATCTTTGATTCAGTCTAATTCTTAGTACAATTTACTGTATGACACTACTGTACTAAGTAAATTGTTAAAGAAATTTAACAGAAACGAGGTCGTTTAAAATATACCATTCTCGTAGGAAAAATCTGAGTGTGAAAATAACAACAGTAACAATTTAATTTTAAAAAGTGAGAGATTTTTTTTCCTGATAATAACATTTTAAGCTATGGTACACTACACTCCGGTTGCATTTTAATATATTATTTAATTGAGAGCAAAACCCGAAGATTATGAAATGTTTAACTAAATTTATTAATGCATTTAAAACGTAACAAGTATGCTCCAGATTACTAAACCGTTCGTAGCATGTTTTGATTTGTTATCGTTTACTGGTTTTGAAAAAACGAAATAACTTCGTTAATGGTAACTGAGGCGTATAGGTTTTGCGACAGATCACGCTTTTAATAAAAAATGCACTAATTTAGAGCGAAATTATTAAAATATTTGTAATAAAATTTCGCAAACTAATAGCAATAGTGTGGGTCAGCTAATATGGTAAGTTCTCAGCCTGCTCGTTTCACAATGGCCTTAGGGTCAAAAGCAATGTCGTGCGCCTTAGAAAATGTGTTACAGTTACGCAGTCAGTAAAATACGAAAAAATCGATCACATTTCGAAAGCAGTCGGTGAATGTGCGTGTTCGTCAACGCGGATAACAACCGTCGTCTTCGTGCAGAATGCATCCTTCTTCCAAGCCTTGCTTTCTTCATGAGAAAAACAATAAACGTCATTATTTCGAGCAAAAAAAAAAAATTATATCCTGCAACATATGGTCAAATTTAGTTTTCCTGTTCCAGTCACCAACGATCTTGACTCTTTCGATTTGACTTAATAATAATAATACTTTCACTGTTATTTTCTTTCTCTAAACGCAGCGCGTATTCGCAATTGTTTCCTGTTAGTTAACATAATTCATGTTAAGAGCAAAATATTAGCATAATTTATCACGGCGTAGCTGAACTGATCTATAAACTTTGTTTCCTGTGTTATTTTATGACCACTGATAAAGAAAGGATTACAGTGAAATCCATTTAAAACATCCGCCTCCTTCTTACTTTCATATGTAATTTAAACTTCTTGAAACAACAATAATAATCCACGTTACCGATAGGTGCATGTTCGTTTTAAACATTGACAACTGAAAGTTTGCATCGAGAAATTTTTTTTTAAGATAAATTGTTTACTTTCACGTGTCTGGCAAAGATAGCGAGATAATATTAAGACATAACTCAATTAATAAGTCCGAAATATATTAATATGGGTATGTATGCTTCAGATAAACTAAAACCAAATCGACGTCTCGATCAGACGAGACGATTTAAAAATTTTACTGCATTTAATTGTTGGGTGTGTGTACATATTTAATTAGGACATAAATTAATATGGAAAGCAAGCATTAATTTAAATTGTCCAGAATAAAAAACAGAATGCACTGACAAACCTATTCATCCACGACAATTGCATTTTTGTTGTAATTATATGACTGGGGCACATAAAGAGTGTAATAATAATAACATTAAATTACATATGTGTAGACTTAACTTAACTGCCGTCCATTAACTACTTTAATTATATACTAATTTACAATTAAGTTTGATTTAAAAATTTCAAATTGTTTCCGGTTATTTACGCAGTCGGTAATTTCGGTTTCGTTTGTAAATTAGAACTTTACTATCACCATTATAAAAATAAAACAGAAAGAAGAATTCATACCAAGAGTACATAATAATATTATTAGAATTGAAGTCTATTCTTGTCCGACGAAAATTGTAAGAAAATATTTTTTAAAACTTTAAACGGATGCTGTTAAAACTGTGAGTGTTCTTCCCAGTTTTAATAGTCAAACAGTCAAATATCATTTGATAGTTATCGTGTTACAATGAGTGTTTCCAGGTTAACCAGCGTTCGTTTACAGTTTTAAAAGCTATTTTCTTACAATACTATTAGAATTGAAGTCGATTCCGATGAAAATTATTGTTACTCTTGACGGAGCTATCAATCGATAGTGGGTTGGTTAAAGTTTAAAAACCATTTATTTACATCAGAAATGATAAAGCTATCAATCGTTAGTGAAATTTTGAGTGCTATTTCTAATTTTAATTCTGTCCAGTAAAAGTTTAAAATATATTTATTTACAATTTTCATCGGACAAAAGTCAAAAGTAACGAAGTCGATAGTGAAACTTTGAGTGCTATTTTCAATTTTAAATCTGTCCGGTAAAGTCTAAAAACCAATTTTAATTCTTTCCGGTTAAAGTTTAAAAACCAATTTTTTACAGTACTAGAGTTTTTATATGAAAGTAAAAAAATGTATCCCTAAGTTATTTTCAATTAACAATAAGTAGCTTTGTAATTTTGTAAAATGAAAGGATTCTGATTAATAAGGATTGTACTTACTTCTAAACATAATACCCGTTAGGCCGTTTGCGTTGAACGTGTAAAAAAAAACTGAAGTGTGATCAAATTGCTTTCTCTTAGAAAGAAATAATATTTTGGAAACGCTCATAGCCTTTATTATATTCAGTTCTTCCCTCGAAGATTTCTATACCTTTGTATGAAGACAGATGAAATGGATTTTATAAATACTATTTTCTATCTTAATATATTTTCTAAAGTCATGACATGTTATGTTGAAAAATAAAAATTGCCTGTTTGTTTTGGGTTACACCTCGTACCTACCACCTGTTGACGGCATCGAAATAACTTTGATCCTGTTTAAATTTGTAATCAAAGGATATGAAACAATTGCAACTTTTAAAGGTCCTCATTAGACACGCGCCAACTTCCTTTTACGAACTTCGCAACCAAAACTCCTGACAATCGAAAGTACACAATTATAATCACATTATTACATTTTCGTCGTGCAATTTTGGTTAAATGACGTCGCTCATTGTTAAGCAATATGTGTAGGTATGTATAATAAGTTTCACAGTTGTGATGTTGAACGATTTGAGCACGCGCTGTCTTTTACTACGGAAATGCATGAAATGTAAATAATCATTAATAAATAACTAGAAAGTGTAATGTAAATAGAGAAAATTAACATCAGCGTTAAGTAGAAACACGAAACAGGTGCCGATTATGAGCAGGCGTATCGCGTGATTAGAAGAAATGCAAATTGTTTGACGTATTTATGTTCATAGACTTAATAATACCTTTGAGTTTGCTTGCTTATTACACTCATCAGTTTGATGAAAACATATGCATCTTAGTAATAATAAAAAAATAATTGTGTTACATATGCCTTTTCCAGATAGTGAAATTAATAAATACCAATAAGCTTATTGTTAAATTACTAGAGATTCTCGTTCGTGTATTCTGTTTTTTTTTTGTTTTGCGGAGAAAGTTTTGAAAACTAATTTTCCTATAGCTAAGCAATTTCAGTTTGTAAGAAATCAATAGGTTGCTGCTCGTGATCCATAACTGGATGCTTTTAGGTTATTGTAATGACTAATAACATTATTAGTAAGCAGCAAATGTTAATTTTTTTTTAATTTCCCAAAGGTCATTGAACCAAAGAATCATTTCTGACAACTGCGTATTTGTAAAAGTTTGTAGCACAAAATAAGCATATTTAAATACATGCTCGTTTTCGGAAGCCCATTTTTTAAATAAGTGGGGAAAATTATATCTACAGAATTAAAAACTAGTAATTTATACATTGCGTCCCAACAGTACGTTCTCGGGCTATATTTCGGTAACTACTAAAGATGCAACATAAGTTTCAAGATATTTTTGTTTTGAATTTTAGAGGTCTACAACATTAATATATTTTCATCTATACAGAATGAATAAAACAATTGTAACAATCGAAGCACTATCTTGTCCGATGAAAACTATTATAAAATATGTAATTAACTTGTTGCGGACACTTACTAAGTTTCCGCTGACAGCGTATTTCTTTTTTCTGGTTTGTTTTAATAACTTTTTCATTTATAATTTTCCTGAAGAAGCTGTCAAACACATAGCGAAACGTCGACAAATATCTCAATTTTTCTATGTGTTTGACAGCTTCTTCAGGAAAATGTATAAATCAAGAAGTTGTTAAAACAAACTAGAAAAAAGAAATACACTGTTAGCGGAAACTCAGTAAGTTGTCAAGAGTAACTAAACAAATCGTCAAGGAAAACTAATCAAGAAAATGGATTTTATTAAATAAATACATTTATTTTTGTTTAATTAATCAATTTATATTTTGACAGATAGTATAGCAGAATTTGAAGACAATTTAATTTTGCATATCACTATAAATCGTCTTTTGAATATTAGATTATCGATAAAGAATATCAGTATTATCAAAATCAAAGTTATGTTTCTGTGTTAATGCATGTTTTACTAAGACAGAGTGATTCTGATTATTTTTTTCATTGTGATATTTGTGTTTACCTAATTTTGGGAACATACCTCTACGTCTTTGAGGATTATAAAACCAGACCAGCTGTCCAGGTTACGAGTTTCGACGTCATAATACTCCTTCATTCAGTCGCTGACTGTCTGTATATTGTTTGGTTTGATTATGAATATCATCTATTTTCCTCCGTAGACCGTTCACATAGTTTTAATCCGCAGGAACTTCGCCAGATCGAATTTCAGCTCATAGGACAGTCTTGAATCTTGCCCAAATACCACTTTTGCTGGAGTCTCCCTACCCGTTGCCTCATAAAAGGACGAGCGGTACACCAGTAGAAACGGAGGATGTACATACGTGTCCCAATCTCTCTGATGATTGGAGACGACCTTGAACAAACGTCGATTGATGGTTCTGTTGAATCTTTTCACCGTTCCGTCTAACTGCGGGTGAAGTGCAGTGGTTCTAGTTTGCTAGACGCCGAGCAGAGTAGAAAGGTTCTTCAACAAATCCGATTCAAAGTTATTTCCTTGATTTGAATGCAGTTTCATGGGTGCGCCGTATCGGCCGATCAATTCTCTGACAAGGACTTCAGCAATAGTGACCATCTTTTCGTTTGGTAGGGCGTACACGTCAACGCACTTGCTAAAGCAGTCTATTACCATGTCAGTGGACACTATTCATTTCTGGAAATGGGTCGACTACATCTATGGCAACTCTCTGAAAAGGACTTCCTAAGTTATACTGTTTCGTAGAAGCCTACTCGTATCGGCTGTTGGACCCGATTAGACACTTCCTACACCGATTCCTTTACGTCTTACTTGCAGATTACCCAGTAAAATCGCTCACACACCTTCTTCAAAGTCTTCTTGATTCTCAGATGCGTTCGTGAAGTTCAACAGTGAAGTTCCCTCAGAAATTCTGGCACCCTATTCTTGGAAATCAGTATCTGTGTCACTATTCCACGCCTTCTTCGTTCTTGACGGTTTCAGAAGACCATGATTCAGCACTGTGGAGTCCTGTTGACAAGACATCGAGATTTCAATGGCCAATTCCTGTCCAATTTTGAATATCAAAATCGTATTCCTAAAGTCGTTCGGTTCATCAACTAGCCCTTCAGGATTCTTGAATCGGAGTAGTCATTTTAAAGCGGCATTGTCCGTCCTTATCACGGCTAACAGTTCCCTTCTAGTGGCGATAGTTTCACTCCAGCTTTGATAGATCTTTACTCAAATAGCCGATTACCTTCTCTAACTCATTTAATATCTGGTAGAGTACGCCACCAATACCAACGTTGCTAGCGTCTGTATCCACGATGAACTTGCCTTCTGGCAACGGCTTAGCAATCAAATCCAGCCAAAGGTTTGATTTTATACCGTACAAAATTCTTATCTGGTGTTTATTTTTGGAAATTAGCCAGACCTTCATCATCTGAATCTTCACTGGGTCCACGGTGTTTCTATTCCGATCACATTAAGTCTCAGATTCACTTCCTTCTGGAGCAAGTGGCGCTTCTTGAGGAAAACCTTTAGTCAAGCTTCGCAAAGCTGCTGGAACACTCCTTCCAGGTTCTTTATGTGGTTGTCGAAAATTTTTTCCAACAAAATTAAGTTGTCCAGATACAGACTCCTCAAAACCATGTTCATTAGCTTCTCGAATGATGCTAAAGCATTACATAACCCGAACGGCATCACCGTAAATTTCCCTAGACCATAGCAAGGGAAAGAGCTGTTTTTCCGATTTTCGGGCACTAGCTCCACTTACCAATATCCGTTCTTTAAATCCTAAATCGAAAAGATCTTTGAGCCGTTCAGAATGTCCAAGGTATCATCTCAGTCCGTAGCAGGGGATTGTTGTCTTTTGCAACATTGTTGAGTTACCGGTTGTCTACGTAGAACGTTGTGTATCCATCCTCTTTCTTCTTCTTCAGAAGCACTGCCGGTGACGCACCCAGGTTCAATCACATTGTCTTTTCCATCTTGTGAATAATACGTTTCGTTTCTTCACGCTTTACCAACGGCAACCTCATTGGAGCTTAACGGATAGGTCTTTTTGCCCCGGTCTCTATCTTGTGTTTGAGGACGTCGGCTCTTCTTAGCCTTATTAAATTTACATCAAAAAAACTTTTTTGTTTTTTTGATACGCTAGCTTTCCTTTAAATGTTTATTAATCGTCGTAACATTTAACGTTGAATTTATTTGAACAATCCTTTATTAAAAATGTTTTTTGTTCATCTGCACTTTATTAATAACATACACACACGCACTCCCTAGACCATAGCAAGGGAAATAGCTGTCTTTTCGCGATTTTCGGGCACTAGCTCCACTTACCAATATCCGTTCTTTAAATCCTAAATCGAAAAGATCTTTGAGCCGTTCAGAATGTCCAAGGTATCATCTCAGTCCGTAGCAGGGGATTGTTGTCTTTTGCAACATTGTTGAGTTACCGGTTGTCTACGTAGAACGTTGTGTATCCATCCTCTTTCTTCTTCTTCAGAAGCACTGCCGGTGACGCACCCAGGTTCAATCACATTGTCTTTTCCATCTTGTGAATAATACGTTTCGTTTCTTCACGCTTTACCAACGGCAACCTCCTTGGAGCTTGACGGATAGGTCTTTTTGCCCCGGTCTCTATCTTGTGTTTGAGGACGTCGGCTCTTCTTAGCCTTATTAAATTTACATCAAAAAAACTTTTTTGGCGGTGGCACTATTATGACGTTTTCTTAGATCTACCTTTTTTCAAAGACCAAATATGGTTTTCTTCTCCTAATTTTTGTTATATATGAGTTTTTCTGTCTTTCAATATCAAACGGAGCCTTCTAAGGTTAGATAACAAGACTAGATTGAGAAAAATTACAAAGGAGAGGTGTGACATTATTAAAGACTGGAGTTTGAGGTTGTAAAAACATCGAAAAAGGTACCTAATTTAGGTGACTTAATTTTAAAGATTAGATTTTTCCTTCCGCATAGATACCACTACGACCTTAAAAGTTCACACGATCTTTCGTCAAGTTGTCTAGTTTTGTCGAAAATATACCTTTGTCAACCAGACTTTCCCTTCAAATCTGACAGTAATGACAGCTGCAAAATTTTACAGAAATTGGAAAAAGGTAATTTAGGTGAAACAAAATTCAAAAAATCAATCAAAAAATCTATTTCGTCAAATGACTCTACATCTAATAAAACGGAAAGATATGCAAAAAAATCTTTAAATCTTGAAAGTTAGAAAAGAGAAATTTTACCTAAAATCGGGTTCTTAGACATTATCCGCAACATTGTATACCAGATAATTTATGGTAATTTCTTATGTCCATTATTTGACGAATTATTCTCTTTATTTTTTTGAACATTAGTGTCACTAGGGGTTTCGCAAATTTTTGTGGTACGTATTGTGATTTATGAACATTGAATTTGACTTTATAATTATTTCTTATTTAAAAATATTTTAATAACTGCTAAATGAGGTCTAGAAATGTTAATTGATTCAGGTTGATCGAATTATTTATTTTTCTGATGACAAATATGTCATTCATAATACGTAACATCTACATATTTATTGTACCTAAGAGTACCTATGAAATGTTTTTATATGAAATTTAATTCGAAATTAAAACCGTTTTGTAATACGAAATAAAATGTGGGGGCGTGAATCAGAGCTCAGAATTCCAAAATTATTCGAGAGTAAATGAAAGCACCAGACATTTTGAGATGACTGATACAAGATGGAAAGTTTGCTGACAGGACCGGCTGCTGTTATATTTTATTGTTTTGACTTCCAGAGGAAGAAATGAAACCATTTGCTAGTATACAATTAGTACTTTCTCCAAACATCGGACGTCCGATATATGTATGTATATTTTAGCATTGAACGATTAATGGCTTGAAACACAGCATTTATGAAGGTAACTTAAGTGTCGGTCAGAACAAGATATATCTGTCGAGAGAGAGCGAATTCTTCGAGTGAGTCAGCATTAGGAATTTCGCCAATTATTACGTTCGTTTGAATACGAGAAATGTATTGTATTACACAGTACTCAAACCATACATCCTTCTAAATTTCAAGAAGTTTTTTTTTTTGGTTAGTATGAGTACGACTGGAAGCACAATCGCAAATATTTCAACGGGAAATTGAGGAAAGTCGGTGAAGAAAGAAACTGCATTTATTCATTTCTAGTTAGATGACTAGGAAAATTACCAGAAAGCTTTGTTTTTCAAGAAGAAATTGTTATATTTTATTTAAATTTAAATGCGTATAGGCGTATAGGAAGCAGATAAACAGATACGCACGTGCACAACAAAGCTAATATGTTAACGTTTAATCTTAAGACTGACCTTATTTGCACCTCATTCTACAACAAAACAAGACAGCTTTCAATAGCGCACGTTTGTAAATTCACATGAAGTGTAATTTGTCGTGGGAATTATTTACAGCGATCGCGAATGTAGCACAACAAAGTCGCATAACTTCAATAAATTATTACCACTACAATATAAATTACTTTTGATTCTGACATTTCACAGTTCAAAAACAAATCTACTTTGAATAACAAGTTTATTCATCCTTATGTCTGGGAGCTAGAAAGACTTCAATCAAAACTAGTCAAAGCGGTAATAAGAACTGAATGCAAGCAAAAATCGAAAGCGGCAAGTAGCGAGCAATTACTTTGTACTTAGTAATAAATTTTACAATTCTAGGTAGGTATTATTGCTAATAAATTGCCTTTATGTGAATTTCTTCCGACGGATGCAAAATTATCTTTCTCTTCAAATAGTTGAACTCAATAGCTTGAAACTTGTACACAAACAAATTACTTTTTTGTAAACACATCAACTTAAATGAAAATGAATACATTGTTTGGATTTTTATCAACAGTTGCATAACTGGAAGTCAAGTCGGCGGGTTGCAAATTTTTTGTCTAACGCCTCATATTATTGATACGAATGATAATGATGGAATGATATGATGATGTAATATGATAGAATTATACAGGGTAGGACAAAAGTATGGAACCGGCTTAATATTCTGAAAACTTTTTGACGTATCTGTTTCAAATTTAGTGTGTGATTCAGAGTCAATAGGACCTACATTACCAATTTGTTTCAATTGTTTATCTGCTCTTGTTTCTGAGATCCAATGCCTACTTGATTTTTCTTAAATGACAATCTGCTGACTTTTTTCCTCTATTTAATAGTTCGTTTAATTCTTAATGAATACATTGTTTGGATTTTTATCAACAGTTGCATAACTGGAAGTCAAGTCGGCGGGTTGCAAATTTTTTGTCTAACGCCTCATATTATTGATACGAATGATAATGATGGAATGATATGATGATGTAATATGATAGAATTATACAGGGTAGGACAAAAGTATGGAACCGGCTTAATATTCTGAAAACTTTTTGACGTATCTGTTTCAAATTTAGTGTGTGATTCAGAGTCAATAGGACCTACATTACCAATTTGTTTCAATTGTTTATCTGCTCTTGTTTCTGAGATCCAATGCCTATTTGATTTTTCTTAAATGACAATCTGCTGACTTTTTTCCTCTATTTAATAGTTCGTTTAATTCTTAATGAATACATTGTTTGGATTTTTATCAACAGTTGCATAACTGGAAGTCAAGTCGGCGGGTTGCAAATTTTTTGTCTAACGCCTCATATTATTGATACGAATGATAATGATGGAATGATATGATGATGTAATATGATAGAATTATACAGGGTAGGACAAAAGTATGGAACCGGCTTAATATTCTGAAAACTTTTTGACGTATCTGTTTCAAATTTAGTGTGTGATTCAGAGTCAATAGGACCTACATTACCAATTTGTTTCAATTGTTTATCTGCTCTTGTTTCTGAGATCCAATGCCTACTTGATTTTTCTTAAATGACAATCTGCTGACTTTTTTCCTCTATTTAATAGTTCGTTTAATTCTTTACACGACCACATAAAAATATTTATCTATTGCATAAGAAAATTTTCGAGAAAATAATGTTTGAAGGAAAAAATTAGAAAAAACGGTTAACGCTGATATTTGGTATTTGTTTTCATGTTTTTAAGGCAATTTTTATTAAAATAATTTTCTTTAGTTCTATTTTAAAAACTGCCCATAATCTTGTGGTCTTACAGTTTTTTTTCTTTTGTTAAAACTAGAATTTTTGTCGAATATCAAACAATAAACCATTTTTCCTAACTTTTTCATTCAAACGTTATTTTCTCGAAAATTTTCTTATGTAATTGATAATTATTTTTATGTCGTCGTTTAGAAAGTTAAACGAACTATTAAATAAAGGAAAAAAATCAGCAGCTTGTCATTTAAAAAAAAATCAAGTAGGCATTGGATCTCAGAAACAAGAGCCGATAGACAATTGAAATAAATTGATGATGTAGGTCTTATTGACTCTAAATCACACACCAAATTTTAAATAGATACGTCAAACAGTTTTCGAAATATTAAGCCGGTTCCATTCTTTTGTCCTTCTCCGTATTTGTTTTCATGTTTTTAAAGCAACTTTTATTGAAGTTTGCTTTAGTTCTATCTTAAGAACAACCCATAATCTTGTAGCCTTTTTTTTTGTTAAAATTAATATTTTTGTCGAACATCAAACAATAAACCATTTTTCTTAACTTTTTCATCAAATGTTATTTTCTCG
This sequence comes from Prosopocoilus inquinatus, assembly GCA_036172665.1. NCBI lineage: Eukaryota > Metazoa > Arthropoda > Insecta > Coleoptera > Lucanidae > Prosopocoilus > Prosopocoilus inquinatus. The sequence goes on from CM069870.1 coordinate 50,449,132, forward strand.
AAAATTTTCTTATCTAATAGATAAATATTTTTATGTAATATAGGTTTTATTGACTCTAAATCACATACCAAATTTCAAGTAGATACATCAAACAGTTTTTGAAATATTAAGCCGGTTCCATACTTTTGCCCTACCCTGTATGTATGTGTATTGAAAAACGAATGATGCAGGGTTTGCAAGATGTTTCAGTTTTCGTATGGTGGTATTGGTTATTTTGAGTAAAAAATTCGAACAAACATTTACACCCAAATAAAGAAACGGAAAAAGTATGTTTCTAGTGAATGGTTAATTAGACAAAATACACGCATTTGCAAAAAAAATATATAAAAAGAAATATTACTTTATTCTTTCGCCATCCTGCCAAATCGTTTACGATTTATTAATTAATTATGCATAATTTGCCAAAAAAGAAGCACCAGAACAGGATTAGTCAAAAAAATTAAAAAGATTTGCAGTGCTGCAAATACTTATTATTAAAGTCCTACATTAAAGTCTAATTCTTTAATATCGTGTAACAAATTAACACAGCCGGACTTTTTTGTTACTTTATTAGAAATTATACATACAAAAATTAACGTAGGTTTTAATTTTGATACGTTTTCAAAAATTGCATTCACTTCGAATACTACATATTTTTTCGCTACTAGCTCTAGAATACCTAGAATACACCATTATGTAAATTGTTTTGGACCGGAGAACTTGATTTTCCGGCCCTTGCCTAATAATATTTTTTTTTCTCTCTTACTTGTTAATAATGAAAACAGCTGATCATATCTGTTACTTTATGATGCTGACGGCAACACACTTAATTTCAAAGTAATGCAATGTAAAAACGAAATAAATAAATTTTCAGGCGGGAATGAATTAGAACTCTTCAGATGTTAAATTTGGCGAGCAAATGTATGTACCTGGCTAGCGAAATCGAACAGCGCTGCAGTCAAACGAACATGTGGAGGTTAAATTATGTTTTCATCCAAAAAATATCAGTTCAAATTAGCTGCTATTTATTTGTTTTCACAGACTATTTATTTTTAAACAGTGTTTTTAACTTAATTTTCATTTGACTGCTGTGATTATAAAAACGAAAAATTATACTCCTATTAAATATACTATATGCAAGTAGCGAAAAAAATAAAATATTATAAACCACGGGTCAGAAGATATTTGTAGCTGAGCTGCATTATGGTATAATGCATTATGGTATAATGCAGCTCGGCTAACAAAAAAATTCTTCGCACCCTTGGTATGTAATTACTATTCTTCGCATTTCTTCGATGTCGATTTATCATATACAAGGGAATCTGAGGAACAATTGATATGTATACCCTGTAAATGTTTACTGAAGCCAAATAAAGGCCAATTAAAATATTTCCAAGTTGGTCACGTGAATTTTAATTTGATTCACGATTGAGGTTTACTTAAAAAAAATAATAATCAAACATATTGCTGTTATTGTTATTTTTTGTTTATAATAAGGCATATAAATTTTTGTTAACATGAAACTCTTATAGGTCCAGGGTCGTCACCTTTTTGTTTGTTGTTTATAACAATCTTCTGGGTTATTTTCTAATTGTTATAAATAAAAACTCAATTATAATTTTGAATGAAATTCAGATCAAATTAAAATCGTTTATTTTATCCTATGGGTTTATTTAACAATTTTTTGATTTTGCAACAATAAGTGATATGTATTACTTTATTTCAAACGGGTTATAACAAACTAAGTTCCTGCAATGGAGTTATTAATTGTTTGATATTTATATTGGCTACGCTGATACGCTAGCTTTCCTTTAAATGTTTATTAATCGTCGTAACATTTAACGTTGAATTTATTTGAACAATCCTTTATTAAAAATGTTTTTTGTTCATCTGCACTTTATTAATAACATACACACACGCACTCGTTCATAAATTTGTTTCACTATAACCTCGACACTATACATCCGTTTTTAATTGACTTTTTCGATAACACTCGACGTTATGTTTGCTGGTATTTTGATCACTTCATTCGATAATATCCGACGCGGATATTTGCTGGTATTTTGATGACTTTTCCGAGAATCGGAATCCATGCCCTTTATGTAGATCAAAAAAACTACTTCCTTATTACTGTTGCTCCCGACTTATGAAATGTTTTAAAATGTTCCTAAATAAATTCTCTTTACAGATATCAAACAATAATTTCCGTACATATTTTGTTTTGTTACCACGAATGTGTTTCTTGTTATCGTAATGCTTGAAGACTTCTTGGCCGAAGATGACCGTTTTGGATTACGATGTGTTCACCTTTTGCTAGGCTTAAGAGATGCCTTCATATCAGCAAAGTCCTGTAGTCCTTTGTTACATCGTAGAAGCTTCAAGACTGACTTTAGGTTGCGGTTCAATGTTCTTTGCCGTAAACCATATCATTTAATTCATGGAACAAAATTAGTGTTTTAGTGTAAGCGTTATTTGAAGGGGAATACCTTGGCATTACAATTCTCCCTTGATACACGAAAATTACACTGACTTTAAACAAAATTCTGATGCGAAATCATAATAATACATCCCAAAAATGTAAGTAACACTTATTTAACATAATCAAAATTAAACCTATAATATGTCTTAAAATATATCACAAAATAAATGAACATCTCAACGAGATCTTTTTTTAAATTTAATCAAAAATTTAATTAAAAACTGTAGAAAAATTAGAGTTATGTTTTGACATACTTTGAAAAATTTCATTCGTGCTAGATACTTCACTCTTAGAGTTTTTTCGACGTTGGTGAATTCAAAGGAATCTGAGGAACGAATAGGTGGCGCTAAATGCAATATATATTTTTACTTACTTTTAAAGTATTTTATTTCTACGCCAGCTAAGGCAGGACTTTTTAATCTTGGCCTTGCCTCAACCTATTATTTAAAAAATTAAAGAGCTGTCAAAATTTTACGTGAAGGAAACGCCCGATAAAACAATAGTTGTAATACGCTTCGCTGCGTGATTCAACTATTTCACACTTATGCGAATTGCCCAAGCAACACGCCGAAATACAGTATAGTTTGATATACTTGTATTCAACCATCTTTTGGTAATTTTTTGTTTATGGTATCTTTATTAAAGGCTTACTACGGTCAGTATGTATATGTTTTAAGTTATAATGTATAAAAATTATAGTAAGATATGTGTTGTGGCAAGTTTGGTTAAATGGTCTTATTTTGAGGTCAGGAATCTGTGTTAAGCTATGTCCATGGAATTTAGAGGCACTCTGTACAAATTTAATAACATCAAAATTTATGTTTTACTTCCGTTTTCCGTTTATAGACACTTGTGACTAATACATCCTGATAAACAGTATCATTTATTACATTATGTAACTAACTAACAATCGCTTCACTTGTATTTATGCAAAAATTCAAATAAATCGAGCCAATTAACGTAAATGAGTGTACATATATACAGTCCGATTTTTCTTCGCCAATTAGCCATTTGTGTACTTAACACTGTCAGCTTTTCTATATGAAAGTACATACTTTGCAATCCGCATGCTGTTAACAACAATCATTACGTTCGTTAAAATTTTTCTGCCGCACTTTAATTAAAATAATTCTGTTCTGTAATTACCTGCTAAAGATTAATAAACTGGCGTGGTGAACGTTGAAGCTGAAATCTGAAAAAGCGGAGAGTCTTTACATCCGATGTTGTAGTAAAATTATTGATATCTGAAACCTACAACGTAAACGAGAGGAACGTAATATTTAATTCTTATCCGCAAATGTAAATAAATCCGTTACAAGTCAATAAATACGGAAGTAATGAAAGTGATACAAATATTAAAATACTATGTCTCTGTGGCAGCACAAAATCAGGAAGTGGGTATGTTTCTTATCAAAACAAAAAATAATCAAAAAAAACAGTTCTCAACGGTATGAACAGCTGTTTTTTGGAATTAAAAGCAAAAATTAAATAACCGTAGCTTTCATATTACTATTTGAATAACTTTTCACCTAAAACACTAATCAACCGAGGCTTAAGCTCCTGTAATTTTTTAGTTATTGATTTTTTGCCAAAAATTTATTAATGAAAAAAAAGTTTAATTTAATCTCCTCTAGCTACTCTTTTAATTTTCTCCATACGTTATGAGTCAGTCACTCAGTATAAAAATACAAGACGTAAAGCAAAAATTATCGTAAGATGTAACAGTAATTAACTGATGATCGTCTGTTTGTTTGTAATGTGTGATCGACAGGTAAACACTAATTACAACAATTATTACAATTATTGCGGCAGTTATTGCAGGTGAAATGTTTATAGAATACATTTTTATGAACCCTTACACAGCAGCTAATTTAAAGACTGCATTCGTTCACGAATTTACTTAGACCTTATATGGAAGGCATAATGAGCCCGGCGAACAGAGGACAGGACGAATTACACTGGAAAACTTCCAGAGCATAAATCCCTTTTTCTGTAATAAACGTCAACTTTAAGCTTTCATCGTTTAACAGACATGTCTTACATAAATAGAACGTATTTTCTCTCTTCATTCGCATCGACGTTACATAAATTCTTTAGCGGCTTTACTTTCATCGACAATATCGTGTAAAAATTGGAGCATGACGATAACAAGTGAATCTATTGTCTATTAAAGATTCCATATCGCTTTTTGCGTATTTCACTACTACATAAAGAAGAGGAGATGTATATAACAACTTTGACACGAATAACAAGTGGAACGGTTACAAAATCGTTGAGAAGTCTTGAACTTGCACGCGTAAGCAAATATGCAATTATTTATTAAAAGGAATTATTACGTGTAATTACGTGTTATTAATATAATTAATTCCATTTGCGTAGTACTCGAAGAAACTTCAATGCTGATGAGGTAAAATCAAGATTCTTTCAGCCATAACTTAACAACCATGATTAATTAACTTTTAAAACGCTTGTTATTCTGTCGGAAGTTAACCCTCGATTATCATAATTATCTATGTTGAGGTATTCAGGAGAGATTTTGATCATTCATCCATGTATTGAAAAAATATAAAACAATCGAAGCATATAAACATATTAAACGGGGACTTCCATTATCAAAGAAAACATCATCAAAGAAAAGCGATCTGCTTTGTCCTTACTAAAATCTCTGCTAAAATTTACGCGTACAAAACATACCTCTTTGTTCTTTATTATTAATAATTGTAGTCGACTCTTGTCCGATGAATGGTGCGATTGTGGACATGTTAATTAAATATTTAAGCTCTGTAAGTGGAAGTGATACACATGTTTATTCAACACCCCTTACCCTATTTGATGTTTTTCCACGTTTGTCTCACTTTTGATCAGTGGCGGCTTTTCAGGGTAGGCAAGGCAGGCGTCGCCTACTCTAACATTTTATAAAGAATTAAGTATTATATTTAAAATTAATTACAAATAACTCATTGTTTATTTTTATGTTGATATTTTTGTCAAACAGGTAATAGCGGTCCATTTCTGAACGAATCCTAAGTTGCATTTCTGAACGGCTCCTCCGTTGCATATGATGTGGTTGGTCGGTAGCGGTAGAATAGGCGAAATAATTTTTCACCTAAAATCCTCATGAAAGTATCACGCGATTAATATGTTTATCTCTTTCTATTCCACTACTAGACTGACGTGTAGTAAAATGAATAAGTACGATGTTAGGCGACAGATCGTATCGCCTTGGGCTATTCGGAAATATTCGTTCAAGAAACGTTTCAGTTTGGTTATTCCATAATTTACGTTTGAATCAATTTAAATATTGTGAATATTATTATAATTTATTATTATCGTCATGGAGCATGGATGTCCCATGTGAAATTATAGGTACTTTTTTTTAGAAATGTCCTTTTCATAGAAATATTTTTCTTTGGGTAGACAAAATTAATTTTCAATGCCGATAAAAGATTTCAATTATTTCATCGTTCGTTTAAGACTACTTAGTACGAAAATCATAAATGGTTGTGTGGAAACAATCTTAAAAAGGCACTTTTTTGTTGGCATAAAGAAATATTCTTTTATCAAATGTCAGACAAAATGCTTGGAAAACGATGAAATTCACAAAAAAAATAGAATTCTCTTAACATGCTTAATAGACGTAAGAGTAACTTTGGCAAAACAAGCGCTCTCATTTCGAGATGGAAGTAAAAGGTTTATTTAGTGCTAGCAATTTTGTAAAAAGAAATTAATTTATAAAACTTAAGTATGTACAGTCGCGAGAATTAAATTTTGGTCGTCAATGTCAATCAAAACGTAAATTTCTGCAAAGTAAAAAAATTAAGCGTCCTGTTTTGGCAACCAATAACGACCAAAAATTATTGCTCGCGACTGGACCTTTAACTATTTCTTTTTCACTGTATCGCCTACCCTGGATCATTAGCTACGAGCCGCCACTGCTTTTGATACAAGTAAAAGTGAGACTAAAACGCGAAAAGAATAAATAGAACTAATAGAGTTGAATAAGCGAATGTATCATTTTTACTTACAGAGCTTAAATTTCACCACAATCGCACCAGAAATCTATGAGAAATTTTTAAACTTTAAGCGGACACTTAATATCGGAAGGAACATCCAACATTTCACTATCGCCTGATAGCTTTATCAGGAGTGTTCCTTCCGATTTTACAGTGTCCGTTTAAAGTTTAAAAACTAATTTCTCGTTAATTTATGCACTTTATAATGCTTTAGAACGTTTTGCTCGAAAACGTTTTCGTTTTATCTGGGTGGCTTACACGAAATGTTTTATATTGCAGTAAATCATTTTCACTTCATCAGTTTGAAATAGCGTGTTGGGGGACCGACTATGTCAAAAAGTTGTAATGAACACCGACTTGATTGGTACTAGATTGAACACGGTGGACCAATTGCATTTTCTCTATGGTCCACAATGGGACAGAATTTACAAAAAGTGGTCAAAATTGATTTTGTAAAAGTGCTCAGTATTTTTTCACAAATTTGTTATTAAGTAGTTGATTCACCCTTTCCTAAGATAAGATCATTAAAGAACCCTCTTGCCTGATATTCCACCTCAAACTTACCCTTTAAATCGTAGGCAGCGCTTTAGAAGTGAAGGCATTTTCTACGGAAATTTGGTGCTTTACCACAGCTCTACATACAGAATTTTTTAAGTGAGACTTTGTTCATTTACAATTCAAAATAAGTACTATAACATGTAGAGTTTCATTATTCTAACAATATTAATGTATTTGAAATATACAGTGAGAATCTTGTAAGGCTGCACATTGACGAAAATTACGTGATCAGATAATACATTTCTGAATCATATAAAATTGCACATGGGGGTTTTAACATTACGTTGCTATAGTTACTACTTAATTCTTAATGCTGAATCATTTACAAATCGCACATAGGAAGTATTAAGGAAGGGAATAATTGATCTATCCGGAAATTTGGCGGCAAATAACGCAAAGACCTCTGTCAATGAAGCTCCATTTGAGAATAATGTGTACCTACATTTCCACTTTTTCGGCGGTTGTATACATTTTACAATAAATCGAAATTTAATTCAATCTGACAATTCAAAATCAGTAGTGTCATTACTAACAACGCACGGTAACCATGGCGAATAAAATAAATTTAAAAATAATGTAATAATGCTTCCGTTGATAATAATTACTATGTGCAGTCCTATAAGATTCTCAGCGTATGCTTTTCAAGCTGTTTCATGAACATGTTTTACAAGAATTATAATTTTGTATAAAGTTTAATAAAATTCCTCACGAGTCCCCACTTTCATTTGTGTACCAAATAATAAAGAAGAGCTTACACTAAAATATACACTGAGAATCTTATAAGACTGCACATAGTAATCATCAATTTATTTTCTTCGCCATGGTTACCGTGCGTTGTTAGTAATGACACTACTGATTTTGAATTGTCAGATTCAATTAAACTGTTTTCTTGATTTATTGTAAAATGCATGCAACCGCCGAAAAAGTAAAAATGTAGGTACACATTATTTTCAGATGAAGTTTATTGACAGAGGTCTTTGCGTTATTTGCCGCCAAATTTCCGGATAGATCAATTATTCCCTTCCTTAATACTTCCTATGTGCAGTTTTTAAATGATTCAGCATTGAGAATTGAGTAGTAACTATAGCAACGTAATGTTAAAACCTCTATGTGCAATTTTATATGATTCAGTAATGTATTATCTGATCACGTAATTTTCGTCTATGTGCAGCGTTACAAGATTCTCACTGTATATAAAATTTACTTACTACTATTTGCTGTCTTATGAGATACAAATATTTCTACACCATCATTAAAAATACAACATGCTGAAGAAAGTAATCTCTTGGAAACACTTGAAGATTGAGGTCTTGGAAGTAATAAGATGGTACCTTTAATATCCCATACAACGTTCCTGAAACATATTTTGCTCCATCTTTCAAGATATAAAAGATATTTTAAATAGAACCGTGAAAAATCCTGGCACGACAAAATGGTTTCTCGCATTTTTCTGGAAAATTTTATTATCTCTGGGGATCATTTTTTTACTCTAGTCAATACAGATTTTAAACGTCAACTACAAGCCCTAACAATAAATTTTCGGGCAGACAGTTATTTTTCAAGTATCTGTTGACTTTTCTGGTTACAGTTATAAAAAAAATATATTATGCAGATTTATTTTAAGACATACATTTCCTAATTAATATTTCGACTATTAATTTTTAACTTGTTTATATTGTCTTATTATTACAGTTAATTTGATTGATTCATAAAATTTGCTGGCAACTAATAATTCAGGGTTTAAATTTTTACACTTTAAAAACAAGGAAACCATAAATCGTTGTCAATGCAAGTTAATTGTTTATTTTAACACTAACAACCAAAAATTTATCAAAAATATAGCTCATGGCGTACCAGCTACTAAAAAAAGTACGTGAAATTATAATTCGGTCATATGCCGCGGGTAAAACAGTAAAAAAAACTTCCGATGAACTCGAATTTATTAAAATCGACAATTGGCAGTATAATAAAAAAGTACAGAGAAACTGCAAACATTGATATTCGTGGTTCTGGAAGATCAAGAATTGTAGCAGAGAACAACAAAGAACTCTCACCAAAATTTGCAAAGCCACTTTAAGAGAAATTCAGTCACAATGGAACGAAGAATCTGATATAACAGTATCTAGGAAACACCGCCGACAATGAATACACAAATCCGGCTATGGTTTCTAAAAAGTAAATATCATTTATTACATTCAGTATTCGTTTAAAGTCAATCGTCGTCCGCATATTTAGTTGTCAGGGCTCGTATAATTCGCCATAAAAAGTATACTGTGTTATTTAAAAAAATCGAAGAAGGCTTAGCCGCTTTAAAACAAGTGCAGATAGAGGTCGCTGGAGTTGTCCAATTTGTAGTTCTTAACATTCAATGCAACTTTTTTCAAAGACTTCTTGCTCTATCTTTAAAAATGGGAAAATTATTTTGAAAATGCCGAGCAGTAACTCACCCTGAATATACCAAACTGAAAATTATTTTTAACCGATAGTTTATGTTTGTTGACTCATTTTAAGATAATTAAAACCAAAAATGGAATTTTGGCCACTTTTAGGGTGTTCTGTCCTGCTATGCGGTCACCGGACTTAATTCCGCTCAATTTTTGTTTATGGTGGAGCCACGTGAAAACGGTTGATTGTATGAGCAGGAAATAAAAATCGACGGTAAGATATTCGGGAATTCAAAATTTGGTCACGACCTCTGGTAACAGAGGCCTGTATTCATAATAGAAGGGTGAATTTTAAAAATTGATTTTAACTTTTTAAATATTTATTTCAGCCTTTCGTATACAGGGAGATTCAGGCAAACGTTTCATTAAAAGTTTACGGACTTCTCCTTTGAATTTCTCTGTTTCATATTTTGCAATTATAAGTTAACGATATGGATCTATCAAAATATAATATTTTCAAATTTCGGACACTTCCGCTCATACCGGAATACCCCAATTTTTAATGCATTTTTGAAATCTTCATAAAATTCTACAAATATTTTGTGCAACATGTGAAAAATTAACCGTTTCCGAGATATTTTCTTTTTTTTTTAATAATTCAGACTTGCAGAACCTTGGTTATACCATCTTTGTTCAACAAAAACCATGAAGCCCATTTTTGGCCTGTAGTAGGCTACAGTAACATTCTTTCAGATCATGTCCAGTTTTGCACTTAATTGCTTACAGGCTGTTTGACAAGTAACTTCTATTCGAACTAATTTCAACTGTCGAAAAGTCTTGTTTTTTGAATGGAACGGCTGGTGTATTTTTAGATGATGTGACTCAGGATTAAATGTTCTTTCATACTATATTAGCATTCCCTATACCTGTCTCTTATAGGTAACTCGTTATCGATGATTTCATTTTAAAACGTATTTTTTTCCATTTTTCGGTATTATTTTTAAATACTGGGCTATGAAAAGTAGACGAATTATAATTTTTGAAATCATCTGTCTAGTAGAAATTAAAAAAAGAACAATTTAATCCCTACGAAGAAAAAAAAAATGAATAATCAAGCACAGATATATTAAAGGTATTTGATGATAAAAAATCGACAATTCAAGAAGTTAATAAAAAAAGTTGTTATATCGAGGTAATTGCGTTATTACTTGTGTATGTAATTTGTGTATTATTTTTAATATTTCTGATTGATTTATTAGTTTTCTAAAATTTTGTATTCTAAGTGTAAATTTCTCCTTGTAAATGTGTAAACAGTCATACCAAAAATGCAATATGGCATATGTAAACAAAAAGTTCATATGATAGATGTGTATTTAAATATTATTTGTCGGTTTTTAAAATGAAATTGAAATTACAGTCAGAAATTAATTTAAAAAACCTCAGTTTGTTAAATTTTCATAGCACACTATTCAGGAATAATACTGAAAAGTGAAAAAATTGAAGTGTCAAAGAGAAAATCATGAATAGAAACAGAAAGAGTAAGAGATGGGTATAGGGAATGCTAATACAGTTCGAAAGAACATTTAGTTCTGATTCTTATGGTATAAAAATTACTGGGTGTTCTATTTAAAAAACGTGACTTTTCGACAGCTGAAATCAGTTCGAATAGAAGTTACTTTTCAACCAGCTCGTAAATAATTTTGTGTAAAATTAGGTATGACCTGAAAGCCTATGGGCATAGCCTACTACAGACCAAAAATTGAAATTATGGCTTTTGTTACACAAAGATTGCAGCATCATAAACAAGGTACTGCAACTTTGAACTTTTTTTAAAAAATGGAAATATCTCTAAAACGGCCAATTTTTCTTGTATCATGTTACACAAAATATTTTTAGAATTTCATGAGGATTTCAGAAATGCAATAAACAATAGGATATTCTATTTAAAATAAGAAAGTTGACAGCAACTTCCGGTACAAGCGGAAGTGCCCGAAAGTTGTAAATATTATATTTTAATATATCATCTTGGATAACTTGTAACCGCAATATATGAAATAGAAATTCAATGAGGAAGTCCGTGAACTTTTAATGAAAGAGTTGCCTGAATCTCCCTGTATATATCTTACATGTTCATTGAAATTTCTTTGACGTACTGGATCACGGCAATACGCTTTTAGAATTCTTTTTTTTTATATCTGTAGTAGTTGCCCAATGGGGCCCTAAGTCATGGACTTGTCAGAACTTCAGGAGCGCGCGTGTATTTTGTGTGTGTAAAGTGTTCCATGGCTTATTTCCAAACCGTTGAAGAGGAAGCAGTGTCGAATGTTTTCCCCAACACTGAAGGACCGATCACTCCCGAGAAATATCTCGAACGCGGTGCGAACCCACGACCGACCCAAGATTGCAAGGCCGGTCCTTTACCATTTGAACCGTTCAGGCGTTATTTAAATGCATGTTTTGAATGCTCGTGCAAGTTAATAAAATCAAAAGTAACTAACTCTGTCAATAATATCGAATTATCCTCATAATTTATTTACTACACAAACAAATAATTTAAAGACGGATTATGGAATTGCAAAAAAGTAAAAATAAATAAATTTACATATCTCCAGTACTTACAAACTGTAATGATCTTGACTTTTCAAATCTGTATGGCTGTTAATTCCCTTCGATTGCAAGGAGTTTGGAAGAGAATGATCCGGGTTGGTTTTGTTAGAAATATTTTTGTACAAGTAGTAAGAACGGTGAGCAAAATACATTACAACTTCTTATCGCAAATTATTGCATGGAGGCAGGACAAAGTAATTCCAAGCATTTGTAGAGAATGCCGATTTGGAAACTCCATGTTATACGTATATCTACAATTTTTTTTGTTGCAAATTGTTTTTGATATATTTAGTTTATTTACTTCATTAAAACTGACAAGGAAAAGGATTGAAAAAAGGAGACTAGGTGCTTGGAGAAAGAATGTCGAAGAAAATAGGAAGAGAAGACTGGAGGAAAATTCTGTAAAATATGAAGAAACACCAAAGAGTACAGAATTTGCGAAAGTAAGCAAATTATTTTACCCGGTGTTGAATTGATTTTGAGACATTGGGATTTAACATGGAAAATCAGAGATTTGCGAATATTGGCTTCCGTAATTATTTTACAATACAATATTTAGTACAAAAGTTTTAGTGTAATAAAAAGCCTTTCCAAACTAATTTTTCCTTATTTTAATAAAGTCCTCAGGTGTTGAAATAAAACAAGGAAAAGAATTAAAAAAAAATCATTGTAAAATAGCATAGGCATGAAAGGATGGAAGCTGTTCTCTTAAGCGTATCAGAAAATAAAAATGTATCCTTACGGGAAATGGGTCAAAATTTGGAAATGCATTATTCAACAGCGCAAAAATTTTTTAAAGCACAAAATAAAGAAAAAAGAATGCAATTTTGCGAAGCTTTGATATAAAAACAAACAATGACAGAAACTTTATATCTCGAGTATTATTCAGTGATAAATGTACGTTCTCCCTGAATTGTAAACCAAATCGAGAAGAAATCATTTATCAAGGGCTAAATATTTTTCCTATAGAGAAATACTTAGTACCGAGGCAGTGTAAATGTATGGGTTGGTATATTAGATCCTCACATATTAATTGATAAATAACATGCTGCTAAAGTTGCTTATACGTCTGTTAAGGAAGACCCAACGAAGTATCACTTTATAATTCACCTTTTCTTCTGTGTTGTTAACATTCATATTGAGTTTTTATGTAAGAGTAGTTTTTACAAGTAAAAATTCTAACAATTTTTATTGTCGAATTTTGTTTACTTTCATTTTAACATTTCATAGCTATTGCTATTTTACACTGATTTTGAAAATCTTTTTCCTGTTTTATTTCAACACCTGATAATTTTATTAAAATAAAGAAAAATAAATTTGGGTAGCATTTTCTTTACTGTAAAACTTTTCTGTTTTTCTTTAAAATATTTAAGGAGTCAATATTCGCAAATCTTTAATTTCCCATGTTAAATACCTGTCTCAAAATCAACTCCTGGTATGTATAATATTGTTTGTGAAAAATATTCCTGGAATATAAATTAGTTAACTTAATTAAACACTGAAATTTGATTTAAATATTATTATCTTTTAACAATGAAAAATGAAAGTAATTTGCTGTACAAGGAACGCGGAATAAATTTTTTGCGCACGTCAAACGCAGGAACGGAAAAGTTTTTTGCAAGAACCATGATCACGGCGACGAAACAAGCAGTAAGCTAAATAACCAACGTGTCAACATTATAACTGAGAAATTAGAACGTGTTGTTTTTTTTTTAATACCTCAGGCGAACTCGACATATAAATGCAATGATACTAGAAATATATATAATTAATTAATAACGTCAATAACTACTGTCAATACCGCAGTTCCACTAGTTCGAGGTAATCACTCACAAAAAGCATTCGCTTTCTCGAGCAAATATTTGCTAACTTTTGATTTAATTACAGATGATAAAAAAATCTGCGTAACGTGTGGCAGGTAAAAACTGCCGCTGCAAAAACGAATTTTGGATTCTTTAAGTGGTATTGCGAAATATAGATTCGTGCGTATAAAAACTGATTGTATAACGGTAATAGGAAGTCAATCAACCCAATTAATATGCGAAGAATTGTAAGCCAACTTTAATTACTTTGATTATCGAACCAACTACCTACATATAAGCTCTTATTAATACTTACTGTTACGGGCAATTTAAAATTCAAGCGCCTAAAATTTGTCCAAATTAACGAAACACTTGATGTACCTATTTTTTTAATGTAATGTTTGAATTCAGAAAGTAATAAATGCAACCAACACAGGCGCAAACTTTAAAGAAAACAGTGTCACAGTTAAGGCAAATCGCTATCATTTCAACGGTCAATTAATTGGGAAAGTGTATTTAACCTTGACATGTGCTACAGGCAATAAACTTGTACTTACATATCCGTAAAGTGATCGATTGAATGTTAACAATAAAATAACTTTTAATTAGATTCGGTTGTCTGGAAGTAAGTAAAGAATGCTCAAAAAATGATTTTTGTAATGTATCCTTCGGACAAGGTCAGTAATTCCGATCTAAGTCAGTGCGATTATAAATTTAAGTAGGTTATAAATTAGATACTTTTTATTTGGTAAAATACATCTTGGACGACTGTAAAATTAAATGACTTTGAAGAAAGTGATAAGAATGGACTAATAAAATTGTATTTAGAAAATATAAACAATGACAAATGTTATGTTATGTTTTTTTTTCTTCAAAAGTCATTGTCCGCTATTCAATTTAGTCTGAATAAATTTAAAGATTATTTTAAAATACATATATTCAAAAATATTCATTTACAACTCTAATTTATGTTAACCAAGATGTTTGATGCTAAAAAAATTCTAATTATAATCCTCAAAATGATAGGCACTGTACAATTATAAATTCACCGCCATGATATAACACACTAGATGTAAACGCATTGATTGTACAATTTTTTTTATTTTTTAATTTTTCTGTAGCAGGTAGCTTAATACATCGCCCCGCGTTAGTTAAAATATTTATATCATTATATTTAATTACACAGAACGACAGTTTTAAAGTATTTGTTTACACGTTCTCAGCCATTTTTCAGAAAAGTGAATGGCGTAATTCATTATTTATAAATTTTTTCTGCAATATAAATTACAGCGGTAAAAATAATAAATTTCCATGTAAATGTATTAATCGCAGCAAATTGTTCTTTATTATCTTTGTAATAGATCGTTTATGCTCATTAGCATATTTAATTTTATGAATGCAGATTTGCTTCTAATGACAAAACTTATCCAATAATGCTTTAATATTTTTATTTTAAAATGATTTATTATTATACTTCTGTTTTAATTAATTTCTTTATGGAATTAAATTTTAATTATTTTTTACTACAAATAAAAATTTTATTCATACTCCTATTAAAGCAGTGACATTGTATTACAAGAGACGAGATGACGAAAGACGGGTTCAATGGGATGGGTGCACACAGGATGGTATTCAAGAATTTAAGCTCAATGTGTTTTGTAGACGTTTTTGCATAAAATTTAATAAATTTTATGAAAATATAAATAAATAACAAATAGATTTTCGCTAGATTCAAACTCTTTGAATTCAGACTACATTCTCATAAATCAGTCAATTGTAACATGAACGATTCATTCGGTTTTTCATTTTTTTCTTAGCCCTTATTATTATTATTATTATTGTTAACGTGAGAACCTTTAATATTTTATCTCCACATTAAGTTGAGAAAGTCTTAAAACAACGTTCTCAACAAAGTTACACAAATCTTATTGTACAAAAATAAAATGTTAATTTGCTCTCAATTCATTCAAACTATTAGCCAGCCATATCATATGATTAAAATTGATTTTGATTGGTAAATTCACGCGGGTGTTAGACAGACGTGTTGCAATCTAGAATATAATTAGCCATAAAAAAAATTAATAGCATCATTATGTTGATACTACAAATTCGGACAGGTTGCATTACACACATCAACATGACAAGCTAAAAGATTTCATAGATTAACGAATGCTTTAGAAATAGATACTCAATTATGTCGTGCTTAATTTTCTACTTCGAACGCGTACGGCCACCAATTTGATTGTTATGTCGGCGTGCACATTACCCAGATTATAAGTATAATTAAGAATTAATAGCTCAATTTATTGGACTTTTACTTAGAATCAGTTAACCACGCCAGCTTTCAACGGTGATTTAATATACGGAATGTTATATTGCATTTGCCGTTTCATTATCGCCAGTACGCTGTAACATTTTTAAATATGCAAAAGTATATTGTTCAAGTTCAAATTAAGTGTAACACGATTTGCCATTCTCTGTCACCTTCAATGATAATAGGCGCGAGACCACATATTATTTCGAATTAACATGCTTGTTGCCGAGATAAAATCGGGGGCCACACAATTTGAATTTGAAAACTACATATCTATAAGTGTTCATTTTTCTGAAAGTTGTCTTAAGAGTTTTTGTGTTTTAAACTTTTAGCTTTCTCTATGAGTGATATGAAAATGAGGTTCGACATAAATTTTTTTTACTAAATGAACGGTGCAGGGAAAGAACGTGTCAAGTCACATTTTTATAATTTTAAAGGAGAGCATTTTGAAAGTTTCTCTACTTACTGCTGTTTACGTATTTTTCTTATACTGTTCTTTATACTTTTTCTTAAATTTTTATTTTACTTTAAAGCTAAGAATGCAACAAAATAAAGAAGTATTAGGTGCAATTTAATATAATTAAAGAAAAAAGAAAGTAACATACTAAGTTACAGGGAAAAAACGTGTTTAGTCCAGAATTTAACTGAGTTTTCACAGTAAAGTAAACACAAATGAGGCAAACTGTCGTAATATATTTTAGCAGTTGGATTGTCGCATATTTTTCTTTGGAAATTTACAGCTTCTCTGTAAAAGAATGAAAAGTATCTATTAATTCAATTCTTGTCTCTATAAAAAAAAGACTGTACGAATAGTTATTTAGGTACGTTAAAAGTACGGAAAGTGACGTTTTTGTAAAACTAGCAGTTAGTTCCGTTGTTAAAATTTACATGAAAGCTTGCAGGCGACTCAAGCATCAACATTATAGTTATACGAACGCGTCGTCATACCAACGCGAGTATTATGTTCTTGCTTGTTTAAATATACAGAATACGTAAAAAGTTGTTGTGAAATGTATGTATTTGAGATGGAACATTAAACTGTTCTTATTACTTCGTTAGTGTATCTCTTTGTGTTCTTCTTACAATCAAGCACTTCTGCTAAGAGGTTATGGGCCCAGGACATACACACGCGGTCGTATTTTGAAGATTCAAGATTAGTGCCAGTTTTGGGACAAACCGATAAAGTGCGTGATAAAGATGAGTACCAGCAGCGTCGCACGTATTGAGCAATTAAATAAAGAAAATTTCGATACGTGGAAAATCCAGGTACGTGCTATTCTGATCAAGAATGACGCATGGGAGTACGTCAGCGGATTACGAGTGAAGCCCGATGATCGTGGGAATAATGCACAAGAAATTACTCAGTGGATCCAAGGAGATTTGAAAGCGCAATCAAATATTGTGTTAGCTATGACTCCATCAGTGATCAAGCTAGTAAAAGGCTGCAGTACCGCAAGGGAAATTTGGACGAAGTTGGAGGAGACCTACGAGTCGAAAGGGCCGGTACGGAAAGCTGCTTTGTTAAATCGACTGATTTTTCACAAGATGCTGGATGGTGACGATGTGCGTGAAAGTTCTCAAGAATTTCTTGACATCGTCGATAAATTAAATGACATGGGCATTGAAATAAATAATGAGTTGCTCAGTGTCATGCTCCTGCGAAGTCTTCCGGAGAGCCTTGAGGGTTTTCGTTGTGCAATTGCATCGCGAGATGATCTTCCAATACCCGAGACTTTACGTGTCAAGATGCTGGAGGAATATGACATGCGAAAAGACGACGGTAGCAAGACATCGAATCAAGTTGCGATGGTGGCAGGTAAATCTACGTTTAAAAGAAGAAAGCCGAGAAAAGGCATAGTTGAGAAGAACGAAGTCTTCAATACGAAGAAAATTAAATGCTTTAAGTGTCATAAATTAGGTCATAAAGCCAAAGATTGTAGAAATCAAACTAAACTGAAAGAACAATCCGCAAATCATATCGGAAATGTCAGTTTGTACGTCGCACAAAGTCCAAACGCCCTCGGAACCGTCGAAAATGTGTGGCATGGTGAAATGTGCATCGATAGTGGGTGCACGTCGCATATGTGTCACGACATTGACGCATTTGAGAAAATTGACGTTTCAGAACGAGGAAAACTAAATTTGGCAAAAAATTTACATGAAAGCTTGCAGGCGACTCAAGCATCGACTTTATAGTTATACGGATGCGTCGTCATACCAACACGAGTAGTATGTTCATCGCTTGTTTAAATATACACAATAAGTAAATAGTTGTCAAATGTATGTATTTGAGATGGAACATTAAACTGTTCTTATTACTTCGTTAGTGTATCTCTTTGTGTTCTTCTAACAACCAAGCACTTCTGCTAAGATCCGTAATATTTGTGTATACAGTCTGTCCCTGGATTTACTTCACAACACGTATAATGTAATGTAATAATAATTCAGTTTTCATATTTTGCAGTTCAGGTATGCTTGCTGCGAAATAAATGTGTGCCAAATTTGGAGAGATAAAGACAAATGCTAGAAAGAAAAATTGAAATACAGAAAATTACTAATAATAATAAAATTATAAATAATATTTCAGTAAAGTTGTAAAATATCAACGCCATTTACATATTTATTGACTAAAATACATAGAAAAACAAATGTGATTGTTCAAATAATAGTCCACACCTGTTGGCACCTGTCAGCGTTAATTTCTTGCAATTGTACAGAAATATTAATTTTCTGTAATTCATTTTTTTTCCTAGGGTGTTGAAATTTGGTATATCTCCATCATTTCAAACAGAAATCATTTTATCTTACTACAATTTTCTCCTAAATTCAAAAGGAATAGCACTTTTCCTACATAAATTCTATTTTTATTTTATTTAATTTTTTGTTCTTCATACGGACCGCGAAGTCAATCCGGAGACATACTGTATAGATTCAGATTCAGATTCAGATTCTTTATTGATACTGAGCCATTACAAACAATGGAAGTATACGTCAACATAAACTCTTACGTCTAATATTTCATACAAACATGTTATGTATGCGTTAGCTAAACTAAGCTAGAGTCTTCAAGGAATTCTCTAATGGAGTAATACCCTTTTCTGGCTAAGATCATCTTTATAGATTTTTTAAAAGAATTCAGGTTTTCAGCTCGTAACGATTCCGGCAGTTTATTGTAAAATTTGAGACCCATATACGTCGGTGATTGCTCAAATTTGGTGGAATTATGCGCTTGGACAGAAAGCGAATTTTTTTCCCTGGTGTTATAATCATGGAAACTAGAGTTCGTTTTAAATTTTTTGATGTTGACTTTAACATGTAGCAAACATTTATAGATATAAACTGACGGAAACGTTAACAGGCCGAAGTTTTTGAAAATATCTCGACAAGATTCCCTTGGTTTTAGGTTAAAGATCAGTCGCAATATCCGCTTCTGAGCTACAAATACCCTACTGCTGATAGGTGAGCTACCCCACATGATAACATTGTAAGACAAGTGGCAGTAACTCATAGCGAAGTACATGTTAAGTAACTGGGCCCGAGATACAATAGATTTCAATTGCAAAATTGCACAACAAGATTTGCTTAATTGCTTGCAGACACTTTCAATCTTCTGTTCCCAGTTCAATTGCTGGTTTATGAAAATGCCGAGAAATTTGGTAGATGCCGCTGATTCAATTAAACTGTTAATTATTTGGTAGGTTTCAGGCCCAGGATCTTTCCTATTAAAGAAGCGTAGTAAAACTGTTTTTTTGATGTTCAACATTAATTGGTTCTTATAACACCAGTCACTAAATTGTGCTGAAACCTCAGTCACTTTACATCTTAGTTCCTCAGGAGTCCGAGCTGAGACCACCACAGACGTATCGTCTGCAAAAATGGTAATGTGGTCAGCAGTGACAAATTTTACAACATCATTAATATATAAAAGAAAAATAAGAGGTCCCAGTACGGACCCCTGGGGAACACCGCTGTTAATGCTAAATTCGGAAGAGCGAATATTTTTTATTTTAACGCATAATTTACGTAAACTTAGATAGGACTGAAGCCAGTTAAGTACATTTCCACGGATACCTAAACTATGTAACTTAGCGCCTACAAAGTTAATATTTATAACGTCCCACTTCACAGCTAAAATTTTTGAAACAAACAAAAAAGGCAGCAAAGTACTGACAGTACAATAGAAATCAACAAAAACAAAAATCGGGGAAGAA
Organism: Prosopocoilus inquinatus; assembly: GCA_036172665.1. NCBI lineage: Eukaryota > Metazoa > Arthropoda > Insecta > Coleoptera > Lucanidae > Prosopocoilus > Prosopocoilus inquinatus. Next base: position 50,469,479 of record CM069870.1, read on the forward strand.
AACACTTACGGACTTTTCTTTTGTTCTTTCCCTGTACAGTTATTTTTCTTTACTTAATATTTTGAAACTGAGCATGGGTTTCTACTTTTTATTATATATTTTCGATAGTACAGATTAAAGTGTACAAGATACCATCAAAAACAGAAAATAAAAAATTTTGGTCTTACCACGTTCTTTTCCTGGACCCTTCAAATGACATTACTATCACGAATTTCTTAATTCTTAATTGAATGGTTATTATCCAATACCATTCATTAGTTAAATTAAAACATTTTATTAGTTTTTTAAAAGAAATTTAGGGTGGCCGAGTTTTTTTAGCGGTTTTGATAAAGGTGGAGGCATGAAAGTATAAATGTATTTCGTAACTTACAACACCAAGCAATTGTCACTTGATAAATTGTCAAGCAAAATATAAACAACAATCAAGTTGCTAAGTAATTACGTTTTGTCTTGCAACCTTTATCAAAAATTTATTTGGACATGTAGTACGTTCTGAAAAGATTAAATCAAATAACATGAAGAGCTTACATACAAGTAATCAAAAAAATAACTGATACGTATACCCTGGACCCTGTTCATCGGTTTTATTGCACATAAATATTAAATTAACTGTTAGGTAATAGGAGATTCATTACACTACATGAAGTTAAATAAATACCTTTCTTCCTGATTTATATACTTTCTCCTAAAACAGATTATTTTAAAATTATGACTGCACTTCCGCTAGAGAGCATTCTAAATTACTTTAGTTTATTTTCATGAGGTCTCAAATTGTCATGCGTTATTAAAATTTATGTATCAATATTTACGTGATTACACATCGGTAAACACAGTGAAATAAATTGAACCATTTTACAGTGAACAGAAAATATAATTAGAGAAATTGCTGAAAATTCTTCGGTTGTTTCAGTTTTGTACCTAAGTATAAAAATACACAGTGTGTTTCATGTTGAAAATATTTTATTTGTTACACAATTATAAACCACCATTTGACAACACTCTACATATATTAATAAGGAAACGTAATCTTTCTTTAACTACTATTTTGTAAAATTGACAGCAAGCCAGTAGGAAATGCGTTTTGAAATACAATATAGGAAATCCCATGTTAATTTAAAAGTGCTGGAATATTGCCTTCCCTAATTATTTTATAGCAAAATTCCATTTACGTTTTTTAAAGTGTTCTTCAAGATGAATCTGTCTGCGAAGTTTGAGAATTTTTATCTCGATCTATTTCGATATATTTAAAAAGAATCAGCAACGAAATTCAATTTATACTAAACTTTCAGCGGGGCCTTGATCAGTAAATGTTAAAATAAATTACTGGAAAAGTTCTTTCTATCAATTTTTTTCAGAAACGACTATATTCATTAATTATATGGTAGAGTTTTCACCATCATTAATCAAGGCTGTGCTGATAGTTTGGTATAAATTGAATTTAGTTCTAGTATCTTTCTTTAAATATCTCATAACTCAGTGTACGAAAAATTTTCAAACGTTACAGACAGATACATCTTGAAGAGCACATTAAAAAACCTAAATATTGATTCAAGCACCTTTAAATTAACATGGGATTTCCTATGTTGCGTTTCAAAAGGCAGCATCCTGAATGTATGACAGTATGACTGCATTTTCAAAGCATTTCCATTGGTTGAGGCATGACACTTTCCATTGATATCAATTTATTGGTAATAATTTCTATAATTTTGTATATTTATAATTGTGTAACAAATAAAAAATTATACGACAGACGCCAGGTAACCGCTTTTACCTGGGTTATAATGTAAAAGACTCACGCAAGTAATCTAGAGCTTCTAGTGTTAGTCGTGGTCAATTTTGTTGAAAATATCCATACTGTAACTCGTCATCCAATAATTAGTTTATAAAAACAGTTAAAATATTATTCCTGAAAAGTTCAGCCGTTATAGTTTCCTCAAAAAATCTTGAGCTAATTAAACACCTGCGAGTAACAGCAACCCATACTTCAAACTGGATGGATATAAGGGTGCTTCTGTAAAAGGGTGAAGATTATCTGTACTCCACAATCTAAAATTCTGCGAATTAACATGTTCAGACAGATGAAACCATGCTTCATACAAAAATAATTAATACAGTAAGTCATCAATATCGATCAGGTGTTGGAAATACCGTTAATAGTACTAAATTCTCTAATAATTTGCTGGCAAAATTTCGTGAAAAACTGTAGGTAATTCCAATTTTTTGAGAAAGCCTACCTATAGATTTTCTATACGCACACGTTGCCCTACGTCTTCAGCGGTATCTGCGTTTCTGAGAGAAAATATTCTATTTCCCATTTTACGTTCAACACTGCCTGTTGTTTAAATTACTCAATAATCTTTGTAATGGTAACATCATTATAAATATCAGAATATGTATAACTTGAGGAATTTAATCATGAAATTCAATGCTCCCTTGGAGACTGCATTCATTCTAATTAGGACCAAAATATTTCTACGAAGAGCTTGAGGACTTCAATGCAATCTAATCGATTTATAGCAAACGTTTTTAATTAAATTGAATTATAAGTGATGATCGCAATAAATCCATTATTGATCGTTTTTAGTTGAGATGATAAAGAATAGTTTATATTTACAAATTGATATTATTTCACAACAAAAAATATAGTGTGTTCCATTAATTATAATTATTATACGCAATTTTTCTTGATATCACCACTGTATCCTGAGTAAAACAGTTCATTTTTGCTAATTTAAATAATTTCTTAGCTCCAATAATAATGAAGTTAGCAATAGTGTGGTGGGAAGTTTGATCACCCTTTTTTACTAATTAGTTAGTGACAATATTCACTCCTAAAAAAGTACAATAACTTATTTTCTAGTTAAGCTAAACCATACTTTTTGAAGTTCTTAGCAAGAATTAAAGAACAATGACTTATTTTCTAGTTAAGCTTAAACAAATTTTTGCATTTCATAATAAGAACTGATAAAACAATTATAAAATCACGCTCTACATTAATACTTCTTATAATTACATTTATTTAATTCTCACAGTTATGACATTTCGAGCTTCTATATGACAACTATAGACCGAATTTTAGATAAAATGCCTTTCGTTAATCTTTGACGATTTTTTCGTATATCTTTTCTTTTATTAGAAATAGAATCATTTGACTATATTTTTTTTCTCCTAAATTACCTTTTTTCAATTTTTTTCAGCTAATTTGCCTTTTTTGACCTAAATAATACCTTTTCTTGCAAAAATAGTAATAATATATCATTAATATAATAAATTAGTATAACGGGTATTTTTTTCTTATTATCAGTAACGTAAATTTTTATCATGGAAATGATATTTATCCAATAACCGCGTTTAGAAAACTGCGGCACCTGAGTTGCTAACTCAGTTCGTAGACGTTCAACGGATGGTGCTCTTGAGCGAATAACACATCTGTTTGTTATCCTGCACTAGTTCACACTCAAACTATCTTCATTTCGTGTTAATGTATGAAGTTAGAACAAGACACAAATACTTTGAGTGAAACAAGTGCAGGATAACAAACACACCTAATGTAGCGCAACATTAAATTACGTGCTGCTGGAATTTTATAAGCTAAAAGCGCATTCGCTAAATAGGAATGCTGAATCAGCAACTTAGCTGCTGTGGTTTTCTGAGCGCGGCCCTTTCAAGAGATTAAAATAGGATAATAATATACTAATAAAGATATGCCGAAAGTTAAAAATATGTGACAAAAAGCCGTTCACAGTGGCTCAATCAAATAACTGACATAAATTTCATACAAATTAAAGGATGCTAAATGGTTAAATATGGAGAAACGCAGGAAACTCTAGAGTTACTGTTGCTTACATAAAATTTTTATCACGAATCATCCTGCGTATTTGTATAACAACATAACTTACAGATCTGATATTCATAATATTATCACTAGACATAGAGGTCGTATATCACCCCCATTTCATAAGTCTGTGCTCTTTGAGCGATCATTTACTTTTCAAATGTATAAGTTTTTTAATAGTGTGGGACTTCATCATTCAGTTAAACTTATCTACTTTCAAGAAGCAGTTTACGAAAGATTTATTTCGAAAGCAGTGTATTACTGTTGGGCAGTCATAATAATTTTACTTCGGTTAATGTTTTTAAATTATCTATTGGATAGAGCGTAAACATCGCAGACTTTAGAATTAAATTGGAATTTACAATTTAGGATTATTTTGTTTAAGTTAGGCATTTGGTTTTTTTACGTGGGCTGCTGGAAAATTTTCTCGAATCTAGTAGGTCTAGAATTGTTAGCGTTTATCAACTGTCATATTTGAAAAATTTGACGTTTTTCGCCTATAATTCTATTGACAGTTCCTATCAAGTGAACTAGTTTTGTTTGTACAGCATTTGAGAAAAAGTAATTTTGTGTAAACATGGAAATCTCGCGTGAAAATTTTCGTGATATGATTTTTTACGATTTCAAATGTGGTCTAACGCCGAAATAATACCTCGATCGGCTTCATTTGGCTTTTGGAGATGAAGCACCATCAAAGAGCAGTGTTTACAATTGGTTTGCCGAATTCCAGCGTGATAGTACCTCTTTCAGTGACGAATTTCGTGAAGGTCGTCCATCAACATCTGTTGTTGCCACTAATGTAGATGTTGTGCGTGAAATGCTTGAGCGAGATCGACATGTGACATATTGTGAGATTCAAGCATTCTTACCCATTGACATGAAAGCAATACACCAGATTTTGCATGATCATTTGAACGTACGAAAGCTTTGCAGTCGTTGGATCCTACACAATTTAACAGAAGCGGAAAAGCAGAGTCGTGTCAAATGGTGCGAAGAAATGCTCAAGAAATTCAATGGAGGTCGTTCAAATTTAGTTTATGACATCGTTACTGGTGACAAAACGTGGATATATTCGTATGAGCCAAAGTAAACAACAATCTACCGTTTGGATATTTCAAAATGAACCAAAACCAACAAAAGTTGTCCGTTCACGCAGTGCTGCGAAGCAAATGATTGCTTGTTTCTTTGATTTAACTGGACATGTAGCAACCGTGGCTTTAGAGGATCGAAAAACCGTGAATGCTGATTGGTATACTACAATTTGTTTGCCGGAAGTCATCGATCAAATAAGAAGAAACAATCGAAATCGACGAATTATTCTCCATCATGACAATGCCAGCTCTCACACAACCCGTCAAGCAGTTGATTTGCCCAACAAAAATGTTGAATTAATGACTCATTGTCCATATTCACCTGATTTATCACCTAATGATTTCTTTTTGTTCCCAAATATCAAAAAAGAAGTGCGTGGTGAGCGATTTTCATCGGCTAAAGCAGCGGTTGAAACATTCCGGACACTGGTTTCTGAGGTACCATCTTTAGAGTGGAAAACGTGCTTTAGAAATTGGTTCGACCGTATGCAAAAATGTATTGACCTCAAAGGCGAATACTTCGAAAAACATACCGTTTACCAAATTTCATACGCGTTTTTTCATTCCGTTTCCAGAAACTTTTAAACCGAGAGTTAGGGTTAACCTGTGATTGAAAAACCGGCCCTAAACAGTTACTTAATTTTAATATTTTATTTTATTGGTACTTTTCAAGTACATACAACGGAGAAAATAAAAATGTAAGTCCGGTCTTTAATGACAACCCAAGTTCTTTCAGTGCAAAATTATAATTCATTAGTCTAAGCACTGCGTAACCAAAGCAAAGCTTGAAACGTCCTGTTAATTATACTTATTGATGACAAATTTAATTTTTGTTAATGGATTATTCTACGGGAATCCTACTGGGGAGAGTTTTAAAAAACACGCTTAGTGCAGGCAACCATAAAAAAAATTCACTTTATCTTTCGTACCCAGTGCCGGAAATAATACAATTACGATTTTTCACTTTTCAATAATTGATGCATTTTGCAGTTCCTAAGATCCCTAACATCCTGTATTCTTTTGTATTTACGTGTAGCTAACTTTTCAGTACTTTCCTATTGAATTATTCATTGCAGAAATGTAAAGCTAAATTTACTATCTTATATCTTGCATTATCAATTCAAATAGCTATTAATCAATCTGAGTAACAGTCGTGGGCAGGCCGGATTCAAAAGGAATGTTATATTTATAAATCATAAAGTCATTGCTCTATTTGTGCCTATACTTTGTCAGAAAATAAAAGTACTAAATAAATATGAATAATATAACAAGTATTAAAATTGATTTGACAAATACCTTGGCATGACATAACATGAAACTTCAAATATTTTATCAATTAGTATTTCGATAATATAATATTTTACAGGAAACTTACATTTTATACATAATGCAACAGATGGTGTTTACTTGGTTTGTGAATAAATTATACATGCTGCTAGGAATTTGAGCTTTCATTAATTTTTATTTTAATACAAAGTACGATATACTTAATAAACTAATTTATTTAAAACGGAACAAAAACACTTCAGACTAATTTATTTCAATAGCCGAGCGTTCAGGTTTTCATCTTTCGCTTTCTCCCCTTTCTTCACCGGCCGACCGTTTAATATATCCCAGACTGATAACGAGAGAATTGTTTCGTTTAAGATGCCAGGGGCCTTATTCCCGAATCAAGGGAATAAATTCGTGACGTCATCGTGACGTAAATATCTTACGATTTATACCGGGTGGAAAGTTTCAAACCCGAACATAGCAAACTTGTATTGAAAACTATATTTCTGTGAATTACTGCTCGCCATTTGAAGATACAAAATTGGCAATGTTATTAAAGAAAAGAGAAAATTATGGACAATATTATGGTGTTTAAAATTATTCCTAAATATTAATACTTTCGGAATATAAATAAAATTTTCAAAATTTAAAGGAAACATTTAGTCGCCTAATGTCAGGTTTGAAACTTTCAGTTGTTTCAATTAATGGAAAATAATTAGTCAGTCAAAAAGTATTATGAATTATTGTACAGAGCAAATAATAGGTAGGTACTCTAGTCGTTTAAGTTGCAACAATTCTTTTTTAATCAATTCCACAAATCCAGTTGCCATCAACATTGTATTGAAATTAACAAGAATAAGTAGGAAAGTATTTTGTGAAGCAATGCATGAGCAAAGAAATAAATCCTAACAGTTTTTTTATCGTCAGTGTGCTACACAGATGAATGGAATTTTATTTTGAATAAGAAGCATATTGTACAAAATTCTGGTTATTGAATTGCAAACTTCAAATCTGACATACTAAGGCGACTACATTTTTCATTTGAAATTTAAAAATTTTATTTCTATTTCAAAAGTTGCTTACACAATAGGAATAATTTTAACACGTTAACATTGGCCTTATTTTTATCTTTCATTTAATACCATTGCCATTTTTGTATCTTTAAATGGCGAGCAGTAATCTACAGAAACGTAGTTCTCAATGGAACTTTGCTATGTTCGGGTTTGAAACTTTCCACCCGGTATAGTTTTGTATAAGAGCCCAAGTTATTTTGACGTCACGTTCTCTTGCGAGTTCGTTCCCTCGATTCGAAAATAAGGCCTCAAGAGAACGTCTCTACCGATTCTTCGATTATGCATTTATTTAAAACGCTCCATCCGGGCACGCCAGGCTCTGATATATGTAGTTCGCGGCAGGGGTTAAATCATCAAAATACTAATTGAGTGTAAAAAGCTAGTTTAACATTGATACCAATTCGATATAATTCGTAATGAGAAACAGAATATCAACCACTATTACAAATGTCAAAATGTAAAAGTGTTACGTTTGTGCTAAACTAATCGATTAATTTAGCACGAACGTAAATGACAAAACTTGAAATAAGACCAAACTGTCAAACTTTTCTTCACAATAAGAGAACGTTTTGTTTTTCCAAAGCACTCTTTGCAAAAAATTAAAACTTGGATTTTTGGTAAATCTTAGGAAGAGAGTGACAATGTGGTTACATTCGTTAATTGTTATCTATTTTTATTATGTATTTTGAGAATGCCATATTCGAATTCTCAATGAATAAAAAAGTTTCTGAATAATGTGGTAGTTAGAAGAAATTTGGTACGATTAGTTTATCGTGAAAAAATTAAAAACGAAAATCAGAAATTTTGTGCTCTTTGTGATATTTTCAAAAGTATTGAAGATATTTCAAATTTCTTTTCAGTTTATTATTCAGCACGAAAATGCGTAACTTTACTCTAATTTAACCAACTTCGTATGTCTTAAGATAAGCGTGATCCTCAAAGTGGCATTCGAAAAATGGACAGGCTGTATACAGGCTGTCATCAAATAAGTTTCACATATTAAAACTGTAAGTTCTTCATCACTTAAGAAAACGAATTCTGCATATCCTAATTTTTTTGGTGAAAAATGTAAGAAATTAAAGCCCCACAAGAGCCCAGAGTCTTTTTGTTTGAAAACCTCTGACCGATCGTGTGTGGATTTTTCTAAGCAAAACATTACATTATAAATAAAACATAAAGCAATAAAGCGTCATCGAAATGAAGGGCACTGGGTCAATAAAATCTTCGCTCAGCAATTCCATACCAAAAGAAAATAAACATCCATCACGTTTGTTTCATTACTTATTGGATTAATTAAGTTAATTTTCTGCTGACAAAAGTGTAACAATAAGTAAAAGTTACGTCGGTATTCATCGTCCCTTCATTTATGATTTTATTATTTTGTTTTGCTTACACTGTATAAATAATTGACATCGAGGAGTATCTGACAAAGAGCCTGTCTTTTACTTAAATTATTGTCGAATGTTTGTTCATTTTACGTATTTATTTATTTATTTAGTCATGTCGTTATTGAATAAAGTTTATGTTTATGTGATTCACACTAAGATCTAATTATTGTCGATTATCTAATAAAACAAATTTAATTCCATATAATCAGTCAGAGTAGATTTAAAATGGTCTTCTTGAATCAAATTGCAAACGTGGGCAACCACCGGGACACTATGAATTTGATATTGTGTTTACATAAAACATCACAGCTTTTAAAAATGCGATCAATCACTTGACCTTGACTTTTGCTGGAGTTTTATTTTGTGATGTCTTTAAGCACGATCGACCAGAAGTTCTCAAACAAATGTACCAACGCTCCTTTAGTAGGTAATTTTTTTGTTTTTGAGTTAGACCATTGATAATTGCGGCATTAATTCTCTTACATGACGAGGAACTTGCAGTATTAATATGTGAAACTAATTTGATTACACCCGGTATATTTAACACGAGTAGCCAGCAAACTAAAGTATTACAATAAAAACATGTCTATTCCTATGTCTTAAAATTTTTCTCACATACTTACGCTGTATATCGAAATCACGTGACTTCTGACAGATCAGAGTTTCTTCTGCAACTGGCTTTACATTTCAATATTAAGAAAATTTTTATTTCTATAATTTACAGAAATTTGTCTTTTTTATTATTTGATTTTACTAATCGTTTCCCTTAAAATATTTATCCAGTATATCCATTTTTTTTTTTAATTTTCATAGAATTTGAATAATTATTCGCGATAGCTTCTTCCATTCACACTCTTGCGTTACAAATGCGATTAAAAGATGATATCGAAAAGTTCAAAAGAATTTTTTATTGAATTTTAAGGTAAAAATCAATCATAAGAAAAATTTATAATTGGAGAACATATTTAATAACAGCGATTCACATCGAATTTAAGGTAACACAAAATTTTGAATGTTTGACTTCAAATAAATATATATTTTTCATTAAAATAGTTTCGAAAATTTGAGAATTAAAAAAAACGAATAGAAATATTCCATGGCGCCTTGGAAGTATTTTATTCAAATATCTAAATTTAAAATTTAGACAAAATTCGCGATTTATTAAGATTGTTAATTTGACATTGACTGGACTTTTTTGCTGGAATTTGACTTTAAAAAGCATCGTGGGCCCAGTAATTTTACCCCATCATCCCCGCTTTTGACACCTCTGAGTTTCCGACATTAAAGTTAAAGGTAATTATTTACGAAAGCTACAAGTGGATCAAACATTATAAATTTTTGAGGACATGTTCTACGATAAACTATAATTCAAATGCACTTAGAATTAATTGGGGCAACCACCTCGTTTTTAATTAAAGAAATGATTCAAATAGAGATGGGCCAGGGAACGAACCTGGTGCTTTCAAAAAATTAAATTTCCCACGCAAATCGAACAAGAAATAACCTTTTCTTGATGTTATTTAATTGTTTGCAGGTGGTTTACAGGTTTAATGTTTCATAGTGTGTGGTGAATAGCTGAATAGTAAAGTTTTAAGTTTAACCGGAAGTTTTGTAGCTTAAAATCTGAACAAAATGAGTAAATTTTTGAAATTAACGTAACAAAATAATTGTCTAGCGATAGTCCGTATAAAATATATTATATTTGGTGTCATTTTGAAGCATTTTTTTATATCTTATGTAAATGTAGGCACCGGTGCAAACGATTGCACCGGGTGGAATCCCATCTCTAAGTAATATTAAGAAAAGGTTATTTCTTAAACTTTTAAGTTTAACGGGAAACTTTGTAGCTTAAAATCTGAACAAAATGAGTAAGTTATTGAAATTAACGTAACAAAATAATTGTCTAGCGATAGTCCGTACAAAATATATTATATTTGGTGTCATTTTGAAGCATTTCGTCTTATGTAAATGTAGGCAAATGGAATTTGACTTTAAAAAGCATGGGTGCATTCCGTGATTCCACCGGTGGAAACGATTGCACCGGGTGAAATCCCATCTCTAGATTAAAATCGTCGTGATGTCCTTCTCTAAAGTTAAAGTAGGACGTTAAGAAAATAAGGTGTTATTGATATCGAATGTTATGAATAGAAGTAAACACTGTGTTTTTCAAATATAAAAAATAAATACGTCATTTTGTCGTCACGTTCTCTTGCGAGTTGGTTCCCTCGATTCGAGAATAAGGCCCCAGGAGAACGTCTCTACCGATTCTTCGATTACACATTTACTTCAAACATTCCATCCGAACACGCCAGGCTCTGATGTATGTAGCTCGCGGCAGGAGTTAAATCATTAAACTACTAATTAAGAATAAAAGAATAATTTAACAAAGATACCAATTCGATAAGATTCGTAATGGGAAATAGGATACCAACCACTATTACAAAAGTATTATGAGAAAAAGAAATGTAGGAAAAATATTCGAGAAATTGTCATGAAATACAAAAACTAAGGACAAACTTGAAAAGGATTCTACTGTACTTTTCACAATTCGAAATTATCAGAAGTTAAATAAATGAAACTGACAATACATAAAGAATGGAATTCAACACGTAGTATTTTTCATTTCATTTATTTCAATGAAGATCTATAATACATAATTTTTTATTAATTCCCTTATGATAATTGTTTTGCTGATTGAATCAGACTCATGATAACTAAATGTCGTGAAAATTTAATTATTTATTATGGAAAAAATCTGTGTTTACCTTTAAATTAATGTTGCGTTTCAAAATGCAGCATCCAATACAAATGTAAACATTTAATACAAAAAGATTAGACAAAGCAAACGAACATGAATCAACTGGCTTTTGTGATGGGAATGCTAAAGTTGTAAGTACTTGAAGAAGTTAGCGGCTATACCGAACAAAAATGTATATATAAAATTTCTCTAGCACATTAAGTGTTCCCATGTTAATTTGAAGGTGCTCGAATATTGGCTTCTCTAAATATTTTACAGCAAAATTTCAAGCAGTTTTTTTAAGTACTCCTCAAGATCAATCTGTATGTGCAGTTTGATAATTTTTCATTTTTTCAGTTTCAAGATATTTAAAAAAAATCAGTGACTAAATTCAATTTATACGAAACTAACCCCACGGCCTTTATCAAAGCTTCTCCAGTAATTTATTTTCATTTTCACGATAAAAGTCGCGCTGATAATTTGGTATAAATACTTTTTTAATTACTTTGAAACTAACTTAATTAGGGAAGTCAATATTTGCACACCTTAACTTTAAGTTAACATCAACAACATTGTTTGCCATCATCAATGCAGCACCCTGTGTATTATGGTATCTTGGGTATTTCCAAATAAGAAAACAAATAAATATCGTATGACAACCTTTGGGATTTTTAATTGAAATTAATTTTTTTGCATTTGTGATTTGATGAGGAGAAGATTCTCCGAGATAAAATTTTCCTAAAGTGCTCTTAACTTGTGGTGTGTGAGTATGATTTGCTGTCATCTGTAGGTTATTTTTTGACAATTTATACGTAACATATATATTGTATTTTATTTTTCAGGATTTTTAGGTATCAAATAACAGGGAATTATATACTTATTTATTCCTTAGAATTAGGACTTTTTTCGGATCTTTGGATTATTTATTTTCGTATTTCCGTGTTGTTTGGTTAGCTCTTATTTGTAAGATTTTTCTGACGGTTAATTTTAGGTGTTTACATATTAATTTATATCTACTTACATTTAGACATATATATATTTTAGGATGATTAGATCGTTGTTAGCTTTTACATTTTTTTTATTTTAGTAGGATGATTAGGTTGTTTTAAGGTTTTTTTACATGCTTTTAAGTTGTTAGTGTACTGAAGATGGTAGTTTTCCTGCCGATATAAAATTATTGTGAGCGGAGATTAATTTCAGTTATTTCTTAAACCACGGTATCCTTTACTATTTTAGTTTGGGATTTTTGTCTTATATTTACGCAGAAATATACTTCCGGTGTTTAAAGCGTTCCACATGACTTACCCTAAGTGTGTGTAAATTTTTAGTTAATAGAAGAAGAGAATTCGAAATCTCAATTTTAATGTTGCTATTTTATTTGAATTAATTAGTCCTGTATAACAAGCGAATAGATTTCTGCATTTTATCCGCCGTTTAATTAATACACGGGTTGATAGTTGTCATGAAAGCAGCTGCTGTTAGCTAATTGATTTCAACACTATTCTTCTGTTGTGATTTTACAAGCTCTTGGGCAAAAACAAAAGGTCGCGCTACGATAATTTCACTCTCCGTTGACAATAAGGTGAAATTATTAGTTGTTGTGAATTGCATAACCGAATTATTGCGCTACATACCGGAAAATCCATCAAAATTGTGATATATGGTCTAGTTATTTCGAACCGTAATTTAGGTGTTTGTTTTGTATATTGTAATTTTAAACAACTTATAATTTTTGTATGCGCAGCCCGCAAAATTGCTAGTAAGTACATAAGTTTGTAAATGTGCCTGAACTTAGTAAAGCATATTACAATTAATAAATACAAATACTCTGAAGGCGCCATATTGGTTTAGCTCCAAAAGTAATAATTTGAGCTGACATTCATCATAATAAAAGAATTGGCACTTTAAATTCGAAACAATATACAGGGGTGATTCAGAATAAGTGTCCTACCTGTTAGGAGGGTATTCACTTCAACCTCCCTTGAATCCAAAATCGATATCATGATTAATTTCTTACGTACACATACACAAGTCCGAAATTCGAATGAATGAATTACGTATAATACATTTTTTTCCGCAGAAATCTATCAATAAAAACGTTTTACAGTTTAATTTCAAGGTAAACCCCAGTATTTCGTGCTATTCCACGCGAGTTCATTGCTCTTACGACGCAATGCAGCTGTACTGGTCCCCATCAACCAATTTATATCTCGAACCTCAATCCGTTTTATCTCAAAAACTTTGGGTATTTGACCCCCTAGAACTTTTGTTTTCTTTTTCTGTGTACTACTGTGGTTGACGGGTCGGACACTTATTTTGAATCACCCAGTATTGTCAACATTTTGTAACTAGCTTTAGTACTCTTCCTTCGAGAGAATTGGATTTATATTTTAATAAAATATTATTATCTTATTTAGCCACATATATTTCTCAATTTATACACATTGAGTATGTTTGGGATGCTGAGCCGTAAAATAAAACTTTTCATTAATCAATCTCCTCATCCATCCGCACAAATTTTGTTTGACTGGAGTCGAATCACCCGGTATGTACGTCTCCGTAGGAGTGAATGATTAATTATTGTTTTTGCTTACGCAGTAATTTGACATTGTGATCATCAATCTTCAATCTCTCCTTCTGCATACTTCAAACTTCCTAATATCCAGTTCTTAATATAAGTTGGAAAGCATTCGCTTCTCACTTGCCTTGCTTTCAATAGACACCTATTTAAGCAAGTCATGTTTTGTTATTTTTAAATCTAAATGTGCTCGTTGTTTCCTTTTTTAGCACAAGCGCAATATTAATGCCCGAACATGTTCGGCAAACTCTTTTAATCTTTTTACCTAATACAGAGTAACAGGTTCGCAATAATTCATTATGCTTATTAAGACACCTTCTTTGCTCGTTGCAAATTCAAATCGATTTAAGACCCTGCTTTAGGCAAATAAATTGTAGCAATGCCGGATTGATAAATTAGAAGGTATTAAAACCGTGCCGGCATAAAATTTCAAATACAGTCTTCAAGGAGAAACGTTCAATTTACAGGTGACGAATTTCGTGATTAGAGTAGTTCGCGATTTTCATGTACTTGATAATACTTGCGGCGATTTAAAATCTCCTAAAGTATATCAGTTTAATATCCTGGTTTAAATTAAATTAATCACTATCATATAGGTATTATGTAGGTTCGAAAGTAACAGATTTTGCGTCTCGCTTCTGTTCAAAAACCAAATCCAAATAAAGAGCGATCAAAATAAAAACGAATTAGAGCTGGCGTTGGATTTTAAAAGTATGTCTTGGATAATGACATACTAATTTTAATTGTCAATCATTTGGCAAATGTGTATCAGCAACTTTGTAAATAGTGGATTTACAACTGAGCAAAAGTCTTTTATGGTAGACTTATTTCAAAAATGGTCATAAAGTTAACATCAGGTGGATTAATTCGATACCTGATGCACTGGAGGAGTTTCGTGAAATATTTCCCGGTATCCAGTACAAGCAATTTTATGATGCACTAATGCTGCTGGTGAAACACTTCAGAGAAACTGGCAGTTTTGGCAGAAAACCACTTAATGCTCACCGGTACAGAACTGAAATTTTGGAACATTTTCTTAATCAAGTCGATGACATTGAGCGTAGTGAAGGGTTTTTCCAGCAAAACGGGGCTACAATTTCCACCAATGTCGAAACACTGAATCTGTTACATGAATATTATGACAATCGAAGTGTCAATCGAAACACGTACTATAACTGGCCCCCACCGGAGACCCTCTAGTTAGAGTATGGCAGAATCGGCCATCTTTCAGCAAAAAAAATTCTGTCATTGTCAAATTGATAATACTTTCTCACCTTGCTTGCTCTGTCGAAGTCAAGAAGGTATTTTTCACAGGATTTGTCACGACTAACCGGTTACGTGTGGTTAGGCGAAATAAGTAACCACTACATTTTCGTGAGTTACCGGTAACTGTTGATATGACGTCACATATGTTACTGCGGTTACTATCTTCCTAACCCGGCCAGTTAGTTGTTACAACTTTGTTGTCTATATCTTATTTAGAGAGTTTTGCGCAGATTTGTAGTTCCGCGTGCTAGCATCAACTTGATTCAATCACACCTTTTTTCTGTAACATTTAAATACACACCGTTGTCAAATTTTAAAATGCAACCGCCACAAAGCCTGTAACCGTAACTATTTCGTTTTGGCGAATCTTACTAACCCTGACTTATTCTCATAACCGTGAATCAGGTGATTGATCACGTTATAAAGTCTGACCATTGACTTAACGATTTTGCTCAAAATAACCGTTCACTTAACGCAACCTTAAGGTATTTTTCGCAACTAATCGGTTACGAATAGCATAGTTATCAGTAGTGACTGATAACTATGCTATTCGTATCAGTATCAGTAGTGACTGATAACTATGCTATTCGTAACCGATTAGTCGCGAAAAATACCTTCCTTAAGGTTGCGTTAAGTGAACGGTTATTTTGAGCAAAATCAAGTCAATGGTCAGATCTTATAACGTGATCAATCAGCTGATCGGAAAAATGGGTCGGGATTTAAAATGTGACCAACGTGTTCTGAAACATTAAGCGGTTAGTCGGACCAATTTGACCGATCAGGTTAGGTGCGGTCTATGGAGGAATTCCAAAGTCTAACGTTAAGTTATTGTTTTATTATTATCATTATTATTATTAACATATAAAATAGCGACATCTTACTATCGCTTTTTGACCTAACATTGCAGTAGGATAGACAAATTGAAGCGGGATTTGCTCCTAATGAGTCCCCCATGCAAGGCGGCCATGCTTGCTGTCAAAGCATAATGAAAGATTTTAGAAAAAAATTTTTGTGCAAATCGTTTTTGATTGCAGTGAGAACCTCGAGCAGCCTCTGGACAGCTGTTTCAGCCCTGCTTGGGGCTTCTTCAGCAGAAACGTAGCTCGACATTCCCACTGTCGTTCTTGGTCTGCAGTGGGAATGTCGAGCTACGTTTCTGCTGAAGAAGCCCCAAGCAGGGCTGAAACAGCTGTCCAGAGGCTGCTCGAGGTTTTCACTGCAATCGAAAACGATTTTCACAAAAATTTTTTTCTAAAATCTTTCATTATGCTTTGACAGCAAGCATGGCCGCCTTGCATGGGGGACTCATTAGGAGCAAATCCCGCTTCAATTTCTCTATCCTACTGCAATGTTAGGTCAAAAAGCGATAGTAAGATGTCGCTATTTTATATGTTCATCATTCTTACATGGCAATTGCGAATAAATTGGGCAAGTCGTTCTTGGTCTGCAGTGGGAATGTCGAGCTACGTTTCTGCTGAAGAAGCCCCAAGCAGGGCTGAAACAGCTGTCCAGAAGCTGCTCGAGGTTCTCACTGCAATCAAAAACGATTTGCACAAAAAAAAATTTCTAAAATTATTATTATTATTAACAAATATTTTGACGGCGGGTGACGATGGAAAAAGTGGAATTGACCCATAGTTGTGATGCAAAGTTCAGAGTTGTTTGTGAACAAATATGAGTTACGGAGTTACAAAAAGCAAATACGGATGATGTGATATAAGGATTGCAGCTAAAAGTTAGATATTAAAAATACTGTACGATTTTTAAAATTTTAGATAAAGGGAGGCTGCGAAAGCAAAATTTATGGCATAATTTAGCAAATATAACGAATTATTCAGTGATATTTAGGTAGAAAACTTCAAAATTGACTCATATTTTGGCAATGGTTTAACCAAAACGTTTATATGAGTTAATTTAAGCTAAAAGTTTTACTCGTCATAGCCTCCCCTCATCTGAAATTTTAAAAATCATATGGTATAATCTTCCATGCTGTTTGCCATTAATTAATTATGTTATTATTAATAATAATAATTAGAAATCTATTCTATAACTGGGATTTCTTAATTGATCAGTCGTGATCATATTCCGCATAATAGTTAGATATATTACTTTTTTATTATCCATTCTGTATTACGTTTAAACCAAGAAACCTTTGGTTTAAACCCGTATTTAACTAATTTCGAAACTTTAGAGACCCTTTCAAAACTTGTTCCTTTCTCGCCCTCTTTTGTCATAATTTATAATTACGTTGCCTATCTAGCCGTTAACTGAGCGGTTAGTAAAGTCCAGCCGCTTTGGTCAGTATTGCCGTTGACTTAACACAACCCCAAATTTTAGCAAAAAGATGTTCCGTCAGTGTCAACTTGACAATATGCTTGCAAAAAAACGTGTACACCTACTTTTCGTTGTATTAAGTTGGTCTTCAGATTTAATTTGTCAGTGTCAAACAATTAAAACTCAGACTGACAGGAAACGTGTAAGTTAGAACACCAATAGTGATTCTCAGTAGTAGCAAATGATTATAGCTTAAATAAAAATACTATGATGCACAAATAATATGTGGGAAGAAGAAAAATTTGCAAATAGAAAACATGGTTGGAGATAGATGTCCAAAAATATCGATTCACGATTCGGATAATGCCCTTTTGAATTAAGAGAAAATCCAATGTAAACCGCAAGGGATTCCAAGTTTTAACAAATTTTCCAATACTCTTGTCACCAACCCGTCGAAAATTACAAATTCAACTTTGAAAAGTCTTGTCAAGTGTTAAAAAAATTATATTAATAGCAGCACATAAGCAATCGACAATTCTATTTAGATTAAATTACATTTATGGACCGTTAAATATTTGGAATGGCGTAATATTTATTGAACAAATGATCATATGATTATCTGACTCATACCAGGTAAAATAGTAATCATTTCAATCTCAGTTCCTAACCTGTACGTTTGGAAACATGACAGAATCCTCAAAATACCCATTTACAAAGCAAAAAAATAGGTAAAAACTCGGCTACTTGATTTTGAAGGTGTATGCGATTTTATTGCAAGCAAGTGTACATTTCGCTGAAATATGACGGAACCTGTACTTAATCAGTATAAATAAATAAATAACAAATAACCAATTACAGAAGCACGCCATTCTGCCAGACTCTTACTAGAGGGTCTCTAGCCCCCACTTGACTCCATTAGATTTCTTTCTGTAGCCTTATCTAAAAATCCAGATATTTAGAAATCCTGAAGCGGATCTTGAAAATTTGCTTCCTAGAATCATCGAAAAATTCGAAGAGTTAAATAACACGCCGGAAATATTGTTTAATATTAGTCAGGCCGTTATTCGAAGAGCTCAAGTGTGTCTCGATACAGGTGGTGGACATTTTACACATTTACTTTAATTTTTTAAGCGTTTTTCTTTGGATGTTTTTAGTTTCAGGTCGTCAAAGTGACTAGCTGAATAAGAACTAAATGCAAGCATGCGTATTCGGTTGGATTGGGTTGGGTTGCATCGCCAACTCTAATTAATTTTTCAATTGATAACATGTTATTTCAACTATTCTTTAATCAGTAGATGGTTTCATAATAGTTTTAATAATATTTGACACAGAATAGTTAATTGAGATTTAAGGCGTGAGTTTTTCAGAAGGGATAGAGAACATAAAAAATTGTAAAGAAGCAAACGGTGGGAAAGTGTGTCTAAAAGCTCAATTTAGGCGGGATACCACTTAGGCCTAGTTTTACAATGACGGTTTAATTTTGAGCCGAAGCTTAAATTCTTCACAACAATTGTTGAAGTAATCGTTGCTAAGGGTTTAAGCCTCAGCTCAAAGTTGGGCCGCATTTGTAAAACTTGACCTTACTCGCTCTAATCGAGTTTTCATGCTCAGGTTTGCTTTAAAATATAAGTACTTTAGTAACCAGTTTAGCGCGAGCCATTTAATATCACTCTAGACCTCAAAAGCAAACTTTGATGGGACTGTATACAATGTTTTATTGTTTTCATGTATGACAAACAAAGAAATAAAGAAATGATGGACCAAACCCAGGCGCAAAAGTAAATATTTCTTTTTTTGACCGGTGTTATTAACAGATCTACAGAATAATTCTCTCCAACATGATTTATTTCTGCATTTTTATTTTTCTGCATAAAATTATATTTTGTTTTAAATTGCAATATTTTCTGATCATCCTGTAATTTACCATCGACATGTGATTAAAGTTAATGTAATTTCATTCAATTTATTTGGCTTTCCCAAAATTGTTTCTTTCAGCCCACTTTAAGTCGATCCTTAATTGCGGTTAATAAATGGCTGCGAAGAATTGCTCTCCCACAGCTAGATTTCAAGATTGTGTAACGAAAGCACTTTTACAAAATCAAGTTCAGTGCCTTGGGAAAGCCGCTAAAAATTTATATGTGTGCCACACCTACAAAAGAACAGCACGATACTCAAATACGTGGTTTCAGATAGGTACCCAACAATAAGTGAAGGGACGTTTAATAGCAATGTACCCAAATATGTTTGCTTATTATGAAGACTTTATTGTTATTGTTACCGGCGAACCTCCTACACAATAACATACTTGCATGTTCAGCAAGCGTAAAAACAAAGTAAATGTCAAATCTATTTATTTCAAAATATGACTGTTTGGAACTTTCGTTTAACTTCGTTAACTTCTATGATGAATTTTAATATCTTTATTAATTAATTTTGTCTTAAATAAGAAATATTTAATTTATTTTTTGTTACGCGGATGAAATATTTTCATTTATGAATAAAATAAATTTATTCTTTAGTCTTTTTGTTATCTGTTGACTTCAAATGTTGCAACACTGTTTGGAGACTTTTTAATACCTTAAAACGGCTCTTGATAATAATACAGTAAAGCAAAATGGCAAAAGAAAAACTATTTTTAAAAGAGACAAGATTTATTATTTCAAAATAATCAGTAGTACAAACATTTTTCATTCTTCTTTCCAAAACACTTTCTAGTTCTCTACACAGTCGATGGACTATTGTTAACACTGCGACAATAAAAAAAAATTGATAATAATTGTGATTGTTTGCTTTGATTTTCTGTTACCTTGTCACGGCGAAGGACAGCAAGCGGCTGCGCAGCAAGTACCGGGGACTAAAACTGGCACAGCACATGGCACAGTGCAAGGACCCGTCGAGCAAGGAGGCATCAGCGCACAGATTGGTACTGCATAACTGAAGCAAGGGGGAATACAACAGGGTCCACAGCAAGGCATAATTTACAAATTAGGTTTTGTGATATCTTAAAACGAAAGGAAAACTGAAATTTGAAAAGTTTATCAAATTTTGACACTGTAATTTGTTTAAATGCATCTGACTTTGGTTGCTATAGTTTTAGTGATATTTTTCCGCAAAAAACTTGAACTTGAGCCTGGGCAATCTTTTCCATATCATTATTAATTTGTTCTTGGAATAGTACCATCGGGGGCGGATTCTGTAATTTATTAAGAGACTGTTAAATTTTAGAGGTCCTGAAAATTTAAAATGCGTTCTATGATTGGTTGTTACCGTAGCAACAAAATTTAACAGTCCTTTAAATTTAACATATAAAATAGCGACATCTTACTATCGCTTTCTGACCTAACATTGCAATGGGATAGACAAATTGAAGCGGGATTTGCTCCTAATGAGTCCCCCATGCAAGGCGGCCATGCTTGCTGTCAAAGCATAATGAAAGATTTTAGAAAAATTTTGTGCAAATCGTTTTTGATTGCAGTGAGAACCTCGAGCAGCCTCTGGACAGCTGTTTCAGCCCTGCTTGGGGCTTCTTCAGCAGAAACGTAGCTCGACATTCCCACTGCAGACCAAAAACGACTTGCCCAATTTATTCGCAATTGCGATGTAAGAATGATGAACATATAAAATAGCGACATCTTACTATCGCTTTTTGACCTAACATTGCAGTAGGATAGACAAACTGAAGCGGTATTTGCTCCTAATGAGTCCCCCATGCAAGGCGGCCATGCTTGCTGTCAAAGCATAATGAAAGATTTTAGAAAAATTTTGTGCAAATCGTTTGTGATTGCAGTGAGAACCTCGAGCAGCCTCTGGACAGCTGTTTCAGCCCTGCTTGGGGCTTCTTCAGCAGAAACGTAGCTCGACATTCCCACTGCAGACCAAAAACGACTTGCCCAATTTATTCGCAATTGCGATGTAAGAATGATGAACATATAAAATAGCGACATCTTACTATCGCTTTTTGACCTAACATTGCAGTAGGATAGACAAATTGAAGCGGGATTTGCTCCTAATGAGTCCCCCATGCAAGGCGGCCATGCTTGCTGTCAAAGCATAATGAAAGATTTTAAAAAAATTTTGTGCAAATCGTTTTTGATTGTAGTGAGAACCTCGAGCAGCCACTGGACAGCTGTTTCAGCCCTGCTTCAAAAAATCTAAAATCTTTCATGCGATGTAATAGTGCTGAATAGATAAAACAGCGACATCCTACCATCGCTTTTTGACCTGACATTGCAATCAAATGTCAGGTCAAAAACCGATGGTAGGATGTCGCTGTTTTATCTGTTCATCACCATTGAGGAATGACGAGCTACGTCTCTGCTGATGAAGCCCCAAGCAGGGCTGAAACAGCTGTACAGAGGCTGCTCGAGGTTTACACTGCAATCAAAAACGATTTGCAACAAAATTTTTAAAAATAATAGTTGTGTAACGTTAATGTTCACAGTGTCTGTCACCTATTTATTAACCTATAAAATATCAATCGTCTCATTCGCGTGTAAAACGATACGGGTCCTAACTAATACTTGCAATTATTTTTCGAGTGCTGATTCCATCTTGCAATCGTGTTTGAATTATCGCCTTCTGAATTGGCTTAACTTTTATTTCTATTGTCAAAAGCTCATTTTGTATTTTCTGTTCACGATCTTTTGTCCATTTTCTCCTAATAGATTCCCGAGCTTGTTAATAGCCAAAGATTGTAAATTTTTAATGCCCGCTGATTTAGAATTTATGTTTTCAATTTTTCCTCGACTCATTTTTTAAACTGAAAATTGAAGAAAAGTATAGTGTGGAACACTTGCATGAAGCCTTTTTTATACTTTTTATACTTGCGGCACTCGCCATGCAAACTCCAAATTCGTGTAAAAAAGTCACTGTCACAAACACATACAATTTATGCTTATATCGTCATGTCATAAGTTGCGTTAATACTATTTTCATTTCTAAATATTACTTTTCAAAATTTTTAATCTCAAAGTTCCTTATAAATTGAGTATGAAATGTATAAACGTTATACATTCATTCAAAACAGCGATTTCATTGAAGGAAAAAAGAAACTAGGTCAAATAATAATGAATTTTTTCACACACAATACGGTCGAACAAATTAGATTGCGATTCTTCATCGCTAAATTTATTTAATTAACGTCCTAATTTATTTAATAAGTGGGACGCTATTTAAATAACAACATGATTTACTACAAATCTTCTGAAAATTCCTTAATTAGGATGGGATTAAGCGCTTAATTAAAAAAAGAAAATTTCATTTAGCAAATGAACTTATCAGTGCGTAACGATTATTGTTCAGTTAACTAGTTGCGACGTGACCCATTAGAAAGAAAAATGTAAATTATTATTAAAACTAAATACAAGTAGAAAAAGTTGAACTGGTATGACTGACATTCGAAACCAAATTTCTCCCGAGCACTTCGACGGATCCGTTCCCAAAACAAAATTGTTTATCAACGCTCAACTAATCTTTCACCAGTCTAGGTGTGGAAATATGAAATATTTTAATGCTATTTTAATCCGAATTGAAAGTAATTACATAATTAATCAGGTACAAGACAAAACCGCAATTTGTTGCTGGCGGGCGCAATTCCGAGTTCAGTAAACGAAACTGCAACACCGTGTTAATTGTGTATCATAAACGGGTAACGCAATATTATTGCAAATTGAAATGCATCGAAGACTTTAAAAGTTCTACAGAGATCAGAAACATAAAATACAAATTAAATAAGCAGAACGTTTTTTTTTGGTTATTTTTATGTACTATTGCAGTCTTAAAATTTCGCACGATTCAGTTTTTCGTTATAAATACGGTTTTTAATAACAGGCCAAAATGATTTAATCATTTTGAATGGCAGACTTCAAATTTTAAAGCATAAGCTTTCTGAAGTAGAAAACGGCATTCCTTATGTTTTCCTGCTAAATTCTGTTACTTCCGTTCTAATATTTATTTCTTTGCTGTAGTTAAAATATAACCAAATAACTTTTCAATGTTACGTCAATACTTTCAAATTTAAAGGGAAAACCTGATTAACGCAACTAAAAGTTCGACAAAACCAGACTACACAGATAAAAATTTTGCGGAGTTTAAGAAGTAAATAGTTAAATGTTATGCCAAAAGAGTAAAAATTTCATCTAAAGTAGTAAAAACTATTTTTTCATTTTATCAAAGTAACTCTTTTTGATATATATTTAACTACTTGTATAGTAGTTACAAATTTTGAATATACGAAACGGTACCACATATTACACATTTGCGGGGTTGAAGATAAATTTAACATATTTGTGTGTTGAAATATTTCTGAATCGGTGAGCATGTAACTCATTTTAGGAGAAAATATTATTTCAACAACAAAACGTTGTTAAAAAGTTCCAAAAGCATTCTGTTATTCATTTATGTGTTATAGTCTCACCTAAAAATTAAAATGTAACACTTATAGGTAGTTAACTTGATAAATGGTTAAGTTGGTAAAGGTACAATTTTATACCATTAGAATGTAATATTAACACCGTTCAAGTACAAACTATAACTTCAACTCAACTTAAAAATATATTTGTAACACCCGTAAAATATAATTTTAACACCATTAAAAGTGTAACTGCAACTCCTTGAAAGAATAATTTCAACATCTTTGTGTAGTCAAACTAACACCTTTCACTTCTTTAAATTTTAACATTTTTGTGTTTAACTGCTTGTGCAAATGGACGCGAAGGAACTACGAAAAAGTATTCCCTGGCGTCCAAAAGTATTAAAGATTTTTATCTGTGTACTTGACAAAAAATCGCGCGAAATTTTAAGGCCGCAATAGTACAGTATTTTCAGGAACAAGACATCTAGTCATAACTCTCACTTTCCCCTTGCCCCTTTGATTAAGATTTTCGGATGAATCAACAATACAATCCACATACTAGCCGACTTGGTCCCCCAAGAAACACCTCCTGACCTCATGTATGATTGCGGCCTTTGAAAACTGGTAGACTTTGATAAATACAATGTTTCCGCGGTGTAAAGTGATTTTAAATCTTAAGTTTCTAAACGTCACTCAAATTACTGTAAATCCTGTAATAGATTTGTTAAATTTTTCTTGCTGCTGCTTCTTCAGTCTCAAAGACTTACAAGAAGCAGCAGCAAGACTACTAACAGCAGCAACCCTGAGGAAATTCTTCTACAATGGAGAACGAAACGTCGGCAGTAGAAGAAATCCGAGGAGAGATGCGGTTCCAACCAGAAGCCAGGAATTCAACAATTACCTGACATTTACTATTTAATAACAATAATATCAACACACTTTGTAAAATGTTTTTACTTTGAAAGGTTTATCGGTTGTAAAAGATTTAACCTGCGGTAAGTCAACGGTCGAAGTGGTCTGACCAAATCAGATGATCACTTTTCTCAATTGGTTATTGGTCAGAGAGTTTAGTCGGACCGCTGACTTGAAGATTTTGTTCAATTTGACCGTTCACTTAACGCGGCCTTAGATTGCATAATTGAACTAAAATACCGTATGTCCGTCTGACATTAGGATATAGCTATTAATATGGTGGAACAGAAATCGCTTTATACTATCTGCCTGAATAAATGTATATGACTACATAAGATATTCAGAAACACCATAAAATTTAAAACATTTTAATACCAAATTTGCTGGATTTTAGCTGTCTTTTTTTGTAAATTAAGAAAAAGCAATTAATTTTTTTATTTGGCTTGAACAATGTGTTTTAATCAGAATTGTAAATGATTGTCGTGGTCAAGTGGGTACTGTCGAGTTTGATCGAATTACGTAACTGTCAGGTTGCGGTGTCAAACCCAGACCACAAATTTTTTTCATAATTTTTTTTGAAGCTTCAATTTGTTTTTAAATATGCATCAGAACAAGTTTCTTCTCTCTTTTTTCACATACTTTATTTAATAAAAAAAATATCACCTTAAAAAACTTTAAATAAAATATGTTCTGCTTCGGATTTGAACGTGTAATCTCTCAATGACAAAAAAAAACGACAAAAATCGTAGCAACTTCGCCGCTAACTGCCTGAACACATGCACATGGTTTATTTCTCGTTTCTGATCAGACTGTTAAGCGTGAAAAATAAAAATTATTTCCTTTTTTCATTATTTTTAAGTAATTAACAGTTAAAGTATCATACAATTCATATCAAAATACATCAAATGCCCAAGTCTTTCTGACTGCAACCTTCAAATTCGTACGCATTTATTCAGGAAGATAATATAAATTAATTTCTGGTTTCCCATGTTAATTCCTGTGTCCTGATGGCAGACAGACATACGGTATGTATGTACTTACATACAGTGTGAATGCTGCAACGCTGCATATATCGTTATGATATGGATGATACATTTCCGACTCATACGTAAATTTGTAAATAAGGGTTTTTGACATTACGTTGTCATGGTTATTACTTGATACTAATTGATGAATCATTTAAAAAGTGCACATGGCAAGCTAATGGAATTTTCTAGTGAATTTAAATTTTAAGACGAATGAAAACATTTTACAGCGCATTTTTGTTAAGTTGATTATCGGGCAATGATAGTAACTAAAAAATTATCAATCTTAAGACCGTAAGATATGGTGTGGTTGGAAAAGTTGTGGAAAAGGCTATCCATATATGTTACTCCTATAAAATACTGTGTTCTACATTCTCAAATACTACTTGTCATGGCCAACTTGGTCAAAATTTTACAAAAACCAAAATCTCCTAATTTATTTTATTTGCCGTAACTTTTTTGTTACCTAAGATATTGAGATGCGGTTTGAACTAGTTTGCATGATAATTTAATTACTTTTATGGGGACTTAATAAAACTAATCTCATTTTTACAAATTTTCAATAATCTAACCTAACCTTAAAATTTTAAATTGGTACTCCCTAATTTTCTTGACCTTTATAAGAGAAAATTTATTTCTGAATGCAATGATGTAGCACACGATATGGAGACTTCTTCAAAATTTTGAAAAACCGAACTTATTCTTTTTACGAACAGAAATCGCTAGCGCCATGATCACAGAACTTTGCTTTCTGTTTATCAAGTTAGGCTGCAGTGGCAATGACCGATTGCAGCCAATGGTGTGCGAGCGATTAAAATTTTAAACCAATATCATATCAGCCAGGGGTATGTTGTGCCAAAGAGATAGAATTTCATTGGTGAAAATTTTAGTGCTTATACACGATTGTCCACGAACGATCAGTGGGATTGCAGCTTCATCTGTGTAGCCTTTTCCGGAAATTGAGCTTCGTATATTTCATGAGTAAGTTCTACGTTCTTGTAGCACATATAGTCGCGATCAAGTGAATCGAGACCTATTTACAATTCTGAAATCCTTAAGGGGCGCTTACTTACAAACATGTCTTGAATAAATTCAAAAACAAATCTTTACAAAACTGTCGACTTGTCGCACACAAATCCTGATGAATCTTTAGCACAAGTACTACGACAAATACTAGCACAGGATATCGTTTACACTACGTAATTGTTCGCTACATTTTTAATATTTAATAAGAAAAAATGTGTCGTTCATAGATGATGACAATAAATGTTTGTATTTGGCTGCGGTCGCTTATTATTATAATGCTCTTTTTGGATCACCCCGTCGTCACAAGCCATCAGCTCGCTTAATAATTGTACACAGCTACTATTCTGCACATGCGTAAATAGCTTTATATGGTCTGCGATCACTGTGTTTTCCATTCGTTTGGTATACAAATCTATCGTGTAAAACATGTCGGATACATGTCAATTACATGAAAAATGTAATTCTTGTATGAGACAAATTTCAGATCCGTTCCAGACTTATCAAACAACATATAGGACGCATGTGTAATACAAATACATATGTATGTAATGTAAACGCCCCTTCACTACCAATGTTAACAAGGGGGCGCGGTTAGCTTGCAACAATCTCCATAAGGATGATTGGGATAAAATTTTTTAGTTTTCAATATTTTCCATTATAAGATAAAGTAAGTAATAACATTGACCGTATTGACAGGAACGTATGATAATAAGCGTGCTTCTTATTTCAAAATATAATTTCACAGGTAATGTGATAAAACAAAATACAAAGTCTTAAGATCATGGCACTAGCGATTTCTGTTCATAAAAAGAATAAGTTCGGTTTTTCAAAAATTTTAAAGAAGTTTCCATATCATGTGATACATCATTGCATTCAGAAAAAAAAATTTCTCTTAAAAGGGCCAAAAAAAGGGGGTACCAATTTAAAATTTTAAGGATTATTGAAAATTTGCAAAAATAAAATTAGTTTTATTAAGTGACCATAAAAGTACTTATACTCCCATACAAATTAGTTCAAACTGCATCTCAATATCTTAAGTAACAAAAAAGTTACGGCAAATAAAAGAAATTGGGAGATTTGATTTTTTGTAAAATTTTAACCAAGTTGGCTGTGACAAGTAATATTTGAAAATGGATTCTTAATGAGCTCTCGAATCTGCACCTTTTTGCTAATTTAATCATCTCTCTATCTCTTCAAATACAGAAGTTACCCATGCTGTCCCTACGAAATCCGGGCACACTGTATATTATAGGAGTAATATATATGGATAGCCTTTTCCACAACTTTTCCAACCACACTATATCTTACGGTCTTAAGACTGATGATTTCTGAGTTACTAACATTGCCCGATAATCAAATTAACAAAAATGCGCTGTAAAATGTTTTCATTCGTCTTAAAATTTAAATTCACTAGAAAATTCCATTAGCTTGCTATATGCAGTTTTTAAGTGATTCATCAATTAGTATCAAGTAATAACCATGACAATGTATTGTCAAAAACCCTTATCTGCAAATTTATGTATGAGTCGGAAATGTATCATCCATTTCGTAACGATATGTGCAGCGTTGCAGCATTCACACTGTATGTAAGTACATACATACCATATGTTCGTTTGCCATTAGGACACAGGAATTAACGTGGGAAACCAGAAATTAATTTATAGTACCTTCCTGAATAAATGCGTATGAATTTGAAGGTTGCAGTCAGAAGATTTTGATATTAAATGTATGATACTTAAAAATAAAGAAAAAAGGAAATAATTTTTATTTTGACGCTTAGCAGTCTGATCAGAAACGAGAAATAAACCATGTGCATGTGTTCTGGCAGTTAGCGGCGAAGTTGCTACGATTTTTGTCGTTTTTTTTTTTGTCATTGAGAGATTACATATTCAAATTCGAAGCAGAACATATATTTTCTTTAACTTTTAAACGTGATATTTTTCTTATTAAATAAAGTATGTGAAAAAAGAAAGAAGAAACGAAATCCGGGCACACTGTATAGAACGTTTTTTTTTTTAAAAAAGTGACTAATTTTACAATACGTGAACTGAACCGTGGTGTTGTTCATAGTCTAGTTAGTTTTTTAAAAAATGTTTATTATTGTAGGCCATCAGCTCTTCAAGGGTTAACCAAAACTGTGATAAAATATGTAGTGTTCTATTTAAAAAATAATAAGTTAGGTTTGTGACTTGTTAAATAAACATGCTATATATTTAAATGTAATTTTGAATTCTGCGGAATGAAAACCTGCACAAATTTTTTTTTAACATATTTTTTATGATAAAATATACCCCGTGATTCAGAAATGTCTCCCGATATTTTCAGGGTAAATAGAACATCAAAAAATTGAAAAATGCGTAGGAACATTTAAACGTCAATTACTTCAAAACGGTTGAGTTTATCGAAATGCAATAAGAGAACCTTTTTTGTGCCAAATAATCTAAAGAATATTTCCTTCGCAAATTTTTGACGAAATATAAAAAATAAAATGTTAGGGACAAACTACTGAAAGCTACCCCTACAAAACTACACCTTAAAAACGATAGAGGATCTCACAAATAAGTTGTTAATGTGCAGTTGGGTTACCACGTATAGAATTCGATTATTTTATTGTATTTAAATACTGCACGTATGTAGGTACTTACGCATATAAATCAAACACTTCGTTACAAATAAATTATTGGTGTGATAAATTCCTCTTAATTATACGTTGTACGTTTTATTATACTTAATATAAATGGCTAATGAGTTACGAAGCACGTAAACGGTTGCTTTATAAGCATTATAAATTGCGCAACATATAATTTAATAAAGTGAAAACGTATAATAATATTAACAGCCATAATGTTTCACCGAAACTCATAAATGAAATTGAAGATTGATTACTGCTTTAGTATAATTCGAATTAGGACGTAGAGAATCAATATATCACGTTTTATGGCGGACTTTCATTAACTGCATCACTCATTACTCATTACTGTTAATATGTCTAATATGTTATTTTTTTCAAACCCTGCGGGAAGGCTGATCAAAGACAAAATAATTTACTTACTAAGAGCAATTTTTTATCAAAGGCAGACGAGCACTTTAATCGTAGTTTTTCTCTCAATAAATCTTACTTATAACACTCCAGCACTGTAAACTTTCTTTGTTAATGCTTTCCTAGGAATTTGTTTTTGTTTCACTTAAAGCAGTTTTGTGAAAGTTCGTGGAAAAATGAACTCATACACTATTATCAAGGCAACTTCATTAAAAGAATATTTTGCTGAATACGATGTATTTTTGAAACGAGAAAATTTGAATATTTTTTTGAGAACAGGTTGCAGACAATATATACAAAAGTTTCCTAATTTTTGTAAGCGTAAGAGTGGAAAAGAAAAAATTTTATGCAACGCCATATAAACCATTTAATTGATAAAAAAGAGTATGCCTATGTAAATTTACAACTGACCAACATAACACTTGAAATTGAGGAAAGCTGTTTCAGCAATCGTCGATGAATGTAAGTTCTTCTTCTGGCAGCCTTCCAGCACTTCCTTCCTGCTTTCCACAGCTATGAAGTTAAACAGGGGAGCTTGTTTGAGAACAGCTTCGTAATTGACAGTTCCATCAGGATTAGCAAATTGACCGGCGACGAAAAAGCAGCCAAGGTATTCCTTGAATTTGGGATCTTCCTTCACAATTTTGTTTTGGAAGGCATCCTCGATTACCTTCGGGTCAGCACCTGACGTTTTAACACATTCTCCTAATAGCTTTTGAAGTTGGCCTTCGTCTGAGCTAACCTAAAATATAGTGGCATCATAAACTAAAGAAAAGTTAATGGAATCGAATAAATTAAGACAATAAATAATTTTTATCTACTCCTACCCTATGATGAACAAATTATTTAATAAGTTATTGTGTGTGAAGAGCTACATTAAATAAATCATGTGTAAAAAGCCAATGTAAATCAAATGGACTATCATTATTAAATGATTTCACAATTCATGCATAAAAGCCTTACTTCACATACTTGAATCATAAGTAACTATTATGTATGTATTTAAGGTGTTAAGGTGACTGTTTTTGATTGGTTCGTTTTTTTTGAAAGAACCAATCAGAAACCGATGCGCAATAAATATTTTGCCTATCCGGACACAATTGAATTTAGCTTAAGACCGAATATGTAACACTTCATAACTTTGGTTTCCAGAAAAGTCGTATCCAAATAGTACTTCTTACATTTTTATTTTAGCCTTGTTCAAAGAATTGCTCAACTGTCAATTATGGACGGCGGCCGGGAAAGCATTAAAGTTAAACTTGCTCAAAAAACAAAAGGGTTTGCCTGACTAGGCTAAGGCACCATTGATAAAGTCTAAGAGGTTGGCTAGTAAAATGCTATAATTATAGAATACGGCTGCGAGCTGGAGCTGTAGACAAAATAAGGCCTAAAGTTAATCAGTTTAAAGTTATAATTTTAGTTTATTATAGGTACTATAATATTTCAATAAGTACTAAAGATTTTCTTTTTATTTTTAGAGTACTAAAGCATAAATTTATTTTCTAATCATGGATGTTAGAATAATATCCTTAGAAAGATTGTCGATACAATAGTTTCCAAGGATAATATCTGGTAGTTAAATTTATATAGAGGTGGAAAGATCGGACTTAAGAAAAAAATGTTGGTACAGATGCATTTAATACTTAATCATATTATAAATGTATTTTTATCGTTACAAGGTGACCTTGATTATAAATAAAACATTCAAAATGACAAAAATCAATTTTTAAAAATCTATATTATACAATGTCTCATATTTTTCTATCCTAAATTCTTAGTTTAATTAAGTACTTTCATTTTTTGTTAAATATGTTCTATATCTTCCTGAAATTTTCTTAAGATGCTTAGATAAATTTGAAGTATTTTAAAATGGAAAATTTTATAAGATGATCGTGAAAAACAAAGAAAGGGTAGATACTAATAATTAGTTTGCCTATTTTTCGCAAAAACTATATTGGCCAATTGCTGTAATAGTGTAAGTTCTGAAATGGATTCCTCCCGCGATATATTGGAGCTTCGCTACACCATTATATTTAATTTAATGAAATAATTAAATTTGATACCAAAAGCAACACTGATAAATATAGGGTTCAGATACTTCCGGGTTTACCCGGACATGTCCGGGTTTTACAGCCTTTATGGCGAAACCGGAAGTTCTACTAATTCAAGAAGAGTAAACACATTTGGCGTGGACAACCTGTATTGAGTATTGGATAGGAGTTTATTAGATTTTTTCTTGTTTCACCTCTCTATTACTTGCCAAAGTGCGTATAGGTTTTTTTATTAACACCCTGTATATAGTTATTTTCTAATTAATTATATTCAATGTTTTCTTCTTTTTTCTTTGTAACTGAAACAACGCTGTACTTTTGTATCCAACGAATTATTTTCGGGATGAAGTGCTTTAAGTTACATTGCAAATTATCAAGTTCCGCGGTGTATTGTAATTATTAAATTAATGTGATAAAAGAATAATTCTCAAAAATTATTATTAATAATTATAATAATTAATGTTTTGTATGCGTTAAATTAATTTATTTTACTTTAGATCTGAAAACGGATATTATCCGCATTAGTCATCTTTCACAAAGAATTTAATTAAAATCAATTTAATCGAAGTTATCAGTTATATGTATACAGTGACCGCTAAAAAGTCCGCACTATATGGGAAAAAAATTTATTATTAACTTTTTTTTGAAAAACTTTTTCCGCTAATAATTTGTGCATGTTCGGTAACCAAATATAAATAGGACAGAGCCGGTAAGCAACTTTTAGTGTTCCTAAAAAAATAGCATTTATTTAAGATAATAATATTAAAAAAATGTTGTAACTTGGAAATGTTGGACATTAATAAATATTAATAATCTTAGAAAATTAAAAATCTTCTTTTTCTCAAAATATTACGCCGGAAAAAATTTTGTCTGAGTATCAGGCAACATATTTTATGAAAACTTATCGAAACCTATTCAAATTTTGTCTAATTTCTCCAACAATTCCAAGTTAAGGCAATTTTTTAATATACACATTTTAAAAAGATACCATTGTTAGCCACACTACAAGTTGATCACTGGATCTCTTCTGATTATATTTGGTTATCGAACGTGAACAAACTATTGACGCAAGAACTTTTCTAAAAAAATCAATAATAAAAAGTTTTTCCATATGGTGCGAGCTTTTTGGCGGTCACTGTATATTTTTGTAGGAAGGCACATACTTGAATTTTCAGTTTCTGAATAATCACTAACATTGTGGACAATCTATTACATGGGTAATTTTTATGTTCGACTTTTACATAACTAAAATAACATCGATGAACAGATAAAATAGCGACATCTTACGATCGCTTGTTGACCTGACATTGCAGTAGGATAGACAATTTGAAGCGTGATTTGCTCCTAATAAGTCCCCCATGCAAGGTGGCCATGCTTGCTGTCAAAACATAATGAAAGTTTTTAGAAAAATTTTGTGCAAATCGTTTTTGATTGCAGTGAAAACATCGAGCAGCCTCTGTATAGCTCTTTCAGCTCTGCTTGGGGCTTCTTCAGCAGAGACATAACAGAGCTGAAACAGCTGTACAGAGGCTGCTCGATGTTTTCACTACAATCAAAAACGATTTACACAAAATTTTTATAAAATAACATGGTCGAGTTCATTAATCTACTGTGAAACTTAAAGGAATTAAAAATGAAACTTTGGTTTACAGAATGTGATCATACGAACGATGAGAAAACCATATCCTGGGTTTACTTTTGTCAAATTAATGTAACAATTTATATTTTTAATTTTTCAGTTAAGAACAATTAATACGGTTAATTTAAGAATATATGGTGTCTTTGTGCTGTAAGTATTAGTTATCAGACACACTAATAGTAGTAGTAACGTTAATTCATAAGCAAGGAAAAGAAATCGGGCCACGTGTTCCGCGCTCAGTACGAAAATTTAATACTCGGACTGTACTAGCTCCGCCCGTAGTATTTGGAAGGGAGTTATCTCATCTGGCTGCGTCGAGCACAATACTGTCGACTTGTAGGCGTTTTTATTGTTTGCAATTAAATATTTAAAGTGTGTGGTGATTTGCAGCGACTATTACATGCATTTTATATTTTCAAAGAGAAACTTTCTTCTATTATCTCTCTAGGATGTGCGAACGTTTTGACGATTAAATACATTTCAATCGTTTAGTCGCCGAAGAAAAAAACCTGAACTAACTCGCATATCTTCCCTCTCCAATCAATGACAATTAGAAGCATCGCAGCCGTGCAAATGTGGAAGGAGTGAACAGTACATTCGGCGTGAAAAACGTCGGTACTAAGTGGGCCCTATTCTTAAGCTTGTTCATAAGTTTATTAAATAATTGCTCAAGATTGCCTGATACAAAATACAAATTAGGCTTAAATTCTTGAATACCATGTTGTTGAAAGCCCTTGATTGGAGGTACAGCTGAGTTTCTAGCGAGACACGTCTTATAATGATGTTTTGTGTTATTTCGATAGTGTGAAGATTCCTTGGTGGCGTTGTGTTAATTTACTAATCAGCTAATGTCTTAAGTAGCTTGTCAAATTAGGTTATTAACAAGGTATCGTAGTTCTAACTAAAATGCTAGAAAAAATATTCGACCAGCGGTAAAGGCATGGGAAAAGAAACATGAGAACAGTTTGGACACAGAATATATTAAAAATCGTAATTTAGTCAGTGCCTGGATAGTGGGCATTAAGTAATTTAATCGCATGACCGGATATTATGAAACTTTTATTTTGTTGACTACAATTGTAAGTAAAATAACTTTGTACGCAATTTACGAATAGTTTCTAAAATTTAGAAGAAACGTTTAAACTAGCGAAACTTCACTAACCCGCTTTATGAGTTCATTGATGACCTTTATGACTAACAGAAAGTGTCATTCTGTCAGCTCCTGTGATACAAACTCATTGACAAAAACAGTACTGCCACAAATGCTGCATTGTCTGTTAGGTAAACACTGTAGGTTCGGCTTTATAGATTGTGGTAGGGGGCAATGCTAATGTTCTAAAACGGCGAAGTAACGAAGGCGGAGAGAGAGTTCCAGGGAGTTCCTTCGGGAGTGCTTCGGGGAACAAGGCCGGAAGAGAGGACCTTCGAATTCTATTCAGCAACGGGTAGTGAGTGCGGCCGAAGCAAGCCCCCTACATTGAGTGTGCCAAATAAATCCTTTTAATAGATAACGGTGTTTTCTTGAAAAGATAGGTAAGATGTCTTTTTTTTATTCTGGGCCTCCTTTCAGGGTACTTTAGCGAGTGCTCCACTGCGCTACCCCCTAGCGGTGCCCCCTTGGTCCAAGGGACCCGTGACAGTATTGTAACCTGTTCAAAAATTTCTGAATAGTCTTCACGTAAAGGATGTAACACGTCCGCCCACACCCAAATATAAGGCGTGGTGCAAACCAGATCGGAAACGCTTTCTTCTTATGGCTGTACCGCAACAGCGTCTACCATCGCATGCGTTTCTGGTTTGCGCCTCGCTTAAATGTTTACAATAAATAAGTATAATTTGATTTGTTTGAACTATTCAAAATCGTCTAGTGTCCAGTGATAAACTGAAAAAGGGCCCCACTGTTATGCCCGTGTTAACTTCGTTTCTTACCTAGTATAGGTGAGCAATTTAAGAAGAAGAACCTTACACTAAAGAAATAAAAATGCTAGATCAGCGTTTAAGACGCAGAGGAAAAAACTCCTGAAGTCCGCAGTTTTAACTGCTCTTATCAATTCTATGCGTAAAAACTCTCTACCAAAAATTGAAAAGCACGCTAGAGATAACATTCAAACCGCGAAGATTCTGGAAGATTATTCAGACTATGGAATTGAATCTACAAGCAGTCTCAAGGGAGTCTGAATACATAAAATAGAGTGTTATTGCAAAAACCCACAATTACTGTTTACCCTATTATAGTCGACATTAAAAGAGATAATCGTTGCTGCCCCTTTTTCAGATATTTAGTTTCACAGAAAAATTTGCAGAGAAGCCATTCCCATCAGAAACTATCCGTAGCTTATGAATACGTTACTTCTTAAAATTTACACAACTTGAATGATCGTACATACTGCACTCCATTATAAACCGTAAGATCGGTCAACTTTCCATTAATAGATTCAACCTAAAGGGTTTTTATCTTGTCAGTTTTGTCTGTCTCCACATCGCTGACATTCGTTGAAATTATCGTTATCTTCACCATTGAGTAAAATGATATCTTTATCACCGGTGAATCTTAAACGTTTAGGCGTAGGCGCCAATACATTCATTTACTGTAATAAGTAATTACAAAAAAATGTAAACCACAAAGTCCTAATTTGACTCTATTTAGTTAGGCAACTGTCAAATTTAGCATTAAGGTAATAAAATAAGGTCGACTCTAAACGGACCTCATTAAAGTCAAACCTTAATGTTAATAAAGAAACCTTATATTAAAATACGCTCTGCGCACGCGCAAACGTCAAAATATGGTGTTCCCTTTATGGTTTACCCGTAACTAGGGTAACAATAACTCTCCTATTATTATGTATTTGGCGAAACCTTATTGTGACACATCGGGTGGTATCTATTGCCAGGTATTATCCTTGGAAACCATTGTATTGATATTTCCGACGATAATACCTGGCGGGTAAATTTATCAGGAGGTGAAGAAATCGAGCATTAGTTACTTGCATTTATACCTTGAATTCCCTCTGTGATATGAAGTTATGTCAGTAAAATGGCCGTCTTAATGACAGCAAGGACTCACGCGTGGACTTGTTAAAGTTATTTTGATGATTGCCTCGCTTATCAAGCAGTGTGGTGTATTTGGATCCGATTCTGTGATGGTTGTAGTGGGTTGGTATAAAACCCCAAGGGTTTGGATATATCAGTTAATCGGGGCACAGGTGAAAATAATTAATTAAAGATGAGGTTTGCGATTCAAGATCGTTAAATTTACCTTCCTTTAGAAAATGTATAGAGATTATTAAATTA
This sequence comes from Prosopocoilus inquinatus, assembly GCA_036172665.1. Taxonomy (NCBI): domain Eukaryota; kingdom Metazoa; phylum Arthropoda; class Insecta; order Coleoptera; family Lucanidae; genus Prosopocoilus; species Prosopocoilus inquinatus. The sequence goes on from CM069870.1 coordinate 50,506,329, forward strand.
TTAATATTAGATAATTCGCAATCTGATTTTTAGTCCTTGCAATATTTTTTTACTGTACGAAAATAGAAAACGTAACTGTAAGAAGATAATTAATTTCAGAAATGTTAATATTTAGTTCCGTCTTAAAATTTTTCATGTTAAGTCGTGAATAGTGAAGTTAGCCACAATCAGTGGCTCTCCGAGTTTGGTAATTGATGCGTCTTGTTTACATGACAAATAAACTTGGTTGTTGGTTCATCCATTTTGTAACATGAACTCGAATACGACAAATAACAATATGCAATTTCCATACTCTTAAGAAGAAATTAATTCCAATGCACATTGAACTGGCGTAAGTACAGTTTAGTTGTTACAATTTGCCCCCCTTTCTGTGTTATCTAATCGTTTTGTTGATAAATAAATTGTACTTCTTCTTTTGTTTTATATACGAACGATTTTTTTGATTTGCCGGATTAGCTTCTGGTTTATCATTTGTTTCAGTTAAATTTGATTGTATCTATAATGGCTACTGCATGTGGAAGCAATGATGAATTTTGGAAAGAATGTGCAAGTTGGCTGACGAGATGGGTGATCTTACGCATAGATCACAAGGCCAACTGGGAAAACGCGGCTATTGGGGACCTTGCCAATACTTTAAGGGATGGAGTTTTACTTCGGACATTGCTTAGCAAAATGGATTCGATTTGCATCTATATGAAGGACGTTAATTTAAAGCCGGCTTTAGCGAGGGTAAGAAGTATTTTTGACCAAATGTTAAAATAAACATTAACTTGGTTGATTTTTTAGTTTTTATGCCTAAGAAATATTCAACTGTTCCCAAAAATATGCTAAACAATTTTTGGCCTAAGAGACAACGATTTGTTTGAAGAAACGATACTATTTGATTTGGTCAATTTTCATAAAGTATTCTGCACACTGTCTAAGTTGTCTTTAACTCCCAAAGCACTTAAAAGTCACATTCTGTAAGTAAAAAAATATTCTTGAGTACACTTATTAGACACATAAAGGAGCAACTCTGAATTGTTCCAAGAGCTGTAAGTTCCGTGATCCTTTTCACAGAACAATGAGTGTTCCTTTGATTAAATAATTCAGAGCTGCTATAAGCTTTAAGGATATCAAATGGAAAGCTGCTAATTGTTACATAATATTTTTTCAGAGGGTTTTCAATTCGAGATGAAAGAACCAGAGGTGAGGAAGACATCTATCAGCATTTAAAAACGGCGTAAGTTAAAAATTGATCTGCACTTAAGCGTTGTTTTCATTTTGATTGATTCAGAAATCCGAGGTTGCTTAAAAACTTCTTTCATTAACAGAGATCTAAGGCAGACATGTAGTGGTGGAATTGAGTCTAGCTGGCTTCAATTTACAATTCCATGTCCGCAGCTTGAAGATAGAGAGGAGGAAGTTAACGACGATTTGTGTTATGTCACTTTCTCCAATCATCTTCCTAAGGTTGGCAACTAAAATTTTCTATTCATGTGTGCAAATTTTTGTCTTCGAAGCTTCCTTTTTTATTAATGCATAGTTGTTTGGTTTGGATGGTTTATTTTAGCAACATAAAATTGAAAGTGTTGGAATGATTCATTTGTGCTTCTCTCTCTCTCTCTCTCTCTCTCCTTATAGTAGAAATTGTAAGTTAATATTTCACAGGGATACCAAATCAAAGTAAGATATAGGAGTATAATTTATCAAAATAGGAATTTTTTGTTAATGCTGAGAAGTAAGAAATATCGAATTCGTGATTCGCCTTAGTTTTGGAAAGTCTAGCAAAAAATTTTATGATTACGTTTGTTTGTTTACGCTGTTCATTGTTGCATTCAAATTCAAGAATTGCAATTTTAAAACCTCTTTAAAATTATTCATAAATATCCTGTCTTTCATTTTCATATACAGTGTGAACCACTTGTAATGGAAGCATCCACTTTAAAAAGTGAATTTCTTATCTATAAATTGGAAAGATGTAATTAATATATGTATTCGAATTAGAAATCCACAATTTTGCTTGGTTTCAGTATTAAAATTTTAAATAAAATATTAAATAGCTGATACTTTTTGGCTTCTTTGTGAAATACTACTGACCATACCCAAGAAATATTTTGATTTAAAAAAAATGTAAGTTTCCAGTCTAGTAATTTTTTATAGTAGAGTACAGTTTTCTCATAAATTATATTGTTATTGGAAAAACATGGAACTTTCTAGAATATTCCGGACAGATGGCGTTCCTTCTTGAAAACGTGTAACACTCGTTTGCCAACTGCCAACCCGCCACAGAGTCGGTTGACCAATAGATGGCGCCGTTCGTCCGAACATAAAAATTTATTAGCGTCTGGCTGTAACAATATTACTTTTTGAGATTGGAAACAAGAAAGTTTCACACCGTATACATAGAGAGTGTAATTTTGTTTTTGCTATAATTTCTGATTCTAAACATTTTCTTATGTCATTTTCCTGTATCTTTTAAAATAAGGGCTCTTAATTAATTACTATTAAACCGTCTTCATTTTTTGATCTTCACACTATATTTACCTGACATTTCCTAACTTGAATTATGGAAATCACAGAAGCGTTACGCATCAAAAAATCTTCTAATAAAAATAATTGATAGTAAAGAAAAGTCGCAGTTGTTGCACACTTTTTGAAAGACAGTGTATCAGGTCAGGGATCAGAGAATTCAAGATATAGGAAACGGTAATAAAAGCACACACTTAACTTAACATGTCCGCAAGAATTCTATTAGAGCAATTTCCTTGGCATATTGCAAATTCATTAATAATACAACTTTAAAATTAACTTCAATATCAAAAATTATACTTACTTGAATTAATAACACTGCAAGAATTGCTGTAGCCAGGTTCTTCATTTTACTTCTCGCTAATTCAAACTAAATCGAAAACTGACAACTTGATTAGATGATGTTGCTTTTATATCGGCTGCAAAATGAAAAGTCAGTCTGCTAAAATTTATTATAACCGTAAAAATTAAAAAAAAAAACCTGCTACTGGCTGGTGTTTACCGCACTTTTATGCAAATTTGTATAAATGAGAAGAGTTCACATAGAAATGTTAATTTTATATGAATCATTATATAACAGACATAATTAATTAAGTGCATTTTTATACTAAAAAGTTATACCTAAGAATTGTCGGTATTTTACCTGTACTTTACTGGAGAGATGCTTGATATTATAATCTGCCCGAATTTATTGCTTTTTATAAGAAAAGATCTGCTGAAAAGAATGTGAATATTTACATCAGAATATGCAATCAAGGGAACTCTGATCGGAACTTTTCTGTACGTGCAGAAAAATCTATTGTCTTTTTCGTCTATTATCAATTTGGATGTGTTCCACTAAGACAACAGGTAAAAGGCAATTAAGTTTTTTTTGTCCAATGTTGTTACACTTGCTTTTGCAACATCAATACTTTAACCCATGATATACAGTTAACATCTATTCTGTGAAGCCGACAATCAGCCCAATTCCAATTCATGTCGCTAAAAGTCAACATGACGGTAAGTGACGTAACATCGCTAGGTTCCCTCAAACACTATTCTGATTGCCACAACAGTAGTGAAAAGTTAGCGCGAAAAGTCGCCAGTACAGTCGTTAAAACGTAGATTTTTAGCTATGCAAGTCTTTAATTTTTACGATGTTCATTTAGAATTAACTACATTTTATTTTTTTATTGTTCCGTCACTTAATATTACAGTTTCTTAATTAATTTTCGAATTAATAAATGATTAATTAATTCCTAAGAGAATATTTAATTTTTTTGTGAATAGTATAAATAATTTCGGCAAGAAAAAAAATGATGAAATTGCTAAAATTTTGCGGTCGACGCTTGCAGAATTTGATGTTGCTAACCGTTCTGGATTGGTTTCAAGGTTCAAAAAAAGTTCGTAACCTGTGGTTCAGACACAAAATCTTCAACAGTATCCTCATATTTCACACACGTTTGATACCTTATCATATAAGATCCGTTTTCTGCAAGATCATAAATTATAACATCGAGTTTTTACTCGTAGTCAAGATGTTCTTGGTCTGTTTCTCTGCAAACGGAGACCATGACTTCACTGATTTCTTGACATTTTTATATTACCAGCTATTTATGTAGGAGTTACATAAGATTTAAAAGATTGATGTTATATTTCGATAAATTAAAAATGCCTTAATTACTCATTAATTAATAATAGCTGTACTTGATCTGCTAATTAGAACTTAAAATAAAAACTTATTTACGTTATGTCAGCGGTGCAGTATCTATAAGTATAAAAAGCAAAACTGATGATCATGGTTCAAGTCATGGAGATGTGATAGATGTGATTCAAGAGGTATTACATGACCAAAGACAACTTAGGGTGATTCACATTGAGAGTTTAAGGACTAGACTCCTTTTACTGTAAGAAGTACGTAATGCGCAGAGACGAGTTTTCGTCCGAGGAGTCTATATTCAAAATATGCAGTGATCGGCAGAAAGTTGGCTACATATGGGAAAATTCTTTATTATTGATTTCTCAGAAAAATTTATTCTTTGTGAAAGTTCCTGGATCTTTCCTAACTTAAGGTGCATGTGTCAAAGTTTGAATACTTCCTGTTATACCGGGTGGAAAGTTTCAAACCCGAACATAGCAAAGTTCCATTGAGAATTATGTTTCTGTAGATTACTGCTCGCCATTTAAAAATACAAAAATGGTAATGGTATAAATGAAAGATAAAATTAAGAAAAATTTTATCATGTTAAAATTATTCCTGTTGTGTTAATACTTTGAAATAGAAATTAAATTTTTAAATTTCAAATGAAAAATGTAGTCGCCTTAGTATGTCAGATTTGAAGTTTGCAATTCAGTAACCGGAATTTTGTACAATAAGCTTCTTACCCAAAATAAAATTCCATTCATCTATGTAGCATACTGACGATGAAAAACTGTTAGATTTCTTTGCTCCTGTATTGATTCACAAAATACTTTCCTACTATTCTTATTAATTTCAATACAATGTTGATGGCAACTGGATTTGCGGAATTGATGTTTCTTTTTTTTTAATATTCTTTACAGTTGTGCGTTACTTATTCTTGAACAGTGTGAAACTTATTTAATTCTTAGTACAATTGAATTTAAAACTGATTTAGTATCGACATGTGTATTGATTGCCCATGGCATCATTTCAAGTTTACTGATAGTATCAGAAAAAACAGTATTCTTGTATGCAATGACGTAGAATACAATTATCATTCTAATAAAGAAAGAATTGTTGTAACTTAAACGACAAGTGTACCTACCTATTATTTGCTCTGTGCAATAATTCATAGTACTTTTTGACTGACGTATAAATTATTTTCCATTAATTGAAACAAGTTTCATACCTAACATAGGCGACTAAATTTTTCGTTTAAAGTTTGAAAATTTTATTTATATTCCGAAAGTACCGTGCCTTCAATTGAATTCCTCATTAAAGTGGGCTACGATTTCACTGTGTTTTCTCCTAAGATTTGCAGCATTGATAGCTTTTCAATTATTTAATTAAACAAATGTCAAATTGACACTTTGTTTCAATTAATTCAAAATGTTAGAATTACAGCAGAAAATATTTATTGTTGAAAGTTATTTTCAAACCGGTAGAATAGAAAATGGACACTAGTTTATTCAATTAATCAGTGTGTACAGAAGTTTCGATGGCAGTTTCCTAACTTTGCTATTACTTTTATGAACAGCTAATTAAACACATCCAAGCTTGCGTTCTTAAATTTCGTGAAACAGGATCACTTGGTCGCAAAACAGGGAGCGGATTAGCTAAGAAAAGGACTGCAGCCTGCATTGAAGATGTTCGGGATCGAATGGAACACTCTCCCAAGAAATCTATTGCGAAACTTTCACAAGAAGTTCAGCTATCAGTGGGAACATGTCACATTATTCTTAAAAAAAGACTTAAAGCTTTATCTATACAAGATTCAAGCAGTCCACGAACTCAGACCAATATATTTTCACAGAAGAACAGAATATTGTTAGTGGTTTCTTGATAATTTAAACAACGACGACATTCTTGACAAGTGTTTCTTTTCCGATGAGGCCTGGTTTCATCTCTCAGGGTATTTAAATAAACAGAACATGAGAATATGGTCAGCAGAAAATCCCCATGAATTTGTGGAAACTCCATTACATCCATTAAAAATTGGTGTTTGGCTAGCAGTGTCAAGAAGGCGTATCATCGGACCAATATTTTTTAACGACTCAGTAACTGCTGAAAGATACCGAAATGAGTTATTTGAACCTTTCATTAATCAACTACATGATGAACTTACAGAAAGGTTTTTTCAGCAAGACAATGCTACTGCCCACACAGCTCATCAAACAATAACATTCCTGCAGCAGTTTTTCGATAATCGGATTGTGAATTTTCCTGCAAGGTCTCCGGGTCACACAATTATGAATTACTTCATTTATCCGCACATGAAAAACACAGTTTTTAGAACTACGCGTCACACAATCGAAGAACTTAGTGCGGGCATTACAGATTTGTGTGCTAACATAACCCCCAAACACTTAGCACACGGGTGTGAAAACATGAAACGCAGAGTACGCTTATGTATTCAAGCTGAAGGAGAGCACTTTAAGCATCTACTTTAAACTTTAATGTTGTGTTTTTATTTAATATTATGATCAGTACTGACAGTTAATGACAACTGTTTTCTCTAGAATTGTGTCGCCAACTTCATAAAAAAATTACAGCTTACTTTAATGAGGAATTCAATTGAAGGCACGGTATTAATATTTAGGAATAATTTTAACACCATAATATTATCATAATTTTGTCTTTTCTTTAATACCATTGCCATTTTTATATCTTCAAATGGCAAGCAGCAATTCACGGAAACATAGTTTTCAATACAAGTTTGCTATGTTCGGGTTTGAAACTTTCCAGCCAGTATACCGAGGAAATCAAAATATTTAAAATTGATATAAGAATAAAGTACCTTTATTTTCCACGTTATGCGGAAATTTTGTTTGGAAAGGTTACTCAGAATTATTACGAAGAACTTTGAATATGTAGAGCTGGATGTTTCTTCAAGTGTGACATGAATATACTCTAAAATTTGTCTTTTGCTCAACTGTCAACTAGAAATTATGATTAATAACACTGATACCCTAAAAATTACAATATTTTGTTTTCCATCGCAGGTAGCTATGATTTCATATTTGAGATTTTATAATAATTCTGAGAAACTTTTCCAAATAAAATTTTCGCGTAGCGTGAAAAATAAAGGTACTTTACTCTTGTACCGGTTTCAAATATTTTAATTTCCTCTGTATATGATAGGAGGTATTCAAACTTTGACACTTGCATCTTAAGTTTGGGGAAAATGCAGGATCTTTCACAATGAATAAATTTTTCTGAGAAATCAATATAAAGAATTTTCCCAAACGTAGCCAACTTTCTGCCGGTCACTGCATGTAAGGTTGGAGTACAGCAGCGTGTTACAAGAAGTTCCAGTTGTTACAGTTGTTACCCCAGTTTTAGGTTTATTGCACGTTTCTTGTGTTGACTTTCCTTTGTTGTGGTCTTAGTTGTTTTGTTTCCAAACAAGTATTCTCTTCACAGGAAATTGTTTATTCCTACTTGTTAAACGTGAGAAACTACATTCATTATTTCCTTAAAACTCTGAAAGTATTCATCTCTGAAATTTGCAGTTCGTAAGTCTGGTACTGTTTATATAGTGGCAAAATATGATCGGCGTACAGGGAAAAATAATTCACAACCAGGCACGTGAAATTATAACTAATGTGTTAAAATTCATGAAAGATGAAGCTTATAATAATTCCTGTAACAAAATCTAAGACTTCTAGCAGGTACTAAGCTACGGTGGCCGGGGGTTGATCTGTCGGTAAGTGACGGATCGTTAATGAATCTCCTACCCATTTTTAAACAGATACTGAGCACAAGAAATCGTACGCTTACTGAATTGCAGTTACATGGGTATCAAGAGAAAAAGTAAACATCTGGTTAGGAATAATAAATAACACGCTGATTGATCTTTTTTTAATGGCACTTTAATTTCTCTTTCATATTTAAATCTTCTTCGTAACTCAATAATTCCCCAAGCACAACATATTTGGAAGTTTCAACAAGATGCCTGGTACCGCGTGCTTCATCACATTCTATGATGAATTTTCTTAATACAATATTCCCTGAACGATACCCATGAGTCAATAAGCCTGAAATTCTCTATGAGCAAACTTATAGTCATTTTAATTTTTAAAACTTCCTTAATTTCTCACGGTAATATCTGTCACATAAGACAGTTTTCATTGAGTATAGACTAGTAAAAAAACATTTACAGTGCTTTGATATGATTATTTTAAAATGTAACATAGGGATATGTTACAGAATAAAATAAAAAGTCTGTATATAAAATCATAGTAAATTCTGGATCGTCGTTCATTGTTTTCGCAATTAACATCGATATGACACAGACAAAAATGAAGCTTGACCAACATGACCATGGTGGAAGTAGACAGGTGCTAAAATAAAAACCTAGTCAAGCAGGCTACGACCGAAAATTTGTTCGCTTTATGCATTTCGCTTCTAAGTTCAACTGCGAAGCTGTCAAATGTAACGTCAAAATTTTTTGTGGAATAATCACGTTTTCCGTTACATTTTCTTAATTATTTTTTATAAATAACAACATGTTAAATTTTGGAAATCTATTTTAACGTTATGTTTCCACTTAGCTTGACACTGAAATAAAATTTAACGAATTTCCATATAGGGGTTTATTTCTGTTAAAAGTGCGAAATTATCTAAAACGTACAGACCTAGTTTGTGATTTTTTTCACAGCCTGCTTTACCAGTTTTTTATTTAGACAGTCGTTACTTATGCAAGAAACTTACCTGACAACTGGAGCGGTGCATATTCCGAATTAAGAGGAATTGCCAACATAGTTGCTCTATTGCTAGCTTTGTTTAATACACACGAACAAAGAAAGACAGTATAGCTCACTCGAGTTGGCAGGTCCCTCAAATTGTATGCAACAACAGCCGAAGAACAAAGGAAATAACTATACAGGGTGTAATCAAATTAGTTTCACATATTAATACCGTAAGTTCCTCATCATGTAAGAGAATTAATGCTGCAACTACCAAAAGTCTAGCTCAAAAATAAAAAAATGACCTAGTGGAGGAGTATTGACGCTTTTGTTTGAGAACTTTGGGTCGGCCGTGCACAAAAACAACGTTATAAAACAAAATTCCAGCAAAATTTAAGGTCAATTGCTTGATCGCATTTTAAAAGCTTTATGGGAATACAATAAAATAGAATCACCGGCCCATTAAAGACGACTGTTCAAATCGACAACCTCTGGGTCGTAGCCCGTGTGTGCAATACTATTAAAGAAGAACAAATTAAATCTGCTTGCATTGATCAGAATTAAATCTGTTTCATTAGATAATCGACAATAATTAGATCTTGATATCCTGGTCTTTGTAAACCAATAGTACACATGATTTACAGTGCTAATTTCGCTTATTAAAATAATTTAAAAAAAATATTAGTCGCTTTGATTGATTGTCGCTTTGTTAATTATTTCCACCAACGAATACGTTTCTTCGTAGCTCGAGTTCGATGACGCTTTATTGTTTTGGTTCCACAAAATAATAAAAGCGATAACTGCGTTCAATAATGATTTTCCGAAATGCAGAAAAAAGACATTCTTAAACGTTTTGCGCAATAAAGAAATAACAATGCAGTTTATTGACAACCAGCAAATAAAGTACACGATAATACGTATGAATTTTAGTGAAATAATTTTAGAAAATGGAATTTCTAATTTTTATTTATTTTTACATTTTTGTGAGCAGAAAACTATTAACAATTACGTGAAAATTGAGAAAATTGATTAATTTAATAAGCAACGCGATGGATATTTATAATTCTATTCCGTTATGGAATTACATAAGCGATGATTTTAACCCAGTGCCCTTCAGTTCGATGACGCTTTATTGTTTTACGACGTTTTATGATGCGCTTGTAGAAACTGATACACGGCCAGTCAGAGGTTTTCAAACAAAAAGTTTCCGGGCTCTGGGGGGGTTTTAATTTCTTTAATTTTTCACCAATAAAATTCATATTTGCAGAAATCACTTTCTTAAGTGATAAAGAACTTACAGTTTTAATATGTGAAACTTATTTGATTACAGGCCGTATATAGGATAAATATATTTTGCGCGGCTATACCGCGACCATAGCGTGTAAACAAACGCGAGGGCTGCGGAGACAATTAACGCCGCTACAGCAATGGTGTTACTCAGTATAACAAAAAACAGAGCAATATTGCCGCAATAAAAAATTACAGTTGTGTAATCAATTCTTCTTGTTTAAATGTGTAAAGATTTTCAGAGTAATTAGTTGACCAGTTGTACCTCGACCGGCAAACTTTATTACGACATTGCGTCATCTAGTAAGAACGCCGTAAATTATTTTCACCGTCCCATTACACAATGTGCCTGTTCGATACATTTTTACGGCGCTACTGAAACGATGGCGTGTACTTACTGAAATCCTATGCTTAGAAATAACCAATGTAGTGTCAATCAAAAGGGATACAGCAAATGAGATCGACTGCTTCCTCACATTGACTGATTTCTCATTGGCTAAATCTGTGCGTCCTTCGTATGTATTTGCATCATGTTATGACAAATCTTGTAACTGACATAATTTTGAGACGCGACGTGACGTTAGTGTCCACGTAATCATTTAAAGCATTGAGTTTAATCACAGAAGAGTCAAACAAGAAGCGTCACTCTAGGCGGCTAGGCGGTTGAAAGGATAAATTTGGGTGACCTTCGGCCATATATTTGTTGAGATTTATTTTATGGAAAGCGAAAAAACACAGGATTCCTCTCCCTTGAATTTTTACTGCAACCTCGACACGTATAAGGAAATCCTTTCATTTTACACTTTTTTAATAAGCATAAAATTTCCGCACAATGCACAACTTAACGGCATCTTTTTGATGGAAATTCAAATAAAACACTCGTGTAAAGGGGACTTCCAGTGCGTGGAGAAGAAAACGGTATGGTGCAAAATCTATTTTGTGTGGCCCAATTCGCGCGAATTGAATGAAGTGTGTGGCCCGCTTAATATCGCTTGTCCTTTCAGTTCAATGTACGGCCGGCTTAGATACATATGTATGAATATATTATATTTATTTATCATCCTGCTGAAAACCTCATACGCTCCGCTCGCTTATTTCTTTTTCGTATACCTGGTGATTCAATTTAGTATTTACTGCCCCATATCTTCTTTATTTTAATAAAAATATTTATTAAGCCCTACATATTTTTAAGTGGTTTATAAAACTACATTAGATGAGTTATATATAAATTTTTATTAAAATAAAGAAAATATGGGGCCGGGTATGCCAAACTGAATCATTCTGTATGATACAATCTCATTGGTGAAACTAAATTAATTTGAAAATGCCTACATATTGAAATAAGAACAGGTAATTGCACAATTAATATTTTTAAATAAACTATATTTTGCGTTTTATATGATAATACCATCTTCATTTGATTTATGTGAACTTTATTTATAATTTAACGTGTTTCATAAGAGTGGATAAAAGAGTGAAACAAATCACTAAACAACAACCATATAAGTACTTAAAACGTAGTTAACTACTTTAATGCAGTAATAAAAGTTAGGATCGAAACTAAATATTTCACACTGATTCGTTAAAGCATTTATAATTGATAAAAGCTGTTTCTTCTGGAGTCCATGCAGCCGACATCTTTTTCTCGCATATGTCAACCACCTTTTCAGGATCAGTTATGTGCGGAGTGTTATCAAAAATATACATGTGTTCACGAAGTACGGAATAGTTGAATTTACCATCTTCATTAATAAATCCCATGCCTTCGAACAGACAAAAGAAATAAGCTTCTAGTCTGGAATCATCCGCTATTTCACCCTGGAATGCGTTTCCTAAGATGTATATGGGGACCATGGAAGATAGTAAACATTTGTTGGATACTGATCGCAGCATAATAGGATCTGATTTAATTACAACCTGCAATTTCAAAAATGATTTAAAAACGGAATTAGTAAATTGTTTTAATTTATTAGACATATTTTTTAATTGATTAGGAATGTATCAAGATTGTTTTACGTATTAATTTAATTTGGGTTGACAATTTGTCTCATTGACATAATTTCAAGGTATTTCATCACAAATAATGCTTGCATTAAAACATAAATTTCTGTTAAGAACAAACATAGACACACATGGAAGATTTGTTAAAAAAATTTGTTCCGTACTAATCCTGGAATTTAGGTTGCGAACTTCACTCTGTGTGATATATTTTCTGTAACGTACAACACATACTGCAATATACTGGGTATCTCTAAATTCCGTAGACATGGGTTAACCACAGATTCCTGAGCTCAAAATAAGACAATTTAACTAAATTAATCTACAGGACAGTTTCTTATTTTGTGACTAAACCGTAAGAAATATAAAAAATTACACAATACACGAAAGTGTCCTATCAAGTGCTTCTTTCTAAAAATTTATTAACTAAAGTTATCTTCCTAACAAAAAAGTTAGAGAAAGACATGTGTTTTGGCAACCATGTTTTTCAATTCTTACATGGAAAAGTGGTATACTAACATATTTACAAACCGTACAAAAACTGAGCTCGATCGAACTTTATTATTTATTATTTATTATTATTTAGCGGTACCCCAGGTCTCCAAAGTTTATGGATAGTGGTATCTATTGAGATATAAAAATTTAATTAATAATAATAATTAATAGAAAAAGCGTTACTCTACATTTTTACTTAAATAAATTTAAAGTGAGAATATAAAACAAAAAAAATATAAAATATTTTTGAAATTCCATAATTATCTGGATCTCAAGAAACTCGGGAACGACGGATTTGTATTGAAATTTTTGCATCGAACTACCGGTGTCTTTTAGGGCTCGAATTTGACGCTTTTCGGATTCTGTAAACTGGGGTCCCTCAGGCATGATGCAGATGAAAAAGTTACAGTTGATAGAAAATTAACAATAATTGAAAGACGGTTGCATAATTTCTAATGTGCGCTACGATTTATTGATACTTTTTTAAACGAACTTGTTTAACCTTCGGATGATCAGGTGAAATAAGAAGCACAAAAGACCAGGTGGGGTCGCTAAGTTACCCACGAAGTTTTAGTAAATAAATAGCCAATATTATTACAGATATTAAAAAAGAATTATAATATTAAACTGTTAATTGAAGTCGAATCTTGTCCGATGAAAATTGTAAATAAATAGTTTTTAAACTTTAACACTTTTAAAAATGGAAAGAGCACTCAACGTTTCACTTCTGACGAAACTATGAACCGGTAGTAAAATCTTGAGTGCTCTTTCCATTTTATTAGGGTCCGGTTAAAGTTTATAAACTATTTTCTTAATAAAGTGTTAATACATCAAGTAAGATCTATATAGTGCATTGCCTTTTTTTATAGGAACAGAGAATTAAAATTCAAACATGTTCAATCAATTGCAAATAGATATGAAATATTCAAATTAGGTATTTTTTTCATTGTATGAAGCATATACATTTGATTTCACTACTGTAATGTGGTTCTTGCAAATAAACTTACGACATTTATCACATGTATTCAGTGTTTTCTTATCTAAATTTCTGGGACATCTGACAATGACCTCGTCACTCGTGTTGTAAAATTTTCCACGTTTTCATTTGGCCTGTTCGATTCTTGTTCATTTTCAGGGACTTCAGTGTCCAAAATCATTGTCATGTTGTTGTTGCCTTCAAGGTATAACCGCCTTTTAAATGCTTTACCTTTATCGTAATCTTGGTATTTGCTCCTGAAGAAAATAAATGGTGGTTACCAAATCTATGATGTGGAACTACAAAATTAATTGCGAAATCTTAGTATTATGAGAAATTGTTAGTTTCAACGAATATATCTAAGTCAAAATGTTGCGTGTATAGCAAGACTGCACTTCTATTTTTTGGGGCATAGGAAATCAACATAGCACCTGTAAAAACACAGCTTTCTTTGAATGTTGTGCACGATTTCTATTAGGTCGGAACTCTGAAGAAAATTTCTTCAGTATACCTCCATAACCTGAAGACAATCCTTCCATAAAATCTAAAACAACTCTTCTACTCTGTTCTTTTTCTGGTGCATTGTTTGTTGTTTTATATTTCTTCATTTATCACACAAAATCCTTAATTCTGTTCTATATCCGACTGGTACGGATTTCATGTACACTCTGAATGGACATCTGCCACAGAATGAATCAAGCTGTTCGAGAACACAAACGTTTCCACTAGGAATGTGAGCCTTTCTGCAGTTCAAAACAAAGTCATTCTATATATCGTCAAAAGCTGCTAATTTACATTTTTCTCGCCTTTTTAATCGTGATTTAAATTGTCTAATCCAATAAATCTAAGTAATTCTTTCATTCTGTTTCTTGACTTCATATCATATCTTGAAATCATACGTCGTAATGTAGGATTCCGATGACTCCGTAATTCTAGAATGGTTTTCTGACGCGCTTTGAGATCCAGGAGTAATCAGCAGACCTATGAATGCTTTCATTTCGGTGCGACTTATATTTTCCCATTCATCTCCGTTCAACGCAACAGATCTCGATTAGTTTCTTTAATTATCAGATCCGCAATATCTTCACTTAGGAATAATTCGAAAGCTGCCGTGGGTGCTGAAATAGTTTTTCACTATAATTTGTAAGTTCAGGTTTCTTGATCAAAATGTCTCTTGTGGGGCGCCGGCCGTCTTACGGATGGATTCTTGATCATCTTTGATCAATATAATGTTCACCCCGCCATCACCTTCTCAAGATGATTTCCTATTAGAATTCTCAGATAACTCCAATAATGTCGTAAACATTTTAACTTACATTATTTTCAAATACCTTGTCGTCAATCTCTGATAATTCTTCATCAGGAATATCATCAAAAAATTCTGTCCTGTCTATCCATCACGTGTAAAAAATAAGCACATATTCGAGCATACATAAATGCAAGTTTCGACAAATGATGTGCATGTCTAAAGTTACAAAACCGTGATAGGACACTGACGACCACGTGGGGTAACAAAGTTAGTAATAAATGGGTACTAGATTTTTTCTCAGTACACTGATTTAAAAAATAAATAAATTTACTATACTTTGAGCAATGTCAAGAAAATCAGCTAAAAAAATATGAAGCTGTAAGATTTAAAATTTACTTCTAAAATAATATACATATAAAATAGCGACATCTTACTATCGCTTTTTGACATAACGTTGCAGTAGGATAGACAAATTGAAGCGGGATTTGCTCCTAATGAGTCCAGAGGCTGCTCGAGGTTCTCACTGCAATCAAAAACGATTTGCACAAAATTTTTCTAAAATCTTTCATTATGCTTTGACAGCAAGCATGGCCGCCTTGCATGGGGGACTCATTAGGAGCAAATCCCGCTTCAATGCAACCATGCAAGGCGGCCATGCTTGCTGTCAAAGCATAATGAAAGATTTTAGAAAAATTTTGTGCAAATCGTTTTTGATTGCAGTGAGAACCTCGAGCAGCCTCTGGACTCATTAGGAGCAAATCCCGCTTCAATTTGTCTATCCTACTGCAATGTTAGGTCAAAAAGCGATAGTAAGATGTCGCTATTTTATATGTTCATCACTCTTACATCGCAATTGCGAATAAATTGGGCAAGTCGTTTTTGGGCTGCGGTGGGAATGTCGAGCTACGTTTCTGCTGAAGAAGCCCCAAGCAGGGCTGAAACAGCTGTCCAGAGGCTGCTCGAGGTTCTCACTGCAATCAAAAACGATTTGCACAAAATTTTTCTAAAATAATATAAATAATGGGGTCAAAAAGTATTATGTAACTTTAATATAGGAAGAACAAATTAACAAAACTTCAATCCATTGTAGCATATTCTACAATCCATGAACTTTGGAGGTGTTGGGACACCGTTAAGTAAAGTCCAATCGAGCTCAATTTTCTGTAGTTTATTAATACTCATGTAGACCACTTTTCCGAATATAAGGGTATTCAGATTTTACAATCATGTTCTTTCGCTCCGATCTAATGTAATATCCAAAAGTACTAAATTTGTTCTAGACTTTTCTAACTAAACAGGCTGTCCACTTTTCGAGTGCCACTATGGTAATCTTGCTTATCTTAAGAGATACGAAGTTGGTTAAATTAGGACATAGTTGCGCATTTTCGTGCTGAAAACAAATTTGAAATATTTTCAATAGTTTTGAAAATTTCGAAAAAAAACAAAATTTTTGATTTTCGGTTTTAATTCTTTCACCATAAACTAATCATACTAGGCATTTCTAACCCAGACATTATGGAGATACTTTTTTATGAAGAATTCGAATATGGCATCCCCTTTTCAATAATTTTCAAGATGGCGGAGAAACACCTGGCAACTTCATTTCTTCTTATGGACGCCATCTTGGATTTTAAAATTTTGAGATTACGTTTTTTTTCCTCTCTACAGCGATGTATCACACATGGTGGTCCAATATCACATTTTTGTCAAAAGTCTAATTTTTCATTTTTTTGCGAAGTGCTTTGGAAAAACAAAACGTTCTTTTTTTTTTGTTGCGAACAGAAGTTTGACAATTTGGTCCTATTTCAAGTCTTGCCATTTACGTTTGTGTTAAACTAATCGTACTAGAGATTTCTAACCAAGATATATTATGCCGACACTTTTTTATTGAGAATTCGAATATGGCAACCTCAAAATACATAATAAGAATAGATAACCACGGGAAATTCAGCTGGGTTGCAACTTCTCTTGAGGAAAAGACAGACAGACGGATTTTAGTATTTGTAATCATGTAAAATTTTTACCTCTTCCAACATTTCCTGCTCAAATTCATTGGGCCATATTTTCATCTACGTCCTTTAAACGAACCATATTCGCCCTAAATAATATCTCAAACCAGGTTGTTTGCCGGTCTGGATAACGCTGCAAATATTTTGCCGCAATCATTAGGGCATTTGAATGCGAAGTGTAGTAAATTTATATTATCACTTTGTTCTTCACTTGAGAAAGTGAAAAGCATTCTCGCGAACTAGCGCAAACGTAAATGGTAAGACTTGACACAGGATCAAACTGTCAAACTTTTGTTCACAATAAAAAAGAAATGATGTTTTTCCAGAGCACTCTTCGCAGAAAATGAAAAATGGGGTTTTTGGCAAAAATCTGATACTGGACCACCATGTGTGATACATCGTTGTAAAGAGAAAAAAAAAACGTAATCTCAAAATGTTAAAATCCAAGATAGCGTTCATAAGAAAAAATGAAGTTGACAAGTTTTCCTCCGCCATCTTGAAAGTTATTGAAAAGGGGATGCCATATTCGAATTCCTCATAAAAAGGTATCTGAATAATGTCTTGGTTAGAAATGCCTAGTACAATTAATTTATCGTGAAAAATTTAAAAACAAAAATCAGAAATTTTGTTTGTTTTTGCGATATTTTAAAACTATTGAAGATATTTCAAATTTCTTTCCATATCATTATTCAGCACGAAAATGCGCAACTTTGCTCTAATTTAGCCAACTTCGTATCTCTTAAGATGAGCGAGATCCGCATAGTGGCAGTCGAAACGGACAGCCTGTATAAAGTGAATTTTTAAAAATTTGTTCTCGTGGTTGGCTCTGAATTGTTAATTGTGAAACAGCCTTGCTTGAAATTGACGTGTATCATAACCTCGTTATTCTTTTTGAAGGAAATGTAAAGTTCGGAAAAGTTTTTTTAAACAAATTTTATTTAAAACTCCACTTCTTGGAGTTTTAACATTATCCGATAAGGGTATACCTAAATGAAGATTTTTTTTCAATATTTTGTAACAGATCGGTTTACTTGTTGGTACAAATGGCTGTGACGTTA
This sequence comes from Prosopocoilus inquinatus, assembly GCA_036172665.1. Classification (NCBI taxonomy): domain Eukaryota; kingdom Metazoa; phylum Arthropoda; class Insecta; order Coleoptera; family Lucanidae; genus Prosopocoilus; species Prosopocoilus inquinatus. The sequence continues at coordinate 50,524,260 of CM069870.1, forward strand.
TGTAACGAATAAATGCGACCGTTATTTTCGAAATGTGGTTTGCAAATCCTTCGTGATTTTACTCTTAGCGCGAAATTGTCATTTTCGTTTGCTAATTGTCTTATCTTGAGATTGTTCTACCATGCGGCTGCCGTTTTTACATAAAATAGAACCTGTCTCTCGAAAAGACCACATAATTAAAGGATGAGAAATATGTCATAACGAAGTTAAAGGTCCAGATATTTTTCAGAAAACTCATGGAAACAGTTCTGAATAGAGTACTACCATTCACCCTCAATTTATAGCGATTTTATTCTCTTACAACAGAACCATTTCAGATGGTTTTATTAGTTTAGAAGTGACCTTATGACATTTCATACGTCAGGTTGATTAAGGCTGGTTCATAACTAATAATAATTTACGGCCACCCACGAGAAGATATTTAAAAAAAGGCACGTATTATTTCAAAATGTGACGTAACGGTACTTTCTTACTGCCAAGTACAGAATTAACTGAACTCTCTTGATAGGTGGTAGCGCGTAAAATTATCTCCTATTAGTCAAGTAATTGTGTTTTTTTTATTTTATTAAAATAAAAACTTAGTATTAACGATTGGGACCAACTTTGATTTTTTTGTCATCTGTTAGTTATTCCAATTTGTATAATCCCGCTTGTCAAGAAAAAATGAACTATAGTATTATTGAATTTTGAAATTTTATCACTAATGATAAAATGAAAAGTAAATTTAAAGTAAAAAAAAAAAAACTTTTTATTCCCTAAATGGAATACTAGCGACAGCATTTTACGGCGTCAGACATAATGTATTGTTCCTTTTAAATGTTTCATAAAATTAATTTTTTTGAATAAAAATTTGGAATCCAGAAATTTTTATATTATAGTCATATTCAATTGTCACTCCTTTCTTAGAACAATCAACACTGTAATATCTAGCTGGGAAAATATACGGATAGATATATGCAAGCTCTCTAGCTGAAATACGCTTTAACAGAATATGAAAAAAAATATGCATTGATGTGCATGTACCTGTTTCACTTATAAATTAAAAAAAATTTATTAAATAACAGAGACAAAAATTTATTCTTTTTATTTAACATGATTTGGATCTATTTAAAAGGAATTTACGCGCTCGTTTCGTGCAAGACCAGTTAACGTCACTAACATTTTCAGACCATTATTGAACGATACTATTTCCTAAATTATTTCAAGTCTATTAATTTCGACACACTTAAATTTTAAAAAATGATTCAAAAAGTTGCAAAATTAAGTAATTTAATATTATGTGAAAGTTGTTTTAAATTTATAAACAGGAAGCTATGGAAATCGCACAAAACCTTAAAAATTCACTACCGATAGTGAAACTGAAGGTATGTGCTATTTTCATAGTGTTCGGTTTAGAGATTAAAAACAATTTTCATACAATTTCCATCACACAAGGATCGACTTAAAGTTAATGTTATATTTAACTTCCATTTCACAGCGAATTAACATATTGCCACCGCCCAAAAATGTTGATTAAGGATAAATTAACTTTCCATTTTTGTCTTATCCGTATAGCTTAATATAAGCCAATACTTTTCAAAATGAAATAGTGACTGACCTTTATTAATTATTAACCATCATTGGTAAGTGTCAGTTAATAATTACAGCCACCCAGCAAAATTCTAGCATTATTAAATTTACGTCAAAAAAAGTGTCAATTTTTTTTGTGGCGACAGTATAACAGCTTTATTAAATGCATTCGTTTCGCTATCCACGATCATATATATTTAATGTTTTGAATCGGTTCAAAATAATAAACGAATTTACTAATTTATTTAAAAAGTTACATAATTGTTTCTTACTCATAAAAAAAGAAAGAATAATAGTAACTGAAATTATTTTTTATTAGCTGTGAACTCAGAAACTGAGCGCAAAAATTATTCGGAATATAGCCTGTGAACAATTTTATCACGAAAGTAAGCTCGTGAATTTATTATCTACAAATATTCTGCGCAAAGTTTGCAAAGTTTCAACAAGAAAATAAGTAAGTTAAAAAAAAATATCTGAAAAATTGCAGAGATATATACTGATATGCATTTTTTCAAACAATATGCTCGGTATGTCGAAAATATGCAAAATAGGCATTTTAAATTTATTTGATTTGATTCAAAATTGATTGGTACATCCCGAAAAAAACAGAATTTTGGCCATGTACGCCATAGAAGTAAATATACATTTTGCATATAATCCCAGCTCTAGTAATATAATTTATACTACAATGAACAATGATTTTTTTTAAGTTAAGAACTAATTAATGAAATTAAATTCTCTTCAGGAGATCGAATAACTTACTTGAGTGAGGGCTACCAAAACAATAAAGTACTTCATTTTGACACTTGCTTAACACTTCTATCAAGTATTATCCATCATGCTGTTCATATGCTTTTATAGTCTTATCAAGGTCCAAAAAGGCACGATCTGTGTAATAATATGTCATGAATTAATTGTAACATGTAATTTAATTGCATTAGCGTAACAAACCGATATTTATGTCATTTTAACGTTTTGCAGTAAATACTGGGTATGTATTGTTTGCAAAGTAGTCATTATTTTAGCCTAGGTACTATTAAACAAGTCATACTTTTTTTAATGCATTATCAGTATCTATATACATACAATACCTAGAACTCACAATCAGTTAAATGAATAATGATACAATTTAACTATGTCCTCTTGGTATCACTAGATAATAAAACTTCCATTTTCCATCTTTCGCATGGTATCTTTGCAAGGATATTCTATTATTAGAATTTACTTCTTTTCTATAAATTTCCTGTATTTATCATTTTGATAAATACCGTAACTTAATTAAAGAACCGTTACCCTATAAATAATGATTTAAATTTTTAGTTCCTCTGTAAATACGAAGCAGTTTTATACAGAAAAAGTAGAGTATTTGTAATAATTATTGCACGTAAACTTAAATTAAAAATCACCTTCAAGTCTTAAAACGGTTAAACATGTAACCAAGACAAAAGAATTAGTGTCGTTATCAAATCAACATTTGCCAATAAATTGTGACAGGGCGACCACGGAGCAATTCTGGGTCGATGACAAAACTTTAGATAGAGCAAGAACAAAGGAACATTATAAATAAGTTTCATAATGATCTTCATAAAATGTACGCAAATAAAAAAGATTAGAGTAGGCTGTGCAAAAAAAATATATGTCTGTGATGTCTGTGATTAACTGAATTAATTAATGTCTTACGCATTCATGAATTGTCAAATTTAACGACTGTTTATTTTATTAAAAATACAGCAATGCAAAGAATTTTTATTGTAGTCATATTTATACATATTTTGTACATGTGAAATAGTGACAAACAATTTTCAATTGTGAAGTGTTTAGGGGCATTTTAAGAAAAAAATTCAAAAGTAAGCAATTTATTAGTTGCTGCAATTTTCACAGTGGTTTCTCACAAACATCAACGATGGACACGATGGTGTTATTACTAAACAGAAATTTATCTCTGATAAATCCAGGGTTCGGAAACGCTCACTCATGAACCACTCGCGGGTGAGTAATAAAAAATATGTTCGAAAGAATATGCTCGTCTTTGTGAGAATGAACGCTATCATTTCGTCTGCGCACATGAACGAATACATAAAACTCATTCCGTAAGAGCTTATGGCACCTGAGAGAGCAGCGGCAATCGCACACGAGTTCCTGAGATAGTATTATCGCAGACAATATAAACGGAACGATAGAAAATTTGCTTGGCTCTTAGGACCTACCGAAATTGTGCTTTACTGCACATTTTATTGCATTACCTGCAGGGGTAAATATCTCGACCATGCGATGTAATAAGCTCGAATTTTGCACAGTTTTACTGCTTCTCGTTCTGTTTATATTGTCTGCGATGGTATACGCGAAGTGTTTACGTGCAGTGTGCAGACAAGTATTGACAATTTCATAGGGTGCCGTTCGTTTCCCGCATTTAAGCCGATGCATTATACACAATTATAATTAATCATTAATTTTAATAGGCTTGATCCGCAAAGTAAATAACCGCTTACATATTTTTGTAATAGAGAAATATTCGGAGGATAATTTTCGCAAATTTTATTGAGATTGATTCGTAAATTAACAAAAAAGAACTAAAAGCCCGTTACTAAGTCCGTTACAAGTTAAACTAAAAGCACGTTACTAAGGCCTTGGTCTTGATGTACCGAAATGAACGCACGCGAGCATCCACGACCTACTCGTGAAGCTGAATAAAAGCGAAAGAACGTATTGCTCATTTTCGCGTACGCATCGCGTTTTACAACGTCCGGGAGTGAATTGTGAGTAGATTCATTGGTTCATGTGCGCACATGACTGAGCATTTTCGAACGCTGGATAAATCATGGTTCACTCTTCAAGGTCACATCAGTTTATATGTGGAGTTCTATTAATCCACATTTCTATCGAGAAACTCCCCTTCAGCCTGAGAAAAATGGTGTGTGCTTAGGTTGAAATCGCAGCTGATTAATTGGTTCCATTTTTTTAGTGGTACTCACAATTGCTTAGAATGTTGACGAACTAAACAACTCATCAAAAACTATTTTGTAAATAAAAACATTTTTCGTATATTATTACCCCAAATTAAGTCACAAGCCTACATATTTCCCTTGTGTTGCCTACTCTAATCTGATTTTTATTTGGTCACTTTTTATATATGTTTGATTGATTAGCACGAAATTGAAAATCAAGCAAATCAGTAAGCTTTTCTGTTTTATTGTTTTAGAAACATTTTGCACACTTTCTTTGAATTACAATCAAATTTTGTATCAACACACATGAAAAGTTTTTGAAAATGTTTTTAACAATTTTATAAGCACTTTCATTCGTTAAATAATTTTTCTTTTGTTAAATAATTATTCCATCTGTGTAAAGGCAGGAACTGTTTTCTGATTTGCTAGCCTTTAAATCCATTAAATTCTAATAAACCCAAAATTTGCCAAACGCAATGCTTTCCAAAATTGATACCTTCTTAACATTAAAAGATTTAGACTGAGATGCATCCCACGGCAGTATTTGAAAATATTTTGATGTGATTGATTAGCTCATGTGTAGTTCTTGAAAGTAATTTTTCGGGTTAAGTTAAAATGAAAATATTTCAATTTTTTGAAACATAGCTTTCTATATCTAATAATGTCGTTTAATGTAGAATTAAATTTGCTATTTATATGTAGTAGGTTTTATCTTTAAACTCAATGGTTAAAGTTAAGTATGAAATTAATTATTTTTGCATCTTGCAATAACAAAATTTTGCATATTACTTAATTCTAGGGTGTATGGCAAAAAGGTGGTAAAGTTAGTGTTGCGCAAGAGGGCAAGTGAAGAAGAGAAGGATCACGCTGGAAGCAGGCGCACGCAGCTTGGAATTTGTTAATTTTAATTTTGAGTGATGGTGAATAATTCGACAACTGAAAGTAAGTTTCTGCATGTATATTTGTAAGCTTCTGGAAGCTATTAGCATAGTAATGCTTATATTGAGTTAAAAAGTACCTTCAATTTAGTGTACATAATCTCAGTTAGTTGAAGAACACAAAGCTTTGTATATTTCCTTGTTCCAAATAGAAAGAAAATATTATACATGGGGCAGTTTAGTTTCGGAAATTTTTAATGGGCCAGTTCTGGACAAGTCCAAAACTATCCCAGGATAACTATTTCCAAAGCTTAGTTTTTTCTTTTTCACAGAATGGTCCGGAATTATATACGCAAAACGGACAGACACATGATAGATCCCAAAGATATAAAAAAGCCGTAGGCCTCGCTTTCATGAAGAAAATCAAGATTAGAGTCGCAGCGGCAATATCCAGGATGACTGGTAAGTCGACGTATTCCTTTGAGGGCGTGTTAGTAGAGCTCATTTGATTTGACCATATTATGCGTTATACAAAATGCAATAGTTAATGAGATATTTTAATTTGTGTTTTCCTTAGAAATACGCTCCCTACTAACATTTATTTAACATTACTCAGAAAGTATAAAAGGCTTTCTTAATATTTATGCTTTCCTGGTTAGACTACATAATAGTACGTACTACGCAACAACCATTAAGTCAAAAACTTTAATAAGTTTGAAATACAATGGCTGAAAAGACACTTCTCTAAAAGAAAATCCAATCTACGTGAACATTCATTCCGAGTTATTTCCGAAATTTGGAAATAGAATCAACTTGCAAATTATTCTAAAAAATTCTCTGATTTATTGCCTTTCGAATGAGAGTATTAAGTTTTAATAAAAATCTGTATACACCATACTTCCATCAAATAATAATTATTAAAAGCGGGATAGATTATTCATTGATTTTAATTTAAGAGGATAACAGCTTCTGTTAGGTTTTGGCTTTCTATAAACTTCAGTTGAGAAATCCCTTAGAAAGTCCCGTGACTTTTCAATATATTTCAATTTAAGAGAATAACATTTTCTGTTAAATATTAGTTTTCTATAAACTTCTGTTGAGAAATCTCTTAAAAAGTTCCTTGACTTCACTAAATTGGAAATTAAAAAAAAAAAAAATTAAAATAGTAAAGGAGACTGTGGTTTAAGAGTCTACCAACTTAAGTTGGTAGCGTACTGAAGATGGCAGCTTAGCTGCCGAAATACGCATCTACGGATATAAAAATTATTGTGGGTGGAGGTTAATTTCAATTATTTAAAAAAATTGTTCCAGTGTAAGCTTCAAATTTGAATTTTTCGTTTGTCGACCGAAGCCAATTATTCATGGCCAAAGAGAATTCAGTGGAGAATTCACTTCAAAGAATGGTCATTTTAAATGATATTTGTATTAAACTTAATTCCAAGCAAAAACTGACGTAAATATTTCTCAAATTCAATTATTAAATAGGACTTGGTCTGTTCAGATACGTATTAACACTAGATTAACGGTAAGATACATTTAAAAATAATTGTCTATGTTAAACACTGCAGTCGTTAATTGTAATTTTCTGAATTCTAATTAAAAATGTGGACTATAAATTTATGAAATTTTGTTGCAAATCGTTTTTGATTGCAGTGAGAACCTCGAGCAGCCTCTATACAGCTGTTTCAGCCCTGCTTGGGGCTTCGTCAGCAGAGACGTAGCTCGACATTCCCACTGCAAACAAAAACGATTTGCACAAACTTTTTTCTAAAAACTTTCATTATGCTGTGACGCCTTGCATGGGGGACTTATTAGGAGCAAATCCCGCTTTAATTTGTCTATCCTACTGCAATGTCAGGTCAAAAAGCGATAGTAAGATGTCGCTATTTTATCTGTTCATGATCCTATTTACCTTCTTTAATGTGTGGGTAAAAGTCTTACCAGATACAAAAATAAACTAAAATTCAATTTGAGTCTCCACTTCTTTACTGTTCGATATGAAGTGTAGGTGATTAAAATACCATCGCAAATAGGAAACCCAGGAAAGAATCTAATATTTAATTTGCATCGATAAAGAAAGTCGGTAAATTATAACTTATATATACTTATATAAACTTATAAAATTTACATTTACAGCCAAGCTATGTGGAGAATTCTGATAAAAATGAAATTCTAGGACACTTAACGTTTGGCAAATTTACTATACGGAAAGCGTTCGTTTTTTTGCGAGAAAAGAGAAAGAAGCTATCATTATTTTCCTTAGTAAATATTTTTGTCGTTCTATTTGTAATGGTTTATATCATAAGCAAAACATGCTAAAAGAACTTGTTTGTTTGTTTTTCTTCTTGTCCATATGGGCGGTTCAAAGAAAAAACCCGTGTGACCGGATTTTTTTCTTGGACATGAGTGCGTGCAAGTACCTATGTCAATTAAAATTACCCAAAGAAATAGAATCATACACAAAAAAAATTATAAAAATTAGGTAGTGAAAGAGCTTCTCGGAAACTCTAAATTATATTTTATTAAAACTACAGTTTGGTTTAACAATGTTTTGTGGTCTTGCTCATGGCAAAAGGTAATTGTAATTACAATTATTAAAATTCCTCCTTTTTCACCGGCGTGATTTTATACAACTTCTAATAATTAAGCATTTTTTTAAATTTTTTGCGCGGATATTTATAATGAAAGCAATTTGTCAGAGTCAAGTAACCGATGTAGTAAATTTAATTTGTTTATATAACCTGCGGTTATAAAAATGTCTTAATTTAATGTAGAGTATCTTAAATTGTTTTATATTTTGTTACAGCAGGTGTAATTTAGCAGCTAATTTATGCGCTTTTTATTCTACATATATTAAGTCGATGTTACGTAAACTTGTTATGCTACAGTTTAGGCAATTGCAAAATAAATTGCACGTACCTAGTGTGACATTTCTTTCTTCCGCCTTAAAAGTGTATGTAATAAACTGAATTTTGAAACACGAAACCTTTTTTTTAAGTGAAACAAGATCGTGAGCATACATCACTCCTGGTATGTGAGCATTATGTTACAACTACACTATTTACATTTTTTATTTAAGTCATTGTAATACAAGACCATGTCAATTACTTGTCTAGAAACAATGCATTTTAGAACTTTTATTTATACAACTAAACATAATAAATGAATTGTATGATCTGTTACTTTTCTATTAAGAGATAAACTTATTTAATGTATTAGTTAGTACACCTATTTGGATGGTTTAGTGAATACTTTGTTTTCGACTTACGTCAGGCATTATCATCATTTTAAGCAGCCTTTAATATCAATTAATCACATTCTGACAGACGTTTAAATTTCATTTAAGTGTTAATTAGGTTGTGAATGAATTTTGTTAACTCGACATTAGTCGCTATGTTGAATGTGACGCCAAGCTTACCTTCTTTTTGAAATTCGTAACAATATTTATTAGTGTGGTTACTTTTTGTCACAAAAGTATCGTAAAATAAAAAGTTAATCAGCTACTTTGTTTATATTAAAAACATAATACCAAATGCACTGTGTTAATAGTGATTGAAGGTCAGCGTCTGGAATATTTAGATATAATAAATACAGAGCGTTAATAAAGTATTTAGATCAACTCTTGTTATTAAATTTTTATCGTATGTAAATTTCTTACGATTAGTTCATACGAAGATACTGCATGGCGTGTCGTTTATTATTGGTTGCATTATGGCAATCAGCTGTTCCTGTTAATTAGGTTTTAATTGGCTAACATACGAAACAAATGTAGGCGCGTTTTTTTTTTGTTATTAAATATTTAGTAATATCATTAATAATAACGTGTTTGTATATAAATCAGAGATATTGTACGTCAAACAACTCAACAGTATCGTTAGTCCTTTCTCACATTTGTCTGTCTCACTTCAATACGCACAGGAATTTTCGGACGCAGCAGAAGCTGGAAATAGTTTTAAACGAAACAACACGCATTAGCGTTGTTCCTGTGTAAGCATCCCGTTAAAGCAGCCGTTCCTGTGCTTTACATGTAACAACCATGCAGTGTTTACGTCCGATGTTCAACAATAACAACTGTTATCTACTCACCGGGTCTCTTGTGCCCCCTTCTACCTCCAGCGGTGAATCTAGAAGCTGTACCTCCCTGTTGTGGAAGAAACTCACGGCGAAGGTATCCACCAATCTTCATACTTCGCATGCATAAAGATAAGTCCCAGGTGGATATTACCATACCTTGCATCCTGAGCATACGCCTTCAGGATCATTGGTGCAGCCGCCTTCTACAAGTGCCTCCAGCACGGATATGCATCAAGACATGACCGATATTGAGAAGCTCAATGTAATCCCCTTGGTCAGGTAGACAGCTAGCTATGTTTCCGACATTTTCTACTCTTCGTTCAAGCTACTGGACGGGTACTGAACAATACCGTATGCAGGTGGAGGTGATAATCTATTCTGCCGACCATTCGGCGAATACAGATCTATCCCTTAGGTAACACAATCTCAATAACCTATATTCTGAATCAACCCCTCAATCACATCTCACTGCATTTCATTAACTCACGAAAAATCCGATTTACGTGCTTTCGCGTCTTTTGCGTCTTTCGTAAGATGCTTCCAACCCCGAATATAGCCCAAGACTGCCTACCCGATTGGACTTTTTTTTCTTCGGTCTCATATTACTCAAGTTTGTTGCTGTTATGGTTACAAAAATAATAATAATGTATTTATTTTTCTCTTTTCTTTTTTTACAGTTTAAGCGAATTAGACAACTAATGACATAATTACATAAAGAAAAAGAAAAATCCTAGGGGTTTGTTCAGATCAGTGACATTAATTAATTAATGTCACCCCTGTTCTTCCACGAGACCCTTAAAACCAAAGGGGAGAAAAACTACTTAGATAGAGACTAATACTTAACCTAACGTTAACCGTTAATCGTAATTGAACAAACGTTTTAACTGTTATTAGTTTACTGAAATAATTAAGATAAATTGGAATTTACTTCAAAACTTAAGTGTCACTAAGATACTGACGTAATGGCGATGATAAATTTTACATTGCTGACTGTTGCTGATCAAAAAGACTTTTGCGGACTGCACGCCTGAAAGAAGGGAGATTCGTATTTTTAATATCAGTGTTCAGATTAAACTTTTAAATGTTGAAAGAGAAAGAGCGTTCGAAAACGCTTGTTTTGTGAGACGGAGGGGTGATAAGATTTTTATTTCTGGTATTAATATTATGAACATCTGTCCGAAAACGTATCCTGTTGTACAGATAAGGAGTTTTTGAGCATATTATTTGATGAAACAGAGTCAATGTCTGGAGAGTCCTTCTGTTTCGCATGTTTAGCCAGCCCAATCTGTCAATTTTTGAGACACTCTATCGCATCTCCGCAGGCCGTAGATGACCTTTATACAGGATTTTTGAACCTTTTGGATACGAGCTGAATCATCCGAATCTAAACAAGGGCCAAAGAGAGTGGTGCACCAAAATTAAATAAAGATAAAATCATCCTTTCGCAAAATGATATTTTTGTTTTGAAATTGAGCTCTGATCTGAAATTGAATAGTAATTTAATATTGCCGTATGCGTTGCCTATTTTCCTAGATATATAATCTCTAAAACGAAAGGTGTTATCCATCAAAAGCGCTAGGTTCTTCACTTGGCCAGTACAAGATATACAAATTTATAAACTAAATGGAATTTATACATTAATTAATTTCTAAAAAATTATACAACTACAACACAAATAAAATAAATTTTGAGATTTGTGATTTAATTTAATTTGAAAAAGAAGGTTAAAAACACTGTTGAAAATGTTATCCGTTATTTTCAAAACACTGATTTACACGTTTCTTCACAATGTTAAAAATATTTTATAAGGTCTGAGGGATTATGGGGGACACTCTTCGTTAATTCTGCCTTTAAAAACCTGAATGGTTTTAACGGGACTTTCAGATAGCTGTTTAGAAAATAATCCAGGAAAGTCAAATCTGGTGATCTCGGATAATATTCCGAAACTGAATGTAAACTTGTTACTCTGGCATCAAAGAACTGCCGTAAAAACTTTAGAGTAGCTTCTGTTGAATGTGCTGTAGCACCATTATGTTGGAAAAATCTGTTTTGGAGCTCATCATCATGTAAATGTTCAACGAAGGCAGTTAGGATACTGTTTCAGTATCTTTTAGCTGTAACAGTTTCATCAAAAAATATTGATTCTATGATCCTTCTACGAGATATTGCTAGCCATACACCAGTTTTAATGGGATGCAGTGGTGTTCCTTGAGAAATATGTGGATATTCGTAACTCCAAAGCCTCATATTCTGACAGTTGATGTACACGACACATCCACAAAAATATTTAGTGAACTTAGGCTAATGTTTGTCTACTGTAAAGTCTCTACCGGAAAGATGAAACCAAGCTTCATCTGAGAAGAACGTTAAGTCCAGCAAATTATCATCTTTGATGTGTTCGAGAAACCATCTGCAGTATGGGCAGGTACACAAAGACAAATGAACTTCTTGAGAGAGACGTCTTAATAAAGTCAATGGGCCGTTTTCCATCCATTGTTCGATTTGTTCTACTTCATTCGTACACAATGTTGTGGGCGTCCAGCGCCTTTTTTATGATCACTTTAGTTTCACGAAATAATCGTAGTGTTTCGAACAACATTATAAAAATTGGAAACCACAAAAATGAGGTTAGGAAATTTTCGGCGAAATTCTGCCAAACAAGCCTGATGTTGAAATTGCATTCTCCCTCAATTTTAACCTCATTTCGGAAATATGATTCAATGATGAATGTTTTATGCTGCACAGTGAAAACCGTTTGTGCACTTTAATGAGTTTTATGCCGTAAAAATTCGCAAGTTTGTCACGTTTGAAAGGTGTTTGAAATTTCAATCGAATAAAGCGACAATACTATCAAAGACAATAAAAATCTGTCAAGCTAAATCGCACAGCAAGAGTTAATCTAAATAATTTCACAACGCAATGTATTTGAAATATTTCAAACGCAAACGTACAATTATTATTAGTCACACTGTATATAGTTTTTATTCTATTCCTTCTTGCAGTATTCTTTTCTAAAAAAATATGCGTGTGTTGGTTCCGTTAAAAGACGGACAGCCTTAACTCTCTTTATGGTGCCGAGTATTTTTTTACAGAAAACAAAACGTTTGCAAAAAATAAATGCAATATTAAAGAGCAAAAAGTTGTAAAAGTCTGTGAAATTGACAGACTGCACCATGATTGGTCGCGTGATGAGAGAAAGTCTCACATTGACCGACACAAAATAAAAAAAGTATATTTAAAAAAAATAGTTACAACATTTGCAAGGGACCCAGATTATAAAAGTTAAGAAGGTTCTAAAAACCATTAGATAAAGTTTCGGGCTTGGGATATAGCTGGAAAACCGAAACAATTAAAGAAAACAAATTTTACGAGAGAAAATCTCTAACAAAATTCATTGTAAATAATGTCATAATTACTAAAATAGTAAAGGAGACTGTGGTTTAAGAGATAATTGAAATCAACTTTCGCCCACAATAATTTTTATATCCGTAGATACGTATTTCGGCAGCTTATCTGCCATCTTCAGTACGCTACCAACTTAAAAACACTAAAAAAAAAATAAAAATATTTCTTACAGTATAGTTAATTTTAGGTGTTCACATAATTTTTTTTTCTTTCCGATTTATACATAATATATATAGTTTATTTTAGATTTTCACATATTAATTTATATTTTCTTGCATTTATACATATATATCTTTTAGGATGATTAGATTGTTGTTAGGTTTAACATTTTTATGATTTTGTCAGTGTGATTAGGTTGTTTTCAGATCCTTCTTTTTTAGTGTTCTTAAGTTGATAGCGTACTGAAGATCGCACCTTAGCTTCCAAAATACGTATCTACGGATATAAATATTATTGTGGGCGGACGTTAATTTCAATTATTAATGACATAATTAATTGTAAATATTTGTGGTACCTAACAATGAAATTTCTTATTTCATGAAATAGGTTCATTCTCTTTAAAATTTCTTCCAACCTGTTTGAAACTTCTGTTTGCATATAGTTACTTTCTATCACTATTATTTTATCTGCAAACAATATTTTATTAAAATTGCGTGTACCTGAAGCTCACATGATGCAATGTTAAGTCTTATGTAAAATTTATTCCAAAGTAAGAGAGACAAGCTACCACAGTGAATGTTTATTGGTTGAATCGATATTTCTTCTCTCAGTTAAAAAAAACTACCACCGTGTCATCCAAGAAAATTAATGAACAGTTTAAACATTCTACAATCGCTTTTTAATCTAATATAGCATTGGCATTAACAAATTGAAGCCCGTTTACTACATAATAAGTCGTGCCATGTAGGCGGCCATAGTTGCTATCAAAGAATAGTGAAAGTTTTATAAAATTTTGTTGCAAATCGTTTTTGATTGCAGTGAAACCCTCGAGCGTCATCTGTACAGCTGTTTCAGACCTATTTGGGGCTTCTTCAGCAAAAGCGTAGCTCGTGAATTCCACTGCAAACCAAAACGATTCGACTCAGGATAATCGCAATTACGATGTAATAGTAGTGAACAGTTTAAACAGCGACATCCTACGATCTCTTTTTGACCTAACTTTTCTTGTAAGAATTATAACTCTTAAGTTTACATATTTATGCTCACTAAAAAGCTATTTGTTTGGCTGTGTTTTCTCCCTCAAGGTTTAATGTAATAAATAACATGTGTTCTAAAAATCTTCTAATCTACACGCCTGTGGGTAGTAAAATGTATTACATCCGATACTAACCCATAACTGGTACGGTGGATGAGATAAACCCCAAAGTTTTCTTTTTTTTTGACATAACGCGAATATTTTTATGTATGAATATTTAGAATATTAATATCAAATTTCTGTTTTCTGTCCTCTGCGTTGTCGATGTTCTCATTGAACAATAGCGACCAGTATATCCTATTGTGTTGTTCCTCGCTGTGGATTCTCTTTCTGAAACAAGTTGCATCTAAATAAGCATAACAATCTAAATTCAAACTAGGTTGCGTCATTTAAATTATAATATTTTTTATACTAAATGTTATAAGCTAATTTTGATTTTGCACAGGTTTACATTACCATACATATATTTAAATGTTATGTCATATTTATTTTAAATTCAATAATACCAGTAAATTACATAACCGCTACACTCTAAATAAATCTGAAACTACTGCACTTACATGAGTGAAGTTATTAACAAAATTTTTAAAATTTCTCCGTATCCTTTTCTGTCGTTCTTACTACTACGTTATTTGTTACTCTTCCCTCTTCAACAAAACCGTAGCACGAATTAAGCTAGAAAACTAAAATATTGTTACGGTGACTTTTATCTTTTAGAGTTATCATAAATAAAGTCCGGCGAAAATTCTTGATCGACTCCCACCAATTCTGTTCAGACATGTTATCGCGTGCAAAGTGGCGAAAAAAATACAAGTTTTTGAAATTCTGAAAAATTCAATGTGAAAATATGTATTTTTGTCTCCAATAAATACTCCAAGCTCTCAAAGCTTGGGGAGGCGTATGGCTGGTTGTTCTTGTTGCCATCTGTGGCTGTTATTTCTCCTTCGTCATTCTCCTTAGGAAACTCAATTCGATAGATAAGTGTTCTATCTCTCACATAGAAGCCGAATGCATATCAGGAGGAGCTTCTAACCTTGCTCGGCCGGGAGTCAAGCCTGTTGTCAGCTGGCCCAATCAACTCGACCACGCAACTATAGTCCATTTTATTTCGATAAGTGGTATTATACAGCTTGGTAAAACATTGTTACATAACAGACGCCGAAGAATTTCAGAGTTAACCCCAATCGTTAAAAACTAGTTTTTGTTTTAATAAAAATAAAGAAAAAACACAAATATCTAATTAATAGGACTATTTAATTTTTTTCTTTAACTTAAGAACAGCTGATTAATTAAAACAAAACTAGAAGACAAGTCGACCAACACAGACATTTTGTGAATTATGGTTTTCATAGGTACATACGCGGGCTGCTGGAAAAGTTTCTGGAAACGATATGAAAAAACGCATATGAAATTTGGTAAACTGTATCATTGTTTTTCGAAGTATTCCCCTTTGACGTCAATACACTTTTGCATACGCTCGAACCAATTTCTAAAGCACGTTTTCCACTCTAAAGATGGTACCTCAGAAACCAGTGTCCGGAATATTTCAACCGCTGCTTCAGCCGACGAAAATCGCTCACCACGCATTTTATTTTTGATATTTGGGAACAAAAAGAAATCATTAAGTGATAAATCAGGTGAATATGAACAATGAGTCATTAATTCAACATTTTTGTTGGACAAAAAATCAACTGTTTGACGGGCTGAGTGAGAGCTGGCGTTGTCATGATGGAGAATAATTCGTCGATTTCAGTATTCACGGTTTTTCAATCCTTTGAAGCCACGGTTGCTACATGTCCAGTTAAACCAAAGAAACAAACAATCATTTGCTTTGCAGCACTGCGTGAACGGACAACTTTTGTTGGTTTTGGTTCATTTTGAAATACCCAAACGGTAGATTGTTGTTTACTTTCTGGCTCGTACGAATAGATCCACGTTTCGTCACCAGTAACGATGTTATAAACTAAATTTGAACGACCTCCTTTGGATTTCTTGAGCATTTCTTCGCACCACTTGACACGACCCTGCTCTTGCGCTTCTGTTAAATTGTGTGGGATCCACCTACTGCAAAGCTTTCGTACGTTCAAATGATTATGCAAAATCTGGTGTATTGCTTTCATGTCAATGCGTAAGGAAGCTTGAATCTCACGGTATGTCACATGTCGATCTCGCTCAAGCATTTCACGCACAGCATCTACATTAGTGGCAACAACAGATGTTGATGGACAATTTTCACGAAATTCGTCACTGAGAGAGGTACGTCCACGCTGGAATTCGGCAAACCATTTATAAACACTGCTCTTTGATGATGCTTCATCTCCAAAAGCCAAATGAAGCCGATCGAGGCATTGTTTCGGCCTTAGACCACATTTGAAACCGTAAAAAATCATGGCACGAAAATTTTCACGCGAGATTTCCATATTTACACAAAATTACTTTTTCTTAAATGCTGTACAAACAAAACTAGTTCATATGGATAGGAAATGTCAATAGAATTATAGGCGAAAAACGTCAAATTTTTCAAATATGACAGTTGATAAACGCTAACAATTCTAGACCTACCAGATTCCAAAAAATTTTCCAGCAGCCCCCGTATATGACTAAATTGTTTTCCAACAAATGAATATATTCTTTTCATTGTAAAATTATCATATTACATGGAAATACATGGGCGACAAACGCCAGTTGTACTTGTATTATAACACAAGAAATATTTAAAGTTTGGGAAAAAGCGCCGAGCTAATTGCAATAAGAAAGTAATTACTGTTCAAAAAAATATATACGCAGCCGTGTTGTGCAAAGTTAGTCGCGCTATTGAATGTGCAGTTGTGCATAAACAGTTCTGTTTCCTTTAATCATATTTCATATTTTCACAATAAAACCAGATAATATTTGCATACCACTTTCACTATATACAGTAGCTGAACGAAATTGTATGGTTTACCATTCCCGATGTAAATATTTGCATTCGGCTAAAAATTACTGTTCAATCATAAGCGTAAATTACACGTTTCGCAGAGTCCTACATCCACATCTCAATTATCATAAAATTCTCCGCCAATTTCAACTGTATCATTAGCTGGTGAAATTGTGTAACATACCATCTACATAAATTATCCGCCTTGTTTCATGAGAGAGAGCAAAGGCAATCTTTTTTGTTTGTTTTTTGAATTTCCAAAATGAAAATATCTTATTGGTTTTGTGCATATATACGTCATCAATTAAAAGGCACAATTTGCACTTAACGTAAACCGTTCATTTCTTCCAGTCTTACGTAAAATGTATTCAAGCGATTCTGCAAAAACTGTAGCTAAAGTCGATTAAAAGATTTGGACATACTTTTACGAAACGTTTGTCTCCGAGTGAGGTTTCACAGAATATATTTTGTACATAAAAAGGCGTGAAATATTGGCCATACTCTCTCGGTATCTGAAGCAATGACAGAGGCACATTCTTGTTCATGTAAAACTATTTGCAGAGGACCAAAAAATTTGATGATTTCGTAATGTTTAAAAATTGAAATGCGTTGGACAGAAAGCGGATTTCTTTTAAAAAGTAAATTTTAAGTAGCCTTTCACTTTAAGTATTGGGTACTAAGATAAGTTTAACTCTGTGTTTTCAAGAAAATAAATTAAATTTGGGCTTTGCTTTTTATTTCTCTTATTTAACACATGCGATATTAAAATATCCGCTTTTCAAAAAGTAATTTTTTATAATTGCGATATACAAACTTACTTCTACAGTATAACGTAATTAATTAATATTTTTATCTGCAGCTTAGAAATAAAAAATTCTTATGTCTAAGATACTGAAAATGACGAGCTCAGAAACATTTGAAAGTGGCATTTTACATGCTTACATATTACACAAACTATAAAAAAAATATTGTGTATAAAAGGAAATAAAGAGAAAACCCTCGGAAAACAGCTTTCCACTTACTGAACGAATACTTTTTACTTACCGAATCCCAATCCGGAGAAATCACCAGCGGAACTACAAGTACTTAGTAGTCGAGAATCAAAAACGCTATCATTGTTAAAACCAAATGAAACGGCATCAATCGAGTTCTCGAAAGATCAAAATTCGGACTTTATTTTTATTTTTATGAAATATTTCAATATTTTTATATTTCAAGAATTTCGAAAATTGGATCAAGAAACGTACAGTTATTAAAATTATTGGAAAATAATATATAGGGTGTGGATAAAGTATGGAACAAAATACATATTTCTGTTATCTTGGGTTTGATGAAAAAATCCTGAAACAGGTCGGTTTTAGTTTTGTCCCGTGCATTTTATGACATAGTGAATTTTATTCTGTGGCCATCTGATTGCACGTGAGACGTCATCAGTTTTTTTCAAATGGTGACATCCGACTTTTATTATCCCTTGTCGTTAAGTATTTCATTGTGCATTCAACGGTATAAAAAGTTTGGTATCTTACATAACAATTTTTTTGGAGAAAAACACTTTTGAATTTAAAAAAAATTAAAATTTTATTCCTATGATAAACTAATCAAAAATTATCAACAAATTAGATACGTCTGAGGTGTACCTCGGATTGTCTTCAATCGAGACATCGACCAGTCGACATAAGGGAAACAAAAAAACCCTATGCAGGCCTTACCGTTTGTTCCTAGAACCGAATGATTTTTTAAATTTCCGGTTGATGATGTTTTTTACAATTGAAAAACGCAAGTAACTATGGCGTAGACGAAAGTAATGTCAAAGTACTGTCAATTAGCTTATAACCGTATATCAAGTACTGCACCTGAGTATTCGTTTTGACTAGAACGGAAATTTGGTAGTGTTGAAAGTGAATCACGAAAATGGCTTATTTGAGCGAACAAGACAGAATTCAAATTCTTATTATGGTTGGCTTTAGTGATAAAATACGTAGCCATGAAGAAGCCTGTCAATTGTTCAATGCAGAAAATGCAAACCGAACACCGATTTCGCGATCAACGGTGAGCAAAATTGTGGCAAAATTCGCAGAAACTGGCAGTGTGAAAGACAGACCCAAACAAGGTCGTCCAAGAACTGAAGAAGGTACTAGGCCGAACATTCTCTTGGAAGTTCAAAACAACCCCCACACTTCAACAAGAAACATTGCCAGAGATAATGCAGTCGACTTTTCCACAGTCGCAAAGTACAAAGTACTTGAAGAAGGAAAAACTTCATCCATATAACGTCCATCTCGTTCAGGAACTGAATGAAGATGACTTCGACCGTCGAAACGAGTTCTGTGAACAATTGATGCTACGATGCGATGAGAATCCCGAATTTCTCAGTAATGTGCTTTTTAGCGACGAAGCAACTTTTAAAATAAACGGTCAGGTGAATCGCCATAATTGTAGATATTGGTCGGGCGAAAATCCTCGATGGGTTCGGGAGCGTCACACCCAAACCCAACAAAAAATTAATGTGTGGGCGGGAATAATAGGAGATCGCATTGTGGGACTTGTCTTTCTCGAGGGAAATTTAAACGCTGAAAGATATTTAGATTTTCTAAGATTTACCTCGTGCCAGCATTGGTAATACTATTTCCGGACGAAGCCAATCCTGATGCGCCTCATCCCAGAATCTGGTTCCAACAAGATGGAGCACCTCCACATTTTGGCCAGCATGTTCGCAGGTATCTCGACGAAATTTTCCCAGGGTGATGGATAGGACGAAGGGGAACAATTGACTGGCCTGCCCGCTGGTCAGATCTCACCCCACTTGATTTTTTTCTGTGGGGTCCTGTGAAACCAAAGGTGTACACAAATAAGCCACATGACTTGGATGACCTGAAAACTCGCATTTACGAAGAAATTCGCAATATTGACCCAGAGACAATACGACGTTCAGTAGAAAGTGTGTACGTCCGTCTTGGCCAATGTCAAATGGCCAACGGTGGACAGTTTGAACACCTCCGTTGATATTTTATCTAATTTGTTGATAATTTTTGATTAGTTTATCATTTTTTGATTAGTTTATTACAGGAATAAAATTTTAATTTTTTTAAATTCGAAAGTGTTTTTCTCCAAAAAATTGTTATGTAAGATACCAAACTTTTTATACCGTTGTATGCACAATGGAATACTTAACGACAAGGGATAATAAAAGTGTGATGTTACCATTTGAAAAAACTGATGACGTCACACCTGGATGCAATCAGATGGCTACAGAATGAAATTCACTATGTCGTAAAATGCATGGGACAAAACTCAAATCGACCTGTTTCAGGATTTTTTCATCAAACCCAAGACAACAGAAATATGAATTTTGTTCCATACTTTATCCACACCCTGTATGTATGTAGTTGACATGACGAGACTTCCGTCTATCATCTTAATTTGACCTGAACGCGATGCGATGATAAAAAAAGTTGAAAACATTGAAAATTTCGAAAATCTGATAGTCAGTTGTTTCTCCGAAGTTGCTTCTGTAGATATAAAATTATAGCCTCCTATATCAAAAATGAAAAAATCATAATTTATTGTGAACCACTCTTTATACACATTACATTAGGAAATACAGGTAGAGTTAAAGTGTCGGCTAAAATAATACGAATAGAAAACCACGAAATTCGTTCTTATTTTTCAATTATTTCATTTTTTTCTGAGTGATTATTTCGATGCATTCCGAAACTATACTTTCTTGTAGCATGATAGCAATTCATTGAAAAAATCACTCGGAAACAAACGAAGTAATTGAGAAATAAGAACGAATTTCCTGTTTTTCTGTTCATTTTATTTTGGCGGACACTTGAATCCCCCAATATTTCTTAATGTAGTGTGTAAAAAGAGCGGTTCATAATAAATTGTATTTCTTTTATTTTTGAGATAGGAAGCTATATTTTCATATCTAGCTATAATTTTAATTATGAAAGACTTATTCTTATGATCTTTTCCTATATCTTGTGAAATAAGGGCATTTAACTCTTAAGTGGTATTCATTTCTTAGTGTCCACACTGTATACCATTCAAGATAAATTTCGGCTGACATTTTCCAATTTCATTTTAGGGCATGCAGAAGTGTTCTGACTCAATAAACTTAAATAAAAATCGATAATAAAAGAAATTCCCATTTGTAGCACACTTTTTGAAAGACACTGTAGTCATTTGGTTTTCTGAAGGTATCCTAAAAGCAAGCAGGAAAGGCTCTGAAACTTTTCTAATGTAAGTTACTTTGTAATGATGCAAGTAAGTAAGTTGGTTATTGTAGCGGCTTCCCGTTAACACCATATGTGACCGAAATGATGAGGCGATAGTTATCCGTAGACCACAAAGCCTTAAATATTTACAAAATTTTTAAATACATAGCAACCAATACCCTACAGAAAATATTTGTAAAGGCAAAGAAACCAAAATGTCAAGTATTAAACGCTACAAGAACCTTAAGAAGAACCTGACCGCAGTAGAATCGTTGTCTGGCGGATTTGTTACTTGCTAGTGGGAGTATCTCATATAAATCTATATAAACAGTTTTTTTTTTCCTAACGGTACGGTTCTGTTACAATCAAGTTCAACGGGCGGACTCCTTAAAAGGGATAAGACGATTCGCCATCACCGACTCACCGTCGGCGATTCACTATAGAACCAATTCACCGTCTACCCAATTTACCGTCTGTGAATATAATTTTGAACGGAAGCTGAAAATATTTAAAAAAAATCAAGGGATTTTGCAAACAACCTGCGGAATAAGAAATACTTCCTGGAAGAGCAAAAAATTTTATCTATTTCTTTACCCAAGTATCATATTTAATTAATGACAAATTATTTTATTTTCCATTAAGCATCTTAACTTTTTTATTTTATTTACATATAATTATCGTATATTATTATTTGAATATGAACCTGCATTTAAAACTTTAATT
The DNA here is from genome assembly GCA_036172665.1 of Prosopocoilus inquinatus. Taxonomy (NCBI): domain Eukaryota; kingdom Metazoa; phylum Arthropoda; class Insecta; order Coleoptera; family Lucanidae; genus Prosopocoilus; species Prosopocoilus inquinatus. The sequence goes on from CM069870.1 coordinate 50,546,186, forward strand.
GGTGAAGGCGAATTTACCGACGGTGAGTTAGCCGGCGGCGACTTGTACCTACGGCGAATTGGCGATGGCAAATCGACCACAGCAAATTGTCCTAGACCTCTCCTTAAAATGTCTTATCTGGCAAAGAGCATAACACAAATCATTATAAAAGAATTTTTCAATTTGTAGTACAAAATTGATGCAGAAGCTTGTCATTGACATTTTGAAAATAAAATGCTGGGCGTTGTGAGTGGATTATGTGTTCCAGCGAAACCTAGGAGACGAAAATACAAAACTGGAGAGCTTGTAAATGTATTGATTGCTTATTTCATTATGAAGACGAGTCATCAATGGTACGATTACGTCTAACAAATGGAAAAATTAGATTTCCATATCAATTTAATCAATTAATAATACGGTACACTTGAAAAACAAGAAGATTAACATTCTCTTGGGAGAAGTACAACGGAAGACTAAGAAACAGAAATGGAGACTGGAAGGCTAATTCAATATAAAGTGGTATCCTCCTGAGAAAAACAAGACGAAGAACAGAAAGTTCCGTATTCACGGATAAATCTTGTTATGTTTTAATGCTTTAGAAGGTAAGGGATTAGAAACTGAAGACTGAAATGACAGGAGCAGGTGAACTCATATTGAGATAAATCTAAGAAAGAACTTTGATCCAGTGTTTTTCTTTTTCTGTTTTCTTCCTTTCTCCAGTATACATGAGCGTAGCCAGGTATGGTCAAGCTCAGGCTTTTACCCGGGGTTGATATCAAGATAACTCACTTTTTAAGTGTTTAAAAAATACGTTATACTTTTCTGCATTCAATATATCTATACCTATGAATAAACATCTAATTATTAATTAGTACTATTAATTTTTAAAATATGCTTGAGTTTAGAAAAAAAATTGGTTACGCACATGCCAATATATTCCGTTCTTTAGTAGCGATCACGTCAGGGATATTAAACAATGGATGGCTAACTATAGGGATATGGAAGTAAAGCAAGTCCGCCATTTGTACTCTGGACTAGGCAATTTATACTCCATTTATTTACGTGTTGAAAGTCACCTATAGAAACGGCTATTTTAAGGGATTATTGTTTATTTGATGAAAGGTTCGATGATTTCTGTGTTAATTTAAATGTCGGTTTGCATAAATGTATCGGTTTTATGTAGTGCTGATGGCTGTATAAATAGATTTAAAGCATCGACAATTTTTTTAGTGAAGGCTACATTGCAATGGAAAGAGTCACTCAAAAATCATTAAAATGTTAACTTAGATCCCCACAACTTTATACACATGTCAAGGATTAATGTGATGAAAAGGAACCACATCTTGTAAACTATAATGCTCAGGGAAATTTCAAGCGAAGCCTAAACGATATGCATTTTAGTTTGATTAATGTTTTGTTACTTTTATGTAATTTTAAATTAATACTTATTACCATATCAGAGTAAAGAAGTTCATGTAAGTATTAATTGTAAGAAATCGAAAAGGTGCCAACCAAAGTTTTTCAAATTCTTACAGTCGGTCTCCATTTAATGGCACCTCACTTAATACACAAACAAATGAATGAAATTGTTGAAAAAGAACCGCTAAAAGTTCTCCAATTAAAGGTACATGTGGCAAGACTTTGCAACCCGGTCACATTATGTGACTCTATAAGTAATCTTTCATTAAAATTGTGTTTCGATAAAATAACAGATAACCACAGCAAAGTCGCGATGGAATCTTATACTATAGCGAAGCAAATTTGGAAAGAATAAGTTTTATTAATGCCCGGTTTCTGAAACGGTAAATAACTTTATGTAAAGATAAATTTTTATTGAGAGCTAACTTTATGAAAACTGTAAACTGTTTACGTTGCTACGTATACACTTTATCTGCAGGTAAAGTTTTAAGAAACGGCTTGTAGAAATTGTAGTGAGTTTATCTCAACATAAATCGTCTTATTTTGAGCGACAGCCTATATAGGCTCATATGAGTTGAACACGAGTAAAACCAGCAAGGCACAATACAACTGTTTTATAAAAGTAAATACAAATTATTACAAATATGTAATTATAATTAAGCCGACATTCTGCGAAATTTATATAAATGTCTACTTTTCACTATAGGTTTGAAAGCTTCTACGGGATGGATAAATATTAATGTTGAGAAAATACGGACAAGAAAGTGTTGCAATAGTGAATAATTATATTATTTCAAATTACACACCTGTTTAATCTAGAACTTTCACGATTTTTATTAGTAAAATGTCTCCAGTGTAGTTTATTATTTGCAATTAGTATCAACACCCCAGATGTGATACGCAAGGGAAATCGACAAAAACTGTCTGTGTTACAGAATAATATTAATAAAAATGAATTACATTTTAATCAACATACCGAGAAGTAACGAGTTGTCACAATGATATCAAATTTCTCATTTGATTGTAAAGTATATTTTCATGTTTCGTTATTTTAGAATAATCTTTATTAGTCCTTTAACACTAAATATTTTCCGTGAAAAATTTTATTGCTTTATTAAAAATTTTTGTCCCTTATAAACAACACAACATCTAATTTAACATTAGATAGATATGTGCTGAACTTGTGGAATGTGAACTAAAAGCTAACAATGTTTATAAAATATTTGATAGAAAACACTATGAATTAAGCTTAAATATTATTACCTATTCTTATTAATTAAAAAGCAACAATAAGCATTTTGTGTTTCCTAACGTTTCGTTTGCAATAAAGAAAGATTGATGGTCTAAATTAGTTTTTAAATTAGTAAATATTTATTTAGAGAATAAAATATTACGCAACGTTTTATACATTATTGAAGTCGATTCTTGTCCGATGAAAATTGTAAATAAATTGTTTTTAAACTTTGTTTTATACATTCATAAAATTTTATACTCCTGAATTATACTGTACAAAATACAGTGTTAAATAATATTTTATATGTTTTATGCAAGGTTATACCCACGTATTATACTCTATTAAACAACGCTTAAAATATTCTAACATCCCTGACCGCCACTTACGTAGAAAACTTAAAAGCTAAAGTTATACCGTGTGTCCACTTTGATTACGCACTATAAGAATTTCAATGCATTTTTTTTAGGCGTACATTTCTGCTTTCCTATCGAATCTATCATAAAGAATTAAACGGCATAATACGTAGCTTTGTATTATGTATTAACTAAGACTCTCTTTAGTACGTTTAAAAAAAAACACAGGCTTTCAGAATTAAAAAGAAAATTAAATTCACAGACATTTTTTAACTCCACAGCACGATATACAGAACACTGGTACGCGCACTTCCCTATCTTCCCCATACAAAACGAGGAAGTCAAAAGTAGTGCTAGTTACGTGATTTAAATTTTACCGCTAGATGTCACCAATGTATGAAGGACTGTCACTAAACGTCATTAATATACTCCCGTAGGTTATATTACGTATTGTAGGTACGGTTGTATGCGACGTATGTTCAGTATTTACGTGTGTATTAATGGCAAGTTTTGGTTAGTGTGTAATGAAATAAAAAATAAACGGCGAGTGTCAAATTTAGCAAGTAATCAAACAGACGTAGAAAGATATTTACTAATGTTACGAGCAAGTACGTTTTGCTATGATTTTTACAAACCTTTCAGAGATTATTAGTATTATTTGTTTCTTGCATCTGTTTGGTAGTGGTGGAAGAAAGGGCAGATGTGAGATTAGCATTAGTTCAATACAAGTATACATTTAGTTAAGGAATAGCATCATCTGTCAGTGTTCTTCGAATGATTTCATTTCCACTGACTTAACGATTTTTTACGGTTTTTCTTGAAAATGTATCAAGCACACAAAATGTTGCTTTAATATTGTGACACCTGCATTTTGATTCATTCTTGAAGCCTTTCCAAAATCTATAATTAACAATATTTCATAATTAATGGTATGAATCGTAAGTCTACATTTGTAACCCAAATTGGTTTGACAGCAGTTTATTCTGGTTAACTGAAAATTTAATGATGCTTTAAATATCTAATGTTTTCGTTCACTTGCACTGATCGCAAGAGTATCTTCATCTTGTGTTATTACAAGATGCAAATACTCTGACTGCAACCAGTGCAAATGAATCGAAGACGCTATTTGCTTCACTAGTCATTGTCAATTTCTTCGAGATTAATAAATCATTTTATTTTCTGAAAGAGCCAGAGTGAAACGTACATAAACTTTCATTACGTTGGTCATCATCCTCAGCTTTTTCAAACTTGTGATGCAAATGAAGACAAGTGCTACTCTTACGGTAATCTTGGAATAAGGGATGTAATCAGATTAAACAATATGTTTATTAAATTAGAAATAATATAAAGAAGGTTATGAGCCTCTCACATAACACTTGATTAATTTGCAAGGTCATCAAACTTGAAGGAAACAAGCTGCAGTAACTTTATGCACTTTTGGTGTCACTTGCATGCAGAACTGATGTTACTAGATAGGTACTTTTGTGAGTTTATATCCACTCGTTATATTGAGTACATTTTAATCAGTACATCGGTCAGTTTAATGCCAGATGGATTGGTGGATATTCTAGGTTAGATAGCAGTCTTACGATGAGTTCAGGTTTATGTTAAAATCTCCTTGCTTCAATACAAATTAACTCTGAGAAGTCTTTCTATTTTGACTGCAATGTAACTAAATTAGGAAACGAATTAAATTATTCGCCAATACATACCCTCTTTAAATTAAAATTTCTACGCCTGACAACTTCGCTTTAAATTCATAGTTAAAATTTAAAATGCAGTATTTAACCTCAAACCAGTTGTTGCGTACTGACCTCTGTTTATCTCTGCCCATGTGCTTTGTGTTAACCACAAGAGCCTCAGAAGAACCGGCTGCGGAATTTGATAAAAATGACAGTCCGCGATACGGTTCTGCCATCTAACGAATTTTTACAAACTACTCAACTTGCTCAAAATTTTAAACTGAAAATGGCGGCGAGTGAGCGTACCAGTGTTCTCTATATCGTGCTCCACAGTTTAGATCAAGCAGGCAAACTTCTAGTCGATAGTAGACAGTCGACAGTTTATTGGATTTTACACTTTTGTAATCGGAAATAGAAACATCAAACATTGATATTAAGATATATTTATTTATAAATAAGAATAATAAAAATTGTTCTCCACTAAATGCTCAAATAATAATACATTTCTGTTTGATTATATGTTCGGCAATACGTCGCAACAATCAGGATTTTATTTTTCAGGTGTAATAACATGACAGAGGCCTGCTAGAATTTTTACTATTTAAAAATAAAATGCGACTTATTTGAGAATTTGGTGTAGTATTTATTATCTTTTAAATAAATAAAAAATACGAATTATGTTTGGATATCAGTGTCAAGCATGAGATCTAGAAGTTTGCCTGCTTAATCTAAACTATGTCATTAAATAATGTCCGCTGATTAAATTTTTTCTTTTTAATTTTGAAAGCCCGTGTATTTAAAAAAATACTAAAAATTCTTAGTTAATACATAACATAAAGCCAAGTATTATGTCGTTTATTGCTTTATGATAAATTTGATAGGAAAGCAGGAATTTACAATTAAAGAAAAATGCATTGAAATAAATTCCAATGGTGCGTAATCAAAGTGGACACACGGTATATATATATATATATATACCGTTTTATAAATTCCATTGCGCTTGTAACAAATAAGACAAATTAGTTGTGGGTAATTTAGTTTTATAAAATAAAAATTTAGTTACTTATGCCTTTTTATAAGTTATCATTACTTTTCTCATATTTAACAAATATCAAAATTAGTTTTTGTAACTTTTATTTTATTACTGAAAACAACATTTTCATTTCCACACCTAACCAATCAACTGGGATTATAGTCACTAAAAAATTTGTTGTGGTGTCAAAAATTCAGATGCATATGCAGTCTCTTTTTTATCCAGAACTCTGGAATAACTCCAAAAGATGGAAACAAAGATTAGAATTATAAATATTATATATTATTATTATACCAGGTGTCCCGCGCTTTTTATTCACCATTCTAGAATAATTATTTCTTAATCGATTTATTATTATTGTCGCCATATTTCAAGTAAATCGCTTAATACGTAAATAAAGATTCTAGAAGGGTGATCACATGGCGTGGAACACCCGGTATAACAAAAGTCAAACTGAAGTTAATTTTCATGGTCTCTACTTCGATAATACAATTATTTTTACTTATGCTTAATTCATCGGAGTTTGTTCGTATTAAAACACTGTAATTTAATTTGATAGCAACTGCTTTTTGTTCTTCGGATAAGCATGTAAGTACTTAGTTAGGATTTATTAATTAACTGAGCCAGTTGTTCTATTAAAACAAAGTAGATAAAATGTTATATAATTGCGGTTGAGATAAATTTCAAAACCGACCGTTTACCAAAACTATCACCACAAGCATTCGAATTCAATTTATGCCTCGCAGGATTAATTTAGTGTTACGTGCATGCGAGCACGGACCGACATGCGGAATACTCCATAAATCTGCTTTAAAAGCCGCCGTACACACGAATTATAAGAAAACAAACTCTATCGAATATATTCGAACCAGTCGAATAAATTACTCGAGGGATATACGAGTATCTGGAACTGTAACGGGGTTCCATACATGGCAAACACTACCTACATATTTCTTACGCCGAGAAGATATGTTAAAAACTTTAAGTATACGGTGTAATGAATTATCGGCGAAAGTAAAGTTGTAACAGAAAAATAGGTGTTTTTGATACGTGAAAGATTCTGAACATAAGGTTTTTCCATTTAAATTAATGTAATTGATCTAATGTGGAATGTACTTGTAGATATCGGTCCTTTTATATAGATTAGAGACTTCTTTTTATTTCTGAGGTTTTCTTTATTATCCCAAACATTTTCCTTTCTAATTATAAGAAGAAGAGAATTTTAGGAATAGTGCTTTAACAATTGGAAAGATTCGAGAAAAGACCGTTTTCTATTCGAAAAATGATTTTAATATCTCAAGAATCAAGCAGTGGAGTCGCTCAGACATAATACGTGTTTTTAAGAAAATAAATGATTTACAAACAATATTGCTCGGTATACTCCAGGGTAATATATTAGGACCTAGATGATGATTACTATTCTACAAAAAAATTAAGCAAAACATTAACCTTAACTTTACATTTTTCTTTTAATTTTGAAAGGTCTGCAAATAGCAATAGTAAATTGATCTTAGTAAATTATGTTGGATAGAAAAAAATCCATATACCATTAACTGATGGTGTATAAAAAATTTGGAAAGTAATTTGAACGTAATTGGTAATTCTGACATCGATATCTTCCAAGGCTTTCAAAACTCGCTCGGATCACCAGTTCATTGACAAAAAAATTGCCTGTAACTGAAAGGAAGTGCACAGTGGCATTTTTTCGGTTTCGTCTTTGGTTTATTCATCAAATTTAAGGAGTCTAATTATCTGAAAGATTCGAAAGTGGATCTAATTTAACACACACTCATTGTTAGTAACGGCGATATTTATGTAAATTTAGACGAAAGAATTAACATAAGCATATTGAACTCACCAAACTTATTAAATTTACAACACACGGTCGTTAGCCGATGAAGATAATACACATAAGATAAAGGAGTGGAAAAGTTAGTGGGAAGGTTAATAATACCTGCGATTAAAGAACGAAGATGTCTTTCATTACCAGAAAAATTGGAATATCCGAAGCGACCGTTTTGGGAATTTCTGCTATTTGAATTTTTTGGCCCCTTATGCCAAAACTATAAAATTTCTCTTACAGTGGAGGCAATTTTTGATGTGTGAGACAGTCCTGTGATTAATGGAGATTTAACGAAATACAATCAACAATTCAAAGAGCTTTGACGCAGGAAAAATTGTTGCTTTAAAGATTGGAATCCATCCACAAAAAAGAGATAAGTTTATGAAGATTGCCCTCTTGAAAAAATAAAATAAAACTTCTACTGTAAAACTTGCGGCAGCAATTTTTAAAATGTATTCAGCGATCCGGTAATTAATAGAGAAGATCAACAAGAAATTTAAAAAGGTTTAAAAATTGAAGGACCTTTATCGAAAAGGCAAGAGATCTGTTCTCTACTTAACAATTACAGCAGGAATCAGTAAAGAGAATTAAAGAAAATTAGTGTATGCGCCTCCAGCTATAGCATTAATTTGACAGTTTCGCATTTCCTTTATTAGGAAATCCTAAAATAATCATAAGAGAAAAACTATGATGATGACTTGACTGAAGATATTAATGAATTTTATTTTTGTATTTAGATTTTACAAAATTGCGGATGAAGGTTTCATAATAACGTAGAACTATGACAGGCTACTACTTTATTCAACGTAGTGCTTGAGGAGCCAAGAAAGATAGAAAATAAGAAAGTGGAATATGAAGGATTGGTTATTAAGTTATAAGATAAGAATCAGAGCCTGACATTAACTGACGATATGGTCCAAATGACTTGAACAAACGATAACTTACAGATGAAATAATGGAACCAAAGCACGCGCTGAAAACAAGGGACTGAGAAGGCAAGAAAAGGTATAACATTTTTAATTCAGAAACAAAAATACGTCAACAAATATTACACAAGAAAATATTTAATGGTCATGGAAGAGAATACAGGTTTCAACTACCTAGGATTAAAAATTCACAACAGTGTCGCTGTGTCAGAGGAAAACTATGATAATGACTTGTCTGAAGATGTTAATAAATTTTAATTTTATATTCAGATTTTACAAAAGTATTTTATGTGGATTAAGGTTTCGTGATAACATAGGACCATGACAGGGCTACCGCTTTATTCAACGTAGTGCTTGAGAAGACAAGAAAGACAGAAAATATGAAGGATCGGTTATTAAGTTATAAGATAAGAATCAGAGCCTGGCTTTAACTGACGATATGGTCGAAATGACTTGAACAAAAGATAACTTACAAATGCAATAATAGAACCAAAGCACGCGCTGAAAACAAGGGACTGAGAAGTCCAGAAAAGGTAAATCATTTTTAATTGAAAAACAAAAAGACCTCCACCAATATTACACAAGAAAATATATAATAGTCACTTAAGAGAATACATGTTTCAACTACCTACAAATCAAAATCCACAACAGTGCCGCTACAGGAGAGAACAGAAGAAAATATAGCAAAAGACCAGAATCAAAAAGTATGTGATTATAATCAAAAAGATCACGCAAAGCTATAATGCGACCAACTATTATAATATTCGTTTGCGATCATTTGACTTTGAAATTGGGTTAGAATTTCATGATTAATAACGGATATCCCACTAGTAAATGTTTTTATGAATGATTTAATTTCCTTTTACGTTACCTTTACCGAACATGACATTCTTCCAAATCATTAACACAGTCATTGCATGCGTTCAGCCTGGCAAAAAGCTACGTGGCGCTTCGTGTGTGCCATGTAGCGTTACGTCATATATGTCTTCAAGCCGGAAGCTAAACTTGTGCTAAGAGAGAGCGCTAAACCTGGCAGTTTTTAATCCTTTTTTAAAAGAGCTACGTCGCTAGCGCTATCCATAGCGTTGTTCTGTTAGGTTATGTCGGATCACTGTCAGATGTCAGAGCAGATTGATGCTGCTGCAGTGAACAGCGAGTATTCAAGTAAATTTTCCTATTCGCATTTTTCTTTATTAAAAGTCATTATATGAAAAGCATCCGCATATTTTCAGGTACAACCTCTTCAAAATACCCTCTATTTCTACCAGCCTGTAGCTGCTCCTCCTCTTCGTCGAACAGTAAAATCAGGTTCCTTAATGAATTTGGTATTTGCATTAGCGGTAACAAATTATTTGAATCTAACCTAAACAAAACTTCTTCTTCTTCTTCTAAATCCGTGCTGTACCAGACTCACATTTAAGAACTATCTGAAACCGTATTTAAAAGCTTCCACGAAATGTAACAGATATGTTACTTAATAAAATGTCAGATGTCATCGAGTCGAACCCGAGCAGAACGAAGTCCAGCCAGTTCTCACTTAGCTACATAATGTAAGCGCTATCTTTGGCCTAACGCAGGCATTATTACAAAATAAGGAAACATCCTAAAGCTACGTTACCATGTATCCGTCGTGCGTCGTTCCGTCGTCAATTGTTATTTGTTCATTTTAAATATTTTTCGAAACCACCAAACTATTTGCAGCGCTGTATCAATAACAAATTGACGGCGGAACGACGCACGACGGATGCATGGAAACGTAGCTTAATTTTTGGTACGGGGAACTTTAATTTCTTTCAAATTACATGCACGTATCCTAACGGAAAAAAAACTACTAAAAAACCAAAAGATCATGAATGCTTTATATGCACATGATATGTGGGACAGACGAGATAAGATAAGAAGGTTGGTGCAGATCGAGTCTATTTGAGACAAGAATAAGAGACTAGGATCAGATAGTTGGGAACGTGGACAAACGCAGAATAAACGTTTCCAAAAATTACGAACCGACTAACCCTAGAGAGCTGATATTATTAGCGTATTAATGTGTAACATACAACAAGCTGCTCCAGTTAATGAGAATAACGTTTAGCAATACATTGTAATTTATTATTAAAATTTTAATGATTTGATTTAATTTAATTCCGGAGAATGTAATTAACGTCCAATGAACCGTATTTTAAAAGTTACTTTACTTTACTTGTTACTTAAATGAAACAATAAGGAAAGTAAAATTTCCTGGTAAGTTTTAAAATAGATAAAATGCTAAAGTGTTATTGAGCATTTCAACACCTGCTCTCAATAATCTGCATGCAAGTTTCTTGCAGATATCACGTTTTTCCGTGTTTTCTTGTCACGTAAGTGATGCCAACGATCTACGTGCAACGCACAGCGCATTTGTTTCAACGCTCCTTTTACAGCAGATTAATTAGTTTTTGTAGCAGAACATCCCTTATAAGCTAATATTAACCGCACGGGGATCCTATCTTGACTTTCTTCTTTTGAAGTAATTTATTTTCTTTAATCGTTAACTTAGATTGATTGACATAATTGTCTCGTTCTTATAGCACCTCATCCCGATTTTATTTTATTTAAGAAAAATGTGCTTTATTGTTGAATATAAAATTTTCAATATTATTACACGTTGTAAAAATACTAAACTTACTCTATTGAGGCAAAATTTTCAATGTTGTTGCATCTCCAAAATATTCGTAACTACGTCAATTTATTTCCTTTATTTGAACTGAAAAAATATTGTGACATTAATTTCAACTTAACTATTTAATTCATGTCACTTCATGTTCGTTAACCAACGAAAAAAAATTAATTTGAATCATTTCCGTCGTTACAAAAAAAAATACAGCGGTAATTGTACTCGTACAAATTGCATTGAATCTTATACTAGTAGTGGAAGTGAAAGTTTTAAACAAATGAAAATACTTATTTAATTTTCGTAGTAAAATGGGATTGAAGGTTTTGATTCATTAAATAGTCATCCGAATAAGATTCACTGTCACTGTCGAATTTGACTTGTGTCGTGCATTCGTCAAATTCATATACTTGCGCGTTTACACACAGAGCAACAGGAATTGGATAATTTCTTTTTTCCGAAACGAAAATAACTGAAAATCGATGCATTGTGAATTTCAACGCGCAATGATTGTATACATTGTCTACTTTGTCTACATTGTCTACTTTGTCTACATTGTCTACATTGTCTACTTTGTCTACATATCTGTATTGGGATAATTATATTTCATATTTTACTTCAGAATTGTTCGAAGTACGGAAAGTTCTTGATCATATTCACATTCATATGCATATGCATATTCATCTTCGTTTTCTTTATTTACCCATCTTGCGGTAGTTTTATGTGAACGTTAAAATAAGTTGAAATAAGTGCAAATATACTTTTTCGCAGACTACTAACACTGGCTCCCAAGAAAAAATTCGAAAATAAAAGTGCTGAAGTTATTTATTTTAGAAGTTTAGAATTTAAGAAAGTTTATGCATTCTCGGGATAACTCTGAAGCACTAACATATTTGTTTACGTTATTAGTTTGATAATATGATACGGGGGCGCGTTTAGTCTAGGCAGCAAAGAAACGACAGAAAAACGGCAATCTCCCGAAGGTTAGTGCGAAGGGTACACGTTAAGTAAGTCGGCCTCGCGAAGGTGATTAAAATGTGTAGTGGATGTTTGATAAGGGCTGTTCACGAAATATTAGCCGGGAGGAGGCGATGATTTATTAGAGATGTGTTTTACGTGGCCGCCGCGGTGTGGGGCCGGAGATTAAGTAGAGGGTGACTGCAGAAAACGCGATCCGGGGCGTTAGCCAGAGAATGGTACCGTGCACCAGCATATGGTATCAGGGCTCTAGCCGCAGTGTGCAAGCAGCACCGACGAAGAGCACGGCACCGGCAAAACAATTAGCTATATTCTGCATTCATTGTGAGTGAAAATTCTATTGATTGCATTCCTGACCAGGTAATAGCACTGAGGTTTCCAGAAAGGTCTGACATGATGATGTCATTTGACCGGAATGGAGTGGTGCTTGACACTTACGCAGTCGATGACATCAACTGATTCTGAGAACGTATGCTCGGGAGGCAAGGTATGCTAATATCCATCGGGAGGGGTGGGTTTTGTATCCACAGGTGAATGTGGGGGGTAATGCATGCGAAGATAAGATGTCAACGTGCGAGGATGTCTTCCCTAGCGTCCAATATCATTGTGAGGGAGCTTCAGCTTTTAGATTCGCCTCTGGAACAGGTGGGGCCGGGAAAACTGCCCCGGTAAGTGGAATGTTCCATTATACTGAATAGATACTCGTAAAGGGTTACTTATAATTTGCATCGTCCTTATAATATGCGGAATGCGATGCCCGGAAGCTAAGACATTTAAGCTTTATTCTCACTATCGTGCAAGTGACCTGCAATGCACGGGCTCAGAACGGGCCAGGCACGTGCTCGGCAAATAAGGGAACCTCTTAATTTTTCATCCATTTCGGATGAACAATTAACTTTTCGCTGACGTTTCATCATTTCTGACATGCTTCATATAATACTAATCGAAACTCTGCAAAACGCAGAATTGTTGCGGTACGTATTCGCAAATATTGTTAAAAAGAAACCCCGCGTGCAAGCAGTGTGGTTCCCCACTTGCAGGCCGCTTGCAGGATAGTGAGAATCAAGCTTTACCCTCAGTGCCTGTTGCGGTCAGGGAAGCGAGAAAGAAAGAAAGAATATTAGGAATGACCAATGGTGAGAGAATGTTTATTGGAATTCCGTCCTCAGATAATATTGTTTGTATATAATATTTAAACAAAAAAAAATCTAGTCAACAAAAGCAAATCAGGACATTCAAAATGATTGTGCAAGCATCTGCTTACTGCTTAAAGATTCTCCGGGTTGTATTTTGATGGACGACGTACAATTGATTTTTCACTACTTCCAGGACCATCAATGTTTCACTGCTGCTACCAATAAGGTCTTAAATCTTTCGAAAACATCAACTGCTATCGAAAAATTTAATGGAAATATTTTTGTTTGGCAGGTAAAATGCCAACGTGGCCCAAAGAGTGTGCAATTTTTATTTAAAGGAAAGATAAATATGATGACCTTCCTATTTTTCTCGCACATTTCAGCGGTTCCAAACAAGTGGTCCAATTTTTTTTGGCTATGATACGGTAGCCACTAAAAAATACCCGCAGAAGATAGCATTTCGTGTACTTACACGAGGTTCTTTTATTTGCATACAGTAAAAGAACATCCTGTATATTACGTAAAATATAATGTATTTAAAAAATAATATATTATTTGTTCTCAAAATAATTATTTTGTAGACAATATTTACAATATTCACAAAATATTAATTCAACTTGAAATTGGCTATTAAGTTTCACTTAAGTATCATTAATTTAGATTTTTTAGATTAGACGTTCGGAATGCTCTCAGGAAGGTATTTCAATTATCTTGGAGAATTAATAGTTACTCAATTAGGGCCTTTTACACTACTCTTTTTTGTTCAAGATTTGGTTTAATTTCTTAAACAATTTGAATTATAAGTACAGGAAAATGTATCAAAAATTAAATAAATCAAATATTTATATCTGAAAAAATAAAATATGTTCTGCCTCCATATCAAATCCGTAGCTCAAAGATATCTCATTCCAATAGTTATTGGGAAAATTAAACCAAATTTTGTACAGACAGCCTGAAAATACTATTTGTTATTTTAGGCCGTACGATCAGTGCATTTAGGAGATTTAGTGTACGTGTACATTTTTAAATCAAAACAAAAATGTGATAATGGAAGTTGTTTTTTTAAAGACACAATATGGAATCATACTTGTAAATAACACCCTGTTGAAAACATAACATTATAATAAACTAAATAAATTTCCGTTTAACCAAGGCCTTCAAAAATGTAACAATAAATGCCGCAATTTGCTTTTAATTAAATACTAACAATAAAATTGTTATTGCACAAAAAGAGAAAAATATTCCAGTTCGAAATTTTTCCAGAAAAAAATAATAGGAAAAGTATTTTGAGCATTCCCAAGTGATTTATAAATTAAAATAGTTTCAAAAAAAGAAAGCAAATTAAAACTATAAAAATAAAGTTACGTTTAAATGAAGGAACGAGTATCTTGCAAAGGAAAATACTACTCCAAAAGTTGGAGCTCTTTATAAAAAAAAATAATGTTTTATGTTAGGTTACTATTAATTTAAACCTTTCTGACGAATTTATTGTTCTTTATTTCCATGATGACAATGAATACCTATACGAAAACCAAATAAATAAATAAAATTAATGAATTTCATTCATTCATTCATTTCAATACACATAATAAATACAGTAAATAAATGAATGATTTCTTGACTCTTTTGTTACATCATTACAAAATGATCACTACCTAACATAAGACTTACTCGTAGTTGTTGTTTTTGCTTTAAAAGCAGCTTGCTACCCAGACGACTTTCAAAGTAAGCTGTAAGAATAAAACAATTTTATGAATAGTGAATTGTTGTGAGAGTTTTAGTCATTTTTTTTAAAGCTTCGTACGCTTTGATGTATCTAAATATAGACACCGTATATTGAATGCCCACGAGCTAAACACTCGCAAGTTAATGCGAGCATATTTTACAACTTTTCACTTATCCATCAATTATTGGAACGCTGGTACGTTATTATTCGTTTAGGTAGTAAGTAAGTAATTGTATGAAACATACATACTATGAGTGAATATTTGAGACGTAATTCATGACATTTCATAATTGACAATACCAGCATGTTTGCTCTATTAAAGTTTGTTTGCAAAACCTGCAATGCACGGAGACGTTTCTTTTTTTTTTTTAAACTGAACATGGGAAATTAACTTTGCATGTTCAGAGTTAAAAAAAAGGAATCAATTTAGAAATAATGAAAAAAAAATGTTTGAACGAGCCATAGAAAGTGTGGTGTTGAAATCAATTTTTGAAATGATCGACTGTAATAAATTTTCGTGTATGGTTCAGTCAGTTCAGTAAATACAAAACCTTACAATTAAAAAATAAAAATAAAATGATTCATTCAGTTATACCGTGCCTTCAATTGAATTCCTCATTAAAGTAAGCTGTGATTTTTTTATGAAGTTGGCGACACAATTCTAGAGAAAACAGTTGTCATTAACTGTCAGTACTGATCATAACATCAAATAAAAACACAACTTTAAAGTTTAAAGTAGATGCTCAAAGTGCTCTCCTTCAGCTTGAATACATAAGCGTACTCTGCGTTTCATGTTTTCAAACTCGTTTGCTAAGTGTTCGGGGGTTATGTTAGCACACACATTTATAATGCCCGCACGAAGTTCTTCGAATGTGTGACGCGTAGTTCTAAAAACTGTGTTTTTCATGTGCGGATAAATGAAGTAATCCATAATTGTGAGATCCGGAGACCTTGCAGGAGAATTCACAATCCGATTATCGAAAAACTGCTGCAGGAAAGTCATTGTTTGATGAGCTGTGTGGGCAGTAGCATTGTCTTGCTGAAAAAACCCTTCTGTAAGTTCATCATCATGTAGTTGATTAATGAAAGGTTCTAATAACTCATTTCGGTATCTTTCAGCAGTTACTGAGTCGTTAAAAAATATTGGCCCGATGATACACCTTCTTGACACTGCTAGCCAAACACCAATTTTTAATGAATGTAATGGAGTTTTCACAAATTCATGGGGATTTTCTGCTGACCATATTCTCATATTCTGTTCATTTAAATACCCTGAGAGATGAAACCAGGACTCATCGGAAAAGAAACATTTGTCAAGAATATCGTCGTTGTTTAAATTATCAAGAAACCACTGACAATATTCTGTTCTTCTGTGAAAATCTAATGGCCTGAGTTCGTGGACTGCTTGAATCTTATCTGGATAAAGCTTTAAGTCTTTCTAAGAATAGTGTGACACGTTCCCACTGATAGCTGAACTTCTTGTGCAAGTTTCGCAATAGATTTCTTGGGAGAGTGTTTCATTCGAACCCGAGCATCTTCAATGCAGGCTGCAGTCCTTTTCTTAGCTGTTCCGCTCCCTGTTTTGCGACCAAGTGATCCTGTTTCACGAAATTTAAGAACGCAAGCATGGATGTGTTTAACTAGCTGTTCATAAGTAATAGCAAAATTAGGAAACTGCTGTCGAAACTTCTGTACACACTGATTAATTGAATAAACTAACTGTCCATTTTCTATTCTACCGGTTTGAAAATAACTTTCAACAATAAATATTTTCTGCTATAATTCTAACAATTTGAATTAATTGAAAATACAAAGTGTCAATTTGACAATTGTTTAATTAAATAATTGAACAGCTATCAGTGCTGCAAATCTTAGAAAAAAAAAACAGTGAAATCATAGCCCACTTTAATGAGGAATTCAATTGTAGGCACGGTATTTTGTTATCAATAAAGAGCGGATTCTATGCTAAATGCATATTGCATGCATATTTTGCATATTTGAGCATTTTGTTCAATTTTCGCATATTTCTTAAAAACGTGCATATATATGCATATTTGAAAGAATTTGTGTCGAAATGAGTAAATTTTTTCCTGAATTCTTAATTCGTCAGAACATGTTGTTGCATTAATTAGGGTCTAGTTTGCACCCTTCTTATGCTTAAGGAGGCAGAATTTTCCAAGTAGTGAATTAGGGATTTCCAAGTACTTTCTTAACGATGCGGTGGGGCGTTCATGTTTGCAATATTGTTTCATCACTTCTTCACGGATTATTAGTCGGTTATTGCTGCGAACGTTTAGTTCTTCCGTAAAAGTATTTTTGTTTGTGAGAAGTGCAATATGCCGAAAGACAATTCGAGCCTGGTTAATTCCTGGATCAGAAGCTATCCCGAGCTTGCTTACACCAATGGAAGCGTATTCTGTAAAGCCTGTAGTAAAATGGTAAGTTTTAAGTTTGTTTTCTTCCTCCTTAGATAAATATTTGCTTGGTTCTTGAATATTGAAAGTTCAGACAGTTTAAAAAAATTCAAGTTCTTGTTGTAGATACCAACCCAACGAAAATTTTCGGTCACACAACATGTCGGGACAGAACTACACAAGTCAAAATGCAAGAAGATGAATGAATCGAAAACATTTCAATTACCCTTAGACAGTGGACCGTCGTTGATGACTTCATCTAATGAACAACAAGAATTTAATCCTGATTTATGCGAGGCGATGATTTGTGCAAACATACCTTTGAAAAAACAGCAAAATTCTATTTTTAAAAGTTTTTTGGAAAAATATACCAAGAAAAATGTTCCCGATGAAAGTACGTTAAGAAAAAATTACGTGCCTCGCATCTACAACGATACTCTAAAAGAAGTCAAGAAAATCGTAGAAAATCAATATATTTATTTTATTGTGGATGAAACTACTGATTCTTGTGGGCGTTACATTGTAAATTTGTTAATAGGGTCTTTGCGGGAAGATAAACCTAGTGAATCTTATTTAATAGCCTGTACACAGTTAGACAAAACTAATCATTTAAGTATTTTAAGATCTGTTAATGAATGTTTTATGAAATTTTTCTCACCTAATGTAGTTCCTACTGAAAAAATTTTACTTATGGTATCAGATGCTGCCCCTTACATGGTTAAAGCCGGGCAGCAATTTAAAACAATTTATAAAAATTTAGTTCACGTGAGTTGTTTAGCTCATGGATGTAACAGAGTAGCTGAACATATTAGATGTGAATTTTCTGATGTAAATCTACTAATTAGTACCATTAAAAAAATATTTGTCAAAAGTCCCCTACGAGTTCAGTTGTACAGGGAAAAATTGCCGAATGTACCTTTACCTCCCGAACCAGTGTTGACTAGGTGGGGAACTTGGTTGGAAGCGGCAATGTTTTATGCTGAACATTTTGTAGCAATTAAGGAATTGGTTGTAGAGTTTAATGCCCAAGATAGTGCTGCTATTGCAAAGGCACAAAATATTGTAACAAAAACTTCATTGGCAAATCAACTGAACTTCATCAAAATGCATTACAGTTTTGTAATACAAACTATAAACAATTTAGAAAAACCGAAAATGTCTTTAATAGAATCCGTTAAAATTGTTAAAGAATTTAAAGAGAATATTTCAAAAGTTTACCCGTTTTAGATAAAAATAGCGGCTTCAAAACCCTTGAGGAAATTTACGAAATTTTGAATGGAAACTTTGAAATTGACTTAAGTGTAGAATTTTCAGCTATGAGTCACTTTAAATATGCCCCAATTACCTCCGTGGATGTTGAAAGGAGTTTTTCAATTTATAAAAATATTTTGTCAGATAAAAGGCAAAATTGCCTGGTAGAGAACTTGGAAAAACACATTGTTGTAAATTATAATCGAAGATTTTTTTAGTCGTTATAATATTTACTTAATAATGTACATACATAATATACATACTTCCTTCATATAAGCGTTTACAAATAAATGTAAATAAATTGTATAAAATATAATGTTTTTTATTTGAATAAGAATGCCCATAAAACACAGTAGACCAGTTATTGCATTATATGAAGTGTTCGGCCTATCTTGCACATATTTCGCCATTTTTAGTGCATATTTCATCATTTTTTAGTGCATATATATGCGCATATTTCATCAAAATTACTCGCATATAAATCCGCTCTCTAGTTATCAAGCATCGACTGTTTTAAAGTTTCCATCATATTTGAATAGGCCACTCCCTGTGAATATTTCAGTATACCCTGATACAAAATTGAAACTACACGAGCAAAATGAACATATTAATAATAAAAAGGGATAGTATAAAGCAGTGTCAACACGCAAATATAAACGAAAACAGGCGAACGACCGTGGAAAGTGAGTAAAATGAGTACACGCATCATTCTCCCAGTATTATCTCGCGCACATTTAAAATTATACTATCACTAGAAAATTATTTGCAATACGGTATAATTAATTTTGTTTGTGTTGTAAAATCTAAGTTTTTGAAAACTATAAAAGTCAATTTACATATTGTTATAAACGTATTCGTAAGATCAGAAGAAAGTAAATATAGACACGTATTAAAATTATCTTTCAAAAAAATAAATGCTCCATCAAAATTCCTACTAAAACTGAAAAATTAGAAATGTCTTAGTATATTCATGCTTGTGGGTATTAAACGACATCAGATTTATAAATACATACCCAAGCAATATCGACTGGTTTAATAATCATTAATAATTCTATAATTTAGTTTAATTTTGGTTATGGTATTAGTGTTTCATATATATTATACCTCTGTCGTAAAAGTTTAATAAATATACGTATTTTACACGAATTAATATGCCAAAGCACTGGTCCAAAATAGAAATAAATGGCCAAGTAAAACTGAATGGTTTAAATGTTTAATTTAATGATAAACTAAAACTTGAAATAGAAAACGCTACGCAAAATGTAACTCACAATGTTAAATTAAAAAAATTGAAACCATGGATAACAGCTGGTTCAATTAAATCTAATCGTTATAGAGATAAGCTTGCTACACAATTATTGAATAGGCCAGATAATGAATTGAGAAATCATTACAAAAACTACAGAAATACTTTAACTGCTCTTATTCGGAATCAAAAAAATAATTACTGTTAAAAAAAAATTGGCGATGCCAATGGTGATACAAAACTTACTTGGAAAATTTTATGATAGTTGTGATATCGAAAACAAAATAAAGCTATTTCAATTAATACTGAAAGCTGCGAAATTAATAGCTCTGAACAGCCTGTAGAAATAGCTAATTGTTTTAATAAATACTTTACTGAAATAGGAGCTATACTTTATAACAATATTCCAAATTAGAATGAAACTTTTAGTATAAATCCAGTGAATAAAAGTGTTTTCTTTACTCCCATTACATGTAACGAAATCACCAATTATATTTCAAAATTAAAAAAAAATCAACTACAGATTTTAATAAAATATCAAACAATATTGTTAAAATAATAGCTCAGTATATTAGTACTCCTTTATGTTACATACACAACATGTGTCTTATTGAAGATATTTTTCCTAATGAACTCAAACGTTCAATTACTATTCCTATTTTTAAATCGGGTGACAAATCCCTTCTTAATAACTACAGACCCATTTCTCTAACATCAGACTTTTCTAAATTATTAGAGAGATGTTTGAAGAACAGAATGCTAAATTTCATTACAGAAAACAATATTTTGTCCTGTTCCAAGTTCGGATTTCATCAAAATCTGAATTGTAATGATACTGTCATTAATTTAACACAGAATATTTCTCAATCTTTAGACGATGGGAAAAAAGAAATAGGCTCTTTTCTTGATTGAAAAAAAGCTTTCGATACAGTGCCCCATAATCGTCTTTTAAAGAAACTACAGTGTTATGGCTTTAGAGGCAAAGTTCTAGAATTATTGAAATATTATCTTTTCAATAGGACACAATATACAAGAACAGGTTCTAATTAGTCTTCATGTTTTTGATACATATGCTTTGTATCATTATGTAAAAGTATTATATTATTATTATTGTTATTATTACAATAAATACAATAAAATACAATAATAAACGTTTATAGAACAATAATTTGAGGTGTGGGTTACAGTATAAATTTTAAACGTATACTGGTATATGGTAAAGATTAAATAAATATACATGCTTTAAACTCGTGATTATTGACTTCATATAAAAATTAATTTTATTAATTTTATTTTTAGTGTTCAATTGGTAAATTTGTTTAAAGTGAAGGAAAACCAATCATTTATTAACAGAAAAAATTAGCAATGTGCGTTCAAATTGATTATGTTTGGTTATACCGGGTGGTCAACGGAATTTATAATTGGAGGAGGCTGTGAGAGTAGCTATTTTACGTTGCGTGGTTGGAAACACCGAGAAATTAATAATAAATTGACAGTTGTTTTTTTTTGTGCTTTGTGTGTTCGATCTTCAATGATATAGTAAACATTATTTTGCTGAAACTCAGAAATAAAATAAGTGTGAAGAAAAAAGTGGATATTTGTATTAAAATTAAAATAAATTTTCAAAGTGTTGTCCATCAATTTTAATACACCGGGCAACTCACTTTTTCATATTGTCGAACGCATTTTGCAATTTTTGAGAAGTAATTAAATTGCATGCTTCTGTAATTGCTTCTATCAGGTCTTCCAATGTGTTACTGGTAAACACTGTATTTTTCAGAAATGAAAAAATAAAATAATCGATAGTTGTCAAATCTGGAGACCGGGCAGGAAAATTCACACTGCGATTGTGAAAATCTCCAATCAATTGAATGGTTTCCCTTGTGTGTGCAGTTGCATTATCCTGTTGAAAATACCCTCGCACCTGGCTTCCGAGTAAGAGCCCTCGTCTCTCGAAATTGTGGTGTAATCAACTCTGAAATTAGAGGATGCTTCCCGAAAATCTTGGATAAAACCAGGAATCGAATGTCCCATTTTCTCGTTTCTGTGCATTTTTGAAATAACTTTCAGTGAGAAAAATGTTATGTCGAATATCAAACATTTTCGAAACTAAATGTCATTATGACACTTAAAATCTTTAATTTCAAACTGTAAGCATGCGTTGCCAACTTATGATAAATACCACAGCCTGCTCTAATTATAAATTCTGTTGCTCGCATGGTATATTAACAAATTAGTAGCAATCGGCATATGTCGGAAGATTTCGTAAGTGTCTATCAATCACAACGCTAGATTGTTTATACGCGTGATGAGAACAGTGTTGCCAGAATTGGCAGTCTATACATACTAACAAAACGACGGAAAACGTACCAGATTCATGAAGTTTAGTACATTTCAAGATTTTCTTCTTCAGAGAAGAGCATTAAAAATGTTAAATGTGGACCGTATTAATTGTATAGTTGTTATTTAGTCATATGCGACCTCTATTACGCCACTAAATAACGACGATTTCGAACAGAATTGGATGCAGTCATTTTAGAGACTATTCTACTAGGGTCTATTCTGCAACGTTGATATGGACTTGATATTGCTATGTTTCAAGTGACCTTGCAAAACTGGTATTATGTAAATAGTTTCTTAATAACTTACAAACCGTTTGAAGCGTGACAACGAATTAAGTGCATCTCTCCTCAATTTGCGATCGGCAATCGACGTGAATTGTTATGAAATCGTAACAAGTTCTCTTCAATTATTGAAGACCATATGAATTGATATGCACATCAATGTTACAGAATAGCTCTGAATTTTGAAGCTATCAAAGAACAGCTGGAGCACATTCAGGAACTGAACATTTTGGGGTATATTTTGTAACTCATTACCAGGCAGTTAAAATTTAGAAGTACTTTAAAATTTGAAATACAGTTTTATGATTAGTTGTTAATATCAAATCAAATTAAAAGAAATTTATTTCAAAACATAAACTGTGAAAAAAAAATGTTACAGTGTTTGAAATTAGTCAAAAAAATATAAGAAACTAAGGAGAGATAATAGACACAAGAAAGAAAAAAATGTAATATAGAGAAAAAGATAAAGTTAACATACGTCAAAAAAGAAAAACTTAGTATTATGATTCTGTATAATCCTGTAGAGAATAAGGTTCGCAGTCTTTTAAATGGGCAAAGACAGCTGCCTTGAAGTGTTTTAAGCTTTCAAGAGTTCTAATGTTCTTTGGTAACTTGTTATACAGTTTGATACACATATAGCGTGGGCCATGTTCAATCAGCGTGTCTCGTGTTGTACTTATTTATACTGTCACTTCTGAATTCCGAGAATAATTGTTCATTTCTCTCAAAAATATCACACATCTGTAAATATATATTGCACATATTGTTAATAAATTGTTAATTTTAAATAAACTTCTGCAGGAACTGTTGCACATAATACGCAGAACTTTTTTTTAATAACGAAAACTTTTTTATTTCCAGACATCTAATCCAAAATATTATACTGTATTGGCAAAGCGAATAAAAGTTGGTGTAGTAAACTGTTTTTAAAACCGTACTGCTGGTGTGTTTGCTAAGTGTCCGGATACCGAAACATACCGAACTCAGTTTTTTGCACAAGGTGTTAAGATGCAATTTCTAGTTTAGGGTTTCTTCTATCTGCACTCCAAGATGCGTGGCAATTTTGCACTTTTGTTGAAGGACATTGTTGTTAATATTGATGTTTTATCGCTCCTCTTCTTATTTTCTCGTCTTAAACAAAAGACATTTAGTTTTGGCCTTATGTAACATCAGTCCATTGGAGTTGAACCATTCTTCAGTTATAACAATCCTTGTGAGGCAACTTGCACTATTTCCGGAAAAGTTTTACTACTGATAATTCTGGTGTCGCAGGCATAGTTATGTATATTACATTCCACTGTTTGTAAATGTTAAGGCAAATCATTTATGAAGAGCAGGAATAGAAGAGGTCCGAGAATACTACCTTGCGGCACTCCGATTGTTATGTATTTTAGAGACGACTCTTACCTCCCATGCTTGTAAGATGATAAGAATTCGTATAATGCCGTTTCAGTATTTTTGTTTTTTAAAAAAACGTTGTACGTTGTTCCACAAATTGTGCTTGGAAATAAAGTTGTAAATTCTGATGTGTATAACATGTTCAAAAAGCTTAGAAGAGGCGGAGAATAAACTTATGGGCCTGTAATTGCATAACAGTAATACAGTAACAAAATTTAACAGCGTTTTATAATTAAGGCTTGTGATACAGAATAGTCTGCCCTTTGGATGTCGTTCAAAATGAAAATCAAGGTGAATAAAATAACATAATTTACCTATATATAATATTAACCAGAGCGCACCGTTAGGATAAGGTAACTGCACTACTTATGGGGATTACAGTTCGGATGAACAATTCAGTTTTGGATAATTTCTGGAACTACTTCATAATCGTCCTTTCTAATAGTTATAGCAGTTCCTACCTTTTACTAGGAACTAATACAGAATTCTGAGTTCTCACATGCGCATATAGCCGGTAGTGCTGTACGTGGACTGCTGGAAAGTTTTCTGGAATCTAGTAGGTCTAGAATTATTAGCATTTATCAACAGTCGTATTTGAAAAATTTGACGTTTTTCGCATATAATTCTATTGACAGTTCCTATACAAGTGAACTAGTTTTGTTTGTACATCATTTGAGAAAAAATAATTTTGTGTAATCATGGAAAGGTGTGGGACGGGTAGTATAACAGCCTATTTATCAAATGAATAACTGTGATTGTAAGCTCTTAATTATTTCTTCCTGCTCATTTTCTCTTCATATCAATTTTATTGACAAAATAAGTGTAAAAGTATACTAATTAATTCCAAAAAAGTTACAAAACACATTTTTTTATATATTACCATTTTATTACAGATTAGGATAACTATATATTTTATGAGCCTCGTGAGAGAAGATTAAAAGCTGTGGCGCACTACAGCGGCGATTTTTTTAGCTGTATTTGGATACGTTGGGTAGCTTCGCCGCGCTTCGTCTAAGTGTGCGCATTCTCATAAGAATACAGCAAAAGAATTCGTCGTCGCCGCGTTATGTGTGCGATAGCCGTAAATGATTTTCAATTCATTGCTCCTCCCTATTGTTCAGGAATGATACGATATAAAACTGATCAAAACTGTTGAAAAATGAAATTTAACTAATTTATGAACTTCGAACTTTATTGAATCAACTAATCTCTAGTTGACTGTGTTGATTTGGTTTTAAGTAAATAATATGCTTGTGAACGGGTCACTGGTAACGTAACAACAATTAATGTAAACGTAAGTATAAATAAACCATACAGCGACTTATTATTTAAAATAATGCAACGTTTTGCATTTTGTATTGTCGTAGAACGGCACACACATAATGTTCAAATCTCCAACAATTAATCTTTCACTTTAGGTTTAAATACATGGTTGGAGCATATGCTATGTTTTATGTAATGAAGTGATTGTGGGCACTTGTTGCGTTAGATTTAATAGAAGATTTTTTTGTACGAAAAAGCAATAATAAATGAATAGTTCTATATATAGATATTTGTTGTGAAATTTACAGGATGTTGGGCTCATTAATGTATCAAAATAAGACATCTTGTGGACATTTTTCTTCGATTACCACAAAATTTTATCTGGATATACAGGGTGAAAAGTATTGCAGGAAACGTGATTACGGAAAAAAGGTATGACATTGAGATTTGACGTTTGGTGGGATTAAATTAAAGATACGTGGGCTGCTGGAAAAATTTCTGGAAACTAGTAGGTCTAGAATTGTTAGCGTTTATCAACTGTCATATTTGAAAAATTTGACGTTTTTCGCCTATAATTCTATTGACAGTTCCTATCCATGTGAACTAGCTTTGTTTGTACAGCATTTGAGAAAAAGTAATTTTGTGTAAACATGGAAATCTCGCGTGAAAATTTTCGTGCCATGATTATTTACGATTTCAAATGTGATCTAACGCCAAAACAATGCCTCGATCGGCTTCATTTGTCTTTAGGAGATGAAGCACCATCAAAGAGCATTGTTTATAATTGGTTTGCCGAATTCCAACGTGGACGTACCTCTCTCAGTGACGAATTTCGTGAAGGTCGTCCATCAACATCTGTTGTTACCACTAATGTAGATGCTGTGCGTGAAATGCTTGAGCGAGATCGACATGTGACATACCGTCAGATTCAAGCATCCTTACGCATTGACATGAAAGCAATACACCAGATTTTCCATGATCATTTGAACGTACGAAAGTTTTGCAGTCGTTGGATCCCACATAATTTAACACAAGCGCAAAAGCAGGGTCGTGTCAAATGGTGCGAAGAAATGCTCAAGAAATTCAAAGGAGGTCGTTCAAATTTAGTTTATAGCATCGTTACTGGTGACGAAACGTGGATCTATTCGTACGAACCAGAAAGTAAACGACAATCTACCGTTTGGGTATTTCAAAATGAACCAAAACCAACAAAAGTTGTCCGCTCAAGCAGTGCTGCGAAGCAAATGATTGCTTGTTTCTTTGGTTTAACTGGACATGTAGCAACCGTGGCTTTAGAGGATCGAAAAACCGTAAATGCTGATTGGTGTACTAAAATTTGTTTGCCGGAAATCATCGATCAAATAAGAAGAAACAATCGAAATCGACGAATTATTCTGCATCATGACTACGCCAGCTCTCACTCAGAATTAATGACTCATTGTCCATATTCACCTGATTTATCACCTAATGTTTTGTTTTTGTTCCCAAATATCAAAAATAAATTGCGTGGTGAGCGATTTTCGTCGGCTGAAGCAGCGGATGAAACATTTCGGACACTGATTTCTGAGGTACCATCTTTAGAGTGGAAAACGTGCTTTAGAAATTGGTTCGAGCGTATGCAAAAGTGTATTGGCGTCAAAGGCGAATACTTCGAAAAACAATGATACCGTTTACCAAATTTCATACGCATTTTTTCGTACCGTTTCCAGAAACTTTTCCAGCAGCCCACGTATTCAAAATTATTCTGAATCAACCAAACAAGCCTACTAGAATTATATGTTGAATCAATAAATGGTATAGTTTATAACTAATAATAGAGATGTTTTTATAAAATACTTTCACCTATTTTCCCTTTCGCGTGTGTACATAAGTGAATCCAACATTGCGAAACGCACGTTCCAATTAGCCAATTTATTATAATCGTTATAATATAATTGATGCCACGTGAGAAGTTAATCGACAACTGCCGAGAAAAAAGAAAGGCGGGGTGAATTACCGTTTTAATTTATAAATACAATACAATAATAATTACGACTAACAGATATCAACTCTTATGATTAATCATAGCTCAACTTTTCTAAGTACATGGTATTAAGAGTATTTCATTTGCTTAAACCAATAATATACTACTGGTATACTAGAGTTAATTCAATGATTTAAACTTAAAAAGAGTTTATTAAACCAGACGCTGTCGCTTGGGTATGTACCTATGGTTACGAGCAGAAACAAACACGTCTAAATATATTAAAATTCCGTTTGACAAAAGCTGCTCTAAAGGTTTAAATAACATTTTTAAAACACAAGGGTACACAATTGCATATACTAATAACAACACTCTAAAACGTTTACTAACAAACCCCAAGGACAAAACTGATCCAAATGAGAAATCAGGGATCTACGAAATATCTTGTCAAGGGTGCACTAAAAAATATATTGGGCAAACAAAAAGAAACATACTAACACGTTTCAAGGAACACTTAGCTCACTTAAAGTACAATAGAATTGAAAAATCCAGTGTTGCCCAACATATTTTTGACACCAGTCATAAAATAGATTTAAGTAATCTTAGGCTAGTAAAAACAACGTCAAGCAACAGGGAATTAGACGGTTTTGAAACCATTTTTAGACACAAAACCAGTAATGATTTAATGAACGCCGATCACGGGCCTTTGGCAGGTTCTGTGTTGCTTGACTTAGTTGACGCAACCAGGTGAGGCGCTCACTACTGGAAGCGCACGCTTCATTGGAGCGGAACGCACTTAGTATATAAGGTAGCGATAGGTATGACACCGTCACTTCTCCTGTGATTTAGTAGGATAGAAGTCGCAACTATTGAAGATGGCAACATAGCTGCCGATATACGTATTTAGTTTTTTAAAAAAATATATTGTGGTTAGAAGTCAAATCCAAATTTATTACCTGTGGTTAATATTATTTTATTAACATTCATTAATTTAGTCATTTTGATCTCAACTAAGAATCAATATTTTTCAACACAATGTGTTGTCAGTCCAGACTTGATACATTTAAGAAATTATTAAAAATTAGAATTTTTGATTCAATTAAAAACAAGGATGTGTCAGTGTATTTTAAAAAATAATTAAATATAAAGAAAACACTAGCAGGAAGACAGGACCATTAAATAAATAAAACAAAAATTATAAATATATAGAATAAAATAAAAATTATAAATAAATCGAACAAAATAAAAATTGTGAATAAATAAAATAAAATAGATATCGGTGGCAAGTTGATACTGACACATCCTTATCTTTAATTTGATTATTTCTCCTGCTTTAATGGCAAAATATCAGATTCACTACCTGTATCTAATTATTAGTTGAATACTTTCGAACTTCGGTGTCACAATAGCTTAACGGCTAAAGCACTCCACGCGAAACCCAGAGACCCGGATTCGACTCCCGTATGTGATGGAATTTCTGTCTTCCTGTTAGTGTTTCCCTTGTATTAAATTATTAAAAATATTTCTTCGTATACATGTACAGGGTGACTACGCGAGAATTCTTACCCCTTTTAACTCCTTTATTTTTTATTTCAGGAAAAAATTTTTAATACAAAACTTATAGGGACTAATTCAATGTTTCTCTGTGTGCTCACAGAAAAACAATTGATGGTCGGATAAACGAGATATAAACTAAACTTAAGTTTTCTTTTAATGAAATACCCTATATATTATTACGATTTTCGATTCTAAATTAAATTCTACTGAGACTACGTATATAATAAAAGCAATAATGTAGAAGGTGACTATAAAATAATTCCTATTTAATTTATTTTATTTTTGAATTTTAGAAATTGAAAACTTGAATAATGATTCTTTTATACTAAGAGACGTGAATCAAAACATGTTATGTAATATATAATGATTTACACTTTGCGTAAAAAAAATTGAAGATGCTTTGAATATGTTTTACGTTAAATTTTTAATCATTTTTTAAAATTCAATTTTTCCTAAATATTTTTCGTTTCTAGTT
This sequence comes from Prosopocoilus inquinatus, assembly GCA_036172665.1. Taxonomy (NCBI): domain Eukaryota; kingdom Metazoa; phylum Arthropoda; class Insecta; order Coleoptera; family Lucanidae; genus Prosopocoilus; species Prosopocoilus inquinatus. Next base: position 50,575,333 of record CM069870.1, read on the forward strand.
AAATAGTTAATTTTTAGAATACATATAAATTAATTTAATATGTTAATGGTAAAATTGGTAATTATTTAATGTTATTTTATTTAAAACCAAGATTTCGTTAATTTTTTTGGGTATCAGACGGCTCAATTGTTTGTTGTGAGTATCTGTAGCAGCACTGAAATCAAATCTACAACTTTTTTTTATTCTTTTCTCTTTCTAAAATAAAAAATAAAAAAATTAAGCAGGAATTATTTTATATACATGTTCTACATTATTAGTTTTATTATAGATTAGAATTTTATTTCGAAACGAAAAACGTAATAAAATACAGGGTGTTCCATTTAGAAAAATTTAAGTTTATTTTATATCTCTTTTATCCGACCATCAATTGCTTTTCTGTGACCACACAGAGAAATTTTGAATTAGTCCCTTTAAGTTTTGTATTAAAAATTTCTTTCTGTAATCAAAAATAAAAGAGTTAAAGGGGTAGAAATTCTCGCGTAGTCACCTTGTACGTTAAGTAAAAGCTTGAGCTGAAAGAAAAGATCTTATTTCTTAAAGAACCAAAATTCTCAGTACCTGATATATCGGAAAGATGCGGCATAAGTTCTCACCCTCCTATGGTCCTCAATTTCCTGTACCTACAGACCTCATAACCGGTTCAGAGCATTATTAAGTCGGCGAATATAAAATATGTATTACGCATATGTTAAACTTTCACTTTGACCTGCCATATCAATGCGTCCACCTTCGTATTATGGTGAAAAAGATAAATATTACGGAAACTATTCTATTCAATTAATCATACTTCTTATGTCGCGTTCATTTAAATTCAGTTATTCAGTGATGAAAAGGAGTCATTCATTTACCCGTATAACAAGAGACACGAGGCGTTATGCTTGAAGATGTAAAAATTTATTTCACGCTTTTTATTATTCATGCATTACTAATCTGATTCGTTTTAATAAGATTATGTTATTAATATAGTTCACTTATTGGATTTGTAGTAAGAGTGAATGTTTAAGCTTTCATTTCCATTGAAAAACGCGGCGACTTTGGCACTCAACCGACAAAGAATTATAACAAAAACTTGTTAATTTAAAATTTAAATAGCATCATCACCAAGGCTGTACATTTCGTACGAATAAATAGTCGCCTATTATCCCAAGAGACCCTGAGGCGAATCCTTTTGTTCCTTTTATAACTTGTCGATTTTTATTTTATTTGCTACTTTACTTCCACTCTTCTCTTATTCACCATCCAACTGTCCGCCTTGACTCATGCCAATTGTTTATTAAATCAGACGTTTTTGTTTTCCAAGTCGTTTTATTTCTTTCATGTCTATATCCGCACATGTTATTCGTCGTTCTGTTTGTATATGGGAATGAGTAAATGCTTAAGCTTTCGATTTCTTAAAAAAAGCCGACGACTATAACGGCGAAGAATAATGAAAAAACTTTTTAATTTAAAATTTGAATAGCTTTCAATATTGTATTAGATACCACCACCATCAAGGCTACATACTTAATGCAGGACAGTCAGTCACTTTTCATGGTACCATTATCTACACGTCCGCTAATCTCATTTGTCGTTGTATATACGTCACTTAGGACTTCTGTAAACATGTTAACCGATAGCCTACGTACGTGCATTATTCATATAACAAGTGTACAAAAAGTTTTCCCGCCTAGGTTGCTCAGTTGCAGTTTAACGTTAATCTTCAGTTAACTTCCATCTGTTCCTATGTAAAAATAACTGAAGATTAAAGTTAAATTGTGACTGAGAAACCGGGCCCTAGTGTGTTGCCGTAATTTTTTCACATGTTTACGTATATTGATTCTTCTGCTATATCCAATTATAAATAACATTTTGCAAAATGTGGGGAGAAATGGTTATGTTTGTTTACTTGTCAGTTTATGGTACAGATCAAGTAAGGATCATGCCAAAAAATTACTGCAATACACTAGATACGAAAACATTTTGTACACTTGTTATTTGTCTTTTGAAGTTTCTTAATTTTTAAATTTATAGAAAAAAGATAAATATTACGAAAACTATTGAATAATAACACTTTATAAGGTGCGTTTATTTGATGTTGGCTATTCAATGATGATAACTGAGCTTGATATTTTATTATATACGCTTGAAGAAACAAAATTTTAACTAACGCTTATTATTTATCGGACTAATTACAGTGTAATTAATAATCCAATTTGTTTATTAAAATTACACGTTGTTAATAAATAGTTCCTGCAATATTGTTTATTGGATTAATTATAAGAGTGAATGCTTAAACTTTCATTCTCATTGAATATGACGGTCACTTTGGCAATTGACCGAATAATAAATAAGAAATATAAAGATATGCGAAGAAAGTTTAATTTAGATTTTAAACACCTTTCAATAAATCATAAGTCATCGTGAGGTCGTCATTTTATGTTTCATTACTTCTAATATTTTACTCATGTTTTTCCTATATTTTGTTCTGCTTGTTTACTGTTTGTGTTCATTACTTCCTGTTTCTAATTTTTTATTCAAATGTCGCTTGATTTTTTCTTAGTCTCGCATCAGTAGTAATGGCTTAAAGAGTATCCTTGTCCACGGCCTTATTTATAAGAGATAACAGTAATAAACAGAAAATTCTGCAGAAAGACATTAATAATTAATAGAATCTTAGTAGTTATTATTATCTTCTATGAACAAGATAATAACAAACTAAACCTATACAATAAGAAGATAGTAGAATATCTTGAATATTTGCAAGAAGTTTGTAACGCGCCCGCCCTCCCCTGACTGTAAATATTGATAATAAACCAATAAAATCTGATTTGTTTTGATTATTTAAATGGCTCGTAAATTGTCTAGTGATAACTGAAAAAGGATCCCTCGGTCATGCTCGCATTAACATAGGGTCTTACCTGGTATTGGTGTGAAATTTGAAAGGAGGGACCTTACAAGAATGAAATAAAAATGCCAGATTAACGTTTAAGACGTATATTGTAGAGGGAAAAACTCCTGAAGTCCGCAGTCTTAACTGGACTTACCAGTCCTGCGGAATTCTTGAGCGTAAAACCCTCTACTCGAAAAATTAAAATGATAACACAAACCAAAACCGAAATCTTACAAAGGTGAGCCGTAACAAAGTAATCGTAACTTAATAGCGACCTTAAATTCAGTACCGTGACGAAATTCCGATTATCGACGCGACTCATTGACACAAACCCCGGGGTGCCCACTCGGCTAGGTCTCGCCGGCCGACTCAGGTAGTCCCGTAAAGTCTCCCTGGGAGGAACTAATCAGCTGTTAATGTGGCAAGAATTTTGCGTAAACAAAAAGTATTACTTTTATTCGTAATCTTGAGAACCCCTCAGGTGTTCCCCGCCAATCAGATCCGGCAGTGTCACGGGGGTCTGTCTCTGTAATAATTATAACGAGTGGATACACCCGTGGGGCAAATGCTTAAACCGACAAGGCACGGCGTCGAATAAGAGCAGCGGTTTATCACGGTTGTTTAAGTGAACCACATGTGGGGTTCATTGCAATCGTCACCGGGCTTCCACCGTATGATCGATTGACTTTATTATTTGTTTTAAGGGAGGGATCGCGAATCGGTTTCGGACTGGATACCCGCTCATTGACCTGAGCTCAGAGGTAGCACAGTCTCAGCTGCCCACATTCTAACCGCACTCCGGTCGGGGAGGCTTGATCGTAGGATGACCCAGATTAGTTGCTAGGGGTCAATATTGAATCACGGGTTGCGATTCAGGATCGAATCCTTGTCCAGATTCCCTTAGGGCAAGGGCGGTCATGAATCGCGGTATACGTACACGTGCATCTAAACGAGTACGATAAAATGACCAGAACATGTTGGTCGGTCGAGAAAATAGTACTCTCAGTCGGAGCCCCCGGCCGAAGTAAATTCTGACACTCAAAAGGGACGAACAGAGACGTACTATAAAGATATGATTTGTAATTGTAAATGTGTTGGCCGAAATTTAGCTCTGGCCATTCGGAGATATGGGTACGCTTGGGCTTTCAGGGACTCTTCCAGTCGATGTCCGGGCACAAACTCCGCCGGCCAAAGCGCGCCCATGGACATCACCAAAATCGTCCCTATGGGAATTGCATAAATAATGTGTCAGAGATACAGATCCCAGAAAGTAAAGTTTGTCTAGATGTGGTAGATCCACCACCGGAACTGAAAGGCAAACGGGACACCCGCGGGCGTGTCAAATCAGTCGTTAAATTTTAGATTGAACCCGCGTTCCTGCCCCAAGGACGGCGAGACCCCAACAAATCGCCACCCTTACATGAATGTATGACAAATTATACCTGAATTCCTACTGGTAATGATAATACATGCGCTCTTTAGTCTTTAACTAACACACTAACACTTACACTAGGACTTAACGCTATTGGTCACTACCCGTAACTTACGTTAGGAAACTTAGTAACTTAGGAAATAATTAATTTACAATGAGCTTAGAAAATAATAAAAAATGGACTTAGAAACAAAACACGCTCGGTCGTCCGATCTCGGAGCTATTCCGTTTCCGACTGCCCTTCTTGTCTCCCGAATTCCCTATTGCGGTTCTCCTTACACCCCCCCGAAAAACAGCAAAAACCACTTCTCTACGAATGTTACTTATCTTAAATCCTAAAACATCCTACGCCCTAATTGACTTAATAACTCATGTGTCTATCCGTGGCGTTCCCACCCGTTTGGCGTTTCAAAATGCCCACACTTATCAACCCTCTTCAAGCTTTCGCTATCTTGGCGCCAACCGCATTAGCAACACCACGAACCGACGGAAAAAATAATGATAAAATAAACTAAAAATAAAAACGTCTTAAACCACAAAAATATAGCCGACCGGCTTGGACTATTTCATTCGCCTCCCGAGGACTTGGGTCCAACAAACACCGTGATCGTTGGGAACGAGTCTGAGAAATTCAAACCAAAAGTCCAAAGCGTCCCTCACATGTGCAAGCCGTAGTTTGATTATGCAATTCGACCCTCAGGGCTACAGAGCAACAAGCATGCAGTGTACCGACCAGCGACAGCGTATAAAACCGCCAAGCAGGGACCCTTCGCTACCGAGTTCTGTAATCATCTCAACTACCCTAGCGAAACTATTTGAAACGGACACATCAATTTGTTCCAAGATTCAACCCCCCGCCCCACTCCTTGTTCTTCACGGAACAATCAGCGAATATTATATAAAGAATACCACAACAATACCACTTCACTAGTTTCATCACCGTACACTTCATAATTGGGTCCTTTTAATTTCACCGTCACTTTACAACTCGGCGCCGCAATTTCCCATGGCATCCTCAACTCCAGGCGCTCAGTTTGCTAAAATGTTACCTAAGAAAGAAAAATGTATTGTGTTGCCGCGTTACTGAAACGTTCCCTTCTCGACCGTACCTACATACACCAGCACTTAGTTTCCGTCACCTCTGTCTAGGGTGATGGGTTCTATTATCCATGCGGTCTAGCGTAAGTCTACTACTGCCCCGGCACATTGACCCGGCTACCTGCTGACGCCTCCGGACGATAATACGGCCGTAAACTAGCCGCGTTGTATAATCCCTTTAATCGGCCCTGTTCACTAGTTAATAGATATGCGTTTTCATGTACCTTCCGGGTTATTCGATACGGGCCCTCGTACAGATGACAAAATTTTCCGATTATTCTTTCATTTAATTTTGACATGGGATTTGTTCTTAGTAAGACAAAATCACCTACATTAAATGGAGGTTGGTACTTGGACTGCTGCTTTAGCCTGACTTCAGCCATTCTTCTCGAGTTTTGTCGGACCTTGTCGCGTATCTCCTAAGATTTTCCAGAAACGCACTCTCGGTTTCCCAGTGCGCCTCCGTGATTGTCAACGTGGATATTGTTTGTATACTGTCTTCTGCTTCCTCGGTGGCGGACCGAACAGCGAACTCAGTTACCTCCGGTGGCTCTGCCGTCATCGGCACCTTAATTAGGCAAGCGTCTACGGTGATCCCTATACAACGGTTATCAAAGTCTAATTTCACTTTATGACGCGCCAACCAATCTGCACCGACAATTAGTGGCTTTATTAAATTTTTAATGATCAAGCAAGCAGTCTGGATCACCGTATTTGAATAACCAAAGGAAGTAGTGCTTGCAGAGTTACTCGGACACTTCGCTGGCCTACAGCACCCCTCAGTTGGATCGCGGTGACGGGTAGAATCGGTAAATGAGCACCGTTAGCAGTTAAAGTACTCTATGTAGCTTCGTTTATACACGTCACTTCGCTTCCGGTATCTACTAGCGCAACTAACTCCGTATTCATCAACCTAACCACAATTTCCGGTATCTGGCGTACACTTGTCGCTAACCCGCTAACTACCCCAGCCTGATTTTGTAACGACAAAACTAAGAGCGCCTCCACATCATTGAGTTCGGTCTCAACATTAGTTAATGCACAATAACCCCACGGGTACTCTTGAGTGTCGCCCTCCGAATATCCGAAACCCCGCCGATGTGTTTGACCCGTAAGGCGAATAGGCTCAGTAATTCCTTGGTGAAATTTCCCCAGTCCCTTGGATGGATCCCAACCTAATTTCTCTAATAAATGCCGAACGAATTCTGTTTTGGGTACCCCGACTCCTGGAGTAGAAGCCCTTAAGCAGTTAACCTGTAGTCCGGCCTTAACGGTTTCGGCTGGGGTGAAGTTACAGGCCTCTAACTTTCCACGTTGCCATTTCCCGAATACCCCGTTTGATAGGGCCAGTTGATTCGCCCCTGCTGATGTTTAAACCGGCGGTCGTTCCTCGAGGGCCCAGGAGCTGTGTTTCTCGGCAAATCTTGCATTAAGAGTTCGTCCTGCCGCCTCAAAAAATCTGCAGCTTCGACGAGGGTGCCTCTCGGATTGATTTGCCATAGGGATTGTAACGTAGAGGGGAAATGTCGTATAAGATCATTTACTAACAAATGCTCCGCTGGTTGAGGCGTCAGCAATCGCGCTTGACTAACATAGTACGCGAAATGTTCCCCCATGCTATAAGGGCCCCTAGGATCCCAATGGCTGGTCCGAATCTCCCGAAGCACCTCCGCCTGTCTTTGCTCTGACCAATATGTCCCCAGGAAATCGCGCTTAAAATCTTCGAACGTCTTCCAGTGTTCCCGATAAATATGCGACCAATAATATGCAGCTTCTTTAAGGCACTCTTCGGCAATACATAGTTTGTCCGATTCAGCTACCCCCAACCGCCTAAAATACGACTCTAAATCCCGCAAAAACACGAAGGGGTGGTCCGTCGGCAGTGCTTTAAATATGGGCCTTTTTTGCGTGATTTGCATCAACACCTTGGAGCCGTCTAAGATGGTCCCCGCCCGACCGCAAGTACCCGAAACCGTAGAGCGCAAATAAGTCGGCACACTAACATGCAAGTCACTTACCTGCTTCCCGACGGCGTCCCGGTGGTTTCCGACTGATTCTCCTGGCGGTAGTGTCCCTTCGGTGAGGTCGGAGCTACCCGAAGTTGACGTCGAGGAGCCGTCGTTGGTTGGCGTCTCACTGACCGATCCACCTTCATCTCTTTGATTTGCGCAATTCAACTGTTGTTGGCGCGCTATGTTTTGGAAGGTTGAAAGTATTCCTTGCATTAACGCCTGCTGTTCGGCCGCCCAATTGGTAAACCAGGGCGGTTGAATGCCCAGACTCGCACCCGCGGCAGTGTCACCTAACCCGCTGACGACGCGTCCCGTTTCGACAACGTCCCACCCAGATTCCGCCTCCATACCCTGACCCGGGGCCGAGCCCGCGAGCTTGAAGCTCTTGCGTGCGCGTTTACCGCTCATTCTTAATCCCTGAATTCAAATTTCCACCAATTTCAAACTAACCAAGTATCCTGGTCACGGCACCAAATGTAACGCGCCCGCCCTCCCCTGACTGTAAATATTGATAATAAACCAATAAAATCTGATTTGTTTTGATTATTTAAATGGCTCGTAAATTGTCTAGTGATAACTGAAAAAGGATCCCTCGGTCATGCTCGCATTAACATAGGGTCTTACCTGGTATTGGTGTGAAATTTGAAAGGAGGGACCTTACAAGAATGAAATAAAAATGCCAGATTAACGTTTAAGACGTATATTGTAGAGGGAAAAACTCCTGAAGTCCGCAGTCTTAACTGGACTTACCAGTCCTGCGGAATTCTTGAGCGTAAAACCCTCTACTCGAAAAATTAAAATGATAACACAAACCAAAACCGAAATCTTACAAAGGTGAGCCGTAACAAAGTAATCGTAACTTAATAGCGACCTTAAATTCAGTACCGTGACGAAATTCCGATTATCGACGCGACTCATTGACACAAACCCCGGGGTGCCCACTCGGCTAGGTCTCGCCGGCCGACTCAGGTAGTCCCGTAAAGTCTCCCTGGGAGGAACTAATCAGCTGTTAATGTGGCAAGAATTTTGCGTAAACAAAAAGTATTACTTTTATTCGTAATCTTGAGAACCCCTCAGGTGTTCCCCGCCAATCAGATCCGGCAGTGTCACGGGGGTCTGTCTCTGTAATAATTATAACGAGTGGATACACCCGTGGGGCAAATGCTTAAACCGACAAGGCACGGCGTCGAATAAGAGCAGCGGTTTATCACGGTTGTTTAAGTGAACCACATGTGGGGTTCATTGCAATCGTCACCGGGCTTCCACCGTATGATCGATTGACTTTATTATTTGTTTTAAGGGAGGGATCGCGAATCGGTTTCGGACTGGATACCCGCTCATTGACCTGAGCTCAGAGGTAGCACAGTCTCAGCTGCCCACATTCTAACCGCACTCCGGTCGGGGAGGCTTGATCGTAGGATGACCCAGATTAGTTGCTAGGGGTCAATATTGAATCACGGGTTGCGATTCAGGATCGAATCCTTGTCCAGATCCCCTTAGGGCAAGGGCGGTCATGAATCGCGGTATACGTACACGTGCATCTAAACGAGTACGATAAAATGACCAGAACATGTTGGTCGGTCGAGAAAATAGTACTCTCAGTCGGAGCCCCCGGCCGAAGTAAATTCTGACACTCAAAAGGGACGAACAGAGACGTACTATAAAGATATGATTTGTAATTGTAAATGTGTTGGCCGAAATTTAGCTCTGGCCATTCGGAGATATGGGTACGCTTGGGCTTTCAGGGACTCTTCCAGTCGATGTCCGGGCACAAACTCCGCCGGCCAAAGCGCGCCCATGGACATCACCAAAATCGTCCCTATGGGAATTGCATAAATAATGTGTCAGAGATACAGATCCCAGAAAGTAAAGTTTGTCTAGATGTGGTAGATCCACCACCGGAACTGAAAGGCAAACGGGACACCCGCGGGCGTGTCAAATCAGTCGTTAAATTTTAGATTGAACCCGCGTTCCTGCCCCAAGGACGGCGAGACCCCAACAAATCGCCACCCTTACATGAATGTATGACAAATTATACCTGAATTCCTACTGGTAATGATAATACATGCGCTCTTTAGTCTTTAACTAACACACTAACACTTACACTAGGACTTAACGCTATTGGTCACTACCCGTAACTTACGTTAGGAAACTTAGTAACTTAGGAAATAATTAATTTACAATGAGCTTAGAAAATAATAAAAAATGGACTTAGAAACAAAACACGCTCGGTCGTCCGATCTCGGAGCTATTCCGTTTCCGACTGCCCTTCTTGTCTCCCGAATTCCCTATTGCGGTTCTCCTTACACCCCCCCGAAAAACAGCAAAAACCACTTCTCTACGAATGTTACTTATCTTAAATCCTAAAACATCCTACGCCCTAATTGACTTAATAACTCATGTGTCTATCCGTGGCGTTCCCACCCGTTTGGCGTTTCAAAATGCCCACACTTATCAACCCTCTTCAAGCTTTCGCTATCTTGGCGCCAACCGCATTAGCAACACCACGAACCGACGGAAAAAATAATGATAAAATAAACTAAAAATAAAAACGTCTTAAACCACAAAAATATAGCCGACCGGCTTGGACTATTTCAAGTTTGTTGAAAACTGTAGTCCCAATTGAATGCATAAGAGATAATTTACAATGTCCAATAACATTACTTTGTTTGTTTGTTTCTTGTGTTAAAAGAACGTACAAACCTGTCAAGAATTAAAAATCTTTTATACCATGTGTCCTCTTCTAGCGTCTAGAAGTAGATAATACAATTCTGAATTAATAAAATATATAACACAATTTTTAATATTACTTTATGAATTTGCTTGTTTCCGCCAAAACTACATACATTCAATTTCTTTCCTAAATTTCTGTTTCTTTAGATCAACTAAGATTGTCCTTCCATTTATAGGTCTGCCATGTGTTATCAAACTCTCATATATAGTACTTATATTTATAGATATAACTTAGTTAAGTTTAGTTAAGTTCGGGTTGGCAGGTAGAACAGTTTGCTGCATTTGTTGTAGTAAACTGATGCCAGTCCCATTGGATTCCTATCATCTGTTTCTTCACTGTAAATTTTTTTTTTCTTTGAAATGGTCCAATAAATTTATTATTATTATTATTATTATTATTAAAATTGTTCTTTATCATTTTAGTAGAAATTGATAAATAAGAAGATATTTTGTTTTTTTTACAAATATTAAGATGGCTGAATTTCAAAAACAAAACATTTGACAGTTGTATTATTTCTGAGATTTCAGTTTATATTTTATAAAAATATTATTTTTACCCATCTAGAAAAAATATGATATGTTAGAACATTATCTCGTGTGTTAAAAAAATTGTTAACCTGCCTTGAAATATGTATATGTATAATACAGTATTCCCAGAACGAAATCTACTACTTCCTGCGTAAGAAGTTGAGGTTGAATGTTAAAACTTTTGGATAAACTAAAATAAAGAAACATTTAAATAATTTCTATAATTTATAATCTGTTCAAATAAAAAATTTTACTTGTCAAATTTTAATTTTTTTTGTATAATTTCGAAAGTATGGGAATTTTTGAAATTTTCTGGGTTAGTTTAGTTATCCCATTGATTCATCCCATTTAACCGAATCTGTATCTCTTATAACAATGAAGATCCCCATTCTGAGAATATTATCTTGGACACACTGTATTGGGCGAGTCGTCTGGATTGTGTTGAAGTTTCTCGAGCTACTCTTCTGCTGATGAGACCCCAGTTAAGGCCGAAATAGCTATCCAGAAGAAGCTTGAGAGCCCCATTACAATCTTAGCTGACTAGCTTTATGTTTTAAAATTGCAAAGACACGCCATTGTATCCGCATTGGCCGCTTTGGGCATTATAGCTTATGTGGCGGCAGTATAGCTGTTATTTGCTATAAATTTCGCATAGTTAAATAGTCAAACCCCTGACTGATTAATGGCGCGCCTCAAGCTGCTGTCTGCTATTATACGCTGACTGTTCGTATATCGCTTGAGTAGTTTGAATTGCTTTAAAGGTAACTATCGTTTGATATAATAGTTGACCCTAAACGAAAATGCAACTTTTAGCAGTTTGGAGTATTTAGGGAACGATTTTATATAATTTTTCGTTTATTAAAATCGGACTATAAATAGCACAGTTGTGGGGCGTTTTTATCTCGGTATAGAGCATTCGATTAGAAATAAGATTGTTGTGAGTATAACCAAGAAATTAAACACCCTATAGAGTGGAAAATAATTTTAACTTCTAGAGTTTTCAGATTAAATAAAAATAGCTGTGCCAAATATTTTAGGCGCCAGGGAATAAAATCACACTCAGTGGACACCTGGTACAACATAAGCGTTTTAGGAAAATCGCTCAGGTTAACCGGGTTATGTATCTGGTTACAAAATACAGTTCTTTTATTAAACCTGGTTGTAATTCCGTGTTCGAGAATTACAAAAAAGCAACCCGGTTATCAAATACTAACCCTGGTCCGCGAGTAAGGTTACAAGGAATTAAGGTTATGTATAGTAACAAGTAATCATGATACAGTTGCATCTTTTTCGGTAATAATAAATGAATTTAATTCTGACGATAGCGATAATGATTTGTTTATTCATATTAACTTATAAATAAGTAGAACTAACGTGCTAACTAAAAAATATTAGGTTATTTCATCAAATCAACTGTCAAATGTGATCGTAAAATCTCCGAGGAACCCGAACAACCTCCGATAACCGTTGACGTCACATAACTAGTTAGTTATTAGGTTAGAGACCCAGGTTTAATTTCCGAAAACGCCTTATGTTGCTAATCAATTAAGGAGAAATTAAGAAAATTTGTACTTAGAAAATATTTTTCTTGAACCGACCAGGAGTCCGAATGCACATTTGTTGCAACAACTGAAGGACAACATCCCAGCATAACAATGCATTCAGTCTGCTGGCCGGTTACGTCATTGTTGTTCATCTCCAAGTGTCAACACCTTACACTTTGGTTATACTGTCTTGATGAGGTCTAACAAGACCGAAACGTACGTCGGCAGTTAGTTTTCTTGCCACTTATGCCGATAGATAAGTCGCATTACTTTCATTGATGTTGGCAAAAAGGAGTTATCCTTTTCCCAACTATTTAAACTTATCTAAACTCATTTATTGTGTTCAAAATTTGTTAATAAAGAAGATAGATACAAAGTAAAAGTAGAGAGATTTAGAAATATTTTGGTGTAAGGCTGATTGTCGTAGGTGTCTTTAAAATTGGTAATTTGACAGTTAATCAAATATGACTCAGTTTTTGCACAAAATTAAAAATAACTCGGTAAATGCTAAAAATAACTTAATATAATGTTATACCATTTTGATCGTCTCTTCAAGAGCTAACCGAAACTGCAATGAAGTATAAAGTGTACCATTTAAAAACAATAATTTAGGTTTGTAGCTTTCTAAATAAACAACAAGTTTTCAATCTATAACCGGACAAAATATAAATGGAAAAGCACTCAGAAGCTATCAATCGATAGTGAAACGTTGAGTGCTTTTCCATTTATATTTTGTCCGGATATAGATTGAAAACTTACAATTTTCATCGAACAAGAGTCAACTGCTATAAATGAACAGCCTGTATATATTTGAAAGCAATTTTAAGTTACACAGAATGGAAACCTACACAATTTTCATTACACATTTTCTCGATAAAAATAAAAGAAAAAATTAAAATAATAATTAAAATAGTGAGTGAAAATGGAGAACAGCGATGACGTTACAATAATTATTGTGGCAAATGCTCTAATTAATGTGTGCTGGATTGGCGATGTTATCGAAAAGAAAAAAAGCATTAGCTAGGAGAAAAAGGAGATGGTGGATGCTGACTGTTTATAGGAGTAGATAATACATAACTTTTATTTTTATTTTATTTGTGGTATTTGCCCAAGGGGGGTTCTAGGTCACAGACTTGTCAGGACCTCAGGAGTGGGAGTGCATTTTTGTGTGTGTGAAGTGTTCCATGGCTTTGATACTTCCAAACCTCCCCGCCGTTGAAGGGGAAGTAGTGTCTAATTGTGTCCTCAACTCTGAAGGGTACCTAAAGTAAGTAACGACCATCCCCGAGAAATATCTCGATCGTGATTCGAACCCACGACCTTACAATCGCAAGGCCGGTCCTTTACCGCTTGGACCGTTCAGACGTTGTAAATGTTCTAAGCATTCATGAATTTAATACTGAACAAAACGATGAAAATATAAAAAAAGTATTCCAAACGTTTGTCAAATAATGTGTAACGGTGTTACCGAATCGGGTTTAAGTATGTATAGGTGGCAAATATGTCTTTAACTCAGGTATCATTTACTGACTTCTATGGGAACATAAACGAATGCAGACTTTGGAAAGAGTTCGGCAAATCACACATACATCATTCGATGAGCTTCACACATCACAAATGTTTGACTAGTTTGCCGTGCAATGTGTGACCGCGTTTACGCACCACCAAAAATTATGGCAAATTATTTTTCTTCTGTCACTTGGCACCCCTGAGGTACCTGTTACCTAAGCTTCTAATAAAAAGCACTCTTATTAAATATTTCCTTAACAGAATTAAAATTAAATACAGAATTCCACCCATGAACAGGATTCATTAGGGGCCGATAATTAGTTACTTTCATTTGATATATGGCATGATTAAAATATTTTATAGTTGTTTGATTTACTCACGTAACGAGCAAAAACGCGTAGCAATTAGTAGGAACTAAGGAAGCAAAACACTTTCGATCTGCTGATTAAAATTTACTCATACATACTTTTCTAAACCAGAGCAAAATTACTGCCAAGACATGTGCCAATGTTTGCGCACGACCTGCATATTAAAATGCATGCGTACCTTCATTCTTTATGCGCGGAGGATGCTTGTGTAAAATTCTAAAATAAAAATACTGGAGTGAAAACCGTGAGTTATATCGCCTACATCGCCTACATAGACAAAATGTATTTCAATAATTTCTTGCATTCGTGAATTAAGATATAAAAGAAAAAATTTATTGCTCCCTTGCCTTTCGTGAAGCGTTTATTGAAGCAGAATATTTATGTCACAGATGTTAATACCATCGTTTAAAAGAGAATGTAAAAGAAATTTGCTCTGGCGAGCCGAGTGGGAACACACGTGAAAAATAGCCTGTAACCTACTAATTAAAATTGACGGCTTATTCGTCTGCTACATAATATCGCTTTTATATTTCAGTGCGTATGTAAAATATAATGGCAATTAATTTGAGACAGGATGCGCAATTATTTCACATTTTTAAACTAATTGATTTAATTATTTAGAAATTGAGTTAAAGGCCAGCAAAACCAAACCCAGTAATACGTATAAATAATGTCGACTTTCTTTATTTTGACATTTCAGTTTACTAATATACGTCCGGGAAGTGCGTTAAGACATCCGGAAAATTTATCTGATACTTAATGCCACGAGAAAACAGTAAAAGCCGTAAATAGGAACCAAAAGTCGTAATAAAGGTAGACCTTTAAACCAGCGATGGTCTGTAGATAAATAATGCGTCACGATATCACCAATCATTATGATGCAGTTGCTCTAATTGCTATGCACTTGTCAGTTGAACTTCTGTTCATAGCCTCATCTCGCATGAAAGTCCGTTTCTCAACCGCTTTTCCTTGACTTGAATTATAGCGACTGAGCTGAGAATAAAATTTCTTCTGCTTGTTCGGTACTTTTAAGAATTGTAAATAAATGAAAGGAAATAAAATGGGTGACTGATACGAAGGAAAGTTGATTTCGACATTAATTAGCTAACTTGTCTTTAACATAAATGTATGTACATACAGATGTGTATTTATACTGCACAATGTTCGTGTTCTTTTCTTACAACACAGTTCACACCGGAAGTCCCTATATTAATCGAATATATTACATTTTGCAGATAACAACGTTATCCTTTCATGCTGACATTGCGTTACTTTCTTTAGCTTTAATTAACTCTCATATAAACGCAAAGGGACTTGATGAATATATTTGAAAGACATGTTGCCATATTCTTTTTTCTTAAGGACATATATTGCAAATCATAACTCGTTCTAATAGAATGTATTTAATAAATTTATTGGCATGTACAATTTATATGTATAAGTAATGCTGCAAAAATTTATGACAGAATGTGGTAATGATAGTACTAGAATGATTCAGAATAAACATGTTAAGAAAATTGTTTCAAGTTTCCTCCAGTAACAGTTTTTAGAACTTTTGGCTTTTATTATTCAGTTTCTTCAGCAAGATTTTAAAGTAACATCATAAAGAAACTAACTATTCTAGAATTTACTTATTATAAACATATTATCATTATCATATTATAAACATCAAATCGTGAAACATCGATATGGAATTGTGATGTTATAAATCACATTTAAATAAATGTAATATTAACAAATTAATTTCTAAGGCCCCCTTGCTGGAAGTTACATCATATCGACAGTGATTAAGGGACAGTTCACACACTGATTAAGGGATATTAGTGAGACTCACATCTTCTAAAATTGCTTTGCAACGTTCTATTCACTTCCTATATTGTTACGTTCTCACATTTTCTAAATGAGATTTAAGTTTACTTGTATATGTTCAGTAACACTTTTATTGTATGAAATCACCTCAACTCACACTTACTATAATGGGAATTTAAACCTGTATAAATTGCTTTGCTACATTAATGTTAACTTACCTGTACTGTTACGTTCTGTAACTTCTTTATTTCATAAAATTACGCCAACTCACATTTTCTAAATTACTTAAAATTACTTGTAACTTTTTACTACGTTACTATTTACTTACCTGTAAAGCAAAGAAAATTTATAAAATTAGCTTTACTATGTTTTATAAATTTTCTTTAATACTTTAATTATGTGAAATTACCTTTAACTCACATTCTTAAAATGAGCTGTAAATTCACTTGTATAAATTGTTTTACTATGTTACTGTTCACTTACCTGTATTGCTACGTAAACCCTTTACTGTATGAATTACCTTAAACTCAAATTTACTAAATTGATATTTAAAGTTACTTGTATAAATTGCTTTACTACGTTACTGTTAACTTACCTGTATTGTTATGTTCTGTAACTAATATGAACTTACCTGACTTGTCTCTGAAATTATTTCTTTACTCAGATCAATAAACACTATTATTATATTATTGTTTAATTGGCCGTTTAGTTTAACTAATGATCAGAATGTGACACAGTGTGCTGTACGTTATAATGTGCATCACAATCTAATCATTAGTTAAACTAATCGCTTCATTAATCACTTCTAGATACCGGACCTAAGAATTCTTGAATAAAAAATTACAGTTAGAAATTTCATGCTAATTCTCAACAGAAGAGAAAGTGACTAAAATGTAATTAAATACTATAAAATAAATTATTAGGAAGATATTTATTAAATTAATTAAATTATCTTTCCACCTCCGTAAATTTATCTAGCAAATAATTTACTTGGAAAGCAATGTAATCATTGTATCGACAATGGTTTCCAAGGATATTATCTGGTCAATAAATTTTTAATTTTACATTTTTTTTAATTTAAATAAGACTATTACGAATGTAATAAGTGCTACTACTACAAACTATCTTGTGGGTTAGATTTTAATCATAGTGTTAAAATATATCCAATACATAGAATTAGTTCAGGAATTCTACTACGTTTCCTTCACTTAAGAAATTTCTTCAACAGCGGCATCCTACAAACGCTTTTTGCTACATAATAAGCCTGTTGATTGAGTCCCAAATAGGGCTGAAACAGCTGTATAGAGGCTGCTCGAGGGATTCACTGCAATCAAAAACGATTCGTAACAAAAAGAAAATTAAGAAATTTCAGAACTAAAAAATTTTCTTGTTGAATAAAAACGGTATTTCTAAAAAATCAGAAGTTTTAAACGTTCGAATTTAATCTATTTGTTGCTTAAAAACTAAGTAATGCTTCAAGAAAAGTTTTAACAAAACCATGTGCAGACAGTCGATCGTCTGAAATATGTATCTTCAATTATGTATTCCATTCACCTTACCTGCGAAATAACACAGACTAGATAATGAAATCTTTGAAAACATTCACACACTTAAGTGCTCAGATTAAAACACTCTATTTAATTATAGACGCAGGCATTTCCAATCCGATGAAATGGGAATTTCCATTAATATATTTCTTCTCAAAGTATCACACTTTTTGTCGATTTAGATTTGGAGCATTCTTCATTTCACAGTTGTAAAAGTGTAACAAGTAAAAATTTTGAACGCTCTCCTGTTATTTCAATACTTCTCATGCAAAGTTACTTACAAACACATTTATAAGAAATATATTATGTGTGTTAAGTTCTAAGAAAGGAGATTTTAAAAGAAATTTGAAACAAAAGTAGTCGGAATGGAGGTAATTGGAATCAATTGAATTAATACATGTAGACTTGATGTATGACAAATTAATTTAGAACTCTTGTCTTTAAAAAAACAATTTAAAAAATTTAATAATCTCATGAACTTCTAGTTTGAAACTTTTTTCAAAACACGTCAGTGTTGTTACTGTTGTTTGTACTCTTGTAGAATCACAGTTCTGTTTTGTAATTTTTTAAAGAAAAGCTTAGTACTATACAAACGTATTATTTGTTAATAAAACAAGTAATTTTTAGCTTTACTTTCAAAGTTTTATCGGTATTAAACGCAGTCGTTACCGCAATACATTTCTTATTTATTCGCGCAACATCGAAATCGTGTTCGAAGGTATGTGCTCTTAAAAGGAGCACGATGCCGTCCATATGCCTGTAATTAGCTAATAACTTGATTTATAAAGTTGCAAGGTGCTTTCTGTGATTATTGTAATTTAAATTACCCCACTAACTATGTTTGCTGCCGCCGCAACTTTTTCTCGTCGAAAGGAAAAAAGCACAAATTAATTGTGGAACTTGCAATAAAACACTTAAGCACAGAAATTAAATGAAAGGAAAGAAAATTTATGGGGTTTACTAATTTTTTTTCTCTTAATTATTATTATTAATTAATTATGTGAAATGAGTAATTATAATGAAGGTAATCATAAATTAAATATGTACTGTTAGAATCGTGCTAATTAAGGTAATTTAAACAACATAAATTTATTGATAAAAGAGGACGTATCGACTATACAATAGCTAATTTAGAACTGTCAGATCTCATCCACTGTAATACCCGCCCCGTTGATACCGTAAGTACGGGGAAGCACCGGGACTACATCAGGACAGACAACTCGTGCCGATGTAAGTTACCGTCCATTGCATCAATTGGTCCGTGAATTTTGATGCATAACTCTAACATTCGGCTATCTTGACCAGGCACGTCCTCAGGCCGTTGAGACATCTGAAATTGAATACTCGCACGAGTACAACTAGTAACAATTTCTTACTATTATTATTTTATTTTTACTTTTTTTATCAGCAAGTAAGTGCCAAGCAAAGCATCTTTCAACTTTTAAGGTATCGCCATCTGCGAAAACCCAATACACTACAGTAATTCAAAACAACATTGTGTAGGTGCCACGTGAAGTTTCCTTCAACTTCTAAGGTATCGCCAACTGCGAAAACCCAATACACTAAAACAATTCAAAACAACATTTTCTAACTGCCAAGTGAAGTATCTTTCAACTTCTAAGGTATCGCCAACTGCGAACACCCAATACACTACACCAATTCAAAACAACATTGTGTAAGTACCAAGAAAAGTGTCTTTCAACTTCTAAGGTACCGTCTATTTACGAAAACCGAAGACACTACACCTACTACTTCCTTGGTATTTTTTAAGGCTTTACAAATCAGGAATCAAGTAGTCATTTCAACCCTAATAACTTTTAAACAATGATAATAAAAGTGCGAAGACTCACTGTCAGCTTTTAAACAATCATAACAAAATTAATAATAATAATAATAATAATGCTTTATTGATGATATAAACACAAGGTATATCATAGGTCAAAACATATAGAATAAAAATACAAAATACAGCATATTGTATAAAAAAGTATTCTAGGCAGTGTAAGTGTGCTGGAGAAATTCTTCAATCGAGTAGAAAGTATTTTTTATTAAATAATTTTTAATGATATTTTTAAACTTCAGAAATGGAGTTGCTCTTATTTCGGCAGGCAGAATATTGAAGAATTTTATTGCAAAATAATTAGTTCCATTCCGAAATTTATTTAATCTGGGTTGTGGCAGTACTATGTCAGAATTGTGTCTAGTATTGTGGTTGTGAATGGACAAATGATCATTGTAATTACTGGCATTCAATTTTATGTAAATCAAACATTCAAGTATATATAATGAAGGAAACGTTAAGATATTAAGTTTTTTAAAGGAAGGTTTGCAACTGTCTCTATATCCAATGCCGTCTATTATGCGAATAGCTTTTTTTTGAAGCAGAAAAATTCTTTTAGCATCTGGACAATGTCCCCATACCATTACAGCATATGACATGGCGGAGTGAAAAATACCGTAATAAGCCGCTATTACGGTACTCAAGGGAACAGATTTAACTAAGTTTCGTAAAAGATAAGTAACCGTAGCAAGTTTATTAGCCAGATAATTAATATGTTCGCCCCATTGTAAAGTAGAATCTAAATATACACCCAAATATTTGATACATTTTGTATTTGTGAAATTTGTTGTCTTAATGTTATTTGTATCTCTTAGAGAGAATAGCATAAACTGTGTTTTGCTTTCATTCAAGCTGAGCTTATTATTTGTAAACCAGTTTTTAATTTGAATTACGGCATTCATAAAATTATCAGTTCCTTTTATCAAATCAGCATCACGAGTTAGTAATGTTGTATCATCCGCAAACAATAATATCTTTTCGTTAGGAAGACATTTATCGATATTATTTATATACAGTAAGAACAAAGTAGGACCAAGTACAGATCCTTGGGGAACACCAAACGTAGTATTTACTGTATTTGAGCATTCGCCACGATAGCGAGCAAAATGTCTTCTATTCGTTAGATATGATTTTATTAATTTTATACTGGATACATCAAAATTGTAATATTCTAGTTTAGAAATTAAGATCTCGTGCGGAATGCAGTCAAATGCTTTTGTGAGATCACAAAACACAGAAAATGCATTCTCTCTGTTTTCAAATGCATCAACTATATATTCGATTAGCGAATTTATTGCAGTAACGGTGGAATGATTTTTCCGAAAACCGTGTTGATGAATGCTATATAAATTAAAAGATTCAAAGAAAGAACATATTCTGTTTTTCATTGCCGTTTCGATTATTTTGGATATAACTGGAATCAGAGAGATAGGTCGATAATTGCTGCATTCTTTTGGATTGCCTTTTTTAAATAAAGGTACAACACAAGAGAGTTTTAGGACATCAGGATATACACCAGTAGCAAATATCAGGTTGATTAGTTTAGTTAACGGTAAATATATTAAATTGACAATATTTTTTATGATGCGGACATTCATACCATACGCATCTAAGCTATTAGTGGGTTTCATATTTAGTATAATATCGCGAATCTCTATAAAAGTTACATCATTGAAATGGAAAGACTGATTAATTTTTATGGTATTTAAGGCACAAACATCGAAAGAATCTGTAGGCGGATCTAATTTAGAAATAGTTTCATTTGCTATGTTAGCAAAAAAATGTTAAAATCGTTCGCAGAGATTTGTTCATTTGCAGACGTATTTCTGTTTGTTTGATTTCTTTGCATGTTTATAACGTTCCACATAGCTTTTGCGCTGTTATTGGAATTTGCTATATATTTTCCATAAGATGTTTTCTTTGTCGCTTCTAACTCTTTATTATAAATGAATTTGTAATTTCTCTGATCTTCTATGTTTTTGAGGGTTGGAAATTTACTTTTTACTTCATATAAGAAATTTAAGTGTTCCCGCATTTTTCGCAAATCATCTGTGAACCAATATACAGGCGAATTGGCAGCGTTGGTAGTTTTTCTTTTTTTTACAGGAAATGAAAGATTATATGCGTTAGATATTAGAGAAAAAAAGTGATTGAATGCACAATCTACGTCGTTTAAATTATTTATAAAGCTCCAATCAACCTCTGATAATAATTGGTGCATTTTAATCAGTCCGCAGTTCGTTATCGGACGATATAATGAGTAAGTGTTATTTACAGAAGAGTTTAAATTAAATATTTTGAATACCAGTAAAAATTTGTGATCAGATAAATTATTAGTGTAAGATTTAGTTGAAAGATTATCAATGTTAGTGAAGACATTGTCGATTCTAGAAACGGTAGTACCGGAAACTCTCGTAACATCTTCCACGATACTACGTAGATTATAAGAATTTAGCAGATCATCCAGATCCCTTTTTTTAGATGATTCCTCTAGGAAATTTACATTAAGATCACCCGCAAGTACGAAATTGCTAGTAAGAGTGCAAAACTTATCTAATACAAGATTTAAAGTAGACATGAAATTGTCAAAGTTACCAGCCGGTGAGCGGTAGATATTAATTATCGTGTGAGAGATGGGGCTGCCCTCTAAACGTATTCCGGTAGCTTCAAAATCTTTATCGGAACAATATAGCGATAAATTTATCGGTATCGCTGAAATGTTATTTTTTACCCAAATGGCACATCCTCCCCCTTTAAAACTTGTATGACAGTAGGAACTGACCAAACTAAAATCATTTATATGACAAACCTCGATTTCAGACTTTCCCAGCCATACTTCATTTAAGCATAAAACATCACAATTTATATCAGTCAACAAGGATTCAAGGTGGAGAACCTTATGTCTTAAGGTGCGTTTAGATTTGAGCACGAACGAGCTGAGCATACGCGCACGGCATTCGTTCGCGCTCACCAGCATTTATTTTCTGGCGCATGGGCTGATCCAGTTGTTCGCGCACACAACGGACGACAAAATAGCAGCGGCTGTATAATTGTGATTCATATTTTAATAAAAAAAAGAAATTCGAACGAGACATCCGACTTTCGTGGAAAACGCCTAATTTTTATGAGACAAAATAAATTACTCTACTTATTATTTAGTGTCAGAGAGTTGTCATAAGTAATTCAAAAATTTTACTACAATGACTAAAATCGCCCCAAGAAACATTTTATCTTTTTTTTGTGCTTCCGCACTGTCTAAATTTTCAATATTTAATTTGTTCACAAGCTTCTGGTAGGTCATTTTTTAAAAATAATATTTTGCGTGCTTCACATTCCATAAAATAGGCAGTTTTTCATAATCTTGCAAAGCAACGAAGCTGTTTCATTGGTCCATTCCATAACTAACTGAAAATTCAGAAACCTTTTTTTGCGAGGACTGTGTCGCGTGGCTTTCAATATGCGACTTTTTTCTCGTTCAAACTACGCATTCATGCGTGAAGCAATTAATTCCTTTGAGCACGTACCCGAGACCGACATCGAGCGGCTCGCTCTGCCAGCCATTCGCGCATGATATGCGTGCGCGCATAGCCGTTTACACTTGAGCATTCGGGGTGGATCAGTGCGTGCGTGCTCGTCTAAATGCACCAAAGGGAATTATATTTACGGCTATTCGAGCTCGCGGCTGTTCGCGCACAGGAAAACACAACGTGAGCGTGCGCGCATAGCCGTTTATACTTGAGCGTTCGCGGAGGATCAGTGCGTGCGTGCTCAAATCTAAACGCACCATTAGACTTCTAATGTTTAGGGACATCATAAATACAGATTTATTAGATATTACTTCATTTTTATCAAAAAATGTTGGTCTAAAAAAGATTCATTATGGCTTCCTGGATCTTTTATTATGCTACCAGAGGAAGTTCTAAATGAATCCTTTAAGTTTATATTAATCACAGCGCTATTCAGACCAATGCGGCTCTTTAGTTTGTTTGTAATCATCTCACACAGTTTATATTTTCCACCTCTATTGAGATGAAGGCCGTGTTTAGTAAAATCGATCCTTTTTAACGATCTGTTTAAATCTAAAAGATTAACATTGTTTTTTGTTGCTGATAGGGCATTTACAGTGTTAAAAATTTGAACATTCTTGTTATAGATGAAGGAATTAAAATTATCATGTAGGTCATAACGGTAAGGTTGCGTAGTCAATATTAAATTAGTATGACAACAGCTTTTATGTAAATGTTCGATATCTTTGCGTATGTTGTAGTCAACTGCGTCGTTTGTTCCGGCCATTACGAACACAAAATCCCTTGGAGTGAAATCTTTAACTAGTTGGTTAACATCCTTTATAGCTTGTTTAAAGTTCGCGTTTGGCTTAAATATGGTTAATAGACTGTAACGATGACCACAAATCGACTGGAGAATGTTGCTCAAGTTCCTTCCATGGGTATCCGCTAGTACCAAAAGTTTGGGTTTAGAATCAATAGGTTCTGTTGTTTGTGATTTGGAAGTATTTTTAATTGGAGAACAACCATCGTATTTACTTTTAACATCTTCTCTGTGACAACGGTAACTTTCTTTTAAAATCCGTTTGTGTTCCACAGTTACGTACACCAGCAGAATCAATCTGAGTTCCACATTCTTTCAGAGATTTTTTATTCATTATAATATTTTGTGACAAAGTATTTATTGTGCCGTTTAGTTCAGAAATTAATAATTGGTGAGTTTTATTTTCTAATCGTAACTTATTTATTTCGTCATGATATGCGTTTATTTTGGTTTCTAGTTCTTCATTTACATTAAGTGTAGCAGCTAGTCTATTACGTAAGCCTTCAATTATGTCCGTCAACTCGCATTTACTGTTATCATCTTCTTCATAGTTTATAGTAACATAGCTCGTGTTCTTCTTGATCTTTGTGTTATCTTTCTTGGTTATATCGTCTTTTAATGATGATTTTTGTTTTTTCTGGCGAGTTTGAATGCTGTGTAGCGACATTTTCTTAGCGAACACCAGTTACTATTTTAAATGCACGTAGTAATGAACTATTACACCGAATTTAATTTCTGGTCCGAATTATTTATAGCAAATGCTGTATCGTTATCAGTTTCTTACCCGAGAGAAAAAACCATAAAGTTCGTGCGGCACTGAAATTTAATTCGTTTCTTCTGCCGTCACGACACACACACAAAACTTTGAACACCAATTCTATTAATAATTAATTATTATTATTAATTATTATTTGTAACAATCTGTACTCGCACGTGCGACCCCGATGAATGAAAGTTGAATGAAATTCAAAAGACTCACCGAGTAGTCAACTCTTTGGACCTTGAACCGTTCACTGGCGCCTACTCGTCTGTCGTCTCCTAACAGTAGGCTATCTTTACGATTGGAGTGACCCTGTGACCTTTATTGATGCCGGCCCTCCAATCACATTGTTTTCCTCAGATAAGATCCCCATTCATGACCAGGTTCACAGAGCGTGACTTCAGTAGCACACAAGTCTAGACAGCACATTAGGCTGCTCCAAACAATTGCAGAACATTGGACTGCCAGTAGCTCACTGAGCCGTTCAAAACAATTGTAGTACACTAAACTGCCAGCAGCACACTGGGCCGCTACACATGGCTAAGGTCTTCCTTAGACTCCCAGTTCCAAAATATTGCAGACTAGCGAAGAGCAACTGAGGTCTGAATTTCTTAAGGCGCTCACTGGCAACAATTCCATTAAGCCGACTTCGGCTTTGTAGAGAAGCATACTACTCTATAACGGTTTTTATCCAATACATCTACGATTTTTACTGGTATCTGGAAACACATCTACGTTTAATAAAGGATAAAATGTCCGCGAGATAGTGTTCCAAATACTAAATACGTGTTTCTCACGAAATCTCACGAGAAACTGATTTGTATGTCACTTTCAAATTTTAACTTGAGTACTCAGGAAATTTCAAAAGAAACTGACTTGCATGTCGGTTTCTCCCGAGTATTCAAGTTAGAATTTTCATAAGTCATCAAGAGAACTTCTAATTCACGCGAACTGGGAAGATAAATTTGAAATTAAAGTCGCAGTCCTACTGATCGATGGCGGATAAATATGCACACCGAATAAAATATTAAACCAATGAAATTCGCACTTTTTGACACAATATATCCGTAATTAATGCGACGTTGTTTTAAAATATGAATCGCTTTTGATTTTGGCACCTATGTACTAGAAACTTTCAGTTATTTATTAAATATTTACATCTAAAAATTACTATTTTCTCAATAATTCGTCGAATATCAGAATTGGACCCTACAAACTGTATATCATTGAGAAACTTATCAAAAACGCTATGGAATGGTGTGAAAATATACAGGGTGTTCTATTTGAAAAAATGGAGTTTTTGTTATTTATTTTATTCATCTTCCAAAAATTGTAGTAAGCCTTGGAATATTCCTTCACGACTTGGTTTGATCTCGAATGATTGGCCACAGCCTTGGCATTGACTGAAAAAAAATCGGTTGCGTTATCTTTAGTGGTTCAGAAGTTACGAATTTTTGAATGGCACCTTGCATCCGGAAATTTTCAAGAAAAAATTGACTCACATCAAAAAGTATGATTGATTCGATCTCTAATTAAAAGAAAGATGAAAAGTTTGTAATGTTAGATTATGTACCCTATTATAAATAATGTATGTGCTTTGATTTATTTAGGATCTACGGTCGCGGTGTTTTAAATTATTTTCAAAGAAATTAAATATATAGTATACTGAGAAAAACATTCCCAATAAAAACTAAAATCAAATGGAATCCAAAGAAGTATTTTTTTCAAGTTACTTGATGGCATTAGAACTAAAATACATGACTCGTGGCTTTCAATACTGGAAAACAAAAATTGCAAATATGTAAAAATATGTAGGATGCTCCATTTAAAATAACAAAGTTGATATTACTTCCGGCGAAACCAAAAGTCCGGTAGGTATATGTCTGAAAATTCAAATTAAATTTTTATTTAATTCATAGTTTTCAAATTTTAAACAAACCAAAATTCTAGAAGGGCGAATATACGGCCTTGGGACACACAGTAGAAATTCAATGAAGACAAATGAAATGATAATGTTATAAATAGTTTAAACAGCGACATCCTACGATCACTTTTTGACCTAACATTGCATTAACATTGACAAATTCAAGCCAGTTTGCTACATAATAACTCATCCCGTAGCCCATAGTATAAACAGGGAAGCGGAGGACCCAGTATGTTTCAAAACTTAATGTAACAATAAAAGGTTAAATATTGAAAAGGTATTTTAAAATTTTACAATATAAGTATTATTCTAGTGATCAGTAATAATTAATGAATTGATTATAATCAATCTAATGCAATATAAATTTAGTTCAAATCAGAGCTACAGTGTAGTCACCACGTCATCAGCTCAGCCACGCATTGTCTACAATTATTAAAACAATTGATATGAGAACAAAGTAAAGTTTAAAGTTAATCTGTCAGTGAAATACAGACCCTAAACAATTAAGTTCTAGTTACACAGTATTACGTTGCAAAAATAAAACACATATATCAAAAGTGTTCTTTTTTAGTTTAAAACTAAAAAAAAAAAATGAATTTAAAACATTAACAAAAAAAACATGTTTAAAACTTAAAAATAAAGCACTTATATCAAAGGAGTTCTATTTTAGCTTAAAATTACAAAAAATTAATTTAAATCATTATCAAAAAAAAACATGTTTAAAACATTTTTTTAAAACAGATGGTATGTTTTTAATTCGGTGTTTTAAACATGTTTTAAACACCATGTTTTAAACAGTTTGTTTTAAACTTTCCAACTCTGCCTAAAAGTTTCGGAATGAAAAGCAATAAAATCGTTCAAATTTGAGCTTTATTTCGAACCTTAAGGAGCTAAGGTACTTTCTTTGCACCCTGATAAGAAGGTTGTTTGTTTAATCCTGTTAAACTGCCTTTCTAAATTAGAATATTTTATTTTCTTAACATGTTTTTTCATAAATTTAGAGAAATGAGTAAGTTTTAATTACTATTATGGATAAATGATGTAAATTATTTTGAAAAAATATATATAATTATACAAAATTTCTGGTTTTTCATTTTTGATTTCACAAACACTTAATTCATTTGTAGAAATATTTAATGTGAAATTACGAGGAAAAGTAAAACAAATTTTTCATAAATTTGAAATATACAGAAAGGAGCTGGGCGAGGTTAGGAGGTTTTTATATATTATCTTTAAGAGTTATCACAAGAAACCCTTCTGCTAAGCGGAGAGAAAATCGTTTCTTAAATGAAACGGCCTTTATATTGTTCGCTAAAATTAAAGCTTATTTTCCTCTGATTCAGATATACCGGGTGTCTTTGTAAAGGTGGCGATCAGGAATATATTAGAAAATCGTAATACCTAGAGCTTCACCAGAAAAAAGAATATAATAAGAGTGACCAGGAGAAATTCAAAGAAACCATTTTTAAGTGTTAGAGTTGACAGTTGACCACAAAGGGACACAGTGCATAGGCTCAACAATAAAATCTTAATTTTACTAACAAAACTCTCAGAATAAGAGAAAATACTTCACAACACTTTAAATAAGCTGAAGTTCGTTAATTTCTGATAAGGATTACAGAAATTACGATGCCTCTTTTTGTAAAGTAAATAAGGCAACTGTTTTCTACACTATTATTAATGGCGATATGATAATAAATCTAAAATCAAAGTTGTGCAGAATTAATTCAGAATTCCAGTAAGACTGTTAAAGATGCACCTTAATCTGACACTTTTGTCAATAAAATTAATTTTTCTCGTCGAGCTTAGTGAATCCACCCCCTTGTGGTCAGCAATGACATACGTGTTTTCTTTGAATCTCTTTAGGACATATTGATTATATTTTTTTTCCTTCCGAAGTTGTAGGTGTTTCGGTTTTTTATACAGTATTGCGGGTATTTTTTGGTGGCTACCGTATCATAGCCAAAAAATTTCGGATGGACCACTTGTTTGGAACTGTTGAAATGTGCGAAAAGGAAGGTCAACTTCGCCTTCCTCTCCGTAGGAACACGCACACCGATACCGTTTCGTAATAATAATCACTGATATCGTTTATTAATTATTTTATTTAAAATTTTAATTCACTGATCGAAGTAATATGTTTTACGATATCAACTATCTACGAATAAATCCGAAAATTTATGCACCAATTAGGCAAGCGCGTTAAAAATGTTCTTCTTTCACCCTTTTACGTAAATTAACTTTCGCAGCACTCTCGCTGCTAGCTATGAAAGTATTACTACTTACGGTCCTTGGAAACAAAGGAAATGTAAAACTTTTATAAGTCTTTTGAAAATAATATGGAATGAGAAAGTACAATTTGTTTGTACCTCGCTTTTAATTTGTTCGGCAATTACAAACCGCAGCTTCTTGAATTGCACTATATTTTAACTTGATACTTAAACTTGTAATTACTTGCAGTGAAATTAATTTAAGTTGTAAACGTTTCGACGGACCAGCTGATCGAAGCGGCGCTGAGTTACGTCGTTCCTACTTGAGATCCAGGAAGGCACTGACCCTGGCTTACTTCAGTTGCGGGTCGCAATTGAAGAGGCGCCCACGTTCCACTTTTAGCTATGCCAGCAGTTCTCAAACGGTTTAGTGAAAATCTGCCACTGCATTTTTCTCGAAAACTATTACATTTATGTTAAGAACATATGAGTTCAATCGTTGCCATTCATGGTGATATATTGCAGGTTTAAATATTTTCACACACTAAAAAAACACCTTGTGTACCACCGGCGCCCAATTATTGCGACACCCGGTATATAATACCTTAATATTTAGATAAGTTGTTTGTGAGGTACGGAATGCGTTATTGGTATCGATTCTTTCAGTAGCTTTTTAACTATTAATTATAGAAGAAAAGCATTTAAAACGTTGAAATAAGAACTCTGCTTTGCAAATTTCATTGTTTCAAAAAAATTTCTTAGGAAAGTATCTAGCATTCTTTCGATAATCCCAATTTTGAGATTTGTTTCATTTACTCATTCAATTAAAAAAAAAAAATCAGTGACGTCATCACTCTAACACTGCAATGCCAAAGAATGCATAATTTAAATTAAAAAAAAATACTTGCTTTTGGAATTTTCTGAAAAATAAACAGTTTATATTGTTCAAAACTTTACAATCACTATGTATATGTACCGTGCCTTCAATTGAATTCCTCATTAAAGTGGGCTATGATTTCACTGTTTTTTTCTCCTAAGATTTGCAGCACTGATAGCCGTTCAATTATTTAATTAAACAAATATCAAATTGACACTTTGTATTTTCAATTAATTCAAAGTGTTAGAATTACAGCAGAAAATATTTATTATTGAAAGTTATTTTCAAACCGGTAGAATAGAAAATGGACAAGTTAGTTTATTCAATTAATCAGTGTGTACAGAAGTTTGGACAGCAGTTTCCTAAATTTGCTATTACTTATGAACAGCTAGTTAAACATATCCATGCTTGTGTTCTTAAATTTCGTGAAACAGGATCACTTGGTTGCAAAACAGGGAGCGGAGCAGCTAAGAAAAGGACTGCACCCTGCATTGAAGATGTTCGGGATCGAATGGAGCACTCTCCCAAGAAATCTATTGCGAAACTTTCACAAAAAGTTCAGCTATCAGTGGGAACATGTCACACTATTCTTAAAAAAGACTTAAAGCTTTATCCAGATAGGATTCAAACAGTCCACGGACTCAGGCCAGTAGATTTTCACAGAAGAACAGAATATTGTCAGTGGTTTCGTGATAACTTAAACAACGACGATATTCTTGACAAGTGTTTCTTTTCCGATGAGGCCTGGTTTCATCTCTCAGGGTATTTAAATAAACAGAACATGAGAATATGGTCAGCAGAAAATCCCCATGAATTTGTGGAAACTCCATTACATCCATTAAAAATTGGTGTTTGGCTAGCAGTGTCAAGAAGGCGTATCATCGGACCAATATTTTTTAACGACTCAGTAACTGCTGAAAGATACCGAAATGAGTTATTAGAACCTTTCATTAATCAACTACATGATGAACTTACAGAAAGGTTTTTTCAGCAAGACAATGCTACCGCCCACACAGCTCATCAAACAATGACTTTCCTGCAGGCGTTTTTCAATAATCGGATTGTGAATTTTCCTGCAAGGTCTCCGGATCTCACAATTATGGATTACTTCATTTATCCGCACATGAAGAACACAGTTTTTAGAACTACGCGCCACACAATCGAAGAACTTCGTGCGGGCATTACAGATGTGTGTGCTAACATAACCCCCGAACACTTAGCAAACGGGTTTGAAAACATGAAACGCAGAGTTGAGCTTATGTATTCAAGCTGAAGGAGAGCACTTTGAGCATCTACATTATAAAAGAAATTGTTCCCTAGAAAAGTTATTGCTGACAACGAGTTCTATATTAGCAAATTGTTCTACAAGAGATTTATTCAACAAACTTATACTTTTTAAATGGAATTTTATTGCACATTTCGATAAGTCGAAAATTAATATTTCAGTACAGTTGCTAATAGGGACAGAGTATTGTTTGTATAATCACATTTTACTTGTATTTTGGTCAATAGATATGTACCGTGCCTTCAATTGAATTCCTCATTAAAGTGGGCTATGATTTCACTGGTTTTTTCTCCTGGGATTTGTAGCACTGATAGCTGTTCAATTATTTAATTAAACAAATATCAAATTGACACTTTGTATTTTCAATTAATTCAAAATGTTAGAATTACAGCAGAAAATATTTATTGTTGAAAGTTACTTTCAAACCGGTAGAATAGAAAATGGACAGTTAGTTTATTCAATTAATCAGTGTACAGAAGTTTCGACAGCAGTTTCCTAATTTTGCTATTACTTATGAACAGCTAGTTAAACATATCCATGCTTGTGTTCTTAAATTTCGTGAAACAGGATCACTTGGTCGCAAAACAGGGAGCGGAGCAGCTAAGAAAAGGACTGCAGTCTGCATTGAAGATGTTCGGGATCGAATGGAACACTCTTCCAAGAACTCTATTGCGAAACTTTCACAAGAAGTTCAGCTATCAGTGGGAACATGTCAGACTATTCTTAAAAAAGACTTAAAGCTTTATCCAGATAGGATTCAAACAGTCCACGGACTCAGGCCAGTAGATTTTCACAGAAGAACAGAATATTGTCAGTGGTTTCGTGATAACTTAAACAACGACGATATTCTTGACAAGTGTTTCTTTTCCGATGAGGCCTAGTTTCATCTCTTAGGGTATTTAAATAAAAAAAGAATATGAGAATATGGTCAGCAGAGAATCCCCACGAATTTGTGGAAACTCCATTACATCCATTAAAAATTGGTGTTTGGCTAGCAGTGTCAAGAAAACGTATCATCGGACCAATATTTTCTAACGACTCAGTCACTGCTGAAAGATACCGAAATGAGTTATTAGAACCTTTCATTAATCAACTACATGATGAACTTACAGAAAGGTTTTTTCAGCAAGACAATGCTACTGCCCACACACCTCATCAAACAATGACTTTCCTGCAGCAGTTTTAATCGGATTGTGAATTTTCTTACAAGGTTTCCGGATCTCACAATTATGGATTACTTCATTTATCCGCACATGAAAAACGCAGTTTTTAGAACTACGCGTCACACAATCGAAGAACTTCGTGCGGGCATTACAGATGTGTGTGCTAATATAACCCCCGAACACTTAGCAAACGGGTTTGAAAACATGAAACGCAGAGTACGCTTATGTATTCAAGCTGAAGGAGAGCACTTTGAGCATCTACTTTAAACTTTAATGTTGTGTTTTTATTTGATGTTATGATCAGTACTGACGGTTAATGACAACTGTTTTCTCTAGAATTGTGTCGCCAACTTCATAAAAAAATCACAGCTTACTTTAATGAGGAATTCAATTGAAGGCACGGTATAATACGAATTATGCGTTATGCTCCTGTGAAAATATATGAATGAATCTTGATCTTAATTTAATTTAGGCCCAATCTTTCCAACCTCCTAATAAATTTATTTGATGAATAATTCCACGAAACACCAGGATAATCATACATAAATTTCAACTTATTTGACAAATAACGTTAATGGAGACTTTATTAGCAAGTGGAAAGCTGCGGCGTTTAGAAAAAATATGTAGAGTCAGTTAATATTATTTAATTTTTTGTTCTTCTAATATTTTAAAATGCATTCCCCGTATAATAAAGTTCTCCTCAACAAAGCTATTATTTAGTAGTAAATTAAACTAGAAAATCTATTTAGTTTAGGAAAAATAATAGATTTTATTTCATTTGCTTACTTAATTTTTAATTAAACAATTATTTATCAGAGTTTCTGAAATTTTAATTTCATAATGTTTTATTTAATACACATGTTATAGTATTTAGGAAATACATTTTGTTAAATTTATTTTACAACTTTATGAATAAATTATTGTTTGAAGGGGACAGGCATATTATTATTTGGATAATAATATGCCTTTCCCCTTCAAACAATAATTTATTCATAAAATTGGTTGAATATACTTGGGTTTATTTTAAATCTTGCTACATATTTGCGATTGCCGGTTTTATTATCGGATCAGCAGGTATGGTTATAAAAGCTGTAAGGTTCATAATTGCAAAGCAGAATATTTTCTACTGCCAGTGATTGGTCTGATACTTTTCTGAAAACTTTTTAGAACTGCTGTACAGTCCCGATTAACTTAATACAGTTCGCTGCAAGCTAACTGCGCCCTTGTTGACGCTGGTAGTAAAGGTTACAAAACTGTCAGCTGGTCTCGATTTGTTTGAGTGCTACTGTACATATAATATGAACATGAATGTTATTTCATTTTCAATTAATTTGCAAGATTGATAAATAAAATAATGAATTCTCAACAATAAGGAGAACTTTATTCTTAAAATTATGAGTAAAAATTTTTTGTAATTGAAAACATATCATATATTTTATCATTTAGCTTAAATCGATGGTCTTAAACTAGAAAGAATTTTTAATCAATTTGCATAAACTAAAACGATTTAAATAAATAGAAAGTAGAGCAAAATTCTTGTTGCAATTAAAGCTTATTAATTTTTATCAAAATATGACTATTTCACGTAAATTAAACTATCGAGAATGATAGATATTTTTAAATATGATAAATTTCTAGAATGCCGTTAGAATTTCAAGTAACTTTGAAACACCATCTGTTATTTGTGTTACACAATTAAAGCATTTGTGTGCAAAGGAAAGTCACGTAAACAAAATAATACCGTATTTTTAGGCGTAAAATCTCCGTTTCGGCGCACACGACATATGGCCGGTGCTCCATAATTACACGAAATGTGCTAATGCAGTAATGAGGCGATAAATAAGATCCGGACGAAGCTAAAAGTTTGCCGGCACAAATGGACATGTGTAATTTTGCAAGAGCCTTTCAATTTCTAATCTGGAACAGGACAAAGTGTGCTTTGCCTGCTCAGATTGTAATTATTATACCTGCGGTATCTAATAATTAAAAAGGAATTTCATAAAAGTTGCCCAAGGTTTATTGTTTTAGATTTGAGACCGATTACCTACATAAAAAAATGGTCAAAACTTTTTAACATGCGGATAAGAGACATACACGTATGAAAGTAAAAGCAAACTCGACAGCAGTAGCAAGAACTTAACAGGTCGTGATGCTATTGTTTAATAATACAATAAATAAATAGTTCATGTAGTGCACTTAGATCAAATAATTATTGTAATTATTATATGATTTAATGATATTATTATTGCTGTTAACAGTTTAGGTTGCGATATCGCACAAATAATTTTTTATTTAGATTGTAGTGGAGTTCTCTCTGTTATCCAAATGATGCTTAGGAAATTCATTGCAATCGAAACTGACTTGTAAATATTCTTTTTGCAAATCTAAATTATTAATATCCATAAAATCTTTGATAGTATGTAAATATACAGTTCAATTCAGGAAAGAATACATGCATGCCATATACGAAACTCGTCTGTTTCAAACTGCACTACGCTAATCAATATTATGCGAATTCTTATGTATGGGAAATGCATCATTAATGCCCAATTTCTTCACCTACTGATAAATTTATCTGCCAGGTATTAACCTTGGAAATCATTGTATCGATAATAGTTTCGGAGGATATAACCTAGCAGGTAAATTATCACGAGGTGAAGATATCGGGCGTAAATCAAGTTCAAATACGAAATTAATAATAGTTTTGATTAATGTAGTGCAATTATTTGAAATAGACAAGGTACATGTATGACGTTTATGTATTCCTTCCTGAATTGACAAGTATTTATACAAACACTTAAATATTATTTATCTCGAAGATGTCAAACGTGTAGCGAAATGTCGATTTAATTCAATTTTATGAAAATGTCTGTTCACATTTTATAGTAATTTTCATTTCATCGTACAAGAAATAATTTCACATACATTTACACATATTATTTAGATTTCTTTTAAAATATTTAGTCACTTTTTGTATTTCAAGCATTTCAGATACGTGCAACATTATTAACGAAATAATCTCTGCTGCTTTAAAAATTTAAGAATCGTAGAAGGTAAACCGTAATCAAAAAAATCCCTGCGATAAGGCACATTTTTTCAAAAGAAAATTTTAAGACTCTAAGATAAGCCTAACAAAAAATAATTTACTTCTTTACGTCGCTTACGTGTAACTTTTCTATGAAATTACTCAATATCTAAATTTATATATCTATATTAAAGTTCCTCGTCTGTTTTGTTTTAGCGTTTTTAATGCATATTTTGAAGCATTTTCATGCATCTGTACAGTGTGGTCCATTTTTGATGGTTTTACAGGGTTTCTCAGTTATTGATAGGAATAGAAGAAAACCGTTTTCGCGACCTAATGCTACATTTTCGAGAAAAACTCAGTGGAGAAAACAAAAGTTAGCTATCTCGATTCGTTCGGGAAATGTCGGCCAAAACGAATTTTTCCGAAAAAATATTTTTCACAATATCCCAGCTGTTGGACAAGATAATTTTAAAATTTAAAAACTATTTTATTCAGAAATTAACACTGCTTTTACTGCTAGTATAATCTTTTGTATAAATGGCACCAATTCTGCGAAACAGACTGTAACTTTCTAATTTTAAATGGAAACCACAGTTGGCTATGACACAAATAAATTGCTTGTTTAATGATGTTTTCAAAAATGTAAAGTTTGATATAATTATTTTTATAAATAACAAAGAAATTAATTATTTTTTGTTTCCAGTAGCTAACAAGTCAACTATGACACCAAAACAAAAAAAATAGTTCAATTGTTTTCCTCAAAAATCAATTATTGTTAAGTAAAACAGCTAATTTAATTCAATAAATATAGCTTAGTATATCTATCAGAGACTCACATAAAACCACAAGTATGTGAAATTGAATTAACGCTATTTGAACATTTCTTTAATTATTAATGCGAATAGTTAAGAGATTTCTTTAAGGAATTATTCAAATGTCGGATATTTCTTAAGTTTAATAATGTTTTCAAGAACTTTTGTATATTAATAAATGTAATCGCGGATAGAAGTGAAATAAATATCTAAGAATATAGACTTTACGGTTTAATAATTTTTATAGTTATAATCTGTTTCGCAGAACTGGCGCAGTTTTTACAAAAGACAATAACGTCAGCGAAATCTACATTAATTTCTGAATAAAATAGTTTTTGAATTTTCAAAATATCTTGTCAAACAACTGAGATATTGTGACAAATAATTTTTCGGAAAAAGTTGTTTTCGGCTGATATTTCCCGAACGAATCGAGATAGCTAACTTTTGTTTTCTTCACTGAGTTTTTCTTAAAAAAGTAGCATTGGGTCGCGAAAACGGTTTTCTTCTTTTCCTATAAATAACTGAGAAACCTTGTAAAACCATCAAAAATGGTCCACTCTGTACAGGATGTCTCAAGCTTTTGGAATAGTGCATTTTCATTCTGCAGTAAATTAAAAATTAATTTCAAATATAGGGGTTGTTCATTGAGCAAGTTACACACTTAGGGCAACAATTTTTTGGAACGCTTACATCTTTTAAAGAAAATGATTGAGTTTGGATTTTCCAATTCTATTTTATATTTTAGATTATTACTGATAAAGTTCACAGAAACAATTACGGTAATTTATCTGCTCATTTTCTTTTTAGACGCTTAAACGTAAAAAAGGTTTCAAAATAAAGTGGTTTCTGAGCGCAAGAAATCAGTAAACAGAGTAGTTGTTTGTATCAATAAACGGCCGATTTTAAAGTTTCGCTACTTGTGGGTGCGAATGAGTCCAAAATGCGTTCATTAAATGATATTGAAGTCGCGATAACTATTACTTTGATTGAAGACGGTCGATCTACGCGATATGTGACAAATCAGCAAGAAATGAGTTCATCTGTTATCTACAGAGCGTGCATAGGTACCAAGAAACGAGTAGATATTCCAGGAGAAATGGACAAAGCCATAGAAGAAAAGTCGCCCATCAGAATTTAGGTAAATTGTCAATTCTTGTCTACATCGTCGAAATTCCACTGCTCGTAACCTACAAAATTTATTCCGAAATGCATCCGATATGAACATTTCTGATCATAAGATTAAAGCAAGGCTCACAAAGGCTAATTTGACTTCTCGCAGGTCTATTCGAGTTTCTCAATTGTACAAGGATCACGAAATGATCCGTCAAAACTTTGTCCGCGTACATGTTCAATGTACACTTTGTTTGCTTTGCTGTAGGGCGATATCCTGTCCAATGTGTATAGGAGGCGGATCTGATTGGAGTTTAATCGGCGATTGATCGTAATTTGGGGCGACATCGCTATAAATAGTCGCTCCGAGTTGACTGTTCTCATCGTCTCAACTCACAGATTTATAGAAAAATTTTGTGCAAATCATTTTTGATTGCAGCGAGAACCTCGAGCAGCCTCTGGACAGCTGTTTCAGCCCTGCTTGGGGCTTCTTCAGCAGAGACGTAGCTCGACATTCCCGCTGCAAACAAAAACGACTTGCCCAATTTATTCGCATTTGCGATGTAAGAGTGATGAACAGATAAAATAGCGACATCTTACTATCGCTTTTTGACCTGACATTGCAGTAGGGTAGACAAATTGAAGCGGGATTTGCTCCTAATAAAAAAAAATAAAATGATTTGCACAAAATTTTTCTAAAATTTTCATTATGCTTTGACAGCAAGCATGGCCGCCTTGCATGGGGAACTTATTAGGAGCAAATCCCGCTTCAATTTGTCTACCCTACTGCAATGTCAGGTCAAAAAGCGATAGTAAGATGTCGCTATTTTATCTGTTCATCACAGATTTATGTTAGGACAATTTTTCGGGAGCATATTGTACCGAATAATTTTGACGATATATTCGCTCTTCAACAGGATAATTGCAGGATCCATACTTCAAATTTAATGTTGGAACAGGAAATTCAAGTAATGGAGTAGCTAACCATGAATCCAGATTTAAATCTGATCGAATGCGTTTGGGATATACTCGATAGGCATATTAGGAAGTGTCGTACGGTACCACGCACTCTTCAGGAACCGACTGAGGCTCTTGTCAAAGAATGAAAGAATTTTCCACAAGAAATGTTAGGACAACTTATTCGCAATATGCTTCAATGATGCCAGGCTGTAATTGATACAAATGAAGAGCACACGTGTTACCGTTTTTCATCTTGTTGAGTAATGTTGAGAGAACAATATACCAAAATTAGTAATGGTGTTTACCTTCTATTTTAAAAGTGTAAAATCAGTGTATTTTAAACAGAATACTATATTTTATTGCAATTTTGGTTAGCCCTTAAAGAGTTGATAAAAATGATATGATAGGAGTATTATATTTGCTTATTTTTAGTGTTTACCGAGTAATTTTTAATTTTATGCAAAAAGTCGGTCGCATTTGATCGACTACCAAATTATAAACATTATTAATCAACTTTAAACCAAAGTCTACACCTCTGTACGTTTACAATATGCAACATTTTACTTTAGTCATGCAACCATAGCCCACGTTATTTACGTATTAGAGCGATTCCCAAACTGTGGAGCGCGCCTCCCTAGGAGGGCGCATAAGTCTTCAAAGGGAATCCGAGCAATAAATTTTTGTCGTAATTAATTGCCAAAGGTTGGCACTGACCTTGTATTTTATTAAAACTAGGAGATTCGTGTCTTCATTTTCAATGCCTGGAATAGTTTCTGAAATATTTAATTTACTTATTTTCATGCTAAAGCACAAATGAAAATTTCTAATTTGTGAAATAAAACTAACGTTTTAATTAACACCGACGATGAAAATGTAATACTCGAAACTATACACATTCCGTGAGTTTTTTTTTTACTTTGAGCATACACTGATAAAATCTGGAGTTAATTCTAACACTTTTTGGACGCCAGGGAACACTTTTTCGGTGTTCCCCCGCGTCCATCCGTTTGCGGAGTTACGAAAAACGGAGTTAGGATATTTACCAATTAAGCGTATGAAGTAGAGCAGAGTTAATCTTATCCTTGTTGGAGTAAACACTCACTTTCAGATAAAATTTAGTCGGAAAAAGAGAACAATAACGCCAAATTAGATGAAGATTAACAACTTTTCAGATAAAACTTTATCCACATTTAACACCGAATGGGCAGATTACAATTAATCCCAAAAATTTTTATGTGTGTACAATGTAAATATACCAATGTTCAGTTTCAGAAAAAAACGTGTCAATGCATTTCAGGATATTTACACAAGCTTCAATAAAACAAATAATGTGCTATTACTGTCAGCTATGAAATGTTTAAGTTTTCAACGACTAATCGACCAATCTACTTTTGGTTATAATACAGTTGACCAGTGAAGTTTTTTTTTTTTTTTTGATAGCCGGAATTATACAGATTGGTATAACTGACAAAAAAGTTCAAAGTTGACTCCGACGTCACATACTAGTTATTCTTTTTAATAAAAAAAAAAGACACGAATGGCTGACTAATTGGAGAGCCACGTTATTTTACATCTACGCTTTTACCGCCTATCAAAAAAAAATAGACTATAGTTTGGTGTAGCCCTTATAACGTAACTCGTATCAAGTCAAATCAAACAATAATGCACTTGGAAAACACAAAAAGCATTTAACGGTATTTAACAACACACAAACATGTGCGAAAGTACATTTTCTTATCTATTTTTTGCTATCTAGTAATTTGACATTTCAGTTATGGTACATATACTTCGACGACATTCACTAGATAAAACCACTAATACTTCCAGAAAATCGTATTAAAACACGTGTAGCATTTGAAAAAAACATATTAAATCGCATTTTTTCATAAAAACATCGATTCGATAAATATGCTATTGGAAGAACTCAAGTAATTATGTGGGTTTTGCTCATAAAATTACGTCAACGATATACTATAGAAAAATAGCAATTGAAATAAAGTTTTATAAAATGCTATTGCAATTAAAATAAAATTGCTCTTTGTTATAAAAATGCACTTTGGAAAATCTCAATTAAAACCGCATTGTAACGAAGAAATTATATTAAATCCGAATGAAAAAAAAACATCGCATTATTTAGACACCTACATTAATTATACTATAAATCTAACACGAGACTTGTAAATTTAAATTATAACTGTGCAAGTTGTAAGGGACCGGCATGGCAATCGAAGGTCCTGTTCGTACCGCACTCGAAATATTTCTTGGGGGTGGTTGGTACTTATTTCAGGCACCCTTCAGTGTTGGGCAGAAAATTAGGCACTGCTTCTCCTTCAACGGCGAGAAAATTTGGAAGTAACAAAGCCATGGAACACTTTACACACACAAAATATGCTCCCGCTCCTGAGGTCCTGACATGTCTATGACTTAGGTTGGGCAACCACCACAGATAAAAGAGAAATTAAAATAAATCTAAATATATGAAAACAACCATTCACACAATGTTAACGGCGACCTGTTCTCTGGTTCTGTTTTAATTAATCAGTTATTCTCTATTTCTTGATATTAAAAAAAAAATATATAGCGACTACGTTTACATGACTACAATAATTTGTTTAAATAGTTCTTTCACGTAAATCAGTATACATTAACTCTTACGTACCCCAAATTTGAATTTAAAACCTAAAATGTTACTACAGGTAGTAACTTCTGCTTGTTAATTAATTTCACTTAAAACTCTTGTAACTTTTTAGTTATTGATTTTTTACCGAAATTTTATTAAGAATAAAGCTTTAATTTGATCTCCTCTAGTTATCCTTTTAATCTCCCCCCTACTTTATGAGAAGCCCAGTATAGAATGCTTCTTATTCATTATTATTATATATAACTTCCTAGTAGAAGCATAAAAACATAAATTTTACTTGTTAAGTATTCCCGTAGTGATACCCACTCTAATTATTATTCTTTTTATAAGAGCTTATCGATAAATTTAAATAGTCAACTTTAACTCTCTTACATGAATTATAATATAATCCGTCTAGAAAGTATTCTGAAAAAAGCAAACAACTCTGCAACCTTTTTAATTTATGACTAAACACATTCAAATAGAGAAAGA
The DNA here is from genome assembly GCA_036172665.1 of Prosopocoilus inquinatus. NCBI lineage: Eukaryota > Metazoa > Arthropoda > Insecta > Coleoptera > Lucanidae > Prosopocoilus > Prosopocoilus inquinatus. The sequence goes on from CM069870.1 coordinate 50,616,192, forward strand.
ATACAGTTTTGCTTACGTCATTTCCGTTTAATCCTACAAATTACACTGAAAGTGTGTAATCAAATCATTACAGCCTGAGTACAGCTGGCACTTCATCTGTGCCCAAAATGACACTATTTTATTTTGTCTTCAGTTTTTTTAGTCGAAACATGTTTATCAACCCTTCTTTTCTTTTCTCAAATTTGCCATAATTGTTCAAATCTCCTTGTTTATTTAAAATTATTAGAATTCAGTGCCTGTCGTCACTTTTTTATTTGATTCTTTGAAAAAATGATTTTTGCAATAATACTACGCTCTTCAGCTGCTGGAAACGTAATATATTGGAAAAATTCACAAAAATTTTCAAATTCCGGATACTTTCTAGACGGTCTATACATAATAATAGTATTGAAGATAGAACAGTGTACAAAAAATAAAAGCGTTCTGAATTGTCTAAAATTGTATTAAAAGTGTGAACATATTAAAAACAGGGACTCACACCCTTATTCAAAATACCGGTATCATACCGTAATTTTATTTCGGTTTGCACTTTAACCCAAATTATTTTAATATCGGAATTAGTTAAGACCACTGAAAATGTTACCGGAATAATATTTAGGTTTTACCAACAAAGAAATACTACTTAGGTCTTATGTTATAGTCATAACCAAGGAGAAGAATTCGGGCCATTTGTTCCGCGAATAGTACGAAAATTTAGTACTCGGACTATCTCTGCCTCGCCCACAACGTGCGAACGCTCGAACTGCACGATTGCACTACTTCCCCGCCTACTTAATAACAATTGGATGAATCGTATCGGAAGTCGCGGAAAGGTAGGAAAAATAAATATTACATTCGGCGTAAAAAGCAAATTCTATCAGGTTAAGTAATGCACATAGTACAGGGTGGCCCAACGATGCGTATTTCTTCTGTGAGGCCTATAAGAAAGAAATTAGGAAAAAAATCGATAAAGAATTTTATAATAGACAATACGCGGCATATTGTAAAATTATTTGGAAGTATACAGAGTGATCAGAAAAATCGTGGTTCGTGGAAACTAATTTTTTTTTAAATAGAATACCCTGTATATTTTTAGATATTTGGATGCGCCGCAATGAACAGATTACAGCGGTATAAAGATATATTGATTTGATTGAATAACTTTCATAAAATAATTTTTTTTTCTTGAAGAATTTTGCAAAAATTCAGTCAGTTTGAATATGAATTTCTGATTAATGAGATAACACAGACGAACGAAAATCTGACACGATATTTTTGGGACTCTGGCCTTTATGAAAATGTGAACAAAATTAAGATACCTTTTTGCATTATACCGAGCGATCGATACTTATGAAACATTTGGTATTTTATTTTTTTTAAATAGAACGGCCTACTTTTGATTTCAGAAATAGATAGCACTTAAATTTAGCTTTCTGCTAATAGGAGGTTATACATCTTTATTTCTAATAATTTCGTCACTAAAAATTTTCTTTTTACAAGTATTTCAATGGCCTGTTTTTAAATTATTTTTGGTAAAATAAATCCTCTCGCGGGGATATTCAAATTAGAGATCTTTGAAAGTAGAATTAAATGATCGAAAAATGACTTCAAATTATTGAATTTAGGTAGGAAAGTAGCAATACTGGGTGTATAGTTTAAAACGCCGACCATTGAAATACTTATAAAAAGAAAATTTCTAGTGACGAAATTATTAAAAATAAAGGTATATAACCTTATATCAGCAGAAAGATACATTTAAGTGCTATCCATTTCTGAAATAAAAAGTAGGCCATTCCATTAAAAAAAAATGAGATACCGTATGTTTCGTAAGTATCGGAAATAAAACCAGTCTATAAAACATCTTCCAGACAATTAGTTAAAAATTATAGACCTATATCTTTATTAAGTTGCTTTTCTAAAATCATCGAAAAAATAGTGAGCCTAAAATTAACGTTTTTCCTTGAGAAGTAAAAATTATTTAATAAATACCAATTTGGTTTTCGTAAAGGTCACTCCACAATTTCAGCCATTTTAAAATTCCTGGATGATTTGTATGCTAATTTGGAAAAAGGTAACACCAGTCTAGGGATATTTCTTGATTTAAGTAAGGCATTTGACCTAGTAAACCACAAAATATTAATTAACAAGCTATATAAATATGGTATTCGAGGTATTTCATTGTAATGGTTTCAGAGCTATCTCACAGACAGACACCATTACGTCATAATTAATGGAACTAAATCTGATTCTCTGGTACTAAATCGTGGTATCCCTCAAGGCTCTACTCTTGGACCTATTTTATATTTACTATATATAAATGATTTCGCCTTAACTAACACTGTGATGTTTGCAGATGATACATCGTTATTTATTCAGGCCTCAAACAATCATCATGCAGTTATGAATGCAAACTCTGATTTACTCCTTACAAAAAATTTTACCTAGAAAATGATTTGGTTCTACACAGAAAAGTCAGTCCACATTAACTTTAAGGTATGTAATGACGTCGACTATAGTTTATTAATTAGATATCAAAATCACAGTTTAGCTCAAGTAGATCAAACTAAATTTTTAGGCATATTTATTGATAGTAAATGTAAATGGACCAATCATATAAATATGCTGTGTAACAGGTTAGCACCAATTTGTTATTCATTAAAACAGCTCAAACGATTTGTTAATGACTTTATTTTAAAAACTTATTACTTCTCAAACTTTCATACATTATTATCATATGGAGTTATAGCGTGGGGTCTAGGTAATGGTGTCGAACGGGTACTAATACTACAAAAAAGAGCGTTGCGCTTCATGACAGGTGTAAGTTATCAAACTAGCTGTCGAGATCTATTCAGAAATTGGCAAATTTTGACTATAACAGGTATTTTCATTCTCAATTTACTTTTATATGCTAGAGAAAAAGTGTCTCATTGGACTAACCTAAGTTCTTATCATAATTATTGTACCAGAAATGGACTTACACTAGAAATCCCCCCTCATAAGCTTTCCTTTTACAAAAAGTCACCAAGATACTTGGCTGTTATAGCATATAATAAAATTTAAAGTAATTTAAAATCTTTAAATAAAAAAGAATTTAAACATACCATAAAACAACTACTCATCAATAAATGTTACTACTCATTTGGCGAATTTCTGGATAACCCTATTTGAAGTGTGAGTTACTTATAAAAGCCAGGTATCATTTGCATATTAATAACCGACTCTAATTATGTAATTGTACATCTATGTAATGTAATGACATGTCCGATACCATATATTGGTCTTATGGAGGTAAATAAATTATTATAATTATCGATCACTCAGTATAATGCAAAATGATATCTTAATTTTGTTCACATTTTCATAAAGGCAAAAGTCCTAAAAATATCGGGTTAGATTTTTGTTCGTCGGTGTTACCTTATTAATCAGAAATTCAAATTCAAACTTACTGAATTTTTACAAAATTCTTCAAGAAAAAAAAAATTATTTTATGAAAGTTATTCAATAAAATCAATATATCTTTATACCGCTGTAATCAGCTTACTGACCTCTCTGCCGCGTATTGTCTAGTATAAAATTCTTTAAAGATTTATTTGCTAATTTTTTTCCCATAAGCCTCACAGAAGAAATACGCATCGTTGAGCCACCCTGTACAGATAAATTTCAGGATAAGAATTTTCTTAAACACCACGTCGCGATAAACCATGAGCGCATCAATCAATCTATTTAAGTATAGGGAACCGTTACAATAATCAATAAACACCTTCATAAAACCCGAAATCCTACGCGCCACAGTTACGTTGGAGAGCGACTTTTCGGGTGCAATAAGAACATTAAATAACGAAAAACGTGTAAACACGCTCGCTAGGAAAATAATATAAATCATATTTATACAATAATATAAATCATATTTATAATGCTTACATTCAAGTACTGTGCAATTAATTGGAACGCATAAAAAGAGGATCGGGTTATGCATATTTGTTGCTGCGATTTAAATTTTGTACAGAGTTAGTTTTATAAATGAGAACCCCCTTTATTATTTGAATTATTAACGAATAAAAGAAGATAAAAATATGGCCTTACACGTTTTTTTATGTAGATTTTATTCATACTAACTGTTTAGCAGTAGCCTCTTCTATATACAGGATGAGCAAAAAAATTCCGTTTTTTAAATGGAACATTATACCCGTATATTTTGACAGATTCGCATTCTGTGAATCAATCTGAATCCAAATATGCAGAGATCGCCAAAAAATCGGCATCAAATGGGAAAAATCTTTATTTCTGAATTTCGGAAAAAAATTTTTACGGCAATAACTTCTGCTTATCTGAAAACCTATTTAACCCCTATCAAATATACTGAGTGAATTTTACTTAGTTAAAAAATGGAGTTTTTCTAAATGTTCAAAATCGTAAAATTGTTATTACTCGGAAACTAATCAACATTTCAATGAGATTTCTTTAACCTGGGTTAGTTTCATCTTATTGCATAGTACGCGTATCAAGACCAGAAAATAGCATATTTTTCTTTAATTTTTAGAAAAATTAAATTTTTCAATTTTTAGACTATTCTTAAAATTTCATGTACTTAAACATAATTTCAGAATTTAACTTTTTTGGGGTAAAAACTTCAAATAATTATAATTGAAAAATAATAATAAAGAAGATTAATTACTGCTTAATTATGTTATTTGTTTGCAATTTGGAAATTCAGGTAACTTAATTTATTAAACTCTCAGTCAATTGAGAACATTATTAGTGTAACCATGGTAACAAGTAAACACCGATAAGGTAATTCTTCAAAAAGATTTGCAAAGTGTCGTTATCGGTTTGTATTTGCATCTGATCTTGACGTCCTGCAACGACATTTGTATGCTATAGAAATAGGCCATATTCTATTTAATTTTATTTAAAAAGTATTTTTATATAATAATTAATACTAGTAAATCTGGTAAGTGTTAATTTGCGTGAAAATTTTTATACATACAAAAATATATTTTAAAGAAAACTAAACAGAATTACGATTTTATAGTAAAAGGTTTGATTGAAAATGATATGACAAGAAGAACAAGATTTTCGAAAGCTATTAATGTCGATAATCCATTATATTTAGCTCTTCCCCTTAAGTCTGATTGGCAAAAACCGCCTAAAAACTGTTTTGACCGTGTAGTTACCATGACAACGTCACTGCTTTGCAAATGATTTGCAATTTGCAGCGGTAACGACTTGCAAGTCCTGTTTCGTGATTGACCCCCTATGCATTTAAATGACTTCCAAAAGCTCTAACCTACCATTGTAAGTGACTTACTTTCACAAAAACTCTATATATATTCTTTTACAGCTGCCTAAATGAGGAGATTTTTTTCTTATTTCGTTTATGAGAATATGAGATTGCCATGAATTGGCAATTGAAGTTACTAAAGGCCTCTTTCATAAAAAGACTAAAGAAGATTTCAGATCATATTACAATACAAAATTAAAGGTGGTTTTACATTTTTAAGTAATTTAAAGTCAAGTCCTTTTATTCAAATAGCCCTTTAGTAATTTGATTTGACAATTAAAAAATCCGCTGCAATCTCATATTTTGCTACTGATTTAAACATGCAAGCTAAATAAATAAAAATCTTCTCTTTTAACAGGAACAAATTAGAGTGTTTAGAAATTATTTATGTACATTTTTATTATCTCTGAAAAATATTTCTCCTCAAAGGCACCTTGCATCAGAAACATAAAAATAAGGTACAAATATTACTTTTCGCTAAATAATATCTGAAACAGTATTTAATCTTCTTTATTATTTTTTTCAATTATAAACATTTGAAGTTTTTACCCCAAGAAAGTTGAATTCTGAAATTATGTTTAAGTACATGAAATTTTAAGAATAGTCTAAAAATTAAAAAATTCAATTTTTCTAAAAATTAAAGAAAAATATGCTATTTTCTGGCTTTGATACACGTATTATGCAATAAGGTGAAACTAATACAGGTAAAGAAATTTCATTGAAATTTTGATTAGTTTCCCAGTAATAACAATTTTACGATTTTGATTATTTCGAAAAATTCCGTTTTATATCTAAGTAAAATTCACTCGGTATATTTGATAGGAGCTAAATAGGTTTTCAGACAAGCAGAAGTTATTGCCCTGAAAAGGTTTTTGGAAAAATCAGAAGTAAAGATTTTTCCCATTTGATGTCGACTTTTTGGCGATTACTGTATATACATATTGTATAATTGAATCATTCGTTCTTGTGTTATTCGACAACAAATTATTGGAGTTTTAAGGTAATGTGAAACAAAAACAAATTATAATATAAATATATTGAAATCTTGAAGTGCCTTAAGTCACTAAAAACGCTGTCGGCTTGAAGTAGCTCAAACAATATGTCCTCTTTTTCGCAACACGTTTAATCGACTTTTACCAAGATTTGAAAATGGTCTTTTGATCGAAACATGTCATCGTAACGACTTTTCTTTTATTATTAAACTACTTCAAGATTTCAATATATTTAAATTACAGTCACTAATATGGATAATCCACTAAATTATAATATTGTTAAATACCATTTCTGCTTGATGTTTATTAGGAAAAATCTATCAAACAACAAGCAGCAACGTAATTTAACAATATTCTAATTTGGTTTTTGTTTCGCATTACCTTAAAACTCCAATAATTTGTTGACGAATAACACAAGAATGAATGATCCAATTACACAATATTTATATATATTTGGATTCAGAATGATTCAGAGAATCCAAACATACGGATGTTCCATTAAAAAAATGATTTATTTTGCGCACGCTGTATATAGAAAAGGCTACTGCTGAACAATATGAATAAAATCTACTTAAAAAATTGTCTAAGGCCATATTTTTACCTTCTTGTATTCGTTAATAATTAAAATAATAAAAGGGGATTCTCATTTATAAAACTAACATGGTCACCCCTTTGCACTTTTTTGAATTAAATTCCTTATCGTTAAATTGAAACAAATGCTTAGTTACCAGTCAGTTTTGATTGCAGTAAACCGGAATATTATTTCAGTTAAAACCGATATTATTTCCGTATGAGAATTACGTTTACTAAATATTATGGCGGTTTTAATGTAAGGGTATATCTAAAGATAACGGGCTGAGAACACCTGACATATTACGTTACTAAAATTAATTTCGGTAGGATACATTCTCACTTTTACGGATATTATTACGGTATAAAGTCCGTGATTAAAACATGTAACTTTTTAATGCTGAATGATTTTATAACTAATTAAAACGTAAAGAAATTACATGTTATTTATAAAGACTAGACTTTTAGATCGTAAAAAAGTTTCAGAACCTTACACCCTGCACAAAAGATTGTCAAAATTAAAGATAAAAAAAAGAAAGGGGTTTGAGGAACTTTAATGTTAGCAGAGGTATTTATAGGTGTGAGCTTTGGAGGAAATGGCGAAAGTAAACAGAATTCTAAATGACGTTCAAATGGCTGTGGAAAACGTTTTGAGACATCAGCAACGCAAGAAGATCCTATTTAAATTATATCAGAATATCAAAATAATGTTTACATAACCATGCGAAAATAAAAAATATTGCGCAGAGCAACACGATAATTGAATATTCATCATCATTCAGTCATGGTACATGTTTATTGTTCATTGCTTATTTAGTGTCTCAGTTATTCTTGTGTCTGAATTTGCATTTTGTTTTTGTATTTAAATATTTTCTGTTCCCAAAAATAATTAAATGTTTCTAATCAGGTGCCCTTATATTAATAAAATAACAGGGCCTATTCTGTATCGGATACGTTAAATTTAAACAGATAAAACAGCGACATCCTACGATCGCTTTTTGACCTGACTGCAGTAGGATAGACAAATTGAAGCGGATTTGTTACCCAATAAGTCCCCCATGCAAGGCGGCCATGCTTGCTGTCAAAGCATCACGAAAAAAAAAACGATTAGCAATGAAATTGTTAAATTTAAAGGTCTGTTTCTATGGTAACAACCAATCAAAAAACTTTTTGATTGATTTTTTGAAGTTTTTTTGATTTGTTGTTACCATAGCAACGGACCTTTAAATTTAACAATTTCATTGCTAATCGTTTTTTTTTCATGATGCTTTGACAGCAAGCATGGCCGCCTTGCATGGGGGACTTATTAGGTAGCAAATCCGCTTCAATTTATCTATCCTACTGCAGTCAGGTCGTAGCGATCGTAGGATGTCGCTGTTTTATCTGTTTAAATTTAATGTACTTGATACAGAATAGCTCCTATTTTTAGTAATACATACAGTGTCTTTCAAAAAGTGTGCTACAAATGGGAATGTTCTTTAATATCGGTCTTTATAAAAATTTATTGATGCAGGATGCTTCTGCATATTTTAAAATCAGATTGGCAAATGTCAGATGAAATTTTCCTGGAATGGTATACGGCGTGGACACCGAAAAATGAAGACCGCTTAAGAGTAAAGTTCCCTTATTTTATAATGTACAGGAAAAAGGCTACTATTGTAGTGCTATTTATTAATAAGAAGATATATAAATTCTAATTTCAGTGCGCAAACACGCGTTTATTTTCACTGTTAAAAGAAGAATTTCGGATATATAAAAAAATGTCAGAAATATTTATTTTTTGCACTGCGCGAAAAATTTTTTTTAACGGTGACAAAATTCCCGCATGCGTTAATTAATGCATAAATACCCATTTTTTGAGCAATTGTAAGAAAACGATATTTGCGTGAACCGTTCATAATAATTATTAAGTTTAAAATACTAATATATCCACGGTTAAAAAATCAAGACGGCCTGGAAAGACGCTTACAAAACTGCTAAGGGCCAGTTGTACCAAGGAGGTTTAAACTGACGTTGAACTGAACCAGGTAAAAGTGGACAAAATTGCATCAAATTTTATTTATGAAAGCATTAACTGCCATACGTCCTTAAGATTCTACGAGCCAGTTGTACCAAAGGGATTTAAGCTACACGTTCAACTGAACCAGGTTTAAAGTGAACAAAATCGCATCAAATTTTATTTATGAACGCAGTAGTTGCCATGTGTCCTTAAATTTCTATGCGAATTTGTTTCCTTTGAACGTGGTTCAGTTGAACATCAGTTTAAATCTCATTGGTACAACCGGCCCTATGAGAATTTATTTATTTTGAACCTAGTTCAGTTGAATGTACAACCCCTTCCTCCTACAACTAACCTTTAGTGGCTGGCTGTTTTAGCTACTATAATTCAATAATAATGTTTATTTCCCCAAAATGGAAGTATAAATAAAAGTAAATATAAAATATAATATAATTACAGGAAACATTAAATATTTAAGGAAGTGCAATGAACAGAATAATACATAGAAACAACTACAGTTAAAGCAGAAAAGTAATCTTGATAAAGATTGATGTAAAGATTAAAATAGGTAATAAATATAAATAATCCACAAAAGTAAAGTTGTGTTGGATAAAAAGTGAGGATAAAACTTGGGAGCGTAATGATAACAACTAGTAAGTGATATCGCAGCAAAGTGCCATACAATTGCTACAAGAAATAAGTTTTCAGATAAATTTCCTCACGAAATCAGAAGTTTACAAGTATATTTCCGAATAAATTATTTCCCAGGGCGGAGACGCAAATATTCAACTTTAAACCTTTATCTGTGCGGTTATTGAGTATATTTTCTTAGAAGGGTGCAAATGTATTGGTGGCGCAAATGTGCGCGGCGCAAGGGTCCCGGATTCCGGTAAATGTATGAAATAAAATTCTAGAAAAAAATGGCATGAAGACGAATAAGAAAAAAACAAAAGTACTGTCAGTCCATCTAAATAAACAAGTCATCATTTATTACGGTAAAATGTTTCACACTTGGAATTAGATAGATTTACCAAATTTCAACATCCTAGAAAGAAAAGCTAAATTACGATAAATTACTATACGCTATTTTTAATTTCGGAAGAGTGCTTTGAAATGTTGGTGCTAAACAAGGAGCTTTGTCATTGGTAGCTGACCGGAATTGACCAATGACAAAACTTGTTTGACCAATGACAAGTATAATTATTAATAATATTTCAGTAAAGTTGTAAAATATGAACGCCATCTACATATCTATTGACCAAAATACAAGTAAAATATTATTATTCAAACAATACTCTGTCCCTATTAGCACCTGATGGCGTTATGAAGCCGTACTGAAATATTAACTTTCAATTTATCGAAATGTGCAATAAAATTCCATTTAAAAAAGTATAAGTTTGTTGAATAAATCTCTTATAGAACAATTTGTATATGTGAAAATAATTTGCTAATATAGAACTCGTTGTCAGCAATAACTTTTCTAGGGAACATTTTCTTTTATAATTAATAGGTAAGGTTATATTGAAGAAATCGCTACCACTGACCCAACCTGCACAGGATTAAAATTATCTAATTATTTATGAAAAAAATCTGTATCTAACTACCTCATTCCTTACTAACAAAAACTTTACAATTTCTATGCAAAGTATTTTATTTAATTAAAGCGTACTAAACCATTCACTTTTCTTGTTTTATCAAAAAATAACTTTAACAGCTCATTATGATTTTTTGGACCAAAATATAAAAATACGTAAAGTAATTATTGAATTAATAAATTCCACTGAGCAGTAAACTTTTTTTTTAACAACAAATTTAAACAAAAAATAGGAGATAAGTTATTTTTGAATGTATTTTTAGCCTAATTCGTCAGATTTACAACACTGTCGTTATATTTTAGATTTTATTTATCAATTGAAGTGGGTCAGTGCAAGAAGTAGCTAAGTCACTTTTATGTCTTCGAGCAATTGCGAACTGAATATTTCAATACACTCCCACATTTTTATTTATTGCTCCAGGCATTTGATTTTTTTTCCACACAGTGAATCATTAGTGTACAATAAAAAACAAAAATTCAAATTTATAAAATTTGCTTAGGTCCTGAAAAATAATACAAAATCGTTCTGGATTTAGCCACTTTTTGCACTGAATTTCGGTAATGATCATTTCAACGAAAAATATTTTTTTATTTTGTTTACAAGAGTAACTCTTTAAATTTCAAATCTGAGTTGCTTGTGCGATAAAAAAACTCATGTTTTAACTTAAAGCAGATATACCAGTACGTTCAAATTTCATCGACTTTTTCTGCAGTACTAAGTAATATTCCGTGATGTAAGCTTTGTGTTCGTTGTGAAGACCATTTTGTAAAAGTATAAAGTAAAAATTAGTTATATTAAACTAGTAGCATAATATTTGAGTTAAGAAATGATATGCGCTATCAGTTAACAACAATATCTGTATTTAGCTAAGAATGAAATTTCTTCCTAGCCACCTGGGACCTGGAACTTATGTTACAAACAATTATAAAATAAAGCATACATTGTAACAATTTAAATTTTAACAAAACGAAGGTACGGTAGCGGACAAAATCCGGACAAGAATTTAATATAAATATGAATAATAGCTTGTGTAATTCGATAAATTTGGTAAATCAGGATAATAGAATCTGATAATAAATAAAACAACTTTATATGCGACGTTCGTGTCAAGAAGTAGTTATTTGCGGGAATTAGGGACATATCTTACTACTTAGCAACTTCGTGCACCGAACTGGCATTCAATTGAAATTGTTACTGTTGCTGTGTGGTAAATTTTAATTTTAAAAAGTTCTATGCTATTATAGGAGTATTACTTATACAGGTTGTTTCAGACCACCCGTCCCATCCCTTTTCTTCAAAAATTAGAAGAAGTTGCGAAAAAGAAAACTTTGATAACAAAAGACTATATGACGCACTTAATGGCGATAAAATTATCTGTCATAGTTAACCTAAAATAGGTGTATCAGAGACGAACTTTGGTATTACTGAATAGGGTTTTTAAAAATAAACAAATTTTACTTGATCAAATTTTTTAAATATTAAATAGTTTTCGAGAAAAAAATTAAATTGTGCTAAAACACGACAAACTGTAATTTTAATCGTATATTATTTTGAAACATTGGAATGTTTAATAAACATGTTTTATGATTTCATGAAAATTCTTCCACCTTCAAGAATGCTCAAAACGTGTTGCACCATAAATACTATATTTTTGTGTTGGACTCCTCATGCTGTCAGAGGTTTATAAAAATCATTTACAAAATTTTAAAAAAAGTTATAAAACTAAAAGAAGAAACAATAACAAACGGATTTAATTAAAAATATGAATAGCTGTGGTAAGTCTGTTTTACATTATTGAATTCTCGGCTTCCGGTTGGAACCCCGTGTCTAGGATTTCTTCTACTGCCGACGTTTCGTTCTCCATTGCAGATAAAATTCCTCAGGGCTGCTGCTGCTGGTGGTGCTTCTTGTAAGTCGTTGAGACTGTTTTACATTATCATAGAAAACGATACCAGAAAAAAGTATAACAAGTTTTAGGATAGTAAGAATAAAATAAATTATGGTACAATAAAATCGTGTAGAAATAGATGTATTTGTGTATTCATATACAAAACGGAGTTAAGAATAATACTTCCCAATTTTCTCTCGATATTTATTTGACAACCGGTTTCGGCTTTTACACCTTCATCAGTTCGACATCATTGTTAATTGATGATGTCGACCTAATGAAAGTGTAAAAGCCGAAACCGAAAATTGGAAAGTATTATTCTTAACTCCGTTTAGATGTATTTGTGTCCGTTTCAAGACATTTCTTTGCTATTGTTTGGTACGATTTTGTCGTAACAAAAATTAACATAATGTAAAGCTGCCAGAACACTGAAAATATTGAAAGACTAAAAACTAATGTAATTTAATTTTAAAAACAAAAGGTGTGGGACGGGTAGTATAACAGCCTATTTATCAAATGAATAACTGTGATTGTAAGCTCTTAATTATTTCTTCCTGCTCATTTTCTCTTCATATCAATTTTATTGACAAAATAAGTGTAAAAGTATACTAATTAATTTCAAAAAAGTTACAAAACACATTTTTTTATATATTACCATTTTATTACAGATTAGGATAACTATATATTTTATGAGCCTCGTGAGAGAAGATTAAAAGCTGTGGCGCACTACAGCGGCGATTTTTTTAGCTGTATTTGGATACGTTGGGTAGCTTCGCCGCGCTTCGTCTAAGTGTGCGCATTCTCATAAGAATACAGCAAAAGAATTCGTCGTCGCCGCGTTATGTGTGCGATAGCCGTAAATGATTTTCAATTCATTGCTCCTCCCTATTGTTCAGGAATGATACGATATAAAACTGATCAAAACTGTTGAAAAATGAAATTTGACTAATTTATGAACTTCGAACTTTATTGAATCAACTAATCTCTAGTTGACTGTGTTGATTTGGTTTTAAGTAAATAATATGCTTGTGAACGGGTCACTGGTAACGTAACAACAATTAATGTAAACGTAAGTATAAATAAACCATACAGCGACTTATTATTTAAAATAATGCAACGTTTTGCATTTTGTATTGTCGTAGAACGGCACACACATAATGTTCAAATCTCCAACAATTAATCTTTCACTTTAGGTTTAAATACATGGTTGGAGCATATGCTATGTTTTATGTAATGAAGTGATTGTGGGCACTTGTTGCGTTAGATTTAATAGAAGATTTTTTTGTACGAAAAAGCAATAATAAATGAATAGTTCTATATATAGATATTTGTTGTGAAATTTACAGGATGTTGGGCTCATTAATGTATCAAAATAAGACATCTTGTGGACATTTTTCTTCGATTACCACAAAATTTTATCTGGATATACAGGGTGAAAAGTATTGCAGGAAACGTGATTACGGAAAAAAGGTATGACATTGAGATTTGACGTTTGGTGGGATTAAATTAAAGATACGTGGGCTGCTGGAAAAATTTCTGGAAACTAGTAGGTCTAGAATTGTTAGCGTTTATCAACTGTCATATTTGAAAAATTTGACGTTTTTCGCCTATAATTCTATTGACAGTTCCTATCCATGTGAACTAGCTTTGTTTGTACAGCATTTGAGAAAAAGTAATTTTGTGTAAACATGGAAATCTCGCGTGAAAATTTTCGTGCCATGATTTTTTACGATTTCAAATGTGGTCTAACGCCGAAACAATGCCTCGATCGGCTTCATTTGGCTTTTGGAGATGAAGCACCACCAAAGAGCAGTGTTTATAATTGGTTTGCCGAATTCCAGCGTGGACGTACCTCTCTAAGTGACGAATTTCGTGAAGGTCGTCCATCAACATCCGTTGTTGCCACTAATGTAGATGCTGTGCGTGAAATGCTTGAACGAGATCGACATGTAACATACCGTGAGATTCAAGCATCCTTACGCTTTGACATGAAAGCAATACACCAGATTTTGCATGATCGTTTGAACGTACGAAAGCTTTGCAGTCGTTGGATCCCACACAATTTAACAGAAGCGCAAAAGCAGGGTCGTTTCAAATGGTGCGAAGAAATGCTGAAGAAATTCAATGGAGGTCGTTCAAATTTAGTTTATAACATCGCTACTGGTGACGGAACGTGAATCTATTCGTACGAGCCAGAAAGTAAACAATAATCTACTGTTTGGATATTTCAAAATGAACCAAAACCAACAAAATTGTCCATTCACGCAGTGCTGCGAAGCAAATTATTGCTTGTTTCTTTGGTTTAACTGGACATGTAGCAACCGTGGGTTTAGAGGATCGAGAAACCGTGAATGCCGATTGGTATACTACAATTTATTTGCCGGAAGTCATCGATCAAATGAGAAGAAACAATCGAAATCGACGAATTATTCTCCATCATGACAACGCCAGCTCTCACTCAGCCCGTCAAACAGTTGATTTTTAGTTCAAGAAAAAACTATCTTTAGAGTGGAAAACGTGCTTTAGAAATTGGTTCGAGCGTATGCAAAAGTGTATTGACGTCAAAAGCGAATACTTCGAAAAACAATGATACCGTTTACCAAATTTCATATGCATTTTTTCATACCGTTTCCAGAAACTTTTCCAGCAGCCCACGTAATTGGTAATAATTTGGTGCACCTTCCAACCGAAAGCTCAAACTAGTCAAATTGATTGTGATAACGAACGAAAAGAGATCTATGGAGCATTTTCCACTGCAAGTATTGCACTTTTCATAACCTTGCAGTACGTTTTCATAGTTGACTGTTCTTCGGAAGATCCTCCAATTTGTCGAAACATCTGCACCTACCAATGCAGATTGTCTTCAAATATTTTTACAGTCAACAATACAGCGGCAAATTCAGTTCTAAACTCGTCCAAGCAGTCCACGTAAATACCTATATTTCGAAATGAGTTTCATTTGTTTTGTGTGACCATTGTTTGTCAGAGGCAGCCATCTTGAATTTTTTTAATGGCAACCTAGGTTTAATTTGGTATTATAAGCTTGTATTTCGAATACAACGAAGAAAATTAAAATAATTACAACTAGTTCAAATAGAAGAATAGAAGAAAAAACTGAACAAGAAAATTGAGTTACTTATTTGAATAAAATCACAATAACTGCTGTTGTTGTCCATTCATTTCTTGACAATAACTAAGTCTATCAACAAAGGTGCCCAGTGCATTCTGCAGATGCGCCGGAGGAATATTTGTGATCGCAATTCTAATTCGAACTTCTAATTCATCTAATGTTGTTGGCTTATTACGATACGCAACGCTTTTCAAATATCCCCAGAAGAAAAGTCCGTGGGAGTCATGTCTGGAGACCTAGGAAGCCATTCGTCCCTACGTCCAATCCATTGCCCTGGGAAATTTTGATTTACGAACGCACGAATCTGCTGACCAAAATGCTGTGGAGCACCATCTTGTTGATACCAGACACTTGGATGCAGGGCTTGAGATTTATTTGATTTTGTATAATCTTTTTTTATTTTTGATACAATTTGATTTTGTAGTAGTTTCAATTAATCCACAAATGTTAATGTACCATATGTAAAGAACGGGCCGATGACGTTTCCGTACAATATTCCACACCAAACGTTAAATTTTCTGTAAATTGCTTGTGCGTTTCTAAGTTAATGTGGAGATTAGGAGGGTGCCAATATTTACACTTATGCCTGCTTATAGAACCATTTCAGCTTCAACTTTTTCCATCATAATTTCTGCAAATTGCATCCTGCGATCTAAGAGTTCATGAACTAAATGTAGCTTATAAGGCTGGTGCTTGGACCGCTTTAATATTTTTCTTATTGATTCTTCAGACACATCATGATCTGCTGCAAGTTGCCTGATTGAGGTTTGTGATGTTTCATAAACATCTAGTAAAACTTCAGAGAGTTGAACGACTTTTTACACTTTTTAATTCATCAAATCTTTGCATTGTTCGTGATACCGTAGATCCTTTTGCGATCACCAAATCCAATAATTATTAATAAATCAATGCGTTTAATCACGGACAAATTCATTTTCGTTTACCTATTCCCATTCTGAGTTTATTGTGTAAGAGAGATAACAAATACAAATGTCACAAGAGCAACAAGGAAATTAGCACTTACAGGGAATTCTGTTTACTTTAACAGTAGTGGTTCACGGCCGATATCTAGTCAAAAAAGTATTAGGTTATTCTGCGCAGCCATAGTAAATTGCGATTTGTGAAACTTCACTTTGAATAAAAAAACTTTCGACTGTGTTTTTTATCCCTAGAAAAGTTTATTGTGCGATAAGGATAGATAGAAAAATTTACTAATGTCGTCGAACACGAAGAACCTTAGGGTACGAACATGCTGAAGATGCCACGCCGTTCACCCTAGATGTTTAGGTCGCGCTCGATACCGCGACATCACCTCGATATAAAACAAACGTATATGTTTAAATGAAATCGTGTACGTCGAAGATGTGCGCTGCTATTCACCTTCGATATGTACGGTTGTATTTAAAACTGTATGTTTGTTTTACATCGAGGTGAAATCGTGGTATTGAGCGCGACCTAATCATCGAGGGCGAACAGCGAGGCATCTTCGGCATGTTCGTACCCTTAGGTCGCGGTGGTCGGGATTTGAGATGCGACTAGTAGACGACTACGACAGCCAAAGTTATTTAGTACGAGGGAGGGGGGAGTTGACAGTAGTTTTGTAAGGTTATATTCAATAAGCGAAGAAGTTTAAAAATTTAACATGGTGTTTGTGCATAAAGGATTCGTATTTCGAATAAATCCGTGTAATTGCTTATATTTAATTATTTACCATTTTCACTATAGGCAGCTTTCCTAACATACTATACCATAACCTCTACAATCTATTTCATTTGCAACACATAACAGTTGATAATTCCGACAAGTGTCAACGTTCGTTATGTTCTCCCTTTTAGAAGACAACTACCCCCGTCAAACTTCGATGGTTTGTCCGTCAACTATACGCAGCCTTATTATTAATCTTTGTCAGACAGTATAAATAAACACTTTTATTTCCACAGAAACCAGTATTTTACACATAGAAATACGTGTGTGCGGTTGTTTTGTAAAGTAGGCTGATAACTTCTCAAAATTTTTCTATAAGAATTGACGGTCAGTTGCCCTTAGGGGTCGTGTTGGTTGCCTCACTTACCGCACAAAATAAATGAAACTCATACCAAAATATGTATAATATTTATGTATAATTTAACCCCACCAAACGTCAAACCTAAATGTCAAACCGTTTCTACGTTATCCCGTTTGGTGCAATACTTTTTACGCTCACTGAATATTAATTAGATAAGAGAAATTATGTGTGGTGTTAATTTTATGTTTGCAAAAACATTGGGGGAGTGTCAGCCGTTTCAGACATCTAGAGCAGGGATGGGCACAAACACAAAAGTGTACTTCCATCCTGTTAAACGTAGCAGATACGACGATTGCATTTATTAGGTATTTATTTGCCTGGCATCTGTCTGTGAATGAAATCACTATTCTTCCAAAAAGTGAGAATGGGAATGGCGTGTTCTGGACTCGATAAGCATCGCTAATCTACAGGAAGATTATTTCAAATGAAAAATAAATCTATTAAAGAAAAGTGAACACTAAGGTATGCCGCAGTGGGCCTAAGAAAGTAAAAGTAATTTGCATTTCTTTTCCATTTGTTTTACAAATTCTTATTTTTTAAAAACAGAATCCTGTAGTTTCACCATGCCAAAACACAGGCATCTCAGTTATTTCCATCAAAGAAAAAATATATAGTTAATTTTCTTCCGGATAACCAACCGTTTAATTTATTGGTACCTGTTTTAACTAAGTCATCGAAAAGTAATAAACTACGGGCAGAATTACAAATTCACCAATTACATTAATGGAAAAACAAAATCAGCGATTCATACCAAAAATAGTAAATCAGAAAAATTATAGTTGATTAAGTTTATCTTTCTGTAATATGGAACCATTTCTTCATAGGGCCCCACATCCGTTTATATTAAATTTAGTCTATTTCCAATACGTTTGCCTCGGTTGATGAAACGAGACTACCAGCTTATTTATTTGTGAGATCTAAATTATAACACTCTTTCCCTCACTACAACCATAACTGAAGTCGACTCTTGACCGATGAGAATTTTCCGTTTAAAGTTTAAAAAACTACTTTTTTTTATAATATATCGTCTTACAGGTCTTATATACCGAGTGCCCCAATAAGGGTGGAGACCGGCAATATACAAAAAAAAAACCGTAATACCTACGGGCTTCGGGAGGAAAAAAAATGATAAATTAAAAAAATATTTTATAAGTATCAAAGTTGACCACAAGGGGGCGCAGTCATTAGGCTCAACCGTGGGCTCAACCAAGATTGGTGAAACTGATATTGCATCTAGCAGGTTGCCTCGTTAATTAATTAAATAAATGAAGTAAGCTTTAGGTCCAGTTTTACAATTGCAGCTCAACTTTGAACCGAAGCTTAAATCCTTCACAACAATTGTTGAAATAATCGTCGCTAAGGGTTTAAACCTCAGCTCAAGGTTGAGCTGCAATTGTAAAACTGGACCTTAATCTGTCTCCTAGAGCTTAAGCCCGTTCGCGACGCCGGTTCGCCCCATCGTAATGTATATTTTATAGATCAACGTCGCAAACAGTTCGCAAATATCAAAATCCACTGCATCTCGACATTAAAAATGATCAATTACAATAAAAATCTTTGAAATAATGCAAATCAATAATTATTTTACCTCCCAATGTAAATTTCAATACAATTTCTGAAAATTTCATTCTCAAAATGACATCTGACGCAGACGCAAACGCGAAACTTAATCATGACAAACTTTTTTGCGGACGGTTACGATTCCGCGGTTACCTAGACGAACAGTATCAATTTTTAAATTGCTCAACTTATTAACGAAGGCTGATGTTTTGGCGGTAGTGTAAAAGTTGCGTTATGCGTACGGGCGTCAATCTATAAATCGGCCTTTAATCTAATTCACTAAAAATGGAATCAATTCTGCACCTATTGATCAATTAATGTAAAATTCGGATGAATGTGCTAAATGGAATTTTACACGTGACATGACGCAACAAGTTACGTACCCAAACCTTCCTCTCTAGATCAAGGTAACCCCTTAATACACAGTCCAGCTCTACCAGCCTTAGGCTCAACAGTAAAAATTAATTTTACTAAAATCTCAGAATATAGGTATAGCTTTGATAGTGCCGTCGAAAATTTGAATAATTTCGACATAATTTTCTCTTTTGACTTATTATCGTATCATTATTAATAAGAGTGGAGGATACAGTTGAATTATTAAAAAACATAACTTCTGTGTTCTTTATCACAAATGAGCGAACTTCGGCTCGTTTGATAGAGAATTTTAAGCTGATTTAGTTTGTATTCAATGACTGTGGCCATTTTGTCACCAATTAGTAAGAAGGCGCTATTTGCAAAAGTAATACTTTGTATTTTTTTTATCTGTGGTGGTTGCTCTACGGGGTCCTAAGTCATACTGCGGATCTACACGTTGGCCTATGTATTTTCCGAACAATTGCCCAATCATTTGCATATAAATATGCTATTCACACGGTGGCCAATAATACAATGATAACCATTTGGCCAACGATGGCGATGCTGAAATCTCTTTGATTTGTCGCTTTTTACCGACACCCAGGCGAACACAGACAAACTTGGGCAAATCAAAGCCAGTTAACAACTACACGTTCGTGTTGGTCAAAGATTGACTGGTACTTCGTCCAGTGCGTGGATCCAGCAATACATAGACCTATCAAGACCTCAGGAGCGGGAGTGTATTTACTACTTTGCTGCTAGTATACCCAAGAAAATAAGATCTGTGATTCTTAAGTAGATATTTGCAGTAAAGTTAAAATAATTGATGAAAACGATGGTTAACAGTTGAAAATTGAAGATTAAATATCTGCCGTATGCATACGATAATATCCTAGGAGTAGGAACTAGAAACTAGGATTTCCATTAACGTTTCTCTACAACGTTAGCAGAATCTCTCGGAAATTTTTGGAGTTACTATTATTTTCTACGAAGACAGTATTGCACTGTAAAAAGTAATAATGACTCCAGATTCAACTATCGGTGCAGAAAAGCGTTAATAGAAATATCTGTTATCTGCAGTACAGCTTTAAAGGCCAGAGCAGACTATGCCCGGCCGCAACGCACTATACCGCACAGCAAGAATGTACCTTCAAACATTTATATATAATTGCGGCCCGCAGTGGCCTATCTCAAGGTTGGTAAAATTAATACTGCATCTAGCAGGTTGCCTCGGTTCCCATTTAAATGTGTAATTAGATCCTCCCCCCCCCCCCCTTCCTCCTGAAAAGTAACTCGTGACACCACATGAAACTTTTATTCGTCACTGTGAATTAAATAAAGTGAGTTTAAATCTACCTCCTAAAGCTTAATCTAATTTACTAAAAATGGACTAAAATCGGTTGTCCTATTGATCAAATAATGCCAAAATCTCATTCATATGCTCAATGGAATTTATCATGTGACGTGACGTAACGAGTTACGTACCCAAATCATCCCCTCTGGATCAAGGCAACCTTCTAATACACAGTCCAGCTCTACCAACCTTGGTCTGTCCGTATATGCGTTAGTCTATACAAAGTTGCGATGCGGCGGGGCCCGGTATAATCAGCGCTAGCCATAAAGGCCAACGCAAACTGGGCCGCACGGCATTTTATCGCACTGCAAAAATGCAGGATAAGTATGTGATATTTCAGCACCGTCTAGTGGTCATCTACTCTAACAGAAAAAAGAGAAAATAAGAGGAAAGGCATACTGGGTCAGGGCGCATTCTGCGGCAAAAAAAAACGCAGGGAATCGTTTTCATATATTTTATTTACGAACTATCGAATGACATGTATTCTAGAGGCACCAACTCATTTCAATTTATATCTGACAATAACTGAAAAGAAATGAATTGATACGTAACCTTAGCAACCACCGAAATCCGCCAGTTCAATATGCCGCACAGTGGTAAATTAACGGAAAAAAGTCATTTTTCGAAGTGTTTGTAGCACGTTTTATTAGTAGTATATTTAAGAGCTAAAAGAAGATGGATTATCATTTAACAAAAAAATAAGGTATATATAAGAAACAGAAGGTCAGGAAGACTTTGAAGTTCAGTGATACAAAGAGACAAAAATGAGAGTCGAGTATTAAGAGAATTCATATGCATGTATACGCAAGTAGAATAAAGTTACAAAAACAATTACAAGTTTATAATTAGTAGGCATCCTTTCTGTATTTATTTGTGTTGGAGTCGTCGAAATGTAGGGATACAATTTAAAATTTTGAGTTGTTACGTAAAGTACTGCATTTTATGGAAGTGCGCAAATTCGTGTAAAGTTTTTCCTTAACAGCTCCGCTTACCTCCACTTTCTGATTACAACCAGTGTATTCCTTACATCTTATGAAAAATATAAAAACTTAGCTGCCACTAGCTGCCCCTTGCTAATTTATAAAGCAAAAAGCAAACGAATGTTTTGGTGACGCGCAGTTTCTTAGCGTTCAGTATACATACATATATTAAGGCTTGGACATTGTTTCACTGCACCAATTGTGTCCGGAATTTTGTCAACAGGCAAGTCAACAGGAGTGTATTATTATTATTATACTATTTTCTGAAACTAATTTAGTTTCTTATTAATACTTACTTGCTTTTGTGGATCACACAAATTAATATTAGTACCTCACTGTTCTCGTTATTTGCTCATATTTGCGCTATAATTGATATGAATTAAATTTATTAAGCCAGTCTTTTTAAAAGTTACTTTAAAGAATTATAATGTTTTCATAATTATTAATTTGAAAGAAACTATAAAAGCGATTCTGTTACACACATAATGTACAGGATTTTTGGTTATATTTTGAACAGTACCTAAACACTTTATTTTCAGACGTATCAAAAAATGTTAAATATAAACGTTTTAGTAATTTAATTAAACCGGCAAAATTTACTAAAAACGAAAACGAATGAGATCGGAAATGTAACAAATGAGTGTCGACTTTGTCATTTTAAATTATATGTTTCTCCTAATTCCAAAAATATATAGTTTGCCTATGTTTGGTTTCAAATTTTTTGCAATAATTAAGTTTGAAATTATCATATTTTGGTATATTTTTATTAATTTACATCATTACATCAGTAATTTGTCTTAGCTGTTAACATTTTGTATTATGAAATGTCCCAGATTAATAGTTGTTTAATTAAAATTAACTTTTGTCACATAAAATTAAATTTCTTATAAATCCAACGCCTACTATATCTCCATAAAATAAATTAAAAAGTATGAAACCAAATATAGGCAAACTATATGTTTTTGAAATTCGGAGAAAAATATCTTTTTTAATTCGAGAAAATATACTTTATTATTATTCATTAAAAATAACAAAGTCGGAACTCATTTGCTACATTTCCGATCTTCATTTGTTTTCGTTTTTATAAAATTCTGGTAGTTCAGATAAATTCCTAAAATATTGAAGTTTAACATTTTTTGATATGTTTGATAATAAAGTGTGTAGGTACCATACATAATATAAGCAAAAATCCTGTACATCAAACGGTGGCTTCTGATGCAATGAGTGCGAGGGTGAGAGTGCCTCTGGCATATAAAACGTTCAGCGGCGACGTTGAAATCTACCCCGCTGCTTTATTTATCTTTATACTGGTTTTTACCAGACATCCTAGGAATGCTCGAGCTTTATTTATCGCTAATTTTCGTTATTATGACACCCAACTTACACTTCAAGTCATACTAAACCATAATCACAAAATTGTTTACTGTTCAAAATTTCATTTACTTATGTCATCTAATTGCAAAGTTATTGATTTTTTCCGCAAATTAGCCGTTTTTACCCACTGTAAGCCGTAACGGTCAATTGAACAAAATAATTTTTTTTTCTTGGATAACTTTTTATTAAAAAATAAAGCTTAGATCTCTATAATGTACTTACAATTTTAAGTTCTTCTTTAGTTAGATATAATACAAAGTTACTTAAGTAAATTAGTAACGATATTCTATAATGATATTCAAACTAATAAGGTTGATCTGCATATATTTGGTACAGATGCATCCGTATTGGCACATCATTAACTGAAATATTCTTTGGCGGCCTAATATGACTCGATCTGCACGCAAATATAACTGGGCATTATTTTTCCAATCAGAGCTTTGTAATTTCAATGAACTTGAACACGCTCTACTATTTGACTGATGCCACCAAACTTTTTCGTAGCTTTTCTTTATTTCATGAAAACAATCTGACTATGAGGAAAGCTTGCTTTAATAAAAGCAACTGAAATTTTTCAGACTAATTTGTCATTATGTGGTATTGATTCACGTTATTATATTTCTTAGTACAACCGTTGCTCGTGATATGTGTAAACAGAATATGAAAAGGGAAAAAAACACTTTAGGTCGAGTTGCAAATGTTCGATCGCGAATTAGTTGTAATGTAAGTAAGTGATTGTACAACAAAACAAATAAAATAATTGGAATTATTTAGAAACGAGAAACTTGCGTGTTGTTGATTCTAGTCCAGGAAAACTACCGTAAGTAGGGCTTTAAGATTCAACCTGTTATTAGTAGGAACAAGACCTAGAAACTTGTAGTACCGGTGCGGTATTATAAATCGTCCTTGCGGCTGAATACTTGCGTTACGTTTCGTTCCGGGGCGAAAGAATTCCGGAAGGCTCGCGACCTTGACGCCACCAGGTCCGGCGACGTTCGCAGGTACACACCACCACCAGCAGAGTGCGCCTTCCACCAATAGTAAATCACTAGGTGGAGACAAGGTTTTATAAAGTGCGGTGAATGTTCGACTCGTTGTACCGTGGTAAAAATAGGCCAGTGTGAAGTAGTGCTTGTGAGAGGACAGACGTGTTTTAGTGTTTAACTATAATTACTATGGACCTAAAACAACGGTATCTACTACTTGTGGCTACGATATGGCTACTTACCGCCAAAACCACCGAGGCTGTTCGCGTAGGGCAGAAGAAGAAAGGTGAGTGGTGATTACTTAGAGCGCCAGGAACCTCCACGTGCATTTTTGGATTTTAATGTGGAATTTTATGAAAGACGCGCGGTCTCAATTAGTGACTATTGAAGAAATAGTGTATATACCACACGACTTACTTAATACCAAGCGATGAACTAAATTATCAAATTGAAATTACGAGCAACAGCTGCGATGTGAGTTTACCTTCGTTCTTATTGGCGTCTTTCACTACGAGTGTGGGTACTTTAATAATCGTGTTCTAAACACCGCGTGTAATATACACGTTAAAAGATTAATGCATCTTACCTAATTTACAATTTTAATGTGATTTTTTTTATTGAATTTATAATTACCCGAAGGTCGTTCCTCCTAAGGATAATAATCAAATTTCTATTTGAGTTTACGAATATAGGGAAGAAACCTACAAAAATTCACAAATCTGGAAAGAAGATGATTATGATTAATAGTTATTATGCTCTAGATATTAGGAAGAAAGGAAATTCAACAAAAATATATGTCTTATTATAAAACATAATAAAAGTAGAACGAAAACATTTTGTCACTTAAAGGTATCATCCTGCTCCTTGCAAGGGTTAAATGTTATATTACATTAGTCAAGAATATTTATATGGTACTACTTTCATTTAAAAATTTAATTGGGAGTCTGTTTAGTAGAAATAGATATATTGATATTACATGCCTTTATGTAATGTAACTTATAATAATTGGTTAAATAATAAATGATAAATAAATTTAATTATATTTCTAGAAAATAAACCAAAAAAATAATAGATAATAATATTGTGTGATGTAAATAATAATTAAATAATATTACAATAAATTATATAAATTATTATGAAAATTATGCTCAAAATTTTTGGAAATTTAATTTAATCAAAGGACGCAGAAAAGGATTAGAATAACGAAAACCAAATTAACAAAGTAAAAGTAAATTTGAAAAGTTCTAATATAAAATGTTTACTTTTATATTGTAAAATATTTAAATACTTTAAATAGGCATGCTGAAAATAAATCTAAGAAATTATTAAACTTATTTCTTGTATTATTAAATAATAATAATGGCTTTTGCAGAAAGTCAAATATTAAAAAAAATTATAAAATGGAATAAGCCTATGCAATAAAACTCACCTGTAAAAGAGTAGTTTAAAATGAAAGCTCGTCCTTTATGTTGAAATTGTGTAAATCCCCGAATGAAAATGCTGCATTGATATGTTGTGGATACTATTCTGTGCATATCGTAAATTCATATCTTACAAATTAGATTGGTACAATCGAAATTTTGAAAACTTTTACTTTTCGTAGAGCTTTATATGTATTAAGATATCAGAAGTAATAAGGCAGAAAGAGAATAAAAATATATAGTTATTAACACAAGGATATCTCATATTTTTGTGATTAAAAGTACATGCAGATTATTTCTGGATTAATCTCTCATTTTTTAAGTTAATTTCTTTAACTTGTATATTTAACTTAGTTTTATATTAGTTAAGTTTAAACATTCAGTTATAAGAAACCATTGTCGACGGAAATAGAATCATGAATAGATTTGAGTATTTATTTCTAAAATTAAAATGCAGAAATTGACGATAAATAAACTATAATTATAATAAAGCAAACTATTTGAAAGAATTTGAACCAAAACATTCAGTATAATTATGTATGTTTTTGTCCTGCAATATTGTCATTAATTGTTAAAACATGTAAAAGACAAATTTGGAAAATATTAAAATCTCAATTGTATATTAAAGTGAATTTTACAAACAAAAGAAATCATTAAAATATACCACGAAACAAAATGAATTAATGAATGAATTAATAGTATTTTATTTGCGAAAATGTTAATTAACAAATAAAACGCTTGTACAAGCTTCATTTACTTCAGAACAATGTTTTGATTTTTTTCTGGGAAAAGTAGTTTCAATCATTTTACGTACCTAAATAAAAGTTAAAATGTTCTCGCTGGAATAACAAATAAGTGTAATAATTCTATGTGTTTTCATTTTATTTTTATTTTTTTTGGAACGAACAGAAAATTTGGTAGGTAAAAGGTGAACCAGATTCAGCTCTCTGGCAGTGTCGGATGCAAAAGAGTTATTTTCTGAAGACTGTTATATTTTGCTTTTGTTATCAGAGAGTAATATTATAATTATTTATTTACGAATAGGTACTTCATAAAATAATCACACCTATTCCTTATTTGTGCCGAGTTTAGAGTGGTATTATCCGTTTTTAATAAATTATTTCTCTCTTTGTAAATAACACAGCTAAATGTCGACTTTCAACTTAGTATTCGAGTAAAAATAATTTTATATTTAATTTTTTTTTATACTTTTAAAAAGTATATGACGGGGTGACACTATCATTTCTTTAAGCCATTGGTATATTAAATCCGTTCGGTATGTACGTACGAAAAATGGCTGGAGCTTTTGCTACAATCTAGTAAATACCAGATGATTTAAGCTCCCGTAGTTCAACTTTAAAATATTTGAAATGAGAATTTTATACGCATCAAAGCTTAAACCGATTTGCCCAGCATGTACTTTCCTTGTTGTTCACTTTCCTTTGCTTCCTTTACAAATAATTTGTTTTACCCACGCACATCTACATTTAACAAAGCATTATAACTCGACAAAAATTTGTAATCGCCGACAGCAAAACTTTAACACACTTTTCTTTGATGCTTCATTTTTAAAGCTTTTATTCTATTCTTGTGCTTTTTTCCCTAAAAGTCCCAGTTTTCGCTGGCGTTTCTAATTTACGGGCACCTTGCTGTTATGCATTTACTTGCAATTTTACTTTCTTATTTCTTTTTCTTGTTTAATACCATTTTATATAGTGCACTGTTAATTACTGGCAAATTACTGTTTGGTGACTACATTATTTATAAATAATACATCTACTTGTTCTAGTTTTTCTCTCTCTGTATCTTTATTTTTATTTAAGCACCGGTTATGCTTCTAAAAAATGAAAAGAAAAATACTCTAAATTTGTTTTAAGTCATTATTTGTCACTTTTTTGAATTTTTCTAAATGTAATTACCCATGCTCGGCCAATATTTTGAATATCTTTCAGGAAATAAACTGTTTCGAATGGAAAAACAAAAAATATTGATGAAAATCTTTTACATTTTGGTGTTCTTCCAGTTACGTATTACGCCTTTCGATAAAAGTAAATAAAATGTAAAACGTAGACAATTATGTTTTAATTATACATTTCATTTATTCAAGTAAAAGATGTTAACCTCATGTATAAATTTACGTACAATTTTTCGTCTAAAAAATAAATATAAGAAAAAAGTGGCAAATTACTGTTATTAGCAACTTCGTCATCTTCTGCTACTGTGTCACTGTGCCGAGTTAGGTGAACCTGTTGCAGATCCTTGACGACATGTCAACTATGTAGCGGTAAAAACACTATAAATAGCAAACGGCATCGCTACATGAGTGAAAAAACTTGTAACATTGTAAAATTGTTTCCAAATTTTTATATTCAAGTTGTGTGTGTACTCAATTCGAGTAGGTATTAAGAATCCTGCAATAAAACCATATACTTTATTGAAAGATTCGATAATATTATTTTAATATAGAACAAAGAGGAAAAATGGAGCTGATATCTTTCTTTAAATGAATTAGGGTTCCCTAACAGGCAAGAAAATAATTTTCTTTAAGGCATAAGAACAAATAACGTAAGTCTCAATATTATTTTTAATAGTAAAAATAAATTGTACTTTTTTTTATTTTGTGATGTCCTTAAATTCATAATTTATTTTCTTAATAACAAAACTGACACAAGAGCATTAAATTAAACACGAAAATTGATTTTTTTTTAAATTGCTGTTGAAAAATATTATAAATTTTGCCATTATAAGAGGTGCTAGTTATTACAAATTATTATTACAAAGGATATGCGTAAAAGGTTCAATTTTAATAAATATACTAAGAACTTCCCTTCGGGAGATATTTAAAAAAAACAAAAATTATGTTCTCGTAGTGAAAATCATCGAGTTGAGAAAGTGATTTATCGGAACTTTTATTAAACATAAACTTATTTTCCTTATACAGGATGCTGCGTTTTGAAACGCAACATTGGAAATCCTATGTTAATTTAAAGGTGCTCCAATATTGGCTTCCCTAATTATTTTACAGCAAAATTCGTTTTCATTCGCTCAGTTTCAAGATATTTAAAGAAGATCAGTAACGAAATTCAATTTATACCAAACTATCAGCACGGCCTCGATCAGTAAATGTTAAAATAAATTATTGGAAAATGATTCTCTCTCGAGCTTTTTCAAAAACGACTATATTTATTAATTGTCTGTCCAATTTTCTCTATCATTGATCAAGGTTGTGCCGATAATTTGGTTTAAATTGAATTTAGTAGCAGAATCTTTTTATTTGAAATATCTTAAAACGCAGCTTATGTAAAATTGTCAAACTCCAATATTTGAGCACCTTTAAATTAACACGGTATTTCCTATATTGCATTTCAAAATACAGCACCCTGTATATCTTTTTTAATGAAAACTTTCAGATCTCATAAAAATTAAGTGTTCCATTCTCTTAAAATCTTTCACCATTTCTCGAATCTTATGTAGAATCGTTTTCTAGTTAATTACAAAAACGGTTTAAATGCTTCTAAATAATAAAATAAAAATAAATTCGGTTATGGTTAAGCAAAGTTTCATAATACACCAATTTTGAAAATATACTCAGAGTCATCATCACGAGAGTTTTATGGAGAACAATGGTATAGGTATGATATGATTGTTGCCATCTATCTTGGGAATTAATTTCATACAAAGTTATAATATACTAGCTTGCCACTTTATGTGAAAGTACACCAATTGGAATAGAGAAGATTACATATACATGCTGGTCCCTATATAAATTACCTAACACCGACTAGTAATTAATTCACCTCGTCAAAGCGAGTGGGAAAGTCTAGTACATATTTGGATCCAATATTGTTTGGAAAAAAATAATAGCCACATGTTGAGAGCTGTTGGTTTCTAGTTACCTACGACTTTACAGAATGCACTATTCAGTGATATCTAAACATTTTTAGCAAAATTAGTATATAGTTTTCTTTTAATTTTCTAATAGTACCACTAGATTTTTCATTTCTTTACTCAAGCTGAGTTACCGGTTTAAGTTATGTTAAGGCACGTTATATCGGAACCAGCCGCTATATTTTCATCGTCAAGCAATTCTGCCCTACACTAAAAAAAAACAGTATCTCTCTTGTTAAACAGAAAAACTTTATTATTATATTTTTTTATACGTATACGATTATGATTTGCCTATATCATAGTTATAAACAAAAGTAGATTACATGCTGTATAGTAGTTTATCTTCTAATTGTAAATTGTAAACAAGCGTTATAAAGTATTCAATTCGCCAAATGAAATTAAAATCAGACACATATAAAATGTATTTGCATCGGTACATTGATAACACTGTCTTTTTCTTTTGATTTTTCCTTTTTGTTAAGTACTCGTCGCTTCCAATTTGTAAAATGACTGAAACATCATATGACAAATTCCGAAATATAACTATTAGGTAATAAAAGCAAAAAATCAAAAGAAAAGTGATGTTGCTTAATAAAGATGATGCACTTTTCGAATATAACTGTGACTAAAAAAAAAAAATAATTTGACTCATTTCTCGAAGCAGCGTTCACATTTATTGAAAAGAGATTATACAATCGACAGAGCAGTGTATTTTTAATATACGACCGATACGCCCACCAAAAAATCGTTCGAGAACCTTTCCCTTTCGTTTACGCAAGAGTTCGAACGGGTACAATGCAAAGTCAATCTTATCGATATGTAAAGTTCGAACGTACGGTACGCCGAGTGTAAAAAAATCGGCACTCAATTAAAACGAAAGCGCTCAACTGCTGTGCAAAGTTATTGACTTGCCTTTCCAGATATTAATACATGTAACTGTAAACTGCGCCTAGTATCTCATTACGATTTCCTGAAAATTACTAGAGCAATCACCAATTTATTGCTGAAAACCGAGGCGGCATAAAGAATTTAGTCGGGTGTGTGTCACAGTTCAATGAATACGTACTAGAAGTTACAGTGTGTTAAAGCAAGCAATCTTTCATGGAGTTGGAAGTGTACAGGATTTATGAGTGGAAATGTAAAGCATTGCCTAATAGGAATATTAAACAATAAGTCCTAGGAAAAGTACAGTGAAACAGTGGTGCTATCTAGTTTAGTGAAAACAGTAAAGGAATTATTTTCTGAGGGAATTGTTATTATTGACTGATTGTTTAAGTAATTATAGTGTGAAGCATTTCGTAAATATTTTGAGTTAATTATATAAAAAAAAATGTTTTAGCAAATTAACCGTCTGATAAGACAAAACAATATTTATTTTGTTTAATCTTTGAAATAAACTTAAAAACGTTAAGTAATTGTACAAGAAATGCTTAATATTTTATGGAATTTTCTGTAATACTACGCAAATTAATTTCCAAAACAATGCGTTCTAGCCAGGGCAACAAATATTTACTTTCAAAATCGTCAGTTCATAACTGACTGTTGATCAGTCGCTCGAAAATGATACGCATCTTTATTATCATTGTGGTTAGAGATAAATCCATTCTAGAAAAACATTCAAAATTATGAAGAAGTGCGCTTTCGATTATAAAATACGTTTCAGTCATTGATTTTCTAATATTCTTTGCATGAGCCTAATTGCGATATAGAACAAACGGTTTAAATATTCAACATTCAATAATGAACATTCCGTGAGTTTCAAAAAGTTGTTACGTATGACGCGACCCAAATGTTTATCAATTTCTAGAGTGTTTGGATTTCTCTCTGGCCCTTACTGAACACTTGGTATAATTTTAATATTCAAATTTTATTTTATTTTATTTTTTCTGTAACATGATTTATTTTTTGAAAATCTATGAAACAAATTTTTGGCCTCTAATTATTGTCCTGGAAATGGGAAACTTTAAGAGTTTTGAAACTCAACATATCGTTGTGCATAGTACATTTAGAAGGAAAAATACAAACTAATTGCATTAAAAAAAAAATATACATTCACGGACAAAAAAGACCGGATCACTTCAAATTTTCCAAATTATTTTTCTATGCTTAAGTTTAATACAAATCTGGAATGGGATACAAGTAACAGGTTTAGGGTTCATAAAACTAATGGTGATAATTTGATAATATCTTTAAAAATTATAAAATAATAGGGATAATTCTGAGAATAACCAAAGAACAAATGCAAACAAAAGTAA
The DNA here is from genome assembly GCA_036172665.1 of Prosopocoilus inquinatus. NCBI lineage: Eukaryota > Metazoa > Arthropoda > Insecta > Coleoptera > Lucanidae > Prosopocoilus > Prosopocoilus inquinatus. The sequence goes on from CM069870.1 coordinate 50,647,863, forward strand.
ATTTAAAATAACATTTCTTGATGATAGTTGCTATAATAACGCGTATTTCTGCCTCTAGCTCGTATTACGTCTTATTACGTATTTATGCTTCTTTTTTTATCTGTCGTGTTTGCCCAAAGAGGTCCTAAGTAATAGACTTGTCAGGACCTCAGGAGCAGGAATGTATTTTTGTGTGTGTAAAGTGTTCCATGGCTTTGTTACTTTCAAACCTCCTTGCCCTTGAAGGAGAAGTAGTGTCGAATTTTCTCCCTTCTACACTAAAGGGTACCTGTAGTGAGTAACAACCCTCGAGAAATATCTCGCGCGGATGCGAACCCACGACCTTACGATTGCAAGGCCGGTCCTTTACCACTGGACCGTTCAGACGTCTGGTAACAGTTTAAGTAATTTCCTGTGGAATATTTTCCCATTCTTCGTAAAGAACATTTCACAGATCTCCTGCGGTCTGTGGTGCAATTTTTCGAGCCCTCACTCGTCGTTTGAGCATGTCCCATACATGCTCTATGGGATTTAAGTCAAGACTACGTGATGGCCATATCATGATTTCAATACCGACGGTATTAAAGTATTGTTGCGTTATCCTTGCTGAGCGGTGACAAGCTTTATCATGTATTAACACGAATTCCTCGCCTATAAAGGGTGCATCTGGTACAACATACTCTTTCAAAATGTTTGTTTCGTACCTGTGAGCAGTTAATCGACCATTTTCAATGAACACAAGTTCCGAGCGAGCGTGGAAAGACGTACCTGCCCACACCATAACGAAATTCGTATTGAACGGTGTTCTCTCGAGGACTTTACATTCAGTATACCGTTCTCCAATCCTCCTCTCTGGCGTCCATCTGGGGATTGCAATGCTATTCTGGACTCGTCAGTCATTAGTACGTTATTCCACTGATGGTTCTTCCAATGCAGGTGATTTTTAGCTAATTCTAATCGGTTACGTCGATGTTGTCGGAGGAGTTCTGGACCTGTGGCAGGTAAGTTTGCTTCCCCAAACCTTCTAACTGTCCATTCGCTCACATTGGTAGCAAGACGATTTCTAGCCGAAACAGCAGTGAGCTTGCTTGCTTCTAGTATAGGTATTAGTTTGATGATAGCGAACAATGGCTCATTGAAGATTTGTATAGGAAGCATTAAGAGTTCTTGCAGCATAACGAATGCTGCGATCATCTTCCACAAGAGCTAGACATTTTGCAATGTCTTCTGCAGTCACCGTCGTTTTATGCCGTATTTTAAAGCCTTATGTCCATTAAAAAAATTAACACAGAAAAACGCTTTCCGTTGCAAAACAAGAAAACAACAATTGCACTACTCTAGAAAAACAACAACAGAAATGTCGATAAAGTCGACATAAACTTTGTTTAGAAAGATCATGTAACACTTTTAAATATCGTAGCTATCTTGATCGTCATGAAATATGTATGTTGCTGACAACAAAATTCGAAAGACTTTGTGACTCGCTTTTTTTGCCGATGAGTTTATGTTCAGTCGGGGGAAACAACTCGAAAGTTTTAAACTTAGTTAACTATGGTAACTTATAAACCTTCACATTTAATAAAATGAATAATCATTCTGTTTATAATTAAAAATACGATCGACTATTGCCCTTACCCTATTACGCAAAAGTGCAAATAAAATTTAATTAAATTTAATTAATAAATTATTAACAATCAATTCATTTTTGAATAAAACCGTGCCTTCCTTTTAGCAATTCACTTGATTCACTCCCAAAACGTGTTTTACTAATTTTTCACAAAAAGTATGTATGTACATATGTAGGTATGCATAACTTAGGTAACATTTTTTTGTAAAACGATCGACTACTGCATTTGTTGCATCAGCACGACGCAATTCTAATAATAAGATCAAAACAAAAAATAAGAACCTAAAGGTGAAATTTTCCCGTAAATCCCTCGTGCTCGCCAAATTCATATCTAAAATATTCAAGTATTTGGAGTAATAGTGGAGTACTTCATACCAATACATCATACAAATGTAATAGTTATTTTGCTTACAACTATTGCCACACTAAATAAAATGATAAATATAAAACAAAATAAATAAACCAAAATAACGGTTCTTAATATTTGGTCAGCCTTTCGATTGAGTTATGAAATTCAAATGTCCGGGCTTTGCCAAAATATTACATGCTTCTTCTACAGGCTTCACTGTTTTCCATTTGATCCACTGGTCGAAAGTTTTCTCTTACATTATTGCCAGTATGACGATACATTCTTATGAATTCAATTTGACAAGTTACTTTTGACAGTAAATTAATTAGAAGAGTAACGACTATCATCAAGGAAGCTTCACACTATCGAAATAATCCAAAAATTTGTTATAAAAATTGCCCAGCTTTATGAATCCGCAACTTTACGAACATAAATTAATATTTTTATAAACATTTGGCAATGAATATTCTTTCTAATAAAATTATTAAACGATAATGTTTCAATATCTGAAAGTAAGGAAACTAAGAAATGTTACTCCCGATGTACATGTTCTACTATTCCTGTCACTTCTATGCACATGTTGCCATGAATTTTATTTTTTTAACTCTGCTTTTACAGCTAATTCCAGTTTTTCGACAATTTAATTTATGTACTCGTAGTATGCAGTATTAAAAATTAAATTGAATCAAAAACTATCTGAAATAACAAAATGTGTTCGTCGGACTTTGATGAGGATTTCGAGCAACAGCAACAGCCAATGAATACCAAAACTTGTATATTTAAATAAATTATACAATCACAATTATTATACTGTTGACAGTAAACATTAACAAAAGCACATTGTATACTACAAACGTAGCTTGCTTAATAGTAGGAGTAATATATTCCGGGATATACAACGTACTCTGATCGCCAAAGAATGAATGAAAACACAATTCATTCTAATACTTCCCCCCGATTCAAGAACGTTAACTTCTTTGCTTGCATTGTAATATTTTGCATTCCACTCATACTTATACATTTTTCTAGTTTGGGTTTGGGAACAGATTTCGTGAACATATCTGCAATGTTGTTGTCACTGGAAATATGTTCGACTCTGATTTGTCCACTTTAAGTTACTTCACGAGTAAAATGATGACGAATAGCGATATGTTTGCTACGAGCATGTGTCACAGTTTTAATGTTCCAAAATTATCGTTGTAAAATACAATTGTTTATTAAAACACTGAACCTTAGTTCACTAAGAAAAGAAGTCCAGTAAATCGATTCTTTGGCTCCTGTCGTCAACCCCATGTATTCGGCTTCAGTAGAAGAAAGGGCTGTACTTATTTCCTGGATTCAAATGACAATGGACAAACACTCAACATGAAAGCGTATCCAGAGTAAGATCGTCGATCATTAGGACAGCTTTCCCAATCGGAATCAACATATCCCTTCAGCGGATTCATATTAGCTGTATAAGTCAAACTAAGGTCGATGGTTCCTTTCAGGTATCGCACTACTCTTTTTGCTGCAATCCAGTGAGCTTTTCCGTAACATTATTGAATTGACATAGATAACTCGCAGCGAAACTTATGTTTGGTCGCGTGGTTTTTGCCAAATTCGTTTTAACGGTGTACTATCTCTGAACCATGTGGCAGTTCAAAAAAATCTTGTTTCAAATATTTATCATAGAAATTGAACCAAATCGTTGGAACAAAAGAAAAGACAGTCTAAAACAGCCTTATTGCATTCATTCATTTATGATAAATATCATTTACAATAATAATATTAAATTATCTTCTTCTATCATTCTGTAAAACAATTCAAGCAAATAAAACTACATGTAATAAACATGTAATAGCATCTAAATCATGTTAATTAAATATTATTTCCGTAGTTTTTCTACTAATTAAGGCAGAAACAAGCGTTCAATTCGCCTCCGATCCTTGAACTTTATTGAAACAATGATCGTGCTTAAATTTTTATCGCTGTTATTTTGAAAGTTCGTAGTTCAAGCCGCAAAAATTGTTTGAAATATCAAATGCACCAATTAGAAATTTATCGTATCGCTCTATTAAGCAAAGCTGCCCGGTTTGTATATGGAAGGAATAACTGGCGGCGTTTCTAAACATTAACCGGTTGAAGTAATTGCCGAACAACAATAATTTTCGTGAATAAAAAAAGTGAAATAAGGCAACTAGGCTAGGGGATATGAGCTAATCACTTTTACATCGTTAAAATAGCAAGCCAATGTCAAGAAAATGGAATAAACGAAATTAATGTTACACCGTACATTCCATTTCAGCTTGGAAACATACGTATACATATATGTATCTTGCGCGTTTTGTCTGAAATGTTTTGAATTTTGTATAAACTTTATATTTAGAAATAGACGTGATGTAGTAATCTTCCGTTTAATATTTTTTATTTTGTATACACTGTTCTATCTCTACCGTTTTTCAAGTTTTAGTGAAACATATGGTATGTGCATGCACAATAGCAGGAATTTTAATATTTTTGCTTTTTGTGTCCTTTGATATTAAAAATAATCTAGCGAATTGTTTTGAATTTTTTACAAGATTCGGTTCCGGTTTTTGAACAATTTAAATAATATAATATTACAATTAAAAAAAAAAAAACTTACCTGTAGAAATGGAATGTGTTCTATTTGAAAACAATAGCTGCAGCCCAATCATTTCTTGTTCCAAATAATATTGTAAAAATGGAACTAGGTCTTGTACAAGAAATGAGGTAATCTACAACGGTGCTTAGAGTACTTGAGCCACTTAAGCAATCCTCATTAATTTACGAATTTACAAAATAATCCTGTCTCATAATATTTCCTTGCTCAGATTATATTTTATAATACTTTCACACAATTGGCCTGTTTCTTATAATGTTAGAAACATATACGTTGTTCCCCGGTTTTGAGAAAATATTAAAAAAATTCTATTTTTTTTTGTAACTCAAACATAAGCAAATATATTTCATTTTATGATAAGTGAAGTTGATTCTTATCCGATGATGAGAAATATAAGCAATTAGTTTTTTTTAAGGATAATAACAGTACGAACTTCATTTTTTTAATGTTTATAAATAAAGCAACTTACTAATTATTTTGAAGGTCGCATTTCGAAAACCGCTGACTTTTGGTTTGCGCAAAACCTCGTATGGGAGTATTTTAGTGATTAGCAACGACTCTTTTGAAGTACCTTTTTGCTCTGTCTTCATCGTTACTATTACTTTACCTAGTTGGCCAGATTTAAACTCCAAAAAAAATCAGTCCTACAAAAAGGTTAATTTTAATAGCCTCTATCACTGGTAAAAGTTCTATACTAATTGCGTTATTAATAAACAAGTCTTCTATATCGTCATGAAAAGTGAAAAGTGTAGATAGCTGGAAACGACGAAGGAATGGTGAAACGAGCAAGGGACAATATAATGTTCAAGAGAGAGATGGAAACAATGTAGATCGAAGTTTATCCACCGAAGAAAAATAACACAGAAAGAGTTAAACTTACAGACAATTTGGAGTAAACATACAACATAGCTTAGTTTAAAAATTTCTGAAAATCTTAAATTTCAAATACATAATAGACTTATTGCTCGATTGGGTAATTACTACAATCAAGGATATCGCTGATTTTTAATTTGAGCATAGATAAGGAAACTCCTTTTAATTTAAATCGCCTTCGGAAATGTTTATTTCCTTCATCAGAACAAAATCGATATCAAAGATATTTACGAAAGCCCGACTCTGAGCTTCTTTCATCAAATTGACTGCATCCCAAATCAGAATGTCATACAATATTTTACCTACGACCTAATTTTGTTGTGTTTGTTGTCGCTTTGCGTCGTTGTCAACAATGTCAACATAAATCATTTAATAATGAGAGTCCCATTTGATTTACATTGGCTTTTTACACACAATTTAATTCATTTACGTACGATTTATTTAACGTAGATCTTAACACACAATATCTTAGTAAATAATTAAAACCATTCTGTTGCTGCTATACATACATACAGGGTGTTCTTTTACTGTGTGAAAATAAAAAAACCCTCAGTGTAAGTACATAAAATGCTACCTTCTGTGTGTATTTTCCGGTGGTTACCGTACTATAGCCAAAAAAATTCGGAGGGACCACTTGTTTGGAACTGTTGAAATGTGCGAGAAAGAAATATAAGCAAGGTTGCAACGCCCATAGTCGACACCGACACCACGCTGATTTCCACTTCACGCCCATTACATAGTGTTTCGTAATCACTGGGCGATATCAGTAAACGATATCGAGTAAACGATTTTAGTAATTATTTTATTTAAAATTTTAATTCACTGAGGGAATTAATGTTACATTTATTTAAATACTGGACTACCTTAAGCGCGTCAATCGAAGAGGCGGCCAGCATTGAAAAAACACACTTAAGAAATTGAAACGCTATTTATTTATTACTTGTGAAAAATAAAACGATGGATGTCGATGATGTGATTATTTAACTCATCCGCAATTTTAAAGCGCATTTTTCGTTCAGTAATTATAATCGTCGGCTTATAATTTGAAAATACTTAAAAATGTTATTACTTACTTGGAATGAGGTTATTTTAATAAATCCAGGCGGAATAAATTAATTTAATTAAATTAAAATGTTTATTGATCGGAAGATTTCGTAATCGAATTAATTGAATCTATAATTTGTAAGATCGATTCTTTTTAATACTTCGTGATGAAGAATATAAACTCACGTAAACCGAAAGTTTTCAAAATTCGTTTTCTTTCGCATGCAGAAATTTACCAAATGGCTGTGAGACTTCCGGCAGGTCTTTTTCCTGTTTGCAAAAGCCATTACGATGTGTTAATACGCATCGTACGAATCAAACATATTATGTTCGTTCACGACAAGGACATATGAGTTCAGTCGTTACCAATTATAAAAGAACACCCTGTATAATAAAATTTAACATAGCATTCATCAGTTTGTATCCGCTTTTACATTTGTAATACATCCATTTCCAATGTAATATCTGTATGTGACTCTAAAGGTTTGCCACTTAAAGAAACTTGTATTCCTTTTCGTTTCCTTTATCGGTCTTACCAATACATCACTGGCAATCAAATAAAAAGCTGTTGTCGGCATAAATTTAAAATTTCTTTGCGTAACTTTCGTTACACACAAAAAATACATATTTCTACCGCGTCAAACCGTATTAGAAACCAACATTATATAACATTGACTGCATGCGAAATTGTGAACGTTGCGTGCAATTTCTGTTCGCTAATTTGCTAGTTTATCGAGCGAAATCATTTTGAAATTTTACGCACTAATTTTATACCAAATTGGCTCAAGTTTCACGTAACACTTTGCGTCAATTTATCGCGGACATGTCCTGATGCTTTACCGACCGGAAGTCGATTCCTTGTTACCCGAGCAAACAATTTACGACGGACGGTCCAGATATAGGACTGCATTAATCGTCAGGTCACAATCCAAACAAGAGAATGTCGGATTTCTAATTTTCCAGATACACATCCAATACGGTAATCGGAAATCATCTACATATGTATAAGTGCGAATAATGCAAACGGAAGTTAAAGTTACAAAATAGTTTACCACAGATTATTCTCGCCTAGCTCGAATTTTTTGTTTAAGTTTTCCTGTATTTTATATGTATATGTTATGTATAGGATGCAATGCCTCGCTTTTATAATTTTATTAAAAAAGAAATGAAAAAAAGACTACTCTGATGTTACTGGAGGCTAAGACGAGATCTTCCTCAACTCTCTAGATTTTACGCTTTAAAATACATATTAAGATGAACTACTTTCTTCAAGCAAATCGTGCGAGTAGGAGGAGGCAAAATTTTGATGCATGCAAATTTTTCGTAGCAAAGAAATTACATCCTTTCATAAACTTGATTTACTACAGCGTGATTTGTTATGAACTCTGAAAATAATTAAGTGCCTAGACAAAAGCTCATCAAAAACAAGTTATAAGTTTCTTTTACTTAACGACTTTTATTTACGTCGTGGAATAATTAATTTAATTCCATGGTAATATTCTTTTTCTTTAAAAGCCGCAATAGTGATTCTGGTTTTATTCGATTCGATTTATGTTGAGCATTTAATCAACATCCCAACGAGTTAATTAATTACTGAGGTATAAAAATGAGCAATGAGATTTCAACATTTCATCTAGTTAATTAGATAAACTTAAAGTTGAAGGTAGTTCACACTTACTTACTGTCACGAACCTGCAGCATTAATATAAATCGTTAAAGTGAGATGAGAGAGAAAGCTGCTTGCATTCTGTAATTCTACGTGGTTATTGTTGTACTCTACAAATCAGACAAAACTTAGTTCTTAGTAACTACAAATCAGACCGCAAATAAAGAAATCAAAAACTACTACTACTTATCAATTGATATCTGAAATCTTAAAAATGATCTGAACAACTGCGAAGTTAAAGAAGCAATGTAGGCCGGTGCTATTCTACTAGAACGAACAATACATTCGACAATGGAAAACACTTATATGGTGCAACTGAAGCAGCTTCCGTCTATGAAGCTCTCATTTATCACTTCAGAGGACTATCAAATAGGATTTTCTTAGTCATTATTTAATAGACTTATAATATCTCACAAACCCTTTTTATCACAACAACAATTTAAAACGTATCATATACCATAAAGTAGTTATAACAGTTTATTTCGCGTCATCGCTTGGCCAATTTTCGATCCATGAAGGTCTATTGCCGAAATAGCTAGTTATACTGTGGCTGTCAAACGTCTACGTAAGTAAGTAAGATAAGTAAAATTAACTTTCAAATAGTCTCGAAATTCAACACGACCCTTCGGTCTATACGTTTAGATCTGAACCAAAATCAAGCAGTGCAACAATCAGAAAACAACTTAGCTAAAATTAACTCAAGCGTAAATAGTCCGTCTTGACGGAACTCGTATACACTATATTACAAAGGGTTTGCTGAGTTACGCAAAAACGCGTCGATTTAATCCCCAGGAATTGCGTGCGAAACATTAGTTAAACAGTCAGCAAAGAAAATTGCTCAACAAAATAAAGAAAAATAAAAAAAGTCTGACTTGTCCTGGCGCAGCGTCGGTCCAAACGGCGTTCAAAACTCCAATTTTTGGGCTTCCTTCACGTTCTTCTTGTACCATTCCTCGTCGGTCATCAACGGAGGTTTGAAACTTCTCCAGGCATTAGGAAACCCAGGAGCAATTTACGGCAGAAGGACCAGAAAGGGTGAAAAGGCGGACAACGCCTCGCCGGAAGTGAAGGCCACGGGGTTGATTGCATGAAGTGCAAGATCACTGGAAGATAAAAGCCCAGTAGAAAGACGAAGAAAACAACATTGTAACACACGAACCAGTTTAAACACCAAGAATATTCACTCACGTGGACGTTAACTCAAACACGGACACACGGAATGACAACGTAGGTCCGGCTAGAGCCGCAACTTCTATTCCACCTTCCTAGGGCGAATACTTCAAGACAACACCAAAGATACACACAACATGAAACGTGAGGTCATGTCAACATCTAATTCTACAATAATTCGTTGTAAACTCCATTCGGGGTAACGGGTTGAAAAAGACAAAAGGGAGAAAAGAAAAGGATCGAAGAGAAAGAGCCAAACCCGCAGAACGTGACATAAACTCCTTCCAATGAGAACTGAATGTTAAAGGGTCACGATCGCATCCACAAAGTAAACGCAATATTTCGCAATCGGGAAGCAAAAAAAGAAACCGCCGCTCTGGCGCCATCCGGAGTAATTTCATAAACCATAAACTTCTCTGCGATTCTAAATAAATTCGAGAAACGCGTTTATAATTCGAAATGCATTCTTCGAATCGAGATCTGAATAAAAAGCGAAAAGAATAAGCGATCCAGAAATTCATCATTTAATTAAGTTTATTTCCAGGCTCGAGCGGTCGTAAAACACATTCCGCTCACACACGCTAAAAATAACTCGATGATAATGATAACAGAATTGAGCTAAACACGGAAACTCTTGTTATACAAGGCATTCCACGACAAGAAAAGGATTTAGAACTGTAACACCAGCTCGCGAGCCCGAGCATATTGCTATGTGTGTGATATGTTGACGAACATGTTGCCGACCAAGTTGCCCAACATGTTGCCTAGTAAATGGCCTGCTTAATTTAAACAATTTAAAAGTCCAGCACACTTTAAAATAAAGCTTTCGATACAAATTTAAGATTAATTCATGTTTAATCAATTTTTAAACAGATAAGATAGAGCATAAGGAAACTTACTCACATTCAGTTCAAGAGAAAAAGTAAACGTCTGGTTAGGAATAATAAATAATACATTGATTGGTCAATTTTTTATTAATGGCATTTCAAAGTATCATTAAAATGCAAGCAAAAGCAATGAGAAAGAAATGAAGGAAAACCAATGAAATTTGAAATAAGAAAAGGAGCAAAGTAGGATAATATCTCTGAAGAGAAAAGTTCGAACAAAAGATGGTAACAGATGAAGATAGTAAGAAAAGATGTCACTAATGGGAACGAAGAAAAGATCAGCACAGACAGAATTGAGCACAAGAAGAAACAGGTATAGTACCCTACTTTTAATGTAACAAACAGGCATTCGGTATAATTATTTTCGAAAATACATAAATAAGTGTGTAAAAGGTAAGACCAAACATATAATTCAAATACTCCAATGATAAAGGTTCATCCAAGCGAATCGTGGCCTTTCAGAAAAAAACCTAAAAAAATTATAAAATGAAGCAGGTGACCTTTCATTAAGAAAGGAAAATATATTAATGATAGAAAATTATAGAATTTGTAAACAACAAAATAGAATGCAAAGTTTATAAAACTTGAATGATAGTTGTTTGGAATGAGGCTGAGATTTTTTTTGAGAAGAAGAAAAAGGTACCTAAAGGTTGGCCATTGTCCATCTACGACAGAACTTGCATGGTTCTTCTGAGATGATTTTAGTAAAAGAAGAAAATAAGAAATAGAACAGAAAATAGAACATGGTTGAAGCGAAAGAGAAGCAAAATTATCTTGAAAGTAAATGCAGTGTATGTTACAAATTACTCCTTATATATTTTTTTTTCTAACATTCAACTACCCATTTCTGTTTTCTTGTTTTCTGATATTTCTTTTCTCATCTTACATATTTCTATTCTTTCTTTTTCTGTTGTGTTGCTTTATATTGGAAATTTTTCTCTCAATCAGTGGAAAGACAACATTTTAACATTACAAACAGTCCACGAAACTCTATTGCAGAAATTACGTAATAAATTATTGTAATTAAAGTAATAATCCTTACCATTAATTTATATTTTATGTACGTAAAGAAACGATTTGAATTTATTAATGAATACCTGACACAAATACTACCGCTAATGTGACCTAGAATTCGTGGATGAAACACTTGAATTTCAGATTTTATCTTAAATTTGCCATACCTAACTGTCATATACACTGGCACATACAGAAAACAGTTAGTTACACATTCACACCTCTGCAAACTACACATTTTTAATGAAATAATGTATTGCGTTCAATTAAGTTCAAGAAGCATTGCCTTCCACAACTTAAAATTACTAATTTGAATATCATGAATAATCAACATTAATTTTACAGTAATTTATGTAATTACATCATCAAGAAAAAATCCCTGCTTATACATTATGAACGGATTTATGTAACTGGAGCGAAAGAACTTATTTTCGGTACGCTCTCGTCAAGAGAAAACCAATTATTTAAAGTTAAGAACATTAACGTCCGTCATATGGTAAGTACATACGCAAGAAACTCACAACACCATAATATGACCCAGGTGGAATTTTTTTAAGTTATCAGCGAAAGTGTAACTAAAATTTCGAAACTTTCACAATGAGTAATATATGCAAGTTAAAACCTGTTGTGATGTTTTTAATTAATTAACTAATTAATTTGTCTCGTGTATATATGGCGTAAAATTGGGAAAAGTCGCTATAACCATTTAAAAAGAATAAAAATGTTTATTTTCAAGCGAATAAACTTAATAGATTTATTTGAATAAGAAATTGATTAAAGAAATAGGGTTATTATTTTCATTACTTTCCAATAAATGGTTAAATCTTCTACATCTATTTAACTTGCACTTCTTTTAATTATGAAATAGTTAATTTATTATTCTATTATACTATACCATTTTAATATAATCAATTTACTATTTTATATGAATGCTATTAGATTAGAAATTGTTTTGCTTCACTTTATCAATTTTAAGTGAGTTCCATTTTGCATTACTAAAATTTTTTTTTTCGAAAATAAGTCTCGTGCATATGTGGACTTTCAGGAAGTAAAGCATAAATCATTTTTATGGCACTTTCTCGACATTTCTCATTATTGAATTAACTAATGTAAGTAAAATTTTCAGTTTTAATTTATTCCTGTTTTTAAAGTTGCATTTCCTTTCCACACTCTAAATAAATCATACACTTATTGATTATGGCGCTGCTACAAAACATTCTTTTATCATCTGTAGCACGCAAAATTCTTATGTTTGAAATATTTTATAACTTTATTGAAACTTCATAATAAATATTTTTTTTTTAATTTTAAATTTCTTATAAAAATATTTTTATTGAATTTTAATTAACGGTTAGTTGTTTTCTTAATTGATTCTTGATATGATATTTTTCATATCGCCCTAACAAAGGATGTACTTAATTTCTTTTTAAACTATTTAAGACGAAGATTAAGGTTAAGGATGAACCTTTTCTTTAAAGCAACAATCTGAAAAAATACCAAACGAAGAAACAGATCTAGAAAACCGTTTGATATTTTACCTGGAAGCCGAATATAAACGTCACTAAAGTGTAGGGAAATAATTTATAAAGGTTTAATAAAGGCGATCAAGCCCATACTGGAGATTAAAAATATAATTTAAGAATTAATAACGCAGTGTTTGTAACATAGGAAAAGATTAGGCAACAAATCATTCTTAGCCCTACACGAACTTAACAACCGCAGAAAATGAATATTAGCAATACACGATGGTTATGGGAAATAATTTTTTCCCCAATAAAAAAGGATTGTTCATGATGTTAGCGACTATTAGAAATAAATTTAGTTAAGAAATAAGACACATTGTTAATTGAAAAAGAAATATTTTCTCAATATTTCCTCAATATTTTCTCTCTCTGGATAAACCTCTAATATTTTACCTGAAAGCTAAACATGAACGTAACTGGAAGAAGATGAAGAGCATACAACGACATCAGAAGTGTAACAAAAATGAAAACAGCTACACAAAAATAATAATTTGTAATCCACAAAGGGCAAGGGCAGTGAAGTATTCTATTCAAAAAGGGGTGTACAATTAAGGACCAGTTGACACCATTTGGAAATCAAATCCAAATAAAGCGAAAGTCACAACGAACGGCGATAAGTAAGATTCCAGGATGAAAATTAGTAAAGAACAAGTCAAGGAATTAATCGATGGAGAAAGAAAAATGCAGATATTAAAATACTAGCTGGAGAAAGGACGTGATTATAAGCAAAAAGAAGAAGAGAGAGTTTGATGTCCTTATTTCAATATTTCACTAATTAAAGAATTTATTTACAAGCCAGAGATAAGTAAATCAAAACAGAACTATCAACTTTCTTTGCTCCGTATTCATCAATTTTAATTGGGTAGTGAGTCATGACCCATGACTAGTGCTAGTAGATATGTGTAAGGGAAAGAGAAAGGGAAGAATTCTACAGGTTCCGGTCATGATTGTTAACGAAGGTATTAAAATCGAGACAAATCTAGAACTGGGAAATAATAACATCTGACAGCAAACACAAAACGGCTTCTTGGGGTAAATATCAAGGACAAAAATAATCTGAAAACGTTCTGTAAAGCAGAACTCTCTGATACCTTAGGGTAAATGAGGAAGATCTGATTAATAAGATATACATACACTCATAATAATTATTAACAAATGATAGTTCAAAAATATATGAAGCCAGATAAATGTGACGAAATAACTAAAGCGGCAGACTAATATACCAATCCGTGACTCAAATACGCTAAATATGCTAGGAAAAATGTAAATCTAAATGTTTAAAGTCTCTGCAGTGAAGTTTATTTTATGAAAATTTACGAAATTGGAAAATACGAACTTAGGTAGTATTAAAAAAATCATTTTTGACTCTTTTTTTAGTTTGGAAAATCATTTATGATTTAAGAAAACCTTCTTCTTTTTTTCTAGAGAACATAACAATATAACCTTCTTTACAGCCTTATTCAAGTGACCATTGATATCTTAACAAGATTGATAAGTAGGGGCTATTTTGTATCGAGTACTATAAATTTAAAGAACTGCTGGTATGGTAACAACCATCATGAAGGCTATATGATGGTTAATACCATAACAAAAGTCCTTTAAATTTAACGTACTCGATACAAAATAGTCCCTAATATTTGCTTATCAATCTTGTTAAGGTATCAAGCGCACCTGAATAAGGCTGTTAATAGTAACAATTTTTATTCGTACCATAGATTATCAGTATGATATAACACAGGTCAAATATTAAGCAAAATACTTAGAATACAAAATGTGAAATTAAAAGTTTTAATTTCACATTTTGTATTCTAAGTATTATATCATATATATAATTCCTGAAGACCAAAAAAATAATAGTTGCATTCTTTTTGCTACAGATATCAGATTGTATCAGATCAGTTTACAGTAACATCGGTGACAGTAACATTAATTCTGGTGATAAGAAATACAGGAGACAATTCAGAGAGCACAGTAGAAGTACATATATTATCAGCAAATAAATAAATTTGACTCGTTGTTGTATGTTAAATTATTATTGTACAAAATGTTAACAAACCAAAAATATTATAACATTCCCTAGTTTTTCGAAATAAACTATCTATTGCATTTTCTGAACAATTACAAAAGTAATAATTCAAACAAAATTAAAATTAATGTGAAAGTAATTGTACTCTATAACCTTGACATAAAAAAGTACAATTGCAAATCCGCCTCATCTGTTTGTTTAAGCTTTTTTGGAAATTACGTAAGTGAACGAATTTGCCTTGAATTCAGAAAAATGCATGGTAACAATTATTGCAAGGAAAAAATAAATGAAAGTGATCGTTTCGCTTTTGGTAAATTTTTAATTACATCACTTTTGTATTCTTTGTAATTTACCTTCGATTGCATTTACTTCTAGCTTGCAATAAGGTGAGACGAATTACAGACAGCTGGCCATATGAAGGTCGAGGTAATAAGCTAAATGGTGAGATGAAAGTAACTTACACTTGTTCGAGCGTATTATTATTAAATCGTTGTACGATTATTCACATCTGTGGATATGATTGTCCCAGGCCTTCATTTTTTGCTGCAGTGATTGAACTTTCCATTTGTGATTTTACATTTCTTTTTTGTAATTAATGTAATTATTCAAGACAAATAAAGAGCTGTGTCACAATATATAGTTTCAAGTTGCGTGAATGCGATTGGCACAAGTCACATTTTCAATTTGATTGCTTTTCGTGTGGCACTTCCGCGATTATAAAAAATTAAATTAGTCAAGACATTACGTGAAAATAAAAGAAAATGAAACACGTGCTAATGAAACAATCAAATCGCAATAACAATTAACACGATTTCCTGGATCAATTAATGTCCAATTATCCGCACAATGTTGTACCGATGTTTCTCTGAAATTTGGATAGAAAAGTTCATTTTTTTTAAATTTCAGATCACTGGAAATATAACGTGACAAATCCATACCAAGCGACTTCAAATGCAAAAACGTTATCATAACAAATTGGATAAGCGTTCATTTGAAAGTGGTTTACAGTTGCATTCAATTAATGCATGGATTGTTTGAATGTCATAAATGCTGAAGTTTAATTTCTTTTCTTGCTTTGCTGGCAAATAAAAACCGGAAAATTTTAATATTGATAATTAAATTAAATATATATATTTTCTAATGAGCGCGAAGATCTCTGATGTGGTAGAACGAGTAATGAATGCAAATAGTTATGTGGGAAATGCTATAAAACTATTAATTTTCTTATTTATGCAGTTTACGTTTTTCTAATGACTGAATAAATTACCATTTGTAGGTAGTCTCCAGCTAAACAACACTTAAAAATGTAAAATCTTTATTAATTATTGTGACTTCTATTATGCAATTTGATTATTTTCGTTTTCTCTTTTATCATCACAAATCACTCACTTTCTCTTGCCTTAAACTTCAACTTACTTTCAGGATTATTTGATTATATTTTCGTTTTTATCAATGCCCGATTTTTAAATTATTTACGAAGTTGCGTTCCCCTTTTATTTATAAATTATTTAATACTAATAATATTTATCCAACACTTGTTTATTATGAAATCATAATAATGTAAATTTTGAATGTATGTATTATGAGGTCTATAGAACACTAGTGGAATTATGAACCCATAATGAAAGTGTAATTCAAAAATCGGTAATCGGTAAATAATAACTTCATAATAAACAGGTGTTGGGTAAAACTATGTATTACACTTGCACCTTAACAGCAAATACGTCACTCAAGAAAAATTAACCCACTCGAGCAAGCTCTCGTGACTAAACATTCCTTTCGTGACTTATTTGTCTTATAAGATACCTGTATAATAAATAGCTATTAAACACGAAATAAATGTACTTTTCAAAATACTAAGAATACCGTGAATTTATTTTAACATAAAACATTGCTGTTACGTTTGGCGGTTACGTACAAAACATAGGAATCTGAGACACTATAGTAACATACATATACAGTCGCCGCCAAAAAATATGGTCACTTTTCTTGGCGTAACTTTAACAATATTGAAACTTTTGCTGGGTGGCTGTACTTTCATTTACGAATGACCAACAATTTAACTTTCTTTCCATTTTTGCCTTATCTATAGGGCTAATATGATAATATTTTCAAAATAGAATAGTTAGTGACCTTTATTAATTATTGTCTGCATCCGTAAGTGTTGGTTCATAATTACTGCCACCCAGCAAAATTCTTATTATTAATATTTTTACGTTAAAAAAAGAATCCACTTTTTTTGGCGGCGGCGGCGGCAAAGTTGTAAATGAAATTGTCTTTTTTAAGATACTGAGACAGCAAAAATTATTTTGGTTAAGGGTGGTCAAGAAATAAACTGAAGACACCATTAACAGCAAGTTAAATCAAAAAACTAGTACACTTTTTCAGAACTGCTCGACACATTTTGACAATCAAAAAATGATTGATACTCTGCAGGAACCTAAATAATTTTAAAATCCATGACTACCCTTGACCAAAATAATTTTTGATGTTAGAGTAGAACATAAGATGACAGCTGATCTATTATTAGTGATTTCTGTGTAATTATATTACCATATAATAAAGACCCTTTCAATTATATTAGATAGGTATATTCTTGTTTGAAATAACTAAACTTAAAAAACATAAGGAAAACAGAAATACTTTAATTCAAAACAAGCATCGTCACAAGGTTTCACTAACTTTCTTCGCCTGACAGATGTTCCAAATTAAAATGAACAAATTCTATTTGATATGACACTTAGAAACCCACGACAATGATCATGCAACCATATTCTTAAAAATTGGAATTAGTTTCTATAGTAATATGAACAGCAATGTTTTATGTTCAAATATAGTATATATTATGAAAGATAAAAGCAAATATACATATCTACTTATAAGATTATTATTGTCAATAATTAACTTCCTATAATTACTTGTATTTGTTTACATGTGTGCACGTTTTATTACAAATAATAATTATAATCTATTTTTTTTTGATGGGCGGTAAACGTGTAGTCGTAAAATAATGTGGCTCTCTTATTAGTCAGTTACTTGTGTTCTTTTTTTAATTGAATAAAGCAACAACTAGTTAGTAACTTTGAGTCTTTTTTTGTCGTTTGCTAGTTATGTAACATGTTATACAAGTCTGTATAAATCTGCCTATGAAGAAATAAATAAAATAATAAATAAAATAGAGTATACACAGAGAAAAATGAATAGTAAAAAATAACACAAATTGTAATCAAAATGAAGACAGAAACAAACTGTAGCAAATATGAATACAATTGTAGTAAATTTTACTATAAGAATAGTGTCTTGACAAATGACAATTGTGGAAACATTTCCTATAAAATTTGTTTCTGTCTTCATTTTGACATTAATTTTTCTCTGTGTAGATACGAGAACTTAAAACTTTTAAAACTAATTTAAATAATCTTACCACAAGGTGAATATAATGCATTTAAATAATTATAATTATTTTTGTAAATAGACAGGAATAAAATCATTTATTATTATTATTATTATAAAAGCAAGCTAAGTGAATTAATAAGCACATTAAATTAATAACTGATGGAACATTATAATATGACTTTATCAAAAAAAAAGGAAATATATTTTCCACTTTTTTAAGAATTCATTTTATTAATTTAAGATAAACTGCAAGGACGGTTCAAATTTGACCTGCATTTAATCTTTTTTTTGAGTTTAAAAAAAACTAAGAAACAATATTATTTTGACTGGCACAAAAAGATATTTGTCACTTGGGGTCAAATCTGTAGAGGGTAAGACAATATTTCCCAGCCCAATCCAGCCAAAATTTGTTGAACTCTGAGTGAACATTATCGAAGAGAAGATAATTTTTTGAATGTTTCCAAAGACGTTGTACGGGCATATGTGATATATTTGTTATGCGTTCGCGTCTGTCATGGAAAGATTTACACCAATCAAATTGCTTCTGACATCTCTGATGAATTTCTGTTGCTTGAGCACCATAACGAAACAAAAATTAATAATTACGTGTTACGAAACCGAATTGGAAAAATTCTTGTATTCTATGACTAGTAAAACATAAATGTAGTGTCACATAATGTTAAGTAATACTGATAACTGATATCTTATACATCTGTTGAAACCACAAAGAAATAGCAATTGAATTTATTTACAAAGAAAGAGCTATCCTAATGCGTGAATCAAGCGAACAAAAAAGTTGATTAACGTATACGTTGGACGTTGTATCTTTTAATTATTCTTGCTTGGGACTTCAAGTTAGACGAAATAGGATAATTCACAAAAGTAACCTGTAAATTGCAAATTATCGTTAGAACCTTAAACAGTCTGTTTCTTTAATTGACTGTCAAAAGAATCCAGTTGAACGGTCATTTGTGTCACCCTCACTTAAGAAGGTTTCCAGTACACTCGAATGACTGTTATAAACCCAGGTAATGTATCTACATAAACCTTTCATTTATTGATCTAAAAACTTCCAGAAGTTGTAACGAGCTCCCGGCATAATTATTTATAGTAAATTCTGAGCATATCCCTTTCGCTCTCGTATAGAGCACATAACATTTCTTACACACTCAGTATACCACAAATATGTAAACTGATCTTCAGGATAATGTTCTCAAAGCATTATATGTCAGAAAAACAAAATAACTCGATTAAATTATAATTTCTGAATAATACATTTCAAAAAGCCACATATCGTATGATTCATTTTCATTACCTATTCATTTCTAAAAGGCCAATGATAAAACCGAATTTTTCACTCACTCACACGCACACACTTCAATCAGTTACTTCCTGTAAAATTTCAAAGTAAAATGTAATACGCGACCTTCTTACAAAGTTGCTTGTTGAAATTATGTAGATAATTTATCTGAATCTGATTATAACTTTTCATATATTTTTTTTTTATCTGAAAGAGCTCTTTGGCTATTTGGAAACATGGGACACGTTCTATTTCTGCCAAAAATGTGTTCAAATCTAGCGGGAAATGAAGAAACATAACATAAAACCTCTGTATTACCCTAAGATACCCTCTTCTCTCACGATCTCGATCGAACTCTTATGTGCCTTTCTACTTGCGGAATTGTTCCGGGATATCTAAACAATTTTGACAATATAATAATTCGGTTTTGAATAACTTTCAAATTTCGTACTTCCGTTACAATCTTCCTCAAAGTTTTATTTTTATTATTTTTTTCAAATTTTCCTGCGTTTGAGAAATAACTTTATAACTTCTCTTGCTATTTCTCAACTCGACAGTTTAGGACATGGATTCACAGTAACTGAATAAAATTTCTCACGTACATTGATGAAGTTGCACCACTTTTATAACTGTATACGTTTTACTATCCGAACTGGAATAATAAAAACCTGATTAAGAGTTTGTTTTCCTTACGGAATTAGGTAACCCGTTGATATCCACTGAATTCATCCGTTCAGTAAGGAAAAAAATATGAATAGATAAAATAGCGACATCTTACGATCGCTTTTTGACCTGACTTTGCAGTAGGATAGACAAATTGAAGCGGGATTTGCTCCTAATAAGTCCCCCACGCAAGGCGGCCATGCTTGCTGTCAAAGCATAGTGAAAGTTTTTAAAAAAATTTTGTGCAAATCGCTTTTGATTGCAGTGAAAACCTCGAGCAGCCTCTGTACAGTTGTTTCAGCCCTGCTTGGGGCTTCTTCAGCAGAGACGTAGCTCGACATTCCCACCGCAAACAAAAACGACTTGTCCAATTTATTCGCAATTGCGATGTATGAGTAATGAGTAGATAAAATAGCGACATCTTATGATCGCTTTTTGACCTGACATTGCAGTAGGATAGACAAGTTGAAGCGGGATTTGCTCCTAATAAGAAGAAGCCCCAAGCAGGGCTGAAACAGTTGTACAGAGGCTGCTCGAGGTAGTAAAGTAGTAAAGTAAGAAATAAAATGGAAAAGGAATTTTAATTCACCTTTGGACGTCTTTATTGTTTTTGAAAATTTTGTTGCAAATTGCTTTTGATTGCAGTGAAAACCTCGAGCAGCCTCTGTACAGCTGTTTTCACTGCAATCAAAAACGATTTGCACAATTTTTTTTTAAAAACTTTCATTATGCTTTGACAGCAAGCATGCCCGTCTTGCATGGGGGACTTATTAGGAGCAAATCCCGCTTCAATTTGTCTATCCTACTGCAATGTCAGGTCAAAAAGCGATCGTAAGATGTCGCTATTTTATCTACTCATCACTCTTATATCGCAATTGCGAATAAATTGGACAAGTCGTTTTTGTTTGCGGTGGAAATGTCGAGCTACGTCTCTGCTGAAGAAGCCCCAAGCAGGGCTGAAACAGCTGTACAGATGCTGCTCGAGGTTTTCACTGCAATCAAAAACGAATTGCACAAAATTTTTTTAAGAAAAAAAATATATAATACGCAACTCCTTCATACGAATTTCGGACTTGGAAATAGAAACAGAAATAGAAATATTTATTATCCATAGACTCGTACTTATATATGCATACGTAACAAATGAATCATGATTCCTATTTTGAATTCAAAAGAAGTTTATTTTTGAATTGCCTCTGATAGATTTACTTAATCTTGCAGTTTTGCACTTGCATGACCTTAGTAAATACGTTCCTAACGGGTCGGACACTTACTCTGAAGCACCTTGTATTATCTTTTTCGTCTCTTATGATTGTTAACCCTTGTAGTAGATTGGTGACAAAACTGCATTTTTAAATTAGCAGCGTAATAATGATTATTTCATTAACGACAATACTCTGTCTAAAGTCAGTATAAATTATGATGAAAAAACAATAGACAATAAATTATTGTTATTATTAAGCGTTTGAAATACTAATCTCTGTTAATATATTTTTCGCGTTTGAAAAATTTGCAAATCTTTGCTAGGCTATCAAATCCTCAATAGCATACCCAATCTTTTCGGAATGTGGAATCCTTATTTACAACTCATAACCCTCTTGTGGCACATACTCATTGTATGACACAGTTAACTATGATAAACGACTTTAAACAGCAAAAACCATTTTGTAATTTTGTTGCATGCTATATGTTGTTCTTCTCTTTGCTCTACTAACACCGCCGTAAGACTACAAAGTTGCAAGTTCTGTGAGAGGTAGATACCCGCCTCTTAGACTGATAACAGCCTTGCGGAATGCATGCTTAATTGATTGAATTAATAATCAGCACGTATCTCTAACGCATGAATAACTAACACATTTTTCTATTTTATGTAAGTAACCCTGATCACTTACTTATAAAGACATACTCACAAAAAATTGCTTTCACGTCTGTATATTTTTAACCGCTCGAACGTGGGCGTTGCATTATCATTATTGTAAAAATGGAAAAATAACTTTTCTTGCAATCAAGTGGTATAAGCGCCGGTGTACGTTTACATAAATATCACATCAGGATACTTGATACTCCTTATGCACTACTTCCCGCGATAGTTACGGAGTGACACCTTACTTTCACTTACAAAAGATTCGTCTTACAAATTTATTTAAATGAAAACGCATAAGAATTAAATAAAAATATCAGCTCAGTGAGTACCGACTCTAAATTCACAAATCCATGGAGAGGAGGAAGCTAAATAAAAAATCGATAATAATTCGGAACCCAAGAGGAAAATGTATTCTATTAAATATTTTTTATGAGTATGAATGAATAAGCTAACCACTCGTAATGTAAGTAAGTTGTTGTAAGTTTTATTATTACTATTAATTATTTTTCTTTGACTTGGAAATTGTACTGTTAGTTCTACTCATGATGTTAAGGGAATCCGGTCTAGAAAAAAGAAAATAAATAATTAATTACAGTAAAAGACTTTTCTTTATATTTACTAATCATCTATAGCGATTCCTTTGTCATAAGAAAAATTAACTTTTTATTCAACATCTTTGAAGCAGATGACTGGCTTAACGAAGAACTTTTGGATAAAGACAGATTTGGTTAAATCATCTAGTTTTGAGCCCAGGAATTTGTAGTTAAGCCATGTCCACGGAATTTAGAAACAGCCAGTATAGTCAGTAAATTTTCATATATAAAAGTGCAAAACATCCAATGGCTGTTAAAATTTCAGCACCTATGTTAAAATAAATCAAGTTTTCCGGAAAACAATAAACATTATGTGAATGAGATCAGGTAAAATTGAAGACTAACGATGAAATACTTTTTTCTATTGTATCAAACATAAGTTTTTGCATGTCTCTCCCTACATTCAATTCAATACATCTGTAACTATTTCTTCCAGAACTTTGTCCTTGTAGGCCTAATTCGGGACACACTGTACACTATTACTACTATTAAATTTGCGGATCTTACTTACTGTATCTTCTTTAATTTATACCAACGTTGATCCTTTGCACATAAACAATGTCTCTATTCTTACATGTAAATGTGTACAATATAGAAAATCATTGTCCGTTGACATTCACAGTTGAGGTTAGTCTGTTCTACAGTGCAATATCAAAAACATTTTCCTTATAAATTGCTTTGAATAAATCAACATTAATAAGCTGCGTCCAGGCAGATACAAAACAAAACATTTGAAAAACTTTAATTTACACAATAATAAAATAAATGGACAAGTACAAGGCGATGTGTAATTATTGGGAAAAGAAATTATCCAATATCTGTAACTCCTTAGGTTAACTGTGTCCCGGTAAATGACCGGAAACATTATTAATCAAAAGTTCATAATTTTATTCTAGGCACATGAGACAAGAGCAATTGATTACATTGTTGACTTTATGAACATTGTCTACATAATAAAGTATGATTTGAATCAATACCACTATGTAATTGTCTACGTTTACCTAAACAATTGTCTAAATTACGTTCAATACTCTACACGCACATCATTGATTTATTCTTCTTATATCCTTTTCTTTCTCTTTCTTTTCACTTCAATTTTCGTTCAGTGTTTCTGTACCTATTCTTTTCTTCAAGTTTTTCAAATATTTCTATTACTATCGTATGTCAAAACTTTTAAAAATCAATTCTTTCGTTTATATGCGCACGCTTATACTTTATTTTTTTAACTAATTTTTATTTTTTATAATTTTTCTTTTTTAATATACTGGGTGTCTCTAAATTCCGTGGACATGGCCTAACCACAGATTCCTGGGCTCAAAATAAGAAGATTTAACCAAAATTGCCTATATCCTTAATGATCTCGTTAAGCCGGTATTCTTCTTCAAAGTTCTTGAAGAAACAATTAATTTTTCTTAAAACGAAGTAACGCCTGAAAAGATTTGTCACATTTACAAGTGGTTTTAGTTAATTGCAGTTAACCATTAGTGCGAAAAACAGGGTTGCCACATCACATATCTTAATATAATTTTTTTGTGGTTAAGAAGATAACTTTTAGGAAAAAGCATTCGATAGGAAACTTTTTCGTGTCTTTGTAACTTTTGATATTTCGGTTCAGTCACAAAATAAAAAATGTAAGTGAATGCAGCATTTTTTATTGAAAATAAGTACTTTACTGCCTTTTAACTGCTTAATTTATTTATTTTGAGAAAAAGTCATTAATTAGTAAACTTTATTAGGCATTTGTTTTTCTGAGTACAGGCTAACTTGAAATTCTAAATTTTGAAAAAGAGACACTTTTATCTTTTAGATTTTTTTTATTTTCTGACTAAACCGCGACAGTTAGCAAAATCAGCAAAGATACATAAAAGGTTACTAATGAATAACTATTTCCGAAAATAAATTAGTTATACCCCTACAAGGCACTAGAGCACACCCATTTTCCATAAGTAATTCTGCAGCCATTTAGATTTTCATATTTTGTGACTAAACCGTAAGAAATATTAAAAGTTACAAAGACACGAAAAAGTTTCCTATACAGCGCTTCTTTCAAAAAATTTATTGACTAAAGTTATCTTCCTAACCTCAAAAAAGTTACAACAAGATATGTGTTGCGGCAACCCTATTTCTCACACTAGCGGTTAACTGCAAGTAACGAAAATCACCTGTAAATGTGACTTATCTTCTTATGAAACCACACACCAAATTTCATACAAATCGGTTCGGGCGTTCCTTTGTTATAAGAAAACTTAACTTTCCTTTCAAGAACTTTAAAGAAGAATACCGGCTTGACGAGACTATTATGGATATAGATAAGTTTGGTTAAATCGTCTTATTTGGAGCCCAGGAATTTGTGGTTAAGCCATAGTCACGGAATTTAGAAACAGCCTGTATATCGATAACAACATAAAAGTAAACATTATGTTATTCATAAGTAATTCCGTAATTCATAAGTAATTCCGTAATAGTATAGGTACTCCTGTAAGAGACTTTATGT
Organism: Prosopocoilus inquinatus; assembly: GCA_036172665.1. Taxonomy (NCBI): domain Eukaryota; kingdom Metazoa; phylum Arthropoda; class Insecta; order Coleoptera; family Lucanidae; genus Prosopocoilus; species Prosopocoilus inquinatus. The sequence continues at coordinate 50,672,954 of CM069870.1, forward strand.
AGAGATAAACTCTATATAATTTCTGAAAACCATTTCTTAAAACTTTATGTATACATAAAGCATATACGTAACAACGTAACATCAAAAACTATTTTTCCCGCAACGCCAACAACTTATTTTGGTCGAGGGTAGTTATAGATTTTAAAAATTATTTAGGTTCATGGATTGTATCAATCATTTTTTGATTGTCAACGTTTGTCAAGCAGTTCTGAAAAAGCGTTGCCGTTAGTAACTTGTTGAGTTTATTTCATGACCGCCCTTAACTAAAATAATTTTTGTTGTCTCGGCACTTTTCATAAAGTTATCTCTCCATAGAATTTAAAATTATTGAATAGTTATTGATTGGGGCATCAGAACTTTAGCAGAGTTGCTGCATTTTATTCTATTTTTTACGATTTCCAGTTTTTAGTTCTGACCGTATTTAATCTCCTAATATTATTATTATTATTAATAACTCATAAATAACTTACTTTGTACTGTTTTATTTGTCCCACTTTTTTTAAAAAACTTAAGGATTAATCACCTTTTCATAATACTGCTTCCCTGTGAAGGTCTCAACATCAACACTTAAAAAAATAAAACATAATCATAAAATCTAGAAAGACATGTTACAGGAAAGTAAAATTATCAGCAATATAACTGTTGCATTCCAAATTTTAACAAACCAGTAATTGTCTAGGTTTAGGTTTAATAACAAACATAATATTTTAGTTTATGAAATACAGAATTTTTAATTAAATAGCATTTTTCAATGCTAAATGCGTTTTGAAACTGTGAGAAAATTTAAGGCTTAAACAAACGTAGGAAAGCGAAAAGAAAGGAGGTCGAGTAAACAAACTCGTATATTGTTAATTACTATTTAAAGAGCTAAGATTTTATAAATTAAAATTTTCATCAAAAGCTTGCGTTCTTTATTTGCAGACGTTTCGATAAGTATATTATTATTACTAAACCGACAAACTTTTTAATTCGCATTTACAATTTGCTTACTAAAACATTAGAGTTCAATTAGCTTCAAATCAGTTTACAGATTACGAAGTATATTTTTATTATAAATTTGATTTTTTTTAGTTATATATAGTATAATTTTAAAAGTAATTGGATTTTAGAAAAACCATGAAAAAATTTATTTCATTAGGCGATTGAATCTAAACTCTTCCTTCAGTTTTTTTTAATGGTGGTTTTTGTGAACATTTGAATAGAGTTCTTTTTACATCAATAACTGTTAATTAAAATCATTGAACCCACTAAAGACATTCCTCTCCACATACATTTACAAAAAGAAACAACCTTACATCTCATTGAAATTTATTAATTAATCGTTTACGTAACAAATTAAAATAACCGTTGTGTGATGGCTACAAAGTAAAACAATAAGTAATTTAAATAATAAAGTAACGGTACCTCGTAAAAGCGCTTACATTCATGCAAAGTGTAATGCTGAGCTGACCTTACTTAACGTTGTATCGCCTTACACAGGTAAAACAAGTCATTTGCATATACCATATGTCCATTGAAACTACAAAAGGAATGACACTTTGAGCATCTTTGTTTTCAAATTACTACACTGGAACTGCAACCTTGAGAACGCAACGGTTATGTGTATGCTTCTCGTGCTTCTTGTTTCATTCATGTGAGATTGAGTAAGTGGATTGCATGAAGGACATGGACATTTATTTTATAAAAAGTTTAATTGATGAATTGGATTACGTTTTAATTAAAAAGCTTATATTTTATTTTCCGTCGTTAATCATTTTGCTTTGCCACCATTTTTTTTCTTAAGTTAGAGTACATACAATCGTTTGTTAAAATAGTAAATTAGAGAAAATGTTGCAAAGTAAACAAATCACGCGCCGTCTTATCTTGTACTTAAGTATTCGCTAGGCACGCAAAAGCGAAATGAAAGAAAACACATTCCACTTCATTCTTACTCTATGTTTCTTGATTTTATCAACGAAAACTTTCTCCACCATTAGGTACTATCTACGCTCCACAACTGGACCGTTTGATTTGACCAATTGACTTTCACAACTTGTCTGCTTTATGCTCTGATTTTTACAGGTTTAAGTACATTGACCAAATTTTCGCTTTTTTTGTTTGTTGCCCCAGTAATTATATACGCGTCCGCTTTGGGAGATGACGGTGAGCATAAAGTGAAACTATGTTGTCGCAATCTGATATCCATGCACGATTTTCGTGTGAATGTTGACCACCACGAAGCAAAATAGCTCGTGGATATTAAAGAGCGCTTAATTAAATACAATTTGGGCGTGTATGGAAGACAATTTAAAAAGGATTTCCTATGTCAATCACCAACGCAGAATGTCCTTAAAAAAACTCATTCATTGGCAATATCATTAACGACCACTGTTAATGGTCAATGCTAAGAAGGCTCACCAAAAATTGTGTTTCTCGACCATAAACTTTCTCTTAAAGTAGGTACCCTAAAGAAATGATTTTTTATTTACGCGATATGGTACCCATACAACTTCACTTTCAATTTTATCAAATTTTATCAAAACGGAAATGCAATTACTTTTTTTAAATTAAAAATATTCGAAATTAACAAACCTACATATTATTATTTCACAGTTCAAGTAATACTGACATACTTTGAGAATGAATGGATTTAAAAGGTGCAAACACAACAAATTCACACAGAAATAGAATTAAATGTTTTGCGTTGTCCAAGGAAACGAACGTGTTCCGTTAGTCACTAATTATATCAACCGTAATTCCTTTTTCTTTCGCAAATTTACTAATTACTTCGTTGCACCTGATATTAGTTCTGGATAAAATCTTGCAATAAATGTTTCAGCTCAACCTGTAACTTAATTAAACCTTCTTGCGGTAACTGTGATGTCCTAGCGGTCGGAATAAACTTATAAATATTTACGCTGTAATAGTAGAGTGACCTTGTCAGAAAAATGTATTCTATTATAATGTCTACTTTAAACAACATTCTTATTAAATTTTCAAATAAAGAAAACGAGACTTTTTGTAGTTTACGTAATGCGCGAAGAACTCATACTGAGTCACAACAAGATGAATAGATATTAATTTTGGGATTAAAAGGTTGGTTCGTATTATTTTTATTTCTAAGAAGACGTCCGACTTCAAAGAGAGAGAATTACTAACACACACGAACTGGTTTCTCCTCATTCTCACAATCATCCCCGAAAATTGGTGTTCCTTGGTTGGTTGTCGTTCTGAAGTGCTTCCTGATCTTGGAGAAAGGCATGCTGAAAATGTCAACATCATTTTGTAATGCAACATAAAATCAATAACAACGTAAATGAGTCCTGAAAAGAAATTATTTTCAGTGGCGGCTCGTGATAATTTACTGCGGGTGGGCAACAATTACAAAACAAACAGATGGGCGCATGTTTCAAGTAAAAATGCTTTTCGGGGCTGTGCCGACATGGAACCGGAACATCTAACTTCAATAAGACGGAGTGATTATTTTTGTATGAAACCAATAAAAAACGTAAATAAAACGAAAACACCTTACTCAACCGTTGTCAGGAGGCACGACATTAGTGACAGTTCTGTTTGCAGTAAAGTTAAGCTACGACATGCGTTTAAAAACATATTTTGCTTCCTATGCCAATGCTACCGGAAAATGAAATGAACACTTGTTACAACCATAAAGGTGATGTAAAAGACTTATTTTTGTTCTGCCTCGCACGCAACCTTCATTAATTCAGCCTAGGCCTGCTAATGAATCTAAAAATTAGTAATTGGCTTTGCATAAAAATGTAACGGCCTCGGATCATTTAAAATCTAGCGTAGTTAGTAATGCAAACATGCAGAAGTTGCCCCATTTATTATTTTCTTAACTTTCGCACGACTTACTATCCGACCGAGCCGCAAGAAATTCTTTAAAGCGTTTTATTTTGAACGTTGACGAGATTAGGAGAAAGCGTGGGTAGGCCGTACTTAGTATAACATACGTACGTACGCATATTTTTATATTAATAAGATACCGTTTTTCCCGATTTATCTTAAAGGTTTTATGAGCTATAAATCAGAATATAATACCAATTTTCTGTTTGACTTTCTAATATTGCAGTCACGTTCTTCATATTATTTAATTTTGATTGCCTATTTTATGGAGACAAATATGTGTCATTTTATTTATGGTTTGAAAATAATAAGCCAAAATATAGAGAGGAAGTAAGCTTCGAAAGTTCTTGGACTACTAATATCTAAAGTGTAGAATTTAAAAATCAGTTTCTCTTTCAACTATGTATCTGTAATATCTAACTATACAGTGTGTCCCAGATTGAGTAGGCTAACATGGGTAACTTCTTATCGGTGAAAATAGAGTTTGGATCTGATTGATTTTTCTTTTGTAAGTACATGCATATATCAGATGTCTCAAGATGGGCGCGACCGGCGGTATATAAGCTAACTGCAATGCCTAAAACTTCCGGAAAAAAAAATATATTCAGTGACGAAGAGAAATAAGGAAAATATTTTTAAGTATCTGAGTCGGCCGCAAGGAGGCGCAATCAATTGACTCAACAATGAAAATTAATTTTGCTGTTAAAAGTCTCAGAATAAGGCGCAGCTTTGATAGCGCCATTAGACAGTATTAATTCTGCACAACTTCTATTTTAGACTTATTACCGTATGTATCATCATTAATAAGGGTGGGGAGAACAGTTAGAGGACGCTATTTGCAAAAGTCATAGTTTTTCTCACAGTTTCCCAAAAAAATTTAAATGGAAAGGCGTATTTCTTTTACAGCTATTACGATTTTCTAATCAAGAAAACATTTAAGTAAAAACCCGAAACCGGTAACTTTTTCATTCTCGAGTTATTATCAAATGAGTCTATTAACTGAAGTAAAAACGAATCTAAAAGCTCAAGCAAATGCTATCGAGTAACACTTTCCATTTTGAGGTAAATAGGAAGACATTAATCTATTTAAATGCATGTAGTTGTTTTTGAGAGCCTAATATTTAAATAAATGAACGACACGGCAAACAAACACATAAATGAGAAAAACATATGCACTAAATAAATGTAATGAACAATAAAATGTTAAATGATGGAAAGCATTTGAACATTTATGAAATACATTCCAATCAACAATGACTGAAGGTCTGCACCTAAAATATTTTCAAAATATTATCCATCTTTCATTTCGAAATAGCCGTTTACTATCCGTAAGGATATCAATAATAATTTCTGTACAAACTCTATGCGGACAATAAGAAAGTATTGTAAAGCGGTACAGTAAAACTTTGTTGATCACAGTACATATTGCATTTAATTAGTGTTCGAGTTATTCTTCTTTCTCTAATGGCCGGTTGCACCAAACACTTAAGCCGAGCTTAAATTTAAGTACTGCTTATAATGTGACATCTGTCGTTACACAACATTCAGTAAATCACATTCTAAGCGGTGCTTAAAGTTAAGCTGACCTTAAGTGTTTGGTGCAACTGGCCATTAGTATATGTTGTTTTATTCGTGAGTTTAAATATTCTCTCTTCACAAAAACATTTAAATGCTTCTAAATATTGTTCTAACATTAATAAAAACTTTTATATTTGCGTTATTTAATCTTGAAATTAAAAGCATTGCTCGATGGCATTTCTATGAACTTCTTCTCCTTCCGATAATATCATCACTTATTTGATAATAACTCGAGAACGGAGAAAGATAACCATTTCGGGTTTTCACCATAATGTTCACACACCTTTCTATTTTTTGAGAAACTGGGAAGAACTATTACTTTCGCAAATAGCGCCCTCTAGCTACTTTATAACAAACTAGCCGTAGTCGTTGAATAGAAACTTTAAATCAGCTAAAAAGTACTGCAGAAATAATTCAGCTATCGACGCTGCAGCTTATTCTGAGACTATTGCTAGTAAAATTATTTTTTATTGATTCAGATACTTAAAAATATTTTCTTTTAATTTCTTTTGGTCATTTTGAATATAATTTTTTTCTCCCGAAGCTGTAGGTATATATCGCCCATCGGCGCCCTTCTTGAGAAACTCGCTATGTATCTTCTTCGTTTTTTCTTAATTTATTTTAGTCAAGTCAATCCTCCCATTAAAACATCATGTATTAAATTTCTCCGTTTTCTATTTTCTTAGGTATTGTATTTTCAGTAGCTATAAACTCAAAAATTTTTATTATCCCTCCTAACACTTTTTAAAAGTCATTTTATTCTTCATTAGTTAATTTATCCCGAATGAAAAGAAAAATAGACTATCAAAGAATTGGGTTTTAGTTTCTCAAAAACGAGAATTAAATGCTCTCATTTGAAGAATTTTCGAAAATTTTTACATTTGCTTTCGAAACAGGGTATTGGAAACTCATTTCACAAAAACTTTATTAACTTGAAAAAATGTCATAATTTCCCATAAAAACACATGTAAAACTGTAAAGGAGTATTCAATGGTTCCCAAGAGATAAATCCAATCCATCCGTTGCCATCAAGCCGTTTCCCTCCGGCAGGAAATCACACGTTCTCAATAAGACACACAGTAGCAAGGAAAATCTTTTAAATAATGACTTTCTCGATAGAAACTTCCGACGAAAATCTACGCGTCTCATTCTACTAGCTGAGTTACATACAAATGTCGTCCAAGTAGCTCGTTTTTATTATGTAAATATGAAGCAGTAAATAACTTTCTTCGTATAAAAATGTCGTTTACATTTGACATTTACACTTCACGCAGATGCGATCTACCTTGCTTCTCAATACACTTGACATTAACAGAAGGCCGCTTGGTTAAAAAATTCCGTTCGCTAGTAATTCGCGTAGAGGATGTTGAACCATAACAATCAGGTCGGTATCATCATCTTTAAACGAGTTGTTTAAAAAATCACTACAAGGATGACGAGTGTATTTCAAGATCAAGTGCACGACAACTGTGCATGCTAAGTTTTATTCTTGTTTTATTTAACTTTCTCGGCAGTAATTCTTCGTTTTGAGGTAAAACTTTGTAGTATTCTATTTGTTGTCGTTATAAACTTAATTGATCTAGCAGAATCGTCCTATTATTAACTTTCTTTGCGTTTGATATATTCAAGGAGGAAACCAGTTTAATTAATTCAGGCCATTGCACTCAGATTTTTTGTTCTTTTTTTGTTCTATGTGAAAAGTCCTTATTAAATTAGTAGTAAAGTAAGTTGATTTAAAATTCAGAACAGGATATGTATAGATTTACACTTTTTTTTATTAAAGTATTAGGTAACAAATATGAACATTGAAAACTGAATTATTCATAAATTCGAGTTCAAAGTTTTTATACTATTTTTGTCAGTACACAAAATACAAAAGCTTTAAAAAAATTGGAAACAAATCAACTTTACTTCTTATTATAATATTTTGCCATTACACTTGATATGGTTTTGTGTCAAATTCATTAATTAAGTAAATACTAATTAGTTCCTGATCTTGAAAACTGGCACTCTTTGAAAAATATGTTTTGGTGATGTAAACTAATCTTAAAACTGAAGTCATGGCGGCCAAAAAATTACTGGAACAAGCAAATATTTTATCAGTTATCACTACCATTAAAGACATTCTTGTTTTACTGTTTCATTCAGATTCAAATGTGAAGACTCCTAATACTGTATAATATAAAGCCAATTTTGAAGAAAACATTTGGTGCGGTGGTATGATTTCCTCATAAGGTAAACCTGTTAAACGAGTCCTTCGAGTAAATAGGCCATTGGCTTATAAAAAATCAGCAAAGTTGTTAAATTTGAACAACAAACTGTGTAGAAAGTTTATTTCTTTATTACAATTGTGTTAGTGATCAAGGCATGTCTCACTTCACTAACATTTAACATGAATTTAAAATGGGATCACAAATATTTTGAAATTTTAGGAATCTCCTGTCCATGATAAAAAATGATGTCCAAGATAAAAAAAAATGAATGTTCAAAATCAACAGAAGGCGATTGACCATGTTTAATGCATGCACTAAATAGGTGATAACTCCAATGAGTGACTAGACAAATGTAGACAATTTTAAAAATGATAGCCAAGTAAGAGACGAAGTGGTAGATGTTGACTATGTATAGAGGGTAATGAAAAAGCCGTTCAACTTGCTCATGCTGGTTCTGAGGCTTCCCTTATACTATGGTTTGTGTAAGACACTGCATAGAAAAGAGACAGAAAGGTGGATAGGAAGGAAAAAAGTATCCTACTAGAATAATATTCCAGGACAAAGACAGGCGAAAATGTTCAAGAGTCACTTGCCCAAAACTGTTCAAAAGCTTCTACTTTTAACAAAGAAAGAATTACAGACTATTCCAGAACTTTTTACTGCCTATTGCAGTGTGACGTACCACCTTAACAAAATGGGCTTGGCAGAAAGTGAAACATGGAGATTATGTGAATCAAAAACTGAAACGGCTGAGCACATACTTTAAAAATGCGTAACAGTAGCTAAAGTTTGACTTAACTACTTAAACAGTGTGAATCGGATACCTGATGAAGTAAAAGTTAAGCCGCTTCTGCACTTCGCTGCAAAGATAGAGTCTAGGAAATTAATTATTCGCTGGGTCTGAACAATAGATCAAATCTTGGTCGCAGTTCTGTGACGCTACCTTTCGACCCTATAATACAATACAATATGTAGGTGACGATGGTCACCAAAATTTTCAAATGTTATCCAAGGACACCACGATAATGATAATGTACCTAATCTTCTCTCAAAAGTCTCAAAAGCTTCCTGCCATTATGTTAGAAGAACTTTTGTGTCTCAATTAACAGGATCATCACTAACGTTTAATGTCTAAAAGCTTCAAGAAATTCATTCCTAAAACTTCCATGGACATAAAGTCAACACAAGTTGTTTTCAGATAAGTCCTTGTAGGCTTAATCTTTATTTTGATCTGTGATTCGTGCATATTTAAAAAAAATATTATTATTATTTAAGAGGACTTTAATGGATCAAGTGACAAAGCTTACTAAAGCTTAAAGCGCGCCCTTACGTGATTGCTTGACCTTATATTGTGCAAAACTTACTAAAGCGATAACATAATCAGAGAAGGGTATTATCTCTATTGGTAGACTGACCACAAAATGTATCTGTTGATTTCTTAAGTAATTTATTGACTATTGTATCCATTTTGTCCATATTTTTTTATTCTCCTGTAAAATACCATTGATGTCGACCAGCTCATAACAAGACTCATCACAATGAGGAGACAGATTTTCAATATAAGCATGTAAGTTGGAAATTAAGGATGCCAACATTTTAAAAGTACTATACACAAAATAGGTACCACAAAATCAAAAGTAGCAAGCTTAATAATTATTGTGGTAACGCTTAAACTTTAATAATTTTAGAAGTTGATTTATTGAAGCTTAAGGTTAAAAAAATGTCATATACCTAACATAAGGAAATAGAACTTATTTTTTTCCACTTTCATGTTTCAATTCCGCAGAAGGAATCGATTTTATTAATTGACTGGAACATGTAATCGGTCAAAAACAATTCGTCCCGTTCATTTGCAAAATTTTGTTCTTATTATTTTTATTGGTGTTTTATTAATATTGAAAACCGAATTTATTCTAATTCGTTTTTGTGTTTCATTTAACACTTTATATTTTTGATGCTATCTTTTGCTTAATAGTTTGAATCTGGTTTCGAATAGTTTGAATCTGGATTCCGTAGTTGTTGCAATAAAACACTTCAGATTTGAATTATTGATTGACAGTTCGACTGTAAATAATTGCAATTCAATACAAACGAAATATAAAAATAGTTTGATTCGAAAGGGAAAGGGGATTATCGATCGGGACTGAATTTTCAAGGAGAGTGGGGATTAATCCGTTTGCAAAAAAACGCCCGTCCTTGAATCTAAACACGTTTGGGCGACGTTTTGTAAGCGAAAGAAAGCACCTAATATGTATTTATTTATTGAAGCACTTTTTCACCTGGTGCAAATTATCACATATTATAATTATAATTTGGAGGGAAAGGTTGAATGAAATGACTAGGTCAATTTTTCTTTTTTGTGGTTTATTACATGTGTGCACTAAAAACATTGTGAAATGTACAAAACTGAAGCACTCACTAATGTAAGTGTTTCCTGTATTTTCACCTTTTATATATTTAGTAATTTAAAACTGTTTTAACTATAGTCTACTTTAGTTTTGTACGTTTCATAATGCTTTTAGTACACAATGAAGATGAACCAGACCTGCTGAAAGTACTATAGGTCTAATAAACCACGGAAAAGAAGAATTGACTGAGTAATTTTATTCAACTTCTCCCTCCAAGTACCGGTCAAAAAGAAAGCAAACAATTTTTCAAAATATAATTATAATTAATCGAACGCCTTGTAAAATTAACATCAAGTCAACGTATCGCTGCATCTATAATATCTTCTTCAGGATAAGTAATAAATGTTTTTAATATTAAATATTTTTTTAAATTATTTTATATATCCTGGGGAAGCTATCAAATCTACGACAAAACGTCGTTTTACGAAGTACTTGATAAATAAAGACCGGATGTCTAGGACGTGAAAACATTGAAAAATGCGTATACTTATTTTTTATACAAAATTTCGGATTGTCGGAGAACTTTATTGAACCTTTTGAAGAACCTACCACGAGAAAATAAAAATTTGAAGATTTCTGTGGCCATCGTCAGCGGTTGAATTCTTGGCTTCCGGTTGGAACCGCGTGTCTCGAATTTCTTCTACTGCCGACGTTTCCTACTTCACTGCAGAACTTCCTCGGGGCTGCTGCTTGGTGGTCTTCTCTCACTTTCCAGGCCCTATTTACATAATATTTTTTCGCTTATATTATTATCAGATTGACAGCATGAAATAATTATTTTATTACATGATTCATAGAAGTCTTCAATTTATACGTCGCGTCGTTCCACATATCTTTATCTGAGAAAAAATAGAACTGAGAAAATATGATGGCGTTTGTAAAAAATAATCGCATTGTTTTCAGTGCAGAAACAATTATCCGCCTCATTGTTTCGCGCAAATTATATCACAGCTTTTACAAATCAATGCACTTAATAACAGCACCGTCTTGTCTATTGTATTTTTTACGCAACGATGACTTGATTATTTTAGAACAGATCGTATGTACGTCATACGTTCTCCGCACACAAACGTACTTACTTCTCCATAAAGCCGTATCATTTGCATCCAGAACCCATTCGACGGTCACGATTCTTCGTGATGTTAATGCGGATCTGGGGCTTTTAATTGTCGTGTGGTGGGCGTGGTAAAGGTCTTAAATTTATCTATTGATCTCTTTGGATTATGTAACAGTAAATTTGATAACCTACATGCGATATTGGAAGTTTATGGGAAACAACATTCATTCATTTTCGATTCGAGTTTTTGTATTTATAACTGCGTACATTTAACCTTGAGTAGTAAAGTTATTATTCAACTTCAGTAATAATTGATAATTTTTGTAGTAGGAAACTGGATATCTCTTATTCTATTCTATTCTCACAAAATCCTTTCTATCGCACAAACATAATGGCTTTTAATGTGATAGCGTGTTTAATTTGCATTGTACTTACCAACGTATCAAGCTTTTTGTACTCGAAAAGCATTAAATTGGTGAAATATTATGTGCTCCGGTCTAATTAAGACAGACAAGAATATGAATGCTTTAATTTAAACGCACGGTTGAATTTTCGGCTCAAAATTCATTCGCGCGCTTACGAAAATTTTGATATCTTTTTAAATATGTATTTACTTAAAAATTTCTACGCATTGCACCATTACGTCTTTTAAGCATGTCAGAATTTGGATGAAATTGTTAAATGCAAATATTTAACAAGAAGTATATTTCTTTCGTTTAATACTTTCTCTTTGTTTTTTTTTATAATTTTTAGACTTACTGTACGTTTTCGCTTTCTTCATTTGCAAGTTGCAATTAACAGTTTAATTGTTATTTGCCTTCATCACTTTTTTTACATTGCTATTTTTAATACTCCCTCTGTACCAAATTATGGTATGCATTTCTATAAAAATGTTTTGAATGGAGATGGTTATATGTATAAAATGATAGGAGTAATTTGCTAATGGTTGATATTTATCAAAATCAAGAACACTTGGTGATTAATAGATAACTTTGCGTGAATCTTATTTTATTCTAATTTTATTACCCTACTGCAATGTCAGATCAAAAAGCGATAGTAAGATGTCGCTATTTTATCTGTTCTAATTTTATTGTTAATTTCAATATTGGCAAAAGGTATTGATAATTAAATGAGGCTTATTGCGATTAGGTATATAAAAATTATAAATTTTGAAAATAACATTTTCCGAAGAAAAAAGTCAAATCATAAAATTCAATATATTATGAATACAGAACAATTTCGTAGTAAAGGGAGTTTCTTGGTATCTATTTTATGTAGTCAATATGTAGTTAACAACGCAAAATATTACAAAATATTGTCGACCAATAAAACAAAAGCTTCTGTTTATAACTCACTCTAATTACATTAATTTTGAATTTCAGTAAAAATAAAAAAAGGAAATCCAATATGAGAGTTTTGTATATATGGGACAAATATAGAACGCTGTATACCATAATTTGGGATAGAGGGAGTACTATAAAAAAAATATTAGAATTCATTTTTCCTACTCTCATAACATAAACAAATAATAAAGAGGGCATGAGTTAATTAAATTTGTTTTAATATTTAATGTATTCTACCAACGTTATATATTTTTATTCGCAAAAATATCCACGTGATATTTACAGTAATAAATTTAAAGAAATAATGTTAGTGACACTTGTGTCATTATTACTCGGTTAAACACACAAATGCGGAAGCCGCTGTAAAACTGCTTATACTATAATTAATGTAATTAATGACTATGTTGAAGGCAGAGACTAGCAAGTAATACGTACATATCTTATTATCAGTAGATACTTTTCTTGTATCAGGAAAAGACAGTTTATGGAAAAAAATTTTAAACCGTTGGTGTTAACGTCTCAAAAAGATGTAAATACAAGCTATAATTATCCTGATTATAGTTCGGTGGCACTATGACATATAATCAATTAAATTTATTTGTGTTTTGTTAAGCTAGCTATTTAGTTATTTTCAAAGGAAAACAGTGAGATTTTGCAAGAAATCTGCGACATTCTTTTAGACATCTTAACTGCGTATTGAAGACTTAACCTACCAGTTTTTTTTCTTCTGTATAAATTATATGATAGACATCGTACAAAATGGTGATTTGTTGAGCAAAGGACTCACCGAGAAATTGGTAATTTTTACACCTTTTAATTTAAAAATCGACGTCAAGTAATAAGTTAATTTTGCTATATTATCAGATAAAGCGTGAAGTTGTTTCTCGAATTTGATTCCTATTTCTTTACCTTATTTCTAAAAATTAAGAAAAAGCTAAACTGTTTATTATTATTAAATACTGCGAAATTTCAAGTAAAGACTTACATTTTGGAATTTCTTAAATTTGAATTTTTTTAATGCCTTTTTGGTAATTCTTAAAAAACAAGCCTTTACCCACCTAACAGGATTTATTAAAAAAAATTCGCGAATATTTGGTAAGATTTTAATGAAAAACGAAGTTAGGAAATAGGAAGAACTATTTTGTGACTGAGCAAACAGCCTTAATAATAATTAGCTGTGTTACCTACTTTCGGATATCCATTAATCACGACGTACTAGATTTTACCTGCCCAAATTACTTATCCGGTCTGGGCGATTTAACAGTTCTCCTCTGGCGCCACTTAACACAAAAAGAAAACGGAAACGAATATACATACATATATCACAACTCAATAAATCAATTATGCCGTTTTCTTTGTATTTTAATAAACTTATTTATGTTATTCCTCCGTGTTTCCTATGTTCCTGTGTTACCTTTGTTTGCATTTTGACAAAAATACACAAAGTAAAGGCCGTTTTACTTACAATTTATTGTTGAAGAAATTGTACAATTTTTAAAACAATCTAAATTGTGTAGCATCTTGAGTAGTCCAGAGGTTTCTTGTTTGATATTCACACGAGTTCTTGTACAAGAACTTGTGAGCGATTCTGCGCAGTTGAATGAAATTTTATAGAAGTTTGGTTATGTTCACATGTTATGTCTTTTATTTCTAAGTGAATATAGACGCCACGATTATCATTATTGCCTATATGTTAGTTAAAATGTTATTGCAAAGCAGACTGAAGGGTGGAAAGAAGTTATTATCATGTAAATATTTCATATGTGCACTGCGCATGCCCAGTCGAAATTGTGTGGAAAATAGAGCAGACCTACGCAATATTGCACGCAATTTGCTCTTTGAAATTATACAATTTAGATTGTTTCTAAAATTGAACTTCTTGTACAACAAATTGTGTAATGTAAAATGGCCTTAAGATTATTACGGGGTAAATTAATAATAGGCCGATCAATTTCAACCCTCGGGAGGCACCCCGGCAAAGTGTCAAAATGTAGCAAAAGTATTTTTCTTTTAAGAAGGCACGAACATTAGGAATTCAATCACCATTCCGGAAATATTACTCATCTAGGTCGTCGTGTATTTGTCATTCCATCAGTAACTGTTAATGACCGTAATTAGTGTTTAATATAGTTACATATATAAAAAAAAACAAAAGTTCGCGCGCTTAAACCTGTGGGAGCGCTTAATCACAAACAAAGAATATTTCTAGAACACCTAAAAAGTAATTTAATATTCTTGTTACCCAAGAAAAAAAGATAGCAGCTTTGTTTATAATACCCAACAGTCATTGTTAAAATTTATAAAAAAAATTACACGGCCGCATTAGTTACATCAATCACGTTTTTTGTATCCTTAAGACATGAATTCTCTTTTGCACTTCCACCCGAAATTTCAATCCCAAGTTTATTTTATAAAAATATTCAGTGCTAATTTGGATACTATGATTAGATAGTTCTGTTCCTGGATCTAGATGATCCAGATCTAGAGAATCTATTGTTGTTTGAACTTACCTTTAAGATAGTAAAGTGTGTTCAAAGGCTCCCATGTTTGGAGTTGGACATAACTTGAGGTAGCAAGAAACATGATATGTCTTTACTTATTACTTACATACGAACAAAAATAAAAGAAGTACCTAAAATGAGGTTAACCGATAGTTTGATAACTATCGCAAGAAAGAAAATTATCTCTTCAGCAGAAAACATCAAAAATTAAATGATTAGCTGGCCACAGCTGGTTATGATTATGCTAGAGCGCCGACATATATATAATATAATAAGCCAACGCCGACTCCAAACATGTTAAACAAACGTGACAGTCAAATATCGATTCTACACAGTAGCGTAACTAGAAGCCAAGTCGCCGGGTTGTAAAATTTTTACCAACGCCTTATATTTTATTACAATGTTACAACTATTTAGAAAGTACAAAAAATAAAAATCTTTAGCTGCTTACTGTCAGTGTTAAATAAATTGGGACTGCATAATTGTTTTGGGTAACCCTACTTCTAAAAAGTGACAAGAGCTCTCAAAATTCCGAAACGCTTCTGAAAACTAATGCTAAATGGAGCACGCTTAAACTATCTCTCGAATACTTTTTTGAAGATTTGTTTTCAGCTGTTTTGAAACCGTCTAACAGAATTTAAACGAAATAAAATTAAAAAAAAAAACGAAATTAACCAATTTCTCTTTATTATTTATTCGAAATTGTTTTTTGTAACATTATTTCTTAAATTTCTCAGTGTTTCTCAGTAGCCTTGAAATTGTTTCCCCGGGTGAAGACGACAAAGTTATGACTCATGTGAACAGACGGCGGAACAATTGTTTTTTTTTTTCAAACGTTCAAAATTGTGAACATTATTCTTGAACGTCCTGAAATTTGTTTGCCGCTGTTTCGAAACTGTCGAAATTAATAGATGCAGAGTTAATTGCAGCTACAGATTAACAGATGGCGCTACTTATGTTTGAAATTTCTTTGAATCTTCTTACCATTTCTGTTCGATTTTATTTATTCGAATTTGCTTTTTGTAATATATTATGAATTTTTAAAAATTTTCGCAAATAAAGAGAATAAAGTTACGACGACTCATCGTAACAGATGGCACCACCAAAGTTTTAAGAACAACAATGTTCATAGATTTTTTTGTTTTCGTAAATAAAAAGTACAAGGCTGTGGCTCAAGGTAACAGATGGCGCCACATGTGCATGTAAACTATAGTAAACAAGGTTGGTAGAGGTGGATTGTGTATTGGAAGGTTGCCTTGATCCAGACGGGAGGGTTTTGGTATGTAACTCGTTACGTCACGTCACGTGATAAATTCCACTGACCACATTAATCAAGTTTTTGCGTTATTTGATCAATAAGACCACAGAATTGATTCCATTTTTAGTGAATTAGATAGAGCTTTAGGTGATAGATTAAAACTCACTCTATTTACTTCACTACGACGAATAAAAGTTTCGTGTGACGTCACGAGTTACTTTGTCGGGAGGGGGGGAGGATCTAACTACACATTTAAATGGGATCTAGGCAACCTGCTAGATGCAGTATCAGTTTTACCAACGTTGCATGTAAATTCTTTCGCTTTACCTACTTAAGCATAAAATTTTATTAAATTCGAAGATCTTTTCAGAAATCTCTTTCCTGCAAATTCCAAATTTTACGGCGGCACGGATAAACAGAGGGCGCTGCAAACGTTCTTCACTCGAAATCGATGATTAAAACATAGCCTTTTAGCATTTTCCAGTTGTTTTGAAATTCTGTTGCATCCAAAAATTAATCACCTTACTTGTTCTTCTTTCTTTTTTTACTTATTTCAGACTATTCTATATTTGAAAATATGCATTTTTCAGATTTTTGAAGTGTGACTTACAAATAAGCTGTCGGTTTTCCGCATTCGCGGATTTTTAGACCTCCAGACTTCGAACAGGTATTATGGCGTTTTAGCGCCGGGTGGCTTTGCAATCCCTGCAACCCCTGTAGCTACGCCACTGATTCTCCATGTTATTAAACAAATTATTTTTTCATATTGGTGGAAGTTATATGTGTTTAATTTTAATTAGTTAATTTAATTTATTTCGTTTTTATAAGCACCGAATTGAGTTTGGCATAAAAAATTGAGTTTTCAGATGAACACGTGTCCTTTCACTGACTTTCGGTCCGGTTATTACATTTGATTGATATTGGATTAAGGCAAAACTAGTCTAGTGATTTCATTTAAATTACGTTTTTATTAATTTAACCTTTTATATTTTTAGAACAAATTTCAAAATTTCGGATTTCATTACCTTAAGTATTTCTCAAGAAAACTGAATCCAAAATGACAAGTTTCAAATTTAATTACTTTCACAGTTATAACATCAACAAGTCTGTATTAAAAATATATGTTAATTATTATCTCGCTTAGCAAACTAATGATTAATTAATTTAAATTTATTACGTAAGAAACAAATAAATGCATTCAGCACGACACATGTAAGTTGAAAAATACTCGGAATATATGCTCGTGCGCAGCCTAGGCGTTCTATTACAATCGTATTGTGCAAGAGTGTTTAAAAGATTTCAACGCTACGTTAGAACCGAATCGCTTTAAATTAATTCTAATTTACGTACATGAAACTGAATTGATAACACGTTCGCACTCGACATTCTCCAGCTTCGTTACAGGAATTCAAATATTACCTCGGGACATATTCGTCATATGTTGTTTATTAGCGTGTGCAGCAAGTACTCTGAAATATTGCTCTAAGCGCGGAATTAAACTATGTTACTGTAAATAACACACGAAAACAGGTTCGCACTAAGTAAAAAATGACACTATGCAAAATACAGTAGTTGCAATATCTCATATGCGCACGTAAATACATAATTAATCTAATAAAAGGAAAAACAACCTTCACACGCGTTGCACTCTAATTAAGAAAACCGACCATAAACCCGTATTTACTATTAATTGAATTGCACATGCAAACCTAAAGAGATTTTGGTTAATGTCATACATTGTATTTCGTTGGTGCCAAACAATGTCGATTTCATGTTGGTTGTTGCATGGTGTTGTATGTACCTACAATTATTGCATCACAATCTCACACAGATTGTCGTTAACATTTTTATTATTTCAACGACCCTTTGTTTTCTACACGCCACAACCTAAATTTTCTTTTTCTTTCCTAAATGCAAAAACGAATATTTACCAATACACCTATTAACATTTTATAACAACATATAATTAAGATATTACAATGATATGCTAATACGCTAGTGTAATAATTTCACCTTAATTATTTTTCTTTTTAATTTTCTTGCTTAATACGCAGCTGCTTTTGGTGTGTGTCATACTGAACGGAAATTTGTAATCAGGCGGAGGAAACTATTAAAATGGGATTGCCAACTAACATTTTCTTAAAAACTTATTCTGTTACATTATATAACAATGTACCTATTGGCTGCTAATAAAGCAAGTAGTTAGTCACAGGAACAATACAATTTCAGATGTAATAAAAAACTACAAAAAGACTAGCCACCCTAAATTTCTTTTACAAAACTAATAAAATATAAAGAATAGTATTGCATAATAACCATTCAAGTATAATCGGCATATAAGATTTAGCTAAGAAGACGATTACAAAAAGTAACAAACTATAAAATCACATTTATTTATACCAGAATTAAAATGAATTCACGTGCTAATATTACTTCTTTTAACAGTCAAGCAAACGAATGAAATCATACTCAATAAAAATTGGATTGAATCTTCTAACCACAAAATAGTTTTTAATACCAGATAAGTATTTCGGCAGCTATGCTACCATAGTCAGTAGATGACTTCTTCTTAATCACAGACTTCTCTCGTGATTAAGAAGCAGTTATCTACTAAGGATGGCATACCTGCCGAAATACGTATTTAGTATTAAAAAAAAAACATTTTGTGGTAAGGAAATTCAATTCAATTTTTATTGTACTGCAAACCACAGTTTCAAGCTTTGGGATTTTCTGATAAGGCTAGACCAAGGCATCAAATAGAAATAAAATAAATAAAATAAAGAGTTAAAGCTTCTAGGTTTTCCATAATTCTAATTATACGAGTATTACATATCTATATTTGTAATATAATAATTATTGGACTAATGCCCGGTTTCTCAAACAATAAATAACTTTCGGTATTAAGCATTTAATCTTTCTTCTCGTCAGAGCAGGTCGTATTCTAGTTTTCTCTGGTTGCTTACATGAATTTTGATAAATGCCAGAAAGAAAAATATTATGACAATTTCACACTAGTAATCTGACTATACTGGCAACACTAAGAAGCACCCATCTATGACCAACTCTGGCATAAATATTATGTTAACAAACGCACACATTTTTCCAATTTGAATGATATATTCTACAGCTTTTCTGATTCTCCAAAGAAAATATAATTTTCTTACACTATTTATTTGTCAAAAAAAATTAAAAATTAAAAAAAAATAAGTTTATAAAAAAATCTATTGTTTTGTTTAGTTTCCCTTGATGACGTGTTTAGTTACTCTTGACAACTTATTTAGTTTCCGTTGACAACACGTTTCTTTTTTTTTAATTTGTCTTAACAACTTGTTTATATATTAATTTTCCTGAAAAACTGTCGAAACGACGACAATTTAAAAAAAAAATATTAACATTTGCATTCACGATCTACTAGAAACACCGAAGGGAAATCGACCAATATTATTCAACAGTTCTTGTCATTTAAGGAAATTTTCATAATCGTTGTTACTAAAAATGATTACACGTTTGTTTAAAAAAAGAAAAAAGGCAAGCTTTCAGAGCTGATGGGTTAAAGCTGAGAAAAAATAAATTGTTAAGCCTACAAATTTTAGAGTGTCAACTTTTTGTACGTTGTTGTAATTGTTTCAACTGAACATCCTAGAAATTTTTGAAATAATACTAAAAAAAAATGTTAAACTGCTGAAAGATCTAAATGTTTTGTCTAAAATTAAAGGTATTTAATTTGTTAAGTCAAAAAAATGAAAGAAAGAGCTTTTATATCGTAATGGTCACAACAATCTTTCCGATTCTTGACTAAAACAGAATAAAAAATTAAGCCAAATAACAGCTAGTAAATCTCATATTAAAAAGACTGTGCGCTTCACCTTGGCGGATTTATGTCATAGTTTGCAGGCATTATCATTATAACCATATAACATTAAGATGAATTACGATTGTAAAATAATTGGAACGTAAAATGGTTTACATTTTAACTGTTAAGTGTTACTAAAATAATAGGAGTAATAAACTGCAAAGCAAGAGAGATTCTAGCTTCACATTCATAATATAGCGATATGTGAAAAACTGATTTATGCCCGGTTTCTGAAACGATACATAACTTTACGTAGAAACAAATTCAAGATAAACTCACCATAACTTCTGAAAACCGTTTCTGAAAACTTTATCTGTAGATAAAGTGTATATGTAGCAATGTAAGCAATTTATACTTTTCCTAGAGTTATTTGTCAAGAAAAATTTATGTTTACCTAACGTTATTTATCGTTTCAGAAACCGGGCATTAATTTACTTACAAAAATTCCATGTATTTTTTGCCGTTTTAGCTTGTAAATTAATCAGTTTAATTATTACTGTTTGCTTACTTTTTAAACATCAAGTATTACTAAAATAATAACAAATTGAGGAGTAAATAGTTACTGACAAGAAGCTTTTGACGCTCACAAAACTTATTTGCACTTTTTGCATTTCTTGATATAAGTAGCGTTGTGCAAATTTATTTCGTTTTATTTCTTAGTACACCACGAATCAGAACAACTGAAACAGTCGGCCTTTTCTTCATGAAGGACCTTGGTATGCTCTTGTTAAACGTGGTCAAGGGCTTATCTTATATCGTTTAAGTCTGAAGAGGTGAAGTCGATTCACCCGAAGCCGTATCCTCACATTCTAAACCGATTAGGTTTAAGCTTTTATTATACTTCTTGGTTAAAGTAGTTAAAAATAAACATATGTAAATATTAAAGAAACATGCAGCATTCAATCAAATAAAAAGTGTAGTTGCTTCAAGCAACTTGCGTAACCAGTTTGAAATTTTTGACTTTTTGCATCAGAGCATAAATAAAGTGATTTCATAGTTTAAGAGTTGTTTGAAAACAAAAACAAAATGCTTAAACTTAAATTCATACCACATAAAAATTCATGCACTTGATAATTTACTAATTAGTAAATAAATCGCAAAATTAAACATGTACTTGCTATTTTTCAAACTGTTTTTACTGGAAGGTTAATTATGGCATCTTAGTAAGCAATTAAATTTTTAGGTAAAACAAATTTAAAATAAGATTATTAAAACGGGAAATGATAAAATAATCTTGAAGAAAACTAAAAGGGAATAAATAAAAATTTTATGTAAATTAGGTTGATTAAACTTATAACATTACTGAATTTAATTTCACACAAAAATAGGACAAGATTAAAACAATCTCACTTGCAAAAGTTTTCAATGAAATGCAAATTTTGATTAGTTATGGTCACAGACAAACAGTTGCTAGAAATTTAATCAATTAATTAATGTCGAGGTTTTAAATTACCAACGATTTTCAACAAATAGGCTACCTTCTCTTGCATACTACGAAACTGCCATTTGATCTCATTAATTAAGAATCAATTGCCAATCGAAAGCTAATCGAATAAAGCGACAAGGGTTTTTGTTTACTTGAAAAATTGAGGAATTATTCAGAATTTAAACCCCATTAATCTCATCTCAAAATAGGCCAAGAACGAAGCAATTTTTTAAAGCTCAACCACATATATTATCACAAAAATGCAAATGAGATATCGTGTTTCAGATTAGTTACGATCACAGATTACAAGCTTCAAATTTCGCCTGTTAATTAACGTCGACATGCTTGCCTACTTAAAATCTTGGACGGGAATAAATTACATTCGCGTCTGAAGTATTGTGTTTCATTTATGACTTAAATGATTGCAATCCTAAGAATATACAAGAAATAAAAAGACTTACTCTTTACAAAATTTGCTGTAGGGAAATTTACTTGTACTCCTACTAAACATATTTAGATGTCATGAGATTTCGCACAAATATTTTAATTTTAAGAAATTGTACTCATGGCCGTTTCTAGAAAATTTTATCATTAAATAAATGAAATACAAACTAAACGCTTACATTATTCTATGATCAAATTTCCTGGAAGCCCTGGTATTTTGTTAAAAATATTTTTTCGTTTATTATTATCAGACCTGGGCGATCTCTAGGCGGAAGGTCTTGTTAAATATACGAGGAACTACTCATATGCTGAAGCAGTCATGGCCATAAAAAGTACGAAACGGTAACGCTTGTCCGCCGTAACATCAAAACAATAAACCAGTCAAAGCTCGAAAAGTCTATGTGGCACACAATAACCACTACAGCTTTGGTCGACTGGATATAAATGGTTCTTTATGTAGCCGACAATACGCGTATTCATTTTGCAGTGACGGCGGTATAATTGATAGGAATTAAATTTATTATGCCAGCCTTTTAAAAGTTACGTTAGAGAATTGTTACGTTTTCATAATAATTAATTTGAAAGAAACTATAAAGGCAATTCTGTTATACAAGTAATTTATGTCAGATTGCTTTGAATGCTATGAGCGCTAGGGCAAGAGGAATGCTGAAATCTGCACCGCTGCTTTGTTTACCTTTATAATGGTTTTTACCAGATATCCTACGTAAGGCCTAGCTTTAATTATTATCAATAAAGAATGTAGTGGAATTATTAAGAAAACTAAATATCAGTCTAGATTTTGATATTCTTTAGTCAATAGTTAATGTCAAACTAACAAACTTTCCTTTAAAAGTTAGCCGCTGTATTCAATTGAGGCTTAGTGCTTAATTCATATTGAGACGATTTTGCTATGCTTAAAATGTAAGAAGATCGACGTTCCAAATTTAACAAATTGTTAATCAAATTTGGCTGTTCGCTGATTCCGGTTTAAGATGTTGCCAATCCAAAACAACAACAAAAACTAGACTTCTTTCACAAGAAGAGTTTCATAAATTGAACAAGGAAATAATTTAGAAGTAAACAAGCGAAATACATTGAAATCAGATCAATAAATATTTTAATGTTTACTTTTCCTTTTAAACTAATATATTTGTTGTCTGATTATACCAGCAATTTATTTTGTACCTAGAAATTGAAGAACTTGGTCAAGGATAATAAAAGTTTCTTATGTGTTCCAAATATAAATAAAAAAAAATCAGCTCTATAACAGCTGATATTAATTTGAACCTTCACTTTATAGACTGCCGGTTATTACAGAAGTCGAAATAATTAAGGCTTCCGTTCAAGCAAGGATGTATATTTTATATCTAATCACTATAATGTATTTCACACTGCAAACCTTGACAATAATAAGGCCAACAGAATTACACTCGTCTATAGCCACTTACACAATTCTAAATATATTCATCTAAGAAAACTCGAACAATGCAGAGCAGACTGAAAAAAAACCATTAGTAAAGAATGCGCTTCCTGTAATTTTTCCAGAGAAAATTCAAATCCTGGTTGGTACGTGTTAATTCGACATGCATGCTTCACATGTTAAATCAGCTTGTGAAGTAGTTTAAACTCGATATTAAACGTTTTTACAAAGCAATTAATTTAAAGGAAGTTTGGCTTTGCACCACCGACGCTGTCTCGTTAGAAAGTTACGCAATTCGCCTATAAATTGCCGCAACCCAGGCGATAGTTTCGTAACTAATTCTGTTTTATGAAGTGCACGTGTAATTTGATGTTTTTTTAAATAAAAAAAAACCTGCGATTTCTAATTCACACCTTGCCTTATTTAATATTGCGTGGGTAATAAAGCGGTAAAATTCGAATTTACTATCTGAAACGCGCGCCAAATTTTATGTATATTTATGAGCCAGGAAATTAATTAATTAACTGCAGGCACGCAGTTGAGAAACTCTTTGAGAAATGGCTCGGTGAAAAAGTGCAGAAGCTGCATGCCTCGTAATTAACCCGTTGCGCGTATTATAATCTAATAATAATCAATTTGATTAATGAAAAAGATAACTGAAGTATGCCTTGAATTAAATGCAGTTATATGCGGTACATGTAAACTCTCATCAAATGCAAGAAGTATGCAATGACTACAAATTGATTTAATCAGATTACGACTTAATAAAAATCTACATTTACATTTAATTATAAAATTACTGCTTTCTATTAAAAAAAAATCAATCAGATTTAATAAACAATAGATTACAAAAATAATGCAGCTATAATTTTTTTTAAGAAATCTAAAATTATAAATGTAGTATAATAGTTTCCTTCCAGAGCTAACAAAGTAATTAAACACAAACATCAATTTGGAATATAATCCCAATCAACTTAACACCTTTGCAATGGTATCGCCATGGTTTACCAGCAAATAATATGAAGTTCTAGCTGCTCATACATTAAGAGCGTGCTCGTAAAAACTGTCGCCTGTGTTTCTTGGGTTATATTCTTTCTCTTTCACATAAATGATTTTGCTAATCTTGCTTTTTATGTTATTCACTCTTATGCGTTACCTAAGAAGACTTTACGTGCACAGTCTAACCATAAACGCCAAGCCAAATATCTCCAGTGACCTCTTCTTTGGAAACTATGTTTTTTCCCAGATTCATTTCTATTAGGGCAAAGCTAAAATTCGATGCACTGAGCATGCAATTTTCAGGTCTTCGCATGTTCTGGAAATAACAGAAAAATATTAAGATACTTCGTGTACTGTGCACAGTAACCATAACTGATTGGGGACCGTACTTGTACTCTTGTTCTTGATTAAATATTAATAAACAGTCAATCAACTTCTAACCAATTTAAGACACTAATTGCATGAAAAGGACCATATTTCACGCGAATTGGTATCCTTCTAACTTTTCCCTAGATACGAAGACGATGTAGACTCATGGAAATTAGCAGACGTGAACAGAATCAAACACAAATACGCCACGGACGACATGACCACACAACACCTAATGGATAACAAGGAGAGACCAATCTCAAAATAGATCTTGGATTATTGAAGAAACTCAAGTGTGCGAAGACTTTAGTAAGTGGAACAGTGGGACCTTCAAGCATCCTCTTTATAGCTATTTCGGCCCTAATTGGGACCTTATCAGCAGTAGAATAGCTCGATAAACTCCATTGCAATCTGAAGGACTCGCCCGATTTAAGAATTGTAAGCAAACTGAGTTGATTTACTAAAAGCTTTAAAATTGCGATGACACGCTAATGTGGCCCGGTTTGTACGTTAATGCTTATGAGGCAGCAGTGTAGTTGCCATTTGCTAAAATTTCGCACACTATAAG
This sequence comes from Prosopocoilus inquinatus, assembly GCA_036172665.1. Classification (NCBI taxonomy): domain Eukaryota; kingdom Metazoa; phylum Arthropoda; class Insecta; order Coleoptera; family Lucanidae; genus Prosopocoilus; species Prosopocoilus inquinatus. The sequence goes on from CM069870.1 coordinate 50,698,237, forward strand.
TACTATAAGGTCAAGGTCTGGCTGCCTGAGGGCGCGCTTTAAGCTGCAGTCTGCTATTAACGGGCTTATCGTTCTTAAATCGGCGAGTCGTTCGGATTGCGTTGGAATTTATCGACCTACTCTTTTGCTGGTGAGGTCTCAATTAGGGCCGAAATATTTGTAAGACGATGTTGAAGTCCCACTGCAATCTGAGCTGACTTACTGCAAGCTTTCAAATGAAGTAATTTAAAGAAATGCACACCTTTCATATTTTAGACATCCTGAGCATATTTCGAGAAAAATAAATGTTAGTGCATATCTCTGCAATTTCTCAGATGTATTTTTTAAAATTTATTTATTTTCTGGTTGAAACCCTGCAAATATACGCAGCGTTTTTCTTAAACTTTTGGTAAAAAATCGATAACTAAAAAGTTACAAGAGTTTAAAGTAAAATTAATTAACTAACAAGTTACTACCTGTGGTATTTTTTTTATACATTTGGAATATCTAAGAGTTAGTTGTACACTGCTCTACATGAAACAACTAATTAAAAAATTGTATTCACCTAAAAGTTATCGCTATTTCATTTTTCTTTTTAATACCCAAAAACGTGTTTTCTTATTGTTGAGAACCGCTGATTACTTAAAACAAAATTAGAAAATAGGTCGACGTAGACATTTTGTGATAGGCGGTTTTAATAAATATAAAGTTTATTTAATAATTAAGTTGAGTTTGTAAAATAAATTTTATTAATTTAGGAGATCAATTAAAGAAGGAATTAAGAAATTTAAGTGTTGTAACTTTCTTACGATTAGGTTTTGGTCAAAAGTGTATTAAGAAAAAGTTTATTTTAATCTCCTACAGCTGCCTTTTCAGTCTCCTCCGTACGTTATGAGACACCCAATATACATACCTATTAGCAACTAATTAGTACACAAACTTAACAAGCTTTACCAGTTTTAACAATTTTAGATTATTTTTAATAATTTTAAATTATTTTTAATAATCTAAAATAATTTCTTATTATTCATTGGTTATGTTTTTCGGTATTCAATCAATCAAACTTTTCTTAACGAATAGGAAATTATCAGGTAGGTCGGAAAACTGAGGTAAACTTAAATTTGTAGCTGAAAATACTCAAGTTTTAGAGTTTCAAAGAAACAGTTTGCATATAACTCACAAACGGAACACTCGGTATGCACTATACTAATTTTAAAATATCCTCCATATGAAGTAATGAAACTTTTCTTTGAAATCATTTTTTTCTAAAATGAAACTAGAGAAGTATGAAAAAAGCCGTCTTATACGGAAGACCCTATATTCATCAAAATTTTAATTTCTTGTAAGGTCGCAGGAAGTCGCAGGAAATCACAAAATCTGATGGTATCAACTTGTAACTTAGTGCATTTATCTAGCACATTACACAGAACGATATTACGGAGTTTTACGAAACTGAAACTGAAATAATAGATTAATATTAATATTTAAAAAAAAGTTTTAAAAGTTAAAAATATTTTCGTTCTTCATTGCAGAAGAACATAATTGAATTGGCTTCCGGTTGGAACAGCCTCATACTGATTTCTTCCAATGCAGAGCTTTCGTTCTTCATTGCAGAAGAACTCTCTCAAGGTTGCTGCTGGTGGCTGCTTTTTGTGACTCGCTAAGACTGAGTAACGAACACCAGCAGCAAGACTACCAGCAATGCTATTTCAACCGGAAACCAGTTCAATTATGTTTTTTGTTTTCGTATGTAATTTTTGAAATAGAAAAGAGTTATAAAATTTGAATATTAAATTAGTTAATTTTCATTTCTTATTACTTTTCAGAATTTAAATTTGTGTAAATTCTCAACTTTTAAATTATCAGCATAGATAAATGTTTTACAGTTGATGTTATGCACTACACCATGAAGAAAATGATGAAAAGTAAGGCTTCCAAGTTGGAATTGTGCGACGCCTTTGTGAACACAGAATCTATTAAAATGAAAATCACTATATTCTACAAATAGTTTCCTGCTAACTAAATTGATTTCGACAATAACAATATTTTTCCACAAAGTCCGCAAGATTTTACTTTGTTCAATAGAATACAGTTGGATTAAAAGCTTTGGATAAATCAGTGCACATACAGGGTGTTTATGGGAAGATGCTGCAATAGCTAACATTCTTATTTCTATTTTTACGAGGTAACTTAAATTAGAAAAGTTTTAAGACCTTCTCGATTTTATGGCACCTTCAGAAAAACAAATGACTATCAAGCTTTCGAGATTTTTAATTGTTTCAACTTTTTTAAATTGAACGTTAGGTTTCTTATCATCGCATCGCGTTCAGGATGTCAAATTAATTATGTCTCTAAAATATCATCTTCCAAAGCCTACTGTTTTATAAATCATTTAGTAACAAAATCTTGGTGTTCACGGAAAATGGCTACAACAGCTAACTTTCCTGCTCGATTTTATGATAGACAGAGTGTCGGAGAAACAAATGACTCGTAAATCAGATTTTTGAGATTTTTAATTGTTTCCAACTTTTTTAAATGGGGTACCATAAAATCGAGGAGGAGAAGTCCTAAAACTTTTCTAATTTAAGTTACTTCGTAAAACTACAAATAAGAAAATTATCTATTGTAGCGGCTTCCCATGAACACCTGTATATGATGTCAACTGTAATTAGATGATTATTTTCTGAGATGAACTTCGTAAACTGACTTAAATTTGTCATTGTCGATCGACCCTTAATAAACCCTTGCTATTATGAGAACTACATAAAAATAACTGACTTCTGATATAATACATTGAAAGTCATAAACCAAATTAAATGAAACTGAGTTAATAGCCCGTCACTCACGCACATACTTTCCGACGCTGTTGCCCACAGATTACCAAGCTAAATTGAAATACTTAGACGGTAGGTTTGAACAAAAACTTCAAGATATGTATTCTGGCTGATAAGTGACCCAATAGCTTGTACCAACCATGCTTATTTTTTTATTAAATTTATTAAAACCTGATTTGCTCGTAAACGTAGTTTTAAAACAAAAATTTAGACTCACGATCCTGGATGCACGTCTTGGCCCGTGTACTTGGAGCAAAGGTTTTTCTCCCTAAACATACGCGCCAAGTCTGCGTGCCAGATATGCCACATGCCAGGAGCGTCAAAAAGTATCTGCGTGTTTGATGGGCTAATTAAAAGAGAACATTTTGAGTTCTTCCAAAGCTAATTTCAGTTATGTAAAAATATTCGAGTTAAATGGAGCTTAAAAAAACAGTTTTAAAAAATTAAAGCATAAAAAATTAGCTGCTAAATTGGATTTGATGCAAAAAACCACAAGTCGCAATTCGTTTCTGCGCAATTACTGACAAATAATATTTCAGCATCAATTTCTCTTTTTATTAAGAACCGGACGCGCAACGGCAACTTTTCCTTTTAATCTTGTTAAATAAAATAAGTACTCGTGCATGAAATCTCTCATTTTGCCTGAGATTAATCACATTCCCGGTGCTTTTGTTTTCTCAGACCGGTTGAATTTCTGGACAATAAATCGTCGGAAGGAATGTCCGTCATTCCGAACGGAAATTCGCAATCAGATGAATTTATTGCGAGGGAAACCGTTTAGGTCTATTAAGTTTAATCGCTTGCGATTTTTTACTTTTCATTTTGGCGGTCTGGGTGCGATAATTTTGGAAAGTTTGGTAATTACTTGATTTATGTGAATATTGAGCAACTTGGAGCTTAATAAGGCGATGGTTATTAAAAAAGGTGCGAACAAAAACAAATTAAATAAAGAGTACTTTTACTTTTATTACTTTCTTTTGAACTTGTTAAGGCATGCAATCTATTTACTTATTCATAGTCATGATTTCTTTTGTATTTAAGGCTTATTATTACGATCTAATTAGTGCTCTTCATTAGGGATTTGAAAAATACTTTCTCAATATTTTTTTTACTGCGAAATTTGTTGTAATGCTTGCAAGTAGTCATAAATTTTAAATACTGCGAACCACTAAATAACTTTATCGCCCATTTTTTTCCTTCTTTTTTAGAAACTATGTGTATATAATCAGATTTTATATCGACTACGATATGTCTTCCTACATTGCATTTTGCCTTGTAATTATATAGAAATCTTTACATATTTTCTCATTTTTCTTCTCGTAAACTACGCTTTAATTTTACATTACATATTTTATACATTCACCGTTGCTTTTCATTTTCGTTCTTTAATTTTTCTTCTGGTTAATAACCATGACGTGAAGAACGTCAAGAAGTAAATAGAAAAAGCAATTAATCAAATTAGTAGCTTTTATTAAGCAGGAAGTAACGAACAAGTATGTAACAAATGCAAATCATGAATTTACGTCGACACAAAATTAAACTTTACAGTGAAAGCTGCACTGATTTTAATACATAATTGTTGGCGTAGAAAATTATTCCAGGGAAAATTAGAAATTTTTTTTACGCACAAATGTTTACCTGAAATTAACCATTCACGTAAGTTCGTTCGTGTTCTATTTAATGAGGTAAATAAGAAGAACATCCATGACTTTAATATTACTTAACGTTTCCTTGTAATTACATGAAAACTTTTTAATAATTTTGAAAAATGTATGAACAATATTGCCTTTTTATTTCCAAAAATAAGGTCAAATTAATTTGTCACTCTTACTAGATTCATTGAGTTAGAGGAAACGGACATTAAACTTAAAGAAATCAATACTAACAAAACAATAAGCACTAAGACGCATTATCCATATTTCCGGGCCATGGTTTGACAAAAATAGAATTAACACCAATTTAAAATTACAATATCCTACAAACTCTGCACCAATGAATTGAGTTGACTTCTCACGCATAGTCTACAACTTTAAGACAAATCAAATCAACCGTAAATGATGAATGTGCATATTTACGATATTACATTAAAAGCGTAAACTCATCATTATTAATAGTAATTACTAATGTTAGACATCTAATTTATTAAGTAAATATACCATTCACACAGTTCATTAACATCTCGTATATACTGGCTGAATAACCATTCAGTTCCAATTTTGCGTGTCATTCAATTAAAGCCTAATTACACACCATGTACAATCGCATTATTAGAACAGTAAATTAGATGCCATTGTTGTTTTCGTGTACCGCTTATTTCCCGGATGTCCAAATCTGTGCAAATTTTAGCGAATTTTAACCCAACGTGTATAATTTGCTGTCGTTAGTTCAACGAAGTTTCACCACGAAATTCAATTTGCATACAATTTTATTTTCGCAAATGCGAATTATGCTGGGAATTAGGTAAGCAGCCCTAAACAGAGTTCAAAGGATTTATGTTTTTAACTCAAACCAGTATAAACTAACTTTGCATCTGCAAAAAGTTGACAAAAATTATGCAACAACAATTTTATATTGTGTAAAGCCCATATTGACTGCAGGGTAGGTAAATTTAAAAATCTATGTTAAATACAAGTTTTGAAATTTTTAATTTCTAAAACGACTTTCAACGACAACAAAATGTCCTTGTTATCTGTTAAGTCATTGCTACATTTTATCGATTGACATTGACCAACTCTTTGTATGCATTATAAAAACAACAAAATTGAATTTTCTTAGTTTAAAACTTGTTTGCACACGACATAAGTGTTACATATGTAACACAGAACGAATTTTGCAGTCAGTATACCTACGATTTCCAGAAGCACGAACTGCAAGTAAACAGGAGTGGACGAATGAGTAGGAGTTTGCAAGTGCAATGTTTTTTCTAAAGCATTAATTGAGATATAAAAAAATGAAATTCTGTACGTAAATAGAATATACATTTACATATCTTATGAAAGAGACTATTGTACTATTCCTCGAATTTTAACATCATGTCGAGGTCAGTGTTCCAGAAATATTATTAGCTATCAAACTTTTAAGAAAGACAATGAATTTTTGTGCTGCATGAACGAAAGAGGCTGTTATACAAGTCGTTGAGAAACATTACACTTCACTTACACAAATTTTCTTTCAATGCATAAGTAAAGTTTAATAATTACTTAACTTTAATGTCTTGCGCAAAGCCGAAATCTTCTTTACATTTTTTTTTAATTTTCACCAAATTATTATATTTTCAAATGAGATGCGCAGTTGCAAAAATAATGCACATACTATTAAAGTTTTGTATTGCATAGTCCGTCTACAAAGTATCAGGAAAAACAACTCTGCAACTTCAAGTTTTTGAATTTATGAATGAAAGATTTCAAATAGAAAAAGAAATGTCAGTTACTTGTTTATGTAATTTCTGTTTAATCCTACAAATTATAATGAATGTTCGGGAAACTTGAAATACCTCTACAGCCTGAGTACAACGGGTATTTCATTTGTACACAGAATGACACTATTATTTTATTCTTTCTTACGTTTTTCGATCAAAACATTTTTATCGACCCTTCTTCTTTAATTCTGTTGAAAAAATGCTTCACATATTCCACTTTTCTTAAATTTGCCGTACTTGCTCAAATGTTTTTGTTTAGTTAAAATTATTAGAATTCAATACACTTTTATAAACTTTATTTAGAAAAATGAGTTTGACAAAAATACTACGCTCCTCAGCTACTGGAATAGCCAAATATTAACAAAAATTTCCAAATTTCGGATACTTTCCAAACGGTCTATACATACCTTAGAGCCATTTGACACGATGGTAATTTTTGTAAAAAAATGTTACAAAGTGACAAAGTCAAGTTACCGTAGTGAATATTTATTGATTAATTCGTCACTTCTCTGAGAGTAGTTTTTCGCAAATTTGACACAAGAAACATCACCGTGTTAGGCTCAATCCTCACACGGCAGCGCGTCGCACACTGTGGCCAAGAAACGGCAAAAATCAAAATGTTAAAATGAAGGTAGACGAAAAGAAACTTAATAAATATTAGATCAGAAGTTAATTTATTAGTTATGGTAAAAAGAGGGTAAGTACCTTTTGAAATTAAAAGTGTCATATTAATTGTTATGTCATTATACTCGCCATAAATTTATCGCAACATTGTTAATTATATTTTCCTTCTGAAGTGAGTTCGTTCAAAACTGAACTATGTAATCAAATATGGAAGGTATGTTTAATTAATCGTTTCACCTATTATTATTATTTTTTGTGTTTAATGTTTTAGAAATAATCGTACAAATCATACAAATATTTTACACCTATTATATCTTTTTGATGAAACTTTTTGTTTAGTAATTCCGAATGTCACCTGTTGGAGACCTATGTTTAAATGTTCTATACAGTTTGTGTTTTCATAATAAAACTTAAAAACTTGCGCATTTTTGCGCCACTCTGACTTTTTATTTAATATTTGTTGTATGTAGGTCACTTTTTCAAAAAATTAATGAAAAATGAATTTTAAAGAATTTAAACGAACTAGAAAATTTGAGTAATTGTGTCAGATTTAAGAAAAAAAAAGTATGGAACATTTCTTTCAACAGAGGAGTCATAAGTACAGAAGAAGAATTGATAAAAATGCTCCGATCAAACATGTGAGATAAATACGTACATTCAGGAATTGGAAATTGCAGCAGTATTTTATCTTTTTCCTGCTACTTTCTGTAGGGAGTGTAAAATAAATTCTATTATAAACTGAGGATAAAAGTCTGGAACACCTTAGATATTTGCTAAACTATTTTGTTTTTAGAAGAACGCTCGAACTCGATTCCAACATTTCAGGTTATTTATTTTCAGCAATCATTGGGGTACAATATAAATTTCTTTTTTAGTAATAAATCTCCATTTTCATTTTTATTTACCTAGTGTTTTAATAAATATTTAGTTCTGAATGAAGTGAATTAAATAAATATAAAATTATTGCCCGTTAACTATTAAATAGTGAAGCGATGCATTTTTAACATTGTTATTGACATTGAGATTTTAGTCCAATATTTTGTTAGTCGCAGTGCACCTGCATTTATCTTTAATAATTTCCTTTGAAAATTTTCTCACATTTCATGACAATGAGCCTTGATGTGATAATCCGCATTCAAAATACTTCATCTATTTGTTTTGTTTCTTTATTAATACTTGAACATTTTTTCAAAAAGATCCTTATGTGACTATAATTTTTTTTTGTACTTATACGTAGAAAAATATGCCCGCTTGAAATTCGTAATAAAAATAGAGGTTTCCATTAAAAAAAATAAAGTTGTTTTAGTACGCCAACGGTACGGCACTCTACAAATAATTGAACTGAAATGTAGATTTATAGTAATAACTTTTCTGTCCGAGCATTTTTGCAAAAAGAAAATATTTTCGGAAATATTTACTTCACTAGACTTTTTCTTCACATTTTATGTATTGTCTTATCGTTCCTAAAACGAAAAAACACTTTTCGAATTTTTATATTTTTCATGTATATTTCAACGTAATATAACTATTTTTAATGAAAAAAATATTTAAATAATTTTGTCCAAGTTTTTATTAGTACTCAGCAACACTGTGCGTCGCGTCGCGTCACGTCGCGTCACGTCGCGTCATTTTGCTGCCTCTAAAAGTTGCCATGGTTTTAAATGAAGCAATTATCACTAGGCAGCATTTTATGTCAAAAAATTACATGTAAAAATATGACGCGATGCGACGCGCTGCGATGCGCTGCTCGTGTGAGAATTGAGCCTTACGCGGGCAATAATTAGAATAGAATTCAAAGTAAATTCTAAATAAATTCTATATTAGAATATTTTGTTTTTGTATGTCCTTCGTTTTATTTTCGGAAAACAAATAGCTTTTAAATATAAAAATTGCGCAAACTTAATAGTGAATTAATACATAAGGTAAAAATGAATTGTTAATATTAAGCCTACATTAAAAAATGCTTCCAAAAAATTAATTAATAAATCACTTGTGTCTGAGTTAATTTAATATTCTATTTAGCTCAAACCTTCCATCAAGAACATTTCAGACAATTTAATATTGCCTTTTACCGATTACAACAAGTATCCGAAAACGTATACAATCAACAGTTTATTGCACTACTGATGGAAATGACTCAGCCTATATTGGTTTTCATGGTCATGGAGATGCGATTTTCTTTGTAAGTACCGACAAAAACGCGACCATTCAACCTGAAAAACATTTTGATCGCGAAGCACTTTGATAAAGCGTACGAAAATTAAATTGTTTCCGACAAAAAAGCTTTTTTATGTTTCTAAGGATAGCTAAGATAATTAACTTTTAAAGTGATATTGGAAAAGAAGGCACACAACGTGCTCATAAAAATTATAAACGCATCGCCGCAAAAATTAAACTGGAGGCTTATTTAAATATTTTGTACCATTCTATTGCAGATACGAGTACATCGGATGTTCAATTTGAAACGGTCACCATTGTTAATTTTTCTACCTTTAAAGATTACAACTCGATTAAATTATTGTTACTTCCTTGCCGTTAAAGGGGAAGTATAAAATCGAATTGCCTAAATAATTGACAAATGGTATTTATCTATTTATTGTATAAGCCATTCTTTATTTATTTGTTATCACAGTATGGCGTACAAGTCTAGTAAGAATATGGCATTTATATATTTAATCTGGATCATTTTTTCATATTTTTCATTGTAATTAACACACAAGGCTGCGAAAAGTTCTGAGTTTAATGGATTATAAAATTATTAAAAAGAAACTAAAAATTAATTTGCAATGTGTGATTACCAGGCTAACATTCTAAAATTGAGAATTATTTTAATAATCCAGGGTATTTCGGAAAGTTACTGCGCACCATTTTTTTAATGGTGTATATGATGACTTTTTGATATACCCTGAGCATTAAACTGAGGATCAACATCTCCTCTATCACTCATGATTCAAATTAGGTTGATATAGTCAGTTTATTCAGCTTTGCTGTGCATATAACTTCTGTAGAGAAGTCATATCGCACCATTGCTTCAAAACTGACATAACTCGAAAATACGAGATTTGGGACACAACTACTATTATCTCACTCTTGCGGATTTTTGAATAGACCTACCTTAAGCTCTAAAAGCGACATTAAGGCGACGTGAAGCTGAAAAAATACTCTTTTGATGATCGGTTCTTTTATATTTTTGTAGTATCATTTATAGTGATAAATAAAAAAAAACAATTTTTACTTGTGTTACTTTTGAAGCAATAGTGAGATATATAAGTATAGTGAAGCTGAGCAAACATTCTGAACTTTACCAAAATAATTGAAAATTATTCCAAAGCGTTAGTGGAGCCTGATAATTCCCAGTTTACTGATCATGATCAAAATATCATACACATATCTAACGATAAAAGTTATTTACAAATAACCTTTGGGACTGCGAATATATGTTAGAGGAGTGTACATTTATTATCTAATTGAAAATATTAAGACGTGTATACAAAGTAAATCGAAACTTAAATAATTGCTCAACATTTCTTTTTCTTAACGAGAAACCTGTACCCCATTTTTATAATTACTCCAAATATATCTTAAAAAGTTTAATGTATGCTTCAGTTCATGTTTAATTCTTTGTTCTCAATTAAATTTAAATTGCTGGTTTTTCCTTTTTCTTCTTCCTAGATATTAGAAACGATAATCGCTCATTAATTAATAAAAATATTAAAATTAATTAATAAAAATATTAAAATATGTAATAAAAGTAACTTACAAGAAGTTTTTCCAGCAGTTCATGAAACATAACTGAAAATCACACTTAATAAAAGTCCTGCTGTGATACCTATAAACGTACAAGCTCATAAATTTTCAGTATCCTGCTTATAAAATATAAGCATTGAAAGGCGTTGTATCAATAAATAAACAATTGCAAATCATTCGCTTTACGCCGGTTTTACATTTTACATTCGTTTCGATTTCATTTCGAATAGTCGATACGCTACGTACAATCTCTCTGCGCGTTGTACAGGTATGTTTACGATATGTATTATATAGCGTGTGACCGTTTGCCTTCACACGCATTACAAGGACGATTTGGTACTTTATTGCATACGAAGGAATGCGTTTGCAGCCAATTACTGGTAAGAGCAGTATACGCATTTTGATCGCGTATGCAAATTTAATGAACATAAATCGTTCTCTATTGCCTGCTTAGCATCTGTTTCAAAGATAATTTAACACGCAAAATTAATCTAATTTATATTAATAAATATTTATTTATTTTTCGATATTCCATAGAATTCAGTAAAAATAAAATACAGTAATAAGAATAACAACGAAGTGCACATGAACTTTTTATTAAAAAAATGATATAATTCTTAATATTCACTACTCCGGATAACCTATATTTCTTTAAATTTTAAACAATTCAAGTAGAATTTATTTTTTATGATTTTCTGCTTGAACTTTAGAACTTAGTTAATTTTAGGATTAAACAGCTCTTGTAATAAACTGTGTTCTCGGATTATTTCCTTGATATTTAATACATAAACGTAATTGTGCTCTTTCGTTTTTGTTTATTTTCTTGAAATATGGTTCTTGTTTGAAGTTGTAAATGTAAATGCAAATATCTTGAAAACCGTAAGCTTTAAACCAATATAAATTCAAGACATCAGAAATAGAATTTAATGAGCTTATTTAAATCTGTTAAAATAAACAGGGCGTTCCATTTAAACTTTTTGAGAATTCAAACTTTCAATTTTCAGTTGTTTCTGTATAAGCGTACATAAAAAATGTTACTATTACTGAAAGGTATTATTCTACACGATATTTATAATTAGTTAGGTACATTAAAAAAATGTTAGCCGCTGATTACGAATAAAATACCTCTACATTATGGCTCTCTAATTAAATTGAATAGTTGTAGACTGCGAATGCTTCGATTTAGATGTATAGTTGCTGAATAGAAAATGCTTGTTCTTAAGAGACCTATCAAAATGTGCAACAAAAATTAGTACATTCCATTTAAAAAAAAGTATAAATTTGATAGTTAACTGAATTATGGAACATGCTGAATATGTGAAAATAATTTGCTAATATAGAACACTTTACAAGCGAACTTTTGCAAAAGACATTTTCTTTTATAATTTATAGTTAAGGCGCTATTAGAGAAATCGATACCAATGACACCCTGCATATTTCATTCATGCTTTCTATTCTTTTGCTGCTTACGACTGTCTTCCATCAAATTTGCTCAGCTTGAAATAGTGTTTAGTTTGACGATATTTTAAAACAATTATATTTTACTTGGTTTTTGTCAATTATTTTTTTGATCTAAAATAGTGTTTCTTAATACTTTTATCAAACACCTGTTTATTATGAAGTCATAATAATTACGAATATATTACAATGCCTATAAAGCACTAGTGGAATTATGAAGCCATTATTAAACTGTTACTCAAAATCGGCATTATTATGACTTCTTAACAAACAGGTGTTGGATAAAACTACGTATTACACTCGTGCCTTAACAGCAAATAAGTCAATTGTATAATAAATAGCCACTAAGCAGCCCTCTTATTGTTAATCTTCGGTGCTTTCTTTTAACTCTGGGCATTAATAAATTATGTAATTGATTATTAGAAATCTTGAGGCGAACATAAGTTAACATGAGACAAAATTTTTAATACATAAAACCCTATGGCCACAGTTAAAAAAGCACTATATACTGGGTGTCTCACAATCTACGGAGGAGATTGAAAGGGTAGCTGTCGAATTTCAAAATAAAACTTTTTTCTTAATTCGCTTTTGACCAAAACTCAATAATAAGAAAGCTACAGCAGTTTAACTGTCTTCATTTCTTCTTTAATTAACACCTATGGATTCTTAATTAATCAAAATTATTTCATACACTGCAACTTTATTGTCAAATAGAAAGAAAATATCCTTTCACCAATAATCTCCAAAATTAATATTCTTATTAAACTAATGTAAATTTATCGAAACCGCCATTCACAAAATGTCTATGTGAATCTATTTCTAAGTATTGTTGTAATGACTAGGCGGTGCAAAGCAATACGATAATCCGTTTTTAGGCAGGAAATAGCCGCAATTTTTATGTGACTACATTTATTTAGATAGTTATTTGGTGTAAAGCTGTTTTCAATGAACTCTTAAATATCTAAAATTTGAATTTAAAACGTGCAATATTACTCCAGGTAGTAACTTTTGTTTCTTAAGTAATTTCACTTTAAACTCTTGTAACTTTTTAGTTATTGTTTTTTTATCAAAAGTTTATTGGGAAAAAAACTGTAATTTGATCTCCTCTAGCTGCCATTTCAATCTCCTCCGTACGTTATGAGACTGACACCCAGTATATTTTTATCTTATTTTTAGTTAAATATTTCTTTGTATTTCCATCTGCGTCAAATATTATTGAGTACTTTTTTATAGATAAATCAAATAAATTGCAGTTTACTGAAATATAGGATTAAATTTTCTCCTTGGCTGTTTAATTATTTACAATATAATTATTCGATCTCACGTGAACTACATATTTGATTTTCCATTCGAATATATAAAATTTCTAAATGCGAGTATTAATCGATCAGACTATCATTACTATTTGTGTTTTACATAGTAATTCCCAGTTATTTCTGGAATACAATTCTTACTAGTAATTTCATTTTTTCTTCTAAATAATAATAACCAATTATATGATATTTATTTTCCAAATGTCAAAAGAAAAAGAACAACAAATAAAAACAATAATTAAAAATCAAAAGGAAATTTAGAAAAAGTCAAGTCTGTGTTTTCTCTGATATTTTTTATGCAAATTAAATTAGAAACGAAATTGTGAAATTCTAGTTCAAAGTCATTACTTCAATATATTTTCTAACAATTTAGCTGCCTGGATAGAGTAAGTGCGATTAGTATAATTAAAGCATTTATAGCAGCTGATCATTTCAAATTATCCAACAAATAGGAAATAACTTGAACAGCGGAAACCCGAACCGCAATCCGATATGAAATAACAATAATAACAGGCGATTGTTAATAAATATGCAAATGCGCTTTCACCCTTGCAGATTGCAAAATTTACTTTTCGTTTTGGACATATATTTACCTGAAGTTTTTCAGAACGAAAAGCACGCCGCTTTTCTTTCTATAAGTAATTATACTTCGCTCGGATTATTGATTACACCATTGTAATGCAGTAGGATTAATTAATTTGTAATTGCAGCCTCGCCAAGTTTCTCACAATTATTTTATATTGCAATAAAACAGTTCTTTTCAATGAGCAACATTAATATTCATTGGACATATTAACACCTACGTATTTTAAACGTTTTTATTTTGAAAAAAAAAAATTAATTCGAAAGTGTGTTTTTGATTTGTATGTTTAAAATTCGCCGAGCATAGCAACGTACAAATTGTACCTGTTTTCATGATACTCTGCTCTTGACTTTAGCATTGAAACTTTTACCATAAGCAAATTACCTTATTTGCATAGCTATTAAGCTCTGTGTTCGGTACGTTTTTAGATTTTTTCTTTGCAAAAAAGTGCGGTTTCATACGCGTTCCATAATTTCTGCCCTCGCTCGTGATTGCTATTGTTCCCGTGGACGTTACGTCATGAAATATTATTATTAAAGAGTATTGTATTGCATTTACATTGTTTGCACCATGTCTTCAGCAAGTAACTAAATCGGTGTGAAATAATACACCATTTTTTTCGATTTAAAGCTCACAGCAAGTGGACTTTTTCATACCATAAATTAACAAAATTGGATCACTTTTTATTAATTTGTAATTATCATGCTGCTCTGTAATTTGAAATTATTTACCGTTTGGAAAAATTTTGGAATTAATGCACTGACAGAATATTCTGCTAACTTGCTGAACACAGATATTTTTAATTCATATGAAGTTAGTAGTTTATCTTTTGATCTCAAATTTAGTTAACTTAAAACTCAAATTCTCTATTCTTATAAAATCCTGATCATTCATAATTTTTATAAGTATATCTAGTCCACATTTATATAGATCTTTTGAAAGTGAAAACGTCCATACGTTAGTGATTAGTTATACTCTAATTTACTGTAGATGACTTCATGTTGAACTAAATGTTTTAACGCAAATCGCTGGGAATGTTACAAATTTTCATTTTTATTATATTTCATTTTTAAGTTTGTGCAATTTCTGTACACTTAAACGGCAGTTTACTTCCTACACGAACTTATTTACGATCCATTAAACAACTTTCTGTCTTATGCAAGTACTTTAATATGAAGAAAAGTGTACGGTTTTTATAACGCATAAAATCGGTGTTTTGCGATTAACTGCCGATGAAATGGTTAAAATGCGAATACGTACAATTGCTTTAACTTCTTTCTTAATTCCACGTTTTACATATGTACATACTTGCCCTGAAGATTCACTTTCTACGTTAAATTTTAAATTATCATGACACGTAATTAGTTTGCGTATAAATTAATGGTGTATAACTGTATAAGTACTACTAAATTGCACACTGCCTTTTTTGGTTTTAAGCTTATTCCCAGAAAGCTCATTAATAAAATGTCTGGTCAGTTCATTTTACAATGTAAATAAGTGAAAACGGAAAATTAGATTTTAACAGTCTTTACTTACACAAAGACCGCCAAAAATTTTGCACCATATGCATATGAAGGGTACAGGGGAAAAACGGCTTCAGTCCACTTACTGAAAATTAAGGTCACTAAATCAACATATTTACGTGTTCAGGTAACGATATCACATTCCCATTCTGAGATTATTATGTAACAAAGATAACAAATACAAATGTGACAAAAGCAACAAGGAAATCAAGGAATTCTGTTTACTACCACAGTAACAATTTCCGGCCGACGTGAAACGTCACTGATTAACAAACTTTCGACTGTGTTTTTTTATCCCTAGATAAGATTATTGTGCGACAAGGATAGATAGAAAAAAATCCCTAATGTCACTACCTGAATACGACGTGTGTTGATTTAGTACCTTACTGAAAATTAAAGTCCCTAGATCTATCAAAGTTCCGCAAACTTGCCGCCATATTGATTCCCTGTTTGGCGTCAACGTCAAAACATTGATGACAGCTGAAAGTTTCTTGCAGTCATTTACTAAATTAGTCAATAATAAAGTCTTTAAAAGAATAATAATCACTGTATAGAAGGGCGTGAATCACAAAAAATATTAATTAATTTTATAAATAAAGCCACCTTAATTCGTAAGTATTCTTTACTTATTTTTAGGGAAGCAAAATTTTGTAGCTTTTTTTCGACATCTACTCCTTGACATCCTCCGCACTCGATTAGTTCGATTACCTTGGAATACCTGTGAATGTGGAATATTTCTTCTGTTCGTAGTAATTGATGTATACGTCTTTTAAATTTATAGTTATTATTCAACTTTCCTAGATATAGAAGAAGCGCAGGCAAGTTAGAAAGGCGTTCACGAATCTTTTTCGTTTATAACACAATTACGCTTGAAACTCAAATTTTAAAGCTAAGGACAAATCGTTTGACAACTGTCTCGAAATTTCACTGCGCCATATTGATTCCTTTTCAATAGTTCTCATTCTAACTCATTGTCCTTACCATTTGTGTTAATTTGATAGATACCGGGACTTTACTAAAAATTAAGGTTCTAAATCGACATACTTCGTGTTCAGGTGCGACATTAGTGATTTTTTCTATCTATCCTTGTCGCACAATAATCTTGTCTAGGGTTAAAAAAACACAGTCGAAAGCTTGTTAATCAAAGTGACGTTTCATAAATGGCATTTTACTATGGCTGCGGAGAATAACATAACCTAATACATTTTTGACTAGACAGTCAGCCGTAAACTACTACCATCGTAGTAAACAGAATTCCCTAAAAGTGTTAATTTCCTTGTTGCTCTTACGAGATTTGTATTTGTTATCTTTGTTACACAAGAATCTCGGAATGGGAATGTATTGGCGTTACCTGAACACTTAAGTGTGTTGATTTAGTGACCTTACTGAAAATAAGTTTGGGGTGCCATCTGGCAGTAGTTTACGAGTACTTCAAGATATTGAATCGACAAAATGGTAATACTGGCTGGAGTTCGTTGAAATACACTAGATGATTCACTACACTGGGGAAAAAACAGCTTCAGTCCACGCGCACCTTGAGAAGAACGAAGAAGTTGAAACGATAATGTAATTTTTGTTTTAAACTTATTTTCACTTTTCTACGTTTTAATAAGTACATAATCCAATCATATAATGGTTTTTGAGTATTTTTATCTGGTACCTGAAGCATATAAGAGTAGGGAAAATGAACTGAGATACGAAAATTGTAATTTGGAATTTTTGGATATGTTAAACAAAATTTTAGAAGGATTCAATAAGTATTTAGAAAATATGTCTCTTGGCTGCCAGACAAAATTTTCTTTGGTCTAATATTTCGAAAAAGGAATATTTTCAGAGATTAAAAAATAAAAACTGCGTGCAACGCTTGCAATTTTCGGTCTGCTGAAGCTAAGTTAGGGTTACCCGATTTATGTAATTAAGAAATCAAAAGTGAATTTTATGTAAAAAAGCTTTGCACCAGTCTCGTAAAAAATCGTCTGAGATTTGTGCATGCAAAAGTTAAGAATCTAAAAACAAATGTGATTGTTTAAATACTGTTATTTTTTTTTCTTGAAGAATTTTGCAAAAATTCAGTAAGTTTGAATTTGAATTTCTGATTAATGAGGTATAGATATAAATGAATAAGCTAGCCGGCTAACGACTCATAAGAGCTAAGTACCAAATGCCCATTTACTGCTTCACATCTTGAGCAAATCTTGGAAAATTAAAAATCCTATTTATTTCGAAATATTACGTCGCAGAAAATTCTGGCCGAGAATCAAGCGACACATTTTAGGAAAACTTATCGGAACCTATTAAAATTTTGGCTAATTACACGCTTAAAAATTACATGGTAATTTCAACTATAATTTGTTTTGTTGTATTGTTTATGATATCGTAACATACTTTTTAGTCAGAAAACTTAACGCCTATAGTTATAAAAACCGTTTTAGAAATTCCATTGTGCGTGTGACCAATAAGACAAATTAGTTGCAGGTGTTTTAGTTGCAAAAAATAAAAATTAAGTTATTTCTGCCTTTTTATAAGCTGTCATTGCTTTCTTCATTGTTAAGAAATATCAAAATTAGTCTTTGAAACTTTTATTTTGTTGCTGAAAACGAAAATCATCACGAATATTACAATGTTTCCACAACTAACACACCATCAGCTGGGACTATTTTCACTAAAAAATTAGTTGTGACATCAAAAATTTAGTTGAGATTTATAAGCGTTTAACATCTTATCAACTAAGGTCCGAATTGCTTTTGTTTAAAAGTTATAGTGATTTTAGTCTTTCATTTATTAAAATTATTTAATCACATATATAATGTATTGTAAATTCAGTTGCCGCATCTTGAATCATTTGCACCAATTGATTGCGATCATTTACTTCCATTTGATAAACGAGCTGCTTCAAATAACCCCACAAATAAAAATTACAAGGGCTTAAGTCAGGGGTTCTAGCTGGTCATCGTACAACAGGAACCCTGTTACCGATCCACCTATTTGAAAAGTTGTTATTTAATCATTATATCACCTGCCTTCCTCGATGAGGCGGTGCTCCATCGTGCTGGTACCAAATACGTTGTCTAAGAAATAGTAGTGTATCTTCCAGATAATCAACTAGAGTATTTTCTAAAAACTCATGATATATGTACCATGCCTTCAATTGAATTCCTAATTAAAGTGTGCTATGATTTCACTGTCTTTTTCTCCTAAGATTTGCAGCACTGATAGCTGTTCAATTATTTAATTAAACAAATGTCAAATTGACACTTTGTATTTTCAATTAATTCAAAATGTTAGAATTACAGCAGAAAATATTTATTGTTGAAAGTTATTTTCAAACCGGTAGAATAGAAAATGGACAGTTAGTTTATTCAATTAATCAGTGTGTACAGAAGTTTCGACAGCAGTTTCCTAATTCTGCTATTACTTATGAACAGCTAGAACATATCCACGCTTGTGTTCTTAAATTTCGTGAAACAGGATCACTTGGTCGCAAAACAGGGAGCGCAGCAGCTAAGAAAAGGACTGCAGTCTGCATTGAAGATGTTCGGGATCGAATGGAATACTCTCCCAAGAAATCTATTGCGAAACTTTCACAAGAAGTTCAGCTATCAGTGGGAACATGTCACACTATTCTTAAAAAAGACTTAAAGCTTTATCCATATAAGATTCAAGCAGTCCACGTACTCAGGCCAATAGATTTTCACAGAAGAACAGAATATTGTGAGTGGTTTCTTGATAACTTAAACAACGACGACATTCTTAACAAGTGTTTCTTTTCCGATGAGGCCTGGTTTCATCTCTCAGGGTATTTAAATAAATAGAATATGAGAATATGGTCAGCAGAAAATTCCCCTGAATTTGTGGAAACTCCATTACATCCATTAAAAATTGGTGTTTGGCTAGCAGTGTCAAGAAGGCGTATCATCGGACCAAAAATTTTTAACGACTCAGTAACTGCTGAAAGATACCGAAATGAGTTATTAGAACCTTTCATTAATCAACTACATGATGATGAACATACAGAAGGGTTTTGTCAGCAAGACAATGCTACTGCCCACACAGCTCATCAAACAATGACATTCCTGCAGCAGTTTTTCGGTAATCGGATTGTGAATTTTCCTGCAAGGTCTCCGGATATCACAATTATGGATTACTTCATTTATCCGCACACAAAAAACACAGTTTTTAGAACTACGCGTCACACAATCGAAGAACTTCGTGCCGAAATTACAGATGAGTGTACTAACATAACCCCCGAACACTTAGCAAACGGGTTTGAAACGCAGAGTACGCTTGTGTATTCAAGCTGAAAGAGAGCACTTTGAGCATCTACTTTAAACTTTAATGTTGTGCTTTTATTTGATGTTATGATCAGTACTGACAGTTAATGACAACTATTTTCTCTAGAATTGTGTCGCCAACTTCATAAAAAATCACAGCTTACTTTAATGAGGAATTCAATTGAAGGCACGGTATATCTGCATTAAGGTTTCTATTAAATAACATTCTAACAACTTTTGTTTCCATTGATTCATTAAATTATGGCTACTATATTTTTTATTTTTAAATATCTTTAATGGTTATAATTTCTAAATAAATGCACCGAGTTGATACAATACTTAAATAACAAATTTCCAAATAAATGAAAAACTAAAATCACTATAACTTCTAAACAAAAGCGGACCTAAGGTGATAAAATGTTTTTTTTTTTGATAAAATTACATCTACTTTTAAGGGATTACCACTATAGCATTTTGCCTAATGCATATTATGGTCAAATCAATTGTAATTGAGCTATACTGGGACATGTTCTCAAAGGAATAAGTCGTCTTCCCAGTCGTCCTGTATAGAATCTCGTAGCAATTTTTTTTTTTTCAATCTTTAAAAATTCTTATTGCCAGGCCTTTTTTTATTATTTATCAGTGTCTTCTTTATATTGATGAAAATGGAAACACTTTTAGCAAACATACATTCATTCCCACTATAATATATAAGCAGCGCCGACTCGTGCATAACATATTTGGGTAGGCAGCAGACACACTCATAGAGCGCTTGCTCTTTCTAACACACATGAACAGGGAACAAACAATACACGATGCACAACGGTCGCCTACCCAGATATGTTACGCAAAGCCGTCGCTGTATATAAGCACCAATTTCTGAAACATAGATTAACATTAACATGTTAAAATTTAATACAAAAGTCAAAAGTTTTAATCTTAGAGTATAGACAGTAATATATTACATTATATCTAATAGTATATTTTGATTTGATAACAGGAAATGTTGTACCTATAAATAAAATGCTGAGTGCTATTACTTTGGTACAAGATATTGTTAAGTGGCACAAAACAAAATACCTAAATTTAACAAGAAAAAGAAGAAAAGGTCCTTCAATTGTTTGGAACTACAAATGGAAGCTACAACGCATGTTCATGTTTGAAGACGTTCGGACCATTGTCGGTGTTTTTCCTCTGAGTCAAAGAATTTCCTCAAACGTTCGAACGAAAACATTCGTTGTTTATTACTCATCTACCCGATTCGTTCGAATATTAACTTTCCCGTTCGTACTAATTACTGTTCAAGAAAATTTAATATAATTTGTACTTTTATATGTATATTTTAAGATTATAATTTAGTTTGTTATTCTTATCAAAGTGAAACTTAATTTAAGAAAGCTTATACCAAAATTTTCCCAGTTGGTTTGAAATTCTAAGAAAACACGAAGAACCAAAATTTAATCTAAAATCTGTAGGTGAAAGAAACTAGGAACTATGAATAACATTGCCAAAACAAAAATATTACAAAAATGTATCATATGACATATGTTACAGCTGTGTCATTTATAGATGGCAACATTTCAAACTGTGCAATATCTCCTCATCTGAATTTGTTGGCTTAAGTTTTTAACTAATCAACCAATTAAATAAAACTGAAACCTGTTTCTATTTATAAGTTCATTTCATATTCGAATTCATAAAATGAGAAATTGATGATTTATAAACTACAACATTCACTTCATAAAAACTTTAATTCAATTTCACTGTAACCCGTTCACTGATTGCTGTCGTGTACTCTAAATTATTTTGCACGCAACTTACTGTGAGCTTACTTAAAGCTCTGGAAAAAAACGAGAAAGCGAAGTAATCGAAAAAACCATTAACCGCAACACTACGCTTAAACCAGATTAATCCACTGATGTTTAAAATTCGAGGAAAAATTAACGCCGTTCAAGAAATAGAAAGTAGAGTACAACAGCGTACAACAACGTTACCACTGGGATCGTGATCCATAATTGCGAGTGGACAATGACGACAACTACTTCTTTTACATGTTTACGTAACTGCAGCGGCGTGGACAATTCAGGCACAAAAAAGTTAGTTTATATAACTCGCCTGAAACTATAGCAAACGCTTGGTAGAATTAAGAAAAAAAAACTGCGCGGCCACGCAGCAGAAAGTAGAACATTTATCGAATGGTAGGAATTGAAAATTAGTTAATTTTATTCGCCCACAAATGTAATAAAATTTAATTGAGGCAATAAGTGTTAAATTCTTATATTATATTCTTTTTATTCTTCCAGATTCGGTACTCTTCGACTTTTGAACCATTAGGAAAATTAATTTTAATTAGAAATGTTTTCTACTCCGAAACATAATACAATATAAAGTGAATAAGAACGTAAACGGGTCCTGAAAAGAAATTATTTTTGTATGAAATCAATTAATAACGTAAATAAAGCGAAAACACCTTACTTGACAGTTGATAGAAAGAATGACACTAATGGCAATTCTGTTTGCAGGAAAAGTTAAGCTACGACATGCCTTTAGGAAAGTATTTTGTTTCCAAAGCCAATGCTACCGGAAGACAAAATAAGCGCTTGATATAACCGAATGACAAATTGTGTATTCTTGTATTCCGACTGGCCTGCTGATGTCGGTTCAAGAATACTTTAATTTTGTGGCACCCAACAATCTCGTATCGGGGTGCTAGCGCTGGAATGTGAATGACGGACTTTATGCATAAATCATTAAAAGTTCTCGCCATACCTACATATCTGCAGTTAAAGCATTAATAGGTATACCACATTCAATTCAACTTTTTATAGGTAACGTTATCTAAATGAGTTATCGCGTTTACAATATTAAAAATATAAGTTAATTTTAGTATTAAAAATAATAATGAACAGAATGTTAGGCCATAAACATTTAATAACCTGCATAAATAAATGTTTCTGTCTAGTCTAATTAACTATTGAATTGAATTACTTGCTTACATAAGCCAATCGGTAAAATAAAACTTAAATAACATGTTAACGTACGCGAGTGTATTACGCCCGTAACTCATTATGACAAGGTATAAATTATGTTTTTAGAAATTTCGTTTAAGACATGTGGGAAAGTAAATTCCTGCCCCAGATTGTCACTTTAAATTTGCTTTTCTATTTCGTATCTGGACATAACGCATTCGTTGTTTCTTGGGGTCACCTGAGTTTAATTGTTAATTAATTTTATTAAAGTCATTGGCCTGAGCAAGTGTTACAGCAAAAAAATTGTAACAACTTGCTCATATTGTGTGTTAATACAAGACGTATTTGTACATACTCACGTTGTACGTATTTGTAGGTAAGCGCTTAAGGAAAGACGCGAGAATGCAGAAGTTGTGTGATTTAGATTTCAGAATCAGTTTAATGGAACGCTAACTTACTTTTAGAATATTTAAAGATAGTTCTTTTCTAGGATTTAATTAAATTAAAATTAATTACACATCACATTTTTTTCAATTCCAGAAACTGTTAACTGAAAGCAAAATGCATGTAAATCTTAAGCTATCCATGAAAAACTACTACAAAATTGTTGTTGTGTTTTTACGGTGTTCCAAGTAGGTACGTATTGTGCCGTTGACTAAAAAATTCAAAGAGTTTAAGGACTAATGTGCCGTTAGTATATTGCCTGTTTAATCCCCGGTTTTAGAGAGAGGATTTTTGATCATTAATTCAATCATCTGTAAAACAAGATATGTTCCCCGAATTTCATTCGAATTTACCTCCTGGTTTCATTTTTTCAAGTGCTTTATCCAATGATCTTAATCCACTGAAGGGATGATAAAATAATTTTACTAATTCTGCTTAACTATTATATGTATAGGAAGTAGAAGTATTTAAAAATTCGAAACTGATGATGATAGTGGAGAGACGAAGTGTTTGGCTTCAATTGTACCACCTCCATTCGAAGCAGAGTCAAAAAGTGCATAGGGGAAGTTAAATCACAATTTCTAAATTATTTATAATAAGAGAGATACAGAGTAAAAAAAACAAAATGGACATTTTATACATTTTCATTAATATCTCAAGGAGAAATAAGAAAAGAATTATTCTGTTAATTAATACGAATCGATTTGTACAACCTTTCTTCCAGTTAACCAAATTTGTATCTCTTGCAGTTTAAGAAATCCCTTCAGTGCACACTCAATTTGGAACAGCCGATGTACTCGTATATTTAAGAAAATTATAAATACCAATCATTGGTTTCTTTGTTCTTTAATTTAAATTGCACATACAAATTAAATTAATCAATTTGGAAACCACAAGCAATTTTTCCTATAATTAATTCGGACAAGAGTCAACTTCAATTAAAATTGATACACTTAATGCACAAACTTATAAATAAACAAAAGGAATTTAAAACTCTCCAGGTGTAGGAAATAATGTGAACAGTAATATGATTATTCTTCTTTTTAGATAATAACTAACTTTCCGGAATTTTCAAAAAAAGGAGAAAATAAATCCAATAATTCAGTATATCCGTTGATATATTTATTTGTTTCCCTTTCACTGAACTCGAAATTACAGCAAATAAGAAAAACAAACTAAAATTCTACTGCTGCGTTTGACGTAGTAATTTATTTTTTCATTTCATTTCTACTCTGCATTTGCTCCTTTTTGAAGCGGAAAATTAATTAACTTTCAATTAATCATCAACTTGCACTATACATATTCCATTACTCAACCGCTGACAACAACAAAAATGTTATAGGTATCAAATGACAAGAAAAATTTGAGCATATACAGTCTCATTAGCATAATTACATACGAAAGCCTGCTATGCCATTCTTGTTAGGCAATTCTGCTCCAATTCCCGTATTAAATGTTACGTGGCTAGAAAAAATACTGTAATAATATACAATAACGTATAAGTCATATTTTCCTTCATGAAACGTGTCGAAATGTTTAGAAAGCTGGCAGGTAAAGAAAAACGCAGTGGGAAAACTTAAAAATTTATTAAGACTCGAATATTACAGTCTTTATTATGTAAATATAATTTTCAAACACTTTCAACACTTTAATAACAGAAAAGGAAAACATGAAAACAATCGTGCTTTAATCTTAATACATTAATGTAATTCGATTAATTGTCATCAATTTATCATTTTATACTGTAGGAACTTGAATTAATATAATTATTTATTTATTTGTTTTTATTTTCAGTGGCAGATCAATCAACGTCGGCGTCATGGTGGCAACAAGATAGCGTAAATGCCGCAGAAATTTCCGATAACAGCCAATTCTTTTCATCGACGCACGGCCTAGTGCAAACGCACCCCGGTACAGGTGGTTCTGCAAGGTATAGAGGAGGATCCGGTGGAGGAGGACTCCACTCAAATGGCTTCGGCTTCAAACACCTGGATTATCGCACGTCAGCAACCGCAGAACTTAGACGGAATCCTTCACTGTCTTCACCGGATGAGTGCGCCAGGGCTTGTCGTGAAGGTGAACCACCAAGAATATGTTACTACCACTTCACGCTGGAATATTATACTGTGCTTGGGGCGTAAGTCTATTGAGTTTCTTTATCCTTAATTGATTCGATCAACGAAATGCAAAAACTTATGAATTTTTTTTCATAATGATACAAATTCGGACTAAAATAGATTCTGTCAATTATTTACCGTCACTGAACTCGTTAAAACAATAACAAATAAGCAGGGAAAGAATTCAGACCACTTAGTATTAGACGCTTTTTACGCCGAATGTATTTACTACTGCCACATTTTCTTGATTTCGAGCATAAAATTGTTATTGAGTAGGAGGGAAAGGAATGCAACGCGAGTGTTCTCATTTTGCAGAGATTATTTGGATGGGGCTACTAGTCCCGGTACTAAATTTTTGTGCTGTTCGTGGAATTCTTTTCCCTGCTAATAAGTGGCAATTAAAATATTTTAACGGTTCTCTAATCGCCGTATTAATTCGCGGAACCTTCTACTCGATTTTTTTAAAAGACAAACCAGAAGTTTGACGAGACATGTGGCGAAAACTATTCCAATTTTCTTCGGAAGAAAAATTAGTTGTGTATAAATATTTCAACTATTATAAAATATAAAGGAATCGAATAAGTTGTTTGAATTTAAATGAATTGGAATTCACTATCATTCTTCTGCAATGCTCGGTCGTTTGAAATAACAACATAATTAGAACTACAACCTTGTATAAAATTGTAAAAAGTATAAAAATAATTACAACGACGTTTTATGAAGCATTAAAGTTAATGAAGTTACATCTTTCCAATTCTAGAATTATGATGATCTAATTTATTTTCAAATGCTCACATTTACGTTGTCGCGTAATTTGCATATTTCTATTTTAATATACAAATAAACTTCCATCGTGACTGCAAATAGAGTGTGTTAATTAAAATTCTTTAAATATTAATTATCAATAAATAAAACCTGTACAAATGATTATTGGTAATACTGATACTTTTATAAAAGTCGACAATGCAATGTCCGGATTTTTAAATAAAAAATGAAATCTGTGAGAGAGGGCGTTTGTCAGTGGCGAATTTCCACATAGGACTATTAAACATTACTCGTCAGAGCAGGCCGTATTCTAGTTTCCTTAGGTTGCTTACATGAATTTTGATAGATGTCGGAATCTGACATGAAAAATATTATGGCAATTCCACACTAGTTATCTGACTATACTGCCAAATAACATCCACCTGCGACCGATTCTGGCATAAAAAATGTACGATGTACGTACTACTGCAGTCGATGTGGTGTCAATATAGTCAAATCATAAACTTGAAATTGAAAATAAACATAACCGTTTCGTCTGATGTCTATATTTTATTATGATATCAAGAAAAATATCATCCTAACTCGCCTACTCCGACGAGAAAACCGGGTGAACGGCTAATATACTTTCTGATAAATATTTATGACAATCAAGTAACATTAGTCCATTATCAAGCATTAGTAAGTCAAATACAAACATACAAAGCGTTTAAAATCATTTACTATTCTATGCACCCAATGGTATTTCATTTTTATTATTAATTTTAAGCAAAAAGTACTTTTAAAAACTCTACTGTTCAGAAACCAAACATAAAGCTGAGTTTTTTGACTGCAGTATGCCTGAAATTTATTGCAATAACAAACAAAAATTATTGATTAGCATTCTGTACAAACACACTCTTCTCAGAATACCTTGGAAATCATACTCAAACTTGCCATGAAATATAGAGTGACTGAAAATTTCATATTTTTATAATATTATAATTTTGGAAACAAGCAAGTTATATACGATTACGTGCTTTGCTTTCTGTATTAAATTCAAAATTAAATTAAATTAAATTAAATTTTTTAGACAGATTGTCCTTCAAAATTTAAATTTAAGCATTTTTACACGTTTCTTGACAAACAGAACTTTTTACAAAGAATATTTTTTTTGCGTAAAGTTAGTTAAGTTAGTTAGTTAATACCTAGTTAACTCGCGGCATTTGTTTTATTGGCATCCAATAAAATTATGTTCAAAAATGGCGCAGCAATTGACAAGAAATTAAAAAAAGAAATAGAGCCATATGCAACGTTATAGTGCTCAACATTTAAAAATTTCAAGCAATAGCAATAGAATATTAAAACCAGTAATAATGCATAAAAGATGTAACTATGTAAATACTTATGAAATGGTTAACAAATTTTAACCAAGGATGGCTAACAAGATGCCTTTCAAAAATTATTATAGGTTGTTATCATTAAATTTGATTGAAAGTGCCCACATATTAAGCTATATCAAATAATCAGATGTAATACGATGAGTATTAATGTTATGCCGATTATTTTTGTGGTGATGCTACGAATGTCAACGGCGCTGGTATATGAATTGGACAGCGCCGTTGACATGACATCACCGCAAAAATGATTACGAATCGATTTTTTTTTTTTTTGAAAAATGGCGGACGGGTGTAGTCAGGCGGATAAAGTGCTCTGTTTTGTTTGCAACAGGCCGGCGGTACAAAGACGTATTTATTGTCCACAATGTGATGTATGGTCGCACGTTAGTTGCGCTGACAAAAAAAAGTGCTGTGATTGTAATACGCCAACATCTGAAGAAGGTACAATTAAAAATCTAATAACCTCAATTAACATGTTGTCGTCGACTGTTGCCGATATGAAGAAGGTCATGAGCGATTTAATTGCTGAAAACAAAAAACTGCGTGAAGAAATTGAACAGCTGAAGTCCGATAACATTAATGCAAATAATGGGAAATTACAGGTAAACTCAAATAATTATGAATTTATAATTCAAGAGGCGGCTGAGCGGATTAGAAGGGAGAACAACATAATTATTAGTGGTATCGCTGAATCCAGGGCTGATGATGTTGCTCAAAAAGAGGCGGATTATGTGTCGGTCAAAAATTTATTATCTCCGTTGCTACCTGGAAATGATACCTCAGTAATATTGGCAGTTACGCGCATTGGGAAAATAAATTCAGATAGGGCTCGATTAATTAAAGTAATCTTTGATGCTCCATTTACAGCACGTACTGTCTTGCGTAAAAAGCCCCACTCCAAGAATGGCGTCTACTTAACAGAGGACCTTACACCTGCACAACAAAAGGACGCTTATGTGGTAAGAACGGAATTCAAGAACAGAGTTGCCAGGGGCGAGGATAATATACGTTTAAAGTTTGTAAAAGGCATGCCTAAAATAGTACCAAATGCAAAAAACGAATAGAAGCCCAACAGATAGTACAATCTTGTAAGTATGAAATTTTGTATCAAAATGTGCGGGGTCTTAATACTAAAATATCTGAATTTTTTATCAACTGCTGCGAATCTGATGTTGATATGATAGTATTATCAGAAACATGGATCCATTCTCATATACACTCCAACGAATTATTTCCTGAACGTTTCATGGTATACAGAAGTGATAGAGTGTCTGGAAGAGGTGGTGGTGTATTGGCTGCCATAAAACAAAATTTAAATTCTTATAATCTGAATTTGGTGTCTCCTGTTGTAGGCATTGATGTTTTAGCGGTAAAGGCTGATGCCTCCACGGTTGTAATTATATACCTTCCTCCGTCTACACAACTGAATGATTACGTCATACTTCTGGATTATTTAGATACCGCTATAAATTTTTCTGAACCGGTTATTTTGGTGGGGGATTTTAATATACCAGAATATTTGGATTGTTCTCTAGGGTTGAGAACTACAAATTTATTCAGCATTTTTTTATAGTTTATGTCCTTCAATAATTTAACGCAGAATAATAATGTTGAAAATTCTAATAACAGAATTTTGGACTTAGTTCTCACTAATGATAAACTATTGGTGAATGTATATAGAGAGGATCTGCCACTTGTTCGTGAAGATGGCCATCACCCTTGCCTTTACATTGATGTTCTCTGTGAAATTGAAAAAGCCAACTTCTTCTTAAGGAATAATGATATCAACAAATATAATTTTCGAAATGCAAACCTTACCAATCTTTACGCTGACCTAGCCCTGACTGATTGGACTGCTGTTTTAAATAGTAAAGATGTTGAATGTGCAACTTCTCATTTTTACAATATAATTTTTGAGCTCTTAGATAAATATGTGCCAAAAAGAACCCTAACTTCAACTAGAGCCCAATATCCAATATGGTTTACGCCCTCAATTATAAGTAAAATTAAGCGAAAAAACAAACATTGGAACGCTTACAGAAAGTCTAGAAATATTTATCATTTGGAAATAGTTCGACAGCTTCGCCGAGAAATTCGAAAGGAAACGCGTAGTGAATATAGAAATTTTATATCTGATGCTGAATATTCTCTGAAGAGTGATCCTAAAAAGTTTTGGAAATTCGTCAATCAGAAGAAAAACATGTCCAGTGTGCCTCGTGCTATGGTTTATCGAGATAATTTACTTCATAGTCAACAAGAAATAGTGAGTGCTTTTGCAGATCATTTTTCAAGTGTTTTTAACTATAATCATGTTAGTGCCGCTGATAACATGAGCTGTGATTTCTGTGATAAAAATTGTGGTTCAGTCTATTACGATGAAGAAGCGTCTGTTAATAACCTAGTCCTGAATATGTTCACTATTGAAAATTGTGATATTACAAAGGTTGTGAAAAAATTTAAATCTAATTACGTTTGTGGTCCTGATAATGTCCCTGCGTTTTTTGTTGTTGATTGTATTAGTTGTTTGTTAACTCCGTTATGTTATTTATTTAATTTAATATTGCGCCAGTCACACTATCCTGTCATGTGGAAATTAAGTCGAGTAACACCAGTATTTAAGTCTGGAGATAAATCACTTATAACGAACTACAGGCCCATTTCATTATTATGCAATTTTGCGAAAATATTTGAATCCATCCTCTCTGATGTGATTTATTATCACGTTGTAAATAAGATTGTACCAGAGCAACATGGATTCATTAAGGGTCGCTCGACTGCCACCAATTTATGTGAATTTACGCAATTTGTATCGAGTGCGTTAGATAACCGTCTGCAAGTAGATGTCATATACACGGATTTGTCCAAAGCCTTTGACCGAGTTAATCATTGTGCTCTCCTAAGTAAATTAAGATCTTTCGGTTTGTGCAACAGCTTGCTAGTATTAATGAAATCTCTTCTCGTAGGTAGGTCAATCTTTGTAGAATATGCTGGTTTTATTTCAAACATGTTTTGCGCGCTTAGTGGAGTCACTCAAGGTTCCAATTTAGGTCCTCTTCTTTTCGTCATATTCTACAATGATGTAACTTCTAACATAAAATGTAACACCTTTATTTACGCTGATGATCTTAAAATCGCAAATGTTATTAGTTCTCAATCAGACTGTATTGATTTGCAGGATAGTATTGAAATGTTACGTACGTGGTGTATTCATAACAAACTGGATATTAATGTCAGTAAATGTAAAAAAATGTCCTTTACTAGAAAGAACGATACTATTAACTATTTTTACAACTTAAATGGCACTCTGTTGACTACGTGTGAAGAGATTTCCGATTTAGGGGTAATTATGGATTCTGCCTTAACTTTTGTAGCTCATATTTTGCATATTACAAATTTATCCTTAAAATTATTGGGCTTTATTATTAGAAATACGAAAGATTTCACAAATATATTAGCTATTAAGTCACTTTTCTATGCTCTTGTTAGATCTAGGCTTGAATACTGTAGCGTTATCTGGAAACCTCACAACTTAGTTTATATCAACCTTCTTGAAAATGTACTAAGAAAATTTGCAAAATATTTGTACTACAAATTATATAATTGTTTCCCGCCTTGGCATCAAAATCAGATGATTCTGCTATCCGCAGTTAATGAAAATTCTTTAATATCCAGAAGAAATTTTAACTGTTTAACATTTTTACAAAATCTTTTGCATGGGGAAATTTCTTGCCCTTCATTACTAAGTGATATAAAGTTAATTGTGCCTCGAATCGCAAGCAGATGTCCTGTTACCTTTTATTATGATATTCCAAACACTTTCCATCATTTACACTCTCCTCTGATCACTTGTTTCAGACTTTATAATGACATTTGCTCAGATCCTGTTTTTGATATATTTCATATAAAGTTTAAATGTGCTCCAATAAAAAGGAAAATCCTGGCAAAATATAATGTCTAACTTAACGACACTGCTCCTTTCATCTTTGATATTGTCTTTATCTTTCTGTTAACTTAGAATTAACTAGCTTAAATTTAGAGTTATTGTTTGCGGTAATTAATAGTGTTGTTTTTACTGTTGCCGTAAAGTATTTCTACTTCTTGTTATTGCTGATACTATTTTTGTAATATTTATTTATTTTTCTTATTTAGTATATTAGCTTAGTGTGCGCCTTCTACGCCCTTAAACTAATGTCCATTATAGACTTGTACTGTCTGTTGGGAAATATATTTATTATTATTATTATTATTATTATTATTATTATTATTATTATTACGAATCGTATTCAGACGACAATCAAATAATTCACTCCCGTTTTGCGACAATTAAATAAACATTTTCATTTGTTTACAATTATCACGTCCAGTACTATTCTCTGTTCGTGCTAAGATCTGATGGAATGCAACGATTTAAAATAAGTAACATGAGAAGTGCAGCCAATAATTTTCACAATTTAATTTTATACAAAATTCTGGATGATCAATATTATTTTAATGGTATATTTTTTAATTTTAGCGGTGAATCCTTTTAAGAAAAACGTAAAAATAAGATAATGTTTCTAAATTATAGGAATTTTTATTGTAATGTGTGATTTTATCACAAATTAAAATATTTCTTGAAATTCGTAACAAAAAAAAAATTCCATTTGTTGCACACTTTTTGAAGGAAGTATGTAAACACAGGCAGTACCGAAAATATTTAAAGGGGGGGGGGGGGGCAGAAAATAAAATGTGTCTGGGACCTCGAAAAAATTCATCAAGGCCGTTTGTAAATAATATTCCAATAAAATATCATCGAAAAATGCAAACACGATTTTTATTTTCAACTTTATTTGTTTATTTCTAGGATAAATATTATAGAGTTTGCGCAAACGCATCGTTCTGTTATAAATGCAAACCTTATGAAATTTAAAGTGCACTTACTGCTTGAAAACGAACAGGAGGAGGAAGGACCTTATTTAAATATTATCTAAATTTAAGCCTATATTTTTGAAATTTTGTGCTTTTTCGTTTCCTTTTAAAATATTAATTAACTAACCTTTTCTAATTTATATTGATGCATTTATAACGTAACGATGCCTTTGCGCAAACTTTATAGTTTATTATCAGAATTTGGTGTCATAATACGATTCGTACATTCGCTACTCGAACATTCCCTAACGTAAACAGACGACCTTCTCGTAATATGTGCATATTCAGATATCATAATTATTGCGCTTACCGGAAATCATAAATGATAAATGAGTCGAGTGAAACTAGAATTTGAATTTCAAATAAGAAAACTGTAAACACACAGTTTACCATATAACAAAACACAAATTTAAACGATACCTACGCTAGTAAGCACCGTAATAATTACACTTTTGTCTTTTCAGTGTTTTCATTGTGTATATAAAAAGTACCAATTTTTGTAGGTTATATTTTATTTATTTATTTATTTATTTATTTATTTATATATTTATTAAATTTGTGATTGGCAAAGTTCTGAAATTTTTTAGTTATTGATTATTTACCGAAAATTTATTAAGAAAAAAGCTTTAATGTGATCTGTGTTCTGTAGCTACCCGTTTAATCTCCTCCGTACGGTTAACAACCAGTAAATTCAAAAATTAGTCAATTAAATAAGAGCGCTTGACTTAATGGATGGAGTGACATAAAAATTTGATATACAAATTAAGTCAGACAACTGAGTTTGCGGTGCATACCTTCGTACACGTCCTGCTATAAAAACGGTAGGGAAACGGAACGCGCGTTCGATTAATAATTCACCCTAGTCTCTTCAGACAAATACATACGCTTGAGTTTGATTCGCTCTATATAAGTTTCAAAAAAAATATTTTAGTTTGATGTGCGATGATATTTGATGACATCTTGATGACTGTCCGATATGACGAAGAGTCAGATAAAGCCAAGGGATAAAGCTACTTGGCTAACTTTTCAACTTTTAATGCAGAATGCAGACATATAAAATTAAAGTGCAAAAACATTTCATTGTTAGATAGAATTTGAGCTTGTGACGATTGATGTACAATGAATGCCTTCAAAAATAATTAAAAGTCTGGCGACTTTAGCCCGTATATATGCACATTTAGTGATTTTATATTTTTACACATTGCCCCCCTTCCCCTCCAAACTGGCTTCAGTTTTCTCAAGATGAAGAATAAATGACAAATCTTCTTTTTAAGGGTATTTTACTGTAAACGTATTCTAAGTATTAATGTTACGAGAACAATTTTGTTGAGCTTAGTTCACTATAAAGTTCATCACTAAATTATGAAAAATAAAACAAATTAACAATATATAATCGATTAATTGTACGATAAACTATTTGAGGAAGTCTCAGAGTCGCAGCAACCGCATATATGCCAAAGACACCTCGTTTCAATTAGCACTAGTAGGAATTTCTTAAAATATTTTGTAGGCTGTGAACACAGCAAATGAAACAAAAAATACACAGCGAGAGATTCCTTAAAAAAAAAAAAAATCCTTTTCACCAAATAAAGAAAAGAAAACAATTCAACTGACAAATAGCAACATCAAAAAAAGGAAATTCCAATAAAGTTGTGACAACACAAATATACGAGAAATAAATCGTTATTTCATTATTTCGCAAAATAAAAAGGTAAAAAAAAACGAAACGAACCGTTGCTATGGCACTATATGAGGCATGCATGCACAATTCCTTCAGGAAGAAATAAAATCTCCACTTTTATCTATTGTTTTATTAATTAATATTCCAGTGCGCGTAATTAAATTGCTTTTGCGTAATTAATATATTGTGTGCTTAATAAAATAATGGCTATAAATTTTAATTACCAACAAATTGAATAATAAGTCACACGTCATACCACTAAGAAGTAGACATAATAATGCTATTTATATAATGCATTGAAAGACTAAACTCTCATAACGTTAATGTTCAAACACATTCATGCACAGAAAATTGGAAAATGATTTATTAAATGTTCCGCTTCATTGATTTTACATTTTCATCCTTTCACTTTTACAAACTTAAGGCTGTTACAGACTAGCTTACTTATACAAGATTTAGTTCAATATTCACAACAAAAATTTAGGACAAATACTGCACATAAAATGTTTTTATTTTGCAACATATCACTATGTTGCGTTTTAAAATAATCATATCAAACCATTGTAAATCTAGGGAATCAACATAATACTAGTGGTTGTTTATTGTCAATACTGCTGATGACTGATGACTGCTTCATGTGGCAGATATTACTGTCAAGTCTATGAGAGAATAAGTAATTTTTAAAAATTAAAATGACTAAGTTTGTTCGTAGAGATTTTCTGTTTGGTCAAGCTTTTTGGCTCAAGGGTATCGTTCAAGAAATGTTGTATTAAGAAAATTCATCGTAAAATGTGACGGAGCACTATCTTGTTGATACCAGAAATTTTCAAATTTGCTGTATTTAAGAAACTATTGAGTTACGTAGAAGATTTAAAATAAGAATGAAAATTTAAAGGGTAATTAATAAAAAACTGACCATTCAGTGTGTTATTTATTATTCCTAAGTGGACGTTTACTTATCTCATGAATTGCATAAGAGTGCAATTTAATAAGTGTACATTTTTTTGTACCCCGTATCCGTTTAAAAATAGATTAAACATTAATTGATCTTAATATTTTGCATCAAAAGTTTTATTTGAAGATGTGCTGGACTTTTAAATTGTTTGTATTAGCGGTATTAGTTGTTTATAGTTACCATGCTTTGATATTATTATTTTAAAAAGCAACATAAGGATATGTTTCATAATAAAAAAATATCAAAATATGTAATGTAATGGCTCTAAACATCTTAAATCCTTGTTTGGGGTGTATCTATCCCCGTGACCGTATCCTAGTTATTTTTTTCTTCCATGTCGGTAATAATTTGGTTGTTGTTTCTACTCCTGATTTTTATACAAGCCCAAACCACTGAACCATCTGTTACTGAATTTTTCTTAATATATCTTCTTGCAGTTCATTGGATTCTTCACTGGTTCTGCTATTTCTAAATATTCTCTTTCTACTAGTCTTACGTCAAATATCTAAATCTGCTGCTGCTGCTGCTCGTTGAAAAATCATTTTGTTCTCTCGTATGTGACTAATTGCAATGGCCCCCTAACTTATACCTGTTTGAATTAAAAATCCGGCTGACTAAGTTGAAAATCCTCTTTTTAAATTCCTCTGTTTCTCCTTTCACATGTTTTGTTTTGTAGATTTAAGTGTGTCTACAAATGTGGCCTCTTAATTTTTCTGGTGTCCCGAGTATCTTCATTTTATCTGAAAGCTAATTGAAAATCTTAGGAGCTCCAGCTACGGCTTGATTTTGCCTTCATAAGCGTTTCCATAATTTGCTTTAAATTATCCGTTGTCAATTAAACTCGTGTAAAACCACAATCATATTGTCCAATAATATTTTTCTTCATCCTGTGAGAACTTTAATCTTCAAGTTGTTCCCATAAGAACAAATGTTTTTATAGCCTTCATTGATAAGAAAAATAATGTTGTAAATTTACAGTCTAATACTGTATTATACTATTGTCTGGGTATAGTTCTATGGATCAGTATACATGTAACGTGTAAAAGGGAATACTCGTGAATAACATAATCCCTTTTTATACCATATACAGGACGATTCAGAATAAGTGTCTGACCCGTTAGGAGCGTATTCATTAAGGTCATGCAAGTGCAAAATTGCAAGAAATAAATCTATTAGAGGCATTTCAAAAATCAACCTCCTTTGAATCCAAAATGGAAATCATGATTCAGTTCTTACATATGCATACACAAATTCGAAATTTGAATGAATGAATTTCGTATTATATATTTTTTCCACAGAAAGCCATAAATAAAAACGTTTTATAGTTTCATTTCAAGGTAAAAACTAGTGTTTCGTTCCATTCCATGCGAGTTCATTGCTCTTGTGTGTCAATACAGATGTACCGGTGCCCGTCAACCAATTTATATCTGAATCTTCAGTGCATTTTATCCCAAAAACTATGGATATTAGACCCCTATGCATACAGACTCTTTGTTTTCTTTTTCTGTGTGTTTACTTGTAGCCGACGGGTCGGACACTTGTTTTGAAACACCCAGTATTTTTTTTCTCTATGTTCTATTGTGCAGCTTGATTTTCTGAAGTAGCACTTTTTGTTCTTTTTTTTCTTTTTCTTTCTTTTCTCCACGTCTTTCATTTTTTCTTCTAACTGTTTTCTCTTATAATAAAGCCTCTACAAAATACAGAGTGTTCTTTCACTGTGTGCATATATTTAAACTTGCAATATATCACCATAAAAGGCAACGATTGAACTCATATGTTCTTAAAATAAATGTAATAGTTTTAGAGAAAAATGCAGTTGCAGATTTTCACTAAACCGTCTGAGAACGCTGGCATAGCTAAAAGTGGAATGCGGACACCTCTTCAATTACGACCTGCAGCCGAAGTAGGCCAGGGTCAGTACCTTACTGGATCTTGAGCAGGAGTGACGTAAATCAGCGACACTCCGATCAGCTGGTCCGTAAAAACGTTTACAATTTAAATTAACTTCAGTGCAAGTAATTACAAGTTTAAGTATTTTAAATTAAAATCTAGTGCAATTCAAGAAGCTGCGGTTCGTAATTGCCGAACAAATTAAAAGCGAGGTACAAAAAAATTATAATTTCTCATTCCATATTATTTTTAAAAGACATATAAATTTTACATTTACTTTGCTTTCAAGGACCGTAAGTACTAACACTTTCATAGCTAGCAGCGAGATTGCAGCAATAGTTTATTTACGTAAAAGGGTGAAGGAAGAACTTTTTAACGCGCTTGCCTAATTGGTGCATAAATTTTCATCGATAATTGATATCGTAAAACAAATAAATGTCATATTACTTCGCTCAGTGAATTAAAATAATTAGAATTTTAAATAAAATAATTAATAAACGATATCAGTGATTATTATTACGAAAATCTATGTTGAACATCGAGTGCGGTATTGGTGGGCGTGTTCATAGGGAGAGGAAGGCGAAGTTGGCCTTCCTTTCTTTCTCGCACATTTCAGCGGTTCCAGACAATTAGTCCATCAGAAATTTTTTGGCTACAATACAAGAAATACCCGCAGAAGGTAACATTTCGTGTACTTACGCTGAGGTTTTTTTATTTGCATATAGTAAAAGAACACCTTGTATAACACAACCCTGTCCATATTTTGATTTTGGTTCATTCTATTTCTATTTGTTCATTATTTTTTCTGAATTGTTCTAGTATTGTAGGTACCGATTGCAGATTTAACGTGTTCTTAGTACAATTTATTTCACAAATGAAATTGTTTAAGTGGAATAAAATCTTGAGTAGTGAAAAATTACCTTCACTCACGTTTGAGTGCTAGTTGAAGAAACAATTGTATCTTGATTAATCTCTGCAGAGAAATGTTTGATTCATTAACCTCTGCAGCACACATGTACGTATACAAATGGACTGAAACCTTTCTCCAAAACAAGTATATCAAAAATCAATCTTTCACCTTTTATGAGCGGTGTACACATCGAAGTTTAACAGAATCGAAGGAAAAAGATTAAGTCTAAAACTTTGAGAACGTGCCGTCAAATTTACCGCACGTAAAGTAATTTATACACGCGCTTACTCCACGATATGTCGGAAAGTGCGACTAATATGCGGAAATCTTTCATTTCAATTCGTTACCCATTATGTGCCGTATAAGGTACATGAAATACCATGCGGCATCCTTAATTAGAGAGTGGAATCTTTATATTGAATATTATGTAAAGCATTTAATAATAAAAATAAATCACCACTTGGAAATATTTCTTCCCTTCCAATGGTACAAATAATGTAATTTGAAATGTGAAGTCCTAAATCTTGTCATTATTTTATGGTATGTGTACGGCAGGTTAATTATCTATCACCATAAGTAGAGTTGTTCAATTAAAATTCATAAATGCTTTTTCGGATGGAATGAATACGCTTTTCTCTTTTTGGAGAGTGCATAGAACAATTTTTCCTAGTTGCTAAAGAGAAGGCTTTACCGTGTGCCTTTATTTTGCTTATTTTTAACAAGGAAAAGGCTTTATCTCGTCTGTTTCCTACTTCCAAATATCTTATCTGCGTATATTTTAAACCTTGAAAAAAAAAAATAGAACAAACTCCTGTTCAAAATTATCTTACCACTTACTTATTTCATTTTTTTCGTTGGCGAAGTTACTTATGTTTTATACTATATAAATCATAAGTGACTTACTTCAAAATAAATAAATTTTTACAATTATTACGTCTTGTTACTCTATCGAAGTCTTCATTAGATGATTGTGTTATTTCTTTAAGATATGATTACTTTTAAATTTAAATTCAAGTTTAACATCATTAATTCTTGGTTTCCTCACGTACTAAGTTTTGAAAACCAATAAATATTACACGGAATATTAGTTTATATTCTTGCATTCCAAAACCTTGAATCGATCACGATATTTCACTACTGAGGGTTCCGTAAGAGCATAAACTTTGTTAAAGGAAGGACGAAGTATGCGATATACAGCTAGTTTATTAGGTGTTAACCATTCATCAGTTAGTCAGATAATTAGAAGATACAGAGAAACTGGGGCATAGGCAAGAAGACTTGAACACGATACGAAGAAAGTTTAAGGAATATGTGGTTTCTTCGGCAACAGGTTTTAAGAAACAGGGGATGTACAAGTTCGGAGCTTAGTAATGAACTGGTAACAGTCAGAAATTTTAGGATATCAGTTGTAACTGTTAGAAGAATGCTAAGAGAATCAGGGCTGGTCAGTATAAGTTCTGCAATTGCACCGCTGCTCACCACAGGACACAAAATGGCCAGATTAAGATTTGCGAGAGAGCATGAACATTAGTCCATAGACGACTGAAAGCGAGACTTGTTTATCGATGAAACAAAAGTGAGCTTAAAATCACCAGATGGTTGGGAACGAGTATAGCACATGTCTGGAGAAAGATTTGCTGCTTGCAATATCTCTTCAAGGGAACCATTTGGTGGAGGGTCAAGAATGTTCTGGTAAGGAATCTGTTTCGACGCCCATATAGACTTAGTTCCCAATATACTAGGTCAAGGAATGCTTAGTTTTACCTAGAGAACATTATTACGGACTATGGTCATGCCTTTTGCGCCATTAATAGGCAATAACTTCACTTTCATGCAGGATAATGCTCGACCGCATGTTGCAAGAGAACTATTGAGTTAATTAAATGAGATTAATATTCAAGTATTGGACTGACTTGAATCCCTTTGAACAGCATTGAGGTGTTATGTAGCCACTCCAGAAGTCTTCATGAACTAGAACAACTCGCTCTTGCAGCATGGAATAATTTGATTGATTGATAAGCAGCTTACCGCGACGAATTCAACCAATTATCAGAGCTGGTGCTTCATGTTATTATTTTTTTATGTTAATCAGTTTTTGTTAGTTTATGGTATTCAACAAATTTATTAATTTTGTTAATATTCATCTCTGAAAGTTTAGTTCATAAATATTAACGATTGTTGGTGCACATGAATCGGCGTATTGCTATAATGTTATCTAATTGAGCTTTTTATATTTGAAATTTGAAAGAAATCAAAGTTTGACATGTTAAAAATTATGAAGTTTCCTTTTTTTGTAATAGCGACTGTGTTAATGATTTGGAAGAATACTTATCATGGTCAATAGTAGTAGTAAAGTAAAAGGAAATTAAATCATTCATAACATTTACTAGTGGGAGTTCCTATCTTCAGAAACAACATAATCATGAAATTCTACCCCAATTTTCTGACGTCCATATTTTTTAATGATACCAACAAAAATGTCGCCCTAATATGGCCTACCCTGAAAGTCAAAAGATCATGAACGAATATTAGACAGGTAGCCTCTAAACCTACTTTACTCGTTTCAGCAAATGCGACGATTATTTAATTTCCTTTTCTCCTGACTTTGCTTTTTTCGAATAATTCCAATAATTTTGTTACCCTTGACCGTTTTCTTTGTAGACAATTTACATTCTTATAAGGTTAAATACACAGTGCCGCATGCTGTGAAGGCCTTGATCATTCCCCGGCTATCAAATAAATCGAACCTATACATATTTTTTTCTGCTGTTTGTTGGACTTCTAATTCATGATCTGTTGCTTGTATTTCGCATGATAAGTGTTTCATATTTTGAGCCTAAAGTAGTTTGGACTATTATCTTAATTCTAAATAATATACCAATTAATTATACGCAGTTACTCTAGAATTTTGAAGTCAAATATATTCAACATCAATCCGATGATCTCTTTAAACAGCCAGTTTGTTCTTTTTATGTGTGACATGATATAACTATTTGCCTTTTTGGAGAACCATGTTTTATATATAACCGACAATTTCATCAATTAAATACTACAATGTTTTAAGTATTTGGCAATTATTTAAGTTAATTTTAAATCATTTCCTAACTATCCTTTGTTTTGTACATTTTTTTTTAGTGAAAGAAGCGTCCATCGATGCAATCATATTTCAAAAGGGTATAATGTTACATCATTTAAATGAAAAGGAAAAGTGAGCGTCGATTATTTTAGACAATTTAGAGCATTTCATATTAGACTTCAGAAATGTGATGCTTCACTTCCCAAACGGTTTCTTCACCAAATTCTGTAATAATCAAATTATAAATGAATGGAATGGAACTACACTCAACGTTTCGCTTCAAAGCTATTAATCTATAGCGAAACGTTGAGTGTATTTCCATTATGAACTACACTCAACGTTTCGCTTCAAAGCTATTAATCTATAGCGAAACGTTGAGTGTATTTCCATTCATAATTCTGTCCGGTTCAAAAAAGCTTTTTACTTACTTTAATCAAATTGTAATTAAAGACAACACAGTTAGAATTTGAAATGAACTCTGGATCAATTGAATGAATAAAAATATCATGTACGATCGGATCTGATTTTAATTAAAAAAATATCGAACGAACAGATTAAACGTCAACGTCAAATGTAAGTCAATTAGATCAGCCTATAGATCTTCTAGTTAGAGTCTAGCAGTATCAGCCATCTTTCAACGAGAAAGTCTCGTCAGTGTCAAAATGACAATATTATCTAACCTTGCTTGTTTTTTCAAGGTCAAAGTTCCAAAAGAAAGTCCCGTCAGTGGCAGTATTACCTAGCCTTGTTACGTTAGGTTAATTTCCAGTCAAATTCAAGTGTCGATGCCAAACGGCACTTCCATTCCTTCTTATGATTGGTTGAAAT
Source organism: Prosopocoilus inquinatus (assembly GCA_036172665.1). Lineage (NCBI taxonomy): Eukaryota > Metazoa > Arthropoda > Insecta > Coleoptera > Lucanidae > Prosopocoilus > Prosopocoilus inquinatus. The sequence continues at coordinate 50,739,906 of CM069870.1, forward strand.
ACTACATTTTTGTTGAAATATGGCGAAATCAATTAAAAATATATGTCATTCTGCTAGACTCTAACTAGAAGGTCTCTATGTTTCCCTAGAGACGCTCTAGCTAGCATTTGGCAGAATCAGTCACCTTTCAACAAAAAGTCCCATCCGTGTCAAATTGACAATGTTACCTTAACCTTACTTGCTTACTTATAAAGTCAAATTCAAGTGTTGGCGCCAAACCGTACTTCCATTCCTTCTTACGATTAGCTGAAATATGGCGGAACCATTCTGCCAGACTCTAACTAGAGGGACTCTAGAACAGCCCTACGGAAGAGCCATCACAGCCATCTTGATTGAGGCAAAATATAAGCGTATATATGAAACAATCATCCGACATATTAAATTGGAAAATTATTAATGCAAAATTGCGTCATATCCAGAGGGCATGTTTCTATTAAAGTTTAAATAAAGCTTAATTCTCACACGGCAGCGCGTCGCGTCGCGTCACGTCGCGTCATTTTGCTGCCTGCAAAAGTTGCCATAGTTTTAAATGAAGCAATTCTCACTCGGTATCATTTTATGTCAAAAAATTACATGCAAAAATTTGACGCGACACGACGCGCTGCTCATGTGAAAATTAAGTCTAAGAGGGGAAAAGCGCAATAGTATATTGCTCAACGAGTGACGAAAAAAACATTTTTTTTAAGAAAATGATTTTGACGAATTATGCCCTATACTTTTTCTACGATCCGATTTACTATTTCTGGTATTGGAAAGATCTAAGTTACTTTCTGAATCAGAAATCACGATAAAGCTACGACGAACAGGACAAATTGAATTTTAATAATGGCGCGATACAGCGACAGCAGGCAACTAGACTAAAGTGAAAATGAGTAGGTAACTTTAGTCTGCAGGAACTAAAGATAACGTTGTGCGATTTTTTCTCACTAATAATGGAAACTAAACTTTCGTTGACGCGAAATATACGAGGTGTCTCTAAATTCCGTGGACATGGATTAACCACAGATGCCTGAGCAAAATAAGACGATTTAACTAAACTTACCTATATCCTTAATTGTCTCGTTAAGCTGGTATTCTTCTTCAAAGTTCTTGAAGAAAAAAATTATTTTTCACAAACAACAAAGGAACGCCTGAATCGATTTGGATGAAATTTTCTTAAAGTTACTTTTGTTAAAAACAAAGACTTGTTTTATTCAAAATTATTTAACTCGCGCCGGATTATTCTATTATACTTTTACCAAATGGCTCTAAGTTACCACTTTAAAGAATAATGTCCTATCAGATCCTTTTTTGTTGGGTGTTGTTTTCCTATGCCTTCCGGATTCTGAATCCGTTCTTCAAGTTACTATTACCGCACTACAAATATCAAAACGCATAGGAAAAGGCGACACTCATAGTTGTTAAGATTGTCCTAGTCTTCCACAGTCTCTTGAAATAGCAGGACAAAACTTTTATTAGACTAGAGCGGTACTGTTATATAATGTTAGAGTAATGTATTATATTTAAAAATGCTGAGTAAATAATAAATCAGTTTAAATGTACATACTGCCGGTGCTGGTTTTATTTCCCCTTAATTCTTCTGCTACATGGTATGATGTTCTACCAGAACGTAAGTCAGATTTACAGATGGTTTTAGTTACTCGTAGTGAACCCCTAGCGTGAAAAATAGGGTTACCTCAATACATATCTTGCTATAACTTTTTTCAGGTTAGGAAGATAACGTCAATCAATAAATTTTTAGGAAGAAGCATTCGATAGAAAACTTTTTCGTGACTGTAACTTTTGATAATTCTTACGGTTTAGTCACAAAATAAAAAAATGTAAGTGACTGCAGCATTTTTTTATAGAAAACATTAATTAGTAAACTAATTAAGCATTTGTTTTTCTGTGTACAGGATGCTAACTTCTAAATTTTGAAAAAAGACATTTTAATCTTTTAGATTTTTATATTTTCTGACTAAACCGTGACAGATAGCAAAGTTGGCAAAGATACATAAAAGGTTACCAATGAATAACTCTTTCCGAAAATAAATTAGTTATACACCTAAAGCATACCCGTTTTCCATAAGTAACTCTGCAGCCACTTAGATTTTCTTATTTTGTGACTAAACCGTAAGAAATATTAAAAATTACAAAGACACGAAAAAGATCCCTACCGAGCGCTTCTTTCTAAAAATTAAAAGTTATCTTCTTAACTTCAAAAAGTTATAACAAGATGTGTTGTGGCAACCCTGTTTCTCACACTAGCGGTTAACTGCAAATACCTAAAACCACCAGTAAATGTGACTTACCTTCTTGTGGAACCATACCAAATTTCATACAAATCGGTTCAGGCGTTCCATTGTTGTAGGAAAAATTAACTTTCTCTTCAAGAACTTTAAAGAAGAATACCAGCTTAATGAGACCGTTATGGATATAGATAAGTTTGGTTACTTCGTCTTATTTTGAGCTCAGGAATCTGTGGTTAAGCCATGTCCACGGAATTTAGAGACAGCCTGTATATCTTCTTACATAGGGTCGCAGAAAGAATATTTAATTAAATGGTCGTGGCACAGTGCTCGTACTTTGCTCAACCGTGAATTGACTTCTTTCTTCAGAAAATCAAAATTAAGTAGATGAACCATTCAATTGAGTACTCAGTATATTGAATAAAAGTGTTTCTTGTGAAGAAACATTTTATTCAAAATTCATTTTAACCGAATGGCATTTCTGTAAAGAAAATAATAAAATTAATAGGAATAATAAACAGTACTTAAAGTAACTTTTAATATAATTCTTCATTTTGTTATTTTTCCTCAGAGCATGTCAAGTATGTACACCTAACGCCACAAATACAGTATGGTCTAACTGTCAATGTGTTCTCGCCGATGGTGTAGAAAGAGGAATACTTACGGCTAATCGAATGATCCCAGGACCAAGTATTCAGGTGTGCGAGGGTGACAAAGTTGTCGTAGATGTCGAGAATCACATGGAAGGTATGGAAGTAACTATTCACTGGCACGGAGTATGGCAAAGAGGAACGCAATACTATGACGGTGTACCTTTCGTAACACAATGTCCAATTCAACAAGGAAATACTTTCAGGTTTGTCATAAAAACCACCGATAATTTCACATTATTAACTTCTGTAATTGTAGATATCAGTGGTTTGCTGGAAATGCTGGTACACACTTCTGGCATTCTCACACTGGCCTGCAAAAAATGGATGGTTTATACGGCAGCGTCGTCATCCGTCAGGCTCCATCCAAAGACCCCAACAGCCACCTTTACGATTTTGATTTAACCACCCACGTAATGTTGATTAGTGATTGGATGCACGAAGACGCTGCTGAAAGATTTCCGGGAAGATTGGCCGTGAACACCGGTCAAGATCCCGAAAGTATGTTGATTAACGGAAAAGGACAATTCAGAGATCCTAACACCGGTTTTATGACGAATACTCCGTTGGAAGTATTTACGATTACACCAGGCAGACGATACCGATTCAGAATGATCAATTCATTCGCGTCTGTCTGTCCAGCGCAACTTACCATTGAAGGACACACCTTAACAGTTATTGCGACCGACGGAGAGCCTGTCCATCCTGTTCAGGTCAATACAATTATTTCATTCTCAGGTTAGTTAATTATAGCGTTTCTTTTCTCAGTCTCTACTGTTATATTTGGTAATTTAGGTGAACGATACGATTTTGTAATAAATGCCGATCAACAAGCTGGTGCGTACTGGATTCAACTTAGAGGTTTAGGAGAATGTGGTATCAGAAGAGCTCAACAACTTGGCATTTTGAGATACGCCAGAGGACCCTACCAACCGGCCACTGCGTCCCCCACCTACGATTTTGGTTTACCGCAGGGAGTGGTAAGTCATTCTTTCTGTACATACTGTAACATTATGTAAATAACGCACTGAATTCCGAAAGGAATGTACATATAAAATAATTGTACATAACCCTGTAAAATCTTTGAAACGCCGAATTAATTTGGTGATGGATCCAGTAGTTGTTGATCTTCGGCTTCAAAATTATAACTCATAAACCCGAAATCTAGCATGTAGCTGTTTAAACGCTAAATTTACTCGAAATTAATATTTTCCGCACCAAAAGACACGGTAAGTGTTAGGTTCTGTCACGTTGGTCTAATTCAAATATATCAGCTGAATCCTGGTTAGGTATTAAATCCGTTGGACGCAAGGTGCAATGAGCAAAGGAACGACGCTATTTGCGTGAGCCAACTTAAAAGTGCAAGGGAGATTGATCCAGGCATATTGCAAGAAAGACCGGACGTTAAAATCTTCTTGCCCTTCAGATTCCACATCTACCAACCTGAAGATCTCTTTGCTCCAAATACTTATAACAGACATTTAGGTAAGTTTCATTATGATATTTTTTTGTATTATTATATTTTCAACTCCAATTGATTTTTAATTAATTATTTACAATAAAACTAAATTGCTATAGCCGAGTGTTGGCGGGTTTGGCAGGCACTAAACCTGAAGTCGGCAACGATAAGAAGGCGCTGATGTCACTCGGTTGGAAGGCGAATAAAAGAAGGCGGAAAAATAATAAAAAAAGATTTGAGCAATCGTTTTGTCAAGTTTTATCATAATAATTTTTACCAAATTTTTCTGATGTAGTTTTGTAAAAATTATTAACCAAACTTGACAAAACGATTATTCAAATCTTTTTTTTTATTATTTTCACCGACTTCAGGTTTAGCATGTGCCAAACTCGCTAACACTTATATTTTAATACCAAAATCCTTTCTACGCAAATATGTCCACACCCAATTATTCAATCGCATAAAACTAAAGATAATAAAATAGAAATTTTGTCTGGCAGCTATAAACTATTTAAGCGTAAAAAGTGCGTCTACTTTCACTAAAACAACCGTCGATCATTAATCAGTTTTCGCATAAATAAATTCTTAATTCTTATTCCTGTTTCAGTTGCTCCGAATGGCGATCACGTCATCAGTTTAATCGATGAAATTTCTTACTTATCTCCACCCGCGAACCTAATCTCCCAATACGACGAAATTAATCCGGAACAGTTTTGCAATGGAGATAATCGTCCAGCTGATTGTGGACAGAATTGCATGTGCACTCACAAGATTGACATTCCACTCAATGCAATTGTTGAAGTAGTATTGGTAGATGAAGGTAAGATTTATCGTAAATTTTAGTTTTAGTAGAAATGTAATGGGTGTTTTGTTTTCTACAGTTCAACAACCCAATCTAAGTCACCCCTTCCACTTGCACGGCTACGCTTTCAACGTTATAGGTATTGGCCGTTCGCCGGATAGAAATGTGAAGAAAATCAACTTGAAACACGCTTTAGATTTGGACAGACAAGGTCTGCTCCATCGACAATACAATCTTCCACCTGGTAAAGATACAATTGCTGTACCAAATAACGGCTACGTAGTACTGAGATTCCGGGCAGATAATCCCGGATTTTGGTTCTTCCATTGTCACTTCTTATTCCATATAGCAATAGGCATGAGTTTGGTACTGCAGGTTGGTACTCAAGCTGATTTGCCTCCTGTTCCTCCAGGTTTTCCAACTTGTTCTGACCATCTTCCTGAAATTTCGTTAGACCTTAACAAAATTCACTAGATCTACTTTCAAAACTATTTCCTCTTTTTATCCGTCCAAATTCGCTTGAATTAGAACCAAATTCCATGTTAATTTCTTTCGTAGAATCTTGCCATCTTGAGTTTTTGTTTCGATTTAGTTTAGCTTTTGTATTTATGTCACTAGTATTTATATTTAAAGAAAATCAATAATGAATGGTAAAAACCGCCATAAATTAGTTAGGTAAGTATAAAAATTTCTGGTTTGTTTTTTTTTTCTCTATAGTTCCGAGACTTCAAACTACTTTGTAGCAATACTATGGTGCTAAAGTATTTTTGTCACTCTATGGCATGTTGTATATATTTAAAAAAAAAGAGATAGCCAAATTTTGCATGTGTATTTGTATATAACTTGTTTATAGTGTAAATTTTTAATTTGCTCAAATAAATTGCAATATTGATGAATTTGAAGGAAAATTAACTAACATGGTGTATTTTTTTTAAATACTCTAACTTAAAAGTTTCTTTAAAAAAGAGGAAAGAATTTCTTTGTGTAATTTATTTGAGCTTGAATCCTTAAATATATAATCTTTTATCAGTATTTTTTGTGAAGTCTTTAGTATAAAAGAATAACTGCAGTTAATATAAATAAATATATTTTATTTTTATATACCACCTTTTCTTAAAGTTACTTTTGTTAAAAACAAAGACTTGTTTTATTCAAAATTATTTAACTCGCGCCGGATTATTCTATTATACTTTTACCAAATGGCTCTAAGTTACCACTTTAAAGAATAATGTCCTATCAGATCCTTTTTTGTTGGGTGTTGTTTTCCTATGCCTTCCGGATTCTGAATCCGTTCTTCAAGTTACTATTACCGCACTACAAATATCAAAACGCATAGGAAAAGGCGACACTCATAGTTGTTAAGATTGTCCTAGTCTTCCACAGTCTCTTGAAATAGCAGGACAAAACTTTTATTAGACTAGAGCGGTACTGTTATATAATGTTAGAGTAATGTATTATATTTAAAAATGCTGAGTAAATAATAAATCAGTTTAAATGTACATACTGCCGGTGCTGGTTTTATTTCCCCTTAATTCTTCTGCTACATGTTAATTTTTTTTCTGTGTAAACTGTACAGTATGTAAAAATTGTAAATATTTATAAGAAAGAGTGCACATTTTTATTAATCCCTCGCCACTAACCAGATTCTGTTTCATCAAAATCATCAAAGCCAGAATCATTTAGCTTGGGCTTGATTATATTTAGAAGAAAAGGGTTGCATCTCCATTGCATCATTTGTATATAATTCATTTTCAGTAAAATATTATGACAGTAATGAAATTAGCTTTAAAATGATACTATACTTATTGGAGCGTCACTGCATCATTAATAAAACTTTATAAATGTTCTAAACAAAATTCTGCAATAAATTTTCTACTTGTTAAACAAAATGATTTAGCTTAATGTGAGATAATTACGACTTCCTGTTATACCTATATATCTTCAAATTAAACGCTCTTACCGACACACAATTAGTAACTTTTGAATTTCAAATACATGAATCATTCGATTTATTATTTATTTAAAAAATCTTAATTGATTGTATTCAGTATTAATAAGAATTCAACATCAGTTCAAAAATACTATTACTTAAAATGTAAAGTCAAGTATTAAATCCTATACGTAAATAAACATAGTTTGTGGTTCTAAATTAATGCAAAAGAACATTACCTCTAGAGTGTTTCTAAATTTCTATCTTTATTTGAAACCACAAATTCTATCTACCCGAAACAAGAAGCAACATACCATGAGTTTTTTTTTATCTCTGAAAATATAATATAAATATTCTTATGTTCAGATTTAGAAAAAACGTGTCAATGTATTGCAGTTTACGCAAACAAGCTTCAATAAAACAAATGTGCTGTTACTTTTAGTTATGAAATGTCATGAATTACGTCTTAAACATTTAAAATATACTATGAGAGCATTTGATAATCGTTTGATATCAATGTTTTAAACCGTGAAGGAGAACATTTAGAACAGTTAAAATGTTTTTATTAAAAAAATAAATGTTAATATTCCTTAACTCGTCTAGTTTCATCATAGGCAGCCTGCCATGCATTGACCCGTTTTTTTCTAAAACTTAACATAGGAATATTTACATTGCATGTTCAGAATTAAAAAAAAACTCATGGAATACCTCAAAGGTACACTTTTAATAATAGTTAATAATTAATTGTGAGCTTTACTTTATTGGGTATGTTACTCAGACAGCCTATATAACTAAAAAGAGGTAACAAAACAAAAGAATTCCGCCATCTTGTAGTAGGTCAGTTTTACATTTTTTAATTAGATCGTTGAAATTTGGAGAATCAGTAGCTTATACAAGTAGAAACCAAACAGTTTTAATTAAAGATATCCTGTATATTTATATCAGTTTTAAAGGAATCGTAACATAGTCTATACAGGCTGTCCCTTAAATGTGTCCTTTAGAGCTTCAGGTAAAAGTCTTCTTCAACGGATACTGTTGATTCAGTATCCGTTAGGTTGGGAAAACTTAATTTCAATACGTACGTGTTTCATTTAACATAAAACGTCAAAAAAATATGTAATTAGAGATTCACTTCTTATTTTGGACGTACTGTGAAATATCGTATCCTTTGTCCAATTCCAATTCCACCACATCGCCAATACATCATGGGAGATATAAATATATGTAGCAGAAAATTTGTGTAAAATAAATATTTAGTAAAATTTCCTTGATTAAAATTTATCTAGTAAATATGAGGAAACTATGAGTGACGGGAAATTCGCGTTAGCAATGTTGATATCTCAGCCATGTATAGAATAAGGGTATTACGTGAAGCTTTATAGGTATTAAAAAGACACTCTATCTCTATAGTACATACAGGTGTTCAAAAATTATTTAACTCACAAAGGGGGAGGGGGAGTCAAAGTGGGAACCGCAACTAAGAATTGTATTATTATTAAATTTATTTATTTATTGTTAAATAACGACTTTAACAAATTAAATACATCATTTTGTTTTTATTATTTATTTATAAAGAAAAAGAAAAATTAGATAAAAGGAAACACTACTGAACACGTTATAAAGATAAACAATTATAAGGGGCCTATTCTGTATCAAAAGCGTTAAATTGAAAGGGCTGTTAAATTGTCTTGCTACGGTTATAACCAATCATAGAACTGTATTTTTAATTTTAAAAGTACCTGTAAATTTTAACAGTCCGTTAATAAGTTACAGAATGCGCCCGTTTGTCAAATAAAATAATGAAGTAATGTGTAGTTAATTCAAAAATGTTGTGTAAAAAAATAAAAAAGCCAAAAAAGTGAGAGAACTAGAAACTTAACCCCAGATCTTTCTCCTAATTTAGGCAACAACACCGCTGCTCTCTATTCTACAGGGTTTGGAAGCGCCAACTCATGAACCACTCGCGAATGAGTATTGCAAAATGTGTTCGTAAGAAAATGCTCATATTCGTGAGAGTGAACGTTAACATTTCGTGTGCGCACATGAATGAGATCATAAAACTCATTCCGTAAGAACTCACAACTCATGAGAGAGAGAACGGCAACTGTACACGAGCGAACACAGACGAATTACTCACGGGATAGTTTTGTAGACAAGCCGTTAAAAATCCTCGACTACATCATACAGTGCTGCAGTTTCCCCGAATTTATTTATTTAAACCGATGAGCAATACACATTTATCATTAATCATCAATTTGATTAGCAAAAAAGTCTTTCTGTATTATTAAATGATAGGCTTGTCGTGCAACTCCCGCAAAATACATAATAAGCGCTCACATATTTTTATAATGGAGGAATAATCGGAAATGTATGAAATGCCCTGTGATGTTTATTATATTTACCATTTTATTACTATCCTTATTTGAAAACACGTATGTAAGAATACTTGCAAAATTTTATTGACATTAATTCGTAAATTAAAAAACGAATTAAAAGCCCTTTACTAAGGCCCGGTCATCTGTACGGGAATGAGCGCACACGAGTGTCCACGATCTACACATGGACCTGAACAAAAGGGAAAGAACGTATTGCTGACCTTCGCGTTTAATAACACCCGTAAGTGAACTGTGAGTAGATTCATTGGTTCATGTGCGCACATGAGTGAGCATTTCCGAACCCCGCTATTCTAATCAATAAATTATTTTAACTGTTACAAACCTACTCGTGTAAAAAAGAAATATTACGTAAAATCGAACTTCAGATTCGAATTCAGTGTCCTCAGTTACAGGTTTCATAAAGCTTGTTCAAAAGTACATATTAAATTTCTTGTACAAAAATTAATGTTTCTGCAAGTTCACATTAAATAAATTTTTAGCCGTGTTAAATATTCTGCCAATAGAAATAAAGCCTTAATATTATTATAATTAACAAACAAGACTACTTTTATTTTTTGAATAGTATATTTATAGAATATTCTTAGTGGTGCGTCTCAATAATCTCCTTTTCAATAATTTTTAATCGACTCCTGTATTAATATAAACCAGTCAAAGTTAAAGATTCGCTCCATTTAAAAATAAAGTTTAACATGAACAAAAATTAATTCTGACTTTCGTTATCTTGTAATCTTTTATTTATGCTTTCGTAACAGTGACCAATTTTTACTTTTTCCTCCATAAGGTATTTGTAGCACACTTTAATTTTCTCTAAATGGATCAAAAAATTGTTTGTTTTTTTTGTAATAACCCTGTATCTGTGTATATGGTTTTTACAAGATAACTCATTATTGTAATAATATTTTCTAAGGAATTCCATTGTAGATTTGTAAATATGTGTAATAAGTAATTTGGATTTTTTTTGTAACAACAATGTAGCTTCTAAGAATAAATAAAAAACATGTAAATATAGAAGTTTTGTAATTATTGCTGTATTTATTTATGTGTATTATAAATCATCAGTTCTTTTAACATCATACTTCACTGGCTTCTTTAGACAAATGGTCATTGTCATCTTTATGTAAATATGTGTAAATAATATAAATGTGAGCGGTAGGTATACATTATATTTACAAAGAAAAAAATCAAACTTACTAAAACTGCGAAAACTAGGTAATGAATCCTTTGGATGCTATATGCAATCGACCAAGGCAGGACGCTATTTGTGTGAGTCAACTTAGGAATGCGAAAAAAATTGACGAAGCTCTCCTTCAAGAAAGACCAGACGTGAAAATATTTTTGCCCTTCCGGTTTTATTTCTATCGTCCCGAAGACCTATTTGCACCAAACACGTACAATAGATTTTTAGGTAGGAATCTTATCTGAACTTCCGATTTTAGGGCACGAATAAGGAAAAGTGAAAGTAGTAATAGATCTTTAAATTTTTAGCTGCTCAGGGAGGCGATCATGTCATCAGCTTGGTCGATGAGATTTCCTTCGTTTCACCTCCAGCCCCACCACTTTCACAACTAGATGAAATTTCTCCGGAGCAGTTTTGTAACGGCGATAACAGACCAGCGGACTGTGGCCAAAATTGCATGTGTACCCATCAGGTCGACATACCACTTAACGCAATAGTTGAAGTTGTTCTGGTTGATGAAGGTAGGTATATCATTTCATATTTTTACCTTTCAACCCGAATAAATTCCCTAATATTTTAGTCCAATCTCCGAATTTGAGTCATCCTTTCCATCTTCACGGATACACGTTTAACGTTGTGGGTATCGGCCGATCGCCCGATCAGAACGTAAAGAAAATTAATTTGAAGCATGCGTTAGATCTAGATAGAAGAGGTCTCCTAAATAGGCAATTCAATTTGCCACCAGCCAAGGATACGATTGCAGTTCCCAATAATGGTTACGTCATTTTCAGGTTTAGGGCGGACAACCCAGGTACTCAAACTTCTTTTGGTAAAAGGCTATAGATAAAAATAAAATTTTGGTTTTCTAGGTTACTGGCTATTCCATTGTCATTTCCTGTTTCACATAACAATTGGAATGACCTTGATTATTCACGTGGGTACGCAAGCAGACCTTCCCCCTGTCCCTCCAAATTTTCCAAGATGCGGTCACCATCTACCACCGATATCTTTGCACTAATACCAGCAGTGTTTATAATAGAACTTTTCTACTTAATAAAGTTAACCACTAGACCCTAGTGAATACCACGTTGTTATTTAAACAATTATTTATTTGTATTTGTTGATATTCTGTAGTACTTCGAAATATTTATTGTTTTCTTGTTTAATGTACGAACTGTTGCTCCTGACGATACACCTTTCGATTGTTTCATGTTTATGTTATGTATATTCGTTTGATCCAAGTTATGAAACTATTCCCACACTGTGCCACATGAGCTGTTGTATATTATAATTTAGTCCTGAACGTTGTAGAAAAATTATATTTTCATATTTAAAATCGTACTAGTCCTTAGTACTAATAATAAGTAAAGATAGTAATATATAATTATGTATTTTAAGTTTAAATTAGAAATATAAACTTATGTAACTAATTCTAGTATTAAAGTAATTATACTTCTAAGAGTCAACTCAAATTAGTGAACAAGTGAACACTAGTAAAACTTTAATTCTTAATGTGATGTCACAAAGTATTCTTCATAATAAACGACAACTGAAGTTTAATTGTTAATTTCGGGCAAATTCGTATCCGTCACCGGAAGAACAGAAATGTACAGTCGTGTGAACCTTTAAATGCTTCACATTTTTGTGAAACGGTATGGGAAAAGGCATATGAAATTTGGTAAACGGTATCATTGTTTTTCGAAGTATTCGCCTTTGACGTCAATACACTTTTGCATACGCTCGAACCAATTTCTAAATCATGTTTTCCACTCTAAAGATGGTACCTCAGAAACCAGTGTCCGGAATGTTTCAACCGCTGCTTCAGCCGACGAAAATCGCTCACCACGCATTTTATTTTTGATATTTGGGGACAAAAAGAAATCATTAGGTGATAAATCAGGTGAATATGGACAATGAGTCATTAATTCAACATTTTTGTTCGATAAAAAATCAACTGTTTGACGGGCTGAGTGATAGCTGGCGTTGTCATGATTCGTCGATTTCGATTGTTTCTTCTTATTGGATTGATGACTTCCGGCAAACAAATTGTAGTATACCAGTCAGCATTCAAGGTTTTTCGATCCTCTAAAGCCACGGCTGCTACATGTCCAGTTAAACCAAAGAAACAAGCAATCATTTGCTTCGCAGCACTGCATGAACGAACAACTTTTGTTTGTTTTTGTTCATTTTGAAATACCCAAACTGTAGATTGTTGTTTACTTTCTGGCTCGTACGAATAGATCCACGTTTCGTCACCAGTAACAATGTTATAAACTAGATTTGAACGACCTCCATTGAATTTCTTGAGCATTTCTTCGCACCATTACACGAACCTGCGTTTGCGCTTCTGTTAAATTGTGTGGGATCCAACGACTGCAAAGCTTTCGTACGTTAAAATGATCATGCAAAATCTGGTGTATTGCTTTCATGTCAATGCGTAAGGATGCTTGAATCTCACGGTATGTCACATGTCGATCTCGCTCAAGCATTTCACGCACAGCATCTACATTAGTGGTAACAGCAGATGTTGATGGACGACCTTCACGAAATTCGTCTGTGAGAGAGGTACGTCCACGCTGGAATTCGGCAAACCAATTATAAACACTGCTCCTTGATGGTGCTTCATCTCCAAAAGCGAAGTGAAGCCAATCGAGGCATTGTTTCGGCGTTAGAGCACATTTGAAAACGTAAAAAATCATGACACGAAAATTTTCACGCGAGATTTCCATGTTTATACAAAATCACTTTTTCTCAAATCCTGTACAAACAAAACTAGTTCACTTGGATAGGAACTATCAATAGAATTATAGGCGAAAAACGTCAATTTTTTCAAATATGAGAGTTGATAAACGCTAACAATTCTAGACCTACTAGATTCCACAAATTTTCCAGCAGCTCACATAATAGTTTTGGCTGGAAATTAATGTGATTGCGTGTCTTCCGATTAATTCCCATGTTATTTATTAGCGGAACTAATCTGTACTCAAGTTAATGTTAGTTAAAATTCTGGGTGTATCAGAAATATATGTGTTAATTTTAACACGGTGTGCAGTTAGCTAAAAGGATTTCTTCGCAACAGACCGTGTTAGGATTTAGCGGTTATGCGCGGTTATTTCCACACCTAACAGCTGTTTGAGATATCGTTCAACGGTTATCTAGTACCGCGAAAACGTATTTGTAACCTATAAGCGTTACTGCAAGTTTTAAATTTAAAAGATTCTGGGTTCATGTTAAATGCCGTCAAATTAAAATAAACTGATCTTGCAGTTGTAAATAAGTAGAAGTGATCTTACACAAATATGATGTCGAAACTCATTTCATTAAAAGAAATATTACCCGTTGGTGACGCTTTTAATACATATAGGACATCAGAGAAAGCAAATACAAAGCAAGGATTAATCACATACGTTTATTTTAATCCAAGAACAAACACTGTCCTAACCTTAGTTCTATAACCGCTTTCGATTACAAACATCGCGGGTAGTGTTACTGATTCAGTAACTCGGATGCAAATTATAATATTTTTTCTAGGTTTGACTTTTTTTATTTAAAACTTTCTAAACTGATTTAAAATTTGAAACGTATTCGATATTAAAATCTATACCCGCCTCTGGTAAAGATCGGAAAATTCTGTTGTGATGGAAATGAAAAAACTCACCTAAAAAGACAATTGTTGTAATGTGACATTTACTAAATTTGAACAGAAATTGTCAGACAAATAAGTGTTTGTTATTATAGGTTTCCCTAATCCTTAAACACTGTGAAGTAAAACTGTAATTGCACATAATTATTGCACTTTTAAATTTGCCAAACTGTCAAATGCGATACACCTTGCTGAAGTTCGTGTCTTCGGTACCAGCAACAGTTGCAGTATCCAAACTGTTTTCTTCAACATTCAGTTCGAGGTCTGCCCCGGTCTCGGGCTTGAAGTTGAAATGAGCCATGATCCTGGAGAATTTGGACAGTTGATTGAAAAGTATGTTGGGTAAAATACGATTAGGAAACGAACCGCAATCTTTGTGCTTCCATTCAGCATTTCCACAAGCTCTACGATACACCGTGAGAGTATCTGTTAACTCTTGATTAAAAAAAGTCGTGTGCGTTTATAAAAATTACAACTATCTTGACACATTATGGGCATTCAACGGATAAAATAGATTCACAATCGATTGTTAAATTTTTAAAATTAAATTTTTTATTTCAGAAATAAAATGGACCTGCGGAATTAGGAATTAAAAAAGAAATTCCACTTCGATGATGTGTTACCGCTTCCTGGGGCAATGCTCAGAAGACATCAGCCGCATTAGATTAAGAAATAAATTGTGAAATTATACCTCGTGCAAATGACTATATTTGGACCTTATGAAGAATTATATCATTTACAAGTGCTATTATTCCAGTTTTATGGGATTCCTCAGCGTGTAATGGTTCTTTTGAGACAGTGCCGCAGAAAGCAGTATCAGCTCACTGGTGGAAATAGAAGCAGCAATAATAGCAAAATCGATACCCAAATCAGCAATGTCGGGGATAATAAATGACTTAAATTTAAATTTATTTTTACTATTGCTAATTGGAGGTTATAGGTCAGCTGTCAGGACAAACCATTGACGTTTATAATTAATGGATTTATTTGTTGAATGCCCCTAGTGTGTTTATGAAACGATTTAAATCGTTTCATTCTTGATCTAAGGCTACCACATTGCCAAAAAATCAAATCCAAAAAATTATTCCTTCTATGTGTAACACTTCTAATGTCACTGAGTATATAAGTTACTGCGTAAATTCAAATAAGAAAGTTCATTATTGTTGCGGCTTCCCGTAAACATTCTGTATATATGTTTACATGGACTTTTTTCTTTATTTTGATTTGTAGAATACGTTTTTGAATTACCGGCTTGTATTTTTGTTACAGCCTATACATAAACAGAGTGTTCATGGGAAGTCGCTGTAATAGCATTTGACGAAGTACTTCAAATTCAAAAGAAAAGTTTTGGGATTTTCCCTGCTCGATTTTGTAGTACCTTCGCATAAACAAATGACTATCAGGTTTTCGAGATTTTCATTTGTTTTCAATTTTTTTTAAGGAACATTATGTTTTTTAGCATGGCGTTCAGGATGTCAAAGTGTATCCCTAAAATATTACCTCTCTATACAGAATATTTCATAAATAATTCAGTCTTGATATTCGCGGGAAGAAGTGTACCGTTACGTTAGTCTTCTCATTCACGAATACAATATGGTGCGCGTTGAAACAGGAGAATAAAGAAAGTTTGTTCAAACTGTCAGAGCCGTGTGCACTGTCTTGTTTAAAAATTTCATTAAATTTAGTTCATAGTAAAAACCTTTGTATCAGATATTCAAAACGCGATATATTAAAATGTCTGATACCATTAATCACTAAATAATTTATACATTATAAATAATACACTTAGAAAGGGAATATTTCAGAGACGTACTTAATTTGACATTCTGAACACTGCTTTAAGAAAAGTTGAAAACAATTGAAGATTTCGAAAACTTGTTGGTCATTTGTTTCTTCGAAGGTACCATAAAATCGATACGTTTCTAATTTTGCCAATTTTCGTGAAGTTTCAAATAAAAGGGTTATGGTAGCCATTTTCCGTGAATACCAAGATTTTGTTACTAAATCATTTATAAAATAGTAACCTTTCAATTAAAAAAAAAAGTTGAAAACAATTCAAAATTTCGATAACCTGATTGTCATTTGTTTTTCCTAAAGTACCATAAAAGCCAAGAGAAAAGATCCTAAAACTTTTCTAATTTAAGTTGCTTCGTAAAAATACAAATAAGAAAATTAGCTATTGTGGCGGCTTCTCATGAACAACCTGTATAGCCTTTGTATAATTCTCTGAGAACGGTATATTTGGTAATTTTTGACTTTATTTTCCTTTGTATGTACATTTTGTACGACACACAAAGAGGGTATCCTCTAGCTTCAAAAATTGACGTGATAGACCAAGACTGGGGTCATTTTTGGATTCTGAAGCCGAAAGTTAGTCAAAATCAGGTGTCAGATCTAAGTCAAGAAAATTCGTGTTCTGCAGTGAAATAGTATACAAATTGTAGAATTTTATAGACGATCTAAATTTAACCTCGTGTACCGTGTATCTCATAACGTACGGTGGAGATTAAAAGTGTTACTAGGGTATATCAAAGTAAAGCTTTTTTTCTTGATAAACTTTCGATACAATAATTAAAAAGTTAAAAGAGTTTAAAGTGAATTTAATTAACAAGCAAAAATAGTAAATTTTGCGTTTTAAATTCAAATTTGGGGTACTTAGAAAACTGCTTTAGAAGAAACAACTATAAAAAAAATGTAATCAGGTATTTACCGCTATTTCATTTTTTCTTGTAATACCAAAAAGCGGCTTTTCAGATTATTGAGAACCGAAATAAAACAAAATTAGAGACCAGGTCAACATAGATATTTTATGAATGGTGTAAACGTAAATTTTAGGGTATTAACATTAGAGTTGTTTGTAAATCGTTCATATTATTAGTATGAACTATTTAAAAGATTCGTTCTTAAAAAAAAACGAACGAATCTTTGAGTCGGTGAACAATATGAACGAAATGAACCAGATGAACGAAAGAACGGATCGGTTCGTTCGCCGTACATGTTATATCGATTCCCGCCGCACTCACTTCGTTCAAACAATTACATTATCTTTTATTTATATCAGAACTAAAGTATTTCCAACCAACCTTTTTTTTACGCTCAGATATAAGTTCCAAATAATCTGACTGAAATTTGACAGAAAATTAAAATTGTTTAAAAATCTTTACTCACAGCCTACCTGAACATTGTAAATATTATTGAAAGCCGCGTATCTCACAACCTTTTTGTTTAATAAACTGTGCTATAGTCAAAATGCCGTCAGCAAATGAGAATTAAGTTGGCAATATATTACCATGTTGTCAAGGTGTAAACATAAACATTCGTACATAACCTCAGTAATTTGTTTCGTGTTTCGTGTGTCTGACAGTTGTATATCACTGTAATTATCTTGACTGTAAAGTGGGTCATATTCTAAGTTCAATTACTTCCTAATTTCATAGCAATCTGAGAAGTAATTATTAAGAAACCTTTTACCGTTTTTACTGCATGACGTTTCATTTAAATTGCGGTTTGGCGCCAATACCATTGCCATCTCAATACACATTCAGGCCTTTAGGCAGCAATTATTATAGATACACGTAATATTCTCCAACAGACAAAAAATGCTTTATTGAAATAGTAGTTCTTCGTTGTGCAATAGTAATAGTAATTTAGCCAAAATAAAATAACTGTAGTAATAACTTATTATTATAATAAAAATATTGTTCACGGGAGCATCCCGCCCCCTTATGCTTGGATTAAATCAGTTGAACCAACGAGATTTACGTTGTTTTATTGATTTGCGCTTTAAAACGCTTTAATAACAAGTTAAATAGTGTTTTCTAGTAGGTATAATACGAACAATATGAGAGTGTAGAAGTCTTAAATTAAAATACCTGTCAAATCTGGTAGCGGTTTTTTGTATTCTGCTAATTACTAGTCTCCATGGGCATGTTCTGTAATAAAAACTATTAAATACACTTACCCTATCTTCTATGGAGCAATTTTATTTATTTTTTCTTTACAAACATCGATAAAAATAATAAAATATCACATTTCGAGAAACGTCAAAGCCCCTTTATTGTCATATGTTAATTTCTGCCTGACTGCCTGATGTAATGTCAAGATGCAATGTCACTGCTCGTGGTAACATCTACCTCATTACTAACTGTGACGCATTACGCTTGCTTCGTGACGGTGCCTATATATTGTTGATAAAGTAATTTTATTCTTGCTTCAAAAATGTAAAAAAATACAGGTTGATTCATATAATATATTTTAATTATTAAAATACATGAAAATAAGAAGTGAAAATGCACGAATAAAACTGGAAGCTACGGTGCAGTGTAAAGATTCGTTCATTTCGTTCATCTGAATCAAATCGTTCGAAAAGATTCGTTCGTTCACGAACGAACGAAATGAATGAATCTTTAGTCAAAAGATTCATTCGAAGTAACTCAATCGTTCGTGAACAACACAACTCTAATTAACATTAGGAAATAGACGCATTTTCACAAATTTTTTGAAGAAATATGTAAGAAATAAAAAGTTAGGGATAAGATACGTTGCTTGGGTGGGCAATAGTTTCGTAGCCTCTTAAGTTACCATTTAAACAGTATTTAATTTGACTAGAAAATTTTGATTTGTTTCAGACGCGAAACACACAAAGACATGTATAAAAAGATCCATTTAACGAACTGTATCTGTGTATAAAATATTAATTTGCTAAGTTCAAGGATCCAAAAAATATTGCCAAAAACTAACATTTTTCACACCTGTTTGAGGGCTTAATATTCACGGAAGTATCGGGAGACATTTCTCAATCACAGTGTATTTCAGATTTAATGCGGACCAGTCACAGCACTCTGCTGTAAAATTTAAGAAAACACACATTAAATACATTATGTCCACGGATCGATCTGACAAGAGGAAAAACATTTTCGATATTAACTTAAGACAAAAAAATCATTCTTCGTAAAAAATTATATTTGCCAAGAAACTCCGGGAACAATGGTTAAATTTGAAGTTTGAGCTACTGTCTGCCTAAAAAAATCTTAATTTTCTTACAAAAATCCAAGTAAAGTTTTTATTATTGACTTTAACAAAAAATGTATTTTTAAAAATCCTAGCACCTGTTTGTGCAATTTCTGAAACCAAACATAAGTTTTTTTGGCTACAGGTGTCCGAGAAATGTCTCAAATTGATTGAAATTCATAACATTTAATATTTTGCGTCATAGTTAGGCATATCTACTAATTTTAAGAATTAAAAAAAGTATATTCTTAATTTTACGCCAAATTCATGTGGAAACGTAAAATACACATTAAAAATTATATTCATTAAGAATTGCACCAATTTCAATTCTTTTATGACAATATTTTTAAAATAAAATGAAAATAACGATAAAATGACAAAATATTCTAAACGATTTCAACATTTTCATCTTCACCATACGGAACATTCCAATAGGCTTCCTTTGCTGAAATGCAAGAGCATATGCATGCTTCGCTGATATGCAGACAAGATGTCAGGGTAAAAATCGTCCAATAAGACGACAACAATTTCTGTAATGAAAAACAATCAAACGTTTTGTCCGATTTTTTAAAATTAGTCTACGTACGAAGTCCAGTATCAAATATAATATGTAAATGAAGAAAACCGAAAGTGTCATCACAAAGACAGCAAAGATCATAATAATTCCTCCGAAATTAGGAGCAATATCCATAAAATTAGAAAAAATTCCAACTGAACCTATATTCCAGGTTAAGATTATTGTCCAAATCAAGTAAATCGCTGGTATCGTACCGATAGTATTTAACACCAAGAAACAAATTAATGGTAAAATACATGAAATTAAAATGCAAATTCTTCTGGCCACCGTAACTGATAAAATTTCATATTTTACCAGAATATCCAGAAAAATTCCAAATATGACGCCAACGAGCCAAGATAACAGAAATGGAAGTGCTGCAAGGGTAGTAATATCGAGCACCTTAATTCCGTGAATGTGATACAGGTACAACGGCAGTACAAATAAAATTATGTTCCAACTCCAGAAAAAGCAGAAGTTCGCGTAAAGAATTGCTAAAAACGGTTTCCAAGAGAATAACGTTTTTAATTTTAAGCGACGACGCATCTGTAAGAAAATATATACTGTGCTTTTTTAACTGTGGCCATAGGGACTTGCATGTTAAAAGTTTTGCATCATGTTAATTTATGTTCTGCTAAAAATGTTAAACAAACTTTAGTGTCTAATAATCAGTTACACAATTTGTTACAAAAAACGCATTACCAGAATAAGAAAAGCGTCATTAATTTAATTATTTTAGCATTTAAAGTAGAAATTATAAAGAAGCAAATATCTGTTTTTTATTTATTTACCATCAAGTAGGTCGTGATTTTATTTTATTAGGTTGACTATTAAAGCAAAATTAGATAAATTAATTTCACGTCATTATAACATATGTCAAAATGTGACACTTCATATCAGATAGATCATCCGGTGTTGTCAACTCTCAACTTTAAGAAATGTCCGTTCATCTAGTACCTATGTTAATTCTACAAGTCAATTTGTTATGTAAATAATTAATTATTTTATGTAAAAATTGTGAAAACTGTAAGACGCGAGATGAAAATTTTTATATAAAAAGCATTTGTAAGGTACCAAACGGGCAGGCCAATTTGGGGAAAATGGAAATTATTGAAAGATTAGAGGAAATTTTTGCAGTGAGTACAATATTTTAAATTTGTAAGCGTACTTTTAATTTAGAAATACGTATTGTATATGTCACAAAAGTGTATAAAAGGATATATTAATGAAAAAACGAGACAAGTTGAGAAGTCCTTCTTCTGGCAAACGTACTGCTACGGACAAATTTTTCAATTACATGTTTAGAAAAGATTTGCAACGACTAAGTAGGCAATGAAAATATTGTAACACTGCTTCATTCGCAGTAACCTTAAACTCAAAATAAAAATGACTTTCATTGTCAAAGTTTAGTTACTTGCATAAGTACCACTTTTTCCCTAAAATTTCACGGCATACTTCGATGGTAAATAAATAAAAATATATATTACGAATCGAATGGGTCAAAGCCAAAAATTAATTCGTCACTCAGACATTTTAGACGACAGTGGATAATTTCTCTCTGACCATTAATATATTCGATCAATATTTAGTCATTAAAAATTTCAACTTTTAATATTAGAATAATTAAATTAATGATGAGGTGCTATTCTAGTAATCTGAAATTAGCTTAACATTCTGAGCAGAACATAAGTTAATATGAAACAAAATTTGTACCACGTAAATTCCTATGCCCAAAGTTAAAAGAAGCACTGTACATGTTAGACAACTGTAGCGAACATTAAATAATTAATTAAAGTTTGATCTTAATTTTCTTCTATGAACAGCACAGACTAAAAATATACTCACTTCACTTATATCTGTAGCAGTTTCAAATTGATTAATAATGTAATTCTCTTCTTTGTAGCTAACAAACTGATGTAAGTGTGGTACGGGCGATATGAAAAACAGCGACAGTTCAACCACAACAATAAAGGAGAGCCCCACATAAAAAATATAATCCCATTTTAGAACACCACAAATTATATCAGTAAACCAGATGGTTAACTGAAAATAAACGGTCAGTTAAGAGGTAGTTAATCAATAGTGTGTCTTCCTACCGCCACTGACAAAGGCATGCCACCAAATACTAAACTACACACTAGACCTCTCTCCTGTGGAGGAATCCACAACACAAGATGATCGAAAATCAGAGGATAAATCAAGGCGCTGCTTGCACCTTGCAAACTTCTATCTAAATATAAGGCCCATCCTTTTTTTATGCTGAAAGGTGTGGTCACCACGGAAATGGTCACAATTCCCATTGAAATCAATAGAAACCAACGTGATGGTCTACGCCTCCAAAACATAGAATTGCATAAAAGCAAAAATACAAATAGAGAACCGAAGTAGGTGACGTGTAACATCAAAAATCGACTTGCTTGGCTTACAGTCCTTTCGCCATTCTGAAAATTCGTAAATTTGACCACTGATTATAGACATCTTAAACTAACCTTGTCAATTTGAAATAGGGGTGGAGTTAAAAAGGTGAATGACCAGTTAGTTGGTTTCGTGTCCTTTAATATATACTCGGTCAGAATGTCTACGCTTATTTGTACACCTTGTAATATCATGATCACAGCACACGTCATAGCCGTTATAATGAACCTCCAGTACACCATGTTTATTTTAGTTTCAGAATTGACTCTGTCAAAATTACTATAATTTTGTGTAAACACTGTTCACGATTGTTTTAAACACGCAGTGAGCCATGATATTTTTTAATTAATTTGGCGTCAGGTTGGTCAGGTCCTGTCATAATATGATGTTTCTTTAAAAAAAAATATTCCACTGTTGTCGATTCAGACATCAATTTATAGCGTTTTCAATTGGGATGTACCATGTGCACTGAGTGTATCTTCATCTCGTTTTAACCTCATGGAATAAAATGATGATACACTCAGTGCATATGGTAAAATTGAAAATTTTTATGATTGTATTACCCGGCCATTTTTTGGCATACACTATGTGCACTGAGTGTATTAAAACGAGATGAAGATACTCTCAGTGCACATAGTGCATGCCAAAAAATGGCTGGGTAATACAATCATAAAAATTTTCAATTTCTACTGTAATCAGAGCGAATGTTGAAAATGTATTGCTCATCAGCAAGCTTAAGAATTGAGCCCATTTGGTACGGACTCTTTTCACGCCGAATGTACTTGTTTCATCTAAGATATGTGTATAGGTGTCCCATTTTCGATGGTATTGTACAGGTTTCTTCATGAGTAATGGAAACAGAAAAGAACCCAGAACCTATATTGAGTTTATAATAAAATAAATAAATTTATTTTACGTTTATAATACCGGATCTTAGGTTTATAATACCGGACGTAAAATAAATTTACTATACAGTTATGCCTTAGTAACAATTGGAAAAACAATGGTTACTATTGTTTTTCCAATTGTTACTTTTCTGTTTCCATTACTCATGAAGAAACCTGTACAATACCATCGAAAATGGGACACCTATACACATATCTTAGATGAAACAAGTACATTCGGCGTGAAAAGAGTCCGTACTAAATGGGCTCAATTCTTAAGCTTGCTGATGAGCAATACATTTTCAACATTCGCTCTGATTACAGTAGAAATTGAATATTTTTATGATTGTATTACCCGGCCATTTTTTGGCATGCTATGTGCACTGAGAGTATCTTCATCTCGTTTTAATACACTCAGTGCATTAAACTGTAGAATAAATTTGACTTGTGTTTATAATACCGGACCTGAAACATGCTCAAAAAAGAATCAATGAAATAAATCAACATTGTGATTTCCCACACAAATGTAGTTGTATCTATCAACAACTCGTCTGATGAGAGGGACAATTTAGACTTGCAAGAATTAGAAATTCGAGCAATTTAACATTAATCTTGGTGATTTGGCGAGCTGGTACCAAAAAATATTGTATGTACCACGTACGCAAAATAGTTTTAGGGAACGAAGAGTAATTAAGGACGAGGCGACGAAGGAGCCGAGTCCTTAGTGAAATGATTATTTTGCATACTTCACACATAAACTACTATTTTATTAATTTTTATCGTATTTATACTGTCAAAGCTCCCTAACTCGAACTCCTATAACTCTAATTTTTCTAACTCGAAGTTGCTTGTCCCCTACAGTTGCCTAGCGTTTCGCATTGATTTTTCGTTCTTTATCGAATTTCTACAACTCGAAATAAATTTGACGAAGAAAGGACTCACAGAGCTCTATAACTCGAATTTTTACGACAAATCCCCACCTTTTCATGTTTCCAGCGACACTGCTTCTGGGAATCCCCTTCTTTGGATCTGAGACAATAATGCTACGCTCTTCAGTTTACTGTTTCAATTAATTTGATCATTTTGTCTTTACATGCATACAAATTTCCTTCAACTTAAAAGTCTTACAGTTCAACAAAAGCTTGAAATTAAAAAAAAAAAAATCGAAAGTGGTGTCAAAAAGGAAAATATTGCTGAAAAGTACAAAATACCAGCAAGAACATTAACCATGTTTATTATATTAAATTTTAATGAGTGTATACTAGGGTTTCTGATTTCACGGGTTTTTTTTCAATCCCGGGAATCGAGATTGTAAAAATCACGATCCCGGGAATTTTTACTTTTTGCGATATCTTATATATCTTCTTAGAATAGTTATCAACATTAGCATCCTTGCATTTTTTATCCATATCTCAGTTACTTTATGAATTTAAACAATGTTTGGAAATATAATATAATATATAAAAACAAAATTATTTTAAATCTCTTGTAACCTTTCTTTTATTACTCTCAATTAGGTCAACAGGTCAAGATACAGTTTACAAGTCGTACTTTTTACCTCTACATATATCTATAGCGGTATTTTCACAAATACATCCTAATTGGGCCTTAAAAAATAAAATAAAAAAATTAAATTTTAGAGTTTACGTTGACTAATTTATATTCCGTCACATTTTTGATCAAAATAGGCGCGCCAAAATTTAAAATTATTTTACACATAAATAAGAAAATTATACACTTACCTATACAAAATGCTTTGTTTTAAAGTTTTATTTAATTTACTATTACGTCTTAATGAATTTTGGATATTTTTAATGAAAAATGTATTGTTTTTACAAATAAATTGGTTATGGGGCGTATTCTGTAACTTATTAACGGGCTGTTAAAATTTAGAGGTTCTTTAAAATTTAAAATACAGTTCTATGATTGGCTGTTACCGTAGCAACAAAATTTAACACCCCTTTAAATTTAACGATTTTGATACACAGTAGGCCCCTATATTTGCTTATTTTAAGGCTGCGGTAAGTGAATCGTCGAAGTGGTCAGACCAAACCACGTGATCACTTTTCTCAATTGGTGATTGGTCAGAGGTTTAGTCGGACCATTGACTTGACGATTTTGTGCAATTTGACCGTTCACTTAACTCGGCCTAAATTAAACGTCATTGACAAATGTCATGGCAAGTTGGAATTGAATTGATAGGATTTTGTTACATAAACTCGTTTACGAAATCAATAATTTTTATCTGAAACGTAGGTATTTCACAATATTATATGATTCACATTTAAGAATATTTGGTTTTGTATGTACCTCTTACTTCTAAAGAAACTTAAATTTTATACACTGTTTCCAGTAACATCAGTACTTGAATAAAATATGCAATTTTTGAAGAGAAAATTTATACAAATAAAATGAAAAACAAATTGATTACTTGGAAGATTACTTTTAGTACTAAAAATAATTTATTCCTCAGATTCACCTCACAAAGAGAGCACCAATTTCAGGTAGGTAAATGACTTCGGTTAAATAAATAAATTATAGCCGCACAGCCACTACTGACGCCGTGTCTCGTTTATTATATCTTGAGGACTTCTAAGTAATTAAACACTCTATTCTGGTCAGTTTTTGTAATCTATAAATTTGCAAATAAAATTTTGTGCAAATCGTTTTTGATTGCAGTAAAAACCTCGAGCAGCCTCTGTACAGCTGTTTCAGCCCTGCTTGGGGCTTCGTCAGCAGAGATGTAGCTCGACATTCTCACTGCAAACAAAAACGACTTGTCCAATTTATTCGCAATTGCAATGTAAGAGTTATGAACAGATAAAATAGCGACATCAAAAAGCGAGCGTAAGATGTCGTTATTTTATCTGTTTATAAATTTGCAGGTCAGCAAGCTTTTTTATTAATCTGTCAAAACTATCGGAACCTCTGAGGACGTTTCCATAGTTACGTGCATTTTATTCGCCATTTTGGGGTCAATTTTAAATTTACATTGGGTTAATCAATTGCGATACTTCAATCATCTAGGGACTTTAGTGGCTATTAGCTGTTCACTTTCTTTTTAGATACTGAGTAGGCCCTGTTAGGTTGACATTTTTGTTGGTATCACAATGAAACATAGACGTCAGAAAATTGATTGACGTTCATTTTTAATTTTATGGTTATATTTTTGAAAACTACCACTGCCTTCACTATTGCACGTTTAGTTCCGTCACTTATATTTGGCATTTTGACGACATTATAATAAAAAATATATTTGTTTTAACTTATTTTTTATTTTAATTATGTCACCTTAGTACACGTTGTCTACGTATCGGCAACACAATCAGTACCGCTGAAGTGAACTGTCATTATTAATTTCATGTCAAATTTTGACTTCCTTCAAAATACCTGCATGTAACTTGAAAAAATAGCCCTCTAGAATCTAAAAGAAGATGAACAGCTAATAGTAATAAACAGTGCTTTCAAAGCTATAGTATTTTTTGAACTTATCGCCTTCTAGTTAATGTTTTATGCACGAAATAGTCAACTGGGAAACACTCGGAAAACACTGTTTCCCGGTCGAGTAGACCAGGAAATAACGTCAAAAACACTAGCCCTTTGGAGCATTCTTAAATAAATGAATGTTGGCAATAATCAAACGGAGGATCTAAGAAACTGAACTACTTGAAACCAGTTTGAGACAGCGGCAGTCCGACTCGACGTGGGGGTCAAAATCGAAGCATTAAATGTTCCGCCCGCTTATACGTGATTTTTAATCAATCGGTCTAATATCGTCACGGTAACAACGCGAATATAATTCCAGAAGCTAATAGCAGCTCTTTCTTGAATTTAGAAACAACAATTTAGTTGATTTGAATTAAATAGAAACACGACACGTCTCTGCAGCACACTCTCTCGTGCGCATCGTGTCCGAGCATCTCAGTCAACCGTGACATTATCGTGAATCATGCCGTCCAAACGAATGCATTATTTCTTTGGCTTACCGATTGTTCACTATCAGCTAGACGCGCTGCGCCGGCAAATATGTTGAGGCGTTTACACAATCTATAACATCGCACCGCTTCGTTGCAATAGTAAAGTGTTACACTTTTTTCTGTCCGCCATGTGGTAATAATAAAATATATATCTCTATAAAATACCATTTTTCACAAATTCACATAAAAAATGAGGAACAAAACGTTTCAAAATTTAAATGTAAATTATGATTTAGTTATCTGACGCAACCTCAACGCCGAAGCATGGCTTGCTTAAGTTTACATTTTTGGTTTGCCAAGACATGAAATTATATAAAAGTAGTTGCAATTAAATTTATATATTCGTTTCAAAAAATATTATCGGAAACTTTTGCGGCAAAAATGTGTTCCCGCACTCTGTTCGTAAATAACTATTACATTATAAGCCATTTAAAATAATTTTTACTGGCGATAGGGGAAAAAGTAAAAACTGTTACTTGGCGTATACAGACTGTTCAAAAAAAACTCGATACTATTGCTAACTTTTTTATTATTAAAGTTACAGATACGGTTAAATTAGCAAAGTAGTAGTACCTTTTGCCCTGATTGCAAAAATGCCTCCAAGAAAACAATTGAACATCGCGTTTATAAAATAAAAGGAAAAGAACACTTTTTTTTAATGGAACAGCCTGTATATTATTTGACCAATCGTTAGAGAATAAAATTCTGAATTAAAATTGTTCTTTATAATTTTATGGGAAATTAATAAATAAAGAAGATATTTTGATTTTTTACAAATTCATTAAGATGGCTGTGTGTCAAGAATAAAACATTTGAAAACCGTGTATGTATGTGAAAATATTAATTTTGGTTTATTTGTTTATTATAAAAGGTATTTTTGTCTGAATTTTGTAAAAAACTTTTAATAAAAAGAATTTTCCTAAGATGCATGTTCTGGCCCAGAATTTTCATAAGATGCATGTTTTGGGCCAGAACATGCATCTTATGAAAATTCTTGTTATTAAAAGATTTTTACAAAACTCAGACAAAAACATCTTTCATTATAAAGAAATAAACCAAAATTAATTTTTTCACATGCATACACTGTTTTCAAATGTTTTATTCTTGAAACACAGCTATCTTAATGAATTTGTAAAAATCAAAATATCTTCTTTATTTATTAATTTCAATAATTCAGAATTTTATTTTCCATGAATTGGTCAAATAACACAGGGAAAATCTAGTGACATGAATTTAAAAATTTTAAGTTGTGTGCTTTGAACTTTCTTGCAGTTCTAGCAGAGTTCTACTCATCAAAATTTCTGTAACAATAAATTGTGAGGATCAGTTTTTTAATTTTTATTTATTTTCATCACTGCAGTCATACTGATACTAGATTCCTTTTCTATTGCACAATTATTAAAAGTAATTAAAAGTATTAATATGTCGGAACACGGCAAGTGTCAGGCTGACGGCCACTTTAAATTCTAGGTTGCTATGATACAAATGCAATTTTAGTTGCATTTACAAAAGAAAATATTTGGTGTACAAGTTTTTTTCCGCGATAACCGTACATCATGAAAGATTGAAATAATAATAATAATAATAGTCTGATAAATGCCATTTTTAAAATTATGGCGTAGAGGAATATTCGTTTCCTTCAAAAATTATCGTGAAGAATCCAAGATAGAAACTTAGCGGAGATCCCAACTCTATACTCGAAGTCATATTTAGCCGCTCTCCTTTGGCTTATGTGTCATCTATAAGGCATTTTTCGCGACTAACTGGTCACTTGTGGTTAGGAGAAATAAGTAACTACTGCATTTTTGTAAGTTACCGGTAGTGTTGTTAAATTATCGGTAATTTATTGTTAATGTTACCTTACCGGTAATGTTACCGTAATATTACCAATTACAGCTCAAGTGGCGACATCTCGCGCCAGAGCTACCAATTACACTTTTAACTAAAACTGTGTTTTTTACTAAATTTTCTAATTAATTTGATACCGACCACGGTTTACATTTTTGGCTTTTTTTAAATAAGGTTTACAAAATTTAATAATATGTATTTCCAATAAACAAATTCATGTGTAAACGAAAGTCATTTTAGGTTATGAAATATTTATTTCCTTTTTTTAGTATTTATGTTTTTCCCAAATAACCAAAAATATTCCTTGATCATTTCTTTCATTGGTTTACTTGAATTTTACAAGTGTGTAACTCGAAATTGCGTTATCTTAACGTCAGGGGTAATAAACGGTAGGTAAATATACCTTACCGGTAACATTGGAAATTTACCGTAAAGTAACGTGGTAATTTTAGTGACTCACAACACTAGTTACCGGTAACTGCTCCTATGACGTAACGTATGCTACTCCGGTTACTATTTTCCTAACCTGGTCAGAGAGTTGTGGAACATTGCTGTCTCCCTCTTATTCAGTGAGTTCTGCACAGATCCGGTTCTACACGTACGTGCCAACCTCAGCTTGATTTTGATTAAATCATAACTCTTTTTGTAACAGTTAAATACACAATTCATGGTTGGACCGTTGTCAAATTAAAAAATGCAACCGCGGCAAAGCCTGTAAGCGTAACCGTTTCGTTGTGGCGAATCTTACTAACCGTGACGTCACTACTGCTAACCATCCTACTCGTAACCGATTAGTCGCGAAAGATACCTTTATGTGTTGAATATTCAATAAATTCTCGCGAAAATGTTGGCCACACTCTTTGAACTCGGATCTCGGATTGTTAGCTAACTTCACTGCAGCTATGTTCACTGTATTACTTGAAATGTCAGAAGCTCTTTCAAAATTTAAATAAACTAATCGATTTTACAATGCAAATTTGGTGACATATAATGGAGGGAATACTGTGGAAATGGACAAATTATTGGAACGGTAAAATATACTTAATATGTTGCATACCTTTTCTTAGCAATCACTTTGCTGACAGGTTGGCAAACGCGCTGGTTTGTTTTGGAAAACGGGGTCCTAACATATTACAAATCTCAAGAGGAGGTAAACCAGGGCTGCAAAGGTTCAATTAAGGTGCAAGCATGCGAAATAAACGGTTTGCAAAACATTAAAGGCGTATTGCCTTTACATCTCATAATTGCAATATGTTTTTCAGTTAGTACCATAGATATAACGAGAATGGATCTCGTAATACCTGGAGAACAGCATATGTACTTAAGAGCTGCTTCATCGCAAGAAAGACAAAAATGGCTGGTTGCTTTAGGCACAGCTAAAGCATGTGTACAGAATAGAAATCGCAAGGAGACCAGTGAGTCAAAACTTAATTGTAGGTCATATCACATCTTTCTTTCTTCTAACACATGTTACACTAAACAAATTATAAGCACAATTATATTTTATACTAGTGTATGTGGGCACTGAATGATTAATTAATGAAATTAATTAAAATATTTGCGTACATTAAATGCAAAACTCTATTTTTGCAAAAATAATAAAAATTGAATTATTATGTTTATATGTTTCTTATGGTAAATGCCTACAATCTAAATAGGGCTTTCAGTTGCAATACTGCTAAATTATGTTTGAAATTTCAATATTCCATATACCATTTAAAGAAAAAATTGTTTGTTCTGGCTTTGGTTTTGATGCAAATACTGAGTTCTACATTTAACATGCAGATTTATATTAAATTATTTCACTTTAGTTTACTAACATAAGATTTAAAGAATTTTAGGTCTCGGGCAGCTGTACAATAATGTAATTTAATGTCTAATACTCTTATTCTGAAACCAACGCCTACATCGACGTATATTTTACATCGATGTAGCTTGCAGTGTTCTGTAATGCAGAGTTATAGCACGATGAAAAATGCTATTCTGAAATGTGTGCTGTATGGAGATCTGCTGCAGCGCCTATTTTACATCGTAACTAACTTCATGAAATAATGAATCTGGAGACTTCATTATCAGTAGTGCTATGTATATATATATGGTGTATATTTTGTATTTGTTATGGTTAATCACAGGGCTAATTAAACCATATCTGGAGCTTGTAAATGGAAAGTGTTTGGCCATAAGTGTATCATATATTAATTATGTAACTAAAACATTTTCAAACGAGCGTAATTTAATTAAATTTGGAACACGTTGCATTTCGCTGCCAATATTTTTGTTTTTTGAACATTTGAAGAAAATATAATACTGACAGAGTTTCTTATTATTTATTAGTATTATTATTATTTATTATTATTTTCAAGTTTTCTTTATTTCTGATTTCAGAAACTCCTATCAGTATTAATGCTATTATATTTGCTTTAAACGTTTAATAAAAAAATCCTAATTTAATGTTATTAGATATGTTCTATAAATTTATTCAAAATAAAACCGTACTTATTGTTTCTTATTCAATTAATTATTAATTAATTATTAATCAATTATTATTTAATTATTATTAACATTGACAAAAAAAAACTTATCTTCGAGAATCTTCTTCAAATAATAAATACAGAATGGCGATAAAATCCCGCAACAAGCCTATAATTTGTTTATTTAAAATTTTTTTGCAAAATCCTGAAACAGGTAAATTTTTTATTTTAAAAAGGCACATGTTAAGGTAAAAATCTTTTCTTGATTGTTATTTGTCCGTCTACTGTAAGGTCAGCATGACTTTATTTTTTTAAATGACGACCTAACTTTTTAGTCAAGATTAACTAAAATAGTGTGATTAGATTGTTTTTAGACATTTTTTAGTGCTTTTAAGTTGGTAGCGTACTGAAAATGGCAGCTTAGCTGCCGAAATACGCATCTACGGATATAAAAATTATTGTGGGCGGATGTTAATTTCAATTAGTCAAGATTGGAAAAATTAGTAGCTTACATAACTTTTTTTGGAAAAAATAAATTATTTCTTGAGATCGTTTTGAAATTAAAAACAAAAATTAATAATTAATTAACAAAAATTTGCAAATTGCTCCCTATGAATCAATTTGCATTGAGCTTCACACTTTTTACTGCACGTGCACCTGATTTTTAAACTGATATTTTTACATTTCTGCACGAATTTAATGTTTATTTTCTCCCGGAAATTGTTATGTGAGGTATTAATTTTTTTATATCAGCATTTAATTAACATGAAGGACCATTCAAATCTCGACTAAAGGTTAGGGTTGTCATTTAAAAAAATCATGGTGAAATTGTAGTGGAAAGACAAATGACGATTAAGAAAAGATTTTTACGCTAACATGCGCCTTCTTAAAATTAAAAAGTTACCTGTTTCAAGATTTTGCAAAAAAACTTCAGATAAACAAATTATAGGCTTGTTGCTGGATTTATCACCACTCTGGACAAGGCATTTCAGTGATGTTTCCGCTCAGAATAACATTCTCCTTACTTACTGTAATTTACCGTTCTTTCAGCGGCTACATCGCTTACATTTGGTTTCAGAATAAGAGTATAAGAGCTAGTAAGGTAGGTTTAAATCCTGTTAAAAAAACTGGTCCTTAACAAAATACAGATTTTACTCTGCTTGATCAACTTGAGAGTAACTAATCTTTCTTATCTCAAATAATTTAGTTAAGCTAATTTTTATTTTATACTTTTATCAAATTGTTTTCTAACTAAACTGAAAGCTTACAGCATGAAATCTTACTTTTGTACTGCATAAAATGTCGATGGAATTTGAAGGTACAGTTGCGGCCTTTGAAAACTGGTACACTTTGGTAATGTAAGAGCTGGAGCCAATTTGTAAAACATTAAGGTTAAGTAATGGAGGAGTAAAGAGTGAACAGAAAACGAGCCTATTTTTGGACGCGCGTTCCCCGCTCTTGTATGGCAACAAGCCCATAATTTGTTTATATCAAAGAACACATGTATGCGACAAGGTGCGCGATACTCCACACTGTTCCATTTGCCATACCAAAGGCCCACGGTCGGATCGGTTTCCAATAATACACGTTATATGATATGGTGTCCTCCGGGGCATATAACTCGATGTTATAAAAGCTGCCAACAATTATTGTAAAAACAGGATTTTTAGCGTTGGTTTTAATGTGAAAAAAGCCGTGTCAAATTACATGAGTGTTTCCCTTTTAAAATTTAGGCAATTAAGGAAAACCTCTCTTAATTACGTAAATTGCTGCCGCCACCGACGCATTAATTTAACAATACTAGGGGCATCGGGCCAATTTAAGAAAGACAAAAGTTGGATTAGAAATTCAATTCTCATGCAATTACTTAAGCAAGTTTTCGCGACAACAAAAAGCGAATTTTAGCGACGAACCAGGTTATAGTGGTTACAGAACTAAACACTTTCTCGACGAACACGTGACGTCATTTTTAACGCGGTTCGTGGAGGATGATGGTTGAGAAGAGTGTTTTAAGTTGTCATCCATTGTTCGTCAAAATTCGCAACATATCGTTACTATTCATAATAAGTGTCAGGTCTAACATGTGTTACAACAGTGTACATGAGTATGCACACATATTTCTTGAAGTGACTGATGTTGCTTTGTTAATATTTTGTAATAAGCGCTCTATTGTAATACTGTCATCGTTAAATATGATTTCATTTGCTACGCCAGTAGACATTCCGTATTCATTTTCACACAATAACGTTAATAAATTAACTGATTGACAGTTCACAATAAACTGCGATGGAATAGCCCACTTTGGCGAGTATCTCTTTTAATGACGTCATAACATAAACCACATTCAGAATTTAGGAATAGTTGTGCGTCGCTAAAATTCGCTTAAAGTTAAAACTTTGTTATAACTTTGACAACAAAAGTCGTTTTCGCAGATGAAGTTTTAATTTTAATCGGAAATTTCGCCATGTTGGATTTCAATCACTTTAATGTGAAGTTATAACATTAGTCGAGAGCAAAGTTAAGCTGGATAACGCAAAACGCCCAGCAATGAATTTAGCTTTATAGACGTTATAAAGGTATTTGTCGCGACTAGCCAGTTACGTATGTTGCTCCGGTTAATATTCTCCTAACCAGGTCAAAGAGTTGTGGAACTTTGCTGTCTCTCTCTTATACAGTGAGTTCTACACAGATCCGTGGTTCTGCGTGCTAACCTCAACTTGATTCAATCACAACTTTTTTTTGTAATAGTTATGGCCGTTTTCATAATCAGACTTTAAGGAAGCTTTAATTTAAAGTCACTTTAAGAATAGGGAAACAAATATATTTTTTTTAGGTTAAACTAATTTTAAATTTAAAGTCCCAATGTGAAATCGGGCCTTAAATACACAATTCTTGGTTGAACTGTTATCAAATTTAAAAATGCAACCGCCAAAAAGCCTGTAACGGTTTCATTTTGGCGAATCTTACCAACCGTGACGTATTCTCGTAGCCGTGACGTCACTACTGCTAACCATGCTATTCGTAACCAGTTAGTCGCGAAAAATACCTTATAATCTTTCCTTTTTGGCGACATCTTGAAGTTAAACTTTAGAAATGTTACTTTTGTTATTTTTAGTTATAACTTCCCTTTTAACTTTGTTTCGCGAAAAGTCGACTTTCGTCTCATTACCTTAGTTTGATTTGCGAGAGGCGCATGATTTTTGAGCCTTAAACTGTACAAGTATTACCCCAAATAATTAAATGGTAAAGCAACAAATAAAAAATATATTGAATATTTAAGTTACACATAGAAAAATAACGCGAGAAAAAATAAAATCTTCTGAGATTATAAGACGAATATTTAAGGCTCCACTGGAGTCCTATCTGAGTGCATAGTAAAATAGTACATTCGTAGAATCCGTTTTACAGGCGTATTTTTACATTTGAAAAAGTGCTCGCAATCTAGAAGTATTCGGCTTTGTAAACTACAGTGCGGTGACATTTTCTTTTTTTCAAAATTCAATTAGATTTTTTTATTTTAATTAATTTGTGTAAAATTAAGATTCCGTTTTTCTCGGTAACGAAACAAAATCATTCAATCATATTTATGTCAAAATGTAGGGAAGCTTAGTATCTAATGCGGAGACATTTTCTTTTTAAGTAAAAGTTAAAAATTTATTGTTATTTTGGTAATTAAAAGGTCCGGTAACATTCCGAGAAAACGACTAAGTTAGGCAACTTTGCGTACAGCATATTGATGATTTACGACCGGTACCGCAGCAGGTGGTACAGGGGCTTGCTTCAGGCCTCCAATGTAAATAATTTAGTTCAAGACACGCTTTTTGCCAGGTTCTGTGGAAGCTATTACGTATTGAAGTTCGCTAATAACTGTTGATTTAATGTTTTCAATATCGGATATCGATAACTAAAAAATATCGAAATATCGACTTTTATCCGTATATCGATATTTATTGATATGTAGATTTTTGATCGACATACCGATATTATCGATTTAATAATATAGTATTGATATTATCGATTATTATTTAAGAAAATATATAATCATTATCGATAGGACAAGACCATTTTCACACATTTGGTCTAGTATTAAAAACATAATTGACTGGACTACAAATTAATTGAAATATCTTAAATTTTTTTTATATCGTGACCGTGAGTCGTAATCAGGTTCCGTATACGAAATTTGTAATATAATAAAATTCATGTTTTATAGATTTAGTCCAACGAATTAATATAAAATATGATTAAGTATTAATATTCCATTAAATTATCCATAATATCGATAAATCCGACTTATATCGATATTATCGATATAGCGATACCATCAATAATCTCTATAAATCCGGCATATTGCCGATATTGATAATATCGATATCTTAAATTGAAATATCGTAATTCGATAAATATCGATATTATCGATAATATTGATATATCAATAAATACTCATAAGTCTTTTCGTAACAGAGTTTTAATCGTTCGGTTCCTTTTCAACCGCGGATCTATTATTTTTGGTAACAAAGCTTTCATATAAAATTTTTCTAAAACCTACCATTTCTGAATTCCAGAAATTATCGTTTTTTTTTTCAATAATGTCACATACTAAATCTTTCCCCGCGTATACAACGAAATAGCAAAAATGTCTATTAGTAATATGTAGTTGACCTTGAACTTGAAACATATAGTTATGATTAGATTTTAATTTAATTTCATCCTCTAAATCAATAGTGAAAAATGTTACTATTTTTGCCTTGATTGCTTCTGAAATAGTCATATTTCGCGCTGAGTACGGGAATTTTACTTCTATTATCGCATCATCACCTACTAGTCCATCCGGGGACGCCGCCAAAAATTTTTTATGATTATCCACAAACAAACCACATTTTGAGACCGATAAATTAAACTTAACTTTAAATGTCTCTATAGCCTCTGCTTCATTATCAATTCCATATTCCAATGGTTTTGGGTAATTTCCAACGAAATCTAAACATGCAACTAGACCACACATATATATATATATATATATATACCAGAAACAATAATTTTTACTGTTTTATTCTTTGTTAGAACTTGTAAAAAGTAGCAACAATTTTTACTTTGTTTTACATGAAGCAAAATAATTGTGAAAAAGAAGAAAAATATCCATAAATTTTTTACATTCTAAATGCTCTCCTTCAGTTTATGAAACGGGTCTATGCATTGTAGACGACTATCTGTGATAAAGGATATGATGAACAAGACCACTCACAATCATGAACAATGAAAATATATTTTTCAACTACAAACATTTTTGTTTGCATACCTATCCTGCAATGTACTGGCACTTTTTTAAATTTAATATACGAATATTTGTATTGTATGTTCAGGAAGAAAAAATAAATACGTCATTAAAAAAAGCCGGGTAAAAAGTAAAAATGTTATAAAAATATACATTCGATAAAACGAAATTGTAACATTTTGTTTTTTTTTATTTTTTAAATCAATCACACATGTGCAGTGCAGAACATGTACTGTTATGCGATTTCAATCTCTTTTTAATAAATTGATCTCTATATTGGAATAACAATTTCAAGGAGTAAGTATAAAATGACAATAGCAAAATTTCATTTTGGGTTAAAATAATTTGCATTTTATGATCCTAGGACGTCCAGTCGGGACCCTAATCAGGTTTGATTGACAGCTGTCATGATTTTCGTAGACCTTTGTGTGCAGATATATACAGGCAACCAAGCATACATCCAACAAGAAATTTTATTTTACTCCAGGGGAGCCTTAACATTGCCAATTAAACATAATGAAAATTATCTCCCTACCTGACATAGGGTGAGATTCTCCATAAGAGGACCTCTGCTGCTCTGCTGTAGAATGCAAAACAAGGCCAATTACCTTGGTTTGGTTCACAGAACGTACAAAGCACGACACCGAAGTTACATGACTGACCTATACAGGGTCTCAAAAACGACTTCTAAACGAATAATTATTTCCCTTGTTAATTCGCGGCGGGAAGTTTGTTTAGGAATCCCCGCGGTTCAAAACTGCCCATGAGCTGGTACTCTCTAACGTATCCCTTCTGAACTATTATTCGGGGTGGGCGGAAAAACGTTTTCGCACGATTATTTGTCCCATACCTCAGGAAAAAAGACGTGTTATTAACAGGATGTTTAGTCTTTAAGCTCGCTTAGAGTTTGATAATAATTTGGATTCCCGACTCGAATTTCTTTATGCGAAGTTGAAAAGGGATACGCAAGACCATTTAATATTTGAAGGAAAATAATTCATGTTTGAAGCTTCGGCTGTTTACAACAAATACAATGCTTCGGTGGTGTAAACTGATACTAAGTCTGGAGTTTCTAAACGTCACATAGGCCAACGTGTACCAAGAAGGTTTAAATAAACGTTTAACTGAACTAGGTTCAAAGTAAATAAATTCGCAGGATCTTAAGGAGATTTGGCAGTTAATGCAATAAAATTTAATGCGATTTTATTCACTTTGAACCTGGTTCAGTTGAATGTTGGTTTAACCCTCTTGGTACAACTGGCCATCAAATCACTAAATCCTGCTATGGATTTGTCAAATTTGACATTGACATCAAAATGTTATAGCGTTTTTCGCTGGCTGCACCAGTGTGAAGTGAGTGTATCTATCTCGTTTTATTACATAAAGCTAAACCGAGATGGAGATACACTCAGTGCGCACTACAAAACTACAAAATTACGATTTTTTGACATTGATGTCAGTGTACCAGTTTTCAAGCGTGGCAATTGGACTCGTACCAATGCATCCGGTTAAATTAAGACGTGAGTCGCCTGAGACTTGAAACTTAATGAATCATACGTTATCATAATGCCTTGCTATAATGTGCACTACTATGACTTTATCACTTTATCTGAATATTTTGATTTGATATTACGACTAAAGGGTCCAGTGCAAAATGTTTCACATTATGCAAGATTTGATATAAGAATAAATAATACATTATTGTTGTATTAAAAACTAAATACAGTAGAGTCCCGGTTCTTTAAGGCTCGGTTTTTCCATCACGGTTTAGCTTTAAGCTTCGTTTTATTCCCGTGGTAACGATTGTAAGGATAATTGTTTCCGTAGGAATAAAACGGAGCTTGAAGTTAAACTCCAATTGAAAAACTGGCTCTAAGGCCCGATTTCTTTACTTCTTGATAAATTTATCAGCCAGATAATATCTCTGGAAACTATTGTGTCGACGATGATTTCCTAGGATATTATGTGCCAGATATATTTACCAGGAGGTGAAAAATCGGACCTAAGTCGCAGTTACTCAAACTCTGGATTAACTGAGCTAAAGTACTCGAACTAATAATAATAATAATAAGTTTATTAAGCACAAGATAATCATTGTACATATTCGAATATATAATATGAGATAATTATTTACCGAAAATTCTGTGCTTAAATGGAGAAGGAGCCTTAATCGAAACCATGTTTACAAACAAGTGAAACAGTGTATGGCATATTTCTATATCACACAAATGTCGTTGCAGGACCTCAAGAAGAGCTGCAACTTTCAAACCGGTAACGATACTTTGCAAATCTTACTTTTTGAAGAATTACCTTATCGATGTTTACTTGTTCTTACAGTTACACTAATAATGCTCTCATTTGGCTGAAAGTCATAGATAAAAGATAGATGTCAAAGCCAACGTTGCATATGTGGAGCAACAAAGTGTGCGTCTCACACGGCCTGGGGGGAATTAAAATAAAAAAAGGCGCGTAATTTAAAAATATTTTTGCGTTAACGGTTTAAATTTTGTTCAGGAAATTAAATAATCTAATACACTGAGCTGCATTCTTGCCCAGATACTAGTTTAGGGCTATTTCAGAAGAATGAACGGACAATTTGTGATTTTCTTTCTATAAATTACAACCACGTTTGCTCGTTTTTCGCTCCGGCGCCTAATAAGGCCATGCGGTCGTGGTAGCCGAAAAAGTGTACTTTTCGCTTATCATTCTCTTTTACCTTATTTTTATCATAAATTGTCCTGTTCGTTCGCCTGGAATGGCCGCAAACGAAATTTTAACGATTAATTGAAGAAGAAATCGAATTTATACTTTAGCTTCTGACAACCGATTGCAAACTTATCAAATTCAATAAAAAGATAGCCATGGTAACTCAAAAAATATGCCAAGAATTACAGATTACTGTAAATACAGTGCCATCACTGCCATCCCAGCGGCCTGAGGGGAATTATAATTACGTTTAAAACTACGGCAACAGACACAAACCCCTGTGCTGAAAGTTTAATGAATTAAGTTACCTGTATTTGTAAATTGCAAACTGTTGCGGACGCTTATCATTTACCGTGAATTACCTCCTCATTTAGTAGCAATACCTGCAATTGCTCGAAAGCTTCTTTTGCAATCAAGTTTGAATTAAACTGACATTAACGTCAAAATAATAAAAGTTCCTTTTGAAGCAGCACACTTCAATCAACAATTTTGGGTTTAACTTGAAGGCTTCCGCGGCCGTCGCGTCATACATATGGTTGAATTCCTGGCTTCCGGTTGGATCTTATTTTTAACAGAACAAA
The DNA here is from genome assembly GCA_036172665.1 of Prosopocoilus inquinatus. Taxonomy (NCBI): domain Eukaryota; kingdom Metazoa; phylum Arthropoda; class Insecta; order Coleoptera; family Lucanidae; genus Prosopocoilus; species Prosopocoilus inquinatus. Next base: position 50,779,914 of record CM069870.1, read on the forward strand.
AAATATATAAAATTGTTGAACAGTTTAGATATTGTAAAAAATACCACAATATTCACTAGAAGTATACTTTCGTATACATAAACATAGTAATCTTAATTTGTATTACAGCTGATGCTAATCCAGACACATTAAAAACAAAAAAATCAGAACTACGCTTGTACTGTGACTTATTGATGCAGCAGGTTCACGTTGTAAAAACTGCCGCAACATCAGATGATGGCCCGCAAATTGAAGTATAACTTACTAGCCCTATTATAAATAAACAAACAAAAATAAATTGTTAACTTTGTATTTGCAGAAAATGGACGAAGCAACAAGTTTATTATCTGCTACATGTGATACTTTCATTAAAACGCTAGAAGAATGCATGAAACTGTCGAATGCAAACATTATTTATGAACTAACACAAAACAGTGAAGTTACCTTACCACCTGCACCCGTTAATTTAAATTCACTCAACAAGAAGGTAAGACCCTAGTAATCATGAAATGAAGTATGAATGTGAGTGACAAATTTATTTTTTAGACTTCTAAAAATGTAGTAAGGTTAAACTCGAACGAGTCTCAGTAGTTTAAGACTTTTGTTTTATAAGTTCCTGGTAGCTGAATAAGAAATTTTGTCAGGAAGAATTTTGTGTATGTATAATCTTGACTTGAATTTTAAATTCTAGTTACGTGTTACACGTATGTATGTAATTGTTATTAACTTAATATTCTGTGGTCTGTAATATTTGTTAAATATTTAAATATGTAAACTTGAAGTGTATATTAAACATTTAAGATCTTATGTAGATATCTTCCATTAATGTAAATTAATATAAACGTAATATTTTGAGTTGTGTTTTAATTAATAACTTTTTTTTTTCAAATTTAATGGAAGAGGTGGAATGTTATTAAGGCAATTTATTTGAACAAAACTTAATGAGTACTTAGAAGCAAAAGTTACTATCTCTTGTAATATTTTTCGTTTTAAATTCAAATTGGGGTACTTGCCTAACATGAAATAACTATTTAAAAAAATGTAGTCAAGTAAAAGTTTTTTTTTCTTTTAATGTCCAAAAAATGTTGGGAACCGCGGATTAATGAAAATAAAACTAGAAAGCGTGTCTACGTAGACATTTTATGAATGGTGATTCTTATAAATTTAGATTTAATATAATAATAAATTTGCAGATTGTAAAATAAATTTTATTAATTAAGAAGATATAGGTATAAATTAAAAAAGAAATGAAGAAACTGCTGTAACTTATTGGATTTTAGTTAAAAGCGTATTAAGAAAAATCTTGATCTCCTATAGATACCCTTTCAGTCTCTTCAGTACGTTATGAGACACTCATTGTTAGTATAAATGATTTAACTTATAATAACCTACTCTGTACCCCCCACAAAGTATTAACCTATCTTATCGGAGCACTCGATATGCGATAGATCATATAAAATGTATAAAAACGATTACGTACGTATTTGTGTTGCCGCCCGGCTAGCGATGCAAAGGAGTAAAATACATATACAATATATACATATAAAATTTAAAATGGGTGAATTTTCGTAACATTTTTTTAAAATTAATTTTGCTAAAAATATTTGTTTAAATTTCATCTAGTTTTTATTTATTTATGACAGAAGCAAATATATATGTTTTATTATTTTTATTTTAATAAAAAATATCCATCAGTACGGAATCTGACTCTTGTCATTCGTTCGTTTCTAATTAGAATAAAATCCATTTTATACATCCTTAAATTACTAATAATATTATATAGTATAAGTTTGCTGCTGCGTCTCCTTATGCATCCATACTGAGCACAATGCTGAGTGAGTAGCTCCGTGTTCCGTCGGGGTATTTATAGTGGTCGATGGGGGCAGTGGGGTGGAACAGTGAGCGGTGATTGGTCTGTTGATGCGTGACGGATCCTTAATGAGATGTTTCTTGGTATTGTGGATGTAGCCAGTATCATTGCTTTAGGTTACTGTGGTGTTTGAAAATTTTCATGGATTCACGGATTTTACAATTCGCATTTTGTGACCGGTTTCTAGTTTGTGTTCTGCTAGGGTGGAGCCAAACATTTGTTTAGTACAGCGTTCATGTTTAGAAATGCGAGTGCTGGCCGATTGTTTTATTTCGTTAATATACAGTGTGGTAGAAAATGAAGGAACTAATTCGATATCTTGGAAAATACTTTATTCTTGAAAAACGATTGGTCAGGTCGATTTAGGATTTTCAATAGGCATCTTTTAGCCGCAATTGTTTTTTTTTTATGGTAACCTATATGTTAACTTGTGACACTATCTATTGTTTTTTCAAATGTAAACCTACCGTTTTGATCGTGGTATTCGATAAATAATACTTTTCTACACATCCTAAAGTAAAGCAATTATGGGGTTGAATAACAAAATTTTTGAGAAAAACTAAATCAAAAGTAATAAAATTTAGTAATTAAAAAATTTCTCAAACTCAAAAATTATTAGGATATGGAGATCGGGCAATAACTCTGTAACATAATAAATGAATCATTTTCCAATGGTGTATACCCGCGTCAACTTAAAATATCTAAAGTGATTCCAGTCTATAAAAAAAAGGGCAACCGACTCGAGGCATCTAGCTACAGACCTATCGCTCTTCAAAACCAACTCGGGAAAATATTTGAGGAAGCATTCAACATACGGCTGACGTCTTACCTGAAGAAACATAGTATACTTAATAACTCAAAAATGGCTTTGGAAGGGGAAAATCTACGATAACTGCGATTGCCGATACATATAACTTTATTCTTAACGAACTAAACAACAAAAATAAGATTTTCATCCTATTCTGTGACTTAAGCCGAGCTTTTGACTCCGTCAACCATACATTATTATGCACAAAGTTGGAACAGATTGGTATTAGAGGAACTGCAAATAAATGGGTAAATTCCTACCTCACAGGAAGAACGCAACAAGTAGCCATACAAGAACACTTATCAACTCCTTTGTGTGTTGATGTGGGAGTACCTCAAGGCTCAATACTCAGTCCCATTCTGTTTTCCATCTTTATTAACGATCTCACAGAATTGTGTCCTTCACCTTCAAGGACTATCATATACGCCGACGACACCACCTTCATTATTTCCGCCAGCAACACTTATGACGCTATCTCACAAACAAACAACACTCTAGCCGAAATGAAGGATTGGTGCTTCAATAGCGGTCTGAAGTTAAACACCTCTAAAACACAAGTGATGCCCATCGTTACAAAAAACGTAAACGAACATCGATAACATGTGTCTCTAACTTTAAATTCCTGGGCCTGCATATTGACAATAAACTTACCTGGAAATATCACGTGCAACAACTCGAAAATAAATTAAGTGGAAATGCATTCTTAATATACCGTTTATGTAAAACTGTCACACCCAGTATATTACGAACCATGTATTTCTCCTTAATTCAGACTGTTATCTCCTATGGCATTTTATTTTGGGGTAGTTGTTCAACCGCCATAAATATATTCCGTATTCAGAAGAAAGTCATCCGAATATTGGCGGGCACCGATTTTCGTGCGAGCTGCAGAGATCTTTTTGTGAGCTTAAATATTATGACAGTTCCTTCACTACATATATACGAATCTATTCTGTATGTGCGGTCCATCGAGAGCAACACAGAAAAAAATAGTGATTACCACAGCTACATAACGCGTAACTGCGAGGATCTTCGGTTACCATATCATCGTCTGGCTATAGGACAAACTGGTCCCGTTTTCACTGGCTTACTTTATTTAAGGAAAATCAAAAAAGTGTGGAACAATTATGTTCCAATTTCGGACTCAGAATTTAAAAAGAAACTTAAAAAGACTTTAATATCAAACGCATTGTACTCAGCGGACGAATTTATGAAACTATGAATGTAGTGTGATTTGTTTACTGTACCACCTCTTGACATGTCAATAGCCACTGTACATTTCACTGTTCTGGCATTACGACAAATAAATTATTATTATTATTATTATTATTATTATTATTAACTCAGACAGCAGTTTACAAGATTTTTAATCAAAAATACCCAAATCGAGAACATAACGAGTTAAATCGAGAAAAATTCAGAGAAACGGGAAATGTTAGAGTCAGACTGGACGTGGTCGTTCAAAATTACATCTTAGTACCGAAATGATCGTCTAATTGGCTTTGTAAGAGAGGCTCCATTCAACAAGTCGAGAGATTGCTTTAGATAATTTAATAAGCTATAATGGCGTTCAAAAAATTTGGCACAAGGAAAAATTATACCCATACAAAGTGAAACTGGGAGACATGAGATTTCAGAGGATCATTCTGATCGTCTCGTCTACAATTCTATGAGGAAATGCAGAGAATATGTAGTCATGATTAATTGTTTATGAGAAATATTCTATTCTATCGAACTATCGAAAAGCAGTGGCGCAGTGACATTTCGTGACAGTTGTCACACGATTTACCGTTAGCTTTAAAATTTGTTGAGTTTCAAGCACAGTTGTGTTTTAAACGCAAAAGATTTATGAACACCTATCTAACTGAAGCGTGCGCGATTTCTTGTGTTTTTGAACTTATCTGCATACACAAATCGGTAAGAAAAACGGCTCTTGATAAGGCTTTAACTTTCGCCGCATTTACACTCAACAATCAAGATACTTCGATATTATCAATCAGGTTCGTTCATTAAGCATAATAAATCAACGGGACTTGGAATCATGATGGAATAGTGTGAAAGGACACCTTGGATATCTAGGAAAGTTGAATAGTGACTTTAAATTTAAAAGACGTATACATCAATTACTACGAACTGAAATTAATCTTCAGGAAAATGCCACATTCACAGGTATTCCAAAATAATCAAACTAATCGAATGCGGAGGATGTCAAGGACTGTATATGTCGAAAAAGAGCTACAAAATTTTGCTTCCCTAAAAATAAGAATACTTACGAATTACGTGCAGTTTTATTTATAAAATTAATTATTAGATATTTTCTGTGACTCAGGTCGTTCTACACAGTGATTATTATTCACTTAAAGACTTTATTATTGACTAATATAGTAAACTACTGCAAGAAACCTTCAGCTATCATCAATATTTTAACGTTGGCGCGAAACAGGGAATCAATATAGCGGCAAGTTTGCGGTACTTTGGTAGATCTAGTGTCTTTAGGCACTGTGAATAAACAAAACTTTAGATACCAGGCATCAGAAAATCCAAACTGGATGATAGAGAAAACTACGCACCATCCTCAGAAAGTCAGTGTTTCGGCAAGGATATTGAGAGAGATCAGATGTTGGGACTAGTAATCTTTAATGGAAATTTAACTGGGGAAAAATATTTAGACCTCTTATAATTTGAACTGGTGCCTACTATTATTTCCACACCCAGTTCAACCAGATATTTTTAATGGCGAGATGATGTATCAGCAGGATGATGCACCATCGCACTATGCAGCAATGATTCGTAATTATCTGCATGAGATGTATCCCAGTCGATGGATCGGACGACGTGGTCCTATGAAGTGGCCTCCGCGATCTCCATTAGGTTATTTTCTACGGGGTTACATGAAAAGCAAAGTATACATGAACAGACCCGTAAATTTGGAGGAGTTGATAGACCGTATTATACTTGAGATGCGCTTAATTAGTCCAGAAGTAATTTGTCACGTTCAAGAAGGGTTCATTATTTGTTTAGATCATTGCCGGGCAACATTTTGAACATTTTCTTTCATATTTTAATACTGATTTTATAATTTTGAGAAATTTCTTGGTTATTAAATTTATTACTTTTGATTTAATTTTTCTCGAAAATTTTGTTATTCAACCGCATAATTGTTTTACTTTATGATACATAGAAAAATATCTATATAGCGCAATCAAAACATTTCAAAAGACAATCGATACCGTCGCAACTGATGTGCGTTACTGTAAAAAAACAATTGCAGTTAAAAGGTGCTCATTCAAAATTCTAAATCGACCTGACCGAGCGTTTTCCGAGATTAAAATATTTTCGAATATATCAAATTATTTCCTTAATTTTCTTCCACACTGTAAAGTGTATACGTGGGCTGCAGGAAAATTTTCTGGAATCTAGTAGGTCTAGAATTGTTAGCGTTTATCAACTGTCATATTTGAAACATTTGACGTTTTTCACCTATAATTCTATTGACAGTTCCTATCCAAGTGAACTAGTTTTGTTTGTTCAGCATTTGAGAAAAAGTAATTTTGTATAAACATGGAAATCTCGCGTGACAATTTTCGTGCCATGATTTTTTACGATTTCAAATGTGGTCTAACGCCGAAACAATGCCTCGATCAGCTTCATGTTGCTTTCGGAGATGAAGCAGCATCAAAGAGCAGTGTTTATAATTGGCTTGCCGAATTCCAGCGTGGACGTACCTCTCTCACTGACGAATTTCGTGAAGGTCGTCCATCAACATCTGCTGTTACCACTAATGTAGATGCTGTGCGTGAAATGCTTGAGCGAGATCGACATGTGACATACCGTGAGATTCAAGCATCCTTACGCATTGACATGAAAGCAATACACCAGATTTTGCATGATCATTTTAACGTACGAAAGCTTTGCAGTCGTTGGATCCCACACAATTTAACAGAAGCGCAAACGCAGGTTCGTGTAATGGTGCGAAGAAATGCTCAAGAAATTCAATGGAGGTCGTTCAAATCTAGTTTATAACATTGTTACTGGTGACGAAACGTGGATCTATTCGTACGAGCCAGAAAGTAAACAACAATCTACAGTTTGGGTATTTCAAAATGAACAAAAACAAACAAAAGTTGTTCGTTCATGCAGTGCTGCGAAGCAAATGATTGCTTGTTTCTTTGGTTTAACTGGACATGTAGCAACCGTGGCTTTAGAGGATCGAAAAACCGTGAATGCTGATTGGTATACTACAATTTATTTGCCGGAAGTCATCGATCAAATAAGAAGAAACAATCGAAATCGACGAATTATTCTCCATCATTATAACGCCAGCTTTCACTCAGCCCGTCAAACAGTTGATTTTTTGTCCAACAAAAATGTTGAATTAATGACTCATTGTCCATATTCACCTGATTTATCACCTAATGATTTCTTTTTGTCCCCAAATATCAAAGATAAAATACGGTGATGAACGATTTTCGTCGGCTGAAGCAGCGGTTGAAACATTCCGGACACTGGTTTCTGAGGTACCATCTTTAGAGTGGAAAACGTGCTTTAGAAATTGGTTCGAGAGTATGCAAAAGTATTTTGACGTCAAAGGCGAATACTTCGAAAAACAATGATACCGTTTACGAAATTTCGTATGCGTTTTTTCATACCGTTTCCAAAAACTTTTCCATCAGCCCACGTACACGCTTACAGGAACATGGAATTTGATACTCTGCCTCGAGTTGTAAAGGATCGTGGTTTTTTGTGGAGGGTAGGTGGTTTGAAAGTTTTTGTCATGGGTAAATAAATGGATCTGATATTTTGTTATTTGAGGAATTTGCCTATTTGATCCGTTATGGTGTGGATATAAAGTAGGTAAGCCGTAGCGACTGGCAGTGTTACAGGTTCAGGGCGTTGTGAAATTGGGGTAAGACAACGAGAAATCGACTTTTGGATGTCGTGCTTGTTGTAGTTGTTGTGTGGGAGTTTTGTTACGTGGTTGAGTTTAGTTTGTATGAAGAGGGCTCAGATAGGGCAAAGACGCGATTAACTAATGAGTTAATGACCGGTTTTTTCTGAGGAGGATAATGGTGGGAATGTGCGTTCTAATACCGGTGTGTATGGCTTGCAATACACAGAGTGTCCTAATCTAACATTGGGAGGCGGCTTACTATGATACAAAGGAAAGGTAAGTGTTCGTGTTCTAAAGTGAAACGAATGTTAGCAATTAAGGTGTTCAAAGAAGTTGTCTAAGGATTCGTTACCATGTGGCCTAATTCCAAAAACATCATCAACATATCTGAACCAACACTTGGGTTTAAGGGAGAAAAAAGTAAGGGCTTGTTCGAATGCTTCTACAAAGATATTCGCTATTATTGGAAGAGAGGGGTGGGCATACTGCATTGTAGTCTTAGAGCCGTTTAACATCTATCAAAACTTGTAACAGTTAGCGTTCATTGGTTAAATCGATGCTTCTTTGTCAAATTGCGCAAGAAATTGTAACAAATGTTGATAGATGTAAAATGGCTCTTACGTACTGAATAAAATTGAATTGAATTACGCTATACCGAAGAAAAAACAAGTACAACAAAGTAATTTTAAGAAGAAACAAACTTACCTATAAAAATAATTTGGAATGACAAATATTAAAACAAAAGTTCTTGCTGATGATAAGACTAAAAATTTATTTTCACATTGAATTTATTAAATAAAAGTCAGTAACTAGCATACATTTATATAGCCATCTAATTACGGATGATTAATCATGGTACAATACAAGATCTTCTCTTTTTAATTTATACTTCACTTAATGAAATAATCTATTGACGGCATTAAAAAGTGAAAAATTATTTTACAAAAGGCACTCCGACAAATCAAGAATTTCCTTAAACGCGAGACTCCTCTAATCAAATCGTCAATCATAATACACAACTTTTTTACTAATTTTACAATTATGAAACACCCGAAATTACATAAACGTGAAACATCTAAATGCTTTGTATAAATCTCTGAACTACAGTAATACAATATGAAACAAACTTTAAACTTAACAAGCTACGAAAACAACTTTTATTTAACTACCTATGTTAAAAATTCAGAATGGGCCAATAAGAATGGAGCTTAAAGAAAATTTTATATTGAAAATTTTCGAAAACTTTACTTCACAACATTAAAAACTTTATATGTAATTAAAAAATATCTGCCTAAAGTGGATACACAGTAAGAAATTAGAGTAAATATTTAACACTAATTTCCATGCTGTATAGGTCCAGAGTAAGTTATTATTATCTGTGAATTTTATTTATAATGTAAATGTTTCTGAACATTCATGCCGGACTTTTTACAGTAAATAAATATTTTACCAGTCATATTTTCATGGGAAAGATTTCTTACTGTGTAGTTTTTAAAACTAAAAGTGTCTGAAAGTTGACGTACTTATCATTTCTTTCTCATCTTTCAGCTTCTTCTTCAAGTAAGACAGAAAAAATTGGGTATTGTCGAAAAGTGTAGAAAATAAAGAAAATTTTTATAACAGGAAAATTAAACGATACAACAAAATTCTTTATCCATATAATATTGGCTCAAACTTTAAGTACGAATTGCAGCAACGAAATATTTAGTAAGTAACAAATTTCTAACTTTTTTAAGGATGATATCGATATATTTCTTTAAAAAATTCATAAATCATAATTCAAATCTTCCGATGAAATAAATGAAGAAATAGTTTAAAGTTTAAAAACTATTTCTTCACAAAAATTATAGATATTCCGTTACTGCAGTTTCATTGACAAGGACAATTAAGCATTACAAATTAGTAATTGATATTATTATAACAATTTTTTAATTAATTTTTTTTTTGTTCGTAGTAAAACGTAGCAACTAAGACAGGTCATGTAATCTACATCTATTTTATTGAAGCTCAACTCAAACAAGATGACTAGTATCTAAAGTTAGAGTAATCACGGTAAAGATCAGATAATTTAATTTACAATTTAGAATTCGTGTGAAACTTCGTGACGTGCGTATTTTTACACAAACGCTTAATAGACTTGTTTGTACTTGCTTCATTTAGTTAATGTTTATAGTCACTGCAGAATGTAGGTTGCAAAAGGCTTAACCAGAGGTTTTATTCAGCCAAATTTAAGTTATAGTCACTACGGATCACATTTTTGTTATGTTCTGGTTAAGTCTTTGCGGACGACACAAAAACGTACACATATTTCTTATTACTAGAACGCTTACAGTATATTAAGCCAGAGTATAGGTATAGATGAAGTACTACCGATGGATGAAGAGCTTTCGAAAACTCGAAATAACGCATTCTTCGGAAAATACAATCTAACATGACCTGCTTGTACACACGAATATTGAAAAATTTAGATATGTATATAGATATCTAGAATACAATTTCACGTACAAATAAATAATGTAAAGGACCATATTTATTGTCAGCATTAAACAGCCTTAATTACTTATTAGCTTACGAAATAGTTTACTATTTTACAAAATATTGAGAAAATTATTGTCGTATTTGTGCACATATTTACTTACCTATAAATATGTATTATTGTCAACCACTTAAATTTATTGACCATTTCACAGACATAGTAATATCTTACAATAATTGAACTTTAAATATTTCTAAATTTATTACTTTTTTCAACGCTAAACATATCTTCGAATTACAAAGCTAATTTCATTTGGCATGTTTATATTGAACACAAATGTTAATGCTTGGTATTTCTTTTAATTTCTAATCAATTATTACAAATAGATAAAATAATTAAAACTGAAACATTTTGAAATATTTTTTTTTTCAGTTATTAAAGACTTACTTAAATGTATAGTAATTTAAATGTTTAGCGTTAAAATTTAAATTTGTTTCCAATTTCCCATCACTGAAAATTTGGAAACGGTAGACTTGAAAACATCGATCAATATTATTAAAAATTGATATCAAAACGTCCCGCAAAAGAACATTTACTGATATGGACGCGTGGGAAGTAAAACATTGTCTCTTCACAGAAAGTCATCAGTCAATATTATATAAAATTGATTTTATTGTCATGAGTTGCGCGGAAACGTTAGAAAATCCGCCCCAAAACGTACAGGGATGCTGTTAACGTACTTACGACCAGAAGGGCGAGGTGTGGTATGTTGATTTGAGCTGCGCTTGCATCCACTATTCTTATCTTCCATCCTAAGTTTAGATGAGTGTAACACTGAAATTAAAAAGTACTAACTTAATTTAATACCCAAAGTAATTTAATCTAATGAATAGAACAGGAGTACCATAAATTTGAACTTTATGTAATAAAGAGACAAGGCCAAGAAAATAAGTTAAAACAAATAAACAACCTAATAAGTTTGAGCTAACAAAAGAAAATTCATGGTCACCGGTGACCATCCTCTGTGAAAAACCGCATTGTCGGCCGGTCGCTTGAACCCGTAAATATATTCAAAACAAGATTATTTTCACGTCGAACAAGGCCAAAATCATCTAATAAACTTAGATTTATGCAAGAAATCATTCTACTGGGAAAAAGAAATTCAAAGTAATGGATGGCATGACATTCTCTGCGTCATTAAAAAAACCACAGCACATTAAATTACCCATCCGAAGTAGCAAATTAATTCTAAACATTTTATTTGATTAAACAAATAAGGTAAAATTCATTTTAGTAGACAGGAAATTGTTTATCAATATCGCGCAGTGCGTCACTGAAGAGCTATGTCAACAAAATACTTATACGCATTCCTTTGTTTTAGGCATTTTGTTTTGCGAACGTCGTTAAAATTTTTTACTCTTTTGGATATTATTTATTATAAATATTCATGTCGAATTGTTGAACATTTACGCAGAAATGTTAACGCCTGACAATTATTAACGAATTCTGGACCCATGCTCATTTTAGTTTAAATTTATTTTCTCAAATAAACAATAAAGGTGCAAGTGTGTACAGGGTGAATCAATTTCGATGTCTCATATGGGCATCTCCGTAACTATAAGAGATAGAAAAAAAACTAATGACCAAGACTCATTCCTTTTTTTGGAGATTAAGTCATTACTGTAAACAAAAATTAGCTATCTTCTTTTGTTTTTAAGTTATAGACAAAAATTGCCATTTTCGACTTTTCGTATTTCGGTCATATCTCGTTTATTTCTAGAGGTATTAAAACACTATTTTTGGAATACAATTCAGTGATGAAGTAATTTTTTTAATATTTACTTAAATTTTCGATTTATAACATAAAGTTATTTTTTTTAATGGAAACGATAATAGGCAATGCTCTCATTAAATAAAGACTTTCTCTCTGTTTTCAAAAATATATACTTTGTTGGGTTTATTTCTTAAAATTATTAGGAAAAACTGTCATTTTAATTATCATCCTTCCGTATCGTAGTCTTAGTAGGCTGGCTTCAGTACGGTGCTAATTTTTTGTTTCACTAAATTTTTATGAAGTTTTAAATATTTTCACCGTTTTGAATGCGTTAATAATGTCGTATTCGCGTTAATTTATAAAATTCTGTTTTATAATTTCGAGCGGTCTTTCTGGCAAGTGCTCCTATCTGACTTATTGTGTTGTGACCAAAAATTTATAGAAAAGTTATTTTGAATCTTTAAATGGTCAAAATTACACGAACACTCAACGGTTCACTATCTGTTGATAGCTCCGTCAGGAGCGAAAAAATGTAAATAAACAAGTTGTCAAGAGAAACGAAAAGGTAACATGAGCTGTCCAGAGAAACATAAAGGTAGGTAAAAAGTAAATTAGAACCAAGTTAAGATTTCTTTTTTTGTTTCTCTTGAGCTATATTTTATTAAAAACACAAAAAACGAAAAGGTAACATGATTTTAACCTAAAATACGAGTTGTCCGGAGAAACATAAAGGTCATAAATTTGAACTAAATTAAGTTTTACTTTATTTTTTTGTTTCTCTTGACAGCTTCTTTATATTTTTTCACTCCCGACGAAGCTATCATGCTATTTTCTCAAAAAAATTTACAATTTTGTTATTTTTAGATTTGTCTAAATGTAAAAAAAATACTTCCCAAATTTTAACCTAATACTAAATAAGAGGTTTGGCAGGATCTCTCTCTATATGCTGAAATAATATATCTACATAAACAAAATGTTTCGTGCAGCCGAGTTATATTTTATTAAACACACAAGAAACAAAAACAAACACACAAATTTTAAAATATAAACAAAACTGAACAAGTATCAAACTAAATTTGCGTGCTTCCATATTTAATAAAAACAAAAAAGATTTTACCAGATCGGTAGCAATAAAAATAACAGTATTTCTTATCAATTATAAGAACTAAACCTAACAAAGTATATATTTTTGAAAACAAAAACAAAGTCTCTATTTAATGATGGCATTGTCTACCATGATTTTTATTTAAAAAAATATAACTGTGCTGTAACTCGAAAATTAACTAATTATTAAAAAAAAATAACTACACCACTGAACTGTATTCCAAAAAGTGTCCTAATAATGTTATGCAGTTTTTTTAATATCTAAATACCGGGTGTCCCGCGCCATGTGCTCACCCTTCAAGAATCTTTATTTATTAATCGATTAACCTGAATTTTGGAGACAATAAATTAAACAAAAAGTGGAATTTTTCTACATACGGATAGTCGTCATAGGACTTCCGGTTTCGCCGGAAGTGATATTAACATTCTTATTTTAAATAGAACACCCTATATATTTTTAGATATTTGAAATTTACGGTATGATTCCGAATACCTATCAATTGTTAACTTTGGTTTCCATGACAACGAAAAAAGGAACTTGTTTATTTTTCAATCTAGAAAGCTCTGAATCGCATTTTTTCGATCTAATGCGATCAAGTATTTCGAGAAAAATCACTCATTTGATTGTGTTTTGCTTTTTAACATTTTTACAGCATTTGAAATTTTCATTAGGTCGTAACTCATTTTTTTAAATAGAAACTCATATGTTTCTTAGCTTAGTTCAACAGAATATTTCTCTCTGACTACGATACCAAATACATCATATTTTCTTTGAAAGTTATTAGAAATAAAGGGAGTGTAAAATTTCAATAAGACATGCTCTATTTTAAATTATTTTCAAAGAAAATATGACGTATTTGGTAACAGCGTACTCAGAAAAAATGTTCTGTTGAAGTAAGCTAAGAATCATTGCGGTTCTATCAAAAAAAATGAATTAAGGCCTAATGAATACTGTAAAACTATTTAAAATCAAAATACCATCAAAGGAGTGATTTTCTCGAAAGGCTTGATCGCATTAGATCGAAAAAATGCGATTCAGAGCTTTCTAGTTTGAAAAATAAAAAACTTCCTTTCTTCGTTGTCATGGAAACCAAAATTAACAATTGATACGTATTCGGAATCATAATGATTCGTAAATTTCAAATATGTAAAAATCTATAGGGTGTTCCATTTAAAATAAGAATGTTGATATTACTTCCGGCGAAACCGGAAGTCCTATGACGACTAGCAGTATGTCGAAAAATTCCAATTTTTGTTTAATTTATTGTCTCCAAAATTCAGGTTAATCGATTAATAAATAAAGATTCTAGAAGGGTGAGAACATGGCGCGGGACACCCGGTATATAAAATATTTGCCTATAGCTTGAAAACAAAAGAAGAAAGCCAATTTTTGTTTACACTATTGATTTAATCTCCAAAAAAGAGGCCGAGACTTGGCCACTGGTTTTTCTCTGTCTCTTATAGTTACGGAGACGCTCGCCCATAAGACACTTCGAAATTGATTCACCCTGTACAAATAAACATTTGGGAGAATGAGGTCTACTACGGTGAACACAATTACGGTGCTCCTTTTGATGAATTCAAATCACCTTGGCAATTTTCAGATATTGAAAGTTGCATTGTGTGAACTTTACCGTTCCTTTTCATCTCTAACCGCCCTAATTAATAACATCAAGTGTAAATCAATTTTTACAACAAAATACTTATTGCTTTTTGTGGTTGAAAATGTTAACAATACGATTCGGAGTATTCTGACTTCTTAAAATAAGTAATATTCAATACACCAACATGAATATTTTTCAATAATCTGAAAATTACTAAGGTTGTTTTAAAAGATCAGATAACTAACTGTTTTAAATATCAGATAACTAACATTTCACCATAATTGACATTTCACTGTTTTGTCCGTTATTTAAGAATAATCTGGTCGTAACAAAAATCCACGTTTCACCGTAATAAGCCTGAATTATTTAATATCAATCAATAAAGTCCAGGTGGGCAGATATAAATTTTTGCTATTTGTATGTCGAACCCTACCGAACTGAATAGTTTTTGTTGTTCATTAAACTTTTGCATTTTCACGTAAGACCTTATTGTTTATCTACAGGGTGTTTCCTAAGTACGATCCGTCACACTTTCACCATTGTAAGGCGCCATGTGATCGGCGTAATTATGAAATTAGAAGAAAAAATTCTTTTGAGAAATTTATTCATGATTAAGCTTCTTTTTTTATATGAATATAAATTTTAGGTTTTTGGTTTGTAGAGGGGCGGGTAACTGTTAGCTACATATATGAACTCACTAAGGCCCGGTATTTTCATCTCTGATTAACTTTAACCGTTGATTAATTCCCGAAGAAACAACTGTTTCTATAATTGAAAAAATGGGAATAAATCAACGATAAAAGTTAACGAGAGAAGAAAACATCGGCCCTTGATTGTATGTCGGAAAAATTGCCATTAATGTTTGTTAAAATGTAAACAAGCCAACAGATATGCGAAGAAATCGGCTAAATCAAATTTCAGTGATGAAGCAAGTGCGAAGCATAAATATGCCTTTACTATGTATTGTACAATTTGAACTTTGTGATAAGATATTTTATACAGATTTTTTCATTAGATTGTGTAAATCACGACCCTCAGGTAAAGAAATGATACCCGTTTGTACGTTGTGATGGTACGCCAATGTTCTTATGGAAAATGTAAACAAATCTACAGGTTATGACGACTTCTCTGTTTTACTATTGCATAGTGGTGACTACTATCGAAAGTTTTCACTGTCGAGTAATTTGGATAGTATTACTTTGAAAATATCGGTGTTATCGATACTATCGACTTATGACTTATTAACAAAAAAAAACAATAGGAATTATGTTAAACTAAAATAATAATGTCTCAGTAAAAATAATCCTACATGCACCTTCTGCGGGTCTTGCTTCTCTCCATTTCAATCGCGATTCGTCGATGTAGTCGTGATCATCCTAATCGAGAACGTTCCATGCTAATTGCGTCCTTGTTGACGCTGATAGTAAAGGTTAACAAATCTGTCATTAGTAACCACACTAAACAATAACAAATTTGAACAAACCGCACAAAGTAATCTGCTAATAACATAGCTTCCTTTTACAACGATTTAGCTAAGTAACGGAAACAAAAGAATTTGGTAATAATAAAACTAAATATGTGTTTATTCAAACAAAAATACTAATGGTTTTCCTTTTTGGAAAAAATGTATTTCATTAACCGATAGTTTTAATGAACTATCGATAACTCGATTGTCATTTTTTAAAGGCATTTTCGATATTATCGATAGCGCTTGAATATGTCCGTTCCCTTTTCTTTCCCTAGAAAAGCACTAATCTGACAAGTGCAAAAAAGAAAAAAAATACAAATTTTCAAATATTAAAACATAGATAAAATAATGTCGCTATGATATATCATTTTAATATGTATTATTGCCGCTAGGTCGCTCTTTAAGACAGAAGTTGTTACAAATAGCGACTTATCGCTACATCTGACAACACTGGAATTCATTGTGAAATTCTAACTTAATTTTCTGACGTCCATATTTTTAGTGATACCAACAAAAATGTCAGCTTAACATGGCCTACTCTGAATGCCAAAAGATCGTGAACGGAAAATTCAATTTTTTATTTTCAGTACCCATCAAGTGACCTAGTAGTTAACGTGACAGTTATTAATGTCACTTTTTTACTAAGTGCGGCTACTGTAAAATGCTTGGACTTAGTGGCGAAACAAAAAGAATTGCTGATTACTTATTTTTTGTTTTTGGTTACTTTACAATTGTTATTATTCCTTTATTAATATTATTCCTTTTTTGTAACCATTTACAAATGTTTATGTTTATATTAACTATTATTAACAAATAAAGATTATTATTTTTATTATTGTTAAAAAAATAATATTTGCTAATATTAATGAAATTCATTTTCGCATGAAATACGGAAAAATAGTGTACGCAATATTGTGGGAAAATAATATTACAAAAGTATTCAATTAAATCTAGTAACACTGTATTTTTGCAAGAAAACAGGATAAGAAAGCGTTTTTAAGTTCAACACTTCAAGCTAATCACGTCTTAATGACATTTCTTCTCTTCTCTTGTTTCTTTCTTGGCTCTCTTATCTTCTCGCGTGAGTAACCTTTGAATTCTTGTTGGAATTCCCACAATATTGTTAGAAAAGTGTGAAACTTTTATGAAGTACGAAATTGTGAAACAGTGTCCTCGTAAACTGCATGGTACTATATCCGGTAGCAGCTTTAATTCTATCAGAAAAATTACATATTTAACAATGATGGGTGCAGCCATTTGATAAATATAATGCGTTTCTCTGTTGAGTATGAGCAATGGGAAGTTGCGTTGGGAAGAGGGTTCTATTGAAGTTGATCAAGTCAAGATACCTATTTATATTTGCAAAAATTGGTTCTGCAATCCAAATTTATTTGGAACCTGCACGCATCTTTTTCTTTTCCAATTGTTGCCCACTTGCTTACGCGAATAATAGAGTAAGGTAGCTGCTTGAACGTCAACGTTTGAAAAAATGAACAGAAAACGAAATTTCAAAGTAAATGGCAAAGATGGAAAAAAATACATGAACTAAATGAAAAACTGTTTTGTAAATTCTTGTGAAACAAATTTCCTGTATTTTTTAAAATTTTGATGAATTATAAAATTTAATTTAAATTAAAAAAGACCAAAATTCATAAAAAGAAAGTCTTTACGAACCTGATAATATAAAGTATCTGGTGATTCCATAGGAACCGTCCAGTTCAAGTAGGCCGGTTCTCCGTCTTCACAAGACAAAACAAGTGTCTTAAAATACTCCTCGAATGTTTCGATCTCTTCGGCTTTATCGATGGTTTCGTGTGTGTATTCGCAATATCTGCCAGTGGCAGTGGGATAGGGATACCCGTTTTTGTCGAAGGCAATGCCGGCGTATATTCTTTGGCGGATTTGCTGAGACGGGCTCTTCTGGCCGTAACCTCCCTCGTTGGAGTCGGTGATGTAAAAGGGATGATAGCGGGCCGAATTAGTTTTGTCGTTTCCACCTTCTACTATAAACGTGTATGTCTTTCCTCTTTCGACGTGAATTTCCGGGATCAGTAGGCCGTTGATATACCAGGAAATACCCCAGGAAGGCTGTCCGGTAATGGCAGAGTATCCTCGTTTACCACCAGTGGGACCAATGCGAGCAGTGAAGACGTTTTTACCTTAAAATAAAAATAGAAACACCCAATTATATGTGACTATACTATCAAAAAATAGTATATTAGAGAAAAACTTTGATAAGACGTAATTTTACGCGTCCAGTTTTAGAAAAGGAGTCGAAGACGAGTTTTCTAAATAGACGCGTGCGTCAAAATGCAATGAAAAAAAGCTTAATTATCTGCCTTATTTTGTAACTTAATGTAGAAAAATTTTGTTTTGTTGATATCGGTGGTGATATTGCCTGACGTTTAAAATAATTTTCAATAAATTATTTTGAGAGCTTATAAAGCGTTTTAATTATGTTTATAATTTGTGATGTCAACAAATACAGGTAATTTTAAACATTTTAAAATAGGTTATCATAAGTATATTGCCACCAATCAGATGACTCATTTGAATTTCATAATATAAGACATTCAAGAATCCTAAGTAAACATGGCAAGTTTCTTTGAAATAGGACAAATGTTAGGTATTGAATTACTTTTTTATACTCCTATAAAGGAAACAATTCTAATTAACACCTTGTCCGACAATGTTAAAAAAATAAATAAAATAATTCAAGAAAAAACAGTAAAATAAAAAAGACAAATTCAAATAGATCAAAAGGCAATGTGAATAAAATTCTGCTGGAACTTGTCTTCGAAAAAACTCCGCAAGTCGGCAATAATGGACTGTATTAAGAAACCAAATAATTGAAGACGAGAAACTAAATAATAATAATAATAATAATAATAATAAATGGCTTTACTCCCGTTTAATAAATTAAACGTAACAACAGGAATTTTTGAGCGTAGTTCATAATCTAAAAATGCAGCGTAACAAGGAGCAAGAAAAGAAAAGTTCAGCTATAAAACAAGTACAAAACCAAATCAGGAATTCTAAAAAATCGGTTTTCCTCAGAACTGAAATGAAATAAAGCAAGAGTCAAAAAATAAGAAGAACAAAGCATAAAGGCTAGTAAATTGAAAAGGTTTAGAATTTAGGTTCATTAAGTTTGTTCATGAAAGTGTATCAACTTAGACTTGAAATTATAAGAAATAAAACGCTAATCAAAAGCTCCAGTAAGAACTGGAAGAAGTAGACTTAAAATTGAATGTCAAAGGCAAATAGAAAATAAATCAGCAGAATTTTGAAAATAAATCGGATGGTTTTACTCGAGGCGAAACTCTTGTCATTATAATGTATTATTTCTTCCAGCAACAAACTATTCAACAATACATTATAGCAAAATTAATAACAGAATTAGTAATTTATCGATATTTTTTTATTATTTTTGGTTTAAAATTTCTGAATCGCTGATTCACATAACAAGAAGTTATTTCTCGAAGTTTTAATTACAAAAAAAAAAAAACAATTAACGCTAATTTATTTAATCATTACTAACAAAGTTTGTTGCAAATATTTTATTAATATCAAAATATTTTTTTGTATATTAAACAATTAAGTATTAAGATAAGTAATGAAAAGTGAGAAACAAGACAATAATTATTGGTAATTTCTAAAACGTAAATACAATTTTGTGAATTAAAAATTGAGTAATTTTCACTAAAATTCATCCAATGTATATTTATTTTTTATTTAAATTTATGTTTTTAAATTGTAATATTCTTTAAGTTTCATACCAATGTTTTTTATTCATAATAATCACTTTTTTTCTCTGTAATTATTGTTTCATACTTTAGTTTGCTTTTGCAACACGACAAAATCATTTTTTATAATTTTTACTAGCTTATTCACTGTAAACCTTTCATGTTCTACTCTAGTTTCTCATCAATGTAATTGATTTTTAATTATTTCGAAGTGTTATATGCGTTTGAAAAATTTGGAGAGACCGTATTTTTTGCATTTACGATTCGCCTTAGGTTCACTCAATAATTTCAAAAAGTAAATCGGGAATTCCCTGTAGTAAAGACAAGAAAATGATTTCTCTTATTTATACTTACCAACAATTTTCATGGCTTCAAACGGCTTGGTTGTATTTTCATCAAGCAAATCATACAAATTAATGGAACAACCATTGTCATACATATCACTAAAGTCAATCTTATTGTCTCCAGTTAACACATCAGCCATAGTATGAGCGTTAGCTTCCTTTTTGGAATTCAATGGTCCAAAAGCAGCAATAACGCTGACCTCTCCACTACTAGGAATTGCTCTGTCGTTAACAGCCTCATTTGTCTGCAGAGGTTTCATGTACGTGATCGACGTGACACCATCTCGACGATCACCAGATATCAATGTTACGTCGTTCCTTCCTCCGATGACCTCATCCGGGCATACTCCGGTTTTACCGTCACACTGTGACGTATGTGACATATAATAATCAACAGCCTTAAACGTTCCGGTTTCTGTATCATAAAACGCAACGGTCACATCACCTCCTACCTACATTTACCAAAAAAAATAAATTATAAATAAATCTAAGGTCAAATCATTGCTTTAATCTGTTACCATTTTTGCACGATTCATATCACCAGATAATCCGAATGCTACATATTGATCTTCACGTATTCTCGCATCTAAAGTTATTTTAACTTTATCGTCTTTCATTTCCCATCGAACTTGTAAGCGTTTGTCTAAAAATTGTCGACAATTTGTAGGTCTTGATGGTCCGAGTGTCGAAATGGTCTTCATCGAAAACAAAGCGAATTATAAAAAACAAAAAGTTTCATACATTTAAATATGTTTATTTCATTTAGGTAGACTAATATCCAATACTTACTGGATTATACCACCAAGCAGGCTTTAAAAAGTAAACAGAGCCCCCAAAATAACATTTGCACAAAATTTCAAGAGTAATACTTACAGATATTTTTGTCTGATTCAGTGCTGGAGGAACGTCCAAATCCTTTGGAATCATAACGTGGCCAAAATTGTGTCTGTATCGGACACACCATACCGCAAGCCAATCAATGTCGTATACTGTCAACGAACCCGGAAGCTGTATTTCGATGTCTTCACCCTGATAACCCCTAAGCGGATCAAGTGAGCGCACTTCGTTTGGTACTTTAATACCGAATGGATTTGGTTCGGTTCCGTTTCCCACCCAAAAGTAAGCATCTGGACCTGCGCCATCGTAATGCAAATTGGGGATGTAGAAAGTTTTGGCATCTAAGATACTAATGTTATCAGATCTCAGACCGTGTGCTAGTCTTTTAAACTCGGGGAGGACTCTAGGTTTCGGTACTTCCAGTCCTTGAGGTATAAATACTTCACCAAAATTTATCTGAAAAGAAGGTGTTATTTTAATTATTCGCATAAATTATGAACGCAAAACTACTTAACGAAGAAATATCAAGAATCAAGATACCCTATTTCCTGTACAAATTTGGTTTAAAATCTATATTTCTGTTTGGAACAAGAAAGATATGTTACGGAGAAAGAGCACGTTCTATTTTTTCGAACAGTTTTTGAGTCAAATTTAATTTCCGATACAATTTGTTGCACAATCTAAATTGTTCAAAAAATGTAACTAAATCTTATAAAAAAATATTAAGAGATAATTAGGTTTGTTACAATTGTAAGTCTAAAGAACACAACTTTAAGTTCTTGGAGCGTGAAATCAACAGCCTTAAACGTTCCGGTTGGTGGCGTCATTGTTAGATAATAATTTCTAAATCTCTTAATTGAACACTTAAGACATGATTGAAGAATCAAAAAACCAAGGGTCAAAGTGTTAAAACAGATATATTGTAAAATAATTTTTAAATGAATGAATAAACAATCCATACACTGGCGTAAAGTTGTAACTCTGGAAGCCAGAAAGTGAAATATACATATATGTATTACATATAAACGTATTTTCTATTGATTGATTGCGTAATAAATTACGTGTATATCACATTTGTATTATTGTAGATTGACCGCGATTATAAATAATTTGTTTCTCATCAACAACACAACAAAAAATATTTTTGCGTGTATACAAACAAAATGTTTCGTTATGATTGCCGTGGTCGTTAAAAGAAGATTTAATTTATGTAAAACATGCAATGAATAAATTTGCATCCAGGTCAGGCAAACGTGTTACTAAATAATGCCTCGTGTTGAACCTATCAAATCAATATTGTAAATGATACCACTTAAACATACAACTAATACATCAACGCCTCAAAACAAATGTCCTCAACAATTTCTAAACAGAAACAAAGCCGCGAGAGGAGCTTCTGGTTGAGCGGCCGAAGAGGGGCAGACCCTTTGCGAGCGCATTGTCGAATAACATAATAAATTTGGATAAAAAGGTAGGTGGCCATTTTGGCAAATGTATCTCAATTTAAACATTTCGGTTTATGTTCGCAGGAGCGGAGCGGCGTCTCGACGCTGCGCAGGTCGATAATGCAGAGCCGCGACTCCACCTCTTGCACGGCCCCGTTGGCAGAATTTCAACCCCAACTTGTGGATGGAAACGGGACGAATGCGTTTTACTACTTCTTGGAGTTGTAAAGTTTATATACTACGTAAGTTGTAACGTAGTGTATAGAATTTTCAGCTTCAAAGCTTTTTATTTTCTTTGGCAAAATGTATGATTACTTTACAAATTTGTAGCACCACTAATTATAATAAACATAATTTGAATTTGATTCAAAGATGTACAGCCGCGATGCAAGCTATCTGTGCCCTTGTTGACGTTGGTAGTACGGGTTACAAAACTGTCAGACGGTCTCGATTTGCTTCATCGGAACTGTAGAGTGTAGTAAATGCTAACTTTTTAATGCGAGAAAATTAATACAGATTAGCACAACTTAGAAAACAATAAATTTTCTAACACTTAACCTCTAATTCAACCCTATTTTAAGCCAGGGAGAATAAAAATTAATGGTAACATTTATCTCAGGAGTGATTAAAAAGTTAATGGAAAATAGATTTATTTCGCAAAAGAATTACAAGATACTCTGGCTAGGGCAGATGCAACATGAAGTAATTATAATTTTTAAAAAACAGCTGGTTTTTTTAACACACATTTACTTCCAGCTTGTACGAATAATACCCAATAGGTTTTGTTTTTAAATAAAAATATAGTGTCCATGGATTGAGTTTACAATAGGAAAAACTTTTTTATTTTTGAGTTTTCGAAAAGAAGTCATTCTTTATAAAAGTTTTAACTTGTCTTGAAAACCCCAAAAATATTGTCGGAAATAATAAATTCCGACTAATAGCTGAGAAAACTGAAAATTATGTTTTGATTTTCATAAAATTTGACGAAAAGTTTTAAGTAAAATCATGTTAACCGGTATTACCATTGTCAATTTCTCTTACATCTATAAGTTATCTTTTCTTTGAATGTCTCTATTTTTAAAACTTGTTTGGATTAAATTATGTTTTTCTTTTACAAATGAACTGTCAATCAAAAATTCAAGTCGGGTGTTTTGTTGCAGCAACTACGAAATTCAGGTCCAAACTATTCGAAACATGATTCAAACTTTTAACCGAAGGAAAACATCTTATATCTGCTGATTGGATTTAAAGTAAACACCCTTTTTTATTTTTGAATTTTAGACAAAAAGTCGTTCTTTCTGAGTTTTCAAAACTCCAGAAACGCAATAAAATATTCAAACAACTAATTAACGAGTTTATTTCACTATTATAAATGAATTAAATAAAATTTTAGGTAAACGCAGCGTGAAATAACATTTGGATAACATGTTTTTAGTTGCCTTCTTTAACAATTGTTAACAACATCAAATCGAATATTGTTGACAATTACCAGAATTGTTGTCCGTTTTGCATCTGTTTTGTAAACAAACTATTAGTAATTTTGGAAACATTTTTGTCTTAAGTTTGACATGATTGCAGTTTTTTTTTAAAGTAACTAATAAAATACTGTGACTAGACATCATTTAAATTGTGGGTAGTAGTTTAGAGCAGTAGGATTGCGGGAATCAGAACTGACACAACGTGCTATTGCTGATGCTATTGGGACAACGAGGAGTGTTATAAATTGACTTAATATCAGATACAGGGAAACGAGAGAAGTGTCGGAACGTCACAGAGGAAAAGTTCGTATTACAACAAGGCAGGAAGATCTTTACATGCAATTAACCTGGCAATCCGGCATTAGTCGCTAGGTCACTAGATTGAATCTAATGCTTAGAGAGTTTCTCTCATACATATTTTTTTTTACATATGTACTTATCATATGTATGTTTATACCTACATGGTGTTGAAAAATTCGTTTGCAAATTTCTACGGCAAGTAAAAGAGGCCAAAATAAGACTTTTTTATTATGCAACATAGGGTCGGAAATTAATAATTACTTCTAAGTCTGTAGAAGTGACTTAATATTGCAGAATACTGAAAAAAATATTAACGTACCAAAACGAGGTAATTAAATGATTAAAATTTTTATTGTACAGGGTATCGTAAGTTTCCGCAATTTGTTTGCAGATAATTTTTTGATGTTTTTTTTATGGATTTTAAATTAAAAATGCTAATTGTATTGAATTTTCCGTCAAATTTTAATCTAGAATGTATTTGTTCAATTCCTTGTTTATTTTTAGTTAAGAGAACTGTGAATCTTGTCTATGGCACCGTGAAACAGTGATTCAGAAAGACTGTTCGAGTCGCGGACCGCGATCTGTAAAAGCTACTTAATATTGCAGAAACGATGAGCTGTGAGCTCC
This sequence comes from Prosopocoilus inquinatus, assembly GCA_036172665.1. Classification (NCBI taxonomy): domain Eukaryota; kingdom Metazoa; phylum Arthropoda; class Insecta; order Coleoptera; family Lucanidae; genus Prosopocoilus; species Prosopocoilus inquinatus. Next base: position 50,804,665 of record CM069870.1, read on the forward strand.
ATAATCCAGCGAACCTAGTAAAGATTAATTCCAAAGCGTACCGCGTACAAACTTTAATTTTCACCTTCGTATGGCAATTTTTAATTAATTTACTTTATTTTTTATGAAAATGTTTTCTTTTTATTGAAGACGTTAGACGTTATGGTGATATAAACAGATAATCTCTTTTTCTACAACCTGTAAAACCTGTAATTTATCGTTTACTTGGTTACCATAAAAAAGTCTTATTTTGGTCTCTTTCACTTGCCCTAGAAATTTGACTAACGAATTTTTCAACGCCCTGTATAGGAACTCATATGTAAACAATTTAAGGAAAATAAGGCAGTTTGATTTTTGAGAGAATTAATAGCTAATATGCGTACAAGGTTTTTAGACTCAGAGTAGGTCATCTTAAGGTCACATTTTTGTTGGTATCACTAAATATACACCTGTTAGAAAATTGATTGACGCTCACTTTGCATTTTACGAACTTTGTTGCAAATCGTTTTTGATTGCAGTGAAAACCTCCAGCAGCCTCTGTACAGCTGCTTCAGCCCTCTTTTGGGGCTTCTTCAACAGAAAGGTAGCTCGAAATTCCCACTGCAAATCAAAAACGACTTTTCCAATTTATTCGCAATTGCAATGTAATATTGATGAGCAGATATAACAGCGACATCCTACGATCGCAAATACGGCCGCCTTGCATGGAGGGACAAAAAGCAACTAGAAATTTATATAGGCAATTGTAAAGATTATTGTCTTTGTGAAATAACAGAGAATTTATCGAGTAGGGAGAGCAGACAGTTAAAGAAAATGTGGTTTAGATCTTCAATAGAACCACATAGACAAGAGTTTTGGGAAATTATATTGAACCTAGCCAAGTGAAATTTATAACAGTTCCCTGTTCTGAGCCGGCACATGGTAATAATGTAAGATCTACAACGGAATGGTTCAAAGGAAAACCAGGGTTTAACGTTCACATCTGGATTGATGTTAAAATACCATTTTCCCTTCTGCTCACAAGATTTTTCCCAATATTCTTTCCAAGAATAAACTTGAATTTCCTGAGCAATTTAAACAAATCACCATAAAAAAATTGTTGTTATTGCCAGGAGACACTTCACCTAATTTCGCTAAACGATCGGCTATTTCGTTACCTTCAATTCCTCTATGGGCAGGGATCCAACAAAAAGTGATTTTCTTATTTACACAAAAAGCTTGAGAAAGAAGATCCCTGATTTCAAAAATTAAAAAAAAGAGTATTGTTTTTGCAATTCATTGAGCTCAGCGCTTTAAGAGCACTTAAGGAATCACAGAAAATTACAAAATCCGAACGAGAGCTGTCTAGGGCTAATCTGATGGCAGTAAATATCCCCCAAATTTCCGAACTATATATGGAGTTAAAATTATTGATTCGACAGGAGATTTTGATATCCAGACTAGAACAGAAAATACCAAACGAGGAACGATCAGGTTCTTTGGAAACCGAGCCATCTGTAAATATTTGGCACGCACCGGGCCAAATTTCATTGGAAAGTTGACTAAAAAAGACGTCGATTTCTTTTTCTCCGAGTCCTATACTAGCAATTTTTTCGCCGAACCAGAATACTATATTGGGAACTAAGCTTAAAAATTTGTAGTCGTACTCATGAGAAGAGGTTGAATGTTGAATGCTGCTGCTGTTTCTCTTACGAGGAAATATTCTTACCAAAGTTTGGATGCCGGTGATAGTTGGGTTGGGTTGAATCGACAAGTTCTTGAGGCAGTATGATTTTGATATGTAGTCAATCTTAATTCAAGTACCACAATTCCAGCTTCATTTCTAACACATTGGTGGGTGTTATTCTCATAATTCCAAGATATATCCGGAGTGCCTAATATTTTACTTTTTCTAGTTTATTAACCATGTTGGCGATATATGAGCGAAGAGAAAACAACCATATTCTAAACGCGCTCTGACGAAAGCCCTGTGAAATGTTAGAAGGGTAATGGGATCGGCGCCCCAACGAACCCCTGCTAATGATCTTATGATATTAATGCCTTTATTGCATGATTTCAAAAGGTAGTTTTCATGACTTCTCGAGTGCATTTTAGAGTCGAATTGGGTGCCCAGATAACGTACTTCTTTTTTGGAAGGTATTGCCATATCGTTGAAGAAGATACTAGAAGTGAAAGGCGTTCTCCGTCTACTAAATGGAACAACAACGCTTTTAGGGACGGACAATGATAAGCCGTTCTTCTGCAACCACTTATTTAGCTTAATGACAATTGAGTTGATTTTTTCTGCAGCTTGGAGAAAGCAATTGCTAGAAACATAAACGACTATATCGTCTGCGAATTTTTTAAAATTTTTATTCTGCATGGCCGCCTTGCATGGGGGACTTATTAGGTAGCAAATCCGTTTTGATTTGTCTATCCTACTGCAATGTCAGGTCAAAAAGTTAGCGTAGGATGTTGCTGTTTTATCTGTTCATTTAATTTTATGGTTATATTTTGGAAAACTATCATTGCCGCTACTGTTAGCTCGACTAAAGCAAGACTGAAATATTCCGTGAAAACGAGGAGTATCGTTCCCAGCAAACAGTTGATAATTATTTATTTTTTTCATTAAAAAGTTAAAACACGCAGGAATTTAAATAGCAGACTCTTCTTGCTGTTGCTGATGACTTATATTTTTTTTCTTGGCCATTTAGTCTTCATTTACTATTCTGTCTACTTCCTTCATCACCTCCTCCAAAGCGCACACTTTTAGGTTCTTCTGCTAACACGACAGTTCTTCAAATCCGCTTCGTTTTTTAAATTTGGGCTATCCTTTATACAATAATTGCATGTTTAGTTCCGCCACTTATAACTTTTGGGATTTTGATGAGATTATAATAAAAAATGTATTTGTTTTAAGTTACTTTTTACTTTAATTATGCCACCGTTGTCCACGTTATTTACGTATCGGCAACACAGTCAGTACCGCTGAAGTGACACTGTCATTATTTTTTGCATGTCAGATTTTGACTTCCATCAAAATACATCCACATAACTTAACGAAAAAAAAGCATAGCCCTCTAGAGTCTAAAAAGATCGTAAACGGCTAATATTCTATACTTAATCATTAATCAGGTACAAGGAAATCATTAATTACTTGATCGTGAAAGGCTAACAGGAAGCAATCTATAATTACTGCTTCTGAAATCGTAGGAAGGTGCGAAACCGCTTACATGAGGTTAACCTTCGTGCTAGACGACCTTTGAGATTTCCACCTATTTCACGTAATAATAGAACCGACAGAATTAATTTTGTAAGAAATCATCTTGAATGGACAGAAGAACAATATGGAAATGTAATGTTTAGTGACGAGTCTCGCTTCAGTTCACGTTCTGACCCTCGAAGATAATTTGTTTGGAGAGAGAACGGATAGATAAATCGCCTGCGAAATATTGGGGAGTTTCATAAATATCGCGGTGGGAAGATTATGATGTGGGCCGGTATCGGTATCAATATGAAAAGGGATCTTGTATTTGTACATATTTTTTTACTATTGCCCAAGGTAACACTCGACCACATATTGCTAGTATAGTTCGAGACTCACATGAAGAAGCTCAAACGTGATATTTTTGTCCTTACACTATTCGATTTTCCATTCGAGAAGCTTGTTTCATTCGAGACAAAATTGAATATAAAATCGAACAGAAAAATCAAAAACAAAAATCGGATAATGTAAACTAGCCTTTAAATTTCCACAGAACATGTCTGGGACAGGCTAAAACGACAGTTTATATCCCATATACACATACATACACATACACATACAAAACCGTGAAGAGTTATTGAATTGTTTGCAAAAACTGTGGAGAGGAATACCTCAAGAAAAAATTAATAGTCTCATGTCAGTTTTACACAAGGATCACTTGTACGAGTTACTAAATAAATACGAATTTTAGTACTAAAATACATGTTTACGCGAAGCAAGCACTAAAATTCAGCAAGTACTAAAATCCAGCGTTGGATTTTAATGACTCGTATGAGTCACTGGCCTCGTATAAATCCGCCATTATAATGCAGGGCCCACTCCAACAATAGAGGACATACTAATTATTAATTTTTGGATAATTTGGGTTCACTTGGGTGTCCCAGAGCGTACGGAGGAGATTGAACGGGCAGCTGTAGGACATCAAAATAAATCTTTTTTCTTAATTCGCTTTTAACCAAAACCCAATAATAAGAAAATTACAGCAGTTTAACTTTCTTAATTTCTTCTTTAATTTATACCTAGAACTTCTTAATTAATGAAAATTATTTCACAAAATGCAACTTTATTATTAAATAAACTCTAAATTAATCAAAACCACCATTCATATAATGTCTATGTTAATCTGTTTCTTAGTTTTGTTTTTAATTAGTAGGCGTTGCACAATGACTGAAAACCCATTTTTTGGCATTAAATGAAAAAATGAAGTAGCCGTTACTTTAACGTGGCTACATTTTTTAAAATAGTTCTTTATTGTAAAGCAATGTTCAATTAACTCATAAATGCCTCAAATTTGAATTTAAAACGTAAAATATTACTACAGGGAGTAACATTTGCTTGTTAATTAATTTCATTTTAAACTCTTGTAACTTTTTAGTTATTGCTTTTTTTACCAAAAATTTATTAAGACAAAATCTTTAATTTGATCTCCCCTAGCTACCCTTTTAATCACCTCCGTAGGTTATGAGTAGAGACTGGATTTATAAGTTTTTACAAGTTTTTTACGCTAACATACCTAAACTTGGCGTTTTGTATTTATATGTTTGTCGATTAGAGAAGCCCAAAAATGGTAGTTTTATTTCGCATATAACTTAATATTTTAGACTTTTAGCGCATATTTATTTATTTATCCATATATTGATATAAATAACATTATAATTCCATATACAGTCAATATTCAAGTCTGCAGCTTTTCCAAGAAGTAATTTATTCTTCTCAACGTCTGGCCACTTTATTTTACGATTTCCCGAAATGTGATTTTCTGGGAATCTGTAGCGACTTATTTTTGCACTTATGTTTTGCATTTCAGTTTGAGATAAGAACTCCGTGAATGTGTGTGACTAGTGACTAGTGTATTTATCAACGCGAATTAGTTGTTATTTTCTTATTTAATTTAAAGACGAAATAAATTCAGTGCTTATCTTTTAAAAATGCCGAAAGTAGCATCCTCTCGATCCGAGCTATTGAAAAAATGGATTAAAGCATCTAAACATCTAACTACAGATGGAAAAGTTATTTTTTGCAACGCATGCTCAAAACAGGTAGATACCTTACAAATTCTCTTAAAAATCAGATTTTCATTTTGACAATATTTTAAGGTGTCGTCAGACCAAAAGTACCAGATTGATCAACATTTGGCTACAAACCTCCATAAGGAGTCGGAGAAAAGATGTGTGTCTAACTTTAAGCAGTCTTTTATTTCTTCAACAGCCAGTAACTCACAGGGCAGTGACACAGGAAATGAATTCTTTTTAGACTTGTGCAGTGCTATGGCAGAGTCAAACATTCCTTGGCATAAACTTGAACAAGCAAGTTTTCGAACTTTTTTGGAAAAATATTGCAATCGTCATATTCCAAATGAATCGACTTTGCGGAAAAACTATCTAAGTATATGCTACCAGCAACGGATGAAGAAAATAAGAGAGAAGCTTAGCGACAACAATATTTATATAGTAGTTGATGAAACGACAGATGCCTGCGGTCGTTATGTAGCAAATATGTTAGCAGGAGTATTAAGCAACACAGTTGCACCAATATCTTATTTGGTAAATAGTGCAGTTTTGGAAAAAACAAATCATTCAATGATCGCACGTTTTATTAACGACAGCTTGACACTTTTATATGCACCTAATCAAGTTAAATCGGAAAATATATTACTAATGGTGTCTGATGCAGCAGCCTACATGATAAAAGCAGGACAGACTTTACAGGTGTTTTACCCAAATCTGATGCACTTCACTTGTATGGCTCACGCAATGAATAGGCTCGCTGAATTGGTGCGACTAGAATACCCAACAGTAAATAAGTTGATCAATAACGGAAAAAAGGCGTTTCTTAAAGCCCCACTGCGTATACAACACTATAAAGAATTAGCTGCTGACCTGCCATTACCACCAGAACCAATAATTACGAGATGGGGTACGTGGCTTGAAGCAGCAAATTTTTACGCAGATAACTTTAAACAATTAAAGGAAATTTTCTTAGAATTGGATGATTCCAATTCAGCGACTTTAAGAATTTGTAAGGAATGCATGTCGAACACAAACATCGGGAATCAATTAGCATTCATTAAAACTCATTTTTCGGTTTTAATATCCACCATTAAAAAGTTGGAATCATCCCAGACGGCTCTATTAGATTCTTTTGAAGTGGTCGATGATGCAATTGAAAGTAAAATCAATTCCAGGGGAGATAGGAGAGAAGTTAATGGCAAAATTAGACAAGGTTCTATTACGTAATCCTGACTACAATAAAATGAGGAAAATCTGTTTAGTTTTAAAAGGTCAAAGTGAAGAGGATTTGGACATGGACCCCAAAGATGTAGCATCCATGAAATTTGCGCCCATTACTTCATGCGATGTCGAGCGTTCGTTTTCCTCTTATAAAAATATTTTGACAGACAAACGACAAAATTTTACCCCAAATAATTTAAATCAACTGTTGATTATATTTTGTAATCCTACTACTTAAGTGTTAAGTGTTAAAATTACTTATATGAAACAATTTATGTTTTTATTATTCTAAAGTATGTATAAGTAAAATAAAATTTTTATCGCATATAATATCCATATTTTGATCCATTTTAATCGCATAAAAAAAACTTATTTTCCACTTTTTTAGCACATATAAATCCGGACTTTAGTTATGAGACACCCAGTATATTTTTTTTTAATTTAAAAGCAATTTAGATTACTTACTTAGATTTATGTTTTCATTTTCAAGTTGACGTTTGGAAACTTCAACAAAATAATTACGACCGATATATTTTTATTTTTTGCTTTGATAAGAAACCTGTTGGTTTTCTCCCCAAATTTTCATTTTAATTTTTAACGTAACATTCACCGTTTTTGTAAAACTAAATGGCAAACTTGTAATTTTCCAGTGGATTTTTTTGAGACATAAGGAACACAAATACAAATAAAAAATAATTACAAATAATTACCTACCGTATAAATATCATGAATCACATTTAATATTTAGTAATTTATAATCTGACATAATTTTTTTAAAGCATAACTTTCCGTTTAATAAAACGAACTGTTTCAAAATCTCCTTTTTTGACATGGGGCAAATTTGCTCGGAATTTTGTGTCACTGTCACATCTTACCTTTTAAGTTTTTCGTGAGCATAACGTAACTATACGTTCTGTGTTCATTTTTTAGTAGGATGTCAGTCATTTGTTATTTTTTATTGTTATTCTAAGGTTGGTAGAGCTGAACAGTGCATAAGAAGAATACCTTGATCTATAGGGGGAGGTTTGGGCACGTTCTGTTGAATTGATATGCCATATGCGGCCAGTCCAATTCTCTTAAAAATGCGTTCTAGTAAAGCAAGCGGTGGAGTATGTCATCGTGGTGTCGACTAGCCTCCTCTGATTCTGATTAATTAGGTGTTACCATGGTTACGACGTCGGCGCTTATTTTGACACCCACTTGACAACTTAAATTATAAGGCGAATTGACATTTCTCATAACCAAAAATTTCAAAATCATAGTAATTTTGACAATAGTTTTGAATTTGAAGGAGCCACTTGACAAACTTTTCATTTTTTCCAAAAACATGTTCTAATTTTCTTTGGACTGGTCGTATATGACATATCAATTCATCTCGCCGTGGTTTGGGTTCGTAACTCGTTATGTCACGTCAAATCACGTCAGGTCACGTGAAAAATTCCATTGAACTTATGTGTTCTGTTAGTTATTTTGATGTTTTAAAATAGACGGCTGTTGTTTTACATAACGATGAATTATTTTCAGTGGTTCATTTCTTCTGAATGATGACTAAAGACAACTTTAATATCGTAGAAAAATCTAAGAAAGTGACCCAATTTAGGTCACTTAATTATAAAATTAGATTCTTATTTTCTCATAAGTATAGAAACGATTTTACGGCGCTAAGATCCAACAGATCGCATTTTAAACTTGCGCTATGTTACACGTTCAAGAAACATCAGAATGTCAACTTTCCGGACCAGTAAATCAGCTGCTGCAGTTATCTAAACGCGGCTATTTTATCAGTCACATGCAGGGTGATATTAATAACTGAAACAGCGACATCCTGGGATCGCTTTTGGACCTAGGATGTCGCTGTTTTAGCTATTCATTACTATTACATCGCATTTACAAATATTCTTGACCAAGTCGTTTTGGTTTGCAGTGGAACTCTCGAGCTACGCTTCTGCTGATGAAGCCCCAAATAGGGCTGAAACAGCTGTACAGAGGCTGCTCCAGGGATTCACTGCATTCAAAAACGATTTGCAACAATTTTTTTTTAATCTAATATTAATTTTCGTTCGGAAATGTCGATACCAAAAGGAACAACTTTAGATACAAAAATTTTTATTTTTCCAAAGAATAGGCAATATTTAGGTGGAAAAAAGGCAGGTTTATGTGGAAAAAGTTGTAATAGGTGAAAAAAATTGAAAAAGAAGGTAGTGCAGGTAAAATATAATTTGATTAAATGACTATTTCCAATGAGATTAAGCCTAGAAAAAAAGGCATTTTACCTTAAATCTGGTCCCTAATAAAGATAAAAGACAAAACATTGCGTTATATAGCTATAGTAATGCAGTTCAGAAGCAACTGAATTAAGGGCTGTTCGTACTTGAACACCAGTCGACAAATAAATAATTTAAACATTGGTTTCTATTAGCCTTATTTCAATTAAAGAATTTTAGTAACAGATCAAGAAAAAAATGTGAGATGACTTCCAGACGTTTAATTAGGTAAGCAAATTAGCTCTCGAAGCGTTTGTAAACAAAGCAGAAAACAAGTTCACCGGTCAAGTTAGTGTTCACGTCTTCATAAGCAAAAAATACATCAAAGATCTCAGGAGAATTATAGCACATCCTTTATTGCATAATTAAAGTCAAACGTATAACACGCAAACATTGACTAATAACAGGTAAACAGATTTTGTGTTTAAATACAATTCATTAATGCTTATTTTTCAGATGAAAACTTACATGTGCATTTTTTACACGTAAGTAATAAAAGGCGCTGTTTGTAAGAGAAACAAAAATATACCCCTATTTAATTACTAAAATGTTCGAATTTGTCTTTTCGAAATTACAAAATATTTTTTTATTAGCTACAAATTATTCAAGTATTTGTTGATGTATTTTTCTCTTAACTTTTTATACTCCCTCTGTCCCAAATCACGGTATACATTTCCAGAAAAATATTTTCACTAAAGATGGTTATACAGGGTGCTGCATTTTGAAACGCAACATAGGAAATCGTTTGTTAATTGTACAGCAAAATTTCATTGAGGTTCTTTTAAAGTACTCTTGAAGGTAAATTTGTGAAGTTTGAAATTTTGTCATACGCTGAGTTTTAAGATATTTAAGAAAAGATGCTGTAACTAAATTCAATTTATACCAAACTATCAGCACAGCCTTATCAATGATAGTCAAAACAGGACAGATAATTAATAAGTCTAGTCGTTTTGAAAAAGGTTGACGAAAAAACCTTTCCCGTAATTTACTGTTCAAGGCCGTACTGATAGTTTCCTATGTATGTATGCAGAACTTTGTACATATAAAATGATAATTTGTGCAAGTTTATAAAAATCAAGAACTCTTGATTATTAATAGTTGACCATTCGTGAATTTTACTATTTTTAATTTTATTGTTAATCTCATTATTATCAAAAGGTATTGAACAAAAGAAAATTATAAATTCCGAAAATTAGGTAGCAGTTTTCAAAGAAGAAACGTAAAAGTAATTAATAACAAACGCTACTTAATCTTTTCATAAACTTTAGGTCAATGAAACCTTATATTATGTTGATACGTGTATCTAATCCTGCCAATGTAGTAACATGAATGTACTTATTAAAAGACCGTTAGTTGTGTGAAAAATTCCTAAAAAAATGCTGATTTTCGTCATCATAATAACGTGAATTCTATTTATTAGGAATTTATTACGGAAAGCTTTTAATTTAAGAAAACAAATTACTGGATTCTAAATGTTCATTAAAATACTACAGAACATCCAACATCATTACAGGTTAAAATGTAGTATAGAAATATAGAATAGAAATATCAAAAATCCATTTTTATAATTAAATTACTATTGTAACTGAGATTTGAAGAAACAAATTTAAAAAATTTCTACGTTCAAAATTTGAGGGCTACACATAAAAAGTCGTATACTTTGGAAATCTTAGTAAGAGATGTTTTAAACTATATGTTTATATACAAGCCGTTCCATTTAAATTTTGTTTAAATCACCCTTTGGTATTTCGAATATTGATCACACAGTTCTGTTTCTCAATAGCTAAATAATGTATCTACATAAATTCAAAGCAAATATTTAAAAATACCTAATGTAAAGAGTAACAAACCTATCTTTTTTTTAGTGGTTAATTGTAAGTATTTCGAAAACCATAAACTTTAAGTCAATAAAATCCTTTATTATTTTGATCTACTTATCTAATGATACAATAACATATAGGCTGTCCCATTAAAAAAAAATCGTGTTAGGATCGTCACATTCTTACGGAACACTCTGTATTTGTCTAAATAGTTTTAGATTGTTCATCTGACCGATATATAGTATGGTGATAATATAATGCACCAAGCGTAAAAACACTCAACGTTGACTTTTTCGAAAAATGCTCGAACAGGTCGATTTTAGTTTTAAAAATGACATCTTTTAAAACCAATTTTAATTTTAAGTCAGTTATCACTTTTGCGCCGTGAAGTTATCGACATTTTTTTTAAATGACATTCTATTCTTTTGAAAATATCATTTGAAAGCACCCAGAATACTTCGTTATAAAAATATAAGAAAACAACTTAATAAAATCACAATAAATGTTGAGAATGTCCTCCACCAACCACTTGACAGCGACCAGTTCGTGTGTAAACGCTGTTAATGACTCTTGCGATGATGTCACGGCTAATGTTATTCATTTCCGTCATAATTTTGTGGAATGGCCAGCTCGTTCACCTGACTTCACTCCCCTAGACTTTTTTTATGGGGTTATCTAGAAGGTCGAATTTACATGAATAGACCTTAAAATTTGGAAGATTTACAAAACAAAATTGTGACGGAAAGGAATAACATTCGCCGTGAAACCACCGCAAGAGTCATTAACAGCGTTTACACATGAGGTGGTCACTGTCGAGTGGTTGGGTTGGGTTGGGCATTTCCAACATTTAATGTAATTTTATTAAGTTGCTTTATGTATTTATAAAAAAATATTATTTTAGGTTGACATTTTATTAAGATTAAAAGTTACATTTCCACTTTTCAATAATTTTTTTCTTCAAAATTTTCTTGTGCAATATAGTGGTTCATTAATATTTTTATACTCAGAAAAATGGGTGCTTTCAAATGACATTTTCAAAAAAAATATTGTCTTTAAAAAAGTGTCGATGACGTCACGGCGCAAAAGTGGTAACTGACATAAAATTAAAATTGGTTACTGAAGATGTTTTTCTTAAAATTAAAATCGACTTGTTCGAGCTTTTCTCGAAAAAGTCAACAATAAGGCTATTTTTTCGGTGGGTGCGTTACTTTATCACCACAATGTATATGATAATGTGTACACAGATTTAAAAAATATTCAATATTAAGCTTTCTTCTCCACGCTCTGTTGGCCAACCCTGAAAATCGAAAAGTTCTAGACTCTAAATCGAAATTTGGCCATAATTGTATAAGGCCGTTACAGAGAAGTTCCTTATAACGAGGTTTCATTTAGCGAGATATGAATGTACAATGAAAGCACGCCACTAGAAATAGAAGGAAATTATAGAAACAAATAAATGAAAATTTAAGTTAAAAAATTATACCAAGGAACAAATAATGAAAGAAGAGGTAAGACGATATACCATAAAGTTAAGAATGATGAAATTATTGCTGGGGAGGAGGAAGTGTTTTAATTGATGGAGAAAATATTTCGATGAGCTATAAAATGGAAAATCCAAAGAGAAAATGAGAAGTAACATAATATTAAAGCAGTAGCCTGCTCCTTTACTTACTTATTTATTTTATTTGAAATATGTATGTCTGCCTAATACAGGGTCACTATGGGGATCTTAAAAACTATAAGAGATATAAAGATGGTTAAATTACAAAAAAGTTGCACTATCTTGAGGTCTAAAAAATTATACAAAAAAATCTTTTCTATTTTCATTCGTCTTTGAAATATCTTCAAAAAACTGAAAATTTTTATTTTCGAAAATCTCAAATATCTTTTATTTTTAAAGGTAGAATCGTAAAATTCAATGTTTTTTATATTAAATTCGATGGACAACCTATTGCAGTTCGAACAAATCGGTGAGGTTTGACAGTTTCATAGACACAACTGTCAACTGTTCCTTTTCTCATTGACGCTACCTTAGATATTCATAGCACGTGATGCAGAAATAATTTTTGAATACCACTATATGAATATTTATGCTTTTGTTTTAAAACAAAATATTAGGTTACTAAAAATTTTTATTAAAAAGCATTTTTTATATAAATAAGCCAACCATAATTGAATAAGATTTATTAATTTAATAATAATATTAGTTCTGAATGTTTACAAGCATCCGTCTACAAGATATTCTTTTTTCTAAATCTTTTGTAGTAGCTTGATATTTTGTTTTTGTATCACATGGTATGAATACCCAAGATAGCGTCCATAAGAAAAAAGACATTTGACAGTTTTATTCGCGAAACTGTCAATTATTATAACCTATTTCTTCGGATTCTATTAGATTGTTCATCGAATTTAACATAAAAATAACGAATTTCATTATTCCATTTTAATAAATTAAAAAAATAAAAATTAGAATTTTCAGTTTTTTGAAGATATTTCAGAAACGAATGAAGGTAGAAAAGATTTTTTGAATATTTCGATAGGCTCCAAAATAGCGCAACTTCTTTTTGTAATTTTACCGTCTTTGTATCTGTCATAGTTCAGTTAGTTGTAACCCTGTATATAGGATAAGTACTTCATTTCATATTTCGAATTAGAATTCGCAAACGGTATGCTAACATATTCTATTTAAACTGTTGAAATAAATAAATGTCACTTACGATACTGTTACAATAAGTACTCGCACTCAAACAATGTTATACAGGTTGTTTGCAAAATAAGTGCAAAATTTTTAACCACAGTACGTCGACAGCACAAACAACACGAAATCTGATCGTATACATCGCGGGAATGACTAATACGCAAGACACACTCACCGAATATCGTCTATGTGGCGCATCACATTCAAGCAAACGTTCGCTATTAGACATTTAGAAATGTTTATAACAATTGTTCGATGTGACGTCCATCTTTAATGACACACAAACGAGCTCGGCGAAAAAGGGATTCTTGTGTTCCTGTGCACGTCAGGATTAGCGCAAATACTGTGGACGGCATTATGAATACTCTCCTCTGAAATGCTCTTCTCTCGCCGTTCGTAAAGTGCGGCATTTTAATAAGTAATATTATGTAACGAGGTCATAAAGTCTCGGCACCCTGGTGGGCTTTAGAAGTATAAACGCATGTCTTTTCTTAAAGTACTTGATTAATCAGAGTGCTATTTCTATTTAATTTATTGACACATATCAAAACACTACAGATCACAGAAGTGTTTATTACAATATTCACGCATTTTCATAAAAACTACCCATTTTACTGATGGCAAATTTACACAACACTTCATATTGCAGAATAAGTTTTGAAGAATATTCATATTAATTTCATCGCATTCCTCCTGAATTGTTCGCCCCCATTTCTCTGAGGTATGAACTGTTTCTTTGAAAACTTCATTTTTTAGCACAAGATCTGGGAGGGAAGAGATCAACACTGATGCTGACGAGTCTGTCATTGATCGTGCCATGTGCTACATGGGATCTTGTTGGAAATATCCATTAATAAGTTCTTCGTAACACTAAGGAACAGTCTGCATTTTCTAGCCGTTGGTAGTTTCTAAAATAACTTTCCAAAACTCTCTTTTGCTCCAATTTCAATATAGCGATAATTTATTTGACACTTCTAATGTGACGCATAAAAATTATAAACATGATTCTTATGTTCTAAGGAAAGACGTGCCCTTACACATCCAAAGCCAACTAGAGTGCCGAAATTTTATGATAACATGTTAGATGGTAATCATATTTAGCTTTAACCCGTTCAATCACTTTTCACAAACTAAACTGTTGATCCCCAAGAACATAGAGCAATAAATTGCGTGTCATAATCATAAAAAATGAAGCAAAATCTTTCGCTCAGATGTAATAAGACTTATTGCGACGTTAAAGAAAAACATCGCATTTATAGGCCTCCCGGCGTCGGCAAAGGTCACTGTTTGATTGTATTTCCGGTTTTTGTTCCAATAAAATTTCCGTTTCTTGACTTACCTCAAAGACATAAACGTACGATTATTTATGACTTTGTCGTATTTGAAAATCGGGCAAGAAATTTTATTAAGGACAAGTTCAATAGTTTTCATTTATGGTAATGCATTAAGGGTTTAAGTTTCTGCACTTATTTCACAAACACCCAGTATAAAATTGTAATAAATGTTTGGAATTTTTTGTTAATTGACAAAAAAAGATTTCAGCGCAAAAAAATATGACTCAAAAGGAATTGTAATTGAAACACTATGCGGCTGTTCGTTTGTTATATAATTAAAGTCAATCATATGATACGCAAACATTGATTAATAGCAAACAGACGTAGTGCTTACTGAAATATAATTCATTAGTTCTTATTCACCACATTAAAACTCATAATGCAAATTAGTAGTATCACTGCAATGGAAAGCTTTGACACGACAAAACGCGTTGCTTGTAACGAAGAAGACAAATCTAATTGCTAAACGATTTCAATGGTTTACCAAATTTGATATTTCAAAGCGTTTGAACATGCTTTGCCTGGGAAAAACATAAAGATAAAATACTTTTACCTTCTGTTTATGGGATACGACAATCGACAGTGGCAAACGAGCGGAATGCCCATTTCATTACCTAGTATTTTGTATAAATTAAAGGAATGTCCTTGATTCGAATATCTAATGATACGTGTCATCCTCAAATATTATTATTTAAAGAGAGACGTAGTATTTTTCATAGAATTAATGAACCTATCACTTACGGTTTAAAGAAATTCTGCGTGCATGGTAAACACATATTAAGGCCAAATAGTTTCACGTGCTAATAAATCGGGGATTTTTGAACGGGTGTAAATAAACGGAGTTCTTCCAACCATCAATCACGTAATGAAAGACCAGAAATTTAAACTATCGCTTCACCTCTGTCAATGTTAGGTATATAAGTTGGCAGAGTTTCCTAGAGCGGAAATTGAAGGTGGAGGAATCCTAAAGACGAAGAGAAGCGGGGCCGGAGAGCGATGGAAGAATTCCGCTCCGAAGATAGACTGCAAGAAATTTAACTCTCCCTTTGTTTAATTTCGAGTAGTTTGCGTTTGACAAAACATAATAAGAAACAATCATTCTGAAATGTGCTCGAAAGTCCCGCTTAATTAAAAGCGCAAAACTTAAGAAATTTTTGAATGAAATTGTTTTTCTTTAGGAAATTATCACACTGACGTTGTTTGAGTGGGACATGGAAACAAAAAGATCGTTTTTAAAGTAAAAGAGATGTCAGGTTTGTGCAGAATAAATATTAAATACAGAAAGTACTATTCCAATTTGTATGTGTATTTATAAAGTTCTGTGTGGCTTTCGTCTCCTGATAATACAATATTCTGTTAACATTGTTATTTTAATTGAGAATAATGACGAAAAGCAACGTTCTCGTTCATTTACGTAAGAGTTTTTTTTTTATTATTATAAAACTATTATTAGATTATCATTTGCTATTTAAAGTCAATCTATGTTTAGGTACTTTGGAGAACAACAAATGTGGTTTTGATTTGAATCACAAGCAATAGTTAAAAAAGTCAGAGTGTTTTTCATTAAATATCAATACCAGGCATGCCCACCTAAGACTATTATGAGCAGTGAGCGGCGGAATTGAGTTTTTTGATGACGAATGCAGGCGATTTGCATTGCCCGAGACCTTATAAGTCGTTGAATGAATGTATATATAATATACAATAAATTTACTTACAAGATTCCATAAGAATAATTTTAATATAATGATTACGGTTTAAATAACCTTAAGTAAAACCTCAGATCATCCGCTCCTTGATTATAAGCTTTTAAACATCACTGGATATGTAGGCAAGACACCAGCCCAAAACTCATCGAATGTCTAAGTGCAATACCACACATGCATTGTAATTACATAAAAACTACGTCCTATATCTTCAGTTTCTTTATTAATTTATCTGTTCATGACTTGTTGTTATTTTTTAATTATTTAACATTCAGTTTATCTGTTTAGGTCTTGTTATATCAGCTACTGCTAGCTACTATCAAGTCGCTATGACCTTATAGGTCGTTTTACAGATGAAATTGTACTGCACTGCCTTATTTTGTTAAACTTTTCTAGTTATCTCAAGTGCTCTATTCATTTAATTGCCATTTCACACAGAATTCTTATTTTTGCTTTTGCTTAATTTTGGTGTAATATTTTATCTCTATTTTCTAAGCAGAACCAATTATCTTTTCTACTAGTTCTTAGTTTTTTTAATGTTTTTTAAGTGTTTTAATTTTGCTGATGCACGTTGATCGTGTTTTGCTTTCTAAAGATTTTGTACTGCAGTTTAATCAGTTTTCAACATCTTATTACGTAAAGATAAGAAATTATAACATTTCGCTCATCGAATTACTATCAAAATTAGCTTTCGTATGGGTTGTCACACTTTGGATTATGTAATATATATATTAATAATAATATATTTTCTTGAAAGAGAGTGCTAAAATCTAATTTTCGGGTTTTCATGTTCAAATTACCGAATTCTCTATAAAATTGCCTTTTTAATGATTAACTACTCATGGTACACTCCTTATTTATTCTATTCGTTAGAGAGTTAGAAGGGAGGGGGACGTTGTACGGCACTTGGGCATAGGATAGAAAAGTGTCCCCCTTGCCTTTTTTCAAACAAATATTTTTTGGGAGATATTCGCTCTGTTTCGCTTTTGTTGGCCTATCCTGTATGTCGATAATGGATTAGTCACAGGTAACTGTCAGGAAGAGATCGATGAATTTATTCGTCAGTTAAGTTTAGAATTTAAAATTACAAGTGATTTGAATATGGTTCTGGGAATGCAGATTGAACAACGTCGACGGAATTTTTGTATGCCAAAAATTGTTTGCACTAGAAATTTTGAAACGGTTCAATACGAGTAATGCAAATTCAGTAAATCCTCCTTCTGATTGGAGTGGAGGAGGGTTAGAAGAGTTCCTAAATGAGAAAGATGTTGGATGCTTAATTTACTATGCCCCCAAAAAAATCTGGGACAACTTTTTACATGCATTTTTGAGTTATTTTATTAGTTCAGCTTTAAATCATTCATCTTGCTATTTAGAGCGTGTTACTATGGTACCGTAAAAATAAAACACTTTGTTATATTTACAGTAGGACGTATTACATGTCCCAGATTTTTTTGGCGGGCGTAGTGCCATCGCACAGTGGGCCCAAATCCCGAAAAGTTGGCCAAAACCTCAAAAATGAATTCTTGAATGCAGAAATTTAATTGTGTAGGTTAGAAAGAGGAATAATAAGTGCACTTAATTCTACAAAGGTAAAAGTGTCTCTCTTATACTTGTGTCATGATTTTGGTTTAAAGTTGGCATATATTCTGAGCGCACGCGACTCGTTAAATAGGTGAACTTAACGCTAAGATTTTAAGTGAATAATAATTGGTACGAGTATCCGATTTAGATTCGGCAAAATGGAAAATATTCCGAAAGATATGTAGAACGCTGTATTATATTTAATTAGTTATTTTCTGGTAACATACGTGTATAAAAATATTATGTCAATAGGAACCGCTTACGAATATGTTGCCATTTTAGAAATCATCGTTTTCAAGTAGAGTAATATATTCCACGGAGAAACTGGTAAAAGTTTTTAGCTGATACTAGTATTCGACGAGTCATTAAAAAATTGGCTGCGTTTAATTGCCATCTAGACAGTATGGCTATTTTTGTAGCGGTGCGTTTTTGCCCATGTGTGATGGGATACCTGGAATTTTTAAACTTGCAAGGAAGTAATTTACACAAGACAATACCTTACACACAGATACTTTGACATCAAAAATTATTATGGTAGTCATGGATTTTACAAATATTGCCGCAGTCGGAATCGTGCATAGTACCTTTCAATCATTTTTAGAGAGCGAAAATTTGTCAAGCTGTTATATATTAAAAAAATCTTCCTGTTATTTCTTTAGTTTATTGGTTTTTCTTGCTGTTAATGGACAATCGCTTTCCATTTCATGGCCGCCCTTGACCAAAATAATTTTTGATGTCTCGGTAGAACATGTTCTGTTTTCGAATAGAAGAGTATGCAGTGATTTCAAACTTATGAATTGCATGTCGCGAACATAGTTATTTACTCCTATTATTTTTTATCAGTTTCACCAACGCAAAGGTGGATAACATTATTCATCAAATAAAATATTATTACAATTTAAAGTTCTACTGTCATGTGTTTTGGGAAAATAAATTGTTTACACTATTATATTATATAAAAATATATGCACATCTGAAACATACTTTCTTTAAATAACATATCATTATAATTATTTCAGTGTCTGGCGTTGAAGAAACAAACTGAAGAGCTTTTCCTTAGAAACGGTGGGTGTTGCTGACTCCAGCTTTGCCTGGTTCAGCAGAAACAGAACATGGCTCTACAAATTTAAACAATTTTTTTTATTTGCCTGTCTGCTGCTGATCATTGCAATTCTGAACATGCATAATGGTCATACTATCAAAGATATTGGACTATCCTAATTTTTCGCCGAGAGGGGACTATATTTGATCATTTTTGGAAAAATAACACAAAGACCTATAATTCATTTTTTACTGAAAACCTGATAGGTTTTCGACATATAAAATCGCCTTATTTAAACCGCTATTTTGTTTTTAAATAATTTATACGTCGACTTTTTAATTAGTAACCTCAAAAATATATTGATATCAATTTATGTGAAAATTCAACTTGGTTTTCACGTATACAGATAAGTCCACCATTTTGAGTCCGCCATATTGTTTATAATAATTCACTTCAGATTCGTAAACAGCGACCTCAATAATCCACAAGTACCAACTTTCGTACAAATTAAACCATTTTTTGAGGTTTTGGCCAGCGTTTCGGTATTTGATCCCACTGTGCATCAGTTACAAATAAACGTAAATGACCCTTAGGGATATTTTTGTGTAATTTTGGTTTTGTAAAACTAGCCTTAGTATATTTTTTGAGAAATATTTTTATGACATTATGACAACACGTAACATTAGTCCGTTGCGCAGTATTGGTAAATTAAAGTCAGACATACTGTCTGTTTGATTGTGAAGGCCCCGAACTGAACTATTTATATTTTTTCAAACATCTAATAAAGTATATACCGGGTGGAAAGTTTTAAACTCGAACATAGCAAAGTTCCTGTACGTTTCTGTAGATTACTGCTCGCCATTTAAAGATACAAAAATGGTAATGGTACTAAATGAAAGATAAAATTAAGGCCAATGTCATCGTGTTAAAATTATTCCTATTGTGTTAATACTTTTGAAAGAGAAATTAAATTTTTTAATTTCAAATGAGAAATGTAGTCGCCTTAGTATGTAAGATTTGAAGTTTGCTATTCAATAATCAGAATTTTGCACAATATACTTCTTATTCAAAATAAAATTCCATTCATATGTGTAGCATACTGACGATAATAAACTGTTAGGATTTATTTCTTTGTTCCTGCATTGCTTCACAAAATACTTTCCTACTATTCTTGTTAATTTTAATACAATGTTGATGGCAACTGGATTTGTAGAATTGATGTTTTTTTTTAATATTCCTTACATTTGTGTGTTACTTATTCTTGAATAGTGTGAAACTTATTTAATTCTTAGTACAATTGAATTTAAAACTGATTTAGTATCGACATATGTCGGTATTGATTGCCCATGGCATCATTTCAAGTTTATTGATAGTATCAGAAACAACAGTATTTTTGTATGCAATGATGTAGAATACAATTATCATTCTAATAAAGAAAGAATGTTGTAACATAAGCGACAAGAGTACCTACCTATTATTTGCTCTGTACAATAATTCATAATACTTTTTGACTGACGTATAAATTATTTTCGATTAACTGAAACAATAAAGTTTCAAACCTGACATAGGCGACTAAATTTTTCGTTTAAAATTTGAAAATTTTATTTATATTCCGAAAGTATTAATATTTAGGAATAATTATAACACCATAATTTTCTTTTTCTTTAATACCATTGCCATTTTTGTATCTTCAAACGGAGAGCAGCAATTCACAGAAACATAGTTTTCAATACAAGTTTGCTATGTTAGGCTTTGAAACTTTCCACCCGGTGTATTTTCTTGAATGGGATGTTCCTTTTTAGAGAGTGAAGAATAAAAACGTTTTTTTGGCTACACTGTATAGAGTCAGTTGAGAAAGAAGATGCATAAATAGGTGAGCAAGTTACAGTTGCAGATATGAATGAAGAGGAAACAAAAGAAAGAAAGAGAAACTGTAGATTGAAAGTCGAAAATAAGAACCAGAAGTACTCAGAAATACCACAATTTCGGAATGGTATAAACACATTACTTCTAACATAAGCTAAAGCAATTTCAGGTAATGATGAAAATGGTATGAAGCTAAGAAAGAAGAAGTAAAAACTTTGAAAGTTATTAAAACATGGAATTTGGAAAAATTATCAAAGAACTGCAAAGCTATTGACTGCAAGTACATGAATATACAGAATCAAGCGAAAAACTGATGGATCAGTAAATATCGTGCCTTCAATTGAATTCCTCATTATAGTAAGCTGTGATTTTTTTATGAAGTTGGCGACACAATTCTAGAGAAAACACTTGTCATTAACTGTCAGTACTGATCATAACACAACATTAAAGTTTAAAGTAGATGCTGAAAGTGCTCTCCTACAGCTTGAATACATAAGCGTACCCTGCGTTTCATGTTTTCAAACCCATTTGCTAAGATGCTCAAAGTGCTCTCCTTCAGCTTGAATACATAAGCGTACTCTGCGTTTCATGTTTTCAAACCCGTTTGCTAAGTGTTCGGGGGTTATGTTAGCACACACATCTGTAATGCCCGCACGAAGTTCTTCGATTGTGTGACGCGTAGTTCTAAAAACTGTGTTTTTCATGTGCGGATAAATGAAGTAATCCATAATTGTGAGATCCGGAAAATTCACAATCCGATTATCGAAAAACTGCTGCAGGAAAGTCATTGTTTGATGAGCTGTGTGGGCAGTAGCATTGTCTTGCTGAAAAAACCCTTCTGTAAGTTCATCATCATGTAGTTGATTAATGAAAGGTTCTAATAACTCATTTCGGTTTCTTTCAGCAGTTACTGAGTCGTTAAAAAATATTGGTCCGATGATACGCCTTCTTGACACTGCTAGCCAAACACCAATTTTTAATGGATGTAATGGAGTTTCCACAAATTCATAGTGATTTTCTGCTGACCATATTCTCATATTCTGTTTATTTAAATACACTGAGAGATGAAACCAGGCCTCATCGGAAAAGAAACACTGTTCTTCTGTGAAAATCTACTGGCCTGAGTTCGTGGAATGCTTGAATCTTATATGGATAAAGCTTTAAGTCTTTTTTAAGAATAATGTGACATGTTCCCACTGATAGCTGAACCTCTTATGAAAGTTTCGCAATAGATTTCTTGGGAGAGTGTTTCATTCGATCCCGAACATCTTCAATGCAGGCTGCAGTCCTTTTCTTAGCTGCTCCGCTCCCTTTTTTGCGATCCTGTTTCACGAAATTTAAGAACACAAGCATGAATATGTTTAACTAGCTGTTCATAAGTAATAGCAAAATTAGGAAACTGCTGTCGAAACTTCTGTACACACTGATTAATTGAATAAACTAACTGTCCATTTTCTATTCTACCAGTTTGAAAATAACTTTCAACAATAAATATTTTCTGCTGTAATTCTGACATTTTGAATCAATTGAAAATACAAAGTGTCAATTTGACATTTGTTTAATTAAATAATTGAACAGCTATAAGTGCTGCAAATCTTAGGAGAAAAAAACAGTGAAATCAAAGCCCACTTTAATGAGGAATTCAATTGAAGGCATGGTATTATTGTGTATGCGCAGCATTTTTTAACACAAGGTTTAAAATTATACACACAGAATCTTCTGAATTTGCATAAGTTTAATGTTTCCAGAAAAATTAAATATAAAAAAAACATTAATAATTAAATTTATGTATCAACCGAGTGGATAACGAAATGAATACAATAAAAAGAAGAGACCCTAACTCAAGAAAAATTCGAAAGACAAGTTTCATGAGGATACTAAAATATATCTGGAATAAGTTAATAAAGCTTTTCACTAAAGGTAACAGAGTGGAACATAACGACACCCCACATTTCCACCCCAGCTAAACCCCCTCCTGCTTTCACCAACAGCCATGACGGAGAGTGACACTTGTATTGTGCCGGCTTCCGGTTTCCCTTTTGTTTTTAGACGTGATTCTAATTTGCTCTAAGTGTTTCGTCCATTATTATTCTAAACTAGTGTTTAGTACTGCAATGGCGATAAATTTAAATGTGTATATGTAGTAAATACTGCCGAATGTTGGTGGTTTAACTCGAATTTGTAATCTATAGTCTGCGCTACACTCTATATACATACATATACGTATAACTTAGGGAACGGTGTAACGGAACGATGAAATTAGTCATAAAGAAAAAGTTGTTAAAGAAATTCAGAAAACTAAAAAAGGAAGGCGGAAATGAAGAAATTAATAAAGGTAATAAATAAGTAATTTCAAATGAGCTGACTATTTGATAGAATGTTTTGATCCAATAGATAAAAAAAAGATAAATCGCCATTCATAAAAGAATAATCTGGAACATTTATAACAATAAAGTATCTGGGATTCATGAATACACCGCGACAAAAAACATCCTCATGAATAAAACTTAGAGTTCTAATTATACAGGAAAAACTAAATATTATTCGAAATCCAACAAGGCGTATATTAGACATTTCGAAATTTGTTTGCTTCTTTTACCAAAAGCGAATGATAAAAAACGTACAGTCAATTGACATTCAAGGACAGCTAAAAATTATTTTCAAAATATACCTTACATATTTACATAGTTAGTTCACAAGGATATCAGAAACTACTACCATAATTTTTAAACCGACGACAATAATTCAACGGTTCATTTGATGTAATTAAATAAATGGCGTTTGCAATCCAAGAACATATTAATGATAAATAATATTAAAGGGTTCTTGTAAAATCAGAATCCTCGAGACATTTCAGACGTGATTTTTTCATTCCAAAATAATTTAAAGCAAAACTGAGACTCCTCTTTCTTTCTAGATTTAATATTACCTAAACAATAAAGCATATACTAATCACTCGGCTAATTCATTGAGTTAATTAAGCCTGCAAGAGTCTTTTAAATGGCACAGCGAACGAATCAAAACTCAAACAATTATTTATAAGAACAGTGAATGCAAAACAAGCATGAATAAAGATTCACAAACACGCAGAAAATTGAAAATAAAAGAAAGAAAAACCCAAACCGAAAGAAGCAGCAAACTGTTGTATTAATTACTGTAGAGAAGAGGTTGTTGCAAAAGGTGTTTTATTCATATCTCTATTTCA
The DNA here is from genome assembly GCA_036172665.1 of Prosopocoilus inquinatus. Taxonomy (NCBI): domain Eukaryota; kingdom Metazoa; phylum Arthropoda; class Insecta; order Coleoptera; family Lucanidae; genus Prosopocoilus; species Prosopocoilus inquinatus. The sequence goes on from CM069870.1 coordinate 50,828,637, forward strand.
TGGTCAGGCAACAAACAATTAGCAGCAATGTTTGGCATTTAATTAGGAAACTAATTTCCTAGAAACACAAAATTAGCATTAGGTAAGACCTTGCTAGGACCGGTCCTTATTTATAGACCTGTCGTAAGCCTGAAACGATCAAGGACTCCTCAGACTCTTCAATAGGGCCTGCCCAATTGAGAAATGGGGCTCAGCAAAGGAGGTGTACTATTTCATAAGCGGACAACACAAGAAACTATACATTACATATACTGGTTACCAACAAACATGTCCGTATTCTGAACAATTTCTATTCAACAGGGTTCGTGGGAAAATGGCTCATACAGACAAAATAATTGAAACACACAAGCGAAAGTGGAAATTTCAGGATATAGCACTCAGAATACATTGACATAAACAGTAAGGTCATAATATGGATAATGAATTAAAAAATACGAATAAACAAAAATAGGGAACATTTCTTAAGAAGCTGCAGCATATAGGAATAATAATTAAATGAAGATAAGTATGTATATAAAACAGAAAGCCACAAAAATAATGCAATCTTATTTCGTTATGTGATAAGAGCATAGTTATAGAGAAACTAGTAGTAGTAGAAGCGTTTGTAAAAAAGGTGAAGTTATGTAATGCAAACAAATATGCAAGAAATTTCAAAACTATAAAAAACTAAAACAACGAAAAGAAAAACACAAACAAGTCGGAAAGGTTACAGCGGACGGATTTGTTTTTCGTCTTCAGGAGAATAGGCAAGCCTCAAAAGCATATGGAACGTATTTTATCAATGGCATAAAACGCAATTACTTAAGAGTATTATTTCCTGTGGTAATTTTTCTTTGAGTTTCTTTTTTAGAAATATTATAAACAGGACAGGAAGTTTCTATTAAATACAGAAGCTCGTATTACTTCACTGCAGTAGAAAAAGTTAAAAAAAGTACAAAAATAATGAAGCTGAGTTTAAATAAATGTAATTATTTTCATGTGAAAACTGAAAGAAGATAGAAAAAAGGAAAATATTCACTTAAAGGCTTCCTTTTTCGCATAATTAAAAAATGCTTCAAGGTTTTATCTTTTTTATATAATTCAGAGAAGTGAACGTTCAAATAAATATGCAACTTTAAGCGGTGATTTATTAAAAAAATTACTTAAAAGTCGTTGTGAAATGGATTAGCGTTTCTCGTCAAACGTAAATCCGTCAAAAACAAATTTATATTCTTTCTGATTATTAATTAACTTTGCTTACTTAACACGAGATGAAATGATGTAAGCTCAATATATATTCGGCTAGTGGTTAAAAATAAAAGTGCTTCTCAGAATTGCGCCAGTCAAAGGTATCGTTTTTTACTTGTGGTACGGCTGGGCGAAGGTATTTCTTTTTATTTGTCCCTATAATTAGTTGTTTTATGACGTATGCTAATTTGCTGGTAAACATAATTTAAACTCCAAAAAATAAAAAAATGCATGTGTTAAGAGCTTCCTAAAAAAAAACTAGCAAAAATTCGAATGAGTTTTTTAGAATTTGTGATAAACATATCAAAGCGTAAATTGTGCGAAATAATGAAATACTCGAGTGAGTTTATGCGTGGCTGAGAAACTCTATTAGGTTTGCTAATTAGTGCAGGTATATTGTCGCCAGTTCAAATCTGGGATTTTTTCCTATCTTGACCTTCCATCGCTTAGATGATTCAAAATTTGTCTGAACTTCTTTTGTTTCTTTTGCCAACTTTTACGACTTTGCTTCAGATACCTAGTAGTCACTACAGCAGATGGGGAGAAGCAAAAACGGATATTATACTGTTTAGTAAACAAGCTAACCACAATTGTATGCATAGTGGGGATGTTTTACTTCTTGTTTCCACCAGTATATAAGATTATCAAGCTTGATCAGTTGTCATTTAATTAAAGAAATACTGTCTGGTTAGTTATTTGTTACTCGCTATAACATCATGTCAAAGGTAAGTCAATATTTTTTAGAAGTTTAGCAACTTTATTTTTTTAATTTATTTATTTTTTGTTTTAATAATAATAGCAACATAAAACATGTAATTGTAAATAAAAGTAGCATCGATCTGTTAAATGAAAAAAAGGCTTATATCCGCAAACAATAAATGGAAAAAAATTAATATATTTTAAATATTTTAGAAGCCCCAAAAGTTCACAAAAAATTTGAATTGAATTTTGAAAATATTCTTAAGGTATTTAAGTGGTTTAAATATTAATTTTTTTTACAAATAAAATCAAAAAAGATATATATATATATATATATATATATATATATATATATCTTTTTCAAAATTTCTAAAATATCTACATGTATATATATATATATATATATATATACATGTAGATATTTTAGAAATTTTGAAATATATCTGTTTCATTCTTGGGTGTATGTATTTACCAAATTTGATAATATTAAAAAGGAATATTTACAGATCTTTAGCTACCGACAGCAATCGTTAGTAATATTTAGTTTAATGATTAACAACTTTCCCGATTTCTTTATAAAATACAGTCTTTTAATATAAAAAATTAAAAAATAAATGAATAAAATGAAGTCCCTGCTTTTGTCGCTCGTTGTCTGCAGTCACATGATGATGTTCAAATGCACATTAACGTATACCTTTTTAATATCAATAGTCATATGACTGCAATAATCGAGAGAACCATCAGTAATAATTTATATTTTTATTATTTTTTTGTAATTTTTAATTTTGCTCAAAATTTTTAATTTTTTTTCATATAAGTCACTACCTATCAACTGTTTTTTCAGATATTGAGGCTTCAAGGTTGACAATTTGAAACTGTTAACTTGCAGTACAGCTCTATCCACTTTTTTATCTTAGTTTTTCATAACGATGCTATTAGATAGTCCTATTATTTATCTATATCACTTAAATAAAACTTAAATTATTTCATATGTAACTTACAAGTGTTAAGATGCAACTTTAAAGCGTCTTGAAAACATTTGAGTTTTGGCAAGCGATAACTTATACGAAAAATATGTCAAATTTAGAGCATAATTCAAGATTACAAAAAAAATTGGGGTGCCATTTAAAAAAACATAAAGTTAACACTCGCCCAGTTTTTGCCATCATCCTGTAATTTTTAAAGTATTTCCTAGAAGAGGCAAAAAAATAAGACAAAATTGAAGGGTCCGAGCGTTTTTTGAAAAAATTGATCGTCTTGAAAATTATCGAATTTATCCGTTATTTAGTTTTCACACTGTATAAATTCCTACAATTTAATACAACAAGAAGAGTACGTAGGTAAAGTCTATGTAAATTCCTATTCCTAATTCCTAAGAAACATTAACTTTTTATTAATAATAGAAGAGACAAGAACGTGTTTAAATTAATGAAAATTAATATTTTTAGTTTATTTTGTCGAAGATATTAGCAATATTTAAACGTTTAACAATAACCAAAATTCTTCAAATAATGATTAATTAAAACTATTTTATATGACTATTAATTAATGACATTAGTGGAAGGAGAAAGTTCAAACAAATGCTCTGGGGTAATATTTTTAATTCTAAGGTTAAATAATGCCTATAACAGTTTTGACTAATGTTAGGACATTATTTTGAAGCATTTAAATGTTTTTGGGAATAAAAAATATTTAAAGACAAGATTACAACAACAAACAAAGAAACAAGAATAACTCAAACACTAAATAAAAGCAATGAAAAATAATCATGCACTGTGATCAATAAAGTTTCACTGTGCCTCTATACAATACTTTTTTATTGTCCACATAGAGTTGTGTAGAAATTATTATTGATATTCTTACGGATAGTAAACGGCTATTTCGAAATGAAAGATGGATAATATTTTGAAAATATTTTAGGTGCAGACCTTCAATCATTGTTGATTACAATGTATTTCATAAATGTTCAAAGACCTTTCCGCCATTTAACATTTCATTGTTCATTACTTTTATTTAGTGCCTGTGTTTTCCTTATTTATATATTTGTTTTCTATATTATTCTTTTAAATATCAGATTAAACAGATTAATGTCATTCTATTTATTTCAAAAAGAAAGGTGTTACTCGATAGCTGTTGGACTTCTAGACTCGTTTTTAACTTCAGTTAATAGATTTATTTGATAATAACTCGAGAACGAAAACAGTTATCAATTTCGGGTTTTTACCAAAATGTTCTCCTGTTTGAATGTTTTGTAATCACTGTAGAAGAAGTACGCCTTTTCGTTTAAATTTTTTTGGGAAACTGGGAAAAACTATTACGTTTACAAATAGCGCCCTCTAACTACTTTATAACAAAGTAGTCGGAGTCGTTGAATAGAAATTTTAAATCAGCTTAAAATTTCCTTTCAAAGGAGCCGAAGTTCGTTAATTTCTGATAAAGAGTATAGAAGATATTTTTTTAAGTAAATCATTCAACTGTTTTCTCTACCTTTATTATCGGTGATACGATAATAAGTCTAGAATCAAAGTTGTGCAAAATTAATTCAGCTTTCTAATGATGCTATCAAAGCTGCTGCTTATTCTGAGACCTTTGCCAGTAAAATTAATTTTTATTGATGGCCCTATTGATTGCCTCCTTGCAGTCCACTCGGATACTTACTAAAAATATTTTCCTTGAATTTCTCTTGGCTACTTTAAATATATTTTTTTTTCTCCCGAAGCTGTAGGTATTACGGTTAGCTGTATATCACCGCTCGCCGCACATACTGAGACATCCGGTATATCAATTGAGAAAAAAATATTCAATCCAGTAATAGGACTTATCAATCAAAGTGGTTCATTTAATTTCTTTTTATTTTTTATTTGGAGTTAACTAAATCGTTTCCACTACTTTTTAAATAAAATACTTGTGTTATCAGAGCTGTATGACTCGACGTTTATTTACAAAAACAAATTGCAAATGTTTGTTACAAAGTGTAAGAAAAGGTAAAACAGGTTACCGTAGTGAATGTTTATTGGTTAATTCGTCACTTCTCTGTCAGTTTTTCGCAAACTTGATACAAGAAATATCATCGTGTCATACGGGCCTAAAGGCCAACACACACGATGCATTTTACCTTACGTTTTGCCTGCTCATTTTTAACAACTTTAAGAAAATTGAGCTTTTTGTGAGCTTCAAATGATAAATATGGTAACGTGTTAGATAAGGAAGGTCACGTGTCTACCGTTTTGCTCACAAAACAATCAATTTTGGTTGAAGTTGCAAGCTTTTTGTTCGCTTGTATAAGCTAATTTTGTAAATGTATAAAATAAGAATTAGTTTAAGTAAACTAGTACTTTAATATTTGAATTAAGAAAGGTTAGGTACTGTCAAGTTGACAGCAAAATCTATATTTAGCTAAAACATGAAATATTATTTCATAGCCGACCTAGACCTGAAATTTATTGAATCTTTTGTAATGTAGAACTTAAGTAATTATGAGGGGATATTATATAAATTATTAACAGGCTGTTAAAATTTAGAGGTGCTTCAAAATTTAAAACAGTCTTTTGATTGATTGTTACCACAGCAACAAAATTTAACACCCCTTTAAATTTAACGCTTTTGTACAGAATAGGTAAAGACCTTGAGAAATTTAACAAAATTCGATAAAAAACACAAAATATTGTAACAACACCCGAAGAATAGCCATCGTACTCAACAGAGAAATTATGGATTTTTCGGGAAATTACGTATGTATTTCCTGTAATTTCGTCTACGTACGATTTAAATTTAAAAAGTAAGTAGAATTTTACAAAAATATATATTTCAATTTACGAAAACGATATATCGTAGATAATCACAGATAATAATAATTGGCGCTCAAAAGCGTTTTGTCTAAAAAAAAAAACTAGATTTGAATCTTAAACTAAAATCTGGTATAAATTTGAAAAAAAAACAGTACATTTACTATTAAAATAAACTGAAGGTATCGTTTAATAATGACTAAATTTTTTATAATGGGACATTTACGGCAAAGATTTTCGAATCGGGACATTTATACGTCCCGAGTAATCTCTCGGGGACAACGGGATAACGTCTTCATAAACGGTACTGTCCCGTTGAAAACGGGACGTATGATCACTTTAAGAATAGGCCCCTATGGGTGTTAATGCATGAAATTTTTCATTTTGGTAGATAAATGCATATCCGCAAAAGTGTTTAGTTAGATTCGATACAGAGGGAATTAAAATTTTTCGCTGTGTGATATTGCTACTCAGCGAAAAATTTTACGGAGTTAAACTCATTCCCTCCGTAATTTGGAGACTAAAATCTGATGTTTCATTACTTCTAGCTAAAAAAATATATTCTTCATTTTCTCGAATAAACATGTATCCCCGGAAATAGTTAAAATTCAGATACAATTATTTGACTCTGAGAAAATAAAAATTTCCAGGCACCCATAATTGAGTGAAGTTTTATTTACACATATTAAGACTTTCATTTATATAAAGTGGAAGTATTAATCGATATGTGTTAAGAGCTTTTATATATATAAGTAGTCACATTTAGTTAGGTAACATACAACAAATAGGAAATTACCTGTTTTATCTACTTCTTCGAGTTAAAAAATTGAGTACCTTATATCTAACACTTTCTGCGAATGGTCTTCGGAGAACTACCGTAAAGAGTTAAAAAGTAGTTCTATTAGGACCATCATTTTTCCCTGTGTGTGTTTTACCGTTTGCGAATAATCCCATAGCGTGTATGAGGCCTGTAGGTGTAGATATCATTATTTTATGTGAAAAACTAAAATCAAGATGCTAGTTTCAGATATTTTTATTCTTCGTTCTGATACTGGCCGTTGCATTTGCTTTGCCTGCACCGGAGGAAGCCGAAACACTTGAAACTGCAGAATCCGCCCGAAGAGGCTGGGGACATGGAGGTGGCTGGGGACATGGAGGCGGCCATCACCATGGAGGCCACAGAGGACATTGGGGATAAAATTCTGTTCGAGATTCATCAAGAAGCATTGCATTAATAATAATTATCACATAATTTCAAAACTGTATTAATTTGTTTAAATAAATATATTTGATTTATGTTTAAATAAATAAATTTGGTTTAAATCCCCTTTATATTTAAATAAATAAATCAATTTGATTTATATCTTTTTGTAGAATTGGATGGAGAAAGTAAAAAAAAACACTCTTTATTTATTTATATAACTATTTAAGTAAACTTATTAATCAAAAATAAAATTTTGCGTTTGATATTCAATTATTATTAGAACTATTAGCTTGAAAGGTCTTGTACTAAAAGTACCGAAGATACGAATCACTAACGTTCCAATATATCTACTATATCTGTTACCCAAATTATCAATGTATTTTAATATTCTTTAAAGTGGGATGCACACTTTTTTGTTGGTCGAGAAACTTATTGCTTTTGAGGTAATTTCTACACCCTCCATGTATCAGGTTGAAATGATTCCATTAAAAAACCTATCCCAATAAATCAAGTCAAGTTATTCCATATTTATGGGCCATTAAGTTGCATGGCAAAAATGAAATTATACTGCACATTCTATGACCAGTGTTAGTAGAAGCCCCGATGTTTGCTTCCTGCAAAAATTGAATTTTCAATTGTAATGTTACTGTTATACTTTTGCACGTACAGAAGTGCAGTTTTAAATACCAGAAAGTGTCGATTAAATTGAAAAAAATTGTTTTTTACGTCTGTACAAAATTAAAATCTCTACGAAATTAATACGTAAATTTGGGAATCCTATCACGTAAATTCTTAATTACATCATATGTTAAAAATAGAGTAAAATAACACGTATGAGCGAATCATATAGCAAATAAACATGTCCGAACTTGTTGGGTTTTCAACAAATAATTTTATTACAGAATTATATTTGAATCAATAGCAACATGGATATTGATTACATTTTATTAAATAATATGATATTTTTAACCCAAATTCCGTAGCAGTGTCACGTCAAAAATTAGGACAAATAAATATGAAGTTTGTGATCTACTGCAAGTAGAAGAAATCCGAGAGACGCGGTTCCAACCGGAAGCCAGGAATTCAACCATGGACGACGGCCGCGGAAGCCTTCAAGTTAAACCAAATATGAAGTTTGCTTTGAAGTTTAAAGTTACATAGAAATTTGAGAAACACTAATCTAAAAATAAATGTTTTCATTTAAAAATGATAAAAAATAATTAATAAACAGAGATTTCTTCTGATTTTAATGAATAGTAAAATTGTAAAATTTTTGTCGTACACTAATAAATCCTATTTTTTTTTATTTCTAGAAATTTGATAAAATATTCTTGTACACAGCAAACATCCACAAATCACAGTCAAAACACAAATTATGTTGCTACCTTATACACTGTATTTATTATTAAGTATTTCTAACGCATAACAAAGAAATAATTGCGGTTTCGGTCATTACACTCATCCACTCGAGATATATTCTAAAACCAATCAGAAAAGTAGTATCATAACTTTAAAAAACTAGTGTTAACCTTGAGCACCTGAAACTTGACCATTAACGAATTCTCTAAAGATGGCCTTACATTGTATAAACGGCGGAATGCTTGACTCCAGCGGTCAGGTTCACCTCTGCATTTCAATTAGAATGATATTTGAGGGGCCGTCTAACGTTTTGATGTCTATAAGTTGAATTCTCTTAAGGCAGTTTGCTCGGTCTAGAAATCGTCTTTTCCATTTTCTAAGTATTTTTTATTAAAATCTTACTAAATTTACGCGAAAATCTGAACTCAAAAAGAAAGCAGGCGTCCGATATGGTTACAGCAAATGCCTCAGAAGTTTCGGCCATTTCATTTTCAAAAATCTGAGCTTTTTCTTTCAAAAGAAAAACAAATTAATAATTATAGCATAAAATCACAACGTATTTTTTGGCCAAGAAACTAATAAGTACCGAGTGCCATCTATTGAACTGAAATGCAATTTTTTTTTTCATCGTCCAGAAACATCGCCAAAAATTAATCTTTTCAGAGTTAGTTGAAATAGGTTCAGTAACTGCTGTGTGCCTAAAAATGGGACAAAAGAATTCTTTTTCATTTTTTTTTCTTTGTTTACTTATTTTGATTATATATACTATTTTGATTGTGTACAGTCATCAGAAATCTTTGATGTGTGGCTTACAAATTTTCCGCGTTTTTAAATCTTATTAGCTCTGATTATATACGCAAACTGTTAACTCGCTTTAAATCTAAGGCACCTGGATTTGACAATATCAATAGAGTTAGGATTGAAATGTGCTGCCCGTTAGTATTGCCGTATGTAACACACCTTATCAATTCCTGTATTATTGATGGTATCTTTCACAGAGCGTTGGAAATACACTCTCATTAGACCAATACCGAAGACAAAAAACCTCACTGATATGAAACAGCTTCGTCCAATAAGCTTGCTTCTTTTGCTGTCAAAACTACTTGAGTGTACTATAACTGAACAGCTTACCAGTTATGTAAACACTAACGACATATTACCTAATGTACAATCTGGCTTTAGAAAAAATTACAGTTGTGAAACGGCCTTGCTGAAGGCAACTGATGACATTTTGCATGCTTCAGATAACACTCTTATAACAATTCTCACGTTATTTGACTTCAGCAAGGCATTTGACACTGTACAGCATGATGTCTTATATATGATACTCCGTCATATTGGTCTTGATAATGGTGCATTAAACTTGATTAAATCATATCGTTACAATCGCAGAGTGTCCTAATTGAAAACGTTTTATCTGCACCCCTCATTTTAACTCAAGGCGTACCTCAGGGTTCCGTAATCGGTCCCTTGTTGTTCACTATCTACACATCAAAATTTTTATCCTCAATACAATATTGCTCAGTTCATGTTTACGCAGATGATATCCAACTCTGTTTCTCATTTAAACCCTCAGAGTAGAATAGTGCTTTGTTGAAGATAAATGCTGATCTTAACGCTATATCAACAATATCCTTAGATGATTCGTTTTTTCTAATCGCTTCCAAATCTCAAGTAATGCTATTTGGAAAAGCAAAGTGTTCCAATCAGTCAAATGTACTTAATGTTCACATTAATGGTGTCAAAATTCCTCACGTCTCTACTGCTAAAAATTTAGGATTAATTATGGACAACACTTTGAGATACCGCAAACAGATTTCTAAATATATTAGTAATTCCTATTTACACCTAAGAAAATTGTTTCCCTTTAGACATTTCTTAAACGCTGATATAAAGAAACGTTTGTGCGAGACCTTCGTCCTCTCTCAATTCACTTACTGTGTCCCGATTTATCATCCTGCTATTGACGTTTTTACAATTAATAAAATTCAAAAAATACAGAATTCTTGTCTCGATATATTTACGGAATCAGGAAATTTGATCACATTTCCCATAAATTAGTTGAATCAAAATGGCTCAACATGAAGAATTGCAGAGAGTTACAAACCTTATGTTTATTCCATAAAATTATTCTATGCAAAACTCCGCCGTATTTATGTAATAAAATTTGCTATCGCTCTGATGTACATAATGTAACCACTCGATTTCGTGGTCTCATATCACCACCGCCACACAAAACTTCGCTCTATGAAAGATCTTTTACATACGCAATCTACGCAAAGTATAATAAACTGCCATCAGATCTTAAAATGTTTGGTTTACTTCCCTTCAAAAGGAGTTTAAAGGGGAAACTAGTTTCATTTCAACAAACTTAAATACACTGAAACTGTACCAATTTTCTTTTATTTCTCTCTTCGATTTTTCATATTTGCTAGTGCACAATGTTTTTATCTTTTTTTTTCGCATGTTAGCTCACAATTTAGTTTAAACATTTTGTTTTGCTCTCTTAGTTATAGACAATTTTATTACTTAACTTTACATTTAATTTATCAAGGCTAAGTTTAATAGCAGAGAAGCCTAGGCCGACCTGAACTTCGCCTTGTGATTGTGTAACGTTTCCTGCATTTCACTTTATTTTTTGTTTTGTTTTGAGAACACAATCAAGGCATCTACATATTATTATTATTATTGGATATTAAGAAAATCTTTAACTATTCTAGGTATCAGATATTTGGAATTTTTTTTATTTTAAAATAAATCTTGATGAAAGAGAAGTATACAGAAGTTTTTAGTGCCACTAGAGATTTTTTTTCCTTGTAAGTGGTAACATTACTTCAGATGAAAGAGTAAAGAAAGAGAAAGCAAAAAGTGTTACATTTACTTACATAGTTTTAATGTTTGTTACTGAATATTGATTAAAAAAGACTTTTGCTACCTCCACATAAGACATAAACTTATGTTTGATTTATTTACAAAAATCTTTTTTAATAACTTGTTTCTATGAATGTATTTTATACAAGTTAAAAAAATATCAATATCGGAATCACTGCACATTTAATTGAAATGAACCTCCGCCCACAATAATTTTTATATCCGTAGATACGTAATTCGGCAGCTAAGCATGTCTAAATGACCTATCAAATGACATGGCATTTATCTTATCTATTAGGATGTAGATTTTTGTTAGGTTTAACATTTTTATGATTTTTGTGATTAGGTTGTTTTTAGACATTTCTTAGTGCTTTTAAGTTGGTAGCGTACTGAAGATGACAGCTTAGCTGCCGAAATACGTATCTACGGATATATAAAAATTATTGTGGGCGGAGGTTAATTTCAATTATCTCTTAAACCACAGTCTCCTTTACTATTTTACTGCACATTTGCTTGCTTTTTATTTTTAGACTTCGAACAAGCGCCTATAATGCCTTAGCGCAACCCTTTTAGCTACGCCACTGGTTGCCTATCCCATTATCGATATTTTTAAACATTCATATCCTGAAAACTACGCATTGCAAAAAAAGAAACTAAAATTATACTTGTGCTCTGTCGCCACCTAAGCTGGTGATGATAGCGGCCCTTTTGAATCATACTGTACATACATTAAAATTTAAATTCCAAGTTAGACGTTAGATGACATTATCGGTAAAAAATCATAATCACTTAAATTATGTACATATATCAGAACAGGAAATGGCTTTGAAAATTTTATTTTTTTTGTTTTCCTCCCTTTTCTTTGCTTTATCAAGTTGGTACTTTGGTAGGGAAAAGGCAAAGGTTTCTAAAATATAAAGGTTATCTTAGTTTTTGCAAATGCGTACATGTGTATTACTTTACGTGATCTTTTCTTATGTGCCTCTACAAAAGACAGCTAACGTTAACTTTTAGCTCAAACGTTTTAAATTATAAATTATTTTGTTTTGTTTGTCTTGATAAAAATTGAAAGCAATAGTAATAATGAAAAATCACACTGCGTAAACTGTGTAATAAAATAATAGCTACCAACATATTAGCGGAGCTATTAAAATTTTAAATTGTGAGAAAATATATTGTTTTAATAAGAATTCCCGCGCACCGTTGTGAGCCAGTGACATCACAATTTACCTCAAATGTTCCCCGTGCCTATAAGCATATAATCTGCATCCAACATAGCAAGTATACACTCAGAAAACAAAATGCATCGAATCAATTGACGTTGACTGCATTTAATTAAATGAATTTGTTAAATTTGGCTTTTTTGGTTGATCCAATGCATTTTTTTTTCTTAGATCAACCAAAAAAAGCCAAATTAACAAATATTTTTGATTAAATATAGTCAACAGCAATGGTTTGGTTGATCCAATGCATTTTATTTTCTGAGTTTAGAAATTTAGATGATCTTTATTTTTAGTAGCTTTGGGAAAAAGTAAGGGAACTGACATTTCGGTCATGGATGGCCGTTTAACACACTTGACAGCCGTTTTGTTTATTTTAGGTTATATTTATTTTTTTTTACTCAAGCCCAGACAAGTGAACATCAATTGGAACAGTCTGAATCTAAAAGAAAATAGGAGTATTTTTTAAAGAAGCTAACTACATTTCTGTGCAATAATTTGAAGTACAGTAATTAATATTTTTACCGTCGTTTAAATCAGGGTTCCGTTAGGTACAGTTTTTAAGGCACTTTTAATGTTTTCATTTGACTGTGTTCTAGTGTTTCTTTATCCTGAATTATTCGCGAAATGATCTGACAACACCTTGTAATATGGCCCGTAAAACAACCAAGTGACGTTATTGATTTACAGAATAGGCGATACGCTTTTTTCGTATCGTTGTTTCTATTCTATTAATCTATTTACTATCACTTTCCGACAAAGGTAATTTTATTTCCCGCGTTTTACATCGTTTCTGTGTTAGATAAGTTCGCCGTTTTTGCTTAGATCACTTTTACACAAGCAATTTTACTCATCTGGGTAGTCTGTTTAAAAAGTACGAAGTGTGCGGTCGCCCTTAAAATATTTGTAGTACGCCGGTGCCCGTGAAATTAAATATGCTGTGCGAATGAGGCCTTATCCGAGTGTACGCTTGTGGCTGTGTCAAACTAACACGTAAGTCAATCCAAAATGAAGATCAGTGAGAGAAGAGTCAAAGGAAAACATTTAGGTGGTAATTCCGTCTTCTACTTTTTTCGTTTGTGTGTAGAAATGCAGGAACACATGTCGAACGTATGTTTCTTCTAAATACACGCGAAAAATAGTGATATGCCCGTTTGAAATAGAGTTCAGCTCTAAGCGAGCATATAGCCTTAATACGAATCGCAAAGATACAAAAAAGTTAATTTCTTCTAATAAGCATAAATGATTGGCAAGAGTTCAGTAGCATATTTTATGAAAAAAAATGGGTTGTAATTCCAATTATGTGCAAGTTCGATGATCCATCATCTCTGATGATCCACTTAAATTGTAAATTTGATCAAAAAATTTAACACCTAAATTAAGTTACTTAATTTTTTAAGGCATGAATAATGTTTTATTTTGAACTCTCTACGTGTTCAATTTGTTTTGACATCTAAGGGTACTTTTAAATCTAAAGTCTCCTTCAATTTCGTTATGAAATTGATCCTAGGGTGCTCCTAATCTACTCTACTTTTCTAATTTTTAAGCAGTGCAACAACTATAACGACTATCAAATTATTATCCGTGACTTTAGCGACTAATTTAAAACTTAATTTTATAATGACTTATAGACTATCCAATGCGAAGCCAAATTTATTAAAAACTGAATGAGAAATATCAAGTTAACAAAAAAAAACATTTCTGTGGTAGCCTGCCTCTTACTTTAGAACAAAAACGACATCAAATTTATCATCGTGTCATATGGAACTAAGACCAGGTCTTTTCATCTCTGATTAACTTTAACCGTTGATTAATTGTTATAGAAACAGTTGTCTTTATAATTGTAAATATGGGAATAAATCAACGATTAAAGTTAACGAGAGATGAAAATATGGACCCTAAGACACATTTTTAAGTTTAAACTTTTGATTCCTATTTTTAACATATTGATAATGTTTAAGAGAGCCCGCTTCATGGGGCTCATAGAACCTATATGCTACCGAATAATCCGACAACCTGATCAGAGTGGTCACTATTTTTATGTTCTATATGGGGACCACTATGAGATTATTGAGATAAAAGGTCTATTTATTATTGAGATAAAATGTCTATTTATTATTCTGCACTAGTGTACACCATAGTATTTGTGTCTTGTTCTCATACATTAATATGAGATGAAGATACTTTGAGTGTGCACTAGTGCAGGCTAACAAACAGACCTATAAGGTTTATTCCTACATGGTCCCAAATAGTTCGGAACTACACTGCGGTTAAATACAACACTGTTAGCAAAATCAGTAGTACAGTTCTGTTTTAGGACCGAGAGAGAGACTGTTCTGATTTAGAACAGGAAGGAACCTATAGCAAATCCAGTAATGAACTAATTTTATTGCACATGCGAAATACAATGCACTTCAATGTGGAGTTGAACTGGAAGAACACATTGTTGCACCATGATCTTCTACGACTTTAAAGTGATATAAAGATTCCTCGAGTGTTTGATAGCACACCGGATGTAATTCATGTGAAAGTCAAATCACTGTTGGGAAAGCAAGCTTCAGCAGTAATTCCAGGAAATGTTTCCCCTGTTTGTAAAAAAATAAATAATTCTGCTATCAGATAACAGAGATAACAGAGATACCTTGGTATTGGATCCGCAACCAGCAACAACACATACACCCTGTTGAATGCCTTTTCAGACATAGCAAAATAGTATGTAAAATTAAATTCTTGCAATTACTGACTCTCTCGTAAATTTTAGAGCACCACGGTTAAGGAAAATATTGTTCAGCATTTTAAAATGAACTTGATATCATATATAGACCTTTAAACTTTGCAGCCAGTTACCTTTGAAATAGCAAAAACTTTTGAAAAAGCATTTACGCCTGATTTCTGAAACGATAAATAATTTTAGGTAAATATAATTTTTTCTTGACTGATAACTTTATGAAAAGTATAAAAAATTGTTTAGTGCTACGTATACACTTTATCTATAGATAAAGTTTTGACAAACGCTTCTTAGAAGTTATGGTGAGTTTATCTCTACGTAAAGTTATATATCGTTTTAGAAACCGAGCATTATGCCCGATTTTCTCACCTCCTGATCAATTAATCTGTCAAGTATTATCCTTGGAAACCATTGTATCGATGATAGCTTCCGATGATACTACCTGACAGATAAATTTATCTGTAGATGAAGATATCGGGCCTTAGTTTACTAACAGGACAAGTTAGCTACGATTGGAAAATATTGAAAAACTTGTAGAAAGTGACAACTTCATAATTTGCAATTTTTTAACTTCTTCGGAGAGTAACGGGGTGTTATAATACTTCGTAGCAGGGTATTATAATACTCCGTTACAATAATTACCAGACTGCGGAAGTTTAGGCATTTGCCTTTTCTATTTGTTAAACACTACTTTGACAGGAGTTGATTACAAATACGTTTTATGTAGTTACTGTTCAAATAGTAAAGTTTTATAATGCCTATTTTTGCCGATTTTTGGATAAAATCCTTTTTGAGACAAAATTGCCTATAATGTACCTTTTTCCTAAAAATTTTCAGAATATATTTTAAATTTGCATAATTTAGAATTAAAATGATGAAAGGTCGAATGCAACTGTTATTATTGAGAATTAAAATGATGAAAGGTCGAATGCAACTCTTATTATTGTATTAAAAAATGAGGAAGTGACAATTTTTTTAGAATCTTGTACAGTCGCGATCAAACAATTTTTTTTTTTACCGATTTATAGTTCAGTAACTTTTATTACCAGCGTTAACAAGGACGCGGTTACCTTGCAGGAATTTTAATTAAATTGATGTGTACATCCTCTGTGGATACCCCTTGAAGGCAAGAATCGCGGTTATTTTATTCAAAATGTTTAAACTATTAGACTTTTGTTTCTATAAATATTTTCTTTAATACAAATCAGATCTTCAGGGGTCCATTTGAATTTTATTATTAATAATAATCTCTCTTTCACCCCACTTGCAGGAAATTTATCTATATTATTTATGTTTAAACGATTCTAAAGAGATAACTTCGAATTTTTATAAAAATGGCAAAGTAATGAGCATATAAGTGCTATAAGCTATATTGCTATGTGCTATATTAAAAATTCACCTTGTTTTGCAACAATGATAAAAAACATCACGGGCAGCAGCACGAAAGGAGAGAATTGCATCAATTTAATATTAAAAGAAAGCTATCATCAGTTGATCAGACATTCCTTACGCAGTCTATTTCTGAAAAACAAGATCAGTTCTATGCAGACTTGTATAAAAGTATTTGTACAGTTGCGGTCTTTGAAAACTGGTACACTGAGAATACATTGACATCAATGGCAAAAGTTCGTAATTTTGTAAATTATTTTCATCTATTAATGTCAGTGTCAAATTTGACATCCATTGTAGGGTTTAGGGTGATTTGAGGAACGTTTAGAATCTTTAGATTTAAGATTACTCTACACCGTCGAAATATTATATTTGTCAAATGTACCAGTTTTCAAAAACCGTAACTGTACCTCGGAAAAACTTGAAAACCATTTTTAGAAAAATCAAAGGATTATCCATGAGATTAGTGACGAGATAAAAATTTTCTTTTTATTGAGAAATTTTTTTATCCAGTTTCTAGAAAAATGTTCAAGGCGATTAATTTTTTTCTATTCGAAAAGGCTATTTAGAATAAATAATAAAAACAATAAAATAAGTTTCTAGTTTACTTGATTTTCTTGTGATTTAAAATATTCGTATTATGTAAATATTTTGGAGACTGTTTATATTTTATTTGTGCCTATTCTCTACACATATATGAGCCGTTTTTAAAACTTCCGCAGTTTAATAATTACGAAACGGCAAGGAAAACCAAACTTTACTAAGCGCAAACATTGCAAATTTTTAAGTATACAAACATGTAAATATTTGTCGGTCATAGTTAACTTGTTAGTCTAATGCTGCAATTCTGAACCCGATCGTAAGCCTGTAAGGTGTTACAGAGCCATTTAAATACATAGACCGTAAATATGTTACGATGGTTACGATAGTGCTCAGAATTGTAGCACAAGTGCATTTTTCATAAGATTTTTACCGTTTTAAAAGAAAAATTTTAAAGTTCTAAATATGATATTAAGTGCATTTTAAAATTCCGAACAATATTTCCCTTTGCCGTTTTGCTCCAAAATTTACGAGAGAGCCAATAATTGCAAATATTTAGTTTTAAATGCTATTTTTCTAGGTCTGAAAAACAATTCAACACAGTGTAGAATCGTTCAATAGAAAATGAAAGTTAAAAAAACTGATTCATGCTAAATACCCTACAAGCTAACAGAAAAGCAAACAAACGAGCAAATTCTTCAAATACCCGGTGGTGATCACCGAGTCCTTTACAACAAAGGAATATAAGAATATAGAAACGTTTTGAGAACAAGTAGGATATGATATTTGGAGATGATTAAATTCTGATCATGGTAAAAGAATAACGTACGTTCGTTGTGTTTTATTAAAGAAGTAAGGGGTTGGTGAGAGCCGTCAACTATCTATAGGTAGATTCGTAATAATACAACAATGTGCATGAAGAGATATTTTTCTTAATTCAAAGTAACAAAATCAGCAAGACATTTAAGTGCTACACGTGCAAATTAATAGAAATTGAAAACCATGTTGAAGGGTTGTTATTTTTGCGGCATCCCAATGTAATGTAATGTAATGTAATGTTTATTGGTGATAAATACACAAGGTACTACACATGTCATAAAATAAATGTAAATAAAATTTTAGTTGCAATTATATCTATTCTGTAAGCATTTTATATCAATTGTTATGCTTGTTACGATTGATATATAACAAGCATAACAATTACTTTCACAAAAAGCGTATTCTCTTCAACTGATTGTTATGGCGTATTGAACTGTCATTGGTGGATTGCTGTCGTTATGGATTATTGTTAGGTATCTAGGTTACTATTTTCTCAATAACTTGTCGAATATCAGAATTGGATCCTACAAACTGTATATCATTGAAAAGCTTATCAAAAACGCTATGGAATGGAAAATATACAGGGTGTTCTATTTGAAGAAATGGAGTTTTTATTATTTATTCATATTCAAAAAATCGTAGCAAGCCTTGGAACATCCCTTCACGACTTGTCTTGATCTCGAATGATTGATCACAGCCTTGGCATTGACTGAAAAAATAATCTTTAGTGGTTTAGAAATTACGAATTTTTGAATGGAACCTTGCATCCGGGAATTTTCAAGAAAAAATTGACTCACATAAAAAGGTATGAGTGATACGTAAAAATGACTCAAATAGATTTAACGCAAAATTTAGTGTAGAATCCAAAAATGAAGTCAAAATGGGGTGTTTCAATTTAAAAAAAAAACGTAACTTTAATATTTTTATAATATTTGGACATATAAACAAAAATAATTTTAAAATGTGCAGTGGAAGCGCTTCTATTACACAAGAAAAAATTGAGTCGATACCTGGAATAGCAAGAAAGTTATGGAACTTTTACGGAGCTGTGGGACAGCCTGTATAATAAGTTTACAAAATGTTTAATAAGTTGAACGTTAATTGCATACGCGTCTAGGCTTTTGTGATTCATGTTCCTCTGATGATGAGAAACACATTTTATCGGGACTGATTTCTGCCTCCTTGTTGAGATAATTGCTGCATTCCGAATATTTGTTGCATCATCCTCTGTTGTGCGGTTGACGATTTTGATTTTGTTAATCAAGTTGATTCGCTGGTTCAGTAAAATTCGAATATTATTCGTATATATTACTCCTTGACAACGATTCATCATTGCAGGTTTCATCCCATAGCTTTGCCAGCACCATTGGAAAATGGGCTTGACAAAATTCTGATGTATGGGCCTGACAACGGATTATATTCAGTTGATTTTCAGCTTGCATCTGGCTTGGCCCAGAACCAAATTGGCAGTGCCAGTTCATTGCTTATTACAGTTTTCCAACGCCTGAGAGAAGCCACGGGCACAGCCCTTTAACCTTTTCAAATGGAATAACATCAAAGTTCTTGTCATACACAGTACTCACCTGAACTCGCAATGCGCAAATCTGGTTATTAAAAAAATGCTTGGTCGCCAAAGTACTTCAGGAGAGAGATATTTACTGAGAGAATTTTAACTCTATTTCAGAACACGAGTGGTACGACGCTTTCTATTTATATTAACCCTGTGGTATTTCAATTAGACCACGTACGACACTTTGTATTTATAGTAACCCTTTGGTATTTCGCTGAGACCACTCGCAAATAAAATAATTAAATATTTTTTGATTAAAACTGTAAATACGTAAACAAAAACTAATTAATTTACGTACGCAGGGTACTGCTCGCCGTTTAAAGATAAAAAAATTGTAGTGGTATTAAAGAAAAGCGAAAATTATAGCCAATATTATCATCTTAAAATTAATCCCAAATGTTAACTCTTTCGGAATATACCTATTACCTGTTCACCCAGTTTTCTCGACAGTTTATTTTCAATTTCAAGTTTATAATTTTATTTTATTAACACCACCTCGACTGCAGTACTAGGTACAGGGTCGGTCGCAGATGAGTGCTTCTTCGTATTTGGCTTACTGCCACTGAGATTAATAGTGTGGAATTGTAATATTTTTCTACCATCTAACAAATCAAGATTCATGCAAGTAACCTAAGGAAACAAAAACACAGCCTGCTCTGACGAGAAAAAAAGTGAATGCTTAATAATTTTAAATTTGAAAATCAAACGAAAAATCTTTCTGGTCATCTTAGTATGTAGGATTGCTCAGAGCGAAACTCAATATATTTTTCTGCATTTTCGATACATTTTATAGGCAAAGGAAAAGTATAGAAAACAGAACGCTTTCTGGTAAGTTTCTGTATTTGCGGTACGCTTACTCTGCTTTCCACTCTTACTCGTACTGAAACGCATTCGTCACACACAAGTCACACTCCAGAACTGTCACATCGGGTGAATGAACTTTAAACAACCTGGTTAATTATACAGGTATGCAAAAAGTACAAATATTTTGTTTCTTTTTACCCACTTAGAGGTCCAAAATTATAATCTGAGACTAAAAAAATACATTTGTTTTCCTATTCGAGACTAAAAAAATATATTTGTTTCCCTATTCTTAAAGTGACTTTAAATTAAAGCTTCCTTAAAGTCTGATTATGAAAACGGCCATAAAAGGTAACAATTTAGTCTTTCTAATGTTAAAATATAAACAAAATCTAATAAGATAAGATATTGGCCCTCAAACACATCCAAAAACATGCGACACCATTTTTGACCAACTTTGATATATCATATTTCTTCAATTACGAATCTCATCGACCTCATATATGAAACTTTTGCAATCACAAGACTTCACTGCTGAAAGTTTCAGTTTTAATTAACACGTAGCGAATATTATTGTTAAATTTCAGCTTTCATAATATAAATAACAAGAGATCAATTATAAAACGAATTAGAGTTGGCGAGGACACCGAACACGCATGTTTGCATTTAGTTCTTATTCGACCAGTCACTTTTGACGTTTCTATTCAAACTTCAAATTGCATGCGACAGCAAGAAATCTAATGGAATCAGGTCACAGGATCGTGGGAGCAAGTTACTGTTCGTGTTTCCACTGATAATTCGATTGTCATAATATTCACGTAACAAATTCAGTGTTTCAGCAGTGGTATGAATTGTGGCCCCAACTTGCTGAAAAAATCCTTCACGAAGCTCAGTGTTATCGACTTGATTCAGAAAAGATTCCAAAATTTCAGTCTTGTACCGATGAGCACTAAGTATTCCTTCAAACAAAAAAAAAAACAAAAAATGGGACCATGAACCTTCTGCGACTAAGAGTTGTCCACATTCCAACTTTCTGAGGATGCAAAAACGACTTTTTTTTTCAAATACTGATACTTTAAATATATTAAAAATGATTGACAATTAGTATGACGTTATCCAAGACATACTTTTAAACTCCAACGCCAGCTCTAATTCATTTTTATTTTAATCCCTCTTTATTAACATTTACTGACATCAGGAAAATAAATCACTTGATCACATTAGAAAATATACGATTCGTGGCATAAAATGAAAATAATTTTGATGAAATTTTTGATAGTTATAAAAATTAACCACATCAGACAATTAAAATTTGGTAAGCAATTATTATTATTATTACAAATTAGGCGTATACGTATACAACTCACGTTATTATTCTATGATCGTTCCAAACATACCGAGGTGCTTTTTGCTGGAACATTTCCAGCTCTTGTATTAAATAAATATTGTTGGTATGGATCTCAGACTTCCTGTGCGTATTCAACTTTAGGACGGATATACCTACGTGATATAAGCTTTTTGAAGTCTTTAAGATTTCTTGTAGCATAGTTTAAGACCTTACGGAGTTTTATAAAATTTCATGAAATTTCAAAATTGTCGAGTGGGTCCACTTGAATATTCTTATTATTTTCTTTGGTATTAACCACATCAGACAATTAAAATTTGGTAAGCAATTATTATTATTATTACAAATTAGGCGTATACGTATACAACTCACGTTATTATTCTATGATCGTTCCAAACATACCGAGGTGCTTTTTGCTGGAACATTTCCAGCTCTTGTATTAAATAAATATTGTTGGTATGGATCTCAGACTTCCTGTGCGTATTCAACTTTAGGACGGATATACCTACGTGATATAAGCTTTTTGAAGTCTTTAAGATTTCTTGTAGCATAGTTTAAGACCTTACGGAGTTTTATAAAATTTCATGAAATTTCAAAATTGTCGAGTGGGTCCACTTGAATATTCTTATTATTTTCTTTGGTAATTTTTCTTTAATTTAACGAAATTATAATGTAATGCATTGTCCATAAAAAAGAAACAATATTCTTTTAACAAAGGTTTTCCTTTTCGTATAATTACATTTGATTCAAGGTCTCATCTTTTTTATGTAACTCAAAGAAGTCAACGTTCATCTAAATATGCAATTTTAAGCAGTAGTGATTTATGAAAACAAATACGGCTGGCCGAAGGTATCTTCTTTTACTTGACCCTATAATTAGTTGTTCTCTGACGTATGCTAAGTTACTGGTAAACATCATTTAAATTCAAAAAAATTCAAATGTTCTTTATAACCTTAAGAGTTCCTTGAGAAAAAGGCGAACCAAAATTCGAAGGTACTTTTTAGAATCCATAATAACACATCAAAGAGTAAACGAGCGAAATGATGAAATACTCGAGTGGGTTATGCGTGACTGAGAAACTTTATTAGTTTTGCTAATTAGTGCAGGTATGTTCTTTGTTGATAATTTAAATCTGGGATTTTTTCAAATCTTGACCTTCAATCGCGAAGATGATTCAAAAACTGTCTGTGAAGTTGTTTTTGCTTCTTTTGTCAATTGCAAAATGCGGTTCATGGATTGTAAGTAGTCACTGCGGTGGATGGAGTGGAGCAAAAACAGGTATTATACTGTTTTGTAAACAAGCTAACTACAAACGTATGTCTAGTGGGGGTGTTTTACTTCTCGTTTGCAACAAGTATATAAGATTATGGAGCTTGATCAGTCCTCACTTAATTAAGGAAATATAATCTGGTTAGTTATTTATTATTCAGTGAATAACATCATGTCAAAGGTAAGTCAATATTTTTTAAAATTATTATTATTTATTTAATACAAATGTTTTGCAACTTTGATTTTTTTAATGATTTTAATGAGAAAACTAGACTATCCAAACATGTTTTTCTTATCATGCGAAATAGAAAAAAAGAAATAAATTTAATGTAACGAATAATTTTTTACAAGTTCTTTGATTAGTTAGAAATTATAAATAAATTTCAATTAAATAAAAATGTATATTACTATAATAAGTTTTCTTGTATCTTTGGCACCACGTATAACTAACGATTGTGTAAATACTTGCTTTACAGGATAACAAAAAGAAAACAATTTTACAGTTAATGAAATAATTTGCCTTTACATACGTTCTTTTTGTATTAATTTAAACTCATCTCTTTGAACCCTTGATTTATGGTTACACATTTACAGTTTAAGTGTTAATTAAAAATATTTGGTTTTTCACATTCGTTACTTATACGTGGACGATATAATAAAAATTTATTTTCTTTCAGAGGTTTTTTTTTGATTTTATGTAGTAAACTAATTATTCCAAATGCGTTT
The DNA here is from genome assembly GCA_036172665.1 of Prosopocoilus inquinatus. NCBI lineage: Eukaryota > Metazoa > Arthropoda > Insecta > Coleoptera > Lucanidae > Prosopocoilus > Prosopocoilus inquinatus. The sequence continues at coordinate 50,852,189 of CM069870.1, forward strand.
TTTTTTTATAAACTCTTATTATTTAGATATTAATAATAATCAAATTACTAGACATGTAATGGTAAAATAATAATAGCATCAATTCATTAAATGAAAAAAATATTATACTGGCAAATAATAAATGAAAAAATAGCCTGAATGTACAGTGTGTCCAAGATAATGTTCCCAGCAGGGATTTTCGTTATTATAAGAGATGTAAATTCTGTTAAATGGGATGAATTTGATGGTAAGTTTATACAGTAAACGACACGAACAACTAACGCGTAATAATTAATCTTTGAATGAAAACTGAAATTCTGTACAACTAAGCATAAAAAGGAGTTGTAGATATTTTTAACACAGTTGTTGTACTTGTATCAAAAAATTCAAATTTATTTCCACCTCGACCTGGAAAATGTTTACATACATTTGTGGTAAAATTTTGGAGTAAAAAAGTAAACACTGATTTTGACTTTTGTACTAAAATAAATTCTTATAAGCGTGAAGAGAATATCTTGATACTTTGTTGTATAAATGCAATGGAGAGAAAAGTGCGCTAAAGTCACACGAAACGCTTTCTTCTATATTTTGAAACTGATTAAATTACCTCTAACTTACCGTCAAAGGTGTTAGCGTTTTATTTTACCAGTTTGAATAGGATGAAAGTGGGGTATAAATCACAAGATTATTTGCGTAGTTTTCTGTTGGGCAAAACTTTTTACGTCACATCAGCTCAATGCGCTTGAACATTTACTCATGACTTGAGTTACGCATAAGTGCCTACGTAGCTTAAGAAATACGCGCATACGTTATTGTAACGTCACAAGCAAGAACGAACTCGAATCGACTTGTCTCTTTGCATCCATCTTCGACGTAGCTCAGTTGCAATTATTTGGCAATAAAGTAGGATTGTATGTAATCATGTTACGTAATTGTAATATTTCAGTTAAAAATATGTACTATTTTTATTTACTTTCTTAACCTATACAAGGTTCATGTAGAAGTTTGTCGAACAAGTGCCGAAATTAATCTCGGCGCCGCGCCGCGCCGTCTCTCCAAGTTTTTTGCATCGTTTTTTTGCATAAGAATCGAACGATATGTAAGTTCATAAACTGAATCATTAACAACAAATCGCACGATTCTTGGTAACATGTACACAATTGCACTATTAGGTGTAAAGTATTTATACAATGCGTAGAACAAAGTAACAAAATTTGAACAATTGTTAATAACTCCACAATTTTTTTAATTTTCTCAATAAATAAAAGAACAAACTTCTATATAAAATAGAATTAAAATCAACAATATATAGAATACGTATAAACTTTATTTACAAATTTAAGTTGCACACTTAAGCACAATATACTCCTAAATATGCACGATTTTCTAAATAAAGTGTGATGTTTTACTACAAATATTATTCTACAATTGCATGTATGTAAACGTTTCGCTTTTATTATTCCTGTCTTTATTTCAGGCACAATTTGTAGATACAAACTTTACAATTGTGTTAACAAACTCCATTGTTTTTCCTCTGTGCAAAGACTATTTAATTCATCTGTCATTTCATGTTCATTAGCCAACGAGAAAGCTTAATAATTTTTATCATTTCCATGGCTACAAAAAAATTGCAGTATTTTAAGTGATAATTTAAACAAATGAAAATGTTTATTTAATTTGCGTAGAACGGGATTGAAGAATTTTATTCATTAAATAGTCCTCTGTATACGATCCGTAGTCAATGTTGTGCACATCATTTTTGCGGTTGTACTACTCATGTCAACGCTACTTTCGAATTTGACTCGTACTGGCCACTCGTAAAATTCATATCCCGGCGCCGTTGACATTCGTTGTACCACCACAAAAATAATCGACATAACATTAACTACTCATCGTATTACAACTGACTATTTAGACAGTATCTCATCCATAATATAATGGTGCTATTAGCTTCAGCTGCTAAACTCATTTTCTTCTTATGTCTATGAAGCTTTTGAGTGAGAAAACTCAATCCAAGTATTAGTTTCAGATATTTTTATTCTTCGCGCTAATATTGGCCATTGCATTTGCTTTACCTGCACCGGAGAAAGCCGAAACACTTGAAACTGCAGAATCCGCTCGTGGAGGTTGGGGATATGGGGGCCGAGGAGGCTGGGGACATGGTGGAGGTTGGGGCCATGGAGGAGGCTGGGGCCATGGAGGAGGCTGGGGCCATGGAGGAGGTTGGGGCCATGGAGGAGGTTGGGGCCATGGAGGAGGTCATTGGGGATAAAATACAGTTCGAGATTCATCAAGGAACAATAAATAATAATAATTTGAACACAATCTCAAAATTATATTAATTTTTTTAAATAAATATTTTCTTTTAAACTTGCTTATCTTTATACAATTATCTGCCATTCTTTTATGTGCAAATATTTAATACAATTTCATTTTTGTTTCTTTTTTTTTATTGCGAGTAAATAAAGTCAAGTTATTCCATATTTATGGGCTAATGAGTAGAATTGGAAAAATGAAATTATATCGCACGTTCTATAACCAATGTTGGTAGAAGCAACGGTGTTCCTGTAAAAAGTGAGTTTTCAGATTTAATATTACTATTATATTTTTGCACGTACAGAGAAGTGCAATTTCGAAAACCAGAAACTGTCGATTAAATTGAAGAAATGTTGAATATATTAGATTCTCGATAAAGAATATATAAAAATTAAAATTATATGTTTGTGTTGATGCATGTTTTGCTAACATAGAGTGATTCTGATTTTTCTTCATTCTATACCGGGTGTCTCATAACGTATGGAGGAAATTGAAAGAGCAGCAGTAGGAAAATAAAGGAAATAAAGCTTTTTACTTAATTCGTTTTTGACTAAAACCCAATAATAAGATAGTTACAGCAGTTTAACTTTCTTAATTTCTTCTTTAACTTCCACCTATAGCTTCTTAATTAATAAAAATTATTTCACAAAATGCAACTTTATTGTTAAATAAACTCTAAATTTATAAAAACCAGCATTCATAAAATGTCTACGTTAATCTGTTTCCTAGCTTTGTTTTTAATTAGTAGGCGGTGCACAACGACATGAAAATCCGTTTTTGGGGCATTAGAAAAAATAGCCGTAACTTTACTACAATTTTTAAAATAGTTGTTTATTGTAAAACTGTATTCACTTAACTCATAAATAACTCAAATTTGAATTTAAAACGTAAAATATTACTACAGGGAGTAACTTTTACTTGTTAATTAATTTTAATTTAAACTCTTATAATTTTTTTGTTATTGGATTTTTACCAAAAATTTATTAAGGAAAAAGCTTTAATTTGATCTCCTCTAGCAACGCTTTAATCTCTTCCGTGGTTATGAGACACCCAGTATGTGTTACTAGAACATGCGTTGCTCAAAAACATAATTTTAATTTCGATAATACTCACATAACTTTAATCTGTCTGTACAATAATAATTATATAAACTACTCAAAATAATTATCGCATAATTCTCAAAAGACAATATTTCAGTCATTGTAAAGGATGAATATGAAGTAATACAGTTTGATATTAATTTGTTATTGACAAAATTTTAATGCAACGTGAAATTAACAACAAATTCATGAAAAATTGAAAACTAAACATTAAAAAACAAATAACACTAAAAACAAATTTTGAATTAAAGATGGTTATTGAGGAAACGGAACGACTTCAATAATTTGCATTGCCTCCCCTTGCTCATACCACAGCTCTACACCGATTTGGCATACTCAAAAATAAATTCTGAACAGATTCCGGGGATATTTCTGCTGTTCCTCAACAAGTGCTTCAGAAAGATCCTGAAGTGTCAATGGTGGATTTTCCCTGATTCCGACTTTTCCAATTTGGTTGATACCAACATCGTTTAAGTATTTGCGTACTATTCTCGCAGTGTGGGGAAGTGCATTTTCCTGCACTAAGTGGAAAGCAGCACCAATAAATGGGGCAAAACGCACCATTACACCATCTCCGCCAAATGCTTCCAATTGCCGTATATTGAACTTTGCAAAACGCGTATCTGGGGTTGTACATACTTTTAGCCTGCGATCATTGGTGCTTAGGTAAAACGAGATTCTTCCGTAAAGAGAACTACGCTCCAATATTCAGGGGTCCAGGCAACGTGCTCCCATAAGAATGCAAAGCGTCTTATAGTATGTTCCCTGGTCAAACGAGGGTTCGTAGCAGAACGCTTTGCCCTTAAATGATGTTCGTGGAGGCGATTTCTAATGGTTTGATCAGATATCCTAGTGTTATGGACTCGCTAAAGGTCATTTTGCATTCCTCTTACAGTAACGATACGATGCCGTAGCGCTGAAATTCTAATAAAACGGTCCTATACTGCTGTTGTAATTCTTCATCGACCTTGTCCTCAACGTCTATTAAGTTGGCCTTCCTCTAGATATCGGTGGTAATATCTGCTAACTGTTGAATACTTCACATACAGGAATTCAGCAACTCGACTTCGTGTAGAGCGTTCCTTCACGAGTCGAACGACTAATCGCCCTTCAGATTCTTCCAAATTTCGGGAAGTATGCCTGTCATTATTTGCCATTATTAAATTCAATAATCAAATACCGAAAACAAAACTTTAACTGTTTTGAGATAAAATGAAGTTTCTTGGTATACTAAATAAAAAGGAAAAAACTTCAAGCAAAATCAAACAACTGTCAACTATTTTTTTAACACGTTTAATACGCGTCTGCCATAATTTTCATTTTTAATTCAAGTATGCCATGGTTAAAAATTCAATTTGTGTTTGTAGAAAGAATAGTTTATTACGCAAAACGTGCATTTTATAAAATATTTATAGTGAGCTGTGAAAACAATATCATTAATCGTCGTTTTGAGTTGTTGTTGTTTAAAGCTGTCAAATTTTTCTTGCTTTGTGAATTGTGTTTCCTAAAAGAAAGATTTATCGGATATCTTGGTTTATTACATTTTAAAAGGTCTTTAAAATTGTTGGTAATAATGAATAATAACCAATTAACTGACTTATTGCAAGTTAATTTTGAACGTAATAAGAAGAGCAGTCAAGCAGTACAATTCTATAGGCAGCAATGTCCAAACAGAGAACTTCTGGATTGTCGCAAATTTTCGAGATTAGGATTAAATTTAAGAAATTAGGGTCTTTCAAAAAACCTAAACAAAAGAACTTTCTACGGGAAAATACAGAATTGGAAATCCTCTCTAGTGTTCAGGAAAATTCAAAAACTGGGATATCATCATCATTTTGTAATTTTTATTTAAACAAAATACAAGAGGACCCACTTTCTTTTCGAAAAGTTATGTAGCTCAATGAGCGCACTTTCGGCAGTAATGGCATCTTTAATACACTCATCGGCACAAAAAGCGACTCACTTGGAAATTTGTATAATAATTCACTGCGACAATAAATTTTTTTGTATAATTTTTGAAAAATTATTATTTCCAGTTTTTCTAGTTCGAAGTGGATCAAATAAAGCAAAAAAATTCTTACTTGAACAGCAGTCAAGTTTCTGTTGCGAAGAATAGACAAGGTAAGAAAATGATCGTCTCTAGTGTTTGTACAAGGTGATTACGCGAGATTTCCTACCCCCTACTCTTTTATTTTTGATTTTAGGAAAAAGTACTTAATACAAAACTTAAAAAAATTTTGTGCAAATCGCAGCCTCTGGACAGCTGTCCAGAGGCTGCTCGAGGTTCTCACTGCAATCAAAAACGATTTGCACAAAATTTTTCTAAAATCTTTCATTATGCTTTGACAGCAAGCATGGCCGCCTTGCATGGGGAACTCATTAGGAGCAAATCCCGCTTCAATTTGTCTATCCTACTGCAATGTTAGGTCAAAAAGCGATAGTAAGATGTCGCTATTTTATATGTTCATCATTCTTACATCGCATTTGCGAATAAATTGGGCAAGTCGTTTTTGGTCTGCAGTGGGAATGTCGAGCTACGTTTCTGCTGAAGAAGCCCCAAGCAGGGCTGAAACAGCTGTCCAGAGGCTGCTCGAGGTTCTCACTGCAATCAAAAACGATTTGCACAAAATTTTTCTAAAATCTTTCATTATGCTTTGACAGCAAGCATGGCCGCCTTGCATGGGGGACTCATTAGGAGCAAATGCCGCTTCAATTTGTCTATCCTACTGCAATGTTAGGTCAAAAAGCGATAGTAAGATGTCGGTATTTTATATGTACAAAACTTAAAGGAACTAATTCAAAGTTTCTCTGTGTGGTCACAGAAAAACAATTGATGGTCGGATAAAAGAGATATAAACTAAACCTAAGTTTTTTTTTAAACGGACCACCCAGTATTTTAATACGATTCTCGATTCGAAATAAAATTCTAATGGGACGATATGTATAATAAAACTAATAATGTAGAAGGTGTCTGTAAAATGATTCCTGCTTAATTTTTTTATTTTTGATTTTAGAAAGAAAAAATGATAAAAGAAGTTGTAGAATCTATTTCAGTACTGCTACAGATACTCACAACAAACCATTGAGCGTCGGATACCCAAAAAAAAATAAACAAAATTTTGGTTTCAAATAAAATAACATAATAATAATAATAAAATTTTACCATTAACATATTAAATCGATCTACATGTTTTCTAAAAATTGACTTTTTAACTAGAAACGAAAAATATTTCGGAAAAATTGAATTTTAACAAATGATTAAAAAATTAACGTAAAAATATTCAAAGCATCTTAAACAATTTTCTTTTACGCAAAGTGTAAATCTTTTTAACATATTTTGATTCACATCTCTTAGTATAAAAGAATCATTATTCATGTTTTCTATTTCTAAAATTCAAAAATAAAATAAATTAAATAGGAATTATTTTGTAGACACTTTCTACATTATTGGTTTTATTATATACGTAGTCTCAGTAGAATTCAATTTAGAATCGAAAATCGTAATAATATACAGGCTGTTCCATTAAAAAAAAACTTAAGTTTAATTTATATCTCGTTTATTCGACCATCAACTGTTTTTCTGTGAGCACACGGAGAAACTTTGAATTAGTCCCTATAAGTTTTGTATTAAACATTTTTTCCAGAAATCAAAAATAAAGGATTTAAATGGGGGTAGGAATTCTCGCGTAGTCATCCTGTACATCTTTGACGACCTGTTCCTGGACGTCGATTGTAAGTACCAGTTTCCACAAAATGCCTCCACGTTCTTGAGACGCATGTTTGTGAAGTTCCAAGAACCTATGCGGCATAACGTTGAGACCGGCCATCCTGAACCAAAGCATTTACTCTTACTGCATCCACTGCCTTAATAGCCATGAAAATAACTTATTAATAAAAAAAAAATTAAAGAAATCACTATATTATCAACGAAATGCCTAATTAAGTATTAGAAAAACGTTTGGAAAACATAAAATCAACTGCAGCACAAAACTGACAATAGCACAGATATTTTCAATAATTGCTATGACTACCGTGGTTCTTACAATTAGCGAAAATGTCCTAATTCAACAATGAATAGAAAAAAATAGATAAAAATATGTCTCCAGGTTATTTATTTTAAAAAATAATACTGAGTCGCTTTTTGTGCCGGTGAGTGTAGAAACAATCATCGATATTGGTGTCAAAAAAATCATTGAGTTCTTGCAGAAACTAATTTTCAAGAGAGGTTCATTCTAAATTATTTGTGTGGCATTTTAGGCAACCGATTAATTGGACCATTTTTCATAGATGGTACCTTAAACCGACAAAAGTACCAGTACAAGTAAGTCACTTTTGACTGAACGCCTACAAGACGTTTTAGATCTATTGCCTTTAGCTGAATTCAATGATATTTATTTTCAACAAGACGCAGCTGAACTACACAATGCCATAATTAACAAAAATTTTATGCAAATCGTTCTTGATCGCAGTGAAAACCTCGAGCAGCCTCTGTACAGCTGTTTCAGCCCTGCTTGGGGCTTCTTCAGCAGAGACGTAGCTCTACATTCCCACTGCAAACAAAAACTATTATTATTATTCATTATGCTTTGCAAGCAAGCATGGCCGCCTTGCATGGGGGACTTATTAGGAGCAAATGCCGCTTCAGTTTGTCTATCCTACTGCAATGTCAGGTCAAAAAGCGATTGTATGATGTCGCTATTTTATCTGTTTGCCAGAATTAACGTTGACTGGCTACATATTTGGAACATTTGGGGAAAGATGTATAGGAACTCGCGGACCACGCGATCTTACGCCACTAGACTTTTGGTTGCGGAGTTTTCTTCAGGATGACGTTTATTTAACACATCCGGAAAATGAGGAAATATTGCGAGATATAATTAGTAACACTTGTTGTGCTATACCTCGAGCGCAATTTATGAAGTAGCTAAAAGATGTCCGCTTTGTATCGAAGCAAATGATCGTCAATATGAGGAACTTTTGTAGATTTCTAATCTTTAGGTTTTTCTCATGGCACTATTTAGTTTGTTGAATAAATGTTTTACACGTTGTAGTTGTTTTTCAAAGCATACTTGACAATTTTACGTCAACACCACTCTTTTAAAGTTCGATTTTCAATTTTTTTTCCTGTAACAACTTACATTTGCACACTTAACTTTAATTCTTTCATTAATGTGTTCTGCCATATTTGCTGGTCAAAACTGAAAGTGTTGCACATCATTGAATTTGAAGAAAGTAATGTGTTAAATTTTAACACAAAAATTCGGTGTGGACCGCAAATAACACAGGCCGGTGTTATTATTTTCAACAGTGTAGTTACTAAATTTCAGAGTTTTTATTATTTAAAATTATTAAAAAAATGTGTTTAATGGAAAAAGTAAATGACTTATTATCTCGCTCATGAGGTGACTCTTACTAAGGCGCTTTAAAGTTTATCGGCTCCTTCTGAGGTGTATTATCGTCCCCTAAAAGGATACATAGAAGAGGTAAACACGTTGTATAAACATTAGGCTGTTTACTTTTGTTTAGTGATTATAATTGACTTTTTATGTTGATTGCTTCCTTTATTTAATAATTAGATATTAATCCAGGCAATCATCTTTTGTTTTCAATGGGTTTTGCTTTTCTGTATCTTCAAAATACTTTTCTTCGTTTTTAATTAGCTTTATCCTTTTTAATAGCTTTTAGTTATTTGATTATATCCTCGTCTTCTGTTTTGTTAAGTTATTTATGTTTATTAATTTTTCTTAATTTTTAGAAATATAAAGATTTTCCGGTCTATGCAGAATAATTTTCAAAATTAGATTGTAAGTTAGTTTTTAAAATTAGTTTTAAGTTTTAGACTGTTACCCGTTAGGTGTAGTTAAAAAAAATGACGTTTCCTTCAAAGGAACTCAATCTGTTCAAAAAACTAAGTACAAGAATCTGTAAAATTTCTGCCCACATAAATTTTCTGAAAAAATGTAAAACTCTTGGTGTTTTTCCAAAATTTATCAATATTAGATTCAATGTAAATACTAGATATCAACAAGCAATTGTACAATCTGCCAAACAAAAATGGCTAGATTTAGAAATCAAATACACTAAACGTAGTAAATTAGAATTAGAAAAGTATTATCTACATTTAAAACTTGTTAAGAACCTGAGCAACACAGAAAACACTTTTTGGCTGCAATTTTTGAATGGCATGCATGAAGTCGTTGCACACAAAATGAAGAAAGTGCATTTGGTTCATAAAAAGAAGTTCAGTCACTTTTACCACCAGCAGTTACATCTCAAGATCCGATAATCGAAAATTTGGTTGTCAACGAGTCTTCAACTTCACTGACTGAGAAGGAAATTGCATTATTAGATAAAAGTTTGAAATTTAGTCTGCCGTATAAAAAAACACCAATTGTAGATATTATAGCAAGTATAGAAAGTTCCATCTCTTCGTTAGACGAAGTCAATGAAACGTTTGTAAGAAACGCATGTAAAATTCAACTAGAGAAGAATACACATACGTCAGAATATGGTTCGAAAGACACCTACGAACAACATCGTACCATTAAAGGTCTGAACGAAAAGGACTGTTTCATCCTCAAGGCAGACAAGGGTAATAAAATTGTGGTTTTGGATAAAGACGACTACTATCAGAGGACACAGAACCTACTGAATAGTGGTCCGTACGTTAAACTAAACCGCAACCCTTTGCCTAGACTCGTCGTGGAAGTAAAGGACACCATTAAAAATTGTCCTCTTCTCCTAAACCAATGGAACAAAGAAAAAGTTATAGTTTCTAATCCGATCCTCCCCAAATTATACGCCCTGTCTACTGTCTAAAATACATAAACCCGGCAAATCAGTAAGACCAATAATATCCGGGATTAATTCTCCCATCTATTTCCTATCAAAATGGTTAAACATCGAGTTTAGCAAACTTTCTAACTCGAAAAACGTGTTTTCCGTCAAAAATTCAGTAGATTTCATACAACGCGTTAGAAATGTAACACTAAGCGATGATGAAATATTGGTATTCTTTGATGTCCAATCATTATTTCCCAGTATCCCAATTCCAACCATATTAAACTACCTGCAAGATCTCTTAACCTCCAACAACATAGAACAACCTAAAATGTATGAATTTTTACAACTTACAAATTTATGCGTGTCGCAAAATTGTTTCCAAATTAATGGGGAATTTTATAAACAAACCGAAGGGACATCAATGGGTAACTATTTGTCACCATATCTTGCTAATCTTTTATGTGCAATTTCTTCCCTTACAGAAAATTGTAATTATTTCCCAAAAATTTGGTTTAGATATGTAGATAATGTTTTTGCTGTTTTTAATACCAAGGAATGCAGAATACAGGATTTTTTGGATATTTTAAATTCTAAATTTCCTAGTATTAAATTTACGGTTGAAAAAAAGGTTGATGGGAAATTACCATTCCTAGATGCCTTGGTTATTAGAAATAGTGAAAACAAATTAGAATTAGATATATATATATATATATATATATATATATATATATATATATATATATATATGCTGTAGTATTCTTCCGGGTAGTCCTCCGCGTTGAGTTCTCTAAAGAACTATTTGTCTTCTGACAACGTTTCGGCAAGATCTCACTTGCCATCATCAGGTCTTCGCTGCTGCTTGCCTGCTTCTGCTCCTCGTCGTTACTCGAGTCACAGTGGAGCAGAAGCAGGCAAGCAGCAGCGAAGACCTGATGATGGCAAGTGAGATCTTGCCGAAACGTTGTCAGAAGACAAATAGTTCTTTAGAGAACTCAACGCGGAGGACTACCCGGAAGAATACTACAGCATTCAACACCCGCGGAAGCCTACGGATTAACATATATATATATATATATATAGGAAAGAAACAAGCACCAACAGATTTATTGATAATGACTCACAACATGTCTTATCGCATAAGTATTCTGCAATTTCTTTTCTACTTAATAAATTAGTCAACTTCCCACTCTCCAAAGAAAGAGACAACAAAGAACTCAGATTTATTAAAGATATAGCAGTGATGATAATGATTACTCAGTAGATGTAGAAAATACTTTAAGGAAAATTGTAAACAAAGTCAACATCAAAGTTGGTAGGAAAAAACACATTCAAATACATTAAAATTCCGTTTGATAAATATTGTTCTAAAGGTTTAAATAGCATTTTTAAAATGCAGGGGTAGACAATCGCACGTACTAATAATAATACCCTTTAAAACGTTTACTAGAAAACCCTAAAAACAAAACTGAACCAAATCAGAAATCAGGAATCTATGAAATATCTCGTCAAGGGTGTACTAAAAAATATATTGGGCAAACAAAAAGAAATATACTGACACGTTTTAAAGAACTCTTAGCGCATTTAAAGTACAATAGAATTGAAAAATCCAGTGTTGCCCAACATATTTTTGACACCAGTCATAAAATAAATTTAAGAAATCTTAGGTTAGTAAAAGCAATGTCAAACAACAGGGAATTAGACGGGTTTGAAACCATTTTCCTATACTAAAAATAAGAGATATTTAATGAACACTGATCATGGGCCTTTGAAAGGTTCTGTGTTGCTTCACTTGGTAGACGCAATCCGGTGAGATGCTCGCTTTAGACAACATGCTTCATTGGAACGGAACGATTTAGTATATAAGGTACCGATAGGCTTCACACAGTCACTTCTCTTGTGATCAAGGAGAAGGCATCTACTGAAAATGGCAGCATAACTGCCGAAATAGGTATTTAGTTTTTAAACAAACTTTTTGTGGTTAGGAGGTTAAAACCATTTTCTTTAATCTTTACGATTATTATTTCTTAATTTTCTTGACTGGATTGAACATTTTTGGAGAACTTTTCAATTAATAGTAGTCTTTTATTGTAAATTAAATTGTACATACTTTTCAGAATTTTATTTGTTTTTGCATTGCGATTCTTGCGACGCTTACGATATGTGCGATGCGAGCCTCTGAATGCTTACCTCCAGACTCCGATGTCTATGGAAACAAAATATTTCGTACGGAAGACCTGACCTTGCCCACTCCCTGATAATAAAAATTACCAGATGTTTCATACCATCCGTTCCAGTCGCTCAGTGCAAGGAATAAGTATATCATTACATAATATGACCTTGATTGAAATAAGATATCTTGTTTTTATAAAATTATAAATTTATATTATACATTTGAAATTAGGTGATAAATTCCAGCCAGAAGCAAAATTGCCTAAAAAAAGTTAACGCTCACCGTAAACCGCCGACACCACACTGCAAGCCACCGGATGTCTCTAATTCTTTGACCCGGAGGCAATCTCAGGATTAGATCGCTGTTATTGAATCCCCCTAAAGGCGTAGGTTCCCTGAAACAAAACCTCGGATTAGATTTATGTTTTCTTTTATCGTTTCACAATATTTCATCTTGTATTACAACCTAAACAACCGAAAACCGGTTTTCCTCCTAACACTGCATTCTTGTCAAAAACGCTTATCTTGTAACTATTATTAAATATTTAAATTTTCAGTGAAATTAATAAAAATATTTAAAAATTTCGATAATAACTTTCTAGTAGTTGACAGAGGGCTGAATTTTACAAAATAGAGTGGGTATATTCTTTCAAAAATTGTACCTATGTTAAAGAACGCATCTCATGTAAATCTCATTGTAATAACCAAAAAGAAATCCAATGACTTTCTGGTATCTTCAAAAAGGGTTCTCTAGCTTTTAAGATTTACTATAGTTACAAAGGAATCCCTTTAAACACCTACTTAATTCATGACTGCTTTTTGCTTTCAGGGGTAAATGCAGCGGCGGAAACTACAAAGACCGTTTCCTTTGCAGAACTTTCATCACTCATCCTAATATATGCCTCGCAGAAATGCCCGCTTAAATCGACTGTCGAGGAAATTTATTTTCGTTTTTCGCTTTTCGACTCCCAATTTAGCATTGCGCCGCCAACTAGATTCCTTCATGACTGAGCGATCTGTTAATAGTAGGTAGCAGTTAATAAAGATGTTAAGCCGGGCTTCATCACAATCATGCCACCCCTCGAACACCCATCTCCTTCTATTCCCGGGGGCATTCTCCACCCCTTTGTAAAGCTGCACATCCCCGACTTGCCGTGTCATCAGTAACCAGTCTATTGCGAGATGATTGCATGGGATGTTAGGAACTTTTAACGTCGTTTAGGGGACTGTGATTTTAATCTGACTTGAGATGTTTAATATCAATAAATTCCAACTTTCAGGTTGGATTACTCATAATTTCTAAATTTGAAAAGCCATTTTTATGAGTAACTGGAAAATGGATTGTTAAAATAGTGTAATTAATAAAAGATAAAATCAAATATTTTTCTGCGACAAGCCAAGACAAGAGCGCCCCTGCACACACGTTGACTTACTTGTGTACTCATGTGGGGAAAACAAAATAATTTTACATTAAGTTTTTTATGAAAAGAGAGATGAATAGATGTTTATGAATATCTCTGAAGTAAAGCCCGTAAACAGATCTCTAGAAGAGTTTTTTCTTCTTACGTTTGATGTTAAGTTTTTTGAAATAATAAATATATGAGGTTTTATGATGTACCCGACGTAAACAGCTATTATATATGTGAAAGAAAACAACTTCCGTAAAGAGAACTAAAGAAAATGAATTGTTTTCTACTTCCATTACAAAACATTAAAGTCGTTTTATTTCAAGTCTTTGATCGAGCAATATTATTTTAAAGACGTGCAAACACATTAAAGGTAATGCTGACAGCTTTGAACGTAAGCAGAAAAATAAATGTCTAAGTACCTTGTTATGTACTCACGTAAACAATTATTAAATATGATGGAAAATATTTTGTTGTTAAACAAATGTAAACAGAAATATGTGAAACGTACATATTTCTATTTTGTTTTTTTTATGTACCTTATTTAAACAACTGAGATTAACATTTGGCCATATGCAATTTAATATTTAAAGTAAGTATAAAAGTATCGTAGAAAACCCGAAATCATTTCCGAAATAGTCGAAACTTTTCTCATTTTAACCAACTTTGCGTCTCCATTAATAACACATGCACCCTCAATTTGGGACACACTCATAACTTTATGCATATTTCCAAGATATTAAACCAAGCCTAAAGTTAGAGTTAACTTTCAAAACTTGGAAGTTTAATTACACCTCTTCAACGGGATTAACAAGAGATTAACTCAGATTTATGTATATATTAAACATTCCATAAAATATCTACTATGTTTTTTTTCTTTAAATGTTTTTTACTTCCATAAATTTGTTGTTTATGTTGTACCCGTGGCAATTAAAGTAGAACTTGTTTGACGTAATATTACAACATTTGCTTTCACTCGCTCGGGACATGTGTAACGTAATTGGCAGCTCGTTGCAGATTTAATGGCAAAATCGGTTTTAACTCAGCCGGTGAGCCATTGTGCCCATTTAAATGGAAATGAAGCTATCACGGTCATTCATCTTCCCCTTTCAGGTTGATTAAATACAGCCTGGAACCCCGGGCGTCCTCGGAGTCCCTTACTGCCGCCCCCATGTTTATGCAACCCTTATTTAAACAATCATCTTAACGGACAGCACAATTATGTCATTATAGTAATTACTAGAGCTGAGATTATATGCAAGCCGAAAAGAAGAAAATATTTGCATACATAATATGCAAGCTTTTTGGCTTAAATAGGCCTTGATTTATGCGCGAATATGCCTAAATATGCATTATATACTTTATCACTTACAAAAAAACATGCTGTTACGCTTTTGAGGTTTGTTTTAATTTATTTTATAATTAAAAAGTCTATATACTAATTTATTTAAAATGTTTGGTACAGTAACACAACAATTTATTTAACGTGGAAAATAAACAATCAGTTGTAAACACTAATGCGAACTTTCTTCGCTCATCCTGCGCTTGCTTTTATAACCCGGCCGGTTACTCCATTACATATTTTTCGTTAAGAAAATTCTGTCGGTCGAACCAGACAGATGTCTACTGAAGTTTTTAGACTGACGCGCCAGGCTTTGACATATGTGGTCAGGAATCAACACAATATTTTGAACGGATTGAAAATTTAAATCAATTCGAAAACGCTTAATTACGTGGTCATTTAGTGGAAGATCAGTTAACCCTAATACGAGCACACTAAGAGTTTCAACGAGAAAATAAATTAATGAAAAGAATGTAATATCGGGAAAATTGCAGAAATATGCAATTATATGCACTTTTCCACAAAATATTCGCTGGGTGCTTCAGATATGCAAAGTATGCATTTTTTAATTACTTCTTTTGATTTTAAATTGGTTGATACGTCCTCAAAAGGTTAAATTTTGCCCATATACGTCATAGAAACAAACTGTGCATATTGAGAGTGCCATTTTTTCTGAGCAACAGGAAAATATTATAGGTTCTCAAATATTATTGAACTTTATGTCCCCAAGGCAAAATACGATAAAAATTTACACTAGATCCGCTAGTTCTCAAATGAACATCTGCAGGTTAATGCTAATATTTAAAATTATGAAGATTTACACAATTTTTTAAAATAAGAAAGATTTCGGAAATTGTAATCTTATTTAAAAACTGTATTTTTTATTTTGATTTAGGCAGGCCTGTTAGCGCACTTTCTTTTATCAAAAATCGAACTTTTCAATCGAACATTCGTTATAAATTACATAAACAATTTCAAACAATATAAATTAACATGTGCCGCAAGTCGTATAATCCAGACGCTTCTGAAGAGTAAAAAATAAGTTGAATATTAACCAATAATTGACATGTTGTATCGAATAAAGCCCAAGATTTTTAATTTTTTGCATAATTTGAATATTAGATATTCAGTTTTCAAATAGTTAAATATTATAGAAAAAATGTTAGGTCAAAAAGCGATAGTAAGATGTCGCTATTTTATATGTTAAATATTATAATTCGAATTATCTCTTATGAACTCATGAGTCTAGATTATAAGATTTTTGGGACACACATTATATAAAAAATTGATGAACAGATAAAATAGCGACATCTTACGATCGCTTTTTGACCTGACATTTCAGTAGGATAGACAAATTGAAGCGGGATTTGCTCCTAATAAGTCCCCCATGCAAGGCGGCCATCCTTGCTGTCAAGGCATAATGAAAGTTTTTAAAGAAATTTTGTTGCAAATCGGTTTTAATTACAGTGAAAACCTCGAACAGCCTCTGTACAGCTGTTTCAGCCCTGCTTGGGGTTTCTTCAGCAGAGACGTAGCTCGACATTCCCACTGCAAACAAATACAGAGCTACGTCTCTGCTAAAGAAGCCCCAAGTAGGGCTAAAACAGCTGTACAGAGGCTGCTCGAGGTTTTCACTGCAATCAAGAATGATTTGCACAAAGTTTTTTTAAAAAACTTTCATTATGCTTTGACAGCAAGCATGGCCGCCTTGCATGGGGGACTTATTAGGAGCAAATCCCGCTTCAATTTGTCTATCCTACTGCAATGTCAGGTCAACAAGCGATCGTAAGATCTCGCTATTTTATCTGTTCATCACTCTTACATCGCAATTGCGAATAAATAGGACAAGTCGTTTTTGTTTGCAGTGGGAATGTCGAGCCACGTCTCTGCTGAAGAAGCCCCAAGCAGGGCTGAAACAGCAGTACAGAGGCTGCTCGAGGTTTTCACTGCAATCAAAAACGATTTGCAACAAAATTTTGTAATAAAGTAAGTTATCTCTATACAGGGTAATGCATAATAAGTGTCCGACCCGTTAGGGACATGTTTACTAAAGTCAAGCAAGTCCCAAATTGTAAAAAAAAAGATTAATCAAAGACAGTTCGAAAATCAAATTCTTTTGTGCCCCAAATGAAAACCGTTTGAGTAGCACGATTTGCACAATTTTTTTTTAATTAAAAATTGAGTTCTTAGTTTGGCTATTATGAAATAGTCATGTGATTTAATTGTTAGTAAAAGTTATTTGAATTTAAAATGTTGGTAAATTTTGCATTTTTCAATCGTACCACAAAACAACAAGAAACAGCGAATTTTTGATTTAACCATTTAAATTAGCATTAAAAGTTAAAACTCAATACTAGGTTCTGGGTTCTTTTCTGTTTCCATTACTCATGACGAAACCTGTACAATACCATCGAAAATGGGGCACCTATACACACATCTTAGATAAAACAAATACAATCAGAATCAAAAGCTTAAGGATGCTCGAGGGATTCACCGCAATCAAAAACGATTTGCAACAAAATTTTTTAAAATAAAAATTTCCACAGTAAATTTAAGTCCGTTTACTTTAAAGCGTGGTAAGCGTACAATTAACAGCATTTGGAGAAGCCTGAATATCATTAGACGTGAATAACGGATTTCTATTGCTACTCCATTATGTTTGTACTCATAATTTCAGATTACAAAAAAACTCAATTACTTCTACTACTCAAGTACTTTGTACTCAATTACTTTTATAGTTAAGCACTGTGAGTAAATTTGTAATCGATTACATTGTATTCATATTTTTTAGTATTTTCGTAATCAATTACTTTTGTACTTAACCACTGTGAGTAAATTTATAATCTAGTACACAGTACTCATAATTATTGAGTACTTTTACAATCAATTACTTTTTATACTCAATTACTGCCCAACACTGTAAGAAAATGAATTTTATTTATTTAAAAAATTGTTGAAAGAACATGAAATGTTAAAAGAATGATTCGGTATGTTGTGATTTTTCTTTATTCAAAGCATTAATTTGCGTTGGGTGTAATAACTAGGGATCGGAATTTTACATTTTATTCTGTTAATTACCAAACGATGCAACAAGCAACATATAATGCTATGCTTATTATCTCGTTAAGGAGGACTTAATTGAATGGAGGAATGGGCCCGATCATTGAATTTTAAAAATCATTCTAATTATTATAATTATTATAACAATAATTATATTATTATAAACCAAAAACTGAAATCTGTAAAAAGTTGAGATATTCGACTTTAAATTTAGTAATGATTTGAAAAGTCCAGATTGGCGTGTACTTGAATCTGTGACGTCAATGTATCCACACAGGCGCATTAAGAAATTATATCTCGGGAGCACTTTGAGCGTTTAAAATGCAAAGCAAAACGCACTAAATCACTTACATGAGAGAGAAAGAATATTACCCAGAGCGCTCTTTTTATTCCCGAACGGACTCCTGCAACGAGGACGAAGAACGCTGCGCAGCAACACTTATTCGTGCATTGCCGAAGGAGAACCGAGCCGATCCGATCCGATTTCAGTTTAGTCACTAGTTGTCATTATTTTTGCCCGATGTAAGTGGGAATGAGGATCTAAGTTATTGTTAAAAATTATTTACCAAACACTAGAATTTCTCAATTTTGAAATTGCTAATTTAGAAGATTTGGGCACCTCCACAATCTAAACTGCACTAAAGAAAATTTAGAAATAACTAGTAGATCAATTTTAAAGAAGAAAACGAAAAAGTTATGAACAGATAAAATAGCGACATCTTACTATCGCTTTTTGACCTGACATTGCAGTAGGGTCTACGTCTCTGCTGAAGAAGCCCCAAGCAGGGCTGAAACAGCTGTCCAGAGGCTGCTCAAGGTTCTCGCTGCAATCAAAAACGATTTGCACAAAATTTTTCTAAAAAGAAAAAGTTATGAATTAAAATACTTTTAGACATCATATTTTTTTATTTGTTAAATGCCGAGTAATCATTTGAGAATTTTAACAACTTTTATAAAGTACAGTCGAAAGCAAAAAAAGTAGACAAATACAGTTTCCTGTAATTATTCTTTCTTAAAATAGTTTTAAACTTGTTAAATTAGAAAGCTTTTAATTTTTTAAAATTTTATTTGTGAAGTCATCTTTAATCAATACAACTTGAGAAAGAATAATTACAAAAAAAATGTTTTTTGTCTACTTTTTTGGTTCTGACAGTAGCTAGTGTTGCTGACAAAATATGTGGGTTTTTTGACGTAAAGATGACAATAGCAAAAATGTTGCTGGGTGAGTGTAATTAGGAAGTGTCACTTACGGATGACCAACAAATTAAATATTTTTGAGGTTAATCTATTTTCTATTCTTGCCTTATCTGTACGGCTAACAAAAGCCAGTACACAGATAAAAATCTAGAGTTAATTCTAAAACTTTTGGACGCCAGGGAACACTTTCTTGGTGCTCCATCGCGTCCTTCTGTTCGTGGAGTTAGAAAAAACGGAGTTAGCATGTTTACCATGTAAGAGGAGCAGAATTTATCGTTCATGGAGTAAATACTCACTACAATTTAGTCGGAAGAAGACAACAATAATGCCAAATTAGATAAATATTAACAACTTTTCAGACAAAACTTTATCCATATTTAACATCGATTAGACAGATTACAATTAATCCCGAAAATGTTTATTGTGTATTTTTCCAAATCATATAATGGGTGCTTTCTTTCGCTCACAAAAACGTGGTCCAAACGCGTTTAGTTTCAAAGACAGACGTTCCTTTGCAAACGGTTTAATCCCCACTTTCTTTGAAATTTCAGTCCGGATCGATAATCCCCTTTCCTCTTCGAATCAAACTATTTTTATGTTTTGTTTGAACTGAATTGCTGTTATTTGCAGACGAATTGTCAATCAATAATTTAAAACTGGGGTGTTTTGTTACAATAATTACAGAATCTAGATCCAAACTATTCAAAACCAGATTCAAACTTTTCAGCAAAGAAAGAAGCTAATGACTGACTTTCGTTCATGATTGTACGTAAATGTCAGTTTATAAATACAGCCACCTAGCAAAATTATTAGCCTTATTAAATTTACATCAAAAAGTGTCACTTATAGGTCACGACTGTACTTCCTTTTATTTTCGTAAAACAGCTTTGTCGCTTGCAGCCTGAAGTAATTCTGAACTCAGACTGATCCGCATGTAATAAAAGAAATGATCTATTCGTAGATTTTTCGTACTTGTATGAAATGACACGATCCGTGGGGCTAAATTCGGTTACTTAATTTACATTAATATTAACAAATTTTGTTGTAAATCGTTTTTGATTGCAGTGAATCCCTTGAGGTCAAAAAGTGATGGTAGAATGTTGCTGTTTAAGCTATTCATTAAAATACTAACAACATAGTTGCATTTCGAACATAGCAAAGTTCCATTGAGAACTAAATTTCAGTAGATTACTGTTCGTTATTTAAAGATACAAAAATGGTAATGGTATTAATTTTATCTTTCATTTAATACCATTACCATTTTTGTATCTTTAAATAGCGAACAGTAATCTACACAAACTTAGTTCTCAATGGAACTTTGCTATGTTCGGGTTTGAAACTTTCCACGATAACATTTTCCTTAATTTTATCTTTCATTTAAGGAAAATGGTATCGTGTTAAAATTATTTCTATTGTGTTAATACTTTTGAAATGGAAATTAAATTTTTAAATTTCAAATGAAAAATGTAGTCGCCTTAGTATGTCAGATTTGAAGTTTGCACTTCAATAACCAGAATTTTGTACAATACGCTTCTTATTCAAAATAAAATTCCATTCATCTGTGTAGCATACTGATGATAAACAACTGTTAGGGTTTATTTATTTGCTCCTGCATTGCTTCACAACATACTTTCCTACTGTTCTTGTTAATTTCAATACAATGTTGATGGCAATTGGATTTGTGGAATTGATGTTATTTTTTTAATTTTCTTTACAGTTATGTGTTATTTATTCTTAAACAGTGTGAAACTTATTTAATTCTTAGTACAATTGAATTTAAAACTGATTTAGTATCGACATGTGTCGGTATTAATTGCCCATGGTATCATTTCAAGTTTATTGATAGTAACAGAAACAACCGATATATTTTTTTTATTTCTACTTTATTTTTAAGAACAAAAGCCTTAAAAACATATCCGAAGTAACCCCATGTTACGGAATACTTAATATGCGTATCGTTTATAAGAGGTCGGTTATAAAAATCAGCTTATTCCCAAAAAAAATCTGTTCTAGAAAAGATCTTCATGATTGGTA
The DNA here is from genome assembly GCA_036172665.1 of Prosopocoilus inquinatus. Lineage (NCBI taxonomy): Eukaryota > Metazoa > Arthropoda > Insecta > Coleoptera > Lucanidae > Prosopocoilus > Prosopocoilus inquinatus. The sequence goes on from CM069870.1 coordinate 50,873,575, forward strand.
CTACCTGCTGTTGAAATAATTCTAATTTATATTTAATCAAAAAAAGGAAGGAAAAATGTTGGTCCTTGTAATTTTTAAAAATGTCCCAGTATAAAGCGAATCATTTCTGATCATGAAAGCACAGGCCCTCATCGCCTTCTTGACCGCCTACTTGTTATGATCAGAATAAATAAGGATAAAAATTTAAAATTTTTTTTATAATTAATTTACAAGATTCGAAATTTCAAATCTCTAGCTGAACAAGGCTCGGATGTTATAATAGGTATATTCGTTTTAGATGACCAAATCTGACTTACCTTGACAAAACTAAAGATATGAACTTAATGTACCAGATTATATAAAGTTCATTGCATTCAGTTTGGTCAAGTTACGTCAGGTTTGGTCATCTAAAACGAATACACCTAATGATATTAATAAATATTTTCCATCTACTTTAAAATTTAGTTGAGCTTAAAAGTCGAAGAATATAATGTGCTTACAAGCACAAAACAAAATATAAAGTCGCATTTAACTCATTAGTTATAAAAGAAATAAATTGGCGAAACTACCAGGTAGGCAACTTCATAAACGGATGTGTGCAGATATCGGCAGGTTTATTCTTTCTAGGTAAATGTTAATTTTTAAGTTACTCGTAACGTTATAAACAATAGAATGTTTTTTTGTGAATTCGTAAAGTTTCTAGTTTAACACTATATTATATAATTTGTAAATCTTCAAAATCATTTTGCTTCTTTTAAGATGAGTATTGATTACAATAACTAGTATTTAACATTACATACTGCGAAGAAGTGGCAACATTCGTACGGAAAGCAATTGACTTCTACAGAAAACAGAATCAACTGAATTACTTTAGCGTGTTCCACGTTCCACTCTAAAGCTGAGCGTCCACTAGGTCGCAGAAGCGCAGCGGAGCGGCTCCCAAACGAAATCCACGTAAATTATTCGAGAGTCCATTAGGACGGTAGCGCGGCGTGTACGGTTTAAGCAAAGCGTAAACCAGAGCAGAAATTCGCGCGGAGACGGATTTGTTTGTTCTCATGATGGCCGTACGCTACCGCGCGCATTTCCGCTCTGATTTACGTTTCGCTTTACAAGCATTTCGTTTTGAAGCCGCGCCACGCCATCTACTCTACCGACCTAGTGGACGCTCAGCTTTAGAATACAGTACAAGAATAAGGGGGATTCGGAGAGATAAGGTTAACGTTATTCAAAAATCATGAAAGATAGCAAAGGAGGTATACAGAGTGTAATCAAATAAGTTTCACATATTAAAATCTTCGCTTATGTAATTCCATAACGAAAAAGAATTATAAATATCCATCGCGTTGCTTATTAAATTAATCAATTTTTCTCAATTTTCACGTAATTGTCAATAGTATTCTGCTCACAAAACTATAAAAATAAATAAAAATTAGAAATTCCATTTTCTAAAATTATTTACTAATTTATACGTATTAATCCTGTACTTTATTTGCTGGTAGTCAGTAAACTGCATTGTTATTTCTTTATTGCGCAAAATGTTTAAGAATGTATTTTATTTCTGCATTTCGGAAAATCGTTATTGAATGCAGTCATCGCTTTTATTATTTTGTGGAACCAAAACAATAAACCGTCATCGAACTCGAACTACGAAGAAACGTATTCGTTAGTAGAAATAATTAACAAAGCGACTAATAATTTTTTTAAATCATTTTAATACGCGAAATTAGCACTGTAAATCATGTGTACTATTGGTTTACAAAGACCAGGATGTCAAGATCTAATTATTGTCGATTATCTAATGAAACAGATTTAATTCTGATAAATGCAAGCAGATTTAAATTGTTCTCCTTTAACCATAATGCACACACGGGTCACGACCTAGAGGTTGTGAATTTGAACGCTCATCTTTAATGGGTCGGTGATTCTATTTTATTGTGTTCCCATAAAGCTTTTAAAATGCGATCAAGCAATTGACCTTGAATTTTGCTGGAATTTTGTTTTATAACGTTGTTTTTATGCACGGCCGACCAGAAGTTCTCAAACAAAAGAGTCAATACTTCTCCAATAGGTAATTTTTTTATTTTTGAGCTAGACTTTTGGTAGTTGCAGCACTAATTCTCTTACATGATGAATAATACTTACGGTATTAATATGTGAAACTAATTCGATTACACCCTATATATCTGTACTGCATACTAAGGTTGGAACGTTGGTTCGCGTTGTAATAAACGTTGAGCCAGGGATTTTCAAGTCGTATCCAATGAATTTCAAACGATTTAAAAAAAAAATGATTTTTATCCATGTTGTTATTGATCTTTCCCCCACAACCCCATCTATAAAAAATTTTCTTCTTTTATTGACTACTATTTCTACTTTAAATAACAATCATAGATTTAGGGACACGATGTATTAAGAGATATTAAATATTACGAGACACGATGTATTAAATTGGGAGCTTTAGACTTGGTGAACCGTGACTTGACGTTGGATTTGCACTGAAGAACAAAGGTCCAAAGAAAAAAATTATCCGACTAATAAAGCTGAGTGACCACTAGGGCGATCGGTCGCAGCGGCACGGGCAGCGCTAAAACGAAATGATTATAAATCAGGCGTTGGCATGGTTGGGGAGCATGATGGGGTATATCCCCTTACTTCGCAATATTAGTTATGCTAATCACAACAACCAATGCGACACAAACATTTTTTGTGTATTCCATGAGATCAGGCTTGTATGTTAATAGATTCGTTCAGACCGTCGAAGAGAAAGGATACTACGAGGTGGCTCTTTTCGGATTTATATGTCCACGTTTGATGTAAATCATAGCCACTTTTCCCGCTCTAATGGAGACGCCTCCATTGATTTACATGCATTTCATTTGGGAGCCGCACCGCGCTGCTTCGACCACCCTAGTGGAAGCTTAAAAGAAGTTTCCATGATTACAAGTGTCAAGTACACCATAAGAGACAGAATTTTTAGATCAGAGGCTGGCGTGAGACAGGGTTATGTAATATCAATTACGCTGTTTTTTTGGTAATAATGAGTAAGGTTCTCTACGCGAAAATTAATAATAAAACAAAGTAAGAGACATGCGCTGGTGTCTCGCGGATGCACTGAAAGATTTGGAATATTTAAATGACGTGTGTTTATTTTCATAGGATATTCAAAAGCTGCAGTGTAAATTCAACGTTTTAATTGCGGAATCAAAGAGAGTTGGCTTAGAAATAAATTTAATTGATATAGATATTTACCTGTTAACCAAAATACTAAGAAACATTTGCGTTAATCATAAACTATATGCCTCTGAAGACGGTGAAGGAATTCGCAGACCTGGACAATATAGTTCATGTGGAGAAGAATATTAAGCAGAACGCGCACCGAATCGACTCGGACGGTCGAATCGACTCGGACGGTCGACTCGGCTTGGATCAATCGGCACGTGTTGCTATACATAAGATTAAACGGAACCCCGCGCACTTCTTTGGTGAGATCGGTTCGGACCGGTTGGATCGTCTCGCCACCGGCAGAGAATCGTAAAAGGAACAAAATTCTCTGAATGATCGGACAATCTTAATCTATATTTCAAGAAGTGCATGTCATTGAAACTCTTTTTTTAATAATAATAATTTTATTACTTCTCGTTCTTTTGTTATATGTTTAAGAGAATTCTTTATCGTTTGAAGATATGGCTGCAGGTACTAAATGGATTGCCGAACGCGCAATGAATCGACTCGCACCGGTCGACTCGGCTCGGAACTATCGGCTCGTTTTGCTATACATGAGATTAAATGGCCCGCGCATTGCTTCGGTGCGATCGGCTCGGATCGGCCGGATCGTCTCGGCTTCGGCAAGGAATTGTCGAATGAGCAAAAATTGTCGAATGGTCCGGCAATCTTCCAATTATATTTCAAGGAGTGCAAAAAGGCACCAATAGGAAACGTTTAATGATATTGAAGTTTTCTGGTTGAGCTGACGCATGCACAAAAAATCTGAATAAAGTAATTTAAGAAACTAAATTAAATGACTGCACGAACGCTCGCACTTAAATATGGTTGTTTATGAACTTAAATTTTTAGGTTAAATTACATATATCATAAATTAAATGGTCCGGCATAAACCCGCCATTATTTTATAAGTTTAAAGGATAACTTACCAGGAAATTAATATTTATTTGCTAGTATTTAAAAAAGTAATTATTTGCTGCAAAGAAGTTTTTTTCTCAATAGCCTCAATGACATGACTTCTTGAAATATAGAAAGATTGTCGGACCATTCAGCAATTTTTGCTCTTGTACAACTCTCGGCCGAAGCCGAGACGATCTGACCGGTCCGAGCCGATTGCACCGAAGCAGTGCGCGGAGTTCCATTTAATGTCATGCATAACAAACCGTGCCGGTCGTTCCAAGGCGAGTCGACCGGTCCGAGTCGATTCGGTACGCGTGCTGCTTTAAGCACATAATAGCTACACCAAGAAATGTATTATCAAACATGCGAAACATCTGGCGCCCAAAAAAAATGAATTTTTCTACTAAATTAAAAGTAGATAAGAGTAAAACCTGTTCTTCTCTGCGAATCTGAAACGTGAAAGAAACACAGATAAAAAACACTTTTTTGACGCCTGGGATCACTTTTTCGTTGTTGCCTCGCGTTCATCCTTAAAAAAATGGAGTTAGGATGTTTACCTTTTAAAAGTAAGAATAGAGTTAGAAATAGAAAACATAACAAAAATGCCAAATTAGAGGATTAAAAACTTTTCAGGCAAAACTTTTATCAATATTTAACACCGATTTAGGCAGTTTGCAATTAATCCCAAAAATTTTTATGTGGGTAGCAACGGCAATAAAGATGAAACTTTAGTCGTTTAGTCGTTTATTAACGATGATTAATGAGATGTCTAAGGAATATATTAAAAATGTGATGGCCAGGCACAACATAAACAAAAATATTTTTTTGTCACAGATACTTTACAGACACATTACACGTATATCTCTACACAGTACAGGATTTTTGGTCATACTTTGAACGATACTATACCCGCCAAAAGTAAACTGGTTATCTTAAAATATTTATTGTTAATTCGACTAATTAAACATTTATCCGTTTATTTATTTTTGCGCGTTATCATAGAACAAGATTTATACATACAGCAAAATAAATTATTAGAACTAATGAAATAACTCAAAAATGTATGTATAGAGTTGTCCTAGATTTCTCTGGCGGGCATAATACCTACACACTTGATTATCAAACAGATCAAAAAATATTAAATACGTTTTAGGAATTTACCAGATCCGTCGGAATTTATTAAAAACGAAAATAAATGACTATGGAAACGTAACAAATAATACTTTGTTATTGTTTTAAATGGAACATCCACTACATTTTCTCGAGTTAAGAAATATATTTTTCTCGTAATTCCAAAAATATGCAGTAGTTTCAGTTTATTCTGTCTATTTTTACATAATTTAACTTTTTCTTATTTTAAACACTTACCTGACTTATGGCCGTTTTCATAATTAGACTTTAAGGAAGCTTTAATTTAAAATCACTTTAAGAATAGGGAAGCAAATGTATTTTTTAGCTTAAAGTAACTTTAAATTTAAAGTCCTATTATGAAATCGGCCCTTAGACTTTTTTGAGATTAAAAGATTCCTTATTGTAAGTCATTATTTGTTTATTATTGTCAAATTTTGTAAGATGAAGCAAAATTTTCGAACTACGTATTGATTTTGAATATCTGAGGTGTTTCAAGTTCTCTTTGAGTATTAATTTCTATTTGAGTCAACTTTTACAGTTTAAATTTCATAAATTTTTTGCTATTCACTGGTAAAGTGTTATTGAATTTCTTTGGAACTGTTGGGGAGAATTCTCTTTATCACTCATCCCTGGCTAACCATAGGTATTGTGAGTCGAATCCGTTGGTCATGACTAGAGCTGGGATTATATGCAAATTGCATACTTATTTCTGTGACGTGTACGTACAAAATGTTAACTTTTCGAGACATATCAAGCAATTTAGAATTATATGAAGTAATTGAAAATACGCATATTTTGTATATTTTAAGCATCTTGAGAATATTTGGTGAAGAAATGTATATTAGTGCTTATATCTGTATTTTCCAGATATTTCTAAGTTTATTTATTTTCTGATTGAAATCTAGCAAGCAAGCCCTGAATATTTGCAAATAAAATTACTCGCGGAGAAAATATATCAACAACTAATTTAGGCCATAAAGGTCATTTATTCAGATTTGAATCCAAGAATCTTCCAAACTCCGCCCAAATCCGCTACAAAAACTATTACTTCCTCATCACACTTTTATTAATCTTAATCGAATCTGTAGGTGCTTTTGACATCTGTGGTGCACACTTTTTTTTAACAAGATACGCTTTAGTATTACTTTAATTCAATTCTAATTCAAAAGGTCAAATTTACATGTTATTCGTGGGCGAAACGATAACATTTTAACTGTTTACGAAAGCATTTTACAGAAATGATTTACTTTTGCTTACCTATACAGCACGTGTTAAGATTCACTTAACTTACGATGTTTTCTTTATTTTCGTTTTTTCGAAACAATTGATTTTCTAGAAAAGTTTTGTTTGCTTCAAACCTATATTAGAAAAATCAAAATCAAAAAGCAAACCAAACATAATAAATATTTTGTAACAAAAAATGAGAACTATTCTAAGGTAACTGAACTAATAACGCGAAAAAAACTTCCATACGTAAAGTAAGTGTGGACATACTGTCTATAACTTTGTTTTTAAATTGAATTTTGGCAGAATTTAATTTCTTTGAATTTTTTTTTTATTTGAATTTGTAGAAATTGATAACTTCGAAGTAATTCAAAAAAGAGATCCGTATGATTCAACAATGGTCTAATTGTTGATGGGGTTAACTGATCTTGCACAAAAGGAACACCTATGACTCAATCCTCACACGGCAGCGCGTCGCATCGCGTCGTTTTAGTTCCTATAGTTTTATATGCAATTTTTTTACATAAAATGCTGCCGAGTAAGTATTGCAACTTTTAGAGGCAACAAAACGACGCGACGCGACGCGCTACCGTGTGAGAATTGAGTCTTAATTTTAAGTTCATCGAAATGAAAAAACTCTTAATTGTATTTTTTAATAAATAAATTCACAGTCTGTTGTTTTTGTTTATAAGTGATAAAGCATTCATATCCATTTTATGTGCATATTCGTTTATACTTAAGGCATATCTTAGCCAAAAAGCTTGTATAATGTATATGTCCATATTTTCTTCATTTCGACTTGAATATAGCCCCAGCTTTAGTCAGCCCTCCGCGGAAAATTCGATGTACGCAGGTATGATCTGTTTATTATATGTACACCCCTTGCTATGTCAGGCTTTTGACTTTTAACCCTGGAACCTTTCGTAGCACACAACGTGTAATCTATCATTTAACCCTAACATACGTAACAGGGTCGTATTATTGATTACCGTTAGCAAAACCTATCGTATAAGAAAATGCGTGTTTGGTAAATTCCTTTTCATTCAATAAACATGAGAACTTTTTTTTATTTCAAAATAAATAATATTTAAAAATACGTAACCTCTGTATGCACTACCTACTTAATGAATTCGCTAAGATAATATTAATTTCCGTGCAACGTTTAGTACAAAGTGTATCACAGGCTACCAAAGTGAATGCCTATTGGTTGATTCGATACTTCTGTCTCAGTTTTTAACAAATTTTATTCAAAAATTGTCGCTGTCATAAAAGTATATGACACAGGCTACCAAAGTGAATGCTTTAATGGTTGATTCGACATTTCTCTCTCAGTTTTTAACAAATTTTATTAAAAAATTATAAACCAAAATTAAATACTTTGCGAAGAAGAAAAGATTACAAATAAACTAACTTGTGACTAAATTATTACTCACACTGTAACTCTGCTGAAATCAATTTTTACAATACAGTTTACTAACGAGTAGCATAAAAATTACACATCCTAGAAATCTTCTGGTGTCATTATTAAATTTGGTATATTCATTATAAAAGTCTGATTAATATTCGCTTTTTACTTCATATGATAAAATAATGAACTCTTGCTCGTAAATTAAAACCTCTGATAAGTTTAAGCTCCGTGAATTTCCGACAAATTAAAAAGATTTAGAACTCCTAAATACAGTTGCCTCTTGTAAATCTGTTCTTCCCTAAATAAAATAAACATCAAAACATTTAAGGAGGATCTGGAAACCGTAAAAAACTCCCTTGGTGAAATTTGCTAAATGCATCGACAGTAAGCCCCCTCCAGTTATCGTAGCAACCAATTCTGTCTCTCTTCGTTTTACGTACAAAACGAGGAGCGTCTCGCTTTCATTAAAGAGCTTTACGTTATCATTGGTAACGGTATAAGCTCCTTAACTTGTTTCTATGACGACGAACTTGAATACATTGCACAATTTAACATGTCTTTCCACGATTGGAAATCAGAACGTTAGCTGACTGCAAACCCTCGACGCGTGTTAACTTTTCCCTTCCGCAAATTGAAGTTCTTAATTGATGGTGTTTAGATTTGAACGATGTTCGAACCTTATTTTTTTAAGAAAAAAATATTTACTGGAATAACACATCATAATTCACTGTCAAACTCAAGAATGCCATTTACTTCCCGAGTTGGTGAAAATAAATCCTAATAAATATACTTCTATTGACAGGCTAAAACAAAATCGCCGCAAATACTCAATTGATTTTCCATAAACATCTTATTAAAATTCATGCGTTTATCTCGCGAAATACACTCGAAAATTCTCTACATTCGGAATCAAATTCTCGCGATCAAGTGGCATTACGAGGGAGACTGACAATTCTACCGAGCCTGATGATATCTGACTATTATTCGCAAGGGAGGACGCTGAATGGGAGCGCGAACAAAAATCGAAGGAAGAAATAACTTAATGAGTTTTACGACAATGCTCGCTTTTCTCCGGTGCTACCCTGATAAGATCACCGTTACGTTAAATACCGAATCTTTTTTAAGTACGGCTTAACGAGTCACTTTTATTTTGCATAATGTCGTGTTTACATATCGTAAATCATTCAGAGTAAATGTTTGAATTTGCTCGTTGAGTTTATTTAAAATGAAAAATAATTTGGATGCACCTTCAATTTACACACATTGGTAACCTTGAAATGTTACCAAGAAGAAATATTTGAAAATCTTTTTCATGCATTGAGTTTTCTGTTTTGAAAAAGTTGCTAAGTAATAATTTCACCCAGTAAATTTCTTAACGATTTTGTATACTGGGTGTATCAGAAATATGTATGTTAATTTCAAACCGTAGAAGAACTCGCCAAGCTGAACAATTTTATCTTATGGCGTCTTATCGTCAATTTTTTCGTAATTTTCTTAACCCTATTTTTGAGCAAACGAGTCGTTTAGCATTTGAACTGAACTATTTTTCGCAAAACCATGGCAACCGTATTTTACCCAACAGGCAAACATTTCAAGTACTGTTCAAATTCTCCAGGATCATGGCTCATTTCAAGTTCTAGCCCAAGACCGTAGCCGATCTCGTACTTAATGTTGAAGAAAACATTTTGGATGCTGTAACTGTTGCTGGTACAATTACCCGAAGACTTGCACATCAGCAAGGTGTATCGCAATTGACAGTTTGGCAACTGTTAAAACTGCAATAGTTATGTACAATTACAGTTTTTTTTCGCTGTCTTTAAGGATTATGTAAACCTATAATAATGAACATTTATTTGTCTCCGACAAGTTATAAACGCAATTTCTATTCAAATTTAGTAAACTTGGCATTACAACAATTGCCTTTTTTATGTGACTTTTTTCGTTTCTATGACAACAAAATTTTCCGGTTTTACGAGTACAGATTTTAATATGTACGACGTTTCAATTTCTAAATTGGTTTAGAAAGCTTTAAATAAAAAAAGTCAAATAGAAAAAATATTTCATTTAGCTAACTGCACTCCGTGTTAAAATTAACACACGTATTTCTGATACACCCAGTATATTGTTTTTAATTTTAAAACTAAAGAATTCTCTTCAATACTTAAACTTATTTCACGATTTTGCTTATGTTATTGCAGTAAACAGCCCCTTTTACAAAAAACAATGAGGAAAGGGACATTAGATTTGTTATGAACAAACATTCGTATACCATTTCAAATTATGAAGAGGAAAGAAATAATGAAACAAACTGTCATTAACGGATACCTCTCAGTTAGGTACGAACAATATTTGTTGCTCCAAAACAGAATATAATTGTACCGTTTAATAATTTCTCGTATAAAATGGTCTCGCAATAATGGACAAAGTTTAAACCCCTGACTAATATTATAATTAAAACATAATGATAAGGAGCCGGCAGTTTTACGTTGCCACGAAAGATCTGAAAATTCACTGCTAAGTACTCAAACATTACTCGAATTACAAGGAATATAATGATAAAATGATTAATGAAATTTGATTGGAAGACGGATAGTCAAAATTTTTACAAAAACAGCTTTGTCGACCTTGTTAGCAACGTAGGTTGTTTTAGCTGTAAATTTAACAACAGTATTACAATGTTGCATTGTTTTTCTTGCAAAAACAACCCTTGTCAAACTTCTTATTTTTTCACAAAACTGATAAATTTTAAGTTCACATTACAATTCATATACATTAATATTTTCCCTTATTATTTGAATCCACCAAACGTACAAAATCCAGAAAGGCCTATTACATAATCAGTTTCCTTCGATTTCCCAAAGAAAGCTTCGTGACATGGGCTGTTTTTGTAAAAAAACGCTTCAATTATTATAACGAGATTGGTTTTTTGGATAACGCGACTCCTCATCTAAACATAAGATATAATTTTTTTCCCTCCAAACATGTTGTCTGTTTTTGTCAACCAATTAATCAGGATATTTTCAAATACAGAATGGACATTTGAAAATAAGCCCTGTGATCTAATCGCAAAGGAAGACATTTTACACGGTTGACTAACCTGTATCAAGTGTAAAAATTGAATTATTTCTGTAATACTATTTAATAGGTAGAATATTATTATGTATCACAAAAGCAAGAATAAATAAAAAAACAATTGGAGCTGTAGTATAACATACATACATATGTATATTGCTCAAGAAGCAATAAGATTTTGTTGCCAATGATAGGAAATTGTGCTTACTAAGTAACAAATCACATGACTGAGTTTCAAGTTTTTTACAAAAAGAAATTCTTGTAAAATGACATTTATCAGCTATCGATAATACTTATGTATAGAATAGAAAAATCTATTACCAACGGTTCTTAATGCAGTACGCCGCCTGGAAAAAAATAACTTCAGCAAACATAAAAAGGTATTTTAAATTTATAAGATTATGATAATACATGTGTAAACAGAAAGTTCAGATTTAGATGTATAATTTCGGTGTATTCGGGAATATAAAGGCTTCAGTAAGAAAATTTGCGACGTTGGGAGCGATAGTGATGGTGAACTAGTTCTAACCTTGAATGTAGAATGTAGAAAACGTAAACGACGCTTATGCACAAATGAAAAATTTATACATTTTCTATTAATCTAAAGTTAAACATCCAATTCAATTACGGACGCGAAAGGAAATTCTGCAACCAAAATACTTACTTTCTTTTAGTTAGAAAATCTATTGGATGATATCCTCGTAAGGGATCATGTAAGTTTTATGTTATCGCTTTATTCTGATATGGTCAGAATCATCTTGTCAAGAGCCTAGGTTTTTCGAGTGTCTTGGCTTCCTGGGGTGGATCCTGTAGAAAATTCTGATTACTTCTTCATAAATGCATTAAAAGATCAACGAGTATTTGAGAGGCAGCTGTTACTCTGAATACAGAAGTCTCCTTCTGCCGAGTTTTATTCCTCCAAAAGGTAGGAATAATTTGTACAATATTTGTCTCATTGTAAACTTTTTGCTAGTTAATAAACTTAATTATTGATTCTGCTGTACTTCTCTTATTTTAGTTATGTCTGCATTTTATGTTACTTTCCACAGCTTTAGAAATAACTTATTGTAAGTCCTCTAAAAACGAGAAAAATACGCAAACAAATGAAATTTACACCATTTTAAGGAAATATAATCCAACGAGAAAAAGAGACTCGAAAATTACAACCCACGTCGTGTTGGTGGGAGACCAAATTGACATGACGCTAATACTTTTAGAAATGGCAAGTGTTGATCGTACTACGGAAAATTTCCCACTAAGTTCATGTTTATCTATCCTTTGTTTCCCGCATCTTAAGAATAAATGGTTTGCACCACTTCCAAAAGGTGCAAAGACTGATTATGACAATGATGAGAGGTGGGCGATACGGGAAATTGTGTATCGATAATAATCGATACGTATCGATTACCGGTTACCCATACGTATCGAAATGTCGGAACGGTATGTATTGATTTATCGATATGTTACGAAATATTGGACAAAGCTTTAAAACAAATAGTATAATTTAATTTATAAAGACTTTATTCATTGACAAAAATATTAATTATTCAGCGTGTTCGGAGGTTAAACTTGTTCTTTGATTTTACATATGTGTCGGTCTCTCGACATTTTCAGGGTGAATAGAAAACATCAAAAAATAAGGTCAACTTTTTATATAATTTTCTTTTCCAAAAATGAATAATAAGGGAGTTATAACTCCTGAAAGAGGCGCGAAACATATATTATTTTGGAAATATCTTCTGGAACCTTTAAGTTATCAAACTAGTACATATTTTAAAGACAAGTATAAACACCAAACTGCACATTAACAACATATTTGTCAGATCCTCCATCCTCTTTAAGGGGTAGTTTTGTACGGGTAACTTTCAGTATTTTAGTTTGGTTTTTTCAAAAGTGAATAACTAACAACAATTTAGCCTACTAATTTTAAAATATTTTGTGGAGATTGTTATTAAAAAAAAATAGCAATAATAAATTCTAGAATATCACTACTGATACGGACAGACCCGTCTTAACAAATACTATAGTATTTACTGCAAAAGTTAGGGAAATCTTGGTAAAACTTAACTAGAGTGTGCACATAATAATAAAACATCTTTAAAACAACACAGTTTTTTTTTTTTAATTTAAATAAACAGGGAAGTAATTTTTCTTCTATTGAAGTGCATTTTTTCTACTTTTTCAAAAATAACGATTATTTTTTGAGAAAATTATCTCTAAATTAATTTGAGGTACTTTGGTTTTAATTCTTCGGGTGTTGAAGAACTTCTTCATGGCAATTGCTGCCGTTCTTCTTGTAGTTGCTAGTCTTTACTACTGATGAAGTAAACTATGAAGCAGAAACAAAAAGAGCGATCGCAGTGACCTGGAAGCCTTTTCGCAACAAAGAATGAAGTGCAGGAAAATAAATAAAATAGAACGGATTCACATTAGAGGCCCTGGCAAAAAACTTTTGCTTTCACGTGTGGTGTTAATACTTGAAATACTCACACTGCAGAAAGATCTTCTGGATAAGTAATGGCAACTCCTTGCGGGCTAGGACGCGGTGAATTTCCCACCCAGAAGAACGCGTCATCTGCTGTTCCATCGTAGGAAAACTTTTTGATAAACAGCGTCGTCTCATCCACGGCATATACTGTGCCCATAACGTTATGGGCGAACGTTTCGAACGGTCCTATTTTGGTTCCATAATAGGGCTCCGGGTGTTTCGCACATAAACCTATGAAAAAGGAAATTATAAGTTACTAAATAATTTAATACTCCTGTTATTTTTGTAAATAGGTGCCAGTAATCATAACTCAGTTCATCTAGTTTGCAGTACCTCCAAGATGAATGTAAAAGGGAAAAAAATTAAGTTTTCTACCACCAACTGTATATTCCGTTCACGATCCTTTGATATTCAGAGTAGGCCATGTTAGGGTGATATTTTTTTGTTGGTATCACTAAAAAATGTGGACGTCACAAAACTGGGATAGATTTCATGATTTATCGTTTTTAAAGAGTTCCAACTAGTGAATGGTATGAATTATTTAATTTTCTTTAATCTTCCCATTGCTCACCATGATAAGTATAATTCGCAATCACAAACAGTCATTATTAGAAAATAGGAAACTTCACAATTTTTGACGTGTCGAACTTTGATTTCACATGCACGTAATCCAACAAAAAGAAGACATGGTCTACTAGAATGCCAAAAGATTGTGAATCATTTGTAGTAAAGATATTTAATTTAAGTCATACAGTTAGAAAATACAAAAAAAATGTTTCATTTTTTGTTTTAATTATACTGTTACTTTAAAATGTAAGTAAAGAATCCTTTACTTCTGTTTAGATCCATTTTTAAGAAATGGCTTCAATTTAATAGGTTTTTATTTCGGTGTAACTAAAGGTCCGCTGGCGGAGTCATGCATTGCATTTCGAAATTCCGCCGTCCGGCGGATTTAAATAACTCACAACTTCGCCAAAACTCACTAGTGCGGCGGAATGCGACACTAAAAACTAATAATAAGAACACCGATCGGTGAACTTTATCGAATAAAATGCTTAATCCGCTGCTCTATGTCGTGACGTTAAAATAGTTCGCAGTCTTAACAACTTTCTACAATTTTGAAGTAAATGAAGCAAAAAGTTAAAAGTGGGCGTTAAAAATATCACCCACTTTGAATTGAAAACAATTATTTTAAAGAATTTAGTAAGTATTTCAAATTATTCACTGTGTTAACGGATTAAATTCCTTCCTTATACGATTTGTTTATATTTTTTCAATACTTGCGAAAATTTGTTACCTATTAACGAATATGGCACATTCGATATTCTACAGTGTTGCAAATATTGATGATATACTATAAACTTAAGAATTTTTGTTGCAAATCGTTTTTGATTGCTGTGATAACCTCGAGCAGCCTCTCTACGACTGTTTCAGCCCTGCTTGGGGCTTCGTCAGCAGAGCTCCAAATTCCCACTGCAAACCAAAAACGACGATCAATTTATTCGCAAATGCGATATAATAGTGGTGAATAGATAAAACAGCGACATCCTACGATCGCTTTTTTTTGTTTGCAGTGGGAATTTCGAGCTACGTCTCTGCTGATGAAGCTGAAACAGCTGTACAGAGGCTGATCGAGGTTTTCACTGCAATCAAAAACGATTTGCAACAAAATTTTTTAAAACTTTCATTATGCTTTCACAGCAAGCATGGCCGCCTTGCATGGGGTAGCTTATTATTATGTAGCAAGCCCGCTTCAATTGGTTATCCAACCGCAAAGTCAGGTTAAAAAGCGATCGTAGGATGTCGCTGTTTTATCTATAAACTTAAAGAAATAAACAGTAACGAAACTTAACAAAACTATGTTTCTATATGATTCGTAATTATTCCTGATAATGTATCTGAAAATTGACCCTTTCAAAAAGTAGCGAATGTTATAAAATTATAAAGTGTGGCGAAAATAGCTAGTTGTCCACAAAAAGTAGTCATCCTTTTCACAAACTTCGCATAAGATATAAGGTAATGAATATTTTTAATTAATTTTATTAATTTATTTAATACTTAACAAATGTAAATGTGTAAAATTAAAATTTTTAATTAACTCGGACAGTTTTTTTTTTGTTATCCTGGAAAGTAAGCGTAACGAATTCGTTAGTTATATGTGGTGCTGACGAAATAACACACAGGCAGACAGTGAGAAACAATACTACAATCGGTTTACTAGTGACATACTATCATCTTTGAAAAAATCATTTTCTAAATTAATTTTACATTTGGCTTTTACACAAAATTCAACACGTGTATTTTATTGTTTAGTTGCAGTTCGCAGGTGTGGTTATTGACGTGGGTTTAGCAAGCTTGGTTTGACCGACGCACAGTGGGGTATTTGACCGATTTAGCTGGCCAAAATTCAAATACTGAAATCTATTCCAGATAAAAACAAATGACCATGTGAGAATCTTGTATGTTTGTAAAATAACAGGCCACAATTGGTTTTATGCTTACTTTAGATCTTACCAGTCAAATATCTGCTTGACCATCTTCAAAGTACACGTATTCATTTCTAAGGGTATTTTGCAATTCTAGACTTTAAAACATCATTATATTTTTACGAAAAAAATATAATAACAAGTAATTAAGCACTGTTTTGAAACGCGTAAACGTAAATGTATGTAAATCTTTTCATTTAAAATTCCGTCAATTTTAACATAGTTAAGGTACTTTGAAAAAAGTACATTTTTAATTCTTTTTAAAGTCAATGTCAGTATAACTTCCAGACATTTTTTTTGAGTTCAGGATGCGTCCCGGTGCTTATTTATACTTCAATAGAAAGCAGAAGATTTCCAGTTTATAGTTATTAACAAAATAGTCGTAGAATCGAGCAACTTTTTCGCATATTTGCAAAACAAAAGAATATAGAATTATTTACATAAACTATTTATTAATTCTTTTCAGAGACACGGTTTAGATAGAAATTGTAAATTTACCCCTAAGAAGGGTTTCAGGGAGGTTATAGTTGTTTATTAAATGAAATTTAGTTAGGCCCAATCATTTCCGGTTGTATCGGAAGCCATTATTATCACCCTTATTTTTAACAGCGCCTGTAATTTTTGTTGCCCTTTTGGATTTT
This sequence comes from Prosopocoilus inquinatus, assembly GCA_036172665.1. Taxonomy (NCBI): domain Eukaryota; kingdom Metazoa; phylum Arthropoda; class Insecta; order Coleoptera; family Lucanidae; genus Prosopocoilus; species Prosopocoilus inquinatus. Next base: position 50,890,129 of record CM069870.1, read on the forward strand.
ACTGAACATTGACGATATTGTTCCTGTCGCCTTCAAATATAGTTATATAACCAGCTAATCACATTTTGAAACAATTATGCAACAGAAATAATTTTGGCCAGCTAGATCGGGCAAATACCCCACTGTGCAACGCATCGTCTGATTATATTGGAAATCTAGTGGCCTAGGTTAAGAAACGTAAGGGAATTCCATAAGGGGAACCCATGTCATTAAACCTTACTTGCGCTGCATCGAACTGCGAATTTTGTTTTTATTAGAAAGTAATTAATGCGCTCGCTTTTTCATTGTGTTTTCGCGAGACGCTAACCTTTTGACATTCGTTCGTTGATCCAAACTTTTAGAAAACGCATCTTGTGGCACCCGGCACGGGTGGGACATGGAAGAACTTTACAAATCACGGAGAAGTCAGCAATTATCATTCATTATTGTTCATTCTTCGGTAATCAGTATTTAGAATTCATTATTCATTTTCTATTGTCATTATCATTGTATTTGTGACTTGATAAAATTGGTTGTAATCGTTTGTGAGTTGTGTTTTGTGACTTCGAAGGCGAGGTTGGGTCGAGTTGGGCACAAGGAGACGAAGTAATGTAGACGTTAAAATTACTATTATTATTTTTCGTTCGCCTATGTCCTGCTCTGCAAGCGATTGCTTGACGTAACGGAAAACGACATCGTGACATGTGGAAGCTAACCGATCTTGATACGAAGATCGTAACAATATTTATCTGCAGCAAGTAATGCACTAATGTTTTTCAATTACACGTTAATTAGTTGAAGTCTGTCAGTATGAAGTTATTAAATAAAATTGTTCATCTTCTTTGTTGTGTATATTGAAACATAAAATAAAATAAATTATAGGAGTATGTTTTTTCTCATTTTGTGTTTTTAAATGAGATGATCGCCCCTAAGTTATTTCACTTTATGTTATAATCAGACTTAAAGAAATGCAGAATATGTATTTATTTATCTGCAATTCCTCTTTCATTTTGAATTTGTCTTAAATTCTTTACCGTTTTTGATATAAGCTAATTGATAATATTTCAGATCTGCCTTTAAAGATCCAGATGTTTTATTTTTAGTTCTTGTTTCTCTTTCGCAGAAGCAAACACATTTTTCATCACTATATAATTTCAAACACTTACTAAATTCTTCAAAGAAATTGGAAATAACACAATGTGTGCATTTATTTCGGAACTGAAAAACACTGTTAAAAGAGTGAACGATTTTAACCTTAACACAGAACGACGGATTAAGCATTTTATTAAACGAAGTCCGGCGGCGCCAGTAGACAGTGTTTCCAGTTTTTAGGATAATATGCCACCGCATATTAATTGAACTTTCGACGGAATTGTGGGTTAGAATTATTTAAATTTCGAAATGTAAACCGTGGTTTTGCCGGTGGACATTTAGCCACATCGTTTTTATTCTGTAACGAATCATTTGAAATTATAACTCCTGTATTTTTTCCTGGACATTCAATGGAGGAAAAATGCTGAAATCAAAAATGAAGTTACTTAATAAAAAAATAATCAATTTTGGACTTAATAGAAATTCTGTTTGTGGATTAATAAATTTCTTATTCTGTTTTAAATATTAAAATTAATTTTTTCTTAATACTTCGTTTTAAAATTCAATATGCTATTCAATTGCTTATGCTAACATGGGATATTTTATTTGATATTTATTATCATTCCTTTTGACATAGTCTCAAGAAAACAAAGAAAAAACAAACAAGTTTTTATTATTAACGAAATTGAAAACATAAAGATACTTCATTATAAAATGTAATTGTTAAGTCTTCAAAAACTAATTGACATTCAAATTATTTTACATAACTTTAGCACATGTACTTAACGTTCAGGTAACAATTTATTATTATTGTTAAGATTTATTTTGTATTTATCACATCATTGAGATTTACAATTGTAATTCAAGTTATCGAATCTAGATATAATTGTTTAAACTAAACGTTTATATAATTCACATTTCTCAAACTATCAATTTATATTCGAAATAATAATTCAGCAATTATTGTTTTATAATTCACGAGTTAAGAAAAAAAGTTGGTTTAAAAGTGCAAAAGCTCAAAAAAAACAAGTGTACAGATTTTCAGAAGGAAATTGAGAAGATTGACGTACGATATCGATGACGAGAAGGAAAGGGAACACTGTGAGGCTTGTTTGCACTTCAAAGTTATCTGTCAATCTCTTCGCGTGGATTAAGCTATACAAAGACAAGCTAACATAAAGACTTAACATTTAGACAACAAAAAAGGGACAAGCTATAACTTCACCTAAGTGCACATGAGTTATTCAGAACAATAGGTTCCCTCAAACAAAAATGCAATAGGGTACATGACAATAATATAAAATTATTAATTAAAACTCTCTAATCGAGACTATAGTCAATAACACACGCGAAAACACCAAATTTGTACGCTGTTTCTATTTGTTATTCTCTTAAATTAATAAATAAAATCGAAAATATTCAAATATAAATCACGTGGTTTCGAAAGGCTACCCATTCGTTGTGACGTCAGTGTTCATATATTGTCCTTGACGTTTATGTTGTCCCTTGTTGTCCCTTGTCGAATTATTATATTTTTTTACTTTGTTGGTGAGAAAATTGTGGTGGAAACGGGAACTTTTCGCCATTGAGAAGTAAGGTTGGTGACACTAAATTTTGTGAAACGCTTATAAATAATTTATTCGGAGTTATTGCACAGGTATTTTTACATTATAGCACAACACAATACTGATAATATGTTTTACTATTTATTGCAATATGTTTTATGTGTTCGTATTGATATTCAGTTATTACGATTTGACAGCATATGAACATTGACGTCACACAGTCAGAATATGCGTTTTGGCGGAAATTTAATCAATTCAAATTTCTTTAATTTTTTACGGCTTTAATATTCATTTATGAAAAAAAGAAATATATCTAAATTATCCTATTTTACCTACTTTCAAATAAAATCATTAAAAAAAAATGTTCATGTACTATTGCATAAACAAATAATAGGGCTATTCTTATCAAGTACAGATAAAATAGCGACAATCTTACGATCGCTTTTTGACCTGACATTGCAATGTCAGGTATTTTATCTGTTCATCACTCTTACATCGCAATTGCGAATAAATTGGACAAGTCGTTCTTGTTTGCAGTGGAAATGTCGAGCTACGTCTCTGTGGAAGAAGCCCCACGCAGGGCTGAAACAGCTGTACGGAGGCTGCTCGAGGTTTTCACTGCACTTCCTTAAAATTTATTATAAAGCTTTATGATTGGTTGTTACCATAGCAATAGACCTTTAAATTTTACGTACTCGATACAGAATAGCCCCTATTATTCTGTAAAATGAAATAAGTGCAGAGAAAAGGAAATATATGAAAAGTAAAATATTTTTCATATTATGTTATAATAAAATTGTTTGCTCCTGCCATCAAAATATCAAGTGCTCGAGTAATGAAAGCTGCATATTTCATGACGTATATTTACGACGTTAACTGCGTCAGACAGAGTCAGACAGCCGGTCAAATAAAAAGCGACATGTAAGCTTTTAACGTTTTTACTAGGGCTACTTGTGATATATTCATACAACCCTCGGAAATAGCGGATAAAAGTGATATTGCCGTTCACACAAAAGCTCTAAGAACGATTTCGGGAAGTCATAAATCTGCATTGAAACTTAAAAAAAAATTGGAAATAAGTTTTGATGGAATAATGCAAAAATTCATCACTTCTTTTATATACTTCTCAAAACTTAAAAGTAGTGATTGCATTTAGCATGCTTAAATCTTTTTAGTTAAGGCCGTTTTATACTTTATTATGTTTTTTGTACAAGATTAGTTCAGTTTCTACATTTGGAACAAGAAATTTCTTAGCGGCAGGTTTGGTTTCGTAATTCCATTAATTAGTTTTTGATATGATAGTTTATGATTTCAATTTATTTTATGATACAATTTACTGTATAATTTAAATTATTCAAGAAATTCAACTAAATCTTGAACTAGAAAAAGCGTAATGTAAAACTATAATATGTTTAACAAACGTGTGCACTTGTATAAAAAATAAGTTAATTTAAGTAATAAGTTTAACATTTAAAAATTATTTTCGATTAAAGCTTTACTTGGAATTTTATAAAATCGGCATTAAGAAGGTTAATTATTATTTTTAATAACAAACAACTTTTTACTGCTGGCTGAGGATGTCAAATGATTGACTTAACCAAATCAGTATTGAAAGTTAGATTCAAGTATGACTAGTTGCATTCGATTTGCTAATTTGGACAGATTTAAATCATTTCAAAACGAATTTACATGTTTTGTCTAATTGAGGCTTGACCAGAAGCCAAACGTGACGAATATGATCCAGATCACTTCTAAGTAATTTACTGACAAAAACGAATTGATTTCACTGCAAATCAAATGCAGCTAGAGTCGGTATTTCTCAAAAAAATATACTGGCTAACATATGGAGGAGATTGAAAAGACAGCTGTAGGACATCAAAATACAGCTTTTTTCTTAATTCGCTTTTGACCAAAACCCAATCATAATAAAGTTTCAACTTTCTTAATTTCTTATTTAATTTACACCTATAGATTCTTAATTAATAACAATTAATTCACAAAATGCAACTTTATTATTAAATAAATTCTAAATTTATCAAAACCACCATTCATAAAATGTCTATGTTAATCTGTTTTCTAGTTTTGTTTTTAATTATAGTAGACGGTGCACAACGATATGAAACCCTGTTTATGGGCATTAAAAGAGAAAATTATATAGCCGTAATTCTAACGTGACTACATTTTTTAAAATAGTTGTTTATTGTAAAGCAGTGTTCAATTAACTCATAAATGACTCAAATTTGAATTTAATACGTAAAATATTACTACAGGGAGTAACTTTTGCTTGTTAATTAATTTCACTTTAAACTCCTATAACTTTTTAGTCATTAATTTTTTACCAAAAATTTACTAAGAAAAAAAGCTTTAATTTGATCTCCACTAGCTACCCTTTTAATCTCTTTCGTAGGTTATGAGACACCCAGTATGTGTTACTAGAACATGCGTTGCATAAAAACATAATTTTGATTTCGATAATACTCACATAACTTTAATGTGTCTGTACAACAATAACTATAAGTACAAAGTTTTTTTAATCTCAAACCGGACAGAGAAATGAAGGGAACAAACTCAACGTTTCGCTATAGATTTATAGCTTCGTCTATAGCGAAACGTTGAGTGTGTTCCCTTCATTTTTCTGTCCGGTTTGAGATTAAAAAAACTTTGTACTTACTATTTTCATCGGACAAGAACAAACTTCAACAATAATTATATAAACTACTCAAAATAATTAATGCATAATTCTCAAAAGACAATATTTCAGACGTTTTAAAGGGTTAATATGAATTAATACAGTTTGATATTAATCTGTTATTGACAAAATTTTAATTCAACATGAATCCGTAAGTTATGAGACACCCAGTATATACAGTCTGTTTGATTTTAGATGTCACAGCAGATATCTCGGCTATTATTAAAGATACTACAAAATGTTATAGATGTGAAGTTGTTCTACATTTAATTTTCTATTACATGCCTTAGACGGAAAAACAATTGAACATCAAATGTGTTAAATGTAGCAAACACATTCAAAATTTTAAATGGAATGTACCCAATTCTATTACGTTTTCTAAAACTGTAAAAAATATACAAGAAGTCATAGTTATCTAACCAATTAAAAACATAAATCAATAATTAAGTAACAAATGAGTTTCTTCTGAAAAAATACACAGTAAAAAAATGAAGTTATTTTTCATCTTCCCGTAACAATGTTTCTTAATACTGTCTTGACAACATATGCTTTACAACATAAATACAACACAACAACATGAACAAAGTAGCAATAAATTAATACGTAAATTAAGTTTGAAATTTCAGTTCATAATATCTAGAGGTTTGTTCAAGGTGACCTCCGTTCTTTGCAATTATCAGCCATTTCGTGCTACTTAATTAACTTATTGTTACTTTGTTTATGTTGTTGTGTTGTATTATGTTGAATAGGTTGAATAGCACATGTTTTCAAGAGAGTAAGTATTAAGCAACACTGTTCAATTGGAAGCTGAAAAATAATTTCATTTGTTTCATCGCCTACTTTTTCGAATAAAGTTGTAATCAACGTAAGCATGCACTTATTAATTATGGATTTATATTTCTAAGTAATTAGATAACTATGGCATGTGACATATCGTTGTAAAGAGAATTTTTTACAGTTTTAGAAAACGTAATAAAATTGGATACACTCCATTTAATATTTTGAATATATTTGCTATATGTAATCCATTTGACGCAAAATTGTCTTTTTGATCAAGGCAGATAATAGAAAATTAAATGTAGAATAACTTTTCTTCTACAGTATTTTGTCGTATCTCTAACAGCAGCCGACATATCTGCCGTGACAGCCAAAATCAAACAGACTGTATACAGGTTGAGTATTAAGTTCGTAACAATTTCATTATTCCCTAATTAATTTATTTTCTAAAAAATCCTGAAACAGGTCGATTCTGTTTTCAAGAAAGATACTTTTCGACAAAAAGTTTATTCTACCATCTTTGGTTTTCAAGTGATGACGTCATCGAACACTTTTTTTTCAATACAACCTACTTTTTTTTAAAATCAATTTTGATAGATTGGCTCACGAGCTAAATGAAAAAATATTAATACCTTGCATAACATTTTTTTTTTTGAAATGAAGTTACGTTAATTAAGTTCAAAAAATCTAAATTTTATTCTTAAGCAAAGTAATGCATAATTTATAAACCCAAGACATCAAATAAATATGACAATTGGTTCAATTGTGACAGTTTCGTGAACATTTTCTAAGATCAAAACAAAGTTCTTAAACTTGGTAACATGACTCCTTTAAAGGAAAAAGAACGAATTGAAGTTTTAATAATGGTTGGTTGTGGAAATAGACGAAGGAGTTATGAAGAAGTTAGTGTGTTATATAATCCTGGTAGACTCATTGCAAAATTTACAGTCAGTAAAATAATTTATAGAATATAATAATATAGGCAAATTTGAAGAGACTGGAAGTGTTAAAGTTTTACTGCGTAGTGGTCGATCTAAAATAAACGAGGAAGCTAAATTAAATATTTTGCTTCAAGCTGAAAAATATCCTCATGATTCTACAAGAAATATTGCCTTGAACCATAACATTTGTCAAACATCAGTCACAAATTATTTAAAAAAAGAAACATTTAATCAATACACGGTGCTATTAATTCACGATCTAAAAGTGATCCTGATCGTCGTTTGCAGTTCTGTGAAGACTTTATGTTGTGATGTGATGAGGACCGTAATTTTTTAATTAACATTATTTTCTCCGACGATGTCACGTTTCACTTAAAAGGATCAGTAAACCGCTACAACTGTAGATATTGGTATCAGGAAAATTCTCACTGGACGTAAGAATCCCATAGCCAATGTCAAGGCAAAGTTCATGTGTGGGAGGGAATGATCGTCGTCTTAGAGATCCTTTCATTTGATGGAAATTTAACGGGCGCCAGGTGTCAAGATTTTTTAAAATTTAATTTTCTTCCAACTTTGGCCATTCCTTACCTCGAAAGTAAAGACATAGCCCTTGAAACAATTTGGTTTCAACAAGATGGGGCTCACCACATTTTGCCTTAGAAGTTCGTAATTTTTTAAATAATACATTTACTGACAGATGGATAGGGTAGGATATTTGTCTCTGGGGTCACCTTAAGACATGTGTTTACTTTAACAGACCCCAAAATTTGGAAGAGTTAAAGGAGCGAATTCAAGAAGAAATGCGGAATATCAGCCCGGACACAATTAGGAGTGCCATAGAGAGGGTTTTGTACGTGTAGGAATGCGTCAAACACAGAATGGGAGCCAGTTTGAACATTTACGTTAAATTTGTTCTTTAAGAGAGCTCTTAGTGTTAGTGTTTATTTGTTCTCTTGGTTTTATAAATTATGCATTAATTTGCTTAGGCCTGGTTTTTCAATTGATTTGTAAAGTGATGGTTACTTAGCAGTTGAATAAATTTAACCTCTTTGGTAACGTGCTTATTAAACAAAATCCATTTTCAATTATAAATTAAACACCAAAGAAGTAGAATTGTACAGTTCCTCGTGCTCGTTTATGTATCCCCTGTACATGTTTATCGCTACCAAGCAAATTTACTGGCTGTTAGTTTACCTCCTTATTAAAGGGAATTTATGTCATTGTTAAGACTACTAATACTTTGAAATGTTTTTCAATGACTCATTTTCTGTGCTAACAATCGCATAACGCTAACAGTCAGTTTACCAGTCCATTGAAAAACCGGGCCTAAAGAATATAATTTGTGTTTCTTGAACTTAATGTGTATTTTTTTTTCAAAAAAAAATGTTATGTAAGATATTCATATGTTTGCATCGTCATTTAGCTCCAATCTATCAAAATAGATTAAGAAAAGAGTACGTCGTCTTTAAAAAAAAACATCACTTGAAACCCAACGACAGTAGAAATAAACATTTTATGTCAAAAAGTATCTTTTTTGAAAACAAAATCGACTTGTTTCAGGATTTTTTACAAAAAAAGAATTAATTACGGAATAATGAATTTGTTGCGGAACTTAATACTCACCCTGTATATATATTTTTATTGTTATAAAAAAACGCTTATTTCTCAATAAATTATTCTATATCATTTTATTTTATTATATTCGGGAAATATCAACAGGACGAAGTGTCAACAACGAAACGGTTTCCACGAAAAATTCAAAAGTACATATTACACAAAAGGTTAGCACATACGACTCCGTATTGAACAAGTGGTGCAGAATTGGTTGCGTATATTTGACTGTGCTATCAAGCAGAGAGATTTATTATAAATACCAAATTATTGTCAATAATTAGATTATTCTGAATAAAAATCATGTAAATTCATGAAAAATTCAACATTTAGCTATATTTATGTGACATAAAAAATGAGAACACTTATACACAGGGTGCTGCGTTTTGAAACAAAACATAGGAAATCCCTTGCTAATTTAAAGGTCCTCGAATATTGGGTTCCCTAATTATTTTACTGCAAAATTCCATTTAGGTTTTTTAAAGTGCTCTTCAAGATGAATCTATTCGTGAAAATTTTTTGTTCAGATCAATTTTAGGATATTTAAAAAAGATCAGTAACGAAATTCAATTTGTACCAAACTATCAGCACGGCGTTGATCAGTAAGTGTTCAAATAAATTATTGGAAAAGCTTTTTCTTTCAATCAATCTTTTTCAAAAAGGGCTAGATTTATTAATCATGTGTTCAGTTTTCACTAGCATTGATCAAGGCTGTGCTAAATGGAATTTTGCTGTAAAATAATTAGGGAAGCTAATATCAAGCAGCTTTAACTTAAGTGGAATTTCCTATGTTGCGTTTCGAAATGCAGCACCCTGTATAATGCTTTAATGTAAATGTAAAGTAAACTGTTGCTGTAGAAACGAAATAAATTTAACAAACTAATTGTGTAGTTACCATCACATTGCTACGTAAATAGGTAGAAACTGAATTAGAATTAGTAACAGTAATGAGAAAAAATAACTGCTAAGTCATGTCTTCATTTTTTTTCTGTCGCTAGTGATACCTACACTGGCATGAGACGATATGCAGAGAAACACTAAGTGAATCATATGAAGCATAAATCCGTGGAATAAGCATATTTCGAACAAAACCAAAATAAATAAAATCGTTATATGAATACGTGTAGAAAATTTGATATATTGCCACGTAATGCATCCAAATGTCCGGAAATAACAATGTTAATTTGTGAAACATCACTGCGTGTTGAATAAATAAAATAGAGGCCGGTAAACTAATTTCACTGCAAAATTGTTCTTATTCATAATATTAAATTTCATTAATAGAATTTGAATTGAATTTGATTATTAATTACTTTGATTTGACTTTTCTTTTTTCTTATTTTCCAAATTTATAATTTTCTTTTCCCTAAACACAACGGAAGTCATTTAATTATCAGAGTTCTTCATTTTGATAAACATCAACCGTTAACAAATTATCATTTTATATAACCATCCACATTCAAAGAGTACCTATACCATAAATTGAGACAGGGGTAGTACATATTATACGCCATATAAATTTCATAATATGGGAAAAGAATGAACTTTCGTAAAACAATATAAAAAAAATTGTTGAAGTAATACTTATCACACCCGATAGCATTCACGATGCTATCGAGAGAATGATATAATCTGCAGATTGGTGAATTAGTACCGATATGACTATCAATATAAAGTCATCGGATACCTCAATTCGCATCTTGGTGTGCAAAATTTGAACTGTGGTAGTAGTTCTTGGCAATAAATTATTTACTTATTTATTACTTAACAAACAAACGCGATATCCGCAACATTGAGCCTCTGCGTCTACTCCAGAAAGAGAAGATTGTATTTTCTTAGCGACTTTGTATTAGAGAGAGATTAGAGATTCTACGAGAAAACTTGTATTCTAAAAATTTTCTAAATTTCTTTTGCAAATTTTCAATTGAGGGATCCATTGCAATAATCGGGCAAGTCCATTTTTGGCCACTTTTGAGTTATTCTTGCTCAGAATAAAATTTTGCCTCATCCGCTGCAAGAACCAAGTTTAAATGACGATAATACGCAAAGTAACCCGCTGGTTTAAATATTGATAATGCACAAAATTGAATAATAGCTGGGCAAGTCCGTTAGTTTTTCGATAACATCTTTTGCATTTTTTTATTAGGTGGTCCGGATAGTCAGTAAATATCCGTCTGTACTTAGTCAACACAACATCATTAACAAAAACCACGAAAATCATATTTTGCTTATGATCAGTTTTTTTGCTTTTCCTGGACGTTTTGTCTGAATGGACTTACCTGGTTATTGCACTCAGGCCCTCGATTCAACATTTGTAAACATTATACTGAGGTCTCCAAACTGTGGAGCAATATTGTAAATTACTTAGAACAAGAGATTTGTAAAGGTACATTCTTCAATTATATGTGGGCTGCTGGAAAAGTTTCTGGAAACGGTATGAAAAAACGCATATGAAATTTGGTAAACGGTATCATTGTTTTTCGAAGTATTCGCCTTTGACGTCAATACACTTTTGCATACGCTCTAACCAATTTCTAAAGCACGTTTTCCACTCTAAAGATGGTACCTCTGAAACCAGTGTCCGGAATGTTTCAACCGCTGCTTCAGCCGACGAAAATCGTTCACCACCGCATTTTATTTTTGATATTTGGGAACAAAAAGAAATCATTAGGTGATAAATCAGGTGAATATGGACAATGAGTCATTAATTCAACATTTTTGTTCGATAAAAAATCAACTGTTTGACGGGCTGAGTGAGAACTGACGTTGTCATGATCGAGAATAATTCGTCGATTTCGATTGTTTCTTCTTATTTGATCGATGACTTCCGGCAAACAGATTGTAGTATACCAATCACCATTCACGGTTTTTCGATCCTCTAAAGCCACGGTTGCTACATGTCCAGTTAAACCAAAGAAACAAGCAATCATTTGCTTGGCAGCAGTGCGTGAACGGACAACTTTTTTGTTTTCGGTTCATTTTGAAATACCCAAACGGTAGATTGTTGTTTACTTTCTGGCTCGTACGAATATATTCACGTTTCGTCACCAGTAACGATGTTATAAACTAAATTTGAACGACCTCCATTGAATTTCTTGAGCATTTCTTCGCACCGTTTGACACGACCTGCTTTTGCGCTTCTGTTAAATTGTGTGGGATCCAACGACTGCAAAGCTTTCGTACGTTCAAATGATCATGCAAAATCTGGTGTATTGCTTTCATGTCAATGCGTAAGGATGCTTGAATCTCACGGTATGTCACATGTCGATCTCGCTCAAGCATTTCACACACAGCATCTACATTAGTGGCAACAACAGATGTTGATGAGCGACCTTCACGAAATTCGTCATTGAGAGTGGTACGTCCACGCTGGAATTTGGGAAACCAATTATAAATACTGCTCTTTGATGGTGCTTCATCTCCAAAAGTCAAATGAAGCCGATCGAGGCATTGTTTCGGCGTTAGACCGCATTTGAAATCGTAAAAAATCATGGCACGAAAATTTTCACGCGAGATTTCCATGTTTACACAAAATTACTTTTTCTCAAATGCTGTACAAATAAAACTAGTTCACTTGGATAGGAACTGTGTCAATAGAATTATAAGCGAAAAACGTCAAATTTTTCAAATATGACAGTTGATAAACGCTAACAATTCTAGACCTACTAGATTCCAGAAAATTTTCCAGCAGCCCACGTAATTTATTTTAGCTATCAATATGAATAATAAAAATGTCAAATATAAGAAAGATTTATGACCTAACAAATTAACTAACCCATTCTGAACTTAATATTCGTTTAGTAAGTTAATAATGGTCCTAATGACAGAAGGAAGCCTAAATATTCATAATCCGCCTACGAGTGCAACGAAGGATTGTCGGAGGGTTAGTTCGGCTCGACAAACGACAGACGAATACGCCGCGAGGGGATTCCGGACAATAGATGACGCATCGATCGTATGACGTATTCATTTGTCTTCTGCCTCATTGCAACCACCCCCGTTTAACCGCCTACGATGCTTTGATCACATAGATTTTGTAACCGATACACTTTATCTGCAAAATCTGAGGGAGGATTACGATCGATGCGTAACATGTAAACTGATTTAAGAAAGCTATCCCTAAATTTTCAAAACGTCTTAGGACAAGGATAAAATAGTAAAAACACTAATAAATAAGACAATCTTATGTACGACAGCTTGTATTTACTGGAGAGTGTAAATGAATATTGGGATTAGTATGTAATTTGTAGCCTGGCAATTGTTTCAGATCAAGGCGGCTTAACGTACACATTACTAGATTAACTGAAAGTGTAACTATCGATCCCCGTCTTATCGCTTTCGCACATGAGCTACTTGATTCGACCGAGACTGAAACGTGATAAATGTGCCTCATTCTTACACGCTTCGTAGTAATGAGCTATTTCCTTTTGAATTCTGCATGTTAATCGATGCCCATCGTTTACTTAATTATCACTTTCTATTTTATATAAATGTTGATTTACTTATACAGAAGAATCTATTCTCTACCAAATTTTCTCTTATGTTATGTATTATACCCTAAATGAAAAAGTAATGCATTAATCTGGACGCAGCTGAAGGATAATTTCATAAAAATAAACTCATTATTTGTGAATATGGAATTTTGAGCCGAAAATACCACGAACGCTTTTATTTTATAATATAAAAAAAGTATTTTTGATAGTACATATATTGAAATCTTGTTTGAGGTTTTATTTTTCCGGAAAGGTCAATAACTTTGATTTTAAATCGAATAGATGATTCAATTTCAAACTTTTTTCTCTCAAGTCAATTTTGATTCTTACTTTCTTTTTGGTATTGATCGTTTATCCTCGCTCGATTCTATTAAATAAATTAAGCGTACGTAGCCCCCGCCCGAAAAGATATTTTTTTAGCTTAACAAAATAAAAAAAATGATCAAAACGAGAAAAATAAAGAATCAATTTAATTTTTTATACAATTTACTGTAATAATAATTTAAAAAATTTTGTTGCAAATCAATCGAGCGGCCTTTATACAGCTGTTTCAGCCCTATTTGGGGCTACTTCAGCAGAAACTCGAAATTCTCACTGCAAACCAAAAACGACTTAACCAATTTATTCGCAATTGCGATGTAATAGTGGTGAACAGATAAAACAGCGACATCCTACGATCGCTTTTTGACATGACATTCCATTAGGATAGACAAATTGAAGCGGGTTTGCTACATAATAAGTTTACCCCAAGCAAGGTGGCCATGCTTGCTGTTAAAGCATAACCAAAAACGACATGAAAATTTTAAAAAATTTTGTTGCAAACCGTTTTTTATTGTTCAAGGAATTTGACTAAAAAAGGACATTGTAAAACTATATGTTTAACAAACGTGTTTACTTGTACAAAAATTAAGTTAACTTAAGTAATTAAATTAATATTTAAAATAATGTCCCAACTTATCGCAGAAGCATCTATGAACATAACGTGATAATAACTTAGCATTCGACGAATAAAAGCTGCATATATTTTCACCATTCTATCCTTCAACTATTTCAAATTACGGCAAGCCCGATAAATTTTTGATTTTGAATAAGGCCATAAGAAGAACAACAAACAAGTGCTGCACAAGAAGAAAAACAAACAATTAGATATAAAATACAAGCTTGTGCTCAATATACTGTTTTTTTTTAACAAAAACATCAATAAGGAAGCAGGTAAATTAAAAAAAAATGCATTGAAATCACTAGGGTGCGTAATCAATGTGGACACCCGGTATATTATACCCACAAATAAGAATGATTATTTATTTTAATAATAATAATTAAAATAAATTAAGTGTACATACAGTGTACTACAAGATAATTTTTTTTAGCCTACCAAAATAAAAGTGTTCAAAACCAGAAAAATAAAGAATCAAACCGCTATAGCTGATAACGTATACTATTATTATCTCACACTATTACTATATTGCATATCCTTTTGTGTCAATAACTGCTTGACACAACACCTACGCGATATAAGCAGTTATGTTATCAATCGGAGATTGTAGCATCTTCCGCTATTCTGCTTCTTGACGAATGTCTTCTACCACAGAATCAGTAATATGTAGGATAGCTGCACTATTCCTTAAATACTTAAATACAATACAAGGACTTCAGAAATGGTTTCAACCCAGGAAATAAGCAAAGTAAAATGAAACACAACAGAACCAACGCCAATGACAAACGTACGTGTATGCCAATTTGAATCTACAATGTAGTTTTCAAATTTAACTCCAGTAGACTTGATGATCGAGAATGTCGGACAATAAAAAGTTTTTTTCTAAGTTATTAACAGTACTGTTGTCGCCAAAAAAAAAACGTGGACACTTTTCTTGACGTAAATTTAATGATTGAAGTTGATTCTTGTCCGATGAAAATTGTAAGTACAATTTTTTTTAGTCTTGAACCGGACAGAAATATGATGGAAACAGACTCAACGTTTCGTTATAGATTTATAGCTTCGACACTTTTTTTCACTCCTGACGAAGCTATAAATCTATAGCAAAACAGGTTGAAGATTAAAAAAATTTGTACTTGTAAATTTAATGATACTAAAACTTTTACTGGACAACTGTAATTATGAAATGTCATCTATAAATTACAAACAAATTAGCTTTTTTTCATTTTCCCTTTTGCCTTAGCTGTATAGCTAACACGAGCCAATATTTTTTAAACCGAAATAATGACTGAATTTTATTATTTATTGTCTGTCATCTGTAAGTGTCAGCAGTGTGAGTTCATAATTACTGCCACCCAGCAAAATCTTTAGCAATATTAAATTTACGTCAAAAAAAGGGTCCACTTTTTTTGGCGGCGACAGTACATTCAAGAATTACATTGACCGATATTCTCATCTCATGATTACATTAATCTCTAACTAAAATTGTAATTAAAATAAACAAAAAGCGATATAGCTTTATGCCAATTTCATAAGCAACACAGTGGCCAAGGAACATTGCCATGAGAAATAGATGTGTCACTCTCTTACACATTAAATTGACATAAAGCTACGTAATCATTTGTTTATTTTAATAAAATTTTAATTAAATTTGAATAATTTATTAATAACAGTGAGATAACAGAAACGAAATTTTTACTTCTAAAAATTATCTTGATCGAATAACGCGGCATTTTTTTTAGAAATCGGTTAAGATGAATAGATTTGTAGAGTCGGTTTTAAAGAGGTGGGCGGATAGTCGAGAATTGGATAATGGGGAGTCTACTGTACCTTAAACCAAACTGAGTTAAAAACATCTGTGCTGAGGTAGAGATACACTACTGTGGTCGAAAATATGGAAATACATACCTGTTTTGATATGGTTTTTCGAGTCACTTCGAGCATTTAACAAATTTTATTGAAGCAGCTTTAGGCGCGCACTCAGGCGGCCATGGGTTTGACTTGACCTTGTACTGTACTACTGCCTAGTAAGCTATAATGCACAAAGCGGCTAATGCGGACACATTTGCGTGTCATCGCAAATTTACCAAGCATTCTCTGCACATTCTCATTCTAATTCTTACATTCTCTGCACAGAGGATGCTTGAGAGTCCCACTGCAATCTGAACATTTAACAAATTTGAAATAAACTCTTGATCTCTTTGTCGAAATGAAATGTCACCTGAACATTCAAACTATAACCACAATGTCTGAATATATCAAAAGTTGTCTTTTATTTGCAACGTAGGTTAGTTCAGGTCAGTTCAGTTTAACCCAAAGTGAACCGATCTTAAGTGATCGATTTAATAGTAAATAAAACATGCGAGATGTGATTGCTGTATTTTAATCTTCAGATGAAGATATTATTTTTGCATCCCTTTACAGTGAGTTAAGCAAAAACAAAAATTTGTTTAGACGAGTAATGTAATTTGACAAACAGTTGAAATAACATCACCTCTACTAGTGAACCAACTGATCCAAACTGATCTAGAATTTTCGAGGTGTAGTAACAGCAAGGCGGGAAGTGTTTTAGATCACTTTGGGTTAGATCATGTAGCCAAATAAAACAGACAAATTTTTGAATAAGTCATCCAGGGTAAAAGCGAACTGATCTGACGTGCAAATAAAAGACAACTAAAGTTTCTCTGTTGTAAGGATCGTATATAACGGCTATCGGGGTACTTTCCATTGGAGGGGAAAAGGAATGCATGTTCTTAAAGGACGCCACGAATTATTTGTTGCAAGTTGCAATGCATTTAAGTTTGTACAGTTGCGAGCATTAAATGTTGGTCGTCAATGACAAGGAAAACAACCGTTTTAATTCAAGAAATTAAAAAGAAATCAAATAAATGTATTTTTGACCAAAAAATTGTCGAAAATAAATTTTCAAGATATTATCCCCAGTATTGACAATTAAGTAATCAATCTCCTTATTTTTAATAAAATACAAGTCAAGTGCCAATTTTTGTTAACCAATAACGATCAAAACTTATTACTCGCTACTGTATGTACACTTACGGTGGAACATTTAGAACGATATTTTTTAAATCAGAAGGCCGTTTATCGTAAACTTTATGTGTTTAGTGTACTGTTCCTTTCTTTCATTAAATTTTGAATTGCAATTCAAGACTGATAATCAATTGTTATAGGTCATAATTTGTAATTGTCACATTATACAGCATATCAGTACAAGTATAATCTTATTTTTCTCATGAAATTGTTGGAATAATAATAATAGTAATATCAACACACCATTGTAAACCGTATTTACTCTTGGAAATTTACCCGTTTTAAAAGATTTCGGCGCAAGTGTACAACAACGCGCACCTTAAACGATACCATTTGACAATTTAGTAGCTCTTACGCTGAATGAATGGTGTGGTTCACATGCAGGTGTGTCATTTAAGCTGAGCGTTATAGTGCTTTATTACATATCAAGCTTCTTTCTGTTTTAATTCTGCTATTAGTCACTTTCGCTTTATTTTTGAGTTTTATGCTTCAAACATAATTGGATTTCATGTTTTGTGGATATAGTTTATTTTTTCTTGATAAGCTGTCGCGCGAAATTTTAAAAGAATTCTCATTAACCATTCATCCAGGAATGATTTTACTTATTTTAGTTAATAATAATAATAATAATAATATATTTTCGTTCTGTAATACATAAAAGTGTAGAACATGTCAAATGTATAAATAATATATAACATTTAAGAAACAAAGTATGACAATTACAATTACAAAAAAAGCATCACAAAACAATGGCGGTTTTGAAAAAGTCATTCAGAGAATAAAACGCATGTCGATATAGATGTCGTTCAATTATTTTTCTAAATTGGTTGTAAGGTAAATCTCTAATTTCCCGAGGAATAAAGTTATATATTTTTATTAACGGAAATACAACATTTCTTTGTATTTTGGCAAGATGGGTTTGGGGTGCATTAAGGTAAGTATTTGCTACGCCGCGAGTATTATGGCAGTGATCCAATTTATATTTTTCCAGAAATTGTTCATAATATATCTTTGCAAAAAGAGAACATTCGAGAATGTAGAGTCCGTGTAACGTATGTATTTTTCTAGTTTTGAAAGTATCACAACAAGATTGTCTTGCACTTAATTTAAAAATACTCCTAACACATCGTTTTTGTAATATAAAAATTCTCTCCTTTTCTGTTGTGTTCCCCCAGAATATTATTCCATATTTTAACCTGGAGTTAACGTACGCATGATAAGCACAGAGAGCAGCCGATTCATTCACAGATGTTGCTAACATACGCAATGCATAATTTAATGAACTTATTTTTGAAGCTAAATAGTCTACATGTGGTTTCCAATTCAAGTTCGAGTCCAACTTCAACCCAAGGAATAGAACTTCGTCAGGTGTGGTAAGTATTTCGTTTTTATATAAGATTGCAATGCTTTTAACGCTTGTTGTTGAAAACTGTATGATGTTTGTTTTTTCTATATTTAATTTCAGGTTATTAGTGGTAAACCAGTCTTCCATTGCACCGAGTGAATTACTTATGTTTTGATGTAACGATGTTGTATTGGAGGATTTTATTACTACAGAAGTATCATCTGCAAAGAGAGCAGTGTAATTGCTTTGAATTTCTGGTAAATCATTTATATACAACAGGAAAAGTAACGGACCCAGTACAGAACCTTGTGGAACACCTTTGTTTATGTATCCCCACGACGAGTGTAGTTGTTGGCCTTCACTGCTTACTGCGACGCACTGTCTTCTTTTTTGTAAGTATGATTTTAAAAGTTCTAAAATTGTTCCCCGAAATCCTATTCTTTCTAGTTTCAACAGTAGTATCTGGTGATCAACACTATCGAATGCTTTGGATAGATCCATGAACATTCCTACTACAAGATCCCCTTCATTGATAGCCTCCAGTATTTGAGAAATGATTTGATACATTGTTGTTGCAGTTGAACGGCCCTTCTGATACCCACTTTGTTGACAAGTTAATATTTTGTTAGCAGATAGAAAACTTTCCATTCTAGTATGCATTATTTTCTCAAATATTTTTGACAAATTAGATAGTAGTGCTATTGGTCTGTAATTAGAAATTTTTTGTCTATCGCCTTTTTTGTAAATTGGTTTTATAATTGTTTCCTTTAATTTATTTGGAAAGACACCTCTCTCAAATGACATATTTATAATGTGTGCTAGAGGTTCAGCTATAAAAGTTGCAATTTGTTTTAATAGGGAAACAGGTATATCATCAGAACCAACCGAAGTTGTATTTTTCAAATTTTTTATAATATGAGTTTTGTTGGAAATGTGTCTATACCATGAATTGATGCTTTATCTAACTCATTTGACGTTTTACCGCACAGATAACATCATTTTCATCCTATAAATATAGTTGACTGCTAAAATTATTATGAATTTACGAGCTTTATTGGAAACAGCATTTATAACAAATATCTCTGCTGAATAGCACAATCAAGTATATGCAACCAAGTTTGCACCACCCTTATAGCGTATTCAATATGGTGTCGTATGTGCTAACCTTATAATAAAGAGACTGTAAGTGTATAAATATTGGTCATTACATTTATATTGGTCTCTGTTTCCATTTTTTGGACAAGCAAAAGTAATTTAAAAATGCATGTTTAAAAAAATAAAGAAATATCAAAAAAAAAAAGGTTTACTGTAAATTGCTTTTCTGTGTTGCCGGGCTCCTTTGCACAATACCTTCTGCAATAAACGTGAAAATATGCTTCAGTCCGTTCCTGTCGCGGAAACGCAAGGGTCGCCACCCCACAAACTCAATATATTATATGGATTTTTATTGCCTTGTACTGGGGTGTCGGCAATAATGATCATTGCTACCGGTAAATTGATTCGGTTACGCTGGTTACGGTCATAAACTACGCTCAATGACACTGCCTTTATTCTTTAGATGTTTCCTAGCACTTTGGCTCTATCGTTAAGTCTAAGTAATCTGATTTTCTTACTGCTATTGCTTTTCTATTTTACAAAATAATTGCATATAGTTACTCAATTTACTAACATGTTACTAATTTTGATGTGATGGCATGTAAGTAACAAAATTGAATTTGATTAGTGTGATTTTATTAAAGTAAGACAGTTTTTTCTATAGTATAGAATCATCATTGTACCTATTATTGAACAGATGAAGTAGCGACATCCTCCGATCAACAACATTTTTGTACCTATTATTATTTTAATAATAAGTCGTTTTGAGAAAAATTGAATTTTAGTTGTGTGATTTTATTAGAGTAAGGATTCTGTATCAAAAGCGTTAAATTTAAAGGGTTGTTAAATTTTGCTGCTACGGTAACAACCAATTATGGAAATAATAGAATTTAAATTTTAAAGGACCTCTAAATTTTAACAGCCCATTAATTTTTTTTTAGTTTTTTTAATAGTATAGAATCATAATTGTATTATTATTTAAATAAAACTGTAATAAGTCGTTTTGAGAAAAATGTGGAAAAATTTTCATGCACAAATCCATATTACAAATCTTGTTAATTAAAATAATTAATTCCAAAAAATGTGCATACGTCACAGGTAACTGGCTATTTTAGGCAAATAGATTTTGATTAGACAAGTACTATTTGCCTGCGCAAATTCCTGATTTATTTTTATTTAAAGACTTTCAGATTGTTTGGTTTATTGGTTAAATTTTAATTACATCAAGAAAAGTAAGGTATTGGAACGAAAGTAATCAAATTTAACAGAAAAATAAAATAAACACAAGCAAAACCTTGTTCTACTTCAGAAAACAAGTGATTTGGCGTTTTAACCATTTCAACTTAAAATTTGAAACCTGTCTTTCAAAATAATTTACCACGAAAAACTGAATAATGCGATATTTTAAGGCCCCAATAGTACATACAAATCTCAAATACCTACTACTAAAAAATTGTATCTGTGTCTAGGTACAATTACAAAAGTATCTTTTCACTAAGATACTGAGGAAAAAAAATCGCGAACACCTACTTTTAGTTGTATTAAATCGGTCTTTGATTTTTAATTTGTTAGTGTCAAATAGTTGTGATTCCCAGACAATATTATTGGCAGTTCATAACCTGCATATTTGAAAATATGTCAAAATTTACAAAATATCCTTTTACCAGGCAAAAAATATGTAAAAACAATGCTACTTGATTTTGAAAGTGTATTGTACAGTATACATTTCAGACGCACTTTAAACTTCCATAAAAACAGCAGACCTTGGCGTGATTGCAACTTTCAATTTTATTGCTGATTTATCAGTACTTCTTGATTACGGGAACGTCCGTTTAGTTATAACAAGGCTACAACTATCCTTAGTATCCCCTCAAATCTAGTATCAACATTTCTTGATTACGGGAATGCCCTTTTAGTTACAAGGCTATAACTATCCTTAGTATCCCCTCCAATCTAGTATCAGTGTATCAGTATTTCTTGATTACGGGAACTCTCTCTTACAACCAGGCTACAATTATCCTTAGTTGTAGCCTTGTAGTAAGTAAGAGAGCTGCTGGAGTTGCTAGATTGATTTGACATTCAACTTGTATAATGAGACGAGAAGCATCATTTCTGTTGATAAATTTATATTTTACTTGACCTGATGGTTTCATACTTTGACGTAGGTGCAGATCATTTTCTATTTATTCATCAACTTATTACAAAAGACGAATTTTCTTCTTCAAGGGTACTAGGTACACTGCTGAAAAAGTTATTTACGGTTATGTAAATATTATCACAGGGTTTAGCGTGCATATTATTCACATCTTCATACAAAAACCCATTAATTTTCACCCAAAAACTCGATCTGGAAAGCTATTTCCGCCACTGAATTTTACACTTGTAAGTATCTTAATAAATCGCAAATATTTCTTTGTATCTGTATCTAGGTATTTTTCGGAAAAGGTATCTGTATCTGCATCAAAACACATATCTTGGAAGTCTCTGTATCTGGATACATTAGAAATATGTTGTATAAGCCACAGAATTTGTTTTTCTGAATTGATCATTAACGAGAGAGATATACATAGTAGTCATGTCTGATATTAATTCTTCTTGGTTAGGTTGATGGTAGTTATAAGAGCTTAAGTGAATATAATGCGACATACGTGATTTATTTCACAGCCAACTATGAAAAAATATTTTGTGGTTCACACGATATCTTTAACAATACTGGTTGCAGTAGGGTGGTTAACAACGTGTAAAACGAAGTCACACTGCACCAAAATTTATAATTGACATGATCGGTTTCGTTAACATGACATTAACAAGTACCTAACAAGTATAAAAGTTAGAATCTTTCTTAGAAAGCAACCGGTCATGCCAATTATAAATTTTGCTGAACTGTAACTCCGTTTTATTCTTCCTTAAATGATAGAAGAACCTATAGGTGGAACTTATCTACTTGTATTGCTTATCTAGCACATGCCACGTGGCAAGCTCTTCTCAAGTTGCGAGAGCTCTACCAGAAATTTAATCTGGAATTTATAATTTGGCAAATGCAATTTTTATTTGTTTATTTGTCTTTGTCTCTTTGTATATGTATACGAATCTCCAAACATACACATTAAATTTGCAAACATCTCTATAATTCAGAAAAATAAAAATATCAAAAATACATTTTTGAATTTTTCAAAAAAAAATCTTCGACATTCGTTCATGTTGAATTCCTGGCTTCCGGTTGGAACCGCGTCTCTCCTCGGATTTATTCTACTGCTTCATTAACATTTTTTTGTCCTATATGTACACCAAAGATATGATTTATTTTAAATAATAAATATTAGACAAGTATACAGTTATAAACTGTGAGGTTGGGAATTTTACGTTTTAAAAATGGCATGCTTCAAACAACCGAGTACTTCAGCAATACTCTCTTCTAGATCCGTGACAAAATTTATATAGGAGAACAAAATATCTACGAGATGTGGCGTAACTTTACTTCATTTCTTTTCAAGTTCTCTAGATTCTTGTGCTTATGTACGTAACTTTATTAATCAACAGTTCCGAAGTAAGAATTAGAAACTGACTGGGAGAGTAAAAAAATTGAACATATGAGCAATTTTTTAAAGCTATTGTTTAGTTTAAAAATGTGATTACTCAGTTTTCATTTTATCAAACGAATAAAATAGAGAATGCAGTTTGTGGGACCCTATATTTGTCTTCTATGTAAATAATCTGCCTTATTTTTTCTTTTTCATACTTTTGCCCTTCGTTGTGTAAAAACGTAAGTATAATGTGCCCCCTCCACAAATCTTGGATTTTTAACGCAGCTGCATTCATTTTCATTTTCTTTTTCTCTTCTTCTTTTTCTTTTTCTTTTTCTCTTCTTCTACCAAACGTATCACTGTATTCAATTTGTATATCATCAAGTGTTTGTGACAGATCCGTTGGTTTTTGCTGAAACGCTTATCGGCTTATCTCTCATTTTAAACTTTGAAGTCGCCATTTCTGAAGCATTTTCAGCTTCCCCTTGTTTAATTTTGATTTTTCCAATGGTCATTGATAATTATTTTCTGATTGCAAAGTATTATGATAAGTTTTGTTTAATTCCAAATATATTTTTGTATTTGCCCTTTATTGTGTAAATGAAAATCTTAAACTCATGAAATCAGGAGACCTTCCAGTCTGATTGATGTTTTATTTAATTCTGAAATATTTATGTACTTGTTGTTTATTTTATAGGTGAATATCTTAAGCTTACCAATTTAGGTGCCCATCAAGTCCATACTTCTGGTACAAAAATTTATATTAATAACATATCCATGCATATTTTTTTTTCTTTCATATTGTTGTATATATTACTATTTTATTAGAAATCTCTATATAAAATAACATAACTTGAAAATGATAAGAATTGTAATCGAAGCGTGTACTGCAAATGAATGCAGCCAGTTTTTCCGGGTAAAGACACAACGACATCGTATTCGAAAAATATAAAATTGACGTCCATTCATAACATTTCTGAAGTAAATCATTTATCATACGTCCCATCCCAGCTTTGTATGTGTTACGTGGGAGGTTCATCAATAAAATTAGTGCCTCTGACGCATAAAAGTATATCGGAATACTGAATTCTTTTTTTCGTTTTAATAGAAATGCAATTGCAATGCTTAAAAGAAATGTGACTCCCAGCAAGCGACCTGGCGGTAAGGTTAATTTAAATAAGGATCAGATTCGTACAATTTTATTGCTTTCCGTCGCATTTCTTTTAAGAACTGCGGTACCATGGGATCATTGGAAAATATTTTGCGTAAGCTTAAAGTTGCTCCTTTCAGACAATAAACAAATTGAAAACGGATTTGATTTTTATTTTCAGAGTGTGTAGAATACATGCACGGTAGCGGACAATGAAGTCCGGTCACGTCATGTCAATAATGGAAACCTAACTTTAATATTTCAAACGTTTATATACTGGGTGTATCAGAAACACGTGTGTTAATTTTAACACGGAGTGAAGTTAGCTAATTGAAATAGTTTTTCTATTTGACTTTTTTATATAAAGCGCTCTCAACTGATTTAAAAGTTGAAACGCATTACGTATTAAAATCTATACCCGCCTCTGGTTAAGACCGGAAAATTCTGTTGTCACAGAAACGAAAGAAGTCACCTGAAAAAGTCAATTGTTGTAATATCACATTTACTAAATTTGAGCAGAAATTGCGTTTGTAACTTGTCGGAGACAAATAATTGTTCATTATTGCAGAAGACCTGGTCAAGGCATAAAAAATAAAAGAACGGCTTGATGTGGATTATTGTAAAACGGTGAAGGTTTTACATGGAAAAGTAGGCTAACGAGGACCTACTGCTTTTCATTGGAACGGTTTTAAATAAAGATTATGTAAGGAAAAGGTTTAAGGCTTTAAATTTAAGACCTTACAGGCCAACAATAGGACCAGTTTTGTCTACATAACATAAAAGAGCTTGTTGGACAATTGAAGACTGGCGCCAAGCTTTATTCACCGACGAATCCAAATTTTGTCTAAAGTCGAATTATATGTGGGATAGAGTAAGGAGAAAGTCCGGAGAAAGATTCGCACAATGTTGAATGTGTGTGAATCAGTTACAGTGTGGGATGGGATTACTTTTGAATATCACACCTGCCTGATTTTTATGAACAAGGGCACAATAAATGCAGCCTGATATCTAAATGACGTTATCATCACCGTTGTGGAACTTTCTGCTAATGTGTACGGACCCCAGTTCAGTTTATTGCACGATAATGCTTACCCACACATAGAAAACATTGGGTGGGATGAAGATCACCCCGAAAGAGATTTCGCACTTAATTGAGATATGAGAGCATGCACATATAGCAGCTAGAAGAAGTCTAACTCGATATTAAGCTTCTATTGAAAAAAATAAAATAAAATAAATGTTTAACGTTGTTTTCAATTTTGGTGTTTTAGATTTATTGCTAAACTGTATTATACCGGCTGTTTCAAACTGGGTGTGCACTGAAGGGATCTCCTAAACCATAATAGATACAAATATGGTTAAATGGAAGAAAAATTGCACAAATCCATGACTATTCGTATTCGTATTCATCAACAGAATGATTTTTTTATTATTTCTTCTTGAGATATTAATAAAAATGTAAAAAAATCGATTTTCTTTTTCTCTCTGTATCTCTTTTATTATACATAATTTTGAAATTCTGATTTAACTTTCTACAGGCACTTTTTGATTCTGCTTCGAGCAGGAGTAATAGAATTGAAGTCAAACATTTCGTCTTTCCACGACCATCATCAGTTTCAATTATTTAAATACAACTTATGTCTTTTTATTGTTCTATTCGATAGCACTTGTCCTCCTGATTGTAATGATATATGATACTAATAGTTGATATTAATTTGAAACTTAAATAATTCAGACTTTATACCAAAATTTTATTTAATACATAATTTAAAATTTTTGGTTAATTTTCTTAGCTATAGAGTAAATTGCAATAAACTATTTAAAGTTTTTCTGTATTGTTATTTTAATAATCCACTGCACTTACGAAAATGAACTTTTACCCACAAATATCTAGTGGTTCTAATATAACTTGCTGGATTAGTATCTCAGCTTTGGTATAGGAATGAAAAAGCCTAGTTTTTAATTTTGACTCGCACTGTTGGGTTAAAAGAAAAAGTGAATATCTCAAGAAGAAATAAGAAAAAAATCATTCCCTCAATGGATAGGAATTAGGCATTGATTCGTGCAACTTTTCTTCATTTTAGCTGAATTTGTATCTCTTACGGTTTAGGAGACCCCTTCAGTGCACACTCAATTTGAAACAGCCGGTATATGTCACTTTGCGCAAGAAATTGTAGCCAGAAATATTTGCAAGAACATATTTCCCGTTGAAAAAAAGTACAATGACGCAAATATTGACGGAAACAGAACATGCCGTTGGTTCACGAATAAATTGACGAAGAAATTCACGAATTTTTTTACGTCAAATTTGGTGTATTGCACTTATCCAACTTCTTCACGAAGCAACTTCATGAATAAAATGTTAAAAATCCAAATTTTCTTTAATTAGACTTTTACCTTTCCATCTGAAATTGTCCTACAACAACCTTCAATTAATGAACAAAGTAAATTGTCCGTCGATGACTTCAGATAAAAAGCGAGAAAATAATAACATTGCCATAACATACCCACAGGGAGAGATTACTCAGATTCGGTTTGAATCCGAATCCCTGTGGACTAGGAAGCGAATAATAACATGATCAACGATCGATACGCTGGTGGGGCGGAACACCCCGCGGCCAGCAGAAACGCTAACGCCTGCTGTTCTCTGCAGGACTGCGGTTCGTGCTGTTCCAGGACGACGGCGACTGCTGGCTTTGTAACAAAATTTCGGATGCTGGTGCAACAACTGAATTATGAACGGGAGAAATCATTTACGACCCCATGAATTTTAATGCGAAGTATTACTGGGAATTGAGGCGACAATGTATCATTCGAAACAAAAATATGTCCACAGAAAGAATTTTTTACTGCGTAAGCATGCTAGTGCCTGGTAAAATATTTAGAGCAAAAAAATTTACGTCCACGAAACGACTTTATATTCAATCTGTAGTTAAAGTTGGTGACTTTACTATCATTATTTACTCTAATTACAATTGAAGTTGGTTCTTGTCCGATGAAAATTTTAAGTACAAAGTTTTTTTAATCTCAAACCGGACAGAAATATGAAGGGAAAACACTTAAGGTTTCGCTGTGGATTTATAGCTTCGTCAGGAGTGAAAAAAGTAAATAAACAAGTTCTCAAGAGAAATAAGTCGTCAAGAGAAACGAAAAGGTAACATGATTTTAAACTAAAATACGAGTCTGGAATAAAAAGAAAAGTAACTAGAACTAAATTAAAACTAATTTTTTATTTTTTTTTTAATTGACAGATCTGTATCCTGTTTAAAGAGTCCATATGTTATTTAAATTTTCAAAGTCCGTACGTTTATTAATAGAATTTGGAGACATTTTAATTTTACACATTTCTATGAAACGTCTTTTAAAAATATTCTATTCACTCTACAAAATGTCAGTATTATCAAAATCAAAATTATGATTATTTACTAATGAATGCTTTACAAGCATTGACTGATTTTGATAAATTTTTTGAATATGATATTTATGTTGGTCTAAACGTTTTTTTTTAAATTTTGGCTTGTTTCACCTATATAAACAGAATTACAATTTGAACATTTGATTTCATAAACCACGTTTGTTTTAATTTCGGTATTTTGGTTTTTAAATTCGAAAAAATTAAATTTAAATTATTCCCAGATTTACTGGCTAAAATTAAATTATGTTTTTTGAAAATGTGTTGAAATGTATTGTGTTCAATATAAGGCGATGATATGTATTTATGATTCGAAGTTTGTCTAATGTTATTAGAGACATTTGAATTTTGTAAGTATTTAATACGATTTTTAATTACTGATTCAATAAGATTTATTGGATAAGAATTTTGAATAAGAGTTTTCTTTATTAAATTTAAGTTATCATAAATGAAAACTTTATCAGAAAGTAAAATAGCTCGATCTGTTAATGAAATAATAGTTGCAATTTTGTAATTTAGGTAGGTTTATGAAACTAATTGAATGAATGAATATACCTGGTCAGGTAGATACATAAATTTTCACTCGTACACACCCAAAAATTACAAAATTTATTTTTTTCATCAATGTCAATTAAAAAAAATAAAAAATTAGTTTTATTTAGTTCTAGTTACTTTTGTAACTTTGTACTTCTAACTACAATATTGTGTCACCAATAACATAATAACATAAATTGCATTAAACTCCGTGCATAATTATCGAAAATGTGCTAGTTTATTTAACGAAATTATTGTTACTGTTATGATAAAAAAGAATTTGTTGAAAATCGTTTTTAATTGCTGATGAAGACCCAAATAGGGCTGAAACAGCTGCTTAGAGGCTACTCGAGGAATTCACTGAATCAAAAATGATTTGCAACAATTTTTTTTAAACTTCCATTATGCTTTTACAGCAAGCCTGGCCGCTTTGCACGGGTTCTAATCCTAATACAACGTTAGGTCAAAAACCGATCGTAGGGTATCGCTGTTTAAACTATTAGTTATTATTATGGGAATATTTTGATGTCCGGAATCCACTATTGTTCAGTGTCCTATTACTTTTGGATCACCCGGTATAAACTTAGATGTTTTCAAATATTACAATACATACTCATTAGTATTCTATTATGTTTGTTAATTATAACTAACGTACCATGTTTTACTTTCCTACCTTACGCTGTCGAAAATAATAACTCCGGCCATTGTTACTTGCAGTTCACACCGAATTTTTGTGTTAAATTTAACACGTTTTCGTGTGGATCTGTGAATCAACGGCCAAAAAAAAATACCTTTAGTGTACCTAATGGCAACATTTTTTATGTACGTTTGCATTATGAATAAAATACCTCTACATTTTATCACTTAGATTGCGAATGCTTCCATTTAGGGCTATAGTGCTGAATAAAAATATTTGCTTTTAAGATATCTATCGAAATGAGCAATTAATTGGTACATTCCATTTAAAAAAGTATAAGTTTGGTAGATAACTTACTTATGGAACATGCTACATATATAAAAATAATTTGATGATATTGCACTCGTTTTTTCGACATTTTCTTTTAAAATTAATAATTAAGGCAATAATGAAGAAATCGATACCAATGACCCACCCTGTAGACAATGCAAAAATGCAAAATGAATTTATCTTTAGAAAAGTTAATTGATTTATCATTCGTAAATGACAGTTCATAATTACACTTACCCAGCAAAAGTTTTAGTATTGTTAAATTTACGTTAAGAAAAGTGTTCACTTTTTTTTGGCGGCGACAGTAAAAACTCACAGATATTTTTTTTATTTCTTTTACTACTCATGACATCCAGTGACCACTTTTCTTGGAATTCTTGACAGTTAATCAGCACGCACAGTTCCAGCAAGTGTTCCCAAGACGACAAAAACCGAAAATTGACAAATTTTGATCATACGCATGATTTCCACTAAGCTATCGATTTTGGAATTTCTCTTCGTAACTCTTGGTATATCTCTTTTATATTCATTATTTATTTTTTCGATTTTCAGGTGAGGTCACTACTGCAGTCATAAGAAGCAACAACGATGCTTCTTAAAACTTTGTTTTAATATCTGTTATAAAGAAATTCTCCCCAAGCTTTGAAAGCTCTTTGGGAAGGTGCGTTCGCTAGTTATTCATATTGCCGGTAAAAATCTAAAACACAATCCGACACATGCTCTCTCACTCATATAGAATCCACATCCACCAGAGAGAGATTTGAACCCTTATATAATAGTTACCCGGCCAAGCGTCAAATGCGTTGCCAGCACGCTCAACCAACTTGGCTATGCAACTGTTAATACCACCATTATTACTGACTTCGATATTGCTTTGTTTGTTATAGCCGCATGTTTAGATACACAGGTTTGAGTAACTGCCTGTAAAGTAATATCGTGCGTTCAAAAACTTCCACTCCTCATTGTTGTTCTCATTTGCAGTTTAAATTAATTTTGTTGTTGAGTTAAACCTTTTACTCTTGTAAGCTGCTTTACATAAAATGGTCTTCTCTTTTCATGATTGAAAGTTATTTTCTCAGCAGAACAAAGAATTCTCCAATTCCTGCCAATGTGCTAATAACGGCTACTACTTATATTGGGTGTCTCAAAACGTATGGAGGAGATTAAAAGGGTAGCTAGAGATCAAATCAAAGCTTTTTCTTAATAAAATTTTGGTAAAGAAAAGGTTGCAAGTATTTAAAGTGAAATAAACTAACAAGCATAAGTCTTAAGTACCCCTGTTTCGACATTTAAGGTGCTTTATTATTACCGAGAAAATGTTTATAAGACCAAATAATTAATGAAAGTATATCCAACACATGTTTATTATGAAGTCATAATATTGCCGATTTTGAACATACATATTATGATGTGTATAAAACACTAGTGGAATTATAAATCCATAATTAAACTGTTATTCAAAATCGGAATTATTATGACTTCTTAACGAACAGGTGTTGGATAAAACTATGTTACACTCCTGCCTTAACAGCAAATAAGTCACTCAAGAAAGCAAGCTCTCGTGGCTAAACATTCCTTTCGTGACTTATTTATTTGCCTTACTTTTATAGTAAATAGCTATTTGCATTTGCTCTCTAAAATTAGTATTTTGCGAATTCAAAACACGTTGTAAAATGGAATTTTAGGGGACTAGAACACTAAAGTTGCTTTGGCAGGATTGCACAGTTACAACCAATTCAAAGTTAACTACGAAATGTTCACAAATGCTGTATCAAATTATTTAAACAAATTTTAAATCATTTTGGGAATGCAGAAGAACTCATGCAAAACATTTTATATGTAACGCGGACTCCTCTTATTCGTTGCCTCGTCCTCACTATTCGTCCCATAAAACTCTGTTTTGCCTACTTGATACCTAAATAGTTCTTAATATATTTAAGTTTTTGACTTTTAATGCAAGATCAGAATTAATAACAAACATAGGACTTGACTAATCCGTAACTCTTTCCGTCATAAATTGTTATTTTATAAAATCTTTTAAATAAAATTGATTAAATTAAAACCTTGAAAAACACGTCAATTCAAACAGTTTTGATTTCTTCCTTTACAAAAAAATTGATGTTCAAAAGACACGATTTTACTTGAATGAAACCCAGAAGCGAAAGCCCTCGAAGCCCCACTTCTCCTTATACAATTAAGTTTCTATTTCGCAAGATTGTTTAAGTGTATCTTTCTGAGGATTCGCAAGCAAGGAATCTATTTATTGTTCAAAGTTCTAAATGCCTATCAGTTTTATTTGATTGAAACAAGTTGAAAATGAAAGATCTTGCTTTCCTCCATCAAATAAAATTATTACTAAAGTTATTTCTTAAGCCAGCCACACACATACAATTAAAACTGACTGGTTGTTGTATAGTCCGAACTGTACACATAATTCGTTCAAATTAAAACTGTACAGTTTTGGTACGCAACATTGTCATGGAAGAAAACCTTATTATTTAGAACAGAATAAGACTGGACGAAGAATTTCTCATGATTTTTAATTCCACGGCTTTCTGAAAATAAATTTTAATTGGATTATCTGATACTCTTAACTTTGTTTCCCTATATTTTCCATTATATTTTCTCGGCAACAATAACACCAACACTTCATTTCTGTCTCAATATTCTGAGTAGATGAGAGTCCTACAGTACAAATTAAATTACCTAGCTCCTAATAAATTTTGAATATTAAATCTCACTTTGAAACCTACGCAGTCTAGGAGTGTAGGTGTCCTTTATATTAAATTAAAATTATGAATGTCAGTTTCGAATTTAATCAAAGAATTTACATCAAAACTTTCATTAACAATTTCGTTTCATGTACTTATAGAAGTAATATTGTAAACGTTACCTTTAATTGCATGGAATAGTTTCACACACTCTTCGCAATTAAGTAGTAACATACACGTTCGCAAGCATTTAATTCTATCAACTTGTAAAGCATGCAAAAATGTTAATTGCGTGCCGATTTCAAAACGAAGCATTGTGCATTTGATTTGGTGAAAGTATACGTTCTCAACCTACATCGCTAATTATGAAATAAATTTAGTTCTTCAATCCATCCGGCGTTTATTTCAGATGCCGATCATATATTTCTATAGAGAAAATTGCCAGATCCCTCCCTTGAATTCCGAAAGCATTCCTTCCTATCACATCGATAATACACTTCGCGCCCTTTGTCGCACTCAATCGAGATATCAAAAGTCGATTATGTCGTTTATTGTGACTTTTGACACTTGGAATTCGCCTGCTCGGAAAATAAACTGCGACCGAAATTCAGATTTACCTCCAAAAGAAAAAAAAAACGGGCTGCGAATGTTCCCCTTAAAACGATGTCTTCAAGTATCCCGGAAAGACGGGACAGAGAGGGATGATTATTTAACAGGTGTTATTGAATTCTTAAAATGAGATCTCGCTGAAACAAATAATCTGAAAGCCCGACGCGCTCGAACAGAGAGTTCAGACGGTGTATCGTAAAGCTTTTTAGTCCCCCGGCTTTGTACCGGATCCATTAACTGATTAAAATAAACGTTTTCACTTTGATTAATGTTAAAACGGAAAAGATCATTAAATGAAATATGAGCGGGTTCGTTTACACATCGGAGTGTGATTAAAAATTAAATATTGCTGCAAATTTATGAAATTTCCTGATGCAAAGTGCTTTTTATCTATCACAACGGCAAAAAATTCATTTCGCCAATTGAAAAGATGTTTTAATAATAAACGAGTGCATGGGGTGGTGGCACATTTGAATTACATACAAAGTTTCATTACGGAAATTATTAATTGCGCAACATAAAAGTTAAGCTGTAGAAATGAAATTCGCAATTCGCTCTAAAACTTCGTCGTTGCCGGGTTTGCTTTGCGAGAGGAAACGTCTATAAAATACCGCATCAAGTTCGAAGTTCAAAGTAAACATATAACAGACACAGTAAATACTAATATAGACTGGGTTTCGGGGGAAACTGACTTCACGCATTTCCAAGACAAAGATCTTTGATAGAATACATTACACATATAGTAGGGAAATCGTTTTTAGTAAGGCGGCAGTAAATCTTTTGAAGCAACACACTACTCAAAATACTACTTTTGTTAACTATTCATTACGCTTAAAGAATAGTAAGTTGCAATTTATAAAATCGTGGCGCCGTAGTTCCATACTGAAATTGCAGTATGAACAGATTTAGCGTATTTTTACGAATAAATCCTAATTGGATAATAAAAACGCCTACATTCAATTTATGCAAATTTTCGAGTTCTCATGGAGCAATCTATACCCGGACGTATGTAATAGAAAATTATAATAAGAAGTTTTAAAACTTTTATTTCAAATGCTGAAACAGCTGTACAGAGGCTGCTCGAGGTTTTCACTGCAATCAAAAACGATTTGCAACAAAATTTTTAAAACTTTCATTATGCTTTGACAGCAAGCATGGCCGCCTTGCATGGGGGACTTATTAGGTAGCAAATCCGCTTCAATTTGTCTATCCTACTGCAATGTCAAAAAGCGTTCCTAGGATGTCGCTGTTTTATCTATTCAATAATAAGAAGGTTATACTAATCCTGCAATTCTAAGATTGATCGTAAGCCTCGTAAGGTACTTACGGCCTATACATTTAAATGGTCCGATGATATCTTACGATGCTTACGATCATGCTTAGAATCGCAAAATAAATCAACACACTTACGTATTCAGGTAACGCCATCCCATTCTCATTATGAGTTTATTGTGTAACAAAGATAACAAATACAAATGTCGCAAGAGCAACAAGGGAATCAACACTTTTAGGGAATTTCGTTTACTACTACTTGTGAAACGTCACTTTGATTAACAAACTTTTGACTATGTTTTTTTTATCCCTAGATGAGTTTATTGTGCGACAAGGATAGATAGAAAAAAACCACTAATGTCGCTACCTGTACACGAAGTGTGTCGATTTAGTACCTTAAATAATATAAAGGAACAACGATATCCTACGGTCGCTTTTTGACCTAACATTGCTAGTGATGTAAAAATTTCATTAAACACATTTCTTGGAAATATGTATTTCATGAAAAATTTCATGAAATGCTTCACCTTCAGTGAAATATGTTTTTAATCTCATTTTTTATTGCCATTAATTTTTAAAATTTCAAAATCGATATATTCTACATTTCTTCAACTTTCATGCTTCGGGCACGGTGAGAGCAGAAATGTGAGCGAGAACGAATGTGTTTTAATGCATGCAAGACCGAGAATAAAAATTAAAAAGTGGATCTAGAATCATCAACTCTTCGAATCCAAAAAAAGGAAAATAACATTTTTCATTTGATTCCATTTGTCAATTGTCTGTTCGTCCACCTGTCAACATTTTTCTGTCGCCTACTTATTATAAACTCGTCCTCAAATAATTCTAACCTATTTCCGCCTATTTCTAATGAATAGAGATCGGATTGACATATTTTGACGCCATTAATAAGAGTTTTAAATACAAAATTATTTTTAATATGTTTAATACGGGGGGGGGGAGCGTCCTAAGATTGATTTACGGCAATTCTTCATAATGCGGTGGCACAGTATTACTAACTCACCAAGCTTCAAATTCGATAGAAAAAAATTTTTTTTCTCGTTGAAAATCGTATTATCCAGATTTGACGGTTAATAATAACAAATTAAACTTAACCAACTAAAGATTTGTGAAAAAAGTTGATTAAAAAACAGCCAGATTATTAAATAGAAACGTAACTTTTGTGTTTTTTTTTGTTCAATTTATTTATTGTTTTGCCTTTCTTTTCGACCATTATGCGATCTGTTTTTAATCAATTATCGACAATTCTCGCAGCGGTTTTGAATATTATTAATCAATTTACTCTTTTCGTTTATTTTCTGTATTTTCTGAAATTGTTTCTCATCTTTCGTAAAGAGCTACATAGTTACTACAATTCGCTTTTTGAGTTTTAAATGTAAAAGGAAGAGAAATTTCATCTTCTTTCTCAAAAAAAAGAGGCACGATTCTCAGGATGAAATCGTACATACTACCAACTACTAAAATAATCATACGATTGGCAATAGTTCTGCAGTGCTAAAGCATGGCAAACACCGCCTAACGATGACTTCAAAATATCTGATTCCAATCTCTGCTAGTAAATCATTTTCACATTTAGGCAAATTTAAAATAAGTTTCATGAAATTTCTGAATGCTACGAAAGATTTCAATGAAATGAAATTTATGTAAAATATGTTTATGTGAAATATTTCACTTGAAATGTTTCGGCTTTACAACACTAAACATTGCATTAGGGTTGACAGATTGAAGCCAGTTTGCATAGGATGACTTATTAGTTGCGGCCTCTGAAAATTGGTACACTGAGAATTGACATCAATATCAAAAATTCGTTATTTTGTAGTGCATAAATCAAACTTTCACCTATCATTTTGATGTCAGTGTCAAATTTGACAGATCCATATCAGGATTTATAGAGACCCCCTACTAAGAATCTAGTAAGATGGCGTGCATTTTTAATTAGTTCCGACATATTTCAGCAAAACGTACTTCAGCCAATCATAAGAAAGAATGGAAGTGCAGTTTGGCGCCGACATTTGAATTTGATAAGCAAATAAGCAAGCAAAGTTAGGTAATATTGTCAACTTGTCACTGACGGGACAGTTTTTGCTAAGATTTGACTTTGAAAGGTTAGAAAGCATTGTCAATTTTACATTGACGGAACATTTTTGCCGAAAATTTGCTGCTTCTGCCAGACTCTAACTAGAGGGTCTGTAAGGATTTAGAGTGACTTGAGTGACGTTTATAAACTTCAAATTTAGGATCAGTTTAAACCGCCGAAATATTGTACTTGTTCAAAGTGTTTTCAAAGGCCGCAACTGTACTATCTGTTTAAAAATCAAAAAACTACCAACATCGCAATTTACTTCCTGGACACAATTGGCAACACTGCAGCAAAAACCCGTTAGTTACAAATTTAGGGAAAAGAAATGTAACTGCAATCAAAAATGATTTGCAGCAAAATCTTTTAAAATAATAATGTCTTTATTCTGATAATGAGAAGTACACAAAATTATAAGCGAAAAAATGAGCTCCGTTAATATTATTCGGCAATTATATTATAAAATAATTTCTAGAAGAATAGAGCGCCTATCCCATTCATTTAAAATATAGTACAAAAAAAATAGCGATATTTTTATAAAAAAAAATCCTAATTGGGTCATAAGAAGGCCTTCATTCAATTTTTACAAATTTACAAATTCACGTGAATTAATTTATACTTTGTCGTATGTATAAAGCCGGCAATACATGTTCTAATAATTTCACGTAAAAATTCATGTAAACATGCGTGTATAAATGCATGAATTGTAATTTGCAATACACGTTTCAATTATATTAATAAAAAGATGTTCTGCTAAATAGTAATTTAGAAAGTTAATGTTGGTGAAGATGGTAACTCATTAATGCTTCTAACTTCAAGTTATTTTCTTCGAGCAGCTGGGAATGTTGGATTATGTTATCAAGGGTGTCATCCAAACGGAGAGCACGTGGTCATCACTGATTAAACTGTCTTGAAGCTAAAATAATTTATAAACATACACCCGCATAAACTAGCTGAAGTCATTCTTCATTCATCTGAGCCAACAGCCAACAGCAACAATCAAAGTCACTAGAATTTACTAAAATTTCACGTCAAAAACCTTGAGAAATAGAACTTGCTCTTTGTTTTGAATTTTACATGTATAAATTCATGTAATTCTTTTTGCTCGCTATACACGTTGAAAAATAGGTTTTGTCATAAATTACAAGTAAATTTCATGCAATTTATGATTGTCTCTTGCGGGCTTAAGACTAATGAAAACTTTATGAAACGGAAAAGCGTATTTTTTTTTAATTTAAAGTGCATTTATATTTAAAGTTTTATTATAAAAATGGCCCGAAGGATTCTTCAAAGATTTTATCACCAGGAAGCTATTTTTAATCATCCTTAGTAGGTTTATTCTTATCTTTCACAGCGTGACATTTCCCTGTTGACTTTTGCTCCATTTTCAAGTATGTAAAAATAAATTTTCATTAAACAATATATTCATCTAAATAGTTCTCCAGAATTTTAGAAAAGTAGAAGAACGATGGGAAATATATTACCAAGAAATGTGATGGGAAATCAAGAAAATCTTTGCTCAACTTACATTCCCTCAGAACACCCACGTTCTAGCTCTAGGCTAAATGAAAAGAACGATGCCGATCTTTTGGTAAGAAAAATTATAGGAATAATTAAATTAGCTGAAGCAGTAAGCAAAGTAGCGCAATGCTAAAATGTAAATGTATTTTTGTTACAGTATCTAAAGTAGTAAGAGTAGTAACAATTCAGTTTACAACTTGTGGAAATGTAAAAGCTTCTTTATTCCAGGTCCAAGACAAAGATTTTACAACCTTAATTACGTCAGTTCTAATAGTTTCTCAGAATTTGGTGATGAGAAAACAGTTAATAATAATAATACTAATAATAATACCCTCCATTGCCTAACAGATTATCTGATTAACTTATTATAAGCTACAACTAAACATTAATTAACTAAGCTTATCTAACTTAACTAAATCTAACTTAAGCAGTAACAATAAGATATATGTAGGATGTTAATAGAAGATAGAAATAACCTATTTAACAATAGCAAGGAGAATAGAGAATATAATGGAGAAAGGAGGCAATAAGTTTAGGAATGACGCTTTAGAATTCAGTCATTATCTAGAAACTTTATTATTATCATTGAAAATGTCTCTTTGGCCCGATTTGTTCATCTACGGATAAATTTATCTGCCAGGTAGTATCCTCGGAAACTATTATTATACAATGGTTTCCAAGGACAATACTTGGCAGATAAAGTTCTCAGAAGGTAAAGAAATCAGGCATTAGACAGATGTTATTATAGACTGAACACATTACATGAACTGGAGATCTTAATAACATGCAGGTTCTTGCTGTGGAAAGATAGAAAGCAGAAGATTTTCTTACCTCAGGTCTTGGTACTAAAAAGTTCAATTTGTTTAATAAAAACATGCAGTCTACCTAATTATGCACAAATTTATACAAAAGAGTAACAACAATACATTTCCTCCTGTGACTAAGTGATGAAACTTCGAATTTTGATATTAACTGTTCCTGGTCTAGCTCTCTCTCAGGATATACACCATATCTCTTAGACTACTTATATTTAAAAAATTTCCTCTGAACATTTTTTAAGATAAAAGAATGCCATTTAAATATCGGCATGCAAGCAATAATTGAATATTCCAAACTGGACCGGATTAAAGAGAAATAAAGCGTTATTAAGGCTTTTTCATTGGTGAAAGATCTATAATTTCTAATAATGAAACCTATAATTTTATTTGATGATTTGACCTGTAAAAGCACATGTTTTGAGAAGGT
The DNA here is from genome assembly GCA_036172665.1 of Prosopocoilus inquinatus. Taxonomy (NCBI): domain Eukaryota; kingdom Metazoa; phylum Arthropoda; class Insecta; order Coleoptera; family Lucanidae; genus Prosopocoilus; species Prosopocoilus inquinatus. The sequence goes on from CM069870.1 coordinate 50,928,741, forward strand.
AAGTTGACAGTCAAAGATTATCTGGAGATCTCTTACAGTTGTAACTCGAGTGAGAGGAGCCTGACCCGCCTTATATTCGAACATCCACTTCTTTATGCACTTAGAGTAAGTGACGACTTTTTTTTTCGATATTAAGATGCAGACTGTTTTCCGCACACCACTGATTGACTCTGTCAATGTTTAACTACAGAGAAATACAATCTTGAAATGAGTTGATTGAATGGAAGAATTTGGCGTCATCGACAAACAGAGGAACTTCACAATCAACTGATTGGCACAGGTCGTTTACGTAAAGTACAAAGAGGAGAGGGCCCAAGTTTGATCCTTGAGGTACACCTGATGCGGCTGTGAAATAGCGGGATTTGAAGCCATTAGGTGGACGTATTGTAGTCTTTGGACCAGATACGATTTAAAAAATGTAATTAGGTTTTCAGTAAAACCAAAACTAGATAATTTAAGTAACAGTATTGAGTGGCTAATATTGTCGAATGCTTTACTAATATCAGTGTAGATTACGTCAACTCGTTTGTCAAGTGGTTCAGATATAGACTGTACAAAACTGCTTAGGTTAGTTATGGTAGATCGCCGTTCCGTAAATCCATGTTGAAAAGGGGATATAAGATTTTTTTACGCAAGGATAGATTTTGGCATAAAAGACAATTTCAAAAATGTTTGCAAAGTTCGATAAAATCGAAATAGGCCTGTAATTGGAGATCATTGTGGGGTCTCCAGAATTGAGGACAGAAATAACTTCCACTGATGCAGAGAGCAAGCGAATTTAGAAGACAGATTAAGAGGATTTACAGGGGTTTGACGAAAACATCACAACAGTCTCTAACTGGAAAACTAGGCACTTGATTTTCTCCTGCAGTCATTTTGTTTCTCAGTGGTCTCATCTGCACAGAAAATTAGAGTATTGTTTAGTAATTAAAGGGACCGAACCCGCTTGGAACTCCTAAATCAATGTTATGGCCCTCAGATAACAACTGACTCAAGTTCTGAGAAACAAGTAGGATTCAAACCGTTTCAATCACGATCAATCCGCTCTGTCTTTATGTTTTATCCGATTTTTTCTAGTTTGGTACAGTAGAATATTATTGTGAATAGATTTTAGAGTTCGTTTCAGTTTTTGCGGCGGAAATCTATTTTAACTGTTCTTTTTTGGGCTTACAATTTTTGTCAAAATTTAAAAAAGATTTGATTGTCAGATTAATTAACCATTTAATATTAACAAAATAAAGCGAACTTGTTACTTAAAGAAAATAAACTAGAAAAACAACTAGATTTCATTAATACGGTTATAGTCTAATGCGTTTTGTAATTTTCCTTGTGCGTGATAACTTATGAAACAGCAGCCTAGCTGTTATTCGCTATTTTTCGCACAATTTAAGGTCAAACCGACGGTCGCGCGATGGCGCACCGTAAGCTGGAATCTGCTTTTACACGCTCGTCGTTCGCAAATTAGACGAGTCGGGTGGATTGCAGTGAACTTTCTGGAGCTACTCTTCTACTGATGACGTCCCATTTAGGGCCGAATTAGCTATGCTAAGGATATTTGAGAACCCCATTGCAATCTAGCCGACTTGCAGTAAGCTTATTTATGTTAATGTATCCACATTGTTTGACATATTGCGTGATAGCTTATGAAACGGTAACGCAGCTGTTGTTCGCTATTTTTCGCACAATTTAAAATCAAATACCCGCCCGCGCGATAGTGCACCGTAAGCTGTCCTCCAAAGTTCTTCAATTATCAATTTTGATAACGTGTTTTGAATGAAAATTGTTAGTTTTATACTTCTAGTATCAATAAACCCTAAACATTTTCTATGGAATTCCAGTCGCTACATCGAGATCATGGCGTCACACTTTGTTATCCTCTTATGAATCACTTGGACATTATTCTCGTAGTATTAAACGAGTTTTGTTGAAAAATGACCCGGAATCAAAATTCCAATAGAGCGTTTGATATTCCTGCATACTCCTCGGCCTCATGAACCTGCTTATCTCCACGTTTAAAGAAAAATAAATGGTGGTCGGTTTAACAAAATTAATATAATATAAAAATATGTTTAGGTGTGGTTTACTTTTCTATGCACCTTCTTTCATAGAACTGAATAATTTAGAAACCAAACAGTTAGAAGCTTATGATTCTGGAAAAGGAAAACAATTTTAGTGAAAAATTTGATCTTAAAAATAACATTTCTTTTTGATTTTTCCCTTTTGTCAACTATGTTTCCAAATTTGTCATACGACTGTTGTATTCGATATACGAATTGACTTTTCCGAAGATAGTAAATCGTTCAACGGATTCGGAAAACATAATTAACAATAGAAGAAAACCAAAACAAAATGACTGTAGTATCTATTCTCAGAGACGATAAATAAAAATTATATAGAACAAGGAAGAATTTTTTTAATCAGGATTTCTTTTTCCTTATTCTACATAATATCCGCACTTTAATTTTCGACCAGAAAAAGTTCGGAATGTGTTATTAGCATTCCTGCCAAAGTAACAGCTCTCACGCCCAAAGAGTTTGTTTTCTGGACAACCAGATATTCAAAAGACAAATTTTCGGAAAAAAGAAACATGCTTTCCTCTCCTTCTACGTTTTCTGATGAAACAAAATATTTTAAATTTTTTTATCGTCAATAAATAATTTTTCGAACATTATATTGTCCTTTTTCTTGTACTTTTTATATTATATTCTCAAGCACACGATCTACCTAAAGTTGGTATGATTTTAATGTTTTAATATTTTGCTTATTAACTTCCTCTAAGTTCAGAATTAGTGTTTTCATTTCCTCTTTTTTTAATTTGTAAATTGGTTCAAAAATCTGTTATCGTAAACTGTGATGATTTGAGGTGAACGCACTTTATAAAAATATGTAAGCGTATATACAACTTTAAATAAACTTCTGCTACAGGTATTCGAAATGAGAATTTCTGCAAAGTAGAGGAAAAAAATTTTTTTGCCCTAAAGTCAACGTACCTACTCCACCTTCCGTTTGATTGGACCATAATTTTTCTTCCATCATTTTTCGGTGGTCCGCCTTTCTAAATTACTGTTTCTCTTTCTAAAGATCTTGACATTCGCGTTTCTGGATGCCAGAAACATGATAAACGCACGACCCATCTAGTCTTCCATTTTTTTTTTCTCTCAAAAAAATAAAACAGTACAAATCATTTTTGAGTGACATTCGTTTCGGCAACACAGTTTCAAAATTCATCAGTTTCTTCTAAATTCTCGTATATACCTACTAGACCCAACAAAATCAACAGAATGATACAACAATGTCCTGTATTAAAGAAGAATCCACTGAACAATCTTGGCAAGCAGCTCGATACGTTAAGTGCTATGGACAGTGTTATAAATGAGTTGAAAGGGCAGTTATTAAAAGAGCTTGACGAACCGCAGCAACCAATTGTTACAAATGGAAATTGTATTTGTCCTAAATGCCCGTGTGCGTGTCACCGTTCTCGAACAGGTGCGCCAGATCGAACTCGAACAGCTGCACCAGATTTGGAACCTCCTGAAATGCTGGTAAGTTACACTAATTTAGTCAGTTTTGTTTAATTGAATGGGGCAGTATCAAACACTAAACAATGGAATATTTAATTTGAAAAATTTTCTGAAACCTTAACTTTGCACATAAATTTAGAAACCTCAGCGACCACATCTACTAAAGTTGAGGTGTTGAGCTTGATATCAGTATCAATTACTATCATTAGAAAAGTTATTCAACTCTCTAAATGAACGTAGAGTCAAAGATATTCTTAAATTACAAAATGTGTTCATTATCCACCCATGAATTACTGCTCCTGCTCCCTGCTCCTCATGAGTCATGAGATGATAAAAAGCCAAAATATAGCTCCCCATCGATAAAATTCTTATCATCAAACCCAATTGACTCAGAGAGTATTATTTTATACCTGATCAAGTGACAAAGGCAATATGTTTGACAATAATCCGTCTCAAAATTCACGTGTCATTGCATCCTGTAAACATGTGTAGCAGAAATGAATCGTTAATATATAACCGAAAACTAGCCACGTTAGATGCTATAGACGACATTATAGACGAACTGATGATTGAATACGAAATGGATATTCACGAGCCTTATCTTCTGGTTCCAAAATGTGCTTGCTCCCATAATATCTGCGGATGTCCCCGACCATGTGATCCTCCAGATGTTACGGTAAGAACGATTAGTTTATGTAGAAAGCAGCTTTGCTTACGCAGTATCTTCTTCATAATTCGTTTGGGCTTTACGTATTTTCAATCTGTCAACATTTTAATCAATTTGGTTATTAAAGCTGGAACACCGCAATTGCCATAAAAGACAGGAAATTGAAAAGAAAAAAGGTATACTGACAGCTATTGGAGATACCGTGAAAAAATTGAAGATCCAACTATTAGAAGAGATGAGAAATGAAATTTCAGAGAGATTGCAAGATGAACAACAAAGGAGCAGTGTGGCTACTTATGATCCTCCTTCAGATTCCATTATGCTGGAATGCTCTCCATATCCTTAAACTATTTTGCGTGAGCATATTTCAGTTGTGATTTTTACATCGAGGTTTTTTTGTAAAATTGTTTTTATATAAAAATATATATTTAAAATATGCGTTTCTTTTTAACAATTTTAAACCATTTAATAAAAGTGTATGTATTGTGTACTAGCCTGCATTTTATAAAGTCTTAGTTTCTCGTTTAGATTGCATTATAAAGTGCAACTTTATAAAATGCAAGCTAATATACAGTAAACTATTTTATTAATTAAACAATTTATAGTCGTGAATAGTTGCAAGAAGAATGTACATAGGTATTCATTTCTGCTAAGGAAATTTCCGAGTGTTTGAACTATCCACGACTGTGGATTCTGCTCTCTTTATCTCTCACTCTGTTTTTCTCTGGTTTAATACTAATATAATTTCTTTTGTTATATATGAATATTGGTACAGCCTCTTTTCTGCTCAAATTCGCATTAATTCTTTTTCTTTTTTAGTTATATTTAATAAATACTCTACCTACAAACGAACTCGGCGAAAAGATAAATAAAAGTAAGCTGCAAACATCAAAACCTACCAAACGTGGAGACTTGACACCCGTCGATGAAGAAGAAGACGTGATCAGAGTAAGACAGTCTAAATCAAGAGAACTCAGAGGTGGAATTATGTATGTCGGATGTGACTGCGAGAAGAGAAACGGCCTTCAAGACGACTGCAGGCGAACGGAATGCCATGGCTCTCCAGAATGCCTAACGAAACCTAAACCAACGTGTGGACCAAGCGAGTTCTGCGATGCAAAACATTTGGCAAAGAAATATGGCAAAAGGAAAAGAATGCCTCGTATTCCTTCATTTTCTCATCCACGCTATGAATGCGATAGTTGCGAACAACCTCCGTTGAGCTAAACTAGGTGAGTATGGCCATCACGTGAAAGGTAAAGAAGTAGATCTGCGCAGGACAAGCTCAGAATGAATTCAAACACAAGGATGACCCTAATTGGAAGTTTCTATGAGGTCAAGACACGAAAGGAAAGTAAACTTCGAGATAAAGACTTCCCATTCACGAAACTTCATCTGTTAGCGTTTGGTATGATTTAAATAAACCATATATTTTATGTTTAACACAATCTGTTGGTAGTAATAAAAAATGTAAATATACTTTTATAAAAGAAAATTAACAAACATTACAAATTATTAATTTAAGAATTGCTGGCTACAGATATTTCATTAAAGAAGATACATTTCAAAACTAATCTTCAAAACTAATTAGTTTAACAATATGGTAAAGAAGTAAAATAGAAAAATAAAAGGTTGCAGTATAATGAAAAAAAAAAAAATACTTAGCATATTTCAGCGTACAAATATTTCCTTGTGATTTAAGCCCGGTTGACACTAGTCGTGGCTCACGAACGTGAACCATGATCGTAGATTTTCGACAGGTGAAAAGCTCAGAATTTAAAATATTTTCTTTATGTGGAGGAGTTATTTTTCGTAATCCACCTGTTCATAGAATACAAAGAATGACCTCCACTACAAAAGAATAATTTTCATTTGTCGAAATTTTGCAATCGTGGTTCACGTTCGTAAGCCACGACCAGTGACAACCGGGCTTTAACAACATTTCTTTTTATAGACGATATGTTACGCAAGTAAACTGGTTTTTCCCGTAATATAAAGTGCAACTCTTTCAACCAGGACAACGAAACACAGCAACACACATAAGTCGAGGGCAACTGGCACACGAAACGTTTCAGGCACTTTTTCTGAAAATTAGATCTCATATTTTTATTATCTGGGCCAACTAAATGTTTAAGATATTATTTATTAGGTAAAAATGCCATCGTCCTCTATAACTTCCGTGGTGTGATATCGACCATTATTTATCCAAATGATATGGCTTGCATAAGAAGGCGGTCACGAAGTAGCAGGTCAAGGTCCTTTTCGAAACACACACGCATTATACAGGTAGTATTTATTAATTTTATTCAAATGCCTACTACGTCGGGCATTAATTCTAAAAATGTATATGTATAGCGTTTAGAAGGAACATGTAGTCAAAAAACCAAACTCCAATTTTGCATAAAAATCTGCATTTTCCAAAAAATATAGAATTACCATTACAATTGTCCAGCAATAATTTTATCACTAATTTTACAAAATGTTTATTACTAAAAGCTCTTTTACGTGGCAATAAAAACTTTCTCACGCTCGCAAATACATTTAAGCAATTTCTGTGTAATTGCAATGAATGGTAGGAATTTCTGCGTGTAAATATTTACTTAACTTTTACTTAGCAAATGATTTGTTATACAGGTTGTTCAAAACCAGTAAACAAATACGTATGATACGCTTCGTAATATTCTTTAAAAACAATAGATTATGATTTTTTTTTGTTTATACTTCGTTAAAGAAGGCCCAAATCTTACAATTACATTCTTATGAAAAATCTATATGTATGGATATTAAAAAAATTAAAGCTCTAATAATCTAAACGGTGGGACATCATTTTTTCATTTTTAGACCTACGATTGTGTCACCTAACCTGTTGTTAGCATACATCTCAATTTTGAGTTTGATTGAGACAAGTTGGTGGTATTGCAGTGGAGTTATCGAACTAGTCTTCTGATGATCAAGCCTACACGGAGGTGAAACGCTTATCCAGAGAATTGCGCGAAGAGAAGGCAACATGAAATGTTTCAAAAGAAATTACAAACGAATACAGGATTACAAATTACAAAGGGCCACCTTGGGGATCTCGTAAACTATAAGAGATACACAGACTATTTTGAAGCCTATCAAAATATTCAAAAGAATCTTTTCTATTTTCATTTCATTTCGTTCCTGAAATATCTCCAAAAAATTGAATTTTCGAAAATCTCGAATAACTTCCTTATTTATTAAAATAGAATTATGAAATTCGATATTTTTATGTTGAATTCGATGCAGAATGTAATAGAGTTCAAAGAAATAGGTTATATTGACATTTTCGCAGATATGACTGTCAACTGCCTTTTTTCTTATGGACGCTATTTTGAGTATTCGTACCACATTATACAAAAACAAAATCTAAATACGGCCCTATGACAAACTTAGGCTTTTGTACTACAAACGATTTTGAAAAAGAATTTCTAGTGGGTGGCTGCGTGTAATCATTCAGAAATAAAATTATTATTAAATTAATAAATCTTATTCAGTTATTTACTTATTTACATATTTACTAAAAAAAAACTACTTTTTAACAAAAGGGTGGCAGCAGAATAAAACTGAAAACAAATGAACGCAAATTGCAACCAATTTATCATGTTATCATAGGTTGGCATCGAACTTGTATTTGATTTAAACTAACGAGATTCTAATTAAATTAAAACTGACATTTTGTTTGACAGTGAAAACCCAAATTTAATGCTCGCGATTGTACATGCATCGTATATCTATGATAGTTATTAAATGTAATGACGAGTCTCAAATATTTAAAAAATAAGCATTTGACAATCATTTAGCATCAGTGTTCAAGTTCAAGTTCGAATATCGACATTGGAAGAAGGGGGCGTGAACCATAACACAGTTCGAAAGGGGGTCGTGAAACCTAAAAGTTTGGGAAACGTTGATCTAAGGTAACGTCTACAAGAAAAGAAACAGTTGATAGTCGTATCTACGAAACTGTAAACCTAACCTATTTCTTGCATCAAATTTAATATAAAAACACCGAATTTTAAGATCCTATCTTAAGAAATAAAGAAGATATTTGAGATTACCAGTTTTTTGAAGATATTTCAAAAACGAATGGAAATAGAAAGGATTTTTTGTATATTTTTTCAGACTTCAAGACAGCGCAACTTTTCTGTAATTTAACCATCTTTGTGTCTCTTATGGTTTACGAGATCCCCATAGCGGCCCTTTAATTAGTTGTAACCCTGTATAAACCTCCTCTTTACATGCCACTTTTGATTGCAGTGTATCCGGTATCCTATACACGTTTCAGTCCTTTTTGGGATCTCATCAGCAGAAGCGTAGCTCCTAAGGCAATGTCAGGTCAAAAAGCGATTGCCAGAAGTCGCTACTTAAATTTTTCTTAAAAATATACAAAATATAATTCTTGTGTGGTTGTTTACAATTAATTCCACATTTACGATTACGCCCTGTTTGAACGAACGAAGAAAAGTCATAAACATTGTGCTACTGGCTTTGATTTCTAAACAGGCAATGCTCGAAATTTTCTGGAAATGGCACTTAATACCTTTAGAATTTCCACTCTTCAATTGAGGAGTAGAAATAATAAGGGGGCTAAGTGGCAAAAATCTAAAATTGAGAAATTGACAAATACGTCATCATTAAAAAAAGATAAACTATTATTATTAACAAATATTCTTCCTTCTTACAAATAACAAGAAAATTAAAGAAATATAACCGTTTTGTCGAGGAAATGACTTAACAGTTCTTCTGTCAAAAAGTTTCAGTCCACTTTTCTCCTAGAAATTTGTATCGGAGCAATTCGCCCGTTTCACAGAATGCAGGTCATGACACGTAAAATCTTTCTGTGCCAAAATCTCATTTTTTGAAAAATTGGCACTTAGACCCTACTCCTCAATTATAGATAATGAGCTATTGCGATTTAATTGATATTTAATTAAATATATAAATTTCTTTTGCCTTATATGCATATCCTAAAAACTAAGTAACTTTTCACAATTCATATTAAATGAACACAAATATTCATTGGCAAACGGGTTCTTCACTTTTAAGCAACTAATTGCTGTTGTTTTCATCTTAGAGAAATAAAAATTATGTTTAAAGTAATAAAGTCTCTATACAGGGTGATGCATAATAAGTGTCCGACCCGTTAGGGACGTGTTTACTAAGGTCAAGCAAGTCACAAATTGCAAGAAAAAGATTAATCAAAGACAGTTCGAAAATCAAGGTTTTTTTATGCCCCACATGAAAACAGTTTGGGTAGCACTGATAACTATTGGAATGCGATGCATAATACGTTTTTAAAATTGGACTGACTAACTGTTTATGTTTTAAAAACTATGCCACTGTGTCAACAAAAAATAAATGTTATGTAATGTAACTTACTGTCTTTATATAAGCCGCCATACGCAGCGCGTCTTAGGGGTAGCTTACTCGGCCAAATTTAACTTTATTATTTTATTTTATTTATTAAGACTGCAATTACTTCAGGATGTACGTTTTGACTAGCGTATTTCCCAAACAACACGCTTTGGTTTAATTTTCGTGTATTCAACTATATTTTGGTTTTGGTTGGAGAAATTTACATTTATTAAACGCTTACGGTCAACGTACATGTTTTAAGCCGTGTAATAAACGTACACATTATACCACTTCGATACAGGAACATCGTAATTAGTATATGGAACACGTTTTTTCAACAATTATCTCGCGGACACTTTATCCTTTACTGAACGTATATGTGTGTTGCTTGGGTTGAAGCGTAAGATTTTTTTTCTTTGCACAAGCAACTCTGCGTACCAGGTATGCTACCCAAAAGCTTTCAAAAGTTCTGTGCGAATGACAGCCTAATGAATCACGTACGCCAGGCAGTAATTTGCATTGTTTAGATTTCTTTTGCTCCAGCAAAAACGCAATTTCCTCAACTGGTGTCTTCATAATTTTTCATTTGTAATGTTTAATTAAATATAATTCGCTTTACTTCAATTCATTTAATTATCTCGCACATGAAGCAGTGGCAAATACGTAAAAAAATACTGTCGCAATACACATGTTTAATTAAAAAAATCCTAAAAAACCACAGTTGGCATTAGTCACTCAATTCTTCATAGGACAAGTAATATTAAAATGCAGGAATTTCACGAAATTTCTATGAATTGATACGCATTTTGACAAGAAGACGATTCCACAGCCAAAATTATTATTGTATCCCTTCTTGCATGACAAAAAAATCAAGTTCGTTGTTCGCATTATGCAATCTATTCTTAAAGAATCATAGACAAGTCGTTTTACGCTTTCAATTCAAGGATAAATGTTCGTGTTTCGTGTCTTTTTCCTCGAAAGTCCATTGCCGTTGTGACACATTCAGCTATTCCAGTGACAATCAACTAGTTTAAATGTGAATTTTTAACCCATTTATCTCAAAAACCGCACAATCTAGACCCCCATTATATATACAGTTATTTGTTTTGCTTTTTCAAGAACTATTGGCCGTTTCCATAATCAGACTTTAAGGAAGCTTTAACTTAGAGTCACTTTAATAATAGGGAAAAAAATGTATTGTTTTAGGTTAAAGTCACTTTAAATTTAAACTCATCTTATGAAATCGTCAATATCTGTAGTTAACGGATCAGACATTTATTCTGAATCATCCTGTATATGACTTTTGTTGAAACGTAAGAATTTAAAAGAAAAAAGATTCAATTAAAAGTTAAAAAAAATATATAAATTGTTATTTACAGAATATGTGTATTGTGTAAATTTGAAATTAAAGTGCTTAAAATAATTACATGTCCACTTACCTAGTTAAAATATTTAAAAAAAAATTGTAAATGTAATATTGTACTGAAAATTACTCAAAGAAATTACAATAACGTTTGCCTCTTAACAGGCTGGTTATGAGGTTACTGAATGTTGAATATTGTGGATAGAGAATTTTTATAAGGAGTTGTAAATAAATAAGATGTATTTTTTGCTTAATGGTATTAGAGTGAACAAGTAACGATTAATTTATTGCTATTCTTTAAAATTATTACAATCCTCTGTTATTTGCACATCTACAGTTTTCACTGAACACGTCATTTTGCTCTGTCCATTCAAATGGTGTTTTTCTTTTAATATATTGCAAGTCGCTTGATCTTTTTTCCTCTAGATATTTATTTAACAATCGTAAGAAACGTGTATTAATTAGGTCATCCAAATATCTAATTTATTTATTTATTGGCATTTTTCATAGTAGGTCAAAGACGATGGCGATATGAACATTATGGTAATTGTATTGTGGAACTTCAAAATTGTTTAAAACATAAAAATGATGAAGACGAATTTTAATATACGCTTATGTTATCAGGAGCCTAGATTACCAATCAATCCCTGATATGTTAATAGAAAATTCTGAATACGTTTCTCGATAAACTTACTGCATTTTATACAACATTTGATAACACGTTTTTTTTTTGTGAAGTACACAGATATTAAAGTAAGAGGATAAAATAAACTATATTCAAATATTCAGCAATAATCTGAAATAAGTTAAACTGGAAGGCTTCCGCGCCCGACGTCCATAATTGTATTGGCTTTCGGTTGGAAACGCGTCTTTCGGATTTCTTCTACTGCCGACGTCTCGTTCTTCATTACAGAAGAGCTAAGAACTACGAAGTTACTCAGTCTCGATAACTAACGAGAAGCAGCAGCAAGATTACCGCTAGCAGCACAACCACTACCACCACCAGCAGCCCCGAGGAAGTTCTTCTGCAATGAAGAACGAAACGTCGAAGTAGAAGAAATCCTAGTGCTGTGGTCGCAACAACGGGAACCGATTCAATTATTCTAAAATAAATTGCTGTAAATATTATAATAAATATTTTATTCCATTACAAAAAAATATTTTATTCCATAGCAAAAGAAGTTATTTTATTCCTTTACAAAAAAATATTTTATTTCATAACAAAAAAAAATATTTTATTCCGTTACAAAAAAAAAATATTTTCATTTGAATTACAAATAATGTAATAAACTTATGCTTTTCTGAAGGTCGAATAACATGAATTATTTAAGGATGTAGCATCCGATCATGTTTACTATTACTTAACAACCAAGATTATGTGACGTAATTGTCAATTCACTATTTGTTCACAACGTTCATTAAATTAATTTGCAAGCAAGTTATGTACGTGAATATAACTTAACCTACTTTTATGGATACATTTAAAAACAAGTATTTATCAGCGTTTATATTGAAAAAACAACAACTGTTTTTCTGTTTTATAAATAAAAATATCTAACGGGATTTTAAAATCTTACCCGCGCAAATGAAAATGCAAATTCCTATTGTATGCCTTAGTATCATAGTTGTTGTTATCCTGAACTTGGCGTCGCGGCGGTGTTGAGCAGCTTAAACAATCACATGCACTCAACTAAAACCAACAAAACTCGCAAACAATAACTTAAAAACTAGCACACTTTAACATTACATATCAAAGAACTGAAGTCATCAGGTAATCGAGTGAGTGTAGGAGCAGGACTGAGGAGAGAGCTCCGACTTTCACCGGGAAAATGGGCGTATTTTCAGGGCGGATCCTGGAAAATCCCGCCTACGACGGGAACTGTAACGAGACCGAGTCGAAAGTTTAGAAATTTTCCGAAGCAGATTTTTTTTATGCGCGCGGTATATAGATCATATATTCCATATACTTATATAATGCGCTTAAACTGATTTTTTATGCTTACATTCTCTGAAATAACGTTTCGTTTCGCGGCCGTGCAAAACAAATCGAATACTTTTGTATTTGCGCTAAACGTATTCCGGTGTAACTGAAAGTTTTCTTTCCGAAATGTATTACCGTAAAACGTATACACCCGGAATAATATCCAGGAAACATTTTATCTTAAATTATACAAAATAAACTCCGGATAGAAAGAAAACATTTCTTTTCATTCTGTTGTATACGTTATGCTTCTATTTTAATTCTAAATAGTTCACATGTGCTCATATTTAATATAAATTTGTTTAATAATATAACAGAGTTCTATTTTAAATATAACAGTGGTGGGCTACAGTATTGTGTGAGTCACGGAATATTTTTTCAGAGTAGGCCATGAATGTCAGAGATATACACTATAGTCATGTCTGATATTAATTCTTCTTGGTTAGGTTGACAGTAATTGTAAAAGGTTAAGTGAATATGACTACGACATATGTACGTCAGCGTTTCCCAAACTGTGGGGCGCGTAAGTCTTCCAAGGGGGGCGTATCAGAATAAATCTAAAATCAAATGACCGCAAATTGCAACTAATTTATCATATTATGTTGTGCATGAGATTGCATATACATTGCGTTATTATTTTGTTAATTATATAGATTAACTCTTGCTGTGCAAATTAGCTTAACAGATTTTTATTATGTTTAATGGTATCGCTTTATTCTATTGAACTTTCAAATATGTCAAATTTGTGAATCTTTAGGATATAAAACTTATAAAAGTGCAACAATGGTTTTCACTGTGCAGGAATTTCATAGCAAAAGTTGATCTAAATAGTTTATTAACGCATCGTATATAATTGTCATAGGTTGGCACCGAACTTGTATTTCATTGAAATTAAGAAGATTCTAATATCTGGAATTAAAACTGACGTTTTGTTTGACCATGACAACCAAAATTTAATGTTCGTAAATATCGACCGGTGAGGGGGGGGGGGGGGAGGCGTGAACCTTAACACAGCTCAAAAGGGGGTCGCGAAGCCTAAAAGTTTGGGTAACGCTTACATACAAATAAATTCATATAAATTCTGTGGCTCACACGTTAAGTAATTACTTCAAATTAAGTTTAGGACCGGTTTTTCAATTTCAAGTTAACTTTAACCTTTAGTTTATTATCATTACCATTACCAATTGTTTTCGTACTTGTTATCTTGGAAATAAACCTAGAGTTGGGCGATTGAAAAACCGAGCCTTAAAGCTATACTTATGAAATTTGATTTATATATTTTAATTAAAAATTTTCAGTGGAGCAAAGTGTAGGTTTCCCAATGTCCAGTTATAGCGTTAAATTTAGAGTTCCGAAATGCAAAATTTTGAACATTTATTGTCAAGATATTTTAAAAAGCAAGAATTAAAAGTCCTAGCAGCAAAAAAGGTACATCTACACGCTATGCAGGGTGAGTCATAATAGGTGGAACAAATTTTACCAGTATGTAGGAGAGACTTTTTTAAATAAAAAAGTTCGTATAAATCTACATACAGAATGTTCATGAGAAGAAGCTACAATAGCCAACTTCCTTATTTGTACTTTTACGAAGTAATTGAAAATAGACAAGTTTTAGGACCTTTTCTCCTGGATTTTACGATACTTTCGGAAAAACAAAGTTTTTTAAATTAGGATACAAACATTTAACTCCAATTCACACATTAATACCATAATTTGTTAAGTTCTACATTTATGACATTTACATACATAAAGTAGAAATACTTACTGAAGTTTATAAAACGCTTTTGTAACGTGTGTTTTTTTAAATGTCCTAAGGAGTGACGGTGGAAAATAAATTTCATGTTGTCGCTTGATTCATACATGTTCAAGGAGCTACCAGTGTATCATTTCTGACATCTAAAAAATCTGAAAAATTTTGTTGCAAATCCCTTTTGATTGCAGTGAAAACCTCCAGCAGCCTCTGTACAGTTGTTTCAGCCCTTTTTGGGGATTCATCAGCAGAGACGTAGCTCGACATTCCCACTGCAGACCAAAAACGACTTGTCCAATTTATTCGCAATTGCGATGTAATAGTGATAACAGAGGAATGGTCGTAAGGCATTAATTATATTTTCCATGACCACCCCTTATGACATTTAAAGAGAAACACACTTTATAAGTAGTTACATTTTGTTATTTATCTTATAACAGAGGATATTATCTATTTTTACCGCCTTCCAGGAGTTTAAAAATTAACTACCTTAAATCTAAACTAAAACCTTTCGCGGATGGTCTCGAGGGAACTACTACAAAGAGTTAAAAAGTAATTCCTGGGACTCTCATTTTTCTCTGTATTATTAAATTCAGATTATCGTTTGAACTCATACTTAATCCTGAAATTTCATGAATTCTTTTTTTATGTATAAGGAAATAAATCTCACAATTCAACTTCATATTGATTGAAATATTTCTTAAGTAAGCTGCTTGCTTTGCGTTGCGAACTTCATTATAAAGTGGAGAAAGAATGTGATTATTAAGCATTCGCTCTTTCTTCTCGTCAGCAGGCCGTATTCTAGTTTCCCTTGGTTGCTTACACGAATTTTGATAGATGCCAGAATCTGACATGACAAATATTATGACATCTGCGGCCGACTCTGGCATAGATAACACGGTGTAAGAGTAAAAATATACTTTTGATGTGATGTAGTGCAGTTTGTAGACCTGGTCGAAAAACTGAAGTTATGGTCAAAAAACCACTATCAGTTACAGACATGAACTTAAAACATTATAACTTAATTTGTCTGTTACCGATTTTTAATTACGATGCTGCGTTCAAAAGAAGAATAACGTACCTTTACAACGTTATATAAAAATTGAAAATTAGCAGAGTTCTACATGTAAATACTTCAAATATTTGTCAGTTTTCACATTTTTTTACTATTTACCGACCTTTATACGATAAATTTTCCGTCATTTAATTTTTGTTATTACTTTTTTCTAAAGGAAGCACAATTGTGCATTCAACGAACCCAAGATCACTAAAATTCGTTAAGATTTGACTTAAATATTGAATTTTGAATATATTAAACGGAGTACTTATGACTTATTAAAAGTTTTCTGGGAAAGGAAGATACAAACATTCTGAAAATTAATACACTGCCATAAAAAAAAGATCTTTCAGACTAAAATATTTTCACTTTTATATCACTTCCGGTTATGCCGAAAGTGTCCATTAATTTTCTTATTTTAAATAGAATCCTATACTTTTCAGTACAAATTTCGATTCTGGCATTAAGAAATATACTGGGTGTCTCATAACATACGGAGGAGATTGAAAGGACAGCTGTAGGAGATCAAATTAAAGCTTTTTTCTCAATAAAATTTTGGTAAAAATCAGTACCTAAAGAGTTACAAGAGTTTAAAGTGAAATTACTTAAGAAACCAAAGTTATTACTAGTCACATAAAAGTTGCGGCTATTTCATTTTTTCTTTTAATGCCTAAAAAAGGATTTTCGTATTGTTGTGCACCGCCTACTCGTTAAAACAAAACTTGGAAATAGATTCACATACAGTTCATCTGACAATAAAGTTGCAGTTTGTGAAATAATTTTGATTAATTAAGAAGTTATAAGTGTAAATTAAAGAAGAAATTAAGACAGTTAAACTGCTGTAACTTTCTTATTATTGGGTTTTCGTTAAAACCGAATTAAGAAAAAAGCTTTATTTGATGTCCTGCAGCTGCCCTTTCAATCTCCTCTGTATGTTATGAGACACCCAGTATAAAATAAAAATTATTAAGGCTACACTTAAATATAATAGTGTTTTGAGATACAGGGCCGTAGCCAGAGTAAATATTCAAGAGAGGCTTATTGTAGTAGAGGGTAGGCTCTATGTCTTTATTTCCATGCTTTTACGTATTTTTAAAATATTTTCATGTCAGGGTAGGTCATCGTAAGGCAGGCTTAAAACTTTCCAGGGCAGGCCCAGCCTCCATTGGCGCCCCTCTAGCTACGGCCCTGTTGAGATATCTTAAATGACAAATGTTAAATGTTCACATTTAGCGACATACCTATTGTGAAAGGCGAATTGTAACAGCAGTTTGTATGACAGCAAGGAGTGATATTGAACCAAACACGGCAATAAAAAGGATTGTAACATTGTCGTGGAGCGGAAATACACGCTTCTTGGGTTAGTTGATGTAAAGCAAACATGGGCATATAAATCTTAAAAGAGCGAGCTCGTAGTATCCCTACTATTCGATGGTAAGAATGAATCCATTAACAAGCATGTGTGTTCTCACAGAAGTTACAAAAAAGTTACGTATATCTTTGGTTGTTATGATGTGATTAACGCGCAACTAATATTAGGAAGATGTAGCCCGTCATATTCCCCTATCATGCCCATTCCTGATTTAATGCTACCCGCTGTATTTCAGTGATTTTGAAGGTATTTTCGGATAAATTCTTGTGTCTATTAACTCCACTTGAGTCTATTATCTATTGCATTTTGACTAGCGCAAAAATGAAGATCTTACTCTAATAAGACAAAGTAACAACTACAAGTGTTCTCCTTGAAGCGACTGATTTTCTTGGCAATTCCAATGCCCTATTTAACTTTTCTGTTGCCTTATAAAAGTAAATATTTTTGTATTTCAAGCCGATGAATGTAAAATGTATCTAAAATAAAAATTTAATGCAAAATAAAATTAGTGTAATTTTGCAACATAATGGAGAGGAAAGGGGACTGACTACTCGGCGTAAAATATAGCTGCATCTTTATCTTTAACACATATACTCCAGTTTGTTTCCTTTGTTCTCACGCAAACTACTGTTTTACGTGTTTAACTAAAACTAAATATCTCGATCAAATGTAAACCAATTTTAATGATCTCGAGTGCGTTTAATGCAAAACTGTAGTCGCTTTTAGATAAAAATTAAAAGGAAAATTCTATAGAGAAAACTTTTTAATAAATTGTCAGTGAATGTGGAAAAATTAGGAAAAATGGTAAACTTTTGTAAAATTTGTATGTGGAACTCTGCCATTTTATAACCAATTTTTATTTTTTATATACCGTTGAAAAGGTACATTTTCCTCTTTTCAACCCAATGTTCAAATCAAAAATCAGTAAAAGAAAATCGAAGTTATAATTTTTTAAGTAGGTGCAGGAACCGAAAACTAATTTTTTACTGCAGCATAATTTTTTTAGGGTGTGTAGAGTTTTTCCTATATACCACAATTTACTACTCGACCAACTCTACTCTCTAGTATATCCAGATTTTTTCTTTTGTAACACAGTGTAATCTAACTACTACTATAGTCTATCTACTATATCTATGTGTTTGAAGCGCGAATGGTAGATGGGATTTTCGGCTAGTCTTCCTGCGCCTTGATTGTTATTGAATATCTTGACCTAACAGTTCGCTGAAACCATATTCCCTTAAAAAGTTAATAAACTAAATTGCTTCTCTACTAGCATAACCAAATGTATTCTGCCTCTGTTGACGATAAGGCAACGGTTCGTTGTTTCTGTGACTCCCACGCAATTGCC
Organism: Prosopocoilus inquinatus; assembly: GCA_036172665.1. NCBI lineage: Eukaryota > Metazoa > Arthropoda > Insecta > Coleoptera > Lucanidae > Prosopocoilus > Prosopocoilus inquinatus. The sequence goes on from CM069870.1 coordinate 50,947,173, forward strand.
AATTATCCCAACACAAATGTTGAGCCAGTATATGATCTGCGGTCCATTGAGCACTTGCCCCAATTAGCGTCCTCGAAACATGTCACAACTTTATCGTCGTTTTTGAACATCAATGCATGATGAACCGTGTCTTTGAGGTACCTCAACACTTGCTTAGCTGCGATCCAATGTTCCCTGCTGAAACAATCGTTAAATTGACTAAGGGCCAGTTTTTCAATTGGAGTTTAACTTTAAGCTCCGTTTTATTCCTGTAGAGACAATTGAAGAACCGGGCCTGAGACTCAGTTTCACCATAGCAGTTTAACTTCAAGTTCCGTTTTATTCCTATGGAAACAATTATCCTTGCAATTGTTGCCATGGGAATAAAGCGAAGCTTTAAGTTAAACTGTGATGGGGAAACTGGGCCTAAGGCCCGGTTTTTCAATTGATTGGTAAAGTGATGGTTACTTACCACTGGGATAAATTCAACCTCTTTGATAATGTGCTTGTTAAACAAAATCTCCATTTTCAATTATAAATTAAATACCAAAAAAGTACAGTCGTACAGTTGCTCGTACACATTTATGTATCCCCTCTACATGTTTACCGCTACCAAGCAAATTTATTGGCTGTTAGTTTACCTCCTTGTTAAAAGGAATTTATGTCATTGTTAAGACTACAAATGGCAAATGTGCCATAAAAGTCAATACCTGGTGTCTGCAAAAATCCTTTTGCAACCAACCGTGCTTTTCGTCTTTCCAGTAAACCGTCAGCCATCCATTTGTTTCGGAGCACCATTCTACTGCCAATTACCTTAAACGTGTTATGTGCGATTAGGTTTCTCATTTCGACGTATATTGCGTTTTCCCAATCTAATTTATATTCTCCTGAGATGTCTTGAGAAAAGGGTACCTCAGTAGCATTAATAGAAAATTCAATATCATGCCGCTCTGTGTCAAACGTTTTAATAACGTTACATTTTGAGCTGGATCTTTTGATGCATATACTGCCTCAACCTCTTCCCAAATATCTCTTGATGTCGAACATCCACGTATCTGGTTCAGCTCCGATGGGCTGATGGCTAACATCAGATCCGACTTCGCTTTTCGATTTTCTTCCAGTCACGTATTATAGAGAGTCTGCGACGCTGCTAGTACAGCTCCCTCTCCACCTATTTCGGGTTTGGACCATTCGCCGTTAACGTATGCCCAAGTTTCGTTTTTCACTAACACAGCTTCGATTTGAATTTTCCAAGTTTCCAATTCCTGGCATCCGGTTGGAACCGCGTCTCTCCTCGGATTTCTTCTATTGCCGATGTTTTGTTCTCCGTTCTCCGTTGGAGAACGAAACATCGGTAGTAGAAGAAATCCGAGGAGAGACGCGCATCCAACCGGAAGCGAGGACGAAGGCCGCGGAAGCTTTCAAGTTAAGCTTTCATAATTATGTTTTGACAAGGCTTCAATGCGAAATGAATCTGCGTGTGTCATATTTACTTTTTTGTGAATGTCCGATCAAAAATATAATTTATGATGCCTAATTATTTTGATTGTTTTTGAATCACATTCATATTCCACTGTTTAAGGGTCCTTTACGATATGACGTAAATTCAGATTTGACGAAAAAATTGTTTCTTCAATCGTTACTGATTTCTGGACCCATAACCTATTGGAGTTTTGTGAGAGTTTCAGTGGCGACTATTGAAGAAGTAATCATGTTAAACGAGGTATATGAGTATTAAGTAAATTGTGAAACAGATTACAAAAACACACCTTTGGCAATTACACCAGCAACTATTGATCGTGTTGTTATATACACACATTAGATTTTCTAATTGGTACAATGGTTATTTGTTTGGGATTGAGCAAATTGTATATTTCCAATATTAATTTAATTTCCTAAAATTTTTCGCAGAACAGTATTTGCACAGCGAAAAATTTTTAGAAGTTAAATTCATTTTCTCCTAATTGTAAACTAAAATCTAGAGTTTTATTATTCTACTCTAAGTAAGCAGAGATGTTCACGGTGAATGGTCTGTTAGAATATACCAAAAATTACGCCTTACAGATAGAGTCCCAATTTTTCACAACTTTTCAAAAAAGTGTCATGTCATGATTTTTCTTGAAATTTTATGTCTCACAGGCCGCTGGAATTTTGTGCATGGTAATAATCAGGCCTAGGCGCATTTTAGGCGTAAGGTTTCGAGGAACTATCAATATGCTGAAGCAATCATAGTCGAAAAAGTTCTAATCTTCAACGCGTTTTTCCTGTAAAAACAAAAAATAAACCAGTCGAAGCCCGCTATAATTGATATGAATTAAATATATTGTGCCAGTCTTTTTAAAAGTTACATTAAAGAATTATAATGTTTTCATACTGATTAATTTGAAAGAAACTATAAAGGCAATTATGTTACACGTAATTTACATCAAACGGTTGCTTCTGATGCAAAGAGCGCGAAGGTGATAATGCCTTGGGCATAAAAGCCGTTTAGCGATGACGTTGAAATCTACGCCGCTGCTTTGTTTATGTTTATACTGGCCTTTACCAGATATCCTAGGAATGTCCGACCTTTAGTAATATGGATGAACAACTAAATATGCGGAACACATACGTAAAATTTACGAAAACGGCCGACAACTGATTTAAAAAATCGTTCTAAGTTTTTCCGCCGCAAGTGTAGATCAGTGCCAAAATGTATTATTTTGACAATATGCAATTTTTTCTAAAATTTTGGCAATTACGACAAAACAAATTGAAATATTTAAGAAACTGAAAAGATAGAGTTGTACTGTTCTCTGTTTGATTAGAAAGATGATATAATACTTTTCCAATAAAAAATGTAAACTTTGTAGGTTCATGAACCAACGAAAAACTTAATTTTAATAATTTCCATGGTTACAAAAAAAATTCAGCGTTAATTGTACTCGTACAAATTACAGCGAATATTGTTCTAGTACCTTAAGCGATAATTTTCAACAAATGAAAATGTTTATTTAATTTGCGTAAAACGGGATTGAAGGATTTGATTCATTAAATAGCATAACAGTTTTTTAGGCGGAAGGTTCGTTAAATATACGAGGAACTACTAATATGCTGAAGCGATCATAGTAGGAAAAAGTTCGAATCTTTAACGCCTGCGCCCTGTAAAAACAAAACAATAAACCAGTCCGAAGTCCGAGAAGTCTATGCGGCACGGAGTAACCACTACAGTTCTGGTCGACTGGATATAGAAACTTGTTTACATAACCGATTCACTCCGAAATAAGTTCGCATTCTTTTTACAGTAACGGCGCTATAATTGATATGAATTAAATGTATTATGCCAGTCCTTTTAAAAATTACATTAAAGAATTTTAATGTCTTCAAAATTACTAATTTGAAAGATACTATAAGGCAATTATGTTATACACGTAATTTACATCAAACAGTTGCTTCTGCTGCAATGAGCGCGAGGGTGAGAGTGCCTCGGGCATAAAAGCCGTTCAGTGGCGACGTTGAAATCTACACCGCTTCTTTTTTTATCTTTATACTGGTTTTTGCCAAATATCCTAGGAATATTTGACCCTTATTAAATAGTCTTCCGAATACGATTCGAAGTCAATGTTGTGTAGATCATTTTTGCGGTGATGCAACTCATATCAACGGCGCTGTCGTCATATACCAGCGCCGGCCGTTGACATTTGTAGCATCACCACAAAAATAATCGGCATAACCTTGACTACATCGTATTTACATCTGATAATATTTTAGTTAGGGGTAGGTGCTAATTTTCAGAGTTTTTGTATATTCCCTTCTTCGCAAACTTGGGTTACCTTTATAAAGTGATCTTTTTTAATATAATTTTTCACATACCAAAATTTATTAATTAAAGAACATGTAACCAAACAAAATAATTATAAGTGTATTGTAATTGGCTCCTTTCTGTTCTTTATTTCAGATCATTTGAAATACGAAATACGAAACGTTGAGATGTAGGTATTGTTAATAGTAAAACAGACCGGAGAGTGTAGGCTGGTGATACTAACCGTAAAATAAATTTATTGTTGAGCAGGTTCTAGCTGCTGACGCAATAAAATTCGCGTAGGATGGACGCACAAACGACAAAGCAGACACGAAAAATCCATCGACAGGGGAGAATAAACTTGTAAATATTGGTATGCATGACGTCTTTGAACGTCGAATCACTCCAAATTGAGCGTCGTTGCCAAGTAACGGCACACTGTGCTGATTAGCCTCAAATCTTCGTATCTTCTTTTATATTCCAAGGCTTCCGTAAAGTGTTTACTTTAGACTGATGCCGTCTTCACTGCATACTCATTTTTAAATCTGATAAGGGAGCAATTACAGAAAGATTAATATCTAAGAATTAACAGATTTGCTTCCTTTAAAATTTTGCTCTGATGTACAATGTGTTTGGGATAAAGGGTCTTACCATTTCCCAATAATTTTTTTTTGAAGACCCACATCTTTCTGAACTACTGGAATTTCAAAATTTAAAATTAACGATGACGGGTATTAACTTCATAATTAATAATTTTATGTTCGTGTGTACAACGATGCTTACCATAATTGATACCAGTTGACAGTTTCGTAGCCCTTACGCTGAATGTTCTTAAGGGTGTGGTTCGCATGCAGGAGTATTATTTAAGTTGAGCGTCGTAGTATATGTTTAAAGACTAGAAAAATAAGTTTAAAATAGTGGAGATAGAACAGGTTCTATTGCTCCCCAGATTTAAAGTATTTAACTTTCGTTGTATGATACAAAATGAAAATGTCTAGGAAGCGAACTAACGTTGTAAACATTAATTGTCAAAGCCACGGCGATTTGTTAAAGATTAGAGATCAAAAGTGCTTAACTACTGCCAATATGTTTTGAAATTTCATTAGATCACCAAGAACGGCTCTTCTAATTGAAAAAAAAATTTACTGGAAAATCGTAAATAGAATAAAAGAGAATAAACAGAATAAAAAATTATTGGAAGGAAGGTTTATTTCATCTATTTCTGCATAGATAAGAAATTTATTATCTCCAGTTCCAAACGCGCTGTATACTTTTAAAAATTACGGCCGTTATAAAAATACGAAGTTACTCACGGTTATTTTATTCCCTGGAGTGCAAGGGGAGCTTAGTATAACTTGTTGCAAGTGTGGTGTGGATATAGCTTGGTAATAAACGAGTCTTTGTGAACGGCAGTGCATTAGTTTACTAGGTTGGGGGAGAACAACCCTATCATTTAGTAATCTTTCGTAATCTCCGTGCATTAAAATACAGTAATAATTTGACAAGGACACACGTTATCTACACTGTTTCATTACTATGTTTCGGATCTGCATGTGTTTCCATTAACCAATTAGTGTCCATTCGTTAAAACTACTTCCAGCATTGTAACAAACATTTATAATTCCCAAAAAAAAGAGAACTTTTAGGAAATAAATATACCGGGTGGAAAGTTTCAGAACCCGAACAGAAGAAACAAGTATTGAAAACTATATTTCCCTAGATTATTGCTCGCCATTTAAAAAAACAAAACTGGTAATTGGAATAAATGAAAGAGAAATTTAAGGCCAGTACTATCATGTTAAAATTACTACATTAAAGGCGAGGTTTGTGTACACGAGGTTCATTTTTGTTGCAGTTGAGTGTACGGGTCGAAACTTGTTTAATTATTCCTTTCAACTAATTGTAAAACTGATTAACTTAGATTACTACCGATATACCATAGACCACGGAACCCTATCAAGTCTAGATTAAATAATTTACAGCTTTTTTGTCAATAACGAGGCAGAATAAAGTTATCATTATAATGAAGAAAAAATTATATTCTCTTTAAAAGAAGGTATCATTAGCTCGTCACACACGCAGATACTTTCCGAAGCTCCCGGCTCATGGTGGACTTGGGCCGCGCGACAAGTCCAAGTACAAGTACTGCGCTATTGCCTACAAAATAAAAAGTCAAATTTACATACTTAGACCGCAGATTTGAAAAAAAAAACTCAAAGGATGTGTATTCTGGCCGATATGTGACCCAACAACTTGTATTGACCATGTTTCATTTATTATTTAATTTATTAAAACCTGATTTGTCTGTAAACGCACTTTAAAAATAACAATTTAGACTCGAGAACCCGGATGCACATTTTGGCTCCTGTACTTGAAGAGAAGATTTTTCTCCGTAAATATAGGTACTCGCCAAGTCTGCGCGCCAGGTATGTCACAGGCCAGGAGCGTTGGAAAGTCTGTGCTTGTATGGTGGACTATAATCTTTCTTACCCATCCAGTGGCGTAGCACTAGGGGTTGTAGGGGTTACAAGGCAACCCGGCGCCAAGACGTGTTGGTCACTTTCATCTCGAAATCAAGAAATTTAAATTTTTGTTGAAAACAAACATACTTTCCAATAACTGAGTTTCTTTATCAATCTTTTATCTAGTTTAATTCTAATTTTCACGATCATGGCCTGCTGCTGAAATAGAACTTCTAACCAAATCGCTCGTGGTTCTAAAATTCGAATTTTCTCTAAATGTCAAAACTGTACAGCAAAAGCATATCACATTTTGCGAAACTGAAACTGAAGAAACTGGCGAGTTTACAGCCTTCGTGTAAAAATGTCATTTCAAATTCTAATTGGAACGCTGGATGTTTCTAATATATTTATCTGAAATTACTTTTACGGCTCAACACAATATTTTCATGGGATTTGGTTTAATGCACAGTCAATTTTTATTCACCTAACTTGCAGTCTTGGCGCTCTTGCTGTTAAACATCTGTTAAATGAATAAATCAACAAAACACATCTGGTTGCAGTTTTACGAGTAGCCACATAAGAATTGCTCTTAATTGTAACGCCAACTCCTTATTGATCATTTTATAGTATCATCATCCACAATGTAAACCTTGATTTATTAATATTTTTGAAGTACGTTTACAAAGAGTCACCAGTAATTCTTACAGATAAAATAGCGACATCTTACTATCGCTTTTTGACCTGACATTGCAGTAGGACAGACAAATTCAAGCGGAATTTGCTCCTAATACGTCCCCCATGCAAGGCAAGTAGTTCTTACGTTTAATACGTGAAAAAAAGGCATACTTCGAATATAAACTTAGAAATGGAAATTCAAAAAATCTGTGGAAAGAACTGTGGAATTTAAATATTCGAAATAAGCCGGATACTCCTTTTCCTGAAACATTAGAAAATCCCAATGATTTTAATGATTACTTTGTTGATTGCGTACCTGGGACAGGCTTTGATGTAACCGAAATCACAAAGTTTTATAGTACTAGGCGCAAAAATGTAGCAGATAATATATTTAGACTACAACTGGTTGATTCAAATTTGGTGCTTCAAAAATGATCTGAAATTAAAACCAATGCTATTGGTGTTGATAACCTTAATTCTTATACGTTTAAACTTTGTTGCCCTCATGTAATACCTTTTATCACGCATATTATTAATTCATGCCTTTTAAATGACTATTTTCCAAAGTGTTGGCGACAGTTATTAATACTTCCTGTTAACAAAGTAAAAAATCCTACTTCTGTTTCCGATTAACGTCCTATAAGTATATTACCAACAATATCAAAAATTTTAGAAAAAGTCGTTGCATCACAATCGTGTGAATACTTAAATACATTTAACATTCTACCAGAAAGACAATCCCGATTTAGGTCTCATCATAGTTGTGAAACTGCCATGCTTGACATAACTGATGAAATATTTAGAGCAGCTGACAAACGTCAAGATAGTATTCTTATTATGTTGGATTTTAGCTAAGCGTTTGATACGCTTAATCGTGATTTGCTGTTGGCAATTTTACACTGTGTAGGAATTTCTGATGGTGCTATAAATTTTTTCCGTTCATATTGCAGGGCCGTACTCAAAAAGTTATAAAAAGGACTGAATCCGAATTACATCAAGTATCTCGAGGCGTCAGGGATCTGTATTAGGACTTCTCCTGTATACCTTATATACTTTTAATTTTCATTCATATGTCAAATTTTGTAATCACCATATGTACACTGATGTTACGCAGCTCCTCTTTCATTTTTATCCCGAAAATTATAAAAGGGCAAATGATTTAATAAATCTAGATCTATCTTCTCTAGCAACAGCTTCCCTAGAGCATTCGTTACTCATCAATCCACAAAAATCGAAGGTCATGTTATTTATTAAAAAATTACAACATAATTCTTTTCATCTGGAAATAAATAGTACATCTTTAGAATTTGTTGAAGAAGCTAGGAATCTCGGTTTAATTTTAGACAAGCAGTTACGTTTTAAATCCTATGTTGGGAAATGTATTCGCTTAGCTTATGCCAATTTAAAAGTCATATACATGAATAGAAATTACTTATCACAAACTCTTAAAGCAATGTTATGTAACTCTCTAGTACCCTCACAATTCAATTTCTGTGACGTAGTTTACGGTCCATGCATTGACTTTGCTACATAGAAAAGAATACAGACTTTACAGAATTCGTGTCTTAGACTTGTTCATGGTATCAGGAAATATGATAGAATATCTCACACCCTCAAAATTAGTGACTGGATTAATATGAGGGATAGACTTTTTCTTCATGCGTGTTGCTTATTTCAAAAGGTTGTCACTTACAAAAGTCAAACATACTTATTTAACAAAATATCTTTCCGTTCTGATGTTCATCATGTTAATATAAGAAATAAGGGCCTGCTCACACCTTCTGTGCACAAAACAAGTTTTTTCGAACGAAGTTTTTCATATAACATTTTCAGAATTTATAATCTCATTCCATCAGAATACAAATGATTGCCAATTCCCTTATTTAAAAATAAAGTGTTATTGAAATTAAAATTCAATTCAATTAAATTAACTAAATTAAACCGAACCGAAAAATTAAACCGATCTGTTATGCAAATAAATCAACATCGTTATTGTTGGAGTAAGTGCCATCATCAAGTCTTGGGTTATTTTTATGTTATGCTAAGTGTATGATGTGTATTAATAGAAATTATTTATTTTTATTCTTAAGTCTTATTTCGCCTTTAATATAAATTTATTTACTTTATGGGTTAAGTTAAAGCAGAAGTACAATTTCTGAACTTCTCCCATAGGTTTTCCTAACAATTTAAGATTATCAAATGTAACATTAAATCGTGTCTTTTTTATGGAATTGTTATGGAAAATAAAGACTATTATTATTATCATTATTTTTATTAATATAAATTTTTACAGTTCTTTTGTATTTTAACAAATTATTCGTTTAAATTCTGCTCATAAAGTAAAAAATATTGACTTTGCCACGTGAAATTTGGACAAAAAGAAGAGTTGCGGTGAGATTTTAATTTATTGAATTTGATATTTCAAATTGATTTTCTTTTTTGCTTTAACAGAAACAAAACCGCAATATTATTATTAGGAGCTTTCTTAACTTATAATTTTGACAGTCCTCATCACTTCTATAAAATATAAATGGAATTTCTTTTGAATATGTGAATTTACTTGTTAAAAGGAGCTAGTAAAAATTTTGCATCCCGGCGGCTCGACTTCTAGTTACGCCACTGTACTCATCATTTTTGTTTTTATGTAATAATCTGTATCATAAACAAAACATGCTATTTTAATCTTGATTCTTTTAATGTAGTCGAATCAAAGAAAAAACTGATTGTCCGATATTTTTAAACAAGAGTGTATTACAACCAAGCAAAACTATTCTATAGTACGTGACCATAACCGCAAGTATACGCAAAACAGTGAAATACAATTGCCATCTAATTAATAAATAACTTTTTAGTAATAATTATTTATGTGAATTCCTTCACCATTGTGTTAATAGGACATTTAATAAACGAAAGAATAAAACAACCGTTGAACTGAAAAAGTTCATTTGTGTGAGAGGTTAATTATTTTCTCACCCTTCTAATTTAAAGTCGAGATGCTTTTAAAAGAATTTAGAACGGGAAAAGAAAATGTGCATGAGAGAGAGAGCGCGCGATTGTATTTTTAATTTTACTCCAGTGGCTGTCAAGAAGACAAAGGAGGACTTGTCATTAGGAGTGATTCAATTACAACTCAAATACAACCTAATAACCTAGATTCGAAACTGCCTTCTCCGTAAGACCTGAAAGTTATTTCAGACATTGATTCACACCACATGTAGTTAAAGAAAATATTAAATCAGATACATACTCAGATTAGGTTCCAGAAATAATTAATTAATCATCAAAGTTGGAATTAAATTTTCTGTTTACATATTTTTTACAATTTTACTCTATAGAAAATGTGAAGTATAAGGCAAACTTATAAAGTGTGAGGGGCGGCGAAAGGGGTATTGTTATTTGTGTCATAAATCCACACGGTGCGTTAAAATTTTACATTTAGATTTTAAATTCATATGTGTTGTTATTCACAATTAATTACAATTTCTAAACAATCATTATTTTTGAATTTTCACCTGAAAATTTATAATTTTTTTTGCAAATGTGTTTTTTTAACTATGACCATAGGGATTTACATGGTAAAAATTTTGCTTCATGTTAACTTATGTTGTACTCAAAGTTTTTAATTCATTTTAGTTTCGAATAATCAATTAAGCAATTTGATACAAATTACGTATTACCAAAACAACAGGTGCGTCAGAAATTAATTATTTTAATATTAAAAGTTGAAATTATTAATAAGCAAATATTAATAGAGTAGGTCAAAATGAGAAATTATGTGTCACACAAACGTTTTAAACGACAGGACTGATTTCTTTTAGATGTTGGTCCTCTCGATTAACATTTGCTCATTAATAATTACAACTTTTAATACAATCTAATTAAATTAATGACGCATCTGCTATTCTAGTGCAATGCCTAATTTGTAATAAATTGCGTAACTGATTGGAAACTGAAATTTTTTTTAGCAGACCAACCATTAAAATGAGGCAAAATTTTTACAATATAAAACGCTATAGCCATAGTTAAAAAGTGTAAAAGTAAACTGTATATGTATACTGAGTGGAGATATAAAACGTCGCAAGGTATCTCTTTTTTGTACAATATGTCCCCGGATTGACTTCGCGATACCTATAATGGACCGAACATTTTTGAGTTCAAATTTCATATCTTGTAGTTCAGTTCTACTTGACGCGAAATGAATGTATGCCAAATTTCTTGCTGAAAGTCTTCAAGGTGGCGGAATTAACACAAGAAAAAATAAAATCTGTGCAAGTAAACCGGTTTTCCTTTTGAACACACATTTTGGAAAAGCTTATCGAAACCTAGTAAAATTTTGCCTAATATGTCTGATAAAACTTTTTTTTTAATTTTCGTATCTTAAATAAATGCTATTTTTAGCCACACTAAAATTTGCTCACCGGCCCTGTCTTGTGAAATATTTGCAAGTAATCATAATAATATTACTGATCTAAAAATAGTGTATATCCCTCATTGATTAACGTAACTTCTATGAACTGAAATTATTCCCAAAATAAAAATATTTTATGAACTTAAATTATCCCCAAATTAATAAAAAATAAAAGTATTTATACGCTATCATCCGATACTATCCGAAAATTTAGATTTTCCAGCGAAAGTTTGGTAATGGCTCCTCCTTCCGTCACCTCTGCAACCAGCTGGGGGTTGCCTATTCTCCTTGGCTGGGATGGTCGATCCTTTCTCTGCGTTGCGGAAACTTCAACCTCTTCATATGGCCCGTACATATCTTCAATGTTACCTCTGCTTGAGCTTGCTAATTCATGAACACTTCCAACCTTTTTCTGGGAGCTTCTTGATCCTTTGACGTCCTTTTTCTCAGGTCGTACACATTTTTTCGCAAGCTCCTTTCCTCCCTCCACGTCTTTCACATTCAAAGGTCTTCTGGCTGACGCTTGATGAGTTTTCCGACGATTTTTCTTCTTCTGCAGAATTTTCTTTATACACCAGCAGAGCAATCACAAATGTAATAGTAGAAGCATAAATTGTGATTTCATGTTCCAAATCATATTCATTGGCGGGCGTGGCTAATGATAGTGCCTTGGCAGGTGTTCTTCTTAGAAGAATGATCACAGTAATCATTAGGACGATGTTCCATAATGAGAAGATGGTGTTACCATGAAATGAAGTTTGACTTTTCCATGACATCTTTTTCTTTATTTCTTCCATGAAATCTTCAAAGTATACTTGGAGTTGGCTGGTTCTGATGTTTAAATGTGGAATTGTCCAATTTTGATTTACACATTCGCTAATGTTGGTATAAGTGGGTTGAGACCACAGTGATGGCTTCATAACGAAAGTTTTCAAATTGGTCCAAGTGGCTGGTCGGACATGAGTAATTTAAATGTTTCTCCTTTCTTGGACACAGGGAAATCTTGTGGTGATAATAATTTCTTTCCCTGTTATTAAACTACAATGACATGGAAGATGTATCTTTCAAAGCATTGGCGCAGAAAGTTAAAAAAGGTCAATATAACAAATTTTCCCATACGGTGCAAACTTTTTGTATTTATAAATTAGTATCAATCGTGTTGTATCGGGGGATTTCGTAAGTATTTATCAATTACAATACTAGATTGCTTACAGATCGTGGTATGAATAATAGCGACTATGGCCTGAGTTGCCAGATTGAGCGAAATTCCGCCATTTGGACTAGGTATTAGACATGTTTGGCGTTTAAAAGTCTTATTTGGCGCCTGGCGGCCGATTTGATCTACTTTTGGTATCTTCACATAACGACACTCAACAAAACGTTACATTCTAATATAATCCGTGGTATAAAAGTACATCACTGACCAAAAATTTGAAACCGCAGAGTCGGTGCGAAGAAAAAAATATACAATGCGATCGGTAGTGACTGTTCATGTCTTTGCTTTAATTTATAGGCATAATATGACTGAATATGCGCTGAGAATTGTTTTCCTTTGTTTTTTGTTCATTTCATTTTTCCTTTTTCTCTTTTGTTTTTTTTTTTAATTGTTTCAAGGAATTGATGTTTTGTGTTTTATTTACGGTTCGTTTTTTTTTGTCTTTTTATTTCCTGCCAGTTTCTTGACTTGCAAAAGTTTTCGGCCGGAGAATCCCCGTTTCTTCATTTTCTTGTCTATCCATTCTTCTTTTTTCTGTTTTCTCGTTCTTCTCTTTTTAATAGAATGGGTTTTTGCATTTCATTGACTTCTTATTACATTTCTCTTTGTTTCTTATAAGTTTGTTTTTATTTGTAAAAACTTTAGTCGATTTTAATCTTAGGCTCGGTTTCTAGAAACTTTTATCATCAGATAAAGTAAATATTGCTATGGTTAACCGTGTTAGAACTATAGAAACTTTTTACTTATCTAATAATAAAAGTTTCTAGAAACTAGACATTAGTGTCGTGGTACTTCTGTTTATTTATTTTTCTATTCATTTTATACCCTCGTATTTCTTTTCTTTATTTTCATCTAGTTGATTTTTCACATTTTGTTTAATGAAGCTTTTTTTACAGTTGTCTTTTGTTTTTTTACTAGTTTTTTTTTTCATTTTTTCCTCCGAAGATTCAATTGTTTTTTGGTCATCAATTTTATTTTATTTTTCCTGTTCTTTACGCTTTCGTACTATGGATTTCTTTTCCCTATCTTATAAAACTGATTTTTCGCATTTTATTCGCGCTTATGTGTTTAGTAGTGCATCGTTTCTAATTTGTCTCTTGTTCAACACAGTTGTAATATTGTTTTACGCACTATATTTCATTGTTAGTATCTTTTTTTTTCATTTTTATAGTTTTATTGACTACATGTGGCAAAAGAAGAAGTGGGAGAGAAAGCTACACATTTTAGAGAACATATAGACCGTCTAGAAAGTATCCGGAATTTTTGAAATTTTTTTGAATTTTTTCCAATACATGGGTTTCCCAACAACTGAGAAGCGTAGTATTTTTGTCAAAATCATTTTTCCAAAGAACCAAATAAAAAAAGTGAAAAGAGGCATTGAATTCTAACAATTTTAAATAAACAAGGAGATTTGAGCAGGATGGCAAATTTAAGAAAAGAGTAAAAATATGAAGCATTTTTTCAACAGAGGAGTTCGTAATTAAAGAAGAAAGTTTGAAAAAATGTTTCCATCAAGAAACGTAAGAAAAAATAAAATAATAGTGCCACTTTTATGCCCAGATGAAGTACCAGTTGTAATTAAGTTGTAGTGATTTGATTTCAAGTCACATTCAATATAATTTGTAGGATTAAACAGAAATTAAACGGAAGTAACTGAAACTGTCTTCTTTCTCTATTTGAATTGTTTCATTCATAAATTCAGAAACTGGAAGCGGCAGAGTTGTTTTCTTGTTTCCGGATACTTTCTAGACGTACTTTAGTTCTTAGGAGAAGCACATACTACACCTTGTGAAGTAGTCTTTATAAAATGAAGTAAATGTTGCTGGAAGTTAGTACATGCTACGGAGTCGGAGTAAGTACTACGTAGAAGATACTAATACTTGCAGCAATAATAATATTCGATTTTTATCCATATCATTTTCAGATAAAACAGCGACATCTTACGATCGCTTTTTGACCTGACACTGCAGTAGGATAGACAAATTGAAGCGGGATTTGCTCCTAATAAGTCCCCCATCCAAGGCGGCCATGCTTGCTGTCAAAGCATAATGAAAGTTTTAAAAAAATTTGTTGCAAATCGTTTCCACTGCAACAAAAACGATTTGCAACAAAATTTTTTAAAACATCATTTTCCATAGTCAGAAACATATATATTCAAAATTTGTAGATTTTTAAAGAATTTTCAAACCGAATATTTTTTATAAAAATATTTGGGTAAAAAACCAACATACAGAGTTAGTTAAAAGTATGGAGATGGCCATATATTTATTCATTTTAGAAAATTATGTCCTGTATGAAAGTTTTTTGGGAAATTTTTATCTACAGTCGAGAATACTTGAATAATTTTTTTCTTCAATTGTTTTTGAGTTGCGTCCATTTCTTAGTTTTCTTAAATGGAAACTTGTTAATTTTACTCTACCATTCGGTAAGTATTCTTTTCTCTTTCCAATAGCCTTCTTGACTTTTTGTCAGAATTAAGGGGTTTCCGAAAAAAAAACAACGGTTCAAGTATTCATTTCCCGCCGCGCATAATTATTAGCACCAGGTCAGGTATATCTAAGTAAGCGATAAACTTCGAGCGAGTAACTTTACCAATGGTTATTGTTTACATCAAATTCAATTGTGCAATTTACTTCAGCGCATTTTGTGGCGCTAATAAGCATGCACTACCGGAAATGAATACTTGAACCGTTGTTTTTTTTTTTTCAGAAACCCCTCAATTCCAAAAAATAAAAACACAAGAATCCTATTGTAAAGAGAAATAAAAAATGCTCTATCTAATGGTAGATTAAAATTAAGAAGTTTCCATTTAAAAAGATTGCACAAATAAGCATAACTCAAAAACAATTGAAGAAAGAAATTTTCAAGTACACTCCAATTGTAGATGAAAATTTCCTAAACTACTTTCATGAAGGACATAATTTCCTAAAATGAATATTAACGGCAGAAAATGGCGGTGTCTATACTTTTAACTAAACCTGTATGTTTATATTGTTGTAATCTGTTCTTCACGGGACATCGAAATTTGTTGTAAAAATATACATGGTGTTCTGGAACACTCTGTATACAGAAAATAATTTTAAAATGTGCCGCGTGATGTGTAGTATCGCCATCGTAACATCCTTCCTTTCATACTGTTCCATAGACTTCACAAAAGAAATACACATCGTTGGCACATCTTGTACAATTCCAATAAATTTAAACCAAAACAATTTTGAAGATTATAAACCAAACTCATAACTGCCAGTTGAACCTACTGTCTAGGAAAAATAATGTAGGTATAAATTGTGTTCATGTGGAATTGAATACCCTATATTTTATCACAAACACATAAGAAGTGAGTAGTATTGATTTTGTTATTTCAACTTTGAAAATTATTTAATATAATTTTGCTGTTCCCACAAGTATAGTTTAAAAGAAAGTTTCATTTCTGGTAAAGAAGTAGGCAGGAAAACCAAAATTATTTGTAAGATAATTTAAATGTTGAAATTTTTTTAATGTTACATGATGTAATTGGAAGAGAAAATGTTTGAACCTCATTTGCAACAATATCCTGTACTGAAAATATATTACTCTCAAGTCTAAACGGCACAGATTAATTTAGAATTATGCAAATCTAATGCAAATCCATTCATTAGAGCTAGTGGTGCTTATTATGCTTTTTTCCAAATATAAGTATTATTATTAATTAATTCCCGCTGAATTTTTTCCACCATACATTTTTCTTTAAAATCTCTCACACATGAACGGGTATGTTCGGAATACATTTTCATGCTCTGTTAGAATGTATGACAAATTACTTCATTTAAAACTTTTTTGTTATTGTACATTTTAGTTGTACACCTTGACCTACAAATTCCAAGACAGAAGTATTCACTTGATGCAAGTCGGACGTCGGATGACTCTCTCATAGTTGTTTTATTTAATTGGAAGAATTCAATATGATTCCAAACTCAATAATAATTATTATAAAATAAAACATAAGCCATTCTTTATTTATTTTTTACCGCAGTATGCCATAAAAGTGTAACGAAAAAGTAAAATTCATGATGTATCTAAATTTTGACAATGAAAGTTATTTCATTAGTTTTAAGGTTACTTCGAATTAGTTTCATTTTCTTTTCATCACGAGGAGAATTCACGTCCAAATTTACATAATTCACAACACTACTTAATCGATCTGACTTCATTGTTACAATTTGACATACGTTATAAGGATAATAAATTAAATCTGATTAATTTAAAATGATAACCAACCTATTAACTAAAAATCACGGCCTACTGTGATAACAAGTTAATAACGAATGGGTTATTGCACCAATTCGGAACTATTTATTTATTACAGGCTTTCTCACTGCAGAAAACTTTTCTATGTATTTCATATTTACTATGATTTTGTTTTTTTTTTCGAATTTATAAATTATGTAAAGAATAAAGTATCCAGTCAAACTTTATTAGCTAAGATGTTTATCGTAATGTGATTCTGAAAATTCGTTGCTTTGTTTTAAATTTTATTACCAACCTAATCCGTTTTTAATAAATTAACACATTTTTCGCATCTTAATTATATTAACTTTTACTATCCAAAATGCATTAAATTGGTAACTGAATTCATTTCCCTTTTTTGATTAAACGCTCGTTTTTACTTCCTCCTTTGTATCTTTTTGATTAAAATTACCTTAAAATCATTCCACGACAGAATGGGCTAATTACACCACTCGTACAGAACAGTCAATAAGTTGTCCACAGTTTTCAAATGTTCATAATTCACAGATTTATTCATACAACTTTACTGAAATTATGGTTGTTTTCCTAATAATTTAGTTACTTTAAAATAAAAAATATTTATTTTGCTTTCGCATTATGTGACTCTAAATTAAAATCCTGTTATGCAAATGGTCCTTAGTCATTCATTGAAACAAACAACGTTTGAAAATTACTCTTCAAAATGATATCTGATTACATAAAATATTTATCAATACATTAGTATATAGATAAAAATAAATAAACAGGTACTCTGATTATAAATTATACTATGACCTAATACAAGATAATGGCCGTATCATTCCGGTCAATATCTTCCACTTCAGTCTTCGGTTGTTGATTTATCAGATGTTGTCTCACCGCTAGGAACACTATGCTGCATATGTATAATAAAAAGGAAGCAAATGTTAACCTGCAACAAAAAAATTATTAAAAAAATCTTCCCAGGATTTCCACTTCAAATTAGAAAGTTAATGTTAAAGTATAAATCAGCAAATATTTAATATTAATTGCTTTATTATTAACTGTAATTAATTAATTAATTCAGTCTTTCTTTTCTTATTTTGGGCAGGATATAAATATTTTGTATAACTTTTTTTTTTAATTATTTTCAACGGAAAAAATAAATTAGGCTCCAGTTCTTAGAACAACAATATTACATTCTCAAAAAATTTGGGTAGTAGATTAAAAGCCAGAAACTATATATAAAAATATATGGTTATATTTCTTAGATGGAGACACATAAATGTTGCTATAAGTTTGTCATTTTTTATCACATTACACAAAATATGTACATAATATCTATTATTAACTAAAATCTTCTTTAACTGAAAAGCTAATAGAAGGTAAGTTCTGCCTCGTTTCGGTAGTTATTTTGAACTTCAACTTTCGGCTCTCGATTGATCTGATACTGCCTTATTGCCAACAGTACTATACTACAAATATATAACAAGTAGGAAGCAAAAGTCAACCTGCAACACAAAAAGGTACAGAATAATAGTTCTAGTAACACAGCTGTAGGAATAAATATGTTCCAAAAGTCATAAGTATGTTCATAAAATTGTCACTCACAAAAATATTTTGTTAATGTCAGAAAGAATGAGTAACTTTTGTTTCTGTGTATACAGCAGCGGATTCATAAAGCGAGACACACAAAATAAAATTTAACATAATACGGTTTCTAAGAAATTAGGTCATTTAGCTTACCGATTGAATTTCTAGGTTTTGACTGAATTAAGATTTTTGTTATACAGGGTGTTATCGAATATGATGGAAATAATTATACCACTCATAGAAGGCATCAAATTATTACAATTTAATCTAATTTATCTGTATATAATTTAATATTATTTCGACAATGATCTATTAAAGTCTTCCAACTTTCGGGCACTTTTGTTTATATCGAAAGTTGCTGTCAACTTTCTTATTTTAAATGGAATACCCCTTTTTTTTAATTGCATTTTTGAATTCCTCGTGAAATTAAAAAAATATTTTATGCAACATGGGAAAACAGGAAAAATTTGCCGTTTAATTTTTTTGTAAGTTCAAATGTGCAGTACCTTGTTTATGACATTTCCATCTTTGTGCAACTAAGTAACTTCCATCCGAACTAATTTCAGCCGTCGAAAATTCATGGTTTTTTAACATTAAAAATAATTGACAAATTGTTAAGTATAATATTTGCTCTAAGACCCGGTTTTTCAATTGACTGGTAAAGTGATTGTTAACACATAATTAACACCGAGAAAATAGAATAGTGATTACATTCTTTTTTTTTATTCTTACTAGCAAGATGATTTGAAAAATGACAATTTCTGTAGACTACAATCCTACAATTTAAAAATAATACCAAAAAATGGAAAAAAATTACGTTTTAACAAGAAAATCATCGATAGAATGAGATTGATATAGGAATGCTAATATGAAACAAAGGTACATTTAGTTCCGAGTTAACTAGTATAAAAATATACTGAGTGTTCTATTTAAAAAAAAAAACATGATTTTTCGACGGTTGAAATTAGTTCGAATAAAAGTTACTTGTCTATCAGGCCGTAAATAATTTTGTGCAAAACTAGGCATGTTCTGAAACCCTGTTACTATAGGGTCGCCATCTCTAAAGTATGAAACCCAATATTTAAAAATCAAGACGGCGAAGATATTCCACTAGTTACAAAAATATGAAAAGTTGAAAAAATTATATCTTAATAGATATCATTATCGCTAACCTATAACTGCAATATGTAAAATAGAAATTCAGTGGCGAAGTCCTTATATTCTATCCTTCTACGGGCTGGCTTTACCAAACCATTGATTAACTGGTCGAAAAATTTCTTTCACATTTTCTCCTGAATAACGATAAATATCTAAACACTTAATCTGACAAGTTATTTTTGACATTAGCAAATTAATTATAAGGTCCTGTTTTATAAATGGGGCTCAACTTTGAGCTGGGGTTTAAACCCTTTGTAACCATTATTTCAACAATTGTTGTGAAGGATTTAAGCTTCGGCTCAAAGTTAAACCGTCATTGAAAAACTGGGCCCTAGTGACACAACTATTACTAAAGAAACTTCACGTTATGGAAATAATAGGAATATAAAATTTCGTTATAAGATTTGTCCCGTTTTATAATTCCGCAGCTGTACAGTTGCGGCCTTTCAAAATTAGTATACATTGACGAATACAACGTCTTGGCAGAAATTTCTAAACGTTTCTAAACGTCATCCAAATTACTCATTGGAAAAGCAATCGAAATTTATTACAAAATTTTTAATTTTAAATGTTTTACTTTATTACAGCACCATTAGAATCTATGACGCATTGAAGCCGTTGTGACATTTTAAAAATAAAATGATGGTGAAATATGCTGTGGGTTTGTGAAGTTTGACATAGTCACCAAAATCAATGAAAGATTGGTTTACACATTACAGAATTTCGAATTTTTAACATTTACGTCAATTCTCAGTACACCAGTTTTGAAGGATCGCAATTGTATACATATAGACAAGAATGGCTTAAAGAGAGCGAATATCAATAAAATTATACATAAACTTTAGGAACTTCACAGCGAAGAAGCAGACTTAACATTTTACTCCACAAACAGTTTTGATTCAATGTGACAGATAAATTTATTGTATTTGAACTTCGAGAAAGACAGATATACATTACCAAAAAATTGCGAAACTGTCAAGTATGCATATTTAGCTTATTTATTTACCTTAATTAATTTGTGATTTAAATCGTAAGTAGAAAAGATATGACTTAACTGCACGAAAATTTGTAAACCATATACAAACTAAATAAAGAACTAAATTTATTAGAAGGTAGTGTAATACGACCAACAGGTAACCGCACCCATTGATCTAATTAGACAACTTATTTGTTTTAGTGCATAATTTACTACAATACTGGGGTTTCTTTTTCTAGATATATCGTAACTGTACACGCACCATTAAAAAGGCTAGTTGGATTGTTAAAAAACTTCAAGAGGGTGCAACTAGAATTGTAGAAATTGGAGGAAAAAACGGACAAGTGTACCGTTATGAAAAAGCAACAACTGGGTTTCGAAAAAGAATGAAAAGTAGTGATCGATGAGGGTTCATGTTTCATGTTACGGCAGAAACGTGCATATACGTGGGCTGCTGGGAAAGTTTCTGGAAACGGTATGAAAAAACGTATATGGAATTTGGTAAACGGTCTCATTGTTTTTCGAAGTATTCGCCTTTGACGTCAATACACTTTTGCATACGCTCGAACCAATTTCTAAAGCACGTTTTCCACTCTAAAGATGTTACCTCAGAAACCAGTGTCCGGCATGTTTCAACCGCTGCTTCAGCCGACGAAAATCACTCACCACGCATTTTATTTTTGATATTTGGGAACAACAAGAAATCATTAGGTGATAAATCAGGTGAATATGGACAATAAATCATTAATTCAACATTTTTGTTGGACAAAAAATCAACTGTTTGACGGGCTGAGTGAGAGCTGGCGTTGTCATGATGGAGAATAATTCGTCGATTTCGATTGTTTCTTCTTATTTGATCGATGACTTCCGGCAAACAAATTGTAGTATACCAATCAGCATTCACGGTTTTTCGATCCTCTAAAGCCACGGTTGCTACATGTCCAGCTAAACCAAAGAAACAAGCAATCACTTGCTTCGCAGCACTGCGTGAACGGACAACTTTTGTTGGTTTTGGTTCATTTTGAAATACCCAAACGGTAGATTGTTGTTTACTTTCTGGCTCGTACGAATAGATCCACATTTCGTCACCAGTAACGATGTTATAAACTAAATTTGAACGACCTCCATTGAATTTCTTAAGCATTTCTTCGCACCGTTTGACACGATCCTGCTTTTGCGCTTCCGTTAAATTGTGTGGGATCCAACGACTGCAAAGCTTTCGTACGTTCAAATGATCATGCAAAATCTGGTGTATTGCTTTCATGTCAATATGTAAGGATGCTTGAATCTCACGGTATGTCACATGTCGATCTCGGTCAAGCATTTCACGCACAGCATCTACATTAGTGGCAACAACAGATGTTGATGGACGACCTTCACGAAATTCGTCACTGAGAGAGGTACGTCCACGCTGCAGTTTGGCAAACCAATTATAAACACTGCTCTTTGATGGTGCTTCATCTCCAAAAGTCAAATGAAGCCGATCGATGCATTATTTCAGCGTTAGACCACATTTGATATCGTAAAAAATCATAGCACGAAAATTTTTACGTGAGATTTCCATGTTTACACAAAATTACTTTTTCTCAAATGCTATGCAAACAAAACTAGTTCACTTGGATAGGAACTGTCAATAGAATTATAGGCGAAAAACGTCAAACTTTTCAAATATGACAGTTGATAAACGCTAACAATTCTAGACCTACTGGATTCCAGAAAATTTTCCAGCAGCCCACGTACTCTTGATACGATAGACTAATAGGAGTCGCCATTGTAAGAGTAGCGGAGATCTTCATACTTGGTTCGGTTTTTCTTGAAAAAAAAGTTATGCACCACCGCTTTTTCGGAGAGCCAACAAAAAAGCAATAATTGGAGGAGAAGCAAGTGATTATATTTTTGTAAATGAAGTGAAGATATTTTCTTCACAAAAATACGTAAACTGTTAAAACTGTTAAATTTATTAACCAATTTTGAAACGTTAAAGTGACGTCAGGGGTATCGAGAGACGTCGGTAGAGCAGGAAGAAAATATTGCTTAGGCCCTAAACTGTAAGAAGATGGTGATGATATCTGGGTTTCTGTGAAGTAACGGCTGAACCCATGCGAATCATCCCCCCTCCTCTCGCCGCCACTGTGCAGAGTAACACTTTCTAACTTTGTTATTCGTTAAAGTAGCAAAAGAATTCAGAATTTCGAAACAAAAAATATACAAAAGATAACACAATTTATTTATGCGCACATTTTATTATATTTGGTTTTAGTTATTTACGTGTTAAGCTTTGTAAATTAATTTTTACGGGCGAGCTGGAAGTTTATAATGCAGTGAACCTAGTAAAGATTAATTGCAAAGCGTGTCGCGTACAAACTTTCATTTTCACATTCACATGGAAATTTTTAATTAATTACTTTAATTTTTTTTAATAAAAATTTTTTTAACATATAAAATAGCGACATCTTACTATCGCTTTTTGACCTAACATTGCAGTAGGATAGACAAATTGAAGCGGGATTTACTCCTAATGAGTCCCCCATGCAAGGCGGTCATGCTTGTGTCAAAGCATAATGAGAGATTTTAGAAAAATTTTGTGCAAATCGTTTTTGATTGCAGTGAGAACCTCGAGCAGCCTCTGGACAGCTGTTTCAGCCCTGCTTGGGTCTTCTTCAGCAGAAACGTAGCTCGACATTCCCACTGCAGACCAAAAACGACTTGCCCAATTTATTCGCAAATGCGATGTAAGAATGATGAACATATAAAATAGCGACATCTTACTATCGCTTTTTGACCTAACATTGCAGTAGGATAGACAAATTGAAGCGGGATTTGCTCCTAATGAGTCCCCCATGCATAGGACTCATTAGGAGCAAATCCCGCTTCAATTTGTCTATCCTACTGCAATGTTAGGTCAAAAAGCGATAGTAAGATGTCGCTATTTTATATGTTCTAATTTAAATGGTTAAATCAAAAATTCGCTGTTTCTTGTTGTTTTGTGGTACGATTGAAAAATGTAAAATTTACCAACATTTTAAATTCAAATAACTTTTACTAACAATTAAATCACATGACTATTTCATAATAGCCAAACTACGAACTCAATTTTTAATTGTAAAAGTAGGATAGACAAATTGAAGCTTCAATTTGTCTATCCTACTGCAATGTTAGGTCAAAAAGCGATAGTAAGATGTCGCTATTTTATATGTTCATCATTCTTACATCGCATTTGCGAATAAATTGGGCAAGTCGTTTTTGGTCTGCAGTGGGAATGTCGAGCTACGTTTCTGCTGAAGAAGACCCAAGCAGGGCTTCAATTTGTCTATCCTACTGCAATGTTAGGTCAAAAAGCGATAGTAAGATGTCGCTATTTTATATGTTCATCATTCTTACATCGCATTTGCGAATAAATTGGGCAAGTCGTTTTTGGTCTGCAGTGCGAATGTAGAGCTACGTTTCTGCTGATAGACAAATTGAAGCTTCAATTTGTCTATCCTACTGCAATGTTAGGTCAAAAAGCGATAGTAAGATGTCGCTATTTTATATGTTCATCATTCTTACATCGCATTTGCGAATAAATTGGGCAAGTCGTTTTTGGTCTGCAGTGGGAATGTCGAGCTACGTTTCTGCTGAAGAAGCCCCAAGCAGGGCTGAAACAGCTGTCCAGAGGCTGCTCGAGGTTCTCACTGCAATCAAAAACGACTTGCACAAAATTTTTCTAAAAATTTTTTGTTATTGAAGGCGTTATTTCTAGCTAGTCGTAGCTATGGTGATGTAAACAGGCAATGCTTTTCTACAGGCCTGTAAAAATTTTAAAAGGTCTTTCATACAAGTCCGTAAAATTTTACAGTTCTGTTCCAATAATTTACCGTTCACTTGGTTACCGTAAACAACAAAATTGACCTGTAAATATCATTTACTAAGAAGGTAGAAATAAATTTTATTTATAAGGTTTCGTTAATATAAGAGTATCGAAAATGTGAAATATAACAGTAACTTAATAAAGAATAAGAATTCCTGTAATAAATTTAATTCATATTGTTTAATACTGCTGACATAAATAATTCTATACTGTTTTGTAAATAAAATTCGCCTAATTTTGTTCTCTATATTTGCATTGAAATTGCTTCCTTTACCAGAGTACAGAGCGGACCATTTTTGATGGTTTTACAAAGTCTCTCAGTTATTTATAGGAATGGAAGAAAACCGTTTTCGCAACTCAATGCTAAAAACTCAGTGGAGAAAACAAAAGTTAGCTATCTCGATTCGTTCGGGAAATTGCGGCCGAAAACGAATTTTTCCGAAAAATTATTTTTCACAATATCTCAGTTGTATAACAAGATATTTTGAAAATTCAAAAACTATTTTATTCAGAAATTAATGTAGATTTCACTAATGTTATTATCTTTTGTTGAAACTGCACCAGTTCAGCGAAATAGACTATAACTTTCTAATTTTAAATGGAAACCGCAGTTGGCTATGACACAGATAAATAGCTTGTTTAATGAGGTTTTCAAAAATATAAAGTTTGATATAATTACTTTTATAAATAACAAAGATACTAATTTTCATTATTTCGCAGTACCTACCAAGCTATCTATGACGATAGAAACAAAAGAAAATTCAGTTGGTTTCCTCAAAAATCTATTAGTAGAATAAATAATACAGGTAATTAGATTTAACAAAATGCTATTAGAGAAGTCATAAAATTACAAGTAATGTAAATAAGGATTAACTGTCAATGCAGTTTTGAAGAAATATATGTGTTATACGTTCCTTTAAATTATTAAATCTTAAATTTTATATTATCAAAAATTCTTAGATATGTTATATCGCTTCTATCCGCGATTACATTTATTAATATACAAAAGTTCTTGAAAGCATTATTAAACTTAGGAAATATCCGACATTTCAATAATTTCTTAAAGAAATGCATTAATTTATACAATTTAAAATTTATAAAAATCTCTTAACTATTCACATTAATAACTAAAGAAATGTTCAAATGGAGTTAATCCATTTTTACATACTTGTGGTTTTGTCATTCTCTGACAGATATATGAAGCTATTTATTTATTGAATTAAATTAGCTATTTTACTTAATAATAATAGATTTTTTGGGAAAACAATTGAACTATTTTTTTTGTTTTTAGTGTCATGGCTTGTTAGCTACCGGAAAATAAAAAATAATTAGTATCTTTATTATTTGAGAAAATAATAATTATATCAAACTTTATATTTTTGAAAACCTCCTTAAACAAGCAATTTATTTGTGTCATAGCCAACTGCGATTTCCATTTAAAATTAAAAAGTTAAAGCCTGTTTCGCAGAATTGGTGCAATTTCTACAAAAGATATAATCATTAAATAATAATAATCATAATCAGTAAAATCAGTGCTAATTTCTGAATAAAATAGTTTTTAAATTTTCAAAATATCTTGTCAAACAACTGAGATATTGTGAAAAATAATTTTTCGGAAAAATTCGTTTTCGGCCCATTTTTCCCGAACGTATCGAAATAGCTAACTTTTGTTTTCTCCGCTGAGTTTTTCTCGAAAAAGTAGCAATGGGTTGCGAAAACGTTTTTTTTTTTCTATTCCTATGAATAACTGAGAAATGCTGTAAAACCATAAAAAATGGACCACACTGTACATAACAATTTTGTTTCATTTCTGACGATGGACAATATATCGAAACAATTTTACGTTAATTTACATTAGCTTGAGGCCCATATGACACGATGATATTACTTGAATAGCATGAGGCCCGTATGACACGATATTTCTTGTATCAAATTTGCGAAAAACTGACAGAGAAGTGTAAAATTAAACAATAAGCTAGGTTTTATTATGATAATCAGTCTCTGTTTAGACAGACAATTTTTTACAACAATTATCAATGCCATGTGGCTGTAATGAACCAAAGCACGCCAATTTTATTGACACTAACGGATAACAAATACTACTCATTATTCAAACACGTAGGAATATTCAATATTAACTAAATCCTTAAATGATTTAGCCAAACCATTACGTGCAACTCTTATTAACGCGGTCATTTCTTTTTATGAAAGTGAAAATATTAGGTGTGTCCTTTTTACCGCAAAATTCATAGTAACTCAGCTGCACTCAGTAACCTTGGAAATTTGAATGTTTTTTCACACGCTCGTTAGTGAGATTTTAGGTGCTTTCTTTTGCTCACAAAAACATGGTCCAAACGCGTTTAGATTCAAATACGGACGTTCTTTTGTAAACGGATTAATCCCCACTCTCCTTGAAATTTCACTTCAGATTGGTAATTCTCTTTTCCTTTCGAATCAAACTATTTTTATGTTTCGTTTGGATTGAATTGCAGTTATTTGCAGGCGCACTGTCGTGTCAGTATTCAAAGTTGAGGTATTTTGTTGCAACAACTACAGAATCCAAATTCAAACTAGTCGAAAACAGATTCAAACTTTTACGCGAAAGAAAGCACCTTTTGTGAGCTTCCTCCCCATCATTCAAATAGGGATTTAGGTTAGAATGCATGCGTATGTAATGGCCGAATGTCTCGTTTGACATTTGCGCGATGTCAGTGGAAATAACTTGTTTTTTTTTTAAGAACGTTTTAACTCAGCAAAACTCACCTCACTTATAATATTTACTGATCCGAGGCTAAGGTAAACCGAACACACCTAATTTATCAAAAATTTCTTACCAATACGAAAAACCAAGTACAGCATATCCATCGCTGGTGGCAGGCCCAACAATCGTTTCCAGTATACAGATATTTTTCACCAAAGTTACCCCAAACTGGGCGCCCCAAAGAACAATCGTCACTAAAATACTACCACATGCGACTCCGTTATAAATATATAATCCTTTGATATTCAAAAAGTCCTCGATCGGATTCGAAATCGTATTCCATACAGCCAGACCCGCGGATATTAATCCAAAAAAGCACGAAATTATCAAGAATAATATCGTGGATAACCATAGCCCAGTGTTTATAAACTGTAGTTCACTAGCTGCAAATCGCTTTCTGTTAAAGTTTGCACACCAACAATATAAAAACAAAACAACCTGCTCTTGTTGTGCCTCTAGATACTTGCAAATCTCGATCATAAATTAGAAACGTTGTCAGGACTCTAGGACAATTGGTGTCGAATGAAGTGTTTCTGCCGTTGTATAGGTTTGTTAGAGCAGAAGCCCGATCATCCACTGTATTTCCGCATAACATTGCGCAAACGTTTTCCGAAAATAAGCAGGTAACTGAAAAAATACAACTTTAGCATAAATTGTTTAAGTTCAAAATCATTTGAAGTAAATAGAATACGTTATAGGTAATATTTGAAGAAAGAGAAAGAGAAAGGCACTTATGAAAAGCTAAAGCACTGAAAGTGCTAGTCGTAAAATAAGAACATAGAAGCTATACAGTCAGAAAGAAACTTGCAAGAGATTTAGCAGGCCTTTGCACGCTCTAGTCTCTTGTGGAGATGTGGTTAAATTAATTAAATTAAAAAAAAAATACAAAAATGTAATACAATATGACAATTAACAATTTATTTTCATGTAGTTCGTCTGTGTTTGTACACTTAAAAGGAAAGGAGAAAGAAAAATTATATGTAACTTATTATTATTATTATTAATTATAATTAATTTATTATACAAAGTTAGTCACTAAGCGCTCCTTTGATACCTCATTTATAGAACCACAGATTTTTTGTCTTTAACAACAAAACATTAATTTACTCGTAAATGGTTAACTAAATGTAAATATTTCGCATGTTACTGTATAGAGAATCTAATGTTACGGTTTTCTATGGTGTTCCATAAAAAAGATCTCCGCATGTTGCATTCGTTTGCGGAACATCTTGTACTGTGATGCTCAACAAAAACGATACCTGCAAGCAAACTGCACCCTTATGAACGTTGGGCGGAGCCAACTCGGACATTAAAACTGTTACTCGAATCTGGTCCGCTGTAATTTTATTGCTTCGGTTAAAGCTTGGGACGGCAATAATATTATTATACTACGTATAAGCGTAATTCGTTTGAATACGACGGGAATACTTAATGAGATTTTGATAGCGGTTTTCGATTTCTGGAGGAAATCCGTGTTTAGTAAAAATAATATTTTTCTTAAAGATAACAGCATCTTATTAAACAATTTGTTTGATTCTTCAAACAGAAAGGTGTAAATCTTAATTTTCAGTCAGTTTGAAATATTTATAATAAATATTTTGTTTTAAAGAAATATTGGTTACTCACGGGAAGCTTCTTTGCAATCGTAAAACGAATTCGTCGAATTCATTTCGCCATGAAAAATAAATTTGCTGGGAACACAACAGAAGTAGCAATGAGAGAGAGAGCATATGGAAACCTAGTGCACGTATGAGTGAAACAGATAGAGAACGGAGTAACTAAATCGCCTTAAATATTCATTCTGTTTTAATTTGTAGGAAGAAAAATTAATTCTTTCCTTACACCTAAAAACAGATAATTGCCACGTAACTAAATATTATTACAAGCAACTAATAATTTGTTACATTCTTTTAGAATGTAGATATGTATTGACTGCCAATTATTTGATTTAGTATTTATTTAATTGATATAAATTTTTTGATTTTTACACTGGATTAAATAAATTTCTTATTGCAAAATGTGCAATAATTTGTGACGTTAGGGATCAAGAAAAATCTGTTACCGAGAAAAACGATACAATTTATCAAGGGCAATTTACCAAAAAAAGGTATATTCTTTGTATCGACTTTTTTTATTTAGACATTCGTTATAATAAATTCAGTTCAATCTTTCAATAAAACATGAAAATCACACAATTGTTTATCGTTTCGTTATTAGTCGCTTCACTAGAGTGAAAAAATTAACAAATTGACAACTTTATTAATTTTTCACTGCTGATAAAGCTATTAATCTATACGGCAGTAAAATTGAACGAGTGTACAATTTTCAAAATGTTAGAAAATCAAAAAGAATTTGTTGTACAAATTCATTAGACAAAAATCTACTACAGTCATGTATGACATGTTTTTTCATCATCAAATCATCAAATCATTTTCAATATGATATGCGATATGATATGATCATATCAAAATTTAATCTTAATTATTCAAAGTTCTTTTGCTATAAGTATCAAGCATTTCGTTTTTCAGACAAACAAGAACTTGTTTGTTCATTTCAGAGATATTCGGTATATTATAAACGAAGTCACTTATGCATGCACGTGTATGCATTCGTTTCTCTATACATAATTTTTTCTAATTTTTATGCAATTTTATATACTAATTTTCAAAATGTATATGCTTTTTTAAGCGCTAATTTTGTTCTTTTTTATTCCTAAAAATGCCGAATTCATGATTCAAAGAAAATCGGATGTGAGCGTTAATTTTACTGCCACTAAAAACGTGTAAGCAAATCCACCAATTTCGTTTCCGCATGAAATACGCTTTCAGTTTATTAAACTCAAAATACTCAAGTTGCAAAATAATTATGTAGTAAAGCACAAAACAAAATACCTACGGAAAGCGTAGCGTTGCAAAGTTCAGTTATAACATTCTAACAATAATGAGTATTCTTAAATAATCTGTGCATAATATTTCTTATTTTTCGGCGACAATAATCACGATTGTATCCGGACGGCAGGTATCAGGCCTGACCGTAGTCGACCAGTCAGTTGTTAGTTACTTCTCACAGCGAGTCGTATCGTTTTTGGTGAGCACCATAGTACATGTCAAACTAATTTCAGCTTATAGTACTCAACAGAGAAAAACTCTGTGTGAAAGAAAAAAATACCTGTTCTATCAATCAAAGAAGCGGGCTCAGTGACTTACCCCGCATAACAATATTATACATCGTGATTCAGAAAGGTCTCCCAATATTTTCAGGATGAATATCGAAACATAATCACCTTTTTATATATTTTTTTCCAAAAGTGAATAATAAGCTGAAGGAGCGGAGAAAAATGTTGTTTTTTGGTCATATCTTCTGGATCCTTTAACTTATCAAACTAATATTTTAAAGACTGATATAAGGCACCTAACTGCGTATTAACAACATATTTGTCAGTACTTCAGAAGAAGGTAATTTTGAGGGAGTAATTTTCAGTATTTTATTCCTAAATTTGTGAGTGAAATATTCTTTATTATTCGCACGAAAACGGTTGTCTTCTTTCAGTTCAATGAACCGAACCGTTCTGGAATAATTGACGTTTAAAAATTGGCACGAATCTACTACGTAATGTTAATTCCTACTTAAAATCGATTCAAATCCGATGAGAACTGTAAGAAAATAGTTTTTATACTTTAAACGGACACTGTTAAAATGGAAGAAACGCTCAACGTTTCACTATCGTTTGATAAATTCGTCAGGAGTGAAAAAATAAATAAATAAACAAGTTGTCAAGAGAAACAAGCCGCCAAGAGAAACGAAAAGGTAACATGATATTTCAAAAACTAAAAAACGATTTGTCTGGAGAAGCGCAAAGGTAACAAGATCTAAAAAAAATAGTTTTTGTTTAAATAAATTTTGTATTTAAATTTTACAGCACAGAGAAAACTACAAAATATGTCATTTAAATTGGCAAAACCAATATGTTTATTAACAGAATTCGATGACACATTAATTTTACACATTTCTATAAACATAGTGATCAAATCGTTCTTGATGGCAGTGAAAACCTCGAACAGCCTCTGTATTGCTACTTTAGAGCTTCATCAACAGAAACGTAGCTTGAGAGTTAAAGTTGGATGTCGCTGTTTAATCTATTCAGTACTGATTAACAGAATTCGATGACATTTTAATTTTACACATTTATATATACGTACTGATTTTGCCACTTTAAATGACATATTTTGTAGTTCGCAATTGCGAATAAATTGGACAAGTCGTTTTCGTTTGCAGTGGAAATGTCGAGCTACGTCTCTGCTAAAGAAGCTGAAACAGCTGTACAGAGGCTGCTCGAGGTTTTCACTGCAATCAAGAACGATTTGCACAAAATTTTTCTAGAAACTTTTATTATGCTTTGACAGCAAGCATGGCCGCCTTGCATGGGGGACTTATTAGGAGCAAATCTCGCTTCAATTTGTCTATCCTACTGCAATGTCAGGTCAAAAAGCGATAGTAAGATGTCGCTATTTTATCTGTTTATAATAACTTCACATATTCTTCACAAGCATCCCATCTCCTTACATTTGGATTAAATCAGTTGAACCAACGAGATTTACGTTGTTTTATTGATTTGCGCTTTAAAATGCTTTAACAACAAGTTTAGTAGTGTTTTCTAGTATAATACAAACAATATGAGACTGTAGAAGTCTTAAATTAAAATACCTGTCAAATCTGGTTGCCGCTTTTTTTTTGTATTCTGCTAATTACTAGTCTCCACGGGCATGTTCTGTGACAAAAACTATTAACTACGCTTACCCCATCTTTTACGGAGCAATTTTATTTACTTTTTCTTTACAAACATCGATAAAAATAATAAAATATCACATTTCGAGAAACGTCAAAACCCCTCTATCGTCATATGTTAATTTCAGCCTGACGGTCTGGTGTAATAGTTGCTTTCTTTCGCTTAAAAGTTCGAATAGTTTGGACCTAAATTTCCTAGTTGTTGAAACAAAACCCCTTACTTGAATTTTTCATTGACAGTTTATTTGTAAATAACCTTAATTCAATCCAAACAAGTTTTAAAAATAGAGAGATTCAAAGAAAAGAATGTCTGTTTTTAAATCAAAACATGTTTGGATCACGACTTTCTGAGTGAAAGAAAGCACCTAATGTCAAGATGGCAATACCAATGCTCGTGGCAACATTTTCCTACTTTGACCTCATTACTAGCTGTGACGCATTACGCTTGCTTCGTAACGGGGCCTATATAAATATAGTTTTCCTTAAATTTGAATATAAATTGTACTCCTATTTGAAAATTCTTATTTCTTACCTTTTAAATTGTTATATGGTCTGCGTTGATATGTATCAGTGTATCAGTCAATTAATTTAAAGTAAAATGAAATCAAATTTGACTCAGTACAAACAAATTTTATTTTTTTATTATTTTTCAAAATTCCTTAAGAAAAAAGACATAGAATTTCCTTCTTTGAGTTGCACTTTTTGATAACGATACAACTAATGCCAGTCCATTGGCATAAACCATAAATAACATTCTTTACAGAGAGGAGAAATTTCGATTTTTAAAAACACGTTTTTGTTTCATTACACTTTCAATAAGTAAACAATTTTTTTTCGGTTTATTTTTTGTCTAATAAGAAGTAAAGACTGTAAAGATGTTTAGTGTGAAAGTTATGGGCGTCGAGAGCGGGAGTATGATGACATAAAATTTTCCCGAGGCCCTGGGTTCACAGAGGCTCTGACATGAGTATCAGTCTCCTACAATTTAAGGTTCAATTAATATTTTTCTCTGGGCCGGCGTCGTCTCTCGACACCCTTGGTGCAAATGAAGCTTTACAGCATTTGAAATACCGAGTATCAACTCTTAAAATCGAATGGTTGATATTATTTTTATAACAAAAGTAGGAGTAAGAAAAATAAATATAAAAACATGTTAGATTTGTATCTTCAATTTTGAAAACGTAAATTTTTTTGTTTTTTTTTTTTATTTGTATTTGTTCACATGTTTTAAGAGCTGCTTTTAAAAGAAAGACTAGATGGGGATCAATATTTATTATAAAATGTTTATTTTCTTTTAAGGAATCAATGTTATTTTCATCAAACTAACACCATTTTCTAATTATTTAAATGTGTTAATCTTCAAGTAGTTATATTCATTGTTTTTTTGTTTAATGAACCATTTGTTTGAGTCATACAATTCAAAGTATGATACTGAGTAGCGATATAGTAAACTTACTTTTTGATTTAAGTGATAGCAATCCTTTTAAAGTGCAGAGGATTTAAACTGATTCATTCAGTTCCATATGAATAAATTAAATTAATACAAAATGACATGTGATGACTGACGGTATATTAAGCTAAATACAAATTATTAAAATGTTGTCATTTCACCATATAAAGGCTCAATTACTTTGAATAAACCTGTATTATAGGAGTATTAAATAAGCTAATCTGTAAGAAATCCTAACCACTTTATTGTTATTCCGCCAAGTTATATTCATTTCGTTAACGAATCGTTCAGTTCTTCACAGGTAATTTTTTTTACCTTCTAAGTATAATTGTATGTGAAACTGTAAAAAAAATTGGCATTTTTATTTAAATTCTTTCTTAAAATTAATTCAAGAAATGTTGCCTTTTTTAGTTATGGTTTTATGCTTTTTATCATCTTTTATTGTGTTTGCTTGCCACATATGAATTCTGTAGTGTACTTACTAGTGAGTTCATAATACAATGTTGTTGAAACAACTCGTTCATACGTTCCGCTAAATAATCCATATTGTACACTGCTTAATCTGGAACCTGACACCAATTCCACGTTCGCATCCACCCAATTTTGCGTTCCCAGTGCCACAAACGATAACGTCACTGCGATACCAGACGTGAGAAAAGTCGCAAATATGAATTCCCTTTTTGTCTTCTTCATTTTCACTTTTTATCTTTGCATTTAAGTATACATTGCGGAAAGAATTCAAACAAACAATAGCTTCATCCGCAGGTTTTATATAATGCGTTTAAAGCTACAATTGCTACTATCTTATCAGTAGCAGATATGTAGATTTTCGGCGATATCAGTGTTCCATACGTAACCAATTAGCTGTAAATCTATGGCTGTCTAATAAGTTATTTATCAGTGGTCGTTGTGTGCTAAGCATTTGGTGTCATTTTATTGCATTATCTTATTTTCATGGCCATGGCAATACATTGAACGTCACTAATTTGTGACAGTGGAATTGTAACAAGCACTGCATTAAAATGAATAAAGATTTTTTTGTTTTATCTGTTTGATATTGTTGAAATAAAAAAGTTAATTAAAAAAGTATTGGAAATTGTTGTTTGCTGTTAATATGTTTAATTATTTTTATCCTTTTTAAGCAAGATACCACTAAAAGAATGTTATAAAAAATTTATCAACAACGTTGATATAATAAGCATATTTTTATCTAAAAGATTAGATTTTGAGGAATGTGCTTGTCAAATACTGTATCCTAAGGTGCAAAGATATAAATACAGAGTGAATAATTAGAGTGGATACAACTTTATGTTAATTAATTACGTTCTAATTCCTACAAATATGTTGAGTTGAGACATGTAAATAGTAATTTCCATATAACCACATATGAAGGGTCCCGGGAAAGAACATGTTAAGACCAAAATTTCTGATTTTCTGTTTTTGATGGTATATTGTACAACCTGGACTCTTCTATTATGTTCTAATATATAATATAAAGTTGAAACTTATTAATAATTGCACATGGAAAGAACATGTTTCGTTCATTAACTTTTTCTCATTACGTTTTTGAAAGTTTTATTGGCATGGTGTTTAGTTTGTGTTAATATTTTACAATATAGCCATTTTATGCTATACAACTTTTGTATGACACATTTTAGTGTTTGACATCAGAACGGAGTTATAAACTAACGAACGACTCCGTATACGGGCTGTCTATTTTTCGTGCCCAAGCATGGGGATCTCACTTATCTTAAGAGATACGAGGTCGGTTAAATTAGGCCAAAGTTGCGTATTTTCATGCTAATTAATAATCTGAAAAGCAATTCAAATTATTCCTTTTCCTTTTGAAGATATTGAGAAAAAACTAAAATTTTTCATTTTAATTTTTATTTTTTAAATCGAAAACCGATAAAGCTAGACATTTATAACTTACACATTATTAAGGTACTTTTTTACGGATAATCTAAATCTGTCATTACATTTACGAGATACGACTGCCAACTTTTTTTTTCTTATGGGCGCCATATTGGCTTTTCATATTTCTAAATAAAGATTTTTTCTCCAATTCTAACAATATATCACACATTATGGTTGATTCGACTTTTTGACCAAAATTTCAATTTTTTTATTTTTACAAAGAGCGCTGTGGAAACAATCAAGATCTTGACATCTACACGGCACTAGCTAAATCAATTGAAAACGCGGAAGAAATTCTAATGGCCATTTTCATAATATGACTTTAAATTTAAAGTTACTTTAACTTAAAAAGTACATTTGTTTCCCTATTCATAAAGTGACTTTAAATTAAAATTCCCTTAAAGTCTGATTATGAAAATGGCCGTAAAAACTCGAAAGTCATAATATTTTAATTGTAAACAACTGCTTTCAGCGAAATATCAACCTTCTAGTTCAGGCCTAATCATGCGAGGGGAATATGTCGGGGTATATTCTCCTTCTACCACCGCACAGACTGTGCCGGTTCCCGCTTGACGCTCAGTCGCTTCAATTTCTTCAATATTCTTTATGGAAAATGTTGTAGTGACGAGCAATATTATATCGTTTTACGCTCAACAGTTTACCACAAATAATACATTCTGCATTACCTATACTCTTTATAAAACACAGGTACTTAAATTCATAATTTTGGTTCATGTTTGTATTTCACGAGAGCCACACGTTTTATAACTTCTGTTGGTACACGATCGGCTGGCAGGCTGGCTCATTCTTATTTACGTTTCATTGACGACTATGGAATAGTGGGAGATACTACAACGTGGCTCTTCTTGTATTTTATGCCCAGGCCTGTTCTAGTTCAGCAAACCAAATCCTTTCAAAGCTACCAGATTAAGTGGTATGAAGAATGAAAAAAAAATAGAACTTCTTCTGCCCGGGGATAATGAATGACGAATAAAATTTTGTACATTTATAAGAAGCCAGTTAGAAGGAAATAAAAATTTCTTTCAAATTGTGATATGATCCGATGCCGACGAGCCGAATTCAAAGTCACCAATGATGAGTAGCTGTTCAAGCAAACAGATACCTAAATTTTCGTAAGAAAACGTTTCTTATGCAAAAAAAATTATAAACAGTTGATTTCAACAAGACGGCTTGCTCTCTCATGACGCCTGAGTTGGTGATTGTTTAACTAAAATGTTTCCTGAAAAGAAATAACGGATACATCGGCTGACCAGCAGAGGGCCAGATTTATCTCCCACAGACTATTTTCTGATGGGTAGGGGACAATAAAACACAAATTTATAATACAAAAAGTTACGAACTTTAAGATACTTTATGTGGGGTTATGGATATGGATTTTCCAATGACGATTTTTTTTTAATTCTCCAACTGGTGTGGTATGTGAAATTGACTGCAGTTTATCTTGTTAAACCCGTTTGCGATAAGAATATTATAAAAATGTGATTTTTAAGAGTGCATAATTTCTTCCGCCTTTTCAGTTGGTTAAGCTAACACCACATAAGTGTCAAAATCTTGATTGTTTCTACAGCGCTCTTCGTAAAAATTCAAAAAATAGAAATTTTTGTCAAAAAGTCGAATCAGCCGTAATGTGTGACACATTGTTAGAAACGGAGAAAAATCTTTATTTAGAAATATAAAAATCCAATATGGCGCCCATAAGAAAAAAAAAGTTGACAGTCGTATCTCTACAATTTTGACAGCTCGGGTAAATGTAGTGACAGATTTAGATTATCCGTAAAAAAGTACCTTAATAATGTGTAAGTTATAAATGTCTAGCTTTATCGGCTTTCGATTTAAAAAATAAAAACGAAAATGAAAAATTATAGTTTTTTCTCAATATCTTCAAAAGGAAAAGGAATAATTTGAATTGCTTTTCAGATTATTAATTAGCATGAAAATACGCAATTTTGGCCTAATTTAACCGACCTCGTATCTCGTAAGATAAGTGAGATTCCCATGCTTGATCTCGAAAAATGAACAGCCCGTATATGCGAAAGAAAAGTAGCAAACCTTTAATCTTTTGAAAAACTTTTCCAGCAATTCAGTTGCTAAAAAATATTATGAAAGATTGCGTCGATAGTTTTTCTCTTTGCCAAGAAAATCGTACTAGAATCCAGGACTTGAACATGTTTTTTCTCAGTAATTTTGTGTTGCCTACATTTTTCTTAAATTTCATTAAGTTCCACATGATACCACTGTCCTTTGTTGTACCCTTAGTTTGTAAATAAGATAATAATTTGAGGAAAAATATAGGGAACTTATAACAAAGACACGTAAAGAGGCGTAAGTAGATAAACTTTAAAAATGCGCTCCTTTAAAATTGCGAAAATGTGACTTGACACGTTATTTCCCTGGACCCTTCATATGTAAGTGTCCTTAAAAAAGAAGAAGCAAAAATGATGCAATATTGTCAATGTTTTTATTATATGTAGAACTTTTTTTTTCTGAAAAGCGACATTACACTCAAAAAATAAAAGTAGTAATTTTTTCTAGTTGGCTTATTTCCATTGTGATTTCGAATTTCTAAATGTAACTTGGCATATCTATAAAGCTACATATAACTTGTTCCAAATATCCGTATACCTGTACAGAATTTAATTTATATTTAATCGAATTACAAGCTGTCCAATGTGAACATGCTAAAAACTGTATTGAACAAAGAACATTTTATGCTTAAGCAATGTATGATTTCTATTGTTTATTTCATTTGTTGATAAGGCCGAATTTCATAATTGAGTTCCTCAATGACTTGGAAGGCATTTAACTCTAGATGTGTCACATTACTGCAAGAAGTTTATTCCCAACCTTATGTTACTCGCGAGCTTCGAGTTGTACAAGGAACCATTTGGAAATTTTGGAAACATTGTATACTAGTTGTCGTACAGTAAGTGACCAAACTGTTCGTAAAGGAGATCTATTTGAGATCCAGACGTCCTGCAGAAGTATTCTAGACAACACTGCCAAAGAGGCAACAATTTGCTAGACAGCACGTCAATTGGCAACTTCACCACTGGCGTCGAATAATGTTCTCAGACGAATTGAAATTTGCTCTGTTAAACGATGGACGAATATGATTTTGACAGAGAACTGGAGGACGCTATTTACTGCAAACAATACAAAAAACGTTCCCTTTGGAGGTGATTCGTAATTGTTTGGGCTAGTATTTTGATATAATGGTCACACAAATCTCGCACTTATTCGTAGTGGTGCTATTACGGTACAGAATCGAGGATATTCTAGAATCTCATGTGATACCCAGAGCATAAAATGATGGCCACGATTTCATACTAATGCAGGATAACGCTCGTCCGCACACTGTCCGAATTGTTACTCATTATCTTCAGGAGCCCGATGTTCGTACTTTGGATTGGCCGACATGCAGTCCTAATCTAAATCCAATCAAGCATGTATGGGACCATTTGGCAGGGCGCATCAGATGCAGTCCAAATCCTCCTATAACGCTCTAAGAATTAGAACTCGCTCTAATTGAAAAATGGGACAATATTCCACAACAAAATCATCGAAGGCTCATCCGCAGCATGCCGCGACGTTGTACTGGAGTTTTACAAGCACGAGCAGGCAATACGAAATAGTGATTGTGTACATACATCTTTTGATAAAAAGAGGTTTTGTAAATTTCTTTGTCGAGTTCAATTTTTCAAATCGTTTTGGTTTACCACATGGTTGTGTTCAACGTCTTATAATTTCATTAATATTAAAGTTTTTATCAAACGTTATTCTAAATTAAATAAATAACTATTTAAAACCTGTACTGAATAATATTTAAAAATTTTCAGCCGTGAGGGAGGTATGTCAACGGAAAGTAGTGACTACTTTTATTTTTTGAGCAGTGTGTGATTGACGGAACCCGTTCGTTAAAAGTTTACGGACTTCCGCTTTGAATTTCTATTTCATATTTTGCAGTTATAAGTTAGCGATAGTGGTCTATTAAAGGATAATATTTCCAACGTTCGAGCACTTCCGCTTGTACCTAAAGTTGCTGCCAACTTTCTTATTTTAAATGGAATACCCCATTTTTTATTGCATTTTTTGATTCCTTGTAAAATTCTAATATTATTTTGTTCAACATATGATACAAGAAAAATCAGCTGTTTCAGAGATATCTCCATTTATTTCATTTTTTTGCAGTACCTTGCTAATGACACTGCCATCTTTTTGCAATAAAAGTCATGATGTTAGCTTTTAGCCTATAGTAAACTACAGCAAGGTGCTTTGAGATCATGTCGTTTTAAACTTAATTGTCTACAGGGTGGTTAAAAAGTAACTTTTGTTCGAACTGATTTCAATCGTCGAAGAGTCAAAGTTTTTAAATAGAACACCTAGTATATTTTTATACTATGAGTTTCAGAATTAAATATTCTTTCGAACTGTGTTGGCATTCCCCATACCATCTCTTACCTTTCTCTTTCTATTCATGATTTTGTCTTTGACTCATAATTTTTTTCACTTTTCGGTAATATTTGTGAATAGCGTGCTATGAAAATTTAAGAAACAAAAGTTTTTTTTAAGTTAATTTGCTAAATTCAATTTCTCTTTAAAAACCGAAAAACAATATTTAATTACCTCTCTATCTGCTGTATTTGTTATTTACATATGCCGTATGTATGTGAATTCTTGATATGAGCTTTTACGCATTTACAAAAAGAAATTCTGACTTATAAGACCAAATTTTTAAAAATATAATCAAATCTCTAATAATTTTTTGAAAACTAATAAATCAATCATGAACAAATCAACATTAATAAAACTAATACACAAATTGTTAGTTATAATATTTGCTCTAAGCGTCCTCCATTATTTATTAGTAATAAATAATGAAGGATAC
Organism: Prosopocoilus inquinatus; assembly: GCA_036172665.1. Lineage (NCBI taxonomy): Eukaryota > Metazoa > Arthropoda > Insecta > Coleoptera > Lucanidae > Prosopocoilus > Prosopocoilus inquinatus. Next base: position 50,987,314 of record CM069870.1, read on the forward strand.
TTAGAGTAACTTTTTGTTGTGTTTAAGTAATAACTTATTTACCTAGACACAACAAATTATATTATTAACTTGTTTAGTTGCTGATTTTTTTTCAAATACTTTTAATATGCCTGCGTTTGAATTTCCATTATCTTGGTTCTCCGTAGTGATTAAATTTTTTTATTGGGCGGATGATTTCTAAAATTACAATTTCTCTAGTTTTCATAGCCCACTATTTAAAAATATCAAAAAATTGAAGAAATTGACGTTCTAAAAGAAAAATCATCAATAGCAAGTGAGATATATGAGATAGGTATAGGGAATGCTAATACAGGACGAAAGAACAAGTAATCCTGAGTCACGTGGTATAAAAATATACAGGGTGTTCTACTTAAAAACTTGACTTCTCGACCGTTGAAATCAGTTCGAATAGAAGTTACTTTTTAACCACCCTGTAGACTATTAAGTTTAAAACTGGTGAAGATCTCAAAGCACCTTACTGTAGTTTACTATAGGCTAAAAGTTAACATCATGACTTTTATTGCAAAAAGATGGCAGTGTCATAAGCAAGGTACTGCAAAAAAATGAAATAAATGGAGATATCTCTGAAACAGCTGATTTTTCTTGTATCATATGTTGAACAAAATAATTTTAGAATTTCAGATCAAAAGTTAACATCGTGACTTTTATTGCAAAAAGATGGCAGTGTCATTACCAAGGTACTGCAAGTTTGAAAAAAATTAAATAAATGGAAATATCTCTGAAACGGCTGATTTTTCTTGTATCATATGTTGAACAAAATAATTTTAGAATTTTACGAGGAATCAAAAAATGCAATAAAAAAATGGGGTATTCAATTTAAAATAAGAAAGTTGGCAGAAACTTCCGGTACAAGCGGAAGTGCCCGAAAGTTGGGAATATAGTTTAATAGACCACTATCGCTAACTTATAACTGCAAAATATGAAATAGAAATTCAAAAGCGAAGTCCGTAAACTTTTAACGAACGAGTTCCGTGAGTCACCCTGTATTGTGAAAGTGGAGATTGTTTTAAATCAGATCGAAAGTAATCGCAGCGCAAAAAAATAGACAGTGGCTATGTACACCACCAGTTGGACACAAATATCAGTCAAGTATCAAATATCCAGCTAGACGGACATACAGTGTGGAACTAAGCTACCAAATAACGGATGTACCTTACTCTTTTATTTGAAAAGTTATGAAATTGTAGTTTATGTATTAAGTACGCAAAATAAGGTTTTAGGAAAAGTATTGTAATTAAGGACGAAGCGACGAAGTAGCAGAGTCCTTAATGAGACGACGCCACAAATTTATTAATAAACGTTGCATGATTATATGTCCTCTACTACTTCTGAAAGTTAGGAATAGTTTATCCGAGACATCCTGTATAGCACAGTATAGAGAAAACTTTCCAAAGTACAATTTGATTTCACTTAATTATGCTCTTTCACAAATAACTATTCCACTTAGTTATGCTCTTTCACAAATATCCATTCTACTTAATTCTTCTTTTTTGAAACCTTGTCCTTTATATTATATTCTTTAATTCTATTTATTAGTGTTGTGTTTCAAGCTACCAAACAATAGTGAAACGTGAGTGATCTTTGAGAAATTTAACACCAAGTTTAGTTTCAAAACTATATTCTTGTCTTTTATATAATATTAAATTTGTCTTTTGAAATGTAAATTTACAAAAATAAAGTTTTAAACAATGTCTATACAAATTAGGCCAACACGAAATCTGAAATTACTAACAAAAGTTTTTTTTTTCAAATCCAGCAAATTAATTAAATGTAAATCTCAATTCAATTAAAATTTGAAATACAGATTATGAAAGAATGTTTTATTTACAATAATACAATACAAAATGTATAGATAAACTAAAATTCTTAGAAAATAGTAAATTATATAAAAAAAAAATTATTAAATTGGACGGAATAATTCGAGAATGTTAAAATTTTTTTACCATAATAACAATTAATTACAACAAACAGGCACTTATTAATATTAATGGTTATAGTAAACCGACGTATTTAAATGGACGGATTTATTTATAGTGTGTGTTCTATGTTAGATACTTATAATTCTAACTTATGGTTAATAAAAAATAATGCAAAACAAAAAAAAAGTATTCTGGCGTATCCAACAATTGCTGAATATGGTATGCATGAGATTGTTTATATAAAAGAAGAAATTTTCTTTCAATACAAAAATGACGGATAAATAGCTTGATTTTGGAAATTAATTACTCCTATTTCATAAACACAACGCACTTTTATCCTTTAAAACTGGAGCAGCATTTCTTTTTTAGGCTATTATATCAGTTCTCTACCATATAATTGTATCAATTATTTTGTCCATCTGTACCATCTGTAACTTAAATTAAGCTTCTTAAGCATTTTCTAAGCAAACAAAGAATTAATTTACTAAATTTTATTGAAATCAACGAAAATGAGCGTTAATTTTTAATATTTAGTGAAAACGGAGAGTCTGCTGAGCTAATTTTCAAAAATATGTTTTCTTTTTTTACGAGATGTAAAATATAATTAACATGTTTTACTTGAATATGTACTAACACACATATTTCTTTCACAAGTAACTTGGATTTAAAATAATTGTAAGCAAGGTGTTCTGATACTTCATTTGATATGACAGGTGAATGTACGACATATGGAGGCAGCACAATGCAGTGCAAGATTTTAATTAAAACGTTTTCAAATCCAAGAAATGAAATCATAAAAGTTAGTTATTAATAGTTAAGACACGATTCTTATGAGGTATCATCCTCTGCATTTCCCTTATGTTATCCTGAGGTATCCAAATCAGCAATATTTTTTTTTTCATTGTTACAAATGTAGCAATGAAGCTAAAACTAATGAAAGATTTTCTGTTTCAGACATTCAGGTTCATTGGAAAACTTGTCTTATCATCTGTCCTGCTATACAGACAGCTTTGCCCTCAAAAAGTGGCTGCAATGGTGTAATGTTGCAGTTCATATAGGAAAATTTATATAGCATTACAACTCAAGCATAAATTGACTTTCTTTGTTTTTGTTTATTGCTAGTTTTATTGCGAGAGTCAAAGCTGTTTTTTTACATAATTCTATTTAATTTTTACTTTGGAACTTATGAACATTTTACCACAGACAGTTTAAACAAAGACGAGATTTCCAAAGTAGTAGAAATTAATTAATCTAAGTTGTGTGACCAGTAATTTGCAAATTATAAACGGAAATGCTGGGTTCATGCACAGAAAATTAAAATTATAGCAATAAATTGCTGTGCTTTTAATTTTAATCAAAATTAGGGTTACCATTCGGCCGGCTTTTTTGTGCAAAAGATTTGTCTATTTTTTCGTTCCGTTATACGTCATAGATTTAAGTATTTGAAACATTAGTAAAATCGAATTTCAAAAATGTCCTCTTTTTACTTGTAATGTCCTCCTTTTTAGCACTAAATGTTCTCTTTTTCCAGCAAAGCAAGTGGTAACTCTAATCAGAGTGTAAATGTTGTTTCAAGCAAGCTGTCAACTAAATTAAAACGAAGTGTTCATTTAAAAATTATACCACCAATGTCACCATGCCCAGACACTTTTAATTTTGAATTAACCTGAAAGAGAATAAACCAACTACAAAAAGACAAATGTCTGGCAATGCAAATACACAGGTGAAACGAAAAAACAGTTGATCTCATTTGCTGTATCAATTTTAGGCCCGGTTTCTCCTTCACACTTTAACTTTAAGCTCCGTTTTATTCCTAAGGAAACAATTATCCTTGCAATTGTTACCGTGGGAATAAAGCGAAGTTTAAAGTTAAACTGTGATGGTGAAACCGGTCCTTAGCTGACTTCTTCTCCCTATCAAGTAAGTTTCCTGTTTTCCTGCATAAGTACCATCTATCTATGTATTAGGCTACATAAATACAATGAATGAAATGAGCTGACGGAAACTGGCACAATTTAAAAAATAAAGTCAGTTTTAATTGCTACACCAAAAATATAAAGTAAACATACTATAGTCCATTTTGTTTCAATATGCGTTAAACGCAAGTTGTAAAAGAATGTGGCTTTCCTATTAGTCACTTATTTGTGTTTTTTTATTTTATTAAAACAGCAACTAGTTAGTAACAAATGGGGTCAACTTTGATTTTTTTGTCATCTCTTAGTTATATACCAGTTAGGCATGTATCACGTACTAATCTGTATAAGTCCGTCTATCAAGAAAAAACATAGTTTAGTACAGGAATTCATTCCTGAGAAATTCAATTTTACATCTGTAGATTAGTTTTTCATTTTAGTTTAAAATTTACTTGGTGTATTATTATAGAGTTTGCGCAAACACACCATCATAATATGCAATCATTGCAATCGTTATAAATTACAATTACAATTAAACACTGTCTTGAAAAATTGTCAAAATTTAGAAGTAATTTTGTATTTTTCTCTTCTATTTTTAAACTACATTTTCTAATTTATAACCATGCATTTATAACACAACAGTGTGTTTGTGCAAACCCTATAATCACCCTTATGTTGTACCATTTCATGTTATAAGTAACGTGCCGTTTTCAATGATTTCATGTTATGAAATAGAAATTTGAACGTCAAATCATCAATAACGTCATGTTATATACAGCTGCCAAGTTAATGAAATAAAACGTGTTCACATCCTTAAAAATACTGTCACGAGAGCATCTTATAAACTATGAGACTTGTTGCTATAATAAGAAATGTATTCGATGTACTTCTATAAGCATGAGACTGAAAAATAAAAGTATCATTAATTGTGGTACCTAATACTAAAAACTTGGTGTACTTACAAAAACGTAATAATTACAACGATCACCTTTACAACATTCCGAACACTTCCAGTCTTCGTACCAAATGTGAGTACAAAGGGGCATGTTAGTCTCACGGTATCGCTGACAATCATATTTCGTCGAGCAATCTTTTGATATGTAAAACTGCTTTAGAGCACCTTGAGTCCAAAACGGTGCACTGCCCCAACGTATTTCCGATAAGCATACATCTTCGCCTTGTTTGCAGGTTTTTATTGTTGTGACACACTTTCCTGTGTTGTCCTCTTGGTTATCGCATACATAACATTCCAGGGTCACAACTGTTAAAATATCAGATTTAAATCTAATTCACGAAAGCAGACATAAATTGGCCTAATTTTTCAATTATAAGCTATCTTTAATTTATGTTTGTTCCCTTAGGCCATTTTCCGTGCAAATAAACTGGAAGTTTTAGTTAAATTGAGATGGAAAAATAGGTCCCTAGTCACAATTACTAAAACAATTGCTTCTATGGCAATAAACTGAAGAGTGATTGAAAACTAGGCCATAAATGTGAAATTCCATGTAAATTAAAGTAAAATGCTTACCTGTTTTTAAAGATATACTGAATAAACTGAGTACTAATATGGTGGAAAATATCGTCATTTTTGCTTAATTATAGTTAATAATTAATAATTTTAGGTTTAAGGTGATTCATAATACCACACCCTTCTTAAGTTTGTTTACATCAACACCGCCATCATTATAAATATTTACCATTTGGTTAGCAGTTGGCATTATGTTTTAGTTACAGCGCCATCAGTAACTGGAGGAGTAACCAATTACCAGCGCCCAGTTTTAAATTTACATTTAAGAAATATTTTTATTCGGAATCCGTTTTTTTAGTTTAGTTTCACGTTTATTTGAAAGATCCATAATTTCATTCAAATACAACAATGAGGTAAAACAAACTGCAGCTTTTACAACGTATTACCTAAAAGCAGTGATGTAAAATTACCGTAATTTATACTTTTGGTAAATCACTTCCATAATTTTTGATTACCATGTTAAATTCTCCGGTATTTTATTGTTTGTAATAATTTACTACCATAAAGGTATTTTTCGCGATTAACCGGTTACCAATAGCATGGTTAGCAGTAGTGACGTCACGGTCACGGCAATACGTCACAGTTAATAAGATTCGCCAAAACGAAACGGTTACGGTTACAAGCTTTCTGACGGTTGCATTTTAAAATTAGACAACAGTCCAACAATGAATTGTGTATTTAACTATTAGAAAAAAAATTGTGATTAAATCAAGTTGAGGTTAGCACACGGTACCGCGGTTCCATGTAGAACTCACGGAATAAGAGACAGAGGGCACCCGGTTAGGAAAATAGTAACCGCAGTAACATATGTGACGTCATATCAACAGTTACCGGTAAGTCACGAAAATGCAGTGGTCACTTATTTCGCCTACCCACTGGTAACCGGTTAGTCGCGAAAAATCACTTATAATTTGCCATTTTTCACGTTTTTATGTAACCAAGCTTACATAGATTAAAGTCAAACGTGTTATTAAAAGTTTACGGACTTCTTCTTTGAATTTCTATTGCATACTTTGTAATTACAAGTTAGCGATAATGATCTGTCAAAATATAATATTTCCAATTTTTGGACACTTCCGCTTATACCGAAAGTTGCTGTCAACTCTCTTATTTTAAATGGAATACGCCATTTTTTAATACATTTCTGGAATCTTCAAGAAATTCTAAATATATTTTGTACAACACCTCATGTACAAAAAAAAAATAAGACACAATTAGACATAATAGAAAGTTATTGTTAATAAATAATAGCCGAGGACAACTTGGAGCCAATATTATAACCAACAATTTGTGTATTACTTTTAATATTATTTATTTATTTATTTATTAGTTTTCATCAAAATTTTTTTTGTAAGTGCACTGTTAGTTTCATCAATATTTTCAAGAAAGAAAATATACAGGGTATCTCTAAATTCCGTGGACATGGCTTAACCACAGATTCCTGGACTCAAAATAAGATGATTTAATCAAACTTACCTATATCCGAAATGGTCTCGTTACGCCGATATTTTTCTTTCAAGAAAGTTAATTTTTCTAATAACAAAAGAACGGATATCCCACAAAAAGGTAAGTCTCATTTACAGGTGGTTTTAGTTACTCGCTAACGTGAAAAACAGGGTTGCCACTACACATAACTTACTAGAACTTTTTTGGGGTTAGGAACATAACTTTACCTAATAAATATTTAGGAAGGAGCACTCGAGAGGAAACTTTTTCATGTCTTTGTAAATTTTGATACTTCTTAGGGTTTAGTCACAAAATGAGAAAATGTAAGTGACTGCAGCTTTTTTTTATTGAAAACAGGTATACTGCCTTTTAATTGCTTAATTTATTTATTTTGAGAAAAAGTCATTAATTTGTAAGCTACATTAGGTATTTGTTTTTCTGTTTACAGGCTGTCAACTTGAAATTCTAAATAAAATCATTTTGAAAGAAAGACACTTTTGGCTTTTGGATTTCTTTATTTTCTGACTAAACCGTGACAGATAGCAAAGTTGGCAAACATACATAAAAGATTACTAATCAATAGCTCTTTCCGAAAATAAATTAGTTACACACCTAGAAGGCAGTAAAGCATACCTGTTTTCCATAAGTAACTCTGCAGCCATTTAAATTTTCTTATTTTGAGACTAAACCATAAGAAATATCAAAAATTGCAAAGACACGGAAAAGCTTCCTATCGAGTGCTTCTTTCTAAAAATTTATTAAAGTTATCTTCCTAATTTCAAAAAAGTTATAGTAAGACATGTGTTATGGCAATCCTGCTTCTCACGCTAGTGGTTAACTACAAGTAACTAAAACCACCTGTAAATATGACTGAAATTTCATCTAAATCGGTTCAGGCGTTCGTCTGTTATAAGAAGAATTAACTTTATCTTCAAGAACTTTAAAGGAGAATACAGGCTTAACGAGACCATTATGGATATAGATAAGTTTGGTTAAATCGTCTTATTTTGAGCCCAGGAATCCGTTGTTAAGCCGTGTCCACAGAATTTAGAGACAGCCAGTATAATTCTGGGAACATATTTTCTTTTTTAAATAATAGAGATGTCATTAAAATAAAGTTAAATTGAAAATCTTTCATGTACGTCCAAGAGACTTATCACGTGGAAATTACCATAACATATAAATACTTGGTCAACTATCTGAAAAATACAAAAATTAATGCGAAATTAATAAATATTTATTACAATAAAATTAAATGTGGCTACCATTGTAAACATAAACACGATTTTTTCAAACTTGTTAGAATTTGGATTTAGGTTGAAGTTCTCAGCATGCGCAGTAATTTATTGAAATGGAAACTTGTTCGGAATAAAATACCAAACCAAAATGGGTCATATCAATAAAGTATGAATTTTAGTCGTGAAACTAATACCGGTTTTTTAATTCGTCAGTAAAATCAATAACACAGGTGTCCCAACAGTGTGTTCTCGGGCAATATCTCGATAACTGCTTAGGATACAAAAAAGTTCCAAGACTTTTTAAATTTTAGAGGCCGACAAAATAAAATTATTTTCAGCTGTACAGGGTAAATTGAAACGGTGGTGCTGAATGCAACATTTTTATTTCAAACGGCAGAGTCCGTATATAACGTCAAATTTCGATTGCCCATAAATTTCTACACATTTTTTGTATACCATAATTAGATAGAAGTGCAATGGAACATATATTTTCTTAGCAGCAATGCGCGCAAGCGACTCCATTAAAACATCGAGCAACTGATCCTCCTCTTTCTTTCGCAGTAGGATGGTCGGAGGGCAAGTAAACTGAAACAGTTGATAGAGGTATTTATTTACTGTAACGTCTTCTAATTATTCAACAATCGAGGAACGAGCAATATTCAAATCAAGGCAGGACACAAAAGCGCGTGACCACCCACCCCTGCTGCTCCTTTCCACCTATCTACTGTACAACTTTCCTATCACTGATTATAATCTATGCCTAAATCTAACTACTCTGGAGACATTTAAAATTTTATCTAAAAACTGTCTTCTGCAGCTATTACTTTATTTATTTTTAACTTTAAGAGAACAATTTTTGATTCACTGGTTGTTGGTACTTAGCTTATTATAAGCCATTAAGCCAATAAGCCATTAGTAATAATGCATTTACTGTTACAGGGTGATCACGATAATAAGCAAAATATCAGAAATTTCATAATGACTGAACTCCATTTTCTTAAACAGCATGCCCTATAGTTTTAGATATTAAATTATTAGTTTAATAAAGTGCTTTTATTTTTGTGATGCGTGTACTATACATATCTGTAATATTTTTTGAGAGTCCTTGAACCATTTGTTTGAAACAAATAATTGTTGAATGTAGGCAGACAGGTGGGAAAAGCAGGCAAAATAATTATTATTGTTTGTTTTCCACGGCCACCTTATACAGGATGGGCCAACAGTGCGCGGGCGGAAGATTGTGGTGATATTATTGAACATTTTTGAAATCTGTGTGCGCAATAACACACATATCGGTTAGATGCACAGTCTAAAATTATTTAGACATATACAGACTGTTCCGTAAGAGTGTGACGACCCTAACATATGCTTTTTTAAATGGAACACCCTATAGATTATGGCACTATTAGATGTCTCATTATCAGTGGACACAAATAATATAAGGTTTTATTGACCTAAAGTTCATCGTTTTCGAGATATTGACAATTTACTGGTAAAAAATGGCAAAATTTGTTACTCCATAAATTAGTTATTTTTAAATATTTTGCTTTTAATTTTGGTGGATACATCTTTTAACTATTACAAAACAGAAATGTGTAATCAACTCGAAATTTTTCCGGGTACTTTACACAGGGTGATACATAACGCAAATTATCATTTTTCTAAAAAAAATTAAATGGAACGCCCTATATATGAACATATAGTTTAAAACATCCCTTACTAAGGTTTCCAATAGTATAAGACTTTTTATGTATAGCCCTTAATCTTTGACCGTAGAAACTTTTAAAATTTATATCTTTAAAATCTGAGCTATAATTGTAATTTAATGAACAAAATTGAACTTTTTGTGTATCTACTGGCGTAAATTTCAACTTGTAATGACGTTAGATGTTCTGTAGTATTTTAATAAGCATTTAATATCCAGTAACCTGTTTTCTTAGATTCAAAATTTTCCATTGTTTATTACTAAAATAGTAAAGGAGACTGTGGTTTAAGAGATAATTGAAATTAACCTCCGCCCACAATATTATATCCGTAGATACATATTTCGGCAGCTAAGCTGCCATCTTCAGTACGCTAACAACTTAAAAGAACTAAAAAATGTCTAAAAACAACCTAATCACACTGAGAAAATCATAAAAATATTAAACCTAACAACAATCTAATCATCCTAAAAGATATATATGTCTAAATATAAGTAAATATAAATTAATATATGAAAATCTAAAATAAACTATATATGTTATGTATAAATCGGAAAAAAAATTATGTGAACACTAAAATTAATTGTCGGATACCTTACAAATAAGAGCTAACCACACGGAAATGCGAAAATAAATAGTCCAAAGACCCCGAAAAAACTTCTTATTCTAACGAATAAATAAGTATATAATTCCCTGTTATTTGATACCTAAAAATCCTGAAAATAAACTATGTGTGTTATGTATAAATCGGGAAAAAAAAACAAAACCAAATTGCAATATTAAAATAACGACGTAAATACTACTTGAACTTCTCAATGCATCTACTACTGGAAATTCAATATTTTAGGTTACGCAGGACGCGGAAACACAACGGCAACTGAAGTTGCTCAGTAAGGCCTAGTACACACTTGGATACAAAATCGCGCAACTTTGTTTCAGAGTCTTGTTTCGCAATTGTTTCGAAACAGTTGCTAGACAAAATGTGATGTACCTCGAGTGTTCGGGGACAAAAATCGCAGAATTTTTGGTCTTTGGACTATTTATTTTCGCATTTCCGTGTTGCTTGGTTAGCTCTTATTTGTAAGGTATCTGACAGTTAATTTTAGGTGTTCACATAATTTTTTTTTTCCTCTTTTTTATACATAACATATATAGTTCATTTTAGATTTTCACATATTAATTTATATTTACTTACATTTAGACATATATATCTTTTAAGATGATTAGATTGTTGTTAGATTTAACATTTTTATGATTTTCTCAGTGTGATTAGGTTGTTTTTAGACATTTTTTAGTACTTTTAAGTTGTTAGCGTACTGAAGATGACAGCTTAGCTGCCGAAATACGTATCTACGGATATAAAAATTATTGTGGGCGGAGGTTAATTTCAATTATCATTATTTATTAGGAATAAGGACATTCCTAACAAACATAATTTACAATATTATGGGGGCGGAAATCCACATTTTCTAGAAATTTTTCACACAACTAACGGTCTTTTAATAAATGCATTCATGTGTAGTCACTCTAGTCATATTTTATTATCGTTTCGTATTCTGTGAGACGATTCTTACATTCTGTTTCTGATTTAGAATTATTTCTTGTTATTTTTGATGAGTGTTCCCCGAAACAGCGATTAAAATATGTGGTTTAAGGATAAGTACCATCATATTGCAACAATGATACTAGAAAATGATTTAACTAGATAGTTAATTCAATAAATAAAATGCCGAAGTACTTGAATAACTACCCGAATCTGCCTCCTATTTCACTATTTTTTAAGCCAGAAAATAAGTGGGTTTAGTGAATTTCCTACGGACGTCGAGATCATGAAACAGAATTATTTAGAATTGCATTTGTGTGTATTATGTCTGTACTATTAATAAATTTTAATATATTTTTTAATCTTCGAATTAAAAATGAATAAAATAAATTAGATTACATTTTCAGCACGTTTGTTAAATCAAGTTTTCCTTTTGTTAACTAAGATTTATGTTATTGCTTTTGTGGTATTTTGTGTATTTCGTACTATGAATACATTGCAAAACAATTGAACAATGATATGATTATAAAGAAATTAAATGTAGTTCAATTAAATAGTTTTTTAATAAAAAAAAAATTGGTGTGTTCTAGATGTTTGTTCAAACATTAAACTACATCTGCTGTTGTTATTATCAAGATTATTAACAGTGTTATTACCAAATGTATGCATTAGAAACAAAACAAAATCCAGTGTTATTAATTAAACTACAATACAGTTGAGATTTTAAAGATACAAATTTAAAAACTTTCTACGTTCAAAGTTTAAGAGCTGTACGTAAAAAGTTTTATACTATTAGAAACCTTAGTAAGGGATGTTTTAAAGTATGTGTTCATATACAAGGCGTTCCATTTAATTTTTTTTAGAAAAATGGTAATTTGCGTTGTGCATCACCCTGTGTAAAGTACCCGGGAAAATTTCGAGTTGATTACACATTTCTGTTTTGTAATAGTTAAAAGATGTATCCACCAAAATTCAAAGCAAAATATTTCAAAATAACTAATTTATGGAGCAACAAATTTTGCCATTTTTTACCGGTAAATTGTCAATATCTCGAGAACGATAAACTTTAGGTCAATGAAACCTTGTATTATTTTCGTCCACTGATAATGAGACATCTAATAGTGCAATAATATACAGGATGTTCCATTAAAAAAAACATATGTTAGGGTCGTCACACTCTTACGGAACAGTCTGTATAAGTCTAAGTAATTTTAGATTGTGCATCTAACCGATGTGTATGTTATTGCGTACACAGATTACCCTATATATAATTACTCGTTTTAAAATAACATTTGAACCAGCTCGTAAATAATTTTGTGTAAAATTAGGTACGACCTGAAAACCTACGACTATAGCCTACTACAGGCCAGAAATGGCGTTTGTTACGTAAAGATGGCAGTATCATATACAAGGTATTGCAACTTTGAACTTTTTTTAAAAAATGTAAATACCTCTAAAGCAGCTAATTTTTCTTGTATCACATGTTGCATAAAATATATTTCGAATTTCATGAAGAATTCAAAAATACGAAAATGGGGTGTTGCATTTAAAATAAGAAAGTGACAGCAACTGCCGGTACAAGCGGAAGTGCCCGAAAGTTGGAAATATTATATTTTAATAGATCATTATCGCTAACCTATAACTGTAAAATATGAAATAGAAATTCAAAGGCGAATTTCCCTGTATATCACTTCCATTGACTGTACTGTACTGTCGTGTACTGAATCTGGTATTCCTCTTGTTACATGGTCTGCGATTGGTAATTAATGGTAATTAAAAATGGTAAATTACGGATTAATTGCGGTAATTTATGTGGTATTTTACCGAGTAAATTACGACTAACATCACTGCCTAAAGTAAGATGTGTCCCACTAACTAGACATTTTTTTTTCTGTGATGGTTGCCCAACGGGGTCCTAAGTCATAGACTTGTCAGGACCTCATGAGTAACTTCATCATGTAACACAATACACAAAGGACAAAATTACCTAAATTTAACAAAATGCATATGAAAGTTTTAGTTTTGCTTTTGCTGAAAAGTAATTTACTATGAATCTCCTCTAAGTCCTCAAATACTTGTTAGTGGATACCCGGTGAAAAATAATAAACTAACTTATACATAAAATCTGAAAAGCTCAGTATAAAACTAAACAAAGGTAAACTCACGTACTAATATGTAATTACTACAGGACGGAATTATATATTTTGTTCGGGTTTATTTCAAACGAGGCGGCAAAGAGAGTGTGTGCATTCACACGTCGCTTCCGTGTTACACGTTTGCTGTCTCGTTTGTATTTAATCGGACAAAATATAAAATTCCGTTCCATAGTAATTACACAAGTACCTAATCCAAAACTGTGACATCTTTGACTTAACTGAACATAAATAAAAGTTTTATTGCGGCTTTTTGGATATGATTACGCACAAAATTCATAAACTGAGCAGAGGTTTCAAAACAAAGGTATCAGCTGTCTTATGGTAAATCAGTTTCTCATTTTTGAACTAGAGCCTAGAACTAGATTGTTCAGATTTTAAGAATATACTAGAAGACATATATTTAAAGACACCCTGTAATATCGTTCTACGCAAAAAGATTTCTCGAGATAGATCTTATACATTTACGATTTATGGTTTTCTTAAGCGGTACGAAATTATTCTTTCAGCATGCTTCAAGTATCATCGAATATTACTTATTATTTTACATTTCATATTTAGTGAAAACTCCAAATTGAAATAAAATAAATTTTCCCAGTATATGAGGTTGCCTAATAATAACTAGGTAGGATTTTCAGTTGAGACATGCGCAAATTCTCCCCGCCAAAACCCCAAGTGTAAATTTTATCGGTGGTTTATAACACAGAAAGCGCAGAAAGTAAGGTATCGAGGGTTGGAGTTTCCGTCCTCCGTTTGATATGTGAAATATGTGGTCTCCGAACATCGTCTTTTGCATCAAAAGTTTTGCGATAGTGATCTTGTGTGCAAGTTGTAAGTAATTTTGCTCTCCGAATTAATAATTTCAACAAAAAACTGCTACCATGTACGAAAAATTATTTATTCTAACTTTTTCTTGTATAAAAAAATTTTGCTTAATTTCTATTTGGAACAAGAAAATTTTTGGATTGGTTTCGAGGTAGAGAACACATTCTATTCTTTCAAATAGTTTTAGATTCAGTTTAACTAATAGGATGGTGTAAAACGGATGGAATTTCTAAGTAACTAATTTTGTTGTTAATTTGTTAGTTTTTTTCTTGTTGCAATTGAAAACAAAGTATTTTACTTATTTGGTACCTTGAGTTCGAAAATCCGTGCGTTGAAGCAGAAAGTTCTTTGATTAGAAAAAACGCTAATTGCTTACGCGATCAAAGCAAACGTTTCCCCCGGCTTAAAAGCTTTCTTTATTTAGAAAGCTTTGAATTACAAAAGCACTAGACTGACGATCAATCACGGCGGAAAATTAGTCCAAATCCCTGACGTTTTAATTATATTTCTCTTTTAAGGAAAATTTCAAAATTCAAATTTAATATAATAATACGCTTAAAGCGACATTTAAATGATAATAATAACTTATGTGGAGCATTTAGTTCCCTTATTAGCAGTAAAATATTCGGAGTAAATAAGTAATTAAAATCATATTTTAGGTTGTTAAGTCTTTAATAAGTTTCCAACTTCGTTAAATTCTAAAGTGAAAAGGTCTTAAAATTAAATCCCTGTTTAGTCTAGCAAAAATTTTCATAACTTAAGTAGGAGTATAAAAATTCGTAACAACAAAAGTGAAAACATTTTTAAGTTTATTTCTTAACACTTCTGTAAATTTATTAATTTAATTATCTATTTTAATAAGAGGAAGAACCTCTTCTTTCGGTTATTTTCCATGAATCATGAGACGTATAACTAAACATTAAAAATTAAACAAGCTGTGTGTTTAAATTAGTTGTAATTGAGCATTCTTGAAACAATTAAAATGTAATATAAATTATGTATAAAATAAAATTATCGTTTGTTTTCTTGTAAAATTTTCAGCAGACGTGGACCGGATCTAAAGATATTGGTAGCCAGGGAGGTCTATTCACAAACATAAAACTTTCATTTTTAACATATTGGCTAATACTTAAGGCAGCGTTTCCCAAACTTTTAGGTTTCGCGACCCCCTTTTGGGCTGTGTTATGTTTCAACCCCCCCCCCCTCCCCTCCCTGGATACTCGAACTTGAACACTGATGCCAAATGATTGTCAAATGCTAAATTTTTAAATATTTGAGACTCATCATTTTATTTCATAAATATCTTAAATATGCGGTACATGCACAATAGCCGGCATTAAATTTGGGTTGTCACCGTAAAACAAAACGTCAGTTTTAATTCCAGAAATTTAAAATCTTTTAATCAAATACAAGTTCCATGCCAATCTATGATAATTTGATAAATTAGTTGCAATTTGCGTTCATTTGTTTTTAGATTTATTCTGTTGTGCCCCCCTTGGGAGACTTTACGCGCCCCCCTAGGAAGGCGCGCCCCACAGTTTGGGTAACGCTGACTTAAGGGGATCTGTTTTATCTTATACCTAAATTCTTTAAGTTATAAATAATTTATTATAACTAATCATTAATATCTTATCCCTACCCCTAAGCGTTATTCAAATATAAACTCTCTCCTCGCGTAATAAAAATTGTTACAATGAAACTTTATTGGTTAATTTAGTAATTCTCTCTCAGCTTTTAACAAAATTTATTCAAAAATTATTATGTGATGTCATACGGGCTAAGTGATGAACATTTAATTTATTTCTTGTCCGTGTGATATTTTTTGTATAATAATAGTTGTAAAAAATTGACTGAGAAATGTCAGATTAACCAATAAACATTCACTGTGGTAAGCTGTCTAATCATTTTACTAATTTTATGCAAAAATTAACCTTATATTATACGGCTTTAACAGTTAACAAAATTTGAAAACTATCAACTTTGAAGCTTTAATATCGCTTAAACATTTTGTTACATGTTATGGTAAAAATTCGTTGTTATTTTGAGCAGAATCTAAAAATGTTAGAAATTTGGAGGGTATCATTTGAATTAGCATTCGTCCAACTTTTTTCAGGTATCTTAGATATATAAAAAAATCCTAAAGCCCAAAAATATAAAATAAAGTTGACGGGTTTGAGCCCGTTTATTTCAATACAATACAGTATCTCTCAGATTTCGTTTCGTAATAGAACTTTTTAGTTATTCTTTCGATACAACGATTTATCGCAATGAGAACCATTCTTTATTCTCTATAGTGGCGTAGGTATAGGGCGTAGGTATAGGGGTTGCAGGTGTTGCAGGGCAACCTAGTGCCAGGGCTTTAATAGGCGTCTGCCATTTGAAATAAAGAAATTAAATTTTCGTTTCCATACTTTCCCATGACTGATTTTTCTTATAATAATAACAATAATAATAATAATTATCGATCTTATAAGTAATTTTTATGATCACGACTTGCAAAATTAATTAGCTTCTAACTAAATCGCCAGTGGTTCTAAAATTAGAATTTGAACTAAATGTCAAAAGTGTACCAAACTTTCACTAAGCATGTCACATTCTGCGAAATGGAAGGATAGATGATAGTATTTAAAACTAATCTGACACATTATAAGTTCTAAATAAAGTACGTAGATTATAGTTTCAGAAAAGAAAAATTTCTTTAATTTTTGGCGTAATGAAAACACACCAAAATGAATAAAGTACAAAGTGATGAACTATATTAAATTAATTTAATCAAAATGTTTTTACATTACAACTTATTTCGAACCGGAATTTATTTTAATGTACCATTATTTTTTATTTACAATATTACAATAGTTTCATGTTTTTGATATTACGTCAAACGTCTATCAAATCAATAAACCACATCCGTTTGCAATGTTGAAAATAAATAGCAGAATAAAAAATATTCTTAATTGTACTGCCTAGAAACCCCCCAGTTAGAGTCACGCAGAATTAGCCATCTTTCAAAAAAAAGTTCCGTCAGTATTAAATTAACAATATTACCAAAATTACTTGCTTCTTCAAACTTAAATTTCAGCAAAAAAGTCCCATGCTTCTCATTGACTATATTATCTAACCTTGGTTACTTATTTTCAAAGTCAAATTCAAGTGTTGGCGCCAAGTTGCACTTCCGTTCCTATTTTATGATTGGCTGAAAAACATTTTTGCTTAAATATGGCGAAACCAACGATAAATGTAACCCCTTCTGCCAGACTAACTAGAGAGTTTCTAATACTGCTACCTCAATCAGCCATTCTTAATCATTGTGTAGTATCATTGATTGTAACATTGGTTTTAATTGGTTTGGACAAAGGCACAGTTAAAAAGTACTTCGCCTAGTGCTTATTATTGAGTTTTTTCTTAACTTAAAACTTTAACAGGTCTATCACATAATCAGAATGATGACTCTTTTTAGTTTCGTTTTTTTATCATGTAAACTTTCTTATAACGATAGAAGACGCTAGTAAAATTTTGCAACCCGGCGACTTGACTTCTACTTACACCACCGCTCTATTTATCAGTGTTGGGCAGTGATTGAGTATAAAAGATAATTGATTACAAAAGTACTCAATAATTATGAGTACAATGTACTCGATTACAACTTTACTCACAGTGGTTAAGTACGAAAGTAATTGATTAAGAAAATACTCAAAAATTATGAGTACAATGTAATCGATTACAAATTTACTCACAGTGCTTAAGTATAAAAGTAATTGAGTACAAAATACTTGAGTAGTAGAAGTAATTGAGTTTTTTTGTAATCTAAAATTATGAGTACAAACATAATGGAGTACCAATAGAAATCCGTTATTAACGTCTAATAATATTGAGACTTTTCCAAATGCTGTTAATTGTACGCTTACCACGTGGTCTAAGCTTTAAAATGAACGGACTTAAATTTACTGCGGAAATTTTTATTTTAAGAAATTGTGTTGCAAATCGTTTTTGATAGCGGTGAACCCCTCGAGCATCCTTAAGCTTTTGATTTTAATTTATTTGTTTTGTCTAAGATGTGTGTATAGGTGTCCCATTTTCGATGATATTGTACAGGTTTCTTCATGAGTAATGGAAACAGAAAAGAACCCAGAACCTAATGTTGAGTTTTAAATCAAAAATTCGCTGTTTCTTGTTGTTTTTTGATACGATTGAAAAATGTATTATTTACCAACATTTTAAACGCAAATAACTTTTTTATTTTTAAAGATATAAAAAATGATAGCTTTTATGTTTGATTTTTAACATAGATTACGGTTCCTTAATTAACAATTAAATCACATGAAAACATCATAATAGCCAAACTACGAACTCAGTTTTTTATATAACATGTGTCCCAAAAATCTTATAATCTAGACGTTCATGAGTTCATAAGAGATAATTCGAATTGTAATATTTGACTATTTGAAAACTGAATGTCTAATATTCAAATTATGCAAAAATTAAAAATCTTTGGCTTTATTTGATCCACCATATCAATTATTGGTTAATATTCAACTTATTTTTTACTGGTCAGAGGCGTCTGGATTATAAGACTTGCGACACATGTTAGTTTATATTGTTTGAAATTGTTTATGTGATTTATAACGAATGTTCGATTGAAAAGTTCGATTTTTGATGAAATAAAGTCGGGAAAACAAGCAAGTGCGCTAACAGGTTTTCCTAAATCAAACATAAAAAATACGGCTTTTAAATAACATTACAATTTCAGAAACCTTTCTTATTTAAAGAATTGTGTAAACCTTCATAATTTTAAACATTAGCATTAACATGTAGATGTTCAGTTGAGAACTAGCGGATGCAGTGTAAGTTTTTATCGTATTTTGCCTCGGGAACATAAAATTCAATAATATTTGAGAACCCATAATATTTTCCTGTAACTCAGAAAAAATGGCACTCACAATATGCACTGTTGGGTTTTCCTATAGACTATTACGAATTTTTAAGCGATTTAATGAAGAAATCATAATCTATTTAAAAGTTCAGCATTGTGCCACTAAGTAATGTTAAAGTGACAGGAGACGAAAAATTGAAACAGCATGCCATTACTTTATTTACTCATTACTCATGATTACTGATTACATGTAATTTACTCATTCTCATTTTGTATGATTACTGATTACATAGACTTTACTCATATTAAGAGTATGATTACATAGTACTCGTAATCAGTACTCATACTCATGAATACAATTTGCCCAATTCTGCTATTTATCCTTAATTTAGTTTTAATAACCTTTATTTCAACTTGACTGTTATCAAAGATTTTAAATATGAGGCTTTTTGCATACTACATCGTTGTTTTATTGGTTAAAAATGAGCAGTTGTCCTTATTACAGGTATTTCGAATGCAGTTGAATTTTCATATGTGGTGTTGTATTAAAAATTTCTTGAATTCTGAGCAGAATCTAAAAGAAATTTGGAAGAGCCGTTTAAATTAGCACTTGCTCAGTTTTTAAAATATTTAAAAATTTTAATTTATAAAATATTTCCTACAATAAGCAAAAAATGAAACTACAAAATTTATCTGTTATGTTATATTACAGCCCTGAATATGAATTTTTTTCAAAAGATCCGTCCTTCTCTTTTTAATGAACTACACATACAGTGTGTCTCCGGATTGAGTTCGCGATACGTATAATGAACTAAAAATTTTTCAATTCAGGTTTCATGCTTTGCAGTTCAGGTCTGCTTGGAGCGAAATAAATTTGTGCCAAATTTGACATGGAAGGTCAAGGTGACAGAACTAGTACAAGAAGAAACAAAATCTGTGTAGGCAAAGTGGTCTTGCTTTTGAATTTAGAAGACAATTTTAGTGAGATTGTCATTTGAAATTAAGCAGACATGAATTAACATTTCAGTAGAGTCGTAAGACGTTAACGCCATCAGGTGCTAATACATACAGGTGGAGTATTATTTGAATAATAATATTTTATGTATTTCTGTATCATTAAGTATACGTCTGCATATTTATTAATCCAAATACACCAAATATGCCATCTGGTGTGAACATTTTATAACTTAACCGAAATAATATTTATAATAAATTAGTAATTTTCCATAAATCAATTTTTCTTTCTAGGATGTTGGAATTTGGTATAGTCATCTGCGTAATTTCAAGTGAGAAACATTTTCTCTTAGTAAAATTTTCTCCTAAATTCAAAAGGAAAACAAACAAACCTGAACTGCAAAACATTAGTTTCCTATCATAGTAGAATTCTTTTAACCTATACTTTTGCTACCACGATCACATTCAATAACAATTTTTCCCTATTCCTAATTTCTCATCACATCTAACTTCAAATTGCCTATTTTCAAAGACTATTTTGTAAATATGTTGTTTTTCGTTTCATTTATTTCATGGGTAGAAAGTAAATGATTTGATTTTACTGTATTATTTTTTACATCTTCATCTTACAAAAAAAGGTTTCGATTCCCTTCTCCAACGCAACAAATTTTCGCTTCATGTTTATTGGACCGACAAAAACATTATTCTGAGGTAAAGTAAGTACTCTCCAACGAGATACATTTTCACTTCATGTTATCGGATCGATAGAAATATTGTTCTGAGGTAAAGTACTCACATGCAAAACATTTTTCTTTTGCGTTCTTAGATTGATATAGTTTAGTATGTTGCCAGACTGTCACGGAGATTAGGGCGGAGTAATTTTATATTTGTGCTAAAACATTAAAAAAGACAAATACTTTGACATGTACAGTACATTATATTAACATTTATCTCTGAAAGTTATTGAGTTATTTACTAAAAAAATACGAAAATATTAGAAACTTTCAAGAGTTATAACTTATAACCAGTGACAAGAATTTAGTCCACTCAGTTTTGGACACTTTTTATGCCGAATATATTATTTACTGCCTCCATGACTCCGATGCGTCTCAATTGCTAGTGAGTGTGGAGGGGTGGGGGAGGGGAAAGAGTGCAGTACGATCGCAGAAATTACTATAGGCGGGTCTAATACAGTCCGAATAATATATTTTCGCACTGCTCTCGAAATAAGTGCACCGATTTATTTTTCCTGCTTATAACAATTTTTGACCTATTAAAAAACTCTACGGTGTGCCCCGAATTGAGTTCGCAATACGTATAATAAACATTTTTGATTTCAGATTTCATGTTTTGCACTTTAGGTCTGTTTGGCGAGAAATGGACGTGGGCCAAGTTTGATGTCGAAATTCTTTAACGTGGTGGAATTAGCACAAGAAGAAATAAAATCTGTTTAGCTAAAGCGGTCTTTCTTTTAACTTCAGGAGAAAATTTTATTAAGATAAAATGTTTCTCACTTGAAGCTAGGGAGATATACCAAATTCCAATATCCTAGAAACAAAAATTGAATTATGGAAAATTACTTATTATAATTCTTATTTCAGTTAAATTGTAAAATGTTCACGCCATCTGCATATTTATCCATCCAAATACACATAAAATATTGTTATTCAAATAATACTCCACCTATAGTAGCACCTGATTGCGTTAAAGTCTTACAACTCTACTGAAATATTAATGTTCCTTAATTCACTTTTGTTCTAGGATGTTGGAATTTGTATATCTGCCTAATTTCAAATGACAAATTTTATCTCACTAAAATTTTCTTTTAAATTCAAAAGCAAGACCACTTTGCCTACACAGATTTTGCTTCTTCTTGTATTAATACCGCTACCTTGAAGACCTTCGACGTCAAGTTTGGTACAAAAACATGAAACCTGAATTCAACAATTTTTGGTCCATCATACGTATCGCGAACTCAACCCGGGGACACATTGTATACGAAAGTTACATAAAATACTTTTTAGTTTCCGAATCGGGAGCATTCCCCTATGAGTTAATTGATTGTAACTGAAATTAGATGTATAGTGTTTGTAATACATGAAGAGCAACTTGTGCATCAGCAACTTAATGAAGTGCCCCAATTAGCGTCGTAATTAGTTAACTAAATGCTACCGGATCTCCTTTCGTTCAATATCCGGTTCAATTGTTAGAATAAATTACTCTTTCAGGCTTCCAACGAGTTCATTTGCAAAAGGTGAAAGGTTAAAATTGACGTTAAAATCGGTTCGGGTGTAAGCCCAAAACATCCAATTACCTTCAGCAGTACTAATTTGATCCTAACGAGACGGGATTAATTTCGAACGTGTTTAGGGAAATATACCAGATGCGTCGTTATAGAGGCGTGAATTTATATTGGCCTTCATTCTCACATTAATTTCCAGATAAGTTGCTACGATATTTGTGTCATTAATTTAAATGTTCAAAGTACTCAACCGTTCATTAAAAGTTTTCAGGGCATAGATGTATTTCAGAAAGAACTATTCAAATGAAATAAAATAAACTTACATCCGGAAGGCGCTAACAATTCGCTTATTTTAAATGGCAATCTACATTTTTCGTTACATTTTCTAATTCTACGTATAAAAATAAGAAAAATGAAAATAGATTTTCCTATCTCTAAATTGAAACATTTTTGAAATACACTGCTCCAATAAATGAACGCACCATGCAATAAAATAAGAAATTTTCGATTTTTTATTCAAAATTTATAGTAGCCGGCATTCCTATGAAATAGCTAAGCATACAAGGTTCATTTCCAACATTTATTTACATTTGTGTATCACTGAAGGATGATTCCATAAAATTAAATCACGTACAAGTTCATTATCCAAAATTTAATTTCAATTTTAATGTTTAAATTTTGGTTTTATTATTAAAGTGATGTTATTGCTTTTTGTTTTTGTATTTCTTCGTCATTATGCCACACAAATTTCGAAATTTGACCAAAGAAAAATGCACTCGAGTAGTGGTATAGTTAGAATAAGACTGAAGCTATTTTAGACACAAATCTCGGTGTGCCGCGAAGGTATAGAGATATTTGTAATTATTCTCGAAGATCTAGGAAAGGCAGACATAATGAAACAATCCGTGTTCAGACCATTTTTTGACATTTTTTACTTTGGAACAGAAGTTCGTTACAAGCAAAAACCTTCAGTTTGAGCTAAGGGAAGTGCATGGGGTTCCAAATAGCATCGAAACTGTTTGCTAAGGTCTTGGGGAAGCTAATTTGACATGTCATATGTCTGCCCAAGATCCAGATAGTCCCATTGAGCATATCTGGGACACACTTGGTAGGTGTCTGAAAGCACTCGAAGATTATCCGAACCAAGTTAATAACTTAAGGTGTTAGCTTATGGAAACACTAAAGGAATTGGAATTATTATTATTATTTTATGTATGGATCGTCGATAGCAATCTGTTATTCCAAATTGAAGTGAAAATGCCCGATAATGGTGTCATTTATTCAAAAATTTTTGACTTTTGATTTTATTGCTTTTTATTGTTTATTTTTTACTTGTAAATAATGGCTTTATAACACATTAAACAGTTGTTATTAAATTGTTTCAAATCGATGACAACCGTTTCAAATTTTAAATAAAGAAAACGAAAAAACTTATTTTACTGAGTGGTGCGTTAAATTCTTGGAGCAGTGAGTTTCTTCAAAATAGATAGATACTCCTTATTTAATATGAAAAAGAAAAAATTTCGTAGATGGGTTTAATAGGTTAATAAATTTGTCTGGTAGTGAAATTATTCTAGACAGATTTCCCACGATGCCGTTATTCACCTTTTAGCGTGTAAATATAACTATCACTATAATGTTTTCCATAGTTTCTTGATTATTTGATTTCATTTTCTTTTAATTCATAACCGAAGAATATTCTTTCTACCAAAACTCTTCCGTCAGAGATTGTCACAAGCGAACAATTAGATAATTGAATTGGCTTCCGGTTGGAACCGCGGAAAACTAATTTCTTCTGCCGACGTTTCGTTCTCCATTGCATAAGAACTTCCTCAGGGCTACTGCCGGTAATGTAGCACTTGTTGGTGCTGCTGCTGCTGGTCTTGCCGCTGCTTCTCGTTAATCGTCGAGACTGAGTATGGCCGTTGGGTATTGTCACGATTACGGAAAATTTGAAAATCGTATTTAATAAATTTAAATGTAATTTCGTTTAAAGCAATGCGAGTTATTTGCTGATAAGCAATTTGCGGGCGCAACGACCAAGACTGGTGGCACAGCCTTGTAGCGTAAAACTGCGAACTTGCAAATATGCAAATAACTGGAGCATTATGTCAGTGCTAACACATTAAATTAATTCGCGATTTAAAAGAATGGACGATTGGAAACAGCGTGAAAATCCTGACATCATCTTTTTGGGAACCGAGTGAAGCATGGGGTCAATAAAACTTTGCGGACTTAGTCACGACGTCATGTACAACTGCAATATAAATTATGTGCATTTTTTGTAAATGTTATCAGTTATTTCTGATCCCCTTCGATGGATGTCAGCGATAACTGGTCAGTTGTCGAGAGACCAACGAACATCCGTTCATGAAAGTAGCCGCCAACCAACTCGTGACATGATAGAGCCGCCAAAATTCCCGGATGTCAGCACCGTACTTGACCAGGACTCAAGCGAAAACGACACAGTCACCAGGAGGGCCTAGCGAGTCACCGTTTCAACCACCCCATAGAAGTACGGAAATCTGCAAAGAAAACAACGCAGAGGATTTTGAAGGCAGCATCTTTGACGATTCGACCGGAACGACCATCCCCCAATACCCCATCATCACAGCAATACAAATTCTTCAGACGAAATGTACGAGGACGTGATAATCCTGAGCACGTCTCATCAAGAAACTCATGCGCAGCACACTACCAGGTGCAGAGCAGCATCTTTCAAGTAGGAAGATAACGTCTAGCTTCCCAAACATCCCGTACAACGAGAGATCCTGTGCGACTTACCGTTCAAACAAGTGAATCAGAAGCGGAAAGCAGCAGCATCTCAAACGGAGGAGGCAGCATCGAGAATTCAGCTGCAAGAAAATCTGCTTCCAGCATCATTTCCATTTGTAGAGCTACAAAGAAGAATGGCGAACAATCAACTTTAGTGACCGACTACGAAAGGGCAGCCCTCCAGCCTCGACACACATTTCCGAATCAGTTTCCTAGAACGAGAAGAACAGATCGTAAACCGATCTGCTCGTTCTGCCACAAGCGTCGGTGGAAGGGAGCAGCCAAGCCAGCAGTACAGAAGAAATGAACCGTCAATCAATATGCTTAAATTAACCATGTCCTATATAATCTTTTCCTTAGTTATAATTTATTCATTAACTTAAACCCGTGTGTCCTCCCTTATACACATTATTTTTCCCAAAATTTAAAAAATGATCCGATCTCCGAAAGTCATCCTACTCCTCCTAACTTGGACTAACGTGGACTTTTCCCATAGGAGCAACTGTGGAAATCATCGCTGGAATCTACTGGAAGCCTCTGCCGGAAACAATGGTCTACGAAGCAAGTGTGCCAGTCATATATCAGGGCCCGTGGAAACCATCAATTCCATTCTTCCGTCGAAGCCAACTACATTGAAGACATCGAATGTCGTACAAACCAGACCCTCGAATGTCAAATGAACCAGAAATTGGATCAACTTGAGTTCACACTGGATCAAGAACTGAAAATCCTTTAACAAGGGTGAACCTTTAGCGAATTCCAAATCCAGTTTCCAGAAAGCGAAATGGAAGACATGACAGAAAACATTTCAAAGGGGTTACTTAACTTTATAAGTGACGCACAGTGGTCGAAACGCCTAATCTAGCTATGCAAAATTCAATGCATAAAAGTTTTTTGATTTTAACGATTTGAAAAATAGTTTAAAAATAAAATTTATCTATTTTCACTATCAGATTCGGTTTTCCTCGTCCTAGATGGACTTGAAGAAAAAAATTCTAGTTATTTGAGTAACTAAGGACAGGGCTTTTAAATGCAGACGTAAAAAGCAATTAACGAAATTCTTAGCCTAAAAAGTGTTATTTTTAAGATTTTGTTGCAGTTTCTGTTTTCCAAAGCTTTCCTGTACAGGTAATATGAACATTGAAGATATGATGTTAAATTTGAATTCTTCTTTTAAATCAACTGGCACGCTGTTGAAATCTATTACATAGTAACCACTCATATCCATTTTAGACATTTTCGAGTTTACAAAATCATGAATGACGTCACAGTTCCAGATTATGACGTCACAGTCCAAGATTAAGACGGTTTGTGTCAAATAAGTAGCCATTTAACTTTTATTTAAAGCATTTTTTTGTAAAACCTATAATAGTGGCTCTATCATCGCATCAGTCTTCCTTACTTTTTATTCACACTGTATAATTGTCTGCAATTTTTTGCACATACTTTCTTATTAATTAAATACAAATATTTGTTGTGGTTGTACATAAATACATTTCAACTCGAATATCAGCGGATATGAGTGATTACTACATAATAAACTTCAGCAGCATGTTAGTTGACATAAAAGATTAATTCAAATTTCAAATAATGGGTATTCAGTGTTCACAGTTCTGGAAAACACAAGTCCCAATAGAATTTTAAAAACAAGGCGCAAACTTCCAAGCTTAAGAAAAAACGAACATGAGAGTTTCGTTTACTGTTTTGTGTATTTTGGTTTGAAAGTCCCGCTCTAAAGTTACTTAAATAACTACAAATATTATAAGTACAAAGTTTTTTTAATCTCAAACCGGACAGAAAAATGAAGAGAACACACTCAACGTTTCGCTATAGATTTATAGCTTTGTCAGGAGTCTAAATCTATAGCGAAACGTTGAGTGTGTTCTCTTCATTTTTCTGTCCGGTTTGAGATTAAAAAAACTTTGTACTTACAATTTTCATCGGACAAGAACAAACTTCAATTACAAATATTATGATGTCGTCTTAGTAACTACCAAAGTATATTACATAAAAAAACATCAACTTTTTTAAATCGGTACTGTTTACTTTTATATTTTTGCACTGCTAGATTAAGCATTTCGACCATTGTGTGACGGTCTGAATTGGTGTTGTTGCGTAGCAACACAACATCAATTAGAAGATATCATATCAGAAGACGAGAACACTGAAACAGCTATCAAGAGATTAACCAAAAGACTTCAAAAAGAATTACAAGATTTTGGAGTAATACCAAGTGGCAAGTTCGATGAAGATCATTCAAGCCAGAATCAAGTTCACAGAAACCTTGAACGAAGAGAAAAGGACAACAAGAGATGGATTATTCAATGCAGTGCACCGTTCATTATACCCTCATCTTCATGAATGTTAGACGTCTACACGCGTGGAGTAGTTCAATAAAATTCACAACCATCATCTCATCGTGCAAAGGTCATCAACTCCCGATATTAATGGTAAATCCGGATATACTTAGCACCGATTTGAGAACATTAGACTTGGTATTGTCTGAAGAAAATCAAGAACTGGTCATGTGGGAAGATACTACCAGTTGTCCGTTACCCACTGCAGCATCGGAAGAAATCAGCTAACAATCAGTGTCGAAGTTCCAACAAGTACCAAAACAAGAAAATGGACTCTCTATAAATTAACATCGACACCATTCACCTGAAAAGACAGCACCTGCGTAGTCAACCATAACAGCATGTACCTAGCAGTAGGAAGACAACCATTTGGACTGGAATGTTGGCATTGGTTACAGCGGCGCATTTACATCAATGTCGATCATTTCACGATAAATTGTGTTTCCTGCCTCGTTTTTTTATCGGATCTACTACAGGGGCCACAATATGCTACGTTATTTTTCCGAGGAGTAACCGTAGAAGAAATAAGCCAATATCGTCCATTTCGATGTCACAAAGGCAACACCATGTTGATCGCCGAGCCCACAGATACGGAATTCATCATCACACACTCGGAAGCAAATATCGAAATCAAGTGTCAAAGTAATACGGCTAGAATCTAGAAGCTAGAACCTCGATACGTTGCTAAAACCGGAGCAGTGAAAATTAATCTGCCATTTCATTTCAGTTTAATAACAGGAAAAGAAATTATTATAACAAAATTTTCCTGTGCTCACGAAAGAAGAAACATTGATGTTACTCATGTCCTACCAGCTACTTGGAGCAATCTGAAAACAAAATTGAAGTCTAGCAATTCCGTATTTAAACATCACCACTAGCCAATCTTAAGTACATTCTGAAGATTTCATGGAAGAAATACAGAAGATTTCGCGGAAAAGTCAAACCTCATTTCATGGTAACACCATCTTGTTATGAAACATTGTCTTAACTATTACTGTAAACATTCTTCTAAGAAGACCGGAAGCCAATTTAATTATAGACGGAAGCCTTCAAGTTAGATTTACAATAAGTTAAAAAGAAAAATTCAGAAAGAGCAGATCGGCAGTAATTCCAAAAACGAAATATTAAAATATAGGTTTCAAGCAAATTAGGTCTTCATTTAAAACAAGGAAAGGATTCACTAACTAACTTTCGTTAATTGTCTTTTCTATATTTTTCGTTAATTTTCTTGGTCTTCAGAGTATTAAAATCAAAGTAGGAAGCATATAATTATAAAATAGAAACAAACACTTACTTTTAGAAGAATTCACAAATGAATTCACGCTCCAGTATCAAATCTTAATTAACTTAAAGTTGCTGTATTTCTGTGTTATAACTAGCCTTTACTATGTATTTTGTAATTAATTTTATTTTCATTATCTTTTGGTGTCATAAATACAAAATTAAAAAAATCTTTAAAATTCGAAAATTAAAGTAACCTTCCTTCTTAACAACAACTACCAATTTTAATAGAATGGCAGCGAGGTGTCTGACCACCAACATCCAGCATTTTAGCGTGCACATGTAGGGTCCCCTTAGGTGCTTCCCAGTATTATTACAACATATTTTTTATTTAAGGGTAAACTTTTTTACGTCTGTATTACTATAATCTTAGTCAACTATTAGATACATGGTTACGTAGGTAGTAGGTAACCTGGGATATTAAATTAAAAGAATTTCCGATACTTTATTTTAATTTAACAATGAAATTATTTTTTGTAACAAGAATGTATCTAATTTTTTATAGCTTTGATCAATTTCGATGGTACACGACGGATATTGATTCACTGTAGAAAATATAATTTGGAACGCGAATTTATGAGGCTATTAATCGGATTCAGGCTGTATGTACCCAGATTATTGATTAAGTATTAGGACTAATTATCATAGTCTAGCTATAGTAATTACTTACTCGGCTAATTAAAACACCTCTACTGCCAAATCTAGCTGGATATGTCTTTATTAATTGTCTGCCATTCAAAACTATGTTCTATAATGAATGTTCAGATGAAATAAAGACGTTTGTTGTTATACGGTATTAAATTCAGTCTGACAAACTACAATACTTTCTACATTTTGTAATTTTAATAGTATGTTGGATCTCCATTGTTATTTCTATTTTCGTACCTATGAAAAAAAAGTAATTTTCCCGTACAACAGAAATTAAATTATTGATTTATAAAGCCTACCTCGGGAATGTTGCTGTAAAATTAGAATTCTGTTTTAATTCTTCCAGACATTGGAGAAAAATCCTACTTTTTTTACTGAGATTTGAACGTTTTGTAGTAACGTTTAATTAAAAGCGGAACAGAATGGAATATCTCGATATTAAATAAATAAAACGGGCATCCGAAGCGAGACGCCTGAAACACATAGGGCTGCTGCAGTGCTACAAGATAAATATTGCGAACGCGAGCAAGAAAAGAAAATTAAGAAGGAAAAACTTGTTCTTCACGGACAATTCACAGCGTACTTTGTGATTTATATTTGTTTTATCCGCTTCAATTTTTTTATTATAAATAAATTACATCTGCTATACAAATCATTACAAGCTTTTCAGCTTGACTGAAAACAATTTTCAGGCTTTCTGTTTAAGACTTAAGTTCTGCATAACAGTACGGAAAGAAAGAAATAAAAGAAAGGAAAGGTATTAATAATTTCTTATAATTTAGAAAATTATTTTATTGTCTCTCCATTATCAGGTCCGTCAATTTCATGACAGAGTTGATTTAACTTTGAGCATATTTTGCCTGTTGTACCTCAAGGTAGTATGTTGGGACCTGTACTTTCTTCTTGTTCACCAATAATTAATAAATTACAAAATTTGCAAGTTGCAATATTACTGAAATTTGATATACATACTCTATACAGGGTTACAACTAATTAAAGGGCCACCATGGGGATCTAGTAAACTGTAAAAGATACAAAGAAGTTAATTTACAAAAAAAGTTGCGCTATTTTGGATCCTATCAAAATACTGAAAAAAATCTTTTCTACTTTCATTCGTTTATGAAATATCTTCAAAAAACTGAAAATTATAATTTTCGAAAATCTCGAATATCTTCCTTATTTATTAAAATAGAATCACGAAATTTGATATTTTTGATATGTTAAATTCGATGAGCAATTTAATACAGTTCGAAGAAATAGGTTAGGTTTGACAGTTTCGTAGATACGACTGTCAACTTTCTTTTTCTTACGGACGCTATCTTGGGTATACCTATCACGTGATACAAAAGCAAAATCTAAATGCAATCATATGACACACTTATGCTTTTGTTTTAAAATAAAATATGATACTACAAAAGATTTTGAAAGAAAAAATATATTTAGTAGGCGGATGCGTGTAAAGATTCAGACCTAAAATTATTATTGAATTAGTAAATATTATTCAATTACCGTACTTATTTACATATTTACGTAAAAATTAATCTTTAACAAAAAATCTTAGTAAACCAATGTTTCGTTTTAAAACAAAAGCATAAATGTTCATATGGTCGAATTCAAAAATTATTTCTGCATCACGTACTATGAATACCTAAGGTAGCGTCCATAAGAAAAGAAATAGTTGACAGTCATATCTACAAAACTGTCAAATCTAACCTTTTTGTTCGAATTGTATTGCGTTGTCCATCGAATTTAATATAAAAGCACCGAATTTTATGATTCTATCTTAAGAAATAAAAAAGATTTTCGAAAATGAGAATTTTCAGTTTTTTTTAAGATATTTCAAAGACGAATGAAAATAGAAAAGATTTTCTTGCATATTTTTTTAGACCTCAAGATAGTGCAACTTTTCTGTAATTTAACCATCTTTGTATCTCTTATAGTTTACGAGATCCTCATAGTAGCTCTTTAATTAGTTGTAACCCTGTATACCTGTAAAGGTTTCATATTAAATTCTAGAATGTTATTGTAAAAATAAACTTGGCATTCATCATTTTTTTTAGGTACTGAATTAATGGAACAGTTTTTGAAAGTATTTCAGCATTTCAGAATAATGCAGATTGAATTAGAACACTATGAAAAAACAGCGAATAAATGCTAACTAAATGTACTTTCGGACGTTTTCAATTAATCTAATTTACGGTTAGTTATTTCAATAAATAAATTAAACTTATGTATATTATGCTACATTCTAAGCTCGATTATAAGCATCGTAAGGAATTGAATCATTTAAAACACTTATAATCCTGTTTAGAATTGTAACAAAAAATTGATAATAAATTTAAATCATTTATTCAAAATTTGACTGAGTTCACAAAGGTAATATTCAGCGGCTTCAAACGTGTTATTTTATTTAGTTATTTTTTTTATGCCGAAGGTTGGATACAAAAGTTGTACTAGACTTTTTAACTCATTTTGACAAGGTGAAACTACCACTCAGAGTTTGGCACGTTGTATCGTAACGGCTCTGTATACATATGTAAAACTATGCTGATGCCGGCTGACAAGGCGTAATCTAATATTTCTTTATAAAATCCTAATTCGCAGTCCTTTTTTAAATACGAGTAGTGATTAAATATAAATTATAATATTTTATTTCGCTTCTTTTTTATAATTATTTTTTTTTTTAATATTGGTCTTAAATCTCTTCGTTAATAAAGACATTATTAGATAAAATATAAAAATATTCATGACGATTTGAATGATTTTGATTGAATTTTCAAAATATTGATATGATTCTGAACTTTATGCAAATTTTGACCTGCGCAGGAATCACATTTTGTAAGGAACGTGCCCTTTAACGAAGCACGTCCGTGGATGGTGAATATGTGCCATTGCACCGACACTCTCGTACTGCTGGTAATATCGATCCATCCGGACTAAATTCTAATCCCCTCTGTTGGGGATGCGGTAGCAAGTTACGGTTAGGCACCTGAATGCGGCATCAACTAGGGGGGCCTTTATGAAGTTTTAGTGCTCGATTCTTGATAAGAAAGTCGCAATGGTTACGGAGATTGCAGAAGAGCTTTTTGCAACAAAAATCGCAACTTTTGGATAAGGGAAGTCAACTTTCGAACAAGTTTTCTGCAAACTTTAAATATAATAAATATTTTTAAATGGTATAATATGTACGGGGTTGGCTAATTTTGACACTTTTAAAGGAAATTTTTAAATGAGTATTTAAAAATTTCCTTGAAAAGTGTCAAAATTAGCCCACCCCGTACATATTATACCATTTAAAAATATTTATTATGTCAAATTATGTCAAAATTAGCCCACATCGCACATCCAATGGCATTTAGATATCTTGAACTGTTTATAAGCTACGGGGCTACGATTTCTAAATACCTTTATAGCTTTTTTGTTTATGAAAATTTACGACTTCTGTAAAAACTTTTTTAAGGCACTTTTTAACATAGAATCCATTACTCTATTATACAGGGAGATTCAGACAACCTATTCATTAAAAGTTTACGGACTTCGTCTTTGAATTTTTATTTCACATTTAGCGGTAATGGTCTATTAAAATATAATATCTCCAACTTTCGGGCACTTCCGCTTATACCGGAAGTTGGTGTCAACTTCCTTATTTTGAATGGAATACCCCATTTTTTATTACATTTCTGAAATCTTCATGAAATTCTAAAAATGTTTTGAGTAACATGTGATACAAGAAAAATTAGCCGTTTTAGAGATATTTCCTTTTTTTTTTTAAAAAGTTCAAAGTTGCAGTACCTTGTTTATGATGCTGCCGTCTTTGTGTAACAAAAGTCATAATTTAAATTTTTGGCCTATAGTAGGCTATGCTTATAAGCTTTCAGGTCATACCTAATTTTACACAAAATTGTTTACGGGCTGGTTGAAAAGTAACTTCTATTCGAATAGATTTCAACTGTCGAAAAGTTTTTTAAATAGAACACCCAGTATATATACCATAAGAATCAGAATTAAATGTTCTTTCGAACTGTATTAGCATTCCCTATATCCATCTCTTACTTTTCTCTTTCTATTCATGATTTTCTCTTTGACACATCAATTTTTTCACTTTTCAGTATTATTCCTGAATAGTGTGCTATGAAAATTTAACAAAGTGAGGTTTTGAAATTAATTTCTAACTGTAATTTCAATTTCATTTAAAAAATAGAAAAATCATCTGAAAATTTCATTTACATACGCCGCATGTATTAGAATTCTTAACCAGACTATTTACACATTTACAAGGACAAATTTACACTTACAATACAAAATTTTATGGAAACTAATTAATAAAGCAGAAATATTAAAAATAATACACAAACTGTTGCTGTTTCTACTGCATATAAGTAATAACGTATTTTCGTCGATATAACAATTTTTTTATTAACTTCTTGAATTGTCGATTTTTTTATCGTCAAATACGTTTAATATGTCTGAGTTTGATTATTCATTTTTTGTTCTTCGTTGCGATTAAATTGTTTTCCTACTAGACAGATGATTTCAAAAATTATAATTTCTCTAGTTTTCACAGCCCACTATTTAAAAATAATACCCAAAAATAGAAAAAAATTATGTGTTAAAAAGAAATCAGTGATAACTTGTGAACTATAAGAGATAGGTATAGGGAATGCTAATACAGGAAAGAACATTTAATCCCGAATCACACTGTATAAAAATATACTAGGCGTTCCATTTAAAAAACATGACTTCTCGGCAGTTGAAATTAGTTCGAATAGAAGTTACTTTTCAGGCAGCCTGTAAGCAATCAAGTGCAAAACTGGACATGATCTGAAAAAATGTTACTGTAGCCTACTACAGGCCAAAAACGGCCATCATGGTTTTTGTTGCACAAAGATGGCAGTATCATAACCAAGGTTCTGCAAGTTTGAGTTATCTTTAAAAAATGAAAATATCTCACAAACGGTTAATTTTTCTTGTATCATATGTTGCACAAAATATTTTTAAAATTTTATGAAGATTTGAAAAATGCATTAAAAATTGGGATATTTCATTTAAAATAAGAAAGTTGACAGCAACTTCCGGTATAAACCGAAGTGTCCGAAATTTGAAAATATTATATTTTGATAGATCCATATCGTTAACTTATAACTGCAAAATATGAAACAGAAATTCAAAGGAGAAGTTCGTAAACTCTTAATGTATGCGTTGCCTGAATCTCCCTGTATATTTTTAAAACGCCCAGTTTTTGAAATATAAGCTGAAATTCTGATTTTTTTATATTAAAATATATATATTTAAAATATACTGTATATTTTCACATAAAAAGCATAAAATTACAGAAATACGAACAATTTATAGAAATATAAAACAATTGGTATATATTAATCATGAAGCTTACGAGATATAGAGTTTTAAATAATTTTTACAATATTAAAGTAGGCAATATACATTTTCTAAAATATGTAATTAAACTAAAAACCAAGATGACAAAACAATTGGCTTTTAATTTTTTATCCCTTTTGTTGCAAGTACACTTGAGGAAACAGAAAGCGGGACAGTAAACTTTCGTTAGTTTAAACCTTACTTCTAAATTTCGGTAACTATGGTAATTTATCAACCTTCACATTAAGTAAAATACCTCACAAATAAATCATACTAGCGTAATAGTTAGTTTTTATTTTACTTACAATTATTGCCATGCGAAATAAGATGAAACAAATTAACAGTCATGCAGCCTTTCGATTGAATTATTGAATGTAAATGTCCGGACATTGATTGAATTAAGATGTCTAACATACATATTCCACATCCCAAATGTCACATAGTTCTTCCAAAGGCTTCGCTAATTCCATTTGATTCACTGGTCGAAAATTTTCACTTACATTTCCTTTAGAAAGACTACATTCTTAAGAACTCAATTTGACAAGTTATTTCTGACGTTCACTGACGATAATAAATTATAGAAAAATTTTGTGCAAATCGTTTTTGATTGCAGTGAGAACCTCGAGCAGCCTCTGGACAGCTGTTTCAGCCCTGCTTGGGGCTTCTTCAGCAGAAACGTAGCTCGACATTCCCACTGCAGACCAAAAACGACTTGCCCAATTTATTCGTAAATGCGATGTAAGAATGATGAACATATAAAATAGCGACATCTTACTATCGCTTTTTGACCTAACATTGCAGTAGGATAGACAAATTGAAGCGGGATTTGCTCCTAATGAGTCCCCCATGCAAGGCGGCCATGCTTGCTGTCAAAGCATAATGAAAGATTTTAGAAAAATTTTGTGCAAATCGTTTTTGATTGCAGTGAGAACCTCGAGCAGCCTCTGGACAGCTGTTTCAGCCCTGCTTGGGGCTTCTTATTATATTATATCGTTTTTGGTCTGCAGTGGGAATGTCGAGCTACGTTTCTGCTGAAGAAGCCCCAAGCAGGGCTGAAACAGCTGTCCAGAGGCTGCTCGAGGTTCTCACTGCAATGAAAAACGATTTGCACAAAATTTTTCTAAAATCTTTCATTATGCTTTGACAGCAAGCATGGCCGCCTTGCATGGGGGACTCATTAGGAGCAAATCCCGCTTCAATTTGTCTATCCTACTGCAATGTTAGGTCAAAAAGCGATAGTAAGATGTCGCTATTTTATATGTTGATAATAAATTAATTAGAAGGGTCACGACCGTCACCAAGGAAACTTCACATTATCAAAATAATCGGAAATTTCGTTATAAGACAAGTATAAAGTATAAAGTTTTTAGAATTTATAACCGTGATTCAGAAATGTCTCCCGATATTTTCAGGATGAATAGAACATCAAAAAATAAGGTGTAATTCTCTTTCCAAAAATGAATAACGAAGTAGTTATAATAAGCCCTGAAAGAGGGGTAAAAAATATTGTGTTTGGGCAATATCTTCTGGATCCTTTAAGTTATCAAATTAATATTTTAAACACAGATGTAAGGCACCCAACTGCGCATTAAAAACATATTTGTTCCTCCCTTCTTTTTAAGAAGTAGTTTTGTATAGGTAACTTTTCATGTTTCACATATTTCATCAAAAATTTGTGAAGGAAATATTCTTTAGAGTATATGTACTCACCTGTGACATCCATAAGTGAACATTTGAAATGAAAATTGAGATTATACCATGATTTTTAAAATTTTAGATAATAGGAGGCTGTGAAAGACAAAACGTATGGCGTAAATATATAAATTGTTATTGTCAGTGTTGGTCCTGTCATTGACCTAGTTGAAAATCATTCATTTCTAGCCAATATGAAAACGATTTAATGTTCTATTTTAAAATATCAGGAAAAGATAGTAATTTTGTTCAAAACAAAAGAGAAACTACATTAGACGTTGAAAATGAGAACTATTCTCTCGCACACACAAAGCAATCAGTTTTTTTTTTGTCAAAAAGCCATTGCAACATTACCGATGCATTCTTTTGTAATCCTGTCTTTTAGCTCATCGATATTATGAATAGGATTCTTGAAAATTGTGCTTTTCGTATGGGGGAATACAAAATAATCAATGGAGTCCGGAATTCAGTACAATTAAAAACTTACACGGGAAGACTTATTATGTAACAAACTGGCTTCAATTTTTCAATACTAAATTCAATGTTAGGTCAAGAAGCGATCGTAAGATGTCGCTGCTTAAGCTATTCAGTAATATTGATAAAACTGATATTGCAACTAGCAGATTGCCTCGTTCCCATTTAAATGTGTAGTTTGATCCATACCCCCTCGCCCCCCGCAAAAGTTATTCGTGACGCCACATTAAACTTCTGTCTGTCACATGCCCGATTTCTTCACCTCCTGATAAATTTATCTGCCAGGTAATATCATCGGAAACTATTATCGATGCAATGGTTTCCAAGGATAATACCTGGCAGATAAATTTATAAGGAAGTGGATAATAGTTTCCGAGAATATGACCTGGCAGATAAATTTATCAGGAGGTGAAGAAATCGGGAAACTGTGAAGTAAATAAAGTGAGTTTTAATCTGTGTCTTAAAGTCTAATCTAAGTCACTAAAAATGGAATCAATTCTGTGGTTCTATTGATCAAATAATGCAAAAATTGCATTAATATGCCCAAAGGAATTTATCACGTGACGTGACTTAAAGAGTTGCGTACCCAAACCATGCCCTTTGTATCAAAGCAACCTTCTAATACACACTCCAGCTCTACCAACCTTGCTATTCAGTAAAATTCTTCGTATTACTCATTTATAATTGTTTAGAGTTTAAAATTGTTCTTTGCTGTTATTGATTTAAAATGTGAAAAAAATTACCTGTGTCGTTTCTTAAATAAAAGCTTTTTCAAGATTTTTATATTTATTAAAAATATAATATAATATAGCTATGATTATTTAGGTGTTTCATTTATTTTGTAATTTTATATTTCTGAAAACGTATTACACCATTAGTTAAAACAATACAATATGAAACTTATCACTATTACTAAATATCGTTTTTGATGTTTTCAAAAGCAGGAGTAATGAATTATTACTTGAACTGAGAAACACTGAACATTTTTAGCGGTTATTCTTCAAATTTCTTTAATTACCGAATTTTTTACCACCAATATAATAGAGTCGCCTCGCAGGAACATCTTTGATATGAAGCGATCCCTGCAGACAGGTTTTTTACAAACTCCTTTTCCTTTACGGGGCTCTTCCTTCCACATTTCCCGGACGTTCTCCAAAACTAAATTCATATGTCTGTCGAAAGCCTTCACCCTTCCCAATAATTTCTTGTTGTTGCGGCAGTTAATCAAAATTTGGGTGTGGTTCGTCACGGATTGTTGTAATATGGACAGAGGACCGACGTTTAATTCCATATCTAACTTCTTTTCTACCATGGAAGTCATGTTTGACGTTTGTGCAAGTTTTGTTCTCTATTTCTCAAATATTTCGAAAAGAAAATCTTGTTGTCATAGTAACGATATTCGGAATTCGAAGTTTCATCAAGCACCGCAATTGTCTGTCATTTTTAGACAGTATATTCATGGACTAATTACTCTATAGACTGGAATCGGGAAGGCTGAGAAATTGAGACAAGTTTCTGCGCTCTCTTGTGAGTGGAATAAAAACTAACCTTGTTGAGCGGGTGGCCTACTATACATATGATTTAATATTTGCTTTCAATCTGAGGTACCCATGAATAACTTAGCAAGCCAAAATGATACTTTTGACATACCTTGCTATTTATGAAATACCTTTCCGTGTAAAAAACTACAAAAATATAAATAGCTGCACAAATTTATATATTAGGGGCTTTTCTTTTACATAAAAAAGCAGTTGCAAATTATTCAGGGACTGTAAGCTCCATGTTCTTGAGCATAAGACAATGCACATCAATCATTCCATTGATCAAGTAGCTCTGAACTGCCTTAATTCTTGTGCTCCGAGGTGTCACAGCTTCAAAATTGTGGTCATCTGGATGTATTGTGACTAAAAAGGTGAAGATATTCTCTCTTCTGACATTCAGTATTGCGTCAGTCAGATATCATTCTTCCGCCTACAGGTACTAAGATGCAATATCAACCAAATTCTTTGCGTTGGATTAATATTTGACAATTGTGAAATTCTCGACTTCTAACCAAAACCGGAACTGGTCTTCTTCAGGGGCGCACAAAAAGGTTTAATTTCGATTCAGTGCTACCGTTTATCGTTAAGTACAATTTCTTGATACCGCATCACGTGTTTCTACAATCACGTCAGTAGAATTCTGTATTTACTAATTTTGGCCCTCTATTGATTGGAGTACGAACTAAAATTCTGGTTCAAGGTTGGCCATATAACTTCCAAGGGTCTGACAGTATTCGGCAATTCAAAATTTGGTCACGACCTGTGCAGGTATTTTGTAAAACGTATTACATAAACAAATGTGACATTTAATCATGGAGATTCAGTATTGGGGAAGAGACGAGCGAGCAGAAAACGAGCCGATTTTCGGACGCGCACTCCCCTCTCTTGTATGGCAAAAATAAAAAGCACTAAGAGAATACAACATATGTGTGACGACGTGCTCGGTATACTACACTCAGTACGCTTTGCTACACTAAAGGCCCCGAAGCCGCACCGGTTTCCCGTAGTCAAGATTGGAAAGTTTAAAACATAGTGTTTAAAACATGTTTACAACACCGAATTAAAAACATACCGTCTGATTTAAACAAAATGTTTTAAGCATGTTTTTTTGCTAATGTTTTAAATTCATTTTTTGTAATTTTAAGCTAGAAAAGATCACTTTTGATATAAGTGCTTTATTTTTATGTTTTAAACATATGTCCAGAGGCTGCTCGAGGTTCTCACTGCAATCAAAAACGATTTGCACAAAATTTTTCTAAAATCTTTCATTATGCTTTGACAGCAAGCATGGCCGCCTTGCATGGGGGACTCATTAGGAGCAAATCCCGCTTCAATTTGTCTATCCTACTGCAATGTTAGGTCAAAAAGCGATAGTAAGATGTCGCTATTTTATATGTTCATCATTCTTACATCGCATTTGCGAATAAATTGGGCAAGTCGTTTTTGGTCTGCAGTGGGAATGTCGAGCTACGTTTCTGCTGAAGAAGCCCCAAGCAGGGCTGAAACAGCTGTCCAGAGGCTGCTCGAGGTTCTCACTGCAATCAAAAACGATTTGCACAAAATTTTTCTAAAATCTTTCATTATGCTTTGACAGCAAGCATGGCCGCCTTGCATGGGGGACTCATTAGGAGCAAATCCCGCTTCAATTTGTCTATCCTACTGCAATGTTAGGTCAAAAAGCGGTAGTAAGATGTCGCTATTTTATATGTTCTTTAAACATATGGTTTTTTTTTGATAATGTTTTAAATTCTTTCTTTTTGTTTTAAGCTAAAAAAGAACGCTTTTGATATAAGTGTTTTATTTTTGCAACGTAATACTGTGTAACCAGAAGCTAATTGTTTACGATTGATATTTCACTCACAGATTAACTTTAATCCTTAGTTTATTCCCATATCCTTTGTTTTAATAATTGTAGACAATGGGTGGTATGAATAAAAATGAAGTATCTACTAATATTTCAAGTATTAGCATCTTCTACGTAGTATTTACTCTGATGCTGTAGTATCTACTAACTTCCGGCAGCACTGACTTCGTTTTATAAAGACTTCAAATCGAAGTAAACACTTCTCTAGGTGTAGTATGTGCTTCTGCAGTATAGTATTTTCTCTAAAATGTGTAGCATTCTCTCCTACTTCCTTTAAAACATATGGCATGTTTATTAATACGTTAAATAAATAAATTGGCGAAAGTTAATTAATTACAGTTATTATTAATAATTTTTGTCTATTGATGGTA
Organism: Prosopocoilus inquinatus; assembly: GCA_036172665.1. Lineage (NCBI taxonomy): Eukaryota > Metazoa > Arthropoda > Insecta > Coleoptera > Lucanidae > Prosopocoilus > Prosopocoilus inquinatus. Next base: position 51,028,048 of record CM069870.1, read on the forward strand.
AATGTAATAAATTTCAATATTTTAATGTAAAAAGATCAAACCTTTGTAATTCTAAATGTCACAATAAGCGTTTCGTGCAGGAATAAATAGTTGATTCTTAGTTTAAATATATTTTTTTTTAAATAATAATTGATGGAATTATTCAGAATTCGGAATAAATAAATTCATTATTTATTCTCAAATATTTTTTAATTTTATTGTTTACCCTGAAGTAGCTGTCAAATGTATAGCGAAATATTTACATTTATACTGCTTTTCTGAATCGTCTCATTAATTATTACAAATTTTTCGATAATTCTCAACAGACAGAAAAATTATATACTTTATTTAATATTTACAGTTTATACATATTAAAAAGTTCAATTTCTTATTTATAATAAATCTAAACTCCAGATCAAAATTAACAAACAACTATACAAGATTTTTTTTCTTTTTTTATATACATAGTCGTTATCTACACTCTTGTAAAAAAACAGATTAATGCAATATGTAGAAGGCTATGAGCAACAGATATAGATCACAAAAAATTAAAATGCATTGTTCCTTACATTGTTCCTCTTAATAATAGTGCGAATGTTCAACGAGTACACAAAATATCTTCAAATGAATTTTATCAAGCTCCAGAAGTAGAAACGAATTGCTATTAATTTGACAATAATAACTGAAGATTTTTCACAGCTGCCTGTTCTTTGATTAGCTCGTAACTTATTTTTTTCCAGATCTTAATGACCACGAAGTAAAAAACAACCAACAGTTCCAACGTAACTTTCATAGAGCAATACGGCTTATAACAGAAATTCTCTTAAAATCTTACAAAAGAAAATTAATTAAACAAAAAGAAATAATGAGTTTTCAAAATATTTTTTAAATTGATCTTCACTGCGTTCAACACTTTCTTGCTACATTAGCATTCATTATTAAATTTGTAAGTAATTTTTGTAGTAATAATAATCCTTTGACGAAATATTAAATTATTAGCCATGTTTTTGAAAGTGATCCAGTACAACATTAAGGCATTTACTTACCTCATATCACTGAATTAAAAAAAATACAAAATACATGTGTGTCCAGTTCAAGAAAAAAGTTGACTATCATTTATTATAATAGATACTAAAACAAAATGCAACTTTTACCAATTTGTAGTATTTATGGAGTGATTTTATATATTTCTTTCTTACTTAATTCAAATCGAACTGTAGTTATGTATGTCTTATGGCATATTTTATCTTGCACCCGGTATAGAAATGACAAGTTCAGGCTTTGTATAACTAGATTTATGGTAATTATTTTACACATTTATACTTATTTAAATATTTTGTAATGCAGTATAATTTCTTTTGTCATAATAAATTTTTCTAGTAGGCATCTGTGCCATTTTTCGCAAATACTTCTAATCGAAGTACGCAAGCTGAAGCTGCGATGGGACCAGCTTCGCTGACACTGAATTAAATACTTCAATTTTGAGTTAAAACTGAAGCATTTAGTAGCCGAAGTAAATACTTCAGAGGGAAGTAAACACTTCGTTCATTTCCACACGAATGCTATTTGCCGTAGTATCTTCCGGAAAATAATAGTACTTACTTCAGAGTGTAGCATCTTCTCAAAAACTGAAGTAAATACTACGAAAAAGAAACTTCAAACTGTAGCATTAGCATTTACTTCGTTTTTAAAATAAATAAAAAAGTATTTACTTCGATTTTAAGTACTACCTTTATAAAATGAAGTAAGTGCTGCCGGAAGTTAGTAGATACTACAGCGTCAGAGTAAATACTACGTAGAACATGCTAATACTTGAAGCATTAGTAGATACTTTATTTTTATTCATACCACCCAATGCGTGGCTGAGCCGATGACGTGATGACCACACTGTTGCTCTGATTTGAACTAAATTTTAATTGCATTAGATTGATTATAATCAATTCACTAATTATTACTGATCACTAGAATAATACTTACATTGTAAAATTTTAAAATACTTTTTCAATACTTAACCTTTTATTATTACATTAAGTTTTGAAACATGCTGGGTCCTCCGCTTCCCTGTTCATACTATGGGCTACGGGATGAGTTATTATGTAGCAAACTGGCTTGAATTTGTCAATGATAATGCAATGTTAGGTCAAAAAGTGATCGTAGGATGTCGCTGTTTAAACTATTTATAACGTTTTCGTTTCATTTGTCTTCATTGAATTTCTACCATGTGTCCCAAGGCCATATATTCGATAATTTTAAGGCATATACCTTCTGGACTTTCGGTTTTGCCGGACGTAATATCAACTTTGTTATTTTTAATGGAACTCCCTACATATTTTTACGTATTTACAATTTTTGTTTTCCAGTCTTGAAAGCCACGAGTCATGTATTTTAGTTCTAATGCGATCAAGTAATTTGAAAAAATTACTTCTTTGAATTGTATTTGATTTCTCTCAGTAGGTTATTACCAAATACTTCCTACCTTCTTTGAAAGTCATTTAAAACACCGCGACCGTAGATCCTAAATAAAACAATCTCTGCCTTAAATGATTTAAATTATTGTCAAAATACGTACATTATTGTTTTTTTAATTAGAGATCGAATTTGAATAAATTCTTCATTCTTTTTATACAAATATCAAAAAATAACAATATTATGTATCTTTTTAAGTGTTTAAGGGAAATTTAAAAATTTTTTAAACAGCTGTTTTTTTTCTGTTAAAACATGCTTAATTTAGGCTCAATTTTAAACATGTTTTAAACAAAAAAAACTGTTTAAAACAAAAGTTTCGTTCTTAAAAAAAAAAAAACCTTTTTCCAACCCTGCCCGTAGTATGTACACGCAAGGAGGTTAATAAGTACCGAAGGAGTAAAGAACGAGCAGAAAGCGAGCCGAATTTCGGACGGGCGCTCTCCTCTCTCGTGTGGCTAAAATAAAGAGCACTAGAGATTATAACATTCCAATAAAAGGTAAATATTCATACGAAATACAAGACTTCTGGTACTTTTCGGTTTGAATTAGACTTTCACTGGTTTTAAATTAAACTAGTTATGATTACTACTCTTTAAAACACTTTTTTTTAAATTTAGATGTTAATGTATGTGACACAATACACAATCTGATTTAATACAGGAAAATTCTGATTTGTTGCGGTTGATGACTTTGATTAAGATTTTTCGTTTAGTAACAATTGAGACGTTGATTTCAAATACAACAGAAGTCCAAAAATGAAATTTTTGAGAAAATCGATAAAAACTATTTATCTTAGTAACCATTAAACTTATAGTTTCCAAACTTTCAAGCGCTGTAAACCTGTATATGTGAGGTTTTTAAATGAAAAAATCACAGCAACATATTGTCGCTGTTCTAGTTAATGGTCGTTTCTCATTTTTTTCCAAAAACGGGATACTTTGATTAGTAATTAAAACTCGCGTTATTTTTTTATATTTTTGCCAAATGAACACAAATCTTCAAAAATTTAAATCAAAAAGAGAATAGTTCGATAAGTCGTATCTCACATTTTCCTAAAATTGATCTACCTATTTCATTCAACAATTAAAAATTGTGTTTTTTGTCAGTTCAACATAAATTTTAAAAAACGTAAACAATTTTTTTTGTAAGTGGTATCCTGCAATTGTAACATTTTTTTCTGGCTAAAAGTCGAATTTCATTTTTTCCACAATCGAGTCTGTGAGTCATTAAGTTATTGCAATTAAACCAACTTAAACATGCTTGTAATCATCTATTGATTGTTAACAATAAATTGCGTTATTATATTTTTGTTCTAACAAGTTGTATGTGTATCAGTATCTATTCTTAAAATTTTGTTCTTGTCTGGCTATTGGTCGTACCTCGACAAAACCTATATATGCATATCAATACATCTATCAAACGAATGTTCCTAACATATGTCAATTGCACATTTAATGATTATTTATTCATGAAAAAAAAAAAATAAGCTGCTCCCTCAAATAAACATTGAGTTGTAGGACTTTAAATTTTTCTGTAACAGTTTGTAATAGGTCTTCTGAAAATGTTGCTAATTTGAGATACGACCAATAGCCAGAACAGCGACGATATGACTACTATTCTTCCACAAATATCGCGTGGTATATTTGTAATACTATATTTAAGTTACTTAAGTCCCGATTTAGGTCGGAATTTCTTATGGCTTATTTTTGTAAAAAAATATGTTTTTTTACAAGTCCATTGGGTCAGAAATGTACTTAATCGGAAAGTAATATCTCTTTTGTAAAATATGGATCGACCTTCAATTGTTTAAGAGCCTCTGGCTTCAAATCTTTGAGTGATTTGATCTTTATAAGTCTTCAAACGGAGATCTCTATGGAAACTTCTTTGTCCATATTGTCATAATGTACTGAACTGATTTGTTATCAAGATTTGCCATTTACATTCCAAATCAGTCTTGTTTTAGGCATTAAGGGCCGTTTTCATAATCAGACTTAGTTACTTTATCCCAAGAAAATACTTTTGTTTCCCTATACTTAAAGTGACTTTAAATTCAAGCTTCCTTAATGTCTGATTATGAAAATGGTCGTAAAGAGGGACGCACTAATTGGAAAACCCTTTACCTGCTTTCTGAAGTAGAAAAGGCTATTCCTTACGTTGCTTTTATTTTTCTGTTAAATTCTATTACCTTACTTCTTTGCTGCAGTTAAAATCTGAGAACCAAATGACTTTTCAATGTTATGTCATTACTCATTAGTGTCAAATTTGAAGGGAAAGCTTAATTGACAAAACTAAAATTTCGGTAAAACCAAACTACTTGACAAAAAATCGTGCGAAATTTTAAAACCGCAATAGTACAGTAAAATACCGTGATTTTATTTTAACATGAAACATTGCTGTTACTATAGAAACTAATTCCAATTTCTAAAAATATCGATGCATGATCGTCGTTAAATTTGTCCTAGTTTTGGAACATCTGTCAGGCGATGACAGCGGAAAGTTTTAAAAACTTGTTGCGATGTTTGCTTTGAATTAAAGAATTCCTGTTTTCCTTATGTTTTAAGTTTACGTATTTCGTACAAGAATATACTTATCTAATATAACTGAAAAAGCCGCTATTATTTTGCAGCACAATATATTGAAATCACTAATAATAGAACAAATTCATGTCATCTCATATTCTATTTTAAAAAGAACAGTTTCTTTTACAAATTGTAAACAATAGCTGCTTTCCAATTACGAATTTCAAGCACCTGAGATGATCTGAACTGATCTGAGAACTACACTTCTGAAATTTTAATGGGAATGCTGCATAAGTCACATAAGCGTGATATATGCGTAGTCATAGATACAGGTGAGTGAGGGGACGGGGGAAAGTAAAGATCAGGTCAAGTGCGTTCCCGACCCTGAATTTGGAACATTTTGGATTAGTTCGCTCCGAGTAGCTCATTTTGGCGATTGGAAAGCGGCTGTTGCTATAGTTTCTCATAGCGTTTTTCACTCGCCGCTCTAGTATGCACTGAGTCTATCTGCATCTCGTTTTAATACATAAAGCTGAACCGAGATGGGGTACACTCAGTGCACATCGGTGCAGCCAGCTGAAAACGTTATCAGATTTGTACGTAACAGCAATGTTTTGTATTAAAATAAATGCACGGTATAAGTAGAGTACAGTAGAAGGAGAGTACAGTTACAGAACAACATAATGTGAGACAATAGGCGTTTACGATAATTGGAGCGGTACATGGATCGGGGTGGAAAAGTAAGATACAATGCGTTTAATACAAGTAAGAGTGAGAGAATATATTATCCGGTATATACCGCTACAATTATCGTAAACACCTAATATGATAGAAAATCTAAAAGACTATTAGCTGTTCACTTTATAAATTCAGAGAAGGTCCTGTTAGGGTGACAGTTTTGTTGGTTATATTTTCGAAAACTACCACTGCCACTGTTGCCAGCACGACTACTGCAAAATTAAGAAGTATCGTCCCCAGCGCAAACAGTTGATAATTATTTATTTTTTCATTAAAAAAGTAATTACACGCATGGGAATTTAAATAGCAGAAACTTCTTGCTCTTACTGATGACTTAGAACTTTTTCCGTGGTCATTTGGAACTCATTTAGAATTCTGTCTGTTTCTTTCACCACCTCCTACAATGCGCATACCTTTAGTTTCTTCTGCTAATATGGTCCTTTATTAAACGCCTTCACTATCGCACGTGTAGTTCCGTCACTTATAACTTTTAGCATTTTGACGACATTATAATAAAAAAATATTTGTTTTAAATTACTTTTTATTTTAATTATGCTACCGTAGTCCACGTTGTCTACGCATCGGCAACACAGTCATTATTTCTTTCAGGTCAGATTTTGACTTCCTTCCTGCACGTAACTTAACGAAAAAAAGAACATAACCCTTTAAAATCTAAATAAAAGGTGAACAGCTAATAGGTAATATTACTAAGAAGATCACAGCGAGCCAGTTACAAGAAAGCATAAACAGAAATTAACGGCGATTAAAATAATCACTTAAAAAATATAAAGATTTATTTATTATGGCCCGATCTTGCCACCTCCTAATAAATTTAACCATGGGTTAATACGCTTGGACACCTTTGTGTCTATAGTGGTTTCCTAGGATATTAACCGACGGTTGAATCTCTATCAGCAGGTGGCAAGATCGGGCCATAATAAATAAATCTTTATATTCCTTAAGTGATTATCTTAATCGCCCTTAATGTTTATAACAGGCTCGCTGTGATCTTTTTAGTAATGTTACCTATTAGCTGTTCACCTTTTACTTAGATTTTAGATGGTTATGTTTTTTTTTTCGTTAAGTTACGTGCAGGAAGGAAGTCAAAATCTGACGTGAAAGAAATAATGACTGTGTAGCCTATACGTAGACAACGTGGACTACGGTGGCATAATTAGTAAGGTCGAACTTAAACCTGAAAATTGAAAAGCTTTCAAAAAGTTTTAATTCGCTTGGAAAATAGTTAAAAACTTCTTGTGATATTAGTAGATACAAATGATACAGTTGCAGCCTTTGAAAACTGGTATGCTGAAAATTAACATCAACGTCAAAAATTCGTAATTTTGTAGTGCGTAAATCAAACCTTCATCATCATTTACATGTCAGTGCCAAATGTAACAAATCCATAGCAGCATTCAGAGTAATTTGAGTGACGTTTAGAAACTTCAGATTTAGGATCAATTTACATAGCCGAAACGTTATATTTGTCAAAGTGTACCAGTTTTCAAAAGCCGCGGCTGTACATAAAAATCAAGTTTGCTTCTAGTGTTTTTATTATGGACAGTATCACTACGGATAAATTTAGTTTTGTTGTTAAAAACATATTAAAAACAAATGTTATTGTGAGCTTTATAAAGGTCAATGTGTTAATAGAAGATTTAAGTGCTTTAATGGCGTTGGTGTAATTCATTTATTTAATGTTTAATTCCCTAAGTTTTGAAATATCGGTTTTTGCTTTATTAAAGGCACAAATAGAAAAAAGTGTATAAAATACTCGTTACAGAAAGCTATTCAAGCCCACGTCCCTTCCATCATTCACATATCATTTGCGATGCAAACAAATATGGATAACCGGATATTTACAATTTTTGAAATACAGCAATATAAAAACAAGCGTAGTAGTTTACCTATTAAACAAAGTTACATTAATTATTGTATAAGAGTGGAAAGAAAATTATAACATTCTTAGTGGAATATGTTCCAAACGCCATGAGGTTGTTTCTTGAAAGTTAAACGGAGTTAGCTTTATAGAAGTTCTCAATAGTTAGTAAAAGACCGATCAACATATAAAGAAAAAATGAACTATATGTGAATCTGAAAGTGATTCTGTTTTTAAAAAGTGATTGTTGACATTTAACTTTATTTGGTAGGGTAGGGAAATAAACACGACGTGACGTGGGCCTAGATTTTAAGCTTAAACTTTATAAATTTGTATGTTATATGAAAAAAAATGATTGAAATACCTTTGAAATAGAATACTTGTGTGCTGAGATAAAGAAAAGATAACATTTCAGGCAAGGAAAATGAAATTCTAAGAGCCTTTGAAGACGCAAAGTAATATTCAGACAATGTCATACTTACTTACTAACGGCGTTTTCGATTGTTTGTGTGTTTCGTAAGCGTGTGACGACCCTAACATATGTTTTTTTTTTAATGGAACACCATGTATGTTCTACTATTAGATGTCTCATTATCAGTGGACGAAAATAATACCAGGTTTTATTGACCTAAAGTTTATCGTTTTCATGATAATACACCGGTAAACAACGGTAAAATTCGTTACTCCATAAATTAGTTATTTTGTAATATCTGAATTGAATTTTTTCCGGGTATCTTACACAGGGTGATACACAACGCAAATTACCATTTTTCTAAAAAAATATAAATGGAACATCACATATAGTTGAAAACATCCCTTACTAAGGTTTCCAATAGTATAAGCCTTTTTACGTATAGCTTTTAAACTTTGAACGTAGAAAGTTTTTAAATTTGTATCTTTCAAATGCCAACTGTATTGTAATTTAATAAATGAAATGGGATTTCGTTTTGTTTCTAACGCATACATTTGGTAATAACATTGTTAATAACCTTGGTAATAACATTGGTAATAGTAGATGTATTTTAATGTTTGAACCAACATTTAGAACACAACGTAGAATTTTTTTAAATTAATATCTTTAAAATCTTAGTTACTCTTGTAATTTAATAAACAAAATTGAAATTTTTGTGTTTCTACAGGCGTAAATTTCAACTTGTAATGACGTTGGATGTTCCGTAGTATTTTAATAAGCATTTAAAATCCAGTAACATTTAGATTAAAAACTATCCATTCTGTTTATTAAGGAATAAAGAAATTCCTAACAAACAGAATTTACCATATTATGGTGGCGGAAATCCACATTTTCTAGAAATTTTTCACACAACTAACGGTCTTTTAATAACTGCAGTCGTGTGTTATCACTCTAGTCATGTTTTATTATCGGTTTGAATTATGTGAGACGATTCTTACCTTCTGTTTCTGCTGTAGAATTATTTTTTGTAATTTTTGATAGCGATTAAAAATATGTGCTTTAAGCATGATGAATCATATTACAATATTGACACTTGAAAATGATTTAATTAAATAGTTAATTCAATAAATAAAATGCGTAAGAATTTTGAGTTGTTACCCGAACTTCCATCTGATTTCATTATTTTTTACACCAGAATATAAATGGGTTTAGTGAATCTTCTACGGACGTCGTATTTGTATGTATCATGTTTGTACTATTAATAAATTTTTATATATTTTTAATCGCAGAATTAAAAATGTATAAAATAAATTGGATTACATTTTAAACATGTTGGTTAAATTAAGCTTTTCTTTTGTTAACTAAGATTTATGTTATTGCTTTTGTAGTATTTTTTATATTTCGTACTATGAATACATTGCAAAATAATTGAACAATGATATGATTATAAAGAAATTAAATTTAGTTCAATTTAAAACTTTTTTAATTAAAAAAAATCGGTGTGTTGTAAATGTTGGTTCAAACATTAAAATAGATCTACTGTTATTATTGTTATTATTACCAAGGTTATTAACAATGTTATTACCAAATGTATGCATTAGAAACAAAACAAAATCAAATTTCATTTATTAAATTACAATACAGTTGAGATTTTAAAGATACAAATTTAAAAACTTTCTACGTTCAAAGTTTAAGAGCTATACGTAAAAGTCTTATTATATTATATTATTATTATATTATTGAAAACCTTAGTAAGGGATGTTTTAAACTATGTGTTCATATACAGTGCCTTCCATTTAAATTTTTTTAGAAAAATGGTAATTTGCGTTGTGAATCACCCTGTGTAAAGTACCCGGAAAAAATTCGAGTTGATCGTATATTTCGGTTTTTAGTAATTAAATAATGTATCCACCAAAATTTCAAGCAAAATATTTAAAAATAAGTAATTTGTGGAGTAATAAATGTTGCCATTTTTTACTTTTATTTTTAATAATATAAAAGGTGTTCCATTTAAAAAATCATATGTTGCGGTCGTCACACTCTTACGGAACACTCTGTTTAAGTCTGAATAATTTTAGATTATGCATCTAACCGATATGTATATTATTGCGCACAAATTAAAAAAAAAATCAATAGTAAGGCCACAATCTTCCGCCCACGCACTATTGGCCCAGCCTGTATATCTTCATAAGTGACCGCCAGGTTCAAAGGTCGGAGAACCTCACTGATTCCAAACCCTAACAAATAAATTAAATATAAACCTTATCACCAAACCCAGGAAAAATAGAATTATGCCATTATAATTATTGTTATTTTATCTAAATTTAAAACCGAAAAAAAATCGCAATATTTGTATATAATTAAAGTAAGATCAAAACGTGAAGGAAAATATTTTCGAAGATGAAAAGGTTTCCGCCGCGTATGTTTAGATGACCATATCACTTATATCGGAACCAATTCCCAGTTGCTTTTATCAAAGCTTCTATTATATATACTCTTCCATCCGTTTTGAGCACAAGTTCTCTGCCTTGATAAAAATATGTATCGATTCGGTGAACAGGTAGCACTCAACCGAATCAACACTTGTGAAAGAATTCATATTATCGTTTAGCGCATGACATAGCACGCCAATTTAAATAACGAAATCCTTTGTGCTACGAGAAATCATTAAATTAATATGGAGTTTGAGCTGGTGTGTACTATTGAAATATTTAACTGTTTTAGGTCTGGTTCAGGGCGAAAATATTTCATGTTATCAATGTATAGAAAACACAAACATCGAATGCACTGAAGGAAAACTTTTACCTTGTGCAACAATATATGATAGGTGCGTTACGCATATTACAAAAGATGGTAAGTTACATGTTTATAACATCCGTTCAAAAACCTTGCCGTTTAGAGTTGGCTTTGATTAATTAAATCATGATGATCAATGATCAATTCATGAAAGAATACATCCATACATAATGATGTATTTCCGAGACATAAAAATTCGCACGTAGTGTTGGTTAACGTAGTGCAATTATTTGAAACAGACGAGTAATGTATATGACGTGCATGTATTCTTTCATGAATTGAACAGTATATAATCGACAATGAACTATTCAAGTAACATAAAATCAGTCTTGGCGTACTTCCGGTTGTACGTTGATGCTCTAGTACAGTGATTCTCAACCTTCTTAGCGCCGCCACCCCCAAATAGTAAATATAAATCAAAATTAATATTTCAGGACCTACCTCCTACAATTTTATGTCGCTGTGTTTATAGCGATGGGTATGATTGTTTCTCATTAAATGATTTCATTATTGTGTAGGCTATTTTCGCGGCCCCCTTTAGTATCACCGGGACCCCCAAGTGGTCGCGACTCACAGATTGAGAAACGATGCTGTAATGTAATTATGTAGCGCTTTCGATTGGGCTTCATCTCATCTCTTATTCCATGAAGTTAAAAGGAGGTGAAGATACACACGGAGAAAAATAAAATATTCAATCAAAAATACATTCAGTTAGAAAAATTTTTCATTCATCTATTAGCAATGATGTCTATATAGTAATTGAATCAAGAGTAAAAAATGTTAAATTATTTTAGATGAGTCAACTCTTATTTCGTTTGAGACAAGACATTATGCTTGTCATTTCAATGTACAAAAAACTGATACAAAAGTCAAGAATTTCAAACTGTTCACGCAAATTGTTAGAAGCAACTACTGAACGCTTCTTTAATATTTATTTATTAAATATGTTTATTTTCAAATATTGTAACCAACAAGTATAAATGGTTATACCAAATTGATTTGGCATGTTCATATGTATAATCAAAAACTGGAATCTTAATGACTATTTGGTCTGCAATTTATTACTCCTATTATTTTATTAATACTTAGCAGTTAAAATATAAACAGTTTCACGTTCCAATTACTTTACACACATCTATTCGTGATTCATCTTAAGGTTACATGGTTATAACGACGATAATACCGATACCTTGATGCACGATGACGATAATCAGTAAACAATCCAATTGATATAGTGAAAGTATTCTCCAGTGTTTATTTATCTGTTACTGTTACAAATATTCCTATGGACGACGCTTCAAACAATGACACCTTTTCTATCCCTTGCATTACAAATGAAGATATCTTACGGAGCATATCAAAAATGAAAAGCAAGAAAATTTCCGACTGTGATCAAATACCATCGTTTATGATAAAAGATTTTTGTCAAGTTCTTATTGAACTCCTAAATATGTTTATTTCATTTAGCGCCGATGAAGAACACTTTTCTTTCTATTTGGAAAATAGTCAGCACACTCCAGTGTTTAGTCTCTGATGTGCGTAATTATCGACCAATTTCTATTCTGTGTAATTTCTCCAAAATCTTTGAAGAAGTTACTTACGATAAATTGTACGATGCTATTCTCCCAAAACTGTCATCATTTCAACACGTTTTCATGTAGGGGAAGTCAACAGTCACGAATTTAGCTTATATTGTACAGAAAATTAGCACATAATCACCAAGCTTAAGAATTGGGCCCACTTAGTACCGACGCTTTTCACGCCGAATGTACTGTTCACTCCTTCCACCTTTGCGCGGCTGCGATATTTCTAATTGTCATTGAATGGAGAGGGAAGATATTGTCACGATAAGGATTTAATTTTTAGCTTAAAATTAATAATTATAAAATGTAAAGGAGTCGCGACGAAATATTTCCGCGAGGAATAAAGTAGAACAATTAAGACAGCAATCTTGCGAAATCTAAGCTACAAGCGGTTCACGTTTCATAACAAAACACGCGCTATATGTGGGACAAATTAATACAACAGGTGACGAAAGGAGAACACAGAAACATGTCATAACAGTCGAATAGACAGATTTTCGCCTATATAACGTACGGAAGAAGATGGGAAGGCAGTCGAACCCGACTCCGGTAGGCTGAGTGTCTACTGTAAGAAGGGCAGCCGCCCTCGCAGTCGAACCAGCCGTCGACTCAAGTAGGCCTAGTGCCAACTTCCCCAGGAGGACCTTCCTCACCAACGCCGTGCAACCGCCACCCGCATCAGGACGCTGCCCGTTCCACGGAGGCATCCTCACCGACGCCGTGCGGCCGCCGCCGCGTCGGGACGCTGCCCGTTCCACTGAGGCTAACCACGTGACATGGTGGAGGCGCCTAAAGTCCCAAAATAATACGTCGTGACGATAAGAAGGGGATGCCAGGTCCATACCAAACAAGATCAAACGCAGCAAAGGAATCACCGTTTCATCCACCTCATCGCAGTACAGAAGTCGGATACGAAGAAAAGGAAGTTTTTAGTCCCAAAATAGCACTCTCAAGGTCACCGAGGAAGGAAACCACCGAGCGAGAAAATGGCCAACAACAAATTCAGAAGCGTTCAATGAACATTTTGTAAGAAGTTGCATGGAGAGACGAAACGTGTACAAGAAAGAAAACAAACAGCCTAGGTATGAAAATAATATTTATAATAATCAAGGAAATAAGAATTAGGAGCGGTGAAATAACGAGAGTCCAGGGAAATGATGAAATGGGCGAGTTCAAAACAGCAAAATTAGAGATAGGCAGTATAATTACGTAAATAGATGTAACTACCAATTTTAGAAGAAGAAGAAACTAAATAATGATCCTATGTAACATAATCTTATATGTAATACTAAGTTAAGGAAATAAGCATCAACCAAGGGAGAATGGAAACCTTCGAAGCCAGATTTCAGCATGCAGGAAAGAAAATACAATGGATAGAAGAATGGAGCAAAGAGAGAAGGAAAATTTGAAGTAATGACGGAGAAGATTAGAGACGTTTGATTTTTTTATTGTGGTAATGCCACACAGCAACAGTTGGACGAGTAAATGGCGAAAGATGATGACATCCGAAGGACTATCAAGAAATTGACGCGCGGACTACAGGCAGAATTACAGGAATTTGGAACCAATTCAAAAACAAGTTAGCAAGAAGTAAGACAGTTGAAGACACAGATAGGAATATGGAAAATTCCAGCATTAAGCTATCTAACACCACACATCACAAACAAACATTCATATCTTAGGTAGCTCAATGAAGCACTCGGATATCCTGTCCACAGAAGAAGAAGATTTCGACAAGATTCCCTTGTCCCGGCCTAAAGGAATAGAAAGTGCACTCATCCTCCTGGCCATTTGGACAACGTTGAAATTTTTTGTGATGAAGCCGACTTCTTGGATACAACCTGTATACACAAACCTGTCCGGATGTATCAACCCAAACTGGAGCCTCAGGATCATCAAAATGAGTAAATCAGCAGATGAAGAATTTAAATATGTGAGTTATGCTAAGAATTGAGCATTATGTTATTTAAAGAACTGCTACAGCATTTAAGGCAACGCCAGTCCACTGTCTTCAAGAGATGCACGAAGTAGTAGTATATGTCGCTACAATTGCATTTGTTATTATTATGATTGCTTTAAATATAATGTTGTTAAAGAGATTACTAGGCAGAAAAAGAAAAGAAGAAACTCGAAGAAACAGGACCGGGCCATCCTGTGAAAAAGAAGGAGACGCATTAAATGGACCAAACCATAAGCTGCATCAAGGAAAAGACCCTCTGGATCGTGCCAAGTCCTCCTTGAGCCACAAGGTTGGGAAACTCCATTAGACGCTCCGAAGAAAGAAGCAATCAACATTAGAAAGAGTATACGAAGATATAGAAGATATAGATATAGAAGAAAATGTGCCGTCAGAAAACCAAAACGAACATGCTCCCTGCCAAGCCAATCGTCATCCCAAATCCTGGCTGAAATACGAAACGGAGGTGAAGAAATTACCAAGGTATCATTAAATGACTTATGCTTACGTTTTATTTCAACAGAACATTGAAAAAATTAAATGTCAAGGTGGTAAATACTACGTAATATAAGAAGTACGCGCCGCGAACTATAAAACTTTAGCAAACTCAACGGTTTTCTTTTTCAAGTGCAACGCGCGGGAATTGTTTCGTGACCTTACGCAACAGACAGTTTTCCGCGTGACGCGAGTTATTCTTGTGCGGGGACGCACAAGCTTAAAGGGGAGGGAAATGTCACGATAAGGATTTAATTTTTAGCTTAAAATTAATAATTATAAAATGTAAAGGAGTCGCGACGAAATATTTCCGCGAGGAATAAAGTAGAACAATTAAGACAGCAATCTTGCGAAATGTAAGCTACAAGCGGTTCACGTTTCATAACAAAACACGCGCTATATGTGGGACAAATTAATACAACAGGTGACGAAAGGAGAACACAGAAACATGTCATAACAGTCGAATAGACAGATTTTCGCCTATATAACGTACGGAAGAAGATGGGAAGGCAGTCGAACCCGACTCCGGTAGGCTTAGTGCCTACTGTAAGAAGGGCAGCCGCCCTCGCAGTGGAACCAGCCGTCGACTCAAGTAGGCCTAGTGCCAACTTCCCCAGGAGGACCTTCCTCACCAACGCCGTGCAACCGCCACCCGCATCAGGACGCTGCCGTTTCCAAGAAGGATCATCATCACCGACGCCTTGTTGCCGCCACCCTCATCAGGACGCTGCCCGTTCCACGGAGGCATCCTCACCGACGCCTTGCCGCCGCCACCCTCATCAGGACGCTGCCCGTTCCACGGAGGCATCCTCACCGACGCCGTGCTGCCGCCACCCTCATCAGGACATCTCATCGCAATTGCTGCAGCCCTCGAGATTGCCCTGGATCCGGTTAGTCGAATCGTCGGGTCTCTTCAACCCCAGCACGGAGGGATTCCTCATCCTCGCTGTCGCAGCCGACCCGTCGCGATTTCCGATAATTACGAAAACGCACCCCCGCACATTTAAAGATCGTCCGCCGATAGATAAAAATATTCATTTAATAAAGGTATACATTGTTTTGGTAAACTGTGTTTTCAAGCTCTACCACTGAGAACCCGCTACCTACCCCTAACCACGTGACAATATGCGACTTAGTTCAGGTTTTTTCTTCGACGATTAAATGATTTAAATGTATTTAATCGTCAAAACGTTCGCACATCCTAGAGAGATAATAGAAGAAAGTTTCTCTTTGAAAATATAAAAATGCATGTAATAGTCGCTGCAAATCACCACATACTTTAAATATTTAATTGCAAACAATAAAACCGCCTACAAGGCGACAGTATTTTGCTCGATGCAGCCACATGAGATAACTCCCTTCTAAATACTGCGGGCGGATCTAGTACAGTCCGAGTGTTAAATTTTCGTACTGAGCGCGGAGCAGGTGGCCGGATTTCTTTTCCTTGATCATCACATCATCGGTTTGAGTCCTAATTTGTTGCATTTTATGTAATCTTATTTAACCCTGAGATCAAATTATGTGCAGTACAACCGTTTCCAGTCTATTGAATTTTCTTCAACATCGGGAGTTCCGCAAGGTGCGAATTTAAGTTCACTCTTGTATATATTATTTGTAAAAGATGTGTGACCAGCTTGCAACTCCCGCGATAGCATACGCTGACGACTTAAAACTCTATCATTGGGTAAAAAACGGTGATGATGCTTTGCATTTCCAAAATAACATCAACATGGTTGTCGAATGGTGTTGTTTATTTTTATCCATAGTAAGTACATAAAAATAATAATCGTATGGAACTAGCATTGCCGTCTACGCCTAATGGAATTCTAAGGTAGGCAACATTGCTTCGGGTAAGAGTGCGGGAAAATACATGTACCCGGTTGAATTCCGGTAATTTTGTAAAGTAGGCTGGTATTTTCTAATAACGCATTTTTCTATAGGAATTGACGGTTACTTGCCCTTAGGTCTCATGTTCGTTGCCTAACTTACATTGCCACCACGGTTGCACGGTTTAAAGTCTTCTTCGGTAGTGTATATGAGTGAATAACACGAAAAGCAAGATATGCAAAATTATTTAGATGAGAGAGATAGAATATTACCCAGAAAACACAAAGGACAATTTAATCTTAAGTCATAGCTAACTCCAAACGTGAGAGTTTCTGAACGCTCTTTACTTTATGTCATTAGAACATTGTAAGTAGTAATTTATAATAGATTTAAGAATGTTTAAGTCTAATCTATTAGACTTGGTTCAATTTTTGCAATAGAAATTTGGAATAAGAAATTTTTGCTGCAGATACGGTTCCATTTATCCAGATAATTTTTGATGGTTACAAAAGTATTTATTTATGCATATGTAACATGTGATCATAAAGTCTAATCACCCCAGTAGGCGAAAACGTAAGTCTTTTCTTAATGTGCTTTGACATGTGCCGGTTAAAGTAAATCTCATTTTGATTAAGAAATGTTCTAAGAAAAGGCATACGGCTAGGGCGTGGATAATAATTTATCCTAAACGAGCAGAATTATCCTGAAAAAGTTGTCAATCAACATACAGCGAAAGTCGAGTTAAATTGATTTACAGCATGCAATTATAATTGCAAATTTTGTGACAATCAATAATGTTCCCTAATTTTATGACTTGTGTCAGTTCCGAACTAATTAAATTTGTATGCCATTTCAATTAGGAGTATGAAATTTTAATTTGTGAGAGCGACCCACGTGAAGTCTGAAACAGTGAAGAGGAATGTAATCGTATTGCTGTGATTAATATTGGGCCAATTTCGTAGTGATTGATATACGTTTCCTAATCGTGAAATTGCCACGGTTTCGGCCCTCCAAATTAGTTCGGAGACAAATGTCAAAGGTGAATGGCATTCGGCGGTTTTTAATTAAAAAGATCCTAAACGAGGCTAATGCAAATTTCTAAATGCAGTCGTATCATTAATACCTACACATACATTTCTTTTAAATAGATATCAAATTTTGTTCTATAAATAAATGTTACTGCTAATATTTAAAAAAATCCACCTTTATAGGTTACATTTTTATCTGCAGTTGCGAGCATTACATTTTGATCGTTACAATCAATCAGTATGTTAGTTTAAATTCCAGAAATAAAAAAAAATCATCTTTTGTCTTACAAGAAAAGTGTCGAAAAAAAGTACATTTTGTAGTATATGTTAAACATAAATCTCTGTATTTTTAATAAATTATACGAGCCCTAAGAATTATATGTTAGAACAAGCAGAAATTTTTCATAAAAATGCTAGTTTAGTTTACTCAAAGATTTTTTTTTTAATTTGAACTGAAAATAAGCAATTAGTAGTATTTTCAATGTCGTTGTGAATTATTTTTAGGACAAAATTATCTTTTCTTTAATTTATTGCAATTTATTTAAATATTTATGTTCGAAAACACTGACAACTAAATATTGGAACAGGTTTAAGCTTTTTCACTTTTCCACAATTGTATCGCTAAGGCAGCTTTGAAACAAAACGAGCCTGTTTTGTCAACAATCTTCTGTCAAGTACACTACTGTCGAAAACTTTTAAGACGAAAAGCAATAAATCTGTTGGAATTTGAGCCTTATTGAAATAGCCCGTTTGAATTTAGAACCTTCTGCATTTGAGCCTCCCCGTTTCTCTCCCCCACTCTTGTCCAGGGGATGAGCAGGGTCATAAACAAAGGGAGGACCTAAGAAAGTGAACTGCTTGAAACCAGTTTGAGACATCGGCAGTCCGACTCGACGCGGGGGTCTAAATCGAAGCGTTAAATGTTCCGCCGCTTATACGTGATTTTTAATGAATCAGTCTAATATCGCCACGGTAACAACGCGAATATAATTCCACAAGCTGATAACAGTTCTTTCTTGAAACAACAATTTAGTTGATTTGAATTAAATAGAAACATGACACGTCTCTGCAGCACACTCTCTCGTTCGCATCGTGTCCGAGCATCGCAATCAACCGCGACATTATTGTGACGTCCTGACGAATGCATTATTACTTTGGCTTACCGATTGTTCACTATCAGGTAGACGCGCTGCGGCGGCAAATATGTTGAAGCGTATACAAAATCTATTTATAACATTGCACCGCTTCGTTGCAATAGTAAAGTTTTACACTTTTTCTGTCCGCCATGTGGTCATAAAATTCATTTACGAGAGCAGGTAATCTGTTAAGCATTGAATAAGGAAATTCCAGGTAATGAGAACTGCATAATTTATAATGTATTACGACAGTAATTATTAATAAAATTAATTAAGGTACACAGTTATATTTTCTGAAGTCATGTTTAGTTTGTTAATTGTTTTTAGTTTAATGTTAATAAAAATAATACCTATCCGGGCTTTGTTATATTCTGTGTTTTTATGATTCAATTTAGATTATCATATTTAAATTGTTAATAAAATTGAAAGATATTAAATCAAAATGTTTTAAACTGCCATAAGTTCGGAATGAGTTTAAATTTAAATTTAAGTTTGAAAATGTTATTGTTGTTGAATAATAAATAAACGATCAGAAAAGGAAAATAATTTGTATGTTTCATGTGGTGCAATTTAAAATTTCCAACGCTAATGTAGATCAAACTATTATACAGTCAAACAAAACGAGCTAAATAAACCACAATTATTTTATTATCCTATTTTTTCTATATAAATCGAATGAGTAACAAAGTTTTTTTTTATAAAACATTAATTTTTAATTGGACTTATGGCCGTTTTCATAATCAGACTTTAAGGAAGCCTTAAGTCAATTTAAGAATGGGGAGGCAAATCTATTTTTTTAGGTTAAAATTACTTTAAATTTAAAGTCCTATTATGAAATCTGACCTTTCTGTTATATTAATTAATTCATGAAAACGTAAGAGTAACGTAAGAATATTCTTAAAAGTGATGCAAATTTCTGTTCATGAAACCGGGAATTTAAATACAAATTGAGGAATTTAAGCATCTAATAAGAAAATGAAAATTAATACTAAGTAGGATATTGTCCCTAATATTTAACCCTCTTTAATTATCTCGCGCAGAAAGGATTTTATACCTCTACATCCCATTACATTTGTAAAATGTTGGTATTCTGGAAAATTTCCGGTAATACCGTATATTATCCCAATTTAGTGTGTAGGTACACATACAAAAATCAATAGTAAAAGTAATACAAATTGTAGTCAGAATGAAGACATAAACAAATTGTAGCAAATATTCGCACAATATGGACTATTTACTACAATTGTGCTAATATTTGCTACAATTAGTTTGTCTTCATTTTGATTACAATGTGTATTACTTTTTACTATTGATTTTTCTCTGTGTATAAGAAGCTGCGAACTAATTATCCTTTAGCATTGAACCATTTCTTGTGTCGGAAACTTTTGTTTAATTTTGTTGTGAAATGGAACGCAGAACACATACTACTGAAAGAGATAGTTCCATTGTATATTGTCATAGGACCAACGATGCCTGTTATTATTACTGGAAACCCGTAACCAATATTTATTTATTGAGCTTGCCGCCGGCCGTACCGTAAAAGCAGGTCAGCCGGCTAAATGTTGATAACGTTCATAATTGCAAAGCAAGGATATTTGTACGGCCAGGGTATTTCATTTCGTCTTAAAACTTTTCGACATCCCTGTACTAAAGTTGGTACCTCATTCTGTTGCCATCAAAACCGAGTTATTTGAATTATTGTGATAATAATGGGACGCTGGAAGCCAACTTGAAAGCGCACGCAGGCAAAACAAAGCGTGAAATGTCTAATGAATTAACTGTGGCAATCACCACTGTTTTCAATATAATAAAAAGATATGGTGAAACGGCAAGTGTTGATGTTCGTCGAAAGAGCAGGATGTCCCAAAATCGTATTTGAAAGAAGCGCAAGACACTTAATCAAAATCTGTAAGTCGGGAAGAAGAAATACGGTGCGAGAAGTTACTACAAGGTGGAATGCAGAGACAGGGATGAACGTTTCTAGAGAATGTTGTCGAAAATACATCCACAAAGGTGGTCTAAGCTTTTATAAGGCATGAGTTAATATTTATTTAGTGTGCAAAATTTTTATCTTTGCACTTATTGCAATTTACAGGCCAAAGAAAAGCCATTACTAACAGCGAAACAGAAGAAGAATCGTTGCGTTTGGGTTAAATCTAAACTTTCGTGGTCTAAAAATGACTGGAGTAAAGTCATTTTTAGTGACGAAATTAAATTTGATGTTTATGTGGGCGATTACAGTAAACGAGTAATTCGAGACAAAACAGAAGCTTTCCATAAAGATTGTCTTAAACGAACAGTTAAGTTCCCACAAGGTGTTATGGTTTGTGGATGTATGTAACCCAAGGGGCTGGGCACTTTAAAATTTATTGAAGAGACTGTAAACGCAGAGAAATATAAAAATATTCTTCAAAACTCGTTATTACCAGGTGCTGCAAAATTATGTCCGGATGGCGATTACATACTCCAATAGGACGGTGCTTCATGTCACACAGCAAAAACGGCAAAAAAAATGGTTTGGGGACAATGGTGTTAAAGTTCTGTCACGGCCCTCCAGTAGTTCGGATTTCAATCCGATAGAAACACTGAGGCACAAAATGAAACAAAATTTAAGAAACAATCCTTAACGAGCCCTACCTCAATTACGCGTTAAATTGAAAGAAATTTGTGATAGTTTTATACCCGAATTTTGCAGAGGTCTTGTCGATACTATGACGCATAGACTTCAGGCAGTTATTCGGGAAAAAGGGGATGTTACATGTTATTAAGTTATTTTTAAATTGTTCAATCATACATGTTCCAACATACTGTTAACTGCTTATTTAGACTTTAAATTTAAAAAATGTTTAGAAATAAACTAAACTAGCATTTTTATGAAAAATTGCTGCTTGTTCCAATATGCCGCGTGTCTTGCGCCATGTGCTCACCTTTCTAGAATCTTTATTTATTAATCGATTAACCTGAATTTTATTTTATTATTTTAAATGGAATACCCTATATATTACATATTTAAAATCACTGATCATTACGAGTATGAATACGTATCAATTGTTAATTTTGGATTCCATGACAACGAAAAAAAAAACTTTTTTATTTTTCAATCTAGAGAGCTATGAATCGCATTTTTTTCCATCTAATGCGATCAAGTGTTTCGAGAAAATCTCTCCTTTGATGGTATTTTCATTTTTAACATTTTTACAGTATTTGAAATTTTCAGTTTCAAACAGTATGTCGAAAAATTCCATTTTGTTTAATTTATTGTCTCCAAAACTCAGGTTAATCGATTAAGAAATGAAGATTCTAGAAGGGTAAGCACTTGGCGCGGGACACCCCGTATAGTTGTTAGGGCTCGTAAGTCGGGAATCAGATTTTGAGATTATGTTTTTTTTTTCTCTTTACAACGATGTATTTACACATGGTGGTCCAGTATCAGATTTTTGGCAAAAATGTGATATTGAACCACCATGTATGATATATCGTTGTAAAAAGAAAAAAAAAACGTAATCTGAATATGTTAAAATCCAAAATGGCGTCCATAAGAAAAAATGAAGTTACTAGGTTTTTCTCCGCCATCTTGAAAATTATTGAAAGGGAGATGTCATATTCGAATTCCTCATAAAAAGGTGTCTGAATAATGTCTGGGTTAGAAATACCTAGCACAATTAGTTTATCGTGAAACAATTAAAAACAAAAATCAGAAATTTTGTTTTTTTGCGATGTGTTCAAAACTATTGAAGATATTTCAAATTTCTTTTCACATTATTATTCAGCACGAAAATACGCAGCTTTGCCCTAATTTAACCAACTTCGTATCTCTTAAAATAAGCGAGATCACCATAGTGGCACTCGAAAAACGGACAGCCTGTAGTTCTTGCTCTTAAGAATTGCAGAAGATATGAAACAAATAAAAATACTTTTAAAAACGAGCTAAAAATGTAATTTATATATAATAAATAAATTACATTTTATGTAATTACGATTTTAAAATTATATTTGTTTCATAATTTCTGCAACTGTATATGTAGTTGCGGATAGAAACTTTTTGACACCCCGTTATTCTACCAACACAGAATAACCCTTACGAATCTCACTTTCGGCTTCAATCATATTCATATCTATCATTTCGACAGCGAAAACAATAATATATAACACAGAATGTAAATTCGGTGGCAGAATCGGTGGCAAACTGATCGATACAAATATTTTTTGGAGAGTTAAAATGGACAAAATTGTAACTAAATTGAAATATGATGTTCCACATAGTATAATCAATACTTAACTCAAGAAAAGAAACTTCACAACTTAATTTTCAGCGTTATTTAAAATGACAACCAGTAGTTTACATTAATCATGGAGGTTAAGTAGGTAGCTGAAGGAGTAACAAGCGAGCGGAAAACGAGACAATTTTTGAATAGCCCCCTCTCTTGTATGGCAAAAATAAAGAGCACTAGAGAAAGTATTTGGTTACCGAACATGCGCAAACTATTGGCGTAAAAAGTTTTTTTTTTTTATAAAAGTCATAATAAACATTTTTCCCATTTGGTGCGAACTTTCTGGTGGTCAGTCGTGTCTCAACGACTTACAAGAAGCAGCAGCCTGTATATTGTAAAATGTTAAAATACCTTTTCAATATTTAACTTTTTATTATTTCATTATGTTTTGAAACATACTGAATCCTCCGCTTCCCTGTTCATATTGTAATATTATCGTTCCATTTGTCTTCATTGAATTTCTACCGTGTGTTCTAGGCCATATGTTCTCCTTGCTAGAATTTTAATTTTTTATAAATTTGTTTAAAATTTGAAAACGATAAATGAAATAAAAAATAATTTGAATTTTCTGACATAGCTGTAGCTACTGGACTGTCGGTTTCACCGGAAGTGATATATCAACTTTGTTATTGTAAATGAAACACCCTATATATTTTTACATATTTTGGAATTTTTGTTTCCCATTCTTGAAAGCCACGCGTATTTTTGTTCTAATGCGATAATTTACACATTATTAAGGCACTTTTTACGTAGTCATTATATAACCCGAGGTGTCAAAATTGCAGAGATACGAGTTTCAACTTTTTTTTTCTTATGGGCGCCACAATGTATTTTTATATTTCTAAATAAAGATTTTCTCTCTGATTCTAACAATGTATCGCACATTACGGTTGATTTGACATTTTGACCAAAATTTCTATTTTTCGATTTTTGCAAAGAGCACTATGGAAACAATCAAGATTTTGTCACTTATGTGGCGATAAAGCTAGATAAACCAACGGAAAATACGGAAGAAATTCTGCACTATTAAAAATCACTTTTTCATCACTCAATTTTTATAATATTCTTATAGCAAACAACCCCCACTTTAAGTACAAACCAATTCTTCGAGTTTAACAAGACAAACTCCAGCCAATTTTACATACCGCACCAGGTGGAGAATTCTGAAAGAAACATAAGAAACGTCATTGGAAAATCCATATCCGTAACCTCACAAAAAGTAGCTTAAACTTTGCAACTTTTTGTATTATAAAATTGTGTTTCACTGTACCTACCCATCAGAAAATAGTCTGTGGGAGTGGGAGATAAATCTAACCCTCTGCTGGCCAGCCGATGTCTCCGTTATTTATTTTTAGAAAACATTTTAGTTAAACAATCAGCAACTCAGGTGTCATGAGAGAGCAAGCCATCTTGTTTGAATCAACTGTTTATTAATGTATTTCATAAGAAGCGTTTTTTTTTACGAAAATTTAGGTATCCGTTTTCAGACAATGATGATTTTTATGTTCGCTGTGTTGCTTGAACAGCTACTCATCATTGGTGACTTTATATTTGGCTCGCCGGCATCGGATCGCCGGGCAGAAGAAGTTCCATTTTTTTTTCTTCATTCTTCATACCATACTTGCTTTGAAACAATTTGATTTGTTGAGCTAGAAGGATTATTTTGCACTGAAAGCAGTTGTTTACAATTAAAATAATATGACTTTCGAGCTTTTAGAATTTCTTCCGCGTTTTCAATTGATCTAGCTAGCGCCGTGTGACAAGTCAACATCTTGATTGTTACCACAGCGCTCTTTGTAAAAATTAAAAAATTGAAATTTCGGCCAAATAGTCGAATCCACCATAATGTGTGATACATTGTTAGAATCGTAGAAAAAATCTTTATTTAGAAATATGAAAATCAAATATGGCGCCCATGCCTGTAGATAAGATTAATAACCATTTTTTAGATGTTTTTTAATAATCTAATCTAGTTAATCATTTTCGTGTCTTTGGGAATTTCATTGTAGATTATGTTAGGCAGAGACGAAGTGATTAAATCATATAATTAAAAAAAATTACATTTATAATAATTTTCAAGTTTACCAGGGTTTCATACCACTTGTACAATTCTTAGCTGACGATAAGATTTTTCATTGTTGAAATATTCTAACCGAAATATGTATTTTAGTAAAATTTCTTTCACGTTTCAATTTCTTCTCAAGCTCTGTATTAAATTGTATTGAAACAAAACTTTTTATGTGTCGTTATTTGATTGCTTCTAATAAGATGCAGTTTTTAAATTATAAACTGCAGTTTATGGAACGCTTTGTCTTCATAAATGCTTTGTGTTCCAGCCAAGAACGGATTTACAATCAAGAGGGAGTGTGGTTTGGGCCCTTGCGGTTTTAACGACGCCATGGTAGACAAAGGGCTCGGTTTTGACAAATGCGATCGAAGCAGAGACGAGTACTTCTGCATATCATGCTGCAAAGGAAACGGTTGCAACAAGAGCCATTCTGCGGCCACCAAGCCTAGATTATTATTGATACTCATTGCGGTATTTATCATTTTGATAAATTTGGCTAAGAATTTTCAACCACCGTATGTTTCGGAAAATAAATAAAAGTTTGTTTTTAAACTTGAAACGAACAGTAAGTATTGCGTGTGCCAGTGAATGGTGTTAATTTCAGTTTTATAAATACAAAAAAAATCGTAGAAACTTCTCTCATATTTCACTTTTATTTCAGACTTTTTTTGTAAATTTTACTAAGTAGGGTGAGCATTCGGCGTTACTATTACAGTTTTTAAAAAGTTGCCACTGTATTACTTACATGTGGATAGGTGCATGATTTCAAATTAGTTACACTTTATAGGTTCTTTCGTTGACTTTCGTAGATGAGAAACTAAAGCTTTTTAATGGAACCTACATATATTATGGTGTATTTCGATGAAACTTTTAAGAGTACATAATTTTGTTATAAGGATGTACTTAGACCTAATAGTTAATTAAAAAAATAACATCAAATGTTAATAAAAATTTAGATTTAAAATTTTACTTTAACTGAATGTCTTAAAAACTATTAAGCCTAGGTTAGCATCGTAGTCAGAAAAACCGACTGTACCTACTCGAAATAGTTGTTGTATGAAGCGTACTTCAGATTGAACTTCTTTTGTCATTTTGACAAACCAAATAAACTATATTAAATTGTGATGAAACCGTTGTAATAAATTGATCTACTCTTAAAGCCTAATCGAAATAAATTTTTGCATACAGTATGTTACCTTTGGTTAGGTGCAGTCATACGAAACACCGTGTGAATTGTAAACTACTAATTTTTAATTATGCACTTACACCGCATGTATGTACCTAAATAATAGCGAAAACAGATTTGAAAAATCTGCAATTTTAAAGTCGCTATCTTTCGAATAGGTACGCACTATTGGCTCGCCTGTACATTAAAACATTTTATGTAGTATCAATTGTTTATGTAAAATATATCCACATATCATTGAACTATTGGTGTAATATTATTAATACAACTGACTTCTTCAATTCTTATTTATTTATTATTTAATTACACCTTGCATATACTTAAAATTTTAAACATAATAGCAATAAAGAGTGTATGACTGAGTATCTTATTTATTTTGTATATACATCTTATGATATTCTCCAGTATTTTCTGCTCCTTTGTTTCTCCCTAGTCCATGAGTTAAAAAATTAAGGATGGGCCATGGAAAACGTAAGTAAGCGTCAAAAGACACAAAATACAACCACAAATGCATACTTTGCTCTTCTATAATACTGCATCGAACAATAAATAATCAAATAGGAGTAATTACTGAGATGGTTTGATATTAATGAGAAACCTTGCTCTTGATCAGCACTGGTTATCGGGACATATTTAATAATAATATAATAATAATAAAATTAATTTATTTGTCTCTTCTCATTATACGTACGAAGACACATTTAAATTTTATATACATACAAAAATTAAGAAAAAATGTAATACTTTTCATGTTGCACGTTTAACAGTTTGATTAGAAACGAGAAATGAACCACGCATGCGGCCACTTAGCTAGCGTAGAATTTTTGTCCTTTTTTGTCAGTGTGAGGTTACAAGTTCAAATCCGAACGAAATATTTTTTTAATTTGATATTTTTCTAATTAAATAAAACATGTGAAAAGAAGAATGAAAAAAACTTGTTTTGATCCAATTTCAAAACTAATTTAAGCTTTAAAAGATTTATGAAAGAAAGTCGTGGTCTATCTAATTCGATCAAACTCGACACTACCCACTTGTCCACGAGGATCATTTACAACTTTGATTGGCAAAGTGAAAAAATTTAAATGCTTTTTATCTTAATTTACAAAAAATTAACAGCTAAAATTCAGCAAATTTGGTATTAAAATGTTTTAAATTTTATGGTTTATGACTACATCCTATAAATTCATATCACTTTATTCAGGTAGATAATATAAAAGGATTTCTATTTCTCAATGTTAAATCGTATGTCCTATAAATTTTAGGACAAACGGTATATGTATACAGGATGTTCATGGGAAGCCACTACAATAGCTAACTTTCTAATTTGTATTTTTACGAAGTAACTTAAATTAGAAAAGTTTTAGGACCTTTCCTCCTCGTTTTTATGGTACTTTCGGAAAAACAAATGACAATCAGGTTTTCGAGAGTTTCAATTGTTTTCAGTTTTTTTAAATGGAATGTTAGGTTTTTTATCATCGCATCGCATTCAGGATGTTAAGTTAATTATGTCTCTAAAATATCATCTCCCAAAACCTACTACTTTTATAAATGATTTAGTAACAAAATCTTGGTGTTCACGGGAAATGGCTACAATAGCTAACTGTTTTATTTGAAGTTTCACGAAATAGCCTAAATTAGAAAAGTTTCAGGACCTTCCGTGCTCGATTTTATGGTACCCTTGGAGAAACAAATGACTGTCAGATTTTCGAGATTTTCAATTATTTCAACTTATTTAAATGGAACATTATATTTTTTTCTCAGCGTATCACGTTCAGGATGCCAAATTAAGTACTTCTCTAAAATATCCCCCTCCTAAGTCTACTATTTTACAAATTATTTGGTAAATAATGGTATTAGACATTTTAACATGTCGCGCTTTCAATATTTGACACAAGGGTTTTTAGTTTGAACTAAATTTAAACAAATTTTGAATCATGACAGTTCACAAAGGTCTGACAGTTTGAACACACTTCCTTTATTCTCTTGTTTCGAAGCACACCATATTGTATTCGTCAATAAAAAAACTATCATAACGATACACTTCTTCCCGCGAATATCAAGATATATAATATTTAGAGCGATATTATTTCACAGACACACTTAATTTGACATCCTGAATGCGATGCCATGACAAAAAATATAATGTTCGATTTAAAGAAGTTGAAAACAATTGAAAATCTCGAAAACCTGATAGTCATTTATTTTTCCAAAGGTACCATAAACTCGAGCAGGGAAGGTCCTGAAACTTTTCTAATTTAAGCTACTTCGTGAAACTTCAAATAAAAAGTTAGCTATTGTAGCCATTTCCCGTGAACACCAACAGTTTGTTACTAAATCATTTATATAAGTAGTAGGCTTTGGAAGATGATATTTTAGAGACATAATTAATTTGACATCCTGAACGCGATACAATGATAAAAAACCTAACATTCCATTAAAAAAAATCGAAAACAATTGCAAATCTCGAAAACCTGATTGTCATTTGTTTTTTTGGAAGTACCATAAAATCGAAGAGGAAAGGTCCTAAAACTTTAGGATAAGTAATTTAAGTTACTTCATAAAAATACAAATAAGAAAGTTAGCTATTGAAGCGGCTTCCCATGAACACTCTGTATTTGAAGGTCCATAAAACATTTACCGAAACACAAATATCTTACATTTTAACAGAAAATAAATAAAAAACCAAAAATTTTGTTTGGAAAGATCATTTAGGTATTAAAAAGAAATTATCGATAACGGGTGAACTATAAGAGGTAGCTATAGGGAATTCTAATACAGGACGAAAAAATATTTAATCCTGAGTCACATAGTATAAAAATATTCTAGGCGTTCCATTTAAAAAACATGACTTTTCGACAGTTGAAATTAGTTCGAATAGAAGTTACTTTTCAACCAGCCTGTAAGCAATCAAGTGCAAAACTGGACATGATCTGAAAGAATGTTACTGTAGCCTTCTACATGCCAAACATGGGCATCATGGTTTTTGTTGCACAAAGATGGCAGTATCACAACCAAGGTTCTGCAAGTCTGAATTATTAAAAAAAAAAAAAATATCTCGGAAACGGTCAATTTTCCTTGTATCACATGTTGCACAAAATATTTTTAGAATTTTATGAAGATTTCAAAAATGCATTAAAAATTGGTGTATTCCATTTAAAATAAGAAAGTTGACAGCAACTTCCGGTATAAGCGGAAGAGTCCAAGAATTAAAAATATTATATTTTGATAGATCATCATCGTTAACTTATAACTGCAAAATTTGAAACAGAAATTCAAAGGAGAAGTCCGTAAACTTTTATTGAAAGAGTTGCCTGAATCTCCCTGTATACAGTATTTCTTGTCAATCTATCAAAATTTTTGCAATAATTTATACTTTTATTTGATCCTGATATAAGAACTTCACATGGTAAAAAAAAAACATAACAAATAAAAACGCTGCGCCCATCATATCTCACAGAAACATTTGCAAAAATGAAAACTCAATTTTATGTAAAACAAGTTTATTCCTATATAAGTAAAGTGAATTTCTGTAAATAAAAGGAGAAAATAAAATTTGAGACATAAGAATTAACAAAAAGAAGTGTGAACTAAAACTGCATTGGTTTTTCAGCTTTACAACTCATCCTTAAGTAACGTGTACCGATTTTTCGATGGTGCCAACTTTTTGAACGAGCTTTCAGGTGGTGAAGTGGGCCCCTTGGTAGAATCAGGCTTCACTTCGTCTGGTGTGTCTGGATCTGGGCCATAATGAAACTCCCTATGTAATTTTCCCGAATACAAATTTTGAATAAACTGCTTTAATTTGCCTGGAACCTCCATATCATCAAAGTTTGGAAACAGGTACATATGTCGAAAACTGTCTATGGCTATTAATGGAAGATCTGATTCACTTTTGCCTAGATGATGTAACGGATGAGCAAATTTCTTTCCATCCGCAGTTAAGAAATTAATACTCTCTGAAAAATAAGTCATACCTTTATGTGCAGCTTATGCAAGCCATATAACTATTTACGCTTTTCACTGAGTAGCTCCTTTTGTACAACATCATTGTATCTCCTAATCGTCTCAGTGTCATCGGGCATGTGAAACAAAATCAGGAACGGCAGTCCTTCTTCTGTTAATTCTTCGGCGTTTTCAAAGGTAATTTCTCTGACGAGCGGGACACATTTCTCTGCAATCCAAATGTGCAGCTCATCAAAATTGTTTAAGTTACCTGTAAATGTCTCATCCAAATCGTTAGAACGATCATGATCAGGTCTGAAAACTATGATAGGTTGACCAGGTGGGTGCATTGCTTCAGTTGCATGACCAAAACCAACATGAAATTGACAATCATCTTTCAGGTTTGTGGCCACTCTTCGAAAAGTATTGTATTCTGGTTGATCTCTTCTATCAAAATAACCTAAACAGATGAATTTAATTTTAAGGCTTCAGGTAGAGTTTCTACTGACACTATTTTTTTTTAAAAAGGCCACATTTTTTTTACTGTTCAATTCAGGAAAGAATACATGCACGTCTTATACAGAACTCGTCTTTTTCAGGCGGTTAAACTACGTTAATAAATATTATTATTAATTTCGTATTTGAGTTTGATTTAATGATGCATTTCCGATGCATAAAAATTCGCATAGTGTTGATTAACGTAGTGCAACCACCTGAAAAAGACGAGTTCCGCATATGACGTGCATGTTCTCTTTCCTGAATAAAACTGTAATTATATAATATGTACAAAAATATAACTTTAATAATTGTTAACTTTAAATAATTTACGAATTTGTCAAAATCATTATTCTATTGATTATAAAGTTACGTAATGTAATGTGGTATTTAGAAACAGTTTTTAACCATTAACGTAGGGAAAAAAATTAATTTAAGTGTTTTGTATTCCGCTGACGCACGAGCATTCAAAAATGTTGGGCTGAGTGAAATAAGTGAAAGTGGTCCTCAGTATAAACCTTGATGTACTAAAATTGGCGGCAAATTTTATCCGACTTTCTTATGTTCTTTGTAGTTCAAAAGTAATTTTATGCTTATCCACATAAAATTCTGTTAAAGAAATGCTCAGTTTCGAAGTTGTTTAACAAATGCACATAAATCATTTAAATTAATGTTTGTTTCCTTTTGAGATTAGATATTACACCGATATCTTAAAATTGTATTCTGCTGGGAGTGTAGTTTATTTGTCTGAAATGAGTACCAACTTGCACTAAAGTCGAACATCAAGAAACTTAGTGTGCACTCAGAGCATACCAGTGGACAACCATAATAAAAACCAAAATCAAGTTGTTTTCTTTTTATTTGCAGTTTCTTAACGATATAAAATCCTTTATATAGTTCTTGTTTATGTATGAAAATTGCAGATACTTCTGAGAAATACAACTAACACTTGGTATTACCTAACATTGGGTTTTTCCACAGAAAGTTTTCAAAACATAAAGATTAAAATTTCCTAGAATAACTATCCTACAAAACTTCTTTGCTTATCATGTTCTATAGTGAATAATTTATACTTTTGCTATTGATCAATTTGATCAATTTTACGAAATTGAGATAATTCTTTCTTTTTACAATAAGGAAGACAGCTTCAACAAACCAGAAGATATTCTATATTTACTCTTTTCTAAGACCTAATAAAATTATCAACGTAAATTTATAGGGCAATGTAAAACTGGTTATTAAGCAGTGACTAGTACTTAATTTAAATTTAATGATAATAAAATAGCATGTGATGGTGATAAGATTAACAGACAATGACCTTGAAAAGCTTAAGTATGTGCTTTAACATAGTTTGAAAGTTAATTAGCCAAGTACACACCATTCTTAAATTATCTAAATCAAAATAAATTTAACCTTATGAGGGTTTGATTTAAATAATAATTATTTCTTTATTCGATTGTAACACAAAAAGACTTGGACATGCATAAGCATATAACCAAACATTAAAAACAGTTATCCACTTAACACCTTACAGTTAATATACCCTATTTAGAAAAAAATCTCTCACCTATAATAGTCCTTTTATTAGACTCTAAGTCAGTTAATTCTTTCAAGGCAAAAAATTCCTTAATGGGATCCTCAAGTTGCTTCTTAATGAAACTAGTAAAAGCCTCAACAGACCTCTGCCCCCTGTACTCCCGTTTAGCTGGCTGACCATTTCTAATAATCTTTAAGGTGGGATATTTGGTGATGTGAAACCTAGTCGCTACCGAACCTTCCTTATCACAATCTACTTTGCCCATCACAACTTTCCCAGATTCGGGAAATTCCTGATTCACTTTTTCTGCCGCTTCATCAAATACTGGCATTAATAAATTACTAAATCTACACCAATCCGCATAAAAGTTTATGAAGACTAGTTCATTTGAAGCTGAAATGAAGGCATTTAAAACGATGCAGATTTTGTTGTGTGATATTCTTACCTAATGTCATATCTAAATTCTGTTGTGTTAGTTGTACTGCTCCGCTATCCGTAGGATTGTAAAAGAAATGTACTACCTGAAATAATTACGAAGATTTGTTAGGTTATGTAGTTCATAATTTAATTTAAAGTTAATTCCTGTTCACGCAAATATGTATAACTGTATTTTAGAAGGAACGTATCGGAAGAATTTCCCAGTGAGGTTTACAAACCTGAAGCTGAAACTATTTCAAGAACACTTACTAAAATAAAGGTTAAAATTGTCGACTGTATGTCGTGTATTCTTCTTAGCTGAACCATTTTTGATAATTGTATGAAGGAAAACAACGTACTTAATGCTATTTTTAAGTTATACTTTTTGTAAATAAGGCGAAAAATATAAAACTGTCAAAAAAATTTCGGGATTGTCACCGACCAAACAGCTTCGTACGCGCAACCAGAATTAATTGTCAAATATTAACAAAATCGAAACGTGGCTCGGTTACGCCATCTGTGAACGGAGTGGAGAAAATATAATTTGAATTTTAATAAATTTATAAAAAAATAAAATTAAACGCGTAACTGGATAGTTAAGTTGTAGTTTACAATATATTTTGAATAACCACTGTTAACATGTAGCATACGACAACATTATACTCCTATAAATTATATTATAAGCAAAAAATGTTTCATTAACAATGCTGGCAGTGGCGGATCAGAGAGAGATTAAACAAGATGTAAGCTATAGGTGTTTTCTTTCGCTTAAAAGTTTGAATCGTGTGTCGAATAGTTTGAACCTGAATTTCGTAGTTGTTGCAACAAAACCTGACTTGAATTTTTGATCGACAGTTCATTTGTAAATAACCGTAATTCAATCGAAACAAGTTTTAAAAATAGAGAGATTCAAAGAAAAGAATGTCTGATTTTGAATCAAAACTTGTTTGGATCACGATTTTGTGAGCGAAAGAAAACACCTTATGTTCAGAAGCGGTGTAAGGCGTGGGCGACGTAGGCCATCGCCTACGGCCTCGCGGCGTGAGGGGCCTCGCGCCTCGAAGGTTTATACAGCTTTCTTTAACTCATGAAAAGTATTTAGCTTCCATTCGTTTAAAAAAAAACTGCTCTAACAATTAGTGTTGCCAAATTACGGATAATTACCTGAACTGCGGATAAATTTACTTTATGCGGGTAAGGTAATGGACAGTTTTGGGTAACTGGTACTCTTTTTCATATTACATTACCTTTATTGAACAGATAAAACAGTGACATCCTAAGATCGCTTTTTGACCTGACATTGCAATAGGATAGACAAATTGAAGCGGATTTGCTACCTAATATGTCCCCAAGCTATCGTAGGATATCGTTGTTTTATGTGTTCATCACCATCTCCAATTTATTCCCAATTGCGCAAGTCGTTTTTGGTTTGCAGTAGGAATGTCGAGCTATGTCTCTGCTGACGAAGCCCCAAACAGGGCTGAAACAGCTGTACAGAGGCTGCTCGAGGTTCTCACTGCAATCAAAAACGATTTGGAACAAAACTTTTATTACCTTTATTATTATTAAATTTTCTATTTTTAATTAAAACTTTTTAATTGTCATAGCATATCAGTATAACAACAATATATCAGTAAAAGATAAGTTATTGCATTTTAGAACATTAAATATAAAGATCTGATTTTAGGGAAAACACCTTTTTTTTCAGATTTTTAGATTTTACAAATCTCTGCATATTTTTTCGTTTCATTGGAAATAGAGCCATTTAGAGTACCTTTTTTTCAATTTTTGTTCACCTATTGCAACTTTTTTTTACCTAATTTGCCCTTTTATCACCTAAATAAAAAAATGTTTATTATTTAAACGGGATTCTTTTTGCTATCGCTGCCTAAAATAAATTGTCGTTATTATACCGTCAATGTGACTTACAAAGGCCGCATTCAGATAACCGGAGCAGCTGAATTGCTGACCCATTAAGTGGACTTTCAGCGAATGGTGTTCCTGAACGGGTAACATAGAGAACTTTAAAATGCGAACTCTTAAAACTTACTATAAGCTATCTGTCTGTGCTATGCATAAGCTGAGTCAGCAACTTAGCTGCTGTGGAGATCTAAACGCGGCCCTTTCAGGTAAACCGAAACAGTGTAATAATAAACTAATAAGAAAATATGCGGAAAGTTAAAATCTTTGAATCAAAGGCATTCTCAGTGACTGAATCAAATAATAATTAAATGTATTTCAAGTTTTAAAAGATAATTTTTTGTTCTACAGAGTTATGGCAAGCCAGTAAATCAGATGAAAGTATTAATATTAAATCTGATCGATTCAAAATAAGGTAAAAGACAGCCAATAATTTATTTAAGTTTTTGCAAAATTCAGAATAATGATTTTAAATTTAATGTTTTATTTAATTTTATTGGACGTTTTTAAGTATCTCTCATGAGAGAATAATAATAATATACGACCTAAAAGTTCGGTCTTTAGTTATTATTTAGTAGTGTTAGTTAAAGTGAAGACATTTGCATTTTTGTGAATAAAAATTTGACAGTTTCTTATTTTTTTTTATAAAATGTGTCTTGCGCCACCAAAGGACCTCGCAAAGTTTATCTTGCCCAGATCAAATTTAGATCTGGCCCCGCCGTTGCTTATGTTACCAGGCTAACAGATTTCAAATATGATATCCGCATCTAAAAATTATATTTTAAGTATGGTTATAACCAGGGTTGGGAAAAAATTGTTTTTTTTTTAAGAACAAAACTTGTGTTTTTTTTTGTTTTAAACAGTTTTTTTGTTTAAAATATGTTTAAAATTGACCCTAAATTAAACATGTTTTAAACAAAAAAAAACAGCTGTTTAAAACAACTTTTAAATGTTTAAATTGCCCTTACGGCTTCCATAAAAAGATATATATTATTATTATTATTATTATTTGATATTTGTGTAAAAAGAAGAATTTATTAAAATTCGATCTCTAATTAAAAGAAAGATGAAAAGTTTGTAATGTTAGATTATGTACCGTTTTAAAAATATTGTATGTATTTTAATAATAATTTAAATCATTTAAGGCAGAACTTGATTTATTTAGGATCTACGGTCGCGGTGTTTTAAATGATTTACAAAGAAAGTATGAAGTATTTGGTATCAACATACTGAGAAAAATATTCCCAATAAAAACTAAAATCAAGTACAATCCAAAGAAATATTTTTTTCAAATTACTTGATCGCATTAGAACTAAAATACATGACTCGTGGCTTTCAATACTGGAAAACAAAAATTTCAAATATGTAAAAACATGTAGGATGTTCCATTTAAAATAACAAAGTTGATATTACTTCCGGCGAAACCAAAAGTCCAGTAGGTATATATCTGAAATTTCAAATTAATTTTTTGTTTAATTCATCGTTTCCAAATTTTAAACAAACCTTAAAATTCTAGAAGGGTAAATATACGGCCTCGGGACACACGGTAGAAATTCAATGAAGACAAATTCAAGCCAGTTTGCTACATAATAACTCATCCCGTAGCCCATAGTATGAACAGGGAAACGGAGGACCCAGCATGTTTCAAAACTTAATGTAATAATAAAAGGTTAAATATTGAAAAGGCATTTTAAAATTTTACAATATAAGTATTATTCTAGTGATCAGTAATAATTAATGAATTGATTATAATCAATCTAATGCAATTTAAATTTAGTTCAAATCAGAGCTACAGTGTAATCATCACGTCATCAGCTGAGCCACGCATTGTCTACAATTATTAAAACAATTGATATGAGAACAAAGTAAAGTTTAAAGTTAATCTGTCAGTGAAATACAGACCCTAAACAATTAACTTCTAGTTACACAGTATTACGTTGCAAAAATAAAATACATGTATCAAAAGTGGTCTTTTTTAGCTTAAAACTAAAAAAATGAATTTAAAACATTAACACAGAAACATGTTTAAAACTTAAAAATAAAGCACTTATATCAAAAGAGTTCTTTTTTAGCTTAAAATTACAAAAAATGAATTTGAAACATTATCAAAAAAAACATGTTTAAAACATTTTGTTTAAAGCAGATGGTATGTTTTTAATTCGGTGTTTTAAACATGTTTTAAACACTATATTTTAAACAGTTTGTTTTAAACTTTCCAACCCTGGTTATAACTATAGTATACTTGTCAATTTAATCGGCCGAATTTGTTAACGGTGTACGTACTTGGTATTGCATAGTTAACAAGAAACAAAATAGATAAATAAGAATTGTCATAATCTCAATTTTGGGCAAATAAATTATTCTGAGATTAAAACATTTAAGCAGGTGCGGTAGCGGACAGTATAAACAATGTAACCTTGAATTTAATATAAAATATTCTAAAGTATTGTTACGAATTTGGGGGTCACAAATTACAGTCCTTAAATTTCAGAACGCTTTAATTAAAAGCTGTCGCTTTACACAATTAACACCACAATTGTAATGAGCTTGTCTGTCAAATAACACTTTTACAAAATTTAGCGTAATTTTGTCGGTTACCTAAGGGAACAGCCTGTATATGTGGTGAATTTACTGAAGTTAGAGATTTGTGGAAGTGGGGAATAACAGAGTAACAAATAACCGCGAGCGAGTTTCTGATGCGATAGCGATAAATAATAATTTTAAAGCCATGGATTGCAGGATGCCTCTCAAGGAAGTCCCATTACACAATGTGCCTGTTCGATACATTTTTACGACGCTACTTATTCAAATCCTATGCTTAGTAATGATATTCTCCTAGCTGCAAACGCAAACTTTTTTGAAAAAAAATATTCTTTCTCGTTCTAGTACCACTAAAGCTATAAAAATAACGCACTGAAATCCTAGGCGCAAAATTCGTGTACACCTGTGTAATCAATACAAAGGTAATAGTAATTATAGTTTAAAATACCTATTTTGTTTTGCTACAATTCTGAAACAGAAGTGCAAATAATTGCACATTTGATAAGTGCTTGATAGGTTTGAGTTTTTGTCACGTAACTTATTATATTTATTAGTGTACGTGTCTTGCCTACCAAAAGTTATCACTCGGCGTAATTATACACGACGAACGATATCAAAATGTATACTTGTGACTTGTGCCTTGGTAAAAAGGTTTGCCAATTTCGAATTCTCAACAAAAAAGTGTCTGCATAATGTCTCTTGGTTAGAAATATCTAGTACGATTAGTTTAGCACAAACGTAAATGATAAGACTTGAAATAGGATCAACCTGTCAAACTATTGTTCACAATAAATGAACGTTGTTTTTCCAAAGCACTCCTTGCAAAAAATGAAAAATTGAATTATTAGCAAAAATGTGATATTGGACCACTATGTGTTGTAAAGAGAAAAAAAAAAACGTAATCTCAAAATGTTAAAATCCAAAATGGTGTCCATAAAAAAAATGAAGTTGCCAGGTGTTTCTCCGCCATCTTAAAAATTATTGAAAAGGGGATGCCATATTCAAATTTCTTATAAAAAAGTGTCTGAATAATGTCTGAGTTAGAAATGCCCAGTACAATTAGTTTATCGTGAAAAAATTAAAAACGAAAATCAGAAATTTTGTTTCTTTTGCGATATTTCCAAAACTATTGAAGATATTTCAAATTTCTTTTCAGATTATTATTCAGCATGAAAATGCGCAACTTTGCCCTAATTTAACCAACTTTGTATCTCTTAAGATAAGCGAGATCCCCATAGTGGCACTCGAAAAACGGACAGCCTGTAGAACCTGTCCCAATATACAACAGTCTCCCCTAAACAAATACAATTTATTCAAAATTTAATTTAAAACTAAAATTTCTGTGTTATCTATTAATTATTATCAATTTTAGCAATTTCTAATACTCTTAATAGCTTTTCCAATTCAAGGTAATAGCAAATACTACATAGTTTCTATACTAGTATCAAAAAGCGGCAAATATCCATTTTTTTTTATTTTCCAAAGGTTACTGCATCACTTATGGAAACTCTGTACAATGCGATAGGTGTGTTCTTTTTACCGCAAAACTCACTTAAGCTCAGATAAACGTCATATCCGTTCGCGCGAACAAGTAAGTTTGAATGTGTATTTTAACCTGGCAACCAATAGGAGTGCACGAATGACAAGGTAGGAGATCGAAATCACAGTTCAAACTTACTTGTTCATGCCAACAGAAATGACGTTTATCTGAGTTGAGATGAGATTTGTGGCAAAAAGGACACGCCTTAACATAAGGTCGTTTTTCTCATGTCGAGTCAAATATAATACAGTTTGGTTTCTGTGGAAATAAGTGTGTTTAAATTATAGTCAATTACCTGCCATTTCTGAAACGAAGCGTAGAGAACCAAGAAGGCACGCAACAGAAGACATAGTTACTAATCACCAAGAAGTTCTGAGGGAACTTCACATGGGAACTTCAGGAAGGCCTTTGGGAGTCAAGAAGACTATGAAGAAGGTGCGTGAGCGATTCTACTGGATGAACTGCAAGGAAGACGTGATGAATTGGTGCAAGAAGTGTGTAGTCTGCGCAGCCAGTAATGGTCCCCACGGGCGAGATAAGGCTTCCATGAAATAGTGAAAGTTCATCTCGGGGAAAGTGTTGTAAATGGATTTACGAAGGAAAGATTGGGAATTTGTTAGAATTATCTTCCTCGGCTCTTGAAAGCGGCGACGTTTTCTTTTTTTCCAAAGCGTCCATCGTTGCAAAGTGTGTCGCAATTGCGTTGACGAGCGGTTTGAACTTGGTAAATGACCCCTGACATCTTGATTGGTTGATGCTTACCTAATATTTTTCAGTGATTGGCTCCGACGCTTTGTTCTCTTTCTTTTCTTTCATCCCTCTTCTTTTATGCGACACTCCGAATGAAGTTAAAACATTCATTCTCGCTGCTTTCTCCGAAGTGATAGAATGTTATTTGGTGTGGGTGTCACTCCATTGGTGTTAATGGTAGTGTGAACTTTCTCCAGTTTGAGGAGAAGTTCCTGCACCGGCTCTGGTCCGGCTTAATCGACGGTCACTTCAATAATAAATGTCGCTCGACATTTTTCCAAGCTTGTTCAGTATCTGAAATCCAGTGGAGAGGCTTTTATTTTTGATGTGTCTTTCTTATTCAGCCCCTCCCTTCGTACGTTGCCACCACATTGCTTACTCTTCTCGCCGCGTTATCTTCGGGACGCCTCAGCGCCCGCGGCGGTGGCGCGGCTTCGAAGAGGCAGAAGGAGGCGGACGTGTTTACCCCATATTTTTATTTTTATTTTAATTGTTGCTTTCTCGTTGAATCTTTTGAGTTGCTGTAGTACTTAAAATAGTATGTTTTTGCGGAATTGACGCAAATTTTGTTGATTAAGTTAAGATCCCATTCTGGACACGTTGATTGAACGTTCTCGCCCTTTTGATTCTTGCGCAAAGTGTATGTCACATTATTTCTGATATTTGTGCGATGCCTACATTTTATTTTAATTTAACTTTGCTAAATTTTGTGTTAAAACCTGATAAGAATTATTGCGGTTTGAGTGCCTTTGAACAGTTTGCAGATATTATGATTACTGAAACGACTGAAACTTTTAAAATTAAAACTAATCCAACAAAGAAGTCCAACAATTCCGAAAGTTATACTTTAAAAAAGAAACTCTATAAACAATTAATTAGAACCACAAAAAAAACTATTTCAGCGACGTAATAGAAAATTCAAACGACAAAATTAAAACAACCTGGAAGGTATTCAATGATAGACTTGGACGCACAAAACAAAAAACGGGCATTATTCTTGACACAGATGGCATGTCAGTATCGGAGCCTTCTGAAGTTGCTGATCTGTTTGCTATTCACTTTTCAAAATCCATGAACCTAACTTTAGCAGAAACTTCCCATCCCATCCACCCCATTACTGCACAGTAGACAAATTAAATTCTAAAACTTTTGCTTTTTTCCGACAGATGCATCTGAAATAATCAATACAGTGATGAATTTTAAAAACAAAAACAGTTCAGATTTTGATAATCTGTCCAGTGTAATGCTAAAAATCATCATTTATCATGTTGCGTCCCCATGCACATATTCAACAGAACTGTGGAATTAGGCCACTTTCCCAGCATTCTCAAGGTCGCAATAATAACTCCCGTTTTTAAGAAAAATGACGCTAGTAATCTTAACAACTATCGCCCTATTGCTCTGCTGAGCACAGTCTCTAAACTACTCGAAAAAAATAATGTATAATAGATTAATTTCATTCATCGAAACTCACAAATTACTCAACAATTGTCAGTACGGTTTTCGCGCGGGTAAGTCCACGGAAGGAGCAGTAGCAAGTTTCCTCGAATATACATATCAGCAACTGGACCAGGGCTTTTGTGTAGCCGATCTTTACTTTGACTTGACACGTGCCTTTCACTCCCCGAATATTACCTACGTGTGTGAAAAACTATATAATTTGGGTCTAAGAGGTAATATCTTCGACTGGATGCAGTCTTATCTTTGTCTACGCAAATTGCCTGTCAAGATAAAAAAACGTCACATCAACTGATTATGATATAAATGAAGGAGTACCTTAGGGGTCTGTGCTGGGCCCTTTGCTACTTCTCCTTTATATAAATGATATAGTGCACTTTGTAAAGGCTGACCAAATTACAATTTTCGCGGATGATACTTCCATGGTATGCTCAGCACAGACCCCTGAGGATATCCGGCAAAAAGGAGCTGAAGTGACATCAATCTTCAATAACTGGTGCAATAAAAACCAACTTCTGTTAAATGTCAACAAAACAATTATTCTGTGGTTTTTCAACTGAAAAGAGCCTGAGGTGGAATCATTTTGTGTAAACAATGAACTCATTAGTACGGTATTATCTACTAAATTTCTAAGAATTTTTATCGAGCACCAATTAAATTGGAAAAAACACGTAAATTATGTTTGCAAGCAATTAAATAAAGCGTATTTTGCGATTATGCAATTAAAAGATGTTATTTCCAAAGACCAACTCCTTAGTGTGTATTTTTCATTAGCTTACAGTCACATTACGTATCATGTCATAGCTTGGGGTAACTCAACTGGTAGCAGCAGAGTGTTTTTAGTATATAAAATAATTATAAAACTACTTTGTAATCTGGAACCAAGAGAAACATGCAGAACTGCATTTCAAAATCTAAACCTGTTGACATTTCCGGCAATCTTTGTATACAAATCTTCAATTTATATTAAAGAAAATGCCCACAAATATTTTACAAATTCTGATTTTCATAATTATAATACGAGGTCGAAAAACTTGTTTACAGTAAATGACCACAAATCTTCTAAATATGAAAAATCATTCATCCACATGAGTATAAAACTGTTTAATAAATTACCACAGGCGTTGCAGAGACTAAAGCTAGCTAAATTTAAAAAAGATGTTAAACGACTCTTGTTATCGAAAACGTGTTACTCCGTTGCAGAGTTTTTAAACTAACTTTTGTACATTCTCTGTATAATTGTGTACATGAGTTTATACTAGGATAGTTTATCCGTCGATGTAAGGGACTTGTATATCCTTTATACTCTAATACAATAAACAGTAGTGAGTATGAGAATGAGTATGAGTTAATTGTTGCTGTGGCGACCAAATTGACTGAGTTTGATTAAACAAAGGTATTTATTCTGGAAATATTTTGGATGAGTCGCATTTTCTTAATTTTCCCCAGGGACCCCTTCGCCAAAAAAATTAAGTAGTGCCTTGGCTTTCCTTTCGAGTAGAGTTTGAAAGTTTCCACCCCGTCCAATTGTAGCTGGTCGGCGACACCGAAACGTCCGTCACGGTGTTAACGTGCTGACACCTGAACAGGTAGGTAGTATAAAATTATTTGCAGCGTTGCAGCACAGAGTGATTCCTTCAACAAAATTCTATTCAACTTTTCTAAGGTGCTCAAATTTTGAAGGTAAGGTTTCAAATAAATATCGCTTTAATAAAAAAGTCGTTTTATTTATTTAAAGAAACAGTTAAATTACACATAAACTTATCAATCTTATAAATATATATGTATATTCAAATCACGAGATTTATTGGCAAAAATGGAATGTATTTACTATAATTGCAAACAGATTCAACCATGTACAACTTGAATCAGAATTCAACATTATAATGCATGTTGCGTGCTAACATTTACAAAAGGACATGCAACGCCAACCATGTGCTCTTCTCAATTGTCTATAATAAATAAATATCAAGTTTTATTCGAAATTGGTTAATTCTTATGTTAAAATTGTAGCAAAAGTACATTGCAAGCGTTGCATTTTACCAAATTATTTATTTAACGACTATGTAGAATAATGGAATAGTTCTTTTTTTTAATAGAAGAGTATCTAATTTGTAGAAGAATTATTAACTTGAATAGCTTGATTGCGTATAAGAATTACAGTTTCAGAGAAGACACATACATAGAACTTAGCAAGATAGAGAATCACATTTTAGGCACTACTCTTTAAGATCACAATGATATGCTTCAGTTGCAAAAGGATTTCTTGTTGTCATTCACTCCTCCTGGCGCTGATAAAGATTAATAATAATCAGTTATAAAAATATAGACGTCTAAAAGCAGAAAACATTATTTTTTTTGTTTAGTAAACAAAGGCGTAATACAATTAATTACAGATACAATTCAATTTATGAAAGAATACATGCACGTCATATAAAATACTCACCAGTATCAAATAACTGCACTTTGTTAATCAACACTTAATATTTGAATTTAATTTAATGACACGGCTTATAAAAATTCGTGTAGTGTTAATTAATTTGTCCAGTTATTTGATACAGACGAGTATTGTATATGACGTGCATGTATTCTTCCATTAATTGAACTGCACGTAATGTTTTTTTTCACTGGATGACTTGGAAACGTAAGTCTAAAAGTAAAATGCCGTTTTATTTGTTGTACATTAATCGTCTTTTCAATATAATAAGATATAATAAGGAAAGGGTTTAAAACAATTTGTTCCTTGAAAGGAAAACTGGAAATACTGATTTTTATACACACAATCTCTAATCTACTCTAAAAAAATAATAGTACGGATTTTTTGAGTATATTTGGGGTGTTCAATAAACTTTGGTTTGAACAACAAAAAAAAAACACTATAAGTTCCTTGTTGTTCTTTACGAAACCGCTCTTACTTCCGTGAGTACAACTTTTGGTTTAATTAAAGGTTCAAGTTTAATAACATCCTGTATAAAATGAAGGCTAGGCTAGAGAAAAAAAAATGTATTCGAGATTTACTGCAACGCTCTCGATATCGATGCAAGTTGAATTTCTCAACAATAATAATTTTGGAGAGACAATTAAACGTTGAATCGCAAGTACCCAAACCGCTGTAGTCTCTCAACTGAGATATTTGTTTGTTCAACGAATTAATTCTGTGAGGAAAATCATTTTAACCATCAGAAGCTTATTAAAGTTTCGAATGAAAGAAGAGTACAGACTTTTTTAATTAGTTTGTACCAAAGTTTCAAAGTTTCATATACACTCCGTTAAGAAATTTAATAATAATCCCAATAACACTTAATCACAAGTCGAAAACTAATGTAATAAATATGCAAAAATTTTGGAGTATTTTAACTCTTATGATTGTGAATGTTATCCAGGGTTTTTTTTCTTTAATGTTTATTTTTAAATGGCGATTTAACATTAAAATAATCCCGTAATGCTGCAAAATCTCTTAGAACGCGATTTAAATGTTAGTGGAAGTATCACTTTTTAACCCACATTTTGTTATGAATGGAGTTGGTAATAGTATCATATAAATTGTGTAAATTTCCTTTCTATAGTTAATGAAGACAATTTTACTACAATCTCCTTACTAGTTACTGACCACCCCAATATTTTAGAAAATGTACGTTTCCCTTTCTTTTCCACTGTAATAATAATTTTTAGTCTGGGTTGCATGAAATATTGAAGTCAGGATTAAATTTAATCCTAAGTTAGAATGTGAAATATATGGTAATGTACAGCTTATTGTGTGATACATCTAAGTTACGCTTAATTTTAATCGTGGCTTAAATATTTTATGCAACCCAACCTCAGTTTTAGGCAGGTACCTCTAATACACCTTTGAAAGTGAAATCTACTGCAAAGAGCACAAAGATCTCGGAATTACATTATCAGACCAACAAAACAAATATAATTAAAGTAATGAGACGGTATATCTTGAGTTGCATTGTTTCTTGTTTTATCCAACAATAACAAGT
Source organism: Prosopocoilus inquinatus (assembly GCA_036172665.1). Lineage (NCBI taxonomy): Eukaryota > Metazoa > Arthropoda > Insecta > Coleoptera > Lucanidae > Prosopocoilus > Prosopocoilus inquinatus. The sequence goes on from CM069870.1 coordinate 51,072,974, forward strand.
AAGTAGAGAATTCTTTACTAAAGTATTCTTATAAGTACTTGCATGAAACTTATACGATATCGTTCGGTTTGCTAAATTTATATAAATTACTTTGAGGAGCAGAATTAATAGCTTCGAAAATCTTTTTATCATTAAAATCACATACTTTATTGTTCGTTTTACATAAGGGCACCCTCTCACAATCACTACCATCCGTGTTACTAAACGCCGAATTTTTGTTAAAAGCGTTTTTATCACCGTACGCGCACATGTTTATCTTATTTCTCGTGTCCGGAATGCTATGGCTTTTCTTCATGGTGGATTTGGACAGTACCACGTCGGGGTCCAAACCCAAAAGCTGAAGTACTTTTCTTGGATTTTGCGTTACGAACTGCTGAACTAAATCGTCACCCTCGGTTTGGACTTCTTTATTGCTGAGTTGTATACAGTGAATGGTCTGTGGAGAGAGAGGTTCGTCCCAGTAAAACATTTCCGGAGGATGTGAGGAGCTTCGAGCTAGAATAGGGTCACCGGGATTATTGTGCATTCTGTTTATGTTCGGATTCGAATGAGTGGAATATTGGACTATACTGTTCGCTGGTGAAGGCGTTGTCATTTCTTGGAGAGCTTGGATGGCATTGCGGACCTAAACATTGAACTTAGGAAAATTGTGTATAAATAAAATCGAAAGACTTACTTCTAAACTTAGAGTGGCGACGTCTTGATGAAGCGAAGATATTTGATTGTCTAGTCTTTCGACGCTGTTCTTCGTATTTTCGACGTCGTTTCTTAACTCGGTGTTTACTTCTTCTAGAGACTCCGTTCTTATAGAATTCGGCATTATGACACTGCGTTGTCGTTCAACTCGTTGCCGCAAGAAAGCTAAATTGGTGGTTGAAGCTCCCCCTAATCTTGGCCGGTTTCTCGTGGCAGTGTCGTGAAATTCTTGTAATCTACTGGAATAAATATTTTATTTTAGTTTTAAAAGAAAGAGTTTTGCTCACATTCCCTTCAATAATTTTAATTGACAAAGTTCTACGATGTTCGTTTACTAGAGATAGATATGCAATAAACTGAACCCTTGAAAAGCATCCCTCGTCTTATATCCTTGTCAGAAATTGACAATTTTCATTGCAAATAGATACCTCAAATTAAATTTAGCATGTCTCGGGCTGTTCGTCAAAGCTGCGTGGATGGGCGATCTATTGGGAGATAAGGGTGATGTTTCCCCGTCCTCGTGAGCATTCTCATCATCTTCGCTGATGGATGGTAACGTCAGAGACGGAACTCCGTTGACTTCGGATTCTTGCTGTGAAAGAAAGCGAAAGGTTTTTGTACCGCCAACTGCTCACAAACTTTGCTTATTGATTAAAGTTTCAGCAAAGTTGACTGTAGCGAATGTGTAGGGGAGGATTAAGAGATTTTACAATTCTAAAAGTTCACGGGTAGAATTAGTTTAAAATTTGTTTTACAGGACGACTAGACAAATTAATTTTTAGTCCGCATGTATACAGGGTTTTAATTTTTGGACGCTATGCACGGAGATCTCATTTATCTTAAGAAATATGAAGTCGGTTAATTAAAAAAAGTTGCGTATTTTTATACTAATTAATTAATCTGAACAGTAACTTAACTTATTCCTTTTCATTTTTAAAATATTGAGAAGAAACTTTCATTTTCGTTTTAATATTTTATATTGAAAACCTATAAAACAGGAGATTTAAAACTTATTACAGGACTATTAGCTCCCCTTCAAGTTTTTTTAACTTCTTAACTTTTAATTCATCATATCTCGTTTGCTGTACGTTCTCTTTATTGAATTATTTTTTCGCGTTGCATTTGCTCTCATGTTACGATTTTCGGAACGTTCCTTTTTTAGTCTTGTGATTAAAAAAAAAAACATAGATGGAATACCTTTCACAAAGCAGAAGCAAACCAGAAAAAGTGTTAATGAATCGCAACATCAGCAAAAAATATAAAAACAGAATAAACGACAGGAAAGCAGCGTATTAAAAACAAACAAACAATTTTATAAAAATATCTGATATTAATAGGCATTTTTTGTTACTCACAAATTATTATTTTTTAAATAGAATCTAATTCTAAATTATATATATATTAATATTAAAAAATAGTAAAGTTAACTTTATTGTGCGGTATACTGTTAGAAAGGAAGAAAAAAATATTTAAAATCAAAAATGGCGTTTATTGGAGAAAAAGTTGTTAATTGTGTCTCTACAATTTTGACAGCTCGGGTAATAATAATTAATGATTTAGATTCTTTGTAAAAAGTGCCTCAATGATGAGTAAGTTTTAGATGTCTAGCTTTATCGATTTTTCATTTAAAAAAATAAAAACGAATATGAAAAATGAAAAAATTTTTCTTTTTTCAAAATGAAATGGAATAAGTTAAGTTACTTTTCAGATTATTAATTAGTATGAAAATACACAACTTCTTCCTAATTTAACCGACCTCGTATCTCTTAAGATAAGCGAGATACCCATGCTTAGGCTCGAAAAATAGACAGATATACAAGCTGTCTAACGATCAATTAATACCTTTTTCAAGAAGTACATTTAAAGAAAAGTAGTTCATTGAAATTCTCTTCTGTAAGAGAACATACCAAAAGAAAAAAAAGACCTAATTCAGTATAATTTTCTTCTGTAAGAGAACATGTTATTATGTCAGAAGAAGAATCTTTTTAAAATATTTTTAAAGTACAAAAATTTCTTTATTACACGTACCTCAGCCTCGTATCCTTCTCGAACATTAAACGTAAGATCATGCTGAATATCATTGGCGAATTGCTGTTGAAATTCCGGATACAATCGAAGCACCTCAATGAGCCCAAGAACATGTATGCATTTAAGATCGCAGTAGGTTAAGGCCCGAACATCGCTACTTGATTTTATTATAGTATCACTCATTGCGTTTCCGGATGTAGGTCCTGCAGAAGGACCATTGTTTTGATGTTGAAGGTGCATACTGATGTCACTTCCTACTAAATCACCTTTGCCTGAAAATTATTGCAATTATTTCGTCATAAGCTTGCAAGCTTGCTTGCAAGTGCATACCTAAAATTGCAACGACCATATTATTCTGTACAACCTCCATCGATCCGTTACAGATGTAATAAATGTAGTTGAGGGCATCGCCCTTGTGGATGAGATATTCGCCGGGAGCGCAAAAGTTCGCCCTAATGTGCAGAGACAGAAGTTTCAGGCATCCTTGCGAAGCGCCCTCAAATATTGGAAGGGAAAGAATTTCTCTGTGCAAGTGCATTGATACGTCGCCTCGCAATTCCTCGGGGAACTCTTTCAAAGTCTGGAATCAAGAAACTAAGCCATTGGTAAATAAGACTCAAAAGCAGATGAACAGTGCGATCATTAGAGTTCGTTTTTAAGAAAAAAAAATTGTGTGTTGCCGTACTTTGAAGAAATACTTTTGGGTCACATTCCTATTAAATCTATGGATGGCAAAAAAATATATATATCGATATATCGACTCATATGATATATCGTTCATCATGTATCATTCGATACATTGTTAAAAATATATCGATATATTTAACTGATTGTAAAAAAATTTAAATAAATATAAGATCCAGCATATTTAATAGATTTCAGTTTATTAATAAGGCAGATTTTATTTCACTTTACTCGCCCAAAAATGAATAACATAAGAACTAATCAAATTTATTCATATTACAAAGTAATAATGTATACGTGACATTTAGTATAACCGCCAAACTTCAAGACCAGTAACAGATCCTTTTCACACTAACGATTTGGCAACGCGATTTAGTCGGGCGGCTAGAATTACATACAAAATGATATATGCGAAAATCGCGCGACTAAATCTCGCGCGACTGTAAAAATATGAGTCATTAAAATTATATCCGCGAAAGTTGCGAGGCTGAATTGCGTCCGCTGCGATTCAGTCGCACGATTAAATCGCACTGCTAAATCGCCAGTGTGAAACCCTAGAAAATACATAGGTTTAAGATAAATGCTCAAACTGTAAAAAATCGTCAAGTTAACGGTCAGACCGTTTGACCAATCAGCGATTGGCAGAAGTGATCACGGGATTTAGTCTGACCAGTTTAATCATTCACTTACAGCAGATAATAATCGTTTTCGACCTCCGTCTAAAATTACTGATTTTCCATTCGTTTAAATTGTCCTGAATAACATAAATACATACAACCTGAAATACATTCACACATGTTTTTTTCTAAAACTAAACATGAGAATATTTACATTTTATCTTCAAATTAAAAAAAAAAAAAACACACTATTTTACACTTGCGAGTATTAAATTTTGATCGTCACTGTCAATAAAAATGTCAGTTTTAATTCCACAAATTAGATATTTTCATTTGTTTTTTTACCACTAAAGTGTCAAAATAAATTAAATATTTAAAACTAGTCCTAGTATTCAAAATTAAGACACGAATCTCCTTAGTTTTAATAAAATACAAGTTGAATACCAACCTTTGCCAATTATTAATGACGACAAACATTTTTTGCGCGCTACTGTATGAAATTGCAATCTCTTGTAAAAAATAACGTGATAAATTAGTTGCAATTTGTTGTTTTATTTTGCTGCACTCCCCTTTGAAGGCTTACGCGCACTTCACAGTTTGGGAAACGCTGGTTTAGTGTATTCTTCCTGGTTTTGAAAGCACAATCATTGTACTTATCAGATTTTATTAAATTATTTATTATCTGCGGCACTTTCCACCGTCACATGCTATTTAAGCCCAGTTTTACAATGACGGTTTAACTTTGAGCCGAAGCTTAAATTCTTCACAACAATTGTAGAAACAATCGTTGCTAAGGGTTTAAACCTCAGCTCAAAGTTGAGCCCCATTTGTAAAACTGGATCTTAATAGTAGATTTTCTAAACTTCCTCAACGCAATTTCCATTGCACATATTTAAACTTTAAACGGACACTGTCGAAATGAGAAAGAACGTTGTCAGGAAAAACTTAAACTTATTTTTTACTCGTGACGAAGCTATCAATCGAAAGTGAAATTTTAAGCATTCCTTCCAGTTTTAAAAGTATTCGCTTAAAGTTTAAACTACTATTGAACGAGAGCCGACTGACAATGATTCAAAAATTGTTTACAGAACTCGAAAATTCCAAATTTTACAAAAATTTGAAATAGTTAAGGTTGATTCCGAATAAGTTCGGACTAACTTCGTGAACAAAACTATTGATACCATAAAAATTACAGATAAAATAGCGACATCTTACTATCGCTTTTTGACCTGACATTGCAGTAGGGTAGACAAATTGAAGCGGGATTTGCTCCTAATAAGTTCCCCATGCAAGGCGGCCATGCTTGCTGTCAAAGCATAATGAAAATTTTAGAAAAATTTTGTGCAAATCGTTTTTGATTGCAGCGAGAACCTCGAGCAGCCTCTGGACAGCTGTTTCAGCCCTGCTTGGGGCTTCTTCAGCAGAGACGTAGCTCGACATTCCCGCTGCAAACAAAAACGACTTGCCCAATTTATTCGCATTTGCGATGTAAGAGTGATGAACAGATAAAATAGCGACATCTTACTATCGCTTTTTGACCTGACATTGCAGTAGGGTAGACAAATTGAAGCGGGATTTGCTCCTAATAAGTTCCCCATGCAAGGCGGCCATGCTTGCTGTCAAAGCATAATGAAAATTTTAGAAAAATTTTGTGCAAATCGTTTTTGATTGCAGCGAGAACCTCGAGCAGCCTCTGGACAGCTGTTTCAGCCCTGCTTGGGGCTTCTGTTCATCACTCTTACATCGCAAATGCGAATAAATTGGGCAAGTCGTTTTTGTTTGCAGCGGGAATGTCGAGCTACGTCTCTGCTGAAGAAGCCCCAAGCAGGGCTGAAACAGCTGTCCAGAGGCTGCTCGAGGTTCTCGCTGCAATCAAAAACGATTTGCACAAAATTTTTCTAAAATTTTCATTATGCTTTGACAGCAAGCATGGCCGCCTTGCATGGGGAACTTATTAGGAGCAAATCCCGCTTCAATTTGTCTACCCTACTGCAATGTCAGGTCAAAAAGCGATAGTAAGATGTCGCTATTTTATCTGTTCATCACTCTTACATCGCAAATGCGAATAAATTGGGCAAGTCGTTTTTGTTTGCAGCGGGAATGTCGAGCTACGTCTCTGCTGAAGAAGCCCCAAGCAGGGCTGAAACAGCTGTCCAGAGGCTGCTCGAGGTTCTCGCTGCAATCAAAAACGATTTGCACAAAATTTTTCTAAAATTTTCATTATGCTTTGACAGCAAGCATGGCCGCCTTGCATGGGGAACTTATTAGGAGCAAATCCCGCTTCAATTTGTCTACCCTACTGCAATGTCAGGTCAAAAAGCGATAGTAAGATGTCGCTATTTTATCTGTTCATCACTCTTACATCGCAAATGCGAATAAATTGGGCAAGTCGTTTTTGTTTGCAGCGGGAATGTCGAGCTACGTCTCTGCTGAAGAAGCCCCAAGCAGGGCTGAAACAGCTGTCCAGAGGCTGCTCGAGGTTCTCGCTGCAATCAAAAACGATTTGCACAAAATTTTTATAAAAATTACACTTTCTTGTGTCCACATTTTTCCCCCTCCGCGATGATTTCATTTTGAAACCTTATAGTTAGTAATAATTTTGAATAACTTGGATATTATTGCGTAACTTGAAAAATACATAACTACTACTTCACTGTCATGTCGATTTCAAATATTTTGATTTCCTCAGTACATGACAAAAGGTATTCAAACTTAGATATGTGCATCTTGAGTTTGGGAAGATGCAGGAGTTTTCATAAACAATCAATTTTTCTGAGAAATTAAAAATAAAACTGATTTACATCCATCTCTGTAGATGACCGCTTTTTAACAATGTTGCCGATTCATTTTAATAACGCAATGTAAATACTGATCTTCGATATCCGGAAATAGTTCGGATATATTTGTCCGAACGACATTTATACAAAAGCCGTTTATTCAACCAAATGGAAATTTATTCCATGTAGAATTTGCATGTAGGAATAGCATTGTTGCGTATGCAGTGCATTTTACATAAATGCAATATCATTTAACTTTTGTAAAACATTCCAGTTCCCTCAAGTTTTCGAATTCATACGTAACAGTTATTTTCGTCAAGCCATCTATGTATTAACTATTAAGTATAAATGGTTTAATAAAAATTAATTTATTGGAAGATGTAATGAGAAAAGTGACAGACCTGAAATTTAAATATGTTCTTAATAGATGACATTTATGAGATTTCTTTTTGTAAATTAACGCTCAATGTAATATAAATTTGTAACTTAAATCATATTGAATAAATCGACAACTTTTAGTATTTAAGAACATTTTTTTTTAATTAAATGGAAGTAATGAAATTTGAATTAATTCAATAATTTCTTATAGCTTTAGCTGGAATAATAATAATTTTCTAATTTTAAACAAACAGCGAAAAGTCGATATAAAATTTTCCAAGTGTCTGCACCAAAAATAATGATATGTATATTTTACAACAATTTTCACCGGACAAGATAGTGCTTCAATTTCAAAATTTTTATGATTGAAAGTTATTTTTCTCTTATTCCTTATTAGAAGCATGCAAAATATTCGAAACGCGTTGTACCTGATATTTTGCAGTTACCGACCACAACTAAAAAATTTACATAACTATTAAAATTACCTTCCACATGTACAGTGTGTTCCCGGATTGACTTTGCGATACGTACTGTCGTCGCCTAAAAAGTGGACATTTTTTTTGACTTAATGGCTGTAATTTTAAATTGATAGTTGTGGATGACAGGTTAAATAATTAATAAAGTTCATTATTTCAGTTTGAAAAATATTGGCTTATGTTAGCCATAAAGATAAGGGAAGAATGAAAAATGAATTTGTCTTTCAAAAAACCACTTCGTAAATGACGTAAGTACATAATTATAGCTACCTACCCAGCAAAAGTTTCGGTATTGTTAAATTTACGTCAAGAAAAGTGTCCACATTTTTTTGGCGGCGGCAGTATAAGGCCGGTATTACACGATACTAAATTTTTTGAGAAATTTTACAGATATTTTTTCATTAAAAATTATTAAATGATTTTTAATTCTTTCTTAATAAATATTTAAAGTTCTGTATGCAACCTAAAATAATTTTCTCTAAAAAAATTATCATATAAGAATGCGCAGTTGATGACACAGATATGTGACATCTGTTGTTATGTTGTTAATAGATACTGACAAATCTTAAAATTATAATCTATAACCGTATCCATATTCTTTATTTTGATTAAACCAAGATTAAGCAGTGTCTTAAGTGTCTTATAAAATTACAACGAATATTAGACATTTAATTTTAACTACTGCAGCAGTAATTAAAATTACGGTTGTATATAAACTGACTGTATATGTATATTGGTTAAATATAACCTCACACTTCAGCGTAACCTTATTTATGTATTGCGCAAGTGCAGGGTAGGGTTTATACAAAATAAGTTTACCCAAAATAATTGTTCAAACAAATCTTAAAAAAATTTAAGAAAATATTTTTTGTACAAAATTTTCTGTAAACTGACCAATTATCTTTGTTATGACATATTTTTTTTTTTTAAACTTTTTCATAAAATTTTATATAAAATTTCGTATCGTGTCATACGGGTCTAATAGACTAAAAATTTTAGAATTTATGATTTGTAGTTTAAATCTGTGGAATTAACATAGGAAAAAATAAAATCTGTAAACGAAATTAGGGAGATGTACCAAATTACAACATGTTCTGCAGTACTCTGATATGTTTCCGACATTAAAATAACGGCGTAAATACTATTTGAACTTTCCAATGCAGCTATTACTGGAAATTCAATATTTTAGGTTACGCAGGACACGGAAACAACGGCAACTGAAGTTGCTCAGTAACGAGTTACTAGCAACTCGTCAGCAACTCTGGTGACTGATTTACTAGCTTGTTTTACGAAGCATCGCCACACAAAACAGTGCATTTCATTGTTTTGAGTAGGGACTTTATTTTCAGTATATCGTCTTCAGAGGAAGGTACTGTGACCGTATACGTTGTGAAAAAGCTTGAAAGATATTTAAAAAGACATTACAGCGTTCACCCCTATAATTATATGTATAAACATAAACCGCAGTCAATGGTATCCGAATTAGATCATTTGATAAACTGGGTTCAATAAATTATATGTAATTAAGAATTTTTTTCAATAGTCTTTCTTGCTTCTGGTGATGCAGATTGATGTTGGTTGACCTGGAGGAAATAGTAATGGTGCTGTATTTCGTTCATCGAAATTAAGGAAATGGATTTAAAGTAACAGCTTTGACTTCCTTACCCCAAGACTATTTCACTGATGAAACAATTGGACTTTGCCATACTATTCCTCATGGTCGTAAAACTATCGAGTGTGCCTTTGAATAACGTCGGTAACTGAAGAAACTTACTTATAGAAAGTTGCTTTTGCAGCAGTATGCTGAGAAAAGTCATTTTAGTACGCTTAGTCGGTTTTTAAAAGAAAATAATCTTTAGTATTTATTTCCTCAATATTTATGGGATATTACCAAAATTTTGTCTAATATGTTTAATAATTCCAAATTACAACATTTATTTTAAATTTTCATATCTTAAGTAAGTACTACTTTTAGGCTCAATAAAAGTTCTGCTTTTATTTGGTTATCGGCTCTGTTCTGCTTTTATTTGGTTATCGAACTGGTGGAAAAGATTAAGGCCCGATTTCTTCACCTACGGATAAGTTTATCTGCCAGGTAGTATCCTCGAAAACTATTATTAACACAATGTTTTCCAAGGATAATACCTGGCAGAAAAATTTACTGATACAAAAGATGAATAATAAATAATGTTCCCATATGGTCTATTATTATTGAGAATCGTGTCGAATTTCGTAATTACAATTTTCTTTGGTTCAATTTGTCTCAATTATATTGCAACATATTAATATCAATTCGTCAAAGACGAAAATAGTTTTTCAGGCAGTAAGTTACTTTTGCGTGACGAGATTTTTTCTATTTTTGATGGGTGGGATAATCTTAAAAGGCAGGGTAGAAAATCGGGGATTAGAGTTCGCCCTCCAATTTATTTCAGATGTCACATCGTAGTTTGAGAATAAATGTTTCAGTAAATAACTTTAAGCTTTTTATATTTGTAAAATACATTTTCTGGCGGAGGAGATTTACAAACAAGTCGTAATTTACCGAATGGGAAAAATAATATTTGAAAATTTTTGTGAGGATAAAATTTATTTTATTATTGTAACTACTTTTGGCTCACCATTTTTTCTCATTATTATGACGTAAGCTAGAAAAAAGTGTGTGCAAATAAGAAGACAAAAATCGAAAACTAAAATTTAAATCAATGAACAAGAAATCAAAAAGAGAACTTTATTACAAATCATATAAGAATTCAATTCCTCTGTAAGTGTATTTTATTCTTTTTTAATTATAATTTTATATATTCTTTAATATAATAATTGTTGTTAATGTATTTATAAATTTTAACATATTTGCTTTATATGATTATATAATAATTGTTGTTAATGTATGTATAAATTTTAACATAATTGCTTTAAATGAAGAGGAGTAAAATGTTAGCACGATCTTTGACAGAATTTTTTCCACATCCTGAGAGTAACCAGTGAATTGTCAACTGTGTCTGCCTACATATACATTTCAAATAAGAAAGTAGCTATCTCATTACGAGAAAGTGATTTATTTGGTGAAAGATTTATGTTTCATAATTTCGTCGTTCTGTTGCGCTTTGCTTTCAGAAGTTGTTTGCCGAAGAAGCGTAATGAGATTAATCCACCTGGGGAAAGAAACACGGTAATCGAGTTATAGAAACAAACTTTGTGCAAACATAATGTTTGCTTTTTTACAGAGCATGACATCTGGAAGTCGTCTTATTTCAAAAAAGTGGTCTAAAACTGCCGGTTTTATACAAAGGAACAATGTGCTGAAGTTTCCTTTGTGAGCTAGACGGGTAAAAAATAAATGAAATAAAATAGATACGATGTTCGAGTTTAAATTATACAGTTCATGCATTAAAAAGGCAAATTAAAAAGGGAATATTATATAAATAACTAGTAGCTAGAAAAAAAATATTTTCAATATGCCTCGTGAACTTATTTATTTAAAGGCCATGGACCTTGCAGGGTAAAAATTTTCAAAATCAATTTTTTTAATTAAGTTATATTAAATGTGATAATGTTTAATAAAAATGGACTTGTAAGAAATTGAAACCTGGACAGAAATTTATTGCTTTTTTAATTGAATACAAATATAAACTAAGCAAATTGAAGTCGCGGTGGAATCGAAGTGAGATTGGTTTCGGTCATGACATTCTGGCACCCTCCACAGCTATACACCTGGTACTTGTTTCAACAAGTGTGCAATTAATCAGCATCATGCAATATACATCTTTTCTGATTGTAATCGATTGGAGTTCTTCGGTTCATAAAATGAATGAAAGACCGTGGAGTGGAAATCAATGATTGGCATATCACATCATTATCGAAACTGACCATGCGTCTCAAAGTACGAAAAGTCCTTTCTTCCTGTTCCTCGTATCCAGTATCACGGTTTGGTAAGCAAAATTAATCTATAATTTCTTGAATTATTTTTTTTGACTAAATTAATTTTATATTAGAAATTATTTTTCTGTTTTAATTTTTTTCTCAATTTATTTTAAACAAATAATTATTGAAGTACTATTTTAATCTGCGCTCTGAATTCTGCACCGAAAATAATTAATATTGGTTTTAATTTGTAACTTTTTTTAATACATAGTTTTAGAAAAGTATTCCTAATTTTTATGTCCAATTAAATTTTCAGAAAAGAAATAAATTATAAAAAGGAGAAGATGCGTAAATTCATTCATCTCGAAAAATATTATTAAAGAATTTTGTTGTACATCGTTTTCGACTGCAGTGGAGTCCTCGAGCATTCTCTGTACAGCTGCTTCAGCTCTATTTGGGGCTTCATCAGCAGAAGCGTAGGTCGAGAGTTCGACTGCAAAATCGTACAATGAAGGGAATTGGTATTTTACAGTTGAGAAAAATTTTGGAAAAAAGACTGAGTAGAAAGGATGACAAAGTATTTCATGCAATTTTTAAATAAAGCCAGAGATTCTAAACATAAAAATCAAATTCCTCTTTCCCTCTCGTTGAACATTTCAGGAATAAATGTATTAGATGAACCTCTATAATGTAATTAACAAAAAAACTGATTTGAAATACTGGTAAAAAAGTTATTTAAAGTAAACAGAGGATATGTATTTCTCGTGTAAAAAAGTAAATATTTATTACTTTTTCTTTGGATCGCTTATTGAACGAAATTTGTTCCTTGACATCATCCATGTATAATTTCCTGTCTTTTAGACAAAGTTCTTGATTGCTCTCTGAGAGATAATAATTATGAAAGGAAATAATTGTTAAATTAACTTAGGACTTTTATGTGCTTTTTTATTATAATCCCGATCGCATGGGAGTTCTAGCATGACGTAAATGTGAATTTAAGTTTTATGCCTTAACTTTGCTTATTAAAATTAAAATTAAAATTAACATTTATGAATGCCGTATATACAGGGTTCGGCAAAGTTCTGAATTTGGTCATTTATGAGATTATTTAATGAGGTACTAAAAATTTATCTGCGGTATATGATTTTAGCAGCATCTTTGTCTTTAACACATATACTCCAATTTATTTTAAACCAACAAATTTTCATAATGTTGGGTGCGCTGAAAGCAAAACTGTAGTTACTTTCAGATAAAAATTAAAATAAAAATTCTATAGAGTAAACTTTTTCATAAATTGTCGATGAATGTGAAAAATATGCAAAACTGGTAAAGATTTGTGATGTTTATATGTGGAAGTCTGCCATTCTTTAACCAATTTTTAATTTCTATATAACATTGGAAAGGTACATTATTCCTCATTTCAACGCAATGTTGCAATCAAAAATCAGTAAAAGAAAATCAAAGTTTTAATTTAAGTGGGTGGAGGTAACGAAAAGTGGTTTTTTGACCATAGCATTTTTTTTTGTAGTGTGTACAGTTTTTCCTATATACCACAACTTACTACTCGACCAACTCTACAACTTACATTATATGGCATAAAAAGTGTATCCAGATTTTCTTCTTTTGTAACGCAGTGTGTGTAATCATCTTTATTAATTTTTGACCAAAGAAGGGAATAGAGAATTCATTTAAAAGAATCCAAAAGGTGGAAGGCCTTTAGAAGTTCAAAATATGAACGTATGAAAGTTGAGGATTTATTAATGAAGGTCCGATGTCTGAAAGGGCACAGACTCCAATTGCTATAGAAGTTGGGACATCTGAAACTTCAAGAATATTACACTTACAATTTTATTAGTCTTAGGCCTTAGCAAAATGTCCGCAGGGGTTCTTAGATAGTGGACGCTAGAACAAACATTGTGACAACCGTGAAAGTTTCAGGGAAAAACTTGGCTTCTCTACAAGAGAATCCAAACCTATTTTCACAAATAATATTAAGCATATAAATTATTTAGCATTTTGTTGACCTGGCTTGTAGCTCTCTTTGTTGTTGTTGCTCAAGGTTTTGGGTTCTAAGGGGACGAAAACCCTTCAACTCTTCTTGTAGATGACTAAAAGACGTATTAGCTTTATACGCGTGAGAACACTGGAATTCACTATAGTCAAATCATCAGTCCAGGTTAGCACCTCTTGTGTGAATTTAACTTTCGTTTACGCACAAATTTCTAATGATGCTCTGGGTTTGCACCTGTTACACCAATTAAATACTTGCCCGCAATTAACTCAGGATCCCGCTTTTAAATGGCTTGATTTAATAATTTCTTTATGTTCTGAAGGCATAATTTTAAATTTTTAAATAACAATAAGGAGTGACGGCTTGTGCACTGAAGGGATCACCTAAACCGTGAGAAATACAAATTTGGTTAATGGAAGAAAAGTTGCATGAATCAATGTCTAACTCTTATTTATTAACAGAATGATTTTTTTATTATTTCTTCTTGAGATCTTAATAAAAATGTAAAAAAAGATTTTGTTTTTGTCTCTGTATCTCTTTTATTATACAATAAATTCTGTTTTCACTTTCTACAGGCACTTTTTGATTCTGCTTCGAATAGAAGTAACAGAATTGAAGTCAAACGTTTCATCTTTCCACGACCATCATCAGTTTGGATTTTTTAAATATAACGTATATCTTTTTATTATTCTATTCTATAGCATTTCTTCTCCTAATTGTAATGGTATATCATACTTAATAGTTGATATTATTAAGTATGATATACCATTACCATTACCACGTTAAGCGTTCTTTTCTATTACAACAATGTCTGTTTAAAGTTTAAAAAATATTTTCTTACAATTTTAATCGGACAAACGTCGACTTTAATTATATAAATGATCGTTGAATTCTTTCTGCAAACAAGTAAGTGGACCGACGCACAGTGGCGCCGAGGTGGAAAAAGAACGATTTCACAAGAGGATTAATTCGTTGATCTAACTGACTTTTCTTATATTACTTTAGTCGTAGAATCTGGCTGTGATAATGGTTTTGCGGTAAAAATTAGCTTTTATCTAATATAAGAACTTAAATCTCATTCAGTAAGCCATAAAGCCTTAAAAAGAGTAATTTTGTATAATTCCGTCAGCTTCGTGGATTATTTTTAAAAGTTACTCCTTTATATATTTGGTTAGTATATACTAACAGCTTATTGTAAAAAAATAAGTTACTCTTTAAAGAAACTTAGACGTGATAATTAAGCCGAAATTAGATTTCTGGGCGTAATGCGAATTTTTAGTAAGCATGCAAAAAAAGCTTCTCTTTCCTACGGTCTGTAATATTGTTTTTGTAAAAGCTATAATATTTATATAACTACCCTAAAAGTTTCACGGCCGCAATCAACTGCATGCGATATACAGGCTGTTTCAAATTCAACTCTCACCATGGGGATCTCGCTTATTTGAAGAGATAGTTGGTAGGTTTAAATTTGGAAAAGTTGTTAAATTTCATGAGCATTAATATCCGGAGAGAAAAAAATGTTAATTCTTATTCGAAGTAATTCTAAAAAAAAAAAGAAAAGTTATCATTTTCTTATTTTGCCTCTACCTTCTCACATTAAACATTTTTATTCAGGCCTTGTTTTAAAGAATTTTTATAACACGTGCTATGTTGCCGTAATCGGCATAATGAGTAGGTTCTCTTGCCACTAAATTTCAATATAGGCGCCATAAGAAAAAATGAACTTGATGATGGTATCCATTTGACAAAACGTGTTATAGAAAATTAGTGCTTACCACTGTGTAGAGAATTGAGAAATTTCTTAAGGAAGTTTTTTATTTTTTTGATATCTCTTTAAATAAAGAAGATAGAGATAAAACAAGAAAATGATAATTTTTCTTTTTACAATTATTTCGAATAAGAGTTAATATAGAAACTTTTTCTCTACGGATTATTAATGTTCATCAAATTTAGCAACCAAATCTAAACCTACCGTCTATCTCTTCAAATAAGCGAGATCACCAGCGAGGGTCGAATTTGAAACAGCCTGTATATTGAATACGAAGTTGAATAGAGATGCGAAAAACAGCATCAGCGGTCCGTACAAACATGATTTGTTGAATCAAGGAAACTAACAGAGCTCGTCATTGTTAGTTTGTAATAGGTACATAAAAACGTTCTGCACTTGGAATAAAATTAAAATGATTATACCTTATAAAAAAAATTCTTTTTTGAAACTTTGAGAAAGTCAAAAATTGTTATTTAGTACCTTCTTGAGTTTCACTTCGATCAGACAAAAATTCTGGAAATGAGAGGTTTTTTCCATAAATCGGGCATTTGGCCCCACTGTGCGACGTACGGTGGTAAACTGGTATTTTAGTGTGCATCGCCACTAACTGAAGCGATCCCAATTTTTGCGAAAGTATTAGGATTAGGAACAAGCTCTGCTTTTTTAACAAAAGTATGTCGATCCGTGCTTTGGCGATAACTCATAAAACTTGGCCATGTAATGTACTACTGGGGAAAAATAAGAGAAACTATTTACTGCAATAAATAATGAAATCGATTAATATCAGATTATCATAGAAGACTAAAAAGAACTGTAATACAAACTTTAGAACAAATTCGATTTACATAAATGATAAAAGAAGAAAATATATTTTATTTTGGTCATGTAGGAAGTAATTTCTTCATTCTCTCTAGAGACGTTTACATTTTATGTATGTGATGTGAATATTACAACGCTGATGATAAAGGTATCCATTTTAACTCCTCTTTTAATTTCGCGAATGTGTTCTACTTTCTAATTGCTCCCACGCAATGTCTTCCTTTCAACGTAGTCTATTTATAAATGCCTCTTTGATATTAAAATGAAAAATGGTACGGGACGTGTATAGCATACTGCCATATACTACCTTCCATTACCTGATAGTTCATCAGTAAATGGTAAATGTTCATTTATTATTGTACTTGCATATAAAAGGTTTTTTTTACCGCAACTTACCATGGTTTAATAAAACTGGTTGTTTAACAGTTTTATTGAAAATAAATATGTAATTCCGAGTAATATAAATGTTTTTAATAAGAATGAAGAGTTTTTTTCTGATATTTAGCATGTTGATCTCGGAAACTGGCCGCGATGGAGAGACGATTAAACGGGGAAAAATTTACAGTTTTATGTAGCTTTTGTGTTTTTCTTAAAGTTTCTAACTCGCTAGATATTCCGAAAAAACAGATTTTTAAAAATGGTCTATACAATGATATAAAGTTTGACATAGTTATTTTAAGAATAATAATTATACATATAGCAGGTAAAAAATATTGAGATATTTTAAAAGAATAAAACTTTTACTAACCTCGTGTATATCGATTCCATGATTGAGAGACCACATCGTTTGAAAATAATCCTGCATCCTCTGTTTGAGCTCGTTAGGAATCTGATGAAGAGTTAAAAAATCCTTTAGATCCCTCCACTTAATCTGATACAGCGACCTTCTGGAGTACATTCTTTGAATGATTGCCGTTACATTACCGAAAACAACAGCGTGCATCAGTGCTGAAAGCAAATTCAAATCATGTTATTTATTGGATTTCAGGCTGGTAGGGGATGCAAATATTTTTTTTCGCAGTTCTATTTTTAACCTTTATCAGCAAGCGTCCTGGCAAAGTAATTAAAAAACATACCTTATTCCCAGGCCCGTAATAAGAACCGTAAAAACGTATGCATTTTAAATTAAAGGGAATAAATCTACATGTGCGCTTGTTTGTAGAGCAAACGCTGAAATGAATTTTATGTAAAAGAGCTTGCGCCATTGCGAGCACGTAAAAGCGCGTATAATTAAAAATATTTTTATTTAATCTCTTCGATTCGGGATTTTTGTGTTGTATTTCGTGAAACTTATTACGTTCATTTAAGGGAAGCTTGAAGTCGTTTTTGTTTGCAGTGGGAATGTCGAGCTACGTCTCTGCTGAAGAAGCCCCAAGCAGGGCTGAAACAGCTGTACAGAGACTGCTCGAGGTTTTCACTGCAATCAAAAACGATTTGCACAAAATTTTTCTAGAAAAATAAAACGTTTTTCCTATAGTAAACCCGATCCGTGGATACGGCGTGTAAAGCAGTATTATATTGAAGCGTGAATTCATACAAACACGTGTAGATAATTGTTGGAAAGGCTGCAAGAGTAAAGAGCAAGAGAGTAAACCAGCCATAAATTTCAATTTCAGCCTCCCTTATCTATATTCGTATTATAAACGCCTGTTCAAAATTAACGCACCACTACAAAAATCATCGATAGATTTGTATTTTTGCAACCTTTATCCAGTAATAATTTATCTTAATATAAAAGCTGACAATTAGATAACATTACAGCAATACAATGGTTCATATAAACTAGCAATCTTTAATATTTTGGAATTAAACTTTCAGAGATAAAAATTTTAAAAAAAGACAAAACAAATTTGTTGAACTCTATAAACAAAGAAAAACTAAATACCATACAAAATTAATAACGTGTACCTCCACCTCTAACTTCGATGATTCGTCTTGGTAAGCTCATGCAGACTTCTGGGGGCACATGAGTACATGACATATTGCTGTTTTTTTCAGAATATGCCATAAGTGCTCGATGAGGTTAAAGTCTGAGTTGCAAGGTGGTCAGTCCAATAATTGATCCCATTTAAATAACTCAACACATCTCTTGCAACTTGCGGTCGAGCGTTATCCTGCGTGAAAGTGAATTTATTGTGTATAAATGCCACAAAAGGCATGACATAGCCAAGAAAAATATTCGCCTGGTAAAACTAAGCATTCATTGACATTAGTTGCATGGGAACTGTCTTTTTCCGGGCCTGCGCCATACTCGTTCCCGACCATCTAGTGATTTTAAGCTCACTTTAGTTTTATCGGTAAAGAAGACACGCTTCCAATCGTCTGTGGACAAAGGTTCATGCACTCTCACAAATCTTAATCTGGCCAATTTATGTCCTGTGGTGAGCAGTAGTGCAATTGCAGGCCTTCTATTGGATAGCTCTGATTTTCTTAGCATTCCCTTAACAGTTATAGCTGATATCCTAATATTTCCGACTATAATAAGATCATAAGTACAAAGTTTTTTTAATCTCAAACCGGACAGAAAAATGAAGGGAAACACACTCAACGTTTTTTCTCCTGACGAAGCTATAAATCTATAGCGAAACGTTGAGTGTGTTTCCCTTCATTTTTCTGTCCGGTTTGAGATTAAAAAAACTTTGTACTTACTATTTTCATCGGACAAGAACAAACTTCTATAATAAGATCATTACTAAGCTCTGAACTTGTACTTGTCTTGTTTCTTAAAACTTGTTTCCGAAGAAAATGTTCATCCCTACAATTTATAGATCTTTTCCAACCCTGTCCAAGTCTTCTTGTGTATGCTCGAGTTTATCTGTATCTTCTAATCAACCCACTAACTGATGAATGGTCAACACGTAGAAAATTAGTTACAATCGCATGCTTAGTCCTTCGTTTAACAAAGTTGATGCTCTTACGCAACCCTCGTAGTTAATGCCGTGATCTATTCGTGTTTTTGGGATGCAAGAAACAACAGACATTCTGTTTAACATTCTGTAGTTTTCAAAACTTGTTACGTGAGTAAACCAAGAATGAATTATGTTAAACTTGAATTTAAACTTAAACTTAATCACATCTTAATGAAACAACTTCATCTAACGAACAATTATTACTGATTTATTAACAAGACATAATAATTGTCAAAATTTATTAATTTTGAAGTAAGCCACCTATAATTTAGTACTCTTATAAAACATCATAACTCCGCCAATTAAGAAAATGAATTAAAAAAAGTAAGTGGTGCGTTAATTTTGAATAGGAGTTTATATTCTGAAAGTCATAAAGTGGATTAAGTAAGTATCTACATACATACACAAGAGGCCGTTATGTGGATAAAATATTCAGTTTTTGAAATTCAAACAGGCTAGTAAAGCGCATACATGAAAACGAACTTTGTAACTAATTATATTTTGATGCTTTTAAAACATAATACGTACCTCCCACTAACATAGTGCATATGCTGAATATCTTTTCGCTGGTTGTGTTTGCACTAACATTACCAAATCCAACGCTCGTTAAGCTGGAACACGTGAAATATAACGCAGTAACGTATCTGTCTGTGTACGACACTTCCGAAACATTGGAGATATTGAGCCGGTCGGCAAGCGTATGAATCCACCCTGGAAAATGGGCGAAAAGGGACAATTTTCAATTAAAACCGTTCAGGAGGAGTTTAAGTAGTCTGATTAAAAATTGCTCGAGAGCTTGCCGGAGTAAGCGAATTAAGAAAACGAATTACAAATACCAATTAACGCGATCAAATAACCCTGTTTGCTAAATCATCTTGAAGCGGGGAGAGATAAAGTAGCTAACTGGGGATTATTGCTGGATTGTGTTATTTTTTGGGGAAGAAAAATTTAATTTTGCTTTACTTATTTTTTTTTTTAATTAGATTAGATTAGTGAAATTTATATTGTAGGATATTTTACTCCCTTTCTCTTGAATTACGTTCTTATACTATTAGAATAAATGTTTAAACGTTAAAATTACTATGAAATAAAATACCTAAATTCCATGTTATCTCATGGCTTTCTATCTCTTGTTGAGCAATGACATACCAGATACAGGCCAACCAGTGCGCCATCAATGTGAAAGACAGCATGAGCAGAGTCAATATCATTGCACTGTACTGGGCGTACCGGTCGATCTTCTGCAAAAGCCTCGCTAAACGCAGCAATCTCGTCAATTTTATCAAATGAATGTTGTGATTTGTGTATGGAGGCACGGATTTCTGAAAAAGAAATTTTAATGAATGTCAAAGCTCAGGTTTCATTTCAAACTGACATATAAAGCAGATTTCTTTTTCCATTTTTGGTTCAAAAAATATATGTATTAAAAAAAATATTTTCTACACGGTTAGAAATATATAAAAAGAGAAGTTATATGAAAATCAAAGAGTAAATACTATGTCTCATAACCAGGCCTAGGCGCATTTTAGGCGGAAGGTTTCGTTAAGTATACGAAGAACTAATATGCTGAAGCGATCATAGTCGGAAAAAGTTCTAATCTTTAACGCGTCTGCCTGTACAGACAAAACAATAAACCAGTCGAAGCCCGAGAAGTCTGTGCGGCACGCAGTAACCACTACAGTTTTGGTTGACTGGATATAAAAACTTGTTTACCGATTCATTCCGAAATAAATTCACATTCTTTTTGCAGTTACGGCGCTATAATTGATATTTATTAAATGTATTATGCCGGTCTTTTAAAGAGTTACATTAAAGAACTATAATGTTTTCATAATTATTAATTTGAAAGAAACTGTAAAGGCAATTATGTTACACACGTAATTTACATCAAACGGTTGCTTCTGATACAATGAGTGCGAGAGTGAGAGTGCCTGGGGCATAAAAGTCGTTTAGCGGCAACGTTGAAAACTACGTCGCTGTTTTGTTTATCTTTATACTGGTTTTTACCAGATATCCTAGGAATGTCCGACCCTTACTCATAACGTATGGAGAAGATTAAGAGTAGCTACGGGAGATCAAAATAAAGCTTTTTTCCCAATAAAGTTCTGATAAAAAATCAATTACTAAAAGTTCTTAGAAGTCAATGTATAGCTTATACCAAGTCTGCTTAGATTGCAGTTGGGCTCTCAAGCATCTTCTGTATAGCTATTTCGACTATAATTTAAAATTGCGATGGCAGATGGTCGAGAAAAAAATCGTTCTTTAATGAAACGGCCTGTATTCTGTATGCTAAAATGAAAGTTTATTTTTCCTTGATTTTAATATACCTACAGCTTTACGAGAAAAAAAAATATAGGAGCAATAAAAGTAACCAAGAGAAATTCAAAGAAACTATTTTTAAGGCTGTTTTCGGAATTTTTGCAGCTGCGACGACAATAAAACTGTTTACTTTTATATTTATTTGTCTTCACAACGTTTTTATGCGCAAAGTAACCACAGGTTCACTATTTGCTTCCTTGTTACTCATAAAACCCAAATATTTTCTATCGCATGTTTGAAGTTAACCAGTATTAAGCGTGGTTAACACACGGCCGGAGAGCCATGAAGTTACTACTGACTAATTGTACTAGTGGGTGGAGCTTATTTACGTAAAGTTATAGAAAAGCTTATTCCAGAGCATTTACTCATTCATTGAGTTATAAATGTGTAGAAATGACCGGTGAGAAGTTTGCAACAACGCTCCAGCAATAAAATTTTAAAATTTCAATTGGCTGTAAAAAAAACACTATAATTATCACAGAACAATAAACTCAGTGCCGTTATGAAGGTCATTAACTGCTGTTTGTCCTGATGTATCGCAATTGAGGAAAAAACAGAACCAAATTTATTTATAGTAATTAAATGATCAATATGTAATTACATGAAAAAAATTACTGGAAAAGTATTTACATCTCAAATTCTTACGTAACTTGAAAATAATTGACCAAACTTACCGAGATATTATACCACTAATAAGTTTTGGTCCATCGATTTGATATTATTATTTATATTATTATTATTATTTGATAAAGTACGAATTAACTGAAAATGGGCAAATTTGGACAATTAAAATAGTACGATGGATACAAACGCACATAACTCTTTGTACAAACATTGCACAAATGAAAGTTTTGCAAAATATGAAAGAACACGTTCAAACCTATGAATTTATGCAATTTTTGAGTTTTGGCCCATCGATTTGATTGGCTAATTATCGAGTGAGCACGTCTAATTGCACTCGATTCCATCGATTTGAATATGCTCTTTCATATTTTATAAAAGTATTAAACATATAAAATAGCGACATCTTACTATCGCTTTTTGACCTAACATTGCAGTAGGATAGACAAATTGAAACGGGATTTGCTCCTAATGAGTCCCCCATGCAAGGCGGCCATGCTTGCTGTCAAAGCATAATGAAAGATTTTATAAAAATTTTGTGCAAATCGTTTTTGATTGCAGTGAGAACCTCGAGCAGCCTCTGGACAGCTGTTTCAGCCCTGCTTGGGGCTTCTTCAGCAGCTGTCCAGAGGCTGCTCGAGGTTCTCACTGCAATCAAAAACGATTTGCACAAAATTTTTCTAAAATCTTTCATTATGCTTTGACAGCAAGCATGGCCGCCTTGCATGGGGGACTCATTAGGAGCAAATCCCGCTTCAATTTGTCTATCCTACTGCAATGTTAGGTCAAAAAGCGATAGTAAGATGTCGCTATTTTATATGTTCATCATTCTTACATCGCATTTGCGAATAAATTGGGCAAGTCGTTTTTGGTCTGCAGTGGGAATGTCGAGCTACGTTTCTGCTGAAGAAGCCCCAAGCAGGGCTGAAACAGCTGTCCAGAGGCTGCTCGAGGTTCTCACTGCAATCAAAAACGATTTGCACAAAATTTTTATAAAAGTATTGTTTGTGCAACATCTGCACAAGTTATGTGCATTTATAATTGACGCTACATTAAATACGTACTGTCGTCAGAATGCATAATTGCACTCGATAATTAGCCCATCAAATCAATGGGCTGAAACTCAAAAATAATATGAATCGATAGATATGAACGTGGTCTTTCATATTTTGCAAAAAAATAATTTTTACAATGTTTGTACAAAGAGTAATGTGCATTTGTATCCGTCGTGTTTTAATTGTCCAAAATTGCCCATTTTCAGTTAATCAGTACTTTATCAAATCGATGGGCCAAAACTTAATTTTAATTGTAATTTTGGTCAATTATTTTCAAGTTGCGTAAAAATTTGGGATGTAAATACTTTTCTAATAATTTTTTCATGTAATTACGTATTGATCATTTAATTACTATAAACAAATTTGGTTTCGTTTTTTTTTTGTCAATTGCTATACATCAGCACAAACTGCAGTTAATATCCTTCATAACGGTGCTGAATTTATTGTTCTGTGATAATTAGAGTGTTTTTTTACAGACAAATTTTTTTGCTGGAGCGTTGTTGCTAACTTCTCACCTGTGTACAAATGTACAGGTAATTTACATGCTAATTTTAATTTATTATATTTCAGACTATAATACAAAGTAAAAGAAAAGTAAAGGCTTCTTCCTAACACCAACAATTTACATAGAATTTATTTACAAGAAAAGTAAAAAAAATAAATGTTATTTTAATATGCGGTTTGTTCAAAAATCAGTTGCGGCAAGTAATAATTATCATAAAAGTCTTTCAATTTTAATTCCATGTTTTCCTTAAAAAATTCTTTATTTCTATAGATTTTCTCATATTCAAGACCTTTTGGTGTACAAATGATAAAATAACAGTAATTACGTTCTGTTATATGTAGTTGCCCTTGAACCTGGTAATAGTAATTATCGTTTTGTTTTAATGATATTTTATTGTTTTCAACTGTTGCAAATTTAATTATCTTTGATTCAATAGCTTCAAGTGGCGATAAACTTCGGGCACTAAAAGGGCATTTTATTTCTAAAATTCCATCTTCTCCAACGAGTCCATCCGGTGTAGCACCTAGATAACTATAACTGCCAGCGCCAACGAATAAACCATTTTCAGCTATTTCAACATTTACAAGTTCTTGAAATTGTTGCCTAGCAATTGGTTCATGTCCCAATCCCCACTGGGTGCACTTGTTCCCAAAAAATGTGTTTGTTAGCAAAGATTTTGCTACTTGTACTTTATCAGTTTTGGGTCGTAACTTGCAAATTTTACCAAAACAAGAAGCTGTTAATCGTTTTCTTCTCTCAGTCATCCATAACAGAGATTGAGACTGATCTACAGTTGTCTGGCAAAGTTGTAAAATTTCGCCGTCGGTTTTCTGTAAACTGTTTAATAGCACCAGTTTTTTTTTTCAAATTCATCAGAATTTATAGTAGTGGCGTGAATATTTGGACCATATTCATTGTCTTCGATAACGGTTTTTTTCGTGTCCGTTTTTTTTGACCTTTTTTGTATTTTTGTAAAGCAGTTTCCGTTTACACGAGCTATTAATTTTCCTAGTCACAAATCTTTTTGTATGTACACCAGGACTTTTTTGAGTAATTGCACGATGAAGAGAGCTTTGGTAGGCCCCATCACTATTAAATGAAATTCCTGCTGCATGGCAACGCATTTCGTAACCACCTCGCTTCGAATAGGGAATTCTTTTTCCTCCAATAAACTTGGCTAATATGGAATTGTAATTTTCAGCCATATTAGTAGTCATATTTTTTATTAAACTAGAACTATTAAACACTAAACGATTTAAATAAGACATAAGATCTTCATAGAGGCCGCAAGATTTAAACATTGGAACTAAATTAATTTCGTTAATTTGATGCCTTTTGCAGAAATAAGTATCGCATTTTTTATGATCACCAAATACATGGTGTACACTATTGCTAATATCACTTTTAAGGTTAAGTGTTTTTTGTTGAAAGTTGCTATTTTCTCCTCTTCTAAATGTAACAGCACTTTCTACGGCAACACGCAGCCTTTTTATATTATTTTTTAATTTCTTTCTAAGAGCTACATCAACTGAAAGTCCCTTAGAACTAAATCGTTTCTGGCTCAGCTCTTTTAATTTATTTACGTAATTTCTGAGAAGGTGATTAGAGCATTCTATCTTTTGAACTAAAAAAATCACCGTAGGGTTTTATTTCGGCTAATTTTCTTGTTACACTGCTGTCACCGTCTCCTACTAAATAAGCATATTTAATCCCATGCATCTCCAAGCTTCTTTTAAATCCCTCAACAATTATGTCACTTTCCATAGAAGATGATGATGATGTCCAGTTTTTGAAACAAACATGGAGTTTGTCTGGGTTCATATGACACATGCTACAATATTTATTTCTTATTCCCAAAAACAACAACTTTCCTGTTTTTTGACCTACGATGCAGGCTGCTCCGGAATTAGCATTGTAGTTTTGCCGATATGATCGTTTGCACCAGGCACCGTCTATAATAACTGTAACTAAAGGTATGCCATTTTCATCAATGTCTCCGTTATCTCTTGCTAATATTCCTTCTTGTTTACCAGCTTCAATCATAGATTCCCAACAAGTGTTTCGCATTGTTTGATGTAAACGTTGTTCAGTGGAACTGTATAAATGATAAGAAATGCCCGGAGTATTTAAGGTGCTCCAAAATTCATTCAACTGAGAATATCCGCATCCAATACTAATTGCGCCAAGCACAGCTCCATCGTTGGCATTAAATTTACCATCATTTCTTTCACTGTTAATTATACGAGTTTCCTTACACATTCGACACCTTGGAGTAAAAGATGACATAAATCCTTTTCGTGTTTCTTTTACAATTTCTAAATCTCTTGAAGAACATGAAAACAAACCGTAGTGTTCAAAAGATGTAATTTGTTCAAAAAAATATTGAACATCAATAAGTCGGCGTCCTTCAATTTGCTTTTGAGAATTTTCACTACAAAAAACAAAATATTGAAGTAACTAATATGAGAAAACTACTACACAACTCATTTAAATTAGAAAGAAAACGCGATAATTAATTCAAACTGACTAAAAAACTCAAATAAAGTTTTGTTCTAAAGTAAACCGTTTCAGAAATACCGCGTGTTAAATGTTCTATTTTTTATTTTTTGCAATTTTAAAGTTCACCTAATCGTTGCTCGGTTCACCTAATAATCAATTTCAATAAAAAGAAAACTAATAAAACAAGCCGTTTTTCAAGAATACGAAAAATTTAGATATCTATCAGCACTGTTACTGTATTTTCACAAAATTAAATTACAAGACACGTCGTGTTCTTGAAAAACGGTTTGTTTTTTTATTTTATTTTTAATTTGAATTGATTATTAGGTGAACGGAGAAATGAGTCGGTGAACTTGAAAATAAAAAAAATAAAAAATAGAACATTTAACACCCAGTATTTCTGCAATGGTTTACTTTAAAACAAAACTAGTACAGTTTTTTACTCAGTTTGAATTGATTATCACGTGGGTGAAGTGTTGACATTACGTCGCGGGACACCCTGTATAATAGTAAAACTCACCGAAAACTATTTTTGGAAACGTTTTCTTGGTTAAAAATGTTAGAACATTCTGAAATATCAAGTATATCAAGTGATCGAATTCCTTCTTCCAAACTTAAAACTGACGTGTCGAATGTATGATCCTCCTTGGTAGCATATTCTTGATTACTACTCGATGGCGAGTGCTGATTATCGTAGACATCGTTGTTCATTGCATTAATTTGTTTATTTTTCATGGAACTGTTTAAACAATGAATAATTATTCTACAATTACCTACATTGATTTTGCATAATTTCATATTTTTACCCGTACTGTTTTCCCATTAATCGTCTACTTTTCCTTCGTTTACTTAAATGTAATTTTGTTTTATTCGCCATTTTAAAACGTTTATTTAAATAATTGCAATCTTGCAGTATAATAAATATCTAGCTACACTTGTATATACACTTGTATGTATATGTGGTTTTAAATTGTAACAAAAGCGAATCTAAAATATTAATGGATCATAGCAAATCAAGTGCAGTGCGCGTGTTTGACATCCGCGCTGGGGCTGATGGGCGGTCCGAGTGCAAGTGAGATTAACTTAGAAAGAGAGGCCTATCTTTCGGCGGTTATTTTCACTCGCTAACTTGATACAAACAGTGGTGAAAGAAAAACCAAATGGTGGGATAATTTAGTGTAATAATTGTTTTTGTTTTACAACAATCAATTAATAGAACATGTAAGAAGTTCCGTAATCTCTTTTTATATCACTACTTCAAAATTTAGCACAGATAAGTGACCTTCAACTGTGGAATTTTTTTTCAGTTTTTTTTAAATTTTTTTAACACGTCTATAAACATTCTACAGAATTTAAAAGAAGTTACGGCACTCAAGTCAGATGTGTTTGTGAACACAGCAATTTTTCATCAAAAACATCAGCAAGGTTTAAGAGTATTATGATTTCTTAACACTACGCAAATACCCGTACGGTTTCACAACCGAAAACAGCCTTAAGTATCACAGTTGACTGTTGACCACACAGAGACACATTGAATAGGTTCAACAAAAACAATTAACAAAAGTCTCAGAATAAGGCATACAATTTTAAATCACAAAAAAGCTAAAGTTCATTAATTTCTGATAATGATTACAGAAGTTATGATATTGTTACAGCCGCGATGCGCAAACAGATCTATTTTTAGCATTAGTACGCCACCTTGCGTCACAGAACATGATCGAAAACTACTCGATCATTCTAGTATGTGCGAGCAATAGAGGGCTCTGCTATATAATATATATATAATTTGTGAACCCCAAATTCGTAACAAATTGGTGTCAGAATCGGAAATTTCAAGAATGAAGCTGTGCGAGTTAAAAGTGAAAGAGCTGCGTGAGGAATTGGAAGAAAGAGGCCTGGAAAATTCGGGAAAGAAAAACGTCTTACAAGAACGACTAAAACAGGCTCTTGTAGATGAAGTTAAAGACCCGGAAACATTGGAATTTCAAATTGAAGACGCGGCTGCTTTACTGAAAGAAGTGAAAGAAAATATGAAATTAGAAAAGCAGGAAGTGAAAGAAAAAAATGGAAAAAGGTAACGAAAATATGAAATTAGAAGTGCAGGAAGTGAAAGAAAATATAAAAGAGCAAATGCAAGAAGTGAGAAAGCAAATGGAAAGTTTGGATATGAAAATGGAAACTTACAGTTTAAAAACCGATCTGAATATAGAAAACATGAAGATGCAATCGACGAAACGATAGAAGATCTTAAAACCGAATGTGACGAGAAAATTAAAGGCGTACGAAATCAGTTTGATAGTATAATAAAGGACATGAAATTTGAATTCGACGATAAACTTGATGAGAAATTTGGTGGAATAAAAATTCAGTTCCAAGATAAATTTGAAGACTTAGCGAAACAACTGCATAAAGTGGGACTAGGTCATTCGATTGCATCATCGTCTGCGTCGTCAAATCAGAAACTGAAACCACCTAAATTTGAAGGCGACTTACCTTGGACTACTTTCATCAGACAGTTCAAAATTGCTGCCGACGTGAATGGCTGGAATGACTGCGACAGAGCTGCAGCACTCGTTTTGGCTCTGTGAGGTTTAGCATTGAGTGCATTATAGTCCATTCCCGAGGAAGTACAGAACAACTTTGATCAACTGGTGGAGAACTTGGAAATGCGTTTTGGTGACGCACACATGAAGCAACTCCATACCATTCAATTGAAAACTCGTACCCAGAAGAATGGTGAGTCACTTCAAGAGTTTGAACTCGACATTAAGAGACTGGTACGCATGGCATATGGAGATTTCTTACCTGAACCAGTTTTTCATCGTTTGGCCATCCAAGCATTCATTGACGGCATTAGAGATCAGGAAATGCAACCAGTACGTATGTTACGATTGTGTAACTTCTCCAAATGCACAGATGTACTGGCCCGTGCACTGGAATTCGAGGCGACCAAGCAAGCATCTAGAAGCTTAGTACGGGTACGAGAAGTAAAAGCTGGTGATGACAGTGCACTGACAGAAGTTCTTGAAAGATTAACGCAGCTGGAAGAGAAGGTGACCAGTCCCAGGCGAATCATAACTTGTTGGAATTGTGGCAAGTCAAGTCATATGAGTTCCAATTGCCGTCGCAAACGGGCGCGCCAAGACGATGACAGTGAGCACTTAAACTAAAACCAATCAGCAAGAAGGGGCGCATGCTGACTGATTCTATGGATAGCCCCAAGATTGTCTCTATTTCCAGGATAAGGAACAATGAAAACAGCTTGATAGCAGATGGAAAATTTGGTGAGAGATCTATCCAATTCACAATTGATACCGGAGCGAATGTCTCTATCATAAGAACAGATCTTTTACCGAAACGGAAACTAGTAAATAATGGAAAGGTATATCACATCCAAACAGCTACTGGCGAGGTTACTTCAGTTTGTGGTGAAGCCGAAATTGACATGAAGATTGGAAGTATGAAATTCAGGCACAGGGTGTTAGTGGCAGACATTGTTGACGGCTTCATGAAGAAAAACGGCTTGGTTGTAGATTTAAAAGATAAACTTCTACGAATTGGATCTGAAGAAATACCTCTCCACGTTCCTGGAAATCTATCTACAGTGCTAAAAGTAATATTGGACGAACGTGTAAACATTCCAGCCTTAACCGATAAGTTAATTCTGGCGAAGTGGGAAGGCAATCTTGGCAGCTACCCTGCCGGAATCATAGAGCCAACTGAGATCAGCAGCGCCAAGAAGGGAATTTTACTGGCTGGGACTCTGGTGAAGATTCAAGAAACAATTCCTATTCGTCTCGCAAATGTCAACAGTTACCCAGTGACCATACCCAGCGGAACAATGGTAGGCAAATGTGAAGCAATTGCTTCTGTGAACCACATTCAAGTAAACGATGCATCCGCTCGGCATCAGTCTAAGATTCTACCACCACTACTAGAAAAATTGCTGGAAAATGTATCAACATCGTTAACACCCATGGAAACAGAAGACATAGGAGGACTGTTTCTGTTATGTACTTTAAAAATCAATAGTTTTGTAAAAAAAATGAATGAATGTTTTATCGAAAAAAAAAAGTAACTGTCATGAGATTATTGTAGCTTATTTGAAAACTGGAATAAAAGTTAATTTTTTTAACATCGTCCATTATTCTAAATCACTAATGGCCGGTTGCACCAATGTTTTAAGCAGAGCTTAAATTTAAGTCGTGTTTAGAACATGACATTTTATGTAAGTTCAACAAAATGTCAGACACATTCTAATATGATACTTAAATGAAGTTTAAGTATCAGTCAGAATGTGATTGACATTATACTTACTATGCATAAATGTCATGTTCTAAACATGACTTAAACTTAAGTTTTACTTAAAATATTGGTGCAACCGGGCATAAGATACAAAAATGGTGTCAGAAGTGGTTCCCCGTATTGTAAAATCTGAAGGTATTTATTATGGCTACCTCAATCTCGCCTGAATTGCTACAAACGTTGACCACAATCACGATATACAGAACACTGGTACGCGCACTTCCCTATCTTCCCCATACAAAACGAGGAAGTCAAAAGTAGTGCCTAGTTACGTGATTTAAATTTTACCGCTAGATGACACCAATGTTGAAGGACTGTCACTAAACGTCATTAAAGTACTCCCGTAGGTTATATTACGTGTTGTAGGCACGGTTGTAGGCGACGTATATTCAGTATTTACGTGTGTATTAATGACAAACTTTGGTTGGTGTGTAATGAAATAAAGAATAAATGGCGACTGTCAAATTTAGCAAGTAATCAAACGGATGTAGAAAGATATTTACTAATGTTACGAGCAAATACGTTTTGCCTTGATTTTTACAAACCTTTCAGAGGTTACTGGTATTATTTGTTTCTTGTATCTGTTTGGTAGTGGCGGAAGAAAGGACAGATGTGAGATTAGCATTAGTTCAGTAGGAGCAAACATTTAGTTGAGGAATAGCATCATCTGTCAGTGTGCTTTGAATGATTTCATTTCCACTGACTTAACGATTTTTTACAATTTTTCTTGAAAATGTATCAAGCACACAAAATGTTGCTTTAATATTGTGACACCTGCATTTTGATTCATTCTTGAAGCCTTTCCAAAATCTATAATTAACAATATTTCATAATTAATGGTATGAATCGTAAGTCTACATCTGTAACCCAAATTGGTTTGACAGCAGTTTATTCTGGTTAACTGAAAATTTAATGATGCTTTAAATATGTATTAATGTTTTTGATTCACTGGCATTGAATCAACGCACAACGAGTATTTTCATCTTGTGTTATTACAAGATGCAAACAGTCTGACTGCAACCAGTGCAAATGAATCGAAGATGCTATTTGCTTCACTGTTCTTTGTCAATTTCTTCGAGATTAATAAATCATTTTATTTTCTGAAAGAGCCAGAGTGAAACGTAGATAAACTTTCATTACGTTGGTCATCATTATCAGTTTTTTCAAACTTGTGATGCAAATGAAGACAAGTGCTACTCTTACGGTAATCTTGGAATAAGGGATGTAATCAGATTAAACAATATGTTTATTAAGTTAGAAATAATATAAAGAAGGTTATGAGCCTCTCACATAACACTTGATATTTTCAGCTTCGATGGAATTAATTTGCAAGGTCATCAAACTTGAAGCAAACCAGCTGCAGTAACGTTTAGGTGTTTTAACTTTATGCACTTTTGGTGTCACTTGCATGCAGAACTGATGTTATCAGATAGGTACTTTTGTGAGTTTATATCCATTTGTTATATTGAGTACATTTTAATCAGTACATCGGCCAGTTTAATCCCAGATGGGTTGGTGGATATTCTAGGTTAGATAGCAAACTTAGGATGAGTTCATGTTTATGTTAAAATCTCCTTGCTTCAATACAAATTAACTCTGAGAAGTCTTTCTATTTTGACTGCAATGTAACTAAATTAGGAAACGAATTAAATTATTCGCCAATACATACCCTCTTTAAATTAAAATTTCTACGCCTGACAACTTCGCTTTAAATTCATAGTTAAAATTTAAAATGCAGTATTTAACCTCAAACCAGTTGTTGCGTACTGACCTCTGTTTATCTCTGGCCATGTGTTTTGTGTTTACCACAAGAGCTTCAGAAGAACCGGCTGCGGAATTTGATAACAATGACAGTCCGCGATACGGTTCTGCCATCTAGCGAATTTTTACAAACTACTCAACTTGCTCAAAATTTTAAACTGAAAATGGCGGCGAGTGAGCGTACCAGTGTTCTCTATATCGTGACCACAATGTTGGCTGAAGCTCTTAAATCATCGTCAGCAAACATGGCTGGAGGAGACTCAAGAAGTCAGTCTTCTGCACAAGTTAGAAGACCACAATTTTCCATGGGAGAATTTCGTTCGTCTGATGGAGCGTCTGCAGAAGATTATTTTAAGAGATTCGATTGGGCACTTGAATTAAGTAAAATACCCGAAGATCAACATGCAAACTACGCACGTGTGCATATGGGTGTAGAACTAAATAACGCTTTAAAGTACTTAGTAAGTCCTCTTGAACCTGAAACCATTACTTACGATGTTTTGAAGCAAACATTAATCAATCATTTTGATCGCACCACAAACAAATACGTGGAAAGTATCAAGTTTCGCCGTATCATCCAGAAGCAAGGTGAAAGCATGGCAAATTTCACTCTTCGTCTCAAGCAAGGTTCCACTAAATGTGAGTACGACAATTTCGTCGATCGTATGTTGATTGAGCAATTTCTACACGGTTTGGAAATTCGAGAAATGTGTGACGAAATTATCTCAAAAAATCCGACAACTTTTAAGGAGGCTTACGAGATCGCACATGCACTGGAGGCGACACGAAATACCACAAATGAAGTTAAAAATGCGAGAAGCACAGGCTCATCACCGACTCCAGAAACAACATTCAAATTGGGATACGCGTCACCAAAGGTACGCAACCCGAAAACGTTAAATCGACGAGGATTACTCAATTATGGACAGAATCGAAGAAATCATTCGCAGAATACTTCAAGAGAAAGAGGAAATCAACGAGAAAGAGCTGATGTTGGTCAAAGAACATGTCAAGGTTGTGGAAGTAACCACGTACGGAGCCGATGCCCTTTTCTTGACGCCAAGTGTCATGCATGCAATAAAAAGGGCCATATTTCAAGAGTATGTCGTTCAAAAAAATCAAAATGCACTGCGGATCAGGTGACAGTTACAGAGATTCCAGCTGAACACATCGACATCTTACAAAAACTGGATAAGGTAAACGAGGTCAACGGAGCTGGTAAGCACATGATCACGGTTGTGATTGACGGAAAGTCCATTGAAATGGAATTAGATACCGGAGCGCCGTGTGGAATCATAAGTAAAAAATGTTTACGCACGATCAAGCCCCATTTTCATTTACAAAAAACAGATCGTCAGTTCGCAAGTTATACTGGACACCGCATTAGTTGCATTGGTCGCATATCTGTCAATGTGACAATTGGAAAAACGTCAAAGTTTTTAGATCTCTATATTGTAGACGGTGCTTTTGATGCCCTATTTGGAAGAGAGTGGATCGCACCATTTGCTCATGAAATTGATTTTATTAAATTATTCTCTTCTGTCAAACAGATTCATAGCTTGCGTACCTCCACACCGCAAATATCTTCTGACCAAAAATTCAGAATCGATCAACTTTTACAATCTTATGCTGATATATTTAGTGATGTTGCAGGTAAACTCACTGGTCCACCGGCGACTTTGCAGCTAAAACCAGGTGCCAAACCAGTCTTTGCAAGAGCACGTGAGATACCCTTAGCATTACGTGCAGCGTATGCCAAAGAAATTGACAACAAAATTGCTACAGGATTATACGAAAGAGTACATTTTTCGGAATGGGCATCTACAACACATGTAGTTACAAAAAAGGATGGAAAACTAAGGATTACAGGAAATTATAAGCCAACTCTCAATCCAAGGATGATTATTGATGAGCATCCCATACCGAGAGCGGAGCATATCTTTAATAGAATGAAAGGAGCAAAACTCTTTTGTCATCTAGACATCACAGATGCTTATTCCCATTTGCCTGTTGATGAAGAATTTCGTCATGCTTTAACGCTCAACACTCCAACACATGAATTTTTATGATGACATTCTTATTTTTGCCGATGGATTTGAACAGTTGTTGTCATCTCTTGACGCAACTTTAAATCGACTCAAACAAAATGGATTGACACTAAACCGAAAGAAATGTGTTTTCGCTACACCCTCTGTGGAGTTTTTAGGTCATAAAATTGATGATCAAGGTATTCACAAGTCTGATAAACATATCATCGCAATTCGAGATGCTCCAAAACCTTCAACGCCAGAAGAATTGCAACTGTTTTTAGGCAAAGCAGTTTATTACAGCTCATTTATTCCAGATTTATCAACAAGAAATCGTCCACTTCGAGATATGTTGAAGACCGAACCTTTTAAATGGACACGAGAAGCCAATTAAGCCTATAATGATATAAAAAAACATTTTAATTTCTCCACAGGTTCTCATGCCTTATGACCCATCACTGCCACTACTATTGGCGACAGATGCGAGTAAAATTGGATTAGGCGCCGTGCTGTCTCATCGCTTGGACAATGGTAAGGGAAGACCAATTGCTTTTGCCAGTAGGACGTTGAGTTCAACTGAACAACGGTATCCACAAATAGATAAAGAAGCACTTGCAGTTGTCTGGGCTGTACAAAAATTTTTTCACTATTTGTATGCTCGATATTTTACACTAATTACAGACCACAAGCCACTTTCGCAAATCTTGCACCCTGAGAAAACACTTCCCGTTCTCTGCATCAGTAGAATGGCCAACTACGCAGACTATTTGTCACACTTTAATTTCAGTGTAATACACAAGCCGACAAAAGTGAATACGAATGCGGATTATTGTTCTCGTCTTCCATTGCCACAAGACAAAGACACAATTCACAACTTAGATGAATTTGATCAATTTGCCCTCTGTCAAATTAAACAATTACCCATTCGTGCAGATGATATAGCTCGGGAAACACGGAAAGATCAACACTTGGGGAAAATAGTTCAATTGTTAGAAAGTGGTCAAAACCTTACTCGAAACAATTACAAGGCCCCAGAAAGTAATTATATTTTATCAAGTGGTTGTTTATTATTTGAGCATCGAGTTGTCATCCCACACTCACTTCGACGAGCAGTTTTGGACGATTTACATGCTGCTCATGTGGGTATGGTGAAAATGAAAGGACTGGCACGCTCTTTTGTTTTCTGGCCAGTTATTGACGTTGAAATTGAAAATGTTGTCAAATCATGCAATGAATGTGCCAAACACGCACACGTTCCTCCGAAGTTTAGAGAACGCCATTGGGAATATCCCAAAGGTCCCTGGGAGCGAGTGCATATAGATTACGCTGGACCTGTTGCTGGTGTAATGCTGCTTATAGTAGTTGATGCCTACAGCAAGTGGCTCGAAGTAAAAATCACTACTTCAACTACAACTTCAGCAACAATAGCCATTTTGGATGAACTCTTTGCAACGTATGGCATTCCAGTAACCCTAGTCTCGGACAATGGAACCCAGTTTACGTCAGCTGACTTTAAGGAATTTTCACAAACTAGCGGAGTGAAATTTCACAAACTTACAGCTCCATATCATCCATCAACAAATGGTCAGGCTGAGCGATATGTGCAAACGGTAAAGGATGCATTGAAAACAATGGCTACAACTCGAGAAACAATACAACGCAATCTAAATGAATTTTTACGACAATTCCGGAAAGCTCCTCATAGTACAACTGGACAGTCACCATCTCTGCTTTTTCTAGGTCGAAATATAAGAACTCGATTGGACTTAGTGCGACCAGAAAATGTGAACACCAAAGTTACAGAAAAACAACAATCTTCATTTACTTCATCATTTCGTGAGTTTGAACCTAATCAGCTGGTATATTTCTTATCTGGCAACCCTCGGATGGACAAATGGATACCAGGATCAATAGTTGTACGCCTAGGAGATTTACATTACGAGATCGACTATAATGGCAATCGATATAAACGCCACATTGATCAAATCAGAACTCGTCTGTCATCCAAACCTAAAGTTTCAAAACATTCCCACCTAGAAGATGAGGAGTCTGATAAATATCACAAATATCGAAGAGTGCACTTTTATGGTCATTTACAAAAAGTACCCGTGGTGTCACTACCAGCAGTACCGTCTTGTACTGAACTTTCACAACGACCCAGATCACCCATACGACAACAATTATTTGTTTCAGCACCATCAAGAAATCCACAATTACCTGAGACTCAGCATCTCCAGATTCCTCGTCGTTCAACGCGAATTCGCCATCCTCCTCAAAAATATCCATCATGAATCATACCAATACATAGACTAATTTTATTAAAGAAAAGAGGTGCGAATTTTAGTAAAGAGGGAAGAATTGTTATGTACTTTAAAAATCAAATAGTTTTGTAAAAAAAATGAATGAATGTTTTATCGAAAAAAAAAAGTAACTGTCATGAAATTATTGTAGCTTATTTGAAAACTGGAATAAAAGTTAATTTTTTAACATCGTCCATTATTCTAAATCACTAAGATATAAAAGTTTCGAAAATACAAAAGAATCTTCAACTTTGCCGATGAAGACTTAACCCGGACGGACATTGTTCAGCACAGAATAAACACTGGCGATTCGAATCCAATTCGTCAACCCGCACGGAGACTGCCATTGGCGAGGAGAGAAGAGACTGACAAGTTAATCAAGAAGATGCAGGGCCAAGGAATTATTGAACCGTCACAAAGTCCATGGGCATCTCCTGTTGTACTTGTAACTAAAAAGGATGGCAGCACGCGTTTCTGTGTGAACTACAGGCGATTAAATGATATCACGAAAAAGGACAGCTGTCCCTTACCCCGGATTGATGACACAATTGACACCTTATCCACTGCGAGATGGTTCCCTACTCTGGAGTTGAAATGTGGCTATTGGCAAGTTGAAATGCATCCCGAAGACAAGGAAAAGACAGCGTTCATTGCAGGTACTGGTCTATGCAACGCCCCAGCCACTTTTGAGCGACTCATGGAATTGGTATTGCGTGGACTTAGCTGGAAAACTTGCCTCGTATACTTGGAGGATGTGATTGTGGTTGGAAAAACCTTCAAAGAACACCTTGCAAATCTGAGGAACGTTTTTCAAAGGATTGAAGAGGCGAAGCTAAAATTAAATCCGACCAAATGCAAGTTTTTCCAAAAGGAAGTGAATTACCTTGGATATGTCATCTCTGAGGCAGGAGTTGCAACCGACCCGGACAAGATTTCAGCTGTTAAGAACTGGCCACCACCGAAGAATGTGCACGAATTAAAAAGTTTCTTGGGGCTCTGCACCTATTACAGACGATTCGTTAAGGACTTTGCAAAGGCAGCGAAACCTCTACATGCACTGACCGAAGGAAAAACCACATTTTTTTGGAGTAGGGACTGCCAAGAAGCCTTTAACAATCTGAAGGATCTTTTGGTGACTGCTCCTATATTATCTTATCCGAGATCAGAGGGCAAGTTTATTATTGTTGGTGATGGTAGCAACTACAGGGTTGGAGGCGTACTGTCACAAGTGCAAGTCGGGAAAGAACGTGTTATTGGTTACTTCAGTAAAGTTTTGTCGAAAGCTGGAAGGAACTACTGTGTAACTAGAAAGGAGCTTCTTCCCATGGTGAAGACACCAGAACATTTTCACAAGTATCTTTATGGCCGACAGTTTCATCTTCGAACAGACCATGCAGCATTGAAGTGGTTGCTTCAGTTTAAGAACATAGGAGGCCAGCTTGCCAGATGGATAGAAAGATTACAGGTGTATGATTTTACAATCGAACATCGTCCAGGTCGTGTCCATAATAATGCGGACGCACTCCCCAGAAGACCTTGTCCTGAGGATTGTCGGCACTGCTCAAAAACAGAAAATAAAGAAGGGATAATTCCCATCAGAAGAACTGTCGTCGTAGTAGACAGGTGGCAAAACGAGACCATTAAGAGGGAACAGCGAGAAGATCCTGAAATAAGAACCATAATCGAATGGAAGGAAACACAGCAACGTCCCACCTGGGCAGAGATATCGGGGAAGAATCCAGTGTTTAAAACGTATTGGGCACAATGGGATTCTCTGGAATTGAAGAGTGGGTTGCTAATGAGAAAATGGGAAACACCTAATGGGAGTGAGATGAAGGACCAACTCGTGCTTCCAAGGGTAAGGGTCGCTGAAGTCCTGGCGGAAATTCATGACGGTAGTCCGGTGGACATTTGGGCATCAACAAGACATTGTCGAAAGTACGAGAAAGGTTCTACTGGGCGAAATGTAGAACTGATGTGGAAAATTGGTGTGCCAGGTTTACTACATGTGCTGCAGTATCCGCTCCCGCGAAAGACTCCCAGATAATTACATCCTTACAACGTTGGAGCACCATTCGAGAGGATTGCCGTTGATATAGCAGCCCCATTTCCAGAAACCAACCATGGCAACAAATACATTATGGTAGTGACCGATTATTTCACCAAATGGCCAGAATGTTATGCTTTGCCAAACCAAGAGTCAGTAACCGTTGTGAATGCCTTGGTAGAGAATTGGATAACAAGATTTGGAGTACCCATGGAGATCCATTCCGACTAAGGCAGGAACTTTGAAGGACACATTTTCCAGGAATGAATCAGGTTACTAGGCATTTTCAAAACGCGAACAAGTCCCTTGCACCCACAGTCAGATAGAA
Organism: Prosopocoilus inquinatus; assembly: GCA_036172665.1. Taxonomy (NCBI): domain Eukaryota; kingdom Metazoa; phylum Arthropoda; class Insecta; order Coleoptera; family Lucanidae; genus Prosopocoilus; species Prosopocoilus inquinatus. The sequence continues at coordinate 51,111,765 of CM069870.1, forward strand.
TGGTGGAGCGTTTCAATAAGACTTTGGAGAGACATCTGGCTAAAGTTGTTTCGAAGAACCAACGGGACTGGGACGAAGATCTTCCCCTTTTCCTGATGGCGTACCGTTCTGCAGAACATGACACTACTGAACGAACTCCATACAGTGTCTTATACGGAAGAGAAATGCGTCTGCCTTGTGACTTAAAATTTGGACCAGAAACTCGACTGGGACTAAGTGAATACTCGCAAGAACTTGAACCTCGTTTAATGAACACTCACGAATACGTCCGACATAACATCAGTTTGGCGTTAGACAAAATGAAGACCCGTTACGATCGACGAGCCAATGAAACAAGATTCCAAAAAGGGGACCAGGTGTGGCTGTACAACCCCAGAAGGACTCGTGGTCTGTGCCCCAAACTACAGGCACCTTGGGATGGGCCCTATCAAATAATTAAGAGGATCAATGATGTGGTCTATAGCATACAAAAGCTACCTCGTGGGAAGATGAAAGTGATCCACATCGACCGTTTGGCTCCGTACTCTGTTTGGGATGAACAGAACTAAGAGGGGGTGTTACAGCCGCGATGCGCAAACAGACCTATTTTTAGCATCAATACGCCACCTTGCGACAATCCATTATACGAAGGTTTATTCGTTGATGCAATATTCCGAAATTAAGTAGCCGAAACTTATTTAACTACTATCAATTTCTTGTCACACAACGCGTACAAGCAGGAGTGTTTTGACACAGATTACTACACAGATGCTAAGGCTGGCATTCCCGCCATTGTTTAGGTAATATATTAACCAAATTGTATTACGAAATGCAATGCACTGTTAATCAAATTATTTCACGGTATTTTCATCACTAACTCTATTCGTTGATCAAAATAGCAAATTGATGAAAGGTGCATTAATGTATTAAAGCTACAATACGCCTCAGTTTTCAAAGTTCGCACTTTATCATATACCTAAACAATGGCTGAAGCCCCGCAGCTTTCTTCTGTGTGTTAATCTGTGGTTTTGGGGAAACACACAAAAAATTAGAGATCCAGACTATTGACAAAATGGCTTTTTACTCGCAATTATAGTCATTATTCATTCGGATGATGATGTTATCTACTCGTTTCTGGGTTATGCAACGAACTTCATTCTTGTGAATAATGGTACCATGCGATCAACGGAATTCATAATTAGAGCAGGCCGTGATATTTTTCAAAAAGTTGGCAACACAGGCTTATAGTTTGTAATAAAAAAATTTGAGTATCAGAATCGTGACATTTATTTATTTTTTTAAATGATTGATAATAAACGGATTTTTCTTGTGAAATCCCTCCTAATATTCTAAAAAAAGATTTAAAAACTAGCATCCATACAAAATAAAGATTGTATAAAGCACGAGCATAACCTCAAATGTAATAACCATCAACTTCTTACTTATTTCTCATTGTATCTAACCACACAGCATAAAATAGCACCAATCACAACCTCCTCTAATTATGAATTCCATTGATCTCCCGGTATAATCATTTATGAAATGGTGATTTATTATTTTCAAAATGATAACATTAGTTTAATTTCGAGCAGATTTGCCGTATTTTTTTGTCAACTTAATGCAGACATAAATGCAAAATTTTTACTTAAATCTGCGAATTCATCTGGACTAATATTTTAAAAGCAAGAAAAATAATTGCATAAGAATTGAAATTGTAGAGAAATCTGCTTAGGAACATTTTTTTAAAAATTCAATTTATGGTAAATCTTACGGTCTAGTTACATTGATTCAGAATTTAATTCGATTTTCCCTTACGTCTATAACTGAACTGTAAAAACCGATTGAAAAGCAAGTATAAATTCTCGTCGCATTTCAGGACTTATTAAATAATACCTCTCCACCGTAGACGGCATATAACAAATCGAAAGGAAGAGCGGCCAGCAGATCCACGATGAACCATGTTCTGAGATAATTGACAGATATGGATTTCCAGTCGGTCACGACTTCACCTTTTTTGTTGACATAAGTCGTTCGGAAGTTAAGTACTATATCTGGAAATAAAGAGAAATATGTCAAATACAAAGATGGTTTTTAGTTACCATTTTCTGGGAAGAATCTCATTCACTTGTTGAACATCCAATTTAACAAGAGAATTTGTTTAATTGGATTTTCAAAAAAATTATCGCACTGTAAGTACATGTACACGTTATATAAACCTTAGTTATAAATACAGTAGTTAGTACTACGGTAATAATCGAACGTGTATAGACATTTTGCTTCAACAATAGTAATAACTAATAACTAGACCTCGGATCTTTAGGCAATTGTCTAAAATTTTATTTAAGGAAAAACCTAGGCAATTAAGTTTCAATCATTTTATTTTACCGGGTGTCAAGATGGGCGGAGACCGGCGGCACATAGCTAACCATAATATTCAAGAAATTCAAGGAAAATATTTTTAAGTATCTGAGTTGGCCGCAAGGGGGTGCAATTGATGTGCTCAACAATAAAAATAAAATTTATTAACAAATCTCTCAGAATAATGTGCAGCTTTGATAGTGCCATTAGAAAATTATATTAATTCTACACAACTTTTATCTTAGACTTATTATCGTATCACCATTAATAAGGGTGGAGAAAACAGTTGAATTATTTAAAAAATATTTTAACTTCCGAACTCTTTATCAGAAATTAACGAACTTCGGCTCATTTGAAAGGTAATTTTAAGCTTATTTAATTTTTTTTATTCAAACGACTCCTGCTACTTTGTTATAAAGTAGTTAGAGGGCGGTATTTGCAAAAGTAATAGTTTTTCCCAGTGTCCCAAAAAAATTTAAATGGAAAGGCGTAATTCTTTTACAGTTATTACAAAGCATCCAATCAGGAGACAGCATTTGTTTTCTTCTTCCGCTAATACCATCAATAAATAGATATATTTGACAATTACTCGAGAACGAAAAAAGATAATCATTTTGGGTTTTCAACATAATGTTCACCATTTTGTAAGCTCTGTAATTGTTCCAAAAGAAACACACCTTTCCATTTAAATTTTTTTGTAAAACTGTGAAAAACTATTATCTTCGCAAATAGCGCCACCTAGCTACTTTATAACAAATTAGCCGTAGTTGCTAAATCAGCTTAAAATTTCCAAATTTTCAAATGAGCCGAAGTTCGTTAATTTCTGATAAAGAGTACAGAAGTTATATCTTTTGAAGATTCAACTGTTTCCTCCACCCTTATTAATGGTGATATGATAATAAGCCTAAAATAAAAGTTGTGCAGAATTAATTCAGCTTTCTAATGACGCTATCAAAGCTGCACCTTATTCTGAGACTTTTGCCAGTAAAATTAATTTTTATTGATGGCCCTATTGATTGCGCCCCCTTGCGGTCCACTTAGATATTTAAGAACATTTTCTTTGAATTTCTCTTGGCCACTTTAACCATATTTTGTTCTCCTGAAGCTGCAGGTATTATTGTTAGCTATATACCGTCGGTCGCCGCCCATCCCGAGGCACCCGGTATATTGTTTCATGCCTAAGTGCTTATTTTTACATTATTTTAAATATTGGCCTAATTTAAAAATTTAAGCGCCTACAAAATTTTTTGTTGCCTATTGTGTGCCTAGAATAGGTCGTTTTGGATTACTTTTATATAATTATTTTTTTTTAAATTATGCTGTATACGAAAATATTTATTTGATTTCAAAAACGTTTTAAAACACTGACGCTCGTTGCAGAAGCACTGTTTGTCCGCAGAAGTGTGCAATATTTCATTTTCAGACGTTAACTTGTAGCTTTCGCAAATAATTACAATTATTACAATGAACAAAAATAAACAATGCAAAAATATCGTATACCGGTATTCGCTTTGACTGCGCACCATAGAAATTTCCAAGCTATTTTTTAATTTTTCTTTTCTATGGAAGCATTAAACAAGTAATGCGTAGTCTTGTCCAGAAGCATTCCAGCCCAGAATTTCCAGATATCCAAAATATTTATTGCGGATTGTTTTTGATTGTTTCTTTGAAATAATCAATCAAAAATTGTACAGCAATAAATATTTTGCATATCCGGATGCGCTGAACTAGGCTCTATACATATTAGATAAGACTATTTTCAATATGTACTTCAAATACATGGGTTTTCAAAATAAACATAAAAAAGAATTAAATATAGACATTTTTGAATTTCGTAGTTTTGATTGAGCAGGCAAACTTCCAGTTGAAAAGCTTTACTGATTTTTCAAATTTTGTAATAGAAAATAGAAAAGTTACAGAAGTTCCTACGAATATTACTTAACGTTCTAAGAATAATAGGTGCCCTTTTTTCCACCAATCTACATCTTAACTCGTTTAAATTACTGCAAGGAATTCAATAATAATGCCACAAGAAGCTGACCAAACAGGTAGTGGAACTAATGGCTGCAAAATACAATTCTATATTCAGCATATTTACAATAATTTAAATAGGGTAGCAGGAATTTATAATTAAAAAAAAAGTATTGAAATTCCTATGGTGTGTATATTTTTTTTTAATATACATCAATGATTTTATTAACTTTCTAGGCACCAAAACTTCAAATATTGCACTTTATGCTGATGGTATCAACTTTACAGTGAGTGGTAGCAATGCTAAATTATTGGCCAGAGCGAAATCTGTTTATACACATATTTTACGTTGGATGCTTCCGAACAAGTTGGCTATAAATGATGAAAAATAATAATAATTGTGTATAATCTTTAAAAACAATTGCAGGTATAAAATATCTAATTTCAAACTTTCCGAAGATATTACTTCTCTATTTGATTCTTCAAGGTTACTTGGCGTGATCATCGATGAGGATTTGAATTGGATTTCACATGTAAATTATCTTTGTAATTCGTTATCTAGTTTGTTATCGGTTTGTTTTGCCTTATACCAAGTTAAGAAATCTTGCACTTTCAGTACTTTGAATTTTTTTTATTGTTCTAACTTTTATTCCAAGTTGAGATATGGTGTAATACATTGGGGAATGAGTTCTGAAGCTCATCGAATTTTCATTGTACAAAAAAGAGTTACACGGATAATATGTGATTTGGCGTACAGAGATTCCTGTAAGAACACTTTCAAAGATAAACATTTTTTGACTCTTTATGACATATATATATACAGGGTGTAATAAAATTAGTTTCACATATTAATACCGCAAGTTCCTCATCATGTAAGACAATTAATGCTGCAACTACTAAAAGTCTAGCTCAAAAATAAAAAAAATGCCTAGTGGAGGAGTATTGACTCTTTTGTTTGAGAACTTCTGGTCGGCCGTGCACAAAAACAACGTTATAAAACAAAATTCCAGCAAAATTCAAGGTCAATTTTGGTTAATCGCATTTTAAAAGCTTTATGGGAACACAATAAAATAGAATCACCGACCCATTAAAGACGACAGTTCAAATTCACAACCTCTCGGTCGTGGCCCGTGTGTACATTATTATTAAAGGAGAACAATTTAAATCTGCTTGCATTGATCAGAATTAAATCTGTTTCATTAGATAATCGACAATAATTAGATCTTGACATCCTGGTCTTTGTAAACCAATAGTACACATGATTTACAGTGCTAATTTCGCGTATTAAAATGATTAAAAAAAAATATTAGTCGCTTTGATTATGTCGCTTTCTTAATTATTTCCACCAACGAATACGTTTCTTCGTAGTTCGAGTTCGATGACGCTTTACTGTTTTTGTTCCACAAAATAATAAAAGCGATGACTGCATTCAATAACGATTTTCCGAAATGCAGGAAGAAAAGACATTCTCAAACATTTTGCGCATTAAAGAAATAACAATGCAGTTTATTGACGACCAGCAAATAAAGTATACGATGAACAGGTATGAATTAGTAAAATAATTTTAGAAAATGGAATTTCTAATTTTTATTTATTTTTACAGTTTTGCGAGCAGAATACTATTAAAAATTACGTGAAAATTGAGAAAATTGATTAATTTAATAAGCAACGCGATGGATATTTATAATTCTATTCCGTTATGGAATTACATAAGCGAAGATTTTAACCCAGTGCCCTTCAGTTCGAAGTCTCCGGGCTCTGGGGGGGGGTGGGTTAATTTCTTTAATTTTTCACCAATAAATTATTTGCAGAAATCACTTTCTTAAGTGATAAAGAACTTACAGTTTTAATATGTGAAACTTATTTGATTACACGCTGTATATATATTAGAAGTGTCGCTTTTTGTATTTAAATATAAAGAGAATTTTGGAGTTCTTCACAATTATGATTATGATACTCGTAATTATAATTACTTGTTACTTGCTTTTAATACGTAAATTCACCCCAAATTGTACGATGGTTTGTAGCTTATCGTTTTTGTTTTAATCACAGGCTCTGAGGAAGGTTTTGAATTAAAGCCGAAACTGGTCAGCTGAATGATTTAGAATCTTTTTTGTCCTAAAAACTCGATCAACTACCACGTTTTCAAAATTACTTGTTACCTTCCTCGCATAGATCGTCCTTATTTCAAAAAGGTCTTCCTTATATGGGCTGTAAACTCTTTAATTGCCTTCCACGGCGTATTAAAAATGAATGTAATTTTAATAGATATATAAAACAAATAAGAGACATTCTATTAACATTATATTGTTATTCTGTATCTGAATTTACTGATTATTGTAAAAAAATATCTTAATTTTCAACCTTGTTTGCGATGTATTTCTTGTGCAATGTACTTTTTTTGTACTCTGTACTTTATTGAAATAAATATATATTATGATGGTGTTTAATCCAAGTAAACACCTCATATGTGTAGGAACCGGAATAGCTAACACTATAGAATAAAGTGAAGCAAGTGATTAGGGTAGAAGTGGTGGGCAAATAATATGTTTTTCATTTATTTACATGATAAATATCTTTTTTTTAATAGACTCTTTGGTTACGACGTAAAATAAGTTACCTTTTAATTACAAAACGAAAAAAAATGAAAAATTATTGAACGTCCAATTCTTAGACATTAACTACCTATTTGCCTGCCTAATTCAGTCTTTTTAAGCGTCTAAAAATCCGGGTTTTACTAAAAACTACGAAGTGAAGAAAGAATCTTAAATCTGCAATATTCTTAGTGGATTATAACATATCTGGTTAGAGATTAAAAAGACATTGTTTACAATTTTCAAAAAAGAAATTTGTAAAATTCAATAACGCAGAACTTTGAGACGACATAAAATGATAAATAACTAGCAATTTTCAGTTTGTTTCAATAAATTACGGAGCAAAGGAAAAACTGTCATGCTGGCAGCGGAATAAAACTTTCACGAGGAAATCGCCGGAGAGTTCCCGAAAGTGCACCGCGAATGTAATAGATTATGCGGAAAAGCTGACCTGGGGATTTGTAATTAAAAAGTTTGTATTTCTCAAATGTAAAAATATTTTCGGTCGGAAGTGAATTACCCATCTCAAACTCGATGAAAAGGTGTTTTCTGTGTTTGAGCAGAATTCTGTTTTAATTATAAAATTTCATTGCAACTTTTATGTGGATAATAAATTACAGAAGTTGACTTTGAAGATTGAAATGTTGAACAACAAACGTCAGTCGGTTTGGCAAGTCATCTTTTTCTTTCTCTATCTTCTATAATCAATAAAATAAAAACCAAATTTATTAATTTTTTATTTGAACTAATGAGTGTAAACCTGGGGAGATACTGTCAGGTGACGAAAAGGAACCTTCGGAGCTCCATATTGTGGATTTACTTCTATCAAATTGATGTGCAATTTCGTATTTTAATTCTTCTAGAAGAATAACTAATTTAGATAATGTTACATATTAAGTGTTAAGTCGAAATGATGGCGTCTCTGTTATACATGGATATTGCAGCAACAAGAAAGGAATACTGCTATTCCTTTCTTGTTGCTGCAATATCCATGTATAACAGAGACGCCATCATTTCGACTTAACACTTAATATGTAACATTATCTAAATTAGTTATTCTTGGGAAATATTGATTAGTTGCGACAAAAAATTTATTTAATACAGTGTTACAAGCATAAAAATTACTGCTACGTAACAGAAGAATTTAATGAAAAGTTTCCCAGAGTTAATGTTTCCCGTATGGGTGTACAAATGGGTCACAAAATTTTTAGAAATTGATTCCGTACTCAATTTAAAAAAAGAAAGATAGTACATGATGAAGAAGATGCTGCTTGTCTGAATTCAACCAACACTTTCCTTGAGAAGGTGATCGCTTCAGTTAGGTTTCAGCAAATCACACAATCAAAGGATTTTAAAGGAACATAAAATACATGCTTATAAACCCATTTTTAATCATACGTTGGAGCCATGAGATGATGAAAAACTTCTGTATTTTTGTATATGGATCGGAAATAAAATTATGAGAAATAAATATTTTTATTTTTATGTTTTCCGATGAAGGAACTTTTTCTACCAACCGGACGGTTTCCTCGCAACATGTTCGATATTGGAGTGATACTAATCCTCATTTTAGAATTGTAGAAAATAAGCGTCAATATTTTGTTACAGTTAACTCTAGAGCAGCGAATTTATTTAATTAAATGATAGGGCATTGAAATTTATTCCTATAACTTGAGATTAATTAAGATTTTCTGGATGTGCCAGTGACAGTAAGTGCACTAAAAGAAATTATTAATTAAAAATAAAAATTGGAGGAAACACACTAAATTGAATTAGTATTAATTCCGCCGACAGATCGCCCTTTTTGGCGAATTTATTTTATTTTATTTTTTAATCACTAAATTGGATTAAATTTTTGGTTCTGATGAAAGTCAGTTTATGTCGATTGATTCAATGAGTTTCACACAATTTTTATTTTATTATCGTCCTCTCTTGTTTGACAATCGTCTTTTGTTTTTATTTCATTCGATTTTATTCGTATTTTAGGAGTGTTTTGATTTTGATAATCAATTGAATGTCTTTTTTTTTCTCTTTTATTCGAGCTAAATCAAGTTCATTTAATATTATATGTGAATTTTTTACTTTCTTTTATAAACTATTCAGCAAGACCTTCATTACACAAGACTTAACAACTCCGACACCCTAAAAGACCCCTAATAAAGGTTCATTGATATTTTCATATCGATCCCGCCGTCTTAGACAAAATATTAGGTTTTAATTAATTAATTTTTAAAAAATAAAATTTGTTTAGGAAAAAGAAAAGCGGTTATCATTGCAGTTTACAAATAAGTATAAAGATACCAAGTGTTCAGTTTAAAAAATTAAAATTTCAATTTATATCTCAGTTACGTGATGTTCAATTCTTTTGCTGTAAACATCAGCAAAAACTTTGCATCAGTGTATGTAAGTTTTATAATGAAAACTTCTTTCTAAAGTCAGAAATAAAGAAATTAAAGGGGGTAGGAATTCTCGTGTAGTCACCCTGTATAAACAATTTCTCGTAAAAAGATAAGATGATAAATTAGTTACAATATGCGTTCAATTTTTTTATATTTATTCTGTTGCGCCCCCCTTTGAAGACTTATGCGCCCCCCAAGGGGAGCGCGTCCCACAGTTTGAGAAACGCTGAGCTACAGTGTTGGCAAAGGCTGAAACACCGTGCCTGCCTTTACGCACAAGAGTAGTTTATTTAAATCTTAATAAGTCTTTACGTTTTCTTAATTGGCCACGGAGTAAATTTGGAATTTTTAAATGATTTTAAACTGTGTTGTCCCCGTTTACTGTTAGAAAATGTACAGAAGAAGCGGCGAAATTGGCCGTGAAACGTCAACAAAAAATAATAAATAGTGTTATTAACAATAACCACGAAGTTTCTCTTAAAAAAGCTTTAATTAGTTCTCCTCTAGCTACTCTTTTAATTTCCTCCGTAGGTTATGAAACACCCAGAATAAATAGGTTCGATGTTAATAACTACGTTTATTACAAGCGAAGTATAAAATTCATCACAAAGTTATTAACACTCTATTTTATTAAACAATGAAGATCTATTTTTTGAATTTTCTACAAATATTTTCAGCTATAATAAAAGCTAAACGGATTACAAGCAGTAGACAAAAATCGTGTGCTATTTTTAAATGAAACTTCGAAGGTGAACTTTCGCCTTCTACTGTTCATTTTAAATAGTAAATATTCAATTAATAAAATACTAAAGTTGTATTAACCCAAATGTGTCCATCGTACAACACGCGAGTTTAAAATTTCGCTGTTTTAAACAACCCTGAAATATTGATTTGACATAACAGCAGCGAGATGTTTGTGAGGCGAGAAGCTGCCATGGCACAGGGACTAAGTAATTTCCTATTTCAAACCCCATTCTCTTGCAGCTTTAAACCTATATGAATGCCAGCTTATTTATTACGACGCAAGGGTTTTCTTTTTCTGGGAAATTGTAGGCTTAAGAGATTCTAAATTCAGTATTCGTTCTTTCTTTAAAAGAGGCAATTACTGTCTTCCTACAGACGGTTTTCATTTCGATACGATTATAAACAAATTGTCATAAGAGAACAATTTTTCATTTATTTAATTCAATTTTAAAATACTAATATATAAATGAATATAATGATCAGGCCTAGGCGCATTTTAGGCGGAAGGTTTCGCTAAATATATGAGGAACTACTAATATGCTGAAGCGATCATAGTCGGAAAAAGTTTTAATCTTTAAGGGTTATCGCATACATAACTCAAATGGTTGCTTCTGATGCAATGAGCGCGAGAGTGAGAGTGCCTCTGGCATAAAAGCCATTCAGCCATTAAGGAGCAAAAATACTATAAAGTTGATGTACAGGGTGTTGAAAAAATCATTTTGTATTCATTTCATTAGATTTGATTAGATCAAGTATAGAAGTTCTTATATATCACTTTTACATAATTTAAATAAAAATTTAAGCAAAAATGAACAAACAAATATAATTCTGATAATTTCAATTATAATGACCAAGAAAAACCGATAATAATTCATTTCAAAATAAGTCAGATTTTCATCCTCTGAAATAATTTGTTACCTGTATCATAATTTTAGTTTTGAATAAATATCATTATCATCCATAAATCATCAATAAAAATTGGCAATATACAGGGAAGGGCAAAAGTATGGAACCGGCTTAATATTTTTTTTTTGAAACATGAAAACAAACACGGAAAAAGACAAAAATATGAAACCGGTCTAATATTTTGAAAATTGTTTGATGTATCTATTTGAAATTTGGCGTGTTATTTAAAGCCAATAAGACTTACAGTACCAGTTTGTTTCAATTGTTTATCTGCTCTTGTTTTTGAGATCCAAACCCAACTTTATTTTTTTTAATGACAACCTGCTGATTTTTTCCTTTATTTAATAGTTCGTTCCATTCTCTAAACAACCTATTAGAAATATTTGTCTATTACATCAGAAAATTTTCAAGAGAATAGCGTTTGAATGAAAAAGTTAGAAGAATTGGTTTATTGGTTGACATTCGACAAAAATACTAGTTTTAACAAAAAAACTAAAAGGTCACAAGGTTAAGGGCTGTTTTTAAGGCAACTTTAATAAAAGTTGCCTTAAAAGCATGAAACAAATACCGAATATCAACGTACACCATTTTTTCTAATGTTTTCATTGAAACGTTATTTTTTCCAAAATTTTCTTGTGCGATACATAAATAATTTTATATGGTTATTTAGAGGATTAAACGAACTATTAAACAAAGGAAGAAAATCGGCAGGTTTTCATTTAAAAAATATCAAGTAGGCGTTGTATCTCAGAAACAAGAGCAGACAAACAATTGAAACAAATTGATAATATAGGTCTTATTGACTCTAAATCACATACCAAATTTCAAATAGACACGTCAAACAGTTTTCGAACTATTAAGCCGGTTCCATACTTTTGCCCTTCCCTGCATATTAAATATATTAGCAATTTTATACATAAAAATTAGTACTTTTAGAACAAAACAATATAGAGAACTTTAATCCGAACTTTTGCTCTTCATGGAGGGAAGTAGGGTACGCCAGTATTTGGATCTTTTCCAATACCCTGTATATATGTAATTCTAAAAACATTTTTTCTTTATGAAGTTTGGGGTGTAGTTCAAAACGTTGATTAAAAAAAATAAAATAAAATAAATTACAAAATATGCCATTCGATTTAAGAAGTATAATGTGAGGATGAAAATCATAAATTTATTACCTCTATAATTTATTTGTTTGCGAATTTGTTAAAAATAGAAACTAAAACATCTATAAAAAGGATGCTGGATCATTACGCGCGTTGGTAAAGGGAACGTTAGTAAAACTTATTTATTAAATAAGTTTTAACTAAAAAGACAAATTTGGAAAATTTAAAAACGATTAAATAAGCGTTTTTTTTCTTCATCTTCAAGTGAAAAGTTTTCAACAACATATTTTCATAATTAGGAAATTTATTTTTCCGTTTTCAGCAAATACAGTAGATTAACAACCATTTTTATTTTTTAGTTCAGGTATTTCGAGAATAATAGTTATTCATTAATATTATTTAACAACTTTTTCAATGAAATGATAGTTTACAAGTGCTGGACAAACTGCCAAACTGTTTTTGATATTTGCCAAAAATGTTTGTACAGGGCCAGACCATCTCAATTTGAAGTGTAGGTAAATAAAACTTCCTAAATTTGAGCAAGTTAAATACATGATAGCAAGAAAATTTTAAGAGAAACAGTTCTCAGACATTTATTTCTTGTGTAAACATTAAATTTAAGGTACCAGCAAATGCATGCAAATGCCAAAAGTCTACATATTTATTGATCTGCATTCAAAAAAGAACTCTCAATGTAAAGGCTCGTACTTAAAATGAGAATGAAATAAATTTCGACTTACCATTCCTATAATCTACTATAAGTAAAGTATTTTTAAAAGAAACTATTAAATTTGTCAAAATTATTCACGCAGATGATATTTTAAAGGTATCAAAAACAGGATAAAAAGTGTCATTTCATACGTTGCAATGTTACATCTTTTTAAAGGGCTAAAAATCAGAAAACAAATTCATATTGGCTTAAATTATTTTTTTTTTAAATAAATTGGTATATTAAGTATGCGACTACAAATGTTATGTTAACAAACTATAGAATTGAAAGTACTTTTGGCATGATTTATCTCCTAATGTCCGACTGTGTGCTGCTTTGTTTATCTTTATACTGGTTTTTACCAGATATCATAGGAATGTCCGACTCTTAATAATGATATAATATTTTTATCGTCTCCTCAAATATACACAGTGTTCTATTTAAAAAATAAGTGTGTTTGTCACGACGCGGTCATTGCTAGCGCTTAATCACAACACTAGGCATGACTGGAGATAGCTAAAACTGTGACTAACAACTATCTTCGTTTTGACCGTCTTTAGGGTAAGTTCACAACGAAGCTGTGATGATAGATGATAGCGGAAATTTCGAACAGCGCTGATACAAAGAAACACGTATTCATATGCTTGTGTTAATAACCGAGCTGCGACTATTAGCGCTCATATAAGCGGCTGTAGCAATGACTATTAAATGGGCTCTTCTTCTAAGAGCAGAAAAAGCCATCTATCTTACATATGTATAACTTACCCTTAATGTAAGTTCACAACGAAGCTGTGATGATAGATGATGGATGGCTTTTTCTGCTCGCATAGCATAGCCCGTTTCATTCTCATTTGAATTGATTTAAGTATATTGTTGTTTCATATATCCAGCTGACCCGCAAAGATTAATTTACAAAGCTTGACATGTAAAAACTATTAAAATTATACCATAAGAACAAAATTTACCGAAACAAATATAATGTTTTCATACTGTTTTCATGTTTCTTCGAAAATAATTTTAAAGTAAAATTAAAAACCTTCTAGTAATTACCGCCGACATATTTTGAATTTTAAAGTAAAATTGATCTTTTCTGTAAAACTAAATATGAATCTTGTAACAGTAAAAAAGGTAAAATTTTTTTTGAATAAAAAATACTGTTCGAAATGTCCATTTCTTGATATTGGGCAAATTCACTCGGATTTTTTGTGCTCGCCACAATTTACTTCTTATGTGTTTCATGGTTTTGAAAACATATTGAAGTTGCTCTTGGATATAAGCTGTATCCAAAAATATAGTGAACATGTCCTTGATTTGGTCTAATAATTCAATTGTTCTTGATTAATGTCTAACTACAAATTACTGCATTTTTCTTCGTTTGGTAAAATTGTGATATTATCTTATGAAATTAATTGAATCGATGAGTGCATAATCATGTTCAGTCCAAATCTACTGTGTTGAGAAAACAACAAATAACTTAGACTAGATTTTTATTTTAAGTGAATTATTAGTTTAAAATTCTTTCAGATAAGGATTCTTGAAGCCTCCTGAGCCAATAATTACTTAAAATAAAAATCTAGAGAAAGTTATTTGTTGTTTTCTCAACAACAGTACATTTGGACTGAACACAATTACGCACTCATCGATGCAATTGTAAGTGGATCAATTTGTATGTTTTAATAATATTTTTAATTAATATTAATATTTAATACAAATGTAGATTCAAACGCTGATGACCCGAATTCTGACCTTAGAATTAAAGCCGTCTTTAACTAAAGTAAAATAAACAACAAATGATTCAGTAGCTTTGTGCCAATTTAATGTGTAAGTGACACGTTTAGTTCTCATAGAAACACTCATTCGTTATGAAATGGAAATAAGGCTTTATCGTTTGTTAACTTTAGTTAGGGACGACTTTAGTCATAAGATGAGAATATGGTCCAATGATTTTAATACAACACTGTTAACTTTCAAACAATTTAAACTTCAATTTCAAGTTCGGGAATCGATCAGCGTCGAATGAAAAAGTCAAGCAAATATTTAACAGTTCGTTGGGGTCCCCTGTGTGGTCTGGGGCCCGGGTGTCATGAACCCGGTGCTACCCTCTTGTGACCGGCCCTGAGTGTTCAACTTTCTGCGTATGAAGATCACCAAAGTTGTACAAAGCGTAAAGTTGATACTTGCGGATAAAATTTGACGGCTTCATTTCAACAAAGCTAAAAAAATAAATTCTGGTAAGTCTTTTGTAATGTTTCAGCCGTGATGGCAAAAAATTAATATATTGTCAATGGCAATTAAAACATATTTTAAGAGCGGCCTGGAAATAATAATTAAACTAAAAAAATTAACCTAAAAAATATGATTAACCTAAAGAAACATTTCTTTCCCCATGCTTAAAGTGACTTTAAATTAAAGCTTCCTTAAAATCCGATTATGAAAACGGCCATTAATGCTTATAAATCTTGTAGAAAAATACTTCTGATGATTTTATGAAACTGTGTTTTTTTTTTCTAAACTTAAATAATAATCATTTGTTTTTTTAACAAATTTTATTTCTTTAAATTTTGTTCAAATAAATCATAAAATTTTGTCCATGAAACGACTTTTCACACTTCACCTTGGGACATCTTTATTCGCACGTATCAGAACTTCTGCTACATGGGCCGCTGGAAAATTTTCTGTAATCAAGTAGATCTAGAATTGTTAGCGTTTATCAACGGTCATATTTGAAAAATTTCGCCTATAATTCTATTGACAGTTCCTATCCAAGTGAACTAGAGAAATTTATGATCTGATTCGATGGCAAAGTTGAATTGTTTTCAATCAAGTCATTAAGAAGAAACGAAGGCCTATTATATTTAAAAAGTATCTAATTCGGAAACTATTTCTATGCTTTATTTAAAACCGTTGCATAATTTATGAATTTAATGAGAATAAGTAAAAATTAGAAAATAACTTTCGGTTATAAAAATTTTCTTGAAATATCAAATAAATATTTCCTGTATAAAATGTTTACGTTCCTAAAAGCAAAAATAAATTAAAAAAAACTTATATTATTGTAGCTTTCTCATTATACTGCCATTTTCGCTATCAACACCCAAAGGAGAACTTATATTCGAATCCCTCGTTCATAAAACTTACATGGTCATTTCTCAGGAACGACTCACTTTATTTTCCTCTTATAATTTATTCTGCCCGTACCATAAAAGAGCTTAAATGTACTGTGTAAAACTCGATTAAGCAAGAGAATAAAGTCAGACGTTGAGTTAGATAAATACATGTTTTACATATAAACATCTACATTGTGTCTCAAAACCTCTGTCTTTAAATGAAACTGTAAGTTCCGTGTTACATAACAGACTAATTCTCCAAATCTGAAATTGTTTGCTCAAAAATGAAGAGCTATCACAAGCGACCGCAGTCCCTTTATTTTGATACCTCTGCTTGTTCTACGACTTGTTTCAGCAATTTATTCCGATAAAAACAATAAATCGCAATAAAACTTTTTATTTATGCTTAGAAGAACTCGGTCAAGGTTTTACTGTATACGAATATGAATCTGACTTGGGGTTATCGGCATGTTTATTTATATACGTTTGTTTACGCATCTCTTTGTAATAGACAATAACAATACAAATAACAGCGGTCATGTTAAAATGAGTTAAATGAAATACGTAATCTTGGTTAGATTTTTGCTGAAGTAATTAAACATCTTCGTATGCTAGTTTTGTAACTGCGTTGAAAAGGCGTGAAATTATTTTTTAATTACGTGGGCTGCTGGAAAATCTTTTGGAATCTAGTAGGTCTAGAATTGTAAGCGTTTATCAACTGTCATATTTGGAAAAATTGACATTTTTCGCCTATAATTCTATTGACAATTCTTATCCAAGTGAACTAGTTTTGTTTGTACAGCATTTGAGAAAAAGTAATTTTGTGTAAACATTGAAATCTCGCGTGAAAATTTTCGTGCCATGATTTTTTACGATTTCAAATGTGGTCTAACGCCAAAACAATGCCTCGATCAGCTTAATTTGGCTTTTGGAGATGAAGCACCATCAAAGAGCAGTGTTTATAATTGGCTTGCCGAATTCCAGCGTGGACGTACCTCTCTCGGTGACGAATTTCGTGAAGGTCGTCCATCAACATCTGTTGTTGCCACTAATGTAGATGCTGTGCGTGAAATGCTTGAGCAAGATCGACATGTGACATACCGTGGGATTCAAGCATCCTTAAGCATTGACATGAAAGCAATACACCAGATTTTGCATGATCATCTGAACGTACGAAAGCTTTGCAGTCGTTGGATCCCACACAATTTAACAGAAGCGCAAAAGCAGGGTCGTGTCAAATGGTGCGAAGAAATGCTCAAGAAATTCAATGGAGGTCGTTCAAATTTAGTTTATAACATCGTTACGGGTGACGAAACGTGGATCTATTCGTACGAGCCAGAAAGTAAACAACAATCTACCGTTTGGGTATTTCAAAATGAACCAAAACCAACAAAAGTTGTCCGTTCACGCAGTGCTGCGAAGCAAATGATTGCTTGTTTCTTTGGTTTAACTGGACAGGTAGCAACCGTGGCTTTAGAGGATCGAAAAACCGTGAATGCTGATTGGTATACTACAATTTGTTTGCCCAAAGTCATCGATCAAATAAGAAGAAATAATCGAAATCGACGAATTATTCTCCATCATGACAACGTCAGCTCTCACTCAGTCCGTCAAACGGTTGATTTTTTGTCCAACAAAAATGTTGAATTAATGACTCATTGTCCATATTCACCTGATTTATCACCTAATGATATCTTTTTGTTCCCAAATATCAAAAATAAAATGCGTGGTGAGCGATTTTCGTCGGCTGAAGCAGCGGTTGAAACATTCCGGATACTGGTTTCTGAGGTACCATCTTTAAAGTGGAAAACGTGCTTTAGAAATTGGTTCGAGCGTATGCAAAAGTGTATTGACGTCTAAGGTGAATACTTCGAAAAACAATGATACCGTTTACCAAATTTCATATGAGTTTTTTCATACTGTTTCCAGAAACGTTTCCAGCAGCTCACGTATTAACAACAAATATTTCGAAAACTACTCATTTTTAGGCAGAAATTATTAAGAGAAGTGAGAGGAGGTGTCACCCTGTATATCATTCCATAAAGCAAGGAAAATTAAGCCGACAAGAAGTCGTTTTCTTGTTCTTCTCAAAACAATACAGAACATTTCGAGGTGTAAAAATATTGTCATTCATTTAACCAAATAAATGCGTCATGTACTCGTTACAAATTATTTAATAAAATAGTTATTGCTTATTAAAATCGTTGGTGATATTGATCATGGTCATGGTTTATTTATAAGCGCTTAACATATATTTTATTTCGCTAAGGATTTGTGAAAATCACAGTTTTATCATAAACAAACACTCACCAATTAGCACCATAAATTTGCATCACATTTCAAACATGCGAAAAACAATATGTTAATGCAAGTGAAGTGCATTGAATAGATAATGAGCTGAAACCGCTGAAACACCCACCTGAAACTTCGCGCGGAGTTTAAATTATGCCAAGTGCGGGTGAGAAACAACAAGGTGTAAGATGTCGTACCCTCGTCTTAAATCATCTGATACGCTGTACAAATTTGTTAGTTTCGCTGCACGAGAGATAAACTACTGCATTTCCGTACAGTGCAGTTGTTTGAAATTAATTTTCGTAGGTGAGTACTTGGAAACTGCAATGCTAGTTGCAACAATGTTGGAGCTACAGTGATTTCTGGGCGACTCGTTAAAAACGTACTCTTCACATTCTTATCTAGTTTTATTTAAATTACTAATATTAAATATTTTATTCATTAATGACTTCGTTTCTTAATTTCAGTAATTGATGGATCAAAATCACAAAAAAAATTAATGTTCATTAGATTTTCAAAATAAATGGCCAGTAAAAAATTTAAACGTATAAATAGAATAGAAATAGACATCTGTCTACCTTTTTTTAATTTCAATTTCAAATTCACTATACCGGGTGTTCCGCGCCATGTGCTCACCCTACTAGAATCTTTATTTATTAATCGATTAACCTGAATTTTGGAGACAATGAATTAAACAAAAAATGATATTTTTCGACATTCAGCTAGTCGTCGTAGGACTTCCGGTTTCGCCGAAAGTGATATCAACTTTCTTATTTTAAATAGAACATCCTATATATTTTTACATATTTGAAATTTACGGATCATTATGAGTTCGAATGCGCAATAGTTAATTTTTGTTTCCATGACAACGAAAAAAAAAACTTTTTTATTTTTCAACCTAGAAAGCTATGAATCGCGTTTTCTCGATCTAATGCATTAAAGTGTTTCGAGAAAATCATCCTTTGATGGTATTTTGATTTTTAACATTTTTACAGTATTTGAAATATTCATTAGGTCTTAACTCGTAGAATCTCATATGTTTCTTAGCTTTTAGCACCAATCTAGCGTGTCGCACGTTCTTTGATTTTTATTTGATTGTGCTGTTTTTGCACCCTCTGATACGCGCACGTTAACGAAGCCATTGGGCGACGTATCCTTGTTGATATCGAGCATTTTGTTTGGCAACCATCATTTGGACGCAGTCCCCGTTGTTGAAGAAGCCGTTCAAGCCAAATTCAAGTTTCCGGTTCTTGGCGAACCCGGCTTCAAGTTTCGGATGTCGAGTTTCCCCATCATTACATTAACTGAATCCTTGCGATCTGCAATTGTTTGGAGCGTGATCCGCTGTTGCCGACCATATTAGGACCAACACAGCTGTGTCCCCACTTCGCTTACCAGGTTGGGTGGCCATCGTAGCCTGCACCCCTCGCTACACAGGTAACATTTGAATTTTGTGTCCGGCCTCGGACCAGCCACGTTCGGACCTCCTTCGGGTTTATTGTTTCTTTGTCTACGGCGAGTCAAATCCATCCACCCTTTTTGGCAAGATCACTCCTGAAGGAGATTACTCTTGTTTTGGGAACTTTTGTTAAACCCAGTTCGATAACAATGACTAAGCGCCCCAAAGGAACCCGTTTTTTTTTGTTCACGTAGCGCTTCACGCAGTTCAATGTAAAATTTAAACCCTTTGCATAGTTAAGATATTTATTAACTGTTATTTTGTTCATCCAATGTAAAACAAGGAAAATTTTCCAAGTTATTTTCTAAAAGGGCCATGTGGTCATACTTTAATTCGATCATAATCATTGAGTTTATTGTTTTAGCGTAATTTAAAGATTTTCAGATATTATTTTGTGTGTTATTATTCAGTTCAGCCCTTCTGGCTAGTTCTGAAACTTACCTTTCTCTTGTTTTTTTGTTTATTTTTTTTCTGCCAAAAAAGGGTCTTGTTTACTGAAAATTGTATTTCGAATTTGTCGAGTCTGTCGGACACCCCTCTTACGAGTATAGAACTGAAGCTTTCCGTAGAGGTATATTGTTCTGTACCACAATCTTTTTTTTTCTTTTCGCTTCAGGTGGCGCCCACTATTGTTATCCGCACAGGTTAAAATAAAACTGAAATATTGTTTTACTACTGAATGAGACCTCATTTCTTTGAGACCTTCCTCTCGCGATCCAGGCTCACCCCCTTTTGCGAGCTAGTCTATGGTACAGATTCTACGGTGTCATCGTCGACCCGCAGACCCACAGAAACACGCACCCGCAGGAGAACTTCCTGATACCTCTACCAGTAAGTAAGTAAGTGTTACCTTAAGATACTTGACAACGTAGCAAGACCTAATGAAAATTTCAACTACTGTAAAAATGTTAAAAATGAAAATACCATTAAGCTAGCTTTCTAGATTAAAAAAAAAATTTTTTTTTTCCTTGTCATGAAGACCAAAATTAACAATTGATACCGTGCCTTCAATTGAATTCCTTATTAAAGTAAGCTGTGATTTTTTTATGAAGTTGGCGACACAATTCTAGAGAAAACAGTTGTCATTAACTGTCAGTACTGATCATAATATCAAATAAAAACACAACATTAAAGTTTAAAGTAGATGCTCAAAGTTGCTCTCCTTCAGCTTGAATACATAAGCGTACTCTGCGTTTCACGCTTTCAAACCCGTTTGCTAAGTGTTCGGGGGTTATGTTAGCACACACATCTGTAATGCCCGCACGAAGTTCTTCGATTGTGTGACGCGTAGTTCTAAGAACTGTGTTTTTTGTGTGCGGATAAATGAAGTAATCCATAATTGTGAGATCCGGAGACTTTGCAGGAAAATTCACAATCCGATTATCGAAAAACTGCTGCAGGAAAGTCATTGTTTGATGAGCTGTGTGGGCAGTAGCATTGTCTTGCTGAAAAAACCCTTCTGTAAGTTCATCATCATGTAGTTGATTAATGAAAGGTTCTAATAACTCATTTCGATATCTTTCAGCAGTTACTGAGTCGTTAAAAAATATTGGTCTGATGATACGCCTTCTTGACACTGCTAGCCAAACACCAATTTTTAATGGATGTAATGGAGTTTCCACAAATTCATGGGGATTTTCTGCTGACCATATTCTCATATTCTGTTTATTTAAATACCCTGAGAGATGAAACCAGGCCTCATCGGAAAAGAAACACTGTTCTTCTGTGAAAATCTACTGGCCTGAGTTCGTGGAATGCTTGAATCTTATATGGATAAAGCTTTAAGTCTTTTTTAAGAATAGTGTGACATGTTCCCACTGATAGCTGAACTTCTTGTGAAAGTTTCGCAATAGATTTCTTGGGAGAGTGTTCCTTTCGATCCCGAACATCTTCAATGCAGACTGCAGTCCTTTTCTTAGCTGCTCAGCTCCCTGTTTTGCGACCAAGTGATCCTGTTTCACGAAATTTAAGAACACAAGCATGGATATGTTTAACTAGCTGTTCATAAGTAATAGCAAAATTAGGAAACTGCTCTCGAAACTTCTGTATACACTGATTAATTGAATAACTGTCCATTTTCTATTCTACCGGTTTGAAAATAACTTTCAACAATAAATATGCTGTAATTCTAACATTTTGAATTAATTGAAAGTACAAAGTGTCAATTTGACATTTGTTTAATTAAATAATTGAACAGCTATCAGTGCTGCAAATCTTAGGAGAAAAAAACAGTGAAATCATAGCCCACTTTAATGAGGAATTCAAGGCACGGTATGTATTCGGACTCATAATAATCCGTAAATTTCAAATATGTAAAAATATATAGGATGATTCATTTAAAATAAGAAAGTTGATTTCACTTCCGGCAAAACCGGAAGTCCTATGAGGACTAGCACTATGTCAAAAAATTCCATTTTTTGTTTAATTTATTGTCTCCAAAATTCAGGTTAATCGATTAATAAATAAAGATTCTAGAAGGATGGGAACATGGCGCAGGACACCCGGTATAGATCATAAGGGTACAAAAAAATTGATTGAAAGAATATGAGTTTGTTATTCCTGAGGCTAAAGCCATTTTCTTTTAAAATGGCTAAAATCTTCGGCAAACGCACTTGGTTTACTAACAGGCCATGACTTCCAATATTTGCATTTTTTGCACTTCTTCGGGGAGTAACGGAATATTGGAGTCATTACAAAACGGCAAGAGAAATCAAAGTTTTTCAAGAAGCGCAAAAATTTCTTCAATTTCTACGAATATCTAAATATTTTCCGTCCTAACTAACTTATCAGTAAACATTAAAAAGTACATTTTTTCAGAAGATTTTTGCCATTTAAAAAAAAATGGCTGTGAAATATAAAGTTCTAAAATATTTACTTTTACTTAGTATTTTGCTATGTCTACAAAACCATTCAACGCTGTGTATGTTAACATTTTTATTGAAGACATAATTAATCGACAGAAATGGCGACTTTTAAATTTGGAACAGAAAAGCTCGCATTTAAGAAAACGAACAAAAATAGAATTTTAGGTTTATGAAGTCCTACGACCTCCCTGAGGATTCGAGTTTAAAGCTTTCCTAGCTACATCATCCTTACATGTTTCAAGTATACGCCTCAGTTATTTCCGCTTTCATCTACAAATTTCTTGTTGACCTTTATTCAGTTTCAATATTTCTTACACACAAGGGAGTCGCATTGCTATAGGAGTTCTATTTTTGTGCTTTATTTTCGTTCTTTTTTAATTCTCCTAGCTTGTAGTCTATTGTATAGTTTTTTCTTAAATAACGATATTATAAATGTCTCTCAAAGTAATTACTAATTGCTACATAAATGTAAATTAATAAGCCCTTATTGTAGGTGTCAATTTCATCCAGCCTGAATTTTCCGCTATAGCACTGGCTATCGTACGATTTCCAGTTTCGCTGGAAGTGACATTAACTTTCTTATTTTAACTGGAACGGCCTATACAGTGTGCCCGAATTTCGTAGGGACAGCATGTGTAACTTCTGTATTTGAAGAGATAGAGAGAAGATTAAATTCGCAAAAAGGTGCAGGTTCGAGAGCTTATTAAGAATCCATTTTCAAATATTACTTGTCATGGCCAACTTGGTTAAAATTTTACTAAAACCAAAATCTCCTAATTTATTATTTATTTATTATTTATTATTTGCCGTAACTTTTTTGATACTTAAGATATTGAGATGCGGTTTGAACTATTTCGCATGATAATTTAATTACTTTTATGGGCACTTAATAAAACTAATTTAATTTTTGCAAAATTTTCAGTAATCTAACTTAACCTTAAAATTTTAAATTGGTACCCCCTAATTTTTTGGTCCTTTTAAAAGAGAATTTTTTTTCTGAATGCAATGATATGGAGACTTCTTCAAAATTTTGAAAAAATGAACTTATTGTTTTTATGAACAGAAATCGCTAGTGCCATGATCACAGAAACTTTGCTTTTTGTTTATCAAGTTAGGCTGCAATGGCACTTACCGATTGGACTAATGGTGTGCGAGAGATTAAAATTTGAAACTAATATCACATCAGCTAGGGGTATGATGTGCCAAAAAGATTTCATTGGTAAAATTTTTAATCGCTTGTACACGATTGTCTACGAATGATCAGTGAGACTGCAGTTTCATCTGTGTAGCTTTTTCTGGATATTGAGCTTCGTATATTTCACGAGTAAGTTACGTATAGTCGCGATTAAGTAAATCGAGATCTATTTAGAGTTCTGCAATCCTTAAGGGGTGCTTACATTACATACATGTCTTCAATAAATTCAAAAACAAATCTTTACAAAACTGTCGACTTGTCTGATGAATCTTTAGCACAAGTCTTCGACAAATACTAGCACAGGACATCGTTTACACTGTCTCAATTTTTGTGCTCCGAGGTGTCACAGCTTCAAAATTGTGGTTATCTAGATGTACATAGTTGATGATATTCTCTCTTCTGACATTCGGTATTGCGTCAGTGAAAAATCATTCTTCCCTGTGTAGCTACCAAGACGCAATATCAACAAAATTCTTTGCGATGGATTAACATTTGACAAATCTCGATTTCTAAACAAAACCGCAACTGGTCTTCTTTAGGGGCACAGAGAAATGTTTAATTTCGGTTCACTGCTACCATTTATCGTTAAGTACAATTTCTCGATACCTCATCATGTCTTTCTACAATCACATTTTCTAAGGATAACTCAATAACTTCAGTTTGAGGTTTTCAGCTAAATAAAACTTGTAAGATAACGTTTCACTGGTGAGAACACTTTTAACAGAATCGTGCTTCTAATCTGTGACGGATGCCAATTCGTACAAAAATAAAATTTATAGTTGGCGGTAGAATTATATATTTTCCGGCGTTCTAGTCAGTAGAATTCTACATTTACTAATTTTCTGTTGATTGGAATACGAACTAAAATTCTGGTTGAAGGTCGGCCATATAACTTACAAGGGTCTGGTTTTGACACATTATACATAATTGTATCCGCCATGGTTGCCATGGGTTTTCGAAAGGAGGTTCAGTTCAAACACCAAACGGCTCGTTTGCTCAAAAACAGGGGTAAAAAATCACGAAAAAATTAACGATTTTTCCAAAGTGCCACAGAGTAAAATTGTTCAGCTTAGCGAGTTTTCTATGGTTTAAAATTGACACACGTATTTCTGATAAACCCAGTATTTAGGCATATTTCTGAATAGACAAAGCCAACGTTAGATGCTGAGAGTGGACACTTGGTATAAAGATATAAGTTTATTTATTACTGGTTACAAATTATGACACTTTACTTCCAAATACTTACTAAAGTCTAATTATTGACGATAAAAAAGTTTTAAAATTTACTAAGAAGTTGGCCCCTGAAGATTAAAGTACAGGTTTTTTATTAACACCTCATATAAAATGAATTCACTCGGTTTCCTTATCAGAATAGTCCAGTTATTGGTGAGTTGAAGGAGCAGCAGGTAGGTATAGGGTGACTATGACTACGCGAGAATTACTTCCAAAATTAAAGGGACTAATTCAAAGTTTCTCAGATAAATGAGATATAAACTAAACTTTAGTTTTTTTTTAATGGAACACCCTATGTATTATTATGATTTTCGATTCTAAATTAAATTCTAATGAGACTAGTTATATAATAAAACTAGCAATGTAGAAGGTGTCTATAAAATAATTCCTATTTATTTATTTTTTTTATTTTGACCAAACTGATTTTTTTATTTTGATGAAATCAATGAGTCTACTGTAAGAAGTTCTACACTAATTCATCATATCATTTAATGAAACCACTAATTTCGGTGTAATGGTTACAATCACTTCGTCCGATCATTCACTAATTTGGTGTAGAGTCTCACTAAACCGTCCTACTGATCAAAATGATTCATTTTCTATCGAAATTTCAGATCTCTTAATCTAAATAATTTTAATTCCGATATGTTAGAAGTATTTTGAGATGAAATTTAGTGTTTCGATGACATTGATAGGAAAGTATCAGGCGATCAACGGAATTTATAATTAGAGCAGGCTGCGATATTTTCGAAAAAGTTGGCAACCAGGCTTACAGTTTGAAATTAAAAATTTTGACATTTATCTTTTTAAAGGGTTTAAACCAGCAATGGACGCAATCTTTATTTTATTATTTTATTTTGTTCCCTACAAAATAAAGATTGTATATAGAACGAGCATAACCTCATATATGACAACTGTCAACTTTGTTACCGTTCAATTTCTGCCCGACCGACTTGCTTTCAAAGTAATTCCCCATTGCTATGAGTTTTCCTGTAAAAAAATTAGAATAAGGAAAGTTAATTTTTCGGTCGAATAGATTCTTTATTTAGCATTTTAGTTTTACGCATTATTGCACCATATTAGGAAATAAGTGATTCCGTTCCCACGAAAGTTGTCTAGAAATTGAACCTCGGTATTTAAGCCCAATGGTCCTCGTTGATGTAAGATTCTGTAGCAGTTGGTGGTTGCATTTCACCTCTTCTTTTCTCTTACCCTGTCTCTTTTCCACCCGTCCGCGCGGAGCGATTTCAGAACGCAATTCAGACTCACGTCTCGCGTTGGTGTGTTTTCGCCCAAAATTTGTGTTGGGGAATTCATCTACAGCGGTATTGCTGGATTGGGTTGACGAGCTGAGAGAATATTAATATGTTCGTATTGTCTACGTCTGTTCCCCCCCAGGTTGTTCTGTGAACAGGTGAGTCCATTCGTTGATGTTCTGATTCGCTTCGAATGTTTCTATCGTGTATCTCTCTTCCTTACAGGTTTTAATTGTACCTTTACCTCTGCCCCTTATTCCTTACGAATCTGCTGTATTCGTTGCTGGCCCGTTTGCCGTAACTTCACGGTCCCCTGGTCATTAACCTACCTCCCTTGGAGCTGCTTGCTTCGCCGCTGTAGACGCGGGGTCTTCGGGCTCAGCGTCCTCTCCCGTCGACTTGAATTAGAGGTCCTTGGACTCGGATACATCCCAAGCGGCAACGTGCCCCAGCTCTCTTCCCTTCTCCGCCGGACTACACGTCGATTGACGCCTCCGTGCGACGCTGTCACGACCCCCACAGGTGGGACAAAGTTTGCTTAACTTTTATTAGTTGTTTTTATTTACTGATTCCGGAAAAGCGTGTGTACATGCGGTACACGATAATTCAATTTTAATTCGCATTTGCGTAACGCTCTAGTTACATTCTGTATCGCTTTAAAATAGAGTCGATGTTTGTGTCATGTAATGTTAACTTTATTGTCTCCGTAGCATCTGTTATAAGCTCGATTATATTTGAATATCATATTTAATTTTTGTTGTTGTTGTGTTTGTTTCATATAAGACTCATTTGCGCTCTTATTTTAAACTTGTCATTTGTGTATAATTATATTTGACTGTTTGGAATGTTGTTAAATAAAACAAATTATCGCAAATATCCTGGATGAGTCGCGTTTTTCTTAATTTTTCCCCGCGGTTCTCCATTAAGTGGCGCCTTTTTTCTTTGATTTTGGTGTTGTCTGTTAGTAAAGATTTAGTATACACCCACCCTATCCCACTGGGGCTGGCCGGCGACGCCGAAACGTCTGTTACGTCTGCGATCACTTGTAGCTACCTAAACAGGTAGGTACCAACTTATTATTTATTCCTCGTTGTATCCCAACCACACAGCATAAAATAGCACTAATCACAACCTTCTCTAATTATGAATTCCATTGATCACCCAGTAGAATTTGTCAATAGTAAACTTTTAGAATTATTTGATACACATATGCCTACGTGTACACGCCATGTTTCGAATAAATTCTCTCTCTGGTTAAATGATAATATAAAATTGATGAAGAATTTCCGGGATAAGGCGTTAAAAACATTTCTCACATTCTCAAGAGCACTGGACGTATTATAAAACTTTAAGAAATTTAGTAACACATTCAGTCAGGTCTGAAGAGAAACCGTATTTAGAATACTCGATCAGATATTGCAAATCTAAAAATATCTGGAAACAACTCAAAGATTTAGTGGTTCATAATAATAAACAAAAATATATTCCAAGGAATCTTGGCGATGCCAATTCAACTAATACTCATTTTCTGACCTCCTTGCAACTTTATGGCGATGATTCTGATCAGGTAACTAACTATTATATCAACAAATCACTAGATATTAGCTTAACTAATAAATTTTACGGTACTGACAATATTAACAGTGATCTTATTTACTTTTGTTGTCCGTACCTCTTGCCTATTTTCACATACATTATCAATTACTGTATAACTCACGGTGTCTTTCCCAGCAGTTGGAAAGAAACGAAAGCATTCGTCAAGCTTGCGATGTATGTACCGAGAAATTAGATCAAGGGCAATAAAGGAAATAATTATATAAGGATTGTTGAATCATGCAGAAGAGCCTTGATCGAATCTTGGTGCTAGCAAAAATAGAATTAGTCGTCAAGGTTCTTCTCATTGCCAAAGCTGACGTAGACCAAAAGGAGGTCATCTGATCCCAATAAATAGGTAGCTTTTCAGATCAGAAGGGAGTTCGATAAGACAGTTGCCTAAGAGGGTTTGTCACGACAGTTGCCCGACGCACGAACTCCTGTCATCTGGAAAAGTACTTCTTCGATTCCGAATGTAATTTAGTTTGTGTGTCACGACTCATAAAGTTTTAAAAATTCTACATTTTTTTTAATCAGTCAATTTAAAAGTGTACCTAAGAAACATGGGTTAGTTTAAATAACAAAGATCTAACAAAGGTTCTTAGATATAAACTGATTTTTGTTAATCTCTCCTTCACTCTTTCATACTGTAGTTTTAATTTTATGTCAATTGTTACATTTTACTTAGTTAATTAATTTAATTAAGTTCACATATTATTTCGTTTGTAATTTTTCGTTATTGTACTAAAATTACTTTTTTTGTTTGAATATATTTTGTAATTTTAAGTTTGGATTTTTTTATTTAAACGATAATAAGGAAGGATTAGTAAGAGAACATAGAAAGAGATAAGGAGTGGACAATTTTCGATAATTCCAAAAACAAATATAAGGGAGACAGTATACGAGCTGTTCGAGGAAATTGATTTGGAAATCGATTTCTAGCTTTCCTTGCTAAAAGCAGAGCGCTACTAACAAGGAAATCGAAATTCAACATCGTACGAATTGCTAAAAGAATTTGGAACAAAAGGGGATGAAAAGCGGGTTTCCAACCTCTGTCCGACGTGCTTTCTACACCTTTATCTAAAGTTACCAACCCAAAATCCTTAGCAGATATTCGCTTCATTAGTTTATTGCCAACGCTCTCTAAGTACTTGAGAAAATAATAATCCGTTATAGTTGCGCAAGTGCTTTAACTACATTATTGATGATATCGTTACAGCTCTTGACGATAGTGTTAATTATTCTGGACAACAGCAAAGCATTCGACCTTGTCAATCATAAGATTTTATTTGCTAGACTGAAATCTATAAGTCTTAGTGTCGATGCTTTGAATTTTTTCTCCAATTATCTGCACGGCAGATCACAAAGAGTTTATTTTAATGGAGTTTTATCTGATTCTCAGCAAGTCAATCGTGGTCTATCGCAGACTTACTGTCTTAGAGCCACTTTTATATTCTATTTACACATCTTCATTTACTAATCTATGCTGACGACCCTCAGTTATATTACTCTTTCAAAGCTAAAAGCTCTAGCTTGTGAACTTGTTAATCAAGATATAAATAAGCTCGTTGAAATCCCGAATCAGCATGGATTAAGACTTAATGCTGCCAAAACTTCAGTTCTGCTATTTGGAGGAAGTAATTCTCGTGCAGATGTCGTAAAAGCTTTAAACTTGAAATTGAATAATTCATCTTTGAATTTATCGGACGTTTGCAAAAATTTGGGCTTATGCAGTGTGTCCACAGATTTTCTGCAATGGTAGAGTGACATATAATTTTAGTATATTCTTAATTATTTCAATTGTTTTAAGCATTATCTATGTTAAAAAATTGAAACTGCAATTAAATTGGCCTTATAGACTACACGAAAATTTTTATTAGTTTTTAATATGGGAAAAAATAATCAATGTAATCCCCATCCACCTCTGCGCACTTTTCTACCCTGTACCTAAATTCTGTATACACGTTTGTTAACGTTTTAATTTCTATTTCACTAATTACCGTTGATATTTTTTCATTTAAAATTTCTGAATTTTTACCATGACCAGCGTATTGGTCTAAAATGTCCGATCCATCTTCCAGAAAATTTAATCATTATTTTTTATTTTTCCTGTACTCTAGCCAATTTAAAAAAAAAATTGTGCCTGATTATGGATCTACAAGTCATGCAGAGCTTTTTATCAAGAATATTTTTTTGTGAAATGTAAGATAAACTTTTTCTCCATTTGTATAAAACTTTTTGGTACACACTGTATATGAGCTTCCTTCAGAGCTACTGGGAATTTGCCACAAATTATGGATGCAGTTAGAATTTCACATAAATCATAAGCGATCAAATTTTTTTTTATTTGATCGCACTTCATCCGACATCATCATTTTACTTTTAATGTCAATAACTGAAGCTGAAAGCTGCTAACAATGCCAATAGATGTTAATGAATTACGGTAATATAAAAGATGAAGTTTCTCAGACAATCTAAATTAAATGTACGTTACAGTCAACGAACTAATGCTCTCGGACAATCACTCTACAAATTGGCAGATGCGGAGAGAACGTCTTTATTCTCTTAACTCAAAGATATCGATTACACCACCCTGCAGCTTGAACTAGCTGATGAAATAGAATGCGGCCGTAAGTTTACACATATTTCTGGAGATATTTGCCCGAACGTTTGTACGTAAATATCGTGGCAATATCAGAGGTTAAATCAGTTTATTGCGAGCATGAAATGTCGAGGATATTGTCGAGTCTCTCGACTGCTTGAAATTCGTTTCCTCACATCTAGTTTTCACTTGAATGCTACGACAATAAATTTCGGAATGAAGTCCTTGTAGTGCTATTAATGAAGTGCAATTTGTTTTCCGTCTTTCTCAGCGAAGCAATTAAGCGCTTGAACCCGCTCTTGAAATTTTCCTTTCAGGCATTTCGATGAACTTTGCTAAAAAGTTCACGAAACAAACTTTCACCGTCTTAAGATATTAATACCAACGTAACACACCAAAATGGCGTTTTCAATTAGGTGGAAATGCTTTTGTGGCAAATCTCTTAAGTACTTAAGTTAATCAAGTAATTTTCACGGAAAATAGAAGCTTTTCATAACAGATTTTTGCCTGTTATTAGAAATAGCCAATTTTAATTGAGGAGTTGGTGGAATACAGGCAGCTTATTTCTAGGGATAACAAGATTAAAATATGGATGACGTTGGGTATTAATGTCATTATTATTTGTGAAAGCAGTTGAATTAACTTACGTATATGACTCCCGAAAGGGTTTGCAAATAATCAACGGGGTGGGTATATTGAATATTCACAAAGTTGAAATACACTGTGACCTTCCCTCAGGCTTGTTTATGACGGTAGTTTATTACCTATTTGTATGTGTGGGGTTGTCACCTTTGACCTTATCTGTCCAAAATGTTTTATACTTAGCAGGAAATAAAAATAGTAAGACGCGTTGCAATTACATTTTATAACATTGAAATATATATTTGCATATATTGTTTTTAACTTAACTCTACCTATTTCTTCTCATTCAGTACTGAAGCGTAATACAAGCAAATATTCCTAAAATTTGCTGATTAATAAATTTTAATTATTATACAGGATGTCTCTAAATTCCGTGGACATGGCTTAACAACAGATTCCTGAGCTCAAAATGAGACGATAGTAGGAGCAGTCATGAACACAAAGGGTTCTAGCATACGGGCCATATTCCTAATGATTACTAATCATTGAATCTATTCTTGGTTTGAATGAAAGCTGCTACTAAAGTTTGTTTAAAAACCATGAAACGTATTTAAATCAAAAGATAGATCATTACCTAAGAAAATGCTTACGAAGACTCCTTGGACACTAAACTTAATAAAAAGTTTACGCACTTTTCTTTCTTTTTCATATCATTTTTTTAATTTTTTTTTTTAGCGAACAAATTCTTTACTTTACTTTAAGGCTGATTGCTCGGCCCCAAAATAGTTTTTCCCATTTCCTGGGCTTATTTTTCATTAAAATCGTACCAATTTTTCGCGAAAAATTTTTAAATAGATTCTGTTAGGCGGCTAAAGGCTCGTTTTTCGAGAATTGCCAAAAAGGCCTTAAAAAAAAATTAAAATTAAAAAAATTCGAAAATGTAAGCCTTTAGCCGAAATTTCGCAGTATTCAATAATAATAAACCGTTTAGTTTTATTTTTTATTTTTAAAAATAAGGTCAGGAAATGGGAAACTAATTTGAAATTTTCGGAATGAAATCGCTGAAATCAAATGTGGTATGTGATACACGCTAGCTCCGCCTTCGGGCCTAGTGCAAGAGGGGCGAATTCGCACATTCATTCTCCCGATTTAGTGACAGATGAAGAGTATGAGTGAGAGCGAATGCGTTTCAGTGCGTGTATGAGTGAAACACAGAATACACGCACCGTAAACACACGAACGCTACCGAGCGCTGCCAGAAAATAATTCTACAAAGATTTCTCTTTTCAGAGTCGTGCTTTTTGGTAAATTTCTTTACGGTACATTGAAAGAAACATTTTTGTCATAATAAACTTCTGCAAATCTGGTAGTCATGCACTTAATTAGTTTTAAAAAGGGGATGTTCAATATTTTGCTCAATATTTTGTTATTTATTTGTGTACACATTTACCTTGATATCATTAAAAATGCCTGTTAATGCATGCAATTAATATTATGTGATAACACAGGAATAAACAATAAGTAAAATGGGTCGGTGATGTAACATTTTGAATATCAAGTTCACCCAAATAGTGAAACGGAACTGCGTCAAATAATTTTTGTTTCTACACAACTAATTCAATAAAATATAAATACTTGATGAATACGAGGATTCAGATCTCATCAACTGTAACCTAATCTACAACCACGGTTTCAAATTTGTAAGTGCATCTGCATTATACGATATTTTTAAACATTCGTCAAGCATCTCAAAAAAAAAAAATTAAAAGCTTGTTTTTGATCCTGTTAATATTAACGTTCTGGTGATAATAGTGCGGCCATTTTGAATCATATTGTACTACACACTAAAAGAATCTGGAACACGTAATACGTTCTGTTGTAAATACGAGGAGTTAATTATTGTTGCTATCATGTATTCGTCCGTTTGTTTATTTCCGTGTTTTTTAAGTTTCTCTAGAAACAAGTTTAAAGTTGCATTCAAACTAATAGCGTTTTCCACTGGCTGCACTAGTGCGCACTGAGTGTATTTCCAACTCGATTCAGCTTTATGTAATAAAACGAGATGGAGATACACTCAGTGCATACCGGTGCAGCCAGCAGAAAACGCTATAATAAAATAACTCAAATATGTATGCACAACAATTGTCTCAATTTTTTTTTAGTGGACATAGTACAGTTAGATATTATATGGCATTATATAATATGGAATCTTGCAGAGCAGATTTCAAATACAGATCTATTTCAGAATTGTCACCAGATTATCAGAAAGAGGTTTCAACTGTCCAGATCGATCAGGATCGTTATTTTAATTTTCTTTTAAAGCCAGTATAGGCAGCATATGTTCTAAATGAAAATATTTTAACTTCGGCTTCATTTTATGCCAAAAATTGTCATCTTTTTTAATCTGAAAAAGAAAACGTATTACAGGTGTGTTGTAAATGTAAATTGCTTGTTATTTTTTCTAAAATCGTCTATAATTTCTATTTTATACACTAGTCTTCAAAACCAAATCGGTTTTACTTATTTTATTGTCAAAATTATAGCTTTCGTGTGCTTAAAAGTTGAAACTATTACAAAAATAATCTTATAAGATTTCAGAAAAAAATAATGTATTATGATGAATTCAGAACTTTCTTGACGTTTGTGTAAATAACATTACTTGTTCACATATCATTCCCAAAGGTGTCCATACAACGAATACAACTATTCGTTAAAGCCAACTGCCCTTGAATCCGATAATAGTAGATATGTGTTTTCTTCAGTTTCACAGTATTGCCATCCAAAAAGAAATAGGGCATAACTTTCATCTTTGCTGCTTCCTGAGGAGTTATTTTGAACTTCGCTAACTTATAGGGACACTTGATCTCAATTATAGTATCCTCACCAACTAGTCCATCAGGACTAGCTCCAAGATACGGCATTTCTTTAGATATAAATAATCCGCCGTTCAACTTTATGTCCAGATTCCTGTGAAAATTGTTTTCTCGCAATTTCTTCATGGTTACGGCACCAATTTGTAACTATACTTTCGAAAAATTAGAGGAAATTAATTTTTACGCCAATTTTTTGGTATCAGTTGTTTGACGTCTTTTACAGACAATACCAAATTTCGTTGCTGTTAGTCTTCGCTCTTTATGCCATTTCACTTTGGTGTTTTGGCCAACAGTGTTTCCCTCTAACGATTCTAACTCTACCTGGGTCCTGCTCAAGTAGTTCATTAAAGATGATTTATTTTCTTCTAAGTTTTTAAGAGGGATCACCTCTTCTATTAGTCCGTAGTCACCCTCAGCTTCGGCTGCCTGTTTTCTTTTCTACCTTGCCCAAGAAATAGTCGTGCTCTGCATTTTCGGTAAAAACGTCTCCTACGCAACTTTGACGTATACAGTGTACCCGGATAGAAAGATGATTAAATTAGCAAAAGGTGCAGGTTCGAGAGCTTATTAAGAATCCATTTTCAAATATTACTTGTCATGGCCAACTTGATTATATTGAGATGCGGTTTGAACTAGTTTGCACGATAATTTAAGTACTTTTATGGGCACTTAATAAAACTAATCCCATTTTTACAAATTTTCAATAATCTAACCTAACCTTAAAATTTTAAATTGGTGATTTTGTTGGCCCTTTTAAGAGAGACTTTTTTTTCTAAATGCAATGATGTATCACATGATATGGAAACTTCTTCAAAATTTTGGGAAACAGAACTTATTCTTTTTATGAATAGAAATCGCTAGTGCCATGATCACAAAACTTTGTTATCGAGACTGTTGCAAGCTAACCGCGCCCTTGTTAACGTTGGTAATAAACGGGCGTTTACATTACATACATATTTGTATTATACATGTGTCCTACATATTGTTTGACAAGTCTGGAATGAATCTGAAATTTGTCTCATACTACTATTACATTTTTCATGTATTTGACATGTATCCGACATGTTTTACCAGACAGATTTGTATTCCAAATTAATGGAAAACACAGCGATCGCAGACCATACTGAAACGGTCGCGGATTTGCTTATAAACAAATCGTGATTGATTTTCGATTGTGGAACAAATTACAAATAACAGACAAATATTGTTTTTCGTAGAAGTTCTAGTAACGCCGGAAACGGTTGAGACGGGTCGTTGTAGGTTTACAAGAGGCAATAAATTTTAAGTACAGAACACTTCAGTAACAGCAGGGTATTGCCAAGATTTTAGAATGTATTCGTTTTGTTTCATTTTGTGAAGGAGTGTCAGTCATGCTTTAATAGGATAAGGGCCGGTTATGTAAGATGAGATGATTTTCAAAATCACTGGGGGGGTCGAGTTGTTTTTGGAAGGCGATAACTTTAGAACGAATGTTAACTTTCGCAAAGGAAACAATAAATCAGCCACTTGTAAAGAGAGTGCATGTTCAAAATATTAAAAGAAAAGAAACAGACTTCGAGATGGACATTTACGGTGAGTTATGCGTGTAAATTTATTACTGGGGTGTTTTCTAAAAGGAGGAGGAGAGTAACTTTTCGAAAACGGTATCGATTGGTCGGGGGTGTTGTCAAGCTCTTTTCGAAAAATCGGGTGGGGCTCACTAACGAGGGTGGAAAAGGAAAAAGTTATTTTAATTAAAGGAGTCAGATTTTGTCATCTGAAAAGACCGGTTGAATACCAAACGCCGAGTTGCAATTTTTGAATTGAGTAGTTTGTCTTATGTAAGGTGTGTTCCATAATCGTGTTTTCAATCACCATTTCGGGTGTAACTTCAAGTGTTTGAAAGGCATTTTAATAAATTTTTGCTTTCGCACACGGGCTCGACGCGAGTGGTTTTAAAACAGAGTGAGTGGTGCGCAAATTACTCGGACTTGGACAGTTAGGTAAAAGGTCATTTAATCATTATTGCTTCGCCGCATTTTTGGTGGTTTTAATTGATTCCAAACTTTGAAATTCAATAATCGAGTTCGCATTCGAGTCAGTTTGAATTTACATAATTAAACACACAGTTGGTTGACGTTCCCAACTTTGCCTTATAAATTACTAGTATTTTAATTGTAGAATTGTCATATTTAAGTTTAAATCAGTGTATGTCACTAGGTTCGTCGGAGTACGCGTTCTGCGACTTGATCAACCAAAGTAGTTAACTTTACCACTAATCTACTGAAATCTCCAGTCCAGTGTACTAATTATAGAAGTGTTTCTGTCACCTTTGGAAACCCTCGTATCATTTAGTGACCTCGCTCACAACTGGGATCTGAGTGATTACGAGAGTTGTCCCAGTTTGAATCCCTGGTCGAAAGGCAAGTTATATCTGCCGACTAATTAAGTGTGGCCAGCATTAATTTATCACCAGAAATCAAGGCCAAGTTAATTTCCAGTACGAATTTCTTACAAATTCCGAGGCCAAAGATACTGAAACGAAATTAAGCGCTCAACTCACGAAACGAGCATTTCTCCAAACCCGTGGGTTTTACCAGTTGGGGTTTATTAGCTGAGATATATTGCGGGAGAATATAGAGGATTGACTTTGCGACCTCTGGACTTAAGCACCCATAGTGTACGGTCATTATCAGCGGTCAATCGGGTCCACCAAGTGGGTAACAGCTTTAGGCGACGAAAATATACAGGGGGAAAATAACCGAGAGTCACTGTACCTCAACCCCTATACCTGGTTTCGAGTAGACAAAGTTCCTGGCCAGAAGAATTAATTAATCTAGCTTTAGGGGGGGTCCCAAGGGGACATCCGTGAAAAACTAAAAGCGATCACTGTGTATACCTCTGCAAATAGATCACTAAGAACCGCATCTCGTATCACCCACTTTCCCCAAACATCTAACTAATTAGGAAATTAATTCACCTAATTAAGGTACACTGTAGACTCACGTGTCACGCTGTACATTGGTTGATTTGGTCAAAGTGTAGTTTTAGAGTACGATCTTAAGTGACAATCACTGTACCTAAACAGAGCTCAATAGAGACATTATTTTTATTGGTAATCAAATCGAGGACAAAGTCCCGTGGAAAATTATTGTGCTGATCGAACTCGATTCCACCAGAAATTGTGGTTAAGTTATATCGCAACAATATTCGAGATTGAAATCTGTTAGCTGAGTCTTACTGTATTGCTCGCAACTGCTATATTTGGTAATCGCTGTATTGACGTATAAATTCACGAGGGTTTTTACGCTCATTTACCAGATTCCTAGGGGGGCTGGTAACGGAGTTTTTTCCCCTCGTTTTTCTCAATAAACGAAGTAAATTAAATTTAATATCTCGCATTTTTATTTTAACGTACTTAGTTCCTTAAATCTCTCAAATTTATTGCGCGACCGCACCAACAACGAGTCTTGAGTTACATCACAGGTAAGGTCCTACAAATTTAATTAGACGATCACGATTTTTATTGAAATAGATAAAACATATAGCCTATTTATGAGTCAGAAGTTAAATTTTGACAGTTTCTGAATTACGTGCCAATTAGAGTAATCTCTTTTTCTATTGTATTGAGACAGTTTGTTATTGTAATTGGTTGTTCCGTTTAACAACAAAATCAGTGACGTGTCGGCGCGTTACAATACAAAGGTACTTTACGCACGTGCAGAATAGTTAGCTGTTTTAAACTATTAAGCGATCTGATTATTTGTGACGATGGAGTGATCCAAAAAGAGCATAGTAATATTATGCTGCCGCGGCCAAAAACAAAAATTGATTGTCATCTTTCACGAGCGATACTTTTTCTTATTATTAAATACTAGATATGTAGCGAACAGGTCACATAGTGTAAACGATGTCCTGTGCTAGTATTTGTCGAAGACTTGTGCTAAAGATTCATCAGGATTTGTATGCGACAAGTCGACAGTTTTGTAAAGATTTGTTTTTGAATTTATTGAAGACATGTATGTAATATAAGCACTCCTTAAGGATTGCAGAACTTTAAATAGGTCTCGATTCACTTGATTGCGACTATACGTATACCAAGTGCTACAAGAACGTAGAACTTACTCGTGAAATATACGAAGCTCAGTATCCAGAAAAGGCTACACAGATGAAGCTGCAGTGCCACTGATCGTTCGTGGACAATCGTGTACAAGCGATTAAAATTTTAGACCAATGAAATTCTTATCTTTTTGGCACATCATACCCCTAGCTGATGTGATATTGGTTTAAAATTTTAATGGCTCGCTCACCATTGGCTGCAATCGATCAGTGCCACTGCAGAATAACTTGATAAACAAAAAGCAAAATTTCTGTGATCAT
The DNA here is from genome assembly GCA_036172665.1 of Prosopocoilus inquinatus. Classification (NCBI taxonomy): domain Eukaryota; kingdom Metazoa; phylum Arthropoda; class Insecta; order Coleoptera; family Lucanidae; genus Prosopocoilus; species Prosopocoilus inquinatus. The sequence continues at coordinate 51,149,946 of CM069870.1, forward strand.
GGCACTAGCGATTTCTGTTCGTAAAAAGAATAAGTTCGGTTTTTCAAAATTTTGAAGAAGTCTCCATATCGTGTGCTACATCATTGCATTCAGAAATAAATTTTCTCTTATAAAGGTCAAGAAAATTAGGGAGTACCAATTTAAAATTTTAAGGTTAGGTTAGATTATTGAAAATTTGTAAAAATGAGATTAGTTTTATTAAGTGCCCATAAAAGTAATTAAATTATCATGCAAACTAGTTCAAACCGCATCTCAATATCTTAAATAACAAAAAAGTTACGGCAAATAGAAGAAATGAGGAGATATTGGTTTTAGTAAAATTTTAACCAAGTTGGCCATGACAAGTAAGTTTGAAAATGGATTCTTAATGAGCTCTCGAACCTGCATCTTTTTGCTACTTTAATCATCTCTCTATCTCTTCAAAGACAGAAGTTACCCATGCTGTCCCTACGTATCCGGGCACACTGTATACTTTGGTATATTTGCCTGGACTTTTCCCGATCATTCTCTTATAAATGCGGTGGTGATATTGCTCACTGAAATTTTAAGAAAGGCTCGCAGCGTGGCATTTCACTTCGTAGCTATTTTTCAAAGAGAAGTTAACTCTTTTTCCACAAACAAATTTTGAAACAATTGAAATGTACGTCTCCGCTGCATTAATGTTCATATTTAAAAGTAAACTGTGCATTATGCGTCAAATGATTGCAGCAAGCAATAATATCATGAAGTCATCCACATTCTACTAAGTCTGGAACTGAATTAATTTCATTATCTTTGAACCCGGTGCAAAAATAAACGTCACAATCAGAATGATCGCCGATTACGTGCTTAGGGCAATGAATTATCCTCCTTTTTTAACGCATTAACTTGCTCTATGAGCGTCGGTACATTAGAGCAGTATTAATTCCTATTCCAATAATCATAAGCACAATTATTCTGTATAATGTATATTTTTTCTTTACGTCCACTTTAAACCGCAATACTTCATTGTGCCTAATTTTAGTGCAGGATCTAGTCTAGTGTAGTCCAGATAAAAAAGCAACCCACGTAAAATTAAAAAAAAAAAAACAATTTTATAGGGGTAATAATAACGGTAATGAAACAACAAAATGACGTTGTTGATTTACAGAGGAACATGCTATGCGTTTTTTTTGTGTCGTTTCAATTCTGATAAACTTTCACTTTCCGACAGACGTAGTTTTATTTTCCAAGTTTTACATAGTTTCTGTGTTAGATCAGGTCGCCGTTTTTATTTACATCACTTTTACATAAAAAAATTTACTCATCTGAGTGTGCGCTCGACCTTAGAATTTGCAGGAGGCCGCGGGCGGTAGCCATGTGAATGAGGCCTTATCGGAATATTCTCTTGTGGGTGTGTCAAACTGACACGTAAACCAATCAAAAATAAAGATCAGTGACAGCAGAGTCATAAATTACAAGGAAAATGTTTAGGTGGTAATTCTGTTCTGTTCTTTTCGTTTGTGTGTAAAAATGCAGGAACACATGTTGAACGTATGCTTTTTCTAAATATATGCGAAAAATAGTGATACGCCCATTTGAAATCGAGTTCAGCTGTAAGCGAGCATACAGCCTTCAATGTCTATTTTGATGCACTTATGCGAATACTTCTGTCCAGAAGGTACGCATACGGTTGGACACGTATATTACATAACGGAATTTACACGCTTTTTAATGCAGAAGACTATATATTTTACACAACCCATTTTTCATGTCAAGTAAAATATGTAAAAAATACAAACTTGAATTTTTAACATTTTTATTGGGTATTAATGATAATACACTCATTCATTCGTCAGAATCACTGTCATTATATAAAAGTGATCGTTCATTCTTAGAGAATAATATACAGGGTGCTGCCTTTTGAAATGCAACATAGGAAATCCCATATTAATTTAAAGGTACTGAAATATTAGCTTCCCAAATGATTCCACAGAAAAATTTTTTAAAGTACCTTTCAAGATGAATCTGTGTGTGAAGTTTGAGAAGATTTTATTTGCTGTCCAGTTTTCACTATCATTGATCAAGTGTGTGCTGACAGTTTGGTATAAATTGAATTTAGTTACAGAATATTTTTTAAATATCTTGAAATTTAGCGAATGAAAAACTTTCAAACTTTGCAGACAAATTCATCTTGAAGAATACTCTGAAAACTTAAATAGAATTTTGTTGTGAAATAATTAGGGAAGACAATATTCGAGCACCTTTAAATTAACATGGGATTTCCTATGATGCGTTTCAAAAGGCAGCACCTTGCATATTTTTTTAGATTTTTCGAAGGTTTTTCGGATTGGTTTGTGTATATTGTAGTATTTCCATTTGGCATTGTATGTTTTTCCATGCTGGATGTAATCAAAACCTAATTTAGAATATTCTAGTCCACAAGGTCTTCCACCCACACTAGTTTCTTTTATTACTTTGGCATGTTTGAAAACAAAAAACGAAAACCGAAAGCAACTAAACACAAAAGTACTTCTACGTTACAGAGTACTGCACTAACACTTTATGAAAATAACCTCAGTTTACAGTCGCTTTTTTTGTATTTTACATATGTAAAAAACCATTTTACCTGTAAAATGAAAAAACATTGAAAATCGTGTAAACTTCCAACCCTGGGTATGCAGATGCACCATGTTCCTCAAATGACGTAAGTTCAAATTATTTACATTGAAATATTGTTCTAAACAGACCTAGACGGAAGGTTTCGTTAAATATACGAGGAACCATTAATATGCTGATGCGACAGCATAAAGATTACACAATAGCGCAACTCGTATGGAAATATTATATTTGCGCATAACATTCCGCGCAAAGTCTGAGCCACAGACTCGGGATGCAGAACTCATTGTTTCACAGCTCTGGATACTTCTCTTGGATCGGAGGCGTATTAAGGGAAGTTTGAGGGAATTTAATGTGAAGCGATCAAAGGTTAAAGAGTTGCTTTTTATTGAAAATGTGTTAGGGAATGCCTGGACAGCGGTCCCGTGGAACCACCGTACGACCGTACATATCAACTGTAGTGAGATTGTCTGGACACGTCTACTAAACACTGCAATCCGACCCTGGTGCGTGAGCGCGCATTTTGCCACAAAATCGCACTTAAAGCAGAGCAAACAGTTTGACACATTCCCTTTAACTGATTCTAGGTCAATGAAAATCCAGTAAAGGGATCGAAGGGCCGCCAAGCGAGTGACATTGCTGTATTCTTAGAACAAGGTATCTGTAGACCGCCGAAAAGTAGTTGGTCTAATCCTCTTCGTATGGTTAAAAAAGACAATGAAGAGTGGCGACCTTGCGGAGATTCCATGAACTGAATAGTTTAACCGTTCCTGACAGATACCCTGTTCCTTTTTTACATGACTTCACACTTTCTTGTTAACAATAGTATAAATTGTTCACAAATTAAAAGACCACTGGCGGTGTTGCCTTGTGAAAAATACAACTGACAACAGGGTCCTAGAAAAATTTGATAACAAAATTGGCAAGTGTTTGAAATAAACGATAAGGTTATACGACAAACTGACAAGCTGTGCTGACAAGTAGTGTTTGAAATAAATGACAAGGTTATGTGTTCTGAATAGATTTACGGTTTTAAATTTAATAATTATGATAGATTCATGTTTTTTACCTTATCGTTCATGAAAAATTTTATAACAGACAAACTGTAATTATCCATTGTGTTAAGTACGTACGAATTTTTTGTAGAAATATGCAAGCAGATATGTAATTACATGTTTACATTCGCAGAGAGAGAAAAGAACGAGAACATAAGTTAAAATGTAACATGAAACTATTGAATTTATACAAACAATCTCGAAAACCAGGAAGAAGTAGTTATGAATCATCAGACTCAAGTATTTGCTGGTTGCTTAAATAACCTGGCGCCAAGTTTTATATTTGAACACAACAATTGTCGAGTACTTATTTCATTTTAACATTTAAAATGTTTCTCTGCTTTCCAGATATTGAAATGTCTTGTTAAAATGAATATAAATGCTATAACAGTAAAATTGAGATGACAAATTATTTTGACATGAAACTTCAAATACCTTGCCAACTTAATATACAGGATTGGGATAAAGTATGGATCCATCGAAATATCTCGGAAGTGGAATTGACGATTTTAATGAAATTTTGTACATGCAGATAGAAACAAATGGCGCATGCGAAGGACTGATTTTTGTTTCCATTAAACTTCCGGTTTAGCCGGAAACGGCACCAACTTTTTTATTTTAAATAGAACACTCTGTATAATTTTACGTATTTTGATACTCCTCTGCCTTTTGCATCCATTAATATCAGGTTTCTTACCTTTATCTCTAGTCTCTAGCCGAAAAGATAGCTTTTTAATTATTGGCTCTAAACTACATTAATTTATTTCTTTTTTGTTTATTTTTTTGTATTTGCAATGGTTTTTATGTATTATTAAAGAGCAAAAGAATTACATTTAGTTATTTTAAGTGTTCAAAATGTTGGCCATTTACTTCTTAGCAATAAGCAAGTCTATGAACAAATCCCTGAGACACATTTGCGAAAACTTCCCTACGAATTAAATTACATTCATCTAATATCCTTTGCCTCAATTCTTGCAAATTATTTGGACGTCTCACGTAAACAGCTGATATTAAATATCCCCATAGAAAAAAATCCATAGGATTAAGATCTGGGGAGCGAGCGGGCCATTCAATAAACTCTCTACGACCAATCCATCGATTGGGAAATGTTACATTCAAATATCCCTAACTCGTCTATCATAGTGCGGAGGCGCTCCATCTTGCTGAAACCAAAGATTTTGAGGAAGCAGTCCATTTTCTTGAAGAGCAGGAATAATTTCATTATTTAAAAGTTCCAAATACTTCGCTCCGGTCAGTGTACCATTAATAAAAAATTGACCAATAAGCCTATTCCTTACAATTCCAGCCCACACATTCAACTATTCTGGGTAGTTAGGATAAGGTAAGTTATGATTGTCGACAGACCAATATCGTAAATTATGGCGATTTACAGAACCATTTGAACAAAAAGTTGCCTGGTCCGAAAATACCAAATTAGTTGCAAAATGCTCGTCGCTATTACAAATTTCCATCATTCTTTCGCAAAATTCTACTCAACGATCGTAATCATCTTCTGACAGTTCTTGGATCAGGTGGACTTTACAAGGGTGGTATTTTTCGCGTTTCAATACTTTGGCTACAGAACGACGACTTATCCCATGGTGTAATGCAAGAAATGGAGTAGAAGTTTGAGGTGACTCTTCCACTTTTTGGCAAATTTTTCACTGTCCTATTCAAATTGTAGCGTCTAAGTGTTTTACCAACAACCGAGAGCGTTATAGGATTTCGTTCTGGGTGTAAACCGTTAAATAAGTCGCAAACTTTTTGATGAGTTCTAACACGATCACCAAAACCGATCATCATTAAGATTTCAATCCGTTCTTTTTCACTTAAATGAAACATTTCCGATGTAGGAATTGATACTGACAGATGTTGCTGACAATAAAATAACTATCAATTCCACCGGCTACTAGACAAAGAGGTATTTTTTGAGAAAACTAAAAGGTTATCTTTTTGGCTAAAGACTAGAGATAAAGGTAAGAAACCTGATATTAGTGGATGCAGAAGGTAGAGGAGTATCAAAATACGTTAAATTATACAGTGTTCTATTTAAAATAAAAAAGTTGGTGCCGTTTCCGGCTAAACCGGAACTTTAATGGAAACAAAAATCAGCCCCTCTCATGCGCCATTTGTTTCTATCTACATGTACAAAATTTCATTAAAATCGTTAATTTCACTTCCGAGATATTTCGATGGATCCATACTTTATCCCAACCTTGTATGTATTGATAATGTTCTATAGGGGATTTATGTTTTATACCAACATAATGCAACAGATGGTGGTTTTTTAATTTGTGAACAACGTATATAGTGTTGAACGAGTGACGAAAGTGACACTTTTTGAGCGAGAGAACAGTTTACCAAACGAGACTTGCCGAATTTGGTAATGTTCGCGACCTTAGGAAAATGATTTGGACGAGTTAAACACAATGTTTTTTCTATGATCCCACTTACTGTTTCCGATGGAGTATTAGATAAGATCTAAATCATTTTTTTCATAAAGAGTCGTAGAAAAAAAGGTGTTTACTTTCATAGACTTAACAAAAGTAACACCCTTTGGTCTCTGCTAAGGGTGGTAAAGTTAGCTCGTTCTCACGAACTGATTCTTTTGTTCTTATTCCCGTCTGGAGCTAGTTCGCGAACCAGCATAAGTACTTAGTTTTTATAAACTCGTATTTGTCCATTTTAAAATGATTTCACACTTCACTCCACTTTTGCACTGTTGTGAAAATCCGAATTTGTGTCATAATAATGACTGTCACATCAACCAGCGTCGTATCCCAATAAAATGATTCATGGGCTCGACGCTCGGGCGCAAACAGATGACCGATTTACCCATGTCTCCGGTAGGGTGCGAACAAGAGGGAATTAAGTTAGTTCGAGTAAACGAACTAAACTACTCGCGAGTTAAATAAGAATTTAGTTCATCATAATAATTTGTACGAATGTCTTTTGGTCTATGCAATGCTGCTCAAGAACTGATTTTTCAAGATTTCATACAGATTGTCGGCGATTCCAAATATAATATCGCTAATAACTTATTCCAAAATGTCACCATCAATTGCAGCTACCACGCAATGGTACTTAATGTTGTCTGCGGTGATGTTGGAGGTCATGAACTGGGATTCGAAACGACAGAATCAGACAGCAGGATTTATTCTCCAGAAGTTTACCGATGATCGGTTGATTTCTTTTGATCTCAGCGGCGTATCACGTCGGGGTCACCACTCTAGAGGCATTCTTTAATATGTACTATAATATTTATTCTTAGATATTTCAATAAGTTTTTGACAATCAAAAAGTATTTTTATTTATATCACCCCACACTATTCACACACTTGTTTTTACCAAGCAACCATGTATAAATTGCAACACTTTTCTTGATTAAAAAGATACGCTACAGTATTATGCCAGTCTTTTTAAAAGTTACATTAGAGAATTATAACGTTCTCATAATTATTAATATGAAAGAAACTATAAAGGCAATTCTGTTACACACGCAGTTTACATCAAATGCTTGTTTCTGATACGATAAGCGGAAGGATGAGAGTGCCTCGCGCATGTAGACCGTTCAGCGGAGACGTTGACATCTGCGCCGCTACTTTGTTTATCTTTATACTGTTTTTTACCAGTTATCCTACAAAAGGCCAGGCTTTAGTTAGCAGTTTCAAATCATTGTTTAATGGCATATTTTGTTTTACGCTGTGCAAATTCGCCTTTTAAGATTATTATTGCAACGTTTAACGATTTCTTTTCTAATTTTAAACAGTAAATATTTAATGTTTTTGTGCAGAATTCCAGTCTCTTACGAAAAGAAGTGTATTTACTTAAAACAATAGATTCTGTAACTGGGCTGCAGTCAAAAAGGTTAATAGGAGTAATACTCTTTTACTTAAAACGTGGGTCATTAACAAAGTAACATTAATGCATTCATTAATTTATACATAAAAATGTATTTGGTTATCAAAATACAAATGCAGGCTTCGGTTTGAAGAGAGGGACAAGAACAGATTATGAACTCATTCTCATTAGTTCTACTAACATTGTTCAAATCCAAAACCAAAAAACTAGTGTTCCTGCTCCTAAATTCTAATTGAATTCATATCCGCTGAAAATTATTTAAAAAATTCTACGGTTATTTCGAAAAATTGAGTTTAAAGTCGAAGTTTCTCTGTGTACTCCACAGCTCTTTCACGATTCAAATTTTATTTTTAATTTTTTATACATATAACATTTTTAAAATAAAAAAGCTGTCACACACACGGAGAAAGGTCGACTTTCGAATTTTTCGGATTGTCCGTGCAAATATAATTATATAGGGTGTTCTTTTACTGTGTGACAATATTTAAACCCGCAATATATCACCATAAATGGAAACGGTTGAACTCATATGTTCTTAACTTAAATGTAATAGTTTTGGAGAAAAATGCAGTAGCAGATTTTCACTAAACCGTTTGAGAACTGCTGGCATAGCTAAAAGCATAAAACTTGAATACTTTTCAACGAGACACATCAAATAAAATAAAGCTAACCCGGAAGACTTCGTCAATTTTACTTACATGCTGCAAAACATCTTTCACACTTTATTTTACATTTCACGTGCTCATTTTCATTTCCTCAGACACACTTCAGCTGCGTTGTATGAATGAAGAGCTTAGTTTGCAGACACCTTAAACCCTGTTTGTAATTTCAGACCTTACTACCGCTCGTTACACTATTTCAAAAATTCACATCATTTAAAGATGATCCAGTTCATCTTTGTGTTGCGTCTTCCTTCCTTTCGCCCCATAAATTATTTGTGGGTGTTGTGTGTTTATCAACTGGAACTGACATGCCATGCTTTAATAATGCACACCCTTTTCACCTTCCGATTTTACGGCCACGTTTTATTTTTATCTTATTTTAGCGAAGCTCCTACCTGTCAAAATATTACTGTTACGTAACCTGGAATGTCATGAACGAGAGGTATTTTTGATACTTAGGTGGAAATCGGTCGCTAATATTTTATTTAGATGAAATCAAATCCATTCAAGAATTGAAAGATTTTCAAAACTTAACCTGTAGATAAAATTTAATATCAGTGAAAAAATGATTTCAATGAAAAATCAGTAATAATCATGAGTCATGAGTTTAATTCCGTATGCTTTCAAGTATGAAGACTGGAAGAGCTAAAAGTCAAAACGCGTGTAGTAACGGCAATAAAATCTATATAATTATAAACCAGATAAAGTACATACAGGGTGTTCATGGGAAGCCGCTACAAGAGCTAACTTTCTTATTTGTATTTTTATGAAGTAACTTAGTCACGTAGGAAAGTTTTAGGAGCTTCCCTCTTCGATTTTATGGTACTTCCAAAAAAAACAAATGACAATCAGGTTTTCGAGATTTTCAATTTTTTTTAATGGAATGTTAGGTTTTTTATCATTGTATCACGTTCAGGATGTCAAATTAATCATGTCTCTAAAATATCATCTTCCAAAGCCTACTACTTTTATAAATGATTTAGTAACAAACTGTTGGTGTTCACGGGAAATAGCTAACTTTTTATTTGAAGTTTCACGAAGTAGCTTAGATTAAAAAAGTTTCAGGACCTTCCCTGCCCGATGTTATGATACCTTTGAAAAAACAAATGACTATCAGGTTTTCGAGATTATCAATTGGTTTCAACTTTTTTAAATGGAACATTATTTTTTTATCATGGCATCGCATTTAGGATGTCAAATTAAGTATGTGTGTGAAATAATATCTCTCGAAACAGAATATTTCATAAATAATTCAGTCTTGATATTCGCGGGAAGAAGTGTATCGTTACGATAGTCTTTTTATTCACGAATAGAATATGGTGTGCTTCGAAACAAGAGAATAAAGGAAGTGTGTTCAAACTGTCAGACCTTTGTGAACTGTCATGATTCAAACTTTGTTTAAATTCAGTTCAAACTAAAAACCCTTGTGTCAAATATTGAAAGCGCGACATGTTAAAATGTCTAATACCATTATTTACCAAATAATTTATAAAATAGTAGACTTAGAAGGGAAATATTTTAGAGAAGTACTTAATTTGGCATCCTGAACACGATACGCTGATAAAAAATATAACGTTCCATTTAAAAAAGTTGCAAACAATTGAAGATCTCGAAAATCTGACAGTCATTTGTTTCTCCAAGGGTACCATAAAATCGAGCACGGAAGGTCCTGAAACTTTTCTAATTTAGGCTATTTCGTGAAACTTCAAATAAAACAGTTAGCTATTGTAGCCATTTCCCGTGAACACCAAGATTTTGTTACTAAATCATTTATAAATATATTTAGTAGGTTTTGGGAGATGATATTTTAGAGACATAATTAACTTAACATCCTGAATGCGATGCGATGATAAAAAACCTAACATTCCATTTAAAAAAACTGAAAACAATTGAAACTCTCGAAAACCTGATTGTTATTTGTTTTTCCGAAAGTACCATAAAAACGAGGAGGAAAGGTCCTAAGATTTTTCTACTTTAAGTTACTTCAAATACAAATAAGAAAGTTAGCTATTGTAGCGGCTTCTCATGAACGCCCTGTACAGGTGGAATTCTCAACGGATAGAGATATAAAACAGGGAGATATTTTGTGTCCAGTATTTTTGTAGTAGTAATGACTAGAATCTTAAAATCGTAAAAAGAAGTTATGGAGATAACGTAACCCACTTAATAAAATTCAAAAAATTAATAGATTTCTGAGTAAATGAAATAGAGATGAAAATAAGGGGAAACACTATTGAGAGTAAAATAATAATACTAAAAGGAATAAGAAAATCGAAATAACATATGGGAAGCATATAATGGAACAATCGAAACTGTAAGACAAGTAGAGCGAGAAAGGAGGATATAACATTACACTTAAATAATCCGACATTTGAAAAGAAATAAATAAATAGTTAGAGATCTACAGGAACAATCACAGTATTCTTGAAAACTATACGAGTGAAATTTGACTTTTATTTATTATTATTTGTTGTAGGTCACTTCGTGGAATTTTCTCGATATGAAAAAGAAAAAAAATATGGAACATTTCTTTCAACAGAGGAGTCATAATTACAGAAGAAGAATTGATAAAAATGCTCGGATCAAACATGTGAGATAAATACACACACATTCAGGAATTGGAAGTTGCAACAGTATTTTATCCTTTTCCTGCTACTTTCTATACGGAGTGTAAAATAAATTCTATTATAGACTGAGGATAAAAGTCTGGAACACCCTAAATATTTGCTAAACTATTTTGTTTTTACAAGAACGCTCGAACTCGATTCCTACATTTCAGGTTATTTATTTTCAGCAATCATTGGGGTACAATATAAATTTCTTTTTTGGTAAAAAATCTCCATTTGCATTTTTATTTACCTAGTGTTTTAATAAATATTTAATTTTGAATGAAGTAAATTAAATAAATAGAAAATTATGGCCCGTTCACTATTAAACAGTGAAACGATGCATTTTTGATATTGACATTTTAGTCCAATATTTTGTTTTGTATACAGTGCACCGGCATTTATCTTTAATAATTTCCTTTGAAGATACAGTGGAAATTTTCTCACATTTCATGATAATGAGCGTTGATGTGATAATCTGCATTCAAAACACTTCATCTATTTGTTTTGTTTCTTTATTGCTTGAATATTTATTTCAAAAAGATTCTTACGTGACTATAATTTTTTTTTGTAGTGCGTAGAAAAATATGCCCGCTTGGAATTCGTAATAAAAATAGAGATTTTCATTAAAGAAAATAAAGTTGTTTTAGTACCCTAATGGTACGCCACTGTACAAATAAATGAACTGAAATGTAGATTTATAGTAATAACTTTTCTGTCCCAGCATTTTTGCAAAAAGAAAATATTTTCGGAAATATTTACTTTATCAGACTTTTTCTTCACATTTTATTTATTGTCTTATCGTTCCTAAAACGAAAAAGTACTTTTCGAATTTTTATATTTTTCATGTATATTTCAACGTAATATAACTATTTTTAATGAAAAAAAATTTTAATAATTTTGTCCAATTTTTTATTAGTACTCAGCAACACTGTGTGGGTCGTACTCCGGAACTGTTGTAGGAAATGGTCAGCTTCGAGTTGATCGACGGCTTCTCGAGATATTCGCTGGGGCGGCAAGGGTTTGTCTGATAGCGACGGCGTTGACGACTCCACGCTGTAATCGGGTGATTTGATCCCTCAGGGCGACGGAGCCAATGTTGAGTCAAGGGGCGATGCTGGTCACCCTGGAAGCGAGGGCCCCTCCTGGTGTAAATCGGCACCAACGTCTTAGGGTTGTCTGTTGAGACGGGGTTGACGGCGTCGATCGTTGGGGTTCGATGATCTTCATGGAGGGCCAGGTCTTTGTTCTGAGTCGTACCAGGATTTGGTAATCGACTGCCATCCCAAACTCGGCCCGGCCTACTTATACTGATTTGTTTACCAAACTTTGCATACTTGACTTGGCCAATTAATAATTACTCGAGTTTTGCGACATGCTTACTTGATGTGTTCCAATTACATGGTTTACTTATAAGCTTTGAGTTTCGATTACGATTCCAAGTCGATTACACTGTAATCACCGTACGGACGGGGGTTGGGAAACCACTTTTCATCCTCTTTTTCCCCAATTCTTTAAAACATTTGGATTTCAATTTCTTTGTTAGAGCGTAAATTGGTTTAATCTAAGAGGCAGAAATCGATTTTTGTTCTCCACAATTGTTCGAATGGCGGCTTACCTGTATTTTCAGAATTGTCGAAAATATCTCGTCCTTTTCTCTCTCTGCTCTCCTTGAACTTCAAAATGGAAACTTTACTTACGAAAATATTAATCTAATAAAAAATGCCCAATATTTTAAATAACAATATATTAAGAAAACGTAAAAATTTGGTTTACAAACACATTAGGAAATTTAAATACAAAAATTATTAAACGAAATGCAAAAGAAAATATGAAACAAAATGTGAAATTCAATTTACGATTTAGCAGAACTTTAATACAAAAAATAAAATAATCAAAACGTGAACTTTCTTTTTAAAAATTACAATTCCGTAAATAAAATTAATTTTTATATGAACAATTTCTATTTAAACTACCTCACAAAATTTCAAATAGAAAAGTTAACTGATGTAACCATTTACCGTGAACTCCAAGATTTTATTACTAATGGCCGTTTTCATAATCACTAAGCGTCGGCCATTCCTAGGATATCTGGTAAAAACCAGTATAAAGATAAACAAAGCAGCGGCGTAGATTTCAACGTCGCCACTGAACGGCTATTATGCCCGAAGCACTCTTACCCTCGCGCTTATTGCATCAGAAGCATGATGTAAATTACGTGTGTAACATAATTGACTTTATAGTTTCTTTCAAATTAATAATTATGAAAACATTATAATTCTTTGATATAACTTTTAAAAAGACTGGCATAATTCATTTGAATTACAGCGCCGTCACGCAAAAAGAATGTGAGTTTATTTCTGAATGAATCAGTTATGTAAACAAATTTGCCTGGGCATTAGTTACGGTATTTGTTAAGCAATAACACCCTTAATGAAAAGAATTGATTGGATTGCATATCGCTGCTTCCGGACACACCGGCAGATGAACACATCAGGCAACGTTCCCAGTGCAAAATTCTAAGAATTTAGAAGAAGTTACGGTGAGCGATATATTAAGGTGATGTAACGACAACACTCCGCCATGTGTTCACATATGCATAAAAGCGCTCCATCACAATATTAGTCTTATACTATGTTTCCAAGTGAGTCATCTAGCCTCGATTTTATTACACGTTAGGAATCATTGCAGTAGACGGAATAATTTAATCGCAGCATTTAATTTTTATAAAGCAATAATGCATTCTTGCATACCGAATCTTTACAACACCTGACATTTAAGTATGTTAATTATATCCGGCAATTTTAAGGGGTTTTATAGAAAAACTAATGGTGCCATTTTATCGGACATCTAATCGAGACAATCAAATAAAATAAGAGCCGTAGGAGACAGTCGAGAAGTATGCTAAGGTTTATTAGAGAAAGAATAGTAAACGAAATCATAAGAGAAACGTTGGAGCAAAAGTTAGTAGTAAAAAGGATAGCCAACGAAGCCGTTATACACATATACATAGAATGGATTTTGAAAGAATGTGAAAGAAGAAATTTACAGGAGAAACGAATGAGAGAAAAAAGAAGGGGTCAATTTAGGAAAATATGGTTGAATAAGAAAAGAAGAAATAAATTACTTCGACCATTACATTTTGAAAGTGTGCCAAAGTAAATTGAAGTTACGAGTGGATGAAGGTGTTATATCGCAACATTAGAAATGAGTCTAAATTGCAATTAAAATTGTTCCGTTGGAACTTATTTGGTCTTTTACTGCTTGAACTGGTGAGTACTTTTGCACTACCACCAGGTAAGCGGTAAGCAAGATAAGCAAAGCATGAGGGCGCTATGCAAGAGGGGCGCTAAAATATGTTAGTTAAAAATTCGATCCAACAGTTGAACTCAATTCTATTTAACCCAAGCAAAAAATAAAAAATAAAATGCAATAAAAAAATTAAATTAAAAAATTTTAAGTAGATAAAAAGATTTAAAAAAATTCAATGTCTGCCAATTCCAACTGAACTCAACCTAATTCAATTCACCCCAAGTAAAAACTTAAGAAAAAGAAATATTGAAAAAATGAAAAGTAAAAATATCAAGCTCAACATATCTCAATGTTAACCCAATTCAACTGATCTCAACGTAACTGTAATCAATTGAAGCGAAAAGTTACAAAACAACGATTAGATGAAGTGAATTTCGACCAATGCCAAGGTCAACCCAACAACTGAACTTGATTCCATTCAACCCAAGCAAAAAAAATTAAACATAAAAAAATAATAAAAAGAAAGTAAAAAAAATAATGAAAAAGATTTTCAAAGTTAACCCAATCTAAATGCACTCAAATTAATTCCATTCAACCCAATATAAAAATTTAAAACAAATATTAAAAAAATTAAAGTAAAAAAATATATTTTTGAATATTTTGTTGCATTTTTATCAGGTCGAAAAGCAATTGTAGGAAGTCGCTATTTAAGCTATTTAAAAAAAATATATACATGAATTAAAATGAACCTCAGCAAATTTCAAAGTCAACTGAACTCACCCAAGTTATATTATATCATATAATGCCACTTTTCATTTTTTGGTAATTTTTAATTTTAACGCACATTAAAATTAAAAATTGCCAAAAAATGAAAAGTATAAAAATTACAAATCAATTAAAATGAAGCTCAGCCAATCTCAACGTTAACCTAGTTCTATTCAACCCAAGTAAAAATTTAAATAAAAATGCTAAGAAACTGTTAAATGCCAAACTTAACTTTTACGTATTTTAGAACTGTCAGTTTCACTGCCAAATAATCATAAATTCGCCTATTTTGGTCGTCAGTCGTCATTGTAAAAAAAGTAAGCCAAACGTTTCCTATGGTTTATCGCCAATTTGATGATAAATAGCAACGGTTGGCAACACTGTCTATCTCGAAAATTTCAAAATTAAGCAAACATTTCTCAAAATTAACTTTTTAACATAAATCTGGCAACTGTGGAATTACTTACAATATCTTATTGTAATCGATTTCAAACTCTATAAGAAGTAATGTGAGCTTACAAAGGATACATACTATTTTTCTGAAACAACTACAGAAATTTACGTGAATTTGTTCCTTTTTTTCTTTTGGTGGAGGAAAAGGGCGCTAGTTACTGTTGCATGAGGGCGCCGATTACCCTTCCTCCGGCCCTGAGTCTACTACATATGTTTATTATTCGTACTTTAATTTCCCGCATTTATTTAAGTTGTTCAAAAAGTCAATCGAATCACTGATTTTAAAAATGCGACATAACACCTTCATCCACTCGTGTCTTTAATTATATTCTAGAAATAGGACTAAATACTAATCAGATTTTATGAAGAAATACTTTTTGCACTTGCAGTGAACATGATCTTTTATTAAAGAAGCTATTTTGTCCTTCGTAATATTCTATGGAATAAGAAAGTTTTAATTTTTACAAACATAAAAAGACATTTTTCTACACGCCAATAGCTTCTAATAACTTTTGATAAATAAATAATTTTTTCTACCTAGTTTGTAACTAAAGAAGAAATAAGCATTTCCCAAGCAACACGCTTTGGTTTAATTTTCGTGTATTCAACCATATTTTGGTTTTTGTTGGATATTTTTACATTTATTAAACGGTTACGGTCAACGTACATGTTTTAAGCCGTCTAATAAACGTATACGTTATACCATTTTGATACAGAAACATCGTATTTAGTATATGGAACACGTTTTTTCAACATCTATCTCGCGGATATTTTACCCTTTATTAAACGTATGTATACGTGTGTTGCTTGGGTTGATTGAAACATTTGCTACTTAAAAATTTTCAAATATCTGGTGATAAAATCGTAAAAAATTAAACTACATAAATAAATGACAAAGGAGGAAAAAATATGCAACCTCCTCTCAAAAAACAAAATAAAATAAAATCTTGTTTGTTTAATTAAACCGAGGGTACACACCATTACTTTACATATCATGTGTGTCCTGTTAAAATGTATATTTTGTGTTTTTAATTAACACATTCGTGCGTTTGGGGATTGAAAGGTCAGAGTGTAAAAGTAACGGTTTCAATAAACTTTGTCCGCAAATTGCAAATTTTGCAAGTACGCATTTCATTTTGTATTAATTAAATTCATAATTTATTGCTGAAGGTAATTATACTGAATTAATTTATAATTTTCAATGTATTTTCAGCAATAAAATAATATTTTCTATCAGAGAAATTTGATTGAAATATTTTTTTTGTGGTATAAAGGATAATTCGTAACAGTACTTATCGAAGGATAGTTTTATTTTTGCTGTAGTAGTTTTCCACCCACAGATTTCTCGAAATTTGCATTTGTGTAATTTTACTACAGAATTTCTTGCTGATATTTTAGTTCCTTTCCGTTCGTGACTTATTGAATTTTTCCCCGTTTTCTGTACATATACGATTTTTTGTGCGGGCACCACAATGTCAAGTTCGAAGGATTACACATTTTATCTGAGAATTGTGCATCATTAGTTACAAAGCAACATGCAGCGTATTACATATAACGAGCACTCCAGTTCAATCAGGTTTTAAGAAACCATCCTTTACATCGCTTAACAAACGGATGCAATACCCTGCAGCTTCTAGTTCTCCTAAAGACTTTGTTTCAATGCAAGGTTATGTTTTTTTTTCTCTTTTTAGTTAAATTTTTATTTATAAAGTTTTGTAAGTAGTTGCTTTTCTGCTCTTGAATAAATTTAAAATAATAATAATAATTGCCTTTATTTGATGACATACAAAAACTTAAGTCTAATTAAACTAACAAAAGTGTGATGGAAAGTGAAGAAAAAGAAATAAAAAAATAATGCTTTGAGTAATTAATAAAGGTAGAAATAAAAAAAATAATTTTCAGTAGAATTTTTTGATCGGGAAACATTTCAATGCGTTACAATAATTTGAGATATGGAGATACGTTTTTTTTTTCATTGTAATCCAAATCACTGCAATCCGAATCGCCTTAGTTTACCTTACCTCACTATTTGTCTTTAGAATTAATTTATTCAATTTTATTCAACGTTAGGTTTCATATAATTGTTACCTGACAAACTTATTTTTCTCATAGCTCACTTAGATTATATTTGAAAAATACGTTTTCTAATTCCTTTTTACTTATTTCTGAAAACAGATATCACATATCCTCTATCATACTAAAGAAGAAGGAATACTACATTCAGTATTGTATAATCTCTAGTGTTCAGGAATAGTATTAAGATACCGTGTTATACATATCGTCGGCTACACCAGGAAACTGCGTAACACCGAAATGTGATTTTTTTCCTACCTTGTAATAATAAGTGTGGTAATGATGTCGAAAAATGTTTATCATGATCGGTAATGGTAAGGTTAAAGATAATTAAATCATTCATAACATTTACTAGTGGGAGCTCCGATATTCTGAAGCAATAGTCATGAAACTCTAACCCAATTTTCTGACGTACATATTTTTTAACCCCGCAATAGACGATCATAAATTGCATGAAATTTACAAGTAATTTATGACAAAACCTATTTTTAAACGTGTATAGCGAGCAAAATGAATAACATGAATTTATACATGTAAAATTGACAACAAAGAGCAAGTTCTATTTCTCAAGGTTTTTGACGTGAAATTTTAGTAAATTCTAGTGATTTTGATTACTGCTGTTGGCTGTTGGCTCAAATGAATGAAGAACGACTTCAGCTGGTTTATGTTGGCATATGTTTGTAAATAATTTTAGCTTCAAGGCAGTTTAATCAGTGGTGACCATGTGCTCTCCGTTTGGATGCTACCGTTGATAACATAATCCAACATTCCCAGCTGCTCAAAGAAAATAACTTGAAGTTAGAAGCATTAATGAGTTACCTGTCTTTATTCTGACTACAATTTTCACCAACATTAACATCCTAAATTACTATTTAGCGGAACATGTTTTTATTAACATAATTGAAACGTGTATTGCAAATTACAATTCATGAATTTATACACACATGTTTACATGAATTTTTACGTGAAATTATTGGAACATGTATTACCGGCTTTAGTGATACCAACAAAATGTTATCCTAACTTGGCCTACCCTAAAGCCTGCAATACATGATCCAATAATTTCACATAAAATTTCATGTAAACATGTGTGTATAAATTCATGAATTGTAATTCGCAATACACGTTTCAGTTACATTAATAAAAAGATGTTCCGCTAAATAATAATTCAGAATGTTAATGTTGGTGAAAATGGTAACTTATTAATGCTTCTAACTTTAAGTTATTTTCTTTGAATAGCTGGTAATGTTGGATTATGTTATCAAGGGTATCCTCCAAACGGAGAGCACTTGGTTATCAATGATTAAACTGTCTTGAAGCAAAAATTATTTATAAACATATACCCACATAAACTAGCTGCAGTCGTTATTCATTCATCTGAGTCAACAGCCAACAGCAACAATCAAAGTCACTAGAATTTACTAAAATTTCACGTCAAAAACCTTGAGAAATAGAACTTGCTCTTTGTTGTCAATTTTACATGTATAAATTCATGTAATTCTTTTTTCTCGCTATACACGTTGAAAAATAGGTTTGGTCATAAATAACATGTAGATTTCATGCCATTTATGATCGTCTATTGCGGGCTTTACAATCAAAAGATGGTGAACGCATATTACAATTTTTTATTTTTAATAACCATCTAGTGAGCTAGTAATTACGTGACAGTGATTAATGTGACATCTATTATTTTTATTATTCGGCCACTACGTTCGCTCGTACTCAAACAAGACAGTAGTTTAATAAAATTTCATTTTTCTAAACTTATTCCGTAATAAACTAGTAATCAATAGGTGCGTTCTTTTTACCGCAAAACTCAACCCTACCCAACTCAGATAAACGTCATTTCCGTTCGCGCGAACAAGTAAGTTTGAGTGTGTATTTCAATCTGGCAACCAATAGGAGTGCACGAGTAAAAAGGTAGGAGATCGAAATTGAGTTCATACTTACTTGTTCATGCCAAAGGAAATGACGTTTACCTGAGTTGAGATGAGATTTGTGGCAAAAAGAACACGCCTCATATGTAGGTTAATGGCTATTAATAATCTCGAGAAATTCGCCGTCATTAACACTCCTATTGATTTAATTTAACTATTTTTGGTAAACAATTAAATAGATTGTTCTGCTGTTTTTTGTTTGAATAATGGAATGTCTCGTTTTGTCTCAACGGTGAAATAAGTGAATTTTTGAAATCTCTATCTTTTTAATTCATGCAAAAAAAACTTTAGTGTGTAACACTTGCGTGAAGTCTTCCTTGTATTCGTTCGGTTGCGACATGAGCCATGCAAAAACACAAATGAACAAGCATTTACATCGAATTTACAATTCGTCAGCAAATGTGATAAGAAAGTGCCCTTAATCGAGGATGAAAAATTCCTTCATCATATTATACACATAGAATTATTCTTTGAAACTTTTCCAATTATTAAACTTTGGGTAACCGCAAATAAATAATGATGCAATCTAGAGCCAGTTCCACCTTAAAATTCTGCATCGAACTTGTAGTGTACAAGGAATTAAACTTGCTGTATAACTTTTAACAAGTTAAGCTAGCACTTGTATAAAGATTTGGTGTTCAGCAACTTTTTAATACCTGCAGTAGGTCGACACTTTGGTCTATTTTCACGCCCGCTCAAAATTTAAAACACTACATTCTTATATATAAATCCTTTACGATCTTGGCAGTGTTTTATTTCGTTAGGTTACGTGCGTGTAATTTGATAGAAATCAAAGATTTGGAGAAATACTTATTATGGTTAATGGTAATGGTAAGGTAAAAGAAAATTAAATAATTGACAACATTTGCTAGTGGGAGCTCCGATCTTCAGAAACAATGATCATTAAATTGCAATTCAATTTTCTGACGTCCGTATTTTTTAATGATACCAAGAAAAATGTCACCCTAACACGACCTATTCTATATGCCAGAAGATCGCAAATGGAATATAGTTACAATCCGACATGTGCTCTGATAAGATTACGCGGCATTAGAGATTAGAGTTAAGCTGATTTTACAAAATTCGCTCATTACAGCAAAAATGCTCGCTAAGAAGCAAAACATAATATTTCACTTGGATTAAAAACATAACGTCAAGTTACTCAATGTACAAAGTAGAGGTCTCGTAGAAGAGCGCAGAAATGGGAATGGAAAGATAATAAATATTGATGAATTGGGGAGCTTGATATTGATAAATTAGACGCTATAAATTTCGCTCCTATCGTCGCTGAGTATTTCTTCAGCGTTGCCTTCAACGAACAGGGGAAACATCACGATATATTGGATAACCAAAGCCTCAGCTGCAGCCTCTGTGTTAGTACAAACGCAGATCTCGCAAATCTGTTCAAAACAAATAACTGTCACTTGTGTAGACTCAGTCTTGGAAAATGTTTCTCTTCTGCAATGCATACCACAAAGCTTTATTCCTAACGTAAACAGAGTTTAATGACTGTCAGGCAGTGCTTTCTCGCTAAAGAACTTCTACTGCTTACTTGCTCATTGCCTTTGGTAATTTGCTAATTGTAAGTAAACCGTCACACTTAATTATCACGAATTGTATTTCCAGTCGTGGTGTAAAATGTTAGGCAGTGAACGATTTCCACTTTAACGATTTTCTTATCATTTTGAGATGAAAATGAGACTATTCGTGAGAATGTCATTACGTCAATCCTTTCAGCTTTAAGCACTTTCATTTAACGAGTCTAGAAGTAGGCGTAGCACTATATTTCGTATTTGTATTAACTATCTTTGCATTATTGTTCTTTAATTTCTTTTTAATATTTAAATTATTCCTCCACACAGAATCCGGCAAAATGAATTATCCAACCCATTTAATTATTTAATAAAATGAAAACTATCTGAGTAATGCGTGACAATATTGTTAAATCAAAGAGGAAGTTTGAAGTCACGAAGATTTGAAATCACGAAGAGGATTCCGGATAGCGGATACTGTATTCCAGCGGTATGAAAACCCAGCATTAGAGTAGCTTACACAGTGCTACATAAAGTGCTAGAGTAACTATATACAGTGTGGCCATAGGGTTTTACGTGCTAAAAATTTTATCTCAAGTTAACTCATGTTCTGCTTTTAATTTTAAACAAATTTCAGTTTCTAATAATCAATTACTTAATTTATTACGAATTAATTATATTGCGAGAATAACAGGTGCATCATTAACAAATATCAATCGATAAGGTTAATATCAAAAAGAAATTATTCACTGTCGTCTAAAATGTATAAGTGACGAATTAAATTTTGATTTTTATCTATTCGATTCGTATTTGGTCCTTAATAATTGCAACTTGTAATATTAAAATAATTAAATTAATGACATAGATCTTATTAGTAATGTGTATTTTGTAATAAATTGTGTAATTGATTACTTATTAGAGACTAAAATTTGCTTAAAATGTTTAGCAGAACATAAGTTAACATGAGATAAAATTTTTAGTACGTAAATTTGAATTACAATTTCATTAACTACATACATCAGACTGTTTTAACATTGGCTTTTTGATTTTTAAATTTGTGAAATAAGGTAATAAAATGTACCAAAACGGCAATGTTAAAACAGCCTGACGGAGTTTTTGAAAATTTAAAAAAACGTGTAGATCAGCACAAATATCACATTCGGAAAAATAATCAAAATCATGTTCGTTTTATAACATTTCTTTTATATTTTTGATACTGTTCCCTTGTAACATAACACAACATAAATAACAACACTCAATATACATACTAAATTACACGTAAATTTCACGTCACAGCTTAAACGATGCAGATCAAAAAATGTTTAAACAAAACTTACTTCAAATTTATAAGGTAGTTATTGGCGTGGCTTCGTGGTGCAATTGTTTGTTTTTTGACATTTCATTGATTATTATTACATTTGTTTAATGCAGCGCATCAATGGGTCGTCGAACTACAATTGAAGAGAGAAATTTAATAAATACTCATCAACAGTACAGCACATTAATGAAAGATACAGGGTGTCCCAGTGCTCTCTAAAAGTTCCATGACTTTCTTGCTATTCCAGGTATCGACTCGATTTCTTTTTTGTATAATAGGAGCGCTTCTATTGCACTTTCAACAATTATTTACGTTTGTATACTGGGTGTCCAAGTATTATAAAAATATTAAAGTTATATTTTTTTTTAATTGAAACACCCTATTTTGACTTCATTTTTGGATTCTACACTAAATTTTGCGTCAAATTTATTTGAATTATTTTTACGTATCAATCATACTTTTTGATGTGTCAATTTTTTCCTAAAAAATTCTCGGATGCAGGGTTCCATTAAAAAATTCGTAACCTCTAAATCACTAAAGATAACGCAACCGATTTTTCTTCAGTCAATATCGAAGCTGTGGCCAATCTTTTAAGATCAAGCCGAGTCGTGAAGGGATGTTCCAAGGCTTGCTACGATTTTTTGAATATGATAATTATGAATAACAAAAACTCCATTTTTTCAAATGGAACATCCTGTATATTTTCACATCATTCCACAGCCTTTTTGGCAAGCTTTTCAATGACATAGAGTTTGTAGGGCCCAATTCTGATATTCGACGAATTATTGAGAAAATAGTATTTTTTAGATGTAAATATTTAACAAAACACTGAAAATTTGTAGTAGGCTGGTGTCAAAATGAAAATCGATTAGAATTTTAAGCCAATTTCACATCAGTTACGGTAGTGTCAGAAAAGCGAATTTCACTGGTTTAATATTTTATTCGCTCTACATGATTACCCGCGATCGATCAATAGGATTGCGGCTTTAATTTCAAAATTATCCTTCCAGTTCGCGTGAATTAGAAGTTTTCTTGATGATTCATGAAAATTCTAACTTGAGTACTCGGGAGAATCTGACATACAAAATTTGAAACTGGCATACAAATCGATTTCTCTTGAGATTTCGCGAGTACCTAAGATAGAATTTTCATGAATCATCTAGAGAACTTCTAATTCACGCGAACTGGGAGGATGATTTTGAAATTAAAGCCGCAGTCCTACTGATTGATCGCGGATAATCATGCACAGCGTATAAAATATTAAACCAATGAAATTTGCAACTTTTGGCACTGTATATCCGTAACTGGTGCGACGTTGATTGAAAATTTTAATCGCTTTTCATTTTGACACCAAACTACTATAAACTTTTAGTGTTTTGTTAAAGATTTACATTTAAGAATTACTATTTTCTCAATAACTCATTGAATATCAGAATTGGACCCTACAAACTGTATATCATTGAAAAGCTTGTCAAAAACGATATAGAACGGTGTGAAAATATACAGGGTGTTCTATTTGAGAAAATGGAGTTCTTGTTATTTATAATTATTCACATTAAAAAAATCGTAACAAGCCTTGGAACATCCCTTCACGACTCGGCTTGATCTAAAAAGATTGGCCATAGCTTCGGCATTGACTGAAAAAAAAAATCGGTTGCGTTATCTTTAATGATTTAGAAGTTACGAATTTTTTAATGGAACCTTGCATCCGGGAATTTTTTAAGAAAAAATTGACATATCAAAAAGTATGATTGATACGTAAAAATAATTCAAATAAATTTGGCGCAAAATTTAGTACAGAATTCAAAAATTAAGTCAAAATGGGATGTTTCAATTTAAAAAAAAAAAAACGTAATTTTAATATTTTTACAATACTTGAACATCCTGTAGACAAACGAAAATAATTTTAGAATGTGTAATAGAAGCGCTTCTATTATACAAAAAATAATCGAGTCGATACCTGGAATAGCAAGAAAGTTATGGAACTTTTACAGAGCTGTGGGACACCTGTATAATAAGGAAAATAGAGTAATGAATAAATCAAAGGTAGTACCAAATAAGATTTTTAACGAATGTGAAGAACGATGGATTGTAAGAGAAATAATGAATAACCCCAAAAAAAGCGTGCCAAAACTAACAGTTTAAGTACAAAGGCAATTTGGAAAACGTAATCCAGAAACTATTCGGCGGATATTGCGAAAGAATAATTTGGCCGACCGCAAGAAACAAGCCGTTTAGTAGCCGAAAAAACAAACTTTGAAGATTACAGTTTGCTCGGGAGCACCTTAATAAAAATATACTTCTGGAATTCAGTAATATTTACAGATGAGACAAAAAACAATTTATTTGGATCAGACGGAAAGATTTCAGTATGGAGAAAACCAAACAAAGAACTAAAATTAAAGAATATCAAAGCCACACTAAAATACGGTGGAGGTAGTGTCGTGTTATGGGACTGCATGTCATCTGTTGGAGTGGGCAACATATATTTCATTGAAGGAAACATGAATCAATACATTTACTTGGATATTTTAAGGCAGCATCTAACGCGTAGTGCTAAAAAATTTGGTATAAATCATAACTACCGCTTTTATCACGGCAATGGCACAAAGCACGCATCATATCGAGTCCGTGAATGGTTGCTTTATAATTGTCCACAAGTTGTTAAAACGCCATCTCAGTCACCTGGCCTTATTTTAAATGAAAACTTATGGTTAATATTAAGAAATAAAGTAAATAGTGGATACATATCCAACAAAAATGATTTAAAAGCCAAAATAATGGAGGAATGGAACACGATATCCCCAGAGTACACCAGGAAATTGGTGGAATCAATGCCAAGACGGCTACAAAATGTTATTGATAATGCAGGAGGACCAACAAAATACTAAATACAGTTTGTTAAATTCATGTTCTTTTTTAGCGCTTTTAATTTTTTTTTTTATTTAAGCTGTGCATCATTTAAGCAGTGACATGAAATTCCCACATAATTTGATATTAATGTTTAATATTATTATACTCTATTAGCTTTTTATTAAAATACAGCACTAAATTTTCAATGGGTTCTTAGTCATTTCTTTTAAGCATTTCAAATTCGATTAAAATAAATAAGTATGCCATTTCAGCATTTTAGTCATTTTAGATACTTCTGCATCATTTGAGCTGTGAATCACTGTATAGCTTTATTCTGAGATGTATGGCGAAATAATACGATGGTTAGCAATTATTTATTTCTTAAAAAAATAGGAATTCGATATTTGCTTTCTTTTCAAAGCTAGGTACGAATAATTGATAAAATAAACAACTCTTGATAATACGAAAACTAATGAAAATAGGTGTAGGAAATGCTACTACTAATCGATGTAGAATTTGATTCTGCATCTCATGATGCAAAAATATACAGGGTGTCCCATTTACGAAAACTGAGTTTTGGGCAGTTGGAGAGAATAAGATTCGACACCATATTTTGACCACCTTGTGAATTTTTCAATGATAACTAGGATATGATTTGAAAGACTGAACATTATTCTTTCAAACGACAGGCAGCTTGAATCTTGAAATTTGAAAATGTCGTAAATACATTCTCTTAAATGAAAGGTCGCCGAAATTATTTTTTTTTTCAGAAATTCGAAGATATCTCAAAAACCGTTACATTTAAGTATACGGAAGCCTTAACAACTTTTGCTTAGAATAACGTGTAGAATCAGAGTTTGCAATAAAAAGTATGGCATTCTATTTAAAATAAGAAAGTTAATTGCAACTTCCTGTATAACTGGAAGTGAAATAAAAGTGAAAATATTTTATTCTGAAAAGATCACTTCCTCCTAGGGCAGTGCGTTAATTTTCAGATGTTTGTATGTTCCTTTCCCCAAGAACTTTTAACAGGCCTCTCAACTCGGGAGACCCTGTATGTATGACCTTTCGTAAATTCTTTTTGAAATATTCTATTTCGATATTCGCTGGCAGATCGTGATTTGTACGTTATTTTAATAGTTTTGGCACGTAAAATGTTTTGAATTTGCCATCTCGGAAGTAGATGATATGAATGCATAATTTTGACGTTACCTAATAGCTGGAACATGTATAGCAGAAGGTAACATCTGCACCAACCTTTGGACAATTACTTTGAGCTACTTCTGCATGTTTACGACATAAATTGATAAATTCTCTGCAAGAATGTGTGTTTAACGAAAAGAGATTAGTTACTAATGCGAATTATTAATAGTTATACAGCCTGTTTACAGGAAGCTAATTCTCTTAATTGCATTTTTACGAATTAACTTTCTAAACTTTCTGACCTAACTTTCAGGACCTTGATTTTATGGTATCTTCGAGAAACAAAGACTATCAGTTTTAGAGATTTTCAATTGTTTCCAAATTTTTTAATTTGAAATTTCACGAATTAGGAAAGTTTCAGGACATGTCCTGCTTGATTTTATAACAATATCTGAAAAACAAATGACTGTCAGGTTTTCCGGATATTCGATTGTTTTCAACTTCTTTAAACGGAACGTTATGTTGCTTATCATGGTATCGTATACAGGATGTCAAGTGAATTACGTCTGTAACATATTCTCTTCATAAGATTATTATTCTATAAATAATTTAGTAAATAATGGTATTAGACATTTTAACATATCCCGCTTTCAACATTCGAAACAAATGTTTATAGTACGACATAAATTTAAAGATTTTTTTTCAAAACTGTCCACATAAGTGTGATAGTTTGGAAGCACTTCCTTTATTCTCTTGTTTTATCGAATACCATATTCTGTTCGTGATTAAAATGGCTATCGTAACAGTGTGAATAGCAAAACTAAATTGTTTATAAAATATTTTCTTTTGAGAGATAATATTTTACAGACGTAATTAATTTGACATCCTGAACGTGATACGATGACAAAGAACATAGCGGTCCATTAAAAAAAAAAGTTGAAAACAATTGAAAATCTGAGAAATTCAGTCACTTGTTTCAGATATTACGATAAAATCGAGCAGGAAATGTCCTAAAGCTTTTCTGATTTAAACTACCTCATAATATTTCAAATAGAAAAGTTAACTGTTGCAGCCATTTACCGTGAACTCCAAGATTTTATTACTAATAGCCGTTTTCATAATCACTAAGGGTCGGACATTCCTAGGATATCTGATAAAAACCAGTATAAAGATAAACAAAGCAGCGCCGTAGATTTCAACGTCGCCGCTGAACAGCTTTTATGCCCGAGGAACTCTCACCCTCGCGCTCATTGCATCAGAAGCAACCGTTTCATGTAAATTACGTGTGTAACATAATTGCCTTTATAGTTTCTTTCAAATTAATAATTATGAAAACATTATAATTCTTTAATGTAGCTTTTAAAAAGACTGGCATAATACATTTAATTCACATCAATTATAGCGCCGTCACTGCAAAAAGAATGCGAGATCATTTCGGAATGAATCGATTATGTAAACAAGTTTTTATATCCAGTCGACCAGAACTGTAGTGGTTACTGCGTGCCGCGTAGATTTCTCGGGCTTCGACTGGTTTATTGTTTTGTTTTTACAGGGCAGATGTGTTAAAGATTCGAACTTTTTCCGACTATGATCGCTTCAGCATATTTGTAATTCCTCGTATATTTAACGAAACCTTCCGCCTAAAATCCGCCTAGGCCTGATAATCACACTAAGCAAACTTTAATTTAAAGTCACATTAAGAATAGGGAAACAAATTTATTTTTTTAGGTTAAAGTAACTTTAAATTTAAAGTCTGATTATGAAAACGGCCATCAGGGCTTTAACTTAAAAAAATACATTTGTTTCACTATACTTAAAGCGACTTTAAATTAAAGCTTCCTTAAAGTCTGATTGTGAAAATGGCCGTTATTATGAAATCGAACTTAAATTATTTATAAAATGTATACTAGATCATTTATAAAATAGAGTTTGGGACATTGGAGAGATTAATTGATTTGACATCCTGAATGTGATGCGATGATAAAAAACATAACATTGTTAAGTATCTACATACAATATCTAAATACTTTTTCAATACCTAGATACATATCTCAGATACTATTAAAAATGTATATGTATCTGCATCTAGATACAATTACAAAGGTATTTCTTCATTTGAGATACTAAGATATATTTCAAACTACGGCTAACGATTCTAGGAATTTGACATTTAACTTGTTTTATGGGGAAGCAGTCATTTTTGTTGATAATTTTATATTTTACGTTGACCTGATTTGAGTTCATACAAAATCAAGTGTTCAACGTTTTCATCAACTTATTACAAAAGATAAATTGTCTAATTAAAAGGTATTAAGTACACTGCTGAAAAAAATGTTATTTGTGATCCATTGTGAAACTTATCACAGGTTTTACCGTGTATATTATTCACATATTCATACGAAAGCCCTGTAAATTTTCACAGAATAAAACTCGATTTGGATCGCAACTGATACCGTATCTCCACTACTGCATATGTTATTGAATTTTATACTTACAAGTATCTTAATAAACTGTAGATACCTTTTTGTACCTGTATCTATACTTAGATACTATTAAAAATGTAGCTTTAATAAAGTGAAAATTTGATAATTATTTGTTTTTCTGATGGTACCATAAAATTGACCAGGGAGATTACTTCGTAAATATTCAAATAAAGAACTTAGCCATTGTAGCGGTTTCCCGTCAACATCCTGTATACTTAAGTGCGCTTCGTATACACGAAAACTTTCAAATGTGATTAAATTGTCAGTAGGGAAATTTAATCGCATTAGTACATCAACAGGCTAATTGATTTGCTTTTCTTTCACCCGAAGTTGTAAGAGCGTGCATGCATTCAAGAAAAACATAATTTGTTAAAACAGTACTTTATTAAATTTTATAATCAGTTTGATAAAAGTTTCACTGTGCGAATTGATAAATTAGGTGTTTGACCACCAATGTTCACTGCATAAATCCTATGTTTACGATGTAGTGTTCCAAAATAATTTACTATTAGACCGAGAATAACCCACCACGTTAGTTTAAAACCCAAAAATAACTTTGCCTAGAAATTATTATTGAAACAATTTCACGTAGAGACCAAATTGAAGTTGCTAAAGAAAAAGGAATTCTACGTAGTTCAATTTAGAAATAAATAAACAACTGGCAAGTAAATTTGTTTTCATCGTCACCTGTCAGATTTAATGCATTCTTTAATTATGGTTTGATAAAGTCCGTCGTGTAACAATAACAGCAAGCCATTAGGACTGCAATATCGTCAATATTTTTGCGCCAGTTTCTCATCCATCATTTCTCCACGCGCCTATAAACAAGTACGTAAGCACTTACCGATAAAAAACAAAGCTTCCACAATAACATCAATAATGACCGAAGGTCGTTCTCCGTCGTTCTCGACGAAGCTTGCATTGTACGGGACAACAACCGCGACGTAAAAAGTTGCAATTAAGATCAGCCAGTCCCAACAGCTTTTGAACATGCCATAGTGTGAAAGGATGTATCTACTTTTTCTCACCGATGTTGTCTTGTATTCGGGTAATGGTGCGGTAGGAGAACTTAAAAGATTCTGAAAATAAAGCACGATCGTTAAACATGAGCCAAGAAAGCAAAAAGACATTTTTAATTGATGCTATTTATAGAATTCTTTTTTATCAATTATTAAAATGCTTTTCAGTTTGTACTGGAAGTTCCAAAAAAAGTTTCAAATTTTCTTTTGGTATAAGTATGTATAAATCAGTCATTGAAAATATGACAAAACATAAATTAGTGTTGTTTGAAAAACTTTATTCTGATAAATCCCCGATTACTTCAGTTGAGGATACACCTTAGAAGTGGGCAGATTGATATCCTTTTCAACATTTCCATCTTTCTTGACCTTTGCATATATTGACTGTACGTCCGTCAACAAAAGTGACATAAACAAAAAAGATGTCTGACGTCTCAGTGAATCAGTGGTTAAATCGAAATGTTCTCAAAATGAGTTGAGTGGCTTACGACAACGATGTTCTTTCGAGCCCGAAACGCGCTGGTGGGCTAAGGTGGGTTAACGATAAGCAAATTAACGGGACTCTACGTTTACATTTACTTTGGAACTAAGTTTACATTAAATGAAATTAAATTAGAATAGGATTAAAATTTCGATTTAAATAATATCTAGTCTTTACACTGAACTAACCGAGCACATTGTCCAACATGTTAAATCCGAAGACATAATTAATTACGTATTAAATAGTAGAGACACTCGGTTTTACATTACACTTGCTTGGCATAAAATATGTTACAGTTTTAAATTCATCTATTATTCTGGGACGCCCTGTACAGTGTATCCACCGGAGTCGAGTCTTTTTTATAACGACCGATAAGAAAATTTCGCTCGAGTTTAAGGCGTGCCGGTTTCACAGGCCAATCGAATACGTTTTCATAGCTGTTTCGAGCTGGGAATGTAAACATTTACGATCGAAATTACCTGGGTTCTATCTTTTAAAGTTTAGATTTTTTCTTCTACATAGGATTTTCTGTGTAGATAGAAACGCAGAGAATCGAGTTGTTTGTTCTTGTGAATTTAAACACCTTAAATTGCGTTTTATTTTCGCTACGGATGGCGTCGTCTTGGTTGCACTTTTTCTGCCCCATTTCCAGATGTTTTTTATTATCCTTCTTCGCTCGAATTCCGAATGCTCCTCTTACCTCTGACATTTAACCTCATACGTTGCACATTAGATCATATTTCGCCGTATTGACTAATCATTCTCGATCCCTCTTTGTTTATGTTTGTTTCTCTTTTCCCCGTTCTACGAATCGAATTGGCGATACTTCTTTAGTCCTCTGTTCCTTATTAAGATTTTGAGTAAGCCACTTGTGCGTTGCGTGTATTTTTGGTGTATTTATGGAATATTTCCCCAGGGGGAGAAATATATTTCACGGCCTTTAGCCGTCTCTGACTGATTGATCCCATAATAAGCAGCGTATTCACGCGCATATCCCAGTCTGCCGATTAATTTATTCCCCAGGTGAGTTATCGCTGTCGTCCGTTAATTTGAGTTGTGTTTTACGTTCCATGTTTCTTTCTTTTAGGCGTTTTCTATTGGGCCGAGCGTTTTGGGCGTTTTGCTTCCAGATCTAGTGTGCACTATTTCGTGGGGTAAAACTTCACTGTTGAATGTTTTGCCGAAGGGAACGTGTTCCGAAACGTTCGAGTGTCTCCCAGAAAGGGCTACGGCCATCGAGTCCCTACTTATCGGCCGACGCTGGACAAAATGAGTTCCATAGAGCAGAGCAGACGTTTGCCGCCCATGCCGACGTGATGAACTGATGTTAAAAGTCGGATCAAATCTTTTTATTTACCCTATTAATGTTGTTATTCCTTTTCCTTTTTTCTTGTTGCGATTATTTTTTTTTTTTTGCAATTAACCCATTGAGCCAGGATTAATCGTTTTTTGCGTGACCAGATAAAGTCCAATATTTTGTTAACATATTTAATCCCTTAGAAACATAGAATATCGCTGCTGAGAACCAGAGTGTGAATGAAAGTCCACACTTCTTAATTTCACGGTTAGTTTTGAACCACTCGGTTTCTCTGTGTGGAGAATTTTTCATTAGCTCAAGAATTAAATGTAGTTGATCACAGTATTGTAAACAACTAAAGAGACCAAACGTTAAATCTTTGAGCTAAAATGACTAATTAAAATACAGTTCTCACAAAAAAGGCTTAAATGCCTGGGAATAAGATCTATTAAAACGTGCGCCGTCCATTCGTATCACTTTGCATCACTTTTATCGGTTAAATAGAGTATTTTTGGATTACGGAAGATCTGAAAGGAATTATTGTTTGTCGGGTATCGATCAAAGAATTCTTGCCGAACTTCTTCATATCAACGCGAGAGTTACGAATTTTGTTGTTTAAGCCCCTTTTTTCATGTCCAGGCCTGGTCTAGGGTAACGTGGTCTACAGAATAATCCACTTTAAAGTGAACATGTTAGGTAGTATTGTAAATATAGAATTTGTGGGAAAAAGTCATAGAAGTTTGGACCTTCAGAATAGACGTAAACAAGGTGATTATCACTCCTAATTTCCATTGGATGGAAAATTCTGAAAAGTCGTGATTCCTTATCATGCATAATTTGAATTTATTTTGGTAGCTGACCATGAATTTCAAAATAAAATAAAATATTTAGAATCTAGGATCAGAAGGTTTAGAAAAAGAGGGAAAATTTTCTTGGAAGACTAGACCCAAGTTCGATTACCAGAATTAATATTATGAGGAAGAGCATTCCTCAAAAAATTAGATGAAAGAATGTTTCGATACATTCGTTCCAAGGACAGTTAACAGCAATCCCGAAAAGAGGGAGTTCTGATTTTGCTGTTAATGTTAAACATATTTTTTTGGATATGTGTGGTGGTTCAAATATTCAAGGCGGAAGTGTTTTATTTTGCAGGATAATTAGGTTTTTAGTTTCAAAGTCAAATAAAAAAAAAATGTCTAGGTCTTTATTTCATATTTTGACATAAGGCTCGTATGACATGTTGATATTTATTAAGTTAAAATTGATAAGAATCAACTTTCATTTAAAATTGATAGAGAAATGTGGAATTAAGCAATACACATTCACTGTGGTAACCTGTCTCTGTAACTTTGTAATAAATTTTATTTTATTGTCATATGGCTCTAAGAGCTATATTTAGCTCATTCAGCTATTTATGTAAGCCATCTTCAACGAAAACGCTGAATAAAACATACCAAACGTTTCAATGCAAATTTTAAGCGAGGATTTAAATTTAGCTTTAGGTATTCCTAAAAGCATTGACGTGTACGCAGAGGCCTCGGACCCTACTGAAAATCATTAATTCAAGATGTGTTGCCTTCGCAGTGATATTAAATTACGCAGCAGGCGTAATTGTTGACAGTTTATATGGCGGTTGCTGTAGTACCAATTATGCAAAATCGCCGACAATTCACAGTAAAAGGGGTTAAATTTAGTCGGAGTGCCAGTGCCGTTACGTTTCCGTTTGATAAACACTTAAGTAAATTGATTTACTTACGTTGTTTAATTTGAGTTTGGTCTTGATTTTGTCTTGCTTGTAATGCCCGGAGAGTTGGTAGAGGACGGCTCTGGATCTTCTTCTGCCATAATTTGCTGGCGGTGCTTCCGGGTCCAAGTTGCCGTTGGCGTCTGCAAGGAGGCAAGAGTCAGCACCACGGAACCGTGCCCCTAGCACCGCAGCTGCACACAAATGTCAATCACTCACATACATGTGCGAGAAAAAAAAAATAAATAAATAAATAGGTGCAGATTTAACAGTACATCATTAAAAAATATTATTAGGAAAAAGGTAAGGCGAGTAGCATAATTATATAATTGTAATCTTTTTAATTAACCGGAAGCCAACTCTAAAAATTAAATTAACTGATTGTGAGAGTTTAAAAAAATATAAAACTTTTGCTTTGTATTAATTATAAAGTTGAGCTGGTTTTAAAGTTGACGAAATTTTCAGTAAACGTATTTCTAGAATCAAAATTGCAATACCAAAACATAAAAAAATAATAAAAGCATTTTATATTTATTTATTTCAGATTATAATTCAATTGACTCAAACAAAGCTAATGTAAGTTCACACCTGCAGTCAAATTTCTTTCTCTTTCCCACTGACCAAGTAGAAGTTATTAGAAATATTTTAATAGCAGATTTTAATGCAGATGTTAGTGACCTAATATGCATCAAACTATTAATAATTCTTTTGTTACTGGAACTTTTTCTGACTCTCTCAAACTAGCCAAGGTCATACCAGTTTTCAAAAATAAATTATTAGACATAACCAAATATCGCCCTATATCGCTACTTTCTATCTTCTCTAAAGTAGTTTAACTTAACGAAACGTCGGCAGTAGAAGAAATCCGAGGAGAGACGCTGTTCCAACCGGAAGTCAGGAATTCAACAATTCTCTAAAGTATTTGAAAAACTTATCTAAGATAGATTGTATTCATACTTGGTACATTTCAATATTCTCTCTAAATGTCAGCATGGTTTTATTAAAGGTCGGTCTACTGAGTTTGCAATCTTTGAAATTACTACATCTATGTACACGTTTGGATAATGATGGATGTCCCATTGGTATTTATTTAGATCTGCCTCAAGCATTCGGTATTTCTTAGATCATCAAATTTTATTATCGAAATTCTTTGTTATTGGTATCACTGGAGTTGCTGTAAATTTGCTCCGATCCTATCTCTCCGGAAGGTCGCAACAAGTGTGTATCAGACACATGAAGAATGGTGGAATCGAGGAAATTTTATCTGACCTAGGAGTAATAAGTACAGACATACCGCAATGCTCAATTCTAGGCCCATTAATTTATATTCTATGTTAATGATTTGAAACTACAATTTCCATCTGCGTCATTATGTCAATATGCCGGCGATACTTCGTGTATATTGACTGGTAATTCTCAGGCTTTATTTTCCAAAATTGTCTCACTCTCTATCTCAAAATGTTTAAATGGTGTGAGAGTAATCGTCTTCAGTTAAACTTTAATAAAACTGTCGCTTTGCAATTTATAAGTAGACCATTGCGGTGTAACATACTTCTTAAGTATCATGGAAATTCAGTTTCACAGTCACAGAGAGTATAAAATTTTTGGGTTTGTACATTGATGCCGCATTAAAGTTTATATTCGTGTGCTCAATATTGTCTCGATTCTACTATGTTATAAGAAGTCTTAGAAACTGTGTCTCTATGGATATATTAAAAACGTCTACACTGAAGGCATAGTACTTACAATAATTATTTATTAAAAACAAAGAAACTATGAAAATGTAAGCTAAGGGTAAATGTCTATACTTATTTCGATTTGAAGAACTCTGATGATATTTACTGTTATTTAAAATACAATTGCATTTTTTATCTCATTTCTTTTCACAACTACATTCGACAAAACCTTGTTTAGAGTTACTTATATTTGTGGGAACATATACAGGTGTCCCAAACCTCTGCAAAAGTCCAAAAATGCATCTTGAAATTCATTTTATCAAGAAAAGGTCTTAACAAAAGTTGTGTAGGTTTTAATTCCGCATAATCTAAAAAGTCTTTGGTTGGTATGAACCAGAGGATATTCTCATTGAATCTCCAATAGAAATGAAGATAGTAACGTGACTGTCGAAATACGTATCGACGATTATAAACAAATTGTGATAAAGGAACTTTTCTTTCATTTGTTTACTCATATCGCCATAAAAGAAGTCGAGAGACAAATCTGGTAACCACGGAGACCACTTCAGAGCATTATCACGTTTTACCCAGC
Organism: Prosopocoilus inquinatus; assembly: GCA_036172665.1. Classification (NCBI taxonomy): domain Eukaryota; kingdom Metazoa; phylum Arthropoda; class Insecta; order Coleoptera; family Lucanidae; genus Prosopocoilus; species Prosopocoilus inquinatus. Next base: position 51,185,325 of record CM069870.1, read on the forward strand.
GATTATTCAACCGATTCGTAATATGTTCTTACATGTCACAAATTACCTGAAAAAATCGTTCAGTTCCTGAATTTATTTATTTATTTTTATTTAAATCACTAAAAGTACGATAAATTTTATGGATGAATATCTTAAATGATTCTGAGACGAATGAAAATATTTTACAGCACGTTTCTTAAGTTGATTATAGAGAAGTGATAATAACTCACAAGTTATAAATCTTAAGACCATAAAATATGGTATGGCTAGAAAGCTCGTAGAAAGCACTACCCAAATATACTATAATTTACAGGGCGTTCCATTTGAAAAAAATGACTAATTTTACAATACGCTAACTGAATCGTAGTGTTGTTGACAGTCGCTAGATTTTTAAAAATGATGAATATTGTGAAAGTAGAGAGATTTAGAAATATCTGGGTCCAAGGTTGATTGTCGTATCATTTGCCATTTTCAATCATCCACACACGCACACTTTTTGGTTGGTATGAGCCAGAGGAAATTCTCATTGAATCTCCAGTAGAAATGAAGATAGTAGCGTGGCTGTCGAAATACGTATCGACGATTATAAACAAATTGTGATAAAAGAACTTTTTTTTCATTTGTTTACTCATATCCCCACAAAAGAAGCCGAGAGACAAATCTGGTAACCATGGAGACCACTTCAAAGCGTGATCACGTTTTATCCAACCGATTGGTAATATGTTCTTACATGTGAGCAACTACCTGAAAAAAATCGTTCAGTTCCTGAATTTATTTATTTATTTTTATTTAAATCACTAAAAGTACGATAAATTGTATGGATGAATATCTTAAATGATTCTGAGACGAATTAAAATATTTTACAACACTTCCTTAAATTGATTATAGAGAAATGATAATAACTCACAAGTTATAAATCTTAAGACCATAAAATATGGTATGGTTGGAAAGTTCGTAGAAAGGACTATCCAAGTATACTATAATATACAGAGTGTTCCATTTGAAAAAATGACTAATTTTACAATATGTGAACTGAATCATAGTGTTGTTGATAGTCGCTAGGTTTTTAAAAATGATGAATATTGTTAAGGTAGAGAGATTTAGAAATACTTTGGTGCAAGGTTAATTGTTGTATCATTAAAATTAACAATGTGGTAGACGATCAAACATGATCCATTTTTTGCGTAAAATAAAAAATAACTCGGTAAATACTAAAAATAAGTAAGTATAATGTTATATCATTTTTATCGTCACTTCAAGGTCTATCCGAAACTGTAATAAAATATATAGTGATCAATTTAAAAAATAATAAGTTAGGTTTGTAACTTATTAAATGAACAACCTGTACATTTTAAAATAATTTTAGATTATGCGGAATAAAAACTATTGTTAAGACCTTTTCTTGACAAAATGAATTTAAAGAAGCATTTTTGGACTTTTCCAGAGATTTTGGACACCCTGTACAGGGTGAGTTATGTCGATGTTTAGCATGGGGAAACTTGCAGAGCTAGAGAGATGGTTAAATGGGGAAAGATTTGTAATTTTAGGTGGTCAGTTTAATGCAGCTTTTGTTTCTTACTTAAAATTCATGGCTAGCTAGATATTTCGAAAAACCGATTTTTTGTAATTTGGTTAAATGCATATAGCTCGGTTATTCTTCATTTTAGAGAAAAGTTTTGAAGGCAAATGTTGTACATTTTGTGTTAAAACATTAACATCGTTTTTTTTTAATGGAAACCCTAGTAGGCCATGATTTGAAAAAAATATTTTTTTTTACCTTTCCAACGATGCATCATTAGATATGTTTATTTAAAAAAACGAAGCAGGTTCGGCAGTTTCTATTTAAAACAAAAAATCGATGTTTATGCCGTAACTCAAAAGTGGGAAATTACATGGAAAATTTAGTTCAACTATTTAATTAATAACATAATTCTGTACAACTTTCGCCTTTGTAACTTTTCTTTAAAATCAAGAATTACCGAGCTATATGCATTTAATGAAATTATAAAAAATCAGTTTTTTCGAAATATTTAGCCATCCATGAACTTTAAGTAAGAAACAAAAGCTGCATTAAACTGACCACCTAAAACTACAAATCTTTCCCCATTTAACCGTTTCTCTAGTTCTGCTAATTTCCAAGATCCCGATGCACACATTGAAAACAACTTACCCTGTATATATATATATAATGTGTTAATCCGTAGGCTTCCGCGGGTGTTGAATGCTGTAGTATTCTTTCGGGTAGTCCTCCGCGTTGAGTTCTCTAAAGAACTATTTGTCTTCTGACAACGTTTCGGCAAGGTCTCACTTGCCATCTTCAGGTCTTCGCTGCTGCTTGCCTGCTTCTGCTCCTCGTCGTTACTCGAGTCACAGTGGCTTCTGGTCGCGCTGGTGGTGGTTTAAGTACCGTGTTGCGGTCACGCGTCGTTACGCTTGGTGGTTTTTCCGCTTGACTTCTTGTTGTTGGTTGATTGGGTCGTGCTTGTTGACTGCTTTCTCCTAATCCTGATGGTCCGGGGTTCGCTGGTTTCTGGCTTCGGGTTACTGGTCCTCGACGGTCGGTGGATTTTCGGATCACTGGCCTCCAGGTGGGTGGTAGTCGTAAGGCATCATCTCTGGTGTTTAAGTTCATCTGATGTTTCTCGATTTCTATCGCTTCTCGGATGATGCGTTTGGTCTTGTGTTCTACGCTGGCGATTGTTCTGGTGTTGTCGAAATCTATTTTGTGTGAAGTCGCTTTTACGTGTTGTGCCAATGATGATGTTTTCTGTCCTTCTCGACGGCCTTTCGATGTTCTTCTCTCCTGACGCTTATTTTTCTATTTGTTTGGCCTATGTAGACCTTGTCGCAATCTTGACAGGGAATTCCGTACACGCCTTGGCTTTCCAGTTGTATTTTAGTTTTGACTGTTGGCAGGATGTTTCCAATTTTCTTGTCGGTGTTGAATGATGTCCGGATATTGTGTTTCTTGAGTATTCTGCTGATCTTCTCTGTTGTCCCTTTAACAAATGGTAGGCATGCTGTTCCTACTATATCTTTTTCCTCTTCCTGTGTCTTGGGTTTGCGTTGGTGTTCGGCTTTCCTGATTTGTTTGTCCTGATATCCATTTTTTATTAAAGATGAGCGGATTTTCTTCATTTCTTCTACCTTGTTTTCTGAGTCAGCCAATCTTTGGGACCGGGTGACGAGGGTCCTTACCACTGATTGCAATTGTGCTGGATGGTGATGTGATTGTGCGTTCAGGTACCGTTCCGTGTGGGTTGGTTTTCGGTATACGGAATGTCCAAGGCTTCCATCTGGTTTTTTCTTTATAAGTACATCGAGGAATGGAAGTTCGTTGTTTTCTTCGATTTCCATCGTGAACTTGATCTTCGGATGGATTTCATTCAGGTGTTGCAGAAATCTTCGTAGTTGTTCTTCTCCATGCTTCCATATTATGAAGGTGTCGTCCATATATCTGAGCCACAGGTGTGGTTTGTGACTTGCGGTATCGATGGCCCGTACTTCGAAATCCTCCATGAATAAGTTGGCGATTACAGGAGATAATGCTGATCCCATGGGTGATCCTTCTACTTGTTTATAACGTTGGTTCTTGAAGATGAAGTAGGTGTTCTTCAAGCAGTGCTTCACCAGGTCCATGGTGTCGTCTGGGATGTGGTGTTTTAGATGAATGATATCCACTGCTTCGTCTATTGGTATGTTGGTGAATAGTGAGACCACGTCGAAACTTACTAGCAGATCTCCTGGTTCTACGGTGAAGTCCTTTATACGCTCGATGAAGTGGCCTGCGTTCTTTACGTAGGATTCTGCTTCTTCGGCGTATGGCTGCAGTCGTTTGGCCAAGAATTTTGCTAGTGGTTGTAACGGTGATCCGATGGAACTGACGATTGGCCTCAGTGGTATCCCTTCCTTGTGGATCCCAAATCCTAAGACGAGCAAAACCACCAAAGAGGAACCTATATCGAGAAGAACTACAAGCTCTACACACGCTGAAGAAAAATGAACAAATCGTCATACTTCCAGCCGACAAAGGAAACGCCACCGTTGTGATGGATCGTAACGACTACGAAACGAAGATGGAGGTCCTACTAAACGACCCAGCGTACAACACCATCGCCACAGATCCAACGACATACTTAGAGAAGACAACGAAAGCTAAAATCAAAGCCAGCTCAATCAGTCAAGAGCAGCAATTACAATTGATCCCGAGGGAAAAATCATCCAGATGCCCAAAGCTCTACGGATTACCAAAAATCCACAAGGAAGGGATACCACTGAGGCCAATCGTCAGTTCCATCGGATCACCGTTACAACCACTAGCAAAATTCTTGGCCAAACGACTGCAGCCATACGCCGAAGAAGCAGAATCCTACGTAAAGAACGCAGGCCACTTCATCGAGCGTATAAAGGACTTCACCGTAGAACCAGGAGATCTGCTAGTAAGTTTCGACGTGGTCTCACTATTCACCAACATACCAATAGACGAAGCAGTGGATATCATTCATCTAAAACACCACATCCCAGACGACACCATGGACCTGGTGAAGCACTGCTTGAAGAACACCTACTTCATCTTCAAGAACCAACGTTATAAACAAGTAGAAGGATCACCCATGGGATCAGCATTATCTCCTGTAATCGCCAACTTATTCATGGAGGATTTCGAAGTACGGGCCATCGATACCGCAAGTCACAAACCACACCTGTGGCTCAGATATATGGACGACACCTTCATAATATGGAAGCATGGAGAAGAACAACTACGAAGATTTCTGCAACACCTGAATGAAATCCTTCCGAAGATCAAGTTCACGATGGAAATCGAAGAAAACAACGAACTTCCATTCCTCGATGTACTTATAAAGAAAAAACCAGATGGAAGCCTTGGACATTCCGTATACCGAAAACCAACCCACACGGAACGGTACCTGAACGCACAATCACATCACCATCCAGCACAATTGCAATCAGTGGTAAGGACCCTCGTCACCCGGTCCCAAAGATTGGCTGACTCAGAAAACAAGGTAGAAGAAATGAAGAAAATCCGCTCATCTTTAATAAAAAATGGATATCAGGACAAACAAATCAGGAAAGCCGAACACCAACGCAAACCCAAGACACAGGAAGAGGAAAAAGATATAGTAGGAACAGCATGCCTACCATTTGTTAAAGGGACAACAGAGAAGATCAGCAGAATACTCAAGAAACACAATATCCGGACATCATTCAACACCGACAAGAAAATTGGAAACATCCTGCCAACAGTCAAAACTAAAATACAACTGGAAAGCCAAGGCGTGTACGGAATTCCCTGTCAAGATTGCGACAAGGTCTACATAGGCCAAACAAATAGAAAAATAAGCGTCAGGAGAGAAGAACATCGAAAGGCCGTCGAGAAGGACAAGAAAACATCATCATTGGCACAACACGTAAAAGCGACTTCACACAAAATAGATTTCGACAACACCAGAACAATTGCCAGCGTAGAACACAAGACCAAACGCATCATCCGAGAAGCGATAGAAATCGAGAAACATCAGATGAACTTAAACACCAGAGATGATGCCTTACGACTACCACCCACCTGGAGGCCAGTGATCCGAAAATCCACCGACCGTCGAGGACCAGTAACCCGAAGCCAGAAACCAGCGAACCCCGGACCATCAGGATTAGGAGAAAGCAGTCAACAGGCACGACCCAATCAACCAACAACAAGAAGTCAAGCGGAAAAACCACCAAGCGTAACGACGCGTGACCGCAACACGGTACTTAAACCACCACCAGCGCGACCAGAAGCCACTGTGACTCGAGTAACGACGAGGAGCAGAAGCAGGCAAGCAGCAGCGAAGACCTGAAGATGGCAAGTGAGACCTTGCCGAAACGTTGTCAGAAGACAAATAGTTCTTTAGAGAACTCAACGCGGAGGACTACCCGGAAGAATACTACAGCATTCAACACCCGCGGAAGCCTACGGATTAACATATATATATATATATATATATATTTATTGATAAGAAGCCTCCTTCAACGGTTATAAAAATATTGATAATTAATTGAATGAAAAGGTTGACGTTCACTTATAGCAGGGAACCCTAGTGAGAATTGGCTTAAAAAATAACTCACTAGAAAAAGCAATGAGTATCGATGTCACAGATTAAAGGAAAAATGTTTAAAAAGTTATATATACAGGGTCCCACGAGAATAGGTCAATACTTCATGGGGATCTAGAGTGGGTTATTACAAGTTAAAAAATTTATGTAAACAGGTAGTCTTTTATTCTTTTTTTAATTTGTAATCGCACGATTACTCATTTTTACAATTAGATTTAACACCGCTTAACATCATTTAACAAAAAAATAATAATTGTAGTTTAACACTTGATCAATATTTATTTCAGAATCCGTTAATAAAAGATTACTTATTCATATGTGTAAAATTTTTGACTTATAATAATCCACTTATAGACCCCCACGAAGTATTGAACTTTCCTCCCGGGTCGCCCAGTATATGGAACAGTTTACATTTATTTAAAAATTTATCCAAAGAGTACATTACGCCCTGTGTTTCGAGCTGTAAACATTGACTGTGATACGTAACAGCTGTTAAAAAATTAAGTAAAATAAGGAACGATTTACAACTGGTAATTACAAACGACACTGAATAAGGAGTTGCAAACGAGTTTAGAATTTGTTACACGGTTAATAAATTTGTGTTAATATTTTTTTTATAATACAGTTTGTTTCTCTGAAAGCTACGTACAAAACGCATTTTAATCTTAGGTATTTAACATTTTTCCCATAATCTGCGATGTCAATTCCGTTATTGGATTTATTTTGTCGCGTTGGGTTAATTAACTGTCACTCTGGGTCGCCTTATTCAACATGTACGTGGATTAATAAGGAAAGAAATCCAAGAGGAATACCTCGGTTAACATATCGAAAATTTGAACTCAATCGAATAGACTTCTACGGTTTGTGCCTAAAATAAATTGTAATACCTAAACAACAATTATTAATTTTAATTAGGTAGGTCTTTTTACAATGAATAAATTCTTTCTAACAAAAAAGCAGAATTATTATAAGGTAATCAAACCGAAAGTTACAATTCAACATATGCTTCAAGACGCTCCATGCATTTGATAACAGAAATAATCAAAAGAAACAAATAAAAGCAAACTTCCATAAGTTAAGTAAATCTGGTCAGATACTGTATAATAATTATTATACAGAGTGACTACAAGTTACTTCACACTTTGCAGTACTTGCCTCGTATAAATGATAATGATAAGTCCCATAATAAGTAATTTACTCATTCCATTTGTGTTCCTGGCACCTTGGAATGTCCTTTCATGACTTATTATTTAATATTAAGTGATAAATACGATATAATGTTGCGATATTTTCTCGCTGCGATCGCTCGTAGCAAATGGTGTGTTCTGTTAAAAAGAAAAAAAAAATAACATTGCAAATAAAAATGGTTTAGATTAGACCTTATGTGTGGGACACAAATCACATTAAAATTCAGTTTGGAATCCGTAAATATGAAAATAATGTTAATAAATGTGTTAGTTTCATTTAAAATAAAGAACGGAACGTTCTGCATATACACCAAATTAATTTTAAAATAAGCTCCACTTGATACCAAGTATCTTTCATTTGAAACTTTTTTTGTAAAATGAATGATGTGAAGAAAACCGCCTTAAGTGAAACATCCTGTATTATGGGAAAGTATGCCTGTTGATTTTCTTATCTGGAAAAATTAAACTGCCTAAGTTATTTAAAATGTGTAGACTGTAGCCAGTTGTGCTATGCTTAACCGTGATGTGAAATTCCAGACTCGTTTCCGTCAACGCCTTATTCAAAAAAATTAAACACAGGCTTTACTCAGCCACTTTCCTGTTATACTGAAATTTTTTATTCGTGAAAAAGTCGTGTCAGTAAATCTTTGTTTCGAATAATTGTGAATTACCAAAGTTAGATTAATTATTCCTGACTAATGCTGCAATTCTGAGCACTATCGTAACCATCGTAACATATTTACGATCGATCTATGTATTTAAATGGCTCTGTAACACCTTACAAGCTCAAAATTGCAGCATTATTTTATCATTTTGCTGACTTTCTACATAAAAAGTGTTTCCGCCCGGGATCGAACCGGGGACCTTCCGCGTGTTAGGCGGATGTGATAACCACTACACCACGGAAACTTGTGAACCGCATTTCGTATTTTATTAGTATTCCTATTTGGTGTAACTATTTCGGCAAAATTCAGTAAACAATAGTGAGTTTGCGAAGTATGTTTTCCGTTATAAAAGTTCTCCTTATAACCTACAACGTTGATGTTATATAAAAATTTTACCGTATAATTAATTTCCGAACGCTATTTTTTAAAATAAGGGAGCCAATCAGGAAATAATCCTTACGGATTTTGTAGGCGTGCACAGCCGATTTTAGTCGACGTGGTTGCCGAACATTTTTAGGTTTTAACAAAGAAGCATGTAAAATTTTTATAAAAGCTAATAAATTTATTAACGTTATGAATAAATAAAATATTATTAATAATAATATTATTAGAAAAATTTTGTGCAAATCGTTTTTGATTGCAGTGAAAACCTCGAGCAGCCTCTGGACAGCTGTTTCAGCCCTGCTTGGGGCTTCTTCAGCAGAGACTACTGCAATGTCAGGTCAAAAAGCGATAGTAAGATGTCGCTATTTTATCTGTTAATAATATTATTGTAAAAGATTTATTTTATTATTTATTATAGAATTATTCAGAGTTTCAGTACTGACCAACTCACAACATCAAATTAGACGAGCTATCTCTCCATCTGTCATGCTGACAATTCTTGCTCCAACGGTCACTTCCTAACCAAGAAACGTTTATAACGTAATTTATTTTTGACGATAACCGCAAACGAGCTTTTCATAATATTGCATTACATTATATTATAAGCAAAAATGGCCGTATAACGTAACGGAAAATGGTTGCCGCAAAGTCACTAATATTGTATTACATTATATTATAAGCAAGAATGGCTGTATAACGTAACGGAGAAGGGTTGCCGCAAATTCACTAATAACTGATATGCCGATATGCAGCGCAAACGCAGTCCTTCAGCCGCAGAAAATGTATACCTGGACTATCTGGAGACGTTTTATTAATTAATTAATTTTACCGAAAAGGAATACATGCATTAAGTTACCTCTAAACTCGACTATTTTCAAAAACATCAAAACTATACAGGGTGATCAAAGTTACTGCTGCACTATTGCTAATTTCGTTATTATTGGAGCTACGAAGTCGTTCAAATTTTCAAATTAGCAAGAATGAACTGATTTACTCAAAATTACAGTGTGGTGATATAAGAAAAACAATTGCGTAACGCATTCTCGAAATACTTGCCTATGTAAAGTTTTCTTTAATCCAGCGCTTTCCAAACTTTTATGTTTCGCGATCCCCTTTTGAGGTGTATTATGATTCACGCCCCCCCCCCCCCCCTTCACAGTCGAATCACGAACTTGAACACTGATGCTAAACGATTCTCAAACGCTTTCATAGTATTTTTTAAAATATTTGAGACTCATTCGTACATTTCATAACTGACACTAACAGCAAATTTGTTTTATTCAAGCTTGTTTGCATATCCTGAAGTACATTGACACGTTTTTTTTTTTTTCTAAAACTGAACATGGGAATATTTACATTGTATGTTCAAAGTAAAGAAAGAAATTGACGGTATATATACAGTCACGAGTATTAAATTTTGGTCGTTACTGTTAAACAAAACGTCAGGTTTAATTCCACATTTATTCCAAATTTTTATTTGTATTTTACTACGAAAATGTCAAAATAGTATTCAAAATGAAGACAGGAATCTCCTTGGTTTTAATAAAATACAAGTTCGGTGCCTGAAAATTAATAACGACAAAAATTTATTGCTCGCGACTGTAGATATATGCAATCTCTTATAAAAAAATACTCCTAACATGATAAATTAGTTGCAATTTGCGTTCAATTTTATTATATTTATTCTGCTGCGCGCCCTACAGTTTGGGAAACGCTGCTTTAATCGAACAACCTATATTTTTATTGGCAAATAAAAGAACAAAATTCTAAATATAAATCACTCTTTACTTACACACTTATACGAATAACAACAGCTTCAATTTGTTTAACTATTTCGGTCTTAATTGGAGCAAATGTGATTAAATGTTATACCAATCACAAATATCACAATAATATCTTTGTCTTTAGGTGAATCATAATACTAGTAGTACACAATAGTACATAACAGCATCGTCGTTACGTTATTACCGCCCAGTTATAGGTCAAAATCCGGTCCCAATATGTCACGGTTTAAGCTGTACTTTGAAAGTAAACGTGTAAGTCGACCGGATCGGTCAGATTATAGTGAAATTGTCGAATTGCTCTTTTACTTGCGAGGCCTCAATTAGGACCGAAATCGCTATGAGTACCCTTTAGCAATTTAGCCGATTTGTAGTAAATTATTAATATTTTTTTTTTTATAAAAGATGAATACAAATATCGCAATAACTCCTTTATTTTTGGTTTAATTGAGAAACAGGAAAGAATAATTTGTATTTACAATTTTTTGTTCTTTCATATGCCAATAAAAAATACAGAGTGTTCTAGTAAAGGAAACATATGCACATATTTTGAGAATGCGATGCCGAACTGTTTTTTTTTTTTTGATATCACCACTGTAATTCTAAGTAAAGACAGTTCATTTTTGCTAATTTGAATGACTTTGTAGCTCCAATAATAATGAAATTTGCAGTAGTGCGGCAGTAACTTTGATCATTCTGTATACCGCGACGTAATGGCACAACTTCACCCACGTGAATATCAGTTCAAACTGAGTAAAAAATTGTAATAAAGTCTTGTTTTAAAGTAAACCGTTTCAGAAATACTGAATGTTTAATTTTTGACTTTTTTAAATTTTAAAGTTCACCTGATCATTTCTCCGGTCACCTAATAATCAATCAAAAAAAAAAAAAAAACTAATAAAGCAAACCGTTTTTCAAGAATACGATGTGTTTTGTAATTTTCGTTATGTGAAAACACACTAACACTGCTGATAGTTGTCTAAATTTTTTGGATTATCACAAAAAATACGTCGTATTTTGGTGAAAGCTATTCTCACTGAAAAATTCGTTGAAAATAGCCTGGAATCTACATTCACCGAAAATATCGGTGACATTAGAAGGAACTACTCTTTGGTCTATTTTCACCAAATTTTTGGATGAATTTAGACCGCAGGCACCGATATTTTTGGTGAATATAAAACGCAGTTTATGGACTAACCAAAGTATAGTTTTATTTTTTTATTTATTAACAAATCTAAAAGAAATTAAATGGAAGTAATACTAAGATGAAAGAAAATCGCAATATTTTAAGATATACGAGCATTAGAGTTGCAGATAACTCGAGATTTGTCTTTGAGAATGCAATCAAAACTATAAATGGTGTATGAAAGAGTATAAATAAATAAACAGAAAAACGTGTCGTGAATACTACTGATATACAGGGTGGGCCAATAGTGTGTATTCGGTGGATAGCGCCTATATTAATGTAGATTTTTAAAATCTGTTTTCCCTATTACTTACCAGTGATATAGATGCATGATATAAAATTAGTTACAATGATACAGGTTGTCCGTGTGGCTGTGCCAGACCAAAGTTTTTTTTTTTTAATGGAACGTATTGTATATTATCGTCTTTAAGAGTAGATAAATTTATTATAAGGATGTTATGTACCTAAACGTTATAGTTTTTGAGATAACCCATTTCAATGTAAAAAATGCTATTATTTGATGTTTTACGGATTAGATGTTTATTAAAATTCGGAATTTAAATTTTACAGTAACGTTACATAACCTCTATGGAACAGAAAACAATTTCCATCTCGAACATATTCCTATTATTTTACACAGGGTGATTCATAACTCCGATGTTTATTTTACACGGTTAGTTTAAATGGAACACCCTATATTTTATTACTGAATTTAATAAGTCTTTGATTAAGCTTTACAATGATACCAGTATGTGTTGCACAACAAACCTACACACAGTAAGATGTCAAATTCGTAGATTCATAAATATATAACACATAACACGTAAGTAAAGTAGTGACATTACGTCCCGAGACACCCGGTATTTTTGGAAAGCTAAAAGATTACCCATTTTAATAAGTCAAAGTCAACTATGACTTCCTTTAATTCCATGATCTACGTTAAAAGTTGAATAATTTTTTTTGATATCTTCAAAAATATTAAAGTTATCTACATTTTTCGTTTGTCAACTGTACCACAAAAACAGTACGAAATAGTATAATTTTGATATAACTATTGAAATTAACATAAAAAGATGATCCAATATTGCGTGTCAGTTTTTTTTTCTATTTCCATTATTAACGGAAATTCCTGTAGAATGCCACTGAATGAGAGATACAGGTTTTGATAGTAAACATTCATTGGTTGATTCGATACTTCTCTGTTACTTTGCTCAAGATTTTATTTCAAGTCCTTGCAAAGTGTCAAGCAAGCCTTGCGGCCATTTTCATAATCAGACTTTAAGGAAGCTTTAATTTAAAGTCACTTTAAATATAGAGAAACAATTGTATTTTTTAGGTTTAAGTAACTTTAAATTTAAAGTCTTATTATGAAATCGGCCCCAGGACTTTAAATTTAAAGTTACTTTAACCTAAAAAAATACATTTGTTACCGTATTGTTAAATTGACTTTAAATTAAAGCTTCCTTAAAGTCTAATAATGAAAAAGGCCACAAATGACGTATCTCTATCAGTTTCAATAAAAAATTAACACAGAAATGTAGACTTCCGCAGTGATTATTTATTGATTGATTCGATTTCTCTGTCACTTTGCTACTTTTCATTAAAATAAAATCATACGAAACGTAAATGAATTCGTAACGATACAAAATGAGGCTAATAAGTAGATTTATACTAAATAATTAATTTAAATTCGTCTGGACATTTTGCAACCTACTTAAATGCTTTTTCACTTTCGATAAAATAACTAATTAATTTTGCGTTTCCTTTTTTCTATTTTATGTATTTTATACTTACTAAAATCACATGTTGTAATTTTACCAAAATTTTCCCTATTGAATGAAACTAAACATTCACACCAAATATAATTAATTAAGTACTTTTGAACTGACCAATTTACACTAATTTGTCTGTAACCTGACAGTTGTAAATTAGTAAACTTTTAATTAAGTAGTAATCGTTAAGTGATCTGTGTGGATCAAGTACTCAACGTTTCTTATCGTGATTTAATTTGTTAATGTAAATGTTTGCAACTTGGATATGATATGGTAAGGTTCATCGAACTATAAAATTAATAAGTTTTTTATAAAATTAATATTTTTTGTTTAATTAAAAATTACCTTTCATGTAAATTAAAAGTTTTTCTGTACTTTGTTAATTTTGCTCTTATTGTCACTGTCAAACGATATGTTACACTACCTACAAATATCATTTTTATTGATGAGGAGCAGTAGAGAGAATTGCCAATGTCAACTTACAATGTTGATTACTAAAGTTTATTGTATTTCTAGAGCAAAAATAAATTTGTTTCTTTATTAAAACTTGGAATAAACGACGAAATAAACGTCTGCACTAGGCGAAAGTTTTTATGTCTTTATGGTTTAAGCCGACGCAGTTATTGAGATTCAATATTATCCTTATAAAAACATATGTTTTGTGTTGGAATGTAAACAATTAATAAAATAGTTCGATTGAGAGCTAGCGAAGTTATTCAATCACTTATTTTTGAACCCATAGATAATGTGTGTACAGGCAATCTAATTTATTAAAATATTTTATCGTATCATATTCTAATTCTTGCTTTCCGTTTTTTAGTTTCTGCTCTTGCAATACTTATTCTGCAGTTATTAGTGCGATAATTAAAAAATAATTTCACGCATTTTCAACGCAGTTACAAAACTAGCGTACGAAGAGAGTAATTCAGCAAAAATCTAATGAAGATTAGGTATTTCATTTCAACATAATTGTTATTGTCTATTACAAAGAGATGCGTAAACAAACGTTCTTACTTATCGCATGATGAAAATATGAATAAATATGCCGATGACCGCAAGTCGGATTCATATTCGTATACATAAGATCTTGACCGAGTTCTTCTAAACGTAAATAAAAAGTTTTATTGCGATTTATTGCTTTTATCGGAATAAATTGCTGAAACATCGTAAAACAAGCAGAGGTATCAAAATAAAGGGACTGCGCTCGCTTGTGATAGATTATCATTTTTGAGTAAACAATTTCAGATTTGGAGAATTACTCTCTTATGTAATTGGGAACTTACAATTTCATTTACAGACAAAGGTTTTGAGACACCCTGTAGATGTTTTTACGTAAAACATGTATTTATCTAACTCAACGTCTGACTTTATTCCCTTGCTTAATCGAGTTTTACACAGTACATTTAAGCTCTTTTATCGTACGGGCAGAATAAATTATAAGAGGAAAATAAAGTGAGTCGTTCCTGAGAAATGAGCATGTAAGTTTTATGAACGAGGGATTCGAATATAAGTTCTCCTTTGGGTGTTGATAGCGAAAGTAGCAGTATAATGAGAAAGCTACAATAATATAAGTTTTTTTTTTTTAATATTTTTGCTTTTAGGAACGTAAACATTTTATACAGGAAATGTTTATTTGATATTTCAAGAAAATTTTTATAACCGAAAGTTATTTCTAATTTTTACTTATTCTCATTAAATTCATAAATTATACAACGGTTTTAAATAAAGCATAGAAATAGTTTTCGAATCAGATACTTTTTAAATATAATAGGCCTTTGTTTCTTCTTAATGACTTGATTGTGACTTGGTGATTTGTAGTATTTTAATGTTTCTTCAATGTATGACGTAATTAAAGAACACGACTTAACGAAATTAGTAAAACCATCATCACCAACACCAATAATACTGAACTCAGGCAGCATATTTGCAATTAATTTCCCAAGGCGCTTCCTTGCTGATGAAGGACTAAATCCTGTCGCACGTCAAAGGGAAAAAGTAATTATATTTATAGATTTTGCTTACCTTCAGGTAATTTCCGAATAGAACGTAATAAAATTGCAAAAAAAGTAATTTTAATGATCAAAATATTAATTTGAAAGATATGAAACATATAAAAACACTTTAGAAAACGAGCTAGAAATGTAATTTATTATCTTACTTGACGTTTCGCAAATATTATTATTTACTTTATCAAAAGTGAATAACGAAATTGTAAACAATTTAGCCCACTCGTTTTTATAATAATTTGTAGAGATTGTTGTTTAAAGAAATAGTCAGCAAAGATATAACTTGTAAAAACAAGAATATCATTACTGATGCGGCCAAGCCCGTCTTAACACATACTCCAGTATTTACTGCAAGAGTTAGGGAAATCCTGGTGAAATCTAACTAGAGCATGCAAGTACGTAAATTGAACGATATATTTTGTAGTTTTCTAAGTTCATTAAATGAGATATAATTATCGGAAACTTGCCTGTTTATTTATTAGAAAAACTATATTATAATTATGTTAATTTATTCTTTTATTACTATTAGAATTGTTGTAATTTTTGTTACAACAATTTATTTGTATAAGAAATGTATTAAGAAATGTCTCCATATTTTCTTTTTCGGCCTTCGTCTAAAATTATTACTGATTTTCCTTACGTTCAAATTGTTCTGAAAACAGTCATTTGTATGTCAAGACAGGAAAATTAAAACAGGGATATTGCATGAACGATTTTTATATTAATTGGTACGTGTAGCTATGAATGGTATTCATAAAATTCTGCGTTGAATTGTACCGCCAACATAACACTGAGAAAAATATACGAATGCTTCATTCGAATTCTTCTTAAAAAACGACTCAGCGTACTGATTTGTAAAATTAACAGTACGAGAATGAGTTTTCTCAGTGATACACATAAAAACTCTTAATTTTGCAGTAGTACGCTGAGAAAAGTCAGTTTAGTACGCTGAGTCGATTTTTAAAGGAAAATGAACCCTATGATTTTTCTCTCAATGAATAAGATAAATTTCCATGACTGATGTTATTTTAATAATAATATAATTAATGTTTTAGTTTAAAAATTTTTTCATTCGAAAAAATTTTGTGTATCACACGTTCAGAAACTTTTTTGCGAGTATTCGCACTTGTGAGGCCTCGGCTCGAAGAAGCAAAACGAACAGGTACTGCTACTATTGGATATAAAATACGGCCTGCATTTAAGGGGCGTTTACATTACATATGTACTGTGAGAAACCTGTGTGGCCAGCATAGTTGCGATAAGATTCGCCGGGGAAGTACCAGCGTGTGAGAAGAGGCAGACGCTGAGGCAGCAGAAAGCGTCAGCTAGTGCGGATGACAATTCAAGCCTTGGGCAGTCGAATCAAGACTCAGCAACTGGCAACACTTTGTATTTCGTCTTAAAAATATCCAATTGTTTTTTCCAAATCTACTGAAAGTTATTTGTACTAATAAAGCAATTATTTATGTATTACATTTGTGGTTTTCTAACATCAGAAGTGGGATTGTGCCCCGTGCTTTGTGAGCCGTATTTATTGCGATGTATCGACAGCGGAATAAGGGATTTACGCCGTAAACATCTGACGGGCGAGAAAACTTGGTAAAGGTGACTTGGGAACGATATCGAGCCGCAATGAATCTGCATGGTCGCACCATGGTTGAATCGGATGGCCGAACGTGTGAACGATGTCAACGTTTTCGCTCGACAAACCGGAGCGAATCCTTTAGGGTGGCAGCAACTTCAGGGTGGTGATAGGAGTTGGTCGCAAGAAAGGAGAGAAACCCTTTCGGCTACAGCTGGAGGTGCTTTTGCTGATAGCGTTTCCCAATTTGGCACTGCGATGGTAATCGGGGAATTGAGAGGTTGGTCGAAAAGGACATTTGGCGTAAGTAACGTTTCTATGGCCACGAATATTATTTCTGAGTTCAACTCTGTAATACTAGATGCGAATCAGTGGTTAAACTCTGTTAATGAGTTCGCCCTGATACATGGGTGGAATGATAAAACAATTTTTCATTTAGCATTGAAAAATTGAAGGGTACCGCTAAGGTATGGTTTAGTGTGTAATGTGTATGTATGTTAACATAGGAAGAATTAAATGCTAGGCTACAGAGAAATTGTCATCCCAAACGCGATATACAGAGATTATTGCAGAAACTCATATCCTGTAAACCACAATAGAATGAATCTCTTTATGAATATGTACTTCACACGCCTTTTATTTAATTTAATATTGACGATATGTAGACGGGAATTTATGGCCTCTGCGGCACGTATTATGGGTCCATACGTCCTTGCCACTCATTTACGATTTATTCATACCAACAGAAATTTAACGAAACAAACAACCAGGGCAACTTCATCTGTTAAACACAGTGATGTCACACGCCTGATATGTTATTGTTTCCGAACCGTACAGGGCACCTGCATATTGCTCAAACACAAAATAGCTTAAAAAAAAATTATTTTACGTGCGTTGGACTTAAAAAAAAAATATAAATTTTATCGGAAATAAAGACAATATTGCACTAAATATTTCTTATTAAAAAAATAAATAAATGAAATGCTTTGTCGATTTCGGCAGCCAGTCTTCTCATTTCAGAAAGTGCGGCTAACACGTTAGAACTTGAAAGTAAACCAATTTCGGTTCCTGTTATTATAACTAATCTGGGTGACGCAATTATTGAACCTAAATCATTTGTACGTGCTCATATTGAGATTGATGATATCAGCAAATTAAAAGATTTTTCAGTGGTCACGAAATGTCATGGATGTAGAAATATTACTGAAATAATTGTAATTCGATATTTTAAATCAAGTAATATTTACAGTTTTTCCAAAAAAATACAGGGCATTCACAATATGTAAACTTGTAATTATTGGTTTTCCGTATGAGGCGCTTCATAGCAAAATACGTTAAAAACTGTGTGACAAAAACAAATTCAGGTAAACGGCGTGAATCCTTGCATCCCGTCCCAAAAAAAAAAACGCCAATATTGTTCTGTATGTTTCATTTTCATCAGAATAATCACTTTTGTTAAACCCAAAACTAGCAATTCTTACGTTTTATCATAACTAATGCTTTCCCGAAGTTTATCTAATTACATCCCGTAAGTACCAGTGTCTTGGTACTAAATACACTGATAAAAATCTGGAGTTAATTTACTTTTTGGATACCAGGGAACACTTTTTCGGTGTACCTTCGCGTCCATCCGTTTGCGGAGTTACGAAAAGCGGAGTTATACTATCATACTATTTAAACGTATGTAATAGAGCAGAGTTAAGCTTATCCTTGTTTGAATAAACACTCACTTTTAGATACAATTTAGTCGGAAAAAGAGAACAATAACACCAAATTAGATGAAGATGAATAACTTTTCAGATAAAACTTTATCCATATTTAACACTGAATGGGCAGATTACAATTAATCCCAAAAATTTATATGTGTGTAGGTTTGTTATCAGTTCCTTGAAAAATGCGTTTTTAACGTTTGGGGTGTCTCACCGCATAAGCGATCAGGTTTAAAAAAAAAAAAAACCTTATTTTGTAGGTACTTATGGAACGTCTCATCACTTGAACGATGTAACACTTTCACGGTGAAATGGAAAAGTTGGAAGGTATAATTAGGTAATTAAAAAAAAAAACTGCCTAACAACAATGGGAGATAAATATGAAGGTATGGAACGGAACCAGCCAAAAACTATTGCCGTGTTAGAGAGGACCGGTTAGGGTCAGTAAAGTGTTGGAAAATGACAGATATGGGATGACCGACATATCTAGCGCCACTCGTTCAAGGGTACCCTATAAGGTTATTGAAGGGTTGAAAAATGTCAAGCCCTGGATACGATATTATGATGAGTAACGAAAGGTGTGGTAAGGGACAGAACATTGCAGGTGAAAATCCTGGTACTTTGTTCTGGTACAGAACACTGCAGGTGAAATTCCTGGTACTTTGTTCTAGGACAGAGCTCTGGGCAGGGGGACTAACTGCAGGTGAAAACCCTGGTACTTTTAGTCCTACCTGGAAATAAAATGGAGCTCCAATATTATTACCAATTTGATTTTCGTGACTTGATTATTTTGAGAGATATTATGTTTTTGTATTTTTTTGTGTTGCGCATATTTGACTGTGTATGCATACACGTGTACCCTGCACATTTTCAGGAAGACCACGAGATTGTTGTCAACTTGTCCGCACTAGTTAATTATCCGATTATTATTTTAGTCTGTTAAATATTTTGTTATATATTGATCATTTGCGACTCTAATGTCCCATTGCCTGTTGCCCAGGTAGCTGGTACCCTGCTGTACTCTATTACGTGGGGACACGTAAATGTCAGGAGAGGCCGTGTGAGAAACCTGTGTGGCCAGCATAGTTGCGATAAGATTCGCCGGGGAAGTACCAGCGTGTGAGAAGAGGCAGACGCTGAGGCAGCAGAAAGCGTCAGCTAGTGCGGATGACAATTCAAGCCTTGGGCAGTCGAATCAAGACTCAGCAACTGGCAACACTTTGTATTTCGTCTTAAAAATATCCAATTGTTTTTTCCAAATCTACTGAAAGTTATTTGTACTAATAAAGCAATTATTTATGTATTACATTTGTGGTTTTCTAACAGTACATACATGTTTGTAGTATACGTATATCCTACATGTCGCTTGAAAATTTGGAACAAATGTGAAATTTATCTCATAGAAGTAGTTTCCGACATGTTTTACAGTACAGATTTGTATTCAAAATTAAAGGAAAACAGCGATCACAAACCATACAAAGATACTTGCGTATGTGCAGAAGAGTTAGCTGTTTTAAATTATTAAGCGATCTGGTGTTTTGTGAGGATGGAGTGGTTTATTAATTATTAAATACTAGAAATGTAGAGAACAACTCACACAGTTTAAACGATATCCTTTTCTAGTACTTGTTGAAGGTTTGTGTTAAACATTCATCGGGATTTGTATGCGACAAATCGACAGTTTTGTACAGATTTGCTTTTGAATTTGATGAAGACATGTATGTAATGTAAACGCCCCTTAAATATGCGTTTAATATGTTGATTTTTGATATAAACATCAATGGGGAAGCAGAATTATACAGTTAAAAAAAATGCATTGAAATCCCTATGGTGCGTAATCAGAGTGGACACCTGGTATATCAAAATACACAACAGTAAAAGATAGAGTATATTGTGTTTCTGCTTCATACCGGCTTCTTCGAATTGCATTCTCTGCAATTTCCCAGTTTGGACTGCAACAAGCATCTACCTACTAACCTAACAGCTTCAGATAGTATGATGAAAAAAAAAGTAAAAACAAATAAAAATTGAATAATTTTCGATCAGACCAACACTTTTCTAGGGAGAATAATTTATATTGTTTATTTCAGCAGATTTACTTAAAATAAATCCATGACAACTCAAAACAAAAAAGTAACCAAAGAAGCTTTATTAAATTGTTTTAAATGTTTATAAAATATTTTTATTTTTTATGAAATTCTCATAAACATCTATAAAGAATTTTTGGTTACTTGGGTATGTGGCTCAAATGGTACTGCATAATGTAAAATATTTATTTCATCCGTAAAGAATTCAGGATCGTTAGCTTATAATAATTTGAACATTTTTCACGAAATATAGATCACATAATTTATTATTATGTTTATTATGTTAAGTCCAAACTCTGTCGGACAATAGTTTAGCTTAATTATTTAATTGAAAATTGGCTTCCGATTTCTATAATCACTATTAGGTTAGCATGATTTATAAATATATAAGTAAATAATTTACTAAAGGAGGTTTACAATAACTATGTTCTTTCACTTGCATTACAAATTTAGTGGAACAGTAAATTAAAATCGTTCAAACAAAAAGGAATAAAAAAGTAGGGAAACGAATCCTTTTTTTCACAGAAAAGCATGCACGTAAATTGGTTAAACGTGATGTTCTTTCTCATAAGAAGAACTTTATAAAGGACGAGTCAGTTTTCAAGAAATATGAGTGTTATTGAGCACTGCATAATTCACATCTCCATAAAACTGCACATCAAGCTTCGTTCGAATGTAAACAAATGTGAAAAATTGGATTCCTGAAGTTGCAACGCCAAGATAAACAAGTTTCGATGCGAGAATACAACGCAAAATCGATTTCAACGGTGCGTTAAGAAAGAATAAAGGGGCAAAGAAAGAAAAAAAAAGGATCAAGTTTGCTTACCGCTATCGTAAAGCTCGCACTCCGACATTTCGGCCATTTTCGTGTGTGTGATGTCCTTGTGAGAGGCCAGAAATAGCACCACTTCTCTTTTTTCATTTTTGATGGGTACGATGTCCAATAGACACCAGAAAGGGGTTGCTAAATTTGAGACAAAAGAAATACATGCATTAATACAATGAAATAAATTGATTCTCATTTCTTGTGTGTAGAAATCGATTTCTATTCGTTTTACACATACATACATTTTAGTTAAATCTTGGTTAGGCGTGGCATACACATGGGAGTTGGCAGTAACTTACAGATAAACCTGCATAAAGAGCTTGTCGTAATACATCATTTATCTCAAATTTATAGCCACCTGAGATTTTAGATGTGTTACGATCGAAGCTCCACACTCGGATGCAATTCGCCTCATCTCTGGTCGAAAGCTGCAAAGGTTATGTAAAGGTTTTTGCATACTATACTGATATTCACGGCAAATTAAATTTCCCTAGATGTTTGATCAAGATGTCAAGTAATTCCCCAGTCAGGTTGCCTGCCGGATAAGCTTCTGCTATCAAAGCACAAATTGCACGTGGTTCAAATTTATTTCCTGAAGTATGAACGTTGTCTTTTTAGTTGTTAGTTTTACAGGAGATGGTGAACAAATATCTGAGATGAATTAATTTTAAACTGCGGTAAACATGAGAGAAAAGTTTGACAAAGAATAATGCAATATTACGAACTGAACTTTTAATACCTACACGTAAAACTTTCAGAACACACGAAAAAACTAATACCCCAAACTTTATTAAATTTATACATGTGATTCAATTCAAAAAAATTTCGACTAACTTTTTCTTGCTTAAAAGAGTTTATGTTTGTTTCTACATTTCTATGCCTGCGAGTAAAGTTGAAATGTATTGTTTGAAAGCGGTAAAGATGAAAGTAATGTCGAAGTACGAAGGGATATATGAAAGTAAGAGCGACACTTTTTTCTAAGCGAATGAACTTTTATGGTTGCAGTCATAAAAAATGTTTTATGGTATACACTGCGCAAAAGCATATTTTAATTAAGGCTCACATTTTCTTAATTTTTATAAAGTTATTATTTGTTTAAAAAGAACCTCTTTACTTGTAGAAAAAAATGGTGTACTGTTACAGGCCTAAATTCTTTTCTTGCCTTGGGACACTTGTATAACAAGAGGCTTCGGGTTTAGCTCCTTTCTTTAATCATCGAACCATTTTGCGTGTCGAAAAAAGGCGTGTCGCCGTGAGCGAGCGAGCGGAATATGTTTCACGGCCGCTCGAGCCTGGAAATAAACTTAAGTGAACGATGAATTCCCGGATCGCTTATGTCACGTTCTGCCGGATTGGCTTAATCTCTTCGGTTCTTTTGTTTTCTCCCTTTTTGTCTTTTTCAACCCATTGCCCCGAATCGAGTTTACAACGAATTATTATAGAATTAAATGTCGGGATGACCACACGTTTTGTGTTGTATGAGTGTTTGGTGACCTTTTGAAGTATTCCCCTTGGTAAGGTGGAGTAGAAGTCACTCCCGAAGATAAGCTGCGAATTTCCAGGTTTTTATCTTCCGGCGTTCTTGCATCTCTTGCAAGCAACATGTGGCTTTCATCTCCGGCGAGGCGTTGTCCGCCTTTTCACCCCTTTCTGGTCCTTCTGCCGTAAATTGCCCCTGGGTTCCTGTCCATCAGAGGAGCTGCGGACCTCCGTTGTTGTCCGACGAGGAACGGGACAAGAAGGACGTGGAGGCAGCTGAGTTAACGGAGTTTCGGCCGCCATCTTGACCGAGGACAGGACGCGCCAGGACCTTTTTTAATTTCTTCATTTTGTTGAGCATTTTTTTTTTGCTGATTGTTTAACTGAGGTTTCACACGCAGTTCCCGCGGGTTAAATCGACGCGTATTTGCGTAACTGAACAAACCCTTTGTAATAAAGTGAATACGAGTTCCGTCAGGACTATTTGCGCTTAAGTTTTGGTTAAGTTGTTTATTGATTGTTGAAGCGCTTAATTTTGATTCAGATCCGAACATACGTATACACCGGAGGGTCGTTGTGATTTTGAGACCACTCGAGGTTAATCTTACGTTTAAAACTAATCTTTCCGGTTGGGTGCCGTTTATTTGTTTATTGGCTTTAGTTCTTTTTTGTTCTTTTTGATGATTCCCACTCACCTCCAGTGTTTCGATAGCTATAGTTTACTACCTTAGCTTAGCGGTGTTTTATTCGCCTGATTTGCGACATTAAAATTTGCCGAACCGAAGGTTTACTTTAAGTCTGATTTGAAGTTTTACTGTTTGTGTTGTTCTTTTTATTTGACGTAACATAAATAAAGATTGTGAAATAATTTGGATGAGTCGCGTTTTCTTGATTTTCCCGCGGTATCCAGTATTAAAAAAATTAAATGGCGCCCTTTTAGGTAATTTTCGCGTTTGGTTTGACAGCTCCCACCCCGTCCCATTGCAGCTGACCGGCGACCACGAGCCATTCGTGACGGTGTTAACCTTGCTATCACTTGAACAGGTACGTAGCAGTACATACATTTAACTAATCAAGTTACTATTTTAAATCGTGCTAAACATAGGCCAATAAGTAAGTGTATCTTATTTTTAATTTGGTCTCAAAAGGAACGTATGATCTAGTTTGAGTTGAGTTGGGCAAGCATGAGAACTTTCCTCGAGTCGTTTGAAAATAAAACACAGGATTTGTTTTGTGTTATTGCATTAAACTGTTTCATTTCAGGTGCGCTAATTTCTGAAGTTAATGAAATTTCAGTGTAAAATGAGAAACTAAAAGCTGTAAAGGCCAATAAAAATATAAAAACTTACATTTAAATTCGCTTTGATGCAACGTGCCCCGAAGAAATACAACCCGCATAAAATTAGTTTTGCCAAGGCAAATATCCCGGAAGCATCGAGTTTCATTACATTTAAAAGTTGAAAGCGGGTAGCTTTAGACGTTTGTCCGGGAAGACAATCGAAATTGAAAGCGCGCCAGGCAGAACTTACTCCGAATAATTAAATAATATCTGTCTGTGGCATAATTTCTTTCTACGACCAAGAGAGAACAAATTATCCATCCATTTACTTCCTGGGCAATTTGTTCAGGGGAAATTAGTCGGGACGAGTTACTAACTGGGTGAATTAGATCGATATCATGACATTAAACGTTTTTTTCGCGGCAAAAATCCACTAAGCGTAATTTAGTGGTATTTTCTAACACAATACCAGGGAATTTCCTTTATTTTCGTGAATTGTGTGCAACCGACTATCTTGTTAATTAAGGACTTAGAGGTTTGGTTGTGGTTTAAAGTTGAGATTTACTAAAACCAGAGATGTTTAAGTCTCATTCTGCAAGCCTCGTTTAATAATGACAAAGTATTCCATAAGAATTTGAAATAGAAATTAAAATATTCATTATGATGTTTATACTTGTTTGTTTTAATGGCCCAAATTACATGAACAAAAAGGTTAGCAGAGCTAATCCGCTTAACTCAGATTTTCAACAAAGCCAGACTATTTTTTAAAAGTAATCCCAATTTATACTATATACGTATAAATGTAAATAACGGGCAATTACGTTCCGCGTTAGAAAACAGTAATCCAACCTCTCTTCGAACTTTTCTCGTTTTAACATAGAATTGCATCGAAATGCAGTACAAATTTTATCGCATTTCGTAGACAATTAAACAAGCTTCCATATGTGCTAGAGAAATTGACTGGGATAAACCCTGCTAAGAGTTAAAAGTTTACTCGAAGTTACTTTTTAAAATTTTAATAATGTGTTTAATCAAATAATTCTAGCGAATTAATGAATACACTTGAAACATCAATAATTTATTTTTATGTAGTAGGAAGAGTGACCATTTTAGTAATATGAAATAAGTTGCAAAAAGTTAGCGCAATATAAGTATATTTTATTGTATTATGGAAGCATGTGCGCCGGGATTCTTCACCGGTAACGAAAGCATAGCATAATTATTAAAACTTCAAATCAAAAAATATTTGGTTAAATAAAACTTCAATTTGTCTACTTTATGATACAAATAATTTGTATCATGTAGGATGATATTCCGAAAATGCATTTTTGGCCAATGCTTACATGGAGCGGGACCACAGTGCGCTGTAAGACTGCCTCGTGAATGTGAGCGCTCGGGTGTACCTACTTTATGTGGTGGAAACAGTATAATGAATGAACATTCGCAATACTTTTAACTTTTATATAGAAGTTCAAATTAGCCTGTATACATTTACTTTTAATACAGAAAATACACATCATCACCAGAACTTGTAAACCCAATGTGTTTGACATTCATAAATTAAATAAATCAACCATTTTAGAAGTGACCAACAATGCCAATAACTAAGACCAACAAATGTAAATAGTGATATCTATGCAAATTTAATATAACCAAAGTTATTTCACATGACTCACTGTTCCCCTTTTCTCAGTGTTACCCAGTGTTTCCCAGGTTTAATAAATTATCTTATGGTGGTTTATTTCTTATTTAAAAGTACGAAATATTGGAAGACGTACAGACCTTGTTTCTGAACTTTTCCACAACCTTATTTCTCTCACTATGTTTCGTAGATTTGAATTTAAGTAATTGTAACCATTCTTAAAATATACAAAAAGCGTGATTTATTAAGAAAAACGTTAAGGTTCTATAGGTAATTTCTAACGTTATTTTATTTATATAGGGTGATTCAGGACTTTCCTTTTGAAATTGTTTGAAAATTTATGGGTTAACGAGAACGGAACTATTAAAATATAATATTTCGAATATCCAGGCAATTCCATCTATACCGGAAGTTTCACCCTATATACTCATGATATAAAAACATTGTTGATGATTAGAAAGGAAGATTAGCAGTTTTTTTAATACTATAAACGTATTTCGGCAGTTACGCTGCCATTTTCAGTAGATGACTTCTTAATCATAAGAGAAGTGACCTTGTCGTACCTATACTATACATATACTCACCGTCCGGTGAAGCGCTCGCTTCTTTGGAGTGTATGCGTATAGTTTATAAGGTAGTGAGGAAGAAGTGATCTGCGCATGTAGTATTAAAAACACTTTTTGTGGTTAGGAGATTCAATCCCATTTCATTGTACTGGAAACCAGAGTCTCCAATACATTTCAACATGCATGCAGTGTTAAAGAAATTAATAAAATTTTGACATAACAAATTATAAGTTCCTTAATCTCCATATTAAGTAAGAATCCCCATATTTTCTGCCGTTCGGAGTTTATTGTACTCGGCAAATCACATCAGTAAAGAGCGGAAAGGTCGTAAAAAAGTCGAAAAAAGGCACCTCATTTAGGTTTTTATTTTCTCACGGTAGTTACTTAAAAACCTTCAAAAAATTACGTAAAATATTAAAATTAAAGTAATCATTGAGAATTTCGTACAAAATTAAATTGCGCAAAATCATTGATTGGCTTTGTTTTTCACATTATTTTAAAATGTTGAGTCTCATTAAATTGTTCTTCTATCATGTAACCTTATCTGGTATTATAATGAGTCCATTGTAAAGAGTAAAAAAAAGCAATATTCAGATATAAAATTTAATATTTTGATCAGTTGACTTGCTGATTTGCCACAAACTCTGTAGAACAATAAATTATCGTTTAAAACTTGGAATGCATTTAGTTGCCTATTTCATTCAACCTCAAAAAAAAATCCCGTTTAAATATAAAAGCTCCTGTTTTTGCAAAGAAAATAGTATTATTTAGGTGAAAAACGGGCACATTAAGTGAAAGAAGTTGAAATAGGTGAAAAAAATGAAAAAAAACGTAATTTAGGTGAAATAAAATCTGGCCAAATGATCCTATTTCTAATGCAACGAAAAGATATCCGAAAATATCTTTAAAACCTTGAAAACCAAAAGGAAGGCATTTCACCTAAAATCCTAAAATCTTGCGCATCAGTATCTTCATGGTGGGAGCGAAGTGTCTATTCCCAATATGTTCCCCTTTGCATTTTAACTTGAGTTGAATTCGATATTGCCCCCAACGTAATTAAATTTATTTCCACGAGTCTTCGCTTACTTAATTAACGACTTGATTTGGTAAAACGTCCTAATTGCTGAAATTTGTGTGCCCGATGATACAAAACGGAGTGCAATTAGATTCTAAAGAATAATTACAGAATCTTAGAAATGGAAGTCACGCCTTCACTTTCAGATTTAAATAAGAAGCGCGTCGAATACCTTAAGGCTCTTGAGAAAATTCACAGGAATTTATAGATTGTTGAAATTCTCACGTAGAGACAAAATTTATATGTTGAAATTTCTTACTTAAAAATTATTTTCACTGTTATTCATAATTGAAATGTACAGGATAATTCGATTGTATTCTTGTACGAGTTCAATTCGATTGTAATCCTTTTAAACCTACAGATATATTACTTATAAGCTTATTAATTACAAAAACAAAAGTCTGCACGTAAGGGACGATGCATACGTGGGCTGCTGGAAAATTTTCTGGAATCTAGCAGGTCTAGAATTGTTAGCATCTATTAACAGTCATATCTGAAAAATTTCATGTTTTTCGCCTATAATTCTATTGACAGTTCCTATCCAAGCGAACTAGTTTTGTTTGTACAACATTTGAGAAAAAGTAATTTTGTGTAAACATCTCGCGTTAAAATTTTCGTGCCATGATTTTTTACGATTTCATATGTGGTCTAACGCCGAAACAATGCCTCGATCGGCTTCATTTGGCTTTTGGAGATAAAGCACCGTCAAAGAGCAGTGTTTATAATTGGTTTGCCGAATTTCAGCATGGATATACCTCTCTCAGTGACCACTTTCGTGAAGATCGTCCATCAACATTTGTTGTTGCCACTAATGTAGGTGCTGTGCGTGAAATGCTTGAGCGAGATCGACATGTGACATACCGTGAGATTCAAGCATCCTTACGCATTGACATGAAAGCAATGCACCAGATTTTGCATGATCATTTGAACGTACGAAAGCTTTGCAGTCGTTGGATCCCACACACTTTAACAGAAGCGCAAAAGCAGGGTCGTGTCAAATGGTGCGAAGAAATGTTCAAGAAATTCAATGGAGGTCGTTCAAATTTAGTTTATAACATCGTTACGGGTGACGAAACGTGGATCTATTCGTACGAGCCAGAAAGTAAACAACAATCTACCGTTTGGGTATTTCAAAATGAACCAGAACCATCAAGAGTTGTCCGTTCACGCAGTGCTGCGAAGCAAATGATTGCTTGTTTTTTTTGGTTTAACTGGACATGTAGCAACCGTGGCTTTAGCGGACCGAAAAACCGTGAATGCTGATTGGTATACTACAATTTGTTTGCCGGAAGTCATCGATCAAATAAGACACGACAACGCCAGCTCTCACTCAGCTCGTCAAACAGTTGATTTTTTGTCCGAAAAAAATGTTGAATTAATGACTCATTGTCCATATTCACCTGATTTATCATCTAATGATTTCTTTTTGTTCCCAAATATCAAAAATAAAATGCGTGGTGAGCGATTTTCGTCGGCTGAAGCAGCGGTTGAAACATTCCGGACACTGGTTTCTGAGGTACCATCTTTAGAGTGGAAAACGTGCTTTAGAAATTGGTCCGAGCGTATGCAAAAGTGTATTGACGTCAAAGGCGAATACTTTGAAAAACAATGATACCGTTTACCAAATTTCATATGCGTTTTTTCATACCGTTTCCAGAAACTTTTCCAGCAGCCCACGTACGTATTTTCAAATAAAAGGACATTTACACGTTAATGCGATACATGTTTTTATGTAAGTTATGGACATGATACGTAGTTTATTTTTATGACCATCGGTTATTTATTATGTGTTACCAAACAGCTCCTGAAAGTAATAAACGTATACGAAAATAAAACTACCATTCGTGTTGTATTTTATTGCAATATTTATGACCAAGGCCTCGCAAATTTAGAGGGGTCAGAAAAAATGGCCAAGAAATTCTGTCAGTTAACGTCCGACACAGTCGAATATAACTGAAGGGTTAGAAATATTTATTTCTGATTGCCCAATACAAATAATCTGTTAGTAAAATAGCAAAGTCAGGTATAAAACAAATTTTACACGCAATTATATTGAAAGGGAGTTAATCAATTAATTCAATTTGTATATACGTATATATGCACATACAAATTATTCTGTCAGATGCAATCCGTTAATTAAATACTGTAACATAACTAGATGGTGATAGTGATGCACTTGCTTCACATAAAAACTGACATACATATTGAAATACGCTTTGAGCTGTTATCTGAATTTTCAAGTTTTAACTCATTTCACAAACGTGGCTAGAATTAATGTAACTACTTTTGTTTCGTATTATTTACGAGGCAGCATCTTTCCACAATATTTCAGCGGGAGATTGGTGACAAAATACTTCATTAAAATTAATTTAATCCAGCCACGTACATTCATTATTTACATTTTTTGGGGGGCTAGATGTTTTCCAATGTAATTGCTGACTGACCCTTGTCGGGTGGGGTTGGTCGGTTTATTTAATACAGCCGGTGGTGGAAAAGAGCGAAATACGATTAAATATTTATTTTATGTATTTACGCAACTCAACTGGGTTGGATGAAATTAAAATAATCGTTAAAGTGTTTAACATTAATTCGAAAGACGTGCATCAGAAATAGTTCAAATTTAATTATTTAGTATTTTCAATGAACATTATAAGGTTTATATTTAAAGTTTTTGTTACAGTTTTCTTTTTGTGTTGAAGTAGTGTGCCTCCAATTGTTGTTGCGAATTCGGTCGTTGGCCTTTAGATCGCGGAACATCCCAGCTAGCAGAGTGACGTGAAAAGAGCGTTATAATGCCGTCATCTTTGTCACTAATATGTCGTCATTCTAATATCTAAAAGACGTTTGAGTGACGTCTTAACGGCTTTGTAAGTCAAGCCGTATCACGTCATGTAGATAATGTGTCTTTGACGTCAATCGTGACGTAAATAAACGACATAATGATGTGATAAGACGACGAAGTAACGTGCTTCGCCTCCACGGTACAGCCAAATTTATGTAGGGGTATTTCTTGTTCCAACGTTGCTGCGTCTTCTTTATGCAAATGTAACAATGTTCAAATTTCAATTCAAATTTTTCGCAAAAGTTGATTGTTAAGTGAAATCAAGTTTGTTGATTCCGACGCTGTGGCAAAGCATTTTTGGCTCGTTCCTTTTTTTTGCTCCTGACGTCGATACATCCCACGCCCTGGAGAGGAAAAACTCGAACCATCGCAGGTGGGACCCGTTGGATCGTGGAAAACCATCTGTTTTTGACAACCACGTACCTAAGGACGAACCATTTCTGTCTTTTTTTATTTCCTCTCACCGGCTAAGTCCCGACTTCGCCGTTACGCGGGGTGGGACGTTAACTCGAGCGGTACGATTTGTGAACCTATGGATTTATTTTTTTTTCTTTGCGGCGGCAACCTCACTGTGGTGGGCCTTTACCGTTTGCCTGTTTATATAATTGCTTCCGGAGATCTCCGAGCAATTTTCCCGCTGTTGAAGTCTCGGTTACCCTTTATTATTTATTCTGTATCGTTTTTTTAATTTGTTATATTGAGGCTCCTTCAGAACGGAAGTACAATTAGCGTTACTTGTGTTATTTATTTTAAATGTTTTTCGCGTTGTCGTGCCTCACGCGTCACGTGTTACATTTTATTTTGTTTTGTTCACAAACGCCTTTGTAGACGCTACAAATAAAAATTCCGTTACGCTATTGCCCAGACGCCAGAGTACTCTAGCAGAAGTAAAGGTTGCCTTATTTTGAAACTCGACCAGAAAGGGTGTTTGTGTGGTTTTGTGAACTGCATTTTGAACTTTGCCTGTTAGAATAAATTGCTTTTTGGCCGTAACGCACTTTGTTCATTTATTGGGTTTCTATTCAATAACCTTAGGTTGGTCTACCTTTGGAGAGGGAGGTTCCTTCATCACCTTTTGGGTACGCTGTCGAGGAAGCTTGACGAGAATGTCTAAGTACACACCTTCCGGGCCGAGTGTTTTTGGTGCCTTTGGGTTGCGTAAGCACCGACGGGTAGCGCCCTTTTCTGTAACATCCTTAGAAATAATCCACGCCGTATCCACTGAGTGGGAACCGTTACGCAGCTCTGATTTTCCATCTCCTTTTCGAAAGGACGACCGGATTTCTGGGTCGAGGTAAGTTGCGGAATTGGCGCAGGCCCTATCACTTCTCCTGAGCGGGTCTTTTCGGCTTGCCGAACGAGAGAGGTGACAGTTTTTGACAAAGTTTGAAATTTTGACGATTCTAAGATAGTCAAAAGCTGTTTCGGAAAAAGAAACTATATGTAACGTACTGGTGGTTGTAAAGTGTGAACTTAGGCAATAGGAGAGAGAGGAAGTGTACAGCCACATAAAAAATGGAGCAGGCCGTTTACGCTTTACCACCCTGCAGGAGAGTAGCGTTTCGTTACTCAAAGCATAATAATATTCCATATATGAGCATTTCAATTATTATTTTTGAATTATTATCTTTGCTATTTGTTCTCACTGAACACCTACGATCTCATTTTGGTTCAGCGACCGGTATATCAAAGATAATTTTTTTTTCCTTTTCATATAGCTTGAATCTTAGGGACCATGTAATACCTTAATGATTTACGATGTGCATGGAAAACAAAAATATATTCTTGTTTGAAATTGTTATTGCACAATGAGAAGAATAAATAATCTGTACTCACAATACATGTCAGATGTCAGAATATCCCTGAGCATTGTGTTCATACATCTTTACTCATTTTCTTTTTTTCCATGTCTATGTACTCTTAAAATTCAGCACATCCGACAAAAAACTAGACCCTTCTCATTGTCAGATGTTTACGCAAAAACAATGAGCTAAAATATTTCACCTCTCTGTAATGTTTTGCGAAAATGTACAATTTTCTTTTACAATTAGAGTATTACTAGATACACCAACACACATGTTATCAATTTAAATACCAACTTAATCATGTCAGTGAATCTGGTTCTCTGAAAATACTTGTTCTTACTTGAACAAATAAGAGTTGAAATCTACAGTTGAAATTTTGAGCCACTTCGAATATCGTTATAAAATATCGACGAAGCAAATACGAATATTTGTACGATGCGACTTATTAAAGTTTTACCAACTCTCAGCGAGTCTGTGTGTATCTAGTAAGATGGTGCATCGAGTTGCTGGATTTTATTGACTAGAAAGTTTTTAACAAGCAACTGACAATGTTTTGTAAAAGTTTCGATGCTGTCGAAATTTCGAACTCGAGTTCTTCAGAATACTGCGGAAAAAAGGTTCAAGCTTGCAGCCATTGTTTGACTAATGATTTTAAATTCTGTTGCAGAAGTCTTTATCTTTAGTTTAAATTATTAACATGAATGATATAAAAAGGATCTAAATTGCAACAGCGGTAGTGAATTTTAAAGGTTTTCATATTTGACTCGTAATTAGATTTTATGCAGGTTTCGGCAAAGTTCTTGATTTGGTCATTTATGTATTTATTTAAGAAGATACTAAACATTAATCTGCGGCTTAAGATTAGGTAGGGTAAATGTCCACACTTGAAAGTTATTTTTGATAATACAGGTTATTTTAAACAAAGAGTTTGTTAGTTATTTTGAAGATTTAGTAAATGCATTTTTGCTTACACAACATTATGGACTTTAGCTCTGAGATGTGCTTTGGGAAAACATTTATGACTTTATAAATTTGATAAGAATATCCCTCATCATAAGCAGGTAGTATGAATTGGAGATGTTAAGGTCCCTTTAAATCTGATATTAAAATTAACATCATTTCTAAATTTAATTTTATTATATAAATAACATGGCTTTTGTTGGAGAATAATTTTGTGATAAAGGCATGAACATGC
Organism: Prosopocoilus inquinatus; assembly: GCA_036172665.1. Taxonomy (NCBI): domain Eukaryota; kingdom Metazoa; phylum Arthropoda; class Insecta; order Coleoptera; family Lucanidae; genus Prosopocoilus; species Prosopocoilus inquinatus. The sequence continues at coordinate 51,218,482 of CM069870.1, forward strand.
AATGCAAGAGCCTGCGATTTCGCATACCAACCAACCAATTAATTTCGATAAATTTATTACCTACTAACGGAAGTGAGACGTTTCAAAACAAAAATTAATTAGGGCATGAGTTTTAAAGCTTTTGTACTTTTCTAATGCCTGAACTTTCAAGAAAAAAACTATAAACAGTGTTTATATATATATTAACAATAAGTTAATATTCTAAAATGATTTTTATCTATGCCTGTAACAACATCGTCTACAATATTCATTAGTGCCGTGGGGCAACTGTAACCCTTTCTAAAACCAGACTACTCCTGTGGAAATATGTTAAGTGTTAAATATTCTCTTAATTGTTCATCTATAATTTTTTTTTTAATTTTTGACAGCACCCTTAAGATACTAATTGGTCGTAGGTCTTGATTATCTATGGGATTACTTTTCTTAGGGAGTTCTTTGACGATGGAGTTTTTCCAGCATAAAAGGAAATATCTTTCTTCTAACAAGCATTATATGAGCTAAATAAGACAAAATGTGCGAGCAACACAGTTCAATGAATCTTTTATTTAAATCATCTATTCCGGATACTTTTGTCTTAATAGAGAGTATTTTCTCAAGCAAATAATTTTTTTTCAAATAATTTTCGCTGACGGTTTAAAAAAACTATTACACACACTATTATTTTGGTAAAAAATTAATAAATTAAGATCCGGAGAAGCATTTCTTGGAATTGAGTTGATAAAATATCTTTAATAAACTGATCATTTTTCAGATAATTTGGAATAAGAAATTCTTTATTCTGTGAATACCTAACGATTTTAAAATTCCAAATGTTGTTTTTATTATTCTTTATTAAACATTTAAATGACAAATATTTAATAAATTTACATTCATGACCGATATCGCATATATTATCCAGATATCTTATAAGGACAAATTAAGAAAAATAAATAATAATGATAAAAATAAACAATTAATCAAGAAAGTGTGTAAGAGTATGACACTTTAAATTTTATTAAGAAAATACATATAACAAATATATATATTAAGGTATTAATATGTTATACGGCGTAGTCAAAGAAATATGATAAATTTAATCGATTTACATGAAATTAGGAAATAATAAATCAAGCAAAGAATTGAACTTTTTCACATAGTATTGGCCGCCATAGACCTTCCGGTTCCATCGGCAGTGATATCAACTTCCTTATTTTAATTAGAACACCCTGTATATTTTTACATATTTGAAACCTGAAACGGATGATGACGAGTCCAAATACGTATCACTTGGTAATTTTGGATTCCATGACAACGAACAAAAAAAGGAGTAGGACACTTCCTAAAGCCGGCTACTCATTACGCGGTACTTGGCAAGTGATTTAACTTGGCAAGTACTCGGCGAGTATTTGTGCAAGTAAAAGTCGAACCGTACACACTACTCGGCTACTTCTACATAGCCGGTCCGTTTGACACTTGCCCGTTTGACTTTGGATAGTTTACCGACAACGGACGGGAAGTACAAGTAACGTGGCAAGTAGTGCCGAGTTGCACGTCGCGTCTTAATACACATTACTCCGTACTTGCTAAGTATTGGCAAGTACTTGCCAAGTACCGCGTAATGAGTAGCCGGCTTAATACACTATCGAGTAAACCCCAAGTGTATTCAATTGGATTTAAATCTGTATCCATGATTGGCCACTCCATCACTCGAATTTCACAAAAGGAAAAAAGAAATCACATTAGAAAACACTTTATTTCTGAGTTTGTGTTTTCAAGAAAGTAATTCTTTATAAAAATATCTGCTTGTCCTAAAACCCTTCAATCATATAATGTGATAAATTCTGGTTGAGAACCGAGGAAAATTGAAAATTCTCTTTTGACTTTTGCAAAATATTGTAAAATCTGAGTAAAATCACGTCAACTGGTATTGCTTGTGTCATGAATTAAAATGTTTGTTCTTATAATATCTAAATTGCTAAAATTTTAATTAAAAAAAAAATTCTACCTTTTTAAATTGTTTGGAATAATATAATATTTAAATCGTCGATTCCTCATTGTTAAGACTAGCGAAGTGCTATGGAAGTCATTGGCCTCGAGATAAACTTCATTCTCTTTGAACACTGAACATACTTTTTCATCAAATTCTTTTAAACAGTGTTTTCACGGGATTATTTTGAAACATCTCATTTCGAATTTAACCGTAAACAATTCGAAATTCCATAACATTCAATTAAGTAAATACGCTCTACAATTAAGTAATTACGCTCTACAATTGAATCGATGAGTGCATAATCGTCTTCTAGCGGTTAAGGATATCTGAAGCTTCCTAAAGCCAATAATTACTTAAAATTAAAATCTAGACAAAATTGTGTATTGTTTTCTCAACACAGTAAATTTGGACTGAACACGATTATGCACTCATCGATTCAATTAACATTCTTACCTGAATAGTTTTTCCACATAAATTAGTAACATTAACTGACAAGACCGGCTAACATGATTTTACTCTAAATTTTTGGACTTTGTCATATTTAATAAAAATTGAAATACAATTTTCTATTTAAGAAAAGAAGAAGAGAAAGAAATTCATAATTTTCAATAACATTTTTGGGAGTTTTTGGAATAGCAAAACTTTTATAAAGAATGACTCTTTCTTGAAAATTCTAAAGTAAAAAAGTTTTTCCTATTGTGAATCCAAAGCGTGGACACAGTGTATGTTATCTAAGATAACATTTTGGTTGCTTTACTACTTCTTAACGTTTATATTATATTATTTTTTATTATACATGCTACTCATTCACCTCTTTTATGGTTTTGAGTTTAATTTCGTTTTATTTTTACTAATCTTACATAATACAAATTGATTAAAATTCCAAATTAATTTAACTTCATCTTTTTTATCTACTGCTTTAATTATCATTTTTGCTAATCGTTGTTCTGTAGATTTTTTAATATCCGTGGAAGTAACTTCTTTTAGAAAAATAAATATTTGTCCGCACGTGGTACAAACACAGAGCCATTAAAAAATAGAATGTTTTGCAATTAATATATCTACCTAAATTTGTTTTTATTTTCTGTGGCAAATATTATTATTTTTGTTAATCGTTGTAATGTTGTTTAAAAAGATGGAAGACAAGACGACACATTGTTATAAACACAGCTATGTTGCTAATTTCTCCAAAAAAAGATTTTTTTTTTAAAGTCCCAACGACTAACAAGAAGCAGCAGCAAGACCGCCACCACCGTATCCGAGATACGCGGTTCCAACCGGAAGCCAAGAATTCAACCATACATGAGAGCTGTTTCCTACTACAGTGCATTTTTCAGGTTCGATCAGAGTCAAATGCTAAGAGAGTTAGGTGGTCAGTTATAATTTTCTATATAATTTTTAACAAAGGATCACGTGGTATTGATAAAGTTGTAATAAACCCTGTATTTGTAAAATTTGATGATGGTTTAATTTAAAACTTTATCACATCCAGAACCATAATACAGTCAGTATAACATTGCAGATTGGTTCAAATCAATTTTCTGAGTATTAAATTCTGATTAAAACATTTTTCTAAACATTAAATTCTGATTAAACTAACGAGTGTCTAAATAAAAAACTAGTCAAGTAGGTTATAACCGAGAATTTGTTCGATGCATGCATGTCGCTTCTAACCTCAAGTGCGAAGCTGTCAAATGTAACGTCAAAATTTGTTGTTGAATAATCATGTTTTTTATACTTTTTCTTAATTATTTTCTATAAAAGAAAACTTATTTAAAGTTTAAAGTTATGTTTACATTTAACTTGACACTGAAACAACATTTAACAAATTACCATACGGGTGTTTATTTTTTTGCTAAACGTACGAAATTATCTAAGACGTACATACCCTGTTTGTGAATTTTTCCACGGCCTGCTTGACCAGTTCTTTTTTAGTTAGACACTCGTTATCTCGTCACTTAATATCTCTGTTGCATAAATACTTTAACCTGACTTTTTTATTTAGATTTTACTTTAAAAAGTCTCATTTATGAGTAATTGTAAGATCAAACTAAAATTCTTATTTCCTCGGGAAGTCAAATTACAATCTGGAATTATCGAGCTTGAAATAACATTTACTGTTACAATTTCTGGGGATTAGCTCTGCGGCAACAGTTGTGGGGTAGAACTTAGTGCCTTGTTAACTAACTCTCGAAGCAATTCAACCCTCGACAATTTTTACTTGAAACTGCTTAGCGTTGCTTCAGTATCGAACTTGCTATTACCCCAAGCTGTGAGTATACTATTATTGCTTCAACTTAATTAAATAATACGCCTCGAGCAAATTCCATTTAATGATCGACATTAATTGTGTGTGAACACAAAATGTAAAAGTGACAGGAGAAGAAATACCGAATAAAGTAGGATAAGTTCGTAGAAGCGGAAGTAGGTAAATGAAGCACTAAAAAGAGGAAAATATAAAAATCGTTTTAAAATACAAATTACTGCGAAAAAAAAATATATAAATGTATATATAATAATATAATAGAAATAAGAAGGTAAATGAAGTACTAAAAAGAGAAAAATATAAAAATCGTTCGAAAGTACAAATTACTGAAGTTGGTTCTTGTCCGATGAAAATTGTAAGTACAAAGTTTTTTTAATCTCGAACCGGACAGAAATATGAAGGGAACACACTCAATGTTTCTCTATAGATTTTTAGCTTCGTCAGCTATAAATCTATAGCGAAACGTTGAGTGTGTTGCCCTCATATTTATGTCCGGTTCGAGATTAAAAAAACTTTGTACTTACAAATTACTGTGGAAAAAAATATACAAAGTGTCCGAGATTGAGTATGCTATCGTCAGTATATTTCTTATTAGTGAAGATAGAGATTTGGTTAAATGGGCAATATTTTGCAATTTTATGTGCTGCTTTAAATTCCATTTAGAAAATTTGAAAATTTCGAATAATTCCATGTTTAATCGTAAATAAAAACTGAAAATCGCTATTTTCTTTAATGTCTAATAACTTCTTAATTATAAGAAATATGGAAATGGTTTGATATAAAATTACTAGGTTTGATAAAATACAGCTAAGTTAAGCCAAAATAAAATTTAAGGTGGCGGCTTTCAAGATATTGATGACTGTCTTTATTTAAATGGACGCCATTAAATAGCATCTTTTTTTCTCATTTTTGGAAAAGGAAGTTACGCTCGTGATATGCATGTAGCGGATAATGCTCGCAGTATCCACTGATATCAACTCACTGGTATAAGATAATGAAGTTCTAAACTTCAGGAAAATGAGCAACTCGACAAGGAGTATCGATCATTAGATCTCGATAATACAAACATTTTAGGAAACGAGATTAATTACAAAAATAAATATTTTTAGAACTTTTTAGAATAAAAAACATAATGCGCCAATAATTTGTGTATATTCTATATAATGAAATAGAAACAGGACAGATTCAGTAAGCAACATTTATTGTGGCAGAAAATAGAAATATTAAAAATTTGACATAATTTGAAATTGTTGGACAAATTGGACAAAATTTTAGGAGGTTCTGATAAGTTTTCATAAAATGTGACTCTTGATACTCAGACAACATTTTTGATTTTCTAAGTTTTGGTCAAGATGTCAAGCGACAAATGGCGATTTTGTATTTAGCTCGTAAGATTTCGCACGCGGTATTTAATATAATCAAATTTGCTCTTGAATTTAAATTTGTGATTGAGTGAAACGAGTGTTTAAATAAAGTGTCTTGAATAGCAACAGCCGAAGAAACGTGATTGCTCTTTTTATTTTTCTATTTACGTTGGCTACACACGACGGTAAAATTTAATTATCGACTCATGAAAATTAATTCACTCATTGATAAAAACATAATTTTACCGTCTTGTATAACAAATAACTATTGCTGACACTAACACTATTCTTCCCACTGAACCATAATCGTCCTTAAATCGACCTCATTTCCATGGTCAGGCAATGGATCTTATTCGTAAAAGTTGTGGTCACTTGGCGGGCAACGGTTGAATTCAGCGCTAAACTTCATTTAGGTGATTATAACACTCGAACGATGTGGCGAATTCAGCACGTTCATTAATTAGTACGTAGGTAAATTTGCACAAAACTAACAGAGGTTAAGTTTACAGAACGAAACTTCATGAAATGCAATTCATTATTTACTCTGTATGGGTATGTGTTAAATTTTAGTGAGATTATAAGAAATTTGACGATTTTACAAAAGCACTTAACTCCGCCATTCAATATTTAAGATTTTTTTTAATGAAATATTACAATAATTGAAGTCGAGTTGCCCGATAAAAATTGAATAAAAACTTTTTAATCTTTAAAGGACACTATGGAAATTATTGTATTAATGTTTCACTATCGTTGATATCTTCATCAGGAATAAAGAAAAAAATGTGCAATCCTGCTCCCAAAGTTGAGCGTTAGTGCAATTTTCGTGGTGTCCGTCAAAGATTAAAAACAATATGAAATATGTACGATAGCAGTTAATGAAATCTGGGAAAGCATGTAAATGTAAATCCATCGATAAATACTTAATAAACTAACAAACTTATTTCCATCAAAAAAAAAACAAAATTATTGTGCTTCAACTGTTGTTAAAATGAAGATAGTTTTACTGAATGTATGCCATCTGTGTATGTGCCATTTGCATACAATGTTACTCTAGTGCCATTTGCGTACACGGATAGAATTGATTCCAGGTGAGGTAATCGGAGTAATAATTAATAGTGCCATTTGCGTACCTGTTGCAATGATCTAATATACACTTGTTAGATATTTAATATAAAATTTAAGAATTCTCCAATGATACTTTCAAAATTATGAACACAAAATGGTAAAGTCAAAAAGTCAACTCAACCCAACCCAGCTCGACTCGATGCTTTTCTCTGGTTGGTGAATCTTTTCAAAAGACATCCTGCTTCAAAAATACGCAGCGGATGTTATTAATCACTTGACTTTTGTCGAGCGCCCACCAACTAAACCCCTTTCCCCTTTTTTTCCACTTTCCTCTGCGCACGTTGTCTGTTAGTTTTCTCTGTATTCTTCCATCCTCCTCTCCCATCCTCTTCTTATATATTCCTTCCTCTTCACACCTCTTCCTTCCTCTTTTTTTCATCCTCGTCTCTCCTTTTCCATCCTATTCTTTCTCCTTTTCTTACTCCCCTGCGTCCCTCCTTCTTCCTCGCCAATCCCCTTCCCACTCCATCTCCTTATCAAAACTTCTTTCTACGCCTTAACTCTCATCTTGCCATCTGTTTTTCGTCTTTACACTCTTCTGCCATAATTTCTCTCAAAATATTTGTGACTACAAGCCACGCATCACATTTTCTTGACATTTGCTCTATTCTCTTTTCCTATCTCCATGTCCTGGACCAGCTTCGCTCTCAGGCGGATCTCGCATCTTGGGCACAGATAGATAGTGTGTTCTGGAGAGCCGTCCTTCTCCTCACAGTAGTGGCGCCTGACATACTCTCTCTTTCTTATTTCTTTCAGGTACCTCCCGAACATGACATGTCCAGTTAAAGCCGGCGTTCCCACTTTGGTTATAACAGTTGTCAAAGACCAGAATATTTACTTTTTATCTTTCTTGTTAAACAGATAATAATTATAATAAGTTATACGTGCATTTTCCGAAAACCATAAATAAAATCTAATATTATAATAAATTCTTTATGTGTAAAATGTCTCGTTAAAAATAACAAAGTAGTAAAGACAAATTAAGTCACCAGTATATTTTAAATTAATTCACGAAAGAAGCAAGTAAACAATATCGGCAAAACGATAATACATAATAATTTCCACGTGTATATTTGCGCGTTGTGTTTATGAGGTCTTCTAGAAGGTTACACAAAATCTGATCAGAAAGCTGCTTGCAGATTTCTATTGTATAGGATGACTAGCAAGTCGACGTATTCCTTTGAGAACGTGTTAGTAGAGCTCATTTGCAACTGATTTGACCATTATACAAAATGCAATAGTTTTCCAGATTATTTAATTTTTATGTTTTCCTTAGAAATATTCTACTACCATTTATCTAAAATTACTCAGACACTATAAAAGTTTTTCTTAATATTTATGTTTTCCTAGTTAGACTAAGTAATAGTGCGTGCTACGCAACAAGTGTTAAGTTAAAAACTTTAATAAATTTGAAATGCAATGGCTGAAAAGATACTTTTCTAAAAAAATCCAACCTACATGAACATATTCATTCTGATTTATTTCCAAAATGCAATCCAAAATCAATTGCAAATGAACTCTACTAACAACGTCCTCAAAGGAATACGCCGGCTTAACAGTCATTCTGTATAGTAACCAAAATTAATTCCTGTAACAACTTCATACTTATTGAGTTTTGCTTGAAAATACGTTGACTGTTATTGAAATATTTCAGACTTACTGAATTTTGATTGAACATCAGCATAAAATTCTAATTTTATGGAAATATTAAGTTTTGTTTTAACCCCTAAGGTTTAGTATTTTTTTCTGAATGAAATATAATGTTTTGACTCAGGCCTCACCAGACGATGCAGCTCAGTAACGATTGATTCCATGTCTAACTTACATTTTGTAATTCTAAACTTATCAAGTTTTGCGACAATGCTCTTCATTTTTTCTAACCTTTACAGGTATAATTAACAATTTCGATATTTACGTAGGACAACATAGCTACAGAGCCAGTTGACCTAAGTTTTTGGAAAATGCAATACAATTTAAAAAGAAAAGCAATCCAAAAGGAGTGTCAAAATATATGTAAATATCGATTTCTTAAATTAACAAAAAAAATAGCTTGGAAAACTTCTTCACATACAAGTTATCATTTTGTGTTCTGGATAGGTATTCCTCTTCATGTAGAAAAAAAAGTTCAAGTTGTTAGTGAATAGGAATAATATATTTTGTGTAAAACTTTCGTATGATATCGCCCTATTTCTGTAAAGCCCGCAATAGGCGATCATAAATTTCATGTAATTCACGTCAAATTTTTAACAAAACGTAAATTTAAATATGTATTGCAACGAAACAGATCAAATCTTACATATGAAAACTCATAGAAGTCCTATTTCATTGCTATACTTGTTAAAATTTACATTTTGTTAAAAATTTGACGTGAATTACATGAAATTTATGATCGTTTATGGCCGGTATAACAGACAAAAGCGAAAAAAGTTTGCAGAAGTCGCCGTCGAAGAGCTTCATACAATCACGTTATTTGTTCCCAAACCTTTGACGCTTTTGAAAATAGCTCCAGCTCGGACTTTTCGTTTCGTCTTTTGACTGATAACCATAACTGCTCGAAGCAAGTCTTCTTCAGCCACTTTTCACAACGTGCACAACACGTTATTGATACAGAGGGTATTACCCCATATACTCTGAAAACAGATTATTGCATCGTAACCAAATATTATTACGGGCAACTAATAATTTGTTTCATGTAATAATGTTTGGTTACGCAGTAATAACATAATCTGTTCTCAGAGTGTATGTAATACAAGAAATCAATAGCGAGTGTTTTTCCTTTCATAATTTTATCCGGTTCAAGATTTAAAAAAATCCCGTCTGGAAGAAGTAGCAGTCTACGGTTTTGCTGTTGCTGACGGTTGCCTGTGGGTGGTGGCTGCAGACTAGGACTTCAATTCCCGTTCTGTGGAAGATGACTTCCAGCATGCTTCGAATTACTCTCCAGTCCAGTCCGTCCAATCCGCAGCCTAATTTGGGGATGGCTAACTTCATCTGGTGGTTGTCTATTAGCTGTCTCCTCAGGCTATATAGGGCTCTCCACATACTTTGATAGTCAGGTTTACCGCTTGATGTCTTCTTAGTGACTAAATAATGCACGTGGCGCCTCCGATCTGCCGTCGAATCAATGATCTGCAAGCTCTTGCCTACCACGGGATGCTGTCTTCTTCAGTGGGCCAGACTGTACTCCAGTGGCACTTTAAAGAGATCTTGTTGCTTCTCCGTGGTCACTCCAAACCGTGCCTTGCTTCCTTCGGCGTGATGAGACATGAAGGTTTCGAAGTTCACTTCGGATACTTGCGCCCTTTGTACTGTCCCTTCATCTGCTTCTCCATGGTAAGGGGCTATCCGGTTGAAGTGGATTACTTTGGGCTTGCCATGGGGGACCTTCTTGATGCGGTAAACGACGTCGTTGATCCGTTTCATCACTTTGTAAGGACCTTCCGAAGAGGTCTGCAGCTTTGGGGACAGGCCTCGACGTCTTTGGGGGTTATAAAGCCAGACCAGTGCTCCAGGTTGGTATCCCCGGTGTTGAGCGTTGATGTCGTAGTGCTCCTTCATCCGATCGCTTGCCGTCTGTATATTGTGACGCACTTGGTTGTGGATGTCGTCCATTTTCCTGCGTAATTTGCTCACATAATCTTCGTCGGCAGAGACTTCGCCAGGCTTCACACCAAACTTCAGGTCGCAGGGCAGTCTTGGCTCTCGCCCGAATACTACTTTCGCTGGAGTCTCCCCTGTTGTCTCATGAACGGACGAGCGGTATGATATTATAAACAGGGGAGTGTACGTGTCCCAGTCCCTCTGATGATCGGAAATGACCTTGAACAAATGTCGGTTGATGGTTCTATTGAACCTTTCCACCATTCCGTCCGACTGTGGGTGGAGTGCAGTTGTTCTAGTTTTTCGTACGCCGAGCAGAGTACACACATTCTTGAATAATGCCGATTCAAAGTTCCTTGCTTGGTCTGAATGCAGTTCCATAGGTACACCATACCGACTGATCCATTCCCTGACAAGGACTTCCGCAATAGTGACTGCCTCTTGGTTAGGTAGGGCGTAAGCTTCAACCCACTTGTTAAAGTAGTCCATTACCACGACGATGTACTTGTTTCCACCATTCGTTTCTGGAAACGGACCGGCTACACCGATGGCAACTCTCTCAAAAGGACTTCCAACGTTGTACTGTCTTATGGGAGCCTTGCCCCGCCTGTGGGGACCGTTACTGGCTGGCAGACTGCACACTTTCTGCACCAATCCTTCACGTCTTCCTTGCTGTTCACCCAGTAAAATCTTTCGGGCACCTTCTCCATAGTCTTTTTAACTCCCAGATGCCCTCCCGAAGTTCCATAGTGAAGTTCCCTCAGAACTTCTGGCACCCTATTCGTGGGGATTAGTAACTGTGTCTTCTGTTCTATGCCTTCCTGATTCTCTATGCTTCGTATCAGAAGCCCACTATCCAACACTATGGAGTCCCACTGCGCCCAGTACGATTTTACGGACGGTTCACATGGTGCTACCTCTTCCCAGGTAGGCCTAGCGTCTCTGCTTTTCCACTCTAGCACTAATTTCAAATCCGGGTCGTTCTCCTGGTCTCTTCGCAGTTCTTCGCCTTGCAATTTGTTGTCAACAATGGCTGTCCTCGCAGTCGTGGCTACTTTCTCGTCCAAACGACTGCAGTGCTTACAGTCTTCGGCACAGGGTCTTCTCGACAAAGCATCGGCATTTCGATGGCTAGTTCCTGCCCGATGCTGAATTTCAAAATCGTACTCCTGAAGTCGTTCGATCCATCGTGCAACTTGCCCTTCTGGGTTCTTGAAACGGAGAAGCCATTTTAGAACGGCATGGTCGGTCCTCAGGAGGAAGCGTGTACCATACAAGTACTTGTAGAAATTTTCTATCGTTTTTACGACGGCTAGCAATTCCCTTCTTGTGACGCAATAGTTTCGTTCCGGCTTTGATAGGACTTTACTGAAGTAGCCGATCACCTTCTCTTGCCCCTCTTGTATCTGGGAGAGTACGCCACCAATCCCAACGTTGCTAGCATCTGTGTCCACGACGAACTTGCCTTTCGGGAGAGGATAACTCAGAATAGGAGCACTAATCAAGTACTGCTTTAGTTGTTCAAAACCAGTTTGACACTGCTGGTCCCATTCAAATGGACGACCTTCTTCAGTGAGTGTTGTCAACGGCTTAGCAATGTCTGCAAATCCAGGAACGTAGCGCCGATAGTAAGTGCACATGCCAAGGAAACTCCTTATTTGGTGTTTATTACAGGGAGTTGGCCAGTCTTTCACCACCTGAATCTTCACAGGGTCCACGGCGATTCCATTTCCATTAACAATGTGCCCCAGGTAATTCACTTCCTTCTGGAACAGGTGGCACTTCTTGAGGCTAAGCTTTAGTCCAGCTCCGCGAAGCCGCTGGAACACTCCTTCCAGTTTCCTTAGGTGGTCGTCGAACGTCTTTCCCACGACAATTATGTCGTCAAGGTACACCATGCACGTTGTCCAGGAGAGACCTTTTAGAACCGTCTTCATTAACCTCTCGAATGTCGCTGGGGCATTACATAACCCGAATGGCATGACTGTGAATTGCCACAGACCCATACCAATGGAAAATGCCGTCTTTTCTCGATCTTCAGGCGCCAGCTCCACTTGCCAATAGCCACTCTTTAAGTCCAAAGTTGAGAAGATCTTTGAGCCGGCCAGAGTGTCCAGGGTATCATCAATCCGTGGCAGGGGATAGCTGTCCTTCTTGGTGACATTGTTGAGTAACCGGTAGTCTACACAGAACCTGGTGGACCCATCCTTCTTCTTCACAAGCACTACTGGGGACGCCCACGGGCTGCTTGATGGTTCTATCACATTATCCTTTTCCATCTCGCGAATAATGCGTTCCGCTTCTCACGCTTCGCCAACGGTAATCGCCTTGGAGCTTGACGGATAGGTCTTTCTTCTCCAGTCTCTATTTTGTGTTTCACGACATCAGTTCTTCCCTTGGATCCATTTTCTACTTCGAATACATCTTGATAGCGGCCGATCAGATTCTTTGCTGTTGTCTTATGATCTGGAGTCAATTTCTGAGCTGTTGACATAACCATTTCCCATAACTTCATTGGGACTTTCGCTTCTGGCACGTTTGTTTCAAGTTGGCGGGAGATGGAGGACACCATGGTGCAGCTTTCCAAGATGGTTCCTTTCTTGATATTGACTGAGAAACAATTGACGTTCATCAGGCGGACAGGTACTTCCTTCTTCGCCGTCAACAACATTTTCCCAACGAGGACTCCTCCTCCAATCTTCTGATCATCAGTATTAGGTTCAATCATAATGACTTGCCCATCTTGAAAAACACCGTCCAGTTTTCGTCGACGATAACCACAGTCCTGCTGGGTAATACAACGTCTTCAGCGAGGACTACTCGAGCGGCCACGTCTCCTCGTTGATGTAGAACCAACTCCTCATTATTGACCGCCATCACGCCACGCTTTAAGTCAAATTGAAACCCGTGGGCACACATGACGTCCATGCCCAAAATTGCCTAGTCCTCTATGTCTGCCACCAGTGCACGGTGTTTTATTGGAGTTGAACCAATGGTGATGATAACCTCTACTTCACCGTGGACAGTTGCTGATGTTCCAGTTGCAGTTTTCAGTCTCTACTTGGTTGGTTCGGTGCGTCCAGATGACTTAATGACGTCGGGTCTTAGGATGGTCTTCGTCGCACCCGTATCCAATAACATGGTGTGAGTAATGTCATCAATGGTAACATCCACGAAGACACTGCTGGTTAACTGCCGTAGGGATATTACTTGGTTGGCTTTCGTCTTTGGGGGCCTTTGAATACGGATCGACGTTTGCCCCTCTGCATCGACCCGGCTTAGTTTAACTGTGGCTTCCTTGGATCCTGTCTGGGCTTTGGACATCGCCTGCGAACATGTCCTTCCTCCTGGCAATTCCAACACACCAGCGGCTTCGTCTGCTTGAAAACCTGTTCCACAATGCAGCGAACATCCTCGGCGGTGGCATACTCCCTGGGTCGCTCCATTATAGCATATCCCACCTTGGCGTTAGCGGATTCTTCCTCTTCTTCCTCTTGGAAGTCCATAGCCGCTCGCACCTTGACATGCCCTCTTGAAACTCGTCTCGCCGTTTCAAATTCCAAGGCATAAGCCAATGGGTTCTTGGACGTCTTCGGATGGGCCATTCTCAATGCCTGCTGGTTGTCTGGGTCACGGATTCCATCTATGAAGGTCTGCACCGTCAAACATTTGAGGAATGCAACAGGAGCTGTGGGATATGCCAACTGGGCCAGACGCGCTACGTCCGCTTCGAATTCCTGAAGACTTTCTCCGGATTTCTGATAGCGATTCTTTAACTGCGCATGGTATACCTCGGTCAGATGGGCCTGTTCGTAACGTATTTCCATCCTGTTCACCAGCTTGTTGAAGCCTTCTTGCTCCTCTGGCGGCATCGTCTGTAGCACATCGATAGCGTCCCCTCTCAAGGCCACAATTAACGAAGTGGCTTTTTCGCTGGCCGTCCATCTGTTCACCTTTGCTGCTGCTTCGAACTGTTTGAAGTAGTTGGGCCAAGAAGACTTTCCATCGAACGTTGGTGGTTTTAGTTTCAATTTCTAATTTTCTGCTGGTCTTTCCACAATTCGGGTTTTATTGTTTTCTAGTGTTTCTACTGGTGGCTGATCCCCGAACACTCGCAACCCCGCCATGATTTGTTCCAGATTCTTGATTTTGTTATCCTGCTGGAATATTATTTCTTCCAGATTTTCTTGCAGGTTTCTTGTTTCTTCCGATATTTTTACCACTAGTTTATCTTCGAGTCCTTTCGTCTGCTCTAGAAATTCATCCTTCAAATTTCCGGACTGTTCTAGAAGTTTCTCGTCGAAATTTCTGGATTGCTCTAGAAATTTCTCGTCTAAGTCCCTAGATTGTTCCAACAATTTATTTTGTAATTTGTCGAAAGTTCCAGATTGTTCTAGAAGCTTCTCCTCTAAATTTCTGGATTGTTCTCAAAGTTCGTCCTTGAAATTTCCAGATTGTTCTAGAAGCTTCTCCTCTAAATTTCTGGATTGTTTTCGAAGCTCGTCCTTGAATTTTCTAGATTGTTCTTGAAGTTTCTCCTCTAAATTTCTTGATTGTTCTCAAAGCTTCTCTAAATTTCCAGACTGTTCTTGAAACTTCTCGTCCAAATTTCTGGATTGTTCTCGAAGTTCGTCCTTGAAATTTGCAGATTGTTCTAGAAACTTCTCGTCCAAATTTCTGGATTGTTCTCAAAGTTCGTCCTTGAAATTTCCAGATTATTCTAGAAACTTCTCGTCCAAATTTCTGGATTGTTCTCAAAGTTCGTCTTTGAAATTTCTGGATTGTTCTCGAAATTCATCCTTCAAGATTTTATTAAAATCGGCGGGACCACACGAAATTTCGAAAAGGAACGTTTCTGGATCTTCACCAGCTGTCAACAAATCGCATCGGAGACGCTGCTGAAGTGCGCCTTTCAAACCACAGGTTTCTAGCTCTCGTTCTTCCAATTCGGTTTTTAATTCGGCCACTTTTAAGTCTTTCAACAACACTTTTCTCGTAGCCATTGTTTTTTTCCGATACTGTGCTTATTTAGTAATCTGATTAAATTTAATTTACTTTAAATTGTTTATTTATTTGCACAAACCCGCACACCGACACCACTGTTACGTTTCTAGGGTTTAAATTTATTTATTTAAACGAATAAAACACTCGATAAAAACTTAACCGTAATTTAATAAAGCTTAAAAACTAATTTATTTGTAACAATTTATTTGCACACTAAAATCTAACTTCGACGATCGCTGTTAGAATTCGACTGACTCCTAAGTCAACTGCGGCCGATTTTATATCCTTTGCTGCCATCTCGAATTTTCCATCGCTGGAAAATTCGAGTTTGTTCGATGGTGGCGTGACGGCCGATGACGCATAATAATGAACCGACTTCTTGACGCCTTCAGTGTGACGTAGTGCTGAGTGGCTTGCCACAATACCAAAAGTCCTCATCTATATCATGCCGGCTTCACGTATTATTCAAGGTCAAAAGTCAAGAGAAGTGGTTTTTCGCGATTATCTCGCTTCCGATTGGTCTGACAACAATTCGGATTATTATAAGAATTATATTTATATTTTGGTACTTAATATTATGAAACTCAAATGAGTCGTTTGGATTTTATAAAGTAGAACATTAAAGCACTCGAAATTTTATTTTATCAGGTTGGTGGCAACGGTCCGTATATGCTACATTCGTTCAAATCTCAAATTACAATTGATAACCTACTTCCATGTTATGGATGTTTGAAATTATCTTTATTTGTTGCAAATCTTAAATAATAATTGATAAATAAAATTATTATTATTATTATTAAACATAACTAAAATACTTTATAAACGCACAAAATGTTTAATTACAAACATAAACTTCAAATTGACAATTGTTGAAAATTATTTTAAACGTCAGCCATCAACAAAACAAAATTTTCTTACGTTAGCTTAGAAAAAAGGCAGATTTTAAGCTTTCTTCCATGTCCAAGAACCAAAATAGAAAAAATAATTTGCACTTATCCATTTTTTTTAAACTGGACGCGTGCGCTAAAATCACGTCTTATGAAACTTGTTCTTTAATATACTATTAAATCATGCGGAGCTTGAAAAGGTGAAACTTTTGAATAAAATATTTTTTCAAATATAAACATTTCTTTATTAAACTTACTATTGACAAATGCCAGCCGTATCAAAATCGATTTGTTTCGAAGTCTAAGTTAGCTATAATTTGATTAAACGCTTTAGTATAGTGGAAAAATAGTTTTAAAGAATGTTTCAAAGTCAAGGTAGATTATAAATGAGTTCGGCAAATTTAATTAAAAATGAAAAGGTACATTCTATTAAACGTTATTGACTCAAGTGCGTGAAAATAGGGGCCGTTTATACTTGCAAGTTTATTAGGTTTAATGAAAAATAAACATTAAAAATTAAATAACCCTATCTACTTAATTAGCAAAACAAATTTTAAATTCAATGACAATGCAAATAAATAGAGTTTCACATTACAGTTTTATTACAGCCAGACAAAGGAATGTGTTTCTTTCTCATAGCACAAGTTCACACGAGTGTCTGATTTTCTTCAAATAAACGAAATTACGAGAAAAAGATCTTACAATCTAGCTTAGCTAAGAGCGGAAGCATTTCACGTAGCGGCATGCCGAGTAAGTTTATAAATGAGATTCCATTAACTAGCCAGCCCCTATCAATTACTCTGAGGTTACCTCTTGCACGGAATCGATTATTGCCTCCGTTAATATGAAACGGTTACCCACCGAGTGTGTGATGAACCACATTGGAAAATCTACTTCCCGCCAAAATTTTCCGGGAAAATTCCAGCACTTCAAGTAATTTAAACTTGAACGTCGGAATAGGTAATTCGTTGAAACATCTAATTTCAAATAAAACTTCCACAATGCCTTTTCCTCAGTTTTAAAATTCACACAAGAAATAAGAACAACAAAGAAGCGCATTCATCACAGCTAATTAGATTTGGAAAGTTTTCTCGGGCGGAAGCGAAGACTTACCGTTCTTTTTGTAGAATATGACTTCGAGTTTCAGTTCGTTCTTAGATTCTAGGGCCTTGTCTATTTGAGTTTTGTGCTCGTCTTTGGTGTCAGGTCCGTGCAGGAATTTGCACGCACATCCCTTTTGCATAATTTGAGCCCTCGTAAAACCCGTAAGCTCACAGAAGCCATCGGAGCAATACACGATCGGGTAGAGCGTAGGAACCTGGGCATTTCCTAATACGAAGTTGCTGTCTGTAATAAAAGAGAATATTAATACAGCAAGGCTGAAACTACAGCTCTGTTTCTATTACTGTCTACTTTTATTAGAACAGGTCTCAGCCGTATATCCTTCTTTATGTCTTATAAAACAAAGATATACAAGGTGATTGTTAGGTCGACATATTCCTTTAAAGACATGTTAGCAGAGTTCTTTTGCAATTAATAGACTTAGCCATATCCATTATAAAAACAGAAAATTAATTAATACAATAAAACTAAATCCAGGACATCAATCCTGTCTTTATTAGATAATTGTTTTTCAAAAAGAGTAGGTACCTCTTTTCATCATATCTGTTACGGTCTGTTTTCTTGTCTCTGTTATAGTAATTTTATCGGAAAAAAATGTTTTGAATAACAGCTGGTGCCTCTTTTATTTTATTTTAATACTTCTTGTATGTTTAATGTAATATTAATGATTGTTTTAAGTAAATAAAGAATGACCAAATACATATTTTATGTACATACGTGTATACTTAGCTGTCACTTATGTTTAATGACCTGAGCACTGCTACCTATAAAGACTACCTCCTTGGAGAAACAA
Source organism: Prosopocoilus inquinatus (assembly GCA_036172665.1). Classification (NCBI taxonomy): domain Eukaryota; kingdom Metazoa; phylum Arthropoda; class Insecta; order Coleoptera; family Lucanidae; genus Prosopocoilus; species Prosopocoilus inquinatus. The sequence goes on from CM069870.1 coordinate 51,236,612, forward strand.
TTTTAATTCTAATTGTACATCCAATATAAAGGAGGCAAATGAAATGAAATATTACATTAACAAATTTTATAGCTAATGACACGTTAGAATATGTATATATTAAAGTGTACGTGAAAATTCAATGTTACAAGAAAGTTGCGTTGTCAGATGATGTTTTAGACCTATGAATGAATCTCAGCTTTTCCAATTCCCGTCTTTAAATAAGCAAAAAAACACTTCCATATTTTAGAAAACCTACGATACATTTAGAATCTGTGAACATTATTTAAGTGCAAACCATCGAGATAAACACGATTAAATTTAAATCGGCAATATTTACGCTATTCCGGTAATGGCCACTTAAAATGTAATAATTTCGGTTTCGTGAGTGCGCCATTTATTTCTTAAAATAAATGGACACGTATCCTACGTATAACGGCGCCGTTTTATTTCATTCCAGACCTAACGATAATTGGTTATCGTTCGTTTTGATATTGTTACGATCGGTTTGTGTGTATACGTTCAATTTGAACGTTTACGCACAAATTCTCGACGCAATTACGTTCGAAAAATACACACGCATGCACAAACATATAAAACATGTTGAATATGTGCGGACTTGTATATATTCGTTTTCAATTGTAATTTAAAGCTTATTGCGCGATTTTGAAGCTCGCTTGTAAACGTATAATGCTTGTTTATTATTTCTGTTGGCAGAAATACCTTTGCAATATACGAATTCATTCGTAAATTTTGGTTTGTGTGTTGTAGTTTCATACTAGAATTTCTAAAACTACCCCTGAAAATTATTTAGTTCTTTTTTCTCAACTGATTATACTGGGTGTCTCATAACCTACGGAGGAGATTAAAAAGGTGGCTAGAGGAGATCAAATTAAAGCTTTTTTCTTAATTCGCTTTTGACCGAAACCCAATAATAAGAAAGTTACAACAGTTTAAAATTTAAATATTTAAGAAGCAAATGTTCACTAACCACAGTATTAAATTACTTTTAAATTCAAATTTGTAGTGTCTAAGAGTTAGTTGAACAATGTTTAGTTAAAAAAGTTAATAAAAAATTAGTACCTTAAAAGTTACACGTATTTATTTCTTTCTTTTAATGCTCAAAAACTGGTGTCCATTTTATTGAGAGCCGCTGACTAAAACTAAAACAAGTTCTCATAGAAATTTACTTAAATGTCAATTCCTTTAACTGTCAAAGTAAAGGTAATTTATCTGTAAGTAATTCATTCAAATAAAATGGTTAATTATTCTAATGAGGAATACATGGACATGATCCAAATATATGGAGCTGCTGAACAAAATGCTGTACGCGCAAGACTTATGTATTTGGAAAAATTTCCAAATCGACAAATACCTTCCGAAAACACTATCCTTCGCGTGATTCAACGAGGAAGTGAGACTGGGAAATTACAACCCTCAAAAGGTCATGGTGGTGGGAGATTAAATGTGCATGATGCTAACGTTGAAGAAGGAATTTTAGAAATGGCAAGCGCAGATCCTACAAGTACACGGGAAATTTCCCACCAAGTTAATGTTTCTCGGTCCTTTGTTTCTCGCACGTTGAGCATGAATGGTTTGCACCCCTACCACTTCCAAAAGGTGCAAGGACTAACTCCAAATGATTATCCGTTGCGTCAACAGTTTTGCGAATGGCTACTACATCGTACTAACAGAGACGCGGAATTTCCAGCGAATGTACTGGTAACAGATGAATGCTGCTTTACCAGGAATGGGAGTCTTAACTTTCACAATTTTCACGTATGGGCTGATGAAAATCCACATGCGCTCCGCCGGAATGCCTTTCAGCAACGTTTTAGCTTAAATTTGTGGGCTGGGATTGTGAACAACGCCCTTATGGGGCCGTTCGAATTGCCACCACGCCTGAATGGTGATTCTTATTTGCAGTTTTTACAGGAAGTTCTGCCGGAACTCCTCGAGGATGTTCCTTTAAATGTGCGGCGGAGTATGTGGTTTATGCACGATGGCTGTCCTGCGCATTTTAGTCGTGCTGAAAGAGACTATCTTGACACCATGGATTTATTTCATGCCCCCCACATAGTCCCGATTTAAACCCACTTGATTTTTTCTTATGGGGATATATGAAAGAACGGGTGTATGCCACTGAAGTTGATACAATCGAAGAATTGGGCCATCGCATCAACGTTGCTGCTGATTACTTACGCGACCATTTTCCACAAGTATCAGGAAACTGGATTCGTCATGTACAACTGTGCGTTGAAATGCAGGGTCAGCATTTTGAGCAACATCTTTAATTGTTTAAGTTTTAATAAAGTTTAGAGTTTATTTTTTTTTTTTTTAAGTTTTATTAATTAAAAAGGTTTCTGCTTACTGCTTTTGCCATTATTTTTTGTTGAGTACATGATTACATACTTTAAAATTAAAGATTTTAGAAAAATTTTTGTTAGGTCAAAAAGCGATAGTAAGATGTCGCTATTTTATATGTTTAAAATTAAAGTAACAGCGAACTATCAACATATTATGTAGGCACTAAGTTACCTTGGAAACGTAAACACTTTATTTCTAACTATTTTTTTCCCATTAATTTCAGCGGTAGCCAACATGTAGTCGGAAGTTTTTAAGAAATTTAAACTGCTGTAAATTTCTTATTATTGGGTTTCGGTCAAAAGCGAATTAAGAAAAAAGCTTTAATTTCATCTCCTCTAGCCACCCTTTTAATCTCCTCCGTAGGTTATGAGGCACCCAGTATAACCGCTGTTGAATACTGTTGAATACCCACAATTGATGTCATATACATGATGCTGCATTTTGAAACGCAACATAGGAAATTAACAATTAACAATTAAATTTAAATTAACATAGGATATCCTTTCACAATATAGTTGTTAACATTGTTCCATTTTAGATAGTAACCTAACGTTTCTTGCTGTACGCAAAACGCAAACTTTTTTATCGGAAACTGTTGTTGCTATATCAACAATAATGTGTAATACGGAAGTAACTAATTGACGTATCAAACACAAAGTTATAATATGATGCTCATGTTTACCTATAAACACTTGTCTGTCTAACTATTTTTTGGGTATAAATTCAAAAAAGTATTTTTATAACTACATCTAAACTGGGTTCTTCGATCAACCCAGTGTTTGTGTATTCGTAAAGATCAATGTTCCAATAAATTTGCTTGCGATTAAATTAAGATACTGATCCTACTGTTGAGTCCGGGTGTCTCTGACCGACCGACCTCCCGATAGAGTGCGGAACAATTCGATGCGTTTTCTAGAGCAAACTAACCTACTATACAGGCTGTTCCTTTACTGTGTGCAAATAAGAAAATCTCAGTATAAGTACGCGAAATGCTATCTTCTGCGGGTATTTTTTGGTGGCTATCGTATCATAGCCAAAAAATTTCGGATGGACCACTTGTTTGGAACTGTTGAAATGTGCGAGAAAGATAGGAAGGTCAACTTCGCCTTCCTCTCGGTATGAACACGCCCACCGACACCGCACTCGATGTTCAACGCAGAGTTTCGTAATAATAATCACCGATATCGTTTATTAATTATTTTATTTAAAATTTTAATTCACTGAGCGAATTAATATGTTTTACAATATCAACTATCGACGAATAAATCCTAAAATTTATGCACCAATTAGGCAAGCGCATTAAAAATCTTCCTCCTTCACCCTTTTACGTAAATAAACTTTCGCTGCAATCTCGGTCCTAGCTATGAAAGTATTACTACTTACGATGCTTGGAAACAAAGTAAATGTAAAATTTATATAAGTCATTTGAAAATAATATGGAAAGAGAAATTACAATTTCTTTGTACTTCGCTTTTAATTTGTTCGGCAATTACGAACCGCAGGTTCTTGAATTGCACTAAATTTTCATTTAATATTTGAACTGGTAATTACTTGCAGTGAAGTTAATTTAAATTGTAAACGGTTCGACGGACCAGCTGATCGGAGCGTTACGAGAGTTACGTCGTTCCTCCTTGAGATCCAGGAAGGCACTGACCGTGGCCTACTTTAGCTGCGGGTCGTAATTGAAGAGGCGCCCATGGTCCACTTTTAGATATGCCAGCAGTTCTCAAACGGTTTAATGAAAATCTGCCACTGCATTTTTCTCGAAAACTATTACATTTATGTTAAGAACATATCAGTTCAATCGTTGCCATTCATGGTGATACGTGGGCTGCTGGAAAAGTTTCTGGAAACGGTATGAAAAAACGCATATGAAATTTGGTAAACGGTATCATGGTTTTTCGAGGTATTCGCCTTTGACGTCAATACACTTTTGCATACGCTCGAACCAATTTCTAAAGCACGTTTTCCACTCTAAAGATGGTACCTCAGAAACCAGTGTCCGGAATGTTTCAACAGCTGCTTCAGCCGACGAAAATCGCTCACCATGCATTTTATTTTTGATATTTGGGAACAAAAAGAAATCATTAAGTCATAAATCAGGTGAATATGGACAATGAGTCATTAACTCAACATTTTTGTAGGACAAAAATCAACTGTTTAACGGGCTGAGTGAGAGCTGGCATTGTCATGATGGAGAATAATTCGTCGATTTCGATTGTTTCTTCTTATTTGATCGATGACTTCCGGCAAACAAATTGTAGTATACCAATCAGCATTCACGGTTTTTCGATCCTCTAAAGTCACGGTTGCTACATGTTCAGTTAAACCAAAGAAACAAACAATCATTTGCTTCGCTGCACTGGGTGAACGGACAACTTTTGTTGGTTTTGGTTCACTTTGAAATACCCAAACGGTAGATTGTTGTTTACTTTCTGGCCCGTACGAATAGATCCACGTTTCGTCACCCGTAACGATGTTATAAACTAAATTTGAACGACCTCCATTGAATTTCTTGAGCATTTCTTCGCACCATTTGACACGACCCTGCTTTTGCGCTTCTGTTAAATTGTGTGGGATCCAACGACTGCAAAGCTTTCGTACGTTCAAATAATCATGTAAAATCTGGTGCATTGCTTTCATGTCAATGCGTAAGGATGCTTGAATCTCACGGTATTTCACATGTCGATCTCGCTCAAGCATTTCACGCACAGTATCTACATTAGTGGCAACAACAGATGATGATGGACGACCTTCACGAAATTCGTAACTGAGAGAGGTACGTCCACCCTGGAATTCGGCAAAACAATTATAAACACTGCTCCTTGATGGTGTTTCATTTCCAAAAGCCAAATGAAGCCGATCGAGGCATTGTTTCGGCGTTAGACAACATTTGAAATCGTAAAAAATCATGGCACGAAAATTTTCACGCGAGATTTCCATGTTTACACAAAATTACTGTTTCTCAAATGCTGTACAAACAAAACTAGTTCACTTGGATAGGAACTGTCAATAGAATTATAGGCGAAAAACGTCAAATTTTTCAAATATGACAGTTGATAAACGCTAAAAGTTCTAGACCTACTAGATTCCAGAAAATTTTCCAGCAGACCACGTATATTGCAGGTTTCAATATTTGCACACAGTAAAAGAACACCCTGTATGAAGGGAAGGTTGGCGAGCAATTAACAATTCTTATTTAGTGGGCAGAGTATTTCTAGTGTATTCTGTTGTGTAGGCGTTTGTGTTTTTAATAAAGTGTTTAAGATTAGACGAGAGTATTATTTACGAACCCCGAAGCAGTAACAATACGATTTTTTCCGTGGACGTGTACATATCACTTGAAAAATGACAAAAATATAAAATGAAACTTATACTGAAAATCCTTCGCTTGATCATTAAGTCACGTATGCAGCTCGGCCAAGCGATTTGAAGTTCCTGAAAACATGTGAACTGAAAACAATCATAGTATATTTCCCTACAAATTGCGCCACAAGGTACACTAACCTAGGGGCCTCAATCGTTTGGTTGAGCTATACTTCGCTCTACAATAAATTTACGGTGCATCCTGCATGTTATTACATTTTTTGATTCCCCATTCAATTCCGCGTTTTTTGTATTCACATACAGTTCAATTACAAAATTTATTACAAATTACACAATACCATTATAACAGGTTCATCATTAATTTGTTTTATTCTTTTAATATTAAAAGTTGAAATTATTAAAGAGCAAATATTAATCGAGGAGATCAAATTAGTCACACAAACGTTTTCAGACGGCATCGCACAGGCAGAATTTTAAAATCATGGCGAAAACCTCAAGAAATAAAGTCGCTTAAATATATAAGCAATATAATACATGTTATAAGCAATAGCAAGATTGCTTTCGATCACATGACCATCATGAATCAGTTACAACAGAACAAAGTTTATTCTTATTTATCAAATATTTATTTTCGAAATGTATTCAAAACGTGAAGGTATGTACTTATTTATTTTTGTTATAAGTAATTTTGTTTCTTTTTTATACGGTCGTTTTGGGAGATCGTATATTTGTATCACAAAATTACATGTTTTTGTAAAAGGTTATATTTTGTCATTTCAAAATGTTCAGGATTCATCCCAATCAGACGGCTTTACAACAGTCATAAAAAATTTGAATTCCTATACTAATCAGTGCAAATGTTGTAAATGGCCACCCCTTAATAAAACGCATGATTCTAATCGTCTCATCATTGATTGCCTCACACATCCAAAAATTTTCGGAGTTTTTCGTAAGTCATTAAAACCTTAAACCCCTGAATTATTCGATTGCTTAAGTCGTTCTCAGAGAATACAGGTGAGACACTTTTTGTTCTGCAATATTAAGAGCGCTCGAAAATAATAAAAAAATCTTTGAAGTTATACTTTTACACTCTGTATCTCGGAGTACAAGCATTTCCGGACAAATGTTTACATAAACGCTTTTTATTAAAATATCGCAAAGAATTACACTGTGAAGTTGCAATGCGTACACAGGAAACATCCTACAAATCAATCGCAACAAGCATAAAAAATTATTTGAAATGCATGTACATTAAGTGTCAAAAATAATAAAACTTTCCAATGGCGCTAGCAAAGTTGCACCTTATGGTTAATATGATTAAATTTTATTATTGATTGCCCACTTGTGCTGAAAACAAAACAAGTCAAACTTAAAAATATTTTCTTTAAATTACTCTTAGTTCCTTTGGATATAATGCATCTTTTCGTTTTTCATGACGGCCACGAATAAATTATTTCCTAATTGAAATGAAAAACTCGTCTGTATAATCATCATATTTCACTACACTTTTTATTGTTTTGCTGCCCTTAGTTGATCTACTAATGCCATAATTTGCAATCTTTTCTGATCTGCGCAAATCGAAGTTTAGGAGTGAGGTAATCTCGGATTTTTTGAAGCAAATGCTTTAGGTATGTTACATTTCAAAACGTGCCAACAACTCTTCATCCACCGAGTTTCGTATTTATCTGGCAACACTGTATGCCGTTGCTTTCTCCGCACTTACGATGCAGGTTGAAATTATCTGACCAAATATGGTCACGGGCAATTTCATTGGTTATTCAGGTATGAAAGCCGTATTCGACCCTTCAGCTGACTGGCTGGTATTTTTAGCTTTGCAACGCATTTCGCCGTTACTTTTCATTCGTTTTTTTGCTCTCGCAGGCTAAAGGTGTGTTGTTGAGTTGTGAATTTAACGTAGTTCTTATTCGAATTTAGCAGAACTTATCTACGGCTCCACCGGAATCTTCCTTTACACCATCAGCGAGTTTTTGGGTAGTTTAAAGCCTCATTCGAAGCCTGAGCAGTTAGTAAACTCAGGTAAAGGAATGAATTGCGTGTATCCATTATGGACGGTAACGGCACTCTTTCTTTTCTTTTTAGGCTTTCAGTTGCAGTTTCAGTTTTAATCTCGCTTTATACCTTCCTGCTTCAAGTACGATACTATCTCCTGGTAGTTAATCGTTTTATTCACTCGACTTGAGTTCACACCGAGACGGCCCCGAAATTTCCTAGGCTCACGTCGAAACTCTCCCGCTCTCGAACATACCATCAGGTGACTACCCAACCGCCTCCGCACCGGGAACATAACCTGACCACCTCACCGACACGTTTGACATTCAACTTAATGTTAATCATATGTTTTCTTTTTTACTTAAAGATTTTGATATCGCGTTTCGATGAATGCATGCCCTTTACGGAGAGCGAATTTCGGCTGAACTCATAAATTATCGATACGTTATACGTATGGTTCAAGCAACAGTAATCATAACGTAAGACTTATTGTTTACTTTCGTTTTATCTACTGATACCGTGCATAGTGTCTGTATTGCGTGTTTGTTGTAACTAAATAAAGTCCGAATTTTGTAGATTTATGTGTCTCGTTCCTATTCTACCTTCGTCTGCGAGTGAGGTATGTGTAGCCTCAAGTTTTGTTTGGGACCTTCTGCAATCACTAAGTCAGTCCGGAGACGCTGACGAGGTGATTTTAAGCAATCAGCTTGAGTTGAGTCCATACTGGCGCCCGAATACCTTACCATCATAATATTATCCATCCCCATTCTCGCTGTAGCTAGCCGAGGGGAAAAACTGGTGAAAGATCCAGCGCAGACTTGTCACCAGGTCCAGGTAAGAGTGGAGGCTGTTCGTTCTAGAGTAAATTCGGTGACAAGTATTATTAAATGCTTCATTTTATTCATAGAATGAGTATTATTTATAATTGTGAATCTTTGGTTCCAATCGAAACAAATGCTTTTACTCAAAGCTCGAAACAATTGCTTGGAAATATTATTCATGTATGTTGAAGTATTTACTTCACAATTTTTTAGTAAAAGCATTTGCCACATTTTATTCATCACACTCATGTATTTGTCAAAGTGTACCAGTTTTCAAAGGTCGCAACTGTACATACATATACATATCTCTATAAAAATCAATTCTTGACAGTAATTCGTTTTCAAGTAAAGACGTCAATAGTTCATTGAATTTTTTATCCATCCTGTACACGTTACATTTGACTCTAAAATTAATACATTTTTCCTATGTGGTTATTTTTCAAGTTAATTTACGTGTGCAGAATCTTTACTTATAATATTTTTTCAAATGTCACTTACATGTTCTTTAGCACTAATTTTGTAAAAATAATGGATATTTGCTAATTTATAAAGTCTGGCGATTATGGAAGTATTTGTAGCACACACTGAAAACGATTTGATACTTTATAGGTATCTACTAATAATGTCGGCTTACCAAGGATGGACATCATTTCTGAGATATCCTGTGTATGATGTTTTTTTGAAAAAAAGCTCATATCATAGCAATGCGAAATTGTTCTTATTACAGTTTTGCTAGTCATAAATAGGTACATCATTTTCAATATTTTCTTCTCTAAATTTCCTAAACATTTGTTTGGTTTCGTCTAGACACATTTTTTTCTACTTTTTAAACTGCATTTCTTTCAAAAAAGAATTCTCATGCGACTCTATAACACTTTAATGCAAATATACAATGTGGAATATCTTCTTTTGAAACGTAACAAAAAATATATTTTCATTTAAAAAATTAAAATTTTATTTCTTTTGCAACGGTATTCCACTGTACAAATAAATAAACAACTCCAAAATGTGGCAAACTTATAACATTCGACATGTCCCAGCATTTTTGGAGAAAGAAAATATTTAAGGTGTTTAAGGCTTTTTATCCACACTTTAAGAATGTGATTCGTATGTTTAATTTTTATTTACTCCTCACTTAAACCTAAAATCTCCATAATAAGCTTCTTTTTTTATTTCCTGAAGTACCATCAATCGTTTTTCATAATTTTGAATAGTTTTGAATAAAATTTTTCGGAATTCCACCTGTGTGAGGCAGGATTAATTTCTTTTTGATGTTAACCTTATCGATTAACATTTGCTCGTTAAAAATTTCAACTTTTAATTTTAAATAATTAAATTAATAACGTACGTGTTATTCTGGTAATGTGTATTTTGTAATAAATTGTGTAACTGATTATTAGAAACTGAAATGTGAAAAGAAAAAAGTTAACGTGAGTCAGAATTTATACCATGCAAAAGACTAGAACCATAGTTACAAAAGAGCACTGTATGTATACTTATAAAGGCTAGAATGTGTTGTTTTGAACTTAATCAATTTTATTTCATTTATGTATTTCAATAATTAAAAAAAATAGAAAATTGTATATTTGTCTGTTTGATCAGAAAATTGAAGTAGTTGTTTTCTGATAGATAAAAGATTAAGGGTCTGTTTGAATGCCGATACAAACTCATGTACGCGTGAAAACGAATTTACTTTTTGTGGCAATATACAGCAATTTGTTACTTAAATAATGATATTAAACTATTAATGATCAATTAAAGATTGGTGCTACAGAGTCATATTAATTAATAATGATCAGATAAATAAATAATGGGCACCTAAAAATTGATAAAAATTTGTAAATATTTTATGCCTTAAAAGAACAACTAGTCATAAAAATCTTGTAGCACCATTTTTCATACTTTCATTGATATCTTTGATATTTAAAAAGAACAAAATTCGAACCAGAAATAAAGTAATTAGAAAAATAAACGGTGCTGTTTTGAACGTAATTTATGGTAGAGAACTACTGACATCTGTGTCTTCAGGAAGAACTACAACAGGCTCCGCCTTCTTCCCTTGAGTGTGGGAGTCGCGCGTAAGATTTCTAAATGCCCGAGTAATTTCGGTACAAAGTATAAAATATCATATTTGTTAGCTTATAAAGAGAAAAATTGGTTTCATAATGATAATGTTCTTATCTAATCTAATCGAACTATTTTTTTGAAATATGTACAGAGAACTACTCAAAAAAAAAAAATAATTTAGAAAAATATTTTATTATCTTTATAATAAAAATTAAGGGTAAAGGAAAATATCATTTTATTGTAGAATAACAAATCGAAAAAGGTAACCGAAATTGAATATGGATGAATATAGGAAAAGTCGTTTAGGATTACCTTTTCGTTAGCTTATTTATAGAACGATATATTATTTTTCTTCTTCTTCGCAGAGTTTCTACCCACTAAGTACTATGATTATTTTAACAAAAACAGAGCGTTCCGCAAAATGGTGGCAGTATACATAATGATTTTGTACAGGAAACACCTCAAGTAGATTTAGAAACATTTTGTTGAAGCTATATATATATACCTAACAAATATTTAAACAATAATAGAAAATCACAACGACATCAGAAAAAATTATTAATTTGCTCCAAAAGTGTTAAGTTATTTAAAATATTTCATATAAATATGTGTCCCAAAAATGTTATAATCTACACCATCTTATTTCAATTAACAATTTGATAATACTAGGTGTCTTAAAACGTACGAAGGAGATTGATAGGGCAGCTGTAGGATATCAAAATAAAGCTGTTTTCTTAATTCGCTTTTTGGTGCGACTGTGGTCAAATTTAAGCTCTGTAAGTAAAAACGATACACTCGTTTATTCAACTACGTTTGTTCTATTTATTCTTTTCGCGTGTTAGTTTCCCTTTTACTTGTATCAAAAGTGAGACAAAAGTTGAAAAAGAGCAGATAGAGTAAGGAGTGTTAAATAAACGATATCACTTCCACTTACAGAGCTTAAATATTTAACTAACATTTGACCAATAGTATAAAATATACAGTGATCGCCAAAATCCGAAAAATCAAGACGAAATTTAATTGTAAGAAACCCAAATAACAATATTATTATTAATTTTAATTACGTCGGTATTTTTACAACGAATAAATTTTAAGTAGAAGGTTTTTTTAATCTCAAACCGGACAGAAAAATGAAGGGAAACACACTCAACGTTTCGCTATAGATTTATAGCTTCGTCAGGAGTGAAAAAAAATAATAATTAATTTTTTTTCACTCCTGACGAAGCTATAAATCTATAGCGAAACGTTGAGTGTGTTTCCCTTCATTTTTCTGTCCGGTTTGAGATTAAAAAAACCTTCTACTTACTATTTTCATCGGACAAGAACAAACTTCAATTATGAATAAATTTTGTTAACAAAAAATCAAAACTATTCTTAGGTAAACAAGCTAATGAAAGTTGTACTTCCAACAAGTACATTTTCTTTGTAAAAGTATCAGAAAACAAGTGACTGTCTGCTTTCCCAGATTTTCAATTGTTTTTATTTTATTTTTTAATGGAACACTATGTTGGATCTTCTTTTAAAGCCGAATAATACATAAATTATTATGTAAACAGCGTTTGATATTCACCATATCAATTGATACGGTCTTATATAAATTTGTATAGTCTTCAGCAACTGTAGAGAACTGGAGTACGATTTAATAACAATTCAAGTCGGTTGCCGACCGGCAATTGAAGAGACATGCATATTAACTTGATATCATACTTGATAGGGATTGCAAGTTGTTACGAAACTGTTTACAGAATACCGATTTTGCAAGGTCACTTGATTCATAGCAATAATTGTTACGTATCAAGTCCATATCAATGCTACAGAGTAGACCCCATACACGAGAAGTGCATCCTCACAATATTTTGGTGTGCGTTGAAAAAGGAGAATACAGAAATTATTTTGAAACTGTCAAAGTTGTCTTAACTGTTTTGATTAATCATTTTTTTTTAGTTTGGTCCATGTTAAAAATGTGTTAAATGTAGAAGAATGGGATATGTTAAACATTCTGAACATAATGCATTGATAAAGAAAACGTAATATGCACGAAAGAAATTAAAATAAATGGAAATCTCGAAAACCGGACAGTAATTTCTTTTCTTATTTCTGCTTCCCTGAAACTTTTCCAATTTGAATTACCTACTTCGTAAAAATTCAAATAAGAAAGATAACTACTGCAACGACTTCCTGTGAGCGGCCTGTATACATGTTTATATGTTTTTTTATTTATTTTGAACTATAGAGGGCATCTCTGAAGTAACTTACTTCTTGGATATTTATTCATAAAATTCTAAATCTCGAAGAGCAATCTAATATTTAATAAGTTTTGCTATCACGTTGACATTTCTAAATTACAATTTTTTATTAATTTTTGACCGAAATAAACTATTAATAAATTTAACGTTTGTTGGAAGTTAAAAGTTCATTTCATCGTGTGGCCAACAGTGTTAAGAGCCACAAATTAAAAAGTTCGTTCGACGTGCGATTGATAACGACAGTATACGATGAACCCTTCTTGGCCCTGCCCTTCAACGTATTTCCCCCTGTACGGCTGCCCCGCCAGAGAGTTATTTTTGTTTAAAACATGTTTAAAATTGACCCTAAATTGAACAATGTTTTAAACAAAAAAAAAACACCTGTTTAAAACAAATTTTAAATGTTTAAATTGCCCTTACAGCTTACATAAAAAGATATATATTATTATTATTATTTGATATTTGTGTAAAAAGAAGAATTTATTAAAATTCGATCTCTAATTAAAAGAAAGATGAAAAGTTTGTAATGTTAGATTATGTATCCAATAAAAACTAAAATCAAATTCAATCTAAAGAAATATTTTTTTCAAATTACTTGATCGCATTAGAACTAAAATACATGACTCGTGGCTTTCAAGACTGGAAAACAAAAATTCCAAATTTGTAAAAATATTCCATTTAAAATAACAAAGTTGATATTACTTCCGGCAAAACCGAAAGTCCAGTAGGTATATGTCTGAAAATTCAAATTCAATTTTTGTTAATTTATCGTTTTCAAATTTTCAACAAATCTTAAAATTCTAGAAGAGCGAATATATGGCCTCGGGACACATGGTAGAAATTCAGTGAAGACAAATGAAACGATAACGTTATAAATAGTTTAAACAGCGACATCCTACGATCACTTTTTGACCTAACATTGCATTATCATTGACAAATTCAAGCCAGTTTGCTACATAATAACTCATCCCGTAGCCAACAGGGAAGCGGATGACCCAGTATGTTTCAAAACTTAATGTAATAATAAAAGGTTAAATATTGAAAAGGTAGTTTAAAATTGTACAATATAAGTATTATTCTAGTGATCAGTAAGAATTAATGAATTGATTATAATCAATCTAATGCAATTTAAATTTAGTACAAATTAGAGCTACAGTGTAGTCATCACGTCACAGCTCAGCCACGCATTGTCTACAATTATTAAAACAATTGATATGAGAACAAAGTAAGGTTTAAAGTTAATCTGTCAGTGAAATACAGACCCTAAACAATTAATTTCTGGTTACACAGTATTACGTTGCAAAAATAAAACACATATATCAAACGTGGTCTTCTTTAGCTTAAAACTAAAAAAAATAATTTAAAACATTAACAAAAAAACATGTTTAAAACTTAAAAATAAATCACTTATATCAAAAGAGTTCTTTTTTGGCTTAAAATTACAAAAAATGAATTTAAAACATTATAAAAAAAACATGTTTAAAACATTTTATTTAAAATAGATGGTATGTTTTTAATTCTGTGTTTTAAACATGTTTTAAACACTATGTTTTAAACAGTTTGTTTTAAAGTTTCCAACCCTGAGCCTTAACCTGTATTTTACGAAGATCATACAAAGAACCAACAGAAGTTATAAAGTTTTCGACAATGTGTAACTGCATTTTTTTAATCATATTTTTCTTTAAAATTAAGGTTTTAAATTTCTAATTCCGAGAATTTATTTTAATGATTTTCCACTTAAAAATATTATTTTACTTAACAAATTATTGGTAAATTCTGTACACATTCAGGGAATACTATACAAAACAAGTACTTTTGAATATTCACCTTTTATTTTCCTTCAGAAAAAGAAGCAAAGCAGTAATTTTAAAAAGTCGATAAAGCTTCCGCACATAAATCTCTTTTTAATTTATAGAACTAAAGGCGAATTTGTGGATCAGAGGGAGAAGACGAGCGCATTAAGTTTTATATTACGTATTGATTTATTGTTTCCCATCATCACCTTCACTGTGATGGAATTTCATCCGCAAGGCAAACATTAAAAAAAATAATGAACAAGAGCTCGTTAAATATCGCCAGCTGTTCTGGGGATGAGAGCGGGTTGTTTATGTGGGACGTCTACTAATCGCGTAATTGTCGGACGATGCAAATCCAATATTCGTGTAAAATGGATGGGCAGACTTTAAATTTTGCCAAATAAACTAGTAATCACTGATTTGGACGTTTGTAACTAATTTGCTTTATGCGATTTTAAATCGTATCTTATTAATAGAATTTTCT
This sequence comes from Prosopocoilus inquinatus, assembly GCA_036172665.1. Lineage (NCBI taxonomy): Eukaryota > Metazoa > Arthropoda > Insecta > Coleoptera > Lucanidae > Prosopocoilus > Prosopocoilus inquinatus. The sequence goes on from CM069870.1 coordinate 51,251,709, forward strand.
TCGAAGAAGCATTTTCTATTACATAAGCATCCATTACAGCAAAGTTACATTTAAACTAAAACAGTAACGGAGACTGTGGTTTAAGAGATAATTGAAATTAACCTCCGCCCATAATAATTTTTATATCCGTAGATACGTATTTCGACAGCTACGCTGTCATCTTCAGTAAACTACCAACTTAAAAGCACTAAAAAGATCTAAAAACAACTTAATCATCCTAATAAAATCATAAAAGTGTTAAAACTAACAACAATCTAATCATGCTAAAAGACATACAGGGTGCTCCAGAGCTCCGTAAAAGTTCCATAACTTTCTTGCTATTCCAGGTATTGACTCAATTTTTTTTTTTTTGCATAATAGAAGCGGTTCCTTTACACATTTTAAAATTATTTTCGTTTATATACAGGGTGTCATTTAACATTTCTGTTATTGATTTCATTTATTTTCTTGAGGATCTGGTAAAGGCGCAAGCGTAATTAAAATCGTAGGAACGTTTCACAAATAAAATTTAATGTATTCTTGTAATTTTAAGGGATTACAAATTAACATCCTGTATGTAGTATGTAGAATAAATATTTCTTTTTAGTTTTGCAAATAAGTTTAAACCTCGTTCAGCAAACCTGTGATATTTAATCTGATTTTACCATATTTTGAATATCCGGTATTTTATGCCATGATGTGTTGGCTCGGTGTCTTCCTCGATAAATAATCTATTAAGTGCACATTACGCGAGCATACATAAAGAAGAGTAAATCGAGCGAAAATGTCGATGAACGGTTTGAGAGTCGATTTATTCAAAATCAAGTTTTCCTTACGCTGAAAAATCCGACCCCAAAAAATGCTTTTACACGTGGTATATTAAGTGCAAGCGCAATGTACCGTAAACTGCAAATAGGGTTGGCAATATTTAATAGGCTCATTGTTTTTCAGCTGACATTAAAACTTTGTGAAGTATAATTTAAATTTAAGTATCACACTACTCTGAAATTCGTCTTGGAAACTCCATAACTTTTACACAAAATATTTTCGTTAATTTCTTATAAAGAAGATTCTTTATAAGTTTTGATTTTATGCAGTAATAAATACTGTAATTTTAAAAAATATTCAGTGCAAATTATTAAGTGCAGCTAGGGTTTTTAGTCGTTATCGACCCCCTGGGGATCTATGAGGACTTAAAAGGAGTCGACGATCCTCTGAGGGTTGGTTGGAGGTTAACAGGAGTCAATGAACTCTTGGAATGGATTAATAACATCTATCTATACCGTGATATTTTGTTATGCAACAGACCCCTATGTTGCTTTTAAAATAATATCAACAATAAATATAGGCAACTAATACCGCTACAAATAATTTAAAAGTCCAGCACACTTTGAAATAAAACTTTCGATACAAATTTAAGGATTAATTCATTTTTAATCCAGTTTTAAACAGATATTGAGCATAAAAATACGTACACTTACTAAATTGCATTCACATACAGTTCAGGAGAAAGAGTAAACCTCTGGTTAGGAATAAAAGTTATATAACACAATGATTGGTCAACTTTTTATTAATGCCGTGTCTAAACGTCCACCGGCGACTTCGTATATATTCGGATTTAAATAAACTTAACCCACAATTCCGCCAAAAGTTTAATTTAATTTTGGCGGAATTGTGGGCTAAGATTATTTAAACCGCCGGACGGCGGAATATCGCAATAGAGCACACGAAGCCGCCGGCGAACGTTTAGACGCACTGTTTTATTAACGGCATTTTAAATTTTCCGTCGTATTTAAATATTCTCCGTAACTCCATAGTTCCTCAAATATAGCAACTTGTTGTTGAAAGCCTCTGGTATCAACAAAATTCCTGGTATTAACAAGTTGGTGCTTCATCAAATTTTACGAGGGACTTTCTTAATGCAATATTTCCTGAACGATACCCCATGAACCAAGAAGCTTGACCAGCCAGAAACTCTCTACGAACAAACTTATTAAAGCCCGGTTTCATAATTCCGAAGTGTAAATAACAATTCTTCGTATTTGTTTTGACATTTGGCTCAGATTTTAATTTTAAAGCATACTTTAGTTCGATTATGAAACCGGCCCTAAATTATTTTAATTTTTTGAAATTACTTAATTTCTCACAGATTTCACGGTAATCCTGTCGGAGATGGACACTTCAAAAAGGTTCAATCAACCTACATAAAGGAGGGTGATTCTTGGAAAGACCAACAAGAAAAAACTGATGAATGACATGTAAAAATGTTAAAATGAAAACATTCTATGCCACAATTTTAATCAATTAAAAATTTACCCGAAAAGCACGTTACGTCCGTACAAAAGACAAGAATGTAAAACTTATAGTTTTAAAAGCGGACAGTAAATGTTTTATAGTGTTATGCAGAGAATCGAAATCATTAAACTTTACCGTGAACTAATAACACTCATTGTCAGTTGTGAAGTTGATGATGAAAAGATAAAAAAGGTAAAAACTTCCTCACGAGGAGGGACCATGCCGCTTTAAAACGGTTGAGTGACAAGTGCATTCACCTGAGATTTTTCATTTAATGATGGACATATATTACTTAAATGATATTTATTCAGTCAAATTATTAGCGTACATGGAGATAAGCACAGAGTGATAAGTAATAGCCCACTAAAGACCGAACTTTTAGGTCGTAAATTATGTTTTTATTTTCTCATGGCAGGTTCTAAAAAAGATCCGATAAAACGTTAAAATTAAAATCATTATTCAGAAAGTGGCGGCACTTTCGAGATATTTTATTTTAGCTTTGAATGCAACGTGATTTTTATGATAGTGTTTATTGAATTTTGATCTAGGAATTCATTGAAATTTTATGATGGTCACTTTATATTATTGTTTTTATTTTATTTTTGCCGATTATATTGGCGTCTTCATCGAAAAAGCTGTTGGACGCATTCAAAATAATCGTTGTCCATGACCCCTTCGAAGCGCCAGAAGCTGTAGCCAGATGTAGCGATTCTTCTTCCACACGAGCCACGACGCGGCGCCACTCAGTAACGCCACAGGCTGGTACAAGCGACTCTGTGGCATCAAGCGGTGGCGCCACACAGTCGCCCGTCTAGATCGACCCTTAAGGTCCAAGCACACTACAGCGCGGCGAACGGAAAAGCGGCGCGGCGCCGCGAAGCTACGTGCGCACATTGGAAGCGAAACTTCGCCGGGGCCATAAAAGAGGCCGTAAATAAATACAATATAACATCATAAAAATTCCGAATTTCTGAACCGTTTTACTGGCATACCCAGCTCGTATTACGACAATTTCAGTTGCGTTAATAATTTTTGTAAATGCACTGTGACCTGAATGATAAAAAAATTTGTGAGATAATAAAACCATTTGCATTTTGACAGTAAACTAAAGTTAATTAATTAATTTAACTACACTTTGACTGCATGCGACACACATAATTAGTGCAGCCCGTACTTGGTTTGTGCGTAAGGATAGAACTTTATTTGATTTGATTTGCGTGTTACGACCTTCTCAAGTCTACGAATATTAAATCTTTGTTTATGATACCACTTACGACGCGTGTGCCCCATTTTAATTGTTTATCGCGCAATAAATAACTTTAGGCACTAAAAAGCAATTTTGTGTGTTCCATACTCGTTAGATTAAGAACGTCGTCGGAAATCAAGGAAACTAAGAACGCTGTTTATTTGAATTGAAGTTGAAGATGACAATTTGCTGCAAGAATTACGTTTTAAAAAATTTTCCTTTCATTGTAATCCCCAATCAATAATACTATACATAATTTATACTTTACATAATTTAGATACATAAACGCATGATCTCGTTCTTCAATAATACTTTTACTACACAGACAAAAATCGGTAGCTAGCCGTCGCTAGCTGAAACACGCACACGTGTCTTCGCGCATATATAACACAATCGTGCCAGGCTACAGTGCAATAAATGTGGCGGTATTATTTTTATAAAGAAATCATAAATGGATCATAAACACTCCTCGTTTGAAACTTCTCTCGAGTCCACGTGGACTAGTTTACGCTTACAAATTATCAGCCAATCACGTAACAAAATTCAGAAATTATAACCAATAGTGTTCATTCATTTAAACCAGAGCAAAATAACATTTTCTCCGTGACCTCCTAGGATGGGGTAGGGTCGCCGCGCTAGATGTGCGATAGGTGGGTAGTGGCGCCGCGGTTCGCAGCGGTTCGTAACTGTGTGCGCACTCTCATAAGAATACAGCAAAAAATATTTTCTTCGCCGCTCTAGATGTGCGACAACCTTAAAAGAAGTGGATGTGCCTTAGGTTACTATAAAAACGACGGAATTTCGAACGTCTATACAGTGTGTCCACGGATCGCCTTGATAAGAGGAAAAACTCTTTTAATATCAATGTTACGCAAAAGAATAATTCTTTACAAAAAGTTCTGCTTCTCGAGAAACCTCAGAAACGATCATTAAATTTAAATTTTGAGCTACAGTCTGTCTAGAAAATTCAAAGTTTTCAGATTTCAAAGTAACATTTTTATTATCGATCTTAGACAAAAATGTATTCTTTATAAAAAAATTCTACTGTTCTTTAGAAACCACACATAAATTTAAATTTCTTGACGATATGGTGTCTGAAATCTTCAAATTCAAATAAAAATAAACTGTTTTTTTTTATTGATTTTATGCATTTTATGTATTCTGTACAAAAATCTTCTCGGAAAACCTCATATACCATACTCAAAATTGAATTATTAAATACAGAGTGTCTGAAAATTTAATATTTTTAAATTGTTGTAGAGAACAAAACAAGCAAATTACTTGCACTTTATGCAAAAAAAATGAATAAATAGTTTTACTCTAGAGAAATCTCGAAACTTGATGGCCTCAAATGCCGCAAATTATTAAAAATTCATTAGAAAAGTTCCATAAACATATCAGATTTGTTATAAATTTGCTAACGTAAAGCTTTTTCGACGAGAATTATTATTTTGTATAACTTGAAAGTCAAAAATATGAAATTTTCAGACACTCTGTATTTCATAATTCAAATTTGAGTATGGTGTCTAAGGGATTCCGAAAAGATAAATGTTTTATATAGAATGAATTGCATAAAAACAATAAAAGAAACAGTGATTATTTCAGACACCCTGTCGTCAAGAAAGTTAAATTTATGTGTAGTTTCTGAAGACTCTCGAGCAGTAGAATTTTTTGTAAAGAATGCATTTTTTGCCGAAGATCAATAATAAAAATGTTACTTTGAAATCTGCCAAACGAAATTAAGAAATTTTTTAGGCAGACCGTACTTGAAAATTTAAATGTAATGATTATTTCAGAAGTTTCTTGAGATGCAAAACTTTTTGTAAAGAATCATTTTCTTGCGTAAAATTGATATTAAAAAAAGTGTTTCCTCTTGTCAAGTCTATCTGTGGACACACTGTATAGACGTTCGAAATTCCGTCGTTTTTATAGTAACCTAAGGCACATCCACTTCTTTTAAGGTTGTCGCACATCTAGAGCGGCGAAGAAAATATTTTTTGCTGTATTCTTATGAGAGTGCGCACACAGTTGCGAACCGCGGCGAACCGCAGCGTCACTACCCAGCTATGTGTATATTGGACATGTTTCAACGTTAGAATAAGGCCATGTTCAACAATTGAAGACTTAGATACAAAGAGGTTGTTTAAAATCAATGTGTACGGTGACATAACAGAAGGCCCCAATACGGAAATATCATTTCTTTTACATAATATGACAGTGCAGTGCAGACCAAAATGCGTACAGAACTTTTGTCGAAATCGGAAGTGATCGAACTTATTTTCCTTTACCAAAAAGCCACGAGGGTAACGTGTCATTCTTTGGAGAGACGTTTGCAGAAATAAGCGAGGCGGCAATCGTCCTGCACTGAATCGGCGGGGCTACTTACTCGCTGATGTAAATTAAGCCGGTCGGGAAAAGATTCACAAGTCCCTAAAAACCGAATAAACGGTCCCAAAATTTATCGGTACAACAATTAGCAATATGACTGCAATCCTTACAGCACGGTAGGTTCGTTTCAAATAAAACCTAACTCACAACGCTTCAGAGCACGGTTGTTTGTAGTCGAGAGGGAGTAGTTCGGTCCACTGGAGAACTTACCTGGCATCGAGTAAGTGTTACCAAACAAACAACCACAACACCCTTAACATGCGCGCACAAGGAAAAGCCTAACCGACCGGAACGGTTACAGCGAAATTCAAATGTAACAAGTATGTTTAAAATTATTATTTTTTAAATATTTGCTATTTTAGTAAATGACTCAAATTCGATACCTGTTGTTCTGTCTCAGTGACGTACTCCAGACATAAGATATTTATGACAAACATAATAACAGATAATTATTAAACATAAATATATTATGTTAAAATTCTAGTCCTTTAACAATGTTTTGAATTACTATCGAGAAATATTTTCAATTTATTTGAGCATTAGAAAATTAATCTTTGAATTAATAGGTCTCATTCCAAACAGAAATAGAATCGCACAGAAGACCAATTAATCGACTTTGTTATCAAGTCCGTGAAAAAGGCACGAATTCGAGTTATTCCATTTAAATCAACCTGGAGAAACATATAAATAAACGTTTATTGCGGCGGCCTTGTTTATTCTTTCCCTCGCCGAAGTAAACAAAACAATAAGATTAATTTTGCGTATGATCGCGAGAGGCCTCACACAGAGCAAAGCATCGTATATTTAGCCGTATCAGCTCTAATTTTACCCCGTATCGCTTAAATCTCTGGACTGCTGAATATAAATAGAAAAGTTCAACGGCATTCATTTGGATTGCATGTGCAATTTGCCAAGGACGACTTCTAAAATTACCCGTCAATAATTTCGCTCGACACTACCGGCATTAGTGTAAAATGCTGCTTCAGGCCACTACGAAGTAGTCTAGTTTAATTTGCTTTATGTAAACGTTATATTATAAACATAGAATTAGAATAGGAAGAGTCAGAATTGTTAGCTTAATTAAGTTATTTAAAAAATATACTATTCTGAAAAATATTGGGCTAGCGGTTAATAAGAGACTTTTTTAATTTTATGCAAAATTATTCTTAGAATTATTTCATATTAAAAAAAAACCAGTAATTCTATGAATTTGATTTCAATCGTAGTTTGGAATAACAGAATCCAAGGGTAATGATATTTTCAAACAATTTTCTAAATCATCTTGACTATCCTTGAAAATAAAATAAACTTCGTTTTTTCGACAGTTACTTTGAAATCTTGAACATTATAATTTGGAATGTAATTTAAACTAAAAAATATGTAAGTTATTTCATATGAACGTAATTCCATCATTGTAACCTTCCTTTTGTAGTTTTTGCTTTAATGAAGGCAATAAAGGTTACTGAAAGCTCAGCATAAAAATAAAAAAATCTTAAAATCTTTCATTGACCGTTAGCCCGATATTCTTCAAAATAGTTTAATTCCCAACGGTCAAAACACTATTTGGTGCGTTATTGCAAAATATAAATATAAGAATCTAATGTTACAACATTCGAGAAAAAGATGCTGTCAGCTTGCAAACGTTCAAATTTTCCTACGAATTTTTTTCCTGCTGGGTGGTGTAAGTACTATTTTTTATGCTTTTCCAACTTTTCAAATTCGTGACTTAAGTGGTCAGATCTTTAATCAACTCCACAAACTCCATTAACTCCACACACTGCCACTTTTCGTTCCTAAATTGTTTTATTAGGACCCTTGCCTTCTTGAGATAAAAACATTATCAAACTGCAGTTTCGGCAAATAATCGTTTGATAATTTCTCTTCACAGGTACATATAATTCTCTGGCGGTATCAGTTGAAAATACTAATTCTGAAAATTATTTAAATAGGGCCGAATCTTAATTTACTGGAAAAGTGAAGAGTGACCGAAGAACAACAAGAAGTTGTTCTTTTGGTGTTGTTGCCAAATTACATGATGGTGTCCTTTTTGGTCAAAATTTTGTTGCAAATCGTTTTTGAATGCAATGAAAATCTCGACCAGCCTCTGTAAAGCTGTTTCAGCCCTATTTGAGGCTTTTTCAGTACAAACGTAGCTCGAAATTTTCACTGCAAACCAAGAAGCAATTTGACCAATTTATTCGCAATTGCGATGTAATAGTGGTGAATAGATAAAACAACGACATCCTACGAGCGCTTTTTGACCTGACATTGCAGTAGGATAACAAATTGAAGCGGGTTTGCTACATAATAAACTACCCTATGCAAGGCGGCCATGCTTTCGAGCTACGTTTCTGCTGAAGAAGCCCCAAATAAGGCTGAAACAGCTGTACAGAGGCTACTCGAGGTTTTCACTGCAATCAGAAACGATTTGCAACAACAACAAAAAACAAATAAAAATTTATTTTCGTCGTCAAGGAAACGAAAATTATCAAGTGATACATATTTAAACACACAATAATCTGCAGTTTCCAAACATGTAAAAAATACAGGCTGTTCCATTTAAAATATGAAAGTTGATGTCACCCGGAAGTTATACGGTGGCCAGTGCTTGTCGGAAAATTCAGCTTTTTATATTTTATATAAAAAATAAAAATTCTGGAAACAGAGCGTGAACACCTGTATTGAGCATTGAACACCCTGAATATATACAGGGCAAAAATTGCTAGTACAAAAAAAAACTAACATCTGGAAGTCCTATGAAATCCAAGAAACCCATTTTTTATTTTTCTATTGTTATTTTTTTTTTTTTTCATAAAATAGACGTCAACTCATTATTTGTGTAAGCGGTAATAACAGTACTGAGTTGTGACTAATTCTTTTCGGTAATAACAGTACTGAGTTGTGACTGTAAACTTGCTTGTTACCTTAACTCTGTGGCGTAACAACAATTTAGATCAACTTTTTAGGAATTTTTATATCGAAAGCTAAAGGATTTTTATTAGAATTTTTTTTTTGTCGATGATGACTATAACTCATCATCATCAACTACTAATTTTTTTTGAACTAGCTATTTCCAAACACCCGGTATAAAAAGCTAAATTTATATCTTGTTATATTTACGTTTCTCCGGACAAACTCGTACTTTTAGTTTTTTTTTTTTAAATCATGTTACCTTTTCGTTTCTCTTGACAATTTGTTTCTTTACGTTTTTTATTCTCGAAGAAGCATCAAACGATAGTGAAACATTGACCGCTCTTTCCAAATTTAGCAGTATCAGTGTCTGTTTAAATTTACAAACTATGTTCTGACAGAAAATTATTATTTGAATTATGAATATAATCTATAAAATTTCAGATTACATGCGGGGGAAAGGCGAATTGTATTAATCTACAAAAAGAAACACAGCTAGTCAAATGAAATACTATTTCATGCAAATTTTGAAGTTTGACAAACCGTTAAAGGGAACAACCACCTCAGATTGTTGTTCTGATAACAAGTATTTTTATAAAATTCGTGTAATCTTCGTCACTGTGACGAAGCTATTAATTAACAGCGAAACGTTGAGTATTTTCCCCATCATTCATAATTCTGTCTTGTTCAAGATTAAAAAAACTTTTTACTTTACAATTTTCATCAGATAAGAATCAATTTCATTTAAGTTTTATAGAATATAATTTAATTATTTTATTCGAAAAACAGTTTCAAACTTAATACCTACTATTTATTTTGCTTTGACGAGATTTGCCATGGTGATTTATTCGATAAAGAGGACAAAATTATTTGCTAATTCAGTTATAAATTAATTAAAACGTGATGATAGTTATTGTGAAACACGAATTGTATTTCACGAACAGATCGCACCGAAACAATTCGAAGGTATTTCATTTCATTCAATTAGACTGATAATACCATACAATTTGTTCTGCAGAACTTAATCAATTGCAGCAAATCGAGGTCAGAAGTTCTATCTGCGGAATAATAGGAATATGAAGCGAATGAAACTGCTTTTCTCGGATGGAATTGAAACAGAAAATAGTTCAGTCAGATAAAAAAGTGATGTCCTAGTTTAAAGGGAGTATTGAATATTATTCTTAAGGAAATGAAATTGCACTGTTGAGTCAGAACCAAAAGAGATTCAACATTTATCTGTGATTATTCTTGTTTTTAATCCAATAATTATTATATAAATGGAATGTGTACTTTGTTGGTTAATACTGGCCTCATGTAGAACAGATTCAGAAGTTTGGGTTCATCAGAACGAGCATGCATAGTTCAACCAACCAGTCTCGAAGTTGCAAAGACCGATAGGCGATAAAATAGATTACTGTTTAAAAGACATGTGGTTTTGCGACCCCCGTTTTATTATTTTTATGTAACGAAACATATAAATACATTTTATTACGGAAATAACCAACGTAAGTAATAAAAAAATCACTCTCGTTTTTCTCCTATAAACAACGCTTTTTAGGATGAAGTAAATTCTGAAAGCCCGAGATAATTTTGTTATGCTTTTCGGAATCGATTATCCATTTCTTGTAAAATTCTCGCCTCAAGTAATGCTTGTAATTTTCATGCTGATTTTTGTTATCCGGAGAATATTCGCGGTGCAATTTAATTTCGCCGAAGTGGTAACCTTCGCATAAATATAGAAGAAATTTATGAGCTAAGAACGGCCTTTGTGTAATTAATAAATAATTTGCATGTTTACTTTACCTACAATGTCTGAAAGGCGAGCGTTAGCATAATGAATAACAAAGGAAAATTATGAACCAAATGCTCGTTTTCATATTGTACCCACAGCTTTTTATGTTCGAAAATTTCATTTAAAATCAAGGGTTCTTTTATTATTACACATTTTATACATCGTATAAACTTAATCCAAGGAGAAAAAAGTACAATAGATTACGACGTGCAAGTAGTGCTCAATTTATTTGCTTATGTACTAGTTTAAAAATAAACGGAGTAACCCATTCTTACTATTTCGGTGCGGTTAAATTTGGACGCTGCAAAAAATTTAAATTAAAAAAATAATCACACGAGTATCGCCGAGCAATTGTTAAATATTTACGTCTGAAAGTGTAAATTTGTGCGTATTACATCAACACCGCTTTTGCGTGCACAGTAAATAAACGCCGGTTTCGTTTTATGCCTTCTTCACAACTAATTTTCTGTGGCTTTACGCTTAGTTCTGTTCGACGAAACCGCTGGAACGGTATCCAGAAAATAAAAGTGGCCGAATAAAGAAAAAACAGAAAATGAGAGTATTCGTTAAATCCGAAAATACTTTTACTAATACAAAACTATACGAGAGATCGAGGAAAGAAACCAATAGACTTAAAATTTTTATTAAGTTTTATCGAATCGAATCGAATTAGAAATCGAAATGGCAACGTCAATTAAAATACAGATAGATTTCTAAATAAAAGTAGTCTTACTCTATAGTTTTACATTACTTTTATCAAATCACATATAAAAGATCGTGAATTTACGAAGTATGAAATTTACAGGGTGTAACTAAACTTAAGTAATTAATTAAAACCACAAACTGCACTCAACGAAAAGAACAAAAAATGATTACATAACCATGGGTAAAAATCCGTACTACGTTTGGTAAAAATATTTTTTCTTTTTGAACAAAGTTCTTTGAGAGGCGCTGGTTGAGATTAAAATATTCCAGGGGGGTTACGTTTACAGTCTTATCTATCAAGTCGGTCCTTCGCAAGAAATAATATTTTGTTCTTTTAGGTTGATTGTTGTGCGTACGGTAACCTCCGTTTCGGTGTTTTCCGTGCAATTCTGTGGAGAAATTATATCAGTCCAGGTATTGTAACAGAAGAATTAATTATCTAAATAATTATTTGAGATCCATACAGTGTAAAGAAAAACCTTGATCGATAACTTTGCACGTGATTACATAATAATCCGGCAACAGAGAAAAATGAATCATCGAAAGCTTCAAGAACTCAGAATTAAGGTCCTAGCACATCACAGCGCGGCGAACGGAGGAGCGGCGCGGCGCCACGAAGCTACGTGCACACATTGGAAGCGAAACTTCGCCGGGGTCATAAAAGAGGCCGTAAATAAACACAATTTAACATCATAAAGATTCCGAAGTTCTGAACCGTTTTACTGGCATACCCAGCTCGTGCCTTGCTTTGTGCGTAAGAATAGAACTTTATTTTTTATTTTCGTGTCGAACTAAATTTGTGATGCGATTTGCATGTTACGACCTTCCCAAGTCTACGAATATTAAATCTTTGTTTATGATGCCACTTATGACGCGTGTGCCCCATTTTAATTGTGTATCGGGCAATAAATAACTTTAGGTACTAAAAAGCAATTTTATGTGTTCCATACTCGTCAGATTTAGAACGTCGTCGGAAATCAAGGAAACTAAGAACGCTGTTTCTTTGAATTGAAGTTGAAGATGACAATTTGCAATAATTACGTTCTAAAAAAATTTCCTTTCATTGTAATCTGCGACCGATAATACTACACATAATTTATACTTTACATAATTTAGATATATAAACGCATGATCTCGTTCATCGATAGTACTTTTACTACACAGACAAAAAACGGTAGCTAGCCGTCGCTAGCTGAAACACGCACGCGTGGCTTCGCGTAAATATTACACAATCGTGCCGAGTCACCGTGCAATAAATGTGGCGGTATTATTTTTACAAAGAAATCATAAATGGATCATAGAAACTCCTCGTTTGAAACTTCTCTCGAGTCCACGTGAATTAGTTTACGTTTACAAATTATCAGCCAATCACGTAACAAAATTCAGAAATTATAACCAAGAGTGTTCATTGATTTAGACCAGAGCAAAATAACATTTTCTCCGCGACCTCCTAGGGTGGGGTAGGGTCGCCGCGGGTCGCAACAGTATGCGCACTCTCATAAGAATACAGTAAAATATATTTTCTTCGCCGCGCTAGATGTGCGACAACCTTTACACGTCAATCGCCCACGCAGCAGAAAGTAAGTCAACTCCAGGCATATATACCGAGAGATTTTCCGATACCAAGAGAGAAGTCATCGATATACTGATTATAGTGCGAGAACTGAGAACTATGTATGTCATCCGTAATAGTGCTTCTGACATGTAAGTATATCTTGTACTGATAATAAATGTACTTGATGTTTCTCGTCTCATATTAATTCAGCTACGCAACCCCTAATACGTTACTTCTTCGTAAAAACCAGATTACCAATAAGGTTACGTTACAGTATTATTATAATAAACAAATATATTTAATATTTAACAATATAATAACAACAATAGGTATATTAAATAACATCGCCTTGCGGAATGTTTCTTGTGGTGGCTTGGGTTATCTGGGACGCTTCGGGGCGGTGATTATGGACGGCTGCAGAGAGGGTTAGGTCGACGACGTTGACCGCCTTAGGCAAGAAACAGCGTTGGTCAGAAGTTCACGCCAGAGGTGTACGGTACATATCTTGCGAGGGGACCGAATCATATCACGCGGGGAACAGTTCACAAGCCGTGGTTGACCAACAACACGCTTACTAGGACGGAACGGTCAATATCCTGCGGGAGACCAACAAAATACAGGTTGCGAAGGAGCAGCGGGTTGACCACGCCAGGTAGGGTTAGGAGAAGATTCGCGGGTGACCAGCAAGTCAGCGTTCTGGATTGCGACTCGTCTTTTATAACGGTTTGCGCCTCAAATTTGTAAGGTCGGTTGTGGCAGGGCAGCGCGAACAGGCCCCTAAAGAAGGCCCGATTTTACAATCGTCGCGCGTCGGATAAACTCAGTAAAACGTTATTCGTGGAATAAAGATGAAATACCTGTTTTACAATGTCCGAATAAACGCCGTATAGGACAATTTAAGGAATAAAGTACCGGATAAGCTATTCGGTCCTCTTAGACACGATGTCTGTTGTATAACCTGCAAAATAGCACTTGTCACGTGGAACGAACAGCTCGACGACATTAGAGTTTCTTATTTCTAATTTATTTTTCTAATTTATTCAAAAGCAGAGTTATTTATGTTTCAGTTTCGAATCAGGTGAAACACATAAATAAAGTATTCATACTATCGGTTGTATAATTCCGTTTCCGATGAATGCTTGTTTCTTTGCATTTTTGTGAAGTGAGAAAGTAAACGTACCTACTTGTAACAATAAAATAAATAAAGAAAAAGAGTTACTTATCGAAATGTCTACTTGTGACAACTTGTTTTCTTATATTTCTATGTAATTGGAATTAAATTGACTTTTGTCGCATTAATAATGTGCATAAAACGTTTACTCACAATATTTAAAACTTTAAAACTGAAACCTTTTTTTTACATAATGCTTATACCATGCTTACTTTACTTAGACGATTTGCGCTTGCTTTGCAAGTCTTTTCAGTACCAACTTACGAATTTTACATTCTATTCTGAGAATTATTATTCCGGTCTAAGCAACGACTTGTAAAAGGCACAGCCAGTTATCAGACGAATTAAGTAAGGGATAAGATATCGGACGAATTCTTTCCTTTATTCCACGATTGTAAAACCGGGCCTTAATCGGTATTGTCACTCTGTTACAGAGAAGCGAGACAAAAAGGCGTTGAAGCAGTCCGATTATTAAATTAAAAGATGAATAATAATAACAGACTTTATTTTCAGATGTACACTTGCGGCGAAAACATTTAGAACAATTTTTTAAATCAGTAGGCAGGTTTTCGTAAACTTTATGTTTGGAACGACCTACTGATTTAAAAAATCGTTCTAAATGTTTCCGCCACAAGTGTACAACTTCAATAACAATATAATTAGATGAATTTCCTAATATCTGAGAAAAGGCGAAAAGGAATTGAATGAAAAATTTTATAAAACATTTTTCGGCGCCTGATCGCCGCATCTGGAGTTAACCTGCTTAAATGCTTAAACAACGCGTAAGATATCAGAGGTTTCAAAACAAATGTGATTTGCACCATGCAGTAGATTAGTTTTTCGGTTTTAAACTGTTACCCTTGAAATTTGGAATGTGCACTCTTTGCACAATTAGGAATTTGTTAGATATAATGAGCACTCTTTGCACAATTAGGAATTTGTTAGATTTATTTTTATTACGTATAAACATAGAGCATTTATAATTTAAGAAATTAAAGTTTTGTCTGCACCGAGTAAACTCAGACGGTTTAGGTCGCTGTGATATGCCAACAGGCATTAGGGCAAAGGAGACAGTTGATTTTATACAATTAAACGATACGCATGCTAAATAACTGTTTGCCGTATTTATTAATATTGTGTAAAACGTGCGAAATAATCATTGTCATAATTATTAAGCGGGTCCTGGGAAGTTGTACCTTCCGGGGTCATACAGGGCTACACCTTCCAGGCCGTATATCATCCTCTACTCGTGCATTGCGTAATATCTGTTAGATGGCGCCCTTAATTGTAAGACCTTTGAAATCCCCCACACCGTCTCCACTAAGAGGACACCGTTACGCAGCTCTTTTTTACGTCGTAGTCTTCGAGGGAATAACCGACCTTGCTTCTAGAAGCACAGTAAGTTACGGTTGGCGCAGTCCCATAAACTGCGGGTTCAAAAGCACTACGCGTTCCTTTAATTATCACGTAACAACACCTACAACTTCTTAATTAATAAAACGTGTTTCATAAATTGCAACTTTATTATTAAATAAACTAAAATTTATCAAAACCATCATTCACAAAATGTCTATGTCGACCTGTTTCCTCGTTTCAGCGGTTCTTAACGATATGAACAGCCGTTCTTTTGGGGTATTGAAAGAAAAAATGAAGTTGTCATAACTTTTACGTGATTATACATTTTTTAAATATTTATTTCATATAAACTCCCAAATACGTCAAATTTAAAACGTAAAAACGTAAAATATTACTGCAGGTAATAACTTATGCTTGATAATTAATTCGAATTTAAATTCTTGTAACTTTTTAGTGATTGATATTTTACCAAAAGTTTATTAAGAAAAAAGTTTTAGTTTGATCTCCTATAGCTGCTTTTCTTTTCTCCTCCGTATGTTTTGAGATACTCAGTATACAAGGGTTGTATATACAGGGCGTGTTTAGAAAATATTGTGTGCCATTGTGAAAGGATAAGAAATGCTGTATGCTTTAAAGATAAGTGATCTATTACTGCAAATTGCATGATATGTAGAGAATCAGCTTGATCTATTTCTTGTATGGTACGAATGAGCGATAGAATATTGAATTGAAGATGTTCAAATAATTGAACATTACGTTCTAAACATAACTGTTCTTTGCGCATTGTTAATCTGTAAATTTCTTGACAAGCAGAACTTTTTGTCAAGTTGATCCGCGGACACACTGTATATTACGTGCAGTAGTCGTTCTTAAACTCGCATACGAATGTTTTAACAATTGCTATTGTGGATGTAAGCTTTGGCTAAACTTTCGTTGTACCCATAAAAGACTTTTATTATAGTTAACAGCGGTTTCACGAACAACAATAAACATATGCGTGGCGTGCTTGCTTGCGGTTTAAGTGAGGATTCGTTATCTGGAAATTAGTTACTATTGCACCCGCCAGAATGACCCTTCATGTATAACTTGCATAACGGGAACATGGATCTTTTTACATATACTGCATGATTAGTGTTTCAGATAGAGAAATAATATGTACAATAATTAAATATTTGCAAGTATTGATTCTCCAGTACACTTTTGAGTAGAACAGTAAAGAAATAATTTGTTCAGAATTTTTCAACTATCGCTTTTTGACCTGACATTGCCGTAGGATAGACAAATTGAAGCGAATTTGCTACCTAATAAGACCCCCATGCAAGGCGACCATGCTTGCAGTCAAATGATAATGAAAGTTTTAAAAATTTTGTTGCAAATCGTTTTTGATTGCCTCTGTACAGCTGTTTCAGCCCTGTTTGTGGCTTCGTCAGCAGAAATAGGGCTGAAACAGCTGTACAGATGCAATCAATCAAGATGCATCACGATTTGCAACAAAATTTTTATCTTAATAGTTTTCTTTTAATATGATAAGAAAATTTTTGGAATTGTTCAAAAAATGAATCAACACATGGTATACCAGATTTTGTTGTAGAGTGTCAATACCGGCGATAGAATAGATCGAAATATAGTCACTTAACCGAGATGGAGCAGGCCTTGTATACTCTAGCCTAGCCTCTCATGAAGGTTCAAAATGTACCTTTCTAATTTTGATTTGTAAAGCAACGTTTTTAAAATAAATTATATTACAATTATTAGTATCATTATTAACTACTTGAACGATAAAATATTGTGCGGATATAAAGCGGAAAAGGCTGCAGCACAAATGCAACAAAATAACCTTTCGGAATTCGGTTCGTGTCACTTTGTAATATTGTCATACAATTCCATGAATTTCGAGCTTATATAGTAAGTAGTGTCTCTGGTTTAGAAACTAGACTTTTAATGGATAATATCTATCGTTTCAGGATATCTGCAGATTTACGTTCCATGGTTTATGGGCGACAATTCAAAACGAGTTTAATATCTGTTTTACGTCCACGATTCTAACGAGAATCCATTTCAATGTTTATTTTGCTCCTAAAAAATCACCCAAATCAGCTACTCTGTTTTTATGTAGAAATGCGATCGAAAAAATAAACGTAATGAGATTCGGTGTTAAGGGTGTTTTATTTTATGAGTTTGCGAAGGCGCAATTTCTTTCCCTTCGTTCAATATACACATTTAAAAACATTCGTATTAAACAACTTTTATCAATACTTATTATTAATTTCCCACGTATATTTAAATTTATTGAATTTATTACTTAATAGTTATTTAAGTAATAGCTCTCAAAGTATCTCTGTTAACAAAAATCTCTCAGAACCTATGTACTATGGTGCTTACCAAAAACGATACGACTCGGCAATTTGCTGACCGTTACGGCAATATACAGACACGAAGGCCTGAAACCGCTGTGAGAAGTAACTAACTGGTCGATTACGGTCAGGCCTGGTACCTACCGTCCGGATACGATCGTGTTTATTTTCGCCGAAAAATAAGAAATATTATGCACAGAATATTTAAGAATAATTATTACTGTTATAATATTATAACTGAGCTTTGTAACACTGTGCTTTCCGTAGGTATTTTGTCTTGTGCTTTACTAGATCATTATTCTGCAACCTGTGTATTTTGAGTTTAATAAACTGAAAGCGTATTCGACGCGGAAACGAAATTGGTGGATTTGCTTACACGTTTTTAGTGGCAGTAAAATTAGCGCTCACATTCAATTTTCTTTGAATCATGAATTCGTCATTTTTTAGAATAAAAAAGAACAAAAGTAGTGCTTAAAATGCATATACATTTTGAAAATTAGTGTACCGGGTTCTGCGTTTTGAAGCACAACCTAGGAAATCCCATGGTAATTTAAAGGTGCTTGCCTAATTATTTTACAACAAAATTCCATTTAGGTTTTTTAAAGTACTTTTCAAGATGAATTTGTTTGTGAAGTTTGAGAATTTTTCAAGACTGTGCTGATAGTTTGGTATAAATTGAATTTAGTTCCAAAAATTTTTTTTTTGAATATCTTAAAGCATATGAAAAATTCTCAATAATTACAGACAGATTCATCTTGAAGAGAACATTAAAAAACCTAAATGGAATTTTGCTGTAAAATAATTAGGGAAGCCAATATTCGAGCATCTTTAAATTAACATGGAATTTCCTATGTTGGGTTTCAAAACGCAGCACCCTGTATAAAATTGCATAAAAATTAGAAAAAATTATGTATAGAGAAAATTCGTTTATAATATTATACCGGTATCTCTGAAATGAGCAAACAAGTTCTTGTTTGTCTGAAAAACGAAATGCTTTATACTTATAGCAAAAGAACTTTGAATAATTAAGATTATATTTTTATATGATCATATCATATCGTATATCATATTGAAAATGATTCGATGATTTGATGATGAAAAAACATGTTATACATGTAATGATGTAGTAGATTCTTGTCTAATGAATTTGTACAACAAATTCTTTTTGATTTTCTAACATTTTGAAAATTGTACACTCGTTCAAGTTTTACTGCCGCATAGATTGATACCTTTATCGACAGTGAAAAATTAATAAAGTTGTCAACTTGTTAATTTTTTTCACTTTAGTGAAGCGACTAATAACGAAACGGTAAACAATTGTGTGATTTTCATGTTTTATAAAAGATTGAATTGAATTTATTATAACGAATGTCTAAATAAAAAACAGTCGATACAAAGAATATACTTTTTTTTGGTAAATTGTCCTTGATAAATTGTATCGTTTTTCTCGGTAACACATTTTTCTTGATGCCTAACGTCACAAATTATTGCATATTTTGCAATAAGAAATTTATTTAATCCAGTGTTAAAAATTAAAAAATTTATATCAATTAAATAAATAGTAAATCAAATAATTGGCAGTCAATACATATCTACATTCTAAAAGCATGCAACAAAATATTAGTTGCTTGTAATAATATTTGGTTAGGTGGCAATTATCTGTTTTTAGAGTGTAATGAAAGAATTAATTTTTCTTTTTACAAATTAGAACAGAATGAATATTTAAGGCGATTTAGATACTCCGTTCGGAGCGTTTGGTTCTCTATCTGTTTCACTCATACGTGCACTAGGTTTCCATATGCTCTCTCTCATTGATACTTCTGTTGTGTTCCCAGCAAAATTATTTCCCATGGCGAAATGAATTCGACGAATTATATTTCAAATTGATTGAAAATTAAGATTTACACCTTTCTGTTTGAAGAATCAAATAAATGGTTTAATAAGATGCTGTTATCTTTAAGAAAAATATTATTTTTACTACACGAATTTCCTCCAGAAATCACAAACCGCTGTCGAAATCTCATTAAGTATTCCCATCGTATTCAAAAGAATTACACTTACGCAGGTAGCCTATTAATATTATAGCCGTCTCAAGCTTTAACCGAAGCAATCAAATTACAGCGGATCAGATTCGAGTAACAATTTTAATGTCCGAGTTGGCTCCACCCAATGTTCATAAGGGTCCAGTTTGCTTGCAGGGATATCGTTTTTGTTGAGCGTCATAGAACATCACGGAATTCTCCGAGGTCTCATTTTGGGATCAATCCTGTTTAATTTACCCATCCCAGATATTAATACATATTCAGTTTAGCAAACATCACATTTATGCTTATAACAGGTAGTTGTCCCATTCTTCTCTTACCTAGTAAGAAATGAAGAACTTACGCAAAAGTTCTTTAAAATATTTTTATATATGTCCTAGTAAGTTTCAAATTACATTGGTCAGAAAAAAAATCCATTTGACAAAGAAGCACAATATAAAGAAACTACTCAAGTTTCTGTTAACGCTAGCAGTGTAAAAAATACAAGGAAGCTTCGTATAATTACCTGCAAATGTCCAATAATAAATATTCTGTACATTGCATCATACGTAACATGCGTATCTGAATCCTAAAAAGTATAGTAGACTAGAAAACAGCCTTTGAGAATTGTCTTCCAGAACTTTTTGATTTGCAGTAACTCTCATAAAAGAATTAACGGCGCCGAACGCGATAATATGCGACGCCTTGTTTCAGAGCTTCGCTTCGTATCCTCGTATTCGCCGAAAGAATCAAAAGCAGCTTCGAAAATGAATCGAATGATTCGGAAAAGTTTAATTTGTTACGGTTTTTTGCGCCTGTGGATTTTGCTGACATTTATTGGTGTCTAAATTGGAAAAAAGAATTAATTAATCGCGCCGTACGCATCGATTGAATTTTCGAGTATCAGCAGGGGGAGAATTCTTTGTGTTAAAAATAAAAGCTGATTTTGATACAGAAATATCCCAGGTAAACGATGAAATGAAATTGAAAATTAATTGTAACATGAGTAAATTTTGAAAGGGAAAATGTATGTACAGAGTGGACCATTTTTGATGGTTTTACAGGGTTTCTCAGTTATTTATAGGAATAGAAGAAAACCGTTTTCGTGACCCAGTGCTACTTTTTCAAGAAAAACTCAGTGGAGAAAACAAAAGTTAGCTATCTCCATTCGTTCGGGAAATATCGGCAGAAAACGAATTTTCCGAAAAATTATTTTTCACAATATCTCAGCTGTTTGACAAGATATTTTGAAAATTCAAAAACTGTTTTATTCAGAAATTAATATAGATTTCGCTAAGTTATTGTCTTTTGTAAAAACTGCGCCAGTTCTGCGAAACGGACTATAACTATCTAATTTTAAATGGAAACCGTAGTTGGCTATGATACAAATAAATTGCTTATTTAATGAGGTTTTCAAAAGTATAAAGTTTGATATAATTATTTTTTGAAATAATAAAGATACTTATTATTTTTTATTTTCCGGTAGCTAACAAGCCATCCATGACACCAAAAACAAAAAATATAGTTCAATTGTTTTCCCAAAAATCAATTATTATTAAGTAAAACGGTTAATTTAATTCAATAAATAAATAGCTTCATATATCTATCTGAAACTGACATAAAATCACAAGAACGTAAAAATGGATTAACTCCATTTGAACATTTCTTTAATTATTAATGTGAATAGTTAAGAGATTTTTATAAATTTTAAATTGCATAAGTTAGTGCATTTCTTTAAGAAATAATAATTTCATTATTTTGCAGTACTTATCACGCTATGACAATAAAAACAAAAGAAAATTCAGTTGTTTTCCTCAAAAATCTATTATTAGAATAAATAATACAGGTAATTAAATTTAACAAAATAAATATCTAAAGCTATTAGAGAACTCATAAAACTACAAGTAATGTAAATATGGATTAACTGTTAATGCAGCTTTGAAGAATTATATGTTATATGTTCCTTTGAAATTATTAAATCTTAAATTTTATATTATCAAAAATTCTTAGATATGTTTATTTCACTTCTATCCGCGATTACATTTATTAATATACAAAAGTTCTTGAAAGCATTATTAAACTTAGGAAATATCCGACAATTCAATTATTTCTTAAAGAAATGTACTAACTTATGCAATTTAAAATTTATAAAAATCTCTTAACTATTCACATTAATAATTAAAGAAATGTTCAAATGGAGTTAATCCATTTTTACGTTCTTGTGATTTTATATCAGTTTCTGGTAGATATATGAAGCTATTTATTTATTGAATTAAATTAACCGTTTTACTTAATAATAATTGATTTTTGGGAAAACAATTGAACTATATTTTTTGTTTTTGGTGTCATGGATGGCTTGTTAGCTACCGGAAAATAAAAAATAATAAGTATCTTTATTATTTCAAAAAATAATTATATCAAACTTTATACTTTTGAAAACCTCATTAAATAAGCAATTTATTTGTATCATAGCCAACTACGGTTTCCATTTAAAATTAGATAGTTATAGTCCGTTTCGCAGAACTGGCGCAGTTTTTACAAAAGACAATAACTTAGCGAAATCTATATTAATTTCTGAATAAAACAGTTTTTGAATTTTCAAAATATCTTGTCAAACAGCTGAGATATTGTGAAAAATAATTTTTCGGAAAATTCGTTTTCTGCCGATATTTCCCGAACGAATGGAGATAGCTAACTTTTGTTTTCTCCACTGAGTTTTTCTTGAAAAAGTAGCACTGGGTCACGAAAACGGTTTTCTTCTATTCCTATAAATAACTGAGAAACCCTGTAAAACCATCAAAAATGGACCACACTGTACAGGGTTTTTGGTTACATTTTGAACGGTGGAAACACACTTTATTATCAGACATTAAAAAATATTAAACACAAATGTTTTAGGAAGTTATCTGAACAGCCAGAATTTATTAAAAAAGAAAATAACTGACGATCGGAAACGTGACAAACCGACTTTGTTATTTTAAATGGAACACTCAGTGTAATTTCTCCAATTAAGAAAGATATTTTCCTCGTAATTCCAAAAATACCGGGTATCCACTTTGATTGCGCACCATAGGAATTAATGCTATTATTTTTAAATGTATATTTCTCCTTCTCTATCAAATAAACGACGTAATACCTAGCCTTGTGTTACGTATTAGCTAAAACTGCTTTTGGTATGTTTTTCAAATACACTTTTGATCAAGCAGGCAAACTTCTAGTTGATAAGCTTTACTGATTTTTTTGGTTTTGGTCGTAGGAAGCCGAAACGTTTGACTCCAATTCTGTCACCCCTATTCGAAGCAGAATCAAAAAGTGCCTGTAGAAAGTTAAATCATAATTTCAAAATTATGTATAATAAAAGAGATACGGAGGAAAAAAGAAAATCAACTTTTTTACATTTTCATTAATATCTCAAGAAGAAATAAGAATAAAATCATTCTGTCGATGGATATGAATAAAGAATTGATTTTATTTTTTCGAATAAAAATACTTTCGTAAGGATTTAATTCCCTATTATTTGAAACTTCCTTAATTAGTTATGTCCTGTATTGTAAATATGTTGTGCAACACTTGATTTCTCAAACCTATTATACCTGTAGTGACTTAAATGTTCTTTAAAGCGTCTTAAGATATTTCTTTTTGTTTGTCCAATATATTTACTAGTACATTCGTTACACTTAATTTCATAAATTCCAGATTTCTGTTTAACATCAACTTTATCTTTCGGGTTTCCCAATAAATTCTTTATGGTATTGTTAGTTGAAAAACCTAATCGTAAGTTTTGGGTTTTAAAAATATGTTTTAAACCTTTGGTGCAAAACGGATCGAAAGGCATTTTAACAAATTTTCCTAGAGATGAAGTTGCCGTTAAAGTGTTAGAATTTTGGACCTGTTTCCTATAGCTAATCTTCCTAATCACATTATCTACTCATTGGGGGGTATAACCGTTATGAACCGCAACATTTTTAATATAATTAAGTTCTTTATCATATCGGGTTTTAGTAAGTGGAAAAGAGAGTAATCTATTTACTCAAAAATTTAGAGCCGCGTGTTTGTGTTGTACAGAATGTTGAGATTCATTAATTATAAACCGGCTTGTATTTGTATCTTTACGATAAATGTCGATTTCTAATTCATTTTTCTGTTTCTAATTATACGAGTGTCTAAAAAGGGAATCGCACCGTTTTCTTCCTTTTCGTATGTAAATTTAATACTTTCAAATTTTGAATTTAATTTTCCTATAAAATCCTCCAAATCACACTTCTTGATATCAAAAATAGCAAAAGTGTCATCCACATAACGTAACTAAATTCTTGGAAAATACTGATCATTATCTCTTACGTCATTTTCGAATTTACTCATCAATAAATTGGCCAATAACGGTGATAAACAGTTACCCAATGCGGTCCCTTGAACTTGTTCAAAATACTCACCATTTATTTGAAAGCAATTCTGTGACATGCAAAGAGATGTGAGCCTGACGCATTCCTCCAATTTATCTTTATCTACATTATTAACTGTCAGTAGTTCCCGCAAATAAGTTAGTGTTTCAGGTATGGGCACACTAGGAAATAAGGATTGAACATCAAACGAGACCATAATTTCCCCTTCTTGTAAAGAAAAATTTTTAATCTTATTTATAAACTCCATTGAGTTTTTTACCGAAAATTAATCCTGAGGATTGGGAAGCGCACTGAGCTCGATATTCAACCATTTGGAAAGAGAGTAAGTGGGTGAGTTTATACCGGAAACAATTGGTCTCACCGATTTACCTGCCTTGTGTATTTTGGGAAGGACATACAATTTGGGTACAGTGGGGTTAGTTACATCAATCTTAAATTTATTCTGTTTAGTAATAAGATTGGGACATTCTTTAATCGTGTCTTTGACAACTTTAATTAACTTTGGCAACGGGTTTCGGGGTAGTTTCTTGTAGGGACCATTATTTATTAAGTTGTTTACCCTTTCATAATAATCACGTTTATCAAAAATCACAATCTTATTACCCTTGTCAGCTTTTAAGTAGAAACAGTTTTTCTTTCTTAACCCTGCAATGATTTTATAATATTCATGATGTTTTTATTGAATTATTTAAATTGCTTTCAAGTTGTATCTTGCAGGCATTTCTAATTAAGTTTTCATTTTCATCCAAAGGACTAATCGCGCTTTCGATACTCGCCACGATATCCGGGGTCGGTGGTTTACGATATGGTAAATTAAATTTTAAGCCTCCGTTTAGAAAAGCTATTTCTGTATCACTGAAAGCTTCAGAAGATTGATTAACAACTTCTTATCTCAAATTTAATGTTTACCTAATTTATAAACTCTAAATAATTAGCTCTTTATTCAACACTTCAGTAAATTTAGAAAGTGTGATTTTTGGAAGATCTTCATCATAAAACACATACTTGCACAAAACAAATCTATTCAACTGTTTTCGAGTTAATATTTATCATAATGCTTAAATCGAATAACCCTGTATAATAAGCGCCCAAATAAATATACCAATATTTACCATTGAAATTTGTTTCTTGAACTAGTAGTCAACTACCAAATAAACTGTTACCATGGAAAAAAATGCGTGCAATAATTCGTCTTTTGATGATAGCTGCCAAATGCGGATTTTGTCAGAATAAAGCGCTCGTTCCACGAAGACATGGAGATTTTCAATGCTCCACATTCGCGCATTTTGCGAATTTACGTAACGTGATATAAAACCAAGCTTCACCTATAATGTACAAGTGGTATATAAAAGCTTTTCGATCGCAAAAATATTTAATAACCAATGACAAAAATTTGTTCGTTGGGGACGATCATTCGGTAATATGCCATGCATTGCTATCACTTTAGGTATGGATTTTTGTGTAAATGCTTTCTCAAAATGGTGCGGCACGATCCGTAAGATATGTAAATCTAATTACTGAAATAGGCATCTAACAGAAGTTGAAGGTTCATTTTCAGTTATTTCTTCATTCAATTATTTCTTCAATACGCACCGGCAGACTTCGACTTCTTTTGTCCAATTAACGCTACCAACATTGCATTGCATTGAAATTTAGCAACAATATTTAATATCGATTGACGAAACTGATCGTATATAAAATATAATATACGGTTCTTGAAATTCTACAGTGCAATCATGAATTGAATAAGTCCAAAACACCATCTACTTTCCGCCCATTTCGAAAGTAACTTTCAATCATGAAAGCTTTTTGGACTATCGTAATTTTACTTTAATTCAACTCCTGCTCCAAAATTTAGAAAATTACAGTTATGATAATCTAAGGACCAGTTGTATGAAAGTAGTTCACCATGCAGTCAAGTTAATCCTGTGATTAAGCAATATGATTGGTGGAAATGCTTAGTTTCCTTTAATGACATTGCTTGACTGCTTGATTAGCTTAATGCGTGTTTTACTACGTTTAATACAATTGTCCATAAGGTCCGATTTTTCCATCACAGTTTAACTTTAAGCTTCGCTTTGTTCCCATGCTGACCACTGTAAGCACAATTGTTTCGAAAGGAATAAAACGAAGTTTAAAATTAAACTGCTGTTGAAAAACTGACACTAAGGGCCAGTTGTATAATGAAGGTTTAAACTGACGTTTAACTAAACCAGGTTTGAAGTGAACAAAATCACATCAAATTTTATTTATGAAAGCATTAATTGCCATATGTCCTTAAAATCCTATGCTAATTTGTTTACTTTAAACCTGGTTTACTTAAACTTGAGTTTAAACCGCCTTTGTACAACTGGCACTAAATGTCAAAATAGACTTCAGTTAAGAGATTGTTAAGAATCGTTAAGATTGGGACATACAAGGGTCAAGTTTAGATTGGTTGGCCCCAATTTCCATGGATAATTGGGTTTTAGCTTCAATTTTTTGTTCAAAATTTGAAATTGTCATTACAATTTTTTTCTAATAATAGTTGACATTACGCCTGAATGTTCAACAGCCAATTGCAAAAATAAATCAAACAAGGATTTCGTATCATCGGACATCTACAAACCTGGAAATGGGGTACATGTTATTAAATGTCCTAATTCAGAAATGCAAGAATGAAAATTGTTTGTTCATTTTACAAGCATAGTTCGGTTATTACGGAAAACGAAGTTGTTGTAGAACATGTAAAAGTTCCTCGAACGGTGAGGAACAGTTCATAAGACCAGGAAGTACTTTACAATGTGATAGTTCTCGAAAAGATGAAATAACTTGTGACATATCTGATTACTATTTAATTCTGATTTGAAAAACAATTTAAATAAACACACGGAACCGGAAATTTCGATGGAGACTGCATATAACTGCATATAAAAAAATAAAAAACATTACGGGCACACATGCTAAACGTCTTATAAAATACTCTACTTACTACTCTACGGGTTTCATATTTACTGTGACTGTTAGTTCCTTCATATAATGGTTTTCTTTATTTTAACTTGCATTTAAAAGAATTTTCCGAATTGCAATTGATATTTGACATTTAATTTATAATTTTGAAATGTCAGATTGTGCAAAAAATAAAAGCGATATGACTGAAAATCAATTTATTATTTATTATTTCGTGTCACTCCACAAGTTGAGGAACTGCCTGACATAATTGTTTTATTAGTGCAATTTGTATTTTTTTCACAAAAGCACAAGCGTGTAATCTTCCCAAGTAGCAGCACAAACGATAGAGGCGATCTTCTCTTAAATTTTCTCATGAAACCTCATAATGTTTTCATATACTAGGCCAGGAGAACACTACATCTGTACTAAAAATCATTCTCTTAGAGTTAAAAATAAATAATATAAGAATAGATAAAATAACGGCTGCAAATGTTTTGATTGACCATGTACCGATAAAAATAATTTAAGGTTACAGGTTTCTAAAATTTAAGACAAAAATGTCTTGAAACTTTTTTTGTATCTTGAACAGTTAGAGATATTGCCTGAGAATGCGCTGTTGGGACATCTTGTATATTAATTAAGCAGACAGATATTTTGAATATTTTTGACAATAGAAAAATTTTCGAGATTTAAAAATATCTAACCTGTCAGTCACTGCGGTTTATCGACAGTTGTAAAGTTTTAAACCAACAAAACTAAAGTGTGATTAAGAAACAATTTGTCAATGATACCCAACTCGATATACATTACCATATAAAATATCAAAGTTTGTCTCTGTTGCGCCTACTTCTGGTTGACCTTGAAAGATAATCATATCACTATGAAATGCGCCATGTATCCTTTTGTTATAGCATTTAATTACAGTAGGAATCTTTAATCTGTAAGACGTGCGGATGAGGGTTGGAACGAACTTTTCAATCCCTTTTATCCCCAATTCTTTTGACAATCCGTACAATGTTGAATGTCGATTTCTTTGTTAAAGCGCCTTGGGTTTAGCATGGAAAGCCAGAAATCGATTTCCAAAACGTTTTCCACGAATAGCTCGAAAGGCGTCTTCTTATATTTTTCGAATTTGTCAAAAATGGTGCACTCCTTATCTCTTTCTCAACTTACTTAGTAGTCCTTCCTTATAGTAATTCAAATAAAAATCCGAATCTTTAATTAACAAAATGAATTCAATTAAAAGAGAAATGTTCGTGCAATAACTAAGACAAACAAAGAACGTGCGAATTTCATTTAATTAATAAATTAATTAAAGAGAGCTGGGCAGATCTACATAAACTAGTTTACTTCTAGAAAAATTTGTTAACAATAATACTTTATTCCAACTCACCCTTACCGGTCATAAGTGCTTCTCAGGTTCACTTTTATTTAAATTAAAATCTGAAATGGATTGTATTTGGAATTTTGAAAACTTTACGACGAAGATTTTTTTTAAGAAGCGTTTTATGACATGACTAAGTTATACTCGGGAATTCTACCGGAACTCTTCTGCGGAAATGCCCTCAATTTCCTTCTCTGCTGCTATTTATTACGATCCGGATTGAACATGAGCAGCGAAAGCTTGGGACTTGCATTACGCAATGTACAGAGTTTTCTAAATGAGTCACCGTTGATTCACGTTCGGTAAACATTGCAATGCGGGGGTGTTTTTATTATATAACACCCTAGTAATGACTAATGCTTTTATTGCATAAAGCTGCACGCATTTAATATTTTCAAATTAATCATTCTTCGACATGATTTCTAACTCAGATTAATCATACTCAGGCCTAATTTCTAATTTAAAAAATTGTGTACCGAATTGCACAAGAATAATAATGATAGGAATCTAGATTCTTACATCTGAATTAATAATTGCTCTGGTTGATCCGGATTTTCTAAATGTTTGGATTATCGAACAAAACACAGAAAATATCCTTTTTCCTAATTATTATCTACGATTCTCACAACAATAAAAATTCCTTATCCAACACCTCGTATACCATGCGCTATATTTGTATAAATAGCAACTGTGTATATTTTTACATAAAAAAAAAACATGTCAACGCGTTGGGTAGGTAAGTGTACTGTTCAATTCAGGAAAGAATTCATGCACGTCATACACGGACCTCGTCTATTTCAGGTGATTGCACTACGTTAATCAACACTATGCCAATTTTTATGTATCGGAAATGCATTATTAAATCAAGTTCAAATACGAAATGAATAATAGTGTTGATTAACGTAGTGCAATCAGAGACGAAGTCCGTATATAACGTGCATGTATTCTTTCCTGAATGGAACTGTAGTTGGTCGCCGCAGTAAAATAATGTACTGACGTGCTTTTTTTTTATAAAAGTATTCACAGTTGCCAAGTATACATATAAAAAAGAAACTCCTGCTATAATTTGATAATATGGTGATTTTAAATAATTAAAGTGGCTTATACATATAAATCATTAGTCATATAAGACACTTGAAATGAAAGCCTGAACTTATTGTCGCACGAACGATTAAATTAAATAAAAATATTGCAGCTGTTATTGAAAAAAACATTTTTTACTTATAGATAACAGAACTTGTCTCATAAATAACTATTATTTTCAAATCAAAAATTAACCGACTTCTAGGCTCTTAATAGGCTATTTTTTCCATTTATCGATAAAGTAAGTGCTTGGTTTTAAAAGTCGTCTCTCCGCTAAATTGCAATACAGAGTTTATTCAGTACTGATCAGTGTTTTAATGAATGATGAATACCAAACAGATCATTTCTTAGAAAACATGAAACCAAGGGATTTCTCCATTTAGAAAACGGGAATCACTTCGCTGTTCAGAGTCATTGTTCATATTATCCATTGTTCGAATTACTGGATGTTCGGATTAAAGAGGTTTTACTGTAGTTAATGTATTGCAATATTTTTAAATAATAAAAGAGTTGATATAGATTTATCATTGCCGGCACACATGTAAGCATATAGGTCGTCCATTTTTCGAGCCCAAGCATGGGGATCTCACTTATCTTAAGAGATACGAGGTCGGTTAAATTAGGCCAAAGTTGCGTATTTTCATGCTAATTAATAATCTGAAAAGCAATTTAAATTATTCCTTTTTGTTTTAAAATATTGAGAAAAAACTAAAATCTTTCATTTTCGTTTTTATTTTTTAAATCGAAAACCGATAAAGCTAGACATTTATAACTTAAATATTATTGAGGCACTTTTTATGTAGAATCTAAATCTGTCATTGCATTTACCCGAGCTGTCAAAATTGTAGAGTTACGACTGTGAATTTTTTTTCTCATGGGTGCCATATTGGATTTTCATATTTCTAAATAAAGTTTTTTACTTAGATTCTAGCAATGTATCACACATTACGGTTGATTTGACTTTTTGACAAAAACTTCTATTTTTTTATTTTTACGAGGAGCGCTGTGGAAACAAAAAAGATTTTGTCACTTATGTGGTGCTAGCTTAACCAACTGAAAACGTGGAAGAAATTCTGCACTTTTAAAAATCACTTTTTCAACATTCAATTTTTATAATATTCTTATTGCAAACAACTACCACTTTAAGTACAAAACAATTCTTCGGGTTTAACAAGACAAACTGCAGTCAATTTTACATACAACACCAGGTGGAGAATTCTGAAAGAAACATAAGAATCGTCATTGGAAAATCCGTATCCATAACCCCACAAAAAGTAGCTTAAACTTTGTACATTTTTGTATTATAAATTTGTGTTTCATTGTACCTACCGATCAGAAAATAGACTGTGGGAGATAAATCTGGCCCTCTGAAAACATTTTAGTATCAGCAACACAGGCGTCATGAGAGAGCAAGCGAAATTGTTGAAATCAACTGTTTATTAATGTATTTCATAAGAAACGTTTCTTTACGAAAATTTAGGTATCCGTCTGCTTGAACAGCTACTAATCGTTGGTGACTTTGTATTTGGCTCGTCGGCATCGGCTCATATCACAATTTGAAGGAAATTTGTATTTCTTTCTAATTGGCTTCTTATAAATGCACAAAATTTTATTCGTCATTCATTATCGCCGGGCAGAAGAAGTTCCATTTTTTTTCTTCATTCTTCATACCACTTAATGTAGTAGCTTTGAAATCATTTGATTTGTTGAGCTAGAAGGATTATTTTGCACTGAAAGCAGGAGTTGTTTACAATTAAAAAACATATTACGATTTTCGAGCTTTTAGAATTTCTTCCCCGTTTTCAATTGATCTAGCTAGCGCCATGTAAGCGTCAACATCTTGATTGTTTCCACAGCGCTCCTCGTAAAAATTAAGAAATTGAAATTTTGGTCAAAAGTCGAATCAACCTTAATGTGTGATACATTGTTAGAATCGTAGAAAAAATCTTTATTTAGAAATATGAAAATCCAATATGGCACCAATAAGAAAAAAAAATGACAGTCGTATCTCTACAATTTTGACAGCTCGGGTAAATGTAATGACAGATTTAGATTCTACGTAAAAAAGTGCCTTAATAATGTGTAAGTTATAAATGTCTAGCTTGATCGGTTTTCGATTTAAAAAATAAAAACGAAAATGAAAAATTTTAGTTTTTTGTCAATATCTTCAAAACGAAAAGGAATAATTTAAATTGCTTTTCAGATTATTAATTAGCATGAAAATACGCAACTTTGGCCTAATTTAACCGATCTCGTATATCTTAAGATAAGTGAGATCCCTATGCTTGGCCTCGAAAAATGGACAGCCTGTATACAATATGCGTAAATTAAATATGTAATTAAAAATTGCACAAGCGAGCTCAGCTGTTTTATGATTATTAATAAATTTTGAATGGAACAATAAAATTTATGTTTTAATAACCGGTAGCCCTGATTGTAACCGCATATACGAGAAAAGTATAAAATGGTGCTGGGAGGTAGCTCAACGTCTCTTATTATTAAAAGTAAATCCAGTTACGTCGGCTATTTGCTTAAAAAAAAAATAAAAAAGCGAGCCCGCGCATTAGAGATTAATCCGACCTGAATAATTTTTGAAAGAGGAAGGCGAGCGAATTTAATCACGGAATATTTACTCGGTATTTGTGCAAAGTTTTCGTCACGTAATAATAATCGAACGTTTAATAATACCTATTTCACGGTACTCTATTTAATCTAGGACGAGGGAATTGTTTTCGGTTCACTGTTTGAAATTTGCTTCTGCAGATTCTCATAAATCAGCTGGCTTTGTTATTAAGACCGGCTTAAATTTAAAATATCTAATAACATCATCATCTATCTTGATTTTTTTTTGACATTTTATGAGGTGGGAATGCTTGCGAACGCGAAATATAAACCGGCGAATTTTATGCCTGAAGACGATTATTAAACAAATCTTGCACGCAATATTTTGGTTTTAACGTCGACAAATCGCTAATGATTTATCATCGTATTTAATGATTATTATATTCTGCTTCATTATTTCTAAGGGTAATACGAATGAGTATCGCAAATTTTATTCGAGAACGGCTTAATGATGTTCGTGAGCTTTCGTGAGTTTCAACAGGTAGGCATCAGGCAATTTAGGCATTCCATTTTCTTAATTTTCTTTCCTCAAATCTTCGTGCTGTTTCAAACCGTAGACAGTAATGGATAAAAATCATATACGTCTCTTAGAATGTTACAGAAGTAATTTATATAAAATGTCGCTTGTTGGAATATGAAAAGAAGGGAGAATAATTTATGCTGCAAGGAGCAACTTTAGATAAATCTGTCTTTTTTTGTATTAATAATTAATGAACATGAAAGAGCAAATGTGTCATATTAGTTATTCTATTTTAGCAGAACCCTATGAAAAATAATCTATATTAAAAAAAATTCTACATATACCTATATACAATCTACATACATGTCATCATAGCTTCAGATCAAATTTACAAAATAACAGACTTATTATTAAAACACTTTTCTTAATAGGATTTTAAATTTATAGTTACTTTAAAATACAAAATGAGTCTTAACACCATCAATAAAAATACAGGGTGATAGGTAACTGACTGGTCACCTTTACACAGCATATTGGAGACACTATGTAGAGTAAAAAAGGCTTAAAAATCCGGGGTGCTACAGCTTTCATTTTCGAAAGAAAAATTAAAACAAAAATCGAAAAAAATTGTTTGGAAACCGCTGATTAGCGTTAACTTGAAGGCTTCCGCGGCCGTCGGCAGTCGTTGAATTCCTGGCTTCCGGTTGAAACCGCGTCTCTCCCCTGATTTCTTCTACTGCGGACGTACCGTTCTCTATTGCAGAAGGACTTTCTCAGGGCTGCTGCTGCTGCTGGTGGTCTTGCTGCTGCTTCTTGTAAGTCGTTGAGACTGAGTTGGTATGTACGTAGTCGTGGTATTTATAGTGGTCGGTGAGGGCAGAGGGGTGGGTGGAATGGTGGGCGGGGATTGGTCCGTTGGTGCGTGACGGGTCGTTAATAAGATGTTTCCAAGTATTGTAAAGGTAGAAACCATTATCACGGTTCAAATTACAATAATAACTTATTAATACAGGGTCATTCATAATAAGTATCTGACCCGTTAAGAGCGTATTTACTTATTTATTTGTTAGCTGAGGTTCATATTCAGATACCTCTTCCTCATAGTCTTTGATTTCTATTGAATCCTCAGTGTCACTTCCATTTTCTTGACAGTTTTCTTCTTCGGATTCTAAAACTAGGTTATCGACAATATTTTCAAGTTTTTTCGTATAAAAGGTCATTTGTTATCCAAATATTTGACCAAAATGAACAGAAAGAATTACATAATTACATAAATTGTCACTTAGATAAAAGGCACAAATTATGTATTACACAGGGTGATTCATAATAAGTCTCCTGTCCGTTAGAGGCGTATTTGCTAAGGTCATGCAAGTCCCAAATTGCAAAAAAAAAATTATCGGGGACATTTCAAAAATCAACGCCTTTTGTGCCTCAAATGGAAACCGTTTGAGTAGCACTAATCGGGTTAACTAACTGGTTAAGTTTTAGAAACTGTGTCACAGTGTCAACTAAATGTAAATGTTATGTGATGTAACTTACTGTTTTTGTAACAGATATCAATATGACCTTCTTGTTATACGCCTATTCACAATGCCCACTAGGGCTAGCTTATTCGGCCAAATTAACTTATTATTTAGTTTATTAAAACTGCAGTTACTTCTGGAAATTCGATTTGACTCGCGTACTTGAAGCACAAGGTTTTTCTTCTTTACACGAGCAAGTCTGCGTCCCAAGTATGCTACCATCCAGGAACATTCAGAAGTTCTGTGTGAATGTCAGCCAAATGAATCACTAAAGCCGGGCAGTGATTGCATTGTTTTGATTTTCTTGCTCCAGCAAAAACGCGGTTTCCTCAACTGTGTTAATGGAGTCTTCATAAACTGAATTGTTTATTTGTAATGTTTGATTAAACAAGAATCGCTTCACTTTAATTCGATTAATTATCTCACGCTTGAAGCAATTTCAAATTCGTAAAACATATAAAACATATTGATACATACGTTCAATTAAAAAAAAAAAAACTCTTCGATTGGCATTCATCATCATTCAATTCTTCAGAAAAATTTTGTGCAAATCGTTTTTGATTGCAGTGAAAATCTCGAGCAGCTTCTGTACAGCTGATTTGCACAAAATTTTTCTAAAAACTTTCATTATGCTTTGACAGCAAGCATGGCCGCCTTGCATGGGGGACTTATCAAATCCCGCTTCAATTTGTCTATCCTACTGCAATGTCAGGTCAAAGAGCGATCGTAAGATGTCGCTATTTTATCTGTTCATCACTCTTACATCTCAATTGCGAATAAATTGGACAAGTCATTTTTGTTTGCACTGGGAATGTCGAGCTACGTCTCTGCTGAAGAAGCCCCAAGCAGGGCTGAAACAGATGTACAGAGGCTGCTCGAGATTTTCACTGCAATCAAAAACGATTTGCACAAAATTTTTCTAAAAACTTTCATTATGTTCTGACAGCAAGCATGGCTGCCTTGCATGGGGGACTTATTAGGAGCAAATCCCGCTTCAATTTGTCTATCCTACTGCAATGTCAGGTCAAAGAGCGATCGTAAGATGTCGCTATTTTATCTATTCAATTCTTCGTAGGACAAGTAATCTTAAAATGCACAAACTTCACTAAATTTCTGGGAATTGATACGTACCTTGACACGAATACGATTCCACTGACAAAAGAATTATTGTATCCCTACTCACATCATAAAAAAAATGAACTTCATTCTTCGCATTATGCAATCTTTATTCAGAGAGTTGTAAACAAATCGTTTTACGGTTTCAGTTCAAGGTAAAATATGCGTGCTTTGTGTTTACTTTCCTTGAAAGTCTACTGCTGACGCATTCAGATATTCCAGTGACCACTAACAAGTTTGCATATGAACTTTTAATCCATTTTATTTCAAAAACTACACAAGTTAGACCCCCCTATGTCTACAGTTATTTGGACTATTTTTATTATTATTTTTATTTTTTCAAGGACTAACTGTGGTTAACGGGTCGAACACATATTCTGAATCAGCCTGTATATCTCGTCATACATTAATATATCAATTTATTTTAAACGAAATTTTATTTTAATCATAAAACATTCATTATGATTAAATATCGATTTCCTTTAGATATGAATTGCGATTAATCGAAGGGTTACTCACTAAGAAATTTCTAAAGCACTCAACAGAATAATTGCCTAATAATTAAGAAACGGAGGGGAAGTAAACGTAACTTTTTAGTACATTTTTCGATGTATTTTACATAGACGCTTAATACGAAGAGCAAGATGCATTATTAACCACTTACAAGACTACTCATAGGCCCGGTTTATCAGTCATAGTTTAACTCTAAATCTTCAGTTTTTTTTTTACATAAGAACAGATGGAAGTTAACTGAAGATTACCGTTAAACTGTGACTGAGCAACCGGCCCATAGCCATAGCCAAAATTTACGTTTAAAATTCACTACGGTTTAATTAAATTTCAAATAATCGGATAATTGTAAAAGATTTCGGCAACTACATAGATTCAAATTATGCTTAGCGGTGATTCATTAGCAGCGTCTTGCTAATTGATTGAGCGTTCTCATTATTCTCTGTAGAGTATGTATATAATTTATGTTTATTCGTAGTCTTTGCTATAAATCTCATTTAATTAACGCTTACAATAATGAAAAAGAAATGTTTTTGCTACGTTACCTCAAGAGTTAAATATGAGCGATGAGAAAATAATTTCATAATACACATATTTAATGCGAATTGAAATAATTTTCAAGTTTTTGTTTTGCATCAATAGCAAGCATAATAATTTTAATCCAAATTTTATCAGAACTCTTTTTATTTGTATCACAAGTGCTCAAAGTTTCAGAAAAAAATTCTATTCTGAGAGAGATTCTATTATTTAAATATTACAGTAACTTCACGACATACCGGATATTTGAAAATTGCTGTTCCAAAAAAAAATTGGTAGTTGATTATGATGAATTGAAGTCATTGGCAAAAAAATCTAATAAAAGTCCTTTAGTTTTCGAGGTAAGAATTTCTAAAAACTTTGCCAAAATTGTTGTTGCGCCACTGAATTAAGATTACAAGCTGTCACAACAGTCACAAGTCGGTACCTTGTTATTACCGAGATGAATACCGCTTACTCAAATAATGATTTGACGAATATAGTATTTTTTTATAGAAAAAAATAAATAAAAAGTAATAGTAATAATAAAAAAAAAAATTCCAAAATACCATGTATACATAGCAAGAAAGCAGGCAGGTTTGCATTGTTAAAAATAAACTGTATCAAACTAAACACTAAAGGCTGAGTTACACCAACATATGAAATTAAATGCTTTAATCCAAGTTAGGTAATCTGTGATTAAAATTTAATTCGTGTTAAAACATCACCGACGCATTCTTAATTCGAATTAGTTGATTTGCAACGTCACTAATAGTATCAAAACTGTGACGTTTAGCATTATGATTGGCCATTTATCTAGTCCGTTTGTATTCAGATTCAGATTCACTTGAGGCAGTTTCTATTTTGTGTACGTTTAAAAATTGAAAAGAAAGAAGGCAGATATAATATTACGCATATTATTTTCACCGTACAGTCGCTGGCGCCAATCACTCTGGGAAATCGTCGTATTTGATGAAATACACCAATAATTTTGTTAATTTCCATTGATGTCTGGGCCATATAACTATATAAATTTTCTGGAATTTGCATCAATTTGTTTTGTAACACGTGGAAATATCCTACTGAGCTGAAGCCCCTTCGCAACCTTCGCATATGTCTATTAATCTGTGCTGAAGATATTAATATGATCCGATAAAAGTTGGTGAAAACTTTCAGTAGCAAAAAATAGCAAAGTAATCAGTAACTGAGTAATTGCTGATATTGGAAAATTTCTATTTGTTGTAAGCTCTAATGCAGTGTTTCTCAACCTAGCTTCAGCAAAGGGGTGTTTGGGTTCCTCCGCAAATAAAAACGGAAATCACACTACAAAAAAAAATGTCATTTAAAAGTAGCATGATGTCGATATTTTGATGAAACATTATCTCATATTTTAGTGCTAAGGGGGTCCCTAAGAAGAAAACAGAAAAGCACTGTAGGGTTCCTCGCTCTACAAAAGGTTGAGAAATACTGCTCTAACTTATTCATTTCAAAAATATCCAGCATTTCTTCCACCACATCTTTTGAAAATCTTTAACACATCTTAAAATCTACATCAGCGTAAATCAATAATGGGTTAGTCCTTTTTTTTGAAATTTTCGGTCTTGGTATACGAGGTCTGGCAATTAAATACCCGGATTGTTGTCGTAAATTTTTTATTGATAAAATTATTCAATTAACAGTTAATGCCCTTCAGTGTACTCTACTTCTCTATTCCTACATCGTTCCATTCGAATTTTCCATTGATGGAAACAGTGCTGTAGGTCATTTTCCGACAAGATGTTTAGTAGTCGCGTCGCCTGTTGTTTTACAACTTCTACGGATTCAAAAAGGGTGCCTTTAAACGTAGATTTAATCTACGGAAACAAAAAAAAGTCACATGGAATCAGATCTGGCGAATACGGTGGATGTAAAATATTAGAGTTTTGGCCAAAAATTGCTTTACGGAGAGCACGTTGTGAGCCGGCGCATTGTCTTGGTGCAGAATCCACGAGTTCTCTTTCCACAAATCTGGCCTTCTCTTCCGAACTCGTTCACGGAGATTTTTCGAAAACTTGTACATATTAATGTTGGTTAACTGTATGGCCATCAGGAACTCAGTTGATGTAGATAACACCTCGGATATCGAAAAAGACTACAACAACATTGCTTTGAATTTCGATTTGCTAATATTTACTTTTTTCCTCTCTTTAAATTTTTTATACCACTCGAAAACGCGTGTACGCGATAGATAATTATACCTTTTGCAAAGTTTCATAATACTCCATGGCCAATTTTCCGAGTTTAAAGAGAAATTTCACATTAATACGTTATTCGACTCTAGCGTTTAATATAATTCCATCGCAAGGCACTTACAAGGTCTGATTTAATCAACGATTACAAGAAAACTGATTTGGCTACCAAACTAGAATTTTGCACATAGAAGGAGGAATGGATACCTGTCAATACTCTTTCCATTCTATTGTTTTCCGACTGTCAGGGCCTCTTAAAAAAATCAGTCTGGGTATTTAATTGCCAGACCTCGTAATCTGAATCCGAGGATCAACCGTAGGAATCTCTTTCTTCAGAAGAAGACATAATTTATATGTTCCAGTACATCCCAGTACGTTAATAAACGCTTTTGGCTGAGTTGCTGACTGACATATGATGACTGACAGCTGAAATTTATGCATTAATTCGAGTTAGTTAATCCGTAATTAAAATATAATTCATGTTAAAACAAACGCTGATGCACCGATGTATTTTTAAGGCCCGGTATTAGAAACGCAAGTTAAATTTACTCTAGAGTTTAATGCCTTAGTAACCATTGTTTTTACAATTGTTCAAATTCAAATTCAAATTTATTCCCTGTGTAATATTAAATACAAGATTAATATAACATGAGAACTGTCAATATAAAGAAAAAAATAATAAAAACTAAATATAAAACTAACAACATAAAAAATAATAACGACCATAAAATAAGATCTAACAAAATCCAATAACTAAGAATAAGGAAACATCAAAAATTGATGAGAAATTGAAACATTACATAATAAATAAAGAGTCTTAGTTGGGTACTCGAGACATTTCAATTTTGACCTTCTAACAGAAATTCATTTGCTGAATAAAAAGAATTAGATATAAAAAACCACTTAAAACTTTTTCTACTATCTGGCATGTCATTTTTTCAAATGTCTCTTATTCTACGTAAACACTTAAGCCCTACATACAAAGGACCATTCTGACTAGACGTTAACCGGTTACTAAGGCATTAAATGTATAGTACTTTTATTTTACGTTTATAATACCGGACCTAACTTGAATTAGTTGATTTCCGATTAAAGTGAAACGACATTAGTATAGATGACGTGTCACGAGATTATGACGTTACTGTTAGGTTTGTAATGATCCAGTCCGTTTATATGCGATAGTCAATTTAAGTGCACACACTTGCGGCTTCTCTTTTAAAAAGGGAACGTTAAACCAACTTAATATAATATAAATTAAATTAATAATAGCAGTTTGTTGTTTGTTAATTAACTTGTTACAAACACTTATGGTTTCAAAATACTTGTTTTAGAAGTTTAAATACAAAGTAAAAATCGCGCGTACAAAAATCATGAGAAGTTATTATATGGTTGTTTTTTTTTTTATATAATAAATAAACTCGTAGGTGCGAAATGCCGTCTATGATGTCCAACACAGTTAACTCTCGATGAATTATAATATTGTTTATTATTAGTATTAAGAGGGTGCTTAAATAAATAAATATAAAAATATACCGTCAATGTTTAGACTTTAAAAAAATGTTACTTCTGGCTTAATTAAAACAGCATATTCTAACTGAAGTAAGTACTTTATTGATCGTTAAAAGCTATCGTGAAATTTGTAGGGTAAAACTTGCCTAATTTGTACTAACGCTTAAATGGTGTCTCTACAATTTTTGGTAAGGGTGAGAAGCATCTCTAGCCGCAGAAACTATAAATGACAATGAACTATATGGTTTAAGCTAGCCATGGTATTGTGATATACCCTTCAGTTTTCATAATCATTTAATTTCAGTTTTGGTTAAGATAAAGAATGAAGTAAGTTTTTAGTTAAGAGTAGAATTTCATAAAGTTCTTGCTCTTTGGTAATTAATTAAATGATATGAAAAATAAAAGAGTTTAGAAATAAGCTGAAAATATCTTGACGTATCCTAAACTGGTTGTTTGCTTTTGATAAAGCTGTTTGTTTCTAAATTCTTTTATTTTTCATATAAATTCTGTTAATATACTTCTTCGCATTTATTTTTGTTGGTTGTTGAACGCTTGACCAAACGATTAGGCGTGGGTTTGAATTGTTTTCTGGTATGTGTAGATTCTATGTGAGAAAAACAATTTTCATGTGTCAGTGAGTGTTCGGATTCTGACCGGCTCCTTGGAATTGGATTTCCGCGTCTCTCCGGGTTATAAGTTGAATGCCGAAAGAGTTATAAACATTTATAAGTCGGTCGCAGTCGCCACGGACAATATTAGTAACTAGCCAGCCGCCTCCTAAAAACAATGGCTTTTTCGAATTACTTGATCGCATTAGAACGAAAAATCAGGATTTATAATTTTGAAAAAAAAAATTATAATTTCGTTGTCGTGGAAACCAAAATTACCAAGTCAAACGTATTCGGACTCACAATGACCTTTAGATTCTAAATATGTAAAAATGTAAAAGCCGTTCCAACTAGAATAAGAAAGTTGATGTAATTTCCGGAAGTCGTACGGTGGCCAGTGCTAGGTCAGAAAATTTTTATTTAATTTATTTGCCCCAAATTTTATGTAAAAAATTAAAACTCTAGAAGAGTTAACATATAGCATGGACACTGTATTGTGTATTGGATATGAGTTTATTAGAATTTTTTCTTGTTTTGAACTCTTCTATCACCTGCCAAATTTTGTCCAGGTTTTTTTATTAACGCCATGTATATTTTATGAATTTACGTTATTTTTTAATTTTTAAAGAGAAATTTGTATTGTTTTCAAATTATGTTAGTTCAATTACTAATTTCTCCGTGTTAAACAAACCACCGCTACTTGTTCCAATATAATAATAATTTATAATTCATTTTTAATACATTTTCGATTATAATCGTTCAGAAGAATGCATGATTTACGATCCTGTACGCTTCAGAAAGTTATTATATATTCTTTCAACTCGTGTTAAACACTCTAATCAAACAATAATGCCGAATTAACTAATTCAGATTTACTAATTAAGATTAGGACAAACTACGGTCGATGCAACTCGAAAGTCTCTAATTCAGATTAGTTAATCTGTGTTAACGTTAATTGAGGCTGAAATTGCAGGTCGCCAATTGCCGAATCAACTAACTCAAGTTTGTTAATCATAGATTAGGGCATTTTAAGGTCGGTGCAATTGAAAAGTCTCTAATTCTGATTAGTTAATCTGTGTTAACGTTAATCAAGGTCGGTGCAACTCAGCCTAAAGGTGTTCCAATAATACCTGACAGCAAGTATAAGACAGTTTCACTTTATAAATTAAAATCATTTCTTACTGATATATTAACTATATTCTTTTTTCTTAGTACCTATGTACTGTAAACATAAAACCTGTAAACGTAAATATCCTAAAATTAATTGTAGTAATCCTATCGAAGGAACAGTGATGCAAATATCTTGCAAATCGTTTTATGGATATGAAGGCTTACCGCCCCCTAGTACATATCGAGGTGAAATTTGGGACAGAGAAACACCACTCTGCCAGCCAGGTTAAGTAAGATGACAAATTTTTACCTGAAAATTAATTACTTGGCTGAGCACTCTCTTTATTTAAGATTTATTTTAATACAGAATGCGGTAAGAAACGAGTGAGTGTTCAACCATTAGTAACCGGTGGTTCGACAGTTGCAAAATCAGAATATCCCTGGGTAGCTGCAATTAATATATCCTTTAATTTTATTTAATTGGTAGTAGATCTTTCGTTTTGTCAGGTAAAATTCAATTGTTGATACTTAAACTGTAAGTTAGCACGGCCCCTTTTAACCGACTACAGCGAAATGAAACAGACGCTTCCATTAAAAAAAAAATAGTTCTCTAACGTTAATTTTTTGTCACCTATTTGTCAACCTATAAATTTTCTTCTATTTCATTCCCGAGTAAAACGGTACAGGACTAATTGCTGATTCAGTTGTGATACCTGCAATTGCTGTTGCTCGAAAGCTGATTCTCTTATAATCATCTTCTGAATTGTATTTAAGTGCAGCATTTTTATTTGGTTTGTCAAAATGACTTTAACGTCAAAATGATAAAAGTTCCTCTTGAAGCACACTTCAATAACACAATCAATACCTAATTTGAGTGTAGTCGGTGTTTGTGATTGCAATGGTACATATTTTTTTCATTGTTTTTTTTTTAATGAAAATTACATTTTTATTACACTTTTCACTCCTCCCTTTACACTAATCCCCGCCTCTCTGGGAGATAATTATATGTTAATTTTTTTTATTTTCTAAAGGTCGCTGAACCAATGAATCTTTCGTAGAAACTCTGTAATACTAATTGGACTTGTGAAAAATACTTTTCAGAAAAATATCCACCAGTGCAAACGAATGTGACAATATTTGTAAATTTTAAACTCCTTATTATTAATTAACTATGGTAGCTTTAAGAGAACACTGAGACCGACAAAAACCATTGAATCGTACGCGTTTGAATTCTGTGATTAATACGATTTTGATTGAAGCCAAAAGTGAGATTAATTAGTCCTAAAGTCTGGTTCACACTGCTACATTGCTTGAATGACAGTGGTGTGCGAAATTTACTGTCCGCAATTGTAAGCATACACGTTAAAAAACTACCGTATTTAATAAACATTTATGATTGTTATGACGACCTGATACGTAACTGTTGAATTAAAATTATTTTCCGAAATATTGCACATTTATTTTAGATTTACTTATTCACACTCATTCAGCATCTTGTAAATTACTTATTTAAGGCAATTACTAAAACTAGCGACTTTCTAATAACTATCAAAACGTTCATAAGATAAACGTCTTCCGAGTAGTTCATAAGTAACAATAAATAAAGTGAAGTTGTATTGATGACTGTGGTATGTTAATATGCGTAAGGGTAAGCTCATAACGAAGCTGTGATGATAGATGACAGGTGGTTTTTTTTTCTGCTCGCAGAATAGCCCCTTCAATTCTCATTGCTACAATCACTCACACGAACGCTTATACTCGAAGCTCGAATATGAACACAAGCATTCTCCGCTATCATCTACCACCACAGCTTCGTTATGAACTTACTCTAAGTAAGTAAGCTAAACTAGTAAAAAACAGGAGACGTTCCGAATTTTTCTTATATTTGTGACGTGTGTATGTACAGAGTGGACCATTTTTGATGGTTTTACAAGGTTTCTCAGTTATTTATAGGAATAGAAGAAAATCGTTTCGCGACCCAATGCTACTTTTTGAAGAAAAACTCAGTGGAGAAAACAAAAGTTAGCTATCTCGATTCGTTCGGGAAATATCGGCCGAAAACGAATTTTTCCGAAAAATTATTTTTCACGATATCTCAGTTGTTTGACAAGATATTTTGAAAATTGAAAAACTATTTTATTCAGAAATTAATGTAGATTTTGCCAACGTTATTGACTTTTGTAAAAGCTGCGCCAGTCCTGCAAAACAGATGATAACTTTCTAATTTTAAATGGAAACTGTAGTTGGCTATGACACAAATAAATTGCTTGTTTAATGAGGTTTTCAAAAATATAAGTTTGATATAATTATTTTTATAAATAACAAAGACATTAATTTTCATTATTTTGCAGTACCTATCAAGCTATCTATGACGATAGAAACAAAAGAAATTTCATTAGTTTTCCTCAAAAATCTATTATTAGAATAAATAATACAGGTAATTAAATTTAACAAAATAAATATCTAATACTATTAGAGAACTCATAAGACTACAAGTCATGTAAATATGGAGTAACTGTCAATGCAGTTTTGAAGAATTATATGCTGTATGTTCCTTTGAAATTCTTAAATCTTAAAGTTTATATTATCAAAAATTCTTAGATATGTTTCACTTCTATCCGCGATTACATTTATTAATACATAAAAGTTCTTGAAAGCATTATTAAACTTATAATAATTTCTTAAAGATATGCAATAATTTATACAATTTAAAATTTATAGAAATCTCTTAACTGTTCACATTAATAATTAAAGAATTGTTCAAATAGAGTTAATTCATTTTTACATACTCGTGGTTTTATGTCAGTCTCTGGTAGGTACACAAAGCTATTTATTTATTGAAATAAATTAGCTGTTTTAATTAACAATAACTGATTTTTGGGGAAAACAATTGAACTATTTGTTTTTGTTTTTGTTGTCATGGATGGCTTGTTAGCTACTGGAAAACAAAAGATAATTAGTATCTTTGTTATTTATAAAAGTAATTATATCAAACTTTACATTTTTGAAAACCTCATTAAACAAGCAATTTATTTGTGTCATAGCCAACTGCGGTTTCCATTTTAAATTAGAAAGTTACAGCCTGGTTCGCAGAATTGGTGCAATTTCTACAAATGATAATATTGTCAGTAAAATCAGTGTT
Organism: Prosopocoilus inquinatus; assembly: GCA_036172665.1. NCBI lineage: Eukaryota > Metazoa > Arthropoda > Insecta > Coleoptera > Lucanidae > Prosopocoilus > Prosopocoilus inquinatus. Next base: position 51,296,626 of record CM069870.1, read on the forward strand.
CATTTCTGAATAAAATAGTTTTTGAATTTTAAAAATATGTTGTTAAACAACTGAGATATTGTGAAAAATAATTTTTTGGAAAAATTTGTTTTCGGTCGATATTTCCCGAACGAATCGTGATAGCTAACTTTTGTTTTTTCCACTAAGTTTTTCTCAGAAAAGTAGCATTGGGTCGCGAAAACGATTTTCTTCTATTCCTATAAATAACTGAGAAACCCTGTAAAACCATAAAAAATGGACCACCCTGTACGTTGTCATTAAATCTTGGATTCCCAGAGGTCTAAGAATCCCTAAAGTCAGTAAATTAACACACTTACGTGTTCAGTTAACGCCGTCCCATTTCCATTCTGGTTTATTGTGTAACAAAGATAACAAATACAAATGTCACAGAAGCAGCAAGGAAATCAACACTTTTAGGGAATTCTATTTACTACGATGGTAGTAGTTTACAACCGACTGTCTAATCAAAAATGTATTAGGTTATGTTATTTTATGCAGCGGAAGTAAATTGCCATTTGTAAAGCGTCACATTGATTAACAAACTTTCGACTGTGTTTTTTATGTTTAATGTTGCTCTAGTGAACACGAAGCGTGTTGATTTAGAACCTTAGGAATACAGGAATATCCATTCGTTGATCTAAAGTAAACCTGTTTGAGTTTGCCTTGTACGTGGGCTGCTGGAAAAGTTTCTGGAAACGGTATGAAAAAACGCATGTAAAACTTGGCAAACGGTATCATTGTTTTTCGAAGTATTCGCCTTTGACGTCAGTACACTTTTGCATCCGCTCGAATCAATTTCTAAAGCACGTTTTCCACTCTAAAGATGGTACCTCAGAAACCAGTGTCCGGAATGTTTCAACCGCTGCTTCAGCCGACGAAAATCGCTCACCACGAATTTTATTTTTGATATTTGGGAACAAAAAGAAATCATTAGGTGATAAATCAGGTGAATATAGACAATGAGTCATTAAATCAAACATTTTTGTTGGACAATAAATAAACTGTTTTTTGACGGGCTGAGTGAGAGCTGGCGTTGTCATGATGGAGAATAATTCGTCGATTTCGATTGTTTCTTCTTATTTGATCGATGACTTCCGCCAAACAAATTGTAGTATACCAATCAGCATTCACGGATTTTCGATCCTCTAGAGCCACGGTTGCTACGTGTTCAGTTAAGTCAAAGAAACAAGCAATCATTTGCTTCGCAGCACTGCGTGAACGGACAACTTTTGTTGGTTTTGGCTTATTTCGAAATACCCAAACGGTAGATTGTTGTTTACTTAATTAAAGTAAATAATAAATAAACTAAATTTGAACGACCTCCATTGAATTTCTCGAGCATTTCTTCGCACCATTTGTCACGACCGTGCTTTTGCGCTTCTGTTAAATTGTATGGGATCCAACGACTGCAAAGCTTTCGTACGTTCAAATGATCATCAATCGGGTGTATTGCTTTCATGTCAATGCGTAAGGATGCTTGAATCTCACGGTATGTCACATGTCGATCTCGCTCAAGCATTTCACGCACAGCATCTGCATTAGTGGCAACAACAGATGTTAATGGACGACCTTCACGAAATTCGTCACTGAGAGAGGTACGTCTATGCTGGAATTCGGCAAACCAATTATAAACACTGCTCTTTGATGGTGCTTCGTCTCCAAAAGCCAAGTGAAGCCGATCGAGGCATTGTTTCGGCGTTAGACCACATTTGAAATCGTAAAAAATCATGGCACGAAAATTCTCATGTTTACACAAAATTACTTTTTCTCAAATGCTGTACAAACAAAACTAGTTCACTTGGATAGGAACTGTCAATAGAATTATAGGCGAAAAATATCAAATTTTTCAAATATGACAGTTGATAAACGCTAACAATTCTAGACCTACTAGATTCCAGAAAATTTTCCAGCAGCCCACGTATCTCACATATTCGACAATAAAGAATATCTAAATTTTCATATTATGCCATGGATTCTGCTTTTGTGTTTTATGATTAAAAATTTCTTTTAATGCTTACATTTTAAAATATTACTGCAAAATTAAAATTACGATTATATGAAGGTGGATCAAATCTTTTATTTCTTAAAAATATTGCTCCACTCTTTTCAAACATTAATAAAAACAGAATAAAATAACTAACAGAAAATAGTATAAGATTTACTGAGAAGATAAGATTTTAATCTGCGATTAAGTCTCATAATGTTTCACGATGAAAGTATACTGGTATAAATCCTGGATTTTCAAAAGTGCTCTGTCGAAGTCGGAATCTTCAGTTGAGTCCTGCAGAATAGGGTACATGAACCCTTTTTTTTAAGATTCTATTTGAAAGTAGGTAAAAATACGAAAATTTAGATATATTTCTTTTTTTTCATAAATGAATATTAAAGCCGTAAAAAATTTGTCAATGTTCGTATGTTGTCAAATCGTAATAAGTGAATATCAATACGAACACTTAAAACTTATTAAAATAAATAGTAAAACATATTATCAGTATTGTGCTCTGCTATAATGTAAAAATACCTGTGCAAGAACTCCGAATAAATTATTTATAAGCGTTTCACAAAATTAGTGTTACCAACCTTACTTCTCAATGGCAAAAAGTTCCCGTTTCCACCACAAATTTCTCACCAACAAAGTAAAAAAATATAATAATTTCTTTAAGATATTCACTTCGTAATTGTTGCTTAAATTAAAACTATATTTTTCAGCACATATTAAAAGCAAACATTCAAACTATTTGACAAGGGCCTGCATACAACACAAACGTCAAGGACAATGTATGAACACTGACGTCACAACGAATGGCAAGCCTTTCGAAACCACGTGATTTATATTTGAATATTTTCGATTTTATTTATTAATTGAAGAGAATAATAAATAGAGACAGCGTACAAATTTGGTGTTTTTGAGTGTGTTATTGACTATAGTCTCTATAAGAGAACTTTAATTAACAATTTTATATTATTGTCATGTACCCATTACCAATTTCCGCGTAAATTATCTTCAAGAGGTGAGAACTAGTTATTGTCTATACCTAAATGCCAGTAAATCATTAGTAGCAGTAAATTCTTTTCAGGGTTCATGTTTGTAGTCATTTGGCTTACGTTTCCTAACGTTACTTTTAATTTTTTTTATCCTTAATCATTTATTGTTAATTGTTTAAAAAACATCCCATATTGATGAACTTTGCTTTAAACATGTTTTAATGGAACCCGGCTTTTAATGCGTAAATTTCACCCCAAATCGTACGATGGTTTGTAGTTTATCGTTTTGTATTAATCAGAGGCTCTGAGGAAGGTTTTAAAATAAAACCGAAAGTGGTCAGCTGTATGATTTAGAATCATTTTTTTGTCCTAAAAACCCGATCAACTACCACGTTTTTCAAAAAAAATTAAAATTAAATAATCTTTGACCAGAATTGGGCACAATTTATTCGAATGACGAATAACGAATAAAGAATAAAGATAAAAAAATTTATTCCTTATCCGTGAATGACGAATAATTTATTTATTCCTTAGATTTATTCGTCGCACGAATAAATTGGCGATTCAAATTAATTTTATCCGGCCTAGGTATCCTAGGAAACGAGCGTCGTTTTTATGAAGGAAGCATGAGGTAAACAATAGCACGGTGACTTTTGCTTTTGTTTTCATTGTTTTTCAATTTTAAGATAATGTTTGCAAGACCAGTTCAAATACTTTTAAAGATTTGAGACTCTAAAATTCCAAGCTCAATATTTTGTTAAAAATATGATTCGTAGCTAGAGATATTTAATTTTTTTGTTTCAATAATAACTATCTAAAATAAAATTATTTGTCATCCGTGAGTGACCAATAATTAGTTATTCGCGGATAATTTATTTTCCGATAAAAGTCACAAATATTTTTTTTATTCAGATAATTATCTAGATAAAACTTTATTCGAATAATGCCCAACTCTGTCACTGACAAAGTGAGCTAACGTATGTATAAATTCCAAAGAAAAATATAGTTTTTTTACGACCCTTTATGAAAACATTGGATTGCCACCGAATATTTCTAGCGAAAGTTTGATTTCCGTAACTAATGAGGAAAAATCTCGTAACGTTAACTTTCGTCTCTAGAGAGGAAAATAAATCTTACTCCGTCTAGTTACCTGCTACCGCTGCATCGTATCATTATTAAACGTCAGCGTGTGTTGTTCGTCGGACCTTTATCATGATTTCTGACTCAAAACGTGATTTAGATCTTCCTAATACTCCACCAGAAATAGCAAGTCGAGTCGTAGAAAAAGTAAAGTGTTTAACTCGTCGAAATCATTTTCTTAAGCTCGCGAACATTACCAAACGAGACATCGTCACTGGTTCAACAATATATTTGTCTACAGGATTATTCACATAACATGTAGCACTCAATATTTCAGCAAGTAAAAATAAAAATTATCCAGTTGGTGCATATGAAATTAACAGCTCTATTAAGTAACGTAAACAAATATGTAAGAAAATGAAAAAAATGAAAGTACTGTTGTAGCTGTATATTTGAGAAATTTAAAATTTAAGAAAGTTTATGCATTCTCGATATATCTGAAGTAGGAGCATCTTTGTATATGTTATTGGTTTGGTGGTAATATGATATGGGAGTGTGTTTGGCCCACGCAGGCAAAGAAAAGTAAGTTAGTCTGCCGAGCGTTAGCATGAAGGATAAACATGTACATAAAGGCATGAATGAGTCAGGCTAGCGAATGTGGTTATGTACAGTGAATGTTTGATAAAGGCTCTCCGTGAAATATTTCAATGAAGGAGCCGATGTTTTATTAGAGGCAATATCGGCCTAGAGATGGCGATATTTGGTAAAAATAATGTGGGCCCAGAGATGGCGATATTTGGTAAAGATAATTTCGCAATATTTCGCGGTTGATTTGGCAAAGCGTGCGGGGCTGTCGAGGTGACTGTGACTCGGGCCCCGGAGGGGAGGGCAGCAGTACGGTGTCGCTGGGGATCGGTTCAGTGAAGTAGCACTGCAGCTGACAGAGATGTTGGCAGGCATCTATAGGCGATCACTCAGGTGTCGTTGTACTGTCACTAGAAGAACAGCATTGCCAGGGGACGGTCCATGGAGTAGCATTGTAGAGAACCAATAAGCTGATTGCCTGACCTGAGCACTGGGCTCCTCAAGACCATGACTTGGACTACATCAGCGCTCGGGCGAAGTGCTGGAAGCACTTATAGGAGCGGTTACACCAACGATCCTAAGAGCAATATGCTCAAGAGGTAAGGTATGCTAATATACACCTCGGGTTTATCTGTAAGCATGCGAAACAAGAAAATGGATTTTGGAGAACACTTACACTATGAGTTCCCGCCTTAACGGGGAGAAACAGCTTCTAAATTCGCCGCTGGAGTGGACGGCCTCGGTAAGTAAAATGTTTCACATTATTGAGCAGATGTTCGCAGAGTTAAAAAAAAATTAATCTTGAACCGGACAGAATAATGAATGGAAATACTCTCAACATTTCGCTATAGATTAATAGCTTCGTCAGGACAAAAATCAACTTCACGTACATAATCGTTACTTATAATTTGAAAAACCAGTATCGAATTGGAATGCAATGCTCGGAAGCTAAGACGTTTACCCTTAGCGCTTGTTGTGATCAGAGAAGCGAGAAAGAAAGAACACAGTGAATGAGAGACCTTGCTAACGGTGAGTGAATGTTTATTGTAACTCCGTCCTCTGATTGTCAATAATATTTAATCTGAAAAAAATTAGCCAACAGTACACATTCAACGTACTGCCCATTATTGTCACATGCATCAGTTTCATACGCCTGCATTTAGAAAATTAACTGCAAACTATGTGATAATATGAGCTCGAATCGACAAAAAATCTCGAGTTTCGCAAACATTAAAATTACGTTCACTTTGAAGACATTCAATGTCAAATATGGCATAAATTAATTTCGCGGGAAGCAGACAAATCGTGAAACCTCAATTCATGCTCCATTATATGTATAAAAGTTAATCCAGGGACATGCAGAAGAAAATCAGGCAACATCTGTCAAGTTTAAATTTAAACTGCCCCTCAACCAGTCGTTTAATTTTTGGTTTTTTACGTAAATCCTATCAAAGAATGAACATTTTTACTTTCATAAATATCTGAAGTCATAGTAATACTATTTTATTTACAGCTGCTTCCTTTCCCAACTAAAGATAATTTGAATTTCCCGCGTTTCTAGAAAGTGATTTTTATTCTGTTTGTGCTACCTTATAGCGTTATCCACTGGCTGCTTCAGTGCGCACTGAGTATACCTCCATCTTGGTTCAGCTTTATGTAATAAAACGACATAGACATAAACTCAGTTCGCAGTCAGCGAAAAACGCTATTAGTGACAGCAATATTTTTTAATTAAAAATGACATTACGTTATTTACATCTTATTATTTATATAGATATTGATACTTTTAGCAGTGAATGGCTAATAAGTTAATGTTGCATATTTATACGCCTGTACCAACATTACAAGAAAAAAAACTTAAAGATAGGAAATTTAAACTGCCCCCAATCATTTTCGCTCGTACTGTATGTAGTTTATTAAATGTATGAACTTAACTCATTAATTATATAGTCAAGAATAGTTAGGTATAACATAACTCATGTGTTTGAAATTTAGTATAATCCTCTTAATATTGCTAAATTTGCTAAATTAGTGCCAATTACATCTTTCCCCTACAATTTGCTTCTAGTGTCTGCTTAAACGTCGAAATGTTTGCATTCACTTTGTTTTGTTTGTTAATCCTCTCGACGCTAAACAAATCTCAATTCGCATTCCGCCTGATTATTCTAATTAATTTTAGTCCTTGCATCCTAGTTCATGGACACCTGATTAAGTTAAAGGCGTATTGTTAGAAGCGCAATGGAATTTGGATTTATTTTCGCAATCGATTGGTTTCAAATGGATGTTTGCTTAAATTATTTCGTTACGTCGATGAATTCTCGTTTATTAAATTAACGCACCACTCCAGCTATCAAGTTGTTCGTGATAATAATTTAATATTGATTTTATGTGAAACGACACCTGCTTGTCTATTAATATACCGTACTCATCGAACTTTGACGATAGAAATGTCTATGTGGTGTGTTAAGGGGGATTCTTGTCTAATACATTTTTTTATACGACCTACAGATCTGTAAGGTTCAAGTTAGGTCATAATGATTTCATGAAGAGCAACAAAGAGTATACGGCTCGCAATATATTAAAAAGAAGAAACATTCTTAATTAAATTTTTATTAATTTTGCTGAGGCAATTACTTCAATGTTTAAATTTGCATATTCAAGATACCGGTGGGAGAGCAGTGCAGATTCCTCTGCAACTGAATCGTACGATTGTTGTTCACTTGTTTACATTTTTGTACTACATTAGGATATGTTTTGCTTTAACAATATATTTAAGTTTAATTTAATAGTGGACAAAATGTAGTTTAATATTAAATGTAACAGCAAAGGCAGCAGATGGACGAGTAATATTCAGATGATGCAGAGCACTGTAATACAAATGCAGTAACAGTTCTGCACAAGCAACACTTAATTTATTTGTTGCTGTTTTTGAAAGTATGACAATTCTCTGAATGCTATTTGCCTATCTGCTGTCCTTGCTATAATACTTAAGGCTGTTTGTCCAGCCACAAAATCTTACCAAATTTTCTCGAAAAAATTTTAAATAAATTCTGTTAGGGGTTACAGGCCCATTTTACAAGAATTGCCAAAAATGCCTTCAAAAAATTTTAAAATTAGAAAAATTCGAAAATGTAGCCCGAAATTCTACAATATTCAACACAACCTGTTTAAGAACCACATTCGTTATTGGTTCAGGTATGTCGATGACATCCTTGTTTTGTTCAAAGGTTCTCTTGATGATTTAAATTCCTTTTTTATTTTCCTAAATTCTGTCCACCTCAAGATTAAATGTACTCTAGAGGTCATCATAAACAACCATATAAACTTTTTAGATCCAACCATCCACAACTCCAGCAACTCTCATCATTTTTCTATTTCTGGGGAATCTATGACAACCGACCAATTTCCATTCCAGTACACTCTCATCACCCTATTCAGCATAAACACTCTGGACAGACTTTTAAATACACCCATGCAAGACTTTGACTTTACTTTTGAATTGACAAATATCAAATACATAGCCACCAAAAACGGTTTTCACAACAATTTAATAGACAAACTTTTATTTAAGAAATAAAAGTAAAGAGAAATACATAATCTCACCTCCTTGGTCCCCGAAAAGCATAACTCAGAACCCAGATATTACTCCATTACCTTTTCTGACCCACTCTCACAAAAAATCAAATCTATTATAGAAAAACTCCCCACTCTTTAAACACCGTATTATGCAATAATAAAGACAAATTCCTGAACTTGGAAAAACGTGGCATTTATAAATTGACCTGCAGCTGCAGTAAATCCTATATTGGCAGAACATGTCATAGTTCCATTTTCAGGTTAAAAGAACATCTCAACGAAATTAATAAAACTTTACATTTTCTACCCCTTTTATACAAATTTAAATCCACGTTTGCAGAAGATGTAACTCTCTCTGGATAACATCAATGCCAATTCTGTAACTACTTCTTTTACACCTAACCAATAATTTGAAATACAATATAACCTTAGAACAAATAGAAACATCAAGAGAAGCTAAATAAAACAACACAAAACCCTTTTGTCTGAATGATCAGTCAGAATTTAAAATTCAGAAACAAATTAAATTTGCAAACAATTCTAGATATTCTTAATTCGCCTTTAACGCTTGCCGGTTTTCTGAACGCGACCTTTTCACTTACTTACCGACCTTGCGCTTTACCTGTTGCTCGCTTGTCTTTTCCAATTGTCTGTGATTAGCCTCCAATTTAACATGTTTTACTCTGTTGTACCACTAGTCTTAATTTTACGTTTTTACGTTATTTTTACCGCAAAAGTGGCTCCCATTAATTCATATCTTGTCTCAGTTCTACAGTACCCCCCCACCTTTTGTAAATTAACTAATTAATTTTGTACAACATAAGATTCTCCTTCCTTTATTGTAGCAAATGTTACTGTTGTACTTAACTTTAGCCTGATGATGGCCAAAACATTTTATTAGGCCGAAACATATGTCGCACACGCCATTAAACTTTATGGAGAAGATTTGAGCGTTTCTTTTCTTAATTAAATTACCCACTCCATTATGAGTTACCTCGTGGGTTTTCTCATATTAGCTTTTATTATACGTTTAAGTGAGAAATAGTAAAGAATGATTTGTGTTCTTTCATGTGCTAATAAAAAATATAAAAAATATAGGTTATTCCATTAAAGAAAACTTTACACACGTGGGCTGCTGGAAAATTTTCTGGAATCTAGTAGGTCTAGAATTGTTAGCGTTTATCATCTGTCATATTTGAAAAATTTGACGTTTCTCGCCTATAATTCTATTGACAGTTCCTATCCAAATGAACTAGTTTTGTTTGTACATCATTTGAGAAAAAGTAATTTTGTGTAAACATGGAAATCTCCAGTGAAAATTTTCGTGCCATGATTTTTTACGATTTCAAATGTGGTCTAACGCAGAAACAATGCCTCGATCGGCTTCATTTGGCTTTTGGAGATGAAGCACCATCAAAGAGCAGTGTTTATAATTGGTTTGCCGAATTCCAGCATAGACGTACCTCTCTCAGTGACGAATTTCGTGAAGGTCGTCCATTAACATCTGTTGTTGCCACTAATGTAGATGCTGTGCGTAAAATGCTTGAGCGAGATCGACATATGACATTCAGTGAGATTCAAGCATCCTTACGCATTGACATGAAAGCAATACACCAGATTTTGCATGATCATGTGAACGTACGAAAGCTTTGCAATCGTTGGATCCCATACAATTTAAGAGAAGCGCAAAAGCAGGGTCGTGTCAAATGGTGCGAAGAAATGCTCAAGAAATTTAATAGAGGTCGTTCAAATTTAGTTTATAACGTCGTTACTGGTGACGAAACGTGGATCTATTCGTACGAGCCAGAAAGTAAACAACAATTTACCGTTTGGGTATTTCAAAATGAATCAAAACCAACAAAAGTTGTCCGTTCACGCAGTGCTGCGAAGCAAACGATTGCTTGTTTCTTTGGTTTAACTGAACACGTAGTAACCGTGGTTTTAGAGGATCGAAAAACCGTGAATGCTGATTGGTATACTACAATTTGTTTGTCGGAAGTAATCGATCAAATAAGAAGAAACAATCGAAATCGACGAATTATTCTGCATCATGAAAACTCCAGCTCTCACTCAGCTCGTCAAACAGTTGATTTTTTGTCCGACAAAAATGTTGAATTAATGACTCATTGTCCATATTCACCTGATTTATCACCTAATGATTTCTTTTTTTCCTGAATATCAAAAATAAAATTCGTGGTGAGCGATTTTTGTCGGCTGAAGCAGCGGTTGAAACATTCCGGACACTGGTTTCTGAGGTACCATCTTTAGAGTGGAAAACGTGCTTTAGAAATTGGTTCGAGCGTATGCAAAAGTGTATTGACGTCAAAGGCGAATACTTCGAAAAACAATGATACCGTTTACCAAATTTCATATGCGTTTTTTCATACCGTTTCCAGAAACTTTTCCATCAGCCCACGTATGCAAATATTTTGAGAATACGATGCTCTTTTGTTTTTTTTTGACGTCACAACTGTAATCCTGAGTAAAAGCAGTTCATTCTTGGTATTTTGAACGACTTCGTAGCTCCAATAATAATAACGAAGTCAGTAATAGTGCGGGAGTAACTTTTATTACCTGTATATGCTGTTAGAGCCTGCCTAACATAAAATATGTAGGTTATTTGATTGACTTGTGTGTATTCTAAAACAAATTTAGAAAAAATTGCCAGCGGGGACTTAAAATCAACAAGAAACCTTTGTGAATTGATGGAGACTGCGGAATGATTAAATTAATGTAAATATAGGACAGGTATTATTCAACCAGGAGACGAGTTTGTAAACATTGGCCGGACGTAGTTCATTTTAGAGAGCGTATGAATATTAGCACAAAGAATCCAGAAACTGGATGGAATACATCGTATAAAGCAATAATGGTAAATCATGAATTAAATATAGGTACCTGCCACATGCAAGCTAAACTGCTGGCTACTTAAAAATTTATGCTCGGGTTAACTACAAAACACCATGCAAATTTAATATGTTCTCGTTTAAATTATATAACAATTTCATAGTTAGGATGGTGGTATATTAATTATTATTTAGCGTTAGTTTCAACACTAGAACATAATTTGAAGCATCTGCATTATATTATATTTTATATTTAACATGACAAAACATACAGATATGATAACTTGATAACTTAGATTTATGAATATTGTAATTCCATCACAGCTCATTATATCTACCGGTCGTTGTTGTAAAGTAAGAACATATGCTGTCGTCGCCAAAAAAGTGGGTACTTTTTTGACGTAAATTTAATAGTACTAAGGATTTTGCTGGGTGGTTGTAATTTTGAACTGACGCTTACGGATGACAGATAATAATTAATAAAGTTCAGTTTACATTTTGGGTTAAAAAATATGGGTTCATGTTAGCCATACAACTCAGACAAAAATGGAAAATGAATATATCTTTAAAAAAAGCTAATTTGTTTGTAATTCGTTGATACCAGTTCATAATTACAGCTACCCAGCAAAAGTTTTAGTACCATAAATTTACGTCAAGAAAAATGTCCAGGTTTTTTTTTTAGCGGCGCCAATACAATATAACGGACAGAGAGCGGTATCGGCAGGCAAGAAAGATATTTGTACCCTGTAACGCGGAATTATGGCATGCCGAATAAGATTGCATGGCAATTAAATATTGTCGTATTACAAAATCTAAAGGTCCTTAGCTTACGGACACTTTGAAAATTATGATGAAATTGCTTGGTAATGGTCACAGTCGTTTAAAATCAAGAAAGCTTGCTCACCATTTTGAGTACTACAAAACCTTACGGAATCTGACTGACGTTGCTATCAAAAATGAAAAGAAAGCGTGCATAAATTATAGACTGCGTTTTGCAAATCGTAGCACTATATGGAAGGATCTTAGAGATTTGAATATTTATTCTAAGCGAGAGAATACTCACTTATGTAATGTTAATCATATTAATGATTATTTTATAGACTCAGTTTCGGGAAGGAATCCTGCTGAAAAAGACGTTGTTAGTTTTTATAGATCTAACCTGTATATACATTTTCAACTGTTACTGAAACTGAAATCAGTAAACTATTATGTTCTATTACTATTAGTGCAAGTGAACAAGATGGTTTTAACATTAATATCATTCGTTATTGTTGTGCTTATATCATACCTTTTTTAACTTATACCAGCATGAATATAACTCCCGCCAAAATTATAGAACCAGAAAAAGGTGCCTCAGGGTGTTAGGTAATTGTCTGAACACCTTTACACAGCATATTGAGGACACTATATAAACTAAAAAGAGGCTTGATAACCCGGGGTGCTACTGCTTTCGTTTTCGAGAAAAAAAAATCAAGAAAAATTGTTTGGGAACCGCCGATTAACGTCTCCAATGCTGAAACATCGTCCGCCCGGGCAGAACCATAAATTCTGCTGACGGTTTGTTTCTTTTTTTTTCTTACATCTTTCAACGCAAATGATGAAGGGTCAGTGCCTCAACCGATTTTAAAGTTTGCAGGTCAGAATAAATGTACGCATAAAGAGTGAAATTGTTACATTTTTCTCACTTGCAATTATGTCTAATAAAATTTTATTATTTTACGAGTGACGAAACATCAAAGGACGTTGATATAAATATTTGCAAGTTATTTTATTTACAAACATGTTACGACTTCACAAAAAACGGAGAAATCGTGGCTCTTACGTGCTTTAAGTACGCCTTAACTGCAATTCTATTTCTGCGATAACTTTTATCTGAGCTATTAAAAGCGATGGGCTTGCACGTGTTAGATTCATGCTTTCGGGCGTATCGAATATTTACTTTAACGGACGCTTGTGTGATAAATACTTCAGCGGTTCCAAACAATTGGTACTTTTCGAAAATTTTCCAAAAATGGGCAGAACGGACATTGTGTATAAAACTTTTATATTTCATTTGGTAACCCGAATTTACAGTTTTAATTTGTTTAGGCAATTACCAAACATCCTGTATAATTAACTTCTCTATATTAAATATGGTTTATCCTAGAGACTGGAAAATAGCTAATGAAATTCACTTATCTAAGGTTCCAGATCCAACCGATTTTAAATATTTTCGACCTGTAAGTTTGTTACCTACAATGTCTACGCTGCTTGAACAGATTATGTGTAAACAAATTCGAAATTACTTAGATGCTCACAATTTGCTACCAAATAATCAAAACCATGGATGTTCAACAGCTCTAATGCATATTACTGATGATATTTTAGAGGCAGCCGATGAAAATAAACTCACAGTTCCAGTACTCCTAGATTACTCCAGAGCTTTTGATATGATCGACCATAAACTACTTCTAGCAATTTTGCATTTTATTGGTTTTAGTGACTCTGCAGAATCTCTGATAGATAGTTTCCTTAAAGATATATATCAAATAGTACCGTGCCTTCAATTGAATTCCTCATTAAAGTAAGCTGTGATTTTTTTATGAAGTTGGCGACACAATTCTAGAGAAAACAGTTGTCATTAACTGTCAGTACTGATCATAACATCAAATAAAAACACAACATTAAAGTTTAAAGTAGATGCTCAAAGTGCTCTCCTTCAGCTTGACTACATAAGCGTACTCTGCGTTTCATGTTTTCAAACCCGTTTGCTAAGTGTTCGGGGTTTACGTTAGCACACATATCTGTAATGCCCGCACGAAGTTCTTCGATTGTGTGACGCGTAGTTCTAAAAACTGTTTTTCATGTGCGGATAAATGAAACAATCCATAATTGTGAGATCCGGAGACCTTGCAGGAAATTTCGCAATCCGATTAACGAAAAACTGCCGCAGGAAAGTCTTTGTTTGATGAGCTGTGTGGGCAGTAGCATTGTCTTGCTGAAAAAATCCTTCTGTAAGTTCATCATCATGTAGTTGATTAATGAAAGGGTCTAATAACTCATTTCGGTATCTTTTAGCAGTTACTGAGTCGTTAAAAAATATTGGTCTGATGATACGCCTTCTTGACACTGCTAGCCAAACACCAATTTTTAATGGATGTAATGGAGTTTCCACAAATTGATGGGGATTTTCTGCTGACTATATTCTCATATTGCGTTTATTTAAATATCCTGAGAGATGAAACCAGGCCTCATCAGAAAAGAAACACTTGTCAAGAATGTCTTCGTTGTTTAAGTTATCAAGAAACCACTGACAATATTCAGTTCTTCTGTGAAAATCTACTAGCCTGAGTTCGTGGACTGCTTGAATCTTATATGGATAAAGCTTTAAGTATTTTTTAAGAATAGTGTGATATGTTCCCACTGATAGCTGAACTTCTTGTGAAAATTTCGCAATAGATTTCTTGGGAGAGTGTTCCATTCGATCCCGAACATCTTCAATGCAGGCTGCAGTCCTTTTCTTAGCTGCTCCGCTCCCTGTTTTGCGACCAAGTGATCCTGTTTCACGAAATTTAAGAACATAAGCATGGATATGTTTAACTAGCTGTTCATAAGTAATAGCAAAATTAGGAAACTGCTGTCGAAACTTCTGTACACACTGATTAATTGAATAAACTAACTGTCCATTTTCTATTCTACCGGTTTGAAAATAACTTTCAACAATAAATATTTTCTGCTGTAATTCTAACATTTTGAATTAATTGAAAATACAAAGTGTCAATTTGACATTTGTTTAATTAAATAATTGAACAGCTATCAGTGCTGCAAATCTTAGGAGAAAAAAACAGTGAAATCATAGCCCACTTTAATGAGGAATTCAATTGAAGGCACGGTATATCTTGACCATAATTTTTCTAATACACGTGCTATTAGTGCGGGAGTTCCCCAAGGTTCGATATTGGGCCATTACTATTCACTCTCTATACTAATAACTTTAACAAATGCTTAAAACATTGTACTAGCCATCATTACGCAGACGACACCCAATTATACCACTCTTTTATATCTACAGATATTGAAGTAACGTCTATATGACTGATTAAGCTAAGTGGAAAAACAGCAGCTGCAGCTGCTGAACTTCGCCTTTTGGCCGTTAATTTATACTCGTTTTTTGTTTTCATATTTCTTGTGCTTTAGTTTGGGCTAATAAAGACAATTATTATTATTATTTTTGGTAAAAAGTTTGTAAAATATTGTGCTCAAACACTGTCAGTTATGATTTATACTTTATTTGTCTGTTTGCATCTTTTTATACACTGCGTCCACAGATTTTCTGCAATAGGAAAAAAAATTTTATTTTAGTTTTTAGGAAAAAAAAGGTATTCTTTATAAAAACATTGGCATGCATTAAAACCTACAAAAATAATAGAAAAGTTTACGAAATGTCTAGTTTGTGGCTTTAAATTTAGAAAACATGCTTACTTACTCTCAAAAATTTGTCTAAATTCAAATTACATTCAAAATTATCGCATTTTCCGGATATGTCAAATGTGATTAATGAAACTTATTGATATTGACAATTAATACTTCTAGTTAAAGTTATAAAAAACGACTTACCAAACAATCAATGATAAATTCTTCGTAAAATATCCTGACAATTAAAAGTTTACAAGGAAAGTAGGATACGTCCATACAAACCTAAGTTTATTGACATTTTATATCATTTTAGATCTTTAGAATTTTGCTTGTGGGTTGAAGAAAATGGAGTCGATCATAAAATTTTATTTTCGGATGAAGCCAGCTTTTCTACGAACGGGACAATATCATCTCAAAGTTGCAGGTATTGGTCAGGAGAAAATCCAAATTTTAGAATTAAAACAAATAATCAAAGATTTAGGAATACAATTGTGTGGTAGGAATTTTGGTAGACAAAATTATTGCCCTTATTTTTCCAAGAAAATTTGAGTCAATTCAATTATTTGTAAATGTTAGAAAATTTTGTTTTGCCGTCACTGGCTGTGCATTTGAAAATATTTATTTTCAGCAGGATGTATGGTGTCCTGCACATTCCACAAATTTAATTAAAAGATGGCTTTATGACCATTTGTCTGGAAGACGGACAGGGCATTTTGGACCAATTCATTGACCATGGTACAAATTTAGAGATTTTAAAAGAAAAAGTACCAATTAGTGAAATAGAAATTGAAACTTTAAAAAACGTGTATACGGAATTTAGTTTCCCCATATTTAAAACTAGCTAATAAAAATTTTCGTATTAAGAAATGTGTAAATAAATTATAAGGCCAATTTAATTGCGGTTTCCATTTTTTATTAAAGGAAATACTTAAAACAATTGAAACAATGAAAAATATACCAAAATTATATGTCAATTTTCCATTGCAGTAAATCCGTAGACACACTATATAAAAAAAATTATTATTTTTTGTTTTCACAAAAATTGATAAAAAGTTTTCCGTATGTTACGACTGCTGTCCAGTTATTTTGATGCCAACGAAATAAAAATAATAAGTCACAAGTTCTGTTCTCGAGATTTAAGGTTTCAGAGCCACTTTGACAAATAAATAAAGGATACAGGTAAACAGAAATAAATGTATACGCTCATTTCAGCTGCAGTTTTTGGTTAGTTCGAAACTATTGAAAGCATACATTCAACAGTTGCACTTTTGATGATTCCGTTAAAAATCGATCATTACTTGGCTGGACAACTGAATCCAACCGTACAGAACTAGTCAAAAACTACTGCTGGAACAACCTTTTGTACATGTATAGTTTAAGTGCATGTATATAATTCCGAAGCAAATTGTAATACTCATAGAAACTACTACATCTTGCTTAATTACTTTTGTTAACTTAAAGTAGTTTTGATACAGACGATATATTAATTTTCCGTAAATTTACTTTGAAAGTCCATTATTTTTAAGCTAAATTCGCTAAATTCCCACAAAAGCTGAAATATGCAACAGTATTTTAGGCAAACACGGTGTAATTAACAATTAGGGAGAGCGAGAGTTGTGATGAAAATTAACTAACTCGCCTTGGAATAATTTGCAGCCCGACACTTAATTACGTTAGGCCACTAAAATCGTTTAGTTTGCGCTTACCCTTCTAGGGAAAACCAGTTTTTCCTGGAAGATAAATTTTAGTATCGATCGATCTTAAGATAAGTATTTACAATTAAATGAAAATCACACCAGAGAGAGAAAATTAGATAAAATTAGTCCTAAGAAACTTTCTTGGACTAGTATATAAATAGAAAACGGCTTTCATTTCTTTATGGCAAGGGTGTAATTGAAAATTGAATCGGAAAGGAAAATAAAAACACAGGACATATAAAATTGAAGGAGATTTGAAGGGGAGACGGGGAAGAAATTAGACAAAGCAAAATAATTTTTAAAATGGAAGTGAAAACTGAAATGTAAATGTAAACTACTGATATAAAATCAATAGTTAGTTTGTATTTGAGGATAAGGAAAGACAAAAGATATTCTTCCTCGCTAGATGTGTTACGTGTAAAAGTACTGTAATGTTTAATATATTTTTTCAAGTTTGAATTATTTTCCATTTTGCAAAACAATTGAAAACAATAAGATTTTAGATTCCTATTAATTACGCCTGTTACATGTAACTATAGATGTACATACAGATTAAGTACTAGATGTAATTTGCATTCAAACTCTGAATAGTTTGCCGGCTTATCAGATTGCAAACTATAAAGCAGTTTACGGTTAATGTTGAAGTAACTCAATCAGAGATACATTCCCCAATCTCCAAAGGCCACTCCAGCCGTTAAAATTATTCACAACTAAATCGTAATCCGAAAGTTTATTGCTTTTCTTTTTCAAATTTACTATAAAATGATTCTTTAAATAATAAAAATATTTAAGAATGTTGAAATTGAAGTGTTTATGTTACAAACTAAGTTTTGAAAATATTTCAAATAAATGTGTAAGTATACATATACATACATATTTACAAAACGGAAATGAAGAAGATTTTTTTTGCTAGCCATATGAATATAGATCTCTGAATGTCTATGTCGAACTAATGGAATCAAAAAATTTTGACCTTGTATTATAATTCAAGTATTTGTTGTAATTTTAATGATAATAGTAATACTCAGGCCCGGCGTTTTTTTCTCACGTGTGTGAAAAATGTTTGACGCCTGTGGTTTTTCTCTTATGTATGTGAAAAATGTTTGGCGCCTTTTAGAAAATATTGTGAATTTGTGAATAAATTATTGTCATTCATATTTAATACAAATGCGTACTTATCACCTGTTTTTGAGACCTTTCAAGCGCCTTTTTATTACGACGCATGTATATCTCAATACTAATAATTACTAACCCAAGCGTAGATTAAGTTGCAATATTTTTTTTTCATTTAATCTTTAACTCACAATTAGTTTAGTTTAAAGAAATGGAAATTCAAAATATAGTTGAGCTAAACGTATTCACCAAAGATAAGTTGGTAAATGCTGTCAACTTAAAAGGAAAAATGAAGAGGTCCACAAGGTTTCTTTCTGTATTTCTGAGTGAATGAGTGAAACTTGACTGTTTTCATTTTTTAACTAAAATTTGCTGAAAAGGTTCCTCCGAAGCGAAGTCGGTTGTATGTTTGGCGCTGATTTTTCGGATATTTTAGAAATCGACTAATTGAATATCCAAAAACCGACTTTTGTCTTATCCGAATTGGTTAACTGACAATCGGTGAATTACGTATTAAGTAAAACTGAATTTTTTGGAAGTAAAATTATTATTTAAAGAAAAACTAATTGGAATATCCGATTATCCAGAAACAGAAAATATTCGAATATGGTTATTCAAACAATTGGATATTCGAATAACCGATAATCCGGACAACCGGTTTTCGGTTTTGTTTAAAACCGGGAATAACCTAAAACCGATTATCCAAAAAACCGATTTGATTGCAGGATACGGTCTCATCACAGCGCCGTTGTGAAAAGGGTAAGATCATAAAGCCGTGATGAGATCCTTAGGGTAAATTCATAACGGAGCTGTGGTAGTTACCCAACGGAGTCTTAAAATCATAGACTTATCAAGACCTTAGGAGCGGGAGTGTATTTTGTGTGTAAAGTGTTCCGTGGCTTTGTTACTTCCAAACATCCTCGCCGTCGAAGGAGGAGCGATGTCGAATTTTACCCCCAACACTGAAGGGTATCTGAAGTGGATACAGACCACCCCTGAAAAATATCCTTAGGGCGATTAGAATCCACGACTGTGATTGCAAGGTCGGTCCCTTACCACTTAGACCGTTCAGCCCTATTTGATAAAGTACTTGTCGCTTGGTTAGTCTAAGCCCGAAATCTAACGGAACGGCATGAATAGAGTACAGTAGCAGGGCAACATTTGCTGGTACGATGTTGTACGCCAATTAACTTTCTCACGGTGCGGGAGAATTTGTCACTCCGTAAGTGTCGCGTGTCGAATTTGAAATTTGCTGATAAGCTGCATATTGAAAATATGCAGTTCCGCTACCAAACCGTGCAGACTCGCATTTAGTTTTAGTATAAGCGTAAAACATGTATGTCAAAATACACAACATTCATTCCCCTCTATTTTTAACATTCACAACAGCGGACAACTGTTTTTCGAACACGGATAGACCGGCGTACAGGAAGGTTGTTGAATTGTAAATCAGTAGCTTATTGATCAATCGTTGACACAGGATCAGACGTCGGCAAAAAAGGAGGCTCTAAAATTCGCACATTCGGTACGGCTTGCTACACTGCTTTTGTCAGAGTCTGATTTAGAAGAAAATCTTCATGAGAATCTGGAAATAAATTGTCTTGAACAATTCGATCAAGTTGTATTTGGTTTTAGTGCCTAGTTACAATGCGACAGTTGTCATCAGGTGCTTTGGAACCTAGATCAATGCAATACGTCATTGAAACTTTTCTGGCAATGATACGACCAGCAAACCATTGGTCACCATCTTGTGAGTAATTCTTCACAAAAACGCGATTACCAATTTCATATTTGGATTTTAAATAATCTGACGTTCTTCGCTTTTTCGGTAAAACTAGAAACAGTTGAATCCGGTGCTGACATCCATGTAGTAACTCAAATGGAGATTTCTGAGCGATTGAACTAGGTGTAGAATAATATGCAAATAAAAAATCATCAGGAGCACGTGTTTTCGTACTCCCTCCTTTCCAAAACAGTTTCTTCATGGCTGCTTGAAATGTGCGTGTGAATCGCTCTGCTTCACCATTTGAAGCAGGATGAAAACGAGCAGACTTTAAATGCTTTATGCTATGAGAAAGACAAAAGTTTTGAAAAGACTGTGAACTAAACTGGGTCCTATTGTCTGACACAATTGTTTCAGGAAAACCTTCATGAATAAAAAACTTGCTCAGGCTTTTTAAAGTAGCTCCTGTAGTTGTAGTAGAAGTGTTAAAAAGATATGAGTATTTTGAATATGAATCTACAATTATCAACCGATAACCGATGGTTCAAGAAAGAACCAGCGCAGTTAATATGAATCCTTTCCCAGGGTTTTTCTGTTGTAGGCCAAGGTTTGTATTCGTGTTTGGGTGCTGACTAATTTAGTTGGCAAGGTTCACACTTTTTACAAAGCTCTTCAATATCAGAATTAATGCTTGGCCACCAACAGTGAAGGCGTGCCACTTGTTTGATACGGACAATGCCAAAATGTATTACCTTGTTGCGCAAAAACGTTGGTACAATCACGCGAATAGAGTCGGTTTGCCAAAGAAGAACGCCTTTGTGTAATGTCAAATCTAGTGGACGTTCAAAACACGGTTTAATTATATCATTCTTCTGAGACAGAGATTCGGGCCATTCAAAATTTATGAATTTACACACACGTGATAAAACCGGATCTTTAGTAGTTTGCAGTGCAGCTGCATGTGCGTCAATTGGAAAATCAAATACAGCATCGTCATTTTATAATGTAACTTCTTGACAAGAAGATTCAGAAAAATCGAAAATAGGATCTGAACGTACTGGTAAATGAGAAAGCGCATCTGTATTTGCGTACATGGTCGTCGATCGATACTTCATTTTGAAGTTGTAAGCCATTAAAATAATAACCCAGCGTTGCAAGCGATGAATGGATAAGACGAGAATGCGCAAAAATTGCAAGCAATGATTTGTGATTCGTTTGAAGTTCAAGAGGGCGAGAAAATCCATATAAATACTGATGAAACTTCTTAAACCCCAAAAATTATAGAAAGTGCTTCTTTCTCAATTCGGCTGTAACGTTTCTCTTGGTCTATCATTGTCTTGGATGCAAAGGCAATTGGTTTTTCAGAACCATCAGAAAAACGATGAGAAAGAACTGCGCCAATGCCATATGGCGACACATCACTAGCAAAACTTATTGCTAAGTTTGGGTTGAAAGCATTTTGCTGAACTGTTCCCCACTTAAAACAAGTATTATTCATAAAATATTCAGAGGACCAGCTAATTCCGCGAACTTTGGAATGTACTTACGATAAAAATTAAGTTTACCTAAAATGACTGGAACTGAACCAAATCCTTCGGCTGCGGCAGTTCACGAACAGCTTTGATACTGAATTAGGATATTCCATCTGCAGATACCCAAGTTTTCTACTTCATCTTTAAAAAATTAAATTTTTTTACAATTACAAGAAACACCATGTTTGCCTGAACGTTTCAGCAGCTCTTCGAGTGTACGTAAGTGTTCTTTCTCCGAACAACCAGTTATGATGATATCGTCTAAATAATTAGCACAACCATCAAGACCTGCAGTAATCTGCTTGATAAATCTTTGAAAAATAGCTGGTGCACTTGCAATGCTGAAATCGAGGCGTTGATACTGAAATAGTTGCTGCGTGTTGATCCCAGCTAACTTTTTTGATTCGTCATCTAACTCTAATTACAAATACGCATCGGATAATTCAATTTTCGAAAACTGATACCCATTCTGTAATATCTGGAAAAGTTCTTGAGGATACTGCAGTGGATACTGCTCAATATCCAGCTGCGGATTTATTGTTACTTTGAAATACGAACTGCGCCAATGGGTTTCGGAGTAGGTACGACAACAATGGGTGCAGACCATTCACTAATCTGTAGTGGATTGATAATTCCAGCTTCGATCAAACGATTGAGTTCACGTTTAACTCCTTCCTTTTGAATAAATTGAACTGGGCGTGATTTAAGAAACTATGGTCTGGCTCGTGGACGTAAATATAAATGAACTTTAAAATTTTTACAAGCACTATGTGCAGAACAGAAAACGCTTTTATACTTATCGCACAATGGTTCTACCATATTCATAATTTCAGGAGGCACTGCATTGCCTTGAGTAATTCTGAATCCGATTGCGTTGAACCTTTATGCGCCGAAAAGGTTTAAGTAATCCGGTCATATTACCTAATCTGACATCTACCATGGTTCAACCCTTGACCGGAGTGTCAGCAGCTCCGTAAGCGCGTAGACAGGTGCTGGTTATTTACAAACAAATTTACCACAAAGCGATCCTGTTGATTTTCAATTTCCATATATTGCGATGATTCAAGAGTTTCATGTGAAACATTCTTACGTTTGTGGTGAGAGTTAACAAAACATTTATCTGTACTGAATTGCCGAGTACCGAGATTTTGATTTATTTTTCAACTTTCAAGGAATGACCCGCAATAGCATCATTAACTGCCTTGGTCGTTTCAAAAATAAAAGCGGCTTGGGCTACAGTTTCTAGAGAAGGATCCTTCTTGAGTAATCAAAGAGCATCGAAGACCAGGATGCGGTGAATAAATTAAAATCACATCACGTATGAGTTCATCAACGTAGAGTTGTCCATAACATTCCTTCTTGCAAACAAAATGACAGTTTGTAGCCGAACCTCGAAGTTCCGCGATCCAATCGTTAAATGTCTGGTTAGGTTGCATTCGATATTTGTAGAATTTTTGACGAGCGTCGATAACATGAGATTCCCGAAAATGCACGAATAATTTCTCGGTCAATTCCAAAGAAGTGAACGATTTAAGATCTGTGGTACCAAATAGTGTCCGCAGCTTTTCATCAATAAAACGGCCTACCCATGACGAAAAATATAAACGTTTTTGGGAGTCATCCTGTACCCCATGATAATTTAGGCACTTACAGTTCCCATTGATCTGAGTTAGGATCAAATTCGTGAAATGTAGCAATAATGACTTTTACGGAAGAATGTAAGAAAAAGCATTTCACTTGTCATAGCTGCAGATGACAAATTTCCCTTTTGCTATATCCTCGTCGCTGCTGATGAGTTTAGACATTTATTTATGATAAGAAATTTAAATATTTGAACCACAAAAAAGCTTTTATAATGTTAAGGAAATAATTGCATTCAATTCATCAATTTGTTTACAACTCAAGTGTCAAGTCATAATTTTCGAACAATAATAATAAAAATACTCATTATTCTCTTCACATACCGTTTCATAACAGCCACAACTAACTGCCAAGTAAGGAGTGAATTTTTTACAAGAAACGACTTGAATCTCACATTATTAAACGTAGAACAAGTTGCAAATCAATGATCCTTTCCTTTTTAACTGAATGTAGACCAGACAGTTAAAAAAAAAATCGTACAATAAAATAAGTAAGAGGTTTAGGCTTTTCTTTTTAACAAGCATCCAATTAGAAGAGTGGATAAGGAAACAAAAAAACTGCAAGTCCAAATCCCAGACTACTTTTTTATAAAACGTTTAACTTTTTGACTTTTCTGACTTGAATTTAAAAACTAATTTTTATAAATTAATTCAAAAATAAATCTTTCTTGTTTCTCGGTTACATACATACATAGCCAGTATGTGTTCTTCCTAAAAATATATTATAGTTTGACGAACGACGTAGTAAGTAATGAAAAAGGAATAGTCCACATACTTCAGATAATCCACCCAACTTCAAAGTTAAAAAGTTTCTACCAATAGACAATAAATTCTCAAGTCCTCTTACGTTCCTGTCGTTACGAGCGTTTTTAAACATACCATTTGACGTGCCACAACAAAGAAAAATGACACGAGTGTACTCATATTTCTACAAACGTAATTCTTCGTCTTAAAAGTATCAGAAGCAGTATTGATCCTATTATTAAGCAAAATTTGTCGGTAAAAGTAAATTAAAGCTGCGTGCGAAGCGCCTTGTGATGAACACAATGAAGCTTATCCTTGAATCAGGAGGGTTCATATTTAACGATGTATCTTACAAGCGAGGAAGAGGGTGTAATGTTAAACTGGAAAATTTATTTCTTTTCTGGCACAAAAGTTCAAGGAAGCAAAAGCTAAATATTTTGCGGCATAAAGTTGCGAACCTAGTAAGCGTTAGTTTATAAAATAGAAGAAAAAAAAATAATGTGTCGAAAAACAAAAATAAAGAATTAATCAAACGTGCTGTGCTAATATTTGGCGTGTAATATTTTCTTTCGAAACACGTAAATTTGAGGAGTGTAATAAATAATTTAAAGAAGTGCAGAATATTGAGTTATGGTATTTTTTTATTTACGAAGTCTAGTGGAGGAGATGTTTAGAAAAGTATGGAAGTGTTTGTTTTTAATTGTAGCACTGATGTAGTATTAGAAATATAAAATGTTATTAATATTTAAAACAGTGTTTGATCTTTTTTAAAGTTTATCAAGGTCAGTGTCTTATATTTTTGTACAGATCTCCTAAAATTAGTTTTATAATAAGACTAAATGTTGAAATGTACAACCTATAACTACATGACTCTCTGTACAATCCTCTCTACATTGGGAAAATTTAACATTCTAACCTTTTGTCTTAGAGTTTACATCAGACACTTGAATTAAAATACAAAGAAATTGAAATGTTTAATGTTAGAAATTCTTTGAAAACGCTCATAGGATAAAATTAAAGCGAGATTTACTTAAAGACACACCAAGATATTCAGAGCCCCATCTATACAAAGGAAATAACTGAGAATACAAATTGCTCCGGCCCGATTCAAAGGAGATCTCTCAATCGATTGATGTTTACATTGCCTTTAAAAATACGTCGCGACTGTAATAAGCATAGTAAGCCTAATATTAAAACTTTCTTTGATGAACATAGTCTGTTGCCCTTTTGTAAACATGTTCTCAAAGGCTTTATAAATTCTCAGAATACAGTTTTATAATCTTTCTTCGTCTTAATTGCCATATTAGTTTATAAAAAGAGATAAATTTATTCATTAATTATTATGCTAAACTTTATTTCAGTTCATTAAACAATAGAATTTAGATTAATACCACACGGATTTTACAGACGTTAAACACTTGTCTTCTGAAATACGTTAGGAATATGCTGACGTGACTTGAGAACGAGGGCGATTACCGGGCTTCGAGTTTTTCTATTTTCCTAGTTGACGTTTGTATTTCCTTCCCTTCATGGAAAATGATTTCAGAAACATCTGGCTGGCTAAGAGTCATTTCATCGCAACAAACTGACAAACCAAACGCAATATTAAACGGTGAATGGGTTTGGATTAGTTGCGGAAATATGGAATTAATTAACTTTAAGGTTTAATACCAAAATTAAAAAAAAAATTAAATAGTAATTTTTAATTGTAAACTGGAAGTTTTTTTTTAGTTATAAAAAGTAAATTGTAAATTGTTAAAAGTAGGTGTTTAATAACAATAGTGATTTATCAAAAATATAATTAACAGTTACGCAATATTTAAATAATTTTTTCTGAAGATGGAAAGGGTTTAGGTATTTGCGCGCACTTAAGGAATATGTTCGTCGAACTCTAGTTGTTTCCATGCAGTTCTATTTATTATAATTTTATAGTCTTAGGAAAGCGAATTTTAAAATGTATATTCCAATTCAGAAAGAAAAATAGCTATTTATTATACAAGTGTCTTATAAGACAAATGGCCACGAGAGCTTGCTCTCTTGAGTTTGCTGTTAAGGCACAAGTGTAATACATATTTTTATCCAACACCTGTTTATCATAAAGTCATAACAATACCGATTGAATAACAGTTTAATTATGGGTTCATAATTCGATTAGTGTTATGTAGACTTAATAATATATTCAAATATCGGCATTATTATGACTTCATAACAAACAGGTGTTGCATTAATAAATTTGATGGCGATAAAATTAACATTAAACAAGCAAGGTATGCAAAATTCTAATGTATTGGATACTGTGGTTCGCAGTATAATAAAATTGGGTTAAATCTAACCACAAGTTCTTTTTAATACTGTATACGTATTTCGGCAGCTATGCTGCCATCTTCAATAGATGACTTCTTCTTAATCACAAGAGAAGTCACTTCTCTTGTGATTGATAATTTAATCTTTTTTAAGGTATGCTAAGGCTCTAGTTTATGAAGGTGACTTCTGTGACGTAACAGGATTTGACCCAACATATAGTGAATTTGTACACTGCGTAGCAAAGCATGAATAAATCGTTTCATTAAATCTCTATTTTAAATAGGATATAAAAGACTGAACGTACCTATGTTTTTCCTTTAAACTTATGTTCTAAATTGTAGCTGTCACATCACCCATCCCAGCGTCTATCAAACTTTTAGTATTCGCCACCTCTAAACTTTCTTATGACTCATACTATTATAAATTTGTTGCAAATTGCGTTTAATTTTCTTTTTTATTTATTTTGCTGCGCCCCCGGGGATCGTGCTCCACAGTTTGAGAAACGCGGACCTTTCCAAAATGACAACTGAAGAGCATTCACGCAAAACTCGATAAGTCGAAAATGACGAAATTCGAGTTAGATATGGAATCAAGTGTTTATTATTGTATTGAATCATGTAGTGAAGTCTGATTCATTCATTTCTCGTTTCTCGCATTATAATATATAAGGAATTAGTTGAATTCCTGGTGTCCGTTTGGAACCGTGTGTCTCGGATTCCTTCTACTGCCGGAGTTTCGTTCTCCACTGCAGAAAACTTCCTCAGACCTACTACTATAGGCGGTGCTGCTGCTACTGCTGGTGGCCTTGCTGCTACCTTGCTGCCGACAACGGACATACCAACTCGGTCTCAACGACTTACAAGAAGCAGCAGTAAGACCACCAACCACCAAGTTCTTCGGCAATGGAGAACGAAACGTCGGCAGTGGAAGAAATCCGAGATACGCGGTTCCAACTGGAAGCCAGGAACTCAACCACGGACGACGGCCGCGGAAGCCTTCAAGTTAAACTGTATCAGGAATTAATTAATCAGGCCTTACGAGACAATGCAACTCAACAATAAACTAGCCCAGGCCATCCCGTTCCAAAAGAATTCTAATCAAAGTAGGACTGAAAATTAAAATAGCCTTTCAGGTTCTATTGAAAGATTGGAACGAACTAAGGGTTTTTGTGAAACAATTTAAATGCAGTAAAATTACTACAAATTCTCTGTGACGTTGATCATACATACTGATCAAAGATTTGTCGGTTTGGTATTTTTAAATCAAGACGTAGACCATTCACGACTATTTTAAATTCGGACTATCTATGAAAATCTGACATTTTAGTGGGCAGTATTTTAGGTTACAGTTGATAAGAACTTAGTCTTTCTTTCATCCATCAAATATGCGTTTAATGTACGATTTCTTGTTGGCAAAAGGTATTTTCGACATTTTGAGTCAACAAGAAGTTGGGTGACAAAATTCCAGGTGTAATTTAACTAAATTATTGACTGAATTGACATCAGGCGAATATTTTTTAAAAGAAACGTTATATGACAGGACCTGACGCCAAATTAATAAAAGAAAGTATCATGACCTGCTGCATATTTAAACCAATTGAAACAGCGTATAATTATTCGTTTCATTTAAATGTTCAATACGCCTGTGCGTCATGGATTAATTGTATACGACTGATTGTATTCAGCTTCTCACGCCAGTAGTTCATCAAATTTTGTAATTTCATAGTTCCGTATCTTCTCTTCTTGTTGGACCACTTTGATAGATCTTCACAATCTTCCCGCAGCCACGTCGCTGGCGAAATATCTTCCAAAAGTCAAGGGTTCCGATTCATTTTGAAAAATAATTATATCATAAACAAACTTTTTATACAACTTTTTTACCTTTTCACATTTGAAAATTTTTCACAACTTTCCATTACTTGGTATAAAAGGTTGGCGTGGTTGGAATGTCCATTTATACACCCTATTATATACACCCGTTTTTAAACTTGATTCTTTTTTTAAGCGGTAAATTCATCAACATTTTCTATATGCCTTAATTTTCTGTTAAAACAACTCAGGTAATCTGTGTGGTATACATATTTCCATTCTATTCATCCTCTTTGGTGTTATCTTTTTTATTTAGGTGACCTAAACGTTAAACCATAACTATACTTTGTCCTTCCACTGCCATTAGTAATTAGTCTGTCTACTTTTTTGCCAGAATATAATTCACAATATTTTTTCTATCAATCCAACCTAACCTCCTTATAATCCATAATATTTTCTTTCAAATGTCAGCTTCCGTCATAGTCATTTGTAAATTTTTTTTGTGATTTTTTAATATTGTAATATAAATGCTGCAACTGTAACATATTTTCCCCGCCCCGTTTATCTCTGCTGTCATGTTTCACCGATTTCTACTCCGAAAAACATATTTTATATTTTATGCAACACCAGTAAGTTATAATAATGCCAATTTTGAATATATTATGAGATCTATAAAACACTAGTGTAATTATGAACCCATAATTAAACTGTTATTCAAAATTGGCATTATTTTGATTTCATAATAAAAGGTGTTGGATAGAACTATGTATTACACAAGTGCCTTAACAGCAAATAAGAACACTTATAATATAATAAATAACTATTAACACGGATCTGTTTCAATAACACCTGATGTTTCCATTTTTAAATTTGAAAACTTTGAATATTTGATAAGTACCTACAAATTACGTACTGCTTTAATTTATTGTATTAGAAGTAACAATATTGATCATTAAATACACTGGAACTTATTAAGTAGATCGAAAATTTTCAATGTGAAACTGTGAACGTCACGAGAGTTTTGCAAACTGATAATATGTATGTGATACAAATAACTACAGATAATTCAACAATCAATCATTTGAACCTCTACTCATCTGCTCCTGTTTTGTAATTTGCGAAAACAAATGAATATTCCTATAATCAATCATCGTCTCATAAAAAGGTCATCATATATCGCACGGAACGTAACCACATCTGTGAACCTTTTGAAAATGAATTATTAATTTTCAGTCATAAATAAAAACATATTTCCAACTTATTCTGACAAGTCTTTAAATATGATGAGCTAAAACGTAAATGACTCTCAAATTAAATTTATTGAACCAATTTAGAAGCGAAGTGCAATGAAAAAAAAAATTAATTACAGCCGAGCAGACGAGCGATCGCAAATTGTTTGATTGCCTTAATATCGTAATTAATTAACAAGCGATCACAAGTTGTTAACCATTTTAATTAATCGCTTTCTCCGGAGTTTGCGACTCAAATTCGCGATTCGGTCCCCTCATCCGGTCAATATTTCGGAAAGTTTCACGCTCGACGAGCTTTCTTCTCTTAAACCAGGCGAAATATTTTGTAACACGCAGGCAAAACTTTCACGATTTATTTCGTGTCGTCGCCACAAAATGGAATTACGTACGACGGATCTGTTTTGTGTAACAAAGTTTAGAGAAAATTCCGTACATGTACGTTAACTTTTGCCGTATCGGAGAGTTTCCAGCAGATGGAAGAGATTCGTTAGTGTTCCTTGTGTCGGTATCCGGTATCTCGAATCCACTACGTCCTCGGCGACTTTCCAAATAAGCTCAATTTAAGTTCTCTTCGTCTCATCAGATTCGCTGATGAACAGATTCGTTTGAGTACTCAATCAAATGGATAAATATCGGTATTACGAAATAGGTTTTAGATTGCTGGCAACTCAGCTCAGCGAAATTGGTACATTTTATTGAAGAGATTTCATGCCTAACCCTCATCATTTTAATTCAAGCGAAATTAATTGTTTCGAATATTATTCATTTCAAATAAAAACTTAAAAATTTAATTGAAGTTGGCGCTTGTCCAATGAAAATTTTAATTCTTTTAAAAAAATGTAAATTGTAAATTTTATTTAAATACAGATACGTACAACGCTTTCGAAAAGTATCCTTTCGCATTGCAATAAAATAGACCGAAAGTGAGTCTTATTGGAATAGCTCTTAAAACCGCCGCACCGCTTTGTAGTAGTGAATGGATACTTTTCGAAGGCATCGTACATCGTTTCTTACAAACTTCAAGCCTGTGTTGTATCCAAAAATATTATCATTTGTTTTAATATAAATTTCTTTTTTGAAAGTGAAACAATTTGTAGACAAATGCAAATTTTA
The DNA here is from genome assembly GCA_036172665.1 of Prosopocoilus inquinatus. Lineage (NCBI taxonomy): Eukaryota > Metazoa > Arthropoda > Insecta > Coleoptera > Lucanidae > Prosopocoilus > Prosopocoilus inquinatus. The sequence continues at coordinate 51,327,017 of CM069870.1, forward strand.
GAATCGCACTGTATTAAATGAGTGAAGAGTATGTTCAAGAACAAATATTTTTTTCAAAGATTTTTTTATTTCTTCTAAGTTATTACACACATCCTGATTTTAAAATATCTAATTTTATTTCTTAATTTTTCTTCCTGCTACGGAATTTCTCTGTTTATTTGCTTTGCCAATTTTTTAAACGATAAATTTCATTTTGAAGTAACCTACAATTTGCTCCAATAAAATTTGTTTAAAGTTGGCCAAGAGTAAAGTGTTGCATGTCGTAACTTAGTTCTTTCAATTTGTTGGTAACGAAACTTCTCTTGCTTGGAGATGTCCTCACTTGTTTCACCACCCAAGATTTCAAGGCCGTATAAGTTTTCTTTCAATTATTTACTGATGAAAGCCATGCAGTCTTAAAATTACTATTTACAGTGAAATCTCTGGTAAGCGGACGCGAACCGTCGCCAATTGTCTGTCCGCTTGTAAGAGGTGTCCGCTTATTAGAGAGAATTTTATTAAAAGATTCTATAGAAAAGTTCCACAAAATTGTCCGGTTACGAGAGGTGTCCGTTTATCAGAGGTGTCCGTAATGAGAGAGTTCACTGTATTAAACAAAAAAGGCAAAGTAACATTGCATTAAATATCCTTAACGGGACGCGGTGTTTATTATAAAAATGTTTGATGTTATTTTATACATATTGCTATGTATTGACAGACTGGTAGCTCTTTTTGTTGTTATTATTGCTGCTCAAGGTTCTAGATTCTCAAGGGACGGAAACCCTCCAACTCTTATTGTGGATGACCAAGACTTTTTGGCTTTATACGCGTGAGAATTCGGAATTCACGATAGTCAAATCATCACTCCAGGTTTGCACCTCTTGCGTGATTATAACTTTCCTTTACGTACAAATGTCTAATGATGGTCTGGGTTTGCACCTGTTTCAATTTTAAAATAATAACAGGGAGTGACGGCTTGCGCCAAGCCACCGCTTGTTACCATGTTTACATTTTTTTGATTTAATTTTTATTTTATCCAAACTATATTGTCCTGGCTTCAAATCCGGTTGTTGTTTCGTCACAAAATAAAATTCACTCTCAACTTAATACATTTATTGCAACAGATTCCAACATTATTATTTTACAATACTTTGCAGTTTCAAAAGATTTTTCCTCTTCGAGATCTATTAAAAATCTGCCGAAATTTATCACGTCTTCGCTTTTTAAAGCGTCTTCGTTCCACCACTAGAAATCCTTCCCTCTATAGCCGCTCCATTTAGTTCGCGCGCCGGTTACAAATATAAATTTCAGTTGGTACTAGTTTGTCACATTTTCTAATGTTATGTTAATTCTACAAAAATATGGAAAATTCTTAATAAAGTTGATTAAGTTACAATTTCATCTGTTTACGGTAAAGTTTTCCAAGTTCATTATATCAAAATATTGTTCAAAGAATTTCTAAGTTAACTTGATTTTTTTTGAAACTTAACTAGTTTAACCATACTTTTGAAATTAATTCGCTTATTTGTTATAAATAAACGTAATACATATTTTCTAAACCTAAGCAAAAGTCTAAAATTGTTTAAACGAAAATGTTTTTTTTTCTGCCGTAGATGGATTTTTCATGCCAAATGTCGAGCCGTCAAGGGGTGCCTGGGCTTCTTGTGAAACCAATCAAGTTAGCTTGAGAACTCTAATCACCTAGCCTCCCTTAGCGTCTCTTCCACCCAACAACACCTCCTCAGGTACATGCACTTGAATCTCGGTCTCCCTTTAACATAAAAGTTAAATTATGATGTTTAGCAAACTTGTCTAATAATTTTTGATTCACTATTGCTACACTTTTTTGTTCAGTCACTGTCTACGGCCAAGTTTTACAGTGATGGTTTAACTTTGAGCCGAAGCTTAAATCCTTAACTTCGCAAGGTTATGAGGCGTAATGAATTGAACAATACACTTTAGCCTTATGGAACCTAGATATCTTCGACGACCGTCGAAAAAGCAGGTGCAGGCCCTTGTCGTATCGCAGGTGTATTTTCTAATATGGAGAAACTAAGAAGTATAACAACTAAACACCCTCTGTGCCAGTAAAGGTAGAGGGTATAAATGGATAACATTTAAATTACGAGCAATCGACACAAAGTTAGGTGAGATTTGTTCTAAGAAAATATGAAGCTTAAGTTGTTAAATTGTAAGTGATTTCTGGACTTTCACATTGAGAGGGTTCAGGTAAAAAAGAATAAATTTTTGCGTGGTAGATTATTATTATTATGTGCCTATATGAAGAATGTATAAACAAGTCTGTGGCGATTAAGCTAAATAATAATCATAAATGTATAACCGTAAACACAATCTGAAAAGTGACTTTTACGAATGGCTTGCTGCAAAAAAGTTCCTGACACTATTCATAGCAGGCAGCATAGCATAACATTTTCTAAGAATTATAGCAATGCTATTCCGTGGAGTAAAAATCTAATTCAGTTTCACTTACCACACCCGTATGAACACTTTTTTTTTATAGAGAACACGTGTTTTTTCCATTTTCCATCTTTCGTCTAGTGCGCTAACGGAAAATCAATATAATTCATGAGAAGTATGAAACCCTTTCACTCTGAATTAAATTCACTTAACACTTAGCGCCTAGTAAATACAGAAGATTAAACATATCGACCGTAGCACAACCAGTACGTACATTGGAAAACGGCCATAAAATTGAGGATGTCTATTTACTACGTGAAGCCAATTCGCGTATGAATGTAACCATTGATTTGCTTTGAAAACATTTTCTCGTATCAGTGAACGTCATTTTGTTAAATTAAAAAGAGTTAAGATGAAACGTGTGGGGATTTAGGTTATTGGCTAACTTTGAAGTTTTAATCACATTGTACTTGCTGCAGCTTTACCTTAAAAGTCCTAAAGTCTTTCTACTGGCCGTTCCTATTATTTTCTCATACGCTCTTTTTACTGTCTCTCGTAATTTCTTTTATTGCTTTGTTTAATGATCTTTCAAACGGTATCTGTTCTTGATTTTGTTTTTTGTGTCGCGCATGTACTTCTGAAGTTATCAGTATTAGACAAATTAGCATTGCAGACCTTTATCATGTATTCTTTACTTTGTAATTGTAAACATGTACTCTATGCATAAAAGTCTTGGCTTATGCACTCATCTCAATTTTCATCGCACTTCAATATTAAGAGTCGGTATTTAAACGTATCAATATGTCCGATATTAAGATACTCATACGCAAATGTGCTACATTTAAATATCGTATAACATAATTTCACAATTATGTTAACAATTTCCAATTTCAGATCATTCATGTGTAGAAGAAATAAGGTAGGTCCAAGTACGGGCCCCTGTAGGACTCCACAGCTTAACGTCAAAGGCTCGGATGGTGAATATTTGATATTACCGCAAGATGCTTTCACTGCTACCCTTTGTCTGTGAGACTCCACAGCTTAACTTCAAAGGCTCGGACAGTGAATATTTGATAATATTATCGCAAGATGCTTTCACATTGCTACTGCTTATTCGCGCCAGTGCCATGCTCTAATTTATGTCTGCGATTTCTTAAACTTGTTGCTTACGAATAGGTGTTATGTGCTGGAGTTATTTAATTTTATAAACTTTATGTTTTCTTCTATGTTATAAATGTAATTGTTTCAGAAATTTTTCCTCAGTTGTTCATTATCGTTAATTAAGAGAGCTCACTCATTTTTGTACGCAGTTTGTAATTAATTCTAAATATATTTTTTATAAAAGTAAATTTCTTAGGCTGCTTATTTAATTACATGATATAACTGTAATCTGTAATTCATAAGAAACCTCCGCACTTAAGGGGCCGTTTCACAATCACTTAACCATCACTCGCGGGGCAAGGGTGCAGGACGTAACACACAGAAGGCGGGGCTACAAGGACGAGCCAAATCACGCGAAATAGATTTATCGTGTACTATCGTTGAAAATCGTACGATTTTCAGAATTTTTGCATTTTTACCAACGGCTTTACCTTGAGTTTTACCGCAAAAATTTAAAATTTATTACAGAGAGGGAAAAACATGTATTCGGAAATGAAACGAAACTATGGCTGCGAGAATTTATCGATATATCGATATTATCGATAATATCGATAATTATCGAATAACGATATTTCCATTTAAGATATCGATATATCTATGATATCGATATATGTCGGATTTATCGATATTATTGTTGGTATCGCTGTATCGATATTATCAGTGGTATCGATATTATCAATAACGTAATTTTCCTGAAAATATTAATAATCACATTTTATTACCTATTTCAGTTTTTACTAAAACTGTTATTGGACAATTTATGCACGTCATAATTATTAATTTTTGGAAAGTTTATTTTTCAAGGTCAAAACCATTTAAAGAAATAAGTTACTAATTATATCGGGTACCGTCGATATTGTATTCTGTGGCGTTCAAATCAATTCGCCTAATTCGCACTAAACCTACTGGAATATGAATTTTATTAAAATTCAGTTTCATATATGGCAAGTGATCATGACTCATGGTCACGATATAAAGAAAATTTTTAAATATTTCAATTAATTTTTAGTCTAGTCAAAGTTTATAAATATCAAAATGATACTAGAGTTTTTTCTTAACGTTCGTGGAATTGACACTTATTCGTGTGCCCCCTTTTTCACACATTTTGGCACGAAGACTATTCTTTTTGCTTTTTTGCTTTTAATTTTTATTGTTATGATTGGGGAAAACAATGAATTCTGATTCTGATGGATACGCGATTTCATGATTTCAAGAAAAGTTATGAAATAATATTTCTGAAAAACGTAAAAAAATAATTAGAAAAGTTTAAAATTTAAAAAACACATTGCTAGCAAAACTACCTCGCACCAAAATTTGTGAAAATGCACTTGTCCGACTTGTTTCATATTATAGATATATCTATAATTATAGATATTGTCGACAGTATCGATAGTATCGATAATATCTATAAACATCGACAATATCGATAAATATCGATAAATATCGATAATATCGATATATCGATAAATATCGATATTTTTTAATTATCGATATCCGTTATCGAAAACAGGATATCGCGCGCCCCTAAACGAAACAATAGTTATTCTGTCGGTAAGTAAACCTGTTTAAATCCGGTCTTTTATCTTCTTTCTAAGTTAAATAAATTTCATTTAATCCGACAGAGATATGGCAGTTTTGTTAAAAGGAAATAAGACCTTTCATAAATGCAAGGTAATTTTCTGTACAGAGTGGTCCAAAAGTAATGGGACGCGGAGCAATAGCTAAATAATAAAGAATATTAATTGTTGCTTCAGATATTTTATTATTCAGCAAAAATAATATATATTTTTCATAATTTTTACGTTTTTGAAGCAAGGTACACTTTTAGAAAAATAATTTTATTCATAACTAATATGCATTTAAATAACATCTAAAAACTCTAATCTGTCTCTGTTAATGACATTTGAATGTCAATCATAAAAATTCTGTAAAAATTATTTTATAGCTGCCTAAATGTTTTTTTTTCATATTTAATTTATATGTTCAGTCAATTAAGCAGGCCGAATATAAGACGGCCATGAATTATTCAAAAAAAATTGCTAAGAGGCGTTTTTATGAAACGACTTTAATTTCAAACCACATTACAATATACAAAAAAAAAAAAAACAATAAGTAGGTAGTGATTTGTTAAACAAGACGGTACAATTGTGTGATCATGATCCCAGTAACTAGTGTGGATTGTTGTTAAATTGTTGAAAATTGTTATTTTATTTACCCTTGCTGTTAAAATTCCGTTTTATCGACTATTCTGTGTTGGACAAAGCAAACTTTAACGTTTGCTATTGAAAAAAAAGTAGTTTTACATTTTTATAATTTAATTCAAATCCTATTATGAAAAAAGTCCTCAAATTCTGTTTAAGTCAGTAGGACTAAGCCATATAAAGAAATATCTTCTGCAAAGTAACATTTACAAGGTCGTTGCGAAATTAATTCATGAACGGGAATAGAGAGATATTTAAATATATATTAATTATTTATAATAATTATAAAAGGCACCTTGCATCAGAAACGGAAAAAATATGCAAAAATAATACTTTTCGGTAAATAATGAAGCAATACTTAATCTTTCTTATTTTTTCAAATTATAAATTTTGGTAGTTTCCGTCCTAAAAATATTTAATATTGAAATTAAGATTTAGTACCTGAAATTTTGAGAATATTCCAAAAATTGAAAAATTCAATTTTAACGGAATATTAAAAAATTAAGTTGAAACTAACTTACGTTAATAAATCTCATTGAAATATAGATTAGTATCGAATAAAATCACTCGGTCTATCTGTTAGGAGTTAAGAAGGTTTTCAGACAAGTAGAAATTATTGCCTTAAAAAGTTTCCTCAAAAAATCAAAAATAAAGATTTTTCCAATTTGATGCCGACTCTTTGGCGATCACTGTAGGTGCAATACGTGGTAGCCACTATTTGTACTAATGTCGATTTCATAAGTTGTACAGATATTAAACTGGCCCAAAATAAAAAATTCGGTCTGCTTATGCCAGATTGGGATTACTAGAAAAATGGTATCAGGAAATTAAGTGATGAGACAAAATGTTATAAAGAAAACGCCTTGCGAAAAATTGTCTCAAATTTTCTCGTGCTTGTAACAGAACCCCAGAGCAAATTTTATTTGTTTAAATATTTCTTATGGATATAAATGAATAAACTAATCACTTGCAAGAGCTAAATACCAAACGCCCAATTACCGCTTCGCTTAACTAGAAGATAAAAAATCTTGTCTATTTTATTAAAGGAGCAAGTGACACATTTTAGACGTTTACGATAATTGGAGAGCTCCATGGATCGGGGTAGAAAAGTAAGATAAAATGAATGCGTTTAATGCAAGTAAGAGTAAGACAATAGATTAACCGGTATATACAGCTCCAATTATCGTAAACGCCTTTTGTAAAAAAACTTATTGGAACAATATTTTTTTCTTAATTTTCGAATTTTAAATAGGTACCATTTTGAGCAACACTAAAAGCTGCTCACTGGTTCTGTCCTGTTTATATTTGGTTATCGAACATACACAAAACACAAACTAATGGCACAAATGTTTTAAACTGCAAAAAATTTTCCCAAATGGTGTAACATTTTGCCGGTCATTGTATACAATTAAAATAAAGAAAACAAAGCTACTGAATATATGTTTGTTTCCTTAATTTATTGGAAATTAACATGACTTCAAAAGAGTAAAAATGTAAACATCGTGGTAAATATGACTGCTCGCGCCTTTCGGGTTTCTCGAGATCACATGCAAAGGATTGTCTTTCGAATGTAAGTACCACTCAGTTTACTTATACAATACTGTTGCGTTCAAAAACTCTAACGAAGGAGCACTTTGGGCGTTTAAAACGAAAAGTAAAATATACAAAATCACTTATACATTGAGAGAAAGAATGTTACCCAGAGCGCGCTTTTTTTCAGTTTCTGAACGAGCCCCTAGGTTAGAGAATTTTAGGCATACCGGAAATTCCCGGAAATTCCCCAGCCGTAAAATGTAAGATAAAAATAAGCCCCGCCTTCTGTGGTATCTCCGATTGCTTTCGGTAGAGGGCAGCAGTTTACAACTACTAATTATAAAATTTCGTAATTGATGTTTTATTTAAATATTATGGTTCTGATTAAGTTTCTATTGCTGCAGATCGTTATGAAATTAGAAAAATTTTGTGCAAATCGTTTTTGATTGCAGTGAGAACCTCGAGCAGCCTCTGGACAGCTGTTTCAGCCCTGCTTGGGGCTTCTTCAGCAGAAACGTAGCTCGACATTCCCACTGCGGACCAAAAACGACTTGCCCAATTTATTCGCAAATGCGATGTAAGAATGATGAACATATAAAATAGCGACATCTTACTATCGCTTTTTGACCTAACATTGCAGTAGGATAGACAAATTGAAGCGACAACAAGCATGGCCGCCTTGCATGGGGGACTCATTAGGAGCAAATCCCGCTTCAATTTGTCTATCCTACTGCAATGTTAGGTCAAAAAGCGATAGTAAGATGTCGCTATTTTATATGTTCATCATTCTTACATCGCATTTGCGAATAAATTGGGCAAGTCGTTTTTGGTCCGCAGTGGGAATGTCGAGCTACGTTTCTGCTGAAGAAGCCCCAAGCAGGGCTGAAACAGCTGTCCAGAGGCTGCTCGAGGTTCTCACTGCAATCAAAAACGATTTGCACAAAATTTTTCTAAAATCTTTCATTATGCTTTGACAGCAAGCATGGCCGCCTTGCATGGGGGACTCATTAGGAGCAAATCCCGCTTCAATTTGTCTATCCTACTGCAATGTTAGGTCAAAAAGCGATAGTAAGATGTCGCTATTTTATATGTTATGAAATTAGTTGTTCTATTTCGGAAAGTTAATTTTAAGTCGAAAATTGACTTCTACCAGGAATAAAAATTATAAAAATTATTAGAAAATATTAAAAATGAAAAAAATTATTTGATGATCATATCAGTAATTTTAGCGTAATTCTTGAACTACGAAAGTGGCATAATGATAGTAACGGGAACGGGCTCTTAATGAAATCACAGACATTTGATTCTGCTGTGTTACAGTTTCAAATCCTTTTATTATTTTGGGACGCCCTGTACAGTAAAATTCACCGGAGTCGATTCTTTCTTTTGTTGACGGGTTATTTTATTACCCCGGAAAGGGCGTGTCGTTGCGCTCGAGCCAAGCGAAACGTATTTATTGTCGCCTCGAGCTTGGGAACGCAGCTAAATTAGCCTGGTAATTGCGCGGAGTCTTTTATTCGAATAGTTTTAGTATGGGTTTTCGATAAACGCATTTTGACTCAGAAATACGCCTGTTTGATTGTCATACAATGCCATACAAATACAAGTTTATGGCTTTTCTAATTATTCCGGGTTGACGCCAGATCGGTGGGTTTTCTTTTTTGCCCGCTCTTAGCGAGTTGGGATATATTGCGTTCATTTCGTGAACGCGTCCGTGACTCCTGATATTTAAAGGTCATTTAATGAAGTGTCACATTTCATCGGATTGGCTTACCCTTTCCGATCTCCCTTCTTCATTCTCCGAACTGTGCTGGCAATAGCCTTTATGCATGTAAGTCCAAGCATATGAGATAACTTCTCATATATTATCTTTGGCATATGGTTACGGGTTAATCTCTAGTTTACATTTCCACAACCACGTGTTCCACTTGCTTGGTTTAGCAAGGTGGCAACATTTCTTCTCCGGAACTGACGTTAATATGCCGTTTCAAATCAAAACTTTTCATTGGTCTTGTGTAATCGCCTCCTGTGTTCCGATTGGCTCGCCATGTGACCTTGAAGAATCCCGACTTTCATTTTCGGACGCAGTTTATCGTCTGACACGTTAAGGTGAACACGTGTTTTGTTGTTTACGTGAATTTGTACAAAATTGGGTTGCAAAATTGTAAAAGTCTAACTGGAATTATTTAAACCCTAAGAGTCCACTAAACTGCTTGTGAGAAAAATTTCCGAGCAGATTAACTAGACAATGGTATAATTGAAACTTACAACCACCTGAAAAGAAAATATTATTGGCCCGACATATGTCTGAAAATTAATAATATTATAAATGAATGCGAAATTTGCCTTCAAAATAAGTACGAACTTCAACATTATAAGTTGAATTTTCAGGACCGCTCTTAAGTAAAAGTCCATTCGATATTGTGGCGAGCCAACCTGACTTAGCGCAAGGCGTCAAGAAGTCGGTCCGCTTCGATGTGTCATCGGCCGTCACGCGTTCGGGGCCTATATCGAGCAAACTAGAATCTTCCAGCATAGAGACTTCCAGACGCCAGCAGTAGATATAAAATCGCCCGGAGTTGACTCACCAGTCAGTCGAATTCGAACAGCGATAGTCGAAGTTAGATTTTAGTGTGAAAATAAATTGTTAGAAATAAATTAGTTTTTAAGCTTTATTAAATTACGGTTAAGTTTTTATCGAGTGTTTTATTCGTTTAAATAAATAAACTCAAACCCTAGAAACGTAACAGTGGTGTCGGTGTGCGGGTTTGTGCAAATAAATAAACAATTTAAAGTAAATTAAATTTAATCAGATTATTAAATAAGTACAGTATAGGAAAAAAAAACAATGGCTACGAGAAAAGTGTTGTTGAAAGACTTAAAAGTGGCCGAATGAAAAACCGAATTGGAAGAACGAGAGTTAGAAACCTGTGGTTTGAAAGGCGCACTTCAACAGCGTCTCCGATCCGATTTGTTGACAGCTGGCGAAGATCCAGAGACCTTCCTTTTCGAAATTTCGTGTGGTCCCGCCGATTTTAATAAAATCCTGAAAGATGAACTTCGAGAACAATCCAGAAATTTAGAGCAAAAGCTTCTAGAACAATCTGGAAATTTCAAGGACGAACTTCGAGAACAATCCAGAAATTTGGACGAGAAGTTTCAAGAACAGTCTGGAAATTTAGAGAAAAAGCTTCTAGAACAATCTGGAAATTTCAAGGAAGAACTTCGAGAACAATCTGGAAGTTTCAAGGAAGAACTTCGAGAACAATCCAGAAATTTAGAGGAGAAGCTTCTAGAACAATCTGGAAATTTCGACAAATTACAAAATAAATTGTTGGAACAATCTAGAGACTTAGACGAGAAATTTCTGGAGCAATCCAGAAATTTCGACGAGAAACTTCTAGAACAGTCCGGAAATTTGAAGGGTGAATTTCTAGAACAGACGAAAGGACTCGAAGATAAACTAGTGGTAAAAATATCGGAAGAAACAAGAAACCTGCAAGAAAATGTGGAAGAAATAATATTCCAGCAGGATAACAAAATCAAAAATCTGGAACAAATCATGGCGGGGTTGCGAGTGTTCGGGGATCAGCCACCAATAGAAGTACTAGAAAATAATGAAACCCGAATTGTGGAAGGACCAGCAGCAAATTCGAAATTAAAAATAAAACCACCGACGTTCGATGGAAAATCTTCTTGGCCCAACTACTTCAAACAGTTCGAAGCAGCAGCAAAGGCGAACAGATGGACGGCCAGCGAAAAAGCCACTTCGTTAATTGTGGCCTTGAGAGGAGACGCTATCGATGTGCTACAGACGATGCCGCCAGAGGAACAAGAAGACTTCGACAAGCTTGTGAATAGGATGGAAATGCGTTACGGACAGGCCCATCTGACCGAGGTATACCATGCGCAGTTGAGGAATCGCTGTCAGAAATCCGGAGAAAGTCTTCAGGAATTCGAAGCAGACGTTGCGCGTCTGGCCCAGTTGGCATATCCCACAGCTCCTGTTGAATTCCTCAAATGTTTGACGGTGCAGACCTTCATAGATGGAATCCGTGACCCAGACAACCAGCAGGCATTGAGAATGACCCATCCGAAGACGTCCAAGAACGCATTAGCTTATGCCTTGGAATTTGAAGCAGCGAGACGAGTCTCAAGAGGGCATGTCAAGGTGCGAGCGGCTATGGACTTCCAAGAGGAAGAAGAGGAAGAATCCGCTAACGCCAAGGTGGGATCTACTATAAAGGAGCGAGCCAGGGAGTATGCCACCGCCGAGGATGTTCGCCGCATTGTGGAACAGGTCTTCAAGCAGAAGAAGCCGCTGGAATTGCCAGGAGGAAGGACATGTTCGCAGGCGATGTCCAAAGCCCAGACAGGATCCAAGGAAGCCACAGTTAAACTAAGCCGGGTCGGTGCAGAGGGGCAAACGTCGACCCGTATTCAAAGGCCCCCAAAGACGAAAGCCAACCAAGTAATATTCCTACGGCAGTTAACCAGCAGTGTCTTCGTGGATGTCACCATTGATGACATTCCTCACACCATGTTGTTGGATACGGGTGCGACGAAGACCATCCTAAGACCTGACGTCATTAAGTCATCTGGACGCACCGAGCCGACCAAGTGGAGACTGAAAACTGCAACTGGAACATCAGCAACTGTCCACGGTGAAGTAGAGGTTATCATCACCATTGGTTCAACTCCAATAAAACACCGTGCACTGGTGGCAGATATAGAGGACGAGGCAATTTTGGGCATGGACGTCATGTGTGCCCACGGGTTCCAATTGGACTTAAAGCGTGGCGTAATGGCGGTTAATAATGAGGAGTTGGTTCTTCATCAACGAGGGGACGTGGCCGCTCGAGTAGTCCTCGCTGAAGACGTTGTATTACCCAGCAGGACTGAGGTTATCGTCGACGCAAAACTGGACGGTGTTTTTCAAGATGGGCAAGTCATTATGGTTGAACCTAATACTGATTATCAAAGGATTGGAAGAGGAGTCCTCGTTGGAAAAATGTTGTTGACGGCGAAGAAGGAAGTACCTGTCCGCCTGATGAACGTCAATTGTTTCTCCGTCAATATCAAGAAAGGAACAATCTTGGGAAGCTGCACCATGGTGTCCTCCATCTCCCGGCAACTTGAAACAAACGTGCCAGAAGCGAAAGTCCCAAAGAAATTATGGGAAATGGTTATGTCAACAGCCCAGGAATTGACTCCAGACCAGAAGACAAAAGCAAAGAATCTGATCGGCCGCTATCAAGATGTATTTGAGGTAGAAAATGGATCCAAGGGAAGAACTGATGTCGTGAAACACAAAATAGAGACTGGAGAAGAAAGACCTATCCGTCAAGCTCCAAGGCGATTACCGTTGGCGAAGCGTGAGGAAGCGGAACGCATTATTCGCGAGATGGAAAAGGATAATGTAATAGAACCATCAAGCAGCCCGTGGGCGTCACCAGTAGTGCTTGTGAAGAAGAAGGATGGGTCCGCCAGGTTCTGTGTAGACTACCGGTTACTCAATAATGTCACCAAGAAGGACAGCTATCCCTTGCCACGGATTGATGATACCCTGGACACCCTGGCCGGCTCAAAGATCTTCTCAACTTTGGACTTAAAGAGTGGATATTGGCAAGTGGAGCTGGCGCCCGAAGATCGAGAAAAGACGGCGTTTTCCATTGGTATGGGTCTGTGGCAGTTCACAGTGATGCCATTCGGATTACGTAATGCCCCAGCGACATTCGAGAGGTTAATGGAGACGGTTCTGAAAGGTCTGTCCTGGACAACGTGCATGGTGTACCTTGACGACATAATTGTCGTGGGAAAGACGTTCGACGACCACCTAAGGAACCTGGAAGGAGTGTTCCAGCGGCTTCGCGGAGCTGGACTAAAGCTTAGCCTCAAGAAGTGTCACCTGTTCCAGAAGGAAGTGAATTACCTGGGGCACATTGTTAATGGAAATGGAATCGCCGTGGACCCTGTGAAGATTCAGGTGGTGAAAGACTGGCCAACTCCCAGAAATAAACACCAAATAAGGAGTTTCCTTGGCCTGTGCACTTACTATCGGCGCTACGTTCCTGGATTTGCAGACATTGCTAAGCCGTTAACAAAACTCACTGAAGAAGGTCGTCCATTTGAATGGGACCAACAGTGTCAAATTGGCTTTGAACAACTAAAGCAGTACTTGGTTAGTGCTCCTATTCTGAGTTATCCTCTCCCGGAAGGCAAGTTCGTCGTGGACACAGATGCTAGCAACGTTGGGATTGGTGGCGTACTCTCCCAGATACAAGAGGGGCAAGAGAAGGTGATCGGCTACTTCAGTAAAGTCCTATCAAAGCCGGAACGAAACTATTGCGTCACAAGAAGGGAATTGCTAGCCGTCGTAAAAACGATAGAACACTTCTACAAGTACTTGTATGGTAGACGCTTCCTGCTGAGGACCGACCACGCCGCTCTAAAATGGCTTCTCCGTTTCAAGAACCCAGAAGGGCAAGTTGCACGATGGATCGAACGACTTCAGGAGTACGATTTTGAAATTCAGCATCGGGCAGGAACTAGCCATCGAAATGCCGATGCTCTGTCGAGAAGACCCTGTGCCGAAGACTGTAAGCACTGTAGTCGTTTGGACGAGAAAATAGCCACGACTGCGAGGACAGCCATTGTTGATGACAAATGGCAAGGCGAAGAACTGCGAAGAGACCAGGAGAACGACCCGGATTTGAAATTAGTGCTAGAATGGAAAAGCAGGGACGCGAGGCCTACCTGGGAAGAGGTAGCACCATGTGCACCGTCCGTAAAATCATACTGGGCGCAGTGGGACTCCATAGTGTTGGATCGTGGTCTTCTGAGACGAAGCATAGAGAATCAGGAAGGCATGGAACAGAAGACACAGTTACTGATCCCCAAGAATAGGGTGCCAGAAGTTCTGAGGAAACTTCACGATGGAACTTCGGGAGGGCATCTGGGAGTTAAGAAGACTATGGAGAAGGTGCGCGAAAGATTTTACTGGGTGAACTGCAAGGAAGACGTGAAGGATTGGTGCAGAAAGTATACAGTCTGCGCAGCCAGTAACGGTCCCCACAGGCGGGGTAAGGCTCCCATGAGACAGTACAACGTTGGAAGTCCTTTTGAGAGAGTTGCCATCGATGTAGCCGGCCCGTTTCCAGAAACGAATGGTGGAAACAAGTACATCGTCGTGGTAATGGACTACTTTAGTAAGTGGGTTGAAGCTTACGCCCTACCTAACCAAGAGGCAGTCACTATTGCGGAAGTCCTTGTCAGGGAATGGATCAGTCGGTATGGTGCACCTATGGAACTGCATTCAGACCAAGGAAGGAACTTTGAATCGGCCTTGTTCAAGAACGTGTGTACTCTGCTCGGCGTACGAAAAACTAGAACAACTGCACTCCACCCACAGTCGGACGGAATGGTGGAAAGGTTCAATAGAACCATCAACCGACATTTGTCCAAGGTCGTTTCCGATCATCAGAGGGACTGGGACACGTACATTCCCCTGTTTCTAATGGCATACCGCTCATCTGTTCATGAGACAACAGGGGAGACTCCCGCGAAAGTGGTATTCGGGCGAGAGCCGAGACTGCCCTGCGACCTGAAGTTTGGTGTGAAGCCTGGCGAAGTCTCTGCCGACGAAGATTACGTGAGCAAATTACGCAGGAAAATGGATGATATCCACAACCAAGTGCGTCACAATATACAGACGGCCAGCGATCGGATGAAGGAGCACTATGACATCAACGCTCAACACGGGGGATACCAACCTGGAGCACTGGTCTGGCTTTATAACCCCCAAAGACGTCGAGGCCTCTCCCCAAAATTACAGACCTCTTGGGAAGGTCCTTACAAAGTGATGAAACGGATCAACGACGTCGTTTACCGCATCAAGAAGGTCCCCCATGGCAAACCCAAAGTAATCCACTTCAACCGGATAGCCCCTTACCATGGAGAAGCAGATGAAGGGACAGTACAAAGGGCGCAAGTTTCCGAAGTGAACTTCGAAACCTTCATGTCTCATCACGCCGAAGGAAGCAAGGCACGGTTTGGAGTGACCACGGAGAAGCAACAAGATCTCTTTAAAGTGCCACTGGAGTACAGTCTGGCCCACTGCGTAGCAGAAGACCTGAAAATGTCCAAAGGAATCGCTCAGGTGTTTAGGAAGAAATTTGGCCAAATCGAGGAGCTACGAAGACAGCATCCCGTGGTAGGCAAGAGCTTGCAGATCATTGATTCGACGGCAGATCGGAGGCGCCACGTGCATTATTTAGTCACTAAGAAGACATCAAGCGGTAAACCTGACTATGTGACTATGTGGAGAGCCCTATATAGCCTGAGGAGACAGCTAATAGAGAACCATCAGATGAAGTTAGCCATCCCCAAATTGGGCTGCGGATTGGACGGACTAGACTGGAGAGTAATTCGAAGCATGCTGGAAGTCATCTTCCACAGAACGGGAATTGAAGTCCTAGTCTGCAGCCACCACCCACAGGCAACAGTCAGCAACAGCAAAACCGTAGACTGTTACTTCTTCCAGGCGGGAAGTTGCAAGAATGGGCCAGCATGTAGATTCCAACACCCTCCTTCAAGACTATCACCAGGAACATTTCGAGACGAAACGTTTCTAAGAAGGGGGCAGTGTGGCGAGCCAATCTGACTTAGCGCAAGGAGTCAAGAAGTCGGTCCGCTTCGATGTGTCATCGGCCGTCACGCGTTCGGGGCCTATATCGAGCAAACTAGAATCTTCCAGCATAGAGACTTCCAGACGCCAGCAGTAGATATAAAATCGCCCGGAGTTGACTCACCAGTCAGTCGAATTCGAACAGCGATAGTCGAAGTTAGATTTTAGTGTGAAAATAAATTGTTAGAAATAAATTAGTTTTTAAGCTTTATTAAATTACGGTTAAGTTTTTATCGAGTGTTTTATTCGTTTAAATAAATAAACTCAAACCCTAGAAACGTAACAATATTATTACAGTTACTTTCAGTTTAGATGGTTGAAAATTTTTAATTGTTATCGATGTTTTCTTTTCTTCAAAATACACACAAGCCTATTCTGTGAAGGATTTATCAGATATGACTTTTTCAAACAAACTAAGACACTATTTTGGACACCATAGCCCGTAAAATAGTTTGTGATTAATGAAAGGAATTTAAAAACAACGTTTTTCAAGAATATTAGCATCTTTAAGATCGAACTTCACTTTACTACAGATTACAATTGCAGTTCAAACTCGCCAGTAGAGCGAGTCTACTTTACATATCGTTTCTCTCGTTCGTCACCCCGAAACGAGAGTTCGACGCGTTTGACCCGCTCCGAAGAAATGAGAGGGCTTGCGCCAATCCGTAACTTACAGGTCGGTCATCCTTCCGAAAACAAGATGGAAAATCTGAGTTGCGTAATGGTGTTCACCCAATGAAGACGGCGTTGAAAAACTCTAGAGATGTTATGGAACAGGGCGCTATCCAGCTGTGGTTACGCAACTCAAATGTGACCGGAACACACAGCCGAGAAGGTGTGTTCTAAGACGTTCTCAAAAGGGGCAACACCTTTGGAGCCGCGTCTTTAACAGCGTACCCCAAAAGGCGAGGAAGGATCAAGGATAGACAAACCCAATGATACCCCAAAAATTAATAAAGTTCATTACGGCCAAAAAGCAGTTTATTCACCCAGGCAATCGCCACAAACGAGGGCGAGGGGGGGGGGATCAAAATAAGGTCGCCGCCGTAAAAATTCGAAAATTCCAAAGGCGCGCCGTTCAGTGGGACAGCACGTCAACCACGTACCAACGCGGCGTCACAAACGTCGCACGTCGACATAGCCGGGAGTTGACCAGAGAGAAGGAAAGAAAATATTGAAAAATCTTACGTGGTTGGAAAATTCTACTTGACACAGCGTATCCTGCCTACGATGTTTTCAAGACGGCAGATAACGAGTCTTCTCCTCTCGAGCGTTGGATTGTTCTCAAAGCGTGAACGTCATAGAAAAAAGCGGAGATGGAATACGGCGCGCGGCGTCGGATTCACAAGCTTGTTTCGAAGCGGCTTCCTCACAATCAGAGGGGTAGTAAGTAGGACCCGTACAAATTGTTTCAAGAAAAGGAAAACAACATCAAAATTACTAAAATGTCATGAAAAAAAAACGAAAACGTGGTCAACAAATGGCGCATGTACAGTAGAGACGGGAAGGAGAAAAAGTACTCACCTTGTGTCAGCGAATCAACGAGCCTCAAGTAGTCACACGCCGACAAATCCGCAATGGCACCAAAAGCAAAAGGCAAACTCCCTCGAGGTGATGAAACCCGAAAAACGGGGGTACACACAAACTTTTTTTTAACGGCAAACAAAATCGACCATCCACCTCGGGTCAGCTTGTGTGCACCGAACAACCTTCACGTGCACCCAAGCGCGTCGCAAACTTGCCTCAAAATGGAGATTTATACGCAATCAAACGGCAAAGAGCTAAATTCGCAACGAAGATTGCAGACCCATTTCGCACACACAGAAAAAAACCGTAACATGCATTATTAAAAAATATACCTACACAGTTAAAGCTCAGAGTTGTAACGAATTACCTAAAAAATTAATAATTGAAATTGACTCTTATCCGATAAAATTTGTGAGAAAATAGTTTTTAAACTTTAAACGGACACTGTAAAACACTCAACATTTCACTATCGCTGGATACCTTCGTTAGGAATGATACTTTTTCACTCTTGACGGAGCTAAATTTTTCGATTTTACAGTGTCCATTTAAAATTTAAAAACTATTTTTTCAAAATTTAATGATAGTCGCCGTGCTTGCCAACAATCAATCCGTTCTTTCATCAACTGGTTTAGTTTCTATACGGTCTGTATGAAAATCTCAATGCACACGAAATAGACCTCGACAAAACAATTTACGAACCGTACGGAAGAAAGAAATAATGCCACTTTATAACCAAATAAATCAAAAACGACTAAATCGTGAAACTAGAATCCTAGAAAAATATAAACAAGAACAAAGAACGCTCTAGAACCTACGATATATTTGAAAAGACCTAGAATATGGAAGGCTGATCCATGCTACAACAAAGTTCGTATAATTTCATTCAAAGAGAATAAAATCGAAGGTGTGAAAGACAAAACGGAATTACCTGCAAACAAACACACGCAAAAAATAAAGAGAATGAAGAAGGAAATTTTGTTGCAGGATAACCCTGCTGGCGGCCAGCCTGAGTCTGGCCCTGCAAGTAGAAAAAATTAACATTGTTTGGTGCATTGAGAAACAATGTAAGTAATCAGTTGCTAATATGTGCATTAAAACATTTATCTTTCTCAAGAATGACTCGCAATTCTCCAGAACATTCAAAGAACTATCACCTTGGCTCTTAACAAGCATATTATATACTCCAATTTTAAACCCTTATCTTTATAATTACCAAAGAATCTACCCTCGCCTGAACGAGTAAGATTAACTTCCGCCAACGAAATATCGACTCCTTGAAGTGATAAACGTAATGTGAACAGAAGAACAATGCTCTAACATAGAAGACCTTATTTTATGCCTAAGAAAACCGAACGAAAATAAGTGCACGCTAAGTGACAGTTTTGACTGCGATTATTTTAGTCACCAATAACCATCAAATCATTGCTCAGTTAAACAATAATAATAAGATTTTAGTGTCTTCTAAAAATTCAATTAGGATTTTGGGAGAATGATAACTAACTCATGAATCAATTTCAGTAAATGTATTAATATTTTCTGAAAGTAATTGTAAATTAATATAATCAGCAGTTTAACTTTAGAAATAGTTATAGTAATTTTATGTACAATATGTCCTACAACCCAGAGCGAACCCGTGAATGGTCCAAGTAGTAAGAGATCGGCCTTGCAATCGTAAGGTCATAGGTTCGCACCGCGCTCGAAATATTTCTCGGGGGTGGTCGGTACTCACCTCAGGTATCCTTCAGTGTTGGGGAGAAAATTCGACACTGCTTCCCCTTCAACGGCGAGGAGGTTTGGAAGTAACAAAGCCATGGAATACTTTACACATACAAAATACACTCCCGCCCCCGAGGTCCTGGAAAATCTATGAGTCCGTTCGTTTGTTGCACTTTGTTGCACTAGTGCACTCAGACTATTTGTGTCTTGTTCTAACGTCACACATTAATACGAGATGAATATACTTTGATTGCAGACTAAGACAACAAACGTGTGACAAACGAACAGACTGTATGACTTAGGATGACTTAGGATCCCATTAGGGTAAACACCAATCTTGTTTGTGAAATTTTTGATTGAAATTATAGAAAAAATAAGTTTTATGAACCAGAAAAGTCATCCATTCCATTTCAGGAAATTTCGGAAACTCGTCCTACAAATAAGAACAACGAGAATGCTTTCTTGTACCTTAACTTAATAGTGCTTGTCTCATAAAATAGTAATAATGTCGATGGAAAATTTAGCGATTAAATTTGAAGGAAATCTACTGTTGTAGAATTACTGAAGCGAATGTGTTTGCACAAGCCTTTACATATACGTGTTCAAAATTATTGAATGCTTCACGCTGCATTGCTTACACCCGGATGTATGTGTAATGACACTAATGACATTATGCACGCAAGTTCCGCTTATATAAAAAAAAACGAGAAAACGTTAAACTACATAAAACATAAAAGTAAACCAATTTCCATCTACATGGCGTGCTCATTACAGCTTAGCTTTATCGGCCGTGGAAATTTAATCTAATCTTGTTTGTCGGGACGTGTTTTGGTTTGTGCTAGTTCTACGCAAACTGTTCCACAATTGGTCTGTTTTCGAATGCGAAATCAATACAGGACGCAAACACATACGTAAATTTAATGATATCGACACGTTTTCTACACGCAGCCCTTTATTTACACTGGTTTGTAAACAGTTCTACAGGTGTCCGGAATTTAAATTAACAGGAACCAAGTATTTTTAGAAATATATTTAATTTCTTTTTTCCTTGGGAAATTCATGAAAAATTAAATAAAGCAATTTTCTGTAAAATATAAAATTACGGCTTTCTCTATTTTATACAGTATGTAAAAGAAATGTGATACAATTTGTTGTGTCTAGGTGAATATGTTGTTAGTTGGACACTACAGAAAGTTATTACTAATAAATAATGATGGAGGCCACTTAGAGCAATATTATACTCATAACTAATTTGTGTATTATTTTTAAATTATTAAATGTTTGATTATACTTTCGAAAATTTTGTTTTGTAAGTGTGAATTTCTCTCTAAAAAATTTTCTTCACTTTTTAAACATTTTCCTTCACTTTTTTCAAACATTTTCGATTTCATTCATTGTTTTATCAAATCTAGTAACTTTTATATCTAACTTTTTTCATATTTCTTATAATTGCGTGATATTAGACATTAATAAAATGACGATTTTCAGATTTTCAGCGATAATGTCGGAATTATTTGGAATTTTCAAATTTTCTCTACGGAATCTGAATCAGCACATAAAACTGCAATATATTGCCCATTTAACCAAATCTCTATTTTAATTAATAAGAAAAATATCAATGGTAGTCTACTCAATCTAGAACAACCTGTGTACGAAATTGTTAATGGAAATCACAATCACAAAATAATAACGGCATATAATAATGGCATCTAATAACGTTTTTGTATTATTTAGTAATATTGTTGCATTAAGAAAATACAATCTGTTAAAAAATAATCTGGAATCTCGATATAGGAAATATTTTATATATTAATAGCACAAAACGAATAAAAAAAAAACAAATCCGTTTTCATTTCTTACCAAGTCTAGCTAGAAATAAATTTTTGCTTGATGCATTACAGTAACATCTGAAATAAATAAGAAAAGAGGCCTTCTGAAATACCTGAGTGATCGAAAACGTTGACATACATTTCTTTTCAATTTATATGTTACTAGAAAATCATTTCGGAAGTGATACGTACTAATATCGTACGAAACGAAGGTCTGATATCTGTCTATATTGCCGGTATTAGAAGGATGAGAAATATCTGTCGGAAAGTCTCCCGAAAACCATTGAGGCTTCCAGACGTGCCTGAAATTGCGAACACGAAATACCTTAACTAGTATATTGTTAGGACTTTTAATCCTCCAGCTTTGTTGCTTATTTTGAACGAATAGGTCGGAATTTTGTAAGCTTTTAGAAAATCGTGTTACATTAGGACGTTCATATGTATTTTGGTCCTTTTTGTTCAATCATATTCATTAGTTATGAATTAGCGCACAGAAAATGAGAGGTCGTTATTGCATGTGTATTTCCAACAGCAAGAAAATACCATATTTTATAGTTTTCTGGATTCATTAACCCTACAACGCTAAGCATATTTTTATACTACTTAAGACTAAGCATTCGTAAAATTTACAACTCATTTTAATTTATCTTCTTTCTTCTTTCTTCAAATAGTGTTTAATTCCAAAATTAAACTTGTACAATTATACCGGGTATCTTACAGAAAACGCTCCAAGCCATAACTCCTTTATTTATAGACTAATTAAAAAACGAAAAAGCAAATGAAATAAGACTAAAAACACTATAAATGCGGTCAATTAGGTATTTTTTTACTTACCTTCATGGTCAAACGACTGTCAACTTTTATTTTTTGAATGGCACAGTATATTTTTTGTTATTTTATTTGGTGGAGCCACTTTTTCTAAATTCAATTATGTGCAACACTTTAAGTTTCGACCAGCAACTATGGCGGCAGAAAACATTAATGAAAGAATGAAAGTTAAGTGTGCAAATGTAGGTTAGGAAAAATAAAATAAAATCGAATTCTGAAAGAGTACTGTTGACGTAAAATTGTCAAGTATGCTTTGAAAAACAACTACAACGTGTAAAACAGATATTGCAAGACAAGTGTTAAGAATTCTATGTCGCAATATTTCCTCATTTTTAGCGTTAAATAAAAGCTAAAAAAATCTAGTTGTGTAAAATCGAGGGATAGCGCAGGCCAAAAGTTCCTAAGCATCTTGCCCCAAAAAGCCTGCCTTCACTTTAACAATTTTATGTCAACACCGCTCTTTTAAAGTTCGATTTTCAATTTTTTTTCTGTAGCAACTTGCATTTAATCGAACTTTAGCCAAGCTATTACCAAGCCTAGGCGCATTTTAGGAGGAAGGTTTTGTTAAATATACGAGGAACTACTAATATGCTGAAGCGATCATAATCGGAAAATGTTCTAATCTTTACCGCATCTGCCCTCTAAAAACAAAACAATAAACCAGTCGAAGCCCGAGAAGTCTATGCGGCACGCATACTACCACTACAGTTCTGGTCGACTGGATATAAAAAGTTGTTTACATAATCGATTCATTCCGAAATAAACTTGCATTCTTTTTGCAGTGACGGCGCTATAATTGATATGAATTAAATGTATTATGCCAGTCTTTTTAAAAGTTACATTAAAGAATTATAATGTTTTCATAATTATTAATTTTAAAGATTGCCTATAAAGGCAATAATGTTACACACGTAATTTACATCAAACTATTGCATCTGATGCAATGAGCGCGAGGATTAGAGTGCCTCGGGCATAAAAGCCGTTCAGCGGCGACGTTGAAATCTACGCCGCTGCTTTGTTTATCTTTATACTGGTGTTTACCAGATATCCTAGGAATGTCAGCAGCAATTTGTTGTGATTGTAACCACACTTGTGGTGGAACTCCTGATAAGAGAGGACTTCATATGAAAGAAGGCGTATGGAAATGTCCCAAATGTGAACCAACAAGGAGAACAAGTGTGTCGTCGAAAGGGGAAGTACCTATAAACTAATTGATAACTAATGAAAAAATCTCCCAGAATACCCTAAAGATGCTAGAAAAAATGAACAAAAAGTTAGAAAATCTTGAGTAGGATAATAAAAAATTAAGGAATGAAAATCACCAGCTTCGCTCCGAAATAACAATACTAAAAAATAATGTATGTGCTCTCACTAATAAGTTACAGGATGCTTCTTCTACAACACCACAGCTTAGAGTTAAGCAGTTTACAGGTCTTCTAATGAAGAAACAAAAATTTCTAATGGCAAAATAGCCACACTTTCGTCTGATTTACAGCTAAAAGCCAACAATTATAATACTGCAGAAAATATCCCTCGTAATAACAGAAATAAACTAAAATCTACTGTACTGTACCGTAGATATCAATTTTGATACCTATTATTTTTTTTGTAAAATAACATAAATTAATAAAAAAACAAATAAATCAAGTAAGCAGTTTATAATTTGAAAGGATACCGAGAGACTGTAAATACACATTTTTAAAGAAAACATTAAAATTATTATTGTTGTTCAAGTGGCTATAAAAATATAATAAAGGGCAATAAGCATTACACCGCAATGTTAATACGTAGCCTGGAATATTTCTTTTTCGTTCCCATTCTTGTCTGTATGTACATTTCTACGTGGCTTAATGAAGACTCTCGGACTTTTTTCCTCGGAATAGAGTGGATTACGCCTGCGGATTTGAACGGCTCTGCGGCAAATCAGGATGGGGGTCGTTATATAAAAAAATCCTTTTATTTTCGTCATTAAGGCAGATAGAATTATCCCCCCGAATTTAGTGCGAAGAATGAATCTTATTTTGACTCACAAATTTCCATAAAATGTTCCCAGTGGCGTAACTATAGGGGCTACAAAACAACCCGGCGCACAGTGGTCCAGAATGGAATACTACCGCGAGAAAATTATTTTTTCATATCTGAATTTCGAAAATGATGAAAATAACAATACTGTGTCTTTTTAACTATATTTTCTAAAGAAATTGTGTGATAGTACCACAATACAATTAGTTCTGTACGGATTTTTGCCTAATTTTAGGGCGATTCTGTTACCTTACAAGAAAATCTAAATTTCTCTACAGGTGTTAATGAAAAACCTGGAAACGTTTGGCACTTTTTATTTAATTTATCGGTCCCATATTTTTCGTATAAAATAAAAATTCTAGAAGAGTGAACACATAGCGTGGACACCCTATATTGAGTATTGGACACTGGTTTATTAAAATTGTTTTCTTGTTTGTTTTAATAAACCCGTGTCTTGTTTTCAAATAAGAAAACAATTTTAATAAACCCATGTCCAATACTCAATATAGGTGTCCACGCTATGTGTTCACTCTTCTACAATTTTTATTTTATACGAAAAATATGGGACCGATAAATTAAATAAAAAGTTGAAGTTTTCGACGTAGCACCGGCCACCATACGACTTCCAGTTTCACCGGAAGTAACATCAACTTTCTTATTTTAAATAGAACGGTCCATATATTTTTACATATTTGGAATCTACGGATCATTGTGAATCCGAATATGTAATTTTAGTTTCCGTGACAACGAAATTTTTTTTTTATTTTCAGTTATAAATCGTATATTTCCGTTCTAATGCGATCCAATAATTCGAGAAATCGACTCCTTTGAATGCATTTTGGTTTTTAACTTTTTTGCAGTACATGCAATTTTCATTAGGTGATAAAATGCTCCGTTTGAAAAAATAAGTTACGAATGAAATGAATGAAATTTTATATGTTGTAAAAATGTTAAAAACCGAAACTCAATCAAAGGAGTGGCTTCCTCGAATTATTTGTTCGGATTAGAACATACATGATTTCTAGCTTTGAAAATTAAAAAAAGAAAACAAATAAAATTTTTGTTGTCATAGAAACCAAAGTTACTAAGTGATATATTCACACTCACGACAGGAAGTCCGACACAGCACCGGCCACTGTGCTGTGTCGGAAAGTTGAACTTTTTAATTAATTTATCGGTTTCCAATTTTACATAAAAAGTAAAAAGTTTAGAAGAGTGAATAAATAGCGTGGACACCTGTGCTGAGTATTGGACATAGGTTTATTAGAATTTTTTTTTGTTTTGATCTCTACTATCACCTGTCAAACGTTTTCCAGGTTTTTTATTAACACCCTATAGAAAAATTTAGGTTTTCTTGTACGGTAACATAATTACTCTAAAATTACTGCTAGTAAAAAGCAATTACTTTCTAAAGAATTTTTAAAAACCGACTAAAATGGTAATAATTAGATTATTCATATTTGTCATATTAACTCATGTTGCAATCATTAGAAATGATCTAATAGTTCGCAGTCTTTTTATTTTTAAATTATGTTTGCTCTTTTACTTACATATGGTATAGGTACATGATTTAAAATTAGTTACAATTGAATTGTTTCGTGTGGCACAGCCGATGGCATATCCTGTACTTTATAATTTATTTCGATCCCTCCTTTTCCAGATTAGATTGTTTATCAAAATTTGGTATATTATACGAAGCACCCGGTGCAATCGTAACTAATTTTTAAATCATGCATATATACTGCACACAAGTAATAGTAAGTAATAGCGAAAACAGATTCTAAAAGACGCTATCTAAGAAATACGCAGTATTGGCTCATCCTGTATATGCACTAAAAATTAATTAAATGAAAGCTATTAATAAATTTTTCGAAAAATCTTAAATTAATCAAAGAATTTTAATTATCTCACTAGAATTATATTATTCACATGTTTTTGCTAATATTACATTTTTTTTAGTTCTGATCCTTTTTAAGGGAACCTAAAAAAGTTTTAGTATTTTTAAAGATTTCTAAGCAAGTAGAATTCTGGAAAATATATCTTTCCTCTTGTCAACTCAATCTATGGACACACTTACTTCTTAAGACATTCTTATATTTACTCATATTCAGAGCCAAATCAAGAGAGAATTTTGAAGAAATCTTACAAAGTAGCAAAAAGTAGCACTTCGTTGGACAAAAGTATTTTAAAATAAATTACTAACTACCCTTACATAACTCGCAAAAACATCTCATTTGATCTCTTTTTTAGTTCTTGTCTTTTGAAACTTTAAAATGCAGATATTTAATATATTTTTATTTGAAATAAAAATATATATAAATAAACCTTTAGATCCGACTGATCATAAATGAATTTATTTAGGTAAAAGTAAAGTAGCAAGATCTCACCAAACTTACCCAATAAAACCTTCTAAAATAATGTCAGACTTATGTTTAACTTGTTACATTTTCAAACACGTTTGATACCTGAAATATTCATGCGTGATTTGTCAACGCTACAGAAGCGTAAAAAAAAGAAAAGTTCGTGAAACAAATGAAACAAACATGGAAGGACATTAATATATATTTTGTTTATTTTGACGTTAATTCAAATGTTTAATTTTTTTAATTTTGTCGCACTAGAATTCCATTCTGGACCACTGTGCGGCGCCGAAGTCGCATAGGCGCCTGACCAGGCTCAAGAAATTAACATTTTTGTTAATAAGCGAAACATTCTCCCATACCAAACCATACTAATAATTTTTTCCATCGATTTTATGTTTAATTCACATAATTGTGGACTGTTAAATGAATTACGATTTCAACCAGCCTGGATATACCTAGAAAGATTTGAAGCATACTCCACCAAAAATTAGTAATCTGTCGGTTTCTCCACCAAAAATTTTGACAGCTCGTTCATTTCTTTCAAGTTACAGTATAGCCAAGATCAAGTTTAAAGCTGAGCTGCACCAACACCGTCATTAACAAATCTCGGATTAAACACAGGACTTTCTTTATTTTAATTCGAGATTAACTTTAGTCGATGACGTGTCAGTGCATCTGAACATATGTAATTTTGCTATATTAAGTTGGCAAAGAAAACAAAATACACCGGAACCATGATTCACGTCGTCACTCACTTGTTCGTTCCTCAGATTCGTTTGTATTTATGAGTCGAAGTCGAAAAAAAAATTCTAGTGTGAATACAATTTTTCAAAGGATACCAAAACTTAACAACCTTATTTTAATTTTTGTAATATGTACTTATTTGATTGATTTTTTTTTACAAATGATCGTCAATGGTGAATCACATTAGAAAAACGGCACTAAGTGGAGTACGCTTAAATTGTTTCTAAAATATTTCCTTGAAGAAATTTGTTTTCAGCTGTTTTGAAAAGAAAGAACAAACGTAGCGTCACGTTTCCACCAAAGTTCAGTTGCGCCTTTCAGCTATCCCATTTTGTTGTGGATTGTTGGAAACTGTGTCTTCGAATAATTTCACGCTTCTCTAAAAATTGATTCACGGATTCACATATTCTGTCCCATTATCTGACTGAATGCATTTAGTTTTCTTTCCAGTTTGATTTTTCATTAAATTGACAAAGTCTTTGATTGTTTGACACACATCGCTTTTACTTTTCAAAAAACGAAACTCGCTCTATCTAGAGCAGTCGTCAATAAATTGAATGAAATATTTAGTACCCCCGAGTGAAGTCATTCGCATAGGTCCACATAAGTCCGTATGCACCAGGCTCATTATGTCCGAAATTCGTTCAGATTTCATAGGAAACGGATTCCTAACCATGTTTCCTTCGTGACATATACTGCAGTTTTTGACTTTACTAGGGGCTTCTAATTTCACCCCTTGAACTCGACCTTGACGTATGGCTCGTTCAAGATCCCTGGAGTTAAAATGACCAAACTTTCTGTGTACTACATCGTTTAGCATCGATGTAGTATTTTTTATACTCGGAGTTTGGTCAGTGACATTAGCACTGTTTCTCTAACCTAAAATTTGGCAATTCTTCTCACTTTTTGAAATAGGAGTATTCATAGTTCAAAAATGTTGTTAGTTCATAGTTCATTTATTCATCCTCTTAGGGCCGGTTTTTCAACCACAAGTTAACTGTAACCTTCAGTTTATTGCCAAGGAAACAATTATCTTCGTACTTGTTACCATGGAAATAAACCGACAGTTAGGGTTAACCTGTGATTGAAAAACCGAACCTTAAACATTATTGGTTTTCAAAAGCAATTAAACAGTTTTGATTTACTTAGCATAGATAGTAAACAGCTAAATAAATTAACTTTTTTTTAATAAAATAGTTAAATGATTTTTTACTACCTATTAAACTAAATATTGTGAAATTTAACAGCGCAGGCACAAATTTTGCAGCGCAGCTACTTTATTTCTAGCTAGTCCACTGATGTTTCCTTTTTTTCACACCATAAAAAATATACTGTCAGAGTTCCATTGTTGAGTGAAATCTTTGGAAATTAAGTTTTCGTAAAATATCTCGTGAAAGAAGGAAGTGTCTTTCTACGGTTAGTTAATACACAAAGAATGGTCAAACAGATATAAAAATAAAAAAAAAAGATTTGGAAAATTTTATTTGAAAAAGTGAGAGCAAAATCTATATTCAATATTGGACATAAGTGTTTGAATAACAGAGCATCAAAAACAATTTAATCCAATCGTTAGCATTAAACAAGGATTGCATACATTATAAACGCTTATTAAATACTATATTCTGAACTTCTAAAACATTTAGATGTTAGCAAACGAAATCAATTAATAAAATATTGAAAATGATCCCATCCCATTTTAAGTTATAAGTACGCAATGTGAAAACTATTCTAATAAACTGCCAACATTGATAGAATGTAAAAACAAGAGAGAAAACACGTCAGCGACGCCAATAAATAATTTGAAACGCCTAGACGCTGCCGAATCGTTTATTTTATTAGGTACTGATGTATTGCGAGCGACAGGAGCACCAGCTCGTTGATTTGAAGCAGACGCGTCGAAACTTGTGGAGGAAAAAAGTGAATGAGTTTAATTTAGGAGACGCTCGATGACTAGGCGCAAAGGAAAACGCCTTTATCAGACGACAGTCACAAATTTGGCCCATTACGAATGCCGTTAAAACGACGAGTCTGTGACGTCTCTGTCAGCTGGTTCCTATCACAATCTGTACTGTAAAACAACGCAAAAATTGATAAGTGGTGATGCAACTATTTTTAATCCTTTGTAACGTATGTACATTAGAAAAAAAAAACTCTAGCATGCTTTGAAATGACAACGATTAACAAAAATATGTCTTAACCCACACACTCTTATTTACAACTGTCAGTTGGCGCAGAAAATAACCTCAATTTTATATCATTGAAAATGCAATAATACCAATT
Organism: Prosopocoilus inquinatus; assembly: GCA_036172665.1. Classification (NCBI taxonomy): domain Eukaryota; kingdom Metazoa; phylum Arthropoda; class Insecta; order Coleoptera; family Lucanidae; genus Prosopocoilus; species Prosopocoilus inquinatus. The sequence continues at coordinate 51,356,304 of CM069870.1, forward strand.
AATGTACACCATGATGACTGAAATTTAATAGGAAAGTTAGTAATTGGCAAAACCTTGTTTAGTTCCATAAAAAACAGATTGCCGAATAGAATATTTAACGTGAAAACTGAAAATGAATAATTTGAGGGTTACGTTCAACAAATGTCAGTGAAAAAGTGGACAACCACGTTAAGACGCATATTGATTTTCCATGGATTGCTGCGAGTTTTTTTTTCAACTGTACATACTTTATTATAGGCAGATATGTTAAAAATGTCTGGTTTCGGAGCTTATAATTACAATCTTTACATTTTTTAATTTTTTTGTAACTCCTCGACTATTGTCATCCTAATTTTGTATAATTGACTATAATTTCACTAACGGAACACCAAAGTACTTGTTAAACTGCTCCTAGTAAGGATAAACGTATCTTTTTTATAGGTATTTTACAGCTGTACCAAACTAAGAAAATTTTCCCGTGTAAACATGCTAGAGTGTCCGGTAAAATATTTAGAGTAAAAACTCAGAGAGCCAGTTGTTCCAAGGGAGTTCAAGGGGACGTTCAATTGAACCAGATTCAAAGTGAACAAAATCGCATAAAATTCTATTTAGAAATGCAGAAATTGCCATACGTCTTTAAATTCCCATGCGAATTTGTTAATTTTAATTACCTGGTTCAGTTGAACGTCGCTTTAAATTCCCTTAGTACAACTAACTTCAAATGTTCACAAATTTTTTAACACTATAATAAAATTCATACGAAACTCTATATTCACTCTGCAGGCAAAGTTGATGACTTTACTCTCTCTTTACCATTTATTTATTCTAATTAGTGTATTGTAATTTCTATAACTAACCAACGTGCTGCAGTCGAACACAAATCGTGAAGAATGTATTATTCCAGTTGTAATGTAATTACATTGCGCTCCGTGCATAATTATTGAAAATGTGCTGGATTGTTCAAGGAATATTTTTCATACGACTTAAAGCAGTTTTTGCATAACTACATTGCTTGCGGTATTGTACTTTTTGTGAAAATATCCTTTATAAAAGCAGAAGTTCAGTTTATATCTCAAAACCTATGCGTCTCAAAAAAATTTAAAAAAGCAGTAGATTCTACGTCAAAAAGTGCCTTAAAAAAGTTTTTACAAAAATCCAAAATTTTCAAGAACAAAAAAGTTATAAAGCTTTTTAGAAACCGCAGAATTTTGAAAAATACCTTGCAGCTCCTAATCGGTTCAAGATATCGAAATGCGGTTTTTACCGTTGAACTTGTCATAACAATCGAGCTCCAGACACCGAGTTCAGTTTTTGTCTAACTTATCTAAAAGTAGGTATTTCCTTTTAAAATTGTCAAATTTGACCCACCCTGTACAAAGTCAATGAAGCACGGAGTCCTATGCAGCTGTAGACAATCCTCCACAGAAGGCAAAGTCGAGTGTGTTGGCGAAGAAAGCCTTGGACGGGGTGATGTCTACAGGCTTTGGATTGTCAAAAGCTGACTCGAGGTCTACGAGCAGCGAAAACCTACGAGATACCCAGGTTTGGCGAACTGTGCAGGACTTGTTAACTGACCGCATTCGAACGATGGGAGAAAATAATAAATACCATTTAGAATAAACGGAACTTGCCTACAAATTATCGATCAAATACCTTAGTTTAAGTTCCAGATAAGAAAAAAATTGACTTACCAAAACAATCCGCACAAGATACGAACAAGAACAAATAAAAGCAGAGTATAAAACTTCGAAGTGAAAAACAAATAATTTAATCAGGTTTGCATTAAAAGAAATGTTAGAGATTAAATTCAAATGGTATAAACGTGTTAACCAGCGCAAGGTAAACGCACCTTCCTCCACAAAAGCTAGAATCACACCGTTTAACCTTAGATACTAAGGAAAAGAGGATAACGCACAAGCGAGGCACAATTCTTACCATATTGAGAAAAATAAGAGTCTTTCCTTTAAAAAACGACTCAGAGTACTAAACTGACTCTTTTCAGTGTACTATTGCAAAAATAAGAGTTTGGAATAGTTCTTTTATGTTTATCACTGAAAAAATCATTCTCATACTGATAATTTTGCAGATCAGTACGCTGATTCGTGTTTTAACAAGAATCCGAATAAAGCGTTCGTACATTTTTATCAATTCAGAAGGGTCCAAATCAAGGATACTTCTTTTTACCTGTGAAATGTTATTCCGGGCTTTTTTTTCTCCGGCCGGCTTTGCTACATATTGTTTCTATAAACTATCAGTATCTGTTTCATTCACTATTACAACAAAAACGCTGAAATTCACTTGGCTGCAACGCGTTTGTGCAATGCGAAGTGTCTTTGTGTAAAGAACCCGAGATCGTACTTTACAAAATTTCCTTAGCCTCAAAATTTTTGCTTTGAAAGCATATTTTAATACGAATAAATTGAAACAAGTATCTACTTGTCTGCAATGGTGACCTATTTTTTAGGCGTGAATTGCAGTAGTCACGTGTGTTTGAATCCGATGCGATACGAGTGCATCGATTGCTTCGAAAGTCTTCGGTTTTCTGAGAATTGAAATACGCATCGGAAAACGTATTGTAAGATTGTCCTGTAATTGGGGTTACCTGTTGGGCAATAAAGACGTTATTATTATTATTATTATTATTATTAAAACGGAGATAGTTAACACATCATAACATATCGATACCTTGCGTCTTGGGATAGCGAGACGAGGCGAAGGCGAATTAATCATACGTGTGTATGTATTCATTCTGACCCTCTGATTCCAAGTCCATGATGTTTGGTAAGCTCTGAGAATTATAGGCTTTCATTTTATTTTATTTGTTTTTGTTTGTATGGTGTGCGACCTCATGTTTTCTTCTCCAAGAAAATTATTTGAATTATTTTGAGTTTTACTAAATGATTCATAATATTTATTTTATTTATTATTTTATTAATATTTATTTCTTTCAAATCCTTTATTTGTATTTTGTCATTTTTGTATTTTATCTATGAAATCATTATTTGCATTATTTTATTCTTATTGATTTTATCTAATATTCTGAAATATTGTTTCGTTAGAAATTATTCTGATTGTACTTTTGTTTCTTTTTTAAAAAAATTACTTTTTTCTATATTTTTGTCAATTTATCACTTTAATTGCATTACTTTGTTTGTTTTATTTTTGGTCACTAATTTGATGAATTTTATTCTGAAAATAATTGCATGTGTTGTTAAAATTTGTTTAAATTTCTTTATTATATCATTTTCTAACAAATTTTGTTTATTTATTTGAATATTTAATTTTTTTGAGAAGGAAGATAAATTTAGGTAAAGAGAGTACCATTCAACCATTCAACACTAAAACGTTGTATAAGGCTGGCAAGTGCCAAAATTGTCATATTCCTAAAGAAGGGTTGAAAGTAAATTCCTGGCCATTTGTAAGCTCGAACCAGAAACGCTCAAACAAGGGAATCGCTCTTTAGTTACTTCATGGTTGATCAAAATTTTGGGGAAAACGTGAAAAGAAAGTTGTTGAGTTTTTGTGTAAGTTTGAAACCTTTCTCACTCTCGACGCAAGTTCAAGAGTTAAAATAGATTTGAACTGGACGAGCTCTCATAAAATGGTAATTCTTTTATCATTTAACCAGCCACCCTTACACTTGATTTGGTCGCTTGTGGTAACAGTTTTCGCTCATGCGTTCGATACAGCATGAGGCATCCCCTCTCTTCCCTTATAAGGTTTGCAGAAAACAGGTATGTTTAATGAAATTAGAAATGGCCAAACACCCAACACGTCAACACAAAAAACAAAATAAATGGAAATCCTTTTGCAAAAATCTAAGTAAGTCCCTTGAAATGAGGCTAAAATCATTCAATAAAATTTATCGAACGCATGGAACCTGTTTTAAGTAGTTAGAAAATGAACGGTTCAGAGAAACTGAAAAGCGAAATGTGAACAGAAAACGATGGACAGTGATGGATTTAGGATTGGTCCGAGACATGTAAAAATAAATTTCACTGTTGAAATACGAAATATTTGTTAAAACGAAATAAGTCCGTAACAATATGCTAAACCTCCGCGGAAAGGTGTTTATAATGGAACATTCATATTGTTGAAGTTTTTAGTACTTTCCTATTGTTATAGTCCAATTGCGAATTGTGTATTACCTAATGATGGGAATAATCGAGATACTATAATCGAATTAGTCGATTATTTAAATATCTCCAAATAATCGATTAGTTTTACGAAAACTAGTAGTACTAATATTAGTAGGTTACAACTCATTCAGTTAGGATTAGTGCAGGAGTGCAGTTGTGAGAAAGTTAAACGTGTACTATATAAACCTGCTGTTTAGATAAACTTAATGCAGAATTAACGTAAAGGAGGTAGTGCAAAAGATAACTAACTTTTAACTTTCACACTGCACGAATACAAGATACATACAACGACCAATTAGAAAATAACATAAGTGCCTGTGCCCTGATTTGTGACTTCATCCTTTTGCTTTAACCTCTACAAAATTGTATTTCGTGTGTTGCAAGAAAATGCAAATAAGAAGAGAAGAAAACGGAGGTGGTGGGTTAGACTGTTGATGCTAACAACGCGCGCTGTATAAAGTTTTAATTTTAATGTGAACGCTAAATTTCCTACCAACAATAAGATTAGCACTCCAATTGCACTGCAACTGCACTATTATCTATGTGAACTAACATTAAGTATTAGTACTATTAATAAAATTGACAGCGTCGTCTGGTTGGAAATTTATAATTAACAAACTGGTCAGTTTTTTTATTAATGGAATTTTAAATTCTCCTCTTTTGTAAACTCAGTAAATCAATAGTTCCTCAAATACAGCAAATTTGAGAGCCCCTGGTACCGACAAGATGCCTGGTATCAACAAAGATGGTACTGCATCACGATCTACGATGAACAGCTTAATTTTTAAATACTACTTAATTTCTCAAAAAGTTCACGGTAATATCTGTCATATGATTCAGTCAACATGACACGTTGAGAATAAGCAACCACGATTGATATATTGCTTGCCTATATTAACAAAGGAACGGTGTAGATTTCAACGTCACCGTTGAATGGTTCATATGCCCGAAGCACTCTCATCCTCGCGCTCATTGCATCAGATGATGTAAATTACGTGTGACAGAATTGCCTTTACAGTTTCTTTCAAATTAATAATTATTAAAACATTATAATTCTTTAATGTAACTTAGAAAGACTGGCTTAATACATTTAATTCATATTAATTAATAGCGCCGTTACTGCAAAAAGAATACGTACTTGTTTGGGAATCTTTCGGTTATATAAACAAATTTATTATATCCAGTCGACCAGGGGCTCTATTCTCAAGTCGAGCGACAAGAGTCGCATGCGAAAATGACGTCAAAATGACGTAGACTCTTATACAAAACTGTAGAAATCGTTCGAGAATTGCATCATTTTGACGTCATTTTCGCATACGACTCTTGTCGCTCGATTCGAGAATACGGTCCCAGATCTGTAGTGCTTACTGCGTGTCGCATAGACTTCTCGGGCTTCGACTGATTTATTGTTTTGATTTTACAGGACACACGCGATAAAGAATCGAAATTTTTCCGACTATGACGGCTTCAGCATATTAGTAGTTCCTCGTCAATTTAACGAGGCCGTCCGCCTAAAATCTTTCTAGGTCTGGTTATTACTGATCGGTAACACTTTTTTCTTGAACTCTTTTGTGACTTCCTAGGTTACATTTAAAGCTTTTAAAACCCATCACGACCAGTACAATACAGCATCATTTTTTCTCATTCATACTCTGAGTTTTTTTTTTATGGAAAAGTGTGATTACGTCGACTTCGCAAAGCAGGCGAGCACTTCAGCCCACGTGAATTCACCCCTTTGCAAGCAAACAAAAGTATTTCTCTCAAGTCTTGATCGTTTTATTCTTGCAGAGCTTGATTAAAATGTATTTGTATGTATATATGTACCCTCACAACTCGATATTTAAATATAAATAGCTATGTAAACGAAGGTCATTGCAAACTTTCCAATGATACGCCCTTTTGTTTACGGGAGGTTTAAGTTTATAAATTACATGATTTCCATCGTACGATTGATCTTAGTTCTTTTTTTTTAATTTGGAATTTAATTAAGGCGTTTGTTTTCTTCAATTTCCGGGGTATTTTTATCAAAACATTTCCCACGCAACTTTTTACGAAGCTACGGAAATTGAATGAACCTTCTCGCTTCCGGGTTATTTATGGAAGTGAAGCTTAGAATATTATTTTTTCATTTGGAAGTATCATTGCTTCCTTAAAATTGTGCCTATCGGATAACATCCAATTAAATTTTTTGGCTGTCTTTTTGGTATTAAAATGTATAAGGGAAAAAAATGATACAGCGTGAACGATTATTATCAAAGGTATTGACTTTGTCTTGCGAAGATATAATCCTAGTCGGCCTTTGTTTTGATCACAGCGGCCTTAGTTTTGCACAGGGTGGCCATTTAAATGATTCGCGCTCTATTATTCAAAAAGAAAACATGCAGGAGAAAAGAAATTTCATTTTATTTCATTTCATTTCATCTTACTGGAGAGCAATTTTTAGCTTCTCTACGATATGTTTAACTTAAAGCCTTTTTAATTTTCAGATTATTGTAATTAGCAATAACTTTGCTGTGCACGTATTTTTTCATTTAAGATGACTGATGCTGCTTCCAGTTTTTGAAATATAATTATTCACTTGACTTCTTTCAATAAAGTGTAGAGTTATTGTTCAAGATTTTGTTTCTTTGTTTTGTCATTAACTTATTCCATTTACTGTTGAATTGTTATTCAATATTTACTTCCGATTCAGTGTTTTCTCATATTTTTTTAGCCCACATTTCACAGTCAGTTTTCCCATACTTCTTATAAAATATTTTTCAGTATAGTTTCCAATCAAAATTTTCTCCATGTTTCCATTATCTGCTTTCTTCATAATTTATATTCAGTATTTTCCAAACAATATTTCTGAAACTTTTCTATTTAGTGTTTTTTCCTATTTCCTATTTGGTACTTTAGACATATTTTTCATTCAGTATTTTTCTCATACTTCTGCTGTATCAGATTGTTCTCAACTCACTCCTTCACACTGTATGCCAGGAGCCGGTGAACTGTGATAAGGAAACATTTAACTACCAGGTTCAAACACCCTTGCATATCGCAGAGATCAGCGTACACGTTGTTTACTATCTCAAGTATTTGAAGTTACGTTAACAAACACAGCTTAAATCTTCGGATTCCGCTGCATATGACCGCCATTCATGGAAAGTTCACGCAAAGCAAAACACTTATTGATCGAGATGCAATCGTGGATTATAGTCGACCAGAACGAATGCACTGCCCTGCATATTCAGCAGCAGCATGTTACGAGCTCCCATCAAATAACCCCCAATCATTCGTAGCGGCCGCCTACAAAAAAAGGGGCTAACTACCCTGCACATAAAGGCTTATTCAGTCATGCCGAATGCAGCCGGAATTTCATAAAAGCAGAAGTGGACGTAAGCGCTTTGATAACTCGGGAAAGACTCCAACGAACTCACATTTAGAGATCGTTATATGCCTCAATGTGCTAATGAGCAGCAAAATAGATTTTAGAACATCAGGTGACTTGTTTCTAATTTAAGCCTTCGAACTTCGGAGTCACGTTAGCTTAGATTGCAAAGCAATCGGCATGTAACAGATATGTCCCGGGTTCGATTCCCTAATGTGACAGCATTTTTCTGTCCTCCTATTAGTGATGTTTTCCTTAATTAATTTAATTACACTAACAATATCCTTCCCTTTGGTTTGTGATTTCTTATTGTGTTAACTAAATTAAGGTGTTTGGCAACCCTTCTATGCAGTACAGGTATGGAATCAAGCCAGATATCCAAACTACATCAAAGTTCTGTTTTCATGTCGTAATTACAGACAAACTGCAATACATAACACGCCTTGGGGTTGTATTTGGGCTTCCAACAGCGAAAATTACCGAGCAATAATTATTCTTGTCAGACCAAATTCATCGATAAAAGTATACCTTTATGTTATGCAAGAAAACCACTGACTTTTTAAGTGTTGTTCCCATGTAATACGTCAAACAATTTATTGTCTACGAAGCCTGTTGATCGTTTATATGTAACGACAGTCAATACACCGTGATTCAGAAATGCCTCCTGATATTTTCAAGGTGAATAGATCATCAAAAAGTAAGGTTACTTTTTAAAATCTGTTTTTTTTTTTTAATTTACCATTAAATAGGTCGTGATTTTATTTTATTATTATTATAGTTTAGTGAGGATGAAATGATTCAGACCAAAAAAATTTTTTTTCCTCGGATATTCAAGCACTTCCAAAGCGGTAGATGAAGGTGCGTAGAACTTAATAGGAACTACGTCAAAAATCACATACTTGTTTTCGACATTGCATTAATAAATTTTGTTTTGCAACGTTTTCAAAGTTTTTTCAAAGTTTAAGGAAAAACTGATATTTTCTATGCAAGATGCCTGCTTCTAACTATACAAAATTGGTTCTGCAAAAACGTGAAAATGTACGCCGACGATACTAAATTATTTCGTGTTGTTGATAGCCAAGAAGATGCCCTTCTTCTTCAAAAGAATTTAAGATCCCTTTCTGACTGGTGTACCTCTAACTGACTCGCTTTAAATGTTGACAAATGCAAAACCATTTCCTTCTCACGTAAAAAACGCAAATTGTTGTTTCATTTTCAACTAAATGGTCAATCCTTGGAATACTCCAACGTTATTAAAGATCTCGGCGTTCTTTTTGACGACCGTCTTCTATTTAATCACAATGTCAATGACATTGTAGCTAAATCCATATCGCTTTTGGGCTTTATCGTCAGGAACGCTCGTGACTTCACTAATCCCGCTGCCTTATTTGTTCTCTTTAACGCTTTTATCCTTTCACGATTCCAATATGAATCCCTTATTTGGTATCTGATTTATGATTGCCATACAGATGTCCCGGAACAAGTTCAACGCAGGTTTCTTAAGTTTCTTTGGTTTAAAGTATATGGTGTGTATCCTCCTAGAAGTTTTCCTCATGAAACTCTACTTACGGTTTTTAATAGCTTATCGCTTGTTCATACGAACCATGCTTTGCTTTTCTTACATAAGTTGATCCATAATCTCATTGATGCTGCTGCTCTCTTGGAAAAACTTAGTTTTCATATACCGCGCATTACCGACAGAAACTCTTTGACTTTTTATTTGTCTACCCCGAATACCAATGCTTTAATACGTTCTTCTATTTATATTGCCTGTATCCTATACAATAATCTTTGTAACAACATTGATATCTTCAATATAAATGTCGTCGCGTTTAGAAAGAGTGGTCAATTTCTACACCAACCCTCCTCTTAACTCTTCTTAATAACCACTTTTTTGCGTTCGCCATGCCTTTCACTTCCTTCTTTACTTACTTCTTTCATTTATTTTCCTTATTACCTTTCTTTTTTCTCTTTCGTTTTTCTCTTTCTTTTTTCCTTTCACTTCTACCTGTTTTTAGTTTTAGCTTTAGATGTAGCGTAAGTTTAGACGTTTTGTTATTTTCTACTGCTTTTTTTCGCTCTGTAATTTTTTTTTATAACTGTTGGGCAAATACATATTTTTATTATTATTATTATTAAAAACTAAATTAGTAATCCTAACCTTAAAATTGAAATTAAAAATACATTATTTTCAAAAAATACAACTCAAAACTAAATTTCAGTATAAGATACGATTAAAAATTGTTTATTTTTCTAGTTTGGGCCATCCCAAAAGCCCCAGACGCAAAGCCTCCACCTTCGACATCCTCAACCTGATCTCATCTGGAAGGTACAACTACAACTGCCCTTTTTGTTTTTGTGTAAGTCTTCGAGTAAGTTTCTTCACAGCTTCATTGAAGTTTTCATCAGTGGTGAAGGTAGATACTTGAGCATTATTGGTTGTCGAGGACCCAACCTTCACTGGCGGTCCGGCCTCTTCTATAGGTATATGGCTCCAGGCGTTCTAGTTCGCTTGCCGTCACCGTCACCGTCATCGGATTGTTCCCCAAACAACTCAACGAATTTTTTCTTCATCCTATTGGATGTCAAAGGACTTTCGAGGGTTATGGCCTCCTCGGATTCACCTAATTTTGGCATGTCCTACACAACAGGTCATGTTTCATATAATCTGATATAATATTTATTTTATAGGCCTAGGATTCTAAATATAAGAAATTAAACTGAAAAATATATGAAATATAACTTTTACTCAGACTGTCCTCAAGGTCATGAGCATTTTGTTATAAACAAAGTAAATCGTAAGTACTCCTTTTTAAATTCTGTGCTATTAAATAAAACAGCAATATGTTGTATTTTCTTTTCTTCTTTCTTTTATTTGTCTACAACGTACTTTATCATATTTACTAGCCTATTTCCACCTGTTGCTTGCTCTCTCACTCTTTGCTTTAGGATCAACATTGAAATCGCGTCGTCGCGCCGACGTCAATCATAGCGCGCCATATGTCCTGTCGATTTAAGCCGAGTAAATCTATCTTATCAATCGTAATTATTATTGTGCTGGATAGTGCAACGGTAATAAATAAAGCTCGAGATCCCATTGCATTTCACGCTTTCGTTCGGGAGAGGTTTTAATTACGTTCGCCACGTGGAGCTTGGAACTGTTCCGTTATCTGGAAAAACGTGAGAGCATTTTCAAGTTGTCCGCACGCCGCCGGTTGATTTCATTAGGTCATGTATCCATCAATAAGGGCTTAATAGATTTCTCGCTGAGACCTGATTAAATGGGTTTTCGATTTTACGTTTCCAATGGAAAATCAAAAGGACGTCGTATTTTTCTATTATTGTTTTATTCTATTGATTTTACACATGAAAAAGTAAAATGAAACACAAAATAATTTTTATTCTTGCATAACGTCTTTTATATTACAAATTTTATTTTTTATAATAATCAGTTTTTATAATATTTTTTTGTAATAGGGTCATGTAGAAGCCTCCAGCTTGTTATGTAGAAATCTCTAGCATGTCAAGTCATGGCGGCTTTTATTTGTTACGTTTTCGTGTTTCGGACCGTTGGGGGGTTTTTAGGGGCGTAGGTAGAGTTTAAAACAATCTGATAACTTCTTCTAAATTGAATCATTTTACCGATTGATTTCCGAAATCTGGTTCGGATTTTTATACCACTTGTGTTTACATCATATTGCACATATACACAAAAATGATGTGATGGTTTCTTAACTGAAATGAAATGGGCGCGTTCAGCGGATGCGTTGCTTATTCAGCAGTCGTTTGTGATTGGCTATGACCTTCATGTGAGCCAATCACTATCGATTGCTGAGTAAGCAACTCCGCCGCTAAACGCGGCCAATGACTCCGGTATCTAATCAGTGCAAAATTTTTGCTGACTTTTTGGTTTCGAAACTACCTATAAATCCTACAGTTATCTGGGACTGTTCCCTCTTTCACCGCTATAAAAACATAAAGAATTCCTGTGCGAATAATATTTATTATTGTTTTGTAATTTGAACAATTTTTCCCACCGAAATCTTAATTTTCCACACACTCCCATCCCATGGATAGCTTACTCTCGCCGTTAAAAAAAGTGTCCAGAAAAGTGGACGATGATCCCAAAATACCGTTGCCACAACCTTTCTTGCTGATAAAGCGGTTTTTGTCTCCTTTATTTAATAAAATATTTAATAAAAAGGAAAGGACTAGAAAAGAGTACATGTTGCTCACTAGCTGACAAAGAATACTTGGGATCCGAAAGATTTTACAGGATTATTATAAATAACTTTAATGTATATAACAGTTCTTGAAAATAGGTTTACCATCTGTTCATTACTGCTTCATCATTTGTTATTATTTTGCCATTTATCCTTTAATTTTGTAATTAAAAATCGTTTTAAATACGTACAAAATGAAAGTGACTAAAATAACATAAAACAAACTTCCAACCAAAAATACATATCATTATCTTATATTGAACCATTACATAATAAATTTAAACACATTTTCAAATAACATAATTTAATTTTAGACAGTAAATCTGTAAATAATTTAAGTCTTATTTTCTCGAATTTAGAAACCAATACAACTAAATTAAAACAATCTAATTTGTTTCATGAAGTCAAAAGTTCAAATTGTAATGCAGTTTATATGAGAGAAACTAGCCAAATTAAAAAAAAAAACGTTAAACCAACATAAATATCATACACCAAAAAATAATCAAAATCATTGGTAAAAAAATATTTTGTAGTTTTCTAGATTCATTAAACAGGATGTAGATGTGCCAATTTTTAATTGTTATATACTTTAATATAATTTTTTATATAAAAAAAACTTGTTGATCTTGTTAACTCGACGCAAAATTTTTTTAAAACTTTCATTATGCTTTGACAGCAAGATTGGCCGCGTTGCATGGGATGACTTATTATCTAGCAAACTGGCTTCAATTTGTCAATCCTACTGCAATATTAGATTAAAAGCGATCGTAAGAAGTCACTGTTGAAACTATAAAAAAACATTGTGCAGCAACACGAAAAGATTATATTTATTATGGTCTATCCTACTGCAATGTCAGATCAAAAAGCGATCGTAGGATGTCGCTGTGTTATCTATTAACCTAATATTGAAAGAAAATAATTATCAATTCAAGCATTGCTTATGCAACCTGTCCTGGAAAACAAATTCAGTTTTACGCAGGCTTGCGTAAACTATAGGAAATATACCTAAGAAAAAACCGAAAAATTCAATTTCTAATTTTAGATTCTATAAATAATATTCCAATCGATCAGTTCTCTCTCAGTCAACTGCTCGGAAATGCTATTTAGGATAAATAAAAAACATAATAAAATATATACTTGATTTTTTTGTTGTGATAAATTTTATTTAATATATACATATAATATTTTGGAGGGTAATTATACTTTATTTATGCCTGTTCTGAAAATTTATGAGCCCTTTTTAGGCACCTAAACTTCCGCAGTCTAGTCATAAGTGTATAGATTCAAAGCTTTGAGACAGGTACATACACATTACTATGTAACAAGAGGGTAAAAGTATTCAGTACTTTATAGAATAACGACATAAAATCCTGTTTCAATGACGTTGAAAAACTCCAGACAATGTTGTACATACATACATCATGCCTTTTTCTTCAAACAAAACTCTGCGCTTGTTACGCGAAGTTTCAGGAACTACAACTTAGTTGGGAACTACAAGTGTCAGCTGATCAATTTATTATAAACTTTAACAGAACTTTGTTTTAAAGTTAATGCAAATTCTGTCGACGGGACTGGATATAAATATGAATAGAAATGCTTCGTATTAGATTTGATAGTACATAAGGTATTTAGTTAAGGTTAATAAGCCTGAAACTAATGAGTTTAGGTAAAAAAAGTCGTCTTCTTTATTGATGAGGAACTAAGGAGTACATTAACGTGTTATTTTACAAATCACCTAATTTATATAAGTAGTATCACATCTTGGCGCTTCGCCAAAACTGACCTTTCATAAATTGTTAAGATTTGCAGCCAAAATTATCGACGTAGACAATATTGAAGCCTTAAATAAAGTAGAATGACATCCGTTATTGCCATTTATTACATCTGCAAATTCAATTAAGTTTTATTATTATTTTATTATTTTTGAGGATGTGAGAATTCACAGAACTCTGTCAAGCAATTCATTTATTTAGGCGACATTATCAGGTCGTGATTCCTCGGTAACTGAAATTGAATATTATGTCTTCAAAAGTGTTTATGGTTTTGTATTAAATCAAGACGCCAAAATGCTTTCTTAATTAATTTTTAAATTACTCCACTGATTTCCTTCATTCATATTTAAAATTATCTCAGCCAATTTCGTTGCATTTTTATAATAGAACTTATTCCCGACAAATTAGTTTCCTTTATAGTACTGCTAACAAGTGCTCTCCAAGTAACATCAGTCTAATGAAAAGAAACTTCTAATTAATGTTACTGATTCAGTCTTTAGTTAATTTACGTAAGATGTGAATAGCCTGGCCAACAAACCATCAAGTCTAAATGGAAATGGATCTAATTTACCGTCAAAGGTTTCCACATGCGAGCTAGGTAAACCTAAATATGTAATTAAATGTCAACGGATGATATAACTGAAACAAATACGAAGCGGCCAAACTAATATTAGTTCATTGTATATGCATATTTCCCAGTATGGAGAAAGTACATTTTGAAATGAAGTTTACAAATTTTCATTTTTCATCATGCAGATGTTTGTTGTAGAACATTTTCATTAATATTATGATTAACATTTATAAACGAGCACGTAAATATAGCATGTTAATAATCCAGACTGTTTAAAACACATGATGAGCGCTAGTTAGATTGTGTCTTTAATTGTCAAGATTATTATTAGTCGCCCATTAACATACGACTTGATTACAGTTTGATAATTTCATAATTTAATCGGAGTGATCTGGTTATATGTATTTTTTCCACTGTTATATCCACTGAAACTTTAATCCATAAAAGTAGATAATGTTATGTTACCTGCAACTAAGTTTTCAGTTAAGGTATTTGTGAAGTTTGTTATACCTGTATTGGTTGAGAAACCTTTACGGAAGCCATGCTGACAAACTGTAAAATGATCGAACTGAATAAGAAAATTGTAAAGTCTTTTACAAATTATATTGTTTACAATTGAAGTGTGTTCTTGTCCGATGAAATTTTCGCTTTAGGCAAAAAATTTTCATTACCTTATTTTCATAAAAAAGTAGATTTCTTAAAAGTATTAAGTAGCTTAGAGTTTCGTATAAAATCTTTAGATTCACCTTCAAAAATACAAATAAGAAATAAATTTTGTTCTAATTTTTTAAATTATATTAGAAATATTGATAAAACTTTTGAAAAATCAAAGTATAAGATTCTTATTAGAGATCTCTTGTCTTGTAAAAAAATTCTTAAAGATAACCCTAATATTATTGTTACTACAGCTGATAAAAGCAATGTAACTGTTTTAATTGATAAAACTGATTATTTTTCAAAAGTTCAAACTATGCTGTCTGATAATAATACATACATATGTAGAATTAGCTAACGATCCCACCGAATCTTATCAACGTAAAACTTTTAGTATTATTAATAAGATAGAGAAATCCGTTGAAATTAGTAATATTGTCGCTAAATCTCTTAAAGTACAACATCTCATATTTCCTAAATTATATTGTTTCCAAAAATTCATAAACCTAATACACCTCTTCGTCCTATAGTTTCTAGTATTGGTTCTTCTTCATATTTCTTATCTAAATTTATTTCAAAAATCATTACTCAGGTTACTAGTAAATCAGAATATTTTACAAAAAATTCTTTTGAACTCATAGAAAAATTAAAACAAATAACTGTACCAAATAATTGCATTATAATTTCTTTAGATGTTATTTCTTTATTTACTAATATTCCTAAAGATTTAGCTTTAAAAAGTATTAATGATAGGTGATTAGAGATTAAAGATTTTACTGATATTTCCAAAGGTATTTTTTTTAGAAATAGTTGATTTATGTTTTGAAACATCTTATTTTGCTTTCAATGATAAATTTTATAAACAGATTTTTAGTACAGCAATGGGTTCTCCTTTATCTCCGGCTTTAGCTGAAATTGTTATGCAAGAACTGGAAAAATCTGTTATTAACCCTTTATCATACGATTTAACGTTATATTTTCGGTATGTAGATGACATTTTACTGATTTTGCCTTCTGATAAGGTAGATTTTGTTTTAAATAAATTTAATTCTTTTCATAATAGATTACAATTTACAGTAGAAAAAGAAAATAATAATTCATTGAGTTTTCTTGATGTAAATATTATCAGACAGAATGATAAATTAATTACTAATTGGTTTCATAAACCTACCTAGTCAGGTAGATAAATCTTCACTCGTACACCTAAAAATTATAAAATTGCAACTATTATTTCATTAACAGATCGAGCTATTTTACTTTCTGATAAAGTTTTCATTTATGATAACTTAAATTTAATAAAGAAAACTCTTATTCAAAATTCTTATCCAATAAATCTTATTGAATCAGTAATTAAAAATCGTATTAAATACTTACAAAATTCAAATGTCTCTAATAACATTAGACAAACTTCCAACCATAAATACATATCTTTGCCTTATATTGAACCATTACACAATACACTTAAACACATTTTCAAAAAACATAATTTAATTTTAGCCAGTAAATCTGTGAATAATTTAAATTTAATTTTTTCGAATTTAAAAACCAAAATACCGAAATTAAAACAACATAACGTGGTTTATGAAATCAAATGTTCAAATTGTAATTCTGTTTATATAGGTGAAACGAGCCAAAATTTTAAAAAAAACCTTTACACCAACATAAATATATTCAAAAAAATAATCAAAATCATTCAATGCTTGTGAGCATTCATTAGTAAATAATCATAATTTTGATTTTGATAATACTGACATTTTGTACAGTGAATCTAATATTTTTAAAAGACGTTTCATAGAAATGTGTAAAATTAAAATGTCTCCAAATTCTATTAATAAACGTACGAAATTTAAATGACATATTTTGTAGTTTTCTAGACTCTTTAAACAGGATATAGATCTATCAATTAATTTAAAAAAAATTAGTTTTAATTTAGTTCTAGTTACTTTTCTCTTTATTCCGGACAACTCGTAATTTAATTTAAATGTTACCTTTTCGTTTGACTTGTTTCTCTTGTCAACTTGTTTATTTACTTTTTTTACACTCCTGACGAAGCTATAAATCTGTAGCGAAACGTTGAGTGTTTTCCCTTCATAATTCTGTCCGGTTCGACGTTTAAAAAACTTTGTACTTGTATTGTTTACAAAATAATTTTTCAAATATTTTTGATATGTACGATGAAATTGCAATTGGACGATAGTTAGTCATTTCATTCTCACAGCCTTTCTTAAAAACAGGAATTACTTTCGAATACTTCAGGATTTCAGGAAAACGACCAGGTTTAAACGATTCGTTAATTAAATACACAAGAGGATTAAGAAAATAAGATTGGCAATCTGTTTTAATAGCCTGACCGGAAAGTCAACAATCTGGGGAACTATTGTTTTTAAAATTGTAAATTACATTTTTACCTTGTTTTCAGTTACGGGAACAAGGAAAATTGACTGATCGCTGCAGTTAATTTCTTTAACAGATATTGAGTTAAACAGTGCATGACCATTTAGAAAGGTTTTTTTGAGGAGTACTAACAAGAAAGTCATTAAATAGAGTTGCTACAGCGAAAGGATCAGAGTATTTTATATAATCGATAGTTAGTTCAGTGGTCTACCTTACACTTTGAAATAAATCTGAATTTATCTTTAAAAAAAAACTAATTTATATGTCATTGATAAATGACATATAAATACAGCTAGCCAGGAAAAGTTTTAGTACCGTTAAATTTACGTCACAAAAAGTGTCCATGTTTTTTGGCGGCGACAGTAAAAGGTGCTTTTTTTAAATTGTCATTGTTCTCAAACAAGACGTTAGACATTGTCAAGACAAGAATTACATAGATATTGTTAAAAAGAATACATTAAAAGTACATGCAAATTGTATAAGACATCACATAAAGTCACATATTCACGAATTAGTCACAGCAGGAACAGATTACATATTCTGACTAGATATTCGCGTTAATATATTCGTCGAAACTGTAAAAGCTATTACAAATTAAATATCATTTTAGTTCATCAAAATATTGTTTGTCATTAGTAATATTTTTAAGGCGGACGGGTAGGTCATTATATGCCAGAATTACCTTATAGTTAGGACTTCGTCCATATCGTTGTGTGTTATGTTTCGGAATGGATAAATTATTCTTGTAGCGCGTTATCATACTTGACGATACATCACAATTCTTCCTATAGTTGTTACTCTGTTTCCGATAAAATACTAGCAATTTATATACAAATACAAATAGACAAGGAGCAGTCATGATTTTTAACTGTTTGAAATAATCTCTGCAACTTGTACGAGCAGGTAATTTCTTATTATTTGTTTTTGCATTATAAAGGCTTTTTGCGAATCTGCGGATGATTCCCAGAGGGTGATTCTATAGGACAAGTGACTTTGCACTTATGCATAATAGAATACTTTAAGTGCATCAGGTCTAACTAAATCACGCAGATGATAGATTGCATAAAAGGCTTTTCTTAGTTTACTGCAAACGTTGTTAATATGATGTTCCCATCTCAACAAATTATCTACATCTATACCTAGAAATTTTACAAATTTCTCTTCCTTAATTAATTTACCATCTATTTTAATATACACAGATTTAAGTTGCGGTAGTTTAGGTATGAAATATAATACACTGGTTTTTGGGCATTTATTTGAAATGAATTTAACCTACATCGATTAGTAATTTTATTTATAATATCGTGTGCCTGTGACAATAAACTGGCAACGTCATATTCACGACGTGTCGTCGGCAAACTGGTATAATGATTTTATCCCGATATGATGAGGCAAATCATTTACGTAAATAAGAAAAAGTGTGGGGCCTAATATTGAGCCCTGTGGAATCCCCTGGGTAATTTCCACAGACTCAGACAGAATTTCTCTATTTACATTGTCAATGACGGTATTAATACTGACTTTCTTTGTCCGTTCTATTAAATAAGATTTGAACAACTGCAATGCTCTACCACGGACCACTTTTTTTCACTTAAAAGTTTGAATCGTGCTTCGAATAGTTTGGACCTGAATTTCGTAGTTGTTGCAACAAACCACCTTACTTGAATTTTTGATTGACAGTTCATTTGTCAATAACCACAATTCAATCAAAACAAATTTCAAAAATAGAGAGATTCAAAGAAAAGAATGTCTGTTTTTGAATCAAAACATGTTCGGATCACGATTTTGTGAGCGAAAGAAAGCACCTAAAATCATACATATAGAGTTGTTTTTATTTACAAAACAAAAGAAAGTTATAATGAGTGCTCAAAGTGCCTGGACAATACATTTTAAGTACAACTGACACCGTTTCGCGATACTCCTGGTTGCACTTTGCAAGTTATTTCGATATTAGGCACACTAAGGCACAGTTTTACAATGACGGTTTAACTTTGAGCCGAAGCTTAAACCCTTCACAACAGTTGTTGAAATAATCGTTGCTAAGGGTTTAAACCTAAGCTCAAAGTTGAGCTGCAATTGTAAAACTGGGCCTAAGTATTTTTTACTATGCCCACAAATAAATCATCTTTTGAATTATCAAAAGAGTTCATTAGTGGCCACTGCGATCCCCGAATTTAACACCCTTGACTTTTATTTCTGGGACATAGTAAAAAATAAAATACTTTAAGAAAATATTTCGAAAATGGCACCTTTTAAGATTTAGCAAAAACAATTGATTTTATTTATTTTTTATTGTCATTAATTGAAAGTTGCAATTTTAGTCCCATTGATTTTCGTATGACTAAAATTGCAACATTCATTTAATGACAATAAAAAATAAATAAAATCAATTGTTTTTGCTAAATCTTAAAAACCGCAATTTTCGAACTGTTTCTTCGCTAGGATAAATACTTGAAATGCAACCCAACGTTAATCTTAATAATCTTAAGGCTTTTTGGGTCTTATTCCGACATTTCGTTAATCCATATGAAATTACAAGGTTGCTTGGTTGCAGCAATCACAGCAATCTCAGAGAGAGTAGTTCATAGTCTTCTTTCCCTATTTCTTTTTATCGAAAACTGTATAGGACATTAACAGAAATTATTTCGTTTTAAAAAATCCATTCAATGATACTGCGCTCGACACATTTAACATTTCTGGCTCACTTACTTCCGGTTGACCTTAATTATTACTTGATATTTTAGAGAAAACAGAGAAAAGAGGCCGAGACGAGTGACCTCAAACACCCGGTATATAATAATATAACTGTAATACCAGCAATATTTAACAACGCCAATGAATTTTTAAGAAGCTCATTTGTTAAAATTATTAACAGGACAAAAAGCTATTCAAATACTTTCCTTTTTCTTTCTTCTTTTTCGTTTCTTGTAGGTCTACAAGTACTTAATTAAAAGTAAAATGCTGAATTATGTTAAAGAAGAAATTATATTTGCTTTATCTACTCTACGTTTTATACGATAAAATGTAAGTTTGGAAAGTGCACTTAGAGCACAAAAAGTATTCCACAAACTCATCAAGCATTTACAATTTGATCGAGTAAAATTGTAACTTGGCCCCATTCCATTATTTTGCAGAAAAAATGTACAACTGCTAAAAATAATTTCTATTTCCTAATATTTAACATACTATGTCGTTCCCGAATCAAAACAGTGGTTAGATGAGCAAGCATTAAAGAAAAGTATACTACCTACGTGTTAAGAAGATTTATTTTTAAAACATGCCTAATTTACTGTAGAAATTTAAAAATTATATCAAAATATTACTAATTAATAAAAATGATGAATAATTAATAGCCAAATTTAAACTATGTATTTTTTCTATAGCTATAGGTATAAAATATAATGAGTAGTAAATTTGTTTTAGAATGAAACACTTACAATAAATTTCTCTTTGAAAAATTTTATGTGATGATTATTATTATGTTCCTTGTTAGTATTATTACATTCTTAGTATTAAAACAATTAGGTTTTCAAATGCAAAAAAAAGAGAAAAACATAAAATTAATACTCTTTGTGAAAGCGTTAGTAAAATTTTAAGCGCCTTTTAGATACGGTAATAGTTTCATAAAGCAGCAGCGGACCTGACATTTGGAAGAAATAATTTCCCTTTGCCAGACGGAACGTTTTCATTAATGTTTTAGTTTAGAAGAGGGGAGTATTTTCTTTCATTAAATATTCATTTTTCGTAATTTATAATCTTCTTTTGTTGAAATCTTTCTTTTTCATACTCATTTTTATCGAAGCCTGTACCTAGATTTTACAAACATTTCAAACATACCATGCGTTTTTTTTTTATAAGTATACATAGCAACAGCATATTTTTATAAAAAAAAACATGTCAACGCATTGAATACGTGTAGTTGGTTGCCTACAGATTGCAGTGAAAACAATGCGTTGACATGTTTTTTTTTTTATAAATGTATACACCCTTACTATGTATACTTACATAAAAAAAAACTCATAGTATGTTTGAAATATTTAAATATTTTTTTTTTGTTCTCCGGCCAGAAATGTTGGTATTGCATTCGTCAAAACCGTCCGGAAATTCTGTATCAAAACCGTTAAATTTAAAGGGCTGTTAATTTTTGTTGCTACGGTAACAACCAATCATATAACTGTATTTTAAATTTTAAAGGACCTCTAAATTTTAACAGCCCGTTAAAAATTACAGAATACCCCCGTTAGGCCGTCAAAAAATTTACCAAATGTAAGGCACTCGATCTCTGTCTAAGGACACAGGTACTGCCATCATATGGTTTTGACACGCGACAGTGGGTATTTGACCTTGACCGAGTGGGTTGTCAAAAATGACAAACTGGAATATTTTATGTAAATCAAGACGAAAAATGAGGCAGATTACTTTAAATTTCCATTTTATTGAGACAAAATATAAATTTATAATAACTCCAAGCGTTTACGATAGGAAATTGACATAATAAACGGAAAACTGTAAGTTTTTAATCTTTAACCGAACAAGAGTCAATTGCTATTATGAGAAACTGTAAAATTCCGCTTAAAAAACAACTGTTTTGGTCAAGTATTACCTACGGTTCTTTGGACTGGACACCGAACCTCGTTTTTATCCTCATTGGTTTTGGAATTTGCTAAATCTAATTATTTTTCAAGTTCGGAAAATTACAGCAGTCCACAGTTTTTGTACTTTCAATATTAATAAATAAATTATTGAAACTTCTGTTCATACAATTAACTATTTAGAAATTTACGCCTTGAAATAATTTCGGGGTTTTAAGTGAATTTAATATTTTACCTGAAAAGCGTACAATATACTCACGTCAAACTCACGTATGCTTTTTGGTTATTTTTCCATTTATTGTGTCATATTCGTCCTATTAACTCTTAGATGTATTATAAAGTTATATGTTGTGTTAATAAAATAGAAATTTAAAGTGATTTGCGCTACATTTGCATTCTGATTTACATTAAGTATTCAGCTTTTCATTTTTGACAATCCGCTCGTTCAAGGTCAAATACCCACTGTCAAGTGTCAAAACCATATGATGACGGTACCTGTGTCCTTAGACAAAGATCGAGTGCCTTAACCAAATGTTGACAACATTGACATCTGTGGGTGGCATTTCTTAAATAACAATAGATTTGATGTACTGAATATTTTTTTTTTAATTTGGAGTTAAGTTTAGCTGGAAACTTATGTATAGTGTAATACGTTGCAGCTTGTTTTATCGAACGTGAGTAAGACTTGCAAAGTGAAATTTCTCTATTTTGTAGGTTAAATCGGAAATGTTTTACTTCGATTCGAAATCTCGTGTTGGACATTGTGTTGCCAACCTGATTACATACTTTCCTAGCGCAAACAATTTAATATTTTTTTAACTTTTTGACACTATTTAAAATAGGTCGAACCAAAAAATAGTGTGTATCACACGGCCAGAAACCAGCCACGGCTCTGCATAACATATCGTAGGAGACCAATGTGCGCCGTGTATTGTTTACTTTGTGTTCATATGCGTTAGACATAGCAAGCGTTCTGGGAGTATGTCTGCCACCTACCCAAGTATGTTATGCACGAACCGTCGCTGCCCGAAACTGCTTGCAAATGCTTTCACTTGCGAAGTCTCAGCTAACGCCTTGCCTTTGCAAAACTGTGCTCGCACTTGCAAAGTGACAGTTTCTGACCTAATGATCAAAGGGAGGTCCTAAGAAAGTGAACTGCTTGAAACCAGTTTGAGAGAGCGGCAGTCCGACTCGAAGCGGGGGTCTAAATTGAGGCGTTAAATGTTCCGCCCGCTTATACGTGATTTTTAATCAATCAGTCTAATATCGTCACGGCAAAAACGCGAATATAATTCCAGAAGCTAATGAAGCTCTTTCTTGAATTTAGAAACAACAATTTGGTTGATTTGAATTAAATAGAAACACGACACGTCTCAGCAACACACTCTCTTGTGCGCATCGTGTCCGAGCATCGCAGTCAACCGCGACATTATTGTGAATCATGCCGTCCTAACGAATGCATTATTACTTTGGCTTATTTTTATTTACAAAATACCATTTATTTTAACCTCATTGGAAAAATAACATTTCTAGAAATAATACACTTTCGTTTTAAGTACGACTTTATGGAACAAGTCAGTAA
Organism: Prosopocoilus inquinatus; assembly: GCA_036172665.1. Lineage (NCBI taxonomy): Eukaryota > Metazoa > Arthropoda > Insecta > Coleoptera > Lucanidae > Prosopocoilus > Prosopocoilus inquinatus. Next base: position 51,379,580 of record CM069870.1, read on the forward strand.
ACAGACTGACGTGAAAATGCATGTGACATACGATATGACCACGATATAGAGAACACTGGTACGCTCACTCGCCGCCATTTTCAGTTTAAAATTTTGAGCAAGTTGAGTAGTTTGTAAAAATTCGCTAGATGGCAGAACCGTATCGCGGACTGTCATTTTTATCAAATTTCGCAGCCGGTTCTTGTGGGGCTCTTGTGGTAAACACAAAACACATGGGCAGAGATAAACAGTACGCAACAAACTGCTTTGAGGTTAGATCCATTTTAAATTTTAATTATGAATTTAAAGCGAAGTTATCAAGTGTAGAAATTTTAATTTAAAGAGGGTATGTGTTGGCGAATAATTTGATTCGTTTCCTAAATTATTTACATTGCAGTGAAAATAGAAAGACTTCTCAGAGTTAAGTTGTATTGAAGCAAGGAGATTTTAGCATAAACATGAACTCGTCGTAAGATTGCTAGCTAACATAGAATATCCACCAATACAACTGGCATTAAACTGACTGACGTACTGATTAAAATGTACACAATATAACGAGTGCATATAAACTCACAAAAGTACCTATCTAGCAACATCAGTTATGCATGCAAGTGACACCAAAAGTGCATCAAGTTAAAACACCTAAACGTTACTGCAACTTGTTTACTTCAAGTTTGATGACCTTGCCAATTAATTCCATCGAAGCTGAAAATATCAAGTGTTTTGTGAGAGGCACATAACCTTCTTTATATTATTTCTAATTTAATAAACATATTGTTTAATCTGATTACATGATTACATCCCTTATTCCAAGATTACCGTAAGAGAAGCACTTGTCTTCATTTGCATCACAAGTTTGAAAAAGCTGATGATGATGACCAACGCAATGAAAGTTTATCTACGTTTCACTCTGGCTCTTTCAAAAAATAAAATGATTTATTAATCTCGAAGAAGATTGGTGCACTGCACTGGTTGCAATCAGTTTATTTGCATCTTGTAATAACATAAGATGAAGACTCGTTGTGCGATTAATGCCATTGAATCGAAAACATTAGTAGATATTTAAAGCATCATTAAATTTTCAGTTAACCAGAATAAACTGCTGTGAAACCGCTCAGTAAATTTGGGGTACAGATGTAGACTTACGATACATACCATTAATTACGAAATATTGTTAATTATAGATTTTGGAAAGGCTTCAAGAATGAATCAAAATGCAGGTGTCACAATATTGAAGTAACATTTTGTGTGCTTGATAAATTTTCAAGAAAAATTTGTAAAAAATCATTAAGTCAGTGCAAATGAAATCATTCGAAGAACACTGACAGATGATGCTATTCCTCAACTAAATGTATGCTCCTACTGAACTAATACTAATCTCACATCTGCCCTTTCTTCCACCACTACCAAACAGATACAAGAAACAAATAATACCAATAGCCTCTGAAAGGTTTGTAAAAATCATAGCAAAACGTATTTGCTCGTTACGTTAGTAAATATCTTTTTACACCTGTTTGATTGCTTGCTAAATTTGACACTTGTCATTAATACACACGTAAATACTGAATATACGTCGCCTACAACCGTGCCAGCAACACGTAATATAACCTACGGGAGTACATTAATGACGTTTAGTGACAGTCCTTCAAAAAGTTTTACTTCATTTATAACGAACATATCTGTAATTAAAATGTCAATATTAATAACTCGTTAAATACTAAAAGTAAGTAAATATAACGTGTTCAAATAATTAACACTCTCAGCCGTTACTTTGTGAAATTCCATAATAAAAATAAATTCAAGTTGTGTTTTATTTATTTTTATTATGGAATTTCACAAAGTAACGGCTGAGAGTGTTAATTATTTGAACACGTTATATTTACTTATTTTTAGTATTTAACGAGTTATTAATATTGACATTTTAATTACAGATATGTTCGTTATAAATGAAGTAAAACTTTTTCCCTTTGGTATGAAATAAATGGTGCTCGCTACCCGACCAATGTTCCAGAATGTGCTTACGGATCTATTAAAGCTGTCGCACACCAGAGCGTGGCGAAGCGCTGCGAATTTTTTTGTTGTACTTCCATTCGCTGCGTTGTTTCACCGCGCTTCTCTTACGTGTGCGCATCTCATAACAATGCAGGAAAAGAAATCTTTTTCGCCACAACAGTCTTTACTGTACAAACGATTCATTTATTTTTTTAATTTTAGCCCGTTTAATTTCTTTTCATATATAATTTGTAAAAGATTTATGATTTTATTATCTAACTAGAGAGGAAGCGTAATTTTTTATCTCGTTTAGCCTAAAACATAAAAATAAAATAAAATATTGTGTAAGATGCAATGGTTAAAATTCCTGGCTAAATTCTAAACTCAAACCAGAAACGTTCAAACAAGGGAATTGCTATTTGGATCGTTAATGGTTGATTAAAATTTTGGGAAAAGGATTGAGGGGAAGGGGGATGAATTTAATTTTCATGTGATTTTGGTTTTAAGTACAACTAAAGATTTTACATATAAAAAATAAATCTTTTTCTCATTCTCGTCGTAAGTCTATCAGGGATGTATGTAGGTGTGAATACGGCGAGCCCTTGTAAGTGATAATTGCACTTATCGTTTAACCCCTGTCCTCACATTATAATAAAGATTTATTAAAAACGACAAACGTATAGTATTTCTGTGGCAAAATATGCGAGATACGTGGGCTGCTGGAAAAGTTTCTGGAATCTAGTAGGTCTAGAATTTGTTAGCGTTTATCAACTGTCATATTTGAAAAATTTGACGTTTTTCGCCTGTAATTCTATTGACAGTTCCTATCCAAATGAACTAGTTTTGTTTGTACAGGCATTTGAGAAAAAGTAATTTTGTGTAAACATGGAAATCTCGCGTGAAAATTTTCGTGCCAGGATTTTTTACGATTTCAAATGTGGTCTAGCGCCGAAACAATGCCTCGATCGGCTTCATTTGGCTTTTGAAGATGAAGCAGCATCAAAGAGCAGGTGTTTATAATTGGTTTTCCGAATTCTAGCGTGGACGTGGATCATGACAACGCCAGCTCTCACTCAGCCCGTCAGACAGTTGATTTTTTGTCCAACAAAAATGTTGAATTAATGACTCATTGTCCATATTCACCTGATTTATCACCTAATGATTTCTTTTTGTTCCCAAATATCAAAAATAAAATGCGCGGTGAGCGATTTTCATCGGCTGAAGCAGCGGTTGAAACATTCCGGACACTGGTTTCTGAGGTACCATATTTAGAGTGGAAAACGTGCTTTAGAAATTGGTTCGAGCGTATGCAAAAGTGTATTGACGTCAAAGGCGAATACTTCGAAAAACAATGATACCATTTACCAAATTTCACATGCGTTTTTTCATACTGTTTCCAGAAACTTTTCCAGCAGCCCACGTATTGACTACATTGACGTCGTTATATTCAAATTATATTAATCTTATCAGTATCTTAATCTTCTATATTATTTGAATTTATCGTGTGAATGATAAAAAAATTTCTTATTACTACTATACGTATTTACTGCGCCCGCGCCCTCCGATGGAATGATAAATATCACAATTTTCTTCATTCGTCCTTTTGAGTGGGTAGGTACTTGAGAACGCGACGACACGCGACGAAAGGAACAATACTCGATAACTGTCAGTAAGATAAATGTAAGTATATTGCCATTTGATTCTCGGGAGGGTCTAGCTAAGATGAACTTTATGAACAATTCGTGATAGATTTATATTAATGAAATAAGTGGAAATCGTTCATTATTAAAAGCTTAAATAATAAAGTAAAAAATACGTGCGTTAGCTGAATTACTAAATTATAACTACTTTAATAATCAGGTTTCTCCAGGACCATTAGTGAAGGTAATAATTCCGAAACCATTTTTAATAATAGAAAGTATAAATTCTTACTTCTGAGATAGAATATTAAATTCTAAACACTTGCTTCTTATGTATTTTGCATATATTTTTATTCTATAACAAGTAAAAAAATATTATTCTGTAATTATGCTCGAATAACGAAATATATAGATTGCCATGGATTACAATACTGTTAGTCAGATGTAAACGCGACGTCATATACTCCATTCACGTTAAGAATATAGTAGGAATATCGTACACTCTCCCTTCAATCGCCCGCAAAGTCAGCGTTGTTAGGAATAAAACAGTCTGTGCAACGCGCTAGCGTCAACGGGGGGAGGGAGAGTGTATGATTCTCCTACTATGTTCTTAGGCTGACCAGAGTACGGTAGTTTTCAGACAAATAGTTATTAATACAATGTAATATAATTGTTTCAATAAATAACTTGTTTTATTCAGATTTAATTGTTTTGATTCTGATCGTGGAGAAAATATAGTGTTAATATATTACTTGGTTAGAGTGAAAATTCCACTCGTATTTTCATTCTTACGTTGTTACAGAATATACTATTCTGTTATACCGGGTGAGTCATACATATATCTGCATTTCTGCAATAACTTCCCTATCAATAGAGACAGGGCAAAAAACTTTTAAGAAAAATTGTTTGACATGTCAAGGACTACAACTCTGTTAAATTAGTTAACGTGTATCTGCAATTGTTTTCTAGCGGTCATGGTACATTTCTAATAATGCATTTTGACAGGAAATTTATTTCTCCTTCTGATGATGTAAGAGTTTAGCTATCTTAGATAACAAAAATTTTCAGTAAAACACCAAAAACTTTTCCATCGCAGTAATACGGATATGTTACGATAATTTCACATTTATGGAGTGTTTCCACAGTAATACATTTCCTCGCTCTTTTAACGAAAATTGCAAAAACAATAAAAGTACTGTCCTTTCGGCACTCTTCACTGAAAAATATCACATCTATTAATTCTTCATGAGGATAATGCATATTAATGACTATCAAATACCCACTTTTTAAAGTTAAAACTGTACCTTTTAAGTTTAGAGATTCTAAAGTCTCGTACAAAGTCTGAAGTTTTATTAGTTATGGCTTACTGCAATGGAGAAGTTTTTGGTCTTTATCGGAGAATTTTTGTTATCTAAGTTGGCAAAACTATTACACCATTAGAAAAAGAAAAACATTTTCTATCAAAATTCATCATTGGAAAAATACTAAAAGGAGGTGTGGCCGCTCGAAAACAATTGCAGATCGAGGTTAACTGATTTAACAAAGTTATAGTCCTCGACAGGCCAAACAATTTTTCTTAAAAATTTTTTTGCTCTATTTCTATTGATAAGAAAGTTATTAAAGAAATGCAGATATGTGACTCACCCGGTATAGGGTTATTCCTGGTAGTTTTCTAATCATTAGTGTTATAATGATTCACTTACTAATGATTCATACTAATGATTCAGTTACGCATTCCAGCTACCTGATTAATAATACTTACAAATAACTTTCTAATTACTGGTAACGAAAAAAATTAATTTAAATTATTATAGGGGTAACTTCACGGAGCTGAAAAACTGAAAATTCTCAAAAATTCTGGCCTATTATAAATAGCTTGAAGCTTGGAATAAATATTTATTTTTAGACAAACTTGGGAATCCTCACCACAAGCTCTCATTATTCTCTTTAAACACCGGCCTTGTTTAAATAAATTTTTTGAATCGATTGTAAATTGTAAATGTAAAATTAAGCAAGTCATGATTCAGTTTTGATATTGCGTTAAATGGAAGAATTTTTTGGCGGTTTGTCGCTTTCCTGGGCATATTAATGAATGAAAGATGTTGTAAAATGTATTTTATAAACTGTATTTTATTATTATGAACACTGATTTATGTAAGAATGCTCCAAAGAGTCAGTGTTTTTGACGTTGTTTCCTGGTCTACTGGGTTACACTGTTTCCCGGTTGACTATTTCGTGGGTAAAACATTAACTAGAGGGCGATTAGTTTTTAAAACAAATGACAGAGAAAGGTTTACCACAGTGAATGAAGAAATATCACTAATCCTAACAAACAAATCAAATTTTCATTACATTCAATTAAGTAAATTTTCAACCATTCTTTGAGACCCCGTTGTATGAAAAATGAAAATAATTATTTCTATTCAGCAAGAGATATTTTCTAATAGTGCTGCTCTTCGTTAAAAAATATTTTTCTAACAGTAATAACATCTAAAATAGCGACATCTTACTATCGCTTTTTGACCTGACATTGCAGTAGGACAGACAAATTGAAACGGGATTTGCTCCTAATGAGTCCCCCATGCAAGGCGGCCATGCTTGCTGTCAAAGCAAAATGAAAGTTTTAGAAAAAATTTGTGCAAATCGTTCTTGATTGCAGTGAAAACCTCGAGCAGCCTCTGGACAGCTGTTTCAGCCCTGCTTGGGGCTTCTTCAGCAGAGACGTAGCTCGACATTCCCACTGCAGACCAAAAACGACTTGCCCAATTCATTCGCAAATGCGATGTAAGAATGATGAACAGATAAAATAGCGACATCTTACTATCGCTTTTTGACCTGACATTGCAGTAGGATAGACAAATTGAAACGGGATTTGCTTTGACAGCAAGCATGGCCGCCTTGCATGGGGGACTCATTAGGAGCAAATCCCGTTTCAATTTGTCTATTTGTCACTATACTATAAGTTCTTGTAACTTTAATTCTACTGTTTAATAATTTTGCAGTGTAAATAACTGGACCTTTTCAAGCTATTTCAAATTCGACCCTCACCATGGGGATTTGCTTGAAGAGATAAAGGGCAGGTTTAAATTTGGCAAAGTTGTTAAATTCGACAAGCATTAATAATCCACAGAAAAATAAAATCTATGTTATTCGAAATTATTGTAAAAAAGAAAAGTTGCCATTTTCTTATTTTGCACGTCTTCTTTATTTGAAAAGGTATCAAAAAATAAAAATATTGCTACATACATTTTAATCTACCAATTAAAATTTAGAGTGAGAATTCAGTGAAACATTTTATTTATTTTATATACACGTATGTTTATCAACCCTCTTACAATACTTCATTATTTGTGACAGTAATCAGTTGTGAACATGTCGGGTGCCTTTTTAATTTACTTGAGATAATATGAAATTACATCCTATGAAATTCACATGTCGGTTATGTAAATATCAATTTAAATTGCATCATACTATAACATATAAGTTTAATTGAGTTTGTTACAGAGTTTATTAACTATTATTTATTTATTGTAACTGGTAGAAATCAACCTACATGAAACGTATTTTCCCGGGCTAAATTGACCTGATCCAATTCTCGTTCAGATGTGCTGCGAAGTTTAATGATCCAAACGTCAACAACTTGTTGAATTCTGAGTATACTTGCCCAAACGTCCCCTTGCTTGAATAAGTGAAATTTGCATTCATTTTAAGTTCTAGCAAAGTTCCCGTCTTCGACTTTTATAAATTTACCCCCGACACACGTGCCAATTCACATTGCTAGTGTACCTATCTGATAGAAGCAGGGAAATTTGAATACTTACGTGTTCCATCAAAGCGCGTGGCGATTGTATCCAGGAAAGTGTTTTGGGGCGCGAGGAGCCCCTTCCTGGCAGGCATTTGGTCTTCGAATTAAAGTCGAAATGGTGATTCTGAAACAAAATATTACTAAAAATAAAGTAGCAGAAAATGTATGTTCGATGAACATCAAACGATTTGAGAATGTATTATAAACGCCTACGATAATCACAACGCGTGTAAACAGTTCATTTTAAATGGTATATTTGAAATTTGCACGCGTCAGTATCAATCTTGTAAATAATTGTCGTACTAATTTATAGGTGAATATATGTATGTTCTAAATCGAGCGAATATAAATATAAATACGTGCTGTTTATTGTTTCATTCAATTGTACTACTTTAAAGCGAGCTCTACTGAGGACCAGATTAATTCAATAACAAATTTGATTTCCGTTTGAACTTAAACTTAAAGGAAATCCATCTGTTTTTATTCAAATAATGAAATTCGTGTATCAAATATAAAGCGAGAGCATAAAATGAATTTCTTAAAATAACACCAATCAAAGATTTTATATTCCAGCTTTTTTCAATTTATAATTGCCCGTACATCGACTAGATATATTTTTGTCCTCCTTTAGAATTTAATAAATAATTATAAAAAATTTCGTGAGTACATTTTTATACATCTGGTAGGTGGTTGTATAAGTACATCATTAGCTAAGATTTACTTAATTGGAACAACCCTGAACGTTATGAATCGATGAGAGACGTTCCCAAGTGCCCTTCAACCAATAAAACCATACAAATTTTCCTTAATTTTATTTCATGCGTGCTTTCTCCTTTATTTTTTGTCATCGGAGCAAAAATAATTTTTTTACCTGTATTCATGTTATTTTCATTTTAAATGAGAGCGTAATCAAGCGCTTTCTATTCAGTTCTTTTCGCTCTGACCTTAATTTATTAAGAAAATTTGCAAAACGTAAATAGCTTTTCTGAATAAACTGACTGTACGTAGATCTGAAAGCAGTCGTAAATTACGGTGATGACCTCGGTTTACTTAAGAAAATTGAAAAAGGTTTCTTAATATTTCAGAAGTCTGATATTTTTACCTTCCTAATAAATCAGAGTACACTCAGCATGTCAAAATTTAAAGCGCACAACAAATAAGCAAAGCAAATTTTATCCGTACAATCAAACTTGTGACGCAAGTGAATTTCAATTTTAAACAGAAATAATGTATAAAACCAGTACAAAATAATTATTATAATCCAGACATGCATTAAAAAAAATCAAAACGAGGATTCACTGTAAAGAAACTAAAAGGAATTCATACTTTTAACTGAAGTTGTTTCTTGTCCGGTGAAAATTGTAAGTACAAAGTTTTTTTTTAATCTTGATTCGGACAAAATATGATGGGAACACACTCAACGTTTCGCTACACATTTATAACTTCGTCAGGAATGAAAAAAGTAAATAAACAAGTTGTCAAGAGAAACAAGTCGTCAAGAGAAACGAAAAGGTAACATGATTTTAAACTAAAAGCTGCCTTACATTGAACCATTACAAAATACATTTAAACACATTTTCGAAAAACATAATTTAATTTTAGCCAGTAAATCTGTGAATAATTAAATTTTATTTTCTCGAATTTAAAAACCGAAATTAAAACAACTTAACGTGGTTTATGAAATGAAATGTTCAAATTGTAATTCTGTTTAGACCAATATAAATGTCATATCCAAAAAAATAATCAAAATCATTCAATGCTTGAAGAGCATTCATTAGCAAATAATCATAATTTTGAGTTTAATAAAACTGACATTTTGTACAGTGAATCGAATATTTTTAAAAGACGTTTCATAGAAATATGTAAAATTAAAATGTCTCCAAATTCTATTAATAAACGTACGGATTTTGAAAATATAAATGACATATTATGTAGTTTTCTGGATTCTTTAAATAGGATATAGATCTGTCAATTTATATATAAAAAAATAGTTTTAATTTAGTTTTAGTTACTTTAACCTTTATTCCGGACAACTCGTATTATATAGTTTAAAATCATATTATCTTTTCATTTTCTTGACGACTTGTTTCTCTTGACAACTTGTTTATTTACTTTTTTCACTGCTGACGAAGCTATAAATCTATAGCGAAACGTTGAGTGTGTTCCCATCATATTTTGTCCGGTTCAAGATTAAAAAAATTTTGTACTTACATACTTTTAACATTATTAGACAAATCATATTACCTTTTCTTTTTCCGTTTTTAGTCCCTCTTAAGTATTGCAAGTTCATTTGATACAAAGAGAAAAGTGAAAATTATTTCGATTTTTTAAGCAAACTAAATTTTGTGCTTATGGTTCCAAATAAATAAAAAAATTGATTAGAGAGAGAGCTCAACTATTTATTTAAATACTTGCCAAATACATTTATATGTATTTTTGTGGTGAACTCAGATAAACATTAAGAAGTAGATACATTTACTAAACAGCAAAGGTGACAAGTTCAGTCGAATATCAGTTCAGTGCAAGAAGTTGCTAAGTAGCAAGATAAGGCCCTAATCCATGAACAGATATACTTCTTGCTTACATTGTCGAAATTCAGTGCAAAAAAACAGGAAATAGGAGTAGAAATAAATACGTAAATTAGTATTCCTTATCGACACTCTGAAAAGTGGTTCCATTCCACTTAAAGGTAGAAACATATTCAGTCAGATTTTCTTCCCAGGGATATCCATGACTTCTTCAGAATTTCTGACTGGGAAAGGTATAAATAAATAGGAAATTGTAAAAAAGGAAGGAAAAAGACGTCATCTGAGTGCAATTTTGTTATTTTGAAATGTAAATAAATTCAAAGAAATATTTCCCGTTTTGAAGTTGACACCTGGAATGGTGATATTAATTATCAGGAAAAAACCTATTTCAGTTTCCAAGAAGGCTTAGAACCGCTGGGAAGACTGAGGCAGCCTCTTCAGAAAATTTTGTCGTCCTCATATGACTCTGATGAGGAAACAAAAACAGAAAAGAAATCACAAATCCCTGCTTATCAGTGATGAAGGAAATTACTTCATCCACTATCAGTAACTTGAAAAAATAAGATGCCATCACGACCAATTAATTGTTCTTGATTTCTTTTTTAATTGCAAAAATTGGTAAAATATAGAGGAATCCTTTTACCTCCGTTTTCTGATGTCTTTTCTTGATCCCAATCGTCGACCATACCAATCTGTTCTCAATTTCTTGACAAGAAGAAGATTAATTGCACTTCAGTGAAGAAGTGGCTTCTAAGACAACCGAATAATTTGAAATTTGAACACTCTAATGCAATGTATTAAAAAAACTTAGCGATCAAAAGCCAAGTTATCTACCTGGATGTATCACTAAATTGTTCTCATTCTGCAGAAAAAATATAAGGGAAATAGTATCGACGTTTCTTGAAACATCAACTTTTGGAATCAGGTTTTGAAGAATGTTATTGGTTCTTTACTGATAACTTTTGGAATGCAGTAATAGAGCAAATATGAGAACTTTCCCAATTATGGGTATTACCCCTCCAGTGCCAGTTTCCTTAGATCGTGTTATGGGAGCAAGTACATATACATTGTAGAAATATATAATGTAAATATAATAGTTTTGTAATTTGCCGCTAAGTGGCCCAAATCAAGTTACATTTGTTGTGTTAATGGCGAACGACCAACAGCTGTGTAATTCGCGGTGAGCCTGTTATAGTGTTCTGTTGCTACAACTGATGTAAAAAATTTCAACTCTATTCACAAAACGAACTATTGAACGGACAATATAAGATGCAACAGACGGATTCGTAAAATTTGTTCAAATTTTTGCCTTTTTTTAAGTTTTATGCAAAGCACTTTGGATGTAGACCCCAAGGGTTGCCCAATTTACGCACTTTTTAGAACATGACTCCGGAAAAAAGAAAACATAGTCTTTGGAGTGAGGATAACTTATGAAATACCAAGAGCTACATTGCAATGGCGTTTGCGCTCCGTGAAGGTCGAACAACGTTTCGTTTCGGAAGGCATACTATACTAACCAGCGAACAGAAAAACGAACTATGCCAAAAAATATTCCGCTTTGCGGAAATAGGGCTGACATTAACCTCAAAGGCTTTAAGAAGAACCTTCCATTCATTTTGCACTCGAATAATATTAGATTGCCGATAACACGATACAAATCCCCGTTGACTGGAAGAAAGTGGTTACGGTTGTTTTTAACACGGCATCCGGATATTGCACAGGGAAAAAGCCAAAATGTGAACCCAGCCCGCAAAAGTGATTAATGACATTGTTCACATCACTTTGAAACACTTAGATCTATCATGACTGAATCAGACGTATTGGATAACCCGCAGCTGATTTTCAACATGAACAGAAAAGGCTGCCAACTAACCATTCACAAGGAACCGAAAATACTGACAAAAAAGGGATCAAAAGGATTTCATTTGTAGCTTCTGAGCATGGTGAAAGTGTCACTGTCGTGTCATGTGAGAACGCCCTTGACCAAGCGACACCCCCTGTAATTTTATTTAACGACAAAAGGAATAAGGAATAATAATTAATTATCGCTGCTACCAAGGCTTTTTGACGACTAAAAGTAGCATGACTGCTGATGTTTTCGTGAAATAGGTAGAGGGCATTTCGTTCTTTATAAGCCTCCAGGAAGAGTACTGTTGATTTTTGATTGGGCCAAATCCCACTTGCACGCAAATATCGTAGCAACGGCTGACAATAACGACGTAATGGTGCTTTGCTTACCTAGCAATTGCACCCTTGAGCCTCAACCGATGGATAAATCTGTTTCTCGTTCTTTTGGATATCATTGGGTTGACGAGCTCCGCCGCTTTCTCGGTAGAGGCTCAGAAAAGGGAGTGTTGGCTTCGCTTTTTCTAAGGTTTGGCCGAGGGCCACTACTTCCTCCAATGTGATATCCGGATTACGAGCAACAGGAATTTATCCCTTTAATCCTGTGATTTCCGAAACTCCGTTTGTTCCGTCAGTATTGTCAGAAAACCGCCGCCTGAACAAATACCAGCCACTCTGGCATTCGGACTAACGGTGGAAGGAAACGTCGAAGTAAAAATATATAGTCTTCAATTTCGTTAACCGACTTATAACCAACACACCAGAAAGCTTCGGAGAGGCAAAGAGCTGCTCCGCGAAAGTCTATTATTTACTGCGCCGTAAAATTAGAAATTGGTATGTTTGCAAAGCAAAACAAAAATATCACAAATCCGCCGTCAACTTCCAAAAAGTCTCTAACTATTGGTAAGTACAAAAAAAATCAAAAGCTGTTGCATGTGATGTGACTATTTCAGATAAATCTTCTACGAAAACCCCAAGAGGTGATGGAAAAGGAAGAAAAAGGCCAAAGCCACACCATCAACAAGCATCGCTTCCTCTAATGTGCATCCGACAAAATCCAAGAGACCAGCAGGAGCATCAATAGAGAAATTAAATGCCGCTCAGAGCAACTTAACTTCTGACGAATCTTGGTATTGTTGTCTCTGCAAAGAAGACCGACATATCTCCATGAGGCAGTACTTGTTCTGCAAATTATGGGTATACGAGCAATGTGTTGGACTTAAACAAAATGATTCAACAATCTCCTTTAAATTTCCCTTATGTGATTAAAACTTCCTTTTACCTGATCTCTACAAGAATATTTTTTTTGTTTAAAACGCCTTTCCAAATATGGCATGCCCTTATTAAGGCTGAGTAATATCCATATTGTGAACTTGGTGTTCCTATTACAGGCACTTTAACAGCCAAAAAAAAACCGGACGTTTTTTTAAAGCCCTTTGAATTTTTTAACCAATTTCCTTTGTTTAATGGTAGAATATGTATTTCCTATTGAAACCCTAATATTACCCTAATATTACCTTATTCCAATTATAGCATTATTTTCTGTTTCTATTCCTTGTGCGAGAAGCATTCAAGGTCTCCACAGACGAAGTACATCATCAGAAAAAGAAGAAAGGGTCATCTTAGACTGCACACTTAGTAAAAAAATAATTATTTGGGAGTATTTATTATTGTCATAATTTTTAAATATTTTACTTCGTTAATAATAGCTGCATTATAACAAATAAAACATGTGACAAACACTCTTTGTTTCATGAAACATAATCCTCATTAAATACTGAACCAACACTCCATTAACGGTGCATTATTAGATACCGAATCAATGGGGATCAAATTAATCCGTCGTTATTAATGCGAAATTATCTGAGGCTCATAAAAAAATTACCATTGTAAGGGAACGACCGAAAATTCTCTGAAATATATTTTACAGGATCCAATTTCCGGAATTTTTAATTGAATGCTTCCGTGGTTTTGTAAAGCATTGCCGTGGCAGCAGTATCGGATCGATCGCCAGATATAATCATGTAAAATTATGGCCGTCGTATAAATAACAGATTGCTTCCATTAGATTGTTATTAATTACTTCTGATTTTACTCACTTTTTAATTACATTCTGTACGTTGTTATGTTACCATGGATATGAGCTCAACTGATGTCTTGACAAGTCATTTTTACCAACAACAAAATATTAATCGAAAATTCACGCTCAAATGCTTCATATTCAAATTTAAATTTATGAAGAAGGCGCATTTAATTTGATTCTAATTAAAAGGTATAAGTAACTGTCACAAGTTTAAAACTTGGGCTATCGGAAGCTGTAATAAAAAAGTATTGAAGATATAATGTACATGTCGGAGGAAGATTCCGGAATCATATCCAAATCTTTTTACGCGTGTCAGATTTTATCCGGAGGCCTATTTGGCGGTCAGTTTCCAACTCACTGGGTTTATAACACGGACGCTTTGTAATGTAAATTTGGAAAGGACGACGAGGATTCTGTAAAACGAATACCTGTTATAATCCCATAAGATTAGCCTGACACTGCAGGCGGATTTTTTTGCAAAACGCGCTAATTATTTTCCTTTGCTTTGATTTATTTTCATAACAATTAAGACAATGCAACGATAATGTCAGGCTTAATAGCTAATTGCCTTAGTAAAACTAAACGCCTGTTTTCTTTGGAGCGGCTCCATTGTGCGCTTAATGCCCCACCTTAATCTCAAACAATAACAATAAAGATTTAATTATTATTCGGGCTGGCTTTAGCCGAGGAGATAAATAAAACACAAAAATAAGACTGTAACCCCTGACGTTAACGCGGAGCGAACGTCTCCCAAGTTTACTTTACACTAATTTAAACAGAGGAAATACAATGGTCCTTTCACTCTGGCACAAATATTTACACATAATTCACCAAAATATAATCATTTGTGTTTAGAACGTTCTACAACTGCAACAGTTTCCAGTCTGGATTACAGTAGAAGATCCAAAGTTCATTTTATGCGACTGAATGAGATGCATTTCAATTATTGGTCTAAAATCTGAAAACTTCAATTTTTTTAAAGTTTTATAAACTATAAGAACGTAAATTGTTCTTTCATTTATTTTTTGCTAACTCAGGGATCACTCATTTAAAACAATTCAAATATCTTAAAACTGAATTGCTTCTAACATTTATACAGAATTCTCATTCAATTTTCTCTTTTTTATCTGTGGTGGTTGTCCTAAGTCATAGACTTGTCAGAACCTCAGGAGCAGGAGTGCATTTTGTATGTGTAAAGTGCTCCATGGCTTTGTTACTTCCAAACTTCGATGCAATGTGGAGCAAAACGCACTTGCCAAAATTCTATAACTTCAAAAAAAAATTGTTTCATGAAATTGGAATTTGGCACAAATGACAAGAGATGTACGAAAAATAGAGTTAAGGAGCAAACATACTATAAAGTTGATGCACAGGGCGTTGAAAAAATCATTTTTTATTCGTTTCATTAGATTTGATTAGATCAAGTATAAAAGTTTTTAGATATCACTTTGACGTAATTTAAATAAAAATTTAAACAAAAAAGGAGCAAAGAAATATAATTCTGATAATTTCAATTATAAGGATCAAGGAAAACCGATAATAATTAATTTTAAAATAAATCAGATACTCTTCCTCTGAAATATTTTTTTACCTGTATCATCGTTTTAGTTTTGGAGAAATATCATTATCATTCATAAATCATCAATAAAATATTCTATTAATTGAATACGAATTATTATTTCTTAGATTAGCAATTTTATACATAAAAATTAGTTATACTTTAGAACAAAACAATATAGGGAATATTAAGCCGAACTTTTGGGAAGTAGGGTACGTCACTATTTGCCTTTTTTACAACACCCTGTATATATAAAATTCTAAAAACATTTTTTATTTTTTCTTTTTTCCTTCCTTTAATTTATTGAAGTTTGAGGTATAATTCAAAAAGTTCATTAAAAAAAAAAAAAACAAAATAAATTACAAAATACGCCTTTCGATTTAATAATAATAATAATAATAATGAAAATTTTATTAAGCATGAAACAAATTGAGAAAAAGAAAAAAAATAACAAAGCCAAAATCAGTACGATTCATGCTTAAATGGTGCAAGGTCAGAGAAGTTAATAATTAATTCTCTGATCTTCCCCTCACACTCACTAATTACAAAATAAGAAATGATGTTGTGTGCAAAACGTAAAGAAGGTAAATATATTCTATGAAAGAAGATAAAAATACAGAAGTTAAGGAAGATAGGAAAAAGAAGTATAATGTGAGGATGAATTAAATTATACATTTATTACGTGTATAATTTATTTGTTTGCGAATTTGTTAAAAATGGAAACTAAGACTTTAAATAAGTTTTAACTGAAAAGACAGATTTGAAAAATTTGAAAATAGTTAAATAAGTGTTTTTCTCCATCTTCAAGTAAAAAGTTTTCAACAACATATTTTTGTACTTGGGAAATTTATTTTTCAACTTTCAGCAAATACAGTAGATGAATACTAGACCCCATACGCATACAGACTTTTTGTTTTCTTTTTCTGTGGTCAACATGTAGTTGACGGGTCGGACACTTATTTTGAATAACCCAGTATACGGAACTCGTCTATTTCAGGTGGTTGCACTACGTTAATCAACACTATTATTAATTTCTGGTTTGAACTTGTTTTAATGATGCATTTTCGATACATAAAAAATCGCATAGTGTTGATTAAGTAGTGCAACCACCTGAAATTGACGAGTTCCGTATGTGAATTGAACTATATCTATTTAAGTGCGCAGGTTTCCTAATGAAAACGCTAAAAGTGCAGAATAAAATTACACAACAATTTTTTTATAATGTTCAATTATCCATTTGAGTTCCTAAGCTATTCCAAGAATCGCTGTGTAACGCTAAACACACTAACAATAAGTCACTTATAATCGTATTTGGCAAAACCAAGTTAGGAGAATGGATCACGTATAATTTGTTTAAAAATTTGGCAACATAATTTTATTTTACGTCATTAATGCGGTGAAAACTTAAACTCGTTAATCTACGTATGTTGTCAAGAACCAACTCCAACTCGACTTCACAAAGCTATTGTGAATTTGGAAACGGTTCTAATTGCCAGACACATTGTTAAGCAGTCACGTCGGGAAGTGTTTAGGAGCTTTGCTGTTTTAATTTCAGAAAAAATTCATATTCGTTTTAATTCTAATTGTGTCTACGGATATTTGTTTTACTGGGTTCTCATAACGTACGGAGGAAACTGAAATGATAGCTAGAGAAGATCAAATAAAGTTTTCTTCTTAATAAACTTTTTGGTAAAAAATCAATGACTAAAAAGCTGAAAATTAATTAACAAGCAAAAGTTACAACCTGCAGTAATATTTTACATTTTAAATTCAAATTTGGGGTATTTAAGATTTAGCTGAACAGTGCTTTATATGAAGTATTTAAAAAAAAATCTAGTCACATAAAAGTTACGATTATTTAATTTTGTTTTAACACCTAAGAACGACTATTCATATTGTTACGAACCGTTGACTAATTAAAACAAAACTAGAGAACGGGTCGATGTAGACATTTTATGAATAGTGGCTTTGATAAATTTAGAGTTTATTTAATAATAAAATTGCAAACAAATTTTATTAATCAAGAAGCTTCAGGTGTAAATTAAAGAAGAAATTTAGCAGCTTAAACTGCTGTAACTTTTTTATTATTGGGTTTTGGTCAAAAGCAAATTATGAAAAAGCTTTATTTTGATTTCCTACAGCTGCCTCTTAAATCTCCTCCGCATGTTTAGAGACACCCAGTATATTTCGATTGCTTAACAGGGAAACTGATTTTTTAATAAAAAAAATAAAATTGCCTCTACCTACCATCTGCAAAATAAAATTATTTTTCGAGTGTACCGATTCGTTCTAAAAATTAATAGCACCATTATTTTGCATAAACACGATATTTGAAAAATATTTCACGTACAATATTGGCTAAACATATGATGTTTTATTGCCGCTTTAAATTTGCTCCGGCAATTAAAAGCTTTTATGCTTTTTACAGAAATTAAAAATGTTTGTGTGCACATACATACGCTAAATAATCGCTAGAATTTGGAATGCATGAAGATAGGTAAAGTCTACTCTAACTTAATAGGGTAGACTTCCGATATCCCAATGATTTTATTATCTCATTTTATTCCCATTAACTTAAATTGTGATTAAAATAAACAAGAGACTTTGATATCCTGCACCTTCTCTGCTCGGTCACGCAGTCTAAGTTAAAAAAATATAGTTACCAAAGATAAAGGATCTAAGAAGATTCCGCACTTGAATCTAGGAACATTATACCGAATTCACTTCTCCGCCCAAAACCCAGCTGGCGCTAGTGTTTTACTAACAATCAATCAAATAATTTCATGTTTGACTGAAACAAAAGTACGAAAAAGTTTAATGACATTTATGTTTATGTCAAAACTTATGTTTAACCTAGTCTGAATATTTCCACCGTTTTTGATATGCATTTGTATAAATGCTTTAGTGCATTTCGTACTTAGTTTATTTTGATAATTTGCTGTAAAGCTGTTAGTGAAATTCGTAAAATTTGTATCGGGCTTCGCTGCACAGACAAAATTTTAACTTGCCACTGTCAAGTTTACCGTCCTTTTGAATAAAATACATATTATTTTGGTTCAAAAAGAAGCTTTTCCAATCCATTGCGTTATTGCCGCTTGAAGTAACATTTTTTTATAAAATGACATTTTTAAATGCATTTTACAAACTCAAACCTTTAAACTTTATGAATAACAACGTCTTTCTCGAGACGGGGACCTAAATTCCGATAATCAATAAGTACTCATTTACTTTACTTCGAGGTTTGTTGGCTCTTCAGCTTTTAAAAACCGCTGCTATGTTTGATCTTTTATTCAAAACGCTAGGTGTAATTATAATTGTTTTTGTCAAAAGAAACTAATGTAATATAATTACTCTAAATTATTTACTTTGAAAATTACAAATTATGTTGAAAGTACCGACCTACATACGTTTAAAATTTCTTATTACATTTTCCACCTAATAGGTGCATTTACACACACAGTTTTTCCGACAGTTTTGGAATGTACGCTGCAAGAACGTAGGCCAAATCTTTCGTGTAAATACTTTTACACGAAACGCAGGAGCGCGTATTTGATCTACATACCTGGATCGTACGCCTGGACCTTCAGTTGCATTCAGACGGACACTCCAACATTTGGGGTTTCAACCGCAATCATTGGGTGGTATCATTAAAAAGAGTATTTGCTTTTACTTCAAGTAGGAGCCTTTGCTTCAAAGTATTTTGTGAAGTATTATCTTTTACACGAAGCAAATCCTTCAATGGGAAACTTTTACTTAGGTTAGAAATATAAACTACAGTAAATGCTAGGACGTGTTTAACCTCAATCGATTCAATTATTTTTCTATTATTTTTTCGTGATATGGTACCAATAACCATGGAGCAATACCATATGCTTCATTCCCTAACAACTACGCGTCATTATTATTTCCAAGAAAAAATGTGTGAACTTTTGAATATTTTTCCCCGTGAATTTTAAATTTTGGATGTCTTTTCCTGATTCTGAAGAAAAGACATCCAAACATATTTCGTCAACCCAATTTTTTGTGAAACTTCTTTAATTATATTTGAAACGGTTGTTTGAAATACACCCACATCTACACCAACACCTTGATGAACCCAGGAACACCTAGAGATCTTAAAATATCTCCATTTTCGCAACATTTGACAAAGCGGCTGCTCGTTTGAATACAATTTCCTAAGAACTTGTCTGCTATCCATTCAACATTTTCTGCATTGAAGCTAAGAGAAGAATGTTATCTAAAATAATTGAATTGCCGAAATATTTTTCTATGCAGTACCTCACAATATATTCTACGTTCACATATTTCCCTCCTTTTGCTGCCATAATTGACAAGAACATCCATTTCTCACACTTTTTCAACCGAAGTAACATTTGTGAAGTTGCTCTATGGGTAGCATCTTAAAAACTACACCAAACACTCCCAGTTGGAAGAAATCCCTACTAAACAGCACTAACAATTACTACAGCATTGACTTCTACATATCGAAGTAAATAAAGCAAAGTATGAAGTAATTTCTCCTACTACTTACTTTAGTATTACTTTACGAATAATGTGGAGTAAAAACTCTAATTTTTAGTATTTACTTGAAGTAAAAGCTCCATGATGGAGCATTTACTTGAAGTAAAAGCAAATACTCCTTTAGTCATACCACCCATTCTGTGAACTTTCCAACTGGGTGGAAATGCCGCGCGCCACTCCAGATCCCTTACATTTTGCATTTACACGATATATTTTGGAATGGACACTCTGGAATGAGAGTCCGGCGTGCAGGTTTGAAGTGTTAACTATTTTTCTTAACTCGCGCCAAAAGCGTACACTCCAAACCTTCACTCCAGCGTGACATTCTGGAGCGGCACGCCAAAGCAGCAGTTTGGAGTGTACGTGTGAGTGGGGCTAATGACTTACAAGTCTGTCTAGAGTGTCTCTTTTAACTACATATAGGGCATCGCTACTACGGAAGGATAATTTGAAAACGAAATCGCGCAATAAACACGTAAGCTTATTATGCAAACAATCACAAACAATTGGGGCATTCAACGAACAAAATCGATTCACAATCTATTTACGTTTGCATATGGGTTAACGTTCAATGCATCTTCATCTTGAATCTAGATTCAACGGGGTCTATTCTGTAACCTTGATATGGATATGATATGGCTATGTTTCAAGTGACCTTGCAAAATTGGTATTCTGTAAATAGTTTCGTAACAACTTACAATCCGCTTCAAATGTGATCTCGAGTTAATATGCATCTCTCTTCAATTTTTGGTTGACAATCGACGTGAAATATTATGAAATAGTAACAAGTTCTTTTCAATTATTGAAGACCATATCAATTGATATGCATATAAATATTACAGAATAGCCCTGAACATCAATCGTAAAATTATGAATCCTAAAAATTTTAATGCGATTAAATATGGCTGGTTAAAGCTTATAGCGGAAACCTGTCAGGACAATCCACTAACGTTTCGTCACCGTTCAGTACGTTTATGAATCGATTTAAATCGATTCGATTCGATTATAATTAATCGATTTGTTTGTTGAATGCCCTCAATGATGTAAAACAGAACAAAAACACTACAACTTGACAACCACGATCTGTCAGGCTTCAATCAGTTCATAATCGTCCCTTTTCACTTCACCTTCTTTAATTAAAAAATCACAACCTGCTTAATGAATTTTTCAATTGTATGTACACTCGTTACATATCTACGTAAAAAGTCCTTCCGGTAAGACAAATTTTTATTTACTTTCCAAACTTTCTTTTTTACTATTCACAAAGAATTAGCTGCACTTAAACGTTTTTTGTAAAAATTTACAAAGTTAAAAGTTTACAGTGGTATATGCCACAGATATCTATCACACTTATAGATTCAAGTACGAGTGACGAAAGTGAAATTCAGCTGAGGATGAAGAAGTAAGAGCTTCTGTGCTTGGGGTAGAATTCAGAAGACTGTCAGATTTCAATTAAACATAAATTATCTTTAAAATTGGGACGATAATGTATTGGATTGGAACGGCATAATGTATTAGATCTTACTACTGTTCAATTCAAGAAAGAATACATGCACGTCATATACATTCGTCGTCTGTTTTAAGTAATTGCACTACGTTAATCAACACTATTATTAATTTCGTATTTGCACTTGATTTATGATGTATTTCCGATACATAAAAATTCACATAGTGTTGATTAACGTAGTGCAATTATTTGAAACAGACGAGTTCCGTATATGACGTGCATGTATTCTTTCCTGAATTAAGCTGTATACCGGCTGTTTCAAATTGAGTGTGCACTGAAGAGATCTCCTAAACCATAAGAGATACAAATTCGGTTAAATGGAAGAAAAGTTGCACGAATCAATGCCTAATTCGTATCCATTGAGAGAATGATTTTTTTCTTATTTCTTCTTGAGATATTAATAAAAATGTAAAAAAATCGATTTTCTTTTTCTCTCTGTATCTCTTTTATTATACATAATTTTGAAATTCTGATTTAATGATTTGATTCTGCTTCGAATAGGAGTAATAGAATTGAAGTCAAACGTTTCCTCTTTCCACGACTATCATCTTTTTATTATTCTATTCGATATCATTTTTTCTCCTGATTGTAATGATTTATCAGACTTAATAGTTGATATTAATTTGAAACTTAAATAATTCAGATTTTACAAAATTTTATTTAATACATAATTTCAAATTTTTGGTTCATTTTCTTAGCTATAGTGTAAATTACAATAAACTATTTAAAGTTTTTCTGTATCGTTATTTTAATAATGCACTGCACTTAATGAAGTTTTATCGACAGTGGTAATCTAATATAACTTGCTAGATTAGTATCTCAACTTTGGTATAGGACTTAAAAAGCCTAGTTTTTAATTTTGACTCGCACTGTTGGGTTAAAAGAAAAAATGAAAACTAATTAAACTAAAAATATTTAGATATTACTGAATAGTGCCTTCTACAAAGACTTGGCATTTTTCTGATAAATTTGAAAGATACTTTCTATAACAATGTAATTTTTTTTAAATTTCTTTAGCACTCAGTGGCTCTCAATACTTCACTGTCTTTATTTTTTTAATATGGTTAAGTCCAAAAATGGTACTAAATAGTGTCACTCGTTTTGACCAGTTGAAGTTTGGTTATATCGGGACCATAATCCATAATTTAAACAGGATAAAGTAGGCTTTCTATTTTGGACATTGAAACAGTGACTAGCATTAAGATAAATAATAAGTAGGAACTAAGAAGGCGAATATTAGATTCTTACAGAAATATTTCGCGAATTCATGTTCGACACGCTAGACAACACATAGTATTAAGAACGAATGTGTGTCTTGAAAACAGTGGAGGACATTTCGAGGATTTACTTTAATTTATTTATTTCACTCTATTTCACAAACTCACAATCCTCTTCTATAATTTTTATTCAACTTATTTATTTTGTTCTAGCAATTTAATATGTTTACTCTGCTGTTTATTTGGTTTGTGTTAACCACCTAATATCATTTTGTCAATATTTATTGATTCTTCCTCTTCCGACAACTGAATGTTAGTTGCTAATATTAACAAATAAAAAAAGTGGTTAGGAATAAATTTACTTATTAAGAAAATCATAACGAAACTATATCAGTTTTTTTTGTCATATTCTAACTTTACTTGAAAAAAGTTATTAAGTATTATACTCACGAAATCACCAGAAAAAAATGCTATCGACTGGAATAATAAAAAGATAAGAAAATGAACCAAAAATTTGAAATTATGTATTAAATAAAATTTTCGTATAAAATCTGAATTATTTAAGTTTCAAATTAATGTCAACTATTAAGTGTGTTACAATCAGGAGAAAAAATGCTATCGAATAGAACAATAAAAAGATATAAGCTGTATTTAAAAAATCGAAACTGATGATGGTCGTGGAAAGACGAAACGTTTGACTTCAATTCTATTACTCCTATTCGAAGCAGAATCAAATCATTAAATCAGAATTTCAAAATTATGTATAATAAAAGAGATACAGAGAGAAAAAGAAAATCGATTTTTTTACATTTTTATGAATATCTCAAGAAGAAATAAGAAAAAAATCATTCTCTCAATGGATACGAATCAGGCATTGATTCGTGCAACTTTTCTTCCATTTAACCGAATTTGTATCTCTTACGGTTTAGGAGATCCCTTCAGTGCACACTCAATCTGAAACAGCAGGTATATACTATTAAAGCATCGGAATTTTTTTATCAGCTTCTTACCTGTGTGTCTAAACTCCAAATATTATCAGTTTTCATTTATGTTACAGCAAATACTCATGTTACAATAAGTAATTCTAAATTGTTTACTGTTATGAACGTAACATTATAAATGTTCTTCTTCTATTAAGTTTGGAACTAGAAGCTTATTTACCATTACCTTCTTTTAATTTACTTATACAGTGTGAAAGTCGATTTATGTTTCTTAGCAGTCCGCACAAGCAAAAGAAGGAATACAATTTCCTCAGTTGACCTAATTGTCGTGTAAACTACTATGCGAAGTCTGATTACGACTGGTCAATTAAAGTTTAAAAAAGTATTACTATCAACCTTTTTAGACTGCAGCCCAGTTATAGAATTGATTCCTAAACTACTATGTATCAGAAATAGGATATCACACTATATAAATGAAAAGAAGGTAATAATAAATGAACTACGGTTAATTAAAAGTAATTAAACATGTTCTATACCTACAAATCATTTGATTTCATAGCTACAAAACGCTTGATATAATACCTGCAATATAATTATTACTATTTCTAAAAGAACAGGTTGCTTAGAACTAAACTATAATTATACTCAAGTTAATGGTTTTGTATTACGTATTATTAATGCGTATTTTACTCACTATGATCTATTCACTAACGTGTAACACATCCGGTTTTTGACTTTAATAAATCGCATAATTTCTTTAAATATACGTCTTTTTGTGAATATAAGCATCTTTAACTAATAAAAAAACAAATAAAGTGATTCAAAAGAAAACTTTCGTTTACTGTGAAAAAACACTTGTTTTGTACCCTATTTTATAGAATTTTTTCTTTAAAGTGTATGTAAATACACATAAAGAGTAGTGAACATTTTTCTCAGTGTGCTATTCAATTGTTAAATTTATTCCTTACGGCCCGAATTAGCTAGATGTTTTTTTCTGGAAAAGTCGTGATTTTATTTTCCGCAAATGTTCTGCACAGACTTACAAGGTTTTTAAAAATTAAAAAATACCTAATATAAATCTGAAAAATTTAAGATATTTACAAAAATTTGCATTTATTCACCAAATATTCTCAGGATGCTCAAAATTTGCAAAATATGCATTTTTTTAATTACTTCCTTTAATTTTAAAGTGTTCGATATGTCCGGAAATACACGTTATAGAAACAAATATGCAATTTGCAAATAATCCCTGCTCTAATTATTACTGCATAAAAGCTCGCACCCTACTTCATTAGAAATTCATTTGAAGGCACTCTTTTAAATTATTAACCCTTTAATTTCGAAAACCGTAATATATTGAGAACGAAGACCAAAAAATAAAAACAGTAACTAGGAACATTTGGTAGTTTGCAGTTAATATAATTAAATAAAACTCCTAAATGTAAAACGTCGATTTTTATGCAGTGCTTTTAATTAGCAATAATTTATGAGAAATCATTATTATATTTTATCTTAAATAAAGTATGAGTTCTAGCAAAATAATTTCGACTCTAAAAATTGTCTGGATCGCATACTTATATTACACAAACGACAAATATGTGAAATAATAATTCCAATAAAGCGGCGTAAATTCCAGACGTCGATAAGAAAAATTTCCATTTCTGTAGCAAGAATGATATTCATATTCTGCGTTCTATGTGTATTTACAGTACATTAAAATTCCCCACAAAAGAAAAATAATAAATATTGATGAATAATGAATAAAACAGGAAAAAAAAACGATTTAATTTATTCAAAAAATATCATGTTAGCAATATTTAATTCAAAGTTCATTTGAACGTTATGAAATCTGTTCAAACTAAATAAGTACCATAAATCAAAAGTTTCTGCAGATATAAAATTTAATGCGAGTGACACTCTTCGTTTAATTAATCGATGTTCTAATTTAAGTGGGTATCAGCAAAGATTTCTTTGAAGGAAGTGACAGAAGCATGTCATCTACTTAATTTATTGCCGGTTAAAGTTTTTATTTGAGATGAGCAACCGTATTTATCGAACGCTGCGTAATCTGAAATGTAACTGATTAAATTAATTGAATGAAATTAGAAAACTTTTTGAAAATCTATTGAATTCCAGGTTTTGTTTAAAGAATAATTAAACAATCCTGCTTTTTCTTCTAAAATACATATTTATATCGACGAAACGTAAATATTACTAACGCTTTCAAAGTTCTTCCAGTGGCGATATAATTTTTTGAAAGGAAGACAATTCTAAAATATAAAAGTTTTTGGATTTAGAACTATTTGATTAATATTTATCTGAATTCAAAACTAATACGAATAAATAGAGTATTTCTATATTTCTTTTATCAAAAATCACGCTTTTTTCATTATTATTAAAATACTGTTCAAGGATATTTATTGAACGTAAGAAAAAAAATTGGCAAGTCATAGATTTTAAAGCAGTGAGTGTCTAAATAGAAAACTGGTCAAGTAGACTGTGGAAAGATTCACAAACAAAGTCTGTACGTCTTAGATAACTTCATACTTTAGCAAAGACGTAAACCCCCAAATGGTAATGTTATTTCGATGTAAAGCTAAATGAAACATAACTTTAAAAAAAGGTAGGAAAACACTTTCGTGTAGTTTGGCTCTTAGTCAGGCCAGTCGATTGGATTGCGGAAGAGTTCTCTACACTTGGGAGCATTAATAAAATTTATGTAATAGAAGTATATTTTAAAGTCACGTTTACAAAAAGTGTAAAATAACAAAACTAAAACTTAACTTCTGATGTCCAATAAATTAAATAAAAATACTTCAACATTGTTTTACTTAGAAGACACAAATATATAATTCATTCAATTAATAAATTTTCAATGCTTTGTAATTGTTTCGGAAGCTTTCTTTAATATTTCAAAAATAAGCAACTTACAGAAAAATTTATTGTATATTAGATTAACACCTGGAGTCTTGTGCAATAAAGAGCTACAATATAAATAAATTTTCACAATAAGTTTTCAAAATTGCCGTTGTCTTTCTATTGCCTCGTTTTCTGTTATTTAAGGCTTTTAATATTCAATTTATTTTCAAAGCCTCTCCACAATCCTCCGCGTTAAATCTAATACCTTGCTTCGGCGTCTCTTTTACAATATTTCCCATTCATTCGCAAGAGACAACGATGAAAATTCAAATAATTAAATCCACTGAACCGTATCGGCATTTCGCGTAAAGTAAAAATTAAATTTAGCGAGATTAATTTTCTATCGTTTCTGAAATTCGTAGACATTATTGGATTTCGGATTTTTTTTCAGAGTTCGTTTTCAAGATTGAATTTTTATTTACTATAATTTGCCAGGAGACAGTAATTAAAATATTCATTTTAACATATTTTTTGTACATCGCAGGTTTTTTTATTATGTAATTTTTTACTAAAATGTTGCTAGATGATATACGAGGTATTTATTAAAACAAAGCAAGTAATAATCAATTGTTACACAGATAAAAAAACTTTAACACTTTTGGACGCCAGGCAATACTTTTTCGTAGTTCCCTCGCGTCCACTTTGCATAAGTAGGTAAACACAAAAATGTTTAAATTTGAAGGAGTGAAAGGTGTTAGTTTGACTACAGAAAGATGTTGAAATTATTCTTTCAAGGAGTTGCAGTGACACTTTTAATGGTGTTAAAATTACACTTTACAGGTGTTACAAATATACTTTTAAGGGGTCGAAGTTACACTTTGTACTTGAACGGTGTTAATATTATGCTTTAATGGTGTAAAATTGCACCTTTACCAACTTAACCATTCATCAAATTAACTACCTGTAAGTGTTACATTTTAATTTTTAGGTGAAACCCTAACTCATAAATGTATAACAGAATGCTTTTGGAACTTTTTAACACCGTTTTGTTGTTGAAATAATATTTTTCTCCTAAAATGAGTTACATGCTCACCGATTCAGAAATATTTCAACACACAAATATGTTAAATTTATCTTCAACCCCGCAAAAGTGTAATATGTGGTAATATTTATCAGTTTCGTATATTTAAAATTTATAACTACTATACAAGTAGTTAAATATACATCAAAAATAGTTACTTTGACAAAATTAAAAAATAGTTTTTACTACTTTAGGTGAAATTTTTACTCTTTTGGTATAACGTTTAACTACTTACTCTCTAAACTCCGCAAAATTTTTATCTGTGTACGTATCATTTAACTTCCTTGTAAATTTATCTGCCTTGTAATGTCCTCAAAAACCATTGTCGGTACAATTCCTTCCATGGATTTTATGGGGCAGATAAGTTTAAAAGAAGATGAAAAGATCGGGTCTTCAGCCAGGATTAAAATTAAACCTAACTTGGAATATGTGCTGTACGTAAGTCACATTCACTTTTAATTCTGCAGCAATAGTACGCCTAATCGATTTTTAAAGCGAAATCGGAATAGAGTTCGTACAGTTTTCTTTTAGTATTCTCACGATTAAATTTAATCATGCCCCTTTAAATTCATTTCAGAAAATGTCTTAACAAAAGTTGCCTACGTTTTCATTCCGCGTAATTTAAAATTATTTTCAGATAAACAGGTTTTCCATTTAATAAGTTACAAACCTAACTTATTATTTTTTAAATGGAACACCATATATTTTTTGCAGTCTCGGCTGGCCCTTAAAGAGATGATAAAAATTATATAACATTGTATTTAATTATTTTTAGAATTTACCGAGTTATTTTTAATTTAATGCAAAAATGAGTAAAATTTGATCGGCTGCCAAATTGTCAAATTTTTACTACAATCAACCTTAGACCAAAATATTTCTGAACCTCTTTACTTTTATAATATTCAACATTTTTAAAAATCTAGTGACTATCAACAATCTACGATTCAGTTCCCAAATTGTAAAATTTATTTATTTTTATTTTTTTCAAATGTAATACCCCGCAAATTATGGCATTTGTGGATAGCCCATTCTATGAGCTTTCTATCCATACCGTGCTTTACTGTCTTAAGATTAATAACTTGCGACTTATAATTACTTCTCTATAATCAACTTGCAGAAACGCGCTGCAAAATATTTTCATCCGTCTAGAATCATTCAGGATTTATCGAGACAAATTTAATTTTAAATCTTAGTGGTTTAAATAAAAATACTAAATAAATTCAGGAACTGAACGACTTTTTCAGGTAATTCCAGTCAGGTAAAAATATAGATGAATTGATTGGACAATCGCTGGATAGAACGTGGTAATGGTTTGAACTGGTCCCTATGGTTACCAGATTCGTCTCTGTGTAGACTTCTATTATGGGGACATGACTAAATAAAAGAAAAAATATTCACTTCTCACCATCAGATATTTATCCATACAGTTTATCGTACTTTTAGTGATTTAAATAAAAATAAATAAATAAATTTAGGAACTGAACGATTTTTTTCAGGTGATTCCAGTCATGTAAGAACACATTGCGAATCAGTTGGATAATCGCTGGTTAGAACGGGGTAATACTTTGAAGTGGTCTTCATGATTACCAGATTTGTCTCTCGACTTCTTTTATGGGGATATGAGTAAACAAATGAAAAAAATATTCTCTTATCACAATTTATTTATAATCAAAGATACGTATTTTGATAGCTGTGCTACTATTTTCATTTCTATCGGAAATTCATTAAGAATATCCTTTGGATCATACCAACCAAGGAGTGTGCGTGTGTATATTAAAAATGGCACTGTAAGTGTTGAAGTACGATATAATTTAATAGTAGTATGAAATTATTTAAAGAAAAATATTGCTAAATCGCTTTCACCTTTACTATTCTTAGTTCATGTGAATATTGTAATATAGAAAACGAGAGTATAGATATAGGGTGATTCCGAATAAGAGTCCGACTCATTAGGAGCGTTTTTACTAAGGTCATTCAAGTATGAATTTAAAAGAAATAAATGTATGAGAATCTATCAGACATTCCAAAAACCAACCTCCTTTGAGTTCAAAATGTAAATTATGAATCATTTCTTATGTATGCATACACAAGTTCGGTGTTCGAAAGAATGACTTGCGTATTATACATTTTTTCCGCAGAAAGCCACAAACGAAAACGTTTCAAAGTTTTATTTCAAGGAAAACGATAGTGTTTCCTTCTAATCCGCAAGGGTTCATTGCACTTGTAAAGCAATACAGCTGAACCAGTCAGTGTCTATCTACCAATTTATGTCTGAATCTTCAATGCATTTTATCTCAAAAACTGTGGATATTAGACCCCCGCGACTCGTAAAGATAAAAAACAGCGTATTTAGCAAAATGGTAAAATTTTTGAAAATTGATTTGAATATTCTAAACTTTTATAATAAGTTTTCCTATTTATTTTTTATTTGATACATTTTGCTTTTATTGGTTAACCTGTAAGGGTCGGTTCTGCAATCGCAAGTTAACTTTAACTTTCAGTTTATTACCATGGAAACAATTGTCTTTGTACTTGTTATCGAGAGTTAGGGTTAACCTGTGACTAAAAAACCGGGCCTAAAAAATACTTAAAATGTTTCAAGCAATTTTTAGATATTTAATTTCAAATGGATTTTTACTGTGTTTTCATATTTTGATGAGAATTATCTCATGAAAATCGTTTAGTTCGTATTTATTTTCATATCTTTGTTGCAATCGCTAAAGCAGTGAAAAAGAAATTGTTAAATTGAACAAAATTAAGTGTTTGGATAAATGTCTTGAAGGATAAATAGCAGATAAAATATTTCTGAGACGACTGAAAATATTTACAGCGCGCTTCTTAAGTTGGTTATAGAAAAGTTATCAATCTTAAGACAGTAAGATATGGTATCGTTGGAAAGCTCATAGAAATGTTGATTGTCATATCATTAGAACTGACAATTTGGCAGCTTAATAAATGTGTCCTATTTTCTGCACAAAATTTAAAAATAATTCGGTAAATACTGAAAATAAGTAAATATAATATTATATCCGAGATAATATCCTTGACCGGTGATTTAATTTGAGAAAGTGAGAAAACACTTGCTTTCTCATCCTCGGAAGATTCATCACGCACTCACCCCCTTTTTTCTTCTGATGATGGACCCGGCTGGGCCCGAAAACGTTAAAAATAACTAAATAAACTACTGACAGAGGAGTCAAGTTTATTTAATCATCACAATATAATGTTATATCATTTTTATCGTCTCCTCAAGGGCTAACCGAAACTGTAATAAGTTCATTTAAAAAATAATAAGTTAGCTTAGTAACTTTTTAAATGAGCAAGCTGTATATTTGAAAATAATTTTAAATTAGGAGGAATGAAAACGTACACAACTTTTCTTAAGACATTTTCTTGATAAAATGAATATAAAGTAATATTTGTGCACTTTTGCAGAAGTTTGAGACTCCCTGTACATATTTTGAAGCTGGATTTTAAACTTTTTAATACACTTACAAGAAAAACCGGCCACCTTAAAGTATTTTGTAATGGAAATTTTTTAATCACTTAAATATTATCTGAACAATAAATGACTTAATTTTATTGGATCAGAATACTGGGCGACACGTTGGACTAGCTGCATTAGAATATCTTATTTGCTGCCTTTGTCTAGCCTTACCAGAAAATCTCCAAAACTTGCAATTTGTTCTTCAAGAAGTATTTGGACCAATTCCTCAAAGTTTTAATGAATTCGATTTCATTCGATTGTTTTACTGTTAAATGAAGTAATTTTAACATGCATAGGAGTGTATTCTGTATCAAAGCCGTTAAATTTAAAGGGGCGTTAAATTTTGTTGCTACGGTAACAACCAACCATGGAACGGCATTTTAAATTTTAAAGGGCCTCTAAATTTTAACAGACAGTTAAAAAGTTACAAAATACACCTCATAGTGCACTTGCACTATTAGTCTTAACAGAGACGTTATTAAAGACAATCAACCTTAATTCTTCTTGTTGTAGTTTTTCTTGTGTTAATTCTACCACCTTGAAGACCTTCGGCGTAAAATTAGGTACTAATTCATTTTACGACAAGCAGACTTCAACTGCACAACACATATGAAATCTGAATTCAAAAATTTTTTGTCCATTATACGTATCGCGCAATCATTTTTTTTTTTAAAACCTAGGCGAAATCGATAATAAAATAAAAACGAGGGACCTTTCCTGAACCTTCTGGGCCTAATGTACACAATTTCGTGGCCTCTTTTATTGCGCAATTTATTCACAATATTAGAATGCCCTGAAAATCTCATTTCTCTGAAATGATATCGTGTTCACTTTCGCTGTTCGTCATTATGTCAATAAACTCCTGATCGATATTTATTGAAACGTTTTAAGAGGAAATATACATCGTTGAGTCAATCCCTAATAACACATTTCATTACTATATTAATCTTCTCTACGACAATACCCTTGGCACATTTGAAATATTATAAATATAAAGTAGGTAGGCCTTGGAGTTGGTCTGTTAAAGTCGTATGACATGATGCAAATAATTTTTTGTGAACAATTTGCATAAATTTATTACAAAGTGACAGAGATAGGTTACCAGGATGTATGTTTATTAGTTAATTCGACTCTTCTCCATCAATTTTTCACAAATTTAATGCAAGAAATGTCAACATTTCATACGGGCCTAGGCTCGGTTTATACACAGTTTAAGCTTCTTATTCCCATGATAACAATTGTAAGGATAAATATTTAATAATTAATTACACTTCCTAAAATTTATGAGGATAAACTGAGCATCAAGGAACTGGCGTTTACAAGACCGTGTAGAAAAAAGATAAATTTGAATTTATAAATACATTTATTCGGATTTTCGAAATGTTCGCATTATCGAACAAAGGAGAGAAAATATCTGTTTTCCTAATTATCCTACGAATTTCAATATTCCCACAATAAAAAGTTCTTTATTTTCAAATCAAAAAATAACTGTAGAAACCCACCTTATTATTTCATTTATCTATTAATTAAAATGTTTTCGTTCAGAAATCGTCTCCATTTTATTGCAATGCAAATTAAACTCGTCAACTAACTGAACGGTCAAAGTGCTAATGAACAGCAAAGCTGCTTCTGTTTTGGAGAATTGGGTATTGGGTGATTTGAGTTGCTGTCATTGGTTTTCGTCCATCATGTGATCACTTCCTCTACTGGCGTGGAGGCATTAACTCAATCTCTAAAAAGTTCAAGTACAACTTTTCTTCAGCAATTTTAAGACGCATGAGCATAAGTTAATTTTTCTCCACATTTTTAACAATTTAAGTCAAAAAAGTTGTTGCTACTCAAGTAAACGAATATTTAGAATTAAAAATTTTGCCTGAATATCAAATATAATAGAAAAAAATGTAGTTGTGAAACGTCTATGCTTGATATTACTGATAAATATATTTGGGGCTGGATGTCGTGGTGATGCAAGTATTCTAATATTGTTAGATTACACTAAACCATTTGACACTCTAATTCATGAAATACTAATAGCAATACTACATTACATTGGCTTTTCATCATCCACTATAAGTTTTATTTAAGTGACCGCTATTAAAAGTTGTGATTGATTCTACTGAATCATCATTTCTTAACAGGCGTACCATAGGGATCAGTTTTCGAGCCACTTGTATACACTTTTTGCTAATTTTGTTATTTATATTAAATATTGTTTATGTTACATGTATGCTGATGACACCAACTGCTTATGTGCAAATTTTCATTTTAACTTTGTTCACAATTTTCCACAGATCTTTGGATTTAAAAAAAATGGAGGAGATATGAAAGAAATTTTCAATCAAGTTATTAACAACAATAAATCGAAGTGGAAGAATTTGTGAAAAAAATAATACTTAATGTTTCTCGGTTCATTTTCTCTTAAACGCGTTAAACCAATAGCGTTTTCAATTGATGGTTTCAGAGCAATTTCAGGATATCATCGCTTTTCAACCTGATATGATAACAACGGGCGCAGATACTCTGAGAGTGCTCTGATGTAATGAATGGAATACGCCATAAGTGATTTATTAATAAAGCTGTTTGCCCAGCCACAGAATCGTTTTTCCCGTTTCTCATTTTATAAACTTTTAAATAAATTCTGTTGGATGGGTAAAGGCCTGTTTTTAAGAATTGTCAAAAGTGCATTAAAAAATCAAAATTGAAAAAATTCGGTAATGTAAGCCTTTACCTGTATGTTCCAGTATTTAATAGTAACAAACCCTTTAATTTTTAGAAATAAGATAATAAAAAAAAACATTCGAAATTTTCAAACTAAAATCGCTAAAATCAAATGTCACATGTGGTGCACCTGCGGAAACATAAAGCGGGACAAGTATTATAACGAAATTTCCGATTATTTTGATAGTGTGAAGTTTCCTTGGTGACGGTCGTAACCCTTCTAATTAATTTATTACCGTCAGTGAACGTCAGAAATAACTTGTCAAATTGAGTTCTTAACAATGTATCGTCTTTCTAAGGGAAATGTAAGTGAAAATTTTTGACCAGTGAATCAAATGGAATTAGTGAAGCCTTTGGAAAAACTATGTGACATTTTGAATGTGGAATATGTATATTAGAAATCTTAATTCAGTCCGGACATTTGCATTCAATAATTCAATCGAATGGCTGGATGTCTGTTATTTTGTTTCATTTTATTTCGCATGGCAATAATTGTAAGTAAAATAAAACTTACTAGTATGATTTATTTGTATGAGGTATTAGCTATTAGTATAAAGCTTACTGATCCGCTTTCTATTTGCCCGACTGTACACGCTAGTCTTCCGCTTAGTGGATTGTATTGTGTGAGTTAGAGCGAACGCGTTTCAGTACGTGTAAGAGTGAAAAGGAGAGTAAGCGTACAGCAAATACACAAATTCAGCCGAAAGGGCACAATGCTTAGCGCCAAAAACGTTCTGTTTTCTATCCTTTTCCTTGGCGTGTAAAAATATACTCGTGGACAAAAATATTGCATATGTTTAGTTATATTAGTAAATCCAACAAAATGTGAATTTTTCATAATTTCATAATAATTGATTTATCATGATTGCGCTATTTTATAAAAATATGGAAACAGTGCGCTTCTTCCATGATTATTATAAACGATATTTTTGATGAAAATTTGGTTTTCCTATCTGCTCTTTATTGCTTAATGTATAATTAAGAACCTTTTGTAAAAACATGCTCCGAAATAACTACAGCAGTGGACCGCATGTCATAAAACTTTACGGAAAAAAGGTTACAGAGAGAAAAATATTGGAAGAATTGTTCAATTAAATCAATTTACACTTTCTCGAATTATACAACGAAGCCAAGAAGCAGAAAATGACAGGTCAGAGCAAGAACGGACAAGGTGCACCAGTGCTGCTGATGTACACTTTGTAAAACTTCAGTCTTTAAGAAATCGTGAATTTCAACCTCTAGATTAAGAATTTAGCTACAAAACGTAAGAAGGGTTACTGTTAGTTCTAACACGAAAAGACGGAGGTTAAAAGAAGTCGATTTGAATGTCAGAGTTTCTGTCGTAATGCCCCGGCTCTTCCAACAACACAAAAAGTAAAGATCAGAATTTTCTAGAGTTCATACTAATTGATTCATGGAGGAATGGAAACACGTTTGGTTTACTGACGAAGCAAGGATACAATTTTGGAACCCGAACGGACGAAATAAGATGTATAGAAGAGTCAGAAAGTACGCACGGCACGTACGTATGTAGTTTGTGGAGGTTAGCGGAGGAATGATAGCTGAAAGATGCATTGAAGACATGTTACAAGAGTATGTTGTGCCTTATGTTGAAGTTATAGGGTATGAGACATTAGTGCTAATATACAGTGAAGCTCGCCCCTACAGAAGCTGTAAAAAATGCAGAACTGCTGCAAAAGAAAAATGGAAATCGATTCGCCAAGAAAGAATCCAAAACCGTCCTTTAAGCCTACCCAGAAGAATGAGGGCAGCCGTTCAAGCTTGAGGAGGAAACATATGCTACAAAAATTCATTTGTTTTGGTATAGTGAAGTTTTTTTTAACTGTTTAGTTATTAATCATGTGTTATTATTCTGCTACAGTTCCTTGTTCAATAAATTGCGTTGTAGATTTTATATAATGAGACTTATTTGCAATTTCCTTGACAGATAGATTAATTTAAGCTTAAAACCAACGATTCAGCACAGTTATCTCCCTATTATTTCTTAAACTGGAAGAATAAATAAACAACATAAAAATATGCAATATTTTTGTCCGCGAGATATCCAAAATGCACAAACATACGATGGGTTAATAAATTATTTAAATCAACTCTTGCTATGAAATTTTTAACGCTGCACAGTGAAAACCATTTTTGCACTTTGAGCAGTCAAAAGTCGCAAGTTTGACACGTTTGAAAGTTCAATCGAATAAAGCGATAGTTTCAAAGACAATAAAAATCTGTCAAGCTAAATTGCATAGCAGGAGTTAATCTAAATAATTTATGAACATATAAAATAGCGACATCTTACTATCGCTTTTTGACCTGACATTGCAGTAGGATAGACAAATTGAAACGGGATTTGCTCCTAATATGTCCCCCATGCAAGGCGGCCATGCTTGCTGTCAAAGCATAATGAAAGATTTTAGAAAAATTTAATAAAGCAATGTATATTGAACGTTACCATCATACAGAGAAAAATCAATAGTAAAAAGTAACACAAATTGTAGTTAGAATGAAGACAGAAACAAATGGTAGCAAATATTCGCACAATTGTTGGACTATTTAGAACAATTGTGCTAATATTTGCTACAATTTGTTTCTGTCTTCATTCTGACTACAATTTGTGTTACTATTTACTATTGATTTTTCTCGGTGCATGTTTCTACTAAATTTATACGAGACTCAGTAAAACGCTCATTTGAAATCCAGTTCAGCTCTACGCGGGCATATAGCGTTAACTACCAAACAGTTTATATTTCATGTCATGGAACTCTCTAATATTATTAACTAAACATTTGTAAAATTATTAAGTTTCAAAAAATCTTATTCTTTTTATCG
This sequence comes from Prosopocoilus inquinatus, assembly GCA_036172665.1. Lineage (NCBI taxonomy): Eukaryota > Metazoa > Arthropoda > Insecta > Coleoptera > Lucanidae > Prosopocoilus > Prosopocoilus inquinatus. Next base: position 51,416,182 of record CM069870.1, read on the forward strand.
ACAACGATAGCAAATAATTTTCTGTATTACTTACTTCCGTTTGGCACACTGTGAGTGAAATATTTACATCTTCTCAAATTATAAATAGCTGAAAATTTGCTTCAATAAACGCAAATTATATACTAGAAAAACAAAAGATAAAAACACTATTCGTTGATGGGTCGTATCGCATCCAGAATTACTATTCATCAGAGTCAGAATCGAAGATACTTCAGAAGATCTAATAACCGAACCTGTAGAAGTTGCTAATATTTTTGGGAAGTATTTCTCAACAATAGCTAACTATGAAATGAAAAGAACCTTTGGACATCAACCAGAATACAATGTTCTTTGGACATATTGATGAAACTGAAATTGTAGATGTCACTTACATGTTAAAAACCAAGAGTCATGGGCCTGATCAAATACCTACTAAAATTGTTCAGAATTTAGCTAGTAAGATTGCTCCACTTTTGGCGATTTTAATGAACAAGGCTGTCGAAGAGGGCAATTTCCTGAGATATAGATAGCACGTGTTTTACCTGTTTTTAAAAAAGGTGATTCCACGAATTCCGAAAATTATAGACCTATCTCGATAGAGAGTATATTTTCTAAAATATTTGAAAAGGTCTTATGCAATAAACTCTGGAACAATTTTACACAGTACCGACTGATTGAACCTAGTCAGCATGGTTTTCGCTCCTCCAGATCCACTGATACAGCTACTTTTTCCTTTATTGAAAAAATTAGAAAAAAAATAGATTTATATAAGATAGTCGTTGGAGTTTTCTTCGACTTCTCTAGAGCATTTGACCTGATCGACAGAAAATTGCTTGAAAGTAAGATGTATGCATTAGGAATAAGAGATAATGTCCTTAGCCTCCTAATATCCTTTCTTGAAAATAGGAAACTGTATGTTGAATTAAATGGAAATAAATCTTCAATGTATGATTTACAGTTAGGCATTGCGCAAGGATCAACAATTGGACCCCTGCTATTCCTGATGTTCATAAACGATCTCCGCAGACACGTACCAGATGTCTTCCTGATAAATTTTGCTGACGATACGTCCTTTGTCGTGACAGGAGAAACAGAGGAGGAAGTGGAAAATAAAGTAATCCAAATAACTAGCAACCTGAAATCTTGGTGTACGAGAAATCGAGTTATACTAAAAAGTAACAAAACTGTCTGTGTGCAGTTCTACATAAACCGGAAACCAAACTTCCTAAATCTTAAATTATCTCCAAATACATCATTCCTCGGTATCATCCTTGATGAACGACTTAATTTCTCTGAGCAGGTTAAATGTGTTGTTAAAAACCTGAACACTGCCTACTATGCTCTACTCAAACTGAAACGGGTCTTGGATCGATCGGCTCTACTACAGGTTTATTACAGTATGGTCTACAGCCATATGTCATACAATATTATTGTGTGGGGTAGCTCTAGCGAAGCTGCACAAGTGTTCATTTCCCAGAAAAGGATTATCAGGCTTATCTACGACATGGGATGGATGACTTCATGCAAACCAACGTTTATTAACCAAAAAATTATGACCTTATACTCCTTGTACATTTTCAAATGTTGCTTATATGCATATGATCATATCTGTGAGTTTGAAACAAATAGTGATTTTCATAATTATGGTACGCGAAACCGTTCTTCGTTAGTAATTCCAACGCACAATACGGCCAGTTATGAAAAGTCTCCAATGTTTTCTTGTTTATCACTTTACAATAAACTACCCGCACAGGTTACGGGTTGCAATACGCTGCAATCTTTAAAAAAAATCTTTAAAATTATTTTTAATTAAGCGCTGCTGTTATGGCATTAAAGACTTTTAAATAACTAGTATTGTCCCATATACAAATTTATATGTACAAACTTTGTAAAAATGTTTATATCCATTTGTTTTTTTTTTACTATATGTACGCTAGACTTGGCTTTTGTCACGATTGTATGATCTTGAGCTCAATAAACATTATTATTATTATTATTATTATTATTATTCAGCAAAGATTTAGAGAACTTATCACTATAGAATTATGAATGATATTTTTTTAACTGTCATTAGAGAATTGCAATTGATAAATTAAAAGCAATTACATTAAATTGTAAATTATAACTAAAATTAATTTTAATTGTAATTAAATATAATCTCAATTAAACCTTATTGAATTTTTAATTAATTGGTGCCCTGCACTGAAAGACGGGCGCCAGCGGAGAAGTTTTACTTCACCATGTTAAGCGTTGGGAAGCGAGTGCAACTGCGCTCGGCGTTCAGTTACACAACATAAGTTTACTATTTGACAACTCCCGTATTTCTGAATTCGGCCAAGCAATTCCAGCTCTTTGCCCATCTCTGCTTTAATGTATGACATGCATGCAAAATTTTATTACTAACAAAATGAAATTAATTCCTACACTAAATTTAAATAGATAAAATAGCGACATCTTATGATCGCTTTTTGACCTGACATTGAAGTAGGATAGACAAATTGAGGCGGGATTTGCTCCTAATAAATTGGGCAAGTCGTTTTTGTTTGCAGTGGGAATGTCGAGCTACGTCTCTGCTGAAGAAGCCCCAAGCAGGGCTGAAACAGCTGTACAGAGGCTGCTCGAGGTTTTCACTGCAATCAAAAACGATTTGCACAAATTTTGTTTAAAAACTAAATTTAAAATATAACGAAATTTTTCCGAGGAATATGCTTATAAAACTTTAATCATTAAAAATAACACAAAATAGTACTTATAAACTGATTATTGATTATGCTTTGTTAAACTTCTTTTTATGATAAAAATAAGCAAGCATATTTTCCTGTCTTGTCTTTCCCCTATCGTATACGTAGAATGCACTTGATGAATTTCCCCCATCCATCAACTTGCGTAATGCCGTTTCCCGGAGCTATTAACAGAATACTTTGTAATATTTGCATGAAGATAGATAGTATACGCAAACAAACAATGCTATTTTTGGTGCAAAGCATATGTTGCATGATAAAACCAACCAAACTTATTAATCTACCGTAGGGAGACGGAGCGCAGATATTTCTCAACGTCCACACAAATGGAACGTGGGGCTTCCCCAAAGTTAAACTTTAGTGCGTGTAATAAATGACGGAAATTATGACGAAAACTAAACCTGATTTATAACTTTAACTGCTTTTGTGGTAACTGCATTGTTGGATTTATAGTTAATTTCAGTCGTTGCCGTTATGCGAAGTTACAATTCATAAAGGGACGCGATATTAATCTCTTCGGCGAATTACTGCAATATGTGCCCGATTACATGCATGCATGCATGCACACACTGTTAAGTTTCAAATTTATGTCAAGCGGATTTCAAGCGTGTCACATTAACAAAAATCCAACTTCAACTTCAAAGAACCTAAATATCCGACAGACCTAATTCATTTGCGTCCAAAATAAGAACTCGTCCGGAATTATTAAAATCGCCTTAAGCCCACTGTGTGATGTGACCTGAACGCGTTTCAGCTTTCCGCAAAATCTCGTTAAACAGTTAACGTACAGCTCGGTGTCTAACAATTTCATTAACTTTTGATTGAGTTGGAAGTAACTTCATGATACAATATTTGTTTATAACGAAATAAAACATGGAACTTTGTTGCGGTTTAGAATTCCACAGACAGAGTAAATTTGTACATTCCGCTTATCATCTGCTGAATGTTCCGACTGGTTAAAAACAAGCAAAATGTAAAAAATTAAACTTCATGACACTTGATTTTGCTTGGAAGTTTATGTCAATTATTAATGGCTAATAATGACTATAAACATTAGTACTTTATAATTTCCCCTGTAAAAATAAATATAAAAGACGAATAGTTTAAAAAACTGAAGTAGTATTCCCTAAGTGGAAGTGTTTAGATAAATTATGCTATTTATGTTGAAAATAAGCAATTTATATCTGTCCTCATGCACGATTTGAAGGATTATGAGCCCTAACAAATTAAAAATCTGAACAAATTACTATGTTTTATTAGAAATTTTAAGCACAACTTCATATAAACTTTACTTGTTTCCAACTAATGCCTACAATAATTTGGTATAAATATTTTGGAGACTTTTTTCTGCAAAATACATATACACATATTATTTTTTGATTTCCTTAAGTAACTTTCATATGATACAACAGAATTCAATAATAGGATGATAGGATGTGCCTTGTTACTTTTGGAAATAGAGCTCTTCTAATAAAATTGTTACACAGAATTTATTATACTCAGTAGCATTAAGTATTTCATCTATTATTTCCATCTTTCCACTTATACTCTCGAATCATCAACTTCTTTCCAAACCATACAAAATTTTTTGTCCTTTTTATCATGATAATTCGTTTACTACAGCTATCTTCAGATACCTAATTTAGATTTGTCAGTGAATACGACTTTAGTTTTCTACTGAACAAGGCAATTTAGACAAATATGACGGCTTTCCATCTGTAATTTTTAACAGCGACTTTTCTTTCGACTATAAACATAATTATAATCAAAACCTGCGTATTTTACATGTCAATATACAATAAGTAATACGTAATATTGCAGTGTTTTTTTCCTCAAAATATGCTTTCCAATTTGCTTTTATAGGTTATGCCTCAGAAACGAAAAACTTTTGTGTACAGGGATATTCACGGTGAGTGGCCTATTAGAATATATTGGAAACTACCCCTTACAAATTGCTGAAATTTGTATATGGCAGTAATCGATGACAATCTATTCAAATAATGTATAATCAGTCATGACGTGCTTCGGGTTCTACCGCAAGTCGATATTAACTTTCCTGTTTTAAACAGAACACGCCATATATTATTAAATTTTTGAATTCCCCGTTCAATTCTACATCTTTTGTATTCACACATATCTTGGCTAAAATGTATTGTTTTGATGATATTACAAAGAGCTTACAGGGAATTGACAGTTTTCAACAATAAATAACCGTATTTTTATTTTTTTAAATATAACCACTGACTTTTTCCTGTTATCGGATGTAAAATTTTCTTTTCTTTCGTTTTTGTATAAACAATTTTATCGCTAATTTTAATGGTTCTCAAGATATTTATGCATAATTTATTTTTAGTTAAATACTGGCGTTATAAAGATTTAATTTTTGAATTTCTTGTCCATTCAATTGTTCAAATGCATTTCTGCCCCTTCGATCCAGATCTCTCTAGTATTTACGGGAGTATTAAGTACTTTATCTTCTTAAATTACTTCGGAAATCAAAATCTATTGGAGTTAGATCGGGTGAAGACAAACCCATTGATCACCGCACACTATTAAACGATCTTCAAACATTTGCGCCAGCATTACAAAAGTTCTTATTAGTAAATAAATAGCATTTTGAACAAAAATTATGAAAGATTAAGCTAAGCATTCTATTTATAATAAGAAATTGCGTATGTATAGTGTAAGTATTTAACAAGAAATCAATTTGTACGCAAATATCTTGAAAACCATTAGAGATAACCATTATATGGGTTATACAAAATACAAGGAAAATTACATTTTACATCAGATGGTATAGAAAAAAGTGAATGGTAGCACTTAAAAAAATTAAGTTATTCATAGCTGAAAACTGTCAACTTCTGTGGATACCCTGTAAGCTCCTTGTAAAGTGTACTGTATATCTTTTACCCAGAAAGTGTTACTTCGTCTCTGTGTTCAAACAGAGAAAAGTACAGTTCTCAATCTTTTTCAATTTTCGAAATATTCCAATTTATTTTGTCGCCCAGATTTTTATAAAAAATTTCATAATGTCAAAACAGTTTATTTTAGCTATGGCGTATGTGAATACAAAATATCTAAAGCTGAACGGTGAATTCAAAAATTTAATAATATATCGGTTGTTCTATTTAAAATATGAAAGTTACTATTGACTTCCGGTATAACCGAAAGTAACCCCGGACTGATTTTATATTATTTGAATTATTCGTTATCGATTAATACCAAATACAAATTTTTAGCGGCCTGTAAGGTGTAGTTTCCAATATAATCTAAAAGGCCACTCACTTTGAATGTCCCTGTATAGATAAGTTAAGCTAATCTATAATATTATATTCGATAACACCCTACATCAGCGTTTTCCAAACTTTTGGGTTTTGCGACCCCCTTTTGAACTCCATTATGATTCACGTCTCACCTCCCCTCCCCCTCCCCCTCCCCCCCCCCCATCACGGCGAATCTCAAACTTGAACAGTGACGCTAAACGATTATCAAATGCTTTCATGGTATTTTTTAAATATTTGAAATTCACCCTTACATTTCTTAACTGACACTAACAGTACATTTGTTTTACTGAAGCTTGTTTACATATCCTGAAATACATTCACACGTTTTTTTCTAAAACTGAACATGGGAATATTTACATTGTATCTTCAAAGTAAAAAAAAAACTCACGGTATAGAGTACATTCCCGAGTATTAAATTTTGGTCGTCACTGTCAATAAAAATGTCCATTAAATTAAATATTTAAGAGACTTAGCATTCAAAATTAAGACACGAATCTCCTTAGTTTAAATAAAATGTAAGTTCAGTGCCAACATTTGCCAATTATTAAGGACAAAAATTTATTGTTCGCGACTGTACTATGTGTATACGCAATCTCTTGTAAAAAATAACATCATAAATTAGTTGTAATTTGCGTTCAATTTTGTGATATTTATTTTGCTGCGCCTCCCTTCGAAGACTTACGTCCAGGGGGCGCGCCCCACAATTTGGGAAACGCTGCCCTATATTGTAGACGTAACCTCATTTAGGTGTAAATGTACTTCTTTGTACTAAGTTGTTTGTGCTATTGCTGTACCACTTCTTTGAATGCTTGACAGCGAACTTAGTAAATTGAAATCTCCTGATTTTATTGGGTGAAACTATTACCAATTCGAGACACATTGGTACACTGCGTTAAATTGCTAAGTACAGCTGGATTCAAGTTCATGAACTCGCCCTTTCTTCACTGAACTGTTTGTGGCAGTGTTGCCAGATGTGGGGGTTTTTCCCTAAACTGGGGAAATTTCAGGCAATTGAGGAAAATGTTGGGGAATTTTTTTTTTGCGTATTTTGGGGGAAAAGTGAACAGAGCAGTTGTTGTAACTATAAACTAAATAATATTCTCAAAAAAAAGGCGAAATTAATTAATAATTTGTACGTGGTAATGCGCTGTGAAGATTCCAAAGTTAGATTTACTTTGTAGCGACAGCGCCACCAAATGAGTACCGAAATATCTAAAAAAAAATAGGATTAGGAGTTACAATTTGCACCCCTGTTTTACTGCAGAACTAGACGAGCCACTCAGTCGTGCCACCAAGTGGCACCACTCGGTCACTTTCTTATTAAAACCCTGCATTTCTTGAGTAACTAACTCAGACCGGCGAAAAAAATAAATTAACGCGGCAGCGTTGCCAATTGTATCTACCACGTAAATTGCGAGGTTGCTGCTTTTTTGATTTTGAGATAGTATTAGGTTAGGTATTTTTCTTATAACAATATTGGGAAAGATTGGGGAATTTTCTTTTTAATCAATTGACGAAAATTGGGGAAATTTCTACTTAGAATTGGGGAAAACCGCACACAAACATCTGGCAATAGTGGTTTGTGGCTGCAGCTGATGCAAAGCAGCGTAAATTGACCACCCAATTTAACTGTAAGTAACACGAGTAACCAATTTAATGTTTAGTAGTAGCAAATAAATAAGAATAATTTTGGATAAAATTGTTTTATTATGCTCTTGGTTGTTTTTCTTTTTCTTTATCTGTGGTGTTTGCCCAACGGGGTTCTAAGTCATAGGACCTCAGGAACGGGAGTGATTTTTGTGTGTGTAAAGTGTTCTATGGATTTGTTACTTCCAGAACACTTCGCCGTTGAAAGGGAAACAGTGTCAAATTATATCCCCAACACTGAAGGGTTCCTGAAGTGACCAACGACCACCCCCGCGAAATATCTCGAGCGGGGTGCGAACCAACGACCTTACGATTGTAAGGCCGTTCCCTTACCACTTGGACCGTAAGGCATGACGCTAACCTAAGTTACATGAACAAGAAAAAGTTCTCCCGAAAAGCAGAACTTGTAAAAAAACAATACTTTTGGAAAATATTGCAGAAATAACAAAAATGCAAGCTGAAGGCATATTTATTACCGAATTTTAAACTGAAAAGGTAGTAAATTACAAATCGAACAAAGTTTTAAAAAAACTATAAATGACGTACACAAAACAAATTAAAATTGTTAAAATTAATACAATCTAAAAAGAGAAAATGGCCAACAAATTATTTGAATTTCTTCCAACTAATAGAAGAAAGAAAGTGACTTCAATACTCTTCCCGTGTAAAAAAAATTCTAAAATTGAGTTTTAAACTTTTGGGTAATTGATAGATCACTTTGCTCTCATGATTATCAATACTATTGTGACCAGACTCAATTATATGAAGAGCAAAATTAGAGTGAGTTTTACCTAATTTAGCCGAAGGTGAATGTTCATTTAAACGAATATACAAACTTCTACTGGCCTTTATACATTGAATTACAATAAAATAATAGAGAAAATGTTAAAAAAAATCTAATTAATATAATCTAATCTAGCCGAAGCAAAGTGTTTATTTAAATAAATAAACAAAATTCTACTGGCCTGCATACATTGAATTACAATAAAAAAAAAGAAAAATGTTTAAAAAAATCTAATTAATAATAACTGGTATTTGTGAAGAGACCAAACGAGACTGGTAATTTCAGAATTTTTAGCCGATAAAATAGTAGGATCGTCTCAAATGCAATTAATAATTTTATGTTTATTTTATTAGTGAACTTAAATTTATCACTGTTCTGTTTGTGCAGTAAAGGTATACATAAACACTAAGTAACTAAATGATTTCCAACATAATAACTGATTTTTTTCGGAAATAGTAATTAGATTAGATAAACGCAACACCCTATATATTATTAAATTTTTGAATTGCCCTTTCAGTTTTACATCTTTTGTATTCACGTACATCCTGACTAAAATGCATTGTTTTGACGATATTCAAATTTTTCTAAAAATCTTGGCGATTTCGAAAACTAAAACAGATAAATAATTGTACTACTTTTTTCAGTTTGAACACAGAGAAAAACTAACACTTTTTTGGTAAAGGATAAATAGTATACTTTACAAAGAGCTTACAGAGGATCCACAGAAGTTGACAGTTTTCAACTATGAATAACTTAATTTTTTAAATGCAACTTTTCTATTTTTCTATGGCATCCGATGCAAAATATAATTTTCTTTCCATTTTGTATAAACCATATGGTTATCTCTAATGGTTTTTAAGACATCTGCCTACAAATTTTTAAATACTGAATGAAGGTGATTCTTGTTAAATACTGACACTATAAATCTGCAATTTCTTATTATAAACAGAATGCTTAGCTTGATCTTTCATAATTTTTGTTCAAAATTCTATTTATTTATTAATAAAAACTAATTTGTTGTAATGCTGACGGAAATGTTTGAAGATCGTTTAATAGGGTGGCGGTGATCAATGGTTTGGCATTCTAGATCACCCTAACTCCAGTAAATTTTTATTTAGGGAATAAATTAAAAAGATAAAGTACATAAGACTCCTGTAAATACTATAGAGAATCTGTAACGAAGGAGCAGAAGTGCATTTGAACAATTGGACGGACAGGAAATTAAGAAATCCAATCTTTATAACGTCAGTACTTAACAAGAAATAAAATATGCATAAAGATCTTGAAAATTAAACATAAAGATAAAATTGCTTATACAAAATCGAAAGAAATTAATATTCTGCATCAGATGATATAGAAAAAACTCAGTGGTCGCATTTAAAAAAATCTAGTTATTTATTGTTAAAAACTGACAACTTATGTTGCTTCCGTGTAAGTTCTTGTTAAATCGTACGATTTAACATTTATCAAGAAAGTGTTTTGCCATATTCGTGATCAAACGAATCCACGAATAGTCCAATTCTCTATGCCTTTTTAGTTTTCGAAATATTCCAATTTATTGTGACCACTGCATTCCCCAAGATTTTTAGAAAAAATTTAATATCGTCAAAACGATACATTTTAGCCAGGATGTATGTGAATGCAAAAGATATAAAACTGCATGGGGAATTCAAAAATTTAATGATATATGGGGTACAACCGGAAGTACCCTAGGGCTGATTTTATATTATATGAGTAGAATGTCATCGTTTATTGCCATATACAAATTTTCAACGACCTGTAAGCAGTAGTTTCCAATATATTCTAATAGGCCACTCACCATGAATATCCCTGTATAATATCCCAATAAATTTGAAAAAAAAAATTATCACTCCATTAAAGTCAGATAATAAAATTTTCTGACCAAAATAATTCCTAGAGTATTTTAAGTGTAAAATGTGTTTACTCAAAAGCAAATAAATTAATAAAATATTTTTTTAGCATTTTTATTAGCCAGGTTCTTAGTCACGTGAAGGTCGATATCCTAGTGGAGTAAGAAATCTGTTTACACTCAATTTATTTGTGATTCTAGAAATAGATATATTCACTTTATACACCAGTCAAATTGAAAAATTACGTGCGGACACAAACTTTTCATAAATAAATGTTTGATTAACAATTTTTTTTTAATAAAAAGTCGTAATTTCTAGATGTAACCTGTAAATCAAACACTCGAATCACGGTGAAAATATTTGAAACGAAATATAACATATGACTCAATAAATTTCAGGTCCAAGCGGCTGTGGAAAAAACTCATGTCTTAGAACAGATGCATTAATAATAATAAGAATTTTATTTCCACCATTCCAATAAGAAAAAATTAACAGTTTTGAGTTACATGTGGAAAAGGGCGAAGTTAACCTGAAGTAAATTTCTGCTCTTCCACTTAACCTGATAGGCAATAATAATACAACAACGGAATATTTTTTTTAATAGATGTGCAGTAAATTGTACACATAACGTTTGTAAAAACTACGAATTGTACATTGTATTCACAACAAAGTTAGTTTTTCTTTTTTTTACATTGAGGGAAGCAAACCCAATTTATATGTTCCGCTCTCGAAGTAATTTTCTTTTCAGTATATACTTGAAAGAATTTTTGACAGAACTTTTAAAGTATTCGGCAAATTAAATATTATTTGTAGATATATTCTTGCGATATTAAAAGCAAAAAATTCCTCAAAAAAGTGAGTAGGTGGTATTAATGATCGTTTAAGTCGAATATTAAGATAATGAATGGCATCTCTGAACTTGATCTTATTAAACAGATAATTGGTAATTTCTCCAAAATACAACATGGTAAAGACAAGCACAATGCAGGTACACTCATGGACTTTAAAGACGCTCAGATCTTTACAACCCCTGTTCACTACTTTACCGGTCGACTATATTAATCCGATCGACCTAAAATTATTTACGACGGGTACTCTTGCAGCCTTTCCAATAATTATCTATACGTGTTTGTATGTATTCATGCTTCTATATAAAACTGCTTTACACGCCATGTCCGCAGATCGGGTTTACTACAGGAAAAACGTTTTATTTTTCATTTTTCTGCTTGCCCTAAAACGTAATAAATATTACGAAAATAAAAAATTCCCATTAATAACTGAAAAAGTTAGGATATTTATCTTTTTACTTTAACAAAATGTCAATCATGTCAGCTAGGAATTGGCCGTATTATGAATTTGATACCGTACCACGATTTCATTCACAATATCTTTGTTTTATGAAAATGTTTGCAGGTTCTTAAAATTTTAAAATTGAAGTTAAAAAATGAAAACCTGTTTTTAAGAGAGTTTATTTTAAATTATTTAACTAGTCCCCAATTTCAGTTTAAAATTGTAAATCGGTTTCCAGTAGAAAAATAATTTTTTTCTTGGAAAATGTTTTTTTTTTGTAAATAAAAAAAATACCTATATATTTTGTATCGGATATTAATACATAATTTTCCTTAAAAAAGCGTATAAAAGTTTGTCGTACTTAAAAAATATATAAGTTGTCTCGAGATATCATTCTTTACACTTTCAGGTAATTTATAAAATTAATACACTGAGAAAAAATATTAAGGGACACTTTCGTTTAAAAACTGACTCAGCGTACTACTGCGAAATTAATAGTTTAGAATAGTTTTTCTTATGTGTATCGCTGAAAAAAATGCATTCTCGTACTGTAAATTTTGCAGGTCAGTACGCTGAGTCGTTTTTTAGCATGAATCCGAATAAAGCGTTCGTACATTTTTCTCAATGTAGGGTCACTTCCAAAAATTCTTTGATAAACATTTTTAAGATAGTTCTGATGAAGGCCAACTAGCCTGAAATACATTTTCTAAAACTTTCCTGTTGCCAGACACACAATTTCAGTTATATTTAATTACAATTTTATAAAACTTTGATCGTAGAGAGTCGCTGTTTAAGCTATTCACAATTTTATAGTCGTATAAAATTATAGTAAAATTAAAATTCTAAAGATTGTTATATCTAATCAGAAAACTTAAAAAATTACTACACTTTTGCGAAATTTGTATAATATAGAATCCAATATACAATGTGTCCACGGAACTAGTTCACTACAGGAAGACCCTTTAATTTTTCACTTTTCGAAAAAAAACATTCTTTATAAAAAGTCTAAAAAATTCCAAAACCGCTATAGAAAATATTAAATTTCAATTAATAACAATGAAATAAAATCATATTTACACTTTCACATAATATGACAATGTTCAAATATTGCGTAAATTCACGTAAACTGTTTAAGTCAAGTAATATCAATCGAGGAATGTAACTTCTAAATGGTCTAAGTGCTAATTTGATTTAAGCGAAATAGTGTCTGAAACATGTTTAATAGCAAAAGTAACGAAATCAAGTCATATATAAAGGCACAAGCAAATTAGACCTTAATATTGCAGTTCCAAAAACTAAAAACAAAATTTGGAGCAGTTTTAATAAAAAAAAAAAAAAAAACAATTTAACACAAAATTGGCACTTAGACCAGTTAAAAGTTATTCTTCAATTACTGTAAATGTAAAAGGGGTAATAGTTACGTAGAATAAAATAATTTAAAATAAACTCTCTTAAAAACAGGTTTTCATTTTTTAACTTCAATTTTAAAATTTTAAGAACCTGCAAACATTTTCATAAAACAAAGATATTGTGAGTGAAAGCGTGGTAAGGTATCAAATTCATAATACCGTCAATTCCTAGCCGACATGATTGACATTTTGTTAAAGTTAAAAGATAAATATCCTAACTTTTTCAGTTATTAATGGGAATTTATTATTTTCGTAATATTTATTACGTTTTAGGGCAAGCAGAAAAATGAAAAATAAAACGTTTTTCCTATAGTAAACCCGATCTGCGGACACGGCGTGTAAAGCAGTATTATATTGAAGCATGAATACATACAAACACGCGTAGATAATTATTGGAAAGGCTGTAAGAGTACCCGTCGTAAATAATTTTAGGTCGGTCGGATTAATATAGCCGTCTGGTAAAGTAGTGGACAGGGGTTGTAAAGATCTGGGCGTCTTTAAAGTCCATGAGTGTACATACCTACGGTTGGACATTATAGAAATAATAATCGTATGGAACGCGCATCGCCGACTACGCCTGTTGGAATCGAAAGTTAGGCAATTTATATGGTTCTGAGAGCAAGCACGCCACCTATCTGAAATTTCCAGAGAATTCGTGATGACGTTTCAAACGTTTCCAGTAACAGCCGCACTGAAATATAAGGGAGGACGGCGCGTGATTTGAACAGTTTAACGATCGAAGTGCGAACATCTTGGGCAACATATATGGTGAAATATTGAAGTGTGATTTATTAAGATAAGTGTTATACATTATTGTTCAAGTAACTTGTGCTGTATTAAGCGAGTGTTTAATTAAAGTTTTTGGCATCAAGTGACGATTATAATTTGTGAAGCTCGAATTTATAACATTATCTTGTCTTTTAAACCAGATTCTAAATTTATAGATTTTGTGGAAGCCTGAAAACTCTCAACTTGTAATATAATGTTTTTTTTTACATACATTCTAATTTTACATCAAGGAAACTGTCTGGTTATATTATACTCAGATTTGACCTACGCACAGAGAATTTAATTTGAAAATGGGATTGATTACACTATCTCATGCGCAAGTTTAATATGGAAACATTTAAGTGATTTCAACAGATAAATTATAAAATATATATTAAGGAGGATAATATTATTTAGTTCCAGGAAACTATACTATACTGAAATATTGCTTTCGCATACACATAGTGGCGTAGTTTTCTTTACAACACTCCAATAATCAAAAGTGAAGTTAAGACGTAGTACACCTACGCAAAAGCATCTTGCTGTTTTGATAATAAAGAGATGCTGTCTCAGCCAGAATATTATCTCGTAACAAACTGACATGTTAATCAATAATTATGACGCAAAACAATAGGGAATCGATGCATGAATACATACCGATTGTCTATGCAGAAATGTAATATAGCAGTTTGCTTAAGAGCAAGGAGTAATATTAGTCTAAATACGGCAAAGACAAATATAATTGAGTGGGGGCGCTCCTCCTCTTGAGTTAATTAACGTGCCGCCGCTTTATCTCAATATTTTTCATATTCGTTTCTAAGACAACTTAAAATAAATCTATAGGTTTGTTCGTTTTATTTGACTTTATTATACCAATCATGTTTTTTTTTTTTGTTTTAGAGCTGATCTTTTCAGTTCCTCATAAATGTTTTCTACCAGACAATATCACTGAAAACCATTGTACCGACAATGATTTGTCTGGTGTATAGATTTATGGGAAGGTGGAAAGATCGGGCCTAAATTTTATTCTAATAAGATGATAATTTAATTAGATTAGATTAGATTGATATTATGAGAACCAACATTTTAATTCATGACACAAGTTATACTAGAAGCTTTGGGTTCTGCGATATTTTGCAAAAGTCATAAGAGAATTTTCAATTCGACTATCGATAGGAATTTTCCACGATCTATGGAGTTTTTGCGATTACTTTATAAAGAATAACGTTTTTCTCGAAATCTCCAAAATAAAAAAAAAATTCTTCTTGTGAACTGAATCCATGGACACAGTGTACATGGCGTAAGAGGATCTAAATATTGGTGAACCTGAGAAAAAGATTTTTACATTTACATGGTACACGAAGAATTTCGAATTTAGAAGTAATTAAAGAAATTATTGATTGGAAAGATCTTGTAGGCAACACATAACTGTTTATGTATCAAGTACACCAGTGGTTTTAGGAGCGAATCGTGATTAAGGACGAAGCGACGAAGGAGTCGATTCTTGAATGAGAGAAACTCCCTAAAACTAATTGCGTACGTTTTACATAGAAGATTTTTATGCATGAGTTCTCTAAACTACTCGGCTCCTTCGTCGTCTCGTCCATAATTCCGATTCGTCCCCTTAAACTTTATTTTGCGTGCTTGGCACATAAATAGCTATTATTTCAACTCTGAGTAGCTCTTAATTTTTGCATAATTGAAAATGTCTCGTTTCTTGACTAAAAGTGCCTTTACACTAATACAAAATTGGCATTGGTTTCACATTTATATTGAAGGCCTTGCCTCCTTGAATATTAAAAAATATATTTTCATTGATGATTTATCCTGAACATTTGAAAAATTATTAATAATATTCCATTAAATAAAAGAAAATAGTGAAAGAAGAACCGTTTGTACATAATCCTAAAGATTTTTAGTTAGATCAAGAACGACATAAATGAAACTTTCACATCTCCAAGGAATCACGAAGTGGAAATTTTGATAATTATGAAGAGCCTTTGAATGATGCAGTGAGATACTAATCCCACGTTTGGTTTCGTTTGAGATATTAAAAATTAAAAATAAACATATAACTTTATTTCCTCATTCAAGAATGTTCTAAAATATTTACGTACATTTATTTTCAGTTTAAAAGTTCCTTTTCGATTTAACAAAGGCAAAAACAACTTTGCTTTTTAGAAAGAAAACTTCTTCTTAAGCGAAACTATACATTTCAAAGAATAACAAGGCATTTACGAGTATATTAGCTTAAGAGATTTTGTTGCATGATTTGCTGATATTCAAAGCTAATAATTTAATGCATATTGAGTTTGTGGACATGCAAAATGTTTTTAATTTGTTATTTATATGAATTACTGAAAATAACATTCGCATTTTCAATTTTATTAAGCATATTTGTACATGTTGGACTGGTGTGTATGATGCATATTACTGTTTTGTTGCATATTTGAAGCATATTTCGGCATTTGAAAGTGTTTTTCAATATTTTTTTAATAATTGTGTCCAATTTTAACCAATTGCAGAGAATGACGGCACAGTAGTAGTAGTACTACTCTGATACTTGCATTATGTATACGAATACTTAGGTATCTACAGCGGTCCCAAATCTTTTCCAGCATGAGAATTAGCTAAGTTATATAAACTGTAAAATACCAACAAGAAGCTATTATTAAGTAAGTGTTTATCAAAAAAGACCAAGATAAACATATACCGTGCCTTCAATTGAATTCCTTATTAAAGTGGGTTATGATTTCCCTGTTTTTTTCTCCTAAGATTTGCAGCACTGATAGCTGTTCAATTATTTAATTAAACAAATGTCAAATTGACACTTTGTTTTTTCAATTAATTCAAAATGTTAGAATTACAGCAGAAAATATTTATTGTTGAAAGTTATTTTCAAACCTGTAGAATAGAAAATGGACAGTTAGTTTATTCAATTAATTAGTGTGTACAGAAGTTTCGACAGCAGTTTCCTAATTTTGCTATTACTTATGAACAGCTAGTTAATTTAGTGAAACAGGATCACTTGATCGCAAAACAGGGAGCGGAGCAGCTAAGAAACGGACTGCAGCCTGCATTGAAGAGGTTCGGGATCGAATGGAACACTCTCCCAAAAAATCTATTGCGAAACTTTCACAAGAAGTTCAGCTATCAGTGGGAACATGTCACACTATTCTTAAAAAAGACTTAAAGCTTTATCCATATAAGATTCAAGCAGCCCACGAACTCAGGCCAGTAGATTTTCACAGAAGAACAGAATATTGTCATATTGTCAGTGGTTTCTTGATAACTTAAACAACGACGACATTCTTGACAAGTGTTTCTTTTCCGATGAGGCCTGGTTTCATCTCTCAGGGTATTTAAATAAACAGAATATGAGAATATGGTCAGCAGAAAATCCCCATGAATTTGTGGAAACTCCATTACATCCATTAAAAATTGGTGTTTGGCTAGCAGTGTCAAGAAGGCGTATCATCGGACCAATATTTTTTAACGACTCAGTAACTGCTGAAAGAAACCGAAATGAGTTATTAGAACCTTTCATTAATCAACTACATGATGATGAACTTACAGAAGGGTTTTTTCAGCAAGACAATGCTACTGCCCACACAGCTCATCAAGCAATGACTTTCCTGCAGCAGTTTTTCGATAATCGGATTGTGAAATTTCCGGATCTCACAATTAAGGATTACTTCATTTATCCGCACATGAAAAACACAGTTTTTAGAACTACGCGTCACACAATCGAAGAACTTCGTGCGGGCATTACAGATGTGTGTGCTAACATAACCCCCGAACACTTAGCAAACGGGTTTGAAAACATGAAACGCAAAGTACGCTTATGTATTCAAGCTGAAGGAGAGCACTTTGAGCATCTACTTTAAACTTTAATGTTGTGTTTTTATTTGATGTTATGATCAGTACTGACAGCTAATGACAACTGTTTTCTCTAGAATTGTGTCGCCAACTTCATAAAAAAATCACAGCTTACTTTAATGAGGAATTCATTTGAAGGCACGGTATAATACTATCATACGGCCGGTAATGATGTATGCATCAGAAACAATGAATTTAACAAGAAAATATGAGGAACATCTGAGAATTGTGGAAAGGAAAATGTTAAGAGCAATAATTAATCCAGTAAAAGTATCTGAAAATGAATATAGAAGAAGAACGAACTATGAACTTTACAGTGAAATACAGGACGACGTAGTAACAAAAATAAAACAGCAAAGACTACAATGGTTAGGGCATATTTGGAGAGCGGAACCGGAAACTACAATTAACTTATTACTTACATGGGAACCAAGCGGGAAGAGGAGAAGAGGTAGACCTAGAACAACTTGGTTGGAAGAAGTAGAAGAGGATTTGAGCAAGGCTGGAATTGAAAGGTGGAGGCAAAAGGTGTATAATAAGAAACTATGGAAAGAAATATGTCAGATGGTACGAGGAGGTAGAAAGGGGATCGATCCACCCCGAAAAATGGATTTAGAGAGCTTCTTAGGAAGCGGCGTTGCCCCCATGGGGTGTGTAGCCATTGTATATATATATATAGTGATATATATATATAGTTTATATATATATATAAACTGTTTTAAATATTAAGTATAAGTATTAGGGGCAGTTATAAAAACTGTTTTAAAATTTTTAAATATTTTATGTTATTCGGAAGTTATAATAAAAAGAACACAACCTTGAAATTTCATTTTCCTGTAATAATTTATTCTTATAGACATATTTTTGTTACTTGTACTTTCTTAAGGAACTTTCATGCAGGCGTCATTAATTTATAGTTAATTAATCAACAAGTGCATTCATGACGGCTATTAATTTTAAGAAGCAAGCAAAGGGAACGCGTCAATTTATCGAGATTATTAATCGCCATTAACTAACGTTTCAATTACAACATTTTTACATTGATTGTACCTTTTTGGAATGAATAAAATACATACTTTGTTCACTTTAAAGCCGAGTCCACATAAAGAAAAACTTGCGTTGTGCAAATGTACGTGTTCGTTGAATTTTTTATTGATGCGGTCCGTGAGCCGCATAAAAATGCGCACAAATAATTTTGTGGCGAACAACCACGCTATCTATAACACGAAAGATAAATATCTAAGTAGTCAAATACTTAACCAGATTTAAATTTGCGCCGCAATTATTTTTGCCGGATTTTAAAATACAACGCATATCGGAAATTTTTATTGATGTGGACCCGGCTTGGTACGTCGAAGAATATTAAAAAGTGTTATTAACCTCATTCAGGTTCTTTAAGAACAATAATAATAATTGAAGTTTGTTCTTGTCCGATGAAAATAGTAAGTAGAAAGTTTTTTTAATCTCAAACCGGACAGAAAAATGAAGGGAAACACACTCAACGTTTCGCTATAGATTTATAGCTTCGTCAGCTATAAATCTATAGCGAAACGTTGAGTGTGTTTCCCTTCATTTTTCTGTCCGGTTTGAGATTAAAAAAACTTTCTACTTAATAATAATAATAGTTTTAAAAAATTTTGTTGCAAAACGTTTTTGATTGCAGTGAAAACCTCGAGCAGCCTCTGTACAGCTGTTTCAGCCCTGTTTGGGGCTTCATCAGCAGAGACGTAGGATGTCGCTGTTTTATCTGTTCAATAATAATAATTTTTGTTTCGTATTAAAATAAATGTAAAAAACACATCACAAGAAACATATACATGTATTCACAAACATTTGTACTAAAAAAATCACTAAAATTCATTAACACAGTTACTAAAGAAAGAAATTCTACATAATAGAGCGTTCTACATAAAAGAATACACTTTAATTGTTTTTTGAAGATGTTAGTTGGAAGAACTTTAAAATCAGTTGTCAAAGAGTTAATTTGATACGTTGACAAATCGTGTTTTTTGTAGTCGAGTTAAATAAGTTTTCGGCGCTAGTAGAAATGAATTTAACATCGTTCCTGGATTATGTGCGTGGGATAGTTCGTACTGACGAAAGAATTCAGTGTAATTGGTTTTTACAAATAGGCAACATTGCATAATATACATGGTTGGTAATATAAGTATATTAAACTTTTAAAAAAGTCTTTACAATTATCTCTTGCTTTCAGGTTGAAAATAGCTCGAACATACTTTCTCTGGAATTTAATAAGAAGACGTTCAACTTTTGATGCGTGCCTCGAGAAGATGATGCCGTAATTTAATCTGGACTACACATATGCATAGTAGGCACTCATGACCACGTATCGGATGAAAGTATGGAACTCAAAGTCATTCTCATAAGCGGAGGCGTTACGTAGACGGTGTTCCGGTCGCGTAACTTACATTTGTTACCGCATATTCATGACTAAGGGTCGGACATTCTTAGGATATCTGGTAAAAACCAGTATAAAGATAAACGAAGCAGTGACGTAGATTTCAACATCACCGCTGAACGGTTTTTATGCCCGAGGCACTTTAGCCCTCGCGCTCATTGCATCAGAAGCAACCGTTTGATCTAAATTACTTATGTAACATAATTGCCTTTATAATTTCTTTCAAATTAATAATTATGAAAACATTATAAAAATATAATTCCTTAATATAACTTTTAAAAAGACTGGCATAATACATTTACTTCATAGCAATTATAACGCCGTAACTGCAAAAAGAATGCGAGTTTATTTCGGAATGAATCGGTTTTGTAAACAAGTTTTTACACCCAGTCGACCAGAACTGTAGTGGTTACTGCGTGCCGCATAGACTTCTCGGGCTTCGACTGGTTTATTGTTTTGTTTTTACAGGGTAGACGCGTTAAAGATTAGCACTTTTTCCGACTATGATCGCTTCAGCATGTTAGTAGTTCCTCGTATATTTAACGAAACCTTCCGCCTAAAATGCGCTTAGGCCTGTTCATAACATTAGTAGCCCGGCGCTTATGAACTGGCGGCGAGCATGCGCGTTGAATTCAAGAGATTAAGTGACCTTAAATATCCATACAAACGTCCTAAGATAGCTCATGACTGCTTCAATACCATCTGATCTTGAAACTACACGGAGAGCATACGTAAACTTTGATACTTTTCCAGCCACATCGTCTGAGATTGCCAGGGCAGATACACATCACTTTTTAGCCCGAGGAATGAAGCTTCTTCACCACAGGTAAAATTTCTTTGTTGTATACCTAAATTTTAAGGAGTTTTGCCGTACGCAAGGAACTACGATTTTTCAAGGTTTAATTTTAAATGAAGCTGATTCTTGTCCGATGAAGATTGTAAGCTATAAATCTATAGTGAAACGTTGAGCGAGTTTCCATCATATTTCTGTCCGTTTAAACTTTGTACGTTTAATTTTAAGTTATAATCTGTACACCATTTATGCAAGGAGGAAAGATTAGTTTCAAGATTATGTCGTCAGCAAAAAGTATTGAAAGACTACTACTTTAGGAATGTCGTTTACATAAAGAATGAAAAACAGAGGTCGTTGTGATATTTAGCCCATTCCGATTTTATTTGTTTACTGCTGGTGTCGTTTGTAATAACACGTTGCTTTTTGTGAGACAGGTATGATGCAATCCAATTTAATGTTAGACCTCGGAAACCCATGACTTCATTTTTTTGAAATAGAACCTCACCCTCCACACTGTTTATTGCACACATTGCTTTAGAGAAAAGATACCCATGAAACCGCATATAGCAGGACTTCTAGAATTAATGCTTTCCGAAATCTCTTGTGTTCATTGAAAAATTGCTCTTGTATGGATCGATTTTTGATGTATCCATTTTGAGATTAATGTAGTAAACTACATTTGTTTATGAAAGTTGTAATCTATTAAAAACAATATTCTCTATTATTTTTGATATATTGGAGATTAGAGCAGTCGGTCTATAGTTCCCAATTTCTGAGACATCGCCTTTTTTAAGAACAGGTTTAAAAAGAATGATTTTCATGTTCCTTGGAAATATGCCCGATTGAAAAAACATGTTTATAATATGAGCTATTGATTCTGCTAGGATTTCGGATCAGAATTGTAGAAGTGCTAGTGGAATTTCGTCGTCTCCTACTGCTTTTGTTTCATTCAGTTGCATTATGGTTTTCTTTACTTCTTCATAATAGATTAGATGTAGTAAAAAAGTGTGGAAATTTTTCAAGTCCTGATCTATAGGAATAATGCTTGTTTTGACGCTTTTACATATGTTTATGAAATAATTATTCATTGCCATAAGAATATCTACGTTGCTTTGATATTTGGTACTAGAGGATGACAAAGAGAAAGTTGATCTTTTAACTGAAGCACCTTGTACTTAACAACATTCCAAGGCACTTTGGTTTAATTTATTGCATTTGTAATGTAGTCAGAAAATGTCTTTTTCCTTGTTTCTTCTATTTTTTTCCTAAATTCCTGACAAAATGTTTTATAAGTCCCAAGATCTAAACTTTCATTCACATTCATTTGTTGTGTCTGTTTTCCAATTGGGAAACTATATTTTCTTAAGGATTTGATTTACAACGTATAAAAGTGTAGTAAAAAAAAGCATCATAGCCGTCGTCAACGTCCTGGATATTTGTTACTCTTGACCAATAGTTTTCTTGAGAATGTGTCTAATCTTAATCAATTATTTTGTGTAAAGTGAGTTTCACATGTAATATTATTTCTTTCTTTCAAGATTGACGTGTTTCAAAACTTAGAGTCTGTGTAAAGTAATCAATTAGAAAAGACTTGACAACACTTCCTTCCACTTCATCTAAATTGATAAATATGTTGTCTAGTATCGTCTCTGAGGGACTTGTTATTATGGTGGGTTCTTTTGAGCCCTGTATGCGATTATAGGATTTTATTATATCATCTAGTTGTTTAATGTATTGATAATATGTTTTACTTAGATCTACGGAGTGTTCTTTTGCTGTGTGCAAATATTTAAACCTGTAATATGTCACCATAAATGGCAACGATTGAACTCATATATTCTTAACAAAAATTTAATACTTTTCGAGAAAAATACAGGGGAAGATTTTCACTAAACCGTTTGAGAAATGCTGGCATAGCTAAAAGTGGAACGCAGTCGCCTGTTGAATTACGACCCGAAGCCGAAAATAAGTCAGTAATTCACTTGACCTTGTGCACGAACAATGTAAATCAGCCGCCCGGTCAGCTGGTCAATCAAAACATTTTAAACGCATTTACAATGTGCCTGGATTTATTAAAATAAATAAATGTAACTTCACTCCAAGTAATTACAACTTTTAAGTATTATTAAATTAAAAACTATTGCAATTCAAGAAGCTCCGAATATCGCATGTGGTTCGTAGTTGTCAAACAAATTAAAATTGTAATTTCTCATTTCATATGTATTTTTAATAGACTTATCTAAATTTTATATTTACTTTTTTCCACGGACGGTAAGTAGTAAAACTTTCCTTGCTAGCAGCGATAGCAAAAGTTGATTTACGTAAAAGGGAGAAGAAAAAACATTTTTAAACACGCTTCCCTAATTGGTGCATAAATTTTCGGATTTATTCATCGATAGTTGATATCGTAAAATAAATAAATGTAATAGGCGTCGTTGACCTAAATATTTTTTTCTCGAACATTTCAACAGTTCCTAACAAGTGGTACCTCCGAATTTTTTTGGCTGTGATATGGTAGCCACCAAAAAATACCCGCAGAAGGTAGCATTTCGTTGTTTTTTTTTTATTTGCACACAGTAAAAGAACAGCCTGTTTATTAAAGTCCCATATAAAATAGTGATGCAACCATTGGGAATTTTATATGTAATGAGCGATCGACAGAAAATCATTTTAATATTAAAAGTTAAATTATTAATGAGCAAATTTTAATATAATATGTGAAAATCAAAATTTAATTTGTCAGACAAACATTTTTAGATGATAGCTCTAATTTCCATTTGGCATTGACATTACTAGCTTAATATTTCCTAATTCATAATTTCAACATTTAATATTAATTTATTTCAATTAGAGGAGCGCACATGTTATTTTGGTAACACGTATTTTGTAATAAATTGTGTTACTGCTTATTAGAGATTCAAATTTGCTCAAATTTTTTCGCAGAACAAAAATTAATTTTTTACCATGTAAATCCCTATGGCAACGTTTAAAAAATGCACTGTAGATAGAATCTTTTCGATAGGTGCATGCTTATGTTTTCTGTAAAAAGTAAGTAAATGATCTGATACACCTTTATAATGTCTAAAATAAATCTTTAAAACTGCTGTTTAATTCTAGTTAATACATCTCTTAATTCATGAGGCATATATCTTGCATATTTTCAAATGTTTTTTTTCCGCATACACAGGATGTCCCAACAGTGCGTTCTCGGGCTATATCTCGATAACTACTGCAGATATAAAAAAAGCTTCAGGACATTTTTGTTTTAAAATTTAGAGGTTTACAAAATAAAATTATTTTCACCTGTACAGGGTGAATAAAAACGGCGGTACTGAATGCAACTTTTTTATTTCAAATGGCACATCTTATGTATGATATCAAATTTGAATTGCCCATAAAATTCTACACATTTTTTATGTACCATAATCTATGTCTAGTTCTAACCGTTCTGAAGATATTTAACATTTTATCTAAAAACTGTCTCTGGCAGTCATTATTTTATTTATTCATATATTATTTATTTTTAAGTTTAGAGAAAAAATTTTCGACACAGATGTAGTTGGTACTTTAGCTTATATTAATCCATTATTAAATGTATTTTTATAGTTACAGGGTGATCATGGTACTAAGCAAAATATTGGAAATTTCAAAATGACATAAGTCAAGTTTCTTAAATAGCATGCCCTATATTTTTATATTCTAAATTGTTCGTCTAATACAGTACTTTCGTTTTTGTCATACATGTTCTATACCTATCTGCAATATTTTTCGAGAGCCTTATATCCATTTGAGTTATTTCTTTTAAAACGTATAATTGTATAAGCTGGCTGTAGAAAACAGGTAAACTAATTATTAATGTCGGCTGGTTCATTTGTTTTCCATGGCCACGTTAGACGATTACTCATTTTAAAACAAATGATTCATAGGGTTCAAAAAAATATAGCAGATAGGTATAAGACATGCATGACAAAAGTACTGTATTAGACGAACAATTTAAGATATAAAAATATACAGCATGTTATTTAAGAAAATTGATTTATGTTATTTTAAAATTTCCGATATTTTGGTTAGTACCATGATCACTCTATAACGACAAAAATACTTTTAATAGTGGCTTAGAGTGAGTTAAAATATCAACTACATTTGTACCGAGAATCTTTTCTCTAAAGTTAAAAATAAACAAAATATAAATAAATAAAATAATGGCTGCAATCTACAGTTTTTAGATAAAATGTTAAATATCTTCAAATCCAATCCAAATTTGACACCATATATAGGGTGTGCCATTTGAATTACAAAAGTTGCATTCGGTACCGCTAAAGTACCAACTACATCTGTGTCGAAAATCTTTTCTCTAAAGTTAAAAATAAATAATATATGAATAAATAAAATAATGGCTGCAAGCGACAGTTTTTAGAAAAAATGTTAAATATCTTCAGAACGGTTAGAATTAGACATAGATTATGGTACATAAAAAATGTGTAGAATTTTATGGGCAATTCAAATTTGATATCATACATAAGATGTGCCATTTGAAATAAAAAAGTTGCATTCAGTACCGCCGTTTTTATTCACCCTGTACAGGTGAAAATAATTTTATTTTGTAAACCTCTAAATTTTAAAACAAAAATGTCCTGAAGCTTTTTTTATATCTGCAGTAGTTATCGAGATATAGCCCGAGAACGCACTGTTGGGACACCCTGTATTTTATCGTTTAAGAATAAATTAGTGCAAATAAAATTATCAACTCTACTGATTTGAAACATTTTTAGTTCATACTAAATAATATTATAATATTTTAAAAAACGCAATATTAAAAAAGATTTTTACCTCATTTGTTTGAGTTTCTTTGCCAAAACCAATATTAATGAAAGTTGCGGTAACCTACATTGTATATTTCGGATTAATGATGAACATGTAACAAAACATAATTATTTATTATACATACAGTTATTCCTAATTTTTTTTAATTAAACATTATCCAATCCAGTCTAAAGAAAATAGAAATACCTAGATATTTAATAAGATACACAGAACTTCAATATAGATGGAAATGAATTTTGATTTCGCCTTTATCTCCAAAGCCACACGCGTCACCAACCTCAGGATAATCGCATTTAACCCCTCTGTCACACCCGATGGAATGGCACAATTGGCTGCCGTCATGTACTAAATCCATCATCATCGAAAACAATATCCAATATTGCAAACGTAATAAAAATTATTTGAGTCGAGCATTGTTTTCTTTTATGGTTTCACCGAAACCCGAACTTTTCTTTCCATCTCGTGATAAACACCAATTTATGATTTATTCTGTTTGTATTTATTTGCGAAGGCTTTAACATCGAGATCGATGTTTTAACTATGTTTTTCGTTGCCTGTAGTAAATAAAAAGGATTGTATTGTATTCTATTTCGGTCGAATTGGACCGCTCGATTTCCGTCTGGATAAATTAGCTCCGCGGAAAATAAACAGAAGAACTTTTTTGGTTTCAATCTGCGTACGTTCAATGAATTTAGCAATTTTGCCGCCTGCGTTTTAAAACAAGGTTTTAATTTTATGGAAACCTGTAACACAAAATTGACATTAACTGAGCTGGGCTTCCATGATTTACATCCTACCCTATCGATAATCGCCGAGAGCACTTCTTGCTCTCGGCGTTTAAGCTGTTGTGGGAACCACTTTATACAATGTTTCACTTGCCGCGACACCGCAGACGCATTAAGGAAAAACTGTTTAATGCAAAGTGTGTTGTCATTTGTTTTCCGGAGAGGAAACTTTTCCGGCGTTCCAGCAAGTTTTGAAAAGTTTAACGACGTCTTATTTTTCAATGACTGGGAAGGTGCGGTTAATAAAATCTCGGCTGCCTCCTGCGCATCATATATTCAAAAATCTTGCATAAAGGAGACTACTTTAGTTGCAACGTTTTAATTTATCCATAAAGATGCACTCATTGACCTAGAACTTACGAGCTTTAAAGCTCAGCCTCGAGCTTAATTAACTCTCGAACCTATATTAACATGATACTTTGTTAATTATTAGAATATGTTGCTAATAGAAAATAATTAGTTTACATACTTGTTTAAACTATGTAGTCACTTTTATAAAATTCATTTCAATATTATTGTTTAATGATAACTTGGATATTACATATGATATGTAACGCCCCGCGCCCTAGGGCATTATACTGGATATCTCACAACCTACGGAGGAGATTAAAAGGGTAGCTAGGGGAGATCAAAATAAAGTTTTTTTCTTAATAAATCAATAACTAAAAATACCCATCCATAAAAAGGGATCAACTGACGATGTTGCTAATTACAGACCAATCTCCATATTAAATTCTACTTCTAAAATTTTCGAAAAAGCAATTCATATTAGACTGTCACATTTTTTTGAAAATCGTCATTACTTTTCTGAATTTCAACATGGTTTCAAGTCAAACCGATCAACTACTACAGCACTTCATGTTACACTTAAGAACACTTAAGAACATTTACGAAAGCTTGAACAGAAATTTTGTAACCGCGGCGATATGCTGTGATCTGTCAAAAGCTTTTGATTTGGTAGACCACAGCTTATTGCTTAGAAAACTTGAATTTTATGGTGTTTGAAGAGTTTCCTTAAATTTACTACGCTCGTATCTATCGAGAACAGCATGTTGATATTGCATATTTTGATAATTTTTTTCCTTATTGTCTTCCAAGACAAATAACGATGTATACTGATGACTCCTGCATATGTCTGCGTTCGTTAGATGTAGAACATTTAACAAACCAAATAAATGAAACAATCAAATTAAGTAATGAATGGATTCTAGCTAATAGACTCCTCTTAAATACTGAAAAAGCAAATGTAATAATTTTTTCAAATAAGTATCCTATTAATACCGTGCCTTCTTCTGAATCAACCTATTTAAGTTATGGCATAATCTTCTGGGGTCAATCTAATCTCCTCCAAAAAAAAATTTAAGCAACAAAAAGAAGTTGTCCGGATAATTGCCAATTTACAATATAGAGACACCTGTAGAGAAGATAAGCTGTTAAACATCTGGGTATAATGACTACAGTCAACCTTTATCTATATGAAATTATTCTCTATATTTTTAAAACAAAATACTGTGTTAAATGTAATAATCAAGCTCATGACTATAACACAAGATACCCCAACCACTTACGTCCTGACAAACCACATAATTGTCTTTATGTTAAATCTTTCCTTTTTAATGGAATAAAATACTTTAATAAGTTACCTGAGGAACTAAAGTCAACTGAGTCTACTTCAAAATTCAAGATCCAACTAAAAAGTTTCTTTAAAAACAAAGTCTTCTATACCGTAGAAGAGTTTCTTCCATTCTAGTGTAGAGTTTGCTACCTCAAGTTAGCCAGACTGTGGTACTTGTCGAACTTATCTTATCTTATTGTACTTTATAATTTTGAGACATATATTCTGGTCTTACCTGACATTCCAAATTATCTTTTGACTGTAATATCAGTGATATTGTACTTTTTAATTCTACGACGTATATGTTTCTGTCTTACCTGGAATTCCAAAATATTTTTAGATCAGTGATATTGTATTTTTTTTTAATTTTGCGACACGTATGTTCTTGTCTTACCTGACATTCCTAATTACCTACTGCCTGTAGTACATGTGATACTGCAAGTGATACTGTACATTTAATTTCGGTGCAAGTGTGTTCTACCCGACTGTGATATATGTGATTGTAACTGTAAATTGTAATATTGTAATTTTTGTATACGTGTTCTACGTTGTACATGTCAGGCACTGAACAATAAACTACTACTAATACTACAACTACTGTTCGAAGACACGGTGCTCGCCAAAAAGTCGAGATCAAATGGGAAAAATCAGTATTTTTCATTTTTCGAAAAAGTTACTGAGTGATTTTACTTATTTAGGAAACAACGTTTTTCGAAACGGTCAAAATCGTAAAATTGTTATTTCTCAGAAATTAATCTAGATTTCAGTAAGATTCTTTTAAAGTGTGTTAGTTTCAGCTTATTAAACAATTTTAAGGTCAAAAAAATTATTTGGTTTAACAACTTGCTTCAGATATTTGATTATTTACCGAAAAATAATATATTTGCTTTTCTTTATGTTTTTAATACAAGATGCCTTTTGGGAGAAATATTTTTTCAAAGATAATTATTAATATGTATTTAAATAACTGCTCTAAGTGTTCGTTTTCGATCACCTAAACCAGATGTTTCTTTATTTAGCTTACATGTTCAAGTCACTATCAAATCAAATTACTAAAGAGCCACTTTAATAACAGGACTTGACTTTAAATTACTTTATTACTATTATTATCACATTATTATCACTATCAAATCAAATTACTAAAGAGCCACTTTAATAACAGGACTTACCTTTAAATTACTTTAGAATATGAAACTGTTGTTTTGCTGTTGTATTATAATATGACTTGAGATTAAAGTTTTCGTTACTCGCGAAAACAACCTTTAGTAATTTTATTTTACAGAAAAGTAATTTATAGCCAGCTCATATTCGGCCTGCTTAATTGATTGAACAGTCGAACAGAAAAAAGTCTCATTTAGACTGTTGTAAAACAATATTTACAGAGTTTTTGTGAAAGCCAGTCATTAGAAGTCATTTAAATACATAGACATTAGTACCTTGCGTCCAAAAACATTAAAAATTATGTAAAAATATGACTTTTCGCTAAATAATAAAATATCTGAAGCAATAATTAATCTTCTTTATTATTTTATCCAATTATAAATCTTTAAAGTTTTCACCCTAAAAATATTAAATTCTGAAATTAAATTTTAGTAAGTGAAATTTTGATAGTATTCTAGAAATTGAAAAATTAATTTTTTCGGAAATGATTTTTTGGCCTAAATATTGTCCAATAAGCTGAAACTAACTCAAGTTAAAGAAATCTCTGTAACAACTGGATTAGTTTCCAGAGAATAATCTTTCGATTTTGACCATTTCGAAAAATTCTAGGAGCATTTTCTAACTAAGTAAAATTCAAGGAGGTTATGTTCTCAATTTTTTGCTGTTGCAGGGCAAGAGTTAAGCAAAGAAATTCTTCCCACCCGTATGAATATAAGTTTCCTGCTTTCCGCACCTTTTCCAATAGGGCCTTGAACATCCCCATGAATTTGACTGACTTATTATTAATAAATACTTACTGACTTAATATTAATAAATATTATAGTATTACTTCACAGATTGATCACTTGTACAACTTTCCTTTAAAATCTATTTTGAATGTTTTCCGCAGAACCAAAAACAAGCTTCTGAATAATATTATAGATCCAGTGATAACCGTATCACTTCCATTCTCTCTTCCGATTATTATTTTTCGCTGCCGCATGTAGGTCCCGTTTCTATAAATATCTAAAGTTTTTACAGTCTCTAAGTCTTAATATTTTTTTGAAAACTCACCTCAATCTTAAACAGTTATTTTCCCACTGTAAGGACCCCTCAGACCCTCTTTCCCCTGACACTTGCTGAGCTTCGTACATTGGTCAGACTGACAAGCTTACAAATTCAGCTCCACGAACATCTCAGATCCTTCAGGCTGAGTAAGAATGACTCCAGTTTCGCTTCTCATCTTTTACAAACCTCGCTAATTTTATTCCTGATAGTACTAATGTCATTTTACTACACAATTATCTAAAAGCAATCTCTCATCGTGGCGGAGAGTTTTGAAATTTTCCTTCATTCGGCTTCCTTACCTGACAAAATTCTGAATGAACAGACTGTATTTCCGAACACTATTTTTTCAAATCTTCAGATTTTTTAAAACCGTAACTCTCCCTTTCTTCGCGGCAGACGATCTCTTACCAAACTTTCTTTTAAGTTTTAGTGCTTTTTTGCATATTAAGTTGGTGCTCCTGCGCTCGCCCACGTGCACACACGTATGTCCATGTAAGTCCCGCTTTTCTTTTTAAAATTATAAGATTCTTTATTCTTTTATTTATAATTTAGGCACTTGAAAATGATTTATAATAAGCGAAACCATGCAAATAACATTTGATGCAGAGCGATATTGCAGTTTTCTTCGCTTAAGTAAAATGCACTTAGTATATCTGATAGGAGCTAAATACATAGATTTCCAGACAAGTAAAAATATTTTCGATAAAAGCTTTTTCGAAAAATCAAAGATACTGATTTTTCCCATTTGATGCCGAGTTTTTGACGAGTACCCTATGTTTTCCAGCTGTTGTGAATTGTATTTGTATCTTTTTAAGTGTTTCTTACACACATAAAAAAAAATTGGAATCTGCCTAAGCGGTGTTAAATGTGGATAAAGTTTTGCCTGAAAAATTGTTAATCCTTATATAATTTGGCCTTATTGATGTCTTTTCCCGACTAAATTGTGTCTAAGAGTGAGTGTTTACTCCAACAATGTTAAGCTCTACTCCTACTTTTACATGGTGAACATCGTAACTCCATTTTTATTAACTCCACAAACGTCAAAAAGTGTTAGAATTAACTCCAGATCGTTATCAGTGTAATAATTTAACATTAATTTTTTCATTTGACGCCGATTTTTGTGCTGACCCCTTCAAATGATGATTTACCAACCATCGCTTACTGTAATTGACGATTCACTAATCGTCACTATTAAAAAAAGTAGTAAAGAAGTGAAAAAGTTCGTTGCATAAATACAGGATGTTACAGAAAGATTGATAAATAAGACATATTTATTTCCGTTCAAATCAATTTCGAAATTAAAGTTGTTTCAAATATGCGTCTGTCCTATACTGCATCGAAAACAAAAAATAAGTAAATATCAAGTAAATATACAGTAACTTCATAAATGGCAAGAGTAGTTAAAATTTTAGGTTTAGAAAGCGCTCAATAGCTAACGCTAAGCGGAGTTTACTCGAATTACACATTTACCAAATTAGAAGTCGTTATTTATTTAAAAGGCCACGATTGTGTGAATAATACATTAACGGCAAGGAAAATCTATTAGGTAGGGGAAAATACACGATGACTCCTAAGTTGATGCTCTTTCTTAACTACAAGTGATTAGTGATTAGTATTTATTTTTTAATTTGAATTTATGAAAATGAAGAACATGTTAATTTGGAAAAAAATGGAGGTCAGCCGAACGAATAAAACGACCCTGCGCTTTTGTAGCATTCCAAGACACACTTCATTTTTATTTTAACAACGAAATTAATGGCTATAACATTCAAAAAATTCAAGAGGAATACATCGTTGAATTCAAGAAAAGATTCTTTATATTAAACTGAATGAGAAGAAAATATGTAGTGTATTTAAAGGAAAAGTTGACTGTCGCATTTAAAATTAAAAAAAAATGGAAATGTTATTGTTTTATGGAGTAGTATTTTTAAACTAGTCTTACGTAATTTTTCAACTATTAAAATCGGATTATTAATAATAGCATGTTGCGTTTTCCATAAAACACCCGCTATAACAAATTTATTTGAAAAGCCGGTATTTGGTTAACCATTATTTTTTACATTAAAATCATAAAATATACTGTGTTACTTCTAGAATTAAAGTTGTGTGTAAAGCAAATTATTATTAATATTAATTAAAATAATTTTTACGTTTTTATTCTGTTTGCTTTCATAGCAGCAGAGTCTAATCTTTTAGGGTTAAGGTTTATTTTCTAATAAATTCTCAAAAAATATCACTTAAAAATCTGTTTTATCAGCGGTATACAATTTTTCAAAATTTATAAAATAAGTCCATATAATTTTAGATTCATAATACTTGGAACTATCTGAAAAAAATGAATGCTAAAAGTACAGCACCTTCTGTTTATATATTTTTCTGTTTTTTTATAGAAAGTTAAGCAGTTGGGCTGAAACAGCTGTACAGAGGCTGCTAGAGGTTTTCACTGCAGTCAAAAACGATTTGCATAATTTTTTTTTAAACTTTCATTATGCTTTGACAGCAAGCATGGCCGCCTTGCATGGGGGACTTATTAGGAGCAAATCCGCTTCAATTTGTCTATCCTACTGCAATGTCAGGTCAAAAAGCGATCGTAAGATGTCGGCGCTATTTTATCTGTTAATAATAATAATGTTTATTAGATCGTTATACTTTTCATGCGAGAAAAAAAGAATAAAACAAACGATAAATATAAAAATAAAGGGGTAGGTAATGATCAAGGAATCCGAATCAGTATTTGGTTTGTTTTGGTTGATTTGTTGTTGATTTTAAAATATTTCATGTGATAAATACCATGAATTTATTTTAACATAAAACATTTCTGTTGTGTACGAATCTGAGAATCCATAGCAACGCTTACAATTTGTAAACGAAAACGTCCTTTTTAAAAAAAATTTGTGCAAATCGTTTTTGATTGCAGTGAGAACCTCGAGCAGCCTCTGGAGAGCTGTTTCAGCCCTGCTTGGGGCTTCTTCAGCAGAAAAGTAGCTCGACATTCTCACTGCAGACCAAAAACGACTTGCCCAATTTATTCGCAAATGCGATGTAAGAATGATGAACATATAAAATAGCGACATCTTACTATCGCTTTTTGACCTAACATTGCAGTAGGATAGACAAATTGAATTCAATTTGTCTATCCTTTCTAAAATCTTTCATTATGCTTTGAAAGCAAGCATGGCCGCCTTGCATGGGGGACTCATTAGGAGCAAATCCCTCTTCAATTTGTCTATCCTACTGCAATGTTAGGTCAAAAAGCGATAGTAAGATGTCGCTATTTTATATGTTCATCATTCTTACATCGCATTTGCGAATAAATTGGGCAAGTCGTTTTTGGTCTGCAGTGGGAATGTCGAGCTACTTTTCTGCTGAAGAAGCCCCAAGCGGGGCTGAAACAGCTGTCCAGAGGCTGCTCGAGGTTCTCACTGCAATCAAAAACGATTTGCACAAAATTTTTCTAAAAACGACACTACGTCACAACTCATGGACAAATTCTCACACCTTGACAAACTCGTGAGAGTAACAGCATATTGTTAGCGCTTTGCGCACAATCTCCTGATCAAAATTAAAGGATCCAAAACTACCCCCTCACATGGCGTGCTTACACCCATAGAGCTCAAACAGGCTACTAACACACTCATCAAGGAAGTACAGCGCAACACATTTTCCAGAGAACTGAATGATCTTCAACTCCATGGCAAGGTTCACTGTAAAAGCAGACTGCTATGTTTAAATCCTTTTTTGGATGCTGACGGTATAATAAGAGTAGGAGATCGCCTAAAACACTCAGAACTCTCTTACGAGAGAAAACATCCCATCGTAATACCGTCTAATCACACCTTCTCAAAATTGCTAGTGAGATCAGAACATCTTAAACAACTACATGCTGGAGTGCAAAGAACTCTTGCAGCAGTCCGATCAAAATATTGGCCATTATCAGGTAGAAGCTTAACACGAGAAATCATCCACAAATGCGTAACTTGCGCTAAGGCCAGCGCACCTGTTATGCAACAGCAAATGGGTGATCTACCCGCTGCGCGAGTAACACCAACGAGAGCCTTTATTAACTCAGGAGTAGACTATTGTGGACCGTTCCAGGTCAAAGATGGAACTGGACGACGTCTCCGTACAACAAAGGCCTACGCAGCAATATTCGTGTGTTTTGCAACCAAGGCAATACACATCGAGCTCGTCAGCAATCTTTCAACTGACGCGTTCATCAGCGCCTTAAAAAGATTTATGTCACGCCGTGGAAAGGTCTCCAATTTATATTCCGACAACGGAACGAATTTTGTAGGAGCAAATCGTGAGCTTAAGGCATTCAGTGATCTCTTCAAGGCAGAAAGCCAACATAAAATTGCCAACAAACAAACAAATTGAATTCAATTTGTCTATCCTACTGCAATGTTAGGTCAAAAAGCGATAGTAAGATGTCGCTATTTTACATGTTCATCATTCTTACATCGCATTTGCGAATAAATTGGGCAAGTCGTTTTTGGTCTGCAGTGGGAATGTCGAGCTACGTTTCTGCTGAAGAAGCCCCAAGCAGGGCTGAAACAGCTGTCCAGAGGCTGCTCGAGGTTCTCACTGCAATCAAAAACGATTTGCACAAAATTTTTCTAAAATCTTTCATTATGCTTTGACAGCAAGCATGGCCGCCTTGCATGGGGGACTCATTAGGAGCAAATCCCGCTTCAATTTGTCTATCCTACTGCAATGTTAGGTCAAAAAGCGATAGTAAGATGTCGATATTTTACATGTTCATCGTCCTTTTTAAAATAGAACCTGAGATGACAGCTGTCATGAATTTGTTCTGTTATTAGCCGCGTCTATCAAATTTAATTCAGTTTTCACTGGCATGACATGGGTAGAGGTGTTCCGCAGTCAACAAGTGCTGCATATCCCGTCAGGATCTAAGTGTACGGCACTGAATCACGTTGAGTGGGAGGCAGTTACGCATTCTGGAATTTGAAATAGTACTACAAGATAATAGCGAATATTTCAATTATCTTAGATACGCATATTCTAGTTTGAAAAAAATTGAACTTAAAACACAAGTTTTCAAAGATTTTCACTTGCTTCGCCTGAAAAATGTTCCCAATTAAAATGGACAAAACCAAAATTTGGAATTAGTTTCTATAGTAACATGAACGGCAATGTTTCATAGAAATATTAAAATAAAATTACCGTATATTTCACCACCTAATAATACTTTCAAGGACCCAAAAGACAACTTTCCGATTAATTTGTAAGTATAAAAAATCTACCTCGCATGTTCGTAATCTAAACAGACTCGATATGTCGTCTGTTATTCTGTTGTTGAAAATTTCTGTTAGCATGGAAAACCAAAATTCTCACCCCCAAACCTAAATAAACCAAAACTTATACTAAGAATTATTTTTCCTAAACAAACCTTAGGTATTTTTATATTTCCTTAGTTTTATTTACAAATTTAAATTCACAGAATAGCCCAGTGCATAATTTCATTTCCATCTTTGACATAATACGCACCGGATATTTTTGTAATCATCTTTACATTTGCGTGTTTTCTTTAAATCTGAATACCATGTAAAGTCAGGAACGTAGAAACAGCTCGTTAATTGTAAAAGTATTTAATCAGAATTTCTACTTTTAAAACCAAATAAGTATTACTTCAAAAATGAATTTATAAAGATAATTTCTACATCTAGAAAATTAATTAAAACTGTTTTCGCTGCTTATGAAATGTGAGTAATTTGCTTTTAATAAAGCATCCAAACCGAATGTAAAACGTCAAGTTATTTTTTTTTAATTTGTGTTCTTAAAGTTTTCAATTATTTACAAGTATTTACGTAAACAGAAAAAAGTTGCTTTCTGCTAATTGTTAGAAATTTCATGCTGGGCATTTTGCGCGGATCTTAGAAATTTGCCCTGTACTCAGATTTCTTTAACAAATTGACGTTATTCGGTTAATTTTAAGCGCAGTGTGTTATTATATGTTATTTTTAATGAAATTAATAATGACGCTGACAGTTGTATGCGCTACGATTTTGCTATTAATAAAATAATGTCTTTGCCTTTGCTCTATTTTTGTCATATTTTAATGCATTTTATTGCCGCTACATATCATAAAATCTAAAATTAATATTACTACTCTAATAAAAGTCTAATTTTCTCTATCAAGGGAAATAAAAAAATATAGACGTACGTAGCTAAGCTAGGTATATACAATACACTCGCGATCACAAGAAAAGGGACGTTATTTTGTCTTAGATAGTATTCAGCTTTATAAATGATAGTTCTAAGGTGACACGTCTTAAAATAAATGTTATAATGTAATAATAATAATCAAATTTCTAACTATTCAGTGAACTAAAAGAAAACCACTACAGTTTAACGCATGTAATGCCCGGTTTCTACAAACCCTTATCATTAGATAAGTTATAAATTCCTATAGTTCTAACATGGGTAAGCATAGCAATCTTTACTTTATCTAATGATAAAAGTTTCTAGAAACCGGGCATAAGAACTCCTATGAGATTGATTAGTTCTATAATTATTTCAGGTTTAAGAAACAGTTTTAGTGAGTACTACAGACATATCAGGTTTTGAAATATATTGAAGACATAATTAATTTATAGTTGGCTATACCGCCATTTCCATTGATCACAATAATAATATTTGGACGGTGACTACAGTTTTTTGTAATTGAAATTTAAAGCATGCCTAATTTATAGAAATACCGAAAAAGATGAAAAAATTCTATTCCTTCTCTCTCGCAATGTTTACATTTACTAGTTTTCTAATGGGTGATATTTGTTTTTATTATTATTATTTTTTTTGAAGTCGTCGCTTTTTGTACTGTCATTACTGTAAATTACAATATGCTCATCAAAATGTTAAACATCTTTACAATAAGAGCTGTATGTCTGCCAAAAAATACTCTGACAATATGTTTATTATAATTACGACTAATGAAATATTGTTACTCCATTTGTCCGTTTCTTTATTTTTAGATTTTTTTGGGTTTTTACGTTACCATAAAACAAGATCTATATACAAGGTCTCCCAACTTGAGTGGCCTATTAAAAGTTCTCGGGGAAAGGAACATATAAATATTCTGAAAATTAACACACTGCCCTAGGAGAAAGCAATCTTTCAGACAAAAGTGTTTTTATTTTACATCACTTATTATACAGGCTGTCCACCGAGTGCTGCGGTCTTCTCTACCGTCTAAAGTATACAAGATAGAAAAGAAATTCAAACGAGCTGAGGTGTAACTCAGTCAGTTCTATTTTGTAAAATTATTTTTGGCTATATAGGATGTTCAGTAAATGAGAGCTATACCAAAGTTATATTGTTTTAAAAGGAACACCCAGTATATTTTTACATATTTCGAAAATACGCATAACGAGTAGGTAATAACCAAAAATTTCGGAAGTTTTATTTAAGAACTTTTAAAATATTAATGATAGTGTATAAAAAATTGCTCTACTTTGAGCTCTTATAATTTGATTATTTATTTACACTTCATTGCGAATTTTTGTAGGTAATCAATACAATATCTCATCTACAGAAATTTCATAACAGATTCAATCTAATAGTCAATATGTGTACAGGGTGTTGAGATTTGAGAAAGTTATTTTTTCTAAAAATTTTCAAGTGGAACACCTTGTATGTCTAAACTCTTGTGAAACACTGCCTTAATGAGCTTTCATAAAACACCAAATGATTTTGTCTAAACTGAAGAAATCGCGAGACAGCAATGATATATATTTTTTTCTTTCAATATTAACGTTATTTAGCCTTTCCGTCTGGTTTTTCTGTTTCAGTTAGATGATAAATCAATGAATACGTTCTATTTTGAGGTCAAAGTAATTGAAGATGTTCCTAACTAATTCCTATTTTCCTTTACTTTGAAAATATTTAAATAATTTTATTAAAATAACTTAAAAAAAATAAATTTCAAATTACGTTGCCGTTTGCTAGAAAATAGGAAAACAGTTGCCATGAATTTTTAATTGACAGAACAATTGTTTAGATTAATGACACACATTAATAACAAAATGGATTTTAATAATGAAAAGTTATACGAGATGACACACCTAATAGGAGAAAGCAACCAAAACTCTCTTTTGGCGTCAAGATTATTAAGTAAGAAGTATCTACAAGAAGCTAAAAACCAATTTGAATATTTAATATAAATTTTCTGGATCCAATGATGCCTTGTCATTCTTAATTTGTTCATTGTTTTCTGTTATTTTCTAATTTAATACTTATTATTCTTAATTTGTACATTACTTTGTTATTTTCTAATTTATTAATTAAATTAACTTATATTTGTTAATTTTTCAACAAAATAAAACAGAAGAACCGGTTGAAAAGGCTAAAAAACTTCAATATTGAAATTTAAAAAAATGAGTAATTGCTATTTCGCGATTTTCTCAGTTTGGACAAAAACATTTGGCGTTTTATGAAAGCTCATTAATGCAGTGTTTCACAAGAGTTTAGACATATAGGGTGTTCCATTTGAAAATTTTGAGAAAAATTAACTTTCTCAAAACTCAACACCCTGTACACTTAATAACTAACAGATTGAATCTGTTCTGAAATTTCTGTAGATGAGATATTATATTGATTACCTACAAAAATTCACGATGAAATATAAATTAATAATCAAATTATAAGAGCTCAAAGTAGAGCGATTCTTCATACACTATCATTTATATCTTAAAAACTCTTAAATAAAAGTTCCGAAATTTTTAGTTATTACCTACTTGTTATGTTCCATTTAAAAAAATATTACTTTGGTATGGCTCTCATTTACTGAACACCCTGTATAGCCAAAAATAATTTTAGAAAATAAAGCTGACTGAGTTACACCTCAGCTCCTTTGAATTTCTTTTCTATCTTGTATACTTCAGGCGGTAGAGAAGACCGCGGCACTCGGTGGACCGCCTGTATATACCGGAAGTCGCCATCAACTTTCTTATTTTAAATGGAATGCTATAAGTTTTATTATAACACCTGATTCTAGACGCTATTCCAAACAAAAGTTGTTAGGGCTTCCATATACTTAAATGTAACATTTTTTAAGATGTCGTCGAATTTCTGAAAAAAAATATTTCGGTGTCCTTTCATTTAAGAGAATGTATTTACGATACTTTCAAATTTCAAAATTCAAGCTGCCTCTCGTTTGAAAGAATAATCATTGAAAAATTCTACTAACCAAATCTCCGTTTTCGTAAATGGAACACTCTGTATATTTTTGCTTGATGAGATGCAGAATCAAGTTCTACATGGATTAGTAGTAGTATTCCCTACACCTATTTTCATTAGTTTTCTTGTATCAAAAATTGTTTATTTTATTGTGTTAATTAGTGGCATTTATACAGTTATTCGCATCTAGTTTTGAAAAAAAAGCAAATATTGAATTCCCATTTCTATAAGAAATAAATAATTGCTAACCAAAGCATTATTTCGCCCTACGTCTCGGAAAAAAGCTTTAGGTAAATACATATCGTAATACTTACTATTTTCATAAACAAGGGTCTTAAAAAAATAAGTAGACCTATTTCCAAAAACAATTATCTTTGTCAGGCTAACATTTTTGTTTAAAAAAGCAAAAGTAAAACTTACAATTGGTAAAGTGGTAAAAATAATTAAACAGTTTTATTTATTATTCTCGAGTCCCTATGATACAATCGTAAATACTATATAAAATTTGCAAATAACTGAAACAAGAGTCAAATCAACTAATAAATATTTACAATAGTAACCTATCTCTCTCACTTTGTAGAAATTTTGCATAAAAGATACCATCGGGTCGTAGTTTTTGAAGATTAAACATTACGGTTCCTTTTTATTTGTTTTGTTAGTTTTATTAATTTCTTTGTTTTTATCTTGTACATATCTGTTAATATAGCTTGTAAACAAATAAATATTTTTGTTTTATCGACTCTTACTGCGAAAAATTACCATAATTTTACCAAAATATGCCACTATAAGAAATAATAATTGATAACAAGAAAACTAAAGGAAATAGGTGTAGGGAATGCTAATACTAATAATGATGTAAAAATACACAGAGTGTTCCATTTACGAAAACTGAGTTTTGGGCAGTTGGACAGAGCAAGGTTCGACACCATATTTTGACCAGCCTATGAATTTTTCAATTTTAACTAGAATATGATTTGAAAGACTGAACATTATTCTCTCAAACGATGGGCAGCTTGAATTTTGAAATTTAAAACTGTTGAAAATACATTCTCTTAAATGAAAAGACATCGAAATAATTTTTTTCAGAAATTCGAAGATATCTCAAAAACCGTTACATTTTTTTTATTTTTTTTTATCTGTGGTGTTTACCCAACGGGGTCCTAAGTCATAGACTTGTCAGGACTCAGGAGCGGGGGAGTGTATTTTTGTGTGTGTAAAGTGTTCCATGGCTTTGTTACTACAAACCTCCTCGCCGTTGAAGGGGAAATAGTGTTGAATTTTCTCCCCAACACTAAAGGGTACCTGAAGTGAATAACAACCCTCGAGAAATATCTCGAGCAGATCCGAACCCACGACCTTACGATTGTAAGGGCGGTCCCTTACTACTGGACCGTTCAGGCGTTAATAAAGACATAAACTAAACTTAAGTTCTTTTTTAAGTTTGGGAATAAATGATGATCCCCGCAAAAGTTTCGTATTAAATTTTTTGAAACGAATATAAAAAAAAAACACTAAACGACATAATACAAGATTTTGTGTTACACATTAGCTAAACTACTTTCAATAATATGTTATATACGGCCCAG
The DNA here is from genome assembly GCA_036172665.1 of Prosopocoilus inquinatus. Lineage (NCBI taxonomy): Eukaryota > Metazoa > Arthropoda > Insecta > Coleoptera > Lucanidae > Prosopocoilus > Prosopocoilus inquinatus. The sequence goes on from CM069870.1 coordinate 51,457,259, forward strand.
TGATCTCTGAAAAATAAAAAAAAATTATCGTAATTATTTTCTGACCTATCGAAGTTGCATTCAGTATAGGAAAATTAGTTTTCAAAATAACTGCGGTAAATTTTCAATATTCGGAACAAAATAAGCAGTGGCAAAACATGCAACACGCCAACGAATATTTCTGTCAAACTTAGAAACAGCAGTCGGAAATACAGTAATTTCACAGTCGGAAAAAGGCGAAACATTCCAACGCCTCCTACGCCCATTGAGTCATTTATTATACCTGTACATGAGACCACACTTTTAATAGCTGCACATTTTTTCACCAATCTACTTGTCAACTCAAATTGTTCATGTTCTAATTGCGACGAGAAGTCGATAAATTTTTTATTTTAAATAATGTCGAATCTTATAGACTTATTTTCTATAAGATGCAAATCGTACATTTATTCTCAACAAAGAACAGGACAGGGAGGCGTTTCGTTTCTGGAATTCTTTCGTACACAAAGCAATATTTATCAAAAATTATTCTGCGCACGACCATAATACTGACATAATTAAAACTTTTATTAATCAATCTCTCTACATACGGATGCCTGGAGGAACTCTCTGATCTTCATTGGTTTGAAAATTTTCAATAAACTACCATAGAATACCAAAAATCAAAATTCATTCAGTAGATTTAGATCAACTTTCAAAATTTCTTTATACTTTTATATTTCATGTAACTAAAATGTCGTCAATGAAGTAATATACCTCTTCCTTGAAATAAATTTTAGGGGGAGGCTAAAATAGGCTGAAAACTATTTTCTTTAGCGATTTAATTTTAGTTTAATTGTAGTAATATCAATAATAATAATAGTACTCGCTTGTAATATAAACAGCCAGATAGAAGATATCAGGCAATTTGCAGTTAGGAGGTATTGTTAGTATCCCGGCAGCAGCCTAATCCCAAAACATTAGTATTAGGTGAGCGATACGAGGGCTGCTGGAAAAGTTTCTGGAAACGGTATGAAAAAACGCGTATGAAATTTGGTAAACGGTATCATTATTCTTCGAAGCATTCCCCTTTGACGTCATACGCTCGAACCAATTTCTAAAGCACGTTTTCCATTCTAAAGATGGTACCTCAGAAACCGGTGGCCGGAATGTTTCAACCGCTGCTTCAGCCGACGAAAATCGCTCACCACGCATTTTATTTTTGATAGTTGGGAACAAAAAGAAATCATTAGATGATAAATCAGGTGAATATGGACAATGAGTCATTAATTCAAAATTTTTGTCGGACAAAAAATCAACTGTTTGACGAGCTGAGTGAGAGCTGGCGTTGTCGTGTCTTATTTGATCGATGACTTCCGGCAAACAAATTGTAGTATACCAATCGGCATTCACGGTTTTTCGATCCTCTAAAGCCACGGTTGCTACATGTCCAGTTAAACCAAAGAAACAAGCAATCACTTGCTTCGCAGCACTGCGTGAACGGACAACTTTTGTTGGTTTTGGTTCATTTTGAAATACCCAAACGGTAGATTGTTGTTTACTTTCTGGCTCGTACGAATAGATCCACATTTCGTCACCAGTAACGATGTTATAAACTAAATTTGAACGACCTCCACTGAATTTCTTAAGCATTTCTTCGCACCGTTTGACACGATCCCGCTTTTGCGCTTCCGTTAAATTGTGTGGGATCCAACGACTGCAAAGCTTTCGTACGTTCAAATGATCATGCAAAATCTGGTGTATTGCTTTCATGTCAATGCTTAAGAATGCTTGAATCTCACGGTATGTCACATGTCGATGTCGCTCAAGCATTTCACGCACAGCATCTATATTAGTGGCAACAACAGATGTTGATGGACGACCTTCACGAAATTCGTCACTGAGAGAGGTACGTCCACGCTGGAATTCGGCAAACCAATTATAAACACTGCTCTTTGATGGTGTTTCATCTCCAAAAGCCAAATGAAGCCGGTGGAGGCATTGTTTCGGCGTTAGACCACATTTGAAATCGTAAAAATCATGGCACGAAAATTTTCACGCGAGATCTCCATGTTTACACAAAATTACTTTTTCTCAAATGCTGTACAAACAAAACTAGTTCACTTGGATAGGAACTGTCAATAGAATTATAGGCGAAAAATAGTTGATAAACGCTAACAATTCTAGACCTACTAGATTCCAGAAAATTTTCCAGCAGCCCACGTATTGGAATGATGTGCAGTGAATATGAATATTTTTACTTGAGCGTTTAATGAGTTAATTTTTTCTATTAGTTTTATGACCTTCAAAATCTTATTTATTACGTCCGTATTACATTGTATCGAAAGCCGCCCTCAGTCAATTAACAACCGGTATTGATCTTTTCCTTTTGTATATTTTCCTCCTACTTTTGCTTTGAATCTGTCTTCCCTCTGCCTTGAATATACCGTGATTTTATTTTAACATGAAACATTGCTATTCGTATTACGAATAGCTAACAATTTTTTAAAATATCGTTGCTTGATCGTCGTCGTTGGGGTTTCGGACGATACTCGTATTCATAGTTGTAACTTAGAAAATCCTTCAGATCATCTTACGTAGTTTATCTTATACATTTAAGAATAAAGTTTTTTTAATCTTGAATCGGACAGAAATATGATGGAAACAAGAACCAACTCCAATTATACATTTAAGGTTGTCTTAAATTGCCACGTTCACACATAAGTTTAGACCGCGCGAACTTGAGCTCTCTCGCTTCATTCGTGCACCTACGAAATTTTTTGGCTGATACGGCAACCACCCGAAAATATTCGCAGAAGGTAGCATTTCACGTACTTATACTGAGATTTTTTTATTTGCACAAAGTGAAAAAAACACCCTGTACATCATCAGTGTATATCTTCTTTCTTTATAGCCTTTATGGGTACGCAAATTCAAGAAGGTAGCCGTAAAATCTTGTTAGAATTGTGAACGTGTATCGCAGAAGTTTGCTAAATAGCAGCTTCACTTAAACTGAAATAGTTGCTTCTATGGCAAAGTAGAAACTTTGTACTTTTATATATACAGGGTTGGCGAATAGTGCGTATTCAGTAGATATGGCCTATATTAATGCAGATTTTTAAAATCTGTTTTCACTATTAATTACCTATGGTACAGGTGCATGATATCAAGTTAATTACAATTATACAGAGTGCTCCGTGTGGCTGTTCCAGACCAAAGTTATGTTTTCTTAAATGGAACATACTATACCGGATGTCCCGCGCCATGTGCTCACCCTTCTAGAATTTTTATTTATTAATCGATTAACCTGAATTTTGGAGGCAATAAACTAAACAAAAAATGGAATTTTTCGACGTACTTATAGTCGTCACAGGACTTCCGGTTTCGCAGAAAGTGATATCAACTTTCTTATTTTAAACGGAACATCCTATATATTTTTATATATTTAAAATCTACGGACCAATACGAGTCCGAATATGCATCAACTGTTAATTTTGGTTTCCATGACAACGAAAAAAAAACTTTTTTATTCTTCAATCTAGAAAGCTATGAATCGCATCTTTTCGATCTAATGCGATCAAGTGTTTCGAGAAAATCACTCCTTTGATGGTATTTTGATTTTTTACATTTTTACAGTATTTGAAATTTTCATTAGCTCTTAACTCATTTTCTTCGATAGAACGTCATATGTTTCTTAGCTTAGTTCAACAGAACATTTATTTCTGAGTACGCTGATACCAAATACGTCATATTTTCTTTGAAAATAATTTAAAATAGAGCATGTCTTATTGAAATTTTACACTCCCTTTATTTCAAATGACTTTCAAAGAAAATATGACGTATTTGGTATCAGCGTACTCAGATAAAAATGTTCTGTTGAACTAAGCTAAGAAACATATGAGGTTTTATCGAAGAAAATGAGTTAAGAGCTATTGAAAATTTCAAATACTGTAAAAATGTTAAAAATCAAAATACCATCAAAGGAGTGATTTTCTAGAAACACTTGATCGCATTAGATCGAAAAAATGCGATTCATAGCTTTCTAGATTGAAAAATAAAAAAGTTCTTTTTTCGTTGTCATGGAAACCAAAATTAACAATTGGTACATATTCGGACTCGTAATGCTCCGTAGATTTTAAATATGTAAAAATATATAGGGTGTTCCATTTAAAATAAGAAAGTTGATATCACTTCCGGCGAAACCGGAAGTCCTAGGACGACTATCAGTACGTCGAAAAATTCCATTTCTTATTTAGTTTATCGTCTCCAAAATCCAGGTTAATCGATTAATAAATATAGATTCTAGAAAGGTGAGCACATGGCGCGGGATACCCGGTATATTATGGTTTATTTCTCTTCGTCTCTAAGAGTAGATAAATTTATTATGAGGATATTATGTACCTAAACGAAATAGTTTTTGAGATATTGACGTTTAAATGTGTAATTAATGTGTGATTCGTAACTCCGATGTTTATTTTACTCGGTTAGTTTAAATGGAACACCCTATATTTAATGACTGAATTTAATAGGTCTTTGATTAAGCTTGACAATGATATAAGGTTCAGTACGAGTTACACAACAAGCCTACAGTAAGATGTCAAATTTGTAAATTCATAAAACAGCATTATTCCATCTTCTAATGGAATATTTTTTCTATAATATCCTTGGTTTTAATTAGAAAATCTGTATTGAGTCTGTTTCTAGCTTCTAGTCTGTTATAAATAACACTCATTTGATTTATGACATCACAGACAATATGCATACGTAATTTTTATTTTACCAACATTGCTTGATTATTTTAAGTAAGGTTAAGTAACGCTAAGGAATGCAACAAAGAATAATAACAATACCAATGAAAATAAATGTAAAATTATAACCATAATAATAATAACAACTGATTTAACATTAACAACATAAAAAAATTTAAATATGATAACCGTGGTGCTCTTCACATCGTTTTCTATGACAAGGAGATTGATTCACATTTAAATCAACTGTTATAGTTAATTATATTATTACTGTTATTTTTATTGGTATCTTTATTGGTATTGTTATTGTTGGGTGTTATCTTATTTAAAATAATCAGATAGTGTTGATAAAATTAAAATGTTAGGAATTAAGCATAAGTTTCGCATGCAATGGTACTCACACTTGGAGGGGAGGGAGGACACCCTCAGGCGTGGATTCGATCCCCACTACCAGTGCATGTTCTATGTGAGAGATGGTATTTTCATCTGTCGGTTATTGTTCGGTTGAATTTGCTTCGAACTGGTGTTGCTGCATTTCCCTGGTTAGTAAGGCAAAAAAGGTAAACATGTAGTAAGTCGGTCGCAGTCACAGTTAATGATCATAATTACCAACCATTACATCTCTGCGACAAACCAGAAAGCTTGGAGCTTGGGTGGTATTAAATAAAAGTAAGCATACGGTTTCTTTGTTACAGATCAAATAAATGTAAATTCTTAACAGACTAAAAAGTACAAATAGTCTCAAAACAGATTTTTTATTAAAACCAACTAAATTACAGACAAAATATGCCATTCGAAGATAAAATAAATGCTGATTTATGAATCTACGATTTTGACGTCTTACTGCGTGTAGGCTTGTTGCGTAACACATACTGAACCCTATATCATTGTAAAGCTTAATCAAAAACCTATTAAATTCAGTCATAAAATATAGGGTGTTCCATTTAAACTAACCGAGTAAAATAAACATCGGAGTTATGAATCAGCCTGTGTCAAATAATAGGAATATGTTCGATACGGAAATTGTTTTTCTGTTACATAGAGGTTATGTAATGTTACTGTAAAATTTAAATGCCGAATTTTAATAAACATCTAATCTGTAAAACATCAAATAATACCATTTTTCTACATTTAAACGTCAATATGTCAAAAATGGTTAAGTGTAGGTACATAATTTTCTTATAATAAATTTATCTGCTCTTAAAGACGAATCGAAATAAACCATAATATACAGTATGTTCTATTTAAAATAACATAACTTTAGTCTGGCACAGCCACACGCAACACTCTGCATAATTGTAACTAATTTTAAATCATGCATCTGTACCATAGGTAATTAATAGCGAAAACAGATTTTAAAAAAATCTGCATTAATATAGGCGCTATCTGCCGAATACGCACTATTGGCCCACCATGTAGTAGTATCTGCTAGTGACGCGTAGTAAGTACTACTCTAATATAGTAAATATTTCACTTTTGAAGTAGGTGCTTAAGTATTAGCATGTACTACGTTTTATGCATACCATCCATCAACAAATTATTTTATCAAGCCAGTTTATTTTTAATAAAGACGATGAAAGTGAAGAAAAAAGCTGACTAATGGGTGATAATTATTTCCTTGATAGTTAAAAACATGCATAATTTACGTATTAAATTTGAAATTTACAAACTTTTGCTGCTACACATAATTACTAATTACTAATTTTTCAGTTGTGAACGCTTACATTGAATAATTTTGAACATATTTGTGCGTTACGTAAATCAACTAATTGAATGTATTAATTACCGGGTTGTGAATGTAGTTTTTATATTTTACACTGTACCTAAGGCTTCATTTTACAGAAAAACTTTAAATGCAAAAGCTAAGGTTTTATGCCTATTATCTTTAATCGTTTGTGAGATATTTTGAAGTTAGAATATCTATGAACAAAAATTTAAAATTTTTCTTTATTATTAATAATTTAATGAAATTGGATTGAACCTCCTAAACACAAGTTTCTTAAAACTATACAGACTGTCAAAAATATTTCGGCACTATTGCTAACTTTTTTATTATGATAGTTACAGATACGGTTAAATTAGCAAACTAGTAGTACCTTTTGCCCTGATTGCAACGATGCAATTCAAGAAAACAATTGAACATCGCGTTTATGAAATAAAGGGATAAGAACACTTTTTTTAAATGAAACATCCTCCATATTATTATTATATAACCAGTCGATAGAGAATAAAATTCTGAATTAAAATTGCTCTTTATCATTTTTTCGGAAATTGATAAATAAAGAAGATATTTTGATTTTTAAAAAAATTCATTAAGATGGCTGTATTTCAAAAATAAAACATTTGAACAGTGTATGTATGTGAAGACATTAATTTTGGTTTATTTGTTTATTATAAAAGGTGTTTTTGTCGGAGTTTTGTAAAAATCTTTTAATAACAAGAATTTTCATAAGATGCCTATTCTGGCCCAGAACCGAAATCGTTTTTGATTGCAGTGAAAACCTCGAGCAGCCTCTCTACTGCTGTTTCAGCCCTGTTTGAGGTGTCGTCAGGACTGAAACAGCTGTAAGAGGCTGCTCGAGGTTTTCACTGCAATCAAAAATGATTTGCAACAAAATTTTTAAAACTTTCATTATGCGTTGACAACAAGCACGGACGCCTTGCATAGGGAACTTATTATATAGTAAACCCGCTTCAATTTGTCTATCCTACTGCAATGTCAGGTAAAAAGGGATCGTAGGATGTCGCTGTTTTATCTGTTCGTCCATGGTTGATAGAGTTGCAATGTGTATTTGAAGGCTGCCTTGATGGGCGGAGGGGACAGAGTGTGCGCATCTCGTTACGTCACGTCACGTGATGAATTCCATTGGGCATATTAACGAGATTTCTGCGTTATTTGATCAATGGGACCATAGAATTGATTCAATTTTTAGTGAATTAGATTAAGCTTTAGGAAACAGATTAAAACTCCCTCTATTTACTTCACTGTGACGGATAGACATTTCGTGTGACGTCACGAGTTACTTTTGCGGGGAGGAAATTTCAAACTGCATATTAAATAGGAACGAGGCAACCTGCTAGATGCAATATCAGTTTTACCAACCTTGCTGTTCATCGTTAAAATATTGATATCTTAAAGTCAATTAAATCACGAGCGGCTCTTCCAAATTTCAATATAACATATTTCTGTAACCAGAGAACTTATGTTTCATATTAGCAAACAATATTCAGACTTTTCTGTTAAAAATTAAAAGATAGTAGGCATAAAATTTTTGCATTTAAAATTTTACTCTAGCTGGTAAAATAGGCTGCAAAATATTAAAAGACAACTGAACTTCAATCACTTTTCAGTCATTTGCTTTTAGCTGAATTTCAGTCTGAACACTTGTTATTTCAGTCAGGTTTATTCCTCTGTTGAACCATTTGCATTCAACTAAAATATGAGGTATAAAAGTGTTACTTCCAGCATTTTCCTCTTCAATGATTGCAATTAACTGAACTATTCCTTGTTCACACGTCAACTCAGCACTTTAGATTTCTCTGTTAAACCAGTTGCAGAGTTGAATTGTAGACTGAACAAACTTTACTTCAACCCACTTGTCCAAAAACTAGACTAGATAAATGAAGTTTTAACTATTTTAAAGTTGAATATCTTGATGGCGTCCAATAAATGTTCAACTTGTACTTGAATAATATGAGCTAATTAATTACCATAAATTAACTATAAAAAAGATAAATAAATTTGAAATACATTTTTATCTTTTATAATATAAATTGTTATTTTTTGAAAATAAATTTTCAATAACAAAAATGTGCCGGCCCAACCATTACACACAGTGTTTACAAAGTGCAGCCAGCGATCTTCCCTACCGTCGAAAGTAAAGTTTTCATAAGTAGTCTCTTTCATTTTAAAGAAACTGGTCTTCAGTGACATTATTAACACACAAGTGTTCTATTGTGAAATGATTGTGATTGTTATGTGCAGCGACATGTGTCATGTAAAATTGTTTAAAATCTAACTCACCAGACAAGAGACGATATATTTAAATTGTGACAAATCATCAAATTTTTGAACGATATTGACTACTATTTTTTTTGCTCATGAGTGCAGCTACATAAACTTTTCATTGCCCATGAACTTGAACTAATTACACACGAGAAAAAAGGCAAAACCAAATGGAACTTGCAATAATAATTTCCGATTAGGAAAGTAATGTAATGTAATTTGAAAATATAGTTTAAAGTAAGATGTGGTTGTGGTAAATCATTTCAAATCCCAAATGAACCATGCTTTACTGATAGGCAAATTTATTGGACTTTGAAACAATTCAATTATAGTAAAGTAGAAATGATATAAAAAAGAAAAGACTTTAGAAGAAAATCTCAAATATAAAGAAAAGATACGTGACTCTGCGGGGTTACTTTATTTTAGTGGTTAGAACGCTCGGCGCTAAACCGTGTGGCACAGGGTTCGATTATCGAAAGTGATATAATTTCTCTGTTTTCTTTGCATTAATTGACTTTAGAAAAAGCTGAAAATATAAATTTCATTTCCCTTTAATTGCTGTTGTTTCGTAAATCAGATTGTTTACCTCTGATAAAGCAAACAATCTGGTTTGCAAAAAGTCAAGACTAAAGGTAAACAAAATTTATATTTTGAGCTTTTTCTAAAGTTTTTTTCTTTTCACATCATATCTGCAATTTATAATAATGACGAAGCTATCATAATGTAGTAAATCGTTGAGTATCTTTTCCAATTTTAACAGTGTCAATTTAAAGTTTAAAACTTTTTCTTACAATTTTCATCGAACAAGGGTTGACTTCAAATGAAAGTAAAATAGTATACATTTCTTTTATAACTGTATATTGAGCATATTTTTTTTGTAAAATTCAGTGATTTTGATAGCTTAATATCTTTAGAGTAACTAAAAATTATTAATATGGTGTGTTGACTTTCTTTTAAATTGGCAGTTGATTTTTCATTTTCTCTAAAAGCACTGCTCAGACGCGAACTACGGAAACTAAATCACGTAAGTGAAAGACACATGTCCACTCTTGTTACGTAGGTCATCCGTAAAATTGTCTCCCTCGTTCTAGACCCGAATGTGGATGCAGAGCACATGTAGTATGTGTCAACGTAAAATTTAAAGGATTGCATTGGAAGAAGTGAAGCAGTTTCGAGTGTAAGAATTTTCCTTCTTTTGTGAGGATTATTTAAAACTACAAAAGTACAATATACGTATTAGGTGCTTGTAGCAATTTAGTTTGATTAAAACACATCATAATGATTTTATAATTTTTTAAATATTACTTCTGATTTTAAATCTCTATAGATAAAAAATTATTAACGACGAGAAACGTAATCCCTTTCAAAGGTATAGTATACTTATAGTAGTATATAGAAAAATTTTGTGCAATCGTTTACAGTAGTATAGTATAAAACCTGGAGTCTGGAGCTAGTAAGTACAAAATAAAATTCACACAAACTTAATTGTTTTTCCTTTTAACATTATATTCTAATTTTTTGAAACTTCTGAAACATTTCTTAAAAAACATTTGTATAAATTTATTTATACCTAACATCAAGCCCGTTTTATTTTATTTTATTATTTTTCACGTATTATATACCGGTATTTGAATCAAACTGACATAGAAAGTCAATAAGAACAACTAGCCCAGATAATCGATGATTGAACGGAGTACCATTACGTTTTGAGGAAAGGAGCTAGAGGTTAGAAGGCAATAATCCTACGATTTATGAGCTACGGGTCTACTTAAAAGATGTCATTGAAGAATATTTAATTAATGCGCAATACAAAATGCTTTTAATTATTATTATTATTTCTTGTTCTTTTACATTCATTTATTATTTGTTTAAATTCACGTTCATTTTACTGTAGGCGAAATTATAAAATTTATAAATATTATTAAATTTAAAGAAATGCGTTTCGACAAATTGTGCGAAAATAAATTACTCCTATACAGTGTGATTCAGAAAAGTGTCCAACCTAGAAGCGTATTCACTAAGGTCATGCAAGGTCAAGGAATTTCAAGAAATTAAATCAACCTCCTTTGAATCCAAATTGAAATCATGATTAATTTCTTATGTACAGGGTGTTCCAAACGTCTGGAAAGTCCAAAAATGCCTCTTTAAATACATTTTATCAAGAAAAGGTCTGAACAAAAGTTGTGTAGGTTTTCATTCTGCATAATCTAAAATTATTTCTAAGTATACAGGTTGTTCATTTAATAAATGACAAACCTAACTTATTATTTTTTATATATAGTTTCTTGCAGTTACGGTTAGCCCTTGAAGAAATGATGGAAATGACATAACATTATACTTACTTATTTTTAGTATTTACCGAGTTATTCTTAATTTCCATAAATTGATTATAAAGAAGTGATAATAACTCGCAAGTTATAAATCTTGAGACCATAGAATATGATATGGATGGAAAGCAAGTAGAAAGCACTATCCAAATGTACTATAATATATAGGGTGTTCCATTTGGAAAAAATGACTAATTTTACAATGCGCAAACTGAATCGTAATGTTGTTGATAGTCGCTAGGTTTTTAAAACTGATGAATATTGTAAAAGTAGAAGGATTTAGAAATATTTTGGTCCAAGGTTGATTGTCGTTTTAAAATAGGCAGACAATCAAACATGACCCATTTTTTACATAAAGTTAAAAATAACTCGGTAAATACTAAAAATAAGTGAGTATAATGTTATATCATTTTTATCGTCTCTTCAAGGGCTAACCGAAACTGATAAAATTCATAGCGTTCTATTTAAAAAATAATAAGTTAAGTTTGTAACTTATTAAATGAACAACCTGTATATTTGAAAATTATTTTATATTATGCGGTATGAAAACCTATACAACTTTTATTCGACCTTTTCCTGATCAAATGAATTTAAAGAGGCATTTTTGGACTTCTCCAGAGGTTTGAGACACCCTGTATACATACACAAGTCCAAAATTCGAATGAATTACGTATTATACACTTTTTTCCGTACAAAGTCATAAATGAAAACGTTTTACACTTTAATTTCAAGCTAAATGCAGTGTATACACGCTCCGTGAAGTTGGCCCCCACAATATTAGTTTATTAACTTACAATTTCGTAGCAATTAGTAATCAAATAGTAATTACTAATGACCGATAGGTAATAATTTGTAAGATCATTGTTCAGGAGAAAAACACAGTTGACTATTTTGGTGCTAACTTCTCGGGAGCCCCCAACAATTTTAATTATTATATTTTTTCGTTACCAATAATTAGTAACTTAATTGTAAGTGTTAGTAATCCCGAAAGCATAATTTGTAAGTGATGCTTTTACGCTATTTTCATTAATTAATTTTCTGGGTGCTAACTTCTCGAGAGTACCTTACTTAATGAACTTTATATATTTATTATGCTTAATGTTTAGTAAACCTTTAGTAAATACTTGTAAGTGAAAAATTATAATTTGTAACTGAAACAATTAAGTTAAAAATGTAAAAATGACAACAAAACAAGTACGTATTATGTATAGTCTGTGGGTTTGGTTTACCTTACTTGATGAGGTTTGAAAAAAACTCTCAAATTCTCTAGTTTTCAACCACATCATACCACTTATGAAATAGCAACTATACAAACAATAGTACTTATCGAGTACCCGAGTACTTATCGGGTAACGGGTAACTACGTAGGTATCAGTAACGGGTACCCTGGTAGCAAAATTATGGGTATCGGTATCCCTAGAAAATACTTACGTTTTAAGTTTTTTTTTTTGTGGTATATTGAGGTAATAGAAGGAAAAGCAACAAAAATTTTATATTTATTGAAAAAACCTCAATGTAACAAAGAGTAAAATTATATAGTATACAGACTGTTCAAAAATAACTCGGCACTATTGCTAACTTTTTTATTATTAAAGTTACAGATAAGGGAAAATAAGAGGATTTTTTAATGGAACACGCTGTATATTATTTGACCAATCGATAAAGAATAAAATTCTGAATTAAAATTGTCCTTTATCATTTTATCGGAAATTAATAAGTAAAGAAGATATTTTGATTTTTACAAATTCATTAAGATGGCTGTGTTTCAATTGATAAAGAACCGGAAACTGTAGTTTTGGCATATCTCGAAGTGCATCGTAAAATTGACAAGAAACTTAATGACAGTAGCAGTAGTTTATGTTTGGACGCTATTTATATCGTTTAATAAATCTTTAATCAAATGAAATTTAAGTAACGTTACTCGAGGTCGTGTTGCTCAAAACATTATCTTATGAAAATTCTTGTTCTTAAAAGATTTTTACAAAACTCAGACAGAATCACCTTTTATCACAAATGAAAGGAACTTACTATAGAATAAAATTTATTTTTTGAGTTCTAAACTGATGTACGCACAAGAAAATTTGAAAGATATTTCAACTTTCTAGTCAAGACCTTTTTCACATAAGAATTCGTTTAAGCAGCGACATCCTACGATTACTTTTGACCTAACATTTCACTAGAATTGACAAATTGAAGCCAATTTGCTACATAATAAATTATCCCATGTGTATTCTCCGAATATCGGGTATCCGGTAGTTATCGGGTAAGGATTTTCATAAAGGGAAACCAATTCCATTTAAATAAATGGCAACACGGGTAAGTACGCGAGTCTTAGTTTATTATTATTATTAAATGAATGATGTTGATTCTTGTCCGAAGAAAATTGAAAGTAAATGTTTTTTTTAATTTTGAACCGGACAGAAATATGATTGGAAAAACTCTCAACGTTTCGCTATCAGCCGAAAGAATGAAACACACTAGTGCTATTTCATAAGTGGTATGTGGTTGAAAAGATAAAAAATATGACAGTTTTTCTTCAAACCTCATCAAGTAAGGTAAATGTCAACCAAACCCAAGGACCATACATAATACGTACTTGTTTTGTTGTCATTTTTACATTTTTAACTTAATTGTTTCAGTTACAAATTATAATTTTTCACTTACAAGTACTTACTAAAGGTTTACTAAACATTAAGCAGAATAAATATATAAAGTTCATTAAGTAAGGTGCTCTCGAGAAGTTAGCACCCAGAAAATTAATTAGTGAAAATAGCGTAAAAGGATCACTTACAAATTATGCTTTCGGGATTACTAACACTTACAATTAAGTTACTAATTATTGGTAACGAAAAAATATAATAATTAAAATAGTTGGAGGCTCCCGAGAAGTTAGCACCAAAATAGTCAACTGTGTTTTTCTCCCGAACAAAGATCTTACAAATTATTACCTATCGGTCATAAGTAATTACTAATTGATTACTAATTGCTACGAAATTGTAAGTTAATAAACTAATATTGTGGGGGCCTACTTCACGGAGCCGTCTGTACAGCTGTACTAGTGTCAATCGACCAATTTATATCTGAATCTTCAATGCACTTTATCTCAAAAACTTTGGATATTACACCCCCCATACAGACTCTTTGTTTTCTTTTTCAGTGTACTACCTGTGATTGACGGGTCGGACACTTATTTTGAATCATACAGTGTAAAATCGATATCGTTGAAGCTGACTTATTAAAAAGAATGACTGATACATTAAGACATCAAATTTCTTACTTTTAGCAAAATGCAAGTGAGGCACCAATTTTTGAAATTCAATAAGGATCAAAATTTATTGCTCGCGACTGTACATACCGATACATTTCTTCAGAAATATAATACTCTGTTAAAAATCAAATGCAAAAATTGTACATTTTGAAGTTAGTATATTAAGTGCATTTTGCGAAGAATTTTTGCCATTTTAGAAGAAAATGGCAACGAAAATTAATGATTTATGTAATCCATATCAAGTTCTGAACAACATTTTCCTTTATCGTTTTGCTCTAAAGTATGGAAGAAAGTCAATAATTGCATATATTTTTTATACACAGACAAATTATAGCAGAATTTATTCCACGTGCAGCTATAAGCGAATTTTTGTTTCAATTATTTTGAGATAAGTACTATTTTTATAAAAGTTTTCTCTTAAAGCGAAAATGGACTATTTCTCTTTTCTAACCATACTAACCAAACATTATATATTTTTTCCAAATATTTATTAAAAACATTGTGAAGAAGCAAGTATTTAGACCATTATTTTTTCCAAAAATTTTACGAAATTAATATAAACATTTTGATAAAAATTATTTAAAGTGACGGAAAAGAATCTACCAGCCAGTGGTCACGATACGGCTTTCAGAATTCGAATCACTGCCCACCGTTTTAACTATATATTTGAACGTTAACTGGTTTACAAATGAAAACACGTTTTGATAGCCAACAAACACAAAAATACATCTGTACGGTGGCAGATAAACAAAGAGCGCATACTTCACAAGTAATTTACGCTATATTTTTTTCGTAACCGGCCTTTTTTTAATTAACCAGTGAATAATTTAATCAATTATTCTAATGCGCCGCAGGTTTAATTTAGCGCGCCACACTTTAATGTTAATGCCAAAAAAAGAACTTAGCGAAATCTGCATTATATAAAAGCCTTTTGTGCTTTCGAGGCTTTTGTACTTGTTTTAATTAACCCTGCGAAAAATGACACGCACCGTCAGTACAAAAAAATTACTTTTACGGGTCAGCACCCAAAAAATTTATTTAATACAAAGTCTGGCGGATGTATTATGTAAATAAAAAAATATAAACTTACTTCATAAGTTAAGTTTACTTTTTCGCATGTTATTTCCGGGATAAATTTTCAAAAGATTATTATTTACAGACTTTATTTACTGGCGAAATGAATAGACAAATTTTATGATAAAAATACGTGTAAAATTCGTAGACTTCTAAAGCAACAATGTAGACGCAACAGGTAAAAAAACACGAACCCTAAAAATATCTTTTATCTCTTACCTAATTGTCTCCTATCGTTTCCAGTCCCTTCCAATGATCATCATTTTCAATGATAGCCCATTACGTATAAACATCGCGCTTAAACTACGTTTAAATTCACGCAAATAAATAGAAACACTCCAAAGTACTAAATAATATGCCCGACACACAACCACCAAAAATAAAAAAAATATTTCTTGATGTTTTACTCGAACTGGATGGTAATGTTTCTGTGCGTGCACGTCTCACGTTTACGCGTTCGCTTGCAGCCACGCGACGATGATTTTTATGCAATGATTGCCCGATAAGTGAGGCTGGACGTTCCCGGGAATACGTCCTGAGGGATACGCATGCGTTGAGTGAATTTGTTCCCATTCCTGGATTCTCCGCGGTCCTTAATTTTACGATAATTACACCTGGACCGTAAGAACTGGAGGTCCTTTGCCACCAACTCAGAATTTACTCGCGTGAAGCGCAACAGACACGATCTACCTGAAAATGTGGGCAGTTAACACCTACTGTTAGAAACTTTTAACTTTAGATTACTGGAAGATTAATTTCCAGAACTTTTCGAATTAAAGCCATTTTACATTGTATTATTTCTTATGCTTACAAGTTCAATTTGCTAAACAATTTAATTTATAGATACAATAAATTTTAAGATATAAAATAGCGACATCTTACTATCGCTTTTTGACCTAACATTGCAGTAGGATAGACAAATTGAAGCGGGATTTGCTCCTAATGAGTCCCCCATGCAAGGCGGCCATGCTTGCTGTCAAAGCATAATGAAAATTTTAGAAAAATTTTGTGCAAATCGTTTTTGATTGCAGTGAGAACCTCAAGCAGCCTCTGGACAGCTGTTTCAGCCCTGCTTGGGGCTTCTTCAGCAGAGACGTAGCTCGACATTCCCACCGCAGACCAAAAACGACTTGCCCAATTTATTCGCAATGCGATGTAAGAATGATGAACATATAAAATAGCGACATCTTACTATCGCTTTTTGACCTAACATTGCAGTAGGATAGACAAATTGAAGCGGGATTTGCTCCTAATGAGTCCCCCATGCAAGGCGGCCATGCTTGCTGTCAAAGCATAATGAAAATTTTAGAAAAATTTTGTGCAAATCGTTTTTGATTGCAGTGAGAACCTCAAGCAGCCTCTGGACAGCTGTTTCAGCCCTGCTTGGGGCTTCTTCAGCAGAGACGTAGCTCGACATTCCCACCGCAGACCAAAAACGACTTGCCCAATTTATTCGCTGCTTGAGGTTCTCACTGCAATCAAAAACGATTTGCACAAAATTTTTCTAAAATCTTTCATTATGCTTTGACAGCAAGCATGGCCGCCTTGCATGGGGGACTCATTAGGAGCAAATCCCGCTTCAATTTGTCTATCCTACTGCAATGTTAGGTCAAAAAGCGATAGTAAGATGTCGCTATTTTATATGTTCATCATTCTTACATTGCGAATAAATTGGGCAAGTCGTTTTTGGTCTGCGGTGGGAATGTCGAGCTACGTCTCTGCTGAAGAAGCCCCAAGCAGGGCTGAAACAGCTGTCCAGAGGCTGCTTGAGGTTCTCACTGCAATCAAAAACGATTTGCACAAAATTTTTCTAAAATAAATTTTAAATTGAATTATAAGCTACCTGGAATATGTACCTTATTTGCAACCCAGTTAACCGTCGGTTTAACCGTCTGTTGGAAACCATTGTGCCGACAATGGTTTCCTAGGATGTAAACCGTTGGTTAAATTTATCAGGAGGTGGTAAGATCGGACCTAAATTTGTTAGTCCTAAGTGCATTACAATGTTATTAATGACGAACGTAAAGTCCCTAGATCTATCAAAGTACCGCAATTGGTAAGGACAACGAGTTGGAGTAAGAACAATTGGTAAAGACCATGCGTTAGAGTGAGAACTATCGAAAAGGAATCAATATGGCGCAGTGACATTTCGTGACAGTTGTCAGACGACTTACCGTTAGCTTTAAAATCTGTTGAGTTTCAAGCACAGATTTATGAACACCTATCTAACTGAAGTGTACGCGATTTCTTGCGTTTTTGAACTTATCTGCATACACAAATGAAGGATGCTGGGAAAGAACGTATCAAGTCACTTTTTTATAATTTTAAAGGAGAGCACTTTTAAAGTTTCTTTTCTTACTCCAGTTTACGTATCTTTGTTATAATGTTCTTTATGTTTTTTCTTAAATTCTTATTTTATTTTAAAGGTAATGATACAACAAAATAAAGCAGTGTTACGTGGACATTAATATAATTAAAGAAAAAAAGATGTAACATATAAAATTACAGGGAAAAGACGTGTTCAGTCCAGAGTTTTCACAGTAAAGTAAATACTAATGAGACAAACTTTCGTAATATACAAGGTGATTCAGTTTGGTATTCGCGGCCCCATATCTTCTTTATTTTAATAAAAATATACAGGGTGTCCCAACAGTGCGTTCTCGGGCTATATATCTCGATAACTAGTGCGGATTCAAAAAAAGTTTCAGGACATTTTTGTTTTAAAATTTAGAGATATACAACATAAAATTATTGTCACCTGTAGAAGGTGAATCAAAACAGCGGTACTGAATGCAACTTGTTTATTTCAAATGGCATACCCTATATATGATGTCAAATTTGGATTTCACATAAAATTCTACACATTTATTGTGTACCATAATCTATATCTAAATCTAACCGTTTTGAAGATATTTTACACTTTATCTAAAGACTGTCGATTGCAGCCATTATTTTATTTATTCATATTTTGTTTATTTTTAACTTTAGAGAAACTCCGTACAAATGTAGTTGATATTTTAACTCACTCTAAGCCACTATTAAAAGTATTTTTATCGTTGCAGGTTGTTCATGTTACTAACCAAAATATCGGAAATTTTAAAATAACATAAATCAATTTTCTTAAATAACATGCCCTATATTTTTATATCCTAAATTGTTCGTCTAATACAGTACTTTCGCTTTTGTCATGCATGTCTTATATCTATCTGCTATATTTTTTTGAACCCTATGAATTATTTGTTTTAAAATGAGTAATCGTCTAACGTGTCCATGGAAAACAAATGAACCAGCTGGCATTAATAATTAATTTACCTGTTTTCCACAGCCACCATATACAATTATACGTTTTAAAAGAAATAACTCAAATGGACAAAGGCTCTCGAAAAATATTGCAGATAGGTACAGAATATGCATGAAAAAAACGAAAGTACTGTATTAGACGAACAATTTAGAATATAAAAATATAGGATATGCTATTTAAGAAATTTGACTTATGTCATTTTAAAATTTCCAATATTTTGCTTAGTACCATGATCACCCTGTAACTATAAAAATACATTTAATAATGGCTTAGAATAAGCTAAAGTATCAACTACATTTGTGTCGAAAATCTTTTCTCTAAAGTTAAAATTAAATAAAATATGAATAAATAAAATAATGGCTGCAAGCGACAGTTTTTAGATAAAATATTAAAGATCTTCAGAACGGTTAGAATTAGACATAGATACATACATACAAAGAAAATGTGTAGAATTTTATGGGCAATTCAAATTTGATATCATATATAGGATGTGCCATTTGAAATAAAAAGGTTGCTTTCAGTACCGTTGTTTTGATTCACCCTGTATAAGTGAAAATAACTTTATGCCGTAGACCTTTACATTTTAAAATAAAAATGTCTTAAAACTTTCTTTGTATCTGCAGTAGTTATCGAGATATAGCCCGAGAACGGACTGTTGGGACACCCTGTATATTAAACCCTATATATTTTTAAATGGCTTATAGAACTACATCAGATGAGTTACATAAATCAGGATTTTTCTAAATGACATCCTATATTTTTTCTGAGCGATTCTTGTAAACCGTGTTCTTATCTGTGCTACTGGACATGAAATATTTATAGTTTCATAAGAAAGTTAAAAAAAAAATGCCATGAAATCATTGGCGGCATTAAAGGTGGGCGGAAGAAGACGTAAAATCTGTGTAGGTAAAGCTTTTTCCTTTTGAATTTACGAGAAAAAATAACTAAAATAAAATGTTTCCCATTTGAAAATAGAAAGAAAAATTATTTACGGAAAATTCCTAATAATAATAAAATTATAAATATTTCAATAAAGTTGTAAAATATTAACCCCATCTACATATTTATTGACCAGAATACATAGAAAAATAAATGTGACTGTTCAAATTATAGTCCACCCCTGTTGGCACCTGACTGCGTTAATTCTTGCAATTGTACAGAAATATTAATTTTTGTAATTCAATTTTTTTTCTAGGATATTGAAATTTGGTATATCTCCATCATTTCAAACGGGAATCATTTTATCTTACTAAAAATTTTTCCTAAATTCAAAAGGAATACCACTTTTCCTATACAGATTCTATTTCTATTTTATTTAATTTTTGGTTCATCGTACGTATTGCGAAGTCAATCTGTAGACACACTGTATAACATCCCACTTCACAGAGCTAAAATTTTTGAAACAAACGAAAAAAGGCTGCAAAGTACTGACAATACAATAGAAATCAACAAAAACAAAAATCGGAATAAATACGCTTGTAGACTTAACATGTTCTTTCCCTGTACAGTTATTTTTCTTTACTTAATTTTTTGAAACTGAACAGGGTTTTGGACTTTATGTTATATATTTTCGATAGTACAGAGTGAGGTGTACAAGATACCATCGGAAGCAGACAATCAGAAATTTTGGACTTCGCTCGTTCTTTCCCTGGACTCTTCAAATGGGTAAGAAAAACGGCTGTTGATAAGGCTTCAACTTACGCTGCATTCACACTCAACAATCAAGATTCTTCGATTTTATCAATCAGTTCATTAAGCATAATAAATCAACGTTGGGACTTGGAATCATGTTGAAATAGTGTAAAAGGACACCTTCGATATCTAGGAAAGTTAAATAGTGACTATAAATTTAAGAGACGTATAGGTACATCAATTTCTACGAATTGAAATTAATCTTCAGGAAAATGTCACATTCACAGGTATTCTAAAATAATCGAACTAATCGAATGCGGTGGATATCAAGGACCGTAGATGTCGAAAAAGAGCTACAAAAGTTTGCTTCCCTAAAAATAAGAATACTTACGAATTACGTTCGGTTTTATTTATAAAATTAATTATTAGATATTTTCTGTGACCCAGGTCGTTCTACACAGTGATTATTATTCACTTAAAGATTTTATTATTGACTAATGTAGTAAACGACTGCAAGAAACTTTCAGCTGTCATCAATGTTTTGACGTTGGCGCGAAACAGGGAATCAATATGGTGGCAAGTTTGCGGTACTTTGATAGATCTAGTGACTTAAACGAACGGATAAAACAGCGATATCCTACGATCGCTTTTTGACCTGACATTGCAGTAGGACAGACAAATTGAAGCCAGTTTGCTACATAATAAGTCATCCCATGCAAAGCGGCCATACTTGCTGTCAAAGCATAATGAAAGTTTTAAAAATTTTGTTACAAATCATTTTTGATTGCAGTGAAAAAATAATATTTTATTCCCGAACTCAATTCCAATTTTTCTTCTAATTTGTATTTTTTCTCTTCATAATTCGAAACTATAAAATAACAATTCTAAACCATTCCATGCCAAGAGAAATCTGGTTAATTTTCCATTACTGTCATTAGTGTTATACATATACAGCGATATTCATGGTGAGTGACCTATTAAAATATATTGGAAACCACCCCTTACAGGTCGCTGAAAATTTGTATATGGCAGTAATCGATGACGATCTATTCAAATAGTATAAAATCAGTCATGACGTGCTTCCGGTTCTACCGGAAGTCGATAGTAACTTTCCTATCTTAAATAGAACACTACATATATTATTACATTTTCGAATTCCCCTTTAAATTCTACATCTTTTATATTCACGTACATCCCGGCTAAAATGTAGTTTTTTGATGATATTCAATTTTTTCTAAAAATTTTGGCGATTACAGTGGTCACAATAAATTGGAATATTTCACAAAACTAAAAAAAAAACTTGGAGAATTGGACAATTCTCTGTTTGATCACAAAGATGGAATAACAATTTTCTGATAAAAGTTAAACCGCATACTTTACAAAGAGTTTACAAGGAATCCACAAGAGCTGACAGCTTTCAACAATAAATAATTCAATTTTTTAAATGCAACCACTGACATTTTTCTATACCATCGGAGGCAAAATATTATTTTCTTTCGTTTTTGTATAAACAATTTTATCGCTATCTTTAATAATGGTTTTCAAGATATTTATGCCTAATATACTTTTTGTTAAGTACTGACGTTATAAAGATTTCATTTTTGAATTTCTTGTCCATCTAATTATTCAAATGCATTTCTGCCCTTTCGATCCAGATTCTCTCTGGTATTTACAGGAGTATTATGTACTTTATCTTTTTAATTTACTCAGTAAATAAAAGTCTACTGGAGCTAGATCGTGTGATCTAAGAAGCCAAACCCATTGATCACCGCACACTATTTAACGATCTTCAAACATTTCCGCCAGCATTACAAAAGTTCTTATTAGTAAATAAAAAGCAGTTTGAACAAAAATTATAAAAGATCAAGCTAAGCCTTCTGCCTATAATAAGAAACTGCGTATTTTTAGTGTCAGCATTTAACAAGAAATCAATTTGTATGCAAATATCTCGTAAACCATTAGAGTTAACCATTATATGGTTTATACGAAATAGAAACAAAATTACGTTTTGCATCAGCTCCCATAGAAAAAAGTTAATGGTCGCATTAAAAAAAATCAAGTTTTTCATAGTTGAAAACTTCTGAGGACCCCTTGTTAGCTCTTTGTAAAGTGTACTGTTTATCTTTTACCAAAAAAATTCATTGTGAGCACTTTAATCGCCAAGATTTTTAGAAAAAAATTAATATTGTCAAAACAGTTCATTTTAGCTATGATGTATGTGAATACAAACGATGTAAATCTGAATGGGAAATTCAAAACTTTAATAATATATGGGGTGTTCTATTTAAAATACTTAGTAGTTAGTATTGACTTCCGGTACAACCGGAAGTACCCCACGACTGACTTTATATTATTTGAATAGTTCGTTATCGATTAATACCATACACAAATGTTCAGCGTCCTGGAAGGAGTAGTTTCCAATATAATCTACTAGACCACTAAATTGCCCTAGGAGGAAGGGATCTTTCAGACTATAATATTTTTACTTTTATATCACTTTTCATTACAAATTCTGATTCTACAAAAGTAAAAATTATTAAGGTTTCCCTATACACCGTGATTCAGAAATGTCTCCCGATATTTTAAGGGTAAATAGAGCGTCGCAAAAAAGGTCACCTTTTTATATTTTTTTTCCAAAAGTGGATAATAAGGGAGTTATAAGCTCTGAAACAAGGGTAAAAATATTGCTTTCTGGTAATATTTTCTGGATCTTTTAAATTATTGAACTAATATTTTAAACACAGATGTAAGACACCTAACTGCGGATTAACAACATATTTGTTAGATCCTCCCTTCTAAAGGGTAGTTTTGTAGGGGTAGCTTTTTATTTTTTTACATATTTCGTCAAATATTTGTGAAGGAAATATTCTTTAGATAATATGGCATAAAAAAGGTCCTCTTATTACATTTCGATAAACTCTATCGTTTTGGAGTAATTAAGGTTTAAAAATTAGAACATGTTCTAATTTCGAAAATCGCATACGCGACCACTATTTGCGATAAATTGCACCAGCGACTTGTCATTTACACGAAGCAATTACTCGCTGCGGGGAATCGCTGCAATAAATCGCTCGGAAAAATCGCTTCATGTAAAACGAGCTTTAGGTAATGTTAATACCCTAAAATTTACCAATATCTTATTTTTCACTTTTCGAAAAAAATTGATATACTGACCTTATTTTTTGATGTCCTGTTCACCATAAAAATATCGGAAAACATTTCTGAATCACGGTGTATTTTGACGACTTCCGTTTTCAGCAGCGGTAAGGCAGATTCGCTGAGTTTTAAGTGACAAATATGATTTTATAAGTGACAATGTTTTCCCCTTACTCCATATTTGTCTAGTTTGTCTAATAATATTTGATGACAATGGTACCGTGATGACAGTCTGAATTGAGGTTTCTTAGGGTACAAGTTCTACATCTGTTTTGTGAGAAAGGCTGTGCCAGGTACAGACTTTTACCGGTGGTGCTCTACGTAAAAATTGACTCTCCCGGTAACAAAGTGTTACCTAACACCTGGAGACACCTTGTAACGAGTATTACCTGGTAGGTACCCGTTGTACAGTATCCGGCTAACCGGGTATTACCTACCAATGTTACCTACACACTTGTAGTACTCTCGTCTGTACTCTAAAACTAAACTACCAATTATGAATAACCTCAAAATATTTATATTGGTAATTCACCTTGTCACAGAAATATTACCTACTAGAGAAATAACTAGATTGCATCGAAAAATGGCAGGGATAGAATAGATTCTACCGTGCCTTCAATTGAATTCCTCATTAAAGTAAGCTGTGATTTTTTTATGAAGTTGGTGACACAATTCTAGAGAAAACAGTTGTCAGTCATTAACTGTCAGGACTGATCATAACATTAAATAAAAACACAACATTAAAGTTTAAAGTAGATGCTCAAAGTGCTCTCCTTCTAATCTAATACATAACCGTACTTTGCGTTTCATGTTTTCAAACCCGTTTGCTAAATGTTCGGGGGTTATGTTAGCACACATATCTGTAATTCCCGCACGAAGTTCTTCGATTGTGTGACGCGTAGCTCTAAAACTTTGTTTTTCATGTGCGGATAAATGAAGTAATCCATAATTGTGAGATCCGGAGACCTTGCAGGAAAATTCACAATCCGATTATCGAAAAACTGCTGCAGGAAAGTCATTGTTTGATGAGCTGTGTGGGCAGTAGCATTGTCTTGCTGAAAAAACCCTTCTGTAAGTTCATCATCACGTAGTTGATTAATGAAAGGTTCTATTAACTCATTTCGTTATCTTTCAGCTGTTACTGAGTCGTTAAAAAATATTGGTCCGATGATACGCCTTCTTGACACTGCTAGCCAAACACCAATTTTTAATGGATGTAATGGAGTTTCCACAAATTCATGGGGATTTTTTGCTGACCATGTTCTCATATTCTGTTTATTTAAATACCCTGAGAGACGAAACCAGGCCTCATCGGAAAAGAAACACTTGTCAAGAACGTCGACGTTGTTTAAGTTATCAAGAAACCACTGACAATATTCTGCTCCTCTGTGAAAATCTACTGGCCTGAGTTCGTGGATTGCTTGAATCTTATATGGATAAAGCTTTAAGTCTTTTTTAAGAATAGTGTGACAAGTTCCCACTGATAGCTAAACTTCTTGTGAAAGTTTCGCAATAGATTTCTTGGGAGAGTGTTCCATTCGATCCCGAACATCTTCAATGCAGGCTGCAGTCCTTTTCTTAGCTGCTCCGCTCCCTGTTTTGCGACCAAGTGATCCTGTTTCACGAAATTTATGAACACAAGCATGGATATGTTTAACTAGCTGTTCATAAGTAATAGCAAAATTAGGAAACTGCTGTCGAAACTTCTGTACACACTGATTAATTGAATAAACTAACTGTCCATTTTCTATTCTACCGGTTTGAAAATAACTTTCAACAATAAATATTTTCTGCTGTAATTATAACATTTTGAATTAATTGAAAATACAAAGTGTCAATTTGACATTTGTTTAATTAAATAATTGAACAGCTATCAGTGCTGCAAATCTTAAAAACAATGTCAGGTCAAAAAGCGATAGTAAGATGTCGCTATTTTATCTGTTCATCTTAAAAACAGTGAAATCGTAGCCCACTTTAATGAGGAATTCAATTGAAGGCATGGTATTTATTCTATTAAAAATCGCCTTCATGACTAGATTTTGTGGTAAATCGCACAAGTGATTTTTAATTTACATTAAATAACCCTCGCCGCTGGAAATTGCTGCAGTAAATCGCTTTCAAAAATCGTACCATGCAAAGTGACCTTTCCATTAAATGAAAATTAAAAATGCTGGTCTAAAAATAAAAAGTTATAATAAAGTATATAATAAAGTTTTTAATGTCTTAAGTACGCAATGTGCTTTTACAGCACGTATTAATTAATTAAAGTGTCATCCAAGTTGACAAACAAAAATGGTTTGCAAATACAATTAAACGAATTCACATCCCCAAACACGTTTACGCATACATTTATTTTTCGGTTTTGTGCGCAATAAAAATGTGTTTTATAAATTAACTTGGAGACGACTTTTGCACAGATGCATCCTTTCAAATGTCCTCGAAAGAAAAGCTCAACTACCGCAAAGGTTTTACTTCCAATATGACCTCTGACCTATCGGAGTTCGTTTGACGGGTAGCACTGGTATGATTGAGTTGTAAGCAAACGCATTTATTAAATTAAAAATTTCCAGTACTAAATTTTAATGTCCAATGTGGACGATATGGTTCAATCAAAATATGATTAATTTTTTATTATCAGATTTGCTCAAATTCAATTTTTTTTAATCCATACCAAAAATTTGTTATAAGTCAACTTTTGTGGTATTCATTGCAAAGAATGTGCCAATTAAACAAATATTATAACGTCACAATTTTATCAATTAATATATACATTACATTTTAATTTCATATCAAGCCGGAATTTTAATTTAATTTTCATTTAATATGTATCTCTGCTCGAATTTTATCGCACTATTCGAATAATTATTTCCTGAAATAAAATTCAGAATACACCGATTTTTTGAAACCAAGCGGTGAGCCATATTTCTGCATTTCTGTAATAACTTTCTTATCAATAGAAATAGAGCAAAAATTTAAAAAAAAATTGTCTGGCATGTCAAGAACTTCAACGTTGTCAAATGAATTAACGTCGATTTTGAATTGTTTTCGAGCGGCCGTGCTGCCTTAATTTTTTTGCAATTACATTTTATACGAGCTCTGTCTCAGTGAAGTTGTTCCAACTTTAAAAATTTGAAAACTGTGAATTTATGTTACAATAGAGAAAAACTGTTCGAAGATACATAGTTTTTAGTTCATCCACATGTTACTAAAAGTATTTCTTAAAAACTTTCTCGGATATTTTCAGTTCCAAGTTGTCGTTTGGTAAAATAATTTGATTTTAACAATTTGTATGACTGAAACGTATCAAATTTGCTAGTCACTTTTTAGAAAGCAAGTGAGTTGTTTTGAAAAATGTACAGAAGCGGAAATAAGTCGAAAAGGCGACGAAACACAGTAGTAAACATGTGGTAACTCTATATTTAATTTTCGTCGATTTTTCAATTTGTGGTAATATTAGATCAGGCCTAATCATGGGAGGAGAATATGTCGGGATATATTCTCCTTCTACCACCGCACAGACAGTGCCGGTTCCCGCTTGACGCTCAGTCGCTTCAATTTCAACAACCAACGATATACAAAACTTAAGTAGATAATATTCTTTATGGAAAATGTTGTAGTGACGAGCAATATTATATCGTTTTACGCTCAATAGTTTACCGCAAATAATACATTCTGCATTTCCTGTACTGTTTATAAAACGCAGGTACTTATATTCATAATTTTGGTTCATGTTTGTATTTCACGAGAGCCACACGTTTTATAACTTCTGTTGGTACACGATCGGCTGGCAGGCTGGCTCATTCTTATTGACGTTTTCTTGACGACTATGGAATAGTGGGAGATACTACAACGTGGCTCTTCTCGTATTTTATGCCCAGGCCTGTATTAGATATATTTCAGTGTTCTTTTTTTAGTTATCCCTATTAGTTATAATCACGGAAAAGAAATTGGCCCACTTGTTCCGCGATCAATATGAAAATTTAATACTCGCAATATTTGGAAGGGAGTTATTTCATTTGGTTGCATCTAGGGCATGGAATACCGACGATTATTTACAATACCGGTATTCATTCGATATTCGTATATAAAATGCCGGGATACCGAGATGTCAGTATTTTTTGAGTATTAAAATAAATATGACATTATATAATAGAAAAGAGAGGAGCAATGGTACAAAAAATGCTTTCAAAAAGAAAATCAGTCATTTAATGAACCGAAACCGTATACTTTATAAATATTTAACAATTCTGCTTAAATAACAATAAATTACATTTAAAAATTTGAATTACAATTAAAAATTAAGAAAAAATTATGTTTAAATAACAATAATTAACAAATAAAAATAAAGCTTCTGTCTTTGTGGCAAGTGGTAATATACTACTCAACAAAATGAAGTGTGTGTAGTATAACTTTTTTAAGTGGACCAGTTCATTTGTTGAGCAGTGTAATTAACGGAAAACAATAATAAATTATTAAAAAAAAAAACAAAATTATAAATTACTTTGTTGGTGATAAGTGACTTCTAATTTGTTGAAAATTTGTACGAAGAAAACAAATGGCATCTAAACGATTTGCAACAAAAATCTTTTAAAACTATTACACACATAACTTGCTGCTGAAAGCCCTCTTTCCACACTCGTGAGTGGAATTTTCAACAAATAATTTACGCTTCCCTCAAGTAACGACCTCGATAACCACCATTTTCATACAATTCCATTTCAATCCGTATCATTTTTCGCTTTTCATCATTTTCAGTTTCTCCACACTCAACGTTTTGTGGTTTGTCCTTTTCTTTGAGAGATTTTTCGATCTCCTCATTCAATTCTCTTTCAATAGAATAAATATTATCGATGTTAATGCTTTCGGAACTTTCGCTACTGGTATTGGAGTCGGTATTTTAACTGTCTCAAGTCCACTGATTCTTACTGTTTTACCATGGAAACGTTGAACAAAGTTAACAATTTGTTCAACCATTTAAGTGTTGTAAAATTTTGGAAATTCGGCACTTTCAATTTCTTTGAAATCAGTTTCTGTATTATGAAGATACTGCAAAGTTCCTGCTATGGACAAACGTCTTTGAGATATACCTTTCCGCAATTTAGTAATACCGAAATATAATTCGGTATTTCAAACCTTATTACCGGTTTTAGAAACGGTACAAGTGTCCGATATTCCGGCATTACCGAAAACCGGTGTCCATGCTCTAGCTGCATTTAGCACGTTGATGTCGACTTGTAAGCGCTTTTATTGTCTGATATTAAATATTTAAAGTGAGTGGTGATTTATAGCGACTATCACATGCCTTTTTATATTTTCAAAGAGAAACTTTCTTCTATTAGCTCTCTAGGATGTGCGAAAAACGTTTTAATGATTAAATATATTTGAATTATTGAGTCGTCGAAGGAAAAAGCTGAACTTACTCGCATACATTCCCTCTCCATTCAACGACAATTAGAAGCATCGCGTCGCGCAAAGGTGGAAGGAGTGAAAAGTACATTCGGCGTGAAAAACGTCCGTACTAAGTGGGCCCACTTCTTAAGCTTGGTTATAACTTAGTTTTATATGTTAAACGTTAATGATCAATTCACATATCATTACAATATTCTATGATTTTCATAAATTTTTGTTTTCTTAGAAAAAACTATTTTCGTTAGTTGAGCCAACTTCACTGAAGCAGGGCTCGTATTTCTAACGATGGATTTTGAAAATTTCTTTCTCTTTTTCATGATGTAATAGTTTTGCTAGCTTAGATAACAAACATTTTCAGAAAAAGACCAAGAACGTTTCCATCGCAGTAAGATATGGATTATGGTGCGAAAGTGACTATTCCTTTGATATCAATTTCAAGTGCGTAGAATTTTGTAGTGTTCTTTTTTTTAATTTTATAATCTGCATTTTAATAAATATGTTTTGTTTCTATATCTAGTTATAAAACAAACAATAATCCTTCACTGACTACTAACTGACAGAGTTTGTATAAGACTTTAGAATCTCTAAACTTAAAAGTTTCAGTTTTAACTTAAAAAAGTAGATATTTGGAATAATTAACGGGAATTATCCTCAAGAAGACAGGATATTTATCACTGGAGAGTGTCAAAAGCAGTGCAACTTTGTTAAAAGTTCGAGGAAATGTATTACTACAGAAGTTCGTACATTTGAACATTTACATCACTGATTTTTATCCCCAAGGTGTTATTCCGTATGATAAATTAGAATTTTGTTAAAGTGGCTCTTTATTAACTTTGCTGAGATAAAAGTAATTTTCAAAAAATAACAAGGAATTCACTATTAACTTATAAATTTGTATCCGAAATACAACTTGTGTTCAACACCATCGTCAGTGGATAGGTTTTAGTTTTAGTACCTACGTGATTATTGTTTACGACTACTATTTATTAAATCAAACAGGACGTGCACCATATCCGTATTACTGCGACCGAAAAGTTTTTGGTGTTTTTCTGAAAATTTTTGTTATCTAACATAGCAAAACTCTTACATCATCAGAAAGAGAAAACAAAATCCATTATTAGAAACATACCATGTAATTGAAAAAATGAAGAAGGAGCTGTAAAGCCCGTACGGACGGGGTTGGAAACCCACTTTTCATCTCCTTTTGCCCCTAATTCTTTTAAACAATCCATACACATTTGGATTTCAAGTTCTTTGTTCGCAGCGCATTTGGTTTTATGAAACAAGCCAGATATCGATTTTCCAATTGGTTTTACCTGTATTTTCAGAATTGTCGAAAATATTTCGTCCTTTTTTCTCTCTCTCTGGTTTTGGCTCTCTTTGGACTTCAAAATGAAAACTATACTTACGAGACTATCTCAAATAAAACTGCCTAAATTTTTAATATAACAATATACTAGAGAAAATTTTCTTTTACAAAATACTTTAGGGAAATTTGAAATACAAAAATATGATAAACAAAAACATAAAACTCAATTTACAATTTAAAAAGATTAAAAAAAATAGTATAAACCAAAGCGTGAAATTTATTTCCAATTCCATTACGAAATAAAATGAATTTTAATATGAACAATTTTTCGAAGGAACAAAAATAATAAAATTTATTAAAATATTAACCAATTTTACATATAACCAAAAACAATTCAAGTTAACTAATTAATTAAAACTCAATGAAATTATAGCGTAAATAAAACAAAAAAACGGTTCAGGAGAGAGAAGGCAAATATTTGGGATAATATTGTTACGAATTTGAGTGTTCACAAATTATAGTCGTTAAATTTCAGAACACTTTAATTACAAGCTGTCGCTTTACACTATTAGCAACACAATAGTAATGAGCTTGTCTATCAATAACACTTTTACAAAATATACTTTCTATTTGTTCGAAGTATGAATCCTTCACTTGCCAACTACTGACTAAACTCCTGGCGGATCGTATGGCTTTTATAGCAGAGCCCTCTTTTGCTCGAACTTACTAGAATGAACGCGTAGCTTCGGTAACGTTGTGACGCAAGGTGGCGTGACTCAAGCTAAAAATAGATCTGTTTGCGCGTCACGGCTGTAACAATATCAACTAAAATAAAGCTTGTGTTAAAAATTTAAGAAAATAACTTTATGCGTATAATGAATCATCCGTTCAACTCTCCAACGTTGTTGAGACATAGTTTACTAAAATAGAAAAAAATCGGTTATGATTAAATTGATTACCAAAATAAACACCTGTGAAGTGTAATAAATTCTTTGCGAAATTAAATTGAAACTGAGGAAAACTGACTGAAAATTTTACAATAAAAAAATAAGTTTTTCAAGACAACGTGTAACTGGTCAACAGACAACTCGAAAAACTAGGAATCATCATTTTTTGTGCGCTTCCACATTATTTATACTTTTTTTTGTCCCTTCCAAGTTGTTATGTAAGTGCATTTTCATACAAAAATATTTTCTAGTACAATTTTTTTAAATCTCAAACATATATATTAAGTTGAGTGTGTTCCTATCATATTTCTGTCCGGTTTGAGATTTAGAAAATTTGTACTTACAATTTTCATCGGACAAAAATTAACTTCAATTAAAAATATTTTCAATCAAATGCATCGGTTAGGGATAATATTGCGGCTCTTCCCCCATTCGATCTCATTCTTCTGAGGTCGAGCGCTACATTGTGCGCAAAATTCCAAAAAACGCTCCAGTTCTGCTAGGTATCCTTAACCCAATTATAATTATACGCTCTGAATTATTGTAATAGAAAAATTAATTTAATCGCAACATTTAATTTTCTATAAAAACTTCGCAACTCTACACAATCGAATCTTTGTAACATGGCCACTCGAAAACAATTGCAGATCGATGTTAACTAATTTACAAAATGTTATAGTCCAGGTCAAACAATTTCTCTTAAAATATTTTTGCCCTATCTCTATATTAAGGAAGGAATACAGAAATGCAAGAATATGATTCGCCCTGTATAATCGTTTTGTTGGGAACACGGGAAATTTGAGATTTATGTCGACGTTCCCCTGTGTATTTGACAACAGCAAAATAATTATAAATAAATAGAGTAATTTTTAATACTTATAATTATGCATTTGCAAATGCATATTTTGACCATTCTTATAAATAAAGGCATATTTTAATTATTTAGAGTATTAATGCATAATTTGCTAAATCTTTTTTGTTTTAACTGCTGCAAATTTGCCATCATTTCTTGTTGCCACGTGCAAACTCATACTTTATAGCAGACAATCTGAACAATCAGTGTTCTAAAATCAGAATACTTGGACATAGTAAGAGGATTACCAGGGTAAGGGCACAATCTACACAATCTTTTTACTTTGGTGTTTGTGTCTTCAATCTAACCACTGCAAATTCTTCCACGAGTCGATTTTTAAATGGCGTGAACAATTTAAATTGAAATTTTTGCTCCTCCATGAGAAACATCAGAAGAAAACGATATAATTTGGAATCATAAAGATACCTATGCCCTACGCCTACGTTTCGAGTTTCATCCCGATCGGCCCACAAATTAGGCCCAGAAATTATTTTAAAGGTCGAAAAGTGTGCGTTTTTGCATTTAGGAGTAGATTATTTCTTCGCCCTGTCGGTTAATCGCAAATTCGACGTCGCCGTCGGCCGCCCCGGTCTCTTCGAACCTACGATGGCGAAAGCCGAATTTTAATCCGGGCGGTATTTATTCTATAAATGTTGTATTTTAGTGCATATTTGAGTGCAGATTTTGGATGATTTTGGTGTATATTTACATGCATATTTCGAAGTTTTTTAAGTGTATAATTATCCTATTATTATTTTTCGGTACATATGGTCGTTGAAGCAAAAGTATAAAAGCAAAAGAAAAATTGGAACTCTGATTTTTATTATTTAAGTAGTTTAAAATTGCATCTTTGAAATGAGAAAAAAAACTTTTTGTATCCTTTATATCCAGTTTCCGACTAACGCATGTCACAAAACTGCTGAAATCTGATGTCGCTGCTTTCCAACCCCGAACGAACTTTGCAGTACTAGACATCTGAATGAAAAACCAGAATTTGTTTTTACCGTAGAATAAAAACCCTGTCAACTGGCGATTTTAATGTGTGTTAGCTTCAGTATTACACTTTTCAATTATTGGGTAAAAGCATAGTGAGAGAGATCGGCTTTTACGACGAGAAATATCGCCATTACACAGAATAGGAAAAATACATTATAGATCTATGTATAAAACTCAGCGGTTTTATTGAAGATTTAAATATAGCGGGTGCTTACCACATTATTAAGTAATAAAAGGTGTAGATGCGTATAAAATGCAACCCACTCACGTAATATTAGTATTCTCTAAAATGGTAAGGGAAAATGACGAAGTACATTCCCTTTCTTCGCAGTATTATTTCCACATTACATTATTATTTTTTAAATCAAATGTAGGCATGGTAAGGGAAAATGATGGAATACATCCCCTTTCTTCGCAATATTATTTGCATGCTAATCACAACAGCCAATGACACACGAAGCTTCTTTATACCTTCCATGTGATCACACTAGTTTGTTAACTGATTCATTCTTACTGTCGCTAATAGGGGTGCTACGACCTCGCTCTTTTCAGATTTATATGCCCACGTTTACTTTCGAGATCTATTTGCCAGCCAAGCAAATTCCAAGGAAATATCTTTATCAGTGGTAATGTGAGCAAAAGAGTAATTACTTGACTCTTGAGTACTTCATTATGATCAAACAGCGGCGAGTCTAGGTTATTCAAGCGTGATATCGATTCTGGAGATGTGATGCAAGCCTGTGTATGCTTACCTGCAGAGTCCGTCCCCTATGGAAACAAAATATCTCGTACGGAAAATCTGACCCTGTGCTCATAATATACTAAGTACGGAGATCAACATGATCATTGTCAACCTACGCAACTAGTCCTGGTTGTAGGTTTATCACCATGCCCTGCTTACCTGATTTCTTAACGAAAAACATTCTTTTACTGTGCGTTTGCACTTGCATCCTCGATTAGTTCTTGATATTGAATTGTTTTTTTGCCTGTAATCATAATCATCGGTGCTGCTTATTGCTGCTGTTTTATATCGTCGATTTGAAAACTTTGAAAGTGACAAGCCATCAATCAATTAGAAACGTTGTCACCGCAAAAGCAGACTGGATTGTCTATTATTTTTCTAAGGCAGCTCTGCGGAAAGTGCAAGCAAGCATATCCGATAATCATCAATGGAAAAATACGGGAACAATAAATCGATTAAAAACGAATGTAATCTCATGAAAGTCATAAAAAAGAGGAATATTTAGTAGCCAATCTTGCCAGTACTCCAGATCACTAACCCTCAACCGTCAATTAAAGTTTTATCCTCCCACAATTGTCTGTCAGAACTATTCTTCGATTTTGTTTTCCATCTTCTGATTCACAGCTTCTCAAAACTTTAATGACTAAATCTTTCCACTTCATAACCCCCTATTCCATCCCATAATTCTTCATAATATTCTCCTCATTTTTTTCTTAAATATAATGATAGTCTCTTCTTATTTTTACATAAGTCTTCTGCGGTAATTGTTTTATTATTGCTTTTCGTCTATTATCATTTCTCCACGTTCACCTATACTCTACTCTACTTTACCTTGATAGGCGGAATTATACAGGCTGGTGTAACGTGTTACATAACTAACATACGATGAAAAATTTCAAAGTTGGCCCCAATTGTTATTAACTAGTTGCTGTTTTAATAAAATAAAAAAAGAACACAAATATCTACCTAACTAATAGGAGAACCACATTCTTTTGGAACTGCAAAAAATAAACTATAAGCTTGTTGACCTTTTGATCAAATTGCAGACCTTTCTCATAATATTGTCATTACCGTGAATGTGACTGACATAATGGCCGCGTTCAGATAACCGGAGTAATTAAATGCTCACCCATCCCGTGGACATTCAGCAAATGGCGTTTCTGGACTTTAGCGTACCTGTTCAGTGAGTAAGCTGAGTCAGCTGTTGTGGTAATCTGAACGCGGTCCTGAATCGAAACAGAATCAACAGAATAATGATAAACCAATTAAAAAATATGCGTCAAATAAATGATTAAATCTATTTCAACTTTTAAACGATAATTTATTGTTCCACAAGATGACTGACTGATGAAAATATTAATTTCATATCTAAACAATATTTTCTTACGTTGCATTTACAATAAACTCAACGTGACACCAAAAACTGCTTCAATGGAAGTCAGTGGGTACGTTCAGCCGGTGCCAACTGCTGAATTGACACACTCAAAAGGTTGAGAGTGCCTTATGTGCGTTACTGCGTCGGCTGAACGACCTGATGATACAACGATTTAAAATAAGATGAAAAATGTAGCCAGGCAATATGCGCAATTTAATTTTGTACGTTATTCAGAATGATAATTTTAATTTCAATGTTTTACTAAATTTTATTGGATGTTTTTAGGTATATATGAAAAAATAAAAACATAATTCCTTAATTACGTCACCTAAATTACGTACCTTTTTTCGACTTTTTTACGACCTAAAAGTCCGGTCTTTATCCATTAGTGTCATTCTTCATCTTTTGTGTATTTACATAAATACATTTCTTAAAATTTGTCTTCCGAAGCTCCTTAATCTTTCTTCTTGTCTATAGCAGACACCTCGCTCAGATAATTTTTAGCCTAAGCAAAACTATAAAATTAATTACATGTCGTGTAGAAAAGAGAAAGAGTGAATTATCAGTACGTAACCAAATGATTGTAGCGCTAGGAGACAAAACTGATGGAAACAATTATACCTAGATGGAAAGTACGAAGAGGGAAACAGTTTATTTTTGATCACGTGAGTAGCCCATTACATCTTATGATTGGCATCATATTTGGTCCTCACAGTCTGTTGAAGAAAATAGAAGGGGAGACATACTGCGCTACAAAAACCAATAAATGTCCTAAATCATTCTCAAAAGGCCATGTTTTTAATAAACAGGAAAAGAATTTATTTCCTGTTTACTTTATTATAGTTTTTGCAATGAGTGTTGCAAGTTTGAAGATTTACCGCGGTCTTGGCGGTATATTTCCTCTGTTTGGTAAATAAATTTTATCAATGGTATTTTTAGAAATTATTACATATATTATATTATTTATTATTTTCCTTTTATTAACTTTCGTGAGTAATGTTTACTTGAGGAACAGAAATCATAAACTTTGAATCAACAAAGTCCTTTGGGTTTTATATGATTTTTTTCAATAACAATCATTAATGTACAATGTACACGTCATTATTTGGCAAATAAACAAATAAATATAAATGATAATTTCTAGAAAGATATGTATATGGCATGAAGTTTGGCCCGAAATAATACTTGCGCTTTACCAGTCTCGGGGCACAATTAATAATAACAATAAAAGGCAATGTTAAACCAGATTGAAACTCAGTCGGTATACGGTATAATATTCTCATACATATTAATGTAAGATTAAAATTGATGGTAAACGGCGGAAAATCAATCGATTGTTCAACCTGAAAAAAACCGAGTGGATCAACGGAAGATTGACGAAATTATCAATAAATAAATTCAGTAAAGCTTGTTATTAGTAATTATTGCAATGTCCGTTCCCAACTGAACCAAATCAAACAGTAAATTAATTTGTTTTTAACGAAGCTACAGGATTTTGAGACATAAATTTAATAAAATGAAATAAAAATAAAATCACATACGAATATGACCTTTCTTCGTTCAGAGAATCGACTGGAAATCCTTTTTTATCTGTGGTGAGTGCTCAACGGTGTCTTAAGTTTTTAACTTGTTAAAATCTCAGAAGCGGAAGTATATTTTGTATTTTAGAAAAATTTTGTGCAAATCGTTTTTGATTGCAGTGAGAACCTCGAGCAGCCTCTGGACAGCTGTTTCAGCCCCGCTTGGGGCTTCTTCAGCAGAAACGTAGCTCGACATTCTCACTGCAGACCAAAAACGACTTGCCCAATTTATTCGCAAATGCGATGTAAGAATGATGAACATATAAAATAGCGACATCTTACTATCGCTTTTTGACCTAACATTGCAGTAGGATAGACAAATTGAAGAGGGATTTGCTCCTAATGAGTCCCCCATGCAAGGCGGCCATGCTTGCTTTCAAAGCATAATGAAAGATTTTAGAAAGGATAGACAAATTGAATTCAATTTGTCTATCCTACTGCAATGTTAGGTCAAAAAGCGATAGTAAGATGTCGCTATTTTATATGTTCATCATTCTTACATCGCATTTGCGAATAAATTGGGCAAGTCGTTTTTGGTCTGCAGTGAGAATGTCGAGCTACGTTTCTGCTGAAGAAGCCCCAAGCAGGGCTGAAACAGCTGTCCAGAGGCTGCTCGAGGTTCTCACTGCAATCAAAAACGATTTGCACAAAATTTTTCTAAAATCTTTCATTATGCTTTGACAGTAAGCATAGCCGCCTTGCATGGGGGACTCATTAGGAGCAAATCCCGCTTCAATTTGTCTATCCTACTGCAATGTTAGGTCAAAAAGCGATAGTAAGATGTCGCTATTTTATATGTTCATCATTCTTACATCGCATTTGCGAATAAATTGGGCAAGTCGTTTTTGGTCTGCAGTGAGAATGTCGAGCTACGTTTCTGCTGAAGAAGCCCCAAGCAGGGCTGAAACAGCTGTCCAGAGGCTGCTCGAGGTTCTCACTGCAATCAAAAACGATTTGCACAAAATTTTTCTAAAATCTTTCATTATGCTTTGACAGCAAGCATAGCCGCCTTGCATGGGGGACTCATTAGGAGCAAATCCCGCTTCAATTTGTCTATCCTACTGCAATGTTAGGTCAAAAAGCGATAGTAAGATGTCGCTATTTTATATGTTCATCATTCTTACATCGCATTTGCGAATAAATTGGGCAA
The DNA here is from genome assembly GCA_036172665.1 of Prosopocoilus inquinatus. Classification (NCBI taxonomy): domain Eukaryota; kingdom Metazoa; phylum Arthropoda; class Insecta; order Coleoptera; family Lucanidae; genus Prosopocoilus; species Prosopocoilus inquinatus. The sequence goes on from CM069870.1 coordinate 51,495,090, forward strand.
GTCGTTTTTGGTCTGCAGTGAGAATGTCGAGCTACGTTTCTGCTGAAGAAGCCCCAAGCAGGGCTGAAACAGCTGTCCAGAGGCTGCTCGAGGTTCTCACTGCAATCAAAAACGATTTGCACAAAATTTTTCTAAAATCTTTCATTATGCTTTGACAGCAAGCATAGCCGCCTTGCATGGGGGACTCATTAGGAGCAAATCCCGCTTCAATTTGTCTATCCTACTGCAATGTTAGGTCAAAAAGCGATAGTAAGATGTCGCTATTTTATATGTTCATCATTCTTACATCGCATTTGCGAATAAATTGGGCAAGTCGTTTTTGGTCTGCAGTGAGAATGTCGAGCTACGTTTCTGCTGAAGAAGCCCCAAGCAGGGCTGAAACAGCTGTCCAGAGGCTGCTCGAGGTTCTCACTGCAATCAAAAACGATTTGCACAAAATTTTTCTAAAATCTTTCATTATGCTTTGACAGCAAGCATAGCCGCCTTGCATGGGGGACTCATTAGGAGCAAATCCCGCTTCAATTTGTCTATCCTACTGCAATGTTAGGTCAAAAAGCGATAGTAAGATGTCGCTATTTTATATGTTCATCATTCTTACATCGCATTTGCGAATAAATTGGGCAAGTCGTTTTTGGTCTGCAGTGAGAATGTCGAGCTACGTTTCTGCTGAAGAAGCCCCAAGCAGGGCTGAAACAGCTGTCCAGAGGCTGCTCGAGGTTCTCACTGCAATCAAAAACGATTTGCACAAAATTTTTCTAAAATCTTTCATTATGCTTTGACAGCAAGCATAGCCGCCTTGCATGGGGGACTCATTAGGAGCAAATCCCGCTTCAATTTGTCTATCCTACTGCAATGTTAGGTCAAAAAGCGATAGTAAGATGTCGCTATTTTATATGTTCATCATTCTTACATCGCATTTGCGAATAAATTGGGCAAGTCGTTTTTGGTCTGCAGTGAGAAAGTCGAGCTACGTTTCTGCTGAAGAAGCCCCAAGCAGGGCTGAAACAGCTGTCCAGAGGCTGCTCGAGGTTCTCACTGCAATCAAAAACGATTTGCACAAAATTTTTCTAAAATCTTTCATTATGCTTTGACAGCAAGCATAGCCGCCTTGCATGGGGGACTCATTAGGAGCAAATCCCGCTTCAATTTGTCTATCCTACTGCAATGTTAGGTCAAAAAGCGATAGTAAGATGTCGCTATTTTATATGTTCATCATTCTTACATCGCATTTGCGAATAAATTGGGCAAGTCGTTTTTGGTCTGCAGTGAGAATGTCGAGCTACGTTTCTGCTGAAGAAGCCCCAAGCAGGGCTGAAACAGCTGTCCAGAGGCTGCTCGAGGTTCTCACGGCAATCAAAAACGATTTGCACAAAATTTTTCTAAAATCTTTCATTATGCTTTGACAGCAAGCATAGCCGCCTTGCATGGGGGACTCATTAGGAGCAAATCCCGCTTCAATTTCTCTATCCTACTGCAATGTTAGGTCAAAAAGCGATAGTAAGATGTCGCTATTTTATATGTTTATATTTTGTATGTGTAAATTGTTTCTTGGCCTTGTTACTTCCGAACTTCCTCGTTGTTGAAAGCAATATTAATTTGTATCCCTAACGTTGAAGGATACCTGAAGTGAATACCGACCACCACTACCTTACGATTGCGACTATTACACGGTGTAACAGTGAAAATATACTTTTGATGTGATGTGGTGCAGTTTGTAGACCTGGTCGACTAAAAAACTTTAGTATACAAGAGATGTGCTATACGTACACCCAAAAGACTGAGGTTATGGTCAAAAAACCATCATCCGTTACACGCATGAACTTAAAACATTATAACTTAATTTATCTTTTACTGATTTTTGATTACGATGCTTTGTTCAAAAGAGGAATAACGTACCTCTACAACGTTATATAAAAATTGAAAATTAGCAGAGTTCTACATGTAAATACTTCAAATATTTGTCAGTTTTCACATTTTTTTACTATTTACCAACCATTATACGATAAATTTTCCGTCATTTAATTTTTGTTATAACTTTTTTCTAAAGAAAGCACAATTGTGCATTCAACGAGCCCAAGATCACTAAAATTCGTTAAGATTATTTGAACACTGCTTTACATGAAACAACCAACGAAAAAAATGTGCTCACATAAAAGTTTCGGCTATTTCATTTTTTGTTTTAATGTCCAAAAACGGATTTTCGTACTGTTGTGCACTGCCTACTCGTTAAAACAAAACTTGGAAATAGATTCACATAGACATTTTATGAATGGTGGTTTCGATAAATTTAGAGTTCATTTGACAATAAAGTCGCAGTTTGTGAAATAATTTTGATTAATTAGGAAGTTATAAGTGTAAATCAAAGAAGAAATTAAGACAGTTAAACTGCTGTAACTTTCTTATTATTGGGTTGTGGTTAAAAGTGAATTAAGAAAAAAGCTTTATTTTGATGTCCTACAGCTGCCCTCTCAATCTCCTCCGTACGTTATGAGACATCCGGTATAAAATAAAAATTATTAAGGCTTCTCTACACTTAAATATAATAGTTTTTGAGATACAGATACACATGCATGCTTTTATATATTTAAAAATATTTTCATATCAGGTTGGGTCATCGTAAGGCAGGCTTAAAACTTTCCAGGGCAGACTCAGCCTCCATTGGCGCAACTTTAGCTACGGTCCTGTTGAGATATCTTAAATGATAAGTGTTAAATGTTCACCTTTAACGGGAATACACGCCTCTTGGGTTAGTTGATGTAAAGCAAACGTGCGCATATAAATCTTAAAAGAGCGAGCTTGTAGTATCCCTAATATTCGATCGATGGTAAGAATGAATCCTTTTACAAACATGTGTGATCTCACAGAAGTTACAAAAAAGTTACGTATGTCTTTGGTTGTTGTGATGTGATTAGCGAGCAACTAATATTAGGAAGATGTAGCCTGCCATGTTCCCTTATCATACCCATTCCTGATTTAAAGCTAGCCGCTGTATTACAGTGATTTTCAAGGTATTTTCGGATAAATTCTTGTGTCTATTAACTCCACTTGAGTCTATTATCTATTGCATTTTGACTAGCGCAAAAATAAAGATATTACTCTAATAAGACAAAGTAACAACTATAAGTGCTCTCCTTGAAGCGACTGATTTTCTTGGCAATTCCAGGCCCTGCTAAACTATGCCTTATTCAACTTTTCTGTTGCCGTAGAAAAGTAAATATTTTCGTATTTCATGCCGATGCATGTAAAATGTATGTAAAATAAAATTAGTGCAATTTTGCAACGTAAAGAAGAGGAAAGGGGACTACTCGGCGTAAAATATACAGTCTATATATCTTTATCTTTAACACATATACTCCAATTTGTTTCCTTTGTTCTCCCGCCAGCTACTGTTATGGTAACTTTATGAGTATAATCAGTAATGTGAATTTTTGTATTTGTATTCAAACAACTCTTTGAAAAAATATTCCCTAGGCTAGTGTTATACGTAACTTTATTGCTAGTAGTAGAAAAATAAAAATACTGCCGATAAATACGTAGACAAGCGCATTGCTAGTTTAGTAGCATTTTTCGTAAACCTTATCCATAACTTATGCTGCAATTCTAAGCTCGATCGTAAGCCATTTTAGGCTTGTACATTTAAATGACCTGACAGTACCTTACGATTCTTACGATTGCGCTTAGAATTGTAACATTAGTTGTAAGTTAGTTTTGATTACGGTGGATTTCCCAGGGCAACTGTTTCGGCCCTATTTGGGACTTCCTTGGTAAAGTAACGCGGCTCGAGAACTCCACTGCAATGTAAATAATCTGTCCTAGTTATCAGAAATGACATAATTTGACAGTTTCGTACAGAATGGTATTTTAGGTAACAAACTGGTTATTTGTTATTAATTGTTGACTGCAGTAGACCCACTATGTGGTATTTCAAATCTGCATTTTGCCTTTTATAATTTCATTTTGCAGGTTCTTGCCCACACCAAATGAAAAATTGTTGTCTTTTTCTTCTTATGAAGGTATATAATTTACCTACTTCAACTTTGGGTAGTAGTTGACGACCTCGAAGATTGTTTATTTACATCTCAGCCTCCTCATCGGAGTCTTCCCTATTTGTGGCAACAGAAAGAATGTTTGTAGTTAATGTTCAGAATTAATTTCTTCTACGGATAAGTAAGATAAGATCCTTATAAGAAAATTTTAGAATTTTATTAAAGTAGTTATATGTACTCACTGTCCTTTTAAAAGGTTAGTCCTGTTTCAACAAGTATAAAAATAATTTAAATGATTTTTTTCTGAGGATGCATTAATTATACGTTTTCAATAGCCTGTTTTAAAAGTTAATTACAGTGTTTGATATTAAACGAAAGTATATATCTAAAATAACACATATCCAATCAACCTGAGGCCAACGGGAACAGACAGGTTTCTGAAATGACTTGCATAAATTAATTAAGTTCCACAAAAATAATTAAATTAATTGCACAAAAATAAAAGTAAAACAATTTTTAAAAACTACTGAACACAATTCACAACTACTTTTTCAAGAATACCTGGTAACAACGTCCTCAAAACAATCTAAAAAATTAATTAGTAGAAGCCTGTAAACTGCCCTTTAAAAGGACAATGGGATATTTAGGTTAAGAATGCTGGTTTTAAAGTTTATTTTATTGTATAGATAAAATGATAATAATAATTAATAAAGGTAATAATAAACAACAACATAAAAATGGATATGTATTTAGTATACATATATTATTTTTTGATAAAGGAAATGCTAAATATTTATGCAATAAGCTTATTAATTACTAATGACGAGCGCACTAAGCACCTTGCACACCGGTGGAATTATTGTGCCTCTGGTCTGATCACGATAAAATTTCTTGCAAACTTATTTAAACCAAAACCATTCAAATCACTCCTCTGAATCATGAACCTTCTTAAATAAGTACGTACCTAATACATGTCGATCCAATTAAGTTATTGCTGTGAAAATGAACCAACCTCTTTTTAAAGTTGAAATGCTAGGAATTTTAACGGATATGAAAGATGATATAGCTCCTGAACATTGATGGGAAAATTTTCAGACGAATCAGTTCGCTAGAACTTGAAAAATAAATTAACTTTCAACGATTGATATGAAAGAGATAGGTACTTGCTCTTTCTTTTTATGTCGGAGTACTTACTTTATATCTTAAACAGCGAAAACATAGGATATTTCTAACCAGCTAGCAACCTGATACACGTGTTAAAGTCCCTTCGTGAATGGTGTATTACTTCTTTCAATATTTGTTAGTGTGGGCTTTGCGAGTTAATATCACCTTGTCAGCAAGCTCAAAACCCACGCAAAAGTATAAAGTTTCGTTAAATAGGGAGCTTTCACGTAAAATGTAAGGCTCGCAGCTTTCTTTAATACGAAAACTCTAAATAATTATGGATGCCATAAAATTTTTCTGTTTTGGAAACAGCTTTGCATCCGTTTGGATTTTCTTTATTTTTTTTTTTTTTCTTCAAAGAAAAAGCTTCATGTAACGCTTTTATATGTATTTTTCATTAAGTTCAAAAATATTCATAAATTTTTACACAAAGCCTATTTTTAAAATTGATACTAGACTGTTAAAAATAATTTCGATAGATACACTATCGGTTCGTTCATCTTTTTAGGAGTAATAACTTAAGTTAACTAAAATAATTAAATTATGGTTTAACATTAAACCAATCATCCAAACTACAAATTAAAGCATAAGATGAGAGGGAGTCTGTTCGCACGAGACTTTCCTAAAATGTGCTAGTACTTTTTCTACGTTGTGCACAGAACTTATTAGTCTTAATTTGTACAGTCCTTCGTAACTGCTACAGCTTGACATTTCGGTAAGCCTTGTAGTACAAGGTCTTAAGGTTGAGGTTTGCATGCACGAGATGCATTTTGGGTGCGGACGACTGTACATTCGTACAAGCGCTTTTTCTAGGATCTGTAAAATTAATGCATTTCGTTCTATTTTTCTTTTTCAAAAGAACGAAGAAAAACCACAAAATGATCACGATTTTTAAAAACTATGCCTGCCCTAAAAATATATTTAAAACTTAGGAGAGTATAATTATTATATTTTAACTAGTGCTGGTAAAAACCGGAAAAAATTGAAACCGAATAATCGGTTTCTTTAAAAACCGGTTTTGGATAAAACCGGTTATCCAAATAATGGTTAAAACCGACTATTCGAATATCCAAAAACCGATTATTCGGATATTCGAAAAACCGACTAGTCGAATATCCAAAAACCGACTATTCGGATATTTGAAAAACTGTCTACTTGAATATATTCAAAAACAGACTATTCGGATATTCGCGAAATCTGTAATCAAAAAACCAGCTTTTGGATTACCCGAAAATCTTAAAAAAAAACAGACTCGACTGAATTTTAACTCTAAACGCCAATTTTACAATAGCGAGATATTTTTAAAATATAAAACGAATTATAAATTACGTATTACGTTACAGTTTATAGTACAGAAGGAAGTACGATGTACTAGTGGTTTAAAAGTTTGTTATTTCCAAGGCAAAAGCGCCACTAATGTTCCTGGTTTTTATTCAGATGAAGATGTTTTCAAACATTTCAATTTTGTGCTTCTCTTATCCATTTTAAAGTATTAACACTAATAATAGTTTTCGTTTTTTTTTTGTTAAATACTAGATATATGTCAATTATTCTTGTTCTATCTAATGAACAATATTCAACAAATTGTAAAAGTAATGCAAATATTTTGTGCTGTAAAAATTCATTACGGTGCCGAACAACATCTGTACCATAACAAACTTTTATTGAATTCTCCGAAAGACGGTTGGATACGGTCGAAAACAAAACTAACAACAAAAACTTAAATTACTTTAATTCTTCTCCTTCGACTTCTTCTAATATGTGGATTAGAAGTACCACTTGACCACCTACATTTTTTTTACGTACTGAACATAACAGATATAATTTACCTTTTTATTTTTTAATACTTTTAATATTTACTCATTTTTAATTTTATTTGAGTTTTAAATTTGCTGCCTCAAATTCCTAAGATTATCTTTAAATGGATGAAAAAAATAAATACGTTATTATACAGTTATTTGAGTATCAAGTAGTTGGGCTATTTGAATATTTTTCATCATTCGAATAACCGGTCATTCGAGTATCCGATTATCCAAAAACCGATATTATTCGAATATCCGGTTATCCAAATAATTGGATATTCGAATATCCGATTATCCGGATAACCGGTTTTCGGTTTTGTTTAAAACCTCGGATAATCCAAAACCGGTTAACCGGTCATCCAAAAAACCGATTTGGTTGCCAGCACTAATTTTAACTCCTTTCTAACTCATAATTTGAGGCTCTGTAGTCAATTAAACACGTTAATTCAATTTTACAGACGACTAGTGAAAGAATGCCACGAAGAATTTAAATTATATTAAAAAAAAACCTGAAAAGTAATTTTCATAAATCAGCTTCTCTGCCGGAAAATTAAGCTAAGAGTTTTCAGCCCGTCATTACGCAGCCATTTTTTGTTCTAACCTTAAGATGATTTGCAACTAATTTATTCAAAAAATTATACAATAGGACTAAACTGAAGGGGCAACTGGAAATTTGAAGAACTTTTGGACATTTTTATTCTTTTTAGTAATAATTTTTAAAAAATTTTAATCTTTTTGGACAAATTTTGTGATGTCAACTAAATTATCAAAATCTTTCTTATAGATTGCCACATTTTGTAGCGTTTTCCGCTGATTACACTCAGTGCAATAGTTATATTGCTTACACTGGTATTTTACAATTGTACTTTTTAAGTGTTTTGTTTCCCGCTGGCGCACGAGCACTCATAAATGTCGCACTGAGTGCACAAAAAGTGGTCTTCTTTATAAGTACTCTGTACTCTTAGTACTCTGTCATACACTGATTTGCTTGGGGGATATAAATATTAATTTACTATCTTATAATTCTGATGCTTTCTCATCAGTTATAAAAGGTTTTAATTTCAAACACGCTTTATGCTTATAATTCTGCATATTTAATCGATATAATTGTTGCCGATGATGATGCTAATGTTGCTGACAGTGGCACTTTAGATGTTCATGAAATATCCGACCACTGTCTTGTTTCTTACCGAATTAACTGGAACTTTAAAGAAAATGCTCCTGTTTATCACACATATAGAAATTTTAAATATTTTGATCAGCATTCTCTTATAGACGAGTTACGCTTATTCCTTGGTGGACAATTATAGAGCTCCAAAGTATAGATGAGAAGGTTAATTTTTTAATTATCACATAACTGCCCTTTTTGACCGTCATGCTCCTTGGACTACATCTAAATTTTGTAAACCTAAAGCTGGCTGGCTCACAGATAACTGAAAACTCATGATGAACTTGCGTGACAAAGCTCTTCTCAAATTTCAGAAAAGTAAGCTACAATCTCATTGGGATTGTTACAAGCAACTTCGTAATGTAACTTCTGCTGCTGTCAAATCTAAGATTAAGGAAAGATTTACAATTTAGTTTTCAAAAATCAAAAAGAAAGTTTTTTTTGGAAAAACCTACGGGAACTTAATATTTATAATCGTATTCAACCGGGTCTTCCCCAACATCTGCCGGATGCAAATGCAATTAACGATTATTTTATTAATATTACTGGATCTTGTACTCTCCCGGATGCTGATTTACTTCATTTTTACCGTTCCAATATTAACGAAAAAGCAAACAGTTTTAATTTTATAATGTTGCTGAAATTCTTGCTTCTATTACCTCTAATTCAACCAGCATTGACGCTATTTCCATTATTATGATAAATCGCCGTTGTCCGTATCTGTTGCCTATCTTAACTCACATTTTTAATTATTGCATAACCGACGGTGTTTTTCCTGCTCACTGGAAATATGCAAAAGTTTTTCCGTTACCTAAAACAAGTAAGCCATCATCTAGTAGTGATCTTAGACCTATTAGCATCCTACCGGTCGTATCAAATGTTATGGAGAAGATTTTGGTTGAGCAACTTCGCAATCATCCTAGCACATGTAATTTACTGCCGTTGACGCAATTCGGATTTAGACCTGGCTACAGCTGCTCTACCGCCTTATCACTTATAATTGATGGTATTATGAAAGGAATTGATGACAATAAGCTTACTATCCTTGTCCTCCCAGATTTCCCTAAAGGCTTTGAGATGATGAACGCAATGTTGAATTACCGTTGATAAAAATTCTGTTAAACGACATTCATTTATCTCTCGCGATTGCTTTAAAAATTTGGGCTTGATTATAAACACTGATTTCGAGAACATGTCACTTCGTGTATTGGCAGAGATTTCTGCAATTTAAAAATGTTATATCCGAGTAGGCACGTACTTTCATCTGAAGCAAAAATATCCCTTTCTGATACCTTAGTCTTATCACATTTTAATTATTGTGATGTCGTACACAACTCTTGTTTAAGATTTATCTATGGCATACGAAGACGCAAACATATTTCACATAAATTGAATGCTGCTGGTTGGCTTCAGATGAAAGATAGAAGATTTTTCCATTTAACGTGTTTTTGTCGTAAAATTTTATTTTATAAAACTCCTCCATATCTTTTTAAGATTAGATATCGTACTGACATTCACAGTAACAATATTCGTCGTAAAGATCTATTAAATATTACTTTGCATCATATTACCTTCTTTAGAAGAACATATACCTTCTTTGGTGCTCACTGTTTAAATTCTTTACACGGAATTGAAAATACTACCGCCGGCATCATTTAAAGGAAATTAAAACGTGACTTGCTTGGTGGGTGAACGGTTCATATGGGACACATTGCTATGTTCATAGAACTTGATTTAGTTAGCCGATATGTCATTTTTTTATTACTATCGCCTATATTTAATGTTTACTTAAAATTATTTATATTTTGTTTCCTTAGATTTTAGTTTTAAGGGAGTCAGGAAGAACAGTTGGTTGCTTTGCAACTGAACTGATGACTCACCTTTTGGGACGACATGACAATTTGAGTTCATATGTGTTTCTTAGTTACAAGTTTGTTATTATCATTCGTTCCAATAAAAATATATTATTATTATTATAAACCAAAGATGGCGGCAAATTTTATCGGATTTTATTGTTCTTTGCAATTCAAAAGTAATTAGTACTTATAATATATAAATCCTCATAAAATTCTATTAAAGAAATTCTCAGTTTCGAAGTTTTTCATGAAATGCATTTAAATTCAGGTTAGTTTCCTTTCGAGGTAGATACTAAACTGATATCGTAAAATTGTTTCCGCTGGGATGCCGTTTATTTGCCTGAAATTAGTGCCAACTTACAGTAAAGTCGAATATCAAAAACCTCAGTGCATCCCAGTGGAAATCGCTATTAGATATATACACCGTTCACGATTGCTTTATGGCGTTTTCGCCTTTCCGCTCCAGAGGACTCTGAGTAGGTACCTCCAAGCTCTGGTGTATATGAGGTTAAAACAAAATGCAGATACTCTAAGGACGCTTCCAAGCAATCAGTCGAAAGTGCCATTAAACACTCAAAATTTTATTAGTTTGGCATCAGGTCCTGTCATATAACGTTTCTTTTAGAAAAATATGTTGTCAATTCAGACAACAATTTAGTTAATTTACTCCCGGAATTTTGTCCTCCAATTTCTGGTTTACTCAAAATGCCCAAAATAATTTCTTCCAACAAAGAAAAACGTACGTTAAAAGCAACTTCGATGAATACAAGAAAGACTCGGTTCTCAATTATAACGTAAAATAAATTTATTTTGGCAAATAACGACAGTGCCAACTAAAATGTCAGATTTTCATAGATAGTCCGACTTTAAAACAATTTAAAACGGTTTATAGTTTCGCTTCCTTTTAAGAAAAAGCTGTGATGTCTGTGATGTAGGAAGTTAAATTATTAGTAATATAATGTTATTAGTATTAAAACTATTTACAAAATTCAATGAGCTCCAAAAGAAAGTGCCGTATTGACGGTAACCTACACCCCGCCCTCTGATCATCTTTTCTAAAATAGAACTTGACCATGTGCCATTTTCTGGATACAATCTCAGTTTAAGTCCGTTTTGCTAAAGAAATTATCCAACATACTTTATATGCTTGAGAGAGTTTCCCTTTTAAAAGACGTCCCTGAAGAACGTTCCTTATTTCAGACAATTAAAATATTTTGCAATTATTATGAAACATAAATTTCTGCTTACCAGTTCAACGTAGATGGATCGCATCCCACCATTGAATTTCGTCAAATTTCTTTCAAGTGTTTTGAAAGAATTTAAAATTCTAAAATAACCTAATTATTCTTATGAAATGGCAGACAAAACTTTGCAGTGTAATTGATTCTGTTGCAGTCAGAAAATAAAACAAAATTTTGTCTTAGCGTTCGTCGCCGATTCACCGTCACCAATTCGCCGTCGGTAATTTTCCGTAGAACCAAATAGCAATTCGCCGTCGAAAAATACAATTGAAATACAATACGTTTCAAGCATAGAAATAATTATCGTATGGAATGCACACACGTCGGAAAAGTCTAGGAATATTTCTTGAAATTTAGTGTTTCACTTAAAAAACACAAGTTTTCCAAAATATATTAATATGTAACGTTTCTTATTGTTTCCTGTCGCTTTTCCTGGTATCTATAATATTCGGGTATCTAGTGACTATGTTTCGGGATTTTAACTCGCCGGTGTCCATGTTCGCTTGAATAAAAATACAGGTAGGTTAACTTATATACAAATTTATTTACATATCTTTACACAGTTATTTACATTCATGCTCAAATCAGAACCGACAAGACTCTTGCCGTCGGGTGTACTCAAGACGCTTGAGTAATGGTAAGAGTCGACAATGACGCTTGTCGTCGGATATACTCAAGACGCTTGAGTACTGGTAAGAGTCGACAATGACACTTGTCGTCGGGTATACTCAAGACACTTGAGCACTGGAAAGAGTCGCTTGTCGTCGGGTATACTCAAGACACTTGAGCACTGGTAGTTGAGACCATGAGACACTCACGATCTCTCCGTAAATCGCGCGAGCGGTCACTTATATACGCTTTGGCTGTGTGGTGGGAGTTGTCCCATTTCAATTGACCCCACTCTAAATAAACTTTAATTCTCACAATATAAACGGGTATGCTAACTACATATATACATATAAATACAAAATATATTATGTGGCCGTTACATCCCCCTCCTTCTTTGGGACTGAAAGATCGCGGCAGGATCGTATTTGTCCGGCATGGTCAAAACGTAGATGCCATCTTTCGGTGCCGAAGCGCAATTTGTACTCCCTGTACTAGTGGACGGCCTTCCAAGGGATCTCGACTGGTCGTCCGTAGGGGAGGCGGACCCAAATTGTAGGGGTTGGTGCGTCAGTTTTCCTTACATACGGAACTGGAAGTAAATTACCAATCCCTTCCCTGTTGACATCGGGCTGAAAGGAGGTGACCTCACGGATGCAGGGTTTCGATTCCACCTGGGTTAACGTCTCGATTCTTGGCCAAACACTGGGCCTAGACCTCGGTGACTGTCTCCGTTTATCGCCAACAGTTGTCTTATCCTTGACCGGGATCGAATTTGGAGGCCGGAAATGGTCCCTGGGACGATGGTAAGCCTTACTATCCCGGACCGCTGTCTTTAACAAATTAACATATAAATACAAAATATATTATGTGGCCGTTACAAATATATTAACGATTGTTTAGGTAGAGACAAAATAACGTGAACGTTTTTCATAGAAAGGAAAAAATAATCAAATAACAAAATTTTCAAAAAAAATTTAAAAATCGCAAATTACACAGATAATTTCCATTAAAAAACAATGGAAAATAAATTTTATTACGGAATATGGCCTCCACAGTGGTTAGTTACGGCTCGACACTTATTGTTCATGAATAAAATTACATTTTCAACATCACCTTGAGGTAAACGTGCCCATTCTTCTGATAGAAGCTCGAAATCTAAATTCGCCATGGATATCGCCCATATGCGGAGCGATTTTTTTTTTGAAGCATGTGTCACACATACACAATTGGATTTAGATCCGGAGATTATGCTGGCCATGACAATGTTTCAATTCCTTCTTTGTTTAACCAATTCATCATAATTTCTGCAACATGTAAAGGAGCATTGTCATGCACAAGACAAAAATTTTGACCAACAGTACCAGCAAATGGACGCACAATGGGCTGAAGAATATTATAAAAATACTGCTGAGCTCTCAGAAAACGATTCGGGAAAACGAGCTCCATTCTACTGCCAGTAATTATTCCGACCTAAACCATTACAATACCACCTTTGTAAGTGTGTACTTCCTGAACGTGCCTCAAACGTTCCACATTTCTAGATCGTCTCCACAGTCTTGTCTGATCACAACGTGGATGAAATCCAAATCTGAACTCATCAGTTAACAAGACTGTACCACAATCATTTTGATCCCAGTTTTGAAAATCTTGATACAAATGTAATCTTGCTCCGCGATTGTCTCTAGATAAGGGTGGACATCTGAGTGGTCGCCGAGAGAGGAGGTTGGCTTCATGAAAACGACTAATGATTAAGTTGTGCGCCCTCTGCAACTCCGGAACTCAGGTGCTGTAATTGTGGGATGTCTTCTAGCAGTTAGAATCAAAAATCTGTGCTGAGCTGATGTCGTAGAGCGTCCACGTCCTGGATGTTGTTTGGCTGGAGTACCACTTTCCCTAAAACGTCTCCATAATCAACTGATGACATTTTGGGAAATACCTATTGGCTCAGTGACTTCAACTTGTCTCATGTCAGCTTGAAGAAGACCTGCAGCTCTATTGATATCAGCTAATCGTAAATGTTGTCGTTCAATTGTTAAACACTAAATTACTCACATATTTACAAACAAAAGCAATGGTTACTAAGCAATACAAATTAACGGAGCCAAGAATTCATTTTTTTTTTTAATAGTGGGTTTATCAACATAAACGTACTGTTATTTCTTACACATACTTTCAAAAATGTTGGGATAGAGACATTTTAATATATAAATACATTAAATATTCAATGGAAAATACATACAATTTACATTTTTTCAGTTAGATTAGTCAGTTTTAAAAATACTAAAACCTTATCTTTAAAGATTATGTCTTATTATAACTAAAATATATTAGATTCGTTTCTTATTCCGTTTCCTTAATATTTTTACTTAAGCATTGTGTTCCAATCTTAAGGGCAAGAGTGCGGGAAAATACATGTATCCGATTGTTTTCGGACGTACTAATATTTTTCTATGTCAAACCAAAACGATCTGTTAATTACAGTACGACCTTCGTAAGATACAAAATTACGAACAACTTGTTGTTGCTGTTAACACGGAGATATTCATTATTAAAGCTCAGACGTTCCTAGGATATCTGGTAAAAACCAGTACAAAGTTAAACAAATTACCTTTATAGTTTCTTTCAAATTAATAATTATGAGAACATTATAATTCTTTAATATAACTTTGAAAAAGACGGGCATAATACATTTGATTCATATCAATTATAGGCGCCGTCACTGCAAAAACTACGTCTGCTCATTTGGGAATCTTTCGGTTATCTAAACAAGATTTCACATCCAGTCGACCAGAACTGTTGTGATTACTACGTGCCGTATAGACTTCTCAGGCTTCGACTGGTTTATTGATTTGTTTTTACAGGGTAGACGTGTTAAAGATTCGAAATTTTTCCGACTATGATCGCTTCAGCATATTAGTAGCATATTTTTAAGGAGAGGTTCCGCCTAAAATCCTCCCAAGTCTGGAGTATGGAGTGGAAATGGAACTCCCAAATGTTTAGAAGTCAACCATTTTGACCATCGAAAGTTTGCATATTAACGCTTATAAATTACATATAAAACTTTTAATTTGATATTTAAATTTTATTTTCATTTTATTTCAGTAATAATTTTTAATCCAATGGAAACGAAGCAGAAAATGAATAAGCACAAACAATTTTAAATTTACAGTTTGTCAAGTTTTGGAAATGATCAACTTCCAAGCATCAATATCTCGAAAATTTTATATTGTACCTAGGTATCAAATTGAATTAATGACATTTTTTTTTTCATTAAACATGTTATCTTTCTGATTTTCTTTACGTTTAATATCGTGTTTAGGTATGTAGGTACTGTGCTTAAAGCCTTAATTGATAACGGCTAATATTCTCACGGCAAATTGTACCTAAGCCGAATTGACGACCGCAAATCGGCGATGGCGAACTGTCCTAGACTCACCATTCCAGGCAGCAGCATTATTAAGTGTAACCGAGTTTATCATTGGACAAGGCAAATATCCATGACCATGTCGCCGTGGGACAAGACCTAACTAGGCCAGGCTCACCGCTAAGCCATTTGATAGCCCAAATCAGATTTTATTTGATAGCTGAGTGATTTAATTGTTATTTTAAATTACAAAACAGAGTATAATGGCACATTCATATTAACTGTATCTTTGTGTAAAGGAAATTAATATGTATTCAATCATTAATTTAATACAGCAAATTGTAGATTAAAAGTTTATATTCTTTCTTTTTAGGTTGACAGTTCTTTAAAAGTGAATTATTTACTTAAATCTTCAGTTTAGTAATTAAACTAAATGTATAATTAGAGCGCTTTTAATTTGCGACGCCTAATAATACTGAAAGACCCTTTTCGCAGTGGCATTAGCGCATTTGCAGATTTGCCCAATTTAACGCCTCTGTAAGAGGAATTTTAATTAATTATTTACTTAGTGACGGACTCTGCTTAGGTAAGTACCGCGTTGGCTTGTGGAAATGAATAGCTTTTCAGCCTAGCACTTTCTCTCTCATGACAAGAATTACCGACACTTCTAAATCTACAATTGATTAATTACATATGTACTAATTCACAGACATCTTAGATTCTGGTCTAAATAGTCTATTGTTGATTCCGAATAGTTCGATTATAAGACGCTATTACTTCTGGCAAACAAACAATTTCCAATCAAACAGCATAAAAATTAAACAAGAAAGATTGGTTAACACGTGGAATCAAAACAAAACAACAACATAAGAATAAACACATTATTCTATTTTAAGAAGTAGGCCACTGACGGGTGATATAATTTTAAAAAACATAAAAGTTTCCTTTACAAAATCGTGTAAAATTTAAAAAAAAAAATTTTAAAATTCCACGCATATTAAATGATGCTTGTTTTTTATTTTGAGCTTGGTTTTTATCATTTATTCATATTTATGTTAGTATTTTATTTTAAAGTTATTTGATTTTTCAAGTGAGAAGCTTTGTTTTCGTTTCTTACTTTACAAATAATTTTACATTAGTTTTTCTCGAACAATCTTTTCATTTCTTGATTTCTATAGAATTGTTTTTGTTTTGTTTTTTTTCGGAATCAGGGTTGGTTTTATTTTAATGTTTTACAAAGTAATTTATTTCTGTTTTTTTGTTGGAGTTTACTTTTGGTTCTTTTACATAAAATTGTGTATTGCTTTTTTGATTTTGTTTCTTAATTTACATACGCCTATAAATTTACATTAGTTTTTTCCGAACAATTTTTTACATTTTTTTGATTTCTACAGAATAGTTTTTTGTTTTCCTTTTTTCGGAACCAGGATTGGTTTCATTTTATCGTTTTTAGAGAGTAGCTTATTATTTCTGTTTTTTTTTTGTTGGAATTTACTTTTAGTTTTCCTATACATAAAATTGTGCATTGCTTTTTTGGTTTTACCATGGATGCCAAAAAACTTAAAAATTTATCTGAATTTGGAAATCTATTTACAATTATTGCATGCAATAAAATTCTTTAAACTATCTGTAACAGAGAACTAATTTACCGGCGAAAATCAAGTATTACTCACTATGCAAATTCTCAGTTGCATATATCTAAAGCTGCAGGTAATATTTCAGATTTAGAATTCCATAAAGATTTGTGTGATGCGTTTTATCTGCAAATATTCCCATTCAAAAATTGCAAAATTTTAAATTCAAGCAATTTTTGGAAAAATATACTGGACGCAAGATTCCACATCACAGCGCCGTACGACTTCACGTGAAACAACGAAGCGACGTCGTTTTAGAAAAAATTAAAGAAAACATGATGAATAAATATGTGTGGCTGAGTGCTGATGAAACCACCGATATAAAGGGTAGATGTGTAGTTAACGTCATTGTGGGAACATTTGATGAAATAAACCGTCCATCTTTAATAGAATCCAAAATGAAACCCTCTGTTACTGCAGATGATATTGTGGAAATTATTTTTAATAGCTTAACCAGAATTTACAATACAACTGACAAAATTCCAATCGAAAGAAAACTACTTTTATTTGTGTCTGATTCTGCTGCAGTCATGTTGAAATTAGGAAAGCTATTGAAAGAAAAGTTTCCACGAATTTTACATGTCACTTGTATTGCACTCCTCTTCATAGAATATCCGAATTTGTCCGCGACAATTTTCCAGAAGAAATAAAGAATAAATTTATAAATAATTTTAAAAAAATACTGCTTAAAGCACCGTCACGAACAATGTTATATAGGACCGTATGTTCTAATATTCCCCTTCCACCCCCAACCAGTTGTTACACGCTGGGGAACGTGGTTAGAGGCCGCATTTTTTTATAAAGAGAACTTTAAAGCAATAAAAACATTTCTTTTACAGTTAACGGACAATGCTGCGTCAATTAAGGAATGCAAATCAATTATTTCTAAAAATAATTTACTGCATAATTTAAACGATATTCATAAACGTTTTCTTGGAATTCCGAAAACTATCACTTATTTGGAACAGCAACATATTTCTGTAAAAGAATCATGGGCAAAACTAAATCAACTAATTAAATGTTTACAAGCTATAGATGGTGATTTTGGTCGTAAATTGAAAATTAAAATTGATGCTGTACTGCAGAGAAGTCCGGATTTATCTAAATTATTAAATATTATTAATACGTCCGATGACTCCCAGTTCAAAATTTACCTAGAGAAAGCGCCTCTCACAAGCTGTGATGTTGAGAGATCTTTTTCTCGCTTTAAGGACATTCTCACGGCAAAACGAACGAGTGATACAGAGGAAAATTTGGAATGTTATTTAATAATGAATTTTAATAACAACTAATAGATGAGAAATTTTAATATTATCATCCTTATTCGAATTTCGAATACCTGAGAATATTAGACCACGCGCGTCCCTGTTAAACCGGGCAATCGAACGATTCAGATCTGCGCTACACCGGGAGTGTTATGATGCGTATTCGTCATATGGCAGACTGGACGGGCTATTTTCCTCGATGCCTTGATTATAATAGTTTCCTCACACCTACTGATGTACACCCAATATACTTCATTTTACTAAAGCTAAAAAAACTTTCTACAGACATCCTCAGAAATTATTTAACTTCCTGTCCAGATGCTCAATATTCATGCTGAATTAATAAGTATTTCCTTTCCTGAATGAAAACACGATTCATTCTAACATTTTCACACAAAAGGGGTCTCTGAAATTAGCTATTCCAATTTTAAACCAATATCCATATTGTTTATACATAGGTATATATTTTAGTGAGGAACTTAAACACATTCAATTTTGTTTTCAGTTAAAAAAAATGCCCGAAACACTTACGAACTTCTTCTCTGTACTTATGAACACTTGAATGCAAGAAATTACAGTTTTCTGCAACAAAGCCAAAGCATTGGACTGCGTAACTCATTATATCTTTTTACAAAAATTATCTTTAATTCCGTGATACTATTCAATATTATTCTTCTTGGAATATGCAAAGGGAATGTATGTTACATTTCCAGAAAATTATACTTAAACCATGGAGTTCCGCAGGTGTTCATATTGGGGCCTATTTTGTTTCTTCTTTTCATAAACGACTTGTTTAGTTTATCACTCAACTTAAATAAAACAACAGTAATTTTGAACTTTAGCTGTTGTCAGTTGGGACATTCATGTTAACATATAAAAATTCTGCAACCGAAACAAAATTTTTATTTATTAAAAATAAATATTTCATTTTCAGCAAATCAGCAGCAGATGATTCAAAATAAGTGTCCAACCCATTGACTTCAGCTAGTACACAGAAAAAGAAAACAAAAGGTCTATTTGCATGAGGGGTCTAATATCCATATTTTTTGAGATAAAATGCACTGACGATTCAGATATAAATTGGTTGATGAGCACTAGTACAGCAGTATCGCGTCACAAGAGCAATGAATTCGCGTGGAATAGAACGAAATACTGGCGTTTACCTTGAAATTAAACCGTAAAACGTTTTTATTTATGGCTATCTGCGGAAAAAATGTATAATACGCAATTCATTCCTTCAAATTTCGATCTTGCGTTTGTATACGTAAGAAATGAATCATGATTTCCGTTTTGGATTCAAAGGAGGTTGCTTCTGCTTGCCGTTTCGCAACTAATAAATACGCTCGGACACTTATTGTGAATCACCGTGTATGTGTGTAACAATGTTAAATACAAATAATAGTTTAAATGCTTGAAATAATATATGCACGATGTTATACGTGTTCAAATTTAATTACCCGTATCCTCAAATCGAAATTAATTCTGACACCAAAATTTTAAACAATATGAATACGAAGCATAAAAGCATGAAATTATAATTATTTATTTCGGTAGCAGAAGTTATTAGTCGGCCCACGCGTAAAGGTAAATTTTTAATTTAATAGTTGAGTAACACTTTGCATGGAATATGTCGTAATAGATTTATTATAACATTTATAACGTACATATTAAATTTTTCAGCACAACCTACGCACATAATCGTAAAAAGCTGCACGAATAAAGGCATATACAGAACATTAACTTTGCATATTTCCGTAAGGATATGATCGCTGGACACATCAAAACTGCTCGCTAATAATATTTTATAGTTAATTTTTTGCTAATATTAGGTTTAAGCGCAACCCAAGTAACACATACTAGATATATTATTAGTGTTTAATTAATATATTTATTACTGTTTATTAAAGTTTTTAATAAAGTAAAAATGCTTACATAACAATTCAGTTTTAAGAACAAGCTGTAAAAGTGATTATAACTGCAATTGTAAGTAATAAAACATTTGTATCACTACATTTATATTAGTGCTAATATAATATTGCATTTGTACCTTCTACATAGAATGCCCAACCGAAAATGCTTTATTAAATTCTTATAAATGTTTATACAGCAAGTCTTTAAAACTTTTGGTCTTATAAACGTTTTCTCGATTTTAATAAAGCATTTAAATGTCCAAGTAATAAAGCAAAATAATGATATAGAAGGGTCTAAAAAGCAGCTTATAAAGTAAAGCCAACACTACTTTTTATGCTGTGTAAAGGTTTCCGGAAGTATTACAAATCTAATTACTAATAAGCAGGGTTGGGTAACTGTATTTTGCTACATTTGCTACGTAGTTTACGACATGTCGCAAACGTATTTGTTACATCTTCGTATTTGCTACATTTGCTACATTTGTTACGTTGAAATGAAATACGCAATTGTGTTACATTTTATTTAATATTCTTTTAATAAACACAAAGAACATGTTATTAAAATAAAATTCATTCCTCTGTAATATTTACATGCAACAATACAACACAAATAACACGGTACAATAAAAATAGAAAAAAAGAAAGACCCGTCAGGTTTCTCAGAGACTCTTTTTAATGTTTTTGGGGTTGCGGAATACGAATTTTTTTTGTCTTCAGTATACTGCTTCTTCGACTTCTTTATTGGTGTAAAGCACGAGAACCTGAGGTAACCCACAGAAACTGTTTATAGATTCATATTCAGCAACCTCAAAAACAATTGAGAAACCTGATGGATTGTTTTGACTATTGGACACAGTCAGAAGGCCAGAACACAAGTTCATCTTAATATTCATTTGAAAAATTAGAATCTTTCATTTTTAACGAATAATAAATGTGAATTATTTTTTCTGATTTCTCGGCTGTTAACCGATTTCTTAAGGGGGAGTGTACATACGACCAATTGGAAAACACTCGTTCTAGTTGTGCTGAAGAGGCCGGTATATTTATTAACTTTTTGGCTAATTGGGACAAAGAAAAATATTTTTTCTCCACAAACCCCCAAAATGTTTTTGAATTCACAACATTTTTAGCGACTAATTTTTTAAATATGTCATCATTAGTTTTATAAGCTTGAAATCCATCGAGGCCATCAGCGTCAAGCTGATCCAATATAAAATCTTCAACTAACATACGTTGATTTTCTGATAAGCGTTGACCTTTGTAAACTGGATGTAAATAATTTGCAGCTAATCCATATATGTTTATAGCTTTTCTAGACCTTACAAAAGTCGACAGCTTACGGTTGTCTGATACTGTTAATATCTGATCTGTTTCTAACTTCAACCATTCCTCTGCAGCGTCTGCGATAGAACACTTATTTTCTTGACATTTATTAATTAACTGGCAAATTGGATCGATTATCTGAATATAGTTCTCAACAGTTGCAATAAAAGTCTCATCAAAAAGATTTTGTATGATTTCTTGTTTCACTTTGTGTTGGCCATCTGCAACGATTCGTTTCATAATCTGAAGATTTTTTATCAAGCAGTTGGAGGCATCTCTGTAACTACACCACCTAGTCTCTGCTGGTAAAATTATTTTAGTTCCTCCGTAATCCACCAATTTTTTTTCCAAGTTGCATTGTTTGAATTGTTTTAGTATATTATTAACTTTGTTTAATATATCTTTGTCTGTTATATCTTTGATAAGTAAATTTCCTGAGTGGCTGTTGCAAGTACAGTGCCAAAGATCAACCAATCGTCCCATTTTGATCATATTTGCAGCATTGTCGCTGACGATTGCATATATATTAGTTTTATATTTTGATTCTGCTAGTTTAATAGATTCCTCGCAAACATTTGCCAATGCTTCGCCTGTTTCTTTGTCATCCGTGAAGTCAAATGACTTTAAAAAGGCGCTAGGGCCTTCAGATGTATGTAGCATTGTCACCACATTTTTTGTATTATTACTAGAATTTTTCCAACCATCTACCAAAAGAGTCGCTTGACTTGGAAGATTCTCAGAGTCCTTCTCATGCATGTCTTGATACACCTTTTCAAGAATTGTAGTGGATAATGTTTTACTTGTCGGGGCATTATAAGCCGGACGCAAAGTTGTTAAAAAATGTCTAAAGTGATCTGATTCTACAACAGAAAATGGAATGTTACAGCCAAAAAAAGTTTGGCTAGAGACATATCGATCGAATGTTTTTCTTTGGCGTTCATAGAATCAATAAACTTTTTAATTTCAGATGTAGATGTTTTTTTCCTTTTTTCCGACTTAGGTGTTGACTGAATTGTTTGGAGTCTAGAGTCTGGATGTGGAGTGTAATCTGTTAAAATTTCATCAGAGTCAGCTTGGGCATTTACTGTATCAATTTGTATGACGTCTTCATTATTCTTATCAAAAATATTTGATAGACTTTCCTGATCTAAAACCTTAGATCCGCTTGGAATATCTGATTCTGGTTTGTTTACTAAAATCTCGAGTAGCAACTCGCCTGACTCATCTTGATTTTCCACAGACTGCTCTTTTGAAGACGCTGAATAAGGGGTTTCTTCAACTGCATCATCAATACTGTTCTCTCTTGGTCTTAACTGACGTTTACAGCGACGTCTAAAAAACGATATTAAAAAGTTAGTGAAAAGATTTTTTGTTCTACAATGTCTTTCGAAAAGTGTGCAACGAATGGGATTATTTTTTATTATCGATTTTTATTAAATTTTATTGATGCAGAGCATTTCTGTATTAGATCAATTCAAAATTTGGAAATGCCGGGTGAAATTTATCTTTTAAGGCAGCGTTTCCCAAAGTTTTAGGTTTCGCGACCCCCTTTTGAACTGTGTTACTTTGAACTTGAACACTGATGCCAAACGATTGTCAAATGTTTTCAACGTATTTTTTAAATATTTGAGACTCATTCTTTTTTCATAATTGACATTTGTTTTATTGAAGTTTTTTTGCGTATTCTGAAATGCATTGACACTTTTTTCTAAAACTGAAAAAAGTAAAAAAAAATTCACTGTACAGCCGCGAGTATTAAATTGCGGTCGTCACTGTCAATCAAAACGTCAGTTTTAATTCCACACATTAGAAATTTTCATTTCTGTTTTAGTGTGAAAGTATTAAATTAAATTAAATATATAAGAAACCATTCCTAGCATTCTCATCTCCTTGGTTTTAATAAAATACAAGTTCGGTGTCAACCTTTAACAATTAATAATAATGAAGATTTATTGCTCGCGACTGTATGTATATGCAATCTCTTGTAAAAAATAATATGATAAATGAATAGTAATTTGCGTTCAATTTTTTTATATTTATTCTGCTGCGCCCCTCTTCGAAGACTTATGCGCCCCCCAGGGAGGCGTGCCCCACAGTTTGGGAAACGCTGTTTTAAGGTATATGTATACTGCGTAGATACCGAAAAATAAATTCGGCATAGAAACAAATACAAAATTACGGCCTCCTTTCTCAAAAATAAAAACCATTCACCTTTTATTATGAATTACTCTTTATAATATTAGCAAATACCGGTGAGATTAAAGTATTCGCCAAGATAATATGAATGGAAAACGATTAAATTTATCGTCGTTTCTCAATTATTTCATTTTAAATTTTCGCTAGTCAAGGAAATAATTACGTAATAAAGGGAGACTTTTCTATTTTTGAGATAAGAGTAATTTTGCATTTGACTTTAACTTTAAATTCTAAACAATATTTATGACATTTTTCTGTATTTTCTAAAATAAGGGCACTTTACTCTCTTAAGTTGCCTTCATTTTTCGGTGTTCACCGTAGAGATAACTATTATCTGTCATTTCCCAATTTAACTCGAAGGAATGCAGAAACATTTTGCATCAATAAAATTTAATAAAAATCCAGACTAAAGAAAAATTCCATTTGTTGTACACTTTTTCAAAGAAACTGTAGTTACTTACCGGTGTGCTTCAAGTCGGCTGACAGAACTATTTTTTATAATCACATTGCAAAACACACACTTTGCGCCCAAACGTCCATTGCATAAACGGTACTTTTGAAATTGAAGTTTTTCATACATGGAATGGCTTCTTCGCCCGGAATTATTTTCTATATCCATTTTGGCGACAAAGCTTATAGCCTGTAATTTGTAGGCCACGGATAATAATCAAACTCCAACCTCAACAACTAAAGCGCTTTAAAACTGACACTTCTTGCTCTTGGCAGCAACCATTTTTAGAAATTGACCAATCAGATCAATTTGCGACACCGATTGCTACGTTTGCTCCATTTGCTACATTTGCTACATTTGCTACGGTGCAAATGTAATAAATGTAGGAAGTGTAACAAATATCTGAAGTTTAGTCATTTACCCAACCCTGCTAATAAGTACTAAAAATTTGGTTGCAAGTCGTTATTCATTGCAGTGAAAACTTCGAGCAGCCTCTGTACGGCTGTTTCAGCCCTATTTGGAACTTAGCGTAGCTCGACATTCCCACTGCAAACCAAAAACGACTTGTTCAATTTATTCGCAATTGCGATGTATACGCACAAATTAAAAGAACCACAATTTGCTTCATTATGTTGGTATGAAACATAAGTCCCCTATAGAACATTATCAAAATATTAAGTTGGCAAGGAATTTGAAGTTTCGTGTCAAAGTAATTTGTCATCTCAATTTTACTGTTGTAGCATTTATATTCATTTTAACAAGTCATTTCAATACCTGGAAAGCAGAGAAATATTTTAAATGTTAAAATGAAAGAAGCACTCGTCAAATGTTGTGTTGAAATAAAAGACTTGGCGCCAGATTTAAGCAACCGGCAAATAATTGAGTCTGATGGTCGTAACTACTTCTTCTTGGTTCTGTACATTTTAACCACGATATAGAGAACACTGGTACGCTCACTCGCCGCCATTTTCAGTTTAAAATTTTGAGCAAGTTGAGTAGTTTGTAAAAATTCGCTAGATGGCAGAATCGTATCGCGGACTGTCATTTTTATCAAATTCCTCAGCCGGTTCTTGTGAAGCTCTTGTGATAAATACAAAACACATGGGCAGAGATAAACGGAGGTCAGCACGCAACAACTGCTTTGAGGTTAAATACTGCATTTTAAATTTTAACTATGAATTTAAAGCGAAGTTGTCTGGCGTAGAAATTTTAATTTAAAGAGGGTATGTATTGGCGAATAATTTAATTCGTTTCCTAATTTAGTTACATTGCAGTCAAAATAGAAAGACTTCTCAGAGTTAATTTGTATTGAAGCAAGGAGATTTTAACATAAACATGAACTCATCGTAAGATTGCTATCTAACCTAGAATATCCACCAATCCATCTGGCATTAAACTGAACGATGTACTGACGAAATGTACTCAATATAACGAGTGGATATAAACTCACAAAAGTACCTCTCTAGTAACATCAGTTCTGCATGCACGTGACACCAAAAGTGCATAAAGTTACTGCAGCCTGTTTCCTTCAAGTTTGATGACCTTGCAAATTAATTCCATCAAAGCTGAAAATATCAAGTGTTATGTGAGAGGCTCATAACCTTCTTTATATTATTTCTAATTTAATAAACATATTGTTTACTCTGATTACATCCCTTATTCCAAGATTACCGTAAGAGTAGCACTTATCTTCATTTGCATCACAAGTTTGAAAAAGCTGAGGATGATGACCAACGTAATGAAAGTTTATGTACGTTTCACTCTGGCTCTTTCAGAAAATAAAATGATTTATTAATCTCGAAGAAATTGACAATGAATAGTGAAGCAAATAGCGTCTTCGATTCATTTGCACTGGTTGCAGTCAGAGTATTTGCATCTTGTAATAACACAAGATGAAGATACTCTTGCGATCAGTGCAAGTGAACGAAAACAGATATTTAAAGCATCATTAAATTTTCAGTTAACCAGAATAAACTGCTGTCAAACCAATTTGGGTTACAGATGTAGACTTACGATACATACCATTAATTATGAAATATTGTTAATTATAGATTTTGGAAAGGCTTCAAGAATGAATCAAAATGCAGGTGTCACAATATTAAAGCAACATTTTGTGTGCTTGACACATTTTCAAGAAAAATCGTAAAAAATCGTTAAGTCAGTGGAAATGAAATCATTCGAAGAACACTGACAGATGATGCTATTCCTTAACTAAATGTATACTTGTATTGAACTAATGCTAATCTCACATCTGCCCTTTCTTCCACCACTACCAAACAGATGCAAGAAACAAATAATACTAATAATCTCTGAAAGGTTTGTAAAAATCATAGCAAAACGTACTTGCTCGTAACATTAGTAAATATCTTTCTACATCTGTTTGATTGCTTGCTAAATTTGACACTCGCCGTTTATTCTTTATTTCATTACACACTAACCAAAGCTTGCCATTAATACACACGTAAATACTGAACATACGTCGCATACAACCGTACCTACAATACGTAATATAACCTACGGGAGTATATTAATGACGTTTAGTGACAGTCCTTCATACATTGGTGTCATCTAGCGGTAAAATTTAAATCACGTAACTAGGCACTACTTTTGACTTCCTCGTTTTGTATGGGGAAGATAGGGAAGTGCGCGTACCAGTGTTTTGTATATCGTGATTTTAACTTATGTTCTCGTTCTTTTCTCTCTCTCTGCAAATGTAAAAATGTAATTACATATCTGCCCGCGTATTTCTACAAAAAATTCGTACATATCTGACACAATGGATAATTACAGCTCGTCTGTTATAAAATTCTTCACGAACGATAAGGTAAAAGACATGAATCTATCATTATTAAATTTAGAACCATAAATCTGTTCAGAACACACACACCTTGTCATTTATTTCAAACACTACTTGTCAGCGTGGCTTGTCAGTTTGTCCTATAACCTTATCAACAGATAAAACAGCGGCATCCTACGATCGCTTTTTGACCTGACATTGCAGTAGGACAGACAAATTGAAGCGGATTTGCTCCTAATAAGTCCCCCATGCAAGGCGGCCATGCTTGCTACCAAGGAGTAATGAAATTTTTTATAACCTTATCGTTTATTTCAAACACTTACCAATAGGTGCTTTCTTTCGCTCACAAAGTCGTGATCCAAACGTGTTTTAATTCAAAAACAGACATTCTTTTCTTTGAATCTTTCTATTTTTAAAACTTGTTTGTATTGAATTATGGTTATTGACAAATGAACTGTCAATCAAAAATTCAACTCAGGTGTTTTGTTGCAACAACTACGAAATTCAGGTCCGAACTATTCGAAACACGATTCAAACTTTTAAGCGAAAGAAAGCACCTTTTGTTACCAAATTTTTCTAGGACACTATTGCCGGTTGTATTTTTCACAAGGCAACACCGTCACTGGTCTTTTAATTTGTGAACTAATTATAATAGTGATAAAAATATAAAACATCGACATCCTACGATCGCTTTTTGACAAATTGAAGCGGATTTGCTACCTAATAAGTCCCCCATGCAAGGCGGCCATGCTTCCTGTCAAAGCATAATAAAAGTTTTAAAAATTTTGTTGCAAATCGTTTTTGATTGCAATGAAAACCTCAAGCAGCCTCTGTACAGCTGTTTCAGTCCTGACGACGCCCCAAACAGGGGGCTTCCTCAGCAGAGATGTAGCTCGACATTCCAACATTTTTAAAACTTTCATTTTGATTTGACAGCAAGCATGGCCACCTTGCGTGGGGGACTTAATATGTAGCAAACCCGCTTCAATTTGTCTATCCTACTGCAATGTCAGGTCAAAAAGCGATCGTAAGATGTCGCTGTTTCATCTGTTCATTAATAAGTACGTTATAAAGCATGGATAGTCATGTTAATATTGCTCTTATACAACTCTTATAAAATAGGTTTATAACTGGTTTATGGTAACTATTTTGTCGCTTAGTTACTGTGGACTTCTTTTTATACGTTTATCATTAGATAAAGTAAATATTCCTATGGTTACCCATGTTAGAATTATAGGAACTTATCACTTATCTAAAGATAAAAGTTTCTAGAAACCGGGCATTAGTCTTCGGTACATGAAGTTTTCGAATTATCGTCAGGAAGCTTCGACGACTGAATTTTTCAAAAATTCATTGTCAAAGTTGTTTCCACACTTTCAAAGATTTTACGCGCCACGTGAAAAACAAATTTGTGGCACATAAATATTTATTTAAAAATTTTTACTTTAATTACCTTGTTATTGATTTATAGGTAACATAATTTAACAAGTACTTCATTATTATTATGTACATCAATATATCATTTTTTATGCAAAGTATTGGTAAGACATAAATAAAATTATGATTATGCAGTCAATTTTTTTGTCAACTAAAATTATACAAATATATTTTTAAGAATACGTCCTCAAACGATAATTGAGTTCGAGGATAAAATATCGACTCCTTGGATTAAGTGGTAGTTTAGATACGCCAAAATAAAAATTACGTGATAAAGAACTTTCGATACGTGAGAAAACCACTCGTATATTGGAGGGTGACCCATGAAATACTTTACTTACTCTAACCCGGAGGTTAGACAATTTTAGTCACTCTAGGAATCAAAATTTAATGCGACCAAAGGAGCGGGACAGTTTGAGGGTGCCGTTTCTCGGAAGATATGTCGGACACATATACCGGGTGTCCCGCGCCATTTGCTCACCCTTCTAGAATCTTTATTTATTAATCGATTAACCTGAATTTTGGAGACAATAAACTAAACAAAAAATGTAATTTTCCGACATATTGATAGTCGTCATAGGACTTCCGGCTTCGCCGGAAGTGATATCAACTTTCTTATTTTAAATGGAACACCCTATATATTTTTACTTATTTAAAATCTACGGATCATTACGAGTCCGAATACGTGTCAATTGTTAATTTTGGTTTCCATGACAACGAAAAAATAACTTTTTTATTTTTCAATCTAGAAAGCTATGAATTGCATTTCTTCGATCTAATGCGATCAAGTGTTTCGAAAAAATCACTCCTTTGATGGTATTTTGATTTTTAACATTTTTACAGTATTTAAAATTTTCATTAGCTCTTAATTCATTTTTTTCGATAGAACCTCATATGTTTCTTAGCTTAGTTCAACTGAACATTCGTTTTTGAATACGCTACCAAATACGTCATATTTTCTTAGAAAATAATTTAAAATAGAGCATGTCTTATTGAAATTTTACACTTCCTTTATTTCAAATGACTTTCAAAGAAAATTTGACGTATTTGGTATCAGCGCACTCAGAAGAAAATGTACTGTTGAACTAAGCTAAGAAATATATGAGGTTGTATCGAAAAAAAATGAGTTAAGAGCTAATGAAAACTTCAAATACTGTAAAAATGTTAAAAATCAAAATACCATCAAAGGAGTGATTTTTTCGAAACACTTGATCTCATTAGATCGAAAAAATGCGATTCATAGCTTTCTAGATTGAAAAATAAAAAAGTTTGTTTTTCGTTGTCATGGAAACCAAAATTAACAATTGATACATATTCTGATTCGTAATGATCCGTAGATCATTTAATATGTAAAAATATATAGGGTGTTCTATTTAAAATAAGAAAGTTGATATCACTTCCGGAGAAACCGGAAGTCCTATGACGACTAGAAGTATGTCGAAAAATTCCATTTTTCGTTTAATTTATTGTCTCCAAAATTCAGATTAATCGATTAATAAATAAAGATCCTAGAAAGGTGAGCACATGGCGCGGGACACCCGGTATATTAATTACATTTTCGCTTTTTACACGAAGGGGTTTTTTTACGATAGAGTTTTGTCTATTAAATTTACACGAATTCTTTTGCACGTAGATGTTATAACAGGGAAAGTTAAATGTTACTTAATAAATAAGCATTTTATAATAATATTATTCTTGTTATTTATCTCAATGAAATAACTACCTACTAAATTTAATGGAGAATTCACGCAAAAAATATCCGGTAGGAAGTCGCAGCTGTCTAATCTCACGGTAAGCAGTAATATTAACAGTAAAACTTAATGCATCGTCATCTGCAGGATAAATTTTTACGACACAATAATACTTAAAACCGGAAAATGGCCACAATATGGACACAGCAATACGTAAAACCGAAAAAAAATGGCCTAGACGTTTGTAATAACTCGAACAATGATATTTCATGAATTTTCTTTTCTAATTGTTCATCTAATGTCCTCAGATACTGAGTTGGGATAAACTTTACGTGCAGATTTCGTTTAAGTGGAAAAATCTATGTGCATTAAAATCGTATTGAACCAGTGAATTAACATTCAATTCTTGATACTTACTGGATGAGCTTAAATTGATGAACATAGAAATTGCGTTAGAGAATTTTATCTAAAACATTAGGCCTGTTTCACAAAAATTATTTAATCATTGATTATAACAGCGTGATTACTGATTAAAGCCTGAGATTGTTTTGGTGAAACAATATAATTGGTTGTTTCAAATCTATTGTTAACTTCGTCCAATGACGATTAATCAGAGAATTAAATTAATCGCTGATTAACAATTTTTTTGTGAAACCCACTATTAGATACCAAATTTTTACGTTTAAGGGCCAGTTTTTCAATTGGTTAAATTCGTTTTATTCCTGTGGAAACAATTATCCTTACCATTGCTACCATGGGAATAAAATGAAGCTTAAAATTAAACTGTGATGGAAAAACCGGGCATAAGTGTTCTGGGTACGCAACATTGCACGACAAAAATGCTGAAATAGTTATTTACGAACCGAGTGCTGGAACACATTTTTCCCACATAAGCGTAGTTTTGAAGCTTCGTATGCGCGAACGCGGGATAATTATTCCCGCAAGTTTCGTATATTTTTTTAAAGGCATATAAAAATTTTATTGCAAATACTTTCAATAATGTCATGGCAAACCAAAAATGTAAAATTAAGCAGGCCATGCTTCAAATGATACAACACTGATGATTCTCCCTCTTTTGAACTTGTTAATGATTTAAAGTTGTTGTAAAATGGTGTTTTATAAACCAGATTTTATTATTACCAACACTGATTTATTTAAGAGTGCTCCAAAGGGCAGGGTTGTTTTTGACGTAGTTTCCTGGTCTACTCGACCGAGAAAATGTTTCCCGGTTGACTATTTCGTGCGTAAAACATTAACCACAGGGCGATAGTTTAAAAATTTAAATATACAATGCAATGAATGTCCAAATTACCACACAAACCATAAGAAATCGTCTTCGTGGTATGGGAAATCAAGCTGGACTACCTGATAATGGTCCCTTAAGCACCAAAGGGTATCATCTACCAAGATTGTGATTTGTTAGAGAGCATTGAAGGGAATGCTCATAACTGGGCCGAAAATTTATTTATAGATGAATCACAGTTCTATTTGTTTACTTCAGATAGACGTGTACCAGTGTCCAGAAGAGATGGCGAGTGGTATGCGGAATGCAATTTTAAAAATACGTCAAATTTCGACAGCGCTGCGGCGCAAATTCACAAAGCTCCAGAAAACAATTGTATAGCGAAGTAATAAAACAGAAGGAAGAAGTAATAATAGTTGAACCGAAAAAGCTTAGTGATAGAAAGCAAATTATGAAAAACATAAGAGAAGTAATCAAACCAGATAAGTTAAAAATTTGAATTAAAATGAGCAAAACGACACGAAAAGGAGGAGTTATAATAAAGTGTAACGATAAAGATGCTGCTGAAAAAGTTGCTCAAAGCTTAGGGGAGGATTATAAAATTGAAACTCCAAAATTCCATCAACCGTGCATAAAAATAAATGGAATATTTCACGAAGAGTATGAGCAAAATATCATAGATACTCATTAATCAAAACCACTTGAATGAAAACTCAACAGAACATATCAAAATAAAATATAAGAACAAAATAGTAAACAAAAAATTTAATATTGTACTAGAAGTAACCAATGAAATAATAAATAGAATCAAAGAAAACGAAATGAAGGTATTTATTGACTGGTCTAGATGCTTCGTTACAGAACACTTTTCTGTAGTTCGTTGCTTCAAATGTTCTAGATTTGATCACATTGCGACAAATTGCAAAAATGAAGTAACCTGCGGAATATGTTCTGGAAGTCACGAAAGGAAACAATGTACAAATGAGATTAAAAAGTGCGTAAACTGTGCTGCAGCAAACCAAAAACTAAATTTAAAGTTAGATAAAGAACATTTTTCATGGGACACGAATTGTCCGTGTTATAAAAGAATTGAACATTTGCAAAAAAGTAAAATAAATAATAAACAGCAATTAACGAATGAAGAAGAATTAAGTATGTATGAAACTTCACCGGATCATATTACTACTCAAACTACAAATATTTCTTTCTCACAAAAAACAAAATACAAAAAATTTGCAATCTTGAACATCAATCAAGTCACTGTGTAATAAAATTGATCAAATAAATGCTCAAACTTTATACAATTCAATTGAAATAATGTGTGTCACCGAAGATTGGATAAAGGAATCCCAGATAAGCAAAGTTAAACTAGAAAACTACAATCTGGGATCCAGTTATAGTAGAAATATTTTTAAGAATGGAGAAGTAATGATTTTCATAAGAGAAGACCTTGCTTGTAAAAGGGTTAACCAAATAGAAAAACTGTCGGAAGACTAGCATTTTGAAGTAGCAGCGATAGATATTCCTTCGAGAAACAGCATAATTATGGTTCTTTATAGATCACCCACAGGAGATTACGAAAGATTTAAAGACAAATGAAATGAAATCTTAAATGTTTTTTCAGACAGACACATTTTAAGCATATTTTTATTGCCGGAGATTTTAATATCAATTTTCTAATCGACACTAAAGAAAAACAGGAAATCGTAAATTTGTTCTCTTCTTTATGGTTTGCGTATGCTGACGAAGGAGCCTTCAAGAGTTACAAACACAACATCAACGTGCATTGATAACATCTTTTCTAACATCCATCAATGTTTAATAAAAGGAATTTAGGACAACAAACTACTATAGATTTAAAGGATCTGAGAAAGAAAATAAGAAAAACTGAAATTACATACAAGAAATTTTCGGCCAATAACATAAAGAATCTGAAATTTGAACTGGGAAAAATTGACTGGTTATATTTACTTGACCAGAAAGATTTAGGTAACATGTACACATCATTTCATGAATCGTTTATAACCATATTTAATAAATGCTGCCCTGAAAGACAAAAATCAATACAACAGTTTAACAATCAAAAACCACGGATAACGGACGAATTAAAAATAATGTAGATGCCCTGGATGTGATCGCAAAAGTGAGATAAGATGAGGAATCAAATAAAGCATACAAGTTGTACAAAGAACTTTATATTAAAAAAGTTACTGAAACACGAAAACAGAAAACGGCGGATTACATCAACAATGCTAGCAATAAACAGAGAGCTATATGGAACGTGATAAATGCAGAGACTTCTAAGGCGATAAAAACAAATAAGACATCGGAAAGTACCTTGACGACTCATGAATACAATATTTTTTTTCACATCAATAGGAGCCAATACAGTAAAAAACATAAAAGATACTGGGAAACATCCGTTAGATATATTGCAAATGTATGCAGTTGACGCACTAAAATCTTGTTACTTTTTTGAAGCAACGGAAACCGAAGTGAAGAATATCATTGACTCCTTGAAAACCAAAACCTCTCAAGATATTTATAGTTTGACGACAAAAATATTAACCCTCCAGAAGTGGCGCCCAGTCTCTCAGACCCAACAGAGTTAGTTTCTTTGATAATTTTGTCACGGGAGTGAGTTGGTATTTTTGAATTTCAGTACCTTCCTATTGTCGATACTTGAACCAGTCTACTGAGTATTGCCAGTGTACGTGCTAGAGATCTTTAGAGTAATAAGCATAAAAGTCTGTGAGACCCAGCCACGTTCGGTGATACAGAAGTGAACTTTTTTAAATATTTATTTCTGTGACATACGGTAAATTATTTGCAGATAATTTGTTGGTATTTGCTCTTAGCATTGCTTTCCATTAAATTTAGATATGAGGATATGAGTTATTATGAGAAGGAGCAGGCGAGGTTACTCCGTTTGTGGGAGGAAACCGAAGCTGAAGAAGTAAATGATAGTGATGAAGAGTTAGAAGATGATGACTTCACAGAGGAAAGGTTATCCAATAGTAAAACTGAACAGGAGGGTAAAGATTCTGAAGAAGTCGTAGTTCCTGTTACTAAGAAAGTGTCGCGAGTTCCTTCCTTCGTTGCGAAAGATGGCATAACAATATGGAGAAAACATTGTGCACCCAGAAATGTAAGAACGAGAAAAGAAAATATTGTTATCAACTTACCTGGGGTAAAAGGTGCTTCAAGAAATATGAAATCTGTATTGGAATGTTGGGGACTCTTTTTTACTGAAGAAATACTGTAAATAATTGTGAATAACACAAATAAGTACATATTGAATCAGTCAGATAAATACCATAGAGAAAGAGCTACCAGACCAACAGATATTACTGAAATAAAGGCATTATTTGGTTTATTATATTTGTCAGGTTGCTTAAAAAGTAGCCGCCTTAACACGAAAGAACTTTGGGACAAAAAGGAACTGGTGTAGAAAGATTTTGGTTGACCATGTCCGAGAATCATTTCCTATTCTTGCTAAGATGTTTACGATTTGATGATCTCCAAAGCCGGGAAGAAAGGAAACGAGTGGATAAGTTAGCGCCAATTCGTGATGTATTCGATAAATTTGTTGAAAACTGTAAACCTTGTTACACAATTAGTGAATATGGAACCATTGACGAGAAATTGGAAGCTTTTAGAGGACGTTGTGGATTTAAGCAATACATCCCAAGTAAGCCAAATAAATACGGAATTAAAATTTTTGCTTTTGTGGATGCTAAAATGAGCTACACTGCAAACCTAGAAGTCTACGTTGGCTTGCAACCAGAAGGTCTTTATAGGGTGGCTAATGACCCTGCTAATGTTGTCCAATAGCGCCAATATCGGGAACAGGAAGAAACATCACCTGTGACAATTGGTTTACCAGTTTCGATTTAATTAGAAAGTTACTGAAAGACCATCGGATGACATACGTTGAGACAGTAAAAAAAAAATAAAAGAGAACTTCCACTAGAATTTGTGAATACAAAAGCGCGTCCTGTATTTTCTACTATATTTGGTTACCAGGAAGATGTTACCATTTTAACGTATGTACCAAAAAAATATAGAAACGTGATTCTAGCATCCAGTATGCACCACGACGGCACAATCGACGAAAGAACAGGTGAGAAGAACAAACCAGAGATCATTACGTTTTATAATTCAACAAAAGGCGGAGTCGATAATGTTGATAAGTTACGTGCTACTTACGATGTAGCTCGTAATACACGACAGTGGCCTATGATTATTTTTTATGCACTGCTGAATATATCGGGAATAAATTCACAAATAATATACGTCGCAAATAACTACGCAGAAAGTGATGTTATGAGAAGGCTTTATATAAAAAATCTTGCATTGGCTTTGACAGAAGATCATCTACGACGTCGATCTTTTGAAATAAATATTCCTCGTGATGTACGTCAAAAAAGACAAGAAGCAGCCGGAACATCTACCGAGGGCCCACAGGAAGAATGTATAGCACCAGGTGCAAGAAAACTGCTATTTTTGCAAGAAAGATACCAAAACACGATATTTTTGTAAAGTATGTAAAAAATTCGTGTGCCTAACACATGCTAAAGTTCTACGCTCTCAGTGCATGGATAATGTTGAAATAAAATAAAACGACGGTCTAAATGTTAAATAATACGAATTAGTTACATTTCCTATTGTTTTGTTACTTTCTTTCTTTAAAAATTTTATTTCTCAATAAAGTTTTTTTTTTTTGACAGAAGGAAATTCATATCTACGTATAATTGACTGTTGTGAACTTAGAACTATATATAATTACTGTAGATACGCACTTGTGTAATTTCTTCTTTGTATTTCACTTTTACATAATTAATTCAATTCGGGTCTAGTAGACCCAACGCCACTAGTCGTGTAAAATATTGTCATGACCCTGGAAAGATCGAGGGTCGCAAAGGGGGGTTGCTCAGAGGGAGCACTCGCTAGCTAGTAGCGGAGGTACCTTAACGGAATGCTGGAAAGTTAAAAATAAAAATAACCATACATTTCAGAAGCGGTTTATTTGCAAAAACTCAAAGAATCCCTTCAGCAAGCAGAGCCCGGTAACCGCCAGGTGACGTCCACGGCACCGCACACACACACCCGTCTGTCTGTTTGTCTGTCTCCCCGCGACGCGTTTTCCTAGCGGTTTTATTATGCCTGCCTGCTGAAGTCAGCAAATCATTTATCCAAATCTATAACTAATTAATTAAAACAGTTATAACAATAATTGATACCTACCTTAGCATCATTTGTGGTATTTCCCCCCCTCTGGAGAAAAAAACGTCTCCTGACCGTTTCTTAATGGATACAATTACCATATCGTTTTTATTAAAAAGGTAACGATTGAATAGCCACAAATGATACTAGGTTTACATATACGAATCAATCTAAAAGTAAAAAAGACATATGAAAAACTGTAAACTATCTACATAAAACACGTATGTAAGTGAAAAATAAACGCCATACAAATTAATTTTACTCAAAACCGCACTCACAGTTTTAGTTTTAGAGTTCGGTCGGACACTTTAGCAGTTTGTGGAAAGGGAATCCCTTTACGTTAGTTTATCACAGGACAATCCACCAAAATCTTCTACGTAACCACCAAGTTCTCCGGCGTTGTTGACCAGTGGCTTTTTAGGCTCCCCGACGTTAGTGTTGACGGGTTTTTGCTCAGTGGCCTCTTCAAAAGCAGCAAGCAGTTAAATTGGACCTTTTGATGGTAGTTGGTAATGAGTTCCTCAATGGCCTGTTCCAGATTTGCTGTTGATGAACTTAGGCTCTTGTGGTAGAAGTACTCTTGTCCTTTGGTAAATGGTGTGAACAGGACCAACAAGGCCCTTGCACGCCCTACTCAATTCAGGCGTGGCATCTGCAATGTGCTGCAGATTCTTGAGGTTGTGGTTGATTGTCCAGTTGTGGAACGATTTTGGTCAAACTCTGGAGGCTCTGTTTCATCCCCATGTTTTTTGTGACGGTCGGGTGTATCCCTTTCCCTTGAAATTTGTCCGTCTCCGTACGGTTCATGCAAAATTAAAACAAAAACAAAAGTAAATAATAATAAAAATTAATATTAATTAATACTAAATAAACTTCTAATGAATTTACACACACATTTATTATTGTATTTATACAATTTATTTTTCTTTTTTTTTATTATAATCTAGGATTCATTTAAAGGTTCTGTTATAAACGACATTAAAATACGTATTTGGATAGTTTGAATAATTTTAGTGTGTACAATTTATATATTCATACAACACTTTGGATTAAAACATTGGGTAGCCTTGTTAATATGTAGATTATTCTAATAAACATAGTGTACGTACTTTAACTTATGTCATCGAAAATTTCATTCTTTACTCTTTTCGAGCATACAATACATATTTAATACTTTCCAACAATTAGTCCATATGGCTAATACATAAGAAATATTTTGTCTTACATAACATAATATACTTTTATAAAGTTTCATTCTCTTTCATTTTCTTTCTTATAGTACTAACTTAGTATTAATGTAATCGAAAATTTCATTCTTTACTTTTTTCGAATATACAAAATACTTGTTAATTAAAATTTTGCAGTTGAAAATTTCAGTTCTTACTCTTTTCAACTACAATTACTCACTGTAAAATATTTAATAATTAGGCCATTTCATACTTTCAAGTGTTATTACTTTAATATTTAACCCATTTAATCATTTCTTTTACTATTAATTTATATAAATTGCGTACCCACTCATTTGGGGGGGCCCTTACATCTTCGATTCTAACTTACTAGGCTGCAGTCCTAGTTAATGTAGACTCGACTCTGATGTAGATGCTTTAAGATCAATCTTACAACTTCTCCCGTCTGGCAAGACAAAGATTCCCTCATCGTACTGTTTTGAACCAACAATTCCTTGCGAATCCCTTCTTGTCACTTTATTTGCACATGTTCTTACTTTTAAATAACACCAAATTATAATAACTATACCAATTACAGTTAATACCGTGGCCGTGGTAATGAATCCTATGTGTGTGTTTCTTCTGAAATTAAAATCTAAATCTAGATCGTCAATATCTTTTAACACCTCATCTAAATTTCT
This sequence comes from Prosopocoilus inquinatus, assembly GCA_036172665.1. NCBI lineage: Eukaryota > Metazoa > Arthropoda > Insecta > Coleoptera > Lucanidae > Prosopocoilus > Prosopocoilus inquinatus. The sequence continues at coordinate 51,533,320 of CM069870.1, forward strand.
ACTGTTTTCTTTTAGCCTACTTCCTTTAACTAAGTCTTCCAACTTATAAAAATTTATTTTGTCAAGGTCAGCAATCAATGGATTTATTAAATTTCTTTCTGTTGTGTTGAAATGAAAGAATTTCCAGCGTGATGAATATTGAATACTTTTTGTAAACTTAACTGAATGAACTGGATTTAAAATTATGTTTTTGGAAAACCCTTTGCACTCTTCAGATAGTGTAATTCTTCCTGTACCCCATAATTCTATATACTCAATTTTTTGGTTATTTTTGCAATTAACAGTCATTGTTTCTCTGTTTGGTGCTACGAAAATCCACGAGTTATAAACGCCTGACTCAATAAATTTTGTTCTATTCAAATAAATGATATGTCTTTCACATACATTGGGCAATTCTTTTACTGGCCGAAATAACTGAACTTCACATGATTGTTGCGAGTCACATAATATTGGTTTTTCATAATTTAAAATGTAGTTTCTGTTTTCTGAAATAAAACAATTCTGAAATTCACTTTCATCTAAATGAAAATATTTATTGTGCAGTTCATTAATTGCTAAATATCGAAATTCATTGTTAATAAATATAAAGTTGTTGTCATGTAGTCTAATTGGAACTGATACAGTTTTAAATAAAAGGTAAGGATTTACATGAACTAATGGAATTTTTAAAGCACAATTCAATTTTGATTGTAGAATAAAAACGTTTACCTTTAAAATTCTCCACAAAAGTGTATTATCCTCATGATCTAAAATATTAAATGGTAATTTTAGCTCTGGTGGAATATGGTTAATAATTGTATTTAGTTGTTCCATGATAGTCGTGGGTGTAATTAATAAGGGGTGCAAAATTCCTTGCTTCGCAGCAACTAATACATTTACAAGATTCGTTGTTTCTAACTGATATTGATCAATTAAAAGAGTTAGCAAAGCTACATGATCCTTCAGTCGTCTATCTATTTTATAAATAAAATCGATGTCGGTTAAAGTATTGTTTACCAAAAATTTTAATTTTTGAAAATTTTCGAGAATAATTTTTTCATTGTGCTGAAAATGACCAATAGTATTATTTAAAGAATCCAAAGTTGATTTAACGACAGACGTTTGTTTGGCTAAAATTTTACTCATTTGTTTTTCGTTTTTTGTCAATGCTCCTATCGCTTTCTCAAAATGTTCTTCATCTTCTGTAGTTAAGGTTCCAAACAAAACTTTTGAAGCTTTACCCACAATATCACATATACCCTCTTTTTACTCGAACGTGGCCAATGAAACTTGGTATTACATTTCTTTCCCAAGTGACCCGATTCATAGTTTGATTTATTAATTTAATGTAATTGCCACATAGTTCATTTTTCTCAAGCAAAGGTTCATTACAGATTTCTGTTGTTTCCCTAAACATATTTTTCAGTTGAACAAATTTATCATCGTATGACTCTAAATCGATGTAAGTAATAATATTCCAAAAAGTATTAGTCAGATATAGATTACCTACATTTTCAAATAAAATTCCTGATGTCTTTTCTAACGATTCGACTTTATATGGAATTTTTACGTCTTCTTCTCCATATCCAAATGTGAAAAATATCAAGTATAAGAAATAATATAACTCCATTTCAATTTTCTTGCTAATGACCCTGTAACAATTCTTTATTTATATATACAGTCTACACTTCAATTGGAGAAAAAAAAAATCCAACGTATGATAAAAATACTTAATTATATCCCCTTAAAATTAAACTTATTATTTATTTGTTTATTTAAGTAAAAACTTATGGCGTCCATTTTTCGTAATAAGGAGCTAAAAGCGAAATGTGAACTGTCTCTCGTTTGGCCTTTTTGCCTTTTCCCGATTCTATAACGTAATTTAAGTTATTTCGTTTTTCAACTATCGTATATGGGCCAAAATATTTTGGTTGTAACTTGTCGCTCTTTCCTACTTGTCTGATGAACATTTTTAATTTTACCTTATCTCCTACTTCAAAACTCGCATTACGATGTTTTTCGTCATATCGTGTTTTATCAATTTTTTGTTGTTTAATAATATTATTACGAGCTTCTTCTCTTAACTTTATAATTGCTTTTTGATTACGCAATGCAAAATCAGTTGTCATTAACTGATTTATTTGAGCATCGGATGGTAAAACAGGTTCTCTGCCATAAACTAAAGAGAAAGGGCTACATTTGATAGTTTCCTGACGAGTGGTATTATATGCAAATACGCAATGAGGAAGGAAGACATCCCAATCCTTTTGAGACGTGGAACAATATTTACTCAACATGTCTGCCAACGTTTTGTTTAGCCGTTCGGTGAGTCCGTTGGTAGAGGGTTTGTAAGCTGTAGTAAAACTACTCCCTGTGCCTAGCAACCTTAATAACTCTGTGACGAGACGTGACATGAAGACAGCTCCCCTGTCGCTGAGTAACTTTTTTGGTGAACCATGTCGACAAATGATCTGCTGCATGATAAATTTTGCAACAGCTTCTGTTTTACCATTAGGAAGGGCTTTGGCCTCCGCCCACCTAGTCGCATAATCTGTCGCCACAACGATAAATGTACAACCAGAATTGCTTTTTCGAAAAGGGCCTAGAAGATCTATACCAACCATTTCGAAAGGATTTCCTACTTCGATCGGATTTAATAATCCCGCAGGTTTTTGATTTAACCCTTTACGCATTTGGCAATCAGGACATCCCTTAATATATTTTTCTACATCGCGCTTCATACCTTCCCAAAAGTATTTTTTTCTAATTTTGTCTAATGTTCGAGAAATTCCTAAATGTCCGCTAATAGGTTCATCGTGATTATTATATAAAATTTCTGCGCGCATATCTGCTGGTATTACTAATAATTTCGTTTCTGTGTTTGGTTGAATTTTATATAAAATGCCGTTTATAATTTCAAAATTTTTAGCTGCCCTTTGTAAAGTCGGACCACCGAATTGTTCATCGTTAATAGCTGCAATAATCTCTTGTATTCGTGCATCCTTAGATTGTAAGTTGATTAATTCCTTTGTTGAAATTAAAAAAGATGGAACCTCTAAAGCTTTAGATTGATCGAATGTAGTTGCCTCCGTACAGGGATATCTAGAAAGAGCATCTGCATCCTTATTTGCGGATCCTTTTTTATGAAAAATTTTATACGAATATTCCATTAATTTGAGTGCCCATCGAACTAACCTGCTACCGGGAGTTTTTAATGATTGAAGCCAGCAAAGAGAATGGTGATCAGTTACTATTATGAAATTTTTTAAGCCCCAAAGATACGATCTGAAGTACTCAACTGCCCAAACTGCAGCCAAACATTCTAATTCACTTATTGTATAATTTTTCTCATACGGAGTTAGAGTGCGAGAAATATAAGACAAAGGATGAAGTTTACTAGATATATGATCTCTTTGAAGTAGAACAGCTCCAATACCCACACCACTAGCATCTACGTGTAATTCTGTATCCGCCAATGGATTGAAATGATGTAAAAGAGGTGGACTTGCAAGCTTAGATTTCAGTGTATTAAATGCAGTTTCTTGAGATTTTTCCCAAATGAAATTCGACTTGGATCCGATAATATTATAAAGAGGTTTAGCTATAATTGAGAAACCAGGAATGAATCTTCTGTAGTAATTGCATAAACCTAAGAAACTCTGCACATCTTTAACCTTTTTTGGAGTTGGAAAAGAAATTACCGCCTCAACTTTTCGATTGTCTGGTTGAATACCATTACCAGAGATGTTAAATCCTAGAATATTTATGTTTTTATAAGCGTACTTACATTTAACAGGTTTTAGAGTTAGACCTGCATTTCTGATGCATTGGAAAACGTTATTTAAGCGATCTAAATGTTCATCAAAAGTTTTACTTACTACTATTATATCATCTAAATAAATAGCAACCTCTTTCCATTTTAGATCTTTAAAAACTGTATCCGTTAATCTCTGGAAAGTTCCCGGAGCATTACAGAGACCGAAACTAAGTCTATTAAATTCAAATAATCCGTCATTCGTTATGAACGCTGATTTATGCTTATCCTCTTCTTTAATCGCACACTGCCAATAACCGCTATTTAAATCTAAAGTTGTAAAATAACTATTTCCGCCGAGAAAATTTAAAATATCATCGATTAGGGGCAGCGGATCAGCGAATTTGGTTGTAATTGCATTTACTTTTCTGTAGTCGACACAGAAACGGTAGGTGTTGTCAGGTTTTCTTTCTTTAAGGCTCACTCTATAAGGACGCGATTTTACCGGTGCATTATTTCCAATGTCAATTGTGTGTTCGGTTAAATGTGTCAGTCCTAACATTGATGAATCCCATGCCATAATGTCGTTATTATTTCGAAGTAATTTACTTAACCTTTGTTTTTCTTTATCGCCCAATTCAGCACTAATATTAAAGTGTTGTTCACTTTGTACATTACAAACAAAGTTATTGTTAAAATCAAAATTTTTTTCATTGTCGGCTATGTCATTAACAAAGTCATCAGTTTTATATAAATAACCCAATACTGTTCCTTTACGTAATGTGGAAGCAAAGTTTCCATAATTAAAAATATTTATTTGATGGTCACCCAGAAATTCAAAAGGATCGCTTAATTCTAATTTATTTTTATTCAGAAACTCCATTCTAGGAAAGAAAGTGTAAAATGTTACTTTCTCATTGTTATTTAAATTATCTATTGTAACGTGACATTTTTTATTACATTTTCGCGCAATAACTACGTCTTCACATAGTTTAATTTTTATTATTTTATTGTTCGAAATTTCATTTACAATTTCTTGATCAGGTAATGTATTCCATAGATCAACGCTACTATTTTGTACGGTATTGGATGCTTCTGTTTCCGTTTCCTTGTTTAAATGATATATTTTGATATTAATATTGGAATTTTTTAAGACATACGAGATCATATTTTTTATTATATCCCATTTACATCCATCTAACCCACAGGCAATTTTAGGTATTGCTAATTTATTGACCTCGTTTATTGTCATGTGTTCTTTCAAATTTCATAAGCTATTAAAAATTCCTTCATAAGTAGGTTTTTCATTTGACTTGTTTTTTGTGACTAAATAATATATAAAACGATTATTGTTTTTGAGGAATGCTAAACCTCCCACTTTAGGATTTTGTTTTTTAAGTTGAGTAACATTGTTAAATTTTTCTTTAAAAACCCTTGCGATTCCCGAGGACATTTGAAAATCTCGCGCCACACAATGAGCTAAACTGTATTGTTTGGATGTTTTAAATAAATCTCCGCATTCTTCCTTAATATTTGAATACGTTAACGTTGATTGAGAATGCTTAACAAAATCTGAAAAACATTTTTCGTAACTAATGGAAAAATCTTCATTTTCTTTGAAAATATATGGAGTATCCTGACCTATGCTAATACTAGAACGCTGCTGACCGTCGTTCGCTATCGTGTTACTTCCAAAGTCAACGTCCGTGTCGTTCTTAAACATTTTTATGCGGTCTTTTTTAAAAGTTACAGTATTATTAATGAAATTTATATTGCCCTGATTGTCCTTCAAAAAGGGATACCCTAAAAAAATATGTGGTGCTAATTTATCAACAACTAAAGCTTTTATAGGATAGCTTTCTTCGTTTATGTTAATTACGATTTCAGTTATACCTACAGGATAAACGTGATAATTATTTATTGTATTTAGGATTAATTCCTCTTTTAAAGGAGAAATTTTATTGGCAAAACAAGGTCTTACTAAATTGTATGATGAGCCAGTATCTAATATCGCTGTTATATATTTATTGTTTACTTTTCCTTTAATTTTAAGTATATTCGTATCTTTTAAAAATACAGGCGCTACGGTGGCTGGCGTTGTATTATAAAATGTTCAATTTTTACTGTGACTTTTATTAACATTTTTAATATTATTACTTAGGCCCTCGCCGTTTGATTCCAACAGGACAGAATTTAGGGCCTCCTGAAATTCTGTCCGTTCCGGTTTCCCTGCGCTTTATTATATTGTTGATTTTTGTTAAAATATTCAGAATTTTTATTACATATCAATTCATTGTAACGTGACGGATAATTAGCTCTTTGAAAATTGTTTTGGGTTTGATAGCAAATATTAGCAGTATGGCCACTTCGATGACATAATTGACAAATAGGTCTGCCGTTCAATGATCTACTGTGATTTTGTAACGTGAAAGAATTATTTGGAATTCTATTTATGTTATTAGTAACTGGAGCTGGTTTTTGGTTAACTCCCCCACGGTGACTCTGATAATTTTGCTTATATTGATATAAGTTGTTATAGTTCCGTTTCGTGAAATTCTGATTGTAGTTAGGATAAAATTTCTGATTTTGATTAAACTTGACATTAGTAAGCTCTAATTTCATTTGCTTCAATTGCTCTGCAATGTCTGTTACAGTATTCTGTAAAACTTGTGAATTTTGTAGAAATTGTGAATTTTGTACCGAATGTGAGTTCTGTGACGTAGAACCATTCAATTTACTTATGGTTTTCGGCAGTATCTCTCTTTTGAAAGAGTGACCTTCTCGTTCTGTTTCAGCTACACATTCAATGAAATTTTCAATTTCCCCGAGCGATGAAGGACGCGTTAAATTTATCATATATCTGTGATATGGTAATAACCCTGCAATAACTCGTTTAATAATGTCCGTTTCGGCCATATTTGGGTTAACCTCGTAACATAAGTCTAAAATATCGTAGTAATATGTTATTAATTGCTCATCTGTTTGTTGTCTGCGAGAAATTAATCTAGCTTCAATATCTGTATCGTAACTCGGACCGATAAATTTGTTTTTAAATTCTTTTGTTGTCAATGTCCAGTCGGCATTTGGATGTCTTTTAACAAATTCCCGGAACCACACTGCAGCCTAATTTCGTAAAGAATTACCAAAATAACATAATTGAAGTGTATCATCCCACGCGTTCGACTGTGCAGCTAATTTATAGTTTTTTAAGAAAAAAATTGCGTCATCGGAGGACGGATCAAAAATAGGTGGTGGGAAATATTTCGGTTTTGTAGGAGTTCGATTTTGAAGTAACATTGATAATGTGTTATTGACTGTAGCAGGATTACCGTTTGAAAAATTATGAGATTCTTGTGATTCTAAAATTAAAGTGTCCGCTATGTGAGCATCCCTAACTGGTTTAGAACTTTTTCTAGAATTAGCTTGAGGAAATCTCACAGATTCATTAATTGTTTCTGTTGGCAACTGGAATCTTGTTGATTTTGGAATGGCACCGGTTTTTTTGATATTAGAATTTGGGGTAATTTCTGAGCCAACCACCTCGTCATAAGAGTTATCATTTGTCATACGAACTGACTCGAACATTTTTGATGAATTATTATCTCGGTCAAAAGGAATTTCGGGGGGTAGTACACTGTTAATAGAGAAACTTGGGGGCGGCGGCGGCGGGGGTATTTCTGAATTATCGGAAAGGCATTTAAATTTATTTATTTCTGGAGGAGTACTTTCCGGAAGAACTGTAATAGTGGTCGGTTCATTAATTGTAGTAACTATCGATGAAATTGGAGGAACCACGGGTTCTAAATATTCACTTGCGGCAGGAACGGGTGTTTGACTAGGAGAACGCGGAATTAGCGAGCTCCTCGCGCTAGGGAAAAATACATCCTTTTCCAAATTTATCTCTATATCGTATTTATTTTTGTCGTCTTCTTTGCTTTGTGAACGAGTCTTAGGTTTTTGTCGTTTATCCATATGTGTTCAAGTCAATGTCCGTTATTTTATGAAGAAGGAAAAAAAAGAAATTAAACACGTGTCATTTGTAGCGCAATTACGGAATCTTATTACGTAAAGTAAAAATGCAAATAATGTAACTTCACGCATTTCCTGTTACGTTCGCGGTTTCAGAATTCGACACCATCCGCTTGACTCCGTCATCAGAAAAAATATTTCATTAACGTAAATAATTAAAATATTACAAAATATTATTTTATTTTCATTCCAGCACATATTATTATTATTATTATTAAATTTTGTTTAAAACAAGTCATGATTGGAAATAATCGAAAACATATATATAAATCGGAGAAATACTATTAACATTGTATTAAAATTACTTAAAAATAGTTACCGTTATTTGAAACAAAATATGTAACAGAGTAATATCATCCCAATTTTTTCTATATAAGTACACGAAAAAGTGGTGCTTGAACGAATCAAAAAAAACTTTTCAAACAAATTCGTTAAATTACATTTTTGCATTACAAAAAAAAATAAAATAAAATAGACCGCTTAAGGCGCCTCCACCACTTGTCACGACCCTGGAAAGATCGAGGGTCGCAAAGGGGGGTTGCTCAGAGGGAACACTCGCTAGCTAGTAGCGGAGGTACCTTAACGGAATGCTGGAAAGTTAAAAATAAAAATAACCATACCTTTCAGAAGCGGTTTATTTGCAAAAACTCAAAGAATCCCTTCAGCAAGCAGAGCCCGGTAACCGCCAGGTGACGTCCACGGCACCGCACACACACACCCGTCTGTCTGTTTGTCTGTCTCCCCGCTACGCGTTTTCCTAGCGGTTTTATTATGCCTGCCTGCTGAAGTCAGCAAATCATTTATCCAAATCTATAACTAATTAATTAAAACAGTTATAACAATAATTGATACCTACCTTAGCATCATTTGTGGCAATATTGAAGCGCCACCACTGAAGGGTTAAAGGAAATCCAAAATGAAATAGTTACACCTTTAACTCTAATTATAAATCAGTGTCTCTCAGAAGGTTTTGTACCAGATGGATTTAAGATAGCAAAAGTTACTCCAGTACATAAGAAGGACGACTTCGACGATTGTAGTAATTTTAGACCAGCATTCTCCAAGATCTTAGAAGTAGTAATTAAAAACAGACTAATCAATTTCCTGGAAAAACGTAACATCTTTACCGACGAACAGCATGGTTATCGCAAAAATAGATCAACAATCACAGTTATACTAACAGCAATAGAGAAAATACTAGCCGCCTACGACAAAAAAGAAGTATGTCAATTATCTTTATGCGATTTGAGTAAGGCATTCGAGACGGTGTCTCACGACCTATTGCTGCATAAGTTATACTACTATGGAGTAAGAGGACTTGCCAATGAATTAATACAATCGTACCTTACAAACAGACAACAAGTGCAATGAAAAGGAGAAAATTCGAAAATACGAAAGGTAGATTGCGGAATCCCACAGGGATCAGTACTGGGTCCCGTGCTGTTCTTAATTTACATCAATGACTTTCCCAAATATATTAACATGTGTGAAGTATGCTTGTACGCAGATGATACTAACTTGTTAGTGACCAGAAGTGCAAAAAATGAAGTAGAAACAGCAACAACTGAAGTTCTCAGACAAGCGAGTGTTTGATTTAGTACAAATAAATTAAAACTAAATGAAAGTAAAACACAATATTTAACTTAAGAACAACGGAAGAAACGACTTCAATAAAATTTTTAGGAGTACGTTTGGACCCAAAGCTGAATTGGGCAGCACATATCACCAAAATAAGTAAGAAACTTTCATCTACACTCTACTGCATAAGAAGAATGCACAAGCTTTCAACTTAGGAACTTACCAGACAGCTTTATTTTGCGCGATTTCATAGTGTAGCAACATATGGAATATTACTCTGGGGAATGTCACCAGCACACAAAATTTTTATGCTTCAAAAAAAAGCTGTGAGGATCATTCACAATCTTCGTCCAACAGACTCTTGTAGAGAAATTTTTAGGAGAGCAAAGATACTGTACCATCAGCATATATATTAGCCAGTGTACACTACATTCACAGCAACCAAGACAATTTTCCAAGAAACGGACTTTTTGCAATAAATATAAGGAATAAAGATGCATTTCTAGTGCCTTTCCACCGTTGAAAACGCACGCAGCAGGGCCAAGACTACTGGGGTACATACCAAACTACCAACGGAAATAACAAATAAATCACCCAGAGGTTTCGAAAAGGCAGGAAAGTCAGTATTAATTAATCATAGTTGCTACACAATACAAGAATTTTTAAGTATAACAATTTAAGTCTCGTTAAAACATTGTAATTAATATTTTCTAGTTTCTTTCGCTTATCACTTTCATTTTTATTTTTTTAGTTCTTTTATTTTATTTCTAAATAATTAGCATTTTCTTGACGTTTCATGTAGTTCAGATTGAAGAATAAATATTATTATTATTATTATTATTAACCAGTTATTACACATAACAACCAGTTAGTATAGCAAATCTTAAGGAAATTGTAAACAATTTATCATATTAGCTAAGCTTCTTGGTTATTATACAAAATAACTAGTTATTATACGTATTAACAGATTTTAGCAAATTAACAGTAACAAATGCATTGCGAAGTCAATCTGGCATCCACTTGATTCAATAGTGGATGTTGTTGAAGCTTGCGGTCTCTTATACGGTGGATAAACATATTGCCACTTATAAAAATAACAAATGCATTTATCCTCCATGGTTCACTTCGAAAGTTATTTCATTTTGCCAAAATAAAACAAATTTATTTGAAAATTTCTAATTTACTGACGTTTTATTTGACAGTGATTTATTGGCTGCGACAGTACTTGAAATGATCAACATATTCTTGTGGAATGATGAAGAAGAGTCAAGAAAACAATAGATGAATGTTAATTTCTTTTAATACAGCGTCTTCTTTAATGTTTTTTTTTGTTACAAGCAAGTGTCCCCTTTTGAATCTTGAATTTAAAACTTTTGAATCCTTAGTAATTAGGTGCTTTCTTTCGCTCACAAAATCGTGATTCAAATATATTTTGATTCAAAAACAGACATTCGTTTCTTTGAATCTCTCTATTTTTAAAACTTGTTTGCATTGAATTATGATTATTTACAAATGAACTGTCAATCAAAAATTCAATTCAGGTGTTTTGTTGCAACAACTACGAAATTCACGTCCAAACTAATCGAAACACGATTTAAATTTTTAAGCGAAAGAAAGCGCCCAATGTCGTCAAGCGATCATACTACTAAACTTTCCTAAAAAAAATCAAACTAAAAGTAGGCCGCGTTTTCATATTTTTCAATTAACAATAGGTGCTTTCTCTCGCTTAAAAGTTTGAATCGTGTTTCGAATAGTTTGTACCTGAATTTCGTAGTTGTTGCAACAAAGCGCCTCACTTAAATTTTTGATTGACAGTTCATTTGTAAATGACCATAATTCAATCCAAACAAGTTTTAAAAATAGGGAGATTCAAAGAAAAGAATGTCTGTTTTTGAATTGAAACACGTTTGGATCACGATTTTGTGAGCGAAAGAAAGTACCTAATCACAAAAAAGCTAATTAATATAGACAAAAATAATCTCTTTATGGCTGCGGTAAGTGAACGGTCGAAGTGGTCAGACCAAATCACGTGATCACTTTTCCCAATTGGTGATTGGTCAGAAGGTTTAGTCGGACTGCTGACTTGACGATTTTGTGCAATTTGACCGTTCACTTAACGCGGCCTATAATTACACCCATATTCTAACAACATTCTCCCATACTGTGCAGTGAAGTATTGTAATTCGTTGGGTGGTAGTAACATAATTTTTTAATTTAAAATTCACTTCTACTTCTTAACTATAACTTGCTGCAGAAATCAAATTTATTTAAAATAATTTAGTCATTGACAACGTTGAAGATTATCCAGCAAAACTACTAGGTACCATTGTGGCCAAAAACCTGCTAGGACAAAGCAGTTATCATTCTTGATGGAAATGAAGCAAAATTTTATGGCTTAAACCTAACTTTAAACAGAAGTCAAAATGAAGTTTCTTGTCATGGTGTCTACTTCGACAATAAAATTATTTTATGTTATTCTTAATTCATGGGAGTTTGTTCGTATTACAGCATCACTTAATTTGACACAGCCTCTTGTTCTTCAGAAAAACATGACTTTTATAAAATATTTAGAAATTCTTTCAGGGAAACGTCATTAATGAAAGACCACTTTAAGTTGTAAAATATTTACTTGACTTAGCATTTTGTGGTCGCCGTGGTAGGTACAATCATGGACTTTAAAGACACCCAGGACTTTACAACCCCTGTCAACTACTTTACCGCTCGACTATATTAATCCGACCAACCTAAAATTATTTACGAGGGGTACTCTTCCAGCCTTTCCAACAATTATCTACACGTGTTTGTATGTATTCATGCTTCAATATAATACTGCTTTACACGCCGTGTCCGCAGATCGGGTTTACTATAGGAAAAACGTTTTATTTTTCATTTTTCTGCTTGCCCTAAAACGTAATAAATATTACGAAAATAATAAATTCCCATTAATAACTGAAAAAGTTAGGATACTTATCTTTTTACTTTAACAAAATGTCAATCATGTCAGCTAGGAATTGATACCTTACCACGTTTTCATTCACAATATCTTTGTTTTATGAAAATGTTTGCAGGTTCTTAAAATTTTAAAATTGAAGTTAAAAAATGAAAACCTGTTTTTAAGAGAGTTTATTTTAAATTATTTTATTCTACGTAACTATTACCCCTTTTACATTTACAGTATTGAAGAGTAACTTCTAACTGGTCTGAGTGCCAATTTTGTGTTAAATTATTATTATTTTTTTTTTTTTTTGTTAAAACTGCTCCAAATTTTGTTTTTAGTTTTTGGAACTGCAATATTAAGGTGTAATTTGCTTGTGCCTTTATATATGATTTGATTTCGTTACTTTTGCTATTAAACAGGTTTCAGACTCTATTTCGCTTAAATCAAATTAGCACTTAGACCATTTAGAAGTTACATTCTTCGATTGATATTACTCGACTTAAACAGTTTACGTGAATTTACGCAATTTTTGAACATTTTCATATTATGTGAAAGTGTAAATATGATTTTATTTCATTGTTATTAATAGAAATTTAATATTTTCTATAGCGGTTTTTAAATTTTGTTTTTTTTTCGAAAAGTGAATAATTAAAGGGTCTTCCTATAGTGAACTAGATCCGTGGACACATTTTATTGGATTCTATATTATACAAATTTCGCAAAAGTGTAGTAATTTTTTAAGTTTTCTGATTTTCTGAATAGCTTAAACAGCGACTCTCTACGATCAGAATTTTATAAAATTGTGATTAAATATTACTGAAATTGTGTGTCTGGCAACAGGAAAGTTTTAGAAAAGAATTTATACATGTATTTCAGGCTAGTTGGCCTTCATCAGAACTATCTTAAAAATTTTTATCAAAGAATTTTTGGAAGTGACCCTACATTGAGAAAAATGTACGAACGCTTTATTCGGATTCGTGTTAAAAAACGACTCAGCGTACTGACCTGCAAAGTTTTCAGTACGAGAATGCTTTTTTTCCAGCGACACACATAAGAAAAACTATTCTAAATTGTTAATTTCGCAGTAGTACGCTGAGTCGGTTTTTAAACGAAAGTGTCCCTTAATATTTTTCTCAGTGTTTACACAAAAGTTTCTAATTTTGTTGTAGTGAGAACTATATAGGATAATTTAAACAATGCCCAATACTTTATAGGGATTGTAAAACATCTGACAGGTAACAATTCGCAATTCTGGTTCAGAGAACAGGTAATCAGTCTCCTAGGCGTACAGTGGGAAAAAACGACGGTTTTACCGGACAAAAATAAAAAATCAACCTTAAGGGTGTTTTTTCGCTTGGTGCGTTACTTTATCACCACACTGTATAGAATCCAATATACACCATATCCACGGATCGAGTTCACTATAGGAAAAACGTTTAAATTTTACACTTTTCGAAAAAAAATCATTCTTTATTAAAAAAAACTGGTTGTCCTAAAAATTCCAAAACCGCCATAGAAAATATTAATCTCCATTAACAACAATAAAATAAAATCATTTACACTGTCACAAAATATGGCAATACTCAAAAATTCCGTTAGTAAATACACGTAAACTGTTTCAGTAAAGTAATATCAATTTGATTAAAGAGTGTACCTAACTTTTTAATGATGTGAGTGTAAATAGAGTCAATTCCAAAAACTAAAAACAAAATTTGGAGCAGTTTTAACAAGAGAAAAACAATTTAACACAAAATTAGCACTTAGACCAGTTAGAAGTTACTCTTCAATTACTGTAAATGTAAAAGGGGTTATAGTTACGTAGAATAAAATAATTTAAAATAAACTCTTAAAAACAGGTTTTCATTTTTAACTTCAATTTTAAAATTTTAAGAACCTGCAAAAATTTTCATAAAAGCAAAGATATTGTGAATGAAAACGTGGTAAGGTATCAAATTCATAATACGGCCAATTCCTAGCTGACATGATTGACATTTTGTTAAAGTAAAAAGATAAATATCCTAACTTTTTCAGTTATTAATGGGAATTTTTTATTTTCGTAATATTTATTACGTTTTAGGGCAAGCAGAAAAATGAAAAATAAAACGTTTTTCCTGTAGTAAACCCGATCTGCGGACATGGCGTGTAAAGCAGTTTTATATAGAAGCATGAATACATACAAACACGTATAGATAATTATTGGAAAGGCTGCAAGAGTACCCGTCGTAAATAATTTTAGGTCGGTCGGATTAATATAGTTGAGCGGTAAAGTAGTGGACATGGGTTGTAAAGACCTGGGCGTCTTTAAAGTCCATGACTGTACATTTAGTTCAATTCAGAAAAGAATACATGCACGCCATATACGGAACTTGTCTATTTCAGGTGGTTGCACTACGTCAATCATTACTATGCGATTTTTCTTTTTTGTATTTGAACTTAATGATGCATTTCCGACACATAAAAATTCACACAGTATAGATTAACGTCGTACAACCACCTAAAATAGACGAGTTCCCTATATGAAGCGCATGTATTCTCTCCTGAATTGAACAGTATGTATACATAAAAATTATGATGTCGCAGAAATCAAATATTTATAGGATATATTTTATATAAAAAAAACATAATTAATAAATTAGTATGGAATATCCTCTATTATCAATATATCATACATTCAGATTTTTATTTAGTTAATAAAATAGACAATTATAATTAAATATCATTAATTTACAATTACATTGTACATAAATATTTGTTTCTGTTATAATTTGGATCGAACTTTGAAATCAGGTGCATTCTCAATTATAATCTCATGCCACCAGTGAGGTCTTGACATAGCTCCAGGACTTTGGAAAAATTCCGCTTGCAAATGTTGATATAACTGAAACCATCGTTGTTGTAATACCTCATAAATAAAAGCAATTTTCAAACTCACCTTTCCATCAGATTTTCCCAGTACGGAATTTACTACAAAATCGGGAGGCGCCAGACCATCAACAACGGCAACTATATCTGGTTTTAACTCAGAGCAGAGATTTAAAATCCCTTCTTTTACTAGTTGGACAAGGGCGGGGCCGTTCGCGAAATCCCCCTGATAGAAGTAGATAAGGTGTTTGTCTAAGCAGAAGAGACCATATAGGAAGGCCAGGCGTTCTAGAACTGGTACAAGGTTGTGTTCTACATGGATGTCGTGGATGCGCTTCCAATAATATTTTAAAGCTAAGAATTCTCCGTAAGCTTTGGATAATACTGACGCTCTGTATACTTGGGAATTATTTCTAGCAGTAAATTTGTTGTATCCTATAACAACAAGGTCACAATTAGATTTACGCCTAGTTTTTTGAATTGGAAATAAAGAAAGCAAAACACTAAAAAAGCGCACTTTCTGATAAATAGGACGGATGGAATTTGGGTCAATTTCGGTGCGGTTTTACGCACAATCTCTGATTCGTAGATTTTCTAATTTAGGTTGAAGAGAAGATTGATGGAAAAATTGATGGAATTTTTTTTATATTTCATGTTTTGGTTTGAAAGAAGTCAGAGTGTTTTAATTGCTAAAACTATTCTAGACACATTTTTCGAACACTATTTAGTGCTGAGTCAGGAGATGAATATGTGATGGGATTGCATTTTTCAAACCTCCTTTCGCGATTTTTTCTGCACCTAAATTGTGCTCGTTTCTCGCTCTTTTTACCGACTTAATCGGACCAAATTCGGAACGTGCACATGTCAGGTGTGCCTCTTTTCGGCTACAAGAGTTCAACTATGAATCCGATTCTAGAGGTGGATGGGGTCCTTCGAAATATTGCTCTTTAAAATGCTTGTTTAATTTTATTTCAATTTTAACGTGAACCACTTTCGTTGACCATACTGAATTAAAGTTATTAATTCTCTTTTACATAAGATTCATACTGCAATATTTCTAAGCTAACATAAAAAATACGAACTTACCCTGTTCCAATAAGTGCTTCTGTCTTTTATCGGTTTCTGCTACCAAATAAGTTATAAGCCATTCATAGCTTTCAGTAAGAACTAAGAACAAGGGGAATTTTTAATTAATTTGAGTTCTTTAAACGAAATTGACTTACATTCCATAGTAACTACTTCGATTCTTATAAACTTCTTCCTCAATATGCTTTCATAGTTCACCAAGAATGAGCAAGTATCCAATGGGCTGCTCACTTTTCCATTTTGTTGTAGACTAGTCCACTGTCTCAGCAACCAATTACTTGTCTGTTGCACAAGAACGTTATTGTCACCTTCGTAGGTAACACAAGGATCGTTTATATTCCTAAGATCCCCGAGCCTTGCAGCTTTCAGAAATCCATGCCCTCCACAAGCTTCACGACTTTCTTGAACGGCGTCACGACAAGTCCAAGTTATTAGAGGTTTTGCGGCTGAAATTATGGCATGGATTTCAGAAACCATATCACTCTATGAAAGAAAAAAAAAATTACAAGTGCAATGCAAGGCACTAAAGCGTTTTGGAGAATCCTCACCAAACTATCTAAGCGTAATGAGGATGATGACGTGGTTTTTTCCACAGCCGATAAATAATCATCGGTAAAGCAATTGACAAATGCTTTCAATATGGCTGCCGCAGATACGTAGGGGAATAACCTCCATTGCTAAAATTAAGCTTTTATTCTTAAACTTTATGAGATGATTGCTTTGATGGGCATACGTGCAACTGATACTCGATAATCGAAACTTCATCCTGACTATCACCATTAGTTCCGAATTGCTTCCTTAACGCTGCATATCGTATGGATATCGTAACTGCACAGATGAGATTATTGGAACTCTCTTGGCAAATACCCACACGTCCAGTCGAAAGATTCTCTAGTGCTGCCCCCAAAATCCTTCCAGGTTCTGAAAAACTGCTTTCATATTCACCATCTGGCGTAACATCAGCGGTTCTATTCAAGAGATTCTCTCGCGGTATCCTATAGTTTTGGAACAGCATGAATCTGAAAGCCACAACTTTTATATTTGTTTAACGTGAGTAGGTATTTTATACCAACCCGTTATCAATTCCATTGAGACCAATTTTTTCACCAATATCTCCAATAATAATACCAGGATAAGGTAATAACGTTTTTGGATCTCTAATTGGCACGACGAATGCGTGTAGTCCATGGCAATGGCCATCAGTGTATAATTGTGCGAATAGCAACGCAATAGTACAAGTTTTACCTGGAAGATGTCATGTCCAAATTAATTCAAAAATAAGGGGGTACTTATAAATTATTATATATAATTAAGGAAAGTAGCCAACTTTTAATGTTCCTTTTGTTAAATTCCTATTACCTAAATTTCCTACCCAACATTTAGCTGCTTCAAAATCTGGAGTGTTTATAACAAACTCCTGTGTGCTTTTGTCATACGTCGCCGTTGTACGCATCTGTTTTGTGTCGCTCCCGTGGGATACTTCCGTCAAGGCTAGACATGATAGAATCTGGAAATTATGAAAATGCATTCGTCATATTAGAATTTTTCTTCAAAACCATACCTTCCTGTTCCAAGCTGCTTGGAAAATATGGTGATGCCTCTCCGTGCCCAGAGTTAGGAGGGTGTTCGTAAACAAACTAATTCCCACTGCATACTTAACTGAAACGTCGGGATAACAAACGGCCAGAGCTTCATTTACGGTCATTAAGTAACGTGTCTATAAAATGAAAAGCAATTAGTAAGTCACCACTCTACCAACCAATTCTAACCAATTCTACAGTCGTCATGTAAATAAAATTTAACTATTCATAACTCAAAGCCAATGTGTGTTCGTTCTTGTAACTCACAAATTATTTGGTGTCTATTTTCACCGGAGAAGTTTGCTCGATTCTATAGTCTATGATGAATGAGAAAAAAACTAAAAACTATCGAAGTTATTTCTTTAGTTTTTAACGTGCATGTTTCTTTCTAGTTCGTGGTCATCGATAACATATTGCGACAATCAGGGCTATTCTATAACATTGATATGCATATCAATTGAAACGGTCTTCAATAATTGAAGAGGACTTTATACGATTTCATAACAATTCAAGTGGATTACCGACCGCCAATTGAAGAGAGATGCATATTAACTTGGATATCACACTTGTTGCGAATTTCCAGTTGTTATGAAACTGTTTACAGAATACCAATTTTGCAAGATCACTTGATACGTAGCAATAATTAATTGATATGTATCAAGTCCATATCAATGTGACAGAATCCAATATGTATGAAGTTTAGAAAATTAAGGCTTCTTAAAGTCAAGGTTTCCCAGAAAAATCGCTTGGATAAAATGTATGGTTTTTTGGTACAAGAAATTTGTTTCAGATTAAAAAAAGACGTAGTTTGTTTAAAAAAAACAGTAATAAAAATTCATCGTTTTTGGCTAAAAAATTCGAATTAGGTTCAATCAAAATTTTCATGAAGATTTTTCAAGTTGAACCATCGACATCAGTCTAACCTCCGAGATTACAACGTCTTCGAAATCTTGATTTTATCTGATTTAATTTTTTTTTTTTACTAAAAAAGGAGAATATTTCTCATAGTTCTTTTATAAATAAGGCGAGGCGCATACCAGAGCGGAAACGCGCACGGTGGCGGATTTGTATTTTCTTCTTACAGCCGTACCGCCACCGCACCCACTCTGGCTTGCACATCGCTTAAATCTTAATTAAATTAGAATAATTGATTAATTAATGGAGTCGGGTCGGATGATCGAATCCCACAACGAACACCCCATCCTGTTAAATGATCTTTAAATATTCCATCCAGCATTACAAAATTATAGAGTAGATAGATGCCTGTTCTTATTTTTTTTTGTCTTAAGACACACCAACATGTTTTAGTGAATTTTTGTTTGGTTATTTTCTGATGATTTAAAGGAATTCATTTCATTTTTATTAATTTTTTACAGTAACTTCCAGTAAAATATTCTTTCATTCCACAAATAATTACTTAACATAATTTTCACGTTCATTAATTTTCGTAATTTATATTCATTACACGTAAAATTTATAATGAATAGCGAACGAGTTACATCATCTCCTGTCCCGTTGTCGAATTTAACGAAACGAAGCATGCCATCAAAAAAATAAAAAAAAAAACTAAATTCGTTTAGAACATCAATGTTTCATACAGGTATACATGCATGTCCCACTTTTATGTGCGAATTAGCTTAGCATTGTTTGGCACCTAACTTTCACTAGTGTAAAATATTAACCGTAAATAATTTTTTGGTATAAAATTGTACACAATCGTTTTAAAGTGTGACTTACATAGTACAAAAAAAATTTTTTTACTCCCATGTACTGTGGCTTGCAAAAAAATCGCGTACACCTGTTTTTCGTTGTATTAGGTTGGTCTTGAGATTTAATTTGTCAGTATCAAACAATTAAAATTCAGTACTAGCGAACGAATATAGCTTAAATAAAAATACTATGATGCACAAATAATATGTGGGAAGAGGAATAATTTGCAAATAGAAAAGATGGTTGGAGATAGATGGCCAAACAGGACGATTTACGATGCCTTTCTGAATTAAGAAAAAATCCATTAAACCGCAAAGGATTCCATGTTTTAAAAAAATTTCCTATACTCTTGTCACCAACACGTCGAAAATTACAAATTGAGCTTTGAAGAGTCTTGACAAATGTTAAAAAAAATTATATGAATAGGACAGCAATCGACAATTGCATTTCGATTAAATTACAATACATTTATGGGCCGTTAAATATTTGGAATATCGTGATATTTATTGAATAGCTACTCGACTACTTGATTTTGAAGGTGTACGCGATTTTTTTGCAAGCAAGTGTACATACGCGTGAAGTAGTAACTTCACATGCTGCTCAGTCTTACTTTTAGCGATGCGTAAAGTACAATAAATGCGTGAGTTTATTTTACGCGCTTCTGCCATAAGAATCGATAGACTTTTTGACATGGATAAACATTTAAATAGGTAGCTCTGCTTATATTTTTAAGCACAACTACTTCAAATCGTTAGGGTTGTAGAGTGGCTCAACGGTTAGCCTAGCCGACTATTACTAATTAAAATAAATATGTTGGTTTAAAAGCTTTTTTTTTATTTAAACATTATTATTAATTAACTTAAAATTTTTAAAAACTTAAAAAATAAATTCTACGTAATTTGTTTTTCTTAACAAAACAGAAAATAGCTGCTCTGCTTACGCCTTTACTCGTAATTTCGCACCGTTGAATAGCGACATTAGAATATTCTGAATCCACCTTCATTTCTAGTGCAATTTCCTCCTATGCCTCTTTAATTCTATTAAAGTCTTGGAGGTGTTTCGCTTTCCACAATAATTCGTATTCTTTCATATGGACTTATTTCTTTCCCCCGTCCTTTGCATTGCGAAAATAAACTCGAGTAAAATTTAAATAAAGTAGGTTGAAATACTCGTCCAAATCTATCGAATGCCGTTTCGTGCGTCCAGACAGTTGCGCATTGATTCGCGGTTCGCTACTTGACGCAGTTGCAAGTGTGTACACGGCTTTAAATTTTAAATTTTAAATCGTAGAAAAAGCATAGTGTGAAACACTGATGTGGAGTTTCTTTTTGCGTTCGCATGGTTGCAAGATTCGTCTGCCGCAAACTCCACACTTGTGCAAGAAAGTGAGTTTTACTTATACTTGCACTTGTTACGTCATATCAACAATGCCACAAATGCCAAAAGTACTTATTGTATGTACAGGGTAACTATGCGAGAATTCCTACCCCCTTTAACTCCTTTATTTTTGATTTCAGGAAAAATGTTTAATATAAAACTTATAGGGACTAATTCAAAGTTTCTCCGTGTGCTCACAGAAAACAATTGACGGTCGGACAAACGAAATATAAACTAAACTTAATTTTTTTTAATAAAACATCCAGTATATTATTACGATTTTCGATTCTAAATTAAATTCTACTGAGATTACGTATATAATAAAACCAATGTAAAAGGTGTCTATAAAATAATTCCTATTTAATTTATTTTATTTTTGAATGTTAGAAATAGAAAACTTTAATAATGATTCTTTTATACTAACAGACGTGAATCAAAACATGTTAAAAATATTTACACTTTGCGTAAAAAGAATTGAAGATGCTTTGAATATGTTTTACGTTAAATTTTTAATCATTTTTTAAAATTCAATTTTTCCTAAATATTTTTCGTTTCTAGTTAAAAAGTTAATTTTTAGAAAACATGTAAATCGATTTAATATGTTAATGGTAAAATTTTATTTAATGTTATTTTGTTTAAAACCAAAACTTCGTTTAATTTTTTGGGTATCCGACGCTCAATTGTTGTGAGTATCTGTAGCAGTACTGAAATAAATTCTACAACATTTTTTATCTTTTTTTCTTTCTAAAATAAAAAATAAAAAAATTAAACAAGAACTATTTTATACACATCTTCTATATTATTAGTTTTATTATACATATAGTCCCATTAGAATTTTATTTCGAATCGAAAAACGTAATAAAATACAGGCTGTTCCATTTAAAAAAAACTTAAGTTTAGTTTATATCTCTTTTATCCGACCATCAATTGTTTTTCTGTGACCACACAGAGAAACTTTGAATTAGTCCCTTTAAGTTTTGTATTAAGCATTTTTTTCTGTAATCAAAAATAAAAGAGTTAAAGGGGGTAGGAATTCTCGTGTAGTCACCTTGTACGCTTAAAATTGCAATGATATACTTATTATTTCGAAATTTATTTCAAATAATTCCGAAAATCATCGAAGTACACATTTCATAAATCATTACCTAATTTGTTTTGTAATTGTAGCGCTATGCATATAAATTTATCTTATCTTCAACTGAAACTTACTTTTCTTTTATATGGTAAATTCTGGGCATCCGGAGGTAGAAAATTGTACTTGCAATACTGATGGAACTGGACAGCGGTTATCCGTTTTAATTCTTCAGCAGTGAGTGCTGAGTACGGACGTTCGAAAATCGGATCTTTTTCCAAAGTTTTCCAAACATGCAACTGAAAAAATATGGAGAATGGTATATTAACACAATTATATGAAACCAATAAAAATAATATATAAAAAAAAAACTGAAACTGTTTTCTTTTTAATTCAAATTTTAAACCTAGAAGGCTACATTTTTTTCTTATTAGATAATAGTAAAACATTATTGGTCAATTATACCAGGTGGTCATAAAGTCCTGCATCAAGCTAACATTTTATTTATTTAATGTTTTTTTTTTTTGCAAAATCCTAAAACAGCTAAATTATTAATTTCAAAAAAACACATTTTAGTGTAAAAAGCTTTTCTTGATAAGTATTTGGTTTTCGCTGTGACGTCAACGTTATTCTTTTTTTTTAATACAGTTCCAACTTTTTGATGGTTCTTCTCATCAGTTAAATGGTGATATAAAAAGACTGTAGTAATAATAATGGCATGTTGCCGCAATCAAGGAGCGTATTAGGCGCTTTGCGATACGCAGAATGTCCTAATCCACCATTCGGGAGGTGGCTTACTAGGTTTGCGATACACACAGTGTCCTAATCTACTATTCCGGAGGCGGCTTTCTAGGTTTATGATACACAGAGTGTCCTAATGTACCATTCGAGGCGTCGCTTACCTTAAGATATCAAGAAAAGTTAAGCGACCGTCACTTTTGCACTCCAAAGTGAAACGAATGTCAGCACGTTAGGAATTAAGGAGTTAAAAATAGTTGTCTAGGGATTCCTTACCACGTGACCAAATTGCAAAGACATCAAAAACATATCTGAACCAACACTTGGGTTTAAGACGGAAAGGAGTAAGGGCACATTATTCAAGTCCCTTCATAAAGCTACTTAGCTACTATTTGGGCGAGAAGGGAACCATGGAGGTGCTTGTACTTGTTCGTAATATTAATCACGGAACATGAAATAAATTGAAGTTTAACAACATTCTATTCAGGGAATTAAGTCTTCGGGTTGGTTATAGTCTCTGAACAGCTGCTGTCTAAGGGTATCTCTTTGTCTGCAGAGAGTATGGCTGTGTCTGGGTTAGTGTTCAGAGTTTTGAGGGCTTGAAATTCTGTTTTTGTGCAATTTGGTTTAGGTGGTTTAGCTACTTTTAGAATTTTGAAGGTTTCGTGATGAATAGGGTGTACAATGTTTTTGAGGTGATGGCGAAATTTGGGCATTTGGAAAGGACAGAGATTTCGTTTTCCGTTAAGATACAGTGAGATTTGTTTATCACAGTATGCGATAAGGGATGAGATGACGAATTAAATCTGATTCCTTCAATTAAAAGCGAGTTAAGTGAGCGGTCAAATTGCACAGAATCGTCAGCGTCAAGTCAACGGTCCGGCTAAACCCTCTGACCGATCACCAATTGAGAAAAGTGATCACGTGGTTTGGTCTGACCACTTCGACCGTTCACTTACCGCAGCCTAAATCTCAACCCTTAACCCTACGATAAACAAATCCCATTATCTCGTTTTAAATATTTTTAAAATATTCAAGTAGGCTGCGACTGACAATTTTTAAACAATTTCTGTTTTCTGCAATACCAAACTGAGCACAATTTATTGCAGTGCTTATATTTTCAATTAAATTTTGAATTTTTGTTTTGGTTAAAAACTGTTATTAAAGTAAACGAGTAATTTTTACTATGAACGATACTCTGAAAGAGGACAATCTTTTAGGAAAGTAATTTCAATAAATTTTGGTTCATCTTAACAAACTTATATCTAGAAAAATAACAATCTTGGGTTACTAAATCTTCCGGCAAATTTTTGTTCTAAAATTGTGTCAGAAATGGAAAATAGCAATGAATTTGTTGCCTACAATGTCATCCCACTCAAATCGATCAAGTAATGATATTATAACGAAATTTGAAAACTAACAATAATAATCTTGTGTTTATAAATGTTGAAATTTTCCTGTAATAGCGTTATTTGATCGCTCTATATGGTAGTGTGGAAAGGCAAAATTGTATCAAACTTTGAAGAAGTCTACTGAAATTTTGTGAAAATGTAATTTTTTAACAATCATCAGTCGTAACCTACTTGAATATTGTAAAAATTATGGAAAACTTTATATTTCGAAAATTTTTGGATTAATATACCAAGTGTTTTATATTTCTGGAAGGGTAACTTTATTCTCTTTTCAGAAATGTGAAAATGTATAAGATATTCCATACAAAAAAATCAGAGGTTAAGCTTAAACTCTAAAACTATGCGTCTTAGAAAAATATCACAGTAATGAATTATATGTAAAAAAGTGCCTTTAAGAAGTTTTTATTGAAAACAAAAATTTTCATAACAAAAAAGTTATAACGGTTTACAGAAATAGTGCAATTTTGAAAAACACCACGAAGCTCCTAAGCGATTCAAGATTTCAACATATGGTTTCTACCATTAAACTTGTCATAAAAATCAAGCTCCAGACACTAAGGTCAGTTTTTGACTAAATCATCTTAAAATAGATGTTTTCCTTTAAAAGTATCAAATTTGGCCCACCCTGTACTAATCATCACAGACTATGACAGGTTTTCTGTTTTTATTCCGACTCAGCACACTATTTACAGTTTTGGTTGCAAATAAATGATTCCATTTCTAAAAAAAAAAAAAAAAACTGTTAGAACCGTTTGACATCTATCAACATTTGTATAAAGTGAAAGAGATATACTACCATAGTTAACATTCCTTGATAGAATCGATGCTTGTTTGTTACTTTCCGAAAGAAATTGTAACAAATTTTTATAGATGTAATACAGCTCTTAACTTGCAAATTGATGACATGTCTTACACTCACACCTTATAAATTTTGTTAAATCACTACCGGGCACATCTGTTTATTTTTAAAGAAAGAAATATGTGTCAACATGATTGCTGATTATTTTAAAGTAAATAAAATAAATACAATAAAGATCATAATGTTATGGTATGTTAAGCACGATTCATTATCTACTCGTAACAATAGAAAATAAAAATACGATGAAATGCAGTGATAAATGACGAGGAAAATTTATTAACATGCCACGTGTTACTCTTTTTATTCGATCACACGATTTCGCCCGTCTATAATTAGATGATGTATTTTTGACTTCACCAGAAATATAAAAATTCCAGGACGTTATATTAAATTGGGAAACAAAGTCAAAACTTGCTGATACAAAACCTACAAAAATTATTAAATAAATTACCGGTTCTATCCATTGTAAACAATATTTTATAATATATATTATAAATGTTAAACGCTTACTGAAGTCCACGATTAAAAAAAAATGATAAAACATTAATATCTAATTTAAAATCTACAAAAGTGTAAGACCTGAATAAACAAACAACTTTTGCAATAATTAACTACTCATCATATCCATACTCGGTGTACACGCGTTGCTAACGTTTGCGTTGTAAATTTTATCATATTTATACAGCACATGTTGCACTATTAAAATTCCTTTTAACCGATTAGCGAACAGATGTTTGTTTCTCAGCTTGCGACGCCGATGTACGTGCAAAAAAAAAATTGGCCGTCGCGTCGCGGTCGCCGAAAGAAATTCAACGTCCCGTATTCTTATCGATGACGCGATGGTATCAGAAAGAAAGCGAAACTTGTAAAAATAAAGCCGCGTGTATTCCTAAAAGTACACACCCACCTTAACTTTTAACAAGTCGGGATCTTCAAAGACGAGCTTCAGTTTCTTCCAGTCGAATTTCGATTGACTTCTGTATGCGTCCAACGGACCGGATGGAAGGTCTTCTATAAAGGAAGTATCCATGGAAGCTAGCTGGAAATTAAAATGAGACGAAAGCTGTAGTTTATACATTTAAGTTTACTAGCTACGCTTATTTACTGATACGTAATGTAACGACATTGCGGTTGCTTTTTTTCCAATTTATCTTCCAGGTGATATCAGCCGATAAATAATGGTGAAGCCCTGTAGAATACGTTAAGTTATCGACGACTGTGCTAAAATGAGCCTTACGGTGAAAAATTGCTATGCACCGCCATCGACATTCGGAAGCATTCTAATATTATTACTTCCTGTACAAAATTGCGATAAGATGTTTGGTGGTGTGAGTAATGAACGAATGTATTCAACTGGCCAAGCGATTAAAATGTATTTAAAAGAAATTTCGGTCCTAAATATCTAATCTATTTGTAAAAAATAATGAATTCGCATTTTAAGTAAATTGATTCAGTTAAATTAAAGGTTTGGCATTTTCAAAACAGAAAAGAAAAATTGGCAACTTCGAATTTGAATTTTTGAACTTGTGAATTTTTGACATCAAGCTCAATTTAGATGTTGCGATTTTTTATCCGATAAGATAAAGTATTTTAGGCTGAAATTTGTTATCTGTTACCATATACCGGGCGCACACTTTAATTACGCACCATATGAATTTCTTTTAATTCCTGCCCCCCATTGAAGTTACTAGTGAAAAAGCAACATGAATGAATATGATCTATCCGTTCGTCGCAAGACGTCTCTTTAATTTCCGAGTTTATACAGGATGTTGACATTCCTGCTCGAATTTAGAGTACCATCAGAAAAACAAATGACTATCAGGTTTATGAGAGATTCCATTTCTTTAAACAGAACATTACATTTTTTTATCATCGTATCATTTAAAAAAGTTGAATACAATCGAAAATCTCGTAAACCTGATATTTATTCATTTATTTCTCCTCAGGTACCATTAATTCGAACAGGAAAAGTCTTGAAATTGAAAAAAAGTTAGGTATTGTAGCCATTTTCCGTGAGTACCAAGATTTAGTTACTAAATGTAAAATTAAATTATATTTCTAAAATAGTAAGATTTTGGAGATGATATTTTAGGAACATAATTAACTTAATATCCTGAACGCGATGCGATGATAAAATACCTAACATTCTATTTAAAATAGAAACAATAAACAATAGAAAAATCCTGAAACTTTATTATTAATTTAAGTTACTCGATAAGCAGAATTTTTAACTATGTCGTTTTGTATAAAGTCGAGTTTTTTGCAAAGTTTTTTGCCTACTATTGCAAGTCACAGCATCAAGAAAATAATTGTCATAAATTTACAGGCAAATTTCGGCAGCCGAAGTCTAGATATTTAAAGTACCTTACCTACTGTAAAACATAACAGAAAAAAATCGACCCGGAAACGCCCTGACGTATAAGAAAACTCTTTAGATATACACTAATAACCGAAAATTCAAGGACATAAATTTGATATGCCGTTAATCTGAAATATCTTAAATACTGACAACAGCATTTAAAAAATAATGGTTAATATGAACAGTGCTTACTTGGCTGAACATCTCCCGTTACAAAAATTACAGCATATAGCTTCAAAGAAGAATTAGAAACAGTTTGAATTTAATTATTTTTTGAGTTAGGCATGTACATTTAACACAACCGACTATCAAGGTGTTTTGATCCCTTTGATGGTATTTTGTTCATATTTTATTCATATTTTGTTTCCGAGGAAAAAAATTAAGTTTACCCTTTTGATCCCTAAGTATAGTTCTATCTTAGGTAAGAGTTATTGTAGTCAAATTCACGACTTTGTGTCATTCGACTTTTGGACAGCTTTTCGGGGCAAATACACGTATGTCCGATGTGTAAAAAAATAATTGATTGTAACAAAAAATAAATTCGAGAACCTATTATACGCTACTCTTTCACGCAGTCTGTATCGTTTGACAAAAATGATAACTGACACTTTGCGTATTTTTCAAGTTTTGTAATTATTATTAATGTAAAATGGGAAAGAATGCATCCTATTTTAAAACATAAAGTGAAAAAAGCGTAATTTATAGAATAGTACGATGGGCAGTATACTATTCGCTCAGAATATGATAACAGATACAAGAAAAAAACAGAGGTAGTACGGGCGAAGTCCTCAAGAGCGAGTACACCACATCTTCAGCAAGAATTTTTATATACAAATCCAGAGGAGTACATGCTGTACACCCTGTTATTTTTTTTCAAAAATTGCGTGAATTAATTAAGACAATTGCTTTCATTTTACTGAACGATATGCGATACTGATACAAACAAATGATCAGATGGTATACCTTTTGTCCAGTTTGCTAAAAATACAACATATCACGAAGGGATATGCCAGTCTCCATGTGAAGGCATGTTTGGTATTAAGCGAAAGAGGAGTATAGCAACTGATACATACATACATCAACTCTACCTCGAGAGCAAATTGGAAATATTGAAACTGAAGAAGAGCTTCAAGAAATTGTTAATTCTGTCGAAAAAAATGAAGACGTTGGACAGGAGCCCAAACCTAGCACATCTTTATCCCATATACAGGAGTTAATTTCGGTCAAAAAAAAAACAGCAGCAAAAGAAAATCTTGTTCTACAAGCTACGAAAATAATACAATTCTCAAAAAGCAATTTTCCTCCCGCTCAAATTGATACTGTACGGATACACTTCCCAGATGTTGATCGTAGCCGAACAGATCCTCGAAATGTGTTAGCAATTATTGTGGGAATAGAAGATTCTAATTTTTATAAATTAGCAAGCAAGAAACGGTACCCTAAAGCAACTTTTCACACGAAACCAATATATGATTTGTAAAAAAGAGTTGGAATATCTTCATAAAAATATCACGAAGAGAAGCAACTTCAGCTAATTCAAAACGTAGATGACAGGGGTATAAGCGTTGTAATTACAAAAAAAGCAAATGCAACTGTAAAAGCAAGGGAGTCTTGTGGAATTCGAAATGCCTTAGTAGTTTAAGTTGTTGCAACAAAAAAGTTTATTTTTTTTCTATTATTTTATTTTTTTTTTTGTAGTTTGAGGTATGTTTTATTTAACAAAAAATCATTTTATTTGCTAAAAATGTGTTTTTTTAATGTTGATGTTTTACAACATATGTATTTTGAACGTCGACATTTGCCGGTGTAAGTTAGAAATTATTTTAAAAAATTTCGGACATGCACTGAATGACTTTGTTAATGTTGACATTCACCGGAGACTGTGGACATTCATCCACTTTCGGTCTTTCACAGCAACAGGTTTATTAACTACAGGTTTTTTCTTCCATATTAACAAAAATGTTAATAAAAATGATGAATTACTGAATACCAATACTGTCTCACGATTTTTAATTTAAAAATTGAACATTTCCCCCGTTATCACCGTTGTGAATGAAATTGTAAATGAAATCTATTGATCTGACTTTGAAAAATTAGATCACGTTCTAAAAATAAAGTCGGATGCTATTTCAAAATCGTTACAAGAATTTTCATCATCAACATATTACACTTACATAAGTGTATAAAAAAATATAAGAAAAATCGTAACGTCTAAATTGAGTTTTAGGCTCTTAAAGCCGTTTTACATTATCTGAGTTTGCATTTGATTTTGAAATTGACTTCAGAAATACATATAATAATTTTATTTAGTTCCAGTCGTAGTAGGGCGGAAAAGAAATCCGTGTAGGTCATAGGTTCTCAAACTTCTTGCGTCGCCCACTTTGCAAGACAAAAATTGCTTAACGCCCCCCACTCCATCAATAATGCAGAACTTAAATTTTTAATGATTTTCTGATTTCAAAATTTATTATTAACTTCGGCACTCAATTCCCCGTGAACTGGCTAACGCCCTCCTAGAAAGCTTCAGCGTCCACTGGTCCACTTTGAAAATCTATGGTTTACGAGGGCTGCTGGAAAAGTTTCTGGAAACGGTATCAAAAAATGCATATGAAATTTGGTAAAAGGTGTCATCGTTTTTCGAAGTATTCGCCTTTGACGTCGATACACTTTTGCATACGCTCGAACCAATTTTTAAAGCACGTTTTCCACTCTAAAGATGGTACCTCAGAAACCAGTGTCCGGAATGTTTCAACCGCTGCTTCAGCCGACGAAAATCGCTCACCACGCATTTTATTTTTTATATTTGGGAACAAAAAGAAATTATTAGGTGATAAATCAGGCGAATAAGAACAATTCAACATTTTTGTTGGACAAAAAATCAACTGTTTGACGGGCTGAGTGAGAGCTAGCGTTGTCATGATGGAGAATAATTCGTCAATTTTGATTGTTTCTTCTTATTTGATCGATGACTTCCGGCAAACAAATTGTAGTATACCAATCAGCATTCACGGTTTTTCGATCGTCTAAAGCCACGGTTGCTTCATGTCCAGTTAAAGCAAAGAAACAAGCAATCATATGCTTCGCAGCACTGCGTGAACGGACAACTTTTGTTAGTTTTGGTTCATTTTGAAATACCCAAACGGTAGATTGTTGTTTACTTTCTGGCTCGTACGAATAGATCCACGTTTCGTCACCAGTAACGATGTTATGAATTAAATTTGAACGACCTCCATTGAATTTCTTGAGCATTTCTTCGTACCATTTGACACGACCCTGCTTTTGCGCTTCTGTTAAATTGTGTGGGATCCAACGCCTGTAAAGCTTTCGTACGTTCAAATGATCATGCAAAATCTGGTGTATTGCTTTCATGTCAATGCGTAAGGATGCTTGAATCTCACGGTATATCACATGTCGATCTCGCTCAAGCATTTCACGCACAGGATCTACATTAGTGGCAACAACAGATGTTGACCTTCACGAAATTCGTCACTGAGAGAGGAACGTCCACGCTAGAATTCGGCAAACCAATTATAAACACTGCTCTTAGATGGTGCTTCATCTCCAAAAGCCAAATGAAGCCGATCGAGGCATTGTTTCGACGTTAGACCACATTTGAAATGGTACAAAATCATGGCACGAAAATTTTCACGCGAGATTTCCATGTTTACACAAAATTACTTTTTCTCAAATGCTGTACAAACAAAACTAGTTCCCTTGGATAAGAACTGTCAATAGAATTTATAGGCGAAAAACGTCAAATTTTTCAAATATGACACTTGATAAACGCTAACAATTTTAGACCTACTAGATTCCAGAAAATTTTCCAGCAGCCCACGTAAGTGGTTACGAAGCTTCGTTGGTATGAACTAATATTCTATAGTTGTTGCGACTCGTTCCAGCAATAACTTATTAGCCCGCCACACACGCACATACTCATCCGGCACTCCAGGTACGTGGAGAACTTGACGTACAGACTTAATTCGTATGTTTAGGGAGGAAAACCTTCACTCCAGGTACATGGGTTAAAATGTGTATCCAGGTTCTCGAGTCTAAATTGTTAATTCAAAACAACGCACTTTCTTGAAGTTTATATTCAAATCTGCCGTCTAAGTATTTCAATTTGACTTGCTAATCTGTGGGCAACAGCGTACCCGGCTCGTGGCTGACTTGGAGCGAGTGACCAAGTCCGCCACGAGCCGGGAGCGACGGATAAGTATGTGCGTGTTTGGCGGGCTATTGTTTGATAGTTGTTTGAGCGTAAGCGTTTCGAGTTAAAATCAAAAATGGATCCAACTGGAATTTGTGGTGTAATTTCATTACTTTTTCTGGAAGGGAAAACAGCAAGGTGTTCACTGGAGGATCATGACCACATTGGGCGATTCATGACTTTCTTATGAGATCTTGAGACTTTGGGTAAACTGATTCAAGCGTGGCAGAATAAGCAATGAAAAAACGTAATTATTGGAAACCCGAAAACGTTTATAACACCAAGAAAAGTCGAGAAAATCCATAATATGGTTTTGGCCGTCAGGCGGGTGAAAGGGTGCGAGTTAGGAAAGGCTACAGACAATTGACAGGATACATTTTATTTTACATAATGAATATTACATGAAAAAACTTTGCGCAAGATGGGTGCTACGTTTACTGACTTCAGAGCAAAAGCTATGTTTTGTCGCTAAGCAGAAATTGACCTAACTATTCTTTAAATTGCTTCCACATCGAGCCTGTTCTTGATTTGGCTTCCTCGGACTTTCATTTGTTCCCATAACTCAAAACTCTTCTGTTTGGACAAAAATTTAGGACAAATAAAGAGG
Source organism: Prosopocoilus inquinatus (assembly GCA_036172665.1). Classification (NCBI taxonomy): domain Eukaryota; kingdom Metazoa; phylum Arthropoda; class Insecta; order Coleoptera; family Lucanidae; genus Prosopocoilus; species Prosopocoilus inquinatus. The sequence goes on from CM069870.1 coordinate 51,565,467, forward strand.
TTACACAGGGCCTGAACGAGTAATTTGAGGGCCTTGAAAAGTAGCACGAAATGGCTGATAATTGCAAAGAACGGAGGTCACTTGTAACAAACCTCTAGATATTGTAAACTGAAATTGCAAATTTAATTAATGTATAATTTTATTATCACTTCGTTCATGTTGTGTTGTATTTATGTTGAAAAGCATATGTTGTCAAGACAGTATTAAAAAACATTATTACGGGAAGCTGAAAAATAACTTCATTTGCTTTAATGTGTATTTTTTCAAATGAAACTCTAATCTTTGTGAGCACACATTTCTTACTTAATTATCTATTTATGCTTTTAATTAGTTAGATACTATGACTTATGGTATATTTTTGTAAACAGATTTTTTTTACAGTTTTAGAAAACGGAATAAAATTGGGTACATTCCATTTAAAATCTTGAATGTATTTGCTACATCTAACACATTTGATGATCAATTGTTTTTCCGTCCAAGTCAGATAATAGAAAATGAAATGTAGAATAATTTTTCTTCTATAACATTTTGTAGTATCTTTAACAACAGCCGAAATATCTGCTGTGACAGCTAAAATCAAACAGACTGTATATCGCCCATCCCTATTGCGAACCGATCAGTATCCATACATGGAATATTTTTATAGTATACTGGATAAGTAGGTACATTAACTACGGTTTCTTTTCTTCCATATTAACAAAAATCTTAATAAAAATTATGAATTGCTGAATAAAAACCGTTGTAAATGAAATTGTAAATTAAATCCAGATTTGACATTGAAAAATTAATAATATAAAAATAAAATTTGATGCTATTTCAAATTCAATACAATGATTTTTATCACCGACTTACACTTACATGTTTGTAAGAAAAGGCTCTTAAAACCGCTTCATATGAAAAGTATTTTTATTTTTTTTTTTTGATAACTCTTTAAAGAAAGAAGATAGAGGGAAAATAAGAAAATGACAATTTTTCCTTTTTTACAAATATTTCGGATGAGTTAACGTATAAATTTCTTCTATCCGGACTATTAATCATCAAAGTTAGGAACTTTGTTTGCCAAATTTCAACCTGCCCTCTATCTGTTCAAATAAGCGAAATCCCCATGGTGAGGCTCGAATTTGAAACAGCCTGCGTATATATTTTCTTCCTCCATCTCGTAATACAAAATATGATTTTATGAAATATTTTCTCGGCATTTTGGCAATTTAGCTCACTTCTGTTTGTTTTAGGGATGACGACGAGTACCCGTTTACTTAGATGGAACTGGTTCCTCTTTTTGAATACCCGTTACCCGATAACTACCCGATACCCGATAATTACCCGTTACCCGATATTCTGAAATTGCCGAACAACCAAGTAGTCTTCATTTCATTTTGCCTAATGTGACCTACATTAACATTTTGCTCGAATGAGCATTAATTATTTCAGATAATTCTATACTGGTTTTTTAAATTGTTAGTTGCTACTTATCGGATAGTCAAGTAGTTGTCGGATATCGGGTACTTATCGGATACCCGGGTACTTATCGGGTAACGGGTACTTATCGGGTAACGGGTAACTACCCGGGTATCAATAACGAGTACCCGGGTAGTAAACTTATCGGGTATCGGTATCCCTAGTTTGTTTCGTACTATTTCAGGATGTTATTAGTAATTTTTTTTATTAATTTTAGTGATTTTTGGCAATTTGGATACATTAAGAGCTCATTTCTGTTTGTTTTATACCATTTTTGTATTATTATTGTTTATATTCTAGTTTCTTTTTTGTAATTGACGTGTTTTATATGCGTATTTTTGTGATTAATAAATCTACTACTACTACTACTATCCGATGCAGAGCCATATTCTGTAACTTATTAACGGGCCGTTAAAATTTAGAGGTACTTTAAAATTTAAAATACAGAATAGGCCCGGCAGAATCTGATTCTCTATCTCACGGCGAAAAATTATACAGGTCGTTCTATTTACGAAAACTTGTTTGGCCAGTAAACACAATGAGATTCTACACCATATTGTGGCCGTTCTGTGATTTTTTCGGCGATAATTAGGATATAATTGGAAATGCTCAAGACTGTGCTTTCAAACGACATGTCTTACATTCATTCTCTTAAAGGTAATGTAACCGCAACATTTGTGTTTTTAAATAAATCGGAAGAAATTTCAAAATCAGTTACATTTAGGTATAGGAAAGCCGTAACATTCTTTTTATTTAGAATAATTGTACAATCGGAATTTGTAGCATTCTATTAAAATAAGATTTCCGACATACCGGAAGTTTTATGAAAGTGGAAATAATTTAATCTGAAAGATCACTTTCACCCAGGGTAGTGTATTAATTTTCAGAATTTTTGTATATTGCTCTCCCCGAAAACTATTAATAAGCCACTCAACTTAATAACTTATCGTTGGAATATTTTTAAATTTAGTCAATATTCTAACTTTTAATAGGCAATTCAATTTGAGACACCCCGTATATTTTATTGGATAAAATCGCTAGTAACTTATTATTGGAATGCTTTTAAATTTAATAAATATTCTAATTCTATTCGACTCCTCGGTTATCATTGTAATATGTTATTATATTTTCACCACAACCATTAGTAAATGTAATAATTTCGAATTCATTTTTAATAATAAAAAGTAAAAATTCTCACTCTTGATATAGAATATTTATTGTAACACACGTGCTTCTTATGTGTTCATTCTATAACAGTAACAGAATAGTAATCCGTAATTAGGCTCAACGAAATACATAGATTGCCATGGATTTCAAAACTGTCAGTATCAGATATAAATGCAGCGTCCTTTGTTGTCTTGAGACTAATTAATATAAATAATATAACTGTTTCAATAAATAACTTGTTTTGTTCAGATTTAATAGTTTTTAATTCATACTTTTCGGTCGTGGAGAAAATATAGTCTCTTGCTCGGTTAGAATGAAAATTCGATCTACTCGTGGTTCCTCAACGCTCGCTGCATTTGCGTTTGAAATCATCTCGTATCGAATTTTCATTCTAACCTTGTTACAGAATATACATACTATTCAACATTAATTTGGAACATTACGAACGAATCGTGTTAAATGTTGAAATTAGAAGAAAAAACAAGAGTAGAAACTCTTGAGGATTTCTAATCTGCTTTATTAATAAATAATAAATAAGTGATTCGACTTTCAGCATTAGAAATCTTTCTTTTTCTTCCTGAAATAAGTATCTTATTAGCATTTCTAACACAAAGCACACGTCTTTCCTGGATTTGTTAAATAAAAAAATGTCGCTAAAATAATTTAATTGCTTTACAGAACTTTTGAAAACCCGCAAATGAAATAAATTAGCAAATTGAATATTCAAGTGCACACAAAGTTCAAATTTGTAAATTATTCTATTTATAACTTGTCCTATTCGTTTACTCAGTTCATTGTTTTATTCATTAAAAAAATATGATTGTATTTTGGATTAACATATCTGCGTCCTTTCATTGTTGTACAATTTGATGCAATAAAGCTAAAATTATGCCACCTTGAAAATTACATAATGTTAGTTTTTAATACCTCACTGCAAAATATAATAGCTTTTCTAACGGTTGTAACCAAACTTATTGTTACAAATAAACCTGTCTATGTATCTATCTAATCTATCAATGTCAACAACGTCAAAATAAAGTCATTTTTTTCTACTTTTTTTTAATAATGATCCGAGTAGCGTAATTTCTAAATAACTTTTCATATTCCTAGCGCTTATTTTTTCTTTTCTATTTAACTATAGTTTAGTGAATGCCTTTTTTTATTTTTCTTCACCTTTGTTATCGCATTAGTCGTTTTGCTTAAGTATAAATTGGCTTCTGCTTATATCCCTGTTATAATCGTTCCGTTAATTTAATTTATTAATTAATTAAATTTATCGTATTTAAATTATAATTGTTTTAAACGGTTAATTTTTGACCTTCTATTTCAAATCATACAAAAAAAATATTTTCTTGTTTACACGTTCATACACTTCCAATAAAATTAATATAATATTTTTATAATCATGATATGAGTAAGTAAACCGTTTAGTTCCGGACAAACTCATTGTTTCAATAAAGAGTAAATTTCCAGTAACGTCTAACGATTTCGTTATTAAATAAACTGTAAATGTAAATATTAGTCTATTCATTTAATTTTGGGAATTCGTATTACTGTTCTTTACTAAGCGTTCAGTAATTTAGAATGTCACACTTTCTCACTTGTTAAAATTAGCGCAATTAACATCCCGAATTTAACTTTTTTCTTGCTTGCGTGTTCATATTTATTTTCATGTTCCTCCATTACGTAATGAATAATATCACAACCATGTTCATTTTTAGAGTAAATGATAATTAATTTCTCTGGATATATCTTCCTCGGTAATTAAATAAATTGTAAATGAAAACTCAGAGAAAATAGCTACAAGTAGTTAAGTTAATTTGAAGAAAACAAGAGCATATAAAAGGTACTGAAATTATCGCATAACGTGTCAACTTTTGACAATGGGTTGACTAGAGACGTCAAAAAAAAATAAGTTGAACGTTCAGTAAATTAAAAAGATTAATAAATTGCACACGGCAACTAACCGCAAAAAAAAACTATCGATTATTAATACTTAACTCAACAAACTGTTTAAATAACCACAAGATTCTTGATGACGACTAAATACTAAATCGGAGGAAATATAGAAACAAACTGGTAAAAGTTAATAAGAGTACAGTAATCTAAGGATTTCGAGGAACAATTGAAAAATAGTGTCCCAGAAGTGCCATAATGTACCCCGCATAAAATGCTTGCGTAACATGCAGAGGAAAACATACAAATTTGTTTTTACAAAACAACTTATTACAAATTTAAAATAAATTCGCTTGCATTAAGTAATAATATTATGTAAATCAAGTAAAAAGTTCCCTAGAAGCAATTTCAAATAAACAAAAGCTATAAAAAAAATATTTTCTGAGAATAGAAATCACATACAATTTTATTCATTTATTAAAATCAATACAAGATGTATTTAATTATTTTGCTTCAAAGAAAAGGAAAGTAGGTAAATTTATTCAGCGCATGAATTTTTGGAAATACATAGAAAAAAAACAGTCGTTGAAGATAAACTTGTATAAGTAAATATTGCCAATGAAAATTCAAAATTAAATTCCAAAATCTATAACATAAAGAGAACAAAAAGAAAGGAAACAAAAGATATACATTTAAAATACATGTCTACTTTTGCTTTACCAAAAACTACCTAAGCACTATTAAAAACACATTGTGACACAATAACATATTTGTTATAAAATGTTCGTAAATCTTGTGATAGTATTTTTTCAAAATCTATTGTTTTACACGAACAAAGATTTTTGACTGCATGTGCATTACTATGATTACATTTTCACAGTTTATGAAGTCATTTTCGATAAAACATTTTCTCATTTGATGAAAATTTTCACAAGATATGTAATTACCTACAATTCATCGGACATATTATAAAATTGATATAAATGTCGAAATTTCGTTGTACATTTGACAACTTCTTCAAGATAACCAACAAAAAAATTAATTATACAGGTGTCCCACTTAAGGCGGATTCTTTCGTACCTCGCTAGTTATTAATTTTACGAAAAAATGTTTCAAATGAAAGTTTTATAGGATCATACGGAGCATATTTTAAAATTAGTTTGACGTGTACATAGTGTTCCGTTTAGCCCGGGCGTTAGGCCACTTCGTTATTTTAAATGGAACACCCTATATATTTTTACATTTTCGGGTTTTAGATTGAATTTTAATGTGACTTTGTGTACCATACGTAGGGTCTAATCTAAACCGTAAAACTATTAACGACAGATATCGACAACTCTATATCATTGAAAAGAGAATTAAATAGCGCATCTAATAATGATAAAAGTTATATGACATTCCATTAAAAAAAACAGTTATCGTAGTTTGAATATTTTCAAGTTTTTTAATTTTTTTGAAGAACTTATGTTGTTAGATTTTTTCTTTACATTGTAACTAAAAAGCGTTTCAAGACGAAACTTTTGCAAAAAAAACAAGTCCCTAACGTCATTTGTTCAGAAGATATTTGCATTTGTTTGAGATACTGCAAGAGCGATAATTTTATTTTGAAGTTGAATAACGCGAAAACGGTTTAGATTAGACCGTATGTATGAACCCGAAAATGTAATATATAAGGTATTCCATTTAAAATAATGAAGTGACCTAACGCCCAGACTAAACGGAACAACTCTGTATAGGTCAAACTATGCTCCACATGATCCTGTAAAACTTTCATTTGAAAGATTTTTTCGTAAAATTAATAACTAGAGAGGTATGAAAGAACCCGCCTTAAGTGGGACATCCTGTATGTTACATACAGGGTGTTTGTAAAATAAGTATAGAAATTTGAGGCTATAAAATAAAATTCCCGTATAAAAATCAGTAGTTCAGCTTATATCTCAGAAACTATACAGTTTTTACAGAAATCGAAAAAGCAAAAAAGTTGTAAAGATTTCTAAAAATCGCAGAACTTTGAAAAACATCCTGACGAAAACAAATACAAGGCCTACTCTGACGAGGAAAAAGAGTGAATGAATATTATTATTAATTTGTTACATAATATGATATTATATATATTATAATTTATTACAAATTATACATTACCAAAATAACAGATGCGTCATTAATTAAATAATTATTTTAATATTAAAAGTTGAAATATTAATAAGCAAATATTAATCAAGCAGGTCAAAGTCAGAAATTAATTTGTCACACAAACGTTTTTAGACGCCAGGACTAATTTCTTTTTGATGTTAATCTACTCGAGTTATTATTTCAACTTTTAATACTAAAATAATTAAATTATTGGCGCACATATTTTGGTAATACATATGTAATTTGTAATCAATTTTGTAACTGATTATTAGAAACTAACATAAGTTCAGATTTTTTGGCAGAACAAAAGTTAAAAAGAGGCAAAATTTTTACTGGTAAAATCCTATGGCCACAGGTAAAAGAGGTCTCTATGCGTATATTTTCGTATAGTTATAATTAAGGTTTTGTTCGGTATGAAATGAAATAGTAATATTACGAGCCCCGTCAACTGTAGGTTCGGACATTATAGTTTTTTCTCACATAACTGATCAAGTTCTTAATAAAACGAAAATATATATTAACGTGCTATTAGAATTATGCATCATTTAAGTGAGTTATAGCAGAAAAATTATTAAAAAGGGAAATTTGCTTTTAGTAGCTATAATACAAATACATAAAATCGTTTTGTACCAAGCCATAGTTGAAGGAGCTTGTACAAGTCAATGCATGAAAGAATACATGCACGTCATATACCGGGTGAAAAGTTTCAAACACGTACATAACAAATTTGTATTGAAAACTTTGTTTCAGTAAATTGCTGCTCGCCATTTGAAGATACAAAAATGGCAATGGTATTAAAGAAAAGAGAAAATTATGGATAATATTATGGTGTTAAAATTATTCCTAAATATTAATACTTTCGGAATATACATAAATAAAATTTTCAAATTTTAAACGAAAAATTTTGTCGCCTATGGGGCGTATTCTGTAACTTATTAACGGGCTGTTAAAATTTAGAGGTCCTTTAAAATTTAAAATACAGTTCTATGATTGGTTATTATCGTAGCAACAAAATTTAACAGCCCTTAAAATTTAACGGTTTTGATACAGAAAAGCCCCTTATGTCAGATTTGAAACATTCAGTTCTTTTAATTAATTGAAAATAATTTATACGTCAGTCAAAAAGTATTATGATTTACTGTACAGAGCAAATAATAGGTAGGTACTCTTGTCGTTTAAGTTACAACAATTCTTTCTTTATTAGAATGATAATAGTATTCTACGTCATTGCATACAAAAATACTGTTGTTTCTGATACTATCAATAAACTTGAAATGATGCCACGGCAATGGATACCGACACAAGTCGATACTAAATCGGTTTTGAATTCAATTGTACCAAGAATTAAATAAGCTTCATACTGTTGAAGAATAAGTAACACATAACTGTACGGAATATTAAAAAAAAAAACCACCAATTCCAATTCCGTTGCCATCGACGTTGTTTTGAAGTTAATAAGATTAGTAGAAAAGTATTTTGTGAGGTAATGCAGAAGCAAAGAAATAAATCCTAACAGTTTTTCATCATAAGCTTGCTACACAAATGAATAATTTTATTTTGAATAAGAAGCGTATTGTACAAAATTCTCGTTATTGAATTGAAAACTTCAAATCTGACATACTAAGGCGTCTGCATTTTTCATTTGAAATTTAAAAATTTAATTTCTATTTCTAAAGTATTAAGACAATAGGAGTAATTTTAACACGATAACATTGGCCTTAATTTATCTTTCATTTAATACCATTACCACTTTTGTATCTTTAAATGGCGAGCAGTAATCTACAGAAACATATTTCTCAATGGAACTTTGCTATATTCGGGTTTGAAACTTTCCACCCGTATGTCATATGCAAACACTTGTCTACTTCAAATAACTGCACTACGTTAATCCACACTTTTAACTTCATATTTAAATTAGATTTAAAGACATATTTCTGGTACATAAAAATTCACGTAGTGTTAGTTAACTTAGTGCAACTGGCGAACTCAATCCGGAGACACACTTTATATTGTTTCCTGTAAAATAATTAAATATACTTAATACATTACTCTAAGAAATCAACATACCATTTAGTAAAATAAATTTTAAACGGTTGACGTTTATTTGAAACAGTTTAGTAACAATTGTTTAATGTGTTATAAAATTACCCTTTACAACTAAAAAAAAAAAAGTAATGAAAACCAATAAAATGAAGAGTCGAAAAATTTAAGAAACAAATTATTTGAATAAATGACATCAATGTCGGATATTGCCACCTCTATTTAGAATAACAGCTTGTTATCGGCGACCCGTACTTAAAATAAGAGAAGTTAAATCATTTTGTTCCAATCCCTTCAATACTTCTACAGGCCAACGCCCACGTTTTCCAAGTTAATGATAATCTCTCATAGTGTTTTCAGATGGCTACCAAATGCGTTATGATATGCTCAATGTGAACTGTAGTCTGAAGTCTTGCTGGACAAACCATGGCATCGATTTCAATTTAATCTAAGCAATTTTGAACATTTTGATTGATTTCATTTATTTTATTACTTTATGATTTATTTTGAAAATAAACCTCATATACTAAACTATTTCATAGCAATGCCAGTCACTATAAATTTTGAATAAAAAAAACAAAATTTCTTATTTTATTGTATGGTGCGTTAATTTCTTGAAGCAGTGTATATTTATGAACAGTTTCGACGTACGTGGGCTGCTGGAACATTTTCTAGAATCTAGTAGGTCTAGAATTGTTAGCATTTATCAACTCTCATATTTAAAAAAATTGACGTTTTTCATGGAACATGGAAATCTCGCGAGAAAATTTTCGTGCCATGATTTTTTACGATTTCAAATGTGGTCTAACGCCGAAACAATGCCTCGATCGGCTTCACTTGGCTTTTGGAGACGAAGCACCATCAAGGAGCAGTGTTTATAATTGGTTTGCCGAATTCCAGCGTGGACGTACCTCTCTCAGTGACGAATTTCGTGAAGGTCGTCCATCAACATGTGTTGTTGCCACTAATGCAGATGCTGTGCGTGAAATGCTTGAGCGAGATCGACATGTGATATACCGTGAAATTCAAGCATCCTTACGCATTGACATGAAAGCAATACACCAGATTTTGCATGATTATTCGAACGTACGAAAGCTTTGCAGTCGTTGGATCCCACACAATTTAACAGAAGCGCAAAAGCAGGGTCGTGTCAAATGGTGCGAAGAAATGATCAAGAAATTGCTGCGAAGCAAATGATTGCTTGTTTCTTTGTTTTAACTGGACATGAAGCAACCGTGGCTTTAGAGGATCGAAAAACCGTGAATGCTGATTGGTATACTACAATTTGTTTGCCGGAGATCATCGATCAAATAAAAAGAAACAATTAAAATTGACGAGTTATTCTCCATCATGACAACGCCAGCTCTCACTCAGGCCGTCAAACAGTTGATTTTTTGTCCAACAAAAATGTTGAATTAATGACTCATTGTTCATATTGACCTGATTTATCACCTAATAAGTTCAAAGGCGACTACTTCGAAAAACAATGATATCGTTTACCAAATTTCATATGCGTTTTTTCATACCGTTTCCAGAAACTTTTCCAGCAGCCCACGTATTAATTAACGATCCCTATATGACTCCGAATTGGATTTGAATAAACCAGGCACTCAATTCTTACGTGAGACGATGGACTTGCCTAAAAAATGGAGGTTGTTAGTTTTGCATTGAACCCTTGAATTGCGAACAACCGAAATCGTTTTGAACAAAACTCTAGATATTTTAAATATAAATTTCAAACTTAATTTACATGATTAATTTATTGTTATTTTGTTCATGTTGTTATGTTGTATTTACATTGAATAGCATATATTGTCAAGACTACTGTCAACTGGAAGCTGAAAAATAGTTTTATTTGTTTCACCGCCTACTTTTTCAAATAAAGCTCCAATATATAAGTGTGTCTTTGTTACACAATTATCGATTTATGTTTTTAATTGAATAGATAACTGTAACATGTATTGTATATTTTTCTTGATTTGTCAAATTTTTATTCATCTTTGTTCTAAAAACTGCAGAAAATCCTCCAATGTAAGTAATTCGCGATAATCTTGTGAGCTCACCTCTTTTTCCCATTCTTCTCCCGGAACTGCATCTAATTTATTAGAAATGGGGTGTGTTATAACCGTATCCCTTTGACCAACAGATTGTTACTTTTTAAAATAATCATATCAAAGCATTTTACGAAGAATCTTCTTAATACAATATTTCCTGAACGATACCCATGAGCCAATAATTTCTCGTAGATTTCATGGTAATATGTGTCATAGGAAACAATCAACGTGACCGATTGAGAGTAAACGTGGAGTAAACAACCACGAGTGTTATGTTGGTTGCCTAGATTTACAATGCTTTGACATGATTATTTTAAAATGCAACATAGGGCTATGTGGCAGAATAAAATAAAAACACTGTACATCCCAAATTCATACGATCAACCTTTTCAATCGGTTGAAGATGAAACAAATTCTTCATGTGTATGTTGACAATTAATCTCTAGTTTTCATATCTTTTGGTAAGTAGATCACAAGCTATAGTGCAATTAGCATCCGAAGCCTATAAAGCTATAACGACTTTCAGTCCATTATCTTTAAGTAGGCCTTGTAATAATTGGAATTTTTGAATCGGCAGTAAATTTTGATTGTGCACACCTTGTGTAACCGCATCCTTGAAACTAAGGCATTTATCGTAATCTTCTCTAAAAGGTTGAATTATTAATATCGGTAATTTGATTTTCAATGTGCTTCCTGTTTGATCTGGTGAATTATTGGTATATATTCTCATTGCTTGCATTTGTGCTTCGATGCGACCCGATCCATCCGGAATTTGAGAAATTCTGTTAAACTTCTCTCTTGCCATTGCTGTTGCTTTGAAATACACTCCGCAGAAAGATTATCACATCACTTGCATGTTTCTAGTAAACATTTTTATATTTGTTTATTAAAAATTAATTAATTTGTTTAGCTAGACTAGAACTATTAAATATCCTTTCGTTTTGCAAGAATTTATAGTAAGGGTAACCTCGCCATATTGTAAAATGATTGTAACAAGCCAATATTCTGAAACTTTTAGTTATATTGTTCTCAAATATGAACCTTGAAGTCCCTGTTCGCATTTCTAGAAATTTAAGTAGTGATTAAATTGTTAAAGCCATTGAATTTTTTGAAGACGAGCACAGTCAAAGATTTGTAGCCACAACCAACGATACTCAGCAGTTGACAATTTCAAGAATTCTAGTCGGTTTAGGGAAAGCGGGGATTAAGAAATAGAGTAGGACAAGGTCGTGAAAAGGCAACTAGTGCCTTAAAAGTCCAATTTGTATGTTTAAGTGCCCTGGGTAACCGACGTTGCACGACAAAAATGCTGAAAATGTAATTGTACATACAATGCAACGCATGTCTAAATTACCACACAAATCATAAGATATCGTCTCAGTGATTTGGAAAATCACGCTAGAGTACCCTATAAAGGTCCCTTAAGCACCTACCAAGATTGCAATTTGTCAGAGAGCGCGTTGATTGGAATGCTCATAACTGGGCCAAAATTTTTTTTACAGATGAATCACAGTTCTGTTTGTTTACTTCAGGTAGACGTATATCAGTGTCCAGAAGAGATGACGAGTGGTATGCGCAATGCAATTTTAGAAATACGTCAAATTTCGGAAGAGCCGCGGCCGGCGGGCGGTTCCTTTATGGTCTGGGGTAGGGTATCTTTAAAGGTGCGCACAAAGTCAGTGGTTACGAATAACGGTGCTATGACTGCTGATAGGTATATCAGGGAAGTTTCTGAACCACGTGTTGAACCCCACGCACCATTCATTGGTCCAGACTTCCTATTAATGCAAAATAACGTACGACTGTTATTACTGGGATTGTGTAAGAAAACATTAATGAAGATGAGATGAGGATTTTAGACTGCTCTGCTAGAATCCCAAATGGAAATGGGATTGAGCATGTTTGGGGCCATATCGAGTTATTTTTCCGTATATCCCAGCCTCCAGCAATAGCTCTAAATCAATTCGCAGTCAGAGTATCTGAAGAATGGAACCATCTAAATCAAGACTATATCAGAAGTGATATTGAGTACCTTCCAAGACGAATGCAAGCTATTGCACAAAATAGAGATGGAAAGACTCATTACTACTGGTCTTTTTAATTAACATTGTAATAGTAATGGGTTCAATTTAACTAGAATAGGTAACGAAAATTACTAGAAATATTTATTAGGAACAGAAATATTTATTAGGAACAGAAATATTTATTATCCTTAGACCTTCACAAGTATAGGACGCGTCATTGTAATTACGTATAGCATACTAGGAAAAGTATGAATAATAATAAAAATGAATATTAACCACTAGAAAATAAATTACGTCCTTTAAACGAAAGAATCAAGTGATGCGATAATTTTTTTGTGGGTATATATATATTTTCATATTTTTCTAAATTCTTAATAAGATCATCCAGTTCTGATTGACTTGCGACACATTTATTTATATTTGTATTCGCGATTTTCACGTACATAAAATGCAAACAGAACACTATAATTCTCAGATAACAATTTATTCGTGTTCGTCGAAACTTTTATCGCACCGCACAGAAATGCACACAAATAATTTCGTAATGAACAAGGCACACTATCCATTGTGCTGTCGGATCAAACAGATTTGCGTGACAACAGGTGCGTCAATGTGATTTATTTTATTGATGTGGCCCCAGCTTAACACATTTGATGCTCAATTGTTTTTTTTTTGCTATGGCAGACAGATAATACAAACTTAAATGAGCAGGTGGGTGGCTCAGCGGTTAGCCTACCCGACCTATCAAGTAGTATCACTCGACGGCCTGGGTTCTAATCCCACCAGGGCTATGGATTTTGTGTTGCTTTAAGTTCAGACCCAGCTTATTACATACCACGTGACAATCTGGAATTATTGTAACGATAAGGCAAAAATGGCGGGTAAGATATTTAAAATGAAGAATTCTTCTATAACATTTTATCGTATCTGCAGAGATATCTGCTATGACAACAAAACTGAAACAGACTGTGTAATGAAGCTTACCATTACCAGTACGCACGCTACTTGTTTTCTTTATATTGGACTTAAGCGTCTTAAGGGACTTAAGGGTCAGTTTGTGAAACACAATTTAACTTTAAATTGCAACTATTATAAAGACAACTGTAGGAATAGAAATATGAAAAATTTAAATTATTATTGTATGAATTCCCCACATCATTAATAACAAAGCAAAAAATTGTGGATGGATTTTTCAAAAAAGAAAAGCAAAGACTTAGAATGAGAAAAAAAAGTACGAACGAAGCAAGTAAAAGTAAAAGTGAAACCATTTTCAACTTTGAAAAGTGCCGAACACAAGAGCAAAGAAAATCTTGATTAAGAAGAAAATGTTGTTAAAAGGAAGGAACATCCAGAATCTGAAGGTCATTTAAAAAGGTAGACACCTACTTTGAACACAAACAAATCGCGTTTGTGAGGTCACAATTTGAATACCTAAGGTGCAATAAAAATAATAGAGTTACCGAAACGTCCTATTAAGGTGATAATGAATTTGTCCTTTGATGAGCTGGGCTCAAACCATTTTGCTACCTGCACTGATAGTTAGAAAAAAGTTTTATCCAATACCTGCTGCTTATTATGAAGTCATAATAATTACGATTTTGAATATATTATGAGGTACACAACACACTAGTGGAATTATGAACACATAATTAAACTGTTATTCATAATCGGCATTATTATGACTTCATATAAACAGGTGTTAGATAAAACTGTGTATTACACTCGTCCCTTAACAGCAAATAAGTCTTTTGTATAATAAACAGCTAAAAAAACTTTGTCCGATACTGCTGTACTGTCGCAATAATTCTGCTAAAGTTTGTCCCGCAATAGATTTGAAAATTTCAAATATCCTTTTGACCGAAGCTATCAAACGACAGTAAGTGATAGTTGAGTGTTCCTTCCAATTTTACAGTGTCCGGTTAAAGTTTAAAATTAATTCCTTATAATTACAGAGTTAATCAGTGGCGTAACAGAATTGATTTTGTCAGAAAAAGTAAGAAAATGCAGTTTTAAGTGAAGTCCTATAACGCATTGTAATAAATATTAAAAAAAAATGCTTTATACATGCGATGGGAAATATTTATATATCTGTTTCAGAAATAACTCGCGATTATAAACTACTATTGGAACTATGCCGACAAGAAGACAGTGCCGCCATTTTACGGTAAACAAATTTGCCTAGAATGGTATTTAATTTCGTCATGCTGAACATTTTTGGATATTTTTGATAACCCTGCTGGTATATACGCTTGTAAGAAGTTGTTTAAGAATTACTACCTACCAGTGTTGAGCAGTAATTGAGTATAAAAATTAATTGATTATAAAATTACTCAATAATTATGAGTCAAATGTACTCGATTACAAATTTACTCACAGTGGTTAAGTACAAAAGTAATTGATTACGAAAATATTCAAAAATTATGAGTCCAATGTAATCGATTACAAATTTACTCACAGTGCTTAAGTATAAAAGTATTTGAGTACAAAGGACTTGAGTGGTAGAAGTAATTAAGTTTTCTTTGTAATCTGAAATTATGAGTACAAATATAATGGAGTACCAATAGAAATCCGTTATTCACGTCTAATAACATTCAGGCTTTTCCAAATGCTGTTAATTGTACGCTTACTACGTGGTCTAAGCTTTAAAGTGAACGAACTTAAATTTACTGTGGAAGTTTTTATTTGAAAAAAAATTATTGCAAGTCGTTTTTGATTGCGGAGAATCCCTCGAGTATCCTTAAGCTTTTGATCTTGATTTTATTTGTTTTGTCTAAGATGTGTGTATAGGTGTCCCATTTTCGATGGTATTGTACAGGTTTCTTCATGAGTAATGGAAACAGAAAAGAATCGAGAACGTAATATTGAGTTTTAACTTTTAATGCTAATTTAAAAGGTTAAATCAAAAATTCGTTGTTTCTTCTTTTGTGGTATGGTTGAAAAATGTAAAATTTACCAACATTTTAAAGCAAATAACTTTTTTATTTTTAAAGATATAAAAAAATGGTAGCTTTTTTGTTTGAATTTTAACATAGATTATGGTTACTTAATTAACAATTAAATCACATGAAAACTTCATAATAGCCGAACTACGAACTCAATTTTTTATGTGACGTCTGTTTCAAAAGTCTTATAAACTAGACGATCATAAGTTCATGAGAGATAATTCGAATTGTAATATTTGACTATTTGAAAACTGAATGCCTAATATTCAAATTATGCAAAAAATTAAAAATCTTGGGCTTTATTTGATCCACCATATCAATTATTCGTTAATATTCAACTTATTTTTTACTGGTCAGAGGCGTCTGGATTATAAGACTCGCGACACATATTAGTGTATATTATTTGAAATTGTTTATGTAATTTATAACGAGTGTTCGATTAAAAAGTTCAATTTTTGATGAAAGAAAGTCGGGAAAATAAGCAAGTGCGCTAACATGCTTGCCCAAAATCAAACATAAAAAATACGGTTTTTAAATAAGATTACAATTTCCGAAATCTTTCTTTATTTAAAGAATTATGTAAATCTTTATAATTTTAAACATTACCAATAACATGTAGATGTTCATTTGAGAACTAGCAGATGCAGCGTAAATTTTTATCGTATTTTGCCTTGGGGACATAAAATTCAATAATATTTGAGAACCCTTAATATTTTCTTGTAGCTCAGAAAAAATGGCACTCACAAAACGCACAGTTGGGTATTCCTGTGGATTATTACGAATTTTTAACTGATTTAATGAAGAAATCATAATCTAGTTAAAAGTTGAATAAAAAGTGTCCTTATCATATTTAGATACCGGAAATATCTATAGAATGCCATCGAAGATGATACACTTTGTATAGTACAGTTCGGACGAATTGGCAAACGTACAAACACTGCGAATTGCGAGACCCAGCGGACCAGCATTGTGTCGCAAAGTAATGTCAAAATCATCGAAGACGAAAAATTGAACCAGCATGCCATTACTTTTTACCTGTACTCATACTCATTTTATAGGATTACTGATTACATGTACTCATTATTTATGATTACTGATTACATGTACTTTACTCAATCTCACTTTGTATCATTACTGATTACTATATATAGGATAAATATATTTTGCGCGGTTCAAATTCTAATGAAGCGGGCAATATAAGATATTAGACCGTAGCGTGTAAACAAACGCGAGGGCTGCGGAGACAATTAACGCCGCTACAACAATGGTGTTACTCAGTATAACAAAAAACAGAGCAATATTACCGCAATAAAAAATTACAGTTATGTAATCAATTCTTCTGGTTTAAATGTGTAAAGATTTTCAGAGTAATTAGTTGACCAGTTGTACCTCGACCGGCGAACTTTAAGACATTGCGTCATCTAGTAAGAACGCCGTAAATTATTTTCACCGTCCCATTACACAATGTGCCTGTTCCATATTTTTACGGCGCTACTGAAACGATGGGATGTACTTATTGAAATCCTATGCTTACTGATTACATAGACTTTACTCATACTGAGAGTATGATTACATAGTACTCGTAATCAATACTCATACTCATGAATACAATTTGCCCAACTCTGCTACCTACTTAGTTCAATTATTTTTTAAACTTGCGGCCAAAGAATGTTAAATTCACATTTTAAGACGTTTTTAATGTATCTACTCATATAGTTGTTTTGAAGTTTTTAGAATAAATGTCGGTTGTAAGGATTTATAATAGTAGTTTACTGTTTTGAGAGGTTTAAAATTAATTTACAATACAAAAAAAATAAGTCAATTTTCTTGGCCGCAAGTTTACTAAAATCGAAAACTTCTTAACTCTAAATCTTTTATCGACAATGCAGATTAGTTTAACGCCATCTAATGAACACAAATGATAACCAAATTTTGTAAATGAAAATCTCGATTGTTAGTAATTTCGAATAACGTATGTACCTTGATAAGAGCAGAACTGCTATATTTATTAATGGAGATAACTACTTCATTGTAATCATAATTATGATGGCGCTGTTACTGCAGTATAGGAACAAGTGGAGTAAGTATGCAACAAGTAGAAATTAGGGTAAAAGTGAAACAAGCCTGTAATTATAACGATTATAATTAATTAAAGAATGAATTATTTGTAAAACGCTAGTGCTATTATTTAACTTGTAGTTTCATTAAGAGGATACAAAAATATGAAGTAGTTGTAAATTTTGTACTGTCCGTGTGAAAATATACGAATTAAATTTCATATTTTATTGTACAATTTCCCTGTACCTGATGATCAAAAATACAAAGGAAGACCACCTAACTGCTTGAAAATTATTTAAAACAAAATGCCAATAGAGAAAGTGAAACTAAAACTAACGAAAAAAAAAGGTGATCTACAATGTTCCGGCAAAATGTAAAAAAAACAAAAGAAGACAAACAAACAATATCGAAACACGTAGAACATGGTGAACAAAAGAAAATCAGCGATTTTACGGTGGTATGTGAAAATATATATATTTTTTTTTTTTCAAAAAAATAGCAACGTGTAGATACGAAAGAAGAAACTATGTGGAGCGTAAAATTTGTGAAATAATTCGACGAAAGAAAACAAGTAATTAAAATAAATACAAAAAATAAAGCCCGCAATGAAAATCGATAAAAATTCAATAGAAAGAAAACGGCATAATTAACTCGAGCACAACAAAATAAAATCGATCAAGAAAAAATGTCATGTTTTTGCTGCAATAACATCGAAAACCTATACCGAGAATATCAAGAATGCCAAGGGCGCGAAATTTTACAAATTTTTTTGGAGATGTAAACCAGTCTTTTTCGAATTCGAAAATCTTATTTTGGTAACTTTACACAAATACGTTTCAATTTTTAACTGCGGTAGGTCGTCATTTATTTTTCTTATTTTTTAAGAGCTTTATTTTTTTGCAATTCCAATCTTGTTAGCCAAAAATGATTTCTTTTAGTTTTTGATTGTTTCCAGCCTCTTGACGAATTTGGTAAAAAACAAAAATGCCTTCTTTATTTATTAATTTACGATAAAATGACAAAGGACAATTTTAATGACAGCATTAACTCTGATTAGACTTTAATAAAGCTTTTGATACTATTAACTATCAAACTTTATTAGCTATACTTCCCTATGTTGGATTGTCTGATAGTGCCTTACATCTTTTAGAAAGTTATATCACTAATCGTTTGCAGTGTGTCAGGATTCTATTTCTGATTGAAGCTTTATTAGCAAAGGTGTTCCACAGGGCTCTATTTTAGGTCCCTTTTATTCTCAATTTGCACCATTGAATTGCCTAAATGTATTAAGATGTCAAAACTACGTATGTATGCGGACGACACGCAAATATGTCATTCGTTTCCTTTTGAACATTATAAAACTGCGCTAGACGAAATTAATGACGACTTAACGCATTTGTCAGATTACGCTGCACAACACTCTTTGCTGATAAATTCTGAAAAATCAGTAATTTTATTATTCGGGAGCAAAACAAAAGTCGATATAGTTAAAAACGCTATAGATCTGGAAAAGCAATTCCGGTTAAAGATCATGCACGAAATCTTGTCCTAACTATGGACAATACATTTCGTTACAATGCTCATATTTTAAATAACATACGGAAAGTTTTTGCTACTTTAAAGTTAATCTATCCTCACAGACACTATTTATCTGTTCAATGCAAACCTTTACTTTGTGATGCGTTAGTGTTATCTTATTTTTCATTTTGTGCTCCAGTATATGGTCCATGCCTATCTGTTGATACATCTAACCGCATTCAAAGGGTTCAAAAAGCATGTCTGCGATTAATTTTTGGTATTCGGAAATTTGATAGAGTATCTCACAAATTATCTGATTTGAACTGGCTCAGTGTGAGTAATCGTAGGTTTTTACAAACAACTACGCTTTACCATTCTATTTTATTGAAAAAACAGCCTGCTTATTTATATAACCGTATAACTTTCAGAACTGATATACATAATTTGAACTTAAGATTTAAGGGTATGATTACTCCACCTGCTCACAAAACTGCAATCTATCAAAGAAGTTTCTCCTACCACATAGCGAAAATATATAATTCTCTATCACTGTATGTTCGCAACAGTTCTCTGAATGCCTTTAAGTATAAATTTCGAAGATATATTCTTGTATCACAAACTTAAATTTTGATGCAAATAATAATATTATTATTTAGAAAAATTTTGTGCAAATCGTTTTTGATTGCAGTGAAAACCTCGAGCAGCCTCTGTACAGCTGTTTCAGCCCTACTTGGGGCTTCTTCAGTAGAGACGTAGCTCGACATTCCCACTTCAAACAAAAACGACTTGTCCAATTTATTCGCAATTGCGATGTAAGAGTGATGAACAGATAAAATAGCGACATCTTGCATGGGGGACTTGTTAGGAGCAAATCCCTCTTCAATTTGTCTATCCTACTGCAATGTCAGGTCAAAAAGCGATCGTAAGATGTCGCTATTTTATCTGTTAATATTATTATTATTATTATTATTTTCTTCTTTTTGTTTAATTTTGTTACCTGCAACGTTTCACGATTTAGTTTAGGGATTATTTTAACTTAATTTTGTTTTGTAATATTTAGGTTATAGTGGAAGAACAATTTAGTAGTAGTTAACTACTACTAATTGAACTATCGCCTAAAGATTTTCGGCCATTTTTATAGTAGAGAATTACTGTTTTTTCTTTTTTGTAATATTGATGGAGCTGGAATAAAGGTATTTATTATTATAATCATTATTATTAATTAAGAATTTTATTCTCTATCATTTAGTAAAATAATATACAGGGTGCGCCAGGCCTTTTTGTCCTTGTCTCGTAAACGCGATGTTCAACTCTTTTCAGACTGTATAATGGAATTATCGTGAAAAATACTGTTTACTTCAACTTGTTTGTTAAATTAACCGAATTTATAGCTTCCATAAACAAAGTTGGCAATAATACCTACTTGAATTTTATGGTATACGTTATCTATAAAAAGGGCGCTGAAAACTGTTTAGTCCGGGGCGCCGAAAACCCTAAATCCGGCCCTGAGTATGCATAAAAATATGAATTGTCAATATAATTACGTGTATTATATTGTTGTCGCCAATTTTAGGAAACGTCCCGAGTTGCACTATTGAAACACCTGCAAATATAGTACAAAACAGAAAAATTAGAAAGTATAATATAAAAAAGTGGTCGAAACTACGTCCGTTTCATCTTATTTCACAAAATTAAGATACTTTTTTGATTTTAGTAAAAAAAAATACAGGTGTCTTTATTATTCAACGAAATTTTATTTTTGTCATATAAAACACGTAAAGATCACTTTAATTAAGTACCACGAAAATTTACGAGGACTAACAACATCCATCACAAAAATTAAGTGGGTTTCGTTTAAATATTTAGTCATTAATTGCTGGTGAATTCACTGGAATGTTAATTGACATAATTTTTCTTCGTTACCTTTTTGCATATTTGCAAACAAAAAAACTTCAAATCTATACACCCAGGTAAACTTCGTAAGAAAAAAAAAACAAATAATTTCAGTTGTTTAAAGGAAGAGGCTCCGATCGTGTAAAGAATAAATAGCACGAAGAGCGGAAGTACACAAACGTTAAGTAATACCGGGTAATACTTAGCATGTGTTTTATGATGTAATTTTATAGTAGTAGGCTTTTAACCAATGAATCACCGTTACTCACCGAAGAGTTAGATGAGTGGAATGCAACCAAACACAACTTCACCCTTGGTAATCAGTAACGCCGCCCATCACTTGTTGCTTCGTGTTAAATCAGCAAGAAACTGCCCAGTTGGTTTACGACTAGCCGGCTTTTCTTGGCTACGAGTGTAAATTCGCACGTGCTGCTAGTGTATCACGTGATGACTAGAGCTCAACGTTGGTCAGCTTCGTTAGTAGAAGCAGAATATTGTTTTCCCAGACAACGAACCAGTGGCGTTCGTTACACCCATCCGCCTCAAATTAATCAATCACATATTAGAGAACTTAGGCACTTAGCGTAACGCTTTGATTTAAGACGTGACTTTTACTCAAGTCGGAGCTCGAAATTCTTTACGTAAGTCGGTCATCAAACGGTAAATGAGTAACATGGCTATGCTCGCTGTGCGTTGCGTCAGAGGGGTTACTAGTCGTCGAACGCTCAATGAGGGTTGGAAGTCAGGTGATTCACCGGGCATGCGCTCGTCGAAATCGATGTTAAAAATACACCAGAGAATTTAGTGGTCACGAAATGAGAAAATTTACAGCAGCTATCTCCGGCTAATACATAATTATGTAAAAATTTCAGAAGCATATTTTCTTTCAAATAGGTTCATGAGAAATTTCATTAAATGTTTCACTGTCAATGAAATACATATATTATAATTTAATATCCGTCATTAATTTTTAAAATGTCTACTATTGATCTACATTATTTTTACTAAAGGCTCGGGGCGAGAGCAAATGAGGAACATTCACGCAAAACTTGATAAGTCACTTTTTCAGAAATTACGTTTTCCTTATAATCCACGTAACAGCAATACTACCTTTTTTAACTAAAATTTAAAACCGATGGGAAGTTAGCAATAAAATTCCAGCAATAAAATTATGAATTTTCAAAACGCTGCCACCGCTAAAATAACGATCACAGATCAATAATATTTCATCTATTACAAAGAGTATAATGTATAGATTCCCCTCATATGAAGAAACTGAAAAAATATTTGATATTTATTTGATATATAAGTTAACTATGACTATTTAAACTAGCATAAGTCATTATTCATATATCGCACCAAAACAATTGCTTTCACTGAAAATTTTCACAGTCATAAAGTAAACGTACATATCTATTTAATAATGCCTTTAGAAAGTTTTAGCCGGTTGATTTAAAGTAATTAGAAAATTAATTAAATATGGCATTCCCAGCAATAAAATAATACTAACTTTGAACGTCCATATCTTTTCATGCAGTATTCGCATAAACATTCTGTTTGCAGAATATGAAAGCACAGATCGAAATCTATCGGTTCATACACCTTCTGAGTTTTAGCCGGTTGATTTAAAGTAATTAGCAATTAATTAATAGTGACGCTCGGACCAATGAAACAGTACCAACTTCAAACGTTCATAACTTTCCATACAGCACTTGCCTAAACATTCTGTTCGCAGAATATGAAAACACAGATCGAAATTTATCGTTTAAACCACTTTCTGAGTTTTAGCTGGTTGATTTGAAGTAATTAGAAATTAATTAAAAGTGACGTTTGCAACAATAAAAAAAAAAACTTACATTGCGCTTTGTGAATTATGGCCGTGGTTTGAACTTTGCATTGAGTATACAGGGTGTTCAAAGTTTTTGTTATACGCACACAACAACTTCGTTATTATGGAAGGTACGAAGTCGTTCAAATTGGCAAAAATATACTACTTTTACTCAAGATTAGTAATTAAGTATTGTCCATGCGTAAGCTGACCGGATCAGTCAGATTCCGGTGGAATTCTCGATAAGTTCTCCTTCTGATAAGGCCTCAATTAGGGCCGAAGTCGCTATGAGAACCCTGTTGCAATTTAGCTGAATTGTAGCAGATTTTAATGATTTTTTTTAATGATGAGTACAAATATCGCAATAACTCGTTTATTATTCGTTCTGAGGTTAAATAGTAAAGAGTACTTTATATTTAGAATTTACTATTCTTTCGTTTCACAACAAAAAATACGGAATATTTCATTAAAGAAAAGTTGTGAAGTTATGAACATATTATGAGAACGCGATGCGTAATTGTTTTTTGGTATCGCCGCTGTAATTGTGGGTTCATTATTGCTGGTGATTTGAACGATTTCGTATCTTAATGATAATGAAGTTATTGTATGTATACAGTGTTTCCCAAAAGTAACTGATAAATTCTATAAAATGGTTAAGAAAAAGAAGAATTCTCAGGTCGATTTTTATTTTTAAATCATCATTTGAGGGTGTAATTTTCAATCCCCCATCTCTCAACCCCTAAGCTATAACAACCCCAACTTTAAAAATTCAAACAGCAAAGCACCCCTTGTGATACCTCGTTAAATATCATTTTTAATGCTAAATACAACGGATAAAACTTTTTCAAAATCGAATGATAAATAACTGAGATGTTTAGAAAAATATATTGAAATAAAACGGCGAATTTTCGAGCGGGAATTGTTACGGCTCTAGCAATAAGTGATAAAAACAATTGGTAGTTGTTATATATCGAATAGAATTTATTGACAATACATGGTGCAGTGTTTGTTACTTGTTTTAACGATTAGATACCAAAAGTGAAGCCATTATTTATTTATTTTTATCACCTTATTTTGAAAAAAAAATGTTTATTGTATTCAGCATAAAAATGCAATTGAATGAGGTATCACAAGGGGTGCTTTGAATTTTTAAAGTTGGGGTTGTTATCGCTTAGGGGCTGAGGGGTGGGGGGTTGAAAACTACACTTGCTTGCAATAAAATCGCACACACTTTCAAAATCAAGTAGCCGAATTTTTACGTATTTTTTGCTTTGTAAATGGGTATTTTGAGAATTTTGTCATGTTTCCAAACGTACAGGTTAGGAACTGATATTGAAATGATTACTATTTTACCTGGTATGAGTCAGATAGTGTGAGTTTGAAATAGAATTGTCGACTGCTTATGTTCTGCTATTAATATAATTTTTTTAACACTTAACAAGACTCTCCAATTGAATTTGTAATTTTCGACGTGTTGGTGACAAGAGTGTTGAAAAATTTGTTAAAACATGGAATCCCTTGCGGTTTATATAGGATTTTCTCTTAATTCAGAAGGGCGTTATCCGAATCGTGAATCGATATTTTTGAACATCTATCTTCAACCATCTTTTCTATCTGCAAATTTTTCTTCTTACCGCATATTATTTGTGCATCGTAGTATTTTTATTTAAGCTATAATCATTCGCGACTACTGAGAATCACTAGGAAACACTGTATCATGGAAACTTTTATCATCCTATACAGACTGTTCAAAAATAACTCGGCACTATTGCAACCTTTTTTATTATTAAAGTTATAGATACGATTAAATTAGCAAACTAGTAGTATCTTTCGTTCTGACTGCAACGATGCATTCAAAAAAACAACGGAACATCGCGTTTATGAAATAAAGGGAAAAGAACAATTTTTTGAATAGAACACCCTGTATATTATTTGACCAATCGATAGAGAATAAAATTCTGAATTAAAATTGTTCTTTATCATTTTATCGGAAATTAATAAATAAAGAAGATAGAAGAGATGGTTGTGTTTCAAGAACAGAATATTTGAACACAGTGTATGTATGTGAAAACAATAATTTTGGTTTATTTGTTTATTACAAAAGGTGTTTTTGTCTGAGTTTTGTAAAAATCTTTTAATAACAAGAATTTTTATAAGATGCATTTTTTGGCCCAGAACATGCATCTTATGAAAATTCAAATCAACCGGCTAAAACTCAGAGGGTGGTTTGAACGATAGATTTCGATCTATATACGCTTTCATATTCTGCAAACAGAATGTTTATGCAAGTGCTGTATGGAAAGTTATGAACGTTTGAAGTTGGTACTGTTTCATTGGTCCGAGCGTTACTTTTAATTAATTTCTAATTACTTCAAATCAACCGGCTAAAACTTTCTAAAGGCTTAGATATGTATGTTTACTTTATGACTACGTGAAAATTTTCAGTGAAAGCAATTGTTTTGGTGCGATATATGAATAATGACTTATGCTAGTTTAAATAGTCATAGTTAACTTAATATCAAATATTTTTTCAGTTTCTTCATATCTACACATTATACTCTTTGTAATAGATTAAATATTATTGATCTGTGATCGTTATTTTAGCGGTGGCAGCGTTTTGAAATTTCATAATTTTATTGCTGGAATTTTATTGCTAACTTCTCATCGGTAAATTTAAAAATATTATATTGCGCTAGAATACCAACTCTTTAAGTCAGATTAAAAATTAGTCTGAAACTTGAAAAATCAAAAAATGATGTTTCTTGTCTGATGAGAAATGTAAGTAAACAGTTTTTTAATCTTAAACCGGACAGAATTATGAATCGAAATAGACTCAACGTTTCGCTACAGATTTCGTCAGGTGTGAAAATATTAAATAATAAACAAGTTGTCAAGAGAAATAACATAAATTTAATAATAATTATACAGACATTTTGTAAATCAATTATAAGGTACTTTCTTTCGTTCACAAAATCGTGAACCAAACGTGTTTTGATTCAAAAACAGACATTCTTTTCTTTGAATCTTTCAATTTTTAAAACCTGTTTGGATTGAATTAAGTTTTTTGACAAACGAACTGTCAATCAAAAATTCAAGTCAGGTATTTTGTTGCAACAACTACGAAATTTAGGTTCAAACTATTCGAAATACAATTCAAGCTTTTAAGCGAAAGAAAGCACTTATAAAATTTACGAAAAACGACCTACTGATTTAAAAAATCGTTCTAAATGTTTCCGCCGCAATTGTACATGGATATGAAAGGTCAAAACGAAATTTAAATAAGTATACTCAATAACAACATTGTCTTGAACACATTAAAGGTTACATCGTAAAAAACTGTAACAATAGTACATACAAGTACAAACACATTAAAAGAATAGTGAAAAACAAGAACTCATAAATCTAGTCAGGCAAGATAAATTGCTTCAAAGAAATCCTTAATACTATAAAAAGCATATTTCAGCAAGTAATTCTTTAAACATTTTTTAAATTTGTTGGAATCATTAACATAGCGAATGTCAGCAGGGAGACCATTGTACAGTTTCTGGCCATCAAAAAATGTCGATTTTTCAAATAAAGCAGTTTTATGTTTTTTAGGCAGAAATAAATTGAAGTTTTCGGTTGTTTTTCCATGAACGTCATAATTAGTTTCAGGTTTACTTTTATTACTTAGAACACATAAAATACTCCTATGAATGTAAATTGAAGGAAGAGTGAATCTAACAGTAATAGTGATTATTTTAGAAAACGTTTCATAGAAATGTGTAAAATTAAAATGTCTTCGAATTCTATTAATAAACGTACGGACTTTGAAAATTTAAATGACATATTTTGTAGTTTTCTGGATTTTTTAAATAGGATATAGATCTGTCAATTAAAAAGAAGATTAGTTTTAATTTAGTTCTATTTACTTTTACCTTTGTTAACCAACAACTCGTATTTTAGTTTAAAATCATGTTACCTTTTCGTTTGTCTTGTCGACCTGCTTCTCTTGACAACTTGTTTATTTACTTTTTGCTCTCCTGACGAAGCTATAAATCTATAGCGAAACGTTGAGTGTATTTCCATTCATAATTCTGTCGGGTTTAAGATTAAAAAACTTTTTACTTAAAAATCAAAATTTGTTTTGGACATATAATATTCTCATCTCGTGATTAAGATCATCTCTAACTAAAGATGTGGTTAAAATAAACATAAGCGATATAGCTTTATGTGTATTTCATGAGTAAGATAGTGAGAGAGAATTTAATCAAGGCGCTGCTAAATTAAAGACGAGTTGAGAATACGGGCCGTTAAGTTTTGTTTGAATACCGTCGACTTTTGAGTTTTTAATGAAATAAAGCGTGGACTTATAGAGTCTTGATTGAAATTGACAAGATTTGCGTACCCTGGCTACCGACACTTCATCTTCAACAGACACGGTCTTAATAGTTGTGAGCCCCACACTAAAAATTTTTGCGGAGCCCTTGGGGTAGGGGAAAAAGTTTGTCTACTTTGCATTATAAAATAGGTACATGTTCCAATTTTCAAAATAAGTCGTGATTTGAAAGTGTGAAATAAAAATGGAACTACGGAAACAAAGAAGACTGTGAAATATGACTTGGAAAGAAAAAAGTAACTCCAAAATAAAAATATATTAAAAAAAAGAATAAAAAAGACGATTAACTGATATTCAAAATAAAAATAAAATATCCTCAACTCTAATAAAACAAAAGCAAAAAACGATCATGGATGAAGAGAGGAAATAAAACTAAGAAATAAGTCAAATCGATATAAATATTGACAACCAAAAATTTAATCTGTAAGTATTAAAAATTAAAACGAAATAAACTCAAATTTAGTAAATGAAAAAAAATATAAACAATTAAAAAATAAAAAATCGTATCAAATAAAGTCAAACGAAAGATTAAAAAAAAACTAAAGATGCTAGACGAAAATAAAAATTTATCGTTAAATGTTATAAAAATATAATTAAAAAATAAATAAATCAAATCGCATAAAGGAGAAAACAAAAATGGCCATGGATCGAAGATATTAGAATGTAAGTAAACTTAAATCGAATAAATAAAACAAAAAACAAAAACAAAAGGCTATCAATTAATAATTAACAAAAAAAATCTAATCGCATAAAAGAAAAAACAAAAACGGCGATCGATCGAAGAAATTAAAATGTAAAATAAATTCAAACTGAGTAAATAAAATCAAAAGATGATCAGTTGATAGTCAATACATAAAATCAAATCAGATAATAGTGAAAATAAAAATGACCATCGATTGAAGGGATTAAAATTTAAAATACATTCAAATCGAATAAATTTTTTTAAAAAAATGCCGATCGATGGGAAAGATTAAAATGTAAAATAAATTCAAAGCGAGTAATTAAGGGACAAACAAAAACAATTGATCAATTGATAATCACGTCGAATGAAAGAATAGTTAAAAAATAAAAATAAATTAAATGAAATCGAATAAAAGAAAAAACAAAGGCCGATCAATTAATTATACAGCGTGGAAACTAAATAGCGGATAAATTCGATATTGTCAAGGCAATTATTTAAAAAAGAAAACGCTCAGACTCGTCAATTTTCTGTAATTGGGAGGGTAGGTACCATTAAAACAAATTAACACTGCCCCTGCAAACACCCTGTAGTATTAAAAATTGTTTTTGGAAAGGGCATTCAATTAGACGCAATTGCGGGTCCGAACGTCTTTTGAAAAAATGAATCGTGTTGAAAATATCGTATTTATCCGCTGCTTAGTTTCCACATTATATTAAAAATTGAATCAAATAGAGTCAAATAAGGAATTAAATCAAGCAAAATAAAAGACGATGAGTGATAAAGGGAAGACGAAATTAAATATTCTATAACATTTAGTCAAATAGAATTAAGGGCACGAAAAAAAAAATAAAAGGGAATCAAGCTGATAATTTAAATATAAAATAAATTAAAATTGAGTCAAATAAAAACAAAATACGACCGGTTTACACCTAAAAAAAATAAATGGAATCAGTATATCTACACACACTCCTTTAAGAATATTAATGTAATTCAAAAGAGGATCCACCAATATTAACCAACTTATTAGGTACTTTTAATAATATTAATAATATCGAGATTTTAAAAACTTAAACTAAATATAAACTGCAATAATCTTACTTAAACATGTTTGAAAAAATTCGATTATTTACAAGCAAACTTAAATTCTAAGGAAAGGCAAAGCATTATTGAAGATAATAAAATCCAGTCCTCATACAACAGATGTTAGAAATGCTAGAAATAAGAGCTGGTCCAAAATGCTGTTTCGAAAATGTTGTTTCTCTAAAACTACGATTTGTTAAGGGAGTATTAAGGACAACTATTTATTTATATGTATTGTTTGTTTTTATGTTCGTATCTAAGATTTTTATTTTTCTTCTTGACTAAATAAAACTTCCAATATGTTCATTTTATGAATATTTTCGACTCTCATGAACCCCTGATTCTAAACCCCTGATTCCACCTCTAACTCAAATTTTGTAATTTTGGACATATCAAGTTTTGCATCATTGCCCTTCAAATGTGTTTTAGTGCTTGCAACAGTGATAAAAAGAATTAAAAAGAGTAAGTCGAGTATCATTTCAACGAATCTAGTAAAAGTAATAAGTGTTCAGGCCACTGGCGGATTTAGCACTTGAGAGATTCCAAGCACATTTCAATTTTGAGACCCCCCTCTAAATATTTTCGGTACTACCTCTGCTTTGAAAAAGACTTCAACAAATAGAATTTTATTTAAAACTTTTTTTAATATCAACTTTACGGAAAGAAAACTTCTTATTTATAAAAAGTTCTGCTGTCAAGAAGATTCAGAAACAATGCGTAAGTTAAATTTTGAAAGGCAGTCTGCCTAAAAGATTCACCACCAGTTTCACAAAAATTATTTAATCACTGATTAATTTAACACCGTGATTAAAGTCAGTGATTGGTTGGGTAAAAGAGTAGAACTGGTTGTTTCAAATTCATTGTTAACTTCGTCCAATGACGTTCTTTAATCAGAAAATTAAATTAATCTCTGATTAACAATTTTTTTGTGAAACCCACCGTAAAATTTCTTAGTTTTATGTTGGAGAAACCAAAGTAATGTCTTTAACCTAAAACAAATTTAAGTTTTTTGATTACAGTGTATCAGAAATGTCCAATTTGTTGTAATAACCAAAGGAATTAAATTACAATTTATTGTATTTTACGTAATTGCAAATTTGAATCATGGAACACTCAGTTACTGAAAATTTAATTTTTTAATTTATTGTTGTAGAAAACAAAGCAAGTAACTTTTACAAATAATTTTTCTTACGGTGATCTAAACGTCCAACGGCGAAAACCGTGCATTTCGAAATTCCGGCGTCCGGATGTAAATAATTTAATTGCGCCGAAATGGTGGTGTAGTTTGCCTCTTTGGAAACTATGCTTACAAACGAGTGAAACTAAACGAACGAAATAAACGTAGCGTTCCGTTCGTCTAGTTTCACTCGTTTATAAGTATGGTTTCCATTCAGACGTGCAATTCACGGCGTGTTTAACGCGACGGAAAATCCGTTTGTATAATTTGCCTCTTGAGTTAGAGTTAGCTTGGATAGAAGCGAAGCGTTCATCAGAACGTAAATTTCTGGCATTTACGTCACACGTAATTTTTAGTGGCTGAGTCATTTAAACTTTATACATACACAGGGTGATGGGAAAATAGTGCACCCGTACCAGGTTACAATATTTGATGCTTAAAGATCATTAACAAAAAGAATTATAGACCAACCAACGGCTTTTCCTTTTGCCCACTTTTATGAGAAGCTAACCTTTGTTTGACTTGAAGCCTTCCATGCGTCGTCCATAATTGAATTAGCTTTCGGTTAGAACTGCGTCAAACTGATTTCTTCCACTGCCGACGTTTCAATCTTCATTACATGAACTTCACCAGTGTTGCTGCTGCTACTTCTCGTTAATCGTCCAATCTGAGTAGGTATGTCCATTGTGGTGGTATTTATAATGGTTTGCGGGAGCGATACTTAGGCAGTAATAATTGTAATAATGATAATATTATATCTACCATCAAACAACAATACTTGAAAAATATAAAATAAGATAAATCACATCAAATATTATTCACGTCCTGTGAACTCCCAAAAGGCCCAGGAACCCTGAAAAAGAGGTGAAAAATGTTGCTTTTTGGTAATATCTTCTGGATCCTTTAAATTATCGAACTAATAATTTAAAACACAGATATAAAGCACCTAACTGCCAATTAACCAGGGTTGGAAAGTTTAAAACAAACTGTTTAAAAGTGTTTAAAACATGTTTAAAACACCGAATTAAAAACATACCATCTGTTTTAAACATGTTTTTTTGCTAATGTTTTAAATTCATTTTTGTAATTTGAAGCTGAAAAAGAACACTTTTGATATATGTGCTTTATTTTATGTTTTAAACATGCTTTTTTGTTAATATTTTAAATTCATTTTTTTAGTTTTAAGCTAAAAAAGAACACTTTTGCTATAAGTGTTTTATTTTTGCAACGTAATACTGTGTAACCAGAAGCTAATTGTTTAGGGTCGGTATTTCACTCACAGATTAACTTTAAACTTTAGTTTATTCCCATATCAATTGTTTTAATAATTATAGACAATGCGTGGCTGAGCCGATGACATGATGACTACACTGTAGCTCTGATTTGAACTAAATTCGAATTGCATTAGATTGATTATAATCAATTCATTAATTATTAATGATTACTAGAATAATACTTATATTGTAAAATTTTAAAATACCTTTTCAATATTTAACCATTTATTATTTCATTAAGTTTTGAAACATACTGGGTCCTCCGCTTCCCTGTTCATACTATGGGCTACGGGATGAGTTGTTATGTAGCAAACTGGCTTAAATTTTTCTTAATGCAATGTTGGGTCAAAAAGTGATCGTATAGGATGTCGCTGTTTAAACTATTTATAACGTTATCGTTTCATTTGTCTTCACTGAATTTCTACCGTGTCCCAAAGCCATATATTCGCCTTTCTAGAATTTTAAGGTTTGTTTAAAATTTGAAAACGATAAATTAAACAAAAATTTAATTTGAATTTTCAGACATACACCTACTGGACTTTTGGTTTCGCTAGAAGTAATATCAACTTTGTTATTTTAAATGGAACACCCTACATGTTTTTAGATATTTGAAATAAACAAAATCAGAAACAAATATCAAATAATAATAATAATATGTATCTTTTTATTAAGCTGTAAGGGCAATTTGAACATTTAAAAGTTGTTTTCAACAGCTGTTTTTTTTGTTTAAAACATGTTTAATTTATGGTCAATTTTAAACATATTTAAAAAAAAAACTGTTTAAAATAAAAAAAAGAACAAAAGTTTTGTTATTTAAAAAAAAAACAGTTTTTTTTCCAACCCTGCAATTAACAACATACATATGTATTTGGCAGACTCTCCATCCTTTTTAAAGGTGGTTTTGTAAGAGCAGCTTTCAGTATTTTATCCTTAATTTTTACATATGTCCTCAAAAGTTTGCGAAAAAAATATTATTTGGATTATTTGGCACAAAAAAGTTCTCTTATTAGATTTCAATAAACTTAACCGTTTTGAAGTAATTGAGGTTTAGAAGTAAGGATGCATGCAATGTATACGTAATGTTAAAACCCTAAAATTTACCAATTTCTTATTTTTCACTTTTCGAAAAAAAAATTATATAAAAAAGTGACCTTATATTTTGATGTTCTATTCACACTGAAAATATCGGGAGACATTCCTGAATCACGGTGTATAAACAGAAAACTACTAATTCGTAATTAGTTTGAGCTACGTATACGTGATATTATGTATCTACATAGGATCTAAGCTAAAATTTAAAAAAAAAATGAAAACATAGCGGTGCAATCAATCTTGTACAGAGAAATATTAGATGGCATTAAAAAATGTACAGTATTACTGGGACATTTGAGGAAAACGATTGTATAATAAAAATTCGAAATGTGTGTTCGTTTATGCTAATCCGTTCACTCTCTTTACTCTTTCTTCACTTTTATCTTACTTTTGAGAAAAGTAAAAGTAAGACAAAAGTATGAAGAGTGAATAGAGAGTACGGAGTTAAATAAACGAATGCGGCTATTAATTATCTTTATAGGGAGTGTAAAAAAAGATATTTTGAAATGAAACGACTAATCATTGCATTAACTGTTTATTTACATTTCGACAATCTAATTAATTATAAGAATACTTTTTTGCAATACTCGTATAACTTTCTATGCATTTTATATTTTTATGACAATAACTTTCAAACTATATAATGTCTACGCTTCATGACCTGTCTAGACTTTTCGTGAGTTATCAAATTACGAGCGTCTACGACATACAGTTATTATGAGAAGAGGGACTCACGACTAAATAATTACGTCTAAATTACTTGAATGCTACAAATAACCCTTAAACGTAGTTGAACACAAATTTCAATCATAATTCTGTATGTTTTAAAAAGCAAAATGATATGAAACATTAAAAAAGTAATTCACTGAAAAAGCACACAAATGACCTTTTTGATGAAACAACAAAAATAAATAAATTTAATTGCTTTTTTATACTCGTACATAATTCATTTCATTATTTGCAAATATTCTAATGCTAGTGGCTGAACGTTATTTGAATGTACAACGACTAAGATTATCAAAACATGCTGTAACTAGGAATAAAGTTACTTTTACTGTCTTTTTTTCTAAAAAAAAACCTTTTCTGATTTTGAATAACTTAATGATTAAAATGAGTTTTCTTTAACAAAGTTGTATTCAGTTTAAGAAATCTTTTAAAAATAATCTTAAATCAACTTCTCCCATAAATAAATCTTGCAGAATGTATTGTTGGGCATGACCAATGAAAAACTTATTCCAGCACTCATCCATCTTGTGTCACTTACATATAATTCTATGCCCTTCAATATGAGAAGTTCATATTCCTTCTTTAATGGATTAACCAACATTTTTAAAATAATCTTCAATAAGATCTATCCCATGTTGAACCTTCTAGAAGCCTCGTCGAACAATAGGTTAGGACATTTTAACTTTTTGCCTTTCTACAAAGCCACCGACCAAGATCTTAATAAAACGAAAATAGTATGCATAGAATTACACAATCTGGGCCAGCGAAAACGAAACAAACTGAATATCTCCCAAGAAAATGTTTGAAAAAACACAAATCTAGGTTGATTTATAATCCAAGGGGGACACCTTTCTATCCTATACCCAACAACTGCCATACACCATTCCTTTCACTTCCGGCTCTCTAACCAATAGAATTTAAATAGGAAAAGTAAATACTATGAGTGGCACATCATTGAAAAAGTAATTTTATAGAGAATTCAGTTAGAAACGAGAATATGAATACACGATAATTCAATTTTAGTACCCTTTTTCAAGAAAAAATATGATTACGTAATCCAAAGTGTGACAACTCTTACGAAAGCAAATTTTAATAGTAATTGAATGAGCGAAACGACATTAAGTAGAGAATTGAAAATTACTAAAAGTAAGGTGCGCAACGTAAAAAATTGATTTTTATTACAGTAAGATCTCGTGTCTATAGTTTATTTAGTCTATTTAAATTCTATTGGTTAAAAAGTTGGAAGGGAGGGGAATGATGTGCGACGGCTGTGCATAGAATAGAAAAGTGTTCCCGTTGGATTATAAATCGACTTGTTTCTAAGTTTTTTCAAACAAACATTTCTTGGGAGATATTCAGTCTATTTCGTTTTCGTTGACGCAATCCGGTATATGATTTAAGAAGGTTAGAACAAAGATTATTAAAAAGGGAACTAAATTGTTGCGTAGATCTTTTTCTCAAAGTAAACTTTTCAAGTTGCTTTTATAGGTTATATCTCAGAAACGAAAAACTTTTATATATAGATAAATTAGGTTAAATAGTAATATTTTGATGCTGTCTACACGTGGTATAATTATTGCCATCATTTTCGATAACACCTTGTATAGTTGATGGAGCACGAGAGTAATAATTTTTGTTTTTAAAAACTATTCTGCCCTATTCCTGTTACCAATAATTACTTATATGACAAGGACGAAATTAAGCAAACCATAATTAAGGTGTGTTAAAGGCAAGTCGCGCTACAATCCGTTGCTCGTCACTAGTTAATGATGACGTCAGACGCGAGCTGTGTTGATAAATATAGTTATTTACTTAAAATGCAGTGTACATACCGGTATATACTGAGATTTTTTATAAAACTGAGTATACAATGCAAAAAAATTCAGTATTTATCACCATAGCATGCAACTGACGTTAACATTAACTAATGTTGTAGCGCGCCTTACCTATACCTCTAGATTCCCTTAGGAATAGTAATGTTTCAATTTTATTTTCAGAATTTTTTCTTTTGTTTATAATTAGGACCAATGGGCGATGACGAAGACGTGTCAATCTCGATCCTGCCACCGAGGAATGGTTTCAGCAGAAGTTGTATGAAGTAATGGAGGGTGCAGCCGATTTCTTTGAGGCCAGAAAACTGTGTGAGGAGCTGAACTATTTACACTCTAAAGTGACGTACTTGTCGAATCATTTAAGAAGGCACCAGGGCCTGTAAGGTCGAGATCAAAAATTCTGTCAGATTTGAAGGCTTCAAACCTTCAAATATCTCAAGAATTATTGCATCACCTTAAATCTTTCAAACAATGATTTTCGCCTTTTGAAAATTGAACCCACACAGAGAAAAATGAAAAGTGGAAAGTAACACGAATTGTAGTCAGAATGTAGACAGGTACAAATTATATCAATTATTCGCACAATTGTCGGACAAGACACTATTCTTATAGTAATATTTACTACAATTGTGCCAATATTTGCTACAACTTGTTCCTATCTCCATTCTGACTACAATTTGCGTTAATTTTTGCTATTCATTTTTCTCTGTGCAGTTAGACTAGCTAGGATTTATAAGGATTTAATTTTATATCACGAATTTAGAATATTTAAAGCCTGTTTTACATTATCATAGAAAATGTTACCAGAAAATGTTATTACAATCTTCAATTTAGGATAGTGCAAGGCAATAAAACAAATTACTGTACCATAAAATCGTATAGAAACAGATGTATTTGTGTCCGTTTCGTAACATTTCTTTGCTAATATTTTTTGATAATATTTTCTCGTAACGTAAATTACTAATGTAAAACAGCCTTAACTTTAGTTAGTGTCGTAATGTTGCTAACTTTGTTATTATTGGAGCTACGAACCCGTTTAAATTAGCAAAATGGCTTTAATGCAACTTGAAAAATCTGCTTGGCATGTCAATATGAATGAGTATGAATCATATTGACACATTTATTGAAGATTGTAAGGCCGCATTACAGCTGCCGAGAGAGTGTATACTACCAAGTTATCAATACAGTTTGTACTCGGCAGATTCCCCATGTATTAATCTGCTACGATAAAGGCCGAATTACACCTAACGAGTGATTGACCGAGTCACTCGTTTTGTTACTCGGCCAAGAAACTGTTATTGGAGCAGGTGAATACACGGGGGATAGGCGGCGTACTGACTGTACTGATCACATTAGTCGAATACTTGGCCGAATACTCTCTGTGGGCGCAGCACTCGGCAGTGTAATGCGCTCTTTACAGTTTCTTAGCCGAAAAACAAAGCGAGTGACTCGGTCCAGCACTCAGCAGCTGTAATTCGGCCTTTAATCTGATAGGCCGGTGTAGAATAACTGACATTAGAAAATAAATATCGATCTACGCATTTGTTTACTATCAAACACGACGCATTTCTTTCTTTTTGAAAATTGTTTTTTGCATTTAATAATCAATCAATAATATTTCCATTACTTTGAGATGCCAAGGGTTTTGCATTAAATTGTACAGAATATGGGCCTGCACAACTTTCCTTAATCAAGTTTTTTTGATAAAATGCACATAAAATACCATTTTTGTTCTTTTTTAGGGCTCCCGAAAATCCGTAAAATAGCTTTCGGAGCGCAGGGCCATACCGGCTCCCGCAGGCCTCTATTCGATTCATGATTTACAGCATGACGTTCTTCGTACTTTTGTACACTACGATAACATACGGCTGTATCGAGGCGATGCGACTCCTCTAAAGCCTCTGAAAAAAATCGAAAGTGGAGTTCGCGAAACGGACATAATTAGAAAAATCAGAACTCGGCTCAGAGAACTTTCCCAGATATGGGGCTCCCGGCGTTAGGTATAGTTTGGACCAAATAGGGTATGACTCATCGCGTTTTAACGTACAAATCAATCCCTGGAAACCGTACGTCTATCATATACATATGTAGATACAGTTTTCTTTCTTTTTTAATACACAACAAAATTAGTGCGCATGTATGAAATATAATACAATCAGTAAACAAAACTTGTACTGAAAAGTTATGAATAATTCCCAAGCTTATTTGGTCTAAACTATACCCGACAGACCATTGCGACATATGAAAAAATTTAATCGTATTCCAAAGTCACGTTTTCCAGATTTTCGCGAAAGTTCGAAAAGCGCGATTTTCGGGAGCCCCTTCGGTTTTAGGCCCCGACTCGGACTCGACCTTCGGCGGGCGAGAGGCCCCTCACGCCCTTTGGTAACTTTCTTAGTATAGGTATAACCATTAATAGCGTACTCTTTTCTTCTGAGATGCATTGAAACGAGCGCGTCGACGGTGTGTCCATAAAAAGATCGTAGTTTCTTGTTGGCTGCCGCTTTCCTTTGTGATGCGCGAAACTGTGAAATTACGACTTTATAAATTGCAGTGTATTATTCTTGCGAAATTCGCGGATTATTTGTTTTCATTATTATTTTACACACTTATTTAATATAAAAAAGTAATTTTCTGATCAGGTGGAAAATTACAAATGACACCTTCTATAAATTCTCTTTCTATGTAACGCCA
The DNA here is from genome assembly GCA_036172665.1 of Prosopocoilus inquinatus. Classification (NCBI taxonomy): domain Eukaryota; kingdom Metazoa; phylum Arthropoda; class Insecta; order Coleoptera; family Lucanidae; genus Prosopocoilus; species Prosopocoilus inquinatus. The sequence goes on from CM069870.1 coordinate 51,603,413, forward strand.
CTGAATTTTTATTAAATTGGGGAATTGTGAGTCATACCCTGGCTTCCTGGCGTAGAAAAAAATTGCACAAGCTACCATAGAAAAACTATTGAGCGGAGATGGAAGGTTATTCACATTAGATTATACAGAAGTTCGAATAGGCTCTGTAATACATAATGAGGAAGTTTAAGGTCAACACGTAACACATAAATAAATGTACCAGCAAGGTGGATAAATCACTTTAAAATGATGAAGTGCAAAATGTTGCATTCAATTAAATTGCAATCAACGATTTTGCTCTTAGGGCCGGTTTTCAATCACAAGTTAACTTTAACCTTCAGTTTATTGCCATGGAAACAATTGCCTTCGTACTTGTTACCATGGAAATAAACCGAGAGTTAGGGTTAACCTGTGATTGAAAAACCGGGCCTTAGACCGACAATAGACTAGCACAGTGTTTCTCAATCTTTTGTAGAAGGAGGAACCCTATAAAAAACATCAAAACATCGACATTATGCTACTTTTACATAACACATTTTTTGTGGTGTGATTTGGTTTTTATTTGCGGAGGAACCCCAAACACCCCTTTGCGGAACCCATGTTGAGAAACACTGGACTAGGATAACTCTCCTATAATTAACGAGTATATTTTAACAAAACATAAATTTAAACATGTATTACGAAGGAAAATAAGAATTATTTCCTAGTTTATAAGATAAAGATTAACAATAAGAGAAACTCGAAAATATTCAAGCAAAAATCAATTTATTTAGAAGCCTACAAAATCAATTTTAAAACATTTTAATCCATCTTTCTTGTCATGAGATGAGTCGCATTAAATTTTGATGTTAAAGATTGAAATTATTGTGACTTTTTTACTAAAATGTAATAAATTATATCAGAATGTAAGGTTGCAGAAAATGGATGCGTTCAAGAAAAAAATTGACTAATAAATTTTACCACATATTATTCGATTAACTTCTCAAATTAGTTTTGAAATCAAATGAAATAGACGTCATTATTTATATATATTACTTTTATATTTATGTTTGACGTGTGTCCCAGCAGTCTTATCTTATAATCTAGGCGTCTATGACCGGTAAACATTAGCTTGAAATTTAATATTAATCATTTGAATATTTAAATATCGAAAATTTGATTATTCAAATTATGCAGAAAATGATTTATTTGGTTCACCATAACTGTTATGGACGAATATTCGGAGTAAGTTCTACTGGTCATAAGCTTCTTGATTATAAAACTTTAGGCGGCTTGTCCACGACAAGAATTTTCGCCGTCCACGGTCCCGGCAGATTTACCGGATTGGTAGTAATACATTAGGTTATATTTTGGTTTGTCCACGAACCGGCACGGTAAATTTTCAGAACACGTAGACAAGAGTCAATATAATCTAATGTATTAATACTAATCCGGTAAATTTGCCGGGACGACGGACGGCGAAAATTCTTGTCGTGGACAACCCGCCTTAGGGTTACACGTTAGCAGATATGCGTATAAGACGAAAGGATATTTGGTTACATGTTGGTACCTGGGACTGAAGTCAAAATTAATATATTTTAATATGGTATACTTAATTTTGATCGCTGGTGTATTGGGTCAGTTATACAGGGTGAGTGGGGAAGAATGGGACGAACTTCGGGAATGTATTGTTCACGTAAAAATAAGTAAAAAAAACTCAAATGTTGTAATTCGATTTACATTTGTTTTAGAGTTATAATGTTCTAACAAAATACCTTACATAATATTTTTTCTCAATTGAAGTACCGTAAAACAGGGCTACTTTGTCCCTTGGGTTGTTACATTGGCCCATTACGCGAAAATATTTTAAAGTGTCATAAGATAAACAAATATCTGCAAAGGCTAGGTTGCAATCAGAACTACTAAGCATAACCTATATGAAAGCAGATTTATGTGTTTTCGAGCTTCTCTTAACCTACAATAGTTGGAGTAATCGAATGACATATCGGTTGACTTAAGCCTGCTGTTTATTAATCGTCAAAACTTCCACGTGTGTGAGTGCTACCTGTTGGTTGTTTCATCTAGTGCGTGACTATTATCATATACATACCTTTCTTAAGACTGTCTAAGTATCATTTAAGATATTTATTAAATTATTTTTTGATAATAATGAATTTTTCAATTAAGGTTATTTTTGGCCCACTTATGCGGGTTACTTTAGCCTGGATCAAAGTAACCCGTAGATAAGCAAAAAGCTCCCTTATTTGACATAACGTTCTATTAATTAGTCTAATAGCGTTTCTACTGACTTGCACTATACGCACTGAGTGCGCACTCAGAGTATCTCATTTTATTATATGAGATTGGAAGAAGAAGAGATACACTGAGTGCGCACTCAGTGCATAAGTGTATGTCAGTAGAAAACGCAATAGCTCGTCATTTCTTTCCAGGTAGAATAAACGAGAAAATGGCTAATCAGTATAAGAGAAAAGTTGGCAGCCGCTCCTATGCTGACTATAGTGAGGAAAAATTGCAACTCTGTCTGGGTGCTGTAAGAAATAAGGTGATGACACAAAGACAAGCCGCAGAATATTATAAAATACCTAGGAGCACTATTAAGAACAAGCTAAAGAATAAATATCCTTCAAAACCGGGACATCCAAACACGTTTACTGAAGCCGAAGAAAGCGTATTTTTTGCACATATCATTCGACTCTCTGAATTTGGATTTCCAGTGAACGAACTAGATTTTCGCTTCGCTGTTAAACCATATTTGGCATCGCAAGGTCGTACTGTCTATCACTTCAAAAATAACATGTCAGGATGCGATTGGGTAAAGTCATATTTTCGGAGGCACCCAGAATTATCAGTTCGATTTATGAACTCTAGAAACTCAAGTACTTCTGTTATGTTTTGCGGTTCTGCCGCTGGTGTTGCCCTTCCGCCATATATCATTTACAAGGCAGAGCATTTGTGGTCCACCTGGATCGAAAGTGGTCCACGCGGTGCAAGATATAATCGTACGGATGGATGGATGGTGCAACCTTTGAAGAGTGGTTTAATGTTCATTTGCTTCCTGTGCTCCGACAACAAGCAGGTAAAAAAGTTGTTATCGGAGAAAACTAAAGTTCTCATGTTTGTCCAAATGTGTTGAGATTATGCCAAGAACATATCATCGCATTTGTATGTTTGCCACCAAACTCCACACATTTAACACAACCGTTAGATATCGCTTATTTTCGACCCCTGAAAATAAAATTTATCCGATTAACAAAGATGAAATTTTAAATCGTTTGCCTAATCAAGATCACACTGTTGATACTGGCTTAATAGGGGAGGTATTCCTGAAAAGACTCAAAGAGAAAAGAATGGAAATAACTCCAAAGAGCAACCGAAGGAAAACATTAGCTGTTTCGCCCGGTTAGAGTATTAATCCTGATGACATTGAATGTTCCCGTGCGCAAATGCCAGATAAACAAAAAAAAAATAATAATAGTTGTGACAGTACACTTTCCTGAAATGTTCAAACATCGTAACACTTGTAATTCATTTGTAAGAATTAATGTACAAATTTCGTAAAAAAAAGCTATATTTGTATACTAGGGAATCTTCTTGATCTGAATACTGCAACTGAGAAAAAATTATTATGTAAGGTATTTTGTTAAAAGGTTACAACTCGAAAACAAATGAAAATCGAATTACACATGAGTTTTTCTTTTACTCATGTTTACGTGTACAATACATTCCTGAACTTTGTCCCATTTCTCCCCACTCACCCTGTACGTACACATCGAGGACAGTATTTATTGCTGTTATGCTTTTACTTAAAAGTTCGCTTACTACATACACGATGAATAAAAAGTAAGGAACATGGTAGAGCCATTAATATAAGTTTTGCAAAAAAGAGTGAATAAAAGTTAAATGGCTAGTTATTTGCCTTAACGTTTTTTTTTGTGACTTCGTAATTTTGAATTGTGATGTCATCAATGATTTATTTATGGTATTAATTACAATCTATAATTATTTCTAACCAGATTGATAGATACTATATTTTTTTGGTTTTTTACGATCGTGAAAAAAATATGGGTTTGAAGAAAAATTTCCAGAAAAACCAACTTATTATACATATAAATAATAATCGTACGGAACGCGCATCGCCGACTACTCCTGTTGGCATCGTAAGGTAGGCAATTTATATGTTTCTAAGGGCAAGAGTGCGGGAAAATACATGTACTCGGTTGTTTTCCGATTGTTTTGTAAAGTAAGCTGGTAATTTCTCATAACGTATTTTTTTATAGGAATTGACGGTCCCTTGCCCTTAGGAGTCGTGTTGGTTGCCTAACTTCCGTTGCCAACACGGTTGCTGTGTAATTCGTATAGGGACGAGCGTTCCATATTACCGTCTAATTATACTCTAAGTTATTATACGAGTCTGCAGACTTCATAAAACAATTAAATTAAGTGAAGGTAAAACGTCAAATTTGTACTATTATAGCGCTTTCAATTAATTTCTTCAGAGAACCGTGAGAAGCACCTCTATCCCTTGTTATTATATAGGGTGTTTGCAAAATAAGTGCAAAATTTACGTACCACGGTACGTCGACAGCACAAACAACACGAAAAAATACAAAAAAAAATTCGTATAACAAAAAGAAAATTCTTTTATCCTTCCCGTATTCGGCGCTTATGAAATAACAAAAAAAAAACTTACGGAACTTGCTCCTTTGGTCATATACAGTAAACATCGCGGGAATGACTAATACGCACGACACACTCACCAAATATCATCTGTGTGGAGGATCACATTCAAACAAACGTTCACTATTAGACATTTAGAAATGCTTATAACAATTGTTCGGCGACGTGGCGTCCATCATTAGCGACGCATAAACTAGCTCGGCGAAAAAGTGATCTTGTGTTCGTGTGCATGTCAGGATTAGCGCAAATACAGTCAACAGCATTATGAATATATCCTCTGAAATTCTGTTCTCTCGCCGTTCGTGAATTGCGGCTTTTTAATAAGTAATAATACTATGTAGATAGTAATCATATTTAGCTTTAACTCGTTCAATCACTTTTCACAAAGTAAACTGTTGATCCCAAAGAATACGGAGCGATAAATTGTGTGTCATAATAATAAAAAAAATGAAGCAAATTCTTTCGTTCAGCTGTAATACGATTTACTGCAACGTTAAAAACAACGCTTCTATTGGCCCCTCGACTTTGGTAAAGATCACTGCTCCATTGCACTTCTGTTTTTGTTTCAATAAAATTTCCTTTTCTTGACCTACCTCGAAGACAAGACGTACGATTATTTCTTGTCCGATTTTCAACTGCTATTTTTTTGAAATATATAAAACCTTTGTTAAGGACATACATATATGTTTAATTTAAATTAACCTCCGCCCACAATAATTTTTATATCCGTAGATACATATTTCGGCAGCTAAGCTGCAATCTTCAGTACGCTACCAACTTAAAAGCACTAAAAAATGTCTAAAAACAACCTAATCACACTGACAAAATCATAAAAATGTTCAACCTAACAACAATCTAATCATCCTAAAAGATATGTATGTATAAATGTAAGTAAATATAAACTAATATGTGAAAATCTAAAATAAACTATATATGTTATGTATAAATCGGAAAAAAAAATTATGTGAACACCTAAAATTAACTGTCAGAAAACCTTACAAATAAGAGCTAACCAAACAACACGGAAATACGGAAATAAATAGTCCAAATACCCCGAAAAAAACTTCTTATTCTAACGAATAAATAAGTATATAATTCCCTGTTATTTGATACCTAAAACCCTAAAAATCCTGAAAAATAAACTAAAATATATATATTAGGTAATAAATCGTCAAAAAACAACCTATAGATGAAAGCAAATTACACCCACACACCGCAAGTTAAGAGCACTTTAGGAAAATTTTATCTCTGAGAATCCTCTGCTTGGGTAATATCCCGTGCAAATATATATGTTTAATCACTTATTTCACAAACCCCGGTATAAAGTTAAAACAAGATGGGAATACTCTGAGCATGATTCTGAGACTGCTCTAATGCAGTCAATTGAAAATGCTATTAGATTAACATTTGCTACTCGTTGAATTTAATTATCGCAGTACCTAAAATTAGTCTTTCTTTGTCTAACATATTAAGAAAATGCAAACTGTGGAGCGTTTTCACATCCGCTGACGGACATAATTTATTATTTAATCAAATTAAATTCATCGGGCTCCGGTTTTTGCCGGTGGTGTATGCGAAAACGCCCTTACTTTTATTTTTTTACCTGAAGAAGCGATGTAATTTCTAAGGTCATTTGATAACGATGCACGTGCGTTAAAAATTCCATTAATTAGGTCTTCTAAAGGATGACTCAGAGAAACTATTCCTAACTTTCAGAAGTAGTAGAGAACATGTAACTAATGGCCAGTTGCAACGAACACATGAGCAGAGCTTAACTTTAAGTACTGTTCTAAGCGGTGCTTAAAGTTAAGCTCGGCTTAAGTGTTTGGTGCAACTTGCCATAAGCAACTTTTTTAATAAAGTTTTGGCCGGAAATAGTTTCACGCCAAGTTAAAACAAAATAAAGAAAATGAATACTAGAGATAATCTCAAGGGAAAAAGTAACTTTTCTATTTATTTCCAGCAACTACAAAATTTTAATAAATTTCAACGTATTATGAAAACATGAAAAATTATTTAAAAAAATTCAAAATTATGGCCTTTTTTTAAAAGCTAGATACGTATTTCGGCAGCTATGTTGCCATCTTTAGACATCTTCTTGATTACAAGAGAAGTGACTGTCATGCCTATCGCTACCTTATACAGGGTGTTCATGGGAATCCGCTACAATAGCTAACTCTCTTATTTGTATTTTTACGAAGTAACTTAAATTAGAAAAGTTTTAGGACTTCTCCTCCTCGTTTTTATGGTGCTTTCGGAAAAACAAATGATAATCAGGTTTTCGAGATTTTCAATTGTTTTCAAAAAAAAGTTGAAAACAACTGAAAATCTCGAAAACCTGATTGTCATTTGTTTCTCCGAGGGTACCATAAAATCGAAAAGGGAAGGTCCTGAAACTTTCCTGATTTAAGCTACTTCGTAAAATTTCAAATAAAAAAGTTAGCTATTGTAGCGATTTCCCGTGAACACCAAGATTTTGTTACTAAATCATTTCTAAAATAGTAGGCTTTGGGAGATGATATTTTAGAGACATAATTAATTTGACATAATGAACGCGAAGCGATGATAAGAAACTTAACATTCCTTTAAAAAAAGTTGAAAACAATTGAAAATCTCGAAAACCCGATTGTCATTTGTTTTTTTTGAAAGTACCATAAAAACGACGAGGAAAGGTCCTAAAACTTTCCTAATTTAAGTTACTTCATAAAAATACAAATAAGAAAGTTAGCTATTGTAGCGGCTTCCCATGAACACCCTGTATACTAATAATGGTGAAAACCGAAACCCCACCCCAAATCGTACGATGGTTTGTAGTTTATCGTTTTGTGTTAATCAGAGGTAAAAATCGTTTTTAATTCTTAGTTAATAGAATCTCAGTGTATACCTTTAGGCTCTGAGGAAGGTTTTTAAAATAAAACCGAAACTGGTCAGCTGAATGATTTAGAATCATTTTTTTGTCCTAAAAATCCGATCAACTACCACGTTTGTCAAAATTTAATAAACAGGACGCCAATTTCATTTAGTCTATGCAATACCGGTCCCTACAGAAGAGGAATTAGTGGCTAGAATTATTCTTGCGTTTGATACCCTTCGCAATCGTTCTCAGGCTATTTAAGAGAATTCGCCGTTCAATTATACATCTTTATAACTTATGTATTCAAAATGGAGGCCATAATTTTTAACAGTTTTTATAATTTTTCATGTTTTCATAATAAGTTGAAATTAATTAAAATTTTGTAGTTGCTGGAAATACTTGTTTATAGAAAAATTATTCTTCGCACTGAGATCATTTCTAATCTTAATTTTCTTTATTTCGTTTTAACTCGACTTGGTATCATATCCGCCCACAACTTTGTTAATAAAAGTTGTTCAGTTATAAGTCCTCTACTACTTCTGAAAGTTAGGAATAATTTTTCTGAAACATCCTTTATACAGAATAATTAACGAAAACTCTTACTAAAACGTTAGTAATTTTTATATAGAGTTTTGTCAGCTGCTGAAGAAAGCTTATCTAATTTCAGTGAAATAAATGAGAGAAATAAATAATTGTAAAATTATGCAAGGAAATTATTTAGAAAATTATTCATTGTGAGTAAAGTTTCTGCCTTCCGCTATTTATCTAATTTAGCCCGAATACATACGAGAGATCATTTTCTAGATCCGACTCAGTGAATCTGAATCAGTATAAAGACCGGATCGTTGATCCGGAATCCTATCTAGGATTCGATGATCTGCACAGAAATTAAACCGTTAGCTCATAAGGTTGGTCGGTTTTACATATCATGCCACCTTACGACCAGGTTAAAAAGTAATAAAATGATGACTGGTCAAATCGTGTTAAGGGTTAGAATGCTGTATTATATGGTACTATAGTTACTTATGAACTTTTGATTAATTCCTTACTTTTTTGTGATCTGTTTTTTTTTTAATTTTAAATTGACGAATTTAAACTGTTTCTTACAAAAAAATAGTTTAAATCAAATTAAAAAATTAACATAAAATGACACTGAGTACTCAAGTTTAATGACTATTAATATTAAAATGACTAGTATAAGCTAGGTAGATTTGATACTAAAAGGGTTCCTATCAAGTACACTTCTTTTTACCTGTGAAATGATATTGCGGGCTGTTTCTTCTCCGGCCGGCTTTGCTACACAATGCACATTGTTTCTATAAACAGTCAGTATCTGTTTCCTTCACTATTATAACAAAAACATCGAAATTCACGCGTTTGTGCAACGCGAACTGTCCTTGATTTGGTCTTTTCTGGTAACAGGGGTCGCTGATTCGTTAAATACAGCATAAGGTATCCTCTCTCTTATACAGTGATCGCCAAAAAGTTGGCATCAAATGGAAAAAATCTTTATTTCTCATTTTTCGAAAAATTTTTTTACGGCAATAACTTCTGCTTGTCTGAAAACCTATTTAGCCCCTATCAAATATACCAAATAAATTTTACTTAGATAGAAAATGAGGTTTTCCGAAATGGTCAAAATCGTAAAATTGTTATTACTCGGAAACTAATCAAGATTTCAATGAGTTTTCTCTAACCTGAGTTAGTTTCTCCTTGTTGCATAATATTAAGGCCAAAAAATAGCTTATTTTTTTAAATTTTCCCAAAAATTGTATTTTTCAATTCTTAGAATATTCTCAAGATTTCACGTACTTAAACTTAATTTCAGAATTCATTTTTTTTTGGGTGAAAACTTTAAATATTTATAATTGGAAAAGATAAAGAAGATTAATTACTGCTTGAGATATTTTATTATTTAGCGAAAAGTAATATTTGTACCTAATTTTTACGTTTTTGATGCAAGGTACTTTTTAAGAGAAATATCTTTCATTGATACCTAATGTGCATTTAAATGACTTCCCAGAGCTCTAATCTACCCTTGTAAGTGACTTATTTTCACAAAAACTCTATAAATATTCTTTTACAGCTGTCTAAATGAGGAGTTTTTTTTTTCTTATTTAGTTTACGTGTTTAGTCAATTAATAGCCGTTTGCACCATGTATAGTTAAAAATTAAACCAAGTTTAAAAGTAAACCCAGTTCTTTGTTCAAGCTGGTTTAATTTTGAGTTGGTTTAGCGAGTTTCTAACTACGGTTTAAGCCATGGTGCATATTGGGTTTACTGTTAAACCAGGTTTAATTTTTAACTAGACATGGTGCAAATGGTTACAAGTGGGCTGAATATGTGATGGTCATGAACCGTCAAATGAAATTACTAAAGACGTCTTTCACAAAGCGACTAAAGAATATTTCGGATCACATTACAATACAAAATTAAAAGTGGTTTTACATTTTACATTAATTTAAAGTCAAGTTCTATTATTAAAGTAGCCCTTTAGTAATTTGATTTGACAATAAAAAAATCCACAGCCATCTCATATTCTGCTACTGACTTGAATATGTAAGCTAAATAAAAATTCTCTCGTTTAAGCTAGTGTAAACGAATGTTTACAGGCTCGTTGTGAAAATAATTCATTAACAGGAATAGATTAGAGTTTTTAGAAGTTATTTAAATACGTTTTAATTATCTTTAAAAAATATTTCTTCTGAAAGGCACCTTATGTCAAAAACGTAAAAAAATGCAAATATATTACTTTTCGATAATCAAATATTTGAAGTAATAATTATCATTGAAAAATATTTCTCCTGAAAGGCACCTTGCATCAAAAACGTAAAAATTGGGTACAAATATTACTTTTCGCTAAATAATAGAATATCTCAAGCAGTAATTAATCTTTATTATTTTTTGCAATAATAAATATTTTCATCCCAAAAAAAATTGAATTCTGAAATTATGTTTATGTACATAAAATTTTGAGAATATTCTAATTTTTAGGAAAATTAAAGGAAAATAAGCAATTAAAGCAATAAAGAAATCTCATTGAAATATTGATTAGTTTAGTTATTGAGCACTTAGAAAAACTCCATTTTCTGTCTAAGTAAAATTCACTCGGTAAATAGAGGCTAAATAGGTTTTCAAACAGGCAGAAGTTATTGCCGTAAACAGTTTTTTCGATAAATCAGAAATAAAGATTTTTTCCATTTGATACCGACTTTTTGGCGACTGTATAATCTGAGGTTTCAATCAATCGCGGATCAGCCGTTCGATCGACCCGCGAGTCCAGCGACAACCGTGAGCCGGATCCCAAAATTTTCGGATCCGGCTCACATGGATCTCTTGAAAGATCCGTATTAATGAATTGGTTCAGTCGTGGACGACCCTTCTCTACCCGCATCACTTACATCATAGTCAATCTGTATAAGAAAAAAAACTAAAGAGCTCTGAGAAATACTCTTTAAATATTGCAGTTTAGAAATCGACGTCGACTTATTTGATTATTTCAAACAAGTGGTGTTTCAGTTTGCAAGTTTCACATCTGTTTTGACACTAATCTGTACTTTAAACAATATATTACGCAGAAACAAATTTTCTATTGATTGATTAGTGATGCCTTGAATGACACCGGTCATGACTGGTCACAAAAAAATGACTGTCACGTCACAATGATTGGTCATTTTAAAATGACCCAGTAAACGATACACGACCATCATTTTAATAAATGACAGTCACAGACATGCAAATAGGCGTATATGCGTGTATTGCTGTTGGAAAAATATTTTATGTAAAATAAAAATATAAGGTCCTTCAGTGCTTACGGATATATCCTCACAAAAAACAAGAAACAATTAACTGTAAAATGTAAAGAGGTCCAGTTAAATTCAGATACAGACACTGATGAAGAAATGAGCAAATGGAGACTGATATTGTGATAAGTGATGAAAATGCTGTTAAAATATTATAATATTCAAATATGTAATTGATTTACTAAATAGCCATTTTTATTTAGAAATTACTTCAGATTATTTTTTTAAGTAAATATCTTTTTATTCTTCAAGTTTTATTATTCTTTATGTTTATAGTTACTTGTTCACAGATTTTTTTTAAACCTGTGATAGACAGTCAACGGGGTATTAATTCATCAGCGTGGTGTCGAATTGTATCCGTAGCACTGAAAGAGTATCTGAAGTGAATACCGACCATTCTCGAGAATTAATTCGAGCGTCGTTCGAACCAACGACCTTGCGATTGCAAGGTCGGCCCCCTTACCACTTGGATCATTCTGGCTTTGATAAATTTTAATTACTGTTTAGATAAAAGATTTTAATTTTAGTTGCGAGTATGCTGTTCGTTGTATTCCTTATCTGTAAACTGTAAAAATTTATGAAACTGTTTAAAGAGCAGTTGTTCAATTGAAGTTCAATTTTAAGCTCCGTTTTAGTCGTATGGAAACAATTGTCCTTGTGCCTAAGTGTATTGCCTCTGTAGTTTTGATTTAAATTTCGTTTCGTAAAAATTTATATTTATTTCATCATTGTGATTCATTACGACGACAAAATGACCGTCATTTATACTTAAATGACCAAAATGACGTCACGATTTTATGATCGTCATTTTACATCACTACTGTTGATATTCCAAATATCTCAAAATCTGTTTACGTTTGGGTGTAGAAAAGACCTCTTTATTTCTAAAACTAAAGAATTAAAAAAGTTAACCGCAGTCCACGTTATAATCGTATATGTGATAAAACTACTTCTGGTTATTAAAATTAAGTGCTTTTTCCGTTCACAAAATCGTGACCTAAACGTGTTTTCATTCAAAAACAAACATTCTTTTCTTTGAATCTCCCAATTTTTAAAACTTATTTGGATTGAATTATGGTTGTTTACAAATGAACTGTCAATCAAAAATTCAAGTCAGGTGTTCTGTTGTAACAACTACGAAATTCAGGCCCAAACTATTTGAAACACGATTCAAACTTTTAAGCGAAAGAAAGCACCTCATGTAATTTGATAAAAGTCAAAGTTAGACACGTTGAAAATTGTGAAGTTTCCTATTTTGTAATAGTGACTGAATTAATGATTTGGAAGAATATTTATCATGGTCGATAAAGGTAAGATTAAAGGAAATTAAACAATTCATAACATAACATAATCCTAACATGGCCTACTCTGAGTACCAACGGATCGTGAACCGAAAACAATAGGCACTTTCTTTCGCTCACAAATTTGTGATCCAAACGTGTTTTGATTCAAAACAGACATTATTTTGTTTGAATCTCTCTATTTTTAAAACTTGTTTGGATTGAATTGTGGTTATTTACAAATAAACTGTCAATCAAAAATTCAAGTCAGGTGTTTTGTTGTAACAGCTACGAAATCCAAACTATTCGAAACACGATTCAAACTTTTAAGTGAAAGATAGTACCTTTTGATTTCTGTATGTCGATTTTCAAGAATTAGTCTATATTCACCGAAATCATTTAACAAGGGGATACAACGAGGCCACATTTCTTACATTCAGAATATTTATTTGTAATTATTCACAAGTTATTCTAAAAATAAACGCATAAATTAAATAGTTTCAAACCGTCTTTAATGGATCTCTATCGACTTGCGATACAAAAACTTGAACTTGATTTTGCAACAATTCACATTGCAGTTTGTTCTTGAATATTCTGAGAAATCCCCTCTCTGAATCACTATGATTACAGAGAATTACGTGGATTCCTTTCTGCGTTGCATCCAACACGTCGTGGTGCAACATTTCACCAGTCAGATAAAGATCTGCATTAACACCATTTAAAACAGAACTACCAGATCCAGCACAAAGTGCAACAGTTGATACGGTAGCGGCTGCAAAAAAAAGATCCTAGAGTGATTTATCTGAATCGCTTTTCCTGTTTTACTTACACTCGTCTTTATCTTTTGCTAAGGCTAATCTTAAGTTCGGGATTCCTATATGTTTTTTTACATCCTCAATTATAACACTAATTTTCTTCGGTGTATTTAGATGTACGATTCTTCCGCTACCGTATTCAGGATTCGCAAGATTTTGGTTTACGGGCGTTATTAAGGAAAATGAAAATGACTCTGCCAACCAATCATTCACTCCTCCTTTGACGCAATCCCATGTGGTATGCGGAGAAAAAACAGCGATATTATTTTTTATACATTGAATCACTATTCTTTCTTTCCATGTTCTATTTAAAAAAGGATTTAATACACCCATCTAAGGCCCGATTTTTTCACCTCTTGATAAATTTATCTGCCAAGTAATATCCTCGGAAACTATTATCGATACAATGGTTTCCAAGGATAATACCCGAAAGATCAATTTATCAGGAAGTGAAGAAATCGGGCATAATTCATACAACAAACAGACCTTTCAGAAATGCGTTTCATCCCTTGAAATATATTCGGATGGTAACTAATAACCAAGCCTACGCTTAGCTTTTTCGCTTCTGCCACTACGTCCTCGGTTAAATCGTTTGTTAAAAGCACGCTTTGGATAGGTATGTTTTCCATCGGATTTACCAGCAGGCCAACATTGTCCCAGCTCTCGGCCAAACTCAGAGGCGCAAACTTTTCCAGCGTTTCGATTATTTCTGAGAGGTACTTACCAGCAGCCTTCTCTGACATTTTGGGTAAAGTTTCTGTACAGAAGTGCTTATTTGCGAAGTTATTCTGCTTATGAAGAAATCGTTGCGACAGTGCAGTTACGCCTGACAGAATTTTTCTAAAACGCATTTATTCTGTAACAAAGAATAGTAGATGCTAGAAGTTGTAAATAAATATTTATTCCTGTTTGCTTATTTAGAGGCTACATAAAATATTAAAACTTTAATAACATAATACATTACAGGAGTAATAATTTAATATCGAAGTAAGGTTATATATAAAAATTTTAATTACTATTTCTTTACTTTTTAATAGTACAAACAGTAATCAGCAAATTAATAAATCCGCCATTAAATTAATCAAACATATTTGTATTACTTAGTAAATATTCTTCGCATTAATTTCCAATGGTCGTATCAGATTCAAAAATTATACAGGCTGGTTCAGAATAATTGTCCGACCCATTAGGAACGTATTTACTAAGGTCATGTAAGCACGAAATTGCTAGAAATAAATTTTTGACAGACATTTCAAAAATCAACCTGAATCCAAAGTGAAATCGTGATTCACTTCTTACGTAAGCATGTACGTAGGCTGCTGGAAAAGTTTCTGGGAACGGTATGAAAAAACGCATATGAAATTTGGTAATCGGTATCATTGTTTTTCGAAGTATTCGCCTTTGACGTCAATACACTTTTGCATACGCTCGAACCAATTTCTAAAGCACGTTTTCCACTCTAAAGATGGTACCTCAGAAACCAGTGTCCGGAATGTTTCAACCGCTGCTTCAGCCGACGAAAATCGCTTACCACGCATTTTATTTTTGATATTTGGGAATAAAAAGAAATCATTAGGTGATAAATCAAGTGAATATGGACAATGAGTCATTAATTCAACATTTTTGTTGGACAAAAAATCAACTGTTTGACGGGCTGAGAGCTGGCGTTGTCATGATGGAGAATAATTCGTCGATTTCGATTGTTTCTTCTTATTTGATCGATGACTTCCGGCAAACAAATTGTAGTATACCAATCAACATTCACGGTTTTTCGATCCTCTAAAGCCACGGTTGCTACATGTCCAGTCAAACCAAAGAAACAAGCAATCATTTGCTTCGCATCACTGCGTGAACGGACAACTTTTGTTGGTTTTGGTTCATTTTGAAATACCCAAACGGTAGATTGTTCTGTTAAATTGTGCGGGATCCAACGACTGCAAAGCTTTCGTACGTTCAATTGATCATGCAAAATCTGGTGTATTGCTTTCATGTCAATGCGTAAGGATGCTTGAATCTCACGGTATGTCACATGTCGATCTCGCTCGAGCATTTCACGTACAGCATCTACATTAGTGGCAACAACAGATGTTGATGGACGACCTTCACGAAATTCGCCACTGAGAGAGGTACGTCCACGCTGGAATTCGGCAAACCTATTATAAACACTGCTCTTTGATGGTGCTTCATCTCCAAAAGCCAAATGAAGCCGATCGAAGCATTGTTTCGGCGTTAGACCACATTCGAAATCGTAAAAAATCATGGCACGAAAATTTTCACGCGAGATTTCCATGTTTACACAAAGTTGCTTTTTCTCAAATGCTGTACAAACAAAACTAGTTCACTTGGATAGGAACTGTCAATATAATTATAGGCGAAAAACGTCAAATTTTTCAAATATGACAGTTGTTAAACGCTAACAATTTTAGACCTACTAGATTCCAGAAAATTTTCCAGCAGCCCACGTACAAGTTCGAAGTCCGCATGGATGAACCCATACCTAGAAGTGCAAAAAGAGTAAACGGTGTTGAATAATTAACGCAATTTAAGTAAAATATTTTTAAAGATTATTATTATATATTTTTCTTAAATCATTCATAGGTTATTAAGGACTTTTGATGTAAGGGTACGCTTCCATGCATCCGTCGTGCGTCGTTTTGTCACATTTAACTAGTTTCTGTCTTGAAAGTTCATCGTTTCTTGATATTCTTCTGCATTTTTGTTTTCATTTTTGAGGTTTTAATTAAGGAAAATAATTCAAATACAATTAGCAGAGAAAGTTAATGAAAATGTCTTAACAGTTTGCAGGTGCTAACAACATTCTACTTTTCCAAAGTCCTGCATAAGACACACGCACAAGAATGCTTGATTTATGTTCAATATAGTTAATAGTTATGTTACAATTAATTTCGTTAAAGTTTCCATATTAAAAATTACCATAATTTTGGGGAAAATCGTTAATATTAGGAGTATTATTTTTTTAATGATGGCATGATGCATGGAACATTTACTGACATCAATAATAATTTTAAACCACACCAGTTTTCAACATTCCTTTTGTAGTGAATATTTTCTTCTAGAAAAACGATAAGCCCGGTCCCCTTAATAGCAAACTACAACTTACAAGTTTTTAAATCGAGCGTGTCGTTCGGATTGCGGTGAAGGTTCTCCAGCTAGTCTTCTGCTGATGAGGCCCCAATTAGGGCCAATGAGACAGCAATACAGTTGCCATTTGCTAAAAATTCCGTATAGTATAAGGTCAAACTCCCGACCGTCTGAGGACATGCTCTAAGCTGTAGTCTGCTGTTAGCAGGCTTACCGTTCTTAAGTCGGACGAGTCGGATTCGGATTGCGGTGAAATTTCTCGAACTACCCTCTTGTTGATGAGGCCCCGATTAGAGCCGAAATAGCTATACAGAGGATGCTTGAGGGCCCCACTGACCTGATCTGAGCTTTAACCTATCGTTATAATTCAAACAAAATAAATTGCTAATTTTGTCCCTGAAGTTAATTACATACCTTTTTATCTTTATTCTTTTCATGCAGATACATTTTTTATTCATTCTGTTAATATTTAATTTATTTGATGACTATACAAAAGTGCAGGATGATTTTTAAACAAAAACACCCAAAACTGAAAGACTCCTTAATTATTAAAACTAATTGGTATGGATACAACTAATAATTTTCGGTAAGTTCATTCATAATTTACAGAAAATTTTTGGCAACTCTGGATAATCAGTTTATAATTTTACAGATAGAAAATAATTCATTTGTTTTATTTATTTATAAAATTAAAAGTGCATCTTCGATTTGATGTTTTATATTAATCATTAAAATTAACACATGACATTATCATTAACAGAATCCTCATGCACACAGATAAAGTATGTAAAACATATCAATGTTAATGAATTTATTTTAATTATTTCAATGAAATTATTTTTTTCAAAAACGTAAATCCCTGACAATTACACAAAAAAGAATATAATTAAAATAAGTACATTAGCAAGGAAGACAAAATATATTTCCATATTTTACTCAATTTTACAGAAAATAGAAAATTTATGCTTAATACAGTTATAAAATGTGTATCCTATTTTACTATAGTTTGAAGTCAACCCTTGTCCGATGGAAATTGTAAGAAAAGGTTTTTTTTTTAAATGGACATTGTTAAAATTGGAAAGAATGCTCAACATTTTATTATAGCTTCGTCATTATATTGTGTTTTAATACAGTTCTTGCTCGTTGATAAATTACAGATGTGATATGAAAGAAAAGAAAAGCTGAAAATATAAATTTTATTTACCTTTCACAAACCATGTCGTTTGCTTTATCAAAGGTAAACAATTTGCTTTACGAAACGTCAAGGTAAAGGTAAATAAAATTTATATTTCCAATTTCTTCTGATGTCAATTAATACAAAGGAGGAAACACTAAAAGAAAGACAGAAAAATTCCGTCACCTCTCGATTTCGCGCAGAGCGTTCTAACCACTAAACTAAAGTGACTCCACGGAGTCACACATCCTTTCTTTATATCTGAGATTTCCTTATAAAGTCTTTTCTTTTTTATATCATTTCAACCTTACTGTAATTGACCAAAGCCCAATAAATTTGCCCTTCAGTAAAACATAGTTCATTCAGGATTTGAAATGATTTACCACGACCACATCTTACTTTAAGCTATATTTTCAAATTTCTAAAAACATATCCCAGTTATAAATTCAAAAAAATACTTCACATCAACATAACTATTCATAAAAATTCCATAACTTAATTTCACCATCATCACTACAAGAAGCAAGCAGGCCTGGAACTTGTGGATTCCATGCAACACAATTAACATCCTGACTGTGTGATCTCTCCCCTGAATTAACCAAACTAAAGTTGGCTGCATTAGGATCGGAAGTTTCATCTTCCTTGAATATTCTGATGATATCATCCCCACATGCTGTGGCTATTAAATTAGTCAGGTGACACCAGTGGACATCGTAAACTGTTCTTGTGTGGAAGCCGGATATGGTGCACACACATTTCCAAGTGGAATCATTTCCCTCAGTTGGTACTCCTTCACTATTATTTGGTAGATACTCCTTCCATATTTTGACTGTTTTGTCATCACTACTTGTTGCAAGTCGGCTGCCAGTTTTATCAAATGATAAACTCCAAACGGTTGAATCATGAGAAACCAATGTTCCTATACACGTCCAGTCATTGTCTAACTTGTCTTCTTTAAATAATTTTACTGTGTTATCATAAGATGCTGAGGCTAGAATGTCTTTATGAGGATGCCACGCAACCTGCAAAATGGTTTTATTTTTATATTTATCATATTATATAAAGAACTAATGCAATATTTTAAATTTAAAATCTCTTTTTTTTCATTGTACAGGGTGTCCCAAACCTCTGGAAAAGTCGAAAAATGCCTAAAGAGGCATTTAAATGAATTTAAAGAAATTCATTTTATCAAGAATAGGTCTTAATAAAAGTTGTGTAGGTTTTCATTCCACATAATCTAAAATTATTTTCAAATATACAGGTTGTTCATTTAATGAGTTACAAACCTAACTTATTATTTTTTAAATGGAATACTATATATTTTTTGCAGTTTTGGTTAGCCCTTGAAGAGACAATAAAAATAATATAGCATTATACTTACTTATTTATAGTATTTACAGAATTTTTTTTAATTTTATGCAAAAAATTGGGTCATGTTTGATCATCTGCCAAATTGTCAGTTTTAATGATACGACAATCAGCTTTGGACCAAGCCAGAGGATATT
This sequence comes from Prosopocoilus inquinatus, assembly GCA_036172665.1. NCBI lineage: Eukaryota > Metazoa > Arthropoda > Insecta > Coleoptera > Lucanidae > Prosopocoilus > Prosopocoilus inquinatus. The sequence goes on from CM069870.1 coordinate 51,622,602, forward strand.
CTCATTGAATCTCTAATAGAAATGAACATCGTGGCGTAGCTGCCGAAATACGTATCTACGATTATAAAGAAATTGTGGTAAGAGAATATTTTTTTCATTTGTTTACTCATATCCCCATAAAAGAAGTCGAGAGACAAATCTGGTAATCATGGAGACCACTTCAAAGCATTACCACGTTTTAACCAGCGATTATCCAACCGATTCGTAATGTGTTCTTACATGACCGGAATTACCTGAAAAAAATCGTTCAGTTCCTGAATTTATTTATTTATTTTTATTTAAATCACAAAAAGTATGATAGATTGTATGAATAAATATCCTAAAGGACGAATGAAAATATTTTACAGCACGTTCCTTAAGTTGATTATAGAGAAGTGATAATAACTCACAAGTTATAAATCTTAAGACCACAGAAGTTAGAAAGCTTGTTGAAAGCACCATCCAAATATACTATAATATACAGGGTGTTCCATTTGAAAAAAATTACTAATTTTACAATACACAAACTGAATCGTAGTGTTGTTGATAGTCGCTAGGTTTATGAAAATGATGAATATTGTAAAAGTAGAGGGATTTAGAAATATTTTGGTCCAAAGTTGATTGTCATATCATTAAAACTGACAATTTGGCAGACGATCAAACATGACCCATTTTTTGCGTAAAATTAAAAATAACTCGGTAAATACTAAAAATAAGTAAGTATAATGCTATATTATTTTTATTGTTTCTTCAAGGGCTAACCAAAACTGCAAAAAATATATAGTGTTCCATTTAAAAAATAATAAGTTAGGTTTGTAACGTATTAAATGAACAACCTGTATATTTGAAAATAATTTTAGATTATGCGGAATGAAAACCTACACAACTTTTGTTAAGACCTGTTCTTGATAAAATGAATTTAAAGAAGCATTTTTGGACTTTTCCAGAGGCTTGGGACGCTCTGAACAATAATATTTTTATATTGTTCAGTAGAACTAACTTGTAGATAGTGCAAGTAAGCACACAAACTTTTTTAGATGCTTTTTAAAGGACATATCCCTTTATTATTGCTTTTAAAACAATTTACAAAAAAAAAATTAAGGAAAATTGTTCGTGTTTCACGTCCTAACTAGCTACACTGGGTACTTACTTTTTTAACATCTTGAGAATGTGCATTTAAAACGGCTGCACATTCATATTCATCATCATCTGCAATTTCCCAAACCCAAACAGACTTGTCCCGACTGCATGTAGCAAGATAGTGTCCAGATACCGACCACTGAACGCTTTTAACTTCATTTTCATGTCCTTCCAAAGTGGTGTTGCACTCAAACTGCCCAGACTTTTTATCCCATATTGATGTAGTAGCATCGAAGCTAGCGGAAGCTAAGTAATTACCACAAGGAGACCATGAAATCTCTCGTATAGTGCGCTTATGCCCGTCTGCAAGGATAGCTTTATTCACCCACTTGCTCCCTTCTTTCACCCAAATCCTTATGGTTTTATCTTCACCGCAAGAAGCGAGTGCGTCTCCTTTTGGGTGCCAAGCCACGTTCCATACGCGCCCCACGTGTTTATTTAGTGTTTGAACGAGTTCTAGCTTACCCATTATTTGAGGTTAGGTTACAGAACCGGGTTGTTCATGCGTTAATACAATTTACTCAATTAAAAATATACGTAAAATTAATAATCTATTAGGAAGAACTTATTTATTCGAACATATAGATTTTATGATAATTACTTGCATTATAGCACGTACCTTTCAAATGTATTGTTGATAATAATCCAATTCACAACTCACCGATACAGAAAGTTGGCAACTAATACAATCGGTAGCAAGATTGGTTGCATATGCTTAAGGCGAATAAGTGCATAGAAAATAATCGATAGTGTAAAAGCAGTATTGCCAAAACGAAAAAAGAAAGATTTGCAAAAAAATCATTAAAATCTAGGGCATTTTTCAACTTCTCTGTTTTCTGGCATCAATAAATATTATTATCAGTGTTGTTAAAGATACATTTCTAATAGTATCTAGATACAGATCCAGATACTTTCACAAATATGTATCAAGATGCAGATACAGATACTTTTTCTAAAAAATATCTAGATACAGATACAAAAAAAACTATCTGCAGTTTATCAAAATACTTGCAAGTGTAAAATTCAATAACCTATACAGTAGTGGAGGTACGGTATTATTTGCGATCCAAATCGACTTTTTTTGTGAAAATTGACGAAGCTTTCGTATGAATATGTAAATAATGTACACACTAAAATCTGTGATAATTTTCACAATTTTTTTCAGCAGTATGTCTTTTTAAATAGAAAATTTATCTTTGTAATTAAGTTAATCAATAAGCTGATAAGTAATTACCTGGTTTTGTATGAAACCAAGTCAAGTCAACGTAATATATAGAGTTATCAAATCGCATTTTAAATAGAACAGTCATTTGACAAACTGGAAAACATAATTAACAAGAGGGAAAAATCAAAAGAAAGAGACTGTAAAATCTTAGGTTGCATTACCGCCAAAGTCTGCTGTTTTTACGGAAGTTCAAAATGTATCTTAGTATCTCAAATAAATAGATACACTGTAATTGTATGTAGATGCAGATACAGTTACATTTTTTTAGTAGTATCTGAGACATGTATCTAGATACTCAAAAAGTATTTAGATACTTGCATCCAGATACTTAACAACACTGATTATTATTATTATTATTATTATTAAAATAACAAATGGTGATCACAAGCATATAAGAAAAGAACTCAAGACTAATAATAATTCGAATTTCACGAAAACCAACAATCAAAAATATTACTTATTTATGAAAAGAAATTTTCTGAAGAAAGCAGGAAAGGACAAATTATGACTGTAATTATTCGCGAAGGAGAAAGAAGTGCAAACTTTTTTTTAATTAAATAATCAGAACGACAAGGAAAAAGCAAATGACGATTGTAAATTTTAAGACGAAGAACCACAAAGAAAGCAAATAATGATCATAATCTTTATGAGAGAAAAAAAAATTTAGGAGATAAATAAAAAAAAAAAAGAAAAACAAATTGTTAATTCAAAACTACTACGAGACGGTCTTCTTCTTCATACAATAACGGCAACAACGACAAAAAAATCAGAAAATGACAGAAATATTTTAAGATGGAAACAAATGACTATCGCAAGAAAAAATCAAAAAAGGGTAGAAATGTTTGGGGAAGAAATTCAAACATCAAAGCAATAATCAATAAACAAGTGACGGTGGCGTTAGATTAGAAAAATAAAATTGTAAACAAATTTTGAAAAATCGAACCAATGCTCTATCTTTGCCTATTCATTAATAATTATTTATTTCAGTTTCTTTTTCTTATTTGTTTCATTATTATATTGGATATTGAAACTTTTATTTGTTTATTTATTTTTTGTACATAGCAACAAGACAAGGCTACATGATATGTGCTCCCAAGTCAAAAGGTGCTTCTTTTCGCTTAAAAGTTTGAATCGTGTTTTGAATAGTTTGGACCTAAATTTCGTAGTTGTTGCAAAAAAACACCTGACTTAATTTTTTTATTGGCAGTTCATTTGTAAATAATCATAATTCAATCCAAACAAGTTTTAAAAATAGAGAAATTCAAAGGAAAGAATGTCTTTTTTTGAATCAAAACACATTTGGATCACGATTTTGTGAGCGAAAGAAAGCACCAAATATTGTACATATTACGTATTAAGCGCCACCTCGGGATAATACAATTTTTAACGTCAATATTTTTTTATAAAATAGGTACGAAGCTTCTGACTGCTGTAAAGTGTATCAAAGTGCAATGTTAGGTTGTTTTAATATTTTTCTTTCGTTTGTTTTAACGGTAAATTACAGAAATTTTTTATAAATTTCCCTCATTAATTTAGGAAACTCTAGGGAAATGCTGTATGTCGATAAAGAGGAGCGGCTAAATATAGCTTCGCGTGCCGGGTTCGGAACTCCTCTAGGTCTTTTTCTTGGATTCTTCACGATCATTCTTGAAGGAAACGAACATTCCTCTACGCCATAATTTTAAAAATTGGCATTTATCAAGAGTATTAGATATTTTCATATGCCTAAAAAAATCAATAACTGTAATGCGCTTAGTGTACAGAAAGTTAAATACGGTATTAAAAGTCACAGTGAATTGATAATTAATTTGTCATTAGTAAAGCAAAAAAGCAAAAATAGGACGGTTTTCTTCTTAAGACGGAGAAAAACAAAAACGAAAGATGGCCGATTTCAGGGTTAACGTCGTCTTATTTTTTCATTTCACAAGAAATGACAAAATACGACGGTTTTTTTAGAGAAATTAACGTTAATCAATTGTCTTATATTTGTTTTAATTCTTATAAATTGTACTCCTAACATTTTTGCAACGTTATTGCCTTACAACTTTTACACATATAATACAGTTACCTAGTATTTTGAATGAAAAAAAAAATTGTAAACCTTAAAGTAACAGTTAAGAATCTTTGTATTAAAATATCAAAATCTTAAAATATTAGCCCTGCCTCATTAACTACCAAAGTTATAACTAGACTACGGAAGTTTAGGCACTAAAAAAGTCTATTTTAGGCGCCTCAAAAAAGCTCGTATATGTGCAGAGTAGGCACAAATAAAGTATAAATAGTCTCCAAAATATTTATACCTGGTGTCCAAATCAAGTAAATTATTATTTTTATTATTAATTCTAAATAGCCTTTTCGAATAGTTGACTCAGAAAGAACCGATTGTCAAATATTTTTCTATAAATTGGTTTTCTAAATTTTCTCCAAGGCGTATTTGCTGCTGGAAATACTTTACACGCAAGACTACATAAAACTGATCATCTTTTTTAGATAAAGTTCCTGTAAGTGGGAAAATTTACAAATCGGGGGTGAAAATGATTTTAATTTTTTTTAATATTAAATCACTAAATTAAAACAAAGTAAAACCTTTGCAGTTGGGCTTATATATCAATGAAAACTTTTTTAGACACAAAGGTACCGATGTCCGATGGTTGTTTCATCATTTTGAATAAAAAAGCCCCAAGGGGTATCCACGAAATTCTTAACGGTTGCCGCAGTCATCATTTTTTATAAATAATAACGGTTGTATTAATCATTTTAATTTTAATTAATTTATGCAAATTTAAAATTTATTCTGAGAATTTTTAAGAAAAAGGCACATTATATGCATTTTTGTCTGAAACAGGCATTTATCCATAAATGGACAAAAATAGGCATTATAAAACTTTACCATTTGAATAGTAACTACATAAAACGTATTTACTTATAACCAGGTCCTATCAATGTAGTGTTTAACGAATAGAAAAGGCAAATGCCTAAACTTCCGCAGTCTGGTTATAACTAATGAACAGAGCTTATCTTTGGTGATTTTGATAATATAAAAATTAGTCCAAGAAGATCTTTTCAAGTTATTTATTTTCGGGTTCATCCTCCGCTGATTAGAACATCAAAAAATAAAAGGTATACTAACTTTTAACTTTTAAACCGCAATCAGTCAAGAACGATGTCGTTTATTGAAACATGAAAACCTTCTTTGTGCCAAATAATTCAAAAAATATTTTTTTCGCAAATTTTTGGGCAGTTACGTGTCTTATATCTGGGTTTAAAACATTAACTTGATAACTTAAAGGATACAGAAGATACTGCCAGAAAACATTATTTTTTGGACTTTTTTCAAGGCTCATAATTCCCATATTATTCACTTTTGAAAAAAGTTTATATAAAAAGGCGACCTTATTTTTTGATGTTCTATTCACCTTAAAAATATCCGGAGACAATTATGAATCGTAGTGTATAATGCAAACTTGCGACGAGATGAGATTCTATTTTCTGTAAGAATCTTTGACGTTAAGATCTTCACACTTACCCTTTTGGTTATAACAGAATTGACTTAACATATTTTTTATAATTGAAGTTTGTTCTTGTCCGATGAAAATTGTAAGTACAAAGTTTTTTTAATATATTTTTTATAAACATATAAAATAGCGACATCGCTTTTTGACCTACCTAATTTTTCTAAAATATTTTTTATAGTCAGTACCTAATTCAGTTTCAATTCAGGTCCTTCTTATTTCTTTGTTTTGTGCACTTAGGATTTCTTGAAATGAGAGTCAAGTATTTTCTGTAAAAATTCTTCAAACTAGTTCACATTTTTAGTTTCGTTTTCTTCATAACATTAGAATTTTTTTAAAGTGAATTAACTTTTTTGTTCATTATAATCGAACCATATTATTTTGGAACCACTAATAAAGTAAGGAGGAAAACATGAAAGGAAATGATAAAAAGCGCCTCCCGTGGAGATTAATGTGAATGTTTGCGGCACGCGAAGCTTTGTTTAGCCATTCCTCGAAAAAGGAATTTTTGATCGAGTTGTAGGGTTGCCAGATGTCCTTTATTTTAAGCTACGTTCGCCATCAACAGTAAGCACTAGTTATTTAGCAACGAATAAAAGTAAAAAATACGAAGTACCTATTGTCCTCTATTCTCAATTTTTAAGTAAGGGACAAGAGTCATCTTTGGGTCTGAAAGTGGGTAAGTATGTCCTCTAAAATAAAGGAACCCTAGATGGGACACAGACACAGATTACTACACAGATGCGAAGGCTCCGGGCGGCACCTTTGATGTTGCGCGGCAAGATTCCGTAACCTTCAGCCATTGTGCAGGTATTTGATAAAGTGCTAAGTTTGAAAATTGCGGCGTCTTGGAGTATTAATACATTAATGCACCTTTCATGAATTTGCTATTTTAATCAGCGAATAAAGGTAGTAATGAAAATATCGCGAAATCTTTTGATTAACAGTGCACTGTATTTCATAACCTCACACTATTTGATTAATTAAACAAACTTGTTTTAACCATTTGCGTATTCACATGCTTGTGTTCCTAACCGAGCTGTGACTATAAGCGGTTGTAGCAATGAGAATTCGTTATGAACTTACCCTAATTCAGGTAATGCTACGCTCACAATAACATAACTTTTATTATCTGATACAGAAGGACTCTCATCTTTGCACCACTTACATCTATCAGCATTCGCTATGATATGTTATCCTGGAAATGTGATTTTTTGTAGGTCATTTTCGCAACATAAATATAAAATCGTTGTCATAAATACATCATCATTTCATTAAAACGAATGTTTTAACATGTGGGTTGAATTATTTCAATTCTCCCACAGAACATTCAATACCTCAATTTTTAAATGGAAATCTGCGGCAGCCAGAAGAAGCACAATGGTGTTGAAGACGTCATCTTCTAATTGCAATGATATTTGCTTTCTATAGAAATATACCAACATTTTCTACAGAAATATACCATATAATTAGTGAAGTGTTTACTGTGAATATTGTGCGACAACTTCGAGGAAATAAAGATCACACTAACAAGGTAGTTGATATTAATTATGATTAATTTGTGGTTTTAAATGAAAGTTAAGATATTCAATTTTCAAAGTGTCTGCTAGGATTATTAGGTATTATAAGCTCATATTAATTTATAAATTAAATCATTATGTGAAATTCAAAGTATGTTGAGTGTAAAGTTTGTAGTGATAGGTACACCACTAGATTTCATATAAGTAGGCAGATAAATTTCGCTAAACTATTCAGAAATGTTAAAAAGAAATGAGAGTTCCCCATTTTTTTAAATTTTTAATTCATCTCATAATTCTAAAAAAGTTTTGTGCAACGTTTGATTTAACCGTTTCGGAGGTAGGTATTTCTATATTTTTTAAGAGTTCAGATTTATAGTACCTACCTTATTTATTGCCATTTTTGCACAACAAAACCTATGATGCCAATTTTTCGCCTATGCTAGGCTACAGTAACAGGCTTATGGTCCTGTCCAATTTTTTGCATTAATTATTTACAGGTTGATTGAAAAGTAACTTCTACTCGACCTAATTGCAACTGTCCCAAAGTTAGGTTTTTTTTTAAATAGAACACCCAGTATATGTTTATGACATATGAATTAAATGTTCCTTCGTATTGTGCCAGTATTCTTTATACCTATCTCTTATCACTATCTCTTATTCACCCCCTTCCCCCATCAACGATTTTCTTTTTTAAACATATTGTTTTAATTTTCGGTATTATTTTTAAATAATAAATATTTCGAATCATCAATCTAGTAAGTATAAAAAAAATATTTAATCGCTACAGAAAACTAGGACGAAGATGTCGAAACAGCAAACGACGAAAAAATTCGAATCTTGTTATCTCTTGTCGAAGACCCAGTAGAAAATGTAAAAAAAAAACAGTTTGAGCGCACTATTTACGATCAGACTGAAGTCATGAAACTGAAAGACTAAAGACTGGCGCTACAAAAGAAGAAACTTGTAGAATTTGACGACAAGCTTGATGAGAAAATTGGAGGAATGGAAATTCAGTTTTATAATAAATTGAATACTACAACAAAAAAAGTGGAACATGGTCATACTATCGGCAGCAGTATTGCACCATCATCTGCGTTATCGACTCAGTAACTGAAACCACCCAAGTTACTACCCACGACTTACTATGGTTTACTTTTATTAGGCAAATCAAAATTGCTGCCGATGTAAATAGTTGGAGTGACTACGTTAAAAGCTCGGTTGACACTGGTTGCGGTACACGAACGTGAACCATGCTCGCAAATTTTCTATATTAAAAAAATCTTAGGATTCAGAATTTTTTTTATGTGGAGGAGTTATTTTTCGTAATATATCTATTCATAGAATACAAAGAATAACCTCCGGCGGCACAAAAGGATAATTTGAATTTTGAGATTTTCTTGTGTAGAAAATTTGCGATCGTGGTTTACGTCCATTGTCAAACGGGCTTTTGCTGAAGCACTAGTTTTGGCTCTACAAAGTCCAGCTTTGAATGCGCTACATACCATTCAACTAAAAACGCGAATTGAAAAGAATGATAAGTCAAGGTTTTGAACTCGACACAGGAAACTGTATTGGTATGCATGGCATATGGAGATCTCTTGCTAGAACCAGTTTTTCTTCGTTTGGCTATCCAAGATTTCACTAACGGCATTAAATCAATGAAGAAATGCAGCAATTTTTGCGGTTGCAAGCATCTACAAGCCTAGTACGAGTATGAGGTCTGAAAGCTGCTGATAGCAGAGTACTGACAGAAGACCTTAAAAATCTACTGCAGCTGAAAGAGAAGATGGTTAATCCCAGGCAAGTTATAACTTGCTGGAATTGTCGCAAACCAGGCAATGCGAGTTCTAATTGCTGACGCAAACAAGCTCGCCATGACGATGACAGTGAACAATAAAACTAACTAAAACCAGTCAGCAAAAGAGCATGCATGCTGACTAATTCTGTGGATAGCCCCAAGATTCCAAGATTGTCTCCATTTTCAGGATAAGAAACAATGAAAATAGTTTGAAAGCAGATGGACAGATTGGTAAAAGATCTTTCGAATTCATAATTGATAACATAGTAAATGCTCATCATAAGAACAGATCTTTTGGTAAAATGGAAACTAATAAATAATGGAAAGTTATATCACATCCAAACAGCTACTGGCGAGGTTACTCCAGTTTGTGAAGAAGCCGAGGTTGATCTGAAGATTGGAAGTATGGAATTCAATCTCAGGTTTTAGTAGCTGATATCGTTGATGAATTTTACTGGCTGGGACTGATGAAAATTCAAGAAAGAATTCCTATCCATCTTACGAATGTCAACATTATCCAGTTACCATATCCAGCGGAACAGTGGTAGGCAAATGTGAAACAATTACTTCTATAAACCACGCTCAAGTAAACAATGCATCCGCTCGGCATTACTCTGACACTCTACCCCACTGCTAGAAGAAATGCCAGAAGATACAACAATATTGTTAGCACCTAAGGAAACAGAAAACACAGGAGGACTGTTTCGAAAATTCTAAGTAATCTTCGCCTCGGTTAAGTTAATCAAGAGGATGTAGGAGCAAGGACTTATAGAATCACCGCATATTTTATCAGCATTTACTGTTGTACTTGTAAGTAAAAAGGATGGTAGCACGTGTTTTTATGTGGACCACAGACGATTAAATAACGTCGCGAAAGGAGACAGTAATCGCTTACCCCGGATTGATGACACAAAATACAATTTGTCCGAGAGATGGTTTTCTAGCCTGAGCTTGAAAAGTGGCTATTATCAAGCTGGAATGCATCCTGAAGACAAGGAAAAAACAGCCTTCGCCGTAGGTACTGGTCTATGGCAGTTCAAGGTAATTTCCTTTGGTCTATCCAATGCCCCAGCCACTCGTGGAATTGGTAATACGTGAGCTTAGCTGGCGGATTTGTCGTGTATACTCAGAAGATATGGTTATGGTTGGAGTAACTTTCAAAGAACACCTTGCAAATCTGACGAACATCTTCCAAAGGATTAAAGAATAGCTGTGGCTATACAATCACAGAAGGACTCGTGGTTTGTGCCCCAAATTGCAGACTATGGGATGGACCCTACAAAATAATTAAAAGGATCAATGATGTGGTCTGCAGGGTACAAAAGCTACCCCATTGGAAGATGAGTGGTGTTATTGAATTAGCTTCACGAATTTGGTTTATAAGCGGAGATCGACGCAAGATTTGAATATTTTGAATTTGGCGAACTAATAGGTGCGATGAACTCGGACTAATAAGTGGTGAAATATAAATAGTAGTTATTTATTTAAATAAGTGTAGTTCGTGTAGTTCGTATTGTGTTAAGCGAGTGATTAATTAAAGTTTTTGAAATCAGTCGGCGATTATTATTTGCAACACCTGTCCTAACATTATTTTTCGTAAAAACTTCACAACTTTTGCAAAACAGACTATAATTTTTTAATTTTAAATGGAAATTGCAGTTAGCTGTGACACCAATACACTTGCTTAATAAGGTTTTCAAAAATATACAGTTTAGTATAATTATTTTTACAAATAACAAAAATACAAATTATTTTTTATTTTCCGGTACCTAACAACCCCCCTATGACACTAAAACCAAAAAATAGTTCAGTTGTTTTCCTCAAAGAAACAATTATTAAGGGCCAGTTGTACAAAAGAGGTTTAAACTGACGTTCAACTAAACCAGGTTCAACGTGAACAAAATCGCGTCAAATTTTATTTATGAAAGGATTAATTGTTATAATGTTCTTAAGATCCTATGCGAATTTGTATACTTTGAACCTAGTTCAGTTAAACTTGAGTTCAAACCATCTTTGAACAACAGGCCCTAATTTATCTGCCAGGTAGTATCCTCGTAAACTATTATCGACACAATGGTTTCCAATAATAATACCTGGTAGATAAATTTATCAGGAAGTGAAGAAATCGGGCATAAATAAACTACTAATTTAACTAATTAAATAAACAGCTCCGTATATGTATCTAAATATGATATTAGAGACTTACATGAAACCACAAGTATGTAATACGAATTAACTCAATTTCTTTAATTACACTGAACAACAAAATTTAACTTTTTGAGTGTTTCTGAAATGAAAATGCTAATCTTTTATTAAAAGCAATGTATTGAACACAAAAATAACAACGAAAACAATTTGGTAGCTCTGGATAAAAAATAGATTATACGGTGGTATTTTATGTCTTTAAGAAGCTTCTCTATAAATATAGCAAAAAATATCCGTTGTATTTACACAAGAATAGGCAGTTGCTGCAAAATCTAAAATTAGGTAATATAAAATCATTTTTTAACACATTTTAGTCTATTCTGTAAGGACTTCATATCAATCATCAATCATGTTATACTTGTTATGGTTGATATGTAACAAGCATAACATTTGGTTTTCTAAAAATCGTATTCTCTTCAATTGATTGTTATGGCATTTTGAAGTAACAGTGCAGGACTGCTGGGGTTGCTATGGTTACGTATAAATTCATTTCTTTTCAGTTATTGTTAGATATACATTGGAATTAGCTATACAATGAGAATCATGTAACGCTGCACATAGACGAAAATTACGTGATCAGATAATACATTTCTGAATCATATAAAATTGCACATAGAGGTTTTAACATTACGTTGCTATAGTTACTACTCAATTCTCAATGCTGAATCATTTAAAAACTGCACATACGAAGTATTAAGGAAGGGAATAATTGATCTATCCGGAAATTTGGCGGCAAATAACGCAAAGACCTCTGTCAATGAAGCTCCATTTGAGAATGATGTGTACCTACATTTCCACTTTTTCGGCGGTTGTATGCATTTTCCAATAAATAAAGAGAACAATTTAATTCAATCTGACAATTCAAAGTCAGTAGTGTCATTACTAACAACGCAGGGTAACTATGGCGAAGAAAATAAATTTGGAAATAATAATATAATAAAGCTTCCATTGATGATTACTATGTGCAGTCTTATAAGATTCTCAGTGTATATGAATATCGCAGAAAGAAATATATGATTTTTCTTTTATTTAAACGTCAGGTTTATTACAGATAAAGTGGGTGTTTTTCAACCTACTGGATGTAGGGTTTTGTGACAGTTTCACTTTTACTCATTCCCATCGTTATATAAGCAACAAGAGCTCCCAATTAATATGTATAGCTATTTCTGTATTTCTAGTTAAAGAAAGAAACCTTATCTTCGGAACGAAAGCTAAAAAAAAATATTTTACAGTCAGATTGGTGTTTAAGAGCGCAAAGTAATTATGATTTGGCTATTTTTATTTCAGAAACAATTTTAGTGTTGAACCGTGTTATTTATATGAATAGTTAAGAGATTTTGATATATTTTTATATTGTGGAGTACTAAATAGTGTGTTTTGTAAGAAATTACCGAAACGTCTGATATTTCGTAAGTTTAATAATGCTTTCAAAATCTTTTGTATCTTGAAAAATTTAATCATTTCAAAGGAATTGATGATATATAATTCTTCAAAATCACATTGATAGTTAATCCATGTTTGCATACTCGTAGTTTGATGAGTTATCTAAAAACAATAGGGCGCTTTTCTTTTTTTAATTTAGCGTGGAAGTTGACGGTAATGTGTTATTGTGAACGCAACACAATTTTTGAAACGTCTGATATTTGTCATTGTCATTTCCTTTGGGTTTCTAAATAAAAATTGTTGTTTTTTTTCGAATAAAATTTTATAAGAATAATTTTCTTTATTTTTTTAAATTCAATTAACTGATTATTTATTACAATAATTGTTATTTTAAGGAAAATAACTGAACTTTGTCTTGTTTCTAGTGTCGCAGGTGGCTCGATAGGCATTGAAAAATAAGAAAATAATAGTATCTTTGTTATTTATAAAAATAATTCTTTCAAACTTACATTTTTGAAAACGTCATTAAACAAGCAATTTTTAGCTTCTTTTCATTTTATTACACAAAGCTGAACCGAGATGGAAATACACTCAGTTCGCATTAGCGCAGCCAATGGCAATCGCTATTCTTATTCAATTAGAAAATCATGTTGTTATGATTTTAGCAGCCCAAGGGCAGATAAACATTACTTTCATTCACATTTTTAGGGTTGATATGAGTTACTATCACGTATGCTACGCGAAAAAATTATTTTTTGGAAAATTTCGTTTTCAGCGAATATTTCCCGAACGAATTGAGGTAAGAGTTAAGTTTTGTTTTCTCTACTGAGTTTTTCTCGAGAAAGTAGGATTTGGATGCGAAAACGGTTTTCTTCTATTCCTATAAATAAGTGAGAAACCCTATGAAACCATCAGAAATGATCCACTCTGTACAATGGGCCTTATGAATAAAGTTTAAGCAATTGCTTTTCCTTAAAATTTACTAGTAAGTGCTTAATATCAAATGAATAAAATCTTTAGCAATTACTTGACCTTGTGTCAATTGCTACTACACTAAGGAAAAGATTATAGTAAAAGGTTTTGCTTAAAAATTTCAAGTATTTGCTTAATTTTATATGAACAAAAGGAGCAATTGCTTTTTCTTTTAAGCATTTGCTTGAAAAATTTAAATGCTACTTACTCTACTCCAGCCTTGATTTGCTTAAAGCAATTATAAATTCGTATTCATTGCATTTGCATGATAATAATGGATAATATTGGATACAGTCAACATCAGTTTCTATGAATTATATTACGTTTGTACGTTTTATCAAGAATCAAATGATTTCTACAATGCGTTAATAAGTTATTTAGATCAATTCTTGCTATGAAATGGTTAACACTGCACAGTGAAAATCTTTTTTGCACTTTTATGAGTGTTACGCGGGCTGCTGGAAAATTTTCTGGAATCTAGAATTGTTAGCGTTTATCAACTATCGTATTTGTTTGACGTTTTTCGCCTATAATTCTATTGACAGTTCCTATCCAAGTGAACTAGTTTTCTTTGTACAGCATTTGAGAAAAACTATTTTGTGTAAACATGGAAATCTCGCGTGAAAATTTTGGTGCCATGATTCTTTACGATTTCAAATGTGGTCTAATGCCGAAACAATGCTTCGATCGGCTTCATTTGGCTTTTGGAGATGAAGCACCATCAAAGAGCAGAGTTTATAATTGATTTGCCGAATTCCAGCGTGAACGTACAGCAGTGGTTAAAAGAAATGCGACTCCCGGCAAGCGACCTGGCGGTAAGATTAGTTTAAATAAGGATCAGGTTCGTACGATTTTATTACTTTTCGTCACATTTCTTTTAAGCATTGCTGTACCTCTTTCAGTTACGAATTTCGTGAAGGTCGTCCATCAACATCTGTTGTTGCCACTAATGTAGATGCTGTGCATGAAATGCTTGAGCGAGATCGACACGTGACATACCGTGAGATTCAAGCATCCTTACGCATTGACATGAAAGCAATACACCAGATTTTGCATGTTCATTTGAACGTACGAAAGCTTTGCAGTCGTTGGATCCCACAAAATTTAACAGAAGCGCAAAAGCAGGGTCGTGTTATATGGTGCGAAGAAATGCTCAAGAAATTCAATGGAGGTCGTTCAAATTTAGTTTATAACATCATTACTGGGGACGAAACGTGGATCTATTCGTACGAGCCAGAAAGTAAACAACAGTCTACCGTTTACGTATTTCAAAATGAACCAAAACCAACAAAAGTTGTCCGTTCACGCAGTACTGCGAAGCAAATGATTGTTTCTTTGGTTTAACTGGACATGTAGCGACCGTGGCTTTAGAGGATCGAAAAACCGTGAATGCTGATTGGTGTACTACAATTTGTTTGCCGGAAGTCATCGATCAAACAAGAAGAAACATTCGAAATTGACGAATTATTCTCCATCATGACAACGCCAGCTCTCTCAGCCCGTAAAACAGTTGATTTTTTGTCCAACAAAAATGTTGAATTAATGACTCATTGTCCATATTCACCTGATTTATCACCTAATGATTTCTTTTTGTTCCCAAATATCAAAAATAAATTGCGTGGTGATCGATTTTTGTCGGCTGAAGCAACGGTTGAAACATTCCGGACACTGGTTTCTGAGGTACCATCTTTAGAGTGGAAAAAGTGCTTTAGAAATTGGTACGAGCGTATGCAAAAGTATATTGACGTCAAAGCTGAATACTTCGAAAAACAATGATATCGTTTACCAAATTTTATATGCGCTTTTTTATACCGTTTCCAGAAACTTTTCCAGCAGCCCACGTATACCGTATTCGCAAGTTTGACACGTTTGAAAGTTCAATCGAATAAAGCGATAATTTCAAAGACAACAAAAATGTGTCAAACTAAACTGCACAGCAAGAGTTAATCTAAATAATTTAATAACGCAATGTAGTTCGGGCATTTGATTTAAACTGTTTCTTTTAAAAAAAAATTCGTTGATATTAAAATGCATTACTTTTATTTAAAAAATAGGAATTATAAAAAAAAATTCGTATACTACTGAAAAGAGTTAAAATGCCTTTCAAATGAGCTATCACGTGGCCCCTCATTCCATTAAAAAAATTTAAGAGATAACTGTCATTCGAAGGGGATAGAAGCTTGTTTCAGGATTTTACATAAAAATCGTTCATTTCGTTGAAAATGAATTTATTAAATCAAACTTCTTTTTCACTTCTCATTTCTTATTGCTTATTCTTTACTACTTGTTTAGTTGTAAATGAAACATTAAAAATTTTCATATAATTATCAGTTATTACTTGTAAGGCTTTCTTCTTTTTACGTGATTTACTAAAAATAATTTTATTTTCTTTAAATTTTCTAGCAAAAATAATTTGTGTCTAACTCGGTTTTAATCTCTGGATGACTAGGATCAAATATTTTATTTAAGCGAATACCACTTTGATACAGATATTTTAGCTAAGCAGATGTGCAAGTTCTCACAAGTCGTACTAGCAATTGCTTCAACAAAGCCGGAAAGCTAGCAACTGCTTGAAATTTTTATTCATTTAATATTTCAGCAATTGCTTTTTCTTAAAGCAGTTGCTTGTTCATCTTTTGCTTTTGGTAATAAGCAATTGTTCACTTTTTATTCATCAGGCTCAATGTAGTGGATTGATTGTAAATAACTCTAGAGATGTGTACGTGTTGAATTTCTTCGTAGCAATTTGTTTATCTACGATAATTTCTGATGTGTTTAATGACACCAGTTGTCTAATTATAATAAAGACGAAATGTCAATTATATCATTAACGTCGGATAATTATGACCTTTGCAGTTTTAAATGAACCGATGTTTCTGCTGGAATACGTGCCCGACGTAACTGCTTGCAACATACAATAATTAAGAGCAACGTTGATTGCAAACCTTCTTAAGTCATGTTTATTTACATCTAGACAGTCAGTAACTAGTTTTTGTCCGAGTTCAGGTGACTGACTCGCAATGCTGTAACTCGCTATTTAGTATTTTGCCGTCCTGCGAAAGTTGCCGTGTTTCTGAAAGCATCTGCACCGTATCTTGAACGAATGCAGAACAATCTGTAACAATTCGGTGGTTTTTCGTCGGTCCTGACCATGATAATTAACGAAAAAAAGTGCCCCACTAATTTTCGAATCTCAAACCTCCGAACTGTAGATAATAATTAATTCCGATCGCGCGGACAAAAAATCGGCGTTTTCCTTTCTCGAAGTAATTTTTTTGCCGAATAGCGGTTTGATCGAATGCTACAAGCAAACGGTTTTAAATGTCGTTCGGTAAAAATATTATGCGAATCGAGTGTGAATTTTGTTCGCTGTTTTGCTCAGGTGAGTAGAAATGTTTTCTTATTTTCATCATTAATTTGCAATCGATGTTTCGTCAAATTTGGGTCAGTGTTTCTTGTGGATCGTATAATAAAAGAAACCAGGATGTTAGTTATAATGACAGAAAATCCGCTCTTATTTTTTAAATTTATTTAAAAACAGTGTTTTTTTTTTATTACATACAGGCTGATACAAGAAAGACGTCTAAACGAATCCCTGTTGGATTTGAATGGTCAAAATATCAAATAATATGTCCAAAAAGTACTTTATTGTGTGTGTTTCCATGTAAGACAGCTGTCAACTGTTCTTACATTAAATGACTCGTTATAATTATTGGGAGTTTTTTTTCTGCATTCAATGATGTGCTGCAATTGACGCTTATTTTGAAATTAATTAAAAATAAAGAGCAAATATGTGAATTTATTTTTGAAAGGCGACATTTGTCACAAAATCAAGTGATCATGGATGATTACGAGTAATTGTAACAAATGCTGTTTTTGGATTTATAGGCCCTGCAATATAAATCATTTTTTTCAAACTTGCTCTAGAGGATGATTCGCTACATCCTTTACATAATTCTTCTGTATACACCTGGATGCTTGATCTTATATCATGAATGATTGTGGACTATTATAAACTTTATAATTTTTTCTTGTTTCTATGGACTTTCATTCATTTCTTTTAATATGACGTTTTCTTAATTACTAGGAACCCATTTTAGATAAAATGTATTTCTTTAGTTTTTAAGGTTTTATGATTTTTTGCGAATCTTTTCGTTTATTAGAAATACAGTCAAGGCTCCCTAACTCGTACTCCTATAACTCGAAGTTGCTTGCTGTCCCCTGCAGTTGCCTAGCGTTTCGCATTGATTTTTCGCTCTTTATCTCGAATTTCTATAACTCTAAAATTTCTATAACTCGAAAAATTCTGTATCTCGAAATAAATTTGACGAAGAAAGGACTCACAAAGCTCTATAACTTTAATTTTTACGACAAATCCCCACCTTTTCATGTTTCCAGCGACGCTGCTTGTGGGAATCCCCTTCTTCGGATCTGAGACAATAATGCTACGCTGTTCAGTTTAGTGTTTTAATTAATTTGATCGTGTTGTCTTTCCGTCAACTTAAAAGTCAACAGTTCAACAAAAGCTTGAAATTAACAAAAAAGTTGAAAGTGGTGTCAAAAAGGAAAATATTGCTGAAGAATACAAAATACCAGCAAGTACAGGGTGACTACGCGAGAATTCCTACCTCCTCCTAACTCCTTTATTTTTGATTTCAGGAAAAAATGTTTAATACAAAACTTATAGGGACTAATTCTAAGCTTCTCTGTGTGCTCACAGAAAAACAATTGATGGCCGGATAAACGAGATATAAACAAAACTTAGTTTTTTTTTAATGGAACACCCTGCATATTATTACGATTTTCGATTCTAAATTATATTCTACTGGGACCAAGTATATAATAAAACCAATAATATAGAAGATGTCGATAAAATATTTCCTATTTAATTTATTTTATTTTTGAATTTTAGAAATAGAAAATTTGAATAATGATCCCTTTACACGAAGAGATGTGATTCAAAACATGTTAAAAAGATTTACACCTCCTGTAAAAAAAAATTGAAGATGCTTTGAATATGTTTTGCGTTAAATTTTCAGTAATTTTTTAAAGTTCAATTTTTCCGAAATATTTTTCGTTTCTAGTTAAAAAGTTAATTTCTAAAAAACATATAAATCAGTTTAATATGCTACTGGTAAAATTTTATTTAATGTTATTTTATTTAAAATCAAAACTTCATTAATTTTTTTGAGCATCCGACGCTCAATTGTTTGCTGTGAATATCTGTAGCAGTACTGAAATAAATTCTACAACTCTTTTTATCCTTTTATCTATCTGTTGAAGTTCCCGCGAATACCTCCAGTGCGATTCGTGTTCGAGAGATGCTGTCCTCTGTGCTGTCCAGACGAACAAAAGAAGGGTACATCCTTCCGGGAATCGGCGGCAACGATTCGAACGTACACAGTGTAGTTTAAGAAAGTGCAGTTTGCATGCTGCCATTATTTTTCTCTTATATATTGTCAATTAATTGTAACCATCCTCGAACCTCGTCAATACTATCTAAAACCAAATATAAAAAATATTAAGCAGGAATTATTTTATAGACACCTTCTACATTATAAGCTTTATTATACATGTAGTCCCATTCGAATTTTATTTCGAATCGAAAAACAGGATGTGTCGATGACGAACTTCTCTTGCTTGGAGATGTCGGCACTGCTTCACCACCCACGGGTTGTAAGGCCGTATAGGTTTACTTTTAATTATTTGGTGACAGTTTTAATGAAAATCACGCAGTTTTAAAATTACTATTTATTACACAAATAAAAAACAAATTAACACTGCACTAGATCTCCTACGACAGTAATATATACGAAGCAAGGTAAAACTAAAGTAATGTAAAATAACCGAACGCGACTTGATATGTTACAAAAATTGTGTTATGTAACGTTATATGTTGCGTTACATAACTTTGTGTGTGTACGATCTACTTAAGATCGAACGTTGCGAAATGATGCGATGATCAACAATGATCAAGAAAAATGATGATGTGTTGTGTGTGTTACAGAATATATACTCTACAAAGAGAGGGGAACATAAAGAACAACTAAAGTGATTCACGGAAATTAATAAAATCAGGAACATGGGTGATTTCTAACCGTGAATAATTCGAAGAAGTTCACAAGGTGGTCGAAGGAAGCTTAATGGATTTGATAATGCACTTGAATGCTTGTGAAACTAGATGAGCGAGTGTCTTCCGCGAAGGTAAAAACATGGTAATCCTTCGATGCAGGTGTGGGACGTTTTATGCGTGTCGCACGTGTATTATCTAATACGGAGAAATTAAGAGGTATGAGATTAACAAGCAACCTGCGTTCTAACAAGGGTAGAAGCCAAAAAATGGATAAGATTTAAACTACGAGGAATCAGACACTAGATATGTCATATTTGTTCGTAGAAAATCTGGAACTTAAGTTGTTGCACTTAAGTGATTTGATGTTCAGCGTATTCGAATAAAAAATAATAGATTTTTATGTGTTAGATTAATATTAAGTGATACGCAGAAAGGTAAAGCCAAAAATTCCAAATGAGATTTACTCGGAAGGACTGTCCGACGATGTGAAAAATGCGTAAATATTTTTATGGTGATTAAACTAAGTATTCTATAAATGTATGATCCTAAACAGGATGTTTCATTAAAAAAAACTTATGTTTAGTTTATATCTCGTTTATTCGACCATCAATTGTTTTTCTGTGAGCACACAGAGAAACTTTGAATTAGACCCTTTAAGTTTTGTATTAAGCATTTTTTTCCTAAAATCAAAAATAACAGAGCTAAAGGGGGTAGGAATTCTCGCGTAGTTACATGTCTCATGACTCAAATTAAATCTCAGGTCCCTTGGCAGTTCGAGTTACGGCGCTTCGACTGTAGAATCGTTTAGCCAAATTTTATTTCGCCTAAATTACCTTCTTTCAATTTTTTCACCTATTGCAACTTTTTCCAATGTAATTTGTTTTTTTTTTTTCATTTAAATAATTCCTTTTTTTTCAGAAAAATGGAATTTTTTGTATGCAAAAGGGATTTTTCTTATTATTGACACCTTCGAACATAAATTTAAAATAGGTTACAAATTTTTTGTTATGGAGTTTCTTTCTAATTAAGTGGAGTAAGCTTTGATATAGATTGACGAGCTATCATTTGTTTCGTTCAAATCTCAAAGCTGTCATGTTTATTTGTCAGTAACTTTATTTTGAACGTTTGTATTATTTTGCATTGATTCATCCTCCATTTACATTAACATATTTGAATTCTAGTCGATTCAAATTCACTTAAAAATAACTGATTGCATTCCATTGGAAGTTATTCAGCTAACGATAAATGATAAAGAAGTGACTGAATTCCTATTCCCTCACCCCTACTGATCAAGCTGGTTTTTACAATCAATATTCCGTTTGGTGTCATACATATTTTGAGGTTATGTTAATTTAATTTTAAAATATTATTCCTTTAAGAAATTTTCTGTCGCTTCAAAATCAATTCAGTTGAAAATCAAATCAATTTGATTTTGGATGAAATGAACTTAATTGGAAGACGGTTATTGTGAAAAATGTCAAGAGAGGACAGTGTTATCTCCTGATTGTTATTATTACGTAGTTAGACGTTAAGTTAGCCCTAAATAAGTCTTTAACTTTATGAACCAATATTTTGGAACGTCTACGAAGCGTATTTTAGAATGACAATTCGTCATCAAGATAAGTGGTGGATTCCGCATGTTTATTGTGGCCCCTGTCGTTCAGTTCTCAAAAGTTGGTATCGCGAAAATATAAGACAATTGTCTCGCAAGTTCCAAAATATGGAGAGAACCCACAAAGCATTTAATAGATTGTTATTTTTGTTTAACGGATCTCGGAAAATATAAAAAACTAATAAATATCCTGAAAGTTCTGTTGCGATTGGTTGGAAGTGACTGTTAGGATATCTACACGATTAAAAAAACATGAAAAATGTAACTAAATTTTCGATGCCATAACTAATCCTTTTAGTGAAAATAATCCCAGCTGACGTGAAAACAAAAATATCTTCTTGATAAATTTTGGTGAGGACCTTCATTTATTTTTAATAATAATTTTGAAATTGGTAAGCTAGATTTTAATAATTGATAGTTCGGATGGTGAAATATTTATATATCCAAAGCCGACTTCCCATAGTGTGTGTTTTGACGAATCGTACCTTGGATGGCGGACGACCGTAAAAGAGCTCTTCCCACGGTTTGTATTGGTTCGCGCCGATATGCTCGGAATTTGCTATTTCAAAATATAACGGCAGAAATCGCATATTATCGTCTCTTAATTGAGTTTTGATTCTGTTCCAAGCATCGTATATCGCTTGTGACATTTTTATTTTTGTTTTCCGTTGTTAATTAGTTCCAACACGGGGGCTCAGTTTCATCAAGATTTAAAAACTTGAAAATTAAGTTACTTTCCATTATACAGTGTGTCCCCGGATGGACGTATTGTCAGAGTTGTTTGTTGGGCTATTACCATTGTGCGGATTCTTCTTATCCTAGCTTTGCATAGGAAGGTAAGATGGTTCTCTTCCTTGGCAAGTTTGTTTTCGGTCTTTCCTAGTAGTCTGAAAGACCTACTCACTTCGGATCTAAACCAAACTCGATTGGAGTTTGGAAATGGCGGCGGATTCGACTTAACTACTTATAGTTTTGAAAATGGAATTTTTTCCGAAAGATGTCAACTAGTCAACCCAATCTATGTGATGCTTGTACAATAAACGGATATGGAAACTTAACCTAGAAAAAATTTTATAGTGACTTGAGGATTCTCCTTCGTTGAAATTTTTTCAGGATAATTTATATTTTTTCCTGTCACTAATCTCATGGATAATCCTTTGAAGATAAACTTTTTGCTGAAGACGTCCCTATAAAATTAATCTAATAGAGAACGAGGAGGCCATTTAATAGGACCAAACTGTCCAATCCATTTATTAGGAAAATGTGTATTTAACCACTCCCTAATTCGAATTGCTCTATGAGCAGGATAACCGTCCAGTTGAAAATGAAGCGCCTATCCTCTTTGCAAGTTTACCTCATCCAAAGCAGGAGGTAAGAAGTTTTCCAACATTCTACGTATGTGTTCTGATTTACAGTTCCATGGAAAAAATACTAGATTTTATTGTACTATGCCCGCCAAAAAAAATCTGGGACACGTAACATGTCCTATTCTAAATATGACGAGTTATTTATTGTTGCTATGATGTATTCGTCCGTATATTTATTTCTGCACTTTTACGGTACCGTAGAAACAAGTTTAAAGTTGCATTCAAACTAATAAGATAACCCAAAAATACCTGTAAAGACTTATTCTAAATTTTTTTGGAGGGCACACACATAAAAGCTTTTGGGATTAATTGTAATCTGCCCATTCGGTGTTAAATATGGATAAAGTTTTATCTGAAAAGTTGTTAATCTTCGTCGAATTTGGCGTTATTGTTCTCTTTTTCCGACTAAATTGTATCTAAAAGCGAGTCTTTATTCCAACAAGGATAAGCTTAACTTTGCTCTGTTACATACGTTTAAATGGTAAACATCCTAACTCCGTTTTTCGTAACTCCGCAAACGGGTGGACGCGAGGGAACACCGAAAAAGTATTCCCTGGCGTCCAAAAAGTGTTAGAATTAACTCCAGATTTTTATCAGTGCATAGTACATTACCCCACACCAAACACTAACTAACGCTGGCTATTTGTTATAATTCGAAAATTCAGATTTTCTTCTGAACAATATCTACAGTTTTGACTTCTAACGAATTCATTTTTTGTGAATGTTGCTTCATCAGAGAAAACAATGTTTCTGTAAAAATATCTGTCCATCATAATACGTTCTCCCATCAACGAACAAAATTCTAAACGAAGCTCTTCATCGCCTCTTTCAAGTATATGTAGTATCATTGGTTTGTAAGGCTGAATTTTATTTTTCGATAGAATTTTCCGTAAGTGGCTTTTACTGACAGACAGATCAAGTGCCCCTTTTCGCGGGCGTATGCGAGTTGGGCCACAAACACAAAGATAATCTCCTAATAGCAAAATATAGGGATTAGCAAGATGGGTGAGTTGGGCCGAAATGGTAATCTAGTATTATAGGTTTTCTTTTGAAGGAGGGGGGACGGGGATGTGATGACAAGGTGATAAATAAAATCCTAGTAATTGTCTAATTAGTTTGTTATTGTCAGTGAGACCAGTAAGATCCTAGCAGACGTCTGTAGTGTTCTTATCGAATTAAAAAAAATGGAAGGTGATACAACGAAATCAATGTTAAGTGAAAAGGGATATAAATTGTTAGTGGTCAATAATTATAAATTTTCTAAGGCCAATGTGTCTAAAAGTGGAAAGATTCGTTGGAGATGCTGCAATCGGAAGTGTGGTGCAAAAGTTTATTCGCATATTTCGGATGAGAATAAATTAGTTGAAGCTAATTCAATTCATAATCACGAAGCTGATGCGTTTATCGAAAGGCAAATTGTCAGCAATTCTATAAAAAGAAAAGCTGTAGAGGATTTAACAGAAAAACCGTCGAAAATTATTCACCTAGAATTAAAGTCTAACCGCGCTGAAACTTTAACTGTGAACGACATCAATTATATAAGGAAAAATTTATATGTGGCTAGAAGAAAAATCCAGCCAACACTCCCTAAAAGTCAAGAAGAAGTTATAAGTGCTGTGAAAAGTTTAAATTTAATAACTAACAAAGAAGAGAATTTTCTTATGTTTGTGGACGAATCGAAAAAGCTGATAATTTTCTCCTGTTACACTAATTTACATTTTCTGTGTAATGTCAATACAGTGTACATGGACGGTACATTTCAATTTTCTTGTAAGTTCTTTTATCAAATGTTTACAATACATGGGTTCAAAAACGGCTATTATGTACCGTTGGTGTTTGGTTTGCTACCTACTAAAGCCAGTGAGTGTTATTTAGATTTTTTTACGAGTATTAAAAACAAATGTGTACAATTAGATTTAACTTTCGACCCAAAAGAAATTGTAATAGATTTTGAGATTGCTACACACAATGCATGTAAAATTATGTGGCCACAGGCGAATATTATTGGCTGTAGATTTCATTTATGCCAAAACTGGTTCAAGAAAATTCAATCTTTAGGCCTAGTAACAGAATATAAAGACAAGAATTCTAATTTAGGAAGTTATTAAAAGATGTACTTTGGACTTCAGTTTCTAAATGCAAACGAGATTAATAATTTTTTTTGCAACGAATTGTATTATTTAATGCCACAAGACCCAAGAATTGTAGAATTTAGGGATTATGTATATAATTATTACATTAAGGATAACGCACTATTTCCTCCATCAGTATGGGCAAGTGACTGTAATACGTTATATCGTACCACGAATGCATGCGAATCTTTCCATTCTAAATTTAATGCTAGTTTCTATTCTCCACATCCAAATATTTTTCAAATTATCAATACCCTATTAAATCAACAAACTGAAATTTATATAAAAATTAGAACTGCTCAAACATTAACGAAAAAAATCAGACCAGAAATAGAACGTAAACAAAATTACATTAATGAAAAAATTTGTGAATATAAACAAAATATTATATCTAGATTTCATTTTGTAAAATTAGTTTCGATTAAATATTATCCTTAAGAAACTGTTATTATATCTCTTTTAATATTGCATTAATTATTATTGTAAATATTTTGTTAATATAAATAAACTGTTTATTTCTTCTTTGTCTATTTCTTTAATCGTTTAATCCCTACCCTTGTTAAATTGTGGCCCAACTCACCCGTAAGATTTATGGATCACCTGCTGTTGTGGCCCAACTCACCAACGCCGCCTTTTCGCAACGATTTCTTCGGGAAAGTTTCAGATAGATCAAGTGCCCTTTTTCATAACGATTTCTTCGGGAAAGTATTTACAGATTCATGCCCGATTTCTTCACCTCCTGGTAAATTTACCTGTCAGGTATTATTCTTGGAAACAATTGTATCGATAATAGTTTCCGAGGATACTTCCTGGCAGATAAGTTTATCCGTAGGTGAAGAAATCGGGCCTCAAAGCGATTAATGTAGCGGTTTTATTTTCGTCATGAATTTGCTTTTTCCTCTTCATATCTGTTATAGTGATATTTCCTATTAAAAGGTTCAATTGGAAAGCGGGATGACACTTCACCTATTGCGTATCATTTTACTAAATAAATTCTTTGCTCTTGAGATAAGATTTTTCAAACATTGACTGACAATTGTCTGACTGACAATTGTCAACAAATTTGTTGACATGAAGTAAATCACTTGAGTTAAATCTCAGTTGCATTTGTTGTCATAGATAACTGCGATAATCATGTTAGCTACTTATTACTCATAATGACGATAAGAAAAATCAATATTAAGATACATCGTTTAGATTAGATATTTGAGCTTCTTTTGAAATTACAAACATTTTTTTCCAGCAATACTTTTATTGTTTTCAAATAAAAGGTACTTTATTCTTTACCAAATTTCACGTTGTCTCGATTTCTATATGTTATTTCGAAATTTTGGTAATTGCTGAGGACTCGCTAGAAAAAGCAAAACTTTTTATGAAGAATGACTTCTTTTTTCACCATGTACGATGCCGCACAGCCACAGACGACATTTTTCCCACAGTGCAATGATGCGGGCTCGTCCGTGAAAACGCAACATGGGAAGGCAACTTAATAAAGTCTAGTATTGAAATACATATTTTAATTTTCAAAAAAATTGAAATGACTTTCCGTCCCTGTCTACATATAAGTAATATTAATTCCGCTAAACCTAAATAATTTTGTGTACCTTCGTAACGTATGTACTTACATACATGTTACGAAGTATCTACACTTTTACCATCAATCAGTTGACCTTAATAGTTCATTAGATTACTATTTCAAAACATTAGGTGCGTTTCCCAAACTGAATATTAAATTTCATAATGGACTGAGCGGATTTCAGCATAGTAGTTACCAATTTCATACACTAGATTAGCCAATACATTAAAAACAGCCAGTGGTCTGATCATACTTTCAGATTGTGCAGAGTTGTGATCAAAAAATTAAATCTCACATCAAGTAAGCAATTTAAAACCTTCACATCCTTCACAATGAGATTCGAACAGAAACCATGAATAATTTCTAACAAACGCTACTTAACGGACTCGATTGAATAAAAATCGAATGTGTAACACGGTGTGAAGGAATTGTTCCGTTAACGCCTTAATTAAGTTACCACTTGCAATATTGATACCGTTACGTTGGTCTACAAATTAGCATCATCCCACAAATCTACGAACTGTGAAATTACAGCGGTAACTCTGAGACACTTTTACTCTTTGTCGTGATTCTTGCGCACACATTCGAAATATTTCGTCACGTTGCTCAACACAATGCAGCTTTCAAACCACTTCTGCTTGATTTAGTTTTTACCAGGTAGGCTTCCTCTAACTTCGCTATCGGAGGCCGAATTGCCCTATTCCAACGTAATGAAGTGTTTTTATGCAAAAAGAAAGTTTTTATCTTGACTTGACTTAATTTATGTCAGCGATATTGCTTAATTGGTGGCAGTTAAGCGTGATGAATGGCTTAATTTTATAATAAGAGCGCGCTCTTTTCCTCTACATTAATTTTAAGAAAGCGCAGAAATCCTTCGTAATGTGAAGTATCAGTTTTCTTTATTTGGTCTTCATTCACTGAAGGAAACTGATCTTATATAACAAAATCGTTACTTACTGCTTTTAAAGAACTTGAGTATACATAATCGAGTAATTAATCTTCATCCATTATGCATATGTAACTGCACAAACCCTTTCGCTACGACTTCGTGTCAGAGAATGTTTTGAACAAACAAACTACACGAACTGTATTTGTTTTACCAAAATTGTTGGCGAAAAATAACGACTCCGCCAAACAGTAACGTCTGACAAACTTCATTACCGCAAGAACCTCTTGGGACCAATGCCTTGTTTTTTGAAGACACCGATATTTCCAATGTTTTGAAGAACAGTTTAAACAGCAACATCCTACGATCGTTTTTTGACCTAGAATTGCATTAGGATTTACAAATTGAAGCCAGTTTGCTACATAATAAGTCATTTCATACAAGGCGACCATGCATGCTGTCAGAGCAAAATGAAAGTTTTAAAACGATTTGCAACAAAATTTGTCCAAATTTTATAGTTTAAGTGCCTACAAAATTTTTTATGCCTTTTTTATGCCTAAACGGAATCATTTTTTCATACCTAATTTTTATAAATTATGTTTGCTGTGTGTGAAAATATTTACTTGCTTTCCAAACTAGTTTAAGGCATACAGACATTAGCTTTTGTAAGTAATTACTTGTCCATATAGAAAACTGTCCGCGTGCCCTAAAATCACTTGTTCTTTAATACACTATTACGTCTACAGATCATTACGACTCGGAAAATAATATAACGTGTGTTCTGTTTTAATACCACAAGGGGTGGCTATGGAAAATATAATTCATACCTTAGCACCATTCCTGTATACTTCAACAACGTTTAAATTTTTAGGTCAGATTCTTTAGATGTCAGAAATGGTGAAGTGGTAACTCCCTGCAGGTGTATGAATCAAGCAACAACATGAAATTTCTTTTCCAGAGCCACCCCTTATGGCATTTAAAAAGAAACACACGTTATTATTATATCACCTGGTAATTTTGGTTTCAATGACAACGAATAATCTTGTTGTTTAATCTGCAAAACTTTGAATCGTGTATAAATGACTCCTTTGATTACATTTTGATGTAACGTAACTTATTTTTTTTATCCACTTGATACGTGGGCTGCTAGAAAAGTTTCTGGAAACGGTATAAAAAACGCAAATGAAATTTGGTAAACGGTATCATTGTTTTTCGAAGTATTCGCCTTTGACGTCAATACACTTTTGCATACGCTCGAACCAATTTCTAAAGCACGTTTTCCACTCTAGAGATGGTACCTCAGAAACCAGTGTCCGGAATGTTTCAACCGCTGCTTCAGCCGACGAAAATCGCTCACCACGCATTTTATTTTTGATATTGGGAACAAAAAGAAATCATTAGGTGATAAATCAGGTGAATATGGACAATGAGTCATTAATTCAACATTTTTGTTGGACAAAAAATCAACTGTTTGACGGGTTGAGTGAGAGCTGGCGTTGTCATGATGGAGAATAATTCGTCGATTTCGATTGTTTCTTCTTATTTGATCGATGACTTCCGGCAAACAAATTGCAGTATACCAATCAGCATTCACGGTTTTTCGATCCTCTAAAGCCACGGTTGCTACATGTCCAGTTAAACCAAAGAAACAAACATTTGCTTCGCAGCACTGCGTGAACGGACAACTTTTGTTGGTTTTGGTTCATTTTGAAATACCCAAACGGTAGATTGTTGTTTACTTTCTGGGTCGTACGAATAGATCCACGTTTCGTTACCAGTAACGATGTTACAAACTAAATTTGAACAACCTCCATTGAATTTCTTGAGCATTTCTTCGCACCATTTGACACGACCCTGCTTTTGCGCTTCTGTTAAATTGTGTGGGATCCAACGACTGCAAAGCTTTCGTACGTTCAAATGATCATGCAAAATTTGGTGTATTGCTTTCATGTCAATGGGTAAGGATGCTAGAATCTCATGGTATGTCACATGTCGATCTCGTTCAAGCATTTCACGCACAGCATCTACATTGGTGGCAACAACAGATGTTGATGGACGACCTTCACGAAATTCATCACTGAGAGAGGTACGTCTACGCTGGAATTCGGCAAACTAATTATAAACACTGCTCTTTGATGGTGTTTCATCTCCAAAAGCCAAATGAAGCCGATCGAGGCATTGTTTCGGCGTTAGACCACATATGAAATCGTAAAAAATCATGGCACGAAAATTTTCACGCAAGATTTCCATGTTTACACAAAATAATTTTTTCTCCAACGCTGTACAAACAAAACTAGTTCACTTGGATAGGAACTGTCAATAGAATTATAGGCGAGAAACGTCAAATTTTTCAAATATGACAAATAATTTTAGACCTACTAGATTCCAGAAAATTTTCCAGCAGCCCACGTAAGGGCTTCAATAACATTTATTCGACAAATGCTTCCTCAACATGTAATCTCAGGTTACGTCGATGTCCCTTGACCCCCACATTCAACAGGTTTGTTTGCGATTTTTTTCTTTGAGGTTACCACCGCAAATCGAAAGTCCATGTTCGATATCCTGGTACAGTAGATGATGTGAAAGTTAATCATGTTTTTAATTGTATATTCTCAAACTTATCTCATGAGAAAAAACAAATGTGGTTTTGCTTTTTAAATGATGTAGCATCATTACCATCTGGAAGTTCATAACTTTCTTCGCTCAATATTAAAATTTCTAGCTAAGGTTTTACTGCCTTTAATGCACATATTTATTGTTTACTATGGTTTTGGCAGTAACCATGTTTTTTTTTCCAAATGTATGATCAATGGTTTTAACACTCACAAACTTCACGTTCACATTTCAGTTTGCACAAAAATGCAGATCAAATTAATGTAACAAATTAAAACATAACAACTGTCTAGATTAATTTTTTTATAGTAGAGATTGTACTCGAAAGACAACATAATAATATGCTTTTGTGTTTTCTTCATGTAAATGAAATTCTAAAGGATAAATTACAGTTACAGATTTTACGTTTCTTATAAAACTAACTGTGCACATAACACGTTTATCTGAATAATCTTTAAGTGACTTGCTCACCTTTGTTAATTTTCTTGTTAACTGATTAAATGATGGATATTATTTTACTAGATAATTATCGCACTTAAGTTTTCCACTCGTTTCTTTATTTTTAGTTTTACAGTTGTTTGAAAAAAATTATAGTGCTGAGATTAAAGTAATAATTAAATTATATTTATTTTTAATGAATCTGCCTCAACTTCTCTTAACTCGTTGTTAATTATGAATAATTTTTTATTGAAATTTATTGTACATTTCGGAATATTGGAACTGTTACCTTTAAAAGGCTGTATTAGAAATACAATTTCTACAAATAAAATTTTATAAAATGTACATGAACATAGTCTTTTATTATACGGTGTGAATAAAATCGATTACGTACTTGAAATTATTTTTAGCAAACCTTAAAATATACATTCTGATTTAATTAAAGTATTCGAAAATAACAACAATAACGAATTTTTTTTAGTTTTATTGTTTTGTTTCAACTTTTTTTGTAGACTACAACGGTAAAGGAGGCTGTGGTTTAAGAAATAATTGAAAATGATCTCCGCCCACAATAATTTTATATCCGTAGCTTTTATTAGGATGATTTGTTTTTAGATCTTCTTAAGTGCTTTTAAGTTGGTAGCTTACTGAAGATGGTAGATGAAATACGTATCTACGGATATAAAGTTATTGTGGGCGGAGATTAATTTCAATTATTTTTTTTGTAGATTTGGACATATCAAATATTTAGTCTCCTATAAAAATTATTATTAGATACATAATAGGAATTTATAATATTTTTTAAATAATTTTATGGCTGTTAATTTTAGGAATGACTTAGTTTTCCTATTATTTAAAGAGAAAATATAAAAAAGATAGACTAACATTAAAAGCTGATGTACTGCATATAAAAGTAAAATAAATAATTATTTCGGAAAATCAAAAATAACAATTCTAATTTATTTCATTTTAATAAAATTCTTAATAAAGTTCTTTCATTTTTTTAAATTTCTAAAATGAAGATTTTAAAGGAAAAAACTCTACGCTTTCTAGGTTTTAATCTGAAATGAATTGCTAAAAAATATCAAAAATTATTTTAGTCAATTGAGTAACAAATTTTAGGTTTTCAATTTTCTTTCGTGCTGTTACAATTAATATTACACGTTTCAACGCCAATTACATTTTGTGTAAACTTTTAATCCTTCAAATTTTTTCTATTTTAATTTTATATTTTTGTTAATTTACAAACTGAAGATTTAATTTTTATGTTTAATGAATTAAATTAATTAACTAAGCTGAAACAATAGCTCTTTGAAAATAAGATCAGAATGTTGAATCATCACTAGAGATCGGAATTATATATTTTGAGGTTATCATGTTTTTTTCGGCTTGTTCTATGTGCGTCATCGTAAAGAACTCGTGTAAATCAATATGCAAGTCGGGACGCTCGTAAAATGATTTTAAAAAGGATTGCGCGGTAAAATCGAATTAAAAATAATTTTTTTTTCTTCACTTGTCCTCTTCTTGATGACTTCAAAATATATGATTCCGATATCAGTCATCACAATACCATCACGGGACGGCGGCCAGTGATGTTTTTTTTTTATTTATTCATATAATACAGTATGACGTATTTATACAGAATTACCTGTACATCTCCAGATGGTACTTAGGTTTATATTAATCGACAGTAGATCTTTCGATATGGAGAAATCCGATTTTTAAGCGAGGAATTCAAATTGAGGATGTTCTTTCAAGAAAACTACTTTGCCCTAACTTTTTATTTTTTACATATTTTGTCAAAAATTTGCGAAGGAAATATTCTTTAGATTATTTGACATAAAAAAAGGTTGTATTATATTGCATTTCGGTAAACTCAACCGTTTTGGAGTAATTGAGGTTTAAAAGTTCGTATGCATCTATTACGTAATGTAACGTAATTTGTTGTTTCCGGTTGGAACCGCGTCTCTCTTCGAATTTCTTCTACTGCCAACGTTTCGTTCTCCATTGCAGAAGAACTTCTTCAGGGCCGCTGCTGTAGGTGGTGTTGATGCTGCTAGTGCTCTTGCTGCTGCTTCTTGTAAGGTATTGGGGGCCCCCATTAACTTGAACCGTGATAATGGCTTCTACCTTCACAATACATGGAAACATCTCACTACGTATCCGTCACCCACCAGCAGACCAATCCCTGCCCACCGTTCCACACCGCTGCCCCAACCGATCTTTATAAATACCACGACAACGTCGGCAGTAGAAGAAATCCAAAGAGAGACACGGTTTCAACCGGGAACCAGGAATTCGGAATGTATTCGGAAATTTATTTACAAATAATTACCACCATAATTAGAGCATACACCTCTATTGTTTCACTAACTGATGTACACCCTGCTCATTGAATTCTCGTGGCCGCTAATTGAAAAATTCTTTTACAGCGTTTTGTACCTATTTACCTTTTAACGCTTTTTTCAGTAACCCAAAGATTGGAAATAGTAAGGCGATATATCTGGACTGTAGGGTGAATGCTCTAAAAATACTCCATTTCTTCTTTTACTGACTTGGCGACATAAAGCGAAGCGTTGTCGTGAATCAGAATAACGCCACGTGAAAGCTTCCTAGGACATTTCGTCCTCGTACTTGATGAAGCTTGTTCAGATATTCATTGTACAGGTTTGTATCGATATTCACTCTTTATTTGTTAAACTATGAACAGTGGTTCTTCAAGGTCAAGAAAGATAGCGTTAAAAAGTTAAACATTTTGAGTCAGACGCAGAAGTTCAAAATGCTGTGAAAAAATTCTTCAATCAGCAGCCACAAGAATTCCATGATAAAGGTACAGTCGTCATCAAGCTAATCGAGTCTGATTGGTAGTTCTGTAACCCTTATTACCATGTCAATAAGGGCGCAGTTAGCTTACAGCGGTCTCGGTTAGGATGATCGCTACAGTACATCGGTACATCGGTCGGGGTATGAATTGTGGTACTAATGATATATGAATAAATTCCTCAATAATTTTTTTGTACACCAAGGATGGGTTTCAATTGAATACACTACACTAATTCCTCTATCACGGCTGCTTTCTAAAAAATATTAACCAATGAAATTCATATTAATGATACAATAATGAGTAACTATATGCTATTGCGGGACGTTTTTAGAAAGTCTTCCCTTCACTTTTCTTTTATATCGGAATTTAGAACATTTCGAAATCAACGTCAAACAGTAGTCAGGAAGCATCTTACTATTCCATAGGACGGACTGGTACTGGTAGTTTTAAAA
The DNA here is from genome assembly GCA_036172665.1 of Prosopocoilus inquinatus. NCBI lineage: Eukaryota > Metazoa > Arthropoda > Insecta > Coleoptera > Lucanidae > Prosopocoilus > Prosopocoilus inquinatus. The sequence goes on from CM069870.1 coordinate 51,656,309, forward strand.
TTTTGAATGAGGAACTGGACGAATGGCAGAAGACAAATTAGGATAAGTAATTTTATGCTTATTTTTGCTGGAAAACCCAAAAGTCTTGGTGCAGCAAAAGTAACATTTTGTCAAATAGTCCTTTTGTCCACGTCAAAGCATAGGCTTAGCAAATGACATAGAAATGCTCTTACCATGTAACTAGTTCCTTAAAGTAACAGCACATCCTGCACAGCAATTGTCAGGAGCCCAATGATCTTGGTTTTTTAATTTTTTATTTAAAATAAATAAAATATTGTCCATGCTGATGAACAGTGAATTCTCCACATACATAACAAAAACTGTTGGGATCATTTACACACACACGAGAGGCTCAAGATTGGTGAAACTGATAATGCTTCTAGCAGGTTCCCATTTAAACATGTAGTTTGAAATTTCTCTTCCCCTCCTCCACAAAAGTAAATCGTGACAGTGAAGTAAATAAAGAGTTTTAATCTGTCTACTACAGCTTAATCTAATTCAATAAAAATAGAATCAATTCTGTGGTCCTGTTGATCATATAATGCAAAAACCTGGTTAATATGCTCAATGGAATTTTTTACGTGCGTGACGTACTCAAACTCTCTCCTCAGGATAAAGGCAATCTTGTAATACACAGTCCAGCTCTACCAACTTCGGTATGGCCATATGCGTCCCTCTCTATCTTTCATGGTTTTTCAATGAAGCTACCTTTATCTCTTCGAATTCTCTATAAGGTTTATAGTGCATTCTAAGAGTGGAACGCGCTGTAGCATTACTATCATAAATTGACTTAAATTGAGTTGAATAAGCCGTTTGCAGGATTTTGTGTACTCATATTCGTGACTCTTAATTCGTTGATTTGATTGGTTTCAGAGGAAAGAGGAGAATGATTGAAGGATTATGACAGAAACAAGTTGATATGTTAAATCCCTTTCGGACATGCCCATTAGCATGAGAATATTTTCATAGTTTCTATTAACTTTAACGACTGAACGGTCCAAGTGGTAAGGGACCGGCCTTGCAATTTTAAAGTCGTAGGTTCGCACCGCGCTCGAAATATTTCTCTAAGATGGTCGGTACTCACTTCAGGTACCCTTCAGTATTGGGGTGAAAATCGACACTGCTACTCTCTTTAACGCAGCGAAATAACAAAGCCATGGAAAGCACTTTATACATTCCCGCTCCTGGGGATCAGAATGAGAGAGGTACACGTATCAGCGTTTAAGAAGAAAAAAGTTCTATTGACCAGTGTTATTAACCAATGTCATTCCTTCAATAATAGTTAAGTTATTTCTAATCAAATTTCGTTCTTTTTTGTGTGTGTCATGATTCATCAATGTTTTCAATGTGCGTTTCAAGGTTTAACAAAAAGTACTTCACTTTCGCCACTGGCCACAATTTCGTCATTACGTCATAAATTATAATACATATTACTTATTACTCGATGACAAGCTTTCTTTGTTATCCTGAAATTATTTTCGTAAATGAGGACCGTCTCTTTTAACATCAAGGATACTTGGGCAAGTAGGTAGTAATCCAAAGTATTAGTATGACCGTACAAATATTACTTTACGAAAAGAAAATATTTTCGTTTTCTAATGCTCTATTTTTGACAATCATGGAATTTAGCGACATTTTTAACAAAACAGACGTTTCAGGCTCTAATAGTAGCAGATTAAGCACCGAGAAAACAGTATTCTCTCCTGAGGTGTAAATATGTACTATTTTATTCACGACCGGGAATAGAAGAATCACAAGACAACAACTCTGAGGAATAAAAAATTGTAATAAATTCAAGATCACTTTTGGCAATTTAAATAGTTTGGGAAATTAGTAGTCGTTGAGATAAAATATTTAACAACACAAACTACGTTTGATCAGAATTAAAGTTTATTATCTGAAAGAAAAATTGCAGATGAAAGTACGAGCGCAGATCAATCAATCAAGCTGGATTCTATTTACTGCCCTCAAAATCAAGGAACTCTAAAGATGGTATCTCAGAAACGAGTGTCCGGAATGTTTCAACCGCTGCTTCAGTCGATGAGAATCGCTGACCACGCATTATATTTTTGATATTTGGGAACAAAAAGAAATCATTAGGTGATAAATCAGGTGAATACGGACAATGAGTCATTAATTCAACATTTTTGTTGGACAAAAAGTCAGCTGTTGACGGGCTGAGTGAGAGCTGGCGCTGTCATGATGGAGAATAATTCGTCGATTTCGATTGTTTCTTCTTATTTGATTGATGACTTCTGGCAAACAAATTGCAGTATACCAATCAGCATTCACGATTTTTCGATCCTCTAAAGCCACGGTTGCTACATGTCCAGTTAAACCAAAGAAACAAGCAATCATTTGCTTCGCAGCACTGCGTGAACGGACAACTTTTGTTGGTTTTGGTTCATTTTGAAATACCCAAACGGTAGATTCTTGTTTACTTTCTGGCTCGTACGAATAGATCCACGTTTTGTTACCAGTAACGATGTTATAAACTAAATTTGAACGACCTCCATTGAATTTCTTGAGCATTTCTTCGCACCATTTGACACGACCCTTTTTTTTGCGCTTCTGTTAAAGTGTGTGGGATCCAACGACTGCAAAGCTTTCATACGTTCAAATGATCATGCAAAATTTGGTGTATTGCTTTCATGTCAATGGGTAAGGATGTTAGAATCTCATGGTGTCACATGTGGACCTCGTTCAAGCATTTCACGCACAGCATCTACATTAGTGGCAACAACAGATGTTGATGGACGACCTTCACGAAATTCATCACTGAATGAGGTACGTCCACGCTGGAATTCGGCAAACGAATGATAAACACTGCTCTTTGATGGTGCTTCATCTCCAAAAGCCAAATGAAGCCGATCGAGGCATTGTTTCGGCGTTAGACCACATTTGAAACCGTAAAAAATCTTGGCACGAAAATTTTCACGTGAGATTTCCATGTTTACACAAAATTACTTTTTCTCAAATGCTGAACAAACAAAATTAGTTCACTTGGATAGGAACTGTCAATAGAATTATAGGCGAAAATGTCAAATTTTTCAAATATGACAGTTGATAAACGCTAACAATTCTAGACCTACTAGTTTCCAGAAAATTTTACAGCAGCCCACGTAGAACTTATCGGTTTAAATATATGCGTTCGCACTAAAACGCTTTTTTCAGTGTGAACAGAACTATTAAATCTAACATGTTCGTTCGTGCTAACAAGGCCTTAGTACCAATATAATGAAAACTCCATAGTGAGTCTGTCATCGCTTTTACTCCCTAGGGGTAGATACATTAATTCTCTCTCATTGTTTTTATTTTACATTTATTCATTATTTTTTTTTAATTAAAAAGAAAAAATTACGGTTGTTGAGTATAGTGCAGAAATTTTGTACAAAAAGAATTAAAACCATCCAAGTGCATCTTTGAATTGTTCGTGACTTTTACGCGATCGACTTTCACTGAAACTCAATCAATTGGGAATTTTGCAAGTTCGAATCGGTCACGTAACAGAATACTGAGCGATCGCTTTCGTCTAGTAAAATTCGTGTTTCATGGCGGGTAGGTGTAAGCGAATTGGCCCAAGGTCGGCATCGAAGGGGCCGCTGATCGGTTCCTACGCGCGAATGCATGTTTGATAAGTCACCGGTTTTGGCCCCCCTCAACACAATACTTTGAACTAATATATCATTTGTGTGTGTGAGTGTGCCACTTCATTGCCTTTCTCGCTTGCTGCTTGCTTGCTTTTTGCCAGTAGATGTCACACATGCACGGTTTTTCCAATTTAAATAAAAGTCGTTTTTTTTTTAAGAAAAACAAATCATGAATAAATAATTTCGTAATTGACATTATTTAATTAAGCTTCGAAAGTCTGCTCTGTTTCTTGTAGAATCGAACTCACCTTAAGTGCTGCAATTTGACATTTCAGGGAGCCTCGTAGCCAGAGGTCTTAAGTGTCAAGTTTACGCGTAAGAGGGTGCATTTTAGTTGCGGATGACTGCGCATACAGTATATGAAACTTGACAGGAAATATTTTGAACCAAGAAGTTTTAGCCTGCAGGTATGATTTGGAAATAGAACACGTTCTATTTTCTCAACTAATTTTTGATTCACTTTAATTGCTGATATCTTTAACTGCACATTTAAATTGTTTAAGAAATGGTACCAAATCTTGTACAAGAAATAGAATAGCGTAAAAAAGCCTGGAGGCATTTTTCCCCCAAGTGAACATTATGGTACTTCAAAAGATTCCACGCAATTTGTAACGTATTTTTAAATAGCAAGCTTTATTAAAAAAAATTAAAATGTCTTACGAAAATACTGTTACAATTCGGTGTATCAAATTAATCGCTCTGAATTAAAATACAATAACTAAATTGAGTGTTTAGTATAATTTATTCTTTTATTTGGTTGGGTTAGTGCGAACTTAATTATTTGTTTTTTTTTCGCTACATTAATCGCAACATGACGCAATTTTATTACAATGAATTCGAATTCCTTGTTTTGAAATAATCGGGTTTCTTCCTCTCGAACGATCTAGTGTCGACTAATAAACCTAAACAGCATCTGGAGATGTACAGGCAATTCTAGGTAAGTCATCCCTTCTTACGTGGGTTACCTAACATCAGGCTGTAACAATAACAATATGGCTTATTAAAGTTGCTGGCTTTTTGAAATTGAAAATAAAATATCCAGTTTGTAGTCGAGTAAAATTTAAATTATTCGAGAAATTTAATCAAGTATAGGGTAGTATAAAGCGACCTTGAGACATTTTTTCCGTTAAGCGAACACCACATTACTTCCTAAAAAAATCCTCACACTTTTGCCTAATAAAATCTTTGACACTTTTTAAAATTTAATTAATGCTATGAGTCAACCAAATACAAAGTTTCATTTAAATATCGTCAATAAACTAAATAAGTGTTGAAACAAAATGTATGTATTTATTTATTGTCTTATAAATAAACGGTAATTGCTGTTATTATTTGAAAGCAACGCGCAGTGAGGACATCTTGCCTTATTTGCCACACAGTTGCGTTAACTACTTCGTTATTGTCAGTTTTAATTGAGTGTGGTATAAATATTGGAGTAAATGCATTCGTAATTTAACGACTTATATAAATAATGAAGTTCATTTGTATCTTATTTATATCACCGGATTCGATATAGATAGGGTGTCCCAATTTAATATGGAACGGTTTACCAAGAAATTTGTTTTTTTTTTTTTAATAGAAGTGTTGTATGGATAATGTTTTGTTCAATTTGCGACATATGCTCAATCTGTACGCCTCAACACAGTTTATTGTCGAAATAGCTTCCTAAAAATTTTGTGAAAAGTAAATAACTTTTAAAGTATCCTCATATTTATTTCCAAATACAATTTGTTTTTAGAATTTTATATATCTTTGTAAGAGATTAATCACTGTCTAATTACATTCATGGAAGGGGTAAATGCAAAAAGTGGTTACATCACATATTTTGCATTATTGAGATAATCAAGTACATTAATTTACATACAGTATCGTCTGGTAAATCAGATAAACACATGGAAGTAGATAAATATACTAAACAGGATAAATGACAATTTCAGTCGAATCCTAATTCAGTACAAGAAGTTGCTAAGTAGTAAGCTACTTCCCTAATCCACGGATATAGCTACTTCTTGACGTGAATGTCACATGATTACATGTTTCAGTACCAAATTCTGTTAGGACTGATTTACCAAATTTGTCAAAATACGCATATTATGTAAGTCTTGATTGGATTTGATTGTCAGCTACTGTACCATCACTTTCGACAATTCATTTTTTATAACGTATTACGGTGATGACTTTCCATCCCTAAAATAAAATGCTGAGAGAAGAAGAAAATTTAACAACATTCTTACCTTTTGAGAATCATAAAGAAGAGACAACATCAAGTTTGGCTGTTTTATATGTTATCTATATAATCAAAACATCATTAACTTAACAAACTACTAACAAAATTAAACTTTATACTATAGCACATAAAAAAACACAAAGAATGCACCTGGAGAAGAATCATCACATCTTAAGGGAGGCTAAAGGAAACTTTACGAGGTACGTTGTCTCGTGACCTCAATGTTACCATTCTGTGTCCACAATGAATTTGTCTTCAATAACTCCACAACAAGCAAAGTTAATGTGTTCTCGATGCCACCCTGAGTGTCATACAGCAACACCACGAAGGACTTCATCACGTATCATCGATGCTACTACAATACATTTCTAACATTTCTACAACTGAGGGACATAAAAAAAACCTCAACGACACAACCTAGCCCTCAACATTTCTGCAACGAAAGGCGCCATCACGTGTCCATAAGGATGCAACAACGGATTATTCACAACATTTTTACAACTAGAAATGCTACAACGAGTGTTCGATGCAATCACAATACATTTCCAACAATTCCACAAGGGGCAACAATAAAACTTGCAATGGCTAAAAATTAGTCAATTTCTTATAGTAAACTTATTATGTAGCAAACTGGTTTCAATTTGTCAATCTTAATGCAATATCAGGTCAAAGAGCGATCGTAGGTTGTCGCTATATAAGCTATTAGAAATGCATTAGAAGAACATTTAGGAGTGATAGTTTGAAATGAAACATAATATGAAGTTTGAGAGCTGTCAAAAGTATTTCTAAATATTTTGAAAGTTTAGAAATGAGGGCAAACTTATAAATAATTAAATTGACTTTATTTAAATTGATAAGGTTAAAATTTTAGTTATTGTAAAATTTAGGAATCTTTTAAAAATATGATCGTTTGCAAATATAAATAATAGAGAGCGAAATTTAAAATGTTGTTAACTGTTGTAGCACGTAAAAGATAAAACCCGGTCCAGTGAATTCCAAATATCGAATAATTGATTGATGAAGTATTGACTGTTGCGTAAGTAATTTTTTTAAAGAATATTCGGTTTTTGCAAAGAAATTCGAGTTGTATATTTTTACATCTACAACTATCGTCTACTAATTCACCTTTACTTACCGTTTTACGTGTATTATTGTCACATTTTCGATTTACTGTCTCATTAAACGTTTTTGGGTTTAAGATCTTGTTTATCTATCAAGATCGACGAACTCACTACACATTATTTACGCGAGCTACCAGGTAAACAGAATACCTTTATGTAAATTGATATTACAACCCAGAGAAGAAGAACACACTGTATAATTTTTTGGCGTACAGCATGGGGTGAAAAGAGAAAAACTGTCCATCCAGCTCCAAGAACATTACATTAGAGTGTGTTCTATTTTTTCTTTGTGTATACTTTTGTAAATAAAACAAAAATATTATTCCATGAAATGTTATACCTATTGTAAGTTAACGATATTAACAAAATTCAGTGCAAAAAGTCTAAAAAAATTGTGTATTACTTTTCAGTGTCTAAAGCAAATTTTCTAAATTTAAACTTTGGCATTTTATTTTCTCCAACATAATCCTGAATATCAAAAAAAAATCAAATGTTCAGAGCAATAAATATAGATCTGGGAGCATATTGAAATATTCAATCCACAATAGCATGAAAACATACAAATGAGTTTACACCGACCCCTTCAATTGCAAGTCTTTTTCAATAACACAATGATTTCATCCATAAAATTCATTTAGTCTCACTAATACCGAAATTAAACAGAACAATTTTTATCTTGATAAAAAAGAGAAAGTTTTGTAATATCACTACTTTACCTATAATTTACTTTGGTTATTTCTATTCAGTATTAACACATGGCCCATTAATTTGGGAAAAAAGATCCATCTAATATCGAAGTTCATCCATGCAAAACCCGATATCCAAATTTTATTACAATCCACCATACAAGAAATAATAAATTGTACAATTTCCATATTTGCCTCAGTATTAAAATTTACAATTCACTCACTGCCTCAAGAAATAAGAAAAAACTCGCCTGGAAAATTTTGGTTTCTACTCAATCGATAAATTTTTTAATTCTACGATTATGCTTTGAGTAATAAAGATGAGGTGTATAGTTAATAGAGAGTTATTGCAACCCTAGTTAGGGGGAAGCTATAATAAGGGAACACCGTATTTTGACGTTTGCGCAAGCTCAGAGCGTATTTTAGTATAAGGTTTCTTTATTAACGTTAAGGTTTGATGAACATATAAAATAGCGACATCTTACTATCGCTTTTTGACCTAACATTGCATTGTTAAGGTTTGACTTTAATTAGGCCCATTTAGAGTCGACCTTATTTTATTACCTTAACGCTAAATTTGATAGTTGCGTAACCAGATAGAGTCAAATTAAAACTTTGAATGTGGTTTACATTTTTTATAATTACTTATTATAGAAAATGAATGCTTTGGTGTCTACGCCTAAACGTTTAAGATTTACCGGTGATTAAGATATCATTTTGCTTAACAGTGAAAGTAACGATAAACCCCTACAATACCAGCTTTAAAGGATTATTTTCAACGAATGTCAGCAATGTGGAGACAGACAAAACTGACCAGAAAAAAACTCTTTAGGTGAATCTAATAATAGAATGTTGTCCGATCTTACGGTTTAAAAGAAGTGCAGTATGTTCCCGATCATTATCTGGACGTACGATTACGACTTCCGAAACTTGTTCAAGTTGTTTAAATTTTAAAAAGTAACGTATTCATAAGTTAAGGATAGTTTTTGATGGGAATGGCTTCTCTGCAAATTTTTCTGTCAAACTAAATATCGGAAAGAGGCGCAGTAACGATTATCGAATTGTGTATCATCTAATTATACGTTCGCAAGTGGTTTGCAATAATTGTCATTCCAACTAACGCTGTTTTGCTTACCTTATCTCTTTTAACGTCGACTATAATAGGGTAAACACTAATTGCGGATTTTGCAATAACTCTCTAATATTTGTCGGCGCGACGTTATATTTTCATAATTCTGTATCGATGATTTACTAAAAATGTGTTGATGAACGAACATGAAAACACGCCGGGAAATACCGTGCGAACGAAACGCGTTGAATAAGTAAAAGGAACAAAGAAAACTAAATAAGATCAGTAAGTTATAGTAAGAGTTGGCGCGCGGATCGTTAACATTTTGCATCTAGAACATTACATTTTGTTTAATGAGTATCTAAAATATTGTTATTTTGTTTACTGTGTATTTAACGATTGTATCTTGTTCGTATGCGCGTCCAAGACGTTGCATTTTTATTAGACGTGCAACTATGCAGTGGCATTGTGCTTTGGCGGTCCAAACACCCTAAATACGCCATCCATCCCGAAATATTCTTTTCAGAAACATCCTAATAATAATAATAATAATAATAATAATAATATAATAATATGATATAATACAATATAATGTAATACAAAACAATACATAAAGTTTGTCAAGCGAGCTTGACGTGTCGTACATAGAATATATGTATAAGCGGGACATGACAACTAACAATTGGAGGGACTCACAGAGTAAATTTAAGATTGTAAAAATTATGTGAATTCCTTTATAGAATAAAAACTATGAGCAGATAAGATTGCTTTTAGTTTGCTTTTAAAGACGTGTGATTCAAGTTCTTTAGGTAGCAGATTATAATAATGTGTGCCCGCATAAAGGGGCGTTTTACTGAGGTAAGATTGTTTTTCATTCTAGTGTTATAATTGTGCACATCAGCAAAAGTGATCAAATTGCTTTGCTTTTATGAACAAAAGTTAACAATTTGAATATGTAGATAGAAGGTAAGGATAATATTTTGTATTTTATAAAGAGAGTTCTACATGACGTCTGAACCGGTAAACTAAACATTAAGCGGATAATTCTCTTCTGTGCAATAAACACTCTATCCCAAGAAGGAGATGATTACCAGATCAAAATATTATAACTAAGAATTGAATATACCAAGGCATAATAGACATTCACAAGTGAAGGTATGTCCATTGACTGTTTTAAATTCATTATGGCAAAAAACGATTTGTTTAGTTTTTTGCAAATATTGTCATTGTGGTGCTCCCGAGTCAAGTTTTTATCAATATTAACTCTCAGAAAATTAACTACATCACTAGAGGTGAGACTTTCGCCATTAATTTGAAAAACAGGATTCATTGGTTTTTTTAAGATTATTGTGGAATTTGACACAAATGTTTTTTTCTATATTAATGATTAACCTATTAACCTGGCAATTTTTTAACTCATTAATAGTCTGTTTAACTCCTTCTAAGGTCGCATCCCATGTCTGCATGCATAAATACTTTGCCTTTTGATGTGTCCTTCGGTAAGTCATTGATGAACAACAGAAATATCGGAGGTCCTAGGACGGTGCCTTGAGGGGTATCTAAATTTATCTGTTTTAAATTATTCTTCGTTTAAAATACTTCGTGTACTTAATTGACTGTTTCTGTCATTATTTACTGTATGTACTTATTTTATGTATTATGTGTAGGTACTGTTGTACAACCACTAGTAGACTGAATAAATTATAGGAGTATCATTATTATTATTATGTTTGCTTTCTGAGGTTGCTCTAACCGTGGATTTTTTATGACCACTTTTTTGCCTAAAGTCAATAACAAAAACGTTACTTTGATTTCTGTAACGGGAAATTAAGAAATTTGAATTTTCTAGCCAGACTGTAGCTCAAAATTTAAATTTATGCGTTATTTCTGTTTTTTGCTCTTGTCAAGTGAATCCGTGAACACACTGTATAATAAAATTGGAGTACTCATCATTGATTTACACTGCTAATTTGAACTTCTTTCGAGATCCACAACACACATTGAAAGGTTTGCTATTTTGATTTTAGGTATTTATTTAGTTTTCATTATACACATAAGTAGGTAATAAATTATTAGGAGAAAAAATAATTCTGATGTATTTAAATTTTTAAAATCGAAATGTCAGCGTTAATTAAAGTGTCACAATAAAACGTAAAATATAGAAAGGAAAAATACCTAGAAGAAAGTTATGTAATATTAAACAGACGTCTATTACGCCAAGAAATTTTAAGAGTAAATATTGACTGAGTCTCCTACTATTATGTTAATTGCATGCAAAATGCAATAATCTTCAATCATCGTCTAACAATACAGGACACAAAGCCTTGCCGTAAAACACATGTCATGTTCGAGCGCTTTAAAAGTCCCAGTTGCACACAAAGCAACTCTTCCTACTGCGCCCTCTTGCATTCAGCTAATGCATAGGAACATAATTTCCTGTGAAAAGCTGAAATTAAAAACGTGAGCCCACCTCTGCATGAATTATGATGAAGGCAGACAGAAGTCACCCACAACGACGTGTTTTTCGCAGCTCCGCTAACAAAGGGCCTACGCTGGATGGAAAGAGGAAAGTCATTCCAGGTGTTTTGTGTCTTCGCAGCGATATTAATTTCTAGACAATGCCCACAATAATTACTGTTAAATATGGTAATCGAATATGTTAATAATACATTTATTTTTATTTACGTGTTATACTGGTCTTTATTAGGCAAAATCTACCAGGTATTAAAGAAAAACAAACAAGAATAAGCGGAGTGACGAAGCAAGACATTTCTTTTTTAATTCGTAACAAACTGAAAGCATCTTATGTTGTTATGTTGCACTGGGTGTCGCAAAGTGATCATAAGAAATGTAAAATCCAGATATTATATGCAACTACGCTTTTCGTACATTTCGTGTATTTCTGAAAATTTAGTTATGCTTAATTTGTAGAGGTGTTCCGCTGAAATAAAACTGGTTTGTTTAAACTTTCATAAAATTGATAAAAGACTATGAGATGTTAGATGTCATGGTCTAATTAAAGCATCGAGCAGAGGATCGTCGGGCGTCGTCAGAGTAGAATGTTGTTTGCAATAGCTAATCGCCGCATATTTCTTTGGGAGTTTTTCCTTTCATCCCTTTCTCGGCCTTCTTTTGAATGAAAAGTCTTAATGTCAAACTTAACCAATGAAACACAAGGCAACGTTGGATTAGTAGAATGAAATAATATTTAGTGCTTATTTAATATATAATGAATAATAATGAACCTGAAGAAGACGTTTAAGATGCAATAGTATTATAATTTTAGTATTTTTCCTTCTTTTTTCGTCACCACAGAGCCTCATTTGAAGATTCAACGAAAGACCTCACACGACAAAGATGAATTTAGATTTTCTTCATACGCCATAAGCCCGTAATGTGAACTGATTATGATTCTCACACATCCAGATTTATTATCATCGGGATATGTTAAGGAGAAGCATTGTGGGATTAATAAATTCTTGTGAAATTTTAAATGGATTAAAAGGAGAACAGGCAATAAAAGGATCCTCTCTGGTGATACGTTGTAGACACCAGAGAAAATCAGTAATTTAATATTCATCAACAGACGCGCTCAAGAAGCATAAACGAAACACTGATAAGTATTGGCAACAGAATTTTAATTAGGTCTTCAATTTTTAATAACTTATTGCGTTAAATGGGCTTTGCAATTTTGATGATGTTCATCAGAAAGCAAGAGTCAAAGAATTCCCACAATATATGACGTGTGACCATATTTTTTCGGAAATTTTACATTTTTTCAAATTCATTTACTTTATTACGCTGTTACTTACCCCGATGTTTTAACACTTTGATTTATGATAGTGTAAAGCCATGAAAGTAAAAGACATCTGCTTTATTACAATCAAGATTTATTTAATAGCTATTGAAAGGAAAAAAAATATATTTATTTTCATCGGAAACTGTCACCATTAATTAGTGAAACAACTTCAACTTCACAGAATGAACTTAGCCAACTTATTTATAGCAGCAGGAAAAAGATAATAACGGCAGAATCGAAGCCATTTTTTTTCTTCTTCTGACTTGAATCATGCGATGAAGTTATAGGTACTAAACGAATAAGTTAAATGCAAGCTACAATTATCTTTAAACTGAATTACCCAATTCAAGGTTTCCCATTGCGGCAATTGCAACTCTGCTGCAGTCGTTTCATACCGAATGTGAATTGCAAAAATAAACAGCAATTAGTATCTTAAATACAGTGTGTGTAAAAGTCAAACGAGATACTTCGTAGCCTTGGCTATATTGGCTCGCATAATGGAACCAATTTATGCTCGCGATCGCTAATCGTTAACCGTTAATAATTTAGTAGCCTTCACTTCGGACAGTGATAAAGTGTACACTTTCATAGTGTACAGTGCCATTTAATTGTTCTATGTTGCTGTTGTTTTATTGTGACCGGGCAGCATGTGTGTTTTTCGCTCCAGTAAACTTATTTTTTGTCTGTATAACCTTGCTTTTGAACAAATAATCGAATTTTTGCATCTGAAAATATAAATTGCCTTTTTTAAATTAATAAATTGCTTTGTTAATAACCAATTTTATTTCGCACTGTACATAGATTAATGTGTTATATAAATGATAATACACGTGACTCTACGCTTGAACGACTTTCTGTATTAAATCGAATTGCATAAATCTAAATCTTATGGTGCGTTTACACTTGCACACTTTTGTGGTGCAAGTTTTTAATCTAATGTATTATTTAGATCTTCACCTGTTGTCATGTAAAATTGCACAGAAGCAAAAGCGTTGCCATTTTGTTTCCCAAGTCCAAATAATATTGAATTGCATAATATTTTTAATCTCTCCTAATCACTGTGGTAGTATAAAACATGTAGAAACTGGAAAAGTTGCGCAAAAATTTTTAAAATTGCGCAACTTTTACAATTAACCAGATTTCGATCTTCATATCAAACTTACGCTATTTCAAAGTAGTGCAACTCGAAAAGAGTGCAGGTCTAAGGGTACCAACGTGCGGAAGATTCCTCGCTGTTCAACCTCAATGTTTAGATCGCGCTCGATACCGCGGTATCACTTCGATGTAACACAAACGTACATATTTAAATACAACCGCGCATATCGAAGATGAATAGCAGTGCGCATCTTCGACGTGCACGATTCTATTTAAAAGTACGTTTGTTTTACATTGAGGTGATATCGCAATATCGAGCACAACTTGAATATCGAGGGTGAACAGCACGGCATCTTCGGCATATTCATACCCTAAGTGCACCTTTAGGGAGATTTCAAATGCGCAAACATGCTTGTAGTAGTAGAAAACCCACAATTACTGTTAGTTTGAAAACGGGCATACCTACCATCGGTCACAAAATTCTATTCTAAATAATTAATAAATAAATAATAAAAATCATACACGCTAGGTGCTTTATTTAAACAATATATTACAAAACTATTTCTTATTATATAATTGCGGATAGCTTTTAAGGAAAATAATTGATGTAAGACTAGAAGAGCCATTGATTTTTAATCCTAAATATTCCGCGATCTATTTTCTTAAGTATTCTCACATATTGTCTATGGCTTATTATACTGTCAATAAAAATTAAATTTCCTAATCCGGATGCTGCTGTCGATCCCCAAACCATTACAGACTGTAATATTGGAATAAATTTTTAGTTTCCATTTCTGCCTCTACTCAAAGATCTTATACTACATAGAAAACTCGGGTCTTTTCTTGACTATTTTGTCGGGAAATCAAGTTTTCTTCAAGAAATTATGCCATTATGTCCATTAAATCGCAGCACTCTAAACACTATTTCTTTGTACTATACAGATAAAAATTATTGGGATAAATTGTAATCTTACTAATTGGTGTTAAAAGTGGGTAAAGTTTTGCCTGAAAAGTTGTTAATCCTTATCTAATTTAGCGTTATCATCGTCTTTTCTGGATTAAATTGCGTCTAAAAATGAGTGTTTACTCCAACAAGGATACTTTTAAGGGGTAATTATCCTAACTCCGCTTTTTTAACTCCACAAACGGATGGACGCGAAGAAACATCGGAAAGGTGTTCCCTGACAAAAAGTGTTAGAATTAGCTCCAAATTTTTATGTGTGTATATGGTCTCATGAGCGGTTTGTGAATTCATTCCGCCGGTTTAAGAGCACTTTCTTTTGGATTAGCTTCTACGCTTTTCAAAATTATTTAAGCATCCCTGCATTTAAAATTTTAAGACAATCAGATCGTGGCTTATTAATTACAAATTTATTCGAATTATTTTTTTTATAAATCGTTGCACGACACTTAGCGAACACGAACAATATTTTGGTATTTACCTGTGGGATTTTTCCTTATTTCGAAATTTTGCAGTTAAATTACGAATATCCACACAAACTTCTGTTTTATTAAATAAATTCGGACACTAAGAGCCTTTGTAATTCTGAATGAAATGTTTCAAGATCGTTTAAAAGAATAGTAAGTAAGTAAGCATTTATTAACCCATCGTGTGACGGTACAGTATACATAATAATAAAGTATACATAATAATAAGTATAAAAAGTCCTTAAAATTAAGACTAAAATAAATAAAATTATTAAAAGAAGATTAGAAAGTACACATTAAAGTACAGGTCTAATAAAACATATTCTGTCACGGAAGTCGTTGGAACGGAACTCCTCAATACAGCAAAACGCACAACTCATGAGAAAAGGTTTGACTTTTTGCCTAAAAGCTTTTAAGTTAATTACCACCCATAGGTGGTTAGCTAGTTTATTGAATAAAACTCTACCAAGATAGTATGGAGAGTTTTTACATGAAAATGAATTAGGTAGCGGCAGTGTCAAGTCGTTGCCTGCTCGGGTGTAATGATTATGAATTTTTTCACGTTTGGGAATGAAACTTAAGTGTTTAAAAATAATTGAAAGGACTTCTAAAATAAAAAGGGAAAATAGAGTTAGTATCTGTTTTTCAATTAATAGAGGTCTGCAGTGAGCTCTAAAATCAGACCCAGTGACTATGCGTATCGCTCTCTTTTGAATTTTAAATAAAGTATTTAAGTTTTCCTTCGAAGAGAAGCCCCAGTAACAGATACCTTATCTCAGTCGCGACTCAAACAAAGAATGATATACAGCCCTTGCCTCAACAAATCCGATCTCCGCCGTCACAACTCTCAGGGCATAACATGTTTTTGATAACTGATTAGCTAATAGCGAAATATGGTGTTTCCATTTTAAAGAAGTATCAACCAGAATACCTAAAAATTTTATGCTTGTTTCTTGTTCAATTTTAATGTCGTTAATATGTATGTCCAACTGACTATAGCTGTTGTATAAAATAACTTTAGTTTTGTTTAAGTTAATCTGCTGCAATCAAACGAAGATTTAATTAGCGATAAATCATTAATCATTGTAGTTTGTAAAGATTCAATACTCGAACCGTGCCAAGTGAAGGACGTGTCGTCCGCAAACAAAGTTTTCCTAGCACTTATGTCTAGTTTCGCCAAATCATTAATATAAAGAAGAAATAAAATAGGTCCCAAAATGGACCCTTGGGGAACTCCGTGGCTTAAGTGTAATTCATTAGAACTATATAAGATGTGTTGTCTTTACGTATCCTTACCATCTGGGAGCGGTCATTGAGATAAGATGAAAACCATTTAAAAGTTGTATCACGGAAGCCAATTGAAGATAGATTTTGTAGAAGAATAGAATGAGTTACACAGTCAATAGCTTTGGCTAAGTCGCAGAAGACAGAAGCTACAAAATTTCTTGCATTCAAATGTTCATAAGTATAGGAGAGAAGATCGTAACAAGCATCTTGTGTACTTTTATTTAATTGGAAACCAAAATATGAAGGAGCAATTAGATTGAATGTATTTAGATAACTTAGAATTTTTTCTTTAACGATAATCTCAATAATTTTTGAGAAAACAGACAACAGAGATATTGGTCTAAAATTGGAACAACTAAGATCAGAGTCCCCTTTGTGGATC
The DNA here is from genome assembly GCA_036172665.1 of Prosopocoilus inquinatus. NCBI lineage: Eukaryota > Metazoa > Arthropoda > Insecta > Coleoptera > Lucanidae > Prosopocoilus > Prosopocoilus inquinatus. The sequence continues at coordinate 51,673,053 of CM069870.1, forward strand.
GGAATGACCACCGCGACTTTCAGACAAAAACGAAATATTCCTTCTAGGAAGGATACACATTTATTAATTCAGCAAGAATATTGTGTGCCTGGTTGGGAAGCCGACAAATAATTTTTAAAGGTATTCCATCGATTCCTGTAGAATTTTTGTTTTTTAGTTTCAATGAAATGGAACATATTTCATGTACATTCGTAGGAGTGAGAAAGAAGCTATTACGAAGAGAATTATGGGCAAAATGGGTTAGATTAATGGAGGATTTAATATTAGATGTAATTTCAGAAGCAATAGAGCAGAAGAATTTATTTAAATAATCCGCTACTTTACAGGGTTCATTTATGTTTAGGTTGTTGACACTAATTTCAATGCTTTTTCCGGTCGAAACTTTAGCTGTTCCCCATATTTCGTTAACAATTTTTCATAATTCTTTAGAGTTGTTTAAAGATTGCTTAATGCGCATGGAATTTGTGAGTTGTTTTCAAAGTTTTATAATTCTTTTTAGGCAATTTTTATATTTTTAAAATACGCAAGAAACCACCGGTCAGTGACCCACTTCTTAAGATACGATAATGCCCGATTATTTTTAATTGATGTTTTGATTCCACGTGTTAACCAATGTTTTCTTGTTTTATTTTTTTGCCGTCTAATAGGAAAGTGTTTGTTTACCAATTTGGTAATATGATAGGATGCAATGATAATTGAGTTTGGCATCCTAGGTCGCCCAACCTAAGTCCAGCAGATTATTGCTTGTGTAGTTAATTTAGAGGTAAAGTATACTAGAATCAGTAAACAGCAGAGAAAATCCGGAACGAAGGAACAGTTGGATGAACAGAAAATTCGAAGAACAAATATTATAATGTCAGTATTTAATAATAAACAAATTATGCATAAATATCTTGGAAACCAATAAAGCTAGAGGTTATATTGTTTATATTTATAAAATCGTAAGAAAATTGTATTTTTCGTCAGATGGTACAGAAAAGTCAGCGGTTGCATTAAGTTCTCTATTGTAGAAAACTATCAGCTTCTCTGGACCCCCTGTAAGCCTTTTGTAAAGTATATGGTTTATCTATTTATCAGAAAAGTATTACTCCATCTCTGTGATCAAACAGGGGAATGTTACAATCCTCTAGTTTTCTTTTTAATTTTGTAAGTATTCCAATTTGCTGTGATCTATGTAATCTTAAAGATTAAGAAGTCAAAATGAAGTTTTTTCTGAATTTGAATTCAATAATAAATATTAAAAGAGTTGCATAACTTCCATTCGTAGAACAATTTCTAAATATACCTATAAACAAAGAAGTTATTTTCAACTATGTAAGTTGACTTACAATTAGTTGAGAATTGTGCAATTAAAATATAAAACATGTCATATAACTTTCCGCCACACCCTTAGCACAATCTCTGAAATTATTCATTAATATGCGTTGCTTACTTTTTCTTTTATGCATAGCAAGAGTGTTTAGTTAAGCGGCACTGTTTGTTTTATGTATGACGCTTTTGTATTCATATTTTTCGTACGAATAGAACTTGTAAAAGGTATTTGGATTTCTTGGATTGAAGTTTCTCATATTTTGTAGCATCTGAAACTAAAATAAATAAAAAAAGTGGAAGAGCAACATTTTGATACCTTAAATTCCAATGTTCTGTGACGTAGTAGCAAGGACTAAATAGGAGAGTAAATAGAGGCATCGGAGAGTCTTGAGTTTGGGTAGGGTATGTTGAGTTCAGTTGGGTTTCATATGTATATACAAATTTTTTAATATACTAAACTGCTTCAATGATGAGTTATCATTTTTACATTTTTGAACCTCATCCTCCTAGCTATCCTGAAAATTCGGAAGTACAAGAAACATGAAAGAATACATGCTTCAAAAACTGCACTGCGTTAATCAACACTATTATTGACTCCACATATGAATTCGCTTTAATTCACTTTAAATAACGCGGATAAAAAATTAGCTTTTGATTTTTTTAAATATTTGTTTCTTAAGAAAATATGATGACTGTGTTGTGACTACACTATACTTAAAATATTTCTTGAGGTATAGGGTCCGCCAGTGAAGCGGGATATTTTAAAAGTCCTGTATTTAAAACAGGTTATTATTTTTCATGAATGTTTCTACAGTTTTTTGTTAAGTAAGACTTGTAATCTTGTTGCTACGGTAACAACCAATCATGGAACTGTATTTTAGATTTTAAAGGACTTCTAAATTTTGACAGCCCCTGCGGGCCCTATTCTGTATCAAAACCGTTAAATTTAAAGGGCTGTTAAATTTTGTTGCTGCGGTAACAACCAATCATAGAACTGTATTTAAAATTTTAAAGGACATCTAAATTTTAACAGCTGGTTAAAAAGTTACAGAATACGCCCCTGTTGCGGTTGTTCAACGTACACTTTACTTGCTTACGGATTCTCCGTCCCCTCACGCACCTGTATTTATGACTACAAATATGTATGTCAAGCTTATATGACTGATGCAGCATTCCCATTAAAATCTCGGAAGTGTAGTTAGGATCAGATCAGTTCAGATCATTTCAGCTGCTTGAAATTCGTAATTGGAAAGCGGCTAATGTCTCCATTTTTTTCTAAAGATGTGGCTCAAAAAAGTTTCCTTAAGTTCCTTTATGTTTTAAATTTAACGTGGACCCAATCTCAAACTTTGATGTCTCCAAGAAAGATATTTTTTTGGTAGGTGAAAGATATGTTTCGCTACAATCTTTGGTTATTTTTTTTATTTTGAACATAACCGCGGTTTCGTTGTTATGGCATTGTAGGGTTTTCCGTCCGTCACCTAGCAACTGAAGGAGCGACGTCAAGATGACAGACGTCAGTCTGACAGTTGTTAAGAAACATTAATGTAAACAATAGCCGCTTTCTATCTCACTTTTCTACCCCGATCCATTTACTGCTCCAATTATTGTAAACACCTGTTATGGTAATTTGTTTTAGCTGTCAACATTTTATGTTATGAAATGTCAGATCAATAATTTTTTAATTAAAATTAACTCTTGTTACTAAATAAAATTCCTATTAATCCAAAGCCTACTGTACCTACGGTTCTAAATCAACGCACTTTGTGTACAGGTAGCGACATTAATGATATTTCTATCTATCCTTGTCGCACAATAAACACTTCTAGTCTAGGGATAAAAAAGATACGGTCGAAAATTTTTTATTCAAAGTGACTTTTCACAAATGACAATTTACTGCAGCTGACATAACCTAATACATTTCTGGCGAGACAGTCGGCCGTAAATTGTTACCATCGAATTCCGGAATTCCCTAAAACTGTCGCTTTCCTTGTAGCTCTTGCAACATTTGTATTTGTTGTTTTTGTTGCACAATAAACTCATAACGGTAATGAGATAGCGTTACCTGAACACATTAGTGACGTTAATGTGTTGATTCGAGGACATTAACTGTATCTATATAAAGTAAATTAAAAAAATATGAAACCAAATATAGGCAAACTACAAGTTTTTGGAATTGGAAGAAAAATAGCTTTTTAATTCGAAAAAATATACTGGGTGTTCCTTTTAAAATAACAAAGACGCTACTTATTTGTTACCTTTCGGACCGTCATTTGTTTTCGTTTTTAGTAAATTCTGGTAGGTCAGGTAAATTCCTGAAATTTGTTTTATGTGTCTGACATTAAAGTGTGTGGTACCGTTCAAAATATAACCAAAAACCCTGTACATACTATTTTATTCACGACCGGGAACAAAATAATCACAAGTATCCAAAATTTTAAAAATAAAAAATTCTTAGAAATCCTAATGTGACTTTTGATAATTGAACTAATTTCGAAAATTAGTAGTCGCGGACCATTCATTATTTGCAACACAAACTTACATATACCGTATGTTCATCTGACATTAGGACATAGGGATTAACATGAGAAAGTAGAAATTAATTTACATTAACTTCCTGAATAAATTCAAACGATTTTGAAGGTTGCAGTCGGAAAGACTTTGGCATTTGAAGTATTTTGATATTAAAAGTATGATACTTTAACTGTTAATTATCTAAAAATAAATAATGAAAAAAGGAAATAATTTTCATTCTGCACGCTTAAATCTGATCAGAAACGAAAAATAAACCACGTGTGCGTTGTTAACGGGGAAGTTGCTACGATATTTGCCGTTTTTTAAATTTTTTAACCTATTTTTCTAATTAAATAAAGTATGTGAAAAAAAGAAGAAACTTGTTCTGATACATTTTTAAAAACTAATTAAAACTTTAAAGAAAATTATTAAAAAAAGTCACGATCTGGGTTTGACACCGCAACCTAACAGTTACGTAATTCGATCAAACCCGACACTACCCACTACCCAAATAAAAAAAATGTAATCGCTTTTTTCTTAATTTACAAAAAAATTACAGCTAAAAATCAGTAAATTTGGTATTAAAATGTTTTAAATTTTATGGTCTTTCTGACTACCTCCTACGTACTCATATAAATTTATTCAGGCAGATAATACAAAGCGATTTCTGTTCCTTCATGTTAATCGTTGTTTTAATATCAGACGGAAGCAAATTAGTGAAAAATGAAAGAACAAATATTGTAAAAAATCTAAACGCAGCGAGTGAAGCGGTGATTAATCGTCGATCGCGAAATGATTATTGGTCAATCACGGCTGACAGAAAACGATTTTGATTTCAACAAAAACGCAATATATTTTCCTGATTCACAAAAACAAATGGTCATAGCTCCTTTAGTATTCAGTAGTTAGTACTTATTGGGCCATATTGTATTAAGCGTTTCTAGAAAAAAATATTAAAAAATGTCAAATTTTTTAAGTTATAATCTATAACTGGACAGAATATAAATGGAAAAGCACTCAACGTTTCGCTATCAATTGATAGCTTCGTCGTACAAGAGTCAACTGCTAATGTCAAATTTTCTGTAGGTAGATTGCAACATATTTTTAATATACTTTTACCCACTGGGAAGTAAATATGTTATTTCTGCCAGACTGCCAGGATTTTCGTTTCATAGAAATTATTGTCTATTCTCTTTTTTTAATTTAATTGTAAAATGAAATTTAACATAAAAATTGTTAGCTAGTTATAAATGTCTGACCCAATTACAAGAACTAAAATAAATTAAAAGATTATAAATTAAAATAAATTTATTAACGAGCCCAGTAAATAACTTTTGTAATTTTCTTGAGGAGTTTATTTAGGAAACTTTAATAAAATTTTCACTCGATTTTACTTTAATATTGGAGAAATGAATGACTTCTTGGTATTCCAAGTTTTCATTTCTTTTTAAATTAAATGTTTGCGATTTTTTATAACCAAAATGTATTTGGGAACAAAAAATAATCATACGAATTTCCAAAATATTGGAAACTTGAGATTAAATTATTATTTATAAGTGAGTAGTACACAAGCAGCGGATTCAACAGCAAAAATTAAACAGTGAATATGGAGCTTCGATATTTACAATAATAATTACAGTTCATTATTTTTCAATTTTTAACTTTGTTTATGGAATTTATATTCTTTTTTAATACGTTTTGTAAAACTTAAGTCCAATTTTCTTCCCAGATATTCAAGACACCAGTAAGGTCGAGAGGGGAGCAATGTTGGGGTGATTTTCCCCGGGCCCGGGTTTTATAGGAGCTCAGACATCATCGTACTACAATTTAAACGTCCCTTACTATCTAATTTTATAGCCTCTAGCGTTGAGTTTATATCTTCCACATACACTATGAACTTGAATAGTCTTGCTGCTTTTTATTCTCTGTAAGAAGACCACGATTACACTCTTCATTTGTAACGTTTATATGTTTAATATAACCTGAATGAGATGAGTCTACAAGTAAAACAAAATTGTTGCATGTAACCTATGCACCCCCTTCATCTGGTCCATGGGTCATTCACTCCCATTATTACTTAATTCAATTTCATATAACATGTGTTTTTTTTACATACCATAAGGGCTGGCTGTGGAAAATACATTTCATGTCATTACTTGATTCATACACGTTTAAGGAGCTACCAGTGTATCATTTCTGACATCTAAAGAATCTGACCTAAAATTTAAACGTCGTTGAACTATACGTGAATGATGCTAAGGCCTGAATTATCTTTTCCATAGCCACCCCTTATGGCATTTTTAGAAAAACACATGTGTTTTTTTAAACACATGTGTTTTTCTAAAAATGTAAAAAGTATTCCAGTAGTCCTGAGATCCTTGATAAGTGCCTTTAGGATATATTTTCAAGAGTAATTTCGAGCTTTAGAAGTATTAGCAGCGGTATCTGTTGTATACAATTTACGTTAACAATTAACATTTAGAATTCTTTGTAATCATCCATCGTTTATAGATCCTGCGTTACTGTTCGCGAATATTATTTAAATTAGTTTAAACGCAACTAGAACGCGGAGGTGTTATAATTCACAGATCGATCGAAATGACCTCGAGTGATAATTTATTTATTCATTCACAGTGGCTATTTGCAATTACCGCCCAGTTACTTACAATTAGTTTAAAGTGGACAATGATTTCGCACGCATATGTACATACATGTAAATTTAGGATACAAATCATGACCCAAATTTATCACAAAAACTAAGTCAATGTCGGACGTTATAAATATGTAGATGGGATGCGTATTAGTATGTTACAAAAGAAATTTCACTGCAATTAGTGGGTATTTAATTCATGTTACGTGTAACATTGAATGTGGAATATGTGGAATATAGAAGCTTTTCACGAGCAAAATTCTAAGGCAGAGGATCCTAAAATTGGAAACCCCCATTTGGTTTTCTATGGGTCTTAGACTACACACATAAAAATGTTTGGGATTAATTGTAATCTGCCCTTCGGTGTTAAATATGGATAAAGTTTTATCTGAAAAGTTGTTAATCTTCATCTAATTTGGCGTTATTGTTCTCTTTTTCCGACTAAATTGTATTTAAAAGTGAGTGTTCACTCCAACAAGGATAAGTTCAACTCTGCTCTACTACACATGTTTAAAGGGTAACCATCCTAACTCCGTTTTACGTAACTCCGCAAACGGATGGACGCGAGGGAACACCGAAAAAGTGTTCCCTGGCGTCCAAAATTAACTCCAGAATTTTATGAGTGTACTCTATCTCTTGCACAAGATTTGGTATAATTTCTGCAATAATATTTGGAACAAGAAGATTTTAAGACAGAACACGTTCTATTTTTCAAGATGCTTTAAACATAATTTAAATTTCAAAGTTTCATTTTACTAATATAAATATATTTTGATTAGTTTTTATTATTTTATTTTTATTATTTACGCTGAAAGTTATAACAAAAATGTAATAAACACCATGAAACTTAAGTGTGATTTGTGAATATTCTATGTACGAATGCCTTACAATAACTAACACAAGCAACTTAGAGCACTACAAATAACTTTCTCCCGCAAATTTTTACCACAAAGTAATTAAACCGCGTAATGAAGTTTTGCCATATGGAGCGTAAATGGGTCCCTTTTATTACTGCTCGCCTTTCTTAATATGAGTAGAAATCTACCACTCATTTAATTTCCTGGTTTTGTGATCGATTTATTAAAGATTTTTCCTCGAGTTTATTTATACACAGTGAGCAGGAGGAATTTAATCCGCTGTGTTGCATAAATTAGTGCACGGTAATGCGAACAGTGGATCTTAAATTAAAATTGACATTTACGGAGTTGATGTTGTTCATAAAACAATCGGATATAAAAACTGATATCACTGCCCTTTCTAAATCCACCACCGTTTCATAACTGCTAGTGGTAATTAGGTTAACAATACTAAGGCCCGCGTATTGGAAACACTGGTAACGGTATGTTACTTACATGCACAGCGGTAACTGAATGTTATTCTTATATTTTGCCCATACTATACGTTTACGTAGCATGGTATTACTTCACAAACTATGTACTATGCCCGCCAAAAAAAAAATTTGGACAAGTCTCTACAGGCATTTTTGATTTATTTTATTAGTTTGAATGCAACTTTAAACTTGTTTCTACGAACGAATACTTCATAGTAATAATAAATAAAGAGTTTGTTAAATAGACTGTTCATTGTTCAAATATATATAATTGTCTTTAAAATAGAAAAAATGTATTTTTGACGCATCCAGGACAGAAAATGTCAACTTCTCGCATTACGTTATGATTCTCGTTCACGTGACTATAAAGATTTGTGGCCGATTATACCGTGCCTTCAATTGCAGGAATGCATTAAAGTGGGCTATGATTTCACTGTTTGTTTCTCCTAAGATTTGCAGCACTGATCGCTGTTCAATTATTTAATTAAACAAATGTCAAATTGACACTTTGTATTTTCAATTAATTCAAAATGTTAGAATTACAGCAGAAAATATTTATTGTTGAAAGTTATTTTCAAATCGGTAGAATAGAAAATGGACAGTTAGTTTATTCAATTAATCAGTGTATACAGAAGTTTCGACAGCAGTTTCCTAATTTTGCTATTACTTATGAACAGTTAGTTAAATATATCCATGCTTGTGTTCTTAAATTTCGTGAAATAGGATCACTTGGTCGCAAAACAGGGAGCGGAGCAGCTAAGAAAAGGACTGCAGCCTGCATTGAAGATGTTCGGGATCGAATGGAACACTCTCTCAAGAAATCTATTGCGAAACTTTCACAAGAAGTTCAGCTATCAGTGGGAACATGTCACACTATTCTTAAAAAAGACTCAAAGCTTTATCCATATAAGATTCAAGCAGTCCACGAACTCAGGCCAGTAGATTTTCACAGAACAGAATATTGTCAGTGGTTTCTTGATAACTTAAACAACGACGACATTCTTGACAAGTGTTTCTTTTCCGATGAGGCCTGGTTTCATCTCTCAGTGTATTTAAATAAACAGAATATGAGAATATGGTCAGCAAAAAATCCCCATGAATTTGTGGAAACTCCATTACATCCATTAAAAATTGGTGTTTGGCTAGCAGTGTCAAGAAGGCGTATCATCGGGCCAATATTTTTTAACGATTCAGTAACTGCTGAAAGATACCGAAATGAGTTATTAGAACCTTTCATTGATCAACTACATGATGATGAACTTACAGAAGGTTTTTTTTCAGCAAGACAATGCTACTGCCCACACAGCTCATCAAACAATGACTTTCCTGCAGCAGTTTTTCGATAATCGGATTGTGAATTTTCCTGCAAGGTCTCCGGATCTCACAATTATGGATTACTTCATTTATCCGCACATGAAAAACACAGTTTTTAGAACTACGCCTCACACAATCGAAGAACTTCGTGCGGGCATTACAGATGTGTGTGCTAACATAACCCCCGAACACTTAGCAAACGGGTTTGAAAACATGAAACGCAGAGTACGCTTATGTATTCAAGCTGAAGGAGAGCACTTTGAGCATCTACTTTAAACTTTAATGTTGTGTTTTTATTTGATGTTATGATCAGTACTGACAGTTAATGACAACTGTTTTCTCTAGAATTGTTTCGTCAACTTCATAAAAAAATCACAGCTTACTTTAAAGAGGAATTCATTGAAGGCACGGTAGAATATTAATTAAAATATATCTTTTTAAAATTAGATATCTACTAATTTATTTTATTAAAAGAGAATTTTTATACCGCTGCAGAAACTTTTAGTTAGTTGCAAATTTATTATGCATACTGTCATTAATGGTCACAGTATTAATTCTGCACAAGTGACTAGTATTTTTTATTAAATTGAATTAAAATTTTACATGCATTTTAAGCTGAATAGCTTAGATTAAAAAGTGCAAAAAATGTCGATATATTTGTATGTTGTTTTGTATGTTGTAGAGAAAGAAACTATTACGTTATAGAGTGTTGTAAAATAAAATTAATAGTATCTACAATAGCTTGCCCAACTGCAGAAGTTTACCCCCACTTTGTTAAACGTTAGTTTAGAAAAGTAACGGTTCATTTATATGACAAGCATCTGTCAACCTGAATCAGGTTGCGATTATTCCAAACAATAAAGCGTGGGAATTGGACTTACTAACACGTTTTTACCCATCCAATGAGCTAGAAAAGCAACTGCAACGGCCTCATTTATATGGCAGGCATCTGTCTGTCTGAATCAGGTCGGGATTCTTTCAAACAATAGAGTGTGGGCATTGCGCTTTCTGAGTCATTTTTGCCCATCCCTGGTCTAGAGAATTCAATAGGTTTCCTATAGTATGTATTCGAACTTACCAGAAATTGATTTTATGTGTAACAGAATATAGATTAATAGGCATTTATTTTTTACAAAGTAATGTTTCTGAATAAGTTCATTGAATTTACCACTTCATGAATCCTGTTTGAGCTCAAGAAGAGTGTGGGGACGGGCAGAATATATTTTAGACTAAAGAAATCTCTACAGAAGACAATTCATGGTATAAATGCTTGAAAACTCAATTCATGATCAAAAGATAATGGTGTGGTGTGGAGTGTCCACATCTGGTACAATCAGCTCACACTTTTTAAAGAAGACGGCAACACCGTTACCATCATTTCAGTTATTTATGTTGCGATGCTGGAAACATTTCTGACTGCAAAGTTTCAAAGAATGGATCAAGATGAAGTCTGGCTGCAGCAAGACTAGATGGACATTTGTTCTTTTACAGTTCATGTTCCAAAATCGTCAAATTTCAAAGGTCTTGACGACAGTGGAAGATCACCCATATCTGGGTGATTCTTTGGAAGCTTACAGTCAGAAATATTTCTAGCATCTCAACATACAGGACTGAAATGACAGTAACAGTGTCCCGTTTTCTTCCAAAAAGCGTGACCTGATTACATCAATGTGGACACTTTAAACCACACTATTACCTTCTGATCATCATGAAGTGCTTTTTCAACCATTTACCTTGCGTTATGTCCTGCCTAGTAGCGAGAGTTCTTCTTATTAACGTACCCACTACGGTTGGATGTGAGCTTTTTTACACCATGTTCAGTTTATCAAGAATTTTGTGCATTGTTCGACGTTTATCATCAAATAAATTTAAACAAAATAAGGCGTCAAACAGTGATGCCCATTCTTATTTTCAAGGGTACTAGACGATGCAATCAAGAAAGCCAAGGACACAAAAAGACAAAAGAAAAAAAACAAAATAACAAATGAAAATTCAGACAAAACCTATAAATAGAACCTATCAACAAAAAAGTAACAGAATAATATAGCCTACGACGTATGCGTACTTATAAAAACTTTACATTAAGCATAAGTTTTTATTCAATTTGACTGGAAACAAAATGTTCTTTTAGAAAACACAGTAAACTCCAAAGTCTAAAACTAAGTATTCATGAGCGCTAACAGATGTTTTAAAAAGAGGAAAAAAAAAACAAAGTATAGATAAGCAACAAATTAGTATAAAATGGTTTGTTAAATTGATGTAAATCGTTTATAGACGAAAGAATTTGCTTCTAGTTAATTAATATATTAATTAATCAGCTATAGTAATGAATAGTTTAAACAGCGACATCCTACGATTAAACTATTCTTTACTATATTACATCGCAATTGCGATTAATCTTGGTCGAATCGTTTTGGTTTACAGTGGAACTCTAGCTAAGCTTCTGCTGATGAATCCCCAAACAGAACTGCCGTACAGAGGCTGCTCGAGGGATTAATTGCAATCAAAAACTATTTGCAACAAAAATTTTTTAAACTATTTATTATAGTTGAACATTATAAAAAAATCTATATCCTGTTACGCTTTCGTGTCAATGTAACAAATATCCCGTATCTCATTAGTGAAATTTATTTTTATAGGCCGGGAATTGGTTCTTAATCCGACTCTGACCACCATAGTTTTTTTTTTAGTGTGAGTATTGGACAACAAATTGAAATTTGTTGTCCAATACTCACACAACAACAAATTGAAATTTGTTGTCCAATACTCACACTAAATCTCTTTTTAAACACAAAAGTCAGATTCTTTAAGCTCTACAACCAAGCCTTATTGAAGTATTGTTTTTTTTTTACTTCGAAGCCTCATATTCCAATTTTATTTTTGTGCCAATCAATCCGATTTCCGTTCTTGTGCGGTTTGTTTTGATAAGTCAGTTTTTCTCTTTTCATTGGTTTCTACACTCAAGTGTTCGATCATTCGTAGGCAAGTTTCGTTTACCCTAAACGGTGTTTAATTTTTTGCTTCTCTCGTCGTTCGATTGAGGACGGTTAACAAATTAACAAGGCTTTGACCTTTCACCACCCCGCATCATCCTGGACAGCTCTTGGCTTATTTATATAGTTCGGAGGTACTAATTAGACATAAGCCTTGCATCCCTGAAGATGTTGCTACTGTTGTTGGTCAAAGCCAAGGTTCGCATCTCCTCCGAGCCCCAAGTGCCGTGTTGATCCCATAGCTGCCGATGTCTGAAGTAACTTCCACCCTATTATTTACGGATTGATATTGTTACATTTGTTCATTGAACTCGAATATATTCAAGTTCATTCTCTTTATTTATTTTTAAAAGTAGTTTATAATTTTTTTGCCTTAAAGTAAACAAATTACCCTTCCTACGTTTGTTGTTTCATTTAGTTGTTTTTTTCTTTTTTTTTCTAACTTGAAGATTTAAAATTATAAATTAATAGGGGCTATTCTGTATCGAATACGTTAAATTTAAAGAACTTTAAATTGAAAAATATGTTGAGAGTCAAAATTGCTCGCTAGGTACTTAAAAAATTTTCTTTGTCTCAAAAAATTTGATATTTAAAAAATAACACATTCAGGGCTATTCCGTATCGAGTACGTTAAATTTAGGACCGATTTCTAATCGAACTAAAGGAGACTTTAAAATAAAAGTAACAATCATATGTTACCTTGTAATAAAAGCGTAACAAGATATATGGATTTTTTATAATGTTCTACTATAAAAAACAGTTTTAAAAGATTTTGTTCATATCGTTTTTGATTGCAGTGAATCCCTCGAACAGCCTCCGTACAGCTGTTTCAGCCCTGTTTAGGGCTTCATCAGTAGAAGCGTAGCTCGAGAGTTCCACTGCAAACGATGCAAATGAAATAAACCATTTTATACTAATTTGTTGCTGTATACATTCTTTGCTTTTTTTAAGTTCGTCTCTTTAAAACATCTGTGAGCGCTCATGAATGTTTAGTTTTAGACATTTTAGTTTAGTGTGTTTTCTAAAAGTACATTTTGTTTTGTTTTTATACGTCTTAGGCTAAATTATTCTGTTACTTTTTCGTTGATACTTGATAGGTTCTATTTATAAGTTTTGTCTGAATTCTCATTTGTTATTTTGTTTTTTTTTTGTCTTTTTGTTTCCTTGGCTGTCTTTATTGTCTCGTCTAGTACCCTTGAAAATAAGAATGGGCTTAATACGAATCCCTGTTTGACGCCTTATTTTGTTTCAAATTGCTTTAATGATAAATTTTTGGAAACATCACGTCATCTTAGTGGATACGTTAATAAGAAGAACTCTCGTTGCTAGGCAGGACATAGCACAAGGTAAATGATTGAAAACCCACTTCATGAGATCAGAAGATAATAGTGTGGTGTGGAATGTCCACATTTGGTGTAATAGGCCACACTTTTTTGAAGAAAACCGCGACACAAAAGTGACAAAAGTCATAATCTGATGTATAAGAAACTAGTTTTGGCATCTTTTTGGATATATGATTGTGACTTTATTTAAAGTCTCCTTTAGTTCGATTATGAAATGTGGCCTTAAAGAACTGTTATTACGGTAACGACCATGTATAACGCTTTATATTTATTTCAATTTAAAAGACTATTGCTATGGTAACAACCAATCATCAACAGTCTTTTAAATTTAACGTACTTGATACAGAATAGTCCCTAATCGCCTTTATGTTGTATCCATTTACGTTAAACTTATAGCGTTTTTCGCTGGCTGCACCAGTGTGCACCGAGTGTATCTTTATCTCGTTTTATTACATAAATCTGAACAGAGATGGAGATACACTGAGTGCGCACTGGTGCAGTTAGTGGAAAACGCTAATAACTTAATAATGTACTGTTATCTTTTTTTGAAGTAGGGATGTGAACGTAAACTCATCGATAACGTCACGTTATGTTTAACGTAAATGTAATGACTGTAAATTTAATGCCTGTATTGCCAGTTACTTTACTAATTATTAATTCTTTTTAATGTATACATTTTGTCTCCTAACGTGCTCTCTCTCTTATTGGGAATTCTCTTTCGCGACATTTTGTTTTATCAATTTAGTTTATTCCTGAGATTACGCAGCATCCGTTGAATACAACAGCAGTTCTTTTACGGAAAATTTAGTGTGTGTAGATAAGATCTGCTCGCTATATGTACAGTCACACTTTTTAGTAATATCTTCCTACAAATTTTAAATTGCGGCCTGATACGTTCTGACTATTATAATAGGTAGACAGATAAGCAAATCAGCAAGTAGGTAAGCAAATACAAATGAAACACACGAAATAAAATTCAACATGTCAGATAGTGACTTACAATTTTATTGGACAGACATTGCTTTTAATTATGATTGTACGTACACTCCTAGTTACGTCAAGGATGTGTTCGAAATAAGATATACTGGTTAAGGTACGGTTAGGGTAAGTATGCGATCAGCTGATTAAACTTCACCCATATTGCCGAACGCGTTTGTAGAACAAGTCATGTCACAAAATAAAATTCGCCATGAATCTGCGAATTGTGATCTCCTTGCCTTAAAAAGAGAGTTGAAGGTCTTGATTACGTGTATATATTCAGATTAAAAGTGAATATTTACCTGGAAAAAGAGAATTTTTTTAGAGCGGAAACCGTGAACATGCAAAACAAATCATTTTCCGACCATATTTACTGTTACTGAAACTCCGAGCCTTATTAAATTATAATTTATTACCGTCACTCTCTGTTTTCAACCTCAAAGTATTTTGATTTTAATGGTTATGGACCTAAACAACCTTATGCGCATGTCCAGGAATTTTGTAACCAAGTTTCGAGTTGGTTAAAGCTGGATACACTTTGAGCGTTACCCAGACATTTTCGAACGAAAGTAACATAAGGCGTTGCGTTGGGTTGATACGCCCGGTTTTTCGAACGCTGGAAGTAACAGTGTTAACCAATTTCTTCCAATTTTGAACGCACCCTAGCTGTTGAGCAGCGTTGTTAAAAATACATTTCTAATAGTATCTAGATACAGATGCAGATACTTTCACAAAAATGTATCTAGATGCAGATACAGATACTTTTTCCGGAAAATATCTAGATACAGATACAGATACAAAAAAGAAGTATCCGCAGTTTATCAAGATACTTGCAAGTATAAAATTCAGTAACCTATGCAGTAGTGGAGGTACGGTATTATTTATTATACGAAGTTTTCGTATGAATATGTGAATAATGTACACTCTAAAATCCGTGATAATTTTCACTATTTTTTTTAAGCAGTATGTCTTTTTAAATAGAAAATTTATCTTTGTAATTAAGTTGATCAATAAGCTAATAAGTAATTACCTGGTTTTTTATGAAACCAAGTCAAGTCAACGTAAAATATAAATAAAATAGCGACATCTTACTATCGCTTTTTGACCTAACATTGCAGTAGGATAGACAAATTGAAGCGGGATTTGCTCCTAATGAGTCCCCCATGCAAGGCGGCCATGCTTGCTGTCAAAGCATAATGAAAGATTTTAGAAAAATTTTGTGCAAATCGTTTTTCCGAAGTAACTTCCACCCTATTATTTACGGATTGATATTGTTACATTTGTTCATTGAACTCGAATATATTCAAGTTCATTCTCTTTATTTATTTTTAAAAGTAGTTTATAATTTTTTTGCCTTAAAGTAAACAAATTACCCTTCCTACGTTTGTTGTTTCATTTAGTTGTTTTTTTCTTTTTTTTTCTAACTTGAAGATTTAAAATTATAAATTAATAGGGGCTATTCTGTATCGAATACGTTAAATTTAAAGAACTTTAAATTGAAAAATATGTTGAGAGTCAAAATTGCTCGCTAGGTACTTAAAAAATTTTCTTTGTCTCACAAAATTTGATATTTAAAAAATAACACATTCAGGGCTATTCCGTATCGAGTACGTTAAATTTAGGACCGATTTCTAATCGAACTAAAGGAGACTTTAAAATAAAAGTAACAATCATATGTTACCTTGTAATAAAAGCGTAACAAGATATATGGATTTTTTATAATGTTCTACTATAAAAAACAGTTTTAAAAGATTTTGTTCATATCGTTTTTGATTGCAGTGAATCCCTCGAACAGCCTCCGTACAGCTGTTTCAGCCCTGTTTAGGGCTTCATCAGTAGAAGCGTAGCTCGAGAGTTCCACTGCAAACGATGCAAATGAAATAAACCATTTTATACTAATTTGTTGCTGTATACATTCTTTGCTTTTTTTAAGTTCGTCTCTTTAAAACATCTGTGAGCGCTCATGAATGTTTAATTTTAGACTTTTTAGTTTAGTGTGTTTTCTAAAAGTACATTTTGTTTTGTTTTTATACGTCTTAGGCTAAATTATTCTGTTACTTTTTCGTTGATACTTGATAGGTTCTATTTATAAGTTTTGTCTGAATTCTCATTTGTTATTTTGTTTTTTTTGTCTTTTTGTTTCCTTGGCTGTCTTTATTGTCTCGTCTAGTACCCTTGAAAATAAGAATGGGCTTAATACGCATCCCTGTTTGACGCCTTATTTTGTTTCAAATTGCTTTAATGATAAATTTTTGGAGATACAACAGATACAAAAAAGAAGTATCCGCAGTTTATCAAGATACTTGCAAGTATAAAATTCAGTAACCTATGCAGTAGTGGAGGTACGGTATTATTTATTATACGAAGTTTTCGTATGAATATGTGAATAATGTACACTCTAAAATCCGTGATAATTTTCACTATTTTTTTTAAGCAGTATGTCTTTTTAAATAGAAAATTTATCTTTGTAATTAAGTTGATCAATAAGCTAATAAGTAATTACCTGGTTTTTTATGAAACCAAGTCAAGTCAACGTAAAATATAAATAAAATAGCGACATCTTACTATCGCTTTTTGACCTAACATTGCAGTAGGATAGACAAATTGAAGCGGGATTTGCTCCTAATGAGTCCCCCATGCAAGGCGGCCATGCTTGCTGTCAAAGCATAATGAAAGATTTTAGAAAAATTTTGTGCAAATCGTTTTTGATTGCAATGAGAACCTCGAGCAGCCTCTGGACAGCTGTTTCAGCCCTGCTTGGGGCTTCTTCAGCAGAAACGTAGCTCGACATTCCCACTGCAGACCAAAAACGACTTGCCCAATTTATTCGCAAATGCGATGTAGGAATGATGAACATATAAAATAGCGACATCTTACTATCGCTTTTTGACCTAACATTGTAGTAGGATAGGCATTTGCGAATAAATTGGGCAAGTCGTTTTTGGTCTGCAGTGGGAATGTCGAGCTACGTTTCTGCTGAAGAAGCCCCAAGCAGAGCTGAAACAGCTGTCCAGAGGCTGCTCGAGGTTCTCACTGCAATCAAAAACGATTTGCACAAAATTTTTGTAAAATCTTTCATTATGCTTTGACAGCAAGCATGGCCGCCTTGCATGGGGGACTCATTAGGAGCAAATACCGCTTCAATTTGTCTATCCTACTGCAATGTTAGGTCAAAAAGCGATAGTAAGATGTCGCTATTTTATATGTTCATCATTCTTACATCGCATTTGCGAATAAATTGGGCAAGTCGTTTTTGGTCTGCAGTGGGAATGTCGAGTTACGTTTCTGCCGAAGAAGTCCCAAGCAGGGCTGAAACAGCTGTCCAGAGGCTGCTCGAGGTTCTCACTGCAATCAAAAACGATTTGCACAAAATTTTTGTAAAATATAAAGTTATCAACAGAAAGACTCTACTTCCGTAACAGACAAGTTAAATGTCAAATGAATGTAGGATCCTTAGTTGCGACCTTGTTGTAGCTAAGAGAGCGTTCCCATAATCAAGAAAAATTGATAAAATCAACAATACAGTCTTTTCCTTTTTATTTTCTCCTTTTGTCAATTATCTCTCCCAATTTTTAAAATAATTTTCAAGTTTCTGAACTATCAAATCGCATTTTAAATAGAACAGTCATTTGACAAACTGAAAAACATAATTAACAAGAGGGGAAAATCAAAAGAAGGAGACTGTAAACTCGGAGGTTGCATTTCCGCCAAGGTCTGCTATTTTTATGGAAGTTCAAAATGTATCTAAAATGTATCTTAGTATCTCAAATGAATAGATACACTGTAATTGTATCTAGATGCAGATACAGTTACAGTAGTATCTGAGATATGTATCTAGATACTCAAAAAGTATTTAGATAGTGTATTTAGATACTTGCTTCTAGATACTTAACAACACTGCAATTTTTTTTTTGTACGTAGCAGTCCTTCATATGTTGGTTTTTACTTCTCGAAAACAAGGAGATATTTTGGTAAAATGGATTTATACAAAAGTGTATTTATTTTTTAATGACTACTATCTACCACATGACAAAAAACGAATTGCAAATTATTATTTATTGAAATGTAATCCGACAGTTTCTCATAAACTAAAATTGAAAGTCATTGAATTTGTTTACTACCAGATATTTCAATGCCTTTCTTATTTCGGTGTATTACGAATGTATTGAATGTTTTCTTTGGTGGGCAGAAAAAAAGTATTCCTTATATCACCTGAGTTTGAGATTCTCCTTTTTCGATAAGTTTAAACGAACGCATCCTTTCAAATTCCTGACAAGTTGTAATTAACAACTCAGAAGCAATTAGCGGCCACTAAATTCTCAAACATCACGCGCATTCCTTTTTAGGAACAGAGTGTTTCCTCTGAGAAAGATAGCGACTTTTCGGCTGTGTCATCGGTGCAATCGTGATCGACGATCGATCGATCGATCGATTGGATTGCCAAAGTCAGATGTAATGAAAAGAACAATAAGCCAGGCAAGGCATAAGGCCTAGCTAATTGTAAGGTCACGGCCTCATCGTCAACACGGTGAGTGAGTGACCTCAACGGAAGGAAGGAAGGTGGGGAAGACCGTCGAAGAGGCTGCGAGAGTCAGGTTTATACCTGTGGATACGTTGTCCGTCACGCATTTGACTCAGCGCGCGCGTCATGTGCAGTTCCAAGGTGCGAATAGCGTATGTGCAGGTTAATTCTTGTTAAATCGACGCATCGGGTTGATTGTACTTACGGATTCGCTGACCTTTCGATTTGAGTGGTAGTAGCGGGATTTCCATAACTTATTGCCACTAGGTAAGTTCTGCACATCAGGCTTTAAAATCATAAAACTATAAAACATCGATACAATAAATTTCTAATTTTGGTACATTATCTTTATTAATATTTTTTAAACATAGACTTATGACAATTTTTTGTTAATAGCGACACATTTTTGTTTTATCTTTATCATCGGTAGAAGTTTTTAAATATGTTAAATAATTTTCCATAAAATTGTATTAAATTGATTAATATTTTTTTAAATTAAAATTAAGTTGCATTAATTAATTAAATTAAATTATTGAATTAATTGGTTTAATTTTAGATACTTAAAGCAATGCAAAAACCTAAAGGGATTATTATCAATAAAAATATAAATTTAATATGATAAGTATCACGTAAAATATGGTATTCCCTTATATTGATATTTAGGAGTATTTTTTCTAAATTCATACTTGATTTAAGGTTTGCAATGCGAAGAAAAATTATACTGAAATTAAAATCGTTACATCTGGTGTTCCTCAACGCTCCGTCCTAGGACCAATCTTGTTTTTGCTGTATATTAAAGATATTGATCAATATGTAATTAATTCAAAGATAACGCTATTTGCAGATGACACAACATTATTAAAAAGTGATGTCAGTTTCATTGATGGGTCCCTAACATTTGCAGAAGCCGTAACAAATATTAAAAATTGGTTTTTAAGCAATAAACTTAGTTTAAACGAAGGCAAAACACAATTCATGTATTTTTCCTTGAGAAATGTCGACAATTGGGCAAACGATTTCTGTGGTGTGAAGTCCATCAAATATTTGGGTGTTTACTTAGATCCCACTCTACAGTGGCATGAACATGTAGAATACGTTGCAAATAAACTAACTAAAACAATATACCTTATTCGACACTTGAAACACTCAGTTCCTTGGAATACTTTGTTAACAACCTATTATGGGCTATTCCAATCAGTCATGTTGTACGCAGTTTTAATATGGGGTTATTGTTCTGAAGCAAAAGATTTTTTTTACTTCAAAAAAGAATTATACGTATTATGGGTGGCATCGGTCATAGAGATAGTCGTAAGGAAATTTTCAAAAAAATAAAAGTATTGACATTCCCCTCACTTTATATTTTAGAATGTTTAGTTCCAATAAAATCAAATATATTAATAATTATGTAGACCACAATACATATACGACTCTAGACAAAGTTCGAATATAGTAGTGCCCCAACATAGACTAAATAAGATTCGCTATGGTAGCAATTATTACGCAATTAAATTCTTTAATTGTTTAACACCTGAATTACGTGAAAAACCATTGCCACAATTTAAATCTACAACCAAAGAGTATCTGTTGAATAACGCTTTTTATTCCTTCGAAGACTTTCTACAGCTTCCATATGTCATTTAAAAAATATATGTACTGTCTTTTTATGAGTCTGTTTTATGCATCTAATACATGTAATTGTAACTAAAATTTTATTTACATTTATTTTATGACGTGTGTAATACCTTGTGTATTTATCACCAATAAACATTACATTACATTACATTACAAAATGTTAAAAATTATGAAGTCAACTGCATTGATCTTAATTAAACAATTAATCGAAAAAAAAGTTTCATTAGAAATGTTTTACGAAATTACGATTTCTTTAAAGTATTGATGCAGCGGCTAGTAAATTCGGTCGGGTACCGGATATTCGGATTGGTCGGATAAGCAGATATCCTGTTTAACAATCCGACGTAATGATTAACTGCTTAGAGCCCTTTTATTTGAAGGACATTTAACGCGATTTTTTCTCCGCGCATGTTTCTGATGGTTCGGCAATAACCATACGAAAACATAACTTTTTTTATATATTTAAGACAATATACTCTCAACTAACTTGTGTCCCAAAAGTCTTATAATCTAGACGTCTATCACCGATAAAGTAGTTTCGATTCTGGTATTAATAACCTGAACTTTCAAATATTCAAATTAAACCAAAAACGAAAAACTTTGGGAGTCTATCTGATCAACCATACTAGCTATGGTTTAATATGTGACGTACAGTCAAGCTCTTCAGAAATATCTACCCTATAAATGTTAAATTACGAACTAACGCCTTCTGACCACTGTGATTGGTAGACAGACAAGCAAACGAGCAAGGACGTGAACAAACACAAAATAAAAACATGAAATAAAATTCAACACGTGTTTGTTTACCTTTTAGATTGCGACGTAAAATCAACTTATATGGTATTCCTGCGTAAGCGTAAGGGTTACTAAACTGTCAAATGGTATCATTTAAGTTGAGCGTTGTAGTACATCTTACCAGTTATAGACGCCTACATTATAAGATATTTAGGACACATATTATACAGGTTTACTTGAAGTTCTGAATTTGTTCGTTTGAAAATTGAAACTATTTAAGATATTGAAAATTAATCTGCGGCACATGATTACCAGGGTAAATGTCCACGATTGAAAATTATTTCTAATAAAACAGGTGTTCCGTAAAGTTACTGTGGACCAAAGTTACATTTTTTAAACGGAAAATGTCATGGTACCTTGAAAACATAAAAGTTTAATATTTTATATTGGATGGTTAATTTTTGTCTAAAAATTAGCATAACTTCCGTCCTCTCTAACGGAAAGTTTAAGTAGCGACATCCTGCGATTTCTTTTTGACTTGACATTGCATTAGCCATGGCCAGCTGAATTGATATGTTATATACGACTAGTCCAATTCGAATAAAAATGTGTTCCAGTAAAGCAAGCCTTCGAGTGTATCAACGTGCGCCCTCTGATACTCATTAATTAGGTGTTACCATGGTTACGATATCGATGCTTATTTCGCAAACTTAAATATCAAGCCAAATTGACATTTCTCATAACAAAAAATTTTAGAATCACAGTAATTTTGGCACTAGTTTTGAATTTGAGGGAGCCACTTGACACACGCTTTTTATTTTTTAATGCTCTTTGGACTGGCCATATATGACATATCAACTCAGCTGGTCGTGGCATTAGAATTGTCAAATTCAAGCCAGTTTGCTGCATAATAAGTCACCCCATACAAGGTGGCCATGCGTGCGGTCAAAGCATAATGAAAGTTTTATCAACAGATAAAATAGCGACATCTTACTATCGCTTTTTGACCTAACGTTGCAGTAGGATAGACAAATTGAAGCGGGATTTGCTCCTAATGAGTCCCCCATGCAAGGCGGCCATGCTTGCTGTCAAAGCATAATGAAAGATTTAGAAAAATGTATCGTTAGAAATTATTGAGAAATAAACTTCGTGACTGCGACTCTCCATAGAAATAAGTCAAATTTGTTTTCTAATAGAAAAAAATTAGCTCAAAAGTCACTCAAAACTCAAATGATTGAAAAGCTTCAAAGTTTTGATTTTGGTTTTTGCTAATATTTCAATGTTTCAAAAACACTTATAAATAGGTATTTATATAAATTGCTCAAAATTCAAAATCATGTAAATACACAATTATAATAAATCCTCAAAATGTCCTGCTAACGCTTTTTTACTTGAACGAAAAGGTTTGGTTGATTTCTAATTTGAGTAGCAGCATTTTGTTTAAATAAATCGGACATATGATATTTTTTCTTAAAATTACATGAACTTTCGTATGACAAAACTTGTGGATGAGCTAATAAATCACCCTATCACCCTACTACCATATATTTCACTGAAAGTAAAGAAGCTGATTTTTCGGCACCATAATATGAAACTACTATACTTCGAATATTAGAACTTATAACGTATGTTTAGTCGTAAAAGAAACTCTCAGCAGTCCTTGGAAAATTAACGTGTCTTTACTTGATTGTTCACTTTAGGGCGTATTCTGTAACTTTTTAACGGGCTGTTAAAATTTAGATATCCTTTAAAATTTAAAATACAGTTCCATGATTGGTTGTTACCGTAGGAACAAAATTTAACAGCCCTTTAAATTTAACGGGTTTGATACAGAATAGACCCCTTAGACATTTATTGAACGTAATTTAAGATCAAATTATTTATTTTTTCAAGTTTTTTTCAAATTTTCTATCCGACCATCTGTCCTTTTTAGAACTAAACAAGGTTTTATGAACTACAAACTTTCGTATTTAAACTCCAGTCATCATGGTGCACGCAAGTGACACTTTTTCGGTACGTGCACATTTTTTTGGTTATTTTAATTAATGTACGTACTTGTTTTAAAGTATGAATTATTAATTATCTGACCGAATATAATATTATCCGGCGCTCCAGTGGATAGCAGAAATATGACCGAGAATTCCGGATAGTGGCCGTATCCATAGTTTCACTTCAGTCAAGACATATAATAAATGTTCACCCCATTAACCCCCTATTCTGCAACTCATACCGACATCGTCAAATAACGAAAATCGTTAAATGACATTTTTTGACGAATCAATGCAAAGAAATGCGTTGTACCTAAGACCTGATTGGTCAAAATACGTCACTTAACGATTATCGTTATTTAACGGTGTCGTTATAAGTTACAGAATCGTGGGGTTAAATAACGTTACACCATTACACTGTAAAACTTTCCAATATTAGAGTCTTTTTCTTTTGGTTTTCCCCCTTTGTCAATTGTGTTTCCCTATTTGTCAGTTCATTTTCCAGTTTTGGAAATATCGATTCCTATGTCAAATAGGAAAGTCATTTGACAAATTGCGAAACACACATACCTGTGTGGCAGTAAAACGTTTTTCCCGAAAAGTTTCTCGTTTCATCATTACGTGGCTAGTCGAGATATTTTTTGTTGTAGTAAAACGTTTTGTTTGAAAATGTTTTCGCTTCATGAGTGCGGAGGCAGCCTAAGCGCATCAGCGGGACTCATACCTAGGCAATTCGCTTTACCTCATTGGCGGACACTAAAAAGAATTATTTTAATCCAAATCCGATTTCCGAAGTTCTGTCAATTTTTTAAAATTAATTTAAGGTTAAGAATAATTCGCCTTCTTAAAACCGTTTGATATACATATACTCCTATTATTTAGCAGCAGTACAGTTGCCATTTGCTATAAATTTTCGTACAGTATAAGGTCAAACCCCTGGCCACCTAACGGCACGCTTTAAGCTGTAGCTACAGTAGATACAGTATTCGAAAATAAAAAATATATAGTGCCAAGTGCACTTCAAAATTTTAGTCGCTGTGTGTTCTCATAAATTTGATTCTCTTTTCATACTCGGATCTCTGCAAATGTGTACACATACAGATTATTAAATTTTAAAATTTATTGTTGACGAATTCGGAATGCACGAAAGTAAGTGAATTGAAATCAGTACTTGTCATGCTGTACTATAAAACTGGAGGGGAAAACGCTAACGCTAACTTTTGGCGAGTCGAGTTCGATTTTGCCCCTTAGAAGCCTCCCTAGTTGACGCTCAGCTTTATACGAATGCGAAGGAATGGGCGTTGCGAGTAAAAGTACGTGCAACAGGGTGCAATACCATCTTTCTCTGACTTTGATTTTTCTCGTTCACTTATGTTGTTCAGAACTAAAAGTATGAAATTATCCATGGTGTTTGTCACTGTTTATGTCTCGGCCACATACGTGTATAGGGTTGCCAATTCTCGAATCAACCATCCCGGGAGACTTGGAAAAATCGTGAGCTGAGAAAGGGGGGGAGGGAGTTGAATAAAAGTCGCTAATTTGGTACTTTTTATTTTTTAAATATATATTTATATTGATTTCTAGAAGCATCTAATATTTGTCGGGTTTTTAGAAGGTTTTACATGAAAAATCAAAATTTTGTAATATTTATAACTCTGCCTTTACTAAAGATATGTTCATTTATGTTCATTTAAGCATTCAAGCACTAGGGTCGGAAATGGAAAGAACAAATCTGATCTGATAAGTTTTTTTTAATTCTGGACATGGATTTCTGTCATTTGATTTTGTGAGAAATAATTTTCATTTTAGAAAATCTGGAGTTGTTGCATCCCGGGAGTTCGAGAAGTTGAATACTTTTCCGGGAATCTCCCGGGCATTCCGGGAGGGTTGGGAAGCCTAACCACATAACAGTACATATAATTTGACAATTATTTCAAACTAACTTACAAGAGCACCTTTTTGATAACACGTATTTCCCTCCCAAAATAATATACAAAATTCTTATAGCTACAGATTCACTTAATCTCAAATAACTTTGAATCAACATGACAGGCAGAATAAAAAGAAAGATCAAAGGCAGGAAGAGACTGCCTATAATTTTGTAACGCAAATCATTACAATCTGTGTCTTGTAATTCAGTCTTTCAGTTCAATATTTTAGTGGATTACAGAAGACGTACATACATTGTTGCTACTTAAGACGATTATAAGCTGCATTATGTTTATGAGGATCCACTTTCAACAGTGTTGCATACGTAGGGATGCCTCCATTCCACTAGACACTCGCGACGAGAGTTGCAAGCGTGATTAAAGTGAATTATTTTTCTACCATCCATTTTGAGAAGACATCCTATTCTCTAGAGACAAAAATAAATCCATAAAAACGGAGCCCCTATTAGATCGGTAGTATCATTTTTAAATAACCCGGTTAAAAAATTAGCCGAAAAAATAAATAATATTTTTAAATATCACACGAAGTTCTCTGACCCTACGTCTATTCAAAATTCCATTCAACTAGTAAAGAAATTAGAGAAAGAAAAAATACCAAATAATGCAAAAATAGTATCGTTTGATGTATCCAACATATTCTCCAATATACCTACTAAAGATTGCTTAAATTTAATGAAAAATATCTTGATAGAAAAAAGAGTAAATCCGTTAATCTCAAACGAAATTTTAGAGTTAACAACTTTGTTAATCAAAATTACTTCATGTTTTCAAATAAATTTTACATACAAAAAGAAGGTTTAGCAATGGGTTCACCGTTAAGCCCATTACTGGCTGAGATTTTTATGAACTTTATTACAGAAACAATCTTATCATCCGAGATAAGTAAAAAACACATACAATTCTGGTACCGCTAGACAGTTACAGACTTTTTTAAATTTTATTAACTCAATACACCCTAAAATAAAATTGACAGTTGAAATGGAAGAAGACAATAATCTAAACTTTTTGGACCTAACTATAACCAACAAGAACAAAAACTTAACATTTGATATTTTCCGGAAACCCACGTACACACACTCAGTAATTCCATTCCATTCATCGCACTCATACAAACAAAAACTTTCAGCATTTAATTCTATGATTCACAGAGCCATTTATCTTCCACTTTCGCAAGATAATTTAAAAAAAGAAATAACAACTATAAAACAAATAGCTACTAACAATGGATACAACAGCAACATAATTGACAAAATTCTTAAAAATAAATTACAAAAACAAACATTGAACTCTATATATCCCAAGGTAAATTCTAGTAACAACAAACAGTTCGTTTCACTCACATATTTTGGTAAAATATACGAAAAAATAGGTAGAATAATTAGCAAAAATCAAGATATAATTGTTGCATATAAACCCTATAATAAAATCTCAAATTTAATTTTTAACAATAAAGATAAAATTGACAAATTTAAAAAATCTGGTGTATATAAACTGCATTGTAATGATTGTAAAGGTATTTACATAGGTCAGACTGGGAGAAATTTTGCCACACGCATTCAATAACACATTCGGTCTTTTAAGCTAGAAAAAACTGATTCAAATTTTGCCAACCATTTAATCGCAGAAAAACATTCTTTCACTTCAGACAATGCACAAATTTTACATTACGCCGAAAAAAGCATTAAATTAAACTTATTAGAGTCTTTAGAAATTCGTAACGCGGCGAATAATTCCGAAGAAATATTATTGAACGACCAAACTGACACCTAATGTATTCATCCTTCTTCGAAGCCTGTAATTAAAAAATCCCTCCAGATGCTTCTAGGTGGTGTTCTTAGTATTAGAATTTAGTTTTCTGCCTGTGTTTATATACAGATTCAGTTTCGGTTTAAAAAATCAGTTTGAAAATGACAGTGAACTGTTGAAACTGCAGTCACTGTGTGACAAATAAAGGTGATATTAACAAAGTAATTATCAGTGTTTTATTTGTTAAAATGGAATATCACAAAGTAACGGCAGAACGTGTTAATTATTTAAAAATAAATCCTATTGCGTCTAGTTGCCTGCTGTCGCTGTATCGCGTCATTATGTCAGTGTTGCTGTTCTTTGGACCTTTATCATGATTTCTGATTCAAAAAGTGATTTAAATATTCCTAATGCTCCACCAAAAATAGTATGTCGGGTCGTAGAAAAAGTATAGTGCCTAACTCGTCAAAATTATTTTCTTAAGCTCGCGAATACAACCAAACTCGCCTACGTCTTGTGTGGTAAACTGTTCTCTCGCTCAAAAATAATCACTTTCGTCACTTGTTCAACAATATACTATTGTCCAACGCCTGCTAAAATACTAACAAGCGCGGTAGTTGTGCGTGAACATGCACCAAGTGACGATAATATAAGTGAAGACGAAATTACAGATAAAAAACATTACTACGAAAATGATCAAAAAGATCAAGTATCTAATGAAAATCAATTATTTTAAAGAAATGTGGTGCGGCAAACTGATAGCTGCTAGGTTACCTATTTAGTACCAAGATAAATTGAATTAAATGTCAATTTAACCGAACAGCTTCTCTTGTGGAATTAAGTTATTTCTTGTTTTGAGCTCAGCAGTTAGTGTATAAAACTTCTGCATTTGTTTCACTTGGTATGCATTTTAAATTATAAATTAAATTTCGTCCTAAAAGCCTACATCGTGAAAGTCTGTTGCTGGATTTGAAAACTCCACTTACAGATATTTATATTCCCTTACACATCTCTTCAGCTGGTTTCTTCATAAATAGCCATTGATTTTGACAATTGGCAATTTTTGTTTATTATTTCAATAAACTGTGATAAATATTAAGCCAAAGTATTGATAGCACAACACACAATAAAAAATT
Organism: Prosopocoilus inquinatus; assembly: GCA_036172665.1. Lineage (NCBI taxonomy): Eukaryota > Metazoa > Arthropoda > Insecta > Coleoptera > Lucanidae > Prosopocoilus > Prosopocoilus inquinatus. The sequence goes on from CM069870.1 coordinate 51,701,194, forward strand.
AACAAAACTTTAAAAATAACTGTCTCTCAATAGTCACAACACAAATCATTGATTTTATATACTACATAAAATAAAAATAAAAACCTGTAGGAAATGTTTAACACCTACTTCGCATATTTACGTGAGGTTTATCTGAACACCATGACTTGATTAGCAAAGTGCAAATTACTTATCAACAAGTAAGAAAATAAACATAAAGCTAAAAGCTAAAGGAAGACCACTCAGATCGTGAGAGCACGTGCATTCCTTGATGATACCTCGAAACTTATAAATAGAAATTACAAACACGAAGGCTAGATAAAAAATGAAAATGAAAAATGGTGCAATATAATACGTGCGGTTTTTACATGTATAGTTATAATAGGTGCAATTTTTCTCGCTCGTAGAATTTATAGCACATACAGTTACAAAGATACCTTCGCAATTCAATAAAATATAACCAAGACTATGACTCGTTCGGCATCCGCAACGGAATTATCTCATTTTCAATTGCACAACTTAAATATTGCAAAATTGTTGACTATTATACCCTTTTGCCGATTACACTTTTATTTTCTACGTACATATACTCACAGATGACTAACCTTCGAATGTTTTTGCTGTTAATGGGTTCGCTATCCTGGAATAAATGTCAGCAAGAGTTTTTATATTATTGGCTAATTAAGACGGACGTGTCAAAGAAGGAAAAACACAAGGGAATCAAACAAGGTCCTGCGGAATCCTTTGCTATTTTAATACCTAAACGACGATTAAATCCAGTCACGATACTGGACACCAGTTATATTTCATATCCGTTTGTTATTTCTGTATGTTAAGAATTATTAAACTTAAATGTTTGCTTTTAATTAAGGACACCCACATGTTCAGCAGTTACCGTGGTACCGGTTCGTACATTTAGTTATCCGATTCTAAACGCGAAAATCAGTAATTTTATTTTGTTAAACATTAGTAAAGGAACATTTCTCTGCGTTTTATGAAAACACAAGTCGCATTAATTGTAGTGATGTGAATAGTTTTGTCGATTTATTCGTCCTTTAGAGGATTCTGCATACAGGAACGGAAAGCACTCTGGCTTCTCTCCGCTATTTTAATCACATTGCAGAGAGCGAAAGAGAAAGAGAGAGACAGAGAGGAAAAAAGAGTGAGAGAGAGAGAAGCCGTCTATATGTAGAGCCCCCTTTAGTTCGCAGATCAAGTTTAATGTTTCTAGATTCGTAAAATTAACTTTATATTTAATGCCCTTAGATGTTTACTTCCAAATGTATATCTTTATTTCTCATTTTAATACGTTAAACAACGCCAACACTGCCCTCAATGATAACTCCGAAGTTATAAAGCGTGTATCTAAATTGACATTATTGCTTACTTACCTTTTTATTATCGCTATCGATTTATTATTTAAAAAGACTAATGCATTTATACGTCTTTTAATCATTATTTTTTATTATCGCCATCAATTTATTATTTAAAAAATCTAAAGCGTCAATGCACATCATAATAAGATTTCAACTTACTAATTAAGAGATGGAATTATCATTTTCCTTAGGCCTTCAATCAACACTGTTCTATAGTCAGTAAAAAAAAAACTCTTTAACAGGACAGAATTATAAATTGAAAAGCACTCAACGTTTCCCTATCGATTGCTAGCTTCGTCAGCAAGCTATCAATCAGTAGTGAAACGTTGAGTGCTTTTTCATTTATAATTTTTTATTTACAATTTTCGTCGAATAAGTTCAGTAACCTGAACTTTTCTTTCTAAAATGCCAGAGTTATTATAATTTCAGTTAAAATATTCTTTTCGTTTGAATTCCGAAAGAATTTTCTGATAACTAGATAAACTCTTCCTTTTCCAACCAATTGATTAATGCTGCTAGAATTTCGTTTATATTGGACGTGCACAGTAAGAAGTTTATCGTGTAAACTTGCTAGAGTTCCTGGTAAAAGTAAAAGCTCTAGTGTAAATGTTCAACTGTAAAAAAAGATTCACACGAAACAACTCTATATTCACTATGTAGGCAAAGTTCATGACTTTTCACTGTCCCTTTATCATTTAATAACTCTAACCCGTAACTAAGGGGGTAAGCAGAATAGATACCGCCCACCGTCGAATAAGGATTGACTACGATCACCGCTGATTCGAACGATATTCCGTCCGATGGTGCAGAATTATCGATTCCCTGCCAGATCTGACGGATATAAAAATCGGCGCAGAGCCGATTCAAATCAGTTTTCTACCAGCACCGACACCGACATATTACTCAGCAATGCGTCGCGCGCTCTATCTTGTAGTCCCACATTAACAAACACACACATCACAATAGTCCAGCGCTCTAATGTTGTAGTCAGGTTATTGTGTACATACATTCGCCTGCGCTCTGTTATTGCAGTCAGGCGAAACCCCACATCCGCACGTACACGCTGTGTCCACGAACAATTAGTCAGCCAAGTACGTGTCTACGAAGACCGCAACTTTGTGCTCACGAGGGCTGCAACCTCCAGTGACTAACCTCACCAGAACACGTAGCCATCGAAGAAGTGTAGTGGGTAACTCTATCCTCTTGGATTCGATCGCCCTCTGAAAAGTTACAACCAAACCAGAGAGACAAATTAGAGACTACGTTTCTCCACGTTCGTCACCTCACTTCACCCTCATCATCTGTAAATATTTTCATAAACTACTTCGCCAGAGAAGCAGACTGTTCAAGATTCACTTGTTATCGAAATATTACTATGTCCGACGAGCCTGTCAACAGCTACATCCCTACACCATTTTTAAATATTGTAGATATTGTAAACTTGTAAATAAAGTTCTCCTCATTTGTTATTGTTTGAATAAATTATATGCCCACATTACATTAAGCTCCGTATCAATTTATCGAAAATGCGCCGTGTTGTTTAAGGAAATTATTTTTCATACGACTTATGATAGTTTTTGTGTCACTACAGTGTTTTGCGAAAACTGATAAAGCTAGATATTTAAAACTTATACATTATTATGTCTTTTTTATGGAGAATCTAAATCTGTCATTACATTTGCCCGAACAGTTAACATAGAGATACGATTGTCAACTTTTTTTCTTATGGGCACCATATTCGGTTTTCATATTTCTAAATAAAGATTATTTCTTCGATTACAACAATATATCACACATTAGAGTTAATTTTATTTTTTGATTGAAATTTCTATTTTCTAATTTTACTAACGACGCTGAGGAAACAACCAAGATTTTGATACTTTTAAAGCTCTAGCTAGATCAATTGAAAATGTGGAAGAAATTCCATATCCATAAATCGACATAAAGTAGTTTAAACTTTTGTTTTAGAAACATGTTTTACTGTACCTGTCAGAAAATAGTTTTTTCTAGAGGTCTCTAATCTCTAGAAAAAAGTTTCGTCAGTGTCAAATTGACAATATTATCTAACCACGATTGCTTATTTTATCTAACCATGGTTAACTAAAATAGTAAAGGAGAGTGGTTTAAGAGATAATTGAAATTAACCTCCGCCCACAATAAGTTTTATATCCGTAGATACGTATTTCGGCAGCCAAGCTGCCATCTTCAGTACGCTACCAACTTAAAAGCACTAAGAAATATTTAAAACCACCTAATCACACTGATAAAATCATAAAAATGTTAAAGCTAAGCTGACTAGGTTGTTGTTACCTTTAACATTTTTATGATTTTAATTTTAAACGAGAGTCGTTTAAAATTAAAATATTATAAAAATTAAAAGTAAGTTTCAAATGTCTGGTTTATTAGGTTTCGATTTAACAAATAAAAACGAAAATGAAAAATGTTCGTTTTTTCTTTTTATCTTCACAATGAAGAATCAAATTGCCTTTTAGATTATTAATTAGTATGAAAATACGCAACTTTTTCCTAATTTAATCGACCTCGTACCTCTTAAGATAAGTGAGTGCTTAGGCTCGAGAAATGGACAGCCTGTATAGCACGGAATTATAAATAAGCAAATATAATATATAAATAAGCAAAACCTAGCTGAAACTTTGCCGTTTCATGTTACATGTTCATTGTCTTTGGTATTTCATTAAGTTAATTACTATTTTTAAACCTCAGCAAATACGGTACTGGTTCAGTTGCTTTTACGGACTAACAATGCAGGTATCTTCTCGAAGAGCTTTAATCCAACTGATTTCTTATTCAGATTGTGATGATACAAACACTTCAATCTCAATGTTGAATAAATTGGTCCAAGACTGTTAACAAAAATGCTTGTTTCAGACGTAACCTTTAAAAATAGCTTCTTCGGCAAAACTTCTTTGCAGTTTGTCTCGTCAATTCCCTGTGCAATTTTATTGCACGGTCGTAATTATTAATACGAATGCTCTCTGAGTTTTTATTATTGTTCAGCGAGTACCGTTTTAAAAAGGGGCAAGCCGAGCTGGTTTAGCAGTATAACTCCTTATATGGACCTCGCTTAACAGGGTTGCTGGTTTATGCCAGACGTGAACTCTGCTACATTCGTCCATAACTTGCCGTTGTAACTTCGAGTACCGCTACATACACTCTTCTGCAAGACATAAACCTTATTTCAGATGAGAAATCCGAAGGAAATATCTAATCGATTCAAACGGTAGAGTTTATTAATGTTGTTTGAAAGAAAATATTAACTGCCGGTTGTTATTAATTAGAACATTCATGCGAATTTTAGATTATATTGTTGTGCTACATTTAGTATAGTTATTCTAAGAAAACCTAATAAAGAGATATTCCATCAATGAAAGATCGGCAAATAACAGGTTTCTCATAATTCAGTAATACGTGCTTTATTTTTTAATTTCTTCTCGTGGTTGGCTGTGAATTGTTACTTATGAACCAGCCTTAATCGCCCTGACATATGAAATAGCATTAAAACGACTTGTAAACTAATAAAGCGAAGGAGTTTTACGGAAAATCCAAGCCTATCTTGTTGAACATGGTGAACATTTTAATCACTTATGATTTTACTTTGAGCTCATTGGCTCATGGGTATCGTTCAGGAAATATTGTATTAAGAAAGTTCATCGTAGAAAGTGATAAAGCACAATCTTGTTGATACTAGGACTTTCAAATTTGTGTTATTTAAGGACTATTGGAATACAAATTGCTGTGGTTTAGTTATGAAATGTAATTACGTAATAATATACTAGTATTTTGGGAATTTATGTATATATTATTATTTTATTTATAATCTCATTTGCCTACGACGATAAACTGGCAACGTCATATTCACGATGTTTCGTCGGCAAACTGGTATAATGATTTGTATTTGTAAAACGTATGGGTCCTAATATTGAGCCCTGCGGAATCCCCAAAATAAATTTCAAACGACTCAATTTCAAATTTTCCGTAACATATGTGTGAATTGCCAATTCACAAGACTTGTTAGCTAAAAGAAACTGTACTGATGATTAGTTGGTATAGCATTGGTATTAAGAAAAGACATTAAACTGCAATCAACGTATAACTTTTTTAGAGATCTTTGAAAATGATGAATAATGAAATCGGACGATAATTAGCTACGCCACAGCGATCACTCTTTTTAAAAACTGATATAATTCTTGCCACGTTTAGTTTATTCGAGAATGTGCCTTGCTCGAACATTGCACTGATAATATTTGTAAGGGAAAGAGTTATGAAATGGGTATTTTTTTGACAACTTTATAAGGAATTTGATCAAGACGTTTTAGATGCGATACTGTTCATTATAAGTATTTCCGTATTATCAACACGGTCTTAAAAACATTGTCAACTGAATGCTAAGTAAATATATAATTTCACACTTGTTCGTTGTAGACAGGCAGGTAGTCTCAAAATAAATACTTTTAATTTTAGGCAAAACATTTACGCCCTCCAGTCAAATGTAATAGTTCAACATTTTTTTTGTGTTATTTCAGCAATTTTGAAGATGTTCATTTAATAATATTAATGTTGAAACATATATATTTTATTTAAGCCAGCGCACAAAAAGCTGACTCTAAAATTTGTTGTCTTAATTATTTATGCTATGCTATTATTCCTAAAATAGTAAAGGAGACTATCGTTTAAGAGATAATTGAAATTAACCCAGGGAAATACTTATTTATTCGTTAGAATAAGAAGTTTTTTTGGGGTCTTTGGATTATTTATTTTCGCATTTCCGTGTTGTTTGGTTAGCTCTTATTTGTAAGGTTTTCTGACAGTTAATTTTAGGTGTTCACAAATTTTTTTTTTCCGGTTAATACATAACATATATAGTTTATTTTAGATTTCCACATATTAATTTATATTTACTTACATTTATACATATATATCTTTTAGGATGATTAGATTCTTGTTAGGTTTAACATTTTTATGATTTTGTCAGTGTGATTAGGTTGTTTTTAGACATTTTTAGTGCTTTTAAGTTGGTAGCGTACTGAAGTTGGCAGCTTAGCTGCCGAAATACGTATCTACGGATATAAAAATTATTGTGGGCGGAGGTTAATTTCAATTAGCTATTATTCCTATTGAGCCATATTTTTCTTTTCTTTTAACATTAATATTTTTGATTTAATATTAATTTAATTTACTGTTAACTATTGTCTACTATTTTCTTGTTATTGTTCCTTTTTATGTTCTTTTCATTTTCTCTTATTTTTAAGGTTGATTCCTTATAACTACGAAAATCAGATAATGTAAAGCGACTCCGTATCTTCCTTTATTAAAAAAAATATTTTTTAAATAATTACCGCATGATTTTTTAAACTTTAGATAAAAGTAGGCTCTAGAAAGCAAAACGTATAGTGCTAAATACCTCAATAAATAAAAGTTTACTGTAGAATTTTCAATAACTTATTTAGTTCTAATTGTAGGTTTGTCATTTCCTCTTTTTCTGTCGATCATCCTCTTCGACTAAATTTGAAAGTACTTTGCTTTTCATGGCTAACTTTCATCTAAAATTTAAAAAATCATATGGTATTTTGATAAATGTTAAGTTGTTTTCGGCTGAAATTTAAAAAGCAGTCGATGTACGTACTAATGTAAATATTAGCAAATAGAAAATAAATAGTATTTATTAAGAAAGTAAGGAACAAAACTGAAATTGTATTGAAACATGTAATTATTGTACTCCGTTCAGTTTTTCGTTTGTTTACATACCATTATTAAATATCTCCTACACCATATTAACTGTACGTCAGATTGTTTATTGATATACATATGACCAAGGCTAACGACATACCAGTTTTTAAGTAAATTTCTTATCCATGCTTTTCTGCCTCAATACCATCTAAACCTGCTTTCTATTCACATCAATTAACAATATTTTTATTCAGCCGGCCTTTTTTTTAATTGCATAAATATGTCTTTATAAAACTAATTACTGTAGTCTATGTAAGTGTGTCTTTATAAATACGTTAATTTTTTTTTCTATTTTATCCTTGAATTAATTAGTCAATTAAGTGATTAAATTTTATTTAATACAAAGAAAAATCGGTATTTCAATTATGTTGAGTAGATTTTTTGTTTAAGACCCGTTTGATATAAAATCTTGAACAAAGTGTGTGTGTATGGCAGAGAGAGAGAGAGAGGCTACAACAGTGAATGTTTATTGGACGATTCAACAGCTCTCTGAATTTTGTGGAAGATTTTATAACAAAATTTATACGGTGTCAAACAGGCCGAAAGTATAGACGAACTTGGCGTTATACATATTTTTAAAAACACAAATCGTTCTCATAATGGCTTCGAAGAATCCTGCCATATGTCTAAATATATTTTTAATAAAGTACTCCATGGAAGACAAACCGTTTGTCTCAAATTACTGCAACAATTTATTTATTTACTTGACAATTTATCAGTTGACTATTGATTGGTGTAAGTTATGATCAGGGATAAGAAATCGGCCCACTTGTTCCGCAAGCAGTACGAAAATTTAGTATTCGAACTGTATTAGTCCCCGCCCAGAATAACTTCTGCGAAGTGCGAACGCTTCCCTCCCAAGCAATAACAAAAGATGTCCAACGCTAAGTGGGCCGAATCTTTTCCCTAGTTAAGATATACATTCAGGGCCTACCCTTATCAAAAATGTATTTGGACATATGGTATATACTGGTAAGAATTTTACGATAATGTTAACCAGATTAATCAATTTTAGAAAAGGTGTGCTAATTGTCAAGAACTTGCAAGAATGGTTAATTTTTATGGCCTTTTCTTAAGTACGCCGATATTTCACGATTTCACGTGAAATTCAACCGAATAAGGCAACTGCACGGATATAAAATTCCCTAAGAACATACACAATCTCGAAGCAACATTAAATTTAAATTTATAATATAGCGACGTTGATAATTTGTTGCAAATATAGCTCACATCAAGTTTTAGTTAACATGCGATTTGTTGCAAAATTAAATATGGTAAGTAGCTCAATAAACCAGCAATAAATATATTTCTTAGTATGACGTTAACGGCCGAACCTATACAGACGAAAGAAAGATTATCTTCGAAAAAAAAGGAAGAAAACTTTCCTGCGGTGAAGAACAATGTTGTATAAATCCTTGATCTTTGTGTGTATAGATTCGTGTGTAGTCTGCAATACAAAACGAACTAATCTCGCTGCCCTTCTCATTCCCTAAATGGACAAACCTTGGCCACACAACTAGAAACTATCGTCGGCAGTGAAAAATACACGCAGCAATGACATCACTGTAGATTTTGTAGGAAACACGCCGCACTAAAGCTTTCGTACTTGAAGAAATTTTCAGGCAGGGCAAAAATTATTGCGTAACAAGTTATTGTTGCTTAACATGTACTTACAATACAACGTGTGTGTTCATTTCTAGCGGAAATCTAACAACGGTTTTAACGCTGTTCGTAAATTGTGTGTCCACCTTGGCCTTCCTAATCGCCGATCAAGGTTTCGTTAGCGCCATATTTTGATCGTACCTCCGGGATATGTTCTTGAACTAATAACTGTACATGTCGAATCTACCTAAATTCATGCGACACATATATGGTTTGATTTTATCTTAGAAATTTTACTTTGAGAGTTTATTGTTGTTGTGATTACGATTTCTTCTATTCAAGATCATTCTTATTTAGCTCTGACATGCGTCAGTTCTTTTGCTCTGTAACAATTAAATCAATCGAAAATGTTCACTCAGTTTTCTTCCGCAGCCCATATCAGACTTTCTGACCCTCGACTTTCTAAGATTTAATCCATAACATTTGCAAAGTATTTTAACTACAAATGCATTAATTTTTGGTAACAAGAAGTATCACTTGGTTTACGTCGTTTTACGCTACACTATTTTTTGTATAAGATTTGATTCTTTAAACAGTTAATTTGTGCAGTAATTTATGTGAAAATTCGGAATTCGTTTTACGTGTGTATGAGTCATCAATGAAACAACTATTACACAAAAGCTTTATGGAAAAATAGGACTTTAAATTCCAAATATTACATTAGAGTACACAGGTTAAAGTAAATGTGTATACGTGGGCTGCTGGAAAAGTTTCTGGAAACGGTATGAAAAAACGCATATGAAATTTGGTCAACGGTATCATTGTTTTTCGAAGTATTCGCCTTTGACGTCAATACACTTTTGCATACGCTCGAACCAATTTCTAAAGCACGTTTTCCCCTCTAAAGATGGTACCTCAGAAACCAGTGTCCGGAATGTTTCAACCGCTGCTTCAGCCGACGAAAATCGCTCACCGCGCATTTTATTTTTGATATTTGGGAACAAAAAGAAATCATTAGGTGATAAATCAGGTGAATATGGACAATGAGTCATGAATTCAACATTTTTTTTGGACAAAAAATCAACTGTTTGACGGGTTGTTTCTTCTTATTTGATCGATTACTTCCGACAAACAAATTGTAGTATACCAATCAGCATTCACGGTTTTTCGATCCTCTAAAACCACGGCTACTACGTGTCCAGTTAAACCAAAGAAACAAGCAATCGTTTGCTTCGCAGCACTGCGTGAACGGACAACTTTTGTTGGTTTTGGTTCATTTTGAAATACTGAAACGGTAGATTGTTGTTTACTTTCTGGCCCGTACGAATAGATCCACATTTCGTCACCAGTAACGATGTTATAAATTAAATTAGAACGACCTCCATTGAATTTCTTGAGCATTTCTTCGCACCATTTGACACGACCCTGCTTTTGCGCTTCTGTTAAATTGTCTGAGATCAAACGACTGCAAAGCTTGCGTACGTTCAAATGATCATGCAAAATCTGGTGTATTTCTTTCATGTCAATGCGTAAGGACTCTTGAATCTCACGGTATGTCACATGTCGGTCTCGCTCAAGCATTTCACGCACGACATCTACATTAGTGGCAACAACAGATGTTGATGGACGACCTTCACGAAATTCGTTACTGAGAGAGCTATATCCACGTTGGAATTCGGCAAACCAATTATAAACACTGCTCTTTGATGGTGCTTCATCTCGAAAAGCCAAATTAAGCCGATCGAGGCATTGTTTCGGCGTTAGACCACATTTGAAATCATAAAAAATCATGGCAAGAAAATTTTCTCGCGAGATTTCCATGTTTACACAGAATTACTTTTTCTCAAATGCTGTACAAACAAAACTAGTTCACTTGGATAGGAACTGTCAACAGAATTATAGGCGAAAAACGTCAAATTTTTCAAATATAACAGTTGATAAACGCTAACAATTCTAGACCTACTAGATTCCAGAAAATTTTCCAGCAGCCCACGTATTCATGATATGCTATCTTTCTTTATTTTTGAGCTAGGACTTTACAAGAAATTCCTTTTCTCTATTTGTTTATCTTACCGTCAACAAAATTTATTGCTTTTGGAGTAGAGGGAAAAAATTATTAACTGGGAGTTTATTTTTCTTTCTTTACAAAATCGGTCGTTGTTTATTTGTTTTCTTTCTTTAAATCTTTATTATTTGTTTTCTTTTTGTTATAAGAACAAGGTGATGATTTCATTAAACACGTAACTACATGTCATGTGCGCGAATCATTTCAATGACATTAATTGTTAAGATAAAAAAACTTGCAGGCTAAAAAATATTGAAATGTATTCATTAATCATTATACCACAATAAAATGTAAAGTGTCTTTCCAGGACTCGACTGCTCGAATCTGCAAAAGACACGGAATAGGAGTGTTCGGTTAAATGACTGGATGATTTTAATAAAACCAATGAATATTAACGTTCGTTTTGCAAAATAAGAGTGACGAGAGATAATTTTATCCATGCATAATAATGAACTGTGAGTTTAAGTTTATGTACATTTGAAGATGTAGGGCAACCTTTTTCATACAGGCTTGGCGGTCAGAAAAACTCGGCGCAGATAAATAAAAGGTTTGTGATATTTGCTTAAATATGAAACTGGGTAATCTTAATTGAATTTCGTATTCTTTCTTTTCCTGCTATTCGTAGATGTCGTTTATACTTTCTAACAAGAGGTCGTAAAGTCGTTTCAAGTCACTTCAAAGATTTCCAACTCATTTAGTTATTTCATCATTTCCTTCTTGTAATGCAATTTTGGATTCAGTTTATTTTAGCAGTTATAAAACTCTGACCAAACACAAACACAAATACCTAGTTGTAATTTCCATCCAATGAGAGCTTTTTCGCGCAAAGTTTGCCGTTTAATATTTTTATTGATAGAGAGAAGCACGAAAGTCCCTTTCCTTAAGAAATGCATCATTGTGCGTGTTTACGATATTACTAACATACAATAACGCAGTTACGTAATTTTCAATAATTAATCGTTGTCTATCCAAACCGTTTATTACCTCAGAAGCAGTAGCGGTCTTCTTCGAATCGCATGTAATTAACATTTACAAGACATTACATTACAGAAATAAGAAACTGGTATTTATCTTTATTTATAATGTGATATGAAGTTCTTAAGGTCGGCGTATCAGCAACACGCAATTTTGTTGTTCCTGACTTATCTGTAGTGTTAAAACATTAAAAAAAATTAAATATGGTTTTCCTCAGTTTGGAGTGTCACAATTGACAATATTTGGAACAGATAGCCATGTGACCTTTATAAAAAAACAGGGTTCGAAAGATGCGTTTTACCAAATACTAGCTCGATTTCAAAACAGGTTAAGAATTTTTAAACCTGTATAGGATGTCCCAACGATCTGTATTTTTTCTGTGAAGCCTATAGGAATAGCATGAAGGGAAAAACAGGTTATGATATTTATACTACATTTCATGCGGCATATTAAAATTATTTTCAACTGTACAACGTGTTCCAGAAAATGATGGTATGTAGCGAGTGAATTGTTTTAAATGGAACAGCCTGTATGTGTTTGAAAAATTATATATCCCGTGTAGACCTAATTATTACAACAAGAACATGTTTTGGTTTTATCTAATTTTTTGAAAAAAAAATAATTTTCTTGGAAAATTCTTTAAAAATTCACAAACGTTGGAAATTATATTTTTGACTATAGAGAAAACACAGGTCTAAGAAAATATAACACAATATACTTAGGGCTTTGGCTTTTACGGAAATATCGAAAAAAAGTTAATACCTTTTAGCATTATACAGAGTGATCAGTACTTGCGTATCATTCGATATCTCACTTTTTTAAAGGAATGACGTATTTTTTATTTCAATAGTGGATGGTACTTAAACTTATCTTTCTATTGGTGTAAGGTTATATACCTTTATTTCTAACAGTTATTATAAATGAATGAATTTTTTGATGTTTTAACTTTTTTTGTGTATAAATTATTGTCACAAATTTAGTAACTATTTCTGACTAATTTATATTATTCTTAATCTAATATGAAACAATAAATAATTATTATGTTTAGGACTGTACGGAAATAGTAAAATACTTTTCTTTTTCTAAATTTTCGGCAAGAAAATTTTAGTCAGGGACACGATTTGCACAAATATAGTTCATCTTTGAATTTGTCTTTACAAATGAATGGAACGAAGATCAAAGTTAAAAACGATGTCCTTACATGAAATTTATATTATAAAAAATAAATAAAATTACACACTTCTCTTGTAATCAAGAAAAAGGCATCTACTGAAGATGCCCGCATAGCTGCCGAAATACGTATATAGTTTTTAAACAAACTTTTTGTGGTTAGGAGGTTAAATCAAATTTCTTTGAAATAAAATTAGAATTAAATAAAATTTAGTAGTGCGATAGTTTTAGAAATCCGTAACAACTGTATTAGTAAACCTGCACTAAATACATTAAATAATAATAAAAGGTCTTAATAGCTACCTACAATTAAAATTTTTAATTAAATGTTTGTGCGTTCTGCCTTCATATTGCGCACATTTAAATCATCATTTAAAAGTTTTATAAAATTTAAATTGACATTTTGCTTATAGTCGTAATTGAGTACATGTTACATTAAGACACCATATAAATTCATCATAAATATGTGAAAAGAGTAATGACTTAATACCTGCTATTAATTAATGAAATGAAAATCAAAACTTTAGGTAATGCATCAAACTATTTTAACGGTAAAAATCATTGTAAATACATATAAAAACTTATTCTTATAACCAAGATTGTGAGATTTAGCTTTCTCTAGTTTACCAAATTTATGACAATAATTAATACACAAAAAATGTTAAAACATCAAAAAGTACTAATAATAGTAAAGACTGGAGGTGTAGTATAATAACCGTTAGAAATAAAGGTGTATGTATAACCTTAGATCAATAGGAAGATAAGTTTATGTACTATCCACTACCGAAATAAAAAAATTGGTTATCCCATATAAAAAAAGGAGATCCGAGTGAACTAGATCGCTGTGTATATTGTTAAAAGATATTTAACCTTTTTTCCATATTTCCGTAAAGGCCAAACCCTAAGGATATTGTGTTATATTTTCGTAGGTCTATGTTTTCTCCATAGTCAGAAACATACGTTCAAAGTTCGTGAATTTTTAAAGAATTTAAAGAAAATATTTTTGTTCCAAAATAATTAAGTAAAATCAATAATATATGATTTTGGAATATGTTTATATTGTAGTAATCAGGTTTTCACGGGACATTTAAATTTGCAAAACTCACAGGCTGTTTCGTTTAAAAAAATTGACTCCCTACACATCATCATTTTCTGGAACATCCTGTATGGTTGAAAATAATTTTAAAACATGCCGCGTGACTGTTACTTCCGTAACTTGCTTTTTCCTTCACGCTATTCCTAAAGCCCTCACAGAAGAAATACACTTCGTTGGGTCACCATATACACCAAAATCTGTTTGAGTTCGAAATTACTTTAGAGAGAAAGCTCCAACCTAGTTCGCTATCATTAATTGTTAACACCTAATCAGTGATAGAGAAGATGAATTAATTGCAGTTGTAATAATGGATGTCTCTCAACGTTTAAAACGAAATAAGAAACAACGTTTTGGTCCTATTTAAGGCGATGACGCGAAATGAACTCTCTTGCTGAGGAGGCCCCAAACAGGGCCGGAACAGTTGTCCAAGGGATGCTCTGGAATTCCGCTGCAATCTAAACTGACTTGCAACAAATTTATTTATTATGATGAAGACAAAGGGTAAGTTATATATTGGCATACTCTAAACTCACATACAAATACGCTTTTGTGTATGTCCCGAAAAATGGCTTCACAATATAATTTTCAAACTCATACTATTGCAATCTAGCCGATTTGTAGCAAGCTTTAAGAATGCTTGGACATACTATTGTAACCGCAATGATGTCCGATTTTACGTAAAATGTATAGTAGTAGTAATCGTTTATTTATTGCCTGCGGCGTGAAATACACACATAAAAATAATATAAACAATACAATAGATTACGATACGGTAATATCACAGTCAAGTCACAGTCTTAAACCTAAGAGATCCTATGAGTTAAGAGTCGAAATTCATCAATATATTATAGTCACAGTCATAATTAGGTAAGAGATCCTATGGGTTAACAGCCATAAATTCTTCAATATTATAGAAAACTGTACTTAAAAAATAGTTTTTAATTTTACTTCTGAAAAGACCTTCAGACAGAATAGCTTGTATCTTGGATGGTAAATTATTAAATAAATTGATTAATCTTAAAAAAAAATTAAAATATTAATGGTCAATTATGCCAGGTGGTCACAAAGTCTTGCACTGAGCTAATATTTTGTTTATTTAATGTGATTTTTTAAAGAAATCCTGAAACAGGTAATTTTTTAATTTTAAGAAGACACATTTTAGTATAGTCTTCATTTTTCGTCAATAAAATTTTTATTGAATAATAAATACGTTTTTGAGTTTTTCCAACAAAATTAAAAGCTTAGGCATTACAAGCTTTAAGGGATAGAGGAAATTTTATGGAAATAAAGAAAAATTAATTCTATTTGATGGGAATTTTGATAAGTCGTTTTCCGCATTAGAAATTGGCCTTTGTGTCATCTCCTCTGATGCAAATTCATTGTATGTTATCGTATCAAACAAATATTAATTACATATCTTCTCGTTAATAGTTCGAAACAGTGAGATAAGGAATTTTACAATTACTCATCGTCTGACCAAACATGTCATCAAGCAAGTGTCAGACATCGTGTAAAAGGTTTAAAGTCTGTACACGTCGGCGGACCCCTTAATTGCAAAATTATGTCTTAAGGATTAACATTTACGGGCTTCCTGTTTTCCCCGCGTTAAATTATCCTCCTTGTCTGCAGTCACGGCTTGCAATTTTATGTACTTCCAATTTAGATCACGTTTAAAAATACTTTATTGCTAAGACTTCATAAAAAGCATTCGATTCACTTAACGGGGGACCTTAGCCTTTCGTTAAAGCAGCAAAAAGAATCTCTTGCTCGCCGCCGATCTATTTATTTATTTATCTCTTGCCTTAAATATTTTTAATGTGACAAGGCCGTTCTTGTAATTAAAACCGATCGTAAAGGATGTATGAATGCATGTACACACATTCGTGCAATAAACCTTTGTCTGTGGCCTAGACGGAATATAATGGATGCATGTGTAGTACATGCACTTTATGAGAATATTCTGGTGTCCTTAACCTTAACTCCTTTGTATTCGTTTTTCCGTCGGAAATAACTTGTTGTTATGCATATTTGTAGAACATGTTCGACTAGCGTTACATTTCGAAGTCAACCGTGAATTTACGAGTCCGAAACAAATTTTTGTACCTACAAAAAAAGAAAAATTTAACACAAAATGCGTCATGAAGGTGTTAAATATAAAAGTGTTAAATATAAAGTTTAACGAGCGGCTTGGTTAATAATAAAAGAAATTAAATATGCCGTGTTTTGTAAATCAATAAACAAATCTTGGAGAACGTTTACTAAATTACGACGACGTTCAATGTTCGACTGAAGCGTATTCCTGAATATTAGCCTTGATATCATTATTTATTAAGGCTTCGTGTTTGTTTACTTTCGGTTGTACTCATCAAGCACCCAACTAACTTGAATTAAACACATCTTCCGTATTTATTAATTAATTAAAATTTTTCCGATACCGGACTGTAAAAAAACTTGTAAATATATACTTAACAAGCAAATTTGTCGATTCCTTGACCTACTATAGTAAGATGATTTGCATAGCGGTCGACACTTCCTGTTTGACAATATACTATAGAAATTTACCGTATATGTGTCGTTAAATGTTGACAAGTGGAGAGACCTACATTGTCTCAAACGTCTTTCCAATAAATCTCACTTGTATTCATATAGGTATAAGAATAGTAAGTTAAATAAATAATTTTAACAATAAGTAAATAATGAGATTGTGCCTTGTGCTATCATTAAAGTCTCCGGTCGTTTCTTTCAATTGTTCACGAAGAGTGAATAACGTATAAATAACGAAGTCTGGAAATACAATAATATATTTATTATTTGTTTCTCTGTTCGCACTGTTGGTATCCAGCAATATTGAAGACCTTGTGGTCTTGCGACCTAATCATCTTTATTCCTGACCGTCTCTAATTTATTTTCTATTAAATATCCTTGGATATTGACACAAAAAAATTGTACTACTAAATTTTCCCAACTTTTATACGCTGAAAGTTAATTCGGTTCTATGTTTAGCCTTCGCATTCCACGAATTTACAGCGTTATAAGGTCTCGAGAACATCTTGATTTACCGTCTAGCAAGAATGTCAAGGATGGTGCACCTACAAGTAAATGCAGCGCACGAAGGTACAGTTTTATGCCGTCTTTATTTTATTTCGCTTTTTTGATATGAAATGACTTTCAATGATAAAGTCAGAGATGTCTTTGCGAGACGCGCAGTGCCAATTAATTAAGTTTTACTTCGATTTGAGATTATGTCACGAAGATTGCCTTCATCTCAATTCCATCAGCTTTATACATTAGAAAATATTTAATTTCAGTAGATCTTTTTTGATACGAGCAAGTAGTAGAGAGTCAGGGTAATAAATTAATCAGCATTGCATAATTGCGTATAATCAATCATCATCAACATAATCAATGGTGAATTTTTGCTTGAAATAACTCCTGGAAAGTAGGCAAGCATCTGCTCACTAGAAAACCTAGATTCAGAAAACACCGTTCTATGATTGACAATCACTCATATTTTGAAAGCAAAACAAAACGCTTTCTTTACCGATATAGAGAAGGCTGTGGTGGATATATGGGACACTGAGGAGACTTTATAAATGGAAAACTAATGGAAACTCGTTCCTCTTAAAAAGAAGAAATTATAGGTTTAGAGTAGGAAGTACACTTCGAGCTATACATTCCCCAGGATTCAGGATTCAGTACAACCCTGCTTCTCATTAGAGTCAATACACTAATTCGCTTACAATTTCCTGTTTGAGTTGAATATATGCAGATGATTTACTCGTATTCTTGGACAAAGCCCTCTCAAAACCACCTAGTTGAAGACTGGAAGACTGGAAGATGACGGGAAGGTTGAATATGCTCAACTTAGCGATTAAATTTTTCAGAATCCAGTAGTTAAATTGGTATTGTAAACCGACGACTAGATTGGAGAGACGCTTAACCCGACGAAATGTCAAGATATTTTGCATTTCTGCGAAGACCAGAGTCAATAAGTGCAGGTTTTTCGAACTTGTTTATTGCCAAATGCAAGGTTAGAAGGCACTTTTTTCCCATTCACTCATTTTTTCTGGATCTTCTTTTTTCGATCTCGTAGTCAGAATTTGGACTGCACACCTCATTAGTCAGGAAAAAAATTCCGAACGTGATTAAACCGCAGCTGAACACCATTGCTGGATTGTTCGGCGCTTGCTACGACTTTATTGACCGAAGAGCTTTAGTTGATTAATAATCATCATGGGCCCCTAAGAGAAAGCAGGCGAAGACTTCGGTCTTGTCGCTCAGTAGTCCTTCTCTGAGCTCCAGTACCTCGGCGACGCTTACGACAGCCTTCCTCTGCCCAAGCACGATTGCATCTGATGACCGTGGCAATATTGCGATCGGTCCTTCTTGCAATTTCCTTAAAGGGAATTCCAGCTTCGCGTAACTCCACAATGCTGCCCCTTTCAAATTCAGTTAGTTGGTGAAATTGTGGACATCTTCTTGCTCGAGGCATTTCCTAAATTCTTAACAACACTAAATTTGACAGCAATTCAATGTGTCAACACAGGAAATCGAAAACATTTATTATGATCTTAACAGAAATTTGAAGAACAATACACCCAGATAGTTAATCAATTTGATTGAGAACGTAATCATTTAATACATTATTCAAGACAAAGATACCCATCAAGTTTCGTTGAAGTATTTCCTTTCCTTGTACGTGATCCAATTTCTATGGAAAGCAGTATGTGTATTTTAAGTCTTACTTTCTTGCAACTTTTAAATTTCTTCAATATAAGTAAGAATTTAATTTAAAATTTACTTTCCAACATGCACTCGCCTAATATAATACTCTGACACCTCTGGCACTAATCTGGAAGAAACATATTGACCTGCCTCAAGGTACGTAAATTAAAAAATTATTAATTTAATTATTATTATTAAAATTATTGGCTATCGTTAAATGAGGCTCAGATAGACGGATCAACTTCTTTCGAAAGTAATTGAAATTAAGCTAAGCTGCCGAAATACGCATCTACGGATATAAAATTATTGTGGGCGGAGGTTAATTTCAATTATCTCTTAAACCACAGTCTCCTTTACTATTTTAGTTCTTTCGAAAGCAATGTTCCTTCAAATGGGTCCCAGGTCTTTCGGGCATATTGAAAATCAAATTGGCTGACGCAGGCATTCGTCTAGCAACATCCTCCTCACCATCGTAAGTTCCTATCCGCTGTTGAAAAAGTAATTGCCGCACCGATGCAAGGAATCTTAGCGAGCGATGGTAGAGGCAGGAATCTCTTAAAGGCTTTATTCGTTCCTCACTTGAAGAAAATGCGTCGTGATTACGAGGTTGTCCTGTTTTCATCTATACGGCTAATAAGTGGCAACCGGTAAGCCCATCATCTCAATACAATTCCATATGTTTTTCAATTGTGAAGAACTGCCGATAATCTATCAGCGGCACCGTAATTTTTTTCTAATGGGTTGGAGAGAGAGCGTTCAGTTCTCGCTTTTGTCAAGGACTTTTTTTTCTTTCTTAATGAGGTGACGGATTTTCGAAATAAAAAGACGTTAGATTTACACCAGGAGAGTGTTGGATTAATCTGGGAACTTAACCCAGAAGCTTACCAATAATATTCGCTTGCTTTTGACCATTCTTTATTCCATCGGCTAAAATAAAAAGACGTGTGTAGTCTTCAACTAGAAACATCTGCACATAGGAGTAGGTATCGTCGAACAGGGCAATATGGGACAAAATACCACATTTTTTAAATGTAACGATTTTGTCAGACCTGCGCGTTGTCGAGTGGACAGAGACCCTGCGTTTAAATTGTGGGACCTGGGTTCAAGTAGGCTTGAATAAAAAAAAATATTACAAATTGTCTTATTTGTGCCATTTAACCCGACCGTTCCGTATTACCCTGTTAGACTGTACTTTTTTGATCTTTCCTGTAGATTTGGAAAGCATCAAATTCTGTCAAGAATTGCGTTAGGTGATAATTCACCTCACTTTTCAGTGTGCCTCAATGGCACGACCTACCACTTTACGGCATCCGGGACTGTTTTCTCTTTGGCTTCTTTCTTGTGTTCTTATCAGATCCCAAAGTTTCCTCTCATGTTGGACTTTCAACATCTTTTTCAAAACGAACCACGAGCAAATAAATTTATCTTCGTTGAGGACCAATTACCAAAACAGTCGACAACCAAGAAAAATGTATATAAAAACTACTTCACGTAAGTTTACTCACTAGCCCCGTTGCAGGTGCCACTGATGGTCAGCACTCACAATAAAAGTAACGCACCGATCAGAATTCTGATATCATGGAGAATCCAATTTAAACATTAGCCCCGATCAAGTCATTAGGACTTGTCAGTTGTATGTATGGTTGTATCTCGGCTGTCTGGATTTTCCACAACTTTGCGTACTTGCTTTCGGATCCGAATGGCATGGGTTCAATTCAATTGTGAATGAAACGTCAAAATATGTCTTCTTCTGGAATACGAAGTAAAATCGTAGGAGCCGTGGCAATATGATGATTGGCACGTTAAAAATTCATAGATTCACAGATTAAAATACAGATACGAAAGCTTCGGGTGACACCTTTAGGCTGGGTTCGTCTTCTTGGGTAGCGCAGAGGAGCGAATAAAATGAAAAGTAAGATACGCAATCATTTGTATATGGTGATTCAGAAAATGTGTCCGACCCGTTAGCAACGTATTCACTAAGGTCATGCAAGTGCGAAATTGCAAGAAATAAATCTGCCAGACGCGTTTCAAAAAGAACATACAGAAGTCCGAAATTCGAATGAATGAATTCCATATTATACATTTTTTTCCACAGAAAGCCATAAATAAAAACGTTTTAGAGTTCAATTTCAAGGTAAGCGCTAGTGTTTCATTCTATTCCACGCGGGTTCATTGCTCTTATGACGCAGTATAGATGTACTGGTGCCCATCAACCAATTTATATCTGAATCTTCAATGCATTTTATCTCAAAAACTACGGATATTAGATTCCCTATGCATATAGACTATTTGTTTTCTTTGTCTGTGTACTACCTGTGGTTGACGGGTTGGACACGTACTTTGAATCACCCAGTATGAGAGAGAATCAATATTACTCGAAGAACACAGTTTACGAACACGCTCTTAATGCCGCGTGGTAAGATACCGTAACCTTCAGCCATTGTTTAGATGGTTGATAAGTTGCGAAATTTGAAAACTGCAGCGTATTGCAGTATTCGATTTCTACATAATGCTTAATAACGGGTCATTAAAAAAAATTTATTGGAGTAAGCCATGGGTTTGATAAAGGTTGTTGGCAATCTGATAAGTAAAGAGCGGATTCTATGCTAAATGCATATTGCATGCATATTTTGCATATTTAAGCATTTTGTTCAATTTTCGCATATTTCTTAAAAACGTGCATATATATGCATATTTGAAAGAATTTGTGTCGAAGTGAGTAAATTTTTTCCTGAATTCTTAATTCGTCAGAACATGTTGTTGCATTAATTAGGGTCTAGTTTGCACCCTTCTTGGGCTTAAGCAGGCAGAATTTTCCAAGTAGTGAATTAGGGATTTCCAAGTACTTTCTTAACGATGCGGTGGGGCGTTCATGTTTGCAATATTGTTTCATCACTTCTTCACGGATTATTAGTCGGTTATTGCTGCGAACGTTTAGTTCTTCCGTAAAAGTATTTTTGTTTGTGAGAAGTGCAATATGCTGAAAGACAATTCGAGCCTGGTTAATTCCTGGATCAGAAGCTATCCCGAGCTTGCTTACACCAATGGAAGCGTATTCTGTAAAGCCTGTAGTAAAATGGTAAGTTTTAAGTTTGTTTTCTTCCTCCTTAGGTAAATATTTGCTTGGTTCTTGAATATTGAAAGTTCAGACAGTATAAAAAAATTCAAGTTCTTGTTGTAGATACCAACCCAACGAAAATTTCGGTCACACAACATGTCGGGACAGAACTACACAAGTCAAAATGCAAGAAGATGAATGAATCGAAAACATTTCAATTACCCTTAGACAGTGGACCGCCGTTGATGACTTCATCTAATGAACAACAAGAATTTAATGCTGATTTATGCGAGGCGATGATTTGTGCAAACATACCTTTGAAAAAACTGCAAAATTCTATTTTTAAAAGTTTTTTGGAAAAATATACCAAGAAAAATGTTCCCGATGAAAGTACGTTAAGAAAAAATTACGTGCCTCGCATCTACAACGATACTCTAAAAGAAGTCAAGAAAATCGTAGAAAATCAATATATTTATTTTATTGTGGATGAAACTACTGATTCTTGTGGGCGTTACATTGTAAATTTGTTAATAGGGTCTTTGCGGGAAGATAAACCTAGTGAATCTTATTTAATAGCCTGTACACAGTTAGACAAAACTAATCATTTAAGTATTTTAAGATCTGTTAATGAATGTTTTATGAAATTTTTCTCACCTAATGTAGTTCCTACTGAAAAAAATTTACTTATGGTATCAGATGCTGCCCCTTACATGGTTAAAGCCGGGCAGCAATTTAAAACAATTTATAAAAATTTAGTTCACGTGAGTTGTTTAGCTCATGGATGTAACAGAGTAGCTGAACATATTAGATGTGAATTTTCTGATGTAAATCTACTAATTAGTACCATTAAAAAAATATTTGTCAAAAGTCCCCTACAAGTTCAGTTGTACAGGGAAAAATTGCCGAATGTACCTTTACCTCCCGAACCAGTGTTGACTAGGTGGGGAACTTGGTTGGAAGCAGCAATGTTTTATGCTGAACATTTTGTAGCAATTAAGGAATTGGTTGTAGAGTTTAATGCCCAAGATAGTGCTGCTATTGCAAAGGCACAAAATATTGTAACAAAAACTTCATTGGCAAATCAACTGAACTTCATCAAAATGCATTACAGTTTTGTAATACAAACTATAAACAATTTAGAAAAACCGAAAATGTCTTTAATAGAATCCGTTAAAATTGTTAAAGAATTTAAAGAGAATATTTCAAAAGTTCCAGGTAAAATCGGCAGTTCAGTAAATAAAAAATGTTTATCCGTTTTAGATAAAAATAGCGGCTTCAAAACCCCTGAGGAAATTTACGAAATTTTGAATGGAAACTTTGAAATTGACTTAAGTATAGACTTTACAGCTATGAGTCACTTTAAATATGCCCCAATTACCTCCGTGGATGTTGAAAGGAGTTTTTCAATTTATAAAAATATTTTGTCAGATAAAAGGCAAAATTTCCTGGTAGAGAACTTGGAAAAACACATTGTTGTAAATTATAATCGAAGATTTTTTTAGTCGTTATAATATTTACTTAATAATGTACATACATAATATACATACTTCCTTCATATAAGCGTTTACAAATAAATGTAAATAAATTGTATAAAATATAATGTTTTTTATTTGAATAAGAATGCCCATAAAACACAGTAGACCAGTTATTGCATTATTTGAAGTGTTCGGCCTATCTTGCACATATTTCGCCATTTTTAGTGCATATATATGTGCATATTTCATCATTTTTTAGTGCATATATATGCGCATATTTCATCAAAATTACTCGCATATAAATCCGCTCTCTACTGATAAGACAACTGAAATTTAGATTTAAATCATCAGATTGTCAGATAATTGAAATTGAATTAATTAAGGCCTTGTTCATTAATTAAAAGCTTACTGTAACTGTTAGTTTATAAAAGTCGTGGCTTACTCCAATTAAAAATTTAAAGAGTGCACCTTCCATCAATTTGCTACGTTGTTCAAAAAATAAAGAAAACAGAATTAACGAAAATAGCATGAAATCATTCGATTAATAATAAACTGTTTTTCATAACCTCAAAACCTCAACGTAGTATTAATAAACAACCAAAACAATGGCGGCCTGAGAAATGGCGGGAATGCTTTTTAAATTCTATTGAAAAAAAGTTTAATGCACAAACGTTCAAAGAATATTTAATTAATTAATTATAACTTCTGAACCAGTATTTTGTTCGACGTTTAGCAATATTTAACATTTTTTAATTCAATATGTATTCAAAAATTTCCTCACAAGTGTCCCTAAATTTGTTTTTATTTAATGTTATAAATTTGATAGTCATTTGTTTTTCTGATGGTACCATAAAATCGAACAGGAGAGATGCTGAAATTTTCCCTAATTGTCTTATTTCGTAAAAATGCAAATAAAGAAGTTAGCCATTGTAGCGGCTTCTCGTAAAAACGTTGTATGTCCAATTTTTTTTTTTTTTATTAAAATTACATGAGGCTTCATATGGCACAGCTTGACTGTGAGATAATAAATCATCCTGTATATTGAAACGCTGATCATATGTGCATGTTAGCCATGTTCGGCTAAATTCAAGTAGAATTGGCAATACGGTCTTAGTAGTTGACACTTATTGTTGAGGTTCGCAGAGTATTCCATAACCTGGTACCTCGCCCATTATAAAAAGAAACAGAAAGAAGTAAGAATTCGCGTAAAACGCGCCTTCGTACTGATTTTATGTCATGTATCATCATGACGGAACAGCAAATAACGTACTATTAACATTACTTTTATCCAATTCCTCTCTATAAAGTGGTTCCTATTCGATATAGGTACATTCGATTATTCACACTATTTATCTAGAAAAAGTGATGAAAAACCTTAGAACCAAGTTCCCGTGGCCTATTATTATGCATTATGGTAAACAATATGTGCGAATTATATTAAGTCGATGGCCCATTACCGCACGTCCTGCATGCGAAAATCTTTGTACGGAATGACTTAAGTGGTTGCACAAAGTACCGAAAATAACAGAGGCACTGTAATAAAGATAGCACGATAAGTGCGCGCTTTAAATTTTAAATGAGTTCATGTTACTTAACTCCGCGAAGAGTCAGAATCGCCAAGGGATTTAGCTTGAATCGGTCGAGCACGTAGCAGGTCGTCCAGCTTTGGTGCGCTGCCCGTCGTAAATAAATTAGAAGGAAAACGAGCTGAAGTGCACATGAATATATACATTTTTACGTGAGAGTACTTGCGGGTAATCGATCTAACACATACACAAGTCTCAAGGTTGGCGTAAGATAATTCAGTAATGGCACGCAGCAGACGTGCAGAATTTTATTAAAAGGAAGTAATTATAATAAATTTATTAAATAACAGTGGGGCAATACCACCGTCTGGACTTTCCCACTCAGCTATTAAATTAAATTAGGTAATGCAAGAACTGTTATCAGATTGCAGCTAATTATTAAAGAATTTTCAGCTAGCGTAGGATGGTTAGATAAGTTTAAGAGAAGGCATAATATCGTCCAAATGTCGGTGTGTGGTGAAAGTGCTTCTGCAGATTTGCAATGTAGTGAAGATTGGCAAAAAAAATGTTTTACCCGATTTAATCAGACAATGCGATAAAAATGACATTTATAATGCAGATGAGACGGGAGTGTTTTTTAAATGTTTACCCAACAAAACACTAGCATTTAAAGGTCAAAAATGTTTTGGTGGCAATAGTAGTAAGGAGCGAATTACAGTTATGGTTGGAAGCATATGATATGACTGGATCCGAAAAATTGAAATTGCTTGGAGGTCGAAAAATCCTCGTTGTTTTAAGGGCATAAAATCACTCGATGTGGATTACGAGTACAACAAAAACGCGTGGATGACGAGTGAAATTTATGAGAAGTGGCTCCTGAAACTAGATAAAAAGTTTGCTGCCCAGAATAGGAAAATTCTAATGGTTGTCGACAATTGTCCCGCACACCCTAAGAATGTAGAAACAAAACTAAAAACTAGAATACTTTTCTCCTCATCTGCCCTCAGTTTTACAACCAATGGACCAGGGGATTATTAAAAATCTTAAGCAGCATTACAGAAAACGAATTGTAATGAAAGTTTTAGCCCATATGGAAGAGGCAATTAGGTACCTAAATAAAACATGGAATCTCAATGTAAAAGTACAAACAATTGCCAGTTGTTTCAAAAAGGCAGGCTTTGATAAGGAGGAATTAGTGCAGGATACTTGTGACTGGGATGAAGATGATGATCTTTCACTGTCTCAATTAAAAACATTGTGGGCCTCATACAAAACTGCAATTAACATGGATGATGTTACCTTTGAAGATTACGTTAATATTGATTGGTGTGCATACAATGGGTTTCCCATCAGACGAAGACATTTTTGAAAGCGTTATTGGAAATATTGCCCCAAATAAAAAACATTCAGACGAGGATGAATGTGAGGGTAAAAATACTGTCGCCATACCTACGTTTGACCAAGCGTATTCTGCTATTGAAAACCTAAAATATTTTGTTTCGTCCAGAGGAAATGTTCCATATGCAAAACACGCCTCCTTAAATTTAGTGGAAGATTTTACAGACAGAGAAATTGCACAATTTGACACAAAAAAATTACTGATTTTTTCAAATTGTAAAATTACGTAATCTAAAATTTTTTTTATTTGTTGCTTTATGTTACATGTTTATGTACATACGTATAAACCAATGTTTTTTTATGATGCCTAATATGTACGTAAACTTAAAACCTTGATTCGGCGTATTCTTTTGTAATTCGAATTTTCCTTAACTCGAATTTGACTTCCGGTCCCTTGGAGAATCGAGTTAGAGAAGTTTCACTGTATTTATTTTATCATATTGAAAATTTTAGAGCAAATTCTGATTGTTAAAAACAATTAAAATAAATATTTAAAACTTAAGGAAGTGGCGCTATGCGAACGAGTCCCATTCTGATTACTTAATCTTCTTCATATTTTCAGTTGGACAAAAAGGGCTCTAATGCGTGTCCAAATTTCGTGGAGTGTCCCATTAAAAGATAACAGCATGTACGAGAGTACAAATGCCGTTGAATTTTCTAATATTGAATAAAAGAATAAATATGCCAAGTGAACTAACTAGCGAACTAGCAACAAAGTGGAAAGCAAAAGGTAACCGACCCTTGCAAACCACAATACATAATTAAATTTGGCCACCCAAGGGCTAATCGAACCACGACCACACCATAAAAAATAAAATTACATAAGTTTGTATCCCATAGCAAGTTAACTGATCTGCATAAAACAGCAAATAACTTGGCGCCCAGCAAAAGAGTAAACAAAACCTCATCGATTTTTGAATTAATTTTGCAACCTGTCCGATCAATTGTAAATTTAAAAGGGTTTAAACTAGCATCCACACAACATAAAATAACAAAATACAGATTGTAAAAAGCACGAGTATAACCTCAAATATGACAACTGTGAACTTATTATTTGTTTCTCATTGTTTCTAAATACACAGCATAAAATAGGACCAATCACAACCTCCTCTAATTATGAATTACATTGATCATCTGGTACTATGTGGTAAATGTATACGAGTTAATGATCATCATACACTTGGTTATACCGGCTGTTTCAAATTGACTGTGCACTGAAGGGATCTCCTAAACCGTAAGACATACAAATTCGGTTAAATGGAAGAAAAGTTGCACGAACCAATGCCTAATTCGTATCAACTGAGAGAATGATTTTTTTCTTATTTCTTCTTGAGGTATTAATAAAAATGTAAAAAAATCGATTTTCTTTTTCTCTCTGTATCTCTTTTATTATACATAATTTTGTAATTCTGATTTAACTTTCTACAGGCACTTTTTGATTCTGCTCTTCGAATAGGAGTAACAGAATTGAAGTCAAACGTTTCGTCTTTCCGTTACCATCATCAGTTTCGATTTTTTAAATACAACATGTCTTTTTATTATTCTATTCGATAGAATCTTTTCTCCTGATTGTAATGGTATATCACACTTAATAGTTGATATTAATTTGAAGCTTAAATAATTCAGATTTTGTGTGAAAATTTTATTGAATACATAAATTCAAATTTTTAGTTCATTTTCTTAGCTATAGTGTATATTATAATAAACTATTTAAAGTGTTTCTGTATGGTTATTTTAATAATGCACTGCACTTACGAAAATGAATTTTTACCGACAAATATCTAGTGGTTCTAATATAACTTGTTAGATTAGTATCTCAGCTTGGGTATAGGAATGAAAAAGCCTAGTTTTTAATTTTGACTCGCACTGTTGGGTTGAAAGAAAGAGTGAATACTAATTATACTAAAAATATTTAGATATTACTGAATAGTGCCTTCTACAAAGACATTGGCAGCTAAAAACGAATATTTTTGTAATAAATTTGAAAGATATTTTCTATAACATTGTAATTTTTTTTAAATTTATTTAGCACTCAGTGGCTCTCAACACTTCACTATTTTTAATTTTTCTTTAATATGGTTAAGTAGGCTTTATATTTTGGACATTGAAACAGTGACTAGCATTAAGATAAATAATAAGGAGGAACTAAGAAGGCGAATATTAGATTCTTACAGAAATATTTCGCGATTTCATGTTCGACACGCTAGACAACACATAGCATTAAGAACGAATGTGTGTCTTGAAAACAGTGGAGGACATTTCGAGGATTTTAATTTATTTATTTCACTCTATTTCACAAACTCACAATCCTCTTCTATAATTTTTATTCAACTTATTTATTTTGTTCTTGTAATTTAATTTGTTTATACTGCTGTTTATTTGGTTTGTGTTAACCACCTAATATCATTTAGTCAAAATTTATTGGTTTTTCCACTTCCGACAACTGAATGTTGCTAATACTTAACAAATAAAAAAAAGTGGTTAGGAATAAATTTACTTATTAAGAAAATCATGACGAAACTGTATCAGTTTCTTTTTGTCATATTCTAACTTTGCTTGAAAAAAGTTATTAAGTATTATACTCACTGAAATCACCAGAAAAAATGCTATCGACTAGAATAATAAAAAGATAGTAAAACGAACGAAAAATTTGAAATTATGCATTCAATAAAATTTTCATTCAAAATCTGAATTATTTAAGAATCAAATTAATGTCAACTATTAAGTGTGATCTATCATTACAATCAGAAGAAAAAATGCTATCGAACAGAACAATAAAAAGATATGTTATATTAAAAAAAAACTGATGATGGTCATGGAAAGACGAAACGTTTGACTTCAATTCTGTTACTCCTATTAGAAAGCAGAATCAAAAAGTGCCTATAGAAAGTTAAATCAGAATTTCAAAATTATGTATAATAAAAGAGATACAGAAAGAAAAATAAAATCGATTTTTTTACATTTTTATTAATACCTCAAGAAGAAATAAGAAAAAAAACATTCTCTGAATGAATACGAATTAGGCATTGATTCGTGGAACTTTTCTTCCATTTAACCGAAGTTGTATCTTTTACGATTTAGGAGATCCCTTCAGTGCACACGCAATTTGAAACAGCCGGTATATTTTTCTTTTAAATTTTAAACCGTTTACTTTAATCAAAATCAGCAAGTTTGCTACGTGATTTTTACGAGGAACCGATAGTCACGCAATACACCACAACCGATTAGCATGAAGAACCGCCATTATTTTCACATTTGCCTCTTTGTTTTTCGCGAACCTTGAGCAGCACAGTTTTCTATCGCTCGGTCATAAAGTCGTGCATCATTTAAAATACGAAGAAAAAGAATTTACGGCCGCTGATTTTTATTAACGGAATAAATTTATAGCCGCGTTTGCGTTTTATATTCTGCATTCGTTTTATTGGCAACAGACTGCATATGTGAGTACGTTCGTTTTGCCTTATCTTTACTAGTATAATGGCGCTGCTTGTGTAAATATGATTTCACATTATCGCCGGTAGCCGTAATTAAACCCTCCGATTTCTTTTTGTCTCTGTACGCAGGCAATATATTAAACCAACAACATAATCTTAAATTAATGTTTAAAATTCGCCAATCTTTACCATATACAGTGGGTGTCCAGATTTACTAACATTCGGAGCTTCTTTTATGTTTGTTGTTTCGCAAAAAAAAAATAATTTTGTAGTAGTTTTGTTTGCGTCAAAACTGCTACATTGGAGAAATCAAAAGGAGAAATAAATTGCATGCAACCCAAGCAATAATTTTTAATTTTAATTATGTACGTAGGTACATATTTTTACAATGAAGATTTCTTTCTACCTAAAAACCGGTATCGGGACACTTGCGCCGTGAACATTTGCACTTTCGATACATTTGCGCCCCTCGGATTAAATTTATGGGAAACTTTATGGGTCATATAATTTTGCATTTGCGGCTCTGTCGCAGCACTAATACCCTTATATTTCGAAATGTTCGACCATTTTGGTTAATTATATTTTAAATAAAATTATTTTCACCAATGATCTTTTTAGTTGAAATTGCATACTGCATATACAGGATGGGGCAATAACTATTAGGACCTTAAATATCTTTGAATCAATAAAGCCCATAGGAAAATTGGTGTAACCAAAATTATACGGTACGAAGGGGTAGCGTTAAAATTTTTTGTCCAGGTCAAGGTGTTTCTGATATTCGAAAGTCATCTTCGTTTTTTTAAATGCGTCCCCTATTTTTTTCATAATAGAGAAGCTCAAAGTTCAGAATCTGAACTTCGTACCGTACAATTTTGATTACAGCAACCTTTCTCTTGAAGTCAAGATTTTCACCCCTATTATCTTCATTTTCGTACAGTTTTGCTCGTGAGAGTTGCAGGAAGGATATGAAACAATCAAGTTTGCAAATTATATTTTAGCTCGTTTCTAAAGTGTTATATTTGTTTTATATTCTTTCCTAATATCTTTGTAACTTACTGATGAATTTGCTAAAATTTGGCGGTTACCTTTAATAAAAACTCAATATTTATTCAACGATTTCCATGATACAGTAATATTTTTTCTATTTTCTGTTTTACTTGATTCAATAAAAAGGAATTGACAAATCTGATTCAGTTTTCAGATAAATTTTCTCACGAAATGAGAAGTTTTCGGGTAAATTTGTGTCTATGCTAAGAACTGAGGCTCAAATGTTCAACTTTAAATCTTGACCTCTGCGGTGATTGAGTACCTTTTCTTAGAATGGCGCAAATGTATCGGGGGCGCAAATGTGCGCGGCGTAAGTGTTCGGATTCCTAGAAACCAGAATTATTATTCCAATGTAACCTAATCAAACTAATAAAAGTTACAATTCAACATGTATTCCAAGTAAGGTTGCCAGCTTCCGTTTTGTATTTTAGATTTTAGAGGATTTGATAAGATAAAATAAAGAACCAAGGATGAATATAAGGAATATCACGTTGTTTTCAATAAAATTTTCTGTTATGGTATCATTAATTTATTAATATTAATAAAAAAAAGAACTGATTAAGTGCGAGTCGGATTCGTGCACCGAGCGCCGAGTAGAATACTTTATTTTGTATGAAATAAAAAGAACAATTTTAATAGGTACGCAACGAGTCGTAGTCGTAATTGAAGCCAATAGTAAGTACTAATGGCCGTTTTCATAATCAGACGGAAGCTTTAATTTAAAGTCACTTTAAGAATAGGGAAGCAATGTATTTTTTTAGGTTAAAATGACTTTTAAATTTAAAGTCCTATTATGAAATCGGCCCTTAGTTATTTTATAATAAACAAAAGTAAAAAAATACATTCCGTTGTTTTCAATTCTGAAAACAGTGCCGTTTTCACGCATAGGCCTTCTGCGAACCGAGCTCGGGGAGGGGGCATCTTACTGTTCATGGCAGGTTAGGGATAGAATAAAAAGTCTTGCAATTGTAAATTGCAGATTTAAGTGCCAAATAAAAAACACATTCACCAAAAAACAAGAAAGTAAATTTACTTTTGCAGAAGCTTGTGCTACTACAATAATAATACCTTAACTATACTGGTGAATGCTCCTTTTTAAAGGTAAACTGATTTTAAAACGAGTAAGAAATATTATGTTTCAAAAAAGATTAAATATTTAAAGTTTTGGTATTGATGAATCATGAATGGCTTCTCAAAGAAATTGACCTGAAGGAACTAGTTGATGATTAAGAAATCAAAATGTCACTTGTATTAATGCAAATTTTATTCAGTTTTTTGGACTGTACTTTTCAATCCTAACATTAACAAGTATCTTAATAAATGTGTATTTGTCCTTCAAATTTCTCCAGTTTTGTAGGTATGATTTTTCTTTTTTTTTTTAATTTTTCTTCTGCATCCAATTATAATGCTCTTCTCCCTTCTCCAGGGAGCTGGATAAATAAAAATCTGAAATTGCTAAGTTAGGGCTCTCTGACGTTCATAAAACTGAACCATTTTTGTTAATCCACGGACATGGATAATAAGAAAAATATTTTGAATGTGAAAGGATTTTTTTGGTTGATTTCTGACGAACAACAAATCTATAATTAAAAATTTTTCTGATATTGTTCTGACTAAATCGCAAATTTTAAGATAATTGGATTCAGAAAAATTGTCCAGTTTTATGAACGTTAAAGACGTAATGCTAATCTGCTTTTCTTTGATTTTAAGAACACCCTCTGTTAATGTTAGTTTTTAAAGTTTCAGCGACAGATATGTTCATCAAGCAAAATTTTTTCCTTTAAGGTTTTTTTTTGTAAAATTGAAGATCCGAGGACGTATTGTAGGTATCATAAATATTCAGAAATGATTTGCGTACATAATACAATACCCTTTCTGTAGGAGTGATGAGTTAACAAGCACTATTAGTTTTCGTAAGGGGGCCCCAAAAAACTAAAGTTCCAGGAGTCACTACATGTATTAAGACGGGAACAGTCTGAAAATGAGAATGTCCTTGAAGATACTGGAACCCTGGCTTGAAAGCACTTTATGCATTTGATTGCTCGGTTTCTCGTACTTCCAGCAATTCTTAACTTATCAGGGGTTACTGATTAGCAAGCTTGCCTTAGTCTTTGCTTCAATTCCTCGGCATTTCGTGGCCGTGTCTTATACCTTTTGTTTGAGAAATCCCCATAGAAAACAGTCTAGGGAGTTGGATCGGTAGTTCTTGCAGGCCAGTAATAAAGAATTAGTTCTTCTCGAGTAGCTTTCTCAAACCACTTATTGGGGAAATTATTATTTAACCATTCTTTAATTGATCGAAAAAAATTGGGAGTATCGTCGATTTCCAACTTCAAAATGATTTCTTCATTTTTCAGCAGCCAACATGCTAGTCAGAATTTCTGAAAATTATGTTTCCATAAAATACGAAAAATTTTGGTCAATTATTTTTTCTTCAAAAAAAGAGTCATCCAATTCAACAAATGAATTATAACTTTTACTTGTTTGATTAAATTAACCTTTGACTTTTCGGTAGAATAAAAAATTGTTACTTGAATTGCTTACAATTTATTTTTCCAATATAGCAGTTTTGCAGCAAGCGAAACTTCACTAAATAAATCAGCATTTTTTTCTAAAGGATCGAAAATAAAAGTTCCAAATGTTAATTAAGTAAATCTGAGGACACACTGTATATTAGGGGGGACGGAAAAAATAAAAAATATGCAATCGAACCCTAATATTACTATAAAGTTGGCTTATTTTGGACAATATTTTCTGCCCTCTACCGATAATCGAATTTTTCTTAAATTTCGTCCCAACTACAATATTTGCGCTCTCGTGCTGAGAATTTAGCATGTGCAGTACGGAAATATACAGGGTGTAACAAAAATACAGGTCGTTACTTCAGGGATGTATTTTACAGATTAAAATAAAAGAAAAAGTTCATATAAACATGTATACTAGGCGTTTACAAGAAACTGATCTAATTAAGTCCTCTTCTAAAAAATAATTTTCTAGCTACCGATACGGTGTGAGGCCTATGGGGAAAAAAATAGACAAAATTTTGTACTAGACAACAAGCGACATATTGTAAAATTATTTTGAACTATATAGAGTGATCACGAAAATGTCGGTTCGTGGAAACTATTTTTTTTTAATGGAACACCCTGTATTTGTATAAATATATATTGATTTCATTGAACTACTTTCGTAAAATACATTTTTTTCAAAGAAAAATTCTTCAAAAATTCAGTCAGTTTGAATATGAATTTCTGATTACTGAGATAACACAGACGAACGAAAATCTAACACGATATTTTTAGGACTTTGGCCTTTATGAAAATGTGAACAAAATTAAGATAATTTTTTTCGTTATACCGAGAGATCGATACTCACCAAACATTCGGTATATAATTTTTTTTAAATGGAACGGCCTACTTTTTATTTCAGAAATGGATAGCACTTAAATGTAGCTTTTTGCTGATATCAGGTTATATACCTTTATTTTTAACAATTTCATCACTAGAAATTTTGTTTTTACAAGTATTTTAATGGTCGGTTTTTTTAAACTAAACACCCAATGTTGCCACTTTCCTTCCTAAATTCGACCATTTGATTCTACTTTCTAAGATCTCTAGTCTAATATCCCCATGATAGGATTTATTTTAACAAAAAAAAAAATTAAAAGCCGATCATTGAATTACTCGTAAAAAGAAATTTTCTAGTGACGAAATTGTTAAAAATAAATGTATGTCAGCAGAAAGCTAAATTTAAATGCTATCCATTTCTGAAATTTAAAAAAAAAATGAGGTACCGAATGTTTCGTAAGTAAGGATCGTTCGGTGTAATGCAAAAAGATATCTTAATTTTGTTCACATTTTCATAAAGGCCAAAGTCCTAAAAATATCGTGTTAGATTTTCGTTCGTCTGTGTTACCTCAGTAATCAGAAATTCATGTTCAAACTGACTGAATTTTTGAAGAATTTTTCTTTGAAAAAAATGTATTTTACGAAAGTAGTTCTATGAAATCAATATACATTTATACCGTTGTAATCAGATCACTACATCGCATGTAAATATCTAAAAATATACAGGATGTTCCATTAAAAAAAAGTTTCCTCGCAGAAGAAATACGCATCGTTGGGCCACCCTGTACATGTGCAACATTGGTATGCATTTCTTTAAGAGTCCCTTAACTATTGTTTATAAAACAAAATGTCTTCTGCAGAACTTATTCTGTGTAGTTTCTTTTTTAAATATACACTAAGTTTCATAAGCAAATAAATTAAAGACCTGAGTGTAGAAGTATTGAATTCATGTCATTTAATGGAAGTTTAACACTATTAATCTTTCAATTTATTTTCAACATTTCTTAGGGGGTGTAAAATGGTTTACGAATCAACTACATCCCTATGAAACATTTTTTAATCCTAAAAGTTTGAATTCTTGATTCTTCTTTCCATGTCGTTAATAGGATAGGTACCTCAGAAAGAAAATGCTATTTTTTCTTGCGCCAGAAAATAGACGCTTTTTTCTCCTTCGTTGGTATAATACTAATGTCTTGAAAGAGACACAATGTGCCTACAATGTATGTAACTACATGTTAATGTATTCAGTACATTTGAAAAAACATGAATGATATGCATTAAAAGGAATGTAGTAGATTTTAACCCCGTTTAAATAAAAATGTCTAGACGAGATTTGATCTTGCTGTTCTGCTAGCTCGTGTCAACTAAGTTAACCGTCTGTCGTGAGGACTAGTGTAATATGACAGATCCACTTAAACATAAAATATCTTAATGTAGGTTAGGGAGACAGACCGGTGCGGCTTGAAGATTTTTTCCGCATAAAAGCGACTCGTTCTGTTCTGCTCATTAACCTTATGTTTTATGGCGTTCACCGAACGCCGCAATAATTCTTTTCGATATGTCTGCAATTCGCGCAGCCTGACGGCTCTTTTTGCGGTTTCTGCCGCGAAGTGCGACTTTTAATCTGCGGATATTATTCCCTGGATTAAACGGTCAAGGAATCTCGGTTCGCATGAAAAGAATATTAAAATCCAATTGCTTTTATTAAACGAACGTGACTGCGTGATTGAATTCTTAAAATTAGCTGTGCACCTCGTCTAATACAACATTCTTGTCTTTTTTTACTATTTATGATCGATTATGAATTGGCCTTGGTTTAATGATTCTTTTTACGGTTTTTTTTCAAGCAGCTTTTAGAAACTTTGAACATTGTTTCTGTAAAGTATGCATTATAAGCAAAAATTTTTCATTTTATTTATACTCAAAAAGTATTAATAATTTTATTTGTCCTTACAGTCTATACATAGAATCAGATTCGTCAACCTTACGTACTAAATTAATCTGAAAATTAAGTTACATAGCTGACAAAGAGAAAAATTCTCGCATTCACGCAAGCCCGGTTAAGGTCATTTCAAAATCCTTTTTTCAATGAAAACTTTCTGCACGTATGTCGGGCAGATAACTGAAAAAATATCCTTATTGCACATTGTCGAATCCGAACAACTTCCCTCTAATCTAAGCTACGCTGAGGCTGGCGCATTGCATAGGCCATTAATTGCCGATATTTCAATTTCAGTCGCACGGACGGAGTTTGATTTCCATCAAAAGTGAGGAATAATCTCATAACATTAATTTGTAGCCTTGATCTTGCTGTTTCATACATATGGAGTGCTTAATTATTTCATTGTAAAAATAAATAGAACACGTACTCTTAACAACTAAATATCCCAATACACATATTGTACAGTGGTGGTCAATAAAATTAGAGCACTTTACTTCTACAACATAAACGTCAACATTACCGTACACATACAAAGTATCATCAAAGATATCACTAGTAATTTTGAAGTTTAATACAAATTTTTAACGTTTTTAATGTTACTGCATTTTAACAAAATCACTAAAAAACTAAGAGTATGGCTAGGTGAAGTTTGAGCAGTATTGCTGCGAAAAATTGAGTTGGTAAAGTTCGGCCTTTCCATTTCTTTTATAAGTTTTGACAGAGAGAAAACCTCAATAAAAGCCTGATTTAGCAAATTTGTGTAGGATATGTCAAATTCTTGGCCGAATTTTATTGTTTGCTACTGTACATAAAAGTTACATAATCGAAGTAGACTCTTGCCCGATGAAATTTATAAGAAAGTAGTTTTTAACCCTTACCCCGACACTATTAAAATTGGGAAGAACACAGATTAATAAATAAGGAAAACAAGTTTTCAAGAGAAACGAAACGGTAACATGATTTTTTTTTATTAAAATACGAGTTATGTGAAGAAACGTAAAGTTAACAAAAACTATTTTCTTATAAAAGTTACGTACCTGTCACCAAAAATGACTGAAATACGTAATCCAATCTTAAAGTGTAAGTTAGGCAAAATATTAAATTAAAGAAATAAGTAAATATCTAGATAAACAAAATAATATTTAATATTATAAATTAATTGCAATACACTTTAACAAGTTATTTCTGCTATTGGACTAAACTTTAATTAGTTTCTTAATTAGTTACCTCTCTCCTACAGAATGTATTTTTTGTAATCATAGCCATTTAGCTGCTCTTTAATTTCAATTTTTTTCTCAACTTGCAATTATACTCTATTTTTAATTGATAGGCGGAAATTTAAGATTGTTATAACGTGTTATACAACCAACAGACATTATAACTAGAGACGAAAGTTGTCGGAAAACTCATAACGTTTACTTTCGTCACTAGAGACCACAGTTACCTAGTAATTTTTACCTCCATCTAATTGTCTGCTGTCGCTGTATTGCGTCATTATTAAATGTCAGTATGGACTGTTCGTCGTAGCTTTCTCATGATATCTTTTTAAGACAGCGATTTAGATTTTCCCATTCCACCAGAAATAGTAAAACGGGCTATAGAAAAAGTATAGTATTTAACTCGTCGAAATCATTTTCTTAAGCTGACGAACACTCTCTCGCTTAAAAAGTATTTCTTTCGTCACTCGCTGAACAATATTCTATTGTGCATTCAATTTCTGTATAATACAAAAATGAACTTGTATTGAAAATAAGAAAGGGCCTGCGCCAATCCATAACCTACCGTGTCACAGAAGCCAGATCAGTGGTTCCCTCGAAGACTAAATTATAGACCGGAGTTGCGTAACGATGGCCACTCAGTGGAGACGGCATGGAAAAAATCTTAAAATGTTACGGAAAAGGGCGCCACCTAGCGGTCGTTACGCAAATCAATAGTATCAAAGATAAACAGCCGGGAAAGTGTATTCTTAATAGTCCTCGAAAAGTACAACTCCCCAGGACCCGCTTCTTCGTTGGTATACCCCCAAATGTTGAACAATAAGGTCTGCACGGAGAAAAAGGGGACCCAAAAGGGAAATAAACTGCACCCCTCTTTTTTGATAACCCCTCCCCAAGGATATGTGTCAAAAACAGTGGCGTTATTTAACAAATAAACTCTAAGTCGATCCAAAGACACATTATTTATTAAGGCAATCGCTAAGACAGAGTTCGGTATGAGGTCATACCCCCTAATGGGATGGTCATCTGTAATTTTATTTGAAAATTTAAATTGAAGTTGATTCTTGTCCGTTAAAAATTGTAAGTACAATGTTTTTTTTATCTTGAACCGGATAGAAATATGATGGGAACACACTCAACATTTCACTATAGATTTGTCAGGTAAACATACAAAATTTAAAAAAACGTTTAGACCAAATAAATATCATATCCAAAAAAATAATCAAAATCATTCAATCCTTGTAGAGCATTCAATAGTAATTTTGATTTTGATAATACTGACATTTTGTACAGTGAATCTAATATTTTTAAAAGACGATTCATAGAAATATGTTAAATTAAAATGTCTCCAAATTTTATTAATAAACGTACGAATTTTTAAAATTTAAATGACATATTTTGTAGTTTTCTGGATTCTTTAAATAGAATATATGTAGATCTGTCAATTAAAAAAAAAATAGTTTTAATTTAGTTTTAGTTACTTAAATTTAAATTAAGTTACTTTTACCTTTATTCAGGACAACTCGTTTTTAGTTTAAAATCATGTTACCTTTTCGTTTCTCTTGACGACTTTACGTTCGTTTACGCTCTGAAGGAGCCAACAAATGTAAGAATGTAACATTCAACATAGAACTAAGTACAAATAAAGTTGCAAAATCAAAACCAGGGAAAGTAATAGACAGAAACAGATAAATAAGACTCTAGAGTTTTAACGATGCAAGAAAAAGGAAACAAACCTTCCTCTGACCACATACTATAGTCAAATCGCGCGTCCGCGCTCTCCGCTCAATACGTTGTCAAAAACCCCTGCAACTCTGCTCAATGTGATGCCACTGGCAAGGCGGACACACGATTTCGCACCGCAGATGAAACAACAGAAAAAATTTAACGTTCTTAAGTGAAATACCTTCGTGTAAGCCAGCGGTTCCCAACGTTGCTTCCACTGTGTACCACCTTCAAGAAAAAAAAAATTTACGAACCCCTAAAGCCTTAAATCTAAATAAAGTATTTACATACTAATAAATAAGAATCAATTCTTATCGTACCTCTACCAACTTAATAAACAAATTCCATAGAATTTCGCCATGACAACTTTTTTTGCGAACTTCATATTTCGCGGTCGGGTATCCCTAGGGGTTCACTTCACGAACCACCGGTTGGGAACCGATGGCGTAAGCTATTGGTGTGTCTTTACGATGATTTCAGGTCGGGGCGACAATGCAGTCCTCAAATCGTCCTGATCTGAAAGCGAGACACAAGGGGTGAAACGCTTCCACAGTTCAAACATGGCTGAACAGGTTAATGCGAGACCACCAAACGACACTAAATAGTTGCGACAATTCTGCCCCTTTTCAAGTGCTTGCCCCTTACTAGATGTTTAAGAGGGGAAAAAGAAATAAGATTAACGTCGTGAAAGAAAATGTACGTAGCATACAAATAGAACCAAAATGGAGGACAACATTGACTTACCTTGCCTCGCAAGGCAAGCTCCGAAATATTATAGATAGATAATTCCCCACGACATGTTACCCAAAATCCGCGTAATCACGAACTTCCAAACAGCAAGGAAACGAAGCGAGAACATCCGTAGAAAGTAGGTCAACCAAACTAAGGGATAGCACATGGAAAAATGCCCAACGCCGGCCGAAACATGATCAGAAAGCGGATGACCGCCTTGCTCTCTACCAACGGTCAACCGCACTCGACGCGACACAACAACGCACGGAGGACAACCTATTCCAAATTGTGAACAACAACGATAGAAGTAAAATGCCAGTTATTAAATCTGTGAACGAGAATGTGATACTCATGAATGTAACATGACATATTGACAAGGACGATTTATATTCTATGGTTAGTCCGAACCAGAACAGATTACCTATAAAAAGATGTAAAGCGGCCATAGTGACTTTAAAATTATTCGCCCTCTTACGTTCTGTGTCATAAACTACACAAATTTGACATTTGAAAATGTAGATAACAGTTTTAATCTGGTGCCGGGCATTTTGAAAAATTGCGAAGAACGCTCAAGGTCCTAACAAAGCTATCAGAAGAAAATTTAACGTTGAGTATTCTTCGCAATTTTTTCACATCGTCTAAAAACTATTACATTTCCCATCGGACAAGACGACAAGAGTCCACTTCAATTTTGAAAATATGTTTTATCAAAACTATTATTAAGTTTAGACCCGGATTATTCACTACAAGGTAAATTTAAATGTCAGTATTCCCATAGTAACGAATTGATATTATGGGAATATTGACATTTAAATTTACCTTCTAGTGAATAATCCGAGTCTAAACTTAGTAAAGATTTGGACATAAAATAAGAAAAATTTAAAATGTGTGTGTGTGGCAGGCAAATGATTATTTTAAGCAAATTTAAAAACTTATTAAAGCAATTCTGTTGCGGATTCGAAAGCGAGTCGTAACTCGATTTCGAAGGTTCGAGATATTTTGATTCTGAAGTGCTGTCGAGTTTGGCTGTATCGATAGATACCCCGTCGTGGAGGCTAGAAATACCCTTGTTGCATTGCGTATTTTACATTACTTTTATGAATTAAAAGTGAATAAGAGAGACACTTTACTTAAATAAAATTTAATTAAACTGAAAAATTGTATAAGATAAGCTATAGGTAGCTATAGCTACCAATTTTGAATAATTTCATTAGAGCACGGCAACATGAAGAAATATGAATAATAAATAAAATAGGTATGAATGAAATAAGTAACTACGGTTGCAAAAAATAGTTTTTTGTGTTGAATTCATGGTTGAATTTAATTCTCCCGATGCTCTTTTCAGAGCTATTTAAGATAAATAAAAATCTAGTTCAAAACCCATTGGCTTGTTTGACATTCCACACATCCAACTGCATTATTCAATGCAAAAACAGGGTGGGAATAAAAGAAATCACAGAAAATTTTCTACGTAATTTTCTTTTTTTTTCTTATTTTAAAAATCAATTTATAATGTATTTTTTTATCAA
Source organism: Prosopocoilus inquinatus (assembly GCA_036172665.1). Taxonomy (NCBI): domain Eukaryota; kingdom Metazoa; phylum Arthropoda; class Insecta; order Coleoptera; family Lucanidae; genus Prosopocoilus; species Prosopocoilus inquinatus. The sequence goes on from CM069870.1 coordinate 51,742,363, forward strand.
GTACTTCATTTTATTAATTTATTAATTTATGGAAAATAAATAAAAAAATACTATTACCTACATACATACTTTAATTAAATAGGTCTGTAATATGTATAAGTAATATTTAAGCACGTGATTTTAAATTAAAATAAGTAAACATTTTGGAACACAAAACATAAATTCTTATCTACGTTTATTTTTTTTCTATTAAATTGCATTCGTTATTTAGCACCAACTGTGCTGGCCGACTTGGGTAAAAGTGGTAAAATGTATGAATTCACACTTTTAGAATGAGACCTAGAGCTGTATTAGAGTAAGACAGGCATACTTTACAGCGATCTCGGGAACTCTTTAGGAATTGACAGCAGTAGCCGCAAGCGCGTGACCTTCCACCCCGCTTTCTAAGTGAATGAGAATCCCAAAATCTCGGAAAAATGGCGAAATCGAAACATATATTGCGAGTCGACAGACTGAGAATCCCTGAGCTGGTCCGAATTAGGCAATGTTGCAATATTTTCATATCAAGTGTTGTTCACGTTCAAATTTGCATCTTTTCTGAAGACAACCTCTCTTAATCTATCTTATTTGAACTATCACAATTTGAGGTATGTTACAAAGACCACAAAGACATTTTTCTGATTTCACATGACAGCCAACTAACTAACTTAGAACCACGATCTGTAATAACAAATAAGGAATGATTGGAATAAGTATACCTGCAAGAACACACCTAATCACCTGGGTAGACCTTAAGTTTGCATGCCTTCTTCTCAAGTGTAGGAATTAGAGCCGTTGACACGGTGTCTGTTACGGGAGTGAAATTCCTCCGGGTTCCACTACATTCTAGCATGGTTGACAACATAACTTTATAGAGATATGAGGAGTATTCCGTAAACCGTTACTTCTCGAATTAACACAGGAGTACAATTTCGCTAAGAAAATTCCTTCAATGCGACTAATTGGAAACCGATAAAGAACAAGAACTCTCTCAACTATAAGCTGCTGGAAATCGACACAGGAAAAAAATGTAAAGTGCCTTAGGGCCACTGCTGTGCAACTTACTGTACGACGGCGTAGTGATGCTGAAGATACCAGAAGGCACGTAATTACTGATTTTTGCCGTGCGGATTGAAATGATCTAGAGTGTAATATAACACTCGCTCTGAAAAGAGTCAATCAGCAGTTCATACCTAGAAGTACGAGGAGTATTTCGTAACCTGACACCTCTCCCGTTAAAAAAAACAGTACAATTTGGCTTAAAAATTACTTTCACACGACTAATTGGAAATTAATAAAAGATGAGTTCATCAAGAGAGAAACCAGGCCTTATCTCAGACGAATGGCAGTCGACTACCTCAAAACAGAGGAAATCTGTTGAAGACATCTTGCGGAGTGTCACAGGAGAATTAGGACCATACCCGTGAACTCTTGTACAGTGACTTACATGGACTGGAGACATCCGAGGAGATGAAATTCTTTGCTTTTCCCGACGACGTAGCCATCGTGGGCACCGCTCGGTACAAAGATGACCTGGAGTACGTGGATTTCTGGAAAAGTTTCTGGAAACGGTATGAAAAAACGTATATGAAATTGGGTAAACTGCATAATTTTTTTTCGAAAAATCAACTGTTTGACGGGGTGAGCGAGAGTTGGCGTTGTCATGATGGAGAATAATTCGTCGATTTCGATTGTTTCTTCTTATTTGATCGATGACTTCCGGCAAACAAATTGTAGTATACCAATCAGCATTCACGGTTTTTCGATCCTCTAAAGCCACGGTTGCTACATGTCCAGTTAAACCAAAGAAACAAGCAATCATTTGCTTCGCAGCACTGCGTGAACGGACAACTTTTGTTAGTTTTGGTTCATTTTGAAATACCCAAACGGTAGATTGTTGTTTACTTTCTGGCTCGTACGAATAGATCCACGTTTCGTCACCAGTAACGATGTTGTAAACTAAATTTGAACGACCTCCATTGAATTTCTTGAGCATTTCTTCGCACCATTTGACGCGACCCTGCTTTTGCGCTTCTGTTAAATTGTGTGGTGTACGTTCAAATGATCATGCAAAATCTGGTGTATTGCTTTCATGTCAATGCGTAAGGATGCTTGAATCTCACGGTACGTTACATGCCGATCTCGGTCAAGCATTTCCCGCACAGCATCTACATTAGTGGCAATAACAGATGTTGATGGACGACCTTCACGAAATTCGTCACTGAGAGAGGTACGTCCACGCTGGAATTCGGCAAACCAATTATAAACATTGCTCTTTGATGGCGCTTCATCTCCAAAAGCCAAATGAAGCCGATTGAGGCATTGCTTCGGCGTTAGGCCACATTTGAAATCGTAAAAAATCATGGCACGAAAATTTTCACGCGAGATTTCCATGTTTACACAAAATTACTTTTTCTCAAATGCTGTACAAACAAAACTAGTTCACTTGGATAGGAATTGTCAATAGAGTTATAGGCGAAAACCGTCAAATTTTTCAAATATGACAGTTGATAAACGCTAACAATTCTAGACCAATTAGATTCCAGAAAATTTTCCAGCAGCCCACGTACAAGGTAAACTTCACCCTAGAAAAGATCAGTGCATAGACAAAAAAAAAGCAGATGGAGTTAGTACCGGAAAAGACGGAAGCAGTCATGCTCACCTGTAGAAGACTATTGCATGCCCTTTTAAAGGGAACGGCTGCCATTCCGAAACCAACAATAAGAAATATGGCAGTTATATTAGACATAAATGTGAAGCTTGGACATCACGTTCTCTACACGAGTCAAACAACAGTAAGAGGTACTCGAGACTGCTTCCGAGAGATTACCAAGAGCCCAGACCAAAAAACAGAGAAAGAAAAAAGAGAAATCTGCCAAAAAGAGCAGAATTATGAAGTGCCAGAGGATCCACATCTATTGTCAGCAAAAGATAAAAAAAGGATCAACGAAACAAAAAAAAAATGATCATGTTGTACTCTCCGTATCTTTCACTTTCCTTTTTTTTTACAAATTTCATTTTCTTTTCGTAATAAAATGTGCGCATTGTAGATATTAATTAAAATTCAAGTGCACCAAAATAATGTTATGAAAATATAAACAGTTTAAACACAGATCAACACAGCAGAGAAAAAATATGTTTAAGCATATTTTCTTCTTCTTCACTTTCTTTTCTTTCTGTATATTTTCTTTCTTTCCTGGATAAAAAGCACGTGCCATATATTAGCCTGAGCTTCCAACAAAATTTGAGGATTTAAGGATTGAGAATTATATCGCATTTAAAGGGTAGGTAGTATGTACTAATACGTTCCGCCTTAACTTAAGCAAGCATGCTCTTAACATGTCAGTGCGCTTGAAAATTGAATTAGCTTCCCCTTATATGACTTTCCATCTGCAAAACTCGTGGAGTTACTTATTACTAATACCGATATACAATATGTTTCGTTTCACCTTGAAAATATATATTTTGTCTACTCTTATCTGAAACCATTAATCAAGCGCCTGGTTTTGTTTTATATATTTGATTTTATATTATAGCCTCTTCTATCTCTGTGTAAATTTCCAAGTTTCAGTGAAACATTCGGTATAGATATAATTTAATAAAGCAATTACTGAACATGTATTTATTATACTTATGTATAGTATTATTTTAATTTTATTCAGTAGAATCGCATAAAATTAAATTAACATAATATTGTCATTTTAGTGCGTCACGTCATGTTGTTAATGCAGTTATTAAGATTCATCATTTACTCGCTAATTGAAGTATAAAAATTCGTGCCTCAATTTGTTATGGACGGCAGGCTATAAATTTACGTTAATAAAATGAAAACAAAGAAAAACTCGATAAAAAATGAAAACTGGAAGTTCAAGTTATTACAGCAAAACAAAACAAAATAATACGCAGAAGTGTCCAATTAAAAGTTGACCAAAATATTTATTCTAGGTAAGTCTCAAGACCAGACATGAGTTGCTTGTTTTCTGGAGTTCTCGGAAATTCACTGGCTTGAAAATGTGTGGTTTTAAAAGGTATCAGTAATTAATTGCTTTTTATAAGAAGTTTCTTGATATAATACTGGGAATAACAGATGTTTTTGTTTACCTTATTACGAACAGTAATAAGCCTGACTAATAAAAATAATTTTAATTATAATATACATTCTTATCGATAAATTATAATAGAAATGAAATTTAGTTATTGTGAGATTCATGTTTAAAAACTAATTGGCTTCTGAATGTCATTAATGAGAACACATTAACCTTAATCCTTTTGTTGTTTTTTCAGAAATTATTTTCTCACATTTTCTAATCAATTTTTATTTTGTTTCATTTTATTTTGATTAGCCTTATTTACTGTAAATTATTACTAAATTATTTTGTCTCGACACTTAATTCTTTCATGTTAACGTTGGCTTTAAACTACATTTTTTGTTATTAAGAGCGTGAGGCAAGTAATACGGTCCAGTGGCGTAGCGATTGGAGACACAATGGGCGCAGTCAACTGTAGGGATGTACATTTTATGAATTGCGTTAAATTCTAACTTTGATGGAAGGACAGTCAACGTACGAACAGAATAACAATTCCCATTTGTCACTTGTTAAGTTACCATAAAGTTGAATATACGTTGAATTTAAACTAATATTGATTTAAAAGAAATTTAATTTAGTTAATTATTATCCGCTGTTAATAGTTTAAGAAAGCAGATGGTACCTGATCAAGGTTACAAAATCTAGCTGTGCCAAAACTGTCACTTGAATGATAAGTTACTTTTTCTTGTAGTCATATCAACCCGACCAAATTAACAAGTCATTTACTATCAACAATTAGGACACCAGTTACAAGATCAAATTTACTTGTACTGACAAATGTGTATTGTATTATTGCTTATTTTTTAACAACTTTCTTAATTTTTGAAATCATTGAGTTATCATAGTTTTTCTGTGTTCATTCATATTTAAATTTAGTTTCATTAATAAATATAATTGTCTATCAACAACATCATTGAACTACGGCCAAGAACGGATGACAAAACAATCAAAAACATGTAAATTTTACAATTCCGCTTGCTCAATAAAAACCAATTTCACTCTGTCATTTGGAGCACGTTTCCAGCCATTTTAATTTTTGATTTTAAATTGTAAGATTCACATGTTTTTTATTGTTTTGTCATCCGTTTTTGGCCGTAGTTTAATGATGTTGATTCTTTAAGTAACCTTGCGGTTCGGTTAACTCAAACCTTATGGGTTGTAGTATAAAAATTTTAAATCAGAGGCTCTAAGGAAGGTTTAAAAATAATAATAATAATAATAATAATAATAATTTTATTCGTTCAATAGATCAACACGTCACATATTGTTGAAATTGAACATTAAAACAAAAAAAAATTAAAACAAAAAGAAATTGTTGAAATTGAACATTAAAACAAAAAAGACAACATTTAATACAGTGTAATAAAGAAAGTTAAATAAAAGAAGAGAGAAAGGTACCCTGTATCAAGTTAATTTTGGGTCTGCTTGAGATAATCTGCCAATGAGTAGAAACGCTTGTCTCTCAACCAAATTTTCAGTTTATTTTGAAAAGTTGATAATTTGTAAGTTTCTCTTAAGAAAGATGGTAGATGATTATATATCTTTATGCAGCTATAGTGTGGTCCTCTTTCATATAGAGATAGACAATGAACAGGAAAACTCAAGTTATTACTCGATCGGGTAGGATAGCGTTGCTGTATATCTTTATTCGTGGTAAACAGTGATGGGTTTTTCCTTACAAATACATAACATTCTTAAATAAGTAAGTCAAAAACGGTTAGTATGAGAAGTTCCTGAAATAAAGGTTTGCAATGAACAAGAAAGCTTGTATTTAATATGTTTCATATAATCCTTTTTTGGATAAGAAAGATGCGAATAGCATATGAAGAAGTTCCCCAGCACATTAAACCGTACCTGATTCGCGACTCAATATTAGAAAAATAGAATAATTTAATAACATTGAAATCCACAACACTTTTGATTTTAAATATGATGTGATTTAGGGAGCATAATTTTTTGGCAAGATCATCTATATGACTATTCCATTTGAGGTATTCATCGACATTTAGGCCTAGAAATTTTGTCACTTCAACCTGCTTTATTGACTCTTTGTTCATACGCACTAGTAAGCTAACAGGCATAGATTTACTAACTTTAAAATGAATAATACATGTTTTATTTGGATTCAAAATCAATGAGTTATTTTGACAATATTTTGACATATTATTAGCTGCATCAGTAGCGTATTCAACAAGACAGCTCACAGAATTGCTGGTTGTTATTAAAGATGTGTCATCTGCAAACTGACATGTCAGGACATTCTGAAGTGAGGGATTTATGTCATTAACAAACATGACATATAAAAGAAGCGCTGTAGAAAGGACTTTATTTGCGGAGACAATCTGAGCACGGTTGGAGAGGTAGGATTGAAACCACTTTAACACAGATCCACGAACACCATATGCATCTAATTTATTCAGTAGGATATTATGATTGACAGTATCGAAGGCGCTACTATTATCAAAGAATATGCCCAGAGCGGATTTATTTGTATCTAAACTCTCGTAGATGTAACTTAGGAAATTATGGAAAGCCAATGAGGTCGATTTATGGGGCAGGAATCCATATTGAGAGGGAGATAGCAAATTATTTTTATTTAAGTAGTTTAGTAACCTCACAGCCATACATTTTTCAAAAATTTTAGATACAGCAGGTAGTATAGAAATGGGTCTGTAATTAGAGATATCACTGGTATCTCTTTTTTTATGGACTGGTATAAACTGAAACTGAATGGTTTTAAAATCGTTTTTTTTCGTTGTCCTAAACCCGATCAGATTATCTATTTGAAAAAGTTCGTACTCAGGACGCCAGTTCATTAATTAATTAGTCACCATTTATTATAAATCTTTTTCGAAAGGCGAGAAATAAGAAATTGGTAAATTTTAGGGTATTAACCTTAGGTAATAGGTGCATACGAACTTTGAAACCTCAATTAAAAAGGGTTGAGTTTATCGAATTGCAATAAGAGAACCTTTTTTGTGCTAATTTACCTAAAGAATATTTCCTTCACAAATTTTTGACGAAATATGTAAAAAGTAAAAAGTTGAGGATAAAATACTGTGGCGCGCCAACCTGACTTAGCGCAAGGCGTCAAGAAGTCGGTTCGCTGTATGTGTCATCGGCCGTCACGCGACCGGGCCTACATCGAACAAACTAGAATCTTCCAGCGTAGAGACTTCCAGACGCCAGCAAATGATATAAAATCGCCCGGAGTTGACTCACGAGGCAGTCGAATTCGAACAGCGAACGTCGAAGTTAGATTTTAGTGTGAAAATAAATTATTACAAATAAATTAGTTTTTAAGCTTTATTAAATTACGGTTAAGTTTTTATCGAGTGTTTTATTCGTTTAAATAAATAAACTCAAACCCTAGAAACGTAACAATACTGAAAGCTAGCTACCCCTACAAAACTATCTTTTAAAAAGTATGGAGGATCTGACATATATGTTGTTAATGCGCAGTTAGGTGTTTTATTTCTGTGTTTAAAATATTAGTTTTAGAAGTTAAAGAATCCAGAAGATATTGCCAAAAAACAAAATTTTTCTTCTTCTTCCAGGGGTTATAACAACCTTAAAAATAACGAGTGTTCCATAAAAAAAAACGGTCAAGTAGACTGTAGCAGGCTTTTGTTGGGGTTTTGTTGTCGGGAACGCATGTCGTGATTAACATCATTTGAATTTGACAACTTTGACAAGTTGACGGTTAACCTAACTAATAAAAGTAGAAAGCTGCTCCTGCATTTTTTTTTCTAATATTTATACTTAATATAAATATTCGGTAATAAACGTTTATTTGAAATGTCTTCTCTGAGTTAAAGTGAGGTTAGAAATGCAAGTGACACTTCACGTTCGTCGTATGAAGAACCCTACGCTAGACGTTTAGAATAAATTCATAACTATCTAGAGCGTTTTTTTTTAATTGAACACTTGTTATTGGCATTATTTTTTGATGTTCTATTCACCCTGAAAATATTGGGAGACATTTCTGAATAACGATGTATAAATTGTGTAATCTTTGCTTTCTTCATATATTTGACAGTCAAAATGTAATTTTGCTTTAAATTTAGCAAGTCTGCATGCAAAGAAAACGAATCTATTGCAGAATTTCTTTCGTGTAATGATAAGTCACCTACTAAGCCTGTGCGAGGAGTTCATGTGGGCACAGCACGATTCTTACATACGAGGTCACCAATTTTCGGTTTTTACAATCACTATTAAAAGTAAAAACATTTGAATCAGTTTAGCTGTTGTGACAACGGAATCATCTTAAAACTGTATGCACAGGTGTAAACGTTTAGCCTCTTTGCACCACGGCTCTGCTTAGTATGCATAATCTCAGAAACATGACTTTTTTGTATAAATATTCAATCGCTTTCACTTTTACTATTGAAACTTTCATAAAATAGCCAGTTTCTTTAAATGTACATAGAAAAATTCTTTAATATATTGCTTGCATGTACAATAAAACTGTTATTAGATCAGTATTAAATTGCGTAAAGCCGCAGTCAATATTCAAAAACATGATTTCTTAAAGCAGGCTTCAACGTTATAACTCGACTGCCTTAACATCTTTATGGACCGTAAGAAGATTATCTTTCCAGATTTTTTCCCTGAAATGAAATTACCTTATCAGACCTGTTATTATGAAGTATATTTATTATCTTCATTAGCAGCGTAGCGGAGCATATTAACTCCACATTTAATGATGTTGAAAATACAATTAGCACCTAATAAGATTTTTCTTTCAATTTTGATGTATGCGATGTGTTATTACCGCGTATAAATTCACGAGGCAACAACATTGTTACAACCGTGTGGAAACAGATTAATTACGGATAATATCGATAATTAGGTACGCGCCTGGCCGGGAAAATTAATGCTTGAGATTTACCACGAGCTTACAAGTAGGCGCCGTCTAACAAGGCTTTAATAGGTGATGTCATAAATAGCACAAGTTCTTTAGTGAGGATTTCTGGAAACCAATTTTAAAACAAAATCTTGTTGCGTTTAACAAATGATTCTAATTAGGAAGGCGTATTTCTGCAATGCTGGTTGGTAACTTGTTAAATAAATCCAGCTCCAACTCGTTAAACTGAAGATTTTACCTAATCAGTAAAAATACACTGCTTCATACATTTCAAATCATGAAAAAGGAAACTACTCCGTTCTCATATACGGCGGAAGTTCAGGGCCTCTTGCTAAATCATCAACGCAGCTGTGTATTATCATATTCCATTATATTAAGGCTGCTTACTTAATTGCAAAATAGCTGTTCGCAGACTACAGGCAAATAAGAGACTGGAGGAGAAAAGCAAGTTACAGGGAAGTTTCCGAAATATACAGTGACCGCCAAAAAGTTCGCACCATATGGGAAAATTCTTTATTATTGATTAAAAAAAAAACGTTTTGCGCCAATAGTTTGTGCATGTTCGATAACCAAATATAAGTAGGACAATGCTGGCGAGCAACTTTCGGTGTTGCTAATACCACTTACTTAAGATACGAAAATCAAAAAGAAAATGTAATTTGGAATTGCTGGACATATTAGACAAGATTTTAGTAGGGTTCAATAGTTTCTTACAAAATGTGTGTCTTTATTGTCATACAAAATTTCCTTCGGCCCAGTATTTCGGAAAAGAAGATTTTCGATATTCACAGTTTTGCCCAAGATGTGAAGAAGTCATTGGTTATTTGGCATTTAACTCTTACTGGTGGTTAGCTTATTCATACATATACATACAAAATATTTAATAGAATAAATTTTCCTCTTGAGATCCGAATTGTTGCATGCACAAGAAAACTTAAAACAATTTTTCACGTTTCTGGTGCAAGACCTTTTTCACATACGATTTCATGTTATGTTTTTGATTTCTTCATAATACTTTTCTTATAATTCCAATTTAGTCTAAGCAGATCAAAAATTGCAAGAATTGCATCTACTTTTCGGTTTGGACCTGTTTAATATCCGTACTTATAAAATAGATATTTTTCGTGGTAGCCATGAAATCGTATTTTCTGTTTGTACCAATGTCGATTTTATAAGAACGGATTTAAACGGGACAAAACAAAAAAGTAGAAGCAATTCTTGCAATTTTCGGTCTGCTTAGGCTAAGTTAGGGTTAGAAGATTTGTGTAATAAAGAAATCAAAAATAATAACACAACATTTTATGTAAAAAAGGTCGCACCAGAAACGTGAAAAATCGTTTAAAATTTTCTTGTGCACGCAACAGTTAAAAACCCAAGAGCAAATTTGATTGTTTTAAATACTGCCTATGGATATAAATGAATAACCTAGCCATTCGTAAAAGCTTAGTACAAAATGCCCATTTACTTCTTCGCGTATTGAGCAAAACTGAGAATGTCGAAAATCTTCCTTTTTTCGAAATACTAGACCGAAGGAAATTTTGTCTGGCGATCAAGATACACATTTTGTAAATAACTTTTGAATCCTACTAAAATTTTGTCTAATATGTCCACCAATTCCAAATTACAACAACTTTTAATTTACGTATCTTAAATAAGTGATATTTTTAGCAACACTAAAAGTTGTTCACCAACATTGTCCTACTATATTTGGTTATCGAGTATGCACAAACTATTGGCGCAAATAGTTTTAAAAAAAAATCAATAATAAAAAAGTTTCCCATATGGTGCGAACTTTTTGGCGGTCACTGTATAGTTGTATTCTTTTTACAGGAGATTGTCGTAATACCAAAATTTGACATAAGCAAGTAATAACCATATATATCTATGGCTGTACATCAGGGACGGACCTTTAAATTTCAGGGCCTTGGACTAACACTGCACTGTTTGGAGGCCTACCGAATTCGCGATTTTAATCTCCTTCTGGTGGTCAGAAAAAGAAGTCCAATTACGCCAAACACCGAAGTGCAAAAAATACTCCTATCGATTAATTGTATTACATTATTTGAAATATTAGCAGGAATAAATTTTAATAATAATTAATAATAAAACAATTTTCGGATTAGAAATGTGGTGATAAGGATAAGAAACAAAAACGAATCATTACTTAATCATACAAATGAAATTAATTTAGCACTTATCAAGGAGAACAATTCTTTTTTGGTTATGCTAAAAATATAAATATTGGAAATAGGAACAAAAGAGTATTTAAAAAAGAATATATAAACAAAAACAAAAGGGAAATGAAAGAAACAGCAACAAAATACAAGACATGAGGTGAAAAAACAAAAGAAGACCAACAAGCACAGGCTGAACGAAAACTCAACAGATTTCCGGAGAATGAAAAAGTTCGTAGAAAATAAAAGCCGTGAAAAAGTTAATAATTTCAAAAATGAACGTCGAAATGCAGCGCGCATGAAACAAAAGAAGATTACAACTGTGATGGACACAAAACAGTGGAAAACGATGAACTAAAAAAGAGCGCCAACAAAATTTGATAAGAAAAGCAAAGGAGAAGTCCATATTATGAAAGCAAAAAAGCGTGAAGAACAGAAAAACAACACAAGAAAAATGATGACTATGATGAACAAAAAACAAAATCTCCAGACGAAAAATTTTTAAAAAATAGCAAAAGACTGGAAACTATAGAAAAGCGTAGGTCAACAAAATGTGAAAAATGACCAAAAAACCAAAACGAAATGAATTTAAAAACAAAAAAACAAACAGAAGTACCACGATGGACAAAAAAAATGAAAATCTACGACAATTTTTGCAAATGTAAACAAACTCGTAAAAAACAAAAGAGAACTGTAAAAGGAGTCAATAAAATGCGAAAACCTATTTAATTAAAAAGAGAAGAACGCGATAAACAAAAAAGACAATAGAAGAGTGGATAGAAAGAATATGGTAATGGCGATTCTGCAGCGGAAAACTGGCAGAAAACAAAACAAAACAAACGAGTAAAAGTGAATAAAATGCAAAACACCAATTCTTTAAAAAAAACTAAAGACAAACAAAAGCATATGAAATGAATAAAAATTAAAAGAAAACGTATTTTTGTTCCACGGATTACATTAGAATGTAGAATTGTGTTGAGTGTCGTTACGTGAAGACAACAAAAGTAGCCCAAATCATTAAACGCCAAATATGTCTAAAATGTAATGTAACGTAATGTAAAATGGCGCAATTTTGCTCAATCCGGTAACCGTGGTTTTGCGAATCTAAAAGGTGAGTAATGCAGAGCGCTCTCATTAGGCATTTACGGAAACTCCAATCTCATTAATCTCACCAATGTTTTTCTCACTCATACGTGCACGAAGTCTCCTGTTCTCTTTCACATTTCTACTCGGATTATTCGAATTGGAGTTTCCCTGAATGCCATCGGTGGTTAAAATCGCCAATTTGACGATTTTCAAAAAATCTAAGCTTCCCCTAGTAGTTGTTTTGCGTTCATAGTGGACAACTAATGTACAGCGTCCACATCGGTGTTTAAAAAACGCCAATTAACCCAAGTTAATTTTGTATAACTGACAAATGACAAAAGTATATTTTGATTTGATTTGATGCAACAGAAAACAGGGTCCTATTTACTGTCATTTAAAACACCTATAATGTTTGTTACAAACCAACGATTTAAATTTTATTTTTTCTAAAACATTTAAATTTCTCTTTTTTGACCGAGAAGTGGCCCTTTGATTGAATGGGGCCCTGGGCTGCTGCCTATATAGACCATGTCCAAATCCGCCTTCGAGTACATACAACGTATTCAAAATTTCATTTAATCATTTGTGTTAGGCTAAATAACAAGCAAGCTCAATTTGGGTAAGGAAGAACAAGACTCGTGACAAGTGAATAGTGCACAACGGTTTTCCTAAGATAATAAACAGAGCTGGGCTGAAATTTCTGAAACGCTGTCGATTTACCTCCCTATTACGATGCTGTAATGCCATTCACAGTATACATGTGACACCGTGCCTCTAAACAGAAGTGGTGAAAGTCAATAAAGAATTTTCGCCTAGCTTTAATAAGAAGTTTATTTAAGAATCTTACTTAAATGGGTAAAAAGTGTTGAACTTCGTAAACGCTCACTTTAAATATTTTGTATAAAAGGTATTCTTTGTTGCCGTTTATTTTTATAAAGGTTTCGTTTCGGTTTGTAAGAAAATGTGGTAACAATGATCTATAGCGTCAAACTGCTTGCTACTAAGTCATTTCCGAAACTTATTTGAGATATACTCCGAAAAAGCCTTTTCCAAAAAATCAAAATATTCTTCAAAGTTCAAAGCAAAATAGAAACCAAGAAGTTATAGAAAGAAATCTCCTATGAAAAAGATCATTAAATGGGAAATAGAGGAAAGTCAAAACAGAGAAATAAAGTACAAATGAAAAGAGACAACAACCTAGGAAAAATAATTATGGAGAATATAAGAAAAAACTGGCAAATAGAGCTAAAAGTTGAACCATTATTTGTCGAGTGAGGTAAACAAGAGAGAAACAAAAATTGCACAGGGTACACTCTTTCATCCTAGAAAATCAAGTAATTCAAGTACCTAAGGTTCGAAAATTTGATTTTAAAACTTTTTTACTAATTTAAGAAGCAAGAATCACAAAAAGTGGAGGTTCGGAAATTGTTCTTTGAGAAATTCCCTTTTTAAATGCACTGTGAGTACTTTGGCTCATTGTTTTTTGCAATTTAAAACATGTTTTTATTCCTACTACGTAACTTATAGTTTCAACAATATTTGTGACAAACTCGACCTTAATTAAGAAAGGTAAATTGTGTAATGTAAAAATAAGGGCTCACGAATTCTGGTATAAATGGTGAGTAAAATAAAGACGTCCAAACATAATAACAAAAACATCAGTGAATAATAAATAATGAAAGAGAAGACCAAAATAGTTAAAAACAGTAACAAGACCTTTAAGTCAAAAAAATAAAATAAAATGTTTATTAATTCGTTTTTTGGGTTTGCTCTATGAGACCCAGGTTGGTGTCAAGGGATATGTTTTAAGAAGATGCAAGAAGTATTAAGAATCAGTAAACCAACATTTTGAACAACTTCAATGTAGGTGACTTTGTAACAAACCATACTTGTATTATGCCTTGCATTCACTCAGTGGTGTTTCCATTCTGCATTTTGTTGCTGTTGTTTGTCAATCCTTAGTAGATTTATATTGGGTCATAAGTCAAAGTCTGCCGCTAAGTTAAAAAGTGAGAGTAAAATAATCTAAACTTATTTGGCTATTTACGATATTAATCGTTTATTGCGGTACTAAAATCTTTCAACCGTTGACTGAGTTAAAGAAGAACACTGACAATTTTTGTACTATGTGACCTACTTGTGTACTGTGCATATACTTGTATACTACGCGTATACTACGCGTATACTTGTATACTGTGTGTATACTATACTGAATAATTTTTCTACAGATATGTTGTAGTCTCTCGCAACTAAATTGCACGCAAACTTTATCCTTAAGACCTTGTGTTACAAGGCTCACAGAAATAAAGAAACACAGAATTTTCAAGTTGTAGCTTGACTGTGGTAGAATTAAGTAAACAATAGTGAAATAATAATTATTTAAGTCCATTTACAAATATACATATACCGGGTGGAAAGTTTCAATCCCAAACATAGCAAATTTGTATTGAAAAGTATGTTTCTGTGAATTGCTGCTCGCCATTTGAAGATACAAAAATGGCAATGGTATTAAAGAAAAGAGAAAATTATAGACAATGGACAAGGGATTATGGTGTTAAAATTATTCCTAAATATTAATACTTTCGGAATATACATAAATAAAATTTTCAAATTTTAAACGAAAAATTTAGTCGCCTATGTTAGGTTTGAAACTTTCAGTTGTTTCAATTAATGGAAAATAATTTATATGTCAGTCAAAAAGTATTATGAATTATTGTTCAGAGCAAATAATAGGTAGGTACTCTTGTCGTTTAAGTTACAACAATTCTTTCTTTATTAGAATGATAATTGTATTCTACGTCATTGCATACAAAAATACTGTTGTTTCTGATACTATCAATAAACTTGAAATGATGCCATGGGCAATCAATACCGACACATGTCGATACTAAGTCAGTTTTAAATTCAATTGTACTAAGAATTAAATAAGTTTCAGAATATTAAAAAAAAAAAACATCTATTCCACAAATCCAGTTGCCATCAATATTGTATTGAAATCAACAGGAATATTAGTAAAGTATTTTGTGAAGCAATACAGGAGCAAAGAAATAAATCCTAACAGTTTTTCATCGTCAGTATGCTACACAGATGAATGGAATTTTATTTTGAATAAGAAGCATATTGTACAAAATACTGGATATTGAATTGCAAACTTCAAATCTGACATACTAAGGCGACCACATTTTTCATTTGAAATTAAATATTTAATTTCTATTTTAAAAGTATAAACACAATAGGAATAATTTTAACACGATAACATTGGCCTTAATTTTATTTTTCATTTAATACCATTACTATTTTGTACCTTTAAATGGCGAGAAGTAATCTGCAAAAACGAAGTTCTCAATGGAACTTCGTTATGTTCGGGTTTGAAACTTTCTATCAGGTATACCTAACTGTTATTAAGTGATGAAATCGCAAGTTGGTCAAAGTAAAAAATTTTTAATCGGTATAGGTAGGTAGTTAGGTATTATATGCAGTTATGTTTGTTTGCTGTCAAACCTCTGTATGATTGAGGACGCTTCTGTTTTATAAATGAAACACTCTTCCTGCTGACTTCATTATTACTTTTATAACTTTTCATGACGTTTGCGAAATCATACTGATTTGCCATATTTATATTCTTCTTATAAAAAAATAAATTAATGATGTCTGTCCTTATTGTTCACATTGTAAAGTTTATTTAAATTGGACATCGTTTTTTTTTTGTATTATATACAAATTAAATATGAAAGACGTTTTCTTTTGACGTGAATTAATCAGCAACGTGGGAATTACTGGGCAACATTGTTGCAGAAGAGGGGGCGTGTTCACCTCTTCGGTTTTGATTGTGTCTGCCTCAAGACCCGGCGTTCATAATAATTAAAATTAATTTTTTTCGCGCAGGTGCAATAAACTATAAATACGTTATTCCGCAATTACGTTGTAATGGATTTTTTCCTCGCCGTATCCTGTACGCGCAACCTTGCCTTCCTTTTTCGTAAAATCATAAAAACAGCTCTTCAGTATAATTAGAAACTTAATCGAAGAGCTAATGCGCTCCGCACTTACGCTGCCGGCAAATATTTGAAGTTTTAACTAAATTAAATTGGTGAATCGCTTTTAATAAATATTTAATCTGGAGGTGATTTTTTTTAAAAGAAAAAGTGCCTAGTAATTATGAGGTCCTTATGAAAAATGAGTTCGTTATATAAATGAATTTTTTAATTGTTTGTTTTGGAAGATTAAGTTTCATTTGCAAATTCGGAGGTTTGTTTCTCAATAAATTACAAAATTTAAAATAGCAGTCATAAAAAGAAAGCTGAAGAAAAATTTTGTATTCTGTAGGAGTACTGGTGCTGTTTTAGCCTTTTAATTTCGTCGATATGATACAAAATTTTTCAGGGATGGTGGTTTTCCTAAATACCCCGTACTGTAATTGTGAATCAATGAAATTTCGTTTGCCATGAATCAGGGACTAAGTAGATAGTTTGAAGCTGCACTATTTTGAAAACCAATGAATGAGTCTGTATACGAACCGAGGTTGAAAAGACTATACCAACATCATAACTATACCAGTCAGAGTCCAGTTTTATAACTAGGAACACCGTAGCCAAGATGAGCCGCTTTAAAGTAAGATTAATATCCAAATGAAATAAATCATTAAAAAAATATAATTACAGCATTATTTATGGTAACTCACATCTCTATTAGAGAAGTTAATACACCAGGGGTGGCGAACCTTTTTATGTTCGCGTGCCAAAAATATCTTACATATCAGAAGTTATACGTGGGCTGCTGGAAAATTTTCTGGAATCTAGTACGTCTATAATTGTTAGCGTTTATCAATTGTCATATTTGAAAAATTTGACGTTTTTCGCCTATAATTCTATTGACAGTTCCTATCCAAGTGAACTAGTTTTGTTTGTACAGCATTTGAGAAAAAGTAATTTTGTGTAAACATGAAAATCTCGCGTGAAAATTTTCATGCCATGATTTTTTACGATTTCAAATGTGGTCTAACGCCGAAACAATGCCTCGATCGGCTTCATTTGGTTTTTGGAGATGAAGCACCATCAAAGAGCAGTGTTTGTAATTGGTTTGCCGAATTCCAGCGTGGACATACCTCTCTCAGTGACGAATTTCGTGAAGGTCGTCCATCAACATCTGCTGTTGTCACTAATGTAGATGTTGTGCGTGAAATGCTTGAGCGAGATCGACATGTGACATACCATGAGATTCAAGCATCCTTACGCATTGACATGAAAGCAATACACCAGATTTTGCATGATCATTTGAATGTACGAAAGCTTTGCAGTCGTTGGATCCCACACAATTTAACAGAAGCGCAAAAGCAGGGTCGTGTCAAATGGTGCGAAGAAATGCTCAAGAAATTCAATGGAGGTCGTTCAAATTTAGTTTATAACATCGGTACTGGTGACGAAACGTGGATCTATTCGTACGAGCTAGAAAGTAAACAACAATCTACCGTTTGGGTATGAAAATGAACCAAAACCAACAAAAGTTGTCCGTTCACGCAGTGCTGCGAAGCAAATGATTGCTTGTTTCTTTGGTTTAACTGGACATGTGGCAACCGTGGCTTTAGAGGATCGAAAAACCGTGAATGCTGATTGGTATACTACAGTTTGTTTGCCGGAAGTCATCGATCAAATAAGAGGAAAAAATCGAAATCGACGAATTATTCTCCATCATGGCAACGCCAGCTCTCACTCAACCCGTCAAACAGTTGTTTTTGTCCAAGAAAAATGTTGAATTAATGACCCATTGTCCATATTAATCTGATTCATCACCTAATGATTTATTTTTGTTCCCAAATATCAAAAATAAAATGCGTGGTGAGCGATTTTCGTCGGCTGAAGCAGCGGTTGAAACATTCCGGACACTGGTTTCTGAGGTACCATCTTTAGAGTGGAAAACGTGCTTTAGAAATTGGTTCGAGCGAATGCAAAAGTATATTGACGTCAAAGGCGAATACTTCGAAAGACAATGATACCGTTTATCAAATTTCAAATGCGTTTTTTCATACCGTTTCCAGAAACTATTCCAGCAGCCCACGTAGAAGTCCTTTTCTTCATCACAATACTTGTTAAAATTTACGTTTTGTCAAAAATTTGACATGAATTACATGAAATTTATGATCGTTTGTTGTCGGTATGAAACATAAGCTTATAAATCGTTCGCGTGTTAGTAAAAATTCGTACGTGCCACTTCTAGCACGCGTGCCATAGGTTCGCCTGCTCTACACCAAGGGTTCCCAACGGGTCGGACAGGGCCGGAGATTAAGTTAATGTTGGCAAATTTTTGCTTAACTTTGAACCAAATTAATTGATTGCTATCGAAAATTTGAATGATTACTATCGAAATTAACTCATAACCATCTCAGGAAAATTTCGTATGTGACTTTAGACCGTTTTAGAATCAGACAGTGTTGCCAACCGTGGAAATTTATCGCCAAATGAGCTTCTTTTGGTAACCTTTGTTTGGTTTACTTTTCTCTGCAACACGCGACTGACGACCAAAATGAGTGAATTAATTTTTTTAGCTTAAATTTTTATTTTTAATTTTTGCTTGGATTGAATAGAACTAGGTTGGGTTATGTCGATGTTGAAATTAATTGTTTTATTCCTTAACCATTTTTATACTTTTAATTTTTCTTGCAATTTTTCATTTTTATTTGAGTTATATGGAGTTAGGTTGAGATCTCAGTTGAGTTGGATTAATTTTAATTGTTTCTATTTTTTTAATCTTTTAATTTTTCTTGTAATTTTTATTCTTCTACTTCAGTTAGATGCAGTTAAGTTGGTGTCAGTTGGGTTGGATTGACCTTAAGATTTGTTAAGCTTTAATCCATATATAACATTTTTTTTCACTTTTTTTAATATTTATTTAAATTTTTTACTTGGATAGAGTGAAGTTAGGTCCTGATTGACACCAAAAATGTTTTTCATTTAATTTTTTATTGTTTGAAGTTAGGTTAGGAATTTGGCTGCTAACGTCAGAGTAAAGATAAACATGGACACTGAGTTAATATAGTTTTACCGTTTAGACAATAGATGGCGCTTTGAATGACTTTTACGTATTTTTAGGAGCCTAGACAGCTGCTTTGACCCCATTTGGGGCCTCCTCAGTAAGGTTGTAGCTCGAGAACACTACTGCCAAGTTAATTGAACCTTTCGTGCAAAATGGGACCCTTACCACTTAGGGTTTAACAATACTAATAATAATTTAATAATTTTTAAATTAATTAAATTATTTAAATGATTTATTTATTTCGATCACAAAATCGTGATCCAAACATGTTTTGATTCAAAAACAGACATTCTTTTCTTTGAATCTCCCTATTTTTAAAACTTGTTTGGATTGAATTATGGTTATTTACAAATGAACTATCAATCAGAGATTCAAGTCAGGTGTCTTGTTGCAACAACTACGAAACTTGAGCCCAAACTATTCGAAACACGATTCAAACTTTTTAAGCGAAAGAATTATGTCGTAAACGTGTCAATTCAATCACTTAATACATTTAAGGTATAACAGCACTGCAAGTCCTGTACAGCGTGTCTCTAAACCTTTAATTGAAACCACAAATAGTGGTAAAGAAGAGAAGCAAAATTTGTTATACAACTATTGATCACATAGCAATAATAACGCAGATAAAAATTATTTTACTTTTTCATAGAAATTTTTTGAATGTCGCTGAACACAGCTTCAATTTTCCGGCAGAGCTTGGTTTTCAACTCTTCTCCGAAGTTCGAGGCCATAAAAAGTCATAGAAATGCAGACCATGACCTAATGCACAGATATTGTACTTAAGGCAGGTCAAATATCGTGTTTTTTATTAACTTTAAAAGCAGATAAATTTTGTAACTAGGTAAGTTCTTAATAGTTTAAAATATTCTGTGCGTTTTACGTTAATTGATAATTAGTTTTGTGCTAATCCGTACTTTAACAGTTAAATTAAAAAAATTCAATCTAAAGGCGATCGAGAAATCATATCATATTAATTTGTAAATTGCCAATAATCAACTTACAATGTTGATTACTAAAGTTTATTGTATTTGTGCAGCAAAAATAAATGTATTTCTTTATTAAAATTTCGCATAAACAACGAAATAAACGTCTTATGTCTTTATGGTTTAAGCCGACGCATTAATTCAGGTTCAATATTATCCTTATAAATACATGTGTTTTGTGTTGGAATGTAAATAATTAATAAAATAGTTCAATTGAGAGCTAGCGAAGTTATTCACTCACTTATTTTGAACCCATAGATTATTGTGTGTACAGGCAATTTAATTTCTTTAAATTTTTTCAGCGTATCACACTCGCTTGCTTTCCGTTTTTACAATAGGAATAGTTTCTGCTCTTGCAATAACTAATCTGCAGCTATTAGCGCGAAAATTAAAAAATAATTTCACGCATTTTGAACGCAGTTTCAAAACTATCGTACAAAGATGTTTAATTACTTCAGCAAAAATCTAGCCAAGATTAGGTACTCGTTTTTAACATAATTGTTATTGTCAATTACAAAAAGGTGCGTAAATAAACGTTCTTACTTATTGCATGTTGAAAATACAAATAAACATGCTGATGTCCACAAGGCGGATTCATATTTGTATACAATAAGACCTTGACCGAGTTCTTCTAAACGCAAATAAAAATTTTAGTGCGGTTTATTGCTTTTATCGGAATAAATTGCTGAAACAACTCGTAAACCAAGTAGAGGTTTCAAATCAAAAGGACTGCGCTCGCTTGTGATCGGCCAGTTTTTCATTTTTTGGGCAAAAAATTTCAGATTTGGAGAATTAATCTCTTATATAACGAGGAACTTACAGTTTCATTTAAAGACAGAGGTTTAGAGACACCCTGAATACTACTACCAATCGTACGATGGTAGTAGTACAATATATCGTACTACCGATCAGACGATTGACAGTAATATAAAATCTGCCATACTAATTACAACCATATTAATCGCATAGTAATACACGTATACAGAATTATTTTATTTCCTAGAATTCATCGTCCAACCTGCAGAACGATTTCTGTTTTCTCAGTGAATAAGTCATTAAGTCGAAATTGAAATGAGTTGAGTGGCTTATGAGAAGCAGGGAGGTGTTTCCTTCGTAGTAGACAAGTCAGGCACCGCCTTAAAAGGGTATTAGTACTCTGTAAAGTATCGAAATTTGTCTTAACCACTTATTGAATAAAACAAAAGATGTGCGATCCAACCGGCAATACGATAAATCGTAGTGTCTAGAGAGCGCTTTAAGCATCGAAGCTTAAAAAAGGTTAGGAATCCTTGCTCTTTTTTCTTGTACATATTTTTTCCCTCTTTCTTGTCGGCAATATAAAAAAAACACATACAAATTGTCCATAGTGAAAAGATGAATGGTAAATAAGTAGTAATAATTTTTGTGAGCTGTTCTACTTTGAATACGTTTGAAGAGTATCAGTTGTAATAAGAATGAGAAAAAAAAACTTTGCTGGCAACTTAATACGTACAATCTTAAAGCTCAGGAAGTAAATAATGTATCTTCGAACAGACTCCTACTATTAAAAGCATTTTCCTGTTATAGTGGATCAACCTGTCAAAAATTGATTTTGTTAATACAACACATTAGTTTCGTGTGGAAACACACCCACATACCATTAAAGAAACAATGTGCGGTATATCGCATTTCAAATCATTGTCGCTCCTAAACTAACATAAAACGAGATTTCGCAAAAACATAATAACGTTTGTTTTAAATATGTTATGCAAAAGCGTTTTTAATGCCAATGTCGAATTGCGATCGGAGTTGAGGACATTTCGCAAACGCAATAAGATGTATTTGCAACATCTGACGAAATATTTGCTAATGATTGCTTTCCGTAGAATTTACTTTTCGTGCTGCTGCATTTTGTAAAGTTCTTTGTCGACAAGAAAAGTGTCATAATCCCGACTGTATTTCCTCTGCTTGCTTCTGCTCTATTTCTTGTCGCATGTCTATGTTATCTCCACAGTCACAAACATACATTCAAAGTTTAAAGTTTTGAAAGAATAAGAAAAAAAAATTGAAAATAAATGAGTTAAACCAATATATGTATGTTTGTATTGTTATATGCCGTTCTTCACGAGACATCTAAATTTGCAAAAACATAAAGGAAGTTCCCTACATACCATAATTTTCTGTACACCTGTACACCCTGTATAATCGAAAATAACTTTAAACTATGCCGCTTGAAGTTTAGTATAACTTTCGTAATCTTTTTTCTTTTCATGCAAGCTTCACAGAAGAAATACAAATCGTTGGGACACCTGTACATACAAGAAACAGGGTACTATAAAACGACCTTTAAATAAATAAATTAAATTTAAATAAATGTAGGGTTTCCTGCAGGAATAAATCCTATATTATGAAAATATGGATAAATTAAGATCTTACTTTGCTACATTCTTATTAACTTATCAATACAATGTGGCTTGGTCAACAAGTATCACCGTTAACTGAATAAGTCATCAATTTTTTTTATGTAAACAAAAAAAAATCGAAGTAAATTCACTTGTAAATGTTCTTGTCCGACCTTGTTTTTACATTTTTGCAGGACAAGGTTGTAAAGGTAGTAAGTTGGACTTGTTATTCACTTTTTCTGATATCTTTGTTTTACTTTTGTTAACTTCGATGTCAAATTTACCGATGGATTTATTATTAAGCAATGTACAGTTTCTTTTTTATGCAGACCTTCTTCGTTCTCGCTTCGAAATTCGCATTTTTCTAGAATAATAGATTCTTTTCTTAATTATATTTATTTTCATCTATTAAGACCCGGTTTTTTCACCTCTGAATAAGTGTCAAGTAAACTACTTGACAATTAGTATACAGTTTTTCCTATATTTAATCTGTCGAGAAAAAACTTGGCTCTTACTCAAAGATGAAAAAACCGGATCTTAATGAAATTACATTTGTTCTTGCTGTTAGACGAATAATTTAAAATTTTAATTATTTATAAAGGTTGTAAATTGTGATCATACGAATCATGTATAATCAGATTGCAATCATTCGAACTTCAGTAACAGCTCTAATCCACGTAGAATATATATATGAGAAACTTATTTTCAAAGTGCAACATTTCCAATAATTGCTTTTCGAGATAATTGGCAAAAACTTGTTTCTCAATAAAGGGTTGAGATTTTCAAGCAATTTTGTTTCCCTCAATAGGTGTTGGTTTGTGGATATTGTATACGCAGTTTGATAAATATATATCTAATGGATAATTATTTTATACAAAATTGAGAAAAAAGTTTTTGACATGTTACGTTACAGAAACTTACAGAACACCCAAATATGAATGTTACTATAAAAAATGTTTCATATTTCGGTTCAGTATCTTCTGTTAAGTATTGACATGTTGACTATGTAAGTAAGTATGTACTATTGGCCACCACCCTGTGGCTAATACGACTGATTGCGATTTGCCATGAAGGAAAAATAACCAACTTGTAGAGGAGATTGTAGACTACGTGATGACACCTATATCTCAAAATTTCAATTTTTTGACATGTTGCATTTTGAAAATAAGCTCCTCATATGAGATATTAGCTTCAAATGTCAAAAATTAAAAAAAATCCAAAATCAATTAATCAACTTTACAATTTTTTTATTAAAATTCAAGTATAAAAAGTAGATTAAATTTATTCAATATAATGGAAACTGGTCCAATTTATTGTGAACAACGACACAATTTTCAATATTTTTACAACAGATTTTGTGAAAAAAAATGAAGCCCTGTAATAATGAGCTGCTGCAAATGTGATTCTCTATTTTTCACTTTTGCCAGATAATTTGAAACTGACAATGAGCAGCAATAATTTTCTAAACGATTTAGTTTGGTGGTCATCGCAGAAAATAAAAAGTAAGACAAAAAAGCTGGTTTTGGGAGATTTCTTATATTCTACTCTACTCTCAAATGAGTTGTGCAATGGGACTTTAAAAAAATAGTGATGAACAGATAAAACAGTGACATCCTACGATCGCTGCATGGGGGTTTATTATTATTATTATATAGTAAACCCGCTTCAATTTGTCTATCCTACTGCTATGTCAGGTCAAAAAGCGATCGTAGGATATCGCTGTTTTATCTGTTCATCACTATTACGTCGCAATTGCGAATAAATTGGTCAAGTCGTTTTTGGTTTGCAGTGGAAATTTCGAGCTACGTTTCTGCTGACGAAAACAGGGCTGAAACAGCTGTACAGAGGCTGCTGGAGGTTTTCACTGCAATCAAGAACAAAATGGACAAAAATGTTCAAAAATATTAAATGATTTCTGTATATCTGTCGTCTCAGTAAATAAGTGATTAAATCAAAATTTGTCCAAAACGAGTTGGGTGGTTTACGAGAAGCGGGGATGTGTTTACTCTGTAGCGTACATGTAGAGAGTTATTGTGATGTGTGTTTACTAATTTATTACTCCTGTTATTCTATTTTAATATGTTGGTAATATTAATTTAAAATAATAATACGGTTCCAAATTCTACTGAATTGATATGATATGCATTATTTATTAATGCGGTGAAAATATCCTGACCATTGTCTACCAAAGGACATTCTCGTTGTAGACTACAAGATGAAACTGTGGTTTTGTAAACAATATAACTGCATTTTTCCCACCAAGCAATGCATTTTACAAACTCTGTTTTGATGGTAACACCATCCTCAATTTTTTTCGGAAGGATTCCTTAACACATTGTATGTCATTGAAGGATAGCATAACATGAAAGTGAGTTGACACCAAAAGACATCTATTTATTTATTTTTTAATTTTTCACTGAGTCATTAATAATATTGTGTTTGACAGGAAATTAATTTCAAATATTGTAGAATGCATGAATTTAACCGTAAACGTAGTTTCTTCGAAATCAAAAGCCAACGTTCTTGATGTAATGTTAATTACGAAAACATTCTAGTAGCTTGTTTTAATTTGATTTAAAGGTATTTATTATTTTAATTAAATTTTTAAATAAGCCTATTATTATTTACAAAGTTTTTTTTTCTATATAACCTAACGGTGTCTGTGATGGTTGGTGAGAATTGAAGAAGAGAAAATAACTTGAATGACCGACAAATATACTTTTTATTAATTATTTTTATTAATTAGTTTCGAAAATGTGCTCAAAAAGGAAAACAAAAAACTGACCGATGATAGTAGTATACCAACTAACTAGAGATTCCCCAGTTAGAGTCTAGCTGAATAGCGTACATTCTTAATTAGCTCCGCCATATTTCAGCAAAAATGTTCTTCGGTCAATCATAATAGTTTTTCGCTGACTGCACCAGTGTGCACTGAGTGTACCTCTATCTCGTTTTATTACATAAAGCTGAGCCGAGATGGAGATACACTCAGTGATCACTGGTGCAGCCAGTGGAAAAAACTATAAGAAAGAATGGGGGTGTAGTATGGCGCCAATACTTGAATTTGAAAATAAGCAAGCAAGGTTAGGTAATATTGTCGTTTTAACACTGAGGGGACTTGTTGCCGAAATTTGACTTCTAAGGAGCCAGCAAGGTTAGATAATATTGTCAATTTGACACTGACGGAAATATTTTTGCTAAAAGATAGCTGACTCTGCCAGACTCTGACTCAGCTAACTAGATTGAATGCAAAATAAATGATTTACATCTTATCAGTGTCAAAATTCTAAGTTAATCCTAAGGTTTCTGTTGGAAGTTGAAAGCCTGTTTTATCCATAAACGTAGTTCATGTTGACCAAGTGATTTTGGTAACTGTTAAGTAATAAATTTTAACGGTTTAAAACTTGTTACACTATAATGAAGTTTGTTCTTGTCCGATGAAAATTGTAAGTACAAACTTTTTTTAATCTCGAACCGGACGAAGCTATAAATCTATAGCGAAACGTTGAGTGTTTTCCCTTTATATTTCTGTCCGGTTCGAGATTAAAAAAACTTTGTACTTATTACACTATGATTATACTATGACTTGTTTTATTTTCAAATCGAAATAGTTTCTTTCTTTTTTGACATACTGTCTCTGTTCAGTTCCTAAACAACAATTTATTTTCTTTTATTTTTTGCAGTACAATTTCAAAACATTCTTGTTAACTATTTAAAATATTTCTTGTCATTATATCCATCTCGCTTAGTTGGTCTGTCCCTTCTTAGAAACTTAGTTAGCTCATTTGCAGCCCCTTGGAACCTCACATTTTTCATTCATTCCAGTTTCTCGGCAACCACGGTGATTCAGATTTATAGAATTAGTTTAGTTTAAGTGTGTAAAATACAGAAAATAAACTGTTTAAATCTTGATCGCAAAGTAAATACACCAAATCAACAAAAAATTCTAAATCTGTACGGAGTTACGCCCGTGGATGGTGAACAGAAGCTTCATAGCTCAAAACAGTCTCGGCAAAACTTTAAAAATTTAAACTTTAATTTTGAATTTGTCAGATGATTACAGAAATATGTAAAGTTTTTGAAATTTCCTAATATGTTAGCTTTCCTACCAACGTCAGAAACATTTGGCAGGTATTACAGGAAAAAAAAAACAGAATGTATATTCTTTAAATAATAATAAAAAAATACCGGCAGACAATAAAGCAGAATCTTTAGCTTAAATTTATTGTGAACATCATCATGACTTATAGCTTGGCTGTATACAAAACAAACATTCTTAATTATAAGGGGCGTGCTTTAATTAATCTGCTCAGTTTTAGTAAGTACATAAAAACACTCTTCATCTCCATCTATGTATTGGATTAATTAACAATTTTATTATTAAATTAATCAACCTGGCGACTTCATGTTACACTTTAAATTAGGATTTGCCGCTTGACCTCCCCGTAAGAACCGATTACTTCCAACAACTTCGCAACAAAAATGACGTGTGCGTACTTGTAAAACGCCGAAGGAAACGAATGATTTACGAAGGTCACTCATCCGTGTGTTTTAACAGTGATTAATCGAACACTTCTGTGAACTTGCGTTTTTGTTCCATTCCATCAGCACACGTCTTGCGGCCATCCGTTTTGGAGCAAATTTCGAACGGCTGCAGCTGCTGGTACGCGAACCCACTCGTTCGCTGAAAATGGACAAGACCAGTTTCTGATTCTTCTGCGGCGTGAATATTTTAAACAATAGTCTCAGGAATTGAAAGCAAGCAGGTGGATACACTTTAGATTGGCCGAGGGCTTCGGATTATACGCTCCAGATGTTTGTGAGTGACGAGAAAAAGGCATCTCAGTGCTTAACTATGCGTTATTGATGTCCTTAAGATTCGCTAATGGTGTATTTATGAAGACTAATATTGACTACGAATATTATACTTCGCATACAAGGAAAGACATGCACGTGGACTTGTATGTGCAAGTGTTTATGTAATACAAAAATTGCTTATTTGATTCTTGTGGCATAATCGTCCCTTACCCGATCGTCCCAAATCTGTTAAGACTACTAATTTCTTCTTTTTTCTCAAAAAACTGACCTTTCGTCACCATATTTGCTATTTTATAATTTTACATCTTTTCTGCAACAATTTAATATACATTAATCGGCAAAGAAAAAATCAGCTGCCCTAAAATATCGTAGATCGCTTTACATGTATGCAATGCAATGAAATGAAAATTATAACATAAAGCTTGCTCACAACTTTATAATTCAGCATTTGCTGTATAATCGCAACGAAACGTAGGAACTTCTAAGGGTAAATATTTACTTGCCTTATAAAGTATATTCACTGGAAAAAAATTCGCAGCAATCCATGGGAAATTAACTTGTGTCTTAACTTGATTGCCCTGTTTCTCAATGATATTTGTTGAACATAACCTAAGTGTCAAATTATTCATTTTTTCAAGTTTTCCCGTGAAATTTTCTATTCGGTAATCTGCTCTTTTCATGGCTAAACAATCTTTTGTTAACTACAGACTTTCGTGCTTAACTGTCAGTCATCGTGGTGCACGAAAGTGAACATTTTCTGCATGACAGTTGTAAATAAAATGTAAATAAAATAAATTAAGAGTATATGGACCAAGTCATACTTTCATTGTCATTTCAAAGCATGCTAGAGTATCTTTCTCGACTGAACATACTTATTTGAGTAGCCTTATTTAAGTTAATTAACAATTGTTGTTCACATATATTCATCAATGAGCATGAGCGCTATAGATATTACGTCTTGCTACAATACAAATTCGATCTTGTAAAATGACCTTTACGTGCAGTCTTTATCTAGCCTTGCCAAAGAGTCTCCAAAACTTGCGTTATTTTTTTCAAGAAGAATTTGAAGTACTCAAATCTTTTAACGATTTAATTTCATTAGACTGAAGTATAAACGCATTGGTCATAAGTTCAATAAAGACAGTCAACTTTAATTTCTACATCAAATAAAAAATTGTTTTTACTGTTTCTCTCACTTTTTCTTTCAAATTAAATTTTTATAATAATCTTAGCTAGATCTTACATCTCGCTTCTACATTGAATGGTTTTTATCCAATACCATTCTTTAGATAAATTAAAGCATTTTAACAGTTCTGTAAAAAGAAGTTAGGGTGCCCGGGTATTTTTACCAGTATCTTTTTAATATTTTATTAAGAAAATTTATCGTAAATGTTATGGAGCATCATCTTGTTGATACTAATTAGGCACCGTATTCATACAAGGGGTTTTCATATTTGATGTATTTGAGGCACTATTGAGTTTGGAGAAAATTTAAATAAAAAATTAACCTAGATGTTTCTCTTGAACGGCACGTGAGTGCAATTCAGTAAGAGTACGTTTACTTGTGCTCAGTATCTTTCTAATAGATTATGGATCTGTAAATGTCGGTTGGGGTTCGATCAACTTGTAACTGCGGATCTACACCTTGGCCTATGACGCCTACGTATTTGCCGAAAGATTTGTCCGAACATTTGTCCAATTATTTCCGTACAAATATGTTATCCAGACGAACAGAGACAAAATTGGCCAAATAAAAGCCAGTTAAGACAAGACGTTCATATTGGCCAAAGTTTGCTAGACTTCGTCCAGCTTGTGGATCCGACTAAGAGTCAATTCCACTCTCATTTTATTAATTAAGAATTATTTTCTGTTATTCTGCTTAATTTTTTATTTTATATCTCTTTCTCCTTTTGGCAACAAGATGGCGCTCTGTATAATTCGTGTCGCAACATTCAATTTTACAAGAGAAAAGGTAAATGAGCGAAGAGATGGCAAACAATTCGCTATGACGCGTCTTCTAATTTTAATTTCAATTTCTTTAAAATAATTGCAAAAATAGGATTAGAAGTTACTGGTGAGGTTATAAACCTTCGGCTATTTGAAATTAGAACGAGCTTTCATTTTTTGACAAGAGATGGCATTCTATATAATCCCGTTACAACTTTATTTTAGATTTTTAACTAAAAAGACAGTACTAGCACTTTTCTGTGATCTCAGTCGAGCATATGACACTATCAACCACAATTTGCTTTGTAACAAACTAGAAATTGTGGATATAAAAGGGTCCATAAGTCCATGGATAAAACGTTATCTTTGCGGTAGGATACAGAAAGTGACGGTTAACGGTGAGATATCCGCGTTAGAAGTGAACAACGGAGTTCCCCAAGGCTCTATCCGCGGTCCCGTATTCTTCAGCCTTTTAATTACCGACCTCCTCCATCTTCAACGGGAAATCTTAACTTACGCGAGAAAAAAGTACATGAGCGAAGAGATGACAAACAATTCGCTATGCCGCACCTTCTAATTTTAATTTCAATTTCTTTAAAATAATTGCAAAAACAGGGTTAGAAGTTATTAGTGAGGTTATAAACCTTCTGCTATTTGAAATTAGAACGAACTTTCATTTTTTGACAAGAGATGGCTCTCCACATAATCCCGTCACAACTTGATTTTAGATTTTTAACTTTATTTTGAAATTAAGCTCATTTCCCAATTACAAAACAGAAGTTGACTTCTACTTTGAATTTAATTTTGATGTAAACATAATTTGACACGAAAAGAACTGCACTTCTCTTCTATTTGAAATTAAAAAGCATATTTGGTCGAAAGTTGGCGCTCTTCAGTCACACCTTGATTTTAGATTTCTAGAAGTTAAATTTGAAATTAAAATCATTGCGGAGTTAGAGAAGGCAGAGTTTTATTAAAAATGCCAACGGGAAGATGAAGTGCTGTTACAAGAAAATCGATTTTGCCTTCTTCTGGTTAAAGGATGACACCCCGAATAACTTCTTTCACGACTTTATACTTTTATTTTGAAACTCAAAAAAATATTGCAAAACTAGAAAGCAGGGATTTGGTTGATGAAGTCATAGGAACTTCAAGTAAAAGATTTTTCACTTTTGGGCAACAGATGGCGCTTTGAACGACTCTTATATCCGTAGATTTTATATTTGCGACCCATGTTATAACTCTTTGTCCAAATAGAAGATTTTTTTACTTTTAACTTGCATACAAAGTGATTGCACCCTGTATGTAATTTGTAAGAAAAGAGAAGTTGTAAATTCTAAAAAATAAAACCATGTGTAGATTGCCCTGTTCGTACACTTCGTTTTAGAATTATAGTAACAATACACTTCAATTGGGGTAGCTTGGGGGTCAAGGAAGATTATTTGCTTCTAAGGGATTGATGGTGGTTGATGTTTAAAGAAGGTTGGAAATCTCTGTTTTGTAGTACATTATTGTATTATTGAACGTCAACGTCCATCTTTTATGTATGTATATTTTCTGTGAGGGCATTTTAACACGACCTGGTGTATCGGTTAGCAAGGTCGGCAAACATCTCGAAGGAATCGAAAAAATAAACTTCCAAGGCGTGCCCATTTGCGGCACCAAAGCCAGGAATGAAAATAAAAGAATCGCTAATTGCTTCGGAGCCTTCCTAGAGACGTTCAGGTCACGCATTGAGGTCGAACCGTGAACTTGATGGAAAGTCAAAAACTTTCTGGCGCCGGATCGTGGACGGCAATAAAAGTACAGGTCGGTCGGTTACTCGTGTAGGTAACATTCGCGGTAAATTATTTATGCCTGACCGCAATTTTTTCAACTGAAGCGAATGAAGAAAGCTAAAATCGAATCTCCGACTGCACCAACCAACCATATGTGCTGCTGCAATTACGGAAATGTTGTCTTCAACATGTGTGCATCGCAATGTAAAAATGAAAATTCAATCAAGCCCAAGTCTTTAATCAATTGAAACCAACTCATTACGCTTACCGTTATCTAGCAACTATTTCAAAAATCTTTGTACAAATTAAATCAACGTCGGCCGCTTTAATTACGAGCCAAAGAAATCCATGTATAACAATAATTCATGTCGGGTGCGATCGTTAAATTAACAAACACAATATAGAATCTTCGCTTGTAGGTTGCGAAGTTAATTACAGTATGTAATTTAGAAACAGTTAAAGTTCAAAACAATATGCGACCCGATTCGTCGCTTATTATACCTTTTCTTCCGGCAAGCGCATTCGTCGGACAGTTACAAAACTTATTACAATGTGTACACCGTATGTCATTATTATTTTTGCCGGATGTAACACGACACGATGTTGAGATAAAGCGACAAACAATGGAACATTTAAATAAACGACGAAAAAAACTGTGTAGATGTCGTAAGTAACTAATTGATAAGTTATAGTGGAGTTGTTAAACAATAAACTGTTCCTGGTTGATTATTTAACAAGCAAGTTTAGTTTTGCTGGGCTATTAATAACAAAAGTCAATTAATTAGGATGCAAAAAACTGAAAGTGACTGTTAATGGCTGGCTTCTGTTGAGCAAACAACTACAAATGCAAGTTGTTTTTTTTTTATATAGGACCTCTGGAATATGGTAAAAACAGATTTCTTGAACGGTGAAAGAGCATTTTTATTTTGATCGGAAGTTAATCAATTCGTTAATTAGAAATCGTAACTGTTAATTACTAAAAGTGAATTAAAACTTTCCAAAAATGTCACACTTATCTGCTAATTACTACATTTACACAAATTTTCTTTCATTCAAATTCATTTACTTTGCGACCTTGTTCTAAAACGAATAAACAAAATATCTTTTTTGGTATCTTATTCACAAAAATATACAGGGTGTTCGGAAATTGCTAGTACAAAAAAAAACTGTGGCATCTGGAAGTCCTAAGATTTTCAAGAAACCCCTTTTTTTAAAAATTTTTCATTTTATTTTATTTCTTTTCCGTACAATAATGCCATGTCTGTCAACTCGTTATTTGTGTAAGCGGCCTACATTTCAGTAATAACAATGTACCGTGACTGTTATAACAGTTTGTTATCTTATTTCAATGGCACAACAATTTTGGCCATATTTGTACATAGTAATTTTTATTTCGAAAACTAAATATTTTTTAAATAATTTTTATTAGATTTTTTTTGCCTGACTTCAACTCATTATTACCAACCACCAACTTTTTTTTTGTACTAGCAATTTTCACCATCACCATGTATATAGGTTGGGTGTTTCACCCGCCAAATTGTAAAGGGTGATAAAGCAGTTAAATGCAAAAAGAGTGCTGTAGGAAATTTGTCTTAAAGGTTTATTTTTCGTTACGACAAACGTAAAACGTAAAATAAGCAAATATTGAACGTATCGAAAAAAAAAAACAATTTTCAACATTTCTGCAACTCTTGAAGTAAAGTTTATTTATCGCATTTTATGCCTCTAAAACACCCTCTATAATTTGGTGGTAGGCGTGAAATAACCTGAATAGGTATGTATTTAATTATACCTTGATTGACTTGATATTGTTTTAATTCTCTGTATAAGCTTATACAAACCCCCACATCTTTTGGCCAATCTTCTCATTGACACCCTTCTTCAATCATGTAGTTATTTGCATTTTCGGGTAACATATGCGACATAAATTAATGTCGGGGTGTCACTTTGACAATCGTTTTGACTTATAAAACGAAATTAAGCTTTCAGATAAAAGTCATAATGGTCAGAGAGCTAGCAATGGATTTACTTCAAGTCTTTTCAGCAAGCCTGAAAATGAGTAAAGCGCACATACCATTCCGTATTGAAAACGTCATAAGAGTAGTGCAGAATTGGTTGCATATTTTTAATTTCCTGTGCTATTAAGCAGAGAGATTTGTTATTAATGCCTATTTATTGTCAATAATTGAACAATTCTGAATAAAAATCGTGTAAATCCATGATAAATTCAACATTCAGCTACATTCATATAATGGAAACGATGTACCATCATGGCCAGAAATAATGGGACAAAGCAGTTGTCATTTGTGACGGAAATCAAGCAAAATGTCATGGTTTACACCCAACTTTGAACAAAAGTCAGAATGAAGTTTCTTGTCATGGTCTTATTTCGAAAATTGGAGATTGTTCTTATGATGACACCATCATAAACTTCAACACAACTTTTCCTTGTTCTTCGGATTAATAGGTAAGTTTTAAGCATTTATAATTTTTTACACGACATCACTTTAACTGGTAAAATGTTTACTTGTCCCAGTATTTTGTGGCCGCGATGGTATCTACGCAAAGCCCACATAATATGCAGAGAAACGTCAATGAGTTATCTATTTATTTTATTTTGTTATGTTGGTTTACGACCGAAGAGCCATTTTAACCAGTCACTTTTTCCTTTTAAATATACAACCACATATACAGCTATGTATTTGTAATCACTTTATAATTTGAATCTAGCAGTACCTTATAAATGCAATTATAAACTTTAAATCAGCAGTCGGAAGTAAAGTATTGACTTTAAAAGGGGCAATACAATACAAATTCAAACATAGTGGTATAAGCACATTTCGAACAAAACTAAACTAAGTAAAATCGTCCCTAAATGAGTTAGATAAAGCATTAGATGAAACATCAATGCGTGTTACAAGCACATTTCGAACAAAACTGAAATAAGTAAAATCGTTCCTGAATATGTGCTTAATGTTTCGAAAGCATCTTACCTGTAGAAAATTTGATAAGATGGCTTTCCTTTTGTCACAAATCTCACCTCAGATCAGATAAATGTCACTTCCGTTAACACGAACAAGTAAGTTCGTGTGTATATTTCGACTTGGCAACTAATGGGAAAGCTCGAGTGACAAGGTCGGAAGTGGAAATCTCAATTCAACATTACTTGTTCGTGCCAACGGAAATGACGTTTAAGTGATCTGAGGTAAGATACCATAATGAATTTAAAAGAATTTACAAATCAAAAATATGTAGATCGAGCGAAACAAACTTTTAATTCCAATAGAGTTGCAGAAGCGGCAAATATCTCTCGCGAATGCTGGAAAATTATTAATGAAAGTCGACCTGAGACGTATTTCACAGTGTCGCTTAACCGTATAAAGTAACAAAATAATACTTGATTAAGCAGAAGTCTCTAACGTCCTCAACCAACACTTTGTAAATAATGCGGCAACGCTTCCAACTGAAAAGGAACTCTTACAGAATTCATGTTCCAGCACTAAGAGACGAAATGAAGTATAGAATGTTGTAAGAAAACCACTGGAATGGATAACATTTCAGGAATTGTCTTGAAAGGTGTCGCTGATTTAATAGCAAGCACTTTCAGTTACTTAATTAACGAATAATTTTCTTCTGGTCAGTACCCTTCCGAACTAAAAAGCTTCAAAATTGTCCCTGCGTATAAGAACAAAGATTGGCGTCATCTGGACGTAGCAAATTATCGACCAATTGTCTTCCAAACGCAGTTCGGGAAAGTATTCGAAGAAATCTTTCATAAAAAGTCTTTATTTCCTACCTTGGTAAGCATAAAATGTTCTGCAACTCACAAAACGGTTTTCGGAAAGGAAAATCGACAACAACTGCAATCACCGCTCCTTTGAGTTTTTTTCTTACCGAACTCAATAGTAGAAAGACAGTACTAGAACTTTTTTGTGATCTCAGTGGAACTTTCGACACTATCAACCACAATTTGCTTTGTCACAAACTAGAAATTGTGGATGTAAAAGGGTCCATAAGTCCGTGGATAAAATCTTATATTTGCGGTAGAATACAGAAAGTGACGGTTAAGTGAACAACGGAGTTCCCGGTCCCGTATTGTTCAGTCTTTTTTATCAACGACCTCCCCCTAGGTTATCCAACTTCAACGGGAACAGTCATCTATGCTGATAACACCACTTTCATAATCTTAAGCAACAACCACGAGGATCTAGTTTTTAAAACACATAATACGTTGTGCGAAATGTGATATTTATGTAACGGATTAATTTTAAAAGTGACCTAAACTCAGATAGTGCCAAGAGTGACAAAAATATTACAATTAAAACCTTGCCATTATCAGATTTAACGGTACTTCACTATCTTGTGTTAATTACTAGGAGTATACATTTTTGGGAGTGCATATTGACAGTAAATTAAGCTGGAAATGTCATGTACAATATTATTTTCTGGGGTAACTGCGTTGCAGCCAGCAATATATTTACAATTCAGAAAAAACCGTTCGATTAATAGGAAATGTTTCTCGTCATAATTAGGGAGAATTACTCGAATGATGTAACATTATGACTATTCCCTCACTTTATTCGTGATTAATTGAAGATACTAGTAGGCGATATAGAGCTTACCAAAATTATTCGACAAAAAAGAGAAGATTGTTGTTTATCTTTCAGTCGCTTGGCGATCGGATAAAGTGTATCATTTAATTTATGATTTAATGTAACGTAATTTAACCAAAAATTTAAGGCCATAAACATACATTTAATTTAGCGTAGGCATTTAATTTAGTGTAAAAGTTGATTAACCTTTATCTTAAATTACATTACATATTACACAAATCAGGTAACCTAAACGAGGTAAACAACTATGGACCTACCATTTTGAAAGTAACAATTTACTTGCTAATTGTTTGTACGGGTTCAGAAAAGGCCGAGACACTACTGGAGCAATGCTTGAACTTGTTTCTTTTATGGCTGAATGTTTTGAAGAAGGGGGATATAGTACTGGAACCTTTCTAGACCTCTCTAAGGCATTCGATTGTGTCCCTCACGATATTCTGTTAAGAAAGCTCTGTTTCTATAATCTAGAACCATCATGTTGTAACATGTCATCTTCTTTTTTGAGCTGTAGATCTCACCTGGTCAGATTCCAGACACTTGACTCCGAAAGAACTCCTGTTAATCAGGGCGTTCCGCAAGGCTCTTGTCTTGGTCCTCTTCTTTTTATTATCTTCATTAATGATTTTTCTAACCATATGCAAGTAAAAACCGTTCATTTCGCAGATGATACCACACTGATGGTAAAAAACGACTCTCTTGAAACTGCCTTAAAACTTGCTGAGGAAGCTCAATCCAAGGCAGACGCATGGTTTGTCAACAACAGGGTAGCTTTGAATTTACACAAATCCGAAGAACTTATTTTTTCTTTAAAAAAAAAGAGTATTTTGACTAAGGGTCTCTCAAATTTTTGGGTGTCAATGTTGATTCTTCCCTACGCTTTAACGTACTTGTTGAAATGATCGCAAAAAAAGTAAGCAGCAGTATTTTTGCGCTCCGTAATTTGAAACATTGTCTTCCAGCTGACTCTTTCAGAACTGCTTATTTTCGTTATGTCATTGTCACATCTCCTACGGTTTATTAATTTGGGGACACATTAGCTCTCAATCTTTGATATTCAGTCTTCAAAGACGCGCTATCAGAATAATTGCTGGCTTACAATATAGACAAGACTGCAGAGGTGCTTTCAGGAAATTTAATATTCTTACTGTTCCGTCCAACTTTATCTATCTGTGTTTGATGTATGTTAAATTTAATTATGAAGATTACAAATGCCATTACGCTATTCATGAACACAATACTCGTCATAACGATAAAATTTGCCTTAATAAAATGCGTCTGAAGGGTACGAACAGTGGCAGCTGTTTTAAAAAAAAACAATTAAAACTTTTTTGTATAATAAGGCTTACTATTCTTATGAAGAATTTCTAAATGACACAATTCTATGTGAGGACAAGCAATTGGTATAATGTCTTTGATATGAGCTTTGTGTATTATCTAAGTTTATTTTATGTATTATGTTTGATGTATCTTATCCGACTTGTGCAAAAACTGTATGTAAACATGTATTTATTTACCTGACTTGTGCAAGAAACTTTGTTTGCTGGCATCAATAAATATATTATTATTATTATTATTAATAAAATGTTTTTTGCGCATGCGTTAGCTTAACCAGGAAACTTCAATATCGTTAAACGTTTCCTATTAAGTGTCTTTTTAGTACGTGAAATCTTCTGAATTTACTAAATGTGGATAAAAGTGATAACTTGTTATTTTATTTCATTCTAATAAAGCCATTGACATTTTTGTGCGAACACAAAATTACATTACATTGCAAGAGTTCATAAATGTTCTACTTTCCCTTAAATTGCATTACGTTGCGCTACATTAGCTGTTCAATTAAAGATTCTGCATAAACTCACCATTCACATACTTAAATAAAATTAAAACCCTACGGAGCAATTCTTTGCCTAGATAATACGTACTGTGTCCATGGATAGGAAAAAGTTTTTCATTTTAGGTTTTTGGAGTCATTTATAAAAGTTTTTGTTTGTCCTAAAACTCCAAAAAATGTGGAAAATCATGAATTCCTTTTGACAGAGCAAAATAGAAAATGTCCAAAAATTTTGAGTAAAATCATGTTAGCCGGTCTTGTCAGAATTTCGAATTGTTTGCCATAAAATACCGAATTAGATGTTTAAAAAGAATTCCGTGTGCGGGTAACTAAAAAAAATTGTCAGAAAATTTGGTGAAAAAGACCAGAGTTGAAGGAGAATGAACTTTATCTTGAGGCTGAGGCTATTATTTTGCCAATGACTTCCATAGCACTTCGCTTGTCTTGATAATGAGGAATTGACGATTATTGACGATTTAAATATTTATTCCAAACAATTTAAAAAGGCAGATTTTTTTTAATTAAAATGTTAGCAGTTTAGAGACTTTGATTAAAAGTTGAAATTATTAATGAGCAAATATTAATCGAGTAGGCTAAAGTAAGAAATTAATTTGTCACTCAAACGTTTGTAGACTCATTTCTTTTTGATATTTACTTGAGCGATTAATATTTGCTCATTAATAGCATGTATGAATATGTATACTTATGTTTACTTTTGTTTGCAGTGGCCAATAAACATTATTATTATTTTTAAAATAATTAAATTACGACTTCCAGTTTTTACCTATTTTAGTGTTAGATTATTTCCTTTTATATTTCTTCTTTTGTTTTATTTCATCTATTTTTTGTATTTAATCTTTGTTTTTTAATTTTCTAATGTTTTTTTTAATTTTTGTTTCGAGGAGAACCAAACAAGAAACAGCATGGAAACACAGAAGCTCAATACAAAAACAGAAGTAAAAAAAGATTGATGACTCTCAAAATAATGTAAATTAAGAGAGTGTAGAAAATACCGTGCCTTCAATTGAATTCCTCATTAAAGTGGGCTATGATTTCACTGTTCTTTTTCTCCTAAGATTTGCAGCACTGATAGCTGTTCAATTATTTAATTAAACAAATGTCACTTTGTATTTTCAATTAATTCAAAATGTTAGAATTACAGCAGAAAATATTTATTGTTGAAAGTTATTTTCAAACCGGTAGAATAGAAAATGGACAGTTAGTTTATTCAATTAATCAGTGTGTACAGAAGTTTCGATAGCAGTTTCCTAATTTTGCTATTACTTATGAACAGCTAGTTAAACATATCCATGCTTGTGTTCTTAAATTTCGTGAAACAGGATCACTTACTTGGTCGCAAAACAGGGAGCGGAGCAGCTAAGAAAAGGACTGCAGCCTGCATTGAAGATGTTCGGGATCGAATGGAATACTCTCCCAAGAAATCTATTGCGAAACTTTCACAAGAAGTTCAGCTATCAGTGGGAACATGTCACACTATTCTTAAAAAAGACTTAAAGCTTTATTCATATAAGATTCAAGCAGTCCACGAACTCAGGCCAGTAGATTTTCACAGAAGAACAGAATATTGTCAGTGATTTCTTGATAACTTAAACAACGACGACATTCTTGACAAGTGTTTCTGTTCCAATGAGGCCTGGTTTAATCTCTCAGGGTATTTAAATAAACAGAATATGAGAATATGATCAGCAGAAAGTCCCCATGAATTTGTGGAAACTCCATTACATCCATTAAAAATTGGTGTTTGGCTAGCAGTGTCAAGAAGGCGTATCATCGGGCCAATATTTTTTAACGATTCAGTAACTGCTGAAAGAACCGAAATGAGTTATTAGAACCTTTCATTGATCAACTACATGATGATGAACTTACAGAAGGTTTTTTTTCAGCAAGACAATGCTACTGCCCACACAGCTCATCAAACAATGACTTTCCTGCAGCAGTTTTTCGATAATCGGATTGTGAATTTTCCTGCAAGGTCTCCGGATCTCACAATTATGGATTACTTCATTTATCCGCACATGAAAAACACAGTTTTTAGAACTACGCATCACACAATCGAAGAACTTCGTGCGGGCATTACAGATGTGTGTGCTAACATAACCCCCGAACACTTAGCAAACGGGTTTGAAATCATGAAACGCAGAGTACTCTTATGTATTCGAGCTGAAGGAGAGCACTTTGAGCATCTACTTTAAACTTTAATGTTGTGTTTTTATTTGATGTTATGATCAGTACTGACAGTAATGACAACTGTTTTCTCTAGAATTGTATCGCCAACTTCATAAAAAAATCACAGCTTACTTTAATAAGGAATTCAATTGAAGGCACGGTATATAAAGTAAAGTTTCGAAATAGTTTAACCCGAAGGCTTCCGCGGCCGTCGTCTATGTTTGAATTCTTGGCTTCCGATTGGAATCGCGTGTCTCGGATTTCTTCTACTGCCGACATTTTGTGCTTCATTGCAAAAGAACTTCCTTAGGGCTGCTGTTGGTGGTCTTACTGCTGTTTCTCATTACTCGTTTACACTGAGTAGGTATATCCTTTGTCGTGGTATTTATAGTAGTTGGTGGGAGCAGCCGGATGGTGGTGCGTGACGGATCGTTAATGAGAAGTTTCCAGATATTGTGAAAGCAGAAAGCATTATTACGGTTTAGGTTGTTGGAGTGTTTGAAAATTTCTGTAGATACACGGATTTTACGGTTGAAGGAATGAGATGAGCGAGCTAAGAATTTTGGGTCGGAAAATTTGGTGACTGGTTTCTAGTTTGTATTCAGCTATGGCTAAGCCAGTCGTTTGTAGTAGTCTGGGACAGCATTCATGTTTGGAAACACCGCCACAAAAACACGAAATTCGATACACTCCTTCGAATTGTAAGGGAATGTGGTCTTTTGTGGAGGATAGGTAGCTTGAAAGTTTTGTCATGGGTAAGTAAATGGATTTGTTGTTTTGTCGTTTGAAGACTTTCATTTGACGTCTATATTTAATTCTAACACCAACAAAAATGTCAATCTAAGTTTATTGATTAAAATATAAAATCAACTCTACTTTAAAAACACTTTATTTAGCTACCTAAGTTCATTACTTTTTTGTTTCTTTAGGTATTATAAGTGAATAAAAAATCTGATCTTTTTGAGCAACCTATACATATAAGAACCCGTCCAATAAACTAGACTGTTTTTGAACCACCTTCTATTATCCAATTTGCAGGACGCTGAAAACAGATCGTGAAACCACACAAATCACACCACATCGTATATTACGGTCCTCGCACAAAAGAATACATTAATATTTCGGACTAAAACCATGATTAATATTGCAAATCATATTAAAATATGCATTGTGTCTATATACATACAAATCTTTCGGCGGGGACACTTAAGTATTTTCAGTGATATGTCAAGGATATGAAATAAATTAATGTGACCACAGCACATTGTATGAAAATCAAAACGTTGAATATTAAAAATTTCGACTCATATTTCTCGGTAATTAATTGCAGGGACTGATTTCTCTTTCGATGGCACGACCCGATCTACATTTTAATAAATTAAGGCGCCATGCAACACCCTGTTTCGACATATAATGCTGCAAGACGTCATGCTTTTCTATTAGTAACGAACACATGTTTTATATTTCTTTGTGTATCAGATCGTCGTAATTCGTCTTTTAATAAGTTTTCTCTAAGGACAATCGTTACTACGGGCAACGCTTATTGTGCAAATGCAATATATCTTTGGCGTTGGGTAATCTTGCTCTTTGTAGGGTAACTATATCGATTACTGTTAATGAGAGCTTTGACATGTTTGCATTCGATAAAATACAACAATTATACCAGATTTTTTCATTCACTTTGATTTTATTTTGTTAAAGATGTTTGATTTATTTAAGCTTGTCACACAAAGTCACAATGTGATTATGTTTTTTTTTTTAATATTACGTCACTAGTTGACAGCTGAACATATTACGAGAACTTTACCGTGTTGTCCTGGCCTACGCTCAAAAAAGTTTATCGAAACCGCACCCTGAATAAGAACATCCTCCGAGACTAAGAAATCGTTTAACTTGTATTAAAAATATTCCTCAACCACATTGATTGTACCAAATAAATAGTATTGTCAATGGTGAAGCTGGTATTAAAAATGACGTGTCATTGAACTATCTAAAACGAATATCTGTGATTTGTTGTCACGCCTATAAATTCAATTTAAAGGCGGATGTATTTTGTAATCATATTCGAAATGAAATTGTTTATTATCTGAGTGTAAGGAAGTATCTGTCCCTAAATACTTATGACGTGTAATGTTTGGGGTATATTATTATTTAAAAATTGATGAATTGATGAAGAAATGATTAAGCGCAGGAGTAGTAGTTGATTTTAGGAGACATTGAAATAATTAATAGGAGTAAAACATATGTTGTACGTGAAAAAATTATTCAATAATTTCTTGCTATTATATATATAATATAAGTAATGATTTTTGAAATTTGTAACATTTCTGAAACCGTAAGAAAGTTTAGGCAATTAAGCAACGCAGACTCTAATTTTCTAAGAATTTTCATGAGATCGCTCTGACGTTCTTCTTGTGAGCATGCTGTATAACAAAAGATGGTAGAACAGTTTTCTTTTTTTAATAAACACCCGGTTGCTTAGTCACAGTTTAATCTTCAGTTTTTTTTTACATGGGAATAGATAGAAGTTAACTGAAGATTAACGTTAAACTTTGACTGAGCAACGGGACCTAAATGGAATGCCCAAATGCCTTTCGGTTATTTATTAACGCTTCTTCCTTTTTTCGGATGCCGTCACAGGATTTGCTGAGTTCACAGAAATCTGGTCTTAGATCATTTTTCTTCCTAGTGTTATGTGAATGGAAGTCACTGTTATAGCTTAAGTAATTAAGTAAGCATTCAAGAATATTTGTTTATACAAATAAGTCAAGGTCTTGACATTCATGAAGAAATGTTTACAATCATCTTTATAATTGAGCCCCGCAACAATTATTATTGCCGGGCGCTGTAATGCGAACATTTGATGCCTTTCAGTTGAATGTCCCCAAATAATCACAAAACATGTTCAAATATTATCAATTAGTGACATATATGCTGTTCTTAAAGCATTTTTAGATACGCAGTTTTTCAAACTTCTTAAAACGGAAATATTTATCGATAACATTACATTACTTTTTGCAGATAGCATTACAATGTACGTCCCATTTTAGGGTTGCGTTAAGATTTAATTCAAGGGAACGCGCAGAATCGGAATTTACTGAACGGCATCTTCTTCAAAGAAAAAAAGATAGTTTGCGTCTTTTCATTTAAACTTAATTTGTTTGCTGCAAACCATTCAGCAATTGCTTTAGGCAATTCCTGGTTTGACGTATGTAGTCTGTCTGGATTATCTCATCTGTTAAAAAATGTAGCATAGCGTAAAAAATACAGTTTTCACTAGAGAAAGCAGATACGATATCATTTATTTAAAAAAGAAATAACAGCGATCCTAGAATCGATCCTTGAGGGGCACCGTCTGCTATTAATTTTATTTTGGATTTTTTAGTACCGATTCCTACTTTTTGACATCTCTCTGTAAGATACGAGTCCAAAAGTTTAACACTCGTATTATCAAAATTATATTTTTTTCAATTTGCTTAATACTATTTTGTTTTAAACGGAGCCGAAAGCTCGAGACATATCGCAAAAAGTTGAGATGCAGCATTCACTATTTTAGAAACAAGAGAGGGTAAACTAACTAAAATTATGGACGGTTTCAGTAGTATTTCTATTTTTTCTGTAGCCGAAGTGTTCCTTCATTAATAAGTTATTGCTTTGTTGTATTTCTTTCAATATCGTTTTAAAAATTTAAGCAACCTTCACGAGTTATAGGTCTGATGGTTTTATTCAAACTTTTGTTAAGGATCTTGTTTGAAATAGGAACTGAAACACATATGCCGTTGTGGTCAGACAGATCTGCATCCAACCGTGTTTCCAATAACTTCGTCTTTTGCAAAATTGATAAAAACA
Organism: Prosopocoilus inquinatus; assembly: GCA_036172665.1. Classification (NCBI taxonomy): domain Eukaryota; kingdom Metazoa; phylum Arthropoda; class Insecta; order Coleoptera; family Lucanidae; genus Prosopocoilus; species Prosopocoilus inquinatus. The sequence goes on from CM069870.1 coordinate 51,785,973, forward strand.
TTGTCAATGCAGTTTTGCTTTCTCGTTTGTATCTCTACAGTATATCTGTAACCACAGGTGTTAAAGTTAATCAGAGATGAAGAGACTGCCACATGCCATATTTTGATGTGATTTTTTGCAGCGCTTTCTCGAGACAGTTCGTAAATACTGTGTGAAAATATTTAAACCTGTAATATATCACCATAAGTGGCAACGATTGAACGCATATGTTCTTAACATAAATGTAATAGTTTTCGAGAAAAATGCAGTGGCAGTTTTCACTAAACCGTTTGCGAACTGCTGGCATAGCTAAAAGGAGAACGCGGGCGCCTGTTCAATTAGGACCCTCGCCGAAGTAGGCCAGGGTCAGTGCCTTACTGGATATTGACCAGGAACGACGTAAACAGCGCCACTCCGATCAGCTGGTCCGTCAAAGCGTTTACAATTTAAATTAACTTCATTGCAAGTAATTACAAGTTTAAATATTTTAAATTAAAATCTAGTGCAATTCAAGAAGCTGCGGTTCGGAATTGCCGAACAAATTAAAAGCGAGGTACAAACAAATTGTAATTTCTTATGCCATATTATTTTTAAAAGACTTATAAAGATTATACATTTACTTTGTTTCCAAGGACCGTAAGTAGTAATACTTTCATAGCTAGCAGCGAGATTGCAGCAAAAGTTTATTTACGTAAAAGGGCGAAGTAAGAACATTTTTAACGCGCTTGCCTAATTGGTGCATAAATTTTCGGATTTATTCGTCGATAGTTGATATCGTAAAACAGGTTACTTCGCTCAGTGAATTAAAATTTTAAATAAAATAATTAATAAACGATATCAGTGATTATTATTACGAAATTCTGCGTTGAACATCGAGTGCGGTGTCGGCGATCGTGTTCATACCGAGAGGAAAGCGAAGTTGACCTTATCTTTCTCGCACATTTCAGCGGTTCCAAACAAGTGGTCCATCCGAAATTTTTTGGCTATGATACGGTAGCCACCAAAAAGTACCCGCAGAAGGAAGCATTTCATGTACTTACACTGAGGTTTTTTTATTTGCATACATTAAAAGAACACCCTGTATATTAAAATTATATAAAATATATATATAAATGGTCATGTTTATTTTCTCTAAAAAATATTTCGTATAGTTTCCTGAATTACATAATTTAATTTTTTGAAACATATTTAATATGTTTCATATTAAAGCGATCAGAAGAATCGACAAATGTGAATTAGTATGTTTGTCAATCTTTTTTTTTTCTCTATTTTTTTTGTTTTTAGCTAACAGTTAGCTCTCCGTCTTAAAGAAAATAGACCATATTATACACTGTGTCCACGGATTAAGTTCAAGTTAAGAGGAAAAACTTTATTTTTGAGTTTTCGAAGAAATGCCATTCTTTATAAAAGTTTCGGCTTGTCCTAAAACCCCCGAAGATATAATTGGAAACGGCAAATTCCAATTAGTAACTGTGAAAAAGTTAAAAGAAAATTCAATTTTTAATTATCCGGAATTCACCGAGTTCTAAAATATTTTTGGGGGTTTTCGAACAAGTAAGAACTTATACAGATTGACTTTTTTCGAAAAATTAGAAATAAAAAAGTAAAATGCAGTCGTTTTACAAAAATATCCAATGTATTTATTTTTATAAATCGGCTGGATTCTAATTTTGATTTAATTATACAAAACAACTTAAATTTATATAGATTAGATTCTGCCGGAGCAGAAAGTCAACCACATTTTTGAATAACTGTTAGTTATTATAGCTTAATTAGTAACATAGAATAATGGCAAAACAAGTACTCAAACATAGAATAATGGCAAAACAAGTACTCAAATAATCCATTATTAAATAATTAAACTACTACAATCATAGCTCTAATGCATGCAGCTTGACGAAAAATGTACAACACTTCCATAAAAGAATTGAAAAGTTTGAAGTTCTCATTCTCGTAACAGTTTTGAAACAACGTCTACAGAATCGTTTGTAAAAGACAGACGAAATTGTCAAAAAAGAAATAGCGCTACAAAAGCAACCGAGGGAAGATGAATGTACTTAATTTAATGGAATAACGGTGGACAAAAAAAAGTATTACGATTAATAAATTTTATAGAAATTCTGAACTGCAAATATAAAAAGAAAAAGTGGTAAACTAGTAATAAACTATTTACATTTGTTTCATTTTTAGAAACAGTGTATTGTACTTTTATTACAAAATTATAGTTCATCGGACAAGTTGAAAATTCAATATTCCACTTGCATGCATGTTATTGTACGAATTAAAAAAAAAAAAAAAAACAGTTTACCTCGGCTTTTCCAACTGACTTATTTCTCATCTCAAAAAAACTGTAGCATACAGCGAAACGCCAATTTAATTTTTATTCTGAAGAAGTTGTCAGCATTCAATACAACTTCGATTTATTTACATTGAATTTACAACCTGTCCGACGAAATATAATATTTGCTTGATTTATTGATAGTTTTGTTATGTATTACACTCATAACACCTTCCTGTTTAACCAGAACTAGGTGCATGTAACAGTAATTATTTATATCAATTAAGAGATTATGAAATCCAATATTGTTTAATTGAAATATCATTTTGGAACTGGGAACTGGGAATGTCGAAAATACCATGTATTTTTTTATTTGTATACATGGAAACTGTGTATACTTTTATAAAAACAAAAAAAAACATGTCAAAATATTGTGCTTGTGTAGTTGGTTGCCTGCAGATTGCAGGAAAACTTTGCGTTGACGTTTTTTTTTTTAATAAAAGTATACACAGTTGCTACGTATACAAATAAAAAAAATACATGGCATATCAAGCAGAATTCGGAGTAAGGCCTGTTTCAACAGAAAATTCGAAACTGTCAGAAGCATGCGCCGATCGAAGTTTCACATCTAACGCTGCTCTTGAAATTGGTAATTAATATCAAGGGCGAATAAATCTAACAGTTTCGAGACAAGTCCGGAACTAATGTTGGAGCAAAGCTATAGGCGCTCAAAAGAAAAGCGGAAATTATCTTTTTACATTCCAGCCTTTCATGGAGACCTAGCACTTCCCTGCTCATCACAAACTGTTGCCTTATTCTAACTTCAATATTCAATTATGTTAGTTACTTATTCTATTTCTATTTGTGCTATTTCTTAGTATCTTAATTTCATTCAACAACCTGTATTTAATTTTCAAAGTCTTTTTCAATGTTTAAAATAGTTGAAAGTTTTCTTACTTTACAAGCTTTTTCGTGTTTTTTTTTACCTGCTGTACAACTTACATAACCAGTTGAATAGCGATTTTCATTAAATTATTAAATAAACTTATCATCTATTAACAACTTAATGGAGAATCATCGGCAAGTTCTTTAAATTATCCACGAACATTCGTTTCGCACTTCCTAGTTTTCTTTTCCTCATTTCTTGACCGTTTAATTTTTTTGACTGTTAATTGGTTTCTTACGTTCATCTTCTACCACAGTTAATACATACATACAGGGTGTTCTTTTACTGTATGCAAATTAAAAAAAAACCTCAGTGTAAGTACACGAAATGCTAACTTCTGCGGGTATTTTTTGGTGGCTACCGTATCATAGCCAAAAAGTTTCGGATTGACCACTTGGTTAGAAATGTGAGAGAAAGATAGGCAGGTCAACTTCGCCTGCTTCCCGGTATGAACACGCCCACCGATACCGCACTCGATGTTCAGCGCAAAGTTTCGTAATAATAATCACTGATATCGTTTATTAATTATTTTATTTAAAATTTTAATTATTTTAATACACTGAGCGAAGTAATATTATATTTATTTGTTTTACGATATCAACTATCGATGAAAATTTATGAACCAATTAGGTAGGCAAGCGCGTTAAAAATGTTCTTCCTTCACCCTTTTACGTAAATAAACTTTTGCTGCAATCTCGCTGCTAGCTACGAAAGTATTACTACTTACGGTCCTTGAAAACAAAGTAAATGTAAAAAAAAAACTTTTAAAATTAATATGGAATGAGAAATCACAATTTGTTTGTACCTCGCTTTTAATTTGTTCGGCAATTACGAACCGCAGCTTCTTGAATTGCACTAGATTTTAATTTAAAATACTTAACCTTGTAATTACTTGCAGTGAAGTTAATTTAAATTGTAAACGCTTTGACCGACCAGCTGATCGGAGCGGCGTTAATGTACGTCGTTCCTGCTCAAGATCCAGTAAGGCACTGACCCTGGCCTACTTCCGCTGCGGGTCGTAATTGAAGAGGCGACCGCGTTCCACTTTTAGCTATGCCAGCAGTTCTCAAACGGTTTAGTGAAAATCTGCGACTGCATTTTTCTCGAAAACTATTACATTTATGTTAAGAACATATGAGTTCAATCGTTGCCATTTATGGTGATATATTACAGGTTTAAATATTTTCATACACTATTTACGAATTGTCTCGAGAAAGCGCTGCAAAAAATCACACCAAAATATGGCATGAGGGGATCTTAACGTAAAATTTGGGACAGATGATATTACAAGTTTAAGGCAATTCAGTTCAATTGTTGCCATTTATGGTGATATGTTGCAGGTTTAAATATTTGCACACAATAAAAGAACACACTGTATATGCATTGATTTGTCTACTTTTTTCCTGTCATACACTATTCTTCATATATGTATCAATTCGAATACCTTTTCTTCTAACATTAAGATTGAGCTCGTCTTTCCCCTTTCTCTTTCATTCTTTCATTTCTTATAACTACTTTATTTTTCTGTTATCCTTTATCCGGCTTATAAGTTTTTATTTTCTTTAATAATAATACCTTAGCTTTCAGTCTTTTTCTAACTACTTCGCGTCTTTGTCTTATTATGAGTCTCTCTATCAGCACTCAAGTCTGTTTAGATGGGAACAAACACTGCTTTACGTACCGCCACTTTTGTTTGCGATTCTCTTCTTATCGAATAAGTGTTATACAGCATTTTATACAAATTTGTAATTTAGTCTAAAGCTCCTTTCACAGTTTCACAAAATTTATTGGAATTCTGATCCAAAATAGCTTGAAAAAGAAAAAAAGTTGAAACATTAAGTTTGCTATTGAAATTCAATGAACGGAGATCGATTCCTTTTCCAGTTTTTATGTCTATGGGAAAATGCATCGATCGATGAAATGTATAGTTAGTTAGTTACATATGTGCATAAGTACGTTGACATTACCGGATAAAAGATCAGTTCTAAGAACAAATAAAACAACCTTCACTGCTCACGTACTCTTGGTTCTCTTTAATGTCACTTAATGCCACTAAATAAATCTTTAACAATCAATAATTACTCCTACATAGCGGTCGTACACGTCCGTCTGCAGTCTCCTTTCGCCGTGCGAAAAAAAGGCAAAAGCGCGGCTTCAGGTGTACGTAGCACGCGAATTAATTGGTATTAGACGAAATCATGTAATTAGTCGATGCATTCGTACGCAATAAATCATCGTAACACCTTCCTACATTCGAATGCATGCTCATTATTAAATGAAAAGCTTTATGGCTCACATCTGCGCGCGCGCGTATGTCTTACCTGGTGTATGTACGTGTTCTAACAGTATATCGTTTGAATGCCATCCACATTCCTCGTGCACAATTAGCTGCAGCAAGCCGACTTGCGCCGCTGAATTGCTGATTGATCGTTTATTGAACTTTAATTAATAGTTTCAGCGATGTGGACGTGCATATATAGATAGGTCATGTTATATAATGTCTCAGATACCGTCTAGAAATGACGCTGCGTGTTCCTATTTAGATTGCACATTTACTGTTATTTAGATCTTTATGAAAAAGTAACACATTCTTTTAATATTTCATATCGTAATGTAACACAATTCGCATAGTTACAAGAATTTCTAAAATCAGATCGGTTCAAAAGAACTGCAAGAAAATTTTCACTCTACTCAAATTATCACAGAATTCTTGCACCAGTGGAAACTCAATCAAGCTATCAATCAAACGGTACTACCAAGTGTACAAAAAGTTTTCCCATCTAGAGTGTTGTTGTAATTTTTTGGCATGTTAACTCTATAAAACTCTAACATTTTGCAAAGTGTGGGAAGAATTGGTTATGTTTGTTTACTTGTCTGTCAAGGAGATGGCGTCAGTCAAGTCTCCTATCGCCAGTAAAAACAGGTTTCCCTAACTTGTAATGTAAAATACTACGTAAATATCCTAAGTAAAGAAAATGACGGAAGGTATCAGTTGACAGGTATATCTTACAATAAAGTGATTCAAGTATTCAGTAACAATTTTTATAATGGTTTAAGGCCTCCTCCACATCCTTGTAAAGGACTAAAACTATTCGTATCGTTTTGGTTTGCATCGGAACTCCCGAGCTACGCTTCTGCTGAAGAAGCCTCAGAGGGCTGAAACAGCTGTACAGAGGCTGCTCGAGGTTTTCACTGCAATCAAAAACGATTTGCAATAATTTTTTTTTTATAATACAAGGTGTTCTTTTACTGTGTGCAAATATTTAAACCTGTAATATATCATCATAAATGGCAACGATTGAACTCATATGTTCTTAACACAAATTTAATAATTTTCGAGAAAAATGCAGTTGCAGATTTTCACTAAACCGTTTGAGAACTGCTGGCATAGCTAAATGTGGAATGCGGCCGCCGCTTCAATTAGGACCCGCAACCGAAGTAGGTCAGGGTCAGTGCGTTACTTGCTCTTGAGTACAAACTAATATAGTAAAGGAGACTGTGGGTTAAGAGATAATTGAAATTAATCTCCGCCCACAATAATTTTTATATCCGTAGATACGTATTTCGGCAGCTAAGGTGCCATCTTCAGTACGCTACCAACTTAAAAGCACTAAAAAATGTCTAAAAACAACCTAATCACACTGACAAAATCATAAAAATGTTAAACCTAACAACAATCTAATCATCCTAAAAGATATATATGTTTAAATGTAAGTAAATATAAATTAATATGTGAAAATCTAAAATAAACTATACAGGGAGATTCAGACAACCCTTTCATTAAAAGTTTATGGATTTCTCCTCTGAATTTCTGTTTCATATTTTGCAGTTATAAGTTAACGATATGGACCTATCAAAATATAATACTTTCAAATTTCGGACACTTCCGCTTATACCGGAAGTTGCTGTCAACTTACTTATTTTAAATGGAATACCCTAATTTTTAATGCATTTTTGAAATCTTCATATAATTCTAAAAATATTTTGTGCAACATGTCATACAAGGAAAATTAACCGTTTCCGAGATATTTTAATTTTTTAAAAATAACTCAAAGTTGCAGAACCTTGGTTATGATGCTGCCATCTTTGTGCATTAAAAACCATGATGCCCATTTTTGGCCTGTAGTAGGCTACAGTTACATGCTTTCAGATCATGTCCAGTTTTGCACTTGATTGCTTACAGGCTGGTTGAAAAGTAACTTCTATTCGAACTAATTTTAACTGTCCAAAGTCATGTTTTTTTAAATGGAACGCCTAGTATATTTTTAGACCAAGTGACTCATAATTAAATGTTCTTTCGTCCTGTATTAGCATTCCCTATACCTATCTCTCATAGTTCACTCGTTATCGATGATTTCTTTTTAACACGAATTTTTTTTCCATTTTTCGGTATTATTTTTAAATAGTGGGCTACGAAAACTAAAAAAATTATAATTTTTGAAATCATCTGTCTAGTAGGAATTAAAAAAAAACAACAATTTATTCGCTACGAAAAACCAAAAAATGACTAATCAAACACAGACATATTAAAGGTATTTGATGATCGAAAAATCGACAATTCAAGAAGTTAATAAAAAAAGTTTTTATATCAAGGAAAATATGTTATTACTGAGACACAATAGAAAGTTATTACTAATAAATAATAGCCGAGGACAACTTAGAGCCAATATTATAACCAACAATTTGTGTATTATTTTTAATATTTCTGATTTATTTATTAGTTTTCAAAAATTTTTGTGTTCTAAGTGTAAATTTTTCCTTGTAAATGTATAAAAACTCATACCAAGACTTCTAATACATGCGGCATATGTAAACAAAAAGTTCAGATGATAGATGTGTATTTAAATATTATTTATCGGTTTTTAAAATGAAATTGAAATTACAGTCAGAAATTAATTTAAAAAAACCTCTGTTTGTTAAATTTTCATAGCACACTATTCAGGAATAATACTGAAAAGTGAAAAAAATTGAGGTCTCAAGGAGAAAATCATGAATAGAAAGAGAAATATAAGAGGTAGGTATAGGGAATGCTAATACACTTCGAAAGAACATTTAATTTTGATTCTTATGGTATAAAAAATACTGGGTGTTCTATTTAAAAAACATGACTTCTCGACAGTTGAAATCAGTTCGAATAGAAGTTACTTTTCAACCAGCCCGTAAACGATTTTGTATAAAATTAGGTATGACCTGAAAGCTTATGAGCATAGCCTACTACAGGCCAAAAATTGAAATTATGGCATTATGTTACACAAATATGGCAGCATCATAAACAAGGTACTTTGAACTTTTTTAAAAAATGGAAATATCTCTAAAACGGCTATTTTTTCTTGTATCACACGTTACACAAAATATTTCTAGAATTTCATTAAGATTTTAGAAATGTAATAAAAAATGGGGTATTGCATTTAAAATAAGAAAGTTGACAGCAACTTCCGGTATAAGCGGAAGTGTCCGAAATTTGAAAATATTATATTTTGATAGATCCATATCGTTAACTTATAACTGAAAAATATGAAACAGAAATTCAGAGGAGAACTCCGTAAACTTTTAATGAAAGGGTTGCCTGAATCTCCCTGTATATGTTTAGTATAAATCGGAAAAAATAAAAAATTATGTGAACACCTAAAATTTACTGTCAGAAACCTTACAAATAAGAGCTAACCAAACAACACGGAAATGCGGAAATAAATAGTCCAAAGACCCCGAAAAAACTTCTTATTCTAACGAATAAATAATAATATAATTCCCTGTTATTTGATACCTAAAGTCCTGAAAATCCTGAAAAATAAAATAAAATATATAGGTATAAATCATCAAAAAACAACCTACAGATGAGAGCAAATCACACCCGCACACCACAAGTTAAAAGCACTTTAGGAAAATTTTATCTCGGAGAGTCCTTTCTTTACGAAATATCCAGTGCAAATGCGCTTAGCTGTCTGTAACACCCCTTTATATACGATTTAGGTAGCGACATCAAACGGATGTTGAACAGAAATCTGGAATTTATGAAATTAAGTGTAATGAATGTACTAGTAAATATATTGGATAAACAAAAAGAAATATATTAACACGCTTTAAAGAACATTTAAGTCACTACAGGTATAATAGATTTGAGAAATCAAGTGTTGCACAACATATTTGCAATGCGAGACATGGTATTGTTAGGGATGGTTTGGGACTCATTAGGGAGGTTTCAAATGGTAGGGAGTTGGATGCTTACGAAAGTATTTTTATTCGGAAAAATAAAAACAATTTAATGAATTTAGACAACGGACCAATACCTAATTCCGTATTATTTGATTTACTCTAATTTGCAGGTTGTTATTTGATGGTTCGTATTTAGATATATATATCTTAAGTCAAAAATTGCCAGCTAGATGTCGTACTTGTATGTCAGAAATCATTCGCTAGATGTCGCTACCTAAATCATATATAAAGGGGTGTTAGAGACAGCTAAGCGCATTTGGCGCACTGGATATTTCATAAGGAGAGAATTCTCCGAGATAAAATTTTCCTAAAGTGCTCTTAACTTGCGGTGTGCGGGTGTGATTTGCTCTCATCTGTAGGTTGTTTTTTGAAGATTTATACCTAATATATATATTTTATTTTATTTTTCAGGATTTTTAGGACTTTAGGTATCAAATAACAGGGAATTATATTCTTATTTATTTGTTAGAATAAGAAGATTTTTCGGGGTCTTTGAACTATTTATTTCCGAATTTCCGTGTTGTTTGGTTAGCTCTTATTTGTAAAGTTTCTGACAGTAAATTTTAGGTGTTCACATATTTTTTTTTCCAATTTATAGATAACATATATAGTTTCAGGATTTCTAGATATCAAATAACAAGGAATTATATACTTATTTATTTGTTAGAATAAGAAGTTTTTTCGGGGTCTTTGAACTTTATTTTCGCATTTCCGTGTTGTTTGGTTAACTCTTACTTGTAAGGTATCTGACAGTTAATTTTAGGTGTTCACATATTTTTTTTTCCAATTTATAGATAACATATATAGTTTATTTTAGATTTTCACATATTAATTTATATTTACTTACATTTAGATATATATATCTTTTAGGAAGATTAGATTGTTGTTAGCTTTAATATTTTTATGATTTTATCAGCGTGATTAGGTAGTCTTAAATCTTTCTTAGTGCTTTTAAGTTGGTAGCGTACTGAAGATGGCAGCTTAGCTGCCGAAATACGTATCTACGGATATAAAAATTATTGTGGGCGGAGGTTAATTTAAATTATAAAAATTATTGTATTCAGAGGTTAATTTCAATTATCTTGAGTACGAACGTCGTCCAGCCGCTCCGATCATAGGTGATCTCAAAACGTTTACAATTTACAATTTAATTCACTGCAAGTAATTACAAGTTTAAGTTTTAAATTAAGACCTAGTGCAATTCAAGAAGCTGCGGTTCGTAATTGCCGAACAAATTTAAAGCCAGGTACAAACAAATTGTAATTTCTCATTCCATATTATTTTTAACAGACTTATAAAAATTTACTTTTTTTTCCATGAACCATAAGTAGTAATACTTTCATAGCTAACAGCGAGATTACAGTAAAAGTTTATTTACGTGAAACGATGAAGGAAGAACATTTTTAATGCGCTTGCCTAATAGGTGCATAAATTTTAAACTTGTTCGTCGATAGTTGATATCGTAAAACGTATTACTTCGCTCAGTAAATTAAAATTTTAAATAAAATAATTAATAAACGATATCGGTGATTATTATTACGAAACGCTACGAAATGGGTTTGACTCCGGAACTGCGCGGGTGGGTGTGTAGGAAGGCGTTGCGACCTTGCAAGTGTTTCTCTCTCGCATATATCAACGGTTCCAAACAAGTGGAACCTCCAAATTTACTTGGCTATAATACGGTAACCACCAGAAAATACGCACAATAAGTAGCATTTCATGTACTTATACTGAGGTTTTTTTTATTTCCACACAGTAAAAGAACACCCTGTATTTATGTTGCAACTCTGGAACAAAATTGGGAATTTCAAAATTCTTGCAAGAATTCCCAGCTCAGTTATAACGGAATGAAGTTTCAATAACTGCAGTACTTCAGAAGGCACCCATTAATTACGTATACTATTTTGATAAACCTTTTTTTCGGGTAAATATTATTGAAGCAATATGATAATCACGTAATTAAAATTTCTTAAAATTAATATTTGTTTTGTATTCAAATTTAAGCTGTCGTAATCTGACGATTACAATACTCACACCCACTTTTTTAGAGCGCATCTGACAATGAGACATCGAAGACAGGCAACTTCTCAACACGTGTATTCCTTCAACAAGCTAATACCCTGGACGAAAAAAAAAAGAAAATCTGCAATCAAACTGTAATGAATCTTTTCAATGAATTCGTTACTGTCAAGTTCTTTTAATGATTTATGACATATTAAATACACTGTCATCTAATAATCCTATAATTTAAAATTAAATCTCCAGAAATATCCCGTATTAATTCTTCTTCAATATCGAATACAATCAAAAATGAAACGACAGGTGCTTTCTATAATAATTACTAAACGCCTGTCAGTTGCTGCCTATAGTGTTGAGCAAAAGAAAGAAATATAATTATCAGTGAGACTCCTGCACAAATAGGTTTATGTGAACATTTTTATTTTTGGTTTTATACTGGCTCTGACATGAGTGTATGCGATGAAAATAAACTGTACTTCCTTCCACTTAATAATTATTACTGCGTTCAGTGACAAAAAATTCTAATTTCGTTTTAATTTTCGTTTGACATCTATTATGTTGTTAAAAGTAACCTTAATAATTACAACAATTTTTATAATAGCGCTTTTAAGGTTACATTTGGCAAATAAACATTTTAAAATCGTTTATCATTATGTTTTTTTTTTAATTGACGAGTTTAACGTTTTCTTCACTTCGAATATTAGTATAAAATAAATAGTGATACAACACAGAAAGAAAAAAACGTATTGTTTTTGTGTGAACAAAATATTGTGCGAAGTCAACCTATAAATAATAATTAAATTCTTCATTATAAAATCATTTAAAACTTTTTTATTAAAATGTTATTTAAAATTTCTCTCGCGTTATGTTGTGTTAGAATATACAGGATGTCATAAGGAACATTAAAGAGATTATAAGGAACTAAAAAGACGTCTTTCCAGTACGAATTAAGAATGAAATTGATATTTTGCGAATAAAATTCACGAATAAAAACCTTTTCCAAAAATAATCTCACTTCTCTCTTTACTAGATGATCTTGCATTACAAAGTAATATTAATGAGAACTATGAAATCATATTTTCAAATACGCTTTAAAAAAAATGTACGTCTTGCTTGAAATTAATTTCAAAAAACGTAAAATTTTCAAATATATACCGCCGCTCAAAAACACTTACTGTTTTATGAAAAATTTGAGGATAAATGTATATCTTCTATTTGTTCCTAATATACAGTTAGAATTCCGCAAATAGAAGGATACAAATGGTCGAGATCGTGAGAGAAAAGAGGGTTTTAGAATTAGCGGTTGTGATTCTTAACCACAGTTCTGTACAATTCAATTTAGTATGGATGATTAAAGTGTAAATAAAATTAAATAAATTACATTACTGTTTCATTGGTTCTGAGTCATTTATTATTCTTTTTGGTTGCAACGAAAATCTTTATACTTTACTTGAAAATGTATGAATAGTAAAATGCTATTATCGGCGTTATTCAATTATTAGAATAAAATCTTTATGTACGAAATATACTAAAATTATCCTAATCCTTCTGCCACGATTACCAGTTAAGGTCGCAATAGACGATATTGAATGTCATGTATTAAGTATGTGTTTTGACAAAACGTATTTTTCGATGGAAAAGAAGTTTTCGTTTGTATTTCAACTTTTTGAGACTTTTTTCGTCGCAATACACGTTTAATTTACTTTTTATCAAAAATGCACGTAAATTACATGATATTTATAACTGTGTACTGTGACTTTAAAAACGAAAAAAAAAATTTTTTAGAAAGTTTGCAAATTTCTATATTCTAACGTTTTGTTTATTTAAAAATTGCCAGGCGGAGTTAAATTCATTGCCTTCGTATTTTTGCAAACTAAAACCTGATGTTTTGTTCTAGCTAATAATCAGGGAAAAGGAACAGCCATACATATTTCTTTAGCTGCCCAATGACCTCCTTCTGGGTCTCACCTCATTCCAAAGATAAATATGCGCGATTTTCGTATTTTGTTAAATATCTCGGAAACTATAAAAGATTTAGGACATGTTTTGAAGTAGATTCAAAAATCACAAGGATAACGTAAATATATTTTTGAAAAATTAGTAAAGGAAAGGGCCACGCCCCTACCCCTATCCCTAATTTTTAACATAAACTCACAGTGCCTGTGTGTCAAAGTCAAATGAAATAAAACAAAAACAAAGGACGATCGTGTGTAAAAAAGATATGACGAAGATAAAAATGTGTAAAACTAAGAATAAGTCAACAAATCGATATAAGTAATGACAACTAAATATTAAAAAGTAAAATGCAAAAAGAAATAAGCTCAAATTGAGTAAATGAGAAAAAAATAACATAAGTCAATCAATTGCTAACAAAATAAAAAAATTAAAAATCGTATCAAATAAAATCAAAAGAAAGAAAGAAAAAACAAAAGAAGATGACAAGCGCAAATAAAAATTATGTAAAAAATTAATCGTTAAATGTTAAAGAAAATATATAATTAAAAAATCAAATCAAATCGCCTGAAAAAGAAGTAGAAATGGCAATCGATCAAAGGGATTGAAATGTAAAACAAACTCATATAGTTTAAAAAAAAGAAAAACAAAAAACAAAAGATGATCAATCAAAGAATTAAATCGAATCACATAAAAGATAAAAAAAAATGGAGATCGATCAAAGGGATTAAAATGTAAAATAAACTCAAATCCTGTAAATAAAAAAAAAAACAAAAACAAAAGATAATCCGCTGATAATTAGAAAATAAAATCATATCGAATAACAGATAAGTTGATAAAATTAAAAATAAAAATAAATTAAATTAAATCGAATAAAAGAGAAAACAAGGCTCAATCAATTAATTATGCAGCATAGAAACTAAGTATCGGATAAATTCGATAATTTCAAGACAATTAACTTAAAAAAACGCTGGGACCCGTCAATCTTGTCTAATTGGGACATTAAAAAAATCACGTGCCCAGCTTTTTGCAAATACTCTGTAGTATTAAAAATAGTTTCTGGAAAGTGTAAAAAATTAGACGAAATCGATGGATCCGAACGTCTTTTGAAAAAATCGATCATCTCGAAAATATCAAATTTATCCGCTGCTTAGTTTCCACGCTGTGATAAACATTGAATTAAATAAAATCAAATAAGGAATTAAGAAAGCAAAATAAGAGATGATCGGTAATGAAGATAAGACGAAAGTAAATATTCCAGAACACTTACAATAAAATTAGTCAAATAGAATGAAAAGTAATAAAGAAAAAAACAAAAGCGAATCAAACTAATTATTCAAATATAAAAAAGAAAGAAATAAACTCAAATAGAATCAACATATTGTTACGAATTTGGGGTTCACAAATTATAGTCGTTAAATTTGAGAACACTTTAATTACAAACTGTCGCTTTAGACAATTTAAAAACACAGGAGTAATGAGCTTGTCTATCAAATAAACTTCTACTACATGTACTTTCTATTTATTCGAGGTGCGAACCCTTTACTTGCTAACTTATAACTGATTTAACTGGCGCGCCCATATGGGTTTTTGTAACTAGTAGATCGCAGTAATCTCGAACGTGCTGGAATCATCGTGAAGCAACAAGAAATTTCAATAACGTTCTCTGACGTAAGATGGGGTGACTTATACTAAAAATAGATTTGTTTGCGCGTCACAACTATAACAACATCTACACATGCATTAAGAACATTAATAAAATTTGAAAGGGGAACCACCTATGTTACCACCTTATTTAAGTTTTCGAATTCTAATATCGAGTGTTTAAAAACTTAAAAAACTAAATATAAACTGCAATAGTCTTAAACTTAAACACACTTGAAAGTAGAATGCGATTATTTACAAGCAAACTTAAACTCTAAAGAGAGCCAAAAATTATTGCAGACCATAAAATCTAGTCCTCATACAACAGATGTTATTTTAGAAATAAGAGCTGGTCGAAAATATTGTTTCGAAAATATTGTTTCTCTAAAAGTGCGATTTATTAAGGGAGTATTAAGAACGTCTAATTGTTTGTTTATACAGGGTGATTCTTAAATAGACCGCCAAATAATAATCCCTACAAGAATATAAATCACTGATTACGATCAAACTGCTAAAAAAAAAATTGGTTGCTTTAGTTTTAGAAAAATAATTAATAAAATATTTTACCCAAATCCACAACACTGCACTGTTTAAGAACCAACTGCCAGATGAAGGATATAAATACATATAAAATAGCGACATCTTACTATCGCTTTTTGACATAACATTGCAGTAGGATAGACAAATTGAAGCGGGATTTGCTCCTAATGAGTCCCCCATGCAAGGTGGCCATGCTTGCTGTCAAAGCATAATGAAAGATTTTTGAAAAATTTTGTGCAAATCGTTTTTGATGTCGCTATTTTATATGTTCATCATTCTTACATCGCAATTGCGAATAAATTGGGCAAGTCGTTTTTGGTCTGCAGTGGGAATGTCGAGGTACGTTTCTGCTGAAGAAGCCCCAAGCAGGGCTGAAACAGCTGTCCAGAGGCTGCTCGAGGTTCTCACTGCAATCAAAAGCGATTTGCACAAAATTTTTCAAAAATCGATATAAATACAGTTCTAAGGGCCAGTTTTTCAATCACAAGTTAACTTTAACCTTCAGTTTAATGCCAAGGAAACAATTACTTGTTACCATGGAAATAAACCGAGAGTTAGAGTTAACCTGTGATTGAAAAACCGAGCCTAAAAATGTTTTTTTTTTCTTTAGTTTTATGGCTGCAGTAGCGAGGAATCGGGCGTGAACTTGACCTTAAACGGAATTGAATACCGGAAAAGTTTTAAAATATTTACTTCATTATTGAAAAAGGCAAGAAATCATCTGTACAAATTTATTCAATATTAATTTTTTAAATGAGGATAACGATGATTGTAATTTGAACAGCTAATTAGTTTATTCCTTCCAGCATTCCAAACTTTGTCTTAACTGTGCGTCCGAAAACAAAGTTTCTGTGACCCAAGTTTTTTGCGAAAATAAATAAATTTCGCCCACTAGCCTTAATAAACAATCCATCTGAATCATGCGTTTGGAAATTGGTGACCTTGGCCTTAATTCATTCATCGCACTGCCCTATTGTTGGGATAAATAATAAAAGCGTGCTCACCATTTCATTGATTTATTTTTAATAAGATCCGAAGACATTTTAGAATTATTTTTCAAGATAATATTGACAAATGTCTGTACACCATAACACCCCTTATTGTTTCGTTAAAATTATCGTTTTGTGAGCGGCAAAGGTAAATGGTATAAACTCGCTTCACAGTAAGCCTAATTTTTACTTTAGTTATTGCGTTATTGAATGCCCTACAAATCTAGTTCGTATTTTATCTGTGGGTACGATTTTAAAATCGACATTTTTTTTTCTTCCGCAGCTGATTAAAAACGGCGTTCCCTATATTAAATAAATTTCAGTGTCAGGATTTATAGCTTTATTGCTTTAGAAAAAGACAATAAAACGTACGAAGACACGATATCATAAAACTTTCGATTGCTAAATCAGTATTTTAGTCTACATACATTGGCGTAACATGCTTTTTGGGGTCATTTTTAATTAATAATATTTTTCTAACATTTTTCTCGTAATCAGTGATTTAAATTCTCTCAGGTTTTTTTTGGCGTTTTATTTAAGAATCAGCCTGTATGTAAGATTTTTTTTCTTGTTGATTGAATACAGCTTCTAATATGTGCATCTTATACAGATCCGCAAATATTTTCGTATTTATATAATTTAAGTAGATATTCGATAATCTTAATTTTGACTGAACTATCGTGGATTAAAAATTTGAAAAATTCACATGTTACGGATAGCGCGGGGCTCCTGAAAACGCGGAGCCACGGGCGATTGCCCAGTTCGCCCGCCTCTAAGGCCGCCACTGTCCATTTTTCCCTGTGTGTACTCGTTACAAAATATCTGAATTGTTCATTGAAACATTTCTGAATATATTTATCATTTCGACACATTAGCTTATTGGAAATGGAAGATCTAAAACAGCAATTTATCTTCGATTTATACTATAACAAAAATGAAGACAATGATCTTATCTGAGTCAATTCCGCGTAACTGTGAACGAACCGTAGCAAAAATGTATAACCCATATACCGCGACTTTCTCGAGTAAACAATTTGTATGGATTTTTTGGAGCACGAACAATAAGCAAGGCGTCGCTTGCGGGAGAAGGAAGGCTCTATTACAATCACCACTTATCCCGAACCATAAATTACCACTTTTTTCTTGTGTCATTTACGTACTTGAAAGTCGATTCTATTTGTTTCAGACAGATGTCAGTAAATAACGTAATTCACTGTAATTAATTGGTAATCAAAAGAGGTGAACATGGAGGTGGTGGCAGCGACCCCAAACAATGGTACAGTACCACCTTTTCACAATCACGACGTGCGCGAGTGGTCCCGCATCGACAGTCTCACCGGGGTCCTGGAGAGAGCTCGGCTGGAGACTGACCATTGGACGGCAAATACAACAAATTCTTCACACAATTACGGAAAGGTAAGTACCATATAATGCTTCATACAATGGGTGGTATGAATAAGAACGAAGTAAATGCTTATGCTACAGTTTGAAGTATCTTCTTCGTAGTATTTACTTCAGTTTTTGAGAATATGCTACACTCTGAAGTAAGTACTATTATTTTCTGGAAGATAAGTACTACGGCAAATAGCCTAAATAATATCAACAAAAGAAATTACACTGCATTACAAAATATTTAGATAAGTATAAATGTGTAAAATAATTACCATAAATGTAGTTATACAAAGCCTGAACTTGTCATTTTTATACCGAGTGCAAGATAAAATTTGCCACAAGACATAACTATAGTCCGATTTGAATTAAGTAAGAAAAAAATATATAAAATCACTCCATAAAAACTATAAATTGATAAAAGTTGTATTTTGTTTTATTGTCTATTATAACAAACGACAGTCAACTTTTTTCTTGAACTGGCTATACATGTATTTTCTTTTATTCAGTGATATGAGGTAAGTAAATGACTTAATGTTGTACTAGATCACTTTCAAAAATATGGCTACTAATTTAATATTTCGTCAAAGGATTATTATTATTACTACAAAAATAATTTACAAATTTAATAATGAATGCTAATGACATGACTTGTAGCAAGAGAGTGTTGAACGCGGCGGAGATTTAAAAAATATTTGGAAAACTCATTATTTCTTTTTGCTTAATTAATTTTCTTTTGTGGGATGATAAGAGAATTTCTATTATTAGTCGTACTGTTCTATGAAAGGAAGAACTGTTGGCCATTCGAATAAAGGAGTGTAAACAGAAATCAAATAGTCGGTAATCTCCATCCACGTAGAAAGGATTGACATTTTCAGCTACGATGTTGTCTAGGTAACAATCAACATTTAGACAGGTTGATAATAAAAAACTTGTACACCGTTTGGTAGGTGATAGTAGAGATTAAAATAAGAAAAAAATGTAATAAAGCTATGTCGAATACACAATATAAGATGTTACACTATGTGGTTATTCTTCTAGAATTTTTATATTTTACATAAAATTCGGGATCCACAAATTAAATAAAAAGCTGAATTTTCTGACGTAGCTTTGGTCACCGTACGACTTCTGGTTTCGCCGGAAGTGACATCAACTTTCTTATTTTAAATGGAACAAGCTATATATTTTTACATTTACAGATCATTGTGAGTTTGAACATGTATCATTTGATAATTTTGGTTTCCATGACAACGACATTTCTTTTTGTTTTTTACTTCGCAAACCTATAAATCGTAATGCAATCTTAAATAATTCGAGAAAGTCACTCCTTTGCATTTTGGTTTTTAACATTTTTACAGGTTATGAAATTTTCATTAGGTCGTTAAGATGTTCCATCTGAAAAAAAAATAAATTACGAACTAATCAAAGTACAGTCAGTTGAGAAAAATCTTAAGTTATTAATAAGTCAAATTAATAGCAAATCGTTTCTACTTCTGAAACTTGATAAAATTCATTTGAAGATATTTTGTGTACTCACTGAACATTAGCACTCTTATTATGAGGAACAATGTAAGGAACAACGCATCTTTATTTTTTGTGATGTATATCTGTGTTCCTACCCATTCTACATAATGCATTGACCTGTTTTTTTTTACAAAAGTAAACATAACGCCTATGTATATAAAAAAAAGAAAAAATCCCTGTGTAGTGGTTCGTTAATTTTGATCTAGAGTTTAGATTCATTATAAACATGAAATTGAACTTTTTAATATGTATAAATAGTAAATATTAAAAATAATAATTTTCCTATCTGTTAAAAATTATCGAAAAACTTGTAATAATTAATGGGACGATTCAGAAAAGCAGTATAAATGTAGAAGTTTCGCTATACATTTGATAGGTACTTCAAGATAAACAATAAAATTAAAAAATATTTGAGAATAAATAATAAATTTATTTATTCCAAATTCTGAATTATTCCATCAATTATTATTATTAAAAAAATTATTATTATATTTAAACCAATAATCAACTATTTATTCCTGCACGAAACGCATATTGTGACATTTGAAATTACAAAGGTTTGATCTTTTTACATTGAAATATTTAAATTTATTACATTTATCATCAGTAGACAGAAATTATTAATAATGACTGGTTCGTTAATTTTCGAAAATTTATTAATTTAACGTATTAATAAACATGCGTTATGTTTTAAAGGAAGTAAGAGAATGCTACACATTTTAGAGAAAATACTACACTGCAGAAGCACAAACTACACCTAGAGAAGTATTTACTTCTATTTGAAGTACTGTATAAAACGAAGTACCTAAGTGCTGCCGGAAGTTAGTAGATACTACAGCGTCGGAGTAAGTGCTACATAGAAGATGCTAATACTTGAAGCATTAGTAGATACTTCATTTTTATTCATACTCTATGCTGGGTGGAAAAGAACTGAATTTACTAAAAATTTTATTACTTTAACAAGTAAATCCGTCAGTGAAGATCTTTTTGTGAAAAATAAAATAATAAATATAATTATACAATTTTAATTTACCTTGACGTTTCGCAGAACTAATGCTTCGCTCTGACACTTTTGATAAAGCGGATAGTCAGTTAACTGCGAAACATTAAAGTAAATGATAATAAAAATTGAGCTCGATCTAAAGTGTTACAGTCGTTTTACGCTACCCTATTTCTTGTGCTGGATTTGGTATAATAATAGGTTTATTGATAAGTAGTACACAAGGAAATTTTCCATATTTCTATCTGCACTTCACAACGAAAACGACCTCTTTTTTAAACGATTGAAGAGAACAAAAAACCAACTGGTTACAACAATGCAAAGCAAAAAAAAATTCTGAATGAAGCAAATCCAACGGCCATTATTCACACTGGAAGCAAACTCTCTTTCTAGTGATGCTTTGAATTTAGTGGAACTGAAGCATCCTATACGATAAGTTGTTGGATCCCATGCAGTATATAGTTATTAGAAAATAAAATACCTAATTCAAGTAGGTACTATTCATAATTAAAGAAACTAAAGGAAGTAGATTAATAGCAAACGTATAGAAAAAATAATAAGAGAAATGTTTCTTTTTCTTCACGATAACACTGAACCACATAGTCGGCATAGATTGTTGCAATTTGATTGAGATGTTCAAGTACGTTCATATTCTCAGAATCATACGCCAAGCAAATACTGTTTTGGTCGCTGTAGAATTTTCTTGAGGAAATCTAAAATTTGAAGGCCTACATCATTAAGTTCCAATTAGAAAATTCAGAAAATTCTTTTGAAGAAAATGGTTCAAATTCTTTGAAGACGGTGTAGTACCCGAAGACGGTAGAAAGTGGTAGATTAAAGAAATGATCTTTACTTTGTTAAATCCAAATTTATTAATTATAAACATACTGAAATATTTATAGAAATATTAAAAAAACGAGATGTTATTTTGTTAACTCAAACCTATAAATCAAATCTGTTAAAATTTAGAGATCCTCTAAAATTTTAAATAGAGTTCCATGGTTGGTTGTTGCCGTAGTAACAAAATTTAACACCCCTTTAAATTTAACGCTTTTGATACAGAATATGCCCCTATATCTCAAAATCCGTTACATTTAAGTGAAGGGAAAACAAATATTTTTACTCGAAATAATCGGTGGAATCGGAATTTGCAATAAAGAAGTATATGCTTCCATTTAAAATAAGAGAGTTAATGGCAACTTCCGGCATAACCGGAAGTGATATAAAAGAGAAAATATTTTAGTCTGAAATATCACTTTCTCCAAGGGCAGTGTATTAATTTTCAGAATGATTGTATGTTACTTTTTCGGAAAACTTTTAATAGGCCTCTCAAGTTGAGATACCATGTATATACAGAATGTCCATTTTTCGAGTGCTACTATGAGGATCTCGCTTATCTTAAGAGATACGAAGTTGGTTAAATTCGGGTAAAGTTACGCATAATCGTACTGAATAATAATCTGGAAAGAAACTTGAAATATCTTCAATAGTTTTGAAAATATCAAAAAAAAACAAAATTTCTGATTTTCGTTTTTAATTTTTTTCACGATAAACTAATCGTATTAGGCAATTCTAACCCAGACATTCAGACATTTCTATATGGAGAAATCCAATGTGGCATTCCCTTTTCAATAATTTTCAAAATAACGGAGAAACAACTGGCAACTTCATTTTTCAATGAACGCCATTTTGGATTTTAACATTCTGAGATTACGTTTTCTCTCTCTCTCTCTTTACAACGGTGTATCACACATGGTGATTCAATATCACATTTTTGCCAGAAATCTAATTTTTCATTTTTTGCGAAGAGTGCTTTGGAGAAAAAAAAAGTTGTTTTATTGTGAACAAAAGGTTGGCAGTTTGATCCTATTTCAAGTCTTGCACGAAAATAAGCAACTTTGCCCCAATTTAACCGACTTCGTATCTTTTAATATAAGCGAGATCCTCATAGTAGCACTCGAAAAATGGACAACCTGTATATATAAGGTATCTTAAGCGGAGAGGTCTATTAAAAGTACTGACACTCGAAAAATGGACAGGCTGTATATATTTTAAATTCACCGTATACTACTTTATATACCTATATCTATCTCCATGTACCTATTTAAATTGATTTCTTATTCACTTAATCGAATGATTGAATTTAAATCAAGTAGTAAATAACTTTTGTATATTATTTGTTCGAAACGTCGATATTTGTCCACCCAGTGTACGTACCGTTATTGACAATGCAAATACTTTTAAATTTAAGTACGCAATTTACACTACAATTTGGTACGAACGAGAAATACATAATGCTTTCGAAAAGAAAGTATTTAAATGTAATCAATAATAAACTTCAAATCAATCATTTCACCATTTTAGACGAATTCATAAATAATTTATATGAGAAAGTCTAATTTGAAACCAGCAAAAGTTTCATTTTATGGACATAGAAAAATGATGTAAGTCTTAATTAATTGACATGTCAAGAAATAATAATTAAATTATACCAAGTATTGAAAAAAATTATGACCTCTAGGCATATTGTTTGCTTAAGTCTGCGATAATTTTACCCATCGCTTGTTAGTATTTTTTATCACTTATTATATATATCTACTGAAAAATGTGTAAGAAAAAATAAGAGCGAAACTAGTATTTTGGTGCTGATGAAACTCCGCCACAGGAAATGTTGCAAAGCTCGAATTTGTTAACTTAATTTACGAATTCGTTGCACGTAATTATAAATTAGCACTTAAATGAGCCAAATAAAAATAAATTTGATATTGGCTCACGCAGAAACCTCAAAAATAATATTAGGCATACATACTTGCATGCTACACAGTTTTAGGTTAATAAAAAAGATAAAAACGTTAATAGCTTAGAGACGAGAAAGATAGTTTCAAGTTAATAATAATAAATGATCAAAACGTTAATAGTTTAAGAAAGGCGTTATTACTTTATTACCAGGAAAAAGAATGCGGGTCGCTTGTTTCCCAAACATACGAAAATTTAGTACTCGAAGTGTAATAACCCCGCCCACAATAATCTCTACCAAATGAGAACGCTTGCATTGCATTCCTTCCTGTCCCATTCAGTAACAATTTGATGCATCGGGGCCGCGGAAATGTGGAAAAATAAATAGTACATTTGGCATAAAAAGCATTCAACATTAACCGGCCTGTATTCATTTCCCTGTTTATTACATTGTTTAAATTTTCGTATAGTTCTTGCTCGTGAAAATTGCAGATAAATATGAAACAAATAAAAACGCTTTAGAAAGCGAGCTAAAAATGTAATTTATAACTTTACATGACGTTTAGTTTTGTTTTTATTTGTTTCTTATCTTCTACATTGATTACAATATTGAAATTTTGACTATCAAAAAATCAATATTTATTTACAGTTGATCGCTCACAAATTATTGTTACATAAATTTTAGATTTTCACGTTCGGGTTTCCGATGAATACGTGATAAGTCGCTTGCCTGCTTTCACTTTTTCGACTTTTTTCCAAAATTTAAATAACTCAATTCGCTATTTGAGTAAATCGTTATGCAACGTTCGAGCTTTGCCATTAATAAAAACGACCTGCCAATTTACTTAAGCGAAATAATAAACGAAATGCATCGTACACGAACACCAAGTGGGAGTGGTACATGAAATAAAAGTTCTTGGTCATGTCGTGTCATTCCAGGTAAGTTCAAGAACTGCGACAGTGGCGCCAAAGCTTCCGCAACATATTTAGATATGGGTACACTCCCTTTTATAAATAATGCAGGCAGACAGAGTCCTCATGAATCCAAAATTGAAAATTATATATATTTTAGTGTTGTATAAAAATTGTAACTTCCTACATTACTCTAGATATTATTTGCTCTGGCGCAAAGTTTCTAAGAATTCTATAATAATTAATGACATAATAAGATCGGCTTTATTTCTAAGCCCTTGCTACTCCTACCAATCCATAAATTAATTATAATTGTGTAAGCAGATACATAGTTTCAGGCTACGTTCATTTCGAATGCAATTATGATTTTAAAAATCGCGCCGGTTTAAACTTCCTACAAATTTAATAAAGTCTAATAAAATCAGGACAGAAAAAGAAAGATTGTAAACTCGGGTTCTTCCTCGTTACTGAGCAAAAGGAGCAGAAATTACGAAACGCTCGCGCGCTCTCTCGAGAAGCATGAAATGATTTAAATAAATCGACACGTTGTAAATATTGGTGGCTTTCTTTGTTCTTTAAACTTATTCACGACATCGTGCCCATTTAACGACATTAACTACTGCTCTCAGGGACATGACTGTAATACAGAATATATTGATTTCGCATCAGTATGTAGACTGTGCAAGCGCACATAGAATTTTTTTTAAACTGTCGTTAACCCAATATTAATACCTTTTGAATGTTATATATAGTTCTTTCTAAACTGGTTCCCACATATTTTAATTTAAGCTACGCAAAGGTGTGTTATTTCAAGAAAAACTCATTGATAAACTAGCTGTTTAATTCACAAAAAAAAGTATTTAAAATATGTAAATTATTAACATACGTTTAAAAAAGAGAGTAGTAGAAAAAGAACTAGAGGTGGAATTTCAATCACACCTCTGTAAATTCAATTTAAAAAGACTGACTAATACTATCTAGAGAAATAAATAACATTATAATTGTAATTACACCTATTTCTTGTCTGCTGAAAATTTATGTAAGAAGCTAGTAATAATTCTTCTTTCAACAGCGTATACGAACACGAATTAACCGTCGTTTCTCTAAGTCTAATTTAAGTATTTATTACATACCAAATAATTTGTTACATAAAATACATGTTTCAAAAAAATAAAACTGTTACTTGTCAAGTGAAAACACACTGTTATCACTCAAATTTTTTTTTAATAAAAAGTGTATCGTGTTAGAAGGTCTGACTCGGTTTGGTAAATAAAGAAATAAAATGTACAAACCATTATGAAATTGTTACATTCATTTCAATAAGAGGTCGTACCAAAAAACGAAAGAAATAAAATAGACAATAACACTCCACAAAAACATTCTGCGGTTCGTTGCTGCACCGTAAATAATTACAAACATTTCTCGGTACTAGATATCTACAAAATTCAATTAATTCTAAGACAGGTCTTTCCTTATTCGAGCCTTGAGTAACCGTATTTATGCAGGAAATCAAAAATGTTGCGGGCCATTAAAATTTTGAGTTAATTGCCTGGAATATGATTAGATTATCCGTTCCTTGTTTTATTACGCGAGATTTTCGCAAAATAATAATAAAACAGCGCAATAAGTTTAAAAAAGAAGCAATGGAAGCGAAATAATTTTGAGGCGAAGGAATAATTTATTAGAAAGCGGAACGTCTTTGTTTAATGATGGGAAAAAAGCTGAAGTGATTGCTTCGTGGTAAGAGGGCCATCAAGTCATGTTTTACAAAATATAACATATATAAAAATTAAACTACTTAAGCCATGAAAGAATATGTAAAAAAAATTATTAAAAATGTAGACAGCAAAACCAAAGCTATATTTTGTTTATTACACCAATTACTGAAACGATGTTAGAACCAATAGCTTGATGAAAATGTATTGATTATCTTAATTTTTCAGAATACTTCATACCTCAGCTTCTATCCTAAACCAAATCTAAATTATTATTTTCCGGTAAAATGCCTTCCAGATATAAAACATTTTGTGCAGCTTCGGATCTTTCAACATAAGATCGAACTTGGTTTTCAGAAAGAGATTAAATGCCAAGGAGTCAAGTATAAGTATAGTAATTCTTAGATTTTTGTAATCTTCAAAAATTTCGTAGTGTGAATGACTTTAATAAAACTTACATGACTGTTCGCGAAGATGGTTTGGTAAACGTTAATTATTTTTAGTTTTTTCCCTTCGGCTGTAGCGTCTAAATGTTTATACTAAATATTACTCCCTTTTAAACATTTCCTTTCGAGAAGCACTGAACTGCAGTCAAGCTCCCTTCGGTTAGGTTTCTGGAGTGACTCAGGTTTCCTAAATCAGGTACAGTTTAATGAGACTTTAATTAATATAAGACTTGGAGAGATTCATACGGATCTGAATTGTCATTACCGATTGATAAAAACTTTTCAGTGGTATTTCAGCATCACATCATTGTTAGTTTATTGAATTTCCTGAACGGACAATTAAGTTTAGTTCAGAAACAGATTGTAATATGTATTAAAGATACATTTGCCTTCGTTGACAAAATAAAAAATTTCATTTAATTTCTTCCTCATAATTGTGTTCTCATTTCCCTAGATGTGATCTCATTGTTCACCAATATTTCGATTAATGTTGTCATTATGACAACATCACAGAAGATTGGAACAGAATCGAACCTCATTGTAATCTTACTTGTGAAGAGTTTTTAAAATTACTTAATTTTATTGTTTGTTGATTCGATATAGTGGACTGTATTTCTTTGTGTTTGTTTGCAGAAAAATTTCGCTGGTACAAATTACCTTTTTTATATGAAAGTTTTTTATTTATATTTATTGCAATTGTTTTTTTTTTTTTACAAGTGTATGTGATTCATTAAAATGAACGTAAAAATCGTGTTAACATAGCTCCCCGCCTTGAACATTTTTTTTTTTTTAAGAAAGTGTTCAAATATTCATAAATTGCAGGTAAGTATGAACTGATTGTAATAATGAAAATGAATTATTTTAACTGTTTTTAACATGCACAATTTCACTGTCACTACTGCCATTTTCAGGTACTGGAAGGGGACACAACTTCGCTACTGCTCGCTTGAAATTGCCTTTATGAGTCTTGACTGTAGCAACTCGAACTACGTTGTCGTCACCGGGATGAAGCTCTACTATTCTTCCAAGGAGCCACTGGGAAGGAGGTAAGTTATCCTGTTTGATTATTACCAAACTTCCAATCTTTAGCCCTGGATTTTTGCTCTTCCATTTCTTTCTTTCTTGCAGATGATACAAATATTCTTGTGACCACCGCTTCCAAAAACTTTGTACCAACTGTTGCTGTAACTGGAAACGCGACAGCCTGTTTGTTGGTGTGTCCAGCAATTGCGGTTCCGGAATAGCAGTCAATGGTTTGCCAATCAAGAAATGAGCTGGAGTTAGTGGCTGCAGATCATCAACATCCGATGACAGAGGGTATAAAGGTCTAGAATTTAAAGTTGCTTCTATCTGTGTTAAGATTGTGTAAAATTCTTCATATGTTAATTTTG
Organism: Prosopocoilus inquinatus; assembly: GCA_036172665.1. Classification (NCBI taxonomy): domain Eukaryota; kingdom Metazoa; phylum Arthropoda; class Insecta; order Coleoptera; family Lucanidae; genus Prosopocoilus; species Prosopocoilus inquinatus. The sequence goes on from CM069870.1 coordinate 51,813,647, forward strand.
TGTCATTAATTACTCTTGATAAATGATGTTTTATGTTTTTTATGTTTGATTCCCAAAGCCCTCCGAAATGAGGCGAGTTTGGGGGAATAAAATGCCAGGTTATATTTTCATTTGTACAATAATTTGTTATTTCTGTTTTAGAGTTTGAGAAAAATTCATGCAAGGCAGATAGTTTCTTAGCTGCTCCGATAAAATTTGTTGCATTATCTGAATATAAATGAGCTGGTTTGCCTCTTCGTGATGCAAATCTTCTCAAAGCAGCAAGGAATGTTTCGCTTGATAAATCTGTCACAAGTTCAAGATGCATAGCTTTAGTAGAAAAGCAGATGAAAAGACAAATGTAGCCCTTTATAGTCTTTGAACCTCGACCTTTGCGATCTTTTATATTAAAAGGCCCTGCATAATCTATTCCCGTGATATAAAATGGATTATTAACTGTAACTCTTTCTTTTGGCAAATTTGCCATTATTTGATCAAAAGATTTTGGTTTAGATTTAAAACATCTGATGCAACCTCGCACTACTGACTTAGCCACACTCATTCCAGATGTAACCCAAAAATGCTGTCTTACTGTAAATAATAACAATTGTGGACCTGCATGAAGTAATGTTATATGCGTATTTTCAAAAATTAGTTTTGCTAAACGATGTTTTCCCGATAAAATCAAAGGATGTTTCTGAGCAAAATCTAAATAAGAGTTTTTTAATCGACCACCGACTCTTAATAAACCTTCAGTATCAATGAACGGAGCAAGGGATAATAAATTGTGTTTTGGCTTTAAATTTTTATTATTTAGTAATAAATTAATTTCTTGAGGAAAACTGTCTTGTTGTGACAATTTTATTAATTGTTTCATACTGAGATCTAATTCTGCAATAGTCAAATATCCGTACGGCCGTTCAGATTTTTGTTTCTTAATGTTTAAGATGAATCGTAAAATGTATGCCATTGTTCTTTTCAACCTATTCAAACTAGAAAACCTTTCGAATATCTGAAAATTATTTTCAACAGTAGCTGAGCAAACATTATTTTTAGAATATTTAATTGAAATTGAGAATGCGGATGATGGCCAATGATTAGTTGGAAGAGACAACCATGAAGGGCCGTTCCACCACAATTGAGACTTGAGTAAATTTTCAGGAGAAATTCCTCGTGATGTAAGATCGGCAGGATTATCTTTTGTGTTTATGTACTTCCAATTACTAATCTGTGTTAATTCTTGAATTTTAGAAATGCGATTTCTTACAAAAATTGGTAATGAATGAGATGGAGAGTTAATCCAGTGTAATATTATTTGAGAATCTGACCATAGATGATATGAGCATTCGATAGTGAATGATTTTTGTACTTTGTTAATTAATTGACTTAACAACAAAGCACTGCACAATTCTAATCTTGGCATAGTTAAACATTTCAGTGGAGCAACCTTTGTCTTTCCGCATAAGAGATTAATTAAAATCTTTTCTTTTTGATCGATGCTGCGAACGTATACACACGCACCGTATGCGTTTTGTGACGCGTCACAGAAACCATGTAATTCGATTTCTGTAGAATTTTTACAAATGACGTGCCTATCTAATTTGAGTTGATTTAATTTTGTTAAATTATTTCTGAATCGTATCCACGTAGCTTTCAAATCGTCTGGAATAGGATCATTCCAATCTAATTTAAGAGACCATAGTTTTTGAATAATTATTTTTGAGAAAATAGTGCATGGGCTTAACAAACCTAATGGATCAAAAATCCTTGCTACGTCAGATAAGATTGATCGTTTATTAATTGATAAAGAATTTTCAAAATTTTTGATTTGAAAACCTAATGTATCAGATTTACTGTACCATTTTATTCCTAAAGTTTTTGAAAACTCATTATCTCCTAAATTTAAAACACTCACAGGTTCATTTTCATTTTGAAACTCTTGCAAGAAAAGCTGACTATTAGAATTCCATTTTCTTAATGGGAAACATGCTGAATTTAGAATTGATGCAATTTCTTTACATACATTGATTGCAACTGTTTCAGAATCAAAACCTGTTATGAGATCATCAACATAAAAATCATTTTTTATTATTGAAGATGCGAAAGAAGATTTTGTTTGATATTCATGAGCCAACTGCTTTAAGCATCTTATGGCTAAATACGGAGCAGATCTAGTGCCGTAGGTAACTGTATTTAAAGTGTAAATGGAAATTGGATCGTCTGAACTAAATCTCCAAACAATATTTTGAAGATGTCTGTCATCAGGATGAATGACGACCTGCCTATACATTTTTTCTATATCTGCCGAAACTGCAAAAGGATGTTGTCTGAATTTTATGAGTATAGAAAATATTTCATTCTGAATGGGTGGCCCTGTAAATTGTAAATCATTAACTGACCAACCTGAATCAGAATTCGCTGATCCATCAAAGACTACTCTTAGTTTAGTATTCAAACTTTCTTGTCTAAAAACACCATGATGTGGCAAAAAATATGCTGTATTGGAAGGAATTAAATTTACTTGAGACATGTGGTTTAAATCTATGTATTCTTTTATGAATTGAGAATATTGAAATTTTAGATTAGAATCGTATGAAAATTTACGTTCTAATTGTTGTTGACGTTTAATTGATAATGGTTTTGAGTTACCTAAATTAGAAGCAGAATGTTTTAGTGGTATTCGAACAATGAACCGTCCTTCTTCATTTCTAGAAAACGTTTCTAGGAAATGTTTTTCGCAATAAACATCATCGGAAGACATAGAATGCTCGTTATTAATTTCCTCTATCTCCCAAAATTTCTGCAATTCAGAATCAAGATTGCTGTGAGTTTTAGAAAAATTGCAATGAATTTTTGAAATGGATTCTGAGATGGTACCTGATATAATCCAACCGAATTCTGTGTTTTGAAGAACTGGCATATTCTTACCCAACTGAATTCTTTGATGATGAAGAATATTCCAAAAAATACCTGCACCAATAAGTACATCTATTTCACTAGGCTCGGTGAATTGAGGATCTGCCAATTGAATGTTGGCTGGAATATTCCATGAGCTGGTGTTGATAGTGAATGAAGGCAAATTACCTGTAATTGTGGGCAAAATAAAACAACAAAGATTAGTAGAAAATTCATAATTGAGTGAATATATCACAATGTTGCATTTTTTTTTAATGACTGATGAAACGCCATTGATTCCTCCAATGGTCATGTTTGTTGAATGTTCTTCTAATCCTAACTTTTTGCAAAATTTTGAAGTAAGAAAATTTGACTGAGAACCACAGTCAAGTAAAGCTTTTGCAGTATGAATGTTGCCAAAAACATCTGGAACTAAAATTGATACAGTGGAAAGCAGAACATGTTGATTAGGATAATGACTTGTGAAACTAACTTGTGGCGAAATTGTTGTTGATGCATTTGGATGAATTGTTTTTGATGTAATTGGTTCACGTGTATATAATAATTCTGGATGAAGTAAAGTGTTATGTTTAGCTTTGCACTTTTTACAAAATCCAGATCTGCAGTTTTTAGTTGTGTGGCCTGAACGTAAACAGTTATTACAAAGATTCAGCTGCTTTACTGTTTTTAATTTATCTGACAAATTTAATTTTAAGAATTTTTCACAATAATAAATTAAATGTGCCCCATTACATACAGGACATTTCACATTTGAGGATATTAACGAAACTTGTTTGATATTATTATGTAACTGTTTATGTTCTTTGGCATTTTTATTATGATTGATTTCAAGTGTTTCTAGAAAATCTGCTCTTGAATTCAAAAAACTCTTGAATTCAGAAAGTGTTGGGAAATTATTGCCTGTTTTAACTTTTTCCCATTCCCGAACAGTAAATTTGTCTAATTTTGACGTAATTAAAAATATCAACAAAGTGTCCCAATGTTCTGTTGGTTGTTCTAGTGTTTGAAGAGCTCTTAAATGTTTAAAAATGGTATCTATCAAGTCTCTTATTCCTCTTGAGGACTCCTTTGTAAGTGAATTTAATTCAAACAGAGATTTGATGTGATTATTAATTAACAATCTGATGTTATTATACCTATTGCAAAGTAGTTCCCATGCGATTATGTAATTTTCGGATGAGAATTCTAGAGACTGTATAACCTTTAGTGCGTCACCTTCTAGTGAAGCACGTAAATAATGATACTTCTGAACATTGTCAATTGATTTGTTTGAATTAATTAGTGACTCAAAAGTATCTTTGAATTCCAACCAATTATCATATGCACCGTTAAATTTTGCAAGTTTAATTGTTGGAAGTTTAATGTTGTGAGAAATACCGTTTTGTTTTGAGGAATCTGATATGCCAGTGATACTGTCGCTTTGAATTTGGATGACAGGTGTGCAGACTTGCTTTAAAATAAATTTTGCGTCTGTGATTGCGGATGAATGCTTTTCAGTGAAATCTTCTCTCTCTAAATATTGCCTTTCTAAGTCATCTTCATCGCAAATATATTCTATTTTACTCTGAGTTTCATCAAATTCCTCAAACAACGATGCAAACTTGCTACTACGATCTTGCAATTCAATGATTGTTTTTTCTGCTAAAACTTGATCACTTGCATATGCATCTTGAACTGTGCGTAAATATTTTATAAAATTTGTTAGTTTGTATTTAATAGTACCTCGTTTACGCACAAGTTTTTCAGTAGATGTGACGTCTTGCATGACTTTTCAAATTCAGAAAACTATGAATTGAATTATTGTAACCTAGTTACAAAGAAATTGTGTTAATGTGTAAAAATATTTGTCAAAATATTTTCTTTTGCAAATAAATGTATAAAAGTATGAATGTGTTTTATAAATGTGTACTACCTTAACACAGATAGCAGCCTACAAATTCTAGAACTGTTCTAGAGCCTTATCTGTAGTCCTGAACGATAGTTTTCTATGCGGTGTTTCTCTTCTTCGCTGATGCGCTTAGTTCTTGTAAATCTTGAATCCGGCTCGATCGGACCAAAAATAATATGTTGATTCGATATAGTGGACTGTATTTCTTTGTGTTTGTTTGCAGAAAAATTTCGCTGGTACAAATTACCTTTTTTATATGAAAGTTTTTTATTTATATTTATTGCAATTGTTTTTTTTTTTTTACAAGTGTATGTGATTCATTAAAATGAACGTAAAAATCGTGTTAACATTGTTGATAACATTTTTTTCTCTTTTGATAATCAATTTTACCTACAAAAATTTGATATGCCCATGGGTGATCCCATAAGCCCAATTTTTAGCCCTAATTGGCATAGATAAATTGCTGGACTCTTCCATTAATAAACTAGCAATTTAACTTACCTTTCATTTTCAAATATGTTGATGGTCTGATTGCGTCGGTTTCTGAAGATCAGGTCCAGAACATTTCATGAACATTTAACAGTTTTAACAAATATCTTCAATTTACTCCTTCTCAGATTCTAAAGTAATAAGAATAGACAAAAGTGTTCAATTAAACTGGTATCAGAAACCTACGGCATCAGATAGATATATAAATTAATTCTTGACACAATATCAAACAAAAGTTCAATGTGATCTTATCTATGAGGAACAGGATAAAATATGTCTTACATGTTTCATATCCTAAAGACAACTTAACTACGCTGAAGCAAGTCTGCTCAGATTGCTAGGGCCCTCAAGCATCCTCTGTAAAGCGCTATTTCGGCCCTAATTAGGGCCTCGTAAGCAGGAGAGTAGCTCCAGAAACTCCACCACAATCCGAACGACTTGCCAGATTTTAAACCGGTAAGCCCAGTAATAGCAGACAACAGCTTAAGGCGCGCCATGCTTACCAGGCAGCAATACAGTTGCCATTTGCTATAAATTCAAACCACTGGCCGCCTGAGAGCGTGCCTTAAGCTGACAACTTAACTAAATTATCTAAATTATTTATTAATAATGGTTTTCCTCAATCAATCGTAACTAAATTGATCAATCAAAATCAACAGCCCCAATTACCCCGTTTTATGAACATAAGGACATAAAATTAAAATCATTAGTTCATGTACAATCTCTAAGTAAATAAGATCACTAACATATTTAAAGACTTTCAATTTTTGAACATTCTTCAACATAATACTTTTGATAATTCGACTGATTTAGTCGATACGTGGTGGAAATCCATTTAAACGTAGACGTAGATGTAAAAAAGAAAACTAATCTTTTTTTATTTTACTCACAATTTCCACTATATTTTGTAAAGTTACAAATTTTCTTAAATATTACATGTTTCGCTAGTACTATAGCTTCTTCGGGTATTAGAGATATTTATAATCTTCCTAGAAGATAAAATTTATAAGCACCCCATCTTCCAAATATTCCTGTATTGGCACAGATAGGTTGATGATGTTCTCGCCTGTTTTGTCGGTACAAATAGACAACGAGACTAATTTCTCAATTTCATCAACATTCTATATGATAACATTAAGTTTACAATAGAAAAAGAAACTGAGAATTCAATTAACGTCTTAGATTTAACGATTAAGAAAATAAACAACCAATACATTTTTTCTATATTTCACAAACTTTCTCACAGTGTCACAACAATATATAATTCATCAGATGACCCCAGACAACATAAATTAGCAACGTTCCACAGCATGATACACAGATTAACAACAATACCTTTAAACAAATCAAATTTTCAAAAAGAACTGAATATAATAAAACAAATTGCAATAAATAATGATAGATTATACAATAAAGTTATTACATACACAAGCAAAACTATCGAAAACATCAAAAAGTATCTCACTAAATTAAATATCAACGTTGCTTCCAAAACAATACAATAGGAAAATACATAAAAAAAGATAAGTCGGGAGTATATCAGATAGTATATGGGGATTGTACAAAAACTTATACATATAAGCCAATCAGGTAGAAGTTTTTCTAAAAGAATTAAAGAAGACTTTTCCAGCTCCATTCACAAAAAAAAACCGATTGACATTACGCCTCACACCTCATTGAGTCTCATCATAATTTCAACACCGATTTTAAAATTTTACTCGTAGAAAGTAAAAGTAAAAAACTAGACCTCCTGGAATCCCTAGAAATAAACTAGCGTAAGAATTTCGACAACTTGTTGAATAGCCAGCTAGATCTTAACAATTCACAATTGGTCAATCTGTTTCAATATTAAGTATAAAAACCGACGGTTTTAACAGTGGTTTAATCTACTCCATACCACGTAATCAGTATCAAAGAAATTACATTGACCAAACTAACCAATGGTTAAAAAATTGCATTGCCAAAACAAAAGTGACATTAAAACAAGGAAGACAGCTTGTGCCTTAATTTTGAAAATTCAAAAATCTTAACTTTTGAAAAGATTTAAAAAAATAGACTTTTCCTTGAAATGATCTATTTCAGAAAGATGAACGGCCAGTAAATTTTAGAACAAATATAGATAATATTAGTAACTTTTATGCTAACATTTTAAATATTTTATACAATTAATAGTTAGTAACTTTCCTTTAACACTAAATTTAGATTACATTCCTTTTGACAATAATTTAAACTTTGCACTAGTCACCATTTTGTATTGTACACCTTCCAATTTAAAGTCTTTTACAATTTTAAAATGTAATTAATATTTTACAATTATGTTCGAGTTTGTTGACCGATTTTAGAGTCTCCAGTTTGTAAGTAATTTTACTTTTAATTTAAGCTTAATGTGACACTTGTTGATTCTTGTAGTTCTCCTGAGGAAGATTTTAACAAAAATCGAAATATTGAGTTTAAACAAAGGAGCGCCTATCCTTGTAAAAACATCCAATTAGATCACTTCTCGTTATTCAATTGATTAATTAAATTTTTAATTAAATTAAAAATTTAATTAATATGCGTAGAGGAGAGTTTTAAACAACCGACTTGGAAAATGTTAGTAAAGCAACGACTTTTCCGGTTGCTTACAGCGCCTTGGTTTCAGCAATAGAAGTATTAAATTGTGTCCGAGAGAATAGTGATCGCGCCGTTAGTGAAAGGTTTCTGATTTATTTAGTCTGCTTTCAAACTTTGTTTAGCGGAAATGGTAGTTAAAATTAAAACGCGAATATTTTTCACTTTCATTCAACTGAAAATACATTCCGTAGTTAATCTTGTTACAAATTATCTCCACTTGGAAATTCTTTACCAAATTGCGTCAAATATTTTATGTTTTATTTGTAATCAAAATGATACAATTATTAGGAGTATTATTTTTCAAAAAAGCAGTGATCTCCTACAGCTTCCGCTTATCATTTCTAGTGCGGTCTTGTGTCGCCTAGATTATTTTAATTTGTGCCCGATTTCTTCACCTCCTGATAAATTTATCTGCCACGTATTATCCTTGGAAACCATTGTATCGATAATACCGTGCCTTCAATTGATATCCTCATTAAAGTGGGCTATGATTTCACTGTCTTTTTCTCCTAAGATTTGCAGCACTGATAGCTGTTCAATTATTTAATTAAACAAATGTCAAATTGACACTTTGTATTTTCAATTAATTCAAAATGTTAGAATTACAGCAGAAAATATTTATTGTTGAAAGTTATTTTCAAACCGGTAGAATAGAAGATGGGCAGTTAGTTTATTCAATTAATCAGTGTGTACAGAAGTTTCGGCAGCAGTTTCTTAATTTTGCTATTACTTATGAACAGCTAGTTAAACATATCCGCGCTTGTGTTCTTAAATTTCGTGAAACAGGATCACTTGGTCGCAAAACAGGGAGCGGAGCTGCTAAGAAAAGGACTGCAGCCTGCGTTGAAGATGTTCGGGATCGAATGGAACACTCTCCCAAGAAATCTATTGCGAAACTTTCACAAGAAGTTCAGCTATCAGTGGCAACATGTCACACTATTCTTAAAAAAGACTTAAAGCTTTATCGATATAAGATTCAAGCAGTCCACGAACTCAGGCCAGTAGATTTTCACAGAAGAACAGAATATTGTCAGTGGTTTCTTGATAACTTAAACTATGACATTCTTGACAAGTGTTTCTTTTCCGATGTGGCCTGGTTTCATCTCTCGGGGTATTTAAATAAACAGAATATGAGAATATGGTGAGCAGAAAATCCCCATGAATTTGTGGAAACTCCATTACATCCATTAAAAATTGGTGTTTGGCTATCAGTGTCAAGAAGGCGTATCATCGGACCAATATTTTTAACGACACAGTAACTGCTGAAAGATACCGAAATTAGTTATTAGAACCTTTCATTAATCAACTACATGATGATGAACTTACAGAAGGATTTTTTCAGCAAGACAATGCTACTGCCTACACAGCTCATCAAACAATGACTTTCCTGCAGCAGTTTTTCGATAATCGGATTGTGAATTTTCCTGCAAGGTCTCCGGATCTCACAATTATGGATTACTTCACTTATCCGCACATGAAAAACACAGTTTTTAGAACTACGCTTCACATAATCGAAGAACTTCGTGCGGGCATTACCGATGTGTGTGCTAACATAACCCCTGAACACTTAGCAAACGGGTTTGAAAACATGAAACGCAGAGTACGCTTATGTATTCAAGCTGAAAGAGAGAACTTTGAGCATCTACTTTAAACTTTAATGTTGTGTTTTTATTTGATGTTATGATCAGTACTGACAGTTAATGACAACTGTTTTCTCTAGAATTGTGTTGCCAACTTCATAAAAAGAATCACAGCTTACTTTAATGAGGAATTCAATTGAAGGCACGTTAGTTTCCGAGGATACTACCTGGCAGATAAATTTATCCATGGTAGGTGAAGAATTCGGGCCTTGTGCACATATCAGTAGCTAAGTGGCGTAGTACTATGGGTTGCAGAGATTGCAAAGCAACCCGGCGCTAAGATCATGGGCGCCCATTTGAAGACTAAGGTAAACAATTTTGTCTGAATCTCCAACGATTACTGAAATACAGAAAAGCAAAAGCTTATTTATAAGTCACACTTCAAAGATTTCTAAAAAAATACAGATTTTCAAATACAGAATAGTCAAAACTAAATAAAAAAGAAAGAAGACTAAGAGGATTAATTTTTGAACGGAAAACAATTTAAAAATAGTTGGAAAACTACGTTTTAAGCATCAATTTCGAATGAACGACGTCCTCTGTTAATCAGAGCCGTAAAATTTTGTGTAATTCGTCGGAAGGAGAATGCAAAGCAGCTGCGGAACGTTAGGAACTTTCAAGAAAAATGTCCTGAGGAGAACTTCGAATTTAATAATATTTTATACCTAAATAGGTAAAGCAAAAGAATTTACATGCACATGTGGGGCCATCTGTTGCCATAACATACTCTTTACTTACGAAATAATCTGTGAATTAATTAAATAAAAGTTTATTATTATTAATTAATTAATTAATTAATTAAATAAAAGTTTCAAAGAAATTTCAAACATACATAGGTAGCGTCATCTGTTCATCTGTAGCCGCAAGTAACTCCGCATCCTCTAATTTCGACAGTTTTCAAAATAGCCGAAAACAAATTCCAAATCGTTCAAGAGCAATGTTCTTAAAACAACTTTGAATAAGAAAAAAACATTCGTGGCGCCGTTTGTTACCATAAGTCATAACTTTGTCATCTTTATCCATGGAGAAACAATTTCAAGGCTACTGAAAATCGCTGACAAAATTTAAGAAATAATGTTACAAAATTTCGAATAAATAAAATTGAATAGAAATGATTAAAAAAGTTTCAAAACATAAGCAGCGCCATCTATTAATCAGTATCCGCCGCAGTTCAGATTGTTTCTTTTAAATTCTAGAAGACAGTTTCAAAACAGCTGGAAACAAATTTCTTCGTGAAAGTATTCGAGAATTACTTTAAGCGTGCTCCGCTTAGCCGTAGTTTTCTGAAGCGTTTCAAAAGCAATGAAGCACTCCTGATTTATTTGGGATTGAAAATAAACAGCTAAAGATTTTTATTTATTTATTACCTTCTTAATAATAAATATTGTAATAAAATAAAAAGCGCCAGTAAAAATTTTGCAACCCGGCGACTTGAGTTCTAATTACGCCACTGTATACAGGATATCCCAGACTTCCGAAATAATCGCACAAAAATGTCCTTTTACACAAGGTCTTTCATATAACTTCAGCAAACACAAGTGTAAGTTCTTGAAACAATCTGTCGTCCCGGTGAATACGTAGTTAAGTCAGATTTCACGACTTTTTTAGACTCTGAAAAGTTGTTTAAAATAAGGTTTTTGTAATAAATCAGTAAACATAGATCACAATTAACTCCTTTTCAAGTCAGTGCCTGGCTTGGCTACACATACACTGCTTCACGTAAGCCAATCACCTCATTTTGGACAAATTTCGACTTTATTTACTGAGACAACCGATATGGAATCAAAACTTATTAAGTCACAACTTTTTACTTCCGATTTAACAAGAAGTATTTGAAACTTTTATTTTCAAACTGGATCTTCTTCTGAATTCAGATGTAGCTATGGAACGATTCATACTGTTTCTGTTGGAAAGAAAAATTTAAAGTACTCACCTAATAATAATAATAATAATAGGAGTAATAATTTGCTCCACGACCATTAAAGTAAAGTAAAAATTATCACTATTGAGATAAAACATTTATTATTTGTACTCAGCCGCTACAATACGGATGTACAGTCATGGACTTTAAAGACGCCCAGGTCTTTACAACCCCTGTCCACTACTTTACCGGTCGACTATATTAATCCGACCGACCTAAAATTATTTACAACGGGTACTCTTGCAGCCTTTCCAATAATTATCTACACGTGTTTGTATGTATTATTCATGCTTCAATATAATACTGCTTTACACGCTGTGTCCGCAGATCGGGTTTATTATAGGAAAAACGTTTTATTTTTGATTTTTCTGCTTGCCCTAAAACGTAATAAATATTACGAAAATAATAAATTTATTTAATAAGAAATGGGTAAAGTTACGTAGAATAAAATAATTTAAAATAAACTCTCTTAAAAACAGGTTTTAATTTTTAATGTTAAAAGATTGTGCTTTCATAGTATCTTTTTTTAATGTTTGAGACTCATCCTTCACAACTGACAGTAATAGCAAATTTGTTTTGTTGAAGTTTGTTTGGATATTCTAAAATACATTCATACGATTTTTTGTCTAAAACTGAATATGGGAATATTTACATTTTTATGTCCAAAATTTAAAAAAACAAACTCACGGTACAATCACGAGTATCAAATTTTCTTTGTCAATGAAAACGTCAATTTGAATTACCAACTTAGAAATTTTTATTTGTGTTTTACCACGAAAGTGTTAAAATAAATTAAATATTTAAGAGACTATTTCTAGCATTTAAAATTAAGAGACGAATCTCCTCAGTTTTAATAAAATACAAGTTCAGTGCCAAGTTTTGACAATTATTATTGACGACATAAATTTATAGCTTGCAACCGTGGGTGTATGCAATCTCTATTAAAAAATTAGTTGTAATTTGCGTTCAATTTTGTTATTTTTATTTTGCTGCGCCCCCCCGGAGGTGCGCGCCTCACTGTTTGGGAAACGCTGAACTAGCGTAAACAAACATGTGTACAGTACACCGTAATTCAGATATGTCTTCCGATATTTTCAAGGTGAATAGAACATCGAAAAATAATCTTAATAACCTTCTTATACTTATAAATTTTTTTCCAAAAGTGAATATTAAGGGAGTTATAAGCCCTGAAAGAGGGATGAAAAATATGGCTTTTTAGCAAAATCTTCTGGATCCTTTAAATCAGGGGTCTCCAAACTTTTTAGCGTAAGGGTTACACTGACTCTTCCACCGAGTCCTAAAGGTTAAGACCTCATCATACCAGCAGACTATTGTTTTGAATTACGCGCAAATATTCGTTTCAGGACTAGCTGGTGAGTGATATTTATGATTTATTTACGGCACAGAGCGCGGGGCTGGACTCCGTTCTGTTCGCAATTTCGGTTGGTACTTACGGGCAAGCATCAAGGTTATATCCATGTCATAATCATTTTTATCAGTGTAGTATAAGTAAAATACAGTATGTAGCGAGTCTATATTTTATCAAGTAGCCGAGACGATTTAAAAAGAAAGTTTCTCGTTGACAACAAAAAATTGTAACACCAACAATTGTTAATTAAAATAAATGTAGTTTAATAAATTTCTGTTACAAGTTTAACTACAAGTACAACATAATGTGAGACAGTACGATACAATACCTAAAAGTGTAAATACAAAAATATACCGTAAAAATCACAACGAGCCGGTAATTAGACATATGACAGCACAATTACAAGTTAAGGGTGATTGAAATAACCACTTAAGGAATATAAAGTTTTAAAAATAGGACTTCATTTGGTAAATTTTAGCTCTAGGCAGTTGGGTAAATATGTTGTGACATTAATAGATGCAAACGGTACATGAAAATCAAGTTTCATGTGTTTTTATTATGGACAGTATCATTACGGATAAATATTGTTTTGTTGTTAAAAACCTACTTACACATTTCAAACACGTATAACACTTGGTAGAGCTAAAATTACTGCAATTACTTTCAGAATTTTCTGTGTACAACTTTTATGTAGGTACGTAATCATTTTCGCACTATACAGACTGTTCAAAAATAACACGGCATGCATCTTATGAAAATTCTGAGCCAGAACATACATCTTATAAAAATTCTTTTTATTAAAAGATTTTTACAAAACTCACTCACAAACACCTTTTATAATAAACATATAAACCAAAATTAATGTTTTCACGTACATACACGATTTTCAAATGTTTTGTTCTTGGAAGACAGCCATCTTAATGAATGTGTAAAAAATCAAGATATCTTCTTTATTTATTAAATTCCGATAAAGAACAATTTTAATTAAGAATTTTATTCTCTATCGATTGGTCAAATAATATATAGGGTGTTCCATTAAAAAAAAAACAATTCTTTTCCCTTTATTTCATAAACGCGATATTTAATTTATTCTTTTTTTTGTATGCATCGTTACATAATCAGGACTAAAAGTACTACTAGTTTGCGAATTAACTGTATCTGTAACTTTAATAATAAAAAAGTTAGCAATAGTGCCGAGTTATTTTTGTACAGGGTGTATATTCGGAAGGTTTGGGATACCTATATACAGGGTGTCCCAGTGCTCTTTAAAAGTTCCATAGCTTTCTTGCTATTCCAGGTATCGATTCTTTTTTTTTGTATAATAGGAGCGCTTCTATTGCACATTCTAAAATTATTTTCGTTTGTATACAGGATGTCCAAGTATTACAAAAACATTAAAGTTTCATTTTTTTTAATTGAAACCCCTATTTTGACATTTTTGAATTCTACACTAAATTTTGCGTCAAATTTATTTGAATTATTTTTACGTACGTATCAATCATACTTTTTGATGCCAGTAAACTTTTTCTTAAAAATTCCCGGATGCAAGGTTCCACACAAAAATTCGTAACTTCTAAACCACTGAAGATGACGCAATCGATTTTTTTTCAGTCAATGCCGATGCTGTGTCCAATCTTTTTAGACCAAGCCGAGTCGTGAAGGGATGTTCCAAGGCTTGCTACGATTTTTTGAATATGAATAATTATAAATAACAACAACTCCATTTTTTTCAAATGGAACATCCTGTATGTTTTCACACCGTTCCATAGCCTTTTTGACAAGCTTTTCAATTTTCAGTGTTTTGTTAAATATTTACATCTAAAAAATTCTATTTTCTCAATAACTCCTTGAATATCAGATTTGGACCCTGCAAACTGTATGTCATTGAAAAGCTTGTCAAAAAGGCTATGGAATGGTGTGAAAATATGCAGGGTGTTCCATTTGAAAAAATGGAATTCTTGTTATATATAATTAATCATATTAAAAAAATCGTAACAAGCCTTGGAACAGTCCTTCACGACTCGGCTTGATCTAAAGAAATTGGCCATAGCTTCGGCATTGTTTGAAAAAAATCGGTTGCGTTATCATTAGTGGTTTAGAAGTTACGAATTTTTGAATGGAACCTTGCTTCCGGGAATTTTTAAGAAAAAATTTACTCGCATAAAAAAGTATGATTGATACGTAAAAATAATTCAAATAAATTTGACCCAAAATTTAGTGTAGAGTTGAAAAATGAAGTCAAAATGGAATGTTTCAATTTAAAAAAATGTAACTTTATTATTTTTATAATACTTGGACACTCTGTATACAAACGAAAATAATTTTAGAATGTGCAATAGAAGCGCTCCTATTATACAAAAAGAAAATCGAGTCCATATCTGGAATACCAAGAAAGTTATGGAACTTTTACGGAGCTCTGGGACACCCTGCATGTATAGCAAGTGTGTTCTAAAGAATCATCGAATAAGACAAAAATATTTTTAATGCCTGAATCAATTATCTTTGTTTATTTAAGTGAAAGAGTAGGTATGACGCAGGAAATGTTAAAAGTAACAAATTCATTTTTCTCAGTGCGTTCATTCACAGTAAGATACAATCTCAGAAATGGTACTATCGTGATTTCCGTTGTTAACAAATCCAATTATTGCAATAATAAACTTTAAAAAAGAAACAGAATATTGTGTCGACCCACATAGGTAACAGAACAGAACTGAAATTGTTAGTTGCAGCAGTATTTTTCGACCGTCGAGTTCGTCGGTGTATCGAGCATTGATATTTTCACGAGTACGCTGGCGTATTGTGGTAACTACGTCACCGCTGCATTTGCAAAGACACATTAATTATGTGCCTTAATTAATTCTCAGCCGTGTTACAGGTTGCCAGATAAAAAGTGCATAAGCTTATAAAGCAGTGAAAGTGTATTACACGTACAGATTGCCAGTCGTTGTTGCCTGTCTCTTTCGTTAGCATTTTAAAAATCTCGTACACATCAGCGCGTGAGTTCTCATTACGCTTTACCACGTTCCGATATGGTGCTAAAATATCGCTCTTGTCAATGCCCATAACAAATCGCTGCAGTTACGGTAACTGAAACGTACATTACGGTTCAATAATCCTGCTGGCAAAAGTGACTGATTGCCATTCCCATTTCGTCGTGAATCTTGCGGCGGTGGAGGTGGATGGTTTGGTGATTTAACATTCATGAGATTCAGTGCCGCTCGGTTGGTATCACTGGTCACTTCGGGGTGTCCGTGCTTTGCTTGCTGCGCTCACCTCTCCACCAACAGGATTAAAACTTAATCGATTCTACGCTTACGCCGTATTTTCGGTATGTAATAAATTTAAGCTTGTTAGGATTTAATTAATTTCTAGAAAAATACTAACTTTATTGCTGATTACGTCCGCAGACGATTAATTACACTTGTAATTAACAACTCATTCTTGTTGCGCATATAAAGAAGTAATCCTTGTTTTATTACCTTCACTAGTTAGAAACATATGCCAAAATCATTATTAATTAACAATTTAGTAACGCGTTATTAAATTAACGATATTAACAGTAACAATCACCGTCTGTATTTAGGTATCCACAGAAGAAGCTACTCACTCATACTTACTCCCTGAAAATGTTTTAGAAATAGAGCAGAAGGTCCTTATAAATGAAATCATCAAAGTTATCTGTGTTCTTCTCAAGTAAATTTGATTTTATATTAAATACTGGAATACTCGGGGAGTTTTAAATTTCAGGCAACCGTATTCAATTAAGTCAGTCTTTATGAAGTCATTCGCTCGATTCTAATGTACAGCTGCTCTTTGAAATTGCGAAATTAAAATTTCATTGCGGCCGCGGAATATAAAAAATCCCGCTCGAAGTACGTTGGCTTTCATTGCAGCAACGTTATTAATTTTTACGCTACGCGAACCGAACATTTCGCAATATTTACATATCCACTCTGGATGTTAACTAATAAATGCGAATATCGCCCATGTAATTGCAGATCCCATTTGATTATGGAGCTCGTTCTTTTTTTTATTTAATTAGCGAGAAATGGTTCACTGGCGCTTCGGGACGCAGTTTTTAATAACGCGAAATATTTCAGTCGTATTATTATTTTATGCCTCTCAACAGGTTTCAGAGAATGCGAAATGATATCCGCTAAATGATATGATGAGTAAATAAATACTTAAATACAATTATGTTGGCGAAGACAGAATTATTCGAGTCGACTGTTCATTTTTAATTTTTTTTTTAAAGAAAGAATTTATTTCAATTATGAACGTTATTGTGCTAATTTTTTGTGTATCTTCACAGCATCGAAATTCTTTCATTTTATATCGGATTACGTCTGATTTTAATGATTGTTACACAGAGTTTCGAAGTTGTAGAACACCTCCCGCTCAGATATTTTGAATCATCAAAATAGGTGTACGTAGATGTAGGTAGTACGTAAGATACACGCTTAATAATCCCTACTAAATTTTCGATGCCACAACTAATTTTTCAGTGAAAATAATCCCAGCTGATGTGTGTTAGTTGGGAAACAATGTATGATGATTTTTATTTTTAGCAACAAAATAAAAGTCGCAAAAACTAATTTTATTATTTGTTAACTACGAAAAAAGTAATGACACCTTATAAAAACGCAGAAATCACTAAATTTTTATTTTATGCAACTAAACCATCTCCAACTAATTTGTCTTATTTCTCACAAGCATAATGGAATTTCTGAAACAGTATTTATAATTACAGGCGTTAAATTTTCTGACTAAAAAGTAAGTTGCGGTAGCACAAACAGTACATCAAAACAAATTATAGTTGAGATTACCATGTAATTTTTAAGCATGTGGTAATTGGATTCGTCTTATAGCTTATTTTATCAATTGCGTATTTTATATCATTGTTGAAAATTTTGGTTGTCGTGGTGAGTTGATGAAAACTAACGTGGTTAAAATGTGTCAGACAGTGTGCAACATTCTAAATCATGTAGCTCACGGACACCGACATGTACAATCATTGAACTTGCATTCACCGCAGCTTTTATTCGAAATGTCAACTTACGGCCACAATGACTAGTAATAACGGTTTAGCTACGATTTTAGTTCATACATTTTTACAACGTGAATTGTTTGTAAGTATTATCACAAAAAAGGTTCAGTATTATTTGATACTGTTATAGATAATCATAACAGAGCCAGAAAAATAAGTTAATTTGCTTTTGATGCCTCATTATCGATTCCGTTTGATGAAATCCGGCACTTATTTACTTAATTTTCAGCATTGCTGTATTTCGGTGTAAAGCTTGAATTCAGGAAATAATCTATTCAAGTTTCTATCCCAAAAAAAAAAAAACATTTATTACTATTAGAACAACATTAAAAAATTCTATATTTTCTTTTCATTCAATTCTTCAATTGAAACAACTATGTATAAATATATAGGATTTTATCGAATAAGATGGAAATAATTATACTACGTATAGACGACGCAAAAATATTACAATTTAACTAATATATCTATACACAAAAGACTTTCGTTTCTGAGGTATAGCTTCCTAAAGAGATAACTTGAAAAGCATATTTTCTTAAATGTCTCTGGAACGGTTTGAGGTAGATAGTTGAAATTTGACATGCAGTATAAGTGAAATACAGGGTTGGATATATCATACGGAAAATTGAGCATTCTTCACGAGTGGCATAGATCCGGGGAAGTAAGTTATCATTTTAGTAAGTAAGTTTCTTATTATCACTTTTTAAAGAAAACTGAAACAAAAATTGAAAAGATCCAATAAAATTATATCAGAAAGTTCCATCGTTGTCAGATTAAACATTAGCTAAAATTTTATTTGCGTATTTTACATGTCAATATACGAGTACAGTACATAACTGTTGCATAGGTCTTTTTCCCAAAGTATGCTTTTCAGTTGCTTTTATAAGTTATAACGCGCCTTCAATTGAATTCTTCATTAAAGTAAGCTGTGATTTTTTTATGAAGTTGGCGACACAATTCTAGAGAAAACAGTTGTCATTAACTGTCAGTACTGATCATAACATCAAATAAAAAACACAACATTAAAGTTTAAAGTAGTTGCTCAAAGTGCTCTCCTTCAGCTTAAATACATAAGCGTACTCTGCGTTTCATGTTTTCAAACCCGTTTGCTAAGTGTTCGGGGGTTATGTTAGCACACACATCTGTAATGCCCGCACGAAGTTCTTCGATTGTGTGATGCGTAGTTCTAAAAACTGTGTTTTTCATGTGCGGATAAATGAAGTAATCCATAATTGTGAGATCCGGAGACCTTGCAGGAAAATTCACAATCCGATTATCGAAAAACTGCTGCAGGAAAGTCATTGTTTGATGAGCTGTGTGGGCAGTAGCATTGTCTTGCTGAAAAAAAACCTTCTGTAAGTTCATCATCATGTAGTTGATCAATGAAAGGTTCTAATAACTCATTTCGGTATCTTTCAGCAGTTACTGAATCGTTAAAAAATATTGGCCCGATGATACGCCTTCTTGACACTGCTAGCCAAACACCAATTTTTAATGGATGTAATGGAGTTTCCACAAATTCATGGGGACTTTCTGCTGATCATATTCTCATATTCTGTTTATTTAAATACCCTGAGAGATTAAACCAGGCCTCATTGGAACAGAAACACTTGTCAAGAATGTCGTCGTTGTTTAAGTTATCAAGAAATCACTGACAATATTCTGTTCTTCTGTGAAAATCTACTGGCCTGAGTTCGTGGACTGCTTGAATCTTATATGAATAAAGCTTTAAGTCTTTTTTAAGAATAGTGTGACATGTTCCCACTGATAGCTGAACTTCTTGTGAAAGTTTCGCAATAGATTTCTTGGGAGAGTGTTCCATTCGATCCCGAACATCTTCACTGCAGGCTGCAGTTCCTTTCTTAGCTGCTCCGCTACCTGTTTTGCGACCAAGTGATCCTGTTTCACGAAATTTAAGAACACAAGCATGGATATGTTTAACTAGCTGTTCATAAGTAATAGCAAAATTAGGAAACTGCTGTCGAAACTTCTGTAAACACTGATAAATTGAATAAACTAACTGTCCATTTTCTATTCTACCGGTTTGAAAATAACTTTCGACAATAAATATTTTCTGCTGTAATTCTAACATTTTGAATTAGTTGAAAATACAAAGTGTCAATTTGACATTTGTTTAATTAAATAATTGAACAGCTATCAGTGCTGCAAATCTTAGGAGAAAAAGACAGTGAAATCATAGCCCACTTTAATGAGGAATTCAATTGAAGGCACGGTACATCAGAAACTAAAAATTTTGGTGTATAGATTAATTGGGTTAAATCATAATATTTTGACGCTATCTGGCATAAGTATTGCCATTATATTCGATAACACCCTGTAGTTATACCAGGTGTCCCACCCCATGTGTTTACCCTTTTAGAATCTTTATTTATTAATCGATTTACATGAAATTTGGAGATAATAAATTAAACAAAGAATGAAAGTTTCCAACATACTGCTAGACGTTATAGGACTTCCGGTTTCGCCGGATGTTATATCAACTTTCTTATTTTAATTGAAGTTTGTTCTTGTCCGATGAAAATAGTAAGTACAAGTTTTTTTAATCTCAAACCGGACAGAAAAATGAAGGGAAACACACTCAACGTTTCGCTATAGATTTATAGCTTCGTCAGGAGTGAAAAAAAGTAAATAAACAAGTTGTCAAGAGAAACAAGTCGTCAAGAGAAACGAAAAGGTAACATGATTTTTAAACTAAACTACGAGTTGTTCGGAATAAAAGTAACGAGAACTAATTAAAGCTAAATTTTTTTTTTTTTTTTTTAATATATAATTAATTAATTGACAGATCTATATCTTGTTTAAAGAGTCCAGAAAACTACAAAATATGTCATTTAAATTTTCAAAGTCCGTACGTTTATTAATAGAATTTCCAGACATTTTAATTTTACACATTTCTATGAAACGTCTTTTAAAAATATTAGATTCACTGTACAAAATGTCAGTATTATCAAAATCAAAATTATGATTATTTACTAATGAATGCTCTACAAGCATTGAATGATTTTGATTATTTTTTTGAATATGATATTTATGTTGGTCTAAACGTTTTTTTAAATTTTGGCTCGTTTCACCTATATAAACAGAATTACAATTTGAACATTTGATTTCATAAACCAAAAAAAACTTGTACTTACTATTTTCATCGGACAAGAACAAACTTCAATTATGGATATCAGAAACATAGGGTTTTACGGTTTTGTCGAGTTTCACTACGGGCACCAAAATAAGGTACTGTGCAAAATTTATTCTAATACTTTAATTAAAATTACTAGAATGAAAAATCGTAAGCTCTTTTTACTTAAATGTAGGAAAGAGGGAGTTTTCCCTCGTCATATAATTGAACCTTTAAAAAGAGCGTACGATATGTCATGTCATAAAATTGACAGATACGTATCAGATTTTGCTAATAAAATTCTTTCATATGAAATAGAGGTAACTTTCAAAGTTCTTGCCAAATTAACTTGGAAATTAGATTATACCTTAGGTCAGTTAAGTAATTTTCTTGATAATATCACATTGACTAATTTTCTAAATTTTGAAAATCAAAAAAATGAAAGGTATTTTAATAAAATTCGATTAACACAGATTAAAAAGTTAGATAATCTTATTTCTATTAGAGATAAAAATTTTTACATTAAATTTGATCAAAATATAATAAATAAGTGGCTTGTAAATTATACAAAAACTGAGATTCCGTCAAATTTAAAATACATTTTCGCTTTAGGCAAAAAATTTTCATTACCTTATTTTCATAAACAACAAGTAGATTTCTTAAAAGTATTAAGTAGCTTAGAGTTTGGTATTAAATCTTTAGATTCACCTTCAAAAATACAAATAAGAAATAAATTTTGTTCTAATTTTTTAAATTATATTAGAAATATTGATAAAACTTTTGAAAAATCAAAGTATAAGATTCTTATTAGAGATGTTTTGTCTTGTAAAGAATTTCTTAAAGATAATCCTAATATTATTGTTACTACAGCTGATAAAAGCAATGTAACTGTTTTAATTGATAAAACTGATTATTTTTCAAAAGTTCAAACTTTGCTGTCTGATAATAATACATATGTAGAATTAGCTAACGATCCCACCGAATCTTATCAACGTAAAACTTTCAGTATTATTAATAAGATAGAGAAATCCGTTGAAATTAGTAATATTGTTGCTAAATCTCTTAAAGTACAACATCCCATATTTCCTAAATTATACTGCATTCCAAAAATTCATAAACCTAATACACCTCTTCGTCCTATAGTTTCCACTATTGGTTCTTCTCCATATTTCTTATCTAAATTTATTTCAAAAATCATTACTCAGGTTACTAGTAAATCAGAATATTTTATAAAAAATTCTTTTGAACTCGTAGAAAAATTAAAACAAATAACTGTACCAAATAATTGCATTATAATTTCTTTAGATGTTATTTCTTTATTTACTAACATTCCTAAAGATCTAGCTTTAAAAAGTATAAATGATAGGTGGTTAGAGATTAAAGATTTTACTGATATTTCCAAAGGTAACTTTTTAGAAATAGTTGATTTATGTTTTGAAACATCTTATTTTGCTTTCAATGATAAATTTTATAAACAGATTTTTGGTACAGCAATGGGTTCTCCTTTATCTCCGGCTTTAGCTGAAATTGTTATGCAAGAACTAGAAAAATCTGTTATTAACTCTTTATCATTCGATTTAACGTTATATTTTCGTTATGTAGATGACATTTTATTGATTTTGCCTTCTGATAAGGTAGATTTTGTTTTAAATAAATTTAATTCTTTTCATAATAGATTACAATTTACAGTAGAAAAAGAAAATAATAATTCATTGAGTTTTCTTGATGTAAATATTATCAGACAGAATGATAAATTAATTACTAATTGGTTTCATAAACCTACCTGGTCAGGTAGGTACATAAATTTTCACTCGTACACACCTAAAAATTATAAAATTGCAACTATTATTTCATTAACTGATCGAGCTATTTTACTTTCTGATAAAGTTTTCATTTATGATAACTTAAATTTAATAAAGAAAACTCTTATTCAAAATTCTTATCCAATAAATCTTATTGAATCAGTAATTAAAAATCGTATTAAATACTTACAAAATTCAAATGTCTCTAAAAACATTAGACAAACTTCGAATCATAAATACATATCTTTGCCTTATATTGAACCATTACACAATACATTTAAACACATTTTCAAAAAACATAATTTAATTTTAGCCAGTAAATCTGTGATTAATTTAAATTTAATTTTTTCGAATTTAAAAACCAAAATACCGAAATTAAAACAACCTAACGTGGTTTATGAAATCAAATGTTCAAATTGTAATTCTGTTTATATAGGTGAAACGAGCCAAAATTTAAAAAAACGTTTAGACCAACATAAATATCATATTCAAAAAAATAATCAAAATCATTCAATGCTTGTAGAGCATTCATTAGTAAATAATCATAATTTTGATTTTGATAATACTGACATTTTGTACAGTGAATCTAATATTTTTAAAAGACGTTTCATAGAAATGTGTAAAATTAAAATGTCTGGAAATTCTATTAATAAACGTACGGACTTTGAAAATTTAAATGACATATTTTGTAGTTTTCTGGACTCTTTAAACAAGATATAGATCTGTCAATTAATTAATTATATATTAAAAAAAAAAAAAAAAAATGTAGCTTTAATTAGTTCTCGTTACTTTTATTCCGAACAACTCGTAGTTTAGTTTAAAAATCATGTTACCTTTTCGTTTCTCTTGACGACTTGTTTCTCTTGACAACTTGTTTATTTACTTTTTTTCACTCCTGACGAAGCTATAAATCTATAGCGAAACGTTGAGTGTGTTTCCCTTCATTTTTCTGTCCGGTTTGAGATTAAAAAAACTTGTACTTTCTTATTTTAAATTGAATACTCTATATATTTTTAGATATTTGAAACCTACGGATTGGTAATTTTGGTTTCCTTGACAACGAATAAGAAACCTTTATTTTTCAGTCTAGAAAGCTACGAATCGCATTTTCTCGAACTAATGCGATCAAGTGTTTCGAAAAAATCACTACCTTGATTGTATTTTGATTTTTAACATTTCTATAGCATTTGAATTTTTTATTAGGTCGTAACTCATTTTTTTTTTAAATAGAACCTCATGTGTTTCTTAGTTTAGTTCAACAGAACATTTTTCTCTGTGTACGTCGAAACCAAATACGTCATATACGCCAGCAACCAATTTCTAAATATTACGGAAAACAGGACCACTTAGGCAAATACCAATATGATGTTTCCATAAGGAGAATATTAAAAATGTAAGCCTACTGACTATGTTTACATTAGGCAATCTTGCATTATTATTTCAAACGGAGATCGTTTTCTTATACGTCTCCCTTCATTCCGTCCAACTGGAGTAAAATTAATGCTAGAGCACTCAGATCGAAGCCATTTTACGCCTTCGTTTGTTTCATGCGGGTGGCATTTGTTTAATTTCACACATTTCTTTGCATTTGTGTATTATTTACAAGCCGAATTTTGATTTTTTCAATTGTTTAGTACCGTTGTTTGTTGAAATAATACGTTCGTTCTTTACGCCTATTTAAGGTCATATTCAAACTGTATTATCAAGTCCTTACTCTCTTGGGGTCATTGAGACTACACTTACTCGGCTGTAGACATCCTTACGTTTTTGTATTCCGTAATCGACAGGTGGTGTCCGTGAATTTAAAATCTACCTGTGCATAGCACATATTTCCTACGCCGTCTCCTTTGAGTGGGCACATTTACGCAGAGAATATTTTTCTCTATCATCTGAACCCAGAGCCGGCAACCATTTTCACTTTAGGGGATATTGATTTAAAGTGTTGCACAACAGACAATGTGGCAAACAACTTGATAATGCAAGAATAAAAAGAAGTCACAAGATCTGAAATCCAGCAAGTAGAGATGGCCAGTTGCACCAAACACTTAAGTCGACCGTAATTTTAAGCACCGCTTAGAATGTGATTTATTCAATGTTGTGTATCCTTAAATGTCACATTATAAGCAGTACTTAAATTTAAGCTGGATTTAAGTGTTTGGTGCAACTGGCCATGAATGTTTTTTAGAAATCCAGGATGAAAATAAGATTTACAGAACTGAATTTTTGATAGACTTTATAAAAGTTTGCGAATTACATTCCAAATTATCTAGATTAAAAAGTTTGTGACTCAATGCTGTGACACGAGACCACCTTTACCGGCCTGTACCAACGTAAAAATTTTTCATATTTTTTTCCCGATTTCAAACTGTAATTGTAGCAAAAAGTTTCCTTCCAATGGCGCAGCAAATTTAATTCCTGAGAGATTTTATAAAGAATTAAAAAAGAATACTGCAGCGGACTTGCTCCTATAGCAACGACTTTGAACGTAATCCGATCCTCTCTTCACGACCAAATCAATTTCCAGTGCGGCACGGACGTAACGCTGTAATTACGTTACTTTTAAGGAAACTGTCGTGACTATTAGAGAACCGGCCAGGATAATTTATTAACGACGCATCGTGATATTGGCATTGAACCAAGGAAAAAACGACGCGAGACAATGACTGGCGAAGAATGCGGGCAATTAACGTTCCTTTTTCCGGACAGGAGACGGACAGAATGAGAAATCCAATTCATTACGCGTTTGTGGAAATCGTTTTTCGATGCGATATCTACCGGTCGGTCTTGAATATCTTCTCCACAAACGAAGGAAGCCGGCAATTTCTCCAACAATGGTACACATGCGGCGTTCTGCAGCGCCGATTCTCCACCAGACCTTAACATTTGTGCGAAGTTCACTGTTATTGTTTCGCTAAATGGAATTTATTCACGCCTGTTTATAACTAAGTGTTTAGCTAATTACGGCTGTTTACTCTGATGCACATCTTTTCCTGTTCGCCGTTTGTGTTGTTTCAAGTGTCGGAGATAACGTTTCTCCCGGAAGGTGTTGCATTAATTACGATACCCTGACAAAATAAAGCCAGCTACTTAGATCTATAATTACCCTCAAAAACAATTCACATACATATTTAAATTAATTGAACAAACTATTTTTGTACATAATTTTTCCTGTCTGTGATTAACATTAAAAACAAAAAGTTACCGAAGCAGTCAACGATTGACTTAATTGTAATTCAACCAAACTTGCCACGCTCGATGAATTATTTACGTGCAACATTTAAGCATCATTAAGTATGCTTTTGATGTAATCTTTTTTTCACTGTCGTTTACATGTGAAGAAACTGTCGCCGAACTATGGGATGCTGTATATCCATTCAGGTGCAGTTCGTAGAAGCAAAAGAGTTTTATTTCGGTAAAAACATTGACCTCCGAGTAACCCTCCATTGTTTCAAAAACTTGAATTTTGTTTTTCTTTTTGGTGGTACCAATTATTACAGGCTTACCGTGGGCCGTCCGGACTTTCCGACCGCGCGCATCTCCGATTCTTCCTTCGTTTATTTGTGCGGCGAATATCAGCCCGCATATTTCTTCGGCTATTGAATCACCTGACCGCCGGTATGTTCATCATTCGGAGTTCAGTGAACGATGTAGAATTATTTAGTATAGAAGAAAGCAGTATGAAATCCTTGAAATCCAAAAAGAAATTTCAAAAACCTTCAACCCAGTTTATAAAACAAGTTTAGAGGAAATAACATTTTTTCAGTACGAGAATTCAGTTTCTATGACGCCAAAATCGTGACAGTAAAAATATACTCCCTAGAAAGTTCTTATATTTTTTTGGCAAGGTTTTCAAATCTTTAACATCTTTGTTCTCTTTATTTTGTCATATGCCCAAAATCAACGGATACTGCAATGCATAACTTAATGCTCTCAATCAAATGCTCTTCGAAACATTTTTTTTGTAAAATCGTATTAAAATTAGGTCATTTATGCATTAATTTGCGGGCGTAAATGGTGCTTTTTGCGCCCTAGGGCCTAAAAAACCAGGAATTATATTTAATGATTCATTTTTGTTTATTTGCATCACATTATCAACCAACAACATAACTTGATTTTTGTGAACGAATCGTGCCATTTACTTTTTCAAAGCCTCAAGGCGGATTTAAACGATTTTACAAAAAATCTTATTTCCATTTCGGGCGTGAACGACGAGCCCTTTGGCGTCTTATAATCCCGCGGCCCTTCGAGCCTCAGGCTTATAATTTCGTCGCAGGCCAAAATCGCCTCCTTCGTGCCCTTAATACAAAAGTACCTTAATTAATTAACTTAAGCCCGATTTCTCCATCTCTTGATAAATTTATCTGCTAGGTAATATCCTCGGAAACTATTATGGATACAATGGGGTTTCCAATGATAATATCTGGCAGTTACATTTATCAGGAGGTGAAGAAATTGCTTAATAGCCCCGTTAAATATTCGACGTTTCGTAAATGTATTATCAAAAAAGGCTACATAACAATTTTTTTATATATTACAATATACACTGAGTTAAAAAAAATGAAGACCCTGAAGGAGTAGATTCAGAAATTTGAAATTGTGTGAAAATGGCAAGCGCATGCACACAAGCAAATGCTTAAATGGTCAATTAAATCTAACACTATTTATTCAAATAAGAATTAATAATGTGTTGCATCTCCCCGTACTCTTATACATTCAGCAACCCTTGTGGGCATGCTGGAAATCTGGTGGTCGATTGCCTCTTCAAGAAGCTCATTCCAGGCGACCTGCAGCTGTTGATGCAATTCGTCTAGCGTGTTGGGAAGACAAGGAAGATAAGGTAACTCAGGCAGTTTTCTGTCCATCATGTCCCGGACCTGTTGAAGTGGGGAATAAATACTAAGGGAAACTTGCCTCCGTAGCATATTGCCCTCCACACCATTACCCATTATGTTGGAGTTAAAGCTGTATGACTGAGCATACTGAAAATTTTGCCTCTGGCCTCTCGGTCTTCTAATCCGTACACGCTTATCAGAATGCCAAAAGCAAAATCTGAATTC
Organism: Prosopocoilus inquinatus; assembly: GCA_036172665.1. NCBI lineage: Eukaryota > Metazoa > Arthropoda > Insecta > Coleoptera > Lucanidae > Prosopocoilus > Prosopocoilus inquinatus. The sequence continues at coordinate 51,841,501 of CM069870.1, forward strand.
ATCACATCACTAAAAATGATTTATTCCCATTGAAGAATTCATGGTCTCATTGAAAATAAGACGATATGAGCGAAGTTCCCACAAACGTATTCGGCGATAAATCGTGCTCATGGAGACACTTCGACCAATTGCTCTTACCCAATTCCAACAGCTCGTGATAGCTCTGAAGGGTCCTGAATTGCACTTCCTCTTAAGAGGCGATCTTTCCGTTCTTGTGTTGCTCTGGGACGTCCACTACCTTGAGCTTCTAGTATTCTTCGTGCCAATCTCTCCAAGTTCATCTCACAGTAACGTGCGGTCGACGTCTACCAATTTCCTGAAAGCTTGCGCATCCCTTTTTCAAAAGCTGAAAGTTGTTGAAAATGTGCACGTCTTCGCACTTGTGGCATTGTGAGAGGCACCAACAAGTACACCAGTTAAAAGGCAAACTAATACGGCGAAATAATACTATAAAGAAGATAACTATAACAAAACGACTTGTCAGCTGATTAATAAGAGATAACTTCTTTGAGAAGTGACAAATGGCTGTCATTAATCATGCATTTGTCTCTACGCACTTCCTATTTCCATGCAATTGTAAAGTCCTACGTTTACTCCTTCAGGTTGGTTCATTTTTTTTGAAACGCATAATATAATACATAAGTATAATTTGTTCACAAATTAAAAGACCACTGGCGGCGTTGCCTTGTGAAAAATACAACCGGCAATAGTGTCCTAGTTAAAAATTTGTTAACAAAATTGGCAAGTGTTGGAAATAAACGATAAGGTTATACCTTTGGAAGAAATCCCTGGTTCTAAATTTAATAATTATAATAGATTCATGGTTTTTACCATATCGTTCGCAAGCAATTTTATAGCAGACAAACTGTAATTAATTGAAACGACTTATTAAAATGAATATAAATGTAAATAAATTAATAGTAAAATTGATTTGACAAATTACTTTGACATGAAACTTCAAATACCTTGCCAACTTAGTGTTTTGATAATGTTCTATAGGGGACTTACGTTTTATACCAACACAATGCAACAGGTGGTGGTTTTTTAATTTGTGAACAACGTATATTTTCTCGGAAAATTAATTAAAACTGAGTTACTAAGTAATGTCCCAAGAAGTAATACAGATGAAGAGTCGTAAAACTAAAAAAATTAAAAGTGGAAGGGATTAAATAAATTAAAAAAGTTATGAACAGATAAAATAGCGACATCTTACTATCGCTTTTTGACCTGACATTGCAGTAGGGTAGACAAATTGAAGCGGGATTTGCTCCTAATAAGTTCCCCATGCAAGGCGGCCATGCTTGCTGTCAAAGCATAATGAAAATTTTAGAAAAATTTTGTGCAAATCGTTTTTGATTGCAGCGAGAACCTCGAGCAGCCTCTGGACAGCTGTTTCAGCCCTGCTTGGGGCTTCTTCAGCAGAGACGTAGCTCGACATTCCCGCTGCAAACAAAAACGACTTGCCCAATTTATTCGCATTTGCGATGTAAGACTGATGAACAGATAAAATAGCGACATCTTACTATGGCTTTTTGACCTGACATTGCAGTAGGGTAGACAAATTGAAGCGGGATTTGCTCCTAATAAGTTCCCCATGCAAGGCGGCCATGCTTGCTGTCAAAGCATAATGAAAATTTTAGAAAAATTTTGTGCAAATCGTTTTTGATTGCAGCGAGAACCTCGAGCAGCCTCTGGACAGCTGTTTCAGCCCTGCTTGGGGCTTCTTCAGCAGAGACGTAGCTCGACATTCCCGCTGCAAACAAAAACGACTTGCCCAATTTATTCGCATTTGCGATGTAAGACTGATGAACAGATAAAATAGCGACATCTTACTATCGCTTTTTGACCTGACATTGCAGTAGGGTAGACAAATTGAAGCGGGATTTGCTCCTGAAGAAGCCCCAAGCAGGGCTGAAACAGCTGTCCAGAGGCTGCTCGAGGTTCTCGCTGCAATCAAAAACGATTTGCACAAAATTTTTCTAAAATTTTCATTATGCTTTGACAGCAAGCATGGCCGCCTTGCATGGGGAACTTATTAGGAGCAAATCCCGCTTCAATTTGTCTACCCTACTGCAATGTCAGGTCAAAAAGCGATAGTAAGATGTCGCTATTTTATCTGTTCATCACTCTTACATCGCAAATGCGAATAAATTGGGCAAGTCGTTTTTGTTTGCAGCGGGAATGTCGAGCTACGTCTCTGCTGAAGAAGCCCCAAGCAGGGCTGAAACAGCTGTCCAGAGGCTGCTCGAGGTTCTCGCTGCAATCAAAAACGATTTGCACAAAATTTTTCTAAAAAAGTTATATTTGAAACGTATACTTATAGAAAACATCGGTTCTCATACAAAATACAATAAAAAATATACTAAATTGAGAATGGAGTAAGTAAAAATAGTAGAAATTTATTAGAAAATTAAATTGTATATTTCCCTACTAATTAATTGATCAATCAATTATTTGCCTTTAAGAAAGTTGTAATAAACATTTGGAAAGGACGAGAAATTTCAAATAAAACGGCGAATTGTATAAAAGTAAAGACTATAAAAAGGAATATGACAAGAAGGCATTAATTAACGTAGTAATTAAAGTACTTTAAAGTTAAGCGACGCTTAATTAACCATCTGAAGATTTTATTTTTACACTTTCAGACTTCAACTCTGCGGTACACACTTTCACATTCAATAAGATAAAGCTCTAATGATTTTTGATACAAAGCGAAGAGATTTATAAATTAAAATTTCCTAATAATAAATCAGCGACATCCTAGAATATCCTACGATATGCTTTTTGACCTGACATTGTAGTAGGATACACAAATTAAAGCGGATTTGCTACCTAATAAATCCCTCATGCAAGGCGGCCATACGTGCTGTCAAAGCATAATAAATTTTTTTTTGCAAATCGTTTTCACTGCAATCAAAAACGATTTGCAACAAAATTTTTAAAATTTTTTAATTAATTAATTTTCCAAATAAACGAATTGAATTATTTAATAATTATATTTGAAATAAATTTATTAAGATGGTATGGGTTGCCATAAAATTCCTGTAATTTTAAGTTTACGATCGGTTAATGTTTATTTAATTTCATGTGCAAAATAATAGGACCGACAAAAACATAGCATCCGTTTGTTTATTTATGTTTTCTCGCCCAACACGTCTTTACCGTTCTTTTCAAATCCGGCTGGTCCTTATACGTTAAACAAAACTTCTAAGGCGGCGTTTACAACGACAGAAATAAAAAATTAACCGTATGCTTTCAGAGCACGTCGCAGTTATTCTTGTAATTGTTTCGTAAATTTGTCAACAACTTGAATCAACATTTGAGATAAGGTGGAACATCTTCAATTTACATGACGAAAACTGGACGCAAGCGTGTGTTCACCAAAATAAAGAGTTTTGTTTGTTTATCTAAAAGGATACAGAATAATAACATGATAGTAAATTTACCAAAATGATACTTCATTTTCCTTTATCGATATAAGTTTCCTTCACTATCACCTGAGAGACCATAAAGTAAATAATTATCCTGACAATTTGTACATGTCGCAAGAATTAATTAATATGCAAATGAAACTATAAAAAGTTATGAGTAAGCTGCCATATATTATGCAAAACATCATAAAATGTAATCTAAATTCTAATGTTGAAATTTTACGATTTATAGATTCGAAAAAAAGTAACTTTAATCAGGCGAGGCCGTTTCTCAGAATTATTATTCTTTGCATGATAGGCTTATGTATATGTTAATACCCTAATACAAAATTATGACCCGAAGATTAACTTCTTAATGTGTCTTAAAACCTGCAATTTAAGCGCAAAATTATTCTCAATTAAAAAAAAAAAAACAATTGAAAAACGCACTCCACAAATGAAAATTTATTTAACGATTTTGCAGAAGATTTCCAGTATAATGGCTTGTTTTCAATTTAAATTGAAACGACTTAATTTCGCTGTTTCATAAATTTTGTATTAATGACAAAAAAAACTGTTTACTCGGACGCATTTGAAAAGAGTACAAAAATATACCAAACACGAATTCAAATGAATTAAAAAACTTAAATGTCTTAGGCATAGATTAGCTTAGATTAACGTTTGTGTAAGTATTTAGCAAAGCTATGTTTTTTAATGACATATTGCTGTGATATTTAGTTCAATAGAAACCTGGAATGAAATTTGAATTTATTTTATTTGAACGTTTGATTTGAAATACTTGGGACTGTTATTCAAACAGAGTGGTAGTAAACGATTTAGTGAACTGCAATTCCTGGAGTTCAGATATTAGAAACTCTCAAAAAGACGCATATGCCCAGTTTTTCAGTCACAGTTTAACTTTAATCTTCAGTTTTTTTTTATATAAGAACAGACGAAAGTTAACTGAAGATTAACGTTAAACTGTGACTGAGCAACCGGCCCTTAGACGCTGAATTTGTCTAAGTGCGGGATGAAATTTGGTTCCGGAAGTGAAAAACAAGTGGTACCTAAAAGACAGACAATTAGGGTGTGCTTTAATAAATAGTTAAAAGGAGGCCGAGATCCAAATGAACTTTCCGGTGCAGGAGTTGCACAGGCAACCTTTTGACGCCTTGACGTTTGGGGGGAACAAAGTCACCTGCAGCGAGAAAAACAGTCTTAGTTGAAACATTAATTGTGTTTAGGTTTAGAAATTAGATTTTGATTTATTTACAGTAAAACAGATATAATATTTAATTTTGAATTACTATTTAAAAATAGTTAAGTTTGGAACAAAACATTTGGGTTAGGTTAGGATACGAGGTTTGGTTTGAATTCAGTTGTTTTAACTGAATAAAGCTGGATGAAACAAAGTTAAATAAATAACTTAGCCATGGTAATAATCAGATCGCTTGGCGCAAGCCGTCATACATTGTTATTACTTTTAAAATAGAAATTTATGCGTTCAGAATTTAAACGAATTGTTTAAACAAGCAATTTTAAAACGGAATCCCGAGTTCATTGCGGACAAATGTTTAATTGGTGCAACAGGTGTAAAGTAGATAAGTTTTTTGATCATCTACAGCAAGGGTTCAAATGTCCTATCCCTTCAAGAGCCCAAAACCCTGAGTTTTCAAAAAAAAGCTACAAGCCAGGCCCACTACATAGCAATATGTACTTCTTTCTTGTTAATTGGCTGCCTGTCCTGTTTTTTTTTTCCAAATAACAAGTTTTCTCCAATTTCTTTTGTTCCAGTATTAGATATCTTCCTTCAGGTCCTCATACTTTCCTGTCTCTTCGAGCCTCATGACACATGACCAGCATTCTTTTGTAAACAATCAAATATCTTTTTCTGTCGTTTTTTACGTCACTATTGGATTGTTTTATGTTTTGCAGGAATGCTACTGTATCTATTCATTCATACTCAAATTTTAATAACGCTTCCTTGTGCCATATAAATTTCAACAGTCTACTAGAGTTTTACTATTTGATTATCTGTGACAGTTAATTTTTCTTGTACAGTCGATAACTTTTTCTGAGATTTCTTTTTGAATTATTTTTCCTATATTCCTTACATTTTCATTAAAATTTGTGCCGTTTATTATTTCTCCGTCAATCTCTTTTCTAATTTGTCTTTGTGTCCGAGCGCTCTGAGGAAATACGAAAATAGCATTTCATGTACATTTTATCAAAAAACTTTGTTTACAAAAGATGTGCAGACTCGAAATTATTTTCAACTATACAGGATTTTTTTTTATTAAGTTACACATCAAACTCACGTTCTTTTTTTTTGAAACCATGCATATTTTATTACATATTAGAATAGAACTTAAAGAGCTGAATATAATACAATAATATTTCGTATTTTCTATAAGAAGCGATCCAAATTCAAACGTCTGCCTGAAGATTATTTTTAATGATAGCAATGAATGTTAAATCGTCATTACCAAAACTACATCCGGTTTCACTAATTGTAAAATTACTCGGTTATTTTAAATAGTACTACCGGTATATTGTTACACGGATGAATAGCCCTTTTTACTGGCTTACCGAAGTTACCTTGTTACATGTCTTTCGGCTCTAGTGCAATATATAATTTTCAAGTTATTCATTAATTTGGTCTTTGACACTTATCTTTATTAAAAATTCATCAACTTCTCCTTTATGTATGTATGTTTTCATTCGGATGATTATATTACAGTGTGCCCATCATTATTGTTATTGATTTACGTTCTGTCTAATAACATTCGTCTTCTCTGAAAACGCCAGAAACCGTACTCATGTTTGAATTTTGAAATACAAAGTGCCTCAAATCACACATTTTTCAAGGGTTTTCTATTTTTCATTTTACTGCTAATAGTATTTTCTTCAACCCCTTCACATTCGATACCTACTGATCCGGTTTCATCAAGTTTTTTTTTTAAAGCAATTGGAATGGTTCACGTATCATCATTGTATCGGAAAACTTTTCATGAGAAAGATCAATCGCATGTTCTTAGGACACATTATCAATTCCATAACATTTTATCAAATATACGCGTTCTTCCTTAGTCAACATTCTTGCTAAACGTTGAAACTTATCTAATAAAAATGTCAGCCGTTTGTTCTCTAAGAACACCAAAGTTGTTATATGTCCAATGCAACCGAAATTTGGATTTTAGACAGACTGTAGTTCAAAATTTAAATGTAGGCATTGTTTTTCGAGTTTCTGGACAAGCAGAGCTTTTCGTAAAGAATAAGTTTTTGCGTAAAATAGATATTAAAAAGCTTTTTCTTCTTATCACGTCGATCCGTGGAAAGACTGTATATCTTGTATTTTGATTTTGCATTCACTTCATTTTGACCTTTACTTTGCTCATTTTTATAATTTGTTTTTCAAGTTTGTTGCTGGTTGGTGTATTTCAATATTGGGGTCCTTTTAATGTTTTTTTTTTATCTTTGTGTTATTCTTTTTCAAATATTACATCACCAAGGTCCTATTCCACAGAAAATATAGACTAATAAATATCAAAATAAATGCAAGCGAATTGACATGTAAATTCGCTTGTATTTATCAGTCCATACTTTTTGTGGAATAGAGCCCATGATTACCATGGTAGTTATTTTTGTGTTTTCTCACTTCTGTTTTGTTTCTATGGACTGTTTTGCTTCCTCTGCCTTTCTGTTTCTGCTTTTTCCTTTCCAACTTTAAAATCAAAAAGTTTTATTTTTATCTTGTTCATTCATTGCCCCTCTTATGCTCAAAAAAAAAACAAATTTCAGTCCTGAAGTACTAAATACCGAGACAGCAAAAATTATTTTGGTCAAGGGCGGTCATAAACTGAAGAAGCTATTAACAGCAAGTAAAACAAATAAACTAAAGGAATAACAGCAATTACACTTTTCAGAACTTCCTGACAAGTTTTGACAATCAAAGGATGATCGATACAACAGGGGCTTTCTTTCGCTCACTAAAACGTGATCCAAACGCGTTTAGATGCAAAGACGGACGTTCTTTTGCAAACGGATTAATCCCTACCCTCCTTTAAATCTCAGTCCATAACAGTAATCCTCTTTCCTCTTCGAATCAAAGTATTTTTATGTTTCGTTTGGACTGAATTGTAGTTATTTCCAGGTGAACTGTCAATCAATAATTCAAATCGGAAGTGTTTTGTTGCAAGAACTACGGAATCCAGATTCAAAATATTTGGAACCAGATTCAAACTTTTAAGCAAAAGAAAGCAGCTAATGCACGAATCAAAATAGTTTTAAAATCCATGACAATCCTTGGGCAAAATAATTTTTGATGTCAAAGTTTACAGACATTTTCTCATTATTTTTTAGATTAAGAAAATCAAAAGTATTGAAATTTATCAATGAAAGGCGATTGACCTAATGTATGTATTATGTATACCGTTTGAGGAGTTTTAAATTAGCTGTTTAGATTAAATTAAAAGTGTTTCTTTCAGTTCTCTCGAAAAATTACAACCAAAATCTCTTTGCTTAATACGGCTGAAAAATCAAGTTCTTCGTGTAAGTTCTTAATCCTTGAAATTCTTATTACACTGGTAATATACAATCAACAATTAATTAGTGTGTTGCTGCTATTCAAAATATTGTATCCTCTGAATACTCTTCGTACATCGTTGCCTCTACTATAATACATATATACTGCGTTATTACATTATTTAGATTAACTCTTGCTGTGCAATTTAGCTTGACAGATTTTTAATGTCGAAATCTGGGTTATTCCTTGAAATCTTCAGCTGTGATTTTTTTCCCCGCTCGGTCAGCTGTCTCTCTTTATTATTTTTTGACACGCCAGTATATTCGTATGTACTAATTGTAAGAAATTGACATACGTTAAAAATTTCATAGCAACACTTGATCTAAATACTCGCGTTAAAAATGCCTTTTCTTTATAACATATTGCGAATCACATGCTGTTTGTTACTCTTCATGAAATTAACATTCAGTATATGTTCACAGGGCGATTATTAAAAATCTTCAAGGGTGATGCCTTGGTAACAGCAAGGCAATCAACTTATAACGTATGTGTTTAATTATTGTAAGACGAAAAATAATAGTATATTAAAAAACAAGTTTCATAAGACGTAATTTTAGCGCATACGCCCGGTTTTAGAAAACGAGTCGCAGACGAGTTTTCTAAATGGACAAGTGCGCCAAAATGTCTTATGAAACGTGTATTTTATAGTATTTCTTCTATTTTGGTGCTTAGGCATGAAAAAAAATCTTTAAAATAGACGTTATTTTGTAATGTCACCTGGAGATTTTTTTTGTTGAAGGCGGTTGGTAAAATTGGTTGACACTTAAAGTAATTTCAAACAAATGTCAGTTTAGAGGTTACGCCTATAAAATTATATATTTTGTGAGCTTATAAGACATTATACTTATGTTTTTGTAATTTAGGATGCTAGAAGGTAGAGGTAATTTCAAACAGATATAACTTGGAGGTATGTTATTATTTGTAATTTGAATAAATCTAGCAACGTATGTTGCCACCAACCTTATAAAATAAAATTTCGGATGCTTTAATGTTGTACTTTATGAAACCCAATTTACTCATTTGGGTTTCATAATGTAGCTCATTAAAGCACCGAAATAGAAAAAATATCTTTAAAAATGATACCTTTTATTCTATGAACAAATTTTCTCTTTTTCAAACGTAAAATCATTCCAAGATTCAAATTTATGAACAGAAAATTTCTTTTAATTAGTATTAAACCCATAAATAATGTACTTAAAGTTACAAATATTTAGTTTCACCGCAGCTAACGATTCTAATAAACAAAATAATTGTGTCCTCAAATAAAACGTAAGTTAAGTGCTCGGTTGTATTGTTGGTGTTGTCCGCGTCCTCCCAAGATTTTCAACGCTGCCACCGCCACATAAAGCCAAACAATGGTGCAGCGTCTATAAATCTCTGTAATAAATGGAATCCCATACGTACACATGTGTACACGTTACATTCGATACGTAGATGCATATCTGAATAAAGTACAAATATAAATTTATAGACAACTGTAGGTATAAGTTACACTCGCTTTAGTGCTCACCGCTCCACCATTTCGTATTCATATTTACTCACAATAATAGTAATATGTATTTATGATTGTTGGTACGGGATGGCCGTGGCAGTAAACATGGGGAATTTTAATTGAAAATTTTTCGAAAGGCCTGGTGGTTGATGGTATTTTAAGCGTTCGTTGCGCGCGCGGGCGTTTTAGTACCTTTTATTGGTGGCAGCGTTTTAATTCTTTTTGTATGACAAAAGGATTTGTGTGTGGTCCCTGTTGATGTATGCGAAAGCTTTATTGTCCTCTTTACCAACTATAAAAATGTACAAGCTCGAAGTCTATTAAAACGATTTAAAAGTTTCAAACATTTTACAGATAAATTATATAACGGTATGAATTATTGATCGATTGTCTGTCTTTTACAAGAATATGCGTGTGGCCCTTCTTATAGAAATACTTGATTTTTCTCTTAAACAATTATAAAAACTTTTATATTGGAAGAACATTACATAAATTCCGAATGAATTAGATTTCAATTCGACCTGCTTTCTTTTGTGTAAAAATTAGAAACAGCAGGTGTAGTACGTGGGCTACTGAAAAGTTTCTGGAAACGGTATGAAAAAATGCATTTGAAATTTGGTAAACGGTATCATTGTTTTTCGAAGTATTCGCCTTTGACGTCAATACGCTTTTGCATATGCTCGAACCAATTTCTGAAGCACGTTTTCCGCTCTAAAGATGGTACCTCAGAAACCAGTGTCCGGAATGTTTCAACTGCTGCTTCAGCCGACGAAAATCGCTCACCACGCATTTTATTTTTGATATTTGGGAACAAGAAGAAATTAGGTGATAAATCAGGTGAATATGGACAATGAGTCATTAATTCAACATTTTTGTTGGACAAAAAATCAACTGTTTGACGGGCTGAGTGAGAGCTGACGATTGTCATGATGGAGAATAATGTTTCTTCTTATTTGATCGATGACTTCCCAAACAAAATGTAGTATACCAATCAGCATTCACGGTTTTTCGATCCTCTAAAGCCACGGTTGCTACATGTCCAGTTAAACCAAAGAAACAAGCAATCATTTGCTTCGCAGCACTGCGTGAACGGACAACTTTTGTTGGTTTTGGTTCATTTTGAAATACCCAAACGGTAGATTGTTGTTTGCTTTCTGGCTCGTACGAATAGAACCACGTTTCGTCACCAGTAACTATCTTATAAACTAAATTTGAACGACCTCCATTGAATTTCTTGAGCATTTCTTGGCACCATTTGACACGACCCGGCTTTTGCGCTTATGTTAAATTGTGTGGGATCCAACGACTGCAAAGCTTTCGTACGTTCAAATGATCATGCAAAATCTGGTGTATTGATTTCATGTGAATGCGTAAGGATGCTTGAATCTCACGGTATGTCACATGTCGATCTCGCTCAAGCATTTCACGCACAGCATCTACATTAGTGGCAACAACAGATGTTGATGGACGACCTTCACGGAATTCGTCACTAAGAGAGGTACGTCCACGCTGGAATTCGGCAAACCAATTATAAACACTGCTCTTTGATAGTGCTTCATCTCCAAAAGCCAAATGAAGCCGATCGAGGCATTGTTCCGGCGTTAAACCACATTTGAAATCGTAAAAAATAATGGCCCGAAAATTTTCACGCGAGATTTCCATGTTTACACAAAATTACTTTTTCTCAAATGCTGTCCAAACAAAACTAGTTCACTAGAATTACAGGCGAAAAACGTTAAATTTTTCAAATATGACAGTTGATAAACGCTAACAATTCTAGACCTACTAGATTCCAGAAAATTTTCCAGCAGCCCACGTGTATCAGTAAAAACTGTATTTTGCGGATAAATTACGACATACGTCAAATTAATTATAGATTTCCGTAGTAAACTTGTTTGTTCGTTTTGCTTTGAACCACTGTGAAGTTAAAGGCGAGTATAAATGCGTTTACTTAATGATTCTTAAGATTTCTGAAAAATAAAATTTTCTTTGAGGGTAAGGCCCGCTTGACACCATGCAAGATTTTACATCAAAGCTTGACGAAGAAGTATCGAATCAACAAATGAACGTTATCTGTGCTAGCATGTCCCTTTCACTTTGTATGTACAAGATTTTATATCAAATCTTGCATGGTCTCGTTATACGGAACTAGAAAATATGAAATGAAATGTGTATTTATAAAAATATTTTGACTAAAGGAAATAATTCTTTGTCTAATTGTACGATTTGAATTTTCAAGTTTTCCCTGCGTAGGCTTAATTAATTAAATTAATAATAATTAACTTTAACAATTTCTTGAGAATGTACAGTTGGGGAAATACAGCGCGGGACAATAAACTTTCGTTAGTTTAAACCTTACTTCTAAATTTCGGTAACTATGGTAATTTATCAACCTTCACATTAAGTGATATGATTCATCATTCCGTTTATAATTAAAAATTATATCGAACAAATATTTCATACAAATAAATCATACTAGTGTAATAATTATTTTTTATTTTACTTACAATTATTATTGCCATGCGAAATAAAATGGAACAAAATAAGAGTCATGCAGCCTTTTGATTGAATTAATGAATGCAAATGTCCGGTCATTGATTGAACTAAGATTTCTGATATACATATTCCACATCCAAAATGTCACATAGTTCTTCCAAAGGCTTCACTAATTTCATTTGATTCACTGGTCGAAAATTTTCTCTTACATTTCCGTTAGAATGACGATACGTTTCCGTTAGAATGACGATACGTTTCCGTTAGAATGACGATACGTTTCCGTTAGAATGACGTTACATTCTTAAGAAGTCAGTTTGATAAGTTATTTCCGACGTTCACTGACAGTAATAAATTAATTAGAAGGGTCACGACCGTCACCAAGGAAACTTGAAGACTTGTCCCGCTTTCTATTTCCGCAGCTGTACTTACACACGGTATTTTTTACTGTGTGCAAATAAAAAACTTCAGTAAAAGTACTGTCGCGAGAAATAAATTTTGATCGTCATTGATTGTCAAATGTTGGCATCCAACTTATATTTTATTAAAAATTAGGTGATTCGACTCTTAATTTTTAATGCTGGGAATAGTCTCTTAAGTATTTAATTTATTTTTGACACTTTCTTGGTAAAACACAATAAACTGAAACGAGAAATTCTAATTTCTAGAATTAGAACTGACGTTTTCATTGACAGTGACGACCAAAATTTAATGCTCGCGACCGAACGTGAAATGTTACCTTCTGCGGGTATTTTTTGGTAGCATAGCCAAGAAATCTCGGAGGTACCACTTGTTTGGAACTGCTGAAATGTGCGAGAAGGTAATATTTAGCAGGGTCAATGGCGCCTTCCTCTGTAGTCGGTATGAACACGCCCACCGATACCACCTCCCTTCATCATCATTGCATTTCGTAATAATAATCACTGATATCGTTTATTAATTATTTTATTTAAAATTTTAATTCACTGAGCGAAGTAATGTGTTGGCTAGATTTCTTTTTGTTTAAATATTATAGACAAACAATATGAGTTGAGGACGGAGTTCCAATAAACATTCACTCGCCATTGGTTAGGTCTCTCATTCCCAATGTTCTTTCTTTCTTACTCGCTTCCCTGAGCGCAACAGGCACTGAGGGTAAACGTCCTAGCTTCCGGGCATCGCATTCCAATAAATAAATAAATAAATCCATTCCGATAAAGACCATGCAAATTATAAGTAACCCTTTACGAGTACCTATTCAGTAAAATGGAACATTCCTTTTACCCGGGGCCGTTTCCCGGCCCACTCACTCCCGCGGCGAATCTAGAAGCTGTAGCTCCCTCATAATGATTTTGGACACTGGGGAAGTCATCCTCTCACGTTGACTTCTTATCTTCGCATGCATTAACCCCCCTTTCACCTGTGGATATAAAACCCACCCCTCCCGATGAATCTTAGCATACCTTACCTCCCGAGCATACGTTCTCAGGATCAGTTGATGTCATCGACTGCGTAAGTGTCAAGCACCACTCCGTACCGGTCCAATGACATCATCATGTCAGACCTTTCTGGATAGCTCAATACTATCACCTGGTCAGGAATGCAATCAAGCGAATTCCCACTCACAATTAATGCAGAATACAGCTAATTGCTTTGACGGTACCGTGCTCTTCATCGGTGCTGCTTGCACACCGTGGCAGGGGCCCCGATACCGTATGCTGGTGCACGGTAGCATTCTCTGGCCAACGCCCCCGGATCGCGTTCCGGACAATATTCTGATACCAGAATACCTCCGCATAACTCATGACTCATGACCCTCACACCGCATTGTCAATCGTGAGAATGTACCACCCTAACACTTCTGCCAGAACATACCATCTCAGGTCATATTCTGCACACACCCTGTAGCTAATGCCCGGCAATACACCGCGGCCACCACATAACAAATCTCTGATAAATCATCGCCTCCTCAAGGCTAATATTTCGTGAACAGCCTCTATCAAATATCCATCACTTATTTTAACCACCTTCGCGAGCACCGGTTATTCCACGTTCACCTACCGCGCTAACGCTCGGGAGACTGTCGTAATCTCTTCCGTTCCTTTGCTGCCAAAACTAAACACGCCCCCATATCATATTACCAAACTAATAACGTAAACAAATATGCTAGTGCTTCAGAGATATCCCGAGAATGCATAAACTTTCGATGTCAACTATCGATGAATAAATCAGAAAATTTATTCACCAATTAAGAGAGCGCCTTAAATATTTTTCCTTCTCCCTTTTCAAGTTTTCTAATCTCGTTTCTAGCTGCGAAAGTATTACTTACAGTACATGGAAGAAAGTAAATGTCAAATTTTTATAAGTCTATTAAAATTCATATGGCATGTGAAAATACAATTTATTTGTACCTCTCTTTTAACATGTTCGGCAACAACGAACCACATCTGACATTCGCAGCGTCTTGAACCGTACCAATTTTTAGTTTTAAAATACTTAAAATTGTAATTACTTGGGATATAGTTACATTTATTTATTTTAATAAACCCAAGCGCATTGTGAACGCGTTTAAAATGTTTTGATTGACTGGATGATTTACATCATTCGTGCATAGGGTCAAGTTAAATACTGATCTATCTGTACCTTCGCGTCGTCATTCAACAGGCGGCCGCGAGAGTTAGACCACCATCCACTCATTAGGTGTGCCAGCAGTTCTCAAACGGTTTGGTGAAAATCTGCCACTGCATTTTTCTCGAAAAGTATTAACTTTTTGTTAAGGACATATGAGTTCAATCGTTGCCATTTATGGTGATGTATGATAGGTTTAAATGTCTGAATACAGCAAACAAACACCCGATATAGTAAAAATAGTAGTAGTAGTAGTAGTATATGTAGTATATCAATAGAAAGACGAAAGAAGAGGAGCAAAAACGGTCAGCGAATTCAAAATCCGTCACTGTAAATTACATTAGGATCAAAGAAGAAGAAGAGGAAACATTCTAAAATTATTTAAATTTTAGCCATGCTCATAAATCTACAAAGAAATCTGATTATATTTTGTTTATAATTAAAATATCTTCACAGTTAATTTACAAACCGTGATGTTGGCGCTTCTCTTCACTTAACACATACTACGTAAGGTTTCACATCATAAAACTTCTTATTAAAACATTTCATTGCATTAATTAGACTGTTATGTTTCGAGGAACGATACAAGCACAAGCACAGACAATCTGCGGCCAGCACAGCGACTGCTTCGGTAATTTATTGTTTTATTTTCATAATGAACACCTGTAGAAACATACCCTCGGCATTATGCGATGCTATCGAGGCTCGCAAAGACGCCCAAAGAAGTTCGGATTTATGACAATCGTGTCAACGTGCGAATCGTGATTCCACTTGCATTCTTATTATTTCTCACAGAGCTATGCTGCTCTGAACTCTAACCTCATGTGCATGTGCATGTGCATAAATTTTACAAGCCGCAGTTTTACATGTTAATCACGATATTGGTTCTATGGAAATTAATTGGCCATGAGGAGGAGAAGAGGAGAGTGATTAATTACTATATACTACATTTTTCCTTAAAACAGCAAAAGATGTAAAACAAAATAAAGTATTAATTTCTTTTTCAGGTGCTTGATGTATGTATCCATGTATCCCTATCCACACCTCGCTTAGCATATTAGCCGTTTACTTTTGGATTTATTACCCAGAAGACAAAAAACTGAAAAAAATTGTTTGGCTTTGTTTTATTTATTTACAACGGAAAAAAACAGATTTTCTATTCGTTCAAATTTGCATGCCCAGGCAGGAAAGTAAAAACAGGAATTTTGCACGAACGATTTTTAGTTTGATAGCGTTTTGTGACATTGAAATGTCAAGTTAAACCTCACAAATTGAAGAAAAATTATTATTTCAGTTTTTTAAACTACGTGGGCTGCTGGAAAATTTTCTGGAATCTAGTAGGTCCAGATTTGTTAGCGTTTATCAACTGTCACATTTGAAAAATTTGACGTTTTTCGCATATATTGACAGTTCCTATCCAAGTGAACTAGTTTTGTTTGTACAGCATTTGTAAAAAAAAGTAATTTTGTGTAAACATGGAAATCTCGCGTGAAAATTTTCGTGCCATGATTTTTTACGATTTCAAATGTGATCTAACGCCGAAACAATGCCTCGATCGGCTTCATTTGGCTTTTGGAGATAAAGCACCATCAAAGAGCAATGTTTATAATTGGTTTGCCAAATTTCAGCGTGCTCTCTCAGTGACGAATTTCGTGAAGGTCATTCATCAACATCTGTTGTTGCCACTAATGTAGATGCTGTGCGTGAAATGCTTGAGCGAGATCGACATGTAAAGTACCGTGAGATTCAAGCATCCAAGCAATCAATTCATATAATTCAGCGTTGAATTGTACCGCTAACGTAAGAAAGATTAATTTCCTAATCGACGCTATTTTGACAATAAATATTATATTATTATATATATTCATTTAAAAACTTTGTCGTCCGAAAAAATGTTGTGTATCACGGGTCCAGAAACTTTTTTTGCGAGATTCGCCTCAGCCCCACAAACCGTGCTCATACTCGCAAAAGTACAGTTTCTGGCCTAGTAATACAAATAACTATTCTAGTTCCAATAGTTACCATAAACGCAAGAAAGTTGATAGTTTCTTGAAAAATCTGTCTCTTGAGAAATCACGTTTCGTTCTTTTCTCCTTCCATAACCTCCCGAATATAACTGTCTTAGTGCATAAACTATTTACTTCTGGACTCATACCCTGCAGACAAAAATCTGAAAAGTTGTTTGATTTTTCTAATTTACTTAGAACGGAGAAAATCCCTTTCCGGTTCTAATGGCTGCCGTAAACGCAATATAGTTTGTACTTTCTAAAAAAATACCTCTTTCTTGTAAAATCACCCCCTTGGTAGACCAAACACATCTGTTCTTTGCTTATTTTCTTAATTTTTTCGTCCATGGTTTGCTTTCTTTCTTTTACGAAGTCTTGGCATGTTAATGATTCCTGAGAAATACAAGCCTAAAAAATTTTACTCCAGTTTAATGCCGTTGCAGTTTGATTCCTTTACCTTTACTTTAAAGATTACGTAATCAATTTCAACCGCGAAACAATGTGATATAAATATAAAGACATAAAAGACCTTTAATATTGTTGGGGAAAAAATGAGAAAAAAGCAACTGATGTTCAAAAAGCAAAATGTTGTATGTGTATTTTGACAACTTGTCGAAGTAAATAAGCAAGGAACATCAAGATAAATTTAGAACTACAAAAACGGAAAGTAATTTGATTAAATTAAACTTATACAAACATCTTAGTTGAAAAGCGGAAAAACAGGAAAGGTTCTAGATATTTAGAGAAACAGAAAAATTTAAGAAAGAAATTTTTTATGAGACAAATTTGTAATAAAATTATTTTTTCTATAGCTTCTAACAACGTTTGTAATATCGAAATTTTACTGTATTTTAACTTCGTACTCAAGATAGATAAGGTCATCAAGGGAACTAAAAATAGCAGAAAAGTAAAAGACAATTTGATTTTTTTTTTGTTGTACGAAGAGATTTTTTTATTGTAAAATTGAAACCGTTCCAGTCCTTTTAAGTTTTACTCTCAGAATTTCTTTTTTTTTTTTTGGTCAAATATTTGCCTGTGAATTTTCTTTTTCATGTATCTACTTATATTTGTTTCGGTCTTCATAAGCGTCATCCTTAGATATGTACAGTGCTTTTTTTAACTGTGGCCATATAATTTACGTGCTAAAAATTTTGCCTCGTGTTAACTTATATTCTGCTTAGAATTTTAAACATTATTCTTTCTAATAATCAATTACATAATTTATTACAAAATAAATATCAGAATAAGAGGCGCATCATTAATTTAATTTTAATTATGTAAAGTTGAAATTATTAAGAACCAAATATGAATCGAGTAGGTAAAAATCAAAAATTAATTCGTCAGACAGATATTTTAGATGACAGCGACTAATTTCTTTCTAACGTTGACCTACTCAATTCACAAAAGAGATGCATCTGTTATTCCGGCAATGTGTAATTTGTAATAAATCATGTAATTAATTATTAGAAACTGAAATTAGCTTACAATTTGGAGCAGTACATAAGTTAACACGAGGTAAAATTTATAGCATGGCCACAGTTAAAAAAGTACTGTATATACAGAATTGGCAAAACTCTAACTGAACGTCTCGAATAAAACATGTGACAAGGAACGCTCTCTATAAACAAAGAAGAAATATTGAAAAACCAACTAGCCAGTGCTGTATGTTTAAATATTGGTCTACTATTACGGAAACCTTTATTTTTTAAATTCTTGACAGTGCCTACCAAAGAGCATAATAATATCAACACAATTAATTTTGTCATTAATTGTAAAAGCAATAAACGTAAACTTAAGTAATATTATAAACTTACGTCCAAATCTCTATTAGAACGCGTGATCAATATATTTTTTTAATTAAGTGACCTATGTTACGGAAATAAAATCGTGTGTCTTTGATTAGTTCATTATTTCAAATGTCAGTTGAACAACATATACCGGGTGTCCCGCGCCATGTGCTCACCCTTCTAGAATCTTTCTTTATTAATCAATTAACCTGAATATTGGAGGCATTAAATTAAACAAAATATGAAATTTTTTGACATACTGCTAGTCGCCATAGGACTTCCGATTTCGCCGGAAGTGATATCAACTTTCTTATTTTAAATAGAATTATATATTTTTACATATTTGAAATCTACGGGTCATTACGAGCCCTAATACGTATCAATTGTTAATTTTGGTTTCCATGACAATGAAGAAAAAACTTTTTTATTTTTCAATGTAGAGAGTTATGAATCGCATTTTTTCGATCTAATGCGATCAAGTGTTTCGAGAAAATCACTCCTTTGATCATATTTTGATTTTTAACATTTTTACAGTATTTGAAATGTTCCTTAGGTCGTAACTCAATTTTTTAAATAGAAACTCATGTGTTTCTTAGCTCAGTTCAACAGAACATTTCTTTCTGAGTACGCTGATACCAAATACGTTATACTTTCTTTGAAAATAATTTAAAATAGAGCATGTTTTATTGAAATTTTACACTCCCTTTATTTCAAATGACTTTCAAAGAAAATATGATGTATTTGGTATCAACGTATTCAGAAAGAAATGTTCTGTTGAACTAAGCTAAGAAACATGAGTTTCTATTTAAAACAATGTGTTACGACCTAGTGAAAATTTCAAATACCGTAAAAATCAAAATACCATCAAATGAGTGATTTTCTCGAAACACTTGATCGCATTAGATCGAAAAAATGCGATTCACAGCTTTCTAGATTGAAAAGTAAAAAGTTTTTTTTTCGTTGTCATGGAAACCAAAATTAACAATTGATACATACTCGGACTCGTAATGATCCGTAGATTTTAAATATGTGAAATGTGTTCCATTTAAAATAAGAAAGTTGATATCCTATGACGACTATCAGTATGTCGAAAAATTCCATTTTTTTGTTTAGTTTATCGTCTCCAAAATTCAGGTTAATCGATTAATAAATAAAGATTCTAGAAGGGTGAGCACATGGCGCGGGACACCCGGTATATAAATATACCTTCCTTCCTTACTTCTGCTAGTTTTCCGAAATAAAGGGATTTTCTTTGTCACCGCAGAATAAAAATCATTGGATGTGTACAGCACTTCAGAAAATTTTGCTTGGAATTTGGCGAAAGCTTGACCAATAGAGTCATTATTTTGCCCGGAGCGAAAATAATCTTCCAAAGTAAATGCTTTCTGTCTATATTCAAGGACTATTTTTAAATTTACTTCTTTAAAATGTAACAGTAAACTCGTATGAACAAAGGTTTAAGTTACAAATACTTGAAGTGTCATTTGAAAAAATGAATTTATGAAAGACATACAATTTTCATTACGTAGGCCATTTGTTTGTTATACTTATACTGTGTATATTAGTAAACTCTTTTTGTTCAAAAAAAATATCTTATAGTATCGCCAATATGAAAGAAAAACATATTTCCTTGGAAAGGTAGTCAATTTGATCACGTGGGTTTTAAAAATCTTATAAAAGCTTATACAGTTGACAATCTCTACTTGACGTTCATCCTGTTCCGCTAATTAATATTTATTATTACGATTCCTCCGTTTACTTTTTATCCGAAAATACTATTAAGTTTAAGTTTGGCACACACTTCTTGCAGGTGATTTCTAGAGCTGGGATTATATGCAAATTGCATATTGGCTTCTAGGACGTGTATGAGCAAAATTTTATTTTTCGGGACATACAAACAATTTTGAATCAAATGAGGTAATTTAAAAGATGTATTTTTTGCATATTTTCGGGTTCTGAGCATATTTTTTTGAAAAAAAATTCATATGAGTGCATATTTCTTAATTTTGTTCAAGTATATTTTTTGAGATTTACTTATTTCTTGTTGAAACTTTGTAAGTGTGCGTAGAATATTTGTAGATAATAAGCTGACAGCCCTCTTCGAAGAAATAAATATATTGCCAACTAATTTGAGCTAGAAGAGCCATAAACTTAGCAATCAAAAAATTGCTGTGAATAGCAAGGTTGGTAGAGCTGGACTGTGTATTAGAAGGTTGCCTTGATCAACGGAGGGGCAGAGGGTGAGCATCTCGTTACGTCACGTCACGTGATAAATTCCATTGGGCATATTAACGAGATTTCTGCCTTATTTGATCAATACGACCACAGAATTGATTCCATTTTTAGTAAATTAGATTAAGCTTTAGGAAACAGATTAAAACTCACCGTATTTACTTCACTGTGACGGATAGAAGTTTCGTGTGACGTCATGAGTTACTTATGCGGAGAGGAAATTTCAAACTGCATATTAAATGAGAACGAGGCAACCTACTAGATGCAACATCACTTTTACCAACCTTGGTGAATAGATAAAACAGCGACATCCTACGTTCGCTTTTTGACCTGACTTTGCAGTAGGATAACAAATTGAAGCGGGTTTGCTACATAATAAGCTACCCTATGCAAGGCGGCCAGGCTTGCTGTCAAAGCATAATTAAAGTTTTAAAAAATTTTGTTACAAATCGTTTTTGATTGCAGTGAAAATCCTCGAGCAGCCTCTGTACAGCTGTTTCAGCCCTATTTGGGGCTTCTTCGGCAGAGATGTATAGGACTGAAACAGCTGTACAGAGGCTGCTCGAGGTTTTCACTGCAATCAAAAACGATTTGTAACAAAATTTTTCAAAAAATTGTAAATAATATGTGCCGAATAATTTGTCCGCCCAGTTTCTGAGTTCATGGCTAATCTAAAATAATTTCAGTTACTTAGTATTCATTGGTTATCGTTTCTCGGCATCCAATCAAATTTTTTTATGAGTAAGAAACGTTAAGGTCGGTCGGTAAATCTTTCTAATGAGGTAGATTTTTTAAAAAATTTTGTTAAAAATCGTTTTTGATTGCAGTGAATCCCTCAAGCAGCTGCGCATATTTTATTTATTTCGGCTTGCATATAATCCCAGCTTTAGTGATATCAGTAATTCATCTAACCCCTCCTATCTGGAGTCAGAAAGCTGTTGCCCACAAAAATTTTCCATTTATTCTGTTTTCCAGTAATTAAAAATTTATGTTTTGTTTTAGAATATCCTGTTTAATTTCTACAATAATATTTGAAACGAGAAATTTTTGGCCGTTTAAAAATAAAGAACACATTCTGTTTTTTAAACAATTTGTGTTCCTATCTAATTTTTCGTATTTTTTTGAAGATGCCTACATCCTTCAAGAAATTGAACTAAATCTTATACGTGAAAAAAATATAGTCTAGAACGGCCGTTATTAATAACAATTACAAAATGATATACGTAACTATATTCTTGTCCGTTATTATGCGTGCACGTGCTCCAATACAGTTCCTTGCACCTTTTTACTTTTGGTTCGCTTCCTCGAGCACATTTCTTTCAAAGTTAATCTGTAAAATCTTCTATTGCCGATACGATCGACATAACAAAAAATAGATCATGTATTGGGTCAAGAACTCGACTATAACCGAGATCAGATAACTTTGAAAACCTGACCATAATAAATTATCGTTTTAATACGACGAAACAAAGACCCTTGAATCAAGATGGTTCTCATCCGCGAATGGCTAATGAATACGGCAAACAATCGACGGTGAAAGTGCGTTTAAGAGAGGCGCACGTTCCCAAAATTAAATACATAAATGCATATGGCACGCAATCGTTAATTTTCTTATGGAACTTGCGACTGTGATTGACGAAAGCACTCCCAATTACAACACAATTTCGCCCGAGTTCAAAAAGAAAGATGTTAAAGCGTGTTGTGTTACACACTTCTTCTCATAAAAGAAAAAAAACTACGAGTATTAGCATAATGATTTTCTAATAGATAGAACTTAGATCGTCCTGCATTTATCACATTCACTAATGATCCATGACATGACAGTTACAGCTGACTGATCTTATCCCAAGTGACTCAGTGAGAAAAAAATCGTTATAAATAGCCGGCTAACGACTACTTAAGTTCGCGTACTACTATTTTTCTTTATTGCTGAAAGGGCAATATCTACATAATAATTATAATAAATTACGCGTTGGAAACAAACGTACCACGGAATCGGAAAATGCAGGGTTATGTAAATGCTGCCTGTTAATTTGCATAATTAATTTAATTACTGCAGGTTTACGTAAATGCAGCGAGTTCGATTTAATCTCAAAAATCGAAAAGCACTAAAACAATACGAATGGAAAGCTGAGATTGCGCTTCTTATTGTGCAATTAGAGCGTATTCAGTTAAATGAAATTTATATTATGTTAATAGAGCGTATTTAAATATTCATGATGATATTGATATTTCCTACAGTACAATCAGTAGTAATTATAAGTAGTGTATAGTATAAGTAAGTAAGTATAAGTAATAATAATAATACTAAATAACTTTATTGTGCAAATCATAAAATAATACAAATAAATACTATATGTTTTATAAATTAATTAAATCATAAAACTGTTGTAAAGAAACAAAGAATATGCACAATCGCAAGACGAAATTCAGATTCAGCACAAGCTTCTCTGCTTTTAAATTTTACCTTGAGTAATAAAGATGCTTAAATATGATATATGAGAGTGCTTAAATTAGGAAAACTTTAATTTAATTTAAACTAAGCCTATTAAAGCTATATAACTATATAAAAGATTATTATTACGAAATTGTCATATTAACATAATATGTGTACACACAGCGAAATTACGAATGGAAGAGAAGAATAGCCATTAAGAAAAAGAATTATTTTAAGTAGCAACCTACATACTGGGTGTCTCATAACGTACGGAGGAAATTGAAAGGGCAGCTAGATAAGATCAAATCTAAACTTTCTTCTCAATAAAGTTTTGGTAAAAAATCAGTAACTAAAATGTTACAAGAATTTAAAGTGAAATTACTTAAGAAAGAAAAGTTACTATCTGAAGTAATATTTTGCCTTTTAAATTCAAATTTGGGGTACTTAAGTGTTAATTGAACACTGCTTTACGTGAAATAACAATCGAGAAAAATGTAGTCACATAAAAGTTACGGCTATGTCATTTTTTCTTTTAATGCCCAAAAACGAATTTTCGTGTTGATGTGCACCGGCTACTAATTAAAACAAGACTAGGAAATAGATTCACATAGACATTTTATGTATTGTGATTTCGATAAATTTAGAGTTTATTTAATAATAAAGTTTCATAATTGAAGTTTGTTCTTGTCCGATGAAAATAGTAAGTACAAAGTTTTTTTAATCTCAAACCGGACAGAAAAATGAAGGGAAACACACTCAACGTTTCGCTATAGATTTATAGCTTCGTCAGGAGTGAAAAAAAGTAAATGTGTTTCCCTTCATTTTTCTGTCCGGTTTGAAATTAAAAAAACTTTGTACTTAATAAAGTTTCAGTTTGTGAAATAATTTTGATTAATTAAAAAAGCTATAGGTGAAAATTAAAGAAGAAATTAAGAAAGTTAAACTGCTGTAACTTTCTTATTATTGGGTTTTGGTCGAAAGCGAATTAAGAAATAAATTTTCTTTTGATCTCCTACAGCTGCCCTTTCTGAGACACCCAGTATGTCAATTAGTTACGAATAGCATATTTTTTAAGTGTAATTTGGAAGCGGCTGTATTTAAACGTTTAAATTCTTCAGGTAAGTCATTGTATTTGGAGAAAAAGGCATGTGTAAATGATGTCTCATAAATATATATAGGAGAAATATATTTTGCCCGGTTCAAATTCTAGTGAAGCAGGCAATATAAAATATTAGACCGTAGCGTGTAAGCAAACGCGAGGGCTGCGGAGACAATTAACGCCGCTACAGCAATGGTGTTTCTCAGTATAACAAAAAACAGAGCAATATTGCCGCAATAAAAAATTACAGTTGTATAATCAACTCTTCTTGTTTAAATGTGTAAAGATTTTCAGAGTAATTAGTTGACCAGTTGCACCTCGACCGGCGGACTTTATTGCGACATTGCGTCATATAGTAAGAACGCCGTAAATTATTTTCACGGTCCCATTACACAATGTGCCTGTTCGATACATTTTTTACGGCGCTACTGAAACGATGGCGTGTACTTATTCAAATCCTATGCTTACTCATAAAGTGATGTGGTGGTGGTGATATAAGACCCTGGAATCTGATGGTTATATTATGCACGTCAGATCGAAAACGTATTTTATTGTACAAATACGGCGGAATTTTATACAGTATAACTTTATGAAACAGATTTAAAGTTTGAAATTCTCTCCAATTTTTCATGTTCAGCCAATTTATTTCCTTAAGTGTGTGAGAAATTCGATCAAATTTTCTTATTCCATAAATTAACCTTAAACAGGAATTTTGTAATTTCTGAATAAGGTAGATATAATCCTAGGCTGTATGATATACTGAAGTGCAATAAGTAAATTGGGAGAAGACAAAGCTTCACATAAGTTTTTTTATATCCGTATTTAAGACAGGAAAGACAGGAAAAATTTTCTTTAAAAAAAGATAAGCATTACTAATATATTTAGCGATCTGCCAGTAATACAAATGTGAATGATATTTGAGAGATTATCACAGGATTTCTTTTTACCAAAAAGTATGACTTTAGATTCGTTTGGATTAAGTTTCAGAGAATGATTCTGAGTAATCGAAAACAAATCCCCAAGAGCTGTGTTGATTTTCAAATTGGCAGCCTTCCAGTCAACATGTTCAAAGGAATAGCACAGCTGAGTATCGTCAGCGTAAACATGACCAGTACAATGTTTTAGTACACACAGAAATTTAAAGGTATAACAACAAAATAAGATAGGTCCAATAACATAGCCTTGTGGTACACTTTCATTATGCTTTAACAGCAAGCATGGCTGCATTGCATGGGATGACTTATTATGTAGCAAAGTAGCTTCACTTTGTCAATCCTAACGCTATATCTGGTCAAAAAGCGATAGTAGGATGTCGCTATTTAAGCTGTTCGTTGAATATATCAATGCTATCAATAAAAATGTTTGTCTTTGATTAATTGGTAAGTCTGGAATATATCAGGGTATCGCTGACATATTCCAGTCGCTCATTGTAACATGGTGAAGACACCAAAGTTTCTTGTACCAAACAGTGATCAATCCCCTAGTGAATCAGACTTCCAATTAATATTAAACTGGTCACCTTTACAGTTAATTAGGGGTTACCTTTTCGATAACCACGTCGAAGAATAGGATTAATCAAGAAAAAGGATACGTTAAAGGAAGTAACATCCTCGAAGACTTAACTACCACTACCATTCAAATATATCAAGGTGGATGGACAAGGATCTAATAATTCAAGACACGTCTTATTAGTCTTCAGTACTACTATGAGAAATTAGGACATGTAAATGAAAAAGAAGAAAAAGCTGCGTCCATTCATTCTATACAGCCTCAACTTCTGCGCATTTTGTCGTTCAGATGAACAAAAAAAAAAGGTGACTCGACTCGACTTGAGGCAAAAGAAATACAAACTCGATGGTTCCTAAGTGATGCAATAATATAAACGAACGTATTGTCGAGATTATAATTTCTTCTCGTATATTTAAATTGAATTTGCTACACTGTGAATTTAGATTTAATCTACAAATCAAAAGACAAAGAATGAATCGGAAGATAAACGGAAGAACGATTTGAAGAGGATCAAAAATAAAGTGAACAAGGATCTCATTGATTAGGCAAATCATCTGTGTTTCAATATTGCCCATGATTTTATCCTGATTTAGGATAATGAAAGAGGTGTAATAATTTTGTAGTTCTTCTTCTCTTGGATCTTCTAACAGAACCTCTCTTAATAGTCTGTTTTCTTCTTCGTGTCTTCAGTGTTGTCTATTATTCTATTTATTTTTGGTTACTTAACCCGTTGATCCTTTCGACATTTCCCTCTTCCGTTCTTGCTTTTACTAGTATTCTTCTGATCGTCTTCTTTTCCCATCATTCAAAATATTACTTGCAAACTATTATTTTATTTATTTTTGGTTACTTGTTCGGTTCATCCTTTCGACATTTCCAACTTCCTTGCTTTTTTTTCAATTTATATTCTTCTGAATGTCTTCTTTTCTCATCACCTAAAATATTGTTTTGACTTCTTGATTAAAATTCATATTTCTGAAATTTATTTTAATCTTATCAAATGACTCCTGTTGAACTATTTCAGCTTCCTATGGATCTCCTTCTCGTCTTCAGATTTGTTATCATATCAATTTCTACTTTTTCAAATTCAATTTCTTCTTATTGCGTGGTCAGTACACTTTTTTACCTTTCTGCTAAGCTCCTATTCTCATACATTTCTTTTTTTCATTTATTGGTTGGCCAATTTTGTATATGTGAGGATGGCCTTCAACGGACTGCTTCTCTGGCGAAGTGATTGATGCGGTGCTTGATTCGTCTCTGTGGTTCGGTCGTAACACTTCAGAAGGCGGTCGAATCCAAGAGGACGCTCTTCTTGGATGGTTGAGTGTTCTGGTGCGGTGAGTTACTGGAGGTTGCAGTCTTAGCGAGCCCGATATTGCGGACTTCGTAGGCACGTACTTGGCTGGCGGACTGTTCGTGCAAACAGCGTTAGTGTGTACGTATAGAAGTGTGGGCGTTCGCCTGACTACAGTATTTGAGCACGGTTCGAATGTATGCACATAATAACCAGACTACATTAATAGAGCGCGGGGCCATTGTGCTTGTATGTCTCATTGCGTCGGAAAGCGCCAGACGTATTGTATGGTGAGTAGCTGCCAGTTTATGTTCTGAACAAAAACTTATTTGAAATCGCTTTTGCATCGGTATTTATATTCGTCAGATCTGGAGGGAAATTGATAATTCTGCATCATCGTCTATCACCTTGACGTCACTCCTTCTGTCAGTTTGACATTATTTGAAAACTGTCAGATTGACGTCTGTCACCTTGACGTCACTCCTTCTGTCAGTTTGACATTATTTGAAAACTGTCAGATTGACGTCTGTCACTTGACGTTGCTCTTTCGGCTGCTAGATGACGGATAAAACCCTATATATCTAAGGCACTCGATCTCTGTCTAAGGACACAGGTACTGCCATCATATGTTTTTTGACACGCGACAGTGGGTATTTGACCTTGAACGAATGGGTTGTCAAAATGACAAACTGGAATATTTTAATTGAAGTTTGTTCTTGTCCGATGAAAATAGTAAGAACAAAGTTTTTTTAAAAAAACTTTGTACTGGAATATTTTACGTAAATAAAAACGAAAAAGGACGCAAAATTGTTTAAATTTCCATTTAATTGAAACAAAGTATAAATTTATAATAAAGCTAAGCGACTACGAGGCGCTATGACACAATAAATGGGAAAGTTCTGACTAAAAAGTATCTTTTTTGTCGGGTATTACAACAGGTTTTTAGACTGGGTCCTAAACCTCATTTTTATCTTAAATGTTTGTGGAATTCTCTAAATCCAATTATTTTCCAAGTCCCGTTATCCAGAACTTAATAGCTTACCTATGGAACATGAAAAATTACAATTAGTCCACAATTTTTAATTTCAAAGTTAACAGCTAAATTACTGAAACTTCTATTTATATTGTCAACCGTTTAAAGATTTATGCTTTGAAATAGTTTCGGGATTTAAGTAAACTTAATATCTTACTTGGAAAGCTTCTAATATGCTGATGATGCTTTTTCGGTTTATTGTGTCATATTCGCACCGTTAACGTCTAGATTTATTGAACAGATAAAATAGCGACATCTTACTATCGCTTTTTGACCTGACATTGCAGCAGGATAGACAAATTGAAGCGGGATTTGCTCCTAATAAGTCCCCCATGCAAGGCGGCCACGCTTCTTCAGCAGAGACGTAGCTCTAAAAACTTTCATTATGCTTTGACCATAATGAAAGTTTTTAGAGCTACGTCTCTGCTGAAGAAGCCCCAAGCAGGGCTGAAACAGCTGTCCAGAGGCTGCTCGAGGTTTTCACTGCAATCAAGAACGATTTGCACAAAATTTTTCTAGATTTATTGTAAACATATTCCTTGTTTATTGTAAACTTATTCTTGTCGTTAATAAAATAGAAATTAAAATGATTTTCGTTATATTTGCGTTCTGATTTACACAAAATATTCAGTTTGTCATTTTTGACAACCCGCTTGTTCAAGGTCAAATACAAACTGTCAAGTGTCAAAACCATATGATGGCAGTACCTGTGTCCTTAGACAGAGATCGCCGTATACATGGCTGTTAACTTATTGTATTTATTCAGATGGTTTGCGTAATGGCTTTTTCCAACATATTTATCTATATTCATCTCAAACTCTCGAAAGGATTCACTTTTTATTTTTATACGTGTTGTACACTTAAAAGCATGTTTGTCAGTTAACTTTACGATACTTCAAATTCCCCAAAATTTTAATCAATTTTGTACTTTTACTGAGTCGTACGCTTTTTGAAAATTGTAAGCGACATCACTTTTATCTTAAAAGGAATAAAAAATTCAAATTAAAAACAAGATCAAAACTTTGAAATTTCTTGACGCAAACAACATAAAATAAGTAAACTTTTAGAATTCTTTAAAACAATTATTAAGAAAACCAAGTGATTGTATCTTAGAAGTAAATTATTTTGACTTACTGGCAAAGAAAAAGAAAGACAAATAACGTAAATAAATCCAAATTAAACATTCATTTTCTTGAGTTAGGCTATTTGTTTTCGCCCGTGAGCCTTAACAGTTTTACTTTCCTTATTCTTCCTTCGCAAACTAAACAAAAACCAATTTATCAAGCGAGTTGATTACAAGAACACGCCCCAAGCAATTTTACCATGTGTACAGTTATTAAAATTGAACTTTTTCTCCCGCGTTTCACAAAACGAAAAAGTTTACTTGAATGCATTTGACACCCACGCCCGAACCTACTTAATATAAGCTCCGCACGTAATCTACTTATTAAAATGACCAAATTTGGTGGGATAACAAAAATACCAAGGGGATCGGCCGTCTAGTTAAAATGATATCATTATTTTTTAAGCCCATGTTCGAATAAGTAGTGATTACAATTTTTTTAAGTGTTACGTATAAGTCGTACACGACGGCGTAGGCGAGGATCCTGTATAAAATAATGCTTCGATGTTGTAAAAACACTCTTAGCATAATCTACGTATAAATCGTCGAATTTTAATTCCTCTTAAAGGAAAACTTCATAAAGCACCGATTAATATAAATAAGGTCGAAGTAAAACGAAAATTTCTCACGGCCACAAAATAAATGTCAGTATACAGTAGATCGGCGATATAGTACCGGTGGGTGTCTCGTTGTCCCGGAATGCACCGGGACAGGACAACTCTCCGAAAATGGACATGTCATTTCGACCAGTTGAAAGATATCCTGCGTCCAGGATCAAGAGTTTAGATTAGAGGTGTGCTCATCTTGTGTTTTAAAATGAGAACGAGAAAGAACCCATTGTTGAACGCTGACTTGGAGATACGAAGAAAAATTATGGGAGGCGATTTAAAAAGTGCCGACGTTTTCGTATGATGTGCACTACATCACGTCTTGATTTTGCCGACGGGTGTACATGTATCAAAACAGAATTCAGATTTATGTGACAGATTGCGAATGACGAGGAATTTTGCCGGACGTGCTTCGTCACAGAAATTTTTAAATTAATGCAAATCATCTGCTATAATTTTAATTGTATCCCTTCTGCCACGGTCTGAATCCGAACACGTTTCAATTAAAAAAAATAAATCTTTTCTTTATGTTCCTTATTAGAAAGAAACAAGACAAGCAAATGCACTGCAAGAAAAGAACTACCTAGCAACAAGTTTCATAAATTGAATATACAGTATGTCCACAGATTTTCTGCAATGGTAGAATGACATGTAATTTTGGTGTGTTTTTCTTTCAACGGTTTTAAGCATTTCCTTTGTTAAAAAAAATTGAGAAGCCGCAATTAAATTGGCCTTATAAATTACACGAAAATTTTTATTAGTTTTTAATATGGAGAAAAATTATTCAATGTAATCCTCATCCAGCTCTACGCACTTTTCTACCCTGTATCTAAATTCAGTATTCGTATACACGTTTGTTAACGTTTCAACTTCTATCTCACTACATCATTACCGTTGGTATTCTTTCATTTAAAATTTCTGAATTTGTACCGTGACCAATGCATTGGTGTAAAATATCTGATCCATCTTCCAAACAAATGGTCATCAAGCTACCCTTTAATTAAATTTGTGGTATGTGCTGGACATCCATTCTGTTGAAAATAAATGTTTTCCAAACTCACATCTGCCAGTGACGGCGAAGCAAAATTTTCTAACATTTGCTAATAACTGAATTGATTCAAAGTTTCTTCGAAAAAAATAAGGGCTAATAATTTTGTCATTTCCCATAACTTTAACTAGAGGTATTAATTATCAACAAGAGCTTAAGGAATAAGTTTCATTAATCATTTTGACAGATCCGGATAATGCGATAATTCTGAATGTAATTTGAACTTAGACAAATTTTTGAGAGTAAGTAAGCATTTTTTCTGTATGGAAAGCCATGAACGACGCAGTTCGTGAAATTTTCTATAAAGAATAACTTTTGTTCCTAAAACGTAAAATAAAAAAGTTTTTCCTCTATTGCAGAAAATCCGTCGACACAGTGTATTTTATACAATGGTATAGAAAATTATATGTGGCGAAAAGCTAGAGTATTAAAAATTGTTCTTTAGGGCTTTCTTATTTATCGATAAAATCACGATAAATTTCAAAATTAATTTAGATTCAAATTTTTTATTATAACTGTTAGGCGAACTTCACAATGTCAGAGTTTCCACACCACACCGCGTATAGTGAAACAAAAGGAAAACAGATTTTATTTTTCGGTAACGAAGGATCATTCTCTATTTCTATTCTATGGCGAAATGTACAACATATTCCTTTTTTGCAATTGATTTTGGCTTCCTCCTCATTTCAAAATCCCTACAACCTAGAAATAAAACTACTTTCTAACAACCACGTTAATAAATAAATTACATGCAAAAAAAATGTTCCGTTCATTTTTATAAACAAAAAAACTTCAATAAAATATACTGAAAGATTTATTATACTGTTGAGTGAGTTACGTTGGTTTTACCTGTTTTAGAACGATGCCTATGTATACTAAATATCTGAAACTTACTGTTACGATCTTACGAACTTCACATTGGAAAATCCATTAAAACGCAAAGGATCACCCACACAAATTTTTGTTTAATAAAAAATGTAAATTTATGTGACAGCGTTTATTTCTTGTCCTCCGAAATTTTATTCGTCCACGCTTCATATCATTCTCATTTATCATTTTTAATTTATTAACACATTTCTCAACTAAAGTCGCGTTAATTTTCCTACAAGGTGTGTCTTTGTAGCATAATTTAAGGAGCTTTTAAAACCAAGTGATTATGTAATTGTGTATTATAAGCAGAAATGCTTTAATGATGTTCTGAAATTTCCAACTTAATTGATTGAATGAAATTATTTTCAAACAGATGGTATTCCTATAAAAAAAGAAGTAGATTATAAATAGTTTGAGGTAGAGAAAGGTAAGATTAAATCAGAGAGGCTGCAAATTCACAGAGAAAATTAAATAATAGCATTCTCTCCTGAGTTGTACATAATATATGCCATGCTCACATAGTAAAATCGATCTTTTCATGAAACAGATATCCACTTTCCATTAAACGCACCCTCTTACTCTATTGTCATCCATCCACTTGATGAAATTATAACCACTTTCAGAAACAACATGAAAAGTTGCTCCGTTTCATGAAAAGGACAAACATCCTGTGCTGATGGTGAACACAGATGATAATACAGCAAGTGCACGCGTTTCATAAAATGGATATCCGTTTCACGAAATGATCAATATCACTATGTGAGCACGATATACACAATATTTTATTCACGACTGGGAACAAAAGGATCGCAAGAATCCAAATTAGGAATAGAGAAATTGTAACACATCACTTTTGGGAATTCAAGTCTTGGAGATTAGTGACCTTGGGATTCATTATTTGACAAAACAAACTTATATTTACGTGGGCTACTGGAAAATTTTCTGGAATCTAGTAGGTCTAGAATTGTTAGCGTTCATCAACTGTCATAATTGAAAAATTTGACATTTTTCGCCTACAATTCTATTGACAGTTCCTATCCAAGTGCCATGATTTTTCACGATTTCAAATGTGGTCTAACGCCGAAACAATGCCTCGATCGGCTTCATTTGGCTTTTGTAGATGAAGCACCATCAGAGAGCAGTGTTTATAATTGGTTTGCCGAATTCCAGCGTACCTCTCTCAGTGACGAATTTCGTGAAGGTCGTCCATCAACATCTGTTGTTGCCACTAATGTAGATGCTGTGCGTGAAATGCTTGAGCGAGATCGACATGTGACATACCGTGAGATTCAAGTATCCTTTGAACTTAAAATTAGTAAATAAAACAGAATGGTAATTTTAACAAATTGATTAAAGAGAAATACTAAGAAAATAATACAAAAAATAACAAAATAACAACTACAAGATAATAATAAATCTTTGGTAATTGCAAAGGAACAAGGAAACAAAAAGTCTACAAAACAATAAAAAGATAAAAAGGGGGAGAGAGAGAGACCAAGATTGATCTATCGATTACAGTGATTAGTTTTTAAGAGGTATGTTAACTCACCAAACTGAATAGAATTTTCTTCTCGTAATCCAAAATTTTAGAAGGCACAATAATTTTATATAAAACAAATGAAAGACTTTGCTCGAAACTAAACTAAAAAACACTTCGCGGGAAAAGCTTTTTCCTTCTGTTCACGAGATTCAAACGTAGGGACTTAGAGAAAATTACTGAACTTAACAAAAGAGAATTAAATCTGAAATTTAATTTAGAATTGCCCGGTACGAGAAAGAGACGCAAGCTTTTTTTTGAAGCTGAAGAACTTCGCCGATTAACTAACTGTTAATTCAAGTTTTAATGTTTTTTATGAACTATCTCGCGATCTCCCCCCCCCCCCCCCGCGTACCTGCAACGTGCTTCTACCCTAGACGCTTCCAACAGTTAGTTTTTCCGAGCTTCCCACTGGCTTCAGACCAAAGCCTGGGATGCTGAATCGACAGAACGTTCTAGATTAAACAGAAAATGAAACATAAAGATTTTATAAAATGTCGTATCGCATTGAATATGCGAAAGGACTGTCTAAGCAGATCCCCCAGTACTTATCATCTACTTGATACAGAAATGAAATGAAATTTTGTTTTTACTTTATACGTATTGAAGTTTTCGAATTCTTACAAAAAGATGAACGCAACGAGAGGACCGACATTAAATTTATTATCTTCACAATAAAAAAAGTCTACGTATAAGCGTATCATCATTATACACGTAATGAAAACCCTCAGGGAGTATATCTTCCCTTCTGTCCCCTAGGGAGAAATTTCTGTCATGATTTTCGTGTCACACTTTCTGCTCCCATTTGTGTATAAATACTATTATCTATCTGGAAATATTTAAGTGCAATAAAGTCATTTCTTTACATTAATTTATACAAAATATAATGACATTTTTTCTTAGTAATTCTGCAGAAAAAATAAATTTTTCCGGATATTTACATCCAAGGTGTAATTCATTCTTTGACGCTTTGTAAATCTTACAGTGTATAAATCCTTGCTCGTGTTTACATATCTAATTGCTTTCACCTTGCCATTTTCCGCTATAAGAAACAGGCTTTTACATTCATCTTGCGCACACTTCTTATACTTTTTCCAATCTTTAGATCTTGATTTCATGCCAAATACTTAAAATGGATTAAATTTCTGTCCTTAAGCTGCAGTTTAATTTTTAAACAATATCTGTTTTACTATTTCAACTGTATCGTCTTCTAGTTAAATTATATGACATTTTTCAATTTAGCTTTTGTTTTGCCTCCCAGTTTACTGTACGAAAGTGACATGCACTGCATAACAACTCGAATGAACTGTTATTAAAAATACTGTTTGAAAAAAATAATATTAATATGATTAGAATGTCAAAACATCTGTTACTTTACTGTTAATTTAAACATACAAATTATGGAACTACGAACTGCGAGTAAGTCGTAATTTTAGAACCGTTACTCGTACATAAAATTAGATGACGAACACGAATTATTAAAGCATTTCCTTGCCGGAATAGGTAAGGTTGCGGTGCGCTTGATACTCTCTCGCTTACAGGATATCCTTTGAGAAAAAAAAATAGCAAAAAGTTGTTACGTATTAAAGTTGTTCAATTTGTCCTTGTACAATATTAAATTTAGCTTGGCAAAGGTAAGCCTATCAAGATTACTTATTTTTTTTTCTTTTTTGTTCAAGTTTAAAATTTTTCAAAGCTTAGAAAAAATACTAAATAAATGAATAAATAGAAAAGCTTATTTTACAAGAAATGTATTTATTTTATCTGAATTATATGTACGATTGTATGATTTAAAATTAGTTACAATTATACAGAATGTTCCGTGTGGTTGTGCCAGACCAAAGTTGTGTTTTTTTTTAATGGAACGTACTGTATATTATGGTTTATTTCGATTCGTCTCTAAGAGTAGATAAATTTATTATAAGGATACTATGTACCTAAACCTAATATTTTTTGAGATATTGACATTTCGATGTAAAAAAAATGCTATTATTTGATGTTTTACAGATTAGATGTCTATTAAAATTCGGCATTTAAATTTTACAGTAACGTTACATAATCTCTATGGAACAGAAAACAATTTCCATCTCGAACATATTCCTATTATTTTACACAGGATGATTCATAACTCCGATGTTTATTTTACTCGGTTAGTTTAAATTGAACACTCTATATTTTATTGCTGAATTTAATAGGTCTTTGATGAAGCTTTACAATGATATAGGGTTCAGTATGTGTTACACAACAAGCCTACACACACAGTAAGATGTCAAATTTGTACACCGTGGAATGTCGTTTAATTAATAAAAATAATAATAATTTATTGACCGGGGGGGGAGTGGTTTAAGAGGTGAAGAAGTTACCCCTTTAGTTCTTGAGCCGAAGAGGCCGTTGTAGATATGATGAGGTATTGGAACTTATTATAATTTAAAAAATAAGTAAATAGTAACTGGTCAAAAGGTTTCGGATCAGTGGTTTTATTAAAAAACCACTGCTCTTCCTCCGAAACCTTAGGAACTAAATTAAATTAAACACAAAAAAATCGAATAATGAATGAATGAATTAGTTACTATTATCAAAATTGGTTGTGGGTTTACGTACCTGCGTATGCAAATGGATTACGTGTGATCACAGATCGTATTCGAATTCAAATTAAATTTTCAGTTGCAGATTGCATGTCGGGCACAACCGTAGTGAGCAGTATGCATAATATACGAGATTATAAATTAAACACCTCCTCGACAAACTTAAAAAGCTTGGAGAAATTCGCTCCAAAAAAAATCGAAAACGTTTTATTAATTTCTTTTTCAAAAACAGAACTTCATCAAGCTCACTTGGTCATTTAAACAAAAAAAAACATTAATTTTAAAAGTTGCAATTTTTTGTACTATTTTATTGATTTGATGAATCATTTAAAAATAAATTTAGATTCAATGGCACTAAAAAGACGCACATACGACGGCACTTTTTATTACCTTTCATTGTGTTTGCATTCATGTCCTTTTTAATATTACGCAATACTACGTGCCTTTCCTCTTGCAAATTCTGAATTATAACACCACCGGAAATGTCACCTCACCATGACTCCATCTACAATTTATTATGCCTATTTTTGTCACCTTACAATAAACAGTATATTTAACTGCAGATTAGATATCCTATAATTAGCACAATACCAAAAGTCCTCTAGGATGTAATACCACCACGAGCGCTGTATTATTTGCTATAGTTCTGTCTCGACACCTGAAAGAGAAGTGCAAAATATCAATGTGCAAGAAGAAACGGTATTTCATTCTTCAACACGAGATAACACTAAAGTATTTCTCGCAATTGCGTGCATGCTCCTAGCGCCCGCGTTACTACCTATTAAATTCAATAATGAAATAAATGAAGCTGCGTAACCACAACACACACACAGATACACATCAAATCGAAAACAAGTCAGGAAACAGGAAAAATTTGAAATATCAAAAATCCAATTGAAAGTATCGTCAAAAAGCCTTGAAAAATTTATTCAATGGTTTGTAAGAATTCGCATGCGTGTACAGTTTTTACCAGTTTTTCTCTTTATAAATTGGGTATTTTTTTAATTTTTTAAATTATTTGCAATATGTACAGTTTCGAAAAAAAACCTGTCAATGCATTGCAAAATTTGAATGTAAGCTTCACAATGTGCTAACGGCCTTATTACAGTTGATGTGACCTTTCGTTTCATTTTTTTGCTAATTTAAAATCTACTTAATCAGGCAACGCTTGCATGGATTTCAGAAGTCCTCCAACCATGATTTACCATATTTTTTAATAACAAAAATAATCATTTTATTCTTAAGTAATATTAGCCTTACAAGAAAAATGACAAAGTGATGAGGAGGTGAAGTCCAACTCAGCAATTAAATGTAAATTGTTCCTTTTAATCCGTAATGAAGAAAAATAAAATCATTAACAGTAAGCAATTGAAGACCTACATGGAAAAACATTGTAGCCAACATTTTTACCAAATCGACGGTTTCAATGGAATACGGTAATAACTGGCCTAAGGAAGAAATGGTTGGCAGATTATTTCCCGGTAAAAGGGAATATTGAGAAGCAATTTTCCACCGCGAAACACGCTGCCAACCATTTCCTTAGGCCAGATATTATAGTGTTCCACTGAAATCGTCGATGTGGCAAAAATGTTAGTTACAACGTATTTCCAGGGAGGTCTTTTAATCGCTTGTACACGATTGTCCGTGATCGATCAGTGGGGCTGCAGCCTAACAGAGAAAATCAATTTATTCTCCGTATATGACCGTTTCTTTTTACTTTGGGCCGTACTTTATTTTCGTTGTAATTTGATATAATTTGATTCAAAGAATACTTATTAAGATTTGTTCTCACCCCAAAAGCTTCTCTTCATATGTCTGTTTGTATAAGTTTCAGAAATGCTTTGTACATATAAATAATACACAAATGACAAGTAATTTACTCTGAAATAATTGTTTTCCCTATTAACCACTTCATTTGTCTCAAGTATTTTAATCTGTTTTATTTTGCCTACTTGCCTACTTTAAATTTGCACCCCTTCACCACAACCAAGCAAGCACTCCACGTATAATGATTCTTCTTGTTCTTTAAACCACTATTGACTAAAATGAAAGTCTTCTATCGGTATACGTTCTGTTTAGAACGCGCTGTAGGCAGCGTCTCCAAACTAGAAGTTTTAAATTCTTACATGGAAACCTGCTAACGTTAAATTCGAGGTCTAACCCACCTTCTGTAACAATAGTTGCCATTATGTTCAATTTCTGTAACATTTTTGTCGAATTATTAATAAACTAATACAGCTTACGTAGTACATCAACAATGTTGCGAATGGTTCATCCCAAAGTGGCCAGCGTTTGGGAAAATCTTTGAAAAGTTTGTTTTGGGAACCAGCCGTAAGGTTTTATCCAAAGGAAAAAAATGTTTGTCATCATTGATTAAAACGCGAAGGAGGACAATCAGAACAGTTATAGTGCTTTTATTTAAAAAATAAATGTTAAAATTTTATCTTGTTTCATCATATGAATGCAATGCATTGAACCATTGATCATTTTTTTTAAGTAAACATAGGAATATTTACATTGTACGTTCAGAGTTAGAAAAGCACTCATGGTATCTTGTATACGTAAGGAAACCTCGATATATGTTTTTCAATTAGTCGTAACTTGACTTCTTTCTACGTTTCTAAATTGAACCTCAACACAAGATGTTGTATAGCCAGAGATATTAAAATGATCAGCATTTGAGGAAGTTTATTATTGAAATCACTCGACACATTTTCTCCACAGACACATGTTAAACGAGACTGTGCCAGAGCAATCATCATTTACACATAGCTACACTATTCAGTTCTAGCTATACTTTTTACTAAAATAGTAAAGGAGACTGTGGTTTAAGAGATAATTGAAATTAACCTCCGCCCACAATAAGTTTTATATCCGTAGATACGTATTTCGGCAGCTAAGCTGCCATCTTCTACTGTCTTCTTCAGTAGAAGATTGCAGCTTAGCTGCCGAAATACGTATCTACGGACATAAAACTTATTGTGGGCGGAGGTTAATTTCAATTATCTCTTAAACCACAGTCTCCTTTACTATTTTAGTAAAAAGTATAGCTAGAACTGAATAGTGTAGCTATGTGTAAATGATAAGTTTTATATCCGTAGATACGTATTTCGGCAGCTAAGCTGCCATCTTCTACTGTCTTCTTCAGTAGAAGATTGCAGCTTAGCTGCCGAAATACGTATCTACGGATATAAAACTTATTGTTGGCGGAGGTTAATTTCAATTATACTTTTTAGGTATTTTTAAAACATTGATCTTGATTGAGTTTCAATACAAATTATTATACAAACAAGTATGATCCCGACCGATCAGCTTTTGTGAAGATCTTTTATATTAATTGGACTACTAATGAGTCGATTGTACAATGGTGATTTTCGAAAAGAAGTCTTCTATAAATTGGACTATTAATTAATTAAATGTACAATGGTGCTCAAGTAGAACTAATCTTCAGAATGCAAATCGTCCGGTGAAGAAGTGGCATTATAACACTTTTGTCTTTAATACAGAGAATTGGAGAAATGTCAGTAGCTCACTAATTATCTAGGAACGCAGAAGTTCATAATTTCTTATTTTTTACAATTTGTTAGCAATCTGTAAAACTACTGGATGGTTCAGTGTTTTTTCCTAATCCGAATTGCAGAGGATTAAATTCTCCCAGACAACCACTTTTTTATTTTATTTTTTTTATTTAAAAGATGAATACAATTGCTTCCAAGGACTTTTTATGGTTGATAGATTTATCTCTTCTAAGAAGTTCCTGAAGACAGTTTTATCCAAATTGGTTTCCAAGAATAGATAGGAGGAAGACCATGCCTAAGTTTTAATAATTCCTTGATTTATTTCAATTGACAAAATTACACTTAAGATAGTTAAACAAGAAGAGTCAAAATATGTTAATGTATTGAAATTTCTGATGTTTAGTTGATAAAAACGAAATTTGATTTTGATAGAAACGTATCAAATTAAGCAAAGCAAGATTCAATTCAATACAACTTGATTTAGAACCAATTTCATAGTGAAGTTAAAGAAAATTTTAAATTTAGAGTCACTCAGCTGTTAAAACAAACGTGAAGACATTGAGTCAGACCACATTACCATCATCAGATTGTGATTTCACTTTTACATCCCCCTTTAATTCGATTATGAAACCTGGAGTTATAAACATTTAAAAGCCACTAATTTAAAAGTTTAATATTAGAATGAGTATCTCATTTTCGTCTCAAAAATTTTAAAATAATTGCCGGCTGCAACCATTTTTTCAAAACCGAATTTAAAAGGCGAAGAACTCTTGAGAAACAAAAAACGCACGTCTATAATTAAAAAGACCGGTAGTTTTTGCTTGTCGTCGACAAGTCTGAGTTATTTACGGCCCTGCTACTGTGCGAGCAACTTCCATGGTTATTTTGCTGCGGCTTATAACTCTTGGGAGTGGTCGATATCTTTAAAATGGCTGGACTCGTTCAACGGTACTCGATAAAAAATTAAGAGTATTCTTTTGTGAGCGAATGATTAATTGCGCTGATTTATTATCAGGCTACTTTATACTCGTTATCTCTGCTGGACTAATTTGTTTCAGCACGAATTAAATACTTTCCGGAAGACCTGGCTAATCTGCATATGTAATGGCAGTTTCATTTACAAGCAGATGACAAATAGTATTGGAAGCAAGTAAGACACTTGTATCACGTGTCTAACACTTACTAAATACCAGAAATGAGAATTTGGAATTTTTTGTCTAAAATTATTAATAGGCCTAGCAAAGAATCAGTAG
Source organism: Prosopocoilus inquinatus (assembly GCA_036172665.1). Taxonomy (NCBI): domain Eukaryota; kingdom Metazoa; phylum Arthropoda; class Insecta; order Coleoptera; family Lucanidae; genus Prosopocoilus; species Prosopocoilus inquinatus. The sequence goes on from CM069870.1 coordinate 51,882,027, forward strand.
TATCATGACATTTAAAATATTTGACTTAGGTATTTATTCTATAACTCATTACTACATCGTTAAATAACGAGAATCTTCAAGCGTCATATTTTGACCATTCGAGAATTAGACAAAACTCTTTTCTCTGTACTGAACTCGCTTTACGGTTTTCGTTATTTAAAGATGTCCTTGTGAGTTACGGAATAAGGGGGTTAACTATAACACGCAACTATAAACCAATCCTTTCAGACCCAATCTGTTACTATTCATGTTAATGGTCAGTCTTGTTAGGTATCTAGATGCAAGTATCTAGATACAGTATGTAAATAATTTTTGAGTATCTAGATACACATCTCAGATACTACTAAAAAAATGTAACTGTATCTGCATCTAGATACAATTACAGTGTATCTATTCATTTGAGATACTAAGATACATTTTAGATACATTTTGAACTTCCATGAAAACAGCAGACCTTGGCGGAAATGCAATCTCCGGTTTTACAATCTCTTTCTTTTGATTTTCCCCTCTTGTTAATTATGTTTTCCAGTTTGTCAAATGACTGTCTATTTAAAATGCGATTTGATAGTTCGGAAACTTGAAAATTATTTTAAAAATTGGGAAAGATAATTGACAAAAGGAGAAAATCAAAAGGAAACGACTGTATTGTTGATTTTAACAACTTTTCTTGATTAAGGGAACGCTCTCTTAGCTACAACAAGGTTGCTGCAACTAAGGATCCTAGATTCATTTGACATTTAACTTGTCTGATACAGAAGTAGAGTCATTTCTGTTGATAACTTTATATTTTACGTTGACATGACTTGGTTTCATTCAAAATCAGGTAATTACTTATCAGCTTATTGATCAACTTAATTACAAAGATAAATTTTCTATTTAAAAAGACATACTGTTTTTTAGTTTTTAGTTTTGTATGTACATTATTCATATATTCATACGAAAACTTCGTCAATTTTCACAAAAAAGTCGATTTGAATCGCAAATAATACCGTACCTCGACTACTGCATAGGTTATTGAATTTTACACTTGCAAGTATCTTGATAAACTGCAGATAATTTTTTTTGTATCTGTATCTAGATATTTTCCGGAAAAAGTATCTGTATCTGCATCTAGATACATATTTGTGAAAGTATCTGCGTCTGTATCTAGAAACTATTAGAAATGTATTTTTAACAACACTGTTAATGGTGCGGATAGCTACGTATATGCCTTTTTCCCTCAAATTTTTATCAAACAACATTTTCGTGGTCTTCAAAAAAAAGCGTCGGTTACGTAATAATTAAAAACACGCTCAGTGAGTTCGAAGGACGCTCCGCTAACGTACAATTATCCACGTATTATCAACCTTGCTTTACGCACAGTTTACCTGTATTTAAACGAGGCTGTGATACTGTACCACAAGCTTCTGTGTCAAAGCTGTCGTTATTACAGATATCAACGTAGCGACAGCCACAAATAAATTACAAAAGTTCACACGTTGTGAAAGTGAACGACGGCAAAAAATAAACTAAAATACAAATGACACACCTCCTAATAAGCAGTGCAAGTGTGTAATGATAAAAATTGACGTGCTACTGCGGCGATATTGACCTACATGTCGTAAGTGTTAGATTAACTGTCGCAGATGCGTTGAGCTTAATTCATGCAAATTGTACAGTCGGCGTGCCAGAATTCATATAATTGTTGAAATAATGATTTCGCCTCGGGATTCTTAAATCGTTATTGAGTAAATTATAGTTTGTGCTGTGCATCAGACGAATTCGTTTTTTTTTTACTTTAGTTACTTGTCACGCATAGAAACAGCATTTTCGTACGTGAAACGAAAACGTACCGCATAATAAACCTGTCTTAAAAGAATAACGTCAAAAACCAGATCTAAAAATTGTGATCTCATGCTTACTTTGACCTTTATTGCTTTTAGAAGTAATCTTTGCCATTTATGGTTATATTCAGTCTTGTTCCAGAAGCAGTGTCATTAAAATATATGCATTCATAAATTTCTCTTAACAATCAGTAAATCAGTAATAAACTGACAATGAATAAGATTTTGAACGGGTTATGCAAACAGCGAAAAGGATTATGCAAACTTGGCCAAGAAAACGAAAAAAATATAAACGCACCTAGTCGCCTAGCCTTAATGCGCCACGCATCGTCTAGGTGTGCGAATAGCATTCGAAAATCAAGGTATAAGAGCCCTTCATATTTTCAAAAATAAATAATCATTATCAATTGAATGTTGATGTTGATGATAATAATGTACTGAGCTAATAGCATTTTATGAAACTTGCAAGTCAGTAAACTACATAAAACAGGTCGATTAGAGGAAAGAATAATTAACATGTATATCAAAAATGTAGGGGGTGAAACATATTTTCCGCACTGTTAAACGTTCTTACCGTTACAGTGGTATTTATGGAGAAAACTAAGAAAAATTCAAAATAAAAGAGAACTGTGGTAAGGTCAATAATAGACTGTATTAATTAGCAAACACTCAAGCAATATTACATCGGCTCATACGTGGGCTGCTGGAAGAGTTTCTGGAAACGGTATGAAAAAACGCATATGAAGTTTGGTAAAAAGTATCATTGTTTTTCGAAGTATTCGCCTTTAACGTCAATACACTTTTGCATACGCTCGAACCAATTGCTAAAGCACGTTTTCCACTCTAAAGATGGTACCTCAGAAACCACTATCCGGAATGTTTCAACCGCTGCTTCAGCCGATGAAAATCGCTCACCACGCATTTTATTTTTGATATTTGGGAACAAAAAGAAATCATTAGGTGATAAATCAGGTGAATATGGACAATGAGTCATTAATTCAACATTTTTGTTCGACAAAAAATCAACTGTTTGACGGGATGAGTGAGAGCTGGCGTTGTCATGATAGAGAATAATTCGTCGATTTCGATTGTTTCTTCTTATTTGATCGATGACTTCCGGCAAACAAATTCTAGTATACCAATCAGCATTCACAGTTTTTCGATCCTCTAAAGCCACGGTTGCTACATGTCCAGTTAAACCAAAGAAACAAGCAATCATTTGCTTCGCAGCACTGCGTGAACGGACAGCTTTTGTTGGTTTTGGTTCATTTTGAAATACCCAAACGGTAGATTGTTGTTTACTATCTGGCTCGTACGAATAGATCCACGTTTTGTCACCAGTAACGATGTTATAAACTAAATTTGAACGACCTCCATTGAATTTCTTGAGCATTTCTTCGCACCATTTGACACGACCCTGCTTTTGCGCTTGTGTTGAATTGTGTGGAATCCAACGACTGCAAAGCTTTCGTACGTTCAAATGATCATGCAAAATCTAGTGTATTGCTTTCATGTCAATGCGTAAGGATGCTTGAATCTCACGGTATGTCACATGTCGATCTCGCTCAAGCATTTCACGCACAGCATCTACATTAGTGGCAACAACAGATGTTGATGGACGATCTTCACGAAATTCGTCACTGAGAGAGGTACGTCCACCCTGGAAACCAATTATAAACACTGCTCTTTGATGGTGTTTAATCTCCAAAAGCCAAATGAAGCCGATCGAGGCATTGTTTCGGCGTTAGACCACATTTGAAATCGTAAAAAATCATGGCACGAAAATTTTCACGCGAGATTTCCATGTTTACACAAAATTACTTTTTCTCAAATGCTGTACAAACAAATCTAGTTCACTTGGATAGGAACAGTCAATAGAATTATAGGCGAAAATCGTCAAATCTTTCAAATATGACAGTTGTTAAACGCTAATAATTCTACACCTACTAGATTCCAGAAAATTTTCCAGCAGCCCACGTATAACTGAGGATACAATTAACTCTAACTTTGGGAGTAGTACGCTTCGGTAGCAAAGGACCTCTTAAATGTAGCTCGTTCCAAGATTTCGATAACTTCTTTCTGGTACCTACTCGTTTCTCAAGGGATACTCCGCGCTTGACCGCGGTTTTCCAAAAAGATTGCACAGAAACCCAAACAAAAAGCAAACACACATGGTAAGATCGCGACGAACGCATCAGGACTAACAACAACTACTTGCAAAAAGATCCAGCGAATATTGATTATTCTTACATTTTTCTTTGACTGTAGCGAACCTTGTTTACATTAAAGATTCCCCACTCTTTAAACAGTTCTCCCCAGAAGCTGATGCCCTCTGTCCGGAAACTCCATTGATCCCGTAAAATTTCAATATGTAAACTTTAGACATTGAAATTTTACGGGACCGTCTAGACATTGAAATTTTACGGGATTAATGGGGTTTCCTGACAGAGTAACTTAAGTTGCCAACCCTTCAGTTTATTAATTATGGTTTTCAACCACTAGCCCTCGAATACGTGGATGCATTCGTCATGCGCAGAGATTTCTTTATCGCGTAGATTTTTTTGTTGGCTTATCTAAACGACCATTTGGCTTAAAAAGGTTCCATATTTTAATTAACCGATTTCCTCGCGCCTGAGAAAGTTCAGATTCTGTCGCCCACTCGCCTAAAGAGAACTTTTTCATTTCAAGAAAGTTGAGAAAAGTTTTTACCATTTTGACATAAATATTTAGACTGAATATGCTTTGGGTGCCTTTTGAACGTACAACAGTTAAAATTATAGTGAGAGAAATCTGAAAGTAAGGGGTGTCTTTTTAGAGATTTGTTTCCGAATTGACAACATTGTTCCTAGTGACTATCAATTTGACAGCTGACAGCGGATTTGTGCTCAGTAGGTTTTGCCATTTCATCATGAATAGACACACGCCAGAACCACGGGGGTTTTGTCTATTGCCACAGTTTTAAACGCAATTATAATTCCCCCCGAGTCGCTGGGATGGCAGTGATGGCACTCTATTTATAGTAATCTGTAATCCTTAGTATATTTTTAAGTTACCGTGGTTACCTTTTTATTGATTTTGAAAAGTTTGGAATCGGATGTCAAAAGCCAAAGTATTAATTCGATTTCTTCTTAAATTAAACCTTTAAATTTCGTTTGCGGCCATCTCAGGCGAACGAACAGGACAATTTGTGATAAAAATAAGGTAAAAGAGAACGATAAGAGAAAAGTGCACTTTTTCGGCTATTAACGCACGGTCGCACGGCCTTATTAAGCGCCGGAGCGAAAAACGATCCGAGCAAATGTGGTCGTAATTTATAGAAAGAAAATCGCAAATTGTCCATTTATTCTTCTGGAATAGCCCTAAACTAGTATCTTGGGCAATAATGCAGCTCAATGTATTAGATTATTTAATTTTCTGAACAATACTTAAACCATTAACGCAGAAATATTTTTAAATTACGCTCCTTTTTTTATTTTAACTCCCCGTAGGCCGCGTGAGGCGCGCATTTTGTTGCTCCACATATAGAACGTTGGCTTTGACATCTAATATATCTGTTATCTATGGCCAGAACAACGCTTGCAAATTTCGAAAATCGTGGTTCAGTTTGCCACATTTACCATGCACTACATGCATTTTACGATCGACATAATCGTCCATCCGAGCAAGTTATTCGATTGATTATGAAACGTTTTCGCACCACGCATACTCCTAAGCTGGGGTTTCCTAGGATAGTCGTGGTTCAGTTTGCCAAATTTACTTACCACGCACAACGTCCATTTTACGATCGACATAATCGTCCATCTGAGCAAGTTATTCGATTGATTATGAATCGTTTTCGCACCACGCACACTCCTAAGCTGGGGTTTCCTAGGAGAGTCGGTCGGGCTGAAACTGACCGCAACCGACGTTCGCTCTAATCAAAAGCGATCAGTTTCAGCCGACCTACTTCCTAGGTAGCCGTAGCTTTATTGATAATGCGCATCTACAGAGAAGTTGAACAGTGCGCACCGAAGAAGTTGTTGCTGTTGTGGAGGGTAGTATCGAGGAAGACTCTAATGAGTCGATTCGTCGTCGTGCACAACAACCGGAGCTGCGTCCATCAACTTTAAGGAAGATTTTGCGGAAAGATCTTGGTTTACGAGCTTACGAGATCCAGTTCCTGCAAGAATTGAAGCCGCGTAACCATCATGTGCATCGTTCGTTTAGTGAATGGGCCGAAAACAAAATTGCTCTTGATTAGGCTCATTTTTGGCTAAATGGCTACGGATTTGAAGTGGAGAAAATCCAAAAGCCATTATTGAGATACCGTTACATCCACAAAAAGTATCAATGAAGAGCGGCTACAGATCCATGATTACTGACTTTTTCGTGCCTCAATTGAATGGCGTCAATGTGGAAGAGCTTTGGTTTCACCAAGACGGCTAATGGACCTGAAAATTGACCCCACGATCCTATGGATTATTTTCTGTGAGCATATGTCAAATTGCTAGTCTACGCAGATAAACCGTTGGACCACTTGGACACCAACATTCGCCGCGTTACTGCTGAACTTCCTAACCATACCCATTACCATGATTTTTATATGATTTATTTCATTTTAAAGTTCTGTACCTCTAAAAAGAACATCCTTTAGAAAGAAAGTTTGCCTTAAATTGTTAGAACAAAAAGAGTTGTAAAAGTTATTCGATTTCGATTTCCTTTCAGTATCTTTTTGGCGTTTTTTGGTGAATATTCGTTTCTCTCTTCTTTTCTATCTGTTACTTTATTATTTACCCTGCTGCTTACGTATATTGGTTCTATTCTGTTTATTATCTAGAAATTTATACCCTTTATTACTGTTATTTTCTTGCACTTTCCAATTCCAATTTCCGTTAACAAAACATATGGCACATTACACTCTGCGAAGTTTCTTTTTGAAATTGGAATTGACTAATGACCACTTAATTAATGTAAATTAAATTACTATTGTGATTAATTGAATGAATTGAATGTTTTAAAGTTGTTTGAAAACTATTCTCTACTCTCATCGATTCTAGATTAAATAGATGCTAATTTGCAAATTTTTCAATTTTTTTTAGTTATCCTTAATAATCAACCATAATTAAGCAATATTTACCCAATGATAATACGAAAAACCCGTAAAATCGATGTGTACAAAAGGGTTCCGCACTGATTTTACCGTTGTGCCGTTGTTCTCAGAGATAATTAATAAATAACTAGGTATAGTTCGTTCAATCAATATAGTTAACAGCAACTATCTCCTTCTCTTTACTACTAAGCAGAGTTCTTATTACTTTCCTCAATCTATTGATTCCGACACTATTTTAAACGTCGTTATATATCGTACTGTGACGATCTAATGCGTGATGAATACGTCAGAGCCGACGCGACGTTACCTCGAAGCTTCTGGTCTACATCAGTTTGATGTTTGATTCCTCGGCAGAATTTTTTGGGCACTTCGATAGACAGATGATGGGTGCCAGACGGGATCAAACAATCTCGCAAACCAGCCTCGCATATTTAAACGATCCACTGGGGAAATATTGAACAGGCATCGACAGTTGGCATTACAGTTGACTAACTGATCGTTCGGCTTTTCTAAAAATAAATTAGTTGATAGTCCGCTTGAAATAAATTAGTACTAGTGTTAATTAATTTTAATAAATTAGCCATTAGATGTATCGAGTATTTTATTATAAATAAATTAAAATGAACCCTAAGTTCGTAACAATACCATACAAATTATTTTCTGAAAATGTTGTTCACTCGCTCCTCTAAACTGAAGGTAACATTTGTATTTGTTTTTTTTTCGAAAGACATCCAAATTATTTTCTTATAATTCGCAAAATAAATTTTCATTGAGTATTGGTTCAGTTTTTTTTCTTGCTTGTTTTGGTGAACAAACAAACAAAAAATCATCTCCTACGAGCAAGTCCTACTCAATCTAGCTATTTGCGAAATGCACAATACATGACGACGTGCAGTGATGAGTAACCTTCGCAAAAATTATCATTTCATGCGTCATTGTGTTACAGGTAGTAGACTCCAGAGCCCGCTCTGGTGCGAACGGTAATCTCAAGCAAGAGGCGAAGAGGCAGTTGGAAGTGTTTCAAAGTCAGATACCCGGGGGACGCCTTCAGGTCATCAAGACACACACGGTGTCCAGCAGTAGGTGGACGAACAGGTCGTCGACTGCGCTCGAATCCCGCGACCTTGCTCAAGATTTTGAGGACCTTCAGGTGAGAAAAAATTATTTTGTTTCTTACTAATTGGATAGGTACACACTCTACTTACTCATTCGTTTCGGACAATTCAGGAAGGTGTTAATTAATATTTAGTGCCTTTTATAAAAAAAAATCTAGAACATAAAGAAAATCCCATAGAGTTAGAATTAAATCTTATACTTCCTTAAGGTTGTTTTAGATTACCCTAATTCTTGTACAATATTTGGTACTATTTCCATAAAAATATTTAGAAGAAGAAATTTTTGGGCTGCAGATACGGTTTGGAAATTATGTTCTCAGATATTGTTCGATACAGTTTAATTATTGGATACAATTTACTGGACATTTAAATTGTTCAAGACATTAGCCCAAATCTTGTACATACAAAGATAAACTAGTTTAAATTTTTCTTATAAACTTTTTAAACAAATATTTTTACTGACATATGAAATTGACATGCTGGTATTATTAGAATATGAAATAATATACAGTGAGTTTTTTTTTTCTTGACACAACGCCATATCTCGAAAACAACGCACAAAATCAAAAAAACATTGCGAATGCAATTTGTTCGCCCAAAGAGGCCTATCTATTGATACCAATAGCGACACCCCAACCCACCCCTAGTGGGTGGAGATGGGGACGACTTTCAAATTTCAAATGGGAACCACCCTTTTTTATTGCAGATTCGGATTTTACACCTCAAACTAAGTAGAGTTTGTCCGAATCTTTGTTTTGGATTCCTGACAGATGAGAGCGTTAAATTTTTGCAAAACCTTCCTTTAGCGTTACCCAGGAACAACGACGTAGTTAGGTTTCTGTTCCTATCGGTGCTTGTTTTAGATAAGTCCCCTCGTCTCTCACCATCGGGGTGCTTGTTTTAGGTGAGTCCCTCGCCTGTCATCATCGGGGTAATGATGTAATCATCCGGTAGGCATTAGTAATTCTCTCACTCATGTTCTTACGCATTGTTGAAAGTACATTATAAACTTCACTCTTGAAATAACCCCACAATCAAAAGTCAGACGAAGAAAAACCTGGAGATCTTGCAGCCAAGACACTGGACCACCTCTTCCGATCCACTGACAATTGTAGACGCGATCTAATACTTCCCGTGCTGCTACAGAATAATAGGCTGGACAACCGTCATGTTGAAATCACATTATTTGCGGCACGTCCAATGAATAGTCTGCAAGCAATACTGAAAGTTCATTCTCCAAAAAGTTGCGACATCTTTCACCATTTAAGTTGCCACCGATAAAGAATGGACCTACGAGGTTCTCGTCAATTATTCGACACACATCATACCAATCGCGACCCCCAACAACTTTCAAATGCAAATATTTAGGTACCATCATTTTTATTGAAGATTCGACGACGTTTTTTTGATCCGATGCGTAGTTTTCCAGATATGGCGTTGTCTCAAGCCAAACCACTCACCCTATATTAGCAATGAAGGTTTAGTAGACCCATGACTTGTTGGGTAATCTGTCTCCATTCTCTTCTATGCGCGGTCTTCTCTGTCCAGTTTCTGATCTCCAACTTTTAAATGTTCTCTTCAACTTGCGTTCTCCGCATTCTATTTCTAATCTCAACTTGGGATCCACTCATTAAACATTCTTGATGATTTCGAAAAATACTTTTTAATGTGCCTGTACATTTATTAGCTGATTTATTCTCGCTTATATTTCTTCTTTATTTCCTAGATATTTCGTAAGCCGTACTCTTTACGGAATAAACATTGAATGATCCAATTAATTCATTTTTAACTGTCTTTTTGTTCCTTTTGAACGTGTCCACACCACATACTTGGACTTCCTGGTTTATCTCAAAACCTATTTTCATTGCTTCTTTCATTAATCTTGAAGTCACATCTTTAACTCTGTTTTGCTTCTGGTAATCAGCGCTACGTCGATCGGCAGTATACGTCAACCATTGTACTTTATGAAAGCAAAGCCCTGCTATATGAGGTATTTTGGCTTCCTTTATTACCTTTTATAACGTCAGATTGAACATCGAAAACATGGGTTATGTTTATCGCATTCTGTAGAGTTATTTTCACCAACCTCACCAATTTATGAAATACTATCAATTTTTTTAGTGCGTTCATAATCTGGTTTCTTCATATGCAACCATAAGATTATGCAAAATTAACAACATATTAATTATATGGTATAAAAATGGGAAGTGAAACTACCAAGGAATAGACTTATTAATAATAAGGCTATTCTAATAAGGCTATTCCTCGGTAGTTTTGGCGAACCACTTTCCATCGTTTTATATAGTTATAATGGTTCTGTCCACTCCTTCGATATTTTTTCAACAAACCACAATTCACTTAGTCGGTGAATTCTATTCATGCTTTCCTCTCCTCCATATTTGGTAGTCCGTGTTACTATTCCGTGACTACCACCACTTTTATTAATAATTCAATACAAGGAAAAACTAACAAGAAGAAGAGAAATTCCGTCACATACGGGAGTCGAACCCATATCTCTAGGTATCGCACCAAGTGTTTTAGCCGTTATGTTGTTGTGACACCGAGGTTCGAAGGTATTAATTAATCTAATTTAAAACTCGGTGCGATACCGCATATGTGACAATTTTATTGTTTTTATACAACTTCAGTTAGTTACTAGTGAGGGGGTTTGTTAAAACATGAAACACTGGTTGAAATTCTCTACAAAACTGAAAATGTCGCAAGCCCAAAAATATATTTATGAAAGAAAAATATTTCGTATATTTCCATTGTCCCTTACTCTTTTCTTCGGTCTTTAACTGTCTCTTTATTTTTAAAAGTTAGTTGTTCGAAGTCAAAGTTATAGCAGTGAGATTCTACGTAATACGATTCGAGAAAACATCATTATTTTCTTCTTCTGTATAAATACTGTACTTGAGACACTGTGATTTTTTCTACCTAAACTGTCCGTAAGTACGTACCTAGTAGCCCTTGACTTCGAAATCTCTCTGAAACCTTCTTTGCCATTTTCTTCTGTCAATTGTCTGTTCTTTCCAATCTGACCTACCTTACTCAGATTTTCTGAACTTATCCTAACCATGGGGTCTACTCTGAAACATTGATATGGACTTGATACGAAACAATTGTTACTATGTATCAAGTGACCTTGCAAAATCGGTATTCTGTAAACAGTTTCGTAACAATTTGCAACTTGTTATGAAATTGTATCAAGTTCTCTTCAATTATTGGAGACCATACCAAATTGATATGCACAAAATAGCCCTGCAACTCTTTCTGGATTGTACTATTATCTTCCTTCTTATTCTCCCAATATTTTTTTAACTAATCTATCGTCAGATATTCCTAGCTATCTGGCGCTGAATTCTCACTTTTCGAGCAACACTTGGTTTTTGAACAACTCTTCTATTTCCATATTGATTCACCTTTTAAATTCTTCATCTACAGTTTCTTCGAGTTTTGCCTCTTCTTTCCAATCCATGATTCCTCTCATTGTTCTTAACCGTGACCGCTCATCTCTTTCTGAATCATCTCATTCTTGCCCCTTTTAGTCTTTCAATTAAAATGCCAGCCATCTGGCTGTTTGCATTCTTACTATTTGAAAAACGCTTAATTCTTCGATTTCTTTATTGATTCTCCTACCGAAATTTTTCCGCTGCCGCTTAAAAATTATTTGCAGACGACGGTTTTCCTGTTGATTTGAACCACGGATGTAAACCGCAACCGAAACTGACCTTCCAGATCCTAGCCTGTCCTTCTAGTAGGCACCGGTCGACCTGGAACGGTTCCAGTTCCATTTTACATATCTAATTTCAAACATGTTAACTCGTCCAGAATTTGCAGTACTTGGATAAACTGAAAACTCCACCTTCTTCGTTTTGCATCCCCTGCTAATTTGTTTCTTCATTTTCTAAATATGAGGCGTTCATGTTGGAATTCTTTATTTGTGTCATCCACTACAATTGTTTGCTTTTTACTTTTAGTGTTATCGCTGTTGTGCAAAGTCTATTAAATAGTTGAATAGCTCAAAAAACCTCAACGCTCTCTCGAAAAATTTTGCGCTTGTTCACTAGTGGGAAAGTTTTGACTGTAACTGTTAAGGTTATTGTGATGCCTTCGATTTATTTATTTACTTGTTGAGACAATTATAAATTCTGACTTAGGACTTCTAAATTTACATTATTTTCTCCCCTCAGAGCAGCTTAATATGCCTTCTTTGTTCTAATGGAGTCGTAGGCATGCCTGGAATCGATTATATGGATAGAAGATAAGAGCTTAAAATTTGCTATCATGTATTTTGTCGAAGCAGTTTCATAATTCTTATTTTAAAGCCTTACGTTTTCTTCATTTACTTGTTCACTATGGGCTAAACTATTTACCAATCTCAAGGTTCTGCATTTTTTTCCTGCTTCGGAAGCAGCAAGAGAATGCACCTCGAAATTGAAACACAGTTTACACCTTCGTTACACCTTTCGCAGACAGGTTGTATAACTATTACGCTACAAGAGTAACATTAACATAACACGTTAATTCGTAATAAATTAATTACTAAGTTTAGCATAGCCTGAACTCATTAAGCAGTCAAATTATTCATATTGCGTAATGAGTACTTTGTTGCAGCTGTCTGTAAACCCACTGGACTTGAGTTCTGAAAAATCGAAAGCAAGCGTAGGCAGGAGCGTTGGAAGGCGTCCACCTTCTCGACAGCGTGTACGCGACGAATCCTCCGAGAATCAGCAAAGTCTCCCTCCAGCGAAAAACGTTCATAGCACGGCCGCCACGAACTTACACCGAGTGTCTCGTCTTTGCCACCAGATACACGACAACGCTGTCAAACAGACCTTCGGCAAATATTACCACCACAGGTCCTCGATACAAGAACGACAGAACGGCGACGGCAGCGTGGAAATAGCAGAAATCGAATCCGATACCGACAAAACGAAACGACTCAACGGACACACGAATCTAACAAGAACGAAAAGCACGAGCAGCGAAGACTTACACCTAATAATCCCAGAGCGAGATAAGTCGACGAAAAGTATAGAAGACCTGGAAGACCTCGAGCAATTACAAAGCTGGCGCAGGACTTCGAAACTGAGGCGTTCGCTGCAGTTTCCCAAGCAAAATAAAACAGTGCCCAAACCGCCAGATCTACCGGAAAACAGCGGAAGCGTGCGAAAAATTCGAGAAGACCTGGAAAAAGGACGGCGCTTAACTACAGCACTCCGAGGAAACAATGTAGATCTAGAAGCCCTAGATCAGATACTACAATCGATCTCAACTACAAGCACGGGGTATTCCGACAAAACCCCAAATAATGGCGATAAGTTCGAAGAACCAGAAAAGGATCAAGTATTTACCAACAAACTAAAAAGGAATTCTTTCGTCACTGTCGAGTCAATTCAAGAAGTTCGTGGTAGATTGCGACGCACCAGCTCTCCGAGCTCGGATATATACAAAGACAACAAAGAAGAAACTGACGATGGTATTGTAACGGGTGATAGTAACTTAAATTTAAAACAATTAACCGAGATGCCTGTCACCGATGGAATTCAAAATCGCGTGCGGTCTTACGTCTACGGCATGGAAAACACCTTGAACAAAAAGACCATTTCCGGAACAGGAAGCTTAGAGTCAAGGTCGAAGCAATTGAACGGAAATTCGGTTAATCGAAATGAAGACTGGTACAACAGAAGAAAATCGTACGGCTTTGAGAAGGTCCACAACCAACAGGAAGATATGATATCTTCAAAAAGCAAAAACACAGTAGAATCTTCAACGGACAGCGGCATATGTAGATCATCCGAAATCGTAGTCCTTCCGACTGCAGCGAAGAAAGACGACGATACCTACAACACCAATGAATTCAGCAGCGACAGTGACAGTGAAATTAAGCGGGTGTTCAGTAAAAGTAATTCGCTACTAAATATGGGTAATGTAAAAAAGTATAGTTCAATTTTTGAGTCCAAGGAGAAACCTGATGATTCATGGGGTCGACATGACATGGATTGGATGAGCTCAAAAAAAGAAATCGAAGGCACTACAATAACCATACCAATCGTAACCAAAACTTCCCCATTATTTAGCACTCGCAAAATTTTCGAAAGAGAACTGGGCGATGGTTCGAGCTATTCAATAGAGACTTGGCAAAACGGGGATGACGAAAGTAAAAAGCTTGCTCTACCCATGGATTGCACAAAGAACACCGATCCAAAACTTCGGAGAACCAGTTTGGCAATCAACACGAATGACCTGTACTTAGAAAACGAAGACGAAACAAATTATCTGGGGCGCAAAACGAAGAAGGTTGAGTTTTGCAAAACCGAAGTACATTTCGCCGCTGATTCTGGAAGAGTTAACATTGTTGAAACCGACGAAAAGCCGCCGCCTACAAATAATTTCAGAAGGCGGCGGAGAAATTCCGGTCTAATTCCTCACACTGAAGATTTTAACAGCAACGGGTTACCAGTGTTTCAATTCGGAGATAGTTCTTATGATAAAAATCTATTTGGACTTTCAGACGCAGAAAACGGAATCAGTGATGCGAACGACGATGAATATGAAAATCTACAAAACCTGACGTTCGGAACGGTTACGGTAAACACAAGCGCAAATATTTTATATCAAGATTACGAGGAGGAGTTCAAAGATAACACAGATGAAATTCCCAAAGGTATCTTGAAAAACAAGCCACCCAAACCTAAACCGTACATACTTGGAGATAGCGATAATTACTTACAAACAACGGACACAGATCAAGAAAATAAACCTTGGGGAATTACTTTGCGCCCAGTTAAAGATGAAACGCCCATTTGGAGGTCGACCGTAACAGTAAGAAATACGTTTTATGATAATCAGAACGATAGCGAGAAGTATTCCGCCGAATCTAGTCATTGTGAGAACTACGCCAGAGATCAGGATGTCCGTGAAACTCAACCGGAATTTCAAAAAATGCTCAAAACTCTACGCCCCACGAAGAAACGTCCGGAGAGTTTTAACGAGGGGGAATCCTTCAACGGAATTAGGATTGTCTCACCTCCAGTTGATGCACGACGATCTTCTTGGTCGGTGGCCGATCGAGTTAAACAAGTCGAGGAACTGCAATGGGTGGAAAATAAGGGATATTCTACGAAGGTGAATTTTGGAGACGGCGAAGCTACAGTTATTGAAAATAGTAAACACACGACTGACAGACATCCGACGTGGCCAAGACGAGAAGAAACTTCGAACGGTAAGTCTTTACATCTCAAAGGTAGTCAATCTAAAAATGCATGGTACGTAATTGTAGTTTAGAAAATGAAATTGAAAATTTTGGAAAGCAAAATTTCAAAAATTCCCTGTAGTAAGAAGGAAGGAATATCATACTGAAGCTACTTACATTACAAATTACTGTAGCTGTAGAATGTTTGATACCTGACCCGTAATTATTAGAGTATTTATAATATCCAGCTTCTGTTAATATGACCAGTTTAATTATGCATTGTGTACTAAACTTTCTCATTGCATTAGAATAAATTAGATTACGCCATTCATAAATGAATCGTTTAAAACTTCAGCGCCTCCCCTTAACATCACTGTAATCGTTACATCTATTAAAAACGTATTTAATCGTTTGTTTAACTTTCTCGTTCGAACCGTGTCCTTTAAAGATGAACCAAAAAAATATGTTTTCCTAATTCCACTTACCTACACTTCACAAGTAACATCAACGCTACTGTTTTCACAAATATGTGTTAATTTTCTGCATCTGTTGACTATTCATATTGCATATTATATTGCGTAAAATATTAAACATCAAATAATAGTAAAATCGCTATTGTCTTTCACAAGGTTCTATCAAATTTACTTTTTCTAATAATTTTCTAATAGATTCCTCTATTTTTTCTCGTGGAAAAGAAAGTATATTTCCAATAAAATTTTAGTACCATATTCATCATATTCCTTTCCTACCTTCAGAGTAAGAGTTGAGTCTGGTTTCGACGGCGGTTTTATGGCGTTATATTGTCACGTCTGGTACACGAAGCCCAAACTAAGAATCCTATAAAACATTACTTGTTACTATCTAAAGATGAAATATGGTTTCTCTGACAGGTTAGTTATCACTGTTCAACATTCCGACAAATACTCCTCAACAACAACAATTTTTAAAACCCTTACAGTAAGTTGAAATTATTATTCTCACTTATTACTAAAATAAAAATTAGTTGCCCTTCGATTTCGATTTTTTCACCCCTAAATGCATTTGATCGCTTCTCCTTTTGTTCCAGGGAAATCGTGCCTTGAATACCTTGTTTAGTCTGTTTTACGCCGTTCCACCTAATTATATATAATCTTACAATTGTCAATCTTAGGCTTCTTGTTGTCCTCTCCTCTCCTCTGTTCCTAGAAATTTTGTTTTGAACGCCTTTTTGGTTACTTTGTTCTATGACATTCCGTAGAAGTGATCCAATTATCTAGTTGCCTTTTACAATTTCTAGCATGAATTCTACTCCTAGGTATGTCTAAAATACATAGTTCTGTTTTTTGTCATTTTTGGATACTGTTCCGTATACATATATCTTTCAAACTTAATTTTCTTGGTTTCCTCTCTTTCTAGGTATGGTTATAACATATACTCTGTCCATAATAGTTGTCTTTCTGTTTGAGTTTCTCCTGTGTATTTCACTCCTGAATGCGTCTAAAGTCTTTTTTTATACAATACTGTTCCTCTTACATCTTTCAGCTTTCTTGGTCTCCTTTCCTGTTGTTTGTTACTTAGGTGTGGCTAAAAATCGCGCTGCTAAATCGCCAGTGTGAAAGCGGTTTAATTTCTTTCTTTTAGATTTCTCCTTTAAATGCGTCTTTCTCATTTTTTCTTTTCAATTTGTCTTTCTGTTTTTTTTTTAAA
This sequence comes from Prosopocoilus inquinatus, assembly GCA_036172665.1. Classification (NCBI taxonomy): domain Eukaryota; kingdom Metazoa; phylum Arthropoda; class Insecta; order Coleoptera; family Lucanidae; genus Prosopocoilus; species Prosopocoilus inquinatus. The sequence goes on from CM069870.1 coordinate 51,898,938, forward strand.
TAAAAAAGAACCTTTCTGGTTTTGTTTCGATGGCAGATAGTATTTTTTGTCGTTAGCTGGTTTGTATTTAAATAAGTAAATAATTACGCTTTTAATTATTTATATCTTTACAACCTTTGGAACTTTTTTGTCCCTAGAAGTTTTGTCTTTGTCGTGGTAATATCAATATTTCCAGTGCAAACGGTAGTTATTCGCAGATATTAATAACTTATTTCTAATAACTCTTACATTTATGTCTGAATTTCATCTCGTCTTTATATTGTTTTTCTACTGTCTCTAAAGTTTAAGGAAATTCACAGAAGAGATGATTTTAGAAATCATGGTCTTCGAGAATTCACTTCACTTGATTAGACATTGCCAATCGTATTTATGGTAGGTATTCTGATATTATTATAAACAATTTTGTATCTGTCGTTATAAATATTTAAGACCAGTACTATACAGGCTGCTACATTTTGAAACGCTACATAGGAAATCCCATGTTAATTTAAAGGTGCTCGAATATTGGCTTCCCTAATTACTTTAGAGCAAAATTCCGTCTAGGTTTTTTAAAGTACTCTTCAAGATGAATCTGTCTGTGAAGTTTGAGAATTTTTTGTACGCTAAATTTTAAGATATTTAAAAGAAATTCTATAACTAAATTTAATTTATACTAAACTATCAGCACAGCCTTGATCAATGATAGTAAAAAATGATAGAAAAAGCTTTTCCAGTAATTTATTTTAACATTTCAAGCCGTGCTGATAGTTCGGTATAAATTGAATTTCGTCACTGATCTTTTTTAAATATCTTGAAACTGAGCAAATAAAAGATCCTCAAACTTCACAGACAGATTCATCTTGAAGAGCACTTTAGAAAACCTAGACGGAATTTTGCTGTAAAGTAATTAGGGAAGCCAATATTCGAGCACCTTTAAATAATCATGTGATTTCCTATGTTGCGTTTCAAAACGCAGCACCTTATATATGTAGGTTCATATATAAGTGGTTGATCATTCCCATTTTTGAAAGTTATTTCATTACCTAAAAACTTTTAGTTTACCCTTAGTTAACCTTCAGTTTGCCCTGGAAGCAATTTTCTTCGTACCTGTTACCATGAAAATAAATCAAGAGTTCAGGTTTATTTGTGATTGAAAGACCCAGCATAAGAATGTTTATTTTCATCGGTTAAGTCTACTTTTGTACATTGTAACATATTTTTAAGAGGATTATTGTTAAGAAATTAGTTGAGAGTATTTCTTTTTATTTAAAAGCAACCCTGAAATTGTAATCTTTTAGAAAGGAAACCAGAGGAAGGTGAACTGAAGACCTCTGCAACTGTTGAAACAAACGTCTAATTAAATAAGTAACTGATTGTGAATCATAAATACAATTTTTGTTTATTAATTTCTCATTTATATCATGTAAAAATTCCTTTATTCTCATCTTCACCGTTTATATTATATTCAGTTCGTTCTGTTCCAATGCAGTTTCACGTAAAACTGTAGATGAAAATTGTACCTGCATTTCTAGGTTGGCTTTAGTATTAATCAATAACAGTTTAATGTATTTACGATTTCGTAAATGTAGAGAGCACTAAACCTTAATAAATATAAGACAACCACTGTTTGTTCTCCTCTTTAGAAGCTACCTTATTCTATTTGTGCATGTATCCTTTACGTAGTATTATATTATTTCGCATTTCTTAGTTTAACACATCTATTAGCAAAGTTTTCTTCTTCGACAGTAAACCACTTGTAAATAACTTTCAGATGTGCAAAAGCAAATTTTAAATAAAGGTCTGGTAGTGCGAATTGGTAGAGACGATACCAGTTCGAAGCACACTGTGTGCTCAAAGACTACCACGAACCACGACGTGAGCGGAACTACTACTACTACCAAAATAACGATTGATCTCACCCCGTCACCGACTAACGACAACAAAAGCAGGGATGCCTGCTTCTCCTCCGTAAAGTTCCCGAGGGCATCCCTGCATAGCTTTAAGTCGACTTCCCTAATTTTAAATACCATTAAGACTGAAACAAACGCTCAAAACCACGTAGACAGAAAGCCAAAAATTCCTCAGCAGCTGGAAGCTCTCAGGAAGTTATACGAGGACATGCAAAGTGATAGCGAGACTGACAAAGAGGTGCAGTCGTTGATGAGCAAAGACAATGAATTAGGTAATCGATTAGAAGACGACTGTAGTAGTGTAGTATCCGGTAGTTGGAGTAAGGTGCGTGCCTTCAAAAACTTTACACACTTTAACAAAGTTATAGCGAACTCGTCGTCGATTCATAAGAATACTTCGCATGCACACGTAGAAAAAGGTAAATTCTATTTTTTGCGGTAATTTTCAACAAACGACTCTCATTGTGTTAAAAGTGTAAAGGTGCGAATTCAAATAAAACGTAACACAATGACACCATCGTTTGTTTCTGCTTTTTATCTACTTCCTTTTGTATTCCTTATCTCAATCAAACTTTCTTTTTAGATTTAGCGCGTATTCAATCTACATTAGAAACGGAACCACCAAAACCTCCTTCTCATACGCAGTACGAAAATGATCTCACTAGTAAAACAGATAGTAGTAATAATTATAGAAGCAAAGTCAACACTAGAGCTAAGTATTCTCCCGTGGTGTTGCGGAAGTCAAATCCGGCAAAAAATCCTAGTCTAAGGACGACGTTTGATCCGGAAAAACTATCAAGCCCCTCCCTTGTCGGATTAAATAGAATTAGAGAAAGCAGGACGGAAGACGTAAAAATGGAGGTCGAAACGAAGTCGTTTGTAGAAAAAAGCAATAAAGGATCTCTAGAAAGAAAAACTCACGCAAAATCGGTACAAAACAGAAGTCCCAATCGAATAAGAAGTAAATCGCCGTCTAAAGAAGTTTTAAGACAACCGAAGAAATCAGAGATGGCATATTTTGGATTACCCATCTCGCCGAAATCTACCAAAAAACTTACGAGCAAACAAGAAAATCGCTTGACAGATAAACCTGATTTACTGCAGTTTAATAATGCCGACTTTAAGAGCAAACCAAACGAAATACCACCTGTCCAAGCAACCAGAAAGGATGAACCCATCTATGAAAATATAGAAGAAATTAAGAAACACAAAACCAAGTACGGTGTTAAAAGAGAGCTGGACAGTAGCATCTTAGAAGAACTGACTAAAGCAGCCGATCAGATACTACAAGCAGTTAATGGGTACACGGATGAAGACAGCCAAAATAAATTCAGCACTGATGACGAAGATAAAAAGCTTAGTTACAAGAGGGAACCGTTAGATACGATCTCAGAAACAAAATCGTGGAAGCAAGAAAAAAGCTCAATTGTGAAATCTTTGCAGAATCGAAACAGCACGAGCACCAGGACGAAATTAAAACATACATCTTCGACGTCGTCAGTCGAAAGCGTTAGTAGGGAATGCAGGAGAACAACTTCTTCTGTTAGGAAAACACCTTCAACACCACCTTCTGCCGTCCAAAAACCTAAGAAGAAAACTACTAACGGCGACAACGCTTCTGCAAAAGCAAATACTAAAGCCCGGAGGTTGCAAAGGGCCAGCAGTCGAGAAGCATTGCTACAGTCTCATGGTAGTTCTTCGGAAGATCTGCCTGCTAATGTTGAAGTACCTTTAAGGAAGCCTCGTTTGGTTAGGAAAACGAAAACAACACAGTTGAGTGTTACGAGTTGTATAGAAATGAATAAGAAAGTTGCGCCAGGGAAAAAGCGGGAAGATCCGGTCAAAGGCAAAATTGACGAAAGGTATATCTGATTAAATCAACTTCCTGTTTTTGTTTCAAGTAAAAATAATAAATAATCGCTTTTCAGGATTCCTAGTGTTGGTCTGCCCGAGATACGACACAAAACTGCCGTATCGACAATCCGCAGCACCGCCGAGAAAGCAGCAAGTAGAGATAGGATTAGCAAGTCTAAAAATGAAGACCTGAAGAAAAAAGCTGCATTGAAACGAGAAACTCGCGGTTAGTATTTATTTACTTAATCCATTTCTGCGAAAATATCTTCTTGCTCAATCTGTTTCCCGTAATTTTTATAGAAAAGATCGTTTTGCGTATTCATGATTTTGCATATCTGCATCATCAGTCAATACCAGCTTCCATTTATTAAGAATATCTAAAACCAGTTTTTGCTTCCATAAGTCATCACTTTAACTAAATAGGTATTTAAAGATAAGCGTAAAGACTAGTAGCTTTCCGTCAAACAAAAATAATGTCTATTCTATTTTAAGAAACTTGTTGCACTTTCAATGATCTAGTCATATCTCCACTGGACTTTTGTACTCTAACTTCCAGTTTATTCAAAATACCGAAAATTATTTCTTCCAGCAAGAAAGCGTACGTTAAAAGCAGTTTTGATAAATACAAGAAAGTCTCGGTTCTCTTCAACTAAAACCTAAAATAAATTTATTTTGACAATTAACAACTAAAATGTCAGATTTTCGTAGTTAGTAGCATTTGTTTTGATAGTACGAATTTAAAACAATCGTGAACGCACCTGGATAACGGACTAATGTTACTTGATCAAAAATATAGTGAAGCTTGTTTTACAAAACTAAAACAACGTCAGCAGTCGTTTACTTTTATTTGCACTACTTTAATAATAATTAATAAAGATAATAAGACAAAGAGTTCTGGAGAGATTAATTAATTACTGTGTAAACACAATTATATTGCCTCAACATACCGTAATATAAATAACAGAAAAAATAAAACAAATGCTAACTATATTACAGCGATTAAGTTTACCAAAAAATAAATAAATAAAGAGAATATTGATATCTTTCATAAACTTCATTGGAGAAGGAAGAACTGAACCGCAGTAACTTCTTTTAATTGTCCAGTCTCGAATCTTGGCCGCTCCTCGGGATTGCATATCTCCCACAAGAGTATTAAAACACAATAAGATTAAATTTCCAAAAAGAGAAAAAAATATTATTGAAAATAGCCAAACAGGCGTCCAAGCTTGAAAAGCTTCAGGCGAATGTTAATTAACTTTCGCCCCCTGGGGATATTGCTATTAATATAGTTTTATTGATCCTCTAGAATCTAGGTCACATACAATGATATAAGACACGTCAAATTATACAGGGTGCTGCTGCATTGATGAACGCAACGTAGGAAATACCTTGTTAATTTAAAGAAGCTCGAATATTGGGTTCCCTAATTATTTTACAGCAAAATTCCATTCCAGGGTTTTTTAAAGTACTCTTCAAGATGAAACTGTCTGTGCAGTTTGAGAATTTTTCATTTGCTCATTTTCAAGATATTTTAAAAAGATTCGGTAATGAAATTCAATTTATTCTCAATTATCAGCACGGCTTTGATCAGTGAAGGTTAAAATAAATTGCTGGAAAAGCTTTTTCTATCAGTTTTTTCAAAAACAACTAGATTTATTAACAATCTGTCCAGTTTTCAAAGGCTTTTGCTGAAAATTGTAATAGCGAAGTAGTTATAACAACATTACATAACTGAATGTTTTTTTTTAATTGTTCCATTTTATGTGAAGGTGGTGTAAGTAGGCCGCGAAACCTGATAGTTTAAGGTATGAACTATGAACATCTGTCCGGTGAATAATTTATATTATTGTATAATAAGCTGCTACTGCTGCATTCATTTTGAGGAAGCTGCCAATTTACGCGATTTATACTATCTTTCTTTAATCATAAGTATTAAACAAAATTGGCGCTGGAGCAACTATGTTGGCAGCTCCTCCTAATTCGGAATATGCACCGCCCCGGATTGGCTGTTTCAAATTCAATATTTTATGAAATAGGCAACATGAATGTAACATTTTTCGTTGTTCCATGTTTAACCAACGTGACTCTTTTAAGTCAATGACTAATCTTTTCATATTTTCTAATTCCAATTAATTTCTTGTCTGAAACATGAATTTTGCACTTTTAATATTCTATTTTTGTCCACTACAGTAAGAAACGGTGCGTATATGGAACAACAATAAATAGTTTTACTTAAAACCACATAGAGAATTACAGAGTAAAGTTTTCCATCAAAAACAAGAATAATTTCAGTCACTAATTCCTCTTCTGTTGGCGCTGTTGCATAGACGATCGATTTACTTTGATCTTATCATATCGTATCTGGTGATCGTGAGGCCAAGGAAAAGGACGTAACGTGCTATTCATGTATCTGCCAAACTAAATTTCATACGCGGCTCCCAATAATTTCAGATACACATACGTGGGCTGCTGTTATCAATTGTCATATTGCAGCGTCATGCTAATTGTGTCTGCACTGACATGTGAGTGATAGCTTACAAGCCGTATCGCAATTTAGCATATTTGTAGCAAATATCAACGCAATTTTCTTGTACGTGGGCTGCTGGAAAATTCTCTGGAATCTAGTACGTCTAGAATTGTTAGCGTTTATCAACTGTCATATTTGAAAAATTTGACGTTTTTCGCCTATAATTCTATTGACAGTTCCTATCCAATTGAACAAGTTTTGTTTGTACAGAATTTGAGAAAAAGTAATTTTGTGTAAACAAGGAAAATTTTGAATTTTGAATTTGAATTTTGAATTGCGTGAAAATTTTCGTGCCATGACTCTTTACGATTTCAAATGTGGTCTAACGCCAAAACAATGCCTCGATCGGCTTCATTTGGCCTTTGGAGATGAAGCACCATCAAAGAGCAGTGTTTATAATTGATTTGCCGAATTCCAGCGTGGACGTATCTCTCTCAGTGACGAATTTCGTGAAGGTCGTACATCAACATCTGTTGTTGCCACTAATGTAGATGCTGTGCGTGAAATGCTTGAGCGAGATCGACATGTGACATTCCGTGAGATTCAAGCATCCTTACGCATCGACATGAAAGCAATATACAAGATTTTGCATGATCATTTGAACGTACGAAAGCTTTGCAGTCATTGAATCCCACACAATTTAACAGAAGCGCAAGAGCAGGGTTGTGTCAAATGGTGCGAAGAAATGCTTAAGAAATTCAATGGAGGTCGTTCAAATTTAGTTTATAACACCGTTACTGGTGACGAAACGTGGATCTATTCGTACGAGCCAGAAAGTAAACAACAATCTACCGTTTGGGTATTTCAAAATGAACCAAAACCAACAGAAGTTGTTCGTTCACGCAGTGCTGCGAAGCAAATGATTGCGTGTTTCTTTGGTTTAACTGGACATGTAGCAACCGAGGCTTTAGAGGATCGAAAAACAGTGAATGCTGATTGGTATACTACAATTTGTTTGCAGAAAGTCATCGATCAAATAAAAAGAAACAATCGAAATCGCCGAATTATTCTCCATCGTGACAACACCAGCTCTCACTCAGCCCGTCAAACAGTTGATTTTTTGTCCAACAAAAATATTGAATTAATGACTCATTGTCCATATTCACCTGATTTATCACCTATAGATTTCTTTTGTACCCAAATATCAGAAATAAAATGCGTGGTGAGCGATTTTCGTCGGCTGAAGCAGCGGTTGAAACATTTCGGACACTAGTTTCTGAGGTACCATCTTTAGAGTGGAAAACGTGCTTTAGAAATTGGTTCGAGCGTATGCAAAAGTGTATTGACGTCAAGGGCGAATACTTCCAAAAACAATTATACCGTTTACCAAATTTCGTATGCGTTTTTTCATACCGTTTCCTGAAACTTTTCCAGCAGCCCACGTATATTAATTAATTCATGAAAACGTATGATAAAGAATATTCTTAAAAGTGATGCAAATTTCTGTTCATGAAACCGGGAATTTAAATACAAATTGAGGAATTTAAGCATCTAATAAGAAAATGAAAATTAATACTAAGTAGGTTATTGTTCCTAATATTTAATCCTGTTTAATGATCTTGCGCAGGAAGGATTTTATACGTCTACATCCTATTAGATTTGTAAAATGTTGGAATTCTGGAAAATTTCCGGTAATACCGTGTATTATCCCAATTTAGTGTGTAGGTACACAGAGAAAAATCAATAGTAAAAAGTAACACAAATTGTAGTTAGAATGAAGACGGAAACAAATTGTAGCAAATATTCGCACAATTGTCGGACTATTTACTACAACTGTGCTAATATTTACTACAATTGTGTTAATATTTGTTACAATTTGTTTCTGTCTTTATTCTTACTACAATTTGTGTTACTTTTTACTATTGATTTTTCTCGGTGTATAAGAAGCTGCGAACTAATTATCTTTTAGTATTGAACAATTTCTTGTGTCGGAAAGTTTTGTTTAATTTCGTTGTGAAATGGAACGCAGAACACATACTACCGAAAGAGATAATCATTCCATTGTATGTATATTGTCATGGGACCAACGATACCTGGTATTATTACTGGAAACTGTAACCAATATTTATTTATTAGCCTTGCCGCCGGCCGTACCATAAAAGCAGGTCAGTCGGGTAAATGTTGTTAAGGTTCATAATTGCAAAGCATGGATATTTGTACGGCCAGGGGTATTTCATTTCGTCTTAAAACTTTTCGACATTCCTGTACAAGAAAGAGGACTACGCGTTCGAAAATCGGCTCGTTTTCTGCTCGCTATTTACTCCTCCGTTACTTAACCTCCATGACAAATACCTAAGCTACACGTAGCCACCTAGCGGATTCCTTTAGAACGAGGATAAAAATTAGCCAGCTCACAATCACTATTCGCATCACCGTGATATCTTACACCGTGGTAAAATCGTACAAGGTATAAAGGCACGTAGTTTAAAATGGGTCGTAAGAGGTCGTTGTAGGGTTTCTGCAGCAACAAAACCGGTCCCGCGTATTATGCATTAGCATTCCTGGTATAGGCCACAGACTAACTACTCTATAGACTGAAATCGGGAAGGCTGAGAAATTCAGACAAGTTTCTGCGCTCTCTTGTGATTGGAATAAAAACTAACCTTGTTGAGCGGGTTTCCTACTGCACATATGATTTAATATTATTTGCTTTCAATCGGAGGTATCCATGAATAACTTAGCAAGTCAAAATGACACTTTTGACTTACCTGGTTATTTATGTCTTTCCGTGTAAAAAACTACAAAAATATATATAGGTTCACAAATTTATATATTAGGTGCTTTTCTTTTACATAAAAAAGCAGTTTCAAAATATTCAGCGGCTTTAAGCTCCATGTTTCTGTTTATAAGACATTACACACCAAACGTTCCAATGAATAACTAGCTCTGAACTGCTTCAAGTTTTGTACTCCGAATTTGTTGTCATTTGAATGTTTTCTGACTAAAAAATTGATGATGTTCTTTCTTCTGACATTCGATATTGCTTCAGTCAAAAATCATTCTTCCGCCTACAGACACCAAGACGCAATATCTACAAAATTCTTTACGATGAATTAAAATTTGACAATTGTGAAATTTATGTTGGTTCTTCCTCAATTTCTACCCAAAACTGGGACTGGGGTCTTCTTCAGAAACGTACAGAAAGATTTAATTTCCATTCACTACTACCGTATGGGTACCGTTTATCGTTAAGTACAACTTCTGGATACCGCATCATGTCTTTCCACAACCACATTTTCTAAGGATGACTTCAATTTAAGGTTTTCAGTTAAGAGCCCGTTTCAGTCGCCATCATTATGCCACTTTCCTAGTTCAAGAATTACGCTAAAACTACTGATCTGATCATCGAATAGTTTTAACATTTTCGTTTTGTTTTTTAATAAGGAATTTCGGAAAGTCATTTTTAATATTTTCTAATAATTTTTATAATTTTTATTACTTATAGAAGTCGATTTTCAACTGATGTAGATAAGTAATTTGAAGAATGCAGGAACGAAACTTTTAATGTCAGCAATTTATCTACATGCTCTAATAATTTTTTTATAAACAACACACGCCTACTATATGAAAGGGCAGTGCAATCGTTAATAATCGCGGTGGCCGCTCTATATCAATCCACCCCGCTTTCGAAGCGATTGCACCACCTGTAAATAATAATGTACGGATTTTTTTTTTTTTTTTAATAATTCTCCGATTCTTCGGGAAATTGGGAATTGGGTCGATGTTGCTGAGGAGCTAGACGCAACTGGTCTTGATGAACTTTCGTCAATCTTCCTCCACGATTCACAAGATATATTGCGCCCCCTAACAGTTCGCGGATGGTATATAGATCGGTCCACTTTGGCAAAAATGCAGGAGTAATACCAGAATTACTTTGGGCAGTTGAATGTGTTCGTACCATAACTAGTTCTCCAACGTTGTAACGCGGCAACTGTTCAGGGCCTGCATATTTTAACTGATAATTCGACTGACACTGGCGTATACGTCTCAAACGCTCGTCGTGGTCGATTTGAGTTTGCTGTTTCATTATGGTACAGTCTCCTGGTCGTGGTAACTCGTAACCCAAAAGTGCTTGACTTGGAGTATAACCGGTAGCAGCATTACGACGACATCGTGTATGGAATAAAACTTGAAACAATTTCCGATCCCAGTTTCTATGGCGATCACCTTGTAGACTAAGACGAAGACCTTTTTTTATTTCTTGATTACGTCTCTCTACAGGGTTGGCGCGGGGATGGTAAGGTGGAGTATAATAGCGTACTGTTCCCCATGCATTGCAGGCTCGTGTCCATCTTCCTGCTATAAACTGACGTCCGTTATCAGTTATTATTATTGCTGGAAAACCATAGCGAAAGAAAACTTCATTTTCAAGAATGGGAATTATGTCGTTTGCAGTGGCATTACGCAGAGGGAATGCTTCTACCCATCTCGTGAAGATGTCCGTAACCACAAGAATGTAACGGTTTTCTCTTTTGGTTTCCGGGTATGGCCCCATGATATCTACTGCAACTGTTTCCCAGGGGTGTCGGGGAGCCCGACGTTTCTGGGGAGCGGCTGTTTGACGAACTCCCTTCTTGCACGCTGTACAAAGCAAACATGCTACAACATGCTTTGTTACCGCTGCTCTCATTCTAGGCCAGTAATATCGCATCTGAATGGCACGTAAAGTTTCATCACGCCCAGGATGACCTGCTGTTGAGCTGTCGTGGAATTCTTGTAGCACCTTAATTCGTAAACTTTTGGGAACTATCAGTTTTTGTTGAAAATCATTTCTCCACCAAAGTAGATTATCACGTACTAGGTAATGTTGATGGAATTTTCTTTGACCGGGCTTATATTGAGGATTGTCGGTAGCTTCAAGTTGACACCAAATTTGAATCAATTGTTGCACTGAAGGATCTTTCCTTTGGACAGTCATGATTTCGTCTGCTAAAGACTGCATAGCCACAAGTGCAAGTGTTTTAGTTTCTAGTTGTCGATTATTTATTTCTGGTGGCAACATACGTTCCCATGACGGCGGATCTTCTCCAGAACTTTCTTGATTTGGACTCCGAGAAAGTACATCGGGTAATTCATTTTGTGATCCAGGGCAATGTTGAATTTCGAATTGATATTCTTGCAATAACAATGCCCAGCGCGTAAGTTTAGCTCGTTGATCACGTGTCGCATTTAACCATGTCAGTGGTTTGCTATCCGTACGAAGTAGAAATGGAGTATCTCCCAGATACGGTCTGTGACGCCGAATAGCCCAAACAACAGCTAGGCACTCCTGTTCGTTGACATGATAATTACGTTCTGCGGGTGTTAATCTGGCACTGGCATATGCTATGATGCGCCTAGTATCTTCTACTTCCTGGTACAATACCGCTGCAATTCCTATACTGCTAGCGTCAATTTGTAGAATCATTCGAAGTCCAGTTAAAGGTCGATGTAATTTCAAGGGATGGCTCAGTGCTTCCTGAACTTGTTGGAAAGCTTGGTTTTCACACTCTGTCCACCTCCACTTCCTCTTGAATGAGAGCATATCCGTCAGAGGTGCGGCTATCTCAGCAAACCGTGGTACGTAATCTCGCAACCAGTTACAAAATCCGATGAAGCTGCGTAGCTGCTTGCGGTTTTTTGGAACTTGGATGCTCTTCATTTGCTGTATATGTTCCTCTTTAGGACTAATACAGTCGTTTTCGATATGATGACCGAGATAAATTAGCGGGGAAGCTCCAAATGTGCATTTTTCGACTGCACAAGTTAGGCCATGAGCTTGTAACCTCACCAGCACTAATCGCAAATGTTTCATGTGTTCTTGCCAGGTGCTGCTGTAAATTATTATGTCATCCAGATAGGCAATACAGCATTTACGAAATAAACCAGCGAGTACTTCTTGGGACATCAGTCTCTGAAAAGTGGAAGGAGCATTTTTCAGTCCAAACGGCATAACTCGAAACTGGTATGAGGCTCCATCAGGTGTGGTAAATGTGGTCAATGGTTTTGACTTAAGAGATACTGGAATATGCCAATATCCTGCCTTTAAATGGAGGGTTGTGAAAATAGTAAGTAAGTAAGTAAGCTTTATTTGCAATAATGGTGAACAGCAATATAATAATGGTGAACAGCCTTTTGCATCGTCAATAAAAAAAAAACATACCTCGACAAATTTCAGGTACTAATATAACATTACAAACATATTAAAAAAAAATATTTAAAAAGGACATTATAAAACATATTAAAATTTGAAACAGTCGTCATGTAAATGGAAGAATTCATCTACAGAGTATATGACATTTTTGATAAAAAGTTTCTTTATAGTTTTTTTTAAAACAGTATTGATTCATATTTTTAATCAAGGGTGGAAGTTTGTTAAACATTTTAATACACAAGTGGTTGGTACTTAATTGGGAAGCTTTTACACGATGATAAGGTATTATAAAAGTGTCCTGATTTCTTGTGTTATAAGAGTGGACGTCCTTGTTGGAGGTGAATTGATTTTCTAAAGCTTTCATATACATCAAACAGTTTATTATAAATACACTGGGGATTGTTAATATTTCGTTTTGTTTGAAGAGTTCTCTGCAACTAGTCCGCCTCGATGCACCGGATAAAATTCGCACTGCTTGTTTTTGTTGTAAGAAGATTTTCTGAGCGTCGCTTGCATTGCCCCACAGAAGGATACCGTACGTGGCCCGAGAATGGAAGTTGGCATAGTAGGATATTTTGACTGCTTCATACGAAGCACATTGTTTTATTTTCCGTATTGTGTAGATTGCAGTTGCTAGTTGCTTTTGTAATTGCATAATCTGATAATCCCATCGTGTTTTATTATCAAAGTGGAGTCCTAAAAATTTTATATGAGCTTTATCAGTCTGTGTATGGGTTGATAAAAGAAGAGTTTGAGTTTTCTTATCGTTAAGTTTTAAGGAGTTGCTGCTAAACCATTCTTTTGCTTCAGCGATTGCTTGATCTGATTTTCTTATTGTTTCTTCTTTGGTTTTTGAAATAGATAATAAAGTTGTGTCGTCTGCAAATAAACAGATTTTTTCTACGGATACATTTCTTGGCAAATCATTTATACAAGCAGCTCCTAGATCTCTTAGAGCATCATGAATTACAGGCAAAGAGATTGGAGCGTCCACCGTTCGTAGATTAAGCTGGCGGTAGTCTACACAAAATCGGTGACGACCATCCTTCCGCGCTGCTAACACAACTGGAGAACTCCAGGGCGATGTGGATGGTTCAATGATTCCTGCAGCTAACATTTGTTCTACCTGTTCCCCGATAATGCGTTTCTTTTCGTCGCTGTATCGATATGGCCTCTGCCGGATAGGAGCAGTATCACGCAACCGAATTTCATGAGAAATTGTCTTGGTCGTTGCTTGAGACTATCCGGGATTAAATACCTCTGGAAAGTCTCTCAGCATCTGCCTAAATTCCGCGATGAGATGAGTTGGCATTTGATGCCGCACTTCGTTGACAGAGATGATTGGCCGAGTCACCTGTGAAATCCTTGACTGCCAAAATACGGTTTGTCGTTTCTCAGTACCAAAATGTACAGTTTTTCTGGCAAAATCAAGCATAGCTTCATATTTTTCGAACCATGGGTACCCAAGGATCAAGTCATCACGTAGTTCTTCTGTAATCATGAATGTATCCGACAATTCATAAAATCCTATACGATAGGAAAGTTCTGCTTGTCCCAACAGAGTAAGATATGTATTATTTGCAGCGAGATTGACACGACTTGACTGCTCTGGATAGACCTCACTTGCAAGTGAAGCATGGGCAAAATTATGAGTGGATGCTGTATCTAAAAGCGCATCAATTAATTTGTCGCCAATCTGTAGACGAATACGTGGTAGAGATTTTCCAATAGTCGCACGAAAACCAAGGTTGGAACATTTCGCACTTGAAAAGTTATTATTCTGCCCTGAGTGATGAGATAACTCCGCTTGAAAAGTGGTCATGGGCATAACTGGAACATTAATTTTTGATCGCGGCACTTTGAGGGATGTCTTTCGCGAATTGAGTATTTGACATTTGTCCGAAATAATACTGTTCACCCGCGGCACTTTGACAGATGTCTTTTGAGATTCCCACACGCCGTTAGTTTTTACGGCCAGAGACGGGCGATGTCCCTGGCCCGTAATCAGTTTTTCTTCTGAGATTTCGCACGAAAGCCAGACTTCACGGGACAGTCACGGTGCCAATGATATTCTGGGCAATGTTGACACTCAGGTAGTTGACATTCCTCGGAGCGATTTTTCGTTGTTATTAGCATTTGTGGTTGAACTGGTGATGACTCTAAGGCTACATTATCGAGAATTACTGCTCTGCTCAACATTTCTTTATAAGAAACCACGGCCGGAATTTTAAAACTGAGCCTATGCTCAGGCAATAATAATCGCTTAATATTATTTATCATCAACGCATCTTTATCTGTGTAAGCAATTCTATCCGCCAACCAGCCTTTCCTTAATAAGAATGCTTCTGACAGTTCACCTCTCTTTTGCTCTTCGGATAGAATTCGTACCAGAATTCGTGATTTAACTACGTCGTTGTCAAAACGCGCAATGAATCGTTCACGAAATTGGGTAAAATCAAGATTACAACCTTGATATTTGGACCACCAATGTTTGGCTTCTCCTTCTAATTGTTTTTCCACTTTCTGAATCCAGTATCTGTTCGGTAGATTTAAAGAGAGAAGACAATCTTCCATCTGGGAGATGAAATATTTTGGGTCTTCTTCGTCGGTCCCAGAAAATACAGGGAAGGGAAGTAACGGAAGATTAGGTTGCGACTGATCTCCACTCTCTGATATCATTATCTTGTCACTTGGTATGTTGGGCGCCACTGGGTTTGTTCTTTTATTACCTCTCCCAGAAGAGGTGTCTTGGCTACGAGATCTCGTACGAGTTGTGGGTCCTTCTTCCATTAAAGAGCACAAGCCCCACGTTTGGACCGCCAATTGATGTAGATAAGTAGTTTGAAGAATGCAGGAACGAAACTTTTAATGTCAGCAATTTATCTACATGCTCTAATAATTTTTTTATAAACAACACACGCCTACTATATGAAAGGGCAGTGCAATCGTTAATAATCGCGGTGGCCGCTCTATATCACAACTTAAAATTAACTTTCCGAGATAAAGCAACTAATTTTATGAAGATCTGCAGCAACAGAAACTTAGTCAAGGCCATAATATTTAAATAAAACATGAATTACGAAATTTTATAATTAGTAGTTGCAAACTGCTGCCCTCTATCGAAAGCAATCGGAGATGCCACAGTAGGCGGGGCTTATTTTTATTTTACATTTTACGGCTGGGGAATTTCCGGTATGCCTAAAATTCTCTGACCTGGGGGCTCGTTCAGAAACTGAAAAAAAGCGCACTTTGGGTAAAATTCTTTCTCTCAATGTGTAAGTGATTTTGTATATTTTTTTTTTCGTTCTAAACGCCCAAAGTGCTCTTTCGTTACAGTTTTTGAACGCAACAGTATTGTATAAGTAAACTGAGTGGTACTTGTACTTATATCTGAAAGACAATCCTTTGCATGTGATCTCGAGAAAACCGGAAGGCGCGAGCAGTCATATTTACCACGATGTTTACATTTTTACTCTTTTGAAGTCATGTTAACTTCCAATAAATTAAGGAAACAAACAAATATTCAGTAACGTTGTTTTCTTTATTTTAATTGTATACAATGAACGGCAAAAAGTTACACCATTTGGGAAAATTTTTTGCAGTTTAAAAAATTTGTGCTAATAGTTGTGTGTTTTGTGTATGTTCGATAACCAAATATAAACAAGACAGAAACAGTGAGCAGCTTTTAGTGTGGCTCAAAAAGGTACCTATTTAAAATTCGAAAAAGAAAATAATAATAATATGGTTCCAATAGGTTTTTGCAAAAGGCGTTTACGATAATTGGAGCGGTATATACCGGTTAATCTATTGTCTCACTCTTACTTGCATTAAACGCATTCATTTTATCTTACTTTTCTACCCCGATCCATAAAGATCTCCAATTATCGTAAACGCCTAAAATGTGTCGCTTGCTCCTCTGACAAAATGGACAAGATTTTTCATTTTTTAGTTAGAAGCGGCAATTGGGCGTTTGGTATTTAGCTCTTGCAAGTGATTAGTTTATTCATTTATTCAGCTATAAGAGAATGTTTTTTATATCCATAAGAAATATTTAAACAAATAAAATTTGCTCTTGGGTTCTGTTACATGCACAAGAAAATTTGAGACAATTTTTCACAAGGCGTTTTCTTTATAACATTTTGTCTCATCACTTAATTTCCTGATAACATTTTTTAGTAATCCCAATCTGGCATAAGCAGACCGAATTTTTTATTTTGGGCCAGTTTAATATCTGTACAACTTATGAAATCGACATTAGTACAAATAGTAGCTACCACGTATTGCACCTACAGTGATCGCCAAAATGTCGGCATCAAATGGCAAAAATCTTTATTTTTGATTTTTTGAGGAAACTTTTTAAGGCAATAATTTCTACTTGTCTGAAAACCTTTTTAACTCCTAACAGATATACCGAGTGATTTTATTCGAAATTAATCTATATTTCAACGAGATTTTTTTAACGTAAGTTAGTTTCAACTTATTTTTTTAATATTCCGTTAAAATTGAATTTTTCAACTTTTAGAATATTCTAAAAATTTCAGGTACTAAATCTTAATTTCAATATTTAATATTTTTAGGGCGGAAACTACCAAAATTTATAATTTGAAAAAATAAGAAAGATTAAGTATTGCTTCATTATTTACCGAAAAGTATTATTTTTGCATATTTTTTCCGTTTCTGATGCAAGGTGCCTTTTATAATTATTACAAATAATTAATATATATTTAAATATCTCTCTATTCCCGTTAATGAATTAATTTCGCAATGACCTTGTAAATGTTACTTTGCAGAAGATATTTCTTTATATGGCTTAGTTCTACTGACTTAAACAGAATTTGAGGGCTTTTTTAATAATAGGATTTGAATTAAGTTATAAAAATGTAAAACTACTTTTTTTTAAAAACGTTAAAGTTAAAGTTTGCTTTGTCCAACTCAAAACAGTCGATAAAACAGAATTTTAACCGCAAAAGTAAATAAAATTATAATTTTTAACAATTTAACAACAATCCACACTAATTACTGGGATCATGATCACACAATTGTACCGTCTTGTTTAACAAATAACTACCCACTTATTGTTTTTTGTTGTGTATTGTAATGTGGTTTGAAATTAAAGTCGTTTTATGAAAATGCCTCTTAGTAATTTCATTTGAATAATTCATGGCCGTCTTATATTCTCCCTGATTAATTGCCTGAACAGGTAAATTAAATATGGAAAAAAACATTTAGGCAGCTATAAAATATTTTTGACAGAATTTTTGTGAAATTCATTCATTCAAACGTCATTAACAGGAACAGATTAGAGTTTTTAGATGTCATTTAAATGCATATTAATTATGAATAAAAATATTTTTCTTAAAGTGTACCTTGCTTCGAAAACGTAAAAATTATGTAAAAATATATATTATTCTTGCTGAATAATAAAATTTCTGAAGCAACAATTAATATTCTTCATTATTTAGCAATTGCTCCGCGTCCCAATACTTTTAATTTCCTTTTAACAAACTGTCATGTCTTTGTCGGATTAAATTAAATTTATTTAACTTAGAAAGAAGATAAAAGACCGGATTTAAACATGTTTATTTACCAGATTAACTATTATGTTTCGTTTCATTTTCGAATACATATTTCTCCCTCTCTGTAATAAATTTTAAATTTTCGCGGTAAAACTCAAGGTAAAGCCGTTGGTAAAACTGCAAAAATTCTGAAAATCGTACGATTTTCAACGATAGCACACGATGAATCTATTTCGCGTGATTTGGCTCCACCTTGTAGCCCCGCGTTCTGTGTGTTACGTCCTGCACCCTTGCCCCGCGAGAGATGGTTAAGTGATTGTCAAACGGCCCCTTAAGTAAAACTTCTACATGCTTCTAAGACAACGTTTCAATGGATCAGAGGATACTTTTAACAGAAATGAGCTTCTAATCTGTGACAGATGCCAAGTTATACAAAAAGAAAATTTATAGTTGGCGATAGAATTACATATTTTCCGGCGTTCCAGTCAGTAGAATTCGGTATTTACTACATTTGGCCCTCTGTTGATTGGAATACGAATTAAAATTCTGGCTGAAGTTCGGCCATATAACTTATAACGGCCTGATAGCTGATTTCCATTTGGGTGCGTGATGCCCGTGAGGCACAGAACTCGGGACTACTACTTCCGCAAGTAAATGATTAGGATAATTTTTAACTATTCAACTACTAATTTATGCGCCAGATAGAGCTTGCCTTAACCTAAAGTACCATGAAAATTGCCGCTGGTGCTTCACGTCTCTAGTCAAAACTGGTCCTCGAGGGGAAAAGGGGAGGAATTGATTGAGACTTGACGCCCCGGTCGCTTTTTTAATGGAACAAAGGCTCTTGTGCCCCAGAGCTGCTCCCAGAGGCAAATGGAAAGTGCCTCGTATGTGTAGTTGCTTGCCTACAGATTGCAGTAAAGCAATGCGTTAACATGTTTTTTTTATAAATATTTCAGTTTTCGATCTTCATATTCACTCAGATAACATCGATACAAAACAGAATTAAAAATTTTGTTCTCTCTTTTTAACTTAAAATGAGATTCTGCATGTGAGGTTTCTATTTTTGGCTGTTGTGAATCATTAGTATAATAATAACTGCTTGAAGGTTTTTTCAAAAGTATTGTCACGATTACGGAAAATTTGAAAATCGTATTTAATTAATTTAAAATGTATTTTTCCAATGCAATACGAGTTATTTGCTGATAAGCGGTTTGCTGGTGCAACGACTCAGACGATGAACTTGTAGCGTGAATCCGCAAAGTTGCAAATACGCAAATAACTAGGGCATTGTATGAGTGTTTAAACACAATCAATTAATTCACGATTTAACAGAAATGACGATTGGAAACAACGTGAAAATCCTGACATCACCTTTTCAGCAACCAAGCAAAGTACGGGTTCAATTAAAGTTTTGCGGAATTTGGTCATGACGTCACGTACATTGGCAGTATAAAAGATGTGCGTAATTTGTAAGAGATATCAGTTAATCTGATCGTCGTCGTGGGATATAGTTATCTGTATTTCTGACTTTTAAGCAATAAAGGTAATCCTTGTTGTTTTAATGAGTTAGTTTGCAGTTTCCCTGTTACTCCCTTTTCACCCCCCAAGCTACGCAACCCCCGCGTCAGGACGCCGACAGCTCGTAACCTGCTGGAGACGACCGACGCGTGACAATATTTTAACTTAATATTCTATATTTTTGAAACGGACGAAAGAAATTCAAAATTATTCTCATTTTGTTACAGGGACGAGTTCTTCCTCTAGAAACGAGAAAGTTAGGAGCACTTCAAGCCGAGAAATTGCCAACCATCGCATTTCAACAGCGTACGTACCCGTTTTTAGGCGGCGACAAAATCCACAGGCCCAGCAATGCCCTTGCTTATGTTCATGACATACTTAGAAAACGACGCTAGGTAGACAAACGACAGGTTTATTTTAATTAAGGAGCATCCAACTTTTAAAAATTTGCTGCCCGAAGTGTTTAGGCGAATTTTTAAAACGTTGGTGCAAGTAGCGTTCCCAAGTCATGTAGCACGTAATTTATTATTGTGTCATTTAATTTTTAACAATCTTTTAGCTTAACTAGTAGTTGTAGGTACTGACCTGTCGTTAACTTAAACCTAGCGTTGTAATCAAAGTAGTTATTAGATCATCTCATTGACTGGAATCATTATCATAATTTCGCTAATCAGCATCGTAGAGGCTCAAGTACCTAATCATAAATCAACTAACTTTAAATCTTCTGGTGAAATAATTTGTATTTTGTTATTACAGGAACATCAAAAAGTGCAGCAGATCTGAGGGGGTCTTGAAGCATTAACAGAAGAAGAGGAAATTTATTTAATACAAGCATTTAAAATTGCCTGATTACTGTACTGATTTTGTTTTTTTTTTTTATACATACACTTTGACATTAATAGCTTTAGTATACGACGTAACATTCCTGCCTTAGCATGTAAGTTCCTAAAATGAGTAGTTAGTTGAGCGGTTAACAGTTTTGATAATGATGTTCGTAGTCGTTACGAGAATATTTATTTTATCTTACCAAATACTTGGCTGCATTCTTTTGATTTTAAGATGATTTTCAAGTATTTATTAGCTGGCGTTTCGAATCTCCTTCGCCCTCCTTCAAAAACTCTACTTTCTCAAACTATTTTATTTAATACTGTAGTAAAACGTATTTTGCTTTAAAACTTTCAAAGTGTCTTTTACGTTAACGTTAGTTTTTTTTACATTGTTCTCCCGTCTTCTGTAATTCGTTTTTTACTTATTTATTTTTTTAACTATTTTAACAAATCCGATACATATATATAATTTTGTGATCTTTAAACTGCTTTGGTTTTGTGATTTTTTAAATAATAAACTCATCATTAATGTTATCTGGTTTTATTTGGCAACCTTCTGACCTGATAAACAATGTTATCACTGTTTCCACCGAACTGGATTTATACACACTTTGATTTTGAATTCGAAGAGCAATGGTAAGTAAACCTCATTTACAACAGCTTTATCTTCTTGAAATAATTTCCAATAGAAAAGTCGAATAAATAAATAAATAAATAAATAAATATATATATATATATATTTTTTCATTGCTTTCCATTTTGTTTTTTTTTTTAACTTTGAATGTATTTTAATGAATAGTCTAAACTATGGGGTGGCTGTTTTTCATCGTCAACCGATCCAGAACTTGAAAAACTCAATGCGTCCATTAATTTGGACAAGCGAATGTTCGCTGAAGATGTATACTGCAGTCAGGCTTACGCGCAAAGCTTAAATTCAATCAACTTACTAACAAACGAAGAGACGAAAGATATTTGCGATGGACTTGAACAGGTTAAACTGGAATGGGAGAGAGGTACGTTTGTGATAAACGAGGGAGATGAAGATATTCATACAGCAAATGAAAGAAGATTAAAAGTAAGTAACTAATTTTGACTCTCTGGTCACTTTTCAGAAAGAAAAAATTTTCAAAAAAATAATTTGCAATTATTACAAAGTCTTAATATTACTGATTAAATTGACTTTATTGCATTCTAAACATTTGTTAAGCTTTTAAATGCTTCCCGAGAGTTTTGTTTCTCATATTAGCCATTCATGATCGTGTTTGTTCTCTAGTGGTCCATGTTAGGGTGAAATTTTTTGTTAGTACAATGTGGTACAATGGATGACAGAAAATTGCATTGGAACTTTATAGATTATGGAGATCGGCGCTCCCACATGTAAAGGTTTTCTTTAAACTTTCCAATGCAGATAAAAAATATATCATATCTAATGACCACATGGCGGATAGAAAAAAGTGTAACACTTTACTATTGCAACGAAGCGGTGCGATGTAATAAATAGATTGTGTACACGCCTCAACATATTTGCCGACGCAGCGCGTCTAGTCGATAGTGAATAATCGGTAAGCCAAAGAAATAACGCATTCGTTAGGACGACATGATTCATAATAATGTCGCGGTTGACTGCAATGCTCGGACATGATGACAGAGTGTGCTGCACAGACGTGTCGTGCTTCTATTTAATTCAAACTAACTAAATTGTTGTTTCTAAATTCAAGAAAGAGCTGTTATTAGCTTCTGGAATTATATTGGCGTTTTTACCGTAACGAGGCCAGACTCAGAGTACATCAAATTATTTTTATGTTTGTGATTTTTTAGACTTTAAAAGCAATTGAAATGAATTTGTGATTTGGCGTTTCGTACCTAGGAAACAGACGTTCTCAATTTTATGACCATTTTCTAATATATGTCAAATCGCCTGGCCTGTGTTTTATATGCACTGAGTGTTCTTTATATTTGACTTTTTATTTAGCCTGTACCTCACAATCTTACCAAACGATTTTATAAGTAAATAGAAGCATACCAGTTTGCCCATGATATCTACTGATTCCTTCGAATTTCCTTCTTGTAATAAAATTAAAAAGAACATTCTTGCTTGCAAATTTGTATTAAAATAATTTTCTTATTTTCTTCTAATTAGTTCCAACTAACTTAATAATAAAAATTATTATGAAATATGTAATTATTTTTGCACTTCGTAAAAATGAAGAACGTCGACTGTAAATAAACAAATTGTTTTTTTACAAAATTATTGTATAATTTATTTTAGAGTTTCATTGGCGAACCAGCAACGAAACTCCACGTTGGCAGAAGCAGAAATGACCAAGTTATCACTGATATGAAATTGTGGCTAAAATCATCAATCGTTGAACTCGATGACGACTTACGGGATTTGATAGACGTCGTACTCACCAGGACATCAGAAGAGATTGATATTCTCATGCCCGGCTACACACATTTGCAAAGAGCTCAGCCAGTACGTTGGAGTCACTGGTTATTAAGGTAACAGGAATTTTAAGAAACCTGGACCCTCAATATATTGCTTAAAAAATAAAAGTTTTGTTTAAAGGAACCGGGAATCTATACAAAAATATGTTTATTTTAAACAGAACGCAATTATAATGTGCAAAAATGTCGAAATACGCTCGACGCAAAGCATGTCAGCCGCAACTTTGTGATGACCACAAAATACCTGCATCTCTTTTAGAATGCATGCCCAACAGTTACAGTTGATTCCAAGTTGCAGATTTTATCGCAATTAATCAGAGCCATTCAGAAACTGAAGAAAACATCACGAAAATCGATTATCTTAATGAAATTTTTCTGGCTTTAGATTTTTATAGTTCACACATCTTCATCTTTTCAGCCATGCCTGGAGTTTCAAAGCAGATACAGATAGACTGGAAGAAATATTTAAAAGAACCAATGTCATGCCGTTAGGCAGTGGAGCACTGGCAGGAAATCCATACAACATTGACCGAGAACAATTAGCACACTCGCTGGGGTTTGATGCAATAACCCAAAACAGCATGCATGCAGTTGGTGATAGAGACTTCATAGGTAGGCACCAAAGACCTTCAATTAGTTAATTTACCGGATTGACTTTTGCTTACGCTAGCGGAGTTTTTGTTTTGGGCATCGCTGACTGGAATTCACCTAAGTCGCTTGGCAGAAGATTTGATAATCTACAGTACGAAAGAATTCAATTTCATCACCATGGATGATCTATATTCCACGGGAAGCAGTCTAATGCCACATAAAAAAAATCCTGACAGTCTAGAACTTATTCGAGGCGTAGGTGCAAGTATATTTGGCCAGGTAAAGTTGCCCTCATAGATTTTGCCCCTCGACGAATTACAATTAGTGTTGCAGTTTCATGATGGCTCTAAAAGGTCTTCCCACAACTTACAACAAGGATCTCCAATGTGATAAAGAAGCGATGTTTGCTTCTTATGATAAACTTGATTCCATTTTGAAGGTTGCTTGTGGTGTCGTTAAAACTTTAAAGGTGCATAAACTTAGTTGTTAGAAGTTTAAAGTTAAACCATAGCTGAAGCACCAGCCCTTAGAACGTGTTCTTAAACTATCCTTCCTGTGTGTTTCTTGGATAATATTCTTTCTCTCTCATATACTTAAATGATTTTGGATATATTGCTTCTCATGTTATTCACTCCAGTGCGATAGGTACACAAGAAGACTTTACGAACCTTAATCTTGTTGTAGGTTAATCCAAATATATGCAAGGCAGCTCTGAACTTCAATATGTTAGCAACAGATTTGGCTTATTATTTGGTGAAAAAAGGTATTCCCTTTAGGGAAGCACACCATTACGCTGGTAAGGTTGTGGCTAAAAGTGAGAAACAAGGAGTTCCCATACAAGAGATAACTTTGCCAGAATTAAGAACCGTTTGGTAATTTGTAATTTTTATTTAGAAAAAAATAGGTGGTCTTTGATTTTAATTTTTTACAGCGGTCATTTTGATTCTGACGTCACTGAAATCTGGAATTACGAAAGCAGTGTTGAACAATATCAAACAGTGGGTGGTACAAGTCGGCAAAGCGTTATGAATCAAATAAGTATTCTTTTAGAATGGAATAATAGGTCACGATTTCTATGCAAAAATTCTTAAAACACATGTTATGCAGATTATTTTATTTGTTTTAAGTCTGATGTTTAATAAAACAACAAAATTTGAATTGAGTAATGAACGTTCTATTTCCTTTCATAATTAATTATAATGTGATCACGATTATGTATAATACGTCAGCGTCCAAATAAACATCACGCTTGCTGAAATAAAAATCGTGTTTTGCATTTACACATGTTTGTTAAAGAGATGTTCTTTTAATCTTATCTCTTTAAAAACAAAAATGTTGCAAGCCGTGACCTAAATTGTTCCTATCATTTAAGTTGAATTAAACTTACTAAAAAGTGAAAATAGAAATTAGTTTTATTCGTATGCTAAAATAAAACTAACTAAAAAAATAATGCGGTTATTTGTGAGCGAGAAAATCGTCCTTGACGATTATTTTCATGATGGAGGAATTTTGGTTGAGAATAATGGAAAGATTTTGGAAATAATTAGCAGAAATGATGTTGAATCGATAATTCGAAGCTATGAAGACATGCAAGTGAGTATATTCCCAGTCTTCAAGTGCAAGGACAAAATATGCAATTTAATTTTCTTTTTTATAAATAAATCAATTATAAAATGCGTTCAAATACCTTCAGGTTTGGAGTTGGTTTTCTTTCGGTGCTATAACCAGCTGATACTTAATTTGTGGTTTGAAGATTAATCACATATACAGGGTGCCCCAGTGTTCTGTAAAAGTTCCATAACTTTCTTGCTATTCCAGGTATCGACTCGATTTTTTTTTGTATAATAGGAGCGCTTCTATTGCATATTCTAAAATTATTTTCGTTTGTATACAGGTGTCCAAGTATTACAAAAATATTAAAGTTACATTTTTTTTTAATTGAAACACCCTATTTGGACTTCATTTTTAATTCTACACTAAATTTTGCGTCAAATTTATTTGAATTATTTTTACGTATCTTTCATACTTTTTAATGTGAGTCAATTTTTTTTTTTAAATTCCCGGATGCAAGGTTCCATTCAAAAATTCGTAACTTCTAAACCACTAAAGATAACGCACCGATGTTTTCTTTTCAGTCAATGCCGAAGCTGTGGCCAATCTTTTTAGGTCAAGCCGAGTTGTGAAGAGCTGTTCCAAGGCTTGTTACGGTTTTTTTAATATGAATAATTATAAATAACAAAAACTCCATGTTTTCAAATTCTATAGCGTTTTTAACAAGCTTTTCAATGATATACAGTTTGTAGGGTCCAATTCTGATATTCACTGAGTTATTGAGAAAACAGTAATTTTTAGATGTAAATATTTAACAAAACACTGAAAGTTTGTAGTAGGCTGGTATCAAAATGATCTTATTATCTTTATTAATGACATTCTAAACCAATACCTACCTAATACCTAACCTAACCAATACCTAATCACTTGCCTCACTTTGTTCTGCAGTGTTAGCTACGGTCCCTAATGTAAGAGCTGGGTAAAGGAGCCGAATTAAATTAAATGAGGGTTTTAATTTTTAATTGAGAAGTTAAAAGAGGTTTCTTTCTATTCCAAATTATTACGCTGCCACAACCGATACGTTCATTAATGGCTCACGGGGCATCGGGCCCAAAATAAAGAATAAATGATACAAAACAAAAAGTAATTAAAACCTTTACCTTCACGTAATTAAAGGGTCTTTTTCTCCCTTGCAATTAAAGTCGGAAGCGTTAGTTCTTGATTCTACAACTGTACGAGTTTTATATGGAATTTTAATTTTAAAAAAAAATGAATAACTGATTACGACGCCAAAATGAAATAAAAGTCCCTTGAAGGTGTGAATAAGAATAATATATTGAATACCTTAATTTTATATTAAAGCAAAATATAAATAACAAATGATGGGACAGATTTCAAGGCGTTTCTTCCTCAAGAATAATGGAGTATTGTAATAGGAAAGAAAATACTTTTTTCTACCTGTTGTGTAGGGGAAACGCCGCACCAGAGACTTAGTAAGTAAGCTGGTAACGGGCTCGCTCCTCCACCTAGGGAGGGAACGGACTTCTCTCTTACGCTATAACATATACAGCTGCACCCTTCACTTTTCCAAAGTTTACATTTTTATGAGGAAATACGTCTGGCCAAAATTGGAACCGAAGAACGACTACTTAAGCACTAATTATCTTCCTTCTACTTCTTGCCGGGAGGTTTGTTTTAAAAACCCTCACCGCGTTTCAAAACTGTCCGTCACCTGGCGCCTCCACTTTAGCGTGTTCCTTTGGAACTAAACGGCGTAAAAAGTTTCCCACGCAATCAGAAAAAGAAACGTACTTATCAAAACGGATGTTTGGTCTTTAATAGCATTTTCCGCTGACTGCACCTGTGTGCACTGAGTGTAACTTCATCTCATAAAGCTTAACCGAGATGGAAATACATTCAGTGCATGCTACTGCAGCTAGTGAAAAATGCTAAGTTCGGCATTGCCCTCAATTTACGCTGTGATCAAAAGTGTGAGGGAGAGCAACTGCATTTCATTGTATGTAAGAGTGAATAAACCGAACAATTCAAAGGTGATTGATGAAAGAGATCGCATTACCGAACGCAGCTATTATAAGCTCGCTTAGAGTTTGATAATAATTTTGAATTTGTGACTCGAATTTTTTTACGCACAATTAAAGAGGAATATGCTATATCATTTAATACTTGAAGAAATATAATTTATGCTAGAAATTTCGGCTGTTTACACTAGATTTGATTGACATTTAACATGTCGGAGAGAGTTCGGAAACACAAAGTCACTTTCGTTAGTAATTTTATAGAAAAATTTTGTGCAAATCGTTTTTGATTGCAGCGAAAACCTCGAGCAGCCTCTGTACAGCTGTTTCAGCCCTGCTTGGGGCTTCTTCAGCAGAGACGTAGCTCGATATTCCCACTGCAGGTTTTCGCTGCAATCAAAAACGATTTGCACAAAATTTTTCTAAAAACTTTCATTGTGCTTTGCCAGCAAGCATGGCCGCCTTGCATGGGGGACTTATTGGGAGCAAATTCAATTTGTCTATCCTACTGCAATGTCAGGTCAAAAAGCGATAGTAAGATGTCGCTATTTTATCTGTTCATTAGATTTTATACTTGACTGACCCAATTTGATATATGTCCCGTGCATTAAAAAGAATAAAACATGATATTATTATTTCGTAGACGATACGGAGTTTGAAAATGAGTGTGTTTTCGAACCCCCTAGAGTTAGCTACTCCGGTTCATAAACAGTCGTGTTCAAAAAAGTGTTGTACAGAATTCGTACTGTGTAAACTTGGAAGTGCATTCATGAAGTCCAAAAAAATGTTGTACAAGTTTTGTTACATATGCATTTCCTGGTAATAATAATATTATTCAACAAAAATATTACTCCTGTTAAATTATTATTAAAAATATTATTCAACATAGCCCTAAACCTAAACAACGCCTTTTTGAACACATCTGTACATACCAAGTACCGGGTGTTTACTTTGATTATGCACCATATGTGATTTAATACAAATTTTTATTTTTTCATTTTAATTGTAGAAGTAAGTTAGAAGAAATATTTCTTTTGTTTCTTGAAGATCTCGGAATACCTAGATTTTAACCTAAAGAATAGGCAACTTAAATCATCCAAGTGACCGAAATTGAACAGGATCTAAAGGAGCCAAATAAAAGAGCACAGTGAGGTATCGTGCTCGGAAACATTTTATTGTTAACCAAACCATTTTGTGAACCATTGTATTTCTCCGACAAAATTTTATTAGATTAATTTCCTCCTATAACTTTTTATTAGTTTCCTTTCTCATCTCAAAAATTTTCCAATATTCGTCTAGCCCAGAGATGGTTACTAGTGGGAAAGTGTACTCCCACCCTGCTAGACGTTACAACTGCGGCCGTTGTATTTAGGAAGCCAAGTCTACATCCTTCCTAAAAGTCGGCATATGTAAACGTGCTCCTAAATTAGGATTTTTTACTGCTTGTAATGTAAATGCTTACCCTTAAGCCGGCTCCAAACATGCGTGGACGAATGTTCGTTCGGCAAATATTTGTGTGCGAGTGTTCGTGTTATCAGCGAACATACAGAGATGACAGTGGATAAGCTTTTAGATAGGTCTTTAACAAACATCAGAAACAGATGAGATCCCAACATAGAACCTTGAGGGCATCCATACATAAATCATAAGCGTTTGAGGTTACATTATTATCTTTGGCTATATGTCTCTATCATGGAGAAAAGACGTCTGGCATACACACATTCAGCTTTTATTATAAATAACGCGACCGTGGAAGAAATAATTATCAATGAAAAAAACTTATCTTTCACCCCACCCCCCTCTCCCCTCTTCCCACGACCACAACTTAAATCTTTCGTTCTATGATATTACTTAGATCATTTAAGATAATAAATGTAACAATCACATTTATTGTCAATCATAGAATTTGATATTTTAAAATTATCACAGATTTTCATATTAATTAAAATGAGAAATTAAAATATGTAGGTAGTAATTATTAATATTTTGCTTTTCTGAAGATAATAGATGTTGGTAATTATGTAATAATGTCCGGAATTATTGATTCTCACGTACACGTTAACGAGCCAGGAAGAACTGATTGGGAAGGCTTTCGAACAGCAACAAAAGCAGCTGCTGCAGGGGGAATCACCACAATAGTAGATATGCCCCTGTACGAGCAACTTTCACATATAGCTCTAAATACATTAGCTTTACATGTCTTATTTACAGAAATTCTATACCCCCAACTACTACAGTAGAAAATTTAAAAATCAAAGTAATTGCTACGGAAGGAAAATTACATGTTGATGTCGCTTTTTGGGGCGGACTGATCCCAGGCAACGAGGTAAGATGAGAAGCCTTAAAATTCAGTGCCACAATTTAAATATGCTCCAGGATGAATTAGTGGCCATGGTTAATGCGGGCGTCGTGGGTTTTAAATGTTTTTTGTGCCCGTCGGGAGTTGAGGAATTCAGCCACGTGAATTTTGAGGACGTAGAAAAGGCACTGCAAAAATTAGAACTTACAAACTCTGTTTTAGCGGTAAATATATTTGTTTCGCGTCAAAACTGTTTTTGTGTGTAATAAAGAGAAATTTTGCTTTAGTTTCATGCTGAACTCGAAGAAGAAGTTCCACTCATTGTTAGTAATGGTAAGGGATGTTTTTTCTACACAATATTCAGTTTTAAAATTTAATTCAAGAGTATGTTATATTAAAAACAATAAGTGGTTTGAATTTAAATTTCAAATCTCGTGAGGGTTGTTCCTAAATGACTTGAACGATATTTTATGGTTTTGAGCACGGATGATAATTTTAAGGATCTGTCCTTCCTTCCTTTCTTCTAATTAGTGGGTAGTATATACATCGGTATACGCTGAAAAAAAAATTAATAGGAGAAATGTTGATCTCTTGTTACTTTAGAAGAATGTTCCATCAAATGTCAAAGAAAACATTACATGAGCATCTGTTATATTTACGAAGAGCAGCTAAAACATATTTTTTATTTTTTTTTATTTACATAAAAACTATTTGCATGCATAACAGTCGTAGTTGTTAAATCTGAACCGGTAATACAGTAGACAGTCTGGAAAAAGAGAAAGAGCTGTTCTTTTTTCTACGTTCTAGCCTACTGCCGAGACGTGACGCCTCCTTACTCTTACAGCTATTTACACATATTAACCAATCATTACCGGCGGCGCCATCTTATATTCCAATATGGCGTCAGGATGACGGCTGAATTGTGCTCTCTGTATTGATAATTACGAATGCAATACATTGTGAACCGCCACAACTTTTTATTCACTGTAATAGTTGATGTGAAGTACGAATTAAGTATGTGAAGTATTATTTAATTTAGACACAAAAACTAAAACATTTCTTTGAAAACAAATTCCAAAAGAAAATGAACTTGTATGGAAAATAAATATAAAATAATAATATAAAAGAATCAAATTCACAACGCTTT
Source organism: Prosopocoilus inquinatus (assembly GCA_036172665.1). Lineage (NCBI taxonomy): Eukaryota > Metazoa > Arthropoda > Insecta > Coleoptera > Lucanidae > Prosopocoilus > Prosopocoilus inquinatus. Next base: position 51,929,277 of record CM069870.1, read on the forward strand.
CATTATGTATAAATTTGTGACCTTCAGAACAATCCATCTGCAGGTATTTTGATATGCGCGCAAACGTGAAGAGGGAATATACCGGGTGTCTCAGAATGGGCGGCGACCGGTGGTATATACCTAACCGTAACACCTACAACTTCCGGAGAAAAAAAATTATAGTCAAAGTGACCAAGAGAAATTCAAAGAAAATATTTTTAAGTATCTGGGTTAACCGCAAAGGGGCGCAATCAAAAGGGCTTTCGATAAAAATCAATTTTACTGGCAAAAGTTTCAGAATAAGCTGCAGCTTTGATAGCGTCATTGGAAAGCTTAATTAATTTTGCACAACTTTGATTGTGAACTTATTATCGTATCACCGTTACTAAGGGTGGAGGAAACAGTTGAATTATTTACTTTAAAAAATATCATAACTTCGGTACTCTTTCTCAGAAATTAACGAACTTAAGCTCATTTGAAAGGAAATTTAAAGCTGATTTAAAGTTTCTATTCAACGACTGCGGCCAATTTGTTATAAAGTGGATGGAAGGCGCTATTTACGAAAGTAATAGTTTTTCCGTTTTCCAAAAAAAAATAAATAAATGGAAAGGTGCAACAGCTGCAAAGCCTATAAACTGGTGAAAATCCGAAAGGAGTATCTTTTTTCGTTCTCGAGTTTTTATCAAATATGTCTAAAAATTGATGATATTAGCGGAAGGAGAAAGTTCAAACAAATGCTATCGGGTAATACTTTTAATTCTAAGGTTAAATATTGCCTATAAAAGAGATTTTATTAATGTTAGGACATTATTTAGAAGCATTTAAATGTTTTTGGGAATAAAGAATATTTAAACACAAGAATACAACAACAAATATAGAAACAAGAATAATTCAAACACTAAATAAAAGCAATGAACAATAATCATGCACTGTGATCAACAAAGTTTCACTGTGCCACTATACAGTACTTTTTTTATTGTCCGGATAGAGTTGTGTAGAAATTATTATTGATATACTTACGTATAGTAAACGGCTATTTCGAAATGAAAGATCGATAATATTTTGAAAATATTTTAGGTACAGATCTTCAATCATTGTTAATTATAATGTATTTCATAAATGTTCTTTCCGTCATTTAACATTTTATTTTAGAAAAATTTTGTGCAAATCGTTTTTGATTGCAGTGAGAACCTCGAGCAGCCTCTGGACAGCTGTTTCAGCCCTGCTTGGGGCTTCTTCAGCAGAAACGTAGCTCGAATAAATTGGGCAAGTCGTTTTTGGTCTGCAGTGGGAATGTCGAGCTACGTTTCTGCTGAAGAAGCCCCAAGCAGGGCTGAAACAGCTGTCCAGAGGCTGCTCGAGGTTCTCACTGCAATCAAAAACGATTTGCACAAAATTTTTCTAAAATCTTTCATTATGCTTTGACAGCAAGCATGGCCGCCTTGCATGGGGGACTCATTAGGAGCAAGTCCCGCTTCAATTTGTCTATCCTACTGCAATGTTAGGTCAAAAAGCGATAGTAAGATGTCGCTATTTTATATATAACATTTTATTGTTCGTTACTTTTATTTAGTGCCTTAGTGTTTTTCTCATTTATATGTTTGTTTGCTGTAATATTTCTTATATAAATATTAGGCTCTCAAAAACAATCACATGCATTTAAACAGAATAATTTCTTCCTATTTACCTCAAAATGAAAAGTGTCACTGGATAGCATTTGTTTGAGCTTTTAGATTCGTTTTTATCTTCAGTTAATAGACTCATATGGTAATAAGTACAGAACGAAAAAAGTTATCAATTTCGGGTTTTCACCAAAATGTTCTCCTGACTGGTTTCTTTGAAAACAATGTAAAAAAAATACCCCATTCCATTTAAATTTTTTGGGAAACTGAGAAAAACTATTACTTTTGCAAATAGCGCCCTCTAACTACTTTATAACAAAGTATCCGTGTATCCGTAGCCGTTCAATAGAAACTTTAAATCAGCATAAAATTCCCTTGCAAATGAGCCGAAGTTCGTTAATTTCCGATAAAGAGTACAGAAGTTACGATATTTTTTAAGGTAAATAATTTAACTGTTTCTTCCACCCTTATTAACGGTGATACGATAGTAAGTCTAAAATCAAAGTTGTGCAGAATTAATTCAGCTTTCTAATGGCGATAGCAAAGCTGCACCTTATTCTGAGACTTTTGGTAGTAAAATTAATTTTTATTGTTGAGCTTATTGACTGCACCCCCTTGCGGCCAACTCAGATACTTAATTGATAATTTCTTTGAATTTCTTTTGGCCACTTTTACTATATTTTTTTTCTCCCGAAGCTGTAGGTATTACGGTTAGCTGTATACCGCCGGTCGCCGCCTATCCTGAGACACCCGGTGCATATTATACAAAAATTGAATTAAAAATTATATCGATACTTATTACCTACTCAATTTAGATTGCTTTTAAAATGCATAAAGGCATCACTTTTGACAATAAACTTGTTTTCTTTTAAATAATTTTTATTTGTCATTGATTTGTTTTAAGTAGATCTACGCAACTGAACGCTATAAATTGGGCGCGTTCAGCGGACGCTCAGTAGCTGAGTTGCTTACTCAGCAGTCTTTTGTGATTGGCTATTAAATTAAAGTGAACCAACCACAAACGAACAAAAGCAACTCAGCCGCTGAGCATCAGGACTGAGCATCCTTGAACTACTTTTCCTATGCGCGAATATTGAAACATCCAGTGGCGAATCACCGCGGTGGGCAAGGTGGACAGTGGTCCGTCCTGTTGAAGTTGCATTAAATTAAGATACGAAGCAGTTCCGATATTTAAATCTGCATGTTTCGATTCCACGTCGGGACAACTCCGCAAAACAAATTTATTTCGAAAATACACCCATCTTTCTTTTTCAGTTGTTACCCACCCGCAATAAATTATTACGAGCCGCCACTGGAAACATCCACCATAAAGCAAAATCTGAAAATAGCTTAACAGTGTTGTTAAAGATACATTTCTAATAGTATCTAGAGACAGATAGTTTTAGAAATATGTATCTAGACGCAGACGCTTTTTTCGGGAAATGTCTAGATATAGATACAAAAAGGTATTTACAGTTTATCAGGATACGTACAGTTGTAAAATTTAGTATCCTATACTAAATTTACTACTAAATATACTACTATCATCACCTGATTTTGGATAAAACCAAATCAGGTCAATTAGCAACGAAATAAAATGAAACTATCAACGGAAATGACACTCGGCTTTCCTATCAGACAAGTAAAATGACAAATCAATCTGGGATCCTTAGCTGTAGCGTTTTTCCAGCTAAGAGAGGGTTCCTGTAATCAAGAAATCTTGATAAAATCAGCAATACAGACTTTTCCTTTTGGTTTTTTCCGTTTTGTCAATTATGTTTCCCAATTTATCAAATCATTCTCCAGTTTCTGAACTATCAAGTCGCATATTGTCTAGTTTGAAAAATTATTATCTAGATTCGTTTTTTTTTTATTTTTGGAACAACACAAAATCTAACGGGCGTATTTTTAGAACAAAATTGTTTAGTGAGCATTTCGCAAGTGTAGTCCGAGTTAGCTTAATTGCTCGGGAAGTTGTTTAGCATGGTTTGCTTACGTCTGTTTAACTCGCAGATTAAAGTCCTTTTCAGTCGATGGATCTTATGCAAAATTAATGTTTTAATTGAGGGAATTCCGTGCTGACGAATGACGCCTAAACCAGCAAATCATATTACATCAAAGCAATTAACGTGCGCAATTTAGCGAGATGTTAAAAATTTTGGTACGTTGATCTTTGGACTCAGACTTTCAGAAAAATACGAAAAAAGCAACTTGTCACATCCTGCGCGGGTAAAAGGGAAATTTATAAATAGGCAGCAAGTAGTTGAAATCAGAGATTAGTTAGGTAATCAGTTCAATTCAGTACATCAAACAGTTTCACCAGACAGTTTCCGCCTCGGATGTAGCGCCAAAACAACATTGATGGTAATGTAAAAAAAAACTGATTGTGTTATGTTTGGTTATGCCAAACGAGCGAATGTCTACGATGTAAAGTAAAACGTCAAGAATTACTTTCCGGAGAAGTAACAATTAGTTTAACGCAACGAGATGAACAATTTTCAATTAGTGTAATGTGACTTAAATTAATTAATCATTATTGTAATTAGTGAGCCAAATAAACCCCTGTAAACGTAACAGAACATTTTCCTTATTACAATTATAACTTATACCGGATAACTTTTTTTTCTCATGACAGTATCAACTAGAAAAGTTATTTGATAAATTGAGAAACATAGTTGACAAAAAGGAAAACCAAAAGAAAATTATAAAAAATTATAAAATAAAAGTTGCATTTACGCCAAGGTTTGCTGTTTTCAAGAAAATTTAAAATCTACCTAAAATATCTTAGTATCTGAGATAAACAGATACCTTTGTAATTGTATCTAGACCTGATGCAAATACAGTTTTTAGTATTATCTGAGATACATATCTAGATACACAAAAAGTATTTAGATACTGTAGCTAAATACTTGCATTTAGGTACTTAACAACACTGCCCAGAACTAATGCTAGATCCCCATGAAGTCTAATTCAGTAAAGAGAGACAAATAAGTGCGTCTTGTAAAATGTAAATATGCTTCGAAAAGAAAATATTACTCCTATTTTTTTCTAACTATGCATGGAAACATAAAACATTTAAACATTTCGGGAGCGATCCCAATTTATCGATTATTTACAAAAACTGTGATATGAATAAATTTTTAGGAGATCCTACATGTTACGAGACTTTTTTAGAAACCAGGCCTTCTTCAATGGAAACAAGAGCGATCGAAAAAGTAATAGAATTATCTGGAAAGTATAAGTAAGTATATAAGCTGTTCACGATCTTTTGAGACTCTAGCTCCAGAGGGTTGTGCTTTTTTCCGTTAAGGCTAGTCTGACCCACCTAAGAAAACTGTTTTCCTTTTTTAACTAATTTCATTAGCGAAAAAAATTATACCCCGCTGTAATTTTGAAAAACACCATTTTTTAATTTCTTTTTTTCCTGTTTTCGATGTCTAAATCAATAGCAAATTAAAAGTAGTAGCAGTAGTAAAAGATGTAATTCCAGAGGGAGCCAAACTAATATGAATGCAAATAAAATATAAATTATTTAAATATCGTTGTTAATGTTAATACTCGTATATTTCAAAATTTAACAATTATTAAACCAAGAAAATACATGAGAGGTGCCGCTAGAGGAGCAAGTTCTGAACTTATCATTGCCAGATGCAAAATTTCCCTTTCCAGCGATAAATTATACTGCTTTCTATAAGTAAGAATTCCCCAGATCTAAACAAAAATTCCTAAACTTAGCAACGCGGGTGTACTTCTGGCAGTGTGCATATTAGGCGCAAATTTCAAAGTGCAGGCAGGGTTCGACCAGAGAGGTGGGAAACCTGTCTGGGTTCGACTAGCCTTAAGTTACAAGAATGTATGTATGTAGTCACAATCTGGCATGAAAAAAATTATGACAGTATCATCGCCCAACTACGTTGCCAATACATAAATAATGTGGACTACGGTAGCACGATTAAAGTAAAAAGTAACTTAAAACAAATGTTTTTCTTATAATAATCTTATCAAAACGCCAAAAGCTATAAGTGACGGAACTAGACGTGCAGTAGTGAAGGCATTTAATTATTATATCACGGTTTTTTCTTTATTTGTATATGTTACAGGCGACTTGCATAAATCAGGCATTTTATAGAATGCCTAAGCGTTTTATCTAATTTTATAAAATGGCTAAAATTTATATAAAATTTGCATAGAGTAGACATAACGCTGGACAATTCATTAGGTATTATATATAACTGTTTCCAGTTTATTTAGGTCATGACCACATGGCGGACAAAAAAAAGTGTAAAACTTTGCTATTGCAACGAAGCGGTGCGATCTTATAAATGGATTGTGTACACGCCTCATATTTGCCGGCGCAGCGCGTCTAGCTAAGAGTGAACAATCGTTAAGCCAAAGTAATAATGCATTCGTTAGGACGGCATGATTCACAATAATGTCGCGGGTGACTGCGATGCTCGGACACGATGCGCACGAGAGAGTGTGCTGCAGAGACGTGTCGTACTTCTATTTAATTCAAATCAACTAAATTGTTGTTTCTAAATTCAAGAAAGAGCTGTTATTGGCTTCCGGAATTATATTCGCGTGGTCACCGTGGCGATATTAGACTGATTGATTAAAAATCACGTACAAGCGAGCGGCACATTTAACGCTTCGATTTAGACCCCCGCGTCGAGTCGGACTGCCGCTGTCTCAAACTGGTTTCAAGCAGTTCACTTTCTTAGATCCTCCCTTTGGTCATGACGTTAGTAGCAAACCTTATTAAAGTGTTATTTATTGACAAATCCATTATTTTAAAATTTAAAAAGGTAGGTACATGAGAGTAAACAAAATTATAAATTAATTAAATTATAATAGTTAAATTACAAAATTCGGTCGAATACTTCTAGAATATAACACAGTATTGCACCGTATAAAGAGTACAAATATTATTATTTAATTTTTATTAGAAATGTCAAGTTATTGTTAGTGATCGGTTGATTTAGATGACGAAAGAAAAGTTCCCCAAACCCCGGCATAGCCAGAGATAGGGTAGCATGGAAAGAACCAATCAAGACGTAGAGAATAAGATTACGACTTAGTTTTAAGATCATTCAGTAAAATGGAGTGAAACTCTGAACTATGTGCAGTTTATGAAGAATTGTACTTTGCATTCAGGCATAAAGACTTCACCTTATGAAGCAATAGGTGTGTTCTTTTTACCGAAAAACTCACTTCAACTCAGACAAACGCCATTTCCGTTCGCACGAACAAGTAAGTTTGAATGTGTATTTCAACCTGGCAGGTAATAGGAGTGCACGAGTAACGAGGTAGGAGATCGAAATCACAGTTCAAACTTACTTATTAATGCCAACAGAAATGACGTTTATCTGAGTTGAGATGAGATTTGTGGCAAAAAGAATACGTTTGGTTGAAAGCCAAAAGTTGGGTTAAAAGCATGTAAACTTACACAACAACTTCTTCAAAATATTTATACAGAGGAAGAGTTAGAAAATTTGATAAAAACTAATAAAACAGAACAAATCTCAAAGCAAAGTAAATGCAAACATTAATAGCGTCCATGGATTGGGTTCACCATAGGAATTCAATTAAGTGAATGTCATGATTTTACATGATGACAATAACATGATTTTATTCAAACTTTTTGGATTTTGCCATATTTTATGAAAGTTCAAATATAATTATTTATTGTTTCTAAAAATATTTTTAGAGATTGTATGACAAGCGAAAATTTGATAATGAATACCAGTTGACGTGATTTTATTAAGAAAAAGTTTCTCGGCTACTAACCGGGATTTACAGCGTTCTATAGAGATTTTGGGGATTTCGGTACAAGCAAAAACACTATAAAAAGTGTTTCGAAAACTGAAAAATGAAAATGCTGGGGAACTCAGTGTTTAACAATGAGATGATCAATAATGACAACAAAAAAACAACTTTTTTATTTTTCAATCTAGAAAGCTATGAATCGCATTTTTTTCGATCTAATGCGATCAAGTGTTTCGAAAAAATCACTCCTTTGATGGTAATTTGCTTTTTAACATTTTTATTTCATTTGAAATTTCCATTAGGTCGTTACTCATTTTTTTTAATAGAAACTCATGTGTTTCTTAGCTTACTTCAATAGAACATTTCTTTCTAATTACTTTGATACCAAATACATCATATTTTCTTTGAAAGTCATTTGAAATAATGGGAGTGTAAAATTTCAATAAGACATGCTCTATTTTAAATTCGTTTCAAAGAAAATATGACGTATTTGGTATCAGTGTACTCAGAAAAAAATGTTCTGTTGAACTAAATTAAGAAACATATCAGGTTCTATTAAAAAAATGAGTTACGACCTAATGAAAATTACAAATTATGTAGAAATGTTAAAAATCAAAATACAATCAAAAGAAGCATTTCATCAAAAAATGCGATTCATAGCGTTCTAGACTGAAAAGTAAAAAAGTTTTTTTTTTTCGTTGTCATGGAAACCAACATTACTAATCGATACGTATTGGAACTCGTAATGATCCATAGATTCCAAATATGAGAAAACATAGAATATTCCATTTAAAGTAAGAAAGTTGATATCACTTCCGGCGAAATCAGGTACACCTATGACGACTATCCGGTTATGACGAAAATTCCATTTTTTGTTTAATTTGTTGTCTCCAAAATTCAGGTAAATCTAGAAGGGTAAGCGCAGGGACGCCCGGTATGTATCGCTTGTAATAAAAAAATGTATTTATTTTTATACACAAGATGGTATTAAACCACGCACCAAGCTCATATTTTGTTTATTTCATGTTTTCTCTTTGCAAAAGCCGGCACAGTTTTAATTTTAAATATACACGTTTTATTATTTTATTTATTTTTATTTTTATATTATTTATTTTATTATTACCATAAAATTGGGCAGGAAGGGTCCTTAACCTTTTTAAATATAAGTTACTGCGTAACATTTCAAATAAGGAAGTTAGATATTGTTACGGCTTCCCGTGAACACTTTGCATATATATATGCTTATATAAACATTTTCCTTTATTTTATTATTTTTATTATTATTATTTTATTATCTGTAGAATACATCCCCGAAGTAGCGGTCCGTATTTTTGTTATACCGTGGTACAGGGTGCGCCAATAGTGCATATTTGGCAGATTGCGTCTTTATTAATGCAGATTTTTAACATCTGTTTTCGCTATTACTTACGTGTAGTATAAGTTTGCAATTAGTTACAATTATACAGGGTATTCCGTACGGCTGTACCAAACTAAAGTTGTCTTTTTATGGAACATAATTTTAACTTTAGTTTGGCACAGCCGCATAATGTTAAAATGATAAAAGAAACATAACTTGGCTAATAATGTAACATTTAAAAAAGTTGAAAGTCTCGAAAATTTGCTTGTCCCACTGTTTTGTGCTCGAAAATCGAGCAGGAAATCCTGAAACTTATTTCCTAATTTAAGTTGCTTCGTAAACATGCAAATAAATAAAATTGCCGTTGTAGCAGCTTCGCGTGAACACCTATTTGCAAAATATTATGCTATGCATAACTTCAATAAACTTTTTTAATTCAAATGAACATGTCGATCTCTAAAGTCTTTACAATGAAATGTCGCAGTCCTGAACATTCAAACCATAATCAGAGTTACTGCGGAGTTACTTATCTAAAATTAATAAAAATTCAGCACTAATAGATAAGTAAGTACCTGGTATAATTATTATTGGTACTTGATTTATCTTCATGTTTCGATTTCTTCGGCTGCAGCACTGTTAAAAATCGTTAAAATTAGCGACAAATTCGCTAAATTGACAACACTGTTCAACACTTGACGCTTGACAAAAATCAGAACGTATCTGCGATTTTTCGATATTGTTCGGATAGTTTCGTTTCGGTCGTTTTCAAACTTTCAAATTCAAATAAATAATAACGTCCGCATGCGCAAATAACATAACCTTGTTAAAGGTCGGTTAAGTTTTTAATTTTCTTTAGAAGTGTATTAAGTGAAACATGTCTTCTAAAATACCTATCAGCAGGAAAAGCACTGCACAACCATCAATACCTGCCTTAAAGCGAAACAATTCCCAATCGTCTATACCACTTTTAAGACGCAGCAATTCACAAACTTCGATACAGCAAAGGCAATCACGAAGTTCTGTGAGGTAAATAGGAAACATATTAGTACAATCGTTACTTTTCTAAGATCTATTACATTGCAATTTTAGGGGCCCAAGTCAAGGAGGATTGCGTGCCAGAAGTTTGGCTGTCAAGTCTCCGTTGACGTGCTCAAATTTACAAGTTCCTAATTATGGTTCGGGATTAATCAGATCACGGAGTACTTCCAATGTGAGATATGTAAGTATATATTTGATTCATAACTTACTAATAAGTGCACTACAAAAACTGTGTCAATCTTTTAGATTGACGTTTTCTTCTCTAAGACCGAATTCCAATGGTGTATTTTGATGCAAGCAGCAGGTATTTTACAGCACACACTGCTTCGTGCATGTAAATCTTGATGCAAAAGATATACTGTGCCTGCCAAAAACGTCTGGGACATGTAATATGTTGCACTGTAAATATAACGATGGTTTTTATATTACCACAGAAGCAAGCTCAAAATGAATGGCTTAAAGCTGCATTCAAAATAATAAATTTGCCCTTATGCTGTATCCATTTACATTAAACATAATGTACTGTTATCTTTTTTTGAAATAAGAATTTGAACGTAAACCCATCGATAACGTCATGTTATGTTTAATAACGTAAGTGGATACAGCATAAGGGCGAAAAACACAAAAATGCACGTAGAAAGTTGTCCCAGATTTTTCTGGCGAGCATAGTATATTTTGTGTTGTGTGGAATTAGTCCTGGTTCTAATTTCACATTTCATATCAAAATTTGTGCATCCCTTGTTTTGCATTTCTGTACCGTCAAGTTTTAAGTTAGTTTTCTCTGTTGATATTTATCAATTAACAGATAATTACGACTTAACAGACAGTCTGAGTTTTGCTCTGTTTTGGATGTGTACAAATTGAAGATAAATTGTAAATGTAAAATTTAGTATACAATCGGCGATGCCAGGTGTATGGATTTTTCTCCAATTTGGGAATTTTTGATTTTTGATGGGAGCGGAGCTATAAACTGTTTAAAATTAACGCCACACCACTTACTTTTTTTATTTAATTTTTTATTGGCGAAGTTACTGATGTTTTGTACAAAACGAAGGTGCTTCCTTTTGCTTAAAAGTTTGAATCGTGTTTCGAATAGTTTAGACCTGAATTTTGTAGTTGTTGCAACAAAACACTTGACAGTTCATTTGTAAATAACCATAATTAAATTCAAACAATTTTTAAAAATAGATCGAAGAAAAGAATATCTGTTTTTGAATCAAAACACGTTTGGAAAGATTTTGTGAACGAAAGAAAGCACCTTAAATCATAAGTGACTAATGGCCAGTTGCACCAAACACTTGAGACGAGCTTAAATTTGAGTACTGCTTATAATGTGATATTTGAGGTTACACAACATTTAACAAATCACATTCTAAGCGATGCTTAAAGTTAAGCTGACCTTAAGTCAACATTATAAACAAGACTTAAATTTAAGCTCGGCTTAAGTGTTTGGTGCAACTGGCCATTACTTCAAAATAAATAAATTTTGACAATTCTCGTCTTGTTTATCCATCAAACTGTACGTTAGATGAAGTTGTTTCATTAAGATATGATTAAATTTAAATTCAAGTTTAACGTAATTAATACTTGCCTTCCTCACGTATTAAGTTTTGAAAACTGGTGAATATTAAACGGAATATAATTCTTGCATTCCAAAAACAGGAATCGTCCAGGATATTTAACTTACTGAGGGTTGCATAAGAGCATCAACTTTGTTAAGTGAAGGACGAAGTATACGATATGTAAATAGTTAATTTGCTGGGTGTTGACCATTCATCAGTTAGTCGGATGATTAGAAGATGCAGAGAAACTGAAGCGTACGCAAGAAGACGTGGACAGGATATGAAGAGGTCTACAAATTTATGGGATGAGCATTTTCTTCGGCAATAGGTTTTGAGAAACAGGAAGATGCACAAGTTCGGAGGCGTAATAATGACCGTGTAACAGTCAGAAATGTTAAGATATCAGCTGTAACTCGGGGCTAGCCAGTGGAAGACCAGCAATTGCACCGTTGCTCACCACAGGACACAGAAAGGCCAGATTAAGATACGCGAGACAACACGACCATTAGTCCATAGACTATTGCAGGCCTAATCATGCGAGGGGAATATGTCGGTGTATATTCTCCTTCTACCGTCGCACAGGCAGTGCCGGTTCCCGCTTGACGCTCAGTCGCTTCAATTTCAACAACCAACGATATACAAAACTTATGTAGATAATATTCTTTACGGAAAATGTTGTAGTGACGAGCAATATTATATCGTTTTACGCTCAACAGTTTACCGTAAATAATACATTCTGCATTACCTGTACTGTTTATAAAACACAGATACTTAAGTTCATAATTTTGGTTCATGTTTGTATTTCACGAGAGCCACACGTTTTATAACTTCTGTTGGTACACGATCGGCTGGCAGGCTGGCTTATTGATGTTGACGTTTCATTGACTACTGTCGAATAGTGGGGGATACTATGTCCTCGCTCTTCTCGTATTTTATGCCCAGGCCTGGACTATTGGAAGCGAGTCTTGTTTACCGATGAAACAAAAGTAAGCTTAAAAGCACCAAATGGTTGGGAACGAGTGTGGTGGACAAAGATTTGCTGTTTGCAATATCTCTGCAATTGAAATTATGATTCAAATACATAAATAATCACCTCAAGTGTAAATAATGCTTGTGCTTATTTTTTATTTTACTGCAACGCATTAAAATGTACAAATTCAAATCGGCCTTTATGGACAATAGTCGACTTCATTTACAATTTTAATATTTCTTTTATTCAAAATACAAAATCATTTAATTTTTACTGAATAAATAGTATTTATTTTTCATTTTAACTTTCAGACAACACCACAGCGGGAAAGACGAGGTAATTAATCAATTTAAATAAAAATTGAATAATAATTTCATTCGATTAATTTTTTTTTATAGAAATCAGTCCTTACAGCGTACAACGCAGACGTAAGTATACAGAGCGTTTGTAGAATGAGTGCAGAGATTTGAGCCCATAAGTATTCGTGATGTATGGAACCTAATGGTAAATTTTCCGAAAGTAATTCAAATTTATTTATTTATTGAAAACAGTACAGGTTTATCCTAATTACACTGTTTCCAGAAAGAAAGAAAGAAATAATATACTGGCCGTCCCAACAGTGCGTTCTCGGGCTATATCTCTAGCTACTGCAGATATAAAAAAAGTTTCACATTTTTATTTTAAAATTTAAAGGTCTACGACATAAAATTACTTTCACCTATACAGGGTGAATCAAAACAGCGGTTCTGAATGCAACTTTTTTATTTCAAATGGCATATCCTGTATATGATATCAAATTTGAATTGCCCATAAAATTCTACACATTTTTTATGTGCCACAATCTATGTCTAATTCAAACTGTTCTGAAGATATTTAACATTTTATCTTGCAGCCATTATTTTATTTATTCATATATTATTTGTTTTTAACTTTAGAGAAAAGATTTTCGACACAGATGTAGTTGGTACTTTAGCTTATTCTAACCCATTATTAAATGTATTTTTATAGTTACAGGGTCATCATGGTACTAACCAACATATTGGAAATTTCAAAATGACATAAGTCAAATTTCTTAAATAGCATTCCCTATATTTTTATATCCTAAATTGTTCGTCTAATACAGTACTTTCGTTTTTTCCATGCATATTCTGTACCTATCTGCAATATTTTTCGAGAGCCTTATGTCCATTTGAGTTATTTCTTTTAAAACGTATAATTGTATATGGTGGCTGGGGAAAACAGGTAAACTAATTATTAATGTCAGCTGGTTCGTTTGGTTAGTACCATGATCACCCTGTAACGATAAAAATACTTTTAACAGTGGCTTAGAATAAGTTAAAGTATCAACTACATCTGCACCTAAAATCTTTTCTCTAAAGTTAAAAATAAACAAAATATGAATAAATAAAATAATGGCTTTAATTGACAGTTTTTAGATAAAATGTAAAATATCTTCAAAACGGTTAGATTTAGATATAGATTATGTACATAAAAAATGTGTAGAATTTTATATGGAATCCAAATTTGACATCATATATAGGGTATGCCATTTGAAATAAACAAGTTGCATTCAGTACCGCTGTTTTGATTCACCCTCTACAGGTGAAAATAATGTTTTTGTCATGTATGTTCTATACCTATCTGTAATATTTTTCGATAGCCTTATATCCATTTGAGTTATTTCTTTTAAAACGTATAATTGTATAAGGTGGCTGTGGAAAACAGGTAAACTAATTATTAATGTCAGCTGGTTCGTTTGTTTTCCATGGCCACATTAGACGATTACTCGATTTAAAACAAATAATTCATACAGGTCTAGGGTTCTAAAAAATATAGCAGATAGGTATAAGGCATGCATGACAAAAACGAGTACTGTATTAGACGAACAATTTAGGATTCAGTACCGCCGTTTTGTTCACTAAATTAAATTAGCACCAGATACTTGCAAATAAAATAAATTTTATAATTTAAAAAATTATAATTACATTAAGTAAGAATTTTTAATGAATATTTTAGATTAAATCAATTAATTCTCAAACAAATCTTATCACTCAGCAAAGAAATCAAAAAAACAATAAAGAAATTAAGCGTAAATAATACAAAATCAAGAAAAACATATGCATCATATATCAGGGGAAGACGCACATTTATTTGTAGGACAATAGATTTGTGGCCGATTTTAAGAAAATATCCATGGTTATGCCGAACATTTCTAGAGAATACTCATTGTAAAGTTTGGAAATTTTATTCACAGGTGATAGGGAGCAGTAAGCAATATGCATGGGTGGACCTGGTCTTATTGAATAATAGGGGAAAACAAAGTTAATAAATGTGCATTACCAATGAAATTGTTATATAATTTTTAATAGCTGTAATAGCATAGAATGATTACGTCTATGGATTAAGCGCGGCAGGGAAAACTCTTTCCTGATATTATTATAACAATTATAATCAGAATTATATCCATACTGTTTGTAGTATATAAATTTTAAAAATTTATTTTGTACTTTTTCAATTACTTTAACGTCACATTGTGCTTGTGGATACCAAATTGTACTGGCGAATTTCAAACGTGATCGTACTAGAGCATTATACAACAGAATTATTGTTTTTATATTATTAAATTCAGCAGTATTTCGCTTGATAAATCCTAAGCTTTTGTAAGCTTTACTTGTTATTGACACTACGTGCTTGTGAAATTTTAAATTGCTTTGTTGAAAATGTACACCAAGATCTTGAATTTCAAACTTACGGTCCAAAATTTGAGTATTCATGAAATACTTCATAAGTATCGGATTTTTACGACGAGATTAGGTAACTACGTAACATTTTTTTTATATTAAACTCTCTAAGTTATTTTTTAAACTCCAGTGATAGAAAGCATCGATATCCGACTGCAAAAGTTTTGAATCTTGTTCGTGTTTTATTTCTCGAAAAATTTTTACATCGTCAGCGTATAAAAGAGAATATACATTTTTAACACAAGATGGGAGATCATTAATAAAGATCAGAAACTGTAAGGGACCCAAGTTACTTCCTTGGGGTACACCAAAAGTAGGTGTAAACAACTTAGATCTACTACCATTGTAGGTTACGAATTGTGTCCTTTCTCTTAAATAAGATGCAATCAAGGTTATCAAATTGATAGAAAACTCAAATGCTGACAGTTTGCTAAGTAAAATATCATGGTCCACTCTATCAAAGTCAGTGTAAACAACATCCATTTGAGAGCCACTTTCAATTACACAGGACACTTGATGAGTGAAAACCGTTAAATTTGTTACAATTGATCTCTTTTTAAGGAGACCATGTTGGTGATCTGTGATTATTGATTTGACATACATAACTCATATCCCCTGACATTTTGGTAGTATATTTCGATACTCATACGTTATTGTTAATTTAATAGAAGAAAAGAAGAAAGAAAGGAAATTACCAATAGTTAATTCAAAATTAATAGAATTCTGATGTTAGAAAATAGCTGAGAAAAGAAAAACCTCTTAAAAATTGAACTAGAATTAAGCGCGCCTATGAATTGAGATAGGTCAAGAAAAAGAAAGTATTTACGAGGGCAGTCGTATTCGGAAAACATCTGTTAGAACAAAAAACCATACTGCAATTGTCTGTTTTCGAGGTCAGAAGAAGGACATAAAAGCTTTTGTTTTGACACGCAATAAATCGGTTCAGAAATTTTTTTTTTAACGGAGCAAAGATTTCTTTGATTTTCTATGTCAATGATTAATATAATTTATTGGCGTGTATCAGTTGAGAAGAGCAGGTTAGTATTTGAAGACTGGTTATACAGCGTGATTCAGAAATATCTCCCGATATTTTTAGGGTCAATAGAACATCCAAAAAATAAGGTTACTTTTATACAGTGTTTTTTTTTTAACTGTGGCCATAGGGTTTTGCGTGCTAAAATTTTGCCTCGTGTTAACTTACGTTCTGCTCAAAATTTTAAGCTAATGTCAGTTTTTAATAATCAAATCAATTGCATAATTTATTACAAATTACACATAGCCAGAATAACAGATGCACCTTTAAATTAATTATTTTAATATTAAAAGTGGAAATATTTAATGAATCAAGTAGGTCAACGTTAAAGACGACGAGTTAATTTTTGATTTTGACCTACTCGATTCATATTTGGTCGTTAATAATTTCAACTTTACATATTAAAATAATTAAATTAATGACGCGCCTCTTATTCTGGTATGTTTATTTTGTAATAAATTATGTAATTGATTATTATTAGAAACAAAAATTTGTTTAAAATTTTGGGCAGAACATAAGTTAACATTTTTAACATTTAACAGCAAGATTTTTAGCACGTAAATTCCTATGGCCACAGTTAAAAAAAGTACTGTATAATTCTTTTCGAAGAGTTAAAAATAAGAAATTGGTAATATTAGAGGGGGTAAGGTTTTAACATTACATAATGACATTTAAACCTCATTTTTTCGAAATCGGTTCGGTTTATCGAAATGGAATAAGTGAACCCTTTTTATACCAAATAATCTAAAATATTTCATTTACAAATTTTTGATGAAATATGTATGTATGCCTTGTATTTTGCTTCATGTCTTTGAATTTACTTCAATAGGCTTTAATTGAATTAATAAGAATTTTATATGTGTGATAGAAGCTAATTTTTAATTAAAAAAACTGTTAATCTGGTATATTTCTTAAGACAAAACGCTAATGTCTAAGACAAATTAACATATTACATTAAATAAATTAACAAAAATGTACTAAAATATAACTTCAAACTTAATTAAATTGCAAAAAGTCTGAAACTACAAATGTTTGGAACTGAGAACAAAATGTCTTTCTTAATTCAAAAAAATATGCTGGGTATTCCATTTAAAATAACAAAGTGGTCGGTACTCATTTTTTACGTTTTCGACCGACATTTGTTTTCGTTTTTAGTAAATTCTGGTGGTTCAGGTAAATTCCTAAGACGTTTTTTTTATACAGGGTGCTGCGTTTTTATACGCATCATAGGAAATGCCATGTTAATTTAAAGGTACTCGAATATTGGCTTCCCTAATTATTCTACAGCAAAATTCCATTCAGGTTTTTCTAAAGTCCTCTTCAAGATGAATCTGTCTGTGAAGTTTGAGAATTTTTCATTCGCTCAGTTTCAAGATATAACTGATAATTCAAATATAAAATAAAGTCAAGAAAAGACAAGACACGATCGCTTTAAAATTTAAAAATATTAAATAAAAGCACAGATTGCAATTTAACAATTACACGTACTGTTTAAGAAATACCGTGCCTTCACATGAATTCCCGATTAAAGTAGACCGTCATTTTTTTATAAGTTTGGCGACACTTAATATAAGAATGAGATGACTCGGAGGACATTTGTCAATAATTTTTAGTGTCCATTTTCTAATTAACCAATTCGAAAATAACTTTCAATAAAAAAAATCTTGTGTTATAATTGTAATAATTTATAGTCTGAAAATACAAAGAATCACAATTTGACATTTATTTAATTTAAATAATAGCCTACTTTAACCCGGAAATCATTTGAAAACACGGTATTAATTAAATTTGAAAGGAGGTCGATGGAAATGTTTATTTACTTGTAAGGGGTCGTTCCTTAACTAAGGTTGGAAATCCCTGGCTTAAACCTTTCGTCTCTTATTGCTATGAATGTTATTTGATCGGCAGTAATATGACATTCGTGAGCACACTTTTCTTACTTCTTAAGCGCCGCATAAGGGGCGGATAAAAGAATTTCCCTTTTATTTTGGTAGATTTTTAAAATTTTTCGTATTCTATGTGCTCTTACGGTGGTTAAAATTTCTGCACTTGTTTTAAAAACACCCTGCATGTACATATAAAATATTATATGCTAACGTTTTTTAAATTCCAGTGCACTCAGCAAGTTCTTGCAGTTCAGGAACAAAAGACTTGCGGCCTATAAATGATAAAGACTGGCAACGCTTGCAACTTATTAGGGTGATTTAATTGAATTTGTTTTATTTCCGTAATTTACATGGTATTTTGTAGGTGAAATCTTTCTTATGTGAACTGGATCCTTCCTTACCCAGTGTAAAACCATTATCCATCGCAGTATTTATCAATATTATGAATTTGCTATTAAAAGAATTTGATAGTAGAATTACAATCACGACCGACAACTATAAGGATGAAGTAATAAAATACCTTAAGACCTTTTCTTACCCTGGCATAATTAAGCCATCGTTAATTAAAAACATCAGTGCTCCCCATGAGTTCCCTAAAGTTTTAGCAATATTTTCTTGGCTAATTGACCGGATTGAATTTATAAGAAATCCGGACAAAGTTATACGCCCTGTCAGAGAAATACAAGAAAATGTTGACTTGTACCACATGCTGTTATCCTATAGTATACAAAAATTTAAATTATGGAATCAAAATAAAGAAGCCGGAGCAGATGAACAATTACGTGACGAATTATGTAAGTCAGACTTCTTTGTTCAAAGACATTTTTTTATCTTATCTATTTACAGACGCCTATTACAATATCGAATCACTCAATGTTGAAGAGAAACGAAAAGAACTGGAAATATTAAAAGCAAAAGCTGCTTCGCTGCAAGAAATAAAACTTAAGTTGGATTCAAAAGAAAAGGAGGTATTTTTTTTTTACATTTTTAGTTGTCTCATGCGGACTTATTATTTACTTCAATTTTTCTACCAGACGGAACAACTTCAGAAAGACATTGAAAGAGCAAAGGTCTTAAAAGAGGAGTACATAAAACAAAAAGAACTATTTGCGCAAGTTAGTAATGTAGAGAAGGAAGAAAAGTTAAGACGCATTGAATGTGTAAAGAAATTGATTCAAATGGAAGAAGATATGAGAAAAGACATTCAAAACATTTTAGATGCACAGATATATGATCATGTTGAAAAGGATAACTTAAATAAAAAAGTGCAAGAATTGAACCACACCATAAAGTTGAACCAAGATCGAATAGATGCACAAGCCAAGTCTATTTCTAACTATGATGAGATGATATTAACAACTAAACTAAAGGTAATTTACATCAAAGTTAGTATTTTTATGGGCGGTTGTCTCATGGTGTTGAATTTACTTGCATAAAGCCGATGTCCGGGCGATCTCTCGTGACATCAGTCGCTATGGATATTCTCACGTACTACACACTACATTAAGGCTAGTTGAGATGAGAGACGATCTTCATTGGTCGCGATCCAAGTCGCAGTCGTAAAATTAACTTGTGCAAACTGCCGTTACCATAACAACTCACCTTTTATAATTGAAATCGAATCTCGTCCGATAAAAATTGTAAGAAAATATTTTTTTATCTTTAACCGGTTAAAGTTTAAAATCTATTTTCTTGCAACTATTATAATTAATATTTGGTTTCTGAATCACTTTATAATTACACCAGAAACACCCTTCTAGAATCTTTATTTATTAATAGATTAACCTGAATTTTGGAGACAATAAATTAAACAAAATATGGAATTTTTTTAATACTGCTAGTCGTCATAGGACTTCTGGTGTCGCCGGGAGTGATATCAACTTTCCTATTTTAAATGGAACACCCTACATATTTTTACATATTTGAATTGTACGGATCATTATGAGTCCGAATGCGTATAAATTGTTAATTTTGGTTTCCATGACAACGAAAAAAAGAAACTTTTTATTTTTCAATTTAGAAAGCTAGAAATCACATTTTTTCCGTCTAATGCGATCAAGTGTTTCGAGAAATCACTCCTTTGATGGTATTTTGATTTTTAACATTTTTACAGTATTTGAAATTTTCATTAGGTCTTAACTAATTTTTTTGATAGAATCTCATATTTCTTAGCTTAGTTCAACAGAACATTTTTATCTGAGTACGCTGATACCAAATACGTCATATTTTCTTTGAAAATAATTTAAAATAGAGCATGTCTTATTGAAATTTTACACTCCCTTTATTTCAAATAACTTTCAAAGAAAATATGATGTATTTGGTATCAACGTACTCAGAAAAAGATGTTCTGTTGAACTAAGCTAAGAAACATAAGAGCTTCTATTAAAAAAATGAGTTACGACCTAATAAAAATTTCAAATGCTGTAAAAATATTGAAAAGCAAAATACAATCAAAGAAGTGATTTTCTCGAAACACTTGATCGCATTAGATCGAAAAAATGCGATTCATAGGTTTCTATATTGAAAAATAAAAAAAGAAAATTTTTTCTTTGTCATGGAAACCAAAATTATCAATTGAGACGTATTCGGACTCGTAACGATCCGTAGATTTTAAATATGTAAAAGTATATAGGGTGTTCCATTTAAAATAAGAAAGTTGATATCACTTCCGGCGAAACCGGAAGTCCTATGACGACTAGCAGTATGTCGAAAAATTCCGTTTTTTGTTTGATTTATTGTCTCCAAAATTCAGGTAAATCGATTAATAATCAAAGATTCTAGAAGGGTGAACACATGGCGCGGGACACCCGGTATACTAACTTTGAATTTACATTACCAAATATTAATAAGTATACACACAGGACTCGATAAAGTTCTGAATTTGATTATTTATGAAATTATATAAGTAGATATTAAAAATTTATCTGCGGAATACGATTATCAAGGTAAATGTCCACAATTGAAAATTATTTTTAAATAATACACGGTGTTCTGTAAACTTACTGCAGACCAAGGTTACATTTTTTTAATGGAGCACTTGTTTGTGGTACACTTTTTGAATTTTTCTAATCGTGCCCTTTCTAAAAATGTAATGGTATAATGTTGCATATTAGGTGGTTAACAAGTTACGACCACTTTTGTCTGAAAAAGTAGCATAAGTTTCACACCTTCTCTAGCCCTAATTGGGACATCATCAGCAGAAGAGCAGCTCGAAAAACTGCACCGCAATCCAAACAAGAGTATACGGTCAAACCCCTTTTCTTTGTTATTTTAATGACGTTTAATATTATTACGATCATTTTTAGTGTAAAAATAGTGCGTGGTAAAACAACTATGAACAAATCGAAATTTAGTACGAACTGAAGTTATACATTGCAAATGTACAACGATATAACTATACCGGCTGTTTCAAATTGGATGTGCACTGAAGGGATCTCCTAAACCGTAAGAGATACAAATTCGGTTAAATGGAATAAAAGTTGCACATATCAATGCCTAATTCGTATCCATTGAGAGAATGATTTTTTTCTTATTTCTTCTTGAGATATTAATGAAAATGTGAAAAAATCGATTTTCTTTTTCTCTCTGTATCTCTTTTATTATACATAGTTTTGAAATTCTGATTTAACTTTCTACAGGCACTTTTTGATTCTGCTTCGAATAGAAGTAGCAGAATTTAACGTTTCGTCTTTCCACGACCATCATCAGTTTCGATTTTTTAAATACAACTTATGTCTTTTTATTGTTCTATTCGATAGCATTTCTTCTCCTGATTACAATGATATATCACACTTAATAGTTGATATTAATCTGAAGCTTAAATAATACAGATTTTTATGTGAAAATTTTATTTAATACATAATTTCAACTTTTTAGTTCATTTTCTTAGCTATAGTGTAAATCATAATAAACTATTTAAAGTTTTTCTGTATCGTTATTTTAATAATGCACTGCACTTACGAAAATGAATTTTTACCGAAAAATATCTAGTGGTTCTAATATAACTTGCTAGATCAGTATCTCAGCTTTAGTATAGGAATGAAAAAGCCTAGTTTTTAATTTTGACTCGCACTGTTGGATTAAAAGAAAAAGTGAATACTAATTATACTAAAAATATTTAGATATTACTGAATAGTGCCTTCTACAAATACATAGGCAGCTAAAACTAATATTTTTGCAATAAATTTGAAAGATACTTTCTATAACAATGTTTTTTTTTTAATTTCTTTAGCACTCAGTGGCTCTCAACACTTGACTATCTTTATTTTTTTTTTTTAATATGATTAAGTTCACTCGTTTTAACCAGTTAAAGTTTGGCACGTTATATCGGAACCATCATCCATAATTTAAACAGGATAAAGTAGACTTTATATTTTGGACATTGAAATAGTGGCTAGCATTAAGATAAATAATAAGGAGGAACTAAGAAGGCGAATATTAGATTCTTACAGAAATATTTCGCGAATTCATGTTCGACACGCTAGACAACACATAGGAACACATAAGAACGAATCTGTCTTGAGAGCAGTGGAGGACATTTGGAGGATTTACTTTAATTTATTTATTTCACAGAGTCATGTTCTTCGTCTATAATGTTTATTCAACTTATTTATTCTGTTCTTGTAATTTAATGTGTATACTGATGTTTATTTGGTTTGTGTTAACCACCTCATATCATTTAGTCAATATTTATTGACTTTTCCTCTTCCGACAACTGAATGTTGTTGCTAATACTTAACAAATAAAAAAAGAGGTTAGGAATAAATTTACTTATTAAGAAAAACATGACGAAACGATATCAGTTTTTTGTCATATTCCAACTTTACTTGAATAAAAGGTATTAAATATTATACTCACTGAAATCACCACAAAAAATGCTTTCGACTAGAATAATAAAAAGATAAGAAAAGGAACAAAAAATTTGAAATTATGTTATTAAATAAAATTTTCATATAAAATGTGAATTATTTAAGCTTCAGATTAATATCAACTATTAAGTGTGATATATCATTGTAATCAGGAAAAAAAAATGCTATCGAATAGAACAATAAAAAGACATAAGTTGTATTAAAAAAATCGAAACTGATGATGGTCGTGGAAAGACGAAACGTTAAATTCTGCTACTTCTATTCGAAGCAGAATCAAAAAGTGCCTGTAGAAAGTTAAATCAGAATTTCAAAATTATGTATAATAAAAGAGATACAGAGAGAAAAAGAAAATCGACTTTTTCACATTTTTATTAATAACTCAAGAAGAAATGAGAAAAAAATCATTCTCTCAATGGTTCGTATCCATTGAGGTACTGATTCATGCAACTTTTTTTCCATTTAACCGAATTTGTATCTCTTACGGTTTAGGAGATCCCTTCAGTGCACACCCAATTTGAAATAGCCGGTATTTTTTTACAGTTTTAAATTGTAAGTACAAATTTTGCAGGTCACATGCAAAAATAATTACTTAATAAAAATAAATTATAAAAGTAATTGGTATTCAGTTATGTAAATTAATGCCCTAAATGATGACAATTTTTTAATGCACTTTTTGAGAATTCTTGGAAAATGTTCTCATATTCTAATGGGATCGTTGAAACAGCGTTTTTGCATCAATGTTCTCATAATTCTAGCTGTATTGAGGGCATCCTCAGAATCATGAAACGCTGCGTATTTTCATAACCGTAACATCGTAATCTCTGTTATAAGAAGTCGTATGAATCATTATAAATACGATTATGAAATTATAATCTAAAAATAACGTATAACAAATAACGGAGGGGTGCAGCTGTTGGTAGATGAACTTTTTCTTTTAGTTTGTATGTCGTCGTTATTTGAATATCTTTAAAGGGTTTAATGTTCAGTATTTCGGAATTCGAGACACGTCGGACGTAGTGGTATGTTGACGACAAATGGTTCTTGAGCAAACTGTTTCTCTGGCAAAATGAATCCAAGAGGGTAGAATAGCCCACGTGCTTGGATGGCCGCGTGTTCTGGTGAGGTGAGCTACTGGGGATTGTAGTCTTCGTGGGCACCAAGTTGCGGTAGACACGTACTTGGCTGTATGTAGAAACAGCGTTAGCTGATGTGTACATGCAGAACTACGGAGGTTTGCCTGACTATAATATAAGAGCGCTGGGCGAATGAATGTATACAATAACTTGACTACAATAATAGAGCGCTAGGCTATTGTGCTTGTGTGTTGTGTTAACGCCGGACTACAAGAGAGAGCGCTCGACGCAGCGGTGAGTGATTGTTCGTGTAGGTGCTGACAAAAAACTGATTTGACTTTTATATTTGTCAGATCTGGTGGGGAATCGATAATTCTGCATAATTTGTTAGCCCCAGTAGTTGCCGTAGTGACCAGATGAGACACGCAACATTATTCGCTAGACCAATTCGAAATCGAATACAAGTGTGTCCTAACTTGGTAAGAGGCGCGGGCGTCCTGATTTCGTGTTTGTATCGAAGGTCGTCATCATAACATTATTTTGCTGCCCTATAAGAAGATCGTCATCATAACATTATGTTGCTGCCCTACAAGCGACATTGCCGTGGTAGCTGTCCCAGTGACATCTCCAAACTTCTGTCAACCTGACGATACTTGAAAATTGTCAGATTGAAGTTACTTGACAACTGTCAGACTGACGTCTGTCACCTTGACGTTATTCCTTCGATTACTAGGTAACGAACGGAACCCTACACAAGTAATAATAAAAATTTAAATATAAAATAGCGACATCTTACTATCGCTTTTTGACCTAACATTGCAGTAGGATAGACAAATTGAAGCGGGATTTGCTCCTAATGAGTCCCCCATGCAAGGCGGCCATGCTTGCTGTCAAAGCATAATGAAAGATTTTAGAAAAATTTTGTGCAAATCGTTTTTGATTGCAGTGACTCATTAGGAGCAAATCCCGCTTCAATTTGTCTATCCTACTGCAATGTTAGGTCAAAAAGCGATAGTAAGATGTCGCTATTTTATATGTTCATCACTCTTACATCGCATTTGCGAATAAATTGGGCAAGTCGTTTTTGGTCTGCAGTGGGAATGTCGAGCTACGTTTCTGCTGAAGAAGCCCCAAGCAGGGCTGAAACAGCTGTCCAGAGGCTGCTCGAGGTTCTCACTGCAATCAAAAACGATTTGCACAAAATTTTTCTAAAATAAAAATTTAATAGAAAATTAAGAAAAAAATTGATTTAATGAAATTTTCACAATAAACTGATTATATCTTTTTGATCACTCCATATAACATAATACCATCTTATATTTTCAGAAAGGACATGTAATGTGCAATTCGATCCGGGTAAGATATACAGGATGTTCCATTTAAACCAGTTGAGTTTACAGTCATCTATGTTTTGACTTACTGTGTAAAAGTGGTGTCAAATGAGGCACATTTTTGTACTAGGAAATAACTTTGACCTTTTTTTAATTACATTTGCAGTGACAAAGTTTACTTACAAATAACTTCTAATGTTAAAAAGGACGTTAAGGCTATTTTTTAGACAAATGTGATAATAACTTGTTAACCACTTAATGTAAAGTATTAAACCTTTATATTTTTAGAAAAATACAGGACATATCAAAAAGTGTTCAGACTGTTCCGTTTAAAAAATGTTACGTTGGTCCGCAGGGAGTTTACGGAGCAGACTGTCTAATTTAAAATAAGTTTAAATTGAAGTCATTTACCCTGGTAATCATATGCAGCAGATTAATTTTTAGTATATTCTTAAATAACTTCATTAGCGATCAGCTTTAGAACTTTTCCAAACCCTGCATAAGTTAGTGTATTAAAAATAAATTAATTTGTTAAATTAAAAACTGTTTATGAGAAACATGTTTCTTAAAAATGCTTAAATATAACTGTATTTTTTAAAAATTATAGCTAGAAGAGAAAATACATAAGTACAACAATGATATATCCAAATTGAGTCTATTAAACCGGAACTTGAATGAATTGAAAATTCCAGAAACTGACTTTATGGAATCTACATTTCTTGATGTAAGTATTAAAAAGAAAAAATATTTAAAACATACAACTTTATTCAAGTTACATACTTATAGGTACTAAATAAAACCATCGAAAAGAAAAACAAATGGATGGAGAAATTTCAAGCAGAATTTAAAGAAAAGCAGAAACAGTACGGGAAAATATCCTCCGAAAATAAAAAGGTCAGTATAAGTTAAAAGAAATTAACCTTGATATGTTCCGTCAATCTTTTAGGCACTGTTAGATATTGATGATGTAACAAATGCCTTAGATAAAAAGAACACGAAGATTGAAGACCTTAAAGAACAATTGGATAAATTAAATTATACTAAGAAAAATGTAAGTTTTTGATACGATGCTTTTAACTCTTCAGAAAGAAATTAAATTGTAGGAAATTAATAGAAAGCAACTACATTTAGACGAATTAAATAAAAACTTAGCAGATCAGAAGGCTGAGACAGAAAAGAAAATTGAAGGATGTAAAAAGAGAATGCAAGATGCTGAATCAGAGTAAGTTTTTTGAAAGTTTGTCTTTAACTTTCTTTCATTTTTGTGCATTTACAGGCTTGCCGAACATAAGGATAGTGTTAAAAGACACTGTGAATTATCTAAAGATTTTTTTAAAAATATTGCCAATTCAATTTTTCAAACTATTGCCAAACAATCTGTAAGTAAATTTATTCATAAAATTAGTCTAGTAGTAAATTATTAATGAATGATAAATTATTTTTATCGCTCTACAATTTTTAGGAACAACGAGAATCTATTGCAAATGTTCTTATTGAAGCGAGTTCAACCAATGTTATTTCTGAATCCACAGCAGCTTGCTTAGGTATTGATTTACCGTCAGAAGTTGAACCAATGGAAAGGGAAAATAAAAACTTATAAATTTAAACTCTTTCTTGTTTTTGAATAATTTTATTTAACAAGTATTAGAGGTCTTACCCCACAAGATAAGGGAGCTTATAAATGGAGGAGATATTTTCTTTTATAACCGAGTTGATAACACTAAACAAAAACTAATTGTCGCCAACCAGCATTATCAAGTTACCAACTTGGTGTACCTACCGAATTATGTCACCAGCTCTAATTAAAATTTAGTAGATTCCTTGACATTTTTTTGTAAAAATTTTATGTATGTAATTAATGTTCATTTGTGTAAATTCTTATTTGTTCTGGGTACCAGATAGAAAGAAAACGCCGCAAGTGATAACTCTGTTATTTATAGTCCGATTTGAATAAGTAAAAAATATATAAAACTGAAACTGAATCTAGGCACACGCCTAAGTTAATTTTGGTACAATATGTAGCAAAACAAACGAAGAAAAAAAGTTAGTATTCGACGGGACTAATTATTAAAGTTATGTTACAAATTTACAAACGAAAATTAAGTGAATAAAAAATTTTACAAATATTTTTCAAATTGGTCTCCACAGTGATTAGTGCATATCTCAAGTAACAACAAATGCTTTATCAATTTGTTGTAAATGTTTATTAAGCATTTTTGCTGTAATGTAATTGGCCTTCAATATTAAATTTGCAAGTATTTCTAAATATTTTTCTTGTGTAAATATTCAATTATTCCCTATACTTTAGAGAATAATCCTATCGAATATTAAATCTGTTTCTTCATTTGTTTTGGTAAATATTGGAGTAAAAATTCTCTATCACACAATATGAAAAAAAGTTGACTCTCGTTTTTTTACAACTGACACTAAAACAAAATGCAACTTTAACCTTTTTGTAGTATTTATAGAGCGATTTTAAACATTTTTTTACTTATTCAAAAAAACTATAAATTACAATTACGTCTTCCGGTATTTTCTTTAAATTTCGCACCCGGTGTATCTATGTATATTTAATGTTTCTTATTAGTGTTTATTTTTCAACATATTGGGAGTTCTAATAAACATTTCCTTTTTTTATTTGCCTTTTTAATAAGAACGTTTGTGCAATGAGCAATATTAGCCTTTTTTGCAGAAACTAAAAAGTGTTGTTTTATTTCACTATTTATAAATTACGTTGAGAAGTTTCCCGAAAAAGGAAACCGTCTTACAACATCTAGGTTTTCTAATTATGCGGAAAATAATCTTAATTAATTAAATTAATCAATTCGAGCTTCCCATACAATTGCTGATTAAACCGGTTTAACTCGAGGTTGAGTTCGGTAAATCTCGGCGAATATTGCAGTCTCTCTCACGTAAATGAGTTTGTATATTTTGTATCTCATCTAAGGCTGGGTTGAATAAAAGATTTAAATCGGATTAAATTTAAACCTGAGTTAGAATGTGATACATATAATAATTATAATAAATATGTCACAGTCCAACTAAGGCTTACATTTAATCCTGGCTTAAATGTTTTAGGCAACCTAGTGCAAGAATCATAAGAAATGAAACCTTAGACTGAGACATAAGTTATCGAGTGTCACCAGTAACTGAGGCTTAAATTTAATCTAGACTTAAAACTTTTATGCAACTCAATCTAATAGTGCATTTGATTGGAGTATGTGCACCAAGTGCACACTTAGAGTATCTTTATCTCATGTTAGATGAAGATATCCTGAGGGTGGGTTGCATAAAATATTTAAGCAAGGATTAAATATAAGCCTAAATTAGGCTACGAAATTTTATGCCTTACGCCATAAAGACTGTCACATCCTGACTCATGTTTAATTTAATCCCAGTTTCAAACTTTTATACACTTCAACATTAGTGCGCACACAATGCACACAGTGGATCCCAATCGAAAGCGCTGTTTATCAAGCGTGATTTCCACAAACCCATTTTCTTCGCCGTACGTTCTAGGGGGATGTGAGTTTACCCGTTATCACGGAAATAATGTAAATTTGAGATTTCTTGAAACAGATGAACGAGACGCTACGTATTAAGTTAAAACTGCTTTAATAATTGTGACGGTATATTATAATGTTGAAATGGGTGAAATACCTCGGACCGGACTTTATTCTATACAGTATCCCAGATTGAGTAAGTTACCACGGGTATCTTTCTTATTAGTGAAGATAGAGATTTGGTTAAATGGGCAAAGTTTTGCAGTTTTATGCGCTTATTTAGATGGCGTAGAGAAAATTTGAAAATTCTGAATAATTCCGATATTATCCCAAAAAAAAAAACTGAAAATCGTTGTTTTCTTTAATGTCTAATAACTTCGTAATTATAAGAAATGCGAAAAAAGTTTATAGGTTTGAAAAAATACAACTGAAAGTTAAGTCAAAATAAAATTAAAGTGACGGCTTTCAAGGTAATGATAGCAACTTTCTTATTTTAAATGTACGCTATATTTGATTTTTATACATATATATATTTTTCTGGACCTGTTAATAAATGAATAATTTAATTTATTTAAGAATGCTCCAAAGGGCCAGTGTTTTCGACGTTGTTTCCTGGTCTACTCAACCGGGAAACATTGGGTGTGTTCTTTTTAACGCAAAACTCACTTCAGCTCAGATAAACGTCATTTCCGTTCGCGCGAACAAGCAAGTTTGAATATGTATTTCAACCTGGAAACCAATAGGAGCGCACGAGTGACAAGGAGGGAGCTGGAAATCACAGTTCACGCTAACATTGTTCATGCTAACAGAAATGACGATTGTCTGAGTTGAGATGAGATTTGTGGCAAAAAGAACACGCCGAGTGTTTCCCGGTTGACTATATCGTGCCTAAAACATTAACTAGAGGGCGATAAGTTCAAAAAATTATTTCCGGGCTGGTTGGACTTTTTAATTTCATTAATTAATTATTTATTAATTATCACTAATTTCCTTCGCACTCACATGTGGATTTTCTTGAATGGAACTGAGCACGAAGATTCGTTTCCTTCGGTCAAATTTTTTTTAGATCCGCCTGTATTACGTCCAGTGGTAACGAATCGTTCGAGTAATCTTCAAAAACATACTTGCTGAGATTACCGCCGATCAGAAAAGGGTTCCCTGTAAATCCTTTCCACTAATAATGGATTTTTTTGGCATTCTCCCAGTATAAATAATATGTCTACCTTTTCTTCTCGTGTTAATGCCATTTTTTCATAAAGCAATGATAATTTCTAAAGAAGTGTCAAACACGAAAACAAATTAATAAAATCACGAAAAAAACAAAACGTTAAACACCAAGGCAAACGTGATGACACCGAAATTCTAGAAAATTGTAAATTTCTCAAAAACTATTAAGGCTCAGTTTAACAATTGCAGCTCAACTTTGAGCTGAGGTTTAAACCCTTAGGCCCAGTTTTACAAGGACGGTTTAACTTTGAGCCGATGCTTAACTCCTTCACAACAATTGTTGAAATAATCGTTGCTAAGGGTTAAGTCTCAGCTCAAAGTTGAGCCCCATTTGTAAAATTGGACCTTAGCATCGATTATTTCAACAATTGTGAAGGATTTAAGCTTCGGCTCAAAGTTAAACCGTCATTGTAAAACTGGGCCTTAGAGTAGGTACCGGTAACCCTACATTTTTGAAAAAGAAATTTAATTCTACATCTAATGGAAGGATAAAAAAATGTAGGGTTCCTTTTAAAAATGATGAATTATGCCCATTTTAATGAGCCCTCATTGGCGGCTGTAGATTTAAATTAATTTGAAAAAATATTTCTTCCATGTAGATACAAAAGAAATCACATTTCTCGTAGAAGTGAATAGCAAAATCTCATTTTCCCATCTACATTCTTTTCTGAAATATTGAAGATGACGTAAAGTACTGCTACTGCGTACTTTTTGCTTTAGCAT
Organism: Prosopocoilus inquinatus; assembly: GCA_036172665.1. Taxonomy (NCBI): domain Eukaryota; kingdom Metazoa; phylum Arthropoda; class Insecta; order Coleoptera; family Lucanidae; genus Prosopocoilus; species Prosopocoilus inquinatus. The sequence continues at coordinate 51,959,956 of CM069870.1, forward strand.
CGATTTGATCAAAAACGATGCATTTTAGGTATGTATAGGGTGACTACGCGATAATTCCTACCTCCTTTAACTATTTTATTTTTTATTTCAAGAAAAAATGTTTAATACAAATCTTATAGAGAGTAATTCAAAGTTTCTTCGTGTGTTCACAGAAAAACAATTGATGGTCGGATAAACGAGATGTGAACTAAAGTTATGTTTTTTTTAATGGAACACCCTGTATATTATTACGATTTTCGATTCTAAATTAAATTCTACAGGGACTACGTATATAATAAAACCAATAATGTAGAAGGTGTCTATAAAATAATTCCTATTTAATTTATTTTATTTTTGAATTTTAGAAATAGAAAACTTGAAGAATGATTATTTTATACTAAGAGATGTGAATCAAAACATGTTCAAAAAATTTACACTTTGCAAAAAAATGAAGATACTTTGAATATGTTTTACATTAAATTTTTAGTCATTTTTAAAATTCAATTTTTCCGAAATATTTTTCATTTCTAGTTAAAAAGTTTATTTTTAGAAAACATGTAAATCGATTTAATATGTTAATGGTAAAATTTTAATTAATGTTATTTTATTTAAAACCAAAACTTCGTTTATTTTTTTGGGTATCCGACGTTCAATTGTTTGTTGTGAGTATCTGTAGCAGTACTGAAATAAATTCTACAACTTTTTTTATCCTTTTTTCTTTCTAAAATAAAAAATAAAAAAAATAAGCAGGAATTATTTTATAAACACCTTTTACATTATTAGTTTTATTATACATGTAGTCCCATTAGAATTTTATTTCGAATCGAAGAACGTAATAAAATACAGGGCGTTTCATTAAAAAAAAACTTATGTTTAGTTTATATCTCTGTTGTCCGACCGTCAATTGTTTTTCTGTGACCACACAGAGAAACATTGAATTAGTCCCTTTAAGTTTTGTATTAAGCATTTGTTCCTAAAATCAAAAATAAAAAAGTTGAAGGGAGTAGGAATTCTCGCATAGTCACCTTGTACAATAAATGTTACACAAATTGACCTTTAAATTTGATGAGGAATTCAAAAATGTAATAAAATATGGGTCATTCTATTTAAAATATCGAAGTAGGTACTTAGTTCCGGTATAACTGAACCCCTGGTCCACTTAACATGGAATGGCCCTTTCGTCAAATAATTTATAAAAAAATGCAGAAAAATTTCCAGGTGGCTAAAATTATATGATATTTTAAACAATTTTCATAAAATTGCTGGCAAACAAAAGTGTCACAAAAGAAGATATATTTGGAACTTTATTTACTGCCTTCATCAATTATAATTATTACACATTGATAATAACCCCTTCTTACCCTGTATTTCAATTATTAAATGCATGAAAACATTTACAAAGCAGAAGATGAAAAATGCACGTGACGAATAAAACTGGAAGCTGCGGTGCAGCGTGAGAAGTCGTTCAATTCGTTCATCTGAACCAAATCGTTCAAATGAATTTGAATCATTTCGTTCGAAAAGATTCGTTCATTCACGAACGACATTATAACGAACGAATCTTTACTCAAATGATTCGTTCGAAACAACTCAATCGTTTGCAAACGATAAAACTCTACTATATGTAGCTCCATGCTATTATTTTCAGTGTTAGAACACATATTGTGCATCTATCTGCGGCATCTGCACTACCCATGCTGGAAAGAGCAAAATCAAGTAATCCCAAAATCTCCGTTGAAACTTGCCATCATTATCTGTCCCTAAATTCCGAGACAATTCCAAGAGGATGCACTCAGTTCAAGTGTTGCCCTCCAATTAGAAACAAAGACAACCAGGTAAAAAAGGATACAACCCTACAGGAAATTACTTTCATTAATTTAATTTCAGAACATTTTATGGAAGGCCTTAAGACAGAACATAATAACGATGGTAGTTTCGGATCATTCACCATCGACTCCAGACTTAAAATTAATAAATGTCAAAGAAAATTGTGGCAACTTTTTGAAAGCTTGGGGAGGAATATCGTCTGTGCAATTTGGTATGGAGTTTCAAAAAAAAAAAAAAAGGTGATATACAAATATGTCGCATCAAAATTTTCCTTATTTGTAGGTTTGTCTTTGTTCTGGACAGAATCTCGTCAAAGAGGATTTACTATTTTCGATATCAATAAGTATATGTCCCGTGCAACCGCACAGCTAGTTGGGTTACATAACCGAAAGGGTAGAATAATGAAAAATTACGACGCAGATTTTGTTGTATGGGATCCACTAGCGTCCATAATAATTACGGAAGATATGATTCAGCACAAAAATAAGGTTACCGCTAATTCTGCTAGCCGCAAATGTTGTAATAATTTACTTTCAGATTACGCCGTACTTGGGACGGGAACTAACGGGGAAAGTAATCATGACAATAGTCAGAGGACATGTTGTCTACGATCATCAAAAGGGAGTCTCCTTGCCTCGAGGAAATGCCTTAGTAAATAAAGAAATATTCCAATAAATTTATGTAAAATAAATTATTGTTGTGAACGTGCGTCGCGCTGACTTGCACGTACAGTAATTCTGGCGATTCTAAGAAAGAAAGTTCATGGAAAATTTTGTATTAACCATCTTAATATTTTTTTTCCATGGAATGTTTTATACTTTTATTATATCTATTCTGATTTAATAAAAAGAAACTCTACGAATATAATACATAATCGTACAGCCAAATAAAAAATTTATTTAAAAAGATGTTTAATCCCTTAAACTAGTGATATTCAGTGATATACTCTATGGGTTACGACCCCAAACGAGGTCGCAAAAAATTACCTTGGGGTGAATGAAAAAATTATATATAAATTTAATTGAATACAAATACATCATTGACAAACTTTTTTTAAGAAAAAATATTAGTTTATACTATACCGGCTGTTTCAAATTGAGTGTGCACTGAAGGGATCTCCTAAACCGTAAGAGATACAAATTCGGTTAAATGGAAGAAAAGTTGCACGAATCAATGCTTAATTCGTATCCATTGAGAGAATGTTTTTTTTTCTTATTTCTTCTTGAGATATTAATAAAAATGTAAAAAAATCGATTTTCTTTTTCTCTCTGTATCTCTTTTATTATACATGATTTGGAAATTCTGATTTAACTTTCTACAGGCACTTTTTGATTCTGCTTCGAATAGGAGTAATAGAATTGAAGTCAAACGTTTCGTCTTTCCGCGACCATCATCAGTTTCGACTTTTTTAACACAACTTATGTCTTTTTATTTTTTCTCCTGATTCCAATGATATATCACACTTAATAGTTGATATTAATTTGAAGCTTAAATAATACAGTCTTTTATATGAAAATTTTATTGAATACATAATTTCAAATTTTTAGTTCATTTTCTTAACTATAGTGTAAATTATAATAAACTATTTAAAGTTTTTCTGTATCGTTATTTTAATAATGCACTGCACTTACGAAAATGAATTTTTACCGACAAATGTCTAGTGGTTTTAATATAACTTGTTAGATTACTATCTCGGCTTTGGTATAGCTATGAAAAAGCCTGGTTTTTAATTTTGACTCTCACTGTTGAGTTAAAAGAAAAAGTGAATACTAATTATACTAAAAGTATTTAGATATTACTGATTAGTGCCTTCTGCAAAAACATTGACAGCTAAAAACGAATATTTTTCTGATAAATCAGAAAAATATTCGTTTTTAGCTGTTTTTTAGCTGGACATTGAAACAGTGACTAGCATTAAGATAAATAATAAAGAGGAACTGAGAAGGCGAATATTAGATTCTTACACAAATATTTCGCGAATTCATGTTCGACACGCTAGACAACACATAGCATTAAGAACGAATGTGTGTCTTGAAAACAGTGGAGGACATTTCGAGGATTTATTTTAATTTATTTATTTCACTCTAATTCACAAACTCATAATCCTCTTCTATAATTTTTATTCAACTTATTTATTTTGTTCTTGTAATGTAATATGTTTATACTGCTGTTTATTTGGTTTGTGTTAACCACCTAATATCATTTAGTCAAAATTTATTGGTTTTTCCACTTCCGACAACTGAATGTTAGTTGCTAATACTTAACAAATAAAAAAAAGTGGTTAGGAATAAATTTACTTATTAAGAAAATCATGACGAAACTGTATCAGTTTTTTTTTGTCATATTCTAACTTTGCTTGAAAAAAGTTATTAAGTATTATACTCGCTGAAATCACCAGAAAAAATGCTATCGACTGGATTAATAAAAAGATAAGAAAATGAACCAAAAATTTGAAATTATGTATTAAATAAAATTTTCATATAAAATCCGAATTATTTAAGTTTCAAATTAATATCAACAATTAAGTGTGATATATCATTACAATCAGGAGAAAAAATGCTATCGAATAGAATAAAAGAACATAAGTTGTATTTAAAAAATCGAAACTGATGATGGTCGTGGAAAGACGAAAGGTTTGACTTCAATTCTATTACTCCTATTCGAAGCAGAATCAAAAAGTGCCTGTAGAAAGTTAAATCAGAATTTCCAAATCATGTATAATAAAAGAGATACAGAGAGAAAAAAAAATCGATTTTTTTACATTTTTTTATCTCAATAAGAATTAAAAAAAAAATTATTCTCTCAATGGATACGAATTAGGCATTGATTCGTGCAACTTTTCTTCCATTTAACCGAATTTGTATCTCTTACGGTTTAGTCTAGTTTTTGAATAATTAGAATTAGATTGATTATTTTAATTTTAGGTCGGCATGTTATTTCGTTGTCCCAAGCGGGGTCGCACTGCAGAAATGTTTGAATACCAGTGCCTTAGACGTCCCATAAATTATAATGTCGAATCGCCTTTTATTTCGTTGGACATCACAGAATTTGAATATCAAATTCTTTTCTTGACCATTTCTCAAAATTTAAATATTAAAAATAGTATACCGACAGAGAGAATACCTATATGAAATGGTCACTTCTTAAAAAAAATCAATAACGTTACCAGTGACAAATAACAAGCGAAATCAAAATTTTATCCAGATCATCAACATCCAATTCGCAACAAAAATCTAAAATTGACCTCTGGACGTGTTTCTTACATTGAGCCTTAAGAAAATAATGAATTTATTTGTAGTAACTTACTTGATGTAAGGTCACTAAATCAACACACTTACATGTTCAGGTAACACCATCTCATTCCTATTATGAGTTAATTGTGTAAGAAAGATAACAAATACAAATGTCGAAAGAGCAACAAGGAAATCAACACTTTTCTGCTTACTACGATGGTAGTAGTTTACGGCCGAGTGTCTAGTCAAAAATGTATTAGGTTATTTTATTCTATGCAGCCATAGTAAATTGCCATTTGTGAAACGTCATTTTGAATAACAAATTTCCGACTGTGTTTTTTTTATCCCTAGATAAGTTTATTGTGCGACAAGGATAGAAAAAAAAATCACTAATCACTACCTGAACACGAAGTGTGTGAATTTAGTACCTTAACTTGATGACATAGAACGAAAATATGTGGTTCATACTTTCTAAATTGAAAAACAAAGAAAAAAATCCTTTGTCATGGAATCCAAAATTACCACAAGATACATATTTAGACTTCAAACTCACAACGACGTTCTATTGCGGGTTTAAAACATCTCGCGATTCAGCCGTTTGTTGTAAATACGGCTTTTAAAAATTTGTCAAAACTATATAATTATTCTGAATGGCATATTTCAAATTTTATAGTTGAAACTTTTAAAATGCCAAATCACCTGAAGTAAAAAAAGGTTTTGCGTATGTTTTATTTTTCTGTTAAATTCTATTACTTTTACTAATTTCGATATAAGCAAAGAATCTGAAAACTTGCTCGGCGAGTAGTACGAAAATATTCGAGTATTCGGACTGTATTAGTCCCCGCCCAGAGTAACTTCTGCGAAGTGCGAACGCTCGCACTGTAACCCTCCCCCTCCCTCTCAATAGCAAGTTAAATGCATGGGAGCCGCAGAAGAAGTAAGTACTACATTCGGTGTAAAAAGTGTCCAACACTAAGTGGGCCGAATTCTTTTCCCTGATCATTTGTATCAAATTTGAAGAGAAAGTCTGGTTGACAAAACTAAAACTTCAAAAAAATCAGACTACTTTACAAAAAAAATCGTGCAAAATTTTAAGGCCGCAATAGAACATACACTGTGTTGAATCGTTTTTGAGACATAACAAATTAGCATGTATAACTAAATATTTGCAATTATTGGCTCTCTTGTAAATTTTAGAGCAAAACAGCAAAGGAAAATATTTTTCGGAATATTAAAATGCACTTAATGTCATAGTTTAACTTGAAGGCTTCTGCGGCCGTCGTCCATTGCTGAATTCCGGGCTTCCGGTTGGAACCGCGTCTGTCCTCGGATTTCTTCTACTGCCGACGTTTCGTTCTCCATTACCGAAGAATTTCTTCAAGGCTGTTACTGCTGCTGGTGTTCTTGCTGCTGCAATTTGAACGACTTACAAGAAGCAGCAGCAAGACCACCAGCAGCAGCAGCAGCCCTGAGGAAGTTTTTCTGTAATGGAGAACGAAACGTCGGCAGTAGAAGAAATCCGAGAGAGACGCGGTTCCAACCGGAAGCCAGGAATTCAGCACTTAATATCATATTTAGAACTTTATATTTCGCAGCCAGTTTTCTTTTAAATAGCGAAAACCTTCTGAAAAATGCACTTAATTTACTAACAAGTTAGCTCTGATCGACAAATATTTGGCTATTTGCATACTTCAAAATTTGCAAATTTTGCACTTAGAAAAGTTTGATTTCTCTTGCCGTTTTGTAATCATTGTAACGGAGTATTATAGGTAATACTCCGTTACGGTGTACTATACACTCGGTTATTCTCTGGAGAAGTGCAAAAATTGCAAATTTTGAAAAGTTGTCACTTACTACAAGTATTTAAATATTTTTCAGTGATAGCTACCTTGTTAGTAAACTGACGACTAAACTTTTTAGAAGATTTTTGCCATTTGAAAAGAAACTGGCTGCGAAATTTAAACTTCGAAAGATGATATTAAGGACCAATTTCATAATACGACTTTAAATTTAAAGTTACTTTAACCTAAAGAAATACATTTATTGCCCTATTCTTAAAGTGATTTTAAATTCCTTAAAGTTTGATTATGAAAGCGGCCATAAGTGTACACGTTGTTCACAAATTAAAAGAACCACCACCTGTTACATTGTATTGGTCTGAAACATAAGTCCCTTATAGAACATTATCAAAATTTAGTTTTTAGTTTTACTTTACAATTTTGTTACCAAACTTTTAACTAGGACACTGTCGCCGGTTTTATTTTTCACAAGGCAACACTGCCAGTGGTCTTTTAATTTGGGAACAACAATATTTTAATATTCCAAACAATATTTTCCTTTACCGTTTTACTCTAAAATTTACAAGAGAGCCAACAATTGCACATATTTAGTTTTACATGCTATTCTGTGCTATGTCTAAAAAACGATTGAGTTCAACTCTTGGGTTTAATCACGCTATAGGTATTCTACATAAATTCTTTGATTTACGCATTAAAACGACAATATTTTCAGGAATCAGACAAGTATAAATTATTCTTCCTTAATAGAATAATCTTAATTTTTTTCACTTATGCAAAACCATCGCGTGACAACACTATGACTCACAATGACGTCATGCGGACGCAAATGACGTAAGTAATTCGGCATGTGTAGCTTACGTCACGCAGGGACATCCTATGACCTTTCGGGGAGTTCGCTCGGATTTCTCACAATAAACGTGCACCGAGCACACGTTTCGGAAAATGTGCTCCTCGAATTTCTCGAGTTTCCCCGACGTTTCAGAGCCCTGTCCGCCGTTAGAAATTCGAAACTCGCAGTCCTCATCAAGGTCGATTATTACGCACGTAGAAATTATATTTGTATTTCTCCGTCATTATCACCTATTATCGTAGTAGAAGTGTTACTTGTTTTTTCTTAAATTGGCTTGGTATAAACTGAAAAGTAATAAAAATTAAATGATCGTATTCTGTGAAACCTAAAGCATGTCCTGGAAATACTTTTTTAAGTAACAAACCTACCGACGTCAAACAAATCCATTTTAAAACGCGTAAAAATCCGCTTCTATTTACTCGAAAGTCCCTGCGATTAATTATTTTGACTGTTTGTTGAGTATATATGTTTTGTTTTAATCGCTGCTCATTTTTATACGGGACGAGAAACAAATGGGAAATGAGCGCTTGCCAACTTTAACTTGCGCGTGATTTTTTTGTATTAATTTGTTTGAATTTTTGAATAACGCGCAATAAATGAAAGGATTTGGTTTGTGACGTGTTTTGGATGGGTGAGGTTCGGGGTAAATAATCGGGGGTTAAATTGTTGGTTTTAAAAAGAAACAAAAGCGTCGCTTCGGCGGGTTAATATGTTTATAGTTGGGTCAAGGTGCGGGGAGACTGTCAGATGTTTCAGGAGCTCGCGGGAGTGGCGATGCGAGGGGCGTGCAGTAGAACCGCGCTCTGGGCGCCATTGCTGTGACGCGCACTTGTCTTGTGTTCTCGTCCAGTGACGACCGCCCAGATATTTTGACGTGGCTACTACGTATAGCCCTATTACCCACTCCGATCACAGCAAGCTGGTGACGAGGAATACGTAACTGGTAAGTACCCAGATGAAGAATAATAACATTCCGACATGGTCCAGATAGCCCTTTGAGGGTAGTGCTTAAGTAAAGTTAGAAACAGTGAACAGTTGAAAATGTCTTGCAGCCGTTTCACGGGATTACTGGAAAAGGTATTGAAAATGGCGTCATTTGCTGATACTATTTTAAATTTAGATTTCATTCGCCATCCGCACCGATATAATCGAACGCGTGGAAAAAAATAGATTTGTCGCTTGTCTGTTACGTCGAGATTATATAAAATTCGCATTGTCATCGCAGCACCAAACGGTGACACTTGATTTTTAGATTTTGTGGTTAGGGCAAGTGTCAAAATTTGACAGGTGCATGTTCTGAAAATTTTAAATTACGATTTCGCCAAAATATTACGAAGCTTTGGAGGTTACGTAATCACTAACCTTCTTTCCCGCAAAAACATTATGTTCTCACTTAACTTTAACGATATACAAATACTAAAACTATGCGCAGTTTAGTGCAATGTATCCACAAAAATACACTCTAATTTATATTGTCAATTAACATTTTTATCACCATCTTCATTAAATACACCATTTGAAACATTAACATTAGTTAACATCGTAAACAGAAATAACATTTACTTTACATTAAAATAAAACATTACACATTGAACCTTATTCATCAAAACATTAGTTAGTAATGCTTTATAGTATTCCATTTTTAAAACGGTTTCAACTTCTAAAAGCCATATATCAAAGTTAGCTACGTTTACAAAAGGATCATGTCACAAGAAACAATAAGGACTCAACACTCCGAACTTGATAGGGCTGTAACATGGTCATCATAGAGGTACCCTTCTTAATTTATCTGCCTTTTAATATTCTTAGAAACCATTGTCGATACAATTGTCTACAGAGACTTTAAATTAAGGCGCAGATAAATTTTGACGGAGTAAAACGATGGGGCATAACATTAACATTATAGAGTAGAGAGAAAGATCTGAGATTATTATCTTAAATGCTTAAATAATAGTCTGCTTTAGGGTGACCGTACCCTGAACTTTGTGCAGATCTTTTCAGAATTTTAAACAAAATCTTGCGTCGAGTAATTTTAGAAAATCTCTTCTGAAGTACCTTAGCATATACCAGAAACAAAAATTAGAAAAGGCACAACTTTGTAAACAGTAACGTTTTCTTTTAAACTTCAGGAAAACAATTTTTGTTTTGGATTTGTATAGATTATTTCTATTAAGTAATTGGAACTTTTCTGCTGTGCATGCAATAATTTACAGCCATTACAAAGACATTAAGTTTGTTTTTCTACATTTTTATGGAAAGTACCTTTGCAAGCTTTTTGCCATTGAGCGTAAAGTCCATTCTTGTTCGTTGTCTAAACCTGGCTATGGTGAAGTCTTCACCCTCCTATTATGTGGTCCACATCCAACATTAGCTATCGAAGAATCTAAGCACCGTAGCCTGCTTTATTTTCTTCAGTATTATAACTTTAAAATATTTTAAAATCGTATCTGAATAGGTTGCTTGTGTGATAGTAATAAATCGATTTCTGTCACTTTGCCTACGGCCAATCTAAAAATGGAATACTAGCATCAGGCTGTAGTCTAGACTCTAGACAAACAATTTATACTGTAAATTGTATGATTACATTTGCAATTAACGCTTTTGCTTTCGAAAGACTTGTCGCTGCTCAACAGATATTGCCACACAGTCCGACAGCTTGAGAACGTTCATTGAGAAGAATAGGAAACAGTCCTGCATTGACAATCTCATTCGTCTTTCTACGTACTTACTGTTATGAGATATACATTGTGTCCACGGATAGGTGATACAAGAGAAAACGCTTTTTTATTACAGATTTCTCAGAAAATTTTTTTCTTTGTAATATTTGTTGTATTTAAAAATGTTAATTCTCATCTTACTTTTACTGCATGTAGTCATTTAACACTTACATTCACAACTTTCCACAGTTTTGGATTTTGAGAAAATTTCTGTTATTTTTTTTTTATCGAATCAAGTAGACACAAAAACAGGTCTGAGGTATTTGTCATTTCCATGACATGTTAAACTTTCGAATCTTTTCAATAGCATATCACAAAGAAACATCCTCCACACCGTAACACTGAACTGTACTCTATTTTTTATTGATAGGCGGAAATTCGCAAATTGTTTTAACGTATTACACAACTAGCAGACAACAAAAAGTTTCAAAATTGACCCCAATCATTAGTAACTAATTGCTGTTTTAATAAAATAAACAAAAGAATACAAATAACTGACTATTAGGAGAGCCACCATTCATTTACAACTTCTCGTCCGCTTATCCAAAAAAAAAAAAAATACACTACAGGTACACTTTTTGAGGAAGGGTTAACATGTTTTTATTATTGATAATGCAAAACGAGTTTAAGTTTACTAAGAAATGAAAGTGACAAATACGTTTGATGTGTTTTTGTGTCTATTTGATCTAATTTAAAAAATATTAGAAATTTTTTCAATCAAAAAATGTGGAAATTTGTGAATGTAAGTGTTAAGTGACATGCAGGAAAAGTAAGATGAGAATTAAGATTTTCAAATACGGCAAGAGTTATAAAGAATAACATTTTCTGAGAAATTAGTAATAAAAAAGTTTTTCCTCTTGTATGACCTATCCATGGACACACTGTATACAAATTATGTTGACGATTCGAACAATCCTTATTACACTCACAGCGTTTTCGATTCATTGCTCTAGAGTACTTTGAGAATACTCTCAGGATGGAAACACTTCCAGCCTCTATTATTACATGAGGTTAAGACAAGAAGGGGATACTCTGAGAGTGCTCTACTACAGGATGGGCAACTTTCTTTTGTAAGTAAAAGACAGAATGACTTCCATGTTTGGTCCTATTTATTTTATAATTTTTTATCACTAAAAATAAAGAAATGTTTTAATATGTTACATTTTTTTTAAACATTGTTTTGATTTAGGTCTCGCGTGCCAAAGGTTATCCACCCTTGCCCTAAATCTCTGTTCAAGTCTAGAGTGGTGAATCGAAAACACTACCAATTAATAAGTATCTGATCTTTCTTACTTTTCTCTTCACTTTCTTTGTTATCTTCATTTTCTCTCTTCTATTACCTAATCTATCACTTGTTAAAATCTTGTTGTTTTATTGGTAATATACCGAGTGATCTGTTAAATGTTTTAACTCTTGCCAAGAATTTCAGCGGCATGTCTTAGCTTTACTGTGAAATAACCTCAATACCGGAAAATTTTCAGTTAAACTGAGACATTCCGTCTAAATTTCGTGGCAAGAGCTGATAAAAAATTTAAAAAATCCCCATCACCTTATATCTCTCTTTCTTTCTGCACCATTTATTCAATTCATTCTTACTGCCAATTTTGCCGAATGTTAACATCCAAGGTCCAATTGAAAGATGACAATGGTGTTTCGCCAATCTGAACCTGCAGCTATGTATTCTACTACACTGTAAATTTCTATGTTGTGCACATACATGTTTATTCGTTAATAAAGGGTTGTTATTATTACCATTAAAATGTAAAAAATTCCTTCAGAATGACTTTATTTTGCAATTTCCTCAATACATAAAATTTCATAATGAAGTGTTCGCACGCATAGTTATTAATTTGTGTGCCTAACTAATCTACGTTGTTTTATTTAACGTTTAAGTACAAATTTATCTACTTTTTGTCTGTATAAGTAACGAACAGATGAAAGAGCGACATCCTACGATCGCTTTTTCACCTGACATTGGAGTAGGATAGACAAATTGAAGCGGATTTGCTACCTAATAAGTCCCCCATGCAAGGCGGCCATGCTTGCTTGTATAAGTAACGAGTGGTCATTTTTGTACAAGATTTTCAATTTCTTAGACAATTTAAATTATACAGTAATTATATTTGAAAATGAATCAAAAACTATCTGAAAAAATAGAAGTGTTCTATCTTCTAACCACAGCTGCAGTCCAAAAATTTCTTGTTACAAAATGAACCGAGTCATATACAGGGTTTTTGATTATATTTGGAACGGTACCTACACACTTTATTATCAGACAAATCAAAAAATGTTAAATACAAACGTTTTAGGAATTTACCTGAACGGCCAGAATTTACTAAAAATGCAAACAAACGACGATCGGAAATGTACTGACTGTTATCTTAAATGGGACACCCAGTATATTTTCTCAAATTAAGAAAAATATTTTTCTCCTAATTCCAAAAATATGTAGTTTAGTTTGCCTATGTTTGGTATCTTTCCATTTAATTATAGAAAAAACAAAATGAAAACGTGAAACAAAACATTGATATCATCAATAAAAAAGTCATTTAAGCATATCATTATTTACTGTCTGCAATGAAGTAACAGCTAGGCAACAATTTCAAATTTGCATTTTCCCTGGAGTTTTCTTATTACAAGTATGCAGTTCATGCATGTACACAGCGTTGTCAATTTTTTTTTTTTTTTTTTTTGAATCTTCAAGTGATACTGGAGTGTGCTATCTGAATCTGTACTGGGGGTTACGGGTCACCCTGTATATTTAAGTCCGATTTTTAACCGTTACAGAGATAATTGGTGTAGATTTTCTTCCATTAAGGTAGCTATATGGAAAACTGGATGAAGTTTGTTTAAAACAACCAGGCAACGTTCCTTTAAGGATAACTGCTTAAAATACCATACGATTAACGGAATTTTTAATTAGAGCAGGCCGTGACATTTTTCAAAAAGTTGACAACACAGACTTACCGTTTGAAATAAAAAAAATTAAGTGTCAGAATTGTGACATTTATTTCTTTAAATGATTGATAATAAACGGATTAGTCTTGTCTTGTATCCATTTTGTTGAATGGCTAAAGTACGAGTAAAGAATATGAATACGTCAACTTTCTTATTAAAAATAATGTAAAACAAAAATAAAATAAAAATTCTAGAAGGGTGAAAGTATGGCATGGGACATCCTATTTACTCTAGTGGAACAATAATGAATAAAAGGTTTTGGCAAATTTTAATAAAGTGTAAATAATGTTTTGCACAAAATTACAAGAAAATGATCAATTTTTGAGAGTTTAATAATTTTTGAGTAACACCCTGATCCAAAGTGGTTTCTAAAGACCACAAGAAAAGACAAAGTGGACACTGCGCCGGCCTAGTTTCTAGAATTAATTTTTTTGCCTGAATCTCTCCCTGTTTCAAAAATAAACACAAAGTAAATAGGAGTAGAAAGTAACGATAAATGAAATGGAATTCAAAAAAATTTCCTCATGAATGAAATAGGTACTATGCCCGCCAAAAAAATCTGGGACACGTAATATGTCCTACTGTAAATACAACGACGTGTTTTTACATCACCATAAATACAAGCTCTGAATAGCAAGGCGAATGGCTTAAATAAAATAACCCAAAAATGCATTCAGAGAGTTGTCCCAGATTTTTTTGGCGGGCATAGTACATCTTGTTATTCCAGAATTCCAGAGTTAAAGACTGTGTTGTACTAACAAGAGCAAAACGAATAAAAAAATCAAGTATTCGTTTAATATTCGTACTTAAAGGTATTTATGAAAAAAGATAACAAAAGGAGACGTTGATCGCAAAAAAAAGAAAAAGAAAGATTCATGTCAAAAAAGAGGACATGTTCTCGTTGAAAGAAACATCTGGTCACCCTAGACCTATCTGATTCCTTCAATGGGTCTTTCAAATAATAACCTTTCATCCTGAATCACCTTGTAGATTCCAACCATGATAAATCTACGAGTAACAAACGCAAATTCTCTTACAACTAGGACTGTGCAATAGATACCTACAAACTCCAACTTGAATTCCATCTCTAATTCTTGTATGTGTCTACCTTACCATAAGAGAAAATAAATAAATAAATGAATATTATATTAAAACTACTAAAGACAGTTGTAGACTTAACTATTTAGCAAAAATACATCCAGTAAACTCAACTTTCAAATCAAATGATTTTTAAATGAAAATATATCTGTGAAATAGAAACAATCTTAAATTAAAAAAAAAAAAAAACTTTGACGACATATCTGCCCTAATATACATTTTCCCCCTGAATTTTTGTAACTTTTTTCACTCAACTTCATGGATCAATAACTCATTCCCACTCCACTCGTAATTTTAATATGTTGTATTATGCATACTCCCATTTATTTAAGCTAACTATATTTTTCCTTAGGTGTCTCCTTCAATAGGTGATGGATGGAATCGTGGAAGAGAATGGGTCTGTTGACCCCCTGGCTCCATCTCCAGATCCACCTGTGGCGATTGCTTCTTCGGTAGGAGTCACTAATAATCAGCCCCACCTGGTGACCGCTACTAACATTGTTCAACTCACCCTGCCTCACACACAAGCACAGGTAGGGGTTCAGCCCCACTGTGCATGACCCCCTGGCATGCAAATGATTTTACGTCGATAGAAATTAGAAAATTATTTTATCCATTTGCGTTATGCACATTAGTTAAATTGTTGGCCATAAATATTTCATGAAGATAAAATCTTCCCTAAGTAATCTACAAAGATTAAAACTATTATGTAAAATGAAATGGCTGATATTTAATATGACGTTATCTAAATTGAGAAAGATATGAGCAGAATTAGTATTGCAAGTCTATGAAGTAAGTAGAGTTTAAAAAAAAGTAGAATGATGGTTATATACACACCGATCACTTAAACAGTTTAAACAAGTTTAGTGACGTTTGTAATATGACAATTGTTTTGTTGTTTCACAACATCGTGTCAGTCACAATTTAAGTGACACTTTAAGCAGCGTTTTCAGTCAAGCGATGCGTGTTGGTATAAGCTGCGATGCAAGTAGTGATTGGTTAATTCAAATGGAATGCTTGCCATATTATTTGAATTAATCAATCACTATTTGTATCGCAACTAACGCCAACGCGCATCGTTTTTCACTTTATTTTTCAACGTTGAAAACCATGTTGAAAACACACCATAAAGCTAAGCCGAGTTTACTGTCGCTGCCAAAAAAAAGGACACTTTTCTTGACGTAAATTTAACAATAATAAAACTCTTGCTGGATAGCTGTAATTATGAACTGTCATTGACGAATGACAGACAATTTAACTTTTTTAAGAATGAATCCATTTTCCATTATTGCCTTATCTGTATGGCTAATAAGAGCCACTGAACCGTATTCTCATCTTATGATTAGAGTCGTCTCTAACTAAAGTCGAGATTAAAATAAACATAAACGATATAGCTTTATGCGAATTTCATGAGCAAGAGAGTGAGAGAGAATTTAATCATGGCGTTGCTAAATTAAAGACAAGATGAGAATATGGGCCAATATTTTTCAAAACGAAATAATGACTGACTTTTATTAATTATTATGGAAAACGTGGTATTTGATCGGGTTTTTTTAGGACAAACAAATTAATTTTAAATCATTCAGCTGACTAGTTTCGGTTTTATTTTAAACCTTCATCGGTGCCTAAAAAAAGGTAACAGTGAGAATCTATCAACTAAGAATTTAAAGAAAGAGAAATTTGTTTTTTAAATTCTTAGTTGATAGATTCTCACTGTTACCTTTTTTAGGCTCCGATGAAGGTTTAAAATAAAACCGAAATTAGTCAGTTCAATTTGATCGGTTTTTTTTAGGACAAACAAATTAATTTTAAATCATTCAGATTTAAAATTAATTTGTTTGTCCTAAAAAAAAACCCGATCAAATATCACGTTTTCCAAAATTTAACAAACAATTTCATTTTTTATTAATTATTATCTGTCACACGCGTTTGCTTAACTTTATGCAAGGAATTATAAAAAATAACTCAAAAATGTATTTTACGTTAATACG
This sequence comes from Prosopocoilus inquinatus, assembly GCA_036172665.1. Taxonomy (NCBI): domain Eukaryota; kingdom Metazoa; phylum Arthropoda; class Insecta; order Coleoptera; family Lucanidae; genus Prosopocoilus; species Prosopocoilus inquinatus. The sequence goes on from CM069870.1 coordinate 51,976,408, forward strand.
ATTTTATGAAGAAATGCGCTCTATAAAATACAACTGAAGTAACAGCTTCGAACGATTTAAACAATAGTAAACAAAAATTTTCAGTTAAATCTAGAAAACGAAAAATAAAACTCATTTATTTCATTTAATTGTAAACGTTTTCGCAATAATTCTCTTTGTATCTAGTAAAATTTTAATATTGCATCCCACGTGACCTATGACGTACAGTTGAAAACTGGTACACTGAGAATTGACATCAATTTCAAAAATTCGTAATTTTGTAGTGCGTAAAGCCAAATTCATTAGCCGCTTTCCAATTACGAATTTCAAGCACCTGCGATGATCTGAACTGATCTGATCCTAACTACACTTTCGAAATTTTAATGGGAATGCTGCTTAAGTCATAACACATGCGTGACATATGTGTAGTCATAGATACAGATGCGTGAGGGGACGGGGGATGGTAAAAAATATCAGTTCAAGTGCGTTCCGCACTCTGCAATTGGAACTTACATATTTGATCAGTTCGGAGGAGCTCCGAGTAGCTCATTTGGGCAATTGGAAGGCGGCTATTGCTAGGCGTTTTACGTTAGCGTTAAAATTCTATACGAGTATATTGGTCCAATTTAAAAGTATTTATTTCGTTTAATTAAACCAACCAATCAAGTATCTATCCCGTATCGCGGCGATGAAAAAGCGCCTAGCAATGAATCCAGCTTAAATCAAACCTTCATCTATCATTTTATCATTTTGATGTCAAATTTGAGAACGTTTATAGTGATTTGAGTGACGTTCAGAAACTTCAGATTTAAGATCAGTTTACACCGCCAAAACGTTGTATTTGTCAATGTACCAGTTTTCAAAAGCCGCGACTGTACCGTGCCTTCATTTGAATTCCTCATTAAAGTGGGCTATGATTTCACTGTTTTTTTCTCCTAAGATTTTCAGCACTGATAGCTGTTCAATTACTTAATTAAACAAATGTCAAATTGACACTTTGTGATTTCAATTAATTCAAAATGTTAGAATACAGCAGAAAATATTTATTGTTGAAAGTTATTTTCAAACTGGTAGAATAGAAAATGGACAGTTAGTTTATTCAATTAATCAGTGTGTACAGAGTTTCGACAGCAGGTTCCTAATTTTGCTATTACTTATGAACAGCTAGTTAAACATATCCGTGCTTGTGTTCTTAAATTTCGCGAAACAGGATCATTTGGTCGCAAAACAGCGACCGGAGCACCTAAGAAAAGGACTGCAGTCTGCATTGAAGATGTTCGGGATCGAATGGAACACTCTCCCAAGAAATCTATTGCGAAACTTTCACAAGAAGTTCAGCTATCAGTGGGAACATGTCACATTATTCTTAAAAAAGACTTAAAGCTTTATCCATATAAGATTCAAGCAGTCCACGAACTCAGGCCAGAAGATTTTCACAGAAGAACAGAATATTGTCAGTGGTTTCTTGATAACTTAAACAACGACGACATTCATGACAAGTGTTTCCTTTTTTAAATAAACAGAATATGAGAATATGGTCAGCAGAAAATCCCCATGAATTTGTGGAAACTCCATTACAACCATTAAAAATTGGTGTTTAGCTAGCAGTGTCAAGAAGGCGTATCATCGGACCAATATTTTTTAACGACTCTAACTGCTGAAAGATACCGAAATGAGTTATTAGAACCTTTCATTAATCAACAACATGATGATGAACTTACGGAAGGGTTTCTTCAGCAAGACAGTGCTCCTGCCCACACAGCTCATCAAACAATGACTTTCCTGCAGCAGTTTTTCGATAATCCGATTGTGAATTCTCCTGCAAGGTTTCCGGATCTCACAATTATGGATTACTTCATTTATCCGCACATGAAAAACCAGTTTTTAGAACTACGCGTCACACAATCGAAGAACTTCGTGCGGGCATTACAGATGTGTGTGCTAACATAACCCCCGAACTCTTAGCAAACGGGTTTGAAAACATGAAACGCAGAGTACGCTTATGTATTCAAGCTGAAGGAGAGCACTTTGAACATCTACTTTAAACTTTAATGTTGTGTTTTTTATTTGATGTTATGATCAGTACTGACAGTTAATGACAACTGTTTTTTCTAGAATTGTGTTGCCAACTTCATAAAAAAATCACAGCTTACTTTAATGAGGAATTCAATTGAAGGCATGGTACTATTTAAAATTTCGCACGATTCAATTTTCTGATGTAAATAGGGTTTTTAATAACTTGTCAAAATTGTTTAATAACTTCAAATTTTAAAGTTGCTTTCTGAAGTAGAAGAAAGTTTTGCTTACATTTATTTTATTTTCCTGTTAAATTCTATTACTTCCGTTCTAGTACCTTGCTTTTTTGCTGTATTGTTTAATTATTGTTTAATGTATTAGAGACTGTGGCTTGTCTAACAATAAATTTGGATTTGACTCCTAACCACAATATCAACCAATATTGTGGTTAGGAGTCAAATCCAAATTTATTGTTTTTTGCTGTAGTTCAAATATAACAACAATCTCAAAAGCAAATGACTTTTCAATGTTATGTCATTAGTGTCAAATTTGAAGAGAAAGCTTTGTTGACAAAACTAAAATTTCGACAAAATCAGACTACTTGATAAAAAGTCGTGAAATTTTATTGCCGCAATAGTACATAACCAACATCTTTTCTTCCATAATAACTGTCAACAATGATGTTGGTAGAAATACAACCTAAATGTTGTCAAGGATTTCAGTCTATCATCTGACATATTCAAATATATTGGAGACTGTGATTTGCAGTACAATAAAATATGGATGAATCTCTTAACCACAAAAGTTTTTTAATACTATATACGTATTTCGGCAGTTATTTTTTTTAAGACTTTTGTACATGAAAATGAAACAAGCTTCTACTAAGTTGTAGTGAATATTTTGAATATGTTAAATGTATCTAACCTATAAAATTTGTGACTATAGATGCTTTCTTTCGCTCATAAAATTGACCCAAACGTGTTTTGATTCAAAAACAAGACATTCTTTTCTTTCAATCTCTCTATTTTTAAAACTTTTTTGGATTGAATTATTGTTATTTACAAATGAACTGTCAATCAAAAATTCAAGTCAGGTGTTTTGTTGCAATAACTACGAAATTCAGGTCCAAACTATTCGAAACACGATTCAAACTTTTAAGCGAAAGAAAGCACCTTAAAGCTACGTTTACATGCATCCGTCGAGCGTCGGTGTTGTTCCGTCGTCAATTTGTTCTCGGTGCAGGGCTGCAAATCTCTTGGCGGTTGCGAAAAATATTTAAAATGAACCAATAACAATAACGACGGAACGAGGGATGCATGGAAACGTAGCTTAAAGCTGGATTAATTGCTAGGCGATTTTTCATCGTCGCGTTACAGGATAGCTATTTGATTGGTTCGTGTAATTAAACAAATTATATACTTTTAAATTAGGCCAATAGAATCGTGTAGAATTTTAACGTCAACGCAAAACGCCTAGCAATGAATCTAGCTCAATACGCTACCTGTTACCAATATGAACTGCATTTAGGGATAAAGCAGGTCTTCAACAGAAACCCTAGAATTTTGACACTGACAAGTATTATAGAAAAAAATGTAAATGTAAGGGGTTACTAAACACTGACAGCTTACGGTGGCGTAGTTACATCTTCGTTTTATTAAATGTGAAGAAACATTGTTACGGTACCTTTTTAAAGATTTAATTACGTAAAAATATCGTAAAAATGATATAATGAGATGGACAAATGCATGCAACAGCCAAAAAGTCCTTGACAGACGGTACTATTATAGAAAAATTTTGTGCAAATCGTTTTTGATTGCAGTGAGAACCTCGAGCAGCCTCTGGACAGCTACGTTTCTACTGAAGAAGCCCCAAGCAGGGCTGAAACAGCTGTCCAGAGGCTGCTCGAGGTTCTCACTGCAATCAAAAACGATTTGCACAAAAATTTTTCTAAAATCTTGCATTATGCTTTGACAGCAAGCATGGCCGCCTTGCATGGGGGACTCATTAGGAGCAAATCCCGCTTCAATTTGTCTATCCTACTGCAATGTTAGGTCAAAAAGCGATAGTAAGATGTCGCTATTTTATATGTTGGGTACTATTATACATGGTATTTATAAAAAAAAACGTACATCGTTCGGCAGGTGATAGTAAAGATCAAAATAAGAAAAAACTTCTAATAAACTCCTGTCCAATTCGGTAAATTAAATAAAATGCTGAATTTTCCGACGTTGCACTGACCGTCGGTATGGTACCACTTCCGGTTTTGTCAAAAGTGACATCAACTTCCTTATTTTAAACGGAATGGCCTGTTTTTTTTTTACATATGTATTTGGAATCTGCAAATCATTGTGAATAATTTTGGTTTCTACAACAAAAACTAGGTTTCTCCTATTACTTGATCGTATAATTACGAAAGTACACGATTTATAGCTTTGCAAATTAAAAAAAAATATTTCGTCGTCGTGGAAATCAAAATTATCAATATCTATACATATTTGAACTCACAATGACCTATAAATTGCAAGTATGTAAAAATATACATGGCTTTCCATTTAAAATAAGAAATTTGATGTCACTTCCGGCGAAACCGGAACTCGCACAGTGACCAGTATTTAATTTATCAATACCGAATTTTATGTAAAAAATAAAAATTCTAAAAGAGTGAAAACACGGTGCTAGTATTGGACATGAGTTTATTAGAATTTCTTTCTTGTGTTGATCTCTACTATCACCTGTCAAACGGTATGTACAGGTTCTTTATTAACACCCTGTATAGATACGTTCGAAAATTGTACGTTAAGTGCCTTTGAAGCGTTTGACTCGCATCTTTCTTATTCCTGATTTTTTACTTTACATCTCGCTTATAATTTCCAAAGATCTTGCGTTTACATTATTTCCTTGACAACGGAGGAAATTTTGTCATCGTCCTTAAATGAAGCGAGTGAAAAGATCGCCTGTTGTCGCAGTAATGTAAACGCAGAATTTCTTGAAAAGAACAAATAAAATGTAAAATAAGTTAAAAAAAAATTGTGTAAGAAAAATGTCATTACTCGCCTCAGATACCATTGGGCGCGTTCACTTACTCAGCAATCGTTTGTGATTGGCTCACATTGAGGTTATAGCCAATCACAAACGATTGCTGAGTAGGCAACGCGCCCATTGACTTATAGTTTTCGAACGCATAACTCTAACCAAATTTTGTGCTGCCGCAGTTGTGCCAACAGCTTGTATTGATATTGCCTAACTATCGGACACAATTTGATCATGTGGAGTGAACTCTTACATACAAGGTGATTCATGAGAAAAGGGAAACAGCTGAAATAAAGAGAAAAAAAACGGGAAATGCCTGTTTTCTCGGTTTTTCATAGTGTGCAAAACGTTTATTAGAAGTAGGTTAGAATTATTTGACGATACGTTAGTTTATATATAAATAGGTGACAAAAAATGCTAGATATTGTCAAATAGGCAAATAATTGACGAAAACAACCAAGTTTACTATTTGAAAAATTTTATTTCCGCTTTTTTTCTGAGCTCAGCTCTATTTCAGGGACGTCTTAAGACAGTCAAAACAGGCAAAATAAGCTAAGTTTTATGTCCGAATTCAACCGTAACAGAGAAAATAGGCGTAGATTTTCTTCCATGGAAGCAATAGCAATTATCGCCGCCAAAAAAAGTGGATATTTTTTGACGTAAATTTACTAATGCTAAGAATTTTGCTGGGTGTCTGTAATTATGAACTAACACTCACGGATGACGTACAATAATTAATAAAGTTAATCATTTATTTCATTTTGAAAAATGAAAAAACGGAAAATGAGTTTGTATTTAAAAAATTAAAATTAAATTTGTCAGTCATCCACAAGTGGCTGAGTTTATAATTACAGCCGACCAGCAAAATTTTTAGTATTTCTACATTTACGTCAAGAAAAGTGTCTACTTTTTTGGCGGCGACAGTATTAGTAACTTGTATGTGAAAACTGAACGAACTTAACAACAAATAGGCAATATTTTTTTAAGGAAAATTACCCAAAACATCATTGCCAATTTAAATCTTTCTTATGATTGATAATTAATTAGATCAGATCGACATTGATTATGCACTAGCTTTCTTAATAAAACAGTTTTTCTCACCTCTGTAACGTGAAAATTAGACCTAGCTTATTTTTTTAACACGTCTATAAAATAGTACCCTTTCATCCTGAATCACCCTGTAGATTCCAACCATGGACAAGTCTAGCTAGAAGATAGTTGATCAAGCGGAGATTAAGTGTACAATTAATTATGAAGAACATGTACTTTTTCTCGTTTTTAAGAGTCCCTTTCTTTATTTCTCCCTTTTTTACCTTTCTTCTTCAACTTTTGTTTTCTAAATAAGCTTTTGATATATTATTTTCTAATTCTAATTACTAGGACTCACCTAAGAATTATTGCTACGTAGTTCTTGTAATGATTATTTTAATGCTGTTTCTATCTCTTTGTTTTTATTTTTTATAATTTGATGTGTGTTCCACTATTGTTACTTTTTATTCTTTACATGCTTTTGTAGTTGCTTTATTAGATTGATCTGTGTAAATAGATTTAAAAGAAATAAAAACAGGCAGGGAAAAACGTTCATGAAAGCCTCGTTGAGAGTATATACAGCTTAAAAATGGCAAATAATTTAAAATAAAAATAAAAACAAGAATCTTTTAATAAGAAAATAATTGTGAGTATTCAAATTTGTTTTTTTTCAAGTTTCTAGTTTTTTTATGCATTTAATAAAGTTTGAACCTATAAACTGCTTTTTTAAACTTCTAAGTCCAAACTCACTCGTTCAGTGCCAACGTAAAACAGTAAATCTAGAAATTGAAAATAATTTATAATAATAATAAATAATTTATGAAGCTGCAAATTAAACTACAAGTATTTGAAAGTAATATTCATTGACAAAAGAATGTGATTTTTTATAGACTTTTACCAAGACTTTTGCAAATAAGAAGGTTGTAGTGGTTAAAGTAACCTGTTCCAAGCCCTGCATGAATTTTAATTCCTTAACTCTGGATAACTTTTGGATTTTGTGGTATTTATTAGGAGTATATTGCTTGATTAAAAAAATATTATTGAGATAATACTTGCGATTAAAAGATTGCCGTCATATTATCAAGTTCAACCAAAGAAATACCTTGAGTTTTATGAATACATGCAAAATAAAATAAAATTTTGAACTGTCAAGTTGATTTATAAATTATTTTTAATTTGACATATATTTTGACCTTGTCTTGTGATACATCAGTACAATCCAAGGTATAATCATTTGCTTTCTTTCTAATTTGCTGAAATAGCTTTTAATTGGTTTTCCTTTCAGTAAATAATCAGTACGCATAATATTTAATTTTATTAAAACATACTTTGAAACTTTTTAATTCCAAGTTCAACCTTTGTAATATTTCAGGTACAATCTGTAATCCAACCAAACCAGCAGTCTGTTATACAAACGGCTACGAATATACAACCTGTTCTAAGTAAGGGCAACGTCATACTTGTCAGTAAACCCAACTCAGTTATACAAACTGCACAAGGCAGCCTACAAACATTACAGGTTAGTATTTATTCTGTAGAGTTTAACAATTGTTTTATTGTTCCCTGTCCCCAATTTTAAAAAAAAAGTGTATTCTTTTTTTAATACATTCTATAAGATAACTTAACATAAAACTATTTTTGTAGGTAGTTGAAACAGCAAGTGATGATAGTTTTTCCGAAGAAGAATCTCCAAAGAAACGAAGAGATTTATTAACACGAAGGCCTTCATATCGAAAGATCCTAAACGATCTTGGTGGAGGCGAAATAGCCGGTACGTAATTATTTAAAACATTTATTATGAAACTAATGCATAAAGTTTAATATTAATTTAATCATAGTCTACTGTTTAAATAAGTATTCTTTTTCTGTTCTAAAACATAAAATTTTCAAGTGCATGTTTTACGAAGTAAGCAAATGGATTGTTTTGGATGACAATAGCACTATCTTGAATGTTTTAATTCCATGTGAGAATCCATTTGTTTATGCATTTTAATTTGCATGACCGCTATTACCGCTATACTTATTACTTCGTAGATACTTTATCTTAAAATAGCATCATTTTGTGCACTTGATGTACCTACAGCCAGTTGATGTCTATTCGGCCCATTGTTTTTAGAAGTATGAACTTTTATATGGGCTAGGCAAAATATTGCACTAATTGCAGAGGTGTACCAGATTATTTTGCATACACATTTATTTAATAAAAGAAGTGCGTTAATCTAATTTTTTTCTTAGTTCTAACTGAACACCTCTGTCTAAATATTTTTTTTTTGTTTTAATTTATAAACGTTGTGGTATGGGATGCACTAAATTTAAACAATGGGCAAATTAAGATCACAAGCGGATGGACTAAAATTAAATTCATGTACAAAAATAGTAATTCGATGTGGTGTTCACAGAGGGCAAGGTTGAACCAACATCCTCGGAGGCTGATAGTGAGTTATCCTCACACTCAATCCCATACCACACAGGTTAGTTAGACGAAAGCGTAAGCACCTAACTTCATGTTAGATTAGCCCATGCACCCCACCGCATTCATACTAACATTGAGTCATAAGTGTACAAACTCAACACTGAAAAGCATTTGGAAATCAGTTTATATTCAAAGAGGAAAAAAAATCTTGACGTCTCATCAAAATTTAAATCTCTAAAGCCATGCAAAAAAAAGTCTTCAGCAGAGAACGAATTTATTTTAAAAAATCTTCTCTAATGCATGCTTTCTACTTTGTGTTTTAAATTCTTTTATTGCATGTTTGTTACTCATATCATTTTTTAAATATTAATCCTCCAGCTGCATTAATTACACATCTAGTGAACATAAAAAAAATCTATTATTGATGTTTTGTCACGTTGTTACAGTTATTCCCGCCGGAGCCATTCAGATCTCAAGTGGTGAAGGAGGTCAGGGTATTCATACCCTAACTATGACAAATTCGACAGCTGGTGGTGCCATTGTGCAATACGCACAAGGACAAGAATTTTTCGTTCCAGGTAATTTTTTTCAAGGTTGTTTTAAACGAATATCTAATTTAATTACATATTTATAAAGTTGTGGCACAAAGTGGCAGCATAGGCGGTGGTGGTGGTGAAGATCAAGCTCGAAAAAGAGAGATGAGGCTACTCAAGAACCGAGAGGCAGCACGTGAGTGTCGAAGAAAAAAGAAAGAATACATAAAGTGCCTGGAAAACAGAGTCGCCGTTTTAGAAAATCAAAATAAAGCTCTCATTGATGAGCTGAAGTCTCTCAAAGAACTCTATTGCCAGCAGAAGACGGACTGAGGTTGGTGTTGCGTTTTTAAAATGGTGTCGGACTTTTTTCCTATCTTGGGATACTCACAGAGTAGTAGAATAGTATTGTGCTAATATCATTGAACTCGTGTGAGATGTGGAGTGCATTACTATTCGGTTTTTAAGTGCAATAGTTTAGTCTTGTTGGCTTGATTGTTTCTTTTTTGCGGAGACTAAAAAGTGTATGCTGAAACTGATTTAGAACAAAGGTTGATTGATCTTACATAATAACAGAAATGCATTTTTTTCTTACTTTATTAAGTCTCGAAATGATACAGTAATGCATGTTTGATATAAAAATTCAAGTTACATGAATTAATTTTAGCATACACAACTGAACAGCAGATCTGTTTTTTTGATTACATCACTTTTTTCTAGAAGCCTTCTAATACATTGTCTGCACTGATATGCAGAATGTAGTCAGCATAAAAATTTATCCAAATTTTTGAGAGAGGTTATGCCTTTGTGAAAAAATTTAAAAAAATAAACAAGTGTCATTAGCAATCGGCAATCAAACCAAACAGTATCGACAGTTTTTTAAGAAGGCACAATCATCTAAGACTTTGGATAAGATACCGAAAGAAATTTTCTTACAGTAAATCATCTATGTGAAATTTTTTCCTACTTTCCTACGATTTTGAAGGAAGTAGGACATGCTTTTACATATCACAATAATTATGTTAATGTTTATTGTTGTATAACCAACATTTTGAATGTTATTATTGTATTCGTATTAGCAAGAAGCTCAATTTTAATTCTATTTAAGTAAAATGGTGTAATACGGTTATTTTCCTTTACTTCAAAAAAAAAAAAATTTGCTATTCTGTGGATCAGAAGTAATTTTTTTAATACCAATTTCCAGTACTATTTTGCAACTACAATGTTTATATGTTGTATATTAATAGTGTATATTTATGTAATAATATGGACGAAAAAGGCTTGTGAGAGTAACTGTAATATTATTAAACAAAAAAAGCCATTGTATATATTGAGCTATATTCATATTTTTTGTATAAATGGATAGGTATTTATTGACAAGTGTCCAAACCTGATGGAGTGCCTTGTTATTAGAATTAATTTGATTTTGTTTTAAGAAAAATCTTGCAATTATATTGCCTTGGATAATATTAATTTTTATGTTGTGGTGCCATATAAGTTTTACCATTTATTTGCTGTTCAGATGTATTTGTGCAGGGCAGTAAAATTGTGACATTTTAACCTCCATTATCCTCTAAGTCACAGTTACATGTTTATAGTTGAGCATCAATTAAATTGATTTTTATTCTTGTATATAGTGTATGTATTGTATTTTTACATATCAAAAGAAAATGGGGAATTATGTATTACTAACACATTCACTCACTCTAGGATAACTCAAAACATTAATTTTTGTAACGAGTTTCGTCTCTGTTCTGGTTATTTTTTTTAACTCTCGCGTAAAAGATCTAAATTAAAATGGTTGCCTTTGTAGAGGATATAGGAAATGTAAGAATCATTGTTTTAGTTTTGATGACACTTTCGAGAAAATTTTACTCATTTGATCTGTTTTTCTTTTTTTTTTGTGATTAGGTTGGTAATAAGAAGTTCTCTTGGTGTTTATATTTTCTATATCTTCACTGCTATCTCCGTAGTGTTTTGTAGTTAGCTAATTTGTATATAAAATCAATAGATGTTTTAAGTATTAGTTAAAGATTTATTACAATAAATTGGTCATAAAATTTGTCTATTTTTTTTATAAATAAATTAGTTTGAAATTGGAAGACAAAATTTGGAAATTTAAAAATAATTACGGTGTGTATCACTCATATTTATTAATTTTTATTTACAAATAAGAAAGAACAGCAGCAACGATTTCATCATCGTAATACATATGTGCAAGAAATTACAAAGTAAAACCTGGAAACTTAGCTTCCAGAGGCTTTTGAATATCGAGGAGCAAGTACATGGGTCCTGAAATACCTTCATAAAGCGACAATGGCCTATCTGGAGGATACTCCTCTCTGTCTTTGGTATAATCCACACACCATTCAGCAAACTTTATGGCTCTATACAAGTGCTTGATGTCCTAGAAGTAAAAGGTTAATTTGTTTACGCCTAAAAATTAAAACTACCTTTGTCGTCTGATACAACTCCAAGAAACAATATGCATTTCCAGAAACTCCATGGCAAATGCTGTAGCCCTTTTTCAGTAAACCGCGTTCCCAAACAACGTCTCCATTTTTTAAAGCCAAATTCAAGTACTTTTTATCCTTGAAGACTTTGTAAGCTTCACAGTACATGTAAACAAAACCTGGTGAACCATGACACCACTGTACAAATTTATCAGTGTCACTCCCCAGTGAAGATGGAAAATTTCCGCTGGGAAACTGCAAAGTAGTTAAATAATCGATGGTAGGCTTCACCAGCAGATTCAATTCTGTTTCCGATAGGTACTCATGTGCTTGCAGAAGCAAATATATGATGCCAGAAAGTCCATGGGCAGCACCCAAATAGTAACTGTCATGCCACTGATACATCAACGGGGTCTTAAATTTTCCACTTGCGGCCTCGGTTTTGCCACATTCAAATATTGCTTCGATCACTTTTCTTATGAGCGATTCATCCACTGGTGGAGGCCTCATGTGTTTGTTGACATACAATAATGCAAAGAGATAACCAGCTCTGCCGTATAAATATTCGTTTGGAAAGTCATGGCTGCAATTGACTGCAGGTCCTTGGAGACTCAATAATCTAAAAATGAATTCATCAAGTTACTTATTTAACACTCTAGTGTAAGAAGAGAACAACGAACAATAAATATAAAAGTAACTTGCAGTTGCCTAATTATTCCTCTTGGTTTTAATTCATTGACACTTACTCGTTTTGTCATTAAGATTCGATCTTCCACCTCCATAAATTTATCTTCCCAATAATATTCTTAGAAATCATTATTGATACAATATTTTCTGAATAAATTTATAGAGAAGTGGAAAGATCGGGTCTTAGACAAATTAATAAAACAGGATAAACAATAGAAAATATTTGAATGCTAATTGTGCAGTCAAGAGATTATATAGGTGTCCGAACAGTGTGTTCTCGAGCTATATCTCGATAACTGCTGAAGATACAAAAAAAGTTTCAAGACATTTTTAAAGTTTATATACAGGGCGCTGCATTTATGAACGCAACATAGGAAATCCCGTGTTAATTTAAACGTGTTCGAATATTGGCTTCCCTATTTTTTTACAGCAAAAATCCATTTAGGTTCTCTAAAGTACTCCTCAAGATGAATCTCTCTGTACAGTTTGAGAATATTGGATTTGCTCAATTTCAAGAAATTTAAAAAAGATTCACTAACGAAATTTAATTTATACCTATCAGCTAGGGTTACCAACTCTCGAAAAAACCAACCCCGTGAGATTTGAACAAGTTGGAGAGGGGGGGGGGGAGTCGCTAATTTGTTAGTTTTTATTTTTAAATTTATATTTACACTGCTTTGGAGAACCATCTAATATTTATTTTAATTCTAAAAGGTTTTACATGACAAATCAAAATTTTGTAGTATAAGTAATTCTGCTTATACTAAAAATATGTTCATTCTCTTTATTTTCTTTCCTTGTTCCATCATTCCTGCATCGTGCTGAATACGCATTCACAAGAAGCAGGAATGAAAACAACAAACATGACAAGTTTTTTTTAATTCTGGAAAGGGATTTCCGTCATTAGACTTCGTGACTATTAATTTTATTTAAAAAAATCCGGAGAAGTTGTTGCATCCCGGGAGCTCGGAAGATTGTACATTATTTCGGAAGTCTCCCGGACATTCCGGGAGGGTCGAGAACCCTACTATCAGCACGGTGTGGAAACGACCTTGCTCAATAAATGTTAAAATAAATTACTGCAATAGTATATTGTAGAACGAGAAAATAGTTTACCAAAACGAGGCGTAGCCGAGCTTAAGAAAACCTGTTCGACGAGTTGAACACTATACATTTTCTACGATCCAACTTACTGTTTATGCTGGAGTATTTGGAGTTCTGAATCAGAAATCATGATAAAGGTCCGACGAACAGAACAAACTAACATTTATCAATGACGCGATACAGCGACACAAGGCAGCTAAACTGATAGGATTTACTTTCGTCTCTAGAGACGAAAGTTAACGTTATGAGATTTTTTCTCACTAGTTACGGAAATCAAACTTTCATTGAAGGATTCGAGGACAATAGAATGTCTTTTCATACAGGGTCGTAGAAAAGAGCTTTTTCTTCAATTTATTTCAAAAACGACTATTATATTCATCTATCGAATTTTCACAATCATTAATCAAGGCCGTGCTGATAATTTTGTATAACTTGAAGTTAGTTACTGATTTTTTTTTAATACCTTGAAACTGAGCAAATAAAAAATTCTCAAACTGCACAGACAGATTAATCTTGAAAAGTACTTTAAAAAACCTCAATGAAATTTTGCTGTAAAATAATTAGGGAAGCCAATATTCGAACACCTTTAAATGAACATAGGATTTCCTATGTTGCGTTCGTTAAAAATTTCCTCTTTGAATTTTTATTAGAGTAAAGTCAGCATATATGGAATAGACTGGCTAATATGGAATACCCGGCATTTTTGAAGTAAGAAGCGCCATCTGTTAAACGACTCTGGTATTAATGAGTTTCGGTATTGTAGATCACTACTATAAAAGATAAGGTAAGATTGAATAACTTTACAGTATAAGAGTTTGTGATACTATCGTTTTGGAAGTTTTCGTGCCGTACCAGAAAACCGTATTTTCTCGTATTTTTTAAAATAAAAGTATTTTTTACACCAAGGTAAGTTTTTTATAGTGTAAATTAATACAGTTGTTGATATTTCATACTACCTCAACTGACTATTCCATATTACCCACCATTTTAAATCATATCATGAAAATGTACTTTTTTTTAATTTAATTTTATTCTTCTCTTGTGATTAAGAAGAAGGCATCTACTGAAGATGCCAGCATAGCTTAAACTTTTTGTGGTTAGAAGGTTAAATCAAATTTCTTTGTACTACAAACCAGTCTCCAATACATTTTATTATAATCTAGGAAGTTATAGGAAAAATCGGAATTTTAGCAGTTATTCACGTCATAATTTACGGAATGCAGTTGCAGTTAGGTCAACAATACATAGGGCACAATAATGTTTGGAACATAATGGTCAAATTATTTGAACAACTTTTGTGATTCAATATTCTACTACAACCTTTTATTATTTTCTTCTTTTATGTCATTATTAAGCTGTTCAATCGAAAGCCTACTCTCAGTTCAGAAAAATAAAATCTAAAAGGATATTTAAATTCTATGTCAAAAAATGCCTTGAGTGCAAACAGAAATAAAGTATCTATTACCACTGCAAAAGCATTCATAATTCCTTAAATACGTAGGAATAATTCATCTAATTTAACCAAATTCGTAACTCGTATAATAAGCGATATCCCCATGCTGGAAATGTTATCTGGAACCAATGATCTGGTATAGGGTAGATGGGATCTAGAATGAGAGGTATCGCGACGAACATTAGAGTGAGAGAAAACTAGCCTCGATCAGCTGGGTTAGGGCAAAACGTCAAAATTAGTTTGATAATGTTAAAATGTGGAAACATTGGTTGTCTGCGTGTTTAGTCAGTCAGTTTTCAAATTGGATTTGGTGGAGTTGTCTTCTCAATTTAAATTATTTGAAGTAACTTATCAAGTTTTTGTTTATTATTTAATTAAAGTTCAACATCCATTGATTTAGCTTCTAGTATTTACCATTTTTAGTTTTATGTGAGTGACTATTTTACTAAAAAGATGAACAGGTTTCTTAATTATTTTTTATTATAATATTTCAATAATCGCGTTAATAAAATGTAGAATACCTACTTGTTTCACTAATGATTGCATAAATATGCGACAAAAAGATGTAAATGTATCCATCCACAGGGAGGGTAGATGCATTTTAAAATTACTTAAAATATTGAATATATTTCGTATTACACGCATGTGCAAATTGTAAAAATAGATTCGATAATCTAATTTAAAATTGGAATATGAATTATAAATTACGAAGTTCATTAAATTTTGACAACTCGCTATTCAACCGGTTACTCGCCATGGCAACGGCGTTTGCAAACGCATTAAGGCTGTATGCTCGCTTACAGCTGAACTCGATTTCAAATGGGCGTATCACTATTTTTCGCATATATTTAGAAGAAACATACGTTCAACATGTGTTCCTGCATTTTTACACACAAACGAAAAGAACAGAGAACAGAATTACCACCTAAACGTTTTCCTTGTAATTTATGACTCTGCTGTCACTGATCTTTATTTTTGATTGGTTTACGTGTCAGTTTGACACACCCACAAGAGAATATTCGAATAAGGCCTCATTCACATGGTTACCGCCCGCGGCCTCCTGCAAATTCTAAGGTCGAGCGCACACTCAGATGAGTAAAATTTTTTATGTAAAAGTGATGTAAATAAACACGGCGACCTAATCTAACACAGAAACTATGTAAAACTCGGAAAATAAAACTACGTCTGTCGGAAAGTGAAAGTTTATCAGAATTGAAACGACACAAAAAAAACGCATAGCATGTTCCTCTGTAAATCAATAACGTTATTTTGTTGTTTCATTACCGTTATTATTATCCCTATAAAATTGTTTTTTTTTTTTTTAATTTTACGTGGATTGCTTTTTTTCTCTAGACTACACTTCCGTGCACTAAAATTAGGCACAATGAAGTATTGCAGTTTAAAGTGGACGTAAAGAAAAAATATACATTATACAGAATAATTGTGCTTATGATTATTGGAATAAGAATTAATACTGCTCTAATGTACCGACGCTCATAGAGCAAGTTAATGCGTTAAAAAAGGACATTATTAATTGCTCTAAGCACGTATTCGGCGAACATTCTGATTGTGACGTTTATTTTTGCTTAATTCAGATGCATTCTGAATACGCAAAATATTTATTGCGATTTGTTTTTGATTGGCTAGGTTTTTGCATATCCGTATGCATCTGAACTAAGCTTTCATTTGCCCCAAACCACGTGGTATCGGCCATTTCTGATCTTTGTTACTCTTAGGGAATGCTCATATTATCTTTCTCTCTCTAATGTTAAAGCCGATGCAGTCCTATTCAAAATGCTGCTAGAGTCCATCTAACCTTATTACATCATTGTCTGGGACATACTGGGAAATGTTATCTGGGATATACTGTATAGTGCCAAAAAAATTATAAGAAATTAACTTGATTTAAATTTAAGTGAAGAAAGTGTATCTTACTCTTCGACAAGCTTCTTATATTCGCTGCCTTCTCCAAGTTTGTAAGCGACTACAGCTCCAATTGCCAAAGGCCCAGCATCACCACACAGAAATGTCTGCCTTTTATGCTTAAGATGGTTAAGTCTCAACAATTTCTTAACTTCCTACAAACAGAAACGTATGGAAACATATTAAAAGCGTGTCCACATTAATTTACCAACAAATTACTTTTATCTTCTGGATCCTTCAATAGCTTCAACAAAGCAATCCCTGATGTCCCGGTGTACACAGAATAATCATTCGGATCGAGGTAACTGAATGCTTTCAAAGTGTCGTCCCATTTTGAGTTCAAACAAAGGCTGATTTTACTATTTCTGTCAATCTACATAAGTATTTAGAGAAACATAATTCAGAAAATCTTGAATTTTAATGCACTTACTTGGTTAGAGGAAATCCTGTCAATAGCGTTTTCTGCGGAATAATCCGGAAAAGGATTAGAAAAATGTCTTCGAACTAACCGCGGCATTTTACATTAATACAGTCCTGTGTAACGTTAAATTTATCAAGCCGACGATCAATAAACAAACAATTTTTGTTTAATCGCAATACACACTGTTGCCAATCCACACTACCAAAAATTCCTTTTCCGACTTACGGCTTACAGCCTTTCCCGAAAATTCCCTTAATCAATCGGGGAAATTTAAATAGGAAGTTAAAGTTAAAAAATAATTGTTAACTGTTAAAACAAACAGAACAAAACCAGAGATATACAGGCTGTCCGTTTTTCGAGTACCACTATGGGGATCTCGCTTACCTTAAGAGATACAAAGTTGGTTAAATTAGGGCAAAGTTGCGCATTTTCATGCTGAACAATAATCTGAAAAGAAATTTGAAATATCTTCAATGGTTTTGAAAATTTTGCAAAAAACAAAAATTTTTGGTTTTCGTTTTTCATTTTTTTAAACATAACTAGGGCGTTTACGGAAAGTACAATCCGATTAACCCGAGTAGAAAAGAGTGAGAGAGACCGCATAGATGTCGTACGCGGAAGAGTGAGAAAAATAATGATCGGATTAATCGGATTAGAATTTCCGTAAACGCCTCTAATCATACTACGCATTTCTAACCAAGACATTATTCATACACTTTTTTATGAGGAATTCGAATATGACATCCCCTTTTCATTAATTTTCAAGACGGCGGAGAAACACCTAGTAATTTCATTTTGTCTTATGGATGCCATTTTGGATTCTAACATTTTCAGATTACGTTTTTTTTTCTCTTTACAACGATATATCACACATGGTGGTCCAATATCACATTTTTGTCAAATGTGATTTTTTACTCAATATTATTAATTTGACACTGAATACGCATTACATTTTTGGCTTTTGTTACAAATAAGATTTACAATATTTAATATTATGTATTTCTACTAAATAAATTCATATAGAAACGTGTTCATATAGTCATTTTAGGTTATGAAACCTTATCGCCGCCACTGGTTAAACTTTCGCTATGGCTATTGAAATACCGGGCTCCGCTAATAGTTTAGCGTTACGGTACACTGTACGCAAGCGCATTTTCCTTTCAACGTGTTATTAACGTTTACCGTATTCACTACGTTAATTCCAAAAACTGCCTATTAAAAATAAATTACCGGTAATTTAACAACACTACCGTAAACCAATGTTCTATTTTCGACGCGAAACCGTAGTAAGAACCAGTGTTGCGAGTCGCTAAAATTACAACGTTACCTTACGGTAAATTTCCAATGTTACCGGTAAGATAACATTCATTTGTTACCGTTTGTGCCTCTGTTGTCAAGATAACGTAATTTTGAGTTACACACTTGCAAAATTCAAGTAAAGCAATGAAAGAAATGGTCAAGGAATATATTTGATTATTTAGGAGAAACGTAAATACTAAAAAAAGGAAATAAATATTTCATAACTTAAAATGACTTTCGTTTACATATGAATTTATTTAGTAGAAATACTAATAATAATAAATAAATAATAATAATAATACTATAATAATATTAAAATATTGTAACCTTCTTTTTAACAAAAGCAAAAAACGTAATACGTATTCGGTATAAATATTAATTAGAAAATTGAGTAAAAATCACATTTTTTGTTAAAAGTGTAATTGGTAACTCCGGCGCGATATGTCGTCACTTGAGCTGTAATTGGTAATATTACGGTAACATTACCGGCAAAGGTTAATAAAAAATAAATTATGTCGGCCGCAAATATGCAACAACGTAAAGTTGAAAAATAATAGTCAATTATTAATTTAACATAGAAATTCCACCCGGTGCAATCGTTTGCATCGGTGGAATCACGGAATGCACCCGGTGCATTGCCCGGTTGCCTGCAATTACATAAGACATTTAAAAAATGCTTCAAAATGACATCAAATATAATATATTTTGTTTGGACTTTCGCTAGGCAATTATTTTGTAACGTTAATTTCAAAAACTTACTCGTTTTGTTCAGATTCTAAGCTACAAAGCTTTCGTTTAAACTTAAAAGTTTATTATTAAGCTATTCACCACACCTTACAAAACATTAAACCTGTAAACCACCTGCAAACAATTAAATAATATCAAGAAAAGGTTATTTCTCGTTCGATTTGCGCGGGAAGTTTAAATTTTTTAATGGACCCGGTACCCTGTCCGGTATGCACCCTGATGAATACACCTATATGGGTGCTTTCAATGCACCGGGTTTATTCCCTGACCCATCTCTACTTTAACATATTTTATTGCCATGAGTTCGATAAGGCATGCCGCTGTAAACCTAAATTATAGTGTTGTGAGTCGCTAAAATTACCACGTTACCTTCCGGTAATTTTCCATTGTTACCGGTAAGTAACATTCATTTGTTACTGTTTGTTACCTCTGTTGTCAAGATGACGTAATTTCGAGTTACACACTTGCAAAATTCAAGTAAAGCAATGAAAGAAATGGTTAAGGAATATTTTTGATTATTTAGGAGAAACGTAAACACTAAGGCCCGGTTTTTCAATTACAGGTTAACCCTAACTCTCGGTTTATTTCCATGGTAACAAGTGCGAAGACAATTGTTTCCATGGCAATAAACTGAAGGTTAAAGTTAACTTTAGATTAAAAACCGGCCCTAAAAAAAGGAAATAAATATTTCATAACCTAAAATGACTCGTTTACACATGAATTTATGTAGTGGAAATACATGATATTAAGTATTGTAACCCTTATTTTAAAGAGAAGTTAAAATTATAATGCGTATTCGGTATAAATATTAATCAGAAAATGAAGTAAAAATCACATTTTTAGTTAAAAAGTGTAATTGGTAACTCTGGCGCGAAATGTCGCCACTTGAGCTGTAATTGATAGTAGTACTGTAACGTTACCGATAAGATAACATTAAAAATAAATTACCGGTAATTCAACAACATTACTAAATTATGAGGACAGTTACTCCAGCTTGATGTTATTTCTGAGTGTAGAGATTAACAAAGGTAAGCAAGCATCAAAATGGAGACATCCACAGATTTGCCGAAAATTTTAATGCGCACTCACCGAAGGGTGTTCTCCGTCTCTGTACCATAGATGACTACTCTGTACGACCGGATGACGACCAGGCAATTTACTAGTTCAAATGTTTCTCCGTTGGCGCCACTTACCAAAAAACCGGAAACGGATATATATCCGCCACGTCATTTCTTCTGCGGTTTTTGACAGTTTCGCGTGTATGCTCAGTAAAGTTGTATTTCTTTGCTCACGTTGGTTCAGGACCTCAGGTATAGTTTCCTGACGGTATCGGTAGACAATACCAATTCTACGAATGATTTAATTACGGCCGAATCTTGTGAAGCTTTATAAGTAATTTCGTGTTCAATTTTTTTTATTACTTTTTTCAATAAAAAAACATTTATTAATTATAATAATATGGTTTTAATTAATTCTCACTCGCACTGTCATAAATATGCATCATTTGACGTTTGTGAAATTTAAGTGTCAGAAAACTGCAATTTGGGCAACTAGCGCCAAAACGGAGAAAATTTGCACTAAATAAACAAATTACGCAGGCCGGATAAGAGTTTGTCTTGTGAAATCTAGTAGACCATGGTTATTTAAATTCAAGATTTCCACGTTGGTAATCCACATACTCCTTCAATTTTTTTTAAATGATTAACTTACTATGATTTACTATTTACTTTAAATGATTTAAAAAGAAATCATTTACAGATAAATTGAGAAGTTCTTTTAATACATCATTAATTTAGAAAGAATTCGCTATCTGTTAAAGATAAAATTAATTTGTTTTGATTTTCTCTATAGTAATTTGTAAGTTGGCAGCACCTATGATTGCCATTGGAATTTAGCTGACAAGTTAGTCCATGAGTTAGTCTGTCAAATCGTTTTAAGATGAAGACAATTTAAATCCGTATTATCCAAAGTATAGTCAAAATTATAATGAGTGAAAGCCAAGGACCGATCCTTTACGTCCTTGTCGTGGGTTTTCATCATAAAAAGGGCTGCCAAGTACGTATAGTCACTGTTTCATCTGACCGACGTGTTTAACATCAATTTACAGGTAGAATTTTCATTTCCACCCCTCATACCAGACAGCCCCAACGAGTGTCCTTCCGGATGGAAGTATTTGCCCACCCTGGCATTACCTGATGGCTCGCACAATTATGATGAAGACACAGTATTTTTTCATTTGCCTAGTTTAACACAACCACGGACCACTGTGTACGGCATTTCTTGTTATCGCCAGATCCCAGTTGAGGTAATAGAATGTGACTTCAACAGGAACATAATTATCCTTATCATTTGTTTGCAGAAGATCAAAAATCTCACTGCTGATATTACCAGAGGTACCGTGCAAAAATCGGTGTGTGTGTTAAGTACTCTACCCCTGTACGGATATATTCAGGTGAAAATGTCTCTCATCACGCATGCCTACTTTGAAGAAGGCGATTTTAGTAAGGTTTCTTTATTGGAAGATACGTATCATCATTTAAATTCGATTTTATTACAAAATGATTTATCACTGCAAACATATGTTGGTAAGACTTGTTTATTTATCTTTAAGTGATTTCATTCGTTCTGAATCACTCCAAAATAAAAATTTTTTTTAATGGCTTTAAAGTTAATTTCTTACTATCAATGCCTGCTTTCATATCTCAAAATCTGCATTTTCTTTCAGTTTCCAAGCGTCAATAATCTTTCGAATACAAGTTATTTATTTATGAATGACCTTGATTCTGCTTTACAACTTTAGTTTTAAATTTGAACCTGATCTATTGATTTTGAACTGCTCAGAAAAGTATGGGATTCACTATTCAGTATTCAATAAGAAGCGAATAAGTTGAATTTGAAAGATTGGAGCATCAATACGAAAAGAGTACCATTTAAATGAGTGCGCTAAAAGATTTTTATAGAGTTAGGTTGAGTTGTACTTGATGTTGTTAACTAACCCTTGATTAAACTTAGGATTTTCTATGCTTTAATTTAAAATTATCTTAAATCTGAGCATTAATGAATTAAAGCTGTGCTTAATGTTGTTGTAGGTTTATCACCTAGAGATTTTATTCTACAATGGAAACATAAAGCAGTATTACTGTTCAAATTGTTGCTTTTGGAGAAGAGGGTCGTTTTTCACAAGAGCCCTGTACATCCATTGTGTTCAACTATTTTGACTCTGCTGTCACTCTATCCCGGAATGATTGAGGAGGGTTTGACAAAATCTGCTTGTGTAAGGTATTTGTAATTTTTTTTGTAGTAGACCTTAATGCTTTTAAAGGTCACAAATAAGAAATCATACAAGAAATTCATTGAAAATTTCTTGGAATATCATTATTCATGGACTATTTTTTGTAATAAATAAATTGTCTTCAATACTGATTAGGCAAATCATTTATAGAATAATAATATTATTATTCAAAGCCCAGAGTACATGTTTAATAATATTTCTTTCTCAGATTTTAATAAAATTGTTCTAAATTTGTCGTCAAGTTAGCTAGTTCTACATAAATAAAAATTATAAGCAATTTTTTTTCAAGTAACCATTGACAAAACAAAGAATAAATGTTATAAGAAAATGCAAGAGACTACAGTTGTCTACTAAAAAATAATTATTTACTCTTCAGCTTATTGGGACAACTTTTGCATCACCTTTCATATGACATGACAGTCCATTTCAAATACAATTTTCTTAAATAAATTTCTCACATGCAAAGTCTTCTTCTTTTCTTTTATTATTATCAGCTAAGTATATTCTGATTCTGATTTTTATTTATATTTGAAGTTGTTCTTTTCCAGTTAAATTTTCTCTTGTCATTTCAAAAATATTTGTAATTGATTTTAGATTATCGAGACCTATGTCTCCTATGCCGAACTTCTCAGATGAAGATGTAACTCCGGAACGTAGCCCTAAGCATATTCCTATTAACTCACGTGATATTAAAGATATTCCTGTAGGTATTAATTTAGATTCCAACTCACTTGTGATGATGAACAATTCCAATAAAGCAGAAGATAAAAACGATAACGTAATAATAAACGATAGTGACAAGGAAAATAAGTGTAATGAGCTGAACATGACGAAAAATAATTTAGGTTCTTCGACTGAAAACAGGAGTATTGAAAGCAGCACTGAGATCGGCATTGAGATAACTGAAAGTGTCAATGTAGAATTAAATAAGAATGATACAGCTGACGGGGGAAGTGATAAAGGAAGTTTGTGTCGAGATGCAAGTTTGGACGCTTTGACGGATAATAATGCTCACAGTCATATGTCATATCTAGCCCAGATCAAAAATGAAAATTGTGGTTGCCCTTTGAATATTTTTTACCAGGGCTATTTATGTCTTCCTTATTTATCTTTGCCATACATGGACTTACTTAGTGATGTTAATGTTAGGGGATACGTAGTTGGAGCTACCAATGTGTTATTTAAGCAGAAGAAACAATTATATGATATTCTGGTTGACATGGATGGGGGACGAATTGAATGTCACGATCTAGAATTACGAAAGCTATTGCATTTAAGCACTGAGGACTTGAGATTTGCTGATTATATTGTTAAACACGTGTCAGAGGAGAGACATGATGTTTTCCTAGATGGCGTTGGTTGGGAAGGAGGAGATGAATGGATTAGGACGCAATTTAAAATTTATTTACTATGTTTATTAAGGACGTCTATGTTGCAAGGTGAAATTTTCTGAATGGTATTTTAGGTATGTTATTGAGCTTCATTGTAGATGGATCTCGGGAATTTGATCACTTCAATTCAGGTTTTGTGGCTGCCTGGAAAGATAGCTACAATTATAAAATGTGGAATGGTCTTGACTGTCCGGGTATCCTCGAAGTAAATCCAGGTCATCCTTTTTCAGGACAGTTATCTGTGGCAGATATGAAATTAAGGTTTTCACAGTAAGCGACCACTTTAAATAACTATTTTTATGAAAGAATTATATTTCTATAATTTTGTAGTACAATGCAAAATACAGAAAGTGGTAGGAAGTTAAATCAGGCAATGGTATCAACTGGTAGAGCAGTCGCTACAACAAGCAAAGCAGTTGGTAAATTTATTTTTTGATCAATTAACTCTTTTATTTTTAATTTTTTGTTTTATAGGTGGTGCACTTTCTCAAGCAAAAGGAGCCTTTTCGAATTGGTGGAGTAATCTTCTCGTGAGCCCTGATCCAAATCAGAAAGCAATTCAAAGCACTGATAATAACAAATCAGATGTTTCTGGATCTAAATCTAACGATTCGACAGACGGACAAGAAAATAAAAATGATATGGTTAATGGTTTCATAACAAAAGAAATTTTAGAAGAGAATCAATTAGCAGCGCACAACCAAAATTTCAATGTTGATTGTAAGCCTGGTCAAATTCATTTAGTTTAAGTTCAAAAATATAAGTAACATCATCTGATTATTATTATTATTTTTTTAATTTTATATAGTTTATTGTAACAATAGTTATTTAAATTTTGTTATACTAGTTTAATTTTTCTTTCATATTTATAATTCATTATAAATTTTGTCTATTTGCTACGTTTGTGAACTTGCACTGATGTTCTAGTTAAATCACAGCAAATCAAAGTGAAATCTTATTAAAATGATCTGCATTAGGTGTGAAAACGTGTTTCAAGTTCCTTGTGTGGCTCAATTCTAAATATGATTTCAAATTTTTTAAAACTTCTTAAAAATACAATCAGCTAACCAAGTTTTGATCTGCCGATTTATTAGTAAGTTGCTAGAACGTAAAATTTCCAAAATTTGTTTGGTGAAAACTGGTCAGATTTAAAGAAATTATTTCTTTAATCAGGAATCAAGGTTTGTAGAATTAAGTTAGAAAGCCAGCCAGTTTCTTCAAATAAAAGTTTTTAAATTAAAAAGAAAAATTGTGGTCGGTAGGTGTTCCTTTTTATTCAGTATCGTTAGCGTACCATGTTTTTAAAGAAGGTAGCTGTGCACGTTATTATAAGCACGTTAACATAGAAAACCAAAGTTATTGTGTCTTTTGCCTTTACGTACTTAAATGTAATATTTTTTTTATCTATTTGTAGTATGTATATTTTCACAATTGTAAATTTGTCTTTCATTAGGATTTCTGTTATTTTGTTAATAAATATTTTGTTTTGTGGCTGTTGTAAATTTATTAATAACAATATTATTAACTTGCTGGTGCATTACACTACACCAAAAGTTTCTAATCTTTCTTGAGCGTCGACCCCTTACAAAATAATACACATTTCCATTGACCCCTTTTCAAATTTTCTTAATATTCTTAAAATAATATGTGTAGAATACTGATTCTATTTCAGTTTATTTCATTTTTTTTAATTACAAACCGTTTATTTTGTATTTGAATTATCATTTTAATTTCCTTTTGTTTTTTTTTGTTAAAACTTCCAAAAATTTTTCAATGCTCTTAAATCGATTCAACTTAATAATAAAAATAATTTTCGTTTTATCTTCATCACCGACCGATCGTCTTTTGTTTTCTTTTTTTCAATTGATCAACCTTTGTTTTTCTCTTATTCGATTTTATTTAATCTTTTTTGTTTTTTGTTCCTCAACTACCAATTTATCATCTTTTGTTTCTGTTTTTCAGTTGTTTGATTGTATTTGATATGATTTTATTTTTTAATTATTAATTGATCATTTGTTTTAATTTTATTTTCTCGATTTGAGTTTATTTTACATTTTAATCCCGTCGATTGATCGCTATTTTTCTTTTCTCTTTTATGCAATTAGACTTTTTACTTTATTTTATTTTTTAATTACGTTTTTTCTTTAATGTTTAGAGATCACAGTTTTGATTATGATGAAATTCATCCGTTTTTAAAACAAATTGACTTGTTTTATAATTTTGATTTTCGTCTATCGTTTGATCATCTTTTGTTTTTTGTTTTTTTTTGTCCTTTGGTTTAATTTTATTTTATCTGATTGTTTATTTTTTAATTATCAATTGATGGATTGACATTTTTTGTTTTTCTTTATATGTACTACAATCGATTTGAGTTTATTTTATTTTACATTTTAATCCATCGATTGGTCGCCATTTTTCTTTCTCTTTCACTCGATTCGACTTTGATTTTATTTTTTAATTAACTGATCGTCTTTCTTCTTTATTACTTAGAGATTAAATTTTTGGTTGTCAATTGTAATATCGATTATTGTTAATTCTTTCTGACCATGTAAGATGGGTACT
Source organism: Prosopocoilus inquinatus (assembly GCA_036172665.1). Classification (NCBI taxonomy): domain Eukaryota; kingdom Metazoa; phylum Arthropoda; class Insecta; order Coleoptera; family Lucanidae; genus Prosopocoilus; species Prosopocoilus inquinatus. The sequence goes on from CM069870.1 coordinate 52,002,740, forward strand.
CATAGCGATTTCGACCGTAATTGAGGCTTCACCAGCAGAAGAGCAGTTGGAGAATTCCACCGAAATCTGATCGATCCGATCGATTTACGTATGGGCAGCATCCATGCAAAATATAGCTTAAGCCGTGATATCATGCGACCGAATTTTGATCTTTAACTGGGGTTAATAATCACGTAAAGACAATGCTGTTTATTATTGTGTACTATTATTAATTACTCTTCTCCTTAAGACGAATAACAAGGATATTATTGCGACATTGATAATTGGTATAACATTTCTTCACATTTGCTGCAATTAAGGTCGAAACAGCCAAACAAAGGATGTTTAAAAACCTCATCTAGCCAACTTGAAGTTGACTTAAAAATGATGCAACGTCATGCTAATTGTGTCTGCACTGATATGTGAGTGATAGCTTACAAGCCGTATCGCAATTTAGCATATTTGTAACAAATATCAACGCATTTTTCTTGTACGTGGGCTGCTGGAAAATTCTTTGGAATCTAGTAGGTCTAGAATTGTTAGCGTTTATCAACTGTCATATTTGAAAAATTTGACGTTTTTCGCCTATAATTCTATTGATCGTTCCTATCCAAGTGAACTAGTTTTGTTTGTACAGCATTTGGAAAAAAGTAATTTTGTGTAAACATGAAAATCTCGCGTGAAAATTTTCGTGCCATGATTTTTTACGATTTCAAATGTGGTCTAACGCCGAAACAATGCCTCGATCGGCTTCATTTGGCTTTTGGAGATGAAGCACCATCAAAGAGCAGTGTTTATAATTGGTTTGCCGAATTCTAGCGTGGACGTACCACTCTCGGTGACGAATTTCGTGAAGGTCGTCCATCAACATCTGTTGTTGCGACTAATGTAGATGCTGTGCGTGAAATGCTTGAGCGAGATCGACATATGACATACCGTGAGATACAAGCATCCTTACCCATTGATATGAAAGCAATACACTAGATTTTGCATGATCATTTGAACGTACGAAAGCTTTGCAGTCGTTGGATCCCACACAATTTAACAGAAGCGCAAAAGCAGGGTCGTGGCAAATGGTGAGAAGAAATGCTCAAGAAATTCAATGGAGGTCGTTCAAATTTAGTTTATAAGATGGTTACTGGTGACGAAACGTGGATCTATTCGTACGAGCCAGAAAGTAAACAACAATCTACCGTTTGGTATTTCAAAATGAACCAAAACCAACAAAAGTTGTCCGTTCACGCAGTGCTGCGAAGCAAATGATTGCTTGTTTCTTTGGTTTAACTGGACATGTAGCAACCGTGGCTTTAGACGATCGAAAAACCGTGAATGTTGATTGGTATACTACAATTTGTTTGCCGGAAGTCATCGATCAAATAAGAAGAAACAATCGAAATCGCAACAATCGAAAAATGTTGAATTAATGACTCATTGTCCATATTCACCTGATTTATCACCTGATGATTTCTTTTTGTTCCCAAATATCAAAAATAAAATGCCTGGTGAGCGATTTTCGTCGGCTGAAGCAGCGGTTGAAACATTCCGGACACTGGTTTCTGAGGTACTATCTTTAGAGTGGAAAACGTGCTTTAGAAATTGGTTCGAGCGTATGCAAAAGTGTATTAACGTCAAAGACGAACACTTCGAAAAACATTGATACCGTTTACCAAATTTCATAGGCGTTTTTTCATACTGTTTCCAGAAAATTTTCCAGCAACCCACGTAAATGATATATTAAAATATCGCAGTAATTCCTTGTTAGTCTTTAAGTGCCAAATAATAAAGAATGATTTCTATTTAGAATTTGATGTTTTTCCATTTGCCAATATACATAAATTCAGGATGTTCCATAAAAGAAAACTTTACATAGGCAAGTATTTTGAAAATGCGACGCGCAACTATTTTTTCTTGATCCTGAGTAAAAATAGTTCATTTCATTTTGCTAATTTGAACGACTTTGTAGCTCCAATAAAAACGAAGTTAGCAATAGTGCGGTAGTAACTTTCCAGGTAACAACGAATGTTTCTGAAACGTTTCAGACTTATAACTGAAACGTTTCAGAAACATTCGTTGTTACCCAGGTTTGATCACCCTTATTGGGACACCCGATATAAACACCTTTAAAAAATCGGCCTTTTTTTACTTTATCGACTATGGGGGTCTATTGTGTAACATTAGGCGCGTTCAGCGGACGCTCAGTGAACGAAGTGCTTACTCAGCAGTCGTTTATGATTGGCTATTATCTTAATGTGAGCCAATCACAAATGATTGCTGAGTAAGCAACTCAGTCGCTGAGCGTCTCTGAACGCGCCCATTGATATGGACTTGATATTGCTACGTTTCAAGTGACCTTGCAAAATTGGTATTCTGTAAATAGTTTCGTAACAACTTGCAATCCGTTTCAAGTGTGATCGCGAATTAATATGCATCTCTCTTCAATTTCCGGTCGGCAATCGACGTGAAATATTATGAAATCGTAACAAATTCTTTACAGTTATTGAAGACCATATCAATTGATATGCATATCAATGTTACAGAATAGTCCTGTATATCAAAAAATTGCCACTCCACGTTTTGGCGCACCCTGACAGATATGTTGAGGTATGCAAAAACGGTCAATTATCAAAATTATCAAAAAATTAAAAGAAACACGAAGTGGCAAAAACAAAAAGAAATTCTTTTTCTTCACTTTTATGAAACATTTTCCTTCACCTTTATTAAATACGTTCCTTCATTTTTATTAAACATTTTCCATCACTTTTTTTCGAGTTCTTAGCTGCCGCGAGCCCCCAAAAGCGAACGGCCCATACAACGCGCAACACTTTCTTCTCATCTTCTGTACGGGAGCCACCGAGTGCAATGATAGCGGAGACAGGACCTGTCGGAGCAGCCTCTGTCTAAGGACGCATTTGTTCAGATCCCACCTCCCCTCCCGTGGACATAACCCCTTGTTATTAATATTAGAGAAAACAAGAACAAAATTACAAAAGCAAAAGGAATTTAAATTTCTAAAAACTTAAAAAGGAAAATATAATTTCTTTTTTTTTAAACCAAATCGTAACAGATTACATAATTTATTTTTTTGACTAATAAAATTATTAAGTGCCTCAAATTTTTTATGAAAAACTTAGCACACGAAAATTACAAAAATTTAACTTTTTTACTTTTAATTGCCGCAGTTAACTGCTCTATTAAAAAAATTGCAAATCGTTTTTGATTGGAAGTGGAAACCTTGCGTAGCCTCTGTACAGCTGTTTCAGCCCTGCTTGGGGCTTCGTCAGCAGGGACGTAGCTCGAAATTCCCACTGCAAACCAAAAACGACTTGACCAATTTATTCGCAAATGCGATGTAATAGTGGTTAATAACAAGGTTGGTAGAATTGGACTGTGTATTAGAAGGTTGGTCAAGGAAGGGTCAGAGCGTACGTAATTCGTTACGTCACGCACGTGAAAAATTCAGATTTTTACGTTATATGATAAATAGGACCATAGAATTGATTCTATTTTTAGTGACTTAGATTAAGCTTTAGGAAACAAATTAAAACTCACTCTATTTACTTCACTGTGACGGATAGAAATTTCGTGTGACATCACGAGTTATTTTTGCGGAGAGGAAATTTCACACTACAGATTTAAATGGGACCGAGGCAACCTGCTAGATGCATTTTCAGTTTTACCAACCTTGGTGAATAGATAAAACAGCGACATCCTACGATCGCTTTTTGACCTGACATTGCAGTAAGATACACAAATTGAAGCGGATTTGCTACATAATAAACACTGAAAGGCTTGAAAAAAGTGGTTCGGATTGTTATTGCAACGAAGCGGCGAGGTATTATATATGCAATATCTAGGCGGCTCTACGTATTTGCCGGCTTCGCGCGACTAGCAATATTGAACAATCAGCGAGTCAGAGAAGTAGTGCATTCATGAAAGCGGCGTGACTCACAGTATTGTACTGGTTCAATGGATGTTCGCCAGAGATGCGCGCGAGAAACCTCGATGCGAGTAGCGATCGGGCGCCCCGCGATTTTCAATACATATTTGTATAATAATTTATTATATTTTACCTATTCAAAAGCAGCGAAGAGTTATTGTTATCTATTGGAATTTGCAGTTGTGAATATTCTGAGGTTATCTAACTGCGTGAAAGCCCGAGTAGTCATATATGATGAGTTGTCAGCGCGGGTAACAACGTAACGCAGGTTCCGTGCTGGGGCTGCCGCTGTCTGAAACTGGATGAAATTAGTTCACTTTCTTAAATCCGCCGTTTGATAATAAGTTTACCCCATGCAAGGCGGCCATGCTTGCTGTCAAACCATAATGAAAGTTTTACAAATTTTGTTGCAAATCGTTTTTGATTGCAGTGAAAACCTCGAGCAGCCTCCGTGCAGCTGTTTCAGCCCTATTTGGTACTTCTTCAGCAGAAACGTAGTTCGTTTCAATTTGTCTATCTTACTGCAATGTCAAGTCAAAAAGCAATTCGCTGTTTGATCTATTTGTTCTATTTTAGTTCAGACTGTCCACAGACAGTTCAGTCTTGTGGACATCTTTTGGAATAATTTTTACCAGACGAAGAACTGTTTCCGATTAATTTTTTTTGTTGAAAAAATGACAAAACACATCCAGTGGGCAAGAGGCTAATTGCCCCCCTTGAATACAGTGCCCGCGTGCACTGCACGCTTCGCGCACATGGTTACGGGGGCTCTGAATTCAATCAACAATAACTTGTTGCGTTTTGCATCTTCTCCAGTAAGAACATGAAGAAATTGTAATCTATTGATTTCAAAACATTTGATTCATAATAACGAATAGATCCATCAAAGCAAATTAATGGACCCATCGAATCGAATTTAAGCGAGGCGCAAACCAGAGCGGAAACGGCGTGGTAGCGGTACGGCCATAAGGAAAAATCCGCTCTAGGTTGTGCCTTGCACAGATTGTAAATATTTCTTAAAATAACAGTGCGTACTAATGAAACTTACATATTTGAATAAAAATCCCAAGTACTTGCATAGGGTGGCACAGCAATGCGCATTTCTTCTGTGAAGCCAATGGAAAAAAAAATGCAAAAAAGTCGATAAAGAATTTTATACTAGATAACACCCGGCATATTGTAAAATTATTTTGAACTATACAAAGTGATCAGAAAAATGGCGGTTCGTGGAAACTATTTTTTTTTATGGAACCCCTTAGGTATTTTGATGCGCTACAGTAAGCTGATTACATTGGTATAAATATATACTGATTTCATTAAGCTACTTTCTTAAAATAAATCATTTTCTTGAAAAATTCTTCAAAAATTCAATCAGTTTGAATATGAATTTCTGATTACTGAAATAACATAGACGAACGAAAATTCTAACACGATATTTTTGGGACTTTGGCCTGTATAAAAAATGAACAAAATTAAGATATTTTTTTGCATTACAATAAGCGGTCGATACTTGCGAAACATTCGGTATCTCCAGTGGCGGCTAGTGATGATTTACTGCGGGTGGGCTACAACGGCTAAAGGGAAAGTGGGTGAATTTTCCAAATAAATTTGTTTTTCGGAGCTAGTAATTTTTGGACTAAATTTAAGCGTGAGATTTACTGAGCTTTCTCTTAACTTTCCAACGCCTTTTACCAAAAAAAACAATCGATGAACGCGTTCTTGAGTTACAATTAAAAATCAAAAGCGTAGTTTTTATTTGCTCAATTAACTGAACGTGTCTTCCTCCCCTGGCGATTGCGATTGTCATTTTCGAATTCAATTTAAGCACGGAATTTGCTGAGTTTTGTCTCAGCTTTCTAACGTCTTTTGCCAAAAAAACGCGTTCTTGAGTTACAATCAAGATTAAAAGGCAACGCGTTTCTTATTTGCTCAATTAACTGAACGTCTTTCCCTCTCGCCACGATCGCGCTTGTAATTTCTGAATTCAATTTAAGTGGGGGATTTACAGAGCCTTTCTTCAGCTTTCCAACGCCTTTTACCAAAAAATAATCGACGAACGTGTTCTTGAGTTACAATGAAAATTCAAAAGTGACGCGTTTCTTATTTGTTCAATTTTGAATATTTCTCCCTCCCCTCCCGATCACACTTGTAATTTTTTAATTCAATTTAGGCGCGGAATATAGTGAGATTTTTCTCAGCTTTCCAACGCCTTCTACCAAAAAACAATCGACGAACGCATTCTTGAATTACAATCAAAATTCAAGAGAGACGCGTTTTTTATTCGCTCAATTAATTGAACCCCTCTCCCTCCCTTCGCGATCGCGCTTGTAATTTTTTAATTCAATTTATGTGGGGGATTTACAGAATTTTTTCTCAGCTTTCCAAAGCCTTTCGCCAAAACACAATCGACGAACCAACAACAACTGCAAGAGGGAAAATGGATGCATTTTCCAAACAAATTTGAGGAACCGGAAAGTGCAACTTCATAGGACAGGGTGGGCACTGCCCATCTTGCCCACCCAGACGAGCCGCCACTGAGTATCTCATTCTTTTTTAAATGGAACGGCCTACTTTATATTTCAGAAATGGATAGCACTTAAATGTAGCTTTCTGCTGATACAAGGTTAGGATTTTTCGATAATTTGATTCTACTTTCAAAGATCTCTAATTTGAGTACCCCCACGATAGGATTTATTTTAACAAAAATAATTTAAAATCCGACCATTGAAATACTTGAATGAAAATTTGTAGTGAAGAAATTGTTAAAAATAAAGGTATATACCCTTATATCAGCAGAAAACTACATTTAAGTGATATCCATTTCTAAAATAAAATGTCGGCCGTTCCATTAAAAAATTGAGATACCGAATGTCGTAAGTATCGATCGCTTGGTATAATGGAAAAAGATATCTTAATTTTGTTCACGTTTTCACAAAGACCAAAGTCCTAGAAATATCGTGTTAGATTTTCGTTCGTCTGTGTCATCTCAATAAATCAGAAAGTGCTGAATTTTTGAAGAACTTTTCAAAAAAAAATTATTTTATGAAAGTAGTTCAATAAAATCAATATATTTATACCGTTGTAATCAGCTCACTGCGGCGCATCCAAATATCTAAATATATACAAGGTGTTCCATTAAAAAAAAGTAGTTTCCACAAACCGCCATTTTTCTGATCACTCTGTACAGTTCAAAATAATTTTACAATATGCCGCGTTTTGTCTTGTATAAAATACTTTATCGATTTTTTCCTAATTTTTTTCCTATAGGCCTCACAGAAGAAATACGCATCGCTAGGCCACCCTGTACAGTGGGCCAAATTTGACACTTTTAAATCGAAACTTCTGTTTTTATATGTGTTAGACAAAAACTGACCTATTATAACGATTTGCACAAAATTTTTCTATAACTTTTTTGTTTATGAAAATTTTCGATTTCTGTAAAAAAAAATTTAAGGCATTTTTTGACGTAGTCCATCTATTATAGGGAAATTTGAATATTTAGAACTACAAACATTTTATTTCATGTCGGTTTTCAAATTTCGCTGTAATACCGTTATTTGACCGCTCTGAGTGGGATGTCATACTAGGCAGCAAATTGGTTGCTATTTTCCATTTCTGTCACAGTATCACAACAAAATTTGCCGCGCGATGTTGCAACTCAAGATTGTTATTTTTTAGGTTTTAGGGCCGATTTTATAATAGGATTTTAAATTCAAACGTCACCCTAAAAAATACATTTTGTTTCCTATTCTTAAAGTGACTCTAAATTAAAGCTTCCTTAAAATCTGATTATGAAAACGGCCATTAGTGTGTTAGAATAATCCAAAATTTATTAAATATTACTTTCTGGTTGAAAGGAATTACCCTTGAAATTTTGTCCTCTTTTAGAGTATCGTTCAACTCTGCGTTTTTGTTTACTATCTAGAACACATTTTAAGCGAAAACAAAAAACAAATATTGATTAGAAAATACATTGATATCGAAAATTATTTCGGTCAAGGGTAGTCATGAATTTTAAAATTATTGTCGGAAACGTGGTTACTTGCAGTTAACAGACAATCGCTTTCCATTTCATGACGCCATGAAATAATTTTTGTTGTCTCGGTATAAGCACAGCCATAAATTGTGCCCAATTTTGACAGCCTACTAATATCATGCAGAAAACTGAAATTATTTAAAAATTGTCAGGAAATATTCAGCCGACTTGAAAATTGTAAAAATTATTTAAAAGTCTATAGGTCGTATTCCCATCTCATGATTAGAGTGATCTCTAACAGTGTTGGCCATTAGTCGAATACATTTATGTCAATCATTATCACTATATTAGTCATGACTAAGTCAATCATGACTAATTTAGTTGTTAATCACGAATAATAATGAAGAACTAATTTGATGATCAATAAATAATTTTCAAATGAAATGAAATGTCACTAAACTGGCCACTGAATCACTAAATTTTAACTTTTATGAACTATTTGCAAAGAAAGTAACTTTTTATAATCAATGTAGCTCGTTCCGAACCCTGTAAACACCTCGGGTCTTCTGTAGTTAAGAAACCATTTATGTATTCTTCAAGCAATAATCCTGTGACGAAAATTGAAGGAAACGTCCGAAAATACATTAAGCAGCCTTACACTGCACAGATTAATTAGATTAGTCATGACTGATAACTAATTTAGTCATTAGTCACCAGTCAAGATTAATGACTAATTATTTAGTCATTAGTCACGTATCTCGCGACTAATGACTAATTTAGTCATTAGTCATGTATCTCATAACTAATGACTAATTCAGTCATTAGTCGTTAGTTCGACTAAAAAATGCCCATCTCTGATCTCTAACTAAAACCGTGATTAAAATATACATAAATGATACAGCTTTATGCAAATTTCATCAGTAAGAGAGTGAGAGAGAAATTAATCACGGCGTTGCTAAATTAAAACGAAATGAGAATACGGTCCTATAACTCGCAAACTTTTTCATTAATAAACCAAGTGTTTTATATTTATACAAAGACAATTTTATTCTCTTTTCAAAAATAAAAACATACAAGGTGCTCCATATAAATCTTCAAAAACTATGCATCTTGGAAAAACGTAACAAATAGTAATGAATTCTATCTTAAAAAGTGCATCAAAGAAGTTTTTGCATAAATCGTAAATGTTCATAAACAAAAGAGTTACAAAGGTATTTAGAAATTGTAGAATTTTGAAAAGCATCCCATATTTCCTAAACGGTTACAAGACATCGAAAAACGTAGAATGGGAGCCAGTGGACTTTTTTGACAAAGAGTTTTATATCGGTTGAAATTTTCTGTGAAGATATTTGGCGCTTATCTGAATAGGAAATCGTCGTTCTGGCGGGGCAAATCGGTGCGGCAGTGTACTTAAAAAAAAGTTGAAATTGAAAAAAATGACGAACAGATAAAATAGCGACATCTTACTATCGCTATTTGACCTGACATTGCAGTAGGATAGACAAATTGAAGCGGGATTTGCTCCTAATAAGTCCCCCATGCAAGGCGGCCGTGCTTGCTGTCAAAGCATAATGAAAGTTTTTAGAAAAATTTTGTGCAAATCGTTTTTGATTGCAGTGAAAACCTCGAGCAGCCTCTGTACAGCTGTTTCAGCCCTGCTTGGGGGGGCTTCTTCAGCAGAGCATGGCCGCCTTGCACGGGGGACTTATTAGGAGCAAATCCCGCTTCAATTTGTCTATCCTACTGCAATGTCAGGTCAAAAAGCGACAGTAAGATGTTGCTATTTTATCTGTTCATCATTCTTACATCGCAATTGCGAATAAATTGGGCAAGTCGTTTTTGGTCTGCAGTGGGAATGTCGAGCTACGTCTCTGCTGAAGAAGCCCCAAGCAGGGCTGAAAGACCTGTAAAGAGGCTGCTCGAGGTTTTCACTGCAATCAAAAACGATTTGCATAAATTTTTTGTAAAAAATGACGTTAAGTAAAAGAGAAGTATACCTCTTCAAATTTTAACCCATTACATTTAACTCCTTTTTAAGTAATATACAAAATTGATAGACGTCCTAGTCCAGCGTAAGTTGCTGCCAGACCATTGCAAAGTTGCGTTCTTAGGCATCGTACTCAAAATGTTTTATACCGCCTGTCTTTTATACAAAATATTCACATTGCTGTATAATTGATAAATCTTGCTCACCAGACCATTTCGATGGTCGTAACATTGCGAAAAGTGTTAGGGAAGATTTCATGTGGGTGCGACAGACTTCGTCGGTCATAGAGCCAACACTTCGAATTTCAAATTCTTGTTTTCTAGTAAAGCCTAATTGAAGTCTAATGTTTATTACAACTTAATCGCAAATTAAATGTTTCATTATTGGGATTCACTTTAATTTTTTTCCACTCCATTAAAACTTCCAAATCCAGAAGTCGAAAATTTGGAAAACATTTATTCCGAAGATGACTATTGAAAAAAGCGACAGGTAGGATGACTTTCAAAAAATGCAAAATTTGTTAAAAATACATACATTTGTATTACACCGATAATTTAAGAAATATGATAATAAATAAATATGATAATAAATAAATATGATAAATTTCTTTACAAGTAAAAAATCCTTGCATTTTAAATAAATAGCTAATTTAGTTACAAAAATTCCTATCTTAAAAGTTATTAAGTAGGTTTTCATAAAATACATCAATTTCTAAAATAATGTAAGTATGTAACTATTTGCTAGTTTTAATGGAAGCGAGGGGACAATAATTAAAGTGAAACCCAATAATGAAACATTTAATTTGCGATTAAGTTGTAGTAAACATTAAACTTCAATTATGCTTTACTAGAAAACAAGAATTTGAAATTCGAAGTGTTGGCTCTATGACCGACGAAGTAGGTGATGGTAGACGATATACGCTCTCTCTCACACGCTTGCCTCTGTATAATCGCCTCTCTGTCGCACGCACATGAAATCTTTCTTAACACTTTTCGCAATGTTACGACCATCGAAATGGTCTGGCCAGCAAGATTTATCAATTATACAGCAATGTGAATATTCTGTATAAAAGACAAGCGGTATAAAACATTTTCGCAACTTTGCAATGGTCTGGCAGCAACTTACGCTCGACTAGGACGTCTGTCAATTTTGTATATTACTTAAAAAGGAGTTAAATGTAATGGGTTAAAATTTGAAGAGGTACTTCTCTACTACTTACTTGTACTTAACGTCATTTTTTGCAATTTCAAAATTTTTTTAAGTACACTGACGCACCGATTTGCCCCGCCAGAACGACAATTTCGTATTCAGATAAACGCCAAATATCTTCACAGAAAATTTCAACCGGTATAAAACTCTTTGTCAAAAAAGTCCACTGGCTCCCAGTCTAACGGTTTTTACCATTATACTTGTCATAAAGATCAAGCTCCAGACATCGAGGTCAGTTTTTGTCCAACTTATCTAAAAATATGTGTTTCCCTTTATAAGTGTCAAATTTGGCTCACCTTGTACAAAAGGTACGTAAAGCGTTTTTGTTTGAATTTTGTACGGTACCTACACACTTTATGAACAGAACGTTTTAGGAATTTACCTGAACTAATGACTAAAAAAGAAAATAAATTACTATCGAAAATATAACAACAACTTTGTTATTTTAAGCGGAACCCAGTATATTTTCTCGATTAAGAAAGATATTTTTTTTCTTAATTCGAAAATATAGAGTGACCGCCAAAAAGTGCGCAGCGTATGGAGAAATTTTATATTATTAATTTTTTTCAAAAGCTTTTTACCCCAATAGTTTTTACATGTTCGATAACCCAATTTGTCTCTAAGACAATTCGATGTCGCCGATTTGCTATCGCCAATTCACCGTCGGTAAACTCGCTGTCGGTAAATTCGCTGCCAGCGATTAAAGTTTTCAATGCAGGGACGCATCCAAATAATAATATAATATAATCATACTTAAATAAAATAAGAAAAGGTAACATATTTAATGGAAAATAAAATAATAAAATATAGTTAAAGAAACACAAAATTGTTTGCTCTTCTAGGAAGTATTTCTTTTTCCGCAGGGTGTTTGCAAAATCCCTCAAATGTTTTTAATATTTTCAGATACTGCTCAAAATTATATTCATTTTCATATAAATCAAAATCACTAAACAAAAGTCGACTGTTTTCGAGAAATGTAAACTTTGACGAAAAATTGAAGTCTATAAGAGAAGAGAAGCAAGACAATAATAATTTGAACGACAAGCTAGGACAAGCTCCAGGGAGCTTTTGATCCTCCAGGGCACACCATCAAACAACCGACCATAGTTGGTAGAATTTCAAGCAGCTTCCCCGCAAAAAAATTACTTAATCGAGCCGGATATAGGCATATGCACAGAGAAAAATAAACAGAAGCTTTTGCTACAGTGGTAGAGCAAGATACTACAATTTGCGTCCAGCTCCAGTAAAAATTTATAGAAAAAAGTTCTTTACATTTGTGCAGTACTTTAGTTGTAAATTTTCATATCCTCTTCTATACTTTTTGACAGCACCTAGAACAATAATTTATTTATTTATTTAACTATTATGAACAGTAATTCAAAACGTTAGAAAATTCGAGAATAATGTGTGCTTTTGTTGTATAACTTAACAAGATTTTTATGAAACGACTAACATAAAGATTATTACAAACTTGTAACTAAATTAAAAAAAATTGTAACGTAATTTTCTACAATTTATATGCTGGGTGTCTCATAACGTACGGAGGAGATTGAAAGGACAGGTAGAGGAGATCAAATTAAAGCTTTTCTCCCAATAAACTTTTGGTAGAAAAACAGTAACTAAAACGGTACAAGAGTTTAAAGTGAAATAACATAAGAAACAAAAGTTACAATCTGGAGTAATATTGCACGTTTTAAATTCAAATTTGGGGTATTTAGTTAATTGAGCATTGCTTTACAGGAAACAACTATCTATAAAATGTAGTCACATAAAATTTGCGGCTATTTCATTTTTTCTTTTAATGCCGAAAAAACGAATTTTCGTATTGCTGTACACCGCCTACACATTAAAACAAAACTTGGAAATAGATATTTTATGAATGGTAGTTTCGATAAATTTAGAGTTTATTTGACAATAAAGTTGCAGTTCGTAAAATAATTTTGATTAATTAAGAAGCCATAGATGTAAATTAAAAGAAGAAGAAATGAAGACGGTTAAACTGCTGTAACTTTCTTATTGGGTTTTGGTCAAAAGCGAATTAAGAAAAAAGCTTTATTTTGATCTTCTACAGCTGCCCTTCTCCTCCGTAGGTTATGAGACACCCAGTATACTACTACCTAATATACATACATACATACTCTAATAACACAATTATTTTTAAGAAATTATTTTTCTTAGTGTAGATGTGGGCCGAGACCTCCTTACAAGTAATCGTGCCTCGAAGATATCGAGACGACGACTGAACGCTACGTGCTCGCCACAAATTAATAAAGCCAAACTTGGCTTCGCCCCGAAGTACGAAAGAAGGAGTTCGAACGAATCAAGACTGACGAAAGCGAAAATTAACCGAATAAAAGTTGATGTTAACATGATGGCGGCTCGATGGGATGGGCAAGGTGAACAGTGTCCACCCTGTCCTATTAAAGTTGCATGTTCTGGTGCCATGTCGGGATAGTCCCGAAAAACAGATTTATTTGGAAAATGCACCCAACTTTCTTTTTTGCAGTTGTTACCCACCCGCAGTAATACATCACGATCCGCCACTGGATGTCAATGGTGACTAAAAACGTTAAACGTCAAGTGTGAAAGTAATTTGTCAACTCAACCGAAATAACAAGCTGGCAAAAAACTTATTTCGCAGAAAACAAAATAGCATAAAAGCTGGCGCGATGTCGAGCTTTACACCCTATTTCGACGTTAAAATAAACAATCAATTTATTTCCCGCGAAATATTGTTAATTACAATTGTAGATGATTGTAGGTAATTGCGAAATCAGCGCAAGAAAACGTAGACTCCAGGCCGATTAAAGTTTAACTTAAGGCAATTATAATGCCAAAATAAAGTATTCGCAAAGGATATAAGGCGGGAGTGATCAAAGAACGAACATGTGGGAAGTAATTAGCGTTATAAAATACACATTAGGGCTACGACGGAGATGGCAATAAACGACGGTGAAGAAAACAAAACCAGACGTTCACACAATACTTACGTCGCCATTCGATTATTGCGTTATTAAAAATAAATGCGACACAAAACTCGCGAAATACAGGGTGACTTCGAGCGTGGTTTTTTAAACCGTAACAAACGGTTAATCTATAGATAATTTTATTGAAAAATAAAAAATAAAAAATAAAATTAGTTCTATAAATAATAAACAAAAATATATAATATAGGAAGTTAACGATAATAGGAATATAGGAATTTCTCCAAAATAAGCAACGATAACGCCACAGGAATTTAAAAATAAACGAATTCGCCGACCAAACTAGAAATTAAGCAAAAGATTTCCTAGTTTCAGATCAGAGTTATAATTTTTAATTCTTGGCATTAAGACCTTGTAAACATAGGAATTAATTTTATTATAGCCTAAACCCGACATTACTTTTGTTTACACGTAAAGCTACCTAAGAAGATGATTACTTGTGTAGACTACCTTATAACAAGTCAACTGGTATTTTACAGGATGGCGAAAGTACGCGTAGTCTGCCAGCATACTCGACAAAGCGCTGTGCAGAGTTTCTTTATGAGACTGTACGTAGTCCACTGTAACGCGTGCATTTGTTACAGCAGTCTATGTATGAACATGTAAAGAAACTCGGCACAGTAGCTTCGTCGAGTCGGCTAGTCAACTACGCGTGCATCGTCATCCCGTAAAATTACCGCTGATTTGGTTATAACCAGGGAAAAGAATTCAGGCCACTTGTTTGGCGAATGGTACGAAAATTTAGTTCTCGCACTGTATTAGCCTCATCGCATCGGAGGCCGCAGAAAGGTGGCAGGAGTAAAGAGTACATTCTATGTAAAAAGCGTCCAACACTAAGTAGCCTGAATTCTTTTCCCTAGTTATAACCATACCTTCTACTCTCAACGTCTCTGCCTTCGGAGTCGGGATTTTCCAAACTGTGAATGTCGGTGAATGTGAAAATATAAGAATCCCGAGCATATCTTTCTAGAACGCATTATTTATAGTATGTAACCTCGAAAATGCAGTCTTATGAAAAGCATTTTGCAAGCTTTTATAAAATTTTCTAGCAAAACATAATCTAAATTATACACAAAAATTTTTGGGATAAATTGTATCTTCCTAATCGGTGTTAAATGTGGATGAAGCTTTATCTGAAAAGTTGTTAATCCTTACCCAATTTGGTATTAGTCATTGTTATCTTTTCCCGTCTAGATTGAGTCCAAAAATAAGTGCTTACTCCAACAAGGATAAGCTATACAGCTAATTTTAAAGGGTATACAAACACATGGGTATACACAAACGGACGGACGCGAGGGAATACCTTTTCGGTGTTCCCTCGCGTGTTAAAATTAATTCCAAATTCTTTCACTTATTTGATTGCGTGTAAAACTCAAATAAACAAAACTGATTAAAAGTTTAACCTACCTATCTGAACGGTATTCATTAAATTGTTAGCCTGAATCTTGTGAACACTGCAAAGGGTAAATAAATATTTAAATTTCTGGAAAAATTAAAAAAAAATACAGAACGCATATACAGGATGATTCAGAATAAGTGTCCAACCCGTATTTACTAAGGTCATACAAGTGCGAAATTGCAAGAAATAAATCTATCGGAGGCATTTCACAAATCAACCTCCTTTATAATCCAAAATGGAAATTATGATTCATTTCTTAACTCTACATACACAAGTCCGAAATTTCAATGAATGAATTGCGTATTGTACATTTTTTTCTGCAGAAAGCCGTAAAGAAAAACGTTTTACAACTTCATTTCAAGGTAAACGCTAGTGTTTCGTTCTATTCCATGCTCTTGTGACACAATACAGCTGTACTAGTACACGTCAACTAATTTATATATGAATCTTCAGTGCATTTTATCTCAGAAACTATGGATATTATACCCACTATGCATATAGACTTTTTGTTTTCTTTTTCTGTGTATTACCTGTGGTAGACGGGTCGGACACTTATTTTGAATCATCCAGTATAAGAAACACTAACCAAATCGTCGAGTTAGATACTCTCGGCAGACTCGACGCGACGTATTATAGTAACTAGATTTTCATTAACAACAATTGCAAAAGAAGATTTTGGTTAATCTACAAAGGGCGGATTCCTTTGAAAATTAATATCGCTATTTCAAAGATTTTAATTTCAACTTGGAATTTTCTTACACTCCTATTTAATAAACCTTTTGCCCTCTTGTTCGCAAAAATTACGAGTTGTTTGTGCAGCGGTGCTTCCATTCCTAAACTCATCTACACTGCAATCAGAAAAGATTTTAACCCACGTGACTCCATCGTGAACGCATGAAGCCCACCAAGACAAGCAAATCAAAATCAAATACAACAGAACGAAAGCTAATCACAAATATACGCTGATATGAAACAACAATCTCATTTTTCTCACTGTTGTCACTTCTGAGAAGACAAAACCTAATTCAAATTAGTTTTTTTTTGGGGAAAGAATTTGGAAAGCCGAGAAAAAGCTCTATAAATCCCCCACTTAAATTGAATTCAAAAATTACAAGCGCGATCGCGAGGGAGGGAGAGACGTTCCTTTAATTGAGCAAATAAAAAACGCATCGCTCTTGAATTTTGATTGTAATCCAAGAATGTATTCGTCGATTGTTTTTTGGTAAAAGGCGTTGGAAAGCTGAGAAAAGTCTCACTATATTCCGCGCCTAAATTTAATTCAAAAATTACAAGTGCGATCGGGAGGGGAGGGAGAAATATTCAAAATTGAGCAAATAATTTTCATTGTAACTCAAAAATTACAAGCGAGATCGCGGCGAGAGGGAGAGACGTTCAGTTAATTGAGCGTAAATTCAGTAAACTCGGTAAATTCCGTGCTAAAATTGAATTCGAAAATGACAATAGCAATCGCCAGGGGAGGAAGAGACGTTCAGTTAATTGAGCAAATAAAAACTGCGCTTTTGAATTTTGATTGTAACTCAAGAACGCGCTCGTCGATTGTTTTTTTTTTTTGTAAAAGGCATTAGAAAGTTGAGAAAAAGCTCAGTAAATCTCACGCTTAAATTTAGTTCAAAAATTACAAGCCCCGAAAAACAAATTTATTTGGAAAATTCACCCACTTTCCCTTTAGTAGTTGTTGCCCACCCGCAGTAATTCATCACGAGCCGCTTCTGGAGATACCGAATGTTTCGTAAGTATCGACCGCTCGTTATAATGCAAAAAATTTAGTTAATATTTGTACACAGGCCAAAGTCACAAAGATATTGTGTTAGATTTTTGTTGGTCTATGTTATTTCAGTAATCAGAAATTCATATTTAAACTAATTGAATTTTTGAAGAATTTTTCAGGAAAAAAGTTTATTTTAGGAAAGTAATTCAATGAAATCAGTATGTATTTATACCATTGTAATCAGGTTACTGTGGCGCATCCAAATATCTAAAAATATATAGGGTGTTCCATTAAAAGAATAGTTTCCAGGAACCCCCATTTTTCTGATCACTTTGTATAGTTCAAAATAATTTTACAATATGCCGCGTGTTGTCTAGTATAAAATTCTTTATCGACTTTTTTCCTAATTTTTCTCCATAGGCCTCACAGAAGATATACGCATTGTTGTGCCACTCTGTGCAAGTACTTGGGATTTTCATTCAAATATGCAAGTTTCATTAGTACGCATTTTTACGCATTTTTACGCATATTTTAAGAATTATTTACAATCTGTGCAAAGCACAATCCAGAGCGAATTTTTCCTTTTGGCCGTACCGCTACCACGCCGTTTCCGCTCTGGTTTGCGCCTCGCTTAAATTCGATTCGATGGGTCCTTTAATTTGCTTTGATGGACATATTCGTTATTATGAATCAAAATTTTTTAAATCGATAAACTACAGTTTCTTCATGTTCTTACTGGAGAAGATGCAAAACGCAACAAGTTATTGTTGATTGAATTCAGGGCCCCCGTAACCATGTGCGCGAAGCGTGTAGTGCACCCGGGCACCGTATTCAAGGGGCGGCAATTAGCCTCTTGACCACTGGATGTGTTTTGTCATTTTCTTCAACAAAAAAAATAATCGGAAACAGTTCCTCGTCTGGTAAAAATTATTCCAGAAAATGTCCACAAGACTGAACTGTCTGTGGACAGTCTGAACTAACATAGAACAAATAGATCAAACAGCGACATTCTACAAATGACCTACGTTTCTGCTGAAGAAGTCCCAAATAGGGCTGAAACAGCTGTTCAGAGGCTGCTCGAGGTTTTCACTGCAATCAAAAACTATTTGCGACAAAATTTTTAAAACTTTCATTATGGTTTGACAGCAAGCATGGTCGCCTTGCATGGGGTAAACTTATTATGTAGCAAACCCGCTTCAATTTGTCTATCCTACTGCAATGTCCTGTCAAAAAGCGATCGTAGGATGTCGCTGTTTTATCTATTCACCAAGGTTGGGTAAAACTGAAATTGCATCTAGCAGGTTGCCTCGGTCCCATTTAAATCTTGTAGTTTGAAATTTCCTCCCCGCAAAAGTAACTCGTGACGTCACACGAAACTTCTATCCGTCACAGTGAAGTAAATAGAGTGAGTTTTAATTTGTTTCCTAAAGTTTAATCTAATTCACTTAAAATAGAATCAATTCATTGGCCCTATTTATCATATAACGCAAAAATCTGGTTAATATGTTCAATGGAATTTTTTACGTGCGTGACATAACGAGTTACGTACCCTCTGCTCCCTTCCTTGACCAACCTTCTAATATACAGTCCAATTCTACCAACCTTGTTATTCACCACTATTACATCGCATTTGAGAATAAATAGGTCAAATCATTTTTGGTTTGCAGTGGGAATTTTGAGCTACGTTTCTGCTGAAGAAGCCCCAAATAGGGCTGAAACGGCTGTACAGAGGCTGCTCGATGTTTTTTTCACTGCAATGAAAAACAATTTGCAATAATTTTTTTTAATAGATCATTTCTGATGCCATTGTACACAATACATATAACAATAGATTAAGAAGTTGTTTAATAAATAAAATATTTTTCCAAACGTAAAGTACGTCTGGTATATGGTACATTTTTCCGGTAATGTTTACAAGGTTGACCAGTTTTTTAAGTGTGCGCCAAAATTTTATCTTTAATAACTAATAACATTAAGCAATTTTGCCTTTAAAATTGCTACTAGTGGTTATGACATTTATGATACAGCAAAAAAATTTGCAAGGCATATGACAGGACGATTTTTGGAAACCGTTAACAAACTCGTTCTTAATATAACGTAATTATTCAGTATCGATTACAGTATTCTACACAATCTCGTTTTAAGTATTAATTATGTAATTTAAATTAAATCAAGACTCCGATAGCCTATAAATTTGTTACTTTGTCTTATAAAAACGATCTTCTCTTGCATTCTTACGTGATATCTAAACAATTTAATCGGCATACCTTAATGATCAAATTGAAAATTTTAAATTTAAAATTGAGTCAAATCTGCGTTTAACTCTTTGTCAAAACGTTCGGCAATACTCTGAGGTACGGTGGTGTCGAAAAGTTTTAAGACGAAATTAAATACCCCTGGCCGTACGAATATCCGTGCTTTGCAATTATGAACCTTAACAACATTTAGCCGCCTGACCTGCTTTTATGGTACGGCCGGCGGCAAGCCTAATAAATAATTATTGGTTACAGTTTCCAGTAATAATAACAGGTATCGTTGGTCCCATGACAATATACATGCAATGGAATGATTATCTCTTTTGGTAGTATGTGTTTTGCGTTCCATTTTACAACGAAATTAAACAAAAGTTTCCGACACAAGAAATTGTTCAATACTAAAAGATAATTACTTCGCAGCTTCTTATACACAGAGAAAAATCAATAGTAAAAAGTAACACAAATTGTAGTCAGAATAAAGACAGAAACAAGTTGTAACAAATATTAACACAATTGTAGTAAATATTAGCACCAATTGTAGTAAATAGTCCGACAATTGTGCGAATATTTGCTACATTTGTTTCCGTCTTCATTCTAACAAAAATTTGTGTTTTGTTACTAATGATTTTTCTCTGTGTATCTACACACTAAATTTGGATAATACACGGTATTACCGGAAATTTTCCAGAATACCAACATTTTACAAATGTAATAGGATGTAGAGGTATAAACTCCTTCCTGCGCAAAATAATTAAACAGGATTAAATATTAGGGACAATATCTTACATATTATTAATTTTCATTTTCTTATTAGATGCTTAAATTCCTCAATTTGGATTTAAATTGCCGGTTTCATGAAAAGAATTTGCATCAATTTTAAGAATATTCTTTATCATACGTTTTCATGAATTAATTAATATTTGGGGATTTATGCTTCGTGATTAATGAAAAGAATAAACTTTACAACGGTTTATTAGCGCAGGTATAATTACAACAGGCATGGAAATAATAATTGATGCGGGTGTTGAGGACGCTTGGTTTGTACTGTCCCTCCGCTACCGGGGTTTGCTTCTAGTCGCCGTGCTGACCCTTTTCCGTCTTCCCAGAAACCTTTCCTTTTCGTTCTTTCGGCCGGATCTTCTTGCTACCCCGAATTTTAAATACAACGGACCGGCCGAGTGGTCGGGTTTCTCCTGGAAACGCGGGCCGCCACAGCACCCCCTTGCCAGCGATTTGCGATACCGGCAGAAGTTAGGCGAAGCCGGCTTGCAGTCGATCCGGGAAATCCACTTTGCGGCCTGACCGCGTTGTATCTCTCCCGGTAGCGGGCGCTTGCTGCTCCGCGGGTGGTTCGCCTCTGTTTCTGTTGTTATTATCTCCGAGGGCAGAATTTGGGTCAGGGTTATCTACGCTGATGTAGGCTGGCTTCAAGCGGTCGATTGAAACGACGACCTCCTTCCCTTTTACCCAGATGGTAAAATTTTTCGTATTCCGCTGACGCACTTTGTAAGGGCCGTCGTATGGCATCTGCAGGGGTCCTTTGGGGCCGTCGTGTCGTAGAAATACGTAATCTGCGGTGGCCAAATCCTGAAACACAAAATTATTTTGCCTGTTATGCCGTGTACCTGGGACCGGTCGGATTTGCTGGAAATGCTCTCGCAGGCTCTTGACGAAATCCGCTGCACCGGACTCGTTTTTCGGATTTCTAGCGTTTGTCAGAAATTCACCCGGAAGGCGCAACGGTTCTCCATACACCAACTCGGCTGCTGTTGTTTGGAGATCTTCTCGCCAAGCCGCTCGTAGTCCCAATAGCACGGTTGACAACTTTTCTGACCATCGATTGTCTTCATGGCACTTAATCGCTGCCTTCAATTGCCTGTGCATTCTCTCTACCATCCCATTAGCGGCGGGGTGGTATGCCGTAGTTCGCAGATGGGTGGAGCCGATCAAGTTGTTTAGGTTCCTGAATAGGCTCGATTCGAATTGCCTTCCCTGATCTGTCGTAATCCTCAGTGGCGTGCCGAATCTTGCAACCCAGTTTTCGTAGAAAGCTCTGGCTACAGTGTCGGCCTCCTGGTTTTGCAAAGGTATTGCCTCGGGCCAGCGCGTAAATCTGTCAACACACGTGAGACAATACCTGTAACCTTCCGAATACGGCATCACGACGAGATCTAGATGCACATGTTCAAACCTCTTCGTTGGTAGAGCGAATTCGCCGAGTGGTGCCGACACATGACGTGTTACTTTGGCACGCTGGCACTGTATGCACGCTCTCGCCCACTGCCGACAATCTGCTTTTATCGACGGCGACACGAAACGTTGCGTCATAAGTTTCACAGTAGCCCTAACACCAGGGTGTGCGAGTCGATGAACGGTATTGAAAGCCGCTCTGCGGAAGGGTGTCGTTACGAACGGTCTGACTGCTGTTGTCGAAACATCACAGTAAACTAATGTTTCCGATCCCGGAAACTGCATTCGTTTCAGCCGCAATACTCTGTCTTCGCGTAGATAGGTTTTCATCTCCTCATCTTGCTCTTGAGACTTAGCCAGTTCATCGAAATTCAACGTAGTTTCGAGCGTCTCGACACGCGACAAAGCGTCGGCGACCACGTTGTCTACCCCAGACACATGCCTGATGTCAGTTGTGAATTGGCCGATGAAATCCAGGTGACGAAATTGGCGGGGGGAACACTTCTCCAGCTTTTGACGGAAAGCGAAAGTTATTGGCTTGTGGTCGGTGAAAATAGTGCAGATCCTTGCTTCTACCATATGTCTGAAGTGCTTGATGGCCATATAGATCGCTAGCAATTCGCGATCGTACGCGCTGTACTTTCTTTCACTTTCCGATAATTTTCTTGAGAAAAAACCTAACGGTTCCCAGTCGCTGCCAATTTTCTGCTGTAAAGCCGCTCCCAAAGCTACATCCGAAGCATCGCATATTATGGCTAACGGTGCGTCGTGCTTGGGATGTGCCAATAACTTAGCGTCGGCGAGACTTTGCTTGCATTCCTCAAACGCTTGAATTGTCGATGTCGTCCACTCTACCGGCGCTCCTCCTTTTATTTTGTTTTTTCAGGAGACCATTGAGATGACCTTGCGCGTTCGCCGCCCCGGGCATGAACCTTCTATAGAAATTTAGCATACCCAGGAACTGCCGTAAGGATTTCGCTGTCTTGGGTCTCGTGAATTCTTGAATCGCCTTTATCTTGTCTGGCACCGGTTGTGTGCCTTTTTCGGATATGAGGTGTCCCAGGAATTTCACTTTGGACTGTCCGAAAACACATTTCGTTGAATTGACAACTATTCCGTATTGCCGGAATCTCTGAAAGATGATCTTCAGATGCTCCCGATGTTCCGCTTCCGAACTAGATGCAATCAAGATGTCGTCGATATAAGCGAAACAGAAATCGAGTCCCAGTAACACCTCGTCGATGAAACGTTGGAACGTCTGCGCTGCGTTTCGCAATCCAAACGTCATGAACGGAAATTCAAACAGTCCAAAGGGCGTTGTTATTGCCGTCTTGGGAATATCCTCCTCGGCGACAGGGATCTGATTATATGCGCGCACCAGATCGACGGTGGAAAATATTCGTTTGCCTCTCAACGCATACGAAAAATCTTGAATGTGGCGCACAGAATATTGATCTGGGATTTTGCGAGCGTTTAAAGCTCGGTAATCGCCGCATGGTCGCCAGCTGTGATCTTTCTTCGGGACAAGATGCAGCGGCGACGACCAACAACTCTGAGATGGCCGAGCGATACCCAGTTGTAGCATGGCCTCGAACTCCCGTTTCGCAATTGCATATCTCTCCGGTGCTAATCGTCGTGGACTGTTGGCTACAGGTGGACCTGGTGTAGTTCTGATGTAATGACGCGTGTTGTGCTTTACTTCCCTCGGTGCTCTACACGGCCGCGTCGTATCCGCGAAATCGCGAAGAATGTCATGATAATCCGATGTCCCGGAAATAGTCTTTACGGCCGGTTCACTGTCGGGCGCTGCTTTCGCTTTCGTTGCCAGATAGGTAACGCGATCCAAAAGTTGTTGTCGACGCGCGTCCACCAATAGATCATAGTGGCTCAGAAAATCAACACCAATTATCGGTTTCGACACATCCGCTATAACAAAACTCCACGAAAACACACGCCGCAAACCTAAATCCAATGATAAACTCACAGTTCCGTACGTCGCGATTTCAGTTCCATTTGCCGCGGAAAGCGCGTAATTAGTCTTACTTCGGCGTCCTGGCACTAACTTCCACGGATACACGCACAAGTCCGCACCAGTGTCTATCAAAAATTGTACCTTCGAGGTTCTGTCCGTCACAAATAAGCGGCGCGATGACGGGCACGGTGCACTTGCCGCTCTTAGCGACCGCCCGGAGCGTTTCCCGACGCCCATGAACAAGGGGACCGACACTTGGTAGCATCGTTTCCAAATCTTTGATGATACCAGCATCGACCGTCACTGGCCGCATCTCTTCCTCGCGATGATGACCTTGCACTTCGTCTGCTCAGACTTCGTCCGCGGTGTCTGTCGCGTCTAACCATGCTGGATAAAGTCGCGATTTCTTCCTGCATTGCCTTGAATTGCTCTTGCAGATTAACCGATAACTGTGCCATTTTTATGTTAAGCATGGCCTCCACTGAACTGTTGGCGGTCTCTGCGATCATCGGTGCTGCGGGCCGCATCGTTTCCGCGATGGTATCTGCGAGTTCTGCCGCTTTATCGAGGCTCTCATCCTTTTGCATTGACAGGAACGCTTGCATGTGATTTGGTAGTCGACTTACCCAAAGTGTTCGCAGCAAGTATCTGGTACTGTTCTTCCTGCCAAACTTCGCAAATGTCGCAGAAACTGCGACGGCTTGCGATCTCCGATTTCTTCACGTTCGAGTAGTTGACGAGTTCTTTGCTCTTGCGAGGTGCCTAGTCTCGCAATAAGTTCCGTTTTTAACTTTTCGAATTGTCCTGTCGCGGGCGGATTAACGATAATGTCGCGAACTTCCAGCGCGGTCGCTGGATCTAGTACACCGAGTACATACCCGAACTTCGTTGAGTCGGACGTTATTCCGGCTGCTGCGAGGCTACGCTCGACCATGCTAAACCACATTTCGGGGTCCTTTGCACAGAACTGCGGCAATCGAACTCCGACCCGGTGGATTTCCGCGGATGTTTCTGCTTCGTTTGCGACGTTCATGATGATACACAAAATGTGCGTAAGTCACACACAAAGGTTGCGATAAAAGTTTATTCTCGTATCACTCACGCCTAAAACACGGTAAAAATCACGTCGGGGTCACCACTTTGGGGATTTATGCTTCGTGATTAATGAAAAGAATAAACTTTACAACGGTTTATTAGCGCAGGTATAATTACAACAGGCATGGAAATAATAATTGATGCGGGTGTTGAGGACGCTTGGTTTGTACTGTCCCTCCGCTACCGGGGTTTGCTTCTCGTCGCCGTGCTGACCCTTTTCCGTCTTCCCAGAAAACTTTCCTTTTCGTTCTTTCGGCCGGATCTTCTTGCTACCCCGAATTTTAAATACAACGGACCGGCCGAGTGGTCGGGTTTCTCCTGGAAACGCGGGCCGCCACAAATATAACAGTAAGGTCCGATTTCATAATAGGACTTTAACTTTAAAGTTATTTTAACCTAAAAAAAAACACATTTGTTTTCCCATTCTTAAATTAACTTAACGCTTCCTTAAAGTCTGAATATGAAAACGGCCATAAGTCCAATTAAAAATTAATGTATCATTAAAAATACTTTGTTACTCATTCGATTTATACAGAAAAAATAGGATAATAAAATAATTTTGGTTTATTTAACTCGTTTTGTTTGACTCTGTATAATAGTGTGATCTAAATTAGCGTTGGAAAAAACACATGAAACATAAAAAGCATTTTCCTTGTCTGATCACTTCGTTTATTTATTATTCAACAATAATAACACGTTCAAACTTAAAGTTAAATTTAAATACATTCCGAACTTATGGCAGTTTAAAACATTTTGATTTAATATCTTTCAATTTTGTTAACAATTTAAATATGAAAATCTAAATTGAATCATAAAAAAAACAGAATATAACAAAACCCGGGTAGGTATTATTTTTATTTACATTAAACTAAAAAAAATTAACAAACTAAACATGACTTCACAAAATATAACTATACCTACACCTGAATCAATTTTATTAATAATTACTGTCATAATACATTACAAATTACGCAGTTCTCATTACCTGGAATTTCCTTATTCAATGCTTGACAGATTACCTGCTCTCGTGAATGAATTTTATGACCCTGCTCATCCCCTGGGAGAGAGAAACGGGGAGGCTCGAATGTAGAAGGTTCTAAATTCAGACGGGCTATTTCAATAACCCAAGCAGCAAGCAGTCGTTTTTATCACGTCATTATTTGGTTAAAATTGGTCCAGGACGTCGAATGACCAGTTTAGTCATGTTTTGGTAAAAATTTTGTTTAAAATTTGACGTTTATAAATCACGTGAATAGAACGTCACTTTAATAACATTAATTTGACATTAATTTTAAAAGTTTCGTTTCGATAGTAAATTTAGTTATAGATTTGACAAGATATTAGATTTTGTAGGAAAATATAAATTATAAACATGATTGAATTTATTAATTAATACCATTTTAATACATAAGAAATTTACTGGACTATTACGGGGTATGCGACGCATGCGCCGACACTCGACATTGGGACATTGTTCTTGCGTATCGTAATCGTAGTGCCCGTGGTGCTTAAGTTTAGTGCGATTTGTTTTTAAGCGTTAATTTATTATGTATTAACTAACTAAAGTATATTCTACTTGTATGTCTACTGGCTTTAGGTATTTATTGTTTTAGTTATTAGCGAACTGTGTAAAGAAGGTGGGTATTGGTAACTCATATTTCATAACCTGTTATATTAAAATTTTAACGGTCCTTGTGATAGGGCTTGGGTAGTTAATTCAATTGTTTTATTTCGCTATAGAGTAGAATCAAACTGTTTAGTTATAGCTTTTTATGTTATTTTTATTTAGAATTTTAAAAAATATGTATGAATTTATTAAAAATATTATTTATTTATTGTTCATAGGTATATGTATACATATGTACAGATATTTGAATAAAAATTAAAATATGATTTAGTTTCTTGGTTACTTAGGTGTCATAGATAATATAATTAAAAATGACGTCAGAAATACATGACTATTTGACGTACAAAAATGACGTCGCCGTGTTGTGCCATTTTCCCGTCATTTTTACGTCTTTAAAACGTCACTGACATTGGTCATTCGACCTAAACGATGACCAATTTTTGACGTGAAAAAGACGACACCTTGCTGCTTGGGAAGGCTCAAATTCCAACAGTTTTACTGCTTTTCGTCTTGAAAGTTTTCGAAAATAGTGTACCTGACGTGCCCAGATTATTCACTTCCTTTTGGCTGGGATTTAATTTCAATTTTGCCTCTTTAATCATTCTGAAGATATTAATTGAATTTGCAAGGTACTTTTTGAAGGTCATTCTAACAACAGTCACATCATCCTCATCAATATATGAGGCAAGCCTTTCAGCTAAGTCTAAGCTGTACCAATTCCATGAATCGTCCAAAAGTGTGTTGCTTT
Organism: Prosopocoilus inquinatus; assembly: GCA_036172665.1. Taxonomy (NCBI): domain Eukaryota; kingdom Metazoa; phylum Arthropoda; class Insecta; order Coleoptera; family Lucanidae; genus Prosopocoilus; species Prosopocoilus inquinatus. Next base: position 52,029,827 of record CM069870.1, read on the forward strand.
GAAAACGCTGTAAATCCGTGAAGGCGGCGTTTTTCTTGTCCTCGGGGTGCATGCCGACTTGCCAATAGCCACTTTTCAAGTCTATAAAGGTAGAAAACCACCTCGCACCGGACAAGGTATCAATTATCATCGATCCGGGATAAGGGATAACTATCCCTTTTCGTGACATTTATAACACACACAATAACAATTGCTATCATTCTTTTTCTTTACAAGTCCAACAGGAAATGCTCATAGACTTTGCGATGGTTCTGTAACATCTTGGTACCATATTTTCTTGATTAAGTTGTCACCCTTTTCTCTTTTCGCCAACGGCAGTTGTGAGGGTTAACGAATTGGATTGGAGTTGCTGGTATTACATCACGGCTACACAATGTCCGTTCGACTTTTCGTTTGAATTTTCAAACGATCCTCATATGTGTACTCTTGATACAGATTTAACAAGTTGATGTATTTGGATGTTGACAAGTTGATTGTGTAATTTCTTTAGTAGCAGTGGACTGATATATAGTTTACTTAATTATGGTTTATGAAAGCAGTTGGTTTACATTTGCCTACTGCTGTTTCGCTGGGTGTGGTTGGCAGTCGCAAGACGGAAAGAAGAGGAGAGCTTTTTTTAAGCTTCACCAGAGTCTGAGCCAGTAAAATCCCTTTCTTTGTGCAGGTTATTTCAATTGGCTCCATGATTCCAGCAGACTAGCTGCATTAGCTACCATGATTGCCTTCCACTTCCACGTCAAGATTACTTTATCAGTTTGATTTTCAATTTGGCATGCAAGTTTTCGGGAATTTGAAGAAATATCTCCCCTAATCGAATTCGTAGTCACAGAACTCTATTTATTAGATCCACAACCAAGTCATTCTTCTTCATGAAATCCACTCCAATTATGAAATCATCAACAATTTCAGCCACTAAAATTGGTGACTAAATTTCATACTTCCAATCTTCACATCAATTTCGGCTTCATTACAAACTGGAGTAACGTCTCCAACAGCTGTCTGTCTGAATGTGTTTTCAACTGACTGCTCTGGATCACTCGCAGAATATTCCCATCTTATTTTATCCTCACAGTATAAGGGATGGTGATCCTCTTAAGCCCGATTTCCTCACCTCCTGACAAATTTATCTGCCAGGTATTATCCTTGGAAACCATTGCATCGATAATAGTTTCCGAGGATGCTACCTGGCAGATAAATTTATCCGTAGGTGAAGAAATCGGGCCTTAGATTGCTATAGAGCAGTCAATTGAAAATGCTATTACATATCTCGTTTCTCAATTTAACGCTCTACCTGAATATTAAAAAATCTGCAGGAGTTCTATTGAAAATTTTAAAGATTATCCGGTTTTATCTGAAAGTTGCATTATAATATGTATTAATAATTTCATTTTATTCAGAAAAAAGATTAATATGCAGAAACCAAATTTCAGAAGTATTTATTTAGGCCCAGTTTTACAATGACGGTTTAACTTTGAGCCGAAGCTTAAATCCTTCACAACAATTGTTGAAATAATCGGCGCTAAGGGTTTAAACCTCAGCTCAAAGTTGAGCTGCAATTGTAAAACTGGGCCTAAATGGCTTTATGGTATTTGAAATATCGTAATGAATTCTGTCATGTCTTGCCTAATTCAAAATTAAATAAGCCAATCTGTACACGATGACTACGCGAGAATTCCTACCCCCTTTAACTCCTTTATTTTTGATTTCAGGAAAAAATGTTTAATGCAAAACATAGGGATAGGGACTGATTGATAGTTTCTCCGTGTGCTCACAAAAAAACAATTGATGTCCGGATAAACGAGATGTAAACTAAACTTAAGTTTTTTTTTTAATGGAACACCCTATATATTATTACGATTTTCGATTCTAAATTAAATTCTACCGGGACTACGTATATAATAAAACCAATAATGCAGAAGGTGTCTACAAAATAATTCCTATTTAACTTATTTTATTTTGGAATTTTAGAAATAGAAAACTTGAAAAATGATTCTTTTATACTAAGAGATATGAATCAAAAGATGTTAAAAAGATTTACACTTTGTGTAAAAAAAATTGAAGATGCTTTGAATATGTTTTACGTTAAATTTTTACTCATTTGTTAAAATTCAATTTTTCCGAAACATTCTTCGTTTCTAGTTAAAAAGTTAATTTTTAGGAAACATGTAAATCGATTTAATATGTTAATAGTAAAATTTTATTTAATGTTATTTTATTTAAAAATAATCTTCGTTTATTTTTTTGGGTATCCGACGCTCAATTGTTTGTTGTGAGTATCTGTAGCAGTACTGAAATAAATTCTACAACTTTTTTATCCTTTTTTCTTCTTTTATCTTTCTAAAATAAAAAATAAAAAAATTAAGCAGGAATTATTTTACAGACATCTTCTACATTATTAGTTTCATTATACATATAGTCCCATTAGAATTTTATTTCGAATCGAAAAACGTAATAAAATACTGGGTGTTCCATTAAAAAAAAACTTAAGTTTAGTTTATATCTCTTTTATCCGACCATCAATTGTTTTTCTGTAACCACACAGAGAAACTTTGAATTAGTCCCTTTAAGTTTTGTATTAACCATTTTTTCCTAAAATCAAAAATAAAAGAGTTAAAGGGGGCGTAGTCACCTTACATTCGCAGTATGACAGCCAAGAAATAAAAGTAATAATAATAAATTGTCGTTTTATTACGTGACTAAATTAGTCATATTTGTTACAATACAATGATAAAACGGACAACATTAGAAAGTTATGATTCATGGTTTTTTTGCTGGAATATCAGTTCATGAAATTTTTTAAAATGAAATTCATGTTCACAAAAATATTTTGCTACTTTAACTACACATTTAAATAATTAAAAATAAAATCATCTTTCCCAGTGAAGTAAAATTTTGAAATTATAATTTCAAAATCAATAAATGTTAAACAATAATATGTAACTATATATAACTTAATATAAGAAACTAAATTAATTTGAAGAGAAGAATAAACCACAAATATTAAATGTACGAGAAAAAAATATATATAAATAAAAGAAAATGATAAGATTTACTATTTGTCTGTCAACCCACTTAAACGCTCTGCTCATTAAAGAGGAACTTTTTTAACTGAATTCTGAATGAATTGCTGCCTAAAATCTTTAACTCATTCGGTAGATTGTTAAAAGTTTTGACAATGTTCCAGCTAAATGATCTTTCAAATAGAGCAGTCTTGTGTGGAGGTGGAGTTAAAAGGCCTTTGTATCGAATGTTTATATGATGAATATCATTTCTAAAACTAATTTTATTGTACAGATAACTTCGCACCTTTTCGATAATAATTCGATACTAAAGACATGCTGAATTAAGCTGTAGGCGATTGTTCATATTCAGCTAGCCAACATCAAGAAGCTTATGGGATATCCGCTGATTTTTTTTTTAATTCCACAAATTAATCTTTAACACGCATTTTGAACTTTTTGTATTCTATTCCTATCTACGGAATCGATGCAAGGACCATAGACTACGTCACAATAGTTGAACTGTGACGAAACTAATACTTCGCATAGGCATATTTTCATTTTTTAGTAAGTGCTTAGCGTTTATTAAATACGAATTTTAGATTACAAAAGGTACGCTGTATACACTTGGAAATATAACTTTTGAAACGAAGTCTATGATCCAGCAGCAAACCAAATTGTGGTTAATTTGAATTTGAACTTCTCTGAACAAACGGTCACGTAATTTTCTGGGCCCGAAAAATAATACTGATGACTTATTTACATTGAGATTTAAGGAATTTTGATTTGCATAATTGATCAAATTTAAAAGATCTTCATTAATTTTTGTACAGGCATTATTGATTTCATCAGATTTAAATGAAAAGTATATCTGAGTGTCGTCTGCATAGAATTGTAGGTTGCTGTATTTAATTTGTGACTCAAAGTTATGAGTGTATATTGAATAAAGTAACGGACCTAATATTGATCCTTGAGGCACGTCAATGTTCTTCATGTATCACTGCAGCCAAACAACCGAATACTTCAGAACTGTACTCATGGCCGAAACCAAATTGTCCTTGGCAACGGATTCATTTGGATTATGCAGCAACACAGTTTAGTTCGTACGAATTCAATAAATTTTGTCAACAAAATGGAATTGAACATATTTTCTCACCTCCGTACCATCCATAATCAAATGGACAAGCGGAACGTTTTGTTGATGCACTAAAACGAGCACTTCTCAAATTAAAAGGGGAGGGAAATATCCAACATTCGCTAGACATCTTTCTTCAAACATATCGCAATACCCCAAATTCTGCGCTTCCTGACGATAAAACACCAGCTGAACTACTGTATGGACGTAAGCTTAGAAAAAGTTTGGATCTTTTGATGCCATCTAAGAAGCCGTCGTTACGCGACATTAAGATGGAACAACAATTTAACATTAAGCACGGTGCTCATAAACGAGTTTTCGAGATAGATGAACTTGTTTATGCACGACATCGTCGTTCGCAACGATGGCAACCTGGAAGAATTGTACAAAAAATGGGACATACAATTTATGAAGTACAATTAGACGGTCAGACAACCCGCCGTTTTCATGCTAACCAACTGATGAAAATAAACCGTCATCAAATGATCAGTTAGCAACAATCGCCAAAGCTTTCTCCATTCCCATTCCTAGAAAGACTCCTGTTCCGCAGCAAGCGAAAGAATCAGCTGGTGAAATAACACCCCACGAAAAAGTAGACACCGATCTTACTTCAGAAGAATCAACTCTACGAAGATCTAGTAGCAGTCGTCAACCTGTTAAAGAATTAATGATAACACCACGCCAAAAGAAATATTTACTTATTTAATAATTTCATGTAATTTCTTAAAAGGGGAGGTGTTGGGTTGCCGAATACGGGAATAGTTTTGTCAGAGTATTAATAGAAGTAAAATTACACATTATACATTATTCAACCCAATTTGTGGCTTTATTTCTATAATATAACGACTCAACAGACTTCTATCAAATTACATGCACGTAAGCCAATTTAAAAAAAAGCATGCCAAAAGACAGTGAATGATTTATATACGAATCATTTCTAAATATTTATGTTAGAAAAATTTTGCGCAAATCGTTTTTGATTGCAGTGAGAACCTCGAGCAGCCTCTGGACAGCTGTTTCAGCCCTGCTTGGGGCTTCTTCAGCAGAAACGTAGCTCGACATTCCCACTGCAGACCAAAAACGACTTGCCCAATTTATTCGCAAATGCGATGTAAGAATGATGAACATATAAAATAGCGACATCTTACTATCGCTTTTTGACCCAACATTGCAGTAGGATAGACAAATTGAAGCGGGATTTGCTCCTAATGAGTCCCCCATGCAAGGCGGCCATGCTTGCTGTCAAAGCATAATGAAAGATTTTAAAAAAATTTTGTGCAAATCGTTTTTGATTGCAGTGAGAACCTCGAGCAGCCTCTGGACAGCTGTTTCAGCCCTGCTTGGGGCTTCTTCAGCAGAAACGTAGCTCGACATTCCCACTGCAGACCAAAAACGACTTGCCCAATTTATTCGCAAATGCGATGTAAGAATGATGAACATATAAAATAGCGACATCTTACTATCGCTTTTTGACCCAACATTGCAGTAGGATAGACAAATTGAAGCGGGATTTGCTCCTAATGAGTCCCCCATGCAAGGCGGCCATGCTTGCTGTCAAAGCATAATGAAAGATTTTAGAAAAATTTTGTGCAAATCGTTTTTGATTGCAGTGAGAACCTCGAGCAGCCTCTGGACAGCTGTTTCAGCCCTGCTTGGGGCTTCTTCAGCAGAAACGTAGCTCGACATTCCCACTGCAGACCAAAAACGACTTGCTGCTCGAGGTTCTCACTGCAATCAAAAACGATTTGCACAAAATTTTTCTAAAATCTTTCATTATGCTTTGACAGCAAGCATGGCCGCCTTGCATGGGGGACTCATTAGGAGCAAATCCCGCTTCAATTTGTCTATCCTACTGCAATGTTGGGTCAAAAAGCGATAGTAAGATGTCGCTATTTTATATGTTCATCATTCTTACATCGCATTTGCGAATAAATTGGGCAAGTCGTTTTTGGTCTGCAGTGGGAATGTCGAGCTACGTTTCTGCTGAAGAAGCCCCAAGCAGGGCTGAAACAGCTGTCCAGAGGCTGCTCGAGGTTCTCACTGCAATCAAAAACGATTTGCACAAAATTTTTCTAAAATCTTTCATTATGCTTTGACAGCAAGCATGGCCGCCTTGCATGGGGGACTCATTAGGAGCAAATCCCGCTTCAATTTGTCTATCCTACTGCAATGTTGGGTCAAAAAGCGATAGTAAGATGTCGCTATTTTATATGTTCATCATTCTTACATCGCATTTGCGAATAAATTGGGCAAGTCGTTTTTGGTCTGCAGTGGGAATGTCGAGCTACGTTTCTGCTGAAGAAGCCCCAAGCAGGGCTGAAACAGCTGTCCAGAGGCTGCTCGAGGTTCTCACTGCAATCAAAAACGATTTGCACAAAATTTTTCTAAAATCTTTCATTATGCTTTGACAGCAAGCATGGCCGCCTTGCATGGGGGACTCATTAGGAGCAAATCCCGCTTCAATTTGTCTATCCTACTGCAATGTTGGGTCAAAAAGCGATAGTAAGATGTCGCTATTTTATATGTTCATCATTCTTACATCGCATTTGCGAATAAATTGGGCAAGTCGTTTTTGGTCTGCAGTGGGAATGTCGAGCTACGTTTCTGCTGAAGAAGCCCCAAGCAGGGCTGAAACAGCTGTCCAGAGGCTGCTCGAGGTTCTCACTGCAATCAAAAACGATTTGCACAAAATTTTTCTAAAATCTTTCATTATGCTTTGACGGCAAGCATGGCCGCCTTGGATGGGGGACTCATTAGGAGCAAATCCCGCTTCAATTTGTCTATTCTACTGCAATGTTAGGTCAAAAAGCGATAGTAAGATGTCGCTATTTTATATGTAACTATTGTACTTTTAAAATTTACCAAACTGTCAAATGTGATACACCTTGCTGAAGTGCGTGTCTTCGAGTAATTGTACCAACAACAGTTAGAGTATCCAACATGTTTATTTCAACATTCAGTACGAGGTTTGCCATGGTCTTGGGCTTGAAGCTGAAATGGGTCATGATCCTGAAGAATTTGGACAGTTGATTGAAATGTATGCCTGTTAGGTAAAATACGATTAGGAAATGAACCCCAGCCTTCGTGCTTTCATTTAGAAATACCACAAGCTCTATGATACACCATGAGAGTATCTGTTAATTCTTGATTAGAAAAGTTGTGTGCGTTTATAAAAATGACTGCTGTCTTGACACATTATACTAATTGTATCCGCCATGGTTGCCATGGTTCAGTTCAAACACCAAACGACTCGTCTGCTCAAAAATAAGGGTAAAAAAATTACAAAAAAATTGACGATATTTTCAAAATATCATTATCTAAAGTTGTTCAGCTTGGCGAGTTCTTCTATGGTTTAAAATTAACACACGTATTTCTGATACATCCAGTATAATCATGAAATAAGATAAGTTTCAGTCAAGGAATATAAACATTTTTTTAAATAAAAATACGTCAAGCTTCACGTTTTAAGCAATGATATCAAACGATTATAAAGTTCTTTCATTTTTAAATATTTGAGACGTAATTCTTTTCAAAATTAACAGTAACAGCACATTTGTATCGAATAGGGTTAAAACGTTATTACAATTTCCACTCCTCATTAACACATTTTTTTTAAGTGAATATGGGAATATTTACAATGTATGTTAAGACATAAAAAAGAAACTCACGGTATGCTACGGGTAAGGTCTGCAAGGTGTACAGTGTTGACCAAAAGTCTGAATTCATGGAAATATTTGAGGAAAGTATTATGAATTGGAATAAAATATTCCACAGAGAAGTAAACCGATATAGCAGACACAAGTATATATAAAATTATGAAATTAAACATAATAACAATAATATGTAATAACATAATATATGTAAATTCAAGTGGAAAGTTTCAAACCCGAACATAGCAAACTTGTATTGAAAACTACGTTTTTGTGAATTGCTGATCGCCATTTGAAGATACAAAAATGGCAATGGTATTAAAGAAAAAAGAAAATTATGGACAATATTATGAACAGATAAAATAGCGACATCTTACTATCGCTTTTTGACCTGACATTGCAGTAGGGTAGACAAATTGAAGCGGGATTTGCTCCTAATAAGTTCCCCATGCAAGGCGGCCATGCTTGCTGTCAAGGATAATGAAAATTTTAGAAAAATTTTGTGCAAATCGTTTTTGATTGCAGCGAGAACCTCGAGCAGCCTCTGGACAGCTGTTTCAGCCCTGCTTGGGGCTTCTTCAGCAGAGACGTAGCTCGACATTCCCGCTGCAAACAAAAACGACTTGCCCAATTTATTCGCAATAAATTGGGCAAGTCGTTTTTGTTTGCAGCGGGAATGTCGAGCTACGTCTCTGCTGAAGAAGCCCCAAGCAGGGCTGAAACAGCTGTCCAGAGGCTGCTCGAGGTTCTCGCTGCAATCAAAAACGATTTGCACAAAATTTTTCTAGACAATATTATGGTTTTAAAATTATTCCTAAATATTAATACTTTCGGAATATAAATAAAATTTTCAAATTTTAAACGAAAAATTTAGTCGCCTGTGTCAGATTTGAGACTTTCAGTTCTTTTAATTTATGGAAAATAATTTATACGTCAGTCAAAAAGCGTTATGACTTATTGTACAGAGCAAATAATAGGTAGGTATTCTTGTCCTTTAAGTTACAACTGTTCTTTCTTTATTAGAATGATAATTGTATTCTACGTCATAGCATACAAAAATACGGTTGTTTTTGATACTATCAATAAAATTGAAATGATGCCATGAGCAATCAATACCGACACATGTCGATACTAAATCAGTTTTAAATTCAATTGTACTAAGAATTAAATAAGTTTCGCACTGTTCAAGAATAAGTAACACACAAATGTAAAGAATATTAAAAAAAAAAAAAACATCAATTCCACAAATCCAGTTGCCAACTCAACATTGTATTGAAATTAACAAGAATAGTAGGAAAGTATTTTGTGAAGCAATACAGGAGCAAAGAAATAAATCATAACAGTTTTTGATCGTCAGTATGCTACACAGATGAATGGAATTTTATTTTGAATAAGAAGCATGTTGTACAAAATTCTGGTGATTGAATTGCAAACTTCAAATCTGACATACTAAGGCGACTGCATTTTTCATTTGAAATTTAAAAATTTAATTTCTATTTCAAAAGTATAAACACAATAGGAATAATTTTAACACGATAACATTGGCCTTAATTTTATCTTTCATTTAATACCATTACTATTTTTGTACCTTTAAATGGCGAGCAGTAATCTGTAAAAACGTAGTTATCAATATCTTTGTTATGTTCAGGTTTGAAACTTTCCGCCCGGTATAAACTTACTTACATGTAGTACATGCTAGAAAGTATAGTAGGGCAAACTGGACAACCATTTAAAAAACGAGTATTTTATTAGCAGTACATCTGAAGCAGACACTGCGTGTCGAAACAATAATGTGTAAGTAATAATAATCTTGAAAATTTAAAAACTGTGATTAATGTGGATATTAATTCTCAAGCAGAACATCGTTACATTTCGTTTCAGAAATTCTGTTAAACCAGGTTTGGTACCATGGTACAATAACAAATCCGTTTAACCGGATTCCGAGTTGATACAGGCAACCGAGCCAAAGCTCGTTAAAAAGTAATTCCAGATTTTTCAAGGTTGCTTCATAAATTATTCGGATTATCCCAGTTTGAAATTCGTTTGAATTCCCTATTTATATTGTTAACAAAGCTGTGTTTCTTTTGCAGTCTGACCCTACAAGTGAAGTAATAGTCGGTGACTGGAGAAGCAATCGTACCAATCTACATTCTAGTTGGTAAAGTAATACGTAGTAATAATAATAATAATAAGTACAAAGTTTTTTTAATCTCAAACCGGACAGAAAAATGAAGGGAAACACACTCAACGTTTCGCTATAGATTTATAGCTTCGTCAGGAGTGAAAAAAAGTAAATAAACAAGTTGTCAAGAGAAACAAGTCGTCAAGAGAAACGAAAAGGTAACATGATTTTTAAACTAAACTACGAGTTGTTCGGAATAAAAGTAACGAGAACTAATTAAAGCTACTTTTTTTTTTTTTTTTTAAATTTATATATATATATAATTAATTAATTGACAGATCTATATCTTGTTTAAAGAGTCCAGAAAACTACAAAATATGTCATTTAAATTTTCAAAGTCCGTACGTTTATTAATAGAATTTCCAGACATTTTAATTTTACACATTTCTATGAAACGTCTTTTAAAAATATTAGATTCACTGTACAAAATGTCAGTATTATCAAAATCAAAATTATGATTATTTACTAATGAATGCTCTACAAGCATTGAATGATTTTGATTATTTTTTTGAATATGATATTTATGTTGGTCTAAACGTTTTTTAAAGATAATCCTAATATTATTGTTACTACAGCTGATAAAAGCAATGTAACTGTTTTAATTGATAAAACTGATTATTTTTCAAAAGTTCAAACTATGCTGTCTGATAATAATACATATGTAGAATTAGCTAACGATCCCACCGAATCTTATCAACGTAAAACTTTCAGTATTATTAATAAGATAGAGAAATCCGTTGAAATTAGTAATATTGTTGCTAAATCTCTTAAAGTACAACATCCCATATTTCCTAAATTATACTGCATTCCAAAAATTCATAAACCTAATACACCTCTTCGTCCTATAGTTTCCACTATTGGTTCTTCTCCATATTTCTTATCTAAATTTATTTCAAAAATCATTACTCAGGTTACTAGTAAATCAGAATATTTTATAAAAAATTCTTTTGAACTCGTAGAAAAATTAAAACAAATAACTGTACCAAATAATTGCATTATAATTTCTTTAGATGTTATTTCTTTATTTACTAACATTCCTAAAGATTTAGCTTTAAAAAGTATAAATGATAGGTGGTTAGAGATTAAAGATTTTACTGATATTTCCAAAGGTAACTTTTTAGAAATAGTTGATTTATGTTTTGAAACATCTTATTTTGCTTTCAATGATAAATTTTATAAACAGATTTTTGGTACAGCAATGGGTTCTCCTTTATCTCCGGCTTTAGCTGAAATTGTTATGCAAGAACTAGAAAAATCTGTTATTAACTCTTTATCATTCGATTCAACGTTATATTTTCGTTATGTAGATGACATTTTATTGATTTTGCCTTCTGATAAGGTAGATTTTGTTTTAAATAAATTTAATTCTTTTCATAATAGATTACAATTTACAGTAGAAAAAGAAAATAATAATTCATTGAGTTTTCTTGATGTAAATATTATCAGACAGAATGATAAATTAATTACTAATTGGTTTCATAAACCTACCTGGTCAGGTAGGTACATAAATTTTCACTCGTACACACCTAAAAATTATAAAATTGCAACTATTATTTCATTAACTGATCGAGCTATTTTACTTTCTGATAAAGTTTTCATTTATGATAACTTAAATTTAATAAAGAAAACTCTTATTCAAAATTCTTATCCAATAAATCTTATTGAATCCGTAATTAAAAATCGTATTAAATACTTACAAAATTCAAATGTCTCTAAAAACATTAGACAAACTTCGAATCATAAATACATATCTTTGCCTTATATTGAACCATTACACAATACATTTAAACACATTTTCAAAAAACATAATTTAATTTTAGCCAGTAAATCTGTGAATAATTTAAATTTAATTTTTTCGAATTTAAAAACCAAAATACCGAAATTAAAACAACCTAACGTGGTTTATGAAATCAAATGTTCAAATTGTAATTCTGTTTATATAGGTGAAACGAGCCAAAATTTAAAAAAACGTTTAGACCAACATAAATATCATATTCAAAAAAATAATCAAAATCATTCAATGCTTGTAGAGCATTCATTAGTAAATAATCATAATTTTGATTTTGATAATACTGACATTTTGTACAGTGAATCTAATATTTTTAAAAGACGTTTCATAGAAATGTGTAAAATTAAAATGTCTGGAAATTCTATTAATAAACGTACGGACTTTGAAAATTTAAATGACATATTTTGTAGTTTTCTGGACTCTTTAAACAAGATATAGATCTGTCAATTAATTAATTATATATATATATAAATTTAAAAAAAAAAAAAAAAAGTAGCTTTAATTAGTTCTCGTTACTTTTATTCCGAACAACTCGTAGTTTAGTTTAAAAATCATGTTACCTTTTCGTTTCTCTTGACGACTTGTTTCTCTTGACAACTTGTTTATTTACTTTTTTTCACTCCTGACGAAGCTATAAATCTATAGCGAAACGTTGAGTGTGTTTCCCTTCATTTTTCTGTCCGGTTTGAGATTAAAAAAACTTTGTACTTACTATTTTCATCGGACAAGAACAAACTTCAATTATGGATATCAGAAACATAGGGTTTTACGGTTTTGTCGAGTTTCACTACGGGCACCAAAATAAGGTACTGTGCAAAATTTATTCTAATACTTTAATTAAAATTACTAGAATGAAAAATCGTAAGCTCTTTTTACTTAAATGTAGGAAAGAGGGAGTTTTCCCTCGTCATATAATTGAACCTTTAAAAAGAGCGTACGATATGTCATGTCACAAAATTGACAGATACGTATCAGATTTTGCTAATAAAATTCTTTCATATGAAATAGAGGTAACTTTCAAAGTTCTTGCCAAATTAACTTGGAAATTAGATTATACCTTAGGTCAGTTAAGTAATTTTCTTGATAATATCACATTGACTAATTTTCTAAATTTTGAAAATCAAAAAAATGAAAGGTATTTTAATAAAATTCGATTAACACAGATTAAAAAGTTAGATAATCTTATTTCTATTAGAGATAAAAATTTTTACATTAAATTTGATCAAAATATAATAAATAAGTGGCTTGTAAATTATACAAAAACTGAGATTCCGTCAAATTTAAAATACATTTTCGCTTTAGGCAAAAAATTTTCATTACCTTATTTTCATAAACAACAAGTAGATTTCTTAAAAGTATTAAGTAGCTTAGAGTTTGGTATTAAATCTTTAGATTCACCTTCAAAAATACAAATAAGAAATAAATTTTGTTCTAATTTTTTAAATTATATTAGAAATATTGATAAAACTTTTGAAAAATCAAAGTATAAGATTCTTATTAGAGATGTTTTGTCTTGTAAAAAATTTCTTAAAGATAATCCTAATATTATTGTTACTACAGCTGATAAAAGCAATGTAACTGTTTTAATTGATAAAACTGATTATTTTTCAAAAGTTCAAACTATGCTGTCTGATAATAATACATATGTAGAATTAGCTAACGATCCCACCGAATCTTATCAACGTAAAACTTTCAGTATTATTAATAAGATAGAGAAATCCGTTGAAATTAGTAATATTGTTGCTAAATCTCTTAAAGTACAACATCCCATATTTCCTAAATTATACTGCATTCCAAAAATTCATAAACCTAATACACCTCTTCGTCCTATAGTTTCCACTATTGGTTCTTCTCCATATTTCTTATCTAAATTTATTTCAAAAATCATTACTCAGGTTACTAGTAAATCAGAATATTTTATAAAAAATTCTTTTGAACTCGTAGAAAAATTAAAACAAATAACTGTACCAAATAATTGCATTATAATTTCTTTAGATGTTATTTCTTTATTTACTAACATTCCTAAAGATTTAGCTTTAAAAAGTATAAATGATAGGTGGTTAGAGATTAAAGATTTTACTGATATTTCCAAAGGTAACTTTTTAGAAATAGTTGATTTATGTTTTGAAACATCTTATTTTGCTTTCAATGATAAATTTTATAAACAGATTTTTGGTACAGCAATGGGTTCTCCTTTATCTCCGGCTTTAGCTGAAATTGTTATGCAAGAACTAGAAAAATCTGTTATTAACTCTTTATCATTCGATTTAACGTTATATTTTCGTTATGTAGATGACATTTTATTGATTTTGCCTTCTGATAAGGTAGATTTTGTTTTAAATAAATTTAATTCTTTTCATAATAGATTACAATTTACAGTAGAAAAAGAAAATAATAATTCATTGAGTTTTCTTGATGTAAATATTATCAGACAGAATGATAAATTAATTACTAATTGGTTTCATAAACCTACCTGGTCAGGTAGGTACATAAATTTTCACTCGTACACACCTAAAAATTATAAAATTGCAACTATTATTTCATTAACTGATCGAGCTATTTTACTTTCTGATAAAGTTTTCATTTATGATAACTTAAATTTAATAAAGAAAACTCTTATTCAAAATTCTTATCCAATAAATCTTATTGAATCCGTAATTAAAAATCGTATTAAATACTTACAAAATTCAAATGTCTCTAAAAACATTAGACAAACTTCGAATCATAAATACATATCTTTGCCTTATATTGAACCATTACACAATACATTTAAACACATTTTCAAAAAACATAATTTAATTTTAGCCAGTAAATCTGTGAATAATTTAAATTTAATTTTTTCGAATTTAAAAACCAAAATACCGAAATTAAAACAACCTAACGTGGTTTATGAAATCAAATGTTCAAATTGTAATTCTGTTTATATAGGTGAAACGAGCCAAAATTTAAAAAAACGTTTAGACCAACATAAATATCATATTCAAAAAAATAATCAAAATCATTCAATGCTTGTAGAGCATTCATTAGTAAATAATCATAATTTTGATTTTGATAATACTGACATTTTGTACAGTGAATCTAATATTTTTAAAAGACGTTTCATAGAAATGTGTAAAATTAAAATGTCTGGAAATTCTATTAATAAACGTACGGACTTTGAAAATTTAAATGACATATTTTGTAGTTTTCTGGACTCTTTAAACAAGATATAGATCTGTCAATTAATTAATTATATATATATATAAATTTAAAAAAAAAAAAAAAAAAGTAGCTTTAATTAGTTCTCGTTACTTTTATTCCGAACAACTCGTAGTTTAGTTTAAAAATCATGTTACCTTTTCGTTTCTCTTGACGACTTGTTTCTCTTGACAACTTGTTTATTTACTTTTTTTCACTCCTGACGAAGCTATAAATCTATAGCGAAACGTTGAGTGTGTTTCCCTTCATTTTTCTGTCCGGTTTGAGATTAAAAAAACTTTGTACTTACTATTTTCATCGGACAAGAACAAACTTCAATTATGGATATCAGAAACATAGGGTTTTACGGTTTTGTCGAGTTTCACTACGGGCACCAAAATAAGGTACTGTGCAAAATTTATTCTAATACTTTAATTAAAATTACTAGAATGAAAAATCGTAAGCTCTTTTTACTTAAATGTAGGAAAGAGGGAGTTTTCCCTCGTCATATAATTGAACCTTTAAAAAGAGCGTACGATATGTCATGTCACAAAATTGACAGATACGTATCAGATTTTGCTAATAAAATTCTTTCATATGAAATAGAGGTAACTTTCAAAGTTCTTGCCAAATTAACTTGGAAATTAGATTATACCTTAGGTCAGTTAAGTAATTTTCTTGATAATATCACATTGACTAATTTTCTAAATTTTGAAAATCAAAAAAATGAAAGGTATTTTAATAAAATTCGATTAACACAGATTAAAAAGTTAGATAATCTTATTTCTATTAGAGATAAAAATTTTTACATTAAATTTGATCAAAATATAATAAATAAGTGGCTTGTAAATTATACAAAAACTGAGATTCCGTCAAATTTAAAATACATTTTCGCTTTAGGCAAAAAATTTTCATTACCTTATTTTCATAAACAACAAGTAGATTTCTTAAAAGTATTAAGTAGCTTAGAGTTTGGTATTAAATCTTTAGATTCACCTTCAAAAATACAAATAAGAAATAAATTTTGTTCTAATTTTTTAAATTATATTAGAAATATTGATAAAACTTTTGAAAAATCAAAGTATAAGATTCTTATTAGAGATGTTTTGTCTTGTAAAAACGTTGAGTGTGTTTCCCTTCATTTTTCTGTCCGGTTTGAGATTAAAAAAACTTTGTACTTACTATTTTCATCGGACAAGAACAAACTTCAATTAATAATAATAATAATAATAATAAGTACATATATTCTTGAATGTTGTTCTTTTCTAGAAAACGATGAATCGAAATATTTTTTTGGCTACACTGTATAGGAATCATGTACTCGGCAACTTTTTTAAATGTCACGATGAATTTTTTTTTTGCAAAGTATGACAGAACATCCTTTTCCCTTTTCAACAACATAAAATTTTTATATTCTTAAATTTTTGTTTTCTTAATTTTTTATATTCTTACATAAGAAAATTTTCTACAAAACTCCTAAAAACCTACCTACATAACTTACCATTAAAGCTGCGGTTTCCTAGGAGGGTCGGTCGAGCTAAAACTAACCGCGACCGATGGCGATGTCCGCTCTGTTTATAAACAATAAAAACCGAGCGATGTCTACGAAACCATCCATCATTTAATTTTTCGCTTTTGGTTAGATCGAACGTCGGTCGCGGTCATTTTGCAGCCCGATCGAATCTCCTAGGAAACCGCAGCTTTATTAGTAAGTTATGTAGGTGGGTTTTTTGGAGTTTTGTCAAAAATTTTCTTATGCAAGGATACAAAAATTTTATATGGTTGAAAAGGGAAAAGGTTATCATGTCTATTTTGCAAGAAAAATTTCATGGTGCCATTTTAAAAAATTGTCGATGACATCCTGACTGAACATGTTGAGGATAAATTTGTCTAAACATTAATCAACTTTCTTTAGTTGATTACTGGTTGGAGCCGTGTCACACTATTTTCTTCTACTGATGATGTTTTGGTTTTCAGAACCAGCAGAAAAACTTCTTTAGGGCTGCTGCTGGTCTTGCTGCAATCTCGACGACTAGAGAAGTTGCAGCAAGGCCAGCAGCGACGACTCGTACATACGAATTTGGGTAGGTGCGCTACGTAATGTTTTTTCCCTGTTCGTGTGAGTTAGACGAAGCATGCGCTCTGGGAGTATGTCTGCCACCTACCCAAATATGTTATGCACGAGCCATCGCTGAAGGCCAGTAGCAGCAGCAAGGCCACCACCAGCAACAGCCCTGAGGAAGTTCTTTTGCAATGAAGAACGAAACTTTAGACAACAACTTCGACGTGCGCATACTTTTGACGGTCTCGAACTAGTCAAAAACTGTTGCTGGAACAGACCTTTTATTTAATCGATTTATTTACTTTTTTTAAAGTTATATTCCTATCAGTAGCGATTGTTTAAACATTGACCAACGATTCGGAAATATCCAAGCCGACAGTTGTTTAGTGTTCGCTTAAAATTAAATCGTTTACTGCCCTGTTAAGCATAGAAGTCGTATCTACATTTCGCACAGTTGCCGTCATAACGTCTACATGCTTGGCTTATTACGTGTATATGGCTAAGATGTTAAATGAGATGCATCTCCTGGACAAGCGGTTAAACAATATTTGGTACCACGAACGTTTTCTTGATTTTAAAAAACTTTTTAGTTCTAAATTAGCACTTGCTAAGCACACATATAATTCACGTAGAATATTCGAATCAACTATATTGCCACAGAATGTTGGAAAATTATTAATGAAGATCGTGTTGGAGCAAACCAAAAGATATGCTTATTGAACACTTCAGATAACATTGTGCACAAAGAACAGTTGATTTCTAACATTTTTAATCGTCATTTTGTGAATTTAGCTCAAAATCAGAACTTTTTAGATACACCTACTTTAATCTCTCAAATCGACGAGTCAATGAATAAATGTTCTTAATTAATGAAAAATGTAAGAAAAGTGCCGGTATAGATGACATCCCTGGAAATATATTGAAAACTGTCTCTGACTTGATTTCATATCCTTTAATTATGTTGATTAATGAATTCTTTCAAAGTGGTCAATATCTCGATGCACTTAAAATTTCTAAAATCGTGCCAGTATTCAAATATAAAGGCAGCCGTTTAAACGAAGCCAACTGCAGACCTATCGCACTACAATGCCAATTTGCTAAAATTTTTGAGAAAATATTTTATAAAAGATTATTTACGTTTATTAACAAGTATCATATATTATCTGACACACAGAATGGATTCCGGAAGGGCAAATCAACAATATCGGCAATTACGGATGCTTGTAACTACATTCTGAATGAATTAAACAGTAAAAGCAAAATGTATGTATTGTTTTGTGATCTTAGTAGTGCATTCGACAGTGTCAACCATGACATTTGATGTTACAAACTTGAATCATTTGGAGTAAGAGGAAAGGCTAACGACTGGATTAAATCTTAAATAACCGGAAGATCACAACGAGTGGCAATTCGAAATCATTTGTCCACATTATCAGAAACAATAGTAGGAGTTCCACAGGATTCTATATTGGGGCCAATTCTGTTCATTATTTTTATTAACGACTTTCCTCAGAAATGTCCATCTCCATCTAAAGCTATTATCTATGCAGACGATACCAGTTTCATAATTTCTGCGAACGAAACTCAGGAATCCATTATTAAAACAAATAATACACTGCGGGAAATTAAACAGTGGTGCTCGTCCAACAGCCTCGTGTTAAATGCTACCAAGAGTCAAGTGATGCCTTTAGTAACGAAAAACGCAACAGTCGATACTTCTCCTCTCATAAAATGCGATACGACGTCAATTGTATGTGTTTCTTCTTTTAAGTTCCTGGGAGTATTTATGGACAATAAGCTGACTTGGAAGCAACATGTTGAATACCTGGAACAAAAACTTAGTGGTCACGTCTTCATAATTTACAGACTGCGTAACACGTTAGTTTGGAAGTATTAAAAACAATGTATTACGGCTTGGTGCACTCCAATCTATCGTATGGCATTACGTTTTGGGGTTGCTATAAATGTTTTCAGACTGCAAAAGAAGATTGTTCGTTTAATCGCGGGTGTGCGTCCTAGTGATAGCTGTAGGAACCTCTTTGTACGCCACAATATTTTAACTGTTCCATCACTATATATTTATGTAACTACTTTGTATGCGTTGACAATTGAACAAGATGCGGAACGAAATCGTGATTATCACAGTTATGATACTAGAAATAGTGAAAATATTCGCTTACCTTGTAACCGTCTGACTATTGGATAAAGCGGACCTACATTTATGGGTTACTTATTTTTAAACAAAATTAAAATGTTATGGGGTGGAAGTATACCTATTCGGCATAAATGTTTTAAGTTTAAATTGAGACAGTTCTTAAGCTCCGCAGCTTATTATTCTGTACAGGAATTTTTGAATTTGTAACTCTTGTAATTACAGTCACTTTTACTTTTTACAGTTCCTTTTGTTCTACGTTGTAAGTTGATTTTCTTTCCTTTTCTACATGTAATTTAAATTGAATTAAATTATTAAT
Source organism: Prosopocoilus inquinatus (assembly GCA_036172665.1). NCBI lineage: Eukaryota > Metazoa > Arthropoda > Insecta > Coleoptera > Lucanidae > Prosopocoilus > Prosopocoilus inquinatus. Next base: position 52,049,292 of record CM069870.1, read on the forward strand.
TTCAATTGTTTTGAACTGACATATCTATTGTCCATGAGTATCTCTTTTATGTACTCTGGCAATTTGATAAATAAAATTATTATTATTATTATTATTACATTACCTACATGTTTTGGCTTATTAGATTATGCTTTTAGCACCTTTATCAAATGTTAAATTCAATTCAATTCAAATACTTGGAAACAAAAAGAAATCATTAGGTGATAAATCAGGTGAATATGGACAATGAGTCATTAATTAAACATTTTTGTTGGACAAAAAATCAACTGTTTGACGGGCCGAGTGAGAGCTGGCGTTGTCATCATGGACAATAATTCGTCGATTTCGAATGTTTCTTCTTATTTGATCGATGACTTCCGGCAAACAAATTGTAGTATACCAATCAGCCTTCACGGTTTTTCGATCCTCTAAAGCCACGGTTGCTACATGTCCAGTTAAACCAAAGAAACAAGCAATCATTTGCTTCGCAGCACTGCGTGAACGGACAACTTTGTTGGTTTTGGTTCATTTTGAAATACCCAAACGTTACGAATAGATCCACGTTTCGTCACCAGTAACGACGTTATAAACTAAATTTGAACGACCTCCATTGAATTTCTTGAGCATTTCTTCGCACCATTTGACAAGACCCTGCTTTTGCGCTTCTGTTAAATTGTGTGGGATTCAACGACTGCAAAGCTTTCGTACGTTCAAATTATCATGCAAAATCTGGTGTATTGCTTTCATGTCAATGCGTAAGGATGCTTAAATCTCACGGTACGTCACATGTCGATCTCGCTCAAGGATTTCACGCACAGCATCTACATTAGTGGCAACAACAGATGTTGATGGACGACCTTCACGAAATTCGTCACTGAGAGAGGTACGTCCACGCTGAAATTCTGCAAACCAATTATAAACACTGTTCTTTGATGGTGCTTCATCTCCAAAAGCCAAATGAAGCCGATTGAGGCATTGTTTCGGCGTTAGACCATGGCACGAAAGTTTTCACGCGAGATTTCCATGTTTACACAAAATTACTTTTTCTCAAATGCTGTATAAACAAAACTAGTTCACTTGGATAGGAACGGTCAATAGAATTATAGGCGAAGAACGTCAAATTTTTCAAATATGACAGTTGATAAACGCTAACAATTCTAGACCTACTAGATTCCAGAAAATTTTCCAGCAGCCCACGTATCAAAAAAAATCTGACATGGCCTATTCCGAATGTCAAAAGATTGTAATGTGTAGCACCTTCTTATTTGCATACAAGGTACAACTCTACATTTAAAGTGTACACGCTAACAACACTATTGACGATTCACACTTTTCTTGAAGTACCGACTCAGTAGTAGACGTCGAGCAACAGTTCGTCTATTACGGCGCAGCTATTGAACGACACTTTTAACTGCACATTTTTTTATTGAAGTCCACTCCGGTTCAACTATGTTTGCTCAATCCGGATCCGCCTTTATAAATACAATAAGATGTTCTCTGGGCAATGGCGTAATAATCGAGGGTGTAGTGGACACGGATCCGTATGAGCCAAGGTGCCCATCTGGGGCGGCCGGTTCATAAGGTTCACGGTTGCACACACGCCTCCGCGCCTGCTGCATTAAATTTGACCCGCGGGAGTTATATTGTCGTTCATTCTTAGTGAGAATTAAACAGAGTTAACTCTAAAGCAACTACGTTGTCTAAATCCGTCTTGATTCGGAACACGGGTTAATAACCATAAAACACAGACAACAATTTTCTGGCTTCTTATGGAACTGATAAGTTTCTAGGACGAATAGTTCATAACCAGAGGGCGGAACTTCGAGGCCTTTTCCTAATCCTAATGGTAACACTGTATTTATAACGCTTCATTGTGTTGATCTATTAGAAGAAGACTTCAAAGTTCTGCTGTCTGGTTATGAATCATCCGTCCTAGAAAGTGACAATTTCCACAAGAATTAGGAAAATTGTTATTGGCTGTCTACGATGAAAAAATAAATTTAATTTTACGAATAAACAATCTTCTCGGTTTTTTTCGTACCTCCGTGTACCTAGTAGAATTTTGAATGTGTAGAGATAGATGTTTCTTCAGGTATTATAGGAATACTCTAAGATTTGCTTTCAACTCAACTACCTATGATCAGTACCATAAAAATTACTTTTTTGTGTCTAATTTTTCAAGATTTCAGATGTCAAGATTTCATATGACAAGATTTCATATTTGAGGTCTCATAATGATTCTGAATAGCTTTTCCGAATAATGTTACAGCATATCTTAAAAAAGAAAGACATTTTACTCTTATGTCGAATTCAATCTTTTTTTTTTCTCGGTATATGATAAGAGCGGTATATGATAAGAGGTTGAGAGAAATCAAAAATAAAGAAAGTTTCCATGTTGTCCGTTTGCCTGCGACATATATAATGTTCAGCAGATATGGTCACATTGTGTAATAAAAATGTAATCTCATTCAAAATTCAAAAAAATTCGTTGGTGGTTTCATGTTTCACAAAAGCCGGCGGATTTTTCTCCTTCCTGGGCTTCTTGAGCTTTAGGCTGTTGGTGTTGCTTTGAGTGAGTGAGTGAGTGAGTTTCATTTTTGGAGTCTAATTCGGATTGGGAATTTTTTTCACCTTCGTCGTCTGATTGGAAGTTTTTCTTGTCTTCACACTGGCTTCCGTCAATCGATAAATCATTCTTGTATCTTCATCGGCCAGTTCATCACGATTACCCTTATCAGATTTGTTGTCTTCTTTCTGCTTGGCGGTGCACTTTGGTGGATACACAAGGTCAATACAACAAATTAAAAAAATCAATCCGAGCAAAGCTCCAAGGAAGTTGGTGGCAGCGGCAAAGATTAAATAAGGACCCCATGTTTGCAATCCGAAATCTTCCATCAATTTATTGTGAATGTGATGTAAAACTTGCGATAAACGGAAGGACGACCGTCATTTGAATGGAAGTCGGGGATTTTCAGCCGAGTACCGGATCCACCATCATCCATCTTTTTTCTTTCACAAACGTGAGAAACGAGTCCAGGGGATATGATGATATCAACTTGAGCAACTTTATTTCCTATATAATCCGGCCATATAGCGTATTTCTTCCAAACAGGGTCCAAACTCTTACAAGCAAGGAGCATATAATTCGACCATCCATCACCCAGTAAGCATTTCCTTCCAGTTGTGTGTCGATACACATCTGTAGCGGTTGGCGCATAAGAATTTGGGTGGGTAGTCGATGTGCGCTGTATATTGTTTGTTTTCTGTTCATGTGTGTCAGACAAAGCTAGCGCTCAGTGAATCGCGTATGTCTGCTGCCCACCCAAATTCGCATGTACAAACCGCCCACCCAAATTCGCATACATCAGTCACCACTGATACACACTAATAACGTTTTTCACTGGCTGCACCAGTGTGCACTGAGTGTATCTCTATCTCGTTTTATTACATAAAGCTGAACCGAGATGGAGATACACTCAGTGCGCACTGAGTGCAAGAAAGTGCGACCAGTGGAAAACGCTATAACACTACTGTCGGCTATTCATCCTTTCCTTGTACCGCCTCAGGAGTGGACACTGTGGACAGCGTCTGAATCGGCAAATACTAGATATTTGTCTATTTCTTTTCTGGAAATTAAGTCAATGGTGTAAACATAAATTGGCTATCTTCTTTTGTTTTCAAGTTAAAGACAAAAGTTTTCGTTTTCGGTTTTCGGTCATATCTCGTTTATTTCTAGAGATATTAAAGAACTGCTTGAACATTATTTATTGTTAGGACACTATTTGGAATACAATTCAGTGGTGTAGCTAGGTGTATATAAATTTAGTACAGATAAATGCTAGGAGCCTAAGAAATACAAAACTTAATCTTGAAGCAATGCTACATAATTTCAAGAACCCGCATTTTGTAAGTGTGTGTGAACATTGGTTAAGAGATGACGAATGGGAAAACTTTAAAATTGAAGGTTACTATGCGGTAAACTATTATTCAAGAAAAGCAGGCATCGGAGGAGGTACAGTAATATTTTCTCGGATAGATCTTAGCGCGAACCCTATCAATAGTCAAGTGCAATATGAGGACCAGAACTTCGAGTACACTTGCATTAGTTTTAAGCTTGGTAATGCAAATTGTATTCTCTTGTCGCTTTATAGGTCTCCAACAGGAGATCTTCAAATTTTCGGTGATAGATTAGATCAATTGCTAAATATTCTTTATGACAGTAAGAAGACTATTTTTGTATGCAGTGATTTTAACATAAACTTTTTAAACAACTCAAGGGAGCGATCAGATTTAATGGGCATCATGAAATCGTTTGGCCTAAGTCAATTAAATCATAGTCCTACCAGAAATGAAACTACGTTACTAGATAATGGGTTTACAAATTACGAGCGATGTCAATCAAAGGTAATTTTTACGGAATTTTCAGATCATCATTCGGTTCTTATTAATATCCCGGTTGTTAGTGGATGTACGAAAGAAGTTGAAAAAGTTATTGTTAAAAGATCTTTCTCAAAGCATAATTGTGCGTCATTTTATAATGCGCTACTTTTAGAGGACTGGTCTACGGTGTTTAATGCTAAGTGTGTTAACTCTAAGTACAACGTTTTTATATCTATTTTTAAGTATCATATGGACGGTGCTTTTCCAAAACATACTAGATCGGTAAGGAGTGGTAATTTTAAAAGGAAGTGGGTAAATAGTGAACTGACTCAACGTTCTAATCAGCTAAAAGATCTTAATTGGCTATACAAAAAAACTAATGATGAAATGTTATTAACCAAATATAAAGATCTTAAAAAAATATATAACAAAGAATTGCAAGACGCCAAAAAGAAGGCAACTTCTGAGGAGTTAATAAAATCTAGAAATTTCGGTAAAGCTTGCTGGAAGGTCATTAATGCAAATCTCAGAATTAACCGGGTCAAATCCCCTAACCTAAATAATAATGTAGATAAGCCAAATGATCCTCTGATAATTGCAAATAAGTTTAATGACTACTTCTCAAGGAGGTCGGGGTTACCAATATTAGTTCAACGGATGCAAGTGTACTTCCCTTCTTGGTAAACTTTTCTATGTTTTTATCTCCGGTTACCACAGAGGAAGTGCTAATTGTATTACAACAAATTTCTGTCAAAAACTCGGAAGGTCCAGATGGAGTACCCTGTTTTCTGGTAGGTCCTTTTGAAAAGCTGCTTGCCTCTCCCTTAGTCGATATAATTAATTGTTCTTTCAAAACAGGTACGTATCCCGATGAACTGAAAACTGCTAAGATAATACCTGTGTACAAGAAGGGTGATGCATCAAACATTGAAAATTATACAGCCGTCGCTAATTTATCGGTTTTTGCTAAGGTTATCGATAAGCTTATGTACATTCGAATAAAAGGCTTTCTAGAAGAACATAATCTACTAGCGGAAAGTTACCATGGCTTCCGGGAAGGAAGAAACACCACCAGTGCTCTTTTTACAGTCATAGATCATATTATTAATAGTCTGGACAATAAATGCCCTACGGTAGGCATATTTTACGATCTCACGAGAGCCTTCGATGTGTTGGATCACAAGCTGCTACAATGGAAACTAAGTCAACACGGTATAAATGGTCCGATAGTAAATTGGTTCATCTCCTACCTTCATGATCGCAGGCAATTTGTCGAAGTGAAACAGGATACAGAAAGAGTAAAGGATGCGATCTACAGATCGAACTCCATCACTACTAATTCTGGTGTGCCACAGGGTGGAATCCTCTCGCCACTTCTGTTTCTGTTATACAGTAATGATTTGTTAAAAAAACACCAATTATATGGTGAAGGACTGATATAATTATGTCAATACGCGGATGATACAACGACGATTATTAGCACGAAAAATCGATCGGATTTAACAAAAAAGTGTAATGAAATGGCTAAAATAATGAATAACTGGTGTGCAACTAATAATTTACTGCTTAACCCTAACAAGTCGGCAATGGTTCAGTTTTCAATTAAAAATTCTGTTTCCTTGCACGAAAGTATGCTAGTAAAATGCGGCCATAAATCCATACCTGTGCAACAATCCATCAAATTTTTGGGTATTTGGGTTGATTGTAACTTGAACTGGGAGTCCCACATTGACAGTGTAGCGAGTAAATTGAGCAGTTCATGTTTTGCCCTCCTTAACCTGAGAAAAGTGGTGTCTGTTAATGTTCTTTTATTGTACTATAACGCGCATGTCCGCTCTCATCTGGAGTATGGCATAATCATATGGGGTAATTCCAGTCATGTAAATAAACTATTCCTATTACAGAAAAAAATAATAAGATTAATTGCTAATGCAACTTGGAGAGAACATTGTAGACCTCTTTTCTTATAATTCAATGTAATGACAATCTTCTCGCTTTATTTATACAACTTATCATTATTTATCTATGACAACTTAGAAATATTTCCGGCGAATAAGGAAATAAATGTATCTTACAGCACTCGAAACAGTGACAATTTGTGCGTACCTGTTCATCGAACATCCTTTTTGGCAAGGGGCACTGGCTATATGGGAATTCAAATTTTTAACAAATTACCGCTAGAAATCCGATCTAATTTAAATAGAAATTCATTCAAGCGAAATATTAGACATCTATTTCTCAGTACTGCTTACTACTCTCTCGAAGAATTCCTAAATGGCTAGAATCCTCTAGGTACATCACCGCTAAAGTAGTCCGGTTAGTACTAAAATTGGCTATGAGGATGTTTAGTTGTAGTTTCTGGTTATTGTGTTGTTTAAATGTATCGTTGACTTATGTGTTTTTGTACGCCCACATCGGCTTCTTTTTCCATTTTGACGAAGCAATATTCTGTATGAATCCAATTGCAAATAAACATTATTATTATTATTATTATTATTATTATTATTATTATTATTATTATTATTATTATTATTATTATTATATTTAGTTAAATTTTAGAGTGATAACATAAAGTTATATTTTTTTAAATAGAAATCAATAGTAGGCAAGTTTTCAAAAATATATACATAGGCTGGCTACAATACGTTGCCGGTTTTTTGCTTTATTGAATTTTATCGAGCGTTCAAATATTTTCAAATATTTTCGCTGCTTAATTTCGTATTCGCGTTAATTTACAAAATTCCATTTTATCATTTTCATCACGTTTCACGGAAAATTTTATGTTTTAAACTATGTATTATTAAAACATGGTATGACTAAAAATTTATAGAAAAATTGTTTTCAATCATTAAACGGTCAAAATTGCACGAACACTCAACGTTTCAATATCGGTTGATAGCTTCGTTAGGAAAAAACGTTCAACGTTCGTGTAATTTTCACAGTGTTTGTTTCAAGATTGAAAACAATTTTCATACAATTTTTATCAGACAAGAAATTACTTCAATAAAAATTTATAATTGCAGTTGTCTCTTATCCGATAAAATATGTGAAAGAAAATAGTTTTTAATCTTGAAAACGGACGCTGTGAAATCGCAAGGAACACGCAACGTTTCGCTATCACTTAATAGCTTCGTCAGGAGTGAAAAAATGTAAATAAACAAATTGTCAAGAGAAACGAAAAGATAACATGATTTTAAACTAAGATACGAGTTGTCCGGAGAAGCATAAAGGTAATAATAACTAAATTAGAACTAAATTAAGTTTTCTTTTTTTTTTCGTTTCTCTGGAGTTATATTTTACTAAAAACACAAAAAAGAAAAACAAACACACAAATTGTAAAATATAAGCAAAACTGAACACTTATCAAACTAAATTTGCGTGTATTCATAATTAACAAAAACAAAGAAGCTTTTGCCAGATCGGTCGCGATAGTTGTTACATTTCTCAAAAGGAATTTTGTAAAATAACGCGAATATGAAATTCTTCACGCGGCCAAAACTCTTTGAAAACTTGAAAGTTCGTTAATATTTAATAAAAACTAAAAACAAAACGTCGACACTGTATTGAATCCAGCCTACTGAAACTAGGGTACGCAAGGATAATAATAAAAATGGCAGTTTTTCCTATTAATTATAAGAAATAAATCCAATAAAGTATATATATTTGCAATTAGAAAAAAAAATCTCTATTTAATGATGGAATTGTCTACCATGATTTCCATTTCAAAAAATATAAATGTATGCTATAATTCGAAAATTTAACTAATTATTAAAAAAACTAACTACATCATTGAATTGTATTCAAAAAAGTGTCCCAATATTGTTCAAGCAGTTTTTTAATATCTCTGGAAATAAACGAGATATGACTGAAAAACGAAAAGTCGAAAATTGCAATTTTTCCTTATAACAGGAAAACGAAAGGAGAAAGCTAGTTTTTGTTTACACTATTGACTTAATCTCCAAAAAAGAGATCAAGACTTGGTCACTGGTTTTTGTCTATCTCTTATAGTTACGGAGATGCCCATAAGAGGCATAAAAATTGATCCACGCTGTACACGTGAACGTCGCCTTTAAATTAAATCAATCAGACTTTTGTAAATTCTCGCCTATTAAGAAGAAATATCCAGTTTTATTAGTAATAAAATATAAAATGAAAATAATAATAATAAAGCAATGCTATTTTTGTTCTACTGCTTAGAGCTTAAATGTTTCAACGTAACCCTGACTTTAGGGGACTGAAATTAATCATAAGTAATTATTTTAGCTATTACTCTTGCATTATACAGGTTGCTGTATTTTGAAACGCAACATAGGAAATCCCATGTTAATTTAAAGGTGCTTGTTTATTGGCTTCTATAATTATTTTGCAGCAAAATTCCATGTAGGTTTTTTAAAGTACCCTTCGAGATGAATATGTCTGTGAAGTTTGACAATTTTTCATAGGCTGAATTTTAAGATATTTAAAAAGGATTCTGCAACTATACTCGATTTATACCCAAGTTTTTGAAAATGATTGATAGAAAAAGCTTTTCCAATAATTTATTTTAACATTTACTGTTCAAGGCCGTGCCGATAATTTGGTATAAATCGAATTTCGTTACTGATCTTTTTTAAATATCTTGAATCTGAGCAAATGAAAAATTCTCAAACTTCACGGACATATTCATCTTGAAGAGCAGTTTAGAAAACGTAAATGGAATTTTACTGTAAAATAATTAGGGAAGCCAATATTCGAGCACCTTTAAATGACACGGGATATCCTAGCTTGTGTTTCAAAACGCAGCATCCTGTATACCCAATTGTTAAGTGCTTTGAGATATATCTGAACACAACAAATTATTGCAGTAGTCACTGCGTAGTCAAAAATTCACAAAAATCTTATGATATACTTTTAAAAAGGAACGATAGACGATAAAATGCTATTTGCCTAAAAACGACTGATGCACGATTTCTGCACCTCCTGATAAATTTATCTGCCAGGTATTATCCTTGGAAACCATTGCATCGATAATAGTTTCCGAGGATACTACTTAGCAGATAAATTTATCCGTAGGTGAAGAAATCGGGTCTTAGTCAAGTACTATTTGCCCAGGAAAATAGCGTTTAAATATAAATAGGTTTTAAAAAACTATTTGCCTAGGAAAATGCCTTTTTCCTAAAAAAAAACATTTATCTGCGACATATCCATAATTAGAGAACGTTATCACTTCTAGAAAATTTTTCAGCTTTAAATATCGAAACTGTGGGCGCTCAGTGATAAGTTTGTACTTTACATGAAAAGGCTCCCAGATTAAAGCACACCTAAATGTTTAGCCGAACCGAAATCTTTAATTTCTCTAGGCACGAAGCCAAGTAATCTTAATGGCTCAAGTACCTTAGTTTGTACATGTTTATTAAAGTTAAGTTTGATGTCAAAAATCACTCCTCTATCTTTCTATATTGAGATTCTTTCTGAGGAAATATTATTAATTCAGTGGTTATACAGTGCTAATCTAAAGTGCCTTCCCCCGTGTTAATTTTGGAACCAAATAAGATAGAAAATTCAGGCAAAAACCAAATCAAAGTAAAAAGAAAATCCTAATTCCTGAGATAAAATTATTTTAGAATATCCGCTAGGTGGCGCTGCGCGCACTATAAACTTTAAATAGCGTGGTGGCTTAAATGACATATAATTTTAAAGAAGCTCTAATGCTACATTGAATGACTGTCTGAATCTTATTTCGTTCAAAATTTAATAGGGAGGGAAGGAACTTTAGACTAGCACTGTATTTTACAGAGTTTGTGACTCTACGACAGGTCATAATTTTACATTTAGTGAAGTTAAAGAGCAGTCTATGTAGAATTGCTAGACCAAGTTACAAAATTTCAAGACGTCCTACAATAATTCACGATCATGTAATGAGTTGACTTGATGAAAAATGTATCAACTGACAGAGCATCTACTTGTTCTGATACAGTTTAGTCTTCTTTATAACAATGACGTAATTATTATAAAGAAGAAAAAGAAGCGGTCCCAAATTACTACCTTGCGGTACGCTCGAATAGGTAAAAACATTTTAGAAACCAAAGATTTCCTACCAGAAAGATAACTTTCTGGTAAATAATGTATAAATACAATACGCCGGGATTCAGAATTTATTGTTTTCAGAATTTATTGTCTTCCGATACTTTCAGGATGTATAGAACATAAATATAAGGTTACCTTTTTACGCCATTTTTTTTCCAAAAGTGAATATATTTCATCCTTAAATATCTGCAGATCTGGCGTTTAGAAGAAACAGGCATTTGAAGTTTTAGAATCTCCAAACATGACAAAAATACGCATAATTATTGAAAACAATCAGATTCTCCCTCCTTTTTAAGGGTTAGTTTGAGGAGGAATTTTTAGTATTTCATCCTTAACTATTTTTTCATATTCCATCAGAAATTTGAAGAGTCAAATATAAAAACCGAAATCTTACAGCCACGCCTTCTGTCAAAACTTTTTTAAGCGCAACTTAAATGAATCGTTTTGCTAAAACAAAATAAGCACGAACTATTATTACTAAAATTTATATTAAACGTTAAAACTACTAGTGAGATTTTGTATATAAATCAAACGTCAGTCATATTTACATTACTAAAACGACCTGCTCGGATTTTATTGTGTGCTACTATACTCTGAATGTTTATTTCAAAATGATATTTGTATTTAGCACTTTGAATGTTTATTCGAAAATGATTTTTACAATACAACACAAGGCTTTTATTACGGAGTCATACTGTAAGTAAGTCGATCTAATAGCAGCCTATGCTGATTGAGTGATATAATCTAATAAGTATAAGCTTATAGTCTCAGCTTATACTGCGTGTCACTATATTCCGTGGACATACGTAGCTTAACCACACATTCCTGAACTCAAAATAAAATTATTTAACCGAACTTATTTGTATCCGAAACTGCTTCACCAAACCGGAATTTTCTTTACAGCTTTTAAGGAAAAAGTTATTTTCTTATAACAAGAGAACACCTGAACTAATTTGGATGATATCGGGATGAAGTCCCTCAGGAAAATAAGTCATATTTACAGGCGGTTTTAGTTACTTGCAGTGAACAGGGTTTCCACAACATATACCTTACTATAACTTACTTGAGGTTAGTAAGATTACTTTAGTCTTTAGTCATGGAGGTTAAGTACTGGAGGAGTAAAGTGCGCTCCATTCTCTCCAACTCTCTGACTTTAGTTAATAAATTTTTAGAAAGAAGCATTCGACAGGAAACTTTTTCGTGTCTTTGTAATTCTTAGTATTTCTTACGATTTAACCACAAAATCAAAGTGGCTGAAACATATTTTATTCAAAACAGGTATACCTTACTGCCGTTTACGTCTTTAATTTATTTATTTTCAGAGAAAGTCATTAATTAGTAACTATAACAGGCATTTCATCTTTAAAATAACATGTGATTTCCGATGTTGCGTTCATCAATGTAGAACCCTGTACGTGTACGAGACGTGTAAATTTGAAAACACGCTTGGTAAATAATTACCTAAACGATTTGAAAAATTGGGATATATGGTATTTGAGAAAATGTTAAGGTTGTCCGGAAGGCAAAAATCAAATAAATTTAGAAGTTTCGCAGGCAAGACTGCACATAAAAATTAAGTGATGTATGATTTTGCCTGTAGAAATATAAATATACGCTAAAAATAACGTTTGTGTATTATGAATTCAGAAAATTATATCGCTGATCATCGATTAAATTAAAATCGAACTACTATTTTACGTGGTTCGCGGAAGTGGAACGTTTAGGTTTAGAAACATACCAGACAAAATTATGACGAAACGCTAATACGAATTTAGAAGTGAAAAAATGCGTTTCAAGAAATTATAAAATCGTATTACTAACTACATGCATACATACCAAAATACTTTCATTTCTCTCAGAAATCAGAAGAAATCGATCCAATTAGAGCATAATTCTTATTTATTTGATTATTAATGAAAATGAAATTGAAAATATGTCCTTGACTTCTAGCTTCTCTTTGAGGACAAAATTTATGTTTTGAATTGATTCAAACTATTTAAAAATTTATTTTTTGAAAGCTGAAAGAAATTGTATTTACGACATGAAAAGAACTGAACTGTATAACAATCCATCCTACACAAACACGACGTAATTAAGGTAAGGTTGATGTAATAATGTTAATGACCAATTCGCCGCGTCTCTGCATTCTATATGTATAAACACTCAACTTTTTCAGAATTAAACAATTATTATTTTGAGATATTCGGAGGGTTAAACAAGTTATTCTCGAAAAGAATAAAGTCAGCCTGTATAAGGAGATTAGAAACATACAGGTTGTGTTTCATGATATTGTTATACATGGCAATAAGTGTGAGACACATTTCTGCCTTATCGTATACCACCGTGCTAAATAAAATAAAGATAATGAGACAGCAAAGAAAAACTGGTACCCGAATTCGATAGAATTCTTACCGGGCTCTATAATAAACACCTCAAGAAGAAGGGAATGTATCTGCAGATCTGGCGTTTAGAAGAAACAGGCATTTGAAGTTTTAGAACCTCCAAACATGACAAAAATACGCATAATTATTGAAAACAATCTACAAATTTATTAAATATTAATATAAGTTAAATTGGATAATTTACAAATTAGTTATTAATATGCTATTATTATTAATGATGTCTAACACATAACAAAATTACAGCATACACACATCATACAGTGTTTTTATTTTATTCTGCAACATATTCCTATGTTGCATTATAAAATAATCATATCAAAGTATTGTAAATCTGGGCAATCAACATAACACTCGTGGTTGTTTATTCTCAATCTGTCATAATGACTGATGATTAACGAACTTCAAATAGATAGACTCGGCATTGAACTATGTTTGGACGCTGTATTTTGAAGGCAACATGTATATGGGCGAAACGGATGAGACGTAAGAGGCGGTACTCCCTTGAGCAGTGTTCGTAAGGCGATACATGAGGTTCACTTTAGCACTGAAAGGAGTACATAAGCTTCAGTTTTGCACCGAAATCCTGCACTCCTCTGCACGCCTTACAAGACATCGTTTTTCTTCGTCTATATCTTTTATGGTCGAAAACGATGATGTTTTATGTGACAGATTTTATTGTAATTCGGGTGCACTGTGTGCACTGAGTGTGTCTTCATCTCGTTTTAATCTCATGGAATAAAATGAGATGAAGATACAGTCAGTGCACATAGTGCACCCCAATCGAAAATACCGTATGAGAAATTAAGTAATTTGTAAAAATTAAAACTATTTTAGTAAGTTTGTTCATAGAGAGTTTCTGGCTGGCTGGTCAAGATGATTAGCTCATGGGTATCGTTCAGGAAATTCTGCATTAAGAAAGTTCATCCTAGAATGAGATGGAGCACCATCTTGCTGATATCAGGCATCCTGTTGATGCCAAGGGCTTTCAAATTTGCTATGTTTGAGGAACTATTAAGTTACGAAGAAGATTTAAATAAGGAGATTTTAAAATGCCAATAATAAAAAATTGAGCAATCAGTTATTATTCCTAACCAGATGTTTAATTTCTTTCTTGTACTGCATGTGGCTGTGATTTAGTAAATGTATGTTATCTTGTGCTCAGTATCTGTTTAAAAATGCCATACCATGCTTTGATATGATTATTTTAAAAAGCAACGTAGGGATATGTTGCATAATAAGATAAAAACACTATATAATATCTGCAAAGGCAAATCTGTTAAATTGGTTATTTATCTAGGTTAAAATAGAATAATTCATTTCAAATGCATCTTAAGATTCAATTAAAGCAAAATGTTAAGCCGGGCTCAGAGGACTGGTGTACTTGGCCAATATACCAATTTTGGTATACTTGGCAAATGTAATCTTACGAGGGCGGTTTGACGGAAGAGTGACTTTTCAAAGTGTGGCAACATTTTCGTTACGGTGACTTTAGCCGCTTTCCAATTGCCCAAATGAGCTACTCAGAGTTCCTCCGAGCTGATCAAACATGTTCCAATTGCAGGGTGCGGAACGCACTTGAACTGATCCATAACTGATCTTTTTTACTTTCCCCCGTTCCCTCACGCACCTGTATCTATGACTACACATATGTCACCCTTATATGACTGAGGTCCGATTTCACCATCACAGATTAACTTTAAACTTCGCTTTATTTCCATGGTAACAATTGCAAGGATAATTGTTTCTATAGGAATAAATCGGAGCTTAAAGTTAAATTGTGATGGTGAAACCGGGCCTTAGGCTTAATTCTCACACGAGCAGCGCGTCGCGTCGCGTCTAATTTTTACATGTAATTTTTTGACATAAAATGCAGCTGAGTGAGAATTTCTTCATTAAAACCATGGCAACTTTTAGAGGCAGCAAAAGGACTCGACGTGATGCGATGCGACGCGACACGACGCGCTGCCGTGTGAGAATTTAACCTTAAGCAGCGTTCCCATTAAAATTTCGGAAGTGTAGTTAGTATCAGATCAGTTCAGATCATCTCAGGTGCTTGAAAATCGTTATTTGAAAGCGGCTTTTGTCTCTGCCTTCCGCCAAGTTTCTGATATCTTTTGTCAAAATTTCAAACAAATCTGACAGATAGGTTGTGTTTTATACTAATTTAAAGAAAATGGTTTTCGTTGTTTAATAATATGGAGAAAAAAGAATTCCCAGTGTTAATTAAACATTATTTTTTACGTGAAAAAACAATTAAAGATACCTAGGAAAAGTTACATAAATATTATGGTAAGTGTGCTCCGTCCCATGGAATTTGTAAGTGGTTTTTTGCTTTTAAAAGTAGCTATATGAGCACGGATGATGCAGAACGTCCCGAACCGTCATTTACTGTAACTACTCCAGAAATGGTTAATAAAGTCCATGTCCTTGTAAGGAGTAATCGTCGATTGAAAGTACGTGAGATAGCGAACGAAGTAAACATTTCAACCGAACGGGTACACAATATTTTACATGAACATTTAAATACGAAAAAGCTATCCGCGAGATGGGTGCCGCGTTTGCTTAATGATGACTAAATGCAGGCTCGCATGCAAATATCACAAGAATGTTTGGGCATATCCAAGGGAATTTTTCCGTCGATATGTCACGGTAGATGAAACATGGATCCATCATTATACTCCAGAAACAAAAAATTCAATCGAAGCAATGGATTTCTCCTGAGGAACGTGCTCCCGAGAAAGCAAAAACCGTCTTTTCGGCCGATAAGGTCATGGCCACAGTTTTCTGGGATTCCAAAGGTGTTATCTTTATTGATTATTTAAAAAAAGGTAAAACGATAACTGGCCAATATTATGCTGATTTGTTGACACGTTTTAATGTCGAATTTAAAAAGAAACGACCGGATATGTTGATATACGTATAAAGAGAAAAGTCTTATTCCACCCTGACAATGCGCCGTCTCATTCCTCCGCTGTTGCTAGAACAAAATTTGTGGAATTGAGTTACGAATAGCTGCGCCATCCGCCATATTCACCAGACCTAGCTCCCAGTAACTTCTTTTTACTTCCAAATTTAAAAAAATGGCTTGAGGACAAGCGATTTTGAAACCGAAAAGAACTGAACTGTGTAGCAATCCATCCTACACAAACACGAAGTAATTAAGGTAAGGTAGATGTAATAATGTTAATGACCAATTCGCCACGTCTCTGCATTCTATGAGTATAAACACTCAACTTTTTCAGAATGAAACAATTATTATTTTTAGATTTTCGGAGGGTTAAACAAGTTATTCTCGAAAAGAATAAAGCCAGCCTGTATAAAGAGATTAGAACATACAGGTTGTGTTATATGATATTGTTATACGTGGCAATAAGTGTGAGACACATTTCTGCCTTATCGTATACCACCGTGCTAAACAAAATTAAGATAATGAGACAGCAAAGAAAAACTGGTACCCGAACTCGATAGAATTCTTACCGGGCTCTATAATAAACACCTCAAGAAGAAGGGAAAGTATCTGCAGATCTGGCGTTTAGAAGAAACAGGGATTTGAAGCTTTAGAACCTCCAAACATGACAAAAATACGCATAATTATTGAAAACAATCTACAAATTTATTAAATATTAATATAAGTTAAATTGGATAATTTACAAATTAGTTATTAATATGCTATTATTATTAATGATGTCTAACACATAACAAAATTACAGCATACACACATCATACAGTGTTTTTATTTTATTCTGCAACATATTCCTATGTTGCATTATAAAATAATCATATCAAAGTATTGTAAATCTGGGCAATCAACATAACACTCGTGGTTGTTTATTCTCAATCTGTCATAATGACTGATGATTAACGAACTTCAAATAGATAGACTCGGCATTGAACTATGTTTGGACGCTGTATTTTGAAGGCAACATGTATATGGGCGAAACGGATGAGACGTAAGAGGCGGTACTCCCTTGAACAGTGTTCGTAAGGCGATACATGAGGTTCACTTTAGCACTGAAAGGAGTACATATCTTCAGTTTTGCACCGAAATCCTGCACTCCTCTGCACGCCTTACAAACAAGACATCGTTTTTCTTCGTCTATATCTTTTATAGTCGAAAACGATGATTGCCTTATGTGACAGATTTTATTGTAATTCGGGTGCACTGTGTGTACTGAGTGTGTCTTCATTTCGTTTTAATCTCATGGAATAAAATGAGATGAAGATACAGTCAGTGCACATAGCGCACCCCAATCGAAAATACCGTATGAGAAATTAAGTAATTTGTAAAAATTAAAACTATTTTAGTAAGTTTGTTTATAGAGAGTTTCTGGCTGGCTAGTCAAGATTATTAGCTCATGGGTATCGTCATCTTGCTGATATCAGGCATCCTGTTGATGCCAAGGGCTTTCAAATTTGCTATGTTTGAGGAACTATTAAGTTACGAAGAAGATTTAAATAAGGAGATTTTAAAATGCCAATAATAAAAAATTGAGCAATCAGTTATTATTCCTAACCAGATGTTTAATTTCTTTCTTGTACTGCATGTGGCTGTGATTTAGTAAATGTATGTTATCTTGTGCTCAGTATCTGTTTAAAAATGCCATACCATGCTTTGATATGATTATTTTAAAAAGCAACGTAGGGATATGTTGCATAATAAGATAAAAACACTATATAATATCTGCAAAGGCAAATCTGTTAAATTGGTTATTTATCTAGGTTAAAATAGAATAATTCATTTCAAATGCATCTTAAGATTCAATTAAAGCAAAATGTTAAGCCGGGCTCAGAGGACTGGTGTACTTGGCCAATATACCAATTTTGGTATACTTGGCAAATGTAATCTTACGAGGGCGGTTTGACGGAAGAGTGACTTTTCAAAGTGTGGCAACATTTTCGTTACGGTGACTTTAGCCGCTTTCCAATTGCCCAAATGAGCTACTCAGAGTTCCTCCGAGCTGATCAAACATGTTCCAATTGCAGGGTGCGGAACGCACTTGAACTGATCCATAACTGATCTTTTTTACTTTCCCCCGTTCCCTCACGCACCTGTATCTATGACTACACATATGTCACCCTTATATGACTGAGGTCCGATTTCACCATCACAGATTAACTTTAAACTTCGCTTTATTTCCATGGTAACAATTGCAAGGATAATTGTTTCTATAGGAATAAATCGGAGCTTAAAGTTAAATTGTGATGGTGAAACCGGGCCTTAGGCTTAATTCTCACACGAGCAGCGCGTCGCGTCGCGTCTAATTTTTACATGTAATTTTTTGACATAAAATGCAGCTGAGTGAGAATTTCTTCATTAAAACCATGGCAACTTTTAGAGGCAGCAAAAGGACTCGACGTGATGCGATGCGACGCGACACGACGCGCTGCCGTGTGAGAATTTAACCTTAAGCAGCGTTCCCATTAAAATTTCGGAAGTGTAGTTAGTATCAGATCAGTTCAGATCATCTCAGGTGCTTGAAAATCGTTATTTGAAAGCGGCTTTTGTCTCTGCCTTCCGCCAAGTTTCTGATATCTTTTGTCAAAATTTCAAACAAATCTGACAGATAGGTTGTGTTTTATACTAATTTAAAGAAAATGGTTTTCGTTGTTTAATAATATGGAGAAAAAAGAATTCCCAGTGTTAATTAAACATTATTTTTTACGTGAAAAAACAATTAAAGATACCTAGGAAAAGTTACATAAATATTATGGTAAGTGTGCTCCGTCCCATGGAATTTGTAAGTGGTTTTTTGCTTTTAAAAGTAGCTATATGAGCACGGATGATGCAGAACGTCCCGAACCGTCATTTACTGTAACTACTCCAGAAATGGTTAATAAAGTCCATGTCCTTGTAAGGAGTAATCGTCGATTGAAAGTACGTGAGATAGCGAAAGAAGTAAACATTTCAACCGAACGGGTACACAATATTTTACATGAACATTTAAATACGAAAAAGCTATCCGCGAGATGGGTGCCGCGTTTGCTTAATGATGACTAAATGCAGGCTCGCATGCAAATATCACAAGAATGTTTGGGCATATCCAAGGGAATTTTTCCGTCGATATGTCACGGTAGATGAAACATGGATCCATCATTATACTCCAGAAACAAAAAATTCAATCGAAGCAATGGATTTCTCCTGAGGAACGTGCTCCCGAGAAAGCAAAAACCGTCTTTTCGGCCGATAAGGTCATGGCCACAGTTTTCTGGGATTCCAAAGGTGTTATCTTTATTGATTATTTAAAAAAAGGTAAAACGATAACTGGCCAATATTATGCTGATTTGTTGACACGTTTTAATGTCGAATTTAAAAAGAAACGACCGGATATGTTGATATACGTATAAAGAGAAAAGTCTTATTCCACCCTGACAATGCGCCGTCTCATTCCTCCGCTGTTGCTAGAACAAAATTTGTGGAATTGAGTTACGAATAGCTGCGCCATCCGCCATATTCACCAGACCTAGCTCCCAGTAACTTCTTTTTACTTCCAAATTTAAAAAAATGGCTTGAGGACAAGCGATTTTGAAACCGAAAAGAACTGAACTGTGTAGCAATCCATCCTACACAAACACGAAGTAATTAAGGTAAGGTAGATGTAATAATGTTAATGACCAATTCGCCACGTCTCTGCATTCTATGAGTATAAACACTCAACTTTTTCAGAATGAAACAATTATTATTTTTAGATTTTCGGAGGGTTAAACAAGTTATTCTCGAAAAGAATAAAGCCAACCTGTATAAAGAGATTAGAACATACAGGTTGTGTTATATGATATTGTTATACGTGGCAATAAGTGTGAGACACATTTCTGCCTTATCGTATACCACCGTGCTAAACAAAATTAAGATAATGAGACAGCAAAGAAAAACTGGTACCCGAACTCGATAGAATTCTTACCGGGCTCTATAATAAACACCTCAAGAAGAAGGGAAAGTATCTGCAGATCTGGCGTTTAGAAGAAACAGGGATTTGAAGCTTTAGAACCTCCAAACATGACAAAAATACGTATAATTATTGAAAACAATCTACAATTTTATTAAATATTAATATAAGTTAAATTGGATAATTTACAAATTAGTTATTAATAGGACGTTATTATTAATGATGTCTAACACATAACAAAATTACATGAAAAGGCTCCCAGATTAAAGCATACCTAAATGTTTAGCCGAACCGAAATCTCTGATTTTTCTAAGTACGAAGCCAAGTAATCTTAATGGCTCAAGTACCTTAGTTTGTACATGTTTATTAAAGTTAAGTTTGATGTCAAAAATCACCCCTATATCTTTCAATATTGAGACTCTTTCTAAGGAAATATTATTCATTCAATGGTTATACATTCCTAGTCTAAAGTGCCTTCCCCCCTGTTAATTTTGGAACCAAATAAGATAGAAAGTTCAGACAAAAACCAAATCAAAGTAAAAAGAAAATCCTAATTCCTGAGATAAAATTACTGTAAACTTTAAAATTTTGAATGGTGTGGTGGCTTAAATGACATATAATTTTAAAGAAGCTCTAATGCTGCATTGACTGACTGTCTGAATCTTATTTCGTTCAAAAGTTAATAGAGAGGGAAGGAACTTTAGACTAGCACTGTATTTTACAGAGTTTGTGAATCTACGACAGGTCATAATTTTAGCTCCCAGTGACTCCTTTTTATTTCAAAATTAAAAAATTGGTTTGGGGGCAAGCGATTCCGAAACAACTCCATATTTTGAAGAGTTGCCGAAAGATTATTTTTTGAATGGTTTAAAAATATTGGAAACTCGCTGGATTAAGTGTGTAGATTTGCAAGGGGATTATGTCGAAAAATAAAATATATTTTATATTTTATCAACTTTTTTGTTGAAAAGACTCTTTTGTCAAACCGCCCTCGTATAAAGGCCATTTTACGCAAAAGCGCTTACACGACATGTACATTTTTTTTAATGCGCAAGAGAATTTATACAATATTATCGGGATAGATAGAAGAGTGCTGGTCATCATGGATAACGGTCTTTCTGAAAATGTTGTCGCTTGTGCAGCTTTTTCGGTTTTTATGTTCCGAATGTTTGGTGCACCATATCACTGGTTCGTTTTCGTACAAATCAAGAAATTCTAGTAGCACTTCATTTGACCATTCCAATTAATTTTTTTTTATAATTATTAATAAACACTTTTCTATCAACACTGAATGAATAATAGTTGCAAAGCAATACACAATTATATTAACAACTAGTGTGAGCGCAACACACAAGTATGAACTTGTCAAGTCGACCAATAATTGTGATCCCTTTGACTTGTGCCATTTTTACCGACAAACGATGGAAAATTGATCAGTACTCACCAGTGACAAATAATTCTACAAGTAAACACGTATAAAGCCGGACTCAGACGACTGATGTACTTGGCCAATATTTGTTAATGGCGTATACTTGCCACGCCAAATAAAATAAAATAAACAAAGAACACGAATAAATGACTAATAGGGGAATCACATTCTCTTGTAACTTCGGATTTACCGCCCATCAATAAAAAATAGAGTGCAGATACGTGCACGTTTTGAGTTCCACCATTTAAAATTTTCTATGGCGAACTCTGAGTTAATTGTAAGAATTACGCTACATTAGAAATTGTTCCGCCATTTTTCAGGTTGCGGATATTTTCTAAACTTCCACAAGGAATGAGTACGAATTTTCCGACTCGTTGTGAAGTAAGGTATACTTTTTTTATACTTTTACATAATGTGCAACTTTTAGGATGAGTTGCATAAAAGATTTAAGCCAGGATTAAATTTAATCTTAAGTTGGAATATGATAAACATTATGACGTACAGCAAATTATAGAGTTTGCGCAAACACATCGTTACGTTATGAACGCATACGTTATAAAATTTAAAATGCAAATACTAGTTGAAACGAACAGGAGAATCGCTGTATTCAAATATTTCCTAAATTTAGGGCCGTTTTCAAAATCAAAGTTTAAATTTAAAGTTACTTTAACCTAAAAAAATACATTTGTTTCCCTATTTTTAAAGTGACTTTAAATTAAAGCTTCCTTTAAGTCTGATTATGAAAACGGACATTAAGCGTATATTTTTCAAATTCTCTTCCCTTTTAACTACCTTTTCTAATTTATAACAATGCAATTATAACGTAACGGTTTTGCGCAAACTCTGTATTGTGTCACATTCTAACTTTATTGTTGGCTTAGATCTTTCATGCAAATTACCCTAAGCGCCGGCTTTTCAATCGTTGTAAACTTAGTTACATTCATTGTCCTTACAACTGTTACCACAGAAATAAAAATAACCTTGTTATCAATAGATATAGAACAAAAAACTTTTTGTCTGGCGTGTCAAGGACTATAGCTTTATCAATTTTCAGTTGTTTTTGTCCGTTCACCTCCTTTATTTGGTTAACTACATGATGTATTTCTAATAAGGGACTTTCTTAGAAAATTTATTTCTCTTTCTGATGGTTTAAAAGTATTGCCGTCTTAGATAACAAAAATTTTCAGAAAAAGACCAAAAGCTTTTCCATGGCAGTAAGTTACGGATTATGGTACGAAAGCGAGTTTATTCCTTGAATATCAATTTCAAGGGATGTTCGTAGAATTTTAAAGGGTTTTAGCTAAACTACCGTCTGCGCGAACAAAGCCTTCAAATTTTTTTGCCGGCCAGTAGATTTACCTTCCTGTGCCAAGATTAAATACATATTGTTATGAATTTAGGGTTTATTAACATACGTAACACTAATTCTAATTTATTTAATGCAGACTATAAACTAATTTATCTTACCGTAAGCCGATCAGTTAACTTCGATGCGAAATCTCGATGTCTGTTTCCTATTTCCTCAGCCGCCTGTTTTTATATGGGGCTGGTTCCGTGGAGCTTCTTGGCCTCGAGAATTTCGTCGACGGAAGCATTTCCCGAACGTTCGAAACTTTAACGCAGGCATGACTAATTCGTCACACATTAGATCGTCACAATATATTATATTATCTTTATAATCCTCTATGGTTATGTCCCAGAGGACTGGATATGTGAAAAATCAGAGAAGCGAGGTTTGGAAAATTTTGAAAAGAAAACTATCCTACAAGAACGATTTAAAGAAGCCCTTATTAATAAAGGGAAAAAAAACAGCGACATTTGAATTAGAAATTGAAAATGCGGCAACTCTACTAAAAGAAATGAAAGGACAAACGCAAGAAATTGGATTTCACTTTAATTTTATTCTACTCAGCTTCCATTAGAAATGATTAAATGTAATGTATTACATATGAAGAGGTTTACTTCTCTTAATTTATTTTTCATAATTCAGTTTCTTCTTGGGTATACCGACGCACAGATTTGCTCCGCCAGATCAATAGTTTCTTATTTGGATGTACACTAAATATCTTCGTAGAAAATTTCAATTGGTAAAAAACTCTTTAACAAAGAACTCCAGTAACTCTCAGACGAAAATGAAAGCACAAACAGAAAGAACTTACGAAAATATGAGCCAAGAAATGCAGGAACAATAGACTTGGAGTTAAAACTGAAATTTCGTAACGGCAAGTCAATGAAAAAATTTAAATCTTGAAAACTCAAGTATTCAACCAATTACAGAATGTAAAAAGACAGTTTTATCGCGCTGTTTACGATCAGAATAGAGTAGTTAAAACTCAAGTTGGCTATATAAAAAAGAATTTGACGACATGCTTTACGAGAAAATTAGAGGAATGGAAATTGAATTCCATAACAAATTTTATTACTTATCGAAATAACTACAAAAAGTGGAACTTGATCGTACTATCGCACCACTATCTGCTTCTTTAATCCAAAAACTGAAACCACCTAAGTTTGAAGGCGACTTACCATGATCTACGTTTATTAGCCATTTCAAAATTGTTGCCGATGAAAATGGTTGGAACGACTGCGATAAAACTGCAGCGCTAGTTTTGACTCTACGAGGTCCAGCATTGAGTGCATTACAGACAATTCCTGAGGAAGTACAGAACAATTTTGATCAATTGGTAGAAAATTTGGAAATACCTTTTGGTGATGCACATATGAAGCAACTCTATTCAACTAAAAACTCGTACCCAGAAAAATGATGATCCAATTCAAGATCTTGAACTCGATATTGAGAGATCAGTACGGATGGCATATGGTGATTTCTTGCCTGAACCAGTTTTTTTTTTTTTTTTTTTTAGTTTGGCTATCCAAGCATTCATTAACGGTATTAAAGATAAAAAAATACGGCAAGAATTGCGTTAAGGTAACTTCTCCAGAAGCATAGGTCTGCTGGCTCGTGCATTATAATTCGAGGCAGCCAAGTGAGCCTCCCGAAGTTTAATTCGAGTACAAGAGGTGAAAGCTACTGAGACAATACCCTCACGGAAATTCAGGAAAAACTAAAATAGCATGATGAGAAGAAATTCATAAGCAATGCTAGATTGATTGTAACTTGTGAGAACTATGGCAAACGAGGACATTTGAGTTCAGATTGGCGCAAGTGAGCGCACAATGACCGCAACAGTAAATCATTACAGTAAAAATCAGTCAGCAAGAAGAGGCACATGCTAACTGTTTTTCTTCAATGAAAACAGATGGACAAATTGGTAAAACGTCTTTTTAATCCACAACTCTTACTGGAGAGAATGTTTCCATTATAAGACTGAAAATAATGGCAGGAAATATCAAATCCAGACAGCTATTAAGCAGGTTACTCCTACTTGTGGTGAAGCCGAGGTAGATCTGAAGATTAGAAGGATGAAATTCAAGTAGTGTTAGGTGTTATAGAACCATTGCAAAGTCCATGGGCATCTCCTGTTCTACTTGTAACTAAGAAGGATGACAGTACGCGTTTTTGTGCGGATTATAGACGATTAAATGACTTTTTTATCCCTTTTCAGAATCGATGACAAAATTGATACTTTGTCCGGTGCGAGATGGTTTTCTACCCTAGATTTAAAAAATAACTACTGGCAGGTTAGAATGCATCCGTAAAATAATGAAAAGATCGCCTTTACTGCAAATACTGGTCCACGGCAGTTTAATTTTATGTCTTTTGGTTTGTGCAATGCCCTACCCACTTTTGAGCGACTCTTGGAATGAAAAAGAACTCTTTGCAAACTTAACGAACGTCTTTCAAAGGATTAAAGAGGCGAAACTGAAACAAATAATTCAGTCAAATGTAAGTAAAAGCAAGCGAAATATCTTGGACATCTCTGATGCAGGAGTTGCGATAGACCAAATAATATCTTTGCCGTTAAAAACTGGCCACTACCGAAAAATGTAAGTACATGAATTACAAAGTTTCTTGGGGATTTACTTATTGCAGATTGTTATGGCTGCAGATCAAGATCGTAAGATTGCGGTAACCAAGGTAGGAAAGTTTAAAACAAACTGTTTAAAACATAGTGTTTAAAACATGTTTAAAACTCCGAATTAAAAACATACCATCGATTTTAAACAAAATGTTTTAAACATGTTTTTTTTGATAATGTTTTAAATTCATTTTTTTAGTTTTAAGTTAAAAAAGAACACTTTTGATATAAGTGTTTTATTTTTGCAACGTAATACTATATAACCAGAAGTTAATTGTTTAGGATCTATATTTCACTGACAGATTAACTTTAAACTTTAATTTGTTCTCATATCAATTGTTTTAACAATTGTAGACAATGCGTGGCTGAGTTGATGACGTGATGACTACACTGCAGCTCTGATTTGAACTAAATTTGAATTGCATTAGATTTATTATAGTCAATTCATTAATTATTACTGGTCACTATAATAATACTTATATTTTAAAATTTTAAAATACCTTTTCAATATTTGACCTTTTATTATTTCATTAAGTTTTTAATCATACTGGGTCCTCCGCTTCCCTGTTCATACTATGGGCTACGGGATGAGTTATTATGTAGCAAACTGGCTTGAATTTGTCAAAGTTAATGAAATGTTAGGTCAAAAAGTGATCTTAGGATGTCGCTGTTTAAACTATTTATAACGTTATCGTTTCATTTGTCTTCATTGAATTTCTACCGTGTGTCACAAGGCCGTATATTCGCCCTTCTAGAATTTTAAGGTTTGTTTAAAATTTGAAAACAATTAATTAAACAAAAATTTAATTTGAATTTTCAGACATATACCTACTGGACTTGGTTTCGCCGAAAGTAATATCATCTTTGTTGTTTTAAATGGAACATCCAACATGCTTTTACGTATTTGAAATTTTTGTTTTCCTGTATTGAAAGCCACGAGTCATGTATTTTAATTCTAATGCGATCAAGTAATTTGAAAAAAATACTTCTTTGGATTGTATTTGATTTTAGTTTTTATTGGGAATGTTTTTGTCAGTATGTTGATACCAAATACTTCATAGTTTCTTTGAAAATCATTTAAAACACCGCGACCGTAGATCCTAAATAAAACAAGCTCTGCATTAAATGATTTAAATTATTATCAAAGTACGTACATTATTTGAAAAAGGGTACATAATCTAACATTACAAACTTTTCATCTTTCTTTTAATTAGAGGTCGAATTTGAATAAATTCTTCTTTTTACACAAATATCAAATAATAATAATAATATGTATCTTTTTATGTAAGCTGTAAGGGCAATTTAAACATTTAAAAGTTGTTTTAAACAGCTGTTTTTTTTTTGTTTAAAACATGTTTAATTTAGGGTCAATTTTAAACATGTTTTAAACAAAATAAAAACAGTTTAAAACAAAGAAAACAGAAGTTTTGTTCTTTTAAAAAAATTTCCGACCCTGGCGGTAACTAGGAAGTTATAATAAATAAACAGTTGTTAATACAATTGTATACGTTTGTATAAATTAGATACAGTTCTGCTTCTCACTTCCGTGTATTTATTGAAGTTGCTTTCTAATTAAAATCAATGCCCCATAACAACGTTCGAATTAGCACGTCCTTTGAATAATTTGGGAAAAAAGGATACAGCTTTTCAATGGAATACTAAGCAGGAACAATCTTTCAAAGCACTTAAAAATGCTATTGTGGAAGCTGCTCGTTTGACACATTATGATTCTTCCAAGCAGATAATTTTGTTAACAGATGCTCCAAGTTACGGACGGAATTGGAGATTTCTCACATATAGAGTCAGGTGGTACCGATAAGCCAATAATGTTTGCATCTAAAACATTAACAGAAAGCGAACAACGATATTCACAAGTAGAAAAAGAAGCTTTATCCATTATTTTTAGAGTTACGAAAATTCACCCATACCGACCGTGTAAATACAGGCGAATTTTCTTAACTCCAAAAATAATGGATAAAACTTCTTTTTCTACTTGTGAATATCGTTATTCGCGTTCTGTTAATGTTTTAGATGCCAACATTATGGACTTCAGGGTATCACCTGACTCTATATGTGAAAAAACTGCTCCAATTCCGTAACTTGAAGCATCTGTTACCAAAATTATCGACTTGGAACAATCATAATGTGTCAAACGAGCAGCATTTTATTATATAGACAGATCATCAACCTCTAGTAACAATCTTTAGTCCAATCAAAAAGCTTCCTGTAATGACTCTACAACGTTTACAGCGTTGGGCTATACTTCTAATGGATTACGATTACGAAATAATGTATCGTTCTACTGCTAAACATACAAATGCTGATGCATTATCGCGATTATCACTAGAAAATGATACAGAATTTAAAGAATCCGACACAATATTTTTAATAGAATTCGAATAAAGAAATGAACGATCAACTTGTAAATTTACCAATTAATTGGCAGAAAGTAGCAGAAGAAACACAAAAGGATGGTTTACTGCGAAATATCTGTCGTCTTGTTAAAAAATGTTGGCCGGATAGTTTAGAAAAAGCAAGCCTTGATAAATTTTGACCAAACACAAATTTTGAATTTGTTCGTAAGTTAATAATGCCATTTTTTATTCGCCGCCATTAGGGTTTCTGTCCCGAGAATTCCGAGAAATGTGCCATTTTCTTCCATTCCCGATCTCGGGAAATAATAGTCGGGAATTGCCGACCTAGCGGGAATGAAAGTTTGACTTATATTATAGTTTTTGGGCCTGGCGGGCGTGTTATTTTGAAATGTGCGTAATATACGTATATGATGTTGTGGCGAAGGGCGGAATTCTTGTGGTATAGTTCGATGTAATTCAGCCACTCGCAGCTTCACAATTTCGCACTTCACAAAGGAAACCGGCAGCCAACAAGAAAGTTTATGATTTTTTTTTTATAAACGCACGGCGGTTGCATTCGTTTCAATTAATCTCAATTTTTTTTTTAACCGTAAATAACGTATTGCTTTTTTTTTAAATAATTCCGAAATAGCCGTAAATACACGGTTGTAGCGGGCCCTAGGAATGATACAAAAAAAAAGATAGGTCAAAGATGAATACTGTTGGTTTAATGTTCTAGATTTTGTTATGTGATTGACTAATAATATTAAAGGATCTCTCGTTTTCATCTCTTTCTATTACTAAAACAAAGCTGAAAAACAGGTCGACGTACATACACATTTTGTGAAAGGTGGTTTTGATAAATTTAGAGTTTATTTAATACTTCTAATAAATTTGCAGATTGTGAGATAAGTTTTATTAATTGAGAAGATACAGATTAAAGAAAAAATTAAGTAACTTTCTTATGATTGGGTTTTGGCCAATAGTGAATTAAGATAGCTTTATTTTGATCTTTTATAGCTCTCCTTGCAATCTCATCCGTACGTTATGTGGCACCCAGTAAAAATATCGCAAAAAGTAAAATTTTCCGGGATCATTGGATACCCGGGTTCATGATTTTTACAATCCCGTTTCCCGGGAACTAAAAAGAAACCGGGAAATCAGAAACTTTAGCCGCCATTTACTTAATGTCGAAATAAATGTTGATATGGCATACATACATCCAACTTGAAAGTTGTCATACCACATTTTCTCCGCGAACAGGTCCTAGATATACTATATCAAGGACATTGGGGAAATAAACGCATGAAACAAATAGCAAGAAGGCATTGTTAGTGGTACGAAATTGACCAAAATGTTGAGTGAAAGTTGTAGCTTGTGACTCTTATCAACATTCAAGACCAGCGGACAAGCAAGAATTTCAGAATTTCACGAAATCCGTGGGAACGAGTTTATGTTGATTTTGCAGGACCGTTTTGGGAAACATATTGGTTAATATGTGTTGATGGTTTTTCGAAGTTCTTATATGTACAAGAAATGTCTTGCTCAGAAAACTTGAAATTGCTTAACAAGAATTTTCGGGACAGAAGGCCTACCAGACGTGCTAGTTAGCGAAATCGAACTCAATTTACATTAAGAGAATTTTAAAAGAAATCAACATCAATGGTATAAACCATTTTAAGACAGCACTATTCCATCCAGCATCGAACGGTGTGGCAGAACGCTTTGTGCGAACTTTTAAAGAAAAAATACGACTTTATTAGAGGGAAGGAAAGAACAAGCAACAAGCTTTGCATTTATTGGTTACATCTGTTCGCGCAAGTCCTGATCCTGAAGAAGCGTGGAATTATAACACTGACGTAACTCTGAAAAGAAAATTTGCAGTTGGAAATTTTATATACGTTAAACATTATGACAGAGTTGAAGAAAATTGGGAATCTGTCTGGCATTGTGGAACGACGTATTGGAAAAACAATGTATGAAGTTCATTGTTCGGGACAAATGAAGATTCGACACTGAATCAACTTCGTGCTCGTCATCGTCCTGTAACTATTGAACCCTAAATTAATGATGATTTTATATTTCTAGGTGGTTCTTCTGTTACTGCACCCGCATGCATCCGCGTGCATTTCCTTGACACAGATTGTACAGAAGATGAGTCATCAAGATTGATGACTCATCTCCTGCACAATTGAGGATTTTCTTTCATTCTGCGTCTCGTTCGTTCGTCATCACTAAATAATAAGTAAGATTTATACCTATAATAGTTAGGTATAAAATGAAAGAGGAAGGAAATGTTATGGCTGTAGATCAAGATTAACTAACCGAGGCTATATTTTTCTGGAGCGAAGACTGTCAAAAAGCTTTCGACAACCTAAAGGACCTTTTTTTCCGATATTGTCCTATCCAAGAGCAGTGGGCAAGTTCATCATTGGTAGTCATAATAGTAACCACGAAATTGTAGCCGTACTTCCACAAGTGCAAGACGGACAAGATCGTGTTGTTAGCCACTTTAGTAAAGTTTTGTTGAAAGTTGAGAGAAACTCTGTGTAACTAGAAAGAAGCTTTTTGCTGTAGTGAAAATAACAGAACATTTTCACAAGTGCCATTAGAGTCGACAGTTTGATCTTCATGTAGGCCAACCAGCACTGAAGTGGTTGTTTCAGTTCAAGAATATATGTAGAAGGTCAGCTTGCCTGATGGGTAGTAAGATTACAGGAGAACGATTTTACAATTGAACATACATCGTCCAAGTTGTGTCCATAAAAACGTCACTGCTGAAAAATAGAAAACATAAAAGGAATTATTTCCATCAGAAAGACTGATGTCACCGTAGATAGATGATAAACTAAGACCAATAAGATGGAACAATGAGAAGATCCTGAAATAAGCACCATAATTTATTGGAAGGAAAGAGATCAACGTCCAACCTGGGCAGAGATATTCAGTTCAGACACAATTATTTGCTGGACTTAAAGAATGGATTGTTAATAAGAAAATGGAAATCATCTGACAGGATTAAGTCATTGAGATGTAAAACCGACTAGTGCTTCCAATGGTAAGAGTCGCTGATGTGATGGAAAAGATTCATGATAGTGGTGCATCCGGTGGTCATTTGGCCAACAATAAGACCTCGTCAAAAGTACGAGAAAAGTTGTACTGGGCGAAATGTAGAACTGATGTGGAAGATTGGTCTACTAGTCATACTATATGCGCTGTAGTATCCGAACCTGCGAAAAAGACTCGCGGAAAATTGGACTCTTACAATGTTGGTGCGCAATTCAAGAGGATCGCCATTGATATAGCTAGTCCATTGCCAGAAATGAGCCGTGGAATAAATAGGTTATGATTTCCAGATCAAGAGTCAATAACGGTTGCGAGAGCCTGGATAGAGAACTGGATAACAAGGTTTGGAGTATCAATGGAAATCCATTCCGGCCAAGGCAGGAACTTTGAACGACAGATTTCAGGAAATGACTAGGTTACTTGGCAGTTTCAAAAGGCGAACAACGGCCTTGCACCTACATTCACATAAAATTTTCGGAAAACATCTGGCTAAAGTTGTTTCGAAAAACCAACGAAACTGCAAACATCTTCCTATTTTTCTGATGGCGTACAGTTCTGCAGAGCATGACATGACTAAACGAATACCGTACAGTGTCTTGTTTGGAACGGAAGTGCGTTTACCGTGTGACTTAAAATTTGGACGACCAGAAAAGTCGTTTTGCTAACACTCACAAACGCGTGCGAGTAACATAAGTTAGAAAAAAGAAGACCCGCTACGTTTGACACTTTCGCAGATTGCTGGAAATGTTCCCGACTGTTCTGTTACAGTGTTTTCGAGGAGTAAGCCACCTGTACGTTATTCGAATGTTCCAGAGAATACGCGAAGAGTTCGTGATGGTTCTATGTGTATCTGCAAGTAGGTGAATTTACTACATAAGTGAAGAAGGGCACGCCATTTAAACAGTTTAAATTAGCGAACCAGAAGTGCGAATCGAAGCAGTAAACGGTGTGTTAAAGAAGTGTTATTTGTTAAATAATTGTTGTAAATTAATGTTATTCTACTATGGTTGTGTCAAACGACTGTTTTATTTTATTATTTGCGGATCCCGAAGTCTCAACATTTAATAAATTGCCAGTTGTTAGTTCAAGTAAAATGTTCCGCATTACTAATAGGTAGAGACACAAATTAAGTATGTAAAAATTTGGCGTCATCGAAACCCAAACATTTGACTCATAATGTCAAATTAATTATTAAATTAACATTTTGCGAGTCATTGACGTGTAAGAAACACAAACACAAATTAAAACAGATATTACCAAAGAAACAAACTCTTTTTGTTCATCAATACTAATTGTTAATTTGCTGTCGCTTAAAAAAAATCCAGATCGAGAATATACCAAATAAAATCCTTCCTGTCAAATTAAACTTTTATGTTTTGAATTCATTAATCAGAATTAATTAAACTTCATCAATATTTAACTTAATAAGCGCATTTCTTTGTCGAATATTAAAAAGATTACAAATGCCATTTGCCTTCTGAAAAACTCTCACTTTTAATTCTGTTTTATCCTTGTTTTACGTACGAACTATTACTGCGGATTTACGCGTTGGCCTATACTGGGTGTCTCGTAACAAAAGGAAGAGATTGAAAAGGCTTTTTTTCTTAATAAACTTTTGGTAAAAAATCAGTAATTAAAGTTACAAGAGTTTAGTTAAGTGAAATTAATTAATTAACTAACAAAAGTTACTAAATGTAGTAATATTTTACGTTTAAAATTCAAATTTAGGGTATTTAAGAGTTAACTGAAAGCGGACTTTCGTATTGTTGTGCACCGTCTACTCATTAAAATGAACAGATTGACATAGGCATTTTATGAATGGTGGTTTTCATAAATTTAGAGTTTATTTAACAATAAAGTTGCAGTTTGTGGAATAATTTTGATTAATTAAGAAGCTATAGGAGTAAATTAAAGGAGAAATTAAGAAAGTTAAACTGCCGTAAGTTTCTTATTATTGGGTTTTAGTAAAAAGCGAGTTAAAAAAAGCCCTTTTAGTACAATGACGCCAAATTGAGAAACTAACAAATTATATATATATATATATATATATATATATATATATATATATATATATATATATATAAAATATATAACCTAAATGTCATAATTATCAAATAACATAATAAGATTTCAGAATGTCCAATATTCTTTAATGCTTATCTTAGGATAATTTTAAATTATTTAACCTTACAGGTGTCCTAAATTCCATGAATATGGGTTAACCACAGATTCTTGTCCCAACAGTGCGTTTTGGGGCTATACCTCGATAACTACGGAAGTTACAAAAACAGGTTTGTTTTAAATTTTAGAAATCTATAACATAAAATTATTTTCATCTATGCAAGTTGAATCAAAATAGAGATACTGGTTACACTCTGAATAAAGACTGTTCAAAAATAACTCGGCACTACTGCTAACTTATGAATTATTTTGCAGATACGTTTAATAACAAACTAGTAGTACTTTTTGGCCCGATTGCAGTGGTGTTTTCAAAAAACATAATTGAACATCGCGGTTACGAAATAAATTTATTTTAAATGGAACATGCTGTATTTTATTTCACTGAGAATAAAATCTTGAATTAAAATTGTTCTTTATCATTTTATCGGAAATTAATAAATAAGGAAGATATTTTGATTTTTTGACAAATTCCTTAAGATGTCTGGGTTTCAAGAACAAAACATTTGAAAACAGTGTATATACATATGTCAAAATATTAATTTTGGCTTATTTGTTTATAATAAAAGGTGTTTTTGTCTGTAACGTTATTTAATTTCATTCGATTATTGTTAAAAGATTTTTACAAAACTCAGACAGAAACACTTTTTATGATAAATGAAAAGTGTTTCGGAACGAAAAAGATAAATAAAAATATAAGAGACACAAATTAAGTAACACATTGTAATCTAAGTATCCGCCTTGCTGACAAATATAAGGAAGCGTTAAAATGTCAAAAGGAAATTTCTCTTTTGGACGTTTTGAAAGGCATTAAAAAGAATTACGATTTTCAGCCATTTTAATCTGATTTAAATAAATTATTTAAGTTTTCGGTTTTGATACTCATTTTCTTTTTCCTAACAATTTAGTTTTTGGATTAAACCATTACAGCCAAGTCTTAATACTCAATCAAATAACTCAAAAGTAACAAAATAATTTCTTTCTCATTCCTCTATTTAACTTAAAACATCACGTACTATGCCCGCCAAAAAAATCTGTGTCATGTAATATGTCCTACTGTAAATATACCGAAGTGTTTTTACATTATCATAGAAACAAGCAATACACACCAAAATGAATGGCTTAATGTTGCGTTCAAACTAATAAAATAACTCAAAAATGCATGCAAATGTTCCAGATTTTTTTTGGCAGACATAGTACAAAATCGCTACCTATTATGAATCACTTTGTATATTAACTCACAAATTTTTTAAATTCAAATGATGTTTTTTAAAGGTAAATTTATTACATCTATAGATTAACAGCATACACTCACTGATTTTCTACTCAAATCCAATGCAGTTGTTCGTTGTTGTTGCCTGTTACAAACCAACGATTTAACTTATTATACAGAGAGATTCAGGCAACCCATTCTCCTTTGAATTTCTGTTTCATATTTTGCAATTATAAGTTGACGATAATGATCTATCAAAATATAATACGAGGTATGGCAATTAAATACCAGGACTCATTTTCTTTAAGAGGCCCTGACAGTCGGAAAACAATAGAATGGAAAGAGTATTGATAGGTATTCATTCCTCCTTTTATGTGCAAATTCTAGTTTTGTTCCCAAATCAGTTTTCTTGTAATCGTTGATTAAATCAGACCTTGTAAGTGCTTTGCGACGGAATTATGTTAAACGCTAGAGTCGAACAACGTATTAATGTGAAATTTCTTTTTAAACTCGGAAAATCAGCGTTATGAAACTTTGCAAAAGGTATAATTGTCTATCGCGTACAAAGTTTTCGAGTGGTATAAAAAATTTAAAGAGAGGCAAAAAAAGTAAAGATGAGCAAATCGAAATTCAAAACAATGTTGTAGTCTTTTTCGATATCCGATGTGTCATCTACATCAACTGAGTTCCTGATGGCCATACAGTTAACCAACATTAATATTTACAAGTTTTCGAAAAATCTCCGTGAACGAGTTCGGAAGAGAAGGCCAGATTTGTGGAAAGAGAACTCGTGGATTCTGCACCAAGACAATGCGCCGGCTCACAACGTGCTCTCCGTAAAGCAATTTTTGGCCAAAACTCTATTTTACTGGAACATCCACCGTATTCGCCAGATCTGATTCCTGTGTGTGTGACTTTTTTGTTTCCTTAAATTAAATCTACGTTCAAAGGCACCCTTTTTGAATCCGCAGAAGTTGTAAAACAACAAGCGACGCGACTATTAAACATCTTGTCGGAAAATGACCTACGTCGCACTGTTTCCATCAATGGAAAATTCGAATAGAACGATGCCGGAATGGGAAAGGAGAGCACACTGAAGGGGATTAAATGTTAATTGAATAATTTAATCAATAAAAAATTTACGGCAACAATCCGGGTATTTAATTGCCAGACCTCATATTTCTATTTTCGGACACTTCCGCTTATACCGAAAGATGCTGTCAACTTTCCTTTAAATGAAACATCCCATTTTTTAATGAATTTTTGAAATATTCATAAAATTCTAAAAATATTTTGTGCAACATGTGACCCAAGGAAAATTAACCATTTCCAAGATATTTCCAATTTTTAAAAGTAACTTGCAGGACCTTGTTTATGACACTGCCATCTTTGTGCAACAAAAACCATGATGCCAATTTTTGCCCTGTAGTAGGATACAGCAACATTCTTTCAGATCATGTCGAGTTTTGCACTTGATTGCCTACAGGCTGGTTGAAAAGTAACTTTTATTCGAACTAATTTCAACTGTCCAAAAGTCATGTTTTTTAAATGGAACGCCTAGTATATTTTTAAACCGTGTAACTCAGGATTAAATGTTTTTTTGGCGTGCATTAACATTCCTTATAACTATCTCTTATAGTTCACTCGTAATCGATGTTTTATTTTTAATACCTAATTTTTTTCCATTTTTCGGTGCTGTTTTTAAATAGTGGGCTATGAAAACTAGAGAAATTATAATTTTTGAAATCATCCGTCTAGTAGGAATTAAAAAAACACAATTTAATCGCTACGAAGAACCAAAAAATATTCAAACACAGACATATTAAATGTTTTTGATGATCAAAGAATCGACAATTCAAGAAGTTAAAGATAAGAATGTTATTACTGAGACACAATAGAAAGTTATTAACAATAAATAATAGCTGAAAACAACTTAGAGCCAATATTATAACCTACAATTTGTGTATTATTTTCAATATTTTTGATTTATTTATTAGTTTTCATAAAATTTTGTATTGTAAGTGTAAATTTCTCTTTGTAAATGTGTAAGAATTCATACCAAGAATTCTAATACATGCGGCATACGTAAATAAAAAATTCAGATGATAGATATGAATTTAAATATTTCGGTTTTTAAAATGAAATTGATGTTACAGTCAAAAATGAATTTAAAAAACCTAATTTTGTAAAGTTTTCATAGTACGTGTACACTATTCAGAAATAATTGATATGTCAAAGAGAAAATCATGAATAGAAAGAGAAAGGTAAGAGATGGGTATAGGAAATGCTAATACAGTTCGAAAGAACATTTAATTCTGATTCTTATGGTGTAAAAATGTACAGGGTGTTCTATTTAGAAAAATAAGACTTCGACAGTTGAAATCAGGTTGAATAGAAGTTACTTTTCAACCAGCCCGTAAACAATTTTGTGTAAAATAGGGTATCATCTGAAAGCCTATGATTATAGCCTAATACAGGCCAAAAATTAAAATTATGGCTTTTGTTACACAAAGATGGCAGTATCATAAACAAGTTACTGCAACGTCGAACTTCTTTTAATAAATAAAAATACCTCTAAAACGGTTAATTTTTCTTGTATCACATGTTACACGAAATATTTTTAGAATTTCATGAACGCTTCAAAATGCAATAAAAAATGAGGTATTCTATTTAAAATAAGAAAGTTGACAGCAAGTTCCGGTACAAGCGGAAGTGCTCGAAAATTGGAAATATTATATTTTAATAGATCATTATCGCCAACTTATAACCGCAAATTATGAAACAGAAATTCAAAGAGGAAGACCGTAAACTTTTAATGAATGGGTTGCCTGAATCTCCCTGTACAGGGCGTTTGAAAATTGCTAGTACAAAAAAGAACTGTGGCCTTTGGAAGTCCTAAGAAATTAAAAAAGACATTTTTTAATTTTTTAAATTTTTTCTCCATAAAATAACATCATTTCCGTCCACTCATTGTTTGTGTAAGTTGTGAGTTGTAACTGTTGTGTTACCTTAACTCAGTGGCGCAACAACAATTTTGGCCAAATTTTAGTAATTTTTATCTCGAATGGGCTACAGCGCATAAAGCGCCCCCCCCCCCTCCTATGGCGCCCTTTATCTCGCGCTCAGTAAAGATATAAAATAAATGAACACAATTCCGTAGATTTTTAATTCAATGGTTAGATAGAAAGCGGATGATCGTAGGTTTTACCTTATTCATCCGCTCCCTAGTTATAACATATAATTTTGATATGACAATTTTTAATATATTAAATGAAGAAAACAAAATTTACCATCTTAATGTGTCACAGTGTATCTTAAAGACGGCTTCAATTCAGGCTTTATTAATAAAATTCTGCTTGATAGAAACAAAGATGCATGAGTGAGTGAAAACAAGGTGAAAATGTGCGTTAGGAGTTGTGTGTTCATCAAAACAAAGCAAAAATATACCAAATAAATAAACAAACGAGAGCGCTACGTTTCAGTGTGAAATCAAATAATTCCATTAATTTAGCGCACGCAACGCCTTAGTAAATGTTTCACAATAAAAGTTATTTTAGTGCAAAATCAATACGATCTAAAAAGAACGGTTGTTGTGTGGCGTACGCGATGTGTGTCCAATAGAACGCGATAAAGTTGTGTACGCGTTCATTCTGTAGATTATAAATGGCGTCTTTTACGTAATTTTAATTCCGGGGGGTAAGTTTTTAAAACAATAACGTTACAGGGGCGGTTTCGCGCGCTATTGAGCCGGTATAATAGTTTGTTTATTTTCCCACCATTCACCGTCGATTTCCCGACAGGCCTGTCACCTAGGTCCGTGTGCTTTGCTTACATCCGTGCTCTTCTATGCAAAACATTACAAAGTAGATCAATCTGTGATTCTCAGTAACGCATGTCAACTTATTTTGATCCGTTGTAATCGTGCTAATGGGACTATCGGAATTTCGTGCACGCATATAATTACGCCAGGAATTCAATAAATACCCGAACGTGTCGAAAGTGTGTTTTGTTGACCAACAAACTTACAAAATGACCGTGAATAAAAACAATTTATCGGTAACTAGCAGGCAGTCGCCATCTTTATCGCGAGTTTTTCTCTTCTAATAATTTAAGATTTAATTTCAACTAATTATGGTTTATGTTAACTAAACTTTCAAGTGTTTAATGTCAGTGGTTCATCGTCGGAAACAACGCCAGTGGATAATCTGCCCCTTTTAGTGGTAAGTCTGGTTTTATTTATCGTTTCGCACGGAACATCTTCGCAATTCCGTCGTCATCATAACCACACGGCATTTCTATTACATACAAATTTTACAGCTATTGTGTAGCCATCATGGTTAGGAGGTTGCATTAAAAATATTTGCCCGCCGCGTTCTTTTATTATTTCACAGCCGCCTTTGATTTTTCGCCGAATTAAGGCTGAATTTATCCGTACTTGTCCGTCCGTATCCGCATAGAATTAATTTTCGTACGTAACAACATTTAGTGCTAGTTAGTTGCTTAGAGAAAGCTAATTTACGTAAATTTTTTTTCCTAATTAATGAATTATTTAATGGAGTGATATTACATGTTTTCTGATGCGAAACTCGTTTTGAATTTCGAAATTTCGACGGTCCTGCAAACGTACAACTTTATAAAGTTGTTTTATCTTCTGTTATCTTATCTCCGCTTATATCTCCTATAAATATTAAGCATAAATGTTTACATGTGTTTATAACCACATCCACAGTAGATATACTGTTTGTCTAGTAAGACCTCTAGGAGGAGGATGTCTGCAATATCACATGATTTGTGTGTTTTATTTATCATTTGCCACCGCATTTTAAATGCCCAATTTTCCATTCACCGCCATGCCAGTGATATATTAATGCGTGCCGTTGTATTTTTAAGTAGGCCATATTTAATTTTAGACTGCCAGGTGTATTAAGGAACGCATTTACCGTCTAAAATGTCATATCTTTTGTATAAACTGTACTCGGTACAAGTATAGCCTAGTAACAAAAGTTTATTTCAGGACGGCGAAAATTTTTGTAATACCTACATAACACGTTTACGGTCAATTAAAAAAAAAGGCCAGCTCGATTTGCATCGACACCTTCCTCCTATTCCACTATTTACTTGTTGCATCGCTGATTGTAACTACCTAACAAATTTTTAGATAAGATAATAAATAAATTATGAAATTCAAATTTTTCAATGAACGCCGTCAGTTTAGTCTACTCGTCGCACAAACAGTACCAAAGGTAGCACCACATTTTCATTCTATTAAAAATAATCGAAATTTTTTCTTTCGAGTTCCTAAAAAAAATTCGACGTAAGCAAGTCGATGATTTACAGGCCGCCATTAAATTTGTCGTCTTGTGTTTACATGTGCTTCGCACCGCACCCTTTTTCGTATGTGTAGAAACTTAAAAATATTTAGTTCGTTTTGTTGTTCACAGGTTCGGATGGGGCGCCACAAGGTGTGGAGGGATGGCAGATAACCGGTGTTATACAGGAGGCGGTAAG
Source organism: Prosopocoilus inquinatus (assembly GCA_036172665.1). Taxonomy (NCBI): domain Eukaryota; kingdom Metazoa; phylum Arthropoda; class Insecta; order Coleoptera; family Lucanidae; genus Prosopocoilus; species Prosopocoilus inquinatus. The sequence goes on from CM069870.1 coordinate 52,088,731, forward strand.
ATTTAATTTTATCACTTACACCTAACTACCTAACTTCACATTATTTGTCGTATAAATACAGCAAATACGTAAACACCTTGACATGCCAAAGACCAAGTGGAACAATCTACAACGATTAAAATAATGTATTGCAACCATACCGTTTTCCATTAAAAAAAAAACACCTTTATTTAGAACCGTTTTCATAATCGAACTGAAGAAGACTTTAAAGTCACTTTCAGTTGGTAAAACAAACGTAAAAGCATATTTATTTACACATCAGAAATGCCTTCTTTAGTTCGGTTATGAAACTGGTCAACTTTCCTTTTTTTTCAAAAATCTGAGTAATAGTCACTCTGAAAGTGATTGTTTACGTTTTATTCAAACGTACGCCTTCGCAGCTAGTGCCCCTGTTTAATTGACATTGAACTTATTTGATTGTGTTTTGTTTTTAGTGGTCATTTTTATTAGTAATTTCAGATTTTATGTTGGCTCACCTGCTTTATTAGCGTTTGACAGACGCGAAAATTTTAGATTATCTTTTTTTCATAAATCTGCGTTTCAAATGTAACATTTGATAAGATATCACAACAGGTTCGGTTTATTCGTCAGAATTTCATGTTCTAGACGGTTCAAATTAGTACCGAGCGTGAACAGCAGTGTTACTAACTCTTCCATGAACTTATCCTTTAAACGTCAAATGAGAACCCTTGATACCGAATTCTTCTATATTTTTTCCAAAAACTACTACATTATGTCTGTTAATGATTATACCCCAATTATGTTGGTACTATTGGTATTAATTATTTTCAGTTGGTGAAGTCCAGTGGTTAGTATATACAAATAAAAATCTTTAACACTTTTGGACGCCAGGGAATACTTTCTCGTACTTCCCTCGCGTTCATTTGCACAAGTACCGTGCCTTCAATTGAATTCCTCATTAAAGTAAGCTGTGATTTTTTTTTTGAAATTGGCGACACAATTCTAGAGAAAACAGTTGTCATTAACTGTCAGTACTGATCATAACATCAAATAAAAACAACATTAAAATTTAAAGTAGATGCTCAAAGTGCTCTCCTTCAGCTTGAATACATAAGCGTACTCTGCGTTTCATGTTTTCAAACCCGTTTGCTAAGTGTTCGGGGGTTATGTTAGCACACACATCTGTAATGCCCGCACGAAGTTCTTCGATTGTGTGACGCGTAGTTCTAAAAACTGTGTTTTTCATGTGTGGATAAATGAAGTAATCCATAATTGTGAGATCCGGAGACCTTGCAGGAAAATTCACAATCCGATTATCGAAAAACTGCTGCAGGAAAGTCATTGTTTGATGAGCTGTGTAGGCAGTAGCATTATCTTGCTGAAAAAACCCTTCTGTATTTTCATCATCATGTAGTTGATTAATGAAACGTTCTAATAACTCATTTCGGTATCTTTCAGCAGTTACTGAGTCGTTAAAAAATATTGGTCCGATGATACGCCTTCTTGACACTGCTAGCCAAACACCAATTTTTAATGGATGTAATGGAGTTTCCACAAATTCATAGGGATTTTCTGCTGACCATATTCTCATATTCTGTTTATTTAAATATCCTGAGAGATGAAACTAGGCCTCATCGAAAAAGAAACACTTGTCAAGAATGTCGTCGTTGTTTAAGTTATCAAGAAACCACTGACAATATTCTGTTCTTCTGTGAAAATCTACTGGCCTGAGTTCGTGGACTGCTTGAATCGTATATGGATAAAGCTTTAAGTCTTTTTTAAGAATAGTGTGACATGTTCCCACTGATAGCTGAACTTCTTGTGAAAGTTTCGCAATAGATTTCTTGGAAGAGTGTTCCATTCGATCCCGAACATCTTCAATGCAGGCTGCAGTCCTTTTCTTAGCTGCTCCGCTCCCTGTTTTGCGACCAAGTGATCCTGTTTCACGAAATTTAAGAACACAAGCATGGATATGTTTAATTAGCTGTTCGTAAGTAATAGCAAAATTAGGAAACTGCTGTCGAAACTTCTGTACACACTGATTAATTGAATAAACTAACTGTCCATTTTCTATTCTACCGGTTTGAAAATAACTTTCAATAATAAATATTTTCTGCTGTAATTCTAACATTTTGAATTAATTGAAAATACAAAGTGTCAATTTGACATTTGTTTAATTAAATAATTGAACAGCTATCAGTGCTGCAAATCTTAGGAGAAAAAAACAGTGAAATCATAGCCCACTTTAATGAACAATTCAATTGAAGGCACGGTAGTTAAATACAAAAATGTTAAAATTTGAAGGAGGGAAAGGTGTTAGTTTGACTACACAAAGATGTTGATATTATTCTTTCAAGGAGTTGCAGTTACACTTTTAATGGAGTTAAAATTACATTTTACGAGTGTTACAAATATACTTTTAAGGAGTTGTTGAAGTTATACTTAGTTCTTGAATGGTGTTAATATTACACTTTAATAGTGTAAAATTGGACCTTTACCAACTTAACCATTTATCAATTAACTACCTATAAGTGTTACATTTCAATTTGTAGGTGAGACTTTAACACATAAATATATAACAGAATGCTTTTGGAACTTTTTAACACCGTTTTGTTGTTGAAATAATATTTTTCTCCCAAAAATGAGTTACATGCTCACCGATTCAGAAATATTTCAACACACAAATATGTTAAATTTATCTTCAACCACGTAAAAGTGTAATATGTGGTAATATTTATCCGTTTCGTATATTCAAAATTTGTAACTACTATACAAGTAGTTAAATATACATCAAAAAGAGTTACTTTGACAAAATAAAAAAAATGTTTTTACTACTTTAGGTGAAATTTTTACTCTTTTGGGATAACGTTTAACTACTTACTCTTTAAACTCCGCAAAATGTTTATCTGTGTAGTACAGGGTCCCTAGCTGTGATTGCCATTTAACATGTCGGACAGGGTTGTTAGATTTTATAGTTGGCTGACCTAACTTGATATGATTTTCCCGTGGGTTAGAAAGAATAAAACATAGTATTGCTATGCCGTGAACGATTCGGAGCTTGGCAAAATGGCGGTTTTGACGTGGTACTCCCGAAACATGTCCACCATGTTAAATGTCAATCACATCTAGGGACCCTAGTGTTGTAGAAAGTTGTGGTTTCACAATGTAATGGAAACTAGGGTTATGTTTATATTTACGTAGGCTTGCTAATGTGGGATAATAAACGGTTTATTAATTGAAAACAACACTGATAAGTAGAAAATAATTTTATTTTTATGTCTTGGAGGTGTCCTTCATTATTTTGTAAACACAAGTTCACTCATCGCTTCATGTTTTCAAATACACGACATGGTTGTCCCTGCATCGTTTTCATTTTCATGCCCAATTATTTGTTGAAGTTTATCCAAATGTGTGCAAGCTGTTTTTATAAAACGTTATTTTTCACATGCCCGAAAAGGAAATAATCTGGAGGTGTCAATTTTGGCCACTTTTCGGTGGCCGTGGTCACAAATCTGCACATATGATACGGTTTCCATGAAACTCTTGTAAATAATTTATGCTGGTACATGCAAAGAAGAAGAATATTATCAGATGTAAATCGGTTTCAACAAAAGTATGATGATTCTTTGTGGCACACGTTCCGTGATTCTGGTAACCTGCGCAACTAGCCCTACTAATGCCTGCAAAAACCCCTTAATTAAAGACATGCATTATTTTCAATACTGTGGCCCACGTATCTGATTGTCTGATCATTGATTTATTGACTTTGAACCAATTGAATCGATCTGTGTATAATCATGTTCAGTCCAAATTTACTGTTTTGAGAAAATAACAAATAACTTTCTAGATTTTTATTTTAAGTGAATTATTGACTTAAAATTATTTCAGACAAGCATATCAGAAGCCTCCTGAAGCCAATAATTACTTAAAATAAAAATCTAGAGAAAGTTATAGGTTGTTTTCTCAAAACAGTAAATTTTGACTGAACATGATTATGCACTCATCGAGTCAATTGTGCTTGAATGTTGACAACAAGTTTAGTTAAGTCACCCAGTTGATTTACCTTTGCAAATACAGTTATCTCTCACAAATCATTGTACAATTTCACGTTTGTAATGGCAGAAAACATTTCATCCGTAAATTTTTCCATAACTTGTTCAAAACAAGATTCCATCAACGTTTCGAGTTGCACTCCGAAAGAACGTACTCATGCATCTTGATAATATTGGAGAAGATTGTCTAAATCTAATATAATAAATTATCTATTCGAACGTAATTTGAAATTCATATTAAATTATTACTTACATCCGATTCACAAATGTTAATTGAGGAGTCACGAAAAAACTATTAGAAAAAAATAAAATTAACATATCAAGGGTCTTCTGTAAGATCAACGATTAACGAACCGCCAATGTACTCTGTCAGAATAGATTAGGAAAGTTAGCGGTCCTAAAGCTGGCGCGAAATTTGAAACGGAGTCTATTGGACTGTAAAAATGTAGAGGGTTAGGCCAAACAAACTGAAAATATTCGCTTCACAAAGAGCTGTTTTGTAAACTTTTGTTTATCACTGAAATTTAGGATGAAAAGCTTCAATCAAATTATGTTAGTTGTACTTATTGTACGTAATTAGCTAATTTATTTGTTATTAAAACATGTATAAAATGCTTGTCTGAGCTTAGTAAGAGCTAGAGGTCAACAAACCATTAATAAACATGACCCAACAATACAAAATTAAAAAAATTTCTGTGGGAAAGCATGAAAGCAAGTTTTGAATTTTCCAATACAATTTACAAGGCACCAACTTATAAAACTGTATAATATCGTTGTTTTTATTGTATTTATTGTTTTATTGTTTTATCGTTGTTGTTACATTTTTAAATGTTAAGTTATGTTCAGGTTAACTCCAGCGACAGTAATTTACGACACACGTCTGATTTATTAGACAGATATAGTAAACGATTCTGCTCCGTCTTCTGTGACGTTTACTTTCCTAGTCTCTACTGTCACCAGCGGCATGATTGCCACCACAAGTTGATCACATTGCATGAATACCAACTTAGTCGGCGTACGGACATTAACAGACACACTGTAGATACGAGGCAGAAAATTACAAATTATTATAAAAATAAAAAGAAGAGAAGTTATAAATAGTACCCACCAAATTTTTCTTTGCAAAAATATACCTACGTTATATTTATAATTACTTTCTATTTTTTATAAATTTAAAAAACCACCACCTGTTGAATTAAGTAGCCAAAAAGCAAATTTTCCTAGATATACTTTGATTGAAATTGGTTGGTACTTCACGTTGTCACTAATATTTACGTGTCAGTCAAAATTTGAATTGTCATATTTCCAATTTGCAAATTGCATTAGAAACTTTTTTTTTGGTAACTTTTGCCTTAATAATTTACTTCCTTTTCTCTCTTCATATTAACGTTGAACGTTTGCATCATTGTGTAACTGTTACTGATAAATTTGTTTGATGTTATCCAACGTTAAGCCCCGAATTTTGTATTTTATTTTTTCTTTATGCTAATGATTGTCTATCTGGTAACTTATAATTGTCAATTTGAAACGTGCTTGACACATAACCTTACATGTCTTCTCCCTAAATTTGTAACTAGCGGGTTTTTGCAGCAGTGTTGCCGGTTGTGTCCAGGAGGTAAATTGCGAGATTGGTGGTTTTTTCATTTTGAAACAGATAGTATATTAGCTTTATTTGGTTAGTTCATTAGCTTTTTGTAATTGTTTTTCTTAGTAGAAAAATTTTGTGCAAATCGTTTTTGATTGCAGTGAGAACCTCGAGCAGCCTCTGGACAGCTGTTTCAGCCCTGCTTGGGGCTTCTTCAGCAGAAACGTAGCTCGACATTCCCACTGCAGACCAAAAACGACTTGCCCAATTTATTCGCAAATGCGATGTAAGAATGATGAACATATAAAATAGCGACATCTTACTATCGCTTTTTGACCTAACATTGCAGTAGGATAGACAAATTGAAGCGGGATTTGCTCCTAATGAGTCCCCCATGCAAGCATGGCCGCCTTGCAAGGAATAATCCTAAATAAATTTTCCTCCTAAAAAACCTTTCATAGAAGTTTACCCCTAAATTCAGAGGGAAATCCCCTAAGTTGGCAACACTGATGAGTAGTGCACAAAATTGGCTAAAAATATGTTGCTATAACATATAATAATTAATGATAATTATTATATAATAATTTGAACCGTTCAAAACTTGAAATTCTGTAAAAAAACAATAAAATTAATACCTATGTGTACAGTTAAATAAAAGATAAAGTATAAAGCTTCAAAAAAGGAAAAAAAAAGAAATTTTTGATGATACAATATGACAAATCGGTTGACTGTATTGTCTGTCTCAAAATTAAAAAAAAATACCACCTATTGAATTATGTTGCCAAAACACCAAAATTCCCGGATTCATTTTGTCTGACGTCACTGTAATTTATACGAGCCAGTTATTTGGCGTCAAAATTTAAAATGTCGGAAAACGTGGAAATGCTTTTAGTGCAATTAATATAGTTGCGAGCATTAAATTTTGGTCGTCACTGTCAGTCGAAACTCAATTACAGAAATTAAAAATTTTCAAATAAATATCTTGTCTTTTACCAAGAAAATGTCGAAATTAAATTTTTAAAAGACTATTCCTAGTTTTCAAAATTAATCAATAATTTATTGAAATATAAGTTCGGTGCCAACCTTTGACAATCAGTGACGACCAAAGCTTATTGCCCGCGACTGTACATGCGGCAGCGTTGCCGGTTGTATTGACGAGGAAAATTGTGAAGTTGGTGTTATTATTATTTTAATTTTTTTGCGGCAGACATACTTTCTTACAACGTTAGGAAGAATAAAATGTGAATGAATGATCACGAGATCAAAAACAGAAAATCTGACAGGTTCCGATATTGAGATCCTCTAGTTCCGAACTCTGTGAGATAAGTTAAATGTCATTTAAATATAGGAACCCCATTGGTAATCACCCACCCATAGTCAAGAAACTCTTTAGTTTATTAATTATTTATAAATTAATTAGTTAGTATAATCTAGTGAGAATGTGATACCCAAGTAACTAAATTTTGATAATGAATGTCGTGTCAGTAGATTTTAACGTTATTAAATATTTTGCAATACTTTCCTTTCACCACGAATTCACCTACATAATTGACATCAACAATCATCATCATACAACATAACAATCATAACAATTTGACTATGTTATAACCTACGTTATAACGACATTAAATTTGTCTAATTTAACATGGTAGCTAACTTACTAATTTAAAATTACAGTCGATTACATTGAAAAGTAGTCAACGAATCGGCAATACGTCATTGGATAATAGCCATGAATTTCTTAGGAATGTAGAGTATAGGGTGCTTCCATACGACTATTGTCACTTGCATTTCTAACCTCACTTATAGACATTACAAAATAGAAAAAAAATTGTTGCAACAAAATTTTTTAAAACTTTCATTATGCTTTGACAGCAAGCATGGCCGCCTTCCATGGGGGACTTATTAGGAGCAAATCCGCTTCAATTTGTCTATCCGACTGCAATGTCAGGTCAAAGAGCGATCGTAGGATGTCGCTGTTTTATCTGTTCATTACATAATAGCTTGTGAAGCAAAACATATGCAATTATTGGCTTTTTAGTAAATTTTAAAGCAAAATTGTAAAAGAAAATATTGTTTCTTTCAAAATGGCAATTTTTTTTGGAAAGTGCACTTAATTTACTAACAAGTTAATTATGGTCTATGACTAACAAATATTAAAAAAATATTTATTAGGTAATTATTGAAACTGACAACTTCAAGATTCGCAATTTTCGCACTTCTAGATAAATGTGATTTCTCTTGCCGCTTCCTGATTATTGTAATGGAGTACTATATGTATTTACTTAGAGGGAAAAATCACTTTAACGTATTAGCAGTGGTCATTAAAAATAAAAATGCAAGTTTGAAAGAGGTTAGTCAAAACGTTCTTTTATTGTGACCATTAGTTTGATAGTTTGATCCTATTAGCAAATTAACTGTATAATATAGGTAGATTAGTTGTATAAAATTTATTTTAATTTAATTAGTTGTATGAAATTTACATACTTCTGCCTTTTTATAAGTTGTTATTATTTTTCCCATACTTAACAAATATTAAAATTAGTTTTTACAACTTTTATTGTGTTGCTAAAAACAACATTCATTAGGAATTTATTTATTTTTCTACAATTACATCAGCTGGGATTATTTTCACTAAAAAATTTGTTGTGACATCCAAAACTCAGGCTCTCCAAAAATCACCCGTAGTATTATAGTTTTCCATGGATAATAAGGAGTTGCTCCAAAATTTCCTGTACCAGTTGGTGATTCTCAAAAAGGTATCTCTCGATACCTGTCAGCTTTCAAATTATTTTTAAATAAAAAAAGTATTGATGTAAATTTGAATTTCAACAAGTTCGTTGCCTATCTTTGAAGAATATTGGTTTAATGTTATCCTTCTTGCACTGCTTTCTAAACACAGACTTTTCAGGAAACAGGTTTTGACGATCCTTGACGCATCAAATTCTCCTTGTTTGTGAATTTGTATAATCTATTTTTTGAAGCCATCAACTATTACTAAAATAAGCTCTCTTAGTGCTTCGTTGTCATTATTAATTCCACAAAAATTCAGCAGAAACAAGTGAAACGTGCACTCATTGTAACTGGCAGACAGATTCAGCCATGTTTCAGGAAAAGCGCTCTGCAAAAGGTGTCATCTGTCAGTATATTACCTAATAATATTACCTAATCTTGTTTGCTGGTTTGGTTGTTTGATTATGATACTCCTGCAGATAAAGAATGCCTGAGTCAAAAGAGCTACAATTTACAAAAAAGAAGAAAAAATTACCAATTAGTATTGGCTTTATTCATAAAACTAATTTGCTTGCTGGTATTTTCTATCATTTATTTAAATAGTTCTCCCACAGTGATTATTATTTATTAAAGGACTTTATTGTTAACTATTAATACTGATTGAAATTTTATGATGTTATCAATATCTTAAAGTTGGCGCGCAGCTTGGAATCAAAATGGCGGTAAATTGCGCTCTTTTGATAGAATCAGGGCAGCGGTTTCCAAACTTCATGTTACTACGCCCCCCTTTAAAAAAATGTGACCTTGGCGCCTCCACCTCTTCCTTCCTTTTATAAAATATTACAGGAAGTTTATTTATAAGAAAATATTTCCTTAGTAATTTATGTTATGAAAATTACATTTCTGTTAAAAATTTTCGCGCCTATTTTTGCCCCTGCCCGCGCCTCCCAGTTTGGAAATCGCAAATGATCTAGGGACTTTAATTATTGTAACGGCCAATCGAAATTGTTTTTCGTAATTGTTTCGTAATTTATCGTTTATTATTCCTTGCTTTGAGAAGTTATTGGAAATAATTTCTAAAACCGAACAGAATTGTAACCTTAATTTAAACCTTACTGGTATCTGATAACCCAAAAAATTTGTAATTTTCATCCAGATCGGGAAGTTGAAAGTGCACAGGAAATATTCCACCGAATGTGTAATAAAATTACCCTCGTCAAAAAGAACCATCGAAATAATACCTCATATTTTGCTAAAAACTGTGCAACTATTCATGTGGATAGGTACCAAGATCACGGTTTAGTTTTCGACAATACAAAATGTAGTTAATATGGATCTAGTAACCTCCTTATAGAGGGGATAGCGTTTTCGACTGATTGCTCGGGTGCGCTATCAGAGTATCTTCGTCTTATTTTAACCTCATGTAAAAACAGAGGATGGAGATACTCTCAGAGTGCTCCAGAGTGGTCAGTCGATAACTCCAAGTTTGTGTTCAGTTTCAATTGCTTTTGACATGTGTTAAAAATCTTTTACAATGCGCCTTTATGTTTCAACGGCCACTTTTACTAAAAAACAATTCTGAATGCTCGTTATTGTTTCGTGGTCAGTTGTTTATCATCTTTTGCTTTAAAATATCATTGAGAATGGTTTTAAAAAAATGAATTCTAACCAAGAACTATACGTACACGATTTTAAACAAAATAGTCTTATCAAAATTTTAAACGGAACTTAAATTTAAGTCTTGTTTAAAATATGAATCTTCATGTTGGTTCAACAAAATCTCAGACACATTCTAGTTGGCACTTAAATTGAAGGGTAAGTATCAGTACTGGCATTTTGTTCAGCATACTTAAATGTGATACATTAATAAACATGACTTAAGTTTAATGTAGTAAAAGCCATTGTCTTAACTATAAGCAAAATAACTAAAATTTTTGTTTGACAACTAACAGTTTTGGCATTGTCTGAATTGAACACTTGTTATCATGTCAGTGCAACAATTCTGTAAAAACATATGAAAGAATTTTTCCTGGATATCCAGTGTTCAATTGAAAACTTCATCAGGTAGCCCTTGAATTTTTCAAAACATTGGAAAGCATACCTTGAATTAGATTTTTGCAAAATATCACTTTAGGTTACGTGACGTTTGTTATTTATTACAGTTGTTTGACAATTTATTGTCAATCCTGACGCTTGAGAAATCATATCTTCTTTTCGTTCCATGTTCTTTCATCTAAAAATCCAAACAAACTCGATGAGCTTTTGTTAGGTTTGTAGGTATTTTAAGTTTTGTACAAAATGATTCACCTACAATAGTTATAAATGCATTAATTTTATTAGACATAAAGTCAATCTGGGCAGTTACTTATTTAGGAATCAGGAAAATCAGTGTCATTGTGTAAGGACTTCAAAAAAGGAAGCGCTTGTTGAAACTTACCTTTAAATAAACGAGTTATTAAGTTGATAGCAACGACTTGCCGGCTTTATTAAAAACCAGAAAAAAATATATCTTTCACAAACATTTGTATAAATTTCTGTCCAAACTTTATCCTTGAAAACTTTTAATTAACGATACGCGTAAGTGCTTGTATATAATTTTAATAATATTCTAATAGAAACAAGAGACCGCTTTGAATTATTCATCAAATTTTATAAACCTTTAGCGAACATTTGTTATTGTTTCTCACATTGCCAAAGTTTAATTTATAAATACGTACATTTAAATTATTTGGGAGTTAAACTTTCGTTTTGTTCAAAACAACAAATTATTTATTTGCCCCACAAATACCTGAGTCTTTGAAAACAAATTATACTGTTCATTTGGTTAAATTTACGTTAAATAAATAGAATTAAAAATGTAGAGGATATAGTTGATTTTTTTATTAATTAGAGGAAAATTATGAGATCCAACGCTTGATTGAAAACGAAGAAAACTTTCAAATATGTTTACGAAATTTAGAATTACGTACATAAAGTCGATCTGGAATTTCTTCATGTCTTAATGTACTGTTTTTATTTTTCAGTTGACCCTTCACGCAAAAAAAAACTGGACATAACCTCAGCCTGTAAAATATGAAAGTCATGAAAACTCAGTGCTGTCACTTGTAAAGTTTAGCCGAGCCGTTATCAGTGTTATTACATTTTTCCTAAAACTATTATTTTCTGTTAGTTGTTAAAAAGCAAACGAAGAAACAATTATTTTATTAAAATTTTAAATATAAAATGTAATACTTAGTAAAATAATATAATAGGTAAATATTTAAACAAAATTATACAGTAGGAAGATTTCTGAAAGTGTTTCTTTATGAGCTGTTTTTTTCTGATTATTTGAAAGTCTGACATTTGTCCACATTTTTACTAAAACAATGACGAAGTAAAGCGATAAAATTTCTGGCAGCATTTATACGGGGGAATTCCCGATTTATTTGAATTTTTTGAAATGTTGGTTATAGAGAGTTTAGTTAAACCACTAAGGTTCTGTTTTTGGAAGTCATTAAGGGCTAGTTGTACAAAGGCGGTTTAAACTCACGTTTAACTGCACCAGGTTCAAAGTAAATAAATTCGCATAGGATCTTAAGGATATAAGGCAATTAATGCAATCATAAATAAAATTTGATGCGATTTTGTTCATTTTAAACCTAGTTCAGTTGAACGTTAGTTTGAACCTTCTCTGGCCCTAAGGCCCGGTTTTTCAATTGATTGGCAAAGTTATGGTTATTTACCACTGGGATAAATTTAACCTCTTTGATAATGTGCTTGTTAAACAAAATCTCCATTTTCAATTATAAATCAAATACCAAAGAAGTAGAGTCGTACAGTTGCTCGTACACCAGTTATGTATCCCTTCTACATGTTTTCCGCTACCAAGCAAATTTACTGACTGTTAGTTTACCTCCTTGTTAAAAGGAATTCATGTCATTGTTAAGACTACCAATACGTTGATAAACTCATTTTCTGTGCTAACAATCGGATAACACTAACAGTCACTTTACCAATCGATTGAAAAACCGGGCCTAAAAGGATCAATTAGTTTAACGAATGATTAGACTGTGACACAGTCTCCTGTACGTGAAAAGACGTGTATCACAATCTAATCCTAAGCTAAACCAATCGGGCCGTTAATCGCTTTGACAAACCAAGCCTGAGAGATAGCACTTAAATTAAGCATTAATAATGTTCCATTTTGAAAGAAAAAAAGTTCAGTAATACCGTATTTTAAAATGATTTTCATCTAGTCACTTGTGACCTCTCCATGTATAATAAAAATGCCACTTTTTGAAGATAGAAATACTTGATATGATTATACTTTTTATTTAGAACTGAATGTAGCTATTTTCCGTTTACTAAGCGACCACTTCGCAAGTTGACCTCAATGATAAAAGTGTTTTCTTGCAGAGTACACATTTTTGTCGCTTATTAATTGAAATAAATACGAGACAGAGTCAAATGAAAATCTCAAGTGTCCTAAAAAATGCTCCGAACGGAACTTCGGTCTACAAATTGGTACAAAAGTTATTTATGTAGAATACCTTGATAATGACATATCGTAGAAACAATTGAAAGTGTTTTGTTATCCATTTCTTGCACAGTAAAGGAGCAAAACTCATTAGGTGTGTTCTTTTTACCGCAAAACTCAGAGTAACTCAACGGCACTCAGCAACCTTGGAAATTTGTATGTTTTTTTTTACACGCTCGTTGGTGAGATTTTGTGAGCTACCTCCAAATCAATCAAATAGGGATTTAGGTTAGAATGCATGTGTATGTAATGGCCGAAGGTCTCTTTTGACATATGCACGATGTTTGCGGAATTAACTTGGTTTTTTTAGAACGTTTTAACTCATCAAAACTCACCTCACTTCTGATATTTGCTGATGTAATTTTAAAGTAAAACGAACAACTTAATGTGTAAATATTTCAAAAAATAGGTAAGTTTTCATGGAAAATTTACTGATCTGAGTCGAAAGAGAAACGAACACACCTATTAATATTTATCATAGTAAGAAGGTACAGTATGAATTTGAAGCCTTAGTGAAAGAAAATCGTCGGATTATCATTGATGAAATCGCTGAAATGTTAAATATGAATTCCTGAAGAACAGCCCGAAACCTGCCATCAAATCCAATCCGTTTGACTCTACCTCGTAAATCTAACTCACGTTAATTGATAACTGAAGCTACTGGGGTCGTTAAGTAGCTTAGCGATTAGACTTTGGAGATGGTGCCACTCGGCAAAAATTAGCGAGACTTGCACAAAGCTAAGACAGATAAGACTGACAGAACTAGAAAGTTCAAAAAGTGTAAAGCGGTACAAGAATGTAGCAAGTAAAAAATGTAGGTAAAACATAGAGGTAAAAATAATTTTGAGACATCTTGTGAAAGTTCAAGCAATGAATTTGCCTCAAAAATATATTGAAAACTGATAATTATGTGGCAATTGGCAACACCGTAAGAAAACAAACGTCTTTTAAGTGACCCGAAGAGGGTCAATAATATTGACGGCTGCAATTGATGGAGCTTCAATCAACACGTCAATATTTAGTTGTTTTGCGAACGACTGTTGTGACGGTGTTTGAGTGTGTAAAAATGGTTTCAAATATAGATTGAGGTTTTTTTTTTTGAATAACGTGGTATTTGATCGGTTTTTTTTAGGACAAACAAATTAATTTTAAATCATTCAGCTGACTAGTTTCGGTTTTATTTTAAACCTTCATCAGAGCCTCTGATTAACAAAACGATAACTACAAACCATTGAAAGATTTGGGGTGAAATTTACCGATACAAGCCGGGTCTTATTAAAACATTTTAAAACAAAAGTTCATCAATATGGGATGTTTTTTAAATCGATTCACAATAAATGATTAAAGGTAAAACAGAATTAAAAGTAACGTTAGAAAACGTACGCCAAATGAAAACGAAGCTGGTTTTTACTGATGAAGGTTTAAAATAAAACCGAAACTAGTCAGCTGAATGATATAAAATTAATTTGTTTGTCCTAAAAAAACCCGATCAAATACCACGTTTTTCAAAATTTAACAACAGGACGCCAATTTCATTTTGTATTGAGGTTTCTTGCTGTCTACACTCGAAAGAAAGATAAACAAGAAGGCACTTGTCCAAAAAAGTATAATTCCCATCAATCTCCGTCCATCGATTGGCAATGGCATCAATCGCCTCATACACGATCAGTGTGAGTATCATTGACAATATTATTGACAATAATATACACAATATTATTGACAATAATATACATAATATTATTGACAATAATATTGACCGTGTAGGGGCTCCTTCAAATTGTCAACATTTCAGGGTGTTTTGTATGAATTATATCTCGTTGATATCCTTAATGAAATAAGAAAAAAATAAAAATTTCACAATGATTTTAGAATGGGCTCATCTGTGGAAGGTTGTTCTTGTATTTTTGATGGCCGAATATATTTTTATATACCGAGTGTCCCGTGCCATGTGTACACTCTTCTAGAATCTTTATTTATTAACAGATTAACCCTAGTTTTGGAGACAATAAATTAAACAAAAAACGGGATTTTCCGACATACTGCTAGTTGTCATAGGACTTCCGGTTTCGGCGGAAGTGATATCAACTTTTTAATTTTGAATGAAACACCCTATATATTTTTACATATTTGAAATCTACGGATCATTACGAGTCCGAAGATGTAACAATTGTTAATTTTGGTTTCCATGACAACGAAAAAAAATCTTTTATTTTTCAATGTCGAAAGCTACGAATTGCATTTTTTCGATGTAGTGCGATCATGTGTTTCGAGAAAATCACTCCTTTGATGGTATTTTGATTTTAAAATTTTTACAGCATCTGAAATTTTCATTAGGTCGTAAGTGATTTTTTTTTTTAAATAGAACCTCATATGTTTCTTAGCTTAGTTCAACAGAACACTTTTTTCTGAGTACATTAATACCAAATACGTCATATTTTCTTTGAAAGTCGTTTGATATAAAGCATACTCATACTCCCGCGCTTACTCTGTCTAACACACATGAATAGGGAAGAAATAATACACGACACACAACGGTCGCCTACCCAAATATGTTACGTAGAACCGTCGCTGATATAAAGTGAGTGTAAAATTTTAATAAAACCTGCTCTATATTAAATTACTTTCAAAGAAAATATGACGTATTTGGTATTAATGTACTCAGAAAAAAGTTGATAGTACTCAGAAAGAAATGTTCTGTTGAAATAAGCTAAGAACATATGAGATTATATTTAAGAAAATGAGTTATGACCTAATGAAAATTTAAAATGCTGTCAAACTGTTAAAAATCAAAATATCTTCAAAGAAGTGATTTTCTCGAAACAGTTGATCGCATTACATCGAAAAAATGCGATTCATATCTTTCTACATTGAAAAATAAAAAAGATTTTTTCTCGTTGTTATGGAAACCAAAACTAACATTAATACATATTCGGACTTGTAGATTTCAAATATGTAAATATATATAGGGTGTTCCACTTAAAATAAAACAGCCGATATCACTTACGGCAAAACCGGAAGTCCTATGGCAACTGGCGGTGTGTCGGAAAATTCCGTTTTTTGTTTAATTTATTGTCTCAAAATTTCATCTAAATCCATTAATAAAGATTCTAGAAGAGTGAACACGTGGCGCGGGACACTCGGTATATGCTCATTTAGCCAGCCATTTAATTCCTTGACGTTTTCATTAAATATTAATCTGCTTTGGTAAGTAAAGTAAATCTAGAGAGCAAAAACGGCGGCGAGGAGAAAATAGAAAGGTTGAATGTAGTACTCTCAAATAGAGTATGCCTGAAAATTCTAGACTGTACTAGAAATTAATTTTCTTATTAATTAAAAATATTGTTTTAAATTTTTTTATTGCTTACAATATTGATGTCGCGACTAATATAATATTTTGTTACATATTAATTTATTTGAAAGATCTCTTCGTGCATTTGGGTAAACTTCCATGATTATATTCTTCAAAAAAAAATCGTCTTATAACAGATTAACGTTACTGCAATGGCGGAAAAATACGTACATATTTTACTTCTTATCTGCTACTATAAATAGCAAGCCAATTTATCGGATTCGATGTTTTTTGTTCAGTTATTAGGCGTACGAGTTCATTTGACCTCCAAAATACTGTACCGACCATTAAAAAAAAAAAAAACAAGAACTAAAGCATGCTTCACTCCGGGACTTGTGATCTCCCGAAGAAAATCTGACCCAGAAAACGTTGAAGAACTTATTTCCTGTACCGAATTCAACTTAAAATAACATGTTAACGATTTTAAAAATGTACAAGCCGATTCTCGACTTGTTATTGTGATGTGTCGTATGATGACCTTGAATCCTATTAATCATGTAAATAGCATAATGCTTTTTCTTGATTTGATGATTGCTTTGGTTGACATTTTTTACGTATACAAATACATAGTGGAACCTAGCGGTGAAAAGCTCAAGTTGCTAAATGATTTCAGGTTTTGCAGTCTCATAGATTTTCAGGATGTTAAATTGTATAGTTTGCTGCAATTAAATAATGGCCGCCGTGCTGAATTTACGACCGCTTAACAGGAATTTAAGTTAAGAGTGTACGATTACGTTGGTATTGTGGCAACACATTGATCGACACGATATTAAAATCCGACGCAATGAATTGCTTGGAACATTAAAGTTTTACTACTTCATTAAAATTTTACTGTTACGCTGTGAATATTCAGAGGACTCGTGCCATTACGCATTTACATTTATTAATGACAACTCCTTTTACATACTTAAACGCCAAGACTAAAATGTTATTTGCGAACAAAAACGTATCAAATGAAAAAAACAAACAACAAAATCATCTCCTAAAGGATTGATTAAAAAACAACATTCGTTTAATAAATGCTATTTACAAAGATATTTAAAGTACCTACCTCATTTAAAGAATAACTTAAGCTACGTTCATTTACTCCTTTCGCATTTCAGTCTCTTTTCACTTGCATAAAAAATGAGACAAAAAGAGTATATAGAGTGAATGGAGCTGAATAAACGAACGCAGCTTTAACTAAGTTCACGGTGTAGGAAAAAATTATATTACAGTATTACTTTTGTAAATTTTTATGGAAGTGAAATTCATTTCAAAAACTCAAATAAATGAAATTTTTACTTTTATATATCCTCTCTCTTCACCACACAAATTTCTTAATTTTCCTGCAATCTCCATCTCAACAGCCAGACAAGATTGAAAATCTGCAAGGTTAAATTCAAAGACAACTTAGGCAATGATACAGTTATTAAAAAAGGAGAAAGTTACGAAAAATTGAAGGGGTCAGGAGTAGTTTTGCCTAAATCGAATGTCTGGCCAAACGCCAGACCCTTCAGTTTACTTACCAAGCAAGTAATTTATGAGCCTTCTCAGAGAGTTGAAAGATCCCACATTGAGTTGGTTGCTTGGATTTGAATTCGGAGTTGGAATCTGAGTAACTCCACCAAATTTATCATCAGAGCGGCGAAATCAGGTTTTTGATGTCAGAAGCAGGCAACGTTCCTCGACTCTTGCCTGGTTTCTAAGAAACATTTATCTTTAAATAACATGTGTAGCCATGCCAACGTTTATTTTATCTAAAGATAAAAGTTTCTAGAAACCGGGCATTAGTCATTTACAGGATGTTGAAAGAAGGGACGAGTACGAGTTGTCTCCATTCTTTGAAAATTGACTGATTATCCTCAAAATATAGGACGAATTGTCTCCCGCGCGCGTAATTTCATGATCTGATAACTGTGCCCTGTCATACAATCTGAATATTTCATATTTTTGCTTAGCAGGGCAGGGCAGGGCAGTACTGGTGGACAAAATAAGTCTTCTTTATCAAAAACCCTATTATTTACATTTGCTCTTCTCATTTTTACAATAGATTTTATAATCTGAAAACCTAAAATTACTTATACTCGAATGAGTGTCAGCGTTCTCGGAGACAATTCGTCCCATCTTTGGAGACAACTTGACCTTATAAATTTTTACCTGCTTGTGTTTGGAGACAACACGTCTCTGTCGGAAAGATGTGGATAAGTAAATTTAACACATGTTCTTGTAATCTAATTATGTTAATATCAATAACACTACTTAACAACATTTTTGTAACATGCATAAAAATAGCTATATAATATTAGTGTCATTATAGCTAGTTAATTTTGTTGTTAGAAAAGTCTAGACTAAATTCAGTACTTTTGGATATGTGCATCTTCGATAAGGATCCTCGGACAGGTCGTTTTTATTCTTTGTTGCCCTCATTTTGATATGAGCATTTCATAAATAGTGTTAGTGAAGTAACCCAAATTGACTTCATCGATGGCTTGGAGAGCATTAATGTAAAAGTGAACAAATCTATTTTCGACCAAATTCAGCGACTATACGTTTCCATGGGAAAATGTTGATCTAATTCGATTGCGACACATTCAGTCTAGAATGATTTTCCTTAAAATTTTGATGCCGAAATACAAGCAAAACTGAATAAGCCCAAGCCATTTCTATAAACTAGTGGAATACTTCTAGCAAAAGTGTGTGCATGCAAGAGAAAGTTTTTTTGCTTTAGAATAATGTTATTTTAGTACTCTAAGCGACATCGTTTGGTAAATGGCAAAATTATATCATAGGGTAGAATGCTCTTTCTAATACGAATTCGTTGATCAGATCGCTGCAAAAACTCATGCAATTTTGCATAGGTAGATCAAACCCAAAGCCAAAATTAATAATTATCCATGTCTAAGTAAAGAATCAAAATAGGTGTAATAGATATTTTCAGATACATAAGACAGGTAAATTATGTATAAAATTTAGCATTGTGATGTTTTTCTGATTTAACGATTTATAATATTGGTGGTAATATTTTAAGTTATTGAACGTACTGTGGAACATAGTATGGGTCAATTCATGCTATTATGACTATTACTAAAACAGTAATAATTTAGCTATAGAAGTAAACCAATGGTTAAAGTTAAGCAGTAAGTAAAGTGCAAACCCTAATACTTACTAAATACCAAAAGAATCAGTGTTTCCTACTTGTACGTTTTGGTAAATGACAAAGATTTCAATTCTAAAAAATACTTGGGACGATTTTGAAGATAAAGCAGACTAATGGCCGGTTTCTGAAACGATGAGTAACTATGTAAAGATAAATTTTTATTAACTGATAACTTTATGAAAAGTATAAACTGTTTACCTTGCTATGTGCACACATAAACATTTTTGGGATTAATTGTAATCTGCCCATTCAGTGTTAAATATGAATAAAGTTTTATCTGAAAAGTTGTTAATCTTCATCTAATTTGGCGTTATTGTTCTCTTTTTCCGACTGAATTGTATCTAAAAGTGAGTGTTTATTCCAATGAGGATAAGCTTAACTCTGTTCTATTACATACGTTTAAAGGGTAAACATCCTAACTCCGTTTTTCGTAACACCGCAAACGGATGGTCGCGAGGGAACACCGAAAAAGTGTTCCCTGGCGTCCAAAAAGTGTTAGAATTAACTCCGGATTTTTATCAGTGTGTACACTTTATCTACAAATAAAGTTTTGAGAAACGCCTTTCAAAAGTTATAGTAAGTTTATCTCTGCATAAATTTATGTATCGTTTCAGAAACCGGGCATTAATACTGTACACTGTTTTATCCATTTCGACATTTTCATGGTTCAGTGATCAGAGTGATATACTTTTTGCATTGCATTTTATTTAGGCCCTGTATACCTATTATTTATTTGAATTTTCTGTATAATCTTGTGGTAGCCACCTGACTTGAAATTATGGCCATTGTATGGTAATTTAAAGTACTCCATAAAACCTGCGAGAGTTAATTGCTGATAAGTTATTATAAGAAAACATGTAGATTCTCATGCTAAAAATCTTGATATAATAACTTCATGGATGTATTTAGTTTAGAATTAAACGCGTCTGGTAATTACCTTCATTATGAACTGACGTTAAAGTTGTGTTTTAATTTAATTTCGTTTATTGTTTTACCAGCTGGATTTTAATAGGTTTTGTATGGTACATAAAATTGTTTGCGCTTTCATAACTTAACGTACTTTATCTCGTCATTATATTCTGCGTTTCTCAATCCCGTCACTGAGATTACCAAAGAAATTCAAAGAATAGAACAGTATAAGAACTGTTTTGTTATTTGTACTTTCGTCATATTTGCTTTTTATTAGCATCTGAAATGCATTTATTAAATTTAAGTTAAAAAGATTTCTCGTTGTTTTAAAAAAAATGTTATCGATTTTAAAATGTACGATATAAGTATGTATATGAAATAATTGTTACCCTGTAAATAAGGTATCCCACCAATCAAATCGTGATATTATTCCACTAATGAAACTTTGTAAATTAAATTTCAGGTGCTGATATAGTAAATGCTATGCCAAGGCTATTAAATAACTAAGGTTGCCTCGCCTTGTATCTCGCAACGGTTTCAGATTAGTGACGTCGTCAGAGTTCTTTGAATTTCAAAAAGGAGTTTCAACGCGACGTAAGAGAATTGTTTTACATCGAACTAAAAAGGAAAGGCACTTATTATTACATATCACAATTAAAACTAAAATTTCAAGATTCAAATGGTCTTCGTGACCTTCGTTTGAAGGAATAATCTTCAGCCTTTTAAATCATATCCTATTTATTCAATAATAAAACATTATCCCATATGGTGCGAAATTTTTGTCGGTCATTGTATAAAATATTTAAACAGATCTTAAAATAAAACACGCTTTTACGGCTACAGAATCACCCGGAAACCAAAGAATTTTTGATTAATCGTTATAAGACCAAAGAAATGTGTTTCTTTTAATGAAAAAAGTTTTTTGCATTGCATTTATCTTTTTTCTTTATCATCTACGCTATACACCGTTCACGTTTGTTTCGGACTATCTATGAAAATCTGATATTTTAGTTGGCAGTATTGTTAATTTTCTTAATAAATTTATTTTAGGTTATAGTTGATGATAACACAGCTTGCAACCGAGTCTCTTATTGTCCCTTTAATTCATCAAAACATCTTTTGATGTACACTTTCTTGTCGGCAGAAATTATTTTTTGCATTTTGAACTAACAAGAAGTTGAAGAATAAAGTGCCAGAAATTAAATTAATGACTAAATTGACAAGGCAAATAATTTTTAAAAGAAACGTCATATGAAAGGATCGTAGGACAGGATCTGACGTCAAACAAATAGCGTTTTCCGTTGACGGCACTGGTGTGCACTGAGTTTATCTCCATCTCGTTTTATTACATAAAGCTAAACCAACATGAAAATACACTCAGTGCGCACTAGTGCAGCTAGTGGAAAACGCAATAATAAAAATATATCATGGCCTGCTGCTTGTTTAAAACAATCATGAACGATTTATACTCCTAAAACCACTTAAAAATTTTGATTTCATGCGGATTATTGACACTTACTTTCATGTACAGCCTTATCAAATAATTTTACAAAATCTAGACGCGATTATATCAGTATTATTTTTGTGGTAGATTATATGCATTGACGCTGCTCTTATCTGGAATTTTATACTAAACGACCATAGTCCATCTTTGCGACACATTCGTTAAAACAACATCCATGTTTTTGAATAAGTGTACTGTTAGATTAAAAATAAAATAAAATCTAGTAAACTTGCGGACAAAAAATGCCTCGTTCCTTTTTTTTATTGTAAATTTAGTTTCGACCTGTCCAAGTAGGAATTATTGGAGCTGTCATACCATTTATTATAACCTCTAAACTTTAAGATCAGTACACAATATGTAAATATAATCAGATTCGTCTATAATATGATCAGTGTGATGGGTGAGTTTTTTTTGTCCCCAAGTATACCTACACTTATTTTTACAAAGTACTGCTAACTTAAACTAGAAAAGTTTCAGGACCTTTCGTCCTCGATATGGCACCTACTGAAAAACAAATGACCATCAAATTTTCGAGATTTCTAATTTTTGTCTACTTTTTTAAATGGAATATTATATTTTTTATCATTGGAACGCGTTAAGTGTGTCAAGTTAAATATTCTCTAAAATATGACCTCTCAAAATCTCAGAATATTTTATAAATAATTTAGTCTTGATATTCGCAGGAAGAAATGTATCGTTATAATAGTCTTATATAATAGCACAATATGGTGTATGGTTCATATTAAAAACCTTCAATATTGAAATCGGGATAAGTTAAAATGTCTAATAAGTTATTTTAGTAAATAATTTATAATATAGTAGATTTTAGGCAAAACAATTGCCCTTATAATTGTAACTACAGGAATAAATAATTGATTAAAGTTAATGTGAGGTGAAAATTAGAAAGAGAATATTTTATAGACGTACAAGTTCGAAAATCTGGTGACTTGAATTTTAAAATTTTAAGCTTTGAACTTTCTTACACTCATGAAAATTTCTGTAGAAATGGTTTGTAAGTGAGTGTATTTCCATCGGATTCCCAGTTTTTCTTTTAATTTTTATCACTGTAGCCTTCCTAATACTAAATTCCTTATCTATCGCTAAACTAATTAAAAATCATTAAAAGATCAACATGTCGATCCGGAACATGTGAACAGTGTCAGACTGACGGCTCCTTTAAATTTTGTTTTGGTTCCCACCATAGAAATGCAATTTTAGTTGCATTTACAGAGGGAAAAATTTAGTGTTCCAGTTTTTTCGGCGATAACCGTACTTAATTTAACATCCTAAACGCGATGAGGTGCTTAAAATCGAGCAGGAAAGGTCCTGAAACACATTTTTGGTTAAAATTACTTCTTAAACATTAAACGAACACTGTAAAATCGAAAGGAACAGTCAACGGTCCTGTAACGCTTGATAGTGAAAAGTTGAGTGTTCCTTCCGATTTTACAGTGCCCGTTTAAAGTTTAAAAATTATTTCTTTACAAATTTTATCGGACAAAAGTTGATTTCAATTAAATCATTTCATAGAAAAATATGAAAATAAAATAATTTTGCTATTGTAGCGGGTTCACCCTGTAAAATCTTATACTGAGTAGTCTTTTTTTCACGTTTCCGCAAAGAATATTAATATAATAATATATTTTTATAAGTTCATGTTATCTCCTTAGTCAGAAACATAAGTTAAAAGTTTGTAAATTTTTAAAGAATTTTTCAATAAAAATTTTTTTTAGGAAAATAATTCAGTAAAATTAATAATAAAAAGATATGTTTATATTGTTGTAATCAGCCCTTCACGGGACATTTAAAATTGTAAAAATATACAGGATGTTCCATCTAAACAAAAAATCCTACACACATTTTGAGAAAATACCTTTTAATTAAAGAAAGCGTAAATGCCGAAGGTCACTAAAACAAACACGTGTAGTCTTGGCTATATTTTGCTCATACGTGTAGTAAATTGATAACTGATGACATGTTTCGGTTGAATAACCATTATCGAATCTAAAATACAAGATTGGCACTCAAAAACAAGTAATTAATAGTAAAATAAGTTAAACCATAAATGAGAGTCCACGCAATATGTGGCCATTTTTACTTAACAAAAGACAAAGTAAGAACTTAACCTAGTGAAAGTTACTAACAAGTGGTAAGTTACTAAACAGTACCAACATGAAATAAATGAAACAAAATTGCGGAGAACAAAGTTAAAAACAATTACGGTGAAAACTGATGGTAAAAAAATACTCATAGGGAGTAAATAACCAAGAACAAATTACATTAAACAATAAATAAATAATTTTTTTTTTAAATACCTTTTGTTTTGTATTTTTCTCTCAAATAAACATTATTATTATTATATTTTCGCGTCTGCCATTGTGATGATTAGGTTATTTGGATATAATTTACACTTATAAAATTTACTGCAGTTGTAATGATACACTAGAAAGCTAAGCTAACCAGAAAAGTTAGAGAACAAATAAAAGATTCAAAAAATATTAAAGGAATACATAACAACAAAAGTCTACCTTCCAATAGAAGAACGGTGAAAAAGAAAAAGAGCAACGTAAAAATAATGTAACCACTGTTCCAATATTTAAAACTAAACAAACGAATTTTAATGGAAATTAAAAACAAACACCGAAAGCTTACGAACCTAATCAATCAACCTAATCAGATCAATAAGAATGAAAATGTTTGAATAATTAAAATGAAAAATTAAAAGAACACAGAGAACAGCGAATCTTGAACGCTTGAAAAGATGTCGACAAACTGAAAGACATAATACAAAATTTGACGTTTCACAGGGTCTATTTTTTGTCTTGGCCTGCTAAATGAGCTGTACATTTTCTTGATATGGTGGTACAGTTTATTAAAAAAAATCGAGTTCATTTATTTTTTCTGTTTTAATTCGTTCGTGTTGATATCAACGTGAAAGATATTTCTATCGAGAGGTTTACATTGTCAAGAAATTGTAAAATTTCTATTGATATTTTCGGTGTACTCATTTTTTTGCAATTAACTGTACATACATTCTGCATCATTTTTAAAATAATAAATCTCGAAAGTAATATACTTTAGCTACATACATTTCCTTAAAAAAATAAATAAATACTTTAAAGGTAACGAATCACTTTTAAATATATCCAACACAAAAAACGAAAGAATATCAGAATGTTGACAGCGTTTTGTACAAAAAATAAACAAATATGTAGATTCAGCAAAACGAAAAACTCCAGTGTCTCATATGTATAATAGGTGTGTTCTTTTTACCACAAAACTCAGAGTAACTCAGCGGTACTCAAAAACCTTGGAAATTTGTATGTTTTTTTACACGCTCGTTGGGGAGATTTTGTGAGCTTCCTCCGCATAAATCAAATAGGGATTTAGGTTAGAATGCATGTGTATGTAATGACTGAATGTCTCGTTTGACATGTGCATGATGTCAGTGGAATGGAGGAACTCAGCAAAACTCACCTCACTTTTGATATTTACTGATGTGATTTGAAAGTAAAACGAACAAGTTAATGTGTAAATATTTCAAAAAATAGGTAAGTTTTCATGGAAAATTTAAGTTTTTGTATTTTTGAAAATTACAAAGAAAAGTATAAATATTCTGTATTTGCAAAAAAAAAACATTAAAATTGACCTACGTTTATATACTTCTTACGATAAATACCTACAATCTAAACTGAGTTTTAAGTTGAAAAACTGCGTAGTTGCTTTATAATTTGCGATTGAAATTCAAATGTCTCACTTATCAATAATAAAATGTGTTTTACGTTTATGTATCATTGTACACACAAATGAAATTACTGAATATATAAAATTAAAATAAATTCTCAAAATTTTGAACAATAAGTTGTTAAACAATCAGATAAGCATAAGAATGTATGTACAATAGTACTAAAAATGATAAACATAAATTAAGATAAATATTCTTTAAAGTTTTTATAATGTAAGTGGCAATTTCTTTATCCTTGACCGAATGATCCAACCCGATAAATATGTGTGGTTCTCCTTTTTTTCGCTAATTTCAGCACACTTATGATCAGTTGCATCACACACTTAAGTAGACTTTAAATTTAAGTATTGCTTATATTGTGATACTTAGGGTTATATAATATTAATGTAACTGACATTCTAAGCGGCACTTAAAGTTAAGCTCGGCTTAAGTGGTTGGTGCCCCGGCCCTTAGCTTTTCTTTATTATAAACTATAACTTCGAATTTCTCTTGAAATGTTAAAGAACGATATTTTAAACAATATTCAGTCAGCTTTGCTAAAGTAATTCGTTTCATCTTCTCGTCGAACACAAACTGAGGAATTCCCTTTTTAACGGCGAATTATAAGTGGTATTTTACCGACTTGTATCCGTTCAAGAGAGATAATAATCAAAAAAATGGACAAAACGCAGTTTCCGTGTCCGTTTATGAGAGTGTCCGCTTTATAGCAGAATTTTATTAAAAGATTCTATAGAAAAATTCCGTCGCCAGAAAATTGTCTGGTTACGAGAAGTGTCCGTAATGAGAGGTTTCACTGTACTAAGTTTTGCTTATGACGTACTCAAAAACTGAAAAAAACTATTAACGACAGATAGCGGCAACCCTGCATCAAAGAAAGGAAAATTAATTAAGAGACATGTAGCATTCCATAAAAAATGAGTTGCATTGGTGTCAATATTTTTAAGTCTATTAAATTATAAGACCTTATGTCACTAGAAATTTTTCTTAATGGTGTAAGTGAGAAAGAATTTCAAGACGAATCTTTTGCAAACAAACCGCAAGTCTCTAACGTCATTTATTTGGAAAATATGTGCGTTTGTTTGAATTACTGTGATAAAATTTATAAAAAGTTGTATGACGCGAAAACGGTTTACATTAGACCCTGTACTACACTGTTGAAAAACGGTGTCATTTGCGGTCTAGTGAAAATTAACACAGGTTTAGTGCGAAAATTCATATACATGGTCACACGATGTGTTAAATTTTAACAAAAATTCGGTGTGGACCGCAAATATCACCGGCCGGTATTATTATTTTCAACAGTGTATGTGATACATAAAGTCACATTAGAATTCAGCCCGGAATGCGAAAATTTGAAAATATATATATAGGGTATCCCATTTAAAATAAAGAAGTAATGTAAGACCCGGACTAAACGAAACAATATACACCAAACTAATTTTAAAATATCCCCCATATGAAATAATGAAATTTTCGTTTGAAACCATTTTTTTGTAACATGAGTAACTAGAGACTTAGACATTACCCAGCGCGATAATAGATTAAAATTAATAATTTTTATTTTGCTGTTAAACAGCACATTGGAGTACAGATTTTACTTGCCTGGGATAATGTACTTAAACATTCTCTCTTAAGTACAAACAGGAGCGGACCTTTAACTTTGAGGGTCCTGGGCTACCACTCTTTAAGGCCCTACCCAATAAATATAAATTAATCCAAGTTTGGGTTTGTGACGACTCATTCGTCAATTTGTTTTTACTGATTTTTACTATTCTTTAAAATATGATAGGATTAATTTATAGCCAAAAGACTTTTATTTTTGATACATATACAATATGAAACAGACCTAAAAGATGCAGATTAATTTTTATTTATTTTTTTCATTCAACGAAAAATAGTTTTTGTATTTCAATATTTTGACAAATGTGACATTTTTCGCTCAGTTGTGACATTAGTTTTTTTGTTTTATATTTAATAATTAAAACTATAAAGACGCGTTTTTCTGAAATATTATGTTTTTAATCTTATTAATATAATATAATAATAATATTTATTTACTGTCACTTATCAATATGGATATGGAGATTGTCATACAAACATAATAAAATATTAGAAGAATATAAATATAAATATCACATTACGTAATAATCGTTACATTGTCAAGAATATAAAAAAAAAGGTTCAAAGTGTGACGGTAGATACATATAAAACAAACAAAAAAAAAGAAAATTATTTAAAGCGAAAATAAAAATGGGATATATCTATGTCACTATTACAGAAATGTACATTATCACTGCAGAAGTTAGTCAGCGAAGCAGAGGTTATGCAATTTCATGTGGAAGTAATAAATTCATTCACGTAATAAAAAATACGTTTTGATTACCGTTTTGAACTGCTTAAAACTAGCGTGTTTAATATCGGGAGGTAGAGCATTAAATACTTTAATAATACTAACAATTGATTTATAGAAATTTTCTTATTCACCAGTGTCGCCGAGACATTTGATTTGTGTAGTAAAAAGGATTCAATCGTACAATTGCCAAGATTCTGTTTTCAGCCACAAATCCGAAGACATCTACATAAACATTAAAAATTAATTGAAGTTTGTTCTTGTCCGATGAAAATTGTAAGTACAAAGTTTTTTTAAATCTCGAACCGATTTGAGATTTAAAAAACTTTGTAATTAAAAATTAAGATTTCAATTTAATAAATTTCAACTCGATTTTTTATGTTTTGATAGAAACAAAATCTCAAATAATCTAATAATAATAATCTAATTTAACATAATATGTCAAATTGTTAGGATTTTAGTAGTCCAATGGCCAGCGCTGTTTATCGGGTGCTTTCTTAACTTAAAACTTTTTGAAAATGTGAATTTACTTGTTAAAAAGGAGTTGGAAAAATGTTGCTACCCGGCGGCCTGATTTCCGGTTACGCCACTGCGCGCAGCTCAAATAGAAACTCAAACAGTGTAAAGAAAAATATATTTTATATTTCTGATAGTATAAAGCGGTTTTTATTCTTATAAATAAAACATTCTAGGAGTCATATAACATATATTTTTAACCGCGAAGGGGTCCCTTTGATTACACGGGGCCCTAGGCTGCAGCCCATAAAGACCATGCTTAAATCAGCCCCTGACTACAAAGTTTGTTGCAATTTAGAAAAACATCAATGGAGAAATTCAAATTCGAAATTTTGTTCTTAGGTATTAATTATGTGGCTTATTTTTTTTTTAAAGAAATTAACAAAAAAAGTTAAAGATGTTTTTACATACCAATATAAGCAACAAATGTGTATGTACGAAGAGATTTTCTGAATTTGATACTTGAATTACTGACCGCCGTCCAAAGCAATACCCGTTGGGTTGTGTAGGCGATATTTATTTCAAATTTTATATGAAAAAAACACTTTTTGCCACAATAACGTTCAAAATTTAAATTTTGTCAAAAAATAATATGGATTCGTATGTATATTTCTGGTTTTCAATCGGTCAGTTTGTATCGCTTTTTTTCTATAAATTTAGTTTTTTTTTTTTTTTAATTTTAAAATATGAAAAATAATATTTAATATATATATAATATTTTAATATTTGAATGATTAAATTCGTCCGTGCGCGCCGAATTAACGCTCCGATATTAGCCGAATTCTTCCCATACCGGAAGCGCTCTGCAGATAGACAACCATATTGTTACGCGAGTTGTACCGTGTTGAGAGAATTAGGAAGCCGCCATAAAACCCGAAGAAGGAAAATTAAACAACTTGCGCGAAACGTGCGCCATATCGAGTGTAAAAATGATAGCAGCACTTGCCGCAAAAATACGAATTTCCCACAGTAAAGTGTATCCAGTTTAGCTGGCGGGCGGCGTTGCGGATCGCGCATAAACGGAATGATCGGGGCACGAGCGCGACCGTCAGCCCATAGCGGTCAGGTTACCGTAGAGAGAACTCAACACAGCGAGAGAGCATCGATCGCAAACACTTGTTGCACCGGCTTCCCACCAACGACACACCGGCAATGACGGAATTCCTCAGATACCCATCGACGAGCGCGCTATGCGGCTCCCTTACGCGCGGCATAATCACATCGCCTTGTAAACAACGCGCGGAAGCAAAAACAATTGCGCGCCGGCGATCAAAAGCCCGCTAATTTCAAATCAAATTTTAGAAATTATTTACATCAATTTATTAATAAATTATATTAAATTCAAATTAAATAAATAAATTTCATTATTATTGTAATTAGCAAAAATAAAATAGATTATTTTTTTCTTATTAGCTTAATTACATTAAAATCAAATTCAGTTTTTTTTTTGTTATACAGAGTGATTCACACAAACTGCTCGTCGGATACACGAGAAAATTTTCAGAAACATAAATGATAGTTTCTGAAAATTTTCACGTGCTTGTAGCTGTTTATATTTCTTCAAGTAAAAATATTAACAAGGGGTCAATAGAAGATTACTTTAGTTATTACTATGTATTTCATCACAAAATGATACAAGTTGTTTGACATTAAGTTTTCTAGCGTAAAACAATGGTCTGTCGTTAACTACTTCACAAACAAGAGCCCAACGGATGATAGCTTATTTTTTTCTAGGCAATCCATCCCCACGTTATTCCAGGGTTGGAAAGTTTAAAACAAACTGTTTAAAACACCGAATTAAAAACATACCATCTGTTTTAAACAAAATGTTTTAAACACATTTTTTTTTACTAATGTTTAAATTCATTTTTTGTAATTTTAAGCTAAAAAGAACACTTGATATAAGTGCTTTATTTTTATGTTTTAAACGTGTTTTTTTTTGTTATTGTTTTAAATTATTTTCTTTAGTCTTAAGCTAAAAAAGAGTGTTTTATTTTTGCTACTTAATACTGTGTAACCAGAAGCTAATTGTTTAGGGTCGGTATTTCACTCACAGATTAACTTTAACTTTAGTTTACTCCCACACCAACTGTTTTAATAATTGTAGATAATGCGTAGCTAAGCTGATGACGTGTTGACTACACTGTAGCTCTTATTTGAACTAAGTTTGAATTGCATTAGATTGATTATAATCAATTCCTTAATTATTACTGATCACTAGAATAATATTTATATTGTAAAATTTTAAAATACCTTTTCAATATTTAACCTTTTATTATTTCATTAAGTTATGAAACATATTGGGTGCTCTGCTCTACTGTGGGCTACGGTATGAGTTACTATGTAGCAAACTTAATGCAATGTTAGGTCAAAAAGTAATAGTAGGATGTCGCTGTTTAAACAATTTATAACCTTATCGTTTCATTTATCTTCATTGCATTTCTGTCGTGTATTCCAAGGCCCATCTAGAATTTTAAGGTTTGTTTAAAATTTGAAAACGATAAAATAAAAATTTAATTTAAATTTTCAGACATGCACCTACTGGACTTTTGGTTTCGTCTGAAGTAATATCAACTTTGTTATTTTAAATGGAACACCTTACATGTTTTTACATATTTGAAATTTTTGTTTTCCAGTATTGAAATTCACGGGTCATGTATTTTAGTTCTAACGCGATCAAGTAATTTGAAAAAAATATTTCTATGGATTGTATTTGATTTTAGTTTTTATTGGGAATGTTTTTTCTCAGTATGTTGATACCAAATACTTCATACTTTCTTTGAAAATCATTTAAAACACCGCGACTGTAGATCCTAAATAAAACAAACTCTGCATTAAATGATTTAAATTATCATCAAAGTACGTACATTATTTTAAAAAGGGTACATAGTCTAACATTACAAACTTTTAATCTTTCTTTTAATTATAGGTCGAATTTGAATAAATTCTTCTTTTTACACAAATATCAAATAATAATAATATGTATCTTTTTGTGTAAGCTGTAAGGGCAATTTAAAGATTTAAAAGTTGTTTTAAACAGACGGTTTTTTTTTGTTAAAAACATGTTTAATTTATGGTCAATTTTAAACAAGTTTTAAACAAAAAAAACTGTTTAAAACAAAAAAAACAGTTTTTTTCCAACTCTGCGTTATTCTATATCAAAAGAGATTTTCTTATCCTTTCATTGATATAAAACTTTAATATTTTTCTCTAAATTTTTCAGTTTGGTATTCGCAGGCCCATATCTTCTTTATTTAAATAAAAATACATATTAAATCCTATATATTTTTAAATGACTTCTAAAACTACATTAGATGAGTTACATATATCATGATTACCATAAGATCTGTCATAATTGCGATAGTCAATTTTTTTTAAATGACACCCAATGTTTTTTCTGAGCTATTCTTGTAAAGTGTGTTCTTGCCTATACGACTGAACATAAAAAGTTTATAGTTCCGTAAGAAAGTTTTTGAGAAAAAAAGCTATGAAAGGAGTGGCGGTATTAAAGGTGGGCGAACCGGAAGAACGACTTTAGTTACATAGTTAAAAAACATTCTGTTTGAAATAAATTAAACGGTGAAATTAGCCTGCTGTCTATTTTCACCGAAAAATTCGGTGAAAATTAA
Source organism: Prosopocoilus inquinatus (assembly GCA_036172665.1). NCBI lineage: Eukaryota > Metazoa > Arthropoda > Insecta > Coleoptera > Lucanidae > Prosopocoilus > Prosopocoilus inquinatus. Next base: position 52,120,719 of record CM069870.1, read on the forward strand.
AAAAAAATTAGAAATTCACCGAACATTTCAGTGCCTATGCATATCTGTTGGAAACTTTATTGTTTCGACTAATGATGCATGGGAATAAGATTAATACAATTGAATCGATGAGTGCATAATCATGTTCAGTCGAAATTTACTCTTTTGAAAAAACAACAAAGAAACTTCCTAGATTTTTATTTTAAGTGAATTATTGTCTTAAAATATTTTCAGATAAAGATATCTGAAGCCTCCTGAGGCTAATAATTACTTAAAATACAAAAATCTAGACAACGTTATTTATTGTTTTCTCAAAATAGTAAATTTGGACTGAACATGATCATGCATTCATCGATTCAATTATTGTATCATTCCAATACTGGTTAAATAAATTGTTTTTCTTTTTTAAAATTTTTAAATTTAGAGGGCTATTAACTTCTTTTTATTATTTGATAATAGTGGACCGGCCGGATATTTTACCGGTGGACATTTTTGGTAAATTATACCGGGTGGTTGTAAAGCCCTGCACCAAACTGATATTTTGTTTTTTAATGTTTGTTTTTTGCAAAATTCTGATACAGGCAAATTTTTTATTTTAAAGACACATTTTTGTTCAAAAAGCTTTTTTGATTCAAAAAGATAGTAATAATACATATTATCGCAATCAGGTAGAGAAGGTCTAGAATATTTCGTCAAAAAAATATTATTTAAAAAATATTGGTGACGTCATATCCGTTATTTCACTAGTACCATCAATGAAATTTTCATATCAAAATGTAGACGAAAACAAACTAAAATCGACGTGTCTGAGGATATTTGTCGAAAATTCAGTTAAAATTTATTCAGGACTTCTCTAAAGCATTCTGTAATTGTAAAATAAGTCATTGCAAAATATGTCAGTGGCATCCAACGACATGTTTTTTTTATTTGTTTGTTCAGACTCATTCCTACACCATTTACGGTTTTGATTGCATTTTCAAAGATAAATTTCGAGTTATCTGCAATTGTAATGCTCGTATACCTTAAAAAATTGAGATTTTTCTTTCATCTTATTATTACTCTCATACTTTTCTTGTAGAATTGAATAAATAAAAAAATAAATCTATACCTTGCTTAGTTAATAAAAATGTAAATACAGTTTAAATAGACTGCGTTTTAAATTCACCAAGAATGCCGGTAAAAATAGCCGGCGGTCTAAATTCACCGAAAAATTCGGTGAAAATAGTCCAAAGAGTAGTTCCCTTTAATGTCACCGATATTTTCGGTGAATTTAGACTGCAAGCTATTTTCACCGAATTTTTCGGCGAGAATAGCTTTCGCCTAAGTTAAATAACAAATTTTGATTTAATAGTAAAGTAACAAATGGCAACATGCATTTTAAACTTTAAGATGTTCAAAAATAACGATTTAATAGTAAAATAACAAATTAATGCCACCGTTTTTGTAGCTCTTTTTTCAAGAACTTTCTTATGAAACTGTAAACTTTTTATATCCGGTAGCACAGACATGAACACGCTTGGGGATCTCGTAACTATAAGAGCTACAGATTACACATTACAAAAAAGTTTGCGCTATTTTAGGGTCTATAAAAATATGCAACAAAATCTTGTCTCTCTTTTCCATTCATTTTTGAAATATCTTCAAAAAACTTAAAATTCTAAATTTCGAAAATCTAATATTTTGTTTAATTAATTAATTAATTAATTATAAAATTCGGCAATTTTATATTAAATTCGGTGAGCAGTTTCGTTGATACGACTATCAACGGTTTTTTTCATGGGTGTTATCTAATGGCTTTTTCGACTGACCACTCTGGAACACTCTAAGGCCTGGTTTCTCAGTCACAGTCTAACTTTAATCTTCAGTTTTTTACATAGGAACCGATGGAAGTTAACTGAAGATTAATGCTGACTGAGCAACCGGCTCTCAGAGTATCTCCATTCTGTTTTTACGTGAGGGTAAAACAAGATGGAGATACGCTGAGGCGCACCTGAACAATCAGTCTAAAATGCGTATTAGATATTCAGAAGAGTTTTTTTTGCACATTTTTATAGACCCTAAAATAACTCAACTTTTTTGGAATTTTACCGTCTTTGTCATAGTTTACGAGATGGTCGACTTTTATTAATTAGTTGTTACCCTGTGTAGTTCAACAGAGTTATCATGTTAGTCCTGCCATATCCGGTTACCAGGGGCGTCGAGAGACGTCACCGGTTCCAGGGCCCTAAATTGTAGGGCCACATTCATAATGATGATGATGTCCGGACCCCTGTAAATCCCGTGCTCGGAAAATTTCACCCCATCTCGATGCCACTGCCCGTTACCTACCACTGTAAAAACATATGTTGATTGATTTAATTTATTACGCACATGTGCATGTGTGTGCGCAATATTCTTCTTCTTTTTTTTTGTAATAATTTTTCAGTTTTCTTGTTCTCATATTATTTGTTTGTGAAAATGTATGTATGGCCTTAACTTCGTCAACACTCCGTGTTAAATAATAAAATACGATTTAGAATTTCATGTATCACACCTTGATATGAGTAAACATTTATCAGAAATTTCTAGCAATAATAAAATTTATTAATCTGTTTAATAAATGCGATGTACAATGGAATCAACTTAAATGATGATGTCACTACATGAGTATAATTAACTGTTTCATTATATTCTGTTTATTTCAATTACAGACCAAGGTTACATTAGAAAAAAAATGCAATTATTTACGACTTTTAGTTTTCTTAAATTTTTGTGGTAAAAACGCTCTCGTTCAATAGGCCTTTTCAAAGTGTGTAACACTATTATTATTATTATTATTATACATCACAGATTTACATATTTCCTAATTTCAAATCTAAATTTAACCGCCATTAAAACGCAGTATCTTTCAGTTTACGAGCGGTTGGTTCTTTTTGTTAATAATAAATTTCAGAAATCATTGCCGCTCTGTGGTGCGGAGTTTAAAATTAACTGCGATCTTATTTGCCCATTTTTATGGCAGGCTTACCTTTTTGGAGCCTCACTTTTAATTTAACGAAGCAAGCAGGTAATTGATTGTGGCTTATTATTTATGTAATAAACAGTATGTCCGTTATTAAACAAACGACCAAAGTTTTTTTTTGCGTATACCTACTTGAATTTATGTAATAAAATCTAAAAAATTTAACTGGATTTTTATTAATTATTTCGCACTTGCAGTTATTTATTACTTATTTGGCACAGACAGTTCTGAATTCAGTGAAATCCAAAAATTAAGAATATAAAGTAATTATTAATACATGGTCGAGTATTGTTAATCGAGGTAACAAGCAATAACATTAATACGTCAGCTATATAAAAGAAATTAAATACGTAGTTGCTTTATTTGGTTTGGAGCTTAATAGTTTGAAGTAGTCATTATGTCTTATCTGCTGGTCATTTGCTGATGATCTACTTAATAATGCAGAAGGTTTGTACGAAAATGGATGCCCGTGTCAATTTGTAATTATGGATTCGTTGAAATAAATAGATTAATACGTTTACAAGTGAGTCACTGTTTTCCTAATTTGTTGTTCAACTAGGCCTTTTACCGTACATAAAATTCTGGCACCTAATTAATATAAGATAATAAAATGTATCTTTTTTTAAAATTTTCCTGTGAATAATTAATATTATCTTTGTATAATTTTATGGTTTTAAACAAACTTGTTCGTTTGAAAAAAAAAACATTTCTTTGTGTTACGTAATTCGTATTTTTTTTCAAGAAATCAAATTTTTAAATCTCTATTCGTTTCGTTAACTGCGAGAAAGTTTTATTTGTAACATTTCCCTCGTAATAGGTTATTAACAGGCTACGAGTTATTGGGTTCTACTGTAAGCTGTATACAGACCTGTGAACCGAGCTCAGCTCGCAGATGTGGACGATATTTTTTTAATAGCCGTGTACAGACTTACATACAGACTTGCAACAGCTCATCGGCCACTCATCTTGCAGGTCTATTCGCAACCTAAGCAACGTCGCAGTTTTAGAAAACGAGTCGGAAGATGAATTTTCTAAATGGACAAGTGCGCCAAAATGTTTTACGAAACGCGTATTTTATGCTATTTTTTCTATTTTGATTTTCAGATATGAAAAAGGGCTTAAAAATATGCGTTATTAAGTAATAAGTATAAGTATTAGTTGTTGTTGACGCTTAAAGAAATGAATGAATGAAAAGAACCACATAATCAGTTCTGTGGTTACTAACCTTTAGTTAGCAATTAATTAATTATTAAACAGTTTAATTTTTGCAGTTGATTATATCAAAAATTAAAAAAAGTGTCGAAAACTATCTAGAAAATAGAACCTGTCTATCTCCAAAGCCCTCTTGGCTTAACAATTTCTTGCTCCAAATATTACTTTACAGAAATTGAACTAGGTCTTATAGAAAAAAAAAAGAATAGTCAAAACGACCTTAGGAATATAAAATCTCGGTCAAGAATATTTTGAAAATACTGGGAAGGAAAGCAAGAAAAACGATGAATGAAGATATTCCTGATTCTGTCATTGAAGTAATCGATCGCCCTTGGTGCAGCAAATCCATCTACGGTAATATAAAATGTTGAAAACGGGGATTAAAACCTACCAAGGGTTGCTAAAAAGAGATGAGCGTCAAAATTAATGAAAAGACATGCTGAATGTTGATAAAATGATGGGATCAATTTACAGAAGCATAGAGTTCATGAACTTCCCAGGCAGTTCAATTACGCATTCGTAGGAATAAATAAAGAAACAAGTTGTTGACTGCATTGAAACTGAGCGAAAATGCATCCCAAACATTTATTGAAAATTATAATAAAACCGCTGCACTTCTAAAGGTTCTTTAATTATATTGCTGTTTTTATCAACTGGCAAAACATCAATTCGATAGTATTACCAACCCAACGGCATAGTTCACGATATCAGGGTTGCCAAATCTGATAATATATCGCTAGATCTGATGACTTTCTTTGTAATTTTAAAGCTTGTAGCAAGTCAGATTGCTCGGCTGAGTAGGACCGTCAAGCATCCTCTGTATAGCGCTATTTCGGCCCTAATTGGGGCCTCATCAGTAAAAGAATAGCTCGAGAAACTTCACCGCAATCCGAACGACTCGCCCGATTTTTTCCACACGTTAGCTTACACAGGGTGTAACTTTTATGAGGGGACAAATGCCAAGGGTAGTTCCTTACGCCAGAACATGAAAAAAATGATGCCTGGTACAGCCTTGCAGGTTGACGCTCATTGCCATTAGCCGACCGTACATGAATATAATATCTGCCTTTTACGAAATGAGTAGTTGGTTATGTGCAGTTTGGAGGAAACAAAAACAATTCACTAAAGATTATGAAGAAACGACTAAAGGAGAAAATCTGACATTTCTAGTGGGTTTTGCAACAAATGAGACATACTTGATTAAAATCAACATAAACTTACTTAATGGTGTATTAATAGAAATTTATTAATCTTATATCTAAAAAACTATGCGTTTGCGGACGTATGTTTGTACAACTTTTCTTCATGTTTTGGGCGTGAGGGCCCTTGAAGTTTGTCTTCTCATTAAAGTTACACGCTGTATATTTGAAACATTTGTCTGATTATTTGCGACTTTGCGTACAAATATGCTATGCACACGGTGGCCAATAATACAACGATAAGCATTTGAAGACGACGCTCGAATCCTTTTGATTTGTCGCTTTTTACCGACACCCAGACGAACAGAAGCAAACTTGGCCAAATCAAAGCCAGTTAACTACACTTTCGTGTTTCCCAAGGTTTGCCAAACTTCGCCCAGCGTGTGGATCCAGCATAAAACGGTAAGCCCAGCAACAAAAATACAGTTGCCATTTGCTATAAATTTTCGCACAGTATAAGCACGTGTAAGGTCAGACTCCTGGCCGTCTGAGGGCGCGCTTTAAGACTTTCTTTGTAGTTTGGTGATTTTATTTATTTTTTAAACAAAACTAACCCCCTTGTTCTATAACTTCTAAATACATCGTTAGATAACGAAAATCGTTAAGTGACATTTTCTGACTAATCAGTGGATAGAAATCCGTTTTATCTAAGACCTGATTGGTCAAAATGTGTCACTTAACGATTTTCGTTGTCTACGATGTCTTTAGGAGATAACAAATGACGAAAATAAATATTATTGCTGAATTACTAAATTTTGTCCCTACACTTAATCAATACAGTTCTTAAACAGAAAAGTCATTTGGGGATTTTGAGAAAAATTGGCATTGGTAATAATTGGCAAACGGGATTGACTTGTTAGATGAAATATCTGTTGTTAGAAGAAGTACTTAAAACTACTTGTACAGTTGCGGCCTTTGAGAACTGGTACACTTTGGCAAATACAATGTTTCAGCGGTGTAAACTGATCGCAAATCTGAAGTTTGTCACTGACATCAAAATGATAATGAAGTTTTGATTTACACATTAGAAAATTAGGAATTTCTGATAGTGATGTCAATTTTCAGTGTACCAGTTTTCAAGCACCGCAACTGTACGTGGTGACTACGCGAGAATTCCTACCCCATTTAACTTCTTTATTTTTGATTTCAGGAAAAAAAGTTTAATACAAAACTTATAGGGACTAATTCAAAGTTTCTCTGTGTGGTCACAGAAGAAAATTGATGGTCGAACTTAAGTTTTTTTTAATGGCACACCCTGTATTTTATTACGTTTTTCGATTCAAAATAACATTCTAATGGGACTGCATGTATAATAAAACTAATAATGTAGAAGGTGTCTATAAAATAATTCCCGTTTAATTTTTCTTATTTTTTATTTTAGATAGAAAAAGGATAAAAAAAGTTGTAGGGGGTAGGAATTCTCGCGTAGTCACCTTGTGCTTGTACCATTCACTTTACTAAAAAAAAATTTTGTAAAAGGTATAGTAGTAAAATGCTTTGTAATAAATAATAATACTTCTACTAAACGACATAAACGTAAGAATAAGTCTAATTTTGTAATGACATGAAACGTAACAAGTTTTACTTTTTACTTTGATTGCTTTTTCAGAATTTCGTTTTGTTTTATTTTATTTTTTTGAGTACTTTATGGGACAGATAAATTTAAATGAGTGAATATTTTTTATTGTTAAATCCGTTTGATACCACACAAGTTATAATATAAAATCTTGACAAATAGAGAGAAGTATCGAATCAACCAATGAGCATTCACTGTGGTAGCTTGTCTCTCTTACTTTGTTCAACATTTTATATCAAATCTTGCTTTGTGACAAACGGGCCTTACATGAAACGTACGCAAAGAATAAACATATCGAGGAAAAATACGAAATTCGAAAATATGTGCAGTTTTCCATTATAAATACCTCAACATTTGAATTTTGTGTTAATTATAAAAGGGCTCCTGAAATTGATATTATTCGTTAAACACACATGCTTTATAAAATTTTAAATTCATACATTTAAAACATTTTCCTATTTTAAAAATAGCATTGTTCTTATCTATTATCTGTTGTAAATTGTTGACCAAGTATATGAGTCGTCGTTATGATGTTATATGTCATTGTAATTTATCTTTCGCGATTATGAAATTTAAGATATATTGTTCGGTGTGTTAGGTCTGGGAGTGTGTAATTTGTTTAATATTTTGTGCCGTGTTGCTTTTCGTATTCAAATCACGCCTGAACTTTCGTATTTACCACGTGAACGTGAGATTGAAGCCCAAAGAGCGATGGCGTTGCTGGGACGCGATATTTCAGGCAACTTCTTTTAAAGTAGGTAGGTACTTTCAATACCTACGTTTGGTGTTGCCCCTTTTTAAAAATGCCTGCCTTCATGTAAAGATGGCGTAAACATCGCCTGCGTTAGATAATGTGTGATTGGCAAAGCGCTTACGTAATAAAATCGCGGAGTGATTTCCGTGACGCAAAAACAATCGTCTTGGTAATTAATTCTTGGCGCTATGTTTTTAGACGAATACATTTTTGTAATCATTCCCAATAATATTTGTTACACATCAGTGGCTTGCTTGCTAGGCCAACTAAAAATAGAAACCCATACAACCCGATTTGAATTTCGTTGGAAGAACAAGAGAGAGTGGGCTCTAAAAATAAGCGGGAATATTTGTATTTATAGTTCAGTGCCTGATTTTAAGCGTATCGAGGTGCACTCCACCGTTTAGCGATGTGTGAAACGGTCGAATCGAAGTGCGCCGTGTTTGCAGCGTTGTCATGTCACCGTTTCAATCAATGCTTACTTCTCTTTAACGCCGGAGCTATTTGCGATTAAACTCGCGGGTGTCGGCCCGTATCTTGTTTCCGATGAGCGGCACACTCGTCGTTATGGAAAATTCCTGCTGGCCCCATATTTGAAATATACGTTGTCCTTGCGAACACTTTAATAATAGAAACTCGTCGGCATCGACTGCGACAGCACGAATTTCGGTTTAGTTATGCATATGAATTGTTTAATAAATTGCGAGCAGGAATACGTACGGTTGAGAATTTTGAAAGTCGCTGGAATGTTAAATATCTATTTCTTATGCTTCATTGAAAGTGTAGATACTTAAATCAATTAATTATATTTGCACACGTTTAAGGAGGTCGTCTGATTTTTTTTAAGATTAAGCACACTTAAGGAAATTTCGTGTACGATTAGTTACTAAGTGAGACACACTTAATTATTCAAGGTCGAGTTTTATAAGTTAGATCCATTACCTTCTTTATAAATATAGAATGTATTCTTCGCTTTCACATCGTCAAACTAATTTCCTAAAATTATCTGTAAATACATACACTTTTTTTTTTAATCTATTACAGGAGGTGTCAGAATTTTTGGCTTTCTCTTCTAGATTTACATTTTACAAAAGATATTTGAAAATTAAAGTGCCCTTGAGAATGTATTAAATTAGATCGAAAATACGAACATTGTTTTCTGTAAACAACTCCAACACTTGTAAACATATTTTCCTGTTTTGTTTCGCTTTAGGAAAGGATTTTTCTTTTAAAAATTATAAATAAAATAGTTTAATCACATAACCCAACCATAATTTACGTACGCGCCGCTTTGAATAAAAAAAAATACGTCATTGATAACAAATACTGTGTCACGTTTATTAACCTACGAATTAAACTTTAGTTTAAAAGTTGGTATTTGTACGAATTTAAGTTGGTAGTAAGAATACGGCGTTGCCAGATTCTTATAAGTTACAAGACGAAAACAATTCATCGCAAATGTAATCTTATTCTGTTTATTTATTCACTTCACTGATTTAAGAATCTTTTCCTGCTTTGGAGATTTGAAGAATTGGGTGTTTGGGGATTACCGAAATTGGTTTTCGTCGATCACGTGATCACTTCCCCTACTGGTGTGGGGGGCATTAGCAAAATCTTGGCCAATTTGAAGACGCATGTGCGTTTTTCATTAGCTCAATCAGTCGTTAATTTTAAGAATATTTCCGAATTTTTTCTTTAACAAATTTGGCAGAGACGAATTTAGGCATGGTTTTTATTAGCTGCCACCCAGAACTTCCGTTTAATCAAACGACCCCCTCTTGCGGTCAAAAAAAAAACTTAAATTAAAAACTTAAGAAAATTTTGATTTTTTTTCGTGCATACAGAAAGTTTAAACCATCGCTTTGCAACACTGACGGATTTTAATAAAATATCAAATATCAATATTTTAAATGATAATTAAATCAGTTACCTACTAAGTAGTAACTAACTAAGAAGTAAGTAAGAAATCTCTCGGTTAAGCAAATTTTCAAAGATTTCATGCGTAGGAAACTGTGGCAACACTGTAATTAATTATTTAAGGCTGTTTACCCAGCTACAAAATCATTTTTCCCGTTTCATAGGCTCATTTTTGATTAAAATCTTACCAAATTTTCGCGAAAAATTTTTAAATTAATTCTGTTAGGCGAGTAAAAGCTTGTTTTTTAAGAATCTCCAAAAGGACATAAAAAAGAAATCAAATTGAACAAATTCGATAGTGTATCTAAGCAAATGCTTACATGCTTTAATTCATTCGATTAATTTCATTTCATTGTAAATACTTAAAATTTAGCAATATTCAATAATAATAAACCGTTTAATTTTTTCACTGAATTACTCCATCTGTTTGAGTCAAGGTTTTGACAAAAAAAAGGAAAGGGTGTGCCAATGATACAATGGTTTTATTTTCACAAAATTGCGACAGTGTTTTCGTCTTGTCGACATTGTCCAGCAGGATAAGAAGTTCTTAAAACTCATGAAGACACCGAAGCTTCCAGAAACAAAGAAGCGGGAACGAAGAGAAGGTCAAACGCGTCAAATTAAACGCTTTTGATTTTTTTTAATTTGTGGAAATAAGGTCACGAAATGGAAAACAAATTCCAGATTCTTGGAGTAAAATTGTCAAATGTGATAAGTGGTACACGTTGCTCTCCGTCTTCCACCTAGAGCATTAAAACTGGAGCGATGCAACAACTATATAGAAAGATAATAAGAATTTGATAACTACAGGACCATTTTGTTCGGTTTATTCCGAACAAGGCTGCAACGAACTTGGGTGCATTCACATGTCGCTGCGGCGTTATACGTTTGCCGCCTCGTTTATATTTAATCGAACAAAATATATAATTCCGTGCCCTGCTGATAACTTAGCAGTGAAATTAAAAAATGAAGCCTTGGAAAAAACAGAAATAGCGGCGGAATTTAATGCATTTGCTATTAGTGATACCCGAACAGCAGCATAATTGAAATCATATGTACACAATAATTTGAAAACACAAGAAACAAGACATTTAGCATAAGCACACTTGCGATTTATTTTCTGAGCTCTAGACACATAAAAAATGCGTATAAGTGACACAAGCTATTTTCATCGTTTAAATTAAAAAAAAAAAATCGATGATTAAAATTTAGTTGGTAGAACATTTAATTCTCTGATTGAGGAACCTCATTGGACGATGTTAACAATAGATTTGTAAGAACCAATTATATTGTTTCACACAACTAATGACAGGATTTAATCACGCTGTTAAATTAATCAGTGATTAAATAATTTTTGTGAAACTGGTGGGTAAGTAAGCAACTTTTTAACCTTCTGTTTATAACACGAAAATTGTACACAGTGTGGAGAACTATGTCGAAAATTTATAGATATATTGTTAACTAACGTTTAAAATACCGGCCATAAATCTTCTAACATCTCTGTCCGTAGGCGGTAAAATCAAAATACTTATATTTGCTAATTGTAAATTATGCAAACTCGGGTTAATTATTAAGGAGACCCTTAACCAATGTTAGTCCAAGGCCGACAAAGTTAACGGTCTCCCCTGACGTTTGGAGGTTTCAATCTGTGGACAGTATTTTCATTTTTTTAAGTTGCTTAGAAACGGTTGTTTGTTATACAGATGACTTTTGAAAATAATTTGCTGTCACCTTCGTCAAGCGTCTGAATTGAAATAGTTCTTCTTGTACAATGCCTACATTTTCAAATTATGAATGCACTGGTATTGTATTAATTTATGGTTAAAGCCAGGGCAATGCTGCTTTAACCCAACGCATTTACCTTGAACGGTTTCTGAATCGTCACATTCCGAATGTTCGCACATTTGTCAAAGTTGTACAGCAACTCCGAGAACACGGATCCTTTAAGGCTGCATCTTACGATCGTGGTCGACAACGTCCAGACAGTTGCAGACATTGAGGAGGCTATTTTGGATAGCGTTAAATCTCTACCCGGATCCATTAATATTATGCGACAGACTTTTGACATTGCGTCAGGTTTGTTCACGTCTTTGTTACTAGGCAACAGTCACAGCACAGCAATGTTGTATAATCTCCAGTGGCGGACAGTTATATTTTTAGCAAATTTTTTAATAATTTTAACTCGATAACTAGAACGTTCAGAAAAACAAATATTTAAAAAAAGTTGTTACTCTTGACGAGTTTTATTGTCAGTTAAAATTAATGTACTTATTTCTGTGACACTTTGTATATTGTGGAAACACTTTCCCACACAAGCGGTTTACTGCAAGTAACTAAAACCACCTGTAAATGTGATTTATCTTCCTGGCTTGTCTTCCATGCTTACCATGTCCGTTAATGTGAATAAATTTTTCATATTTTGATGACCTTACCTTCTCGGCAGTAATGATTATTCGTTAATAGGACTTTTTCAGAGAACCGAAAACATTGTTAAAAATAATATGCTTTCCTGTTAGGTAAAAATCAAAATTTGATATTGATATACATTCTAAATAAATAAAATAATAAAAAAGATTGAGTTAGTTGGCAGGCAGTAAGTAAAATAAAGTCAGTTAAATCTCTTGAAAATAAATTTAAAGCTCCGTTGATGAGGTGGGTATATCGAGTTTTTATATTTTTGTATTTTGTATTCCTAAGTTCTGTTTTTTTTCTTTTAAATATTTTTTATATACATTAAAAAATAGTAAGTTAAATTCTTGTTACTTAATTACATTTATTCGTCTTCATTTCTTTTTTCATTAATTGTAATATAATATATTTTTTATTTAATTTGATTGCTATTTTTAAATTCGAATAATAAGGTTATAAAAAATTCAATCATTTTCTTACAGACCAAATCAATATTTGTAGCATTTATTTAGTTTCCCTTTCATAATATAAAATTAGGTGCAAGTCAGTTTCGATTGTAGTGACTTTCCGAGCATCCCTTGGACCACTATTTCGGCTCTGCTTGGGGCTCCTCAGTCAGAGAGTAGCTCATGAACTTCGTTGCCATCAAACTGAACTGTCGGAGTCATCTCCAAATGAATACACACGTTGACAACAGCTTATATTGCGTAATCGCGCGTCAATTTTTGAATAATCTTTTGTTAGAACGACAAATGATAACCAGGGATAAGAAATCGGCCCACTTGTTCTGCGAGCAGTACGAAAATTTAGTATTCGGATTATATTATTCTCTGCCCAGAGTAACTTCTGCGAAGTGCGAACACTCGCACTGTAATCCTTCCCCTCCCTCTCAATAGCAATTTAAATGCATCGAACCCCCGGAAGGCGTAAGTACATTCGGTGTAAAATGTGTCCAACACTAAGTGAACTGAATTCTTTTCTCTGATGATAACTAGTTTTCTATCTAAAATGCACACTGCACGTCACCTCAAATCATGCCATTGCACCGAAACAGCTCTCCAAGGGATGCTCGGGTAGTCCACTGCAATCGAAACTGACTTGCAACTAATTAAGCGTTTCAAAAATCGCCGCAATGGCGTCATTTGACTGTTTCGTGTAAGACAGCATTTTAGGTGGTAAACTAGTTACTATTTATCTTTCTGATACAAGGTTAGGTCAAAAATTGCCCGTGCGATGACGCGACATAAACTGTTGTCACAATATTAATGTGCATTTAATAAACTCTCCAGAATATTAAGGAAAAAGCCTAATCAAGAATAAACTTTACAATTATAAATTCAAATTGAATCAACAAAGTTATTAAAGTTGTTATACAGGTATTTGTTGTAAAGTGGTAACATAGGCAATACAACATACAGAAATAAATAAAGACAGCGGTGTAGTAATCAATTATCTATGATATTCGTTTTCGTTGAACTTCTATGGTCTCAGCTTGATTTAACAGCTAGTATACTTTACCAGTAAATATCTAATATTCGATTAAAAATGGTATGATGATGTTATTCATTAATATCGTTTTAAAGTTTATGCAAGGAAGATATAATTATTGAAAGAGCAGTCGTCGAATTATTTAAAGATATTGCTGAGTGCATATTTAATTAATAAGTTCTCAAATTATTCTTTCACTCAGAATATCTGTGAAATACAAGAAAAGGTGAACACATTCAACTTAATTTTTGTTTTCTTCAATATTCACGGCTAACTCTGAATCGTTTTATTTTCGATCGAATGGTATTACTGTTCAAGAAATTAACTATTTTAATACAAGTTTAATTCGATTAATTAATTATTTGCATAATCAATAAGAGACCAGCTTTTGTATTATTATAGGTACGCAGAACACTCTGGCGCCTCCACCAAAATATTTTTGATATTTGTTTTTACTGTAATGGATGACATAGAATATAAGTTTTCTTGGATTAGGCAGTGACGAAATAGTAAAAAATTTATGATCCGCGCCTCCAATATGTTTCTCCTTACTCCAGTTCGCAGCTATCGATCTGACCGTGTGTAATGGTCCTGAAGTGTGTATATTTAGAACGGTGGACGAGAGTGTTGCCTTATTATTCATTTCGCCCTGCTGTCGCTTTAATTATTGATTTTCTTCCTGGTATAAGATTTAATGAAGAAGCACCGTAGCGACTAATCGCACACCGCGTCTTCAAATCAATATACGTTTAATTAATTTAAGTAAGATCCATACTTTCAAGGTTGGCTGGCGAACTAAATTCCTTATTGATAAGAAGTGTGGCATAGAAAAGTGACGAAATCATAATCGCGCGAACTATACTAGTTTCGTATTGTGATTGCAGGGAAGTGATATACGATTTTGATTTGTGTTGTGCAAGTCATCTATTAACTATTTATAATAAGACATTAGTAGATTTTGTATTAACGTATGTATCTGGTGAAAGGTAAATTATTTTAGTAATCTTTCTATCGACGTGTATTCCAGCGGTGTGTCAGAAAACGCGTCATAGTTTGACATGCGTGAATTTGTGCGTAGCATTTCAGGGAAACGGTGAGGAAATTTGTTGGTAAGTAATAATAGCGTAAATAATACTTAAGCGCCTTACGAAACCAAACCAACAGATTATCAAAAATACATCTCGTGCCGAAAAGCCGCACAAGCCCGGGGCGCTTTTCGGGTGTGTGTGTAGACCCTTCAATTCAAAGTGAAGTATGTTACGAGGTGATCCACCGGTTGTACAGATGGCGGCGGATCAGGCGAAATGCATTCGTTCCGACTGGCTTCATTGATCCAACGCCGAGAGTTCTCGGCTGTAGATGTTTTGTTCGTTGTGCTCATAGAAGTTTAAAAAAGTAGACACAGCAATTTGTCTGACCGTGTAACTGGTTTCTTCTTGCGCCTATCAAGTTTCCATGTGATTTTCAATACAATTTTTTCTCGGAAATAATCCAGATCTCGATTTTTGGCGAAAAAACAGTGGCGAGGAAACATTTGATTGATCCACACCCTAAACAAAAACAAATTGTAAACAGTTTGCACGTTAAATTTAAGTTAAGCTCCTGTTGTCATTGTTACATTGTTGGTTGGCTTTGCATAAATTTAAGGAGTAAAAAAGAAACTTACAAAATATTTGTTTAAAAAACGCGTTCAAAACATTTACTTATTACCAAAGTTATTGTCGTGAGCGTTTCTAGGTTATGTAAAATTTACAATTATACTTCCGGCGAGTCGCCCCCAAACTTTAGAAACCATGTTTAGAAGCGGTTTGAATCTTCTCACGATAAGTGTGCCAAATTTCACGTAAATACATATCATTGTTGGTTTGAAAAATACATTTAGAAATCACGCAAATACAACCATCTATTACAGTGTAAGAAGAAAAAAGAAAGAAATTGGCTTTTAAGGAATGCCAAATGATTACAGTTGAAGATCCAATGTAATAAAAGACTAAGTCAATTTTAAGTTTTTATGTACCCTATTCATAAAAACTCATAGTCCCCTATAAAGCATTATCATAAATTAAGTTGGCAAGACATTTGAGTTTTATGTCAAATCAGTTTTATTACTTAGGCCCGGTATTACAAACGCAAGTTAAATTTACTCTACAGTTTAATGCCTTAGTAACCAATTTACAATTGTTACTAGGGCATTAAACTGTATAGTAAATTCATTTTAAGAAGCCTTTCGATACCGTCGAAAAATTTTAAATGTTAAAATGAAAGAAGCATTCATCATCCATTATTCTATTATGACGATTAAAATGCATTAAAAAAATTGCGTGTGAATACTCAAGAAATGTCTCATTTGCTCGTTTACAAATGCGAAAACTGCACATTCGTCATAAATCGTCTATTAATTTCGAAACTCAATTGGAACATTTCTAAAGATTCTCACTAGATGTCTCGTTTAAGTAACAGAAAAATGAGTTTGAAGTTCAGAGTGGTAACGATCATGTGACATACGGTTGCAAAATTCTTATAATTCTTTCAAATTTCACATAGCACCACTTACAATTAGTTACAGAATTTGTGTACGTGTTGCTTATATTTACAGGTTTCTTTTTACGAGCTAATGCTGCAACGGTAGCGCCACCATATTTTTCGTGAGCTGTCTCAATGGTAATAATAGTTTGTCTTTAAATTAGGGCGTCCAATTTAATACATTGTATGAGCCATCCGTCCCAGCTCTGTTATCTGCGATGCTCTTCCGTCCTGTGCAAAAACGAAATTCCTAATTGTAAAAATAATTTAAAGGTAATGCAGTGTGTCGGTGGACAGGCAAGTGGCTCAGCAGCTAGATTAGCACGACTTTATAAGTCATGCCACTTGTCGGCGTGGGTTCGAATCCCAACAGGGCCATGGATGTTTGTGTCGTCCAAGTTTATATCCAACTACATTTACTTTGAAACTGCCTGGTATGGTTAATGTCAAAAGGCAAAAGTAAGCGGGGACTGCACAAAGCTAAGCTAGACAAGACAAGAGAGTATATCAGTGATTGCCTACTACTGACCAAAAGTTGTATAAAGGACGGAGATTAAAAAAAAACACACACAAAAAATACTATTAAGGAGCTAGTTACCGGAAGAGTGTAATTCTTATTTGCATTCCAAATCAAAGGATTATCAATGAGATTACTGACTAGTTAAAATTTTGAGTGAAATTCATTGAAAGAGAAGCCTCGATTCACTATAAAATTTTGTAGGTTAAGTTTCCAAATCCGTTTATTGTATAAACATCACAGTAAGATAGGTTGACTGTTTGACAATATCCAAACCACTAGGCAATCAACGGAATTTGTAAATAGAGCAGGCTGTGATATTTTCCAAAAAGTTGGCAACACAAGCTTGCAGTTTGAAATTAAAAATTTGAAATATCAGAATTGTGATATTTATATTTTTTAATGATTGAGGATTTAAAGTAGCATTCATACAAAATAAAATAACAAAATGAAGATTCTACAAAGCACGTGCTTAACCTCAAATATGACAAGTGCCTATTTATTATTTATTTCTCAGTGTTTCTAACCACACAGCATAAAATAGCACCAATCACAGCCTCCTCTAATTATGAATTCTGTTGATCACCCGGTATTTGGAAAAGGCGGCTGTTGGCAGATTCGTCTTAAAGTTTTGAAAATGGATTTTCTTCCGAAAGATGTCACCTAGTCAACCTATTTTACCGTGATGTTTGTACAATAAACGGATTTGGAAACTTAACCTAAAAAAATTAATAATGACTCGACGCTTCTCTTTCGATGAATTTAAATCAAAACTTACTCGCATTATTAATATTCTAGGTATGTTTTTCAAATATTTTTTTTTCCTCTTCTATACCGTGTGGTCCTCTGCCGTAACTCAAACTGGTAACTCAGTTTGAGTAAAGGAATGAAACTAGTGGTACTTTTGGCTTACATTGTTAGTTTCAAAGAAAAACTGAATATAATTATGCTAAAAATGTATGGATATCACTAAATAGTGTCTTTTGTTAAGTCGTGTAGGTTTCTAGAAACGAATTTTGTGTCAAATTTGAAACATAATTTCTATGACAATGCAATGTAATATAGACAACTCCACGAGCTGCAGAGAACTATTTCGCCAAACTGGTATACTTACCATAAGCAGCACCTTCATACTTACCTGCATACTGTACGTCTTCGATAATAAGAATCTCTTCTTCCCTAACGAAGAAATACATAAATACCATATAAGGCATAAAAGTGAACGAGTAATCCCGTACCATAGAATTAAAAAAACACAATAAGGAATAAACTACTACAGCATTAAATTTTACAACAAAATTCCTGAAAAAATAAGAAATTTGAACAGAACATTATTTAAAAAAACTGCGAAGCGGATGTTGATAAGAGAAGCTTTCTACACTATCGACGAATATTTCTGTAAATCTTTTTTTATAGTTCATTATATTATAGTTCATTAGACGTATTACATATGTATTATAATTTTGACGCTTTTTTGTACACTATACAAAAATAAATGCGATAATTATTATTATTTGTTTAGCATTCAGCGACTTTCAACATTTTACTCCTTAGTTTTTTTTTTTAACAAAATTGGATCCAAAAATGGTAAGGGACTTTTCCACTCTTTTTGATGAGGTGAATTTCCAGTCTGAGTTTGGTATGTTATATTAGAACCAGCCTATACATCTAAAAAATAGACTTGACCAGTTATTCCTCAATATTGCTTCTCGTTTCTGGCTTATAAAGTTAAAACGCATTTTAAAGCATCAGTTTACTTGAGTATATAGGAGGTGCTATTGTGATCAATGCTACTGGTAATGGCAATGGTTGAATAAAACGCAAGATATGATTTCAGTAATCAAAGTTTATTTCGCCCCTCTTTCAAAATATAAAAGTAATACTCTTCCAGCCTATATTACAATACACTTGTGCCAGAGTTTTTCGTAGCGAATTTTCTTTTACGGGACCAGTTGACTTAAAAGGGTGACCAGACAGCACGAATCTTGGTATAAGAAACAGAATAAAGTCACATGTTGCCAAATTAGATAGATATGGATCTCGTGGAATGATCTCTGTTGATTTTTTGGACTACAAATTTTTGCTGCAGGCCCGAGTAACCTTTTAAAATTGAAACATACTGAAGCATGTTCTATAATAATTTTATTTGTTTTAATTAAAATTGCTAGAGATGACGATACACATACTCCATAATGTCCCGAATTGTTAAACAACGATCACTAAATCTCTGATTTGAGCGACGTGTTGCTCATCAGTTGATTCGGATGGCTCCAGAGCATTTGTTCATGGTCTGTCTTCCTTTTAAACATTTGAAAAGTGGAAAACCAAAGACTCTTTGTCACATTTCCAAAATTTTTGTAGCAGGAATTCCGATTCAAAAGCAGAATTTATTGTACGTTCTTTGCTCAATTGTTATTAATTATTACGCTCGACAGAAGTCGGAGCAGAAATTCTTTATACGTAACCGTTTTCTTGCAAATTAAAACAGATAGATACCTATGATACATAAATTACTTACTGCAATGCTTTTCGAATGGACCAAAAGATAACATGACAGCGATGCCATTGCAATCAAGTGCGGCAACGCCGGACGCTCTTTCTACACACATAGTCTGTGCTCATCTAACTGCGGACTACGTTTTAGGTGTCGATGAACGATACACTAAATGAGAACTACGCCATCTTGAACGCGCAAAAAATGAACCATTCCTAATATTTTTTGATTAGTGAAGTTCAATTCAATTTAAAGAATAAAAATTGTTCTTCGAATATATGTCAACAATTTCACAAATGACTCCTCTGCTTTCCCGAAATTCAAGGGCTAACTGTCATTATGCCGGTTAAGGGCGCCCATGAGCCCTTTTTGCCGCTACGGGCCGAGCAGGAGGGATCTTGACTCGTTTTTAACGTCACAAAAGCACTTCAGGTGAGAAGTTATCACAACCGCAACTTATCATTATTTCGGAACACAGAGGCCAAATGGAGCCACTTGCAAAAAATTTACCGCTGCGCTAACTTCTCCCCTAAATGATATAGGAGGTATGTTCAGGTACTGAAGTAAATATTCAAACCGCTTTATTAAAATTAGTAAGAGACATGCGGCAAGTAAAAAAGCACAAACGGCATTAAAAGTAATGTCTCCCCTTTCCCAATAACATGTAATTTCGTGGTCGTCTTATCAATTCTGATCACCATAACAAGCACGCGGTCAAGGAAACATCGACGATAATTCGATATGTGTCTGGTTGCTTGTGCGGCTACTCGTCGTTATAACGGTGGTGTGATTAGGGAGACGTTATTTTTTTATGGACATACTGTAAGTGACTTCTTTATAATCGCCTGCAATATTGAAATACCAATTTTAAAGTTATTTCACGTTATGGTTTGTCATGAAATTTTGTCTTAAATGTTAACAAGGAATGGAAAACAACCTTTAAATTGCATTTCTGAAACCTGGTTCAGGGTCTGGCGTTTTATCTCCTGTGCAAAAAACCCAATTGTTTCTTTTATTAATCTTGCTTATTATGTTTGTCGAATGACAATATACAGTAAATGTAAAGATCCATAGTAAATTAGCTATTAATCTTCGTTTGTGACGCATCTTTACTTCTTCTTATATCTAGTTTAAATATACCTCGTGTAACGACTTTTTATACTTTTAATTATGGAATGTGAGTGAAATAAATAACATACTGGTCGTTGTTGCACGGTGAGAACATTGGCAATATAATTGGAACAGACAGGAAGAGGTGTATGCCGATGAAATAAATGTAGCAAATCTTTTATTTCAATTCTCTTAGGCCGTTTCCACTTCTTAAATGTCAAGTTTCAATTATCTACACAGTTTCTTCTTACTGATTCCTCTGATCACAGTTTATTTCAACAACCTGTATATTTACAGTGAAGCATATTTCGACCTGTTGATGTAGGAATGTGAGTAAGAGGGGTCTTGCATGCTGTTAGATAACGTGTATTCTTTTATTGAGTTGTTTTTCATAGATGGGCAAAAAGGTGTTGAAATGAGTACATGAGAGATACATGCGCGTACTTATCAAACTCAAACTGAAACTCAAAGTATGTGACGTAGAAAACATCTTTCATTTCCATGTTTCAAGTCATTTTGTTCAAGCAATATGAGTATAGTGTGCCTATTTCGACCTCATCTTATTTGGCATAGTATCCGGAAAGCAGCCTCACAACTTATACAAGATTGTGATGGCCTTTGAATTAGCTTTCTGTGTTTTCTTACTTCGTAAGGCAAATGTGGAAGGAAATAGCGATACGACATACCATATTACAAATAATTTATTAGCAATGGTATTGTTTTAAGTACGAAACGGTAATTATAGAGGAAGAATAAAGGTTTGGAACACCTGCACCTAATTGCATGAACTTCATTATAATCTTCTTCTCTGTTCGTTTCGGTCTGGGGCTAGGTTAAATTTTGCAATACGGTATGTAGACATAAAACCTGACTGCTCGACAAGATCTAAAGCTTAAAGCATGTTTGGTGTCAATTTAAATTTGTAAATTTTAGATGTTTTGATTTTCATATTTTTGAAGGTGTAAGTCATCATTCATAAAATCTTGTGTCTTTGCAATAACTGAAAAGCTGAATTGATTTACTTTAGGATCCGCTTAAAATGATTCACCGAATGAAATGCGTAATTTAAAAATTAAAATTCTATTTTCTGTTGTGTTAATATCGCTTTTCAATTTAATTGCAAAGGTCTCAGATAAAGTTAATATATTCCTCTACTCTTCAATGTTTTAGACAATAATGAATGCTCGATTGAAGATATTTAGAACAGACCTTCCAAACAACTTTCAAGTGAAATGACTAGTGATAGTTAAATTATTGGTATAATCCAATAAAAGAAAAAAATGTTAAGACACAGTGACATTATTTATCAAATCATTCGTGTGAATGAAAGTGGTTCAGAAACTTTGGTAATCGAAAATTTTAAATATTTCGAAATTTTATTTTCTTAACTTTTAACCTAATTAATTTGGATTTAACTGGACTGTACAAATAGGCGTAGTAATTTCAAAGTTAAATAATGTGAGGGGACGATCTGCAAACTGCAACCTTTGATCTAATTGTAAGTAGTTAAGTTAGTATTCATTACTGAATAAATTGTCAAGCATTTCTAAAAAAGATAAAAGAATGAGCCATTTGGGCATCATATAACATTTTAAATGAAGTTATAGGAAAACACTCCCAGGGCAAGTGGTACTAATAAAAAAAAGTTAATAGGGAAAAGGATGTTGCTTATGTTGAAAAGTTGCAATTCTTCATGTATAGACAGTCAACCGACCTCTATAGTACAGCAGAAGTACAATAAACGACCAAATTGATTGAATCAAGTAAAGTGTGTTAATGACAAGGGCTGCAATAGATTGGTATCGCGAATCCTCGTTGGATGTTGCACTCTTCGCCTTCAGCAATGTATAGCGTACAGTCAGGTAGTAAAATGATGCCTCCCCCATAAATTGTAAATTGTTTAGAACGCAATACCGAGTAAACGGAGCCAGCTGCGGAGCTTGTGCCTTCCTTCCATTCACTGTCCGCCTGCTCGGCATAGCGGTTAGCAATATTACCACTCTTTATGGAGAAGACGTCTTTTTATTACCGGAGTGCACAGGCCCTTGGATCTAATTCTCTTCAATAGTTCTTTCCAACTTATACCGTCTTTTGCTCTTTCTCTTCTCTAATATTTTACTCCGAATTTCTTCATATCAAATGTAGTAGCTCCAAGACATTTTTTCTTACTTTTATAGAATTTTTAGTTTCCATTTTGACGAATCTACACTGATAAAAATGGTAGTAAAATTACCATTAAAATTTCATGATTTTTAACGAAAATTTTTAATATTGCGTAGAATTCTATGTATCATTACTCAATAGATGTAAAATAACTTTAAATTTCAGTGTAAAAATGATGTAATTATACTTTGGTATGTTCTGTAACCTCTAACTTTCTTACCTTTTATTTAAGTTTATCTCTTTTTGTTCTTTTTCTGCAGTCAACTTTATTTCTCCTTTTCCATATTTTTAGTTTATTTTGTGTTTGATATTTATTAAATATTCTCGTATCATATTTATACTGTCACTAAATTCCATGGACACAGCTTAATCACAAATTACTAAGCTCAAAATAAGGCAATTTAACCAAATTCATCTATGTCCAAAAGTTTCGTTCAGACAGTATTTTGCTTTAAAGCTCTGCAAAAGTTATTTATTTATTTTTTTTTGCAACAACGGAACGCCTGAATTTATTTGGACATTGGATGTGAGGTCCCACAGAAAGGTAAATCATCAGATCAGATCATACTGTAATTTGTTTGAGGTGATGAAGTTAGCTTTAGTTAATAAATTATTAGAAATAATTATCTGATAAGAAACTTTTGACATATTTTACGGCTATTTTTATTTATTCATTAGTAAATTATGTATAATAGGTATTGGTTTTCTGAGTACAGTCTGCTAGTTTAAATTCTGAATGAAAACATTTTGCAAGGAAGCCACTGGTCATAGAATTTTTGTAATTTTTGACTAAACCGTAACAGATAACAAAGTTTGCCAAGGTTCATATAAGGTTACTAATGAACGACTCTTTCTGATAATAGATTGATTACTTATGCCCGGATTCTGAAACGATACATAAATTTACGTAAAGACAAACTCAAGATAAGCTCACCATAACTTATAAAAAGCGGGTCTCAAAACTTTATCTGTAGGTAAAGTGTATACGTAGCAAGGTAAACAATTTATAATTTTCATAAAGTTATCTGTCAACAAAAAATTATGTTTACCTAAAGTTATTTATCGTTTCAGAATTTCAGATTTTCTATTTTGTGACTAAACGGTAAGAAATATCAAAGGTCGCAGATACTTAAAGTTATTTTTCTAACCTCAAGAAAGTTATAATCAAATATGTGTAGTGGCAACGTTGTTTTTCATACTAAGTAAATAACAAAACTTCTGTAAATATATCTTATTTTTCTGTGGGCCATCATTTCTAATACTATTCAAATCGATTCAAACGTTCCTTTATCATAAGGAAAATTATTTTTTATTCAGCAACTTTGAAGAGAGACATCTAGTATAACATCTGACCTTGGGACGTTCTTCTAGAACACAAGTTTCTTTTTAACCCTATTTGCGTGTACTTTTTCACGATATTGCTTCCAAATATGTAAATGTAACAGTTTTTTCAGAGTTTTTCGATTTTTGCTAAAATAGAAGTTTATTCACATCGAACAATTCCCTCTTTGTAATTCCAAAAACTGCCTTCAGATCTTTTACAAATTTCTCCTGAAATCAGCTGCTTTAATTTTTTTTTTTTTTCATTATTGACTTTTAAGTCTTAGTTAAAATGGAATAAAATTTTTGATCATCGAAACTTGATATTATCCAAATTACATTTGACACAGGTTATACGTAATGATCAGAAAATGTTGAAATCCCTAATACCTTGTAGCTGCTTTGTGATTTCAGCACCATCTATTTATATAAACTAGTATCCGCATCCGCATCGTGCACCATATTTCGCGTTGAATTATAACTATAATTTAATATTGTTATGTTTGTTGTCAGTGACATCCCCGTACAACGAAATGGCTACATTAATTTTCAGGTGAAATTAATTTTGGTTAATTTTGAAGTTAGCACCTTTTTGATATCAAATTTGTGTCCGAGTAGCTGTGTGTCGTGGAATCCATTAACGGATCGGGTCAATAAGAGTGAGGCTGCGGCAAGCTAAAACTACGGGATTGGCAGAGGGTTGAGGGGATGTCGAGTCCTGGGGGTGGCGGTTGTGGCGGTGCAGGGACCGGGGGCGCTCGCCACCATGCATGCACCTAGAAATCGATTAAATTCTACGCAGATTAGGTCATGGGATTCCACGCGTGAGATACTATCTATTTTTCATGCAACCAGCTCGTTGCTCGCCTGCTCCTTTGTCTACCTTGGTTAGCGCCATTTCTCCTCAGATCTCTGGGATTTTTCCGTTGCTCGAGAGGAAGGATGTTCGAAATCTATGTTTTGTTGCTTTTACACGAAAATCAATGTTGGAAGTAAGTCGCAGTTGGTCGTGTGCTCCTTGCAAACGATGTTTTCAGAATACTACATATTTTATTTCGCCCGAATACAGTATGCGCCAAAATGT
The DNA here is from genome assembly GCA_036172665.1 of Prosopocoilus inquinatus. Lineage (NCBI taxonomy): Eukaryota > Metazoa > Arthropoda > Insecta > Coleoptera > Lucanidae > Prosopocoilus > Prosopocoilus inquinatus. The sequence continues at coordinate 52,145,465 of CM069870.1, forward strand.
TCTGATATTAAAACAAACAAGTTACAATAGTTGAGAAAAGCATTTGATACCTTTTTCTTGAGAAAAAAACTAAGCCACTCAGTTTATTTTTTGGAAATTTTTTTATATCTTCAAATCAATCTAGTGATCTGAGACTAAGTGGTCGTCCTTTAATGAAGATAAAAATAAAATCATGCAAGTTGGTAACCTTTTTCGTACTACTTTCAAACTGATTCAAATTGTGACGTTTCGCAGTATTTTGATAAACAGTTTCTCCAGAATAAATATACATACTCGTATAACAGCAGCAAATCCGTCCATACTTTATGTATCTTAAACGCCGCGCCGTTTGAAAAATAATTATTACAATTCTGTTTGATTAATTTCAACAGACAAGGAACCACTCCAATAATAAAAATAATATCAGTAATAATGTGTTGATTATACATAAACTAAAGCTGCATTGCATGATATTCCTATGTAATTTATTAGCCGCAAAAACACTGTCGCGTCGTCGTCAAGTATTGATCGCTTGATAGCATTGGCTCAAAAATATGTCATCAGTCTCGCAATTATCCTGTCGGGTTTGATTTTTCCAGTACCTGAAAAAAGAAAGATGTTTTAATAACAAATTTTACATAGATTGCAAAGATTGCAAGAGAAATGCTAAACGTTAAGGGGGTATAATTGCTTACTATTTATCATTGCTTACATAATTTTAAGTAAAAAATTGACTGCACGAACTGTCATAAAAATATTATTAAAATAATATATTCTCATTTTGAAAAAAAAAATGTAATGGAAGAATGTGGCTGTTATATTTGTTTATGTTTTATACCTGCCTTTCCATTCGGTTAGAATTAGTCTTTTCTATTGTTCAGATTGCGTTCTACTTAGTAATCCCAATCAGAATGTGATGGAAAATATAATAGGTTCACAGAAAATTGTTTTCTTGCAAGAAATTACAGTAATTATGCCTAATACTACAAAAATAATATTTACTGATATTTTGATGTAAGAACCTCGCTTCCGTTACATGTTCATCGTTAGTCATTTTTCATACTTGAAAATAAAGCAACTCGTAGTTAAATTGGCAATTTCGTATTCAGATTAATTAATTAATCTAATATGTTTCGAAATTTATGTATTTAAAGTAAAGTATAACTCAATGTGTCTGAATATAAATACCACCCTGAGCAGTCTGAGTGTAATTTAAGGAAAGTTTAAATACATACAAATTTTCTGAATCAAAACTCCTATTAGGTTAAAAAAAAACCCCAATTACTGAGTGTTTACGTTTTATTTTGCGAAGTCTGTTTATACTTATTTGTAAATCTCGCGTGTAAACTGGGTGAAAGGAATTTGAATGTTTCATCGCAAATCTTGAAAGTGAACCAGATCCATGTGTCTAATTCTGAGTTTTCACATAGAATTTAAGTTTCGTCTGCGATGAGGAAATATTGCAGTTCTTCAATAAAAAAAGGACGTAAACGCTTAAAAGCCTGTTGTGAAGGAGTGGCGCTACCTCACAAAAAATGTTAGGCTCACACGCTCCGTGTTCATGTGTTATTTCTTGTCGTTGAGTTTCTATGATCTCAAACTGATTTAACAACCAACAACAATGTTATAAAATCATTAAAATTATTCGATCTATTAGTGTACATATACTCTTGCACTTGAATTTATACTTTTTTCGCCGTTCAACATACAAATAGAGACAGACAACTAGGTAAGCGGTGTGTGTTCGTGACAAATTGGATGAATAACGGAATGAAGAAATCGCCTCTCTAGTCGAATGAGTCAATCTTTACATATACCATCGCGGTCAGAAAATACTGCGACCAAGCAGCCGTCTTTGACGGAAATCAACCAAAATGTTATGTTTTAAACCCCAACTTTGAACAAAACTCAAAATGAAGTTTTTTGCCTTGGTCTGCATTCTGACAATAAAACGTATGCCAAAAGTGACTTAAAACTAGACTCGTTACCTGTCGGTAAATTCGTGGTCAAAATAACTATTGCCCACTGCTAAACGGACAGTGTTGAGTTTGCTCTAATTGAATCGAGAAATTTGTAAATTTTACCAAGCAGCTTTGTGCAATATTGACATTTTCAGGTAATGCCGACTCAAAACCCTTGCAATAATAGCACCAACACATTACTACAACCGTCAATTACTTACCTAGGCTAGGGTTTCTTAGCCGAATCGACTGTCCTAAAAAACTTAATCTTATAATTTCTCCTTTTCATACTGACTTTTGCATGGTAGTTATTGGAATAATATAGATATTTGGACTGGTTGTACCTGTTTGAAATTTTTCTTCTACTTTCGTGCTTTTCTTCTCTACTTACTTACTGGTTAGTTATGCTCCCATAATTTCTACCGAGAATGTATACTCCAACAACTTTCCGTTGCTGAAATCACCAATCCAGGCTTTGAGCCTCAGATGATAAAATGCAATCCACGTTATGGTAAATATTTGATTTGCAGCTTGTTGTATAGAGGAGATGTTGTTAATTCTTTAAAACTAGTGAAGGTTTGGTTGCGAGGGCCGCAAAAAAGTCTTTGGAGGAGGTGAAAGAGACGGTGCAGAGGAACATTAAAAAAGATGAATCGCTTCGCTCCTCTTTTTCTTAACTAAATTGGTGGCGGTTGAACATTTCCAGCAATCTGAGGAAGATTCGGTTAACCAATAGATGGCGTAAGTCGCCCGAAGGAAAAATTTATTTACTTTGCAGGTCACGACCATAACAATATTTTTTCCTTCACATTTTTTTTGTTGAATACACTAAATTCAACTGTGTGGTACTCCAAATGTTTTTTTCACGTAATCACTCTATTTTCTTTCTTCCTCAATTAACCATAGACCTAGATGATTTTCTCTAAAATATTAGGCTGCATTTTTCAGACTTAACACATTCACAACTTCCCCGTGTCAGTACGTTATTTGGCAAGTTAAAAATCCCTACCTAGGGTGGAAATTTCTTCGGGTTCGGCTAAATTCTATTAGGGTTAACACAACCTTAGGTCGTATTGCCAACGGCTAGAGGTACGACCAGTTAGCGTACTGCGCTCATTAAAAGAAAGGAAATTCTTCTCTTCCCTTTTTTGCCTCTTAATAAATCCAGTTTTCTTTTCATGCTTTTTTCGACTTTCCTACAATCATACTTTCTGTTTCAAATTAAAAATGAAACAATGGACTCACTTGACTGTTAATAGTGCAGCTTATTTTTTTTTTGGTAATTATGGTTTGTTCGGGTAGGTGGACACTAGCGGGGAAGTCTACCCCCACCATGCTATTCGTTACAGTGTCGCCGTTGTACTTATTAAGTATTTATTTTCCAAGCGTTTCTCTAGGAATGAATTTTCGTTTCCCCAATACAAGCAATGGTACAATTGAGAGCGGGGTTAGCTCGTTCGAAGCACCCAAGAGCATCGCTGTTGTAGGTTATGGTAGCGAAGTACAGTTGCGCATAGAAAATTTCGGACACAACTGTCTGACGTAAGAATGAGAAACTTTACTAAGTGTAAACCAATCTTTGCTGTCATTTTGACTATGTGGAAAATTAAACTTTGAAGTTTCTTTTCTTTCAAACCTGCGTAAATTGTCGAATGTGCCATATTTGAATTTTACAATTATAATTATTGTCCAAAGAGGTATTATTTAACCATGCAAGAGAATACTCAGACCGATAAAAGTTTTTTGCCACTGAAGCCAAAAGTGAGATAATACTCCTAAAGTTCGGTTCACGTTGCTATATTGATGGAATGACAGTGGTATCCGAAATTTTCTTACGCAACTATACGTACATACATTGTTTTTGGAAACCTGTGATTGATGGTTGTTCCATCGATGATCTCATTGATGACCCGTATTAACGTAATCCGAAGTGTTTTGATTTTAGTTGTCAAGAGGTGAGATAATTGGTTCTAAAGTCTGGTTCATATTGTTATGCTGGTGGAATGACAAGTGACGTACGAAATTTTCTGCTCGCAACTGTACATTTATACGCTGTTTTTGGGAACCTGTATTGGATGTAACGGTTTTCCAATAGGGTTGAAATAGTTTATGTTTCTGTCATTCAGTTTTTTGACATATGTACAGCAGGTTTTCCATTTGTTATAATGGCCTCGTCTTTAATTTAGCAACGCCGTGATTAAATTCTCTCTCACTCTCTTACTCATGAAATTCGTATGAAGCTATATCGTTTCTGTTTATTTTTATCACGGCTTTAATTAGAGACGACTTTAATCATGAAGTGAGAATACGGCCCAATGTCTTCAATTTCGCTCAAAAATCGTATTCAAATAATATAAATCCATTACAAAAATGACGGATCCGTGAAAACTATATTTTGTAAAATACGCGATATTTGTGGTCGTTATGATCGTCCACCTGAGACTGCCATTGCGAATTTAGTACAAACATTTGAGTCCATCGATTCAGGAGCAAACATAATCACAACGAAACGTGCTCGTGCAGGCCGGCCGTTCAACCGAAAATATTGCTGCAGTAAGTGAAAGTGTTGCAGAGGACCCACGACGTTCTCAACAATTGGGCCTGTCCACAATGACCACATACCGAATTTTGAGGAAGAATTAGGCTCTAAAGCCTTATATGTTTCAACTGGGACAAGAATTAAAGCATTAATTAATTAATAATTAAAGTATTTTCAACGTCGTGCATTTTCTGATTGGATCATTGGTCAAGGTGTTGGTTTTTCAGAAAAAAATATCTTTTCGAATGAAGCTCATTTTCACTTAAATGGGTATGTCAACAAGCAAAATTGTCGGATTTGGGGTTCTGAAAATTCAAGAACAGTTATTGAACAACCATTACATTCATCTCGTGTCACTGTATAGTGCGGCTTATGGGTAGGAGGCATCATTGGTCCATATTTTTTCGAAAATGAGGCTGGTGCTACCGTTATTGTCAATGGAGTGCGCTGCAGAGACATGTTAACCCTGCCTATTTTGGTTGATATGGATGCGAAAGTCTTGTGATTTCAACAGGACGGAGTTGCGTGCCACACAGCCCAAGAAACAATCGATTTATTGAAAATTAAATTTAATGGACGACGAAATTTCGCAATGAGGTTATGTCAACTGGCCACAATAATCCTGCGATTTAACGCCGATGGACTTCTTCTTGTGGGACTACGTGAAAGATAATCTTTACGAGAATAATCCACAAACAATTCAAGAACTCAAAACCAATGTCAAAGACGTTATCCGTGAAATAGAACCACAATTGAAGGGGTCAGTGCAAGAAGTAGCTAAGTCACACTTTTATCTATTCCAGCTATTGTGAACTGAATATTTTAATATACTCCCGCATTTTTATTTATTGCTCCAGGCATTTGATTTTTTTTACACGCAGAGATACATTGATGTACAATAAAAAGCCAAAGTTCAAATTTAGAAAATTTGCTTAGGCCCTGAAAAGTAATACAAAATAGTTTTGGACTTAGCCACTTTTTGCACTGAATTTCGGTGATGTCGATCATTTACAATAGATAGAAATATTTCAACCAAGAATATTATTTTTATTTTGTTTATAAAAATAAAGTATGACTTTTTAAATCTCAAGTTTTAGCTGCTTGTGCAAGAAAAGCCTGAGCCATCTGAGAACTGGATCTTATATTATGAACAATTAAAAACTAGAGCATACGTTATAACAATTTAAATTTTAACAAAATGAAAGTACTGTAGCGGACATTAAATCCTCACAAGAATTTAATATAAATATAAGTAATAGCACGCGTGTTTTGACAAATTTGATAAATCAGGATAACAAAATTTGATATTGAAACAACTTTTCATGCGACATTCGCATCAAGAAGTAGTTATTTCCGGGAATTAGGGGCGTTTCTTGCTACTTAGCAACTTTTTGCGTTGAATTGGGATTCGACTGAGAAATTGTTGCTGTTGCTGTTTGATAAATTTATTGACTTCTTGGAGTGTATCTGAGTTTACCAGACGATAGTACCGTGCCTTCAATTGAATTCCTCATTAAAGTAAGCTGTGATTTTTTTATGAAGTTGGCGACACAATTCTAGAGAAAACAGTTGTCATTAACTGTCAGTACTGATCATAACATCAAATAAAAACACAACATTAAAGTTTAAAGTAGATGCTCAAAGTGCTCTCCTTCAGCTTGAATACATAAGCGTACTCTGCGTTTCATGTTTTCAAACCCGTTTGCTAAGTGTTCGGGGGTTATGTTAGCACACACATCTGTAATGCCCGCACGAAGTTTTTCGATTGTATGACGCGTAGTTCTAAAAACTGTGTTTTTCATGTGCGGATAAATGAAGTAATCCATAATTGTGAGATCCGGAGACCTTGCAGGAAAATTCACAATCCGATTATCGAAAAACTGCTGCAGGAAAGTCATTGTTTGATGAGCTGTGTGGGCAGTAGCATTGTCTTGCTGAAAAAATCCTTCTGTAAGTTCATCATCATGTAGTTGATTAATGAAAGGTTCGAATAACTCATTTCGGTATCTTTCAACAGTTACTGAGTCGTTAAAAAATATTGGTCCGATGATACGCCTTCTTGACACTGCTAGCCAAACACCAATTTTTAATGGATGTAATGGAGTTTCCACAAATTCATGGGGATTTTCTGCTGACCATATTCTCATATTCTGTTTATTTACATACCCTGAGAGATGAAACCAGGCCTCATCGGAAAAGAAACACTTGTCAAGAATGTCGTCGTTGTTTAAGTTACCAATGACAATATTCTGTTCTTCTGTGAAAATCTACTGGCCTGAGTTCGTGGACTGTTTGAATCTTATATGGAAAAAGCTTTAAGTCTTTTTTAAGAATAGTGTGACATGTTCCCACTGACAGCTGAACTTCTTGTGAAAGTTTCGCAATAGATTTCTTGGGAGAGTGTTCCATTCGATCCCGAACATCTTCAATGCAGGCTGCAGTCCTTTTCTTAGCTGCTCCGCTCCCTCTTTTGCGACCAAGTGATCTTGTTTCACGAAATTTAAGAACACAAGCATGGATATGTTTAACTAGCTGTTCATAAGTAATAGCAAAATTAGGAAACTGCTGTCGAAACTTCTGTACACACTGATTAATTGAATAAACTAACTGTCCATTTTCTATTCTACCGGTTTGAAAATAACTTTCAACAATAAATATTTTCTGCTGTAATTCTAACATTTTGAATTAATTGAAAATACAAAGTGTCAATTTGACATTTGTTTAATTAAATAATTGAACAGATATCGGTGCTGCAAATCTTAGGAGAAAAAAACAGTGAAATCATAGCCCACTTTAATGAGGAATTCAATTGAAGGCACGGTACATATAAATTAATATACTTGGTTATGTCAAAAATGCAAAATATGTACTTAGCAACTATTTGCACTGACCCCTTCAATTATGCAGAAATATGCTCGAAAATTTTGTTAAAAGGATCGACGTCTGAAAACATAATCGTGGTGGATATTTGCCTGAAGTTGTTTTTCATTCATAAATGAAATAAAATTACAGAATTTTCATACAAAATGTGTGTTTCTTTAAAAATTTAAAAACAAATTTCGTATTGGTGCACCCTATACAATGGTTGTTCCATTGATGGCTCGTTCTCATGTAAGCCGAATTCACCTCTGAGTGTTTTGATTATACTTGTCAGGAGGAAACTTGGAAAATTTAACGACCATGAACGTTATGAATGTTTTAATTGGCTCATAATTTTAATAGGTGTTAATTAAGGTGGAAGCGATTTTGTTTTATGAACGGAACTGTAGAAATTAAGAAGCGGAGGGTGAAAAAAGCTCGGAAACGTCGAGCAGGTGCGGATTGGAAGAAGCGGTCGCGTTGCGTTATTAGTCCAAACCTTTATCGGTGAGCGGGTGCATGAGTTCGGCGCAGCGCAACACATTCGTCCGCTGACAGTTCCACCTACCTATGGAAAGCAGCGAGAGAGCCCATTTAGACGTCTTCTGCGCTCTTCAGCTCTCGTCTCTGTTTACCCTATCACATACATATCAGAGCAAGGCGGTAATATGGCGGATGGCGCCTATTAGCAGCGTGCGGTCGCAATGCATCCAACGAGTGCGCGCTCAGTTCCGTGCTAGGTGATGTGCGAGTGCAGTGCTATTGGCCTAGGGTAATCATCTACATCTCCTGTCAAAAAAAAAGGATTGCTGCTAGCAATGCCATGGCTGTACTTAGATCTGGTTTTGGTAAGCATCCCTTACAGAAATTCATCGCCAGCGATCTTCATTGCATTTCGTTTCACATTAAACACCACATTTTTCAGCAGATGTTTTCTTTTCTATTACCCGTTGACATGACCCTCACGTTGCAAGGGAGATAGATACACACACACGCACAGGGGTTTACCACAACACGCCAATCAATTATTTTTCATATTTACACACAAATTCAATATTTCAAATCTACAACGCACATTTAACAACATTTCATTAAGACCACGAGATCAAATCCTCATAATTTTTGCAAAAATACTAAACAAACCCACCTCAACCACGCACGTGTTTCTGAAACACCCAACAACAGGCAAAGCAAAATCATATATTAGGTGAACTTGAAAAACTTGAAACATTGTTGAATATAAAATGTCGTTATCGATCCTTATCGTCCTGCGCTGCTACCTCTCTGAAATTTTATGCTAGGATGTTTATTTTCAGCACGCGTATCAAGAACTTACGATCAACCCCTTAATTCCGCACTGCGAATTAATTACATCAGTGCCCTTTAGCAACAACCGCATTTGGTGTTTTCTCAGTTTTGAATTTCTTTGGATCGAAGGTGTCAAATACATACAACCTGCTAACCCAACCCGACACCCCGGTTTTCTCTACGGGCGGCGTTGCCATAGTTAATCACAAACGAATGGGAATAACCCCACGCGTTTTACGGGCGCGAGGGTATGATCAGTCAAACAAAAGTCGGCCGTTAAATATATATTCATTTCGGTGAATAGAGGGCGCAAAATTTGATATTTCAATTACAGGTCGTCATTTATTTCCTTGATTGGCGCGCTTGTATAAAGCTCCCTGTTATTATTCGATGCCGGATTGAAGCGACGAGTTTTTCTCTAATTTTAATCCGCGATGTTGTTTTGATTTAATTTAACGCATCAAAAGTAGAATAAAAATTTACTGGAACCATCACGTCGAGATGTTGCGATTAACTTTTTTTATATCGATGTAAATAATAATCTTTATTTGATGTGACTGTAGATTTAGATCACAGTACATAATGTCGATGTAATTATCACGGTTGAATCACTCGAGTATCATTCCCTGATTCACTACGTGCACGATGTCATCACATCAATAAAATATATTGTAAATAGAATTGGTATAAAAAAATTCGAGAATTAGAAGCAACTAATATACCATACCTAACTATTTTTATTGAATACTTGCGTTACGATTCTTATTTAAGGACTTACAGCTTACTTTACTTTATTTTATGTTTTCAATGATATCGTAACTATCGTAGAAAGTGAAAAAAGCAGCCCATAAACTTGGTTTTTTCTTTTAAGAATATCGATATCTGATAATTTTTGCTTGAAAACACTGGCAAAACAGAGACAGAAAAATTTCCGTCGTAATCGAGGTTTGAACGCGAATCTTCCGGTTTCAAGTCGGCTGCTCTAACCATTGAGCTATTACGGTCCGAAGTGCAAACTTAATAATGTAATATAAATTAGAATAAGTTATTAATGAATAATATCGCCTGAATAAAATACAAACACAACTACCGAGACGGCCAAAATTATTTTGGTCAAAGGTGGTCATGAAATAAACTTCTATTAACTATTAACAGCAAGCAAAATTAATAAATTAAAGAAATAACAGCAAGTACACTTTTTTTGAACCGCTGGCTAAATTTTGACTCTTGAAAAATGATTGATACAATGCACGAACCTAAATAATATTAAAATCCAACCAAAATAATCTTTCATTTCAAAGTATTTTTAACCAAGTTAATTAATTTGATCAGGTAGTTAACGGGTATCAGATGCTTATAAAGGGGAACTGGTTATATTTAAATAAACTAGGTACCCGTTGTCATTCTTGGTTTATTTATATTTTGCCGTTATAACAATGGTTTAAAACACTTCCAGATGGAAATTGAAGAAGCCTGTAATAGTTATTTACTTGTCAAGCTTTGTAAATTAATCTTTACGGACGAGCTGTGAGTTTGTAATGTGTGTGAGTGAGCCTAGTATAGATTAATTGCAAAGGTTTCGTACATACTTTTATTTTCACCTTCACCTAGCGATTTTTAATTAGTTAATTTATTTATTTTATGAAAACCTTTTTTTATCGAAGGCGTTAACAGGCAATCTGCTTTCTACAAGCCTGTAAAATTTTACGGGCTTATATAAAAGACCTGTTAAATTTTACAGGCTTGTAGAAAGCAGATTGTCGGTTTACATCGTCGTGATTACGTTTAGCAAGAAACAACGTCTTTGATAAAAAAAAAGTTTTCATAAAATAAAATAAATTTCACAGGTCTTTTATACAAGCCCATGAGATTTTACAGGTCTGTTCCAATAATTTACCGTTTACTTGGTTACTGTAAGCAACAAAATTGACCTTCTTAGTAAAATGTCGTTCACTAAGAAGGTAGAAATAAAAAGCAATTTACGGGAGAAGTTATTTCTATGAGTCCTTTTTACGATTATTTTTCAGTAGGTCAATGGCTACATGTTTTCTGGTAATTTGATTTTTTTTTTTAATAAACTCTTAATGGCTCAATCTTGACGCCTAATCCGTGTGTTATGTTTTAATACAAGGATGCACGAGTCTCCACTCTTAATTATTGGTGGAGTTTAGACTTGATTTAGACAAGACAGACAGACTTCCACCATACAAAAGCAACAGTTGTAGCTACTTTCCTAACCCAACGTTTAACATTGGTGGGGTGTAAAAAATAATAATAAAAATAAATTTTTGTAACTGAAACCAATACCCAAGACCCTTAACTTAACTCCTGCATCTGATTTCTTAGTTTTTGCATGTGGTTTATCAAGTTTTTCCCTTATTCAGATGGAGAGACGTCCAATTTATTCTTCTCGACAGAGTTGGCAGTCTTTTATCCCAGAAAAATGAACAATTGAGTTACTCAAAAATGAAACTCTTAAGCAATAATTTTTAAACCGCATTTTATTAACCGTTAAGTCATTAAAATTGAAAACATGAACGCCACTGGAAAACCTTTATCCATCGAAATTGACAAGATACGAAGTTGTAGACAATTTAATTTTTCAGCGTAGTCTGGGTCCAGATCTCTACTTCAATAAATTTATTCCCTTGTACAGAGATGTTTTTTTCGCTCTGCGGAAGAATCGCTTACAAAATCAGGGCCACCAACATGCTCCTTGCATCCCTAAGTCTCCAGCTAACGGTTATTTATTATTGCGGTGTTAAAGTTTCGCACGATTCAGTTTTTCGTTGTAAATATGGTTTTTAAAAGTTAAAATTTTTAAAATGCTAAAGCACAAGCTTTCTGAAGTAGAAAAAGGTTTTGCGTATGACACTTTATTTTTCTGTTAAATTCTATTACTTCCCTTCTAAGACTTTACTTCTTTGCTGTAGTTCAAATGTAACCAAACAATTTGAAAACCAAATGACTTTTCAATGTTATGTCATTAGTGTCAAATTTGAAGATAAAGCCTGGTTGACAAAGCTATAATTTGTTCACACATCAAAAAACCGCCACCTGTTGCATTATAGGTGCTTTATTTCGCTTAAAGTTTGAATCGTATTTCGAATAGTTTGGACCTGAATTTCGTTGTTGTTGCAACAAAACACCTGACTTGAATTTTTTATTGACAGTTCATTTGTAACAACAATAATTCAATCCAAAAAAGTTTTAAAAATAGAGAGATTCAAAGAAGAAAATATCTTGTTTTTGAATCAAAACACGTTTGGATCACGATTTTGTGAGCGGGAGAAAGCACCTTATGTTTGTATGTACGGTGTTTGTCAAATCAATTTTAATAGTTATTATTTTATTCTTATTTATGTCCATTTTGAGAAACCTTTTCAATGCCTGCAAGTAAAAAATATTTTCAGGGTTAAAATCTCATCTATTTCATACTTTTAGCGTTTTGTTATCAAATTTCTAACGAGGGCACCACTGTCCACCATTGTTTTTTAATTTGTGAATAAATCAACAAAATCAGATTATTTACTTGACAAAAAATCGTGCGAAATTTTAAGGCCGCAATGATACCTGCATTTTTAAAAGATGGCCGCACACAAGTTTCGTGTTCCGTCACAATTTGTGTCAAAAACTTAAAATGTTACCCACACTTTTCAATTGACTGCAGAATTTCCAGCTTGCGCTACATTTGTTCAGGTTCCTATCAGCAATCATGGAGTTTACCTTAACGAAATATAATTGCTCCGACTTCGATTAAAGTTAATCTCGAGTTAAAGTGTAGAAAGTCCTAGGTTTAATCTAGAATTAGTTAACTACGACTTTGGTGCAACTTAACCTAAGACTTCACACTCGTAATCAATTATTCTGCAAGGTGCTTATCATGCTGACCTTCTCAGTGTGGTATCACAGTGAAGATCTTCTCATAAGATTTTCGAAGATAATGGCTTCAACTTTTGCATCATTTGTTGGTATTTTTGATCCTTAAATTTTTAGGGTAGTCTTCGATCTATTCACGATCCACTGAAAATGTACACACCAAAATTTTATCGAAGTTGTTGAGCGTTCAATTGAAATGTCCATTGAATCGGTTTTGACTTTTAGATAAACAAAATGACTGAGAGTGAATGGGCTCCGACAAAGCAGAATTCAAGCGGAGCGTAAACGTTTGTCCGAGGTCTTATTGGTTACGGTACTGGTAGCGACGTAACCACTGAATTGGTTACTGGTGGTTACGTAGCTACTAGAATTTTCCAAACTAGTTTATTTATTTATTGCTATAAGTTAATGTTGTGTTATTAATTTTATTTGAACTGGAATTCTACATTTTTGAATATGGCGACGTATTTTTTCTTGTGGGAAATGTTACCATAACTATAAATTACTTGTACGAAAAGCTCACCCAAACAGAAGATATACAACAGAAGGTGTTATTTATGTTGCGTGGTTTTATTATTATTTATACATTTTTATGATTTACTTTGAGGAAGCTGTCAATGTGCAGCGAAACATTGATTTTCTAATTGAATTTACAACTGTCCAATGAATTATAGTTTTAAATTTTAAGAAAATTAGTTGGCGTAAACTAACACAAATAAATATGAAACATTACTGTGCAACATACATAGAGACAAATAGTTTTCAAATTGCACAGAATGCAAAACTCAGATAATATGTATTGCTGCAATTTTACTGCTGTCGATGTACAGTGAAACGTCGATGTATAGTGAAACGTCGATTTTTAAATTTAATTTCCGATATATAATATTTAAAAACTATTTGGATTAATTAGCAAAGCACAAATACATACACACAAGTGTTTCATTTGTATCAAAAGATTGACAGAACCTCACAAAACGTAAATAATCGCAGTTTCACCATTGTATTTAATAGATAGTAGAATACAGGGCCGTAACTTGGACGTGGTGGAAGGTGAAACTTGCTGCAGACGCAAGAAAAACAGAGATGCTTTAAGGGTTGGGTTTAGTTGGTTTGAAAAAACACATGTAAATTAAACGATAAAATGTGTATAACTTATTGATCAATTTTAAATTTTTAAAGTCATGAGAAATTTGTGCAGTATGTATAAAATCTTAAATTATACTCACTCGAAAGAAACTACATAGAGATGTAGAGGTTAACAGAAGAGAGTAATGAAAAAAAAAATTGATACAATAAACAACTTGATTCAGGAAAACTTTGGCGCTTGGTTATTTTTTATTATTAGAAAATTAAGAAAGTCGAGACAAACACTAGGTTGGTATTATTCCATTTAATTAAACAATTAAATAAATACCATAAAATTGATGTAGATATGTGTGGAATGAAAGTGGAATAAAATTAAGAAGAGGTTGGAAGAGCGGAAGCGAAGAAATTATTGAAACATAACCAGAGAGTAAGTACACAAAGACAAAGAAACACGACGACACATCCAACAGAAAAGGGACAAAAGTAAGGACAACAAAATCAAAGTTACCAGGTTCACAGAATATGAACATAAAGAAAGTAGAAAAAAGAGTAAGTGAAAATAGCGAGGCAACGTTGAAGAACCAACTACACTTGGTGCTAATTATAAGAGTACAACTTTTCATTTTTAATATTTTTTTGTGTAATAAATATGCCGAGTATTAGAATTGATGGCGATGATATGCAAGAAAAACAAGGAAAATTCTTAAAATAATCATACATGAAAAACACTTTCTTAAACGGTTTAAGCTAATGACCTAAGGCTATTGGTAGAGCACGGATTTAAGTGCATTTTTGGGCATTTTAGCTGAGAATAGTATATCCGTTGTGTGGTGTAATCCGGACTCAGTTTCATTAATTGTTTGCCACAATCTTTTCAATTCATAAAAAAATAATTTAATACATATATTCACAAAGTGGACGCTTGTAATGTACACTAATAAAGATTCTTAATACGGAGTTTTGCTTGGTTTTTTTGATATTCGATGTAAAAGAGAACAGTTTTAGAGAGTTACCTTCTTAAATATATTTTTTTTTTTCAGTTTATATACACATTTTTTATTCTTAAGCAAAAGTTCTGCAATTTGCCAGTCTATTTTTCAAAACGGCCTGAGTTTCGTTTATTTTGAGAGAGTTTGTGAGTACATTTTTTGTATTAGTTAACTCATCGAGAGTTAAATACGGTTAACCCAGCGAGCCTTATCGCAGCACGCAGGATTTTATTCCGAAGGCCCTCGATTGTATGTTCAGAGAAAGTAGATACGTGCTCTCTCGCACCTATTGCTGTAACCATATAACCAATAGTATGTTATACAACCTGTAGGTAGTACGTAGTTTAAATTCATTACAAATTATGGTAACCGAAATATCTTGATAACCATGAGCTAAAAAACGTAAAAAGAAACTCATAAGCTATTCTACCGAATCGGTAATCACTAACTTTGATCATTGAATTACGTTTAAACTTTTTTGTTTCTTTCGATTTAACTCTTTCTAACCATTGTATGTTTATTGACTTCAAATCTTGAAGCCCCATTTTCTATTTTTTTTTCTTTAGCTGTTTTTTCTTCGTAGTTCTCTGTTAATCATTCGTAATTCGATGTCGATGAGTAAGAAACTAATTTTGATGATTTTTTTTTAATGACAATCTTAGTAAGCTGATCGCTTTTTTAAAAAATTACGTGTTGAATAAGTGAAAATGAATAAGATTGGGCATGTACCCCAGGAATCATATGATATAACCGAGATGTCGTTTCAAAACTTCAAAGTAAAAATGTGTATTTCCTGAAAAATGTAAAATTTCAATATTTAAAAACGTGCGCTCATAAAAATATGATTTGCCTAAAATCAGTACGTCAAAGTGCGTATTAAAACTTATCTGGTAATCTTGTAGAATGAATTCTATTTACGGTTTATTTAAGTTAACCTGTTTTTAGAACGAAGGAGCATCGGTAGGTAGTTTAGTAATGAAAAGTATTTTAAACGAACGAGTGCCACGTTGCCAGTTGTAGTTGTTCTGTGACCCCTGTGTGTGTGCTATCAAGTGATTCATTTCTGTTGATAGGATTGAAATTTAGGTGCGTTTTATGGAGAGCCCGCGTTAATTTTTCGACGACGGCGCAGCTTTTCGATTTCGTTTCTTCGTCGGTCTATCGACGTCGGAAGCAGATGATCACAGGCAAGTTATTTCACTGTGTTCTGTGCGAAATGCTTATGTTTTAAAGACAGGTTAATACCCGACAAGGTAGCAGCAAGTTGCCCATGGTTCGTTATAGCCATTTAGAATTTGCAACACGAACTAATGTTGTGGTCCTTCTCGGTTATGTGGGATTTGCCGGTGCGGTTCAACCAATGGCGTCTTGACGTGTCGAGAGTTTGATCTACTTTTCTTTGTCGCCTTTACGAGATACACGATTTAGCTCGCTATGTTTGCAAGTCGTAGTGTATCTACACATATTGCGGAGTTTGCTTGGTAACGTATTGATTTCTGTGGCCGCCAAGATAGGGGTCAAAGGGCATTTTAGTCTCGCCGTCTTACTTCGTCACGATATTATTTCCCTTGATTTTGTAATGCGGTATTAATAAAGTTTTACGCGGTGTAATTTTTCGTCCGCCCATTATTACGATGACATCTACCGTAGGCATTTTGTTATTACAGTTACGTCAAGAATACGTTTTACTTCGCTGGACTTACTTTTCTCTTTTCCGACGCATGCGTTGTTATATTCCTTGCATAATAATTTTATTGATTGGATTTGAATGTGTAATAAATACGTCAAGAAACTCGGAAAATATCGGCCGCGATTTTGCGCAGATATTACGCCTTCAGATTATTATCTTTTGCCACCTCCCTACTTCAATGCCATCTCGCTTTTTGTTTGCATTAATTATAACCTTTTGCAAAAAAATATTCTTATTTGCAAGTCAATGATCATTGATTAGTACATTAAGAATTTTGACGTTGCCTGTCCCACAAGTTTTAGTCTGGTGCACCTTGGATTAAAATTCTGAAGGTAAAAAAAAAACATAGAACATTCTACAATACACAATTGTAGTCCATTTTTTATCCATAAATTTTAAATTCAAAATTTTCTTAATATGAAAAGAACTTATGATAAAATGTTGACATAGTGAATGGATTTTATTTAGTTTACTTTATCTGATCCATAGTAAATTCATATGGTTTTAGTGACATAGAAAGATGCATATGACCCTCTTAATAAAGTTTTGCAATGTATTTACAAGTCAAAACACAGATTGTTAACGCATGCAAATATAATATCACCTTCCATAACCTTTGGCGTTTTCTGTAAATAACAAGTGCTTCTCATAATCGAAGGATGTGGTTAAGTATGGTTCTTAGCGTATTAAAAGGATGTGGTTCCTATGCACTTCGTCCTCAGTGTTTGGACAGAATTTCGTAGTTTTAGAACCGTTTTATATCTATCAAAATTTGTTACAATTTCTTGTGCAAGGTGACAAAGAAACATCGATTCAACCAATGAACATTAACTGTGGAAGTCTGTCTCTCTCACTTTGTAGATCTTGTATAAATTTTGATAGATGTAAACCGCCGTTAATGATGTTTTGTTGACCAAAAAAAGAAAAAAAAAATACTGGTTGGCCATTAATAAAAGGCCATATTTTTCAGAATAAACCTAGCTCTTGGGTATAGCTTAATTTCTTCCTTACAATTTTGTTCAAGATAAAATAACTCTTAATTGGTATGACATTCAAGATATGGCAGGGTTAAATTTGACACCTTTCCTAATTTTTTTCTCTAATTGTTATGTTTGCTTGAAGTAGTCGCAGTGCTTTTGAAATTAAAAAAAAAAACCATCGGCCATTAAGGTGTCAGCCCACAAAACCTGACCGTAATATTATTTTCGTAGATTTTTATGAGAAAATCCCCACCAGCACGTATCGAATCCGTCAGCACCGGATCGTACCATGTCAGATCATGCAAATATAAATCATTCATGAACTTTTGATACTCCAAAGTAGGACCTGTTTTCTTCTCGTTGGTTAATTTGATAGATGTGAAAGTTCGATATGTCAAAAATTATGAAGTTTCCAATTTTCTAATAATAACTGTGATAATGACTTTTAAGAATGCGTATACGTAAACCGTAATGGTAATCTAAAATAGTAAAGGAGACTGTGGTTTAAGAGATAATTGAAATTAACCTCCGCCCACAATAATTTTTATATCCGTAGAAATTTCGGCAGCTAAGCTGCCATCTTCAGTACGCTGCCAACTTAAAAGCGCTAAAAAATGTCTAAAAAGAACCTAATCACTCTGACTGACAAAATCAATGGTAAGTAAGATAAAAGAAAAAAAAATAATTCATAGCATTTACTAGTGGGAGCTCCGGTCTTCACATACAATAATCGTGACATACTCACCAAATTTTCTGACGTCCATATTTTTTAGTGATACCACCAAAAGTCTCATCCTAACATGGCCTACTCTGAACGCTAATAAATCGTGAATGGAAAATATTTTTAAGCGAAATATTTGCCGGCGACGAAACGTTCCGGTATGGTTCTATTACGATCAGTCTCGGTGAGCGGAGATCTTTAATTATATATGTTCTGCTTCTGCTTGTTGTACTTACAAATATTGAGTATAACTGAATCGACCTAAACTTGATATTAGCCTTGTTTTATTTCTATCTTATTATTTCACTTCTTCTTTGTTTTCCTATTCTTGTATTTTCATCTTCCTCTCTGTTTTGCTTACTATTTTATTTTGTTTGCACAGACAAATTATGTTCCGCCATTCAGGTTATTACTCATTCATTCTTTAATTTATTCATTCAATCATTCGTTCACTATTCAATTCAATTTAGTGTTTAATTTAATTTAATTCCTAAGGTTTCGGAGATAGAGCTGTGGTTTTTATTCTAAAACCACCGATCCGAAACTTTTTAGACCATTATTTATTTATTTTTGAATTATTTTAAGTTCTAATATCTTTTTGTACACTTGGTCAATAAATTATTATTATTATTATTAAATTAAGCAGAGAGTACGTGACATATGACACTTTCTCAATAATAGAAATATTAAAAATTGAATTCTAAAGTGATATAGAAATCCTAGAGTAAGACTTTCAATTTTTGGGAAATACTAGCTACAGCTATGTTTTATTTATAAGTCGCGCCAGAATCAGTTTTGATCATAATTTGTAATTTACTCCTAGGTATTATCATGTGTTTTGAACAAACATCAGTGAACTGATAGATTTCTTCTTCAAAATTTCATGTTTTCTTTTTTTCAATCGTTCCTTGCATTTTATTTTTATTTTTTTCAAAACAAATTTGCATCACTCCATTTCACAAACATAATTCCGAATCAAATCATTTAATCAGTAATTGACTTAAACACACGAGCGTAAAACGAGCGATGAGTAGAGATCGGAATCACATATTTCAACGTCATCTTGTGAACGATGCGGTATAAAGAACTCAAACGTAAACCAATTTGAAAGTCAGACTGCTGCAGGTATTATTTCAGAAATGATTGCACAGTGAGAACGAAATTAAAAATAGTTTCGTCTCTTTTTCTGACACAAATCATTCATTTTCGTATTGAAGGCGCCAAAATATGTAATTCCGATCTCTAATTACAAGAAAATCTCTAAACGTTTCTTTCACCGTGTGTATTCTTGTAAATAAAGAAGATATTTATTGGCATAATGAAATGTGTTTCATACTTCGTCCTGTAGCGTTCTGTAATGATACACCGACAGAAGACTTTCATTCTAGGCCATAGCGGTTTCATGAACAAGAAGCATATGCGTAGTGTGTTTGCTTACTTGCGATGTAAATGGGGAAGCCCCATTCGCACATCTACAATGAAACCCTTGTGGATAAAATAAGTCTTCTAATGGTATGTATTTCTCTTATAAAAACACTGAGTTGCTTCTATTACTAAAAACTTGACAAGGGGATATTTTTAGAAAATTTTGTTGCTCGAGCAACCTCTGTGCAGCTGTTTCAGCCCTATTTGGGGCTTCATCAGCAAAAGCGTAGCTCGAGAGTTCTACTGCAAACCAAAACAATTCGAACAAGGATGACTTATTATGTAGCAAACTGGCTTCAGTTTGTCAATCCTAGTGCAATGTCAGGTCAAAAAGCGGTAGTCGCTGTTTAAACTGTATATTTTAGCTAATTACTATTCTGTATTGAGTAGGTTAAATGTAAAGGAGTGTTGCTATATTAACAACCAATCATAAAACTTTAAAACAGATAAAACAGCGACATCCTACGATCGCTTTGTGACCTGACATTGCAGTAGGATAGACAAATTGAAGCGGATTTGCTCCTAATAAGTCCCCCATGCAAGGGGGCTGTCAAAGCATAATGAAAGTTTAAAAAAAATTGTTGCAAATCGTGTTTGATTGCTATGTCTCTGCTGACGAAGCCCCAAGCAGGGCTGAAACAGCTGTACAGAGGCTGCTCGAGGTTTTCACTGCAATCAAAAACGATGTGCAACAAAATTTTTATAAAACTTTAGGTTACATTTTAAAGGACTGTTGCCATGGTAACAATCCATCATAAAACTTTATGATTGATAGTTACAATAGCAACAGTCCTTTAAATTTAACCTACTCGATGTAGAATAGCCCTTATTTTAGTTATCAAAGGAAAAAGTTTTTAAACTAAATAAACTAAACGGTCCACTGTTAAAGTTGGAAAAGACGCTCAACGTTTCACTATTGTCTGATAACTATCAAAGTATCCGTTTAAAGTTTAAAAACAATTTTCTTGCATTTTTCTTCAGAAGAGTCGACTTCAATTTTAGTTATCAATATGCGACAAAGGAGGCAGCACCTATCGCGTTGCAACTTATCATTTATTGTGGTTTCCTTAATAGTGAGCCTTTCGATTACACTTTGTGGCCACAACTTGATTTGTATTGTTTCTTGTGGCGGTGCATGTAAGCTTTTTTTGAGAAGGCGAGTGTCGAAAGGTGAGTTTTTATCTAGCGTCGAATTTTTTTAATTGATAAGCAGAAGCATTTGGTCAAAACAATTTTGACTCTAAACTTTACATTTTATATTATGTACATTTCATTATTTTTAACCTTGAGTTAGAATCTAATCATAATAATCTATCAACGGCAGTATTTGAATAATATAGAATTCACTTTCTGGCTTAATATATTTACAAAAGGTTATTATTATCTCCGTAATAGAGTAATAGTTTTCGATATTTTTAAACATGCTAATATAATTTTTAGGTGATTTATTTTGGTGTTGTTAACTGCAAAAAAGGAATTTACATGGAGGTCGCGACATTAATTTCATTTCCATATAGATTACACGATCTAATGCGAGAATACTCATTGCTATTACGTTCCCATATAAAACAGTGAAAATATGAATTTCAAAACAGATTTTCAGATAATTGAAAATTTGTTAAAAATTATAGTTATCTTTCAGAAGTTTTATGTTAACGCTAAAAAGAATTCAAGAAAGGAAGAAAATTTCGTCGGATTTCATTAGTTTTCAACAGACCAATTACAACAATAACATAAAGAGTAGAAGGATAGAATAGACACTAAGAGCCATGCCCCCACCCTCCCTCATTATTACCCGAATATCCAGCAAAGCTCATATCTTCATTATTTTTATTTTTTACTTATATTATTATTAAACTTGTTACTTATTTTATTATTAAACTCGATCAACAGTTTAGAAGAGGAAATTTTCTGTTTTGAAAAACGGAAAGATGGAAAAGCTGAAAGCCATGTCAGTTTGAAATTGCCAAAAAAAAA
This sequence comes from Prosopocoilus inquinatus, assembly GCA_036172665.1. Classification (NCBI taxonomy): domain Eukaryota; kingdom Metazoa; phylum Arthropoda; class Insecta; order Coleoptera; family Lucanidae; genus Prosopocoilus; species Prosopocoilus inquinatus. Next base: position 52,166,861 of record CM069870.1, read on the forward strand.
ACTTTTGCTTTCAATTTTATCTAAAGAAAAACGTAAACTGTTTTGACGTTATACATAAAGGGTGGTTCACGAACACTACTTCCCTAAGTATGAATAATTTCAATTTTTTTTGTTAATTTGCTTAATTGTGATTAGAAGCCAAAATTATAATAATGAAGATTTAGGATGTGTGTTTGGTTTACTAGAACAAAGGCGCAATTTTATTAAATATTTAATGTAAATTTAAAATGGTGATAAAACTTAAATAAATATAATGTTCCCAAAGAATTCAACATTCTGAATAATCCAGCTGATGGGACCTCGCTATAAATCTTTTAGGAACATTAACGGACAGAATATCTAGTGTTTTGTTGTTTATTTAAGTTTGTTTATCACCAATTCAAATTACTGATTTCTCTTATCAGCCTTTCAGATATCTAGTGACTCCATTTCATCCTTATTTTGTAAAATTAAAATCATCCTGAGTGCTGAGTGCTTGTCTATGTTCTGAAACAGACAGATTGTCATGATGCCGAAGACTTGCTTGGTCTAATTTGAAAATTAATTTTTTCTAACTATAAAGCAAAGAATGAGATTCGCAGATAAAAATTAATATTTTTTCGTCGATCACGTTTGACATATAAATTTCTTTGAAGTTAATTTAAGTAGGATGATTTTTTTTACTTTTACTAGAAAGTTTCCTAGCTTTTAACTTAATTTTCGTTTTTGCAGAAGAATCATCCGTGATTTATCGTCTTCATCGTCAAAGTCAATAACCACCTCTATCGGTTTCAATCCTCCGTTTAGCATTCATTAGCTTACGCATTTGCCTCTTAAGCTTCCAATCCATTCTAGTTTGTCCGAGTAGTCCCTACTTGTGAATTTGTATCATTTTCGCTTACGTTCTTCGTGTTTTTAACTCATCAATTGCTTTAACCAGTTAGTTAAATTTTCTTTTTCGGCTAATTCCTTTGCCTAAGATACTTTGATCTTGGTCAGCCCAGAGAGTCTCCTCGTCTTCTTTCGTTAACCACTCTAAAATTTCGGCTGCTTCGAAAAATTTAGATTTTTTTGTTGCGATTAAAATTAATGCAATTCAAATTTCGTAATGGTAAATGTTTTATTAGAACTCACTATTGCTGTTTTGGAGAGTACTTAATTTAAACCCGGCCTAAATGTTAATGAATGTAATTCCCGACCTGGATACAGAAACTGAAGAGAAGTCATTTTTTTACTTTTGGGAATGTTGTTGTTTATGAGGTAAAAAAAAAAACATAAAAATGTAAAATTTTACGCAGACCGAATTTAACTGTATTTTGCACTAGAAAGTCATTATTTGTTGTTTTTATTCACACATACAACATACAACATAAAAATGATTTCCAAGCACATTTGTAATTCACAAAAACCTTTCGATAATAATTAAATCTACTTTCGTAGGGCATTCCATTCTTAATTTGCCCCCCCAGAATGACTTCGCATTACTAATGGAATAAACATTTTTGAATTCAGATTTCATGTTTTGCAATTCAAGTCTGCTAGGCCTAACATAAATATGTGCCAAACTTCGATGTCGGTGGTTTTCAAGGTGATGGAATTAACACAAGAAGAAATAAAGTCTGCATAGGCAAAGCGAGTTTCCTTTTTGAATTTAGGAGAAAAATTTAGCAGTATAAAGGTTTTTGAACTTATCGTCCTCTAGTTAATGTTTTACGTACGAAATAGTCAACCGGGAAACACTGCTTCCCGGTCGAGTAGACCAAGAAACAACGTCAAAAACATTGTCTTTTTGGAACATTCTTAAATAAATCGGTGTTGATAATAATATAATCTAGTTTATAAAATACCATTTTACAACAACTTTCATTCATTAGCAGGCCCAGGAAAGGAAGAAATCGTCAAAAAATTCTTCCATTTGACACAACGTCACCACTGAAGCATGGCTTGCTTAATTTTAATTTGCTTAACAATTTCTTAAATGCTTTCTCGAAGAAGAAATTTGTTTTGAAAAACTGTTTCCCGGAAATTAAACGGAACAAAACTAATTAGGACGGTATACGGATTAACAGATGACGCTACTTTTATTTGAAACCAAGGTTGGTAAAACTGATATTGCATCTAGCAGGTTGCCTCGTTCCCATTTAATTTGCAGTTTGAAATTTCCTCCGCGCAAAAATAACTCGTGACGTCACACGAAACTTCTATCCGTCACAGTGAAGTAAATAGAGTGACTTTTAATCTGTTTCCTGAAGCTTCATCTAATTCACTAAGAATGAAATCAATACTATAGTTCTATTGATCAAATAACGCAAAAATCTCGTTAATATGTCCAATGGAATTTATCACGTGACGTGACGTAACGAGATACGCACCCTCTGACTCCTCCGCTGATCAAGGAAACCTAATACACAGTCTAGCTCTACCAACCTTGTTTGAAAGTTCCCATTTCCGTTCAATTTCATTTATTTAAAATTATATATATTTTTTTCGTAATGTCAAAAATCAAACTGCACATTGCTAGGTGCAATATTAGTTTTACCTTGGTAATAAATTCTTTCGCTTTGCGTTTAAATTTTATTAATTTATTAGAAGTTGTTTTTTGGGGACGTTATTTTTGAACGTTCGTATCCCTAGTGTTGTCGGTTTTTTTTTTTAATCTTCCAGACGAATTACAAACGTAAAGAGCAGGTTACCAAATGGCGCCACGTTGGAAATTAACACTTGAAACGTATTCCTTTTTTGTCTTGGAAATAAGTTTTCACTTTTCCGCGTCTGTGTTTTTTTTTAGAAATCAAGAAAATAGAAAACCGTCTGTAATTATGCATGCTAATAACAATTTTGATTTCTTACTTTAGGTTTTAGGAACAGGCGCCAGTTTGCTTTGCAATCCCTGCAACCCCTATAGCTACGCCATTGCCATTATAGCATCACGTAAAAATGAATATTAAAAAGAAACATTCACAAAGTGTTACTATGATGTTATGAACTACCTAACAAAAACTAAAACATAATTACGATTAAATATTATAAAAGTGATATAAGTAGATACCTTTTGAAAAGTTTTTGTCTGTTTTTTAAACAATAAACTTTTTTAGATAAATTTAGTTTATTTTTTGTATCACTTCTCATTTTATCTTTTCTATTACTCGTGGGTTTTCAGTTTGATCTAAAGTATTTTTTGGAAGAGAAAAGTTATTTAGTACCAGTTTAGAATATTTGTTTAAGGAAGAAGTTCTCGGAAGAATCGAAAAATTCTTAATACTTTCTTACCCAAATTTTACTACTAGAGACACTCAAAGATGTACAGTCGTGTTCAAAAATGTGTTGTACAGAATATGTACTGTGTAAACTTGTACATACGTGCTTTCATGTCAATTCAAGTTCAAAAAAATATTGTACAAGTTTTGTTACACATACAGTTCCTGGCAATAATAATATTATTCAACAAAAATATGATTAAATTATTATTAAAAAATATTATTCAACATATTCCTGAAGTAGCTGTACGACACCTTTTTGAACACATCTCTAATTTGACAGTTCTCAAACAGGTTGTCAATTATTTTCCAGACCTCACTTAGGTAAAATACTTTGATGCTACTTTATTTCTGAACCACATTATATAAAATATAAACAAATAACCGTATTATTATTAGTGTCTGCCTTAGTCTTCCTTAGTCTCCCTGCTATGAAAACGAGACGTCATATTTTTATTTCAAACGCTAAGTACAAGTATCCGAATTAGGATTTATGGCAAAAATTTAAAATTTTTAATTTCACTGTCAATTTGACAGACGTGAAGCTACCCTGCGGAGACCATTGATTTAATAAGTAAGTGATTTCGATTTTGTTTTTTTAAGTTATAGTTTAATGTAATAATTAAAATAATAAACCTTTTTTTTTATTTTCGCTTAGCTTGACGTTTGTGTAATATAACAAACAAATAATAGTATTAATTATCAATGACAATGGAAATGTTTAAAAAATGGCGTGACAGATTTTTGTTCACGATTTTTATTTAATGCGTTTTTTGCGTTTATCTGTAATTAATTGTTATGGTTTGATTATGTAACTGTTAGTTGGTATTTCCAGCGACAGCTTAACACGCCTCCAATTTGTTGGTGCGTACTGTTCGCACAGGGGCCGACCGACCTCTAGTCAATCGCCTGCATAGATCGATACGAGGCATGTATTTTTAAAATAGCTCCGCGTAAACTATATTCCGAAAACATGTCGGCCATCATTTCGGTAACATCCGCATTTTCTAATCGCTACCGTTCCGACCGCATGTGTCCGCCGCCGCCGTAATCTACTGGATGCGCTCCTCGGAGAATTTACTCGGTTTTCGGTCGTGTAATTCCCGTGAAAGTGTCAGAATCCGAAAGATGGCTTTTGTGTTTGAAATGGAACCGTCATCAGGTTAGGTCGCGAAGCGGGTCGCGGTTCGAACAGATCTCTCACTCGCGCCGATCCGTTCTCTGTGTACAGCTGCGGACAAGAGAACGTGCGACACTTTGCCACAGCCTTCTATTCTATACACTAGACTGAAAATGTTGACCGGGATAATAATGGAATTGAAGCCGTATGAATGCCAAGTCTTGTCGGTTCTATTCTTCTGCCTCCTCTCCTGATGATCTGTCGTTTTCTATCTTTTTCTCATACGTACGATAATTCCGAAGACATTTTTTACACGACGATAAGTAAGATACTATATTCATCCGAATAGAATATAATCGAAATTGTAGATTCTTTTTTTTGTTTATTCATAATTGAAATTGCACACATTTAAATGTTAATAATATTCGTCCAAGTTGTACCTGTTCATAGCGTAAATGTCAGGTAAATATGGTGGGTGGGAGTGGTCCACACACCAACAAATTTATGAAAATAACATAAACCGAAAGTTAGATTAATTAAAAGGAAAATTTTGCAAGCCCAAATGTGCACTGTCAACAGGGAAAAGTCAATAATAATGATAATGAAAACCCTGGGTTGCGTTCAAAAACTGTACCAGGAGAGTACTTTGGTCGTCGTTTAAAATGAGAAGCAAAATATATAAAATTACTTACACGAGAGAGAAAGAATATTACACATTTTCAGTTCCCGAACGAGCCCCTAGATTTTATAAAATTTATTATGAAGTCAAAGATTAATATTTCAGATTGTTATAAGTCGCGTCTTAAATACTTATTTCCGAAGTAATGACCGTGTTGAACTTAATTGTTATAAAAAAATTTCGTTGCAAATCGTTTTTGATTGCAGTGAGAACCTCGAGCAGTCTCTGTATAGCTGTTTCAGCCCTGCTTGGGGCTTCGTCAGCAGAGACGTAGTCAAAAAGCGATCGTAGGATGTCGCTGTTTTAACTATTCACCACTAATACATCGCATTTGCGAATAAATTGGTCAAGTTGTTTTTGGTTTGCAGTGGGAATTTCGAGCTACGTCTCTACTGACGAAGCCCCAAGCAGGGCTGAAACAGCTGTACAGAGGCTGCTCGAGGTTCTCACTGCAATCAAAAACGATTTGCAACAATTTTTTTTAAAACTTTCATTATGCTTTGACAGCAAGCATGGCCGCCTTGCATGGGGTAGCTTATTAAGTAGCAAATCCGCTTCAATTTGTCTATCCTACTGCAATGTCAGGTCAAAAAGCGATCGTAGGATGTCGTTGTTTTAACTATTAATTGTTATAGAAGTTATATTATGCCTTTATGATCCAATTGTCTTTTTATTTGAATTTCTTTTTAAATTTTTCACAGTCTTTACGTTATCTTGATTTATTGTGCATATCGATCGTCTATAGCTTCCGTGAATTGAATAATTTAATAATAAATAATTTTTTAATTGCAATACCTGTAGCCATTTATTTTAAGGCTTGTTGAGCTATGAAAATAATTCAGTTGCCCATAGATCGAAGGCAATTTTTAGGTGACAGAAGAAAAGTCCTGTGTTATATCCAGAGGGTGCAGTTTCGGGGGCCTCCTGATATTCGATCAACACAGGGGCTCGTTCACGAATAAAAAAGAGCGCGCTCTGGGCAATGTTCTTTCATTCTCATATAAATTATTTTGCGCATTTTGATCTGCATTTTAAACGTTCAAAGTGCAATGGCGATACAGTTTCTGAACGTGCTTCAGCGATGTATTATCGTAACATGCACAATCGTGTACACCTTAAATGCTACGACTTGACATTTCGTCAGTGTTGCGGCAAAATGTCTTAAAGGTGCAGGAGGTTCATTTTGCACCCTATCTAGAGGGTTTATTTTAGGGGATAGAGAAAAACTTTAAATGCAAAAGTTGTAGGATTTTATGGCTATTATCTTTCAAAGTTATTATAAGAAACAAAAGCGCATCGCAAATTGGAGAAAAAGATATAATTCTATATATTGTTTACCAAGATGAAAAATCTTATTTTCCTGATTTCAAAAATATATATCGTGTTGATATTTGGAACAGCCATTTGTGAAATATTTGAGGTTAGAATAGCAACAAATTAATGTTTAAAATATTAAGGGGGCCTGGAATTTTGTTTTTTATTATTAATACATTGGGCGCGTTTAACGGACCCACCAGTTGATTAAAACCAGAAACATTTTCATTTATGTCGGGTTTAAACAAGTTGAACGTTATGAAAACTATTGTTTATCTATCAACATTTAACATGTGCAGTGAGATTAGATTTTCTTACAATATTACTCGTCGTAATTATAAAAACTTGAGAAAGCCGACAAACCGAGAGAGGTTGGAATCTGTCGTCGGAATAAAAAAATGACAAATTGGCACCTCACTCACCGTAAATTATTTCTGGCGAGTAAATTCGACAACTATTGGCAGTCAACATAAGTAACCATTAATCGTTCAGCGTACTAAACAAGTTCAACATACTCAACAATTGTGTCCGCGCCCATTGTGTAGGGTTTCCAGTATTCGAATTTCTATGGGTTTTTGCTACGTAAAACAGCCTTTTAGAGCTTTTGTAAGCACATTTCCAAGCCGTCTTGATTTTTTAAACGTCATTGTGCTGTTATTTTGAACTTAATTATATCGCGAACGGCCCCTCCAAATGTCAACGCATGTATTTTTGAAATCAGGAAAAAAAAACTTCCATCGTAGCAAATAATATACATTTCCATTTAAAAAAATAAAAATTGTATTTCTTTCTCCAATTTGCGATGCGCTTTTATTTCTTGTGATAACTCTAAAAGATAATAGCCATAAAACCCAACAACTTCTGCATTTAAAGTTTTTTTCTAGCTTCAAAAATAAACCATCTAGATAGGATGCAAAATATAAAAAAAACCTGTACTATGCCCGCCAAAAAAATCTGGGACAACTCTCTGCGTGCATTTTTGAGTTATTTTATTAGTTTGAATGCAGCTTTAAACTATTCACCTTGGTAATTAGAGCTTGTTTTTATAATAAAACTTCGTCGTATTTACAGCAAGACATATTACACGTCCCAGATTTTTTTGGCGGGCATAATACAACGAATGCTGAGTCGATCGATTAAAAAATTTCCGAAATTCCACATTTTCTTTACATCTCTTTACAAATTCGCGATGTTGAAGAGACACAACCAAAGGGCGGAACTTCGAGACAGAAAAGCAAAACAAAAAAATGATCAAGATTTGTTTTCCATTTAATTAGACATTCGAAAATTTTAAAAGATTTAATTTTGAAAGCTATATGTTATCCACAGTTTACGCTCAGAGCACGCCGGAGAGGGTTAAAGAGTTTTACGACCTCGCCGTTAACTGCGTAATAACTAATAACACAAACTATAAAGACTTTAAATACAGCATCTACTGTCGAAATCTACGTGCAGAATTGTGCATAACCTATTATTGTGCCATTGAGGCTGCACTTACGGCTTTATTATTATACCATATGTCCAAATAAATTTTTAATAAAGGTAGGCCATGGAAGACTAAACGTTTATCTCAGATTACTACAGTAATTTGTTTATTTGTTTGACAATTTATAAACTGAGACCTGCTGGGTGATTTATTTCCATAGTTCTGTATCTACATGAACCTCTTTTTATTTAAAAACTACATTTTCGTTTCATGTAAAAAAAATAATTTTTCAACTGCGAAGAAATTCTTCACTTTTTCAATTGGAAATTTTATATTTTGTTTAATTAATAAAGAAAGAAAGTAGATAACCGGCAACTTGAGACGAATCTGTATTGCACAAACACTATAGCAGATAAGCTCCAATCATGTACGTTCTCTATTTATTTTATTTCTGCATTTACAAATTTAAATTAAAGGAAAACAAATAATTTGTTGCATATTAATATGCTCTGTAGCTGTATGTAAGTTTTGCAATTTTTATTTATTTTATTTATCGAGGACAGTACCCACGAATCCAAATCCGAATTTGTCACCCAAAGCTTCTGTAAAATATAGATTAGAGTGGTAGTATCATTTGGTGTTATGTGGTTAATAAAGTGGTTGAAGTAACATCCAAAACCCCATAACAAACTCTCGTAAATCGATCATCGACATAAAATTTACTAGTCATAAAAATGTACTTCCTCGAAAAAACGTTGAAGATTTTAATTAATGAATTCAAATTTAATTGGTTATTTTTGTTGAATTTTTAGACTTTTCAATAATAATGCAATTAAGACGTAAATTTATTGGAATTATAACAACGATGTGAAAAATAAATCAAACATGACAAAAAATTTACCGATGTTGTGTCATAATTCTAATGAACTGTCATTTTTCATAATTAGTTTGATGATATTAAACTATTTAATATAGGCTTAATTGTGTAAAATTGTTCACAATAACTCTTGTTTAGATTTGTGCCACAATGCTGGTGCGTCTTTGACCACAATTCGAAGAAATCGTGGAAAAAATCTTCAGCATCGTTTTAGGTAATTAATTGATTTATGAGTGACATTAGTTTGAATTGCCTTTTTAATGTTCATTTCAAGAATGAACCTTTTTCTTTGTTAATATTGATTTTACGTGGAGATTTGTATGTTTTGTTCTTAACAAACCACATTTACCAGTTTTAGGTTTGGATTCCATTCTAAAATATTTTTGTATACTTTCTGTTTCATGTTACTTTAACTTACCGTACCCATGTAAAGTGGAACCTGTTTCCTATGTACAGTGGAACCTCTTTACCCCGAACACACTTTAATTCGCATATCCAGTAATCCAAACTCCAAATCTTGACCTTATTCCGAACGCAACCTCGGTAATCCGAACGTTACTGGTAGAGACTTGTTTAGTGTCTTGCCTCTTCCTCACCACGAGTTCGTAGTTGCATTCTGTTCATTGTTATAGATATTTCCCTCCGCATTAAGGTGTCAAAAAGAAAACATTTCACGTTAAAGTTGAAAAGCAAAATTTTTAAATTAAAAAAAGAAAAAAATAGAAGTTGGTGTAAGTTATTACTTTAGAATATAGAGTGATTAAAGCAACAATGTCTGATATTCAAAGAATGAACAAAATGTTATGAAATACGTAACAACAGACAAAGGTCGTGGAAACAGAAAAACCTTAAAAATGAGTGCAAATCATGAAATAAAAAAATGTTTAGATACACGGTTTTTGCAAATTTATCACCTCGTTTGCGTTTATCCAATAATCCGAATAATTCATTAATTCGAATGGTTCTTTACATTTAATTGTTCGTATTAAAGAGGTTCCACTGTACTTTCGTTTCAATTTATAAATGATGAAAATTTGTTGTTTTTCAAAAAAGTTTACCTTTTAAGCGTGCTCGCTTCGCTAATTCCATTTGTTTTGAAATTCTATATTTTTAATAGAATACATGACAATTTATGTTTTGAAAAAAAAATGACGTTTGAAAAAGATTTCAGTTAATTATTGTTCCGTTTTATACAGCTAATTCTTTTACTTCCTCCCGCCGTAATCTTTTGAATCTTCTCTCCTTTTTTTCGGACGATGTCCATCTGAGGATTCTTAAGGACCAATCTATACTAAACCTCCATTATCTTAAGGTGCCGGCAACCATCTCAGGATTCTTAGTCCAATTTAATATCTTACCCATGTTATTTCCTCGTTGGTATAATATGACCTCTTCTGGAAATCTCTCTTTTCTTCTTAGATAATCCGCTTCCTCTGCATTTATTTTCTTGTTTAGTTCTGCGTTTATTGTTCAAATTTCCGAAGCGCAATGTGGTACCGTCTCCACTTAGGGCTCTTTCTATGTGTTTGTTAAGAGCTAAGTATTCAAACATTGTTCTACTCTAAAATTGACTAAAACTACAGCAACACAGGCTTTTACAATTTTACAGTAATTTAAACATCCGATTACCTGTTTACTTTGCTTTTTTATGTTCTTTTTATTTTGGAAATTACTTATAACAATGCCTGTAAGAATTTCTTCTTAATCCGTACCAGATTTTCCATTTAAGATTTCCTTTCGCTGTTGGTATTTCATGGATTAGATCTCAAGATTCACTCTTTTTTCTCATACAAATGAAACCAGCCCAAAAACCAAGTTTCGACTCTGCCAAGGGTTTTCAATTTTTTATTAGGCTTCATAAAATCCATTTTTTCTTTGTACCTTGGTTTTCAGTTAATTAATTTCTTCAACCATTAATTACAATTTTGTTTAGTTATGTTTATTTTCGCTTCATTCTTTCATTTATCCCAATTTTTTTGATTCGTTCTACGTGTATCGTCAACTTGGTCTTCTGTTATTCATCGTGTGTAAGTTCTGACCATTTTACGCTTGTAGCTGTTGGGATGGCCATTTCCAAACCACAGTATGATAATCAAGTTAATTACGTGCGGAACTAAACCCATGTTATTTAAATAACGATTGTTATGTGGGGATTGAATAAAAAATATATTATTTTTATTAAAGGGAATATTGAGTGAAACGCATTACCACATTTTTTGACGTAAATGTATTTTTACGTGCTTACTTTCTTTTTGAGTTACCACCTTGAGTAAAGAACAAAATTGAATATTTTTGGAAAATGGAAAATCTTTGTGAAATAACCTTTTTTGCAATTCCATTCTTCAGTAACCTAAAAAGCAACTGTTACCTAGCAGTGAGATACATTAATCTCTCTGGTAATGTGCTTGGTAAACAAATTCAGTCTTTCATTTTGTAAATTACTTGCTGTTACCTATCAATCTTTTTTTTTATGTTAATAATAAATTGTTGTTTTTGTATAGTTAAAAAATTTGAGTAAAGACTAGCCCTTGTAAAATATACATTTCTAATAGTATCTAGATACAGATACTCTCAGAAATATTTGTCTAGACGCAGATACTTTTTCCGGAAAATATCTAGATACAAATACAGCTATAAAAAAAGTATCTGCAGTTTATCAAGATACTTGCAAGTATAAAATACAATAACACTTGCGAGTATAAAATACAATAACCTATGCAGCAGTGGAGATACGGTATTATTTGCGATACAAATCGAGTTTTTTTGTGAAAGTTGACGAGGTTTTCATATGAATAAGTTAATATTCATATATACGTTGAAACCTGTGATAATTTTCACAATGGACCGCAAATAACACAGTTTTTTTCAGCAGAATGTTGATCAATTCAAAATCATTTTCAACTTTATGAACCTTCAAACCGTATCTTAAATAAAAAAGTCATTTGACAAACTGGAAAATATAATTGACAAAAGGAGAACATCAAAAAGAGAGGCTGTAAAATCGAAAGTTTGCTGTTTTTATGGAAGTTTAAAATGTATCTAATATGTATCTTTGTTTCTTAAATGTTACTTCTGTAATTGTGTACAGATGTATTTTTTAGTAGTATCTGAGATACGTATCTAGATACTTCCATCTAGGTACTTAACACTGGTAAAAATATTCGGAAAAGATAGACAAGAGCAACCAATTTTGCATATCTAATTTTTTGCTGGTCATCTGACATTTAAAATTATCGTTTTTTATTTGGCATATAGCTGTAGTGAATTGCTTCATTCATACATTTGAAATTCCAAAAAATATGAATTTTACTAGATAAAAAAAGTAAACAAAATGTTATTCCATGAATAGCTGTCGTTAGGAAATCGAATTCAATTTATGTCACAAATCCAATTTACCGGCTGTTAGTTCACCTTGTTATTGGAAGGAATAACAATCTGATATCGGTAACACAGTGACTTTACCAATCAATTGAAAAAACTGGGTCTAAGGCCCGGTTTTTCAATCACAGGTTAACCCTAACGCTCGGTTTATTTCCATGGTAACAAGTACGAAGACAATTGTTTCCATGCCAATAAACTGAAGGTTAAAGTTAACTTGTGATTGAAAAACCGGCCCTTAATCATACAAGTACTGGGCGTTCAATGGAATTCATAATTAGAGGAGGCTGAGATTGGTGCTATTTTATGCTGTGTGGTTGGATACAGTGAGAAATAAATAATAAGTTGAGAGTTGTCATATTTGAGGTTATGCTCGTGCTTTACACAATCTTTATTTTGTATGAATGCTGGTTGAAATCCTTTTTTTAAAATATTAAGGGGGGTTCCACAAAACAAATCGGTTTATTATCAATCATTAAAAAAAATAAATGTCACAATTTTGATACTTAATAATATTTAAAATTTTTATTTTGAAAATGTAAGCCTGTGTTGCCAACTTTTTAGGAAATATCACAGTCTGCTCTAATTATAAATTCCGTTGATAGCATGGTATTATCATAATAATTTTCAGTAGAATAAAACCTTATGGTGTCCTTTGACTGCCACCACTCAAAACGTGAGCCTGTGTGCTTTTGTAATTTTTTTCCTTGTAACCAGTCATATCCGTTGGTTTTCGAATTGTAGAATTCGTACGGTCTTTTCTACAGCAAAAAAAAACATTCGATAGTAAAAAATTGTTTGTAGGTTATTAAAGAATTCTCCTAGAAACCCTTTTTTGTGTTAGCAGTTACCAATTGAAATATAGCGAAATTCCTAAATGCGAAGGCCCGGAGCTTATATAATCGTTTGAAAATTCGCGCCTATAACGAGATTCGAACGTGTAGCATGTAAAGTGGCGGAGTGGGAATTTCGCGAAACAGTAAAAGCTCAAACGCTGCTGCTGTGCTCTGCAGCGAGATGAAATCGATCCATTTTATCCGGAGGCTTCACCGCTCCGCTCACACCTGACCTTGCGGCATGTGTCAGCCAGCCACTTCAACAAAAATGGCCGCTACATTACCATAATGTTTTTATTCAAATGTTCCCTTCTTACCTTCTCCGATGTGGAGATGTGCTACAATAATGCTCTGAGGCAGTAGGAATTTCGTGTGGGTTATAAGACGCACATCAACCGAAGAAACATAACTCATTGCACTCTTGAAAGACTCATTCACACTGTAACTATGCATGTTGAAATTTGCTCGGCAAGATCGGATTAAGAAGAAAAAAGGGTTTAAGGAAGTGTTTAAGCTTGATGATTTAATTCGCGGGCAAAAATATTGCTGCGGAATCTGCTAGTAGTATAGCAGTAAAAGATAATGGTAGTTAAAGAGACGGCTTGGTGTTGGAGCTAACGAAATTTAATGTGGTAAATTAAATAGTAGAGAAGTGAGCGTAGGGTTTGTAATCTCGGAGGCTTCCACTTACAGTAAAATTAATCGTGTTGACGACGGTAAACGGGCGTTAATTTAAAATTGATAAGCGCGAGAATTTAAAAGACGACGGGTGGTTTGCCACGCCCAGATCCACCAACCTAGTATTTACTATTACCCAGATTGCGGACACTGTCGGTAATACGCTCGACTCCCTCTGGCCTGGCCGCCGACAGACGGGTATTTGATGTTCTGCACGTCGCCGCCTCCCGCGGGATATCCGCGCTTGTACATGTTAGACTGGAACGGACGATGATGGAATGCGGTGAAAACCTTTCCTTTCATCTGACTTTGTTAGATATCGATCTGGTGCTGAGCCGCTGGATGTGCAATTGGACATATCCTCCACGGTTCACGCTCTACATTATCCTTCATGTTCGTTTCACTTTGCACTAGTAAACGCAAGCATTTATGTAACCGCCTTGCACATCACCGTAGTAAAGCTTGTAAGTAGTGCCTTTAATTTCCAAATGGCACCCGCCAGAAAGTTGTGATTTTTGGGGGATCGATAAAAAGGTAAAACTTTTTTATTGATTTTATTTTAAAAAAATATATTTTTTAGAAAAAAATATATTTTTTAGAAAAAAATAACTCAAAATTCTTTAATCGAAGTATCAAAATTTAAGCTACCCTTTTTCCTGTATAAGATTTGATCCAATTTCTTAAACAGATTAATTAATGAAATTGTAAAAAGTAAATTTTTTCAAAGATTAAACTGAATCGAAAAGTGTCCAAAAAAAACAGACACTATTTCTAAACTGTACCTCCAAGTTGATAAATTCTTGTTCCAAATGCTAGGGTCCGTTTGAAATAAAACCTTCACAAAGTGACAGAGACATATGGTATGAACATTCATTGTGGTATCATCCTGTCTCTCTCACTGTTCAAGATTTTATATCAATCTTGCATGAAGTCAAACGGTCTTGTAGAAGAAATTGTAGAAATGGAACCAATAATTTATACGTACATAAGAAATAGTTAAGCACTAAAAAGTTCAAATAATAGTTAATAATTGTTAGAAACAAAGATATACAACCTTAATTTAAATATAAGAATTTCAGTATAAAGCTAAAGCCCGTTTTACAATTTATTGTTCAGGAAATTGTACAATTTTTAAAACAATCTAAATTGTGTAGCATCCCAAGGTTTCTTGTTTGATATTCCCACTAGTTCTTGCACAAGAAATTTTGAGTGATTCTGCACGGCTGATTGCAATGTTACACATGTTTGGTTATATTCACATGTTATGCCTTCCATTTTTAAATGAATGTAGATGCCACGACTACCATTATTGGTCGTGTGTTAGTTAAAATGTTACTGCAAAGACGACTGAACAGTGGGAAGAAGCAATTGAGACGCCTAGAATAAAAAAGGTGTAAGTGCATTGTTGAACAAATCTGATTTATGTACATTTTTGACTACCTGAAGTTCATACTTGTTTCGTATAAAAGAGATTCAAGCGATTTCCGGCTTTTAGCGCGAACTATTAGCGATTGGAAATACTATGTATCGGGAAACAGTAATGTATATTTATACAGGAGTATTATTTAATATACAGAAGATCATTATACTTAGTCCAAAAAAATTCCACAACGTGACACCAAAATTTTCACCCACTGTCATGTATACATAGACTGAAGTGGGATAATTCCTATACCTTACTTATATAGCAATTATTTCAAATGAAATAAAACGTAATTTTAATTATTTATTTTAAATAAATGTTAATAATGTTACAAAATGAGTAAAACACAAGTTAGTGATACGTATAAATTTGAATTTAGAGTAGGTGCTCAAAATGGCCACCGTTATTATTAACGCAACAAGTAACCCATCTTTTCAAGTTCTCGAAAACACTCAGTAACTGCTGCTCCGTTATATTATCAATAGCATTTGTAATTGCATTTTTCAGTTCATCTAGATCTTCAAGATTGTACATACGTGTACGATATGTTGTGTTTTTTAAAGGTCCGAATAAAAAATAATCAAGAGGGGTAAGGTCTGGCGATCTTGGAGGCCAAAGTCCTGTCGATATTATTCTATTGTCGTAAAACTCTTCTAAATAACGGCGTGTTAGTTGAGCTGAATGTGTAGTGGCATTGTCATGTTGAAAATATCTCTGTTATAACTCGTCATCATGAAACCGAACCACAAATTGTTCTAAAATTCCAATATAACGATTTGCTGTTACCGTTTCCTCAAAAAATATGGAACCCATTATTATTCGTCTTGACATGGCAACCCTCTACTCCATTTTTCACAAGATGTAATGGAGTTTGAAAAAAATCGCCAGGAGCCTCTGTAGATCACGTCCTATAGTTTTGAGAATTTATGTAACCTGTCAAATTAAACCATGCTTCATCAGAAAAGAAGCTTAAATAGAGTAGTTCGTCATTAACATTTTCATTCAACTAATGGCAGTATTGTAAACGTTTTTCAAAATCGGGAGGAAGTAACTCTTGCATTATATAGCTTTCGTAATGATTTATGAGAACTGTGTTCCATGTGTGTCCGTCTACAGTATCTTCGTCTAAAACTGATGAATATCCAGGAAGTTTTCCTTTATCAACAGAGCCAGTTTGTCGGAAACGTGCAA
The DNA here is from genome assembly GCA_036172665.1 of Prosopocoilus inquinatus. Lineage (NCBI taxonomy): Eukaryota > Metazoa > Arthropoda > Insecta > Coleoptera > Lucanidae > Prosopocoilus > Prosopocoilus inquinatus. The sequence goes on from CM069870.1 coordinate 52,183,019, forward strand.
CAATTCTTCGTATATAGGGCCTATTCTGCATCAAAAGCGTTAAATTTAAAAGGCTGTTAAATTTTGTTGCTGTGGTAACATCCAATCATAGAACTGTATTTAAAATTTTAAAGGACCTCTAAATTTTAACGGCCCGTTAATAAGTTACAGATTCGCCCCTATGACTACTTAAATTATCGTAATCAAATTCTACTTTGGGAAATGATTAATAACTTCCTTCTTCCATACATGAAGGCACCGAATATATCCATTCATCGTTTTCGTTGCATTGTAAACATAACCTATTGAAAATAATAAATATTAGGAGATGTTTTAATTAATCATTGACAGATTCTTAAATAATAAGAATATGTGATCTTGAAAAAGACTATTTAACTAATAAAAGTAGGTACGACCTTTAAACACAAGAGTCAAATAATTAGTGTGGCTAATATCGGATAGGAACTAAGGTTTGATGTACCGAAGGAAAGTAGGTCTTTTTTGGACAAAGTATAATGAGTCTCTGTATTTAAAATGGATGTAATTACATTTCCTACGTTTTTTATCATACTATATTAGAAGAAGACAAAGATAAAACAATTGTTTAGCTTTCTTTGCGACTTTTTAAGTTTATATGCAAATATCTCAGAATACCAATAATTGCACTTTTCCACCTTTTATTCTAGGGATCTCAATTGTCATGTAAATATTTCATCTGCGCACAGCACATGCTCAGACGAAATTGTGTGCAAAATAGAGGAGACAGACACCATTTGTAAAGCAAGCAATATTGCACTCAAGTTGCTATTTGAAACTATATAATTTAGATTGTTTCAAAAATTGAACAATTTGTTAGATTTTTAGTTTTCCAAAAAAAAAAAAAAAAATACGAAAATAATTGAGTAAAAGCAATACATGTTTATATTGCTGTAATCAGCTCCTTACGGGGCATCTAAATTTGTAAAAATATAGTGTTCAATTTAAAAAAACGGATCCGTACATATTATTTTCTGGAACATGCTGTATAGTTGAAAATAATTTTAAAATATGCCGCCTGAGTCTAGTGTCACTTCCGTAACCTGTTTTTCACTTCATGTTATTCCCATAGGCTTCACAGAAGAAATACGCATCGTTGATACAGCCTGCAGTACAAGATACAGAGTAATCTAAAACGGGTCTTTAAAAACAGACGCCAAGTTTACTAGTAACTCTCTACTTTGAAACCAAGTTTTACTCTAAAAGCATTTCTTTTAGAAACATGCATGTATTATTTTTATAACATAAACGCCACATACTGTTTCTTCATCAAAATTCAACTCCTATTTAAAATATTCCCTACAAAGAATGAAGTACGGTGGAGCATACGCACTTACATAGTAAATACAAAAAGTGTAACAAGCAACTGTGGAGATACGTCATTTAGTGTAATATGCCTACATTTACTTGCTTGGTTTACCAGTTACCCAGATTGCTAAACACTCCAAATCAGTTTACAGAAGGTATAATTCTAAGCGAATTATTCTTTTCTGTTAAGTTACATTACAATACAAGGTGTACCTGAATGGAAATAGAGGTGAAAGTTAAACTAATGAACAATTTTATACTTAGCACAACATTAATAAATTGCCAACCAGACGATCATACCATTTAAAATGTTGAAGTTCATAGCAAGGTTGGTAAAACTGATATTGATCAAATAATGCAAAAACCTCATTAGTACGTCCAATGGAATTTATCACATGACGTGACGTTACGAGGCACGTATCCAATTCCAATCCTGGATCAAGGCAACCTTCTAATACACAGTCTAGCTCTACCAACCTTTGTTCATAGTACATGCAGCGCAACCTAGTGGACATTTTAGGGTAATTTTATCTCTGTACTTTTTATTTGCTTTGATATGATCTTTGTTCAAATTTCCTGTTTTAGTTTGTTTCTGAATTAACACGGAGGTAAAAGGACTTTAGACAAGCACAAGTTTTTTGTAATTAACTCAAAAATAAATGAGGACTGTTAATTAATTAAATTATTTAAAATTCCTTTAAAATACATACAGTCGGGGACAAAATTGTGGGTACGGAAGAGTTCTATCGTATTTGAAAAAGATATATACACAGAACTAAAATATAAAGAAAAATAATCAACTGAACAGTTTATTGACAACTAAATATAATATTCTAGCAAAAAAAAGTAAAAAGATAAATGAAAAAAACAAGTACTTTATTATAATAACTTAATAATTTCTGAAATAAGAGGTGGACAAAATTTTGGGTACAATTTCTTTTTTAAATTTGTATTACATAAATTTCACTAGAATTAATATTTAGTATGACCTCCCTTGGCTGCAATGACTGCTGTAAGTCGCCGTGGTATGCTGTCAATTAAATTTGTTATTATTTCTGCTGGAATTTCTTCCCAAGCAGCGATCAGTTTGTTAAAGTAAGATATCGCATTTGTTACTCCTTCTCGTGAAATTTTGCCGTCTAAATAAGCCCACAAGTGTTCAATTGGGTTTAGATCCGGACTTTGAGGCGGCCACTGAAGGACTTCAATGTCATTTTCTTGGAAATAATTTTTAGCAACTCGTGAAGTATGCTTGGGATCGTTATCCTGTTGAAAAATAAAGTCGTCAAGGTCCATCTTTTCGAGCGAAGGATACAAATTTTCTTCCAAAATTTGTACGTATGATATTCCTGTCATCGTACCTTCTATTCTAGTTAAATTGCCTACACCGCTTTTACTAAAACAACGCCATACAAGAACATTGCCGCCTCCATGTTTCACTGTAGCTTCTACCGTTTTAGAACTTAAGGCTTCTCCTGCTCGCCTCCATACTCTACCTCTTCGTTTTGACCCAAAAAGTTCAAATTTACTTTCATCCGACCACACCACTTTTTCCCAATAGGCTGGGGGTTTATTTACATGTTGTTTTGCAAATGCTAAACGTTTTTTCTTATTTCGTTCACTAATGAATGGTTTCTTTTTCTTTAAACAACTTTGAAGGCCAGCCTACTTAACCCTTCTTTTAATTATTTTAGTAGAAACGTTTATATTGACACTTTCCCTCACTTGGCGAGCACTTGCACTAGAATTTTTTCTCACTTCCCGCACAATTCGGGCATCATCTCTTGATGTGGATTTTCTTTTTCGCCCTCGACCCGCGATATTTTCAGTAATAATAGTGGCTTAAATTTTTTTACAAATACGAACAACAGCGTTTTTTGACACTTTATACTTTTTTGCTAATTGTCCTTAACTTATACCCACTTTTCGGTCTTCGACAATACGTTTACGACTTTCCAAAGCGATCTCTTTTCTGGGAGCCATGAGAAATTTTTAGTTTCAAAAGGAACTTTCTTAGGACATTTCACTATTAATTATTAACTCAATAAAAATGCCGTTTTTCAGATTAATCCACTAATATTGTGTGCACGTTGGAATAGTTCTGATAAAACTAAAGCTGCATCGTTGTACCCATAATTTTGTCCATCTAAAATCATCTATAAAATAAACAAAACAAACCCCACCATTAAGAGATTATTCATTTATGAAATAATACCCAATGAATGTTATTTGCACAGTTTTAAGACGCTGTTGTCGATTTATGAATGCTGCAGGTATAAAGGGATAAACGTTTGCCGGACGTAACCAGCAATATAAATGTCGTACCCACAATTTCGTCCCCGACTGTATGTCACATCGCGTATCATTTTAAAGGAATTTTAATTCTATGACCAATGACATTATGAATTTTAAGTTTCTGCAATTTGTTTTTAAACATGTGACTATGTCTCTAAAATTTATTAACGTATTGCTATGTAAGAAATGGTTCGTTATACATATATTTTTCACCTCTCTTGTCATTAGTTGCATTTTTTGTTTGAAGTTGATAAACACCCTGTATAATTCAAAAAATATCGGTTTAAAAATAGAATGAGTGTGCTAGGCGATATGGTTTGTTTCGATCTTTTCCCTAAACTAATTGACGTTATTAATATCCTACGTATTTATAATTCGCCCAATTTTTTTCTAAAGTATTGTTTGACGTACCGGAAGTAAATGTTCAGATCATATGATTTATGTTCTTAAAACTCCCCGTGTTTTTTTTTGCTGAAAAGCAACTCACTTTGTGTTGTGTTGTGTTGAGTGTTAATACTGTTATTAAACTGACAAATTTCTGCGTTGTCGTAATGATATTGCACGATGACATACAAGTATTGAATACCCGGATCGATAAATGACGCTTTTGTAACAATTGTAAGTTTACTGACTAGACCACAAGTACGATAAACGATAAGCAACGTTTGTTTTGTCATCTACACGATGAAGTGACAGTATTTTATTGAATGTTATTGTTAGCTATTCATAGAATTAGTATCGTTTTTTTTTAAGTAATCAAATTTTATTTCTGTACCCGTTACAACTAATTAAAGGTCCACCATGGGGATCTCGTAAATTATAAGAAATACAAACACGGTTAAGGTACAAAAAAGTTACGCTATTTTGAAATCAATAAAAATGTGTAAAAGAGAGATGTAGATAAGGATTTGATAGTTACGGAGATTATAGTGTATCCTCTTGAGGGGTATCTTAGATGTTTATACAAGTGATAGAGAAATGAAATCGGAATATTACAGTACGACGTACTATATTTGTTTTAAAACAAAGTATTAAGTTACTAAAAAATAGTTTCAGAAATTTGTTACTTTAATGATAGTTTTTCTTCTTCTTCTTTCTGACTGAATTTCAAAGAAGAGTTTGTTACAAGAATAGTTCAGAACCGCCAGAAGAAGTTACCCACCGAAATAATCACTTTTGATATCTCGATTAATTGTACAGTCTGTTTCATATTCAACTACCGTTAAAACCTAAAATGATACACATCAATCAAATCAAATTTAATAAGATGAATTTTTAATTGATGCCTGCTTCAACGTGACTATGTTACTATATTGTTCAGATTTAGAGTTATACCACATATTTATGCACTGGATCAAAAAAATTGCAGCTACCAAAAGGAGCGATTTGTCTAAGCTCATTTGTATAGTTTCAGTTCGGCAACTATTTAGCTTCGCGATGTGATAGCTTCGTGCGCGTTCGGGACACCCCCACAGCAACATAATTCATAACTTTAAGCCCCCGCCCCTCTTCTCTCACATCTCGACCTCAACTCATGTGTATGCTCCTACTTGAAGAACTCTTACTGCATATTCAAAGATAGCTTTTGTTCATGAATAACAAATGATTAGTGCTTCTTTCATTGTGCAAATCGTTGATAAATTTTGACAACGGAGCTAAGAATTAATGAAAACAAACATTTATGTCATTTGGTTGATTGCAACTGTAGGATGCAGAGTCATTTGAGGCCAGGTCCAAACGAATTTGGTCATTGGAATCCCACCTTATTATCCACTTCGAAGGTTTCCCTTAACACGAGAACACGTGGCGTTGAGTCTTCATTGGTGTGTTGATAGAGAGAAATGACTGAGACAATAGAATGGAGTGATCTTTAGTACGAGAACAGATATTGCTTATGAAAGGCTGATGGCCCTGCCTTGGTTAAACGATTATCTGAAGAACGTAACAGTTTGAACTTAGTTGCTTGACTAATCTAGAAGATATCGTTTTAGTGGCATAAGCTACGTGTTTGCGTAGTCAAAGTAATTTAAATTCGGAATAATACTGATTGTCTCTAAATTCTGTGGACATGGTTTAACCACACGTTCTTGAGGACGATTCAACCAAACTTATCTGTATCCAAAAGTGCTTCGTTAGCCAGTAATCTGCTTCAAAGTTCTTGACGAAAAAGATAATTTTTCTTATAACGAAGGAACGCCTGAACCTATTTGGACGATATGGGCTATGAAGTCCGACAAGAAGACAAGTCACATTAGCAGGTACTTCTAATCACTGGCAGTGAACCGCTAGTGTGAGAAACAGCGTTGCCACAATACATATCTTTTTTGAAGTTAGGAAGACGATTTTAGTTAATAAATTTTTAGAAATAAGCATTCGATAGGAAACTTTTTCATGTCTTTAACTTTTGATATTTCTTGCTGTTTAGCCACAAAAAAATCTAAATGGCTGCAGTTACTTATTGAAAACGGGTATAGTATAGTGCTTTCTACGTGTGTAACTAATTTATTTTCACATAGAGTCTTCTTCTTCTTTAGTAACCTTTTACGTGTCTTCGCAAACTTTGCTGTCTGTTACGGTTTAGTCAAAAAATAGAGAAATCTTGCCAAGTGTATTAATTTAGAATTTTAATTTAGCAGACTGCATGCAGCAAAACAAATGCCTATTACAGTTTATCTAGTAGCGCTTTCGATTGGTATGCACTGTGTGCACTGAGTGTATCTTTATCTCGTTTTAACCTCATGGAATAAAACGAGGTAAAAATACACTCAGTGTACATAGTGCATCCCAATCGAAAACGCTACAAGCAGTTTATTAATGAATTAATTTTTCTGAAAATAAATTAAATAAATGCTTAAGAAGCATACCTGCTTTCAATAAAAATTGCTGCAGCCACTTAAACTTACACACATAAAACATTATTAATGAACTAACTATAATACCTTTTCTTCGATAGCATCAACAAGATTAAAAACGTCCACATGTCTCAAGAAGAACTTTGATTGAACGACGATATCGTGTTTTGCTACCTAGATCACCCAATTTGTCGTCCATTGAGCATCTATCGAGTTCTTTTGACAGAATTTCAAATGTTAACCCCCACAAACTTTTCATGAGCCCCCAAAATTCTTGAAGATTACTTGCAATCTTTAAGGCTCTATGCCCGCTTAGTCCTGAACTCAGTTTCACTATTTTTCCTATACTATATTTAGAAGAAACGTAAGTTCAACATGTGTTCCTGCATCTTTACACACAAACGAAAAGAATAGAGAATAGAATTACCCCCTAAACGTTTTCTTTGTAATTTATAACTCGTATTTTTTATGACTTATCTTTATTGTTGATTGGTTAATATAAAATAAACAAACCTGAGAGCTTATGTATGCAGGCGCATGCGCTTCCGGGAGAGTATTCACCGCGCGCTTACTCTGTTCTTCACTCTTACGTGTACTGAAATGCGTTCTCTCTCAGTCATACTTTGATATGTCATGCATCGGATGAAAGAATACGCGAACTCGCCCCTTTTGCACTAGGCGGAATGTGTATATCACATACTATATTTGATTTCAGTGATTCTAATCCAATAATCTCGAATTTATTTTCCATTTCCTGACCTTATTTCTGAAAGTTTGAAAAAAAATTAAATAAAATTGTTTATTATTGTTGAATACTGCAAAATCTCAGGTGGAGGCTTACTTTTCTTTAAATTTTAAATTGTTTAATTTCTTTTGGCAAAACTTGTAAAAGAGAATTTATTTTAAAAAAAATTCACGAAAATTTGATAAGATTTTAATGAAAAATAAACTTATGATATGAGAAAAACGATCTTGTGGCTGGGTAAACAGTCTTAACCAGATTAGTCGAACAGAAATTAAAAATTTGATTTGATCATGCCCAAACCTATTCACCTATTCGACTTCGTCGAAATAAATGTTATTCATTTGTGAATTTATGGGAATTAAAGAGTTTAAAATTTCTTACCTTTAATGTGTATCATGGAGCCCCCATTCGCACATCGAATGCTGCATTATTACTTATAGCGCTTTCGATTGGGGGTGAACTGTGTACACTCAGTGCACGTAGTGCACCCCAATCGAAAGCACTATAACCCCTTTAGTAAATGTTATAGCGCTTTCGATTGGGGTGCACTTTGTGGACTCAGTCTTCATCTTCGTCTCGTTTTATTCCATGAGGTTAAAGCAAGATGAAGATACATTCAGTGCACAAGTGCACCCCAATCCAAGGCGCTGTTAATGTTTAATTTTGCTTTTGCTTACATATTCCATCATTTGATATAATAAATGACGTTAAACAAATAATGACACCTTCTGGGTGCTGCAATTTTTTTACGTGGTATTAGAAACGCGTTACTTTAAGGACGCTTTACAGTTGGCAATTTTCGTTGCCGGCAATAAACAATTGCAGCAATACAAAATTGAGCAACGTTTATTGCGGAACACTTTACGCCCGGCAATAAAAATTGCTGATTAATCAAGCTTCACGTATACAACTTACTTTAAAAATTTAACATTGGGTTTGTTTTAAATATGTTTTTTTAGCAGAAAAACAGTAAAAGTTAATAAATAGATTCTTATGTAATCGTAAATTTCTCTTCAACAAACAAAATTAATCAAATTGAAGTTTGTATTGTTGTCATATACTGGGTGTTCCAAAACTCAGAACGCAAATTTTGTGAATGAGTGAATCAAAATAAATCAATTTTGTTAGTAAACTTATGCCCTAGAATGTCAACTTACTGAGATGAGGTACAATAACTAATGAAAATATGTAAGGAAAAGAAAATTAATAATTGTATTCAGAATGATATTTGTCATTATTTATTATTATTATTAAGTTATTGTACTTCATCTCAGTAAGCTGACATTCCAGGACAAAAATTCGTTAACAAAATTTATTTATTTTGACGTCCCCTTTACTCACTCACAAATGTACTGCGTACTGAATTTTGGAATATCCTGTATGTTATTTCTTCATTTCATGAAATTCCCCAGAATCGCCCCTGCAATGCAAGAAAAATAGCAATTACGCAATTATTGCAATGAAACTTGCCTCAGCTGATCGAGATACAAATATTGCGCATGCGCGTAATACGAATCGCTGCAACTTTATTGCCGGCAATTAAAATTGCGAACTGTAAACCGGCCTTTAATGTCTGCGAATGATTTATGCAATTCACGTAATGACAAATTGCGGGAAAGAAATAGAAATTCGGCCCATTTAAATCCATTTCGAAATTCTATTGCATTTTCATCGTTCATGAAAATAATATTTTTTTTCTGAATGTAGGAAACTAAAAATAACATGCTCAGATGAAATTTGTATGTATGCAAATGTTTTATCGATAACCCTTAATCATCTTGATATTAAATTCAATGACGTCCGTGGAGCCTAACTTAATTTTATTTTATATTTTATGATTATTTTTCAGATTAGTCTAAAGACTTTTACATTCTGAAGATGATCCTGAAAAGTATTGAACTATCAGTTTAATAAGACCTCCTCCGCTATTAAATCAGACGCAGAAGTAATTTAATATCGACTTAACAAATACGTATTCAAATCCATGCAAATATTTGTTAGTAACTATGTTAATAAAATCATTCCAATTGGTTAAATGATTATAAAATAGAACGACGCAATGTAAATCGAGTTGAAAATGTCTTTTATTGCATTATCAAGTCCTATTTTATACAAAGTAGTTTTCAATAAAAGCAAGCAAAAATATGTTGTATTTAATGCAGTTCAATTAGTTTGCGCCACTCTTTAGGAGGGGGCGGTTGAATTTTTTTTGGACAATGATTTTTTTAATTGACTACAAATTGTATACATCTGCATCTATCGTTAGTAACAATATGGCGGGCGGAAGTATTCTTGCTGTTACGTCATGACTATTTCGCGTGCCGTGTCAACATTGATCGTGAGTGGGTGGTATACCACCCCATCCCCCAATTACGACCGTCAGATGGAGCCACTGAAAATTGAAAAAGTTCTTTCTTCCACAAAGACCGCTGCACCCATCCTTTCTAGAAGGAGAGCTCGAGATATAACGTCGGCGATTTGCAATGCGATTGCTGTAATGCTTGCGAATTCTTCGCCGTGTTTTCCTATTTCCTAGACTAGACGGAAAATTTTAGAGAGCGAACGCTGTAGAGGTCGCGGATTATGTGCTCACCACCCCGCGACGCAGCCGAATCGAATTTAATGAAACGCTAATTGAGTTGAAAATTACAAACATTTTTTTTTGCATTTCCTTTTCGAAACTTCTGGTAACATTTATTTACGTTATGAGAAAACTTCATAGCATTAATGAATTCCAAAATTATTCTTTCTTTTTTTTTCTTTAAATAACTGCATGGAATCATGTGTTTATTCTGCTATTTTTGACTCTTTGTGAAGGCAACCGGTAGCCAAATAATCACGTGATCTTCTGAAATTAGATCGTCATTTTTTTGTTCTTTTTTTTAATTTTGCTTTTTTGTTTTTGCTCGCTCAAAGTGGTAGAGGCCCTGTAAATGCAAACGTATGACATCAGCGTTGTTGCAGGCGCTGGCGTGAAGATGGAGCATTTCCAGGCGGCGCTCGACCCCCGGAAACAGGAGCTCCTAGAGGCGCGCTTCCTGGGCGCGAGGGTGAGTTTCTCACATTCCTCTAGAGGCCGTTATACTTTATTTTTGCTTACAAAATTGCAATCCTTTTTTAAAAAAAATTATAAAGTTTTAAATAGTAGATGCAAATTCTAATTCTTTCGGTCGTATGACACGCTGATGTTTTTTTGTATAAAATTTGTTAAAAACTGACAGAGAAATGTCGAATAAACCAACAAGCATTTACTATGGTAACCTGTCTCTCTCATTTAGGAAGAAATTTTATTTAAAAAAATCACATCGTGTCATACAGGTCTTACGATAGTCTATATTCCAAACTCGTAACCGTGACAGCACATGCCAAAAATTATCTTTTTAAAACGTAATTTAGCACAAATAAATCATTTATTTCAGAAACAACACAAGTGCAATGCATTGTTTCTGAAATAACTGATTCATTTAGAAAAATGCATAGCCAAACATTTGTACAGTTACGTCCTTTAAAAATTGGTACTCTTTGACAAACCGATCCTAAATCTGAAGTTTCTAAACGTCACTCAAATCAGTCTAAATCTTGCCGTGGATTTGACACTGACATCGAAATGATAGTTTAAAGCTTGATTTACACGTTACAAAATTACAAGTTTTTCGCATTGTACTAGTTTTCAAGGGCCGCAACTGTACATACCTATTGTCTGTTTTAAACTAGACTGATAGAGATATGAAATTTACAAAAAAAAAATGGAATATTTTATGCTTTACGGTTGTTCATGTTTTAATATCCTCATATTATTATTATTATTTTTTTCCAAAAACTAAAAGGCATTTATTTGTAAACATTCCAAAGCTTTCTACGCTCGGGTGACGTACAAGCATTGTTACCAATGAACATGACTAAAAATTCCTTTTTCGGCATTCGGTATTTCCCTAAAATTCCCTAAATTAATCAGGGAAATTTAATTAGGAGGTTAAAGTTAAAAACACGATTACAATAAAACAATAAAAAATATTTATTAACTTTTATAGGTAAATTTTTAAAAATATTCTGCAATTATCTGTCAAAACAAAAGAATAAAAATATTAACATAACCTTGCACTTTGCAGCAATCAGAACTTCGTACCTTTTTTAGAAAAATAAAATAATGACGTTAAAAATTAAATAATAATAATAAAATTTTGACGTTAAAAATTGTTAAAAAATTTTTATTTTTTTCTTACGATCGTCCTTCTCAAATTTCTGGTCACTTTCTGACTTATTTGTCATGGTTCCGTTATTGTTTGAAAGAAAATTGTCTCGCAGTAGTTTTGAATTAATAATTTGTTTTTTCTTTCCTTTTTTGTTAATCTCTTAATTTTTTTTTCCTTTAATATTTGAAAGCAGAATATTTTATTGTGTTTCACAATTGGTATCAACATTTATTACAATCGTTATTTGCTTTGCTTTGTGATTTTTCGTCGTGAAATTTACTATCGTCATCTATTTTTCGTTCTGAAATGAATTCATCAAAAAATAATTGGCAAGTAATTACAGTCGTCATTTGTTTTTTTTTCTACTTTCTTCAGAAGTTATGGTTTCGTAAATAAGTATTGTGATAGTGTTTTGTTTTTGTTTGTTATTTTTTGTGAATGGTCGTTATTATTATTATTTTTTAATTTTAATTAAATAATAATAATAATAATAATCTTTATTTGCATATTAAAACTAATTCTACAATTCGTTCTTTTCTTCTACATGTATGATCATCTTATTTTTGTCAGGACTTCACCATTATCAAAACAAAAGGTATTTAGTTTCTTTTGAAAAGTTTCAACTACTTAAGAAGTTGATAAATTCCCTAGATTTTAATGAGATTTTGCAATTTTTCCTTTTTTCCCCTTTTGTTTGAAATTATACCTAGATTTAATGACTTTTTCCCTAGGTTAGTTTTAAAACTAAAATAGTATTTTTTTATTTATTTTTTTATTATTATTTGTTTTTTAACACTTTTATTTTTAAGGGTAGTTTTTCACATTATTTATTTTCGGATTACTAAATTACTAAAGATTAAGATTTATGTACAAAGTTTTATTAACCTCGAACCGGACCGAAATATGAAGGGAAAACACTCAACGTTTGGCTATAGATTTATAGCTTCGTCAGGAGTCCTGTTTTCCCTTCATATTTCTGTCCGGTTCGAGGTTAATAAAACTTTGTACATACAATTTTCATAGGACAAGAACGAACTTCAATAAAGATTTATGTAACACAATCGTAAATTACAATGATTTTAATTTTTTTTTGCATTTCGTAAGTGAGTATAACTGAATAGAGAAAACACAATGCTGCTAAAAAAATTAAAAAGTTATTTTTTTTAATCGTGAAAACATGGGCGTACACATAGCAGGACAAAGAGGGCACTTGTACAATAAAAAAAATCAAGTTCAAGTGACACATCCACACACACAAGACTAAAAATTATTAATGTGAAACAACATTACATCAACAACTCTTTCTCACACAATTGAAGAGCATGCAGAAATAATTTTGGTCGAAAATAATAATTAAATTTTAAATTTCTATTTCAGTATAATTTTATTTTTTAGTTTGTGATCTCGTGTGCTCTTCAATTGTTTTTCTATTTTGTATTATTTAACATAAAAAACAATGTAAGGCAGGGATGGGCACTAGTGGGGAAATCTGCTCTTTCTCGTTTCCTCGAAACAAATGAGTTGGGGGTGAAACGTTGAACGTTCTTCGCAATTTTTCAGTGTTCGGTAAAACATTAACATTAAACCACATCGGCAAAAACCATAATTTTAAAGTTTTTTTTAATATTCCATCGGTAACAAAGTACGTTGTATCTGACAGCAAAAGCGGTGAATATTCAATGAACACATTACATTTAGAAAAAAATTTATCAAATACGACTATGAACTTAATTAATTAAATTAATTTAGGATAATTTACCAACCAACAATTGTATGGGGCTTGTACGCTTTCCCAACCAGATTTGGGATCCCTAATAATTGATCATTAAGGTCGACATTTATTTGATTTAAATAAGACTTGGGTGTTCATGTCGTGTCCATATATTGTCGTGTAATGGATGTCTCGAAAACAGTGTACATCCCTCATACGTACTGCTAACCTATCTGATTCTAAAAGAAAAAAATAATTAGAAAAATAAACTTGTAACTTACAAGAGTATCTGGCAACTATGGAAGTACTTACAATACTTGTTCTGCAATCTATCTCATACTTAGTAGGGACTAAAAATGTCAACTATGAAGGTTAAACTCTATTTTTAAGACACCCTGTATATTCCTGAAGTTAGCGCAGATGGGTAATAATATGTTTTTAAATGTATACGTATACTCACGTGAGCAACATCGAAAATTAATTCATTATGATAAAAAAAAAACTGTCGTGTGATACCACTATCGAAATAAACTTAAAAAATCTAATAATTTCGAAATAATAAAAGTCGTATTTGTAGTGTATCCTCGAACATTGGGACATGATAGGGATCATGATCCACTATTAATTTACATTCTGTACGACAATTTGTATATGTCAATTGTAGATATTCGGATAACTCCTGAAATAAAAATTAACAACGCATGAGTATGCGATTCAAATGTCAAATAGTTCACCAAGAACTTATAGATCATAAAAAGTAAATTGCAACTTTTCAACAACAAACTCGGGAACTGGGAATGAAAAAGAAGAGGAATCATTGTTGAGGATTTTTTTTGGATCATAAATTTTCTGGATGAATTAAATTCAATTAGTGTGTTATAGAACAACCCCAATTATTATACACAGAGTGATTGTTAATCAATCATGTTTTAGTGTAATTCACGTATTGTCAGATTTTACTTTTTAGCATCCGAAACGATAAAAGCCTTTTTTTTAATTTCTTTCCAAAATAGCGCAAATGTTATTGCATTCATAGGTCAAGAACAACCACTAGCTGCAATCTGCATATTATTGTCTAATGGCATCACCATTTCAACAATTTACTTTGTTTGATAAGCTGGACAATACAAACGTTCGTGTCTTTGGTGGCATTCGAACCCACGCCGATAAGTCGCACGACTTTCAAGGTCGGCTAGGCTAACGACTGCGCCACTCGCCTGCCCAAGAGAAACAATCAGTACTGCTGGACTAAAAAAAATTATAAAATTACGACGCATATTGCCAACATAACGGTAAATTGACACGGCGATAATTCTAATTATCTTCAATCAAAAATTACTCTGCGCTTATTTGGTAGTAAATTTTTACTAATTGCTACTAACTTCAGAGTTTACGGTTTACAATTTAAAAATAGTTTTTATGTATAACCTTTTGTAGTGTCATAAAACTACCCACTCGCTTTAAATAATTATTTTATTAACCAATAAATTCACACTTTGTTTGATTTATAACTGTTCATGCCAGACACATTCTGAACCTGAAAACATGTAAATACGTAAACCAGTAGTTAATAATTATTGGATATACACGTGTACGCATTTTTATAATACTTTCTTCGAGTTTTAAATGCAATTGGTGATTGGTGATATCAGAGTTGCAATACCAGTTTCGTTTCAGCACTGAAGTTGCTCGAGTTACGCGTAAGTAGCAGCAGCAGGTCTCGTTTACACTGTAACTATGCGTGTAACGCAACAAAATTTGTAAATTATACGATGGCTGCACCCGACATCTGTTCATTTTCTTCGTAACGTCGCATTGGAGGTTCGCTTTTTCTTAGCCCCGCAATCTCTTCATTTTAACAGATTACGATCACTGTGAACGTTTGCAACTTGAGTGTTACGAGTTGTAATTACTGATACGGTTTAATTGCGGTAATAAAATGGCTACATTAAAGTGTTACTTCAAGTGCGTAGCAAAAGAAGCTGTGATAAAATTACTTAAAAATCATTTGCCTGCTACGATCATGTTCTTTTAAATGCTCGAAACATTCAATTTTTTATTTTTATTTATTTTTTTTTTTGTGAAATAGGTAGTAAAGATAATTGTAATATACAGCCGGTGACATAATTATTAGGCACCCCTAGAATTTCTCAGTATTCCGGTACCAGTAAACAACGGCTGTTAACCAGATATTTCCTGGATTTACAGAGGATGTAAAAAGAAGGGTATTCAGGGAAATTTTCTCTATAAATAACATGTTGGGGTATTATCTTAAAATATTTTTATTCCACATTTAGTAGTAATTGGTACAGCGACCTATGCGTATCGATATTTTGAAATTTCTGTATTGAATTTTTTTTATTACAAATCCGAATATTTCAATAGTGTGCGTTTTCGACAAAGTGTACAATACAATGCCGAAAATTAGAGAACTGAGTGATTTAGAGCGCGCCAAAATTATTGCATTGCATTCCGAAGGATTATCGCAAATAGCAATTAGTAAAAAGGTTAAATGTTCACGGTGTGCTGTGCAAACAACATTACAACGTTATCGTGAAACAGGAGGCATAAGATCTAGACCGGGAAGAGGGCCGAAACGAAAAACTACACAAAGAGAAGATCGTTGGTTACAGCGACAATCTTTGTCTGATCGACGTCGGACGGCAAAAGATTTGTCAGTTGCGTTAAATCGCGAATACAATTTAACGGTTTCATCTAAAACCGTTAGTAGACGACTCAGAGAAGCTGGCCTGTCTGCAAGAAAAGCTAGGAAAAAAACATTGTTGTCTGAAAAAAACAGAAAGAAACGCTTAGCATGGGCTAAAAAATACAAAAACTGGACAGAAGCAGACTGGGCTCAAGTAATATGGTCCGATGAGAGCAATATAGAGGTAAGTCATGTATGAGTATCAGACAGTCATATAGTGTTAAAAATTAAACAATTGAATTAAAAAATCCTTTCAGATACAAATAAAAACGACAGGACTAATTTCAAGTCCATTTGTTTTAGGTTTTTGGTACATCTGGCGCCACCTATGTACGCCGGAGACCTGGCGAAGAATACCGAGTAGAATGTGTGGTGCCTACTGTCAAACATGGGGGAGGTAGTACAATGGTTTGGGGATGTATGACGTCAGAAGGGGTTGGTGAAGCATTCATTTGTACTGGCAGAATGAACTCCAATGTCTATACCAATATGTTAGACCAAGTATTATATCCCTCAGTGGAAAAATTGTTTGGTATGAATACCGAAGGGATTTTATTTCAACAGGACAACGCACCATGCCACACAGCAGCTTCAAGTAAAGCGTGGTTTCAGAGAAATGGGGTTGAGTGTTTAGAATGGCCACCACAAAGTCCAGACCTCAATCCCATAGAACATTTGTGGGCTATTTTAAAAAGAAAGGTTGCTCAACACAAATGCAAATCTAAAAAAGAGTTAGAAGCAGCAATTTTTAATGTATGGAAAAATATTCCAGTTTCCACGTGTCAAACACTGGTATCAAGTTTGCCAAAGCGGATTAAAGCAGTCATAAAAGCGAACGGAGGACCAACAAAATATTAGACTTTTCTCTTATAATCAATAAATATTTACATATACATGTTTGTTTCACTTTTCATTGTTTACCTTTAATAAAACTCATAATTTTCGAGGGTGCCTAATAATTATGTCACCGGCTGTAACTGTGTATTTTAGATGTGATCCTATAGAAACACAACATTTCGGGCCCCTCTCTGCACATCTAAACTCATCGCAGAGATGAGCCCGTCTGCTAGAATCCAACATTCCGACGTTTATATGTAGAGTCCTCTTTATACAACCTAATGTAAAGTAATGCAATTTAAATTAATAATATCCTACCAGCCTACCGTAATTTCCATTTAAATAAGTGAAAGTGCTTATTACTAAATAACCTTACTCCAAGTAAAGCATTTACATAGCTAATTATTATTATTGTTTATATAACATTATTTATAAAAGGTAGTTCATAGTAGAATACATAACTTACGTAGTAAGATTTTTTTTTTAGGAAAAGTATATCAAATACTCGATCTTCACTTGTATATAGGGTGTTGTAAACTTGTAAACACTTCGGCAGGTGATACCAGAGATCAAAACAAGAAAAAAATTTTAATATACCCATGTCCAATACTCAATACAGGGTGTCCACGCCAGTGGAATTTTTATTTTTTACATATAATTAATTCGGGAACGATAAATTAAATAAAAATCTAAATTGTCCGACATAGCACTAACCTCCGTACGGCTTCCGGTTTTTACGGAAGTGATATAAACTTTTTTATTTTAAATGAGCTCCCTTTATATTTTTACATATCTGGAATCTACAGATCTTTGTGTATCCAAATACGCATCACTTAGTAGTTTTTATTTTCATTTCATTGTTTTGTTATATTTTCTTGTGTAACTTGAGGCTCTTCAGAAGCTCGTGGCTTTTTCTTTGTTTGAAACCTTTATTCGGAATAGTTTATATAAATAAATTAAACTCGTCATGACGTTTGATGTTATCTATCTATGGTAATAGCATTTGATCTTATCTCTCGTATAAATATCATCTACGTGTCTTGACTAATTAAAAATTCTCTTTCTTTAATCTGATATGCGTTCTAAATTATTTTACTCAGCAACTTTACCGACACCTTCTAATGGCAACACTTAATTAACATACTTGAATATTAAAAGCGTCAGCGTTGCCAGACGTCTTGTTTTATCTGCAACTCATGTATTCATTCACGATAAAATGAATTATCATTTTGTATGGCTAGGAATTCGAGTGGCGTGCGTCAGATAAGGCGCAAGTTCCCAAATTCCGGGATTTTTTTGAGTATTAACGGCGTCATTATCACTGGAACTACGACCGGAAAATATTCAATAGAGTTCATTGGTAAAAGCACAAGAAATCGTTAAAGATAACTAAAATACTTGTCGAGTGCTTTACAGGACAATCTTACTTGTTGATTTATCATTAAAGAAGTATTCCCACTTGCTGTTTGAAGTTTAAGTTATTTCCATTCCGAAGTTTATTTATTTTCGGAAACTCATTTCAATAATTTTCGTATTCCTTGAAATTTGTCAATTAAGTATGTAATTGTAATTCAGATTTTTAAGAAGAATAATAATTAAGACAAATTTGTGTGGTTTTGATTAAAATTGGTTGTAGAAATTTCAACATTTCGACGGTGAATTTGCGTCTCATAATAAACTTATAAGTATTAAAATCTTACTTTAAATAAATAATTAATAAAATTATTATTCGATCATAAGTACAGTCGGCAGCAAAATATAGTAGACAATTACAGTTTCCTGTAATTTTCATTTCTCTAAAATGTTACTATTTAACTACGACTTTATAGGTGACTTAAAAAGCTTTCGGATTTTAAGAAGCGTAAAGTCTGTAAAATCTGTGAAATCGCATTTAAACAATACTGTTTTGAAGAAAATAAAATTACAGGAAACTCTAATTTATTGTCGAACTATTTTTTGCTTTCGACCATAAATAAGTGCAGCAACAGGTCATCGAAACATGCTACATTTTTTACTTTCTTATTAACAAATTCAAGCAAGTTTCATTAATTAACTAGACTCTTAAGAGAAGTAAAAAAAATAGAAGTAATGAGAAAATAATACGTGGACAGTAAAAAAATGAGGTA
The DNA here is from genome assembly GCA_036172665.1 of Prosopocoilus inquinatus. Lineage (NCBI taxonomy): Eukaryota > Metazoa > Arthropoda > Insecta > Coleoptera > Lucanidae > Prosopocoilus > Prosopocoilus inquinatus. The sequence continues at coordinate 52,201,808 of CM069870.1, forward strand.
TTCATTTGACGCCTTAGTCTTTTAAATATGAGTTACCTATAGTTAGGGGATCCTTCAATAAACAGTAGACAATTTTTTTTTCTAATATAAAAGAAATGTTAATAAATATATACATATAATCGATAAGCTTTTTTATAGCTAAAGGTGTTAAGGTATCTACTTGTCAGTTTTCTTCCTTTGTTTTAGTCTAGTTCTCTTTCTTCTAAGCATTCTGCCATCACATTATTCCATTTTTTTTTCTTGGCCTGCCTCTGGTCTTCTTCACTTGTGTCTTTGTTTGCCCTATTTGCTTCAGTTGTCTCTGATCATTCATTCACATATCTAAACCATTTTATATTTCGTTTTTCTATACTCCTTAAAATTGTTGCAACCTTTAGTTCTGTTCTCACTGAATATTTCATTTCTTATTCTGTCCCTCCCTCCTTGTGATACCTGCAGTTGCTCTTAGCTACTGTTTTTATACCTCCTTATTGTATTATTTATTTTATTGTAAATATGTTGTCTTGCGTCCCTCTTCCTTTTCTGACACCACTTTGTGTGTTTTCAAATTGGGACTTCGTTTGCATTTTTAGGTTATTTTCCAATATTCTTTCATACATTTTGGTGATTTTCGATCATCTTGAACATGGGCAGCAGTATTTCTATTTCTCATTCTTTTGGGATTTTTCTTCAGACCACATTTTATTAAAATTTATTTATTTCATTTATTCTTTACTCCCATGTTTTCCGGCGCTATACAATCGTGACCTGCCATTTTTCCTTACTTTTGTTATTGCTTCCTTTACTTCCTCTACCTTTATTTCTTCTTCTTCTTCTTCTTCCTCTGTTATTTCTATGCTTGTCTGTCTGATCTTGTTCTTCTTGTCCTTGTATTTTCTTCTTTACTTTAAGCATATCCTCAAAATATTCCTTCCAACTAGCTATTATCTCTTTGCCCTCTCCGAGTATTTGCCCTTCTCTTGATTTTGTGTACTTATTGATGTATTTCTTTCTCTCTAATATACCGGGTGTCCCGCGCCATGCCAAATACGTCATATTTTCTTTGAAAAATAATTTAAAATAGAGCATGTCTTATTGAAAATTTACACTCCCTTTATTTCAAATGACTTTCAAATAAAATATGACATATTTGGTATCAGTGTACTCAGAAAAAAATGTTCTGTTGAACTAAGCTAAGAAACACATGCGATTCTATCGAAGAAAATGAGTTAAGAGCTAATGAAAATTTCAAATACTGTAAAAATGTTAAAAATCAAAATACCATCAAAGGAGTGATTTTTTCGAAACACTTGATCGCATTAGATCGAAAAAATGCAATTCATAGCTTTCTAGATTGAATAATAAAAAAGTTCTTTTTTCGTTGTCATGGAAACCAAAATTAACAATTGATACGTATTCGGACTCGTAATGCTCCGTAGATTTTAAATATGTAAAATATACAGGGTGTTTCATTTAAAATAAGAAAGTTGATATCACTTCCGGCGAAACCGGAAGTCCTATGACGACTATCAGTATGTCTAAAAATTCCATTTTTTGTTTAGTTTATCGTCTCCAAAATTCAGGTTAATCGATTAATAAATAAAGATTCTAGAAAGGTGAGCAGCTGGTGCGGGACACCCAGTATTTTCTTACAAGATAGTAGGAGTAAATTTTAAGTTAGTTTAGCTTGCCTAATATCGTTTTATATATTTCTTGCGGTGCTTTGGTATTCAAGAACAGATGGCTCCTTGAGACCAATCTGAGCCAAAGTCCATAAACCCAATTTTTTTTTTTATTTGTTAATGTATTTGCCATATTGTAGTAGCTGTGTTTAATAAACAATAAAAATAATTATTATATGTTTCCTATCATTCGTAAGAGATTTCAATACTTTGTATGTAGAATAGTGCTGTGACTAACATTTTCCATTTTGTCTTGAAATTCTTCCCATGCGTTTTGTTTTGCTAACTTGACTAATTCTTCTACTTTTGTTCTCTGTTGTTTATAGTTGTTGTAGCTGATTTCCGTTTTCACTCTCAAGTATTACTTGCACATGTATTTTTTTTTTCTGTTATACCGCATCTTTTATCTTCTCATTCCACCAGTTTGTTTGTTTTCTGCTTTTGTTACTTCTTGTGCTGCTGCCGTTTCTTTTACAACTTTTAATACTTTTTCATAATATTTCCTAATTATTATTTCATTTCTTTATTTTTCTATTTATATTTTATTACTGTTACCATTTGTCTTAATTTAAGTTTTTATTATGTCTTTTGTGTTTTTCGTCTTGCACATTTTGTCTTTTGTGTTTTTTTTTCTTTTCTGATGTTTATTTTTAACTTGAGGATATGCGGCAATTAATGTATTCATAAATAAAATTTGATGCGATTTTGTTCACTTTGAACGTAGTTCAGTTGAGCGTCCTTTGTACAATTGGCTCTAAGGGCCGTTTTCATAATCTGACTTTAAATTTAAAGTTACTTTAACCTAGAAATATACATTTGTTTCCCTATGCTTAAAGTGACTTTAAATTAAAGCTTCCTTGAAGTCTGATTATGAAAATGGCCGTAGAGTTAAGTACCTAATGGTTCAAGTATATGTATTTCTGGTCCGATATCTACAAATGCGAAGTATGATCACGACTGATCAATTAAGGAATCACTTCTATAACTGGGCTGCACTCAAAAAAGGTTGATAGTAATACTCTTTTAAAGTTCAACCGAGCTTTCGGAAAACTTATTTGCTTTATCAAGGTTTCTACAAAACAAATTTTAAAATTAATAATTAACACTAAGAACAATTTCACATGATTACTTACTGAACCAATTTTGAGTCAAAGACTTTTTATTGAAATGTGCCATATTATTTGTAATAAAAAAAAGTATCAACAAAAGAGCTGATATTGAGAAACTTAGTTGTATTTATACTTACCTGTTAAATTTTAAAACTAAAAAGAAATACAATCAAGATGTTGGAAATCAAAATTTACATCGTATTATCTAATAATGAATAAATAATTTTTCTATCGTGATTCAATTTTCTAAATTTCGCAATTAATTTAGCTGTCAAAAAATGTAAAATTCAAAATTTATTCTTAGAACTTATTCTTAATAAATTTAATATTATGATTACTAGTGGTTTAACCTTGTGTACTCACTAAGGAGTAAGTAATCATGTGAAATTGTTTTTAGTGTTAATTATTAATTTTAAAATTTGTTTTGTAGAAACTTTGATACAGGAAATAAATTTTCCGAAAGCTCGGTTGAATTTTAAAAGAGTATTCCTATCAACCTTTTTTGACTGCAGCCCAGTTATATATAGAATTGATTCATTATTTCTGGTCCTGTATCTATGACTTATTTCCTATGGTTTGGATTTATTAATACATAATCTAAGACTGATTTCTCACCTCTACTTCTGATTTCTCTGGTATATTTATGTATTTCTTTGTGAGCGAAGAATGTATTCGTAATTATTAGAAAATTTGTAATTCGAAAAAAAATACGAATTCTAATATTTTGTCTTTAATAATTAATTTACTCTAGACTGTAACCTTCCTACCTGTAATAATGACCATAAGCTAAATAAACTATCTTTACTATTGTTACAGACAATTTTAGGCACTTACAAGGAGGGAGTACTCAACTAATTGATTTATTGATTTACACAAATGGACACATATTTTATGATTTACATAAATGGTTTAATATTTAATTTCAAAAAGATTTATTAAAAATTTAATTTACATTATCAGCGTTTGTATGGTATGGTGCAATCAAAAGTCACGTGGTCGTCATTAATTCGGGCGTTAAATTCCACAACAGCCACTCAATTCAATTCCAACTCTCATTTCACCTAGCTCTGCATTTCATTACACTACACACATTTAAAAATAAGAAACAAAAATCGAAAATTTCGCAGCTTTTCGATAGAATAATAGTGTCGTCAAGCAGTTGATTGGTAGAAATTGTTAAAAATCGGTAGATTCGCCGAAGAATCCGTTGATAGAACCGATACTGCATTTAACAGATTGCTTTAAATTTAAAGTGTGAATCGGTTGCAATTTTCTCCCCTCAGAAATAACTCTTGATGTCATGCGGATTTCTACCCTGTACAGCAAAGTGCGAAGTAAACTAAACAGAGTGAGTTTTAATTTATCTCCTAAAGATTAAAAACCTTCCCCTCTTGATCGAAGTAAATGTAACCTCCTAATTCAACTCAATAGAGCTTGGTAATAGTTTAATAATAGTGTTCCAGATTTTAGTAAATGAGTAATTGATTTATTATGAAAGTAATAGTATTGGCAGTAGGTTACGTACTCGTTATAATCCTTGGAATTTCTAAGTATGTCTTTGATTGATCTGCAAATTTAACCTAATAATAAAATTCCGAACAAAATCTAAACGTTCAGTAGCAGTCGAGTGACGTGCATTACATAGTATTTCTAGGCAACGCCTACTCGAATCTAAAATTTATTCGATCGCCTGACATTTGCCGATTTTACAGAACACCGTACTGCTAATTTTGTAATTTGTAACGTTTAATATTAAGTGATTCAGTTATACGCGTGGATTAGGTGGTTTGTAATAGAATTGCCCTTGTATCAATTGAGCATGTGACCTCGCTCGCTCGCTTCATGAATTTTTGTAGTAAGTTATTTGCAAGACTGTACGTATAACATTTTTTTGAAAGCAAAGATCGGGTTCAAGTTGCGCGGCGCACAATAGTGTTGCAAAATGGCAACAGCGATAAGCGCGTCGGGTTCGCTTATTTAGCCGGCGTTAAATCAGAGGCATGTTTGCGAAATCCATTATAATTCTGGATCGGCTATGCGCGAACATAAAATGGCGAAATTATCGAAATTTCCGCCTTATTTTTTCCTACACATCCTAAGCGATCTTTGACGCGTGCGTGGGATCAAGATATTTAAAACACACAAGTTCGAAAACAGGCCGCTATTTGTGTGACTGTTCCGAGCACGATTTACACAGCCACATCGTGGAGCGAGCAATGAACTTGTTAAGCGCTGATTCCAGTGTTGTTACGGAGTCTCGTCAACACCCGGCTGTCGTACGTAAGTTTATAATGGTGTGTGCGCTCCCTACTCGTTTACGACTATCTCGTTTTATATTCTAGTTTTTGTCCTTGGATGAGTCGCGTTCTTTTATTTATGGCCTGCCGCGGCTATTACAGTTTTTAATAATATGGTTTGATTCACTTTAGAATATGATTAATTATTCTTTTAATATGTACACTGCTGTCAAAATGTTTAATTGCACTATCAAAAAAAAGAGTATTATACAACACAATCCTAATTAAGATGAAACAAATTTATGTTTTAACAAAAATTTGCGAAATTTTAATTTTATTGCGACGAAAAAGGTATTTTTAAAATTGTTCATTTTGGCTTCATTAAAATCACCTTCTGGAACCCGACACAACACCATCACATTAAAAACGCCTCAATCGCAACCCAGACAATCACATTAAAAACGCCTCCTTGCAAGATTGGACGCTCTAGTTCAGGGGTTCCCAACGGGGTTGATGAACACTTCAAAAGGGTCGATGGGCCTTGGGGATGGGGTCGATAAATTATAATTACTAGCGATTAATTGAAAGTCGATTAAATTAGATGTTTAGACAAAGATGTAGCTGAGAATGTTAATTGTATTTGAAATTAGTATAATATAACTTTCGTTTATGCTTCAATGATGGCACTTTGAATAATCGCACACCAAGATTTTAGATTTAATTTCGCAATTAAAAATTAAATTGTTAGTATTGATTAGCTGTTACAGAAAAATTCGATTAAAATTGTTTTTTTTTTCCTGTTTTGTTCAAGAGATGGCGCTTTGAGATTGATTCCCATGATTCATTTACTTTGATTTTATTTTGATGTTAAAATTATTGCAAGTTAGAAGTTAGGGATTTTTGTTGGAAGACGAAATACTGTTGAAGGAAAATCTATTAAAATAGTTTTCACTTTCGGGCAACAGATGACGCTCTTAAGGTGTCTCACGTAGATACCCTTTAATTAGAATCTGGACAATACCGCCATATTATATCACACCAATTAGCTATGATTGGGAAGGAAGAAAAGTAGGTGTTACCTTCTTGTCTGTTAGGTACGTTTGACAGTTGTCAACTTTGGATTTGTGTTATAACATGGCGGCGTCAATCAAAACTTAACTACGAATTGTCCAGACTTTGTTTAAAGGGTTTCCACTCTTGCGTGCGCAGATGTTATAATTTCAATTTAATTAGATAAAAATAATTTTTTACTAAGAACATAAAGACGAAACAATATTACCTACATTCGATTAAATTAGTTTTGACTTGGGACAATAGATGGCGTCTTCAATAGTTCAGTATTAAAGCGTTTATTTGTAACAACCAGAAAATATTTAACCAATCTGCATTGAAAATAGCACAAGCACAAGCAACCAACAATTTTAAGTACATAAAAACGAAACAGTGTTATCTATATTCGATAAAATTAGTTTTTACTTGGGACAAAAGATGGCGCCTCCAATAATTCAGTTTAAGGCGTTTATTTATAACATCCAGATCATTTTTATCCAACCTGGATTGAAAGTAGCACAAACTGACATTTAATACAATTTCTTACAGCTAAGTATGTTTTTGACATTTTTTATCAAGTAATTATTGTCAGTTTTCCTTATTGTTCTTAAAATGTTCATTTATTAAGAATTAAATAAGAAGTTTGTTTAATGGTAGTTGAACATCTTGACTTTCCGTAAGTATAAAGGTGATTAAGCTTCATGTGGGTGATCGATGAAAACTTTCTAAATTTTTCTTCTTCCAGTTATGAAATTCACTTTCAAAATCAATAAGGCATATATCGTGTCTTCAAATTATTTTCGTATTAAAGTAGGCCGTGATTTTTTTTTTTATTGTTGGCGACACTTAATACAAAAGTAAGCTAATAAAAAGAGTTGCTAATAAGTGTCAATATCCATTTTCTAATCTACCGTTATATTTTATAAATTGAAAATACAAAGAATCACACTTTGACATTTAACTTAAGTAATTGGACAGCTGTCGGTGTTCTTATCCGGAATTCATTTAAAGGCACGATATTACAATACTGCAATACTAAATATCGATTTCTTTCTGATCAAGTACATTATAAAGTCAGTTAAGTCAAGTAATGCCCGGTTTCTGAAACGATGCGTAACTTAATGATTTATGTATAGATAAACTCAAGATAAACTCACCATAACTTCTAAAAACCGTTTTTTTAAAACTTTGCCCGTGGATAAAGCGTACACGTAGCAACGTAAACAGTTTATAATTTTTATAAAGTTATCTGTCATTAAAAATTTATGTTTGCATAAAGTTATTTATCGTTTCAGAAAGCGGACATTAGTCAAGTACCCTCAATATAAAATTAGAAGAGTCTGACTCATATTTTTTTATCAAGAACGAGTTTGTATATACAGGGTGCTGGATTTTAAAACGCAACGTAGGAAATCCCGTGTTAATTTAAATGTGGTCGAATATTGACTTCCCTAATTATTTGACAACAAAATTCCATTTGGGTTTTTTAAAGTACTCTTCAAGATGTATCTGTTTGTTAAGTTTGAGAATTTTTCATACGTCGACTTTTAAGATATTAAAAAGAAGATTCTGTAACTAAACTCAATTTATACCAAACTATCAGCACAGCCTTGATCAATGATAGCGAAAACTGGACGGATAATTAATAAATATTCATCGTTTTTGAAAAAGATTGATAGAAAAAACTTTTCCGGTAATTTATTTTAACATTTACTTATCAAGGCCGTGCTGATAGTTTAGTGTAAATTGAATTTCGTTACTGATCTTCTTTAAGTATCTTGAAACTGATCGAATGAAAAATTATCAAACTTCACAGTTAGATTCATCTTGAAGAGCACTTTAAAAAACCTAAATAGAATATTACTGTAAAATAGTTACGGAAGGCAATAGTCGAGCACCTTTAAATTAACATGGGATTTCCTATGTTGCGTTTCAAAACGCAGCACCCGGTATGTATAGTGGTGTACATGAGAAACGGGATACATTTTTTTTCCTAAAAGATATAGTGTCCTACTTTAAATGACAGTTTAAGAACTTTAGTTTATGCATATTAATAATCAAAGTTTTGACGACTTTAGTCAACTTTAAGTAGATAAACATAAAGTAGCTGTTAGTATTTAATTTTAGTCCTGTATTCATCGATTACATTAATAATGACATTTCATTACAATCGAAAACTGAGACGTTTTAGCTGTCTCTTACGCTACCCACTCTTCATACAATAGGCATTTACGATAATTGCAGCGGTATACACCAATTAATCTATTCTCTCACTCTTACTTACATTAAACGCATTCTTACACCTTCTTACTTTTCTACCTGGATCCAAGTACCGCTCCAATTATCGTAAACGCCTATTATTGAAACTAGTTTTATTTAAGGTATGTCCTATTAGGTTTATATTACGTTCTTTTTTACAAACGCACGGAGGTTAAAAAGGGACAATAAGTGGCTCACCTCACTTAAACAAGTGAATGAAAATTTAAAAATAAATGGAAAGTGAGGAGAGCAAAACTGAGAAAGTTTTTAGTCAAAATACATCTGAACTTGCAAAGACAGAACTTGAGGGTAATGCATTTATAAATAATTTAAGGAAGTTTCAAACGGGTTTCATTTAACTAAATTAAATAATGTTTGACGATTACTTCAAAAAGAATTTTTTTGGTGCCAGAATTCTGTAGTGATCATTGTATCTTTTGTAATTGAGTATAATTTGAATTATTTATAAACATTTGAAAAGATTAATTAACAATTTACAATTTTGTTTCCATAGATCATTTAAGTAGAAAAGCTGGCGTGTAATCAGAAGTTTCGAATTTGAACCTCGATTGCAACAGATATTTTTCTGCTTTCATTTCGTTAATTCTTGCTCGTATTAATTTATTATGATTAATTTCCTCCTCTAAAATTGGTAGAGAGGGAAGTAACTTCCTCACTGCTTACCTCACTTCAAGCAAAATGAATGTGTATTAAGTAAGGAAGGGGAAGTGAGGTAAGATTATCAGGTAGATGAAATGCGACAGTTATACACAGATAAAAAATTATAGTCAAAATAAAAATAGAAACAAATTGTGCTACAATTTATTTCTGCCTCCATTTTGACTAAAATATTTGTGTTGTACGAAACTACAGTTGTGGCACTTTTTACTATTCATTTTTCTGTGTATTGTCATTGTCATTTGTGTTGTATGAAACTACAGTTGTGGTACTTTTTACTATTCATTTTTCTGTGTATTGGCATGCCTCAGTTAGCATAGCTAACGTGATCTAATGACCTGACTTATTGTTCAATATCAATACACATGCAAAGATATGTAAAGAAGCTTACAACAGTGTAAGTGCAGCGCATTTAATACTTTGAAACGCTTAGTTTTGTGTTTAGAACAGAGTTTCGTTTGCTAATGAAAATTTCGAGAAGATTCTAACTCTTGGCAAGAGATGGGGCGCTTTTTTAACGATGACAATTATTACTTCAAGTTCTAGTTTTCGGATTTAGTGTGATCAAAATTTTGAAATGATCTCAGATGGAAAGTCGTAATTTTAAAATCCTATGGAACACGTAGAAGTTCGAAAGTGGACGTTTTAAAACCATCTGTGATTAAAGTCCGGTATGAAATTTGAAGAATACATGGCAACACTAAAAGCTGCTATTTTGAAATTCAGTAGTATCAAATATAAACAAACCTATGAAAAATTTAAAGTAGTGAGAATTCAGGTCTTTCGTCATTTCCTGGTAACTGATGTTTTAAATTAACTTCGAATACCAAACCAATGAAGTCTCGCAATCCACTGTTTTCGTCATTTTCCAGTAACTCATGTAAATTAATTCCGAATGTCAAATCAATTTACGTTTTTTAATTGTAACTCTGGATGAGTGATGAGAAAGAGTCATATTTTGATGATATTGCATAAAGAAAACCGTTGTTGCATAACAAAAAAGATTTAAGTGTTAAAAGAACAAAAAGTTTAAGGAAAAACTGAAAACGAAACCAATTTATTATGTATATTATTTATTACCAAAACAACAAAGTATTCAAAAATCGATATTATATCCTCGTCAATAAATAATGCAAACGCATTATTTAATCTTTTTTAAACAATTAAAAATGAAAATGTTTTGCCCAAATTTTGGAATTGGGTTTTTTTCGTAATTCTAAACAACTTTTTTGATCAAACAATGCCTAACATGCTTACTTAATTTTCTAAAGTACAGGCATAATTAAAAGTAAGATCTCCCCAATAAAACTTTTAACTCGCTATCTGACAAGTAAACAAACACGCGACGAATTTTATTTTGTGTGTTTATTTTGTATTTGCCTTTTACTATTGCCGATTTACTAGTCTCTTTACCTAATATAATGGTAAGAAGGCATCGGGCCGCAATTTAAAATTTGTAGGAGAGACGTTACTAAAAAGTATGACTGTACAACTAGCGATAATTTCAAATAGATCCGTTAAAAAATTAAGAATCTACAGGGGTGTAGTTATAGTTATGAAGTGAAACACAGCGTATTTTCTTTTGTGAAGCTCTTTGACATAATTTCTCTATTAAGACAATAAATAAATATTAAGTAACATAAAAATAAATTGTTAGACAACTACAGTAAAGATACGCTATCGTTACCTTCAGCAGTGAAAACTGAAGAGTCAGCACATAATTTTTTTTAATTTGGGGCTAAAATGAATTCTAGTTTACACTACTTTAATTATCTATGGTTTGTTTTTAAATCAGGTGGAGTGACAGTTGGTATCCCGCTGTAGGTAGAATGACACGGTAAAACTAAATCAGAAATTAATTCGACTTGCTTAGAAAGTTTGCAAATTCTCAAAGTTTTTTTAGCAACAAATTTGTTTACAGGTTTAAAATTGACTGAAATTGTCACTTGAATTACGAAATAAGTTGATTCTTACACTTCAATTGGAGGTTGGTGTGAAACTGGAAGTCAAACGGCCAATAACATTTAAGAGTTTTTGGCGGGCAAATTTAAACTACTCCTGCTAGTTAAAATTAACCTATATAGACTTTAACTAGGCCACGAAAGTTGGCGTTATAGCAACACTTTTAGAAAATTCTTTTTCATTAATTTTTTTTTTCTGAAGAACAAATTTTGTGACGCTAGTGTGCGTGTATTAATAGAATTTCATGTTCGACTGTCCGCGTCCGTTCATTTTCAAACGTCGCAAATTTCGCAAATAAACGGCGAGACCTTGAACACACATTACGTGCGTAGTAAATATTTATTCTGCTTTATGAAAATGTAAATATTTTTTATTGTGTACCTACTTTTGATTAGTGTCAGTTCGTAAATCACGACGCTGAAAACCATTCGACATTAACCTCATTTGCCAGAGTTCGATTTGTGTTTCGCATTCGCTTCACGTGCCTAAAACTTCAGGAGGGCGAAAGAATTTAAATTAAGCATCAGATTCAACCTTTAAGAGGTACCCAAATTACGTAACCGCTTTGAGCATTAAACGTATTCCGAGTCTGCCCATTCTTTTGAAATTAGTTCCCGCATTCATCGCCGTCGTCGCCTTGTGCGATGGCGACGACGACGACGCCTCGAGAAATATTTCAGCTTTGGAATGAATCTAAACTCGTTGAATTTCTTTATTCCTCTTCCGTTTCGTCGGTATTCATGCGTGCTCTCTGACGGCGGCCGTCTGTCTCTCTTCGCGTCGACTTCGCTCCTTGCGGATTGTTCTTGAGCATTGGGCGGTGTCCGATTCTCGATAAGGAGGGATGAAGTCGCATCTTCCGATTCTCATTACCTAATAAGGGACTCACGTACTCTGTGCTAGCGAGGATAGATGTCGTCGCTGCCTTTGTTCGATTAAACAAAATCATATTCTCGACCGTGTGGAGTTGCGTTTTAACCTTGGTGCTCTTTGATAATAATAAATAAATTTGTTATTGCACAATCCGGCATAACCGAGCAAGGTGCAAAGGTGTTCTTTTTATTACAGTAATCACCATTAAACGTAGCAAACAACCGAGAAAATAAACAATTGTTGCAAAGCAATTTAGCCGTTTTTTTTTTGTTGGAAAAAATCAAGAGAAAGATTCTGGAACAACAAAGACTGTTCTTCCCTTGCTCTTAAAATCAAGAATGGGGCATTGGTAACAGAAAACCCCAAGATAAAAATTCGAATATATCGGAGCAGATGTGCCCCTGCACGTTTGGACCTTCGATACATTTTGACACCGAGTATTAGGGCTGATACTTTCAGTCAGTGATTAACTTATTTGTTTTGGGCTTTGGTAACAGACAACCCCAAGAAAAAAATTTTAATGTGTCGGAGCACATGCGCCCCTTCACATTTCTACCCTTGATACATTTTGACTCTGAGTATTATAGCCGATACATTAGTCAGTAATTGACTTATTTGTTTCGTATCCTTTGTGCAATTCTCAAGAGCAAGAACTTGATGAAAATTTAACCGTTGGTTTATTGTCATGACTACAATTATAAACACAATTGTTTCTTTATTAATAAACCAGCGGTTAAAGTTAATCAGTAACTACATTACCGGCCTTTAAACATTCATTCAAGTTAATTCAAAATGAGGAAAATGTCGTCGGGTTAAATACAATTAAATTTTTGTCAAATTCTGATCGAAACGAATGAACGACGCCCAATACTGCCACCACTTTGTTTAAAGTTACACGGCTTCTACTTTGATGTAGTGTGTTTTCTTCAAGTACTTATGTACTGAGATAAACGGAAATCAAAACAAAGCTTCAAATATCAAATTTCATTGTAACCATTTGGAAATGTACATTTCTAGGAGAGATAGAAATATTCTTTTAAGAAATGCACACTCAGGAGATATATTCTTTCCAGAAGTACATACTCAGGAGATATATCCTTTCTAGAAGTACGCACTCAGGAGATATATTGTTTCCAGAAGTATATACTCAGTACATACACTGTTTCCAGAAGTAACGAGTGTTCAATTAAAAAAACGGTCTAGACAGCCATGAATTTATTCTGAACGTCTGGCGTAGTGTTCTTCATACGACTAGCGTGAAGCGTCACTTGCATTTCTAATCTCACTTTAACTCAAAGAAGACATTTCAAGACCGTCTAATAAACGTTTATTACCGAATATTTATATTAAGTATAAAGAATTTGCAGGCGTAGCTTTCGAGTTTTGTTGGTTAGATTAACCATCAACTTGTCAGAGTTAAAGTTGAAATGATGTTAATCACGGCATGCGTTCCCGACAACAAAAGCCTACTACAGCCTACTTGACTGTTTTTTTTAATGAACACTCGTTACAATTATTATTGTGTATCCAAGAAAATCGGAAACAAAAAATCAAATTCAGTCGTGTAACGTATTTTATAACCTGAGACCGGCAGAAAATAATCACGGCTGCGCAATAGTCGCTGCATGAAGGTAGTTAGCGTATGCCAGCGGCGTCGTTGAAACAGCGTTTATCGTATTGTCGTGCTTGATATTTCACCGTCTTGATTTTTGCTGCGTAAAAATCTAACAACTAACATGGTTAGTGTACTATGGCGGAATGGTTAACACTCACTCACTTCAATCACTTTTTCATGACATACATTTAATTTGTTATAATTTACGTAAATCGTCTGTTTCTGTTCCTGATGCTCGAAGTGACGCCTATGGTCACGGTGGACTGAAAACGCGCTCTACGCCTGCCTTATATTGACCTTGAAATTTTTCTGCATGTCTTTGTTTATAACGTGTGATCATAAAGTCTCGCCGACCCGACCAGTAAGTGTTGGATGTAACCTTATGCGTTTTCTTGAAGCATTTTATCAATCAGAATGAGATTCACCTACTCTCTAACAGGTACCATCGGACCAGAAAATACTGGGACCAAGCAGTTTTCGTTTTTGACGGAAATCAAGTAAGATGTTATGGTTTGAACAAAAGTCAAGGTTTAAACCCAACTTTGAACAAAATTCAAGTTTAAACCCAACTTTGAACAAAAGTCAAAATGAAGTTCCTTGTTATAGTTTGTACTTCGGTAATAGAAATGCTTTTACTTATTCTTCATTCATGGGACATTGTTCATATGATGACAGCATTATTTTATTTATTTCGCAGCAATTGCTCTTTGTCCTTCGGATAAGAATTGCGTCTTTCAAGTGTTTATAAATTTTTATAGGAAAACATCGTCAATGAAAATCTATTTTAACTGATAAAATATTTGCCTGTCCCAGTATTCTGTGGCCGTGGTGGAACATGTGAAAATATTTTAAGAAAAGACTTACGTTTGCACATCCAAGACCTACTTTATGGTTACATGTTTTATAAGAGAGCTTGACTGGAAAATCTGGGACATGGAGTATATTTATTAAAAAATAGATACGACTAATTAAATATAGTTACTATATTTTTCCGTTTGCTTATTTCTGTATTTTTACGTTATCATTGAACAAATATGGCAAAATAAATTGTTAAAAGCTGTAGGTATTCATAATCGAACACAAGGAAGCAAATGACAAAACAGTTATTTACACATTGGAATGTGACTTTTGCTTTAAAGTCTCCTTTGGTTCTGTTATGAATCAGGACCTAAAACTAATAAAAAATATATGTGTAGAGTTGTCCCAGTTTTTTTTGTTGGGCATTACGGACGGAGGGGATATTAAATCTAGAATGTTTGATTTCAAAAAATGTTGAGAAAAAATGAGCGACGAATTCATATCAGAAATTAGATAAGGTTTTTAAAGATAGAGAGATAATTATGGAAACACTTGTACTTTTGTTTTTGGCGAAAGAAAATAAATGTATAATAATTCCGCGACCAGTGTTTTTAACAGATTTGCCCCAGAATTACTTTTTTCCATATTAATTACATATTAATATTATATAATTATATAATGCAGAAAAGCAATATTTTGAAATGCAGAAATATACTATTTATGAACTATTCATGAAAAGGTATTCGGTAACTACATAAAGCTGAAAAACTTCATGTTCCTAATTTAACTGAAAACTTATGAAAAGAAAAGTCACCTCCCTCCTGATATACATAATTTGCTTTCAGAATTCCTAACAAAGTTTCCTTATAAATGTTTTCAAGATTAATGGTGATTAAAAACGATCAGTTTGGCAAAAAACGAGTTCGCTATTAAAGGGAGTAAACTTTTTATTTGTGAAAACGTAATTTCCATTTTCTTTTCCTTATAATAAAAAAAAGTTTTTTGCACTTGATACAAATACTTTATGAAAAATATTTCAGTTTTTTTATGAATTCCAGAAGATCTGGAATCATAAACGCATGCATGTGCTTTAAGAAAACGACTTTAACTTGAAGAGATATTATCTCTTTAAGTTAAAGTCGTTCTCTAGCTACAAATGCCTTAGCTAAAGATAAAAGAATACATTATTAACAAATTTTTCATCTGAAAAAAAAAAAACATGTGTATGTAGGACAAAGCAACATTCATTATATTCACGTCAGCAGCTGATTGATGCCTGCACATGTCCTCAAAATTGTATGTACTGGGTGATTCAAAAAAGGCGCCTTCAGTAATTTATTCTAAATACCACCAAATTGTTGAAAACGTGTTGATCTAAAAATTTCAAAATGTAAGAAGTCAGTTTTATTTTAACATCTTAGAATTTACAAGAAAAAACTAAAGTCAAATAAAAATTAAGCAAAAAGTGCTAATAATTCTAAAAAAAATAAAATACGATTTAGGATTCTTTAATTTTTTTTTTTTTTTTCAACTTTTACTGGCACTATTTGACAACATACTGGAGAGTTTAGGCTCCATCTTTGAATCCATAGTATTTTTAACAAATTTTTATTTCTGAAAAATCAGATAATATCTTGATACATAAACGACAAGATTTTTGAAAATCAGAACAATACGCAGAGTTATAAAAGCAGATGTGAACAGTTCTTTTTGGAATTAATTTATTACAGCTAAAAAAAATCTGCCGATTTTGCCTTCAAGCATTGCTAGTGAACATCGTCGACAACTCGATTGAAAAACTTCCTTGACACCTCCGTTCAGTTAATATTGAATAGACGGTAATTAATTAAAGTCTGTGCAATGAGACAGCGTCAAAGCAGCTTACGTTGGAGGGAAGTGTTGGGAAATTTTAACCCAGGTGGACAACGCTATTTATGAACATTTATTCAATACTATAGGCATCTTTTTTATCAGGATTAATACGTTTGAATATAATTAAATAGGAGTGTTATGTTACTTTTAGTTTTGTTTTTGAAATACTTTGTATTTGTATTATTTGACTATCATTTTTTTTTTGTATGTACAGTCGCACGCATCTTAAGTGCTACAGTTTGACATTTTTGTGAGCTTTGCAGCTAAAGTGTGAGGTTTGCGTGCAAGAGGTCAACTTAAGTTGTACGCTTCTGTACGTGGTAAGACTTCCACATAAACAGAAATTATCGGCCATTATTAGCCGATACCGATACGTTAAAATTGAACCGGTATATGGGTACATACATCCCTATAGAAAAGGATAATAATAGTTTGCTTTGCCAACAAGTTTGACGTAAGAAATTCCTTTGTGCACTGAAATCTGTACAAATTTGATTTTTTTTTGTTAATGAATAACGGGTATGCGCGAACTCCCCCGACATCTGTTTTCAACAAGACCGACCGCATATTATCCGTGTTGAAAACATTGTTTATTTCTATCGTTTTTGTACAGTCCTAATCAGAAACATGTGATTGGTAAAACTGGTGTGCCGCATTCTAAGACCGTTGTTATCGTTATCGAAACCGCCGTTGCGATGGTTTCAACCGGAAACATGCACCTTTACACTAACAATTTGAAAGCCAAACCACGTCACATTCCTATTTGTGAAAGATTATTTTCGAAATAAGTGCGGTGTTTTCATCCGCTCCGCTACAACGTTCGTTAAGTCATTTGTTATTTTTAATTCGCGCGTCATCATTGATTAAAATTAAATTGGTCGGAGATGTTATCAACTCTGAATTCTATTAGGACGGGGTCTCTAATTGACTTTACTAATGCAGAATATTTAATAGTTTTAAATTCGATAATAAAAAACACCATCTATTGGCTGAAGATAAAGAAATTACCTGCTTGGATGGTTCAACAAAAGTACCTGCACTGGTCTGTATTTAGTAACGTCGAATGTATCACATGTTATTATGCTTTTTGTATGTAAAACGTAATGTTTCACTAGAAAGACGTCAAGATAGGTATAATAATTTCAGTGTACGTATTTGATTGATGTGATGTGAGATTAAATCAAATATTGTCTTTATCCTTGAATATACAGTCAGAATTAAGTAGCCGCTTCAATAAAAAAATAAATTGCGGTCTAATCACTTCTGACCTACATGATGGGTAAGCGGCACGCTTCGAATTCCTGTGGATGTTTGTTTGGCCGCCTACTTGTTACAATGATCAGAATGGATTAGACCACGCCACACCACGCCTTCAGGTTTTATTGGAGATATTACTTATACTACTGATTTTATGTAAAAGTCGAGGTGACGTTTTAAAACATTTTGTTATGTATGCACTGATTGATATTCGTTATCTTTCATTTATAATCACTTCGTGTGTAGAAGCATGCGCTCGGCATTCGAAAAAAAAAAGTAAATAATTATGCTTGCATAACATTTGTTATATTAATTTTTGTTAAACAGCACAAAACCCCACGCGTTCAAGTCCACGGATTATTAGAAAGTGTTTCATTTCTTTCGTTCAAAGACAACAAAATAAACTAATTCACCGCAAATTGTCATTAAACATTTATCTCAAGTCCTCATAAATATTTATGCGTTTGATAAATGTAATCATTTACTTATTTCCAAATGCGTTCGTTCCTATTTCGCTCGCTGTTACGACTCAATCGATAGGATTAACGTCGAACATTATCAGCGCAAACCTTTCATAATTTCGCGGTTTTTATTTCAACCGTTCTCTAAATTTAATCGGTCAGATAACGTTGTTTGCCAAGATCACTTACGTTTGTCGTAATTAAGCCAGGTGAATAAATCAGAACTTTTTTCAAACGATTTAAACCCCTACGGGTGTGTCTCGAACTTGATACCTTTTTAACTCCAAGTTAATCCAAGAATCCCAAGAAAACAATTGAAACCCTTTCGAATTCCCAATGAACTTACATATTTAGGTTCATCCGAATCACTTAACGTTTGTCATAATTAAGTCGAATGAATACATTGCGATTTTTTCCAAGCCATTTAAGCCCCTAGCAAACGTTCGTTCTGAACTTGAAACGTCGCGTTGGGGTCGTTAGCTTCATGTTAATCCAGCAATCCGAAGAAAACAATTGAACGCTCTCGAATTCCTGTACAGAGTTGCATTCCAATTTCGTCCACAGTTCTATTCGGGTAAGGTCATCGACTTACGTTTTATGTAATTAAGCAAGAAAGTAAAATCAGCGGATAAGACTTTCATAGCATGTATGTTTCCAGATCTATCCAATACCGGCTCCAGGAGCAGATTCTGAACGTTTTTAGGATGGGTTTTATGCGCGCATAATTTTAAGCGCTCACAGTTTTAACGGCTGTAGATCAAATTGATCGGGTAGTGTTGTTTCAATCAAGATCATTTACGTTTGTCGTACCTAATTAAACCGGATGAATAAATCATGATTTTTTTTCATCGATTTAAACCCTCTAGTAAACACGAACGGTTACGTTCTGAACTTCATCAGAGCTATTTTGTAACATTGATATGCATATTAATTGATATGGTCTTCAATACTTGAAAAGAACTCGTTACGACTTCATAACATTTCACGTCGACTGCCGACCGAAAATTGAAGAGAGAAACTATTTACAGAATACCAATTTTGCAAGGTCATTCGAAACATAGCAATATGAAATCCATATCAATGTTACAGAATAGACCCCAATATCTTGTTAACTCTCAGTTAATGTCCCCTTTAAAAAGCACGTTGCATTCCAATTTCGTTCACAATTTTAGTCAGGTAATGTCATTCACTTACGCGGCAGGGTAAACCTAGCCTTAGCCCATGTATTTCCAGATTTATCCAACAATGACTTCAGCAGCAAATTGCGATGGGTTTTATCCGCGTATAATTTTGAGGCGCACATCGATCTCTTACGTATGTCGTAATTAAGCCGGGTGAATTAATCACGTTTTGCCGGGCGATTTAAACACTCCCGGTAAAAGCGCGCTGGTACGTTCTGAACCGGTTAGCTTCAGGCCAATCTCAAGAAAACAGCCGAACGCTCTCGAAGGTTACATTCAGGTTCATCCAATTCCGTCAACGAGTGCGGGTAATTTTGTTCGGGCACGATGGCTCAGTTGGTTGGTGTAATTAAACTTGCGAGTTTTGAACTTAGTCCAACAATAGCTTCAGCGGTAAATTCTGAACGTTATCATGATGGGGGGTTTATTATTTTGAGACGCCCGCCGCAGCCGTTTTAACGTCGCTAGATTCAATCGATCGGGTAACGTTGTTAGCCAAGATTACTACTTACGTTTGTCATAATTAAACTGGGAAGTGAATTACGTTAGCGAGTTAAAACCCCAACGGGTAAATTCCGAACGTGCCGTTGCTCCTGGTAATATCCAGTTTTATCCAACAATTAATTTCCGAGTAAAAGTAATGAACGCTAAAGCGCTAGTTTGCTACGTTCGATACAAGGTTACGACGTTCCGTTTTATATTTCATCCAACCCCCCATTTTCGCACAAATCATTAGTTGTCGTGTTTTTGATAACTCACTAAATTTTCATTAATTAATTAGCTCACTTACGTTCTTCTGGGTTGAGGAAATCACGTGTTATTTAAGCTCTAGTGGTAATCCTTTTTAAAAGTTCATCCAATAGTTTAAGGTAAACAACTGAACACTCTCATGATTAAGGTTGATCCAATCGGTTTTAAAACAAAGGTTTCCTAATTTCAATGCGGTTGAAGTTCTGTGAAAGAAATTTGAGATTTTCAAGTAATGTTGGTTTGAAATATTTATCTGCCTGCAGCTAGCGACACTGAAGCTTGGATTTGGGTATCTCGAAGCGGAACTATTTTATAAAATGTATTTTGTACGTGTAAAAGGAAACGGAAAAGTTGTTCTCGCAGATGCCAGATGGATGGAGCCAGCAGTTCGTGGGTCACTACACACAGATCTTCCCTCCGTCGTCCTGGTGGGAGTTCGTCGCAATCCTAGCTGATCGATAGCAGCTGTAGCCACGTATGTGTATTTATTAAACATGCATGGTTACCACCTTGTCAGCGGTGTGGCAACACGGCGACGCTTCTGACTAAGCCGTTCGTTCGTTCTATTTCTGGCGATTTTTTTTCAGTTCGTTGTTGCGGTGACGGCTTTGATCGCAATTATCATGTTAACTGGTACGATTCGCCCGCGTCGCTTTCCGTCTCCAGTCTCGTGTTGCACACATCAGAACGTCTAGTAGAATTCCGCGTGTTCAATTGTTTCGCATCTTCTTCAGTTTGGCATGCCATCTTCGATAAGAGATGTGAACGTCTTCACCTAGTAAGTTGTTTCTAATCACTAAATTGATGGAGTAAGAATGTAATAGGCACTGTGTGTTGGATGTTTTGCGTTTTGAGTCGGTTGACCGACCTGACTGGCGATCGAAAGTGAACGTAGTCGGCGTGGAGTAACGGTCGTCTCTTTCTGGCCCCTTGAGGAAGTGCGGGAGAGGAATCCGGTCTCAAATGGAATAATGACGAGTTTCACAATCCTAACGCTGCAACGCGTTGTTGCCAAAACGATTTGAGCGCGACACTTACGAAAGGCGAGAGCGCGAACGAACAGTACATGCGAACCTTCTGTCGGCTCGAGCACGAATGAATCGTCTGCGGAATTAGTCTGTGTCACGGCATGCGCTCTGGCAACCACGCGCGGCGCCAGCTGATAGCTGAAGGCAGTGTTGCCGGAGCGATGGCCTCGATGAATGGCATTGCAAGGTCTGGCTCGGTGCAGTGCGGTGTGATGTAGAAATGTGCGGGATCGGCCACCATGGACGGGCTCCTGAAGGCTCTTCTGGTGCACTACTGTTACCACCAGGTACTATACCCTCTAAGTACGAGCACGTGTTTCGCACTGTGACCCAGTCACCGCCAATTGATTTTA
Source organism: Prosopocoilus inquinatus (assembly GCA_036172665.1). Lineage (NCBI taxonomy): Eukaryota > Metazoa > Arthropoda > Insecta > Coleoptera > Lucanidae > Prosopocoilus > Prosopocoilus inquinatus. The sequence goes on from CM069870.1 coordinate 52,222,952, forward strand.
CAGCCAGACAGACAGACAGGCATGTTGTTAACATGTTCCGCCGCTGAGACCCGTCGTTCGGATTAGCTGCGTGTTTCACTACTCATGCGAATGGTCCAGTTAGTAGAGTTTCAATACAGGTTGGTTCGGTATTTTTAGGACGTCGTCGATGATGATGTTATACGCTCGTCGACTGTTTTCACTACCACGCACTATTTAACTCTACATTATGCAAGCCGGATAGTACATGTCAGTTAATTTCTTCACACAGCATGAATAGTTTTCTATATCTACACATTTACAACTTAGTTTCCGATTTGATAGCTTATCTACAGTGTTGTCCTTTTTCGCATCGTTGACCTCACAGATTAACAATTCCATTACGAACATAATCAGCCCGTATACTTTCTCAAGTCGAGAGTGCACGCGGATTTCTTGCTATTTTCGAAATCTCGTTCGTCCGTAGGTGTGTCGTCTGCTCAAGAAAATAACGGCGAGGATGATTTCGAGGCCGTTCGAAATTTCGGCGCGTTGCGGTACGTATTCAGTGGAAATTTTTACTAGCGAATTCTTTCGATTGTAGTTGCGGTTTCTTACCTCGGCAAGTGGCCAACGTATTCGCCACCATTTTGTTTGCATTTGCTTGGACAAATTGTACTTATACCTTGAGTATCATGTCGCATGCTCTGTGTGGGATGTTGGTACAGTCTCAGTAACAGCTGCTTTTCTCTTTCCGGTTGTGTGTTGTTGGCCCGTTTCTCCCCATGTTCCGCCCCGACTGCCTTTAAAATTTATCTCGGTACATTTCCATCGCAAGCACTTACAATTATAGTTTGCATTCATTGTCAGTGAAATTTCGGATGGCTGCGTTAGGTACGTCATAGTTTCTTTTTACGTTTAATTTTGATTAATCTCTTAGTTTTCACGAACACAAAAATCGTTTATCGCCTTTGAAACAGATGTCGTTATCTGTTACAATTATAGTTTACGCAGTGTAAATGTTGGCCGATAATTATTCATGTTGAACACGTAACATAATTTAAAATTCTTATGGCCGACTGGCAAGTAAGGATACGTTGTTTTGAAATGCGGCTGGGTGATATTTGTTTCATTCACTGTAGATTTCACTACGTTACAACTGTAATATTGCAAGATGGATAATATGTACTTGTGATTTCACTTTATTTTTTTCGCGTGTATCGTTTACGTATGCAAGATATTTTTAGCATACCAAACACAGATTACCAGTCGATATAATAGAATACATTTTTATCAGCAAGCAAATCCTTTAAACTAGTTTTTAGCTTGACGTTTTACCACAGCAAACTTTTATACTTAAAATGCACTGACGTTACGTTTTGTATACATCTTCAAGCAAAATTAACCTTCATGGAACTCATTTAATTGCCCTTCAAGGTAGAACTGGCAGTTTCAATCTTTACACAACAAAAATAGCTTTATTTTGTTAACTTTATCATTGAGTTACTCGGCGTATTGGCCGTAACTTCACCTTCTCACCTTGATTACAAAGAAAGAAATACTTTACATTGCGAGTGAATTCATTCGTTTAAATACAGTGCAACCTCCATTATTCTAAGTGTTGTCCGAAATTACTAATATAATCACATAATCGAGAAATAAAAATTGACTAATTAAAAGGATCAGTACTTCCTAAATTATAAAATTCAATAAGTTTGAGATCTCAAGCGGCCATGAAATAAAATTTCCTGACTGAGCTAAATACAGATTTTCTTGTCAACTTGACAGTACCTAATCTTTCTTAACTCGAATAGTTTAATTAAACAAATTTTTATTTTATTCTTTTCCAAAATTCTTTTTACTACTCACCAAAAAGCTTACAGCGTGGAATCTTACTTTCGTACTACACAAAGAGTCTATGTAATTTGGAGGTACTAAAGTGTCTGGTAATATTAGGACATAAGTGTTTTTTTTGTATAGCTATCTGAGACCTGAACTTTATTGAATCATACGTTATTTCTAATAAATGTAACTACTGCATTCATCAAGCTGCTAACGTCAGATATTTGCCGAGGATGATGAAGATGAAGATCTCTGATCAAAACCGGTAGCTAAATTTGTAAAACATATAAATTAGGAAGTACCAGTCCGTTTTAGGTCCATCTTTTAACTACCTTGTAACAACCCTGTAAATTATCAGACCTTAATTAACTTAATTGCCCAACAATCAACAAGATCAAAAATTGATTAGGTAACAGACAAGAATTTCAGAAAACATCTATCATTTTACTTTTTCTGTAACAATTAATTCTATTAAACTGACCTTTATTATATTTTTCTGAATTCAAATGGAATTATATAAGAATTATATTTTGTGTTATTTTTTTCACCATATTCTCAACTCGGTTTTCATTCTTTTTATTGCTCGCAATTGTACCTGCAAAACATAAAATTCTTTCTTTTATAAGTTGTAAACAATAAAAAATAGTATAGTATGTGAAATGAAGAAGCATTTTTATAGAGAATTATTGCTGTGTTTATTTTAATTATGTAAAAGGAAAATCGACTTCACTTTCTTTCTTTACTTCTCTTAATAATTATTTCTTTTCTTTTTTTCTTCTTGCGTTTTCCTCATTTTTTACGTGCACGAATGAAACAAATGTGGCTATATTAGCGACACACGGGTAAAATACGATAATTTACCAGTAAATTGCCGAAATAATTGTTGTGGTGCTATTCTTTTGTTGTAAGAAAAATAAGACTAATAACATTAATACATGTATCTCTGAGAATAGGGTACATGAACAGATTTTACTTGAAAGTAGGTAAAAATACGATAATTTAGATATATTTCTTTTTTTTGATAAATGAATATTAAAGTCGTAAAAAATTAAAGAAATTTGAATTGATTAAATTCCCGCCAAAACGCACATTCTGACCGTGTGACGTCAATGTTCATATGTTGTCAAATCTTAATAAGTGAATATCAATACGAACACATAAAACTTATTACAGTAAATAGTAAAACATATTATCAGTATTGTGCTGTGCTATAATGTAAAAATACCTGTGCAAGAACTCCGAATAAATTATTTATAAACGTTTCACAACATTTAGTGTTACCAACCTTACTTCTCAATGGCGAAAAGTTCCCGTTTCCACCACAAATTTCTCACCAACAGAGTAAAAAAATATAATAATTTCTTTAAGGTATTCACTTCTTAATTGTTGCTTAAATTAAAACTATATTTTTCAGCACATATTAAGAGCGAACATTCAAACTATTTGACAAGGGTCTGCATACAACATAAACGTCAAAGATAATGTATGAACACTGACGTCACAACAAATGGGAAGCCTTTCGAAATCACGTGATTTATATTTGAATATTTTAGATTTTATTTATTAATTGAAGAGAATAATAAATAGAAACAGCGTACAAATTTGGTGTTTTCGCGTGTGTTATTGACTATAGTCTCGATTAGAGAGCTTTAATTAATAATTTTATATTATTCTCATGTACCCTATTGAGATAAACTCTCCTTCTCTCCAAAAGAACGTGATTATGGGCTTCCTCATTATTTTTTGTTTTATTATACATTTTAAAACCCACTTTCTAATTCCTACACTCTACACATTCTGTAATTTGTCATTTTTTCACCGCATCTTCCTATTATACTATCCGTTCACAGGTTCACAGTTTTCTGTTAAAATGGCAATTTTGTCAAGTTTTGGCTTGAGCTCTTTCCTCTTAAAATTGCTGCTAAAGTGCACGAAACATTAAATTTTCATTTTCACCTGGACTCTACGCTGGAATAGTTTCCATTTACTTCTGTGAAGTTGGCACCTCATTTTTCAAAAACGTGATTCTTTATAAGAGTTCTGATAGCACCCCAAGGAGTTCTGGAGTTCTATGTCAAATTAAAAAAAGAGTTCTAGCGGATTAAACATAAAAAATGACTTTTAAAATTTGGGGTACTAAGTTCACAAAACGGGATTTGAAAATTGGTTATAAAATGTTAATTGTTGGAAATAATTAATTTCACCGTTAAGACTTTCTTTAGAACTATTGAGGTGCTATCCAGAACTCTACACAGAATCTCGAAATTTTTGAAATTACTATATCCCCCTTATTCTACAAAAGACGAGAACACGAAGAAACATTTTATTTTTGGGTGTACAGACCTATAAATGCAAAATAATTATTAGTTTAAGTACCATACTACTCTTAAAAGAAAAGAACCTCAAATTATTTTTTTTTCCATTTTGCACTGACAAAATTTTATATCGAGACACGAAAAATCGCCGGAACTCTTTTACTTTTGATTTTAGCGCTTTGGTTGTTAAGGATAATCGTGAGCATTCGTGGGGTGCTACCCAGAACTCCATGCAGAACGGAAAAATTTTCGAGAAAAATTTCCATTTTGCACTTATGTTTAATCCGCTAGAACTTTTTTTAATTTTGACATAGAACTCTTTGGGGTGCTATCAGAACTCCTATAAAAAATCACATTTTTGAAAAATGAGGTGCCAACTTCACAGAGCTTTGCCATTTTTTTCCTAATTCATTAGTATTTACATTTTGCTCTGTTTTAGCCAACTGACCAATACAGTCATTAATAATATTTTTTATAAATATTTTTTTTTTTTTGAGATGGACAGTAATGACATTAAGTTTCGTCCAGAAAACTTATTCAATTAATTAATTTTTATTTCTTTTCTATTTTTTGCTGTTCTTTTCTTTTGGTTTTATGTTTCATGATTCATATCGTTTTAATTAAATTGTTCATAGCCTGTTTTGAAAAAAAAGAACTTATTACACTTTCTGTGAATTAATTACAAATAATATAAATGAAGTTGTCTCTTGTCCGATGAGAAATGTAAGTAAAAAGTTTTTTTTAATCTTAAACCGAACAGAATTATGATTGGAAATAAACTCAACGTTTCGCTATAGATTTATAGTTTCGTCAGGAATGAAAAAAGTAAACAAACTCATCAGACAAGAAACAACTTCGTTAATGTTATGTTTAATATTCGATCTAATAATGAAATTGGGAATGCCGATTGTTTTGTTATACTAATCGTTTATTTACTTTTTCACTGCTGACGAAGCTTAAATCTATATCTATATAGCGAAACGTTAAATTTTCAATCATAATTCTCTCCAGTTTAAAATTAAGAAAACTTTTTACTTACAAATATATAATAATAAAAACAAATATTCTCATATTTCATGGTACTTAATTGATGGTAGTTTCTTTTTATTGTTATCATATCCACAAACTAAAGTTCACGAGTTAACCGGTATCCTTTGATTTTACCCCAGAGTCCTCTAATGTGGCCCTTGAAAGTCTTGTAGAGGCATAGAATGTATTGGAGAGTTTCTTGACTTCCTGACTGCGGCATACGCAAAGTAGGCTTGTAGCCTTTCTTATTCTATGTATGTAATTTTATTCAAATCAACAAATATACATATGCTTACCCAGATAGCTCCTTATTAAACTAAAATGGATTTCAAGCTTCATATCGTGTTCGTATGACTGTTAATAAAGGTAAACCATATCTTAATTTCGTCCTAGTTAAGAAATTGCGTCTTCAATCCTCTAAATATTATTAAGACGCAGTGTTTTTCCTCCTTATGAATTTATCTACCCTATAAAATTCCTGGAGACAATTGTATCGACAATGGTTTCTAAGAATATTATAAGAAAATTAATTTACGAGCAAGTTAAAAGACGGCTTAAACATTATAAAGTATAATAAGTTGACATTTAGTTTTTATTTAATTTCAGTTAATACTGAGCTTCTGGTTAAATCGACTACTTTAATTAATTTTCATCCAAAAATTCTTTTGACTTTTTCAATTTTAATTCCTTCAAAGATTTCCTTAGTCAGCTTAAATCAGATGCACCTTCTATTACAAGTAGATACTATTAACTAGTTTTTATATTTTGAATTCCTAAAGATTCGTGAAAGAACTTGTATTTTTTCACTTGGTTTCCAGTTTGCAACCTTTTTTCAAATACTATGTATATGGACACGTAAAATGGTGATATCTTGTGTTACATTTCTTTTTTTTTTTTAGATGCGATAGGTGTATTTTTACATAAAATAGGAAACATTCAGTATATGAGTAATGAAATTTCAAAAGCTGACCTAATAACTCATCTAAATATATATCGAAAAATTCTAACAATTTGTTACGCAAAAGAATGTTTCTTTGTTTACTCTTGTTAGGAGTAAGTTTAGATAATGAATATTTTTAGCCAGTGACAATGAATGTTTCAGCGTTTGCTATCTGCTCCTTTATTAATCTAGAACTCCATCTACTGGAAGTTTCAATAACGCTCTCTCGTCCTTTGGCTCAATTTGAATTTGCGTTCTTTCTCCCGAAACGCTCGTATGTCAAGTGTGCGGGCGAAAGGGGTGTCCAAAGCTATCAGATGTGGAATAATCAATATTGCACCCTCCTGTCTTCAATCTACCGACTTGCTCTTAAATATACCGACCCTCTTTGGTTGGTCTCGGGATACAGTCCTTGACATGCTCACTTCGATCCTGCTGCGATCTCACGGTTATTTTCCACCCGTTTTATATATTTAACCTCTTTTCACACCACACACGCCCAATTTTGTCGTTGAGGCTGGAAATATAGCCTTCTTGAGTGGAACTTTTCTTGAACATTGGTATACAGTGTGTTCCGTGGTTGTCTTCGCGACTCAATTTTATTTTTAAATTCAAGTTTGACGTTTTGTGCTTAGCGCGAAATGAATTCATGCCTAATTTGTCAACGATGATGAAAGTGCTCTTCATTTGAAATTAAATCTGAACTGAAAAACATGAAATCTGAAATCAAGAAATTTTAGTCCGTTATACATACCGCGAAGTCAATCCGGAATACGCTGTATTTCTTGTCCAGAAAAATAACTTCTTTATTTTAATCTACGAATGGAAAAATCAAATTTAGATAAGAATTCTTATATTGTATTACTTAGGCCTGGTTTTTCCATTCCATTCCATTTCCAGTTTAACTTTAATATTCAGCTTAACCCTCTAGGAATGTATAGAGATAACTGAAGATTAAACTGAGATGAAAACACTAGGCCTTAGTAATACGTGAAGGTCATATTTGGAAGCTATGCTAGCATAGAAAGAAGACTTGTTTGGAAAGCAAAATTCTTTGTTCAATAAGGGCAGAGTATATAGGGCTAATTCCTGAGTCAAAAATTTTTTGAATGCAGATTAGTATAATACATATACTCGGTGTCTCATAACGTAGTGTGGAGATTGAAAGGGCAGCTATAGGAGAAAAAAATATAAAGTTTTTTTCTTAATTCGCTTTTAACCAAAACCCGATAATAAAAAAGTGACAGCAGTTTAAGTTTCTTAATTTCTTATCTAATTTATAAAAACCACCATTCACAGAATGTCTACGTCGACCTGTTTTCTGGTTTTCTTTTAATTAATCAGTTTATTAATAAATAAACTTTTGTAACCTATAGTTATTGATTTTATTCCAAAAGTTTATTAAGAAAAAAGCTCTAATTTGATCTCCTCTAGCTACCCTTTTAATTTCTTGCGGTACGTTGTGAGACTCCCAGTATAGAGCCGCTTTTAACTAAGCCCATGAGACTCATCCACAACTGAAACGCGACCTTAAATTATATACTGTGCATTTTAAATACCGCAATTGTCTAATTGTATATTGAACGCGAGAATACGTACGAAATGGCTTGCGTTATTAAAATATTTTTTTCCTACTTTGCCAACTCAAAATACCAAACACTTTCGAAGAAGTAATTGAAGACCTTGCTGGAACAAGAAGATAAGTCCAATTGTCTTCAAACTAGGACATCACTGGTTTTTAAACTATAACAGATTTTGCTTCATCGTTTGGCGTAACAACGGGAGAAGTTTTGTATAACGTGTTGTCTAAATTGTCTAAGTTGACTGCTAGGACTTAGTCACTACTTCACTTTTCTCCAACAGTAAGTTATTAAAACGTTTCTTTTAATTTACCTAAAATTAGCATTTTAGATTTATCCCTTTGTTGCAGCATGATCTTCAATTGAACGGTCCAATGCAAAAATTGGCTACCTTCATTTGTTTTTTCGAAATTGAGTTATGCATACAGGCAAGTCCGTAACGTGATGATGCCTCATTGTCCTGTGCAAGACTGAAGTGCCTGCATTTATTCAAACCCAATTCCCAATCATATAGGGAGTTCCCCGTCGATTAATACAATGCAGTAATAAGGCCCTGTTTTATCACTAAACAATTCAAGTTTACCTCACTTCTTTCGTGGCGGACGGTTGTGGCTCTTGTTTTTTGAGTGGTGTGGTTGGGGTGTTTATTGCGTAAAAGTTTTTTTGATCTCTTACAGTGCAAAAACTGGGTATCTCCATACTTTATATTTATTTTGAAAACTGGAATTCTAAGTGCATTTTGTATTTTCTAGCTGGGCTGACACTACCTTATACAGCTTCAGTCTAATTTTGAATTCTAAAGAACTATGTGTACATGACATGTTTTTCTTGTTTTCTCACCGTAACGTGTCTAAAAGTTTCAAGTATTATCTTTTTAAAAAGTTAAATTTATTGCGCTTCCTGAGAAATTTTCTGCACGGTAACACGTGAAGATTGATTTTGAAAGAAATTACGGTAAATCATTTCGAAATTATTCTAAGAAAACAGTTGGTAAATCTACCTGCTGATGATAAATTTGTAGGTAACAATGTACAGCTCTGTCAAGTTTCTATTTAGTTGTACTTTACTTTAAAGTGTGATTTATATTTGCAGATCTTAATTTTTATATTTATTTGTAACTAAACAATAATTAAAGTAAATAAAAAAAATTAAAAAAAACAGATGTACTTTTAACGTTCATATAGAAGAGTTCAATAAGACTATATCTTTACCTGAAGAATATACCCTCAGTTCTAGAGTTGAATGTAAGTTTATTACATTTTCAAGCAACCGAGGCTAGGACTGAAGTGTACGAAATAAGTCAGAACGATTTATTCGTCTGAAAAAGAAATAATCTGCTGGTCTATCACATACCTTTAATTTTATTTGTAAGACAGAGAAATTTCTAACGCAAATACAAGTTGCCATTTAAAAACGAAGAACAGTAGAAGCATGACAATATTTCGCTGAGAAAAGCTTATGCTAATCTTATGCCCTCTACGTTCACCTAAAGAAACTACACATCACATTTAAATAAAAAATTGAATGGCCTCAGGAATTCTACTTTTAATTCAGTGGAACTTGTTAGCTTATTATTTACTTCATTAATTTAATTTGTAATTTATTTTTAACGTGTCAGATAATAACCATGTAAATTACCAGAGACATGCCGAAGAAATTTGAAGAAAATCTAAAAATGGTACATTGAAAAATATGTCCAATAATAACAAAATAAGAATGAAAGATGAAAAGAGAACTAAACATTAACTGAAAATGTAGACTTAGAAAATGGTCTGATAGGTGAGAGAATATAAATTTATTTGTCACAGAGACTACGAAAAGGCTTGATTCAGAACATAAGAGAAAAAAAGGAAAACTGTATCAAGAGGAAAAGAAGTTAATTTAAACGAACGAAATTGGCTTACAAAATGCGATGGTATAAAGGAAACAAATGGTAATTATAACGTGTGTGCATCCGAAAAAGAACTCTAGCATGCTTTGAAATGACAATGAAAATACGTATACTCTTAATTTATTGTATTTAGAACTGTCACTTGACGCAGAAAATGTTCACTTGTGTACACCATGACGACTGATCTTTAAACAAGAAAGTCTGTAGTTAACAAAAGCAGTTTGTCGAATAGTAAATTTAATGTGAAAACATGAAAAGATGAATAATGTACGACTTAGGTTATGTTCAACAAGCGTCATTGAGAAAGAAATTAAAAAATTATGAAAATGTATTTCACAATAAACTGATCGTTTCACAGAATAAGACTGTAATTAACTGATCGTTCAGAAATTTCAAAAATCTTCAGTCAATGTTAGAAAATGTTCCGTGTTTCCTTGGTTTCCCTCCTCTTTTCTTTTTTTTTTAATATTCTTTATATATGTCTGTTATTTTCATAAGCCCAAACCCCATGAGCTGTCTGATTTTTTCCGTTGGTTAATCCAGTATTTCAGTATCTAGATTTTTTCTGAAAACTTTTCTTGATATGCTATTTGGTTTCCTTAAATATCTCATCTCTCTTGATTTGATTCTTTGCTTTTATTCATGAATCAGGCTTACAAAGGATACTGAATTCTGTTTTTGCATTCTTTGTAATCTCTTCATTCTCTGAGAATGTTTTTTTGGTATTGGTGAAAAGTTTTCCAGAAGATTTCGTCCTTGTCACTATTTCTTCTCCTAGCTGTAGGTATCAATGTATCCAGATACACTTAAAGTTTTCTGCTTTTTGTTATATATCCTTATTTTGCATTGTTTTTGTTATTACTAATCATCATTGTCTGTGTTTTCTCACGATTAATGCTAATGAGTGAAATGAAAATAAGTAATTGTTTTTATGCTTATTTTTAAAGTATTAATCGTAATAAAACACGGACAATGATAATCAGTTACTAATACCGTTTTTCGCTGGCTGCACCAGTATGCACTGAGTGTATCTCTATCTCGTTTTATTACATAAAGCTGAACCGAGATGGAGATACACTCAGTGCGCACTGAGTGCAAGAAAGTGCGACCAGTGAAAAACGCTATAAGAGGTACAACATGAAATAAGGAACAACACAATAATTACTTGTAACCGACAGAAAAAAAAGTGAATAAAATCTTAAGGCAAGTAAACATCGTATTTGTTTATTGAGTAGATAATAACTAAAGGTCGGATGGCTTTAGGTTTTAATTTAGGTCATTCAAACCATATTCATCGAATTGAAATTATTTTTACGGAATCCCGTGTGTTTATTTCACATTTACTTAACACCTCATTCGAGATCTTGAAAGTGACTTATTCAAGGCAACTGCCAATGTGAAAAGCCTAAGCCCCGCCGTTCTCTAGAAATAACATCTTCAGTTTGTTCTAAAATATTTAAAACAGTAGGAGGTCATATTAATTTTCGGTCGAATGATTTTGGATCTTCTCATTTAAAATGTTTTCCTCACTAAGAAAAGTTTTGTTCTATAATCCATTTCTCCAAAATTTTGCGATCATATTTAGGAAGCAAGACATTTTGTAATTTTGCTGAAATATAAGTACAATTAATTAAGACTTAACTAATAGGCTGTTTGATGGTTACCTTGATTATAACAGTTTAACAAACTCATTTAAGATAATTATCATAATTTTAATCTTTTTAGTTAACTAATGATTAAACTGGGACCTAAGCCTTCAAGATTATTTATGTCTGTTGATTATAACTCTTATTCGTTCTTTTAAACACGTACGCATAATGCGACAGGAAACATCCTCTGGATGTGCCCGTACTTTAAACAATTGTTTGTTCACTGAGTAAAATCGTCATACAAAAATTATTGAAATAAAAAGTGTTATCGATTTAAAAACTTCAGTATTAGTATCCTGTTTTAACAACGTTTAGTAATATGGTTCAAGATTGGAAGTATAGAATACGATAGAACGAAGTGTTACGTAGGAACATCATAAATATGATAATTTCTGTGAGTTGTTTAACTGTAAGTCTTGTTGGTTGCTGTAAACTAAGTATGAGTTCTTATTCAGTTCTTTTAAAGAGTAGGTACCCATTTGATGGGCGTTGTTGAAGAGAAAAGAACTCGCATTAACTCCCCACAAGCTCACGTCTATTAAAGACGTGGTCATCACACTCTTTGAGCCAAGTTGAGAAATTCGAATTAACGATTTAGGGGCAGTTGAAGGCTTCTCGTAGTTACTTTGTGCTCGCCTCTTCGTCGTAGTCTTTGGTTCGCGTGCGTCCTCGATGGGCGTAATTTAATCGAGTATGTATCGTACTGTGTAAACTTTCCCAAATGGCGATCTTCTTTGCAAGTGCCGGTGTGCAGTGGGTATGGGTCGATAACCTACATTATTAAGCATTCTATTATGTGTCTTGTACCTGGTCTCAATGGCCACATTGCCCCAGCTCGCAGTCGCACCACTCGGATCAAGGAAGCATTATTAGCCGTTCTAAAAATATCACACTCCCGGCTACCAGACGGATTGCATTGATTAGTGACAGAAAATAATCTAGAAAATATTCACGATCTATTCATACACGCCGTGTTCGTGGAAATATACTGTTAATACACCATTGTAACTGTGCACTAGACCATGCGTTAGAAGTGCTCTTCGTTAACTGTTGATTTTGTAAGTAAACTTCTGCAGATTTTTTTTTATATTATTATTGTATTACCATATATCCACTTTTTTTTACTTGCGTAATTCTGCCACGTCTTCATTCTACTGAAGTGAAGCTCGCTCACTTAACGTTGACAATTTGCGTAGCACTTGTGCGTAAGCATTGCGCTTCTATTTAAGTTCGACCATATTTTTTTTTATTATAGCGACCAGTACGTATTTGCACTACAACGTCATCCAAGTATATTTCCATAACGTGTGCCCATGAATATTAAAACCAACCATTTTTTTTTCTCTTACGAATGCCTCAGCTTAGCTAAAAATAAGCCAAATTAAGGCCAGGGCCACTGGCATAAATTTGGCGAATAAATGAATTCTTATTTTATTGTATGTATTTTGACAAAATTCGTCACGTGATATTGTCGTAATCTATTTAGCAAGCAACACGAGTTTCTCAATGCCACCTTCAACCGTTCGATTCAAATCAATTTCATTAAGTACAACAACATGAAATCGTCTGTCTCTAACCAAACGCTTTTTAGATTCTCGTGTTTCACTTTGTGAAGCACAAGTGAGTAATAAATTGAAAGGCTTACGAGATTTATTTGGAATTCTAGGCGCTTGTAGAAAGTTTTTCTAGTTTATATAAGAGTATTACTAGGGTAGTAATTGCTGGGTCTTCGAAGATAATTCCGGGAATTAATTGGGAGGCAACTTGTATTGTTATGACTTGATGAATGTTTCGTTTAAATCACTGTGAAACTCTAAGTAAAGGCCGTTTTACACAACCCTATTTCTTGTACTTACACGATTAATTTCTAGAACAAACAGTAAATTGTATCAAAAATTAAATTGACTGTCGGAACAAACAGAACGAACCACAATTGCAAATCTTGTTCTTACAAGAAACAGGATAGTCTAAAGCCTGTTTTACATTATCATATAAAATGATACCAGAGGAAAATACCAAAGCAATATCAGTTTTAGGATAGTGTACAACAGTAAAACAAGTTATGCTATCATAAAATCGTACAGAAATAGATGTATTTGAGACCATTTCAAAACATTTTTTTGCTATTTTTGCTACTGGTTTCTTGTAACATAAATTAGTATATAATATAAAACATTAGTATAATATAAAGACCTTAAACAACCTTACAGAAATTAGAATGCAAACTGACCTTATACTGTTGTTGAAAACTTTGGCGATTTGAAAAAAAACGTTTTCTGTATAATTTGTTTACAAATCAAAAAACCACCACCTGTTGCAATATGTTGGTATAAAACGTAAACTCTACAATAATATCAAAATACTAAGATAAGGTAAGGTAAGATATTTGAAGTTTCATGTTATGTCATGTCACAAAATATTTGTCAAATCAATTTATTACTTATTATTTATATTTATGACCATTTTGAAAAGCCTTTTCAATGTCTGTTATTGGATTTCTAAGTAGGACACCGTTGCCGGTTGTATTTTTAATAAGGCAACACCGGCTGTGGTCTTTTAATTTGACAACAAATTACAAACTTTCTAGTTTGTTTTTTTTTTAGGAATTTCTTTGTTTGATATTCACAGAAATGCATGCTGTTTCGTATGGTCTTAATAATTAGAGACGTCTGTAGTAGCTTCCATTTTCTTTTAAAAGAAAAGATTAACCTTTTTCATTAAGGAATATAGGGTGATGAATTTGACAACACTTTATATTAATAAGGAAAAAGAATGGTCAAAAAGGATGGACAATAGATTTTTTCTACGACCGTATACTTCCAGCGAAAGTTTGATTTCCGTAACTAGTGAGGAAAAATCTCATAACGTTAAATTTCGCCACTAAAGACGAAAATAAATCTTACTCTATCTAGTTGCCTTGTGTCCACTTGTGTCGCTGTATCGCGTCATTAGCAAATGTCAGTTTCTGTTGTTCGTCGGACCTTTATCATGATTTTATTCAGAAAGTGATTTAGGTCTTCCTAATACTCCACCAGAAACAGTAAGTCGAGTCGTAGAAAACGAATTGTGTTCAACTCGTCGAAATCATTTTTTTAAGCTCGCGAACATTACCAAATTCAGAAAGCCTTATTTGATAAACTGATCTCTCGCTCAAAAAATGTCACTTTCGTCACTCCTTCAACGATATACTATTTCTATTTAAGGGGAAGCTTATTTTCATGGTACGCTCTGGAAACTTCCTTTAATAAGGGAACGCTTTCTAAGAATCGCCCTTATTGAAGGAGGCCACAAGAAAATGACATAAGGCAAGAATTCTTTCAATAGGACGCGTATTGGATAGGATAACATTAAGACCACCAGAATCGTCTGATTTGACTGCCTTTGACTACCATTACATGACTCCACTTTAAAGACTCTATTGTTCGTTTTCCTGTACATGGTATGTTTGAAGAAACAAGTAGTTCTCCGCCGAATGTTTCAGAAAACGTTCTGCTAACACTTCAGAGAAGATTAAGATGATGTAGAGTTGATGAAGATTGCACACCTTATTTAATTTAATATATTTTATATCGTTATTTTTCTTACAATTGTTTTTAATGTTGTATGTCGATGCTACCAAATTTGATTAACAGACGAACTAAGAGCGGAACATGATGTTTATTTTCTCGCAGTAAGAGATAACATTTTGGATCGTAAGCTGCAAACATTATAATCGATCGAAAACTCTTATTTAAGCTAATAATGGTTTGCATATTGCAATGTGTTAATAGCAGTTTCCCAACTACATCGCAAGCACATTTCTTGTTGTTCGTGAAACCACTATTACCTCAAAGAAAGCTTTCTGTCGGCATTCACCGAAAATCTAGACACAAAAGTGTGAAATAACTCCAGATTTTTATCTGTGTACTCCTGAGATACTGCATCTGCACAGGTTGTAATCTATTATATTGTCTTTCTATTGAAACGCTGCCTTACATTAACATCGGTGGACATTTTGTTTTTTAAACAGAAATTTTTGTTTTCTTGTTATCTCCTCGTAATCGAGAAATTTCCTGTACCTAATTATAATGTTCTATTCGCCTTTTATGTTTGATTATTATTTTCATCATCAAAGTTCCCAAGTTAAGTAGTTATCAACTTGATCTGTCAGTTCTCCTCGAAGCAGTACTCCGGCTTCTGTCTATTTATTTAAATTAAAATAAGGTTAACGCTAGGGAAGACCTAAAATAAGTGAAAAGGATTTGATGGGAGTGAACAAGTAACTGTCGACGTACGTTTCGGTCTTATTAGACCTAATCAAGACAGTATAACCAAGGTGTAAAGTGTTGACAACCTTACACCTTGGTCCTGATGACGTTTAAGAAGACCGAAATGTGCGTTGACAGTTAATTCTCCTTAATCTTAATTGTTAACAACTCTGTTCCTTAGATCAAGGAAAATGTATTAATATGCTAGTATGTATAAAAACCAATAAGTATTCATAATTTTTTTTAATGAATAATTTAAACAGCAACATCTTGCGATAGTTTTTTGACCTGACATTGCATTAGGATTGACAAATTAAAGCCAGTTTGCTACATAATAAGTTATCCCATGCAAGGCGGCTATGTTTGCTGTCAAAGCATAATGAAAGTTTTTAAAATTTTGTGGAACTCTCGAGCTACGAGCTACGCTTCTGATGACGAAGCAGCTGTGCAGAGGCTGCTCGACGGATTCACTGCAACAAAATTTTTGATAATTTTTTTTGTTTAGAATTGTCAAAAAACATTTTGATTCGCAAATGCAAATTGGGTGACTTTTTCTTTTATATGCAACTATGAACACGATATTAGATCTTTGACATTCTTTCATAATAACCTTCTTTGTACAGAGGAAGAAACTTAAAATACCTCCTTCTGTGGTTATGATTGTTTCCTGGAAGCCTGTTCTTGCTTGATTATTGATCTCATTATAGCTTCTTTTATTTCTTCATTGACTTTTTGTTTTTCAAGCTCCACGATATTTATCTGGACTTGAAGACCTCGACCTTCACAATCGTTGTTGCCTGTTTTCTTCTTAACTTTTGGCGGATTTGCGTGTTATTCTTCGTTTGTTCTGCCATTCGTGGCTTTATCGGACTTGCTACTCTTTACGGTGATGCCACTCCGTGGATACTAAAGCAAAATATCAACAGCCCTGGAGAAGTACTTTTGTAAAGTCGGCAGAAGAACAGTAAAACATTGTTCGACTGATATCATGCCTGATATCAGTCTCCCATGCCTGATATCAGTCTCCCATTTTTTTTTTTTTTGTATTATAATTTCCCACAGGATCAGTTTCTCGCGAACACTCATATTCAGACTTTCATTTATGTCTGATGAATCGAACAGTAGAAGCAGGAAGGGAACTAGAGCCAAGAAAAATTGATAACCATAAAACGTAACCACAACTGTCTTCTGAAACCCTGTATAACGTGCAAGAATAATAAATATAATTAAAAATTGTATACCGATAATTGAGTGAAACCAAGATCACCACAGCAATTCAGTAAGAATAAAGAAAACTCAAGAAAATTGAAGCTTAAAATTTATGAAAAGGAAAACACGTACTAGCGCTTCTTGTCTGTTACATTGCCTATGATTTCACTTTCCAACAATTACCTGTATATTATGGTTCAACCAATTTTTTACATACTTTTTAATCGTAATTTCTCTGAACAAATTGATATGCAGTTTCTAAAAAAATGTGTGCTCCTAATATTGAAAATGATTTTGAAAAGAAGTTTCTACCTAGATTTAGCATTTTAATTGTTGTTAAGTTAAAGTTAATAAACTTCATAAATCTTTGATGTTTATTTCTGAATGCGTAGCGAAATGTCATTTAAAATTACCCGTAACAATAATAATTTCGTAGTCTTTATAAACTTTCAGAAATTAACAAGCTTCACGTTATCTAAATGAATTGTTTACCTCCAATTACTTTTGTATTTTTGTGTTTTAAAGTAAAGTATAATTAAACAACAAAAAGACAAAAAACCGTAAAGTGATTCTGAATATTTCAGTATGACCATACACTTAAATACAGTTTCACGGCCATCAAAGTGCAAGCGCAAGACTTACAATACAGTTATTTTGGTTTTATTGCAAAATTTTGTAATTTACGAGAGCGTTTATGTGGTTCATAAACGGTCAAGAACCACATATAATAATGCCAAAGAATGTAACTACATGAAACTCATGTCAGTGAACCGAACTAGAAGTTATACAAAAGTATACATGTCCATTAAATTATGATGGATGAGGTTTTTTTGCTAACTGTATAAGGTTAGACGAAAAAATCTTTTGTAAGTACTCTGTAATTAATTCTCGAAATATAAATTGAAATTAGTTATAATTATAATTGCTTATACTTCTATTAATAAATATTTTTTTGCTCATTTAGTTAGTACAATACAAACGACAAATACACAAAAGGCACGAAAGTTGCAATATGTAATAACAGTTTAAAAGAAGTTAGTTAAATTGTGTCACAAATTACATAGAGAAATAAAAAATCAATTACAAGAAATTCAATTTGACTCTTATTCTTTTTATTTCCGGTGTGTACTGTGTGTATAAGCAAATAGATTATTTAATTTTACACATTTTACTTTTAATGTTAAAAGATTTTCAAATAAGTTGAGTTAGAAACTACTTAAACAGATTTAGAAAGATGTTACAAGAATCCGAATCATAAAATAACTGAACAAGTAAAACCTACTAAAGAAATAATATGACAAATATAATTAACAAGTATAATTAAAATTTATAGAGCTACGATCAAAATTAAACTGACGAACTTTTATCAGTCTATTGTTTATGCTAGTAGACGTAAAAGTATGAATTCAAATAAACAGCGGGTGATCAAAAAAACCATCACGTTCATTGCCATGCCAAGGTTGTAACTGAAAATGTGACCAGTCATAAAATTATCTTAAGCATTTCATAGCCAAGATGCTCATCTTAATTTAAAAAAATCAAATTATGTTGATAAAAGTAAAAATAGAAATTCCATTTTTAATAAATAAGAAAGAAATATACATATTTACTTAAATCACACCTTATACATATATAGAATGAGCACCGTACATAACTTTTTTAAATTAAATAATCCTTATTTTTCTCATTAATAATTATTGGACACCCATTATGGAGGTCTTCCTTTATTTTGAGGATTTTCAGTTTAATGTGAAAATCTCGTTGTATAATCCATAATAATAAATGATTAAAGCATTTTCTTTCCTCCTTTTTGCATTTTGCAATTAATGATATGGAAAACAATAAAATAAATAGTGAAATAAAAGAAAGAAATACATACGGAAAGTTTCAGGCATTTCGTAATGCTTTTCAAACGCTAGCATTAAACGACCAGAGCGACTTCGATTAATAAATTAGGTCATTATAAAATCATTTGTAACAATTTCCAATTCATTAATCGTTTATTAATGTACACGAGTAAAAAATAAGTAAAAAAAATGAAGAAATATCAAAATGTTAAGTGCGGAAATTTCACAAAAAGACTTATAAATTGATTCAGCGTAGAAGTAATAAATTACAATCAAAATGTGTATGTGAAATTTGCATGTTTTACATAGTGGTACTTTCACCTATGGTTCACTTACGCAGTTTTAATTTAGACATTCTTTTAGAATTCAAATTGACATTATTGTCTCTATGCAGACCACGTATACTAACAACTCAAGAAACACGCATAAATGGTTTTTTATTTTTATTTTTTTTATATATACGAATTAGTGTAAAATTTATTTTTTAAAAGGAAAAGCACATCTCAAAAAATTCCACCTGAAATGAGAAGATTAAAAATTATTAGTTACTTACAGCGTTTTGGTATTAGTGCGATAGTATTACGTTTTCGACAATTTGTGGTAGTAATTTCATAGAAAAACAATATAAATTATTTGCTATAATTTCTTTTCTTTCTTGTCATGAATTGAATGAAAACATTTCAATTATAACAAAAATATTATTAAATAATTCTTTTTTCGAAAATTGTCAGCATTTGGTCCTACAGATTGAAATTGGTCCTAAAATAGCTTCGAGCTTGAGGTTTAAAGTCGTATGGTTCGACCATAAAAAAAAGATTCAGCTTTCTTAGCATGTTATATCTTATTGTATATGTTTCTTTTTTCTCTTCCAAAGTACCACGTCGCCAATTCTTTCTATCTAGCTGTTTTGAACGAATGAGAAACAGCAAACAAAACTCACCATTTTTTTTTGGCAGTTCTCGCCTTTTTTTCTGAACAGCTTCTCTATAAATAAGTGAAGACATTGAAGCCTTGTCCATATTCTTCTGGCTTCCAGAATAACGCGTCACAAATTCTTCGTCTTATCAACATATCGTCTTTGTGGAAGGTTATCCATGATCATCTTTTCTTGCAAAAAGACTTTCTCAAGTCTGCTATGCTGCTCTGGTGTTTTCAAGGAGCAAAAGAGATTAAAACGCAACGGACAATGACTCCGAATGCCTTCAATTTCACTTCAGAAACCTCCACGAAAAAGATGTTCAGAGAAAAACGAGATATTTCAGACCACTTCGACTATTCTGTATACTATTTTGTGAAAATTTGTATTTATGGATTCGCTACAATTACAATGATTCTTACAGCTAGAATGATCTTTCTGTATTGTGTCTGTTTTCAGGCAAGTAACGTTTCAGAAACGAATAAAATGAATTACAAATTCTAATTCAAAGAGAAAGCCCAATTGAAGAAGAATGTTTATCATTTCTTCTAGAATTTTTTTCTTTTCGCTCCAAACTCTATCTGAACCAGCCTTTCAGGCACTAACATGGGTAGTACTGTGTTACCGAATAGATATAATAATAAAAGCGCGTGATATTCACGTGCAATTGCAACTGAATTTCTATCAGTTGAAAAAAATGGAGATAATATTCGGTAAAAGGCATTTGCCTATCACAGTAGCCAGCAGGGTACGTAAGTCACGCGCACATTACATGTTGATCACGTGTTTACTATCACCTGTGTAGTATTCCGTGAAAATAGTAAAATATGTTTAAAGCCATATCTGTGAGGCAAAATTTAAATTAAATTAAAAATTATCTGAAAAAAATTATTCTGAATCACAAAGAACATGTCTGAACACGATGTGAAAATATTACGCAATAATACTGAACGTCTTGAAGATGAATAAAGCTGAGCGTCCACTAGGCGGTCTGTCGAAGCGGAGCGGCGCCGCTCCCAAACGAAATGCATGTAAATAAATCGAAGCGCGTCCATTAGGGCGGGAGCGCGGCGCGAAATAGTGCCTACGATATACATCCATTTCGTTTTGGCCCCGCGTCGCTTCCATCGACTGCTTTAGTGAACTCTCAGCTTAAAACCGTAATAGAGTTGATCTTAAACAGGCCCTAGATCCTAGATTTATTATACTGATCGTCTAGGGATTGTTTAAGACCAAATCTGTGTCATAAAGTTGGGCAACTCCATAATTCTATGACATTGAGTCGGTCTTAAACAGCACCTCGACGATTAATATAATAATTTTTTCAATAATACTGTTTAAGGCCAACTCTATGACGTTCTTAAACAGCCCCTAAGTGATCAGTATTATTGGATAATATTGACATAATATGACAGAGTTGGTCTTAAATAGCCCCTAGTCGATTATTACATAACATTTTTCGCTTTTGACTAGACAGCAGCGAGTTCTTCTTTCTTCTCGTATTCTACACTGCTTTTTCTGGTATTCCTCAAGTTGGAGAATGCCAACTTAGGACCTCTTCTTTTCATAAATGTCCTTCCCTTGTCACTTACCAAATATAGCAAGATCTTAATGTACGCGGACGATGCCAAATTATTTCGTGTTGTTGATAGCCAAGAAGATGCCCGTCTTCTTCAAAAGGATTTAAACCCCCTTTCTGATCGATGGACCTCTAATCGACTCGCTTTAAATGTTGACAAAAGCAAAACCATTTCTTTCTCTCGGAAAAAATGCAAATTTTTGTTTCACTGTGAATTAAATGATCAAAAGTTGAAATAAATACTCCACTGTTATCAAGGATCTCGGCGTTCTTTTTGACGACCGCCTTCCGTTTAAGCCATGTAGCTTTTGGGCTTTATCGTCAGAAACGCTCGTGACTACACTAATACCGCTGCCTTAATTGTTGCTTCCTTCACGACTCCAATATGCATCCCATTTATAATTGCCATACAGATATCCTTGAACAAGTTCAGCTCAGGTTTCTTAAGTTTCTTTGGTTTAAAGAATATGATGTGCTTCTTCCTGGAGGCTTTCCTCACCAAACCCTACTTACGGTTTATCGCTTGTTCATAGAAGACATATCTCGGCTTTGCTTTTCTTACAAAAGTTGATCCACAAAACAAATTGATATTGCTGTTCTCTTGGAGAAGTTTTTTTTTTATGTCCGCGCATTACCAGCAGAAACTCTTTGACTTTTTATTTGCCTACCCCGAGTACCAGTGGTTTAGTACGTTCTCCTATTTATATTTATTGCCTCTGTGCTTTACAACCATCTTTGTAACAACATTGGTAATTGTCTTCAGCTTTAGAAGGAGTTTGGTAAATTTCTATACCAACTCTCCCCTTAACTCTTCTTAACAACCTCCATTTTTGCGTTCGCCGTGCTTTTCACTTTCTTATTTACTTACTTCTTCCATTTATTTCTCCCATTACCTTTCTTTTTCTTTCTTTTCTTTTTCTTATTTTCATTTCTCCCTAATTTTAGTTTTAAGTTTTAAATGTTGCATAGGTTTAGACCTTTTGTTATTTTCTACCGATTGTTTTTGCTCTGTAATTGGTTTTTTTTGTAACTGTTGGAGAAATACATTTTACTATTATTATTTATGCGACAAGTGATGCAATATTACTGCCCAATAATATTGAGTGAAGAATGGCAAGATTGCGCAATATTGCCCACAGATAATGCAATATTGCCCAAAGAAAATTCATCGACTCACAGAATATTGCACAAACTTTCAATGTGGGATATGGTCTTAAAAACAACGAATATTGTTGTGCAATTAAATATTAATTAAATATGGTTTAGATATTTCTATTAGATTTAAAGACCGTCGAACGATTGATAATTTAAAAGTTTTTATATAGCTATCTCTTTTTACATTGTAATCAGCTTCATCTGGTCGACATATAATAAAAAAATGATCTGCGTACAGCTTAGGTACTTTTCCAAGTTTATGGTAAAAAAAATTCAGAAGAAACAGAAAGAAAGTTTCTTCGAATATAACCACGAACACATTTACACGCATAGAGTGACTGCGTTTTTTATGTTTATTTAACAGTTTTCTTCAAGTAGAAGGTATAAAAAATCTGACATTAAAGTGAATTATAAACTTTGATGTGCTATTAAAACAATCTTAAAACAATTTATACAATGTGCCTACAATGCTTCTGCGTCAAGTTGACTGTGAAATCGAACGAACTTTTAACAGTTTCGTCTTTTGGTGAAATTTGTTGCACATCTGCATGTGAAGTTTAAATTCATAGTAATTCTTTTAAGAAGGCGAAAAATGTAGTCATATCGTCTACCATATTCTTAATTTTCAGGAGAGCAAAAAAAAAAACGTTTAATTAATAAATTATCAAAATGAATTGGATTTGTTCCTTAAAAGCCTTATTTTTGGACAACTACAGAAAATAAAGATAAATAAAGAAAGAAAATATTGATATCATAGTAGAAAACTTTGAACAGAAACGTTTATAATAACCTGTGTACGAGTTTTTCAAGCACAAGTCAAATTTACAATCTAAGTTCCATTTTTGGTCGTATAACAGCGGGACAGGCTTTCTTTTGAAAGTTAACAATAATGTATTTCTTCATCTTCAAGATGTTCAGAAATACCTATACATATATTACTACATATATTGTATTATTAATGTCAACACTGATTGTATATCGAAACAAGCAATTTATCGATGATTTTTTTTTATGATTCATCCTTAATTTCTTCGAACCATTCTTGAGAAATTACTGCGAAACTAATTGCTTGTAAATGAAGATTTGTCATTAATGGGATACAATTCGGAAATTTTGATCAAACTAAGTGGCTTCTGGTGGCGTATTCACAGAATAAGAACGTCCGCTATTTTTGTAAAATGTAACGTACTTAACGTCTCCTTTGTTGTATATGCGATCGTAATTCAGGTAGATGTTTTTTCGAAGGAGAATACCTCGTGAAAAGAACATTTGTTTGGTAATCGGGTCTCGAAATTATACAGCGGTGAAACGTGTTTGCCGTAAGGGCCAGTGGTTTTTTTTACCAGTGTCAGGGCTCTTGTTGGCATCATATAAAGTCAATCGATAATGTAGCTTGGTTTTCAACACCAAAAAAATTATTTTGAGTGTTTGTGCCTTGTGTTATTCACCACAGTTAATGAATTCATGGAAAGAGAACTGCGTCGATTGTACATACTTATTAATCTTCAAAAGGGAAATCCATTAAAAATTGTAAATCCCAAAATAATGAAGGTTTAATGAGTTAAACTTCTTCCTTCGCAGTAGGTTCAATTTTACTCTACCATTTTAAATACCTTCCTTTCATTGATATTCATTCCTGTAAAGGTATCATTTTTATTAAATTAACTAAAGTGAACATAAAGTTTTTTTCTTTCTTATAATTATAGTATTTATGCTTGTTAGTTCTTGCTCTTAATCTATGAAAAAACTTAAGGTGCGTCTGTCGTTAATTTCTTAATCACGCAATACAGTATCTTTTTTATCTTCTCTAAGCTGCTTATCGTAAAATTAAATCAGAAGAACATCTGATGTTTTTGATTACTTCAGTATAAGCAGTTTATAAATAACTGACACTTGTCAGTGTTAATTTTCTGTAAGTAGTGAGCCATTTCCAAAATTAAAAAAAATCGTTAAGATAATGAATCTCACGTCGATCGCCTTGATTGAAATGGTATTGTTATTATTTGTCTTTGTGCCTCTTGTCATTATAAAACTTAAATTGGCCAACAAGAATAGTCAGCTGTTTCTCTTCTTCAGTGCTCTCATTTGCTTTGCGCATAAGTCAGTAATTTGCTGAAATGTATAAATCATATTTATGGTCGACATTTGTTAAATTCTAAGAATATTAACTTCCTTGGAGTACTAACTTCAAACTTGTGATTCAGTTCATGACGAAACCGGTTATTGCTAAAATAGGGTGACACACACCGGCCGAAAGCTCGTGGAAACTGACTGACCATACGCATATTGTCTCACAAAAAGAATTTTTTTCGATCAAACGTATGAGAATGTAAATGAAGAAGGAATTTTAATGTGTTTAACGGATTCTTTTGAAATCTTAGGTAAATGTTCGTCAAACGAAATTGCAACAGTAATTTTCCATAGTGAACGACAAAATATTTAGCTGCTTTAATAATGCGGGTAAAATAATAATTGCAGCGTAATTGTTTCTGTTTGCTGTTGATTTATTAACTTTGCAATTATTTGTGCTTTCTAATTTCTTTTTTTATTTAAACTTCTTTGATTTAATAAATCTCTCCCATTAGATTTTTTTGACGTTAACAATGTCAGGATAACAACAGAAAAATTACCAAAATATATAAAACATTCACGATCTTATGACTTTCTATTAGGCTGTGTTTTTTTCCCGTTAGGTTACGTTCATGTAATTTGATGGAAGTCAAAGTATGACATTGTCAAAAATTATGAAGCTTCCTATTTTATAATATTGACTGCGTTAATGATTTGAAAGAATACTTATCATGGTCGGTAATGGTAAGGTAAAAGGAAATTAAATTAGTCGTAACATTTACTAGTGGGAGTTGCGATCCTCAGAAACAATAATCATGAAATTCTAACCCAATTTTCTGATGCCCATATTTTTTCAGTGATACCAACAGAAACACGGCCTACTCTGAAAGTCAAAAGATCGTGAACGAATATTAGCATTCTTTGCATCTATGAAATTCGCTCTGCTTACAGACACAATTCTTGACTAAAGAATTATGTTCAATGTTCTTTTTGGCTTTCTATTTTTCATAGAATACACCGGTAGATTATTGTATAGTACGGATTTCCTTTGGAATGTGTTTTGATACTTGTCGTTATAAAAAACTTCAAACATATTTGTGAAATACTCACAAATAGGCAAAATATACCCACCGTTGAGTCTATCAAGTAAGTTCGCAGCGCGTTCAGACCTTGGGGGAAAAAGGAGATACCACCACCATAACTCCAAAAACCCCTCTTTTTTCACGATCTCGACCGAACTCTCGTAGAACAGACTTTTTTTTAAGTTTATAGTTAACAAGTGCCTAATATTTTTTGAACATTGTCTAATTTCATTCTTAATGTTTCCTTGTTCTGTTTTGTTCGGAAAAAAGTAATTATTCCTAATATGTAATTCAATTATTCGTTTTTGGTTCCTAGGTTACGGTATTCACTTATCTTTGTACTTTAGTTTGCCATTAATAATAAATTCTCTGGATATTTATCGTCCCATTTTTTTTCAACTGTTTCTATCTCTTAAATGTACTTCCTCTAGCCTTGCCTCTAACGTATCTAATAATAGCTGTGCCATTCATCCATGTACTCCTCCGTCCTTCCGCCCTCTTCCCTTTGTTGGTCTCATTTCCACACTTCCAACAGTAAATGTTATAACATATTTTAATTTTTTTTTACTATAAATGTAGATAATATACACTTAACCTATTAGATCAATTTCTAAATTTAATTCTGATTCATTTTTGCAACAAGTTTTTCTCTATAATTCAGTTTGGATGTTTTATCTTTTATTGCTTTCGTATTCTGCACTTTGCAATATTGTCTTAAGTATATTTTTTTCCTTTGTGTAAATTTGATGGCTTAAACTTAGAGGACCTCTGTTCCTTGAAAGACTCTGAGGCCTCATGTTCTGACCAAGTTTATTCGTCAATGTTTCTTCCTCATTTCCATTTTCTTTGACATGCTGTGGCCTTAGGTACATTTTTTCGGTTCATTTCGTATTCCTTTTAAAATATTTAACTTGTTATATTTTCTTAAATATCTCTTTTCTCTGTGAGCCTCATTTTTTTACACATGGCTAGACCATGTTTGTTGTTCAAAGTTTATGCATTATTTCAATTTTTTTTTGATACGCATTGGCGTTGTTTTTTTTAATCGTGTTGCGTTCTGTTTTTTAACATAAAATTGTCTTACGTAATCCTTTGTCTGTCTACCTTACGAGGTAAAACATGTGGGATTGAGTTTTACATGTTTCTTTCCATTTCTTGTCACCTGTGAAATGAATGAAGCTTTAAGCTTGAGTATCTTCGTCCCTGAAGGATTCTGAAGCCTCGTTCTTTGCATTTGATCAAACCACTTTTATATTATTCTTCAAAACGACTTCATAATTCCATTCATTTTCGGTGATTTTCGTTTTGAATCGTCCGTATCATTGTTCTATTATCTAAAAGTACGAAAACAAATTTATCTTAATTGATCCTAATCACTGATTATGATTACAGTGAATTTTTGAAGTAACGACCGGTAATGTTTTTACGGAGAAGCGAGATTTTACTTATGTGAGTTACGAATGTTTTTTTTGCTGCGTTACGTTATACGCCCAGTCTTTTAAATTCCTTGTAATATATGTATGCCGTAATATTCTTAGAAACCATTGTGGATACTATTATCTACGGAGACTTTTTATGAAGAAGACAAATTTAAGAGAAGACAAAAAAGGGTCTAACTCAAGTCAAATTCAATTCTTAAAATTTGCATTAATTTAAGTTCAGATATCTATCAGCATATTAAGCGTCTAAATTTAACAATAACTTAAAATTTTATAAAGTACTTAAATGTCACTAATGTAAAAATATAATTTGATTATAAAGTCGGTATGCAACAAATTATTTCTTATTTCTAAACTGCTATAAAAAAAGAAGTTACATTTTTGAATTCTTTATTATTTTGTTTTTCTTTTCTTAATTTTCCCTCAGTTCTTATGTTACAGTTTTTATTTCTTTCCATTTAATTTAAAATTATAAAGTATTTAAGCCAGCTACTTTTAGAAATATTCTTATCCCTACTCATTAAAACTTATTAAAAAATTCTAAGTAACATATTGCCTGTCAAAATGGCGACAATAATTTATAACGATAGAAGCAATTACACGGATGTGATGATGTAAATATTTTCGATTGAAATTTGCGTCACACAATTCAGTCATGAGGTGTCGTGTGTATCAGAGTCCTTGTCCGCACGTATCTTGAAATTAATATTTTAATTTTGTTCATAATCTTTTGAATTTTAATAATTATTTTCAACTTGTTTTTTTTTTTGTTACAAGTGACATTCTTTGAAACCAAGGAAACCAAATAAAATCTAATTTCAATATTACAAATTTGATAACGGAAAGTACACTACGTAATTCAACGCAATTATTTAAACGAACAGTAAAAGACAAAGATATTAGTAACGGTAGGTTGTATTTTCTTAAACAATAAATCTGTTTGTCTTAGCCCCGCATGACACTATGATATTTCTTGTAAACAAATTATAAAAAATTAAGAAAAGTGTACAATTATGCAATAAATATTCACTGTAATAACCTGTCTCTGTCACTGTGAAAAATTAACATCGTGTCATACGGCCTTTAATAAAAGTCTGGAGATTCGGGGTATTTAAGATAACAAGGCAAAAGAAAAAAAGAAGAAAGAAGAAAACTGGGACAGGTAAAAAATTGATCGAACTTTTACTGAAGCTCTGTTCCTGTCGAGATAGGTATGATCATATTCCAAATTACAAACAAATTATTTAAATAACATTAATTTAGTAAATCTTTATTTTGGTTAATTTCTCTCCAAGTCGTATCTATATAGTTTGTCTCAGTTTCTTTTGCTGTGGTGGCACAGAGTAATAATGTTTATAAAACAATAGATAAGACCTAGTTTTTCAAAATTTCTGCTCAAAATTTACTACAAAAGTCTTGTATATCTTAATTTATTAACTAACTTATTCTTAAGTTGAAATAATTATGAAGGTGGGCAAGTTTTCAAGCTCATGCGTATTTTAGAAATAATTTTGTACAAGCATAATTTTTCTTGTTAATTGAACAATAAGATTTCCTTTTACAAGCGTCATTAATAAATTTATACATGGAGTGACGACATACTGTAATGTATTTTGTCTTTGGAGAGATTCCACTTTCCAACAGAACATTTAAAACGGGGATGATTCCCAAACTTTTTTATGCTTCGACTTTATAAAAAATCTGTGAATGTTTTTTTTTAATGTTTAACACAAATTCTTTTCTGTTCCCTATTTTTTTTTGTTATCTGTGATGGTTGCCCAACGAGGTCCTAAGTCATAGACTTGTCAAGAACGGGAATGTATTTTTTGTGTGTAAAGTGTTCCATGGCCTTTGTTACTCCCCAACCTCCTCGGCATTGAAGTGAAGCAGTGTGGAATTTTCTCCCCAACGCTGAAGGATACCTGAAGTGAGTACCGACCACCCCCGACAAATATCTCGAGCGTGGTGCGAACCAATAACCTTACGATTGTAAGGCCGGTCCCTTACCACTTGGATCGTTCAGGCATTGATTAATCAATTAATTAATTAGACAATTACAGAAGGCATCTAAAAGTCAAGAATACTTCATCAAACTTTGGTCCTATAATTCTCCCATCATTGATTTCAAACCACACATCAATTCCCCAAATACGTTGAAAATTTTGGTCTTTTCTGTATCCAATAGTGGCCATTATGGCGATTGGCTATTCCGTTATTATGGAATCGAGATTCGTCGAACCATAATATGCAATCGAAAATTGCCATTTCTTGAGCAAAAGTTATCTGTCTTTCATAATCGCCAGGAAGCAAACCTTGGTGGAGATGTATTTTACAAAGCCGTAGTTTATTGTCCTTGAGAATCCTTTGAATAGAGGAATATGAAATGTCAGTTTCTTCTCTCTTCTAATTAGCGAATTCAAATATGCGGATCTAAATTCACATGACCTAAAATTGTCACAGTTTTTCTTTTTTCAAAACGTCCACATACGCGTAAACACAGTTTAATTTGTTTTGAAAAATTTTAACAAATATGCATTCTTTTTGCCACGAATCTCATCTCAGCTCAGGTAAATGGGAATTCCGTAAGTTTGAACGTACAATCTGGCAATTAATGGGAGTGTTTGAGTAGATGGAAATCGCAATTCAAACTTACTTGTTCGTACGAACGGAGAAGACGTTTATCTGAGCTGAGGTGAGGATTGTGGCAAAAATAACGTACTTCAAATCTTACATAAAATTGAGGTAATGCAAAGCGGCCATTAAGGACGCACTGATACCTATCTATTCCCATACTCCAAATGAAGATTTTTCTCAAAAGTTAAAAGAGATTTTGCTGTTTGGTTTATTGTTGTATTTCGAGGCGCTCTTTTAACTACGTCTTCAAAATCACATAAAAATGATAGTTATAATGATCGTATTAGTAAATGGCCATGTGAAGAAGTTCTATGCATAAGAAGTATCTGTAGTATGGCAATGTAAATTTAAAAGATACAAATGTAGGTATGGAGATAGATAAGACGTCAATGCCCCCCTTAAATATATATTTTTAGAATGTATTAATCTACATTAACGTGAAGATAAAAAGAAATTGTTAATAGATAAATACGTGCAGCGATCTAGTTCATTGAACTTAAAATTATTTTTATGCTAATACCATAGGAAACTGGGACATGTGAGTAAGTGGTACTAAAAGTATAGAAATGATGACGTATAAAACTCACACTAATTCTGGTTTGGTTGATAGGAAACGGTTCAGGCTGATCAGATCAGACCAACTTAGTGCATTTTCGTCTTTTTGAAAAAATGAACACCGCAAATTAAAAGTAACGGTTGGAGACGGGCGGAAGATTGTCATGTAGTTCTGAGATTATGTACATTTTACATTCTCTCCGACGTATTGTAATTATAACGTCACTTCGTGTTAAGCAAAGCTGTTACAAGAAGATTTTGACCTCATTCGTTTCGACCCCAGGCAGGCGAGCATCGGGCGGCGGTTTACTCGAACGCTCGAATCATTCGGGACATATGTTTATTAGAATGCATGAAAAGTCATCGTCGTTGGTGTGGTCTTATTTTAGTATCATGATATAATTTACAGACGTCACATGTTTTTCAACTTCTTGTAAATCCGTGTTGCTAACAACGTTCTTTACGGTACATGTTTATAAAAAGTGTTTCCCCAATGTTTTAATGTAAACTAAACTTTCGGATAGTATATATGAACCTTGAAAATTATTAAAGTATCACGCATTTTTTGCTCATGTATAACCTACCAGAGGACCACCACTTTGCCTTATTTTTTATTGATTATAATGTGAGTATAGTAGAATCTGTACTTTGTTTTCGCAAGTTTGTCATCAACAATTTATTTATTAGGTCTACTGATAAACACACTGAGTAAATATTATTAACAGCCAGTTGCATTTTCCGTTTTTTACCATTTTGTGTTTATATAAAAGTACTAACATTAATATGAAAGTATTTGTGTAAAAGTTCTGTCACGAAACTGAATAAATAAATTACCAAAAATGGTAAAATTAATTACTACAGTCATTGGCTTGCCTAAAATACAAGCATCCTTAGCTTTTAAGTTTGCTTATGGAGGTGTAAACTGAGAGTCCACCATTCAACTGAGATAAAATTATCATAATGATGGTGCAAAACATTTTTTTTTATTGTTACCTTAACTTACCTTTCAACAAAACCATCATTTTAATTTTAAAAATGTCAGATCTGATTATGTAATTAAGAGAGCTTACATGGTATTTATTTATTATTCTGTTTTAAGCTTCTTAATTTGTTTAAATACAGGCAAAACTTGTGATACCAGTGACTTTTGGTATATGTACCATGCACAAGTTCAAAACAGGATAATCTTTGTGAAAACAACAGCAAGGGATAAATTTGTATTTTTAGGAGCAAATCCCGCTTCAATTTATCTATCCTACTGCAATGTCAGGTCAAAAAGCGATAGTAAGATGTCGCTATTTTATCTGTTCATGATAAATTTTAAATTTGAAAGTGAGATATTGGAAACTTAACTAAGGGTATCTAAAGGCTGTACGTATAATGTACGACAAGTACAAATGGCAACAATCATAGAAAAAAAACTCATCTGGAAAATACTTTATGTTAGAACAAAAAATAATAATTCCAATTTACTTAATTGGAAGAAAATGGCGGCAGACAAATGGAATCTGTGGAAAAGTTTTTTTGTTAGTGTCCGAGGGGAAAATAAGTATTTTTCAAAAGCAAGAGTTAAGTCGAATAAAACTAGGGTAAGAAATACTATTAAAAGATTCGTAGAAGACGAAGAAGATGACCAATAAGACCCATCGAGAAAAGAAAGTCATTCAGGAATTGCAATTTCTACAAAACCAATTGAAGTTTTTCGATATATAAAGAATGAAGAAAAATTGTTTTCTTAGGATAAAGACGGTGAAGAAATCGACCATAAGGATGTAAAGATCAGGGAACAATTTAATAATGTAATTCGATGAGTCAGAAATTACAAAAGTTTGTTACCTACTCGGCATCAAAAATACATGCATTTGAAACTTACAAAATAAAATTGAGGTTTAGGTATGTAAAAAAGAATTTTAAAATTTACTGGACGGCCGATTTGACACTGTGGTAGATGAGGATTATTCGAGTGACGCATGTTCATCTAGAAATTTGGATAAAAAATGTCTTCGCATTCGTCCATTTTTTACTGAAGCCACAATACATAATAGGAGTACTATTTACTACGTACAAAAAGTGTGTAAAAGACCGCTTCATTACAACAAGAATTTTGTAATATTTTGGCCAGACCAGTACCCGTAATGCAAAAGACACTCTGAATGGTTTGAAAAAAAGACGTTAATATTTTTCCAAAGAAGGAAACCCCTCCCAGTTGCTTACTTGAAACTGCCCCATAGAATAACATTGGACGTTAATCAAGCAAAGGCAACGGAAAGAGGTAGAAACATCCGAAAAAGTGAAAGATGTTCAGTGGAAAAACGGCAAAAACTATAAAGTGATCTAAAAAGTCGCACAAAATCCAGTGACAAGGGTAAAGTGAGTGGTCAATCAGTTCAGTAAATAGTAATTAAAAATTTTAATTTGCTTTAAATTACTGTTGCGTGCATGAGTTCTAATAAACGCTCTTAATATCTGACTTTATCTTAAAATCTGACCTTATTGGCATAGTAAGTCGTAAATGTTTCTGCACCTATTGTGTAATTACACAGCTTAAATTTTGTTATCTATTATTTATTAAAGTGATGCCTAATTGTTGGTTTTCGTCGGGGCAAAAGTTTTTGAACCCTGTCCATAGAACAAAAATGTCACACCATGGTTATTGACCGATCACAGATGTCAAGCAAATAGGTCTTCATCAAAACCTGAGGGTCTTTGAAAGCAAGAGAAACTAATATGAACCAACAAAAACAAGCAGACATTAATGGTCTTTGAAAGCAAAGTCGTTTTCTTGTTAAATTTAAACAGAATATCATCTTCGAAAGGTTTAGTTTTTTTTCCATTTGACACTCCAACATTTTAGTTCACAAATAGCACATCTTCAAATCTGCAAAATGCAAGATGTATTTATTACTACATCATTGCCACTCCCAATGATAGAGAGAAGTAGTGTACCTGTAACTCTTAAGCTGCGTTTCCTGCTTGGGATTTTGTGTATTTGGGAATTGTTGCTATTGGTTATCATCGATCACGTGATCTGTGATAACCAATAACTTTCTCCAAGTGAACGACGATAGCCTATGACAGCAATCCAAAAAATAACCGAATCTCGCCAATCTTCAAAAGGAAAACTAGCTTTAGTATAGTCTGCAAAAACGAAAAATAGCCAAATCCCTCCAATCTCCAAATCTCCAAAGCAGGAAAACTAGAATTAGGATGGTCTGCGCAATCGGTGAATATATGAAAAACATGGACAATAAATCCTAGAATCCTAGAAGTGTAGATCATCCCAAGTGACGTACAAGCTTATTTTTTCCTTAAACATAAATTACCAGTACCACTGTTTTGCCACGGATAAAAGCGAACGTACGCATTAACATTATATTAGGTCAATGTTTAAAGTTACAAATATATTGGTACACCTCGCATAACAGAGAGGAATAATCTGTTTGTAATTGTCGCCACATTTCAAAAGCTTCGCGAAAATTCTTGTCGGCTCTAGAATCGTTCAAGCATAGGGATTCTATTTTATCTGAGCGCGAAATTCGAACGGTTTATGTGAATTGCGACATGAAAATGTTTCAGGTTCGCTTGGTTTTGCTAATATGCCCGGCAAAATGTAAATAATTATATTATAGAAGTATCATTTCAATTGAAAATCATAATTTTGAGCTCGAGTTCTCATGACCATACGTCTAAATGAGGAAAAACACTGCAGAAAAATGTACTGAATTGCGAACGTTATCCTGTTAAAGAGAGTCCCTTAATAAGCAAGTTCATTAAAGCCGAATTTCATAAAAGCAAATTAAAGGTTGAGACTTCAAGGGAACGTCGTTATTTAAGAACTCATTAGGAAAGTTGGTTCAGGTTGTAACAGGAATGGGATGTTTAACTCTAATTCTTTTAGGACAGGTAATATTATAAAACTAAATAAGAAATTATATTTCTATTAGTTTCTGGCCTGCCCGTTCAAATTTCACAAAAATACGAGAGGACATTGATAAATAACAATTGTCAGAATAATTGTAAAAAGTAACCCATAAATACCACGCGATCGAAAATAAAGTGTCTGTCATTCAAAGAAGATCGTTATTGAGACGATAGATTTGGCAGCACAGACTTACATACATTGATTGTGACATAACAGAAGAGATTACGTTGACAATCACACCTATGTTGTATCATTTACGTTAAACATAACGTGACGTTTTCGACCGAATTCACGATGAAATTCATATGTGACATCATCGATAACAGCACGTTATGTTTAAGTAAATGATACAACACAGGGTGGATCACCCCTATGTTGTATCATTTACGTTAAACATAACGTGATGTGATCGACCGAGTTCAAGTTCAAATTCCTAAGTGACATCATCGATAACAACACGTTATGTTTAACGTAAATGACACATCATATGTCTATTATGACAAAAGTAATTTGAAAACGTATTAGGCTTGAGTTAACCAATCCATTGGATATTATAATAAATGAAAAGGTAACAAAACATTTTTATTTTATTAATGGCCTACTTTTAATCTTCTATTTTCGAAAAATAACATGGAATTAATAGATTGAAAAATTTCATCTAAAATAGTTTTATATGTATTTTGGCGATCTTGTTAGGTTTTCCACATTTGAATTCAAGAATTTTATTAATCTATATATTACATGCTAATCAAGACCTTCCAGTTGTCAGTTTTAATTCATGTGGATCGAGAATTGTGAAGGAAGTTTAAAACAAAGCCGGGACGGTCAGCTAAATGATCTGCTAGTGTTTCACTTGTCCTAATCAATGATCTTTAATTAATGACAATTTATGACATTCTTATCTTCCTGGTTTAGTTTCTCTGAAATATAACCTGCGCTCGGTTTATGAGGTTCCGCACTCAGCAGTGTCGAATACTTGTGGATACCACCATTTACATAGTATGTGTACTCGTGACTAGACTTGTAAGAATGATTAAAGAGAATTATTTGTCCAACACATGCGGAAATACGAGCCAGTACGTGCAGTAAGTTGCTACAACACGCCTGGTCCACTATGAACGGAACCTGTAAGCCCTAACCCAGATTATGACCCATTTCCTGAACTTCATTGGATAGTTTATTTATATCAGGCGAGAGTTGATAATGAGTGATTAAGAGACCGAGTTTTTTTATTCTTTTCTCAAAAGGAAAACAGTAACAATTAATACATAATCAGAAAATGCATCCTAAACAATGTTTTCTTTAAAGTAATTGAAAGCAAATGAATTTTACTTTTGCACTTAGCATTATTACAATGAAAAAAATCCCAAAATATGTAAAGATGACATTTTTGTGGATAAACGTATACCCTCGCGATCTTTTAAACAGTTGCCCCCCAATTGCTAAACTCGACCTTATTGCAGGTAGCTAGTAAGTCTCGTACAATTTCTAGGTAAAAAAAAAAAAACATTTTCTCAAGTACTAAATACATATGTTTGTCGATAAGTTTCTGTAAGAATATGTTTTTTTTAATAGTGGCATGCCTTAATCCAAACGTATTTTCAAAATTTGTTTAAGCATTGAGTTATGACAAATATGACGCACATCAAAACGGGACACAAAGGAAATTGAAAATTCTAGAAAATATGGAAATATAAGCGAAACACGACAAGACCGACCGATCATGAACTTTCAAACCAACAGCAATTCAAAATCGTTCTTCACCCCCTTCCAGTTATAAACATAACATAAACATATACTCTAGGAAAAGAACTGTACACAATTCAGTCTCTTGAAAATGGCGAAAGCTGAAACGGTCGGGACACAAAACCCGCTAGTGTTCGTCAGGATAAAGTTTTAGAAGATAGTGTGTCAAATATGACTGAAAAAACAGTAAAAAAGAACCTTCTAAGCACGATTATAACTTTTTTTATATAAAAAAATTTGTTGCAAATCGTTTTTGATTGCAGTGAAAACCTCGAGCAGCCTCTGTACAGCTGTTTCAGCCCTGCTTGGGGCTTTGTCAGCAGAGCGATCGTAAGATGTCGCTGTTTTCTCTGTTCAGTATTTTTTTATGTCAAAGTGAACACGTTCTGTAACTTACTGTAAAAATACTTACAGCATATTCTAACTTTACTTTAATGTCACCTTAATCATTTATTTTAATTAATTGAATCACATGAGGAAACTGGTTTAATCTATGGAAGTGATATTTTTAAAGTTCATGATTATTCGGAATCTGTTCTGATTTTCTGAATAGCACAATATTACGCAGAGTACGCCAATAAATACCATAATAGTGTTAAATTCATTTAAATTAAATCGGTTACCAAGCACTTTCTTGTTCGTTGAAAATTATTAATGACAGAATACTTATTCGTTACTTGTTGTTTGTCTGATTGATTATAATGATTTAAATATAATCAGTCAGACAACCGACATTATAATTAAATAATCGTAATCAGACGACTAGCACATTTTCTTTATTCAATTAAATTTTTATATTCGTTTCAATATAATACGAAACTCTTGGGGGACTCATTTTCCCGCGTTCGCGCATATGAAGCGCTCCCTCTTACGACGGTCGCGCTTCAAAACTGCGCTCACGCGGGGAAAAATGTGTTCCCGCACTCGATTCGTAAATAACTAATTCAGAATAGTGGGCGTTAATTAATTTGGCTGAAACTAGACATTGCAATAAACTTTTTGTTTTCGTTATTATTGATTTTACTTCCTGGATTAATGTTCTTCGATTCGTCTTATATATCATGTATCAAAAAAAAAATTGATTGTTTTGGTGTACATGATTTTTCTGGAATCAAATGTACGTACTTTATATTAATTCAGATATTCTGTTTTTGAGTTGCCCTAGTGAACCAACACTTCTCGTCATTTAAAGCCCGCATGGCATGATTAAAATTTGAATATCAAATTTGTTAGAAACTCAGTAAGTGTCGAATCAAACATTCACTGTTACAAATTTTATACTGAAATTAACATCGTGTCATCTCATATGAGCCAAAACGGTCAGAAATTTTTATTTTCTCTTTCCACCAGTTATAGTTATTTTCGGCCAACTTCCTTGAAAGAATTTCTGTGTTTTTTTTCTTTCTTTTTATGCAATCTCTTGACGATATTACAGAAGACGGAAAACTTCATACTCAAGGAATGTCAATATCATGTGAATTTATTATTACGAATTTATATTACCATCTCCAAAATAGTGTCGCTCGTAAATACAGAATTTTCCATTGAAAATACTTAACCGCTTTATTAAATTAAAAAGCAGAATGTTAGGAGGGAAAGTGGAGTGCGAAATTATCGAACGAAAAATCTACTTTGTACGTCGTTAGGAGTGTGTCTATTTTTATCTTGTATCAGTCGATAAAGCAATACGGAGTTAAACTATTATTTTTTCCTTATTTTCGTCAAATATAGCGTTTATTAATTTAATACGCATTAGCAGCTATACTCATGTAGAAAATATTCCGGACACTTGATTTTGTTTCACTTTATTCACTATTAAAAGTACTAAAAGCAAGGTTTCATAGGCAATTAATTGATGCGATGAGTTATTTCCCCAGTAAGAACACAAAAAAAAATTGAATATTTTTGTATGCAATTAATGTGGAATACTTCCCACAGCTGTATTAAAAACCTCGAAAAAAACAAAACATACCTCAGTTAAAGTTGATGTATGAATTGACACTTTGTTAATTTCCTTTCGTAATCTTCATTCTTTTGAAAGGAGCCGGGAAAGATTTTATATTATCTTACAAACCGATCATTTTTGTCGTGTACGTTTAATGATTTATTCTCGTAATCAAAACATGCTAAACAATATCTTTTTTATGGTCTGATAAATTTTGTCCGGATTTTTTTAGTCGCGAGTGTATATTTAGTTACTCTCTCAATATTTTCTATGACTTTTTTGTTGCATCATATTTCGTTTCGTGTGCAAACGTGAAAGTTAATGTTTCCTTATTAATTTTATTCGAAATATTGTTCGTGAAAACGATTGTTCTGTGGTATTGACTTTCTTAGAGATTTATTTCTTTTTAATAAATTCTGTGCGGTTACTCATTTATGATTTATTTGTTTTAAAAAAGCTCTTGGCGAATGTACTTCGAAATGCATTCTGAAATAGTAAAAACTCGAATGCAAGTAAAAAAAATGGTTATTTATTTCCTTTCTCTCAGACTATCCTTGTATTATCCATTAAGCCATTAGATATAACTTAATTTGAAAGTATTTAATGGAGTGATATTATTAGATGCAAAATAAAGTAATCATATTGTTTTTTTTTATTAAGTTATTCTTTGCACGTTTTGTTCCATTTGTTTCAGGGCAGTGCTAAAGTAAAACGCTTAAGCCGCCTGTACACCGTAGATACAGGGTTGTTAATAGCAATTTTGTTGACAAATCTTGAAAACCTAGGCAAAAATGTTAGAATACGTCTATTATCAATATTAATATTTACGTTTATTTAATACGAGAAAAAATATCGAAGAAATGTTACTAAACATGTTGATACAATCTTTGTTAAGAACATTTTTTGTTCATTAACGTGTTAATACAATGTTTGTGACTTTGTGGTTACGTGGTTATTAAGTATAGTACAGTTGTTTTGAGATCGTTCCGGAATGGCTGGCGAACCAAATCTTTTTACCAAGTCTTAAAATAAAAATTTTGCATTAGAAACCGTTGCGCATGGGTCAGGTGTACTGTAAGTCATTAAAAACTCTAAGTGGAATGTGGTGCATACTGTTTAACATTTAGGTTTGATGTTTGGTACTTTTTTGTCGTGAGTTTCATTTGTTTTTTGCAACAGTTATTTAGCTGATGCCGCCGTCTTGGATTTTCTTAAGGGCAACTGCATCTTTTGAGAGCTGTCTGCTTCAGAAATTCGGAAAGGCAAAACATGAGGTTATTTATTCTAAAATAATGAAAACAAAAAAAAATCTAACGATTTTAAATGCACAATTCTTTTGTTTGAAAACCGCACGAAAATGTTTAAATAAGTAGCCGAAAATGTTCCAGGTCAAGCAAGATTGAATGAGAAATTATGTTTGTTAACTGACATCGCGTTTAGAAAAAAATTCTTGAGTGTAAATAATCTGAATAGAAAAGATACTAAGTATTAAAAATAATTTTTAAAAGGCTAAAAAAAAAAATAACAAATACATTCATTTTTGTTTACCGAAATTTTATAAACGTTATTTTATTAACATTTAGCCATTCCAAATAGCAAACCTCTTACACTTCATTCCATTTGTAGCAATGTTTTTTTTACGCAGTCTGTATAATACAGAGTTCATTTACATCTTTCCCTAGCAAAATTTGTTTTTCTTATGATAGCTTCTATAAACCAGGGAAGTAATTGATTTAGTGTTCGGAACTTGAAATAATTTGATCTTTGAAATGTGACATTTGATACTTGCCGCCAACAAAGTGCACGTTCACAGGTAAGACAGGTAACATCTAAGGAGCGTTCATGTAAATTCAGAGATGTCCACATAAAATAGTTTTGAGAAAAAGGTGGTTGAATGATTTTCTTAGATGGACATATGAGTGAATTATCGATGTTTAGGCTTCAAGATAAGTATCGTTTTGCGTGGTTCTGAATAAAAGAATCGATAGAAACGGTTGAAAGTATTCCAAAACCACATAGAACAAAATTTTTCACAAAAGTGGGCAGGTCTGAATATGAATGAACGCTCCTCATCTGTCTGTTATTGTAATGGGAAAAAGTTCATGATGAAAACAATTTCTATAAAATCGAAATTTTCTTTATGAATATCAACAAACGTCAAGAAATCCGTGGTTTCCAACGCAGGGCACGCGCTGTAGAGAGCGACAATTCCAGAATGAATTAATAGTAGTAGTAGTAGTAGTAGTAGTAGTAGTAGTAGTTTAGTCATTCATAAAATATCAGTAATGTAGAATGATACAAGACATAACAACATCTTAATTACAGAATCATAGAACATATTAAAATATAGAAAGCAAAAAAACGTTATATTTAAAGGTTGATACTGATTGAAGCGCTTCTATGACGCTAATCTGAGAGGAATTCATTAATTAATACACATTTAAAAATTAAAATCTGAGTGTACGCAGCAGTTACCAGATGAAATGGAGATGAGAAAAGCCCCTTAAGAGAGAAGAGTGGTGAGACACAAGCTAAATCTTTTCTGATTCCAAATACTAGGGAAAGGATACTTGGCGGGAAGTAATAGAGATCTCATGAAATTGGTTAGTTAATTTCCTATTGATTTGTTCTTCTGTAATTCAGCTGTACCTTTGGTTCTTTTATTTTTCTCTGTCATGGGTGCCCTGTTCTTTGGAAGCTTTGGAAGTCAAGAACCCTTAAGGCTCCCTCCACGTGAATAGGACTTTTAGATTATGCCCCGGGGATGAGGATTTTAGAGATGCTTCGATGAGGCGTAGCCAAAAAAATGGGAACTGTTGCTCTAAATCATAGTTTCTCGACCTGGGAGTCGCGACTCCCAAGGTGGTCGCAATAATATTAAAAAGTGGTCGTGAAAATAGCCTAAACAATTATGAAATCATTTTATAAGCAATAATCGTACCCGTCGCTATAAACGCAGTGACATAAAATTACAGGAAGGGGTCGCAAAATATTTATTTTATTTATATTTAATATTTGAGGGGTCGCGGAGCTAAGAAGGTTGACAAACGCTGCTGTAAGTGATCCAGTGGGTCGTTCTAGAACCCTCTGGTCACGGATTCGTCGTCACTAGTCTTGATCAAAGAGTGTTCACATCTTACATGTTCGCGGAGCTAAGAAGGTTGACAATCGCTGCTATAAGTGATCCAGTGGGTCACTCTAGAATCCTCTGGTCACGGATTCATCATCACTGGTCTTGACCAAAGAGTGTTCACATCATATACAGGGTTGGTGTAAATGATTCTATGGGCATACCAGAAGTTGTGATCGATTGTAGAATTATTGCATTTCTGACAGCTGTTTGTCAGTTTGACAGGTATAATTGGTTTTTAAAAAGTAGTTGCATAGCCGAGATAGTAGAGTCGCAATGACTTGAACGCTTGCTCGGGAAACTAAGGTCCGTTGCACATGAATAAGGTCACTCAAAATAATAAGGGTTTTGAGCTCTGTTGGAAGTTTTGTTAGAAACCGATGTTGCCATAGTAACGAGTGTTTGTGAAAACATTTGTCACTTTAATAATTTTCAATGGGCGTTTACGGAAAGTCCAATCCGATTAACCCGAGTAGAAAAGAGTGAGAGAGACCGCATGGGTGACGTGCGTGGAAGAGTGAGAAAAATAATGATCGGATTAATCGGATTGGAATTTCCGTAAACGCCTGAAGTTAAGCCTGTTTTTGACATATTGCTTTATTAAATAAAATTTTACCGTTTCAAATGAATAAAGTTACTTTGACATTTTAAAGTTTATCTGAGTTTAATATACTTCAAAGATGTTTTAAATAAAATTTAACTTAATTTTTGTGTTAAAAGTAATGAGACGTGGAAAAGTGCTGACTGTTGTACAAAGAACTACAATTTTGGCATACAAAAACGTTGATCTTTCTGTTCGTGAAATAGCGCGTCGATTGAGCCGATCGTGTGCGTCATACAGAGTTTTTTGAAGAATCGAAACGCTTACAGTACCAGAAAAAAGGAAACTTTCAATTCGTGATAAATGACGTATCGTAAACGCAGTCTCCAACAGTACCGTGAGTTGCAACAAAATAAAAGCCGATCTCGATTTGCCTGTATCAAAAACAATTGTTTGGAGAGTCGTAAACGAAGATCCAAATACCAAACGCAGGAAAATGCATGTTGTTCCTCGACTTCTACCACATCATATTGAAGTGCGGTTG
The DNA here is from genome assembly GCA_036172665.1 of Prosopocoilus inquinatus. Taxonomy (NCBI): domain Eukaryota; kingdom Metazoa; phylum Arthropoda; class Insecta; order Coleoptera; family Lucanidae; genus Prosopocoilus; species Prosopocoilus inquinatus. Next base: position 52,264,717 of record CM069870.1, read on the forward strand.
AATTTTGCCAGATATAACGTGACCCGCAACTGGAAACTTGTAAGAAATGTGTTTAGGTAATTTAATCTAGACGGGCAAGATGGTTTCTCACATTACTGGAGAGATTTACGCAAAGAACCGCGGTTTTTCTCCAAGTGAGAAATTGACTTGGGCAGCCTTTGGTAGTGTTGGGAAGTTGGAAATGCAGTCCGTTTCTTCTAAAATGAACAGCTCCGAATACGTAGAAGTGCTTCAGAAAAGTTTGACACCATTTTTAAAACGTCCACAACGTCTGAACTTCACTTATCAACATGACAATGCAAGAATTCACACTAGTCGCGAAACAAAGGCATGGTTGAATGCGCGTAGAATCGATGTTCTTGACTGGTCCTCATGTTCACTCGATATAAATCCCATGGAAAATCTTTGGGCAATCGTTGTTCGTCGTATTTACACTGACAGTACACAGTATAACAATGTAAATGATCTAAATAGAGCCATTTTGAATGCTTGGAATAACATAAATGAAATTGCCATATTAAACAATTTGGTAAACAGTATGAACAGTCCCGTTTTTCAACTAATTCAACGTTTAGGTAAATTAATTAATTATTAAATGTTAATGTCTTATATCTTGTTCATCGTTCTTATTTAATAAATCTTAAAATACGATGGTGACCTTATTCATTTGAAACGGCCAAATTTTATTTTTCCTAAGTAACAACTCAAAGTAAGCTATACTTTCAAATTTACGATGGCAACAAATGTTTTCGTAAATACACATTATGACGGGAACAACGATTTGCAACAAAACATTGAATGTAGTTCGGAAACCTTAAAGTTTTGGGTGACCTTATTCATCTGCAACGGACTTTATTAGGCGTGGGTTCGGATATCTTCTTGAGAGCAAGTCAATCCCAGCAAAATAACTGATTTTTTACATATTAGATAGAATTTTTATATATCAGTTTGTGTTCGGATTCACATCTCATTCGAACTAGGTTTTCTGTGTTTTCCCAGTTTGTAAGGTCAATGCCAAAGGAGTTACAAACATCTGTAAATTGATCGCAGACATTACGGCCTATATTAATAACTAGCCAACACACCTTCGCGACAAGCTGAATATACTTGAGGTGTAACAACATGGTGATAAGCAGGGAAAAGAATTCGGCCCACTTAGTGTTGGACACTGTTTACACCGAATGTACTATTTAGTCCTTCCGCGGCTATGATGCGTTTAAATTGCTATTGAGTGCGAGGAGAGAGGATGTTCGCAAATCGTAGAAATTACTCTGGGCGGCACTAATACAGTTCGAATACTAAATTTTCGTACTGCTCGCGAAATGAGTGGACCGATTTCTTATCCCTGATGATAAGGAAAAAGGAAACAAACATCACCGAACTCTTTGAAGCCATGGCAATAGTAAACGAAAATGTTCGTTATATTCCCAGTTCCTAGTATTTACGTTCCTGTATTGAATTATTTTTTAATTTATCTTTATTTTGATTAAAGAAATTATTATTAGGAAACTGTTTTATAAGTACTTTTGTCAGAAATCTTAACTGAAAGCAAACTGTATGAAGAAGATATACTAATTTGAAATAATGTGTATTCTAAGGTAGGTTTTCTCGTAACTGTATTCTAACGTAAAGTACTTGGCTTGGGTATACAAGGTGATTCATAAACTTATTTACAAACTTTGACAAATGAAAGTGGATGTAAATTTATGGAGAAACCACATTGTCAACGTGGATCCGATTTGCTTTTGTTTAGAGATTACAGCGGCATTTAAAAACAAAAGTTGTTAGACGGTATCATAGTGCTTTATTTTTTAAACAACATAAAAGAGTACTCATTGATGTATGGATTGACTAACAGAGAAACGGACGCTTATTGAATATACGTTTTCTTTTACAAAATTATAAAATGTTTTAATTTATGTGGATAATAACTATTCAGTATAGAAACGGGATGTCAGAATTAGCTAAGAAGACGATTACAAAAATTTAATTTGAGAAACTGACAGAAACTGTAAAAAAAAATTATTAGAAGTAAAAATAAAATAGTTTAATCAGCCACATTCTAATATCACGTCTGCTGATGAAACCCGAAATATGGCTGAAACAGCTGTATAAAAGCTGCTTAAGGGATTCACTGCATTCAAAAACGATTTGCAACAATATTTTATAAAAATTAAAGTTGATTGTCTTAATGAACCTTCGCAGTTGGTGCGTACGTACTTCGCGTACTAAAATTACTTCATTTAACAACAGTGAAGCAATCGAATGAAATCAAATTTGTTAAAAAATTTGAGGACTTCAAATTCTTCTTAAAGAAGGGTTTAACCTGAAGGATTCCGCGGCCATCGTTCATGGTCGAATTATTGGCTTTCGGTTGGAACCGCGTGTCTCGGATTTCTTCTGCTGCCGACGTTTCATTCTTCATTGCAGAAGAACTTCTTCAGGGCGGCTGCTGCTGCTGGTGGTCTTAAAGCACTAAGACCACCAGAAACTCGTCCAACATGTGGTGCGGTATTATGTGATTCATTAAAATTAACCCATTTCCTGTTCATATATAATTGAAGCGATTAAAATCGCTGTTATAAAATACTTCAGGGTGGCCGATATTTTTTGCTGGTCAATGTAGTAATTCTCTTGATGTTGATTATAAATATTTACCTACTTATGTACTATCAATTAGCGATAGAATTGTAACGATCCTTTTACCAAATGTATATGAGACGCAAGCGACCTGAAATCACTTCATTTTTTTCTGTTATGCCTCTGGTGCAATTTCACCTGAAGGCTATTTTACATTAAACCTAATTTACGTTACGAGAAAATAGTACCGAAAGATATTAGCAGAGAAATGTTATGAAACGGATACCAATACATCTGTTTCTGTACGATTTTATGGTACCGTAATTTGTTTGACTAAAATTTGATAACCTTTCTCTGGTATTGTTTTACATGATAATGTAAGACGGGCTTTAGAAATTAAATTATTCCTTTTACAGTTGATTTGCATTGTTACGCGTTCACTATACTTTCCTTGATTTTGAAGTGTCTTTGAGTATGACGCCTAAGTTTAAAAGTTTAAATACTGCCCCGTAACATAAAATCAATTCGTTTTCTTCATATAATTGACAGGGAGAAACTTGGAAGTAGCACATTGTATTACACCTTAATGCAAGTAATACAAATTGTGGAACATCTTTATTTGTTTCCCGAAGAAAATTTTTGGTTTTCTTTTGCGTATTGCCTTCTGACACTACTTTGGACAATTTTCGTGCATAATTGCTTTAACCTTTTTTTGTTGCATAAATAGGCAGAAATGTACGTTTTTGTGCAATTTACCTTGACTAGCGGATGTCGCATAAGTTTTGGGAAAAAATAATTAAATTCTTTAAAATAACTATAACGTAACGTAACGTAACGTATCTAAGTTTTATTAAATCTACATTTAAAATAATGACAAAGAACCATGGTCTTCAATGGTACGCAGTTTTTGTCTAACTTGCCCTATCAGGGTTTGGACGATATTTATATCAATTTTTCTTATCTTTTGATATATTCTTTGTCTTAGTTGAACTTCATTTTGAGTTTCCCATCCATTATCGTATCTTTTTCTGGTCAGTAGTCCCCAAAAATGTTCGATGGGTAGGGCAATGGGGTCGAGCAGTTTTTGTCACAAAGGGTACATTTTCAGCTTCTATTTATATTCTTGCATAATGGCAAGTTGGTAAGTCTGGCCAAAACATTACATCATCACGTGGATGAGCCGTAAATTGGAACAACTTCAGCCAGCAGATGTCTCTCGGTATGAACATCGGCATTAACAGCTTCACCCCTCACATACCCAACATAAAATCATGAAACTCCTCTCTTCGATATAGCACACCAAACTAAAATTTTATCTTCAATTTTTTTTTTGGCTTTGTACTTAACAGTACGTGGACAATTTTCTACATTATTTGTATAAAAACCATCATTTCCTTTCATTTTTAAGTGAGAGAATGTGAAATACCTTTCATTGTCCATTATGATCATTTTATTCTTTGCAAAATAAATTCGGCGTAATCTACGACGACAAATTGGAATTCTTCGTAAGTGATCCTCTATGTACCGTGGACGTTTACGACTTTTACGGTACTTGAAGTTCTTTTCTGCAATACCCTTCTTACAGTTTCATGAGAAACATTTAATCTTTCGGATAATTTTCGATATGATGTTCCAACTCGGTCTTCTGCACTTTTACAGATTCGGTTGGCACGATTTTCGGTCAGCATCTTCACACCATTTTTTGGTAAATTGAGGCAAGGTATACCTTGTTTTCATTCCAGTTTGCTTTTGCGGAAGCTCATGTCTGCAACGTTTGAAACTACACCTACAATAATGATAAACTGCAAAGGTGAATGCTCTTTTTCAAAGCTAAATGTAATTTAAAACGAGCAAGAAATACTATGTTCCAAGAAAGATTAAAAATGTAGTTTTGCTACTGATGAAGGATGAGTATCGTCAAAGGAATTGACCTTGAGAAAGTAATTGACGTTTCAGAAATCAAGAAAAAAGCCACTTGTATCGATGTAGATTTTATTGAGTTTTTTAGACTGCCCTTTTCGGTATTAACAAATGTCTTAATGTGTCCGATTTTGTCCTTCGAAATTCTATAGTTTATGTGGGTATGCTTTTTCACTTTTTTTTAATTGTTACTCTGCGTCCAATAATATATATTTATGTTTTCCAGCTCCCTTTTATTATCAGATAATTATGTGTCTGTCTGTATGCAGTATGTCTCTGGGTTGAGTTTACAAGAGGAGAAAACAAGTTTACTTTTTATTTAAGGATTTTTTTGCTTGATTTATAACGAAACTATGTCTAATTAAAACTTCAACCTTAATCCAGGGTATTCTTAAAACAAGAGAAAAACAGCTACAGTCAACAACATTAAAAAAATGTTTTGAATGTCAGAGGCATTTTTCTTTGTTGATTTATAACAACCCAGACCAGCTGAATTGATATGATGCCATATACGGCCAGTCCAACGAGCATTAAAAAATGTTTTTGGAAAAAATTAAAAGCGGGTGTCAAGTGACGTCCTAAAATTCAAAACTAGTGTCAAAATAAGCGTCGGTATCGTAACCATGGTAACATCTAATTAATGATTGTTTGAGGGCGCTAGAAGCTATATCTTGCTTTACTGGAACAACTTTTTAGACGAATTGGACTGGCCGTGTATGACATATCAATTCGGCTGGCCGTGATAACAAAGAATTCTGTAATTAAGAATTTTCACCGTAAGGTTTGTCCAACATCATTCTCTACTCTGACTAAATTGCAAATTTGGTAATTGGATTGACAAAAATGGTCCGGTTTTATGAATGTTAAAGACCCAAATTAATACATACTAATTTGTTTTTTTTTTCTTCCATATTAAGAACATTCTGTGTAAAGGGTAAAATTTTAATTACAGAATATGTTCATTGTAAACAATTAATTTTTCAAAAAAATTGTTACAAATCGTTTTTAATTGCAGTGAAATCCTCGAGCAGCCTCTGTACAGCTGTGTCAACCCCATTTGGGGCTTCTTCAGTAGGAATTTCGAGCTACGTTTCTGCTGAAGAAGTTCCAAATAGGACTGAAACAGGTCTATAGAGGCTGCTCGAGGTTTTCACTGCAATCAAAAACGATATGACAATTTTTTTAAAAACTTTCATTATGCTTTGACAGCAAGCATGGCCGCCTTGCATGGGGTAAACTTATTATGTAGCAAACCCGCTTCAATTCGTCTATCCTACTGCTATGTCAGGTCAAAAAGCGATCGTAGGATGTCGCTGTTTTGTCTATTCAATTAATTTAACCCTTGGTTTTTTTTTTATAAAGTTAAAATTTAGCTAGTTTTTCCCTACTGTAAACTCAATCTGGGGACTTGTTGTATATAGGTGTCATAAATATTCAAAAATTATTTCCACACATAATAGTTATAAGTACCTTTCTATAAGGATGATGTGAAGGGTTAATAAACATTATTAGCTTTCGTTAAGGGGGGACCCCCATAACCAAAAGCGCCAGGGCCACCACATGTCTTAAGACGGCACTGTGGGCACACGCCCAACCAGGTTGTAAATGCTTTTTCGAATTTCACAGAACATTTTAATAAGAATGTTTTAAACTATGTATTATTAAAACGTGTTATGACCGAAAATTTATAGAAAAATTGTTTTCAATCTTTAAATGGTCAACATCGCACGAACACTCAACGTTTCACTATCGTTCGTATCGTTCGTTCGTGCAATTTTCAGTGTCCCTTTAAAGGTTGAAAACAATTTTTATACATTTTCCACCGGACAAGAAACGACTTCAATAAAAAATTTATAATTGTCGACTCTTGTCCGATGAAATATGTGAGAGATAATAGTTTTTAAACTTTAAAAGGGACACTGTGAAATCGCAAGAACACTCTACGTTTCGCTATCGCTTTATAGTTTCGTCAGGAGTGACAAAATGTAAATAAACAAGTTACCAAGAGAAACGAAAAGATAACGTGATTTTAAATTAAAATACGAGTTGTTCGGATAAACATAAAGGTAATAATAACTAAATTAGAACTAAATTAAGGTTTCTGTTTCTTGTTTCTCTTGAGTTATATTTTATTAAAAACACGAAAAACAAAAACAAACACACAAATAGTAAAATATAAACAAAATCGGACATGTATCAAACTAGATTTGCGTGCACTCATATTTAATAAAAACAAAAAGCTTTTGCCAGATCGGTCGCGATGGGTGCTACATTTCTCAAACGGAATTTTGCAAAATAAAGTGAATATGAAATTCTTTACGCGGGCGAAACTATTTAAAGGTTTGAAAGTTCGTTAATATTTAATAAGAACAAAAAAGAATGTCGACACTGTATTGAAGCCAGCCTACTGACACTAGGGTACGCGCAAGGATAATAACAAAAATGGCAGTTTCTCCTGTTAATTATAAGAAATAAACCCAACAAAGTATACAGGATGTTCATGAGAAGCCACTACAATAGCTAACTTTCTTATTTGTATTTTTACGAAGTAACTTTAATTAGAAAAGTTTTACGACCTTTCCTCCTCGTTTTTATGGTACTTTCGGAAAAACAAATGACAATCAGGTTTTCGAGATTTCCAATTGTTTTCAACTTTTTTAAATGGAACATAATATTTTTTATCAGCTTATCGTATTCAGGATACCAAATTAAGTACTTCTCTAAAATATTCTCCTCCTATCTTCTATTTTATAAATTATTTGGTAAATAATGGTATCAGACATTTTAACATGTTGCGCTTTCAATATTTGATACAAGGGTTTTTAGTTTGAACTAAATTTAAACAAATTTTGAATCATGACAGTTCACAAAGGTCTGACAGTTTGTACACACTTCCTTTATTCTCTTGTTTTGAAGCACACCATATTGTATTCGTGAATAAAAAGACTATCGTAACGATACACTTCTTCCCGCGAATATCAAGAATTATTTATGAAATATTCAGTTTTAAGAAATATTATTTCACCGACATACTTAGTTTGATATCCTGAATGCGATGCCATGATCAACAATGTAATGTTCCATTTAAAAAAGTTGAAAACAATTGAAAATCTCGAAAACCTGATAGTCATTTGTTTTTCCAAAGGTACCATAAAATCTAGCAGGGAAGGTCCTGAAACTTTTCTAATTTAAGCTACTTCGTGAAACTTCAAATAAAAAAAGTTAACTATTGTAGCCATTTCCCGTGTACACCAAGATTTTATTACTAAATCATTTATAATTGTAGGCTTTGGAAGATGATATTATAGAGACATAATTAATTTGACATCCTGAACGCGATACAATGATAAAAAACCTAACATTCCAAACTTTTTTTGGAAGTACCATTGGAAATACCATAAAATCGAAGAGGAAAGGTCCTAAAACTTTCCTAATTTCAGTTACTTCATAAAAATACAAATAAGAAAGTTAGCTATTGTAGCAGCTTTCCAAGAACACCCTGTATATTTTTTGAAAACAGAAAAAAATCTCTATTTAATGAGGGCATTGTCTACTATGATTTCCATTAAAAAAAAAAAACAACTGTTATATCTCGAAAATTTAAGTAAATATTAAAAAATCAACTACACCACTGAATTGTATTCCAAACAGTGTCCCAATAATTTTCAAGCAGTTTTTTTAATATATCTAGAAATAAACGAGATATGACCAAGAAACGAAAAGTCGAAAATGGATATTTTTGCCTATAACTTGAAAACAAAAGAAGAACTTTTGTTTACACTATTGACTTAATCTCCAAAAAAGAGATCCAGACTTCGCCACTAGTTTTTTTCTGTCTCTTATAGTTACGGAGATGCCCATAAGAGTCATCGAAATTAATCCAGACTGTACAAGAATTCTCTTGCACTGTAGAGAAGTTGGTTGCTCTAACAATAGCTTTTCTGCTACATTTTTTTCTAACCTTTCAATAATCTGATGCTAGAATATCGCACGTTTCGCTCATTAAAATGTACTGTTGCATTTCCTGTTTTACAGGGATTTTAAAACTGCACTTAATTGAAGCAGGAAGATAATTCTCTGTGAGTTGTTATTACAAAAAGGCAGCAGCGCTTACAAGAGGCTAGCCCGGGCGTGGTTCAACCTTAAAGCGGCTTGAAGAACGTGTTTGAATTATTCAACGCTAATCTTGCGCAAATTGAAGCAGCACAATTTAATTTTGCCGTATCGAAAGATTCACGAGCGAATTAAAAAAGAACGCTATTTGGAAGTCTAATAATAAAGTAACCCGTCCACGTCCGAGCAATATCAGGGATAATGCAATAAACCCTATGCGTTTTTACGGTGACGAAGGAAAGTGTACTTCTCCCTATACGCATTCTAAATTAGTGACTGACTCATATCATTTCAGGTTTGATGGTCGAGTTGTTAACTTGCTTCTTTAAAATACGTTTTTACTTCGGTAGTGCACTGTTGTTTAATGGCGGTGATTTAAATAGCGTCGTATTTTGTAAGTACGTTGATACGGACGAATTTCGCAAAGCGATCGATGAAACTTGCATTAGTAAAGCGTTTCACATCATTTTTAACAGATGTGTTCGAGTTAACGCGTTATATCACACAATGGGGCAGGTTGTGTATAAATAGATTCAAGGACGCGTGTTAATAATGAATTACTAATTAAATATTTTATTAGATACAGTACCGGAGGAAAACTTTTTCACCTACGATATTTGTGACCGAATTTATTTTTAGTGTGGCGTTAATAAAAACGTGTTAATTCGTCTCGGCCTGCTCGTTACGCGTTTTGTTGTTGATCAGTGCGAGTCTACTTGTGAAAAAAATAGATAGTGTAACTCTTTTAATTTCGCAATTAAAAGGCATTTCACATTGTTTTGTAGTCAATGTTCCGTGTACGAACGCTCGCTTTACTTTCTTTCATCACGGAATATCCTTCCTCGTCTATTAGCTGACCTGAAAAGGTTGACTCTAATTTTAAGAGGTATTCGATCGGTTTCAGAACTTGCTTTTCCTTGTTACAGATGTCAGCTGGATCTCAGATACAGATGGCACCGCAGTCAACTGTCAACACTACACAACCCGTTCATAGCCAAGACTCCAATATGAGTACAGGTATTCATTTGTTTGCATTTCGCCTTTGATAAAAAATTGTTTTAATACCTGCGTCATGCGCCGGAAGTTACCAAATATGTTCGTAAAGCCACAATTTTTTTGCCAAGATTATGCAAGTCAAGCCAATTTCGTCCTTAAAGTTTCTTCTTTTTGCAACGGTTACAGTTAATGCATTTATTACACCTCTCAAATTTGTTATGTCAACACAAATATGAAGAATGTCTCCCTGATGTTAACTAAATATTAAATTATTAGAATAAATCATATTACCCAAGGTCACTACTAACGCATACGAATGAGTTAAAAACTCTTTATTTATTGTTAACAAATGCAGATGATATATTTCGGTTGATTTTCAATTCTGTACATTATTGAAAACAACGCTTAAAAGAGACTTAAAAATAAATGTAATATAAGAACAAACCTGATACAAAATTCTCTGCAGCTTAAGGCTATTCTGACCCACCTAAAAAAAAACTGTTTTTCCATTTTTTCGGTATTAAATTGAACTTTTTGTTAATGTGCAATATGTCAAAATACGCGCCTTTTAAATCTCTATGGGGCTTAACTAATTTCCTTAACGAAAGAAATTATACCCCGCTGTAATTTTGAAAAACACCATTTTTCAATTTCTTTTTTCCTATTTTCGATGTCTAAATAAACACCAAATTAAAAGAAATTTATCACAGCAGTAAAGGATGCACAAAACTAATATTAACGCATATAAAATATAAATTATTTAAATATCGTTGTTAATGTTAATACTCGTATATTTCGATATTTAACAATTATTAGACCGAGAAAATGCACTTAAACGACATAGGGGCATATTCTGTAACTTTTTAACGGGCTGTTAAAATTTAGAGGCCCTTTAAAATTTAAAATACAGTTCCATGATTGGTTGTTACCGTAGCAACAATATTTAACAACCCTTTAAATTTAACGGTTTTGATACAGAATAGACCCCATAATGTACTTAAAACAGTGTACTAATAAGCGATATTAACAGTCATTTCAATTTTGATTAATTTACATTGCTCTTAAGTCGTTATTTAGTTCATAAGAGTTGTCGCTAGAAGCGCAAGTTCTGAACAGATTGTTGCCAGATGCAAAGTTTCCCTTTCCAGCGATAAATTATACTGCGTTCTATAAGAATTTTTCAGTTCTAAACAAAAATTTCTAAACTTGGCAACGCGGGTGTATGTTTGGTAGTGTGCACATTAAGCGCAAATTTCAAAGTGCAGACAGAGTTCGACTAGCTTTAAAAGAGACTTAACGTAAATGTAATATAAAGACAAACCTGATACCAAATTCTCTACAGCTTAAGCGGACATTAACACATAACTTAAAACAGTTGACATATATTCAGCAACTTATTCTATATTAGCTACTGAAAAATTCTTCCAACCTTTGCATGAAAAATTGCAAACGAAAGCAAACGGCGCGAAAGTTAAAGATTAAATTCTGAAATGTTAAAATTGAATAAAAACTTGTAAGATTAAATGATTTTTATTTTCATCCTAGTTAAAAAAAATGATTAGGTTATTCCAAAATAAATAGATCTTAGAAACACTGTGAAACCTCAAATGCTTTGGAAAGCACATGCTTCTCTTATACGCCACATGTTTTAAGAGACACAGTAAAGTTATAGACTTAATTAAGGATTTTGTTTTGGAGCTGTGTGAAATTAACTCCCGACTTTCTCCAAGGATTTTTTTTTTTTAGCTAAAACGACGCCAAATTGTTTGTAGAGTAATGTAGTGAAAGACTTCGTTTGTAGTAAAAAAATTAAGACTCTGTGGTAGATAAGTCGTCTCAAATAATGCCTATAGGATTGTAGTGAAGGAATTTTCGTAGTTATCCAGAAAAGAAAACGAAATTTCTATATTACAAACCTCCGCGCATTATTTAGAGACGGTTTACCGATTATAGAGACAGCCTCCCTTTGAAGGTGGTAATAATGCCACCCTTAACATTCAAGAGATTCTAACTTTTTTTTCTGGATAACTACAAACGAAAATTTCTTCACTGCAATCATCTATGCACTATTTAAAGGTTAGGTTTATCTTAGAAAAATTTTGTGCAAATCGTTTTTGATTGCAGTGAGAACCTCGAGCAGCCTCTGGACAGCTGTTTCAGCCCTGCTTGGGGCTTCTTCAGCAGAAACGTAGCTCGACATTCCCACTGCAGACCAAAAACGACTTGCCCAATTTATTCGCAAATGCGATGTAAGAGTGATGAACATATAAAATAGCGACATCTTACTATCGCTTTTTGACCTAACATTGCAGTAGGATAGACAAATTGAAGCGGGATTTGATCCTAATGAGTCCCCCATGCAAGGCGGCCATGCTTTCTGTCAAAGCATAATGAAAGATTTTAGAAAAATTTTGTGCAAATCTTTCATTATGCTTTGACAGCAAGCATGGCCGCCTTGCATGGGGGACTCATTAGGAGCAAATCCCGCTTCAATTTGTCTATCCTACTGCAATGTTAGGTCAAAAAGCGATAGTAAGATGTCGCTATTTTATATGTTAGGTTTATCAATTATAGAGGCAGCCCCCCAACGGGGGTAGAAATAATTAATATTCAAGCGGTTGAAACTCTCTTTCTGGATAACTACAAACGAAAATTCCTTCACTATAAATAATTTGGCATCGATTAGGTACCGGGTAGAAGTCAGTCCCCAATTAGGGTAACTGGCCATTCTGCCCCCCCCCCCCTCCCATAACTTTTTAATTTTTTTACTACAAAAGAAAATTCTTTCTCTGTATAATTCTACAAACAATTTGGCGTCATTTTGGCTAAAAAGAAATTTTGGAGAAAGTCTGGGGCCACCTTCACACAGCTTTGATTTGGGTCACCTTGATGTTTCGAAAAATGTTTCAGAAATTGCTGAAAATGATGAATGTGTGCATATAAAATAACCTATAAGGGTTTAGAAATGGGATAAGCGCTCAATACTCTTAATAATGAATAGCAAGTGGTTGGCATTAGGCTTTACCAAACCATAACCATTGAATTTAAATTATTTCTACGGAATTTTTATTGTACACTCATTCAACATCCTGTGAATAAGTTAGTGAAGACAGATTGCTGCCACTCTGATAATGTTTTTTGTCTTTTTTTTTAATATGTACAGAGTGTCACTAAATTCCGAGGACATGACTTAGGCCCGAATTTTTTTACCTCCTGATAAATTTATCTGCAGGTAATATCCTCGTCGATCAAATCAAATTATCAATACAATGGTTTCCAAGAATTATACCGGGTAGATAAAAACCGGGCACTAATCACAGGTTTCCAAGTTCAAAATGAGACGATTTAATTAATGCGATCCATTGCAAAGAAACAGAAACTACCTCTAAATGTGAGTTACCTTTCTGCAGGACTTCTTTTGTTAGAAGAAAAAATATTTTTTTCAAGAATTTTGAAGTAAAATACTGACTTACAAAGCAAATTTGGTTTTATATAAAATGTGTTCAATAAAATCCGTTATCAAGAAAGCTCTGAATTTGCTTTTATTTTTTTGACGGAATGCTAAGCTACAACGTGCCATCAGAAAATAAAAGCAAGTTGAGAGGCTTCTTAATAACGGATTTTATCGAACGCATTTTATAAGTTTGGCTCAAACGTCTTATTCTGAGGCCAGTAACCTGTGGCAAACAGAATGACGTGTTCTTCATGGCTTTGTATACAGTATTTCTCCGGATTGAGTTTACAAGAGAGAAAACAATAATTTTACAGAAAAATGTCGGAAGAGAAAATAATTTTAGTTTAATTAATACGGTGTGTTCCTAAAACTGAAAAAATCAAACTATTCAATTGATCCACCGCCCCTTTCAGCACATACTTCATGACTATGTCGTCAATCAAATCGTTTTAAGCATTCCTCTGTTACAAGAAAAAAAATTGTTTTAAGAACTTTTTTTATAAATAAGTTGGGCTCAAACGTTTTATTTTGAGGCCAGTAATCTGTGGCAAACAGCATGACTCGTTCTTCGTGGCTTTGTATAGGTACAGAATGTCCCCGAATTGAGTTTACAAGAGAGAAAACAATAATTTTACAAGAAATTTCGAATGGGAAAGTAATTTTAGTTTCATTAATACAGTGTGTTTTTAAAACTGAAAAATGAAACTATTCAATGGATTCACCACCTCTTTCCGTACATAATTCAGGACTACGTCATGGCTCCTTTTAACTGTTACGGATCTCCTGAAAAGTTAAAAGATACAATAAAACATTTTATCCGATCTTTTACTATTTCCACAGTATTAGGTCATTGTTCCCTACAAATAATTTATTTTAAACGCCCCGCTAATAAAAATCTCAGATTGTCAGGCCATAAAATTAAATCATTTCTGCCAATCCAGTTATCAGTTATCAGTTATAGATGCTTTCTTTCGCATAAAAGGTTGAATCGTGTTTCGAATAGTTTGGATCTGAACTCTGTAGTTACTGTAACGAAACACCTGACTTGAATTTTTAATTGACATTTCATTTGTAAATAACCGTAACTCAATCCAAACAAGTTTTAAAAATAAAGAGATTCAAAGTAAAGAATGTCTGTTTTTGAATTAACACACGTTTGGATCACGATTTTGTGAGCGAAAGAAAGCACCTTATGTTGAAAATACGCTGAAGTGATCGCCTTTTCAAGAAAAGTATTGATTGATCTTTTACTGAATCCGATCTATCACAGCAGCAGCAGCATCTTCATTATGCACCACTTTTTCTTGTAATTGAGTACGAGACCAGTTTAAAAAAAAAAAATTGGCGTTGCTTTACCACCCACGTGGAAAACATTAACACCAGGAAACGTTTCATTAAATTCTTCTGTTGTATGGGGGGGGGGGGGGGGAGGATAACTTTTATCTTTCGTATCATAACATGTTATTAAATAGATTGTTTCTGGTAACATTAATATTTTTGGCAAGAAAATTCACTCTTTCCAATTTTATCTGGCGTTAATTTGTTTGACGTTTTTCAGCCAAAACCAACTATTATAAAAGTTTATAAAAGTGTTGTAGTTACGAGAAAAATAACGAAATAAAAGAAATATTTTTTTAAGAACACACTGCGTAATGTTGATTTTCGTACAGATGTGTTCATCAAAACAGTTTTTCCCTTTTTTACACTCCATCCGAGGACACTGAATAAAAACACAAACTTATAAAAAAAATACAATAAATAACGTAAATATTCAGCGTCCAAAAATAAGCAGACCCATTTTAAATTGATAGTAAGACGGTAACACTGGTAATAATATGGTGCCAATGTAAATATTATTGTGCCTAAAACTTCACAGTGTCCGCCAAAAAATATTCACTTACACTAACCTAAAAATTCCTTGTTTTATATTAGAACGAAAACAAATCCTTTTATTGGCGACATTGCTAAGTGTAAAATTTTAAAAATCATCATGGTGTAAATGGTTTATAATTTTTATTTGAATATTATTTGAAAATGTCCCTGTAATTAACAAGTACGGTTGGGAAACAAATGGTCATTTTAGTTGGTAGTTTCAGATTTTATGTTGACTGATTAATTTAGGATTTGTGCCTGACTGAGACGTAAGTTTAAAATATAGTTTTAAGTTTTATTTTTATAATCTGCATTTCAAAAGCCAAATTTGGTATGATTTAAATACCTTTCAAAAACCACAAATATGTGTACAGTTAGCGAAAAGATAAAAGCAAGGTTTCAGAAACGAAAACTGAAATTCCGAGAGTTTTTTTTATAGCGCAAATTGAAAATCAAGTAGTCCCGTGACTGTACTTTCTCAGTAACTCACTAAATTAGAATGAATAAAAAAAAGAGTGTTGGTGTTCCATAAACATAAATGAGACGAGCTTACGAGGTCGAAAAAATGGCGAATCTTTATCAAGTAAGATACATGTCAATCAAATCTAGAGACCCTAATATTTCTTATTACTTTTAAATGTATATCAAGTATTATTAAGTCCTTCAATTTCATAGAATGCTGTAAAATTTTTGTCAGTAACGTGTGGTGTACTCGTAATGTTGTAGGTTGAACGCGCTTTTCTTGACCGTTTCGACATAACCTAACTTTTTTCGCCTGGAAGCCCTAATTTTTTTTCTTAACTTGGCTGATTATTTTTTCAATTAATTTTTCAAGACTAAAATTATGTTTATGATTAGGTAAGCTTTCCTGAAAGCGCTTTAACTTTGATTAAATAGAATATATGTAACAAGAGAAATATCCGTTGTTATACCGGGTGTCCCGCGCCATGTGCTCACCCTTCTAGAATCTTAATTTATTAATCGATTAACCTTAATTTTTGGAGACAATAAATTAAACAAGAAATGGAATATTTCGACATAGTGCTAGTCCGGTTTCGCTGGAAGTGATATCAACTTTCTTATTTTGTTTATTATTTTTCTTATAATGCTATCAAGTGTTTCGAGAAAATCACTGCTTTGATGATATTTTGATTTTTAACATTTTTACAGTATTTGAAACTTTCATTAGACCGTAACTCACTTTTTTTAATAGAAACTACTCATATGTTTCTTAGCTTAGTTCAACAGAACATTTCTTTCTGAGTACGTTGATACCAAATACATCATATTTTCTTTGAAAGTCATTTGAAATAAAGGGAGTGTAAAATTTCAATAAGACATGCTCTAATTTAAATTATTTTCAAAGAAAATATGACGGATTTGGAATCAGCGTACTCAGAAAAAAATATTCTGTTGAACTAAGCTAAGAAACTTATGATGTTCTATCGAAAAGATGAGTTAAGACTTAATAAAAATTTCCAATCTGTAAAAATGTTAAAAGTCAAAATACCATCAAAGGAGTGATTATTATGAAATGTGATTCATAGCTTTCTGAATTGAAAAATAAAAAAGGTGTTTTTTTTTCGATTTCATGGAAACTAAAATTAACAATTGATACGTATTCGGACTCAATGATCCGTAAAATTCAAATATGTAAAAATATGCAGGGTATTCCATTTAAAACGGGAAAGTTTATATCACTTCCGGCGAAACCGGAAGTCCTATGACGACTAGCAGTATGTCAAAAAATTACATTTTTTGTTTAATTTATTGTCTCCAAAATTCAGGTTAATCGATTAACAAATAAAGATTCTAGAAGGGTAAGCACATGGCGCGGGACACCCGGTATGTAAAAAGCCAGAAAGTCATTTTTAAAATTTTTAATTGAAGTGAGCCATGATTTTCATGAAGGCTGTTGGCAATTCTGATTGGACAACTAAAATTTTGATTTAAATCATCAAATTGTCAGATAATTCGAATTGAATTAGTTAAGGCCTGGTTCATTCATTAAAACTTACTTAAACTGTTAGTTTATAAAAGTCATGGCTTGTTCCAATTTAAAATTTTAAAAATGACCCGTTACGTCACAGCCGAAAATTAAAAAAGAACAGATCGTTCAAATGATTCTAAAACTATTGCACAAAAGTTATGTGATTTAACATTTTCAAATATTAAGTTTTATCATACGGAGCTTTTCCGGTTTTAAATTTTTAATACGAATTGACAGATCTCTACAGTTATGGATTTTCTTCAACATATAAAATGCAGATTTCGTCATTAAGGTCCAATTTCTTCGTCTATCCTCGGAACCTATTATCGATACAATGGTTTCCAAGTATTTATCCTGGCGGATAAATTTATCAGGAGGTGAAGAAGTCGGGCATTAGAAAATCATTTTATTTTCACTATTTCGTAGAATCATTTGTTACTCAAAGATGAATACATATCAGCATGGTTCAAGAATCTTTTCTCTTTCAAAAGAAATACTTTTATTTCGTTCCTATTCTCTTATTGCAGGCAGGTTTTAAGAACCATAATCATAAGCGCAATTGTAAGCGTTGGAATCCTTTTTCCTTAGATTTTAAACTACTGTACACGAATGAAGCGAAACAATTTCGCTGTTGACCGATTGATTGATTAAATAGCATTCGAATCATTCATTACAAACCAGTGGTATTTCAATAAAACATTTTCGATTTTCACTTGGCTCAAATACAGGTTTTTCTTTAGTTCAAATGTTCTTTTTGAGAAAAACAGATTTTTAATTCTATTTTTTATTTACCGCAATCTTAATTTTTACTTCTTATCGATCAATTAACTCATACCACCTTCAAAAGTGCTTTTTTTATTTTGTAAAACCTAGCTGTTACCATTTGTAGTTAAAATATTGGGCTCAAAATTATTTACCATCATCTTGATTTTCGCTTGTCAAAAATTCAATATCGTTAAATCACTTACTTCAGGAAGATTCTCGACATCGTTCAGGAATCTTTCTCATTTCCAAAACGCACAGTATCATTTCTTTATTAGACCAATTTTCAAGAAAGCTTTCATTGTTAGTTAAGAGATGGCGCGCAAAATCATTCACCGCCATATTGATTTCAACTTTCAACTCAAAAATTCAATTTCATTAAATCACTTCTTTCAGACTAACTAATCTGTATCATTAAAGAATCCTTTTCATTTGCAGAAAGCACATTTTTATTTTGTTTTTTTTTTTAATTCACAATTAGTCAAAATCAATCACCACTATTCTAGTTTTCGCTTATCAAAAATTCAATTCACTCCTAATTCTTTCCACTTCTAAAGGTGCTTTCATACTCAAGTTTTTGAGTTGCTCACTTTAAAAATTCTTGCAGGGTTTCAAATGGGCCTTAAGATTCTTTCACATTCGTAAAGTTTTCGAGTTGCGCAACTTTAAAATGACGCAAATTTTATATGTACAAATAAAACTCAGTGTTAATTGGGAAACTTGATTATTTTCAAATAATTTCATAATAACAGAGAATAAGTACCGTTAAAATTAATGCGCAACTCAGTATTTTCCAACTTGTTGGGAAGTAAAGTAGCAGTAACTTTTGTTTATGTGCAAGTTTTAGGATTTTAAAACATACTGTAGAAAATGTACTCAGGTTGAAAAGTTGCCTGAGGTTCAAAATCATTCTCAACAATTTCGAAAATTTAAATTTTTTGGATTCACTCACTTCATGACGTGCGTCTGTAACGTTCAGAAATAAATTAAACGTAAAAATTAACTTTCTGACATTTACTTCCGGTTTCGTCGGAAGCAATCTCAACATATTTATTTTAAAGAGAATATTCTGTAATAATGTTACATGGTTTGAATCCAGTGATTAATACTAATCCCAATATTCATTATTTATTAATTTTTAATTCCAAGTAAAAAGAAATATTTGGACTCGTAATGATTGGTTTTTAGTTCCAAAAACCAAACAAACACCTCGTATTCGAATCATCAATTACGTACACGTAAATGTAGGTGTCTCATAACATATAGAGGAAATTGAAAAGGCAACTATCAAAGTAAAGCTTTTTTCTTAATTCACTTTTGATTCAATAATAAAAAAGTTACAACAGTTTGACTTTTTATGAATATATGATTACTTTTTTTTATTAATGAAACTTACAAACTACAGCTTTAGCATTAAATGAACTTTACACTTATCAAAATCAACCATTTACAACTTTGCGACAACTTCTTTTCTGGTTTTATTTTAATTAGTCCAGCGGTACTCAATAGCCAGGGCTATTCTCTAACATTAATATGGTCTTCAATAGTTGAAGAGAACTTGATACGATTTTATAAAAAATCAAGTCGATTGCCGACCGCCAATTGAAGAAATATGCATATTAACTTCATATCACACTTGATATGGATTGCAAGTTATGAAACTGTTTACAGAATTCCGATTTTGCAAGGACACTTTATGTATAGCAAAAATTGTTACGCATCAACTCCATATCAATGTTAGAAAATATGAGAGCAGGTTTTGGACATTAGAAGGAAATTTCAGTTACAGCCGTAACTTTTATGTTACTTTTATGTTACTATTTTTTAAAATAATTATTTCGTCCGAAACATCGACTCTTAAATCTCAAATTTGAATTTAAAATGTTATTTCAAGTTTTTAGTTATTGATTTTTTATCAACACTGTTAAGAAAAAGCTTAATTTAATATCCCCCAGCTACCCTTTTGTTCACCTCTAAACGCGAATCATGACACCCTGTATATTGTTGTATTGTAGCACTGCAGATGAAAGTTTTACACTTATTCGCATTCGTAAAGAGAGAGATTTTACATCAGGGATATTATAATTACACATGGCAAAAGTCATGTTGGAGAAAACCTACGAGCCTATCGCAGGCAAATGATTATTTTAGGCAAATAGGTTTTGACCGGGCTAATGCTATTTGCCTGGGCAAATAACTTTCTGAAGCTCATTTATGTTGAATGACCATTTTCTTAGGCAAGGAGTATTTGACTGACTCGCTTTAGGCAATATAATTATGTTTTGAATGTATTACATTAACTGAGTTTACTTTTGAAAACCAATTATACAGACTTTTGTAAGTTCTCGCCTAAAAAGTGGTGTTCAGTTTCATTAGTTTTCGTACTAATTTTATTTTTAATAAGGCTGCTCATGCCAAACAAAATAAAAATTATGCAAGTAAAAATAATAAATAATAATTAATAAAGCAATGCAACTGTTGTTCTGCTACTTCGAACTTAGATGTTTCAACATAACCTTGAGTTTAGGGGAGCTAAATTGATGATAAGTAAGTGTTTCAGTTACTACTTGTGCAGTAAATACTCCATTATTAAGTATTTTGAGATGTAACTGAAGGCAGGATAAAATATTTCAGTAGCCACTACGTAGTCAAAAATTCACAAAAATCTTATAATTTACTTCTCCAAAGGAACATGCAGTACCTTCGGTCATGATTTTATTTCCTGGAAAATTTGCCCAACAACGGTTTCAGTCAAATACTATTTACCTAGGAAAATAGTGTTTAAATATAAAACAGGTGTTAAAAATATATTTGCCCAGGCAAATTGTATTGGCCTAGGAAAATGCTATTTGACTAAAGTAAAAATTTGCCTGCGATAGGATATGTTTTAAAAAGTAACGATTCGATTGTGGATTTATGAACCAACAAAACTTATAAAATAATTTCAAATTAACTACGGGATTATTGCATTAAAACATTTAAACACAATGCTAAAAAGTTAGATTATTTTGGGATTTTTCGGGATTCTCGATCTCGTTATCCCGGTATTGAATTCCCTATCCTTAAGAGAAGTTGCTGCCATTTACTTTTATTTTCGCTAGCCAATTACGTCACAGAAATTTTTCTGCCTTTATCTCGTTAGTATTACAGGGCAGTAATTTATTGATTATATTTTTCTGCTTCTACCTTGCTTTTACCTATCTATCAACAGTTGTAAATATGGTGATATAAGTGTCTATAATGTTTCTTAAAATAAATTACATGCAATTTGAAAGTTTCATACGCGGAAATAGTTATCATTTTATTGGAAGTTCGCTTATAATTAGAAATAATTACACTGACTGATAACTACGTTTACACGAGAAGTGCATCGATAAAATTTTTAAACAGCGCCTTGAAACTTATAAAAACTTGCTAGAACTAACATTTAAAATACTAATTACAAGTCTAATGCACATTATCACATTAACAATGCGTGATTTTAAAATAACTGAAATAATGGATGACTGTATACAACAGTAATAAAAGTGCAATTTACAGGTCAATTAATTCCGATAAAAAATGATGAAACGTATTCTAACATTTGAAAAAAAAATGCTTGTAAGTGGTTAGTTAATTCTAAGTTTACCTACGTATTTTAATTGATTTTGTAAAAGGCAAAAGTTGATGTATGTAGTTCATTTATAAAAGGAAACTAACTTTTCAAGAGAAAATGACAATTAGTATTTTGTAGAAAAGAATTAGTTAGTAAATTTTTATGTCTAATGACATTTGAAATAAAGAAACTCATTACTTTTTTTTGAGTACAATACTATAAGCTACTAACAAAAGAAATATGTTATGTCGACTTCTTGAAAAACTAGAATACCAAACGGATAATAAATATAAAAATTGTATAAAGAAAGGGAGAACACAATTTACGTTGAATTTTATTTTCAAATAAATATGTATACTCAACTCAAAAAGTAATGTTACCCTAACAAAAAGTAAATGCGTATGTTATCCACTGCGGTTACCATTACTAGTAGGCGACCAAGCAAACATGGATAAGAACTTGATGAGTGCCTCTCCGCTTGTTCAACAGTTTATTATAGCGCTTAAAAGTGATTATACCGCACCTTAACTTTCGAGTGCGGTGACATTACTTTTTGTTTTGACTGTACCTAAATAAAAAAATGTGTATGGGAATGTAGGAAACAGTTTACAATGCATTTTATTATTAAACTGGTGGCTGTAATATCTTCATTTCGTTGAAATTTTAGTCGGCCATTTTGATTACTGCAAGACAATCATGTTCCTGAACTTTTTATGTCATCTGTAACGGTTGTAAAAATAAACACCTACTTTCATTAATGTGGCAAAAGTAAAAGTTTATGTTTGTCGTTAAACTCATTTTATTCAAGACTAACGTTTATGTTACAATCGATAATGTTAAGACTTAAAAGTGGTAAAGCTTGCTGTGTATAATTTGTGTCCAATTAAAATCAGGATTCAAACTTCATGTCACTTTAACCTTTATCCTCATATTTATAAGGATAACCTGTTTCTTATTATTATAAATTCAAAGAGAAGCTTAAATAGCAACATCCTGCAATCAAAAACGGTTTGCAACAAAATTTATAAATTTAAAGCTTTTTCGTTTGAAATGGCGTGACCCGATCGTTTTTTTCTTTTTTCTTTTTTGTTTCAGATTGTACGTTCTCGTCTTGTCTTTACTTTTCCTATCACTTATTCTTTATTCTCCTGTGTATAGTATCTCTTATCGTCAGATGTCGACCTCTTTAGCATAAGCAATTCATTCGCTTTCTGATTATTTTTTCTTCGAAAATATTTAATTTTTCTTCATTTCTGTTGGTTAGGGTCTTCGTTTTTCCATATTGGTCTTATAATGGCTTTATACAGACCGTTCAAAAATAACTCGGCACTATTGCTAACTTTTTTTTCATTAAAGTTACAGATACGGTTAATTAGCAATCTAGTAGTATTTTTTGCCCTGATTGCAACGATGCATTAAAAAAAGAAGCAACTGAACATCGCGTTTATGAAATAAAGGGAAAAGAACATTATTTTAAACGGGACACCCTGTATATTATTTGACCAATCGATAGAGAATAAAATTATGAATTAAAATTGTTCTTTCACCTTTTATAATAAACAAATAAACCAAAATTAATGTTTTCACATACATACACGGTTTTCAAGTATTTTGTTCTTGGAGCACAGCCATCCATCTCAATGATTTTATAAAAAATCAAAATATCTTCTTTATTTATTAATTTCCGATAAAGTGATAAAAAACAATTTTAATTCAGAATTTTATTCTCTATCGATTGGTCAAATAATATACAGCGTGTTCCTTTTAAAAAAAAGTGTTCTGTTTTCTTTATTTCGTAAACGCGTTGTTCCTTTTTTTTTGTTTGAATGACTCGTTGCAATCAGGGCAAAAAATATTGCTAGTTTGCTAATTTAACCGGATCTGTAACTTTAATAATAAAAAAGTTAGCAATAATGCCGAGTTATTTTTGAACAATCTGTATATTTCCATTCATGTTTTTGTTCCTCAGTAGTTTCCTGTATCTATGGCAAGCTTTATTCATTCCCTACATGTATTTCTATTTTACGATATTCCAATGTTTTTAAAGTTCACTATTTCCTCAAATCTTTTTCGTATTTAATTAAACCGTTGTTAATCTCATCTGGGCCAAATTTTTTTTTTTTTTTTTTGATGTTTTTAAATTCCTCATATGTTGAGTAATAATTCACCTCTGTGTCTGTTCTTCCTGCGTTTATTGTATTTACTTCTTCATTCGGTTGTTCATTATCCGCTTCGGGTGCTTTTCTCTTGTTCGTGATTTGTATCTTCACTAACCTAACAAGTCTTTTATTGTTTTTGTTGTTTCGTGTGTATTTCTTCCGTCGTTTCCTTAACTCACTGTTCTGTTTTTGGCCTAAGTTATTTCGTCCAATTTACCCTTTGCCTGTGAGAGAAGGAATATTTTCACGAGTTGGTCGCCTCCAGCATGTCACTAGCTGTTGACGTCCAGACTCGGGGGTTGCGTAGCTCAGGGTGGCAAGGGAAGAACATGGGAAACTGTAAACTAACGCATTTAAACAAAAAGGATTACCTTTTTGTTTAAAGGTCAGAAATACAGATAGCTGTATCCCACGAAGACGATCAGAAAATACTGCTGCCCAATTTCTTCACTTCCTGATAAATTTATCAGTCAGGTATTATCATTGAAAACCATTGTATCGATAATAGTATCTGGCAGATGAATTTATCAGTAGATGAAGAAAGAAGAAGAAAAAGACATTATATTTACATTACATTGAAAATGATTAAAACAGGTGAGAAATATCGAGTCAATCAATAAACATTTACTGCCACTTCATATCTAACCTATGACACAGTGATAGTTTTTATATAAAATTTATTAAAAACTGAAAGAGAAGCACCGAACCAATCAATAAATATTTACTACGGGAGCCTGTTTCTCTTACTTTTTAACAAATTTTATTCAGAAATTAACATCGTTTCACATGGACCTCACTCTGTAAATGAATGCTGAACAAAGATTTCTAATGTTTGTTACCCCCGATGTTGTAGAATTTATAATACAAATGATCGTTAAGTTTCCATAAATTTGAAAACTCTGCATTATGACAGGTGATGAAAAATTTGCAGCGCAATCATCTAAGGAAATCATTTGATTTATGACTGCTTTCAGCGTAACGTAAGAGAGATTATTCTGTTTTTAAAAAAGAAAACTCTGCAAGTCACATCTCACGAGTTTATTTTCACGTGTTAAGTATGCGCGGCACAAATTAGGTTTGTTTTCGAAATTTTCAAAACACAATTTCCTACTTCTAATACTCATGTGTAGTAATTTGTTTATGCACTTAATGTTTTAGTTTTGCCAGATATATGTTTATTATGTTACCAACTACTTAGTATTGGTGTGGTAAGTAGATTAGACTGTTCAAACTACTAAGCAAGCAATTCGTTTTATCAGGCCAACATTTTTTCATAGAGTATGGTTCAATAATTAACACAGGTCTAAAATTTGTAAATTTTCTGCTAAAGAGTAAAACTCTTCATTTTCATTTTCTGAAAACACTAAATTTTGAGGAAATGAAAGTTATCTTATTATATAGCCTTGACTCAAAATATTCTGATAGTTTTGAAAAATTATCAATTTTGGGGTGGCCATTCAGAGTGAATTGGGCAGCAACAGGAAGTGGTTTTAAGTATGGTTGCCTAAGGTCTATAAACGTACTAAGTTTTATCAACATCGAAGTGGGACACCTGAGAACCTTTCCTTGTTAGAGCATTTTCGATGATTATGGTGATGATTCAATGGTAGAACTTTCTCAGGATAGATAAACTAGATCTTGTTTTAACCTCATATAATACAGGGACGTGGGATTTTGTGTTTTGAAAACAAATCCTAGACTGAAAAAATAAAGTAACCAGAAATAACAGAGACCTTTCGGTATTTAGTGATTACAAAGCAGTTTTATTTTAACCAGAAGTAGGACATCAAGAAACAATTTACCACACCTGCCTTGAATGTCAAAAAATTGCTATTAATTTATTAATTTTTTGTTAGTTTTCAGATGTTATTTGTAACTTTTGTAATATGTAAATAACTTGTATCGAAAATAGTTTAGTAGTTTAGTATTTTGCAATAAATATCAACCTTTTCAGAACCAAAATGCAATCCAAAATAATTTCTTCCTATGCCTTATCCTCTCCTTTTGTTGTAAATGATTTCAAAGTGCTAATAAAATTAACACATTAGTAACCTTTATTCCAGCTGAATAATTTCGATGAATTGCCGTTTACTAATTACAAAATCGAATAAAAAAAGAACGTGTTGGTGCCAATCAGATTTATATCACGTGCAAAAATTTGGTCGGTAGTTGCATAACGTTTTTAAATAAAGGAGGAGACTCACAGGTGTGTTGACGGCGACATTTGCAGGAGTTAACATCAACGTTAAATAGTTGAAAATTAAACATAATAATTACATCATGACGGCCGTTTTTTGCCGCTTTTGTTGTGTGTTATTATTACGCTTCGCAAGTACTGTCGAACTTGTTGGATGTCTACCGACGTGCTTGGCAGCCTTGCGGTTGCAAAACAAACCTGACCGCAATTTCACTTAACTTCCTTGCTGAAGAAAGAAAAGCTTTTAACTTTAACTAAATCGTTAAGTGGTGATGGTTAACACTTTACAGTGTGTCCGAGGACATAAAATAGTAATTTTACGTTTTTGAAACTCCTACAAGTTACTTTTTTAACTAAGAACCTTCTACCACTATCTAGTTATTTTAACTATTGATTTATACCTATAGAAATATTTATCTTAAAAATTGTAGTCATGGGAATAAATCATGGGTTAAAATTAATCGATGACTAAAGTATCGGCCCTAAAGGAGCCTCCTATAGGAGACTTTAAAATTAAAGTCTTAATCAGACATCAAAACAAATGCAAAAAGATAGTTATTTATACACTGGAATGTGACTTTTATTTTAAAGTCGCGTTTAGTTCGATCATGAAACTAGACCATAGTAATTTAAATGTGCCCGCCAAGAACAGTATCAATCAAATTTAAACTTGCTAGTAAATTTAAGAAGTAGAAATGGTTTTTTGAAAATTTTCGTAAATTTCCTAAGCAAGCCTACGTAATTCCTGATTTAGTTTTACAGCCTAAATCTACTTACAACAGAGTGAGAACTATTACTCCTCGTAATTTAAAAAGTAACCTACAGAGTGATCAAGAATGACTGTTTGTTTGAGTTGACAGTACTGAATTTTGTTTTTAAATAGTACAACTGGAGTAACTTCCGGTTGTTGGCGGCCTTACACTGACAGACGTCACGTGACAGCATCTTTCACAAGTGTGACTTAATATTTCAAATTAAAACCTCGGATGTTACAGATTATTGTATTTAAAATATTTTACATTAACTACAGCATAAAGTTTTTATTAGAACGTCCTATATTCAAAGCGGCATTTAAATGTATTAATCCTTAGCGCCAGTCGTCAATTTTTATTCGCATAACCTACGAACTTGTAGTTATGGAGGTTCCGGCAAGTGTCTGTCAAATAAATCAAGAAAATACGGTGTGATTCAGAATTAGTGTCCGACCCGTTAGGAACCTATTCACTAAGCTCAAGCAAGTGCGAAATTGCAAGAAATAAATCTGCCAGAGGCGTTCCAAAAATCAACCTCCTTTGAATCCGAAATGGAAATCATGATTCATTTCTTACGTATACATATACAAGTCCGAAATTCGAATGAATGAATTGCTTATTATACACTTTTTTTCCGCAGAAAGCCGTAAATAAAAACGTTTTACAGTTTCATTTTAAGATAAACGCTAGTGGTTAGTTCTATTCCACGCGAGTTTATTGCTCTTGTGACTCAATACAGCTGTACCATTGCCCATCAACCAATTTGTTGTATCTGAATTTACAATGTATTTTATCCCAGGAACTATTATTAGACCCCCTACACATATAGACTTTCTGCTTTCTTTTTCAGTGTACTACCTATGGTTGACGGGTCGGACACTTATTTTGAATCACTCAGTATATCCGATTGCAATATTGCAAATAGCTGAGTAAATAATACTCTGGATCGTATTACTAACTCAAAAAGTCGTTTTTGTTCACTTTGTTTAATTTCATATCCGGTATTTCTTGACAGCAAATTGTAACTGAAACCTTATCTATTTTATCCCAAATTAAGAAAGATTTAAATAAACATGAATTTAGTGCATAACAGAAAGCTGAAAAATATGAAAATAAATTTGTTCAGGGCCGGGTTTATAAAAAGAGGTTAGGTATCTATCTTTTAAACATCTAGAATGGCAGCTCCTGCTTCAATGTCATCTTTAGTTTATCCTTCGTTACTTGTGATATCACTACAAAAGAAAAATGATATATCTACGTCATCTTTCAGGAAAGTTTCGACGAGGATGCAGTTCTATTAATTTTGAAAACAGTTACTCTAAGGCCCGGTTTTCCAGCACAGTTTAACTTTAAGCTTCGCTTTATTCCCATGGTAACAATTGTAAGGACAATTATTTCCACATGAATAAAACGGAGCTTACAGTTAAACCCCGATTGAAAAACTGGCCCTTGGAAAAACTAATTAAATTTAAACTGTGTTTTCAAAACAAGGTCTTAATTGAATGTTCTTTACAGTGACATTCATAAAGTTCGCAACATATGGGAAAAAAATATTATTGTTAATCGTTTAAAATTTGGCGGGAAACGTGAAAAAACAACTATTAGAAATGAAAACCATTAGTAGTTCGAAAAATCTTAAACTTTTCCTTACAAAGCTGATACATTAAACACAATTAGGGACCCCTAGATTTGATTGACGTTTATCTTACTTTGATAGGGTTAAAAAACAAACTTTTGTACTTAAATTACTTTTAAGTTCTGAAAAAGAAACTATTTTACTATTCGCTGATATTATCGACATTTTAAGTACAATTTAAATAAGTCGTGTTTCTAATCAGGTTTATTATTATGTTGAAATTTGAATCTCTGTTAATACAGATGATTGGCAATTTTCAGATTGTTGAAAGCCATTCAAGTATTCAAGTGAGTAAGCAGTTTTAATAGTTTTCAATAGTCTGAAAATTAAACTATTCAAGTATTCAAGTATGTAAGTAAGTAAGCAGTCTGAATGGTATGCAATAAACTAAAAATTACCAAGGTTAGCAGATAACAAATGTTTCATTAATTGACATTCACTTTTTTATCTGTTATTTACCAATAAAATCTGTAATTAACGGAGATCTAAGTTCCACCATAATAAACCTGATTATCACAATTTATGAAATGTTGGTATAATCACCTTACTGACGTGAACCTCCACTTAAATGTCAATGAGAATATGACTACTAAGTTATTGAACTCACTTCAAATGTCATTCTAAAAACAACCTAAATCTAAACTAGGCTTAAATTAAAATAGTTTTTAATCTTTAAAACGAACACTAAAATCGGAATGAACACTCAACGTTTCGGTATCAAGCGGACAAGAGTTGTCTTTATTTCAAAATGTTGTAATACCGACCTTTTCATGGTTAAGTTACACTAAAAACAAGTCATTAAAATATAATCTCTACACGTCTCGTATTATCTCAAAATCAAAAATCAGAAAATTTCGGCGATTTTAACTGCACACGAGATATCTGAATTTTTGCGAAAACGTAATCAGTTTAGACACATTAGTGTTTTCGTTACGTTTTATACTTTAATGCCAAATTACTAATGAGCTTGAAGTACCATCGGGTGCAAAGAAAAGTAAACGAGATTTTTTACTATTGTATGTGTGACTTTGATTTGCTAATGCTTCATAACGGACTAATGTTTGTTGATTGTCACAAATAGTTGTCAAAAAATGTATTGAAACTGGTTTTACAAAACTAAAATAACGCAAAAATTCACGTCGTTTACTTTTCTTTACACCCGATAGTACATTGATAATGTACCAACCAAAAAATATAAAGGATTTTTTTTTTTTTAGATTTTGAAATAGACTGTATTAAATCAAGTACAATTAATTTCATTTATGACGTGCATAGAAAATTATATTACATAAACTATGGCAGGGGGCCTCAAACTGTGGCCCACGGGCCAACACCGACCCGCGAGCACCACCAATCCGGTCCACCATAGTGTATTTTAATTACATTGTAGAATTTACATTAAATTATTTAAACCTCACTTTCGATTACAGTGATTACATCCTGAGGATCTCGGACCTATTTGGGGCCTCCTCAGCAAGAAAGTAGCTCAAAAACTCCAACTGTAATCTGACAGCCCGGATTACCTCAAAATCGCTAGATTATGACAGATAGTAACCAGTTTGTTACCTAAAATGTCATCCCGCAGGAAACGATCAAATTACGCCATTGCGCCGAATTTTGAAATGCATTTGAAAATTCGTCGGAATCAAGAATTTACGCTTAATTTAAAACTACTCTTTATTGGTGTGATGATCTAGCTACGTCCTGGCCCATGAGACCTAGAGGAAGAGTCAGTGTCGCCCTTAAACTTAGAACAGAATGCTTAAGCAAAAGTTATAAGGATATTGTCATTTATGATTGAGAGTGGTTGCGTTTGGTTGGTTAATAATTTGTGGGTTTGTCTTTGCTAGCTACCATCGATTCAGTTTTGATTAGTCAGTTTTAAAATTACTAAAACCTTACCTTTAAAAATTATGTCTTTATGGAGCCTATTCTGTATCAAAAACGTTAAATTTAAAGGGTTGTTAAATTTTGTTTCTACGGTAACAACCAATCATAGAACTGTATTTTAAAGTTTAAAGGACCTATCAGTTTTAACGGCCCGTTAATAAGTTACAGAATACTTCCCATTGTAAGTAAAATATATTAGATTTGTATCTTATTCCGTTTCCTTAACACTTTTACTTAAGCATTGTGTTCCAGGCTTTAGACTAAAACATTTGGAGACCCCTGCACTATGATATCTATTAGATCCTTGCGCATTATAAAAATTTAATTACAAAGGTGACAGTTTCTTGTAACAATTTTAATGAAACTTCCTTTCACTTTGTTTGTCATTTATAAAAAAAAACACAAAACAGTATACAGTATACAAAAGTATGCTAGTGTTGATAGTTCTTGAAAAAAATTTAATCAAAAGACAATCGATTAGTTAACTAATGCAAGAAACAAAACAAAAATCAGCATGTAGAATTTAAGGATACCTTTGATATTCACTTCTCTTTTGCGTGGAAAATAAATTAAAAGCGATAACAAAACACAAGAGACGTACGTATTCAAATTAAATTTCAATAACAAAATGCAGTCAAATGTCAAACAAGGTAAGATTGTGCTTTCTTCCTCGAGAAAAAGAATTAAAAAAATTACAATCGACAAGAAAGAAGTTTCAATTTTTTTTTTTTTTTTTTTTCAAAAAAGTGACTAGAAATCGATCAGTATTCATGTTCTCTCTGTTGTCTCCTTTCCGAATGAAGGTCACCAGATTTAGTGTCAAGATTACTAAGTTGGCAACCATAAGTTTATGGGTTTTGTTGGTGAGAAGAATTCTATTTTTATACTTGGGGAACATTACTGACATAACAAAGGTATTTATTATTGAATTAAGAAAAATCTCTATTATGTCAACAAACTGGTCACATAATGAATTATCTGAAATTTTAACAAAAAGTCACCAGACCTCATGAAAAATTCATTAAATTGACAACTGTGATTCGGCTGTTTATGAAATTTTGAAAGTCTTACCAACATATCTAGCCTATTTTAATACCCCACTCCTAACATTTAAATATGCCGGAAATTTCAAATCCAGTTTTGCCCAGATTTAAACAGTTTTAGGTAGGTTTTAAACAGGTTTGTGTTACTGTGCAGTTTTTTTTGTTTGTGTTCACAAAAAGCAATTTCTCTTTATATATCTCTTTTATATTCTATCCATGTCTTTTTTAAGCCATATTTTCTCCTGAGGTTATTTTAAAATCGACTAAGAATTGGCTGATTTTTCCAAACTTGCTTTTACCTTACTTGTTATTCTCATTACAGAATTTTCAATAACAAATTTCTTATTCCATGTGTAGTGCATTTTTGTCTCTATTTCGGGAAAACTTAAGACTGCAAACTCCTGATCAATTGGATCTCAACTAGAGACCAGAGAAGATGTAAAAGTCAGTAGAAATTTAAAAATAAAGGAGAAAATGAAAGACGACAAGAAACTGAGAGTAAATGTTTAACTAAGCTAAAAAGTTATTACGAAGAATAAGAAGAAGAAAATCAAGATTTTTCCAATTAATTGTCTGTCCACGAGGAGAAGAGTTTAAAAAATCCTGAAGAGAAAATAAAAACAAATAAATCAGAATCATAAACCTTCGGTTCACATACAGAAATTGAAATTATAACAGTGTTGTCGCAAATACTTACATACGTATATCAAAAAGATGAATAAATAAAACAAGGACTTAATTTATTTCTAAATTTTTAAGAAATTGTACCAGTAAATTCCCATTTACAAAGAGGTTGGGCCAACATCTGTTTACGCCATGACATACATATCGGTTAGATGTACAATCTAAAATTATTCAGACTTATACAGAGTATTCCGTAAGAGTGTGACGACCCCATATTACTGCACTATCAGATGTCTCATTATCAGTAAACGAAAATAATATAAGGTTTTATTGACCCAAAGTTTATCGTTTTCGACATATTCACAATTTACCGGTAAAGAATGGCAAAATTTATTACTCCATAAATTAGTTATTTTTAAATATTTTGCTTTGAATTTTGGTGGATAACCTATATAAATATTAGAAAACAGAAATGTGTAATCCACTCGAAATTTTTCCCGGTACTTTACACAGAGTGATTCACAACGCAAATTACCATTTTTCAAAAAATATAATAAATTAAATGGAACGCCCCTGTATATGAACATATACTTTACGGGTTACTAAGGTTTACAATAGTAAGAGACTTTTTATGTACAGCTCTTAAACTCTGAACAAAGAAAGTTTTTAAATTTGTATCTTTAAAACCTCAACAGTATTGTAATTTAATAAATAAAATTGGATTTTGTTTTGTTTCTAATGCATACATTTGGTAATAACGTTGTTAGTTACTTTGATAATGACCTTGATAATAATAACAGTAGATGTATTTTAATGTTTAAACCAACATGTAGAACACACCGATTTTTTTTAATTAAAAAACCATTCAATTGAACTAAATTTAATTTCTTTATAATCACATCATTGTACAATTGTTTTGCAATGTATTCATAGTACGAAATATACAAAATACCACAAAGCAATAACATAAATCGTAGTTAACAAAAGGAAAATTAGATTTAACGAACATGCTCAAAATGTAATCCAATTTAGTTGATAAATTTTTAATTTGGCGATTAAAAAATATATATTAAAATTTATTAATGGTACAGACATAATATACACAAATGCAATTCTAAATAATTCTGTTTCATGATCTGACATAAGAGATTCACTAAACCCATTTATATTCTGACGTAAAAATATAGTGAAATCAATCGGAAGTTCGGGTAGCAACTCAAAATTCTTACGCATTTTATTTATTGAATTAACTATTTAGTTAAATCATTTTCTAGTGTCATTGTTGTAATATGATGGTACTTCATCATGCTTAAACCACATATTTTAATCGCTATTTCGGAGAACACTCATCAAAAATTACAAAAAATAATTCTAAATTATCGATAATAAAACATGACTAGAGTGATAACACATGAATGCATTTATTAAAAGACCACACAGCTAACTGTGTGAAAAATTTCTAGAAAATATGGATTTCGCCATCATAATATTGTAAATTGTGTTTGTTGTTTGTTAGGAATTTCTTTATTCCTAATAAACAGAATGGAAAGTTTCTAATGCAATAAAACCTTATATTATTTTCGTCCACTAATAATGAGACATCTGACAGTGCAATAATATTCATTTCATTAAAAAAAAAAAACATATGTTAGGGTCGTCAAACTCTTACGGAACACTCTGTATAAGTCTGAATAATTTTAGATTGTACATTTAACCGATATGTATGTTGTTGCGCTCACAAATTTCAAAAATTTTCAATAGTAACACCACAATCTTCCGCCCACGCAGTTTGTCCACCCTGTAAAATAATCGGTGAAGAATTACGTTTACGTTTACTAGATTAAAAAAAAATCCAGTGTGTAATAATTGTAGTTGACGTAAATAATAAAGGTTGAACGAACATTCCAGTTTTAGCTTTTATGATAATTATTCAGATAATTCACGCTTTGGTACTAAAATATTCCAGTCTTTTGTAAATTGAATGAAACAACATTTCCTGGGTGTTAGCATAGTCTGGTATTTATGCTCGATTTTTATGATTCTTATGAGTAAATTAATTTGGAACAGTTTTTCCAAGAATTTGTAGTACGAGTAATTCTACAACAAAACTACATTTAATTATAAGAAACCACAGTAAATTTTTTTTATGTTTATGAAAATGTCATTAAAATTATTAATCAAATTTGTCCAAGTTAAAAACTCAATTTATTTAATTTTTATAATTTCTGCAGTATTTTTAACATTCGGGACCAGTTCAACGTAAAGTTCCTTTTGGAATTATGTGTTAATATAAAAAAAAAAAATGAGAAAGTTAATTAATTACCTATTCATATCGCGAATGGTTATTTATTCATTAAAACCGTCAAAAGTTAAGTTATATTTAACTGTCACATTCACTAATGCACAACTGGAAACATTGTTTTAAATTAAATTCAACTAAATAATTTAAATTAAAAATAAAAATAAAAAAACGTGCTACTGAAATTGTCAGTAAGAAAAAATAATTTAATTAGTTTTAATAAATTGTTTTATCAAAGGTCCATAAGTTGCCTCTGTAAATTTTTCCTTTTGCCGCCCTTGATAAAACAGTACACCGTTTTTAGTACCGTCTTTCTAATTTCACATGGGACCCCATTTTACCATACTAAGTTTTTCTTCTAAATTCAAAAAAAGAAAACCTCTGCCTACAGAAATTTTCGTTCTTCTTGTGTTAATTCCGCAAACTTGAACACCTTCAGTCCATTACACGTATCGCGAACTTAATTCCGAGACACATTGTAGATTAACGAAGCTGCAACTTCACACATATCATTTATACTCGTATTGTAGCATGTTTTTTAACAGTGTCTTCATTTTTAAAGAGAGATTTCTCCGCCAAAACTCACAAAGTCACACCATACAGCGAAATAAATTTTTGATAAAGGCAAGCAAATGCAAGCCAGATAAAACAAAACGTTAGTCTCAGATTTGGCAACTTCTTGGTATTGTTGGTTACAACATACGTTTACACTTCCATGGCTTACCTTTACCAAATATTCATTTGGACCTATGGTATTCGGCTATTCTATATCTACTTTCACACTTTAATGAATTTCTAGTTTTTTTTTTTTAATTATAATGAGTAAAGTCATCCCTATTTTCTGTTACAGGTAGATTAACACTCGAAAACTAAATCAGAATTTAAGTTGACTTGTTTAAGACTTAAGAAATTACCAATTCCTCCAAATAACCAGTTCCTTCTGGCAATCGACTGGCCTACAAGTTCAGATATAGCTGAAACTGTCACGCCAATTACCTATTATAATTATCTATCTTATATAAAATAAATTAATTTTTTTAATTTAATTTGTATGGTGTAATTGTCAATGTACCAGGAGGATTATTCTCGACACGAGGGAACAGATTTGAGAACGTGACGTCAAGATGACGCAGTTCTCCTGCGATTTATATGGCAGTCTACGTCATTTTAACGTCACGTTCTATTGCGAATCTATTCCCTCAATTTGAGAGTAAGGCCCCCGTTTTCAAGGGCCGCAATTGTACTTCATTTATAATTCAATCGTTTTCCAACACGACCCAGTACAGCATAAAATGTAAAATCGTTACCAACCCTACAAATACCTACCTGTTTCCCGACATTCGACTTAAACACAGTGCTAGACCAAAATCACTGCATAATATAAAATTGACATTTAAAATTAACGTATTTATTTTCACAAAAATTCCTTTAAATGAACAATGATTTCATTTTTTCTCATATGGTATCAAAAAATCTCTAAGGGGTTTCCCAGAAAAATCCGACCACTACAAAAATTTCGAGAAAGTTCAGTTATTTTTATTTTTATTAAAATCTTTATTTTAGGAAAGAGTGAACATTTTTCTATAAACTAAACAATAAATTAAATCGAAAAACTTATTTCCTGTAAAAATTAATAACTTTAGATTTTAAATGGAACATCAATGCTTTTACTTCACTTTGTTCTATAGCACTTGAAACCGTTTTGGATTTTTTTTTCGAAATTTTTTATCAGTCGAAATTTTCTTCGTCTTTAGTTTTCTTTTCACTTGGGCCCAATAACGCTCAGTTGGCATTAATTCAGGGCAATTCGGTGGATTTGAATTTTTCGGTACAATATTGACATTGTTCTGTTTATAAAAATGTAAAGCCGTTTTGTTGTAGTGGCAGGAAGCCAAATCAGGCCAAAACTAGTAATGAAACTGTCACTCTTTAATCCACATGAACATATTGCTTGCCAAATTAAATATTTAGTTGGAAATTTGGTCACACAGCTGGTCTTAAATTGTGCAGAGACATTTCCTCGATACTCGGCAATGTAAAATTAATGTAATGCCTAAAATATACCTTACAATAAGTTTCGTCATCCATGACGCAGCACCCAAATTTCGATAAATGTTGTTCGTAAAGTTTTCGAGCTCGCGATTTGCAGATAATTTCCTTTTCTTCAGATCCATCCGGTGCATTTTGAACTTTAAAACTGTTTAAATTTAACTTTTTCTTCATTCTTTGAACTGTAGATTTCGATACATTTGTTTTATCAGCCACATCTCTCATTGATATGTTGGGATTCGTTTGAAACAATCTTTTAACTTTTATCTCTGCTTTTTTATCACATGACTCTTTTTTCTTCCCGACCCAGTTTTTCTCTGTACACTAGACCTCTTCTTAGATTCACTAATAACATTTTGAATTGTAGTTTTCGGAATATTAAGGCCCGGTATTATAAATGCAAGTTAAATTTACTCTACAGCTTGATGCCTTAGTAACCATTGTTTTTACAATTGTTACTAAGGCATTAAACTGTATAGTAAATTTATTTTACGTTTATAATACCGGAACTAAGAACTTTCGATAATTGTCTTGGTGACATATTCGGATTTTCAGTAAATTTAGAAATTATTAATTTTCGCCTTTCTTCTTGATTTGTTTGTATTTTCATATTGTCGTAAATGATAGATACTAAATGTATAGATGCAACTTGATCTATCTGTCAGCAACACGGGTATTCAAAAATAAGTAAAATTTGACACTTGCATTTTGTTTCATAGCCGTCTATCAGTGGTCGGATTTTTTCCGATACACGTCTTAGGCCGCTCTGATACTGGGTGATCAAGTAGAACTATTGTTGACAGGCGCGTTTTTGAATGCGGCGCATGCGCATTCGTTAAAAATGCGAACGTGTGTATTCTTGACCGTTCGATTATCTAAAACGCGTTTTTGTTGCGAGTGGACATTACCATTCGTTTTATATTATGCGAGTGTTTGTAATTAACGTAAAATAGACAAGTTTAAAAAGTTTAATTAAATTGAATAAATATTGTTAGTACGTGTAATCATGGCAGAAGAATTCCTGTAGGTACTAAAGAAACAAAGGAATGATGCAAAGAAAAAAAATCCCTAGAGATTAGCTTTGCTTTACTTTACTTCAGAGACCATTTTGAGAAACTATGAGGATCTGAATATCTACTTATATTGGGATGACTGAAGGTAGGGTGGCCAGACGTCCTCTATTTCTAAAATAATAATGTAAAATAAGTCCCAGTATCATTTATTAACCACTGCCACATCATAACATGCGGAAACATAGGTAGGGCGGTGATGAGAATTTTTTTCATCGTGTGCTCTTTTCTTCAGCTTAAAAAAAATTTAAATTAACACATTTTTGGAACCCTGCAATTTCGTTATTGGTATTTAGCTACCGTTAGACATGCAGTTTTTTTTTTAGATGCTTTTATATTTTCTTCTTTAGTACGGTTCTTCTTCAAGTAAAGTAATAATTTGAGGAAGACTATCGATGCATTATAAACACTGACATCCCATTGATTTGCCTATTTTTAATAATAATACCTACATTTCACAAATAGTTTTTTAAAATTTATTTGTAATGTGTACCTATTATAAAATAAATCGTACTTATGCTTAATACCTTTTAATGAAAACAAGATATTTTATGTGTATTTCGTAGAGTTAGATTTAATTTCAAAACGTAAAATGCTTTGCAATAATTGTCATTCACGGCGGACGCGGCAGAATTTTGAAAAAGTGATCACGTGGTTTAGTGTAACGGCGCTTCACTTATTGCAACCATAGATACTTAGTATTGAAGTGTGTCAGCGTCAAGCCGTCAACAAACAGGAAGTTGCACCAGTTGTACCATTTCAAAATAAAATTCAATATTGCCAACTCAAACAGTTCTACTTGACTTGAATTTACTTGCCAACTCAAACAGTTCTACTTTCTATTTCATATTCTGCGGTTATAAGTTAGCGATAATGATCTATTAAAATATAATATTTCCAACTTTCGGACACTTCCGCTTGTACCTTTTTTATTGCATTTCTGGAATCTTCATGAAATTCTAAAAATATTTTGTGTAACATGTGATACAAGGAAAATTAGCCGTTTTAGAGATATTTTCATTTTTTAAAAAAAAGTTCAAAGTTGCAGTACCTTGTTTATGATGCTGCCATCTTTGTGTAATTCCATTTAAAATAAGAAAGTTGACAGCAACTTCCAGTATAAGCGGAAGTGTCCGAAATTTCAAAATATTATATTTGATAGATCCATATCGTTAAGTTATAACTGCAAAATGCAGAAATTCAAAGGAGAAGTCCGTAAACTTTTAGTGAAAGGGTTGCCTGAGTCTCCCTGTATATATGCGAAGTATGATCACGGGTGATCAATTAAGGAATCAATTCTATAACTGCAGCCCAGTTATAGAATTGATTTATTTAGTATATACATGTATGAAATCGCAGTACAATTGTATATTTTACATTATATTAACTTCAATTTAGTGCATTTTCACGATTTCTACAATGTACTATATCCGCCAAAGAAATCTGAAACAACTCTCTAAATGCGTTTTTGAGTTATTTTATTTATTTGAATGCAGCTTTAAGCCATTCGTCTTGCTATTTAGAGCTTGTTTTTATAGTAATTTAAAAAAAACCGTCATTATATTTACAATAGGACATATTACATATCCCAGGTTTTTCTGGCACATAGTACAATGTTGTAAATATCCCTACGTTCAGTTTTAGAAAAAGCGGGCCAATGCATTGCAAGCTGCCTGCCTATGGTGAAACAAGATGAGTTTCAATCATGAATTATTAGCATTTATTTTTTTAATGAAAACATATTATAACTGATCTGAACGTCCTCCACATTTTAAACAATGATGCCAAACGATTATCAAATGCTTTCATAGTTTTTTTTTTTTTTTTTTTTTTTTAATATTTGCGACGTTACATTACATTACATTTTATAACTGACAGTAACAGCACATTTATTTTATCGAAGCTTGTTGGCATATTCTGCAATGCATTGACACATTTTTTTTTTTTCTAAAACTGAGAACATTTACATTGCATGTTCACAATTAAATGAAACTCACGTTATATGGAAAAAATTGTTTGTTGTTGGAAACCTGTTAAATTTCAAACAGGTGTGGCTAAAAGAGTGCATACTTGAGTTACCTACTTTAATTACGGAAACGTAAAATTATTCTACTTCTAATAAAAATTATTTCGCCATTTGCAAACAACAGACATAAATGTTATCAATGCAGGCGCGAGCAGCATTAATTTTTGTCGTCACTGTCAGTTAAAACGTCAGTTTTAATTCCTGAAATTTAAAAAAAAGAAATCTTTTACTGTCGTACTATCTTTTGCTAAAAAAATGTGGAAATAAATTTTTAGGAGATTATTTTCAATACATTTAAAATAAGGACGTTTTTGATGGTTTTACAGGGTTTCTCAGTTATTTATAGGAATAGAAGAAAATCGTTTTCGCGACCCAATGCTACTTTTTCGAGAAAAACACAGTGGGAAAGAAAAAAATTAGCTATCTCGATTCGTTCGGGAAATATCGGTCGAAAACGAGTTTTTCCGAAAAATTATTTTCCAGAATATCTCAGTTGTTTAACAAGATATTTTGAAAATTCGAAAACCATTTGGTTCAGCAATTATCGTAGATTTCACTGTCGTTATTATCTTTTGTTGAAACTGCACCAAATCTGGGAAACAGACTATGACTTTCTAATTTTAAATGGAAACCACAGTTGGCTATGACACAAATAAATAGCTTGTTTAAAGAGGTTTTCAAAAATATAAAGTTTGATATAATTATTTTTTTAAATAACAAAGATACTTTCATTATTTTGCAGTACCTATCAAGATTACTATCACACTAAAAACAAAAGAAAATTCAGTTGTTTTCCTCAAAAATCCATTCTTAGAATAAATAATATAGGGAATCAAATTAAAAAAATAATAATAATAATAACTGGAAATGCATAGTGCTATTAGAGAACTCATAAAACTACGAGTAATATAAATATGAATTAATTATCAATCCAATTTTGAAGAATTACATATTATATGCTCCTTTGAAATTATTAAATCTTAAATTTTGAATTTCCAAAAATTCTTAGATGTGTTTATTTCACTTTTACCCGTGATTAAATTGATTAATATACAAAAGTTCTTGAAAGCATTTTTAAATTTAAGAAATATCTGACTTAAAGAAACACGCTAATTAATACAATTTAAAATATATAAAAATCTCTTAGCTGTTCATTTTAATAATTACGGAACTGTTTAAATGGTTTTAATTCATTTTTACATACTTGTGGTTTTATGTCAGTATCGTCTAATAGATACATGATGCTATTTATTTATTGAATTAAGTTAGCTGTTTTACTTAATAATAATACACTTTTTGTGGAAAAAGCTGAACTATTTTTTTTGTTTTTGATACCGTGGGTACTTGTTAGCTACCGAAAAACAAAAAAAATTAATATATGAAAATAATTTTTCAGAAAAATCTGTTTTCGGTCGATATTTCCCGAACGAATCCAGATAGTTTTCTCCACTGAGTTTTTCTCGAAAAAGTAGCATTGGGTCGCGAAAACAGTTTTCTCCTATTCCTATAAATAACTGAGAAACCCTGTACCACCACCAAAAATGAACCGCACTGTACATATTGTGATGTTCTGTAATAAGGACAAAGCCATTGTTGTGTGAAACCAATTAAAAAAAAAAAAACAGATCAAATGGTATTTCCCGTACAAAGGTAATTCACTAAAAGGATATTACTCAAATTCCATATACAGGGCGATTCTGGTTTAGTCTATGTAACTTCCGGATTACAAAAGAATATCAGAAAATACTTTTTAATAAATAATTTAGTACATCTCGTTGAATTTAGTTGTTACACTTGAGAGCAGTGTAGGAAGCTGTAATCGTCAGTATTACCAGATGTGACGGTTTAAGCAACATAGGTTGATTTGCACACTGAAGGTTAAAACTACGTTTAACGTTAACTAGAGTTTTGTTCTCTTTTTGATTGTTCAGATAGAGATTAAAATATAAAACATAGTTTAACTATGAATGTATTATGTAAAACCTGGTTTAACTACGAGAGAAAACTGTGGTTTGACACTTAATCCGCAGTTAATAAATTGCAAATTTAATCGGACACTGAGCAACGCAGCCACAGTGAATTTTGACATGTTTATTTGATTCTTTCACAATAAAGGCACTTAGGTAGGAGGAATTTTGATACTCTTCGTAGTGACTTATTATAGTCATTCAGTAATAAAACACGTATGGTAACTAAAATTATCGAGTGAGTTGTTTTTTTCCTCTGAAATAAAGTACGACTGTCATGACAGCTGACATTTTCACGCAAGTGCCATCGTTAAGAATTACGTGCAAAAACAATAAAAAAACAAAACTGGAAAAATTGAAGATGTTCAAGAAATTTATCAAAACCTGGTTAAGCGAAAATTGGGAGAACAGTAATAATTGATTAATTAATTAATTAATTTACGTTTGCATGACTACTTGACTCAAGTAATGTTTTGTAAGTAGAATTTATGCAACGATAAATAAAATAATAATAAACGATAAATGTTACGCTTAATTATGTTCTAATATTTAAATTTCAGTAAAAAGTTTTTTCTGCCACCCTTGGATTTTATCAAACTGACAACTCTGATCTAGGCAGACTTTTTTTTACAACAAAGTTTATAAATGAAGTCATAACAAGTCAATATAATAACTTATACAGGGTGGTGATGAAGTCCCGCAACATGCCCATAATTTGTTTATTTGAAGTTTTTTTTGCAAAATCCTGAAACAGGTAAATTTTTAATTTTAAAAAGGCACGTGTTACCGTAAAAATTGTTTCTTGATCGTCATTTGTCTTTCCACTGTAACGTCACCGTGATTTTTTTTTTAATATATATGACGACCCTAACTTTTCAATCGAGATTTGGATGGTCCTTCATGTCAAATAAATACTGATGTACAATCCCCGTCACGAAGTAACCGTAATGCGTCACAGCTAATATTTTTTATTTAGTTTCTCAATAATTACTTCTCAGATTGACAATGAAATTTGAAAGTAATTGAACTTTTAGAACGACTCAGTTTACGGTCAAAGTAGCCACATTGACATACAGCTGTCACCATGGGCGTATCCAGGTACGGGCAAACCCGAGTATTTGCCCGGGGTTGATAGTCTAAGTGAAAGAAAATAATTTTGTTACAAATTTTTCGTAGACAGAACTCACTTTTCAAATATTTAAAAAAATTTAATTATTAATAGTATTAATAATTCAGTTATTTAAAAATGAAATAAGCCCGGGCTACGCCTATGACTGTTAGACGCCGAAAACAAATTATTGAAATTACGTGCTTGACAACATAGAGCGAAATATTGCCAACTTAATTCTCATTCGCTTACGGCATTTTACATGTTTTTTTTAGTATTTTCGTTATTAGTGACGCATTATTCTTGATTCAAGATTTTGACTGTAAAAAAATCAGTACCTAGCTTACATAACAATTTTTTGGAAGAAATAAACATTTTATTTAAGAAAATAAAAATTATTTCTTGCGTTCATTTTGAAATTAACAAGTCTATAATTTGTTTATTTTTTCTGCAAAATCCTGAAACGCATTTGTCTCTCCACTGTGATTCCACCGTGATTTTTTTTTTCAGATTTTTTAGTCGAGATTTGAATAGTTCTTTATGTCAATTAAATGTTTATAAAAAAGAAAATAGCTTACATAACATTTTTTTGGAAGAAATAAGTATTGTCCGACCGAATATTCGGTTTCGGTTTCGGCCGTAATTTCGTGGTTCGGTCAAAGTTTCGGTTTCGGCCAAAAAACAGCCCGACCTTCGGCTACAACCGAAACTACATTCATTTTCTTTTTCTGCTTTAAATGCATATTAAATTTTTGAATATCAAATAAAATGATACTCAGTTTTAACAGTGTAAATGTCAATTTTGACAGTGAATTAAAGCTGTATTAACTCATATTTGACCGTATATTTGAAATGTGACCGATCGCAATTCAAAATTCCCCAGTTTGAAAAGGCAGACCGTAATATTACCGCAATTTTTACCACAAAATTTCAAATTAATCAAAATCAAAGTGAATTTGCTTTAGAGGACATGAAATCTCTAAAATACCGAAGTTTTTGATTCTGACCTAAATTCAATTTTAATAAGATACACATTTGAATTTATGAACTATACTCTTACAATATAAATTTATTTCATTTCAGTTATTAATAAATAAAACAATTAATTTAGACTTTAGTAAAACTATGTCTAGCTTCTTTCGAATAAGAGATTCGGTTTCTGTTTCGGTCGGACACTAGAAATAAGCATTAATTTAAAAATATAA
Organism: Prosopocoilus inquinatus; assembly: GCA_036172665.1. NCBI lineage: Eukaryota > Metazoa > Arthropoda > Insecta > Coleoptera > Lucanidae > Prosopocoilus > Prosopocoilus inquinatus. The sequence continues at coordinate 52,308,024 of CM069870.1, forward strand.
TTATTTCTTGTGATCATTTTGAAATTAAAAACAAAAACTAATAATTAATTAGCAAAAATATTTAAATTGTTCCCTACGAACCAATTGGCATTGACCTGCACACTTTCTACTGCACGTGCAACAATTTCTGAACTGTTATTTTTGCATTTCTGCACCAATTTAATGTTTATTTTTTCCAAGAAAAAGAGAAAATATGTCTGATACTAATTTTTTATGTGAGCATTTAGTGACATGAACAACAATCAAGATCTTGTCGTGACGTCACAGCGGAAAGACAAATGATGATCAAGAAAAGATTTTTACGCTAACATGCGGCTTTTTTAAATTAAAGTTACCTGTTTCAGGATATTGCAAAAAACTTCAGATAAATAAATTATAGACTTGTTGCGGGACTTTATCACCACTCTGTATGTATATGTTTTAGATTTCAAAATTTAAATTTGCAATAAATTATGAGTGATGTCAATTCTGAATTTAAATTGAATGTTTGTGTAGCAAACAAATATCAAATTTGCATGTTTTTAGCGAGTTATGTTAAATTACTGGTTAAGATAGAGCTAAAAAATTTCAATCTTGAGAAATAACATAAGTTAAAAAAAAATAATGCTATCTGGAGAGTGAAAGGCAAAGATTGAAGTTCACGTGAATTCTCATTCGTTCCTAGTCATTCTTATACCATTTAAGTGTAAAATAGAGTGAGTAGCTCCAAAAATGCGAATTTATAGGAGGCAATAAAAACTATTGTTTTTCCTCAATTTTGTACATCAAAAAGTATGAAAATATTATTGCCTCATTGCACATTGCATTTTTTGAGTTACGGAGTTTTATATTATTAGGGCAACGATATGTCAATTCGTTGAATTGATTTCAAACAAACAAACCATACGTTTTATTAAATAAATGTTCGAGGTATTCTCTTACATTCTCAAGTTCGAATCTGAAACAGATATTTTATGACATTCTCTGTCCAGCTCTTAAGTGATCTCATTGTAGAATAAAATACACACTAAAAGAGTACACGTGATCTCCGAAATCATTTTTGTACGATTTGTATTCATTCATTTAAGCGATTAAACGAGCCAAAATTTCAAGAAACTTGTCCATACAAGGTTGCATTTGTTGTAAATGTCGATAAGTACTACGCTTCTAGGAAATGTACGAACTGTTCTAATACTGTAAATAGAGATAAAGTGCGAGTTTAGTGATAACGGCAGGAATTCTACAAAGCTAATTTTATTTGTGCTATAAATAGCTCCTGATAGATGTGTTTAAATACATTTCCTTTGCTAAAGAAGCAACAAAGATTTGATTATTTTTTTTTTTTCATTAATAAAAATTAATTGTAATTTTATTTTAACCTAAGACACCATGATTATGATTTTTGCTGCAGGGTTGATTCACTAATTTATTCTTTGTAAGCGTTTTTTTTTGGGGTTATAACGTCATATTTACCATTTTCTTGATTCTGTAGCTTTTTCAAAACGATCAACTATAAATTCATTGTACTTCAGAAATTATATAAAATTATTTTGCAAAAAGTGTTTGTAATTAATAAGACATTTAGGACCGTATCTTCATTTAAATTTACCTAACACATAAACTCCCTGGAGGCAATTGTATCTACAATGGTTTCTAAGGATTACTATAAGAGAGATAAATTTAAAAGAATTAGGTAATAAGTGAACTTGTAGGTAATTTATTTGTCGTTATTATCATATTATTATTATTATTTAATGAAATAAGGAGAACAAGAAATTTGGTTTTAATTGCTTTAAAATTAAAAGACCCAAAATAGTAAATCGTTTATTAACAAACAGAATGACCGTCTGATTCCCTCCATTTGTTCTGCAAATATCTTCAGCTTCCCCTCAGGAATACAGTAAAGGGGAACTCATGATGCAGGCAGGCGCAAGTTACTCCCAAGGGAAGTTGGTAAATAGCATCAAATTAGTAGTCTTCCTGCTTATCATTTAACCGTATCCTTGAAGAGTCCTGTGACATACTTCTCTCATTATTTATTTAGCTAGAAATTAATGTCTTGTCTTTTTATTATAACTTCTGTGTTAAATCCAAATAAAACATCTTGCGCATTAAGTTGACTTCTTAATGCTTCACAAAAACGAAATAATTAGTGTAGTGGAACATTGCGGTTGTCTGACTTGCAAAATCTAATTGACTTTTTAACTTCTCTCGAGAAATTCATTCTTTTGGGTCTACAAATAATAATTTGTGAGACGTCTTATTACTAGAGTAAATAACTGTAATTAACTTGTTCCTCTTACGTACATTAATATTTTTATTAAGGCTGTTTCGGCCTCTTATCATAGAATGCTGCGATAATACCTTATCTAAAATGAGTGTACTTTATTAATCCATTGAATATTTGTCACTGTTGTAATAAGTCGTAACTTTTAAACACGAAGTATTTGTCTCCAAACTTCGTATGTGGCTTATTAAAATCAACGGTCGTTAACTCGGATGCAAAAGTTTTTTTTTTTGTGTGTGTGTGATTTTTTTTAATATTGTCACTACTACAATTAGTAGCCTGCTAAAAAAAAGAAATCTTTTTGCTTTATGGTTTGCTGATTTAATTTAGTTGCCTCATGCGGTTAAACAATCATGTGCTAATTAAAGATTCGGGCATTATCCAATAGAAAATGCAACGTCACGTACCTGTCAAAATCGACTTGGTACTGGACCACGATATTTTCCTGTGCAAGTAATGATGGTGACGTCGATCGTAGGTACTGTTTCGGCGATTGTATCGTTTCTCTTTTTTCCTCTTGGAATAGTCGGATCTTATTTTTCAAAAGTGTTTCGCTTTGTTGCAGGTTCCTCTCATAGTGACAAAGAGGTGGACCCCAATACTCCGGAAAAGATACCTAGAACGCCGTCGGAAAGAAAGAGGAAACGAAAAGGTGACGATGGTGGAGGGGTAACTGGCAAAGGTGTGCGTACCACTTCAACGGATAAGAAAATTAACGAGTACTTTAGTAATAAACATACGGGAAACAGTCCGATTAGGCACGGGGGTGCCAAAAGCCCTTCACCGCAGCAACCGTATCATGCAATGGTAAGCGCATTTTTTTTGTCTTCATATAACTTTGCTTCTTCACTGTGAAAGTTCAGTTTTTCTACACAAGATTTGATTCCACTTGTTAAACAATTAATTTGTATCAAAAATCATAATTGTCTGAAAAATAGAACGTATCTTCAAAGCCCCTGAAAACTTTCATGTTCCAAACAGAAATTGTATGCAGAAATTTCCAAGAGGTGGGGGTCGCCTTAAATAAAAAAAAATGCAAAAAGGAAAGTCACGATTGTATACACTGTGTCCACGGATTTTCTGCAATGGAGGATAAACTTTTTTATTTTACGGTTTAGGAAAAAAAGTTCTTTATAAAAACTTTTGCTTGCATTAAAACCTACAGAAATGATAGAAAAATTCACGAACAGCCTCGTTTATGACTTTAAATACAGAAAACATGCTGACTACTCTCAAAAATTTGTCTAAGTTCAAGTTACATTCAGAATTATCGCATTACCTAAATCTGTCAAAATTATTAATGAAACTCATTCCTTAAGCTCCTGTTGATAATTAATAATACCTCTAGTTAAAGTTATGGGAAATTACAAAATTATTAGCCCTTATTTTTGGAAGAAGAATGTTAGAAAATTTTGCTTTCCCGTCACAACATGGATGTCCTGCAAATTCCACAAATTTAATTAAAGGGTAGCTTGAAGACCATTTGCCTGGAAGTTCGATCGGACATTTTAGACCAATATATTGCCCATGGTACAAATTCATAAATTTTAAATGAAAAAATACCAACGGGTAGAAAAGTGCGTAGAGGTGGATGGGAATTATATTGAATAGTTTTTTCCCATATTAAAAACTAATAAAAATTTTCGTGTAATTTATAAGGCCACTTTAATTGCGTTTTCAATTTTTTTAACAAAGGAAATGCTTAAAACATTTAAAAGAATTAAGAATACATCAAAATTACATGTCACTCTACCATTGCAGAAAATCTGTGGACACACTGTATACTATAGTGTACAATTGATGGTGGCGAACCCATTATTACCATTTCCTAAATTATCATGCTCTCGTCAGTTTTTAAACTTTCACTTAATACCTGCTTATTGATTTTGCATATTAACAGCGCGTTTAATTCATACGCGAACTAAATCTTTTGAGCAATACGTTTTTCAACTTGCTTTTTCAAAATTTGTTGCGGTTATACTTGAAGTTTTCCGTAAAATTGTCTCTCGAAGAAAAGCTTAGAATATCTTCTTTTGATGGATTAATGGGTAGGAGCTTACCATACAAGTAAATACCTAACAAAAAAAAGTTAAGACTGTGGGACTCTAGGATTGTACGAAAAGTACTTTTTCTTTTTTTGCTACGAAATAAAAGTATTTTTTATACAATAAAATAACTTTATCCAGTAATGCATCGGACCATTTTGTTCAATAATGTTGTGCCATCTGTCAGACAATTTTATGGCTCCACTTTAGAAAGCTTTTGACGTTTCTCCGCAAGAAACTTTTCCAAAGTGCGGGTTGGTACTTTCATTTGAAGTGAAGAAGTTTTGAACGAACAATAATCTGATGGTGCAATGTCAAGACGGTATGGTGGATGTGGTAACACATTCAAGCCAGATCCCATTCTTTTCTAATCTGGTTTCTGACGAGTGATCAAAATTGTGTGTGGTCGGACGGTGTCGCAATGAAATACAATTAATTAATTCTGGTCATTTCTTTTGCAAAGAATCATTTAATTTGGTTACCTGTCGGAATTGGTTGATAAACTGTTAATATAATCTCATCAAATTGATACCATATCCTTCTTTTGATAAATATCAACTTTCGGCATTTGAACTGCTTCTTCACACTGTCACACTTGCTTGATGATCTTTTGCGTTGAATCGCCAGTTATCAATCGCTTTCAAGACGACACTTTGATCACATTTCAAAAGCAAACCACACATGATGATGTGTTGTGTTAAACGAATTTTTTTGAGCTCATAAAATACCCAGGCATCGATTTTCTCTTTAATCAGTAATTTACATTCTATAGAGTTCTCTTAACTTGCCGAAATCGATCATGTTTAGTTCAACTTCGAACAGAAAGATCACGAGAACGAAAATCAATTTGTGAAAACCGAAAATATTTTTCTGGACAAGTCTATACAGTGTGTTTATTCTGAAAGCCGAACATAAGAATTTAACATGCTATCAGACGTTTTTGCTAATTGTTGCTCATCAATTAAAATATTAACGCCATCTATATGTTTATTAACAAAATACAAATAAGTGATGATTCAAATAATGGTCCATTCCTCCTGACGGCGTTAATTTCTTAAAACTGTACTGAAATATAAATAGTCAAAATAAAAATAAGCCTAACGGAGACCGGGCGAATTGATAAAAAAAAGTCGGAAAAATTAACAAAATGTAAATAAAAAAAAAGAAACAAAAAGACAATGTTTCTAAATAGTATGAAAATTCCTTGCGTGAGCGACAAATAAAGAACAAACAAAACAAATTTCAGAAACAGAAGGCGATCAAGAAAATCAATCAAATAATAAAAATCGAAGACACAATTGAAAGTACCTTAGGAAGTATTCTCTTTCAAAAATTTAGAGGAAGAAAAAACACAAATTTTAGAAACAAAAGCGATCGCTTAAACAACAAAAGGTCGGTCAAAATAAAGAAAAAAAACCTAACCCTGAAAGAGACAAAGACAAATTGAAAAGAAACGAAAAAATTTTAAAATAAAACATCAAAAAATAGCAATGGAACGATCTTGCTAAAAAATGAAAATGATCTTTTGGGCAAGCAACAAATAAACAAAAAATTAATACATTTCAAGGACAAAAGACCATCGCATTAATTAAATAGAATAACTCCCAAACTCAATCAAATTAAAAATCTTAGACGGGATTCAAGAATTGAACTGTGTCTTCGTATTCGATATACGAAGACATAGTTCAATTCTTGAAAAATGAAATAAAAATCGAAAGCTTTCTCGAATTGTACAAGTCGAATGCAAAATCGAATAGTGTAAAATAGATTTAAGGCACTTGATCTCCTATTCTGTGCTTATGCTTTCCATATTTTGGTACAGTTGCGAACCTTGAAAACTGGTACACTGAGAATTATCAAAAATTCGTAATTTTGTGATGTGTAAATCAAACCTTCATTTGTCATTTTTTTTTCAGTGTCACATTTAACAAATCCATAGCAGGATTTATAGCATTTTCGATTGGGGTGCACTACGTACTCAATTTGATAGGGATGCCATGCGCAATAGGCACTGTACTAGGAAAAAGGAATGTTGGCGTTTTAGCGATGCAATTATCTTTTAGCTTGAAGAGTATTTCCTCATTCCAGATCCTTATCTCTCTTTAATAGTTAAAAGATTCCAAAACGAACTTTACGAACAAAACGGTTGTGAACATACGTGAGATAATTTCCACTAGATTTGAAAAGTGATGAATATTTTGTGCATGGCTGGAATGGTTTTTACCTTAATCCAATCAATTTAAGAGAAGAAAAAGATGATCTTTCAGCATTCAAGAATATAACCTCTGAATAACCATAACCTTGAGTACTTCACAATAACCATTTCTTCGCCCACAACGATCTCTGTTTTGGTTTATTTCTTTTGGTTTCATTTATTCCAGCATAAAAACTGCTAACCCCAGTTGGATAGTCATTTTCGTAATCTTTTTCTAAACATATTTATTATTTCCTTTTTTAAATATATTTATTTGGCAAACTCGAATATAAAAACGAACTGAAAAATCAAAAACAGAAATCGTAGCTTAATGTAAACTAGCGTTAAAGATGATTTTGCGCGACGCAATTCATAAAATGGAACAGTAATAAATAGAGTTGCAAAATGTATTTACGTATATACACTTATTGTATGAAAATATAACGAGTATTCCAAAAATAAGCGGCCAAATTGCCTAAAGACCAAAAAAAAAAATCAGATAAGCGAGTTGAGACGTGTAAAGTATAGAACCTTCCAAAGTTGCATTTCGAGAACTAAATAGGTTATAATGTGAGTTATTGATTTAAGTTTTTTGTGCAATGAAGTGTGAAGTGACACAGATTAATATATTTGACTCTGACTTCGGTAAATGTATAAGTGGACGTATTTTGTGCATGTAAAAAAAAAAATTCTGGAAAACTTTTCTGAATAAAATACTTTCGTATCAAGGGCTAATGATATTGAAAGAGCATGAACCATTCCCCAAGGAAATGCTCTTGGGAATTTTCTCCCTGAAGAGTTCTCAAAACTACGGTTTTGTTAACTTTTTTTAAAATTTGTTATACAGGGTTGGGACAAAGTGCAGTCCTACGGAAATATTTCAGAAATGGAATTAATAATTTTAATTAAGTTTCGTACACACAGATAAAGCCATACGGCGCATACGACAGGCTTTTTTTCGTTTTCATTAAACGTCCGATTTAACTGAAAACTAATGTTTCTGTTTTAAATAGAACATCCTGTATATTTTTACACAATTTAATACCCCGCCTTCTTCTACATCAGTCAGTATCAAGTTTGTTACCTTTATATCTAGTCTCTATCTGAAAAAATAAACCATTTAATCATCAGGCTCTCATATTAACATCAATTTATTTATTAATTTCTTATTTAATTTTTTTTGTATTTGCAATTTTTTTATGTTTCTATGTTAAAAGGAAAATAAAATACATTTACTTATTTTACTGTTCAAAATGCTGGCCATTTATTTAACAATAGGCAAGTCTACGAATAAATTCCTGTTTTTAAAGACTAGAGATAAAGGTAGCAAAGCTGATATTGACGCTTGCAGAAATAAAGAAGTCTATTAAAATATGTTCTATTTAAAATAAGAAAGTTGGTGACGTTTCCGGTTAAACAGGAAGTTCAATAGAAACAAAAATAAGCACCTCCGAATTATATATTTTCATGGATCCACGCTTTATTCCCACCCAGTATTATAAATTATATTTTATAGAAAATATTTAATTGTTGGGAAATAAAGGTTGAAAATCAAAATAATTGACAAGATTACGGGCTTTGAAAGAGAAAAGCCTAAAGAAAGAAAGAGTTATATTTAAGAAAGGGAAGCCAGATAATTAAAAGAAAAGGGGAACCCACAACAGAAATGAAAAGGTCTGCTTATTCTACAGAGCTAAAATTTAGAATGTGATTGTCGAAAAAGGAGCTCTCACAGCAAGGAGAAATTCCCTTTCAAATTTAGAAAATTTTGACAAAGTCTCCCGTTTTTAAACTGCACTGAGAAAAAAGACAACAGAGTTATTTTCAAGGAAAAAGAAATTTTTCTATTACAGAAAATTTCTGCACAAAATTTTTTAGAAAATCTTTAGTTTTTTTTTTCAAAATAATTAACAAAATTATGTACTGTCTATGAAAGACTGAATTTTAAACGAAAACGTTTAAGAAACAGGAAGCTCTAATAAGAAATACGGTGAAGTTTTAGCAATAGAAATAAAACCAAAGTTGAAATATTGTTGAAACTGAAAACAACGAAAAGAGATTACTGATAATGAAGAATAGAAATTTTGAATACAAGAGAAAAAAAAGTACTGCAGAGAAAAGAGAATGACAAACTTATAAATATTTAATTAACAAAATGTACCAACTATGAAAGGTCGAGGTCGAGAAAGTAGGAATTTGAAAAGTAGGAGAACATGGAAAGAAATGGAAAAAGAAAAATGCAACAGAAATAAGTAATAGCTCTAATCCAAAACAATTTTTTATCTAGTTAATAATTTTTCACATATATTCTTTTATCTTAATAGCGGGTACTAAAAACAAATAAATGTAACTAAGCTACTGCATAACAAGTTTTTAGTTAACTATTTTTATTAATAAGTACGTAACATTTAATTTTTTGTATACGGTAAACCCGACTTTAATATTTCTGATGTTTATACAGTTGGGGATAGAAAATTTCGCACACCAAGTATTCTGACTGACGTAAGAATGATTATTAGTGTAAATCAAACATTGATATCATTTTGACTGACATTTGAAAATTAATTTTTCAAGTTTCTTTTCTCTCAGGCGTAAATTGTCGAATGTAACGTATTTTATTCATATTACATTTATAATCATCGTCCAAAGAGGAACCCTTCAAGAGAATACTGAGACTGACAAAATCTGTTTACCACTAAAGCGCATGCGTTTAAATTCTGCTATTAATACGAATTTGATTGGATCCAAAAGTTAGGTTAATTTTTCCTAAAGTCGTCTAGTGGCATGTGTTTAGATTCTGCAATGAATACGAACTTAGCCGAAGCCAAAAGTAATATTAGTAATAATGATTTGGCATTTTTGCAAAAGTCTTCATTTCAAATATTTTTTTTTTTGACAGAAATATAACCTCTTAATAAATACCTGATTTACCAAATTTGTGAAATATGGCCGATGTGTCAAATGTCTTTCCGATTTTTATTGTCCGCTACCATCGGGTCTTTAATGTCATTTAATGATGACGCAGTTCATCCAATCATATGTATTGTTACGATAGCTATTTAACTATCAATTCTGAAGATCCTGTATATTCAGTGCACTCGCCGCCTTTACGTTCCAGATAGGTTTGCTAAATTGGTCGAAATTCTGTCATTTAGGCTGCATTTTAGACATAATATTTGGCATTTTAAAAACCTTTTTGGCGCCTGATTTGGTCACCTTCTGTTGTCTCACTCATACTACATTCTTATATAATCCTTGTAACAAAAGTATACCACCGACCAAAAAATTGAAACTGCACTAGTGACTGTCTTACATGACGAAAATATGTAGTACTTTTCTTTTATTTTTTGTTCATTTCACATCTTTTCTTTCTCTTTTGTTTTTTCTTTTAAAAAATTTGTTTTGCATTTTATTCACGACGCATTAATTTTTTTTCCTACCAGTTTCTTTCAGAGGTGTAGACCGTAACCGTAAAAACCGAAAATTTTCTCAAACCTTAATCGTAACCCAAACCGAAATTAGTACGCCTGAAGTAACCCTAATCGAATACCTTTATTAATTTTTCGGTTAATTTCATTTCGATGTCATTTCTTTATACTAACATCAGAGGCGGCCTTAATAGTTGCGGAGCCCGGGCGATGCCGCCCCATTAGGTTGGGTTGGTTGACAAATCCCCCCGCCCCCATTGCGATAAGGAAATATGTATTTTGTATTATAAAGAGCAGAAAAATATACTTACTAAATAAATTAAAAAATAATAAAATATGTAAAATAATTTTCTGCAGCACATCCACAATCCACTTTCTGGAATACAGCAGGACCTCTTTGATCTAATAATAATTGCATTGAATGATTGATTGTTTGGTTGATCCGGATTTGTGAAATGTTCGAATTATCGAACGAAAAACAAAATATCCAATTTCCTAATTACTAGGGCCGGAGTTAAGCAAAGCATGAGGGCGCCGATTAAAAACGATTAAAGTGCAATTTGAACAATTTCAAAATTAGCCAGACTCGATCCAACTGAAAAAATAATTAAAAGATTCAATGTTCAGCCAATTTTCCAACTGAACCCGACCTAACCCTATTCAACCCAAAAAGTAAAATAAAAATATGAAAATGACTATTAACAAATCCCAAGGTCAACCTGACTCAACTGAACTGAATTCAAACTAACTGTATTCAATTGAAGTAAAAAAAAAAATGTTAACAATTAAATGGAAAAAAATTCGACGTCAACCCAACCTAACTCCTATCAAAGTAAACATTATATCATATTGCATTCCATTCCTTTTTAATTGAATTGGTTTTCGCATTTTACTCTTTACAGTTCTTTTTTTGCTTCCTACGATTTTCGTCGATTTTCATTTTTTTGTCCATCTTAGCATATCGATTTCTTTTTAATTCATTTTATCAAATTAATTTTTCACATTTTGTTGACTGACGCTTTTTTTTTCAATTTCGTTTTGGTTTCTACTAGTTTTCTTTTTCGGCCAGAGATTATATTTGTTTTTTTGTTCAACTTATTCTTTGTTCTTTATGTTTTCTTACAATGGACTTCTCTTTTGTTGAACTTATCGAATTGATGATTGATGAATTTTATTGGTGTTTTCTCGAAGTTCATCGTTTTTAATTTGTTTTGTGCCCATCACAGTTGGGATCTTTTGTTTTAAGCACTGTTCGTTTCGCTTTTTTTGTTTTTTTTTTTCAATTATGCCAATTATTAACTTTTAATTTGCTTTTATTTTCTAGAAACTTTTTAATTAATCCGGAAAACTTTTTCGTTCAACTTGCTATCGTCGATCTTCTTTTGTTTTCCCTCGCTTCTTGCCTTGCTGTTTCTTTCATTTCTCTTTTGTTTCTATTTTTTTCAAATTAATTTGTTGTGTTTTGTTTCTTTCTACTCCTACTTTTAACAAAAACAAAAAAGAATAGTTCACTTTGACAACTGTCACATTAATTACATTGTATGATTAATTAACGATTCGCTTTTGTTTTTGTCGCCACACTTCTAATCCGAACATTTTGAGATGGTACATATTATTTTATTGTTGCAGAAAATGTATTTTTTTTTTATTTATTACTCGGTGTTTCAAATAATGTAATTGGGCTACGTTTTGTAATATGTTTGGCTATACTTTTCAAGAACAATCTAGGAACCCTGGTTCCAGGTACACAGAGAAAAGATAAATGTTAAAACAACATAATTTTTGTTTAGATACGTCCAATGCATTCATTAATTTAAAAGAAAAACAGTTATGTATTCAATTCAAGTAAAAAGTGTGAATCAACAAAAGACTGTTTGAATTAATGTAAAGTATGCATTCATTCAAATAAATAAATGTATTAATAAACTGTATCCAAACAAAGAGTTTTCTATATGCCAATTGATGAAGAGGGCAGTGTTCTCTGACTGTAGTAATAAAATACTCCAAATATTAAACTGTTATATTAATGTGAAAAGTACAAATTATTATTTGTATGTGTAACAGAAAAACAACTGAACTTGATGTTACTACCATTAAAAAAAATACATCTTGGTAACTGTTCATTACACTCTCTTCATTTGGTGAGACTGTTGGTAGACCCAGAAAACTTTTCTTTCTTTATTTTAGCATAAACGTAGAGGATTCAAAATCAAAAATTGAAACTGTTTAGTCGTACTAAGTTTGTAAACAATAATAACCAAATATTGACGTTTGTTTGCGTACATAATCCTCTGTTCCATCAGCAACAACACCGAAACCGCTAACATATTTTTTATGTACCCAGGTTATCAGCTGCTATGATAGATTATTCTCAGCACAATTTATTTATTGAATTCACAGGCGATCAAAAGTCGCTGCACAATAAAAATAACCAAGGCCAGTTTTGCCATTACATTTCCAAACAAATGTTTTGGAAAATTAAAGGAAATGTTAATCTTCGCATAATAAATGCAATTTTACGTAAGTGTTAAGAAGAAATTTTAAAAAGTTATTCTTACAAGAAGAGCGAAGCTTCTGCAATTAACAAACAATAACTACAAAAATTTGGCACACCAAAGGCCTCTCTGTAACGTTTTTGTATTTATTTCAAATTATTTCATTTATCTACATTTATCTCTACAGTGTTTTGTTCCTTTAATTTTTCAAATAGGCCTTATAGCTTTGTTGAACATAACTTATATCTTTTAATAACAGCAAACGAAGAAGCAAATGAAATTGTGATTACTGTTTTTTCTCAAATGTTCATTGTAATATTAATCATTTTAATATAAAATGTTCTATTATTAAGATTTTACAATTTGCAGTATCCACCCTCTCCACAACAGGTGGCACTGTCATCGCCACAAGTACCAGTAAATGCTGTTCCTTTCGATTTTTACAAGCAACAACCCCCAAGATTACCACATACGGCTATGGTTAGCAAATTAGTACAGGTAATTTCTTCCCATAATTTTGTCAATCCTTAAAAAACAATAATTAATTTAAAGCGTATTTCTTTCTTTTTTACTAATGAAATAATGTGCTCTCTCCGTCTGAATAGTGACTTAAATTATTTCAGACTGAATTAACGTGTCAGAGGATACAGGAGTTCGAGACTCAAGCATCGTCAGATCTGGAAGCTAGGAACAACAAAATAGAAGAATTAAGTCGCCAGAACGAAGAACTGAGGCACCAGATGTCAGCACAACAAAAGACCATAGACCAGCACAAACAGCACATAAACAAGTGCATCGACGTAGTTAAAAAACTGCTGAAAGAGAAGAGTTCCATCGAGAAGAAGGAGGCGCGGCAAAAGTGTATGCAGAATAGGCTCAGGTTAGGACAATTTGTGACGCAGAGGGTGGGCGCCACCTTCCAAGAGAATTGGACTGATGGTCATGCCTTTCAGGAACTTGCAAGGTACAACTTTTGTTTTGCTTTGTTTCAATTTTATTTTGATCGCGATTATCGAATGTTACAGGCGGCAGGAAGAAATAACAGCAGAGAGGGAAGAGATTGATAGGCAAAAGAAGTTGTTACTTAAGAAAAGGCCTTCGAATAGTGAAGGTGGACGAAAGAGAAATAATTCTTCGGCGTCGTCAACTCTTCACAATGGCACGGATTCTACGTTCCTCAAGCCAGATGCTGTTCCAGGTTCCTTCTCCATACAGGAGTATTATGAGGCTGATGAAATTTTAAAGGTATTTTGATTTTTATTTGAATTGTAATAATAAGAGCAAGTAATGGACAGATGAATTAAACTGTCTTACAGAACATGTAAACATAATATAGTATTTTCGATTTTGGTCTTTAATGTAAAAAGAAGCGTAAAAATCTGAATTCTTTGTAATTTGAATACAAGAAAATCCTAGGGTGGAACTCTGTAGATAAAATTAATCGCTGTTTCTCCGCTAACTCTATTCTGAACCATAGAGTGAACGGAAAACAGCGATTGATATTTTGTGATAGAGTTCTACTCTGGTTTTATTATATGACGGTTGGCGCATGAAATAATTTGAAGATCACGTTTTAAATTTGAGATGTCAATAAGTTTGGAGATCTTCAAATTAACATAAACAAGGAACATAGATTTGTCGGCCAACGTAGGCCGCCATAAAAATGTGTTTATTAATCATGACAACGACGAGTCTCAATACTCGGCACTCAACTAAAGATTAACACACAGTTACGAGAGCTGCGGGCGGCACCTTTGATGTTGCGCGGCAAGATTCTGTAATCTTCAGCCATTGTTTAGGTGGTTGGTAAAGTACGAAACTACGGCGTTTGAAAACTACGGCATATTGCAGCTTTATCCAATACGCCATTTTTTTAGAAAGTGATATTACGTAACCACAAATATTTTCTTTACTGAACTTATTTCATGAATAAAAAATTCAAGAATGTGTAAATTTACTTTAAAAAAAATCGTTTACAAATGGTTTAGAAATATTTAATTATCCAAAACATCACTACGTGTGTGTGTATGAAAAACATAAACAAATAAATAGAAAACAATGAAAAAATAGTTTTTTGTTCAAATCTTCATGCAATGTAACTGAATTTCGAAAATGTGCATAAGCCATAACAAAACTACACGGTAAAAGTTAAATAAATGAATCAGCGTTTCAAAAAGAAAATAAAAACAGTATACTACCTTAAAATCACCAGAATTATTTAATTTATTCTATGATGAAAATTTATACCAAACGCTACTGTTGCTGCCGAAGAAAAGTGGACACTTTTTTGACGTAAATTTAATGATGCGATAATTACTAAATAATAAAAAATAATGAACATATAAAATAGCGACATCTTACTATCGCTTTTTGACCTAACATTGCAGTAGGATAGACAAATTGAAGCGGGATTTGCTCCTAATGAGTCCCCCATGCAAGGCGGCCATGCTTGCTGTCAAAGCATAATGAAAGATTTTAGAAAAATTTTTCTAAAATAAACAATAAATAAGTAAATGAAAATAATAATAAATTTCAGTCATTATTTCGGTTTAAAAAATGTTAACTCATGTTAGTCGCACTGCTAAGGCAAAAATGAAAAATGAATTTATCATTAAGAAAAGCTAATTTGTTTGTAATGCGTAGATGCGTTCATAATTACAGATGCCCAGCATCATAGTATCTTTAAATTTACGTCAAGAAAAGTGTCCACGTTTTTTTGACGGCGACAGTATAATACTAAGAGCACAGTATACACATCAATCAGTAGGGACAGCTTGGGTTTTTGGCTCTTCCCGTTTCTGAGAGCGCATGTGCGAAGTGATCGGGCATTCATCAAGCGGCCGAGCGTGGCGCCACGGTCAATGGTTGATGGCCTCGTTCAGGTAACCACAGGAGCTGAGTTACTAATTCAGCATAGCTATTGAACAGACATGCTTTTGGAGTGCCAAGCTTCAGCAGCTAGTATTCTCACATTAATCCTTTAACAACACGAGTTGTTAACTTTCAATATGCTGAGTCTGCATCAGGGTCTGCATTCTTGGTTGGTTAACGCTCGGTGATCACCTGAACATGGCCAGAAAACGGACGTTCCGCCAGAATTCCGGCACACATTCAATATGGCCGTCAATTATCGATCAGCTGTTTTGGTGGATAAGTAACCATTAGATTATCTTATCGAATTTCATCATGTTTCGACTATTTTGAGCTCACTTGTAATTTTTCTAATAAAAAAGCTTTTGTTTTTTAAAATAAGAAGTATATCTTACGAAATAAATAACTTTTTCAAGTAGCGACATCTGGTAGCATTAGAATGACTGCCCGCCTGCTTGGGTTCGGAAAATTGTAGTATGAACTTCAAAGGTGCCGACAAGAGCTGTCCCTACTGATTGATGTCTATACTGTGCTAAGAGCTTATTATACGTTGTTCACAAATTAAAAAACCACCACCTGTTTGGTTATATTGGTATAAAACATAAGTCCCTATAGAACATTATCAAAATATTGAGTTGGCAAGGTGTTTGAAGTTTCATGTCAAAGCAATTCGTCATCTCAATTTTACTGCTATAACATTTATATTCATTTTAACAAGCCATTTCAACAACTGGAAAGCAGAGAAATATTTTAATTGTTAAAATAAAAGAAGTATTCGACAAATGTGTTGAAATAAAAAAAATTGGCGCCAGATTTAAGCAACCGGCAAATACTTGAGTCTGATGGTTCGTAACTACTTCTTCCTGATTCTGGAAATTGTTTATACCTTGTGATCAATGGAATTCATAATTAGAGTAGGCTGTGATACTTACTATAAGTGGGCAATACAGACTTGCAGCTTGAAATCTTGAAATTAAAAATTTGAAATGTCAGAATTTTGACATTTCTTTTTAAGAATTCCTGCTTTGACAGCAAGCATGGCCGCCTTGCATGGGGGACTCATTAGGAGCAAATCCCGCTTCAATTTGTCTATCGTACTGCAATGTTAGGTCAAAAAGCGATAGTAAGATGTCGCTATTTTATATGTTCATCATTCTTACATCGCATTTGCGAATAAATTGGGCAAATCGTTTTTGGTCTGCAGTGGGAATGTCGAGCTACGTTTCTGCTGAAGAAGCCCCAAGCAGGGCTGAAACAGCTGTCCAGAGGCTGCTCGAGGTTCTCACTGCAATCAAAAACGATTTGCACAAAATTTTTCTAAAATCTTTCATTTTGCTTTGACAGCAAGCATGGCCGCCTTGCATGGGGGACTCATTAGGAGCAAATCCCGCTTCAATTTGTCTATCCTACTGCAATGTTAGGTCAAAAAGCGATAGTAAGATGTCGCTATTTTATATGTTCATCATTCTTACATCGCATTTGTGAATAAATTGGGCAAATCGTTTTTGGTCTGCAGTGGGAATGTCGAGCTACGTTTCTGCTGAAGAAGCCCCAAGCAGGGCTGAAACAGCTGTCCAGAGGCTGCTCGAGGTTCTCACTGCAATCAAAAACGATTTGCACAAAATTTTTCTAAAAAATTATTAAAATTAAGGCCGAACCTTTCCACTTTCTTATAAATTTATTTCCTTTACAAAATGTCTGGTGGTGCTCACGGGTTGGTGCAACTGTATTGCCGCAGTTAACGTAAACATAACCTCACATTGATAATATTAAAACAGTTTAGTAATTTACTAATCTTGTGGCCGATCTGCCCAACCTCCTAATAAATTTATTTGACGAATAATTCGAAGATTCACCATGATAGCCATTCATAACATTCAACTTAACGTTATTGGGAACTTTATTAGCAAGTGGAAATATCGACCCTTATTTATACAAAGTGATCAAGAATAATTGCATGAATCGGCAACAATTTACGGGTGTTGACAACTTAATAAATACTGACAGCTGCCATGTGTCATGACAGCATCATTTCACTTTCACTTTTAAACGCAAATTAAAGTGGCGTTAAGTTAGGGTCCCTAGATGTAATTAACGATTAACTTGCTTGTGAAGGTTTAGAAACAGTCACTTTTGTTGGTAATTTCAGATTTTATGTTGCCTGACATAATTTGACAGTATGTAGTGTTGGACATAGGCGTAAGTTTTATTTTAATGAATCTGCATTTTAAACGACAAATTTGATGTGATTAAAGTTCCGTTAGAACATCACACTTCTGTGTAGCGTTGAAGAAAAGAAAAAACACAAGATTTCAGAAACGAAAAATTAAATTCCAAGGGCTTTTGACGACGCCAAATTTTGTTCTAATGCGATCAAGTATAATTCGAGAAAGCCCCTTTGGTTGCATTTTGCATTTTAGTTTTTAACATTTTTACAGGACATGAAATTTTCATTGGGTGGTAAAAAGTAATAAAAAATAAATTACGATCTAATGAAAATTCATGTCCTGCAAAAATCTTAAAAACCAAAATGCAATCAAAGAGCTTCCTCGAATTATACTTGATCGCATTAGAACAAAAATACATGAGGCTTTTACGATATATTGGAGCGGTATATACCAGTTAGTCTATTCTCTCACTTTTACTTGCATTAAACGCCTATGATTTTAGCTTGGTAAATTAAAAAAAAATAATAAAACATCTGACATCTTACTATCGCTTTTTGACCTGACATTGCAGTAGGATAGACCAATTGAAGCGGATTTGCTCCTAATAAGTCCCCCATGCAAGGCGGCCATGCTTGCTGTCAAAGCATAATGAAAGAAAGTATTTAGAAAAATTTTGTGCAAATCGTTTTTGATTGCAGTGAAAACCTCGAGCAGCCTCTGCACAGCTGTTTAAGTCCTGTTTGGGGCTTCATCAGCAGAGACGTAGCTCGACATTCCCACTGCAAACCAAAAACGACTTGTCCAATTTATTCGCAATTGCGATGTAATAGTGATGAACAGATAAAACAAGCTGCTCGAGATTTTCACTGCAATCAAAAACGATTTGCAACAAAATTAAAAACAAAACAAAACAAAAAATTCGTTGTTATGGAAACCAAAATTATTAAGTGAAACAAGGTGTTTTCTTTCGCTTAAAAGTTTGAATCGTGTTTCGGATAGTTTGGACCTGAATTTTGTAGTTACTGCAACAAAACACCTGACTTGCATTTTTGTTTGACAGTTCATTTGTAAACAACCATAATTCAATCCAAACAAGTTTTGAAAATAGAGAGATTCAAAGAAAAGAATGTCTGTTTTTGAATCAAAACACGTTTGGATCACGATTTTGTGAGCGAAAGAAAGCACCTACAGATTCGGATTCATAATGATCTATAGATTTTAAATAAGTAAAAATATGCAGGGTGTAACTTTTATAAGGGGACAACGTTTAAGTTTCTAAGCTAGTTCCTCACGTCGAATTATGAAAGAAAATTCATATGAACAAATGTCGACAAGCGCATAGTTTCTGACATACACGGTCCGGAAAAAAGTTGGGAATCTCATTTGTTATCGATTTCTCAAAAAAAATTATTCTTTATGAAAATTCCCGCCCCTTCCCAAACCTAAAAAACACTTGTCAAAATCTGAATATCCTATCGTCATATACAGAGGAGATCGAAATGTTTCAAATCGACGTAATAGACGTAATAGTAAAGATACGCGGAAGTGTTATTTGGGAAAGTTGTTCGAGGAAGTTTTCAAATATAAGATCATGACTGACGACAATGATTTTGTTACATCTCAGAAACTACACGTTTGTGGACCTATGTTTATATAAAGTTTTTTTTCATATTTCGGTGTGAGGAACTGGTCTTTAAAGTCTGGCCCTTCATTAAATTTACATCCTGTATAAGCCGTTAAAATGAGAAAATGGATCAAATTTAGCGTTTTATCTATCCCGAATTTTATGTAAAAAAATTAAAATTCTAGAAGAGTGAACAGAGCATGGACACACTGCATTGAGTATTGGACATGAGTTTATTAGATTCTTTTCTTATTCTGATATCTACTGTCACCTGCCAATCGTTGTACAGGTTTTTTTTTTTAATAACACCGTATACAGGATGATTCACGGAACCCGTTCGTTAAAAGTTTACGGATTTCCCCTTTGAATTTCTATTTCATATTTTGCAGTTATAAGTTGGTGATAATGGTTTATTACCTGTCACCTTTCTTATTTTAAATGGAATACCCCTTTTTTATTGCATTTTTGAATTCCTCAGAAAATTCTAAAATTATTTTATTCAACGTATGATACAAGAAAAATCAGTCGTTTCAGAGTTATTTCCATTTTTTTCATACTTGTAGTATCTTGTTTATGACGCCGCCATCTTTGTGCAATAAAAGCCGTGATGTTAACTTTTGGCCTGTAGCAAACTACAATAACGTGCTTTGAGATCATGTCCAGTTTTAAACGTAATTGTCTACAGGATGGTTAAAAAGTAACTTCTGTTCAAACTGACTTCAACCATCGAAAAGTCAAGTTTTTTAAATAGAACACCCAGTATATTTTTATACCACGTGACTGAGGATTAATTTTTCTTTCATCCTGTGTTAGCATTCCCTATACTCATCTCTTATCTTTGTCTTTCTATTCATGATTTTGTCTTTGACTCATCTTTTTTTTACTTTTCAGTATTATTCCTGTATAGTGTACCGTGAAAATTTAAGAAACAAAGGTTTTTTTTTTAATTAATTTGCGATTCTAAATACAATTTCTCTTTAAAAATCGAAAAACAATATTTGAATACCTGCCTATCTGCTGTGTTTGTTATTTACATATGCCGTATATATGTGAATTCTTGATATGACCTATTACGCATTTACAAAAAGAAATTCTCACTTATAAAACCAAATTTTTGAAAATGTAATCAAATGTCTAATAATTTTTTAAAAACTGATAAATCAATCATCAACAAATCAACATTAGAACTAATACACAAATCGTTAGTTATAATATTTGCTCTAAGCGTCCTTCATTATTTATTAGTAATAAATTATAAAGGACACTTATTTATTAGTAATAAATAATGAAGGGCACTTAGAGCAACTTTTGGTTACGTTTAAGTAATAATTTATTTATTTAGACACAACAAATTATATTATTGACTTCTTTAGTTGCCGATTTTTTTTTCAAATAATTTAATATGCCTGCCTTTGAATTTTCATTATCTTGGTTCTCTGTAGCGATTAAATCTTTTTTTTATTTCTACTGGACGGATGATTTCAAAAATTACAATTTGTCTAGTTTTCATAGCCTACCATTTCAATTTGTCTAGTTTTCATAGCCTACCATTTAAAAATAATATCAAGAAATTGAAAAAAATTACGTTCTAAAATAAAAATCATCAATAGCCAGTGAGATATACGAGTTTGGTATAGGGAATGCTAATACAGGACAAAAGAAAAAATAATCCTCAGTCACGTGGTATAAAAATATACTGGGTGTTCCATTTAAAAAAATTGACTTTTTGACGATTGAACTCAGTTCGAATAGAAGTTACTTTTTAACCAGCCTGTAGACAATAAAATTAAAACTGGGCATGATCTCAGAGCATGTTACTGTAGTCTGAAACGGTTAATTTTTCTTGTATCTCTGTCGAATAAAATAATTTTAGAATTTCCAGAGGAATTCAAAAATGCTATGAAAAATTGGGTTGTTCCATTTAAAATAAGAAAGTTGACAGCAACTTCTAGTATATGCGGAAGTGCCCGAAAGTTGGAAATATTATATTTTAATAGATCATTATCGCTAACTTATAATTGTAAAATAGGAAATAGAATTTCAAAGGGAAAGTCCGTAAACTTTTAACGAACGGGTTCCGTCCGTGTATAAGCAATGCCAATTTTATAGCAAATTTCTTATTTTTTTCCTATCACTTGCAAAACGGTGTACAGGTTTTTTTATTAACACCCTGTATATGAAGAAGAAATCAGAAAGTTGGAAACTATTCCTTTATTTGCAAAGGGGAAAAAAATTATAAGCACTGTGGAAGATGAAAGAATTCAAAATAATTTAAAAGTTTAAAAAAAAAACGTATTAAATTGAGAAACAGAAGCATTAGATAGAATATTAAAAACAGATGAAAAATACAAGAAAGTGTTTTCAAGAAAAAAGTGTAAAACTTCAAATTGATGAATTAAAATGTGAAGAACGAAAGAAAGAAAATTTAAAAATAAAAATTATGCATAGCCCTTCTGAAACAAAAAGAAAATGACATGACGCATAATAAATTATTTTAGGTTAACCTTTGGCAAGATATTATTTTTGATCTATTTTTTTTTTTTTAATAAATAATAACGTATTAATAACAATTTTGCACTGAAGTTGTGGCTGAGCACCAAAGTAGAAGAGAAAAATATTGAAATATTGTGAAATATAGACAATAATTTTTTCGAATCTGATTACTTCAAGCCACCATCTAAAATTAAATTAATTGAATTTATGATTGTATTCCACATATTTGTAGGTAACGGGTCATTTTAAAAATTTTTAATTGGAGTACGCCGTGACAGTTCAAGTAAGCTTTTAATAAATGAGCCTCAGACTGTAATTAATTCAATTTGAATTTCAATCAAAATTTCAGTTGTCTTATCAGAATTGCCAACAACCTTTATCAAAATCAAGACTTACTGAAAATATTTTTTTTTAATGACACCCGTAATTATAGATTCATGTTCTCGTTTAAAATTTGACCAACATATTTTGAAGACTTGTTTAACTCGAGCTTAAAGTGTACAGAAGTGATTCAGACAATTAAAATAAGTTATTTAGTTAATTTAAACAAGAATGTTGGACAAGTGCCAAAATATACAGCGGTTGGGCATGACGTGTGCTCAAAATAAATTTAAAGTAATCAATGATTATATTTGAAACCAACGTCTAATAATAACGTGTTCAAATTTGGATTTTTCGCCATTAATAACTTCATTTCTTTTTTTTTTTTTTGTTTACAGTTAAGGCAAAGTGCACTGAAAAAGGAAGACGCAGACTTGCAACTCGAAATGGAAAAACTAGAACGCGAGCGTAACTTGCACATTAGGGAATTGAAGCGGATCCACAATGAAGACCAGTCTAGGTTTAATAATCACCCTGTTCTCAATGACAGATATTTACTGCTTATGCTATTGGGCAAAGGTGGCTTTAGTGAAGTACATAAAGCGTTCGATCTAAAGGAGCAACGCTACGTGGCATGTAAAGTGCACCAGTTGAACAAAGACTGGAAAGAAGATAAGAAGGCAAACTATATTAAGTGAGTTCGCTTTGTACACATCCCCATTTCAAAAAATCATTCCTTTATGTTTGTTGCAGGCATGCATTAAGAGAGTATAATATACATAAAGCATTAGATCATCCTAGGGTTGTTAAACTTTACGATGTTTTTGAAATAGATGCCAATTCATTCTGTACAGTTTTGGAGTACTGTGATGGACATGATCTTGACTTTTATTTGAAGCAGGTAAAGAAAACATTCGTACTTCAATTTTGAATTAATTAAATTTAAGCGTATGATGATTAAAGTTTGTTCCCTTGAATGTTCCATGAGAGAGAACAAAATGTGTTTCAAGACGGGACTGAGGTTGTCCTTTTTGAAACGTAAAGAACCTGGTCGTGGAGGATTTTGTAATTAAACCTGGTTTCTTTCAGCATAAGACAATACCAGAAAGAGAAGCGAGGTCGATTGTGATGCAAGTAGTGTCAGCACTTAAGTACCTGAATGAGATAAAACCGCCAGTAATTCATTATGATCTGAAACCGGGCAATATATTATTAACAGAGGGCAACGTGTGTGGAGAAATAAAAATCACAGACTTTGGTTTAAGTAAAGTAATGGACGAGGAGAATTATAATCCGGATCACGGTATGGACCTTACTTCGCAAGGGGCAGGCACCTACTGGTAATTTTCATTTTAGCAAAGTCAAAAATATTTTGGTTACGTTAATTTCGTTGTAGGTATCTTCCGCCAGAGTGTTTCGTAGTTGGTAAAAATCCTCCAAAGATATCGTCAAAGGTAGATGTGTGGAGCGTAGGAGTGATATTTTATCAATGCTTGTATGGTAAGAAACCATTTGGTCATAACCAATCACAAGCGACCATCCTGGAAGAAAACACGATCTTAAAAGCAACTGACGTACAGTTTGCAAATAAACCTGCAGTAACTAATGAAGCAAAGGTTGGTGGTTTTGTTTTGTTCTTCGTAACGTTTTCAATTCATTGCTCCAATGCACTCTCAGAGATTCGCCATCACTTGTTATTACATGAAATTAAAACAAGATAGGATGGGAAAACTCTGAGAGTGCTCTAGAGTAGTCAATTGATAATGCTATTAATGCTTTTTGTTGCAGAGTTTTATACGTAGTTGTTTGGCGTACCGCAAAGAAGATCGCATTGATGTTTTATCACTAGCCAGACATGAATATTTACAACCACCAATGCCAAAACATTCGAGGCTGACTTCGAGTGCCCAACAACAGCAACAGGCGCAACAGGTTGGGCCACACACGACCCAACCGGGGACATTTTCAGCTGGACTGTTCGGAGGCATGAACGCTTCTTCTTCATCTTAGTGCAGTGCTGTGTTTAAATTATTTAAATCGTATATATAATATTGAATGAACGTGAACGTAATAATACTATAGTAAATAAATAGTGGGACAACATATAACGACAAACATGTGGAAGTTAGTGATTTTA
This sequence comes from Prosopocoilus inquinatus, assembly GCA_036172665.1. Lineage (NCBI taxonomy): Eukaryota > Metazoa > Arthropoda > Insecta > Coleoptera > Lucanidae > Prosopocoilus > Prosopocoilus inquinatus. Next base: position 52,332,066 of record CM069870.1, read on the forward strand.
CAAAAAAAAAAAAAAAAACAAATTGACGCCAGTGCGTTACACACCACTTATCTCTTTCTCTCTATCTTGTTGCTTGCTGCTTCCTTTTCTTCTCGTTCGGGATTTTATTGATAGGATTTTTTTTTATTGACAGGTGCGTGTAACATTTTGGATAATAACGAAAGCCTGTCAGCGCAGTCAACTAAAAGTGCAAACTGATTAGTCTCGTATGTTTCTTTTTATATATATATGTTAAATATATATATAAAATTAATAGTATGTATAGGTACAGATAAGTTATTATTTTATGAAGTGACCTTGCTTTGTACCATAGAGTGATTTTGGTTCGCTGCAGTCCCTGTCCTGATTCATTCATTACTATAATGATAATGTAATAAGATGTACAGATGTTTGCCCATCTCCCCAACGGAGAAAATACGCTTATTGAATTTTTTTTTGTTACGAAAAGAACGGATAACTGTTCTTAATAAGCTGTTTTTCTCTTTGCAGCTTTTTGAGACATTTTTATTTTCTTGCGTTCAATAATTTACTACAGTCAAGAGCAAATGGATTCCTTTTTATTATATAAAATTTGTACATAAATAGATAGATTTTAGAGACTAAATTGTGCTAAAAGCGCCAATCTAATTCAACATATATAAACCACCTCAGTTTGTTGCATACGCCTAAATAGGTCATAAGTTATTTTATTTTGTACATAACACTAAGTAGTCATTAATTTCTTGAAACAAATTGAGGTAACTCCGTATTGTTAAAAATGTCTCAAATATGTTACAAGAAACCCTTATATTAGGTTTGTTAGAGTCGAACTCGTTAATTGTATGTGGACATTGTTTTTTTTCATGTTGGTTAAACAACATATTTATAATTTATATTATTACTTATAAGAAACTGTTAGAATGTCCTCGTATACTATTAACGTTGTTGGGCTAAAAAAATCATGTTGTAATATCTTGTACCGGTCTATGCTGCAATAAGAGTGGATGCCAAACATGTCAGACATAACAAAAAAAAAAGAAGAACTCGCAAATAAATACATGTTACTTATTTATACTGTGCTGTTTGTGTGGGTGATGCGCCACGGACATTGTGATAAGAGTAGTTAAGGAGTCATGTCTAGGTAAAAACGAATGTATCGTTATTTTATTGTTTATTGTACTTGTATCTATACTTTTTATTTTATACAACCGTTCACAATAATTTTTTCTTTGGTATTATCTACCGTTGTAAATACAGTGTGTATGATACGTACACAGTAAAAGTTTTGAAAATCATTTTATTTATTTCTTAAATATACTAAAAATTATAAACAGTTATTTCCTTGTTCATAGTTATCTTTTGTTTAAATTTGTTCATGAAGTAAAAAGAAAAAACATCCCCCCCCCCCACTTTTGTTGCAAGTATTATTTCCAGCAACCACACACACGCGTAACTTGTAAGTTCCTTTTAATGAAACTATGTTTCATTGTATTAGCCACTTCTGATGCAAGAGGTTATAGAATAAACATATTATTAAATTAACAACATCGTCTTTCATCACTTACAAAATTAACTTACCAAGGGATTTTACAAATAAAACCAATAAAATTAATACCAGATTTATTACTTTGGAATGTTCACGAACATACCATTTAAAAAAAAATCCTTCCACTACTAGAGAAGTGGACAGATCTTATCTTAACAAATAAGGTATACATCTAATGCTATTTGAATTACACCTAAACAAAAGAAACATCGTGTATTTGCAATGCTGAAACGAAACGAATTTGAACACTTCCGTTTCCATCCGCTTACATTTAGTTACGTTTGAACACTGAAATACAGAACGCCGTTTGTCGATCGATAATAAATAAAAAAAACGTTAAATTTTCACTCGTCCTAACGCGTTTCAGCGTAAGAACCTGGTAAAAATTAATTTAACTAGGAGACACCAACAGCCGAAAAAACTTAGGCTCTGAGCAAATTAATGTGCAAACTCGAATGCTTCACGGTTAACATTCTGTAACACGATACGAAACGATATAAATTGGATTAGTAAAAGATAAAATTACTAACGTGTCATGTCGTCTATGAAGGGAAGCCGGTTGGTGGTTGTCCAGGTACCGAATACTGCGGTCTGAAGTTCGTAAAATTGGCAGCAGTCGCTTGGAATCCTGGTAAGTTACCAGCATTGAAACCTGGAGGGAACTGACTCATAACTTGAGCTGGAAGAAAAAATATTGGAAATAAATTACTGTATGGTATACCATAAGTCAAAAAAAAGCGGAGCAAGTTGTAGAATCGTTATCGAACATGATTTTAAAAAATCAAATATTAAAACACATGGCTTAAATTTTACTACAAACTGCTTAAAACAAAACACTAATCATGTATAATATTTTTGACATTCGATGAACTCTTAGATTAGGTAAGAGAGAGGGATGACGAACATCTGATACTAAAAGGGTCCAACTCAAGCACACTACTTTTTTACATGTGAAATGTTATTCTGGACTCTTTCTTCTCCGGCTGACTTTGCTACACATTGCACATTGTTTCTATAAACTATTAGTGTCTGTTTCATTCACGATTTCATCAAAAACATCAAAATTTGCTTTGGCTGCAACGGGTTTGTGTAATGCGAAGTGTCTTTGATTTGGTCTTTTCTGGTAACAGCGGTCGCTCAAGCGTTAGATACGACGTAAGACATCCCCTCTCTTACCTAATCTAAGGATGAACTTTTTCTTCTGTTTTAACTGATCTAATCCAATAATTGATAGAAATGGTCGAGACAGTTTGTTCCATTTTATGACATGGTTATTTTTTTTCAGTAATGAATCTGTTTTAAGTAAAATTATTGCACGTCAATGAATACAGAGGAAAGGGCTTTGCAAATACCAGTAAAAAAAAATATAAGGGATGGCAACTGAAATAAAGTTGTTTGACATTGACAGTGTTTTGTTTTGAGTAGTTTGTAGTACTCTTCAAACTATTTGCTCTAATATATTTTTAATTAATCAATTAATTAAAATCGGATAATAAATAACGGAGGTATTACTTGTTCCATTTCATTCCTTTCAGTATTTTTTTTTCTCGGAAATTAATCTATTTTAATTACAATTATGGGACACCGGTGACTGCAGAAGACAAGGCTTTACAGAAAAAAGTAAAAAAAAGTTGACTATCAAATGTCAGAGAATTATGACGTAAGTAGTGCTTTCTTTTTAGCAGTTTGTAGTACAATTTAAGCCATTTGTTTTCATTTTTACTTTTTCAAATTAGATAATAATTAACGGTGCTATAGTTTGCTCCGTCCTTTCTTTTTTGTCGACAGACAGTATACAGATTGTGTAGTTTTTTGTCTAGTCAGTCAAAACTAAATTAAAAAGGCATAAATTACATGGACTGTTAAACTTCTCAGTAGGGAAAACATTATGTTGTATAAATTTATCGGCTTTATCAGAAATAAATAATAAGCTTACTAACTGAATTAAGAAAAATACTTCCCAATTTTTTCTCGATATTTATTTTGACAACCGGTTACGGATTTTACACCTTCATCACGTCTACAACAATTGGAAAAAAATGTTATAAAATTTGATGTGAGTTTCTCGTGTAACATGTTGCAAAAAAATAGTATGAGTAAATTATGAATATGGTAATCATGGACAAATTAAGGAAACTTACCGACATGGTTATTAAACAAAAATATCGTAAAATAGTGGAAAAAAGGTAAAAAAAAAATCACGTTTCCAATTGTTATGAACCTAATGAAGGCGTAAACGCCGAAATCGGTTGTCAAATAATAACATGGAGAGAAAATTGGGAAGTATTTATCTTAATTCAGTTATCATATTACCCAATTTTTGGATATGAATACTCAAATAAACTAACTAGTTGAAATCTATACATACTTGTACTCTGTGTATTGCTTGAAGAAGTAGCGGCTAGCCTTGAAAGAATGCTACGTTCAGACATCTGTAATCGTTGAGCTACAGGAGGGATGCGTGCTAAAGTAGCTGGTAGTCTCGACACGTCGGACTTCATATCCGACAGAAGCTCCTCCAACTGATTCAGCACTTTGTGCAAAACAGCGTTTGCAGGTTTGTTGCCAGCAAGCGACTCTTTGCTCAGGTGTTGGTGGGATTCGGCAAGGCATTCGACCTCTGCGAAGCGAGCATTCAGAGACATGGCTGGATGATTCGGGTCCTGGGTGAGGTTCAAATACGCAGCTCTGCGTAATTGTTCTTCAATTACAAGTGCTTGTTCTAAAAGCTGAAGAAGAAAAAAAAACAATAGTCATACAGTTTCTTAATTGTTTTTTTCATTTTCATTTCTAATTTTTTTAATTAACTGCACACTGGGAGCACTATTTTGATCTAGTTTTACTTTCATGTAATAACAGGAGATGAGTGAGGTTGATCAATGCGCAATCAATTAAAAACTATGTTAATTAAATGTGAATTACCTTGAATCTTCTTGCTAAAAATTTGTTTTTAATTTCGAGGAAATTTCCTTTGCCGACGTCCATTTTGAAGGGCTCATTGATTATTGCGAATCTAGTGTCGGCTTGTATATCTTGCCATCGTCCATAGCCATGGGTGACGATACCCGCCAGTAACCAGTAATCGTGTCTTCTGTGCCATATTTCGTACTCACGACCAGGTGCAGCCGCCTTTAACAAAGTAAATAATAGACAAAATTATTTTATTTAAACATGTCCTCTTGATTGGTATCTACTTATCTATCATTAAAGATATGTTTCAGGGATAACTTTTCCTAATTGAATATCGATATTTCAAATATTGTAAATTGTTTGATAAATAAAAGTAAGTGTTAAATCTCTCATCTCAGTGAATAAGTCGAAATTTGTCCAAAATATGTTGTGTGGTTTATGAGAAGCAGGGAGGTGTTTTCTCTGTAGTGTGTACGTAGCCAAGTCGGGCACTGGCTTGAAAGGGAGTTATTATGATGTATGTTTACTGATTTATTACAAAAATCCTATTTCACACATGTTTTCAGAGTCTAAAAGTCTTGCTCTGAAAAGCAATGAAATTTAACTTAAACAAAAGGTTTGTATCTTAAAATTTTTGCATTAAAATAAAAAAATTAGCCATGAAGCATATATTTATTTTAAATAAAAAATATTACAATGTGTATCGTCGTTTGTATTATGCACTGATACACCTTTGCCAGTTAAAGTAAAAAAAAAAAAAAAAACATTTAGGACCGGTATTATAAATGAAAGTTAACTTGACCCTGTTTGTTTCCATAACAACAATTGTGTTCATAATTGTTACCATGGAAATAAACCAATAGTTGAAGCTAACTGGCCTTTATAATACCGGGCCTTAGTTTCGTAGTAAAAAAAGAGAGAGATTAATACTTAAATACTTCATAATAACAAAAAGTTTAAAAGGCAATACTTAACGATCGCATATTATGCCAGGAAAATCAGAAGGCTTAAAAATTGGCATATGAGGGTTTCTTGGGACGAAAAATAATAATTTATCCTCAATTTTATATAGTAGGCAGAGAGCGCCATATACGGTATCATGCTTGCTTTTATAATTAGAGAACGGGAATTGGTACATGTACCGGTGGAAGGAAGGAATAAGAGTGGATGGTCGCGCCTTCCCATCCTGAGCTGATTTGAATCACAGTCCTACTACATTCAAATCAACCAGGACGCGATGGCGCGACCGCCCGCTCTCCTCCCTTCCACCAGTACATGTACAAAGTCCCGTTCTCTATTTATAATCCTTTAACTCATTTGTTAGCAGACTTTTGGAACTTTTAACAAAAAAATGTTACTTGTCCACCTCTTTTAACCAATTCGTTGTTCTAATCCAACAGCGCTAAAGTTAAGCATTTTCGAGTTATTTGCTATTTTAATTTGAATCTAACGTGTGGTTTTCGTAGTAGTGTTTATTTGATTTTGTTCTGTCTGAGAAATGATTATAAATTTTTTTTTACATATGTGGTGAGGAAAGTAACATCATCAAAAACACTACAGTTAAGAAGAACGCGTGTTAATTTAGGAATGAATCCTTGCCTCATTTTAATTAGATTTAGGCTTTTGTACTGCAGGATTGTAAACATAAAATATAAAATCATACACAGTTTACTACTCCTTTAATTTTAATAAACGAACGATTTTGATTTTTATAATCTTTCATTAGACTACTGACTGTGACATAAAAATCGAATGTACTTTGTAATTTTAAGAGCTTGGGACTTGTCGCGTACCTTTGTAGTACTTTTGTTTAGTATTTTTTTCAACGCAAGTGTACATACAGGGTGAGTCTGAAATAGACCGACAAATTAAAACCACTAATAGAATTGATGTCACAGATTATGGGAAAAATATTTAAAAAAATATTGTGGGAAATTGAAATAGATTTAAAATTTACCCCGAATGCACGTTCCGTTCACTTGCTGCAGAGTAAAGCGATACGTTTCATAAAAAAGGTTATAAATCTGTATCATAAACTTTTATGGTTTATTGGTATTATGTAACTATTCGAACCCGCGCAGCGCAACCTTGACACGATTCGAATTCCTGAATGATACATGAACAGCTGTTCATGCAGCTAGGCCTTTATTTTAATTGTACGAAATGTTTTAAATTATTACTATTGAACGACAGCAAAAAAAACTATTAAAAATTAAATTAAAACAATTATTTGTTTTACTTGTCAAAGAAGATGTTCAAAGTGCAATCCAGTATTGTCGATGCAAGCTGTAGCCCTTCTCATATTTTCTTGGACACGTGCGAAAACATTCGGAGTGTTGCGTATTATTGTAGCTGCATCGTCAATACGTTGAATTAATTCTTGCCGCGTATTTAAAGGAGTGGAATACACAAGTTGTTTCATCCACCCCCACAAAAAGAAATCACAAGGATTTAAGTCCGGGGACCGCGGAGGCCAAAGCACGGGCCCATATCGCCCAATCCAGAGATTTGTATAATGTGTGTCTAGCCAGTACACGAGCAGCATGAGGAGTAGGAATATTTCCAGAGGTCTCTCGCGGCCCCGACCTCCTGCAGGACGATAAGACCTAAAATCCCGCAAATGTTGTACCACGGCAGTAAAAGTACTGTGATGCGGCACTCGATGCAATGGAAACCTTTCGATCCACAAACGGCGCGAGTGATGTGCATTTCCTAAAGATTCACCATACAACAGAACCATGTCTGTTTTTTCCGCTGTTGAAAAATCTGCCATTGTATGTGCACTTTTAGAAAAATACCGAGTAGACTGAATGAAACACTTTGCGCTTGCAATTTCACGGTCGCACTAAACCACCGCTTTCTGGGAAGGGCATTACCACGTTCTCATAAAGTAATAAAACTTTATTAGACATCTTCAGCTGTGTGTACAATAAATTCCCATTTTCATATACCAGTGCAGTGTTGTGTTTTTGGGTACGATTTTTGATTAATTATATCTCGGAAATCGTTATAGGAATTTTTTTTTAAATATTTCTCACATAACCTGTGACGCCGACCCTATTAGTGGTTTAAATTTGTCGGTTCTTTTCAGACTCACCCTGTATACCTTAAAACCTAATCTCTCTACATACCTTCTCTTCGTTAAGCCAAAGTGTGTGTAATTCAGTGAAACCACCATCTGCAATGTTGAACATAAATCGCCTTTTGTATCCGTCCTCTGAGTCCCCACTTTCAGATTTCTTTTCTTTCTGGAAAAAAAAATGAACGAAATTTAATTGCTTCTGAAAAAAAAAATCTTGTAAAAAAAACAGACAAAGAAGCAGTTTATTTTTGCCACAGAAATCTGAACAAATCGTGATGAAAGAAAACCTGCCACAAAAGAAATTAATAGCGTTTTTGTTTCAATGTTCTAAGACTTTCACTTTCACTTTGTTTTAACCTCAAGGAATGAAAGTATTCCGAGAGCATGCAGTGAATAAAAAAACTCGATAAATAAAGTTAAACTGAAGTGACACCATTGGATGCCAAAAAATCAACTGCCTCAAGCATCCCAACATGTTTTAAAAACTGAAGAATTTGTAATTATACCTTATCATCATGTGCAATAAGTACAACATCATCTTCTTCATCCTTCTTATCAACCTTGGGTTTCTCTTCTTTCTTATCAGCATTCTCTCCACCACTTTCCTTCTTGTCTTCCTCTCTACTGCCCTTCTCCTCCTCTTTTTTAAATTCCACATCCTCAACTTTATCTTCAGATTCCTCAATTTTAGGATCTTCTTTATCAGATTTATTATCCGCAGCTGAATCACTTCGTTCTGCAACTGGAGAATCCGCATCCAGTTTAACGCTTTCCTTATCTTTTTCATCGTCAGTTTTGCCCTCCTCTTTGTATTTGGCATCGTCTTTCTTGTCTTCAGGCTAAAAAATGCGTGCACGATTTAATTAGTTTTAAATAAATGCAACTGAGGAATCTTACATCTTTGTCTTTATCTGTTCCTTCGCCTAACGTAGGAGCAGGACTCGCAGCTGCACTCGTTGCAGGTGTGGCACTCGTACTCGTAGTTGTGCTCTTTGGTGTTTCTATATCATTAATATTTGATGCTGAAGTGCCCACTGCACTTTTCGCTGTCTCTGAGATGGCCTTACGGATAGCTTCAGGCATACTGTATTCGCCATTTATATGCTCAAATTCTTGCACCTTACGATTCATAAAGAAAGAAATTGGTGTTTCATAAGAAAGGAGCAATCAAGAACTCACCTTTTTTCTAATCAAGGACATTACGCCGATTCTTGTTAATACATGCTGGCGGCTAAGACCTTCTCGTGGGACACCATCAGCAAAGGTTTCGGCATTATCAGCCCCGGGTTCACATAGGTGACGCATGAACAACGAAACGTAGGCTTTGAATATTTTTTCTGATTTTCCTCGCAGGTCTCTTACAAGCCACTGAGAGTTAAAAGCGTCTTGTGGAGGCATTCCTAAAAATCACCTTGAATTATTGATTTTTTAAATTATAATCAATGTTAAGCACCGTATCTCATGATGGCATTAAGGAATGCTTTGCGCTGTCGGGCATTGAAGCCTAAAACTTCGATGTTTCCACCGACACGTGCCAATAAAGGAGGTAAAGGTCTATCACGTTCGTCTTTACGCTCCATTCTTCGCCTACTTCTTCTGCTAAGGTCATTTTCGTTCTTCTCATCGAAGTCATCATCTTCCTTATCTTCGTCTGAACCGGCGGAGAAATCAGAATTGTAGTCAGACATGTTCTCCTGCCAATTTGTATCATCACGTGTGTCGGTCGTCATTCCTCCATCGTTGTAATTGACTTGCTTACGTACACGTTTTCCTTTGCCTATTAAAAATGATTTAAAAAAGAATTGGCATTAATTTCAAATATACTTACCTAAAGTTCTTGCTATGTCTTCCTGTTGCTGTTCGTAATGATGCCTTAAAAGTTTGATCCAATAAGCTGGATCTGTATTCTCCGCTTCCTGTTTAATAATCTCAGTATCGACCTCCTCTTCGTTATCGCCTTCTTTAGTGACATAACTTGCCACTTTGAATGAGCTGAGATATTCGTTTGCCCAATTTTCTTTCTGCTCTATACCCTCTTTCGATCTGTCTAAAAGTTCTTCGACGGCTTTATCGTCATAGTGAATGGCCTCATCTTCCTTTCCTTCATCTTCTTTAAATAGCTCTTCGGTTCCAAAACGTAGAATATCATCCAATTCCTGTTTTGTGAAATTAGCACCTTTACCGCCCATCCCGGGGCGCACAACCAAATGAGTTAACATCATTTTTCTTTTTGCCACCTACGGAAACAGTTTATAAAAAAAAGTATGAAAATAAATAAAATTATGTCAAGAAATTTACCTGTGTTACACGTTCTTCAACACTATTACGTGTAACAAATCGATATATCATTACTTTGTTGGCCTGCCCAATACGATGTGCTCGAGAAAACGCTTGAATATCATTATGCGGATTCCAATCCGAATCATAAATAATAACAGTATCGGCTGTGGCCAAATTAATGCCTAAACCACCAGCTCTGAAAATGCATTCATTCACCGGAGTTATTTCATTATACGTAAGACCAATACCTTGTGGACAGTAAAAACACGAATTGTTGTGCACCAGGGGCGTTAAATCTGTCAATTGCTTCTTGTCGGGAAGTCCCGGTGATTGCACCGTCAATTCGTTCGTACTTGTAACCCTCACCCTCAAGATAATCCTCAAGTATATCCAACATTTTCGTCATTTGTGAAAAGATAAGTACTCTGCAAGTATTTAATTATAATTATTTCAGCGGAAATAAAAATTAGGCAATGACCTATGTCCTTGTTCTCTCAGTTTCTTCAACATCTTCGAAAGCAAAACAAGCTTTCCGGCTGCTTTAATAAGACTCTGAGTGTCATAATTTCCATGAGGACCGAGTGGGGCCTCCTCAGAAGCAGCAGGAAATAGATAAGGGTGATTGCAACACTTTTTTAAATCCATCATAATATTAAGCAAGGACACAGATTGTCCTCCTCCTTTCGGATTCAAAGCTTCAAAGTTACGAGTCAAAATGTACTTGTAATATTTCTTTTGCATCGGTGATAACTCAACACGTACGATGAACTCAGATTTGGAAGGCATGTTCTACAAAAAAAATAAATAAATAAAAACGTTTACTAAACGCAATGGAGTTCGTTCATTCTGTAATTAATCACAAGAAAATTGTTTTTAAACATTAAACGAACAAAAGAGTCGACTTTAATTAAGTAATGTAATTAATTACCTTGAGCACATCAGCTTTCAAACGTCTCAACATGTGAGGACCTAAAAGTTCATGTAATTTTTTCACTTGATCTTCTTTTGAAATGTCTGCAAATTCATTCTGGAAAGAGGCAAGATCATTAAATTTGTTGCTGTTCAAGAAATTCAGCAGATGGAATAATTCTTCTAAATTATTTTGAAGGGGTGTTCCAGTGAGAAGTAATTTATAAGCAATGTTGTAACCAGCTAACAATCTGAAAAACTAAATGTACAATCGTAATTGTTTTTTTTTTTTCAAAAATATTTTAAGACTTACTTTAGATTGGTTACTTTTAAGTCGATGAGCTTCATCAACCACAAGCACAGCCCAGTCGATGGAACCGAGACAAGCCGAGTCTATCGAAATGAGTTCATAGCTTGTAAGAAGGACGTTAAATTTGATGGAACTTGCTCTTATTTTCGAAGCTCTTCCACCACGAACTGCACCTTCCTCGAAACTCAGTTCGTTTTCACGAATGACAGCTCTCGAGTCCTTATCACCTGCAGAAATTAAATATGACTGTATTTTGGAAATACTTGGTGGAGTCAATCGTTTACCGACATAAGTGATGCAGTAGAAATCAGGTGCCCAAAGTTCGAATTCTCTTTCCCAATTAATTATTGTAGACAGAGGGACACTAACCAAGAAAGGTCCTTTACAATGACCTTCTTTGTATAAAGAATATAAGAAAGTTATGGTCTGAATTGTCTTTCCTAGACCCATCTCGTCGGCTAAAATCGTGTCAATCCCCTGACCCCAAGAATATCGAAGCCAATTCAATCCTTCCAATTGATATGGATGGAGTTGCATGCCAGTTTCAGATAAAAAGTCAGGTTGTTTATCGTATTTCTTTTTTAAATCAGTAGTTGGTTTATCAGGGGGAGGCGTGTAACGTCTACTGTAACAATATGTAGTTAAAGTAAATTCTGATTGATTTTATAAAAGGGGAATCACTCACGGAGTTGTCCTGTCATCTTCATCCAATAATTTCTCTCGCTGGCTCTTTTTACCTTTGCCCTTTTTACCTTTTTTATCTACAATAGTACTAGTGCATGCAGCTCTTAAATCCTATTATAAAACATAAGTTTGTTTTTATGTATATAAAAAAAAGTAATTCAAAAGCTGTCTCGTGCTTACACTATAATATTCTATGGCAGTTTTTAACCCGGGAATATCATCGGATTCTTCTTCCCATGTTGCTTGATCATACGGAAGATCTCTCCACTTGACAAGATACAAAGTACGTCCGTCCCTCATGGTTCGGTGATTAATCACACGTTGTACAATTAACCACTCCGGCTTAACACCATATCTACAAAAAAAAAAACTGGATTAAATACATTCATCTTCTCCAATAGAAAGCCTTACTTGTAATATCTTTCTTCAAGTTCATCATCCCTGAATCGCCCCATGTTTTGTAACCTTTTAGAACGAGTATCGCTCTCATCAAGCGGTTCTTCGAGTTTCGGAGGTTCCTCCATATCATACTTACGTATATAATTACGAAACATAAGTGGGTGGTGCACGTCCAATTGAAGTTCGGAGATCCAATCGCAGTGCCAATAGGAGCGCTAAATTAAATACATAAGAACGATGAATGATGAAAGCAAAATTATTAGAGTGAATTTACCTCATGCCATTTAACAAAAAATTCTCTTCGTCGCTTTGGTTTTGATTTTTTACTTGAGCCGGATTCTTCAGATTTATTATGGTCGAGCACCCAACGCCACGTCAAAATTTTGGTGACTTTTCCCGGTAAGGCTGTGCACTGTAATGAAAGTGTCTTACTGTTCAAACCGAAACAATGATTTAATTAACACATACACTGCATCTAGGACATTTCCAATCACCATCCGGTATGTCGGATAAAGGTGGATTCAAACAATGCGTGTGATACGCAGAGGGACATGAATCGCAACAAAGTAATTCACCACCGTCTTTGCAAACACGACAAAACTCTTGGTGTTCATCATCATCTTGTTCGGCTGGTCCTTCGTTCTCACAATGTGGACAACTCCATCTACCTTCAGGTGTATCTTCTAATTCCGGATCCAAACAAACCAAGTGGTATGCTCTTGGGCAAGTATCACAAAGAATAATTTCTCCACCTTGTTGGCAAACTTCACAATAATCTTGGTGCTAAAAAAAAAACAATTAACGTGAAAAGAATTCTTATATTATTAATTAAGGTTATTGTAGATGTACCTCGTACTGCTCTTCACCTTCGGGGAACTTCCCTGTACTTTTAACTTTTCGCTTCTTTTTAGTTTTATTACCAATTTTAGTCTTTGCTTTTCGTTTCGGCAGTGGAGTTTCTTCACTTCCTTCAGCGGTGGTTTGAGAAGCAGCACCTTCTTCTGTAGTTTTCGGCTCTTCTGCTGCTTGAAGCATTTGCTCGAACTCCACATCGGAATCTCTATCGGAACCATTTGCACTACCTTCTGCTTCATCTTCCTGCAGTAGTTAAAATCAAACACAAATACTTTACAATAAAAAAAATTTAACGTACAGAACTTCCTCTTTTTCTTTTTCCTAATTTAATCTTAAGGGTTGGCACTTTACTAGCTTTCTTGGTGGCTTTCTTCGCTCTTGAACTGCGTTTCTTTTTATTCTTGCCTTCGTCGTCATCGTCTTCTTCGTCTTCATCTTCGAAATTATCATCAACCTGCAATGTTAATGTTTATTTTACGCACGACTCATGTCTCATTCAGGTCGGTAGACCTACTTTAGTTTCTTTTGTTGTACGTGCCCTTACAGGTTTTGAATATTCAGCTTCAGTCTGGTGCTCTACAACTTCCGTTTGTAAATTCGGGTTCATGTTAGAAAATTCTCGCCATTTCGCTGCTACCAACATCATTAGTTTCGACATGGGCACCTAGGCATAAATCTTAATTATTTTATTTTACAAAATAATATTCATGACTGCACCTTAGGATTTTCTTTAGCTAGTAATGGCCGAACGTGCTGCTGAAATAACTTGTAGGTGGTGAGATTTTGGTAATCTGATTCATTGTATTCTAACTCGACGTCAGTCAAACCGAAAGTGGAACACACTTCTTCAATGGTAGGCATGCCGGCTATAAACGCACTGTCAACAAAAGTCACCACTTTCAAATAATAACAAACCTCCTGCATTAGAACTACTTCCAGATGCGGTTTCTTGGCTGGGAGTTGGCGGAGCTGAATGTTTCAGGGAACCTCGAGATTTTCGTCCCTTTTTGTTGCTCCCTGTGTAGTCTGAGTCGCCATTGTCATCCTCTCCAAAATCACTCTCCTAATAATATAAATAAAAATATTAATCATCTTTATTAAAAACAAAACTTTCTTATGTGTAAGCAAAACTTAATAAATAAACGCAAATTTAAAACTGATCTAATTGATTTCATTTAAAATCAAATGAATCAAATTCCTATTTGCTAAAAGTGGGAAGATGATATATTTAATACAAAATAAATCTATTTAGGGTATTTAGACAATATATAATTTTTTTACATTTAATTTGATCACATTATTCTATTCTTAAAATTACAGAAGTTCTCAGAAATGAAAAAATACTTGTTCTATTCAATTCCTGGTAATTTTTGTAATTTTAAAAATAAAACAAAATGGTCAAGATTAATATATCTGCCAAATATCCGAATGTTTAGAGCCGGCATTATACATATACATTATAAACGTGATTTGTAAGCATATTTCCTTTGAAATTCATTCAGTATCCTCAGATTAATTTTCGTTAAAAACAAATTAGATGAAAATCATTGTAGACATATTCCCAATGAACGGGTGTTTGTATTTCCAAAATGGTTGTACTCTTATTATCAAAGCGCGGACGAAAATTTCCGTAGCCAATGCAGTCGCATTAAAGCGGGCAAGCAGGCAGGCATGTTATGCGTACGACGACGGGGCAGTGTTGACTATTATTAGCTTCCTCTTGCCTGTAATCTCGCGATTTGTCGTTATCAGAAGGTCGTCAAGTCGACCACTTCAACAGTCATCGGCTCGCAGCGTGAATGAAACAACGCTACACGTGAGCGACAATCCACAGTAAATTTTCGTCCACGCAATGCTTATTATATAAAGTTAGAAATTTTACTGTTGTAATTTATTGTATGTAGATTTGTACAATGCTAGTAATTAAAAAAAAAATGAAATACCATGTAAATCTAACTTCTTTTCAATAGATATCAACGGGGAACGGACCTATAAAGTTTTTCTGGTTCCATCCAGTTTCAGACAGTGGGGAACCTGCGTTGCGTTGACTCGCTCACTTACGTTAAAGTTAGCGTAGCACTCGGGCAATTTAAAATCACGCCATGCTACTGCCAACATGTTTGTCAAAGCGCATCTCTTGCGAGTGCTTGCGAGCATCCATTCTTTATGGAAGTACAATACTGTGAGTCATGCACTACATCTTTAGATGTCCCGTCCGTTACGTAAGCTATTGTCTTTAATTATTATCTCGTGGCGTCACACGAAACTTCTATCCGTCACAGTGAAGCAGAGTTGCCAGAGGGGGACTTTTTTCCCCAAAATGGGGAAATTTTCAGAGCATGTGAAAATATTGAGGCTTTAAACTTATCGGGGAAAATTTGGGGAAAGATTTTATAAATTGATGAATTTCTTTGAAAATAATTTCGTCCTTTCCGGTTTCTTACTAATCCACATTTCCATTTCTATGAATTCTCTTATTTGAAATAAGGGTGGCACAGGTTTACGCCATAACCACTGTTCACTGCTCACTTCTACCGTGCCTTCAATTGAATTCCTCATTAAAGTAAGCTGTGATTTTTTATGAAGTTGGCGACACAATTCTGGAGAAAACAGTTGTCATTAACTGTCAGTACTGATCATAACATCAAATAAAAACACAACATTAAAGTTTAAAGTAGATGCTCAAAGTGCTCTCCTTCAGCTTGAATATATAAGTGTACTCTGCGTTTCATGTTTTCAAACCTGTTTGCTAAATGTCAGGGGTTATGTTAGCACACACATCTGTAATGCCCGCACGAAGTTCTTCGATCTTGTGACGCGTAGTTCTAAAAACTGTGTTTTTCATGTGCGGATAAATGAAGTAATCCATAATTGTGAGATCCGGAGACCTTGCAGGAAAATTCACAATCCGACTATCGAAAAACTGCTGCAGGAAAGTCATTGTTTGATGAGATCTGTGGGCAATAGCATTGTCTTGCTGAAAAGACCCTTCTGTAAGTTCATCATCATGTAGTTGATTAATGAAAGGTTCTAATAACTCATTTCGGTATCTTTCAGCAGTTACTGAGTCGTTAAAAAATATTGGTCCGATGATACGCCTTCTTGACACTGCTAGCCAAACACCAATTTTTAATGGATGTAATGGAGTTTCCACAAATTCATGGGGATTTTCTGCTGACCATATTCTCATATTCTGTTTTTTTAATACCCTGGGAGATGCAACCAGGCCTCATCGGAAAAGAAACACTTGTCAAGAATGTCGTCGTTGTTTAAGTTATCAATAAACCACTGACAATATTCTGTTCTTCTGTGAAAATCTACTGGCCTGAATTCGTGGGCTGCTTGAATCTTGTATGGATAAAGCTTTAAGTCTTTTTTAAGAATACCGTGACATGTTCCCACTGATAGCTGAACTTCTTGTGAAAGTTTCGCAATAGATTTCTTGGGAGAGTGTTCCATTCGATCCCGAACATCTTCAATGCAGACTGCAGTCCTTTTCTTAGCTGCTCCGCTCCCTGTTTTGCGACCAAGTGATCCTGTTTCACGAAATTTAAGAACACAAGCATGGATATGTTTAACTAGCTGTTCATAAGTAATAGCAAAATTAGGAAACTGCTGTCGAAACTTCTGTACACACTGATTAATTGAATAAAGTAACTGTCCATTTTCTATTCTACCAGTTTGAAAATAACTTTCAACAATAAATATTTTCTGCTATAATTCTAACATTTTCAATTAATTGAAAATACAAAGTGTCAATTTGACATTTGTTTAATTAAATAATTGAACAGCTATCAGTGCTGCAAATCTTAGGAGAAAAAAACAGTGAAATCATAGCCCACTTTAATGAGGAATTCAATTGAAGGCACGGTATAATTACTTTCTTAATGAACAAATATATAATTCAACCGTTTGCTCAGGATGATACTTCTCGTTATCATGAGGCGTTTACGATAATTGGCGCGCTCCATGGATCCAGGTAGAAAAGTAAGATAGAACGAATGCGTTTAATGCAAGTAACACAATCGCCAAGTTATGAACGCTCTCCAAGTTAGGAAAATAGTAACCGAAGTAACATACGTGACGTCATATCAACAGTTACCGGTCACTCACAAAAATGCAGTGGTTACTTGTTTAGCCTAATTACACGTAAAAGTCGCGAAAAATACCTTAGTTGGTAGCTTTACAAAATAAAACCATAAAATTAAAAATTAACATCAAAATCAATTTTCTAACAAATGTATTTTTTAGCGGTGACATCAACAAAAAATTGAAAATTGTGAAATAAAATGGTTAAAATGAGTCAAAACCGGACCTATTATAATTTTACTTTGAATTTTGAAAGAAATTTGTTAATAAACCTTTTTTTTGAACTTTACATTTCTTCAATAAGAAAAGAAGAGTTATCATATATGACAATTTATTAATGGCGTTTTCTACTGATCACTCTGGACCACTCTGAGAGTATCTCTATCCTCTGAGGTTAAAACAAGATGGAGATGTGAGCGCATCCAAGCAATCAGTTGAAAACGCTGTGAATTTCAAGTACTGATGTTCCGGATATTCATATCCGTATCCGTAAGATGTGGCATTTGTTACTCCTTCTCGTGAAATTTTGCCGTCTAAATAAACCCGCTCACAAGTGTTCAATTGGGTTTAGATCCGGACTTTGAGGCGGCCACTGAAGAACTTCAATGTCATTTTCTTGGAAATAATTTTTAGCAACTCGCGAAGTATGCTTGGGATCATTATCCTGTCGGAAAATAAAGTCGTCAAGGTCCATCTTTTCGAGCGAAGGATACAAATTTTCTTCCAAAATTTGTACGTATGATATTCCTGTCATCGTACCTTCTATTCAAGCTAAATTGCCTACACCGCTTTTACTAAAACAACCCCTTACAAGAACATTGCCGCCTCCATGTTTAACTGTAGCTTCTACCATTTTAGAATTTAAGGCTTCTCCTGCTTACCTCCATACTCTACCTCTTCGTTTTGACCCAAAAAGTTCAAATTTACTTTCATCCGACCACACCACTTTTTCCCAATAGGCTGGGGGTTTATTTACATGTTGTTTTGCAAATGCTAAGCGTTTTTTCTTATTTCGTTCACTAATGAATGGTTTCTTTTTCTTTAAACAACTTTGAAGGCCAGCCTACTTAATCCTTCTTTTAATTGTTTTAGTAGAAACGTTTATATTGACACTTTCCCTCACTTGGCGAGCACTTGCACTAGAATTTTCTCTCACTTCCCGCACAATTCGGGCATCGTCTCTTGATGTGGATTTTCTTTTTCGCCCTCGACCCGCGATATTTTCAGTAATATTAGTGGCTTAAAATTTTTTACAAATACGAACAACAGCGTTTTTTGACACTTTATACTTTTTTGCTAATTGTCCTTAACTTATACCCACTTTTCGGTCTTCGACAATATGTTTACGAATTTCCAAAGCGATTTCTTTTCTGGGAGCCATGAGAAATTTTTAGTTTAAAAACGAACTTTCTTAGGACATTTCACTATTAATTATTAACTCAATAAAAATGCCGTTTTTCAGATTAATCCACTAATATTGTGTGCACGCTAGAATAGTTCTGATAAAACTAAAGCTGCATCGTTGTACCCATAATTTTGTCCAACTAAAAACTTCTATAAAATAAACAAAACAAACCCCACCATTAAGGGATTATTCATTTATGAAATAATGCCCAATAAATGTTATTTGCACAGTTTTAAGACGCTGTTGTCGATTTATGAATGCTGCAGATATAAAGGGATAAACATTTGCGAGAAATAACCAGTAATATAAATGTCCTACCCACAATTTCGTCCCCGACTGTATAACCTCACCTCACTTCCCCTCCATAGTTAAAATTACGCGTTCCTTTTACTTCGAAGTGAAGAAGTTGTTTCCGCCCTTACCGATTTGAAGGAACTCTTTAGCAGTAATGAGTGTCCCTCAGTAGTGGGGGAAGTTAATAATAATTAACAATATTATTTGTTGCTGAAAGGTTTTGTCTTGAAGAAGTCGCTAAAAGATATTTCATTTAATTAAAAGATACCCCTTTCTAACATTCTTAAATGTCTTTTAACGTATTATTTACAAGTGTCGTGTTTAAAATTTTGACGTAAAAACTTCCTTAGTTTTCCCCTTTTCAACCGTTCCATTTAGACAAATTTTCATTCACTTTTTATGAGCTGAGCCACTCATCTCAACTGATAGCCTAAGCTCAGTTTATTTGTAAAAGAAACGCAATTATAAATTGGTCTAAAATAGCTCCAGTGACAGAAACAAAATTCTTCACATTTGTGCAGAAATTTAGTTGTAAATTTTCATATCTTCTCTACATTTTTCGACAGTACCTGCTAGAGCAATAATTTCAACCACTATTATGAACATCAATGACAAAGAATTTTCCCATATGTAGCCAACTTTCTGCCAGTCACTGTAAAAGACGACAATTAGAAAACATTTCAGCAATCCGACGATTCATGTTCACTAATAATCTTTAATATTCATGAATTAATCTTTCAGATAAAAATTTAAAAAAAGAAAACAAATTTGTTTGAACACCATAGACAAAGCAAAACTGAATACCATAACAAATTAATAACATGTAATACCACCTTCAGAGCTCTGATGATTGCCTGAATTCATATTGGACAACTGCTTATCAAATTCTGGATAATTTCTTGTGAAATGTTACCCCATTCTGCAAGAGCGCGTTGTTCAAGTTCATGAAGATTTCTGAGAGCGGGTACATGAAAAATCACTGTTTTCTTAGAAGCACCCATAAGTGCTCAATGGAGTGCAAGTCTAGATTGCGAGGTGGCAAGTTCAATACTTGAATATTGCCTTTAAATGGCGGAAAAGGTATCATCTAATCCAGAATAATGATCTCCAGGTAATTCATTGGCCTTTGTTGAAGTTCCTAAGTCTGTATGGGCGTCGAGAGATTCCTCACCAGAACATTCTTGACCCGCCACCAAATTGTTCCCTTGCAAAGATATTGCAAGCAGCAAATTTTTCTATGCCATATTCGTTCCAGACCATCTGGTGGTTTTGAGGTCATTCTTGTTTGATCGATAAGCAGGGCTCACTTCCAATCGTCTATGGACCAATGTTCAGACTCTCTCGCAAATTTTATACTGGCCATTCTGTGTCCTATGGTGAGCAATGGTGTAATTGCAGACCTTATACTAGCTGGCGCCTGATGCTCTTAGCATTTTTCTAACAGTTACGACTGAAATCCTAACATTTTTGACTGTTACAGGCTGACTACTAAGCACCGAATTTGTACATTTCCTGTTTCTTCAAATTTGTTGCCGAAGAAAAGGCTCATCTTTTAGACTTTTAGCCCTCTTCCTACCATTTCCAAGTCTTCTTGCATATGCCCCAGTTTCCCTGTATCTTCTAATCATCTGATCAACTGATCAACACCTAGCAAATTGGCTGCATATCGCATACTTCCTCCTTTGTTTAACAAATTTGATGCTCTTAAGCAACCCTCAGTAGTTAAATATCATGGTCAATCATGTTTTTGGAATGCAAGAACATAAACCGATATTCTGTCTAATATTCATTAGTTTTCAAAACTCATTACATAAGGAAACCAACAATTAATGAAGTTAAACTTGAATTTAAATTTAAAGTAATCATATCTTAATGAAATAATTTCATCTAACAAAGAGTTTGATGGCTTAACAAGATGTAATAATTGTCAAAATTTATTCCTTTTGAAGTAAGTCACCTACAATTTAGTATAAAACATTATTAACTTCCCCAATTAAATAATGAAATAAAGAAGTAAGTGGTGTGTTAATTTTGAACAGTAGTAACACAAACTTTTGTTTATTTTTAAGAAATTTTCTTTACACGCTCAAAATATTATTTTAATTTTAAGGTCTGCTTTAGTTTGATTATGAAACCAGTACTTAAAGAAAAGGTTGCGGTAAGTAAACGGTCGAAGTGGTCAGACCAAATCATGTGATCACTTTTCTCAATTGCTGATTAGTCAGAGGGTTTTGTCGGACCATTGATTTGAAGATTCTTTGCAATTTGACCGCTCACTTAACTCGACCTTAATGTAACTTACATCACCACTGTCATTCTTTTTCTTCTTCTTTTTCTTTTTTCCTTTCTTTTCTTCACCGCGAGCCTTTCTCTTCTTACCCTTTTTCTTTTTCCGAGTGCCATCAGGATCATAATCATCATCATCTTCCTGTCACAAATCAATACAGGAAAGTAAAAATTTATTTGAATTTTTGTCAACTGGTACTTACACCGCCTTTGATTATAGCTTCATCAGACTCAGGTGAATTATCAATCTGATCGGCGATTCCCTCCTCGACAGGCTCTTCCTCCCCTAAAAACGTAATGTTAAAGTCATGCGGCGAACATGTGGACATTGGTCATCACAACATCTTTTTGGAGGGAAAATATGAAATTTCTAACCCCTAAACGCAGGCAAACCGTGCACGCCGAAATTTATAATTTGCAAGCTGCCAATCTCTTTGTTTGATAGCCTCCATTTTGTTAAGGGTCAGGATATGCCCGCGCGCTGTCACAAAAATAATGAAAACTCGCTCCCCTCACCCCGCGACTAATATATGTGATTACCGAATTATAATTACACATCTTCGACAAGTTTATATTTGAACAACCCCGTCCACGAAATCAACCCCAACACGTCATAACGTCCACGTAATTAAGCAAGTATTATTAAAGTCTTAAAAAAGTATGCACATGAATTTGAAGTCGGCTTGCCTTTGCAGGAGTAATCACCTAAACAAAATAAACTTACCGGCGAAAGATTCCTCTACCTCTTCATCTGATGCCATAGTTGACTTTTTAGGATGTTCACGGCAATTCACACGCCAATTTTAATCACGATTTTATTTAAAAAACCGCATCAATCACTAATACATCAAAAACGGTAGCGGTATTCTTTCTACCCGTCTAGTTGTTCTTTTCCCCTTCTCTCTTTTTCGCTAGGCAACTTCACACTCCACGCATGTGCAATGGATAACATAAAAAAAAGTTGGAATGTGTAATATTACCTTATTTTCCCTTGCATTCAGAATATTCGAGAAAAGATAACGAGTCATTTAATTTTGATCAAAATAGACACAAACCAGTGCAGCAATTTCGTCACCAAAATTTTAATTAAAATCAGCCCGCTTCATCTTATTTCTTATTTCGTATAGATTCGTGCTGTAAAATGGATGTTTAAGTAACGTTAATAATTTAAATTTGTTTAAAATTTTTATTTTTCCTATTAATTTCAAACGAGCATAAATAGCACCAGCGCCCTCTTACGTCCTCTATTCTAATGATCACTAACGAAATTTAAAATATAGGCGTGTTATTTTATTCATCAAGGAGCTAAGCGCATTAATTGGAAAAAACATCAAAGCGTATTTTTATTCATCGTTCATTTTACGATTAAAGTAAGGCACTCGATCTCTGTCTAAAGACACAGGTACTGCCATCATATTTTTTTGACACGCGTCAGTGGGTATTTGACCTTGAACAAATCAAGTTGTCAAAAATGACGAACTGGAATATTTTATGTAAATCAAGACGAAAAATAACAAAATAGTTTCAATTTCCATTTTATTGAGACAAAGTATAAATTTATAATAAAACTAAACGACTACGAGGCGATATGCAAGTAAATGGGAAAGTTTTGCCAAAAAAGTATATTTTTTTCTCAGGTATTATCTACGGTTTTTTGGACTGGATCCTAAACATTTTTTTTTGAACGTACCGTTGAATAAAAGGACATACCTTATATAAAGATGGGCCAAGAAATGAACCCGGTGCATTGAAAGCACCCATATGGGTGCATTCGCAAGGGTACTTACATGTATGCTGTATGCATGCACATGTATGAATGCACATGTGTGCATGTGCATTCAAAAATTTAAATTTCCCGCGCAAATCGAACGAGAAATAACTTTTTCCTGATATTTATTTAATTGTTTGCAGGTGGTTACCAGGTTTACGAGTTTCGTAATATGTGGTGAATAGCAAAATAGTAAACTTTTAAGTATAAGTGAAAGTTTTATAGCTTAAAATCTAAACAAAATGAATAAGTTTTGAAATTAACGTTATAAAAAATGTCTAGCGATAATCCGTACGAAATATATTATATTTGCCGTCAGTTTGAAGAATTTTTTTGTCTTGTGCAAATGTTTGCAAATGGGCAATGCACCCAATGCACCGGATGCATTCCGTGATTCCACCGGTAAATGAATGAATCCCATCTCTAAGCATGTACGATCAGAGTTCATTAGCAGTGGATCGAATTTGCGTTGAACAAAATTGGTAGAAAAGAAAATTAAAATCGATAAAAACAAATAAATATAAAACTTTTGAAATGCAGTAAGAAAGTTTTTGTTGGTTTTGTGTTACAAAATTTGTGATTGTGATTTTTAAAGCGCGGCGATTCTTAGAGCCCTTTCACACTAGCGACAAGTCGCGGGGTACGCGATTAAAAGGTAGTTTTCGCGACTAACCGGTTACGAATAGCGTGGTTAGCAGCAGTTTGAATCAAGTTGAGGTTAGCTCGCGGAACCACGGTTCTGTGTAAAACTCACGGAATAAAAGAGAGAGAGTAACGTTACACAACTCTCTGACCAGGTTAGGAAAATAGTAACCTCAGTAACATATGTGACGTCATATCAACAGTTACCGGTAAGTCACGAAAATGCAGTGGTCACTTATTTCGCCTAACCACCAGACTAACCACTCGTAATCGGTTAGTCACGAAAAATCACTTTAAATCGCACGGCTAGAAGTACATGCAAAATGATATTCGCGCGACTGAATCGCGTCTAAATCGGGCTGCTAAGTCGCTAGTGTGAAAGCGGTCTTAACGTACCTGGGAAAAAACAAATGAGCATGAGAACTCTTACATATCGTATAGCGGAGGGGAGAAATTGAAGCCTTCTTTGTCGTTACACTGGCTTTTACTAGAAGCGATTTCAGGTCAAGTAAAGTTACCTTCTAGTTACATATTACTGATTTTCAAGCGACTAATTCATGACGTCACATATAACTTCGGTAACATTTTGAGTTTATACTTATTTTTCCTTAGTTCCGTTGCACGTCATCGTCAATGATGACGTAGAATTTCGACATCGTTGCCAGATGTAACGTATGCAAAACTGTATGATTTGTTACTGAATGTAAACAAACACAAAACAGCTTGGACTGTGTATTAATAAGTAGAGTTATCGTACAGACCTGTATGTATTCTTCTTTAAATATAAAAGAAATTCAACGTCTTGTAAAATTTACGTGCTCTCAATAAGAAATGTCATAAATATGGAACTTATTTTTTAAAGGTTATGAAGAGTAAATTTGACAATTAAAATTTGTCAATATTGCAAATTACTGCCAACAAACTTTTAAAACGTAGGGATTATTTATACGTAAATATATGGTTACATCTGTAGTTGAATGTTGGCAAGACTGATTGTTGGTTTGATGACGTGCAACGGAACTAAGAAAAAATAAAGCATACTATGTTCTGAAGTGAGTAAGCAGTGAGTATACCGGGTGTCCCACGCCATGTGTCCACTCTTCTTGAACCTTTATTTATTAATGGATTTACCTGAATTTTGGAATCAATAAATTAAACAAAAAAGAGAATTTGCCGGCATGCTACTAGCCGTCATAAGGCTTCCGGCTTCGCCGGAAGTGATATCAACTTTCTTATTTTAAATAGAACATCCTCTATATTTTTACATATTTGAAATCTACGGATCATTATCAGTCCGAATACGTATTAACTGATAATTTTTATTTCCATGACAACGAAAAAAGATCTCATTTTTTTTCGATCTAAGAGATCAAGTGTTTCAAGAAAATCACCCCCTTTGTTAGATTTTGATTATTAACATTTTAACAGCATTTGAAATTTTCATTAAGTCGTAACTCATTTTTTTAAAATAGAACTTCATATGTTTCTTAGCTTAGTTCAGCAGAATATTTGAAGACACAAGTGGATGAAGGTGGTATGTCGCAAAATTAGAAAGTAGCCTAAATCTGAGTCGTTGATACCGAATACATCATATTTTCTGTGAAAATAATTTAAAATATTTTAAAAAAATAACTGAACTTATTAATTGATTGATTTACTAACTAATTGAACTGATCCTTTTGAATTGCAAATTTTTCTATTTGTACTGTGCGTGCAGGATGTCACAAAGTGCTTTTTTCGTTCTTCTAAAAATCTGAATCCGAGTCCAAAGACCAACGTACCAAAACTGTCAGCGTCTCGCTGACCTACGATCGCTATCACTGACCTTAATTGCTTTATGTAATAAGATCCCCTCGTGCAGCATTACTCAAGTAAATTCATTTGTCAGCATGGAATTCTTTCTATGCAAACGTTAATTTTGCATAAGTTTCATCGACCGAAAAGGACTCTTATTTGCGAGCTAAACATAAGTCGGCAAATCATGCTAGAGAATTTCCGCGACGATTAAATCCATGGCCATACTTGCGAAGTGTTAACTACACAATTTGGTCAATTAAAAACGAGCTTTAATTTATGGGTTGCTCCAATAGAGAAAAAAGGATTTTGATAATTTTTCAAACGTGACAGGACGACTGTGGTGTTGAAAAGTAGTTAAAACTTCATAACACTTACAAGGAGCTATAATGTAAACTTGAATAATGTGCTGGTAGGGGTGGTAGGTTAATCGAATAATTTAAAATGTTGATTTTGTTTTCGATTTTGAGAACACTCTGTATTAATATTGAAATTTTTATTACAGATATGTTAGTTATAAATCAAGCAGAACTTTTTTTCCTTTGGCATTTTTTTTGTTAAATTAAAAATAAACTTCTTCTCCTCTTGTGAACTCAATCCGGGGACATACTTCACATTTCAAAGTGATACCAAAATACCCTAACTCGCCTACTCTGACGAGTCCAGCTTTTCAAAATTTAAACGATCCGACTACAAACAATCAATATGATGACTACTTTTTATTAGACTGCCAATATATCGTCCAATTAAATTTTAAAGATTAATACAACAAAAATTTCTGTTTTTTTTTTCAATTTGCAACAGTGTACAGGTTTTCCAAATTGAGTGGCCTATTAACAGTTTTCGGAGAAAGGACTATATAAACATTCTGAAAATTTACATACTGCCCCAGGAGGGAGTGATTTTTAAAACTAAAATATATTCACTCTTGTCATTTCCGGTTATACTGGAAGTCGGCAATAACTTTCTTATTTTAAATGGGATACTATATTTTTTATTGCATATTCTGATTTTTCACATTATTCTAAGTAAGAATTGTTTGTGAAACTGGAGGCACCAATTGTAAGTACTGCTTTTGATTTTCTTAACAAAAATGTTAGACAAAGAAAATTGTTTTTGAAAGTAAAGATGAATCTTGAAATTTGAAAGTGTCATAAATGCATTCTTTTAAATGAAAGGCTGAAATATTTTTCAGAAATTTGAAGATATTTCAAAAACCGTTACAATTAAGTATTCGGAAGCCTTAACAACTTTTGCTTGGAATAACGTATAGAATCAGAATTTGCAATAAAAAGTATAGCATTCCATTTCAAATAAGAAATTTAATGCAGACTTCCGGTTATACCGGACGTGATATAAAAATGAAAATATTTTAGTCTAGAAGACCGCTTTCTCCTAGGGCAGTGTGTTAATTTTCAGAATATTTGTAAGTTCCTTTCCCGAGAATTTTTAATAGGCCACTCAAGTTGGGAGATCCTCTATATAAAGTAATAAAATACAATCTTTCTTTGAAATTGTATAATTTAATAACAAAGCTTTACATTAAGAAAAATTATAAAGTTTATGAAATTCCTGGTACAAAATTTATAGAAATATGGCTAATTGAGGGGAAAGTACGACTGCAATATTCCATGGTATATTTTTATATCTGGCTCGGTAAACAAGCAGAATATAATCCTATCGATATCTTGGGAATGCGTTTCCAGATACTTCCTTACTTCACCAGCCGCTATGTGCGCAGCCGGGAGCAACGGATAGCCGTAAATTCCCGTCGAGATGCATGGAAATGCTACTGACCGAAACTTATTTATAGTTGCTAATTCAAGACTGTTTTTATAACATTTCTGTAATAAATCAGGTTTTTCTCCTCGTGGACCAACAGTGTGTATGATATCTAAAAAAATATTTCCAATTAGAAAAAGGCACTGAAATTAATATATTAAACATAATTATTTTTTAAAATTTAGTTATGTTGCATCCTTGCAAACTGCAAAGAAACTTTCTCCGAAACCACGGAGAGGTACCTACATGTGAGTATAAAAATAGACACTTCCCTTAATTTTAGAAATTTCAAAATAATACATACATTTTGCAGGCAGTCTGTACCCTCCTGTGAGTTTTGCTTCACCAACAGAACAACCGCCCAATGTTTCACATTCTTGAACTAATATATTGTGATCTGCAGCAACATGTATAGCACCATCAACACCGCCACCACCTCTTAAAGATGAATTTGCAGCGTTCACAATAGCATCAATCTAGAAGAATATTTATGTCAATAAAATAATTATTTTAGATAAATTGGCAGACTTGCCTCCAAAGTTGTTATGTTGCCAACAAAAACTGATATCTTATCCGCAAGCATTGCATTCTTGTTTGCATCTATTTCAAAGTCAGGGGGGGTAGGAATCTTATCCCCAAGAAATGGTCGATTTGCATATTCTTTCCAAGTGGGAACTTCTTTAAGAGTTTTGTAGTCTTTTGCCTTGTAGTGTTTTCTTTTTTCTTCTAAGCTCATGGATAAGTATTTTTTTTTCTCGGCTTCCCATAATCCCATTTTTCTGATTATAAGATATTTTAATATATTTCGGCACTCTTCTTTAACGAAAGTACACCTCCTTGGCAATGACAAAACGGACAACATTGTTGTCATATCTCATTTATTGTAGCCTTCTCTATCTTATTTAACCATAGCATTCTATTGTTTGATTATTCTATTAATCGAAAACAAGAAGTCATAAAAAGTTAACAGTGAACCAGGCAGTGAACCCGTGGACGGAATATTAACAATCCATCCACGAGTGAACCAGAGAGGAGGAATGTGAAATATTTTTAATACTAAAGGTGTTTGAAAAAAGATGGAGTGTTTCTATTTTTTTGTAATTTTGAATTTTGCTCAAAATTGTACAGGTTTTCCATACATCACCGCTCACCACTTATCAAAAGTCAACAAAGAAAAAATGTGTATAGTTTATTTTTTAACTAGGAGGAGTAATTTAAATTTGCCCGCCAAAAACTCCTACATGTTATTGGCCGTTTGACATCCCGTTTCACACCATCCTTCAATTTAAAGGTAAAAATTAACGTTTTTCATAATTCATGTGATAGTTTCAGTGAGTTTTAAACCAGTAAGCAAATTTGTTGCTAAAACTGGATACTTTAAGAATTTGCAAACTTTCTAAGCAAGCTTAACTAATTTCTGATTTAGTTTTACAGTGTCATTCTAGCTACGGCAGGGCGACAACTGTCACTCCTCTTAGTTTAAAAGCAAACTATAGTAACTAGAGATGGACCAGGGAATGAACCCGGTGCATTGAATGCACCCCCATGGGTGCATACCCTGGTGCATACATGAATGTACCGGGTGCATTCAAATATTTAAATTTCCTGCGCAAATCGAACGAGAAATAATCTTTTCTTGATGTTATTTAATTGTTTGCAGGTGGTTTACATGTTCAATGTTTCATAGTGTATGCTGAATAGCTGAATAGTAAACTTTTAAGTTTAACCGGAAGCTTTGTAGCTTAAAATCTGAACAAAATGAGTGAGTTTTTGAAATTAACGTTATAAAATAATTGCCTAGCGATAGTCCGTACAAAGTATGTTATATCTGGTGTCATTTTGAAGCATTTCTTGTCTTATGTAAATGTAGGCAACCAGGAAAAGCATTCAATGCACCAGATGGGTGCATTCCGTGATTCCACCGGTGCAAACGATTGCACCGGGAATCCCATCTCTAGTAGTAACTAGAGTTGTGTCGTTCACGAACGAATCGTTCATATTATCAGTATGAACGACTCAAATGATTCGTTCTTCACGAACGTGAACGATATGAACGAAATGAACAAATTGAACGAGATGGATGAAAGAACGGATCGAGTCGCTCGCCTTTTTGTTATATCGATTCCCGCCGTACACAGTTCTTTCAAACAATAATTACATTTTCCTTTTGTAATGGGAACGGACTCTCTCTTTCGGGTATCCATGGGAACCGACAAAAGGGAGTTAGTTTACCTATGACAGTCTTGTGCAAAAGTACGAGTGGTTTATTTCTGTAAACTTATCTTACCATACAAATACAAACTAAACACCTTTATTTATATTAAAAAAAAACAGTAAATTATTTCCAACCAACACTTCTTTCACGCTCAGATTTAAATTTCAAATAATCTGACTGAGATTTGACAGAAAATTTAAATTGTTTAAAAATCTTCACTCACAGCCTACCTGAACATTGTAAATTGTTGTTATTAATGAAGGTATCTAGAATAATATTAATAATATTGTTGTTCTCAAATGTTATATTTTTGATGTCTACTTCAAACTAGAGATGGGATTCCACCCGGTGAAATCGTTTGCACCGGTGGAATCACGGAATGCACCCACAATGCACCCGATGCATTGAATGCTTTGCCCGGTTGCCTACATTTACATAAGACATAGAATATGCTTCAAAATGACACCAAATATATTTTGTACGGACTGTCGCTATTAGAGATGGGCCGGGGAATGAACCCGGTGCATTGAAAGCACCCATATGGGTGCATTCACCAGGGTGCATACGTGAATGCACTGGGTGCATTCAAAAATTTAAATTTCCCGCGCAAACCGAACGAGAAATAACCTTTTCTTGATATTATTTACTTGTTTGTAGGTGGTTTATAAGTTTATATGCTTCATAGTGTGTCGTGAATAGCTGAATAGTAAACTTTTAAGTTTAAGCGAAAGCTTTATAGCTTAAAGACTGAACAAAATGAGTAACTTGAAATTATACCGTTGTCTAGCGATGGTCCGCACAAAATATATTATATTTGATGTAATTTTGAAGCATTTTTTTATGTCTTATGTTAATGTAGGCAATTGGACAATGCACCCAATGCACCGGGTGCATTTCGTGATTCCACCGGTGCAAACGATTGCACCGGGTGGAATCCCATCTCTAGTCGCTATTTTACAATTATTTTGTAACGTTAATTTCAAAAACTTACTCATTTTGTTCAGATTTTAAGCTACAAAGCT
The DNA here is from genome assembly GCA_036172665.1 of Prosopocoilus inquinatus. NCBI lineage: Eukaryota > Metazoa > Arthropoda > Insecta > Coleoptera > Lucanidae > Prosopocoilus > Prosopocoilus inquinatus. The sequence goes on from CM069870.1 coordinate 52,362,317, forward strand.
TCCGATTAAACTTAAAAGTTTACTATTTAGCTATTCACCAGACACTATGAAACATTAAACCTGTAAACCACCAGCAAACAATTAAATAACATCAAGAAGATTATTTCTCGTTCGATTTGCGCGGGAAATTAAAATTTTTGAATGCACCCGGTACATTCATGTATGCACCCTGGTGAATGCACCCATGTGGGTGCTTTCAGTACACCGAGTTCATTCCCTGGCCCATCTCTAGTATGAAGACTTTATGAAGAAAAATGATATACGTCATGCCCGTATTGCTCATACCATGCCGCAAGTACTGGTGGTAATGGTCAAGCTGAAAGAATGGTGTAGACAACGAAAGAAGCCCTAAAGAAATTATAAGGAGATTGGAAAACGAAAATTGCCCGATTTCTACTGAGACAACATACTACAGCGTCTTCGACAACTGGACTTACACCAGCTGAGATGCTTATGAGTAGAAAATTAATAACTGCTTTAAGGCTCGGTTTCTGGAAGCAATTTATGGGCCGATAGTTTAACTAAGGTTTAGAATGTGACATACGTTATGTTATACTGCTGACTGTGTCACATTCTAATCATAAGTTAAACTAATCGGCCCATAAATCGCTTCCAGAAACCGGGCCTAAGTCATTTACATCCTGACTTAATATTATCAAAGAATATCAGTGAAAATAAAGAAAAACGAAGATCGATTTGAGAATTTGATGAAGATACTCCAGTATTTGCCAGAAACTACGGTCGTGGACCAAAGTGGATTCCTGGATTTGGCAACTGAAAGAACAGGACTAATTAGTTATAGTGTTCTCGACGATGATGGGAATGTGCTGCGTCGATACATTGATCAGCTGAGAAGAAGGTCAACTGCGACAGTAGGTGAAAACAATGAGGAGTTGTTGGAGAAGTTGCCTCCGTCTGGGTCAACCGACTCTTCAGGTGATTTAGAATCGTCTGCGGCACCACTGGTAGAAAATTCTTGGGATAAACCTGCATCAACAGCAGAGCAGTCCCACAAGAGCACATCGCCCACCAGGGTACCTACAGGAATACACCACTTAGGTCTAGTTTTACAATGATGGTTTAACTTGTTAAATTGTTGAAATAATCGTCGCTAAAGGTTTAAACCTCACCTCAAAGTTGAACTGCTATTGTAAAACTGGACCTTAGTGATTATGTTGGGGGAAGGGGTGTTGTGTATTCAGAATAACACGCCATTTCCTTACCCAAAAAAACCTGACCGGAAACCGACAATACGGCTATATTCTCGCTACTGAACGTACGCATCCCTTAAATTGTAATTGTACCTTTTATTGGAGACCTAATAAAGTACTTTTACGAAACCAGTGTCTCATTACAGACACAACACTCCCTGTACAAACTAGAAACCAATATCTCTTAGATAAATAAAATAATTTGGAGTTATCAACCCGTTTTTTAAAATCAAATTCCAAGGAATAGAATAATTAATAATTAAGAAAATAATAAGATAATGAAGATAAATGCTTATCAAAATTATAATGTTCTTTTTATCAATTCCTGGGTTTTAGATTCTGAGAGGAATTTTATTTTCTTTCCACATGTACAATAAATCATAGCTTAAATTAAAACTACATTCTAAAACAATTAAATACTTTCTACTTCTTGATATTTGCTGCTTGGAAAAACACAGAACAATGTCAACTGGAACAGTGACAATATGCTTCCGAGAAAGTTTGGAATCTGAAAAAATCAAGACAGTCACAGAAAGGGATATTTTAAAGCAGAAAAAAACTGACCTGTATAAATTCATCATTCAATAAAACTCCATATATATACCAAAGAGACGACACGATAAAATTAGCTACAATTATAGGGAATGGTAGACTATCAGTACTTTTCACTTTAATAACGTGAAATAAAGATGTTAAGGGTGCAGCAAAGAATATTATAGTTAATATACAACAAAGAGATCCTATATTGTTTTTTACTTCTTGAAAATTATCACTCCATTTAGAATAAATTAATGCTACTGACAACAGTATTAAACATCCAGTAAACTGTTTCAACACAAAAGGCTAAAAAAGCAAATATTTATTATTATTAGAATTTGTTATCCTTTCTGGCAATTTATACTTACTTTCTTATTACTATAATAATAAAACACCACAACATAACTGAAGAACAAAAAACTTCCAATGGTATTTACAAAAATTAGGGAAAAGTCATCAATTAAAAACCCGTAGCACAGCCATAAGCTTGTCGATACATGCCCACTGATGAAAGAAAAGGCAGACATTTCTCCTGTGGTGCGTCTTCGAACAATTGTTTGACAAGTTATTCTAAAAAATTTATGAAAATATAAATTTAAACAATATGTTTCATTTAAAAGTCCTTTATGTTACTTACATTCCGGTTAAAAATTGTAAAACAGTGCATACTGTTGCTACTGCAGCAAGAACGGATTTTGGGTCCATATTCAGTTAATTTTACGGTTTAGATATAATATTAAAATTCATTTTTTGATTTAGTACTGTCATTACCGCTATTATTTACAAATTTGACGTTTACGTTTACATAAATATTTGACATGTCAACACAGTATACACATCAATCAGCAGGAACAGCTTCGGCTTTTTGCTTATACAATTTCTGAGAGCGCATGTCTGAAAACGAGCGGTCCTTCCTCAAATAGTCGAGGGTGGCGCAACGGTCAATGGTTGACTTTTCAATGGCCGTGTTCAGGTAACCACAGGAGCTGAGTTACTAATTCAACATAGCTATTGAACAGACATGCTTTTGGAGTGCCAATCTTCAGCAGCTAGTATTCTCACAATAACCCTTTAAGAATACGAGTTGTTAACTTTCAATATGCTGAGTCTGCATTATAGTCTACATTCAGGCTCGGTGATCACCTGAACATGGCCAAATGACGGACGTTCCGCCAGAATTCCGGCACTTATTCAATATGGCCGTCAATTACCGATCAGCTGTTTTGGTGGATTTGTAACAATTGTAACTAATAGATTATCTCATCGAATTTCATCGTGTTTCGACTATTTTAAGCTCACTTATAATTTTTCTAACAAAATAAGCTTTTGTTTTTTTAAAGGAAGAAGTATATCTTACGAAATAAATAAGCTTTTCAACTAGCGACATCAGATAGCATTAGAATGAACGCCTGCTGACATGGGTTCGGAAAATTGTAGTATGAACTTCAAAGGTGCCGACAGAAACTGTCCTTATTGTTATGTCAATTTGATTCAAGGTACCATCTTTTAGGAATGAAAGCCAGTGTTGCCAAAACAGCAGTACTACTAAGTGATCAAGTAGAACTGTTTGAGTTGGCAACACAATTAAGAGCATTTTCTTATTCAACTATTTGCAATACTGCAACCAGATATGTCACAGAATAACCAAAAGCACAGATTAACCCAGACGCCACACTGCGTTCCCGCCTAAACCACATCCACCATTTTAAACACGGTGTTAGCGACTTATGGTGCTATTCTGAGAATAAATTTAAGTAACTTTAACACTTTAAACTTTAAAATTAAAAAATCGTCCAGATTCGCATTTTCGCCTTAACGTTTAAAATTTTAAAGTATTGGAGAGTAACAATTACTTAAATTTGCTTGCTAAATAGCACCATTTAACTGTTTCTTTTTTAAAGTTTTCTTTAGCTTCAATTCTTAAATTTTTAAATAATTAACACGTTCCGCCGTTACTTTGTGATATTCCATTTTAACAAATAAAACACTGATAATTATTTAATTAATATCACATTTATTTGTCACACAGGGACTGCAGTTTCAACATTACTATGTCATTTTCAAACTGATTTTTAAAACCGAAACCGAGTCGATATATATACACAGGCCTGTGTATATACTGAGTGTATCAGAAAAACTTGTGTTAATTTTAAACCATAGAAGAACTTGCCAAGTTGAAGAATTTTACTTTGTGGCATTTTGGAAAAATCGTCAATTTTTTCATAATTTGTTTACCCCTATTTTTGTGTTGCGTTAATAAGCTCAAATATTAAAGGTTTAGTTTAGTTTCGTTTATTAATCGCCTTCATTAACAAACTAGTTTCTTAAATAACTATTTTTATTTGAAATTTCACGAAGTAGCTTAAATTAGAAAAGTTTCAGGACCTGCTTGATTTTATGGTACCTTCGGAAAAACAAATGACAACAGTTTCTCGATATTTTCAATTGTTTTCAACTTTTTTAAATGGAACATTATGTTTTTTTTAGCATGGCGTCGGTTTCAGGACGTCAAATTAAGTATGTCTCTAAAATATTGCCTCTTAAAACAGAATGTTTCATAAATAATAAATCAGTCTTGATATTCGCGGGAAGAAGTGTATTGTTACGACAGTATTTTTATTTACGAATACAATATGGTGCGCGTTGAAATGAGAATAAAGGAAATGTGTTCAAACTGTCAGACCTTTGTGAACTGTCATGATTCAAAATTTGATTAAATTTAGTTCAAACTGAAAACCCTTGTGTCAAATATTGAAAGCGCGACATGTTAAAATGTCTAATACCATTATTTATCAAATAATATATAAAATAGCAGACCTAGGCGGGGAATATTTTAGAGAAGTACTTAATTTGACATCCTGAACACGATACGTAAAAAAAGAGAAAAAACAACTCTCTTCTCTTTTTTTTACAGCAGCGTTTACGTGTAATTTTCAGGTTTATATGCTTTTTTTTTTGGGGGGGGGGGCTGTGTACGGGAATACTTGCTTTTGTTTATACAAATCGTTCAATGGTTTGTAGTTATGTTTTGTGTTAATCAGAGGTAAAAATACTTTAATTCTTTAAGTACAAAGTTTTTTTAATCTCAAACCGGACAGAAAAATGAAGGGAAACACACTCAACGTTTCGCTATAGATTTATAGCTTCGTCAGGAGTGAAAAAAAGTAAATAAACAATTTGTCAAGAGAAACAAGTCGTCAAGAGAAACGAAAAGGTAACATGATTTTTAAACTAAACTACGAGTTGTTCGGAATAAAAGTAACGAGAACTAATTAAAGCTACTTTTTTTTTTATAATATATATATATATAATTAATTAATTGACAGATCTATATCTTTTTTAAAGAGTCCAGAAAACTACAAAATATATCATTTAAATTTTCAAAGTCCGTACGTTTATTAATAGAATTTCGAGACATTTTAATTTTACACATTTCTATGAAACGTCTTTTAAAAATATTAGATTCACTGTACAAAATGTCAGAATTATCAAAATCAAAATTATGATTATTTACTAATGAATGCTCTACAAGCATTGAATGATTTTGATTATTTTTTTGAATATGATATTTATGTTGGTCTAAACGTTTTTTTAAATTTTGGCTCGTTTCACCTATATAAACAGAATTACAATTTGAACATTTGATTTCATAAACCACGTTAGGTTGTTTTAATTTCGGTATTTTGGTTTTTAAATTTGAAAAAATTAAATTTAAATTATTCACAGATTTACTGGCTAAAATTAAATTATGTTTTTTGAAAATGTGTTTAAATGTCATATAAGGCCTTATATTGAACCATTACACAATACATTTAAACACATTTTCAAAAAACATAATTTAATTTTAGCCAGTAAATCTGTGAATAATTTAAATTTAATTTTTTCAAATTTAAAAACCAAAATACCGAAATTAAAACAACCTTCAATTGTAAGCAACGCGCCAGTTTAAATTCAAATTTAAATTGGCGCGAGCAAACGGATGGATGGAAGTTCTACCGAAAGAGGGAGTAGGTGCCGCCCGCAGCTGGCAGCACTGGAGCGACTGAAAAAGAAGCGTACTTCCCCAGGGTTTCTGATACGTGATGAACGTGTTTCTTTGTTAAATCTTATAATAATAAAATATTGAAATTGTTAAAAAAATATTGCTTTTAGTTCAGGTGTGGGGTCAGTGCTTACGTGTTTAGGTTCTAGTTATATGAGAAAACGGGTATTACTGTAAATACGCACGAAATAAAAGGCAAAAGAACAAAGGAAAGTATTGTGCTGAGTGTGGAACAATTAACTACGCAATAACATGCCTCGGTCAAAAAGCTCATCAAGGGACGAAGATAGTTCCACTTCAAGTGATGCGGATAGGTACAGGAGGCAATCAAGAAGTAGATATCGCGAAGAGCGAAATACAAAAATGAAGCGAAGACAAGATCGGCTACTAGTAATAATACCAATGATGAACGTCTCAATAGATTAGAAAGGCTCGTAGAAAACTTAATTGAAGCTACGTCACAGCAACGCAGGGAGAGTACGACAGGTACAACTACACCACCTGTAAGTACCAATTTTAATAATATTAAGTACGTGACGAGAATTGAATGTGTTCCAGAGTTTGTGCCTGGCAATCCTAATCTAACTGCTGCCAATTGGTTGCCTAAAATTGATCAGTTAGGCCAAATGTATAATTGGGACGAACCAAGTAAAATTTACCACATGCAGGCTCGTCTCACCGGAATGGCAAGAAATTGGTATGATAGTTAAAAGATTACAATCATGGTTGGGAAGACTGGAAACTGCTTTTAATTCGAGCATTCCCAGACCATGTTGATTTCGCGTCTAGTTTGAGGAAATTAACAAATCGTGTTAAGCGTCCTGATGAATCATGGACAACATATTATTACAGTAAAATGGAACTGCTACGGATGTGTGACGTTAATGGTAAAAATGCAGTTTCCTGCTTAATTGACGGAATGAATAATTCCACATTGCAAAATGGCGCAAGAGCAGGTAGGTACGACACACCTGAAAATTTTTATACTGAGTACGTCTCCACATTAAGTGACGAACAAAGTGTTGCAGCGGGACGTCACCCAGAGGAATGTCCTCATAACAGATCGATTGCTCGTACATCAAAAGTGATGTATACCAGCCAACCTACACAGCATTATAAGGTTGTGAGGTGTTTTAATTGTTCAAGACGAGGACATATTGCGACAAAGTGTCCAAATCCACGACTGGAATGTTCCATATGTAAACGTTTAGGTCATACTAAAGATGACTGTTTGAAAAAACAAAAACAAATTTTATCATTTTCTATGTTGGACACGTCTGACAAAGAAAAGTATTTTATAGAATGCATAGTAAATGGTATAACAGTACAAGGTTACATTGATTCTGGGTGTGAAGCAGTTACCATGAGACATGACACCGCCGTAAATTTAAATCTGAAACTTTGTCCTACTTCTTTATGCATTTCAGGCTTTGGGGGTGGACAAGTTAAAGCCATCGCTGAAACTGTAGCAGTCATTGAAGTGGACCAAATGAAACTAGAAGTGGAAGTAATAGTTGTACCGAACCTTTTTCAGAGCGTTCCAGTTATAATAGGACAACCGTATTTGAATCACCCTGATGTAACTGTAATAATAAAAGATGGATGTGTTAGAGTGTTTCCAAATCTGATGGTAGACCTGCCCCAAATAGCAGAATTACCACCAAGAAAGCTGACCTTATGGGCCAGGGATGCCATCGTAATACCACCCAACCATGTAGGACACGTGAAAATTTACACCGATGAAGACGTTACTGCACATGTATGTGTGGATCAGAAAATCAGGACCTGGACAGGATGTGCCCATTTGATACCAAACTGTATTGTCAATCCTAGAGAAGGCTACCTTCCCGTTTATAATTTTTCCGACAATGAGTTAAGCATATATGCCTCCCAGGTAGTTGCGAGAGGGGAAGAGTGCTATGAAGAAGTGGTAAGTAATGCAAATAGTTTCCATATGAATGTACATTCTGAACTATTTACGGAAACTGATTTAGCAGTAAATTCAGATACGCCAAGAATTTATATACAAAAACTCCTTACTTTAATTAATGATTACCGAGATTGTTTCTCACAGAACCTTTCTGAATTAGGTAAAACCAATTTAACAAAAATGTCGATTGTCCTTGATGATGATCGGCCAGTAACGTACAGGCCTTATCGATTGTCATTCAATGAACGTGGAATAGTACGGGAAATAATAAATGATTTATTAAAAAATGATATTATCCAAGAATCTGAGTCACCTTATTCTAGCCCAATATTGTTAGTGAAAAAGAAAACGGGAGAACAACGACTCTGTGTAGATTATCGTGCTTTAAACGCAAAAACTTGTAAAGACCGCTATCCACTTCCTCGAATTGATGACCAATTAGACAAATTATGTGGCAATAAATACTTCAGTAGTTTGGATCTTTCGTCAGGGTATTATCAAATACCAATGGATGAAGATTCATATCAAAAGACTGCATTTGTGACACCTGATGGTCATTATGAGTTTCTCAGAATGCCTTTCGGGTTAGTAAATGCACCTGCAGTATTTCAGAGACTCATTAATCGCGTTTTGGGTTCTCTAAGATTTACAACAGCTTTAGCATATATGGACGATATTTTGATTCCCTCTGTGGATTATGATGAAGGTTTAAAATCATTAGAAAAGGTTTTACAAGCATTACGGAATGCCGGATTAACATTAAGGTTATCGAAGTGTTGTTTCTTCCAAAAGAAAATCGATTATTTAGGGCACGAGATCGATGCTGAAGGTATACGACCAGGTAAAAAGAAAATTTTAGCAGTGTCGAATTTTCCTCGTCCACAAAACATTCGTGAATTAAGACAATTTATAGGCCTTGCTAGTTATTTTCGCAAATTTGTAAAAGGATTTGCATTATGTGTCAAACCCCTTACTATGCTAACACGAAAGGACTCTAAATTTTCTTGGGACGATGAACAAGAAAATGCATTAAATGACCTTAAAAGTAAGCTGGTGGAACGTCCACTGTTGGCCTTGTATGATCAGAATGCAAAGACAGAAGTTCATACTGATGCGAGTAAGTGGGGACTGGCAGGTATATTAATGCAAGTCCAACCTGATGGTTCCTTGAGGCCAGTTTATTATTTTAGTAGACAAACAAGCAAGGAGGAACAGCGTTATCACTCGTACGAGTTAGAAACCTTGGCTGTAGTCAACTCATTGCAAAAGTTTAGAGTATATCTTTTAGGCATGTTTTTCAAAATTGTAACAGACTGTAATGCGTTAAGGACAACTCTCACAAAACGGGATTTAATTCCTCGTATTGGCCGCTGGTGGCTTACAGTTCTAGAGTTCAACTTTGAAATTGAATATCGAGCTGGAACAAAAATGCTTCATGTGGATGCGTTAAGTCGAAACCCAGTGGAAGAGAGTAATGACTCTGTTGAGATAAACATTTTACATACTACCCTAAATGAAAGAGATTGGATACTAGCTGCTCAACTCCAAGATGATCGAATCAAATATCTGCATGATGTCCTACAGCGTGAACCGGAGGATTCTGAGGAACGCACCATTCACAAGGAATATAAATTAAGGGATAATCGAGTGTTCAAACGTACACTTGAAGGAGCAAAGTGGGCTGTACCAAAAAGCGTAAGGAGGCAGGTAACTATAATGTATCATGATCGATCAGGACATTTTGGCTGGGAAAAGACAGTAGATGCCATGCGTAAAAATTTCTGGTTTCCTCAAATGGCAAAATATGTCAAAAAGTATGTATCCTCATGTATGGGATGTTTATACAACAAAGTCCCTGCAGGAAAGAAACCTGGTCAATTACATAACATACAAAAATCTGATATACCCTTTCACACCTTACATGTTGACCATCTTGGACCTTTTGTAAAAAGTTTAAAACAAAATTCTTACCTAATAGTCTTGGTGGACGCTTTTACCAAATTTGTTTTCGTGAAGGCAGTTAGGACTACAAAAAGTCAACCGGTACAAATTTTCCTAAAAGATACGATGGGTATTTTTGGTGTTCCTAAACGTATTATTACTGACCGTGGAACAGCTTTCACAAGTAAATCTTTCAGTTCATTTTGCAATGATCACGGGATCAAACATATTTTAAACGCTACAGCAACACCCCGAGCTAACGGACAAGTTGAATGTTACAACCGCACTATTTTAGCTAGTTTAGCAGCATCTACAGAGGACGAAAGACGTTGGGACGAGCCTCTGGAAAATATAAAATGGGGATTAAATAACACTGTAAATAAAGCCACTGGTAAAAGTCCTTTTCAGCTTATGTTTGGTTATACACCAAGGGGGACGAATGATGCGTTCCTTGTATCCGAAGTGGGTACTGATAATTACGAAAATGATTTAGGTGCTGTGCGACTAGATGCACAAAAGCGAATTATGAAGGAACAACAAGATAATAAAAAGCGCTTTGATTCAAAGAGAGCTCAACCACGCAGGTTTGTAATAGGTGATCACGTGATGGTACGTAGAGAAAAATCGCAAAACGATGGGCAGAGTAAAAAGTTACTCCCAAAATACGACGGCCCTTTTGAAATAACGGCTGTTTTAGATTATGATAGATATGAAGTATCTACCATGAAGGGTACCCGAAAGTCGCGTAACCCTTACCGAGGCATTTATCCAGTTGATAAATTGAAAGTGTATACGTGCACAGTCAGTTCAGAATCTGAACACAATTCTAATTAAACTTCAGATCAGTTTTAGTAACTTTAACTTTATTTATGTTGACTAGGTGGAACAAGCTCGCGAGGACGCTCACATATCAGGTTGGCCGAACTGTAAGCAACGCGCCAGTTTAAATTCAAATTTAAATTGGCGCGAGCAAACGGATGGATGGAAGTTCTACCGAAAGAGGGAGTAGGTGCCGCCCGCAGCTGGCAGCACTGGAGCGACTGAAAAAGAAGCGTACTTCCCCAGGGTTTCTGATACGTGATGAACGTGTTTCTTTGTTAAATCTTATAATAATAAAATATTGAAATTGTTAAAAAAATATTGCTTTTACAATATAAGGCCTTATATTGAACCATTACACAATACATTTAAACACATTTTCAAAAAAACATAATTTAATTTTAGCCAGTAAATCTGTGAATAATTTAAATTTAATTTTTTCAAATTTAAAAACCAAAATACCGAAATTAAAACAACCTAACGTGGTTTATGAAATCAAATGTTCAAATTGTAATTCTGTTTATATAGGTGAAACGAGCCAAAATTTAAAAAAACGTTTAGACCAACATAAATATATTCAAAAAAATAATCAAAATCATTCAATGCTTGTAGAGCATTCATTAGTAAATAATCATAATTTTGATTTTGATAATACTGACATTTTGTACAGTGAATCTAATATTTTTAAAAGACGTTTCATAGAAATGTGTAAAATTAAAATGTCTCGAAATTCTATTAATAAACGTACGGACTTTGAAAATTTAAATGACATATTTTGTAGTTTTCTGGACTCTTTAAAAAAGATATAGATCTGTCAATTAATTAATTATATATATATATATTATAAAAAAAAAAAGTAGCTTTAATTAGTTCTCGTTACTTTTATTCCGAACAACTCGTAGTTTAGTTTAAAAATCATGTTACCTTTTCGTTTCTCTTGACGACTTGTTTCTCTTGACAAATTGTTTATTTACTTTTTTTCACTCCTGACGAAGCTATAAATCTATAGCGAAACGTTGAGTGTGTTTCCCTTCATTTTTCTGTCCGGTTTGAGATTAAAAAAACTTTGTACTTACTATTTTCATCGGACAAGAACAAACTTCAATTTTAATTCTTTAGTTGATAGAATCTCACTGTTACCTTTTGGGCTCTGAGGATGGTTTAAAATAAAACCGAAACTGGTCAGCTGAATGATTTAGAATCAATTTGTTTGTCCTGAAAACCCGATCAAATACCACGTTTTTCAAAATTCATACGTACATTCATTCGTACCAGTACTTGACGGTTTCTAGGCGGTCAGCCCATATCCGTCTTGATTCCCCATTTAGCCTCGATACCTGGGTATCGGGTTACCATCCCAAGCCACGAGGAGGCAGAGGACCTACTATCTTTGCAAATTAATTGTGGGGGGGGGGTCCGGACACTAGAGGCACCCTTGTGGACTTTTGAGTTAAAAGCTCTTACTCATGCAGCGTAGTGTCCAGCACTACCATTCACTCGATACAAACACTCACGGTCGTTATGACCTTCATCATTCACTCAATGGATTGTAGAAGAGTCCATTAGAATTGGTGTAATAGCACATCTTACAGATCGTAATCACCCAGCTCTTATCATTTAGTGCAATAACACTCGTATAAATATACTGGGTGTCTCATAACCTACGGAGGAGATTAAAAGGGTAGCTAGGGGAGATCAAATTAAAGACTTTTTCTTAAGATATTTTTGGGAAGAAAGCAATAACTAAAAAGTTACAAGAGTTTAAAGTGAAATTAATTAACAAGCAAAAGTTACTCCCTATAGTAATATTTTACGTTTTAGATTCAAATTTGAGGCATTTATGAGTTAATTGAACACTGCTTTACAATAAACAACTATTAAAAAAAATGTAGTCACGTTAAAGTAACGGCTATTTTATTTTTTTCTTTTAATGCACAAAAACGGCTTTTCAACTCGTTGTGCATCGCCTGTTAATTAAAAACAAAACTAGGAAACAGATTAACATAGACATTTTATAAATGGTGGTTTTGATAAATTTAGAGTTTATTTAATAATAAAGTTGCATTTTGTGTAATAATTTAAATTCATTAAGAAGCTACAGGTGTAAATTAAAGAAGAAATTAAGAAAGTTAATCTGCCGTAACTTTCTTATTATTCGGTTCTGGTCAAAAGCGAATTAAGAAAAAAGCTTTATTTTGATGTCCTACAGCTGCCCTATCAATCTCCTCCGTACGTTGTGAGACACCCAGTATATATCACAGACTTTCAGGTTGCATCACTGCCACCTGTTAATTATCACCGGCGATCTGCAAACGTACATAAAAAAATGTTGCTATTACTCACAGGGATTATTTTACACGATATTTATAATTAGTTAGGTATAATAAAGATAATTTTTTTAGCCGCCGACTATGAATAAAATACTTCTACATTTTATCTCTTAATTCAATTGAATAGCTGTAAATTGCGAATGCTTCTATTTAGAACTATAGTTACCAATAAAAAATGCTTATTTTTTAGAGATCTATCGAAATGTGTAATAAAAATTGGTACATTCCATTTAAAAGAGTATAAGTTTGGTAGATAATTCACTTATGGACCCTGCTGTATATGTGAAAATAATTTGCTGATATAGAACTCATTAATAGAAAACATTTTCTTTTATAATTAATAGTGTCACGCGTTGGTCGTCTCCAGCAGGTTACGAGCCTTCGGCGTCCAGACGCGGGGGTTGCGTAGCTTGGGGGGTGAAAAGGGAGTAACAGGGAAACTGCAAACTAACTCATTAAAACAACAAGGATTACCTTTATTGCTTAAAAGTCAGAAATACAGATAACTATATCCCACGACGACGATCAGATTAACTGATATCTCTTACAAATTACGCACATCTTTTATACTGCCAATGTACGTGACGACATGACCAAATTCCGCAAAACTTTAATTGAACCCGTACTTTGCTTGGTTGCTGGAAAGGTGATGTCAGTTTTTTCACGTTGTTTCCAATCGTCATTTCTATTAAATCGTGAATTAATTGATTGTTTTTAAACACTTATACAATGCCCTAGTTATTTGCGTATTTGCAAGTTTACGGATTCACGCTACAAGTTCATCACCTGAGTCGTTGCACCAGCAAACCGCTTATCAGCAAATAACTGGTATTGCATTGGAAAAATTACATTTTAAATTAATTAAATACGATTTTCAAATTTTCCGTAATCATGACAATAGTTAAGGCTCTACTTAAGAAATTAATACCAATGACCCACCTTATAAAATTAGAATTACGTAAGAATCTAGGTGTTTGTTATTTAAATCGATGCCATGTCACGTTTGTTGTTTGCAACAATATAACAGATCGTGCGCGGACACTGTTTTAGTGCTGATTTAGGTAGTAGGAAAACCATAAAGAAGCAAAGCTTATGTTATATTAATGCTGAAAAAGGTGTATTATAATATTGATAGATTTCAGAACATTACAAATTTTACAAATACATTTATCTTCCCTTATTTAAGCTAATTAAGATTTCACTATTTCATCGACGAGTTTAGCATTACCATGCCTTCTTTTATGTTTCTTCATAGTACTTGAATGATAAAATCCTCGTCCACATACATCACACACATAGGGGGTTTCACCAGTATGAGTTCGAATGTGAACTGTTAATGTTCCATTTAAGGAAAAACGTTTGTTGCAATATGCACACTTGTAAGGTTTCTCTCCACTATGCGTCCTTACATGATATTTTAAATGAGTCTTCTGTATAAATGTCTTTAAACAAATTTCGCATTTAAAAGGTCTTTGGCCAGTGTGTATCAACTTATGTGTACTCAGACCTCCGATATGTGAAAAACGTTTGCCGCATTCTGAACATGAGTAAGGCTGTTCTCTGGTGTGCACCCTCATGTGAGACAGTAGTCCTCCAGGCACATGAAATCCTTTACCGCACTCATTGCACAAGTAAGTTTTTTCACCATGAATTAGCATGTGCGTTTTTAATGTGGTTTTGGAAACAAACACTTTTTTACATTCAGGGCACCGGAATTCCTTTAACTGTTTGGTAGTAAACTGATGACGATACATATGCTTACGATACTCTAAATTTTCACTGAATGTGGTGCCACAGTATTTGCAATGGAATGACCTATTAGAAGATTTATCTGATTCACATGATATATTAGAACTCGGGACGCATTTGTGTTCATTGAAACTGTTACCTTGGTTGAAACCTACAAATTATTTTCTTATTTTATCATTATGAAATTTATAATATAAATAATCACCTTTACCACAAACATCACATAAAATCGGTTTTATACCATTGTGAAAACACATATGTTCATTTAAACTGTGAGCCCGTATAAAACCTAAAAATATTTTCATTCTTTAGCAGTGAAATTTTAAATACAGATTGAAAATTATAACCAACGAGTAGAAAATAGGTACATTTTCGAAGCTTGTCGGTCGGGGGCGCTCTAAATTGCACGCGGTGTGGGAAACATAAAAACAAGGTGATTCAAAATTAGTGTCCAACCCGTTAGGAGCGTATTTGCTAAAGCCATTCAAGTATGAATTTGTAAGAAACAAATGGAAATTATGATTCATTTCTCATGTACACATACACAAGATCGATGTCCGAAAGAATGAAATGCCTCTTTTAAATTTTTTTGCAGAAAGTCATAAACAAGAGAGTTTTAGAGTTAGGTTCAAGGTAAACGATAGTGTTTCCTTCTACTCTGTGAGGGTTCATTGTTTTTATGGCGCAATACAGCCGCACTAATGCCCATTAACCAATTTATATCTGAATCGTCAATGTATTTTCTCTTAAAAATATGTATACTATCTTTTATGCTGTGACAAACACATTTTTGTAAGAAGGTACTTACCGTTTTGATTGCCATAGCTCAGTATAACGGGAGGGTGAGGTGAATTCGGAGAGATAATTCTTTGAACACTTTTTAAGAAATATTGCGTAATGCGTGAAAGAAAAAAACTGAACGTAACCGTACGAAAGTTGTTGAGCGCCAAGTAATCAGTAATAAGCTCTAACTATTTACAATTAGCTAAAACTAAATTAATCATAGGAAGGTGGCCCAATATTTACTTAATATTGTCTCTTGACAATCAAGAAAATTTTAAATGAAAATTTACATACAGTGTTTTCAAAAAGTATCGGATAAATTCTATAAAATGGTTAAGAAAAATGCTCAGACAGGTCAATTTTTATTTTTAAATCATTATTTGAGGATGTAATTTTCAACCCCCCACCCTTCATCCCCTAAGCGATAACAACCCCAACTTTAAAAATTCAAATAGCAAAGTACCCCTTGTGATACCTCATTTAACAGCATTTTTTTGCTGAATACAATAAACAAAACTTTTTCAAAATCAGATGATAAATAAAAATAAATAAATAAATAAATAACTGTTTCACTTTTGGTAACTAATCGTTAAAACAAGTAACACTGCACCATGTATGCCAATAAATTATATCTGATATTTAACGACTTGCAATTCTTTTTATCACTTATTGCTAGAGCCATAACAATGACTGCTCGAAAATTCGTCCTTTTATTTCAATATATTTTTCTGAATATCTCAGTTATTTATCAACCGATTTTGAAAAAGTTTTATTTGTTGTATATATCATTAAAAATGCTATTAAACGAGGTATCATAAGGGATACTTTGCTATTTGAATTTTTAAAGTTTGGGTTGTTATCGGTTAGGGATTGAGGGGTGGGGGGTTGAAAATTACATCCTCAAATGTTGATTTAAAAATAAAAATCGACCTATCTGAACATTCTTATGAAACATTTTTCTTTACCGTTTTATAAAATTTATCCTTTACTTTTGGGAAACACTGTATAAGGCTTAACATTAAAAATATAAACTTTAAGGGAAACTGCATATACGGTACGATATTAAAAAATTATGTGACTTCTTATTCATCCGATCTTACACTTGAAATGAGGAATTCCAACCTTCATCCCTTAACGATACTGCAGAAATCTTCATAGCTCCATCCCTTAACAACAATGCAATGACGAGCGCAAAAAAATACTCTCGGTTCCAATATTCAAATGAGACAACGCAAAAAAAAAATCTTCACGGCTCCATTTCTTCTCCAATGTCGTGAGATGAACTCCCCAAAATAAGGAAATACGTCATGGAAAACACTACCTCATTTCCGTTACGCCAACAGAAGGAATAGATTTGTTTGACCGCTGGCGACATCTAAAGATTAATTTCCGAAAATTAGAGCAGAATTACTATAGCGTATGACTAAAGAAGATTCGTCATTAAGATTACAACGTCCGCATTTAAATTGAATCTAAAATAAATTCGCGAAAAATACGAATTTCAACGAAGAATTCACGAAACAAAATGAAAGAATGTAAAGGGAAAAATATGAACGTTACAATGCATAGATTTTGTGTTTTGTTTTTTTTTTTTTGTATTACCTGTGGTTAACGGGCACTAAGTTTAAATCACCCAGTATCACGGTACTTTAAGGTTTCTATTCGCATTTCTTTACGACGCGCAACCGACAAACTAAATATATTGTATTTCATAAACTACTTTGGAAAATACATATTCTCTGCTCGTTAGTAATGATGGCTTGAACTTATTTTAATGTCTCAACGTTAAATATTTATGAAATAAATTGGGCATCTGCTTATAACGTACGGAAGAACTTAAAATGGTAGCCAGAAAAGAGATCAAATTAAAGCCTTTTTCTTATTATATCAGTAACTAAAAGTGACAAGTGTTTAAAGTAAAATTAATTAACAAGCGAAATTACTAACTGTGGTAATATTATTATCTCTGGTAATATTTTACAAAAAAAATTGATGCAAATCGTTTTTGTTTTTTGACAGGTCCAAAAGTCATCGTAGGATGTCGCTGTTTCAATTTGGGGGTATTTAATGTTTAGTTAACGGCCATTCTAGCCGAAAAAACGGAGCAATTTGTGATTTTCCTTTTATAAATACCTAATTTTTAAATTTTCATATTTTATTGGAGCATTTTAATCAAAGTGAAAATACTTTGTAAATTGAAAGTTATTTACCTATGTATGTACACATATTTTAAGTACACATAAGAGATAATAATTAAAGATATTGAGCCGTATCTCATGATTAGAGTCGTCTCTATCTAACGCCGTGATTAAAATAAAAGATATGGCTTTATGCGAATTTCATGAGTAATAGAGTGACCGTGTTGTTAAGTATCTAGATGCAAGTATCTAGATACAGTATCTAAATACTTTTTGGGTATCTAGATACATATCTCAGATACTACTAAAAAATGTAACTGTATCTGCATCTAGATACAATTACAGTGTAGCTATTCATTTGAGATACTAAGATACATTTTAGATACTTTTTGAACTTCCATAAAAACAGCAGACCTTGGCGGAAATGCAACCTCCGATTTTACAATCTCTTTCTTTTGATTTTCCTCTCTTGTTAATTATGTTTTCGAGTTTGTCAAATGACTGTCCTATTTAAAATGCGATTTGATAGTTCAGACTTGAACTTGAATATTATTTTAAAATTGGGAAAGATAATTGACAAAAGGAGAAAATTAAAAGGAAAAGACTGTATTGTTGATTTTATCAACTTTTCTTGATTATGGGAACGCTCTCTTAGCTACAAGGTTGAAACTAAGGATCCTAGATTCATTTGACATTTAACTTGTGTGATACGGAAGTAGAGTCATTATTTCTGTTGATAACTATATATTTTACGTTGACCTGACTTGGTTTCATACAAAACCAGTTAATTACTTATCAGCTTATTGATCAACTTAATTACAAAGATAAATTTTCTGTTTAAAAAGACATACTGCTGAAAAAAATTGTGTGCTTACATTATTCACATATTCATACGAAAACTTCGTCAATTTTCAGAAAAAAGTCGATTTGGATCGCAAATAATACCTCCACTACTGCATAAATTATTGAATTTTACTTGCAAGTATCTTGATAAACTACATATACTTTTCTTTGTATCTGTATCTAGATATTTTCTGGAAAAAGTATCTGTATCTGCATCTAGATATATATATTTGTGAAAGTATTTGCATCTGTATCTAGAACTATTAGAAATGAATCTTTAACAACACTGAATATACTCACGTCAAACTCATTTGCTTTTTGGTTATTTTTCCATTTATTGTGTCATATTCGCACTATTAACGCTTAGATTTGTTATAAACTTATATGTTGTGTTAATAAAATAGAAATTTAAAGTGATTTGCATTCTGTTTTAAGTAAAGCATTCAGCTTGTCATTTTTGACAACCCACTCGTTCAAGGTCAAATACCCACTGACAAGTGTCAAAACCATATGACGGCATATCGTGGAAAATAAATGTACTTTACTCTTATGTCTATTTCAAATTTGGATACATGCATCTTAAGTTTGGGCTGATGCAGAAGCTTTCATAAAGAATAGTTTTTTGAGAAATCAATAATAAAGAATTTTCTCATATGTTGTCAACTTTCCGCCGGTCACCAAATAAAAACAGTCACGATATGTAGATTTTTGCATATAAAACAAATTATAGGTACAACAAATGAGCACAAACAAATTGTTCGAATTTGTAAGCATGCGCAGTGCAACAAACATGTTGATCAAACCATGGAGGAAAGATTTATATGTCAACAACTGGATGT
The DNA here is from genome assembly GCA_036172665.1 of Prosopocoilus inquinatus. NCBI lineage: Eukaryota > Metazoa > Arthropoda > Insecta > Coleoptera > Lucanidae > Prosopocoilus > Prosopocoilus inquinatus. Next base: position 52,381,479 of record CM069870.1, read on the forward strand.
CTTACGTCAGTTTCAAGATCATCATCGTGTTCAGGGGATTCAATTACCTATGACTACCTAGTTTTTTTCTGACCATACAAAAATTGTGTTAACCAGTGTAATTTTTGTGAAACTGGGTGTTAGAGTTTATTTAATAATAAAATCGCAGTTGTCAAATAAGTTTTTTTTAAAATAAAAGTTAAAGAAAAAATTAAAAAACTTAAATTGCTGTATCTTATTAGGTTTTGGTTGAAAATGAATTAAAAAAAAGCTTTACTTAGATCTCCCTTCAAATTTCCTCATGCAATACGAGACACCCAGTTATATTTCACTAAAAAATATATATATTAAATTATGAAAGTAATAAGTCAGAAGGGTGAGATCACTTTTACTCATTCATCTGAAATTTTGAGAATTTCAAATTATAGAAAAAAGTTATTACCTTTACCGCAAATATGACAAATGTAAGGTCTCTCTCATGTATGTAACATGATATGCCGATTTAAATTATTTTTTGTGCTGAATGGTCTCGCACATGTCTTACATTTAAAGGGTTGTTCTTTTGTATGTGTACGCATGTGAATTTCCATGGTGGCAGGTATATACAGTTTCCCACATATTCGGCATGCAAATTTTCTTCTTTTAATGGGATGCACTTTCTTGCGATGCTTTTCAAGTTCGTCTGAGGTTTCAAACACGTCAATACATTTAGAACAACTTAAAGGCAACTGGTGCTTATGTGACTTGTTTTCATCTTTTATGTCCTCACTTTCAAAGTTAGATTTAATTAGGTCACTAGGAAGTAAATTTGTAACACAACTGACTTCTTCATTATTTCTTATTAATAATTCATTTTCTTCCCCTATGTTTGATTCAAATAACATTTCATTTGAATTTGAGATGATTTCTTGCTTACTACAACTTTCTGCATGTGCAATTTCTTGTTCTTCATTTCCATCATAATTCATAAAATTAATGTATTTGAAGTTGTGTACTAAAAATGGTCTTTGAATCTTATCGTCACTGCAACTAGTATGTTGCCTTGTGTTAGAATACTTTATGATTTCTTCTAATGTACTTTGAGTTTGAACGCACTTTTTCTTGAATTGGTAGCAGTTTATAAGTTCTGAGAAGCAAGTATCACATATGTGTTTCGGCAACATATCATTTTCTTGTACCTACACATAATAACATATGATTCAATTATTAAAAATACATTGCGTTATTAAATTATTTAGATCAACTCTTGCCATGCTATTTAGCTTGCTAGATTTTTATTGTCGAAATCTCGGTTATTCCTTGAAATCTTCAGCTGCTATTTATTTCCCGCTCGGATAGCCATCTCTCTTTATTATTTTTTGACACACCAGTATCTTCATATGCACTAATCATAAGAAATTAACATACCTTAAAAATTTCATAGCAAGATTTGATCTAAATAATTTATTAACGCACTGTATAAATTTACTAACAGAAACAGATGTGCATTCCGTTAAAAGATTACTTATCAAGGTACCCTCATACATGTTGTTAAAAATATATTTAATATTGCTTGTGGACATGCATGTCCTACATATTTCCTGAAAATTTATTTCGGCATCGGGCAATTTACAAAACACATCATTATTTGTTAAATCCATGTTAAAATGGTGCGACAGCTGAAAGTTAATTATTTTAAAAATTGACAAGTAATTAAAAACTACTTTACCTGTACAGTAATTGTACTAATACACTCTTCATTTTTATCTGAATTAGTAACATTTTGTTGATTAAATACAGATATGTTACATTCGGATTCTTCATCAACAGTATTCGAATCACTTTTGGTCGAAGTCATTCTGATAACAACTTCGAAATTATTGTAACAATTTAATGCAAAAAATGCGGTTACAGTTTAATCACAAGATTGAATTTAATTAAGTGTACAGTGCAAATGTATCCTTGTAAGACTATTTACACTCTTTTTCCAATTGACCATGCAGCGATGCCAACAGTGGGTCTGTTCGTTTGTTGCACTAGTCATTAGTGTACACCAGCGATGGCTCTGCGTAACATATTTGGGTAGGCGACCGTTGTGTGTCGTGTATTGTTTGTTCCCGTTCATGTGTGTTAGACAGAGCAAGCGCTCTGGGAGTATGTCTGCCGCCTACCCAAATATGTTATGCACGAGCCGGCGCTGGTGTACACTCAGACTATTTGTGTCTTGTTCTAACCTCATACGTTAATACGAGGTAAAAGTACTTTGAGTGCAGACTAGTGCAACAAACGTGTGACAAACGAACAGACCTAGTGTTGAACAGTGTCACATGAGAGTCACTATTATGGTCACTCTAGACATCAATCAGTAGGGACAGCTCTTGTCGGCACCTTTGAAGTTCATACTACAATTTTCCGAACGCAAGCAGGCGGGCAGTCATTCTAATGCTATCAGATGTCGCTACTTGAAAAACTTATTTATTTCGTAAGATATACTTCTTATTTTAAAAAACAAAAGCTTGTTTTGTTAGAAAAATTACAAGTGAGCTCAAAATAGTCGAAACATGATGAAATTCGATAAGATAATCTAATGGTTACTTATCCACCAAAACAGCTGATCAGTAATTGACGGCCATATTGAATGTATGCCGGAATTCTGGCGGAACGTCCGTTTTTTGGCCATGTTCAGGTGATCACCGAGCCTGAACGCAGACCCTGATGCAGACTCAGCATATTGAAAGTTAACAACTCGTGTTCTTAAAGGGTTAATGTGAGAATACTAACTGCTGATGCTTGGCACTCCAAAAGCATGTCTGTTTAATAGCTATGTTGAATTAGTACCTCAGCTCCTATGGTTACCTGAACGAGGCCATCAACCATTGACCGTTGCGCCACGCTCGGCCGCTTGATGAATGCCCGCTCATTTCGCACATGCGCTCTCAGAAACGGTAAGAGCGAAAAGCCCAAGTTGTCACTACTAATTGGTGTGTATATTGTGTTATCAATGACCATATGGTCTGACTTGACATATCAAATCAAATGTGAGATGTTGAAATGTAATTAATTTCAATTAATTTGGTTATGATCAGAGCTATGACAGAAGTGGATGTCAAGTTGGGCCTCCGGACAGTGTTAGCAAAAATTGAAGAAGCCTGCAAGAAAAGAAAACCGGTAATTTAAATAAATACCATCAACAATGTTAAAAATATTTGAAAATTAATTTCAGGAACTGCAAGGTGTTCGACCTCAGTTGGTGGCAGTTACCAAAACAAAACCACCTGAACTTATCACACAAGCCTACGAAGAAGGGCAGAGACATTTTGGGGAAAATTATGTAAAAGAGCTGGTTGAGAAAGCGAATGATCCAAGCTTATTGCAACAGTGCAAAGAAATCAAATGGCACTTTATTGGCAATTTACAAGCGAATAAAATAAATAAGGTGTTAGCTGTACCGAATATACATATGATAGAAACAGTAGATGATGATAAATTGGCGGCAAAGTTAAATAGCAACTGGCCAAAATTTGGAGAGGCAAATACAAAATTAAATATAATGATACAGGTTAATACTAGTGGGGAAGATGGTAAGAACCATAGCCATAGAAGTACAGTGTTTCCCAGATTAAGTAAGCTACCATGGGTAACTTTCTTATTAGTGAAGATAGAGATTTGGTTAAATTGGCAAAGTTTTGTAGTGTTATGCGCTTATTTAGATGGCGTAAAGAAAATTTGAAAATTCTGAATAGTTCCGATATTGTTGCAGAAAAAGTGAAAATTGCTGTTTTCTTTAATGTCTAATAACTTCATAATTATAAGAAATATGAAAAAAAGTTTCATATAAAAGTTACTAGGTTTGGAAAAATATATCTGAAAGTTAAGTCAAAATAAAATTAAAGATGGCGGCTTTCAAGATATTTAGGGCTATTCTGTAACATTGATATGCATATCAATGGATATGGTCTTCAATAATTGCAGAGAATTTGTTACGATTTCATAACAATTCACGTCGATTGCCGACCTCAAATTGAAGAAAGATGTATATTAACTCGATATCACACTCCAAACAAATTGCAAGTTGTTAGGAAACTAATTACAGAATACAAATTTTGCAAGGTCAAAAAAAAGTCAAACAACGAAAAATTATGTGAAGCATTGGTACAGGCATTTCCTAGTGTTAATCGAAATATCCTCCAGAGTGTAACATATGTCACAAATCGGGGTCAATTATGTTTATAAATTAATATTTACGCATTTTGAGCACTCATTATAACTTTCGTTTTATTTTTGTTTTTTAAGAAAAAACTTTTATTATTCCTAGCTTGAGTTAAAATTAAAATATGATTTTTTTTTGATATATTTTCATTTAGATATAGGTTGAAGCGAGAAAAGAAAATGCTATTTAATTAATTGGCGTCCATAAAATAAAGTTGCTATCAATATCTTGAAAGCTGCAATCTTCAATTTTATTTTGACTTATTGTTCAGCTGTATTTTTTCAAACCTAGTAACTTTTGTATCAAACTTTTTTCCATATTTCTTATAATTATGACTTTATTAGACTTTACCCATTTAATCAAATCTCCATATATATCTTCACTAATAAGAAAGTTACCCATAGTAGTCTACTTAATCTGGGACACACTGTATAACTATAGCAACCACAGAGACCCATCAATCAGACTTCAATATGCCATAACAAGCAATTGTGAGCTTTCTTTCCAAAGCTCACTATTTCCCAAAAGCCAACTTTTCAGAAACTGCAAAAATCTGTCCAGTGCTTTAGTGGCAAAAATCAATTACACTAATCTGGATATACAGGGTGTAACAAAATACAGGCCGCCACTTCAAAGACGTTTTCTACAGATCAAAATAAAGAAAGAAGTTCATGTAAATAGGGTGTTCAGGGGAAGCTGCAATAACAGTTACCTCTCTTATTTGAATATTTACGAAATAACTTATATTGGAAAAGTTTCAAGACCTTTCCTGCCAAATTTTATGGCAATATCGGAAAAACAAATGTTTTTGAGATTTTCAATTGTTTTTATCTCTTTTTAATAAAATATATTTTTTTTGATCATCGCATCGCATTCAGAACGTCATATTAATTATGTCTCTAAAATATTTTCTTCCAAAGCTTAGATTTTTCTATTATTTGGCAAATAAATCTTGATGTTAAAGGAAAGTGACTACTGGTGCGTTTATGGTCAAACTTAAGCTGTGTAAGTAAAAATGCTACACTCGTTTATTCAACTGCGTTCGTTCTATTTATTCTTTTCACGCTTTACTCTCACTTGTAACGAGTGTCTAAATAAAAAACTGGTCAAGCAGGCTGTGGAAAAATTCACGAACAAAGGCTGTACGTCTCAGATAATTTCATACTTTCAGCAAAGATATAAACCCTCATATGTTAATTCGTTAAAAGTTATTTCAGTGTCCAGCTAAATGTAAAAATAACTTAAATAGTCTTTTAAAAATTAACACGTTGTCATTTATAAAAAATAATTAAGTAAAAGTAACGGAAAACGTGATTATTCAACAGCAAATTTTGACGGTTGACCAGATTTTTATTTAGACACTCGTTACTTGTATTAAAAGTGAGGCAAAAGTGGAAAAAGAGCAAACAGACTGAGGGATGTTGAATAAACGAGTGTATAATTTCCACTTACAGAGCTTAAATATTTAGCTAATATGGCCACAATCGCACCATACAACAGCTAACTGTTTTATTTTGAAATTTTACGAGGTAACTTAAAATAGGACCTTAAAACCTGTCCTGTTAGCTTTTATGGCAGTACAGAAAAATAAATGACTATTTGCTGCATCGTTCACAGATTGAATAACTATTCAATCTGCACTTGTGCAACGAGTGCTGCTATTTTAAGATGTTTTGAGAAGCAAGAAAATATTTTCACGCACAGCACACACAATTTATAAAAAAAAATAATTACACAAAATGTCCCATTTTAGGCATAAAATAAATAAATGATAAATAATGAGAGTTACAGTTGAAGTGCCTAAATGCATACTTTTAACTTTTATTTTATTTTTAGAGAAAAATGGTATTGAACCTGATCAAGTTGTAGAACTAGCCAGATACATCCTAGATAACTGCGATAATCTTCACTTAGATGGTTTAATGACTATTGGAAAATTTGGCTATAATCTTGAAGATGGTCCTAATCCTGATTTCTTGTGCTTGAGAAAATGTAAAGAAGACGTTTGTTCCAGTTTGGGGATCGATTGGAACGCGCTGAACCTTTCCATGGGAATGTCTGACGATTTTGAGCATGCAGTATGTTTTATACTTTTCTTCATAATTTTTACTTCGTTAAAATTTCTGGACAAATATGTCGCATTAAGATTGGACGTTTCATTGTACTTTTTTTATGTCATCATATGATTTTCAAAACTCATCAACTTATTTATCGCAAGCCCTCAAGGTTACTAAAGCCAAGGCTGCTGCGGTAAGTGAACGGTAGAAGTGGTCAGACCAAACTACGTGATCATGCTTCTCAATTGGTTATTGGTCAGAGGGTTTAGTCGGACTGTTGACTTGACGATTTTTTGCAATTTGACTGTTCACTTAACTCGGCCCAAAATAAAGTTATATATAATATAACCTAAAATTAATAGCACATTTTATTTTGTTACTCGACAGTATGTGTTATGCTTACTATTGCATCTGGCCCTTCACTTAAATCAGCTCAACGGAATTTAAAACATGAATTTTTTGTATTCCGACTGTACCACGGATAGTAAATTTTTAGCTACTCAAATTAGCGGAAAAAGTTGACTCAATATTTAGTAAGGTCACCTTTTCAAGTTTCTAGACACCGGCCAAGTGACCTTTTGTTCCGTGCTCAGTTTTTTTCTACTTCCATTATTAACAGAATACTGCTGTACTAAAAACCAACGCAGTGCTAAAATGAGAAATAGCGCTTCAAAGTTTTTCCATGGCGTGGAAACTTGCTGCAATTTTGAACATAGCGAAGGTAGTTTCGATTTTAAGGATAGAAGAAAATGTTACATATTGAAGAAAAAATAAGAGACTAGCTCTACTTTTGGTTAAGTCAATTACGGCTTTTTCTTTCGAAGATATACGATCTTGTTCATGCTAAGAATTATTACGTGTGGCAGAAATATTTGTTTACATTTTCTGTATCTCATTGTTACGGCATTTTCGCTTAGTGAATAGTTAAATAATTGTATTGAGATGCCAGAATCACCTTTAATTTAATTTCGGATTTTTTCTACATAGGTGTTTGTTTTTAGCACGGCTGAATAATGCCAAAATATTATCAAAAATGGGACACCCTGAAGAAATAATTTTTTTATTGTAGGTATATAACTTAATTTCTTTTTTTCAGATTGAATTGGGAAGCACCAATGTTCGAGTAGGAAGTTTAATATTTGGGTCTCGAACACAAAAACCAAAATAAATATTCACAATTGTAGGCTGTGTTCAATTTGTGGGTCTGGTTTACTTTTTAATTAATTTTTATAAATTATTCTTAGGCCAGGGGCCTATTGCATAATAAAATACAAGTAAAGCTAATAATATTAGTATTGTAATTCATAAGTTGCATAATTAATAATTATGTTATACAAATTATGAGTTAGATTACTAATATTATTAGTTTGTATTTCATTACGCAATAGGCCCAGGTATTTAGTTGCGGGTTAAACTAACTTGCTATTTTATTTTGTATTAAATTGTATAATAGTGTGTGAATAAGGAAGAATAAATAGTGAGTAGAGCAAACAACAATTCTTTGTAACAAGAAAGTAAAACTATTCTAAGGCAATCAAACTAATGAACAGGCCTAGGCGCATTTTAGGCAGAAGGTTTCGTTAAATATATGAGGAACTAGTAATATACTGAAGCGATCATAGTCGGAAAAAGTTCTAATCTTTAACGCGACTGCCCTGTAAAAACAAAACAATAAACCAGTCGAAGACCGAGAAATCTATGCGGTACGCAGTAACCACTACAGTTCTGGTCGACTGGATATAAAAACTTGTTTATATAACCGATTCATTCCGAAATTAACTTGCATTCTTTTTGCAGTAACGGCGCTATAATTGATATGAATTAAATGTATTATGCCAGTCTTTTTAAAAGTTACATTAAAGAATTATAATGTTTTCATAATTATTAATTTGAAAGAAACTATAAAGGCAATTATGTTACACAGGTAATTTACATCAAACGGTTGCTTCTGACGCAATGATCGCGAGGGTGAGAGTGCCTCGGGTATAAAAGTTGGTCAGCGGCGACGTTGAAATATACGCCGCTGCTTTGTTTATCTTTATACTGGTTTTTCCGGATATCCTAGGAATGTCCGACGCTTACTAATGAAACACCTTTCAATGAATTTCGATATAATAAATGAAAAAAAATAAATAAAATGAATCGTTTCGTTGTTTGGCAACCAACTATATAATAAATAGAACTGTTTAGTCGACAGATGTCAAAATATTAATTAAGAATATTAATTTGGTCAAAGATTAATTCATTCCAATAAGGACAATCAACGGAAAAATATTGTAATTAACGTGTGCGTTAACGGCGATTAATAATTTCGACAAATTAACGTTCCCTTCACTGGCATGCTAAAAATGTGTCAGACGTTGAATCGTCATACTGCCCCTTTTTTAGAAACGTCTCGGAACGTTCCTCGTGATAGCCTTGAAGGAGGAGGAGGATGTTGGAATCGACATGCTGGGTCAATTCTGCAACACAAAGACCTCCACATACCGCGATGGTCTTACCGCCTGCATGGCGGTAATCTTCAGGCTGTTAGATACCCACCAGTACTAGAGTACTGTTTTCGGAGTTCCTAGACTTGACCGAATTTTTTCTAGAAGACCTGAGCTATCCCTTTGAACATACAGTGGGCCAAACTGTACTCCGGTGGCACTAGAACAAGGTTTGGCTGTCTTTCCGTGGTCATTCCGAATCGTTTCTTACTTCCTGAGGCGTAATGAAACATAAAAGGTTTCGAAGGTTACATCGGGACCAAGCTTTATACTGTCTCGTCGCTTTCTTCTCCGTTGTAAGGATCCATCCGGTTGAAGTGGATCACTTTGGGCTTGCCATGCGGAATCTTCTTGGTGATAAATCTGTCGTCTCAGTGAATAAGTGTTTAAGTCGAAATTTGTCCAAAATGAGTTGAGTGGTTTATAAATCGCACGGCTTGAAAGGGAATTAATTGTGATGTGTGTTTAGGTGATTTACTACAAACACTATATTTTACACTTTTCAGAGTCTAGAAATCGCGCTCTGAAATTTGACTTATTCACCGAGATAACAGAAATATCATTGTTGATCCGTTTGACCTTCCAGAAAGTTTGTAAACAGGGACAGACCTCGACGTCTTCGACGATTATAACTACAGAACGGAACTTCGTACATATACGAAATGGAAGGGAGGAGTAGGGGCGGGCGGTCGCGCCATCGCCCTGAATCGATTTAAATTACAGTAAAGTTTCGTTTTTGTTTATGCACAATGCAGTAGCTTCTAATAAAGTTGTATAAAGGCTGTATAAAGGTTGTAGAAAGGTTGGATAAAGGTTATATAAAGGTTGTACAAACGCTTTTATGGCCATTTTAAATCAGCCTTTGCTGAATTAGTTCTCCAATTTTAGCTGTTTAAGAGTTGAGTAAACGTTTACTCGCCATTTATACAACTTCTAATTCAGCTTCTTAAGGCTGAATAAGAAGCTTAAACAGTTTAAAATTGTTTGTTGGGTGTCTCGGTGAAACGGGACGTATGATCAGTCTAACCACAGAATAGCCTAATCTAAAATCATATAGTAAATAACGAAAAAAATGTATTGTTAATAAATATTTATCTTTACAAAGTAAGTTCATACGTTTATCTTCCCTTAATTATGTTTTATTTTCACGGAATTTGTTTCATCAATAATCTTTGTTTCGTCGACAAATTTTACATCGCCATGACCTTTTTTATGTTTCTTCATGCCATTTGAATCATAAAATCCTCGTCCACATACATCACAAACGTAGGGAGTTTCACCAGTATGAGTGCGAATATGAACTGTTAAGTTTCCATTTGTGGAAAAGCATTTGTTACAATATGAACACTTGTGAGGTTTGTCTCCACTATGCGTCCTTATATGATATTTTAAATGATTCTTCTGTGTGAATGTCTTTAAACAAATTTCGCATTTATGAGGTCTTTGGCCACTGTGTATCAATTTATGCTTCTTTAGGCCTCCGATTCGTGTAAAATGTTTGCCGCAATCTGAACAAGAGTATGGTTTTTCTCCAGTGTGCATTCTCATGTGAGACAATAATCCTGCATGACCGTGAAATCTTTTGCCACACTCACTGCATAAATGAGTTTTTTCTCCATGGATTAGCATATGTGTTTTTAATATGTTTCTTGAAAGGCATACTTTTTGACATACGATGCACTGAAATTCCTTGAACTGTTTATTTAATTTTCCATTAGTAAATTGGTGGCATTGTATGTGCTTACGATACTCTAAATTATGACTAAATGTTATGCTGCAGTATTTGCATTTATATCTTCTTCTGGAAGATTGAATGCATTGGTGCTCATTGAAACTATTAACCTGACTGAAACCTACAAATTATTTTCTTATTTCACCGTAAGGGGCTTTAAAATACAAATACTTACCTTTACCACAAACATCACATAAAAGCGGATTCTCGTCAGTACGAGTGCATATGTGTTTGCTTAAATTGCTAGCCTGTATGAAACCTGAAACCATCTTTCTCATTTATGTGTATAGGTTGTTTTTAAATTTGGGGAAGTAACAGTTGTCACTATGTGGGTAAATTGATAATGCAAAACAACAGCTTGGGATTTTAGTGTCTCTAATCTTTTAAAGTATTTGAACTGGTCTTGCAAACATTAATTTCAAATTGAAAAACAATGTAAAAACAAGCAAAAGTCACCGTGCTATTGTTTACCCCATGCTTCCTCATTTATTAGGCCATAAAACACTCGTGTCATACGATACCGAGGCCGGTAAAAAGTAAAATAGAATCGCCAATTTATTCGTGCGACGAATAAAAGGCTCAATTCTCACACGGCAGCACGTCGCGTCATTTTGCTGCCTCGAAAAGTCATGGTTTCAAATGCAGCAATTCTCACTCGCCAGCATTTTATGTCAAAAAATTACATGTGTAAGCATAGGCAAAATGACGCGACGCGACGCGCTGCCTTGTGAGAATTGAGCTTAACCTAACGAATAAATAAGTTATTCACCTTTCCCGAAAACGAATACATTTTTTTATCTTTAGTCGTTTTTCAAATAAATTTTGCCCAACTCTGGCATATACAGTGTGCCCGGATTTCGTAGGGACAGCATGGGTAATCTCCTAATTTCTTTTATTTGCCCTAACTTTTTTGTTACTTAAGATATTGAGATGCGGTTTGAACTAATTTACATGATAATTTAAGTACTTTTATGGGCACTTAATAAAACTAATTTCATTTTTACAAATTTTCAATAATCTAACGTAACCTTAAAATTTTAAATTGGTATCCCCCCTAATTTTTTTGGTTCCTTTAAGAGAGAAGTTTCTTTCTGAATGCAATGATGTATCAGATGATATGGAAACTTCTTCAAAATTTTGAAAAACCGTACTTATTATTTTTACGAACAGAAATCGTTAGTGCCATAAAAACAAAATTTTATTTTTTGTTTATCAAATTAATTACCTGTGAAATTATGTTTCGAAACAAGAAGCACGCTTATGATACGTTCCTGTCAATGCGGTCAGTGTTATTACTTACTTTATCTTATAATGGAAAATTTTGAATATAATGGAAAATTTTGAATACTAAAAAAATTTATCCCAATCATCATTACCGAGATTGTTGCAAGCTAACCGCGCCCTTGTTAACGTTGGTTATAAAGGGGCGTATACATTACATACATATTTGTATTATACATGTATCCTACATGTTGTTTGATAAGTCTGGAACGAATCTGAAATTTGTCTCGTACAAGTATGACAATTTTTGGTGTATTTGACATGTATCCGACACGTTTTACTGAACAGATTTGTATTCCAAATTAATGGAAAACACAACAATCGCAGACCAAACAAAGATATATTTAGGCATGTGCAGAATAGTTAACTGTTTTAAATGATTAAGCAAGTTGATGGTTTCTGACGATGGAGTGACCGAAAAGAGCATAGTAATAATATGCGGCCGCGGCCAAAAACAAAAATTGATCGTCATCATCCATGAGCGACACTTTTTTTTTATTATTAAACACTAGATACGTAGCGAACAAGTCGTGCAGTGTAAACGATGTCCTGTGCTAGTATTTGACAGAAGACTTGTGCTAAAGATTCATCAAGATTTGTATGTGAGAAGTCGACAGTTTTATAAAGATTTGTTTTTGAATTTATTGAAGACATGTATGTAATGTAAGCGCCCCTTAAGGAATGCAGAACTGTAAATAGGTCTCGATTCACTTGATCGCGACTATACGTATATCAAGTGCTATAAGAACGTAGAACTTACTCGTGAAATATACGAAGCTTAGTATCCGGAAAGGGCTATACAGGTAAAGTTGCAGTCCCACTGATCGTTCGTGGACAATCGAGTAGAAGCGATTAAAATTTTCACCAATGAAATTCTATCTTTTTGGCACCACATACCCCTAGCTGATGTGGATATTGGTTTAAAATTTTAATCGCTCGCACACTATTGTCTGCAATTAGTCAGTGCCACTGCAGCCTAACTTGATAAACAAAAAGCGAAGTTTCTGTGATTATGGCACTAGCGATTTCTGTTCGTAAAAAGAACAAGTCCGGTTTTTCAAAATTTTGAAGAAGTTTCCATATCATGTGAAACATCATTGCATTCAGAAAAAACTTCTCTTTTAAAAGAGCCAAAAAAATTAGGCGGTACCAATTTAAAATTTTAAGGTTAGATTAGATTATTGAAAGTTTGCGAAAATGTAATTAGTTTTATTAAGTGCTCATAAAAGTACTTAAATTATCATGTAAATTAGTTCAAACCGCATCTACATATCTTAAGTAACAAAAAAGTTACAGTAAATAAAAGAAATTAGGAGATTTTGGTTTTTGTAAAATTTTAACCAAGTTGGCCATGATAAGCAATATTTGAAAATGGATTCTTAATGAGCTCTGGAACCTGCACCTTTTTGCTAATTTACTCATCGCTCTACCTCTTCAAATACAGAAGTTACCCATGCTGTCCCTACGAAATCCGGGCACACTGTATACTATAATATTGACAGTGTTGTTAAAGATACATTTCTAATAGTATCTAGATACAGATCCAGATACTTTCACAAATGTGATGCAGATACAGATACTTTTTCCGAAAAATATCTAGATACAGATACAAAAAAAGTATCTGCAGTTTATCAAGATACTTGCAAGTGTAAAATTCAATAACCTATGCAGTAGTGGAGGTATCAATAAGCTGATAAGTAATTCCCTGGTTTTGTATGAAACCAAGTCAAGTCAACGTAAAATACAAAGTTATCAACAGAAATGACTCTACTTCCGTATCAGACAAGTTAAATGTCAAATGAATCTAGGATCCTTAGTTGCAACCTTATTGTAGCTAAGAGAGCGTTCCCATAATCAAGAAAAGTTGATAAAATCAACAATACAGTCTTTTCCTTTTGATTTTCTCCTTTTGTCAATTATCTTTCCCAATTTTTAAAATAATTTTCAAGTTTCTGAACTATCAAATCGCATTTTAAATAGAACAGTCATTTGACAAACTGGAAAACATAATTAACAAGAGGGGAAAATCAAAAGAAAGAGACTGTAAAATCGAAGGTTCTGCTGTTTTTCTGGAAGTTCAAAATGTATCTGAGTATCTCAAATGAATAGATACACTGTAATTGTATGTAGATGCAGATACAGTTTCATTTTTTTAGTAGTATCTGAGACATGTATCTAGAAACGCAAAAAGTATTTAGATACTTTATATAGATACTTGCATCTAGACCCTTAACAACACTGAATATTGACTTTAGTTTGTTAATTTTTTAACAATAAATAATTTTATTAATAAATCTGCTTACAATATTAAAACTGAGGAAAGTATCATATGAATTTTAAAAGCTGTCATTTTTTCTCAAAATTGAATGAGAACCTCGTGTAACATAATGTGAGATTCTCAAAATTCAAATGTGATTTAAGGAATATTCTGCCAATAAATTACAAATTTTTAGTGAATATAGTAAGATCGCCTCGTTTAGCTGGGTGCTTATTCTCAAATCAGGGGAATAAACTCCCAAGAGAACGTGACATAAAAATGACACAGTTCTTCCGTGATTTACATAGGCTTGCTCGAGTCACGTTCTCTTGCGAATTTGTTCCCTTAATTTGACAATGCTCCTGAGATTTCAAAAATATCAAATTATAAGAACATTGATCAAAAGTCGAAAATTTTGATGGAGGATATCATTCTAATGAACAATTATTATTACCTTTACCACAAATGTGACAAACGTGAGGTCTTTTACCAGTATGTATCATAAAATGGCGACTTAAGTTATTTTTCGAGCTGAATGCTCTAGAACAAATCCTGCAAGTAAACGGTTTCTCTTTTGTATGTGTACGCATGTGAATTTCCATCGCAGTGCTTGTATACAATTTTCCACATATTTGGCATGCGAGTTTCCTTCTCTTACGGTGATGCCTTACTTTTTTATAGTGTTTTTCAAGTTCCTCTGAAGTTTGAAAAACATCACCACATTTAGAACAACTTAAAGGCTTGTACTTAATTTGCTTGTTTTCATCTTTTGCGTCTCCATTTTCAAAGTCAATTACGTCAGATATGTTTAGGTGATCAGGAAGTAAGTTTGTATCACAACTGATTTCTCCTTCATTATTTTGTATTTTTAATTCATTTTCTTCCTTCGTATTTGATCCAGTTAACATTTCATTCACATTTGAGCCTGATCCTTGCTGTTTACAGACTTCTATCTCTGCAACTCCTTCCTCATGTTCTTCAATTTCACCATTAGCACAAAATTTTATATATTTGTGATTATGTAGTAAAAATGGAGTTTGTGTCTTATTATCACTCCAACAAGCACCTTGCCTTATGTTAGAATATTTTATGATTTCCTCTAAAGTTTGTTGTGTTTGAAGGCACTTTTTCTTGAACTGATAGCAGCTTATAAGCTTTGAGATGCAGCTATCACATATATGTTTCGGCATCGTATCATTTTTCTGTACCTACAAGTAATAAAACATATAATTCACTAATTTAAAATGGAAATTGACATACAGAAACAGATGTATATTCCATTAAAAGATTGCTTATCAAAGCATCCTCATACATAACGTTAAAAATGTATTTAACATTGGTAGTAGCCAAACAGGTCCTACAAATTTCCTTAAAATTTATTTGTGCATCGGGGAATTTACATAACACAACATCTTCATTTGTTAACTTTATATCATAATGCTCTGACAGCTAAAAATTAATTATTTTAAAATTTGGCAAATCATAAAATACTCGTTTACCTGAGAAGTAATAGCGCTGATAAGCCCGTCATTTCTATCTAAATTGATGATTATGTTTTGTTCATTAAATGTGTATATATTGCATTCAGAATCTTTGAAAATAATGTTCGAAACATCTGCACTTGATGTCATACTCTTACCCAGAAGTTATTTAGGTATAATTAATTTTACTTTAAATTATTTTAAGGCAAGATATGCCTTTATACTTATATTTAATTACAAAATTTTAATTCATTTAAATACTGTTGCAACATATGTTAAATTTCAGGCTTCCTTTGTCGGTTGACGCAGGCGGTTATGGCTGAAAGATAGCTGGTTATGTTCATAGACAAGGAAGGAAATAGACTGCTTACTCTTGCATATAAAAGTGGTGGTGTCGAGTTTTTACGCCATCTGTATTTGCCTGACATAAGTACATTAATAATAATGCAGAACCCTGTAAAGGAAAAGGCCGGGAAATTTAAATAAATCCCCACACCCATAAAAAATTTTATTTATAAGTACATGTGAATTATTGGTGAAAGAACAATAGGTGACTACTTTGTATTTACGTAATCACTTACTATCCTTTCACTGAATAATTCACGTGTACTATATACGAAGTTTGATCAAATCAATGAAATAAAAGAGATATATAAATTACGATACAATTCTATACGATACGATTTATTAACGTGTAGCTAAATACAAAAAGTAATAATAAGAAATTGACCGGGAAATATTGTTCTAATGTGTGAACTCCCTCCTGGCCTCAAATACGACAAACAAAGTGATCCTGTTAGAGGTTTTGTAGATTTTAGTGGACCTCATCTAGGACCTAGTATTTACTGATCATGCATTAACATTTATTGTGAAGGGAATTCATAGAAAGTGGAAAGAAACTGTATGTTCGCTTTTGTCAAGGAACTATGTCAACTATTCAATTAATATTATTCGACTGCTGACTGATTGTGGTTTACATGTGGTAGTCATATGAACCAGATGAAGGTTCAGCTAATCAAGCTGCTATTAGATTAATTTCCGAAAACAACCTTTATTTCGCATAACAAAATTTTTTTATCACTATCAGGTGCAATTGTGAAACTAATTCCTGTTGAATAATTTATTCCCCGAGAAGTTGATGGGAACACTTCAACAAATGCCTCATAGATTATTATTTTGTCTCCTTCTAAATCAGCACCGCACCATATTTCAGAGAAATAACTAAATTCTGCTGTGTACTGTCACTTACGTATTCAATAAGTAAGCTGTCTGCTCCAAACAATTACCATGTCATGAAGATAAACTTTCTGGTGTGGTTCTTGTGTTAGTGACAAATGCTCAAGAGATGATTGCACTGTGCAATGCATCTATAATAATTGACTTAAATATTTACACTTCTAATAAAGCAAGTACACGGACCTCCTTGTTTCTCTCAGGTGTAACAGGTTATTGTTGATGTGGTGACTGCCAGAAACAATTTTCCAGTGTTGGGGGCTCCTTGAATCCTACATAAAATTTCCACATTTAATTTTCTTTTCTTGTATACGTAAACTATTATTCTTACCTGGTAAATATAATACAGGAAATGCATATTTCTAATTCATTTTCTTTCGACGCAATGATAATTAATTATACTAAAGTAAGTATTTTATGACAGTAATTGTTAATAGATTATTGTTACCAGTTAAAAAATTATGTCCACATGTGAAATATTTAATCAAGCATACACAATCCACTAATTCAACAAATGCCCAAACATAAAATTAGCAGTTTCTTTCTTTAACACTCAGAATTCGTCAGTTTAATTTTGAAAGATGAATGAAAGCAAAACTTAACCAAAGAAATCCACTATGGCGAAAAGACGGACATGATTGGTGGATATGGTATTCACATGATATTTTCTACCAATTCTACCAACCTCAGGTGTACAATCCCGAGTCTTGGGTCTGCCAACATCAAAAATTCACTCAATCAATGGAGTTTGGCTGCCATCTGTATTTACCAGATGGAAGTAAAACTTAGTACCACCTTGTCGTATAAAAGATCTACCCCCCTGGTTATGTTGCTAAAGTAAGATTTAAGGTTATCTGTTATCCCGCTTGTTGGGAAACAATGAATTGCTAAGACTAGAAATAGTAGCTATGCAATGTTAAAATAGAAAAGTCAGTATAACCTATAGATTTGTTTACATTTCTCACAATACCATTGGCATACTATCACAGCGCACAACTCAAAAGGGCATTGTTTCTTTCCCTGAGGGACACTCCCATAATCTAATGAAAAAATCTGTAGAAAAAATACATAGTAAAGACACTTTTATCCTTCGCACGCGCTTCGCCACTGAAATTTGATTTAGCCGATTTCAATCAAAGCGTAAAACTTACGTAACGCCGCTGACTTGTTTATATTTTAACAAACATATAGTATAGTGATTTTTCGCGACTAACCGGTTACGAGTGGTTAGGCGAAATTAGTGACCACTGCATTTTCGTGACTTACCGGTAACAGTTGATATGATGTCACATATATTACTGCGGTTACTATTTTCCTAACCCGGTCAGAGAATTGTGTAACGTTGCTGTCTCTCTCTTATTCCGTGAGTTCTACACAGAACCGTGCTAACCTCAACTTGATTCAATCACAACTTTTTCTTCTAATAGTTAAATACACAATTCATTGTTTGATTGTTGTCAAATTTTGAAATGCAACCGTCAGAAAGCCTGTAACCATAACCGTTTAATTTTAGCGAATCTTACTAACCGTGACGCATTCTCGTGACCGTAACGTCACTACTGCTAACCATGCTATTCGTAACCGGTTAGTCGCCAAAAATACCATTCATTAGTGAATCTACAACTAGCCGTTTGTGTGCTCGAACAATCGTTCTCACACTACAAACGCACACAGCACACTGCTTTTGTTGACATTGCTAGGTTACACTGTTCTATTTTGCTGCACTACCTCAGTACTAGGCACGGGTGTTTATGTCGGTTGCCACAGTTTAAACGCAATTATAATTCCCCCCGGGCTACCGTGATGGCACTGTATTTACAGTAATCTATAATCCTTAGAACATATAAAATAGCGACAATAGCAATCAAGAACGATTTGCACAAAATTTTTTCTATAATCCTTAGCATATTTTTAAGTTACCATGGTTACCTTTTATTGATTTTGAAAAGTTTGAAATCAGTTGTCAGAAGCCAAAGTATTAATACGATTTCTTCTTTAATTAAACGTTGAAATTTCGTTTGCAATTCCAGGCGAATGAACAGGACAATTTGTGATAAAAATAAGGTAAGAATGTTAGGCGAAAAGTGCACGGCCCTATTAAGCCCAGGAGCGAAAAACGATCTGAACAAACGTGGTCGTAATTTATAGAAAGAAAATCATAAATTGTCCGTTCATTGTTCTGAAATAGCCCTAAACTAATATCTTGGACAAGAATGCAGCTCAATGTATTAGATTATTTAATTTCCTGAACAATTCTTAAACCGTAAACGCAGAAATATTTTTAAATTACGCGCCTTTTTTTTATTTCAGTTTCCCTCACGCCGCGCGAGGCGCGCATTTTGTTGTTCCACATATACAACGTTGGCTTTGACATCTATCTTTTATCTATGTAGAGGACTTATGTTTTATACCAACATAATGCAACAAGTGGTGGTTTTTTAATTTGTGAACAACGTATAATGTTCAAGCGGTTTTTTAATATCTCTAGATATAAACGAGATATAACTTGAAAACAAAAGAAGATAACCAATTCTTGTTTACGCTATTGACTTAACATCTCTCTTAAAGCTTCAACAATTCAACATAGTGTATATGCACCCATATGGGTGCTTTCTTTGTTTGGCTCATCTCTATTTAAATGTAAACCAAGAGTAACATCAACGAATAAAGTGATACTTTATGAATTTGTGACCAAGTAAAGAATACAATAAACGAGTATTGAATATTTAGGTATTGATTAGTAATGATTACACAAATACAATGATTACAATCAATATCTTTAATTTCCTTCAAGTCCCTGTGCATCTCCCCTTCAAAATCAACAACGGCTTTATGTAGATACTGTCTGCACTCTTGACTCATGCAGTTGGTGTTGGGCAGCGGGTCAAAGAATCTCACGACTTCAGATTCTCTCTTGTAAGTAGATGTTAATCTATAAATAGACAGCCCAGTGGGGTATTAGGAGGATGCAGTAACTGTCAAACTCACCATATCGTTCTCTCCAGCCGACTCCGTATTCGTGTGGTGTGTATTATGCCAGTACCATAGCCACTTTGCGTGTATATCGGGGCACTTACTTTGCAACACTATGTTGCACCTCGATGCGATTCCTACCTCTGCCACCATGTCGTTTTGTAGAGTAGCTGGCGATGATGCTGTTAGTGCTCAAGATGATTTGCGTGAAGAAAGCATTTGTCTCCCGCAGTTTTTTTATTGCTGTACCACGCTGTGCTGGCTATGCCATGTGGTGCATGTGCTACTACCAGTGTTGCCAGATGTCATGGGACAGCCACAGTATACACATCAATTAGTAGGGATAGCTTGGGCTTTTCGCTCTTACCGTTTCTGAGAGCGCATGTGTGAAATGAGCGGGCATTCATCAAGCGGCCGAGCGTGGCGCAACGGTCAATGGTTGATGGCCTCGTTCAGGTAACCACAGGAGCTGAGTTACTAATTCAACATAGCTATTGAACAGACATGCTTTCGGATTGCCAAGCTTCAGCAGCTAGTATTCTAACATTAACCCTTTAAGAACACGAGTTGTTAACTTTCAATATGCTGAGTCTGCATCAGGGTCTGCATGCAGGCTCGGTAATCACCTGAATATGGCCAAAAAACGGACGTTCCGCCAGAATTCCGGCACATATTCCATAGGGCCGTCAATTATCGATCAGCTGTTTTGGTGGATAAGTAACCATTAGATTATCTTATCGAATTTCATCATGTTTCGACTATTTTGAGCTCACTTGTAATTTTTCTAATAAAACAAGCTTCTGTTTTTTAAAATAAGAAGTATATCTTACGAAATAAATAAGTTTTTCAAGTAGCGACATCTGATAGCATTAGAATGACTGCCCGCCAACATAGGTTCGAAAAATTATAGTATGAACTTCAAAAGTGCCGACAGAAGCTGTCCCTACTAATTGATGTCTATACTGTGGGACAGCTCTACCCAGGAGCTCTACCTACTTGATCGTCAAAATATCCCTACATTTTCCCTATCAGTACACAACTTTCCCTTTTTATTATATCATCATTTATTAAAACTCAAGTAAAAATATTACAAACTTATACTCTTGAAATAAAATACAGTTCAATTCAGGAAAGAGTACGTGTATGTCATCCTGCATGTCATATACGAAACTCCTCTATTTCAGGTAGTTGCGCTACGTTAATCAGCATTCTACAAATTTTTATGTATCCGAAATGCATCATGAAATCAAGTTCAAATACGAAATTAGTAATGCTGTTGAATAATGTAGTGCAACCACCTAAAATAGACGAGTTCCATATACATCCTGTTTTATATTATCCGTACATAGCCTCTTTTATATTAGTTGTCTTTTATTTGCACGTCAGATCAGTTCACTTTTACCCTGGATCACTTATTCAAAAATTTGTCTGTTTTATTTGGCTACATGATCTAACCCAACGTGATGCAAAACACTTCCTGCCTTGCTGATGTTACACCTCGGAAATTCTAGATCAGTTTGAATCAGTTGGTTCGCTTGTAGAGGGGATGTTATTTCAACTATTTGTCAAATTACATTATTCGTCGAAATAACCTTTTGTTATTTCTTGACTCCCTGTAAAGTGATGCAAAAATTATATCTTCATCTGAAGATTAAAATGCAGCAATCGCATCTCGCATGTTTTATTTAGTATTAAATCGATCACTTAAGATCAGTTCACTTTGGGTTAAACTGAATTGATCTGAACTAATCTGCGTTGCAAATAAAAGACAACTATTATTCAGACACAGAGCGGGATCGTATAAGCGTTTCAAACAGTTCAAATATTTTTACGCGCGTTTTAAATGCAAGTATTTATAATTGAAGACCATAACTTCAAAAGGGTCTAAGTGCCAAAAACATGTTTAGAAGTTTTAAAGAAAACTGATTTACTAAATCTTAAGCGCACGTACAAATATCGCCAACTACGATTTATTTATTACACTTTTTATTTAACCACAGGCACATATACACCATTTTGCATGACATTGGACTTTGCCCATAGATCCATTTGCTGTGAAAATATATATTTTTTATTTTTTGGCACTAGACCCTTTTGAAGTTATGGTCTTCAATTATAGGATCCGCTCCGCTCACCTCTGTGAAGTTGGCACCCCATTTTTCAAAAAAGTGATTTTTTATTGGAGTTCTGATAGCACCCCAAAGAGTTCTGGAGTTCTATGTCAAAATTAAAAAGAGTTCTAGCGGATTAAACATAAAAAAATGACTTTTAAAATTTGGGGTGCTAAGTTCACAAAACGGAATTTGAAAATTGGCTATAAAATGTTAATTGTTGGAAATAATTAATTTCACCATTAAGACTTTCTCTAGAACTATTGAGGTGCTATCCAGAACTCTAAACGGAATCTCGAAATTTTGACATTACTATGTCCCCCTTATTCTACAAAAGATCAGAACACGAAGAAACATTTTATTTTTGGGTGCAGAGACCTATAAATGCTAAATAATTATTAGTTTAAGTACCATACTACTCTTAAAAGAAAAGAAATTCAAATTAATTTTTTTTTTCATTTTACGCTTTGACAACACTTCAATTCGAGAAACGAAAAATCGCTGGAACTTTTTTACTTTTGATTTTAGCGCTTTGGTCTTTAAGGATAATCGTGAGCACTTGTGGGGTGCTACCCAGAACTCCATGCAGAACGGAAAAATTTTTGAGAAAAATTTCCATTTTGCACTTTGACAAAATTTCATATCGAGACAGGAAAAATCGCTGGAACTTTTTTACTTTTGATTTTAGCGCTTTGGTCTTTAAGGATAATCGTGAGCACTCGTGGGGTGCTAACCAGAACTCCATGCAGAACGGAAAAATTTTTGAGAAAAATTTCCATTTTGAACTTTGACAAAATTTCATATCGAAACATGAAAAATCGCTGGAACTTTTTTACTTTACTTACTTTTTTACTTTACTTTACTTTTCCTGGTGGTACCCAGAACTCCAAGCAGAACGGAAAAATTTTCCAGAAAAATTTCCATTTTGCACTTTGACAAAATTTCATATCGAGACACTTACAAAATAAAAAAAAAATACTTCATGATAATTCTCGCCGGTATTAAAAAGAGGACAATACTCTCCTTGGTAAAATGTAATGTAAAATTTCACTTTCCAATAATCTGTATTGGATCTTTCTCTTACCTATCCTTAAGAGCTGATTTAAACCTTGACTTCGTTGTATGCGAATACTTTAAAGAAAAGGACAAACGTAATACCACAAAATATAACCGACTTTTAGGAATTTCGGTTCTCTATTGAGAGTTTTCGATAACACTTCACAAGTTCTAACGATAAACTTTCAGGACCGAAACACTAAAATCAACCAGCTCTAGCGATTTTTCGTATTTTGATTAGAATTATTGATGACAATGTAAGACAGATGTGTTTTGAGAATCTCGAAGAGTTCTCACGATTACCTTTCATCACCTAAGCGCTAAAATCAAAAGTAAAAAAGTTCCAGCGATTTTTCATGTTTCGATATGAAATTTTGTCAAAGTGCAAAATGGAAATTTTTCTCGAAAATTTTTCCGTTCTGCTTGGAGTTCTGGGTAGCACCCCACGAGTGCTCACGATTATCCTTAACGACCAAAGCGCTAAAATCAAAAGTAAAAAAGTTCCAGCGATTTTTCCTGTCTCGACAAGTAATTTTGTCAAAGTGCAAAATGGAAATTTTTCTCGAAAATTTTTCCGTTCTGCTTGGAGTTCTGGGTAGCACCCCACGAGTGCTCACGATTATCCTTAATGAGCAAAGCGCTAAAATCAAAAGTAAAAAAGTTCCAACGATTTTTCGTTTCTCGAATTGAAGTGTTGTCAAAGTGTAAAGTGAAAAAAAAAATTAATTTGAATTTCTTTTCTTTTAAGAGTAGTATGGTACTTAAACTAATAATTATTTAGCATTTATAGGTCTCTGCACCCAAAAATAAAATGTTTCTTCGTGTTCTGATCTTTTGTAGAATAAGGGGGACATAGTAATTTCAAAATTTCGAGATTCCGTTTAGAGTTCTGGATAGCACCTCAATAGTTCTAGAGAAAGTCTTAATGGTGAAATTAATTATTTCCAACAATTAACATTTTATAGCCAATTTTCAAATTCCGTTTTGTGAACTTAGCACCCCAAATTTTAAAAGTCATTTTTTTATGTTTAATCCGCTAGAACTCTTTTTAATTTTGACATAGAACTCCAGAACTCTTTGGGGTGCTATCAGAACTCCTATAAAAAATCACTTTTTTGAAAAATGGGGTGCCAACTTCACAGAGGTGCTCCGCTCAGACATGTCGCGGATCAGACATCAACGTTCCGGCATTCACGAGAAGAATATTTTGTCTGACACGGTCGATGTCGGAACATGTGTGACGCTCACGATGATTTTTTTGAGTCCTTCTTCTTCATCCAAGAGCAGGACAATTATACATAAATCTCTTGTGGAAAGCTTCGAGTACATTTAGACTAAATAAAACTCTTGCACTCGTTAAACGGGTCTTCCATGCCTGTGCATCGTACACAATCCGAGCTGTGTCTGAACGGATAAATATACCATACTTTTGTCTGAACGGAAACGCTACGATTCCGTTACGTGTCTGACCGGATAATATAAAACGGGCTTATAATGTGCATGTATTCTTGCTGATTCTTTCCTGAATTTAACAGTAATGAAATTAACTTTTGTCGGTTTTTATTAAAAGCCCTCACGCAAATTATCTTCTATAGAAGTTTGTACAGGGTTAGTTTTATAAATGAGAACCCCTCCTTTATTACTTTAAGTATTAACGCATACAAGAAGTAATTACGTATAAAAATATGACCTTACGTGGGTCATTCGTTCTTGTGTTATTCGTCAACAAATTATAGGAGTTTTAAGGTATTAATGCGAAACAAAAACAAAATAAAATGTTAACCGTTTGAGAACTGCTGGCATAGCTAACGACTGGATGGTACGCCGGTCAGTGATTTACGATGTCGTATACGAACATCTGTTTGTTTCGTATGAGGCCTATTAATTGATCGTAACAGTGGAAACAATTTAAACGCGCTCACAAAGCGTCTGCACTTATTAAACCAAATGCCACTTCGCTCCAAGTAATTACAATATTAGGTATTTTCAAAATATAAACCGACGATTAAAATTTACTGGACAAAAAATGCGGATGAATCAAATAATGATATTTTCGGATATTTTACTCTCACAAGTAATAAATTGCTTTTCCATTTATAATTAAATAGATTAAGATTTCTTTAGTTTAATAAAGAAACTTTAAAATAATGTAGTAATTTACCTATTACTTTTTGTACAGTTTAACATCGGCCGCATTACGTAATCACACTAGGGAGAATAAAATAGCTCTTAAAACTGATATGTGCTCACTACCAATATGACTGACATTAAATTTACAATTTCTGTTAATTCAGGCCAAGCAAAGCATTTTTAACACGCTTGCATTGCAAATTCCAAAATTTACAAATTGATTAATTAAATCTTAAAGCATTCTCGCATACATTCGATAGTCACAGTTTCGCATTTCTTTTGACGCTTTTTATTACGGCAATTTTTTGTGTTTTTACAACGGCGGCCGCTGTAACGCGTTTAAAGTGGAGCAGTATTACATTAACGTTCTGCACTTACGAAAAATTTGACAAACGAATATAGATTTTTGATTCGTAAAAACGCATGATAAGATCGTAATGGCATTTACAAATAACGAGAAAACAGATATGTTACTCTTGTACAGGGAAGTCCGCGAAAACTCACATAGGGCCCGGGCATTGTAATAAACGATATCAGTGATTTTTATTACGAAACGCTGGAGAATGAGTTTAAATGCGGGACTCTTTTTATGATCGGCGCTGTGTGGGCACATCCACAGAGGAAGGCGTCAATGACCTTGCTGAATGTTCCTCTCTCGCACATTTCAGCAGTTTCAAACAAGTGGAACCTCCGAATTTTTTTGGCTATGATTCGTTACCCACCCGAAAATACGCGCAGAAGATAGCATTTCACGTACTTATACTGAGGTTTTTTATTTGCACACAGTAAAAGAACACCCTGTATATTTCTTACGGGGCTTTGACATTTAAGAACAGATGGCTCCTTGAGACCAATCTGAGTCAAAATCCATGTACCCAATATATTTGGATTCAGAATGATTCAGAGAATGAGAGTATGTCAAAATACACAGTGCGTTTCATTTAAAAAATGAAATTTTTTTGCTCAGCCTGTATATAGAAGAGGCTACTGCTGAACTGTTAGTATGAATAAAATCTACATATGAAATCGTGTAAGGCCATTTTTTTATCTTCCTGTATTCGTTAATAATTAAAATAATAAAGGGGGGGGGGTTCTAATTTATAAGACTAACCCTGTACAAAGTGCTCAATCATAAGTGTCCGGAGTTGGCAACAAAAAGATCCCTATATTAGTACTTTTTTTATGTTTGATAATTAACAAACATGATTCAGTAATTTAGTTCCACCGAACTGTCAGACTTCAGATGTGTTGTCACTGGTGTTTACTGTTATAAAGTGGTTATAACAACGACATAACCAAAACATAACCTTCTTTTGACAGATTAAAGTCGGATATGGAATAGATCATGATAGGCAATTATTAGCTGCTTTCTTTCGCTTAAAAGTTTGAATCTGGTTTCAAACAGTTTGAATCTGGATTCCGTAGTTGTTGCAATAAAACACCTCTGATTTAAACTATTGCTTGACAGATCATCTGCAAATAACTACAATTCAGTCCAAACGAAACATAAAAATACATTGATTCGAAGAGAAAAGAGGATTACCGTTCTGGACTGAGATTTCAAGGATAGTGGGGATAATCCATTTGCAAAATAACGTCCGTCTTTGGATTTAAACGCGTTTGGACTACGTTCTTGCGAGCGAAACAAGGCACCTATTTATAGCATTTTCGATTGGGATGCACTATGTGCACTGAGTGTATCTTCATCTCGTTTTAACCTCATGGAATAAAATAAGATGAAGATACACTCAGTGCACATAGTGCACCCCAATCGAAAACGCTATTAGTCATACCACTTTAAATTAAATTTTCCCAACTCAGGACAGTTGACATTGACCACGCAGTATATATCAGCAGAAATTGCATAGAAGTTTTGAAAATTAAATAAAAATATATCTTTAGAAATTGAATAAACAAGTTTTTTCTTGACTTTTTATTTCATCTTTCATCCTAACTAGAACTTTAGGTAATATCACATCTCATCTATTTGTAATTTGATGTGTTTTTTCTTGCTTTGTAAGCCGCCACATATTTTTTTCTCAAATATCGCATTCGAATGAAGAATTTTGGTCAATCTGCTAGTGTTTACGCTTTACTAAAGAATGTAGGTAGTTAATAAGCATAGGATTTGAATAAGTACGCGCCATCGTTTCAGTAGCGCCGTAAAAATGTATCGAACGGGCACATTGTGTAATGGGACGGTGGAAATAATTTACGGCGTTCTTACTATATGATGCAATGTCGCGATAAATTCCGTCGGTCGAGGTACAACTGGTCAACTAATTACTCTGAAAATCTTTACACATTTAAACTAGAAGAGTTGATTACACGACTGTAATTTTTTATTGCGGCAATATTGCTGTGTTTTTTGTTATACTGAGTAACACCATTGCTGTAGCGGCGTTAATTGTCTCCGCAGCCCTCGCGTTTGTTTACACGCTACGGTCTAATATTTTATATTGCCCGCTTCATTAGAATTTGAACCGCGCAAAATATATTTCCCCGATATATAGTAATTAATAACTATGAATCGAGAATTCGAGCAGGGGATTTTCAGAATACGCAGCACTCACGTGACAATTTCATGGTCGTAAACTTAACGGTGCGGTGTCAATGCTGATAAATCAGGTAACATGGTAATAAGTAAATTCATACAATAAAATAATCATAAAACGTATGCCTCTTGAAATGAAAGAAATTCCTTCGAATGGGATACTTTCTAATTAAAATTCCCTACGTCAAAATAGTAAGTAAATATACCTACAAGTACGAGTAGGGAATATTGTCTACATCTGGCAACACTGGCTACCATTCGACGGCGGGAAAGTGCAGACAGGGGTGGGGGGTGAGGAAGCACGTCTCGTTTTCTTTTAGATTTTCACTTGTCAAAGCAACGCCCACTGTATACATATATCTTTTAGGATGAATAGATTGTTGTTAGTATTTACGTTTTTATGATTTTATTAGGATGATTAGGTTGTTTTTAGATCTTTTTAAGACCTTTTAAGTTGGTAGTGTAATGATTATGGCAGATGGAAGCTGCCGAAATACGTATCTACGGTTATAAAATTATTGTGGGCGGAGATTAATTTCAATTATTTCTTAAACCACAGACTCTTTTACTATTTTAGTACATTTAGGGAATACAATCCTGAACTTTATTTTCGATTCTGGGATTTCGGGATTTTCTGTAAGTCATCCCGGGATTGAAAATAATAAAATTAAATTTATTATTCAAACTACAAATGTATAAAAAAAATTCTCATTATGCTTTGACAGCAAGCATGGTCACCTTGCATGGGGGATTTATTATGTAGCAAATAGACCGTAGGATGTCGCTGTTTTATCTGTTCGTGGCTTATATTTTTAAATATTGCTGGGCAATCCCGAAAACCCGGGATTAGTATTTTCTATTCCCGTACATGTATACTATTTAGAGTCCCGGACGCAGGATCGTTTCCAAAAAATTAAAATCCTAACGGATGTGATTTATTAATAAACGTTCGGAATTCACAAAAAATTGTAACGATCCTAAACGTAAAACTTGCTGAAACTACGTCACTTGTGCATGCTGCATTTGAATGCCTTCTAAATTACGAGCAAAAGCATTGTGTTAGTTACCATTCTGCTTCTTTGGAAAAGTTTTCTTACATGCATTTGAGGTTTATAAAGAATATAAAATACTATAGACAAATTAGAAAGGCAAAACAAATTCTAGTTTTGAAAAAATATATGCCAAAACCGTAAAGTACACAAAACAAACAAAACATCTTGTCCTCAACATGTATAAGACGGTGGTAACAGTTTCTTCTAAGAATCATGTTTGATAAAAACGATACTCAACACATGCATGAACATTCACTAGCAACAATTTAAAACGATAAATATCATAACCATCTCCTCCCTTAATTGCTGTAATTGTCGAAAGGCTTCGTTTTAATTGAGCATTTAATTTAATAACAGTACATTTTTAATGTGTTTAGGATATAGAAATGGAGAAGAAAAGTTGTAATAACAGTAAGATAATGACATCATATCAACTGTCGACAGTGACGAATCGATTTTATATGCAATTGGCTAAATTATAGTACACCTTCTTTTAATTTTATCTATCCCACAAATTACTTAGAAACTATTGTATCGACAATGCTTTCTAAGGATATTGCAAGGTACAAGAAAGATCATGTCATTGGAACGTGTATTCATGTAATCGAGATAAAAGTCGATTCAATAATCGGAATCGGTAATATTTATATAAAATCCCGAACAGATACATTAAATCATGCCCGTTCGGAATTTTAATTTTTTGGAAACGACTAATCCCATCCCGTTATGCCTGGAAGTTTAATATACGTGTTTTTAACCATATTTATTAAACGCTTATCTTTTGACGGTCTGTCTTTTGAGGAGTCGTCTTATCTACTTTTTCTTCAAAACTAGTTTTAGGGGCAAACATTACGAAATACTGAAAACCCAACAACACTTTTTAACCAAAATTTATATTCGATGATTTTTCTTTATTTCAGCAAAAAAAATGTAATCATAATAAATAATTAAAACATGTATCTTCTATGTATGTATAGCGACGAGTTAAATTTTCTTTTGCATAAAATTGTAACATGTCATCATTGCTTAGAAGTTTTTTAACTTTTGCCATTTTTCAGGAAATCAAACCAGCTTCTTTGTTAATTTAATAAAATTTATTAATTATTTATTTTCTGTTTCCAGAAATTAAGCGCAGCGGTTATGTCCGATTTTGCCGGCAACAGAAACCACGTCTTCACCAAGAATAGCTTGAACATCAGCGCCTTTATTAAGCAACAACTTTATTACGTCGATATGACAATTCATCGATGCTTTCATTAGGGCTGTCTGGTGACTGCCGTCTCGAATCTTTAAATTTGCACCTTTTTCTAAGAGAGCTTTTACGATATCAGTATGGCCAAATTCCGAAGCTAAAATTAAAGCAGTTTTTCCATTGTCTTTAATCGCATCGACTTTTGCCCCTTGCTCGAGGAGTAGACGTAAGATTTCAGAGTACCCTTCCAAAGCTGCTTTGATCAACGGAGTCTCCTGCCACCTATCACGCGCCTCTACGTCTGCGCCCTTTTGTAATAATATTTTAACACAATCCGTGCAACCGTTTTCACAAGCCAATAGCAATGCCGTCTTCTTGTGTTCTTGCACTGCGTCAACGTCAGCTCCCTTATTTAGTAATAGTTTTATTATCTCAGAGTAACCCTTTGCGGCAGCCTTCATTAAAGCAGTTTCTCCAAACTTATCCTTCAAATTTGCATTTGCACCAGCACCCAATAAGGCCATCACATTTTCAACATGCCCGTATTCTGAAGCTAAAATCAGTGCGGTCTTTTTGTTGTCCTTTGTAATATTGATGTTTGCCCCTTTTTCAATCAGTAGCTTTAATATATCGGTGTGTCCTTCATAAGCAACTTTAATCAGAGGTGTTTCGCCCCATTCATCGCGACAGTCTATTGTTGCGCCTTCGTTTATTAAGACTGTGACGCACTTAATACAGCCTTTTAAAGATGCTAATGCTAATGCAGTCTGATTACGTTCTTTAACGGCGTCAATGTCAGCTGCACTATCTAATAACAATTGCAGTATTTCGGGGTGTCCGTGTGAAGCTGCCTTGATTAGAGCTGTTTCTTGCAGATGGTCTTTTAAGTCAACTTTAGCACTTTCGTTCAAGAGCGCTTTTACGTTTCTGGTAGAGCCATACTCTGCTGCCAATATCAGTGCGGTTTTTCCGTTGTCTTTAGTTATATCTAACTGGGCCCCTCTTGAAAGTAAAAGTTCTAAAACCTCCGTGTGTCCTTTAACAGTAGCTGAAATTAAAGCTGTTTGCTTCCATTGACCCTGTATGTCTGTGTTTGCACCAAAATCCAACAAAATCTTTACGGTGGTGAGGTATCCGGATTTTGAAGCTAACGCCAGGGCACTCTCGTTGTCTATGTTTACCATATCAATCTTTGCCCCTCTCTTAAGCAAAACCTGCACGACTTCAGAATGTCCTCTCGAAGCAGCTTTCATCAAAGGCGTCTCGCCCAGTCTATCTTGACAATTCAAGTCAGCACCTTTCCTCAACAGAGCCTTTACGTTTTCTACGTTCCCATTTCCCGCAGCCAGAATCAAACTGTTCACACCGTTTCTTTTAGTTACATTTAAATCGGCACCTCTCGCAAGCAAATGCCGTAAAACTTTGGTGTGACCTTTCGTGACCGCCTTCATCAAAGCTGTCTCTTCCGAATCATCTCGCGCGTTAATATTAGCACCCTCACTTAGCAAAACTTTCACGCTATCTACGTATCCGTATTCAGCGCTCAAAATCAAAGCCGTTTTCCTGTTGTCTTTCACAGCGTTAACGTCAGCTCCTTGACTCAGTAACACCTTCAATGTTTCGGCTTGCCCTTTCAAAGCTGCTTTTAGTAAAGGAGTTTGCCTCCATTGATCCCGTTGTTCGATATCAGCGCCCTTTTTCAGTAAAACCTTCAGTATACCAACATGTCCGTTTTCGGCTGCTAAAATCAACGCGGTTCTATTTTGGTCTTCAAACGCATTAATATCAGCGCCCCTTTCAATCAGAAATTGGGCTACTTCGTCGTGTCCATTCAAAACAGCAGTCGTTAAAGCTTGTCTGTTTAAACTGGCGCCCCTATCTAACAACTCCCTTACGATGTTAACGTGCCCATTTTCGGAAGCCATAATCAATGGCGTTCTTTTGTTCGTTGCAGGTTCATCGAAGCTAGCACCTCCTGCCATCAGTAGTTGAAGTATTACAAGGAAACCTCTAGAGGCTGCTTTCATTAATGCAGTTTCTTCCCAATTATCACGATGGTTAACTTCTGCGCCATTGTTTAACAATTCTTTTACATTGTCAGTGTGCCCATTTTCTACTGCTAATATTAACGAGGTCTTTCCGTCGATATTCTTAGCGTTAATACTTGCACCTGCGTTAAGTAGAAGTCTTAAAGCAGCAACGCCCGCGTTGCAGGCTGCTTTCATTAAAGGCGTTTCTTCCAAGATGTCTCGATGGTCGACCTTGGCCCGTTTGCTTATCAATAATTTCAAAGTATCTGCGTGTCCGTATTCTGATGCCAAAGTAACTGCGGTTTTGCCATCGTTTTGTCTTGCGTGGACGTTTGCTCCATTTTCCAATAAACATTTGATTATCTCAACATGCCCTTTCTGCGCTGCTATAATCAAAGGTGTTCGTGATCCTTCATCTTTAGCTTCAACGTCAGCACCCTCGTTCAACAAGAGCTTTGCGCTGTTGATCTGGTTGCCCTCCGCCGCCAGAAACAAAGCAGTTTTCTTATTTTCCGACTTTGCATCAACATGCGCCCCTCTGTTTAGTAAAACACGCATGACATCAGTTTGGTTTTTCAAGGTTGCTTTTATCAAAGGTGTTTCCCATCGATCATTATCACTACTGCAATCCACGTTCACTCCTTTGTTAAGCAAGAGTTTCACAGCAAAGGTGTAACCTGAGTGGGCCGCCTTTTGAAGTGCTGCGCATTCATTTACTCCGGCCGGATTCACCCTCTTGGTCAATAAAACCTCCAAAATATCACTTCGAAATTGCTGTACTGCTTCCAAAAGCGGACTGTATTGGTAGTCTAGGCCGACCTTCATTTTTAACAGAACTTTTAATTTTTGCAAATCGTTCCTGGTCACCGCTTCATACAACGATTTTTTCAGGTTGACCATTTCGGCCACGATAACCCCAAATACCTGCATGAAATAAGGATGGAAATTAAATTATAGTTTAAAATGAAGTAGTTAGTTAAGATAGAATCAGAAAAATCAGTATACTGAGAAGCCCAAGACAAAAAAAAAAAGGAAATAGGAACTAAGGACTGTACCATAAAGAAGTGAATCGAGCTTTTGACTTTATGGTATTTAAATAACCAAAAAGAAGAACACTCGCTTGTATTTGTGAACTTGTGTATGTACCACGGACTACATAAAAATGGCGACACTCTAATGGGCGCGCTTAACGGACACCACTGCTGAGTATGTTGACTTGTTTAGTACGCTGAACGGTTAATGGTTACTAGTGTTGTAAGTCGCTAAAATTGCCACGTTACCTTACGGTAAATTTCCAATGTTACCGGTAAGGTAACATTCATTTGTTACGGTTTGTTACCGTTTGTGACCTCTGTCGGCAAAATAACGTAATTTCGAGTTATACACTTGCAAAATTCAAATAAACCAATGAAAGAAATGGTCAAGGAATATTTTTGATTATTTGGAAAAAACGTAAAATAGAATACTAAAAAAAGGAAATAAATATTTCATGACCTAAAATGACTTTTGTTTACACATGAATTTATTTAGTGGAAATACGTAGTATTTTAAACCTTATTTTTAACAAAAGCCAAAAATTTATTGCGTATTTGATATCAAATTAATTATAAAATTGAGTAAAAATCATATTTTTAGTTAAAAGTGTAATTGGTAACTCCCCGGTGAGATTCTGCCACTTCAGCTGTAATTGGTAATAATACGGTAACATTACCAGTAAAGTAACATTAAAAATAAATTATCGGTAATTTAACAACACTAACTTACGTTGACTGTCAACAGTAGAGATGGGCCAGGGAATGAACCCGGTGCATTGAAAGCACCCATATGGGTGCATTCACCAGGGTGCATACGTGAATGTACCGGGTGCATTCAAAAATTTAAATTTCCCGCGCAAATCGAACGACAAATAATCTTTTCTTGATGTTATTTAAATGTTTGCGGGTGGTTTATAGGTTTCATGTTTCATAGTGTATGGTGAATAGCTGAATAGTAAACTTTTAAGTTTAACTGGAAGCTTTGAAATTAACGTTACAAAATAATAGTCTAGCGATAGTCCGTACAAAATATATTATATTTGGTGTCATTTTGAAGCACTTTTTATGTCTTATGTGAATGCAGGCAACCCGCCAAAGCATCCAATGCACCGGGTGCATTGTGGGTGCATTCCGTGATTCCACCGGTGCAAACGATTACACCGGGTGGAATCCCATCTCTAGTCAACAGTTGTTGAATTTACTCACCAGACATAATTTACGATGAGTGCAGTGCCAAGTTCATCATTTGTTTATTCCGAAGACAGATTCTAACCCTTCTAACCTCTTTCGGATTGCCGACTTTCTCAATTTTTTTATAATTACGGCGAGTAATCATGTAAGAAAATCTAACCTCACTGCACATGCCAAATGTTGATTGATAAACAATAGTTTCCATAGCATTCAACGGCTCTAACTTGTTTAAACCCAACATAAACGAAACATGTTTTGAGTTTTAATCAACTGTTAGGTCCATTGAAACCGCCTAATGTAAACCGGTGTTCTCGAAAACTGTCGCATTATTTTCCATGGCGCAACATTCGAATGGCGAAATAGGTGTGGTATGAACGTTTAGTGGTACAGTTTCTCGCTCGCATTTATTAAGTTGAAATAAGGTTTTATTGCTATCTCCGTCCCAGCATAATTGTATTTTTATAACGCATTGCGTCCCACGTCTTCGATCTAATTTTGTGGTGCAAGTCGCAGAATGTTTTTTTATACATCTGAGAATACCCACTAAGCATAGAATGTTACATAGCATTTCTGAAACGTTTTCAGCACAACAACTTAGCAACATTTTGAACAAAATGTTGATAGAATATTACGAATGGTACATGGAATGTTATGAAACACCAATGTAATGTTACCACATAACAGAATAATAACATTTATTGAAAATATCGAAATAATTTTACAGCTTGGCATGAAACATTACATAATATTGTTGGAACATGTAATTTTTATGATAAGTAACGTTGTATTGAAATGTTATAATAACAACCCAAATTCAACGATGTCACAATTATTTAATGCGCATGTGCACAATAATATGGCGTCGCAGCTTTCCCTTCACTCTTCACTAGTTCCGTCAATTTACTAAACTTATTCGACTTATTTTCCGATTGCTGCTGATAATGCTGATTGGCGTTGCTGTTCTTAATTTGGGGACATGAAACATCATCTATTTAATAAAGAGGTAAGCAGTTTGTGGGCTAATTTAATACTTTTATTTTACGTATTAAATTGTATGTTTATGAATCATCGTTAACATGCGCAATATGTCGCAGTTTGAATTTGTACCTACCTCTTTCAAATGTTTAGTGTTAAAAACGCAAAATCTATAAATGAAAAATATATCTGGACTTCTTACGTGACAAAAACTGATAGCGTTTTCTACTGACGTGCACTACATGCACTCCAACTCATTTTATTACTTGAGGTTAGAAGAAGATGGGAGGTACACTGAGTACGACTCAGTGCATAAGATTCTACTTTTTTTATATCTGGAAATTAGCTTATTCATTGGTGAAAGTGACAATGCTAGAATAAATTTTGAAAGTACTATTTTCATATTTAAAAGAAAATAGCTTGAATTCAGGTTCATCGCATAACCTAAATTTTGTATTCTGACAGTTCTTACGATTACCACAGAACTTGTACTGTTCAATCTACGGTACGAACCATCTCGACCAAAAAATACTAATTTTTGATAGAAATTAAGCAAAATATTTTGGTTTAAACCCAACTTTATAACTCGTTATAAGAAATACACTTTTAAAAATTTATTTAAAAAAGTTTATTTATTAAATGTAAAGATGTCAATACGGGAATTCCCTTCATCCACTACGCCCTTTCAAATCTAAATTTAGAGCAAAATAGTGGAAATCAACTGAAAATTTTTACAAATACAGCCAATTGTATTACTCTATAAAATTTGTGCTGGATTTATCTTACTTTTAAGCCAAAGCTAAGCAAAAAGACAAACATTTGCTTTCACTTCAGATTTGGAAAGAGACATTGTCTTAGGAAAAGGGAAAAAAACCTATGCAGTTAGGCTGCGCTATCGTTTTTTCATAAATCCTCGAAAGTGGTGCTTTGCTACATTTTAATGATAGAATACAGAATGCAATATACACGTAGAAAATATAGAGGTAAAATGCTTTATTTATTTTACGTATTTGTAAAACAGATAAATTTCAGATTATCAATCACATCGTCTAAAGTGTTTTTATATTAATAAGGAAAAACTGATGAAGGGTAAGTAATACGATTTTCTTTAATAGTTTTGACATTATAATGTACTTATATATCATTTTCTTAATTTATATTTACAGAATTTTGCCACCTCACCGAGAATAAAATTTTTAGCATGGTAAAATGATGATGAAGCCATACAAGTTTTTGAAGCAAATGCATGATTAACAACGATTACATAGAAGTATTGGACCAAACTCAACTCAGCGAATAGACACAGCTGATACGCAGCTTTACGTAGTATTGTCTCCCGCCTGCAAGTACACCTATTTCGCCTGCTCAGATTAATAAGTGGATTAGATTTTATAATTATTATGATCTTCACGGTTTATATTTTTATATTCGGTGTTTCAACATATTATTTTGATTGTAAATACATATATGGATGTCCACCCAAGTTTCATTAATTGTATTAATAAACACTTTGCGTAGGATTTTTTAGATTCCTTCTGTCACATTTAGAAAATATAATCTATGTAGATACTTTAATACAGGATATACTTTATCTTTGCATTTGATCATTGGGACTTTCTTACAAGAGGATGGGTTTCGAATTTATTAAATCTATCTCTGTCTCACAAAATAAGGAAATCTCAGGATAAGGAAAATTTGAATATTATACATGTGTGAGTAAGATTCCTTTGCAATTACTTATTATGAATAGTTTCGATTACAGTCGGATCCCTTAGACAGCTGTTTCGACCCAGTTTGGGGGCTCCTCAGCAAAGGGGTAGCGCTGTAATGAAACATTTTAAAGTTTGCAAGTGTTAAAGCAGCTTTATCGAAGTGGACGTTAGGATCTGTTACATTGCTTCATATTCTAAACGAAAAATTGCACCAATCAGTACGGAATGAACTGACATACAAAAACTATATTAGGTAGTGATTGCTGCGGATTTTTAGTTTGCAAAATGATGCGATGCTAATGTGCGGTTTGCTTTAAAGATATCCACTGTGTTTCACTTC
This sequence comes from Prosopocoilus inquinatus, assembly GCA_036172665.1. Lineage (NCBI taxonomy): Eukaryota > Metazoa > Arthropoda > Insecta > Coleoptera > Lucanidae > Prosopocoilus > Prosopocoilus inquinatus. Next base: position 52,418,527 of record CM069870.1, read on the forward strand.
TCAGCTACAAATCCCTGACTTTTTTAATTTATTAACGGATCGGTTCTAAATATTTGCAAATTGCAAAAAAAGAACATATTTGATCTTGTTTAATCACGAAAAGTTACAAAGAAAAGTTGTTTAGAATCAGAAAATAATCCGAATTCTCAAATTTGGGCGAAAAATTTTAATTTTTAATTATTCAAAGACAAGCTGAAATAATACATTTACAGTGAATATTTCCTTTTGTAACTGTCCCATGGAGAGCAAAATAACAGACCTTTTGAAAAATGGACACCACATGATGAAGGCTTAGTATAACATATAGATAATGATATTTTTGGTTCTGTGTATTTCAGCTAGCTAAATTTTGCTGTTAATCAAATAATTAAAAATCAAAAATTTTCGCTGAAATTTGGGAATTGGGGTTATATCCTAATTTTAAACAACTTTTCTTAATAACCTTTCATGATTAGACAAGGTGAAAATTTTACAATCGATGCGTAAATAAAATAAAAAAAAGGACAGGGGTGTGCAGTTGAGAAGTGAAACACAGTGTGTTGTACTGCAACAGTAGTGCAATGTTTCTAAAGGAACGTCAGTGACACATTCCTAAAGGAACGTTCATGAAACAAGTATATAGGAAACATAAAGATAATATTACATGTAAACATTAATAAAACATTGCAATTTATATTTATGCAGCGTTAATAAAGAGACGTCGGGTCAATATTTTTTTTGTAACGTTATTCTGCAACATCGCTTACTAGGACATAGAACTATTGGCGTAACGTTACTTTCTACATTAAAAACGTTTAACCGTAAACATTACATCTAACAAAATAACTTTTTAGAAAAATTTTTTTTAGAAAAATTTTTTTTAGAAAAATTTTGTGCAAATCGTTCTTGATTGCAGTGAGAACCTCGAGCAGCCTCTGGACAGCTGTTTCAGCCCTGCTTGGGGCTTCTTCAGCAGAAACGTAGCTCGACATTCCCACTGCAGACCATCTATCCTACTGCAATGTTAGGTCAAAAAGCGATAGTAAGATGTCGCTATTTTATAACAAAATAACGTTCACACAATGTTTATATAACATCTTTTTGCTTAGAGATTTGAAGTAAAGTTAAATTACGTTTGACCGAGAGATTATACATGGTGTAATCAAATTAGTTTCACATATTAATACCGCAAGTTCCTCATCATATAAAAGAAGTAATGCTGCAACTACCAAAAGTCTAGCTCAAAAATAAAAAAAAAATACCTAGTGGAGGAGTATTGACTCTTTTGTTTGAGAACTTCTGGTCGGCCGTTATAGAACAAAATTCCAACAAAATTCAAGGTCAATTGCTTGATCACATTTTAAAAGCTTTATGGAGACACAATAAAATAGAATCTCCGACCGATTAAAGACGATAGTTCAAATTCACAACCTCTCGGTCGTGGCCCGTGTGTGCATTATTATTAAAGGAGAACAATTTAAATCTGCTTGCATTGATCAGAATTAAATCTTTTTCATTAGATAATCGACAATAATTAGATCTTGACATCCTGGTCTTTGTAAACCAATAGTACACATGATTTACAGTGCTAATTTCGCGTATTAAAATGATTTTAAAAAAATATTAGTCGCTTTGTTAATTATTTCCACTAATGAATACGTTTCTTTGTAGTTCAAGTTCGATGACGCTTTATTGTTTTGATTACACAAAATAATAAAAGCGATGACTGCATTCAATAACGATTTTCCGAAATGCAGAAAGAAAAGACATTTTTAAACATTTTGCGCAATAAAGAAGTAACAATGCAGTTTCTTAACGAGCAGCAAATAAAGTACACGATGAATGCATATGAATTAGTAAAATAATTTTAGAAAATATTAAATATTTTTAGAGTTTTGTGAGCAGAAAACTATTAACAATTACGTGAAAATTGAGAAAAATTGATTAATTTAATAAGCAACGCGATGGATATTTATAATTCCTTTCCCGTTATGGAATTACATAAGCGAAGATTTTAACCCAGTGCCCTTCAGTTCGATGACGCTTTATTGGTTTACGATGCGCTTGTAGAAATTGATACACGTACACGGCCAGTCAGAGGTTTTCAAACAAAAAGTCTCCGGGCTCTTAGGGGGTTTTAATTTCTTTAATTTTTCACCAATGAAATTCATATTTGCAGAAATCACTTTCTTAAGTGATAAAGAACCTACAGTTTTAATATGTGAAACTTATTTAATTACACGCTGTATAATACCGATTCACATATAGCGAAGTTTAAATTTGTAATAACCAGAGTTACGATTTGAGCCCACTTCGAATGTTATTGTATTGCATCGACCTGTACACTCCCTACCTTTGCACGTTCAAACGCGTGGAACGCCTACTCTTTTTATAGAAATTATCATTCGCATTGCAACTTTGACCACTCTACCATCCTTCAGAGAAGCTAGCTCGGAACAGCTGATTGCCTTCTTCAGCGCTAACTTACTCCCGTACCGTTTCCGTTTTAGCGCTTTGATTTAATTTAGTAGACTTGGAATTCAATTACTGTTTATGTAAAGCCTTTGACGAATCCGCTATCTATTAGTTATTTCCATTTACATATTTATCAATATTTTGCTTTTCATATTTAATTGTATTATTTAAGTAACAGTTTATTAAAAAATATAGCGTATTCACATTCAATTCTAAGGCGCGCGTACACCCTTCTGGTGTCTCAATTTCTCTTCGGTACATTTTGTGTTTATTGATGCCTTCAATTGAATTCCTCATTAAAGTCGGCTATGATCTCACTGTCTTTTTCGCCTAAGATTTGCAGCACTGATAGCTGTACAATTATTTAATTAAACAAATGTCAAAGTGACACTTTGTATTTTCAATTAATTCAAAATGTTAGAATTACAGCAGAAAATATTTATTGTTGAAAGTTATTTTCAAACCGGTAGAATAGAAAATGGACAGTTAGTTTATTCAATTAATCAGTGTGTACAGAAGTTTCGACAGCAGTTTCCTAATTTTGCTATTACTTATGAACAGCTAGGTAAACATATCCATGCTTGTATTCTTAAATTTCGTGAAAGAGGATCACTTGGTCGCAAAAGAGCGAGCGGAGCAGCTAAGAAAAGGACTGCAGCCTGCATTGAAGATGTTCGGGATCGAATGGAACACTCTCCCAAGAAATCTATTGCGAAACTTTCACAAGAAGTTCAGCTATCAGTGGGAACATGTCACGCTATTCTTAAAAAAGACTTAAAGCTTTATCCATATAAGATTCAAGCAATCCTCGAACTCAGGCCATTAGATTTTCACAGAAGGACAGAATATTGTCAGTGGTTTCTTGATAACTTGAACAACGACGACATTCTTGACAAGTGTTTCTTTTCCGATGAGGCCTGGTTTCATCTCTCAGGGTATTTAAATAAACAGAATATGAGAATATGGTCAACAGAAAATCCCCATGAATTTGTGGAAACTCCATTACATCCATTAAAAATTGGTGTTTGGCTAGCAGTATCAAGAAGGCGTGTCATCGGACCAATATTTTTTAACGACTCAGTAACTGCTGAAAGATACCGAAATGAATTATTAGAACCTTTCATTAATCAACTACATGATGATGAACTTACAGAAGGGTTTTTTCAGCAAGACAATGCTACTGCCCACACAGCTCATCAAACAATGACTTTCCTGCAGCAATTTTTCGATAATCGGATTGTGAATTTTCCTGCAAGGCCTCCGGATCTCATAATTATGGATTACTTCATTTATCCACACATGAAAAACACAGTTTTTAGAACTATGCGTCACACAATCGAAGAACTTCGTGCGGGCATTACAGATGTGTGTGCTAACATAACCCCCGAACACTTAGCAAACGGGTTTGAAAACATGAAACGCAGAGTACACTTATGTATTCAAGCTGAAGGAGAGCACTTTGAGCATCTACTTTCAACTTTAATGTTGTGTTTTTATTTGATGGTATGATAAGTACTGACAGTTAATGACAACTGTTTTCTCTAGAATTGTGTCGCCAACTTCATAAAAAAATCACAGCTTACTTTAATGAGGAATTCAATTGAAGGCACGGTATTTTGCGACATTGTATTTTTACATAAATTGACTCATTTCCTTTTATCCTCTCCTCGTCTCTGGTTAAGTTTAGGTGGCGCTCGATTATTATTGGCGATTAAATAAACCTTCACGCCCGTCACAACTGAGCTGCTGGCTTGCTGCAAGTTAATTTACTCAACACAATCTTATTTCTACTCAGGTATACCATAGTGACGAAATTAATTTTACAAACTAATTGCGTACTACAATCACCTTGTTATAAAAATGGGTAGGAATGTCTTTTATATTAATTAAAAAAACGTTAAAATCACTGCTAATACTCGTTCCTGTTTTTTATGTCGTCAGTAATATCTTACAGATAAATAAACAACCGGTACAGCCTTTAGGAGTAGTGACTGGGAAAGAAGTGAAGAAGAAAGTGAGATATAGCAGCACCATTAATAGACACGTAACGGTTTATTTCAGAAAACATTTGATACAAACTGGCGCCAATTCATTTTGCCGTTTTTCTAAGAATGAGCACCTACGCTTAAAAGATATTGAACACAATTGTAATGTCCTGATTTTATTGCAAGTGAAAGTGGACGATCTCCTGCTGAATTGATTGCATTGACCTGGGCACCTTTTTCAACTAATAATTTCACAATCTCCAGATGACCATCAGCAGCTGCAATCATGAGGGAAGTTCGCCCGTATATATCTGTAGAATCGACATGTGCTTCGCTGGATAAGAGAATTTTAACTACACTAGTATGTCCTTTCCTCACTGCTAAACTCAAAGCTGTATTATTATCATCCTTGTGCGCATTGATGTCAGCTCCTCTGCCTAGCAACTCGCGTACTTTATCAACGCGTCCGTTCCAAGCCACTTCCATTAAAGGTGTTTCTTCTGTGGCGTCCCGACATTCTAAATACGCACCTTTGTTTAGTAGAGCCGTGACCATCTCACCATGGTCATACACCGTAGCTAATCCCAAGGCAGAGTCTTTATGATAATTCGCAGCGTTAATGTTGGCACCCTTAGCTAATAATTGCTCAGCAATTTTAACATAACCCTTCTTCGCAGCCTTTAATAACGCGGTCTCTTGCTCATTATCGCGTAAATCAACACTGGCGCCTTTTTCGAGCAAAGCAGCGACGCACTCGTCCCAACCATACTCCGCAGCTAAAATCAGCGCGGTTTTTCCATTATCCTTAATAGCATCAATGTCCGCTCCTCTCTCTAGCAAAAACAGCAACGCCTTCACTTGTCCTTTCCAAGCGGCCTCCATTAACGGCGTCTCTTTCTCGTTATCCCTACAATCGACGTGGAGGCCTTTATTCAATAAAGCAATGATGCTTTCGACCTGTCCATTCTGCGATGCTAAAGCAAGAGCGTTCGCTCCATTTATATCAGTTCCACGGAAATCAGCGCCTTTCGCCATTAATGCCTCCAGTATCTCCACGTGTCCGTTCACAGCTGCTTTTATTAAAGGCGTCTCCTGATAGTCATCTTGTACGTTGATGAGGGCACCTTTACTTAACAATACCTTCACGCTGTCTAAATGTCCATTTTCCGAGGCTAAGATCAAAGCAGTTTTCTTATTATCTTTGGCGGCATTAACGTTCGCACCTTGGACTAATAAAACGTGCATAACATCACTATGACCTTGCCAAGCGGCTTCCATTAAAGGCGTTTCTCCCTGCGCGTTTCGGCTGTCAACATGGGCTCCTTTGCTTAACAAAACTAAGACGCATTCGGTGTGTCCGTTCCTGGCAGCTTTCATCAGGGCAGTTTCTCCAATTTTATCTCCAACGTTGACCTCGGCATCTTTTTTTAGTAATTCCAGCACGCACTCTACACATCCACATTCTGATGCAAATATCAAAGGAGTTTTCCCGTTGTCTTTGATGGCGTTAGCGCTGGCACCATTGCGCAATAAATTTTTTAGTACGTCAGCATGACCTTTCCAAGCCGCTTCCATTAAAGGTGTTTCTTTTTCATAATCCAGGGCATTAACGTTAGCCCCTTTCTTTAGTAAAACCGTAGCAACGTTGTCGTGACCGTTCATTGCGGCTAACGCCAAAGCCGTCTCTCCATTATTGTTGGCGTAATCCACATACAATCCCTTGTCCAATAAAACTTGCACTACGCCGACATGTCCGTTTATAGCCGCTTTCGCTAGTGAGTTTTCACGTAACTCGTCAAAATTTTGAACAGAAGCGTATTTATTTATTAATGCCTTTGCGCAATCAAGATGTCCGTTTTCCGAGGCTAAAATCAAGGCAGTCTTTTTATTATCCTTTACAGCATCGACATTCGCTCCTCTTTCAAGCAGAATCAATAGTGCTGACGTGTGTCCTTTCCAGGCAGCCTTCATCAAAGGCGTTTCGTTCTCACCGTCGGCAGCATTAACATTGGCTCCTTTATTTAACAGATCCTTCACGATGTTAACATGCCCATTTTCCGAAGCCTTCATAAGAGGAGTTTCATGCTTTTCGTCTATGCATTCGACGTCAGCACCTGCAGCCAGTAATAATCTTACACCTTCATCATTACCCACTTGCGATGCCCAGTGAAGGGCCGTGTACTGATTCTGCCCAGCAGCTTTAATGAGTGCTCCACTATTTAGGAGCACTTCCAAAATGTCGTTTTGCGACGATTGGGCTGCTATGGCCAATGGACGTTTTTTATCGGCGTCTTTAAATTCTGTGCTAACGTTCATGCTAGCCAGGAGTGTAACTGCCTTTAGGTTGCCTTTTTTAACTGCACCGTAAAGAAGTTTGTCTAATGGAGTTACTTCAGCTATGGTAGCTCCAAATACCTGTTTGAAGTAATAAAAAATATAATTTTTAATTTTGTTTTAAAGAAATTGAAGGCAGTGTCAAAAAAACAGTAAGTTTGTTTAATTAAGATCTCCAAGTAGATAGATAGTACAGGGTGACTGCGCGAGAATTCCTACCCCCTTTAACTCTCATTTTTGATATCAGGAGAAATTGTTTAATACAAAACTTATAGGGACTAATTAAAACTTTTTCTGTATGCTTATAAAGAAACAATTGATAGTCGGATAAACGAGATGTAAACTAAATTTAGATTTTTTTAAACCCTGTATATTATTACGTTTTTCGATTTTAAATTAATTTCTATTGGGATTACATATATATAATAAAGTTAATAATGTAGGTGTCTGTAAAATAATTTATATTTCTTATTTTTTTATTTTTGAATTTTACTGCTTTTTCAAAGCACAAGTTTTGCTAGTCAGTATTCAGGGCTATTCTATAATATTGATATGCATATCAATTGATATGGTCTTCAATAAATGAAGAGAACTTGTTACGATTTCATAACATTTCACGTCGATTGCCGACCGCAAATTGAAGAGAGATGCATATTAACTCGAGATTACACTTGAAACGCAAGTTGCTATGAAACTATTTATAGAATACCCCATTATCAACAAACTATTTAGGTGAGAAGAAACCTAAAGAAATATTTTATAGCACCTTCGATTGGGATGGATTTTGTGCATTGAGTGTATCTTCATCCCCTGTTAATATCATGGAATAAAATGAGATGCCGTTACACAAAATGCACATACGTGGGCTGCCGAAAACTTTTCTGGAATCTAGTAGTAGTAGTAGTAGTAGTAGTAGTAGTTTATCAATTGTCATATTTGAAAAATTTGACGTTTTTCGCCTATAATTCTATTGACAGTTCTTATCCAAGTGAACTAGTTTTGTTTGTACAGCATTTGAGAAAAAGTAATTTTGTGTAAACATGGAAACATCGCGTGAAAATTTTCGTGCCATGATTTTTTACGATTTCACATGTGGTCTAACGCCGAAACAATGCCTCGATCGGCTTCATTTGGCTTTTGGAGATGAAGCACCATCGAAGAGCAGTGGTTATAATTGGTTTGCCGAATTCCAGCGTGGACATACCTCTCTTAGTGACGAATTTCGTCAAGGTCGTCCATCAACATCTGTTGTTGTCACTAATGTAGATGCTGTGCATGAAATGCTTGAGCGAGATCGACAGGTGACATACTGTAAGATTCAAGCATCCTTACGCATTGACATGAAAGCAATACACCAGATTTTGCACTTTTTATATATTTCACAAACTGCAATTTTATTGATGAACAGATAAAACAGCGACATCCTACGGTTGCTTTTTGACCTGACATTGCAGTAGGACAGAAAAATTGAAGCGGGTTTGCTCCGTAATAAGTCCCTCATGCAAGGCGGCCATGCTTGTTGTAAAAGCATAATGAAAGTTTTAAAAAATTTCTTGGAAATCGTTTTTGATTCGGGTGAGAACCTCGAGCAGCCTCTGTACAGCTGTTTCAGCCCTGTTTGGGGTTTCGTCAGCAATACCATTTTTAAAACTTTCATTATGCTTTGACAGCAAGCATGGCTGCCTTGCATGGGGGACTTATTATGTAGCAAACCCCCTTCAATTTGTCTATCCTACTGCAATGTCAGGTCAAAAAACGATCGTAGGGTGTAGTCTGTTCATCACTATTACATCGAAATTGCGAATAAATTGATCAAGTCGTTTTTGGTTTGCAGTGAAAATTTCGAGCTACGTTTCTGCTGACAAAGCCCCAAACAGGGCTGAAACAGCTGTACACAGCCGGTTCGAGGTTTTCACCGCAATCAAAAACGATTTGCAACAAAATTTTTGCAACTTTATTGTTAAATGAACTTTAAATTTATCAAAACCACCATTCATAAAATGTCTACTTCGATCTAGTTTCTAGTTTTTTTTTTAAATAATCAGCGCTTTTCAACAATATGAAAATTCGTTTTTGGGTATAAAAGAAAAAAATTAAGCAGACTTAACATTTACCTGGCTACACTTTGTAAAATAATTGTTTCATCTAATGTACTGTTAAACTAACTCTTAAACACTCAAAAGTTTGAATTTATAACGTAAAATATTAGGCAGGTATTTTGCTTTTTAATTAATTTCACCATAACCTCTTGTAACTTTTTGGTTATTGATTTTTCACCAAAAATTCATTAAGAGATAAGCTTTAATTTGGGGATTCCGATACCTGATAATTTAGCTATCCGGGTATCCGTTACTGATACCCAGGTATAGTTACCCCGTAAGTACCCGATACTCCATAACTACTTGGATATCCGATAAGAATCGACCAACAATTTGAAAAATTAATATAGAATTATCTGATGTAACTGATGCACATTCTAGCAAACTGTTAATGAAGGTCACATCAGGGAAAATGTAATGAAGGCTACTTGGTTGTTGAGCACCTTTCGAATATCAGGTAATAGGGTAAATGAATTTTAAAGATTTTATTTGAAAGTATGTAAAAATACGATAATTTAGATATACTTCTTTTTTTTGATAAATGAATATTAAAGTCGTAAAAAATTAAAGAAATTTGAATTGATTAAATTCCCGCCAAAACGCACATTCTGACCGTGTGACGTCAATGTTCATATCTTGTCAAATCGTAATAAGTGAATATCAATACGAACATTAAAACCTATTACAATAAATAGTAAAACATATTATCAGTATTGTGCTGTGCTATAATGTAAAAATACCTGTGCAAGAACTCCGAATAAATTATTTATAAGCGTTTCACAAAATTTAGTGTTACCAAACTTACTTCTCAATGGCGAGAAGTTCCCGTTTCCACCACAAATTTCTCACTAACAAAGTAAAAAAATATAATAATTTCTTTAAGATATTCACTTCGTAATTTTTGCTTAAATTAAAACTATATCTTTCAGCACATATTAAGAGCAAACATTCAAACTATTTGACAAGGGTCTGCATACAACATAAACGTCAAGGACAATGTATGAACACTGACGTCACAACGAATGGGAAACCTTTCGAAATCAAGTGATTTATATTTGAATATTTTCGATTTTATTTATTAATTTAAGAGAATTATAAACAGAAACAGCTTAAAAATTTCGTGATTTTGCGTGTGTTATTGACTATAGTCTCGATTAGAGAGCTTTAATTTATAGTTTTATATTATTGTCATGTACCCTCTTATCGAGTATCGGGTATCGGGTAGTTATCGGGTAACAGGTATTCAGAAAGAGGAACCGGTTCCATTTAAATAAGCGGGTTCCTACTTTAATTTGAGTTCCTCTAGCTACCCTTTGAATCTCCTCCGTACGTTATGAGACACCCAGTATACGACTAGACATAGGCTGGCGCTGTCTTTATTTAATTTAAAAGCTTCATAAGGCAAAATTATTTTTAATTGTACAGGGTTAAGAAACAAACAAAAAAACTTCCAAGCGCTTCACAAAATTCATAACATTTTATTACTCTGATTTCTTCACTTTCTGATAAGTTTGTCTGCCAGGTATTATCCTTAGAAACCATTCTATCGATAATAGTTTCCGAGGATACTACCTGGCAGATAAATTTATACTTACGTGAAGAAATCGGACCTGAATAGATTATTTTTGTACATATAAGACGCAATTACGCATGATTTAAACTAGGCCTTACAATTTTTGAAACCTTTTTCCTGCTTTGCATGGATCAATAGTTTTAGAACGTTCTTTCTTGTGAAGTTAAAATAAAAATATTTCAATTTTTTCAAATGAAACGCCCATACTTAATAATGTCATCTTACGCAGAATTAAATCAGTTATCTTCTTTTATGAATACATTCTATCTCAAAACCTAATGATTCCTGAGATAATTAAAATTTCTTATCAAGTGGACGTACGTGGGCTGTTGGAAAATTTTCTGGAATCTAGTAGGTCTAGAATTGTTAGCGTTTATCAACTGTCATATTTCAAAAATTTGACGTTTTTCGCCTATAATTCTATTGACAGTTCCTATCCAAGTGAACTTGTTTTGTTTGTACAGCATTTGAGAAAAAGTAATTTTGTGTAAACAAAATCTCGCGTGAAAATTTTCGTGCAATGATTTTTTACGATTTCAAATGTGGTCTAACGCCGAAACAATGCCTCGATCGGCTTTATTTGGCTTTTGGAGATGAAACACCATCAAAGAGCAGTGTTTATAATTGGTTTGCCGAATTCCAGCGTGGACGTACCTCTCTGAGTGACGAATTTCGTTAAGGTCGTCCATCAACAACTGTTGTTGCCACTAATGTAGATGCTGTGCGTGAAATGCTTACGTATCATCATCTTCCTTACGCATTGACATGAAAGCAATATACCAGATTTTGCATGATCATTTGAACGTACGAAAGCTTTGCAGTCATTGAATCCCACACAATTTAACAGAAGCGCAAAAGCAGGGTCGTGTCAAATGGTGCGAAGAAATGCTCAAGAAATTCAATGGAGGTCGTTCAAATTTAGTTTATAACATCGTTACTGGTGACGAAACGTGGATCTATTCGTACGAGCCAGATAGTAAACAACAATCTACCGTTTGGGTATTTCAAAATGAACCAAAACCAACAAAAGTTGTCCGTTCACGCAGTGCTGCGAAGCAAATGATTGCTTGTTTCTTTGGTTTAACTGGACATGTAGCAACCCTGGCTTTAGAAGATCGAAAAACCGTGAATGCTGATTGGTATACTATAATTTATTTGCCGGAAGTCATAGATCAAATAAGAAGAAACAATCGAAATCGACGAATTATTCTCCGTCATGACAACGCCAGCTCTCACTCAGCCCGTCAAACAGTTGATTTTTTGTCGAACAAAAATGTTGAATTAATGACTCATTGTCCATATTCACCTGATTTATCACCTAATGATTTCTTTTTGTTCCCAAATATCAAAAATAAAATGCGCGGTGAGCGATTTTCGTCGGCTGAAGCAGCGGTTGAAACATTCCGGACACTGGTTTCTGAGGTACCATCTTTAGAGGGGAAAACATGCTTTAGAAATTGGTTCGAGCGTATGCAAAAGTGCATTGACGTCAAAGGCAAAGGGCGAATATTTCCTTTTGAAAACGTGTTTAACTAACCGATTTTCGATTAGTAAACTGCTTCAGTATAATTTCATTTACATATTTACCTCAAGATCTTGCACCCTTTTAGCCATGTTCGAAAACTGAGGGGAATTATTTACGGCGTCGTTTATTTTTCTTCGCAAATCCGTGTCTAAATTATTCGGTTTCTGAAATTAAATTAAAATTAAATTAAAAAATATTGTATCCAAATAAGCAGAATTACCTGAAGACCGTCGAGTTTGGCTGACAATTTCGAAAACTCTTTGACTCTTGCTTCCAGATTGTTGAGTTTGTTTTCCATTTGCGCCATCAGTTCTTGTTGTTTCTAAAATCAGTCATTTTCTTATTTATTATTATTATTATTTATTCACTGTGAAATCTATAAAGCCGTAAACCGATTTCAAACAAGATGACTTTAAGAGTAAAGACGATAAAAAGAAAGTAATAACAGAGAATCGCTTAAAAGAAATCATGCACTTAGAATGAATGATAAGAAAAGTAAAAGAAAGAACTGCCTGAAAGAAGCCATAAGCTTAGACAGTGGCGTAGCAATAGGTATTGCGACCTATTGTCTTGTAACCAGGTCGCCATTGGGTCTGACACTAGTATTTGAACTAAATGTCAAAACTGTATCACAGTGCAGGTACGGTCCTCAGTTTTTCTGAACTTTCACTTAACAAACGAAAAACAAAAGTATATCGCATCGTTTCTGATTTATTTTGAAAATCAAAGGATAAGCAAAAAAGAATCAGGAAGTTAGTTTCATTTGTTTAATCGTAGTCCACATTTCTTTTTGGCGTAACTGACACTTTGTCTATACTTGTTCTTTTGTTTTCTATTGGCGATGTGATTTTCTTACACGCAGAAATCGACTTTCTTTTTGTTTACATTATTCTTCTTATATTCGCATTATTTTTTCAAACCTTATTATTTTTTCTATTGTTTTCCGCAGATCTTGACCTGCGTAATCATCAATGATTTCTTTTTTTTGCAATCGCATTAATATGTCACATTCTACAGTTATTGTCATTTCATCCGAATTGTTCGTTTGGTTTCGTTGTTTCTATTGGAAATTTGATTGGAATCCATCAGACTTCGTCAGAAAACTGTCGATCTTCTTTTGTTTGTTGTCTTTTTCTTCGCCTCATTTTTCACGTATTCAAGTTGTTTGTTCATTTCATTTCATTTATTGTAGTTTTCTTTCTCATCTTTGCAGGCCACCTTACACGTTTTCTTTTGTTTCCCATTGGCAATTTGATGTTACGCCCCGTTGCTGCAACAAATGTCGATCTTTCATCACTTTTAATCTTCTTGTTTACATTATTTTTCGTGTGTAGACATTTTCTTTTGTTTTCTTATCTGTCTTGATTGTCCGCCCAAGAAATCTCCTTTTTCTGTTTCATGTACATCTTTTGTTTTTTTTTTTGCCATTTACTGAGTTCTGTGTTTTCGTCGAATTATTTTGGTTAATTTTTTTGTTTTCATTTCGGTTTTGGCATTCAAACTAATAAGCTTCCTTTGTTTTTTGATGATGTCCTTTTGTTTCTTGTTCATCATCTTCTTCGTGTTTCGTCGTTCTTTGTTCGATTGACTTACAATCGAGCCAATTATAAAACAAATTACAACTGACAATGACAGTTGACACTGACACGTCGTTTGCAGACGGATAATTTTTTTTTCTTTGGCGATTTCATGACATTTTACGCTTCGAGGGAAACTTGCCGATTTTTTTTTGTTTTTTCTTCTTTCCTTGTCTGTCTTGTTCTTCGCATGTCCACACTGACCATTTCATTTCACTCTCGTCTAATTATTACGGTTTCTTTTCTCTTGTTTTAGCATGTATCCTATTTTTTAAATAATCCACTAAATAGCGGACGTTACTTATTTTTCACATGTCCACTCTATCCATTTAATTTCACTCTCGTGTAATTATTACGGTTTCTTTTCTCTTTTTCTCGCACGAGTTCTAATTTTTAAACAATCCGCCAAATAGTGGACGTTACTTTTAACGACTACAGAACCGACAAAAGAATATGAAATTAAAGTTTAGTATCTAATTAAAGTTAAACTGATTAAATTCTAAATGAATTACACAGATGGTGCATTCAGAAAAGAAAATTGGATTTGGCACAATGAAAACCTATCAAAATATTCAAGCACGACTCTTTAAGCTGGCAGTACCGAACTTTATTCTTAAAGAATAGCTAAAGCCGTGGCATCCTACGACCGCTTTTTGACCTGATAGTGCAACAAAATTTTATTTCTAAACGGTAGAACTGGAATAACTTTCTGTTCTTGACACTGACAGCTGTCATATAACTTAAAATTTTGACACTTCTTATCACTTCTATCACTCCATTCTTTTTTATTTTCGTTTTTTTATATTGTTGGAGCCGTGACGCGCAAATTGATCTATTTCTAGCACTAGCCATCCCATCTTGCGTCACAGAATGTTATCGAAAGTTTCTCGTTTATTTCCAGTACATTCCGGAATACAGGCATCTACTATAAAAGCGTACCGGCCCGCTAGTGGGACAGTGAGAAGTTAGCAAGCGAAGGGTTCATACCTCGAATAAATAGAAACTTTTGTAAAAGTGTTATTTGATAGACAAGTGTTGCAGCTTATTACTATTGTGTTTTTAATTGTGTATAGCGACAGTTTGTGACTAAAGTGTTCTGAAAATAAACGACTATAATTTGTGAACCCCCAAATTCGTAATTCGTATTACGTTTTGCAATCTGCCGGCTTCACTTCTAGCTACACCAATGAGCTTAGAATAAACTGTACAATGCATTCAAGATTCTCTTCAATTCATTTTTTATTACCGGGTTTGGTTAAGTAATTTGTCTACTACAGAACGTAAATTATTTTTTAATTACAACACTTAGTCGCAATGAACGCGAAAGAAACTTTTTGAAAGCTTCATATTCACGACGATAGTTTCTGTTATAGTTTGTTACGGGCTCATTTCGAATTTAAAACGTTTGATAGTTCGTTAGTTAAACTCATTTTTCTAGGTCCTGGACTGCTTTTGAATTCGCATCCGTCCAATGTTTTTATACTTGCATTTTAGTAACATTTTTCTTTCCAAGTAGTACTTAAATCAGATTCTCTACGTTCCAATATTTTTACTGAGTAATTTGCACGTTCCATTTGAAAGGATTCTTTAAAATTTTTTGCAAAAAAACTTTTATCGTTAGTCCGAATTGCTCGGCCCTTTTTAAATTCCGACCTGTGACTATGCGGTTCTTTTTCTATGACACAACGATTTGAACACGTTCAACTGGTTCATTGGTTTGGTCAGTTTTGAACTGTGACGTCTTTATTTAGTATAGTACGAAAATGCAGTGATTTGAAACATAAACTTTAGTATCTTTAATTTGACGGCAACTAGTATCCATTTCAAAGTTTATTTACAAACGGGAAGATCTATTTTGACTGTTTGTATGGCCACTGCTCTGATGGCGAGAAAGAAATTCAGGTTATTAAAGTGTTTATCTTTGCGAATTTTTTTGTCTTATGAAAATAGAACCAATTTCTTGAAACAAA
Organism: Prosopocoilus inquinatus; assembly: GCA_036172665.1. Lineage (NCBI taxonomy): Eukaryota > Metazoa > Arthropoda > Insecta > Coleoptera > Lucanidae > Prosopocoilus > Prosopocoilus inquinatus. Next base: position 52,434,044 of record CM069870.1, read on the forward strand.
AACTTTCACGTCGGACATCTGTTTTTATAAATTTTCCGCCTGTTGGGGAAATTCGTTCCTTTTATTATTAATTTGCTTTAACTTACAACAGGTGGCGCCCTCATATTTAGGCAGTTATCTGTGTGAAGCTTTTCTTTTACCCACGGCTTTCTCTTTCTTTCTCTTCTTATTTGCTAAGAGGTGATGCTACACTCTTTTGGTTTCGAAAGTTTGTTTGCTATTTAGCTGAGAGTGTACGCAACATATTCTCGTTCCGGTCAGAAAAAATAGGACCAATTGTGTCTAATCTTAGATGGTTCTGTCGACGTAAGCCAGATTGAAGTGTATCCTTACTTTCAAACTATGAACTCCGATTTTATTTTTGGGTCAATCGATACAGTTACTGTTTTTGCTTGTATAAATTGTTCGGATTGTTTGGTAAGTTAACTTTTCTTTTGTGTTTGATACTTAAACTAAGGCGTTTGTTCGATCATTTATGGGCAAATTCCGTTTGCTTTAAATGATGGTTGTTATTTTCTTCCTTGAATTGATTGCGGACAGCTCACAAGCCTTAATTAGCCCCAGTTATTGTCACGACGTAATGGGGGCGCTCCACCATGTCACCATCTCCGGATCAAGATCGGTTTGCCGTCACCATGTTACGAATTCGAGCATTCTCTTGCAGGGCAGGGGCAGGAAATAGGCAACGAAAGTAATAATAAATTTAAAGAATAGTTTAAACTAAAGTTAGTATATGGGAAGTCGCCTCATGCAATATCGGACGGATTCGACATTTTTCGTATGGGTCTCAGGACTACGTCACTAGTCCAAGCTGAAACTCCATTTAAAATAATCAGAATAGTTGCGTTGTTATGGCAACGGACATCCCCACCGGCGCGACCCGGCATTCTGCTTTATGCATGTGAATCCAAGCTTATAAGATAACTTCTGATATAGTAAGCTTAAGTTTAAACAGCGACACCCTACGATCGCTTTTTGACCTACCATTGCATTAGGATTGACAAATTGAAACCAGTTTGCTACATAACAAGTCATCCCAAGATAGTCACAAAACACAACTCACAAACCACGAATTTTATTAAATCATAAAAGAAAATGACAATAATAAATTCTAAACACATTACCGCAAAAAGATTAATAATAAATGAATACTCATAATACAGTAAAATAAGGATTTGTCTTCCGAAAAAATCCAACCCTTGCTGAATATTTGTATATACCTTTATGCAGCCATTATAAATAACATACCAAAAGTCCCCATCGATATCATGCCGGCTTCACTTGTAATTTCAGGTCAAACATCAAAAGAAATGGTTTTTCGCGATTATCTAGCTTCTTATTGGTCTGACAACAATTCGAGTTATTATAAGAATTGTGGACTAGACAATTCCCCACAAGAAAGTTCTTATACATTTTTACGTGCGGTGAACCGTTTTCATGATATTAGGTCAAGAATAGACAAACAGTAAAATGCATTCACTTCCATACCATTTTCGAGGTAGAATGGGAGCCGTCTTTTTTTTATATACCTTTTTTAGGTAGGAACAATTCATATTTCAAATTACTATCCTTCTTCGTCGCTGTCTTCCTCTGGTAGTTCTTTCTCCTCTTCTTTTTCTTTTTCCCTCATCTTTTCTTTTTCGGCAACTTTCATCAACTTTCTCGGATGTACTTGATAGTAAATAATGTAAAGAACTTATTTCATTATCATCGTCACCTGTACGTATTATTATTATTATTAATAAAATTGTTAGAAGAATTAGCGTCAGGAGTGCATTGAGGCATCATTTTCTACGACAATGGCCACATATTACAGAGCATGACAATACCACTTTCCTGCATCCATAATTAGCGCCAAAATCTTTCAAACAGCTGTAAAAAATTGTATTCAGCAGTACATCCGATGCAGGCGTAATGTAATTATATTTTAAAATATTATTTTTCAATACCCGTCCCCACTGATGTGGATTTAATTCATGGTTTAACTAAATTTGTTCTTAGTAATATACTCGGTATAGATGTTGTGAAACTGCAGCTGTGGAAGGTAGTAACGAAAATTTCACTGATGAATTAATTCTTGTAGATTTTGCGAAGCTCAACATCTGTAGTTATCAGTGGAAACTTCTTAGACTGGAGCTCCATACACTGTCAGGAGAAAACGTATTCCGTGATCCACAATGACATTTGAGCGGCAATTTTCAATTTTTAATACTTCTTTTGGACAGAAATCATTTCAATCAATCACCCAGTTTTTCAATATTCCTTGAATTTTTAGACAGAAAAGAAATTTGCAATGAGGTAGTAGTGTACTGAAAGTTTGGCAGCAGTGCTGAACCTGATACGATAGTAAGATCTGAAACAATCCTGATGAAGAACGATAAAAAATACTGACAATGAGTGGAGAATTACTAGGTACGAACTGACTCATACCATAACAATCGAATGCCGAATAACTACGTTCCAAGATATATTTTTAATAATTAGAATACTACCCATTCTCTAGTGAACTGTTTACTCCACCGTTTAGAGACACTTTTGATATGTATTTAATGTGTAATTTTAATTGTTAGCGTTTATCAACTGTCATATTTAAAAAAAATGACGTTCTCCGCCTATAATTCTATTCACAGTTCCTATCCAAGTGAACTAGTTTTGTTTGTACAGCATTTGAGAAAAAGTAATTTTGTATAAACATGGAAATCTCGCGTGAAAATTTTCATGCCATGATTTTTTACGGTTTCAAATGTGGTCTAACGCCGAAACAATGCCTCGATCGGCTTCATTTGGCTTTTGGAGATGAAGCACCATCAAAGAGCAGTGTTTATAATTGGTTTGCCTCTCTCAGTGACGAATTTCGTGAAAGTCGTCCATCAACATCTATTGTTGCCACTAATTTAGAAGCTGTGCGTGAAATGCTTGAGCGAGATCGACATGTGACATGTGAGAATCAAGCATCCTTACGCATTGACATGAAAGCAATACACCAGATTTTGCATGATCATTTGAACGTACGAAAGCTTTGCAGTCGTTGGATCCCACAGAATTTAACCGAAGCACAAAAGCAGTGTCGTGTCAAATGGTGCGAAGAAATGCTCAAGAAATTCAATGGAGGTCGTTCAAATTTAGTTTATAACATCGTTACTGGTGACGAAACGTGGATCTATTTGTACGAGCCAGAAAGTAAACAACAATCTACCCTTTTGGGTATTTCAAAATGAAGAAGCAAATGATTGCTTGTTTCTTTGGTTTAACTGGACATGTAGCAACCGTGGCTTTAGAGGATCGAAAAACCGCGACTGCTGATTGGTATACTACAATTTGTTTGCCGGAAGTCATCGATCAAATAAGAAGAAACAATCAAAATCGACGAATTATTCTCCGTCATGACAACGCCAGCTCTCACTCAGCCCGTCAAACAGTTGATTTTTTGTCCAACAAAAATGTTGAATTAATGACTCATTGTCCATATTCACCTGATTTATCACCTAATGATTTCTTTTTGTTCCCAAATATCAAAAATAAAATGCGTGGTGAGCGATTTTCGTCGGCTGAAGCAGCGGTTGAAACATTCCGACAATGGTTTCTGAGGTACCATCTTTAGAGTGGAAAACGTGCTTTAGAAATTGGTTCGAGCATATGCAAAAGTGTATTGACGCCAAAGGCGAATACTTCGAAAAACAATGATACCGTTTATCAAATTTCATATGCGTTTTTTCATAGCGTTTCCAGAAACATTTTCAGCAGCCCACGTATTCTAGTTCATATGTCTTACGAATTTAAGAGCAAGTTACGCTCCTTGTTTCATTCGCATCGCAAAATAGAATAAACGGTTCATTGCACGTAAAAATGTATAGGAACTTTTTTGTGGAGAATTGTCTAATCTCCAATTCTTATAATAACCCGAATTGTTATCAGACCAATACGAAGCGAGATAATCTCGAAAAACCATTTCTTCTGATGTTTGACCTTGAATAACACGTGAAGCCGGCATGATATCGATGGGGACTTTTAGTATGTTATTTATAATGGCTACATAAATGTGTATACAAAAATTCAGCTAGGTTGAATTGTTTCGGAAGCTACCGCATTTTTTAAACTTATTTTATAGACTATCAATAATGAATAATGAATGACTGAATGTCTAATTGCTGAAGTTCCCCTAATTTATAAAGTTCACCCCTATACCACCCTGTGCCGGATGTCGTAAAGTGCATTTTTTAAAAGTTTGATGGCCGGTTTCACAAAGCTTTGTTAAATATCTAAGTTCCGATTAACTCTGTAACGAATGATTAAATAGGAAAACAATTGCATTTAACGATACTTAAATTAACGATGATTACTAAGCGGCTCGCTCTGTAATCGGTCGTGAGGACGTGACGAATGTCAAAAGTCAGCGTCTCGCGAAAACACTGAAAAAGCGAGTGCGTTAATTACTTTCTAATAAATATAAAATTCGTTGATCCAGCGTAAGTACGGTTTGATAACTTCGGATTCACCTCTAGGAATTTGCTTATCACACGTTCATCCATAGACGACCTTAGTAATTTAAGCAGCGTACATAGGAGTATTTATCATAAAAACTCGGCAATAAATCAATTTTTAAAAGTTGCATTTATACAAAATATTTTTGCTCTTTACAGGACTATACCTGTTTTCTCTATTGAAAAGGCAAAACGTGCGAGAAAAAGAGTCGAAAAGTGACAATTACCAATAACACTTAAAAGATTTTTTTCTGTCAACTTCTTTTTGCGAGTAATTTATACATAGTCTTTTCAATTTTTTTATTGTGAATGTTTTCGAATTATTAACTATCGATCATTAAAAAAGTAGTATGTATTTTTAAATTAATATTTCAAAAGTAACATTGTTTGGTAATAAATTATAAAAAAAAAACATTTCTTCGATTTCGTAAATATATCTATCAATAGTCATATTGTTTCGTTATGGATGTAATTAGATGATGTTACCCACATGACTACAATATATAAAGATACTAATTTATTTGATGAAAAAAAAACTTTGCGGATTTTTGCGGATTGTAGTTTTATAAGCTTTGTAAGGTTTACGGTCTAAATAGACTTATGCTTGATCTTTTCAGTTCCTTATACATTTATCTGTCAAATAATATCCTTGGAAACGGTCGATACGATACTATTATTTCCAACGATATTATCTGGCAGATAAATTTATATGGAGGTGGAAAGTTCGGGAATTAGAATAATTTTAGATCTGATATCGAGTGGTTCCCAAATGGATACTGAAAAACTGACAACATATTACTTTGGAAATTTGCAAAACTATACCTGTCTCGAATTGAATGGATGGTGTTCTATGATTACACGACGCTCTACATAAACTTTTAATCCATGGACCTGTCGTTGTTAAACAGGTCTTATTGCCGTTAGGTCAATTATCTGAAGAAGTAGCAGAATCACGAAACAAGCATTTTCGTTCAAATCGACTCAATTTGCTAGAAAGTTTTCAAGAAGGAATTGCAAGATGGATGTAACTAATAGACTCTTTTTAAGTTCTGGTCCATTTATTACAAATATGAGAACCAGACCTAAAAAAAAATGCCTACAACTTTAATACAAAGTTTTTAAATATAGGGTGTAATCAAATTAGTTTCACATATTAATACCGTAAGTTCCTCATCATGTAAGAGAATTAATGCTGCAACTACCAAAAGTCTAGCTTAAAAATAAAAAAATGACCTAGTGGAGGAGTATTGACTCTTTTGTTTGAGAACTTTTGGTCGGCCGTGCACAAAAACAACGTTATAAAACAAAATTCCAGCAAAATTCAAGGTCAATTGGTTGATCGCATTTTAAAAGCTTTATGGGAACACAATAAAGTAGAATCACCGATCAATTAAAGACGACAGTTCAAATTGACAACCTCTCGGTCGTGCCCCGTGTGTGCATTATAATTAAAGCAGAATAATTTAAATCTGCTTGCATTGATCAGAATTAAATCTGTTTCATTAGATAATCGACAATAATTAGATATTGACATCCTGGTCTTTGTAAACCAAGAGTACACATGATTTACAGTGCTAATTTCGCGTATTAAAGTAATTTAAAAAAATTATTAGTCGCTCTGATTGATTGTCGCTTTGTTAATTATTTCCACTAAAGAATACGTTTCTTTGTAGTTCGAGTGCGATGATGCTTTATTGTTTTGGCTCCACAAAATAATAAAAGCGATGACTGCATTCAATAATTTTTTCGATTTTCCTAAATAAGTTTATTTTAAACGCAGTGTATGCACTAATTCACTGTTGAGAATAAAATTCGACATTGCCTCAACTAACAAAGTAACAAAGCCATGGAACACTTTACGTACACAAAATATTCTCGCTGCTAAAACCTTGACAAGGCCATGACTTAAGCAACCACCACAGGAAAAAAAACTGAGGAGGAAGTCCATTTTAATCGCAATGCATGAACTAATTTGAGCCAATTCTTCTTTGAAACTTATAAAGTGCCATTTAATCTCATTTAGAGGCCATTGAAATCAAAAAATAATTTTGGCCGCATTTTCATGAGAAATACTCCTATGTGCAGCGTCGCGTCAGTGTGACGAACTCATGTCAACAAACGCAACTACAAAACTGCAATTAAACAATAAAATACGTGATTCGAATTTTGTGTAAAAGCCGAAAGTAAAATTAATTTAAAAATGCTTTTTTTTTCAAACATGAAAATATTTCACATATTTAAAACTGAAGTTATTTATGTTTGAATATAATCGATACCTTGGGTATTATTACTTGGCGTCCTCTTACATGTTACCGGTGTTAATTTTAATATAATTATTTTGTCACTGGTCTTTCTCTTTCTTCTGGGAATTCTCCTGCTTCCACGACCCTCTCTACCCATATTCTTTGAACTGATCGTAGGTATTAAACAGTATCTAAGTCGACGACATTTCTTCCATGGAGAATTCGGTGTACGCAGATAGATCAGACTTATTCTGTGTACGCACTCAGTATTGTCGGTGTTTACCCCTTATCATTTGGTAACAAGTTCCTGTTATAAAAGTAACTGTTGTTGTTTTTAAAGAAACTGTCACAGAAACTATCATCATGAAAAGGCTTAACACGAAACTATGTCGTAATATCAGTTCTGAAAAGTGCAACCAAAATACCTACCTCAACTTGGCGGGTAACTCCCGAGAGGTTTTGTATTTTTTTGAGTTCCGTATCAGCCAAATGCAGTTTCTCGTCTAATTCCGGCAGTTTAGTATCTAATAACTGAAAATCAATATTAAAAATAATTAAAAAAAATCATTAAGAAAAGGAAGAAAAAACAAATTTCTTAAATAACAAATTTTGATGAAAGTTTGTTGTTATACAACAACCCACGTTTAGCTCTTTTCTTTGTGCTTTTTGTATTATTTATCAGAGAACTACAAGATAAATGAGCAGGCTTTTAGTTATTTATTTTTCCGAAAGCGGTTTTTTCAATTATGAAATTTTATTTTCAGAAAACAAAAAAAATGTTCAATCCTTTAAGCCCCTGTTCCCTTCGGGTAATACCTACTTCTAATTGTCGAAACACGTTTGTAAAATTTCCTCGCTTTCTTAACTCGCTGTTAATAAAGAGCACTTTTTCTTCTATTTCAGATATCCTTGTGCCTTGCAACTGAAAAAGCGTAATAAAAAAATAATTACTCACTCTGAAATAAGGTTACGGTGAAAAAGTAATGTTTTACATTATATTATGATTGTCACTTTGAATGAGCGCTTTTTATATTCTCAACTGAAGTATACACGGTATACTATACAGGATGTTACAGCATTTTATTGAATTCCTTTGTTATCTTCAGAAAACCAAAGCTGTTTGCGTTTATCATCTAACAAGTTCAAGGTGAAATTCTTTTATAGACCGTAAAGAGCGTATTACTTTGAATCACAAGTACATATTAAGAACTAAAATTTTGCACATACTTTGAGATCCTGGTTGATAATGCGCACTTGTTCTTTGACTTCAGTCATTTGTGGTGTTTCTTGAACGTTTCGTTTCTTTCGTTTCAAAGCCATAGTTTTTTGAAATGATTCGTGCTGAAAAAGTTTCAATTTATTGAATTGTATGCACAATAAATTTCCCATATCATTTTAGCTTCGCGTTCAAATAAATCGATATCGCTCTTATTTAACGATTTAATTGAGCGCGACTGTACCTTATTTATCAAGATTCGCTGATTTGTTTCTAATCGTAAATGCCGTTCCAGTTTCTCCTCTGCTGAGCTTAACCTTTCTTGCAGTTGAATATATTTTCCTTGCAACTGAAAATTTGAAGGTAAAGGCTATGAAGAACTGTGATTATGTATGAGTACATACCCGTTCAGAATTAAAAATGGATAAGACAGCAAATGCAAGCGCGACTGTCACTAAAAATATCCATGCGAAGTTTTCTTTTGCCTGAAACAAATTTCAGAGTGAAAATTTAATTAATTAGTAATTATTGTATGAAATACTTCATAATTTTAATTACAAAAAATGAATTACTACCAATTTTAAAAATTGTGCAGTAAAATAATAACTAATAAGTTTAGTTAACAGTTAGGAGTAGTTAATTTAAGCATTAAATTGCTCTTAAAACGATTTTAAATTTTGTTAATTTTTTTTAAATATGCATCGTTTATTAGGAAATACTGTGATTTTTTGTAAATGGTGATTTACTTACGCGTTTTCTCCAAATGTGGGAATATACTGTATCTTTCATGATGTTCGACTGTCTGTAAATTATTAGGAGTATTATTTTTTAAATAATTATTACAAAGTTAAGAGATATACATAGATATGGAGATTGCAGGATATAACCCTGAGTTACACGGCATACAAATATACTGGGTATTCTATTAACCCTCACCGCCCGTCTACCTTAAAATTACATACTGCCCGTCTAGGCTCACTTTTGACCCCAAACCTAAAATTGCGTTGGCTTGCTATAAAAAAACGTATTTTTCATGTTAATGTTTAAAAAGTATATATTGATTAGTCTGTATGTGATAGTTATTAATAAACTTTAATAAACTAAAGGTATATAAACTATATAAATAAGCTAAACTATATAAACAAAATGAATTTTAAAGCAAATTTATTTATGAGGTGAATACTTTGCTGTAGTAAATATATTAGTCTGAGCCACTGTCATCTAACGTTAAACTAGAACATGTAAAACATAATGTGCGCATTTCAAGGTACTCCTTACAAACGAATTTACTGCACATATCACATAAAATATTTGTTTTTCTGTCTGCTTGCCGTGGATAAATGCTGCATCTTCCTCGTTTATTTTGTGGTAGGTCCGGGTGTTGTGTTGTATTGTTGAAGTAAGTTTCCAAACCCTGCATTTTCAATGGCCTTAAGAATTTTCCTTGTCTTGGATTGGGGATATTGAATTCTATTTTCTATTTCTTGTTTTACTATTTCCTCGCCTAGTTCTAGTAAGAAGCGGCGTCTTACAGTTTTATTTTTGTATGTATTGTCAAGCTCAGAAAATAATACGTAAGCATTAATTCCAGCAAAATCCACAAGATCAAAAAATACTGCAAGTGGCCATCTTCTTGTCGATCTTTTTGTTGAATAGGTCCTAGCCATTTGATCTATAGTATCAACACCGAATTTAGTGGAATTATAATTTAGTATTACTTCCGGTTTTCTGTGCTCTTCGTCGGATACGTCAAATCTATTATGTTGAGTAGACAACAAAACTACAGCCTTTCCTTTTTTAGGAACGTAAGAAACTTATAATGTATTGTTGGCATAAGCAAAAACAGATGATTTCTCTTCACGAAATTTTGACGGCAGCATACAGGAAGGAAGCTCTTTACGGTTTTTACGGACAGTTCCGACAAGAGTTAATTTTTGTTTCAATAATTCCTGCCCAAGACTGTAGCTAGTAAAGAAGTTATCAGTAGTAATATTGCAACCAGAGCCGTTTAGGTGCGTTACCAAATCTAACACCACCTGCTTTCCTTGTTCCTGTTCCTTTGTGTTTCCTATTTTGCCAGAATATATTTGCAGGTTTGTAATGTATCGAGAGTCACAGTCTACAGCCATCCATATTTGTATACCATATTTTCCCGGCTTTGAAGGAATATAAACCTTGAAACCATATCTTCCTCTAAAAGTACACAGGTGTTGTCCACAGTAATATTTGGACCTGGTATATAAGCATTCTTGCTTTGACTAACGAACATATTAGTTATTTCAGCTATAGGTTCAATCTTGTTCTTAGTTGCTTCTTTTCTAACTTGTCGTGTACCTCTGTCATCAAATCGTAGACAGCTAAGTATGCTCGTGAAACGGTGTCTGGACATTGTAGCTCTAAAAATTGGATAACCGTACTTTTCTGACCAAAATTCTTTTAGATCTTTCCCGTGACCCTTCTGAATACCATAAAGCAAGCTTGGACCCACAAATGCCAAAAACTCACTACGTTGTAATTCATTCCAATTTTTTAGGCTTGACTTCTTTTCCTTTTGTTCATTTGCCCTTTCATTGGTGTGCAAGCATATTTTGTCTATGATTTCGTTCGTCATAAATGCACAAAAGCAGTCTGTGCGGGTGGACAAATTTAAATGTTTTGATATACCAGGAATTTGTTTTATAATATTCCTTGACTGTGTCTTTTTACGTCCTGGCTCCATACTACTCCACTGTATTATTCCATCCTTGCTAATCCAAACTTCTTCATTCCCGTCTTCATTATCAGTATCTGAGCTGCTTAGATTTGCTGCATTTGCTTCGACTACCTGCAGTTCAGTGAAATCTTCGTCTGCATCACTTCCATCGCTCTCGTTATCTATGATCTCAAAATCAGAATTGTATACATCCATCAAAGCTTGTTCTTCACTCTAGCCTCTTGCAAAGTTTATATTATAATCCGCCATAATAAATTTTCATATCACTTATCACTCAGTAAAACTTTGAATGAGAACGCTTCCCATGGAGCTACATTTATAAGTATTGACTATTGGCATGTTTCATGTTATAACTTGCAGAAACATGAATTATTACATGTTTGTGCATAATATTACACAAAATTACGAAACATACTGCGACACACAACGAACAGTCACAACGAACAAATCACAACTTGCAGAAACAGGAATAACTATAAGTTTATACCGAATTTTATTTCCAATTACAAAAGAATAAATTTCAACAACCAACTAACAAACCCCAACTTGTAAAAACATGAAAAACTGCAAATTTATGCTAAACATCATTCCAAACTTCATAAAAACGTAGCTAAGAATTTATTACGTATTACCCACCTGGGGTCAAAATTAACCCCAAACGCATATTTTGTGGCATAAATATATTTTACTACAACAAAAACAAGAAAACAATAGTGACGGTGTTCTATGAATTTAGATAGAAGCATATCCAGGGGTGTAAGATAATACACCCGGAATAAACATAAAAAAATAGATTCTAGTTTACGTGGGGTCAAAAAAAACCCAGACGGGCGGCGAGGGTTAAAAGAAAAGACTTTGAGACAGTTGAAATTGGTCTGAATTGAAGTTATTTTTCAACCAGCCTGTAAATAATTAAGTGTAAAATTTGGTAAAAATTAACACGTTTTTTTTGTTGCACACAGATATGTTTTTGACAGAAACGATCGCGTTGAAAATTACTTTCCACGCTCTATATTTGATTTCAAAAACTTTAGAGCTTAATTTTCAAAGTAAAAATTCAAAACTGAAATTGTATCTAACTTAATTCATTTAGCAGTTCCTTTAAAGTAGTTGACAAATATATTGTTAATTGTAATCTAATTAAGGAACAACCTATGAAAAGTAATTCAAATAAACAAGAATTTGTGGTTTGTGAAATGGGTTTTCCAAAATGTGTATTCTACAAGCATCAACTCATTTCAATTGATATCTAACAATGATTGATGAGAAATGTATTGATATGTTGACATAGTAACCATAGAAACCCACCAATCAGACATCAATATGTCATAACAATCAGTTGAAGAGAATGCGATTTTTAGGATATCAGTTGTTATGCTTGCTACATATGAATCGTAACAAGTATTAAAATAAAATAAAAATTGATTAGACATTGTTTACCTTTTCTCTTTCATTTATACAACTCACACCATCACATCATAATAATTTAACCAATTTAAAGACTTCTATAATTTATAATTTATCAGGCAGAACTGCGAGCTGGTTATCAAGAGTCATGTCTTTCTCTATCACATTTTGAGGTCATTGATAAGAAATATTCAACAGTACATACAAAATGTTTAACCGCACTTTCCACTGACGGAAGACAATTGGATAAGTATTTTAACGCTTACTTCTGTTTATATCATAGAAATTAGCTCGTATATCTACAGGATGTTCACGGGAAGCCGCCACAATGGCTAACTTCTTTATTTGCGTTTTTACAAAGTATCTCAAATATTATTTCTCAAAGTCTGGTATTTTACATATGATTTGCTAAATAAATCTTAGTTTCAGTCTGGATGTTGTTTACCGTTTATTCAGCCTGTATATTTTAAATTTGAATTTTTATTCGAGGAACTATTATAAAAAGTTAATTTGAAATTAAGATTTTGATTTTAACGCCCTGTTCAGACTTGAAAAAACATTGATTCCTCTTATAACGTGCGCTTATCTCAGTTTTCCATACAACATTAACTTAGAATAATAATGTTACGAATTTGGGGGTTCACAAATTATAGTCGTTAAATTTTAGAACACTTTTACAAGCTGTCGCTTTACACAATTAACAACACAATAGTAATGACCTTGTCTATCAAATAACACTTTTTCAAAGTGTACTTTCTATTTATTCGAGGTGCGAACCCTTCGCTGGCTGACTTAATAACTAAACTCCTGGCGGATCGTACGGCTTTTATAGAAGAGCCCTCTTTTGCTCGAACTTATTAGAATGACCGCATAGCTTCGGTAACGTTCTGTGACGCAAGGTGGCGTGACTGATGCTAAAAATATATCTGTTTGCGCGTCACGGCTGTAACAACACTTATGTACTTTAAGAAAACTTTGTTTGATGTCCTACTTGCTTATGACCTTTTTCAAAAACTGTTTCTATCAAAGAAAACTTAATTTTCAGAAACAAAAATCAAAATTTAAAGTTGCAATGAACAGCCCTATATCTCCTTTATTATCAGCTTTCTTACTAACAATAAGTGAGTTTGGCTAAATCGTAATATTTTGATGTCAGTGATCCTCTGTTGCTCTGTGTTTCATTACTTTTGGACCATCCTTCGCATATCACTTCAATATACAAAAAGATTGATGCAACAATTCAAGAATTTCAAATAGGGTACATGACCATTTTTTTTTAAGATTTTATTTGAAAGTATGTAAAAATACGATAATTTAGATATATTTCTTTTTTTATATAAATGAATATTAAAGCCGTAAAAAATGAAAGAAATTTGAATTGATTAAAATTCCCGCCAAAACGCACATTCTGACCGTGTGACGTCAATGTTCATATGTTGTCAAATCGTAATAAGTGAATATCAATACGAACACATAAAACTTATTACAATAAATAGTAAAACATATTATCAGTATTGTGCTGTGCTATAATGTAAAAATACCTGTGCAAGAACTCCGAATAAATTATTTATAAGCGTTTCACAAAATTTAGTGTTACCAACCTTACTTCTCAATGGCGAGAAGTTCCCGTTTCCACCACAAATTTCTCACCAACAAAGTAAAAAAATATAATAATTTCTTTAAGATATTCACTTCATAATTGTTGCTTAAATTAAAACTATATTTTTCAGCACATATTAAGAGCAAACATTCAAACTATGTAACAAGGGTCTGCATACAACATAAACGTCAAGGACAATGTATGAACACTGACGTCATAACGAATGGGAAGCCTTTCGAAATCAAGTGATTTATATTTGAATATTTTCTATTTTATTTATTAATTTAAGAGAATAATAAATAGAAACAGCGTAAAAATTTGGTGTTGTCGCGTGTGTTATTGACTATAGTCTCGATTAGAGAGTTTTAATAATTTTATATTACTGTCATGTACCCTATTGTTCATGCAACCGGTAAGAGAGGAAAAGAGACGGACTTTTGTTTCAACCACTTGTCAACATCGGTTTGATACCAGTTTGATATGGCGACAAGGGAGCGCTCAGCGCTGTTTGGGCTCAAGACCGCAGTAGAAGACGGAAGAGGGCCTGCGCCAATCCGGAACCGACCTTATGCTCGGAACCAAGTCGGTCGGACGCTTGAGAAGGATGGTGTTGTTCAGCGTTACGTAACTGTGCCCACTTAGTGGAGACGGTGTGGGAAAACTCAAAAGATGTTACCGGAAAGGGCGCCACCCAGCAGTGATTACGTAGCTCAATAGTGTAGAGGATAAACGGCCGGGAGGGTGTATCCTGTTCCATATGCTGAGGTTCCAACACCCTAGGACTCGTCTTCGAGCACCAAAGTCCCACCCCTTAAAGATATGAAGCCCACGCAACAGTTCCCAATAAAAAAAGCCACTTTGGTCGTAAATCGTACTTTAATTAATGTAAATGCTACAGCAAGTTTGTGCAAATCATATAGATCAAAATTGTATATAACTACGCCCAAATACGGGGCGAGCAATGACCATGCCTTAAATAAGTTCATATACAAAGTCCAACTCGTGAACAGAAAAAGCGCCTTTACTGGAGTACTCACGCGTCGGCTTACACCAAAATGGTTCGCTTTAAACCTAATCCAAAGTACATAGAAAACATTGAAATCAAATCAAACACAAAGAAAAAATTACGACAATGATCAGCGCTCTGAAGGAGCCTCTCAAGCGTGAAGACAAAAAAAAAACAAAATTTTAAATTTAAAACAAAGTCCACAAAGAGAAAAGAGAGAAAATTTACGATAAAGTATAATGCTCTGAAGGAGCCTCTCAAACTGATAACAGAATTTTAACCCGGCGTTAGTCGCGCCGTGAGAGAAAGTCTCACATCGACCGGCACAATGTAAATCAAAAGGATATTTTAAGAAAAGTAGTTAACGAATTTGAATGGGACCTAGATTACCAAATATAAAAAGGTGGTAAAAACTATTAGATGAAGTTTCAGGCCTGAAATATAACCGAAAAACCGAAAAAATTAAAGAAAATAAACCTTGTGAGGGAGACTCTCATATAGCGACCAATGCCAGCTTAAAGTTAACTCCGAGCAATATATAAAAGAAAACAGGATACGCGGGCCAAAAGAGCCGAGGTAAATAAAAAGTAAGCGCAGCGCGCAAACTAAGGTACAGGGGGGAAGAGAAATTTCTCCACACAGCGGTGAAAAAAAAAGAAAAACGGCGGCGTCACTCCTCAAAGGTAATGAAGAGATACGGATGCGAATAAAAAATAAAATAAAATAAATTGACTTTAGAATTGCCTCTGCCACGGCGTCGACCATTCAGCGGCGGTCCTTCCTAGGACGATTGGGCGATGGTGGCTCTGTTCGACGGAGCCTAAGATGGCGGCTGCCGACTCGTTTCGCAGTAGGAACTCGAACGACGATGGAAAGTCGATATTAAAAAGGGATTCGTCAGTTCACCTGTTTAGTGTCCCTTTACTGGAACTAACACTATAATAACGGGGAACAATTAACAAAAGAATGATCACGAGGTCGTCAAAGAAAACACCCTATGTATAAATCGTAGGAGCTACCAAAGTTACCAAATATCGCTGCCCAAATCCGCAGAATGCGATCCCTGCTTTCACGATACTTGGGGGGGGGAATATAATGACAAACAAATTTTCAAACCCGCTGCACCGGTTATTAGCGATAAATTAACTCCTTCTCCAACGCGTCACCGCCTACGTTCTCTCCCACCATTTACATTTGTAAGCGTGAGTGTTTTGCGAGATTAGAAGTTAAAAGCTACAATGTTCATAACTATTTACTTTGCAAGTTAAGTTATTATTGTTAATTTAGTAATACTTAACAGTTAAAAAGTAAACAAATAATAATAATAATAAGTAAATTGATTAAGTAAACGAAATCTGTTTTTCACATATGGCTATAATTTCACATTCCAATTACTTTACATTAGTCTGCTACGAAGCATGAGAAAATCAAAGTCAGGCATACAATAGCGAAAAGAATCCGTTTACTTTTCTTTGCACCCGATGGTAGGTACTATCGATTTGAATTGTTTCCACAAATATTTATTCATGCTGATCAATGTGCCAGCCAGCAACTTCAGTCGTCAGGAGTACGGGTCTTAATTAAACGCGAGAATAAATGTGCGCCACCTAATCTTAACCGGAGATGAGGAGAGGATCAAAGGAAAAGGAAACGACTCAATTTATGCAACAACTTTAATAACAACAAACATGTCGTCACAAACGAGTCAAAGAAAGTGGCGGACTTAACGCCATTGAGCGTGTGAGCGCCTTAGGAATTGTAAACACGAAAAGTATTACATTTTTCGAAAATATTATCGGTACATTATCTGAATAACAGGTCGCAAACGCACTCCACAACTAACTCGAAAGTAAATCAATTTAATCAATTGACGGATCCGTCAAAAACTTTACAACGGTATTAATTATATTCTGCAGTTAAGCGCCCAGAACTATAGCGATACTCAATAGAGTAAACAAAATCGGAGGCCGTAATATAAATGGAATTGTCCCACCTGTCTAATCTTTCTCGCGACTTCTTCTTTAATCACCTTCGTAGACGTCGATACCAAAAAAATCGCCGGACTAGACTAATGCCGGTCCCACATCTCTTCCCCCTAAACGGATTGTCATAGAAGATAGTAGTATGTCGAAAAAATGTCGTTCTACAAGCGTAAGTCAGACGTAAACCAAAATTAGCCCCAATAGCCTGTACTAGAAACCTGACCTAGACTTGAGGCGATCCTAAAAGTAAGCCAAAATTATGAACCAATACTAGAAGCCTGTAAGGGAAGGAAAGTAATAACCTACCCGAAAGAGAGAGCAACAGTCGCAACATGGCTGCCCTGCACGTCAGGAATGAGGTTGAGATAACCCTGAAGAGTTTCAGTCACCACATCAACCTGTCAAAACCGATGCAATGTCGTGTACAAAGGAAACCTCCCCGAGGTTCCTCTCGAAAATCAAAATGATGTTGTCCATTGGACGACACCCCCAAAATGAGGCCCAAAGCCTCCTCCACACCAATCTTTAGATACTGGGAGCAACGTAAGCCGATTGACTGGCTGGAAGCGCGTCGCAAGTTAATAAAAGCGATACTCGCCCTACCCTTAAATTACGAAAGAAGGGTTCACACGAAACGAAAACATCGTGACAGCATACAAACCTAATAGAATCAAATGGGAGGGAGGAAAAACCAATGGTATGGTAACTCAAAAGTAAACTCAAATTAAACTTTTCGTCGCCTGCAGATGTTGTTATTCTCCGAACCGAAAATAGCAATAAACTTATGTGAATGTGAAGAATCCGACCAGAATAGATGCGGTGTCGTTTGAAGTCTTGCAGGTGTTCAATTAGACGAAAAAGAGCGTCCGGAGATATTATAAACAAACCCGAGTGATTGACATTTACAGAGGTAATGGGTGTTTTTGATCTAACGAAGCTGAAAGACACTTGCAGAGGAGACCACGCCCCTATCGGCCATTTAATTGAAGTTCGTCAAAACAAACAGCAGACGCCGAACGTAGGTCAAAGGTGAGAAATACGTAGCTCCTTGTTATTTTGCGACCTAAAGAAGTCATAAATCATATCCATAGATATAACTTGGTATTTCCGACACTTTGATGTTGTGTCGATAATTCTTTCGATGCGCCGGCACGCATTAAATGGACTATGTCGTATGACCACAGCGTCGGTTCTGATGTAAGACGTAAACAACGAATACGCGAGAAATAAATCGCGTCTTTTGCACTTCTCAGGGATAATTTGCGTATAGGGTTGTGCTCTGAGAAGCTATTTCTCTACCCTACCAACATTCGAAATTTATAGTAAGGTAATATTACCGACTGACAACACTAAAAAGCCGCTTTACACTATCTGATTTCCATTTATTTTTATTTAGATTGCCCGGTTTGATGTTTCATGTAGTTTTGTTAAATTACCGGTAATTTATTTTTAATGTTATTGTTACATCCGTCACGCAAACAGATCTATTTTTAGCATCAGTACGCCACCTTGCGTCACAAAACATGACTGGAAACTACTCGATCATTCTAGCATGTTCGGGCAATAGAGGGCTCTGCTGTATAAGCGTATGATCCGTCTGAAGTAGTTAGTTATTAAGATAGCCAGCGAAGGGTTCGTACCTCGAATAAATAGAAAGTACATTTTGTAAAAGTGTTATTTGATAGTCAAACTCATTACTACTGTGTTGTTAATGGTGTAAATCGACAGCTGTTAATTAAAGTGTTCTGAAATTTAACGATTATAATTTGTGAAACCCAAGTTCGTAACATTATCTTCCCGGTAATGTTACCGTAACATTATCAATTACAATACAATTACAGCTCAGGTGGAGACACTTACTCGGATTTCTTCTAATGCCGATGTTTCGTTCTTCATTGCAAAATAACTTCCTTAGGGCTGCTGCTGCTGCTGGTAGTCTTGCTGCTGCTTCTTGTTAGTTCCCAAGCAGCAAGCAGTCGTTTTTATCACGTAATTATTTAGTCAAAATTGGTCAAGGACGTCGAAGGACCACATTGCAACGTCATTTTTTCGTATAAAAGTTTTGATTAAAATTTGACGTTTATAAATCACGTGAATAGAACGTTATTTTAATGACATAAATTTGACACTAATTTAAAAAAAGTTTGTTTCGATAATAAATTTAATTATAGATTTGACAAGATATTAGGTGTAGGAAAATATGAATTATAAGCATGACTGAATTTATTAATTAATACCATTTTAATATACCGGGTGGAAAGTTTCAAACCCGAACATAGCAAACTTGTATTGAAAACTTTGTTTCTGTGAATTGTTGCTCGCAATTTCAAGATACAAAAATGGCAATGGTGTTAAAGAAAAGAGAAAATTAAGGACAATATTATGGTGTTAAAATTATTCCTAAATATTAATACTTTCGGAATATAAATAAAATTTTCAAATTTTAAACGAAAAATTTAGTCGCCTGTGTTAGATTTGAGATTTTCAGTTCTTTCAATTTATGGAAAATAATTTATACGTCAGTCAAAAAGCGTTATGACTTATTGTACAGAGCAAATAATAGGTAGGTATTCTTGTCCTTTAAGTTACAACTATTCTTTCTTTATTAGAATGATAATTAATTGTATTCTACGTCATAGCATACAAAAATACGGTTGTTTTTGATACTATATATATATACTACAATAAACTTGAAATAATGCCATGAGCAATCAATACCGACATATGTCGATACTAAATCAGTTTTAAATTCAATTGTGCCAAGAATTAAATAAGTTTCACACTGTTGAAGAATAAGTAACTCACAACTGTAAGGAATATTAAAAAAAAACCACATCAACTCCACAAATTCAGTTACCATCAACGTTGTTTTGAAATTTATAGACCTCCTAATTCAAACACTCAATTATTTTTAACCTCATTAGAAGATCTTTTTTCAGACTTAGTTATATCTTCAACTGAAGTTATATGTGTAGGTGATTTTAATCTAAATTTGTTAGATGGTAATAACGCAGCTTGTCAAAACATGCAAATTCTTCTAGATTCAGTTGGATTTAAACAAATCATTGATAAACCTACTAGAATTGGTGCCTCAATAAGTTCTACTCTATTAGATCTTATTATAACTAGTAACACATTTAATGTATTAAACTCGGAGTTACAAGATCTTGCTGATTTTTCAGATCATCTTTTAGCGTATGCATCATTCAAATCGGAGATTTTTAGGAAGATATCCGTGACTCGTACATTTAGAGATTTTTATAATTTTCAGTATGATGCATTTTTAGCAGGTTTACAATTAGTTCCATAGGATCACTTATGTACCTTAAATAACATAAATGACATATTAACTTTTTTCAACGCAAATGTTATAAATCTTTTTAATAAACATGCTCCTTATAAGACTAGTAACTTCAATAAAAGGCGAGCTCCCTGGCTAACCGACAACATTAGGTTACTCATGTCGTTGCGTGATAAAGCATTTCAAAGAGCTAGACGTCTTAGAACTCGCGTTTCCTTTGACTATTATAAACTTTTAAGGAATTTCACGACATCTGCCATCCGTCGTGAAAAAAGAGCATACGATAACTACAGCCTGCAACATAATACACCGCAAGAAGTTTGAAAAGATCTCCGAGATTTAAACATACACACTAAAAAGCGCTCTGTTGAAATACCTACTCACGTACGTGATGTTAACAATTTAAATACTTATTTTTTGAATTCCGGTAATATTCGAAGCCCGAATCCTAATTTAAATAATTTTTACAAGACTTCTACAGATATGGACTTTTCTGACCTTTTTACACTTAAAATCGTTTCTGAAGAGGTAATTTACAAACAACTTAATAGTATTAAAACAAAAGCATGTGAATCGGACTAAAGCAATGCACATATGCTTCGTTTGTGTTGTCCTTTCTTAACTCCGTACATTACTTATATTATCAATTTCTGCTTATTGAATAATGTCTATCCTAATTGTTGGAAAGAAGCATATGTCTTGCCTTTGGCAAGTTTCCGAACCCCATGAATATAAAGATCTTAGACCCATTAGTATATTACCTGTTATATCTAAATTAGTAGAAAAGTGTGTATTGGATCAATTAAGTTTACATTTAAATAAATTTCAACTGCTGCCATCCTTTCAATCAGGTTTTCGCCCCGGGTTCAGTTGCACAACTGCACTCTCTTTAATCACTGATGATATTTGTAAAGCTATAGATGAGACTAAAATAACGGTGTTATTCTACTTGATTTTTCTAAGGCTTTTGACACGGTTGACCATAATTTACTTTTATCCATTCTTCATTACATTGGTCTTAGCGATTCGGCAGTTGCATTTTTCAGTAGTTACTTATTGAATAGGTTCCAAAAAGTCGTGTACAAAAATACTAAGTCAATATCTCAAGAACTTAAATCGGGAGTTCCTCAGGGAAGTATCCTCGGGCCAATTCTATATTCAATTTACACTAGTTTTATTTTCAATAACCTTGAATTCTGTAAATGTCAACTATATGCCGATCACACTCAACTTCTGCATCATTTTGATCTAAATAATATTGATGAAGCTATTACACAAATTAACTCTGATTTGGATCAAATTATCACTACTTCCGCAGATCATTGCTTAGCAATAAATACTAATAAATGTTGTGCACTTGTATTTGACAGAAATAAGGCGCGCAGTACAATAGTAAATAAAATAAATATATGTGTTAAAGGCACATCTTTAGTAATTACTGATTGCGCTAAAATTTGGGTCTTTATGTCGACACAAATCTGTGATTTCAAACACATGTAAGTAAATTAATCCAAAAATCCTATTGTAAATTGAAAATACTTTACAGCAAAGAATTCCTGAAGAAGGACGTTCGCAAAGTGTTATGCAACTCTTTAGTACTCTCGCAGTTCAATTATGGCGATGTGATCTACGGTCCGTGCTTGGACAGTGTCAACATATCCAGAATTCAGAAAGTTCAAAATTCTGGTTTGCGTTTTATATACGGCCTTAGGCGCAGGGACCAAATTATACAAAGTGAAATACCTCCTTACCTTCACGATAAAATTTCTTTCAGAACGTCAGTTCATAACATAAATATTAGGAATAAAGGTTTACTTACGCCTCCTGCGCATCGTACTTCTCTTTATCCCAGATCGTTTACGTACAATATAGTTAAAACTTATAATAATATTCCTGTTAATCTTAAATCTTGTACAGTTTCATCTTTCAGGCGTCAGATGTTGCTTCGTTTTCAATAACTCTGGTTATTTTTCTGATTATTAACTCAGTATCTGTATTTCTCAAAGATATTTGATTTTTGTATTAGTTGTATTCATTGTGTACAATAGCTTACTCAGAAATATTTATGTAAACTAATACTTAATCTCTTATTAATCTATCATATTTGTCATTTTTGTTTACTGCCATTTTACAATGTATTTATTTGTATTTACATTCAACCTAAAGGTTTTAGAGGAGGAGCAGCATATCCTTTTGGGACTGCTGATCTAGATCAGTTTGGTTACTTTTTTCGAATCAATAAACATTATTATTATTATTATTATTAAATTAACAAGAATAGTAGGAAAGTATTTTGTGAAGCAATACAGGAGCAAAGAAATAAATCCATCGTCAGTATGCTACACAGATGAATGGAATTCTATTTTGAATAAAGCAAGCATATTGTACAAAATTCCGGTTATTGAATTGCAAACTTCAAATCTGACATACTAAGGCGACTACATTTTTCATTTGAAATTTAAAAATTTAATTTCTATTTCAAAAGTATTAACACATCAGGAATAATTTTAACACGATAACATTGGCCTTAATTTTATCTTTCATTTAGTACCATTACCATTTTTGTATCTTTAAATGGCGAGCAGTATCTACAGAAACGTAGTTCTCAATGGAACTTTGCTATGTTCGGGTTTGAAACTTTCCACCCGGTATAGGAAATTTACTAGACTTCTATTACGAGGTACGCGACGCATGCGCCGACTGTCGACATTGGGACATTGTTCTTGCTTATCGTAATCGTAGTGCCTGTGGTCGGAATGGGACGATTCAGCGCCGCCGTTTCATCTCCGGAACGTTTCAGCGCCAGCCGTTTCATCGCCGACCCATTTCAGCGCCATGAAAAATTATATTTCGGAGATTAGGGATTAGAGGAATGGGTGATTAAAACGAAAGACCTTTTTTAACTTTAACTTTAACTACCTTTATTAAGTGCCATATTGGGAAAATATTTTCAAAGTCTGGTTACTTAGTTGATATTCTTAAATATTGGTAAATATTTTAAATATTGATTAACAGATTTTAATCAGTTATTTGATAATTGTGGGCAATTCCTCTTAAATATTCCGCTTCGGTTCTGTTGTCGTAGTCGGTAACAATACGGAGTTTGCGTTCATCTGCGTCCCGATATTTTTTTAATTTCATCTGTGGCTGATTTCCGGCCACTAATTGTTCATAGTAGGTATCCCGCCCCTTTTGGACTTTGCGCAATCCATCTATAAACTTCCATATTGTTGGATGGGTCATTCCTAATTCAGATTGTAGTCGGCGATGAGCAGCTTCACAGTTGTTATTTGTACGATCATTTCTGTTTATTGTTCGATCATACAGATTCCACATTTCTGGTGGAAACAAAGGTCGTCGTCTCCCATTTCCACGTCTATTCATACGGCCTATGTAATTGTCTTCAAACCAGTCTATCAAAGGGTGAAGTTCTTCAGGTAACACATCATTGAGTGCATCAAGATAATTATCTAAGTGCTCAATCCTTACAAAAGCTAAGGCAATCACCATTTTTGCTTGTAAACAAAAATCTGCGTCATTATTGTAACGATTTAATAAGCCCAACTGGCCTATATGTTTTCGCATATTTTGAGATAAATGGAAGAAGCATCCTTTAATAGAAACATCTGGAAAACACTGGGTCATTGCACCAAAAGCTGCCTGTTCAAAATCACAATATATGGAAGTTGGATTTAAATTTTCTTCCACCCCTTTTATTAAATCGAACATCCTTACATACATATTGCGTTGCTTATCCGGTAACAGGGCATAAAATATTGGTATAATTCCTCCCAACCTTTCTACCATCACTGTATATACTTGAGCAAACAATCTGGGAGCAATTGAAAATGTACCATCTGCGTACCATGTATTAGATGTCCGCAAGAGTTGAGTCCAAAGTTGCTCGTCCAAAAATTAGAATTCTCGTCGGCCCTTCACCACTGTCACAAAGTAAGAAATTTTCTATAGTGTTTGGCTGTGGTACATATTGCCTGTATTCTTCGGGCAAAACCAATTCTGCCAAACTTGTAGGATCCGTAGGAGCTGCGTTTATGGCATTCCGTACACGTCTTACCACTTTCCTCAAGGCTGTGTTATTTGGAAGTACTGCTTCCGAACCTTGGGATACATTTGTTAAACAATTATTAATAACATTTATTGTCCCCTCTGCAGTATTCTCTGCCCGACGTTTAATGTTAACAATTTGAGCTACTTCCACTCTGGCTGCCGAAGAGGAGTGTGAATGAATATTAATTTGCTTAATAACTTCACCCGCTCTCGTATGAATTCGAGCTTTGCAACGTCCCATTTGCTCGCAGCGCCAAAATTTAATGTCTTCGTTTGTTTTAGAGCATTTGTCAAAAGTGTATAAGAAACCATCATACACAAATTTAGCTTTTCCTCTTGAACTCACAATTGTAGCCTCCATCTTAATGGATAAATTCCATCTTAATGGATAAATTCACAAACTTAACGTCCACTACCTTTGAAATAATTTCAAATAATGAGCAGAAAGTACACTAACAGTTCTTTAAATACTTATTGTGTATTTGCACTAATACTAAAGGTAGTTAAATCCTAAGAATTTCCTAATAAGGTCTTTCGTTTTAATCACCCATTCCTATAATCCCTAATCTCCGAAATTCCTCCAAGCACTTAATGGGTTAATTTTATATTTGATATTTTTAATGCCAATTTTAAGTTGTGAAACCGTATTTAGCTCATATCAAATACATTAATTTTTCATGGCGCTGAAATGGGTCGGCGATGGAACGGCTGGCGCTGAAACGTCCCGGCGATGAAACGGCGGCGATGAAACGGCGGCGCTGAAGCGGCGGCGATGAAACGGCGGTGCTGAATCGTCCTAGACCCCCTGTGGTGCTTAAGTTTAGTATGATTCGTTTTTAAGCGTTAAGTGATGTCTTAACTAAGTAAAGAATATTCTACTTGTACGTATACTTGTTTTAAGTACATATTTACTGTTTTAGTTATTAGAAAACTGCGTAAAGAAGGTATTGGTAACTCACATCTTCATAACCTCTTATATTAATATTTTAACGGCCCTTGTGGTAGGACTTGGGTATTTTTCTTTTTCGTTTTGTTAATTCACTTGTTTTATTTCATTATAGAATAGAATGAAACTGTTTAGTAATGGCTTTTTTGTTATTTTTATTTGGAATTTTAACAAATATGTATGAGTTTATTTAAAATATTATTTAATTGTTGTTCGTATGTATAGATATTTGAATAAAAATTAAAATATCATTTAATTTCTTGGTTACTTATGCGTCATAGATAATACAATTAAAACTGATGTCAGAAATACACGACTATTTGACGTACAAAAATTACGTCGCCGGGCTGTGACATATGCGCGTCATTTTTACGTCTTTAATACGTCACTGACATTGGTCATTCGACGTAAGCGATGACCAATTTTTTACGTGAAAAAGACGATACCTTGCTGCTTGGGTTCTAGAGAGTCAGTCTCAATTGAAGGGGTCAATGCAAAAAGTGGTCCATATTTTGCATTTTTACTATCGTTTGGTAAACTCTGGTAAACTCCAAGAAGTCGATAAATTTACCAAACAGCAACAGTAACAATTTCAGTCGAATCCTAATTCAGTGCAAAAAGTTGCTAAGTAGCAAGATTTGCTGCTAATCCCCGGAAATAACTACTTCTTGATGCGAATGTCGCATGAAAAGTCGTTTCAGTATCAAATTCTATTATTCTGATTTATCAAATTTGTCGAAATACGCGTGCTATTATTTAAATTCTTGTCCAGATTTTATTGTCCGCTACTGTACCTTCATTTGGTTAAAATTTAAATTGCATTTAATGTGTGATTTATTTTTTAACTGTTTATAAGTTCCAGGTCAATAGTGGCTAAGAATAAATTTCATGTCTTAACTAAATACATTATAAATGTTATACCACTCGTTTAATATAACTAATTTTTAGTTTATACTTTTACAAAATGGCTTGTAGAACGAACGAACAAAGCTTACATTACGGAATATTAATTTAGTACTGCACAAAATGACGTATTTGGTGTCAGTGTATTCAGAAAAAAATGTTCTGTTGAACTAAACTAAGAAACACATGAGGTTCTATTAAAAAAATGAGTTACGACCTAATGAAAATTTCAAATGCTGTAAAAATGTTAAAAATAAAAAACAATCAAGGGAGTGATTTTCTTGAAACACTTAATCGCATTAGTTTGAAAAAATGCGATTCATAACTTTCTAGATTGAAAAATAAAAAAGTTATTTTTTCGTTGTCGTGGAAACCAATTGATACGCATTCGAACTTGTAAAGATCCGTAGATCTAAAATATATAATATTCCATTTAAAATAAGAAAATTGACATCACTTAAGGCGAATTCGGAAGTCCTACGACGGCTAGCCGTATGACGGGAAATTCCATTTCTTGCTTTATTTATTGTCTCCAAAATTCATGTAAATCGATTAATAAATAAAAATTCTAGAAGGGTGAACACGTGGCATGGGACACCCGGTATATAAATTGGGTGTGTTCAGTTGATCTTGGGATTTGTTGAGGTTCACTTTAAATCGTTTGAAATTTTTTACTTGGGTTGAATGAAGTTAGGCTGTTGAGCGCAATTAGGTTGGTTTTTTTTGTATTTCATTTTTTTACTTCAAATCCTTTTTATTATTTAATTTGCTTAGGTTGGATAGAATTGAATTCAGCTGTCGGGCCGACTTTGGTAGACCTCGGCAATGGTCGAAGTTCACTTTAATCGTTTTTAAATTTTTTCTTTTAATTTTTTGCATTTCAAATGTTTTGCTTCAGTTAAGTAGAATACAGTTGAGTTGGGTATACCTTGATATTTGTTGAGCTTCATTTTCACATGTATTTACTGTTAGTTTTGTAAATATTTCTCTCTCTTAATTATTTACTTGGGTTGAATGCAGTTGGTTTCAGTTGGATTGGGTACACGTTAATTTTTTTATTAATTTTAAATATTTATTTTATTTTTTGTTTAGGCTAAATAAAGTTCAGTGCAGTTGTTAGATCAAGTTTGGTTGTCCTTGAGATTGTTCAAGATTTAATCATTAACATATTTTGGAGCCCCTCTTGCGTGGGCGGCCTCATGCCTTGCTTACCGTGTAGCTTACTTTAGCCGTTTTTTTTTATTCAGCATTTTGCTATGATTGATGTAAACGGTGATTTGAAAAATTAGTGAAGTAGTGAATTGAATCAGATTTTGCGGTGCTGTGAAATTGGACAAGCAGACGCTACGCTGAGGAATGGGCGTTGCAAGTAAAAGTAGGCGCAACAGTGTGTAATACCATCTCGCTCTGATATACATCTGCTAGATTATAATCAAATTAAATTAATTAAAAAATCTGATAGGGGCATAAAACGCAAAGCAAAACAAAGTTGGTAACAATGTGTGTGTGAAAGAAAGAGAAAAGCGGAAAGTGAGAAAAGTTGATAGAGAGAGAGAGTAGTGGAGTAGAATGGAGTTTTGGTTGTTACATGAGGAGAAGAAAATATATTTTTACGGCCAAACCGTTATGTTTTATTAACCTGATGCGGAGTTTAGGAACAAAAAAGTGGTTTCCTATCAAATCATATTTTATTTAGCCTATTTTTTAGCATTTTTTGGTTCGATAACAAAAAACTACCTGACGTCACTATAATTCAATTTTTCAAATTACTGTCTATATCTATCACAGCAAAATGCTGAATTTAAAAATTGAGCTAGTTATAAAAGCGTTTTTTTCGCAAATTTTTATTGCCAGATTACAACCAATACAATTTTGTGCATTCAAGAAACTTTTTCTTCGTGTCAGTATGTTAAGTATAACAAATTAGAATTAATAATAATTATATAGAACCTTAAATATTCATTCTTGCTTCCAAAAATCGAGCGCAGCCGCCACGGCCATACTTTCTGGCACTAGAAACAACGTCCTTACCAAGAATATCTTGAATATTCGCACCCTTATCAAGTAGCAACTTTATGATACTAATATTGCAATTTATCGATGCTTTCATTAGAGCTGTCTGGTGACTACTATCTCGAATCTCTAAATTTGCGCCTTTTTTTAAGAGAGCTTTTATATTTTCAATATGACCGTTTTCTGTCGCTAAAATCAATGCGGTCTTTTTATCACCATTGGCAACATTGATATTTGCTCCTTCGTCAATCAGTAATTTTAATATTTTAGTGTGTCCTAGTGCGGTTGCCTTTATTAAAGCCGTTTCCTGCAGCTCGTCTTTTGCGTCGATGTCAGCTCCTGCGTTCAAGAGAGCTTTTACATCTTCAATGTAACCGTTTTCTACCGCTAAAATCAGTGCGGTTTTTCCATTACGATAGGTAACATTTATATCTGCGCCTTCTTCAATCAGTAACTTTAATATGTTAGTGTGTCCTATTGCGGTTGCCCTTATTAAAGCCGTTTCCTGCCGCTCGTCATTTGCATCGATGTCAGCACCTGCCTTCAAGAGAGCTTTTACATCTTCAGTATGACCGTTTTCTGCCGCTAAAATCAGTGCGGTCCTGTTATAAATATCAGCAGCATTGACATCTCCTCCTACTTCAATCAGTAACTTTAATATTTCAGTGTGTCCTCTTGCGGCTGCCCTTATTAATGCTGTGTCAAGAACATTGTCTGTTGCATCGATTT
This sequence comes from Prosopocoilus inquinatus, assembly GCA_036172665.1. NCBI lineage: Eukaryota > Metazoa > Arthropoda > Insecta > Coleoptera > Lucanidae > Prosopocoilus > Prosopocoilus inquinatus. Next base: position 52,462,652 of record CM069870.1, read on the forward strand.
CAGCACCTGCCATCAACAGAGCTTTTACATTTTCAAAATAACCGCTTTCTGTCGCTAAAATTAATGCGGTATTTCCGTTATCATCGGCAACATTGACATCTGCGCCTTTTGCAATCAGGAACTTTAATATTTCAGTGTGCCCTCTTGCGGCTGTCGTTATTAAAGCTGTTTGCCGCCACTGGTCCTTTGCATCGATGTCAACATTTGCCATCAATAGTACTTTTACATTTTCAATATAACCACTTTCTGCCGCTGAAATCAGCGCGGTCTTTCCATTACGATCGATAACATCGACATCTGCACCTTTTTCAATTAGTAACTTTAATATTTCAGTGTGTCCTCTTGCGGAGGCCATTATTAAAGCTGTCCTACGTTCATCGTCTTTTGCATTGATGTCAACGTTTGCCACCAACAGAACTTTTACATTTTCAATATAACCACTTTCTGCGGCTGAAATCAACGCGGTCTTTCCATTACGATCGGTAACATCGACATCTGCGCCTTTTTCAATCAGGAACTTCAAAATTTCAGTGTATTCCCTTTCGGCTGCCGTTATTAAAGCTGTCCTACGTTCATCGTCTTTTGCATCGATGTCAACGTTTGCCGCCAATAGTACTTTTACATTTTCAATATAACCACTTTCTGCCGCTGAAATCAGCGCCGTCTTTCCATTACGATCGGTAACATTGACATCTGCGCCTTTTTCAATCAGGAACTTCAAAATTTCAGTGTATTCGCTTTCGGCTGCCGTTATTAAAGCTGTCCTGCGTTCATCGTCTTTTGCATCGGTGTCAGCACCTGCCATCAATAGAGCTTTTACGTTTTCAATATAACCGCGTTTTGTCGCTAAAATCAATGCGGTTTTTCCATTACGATCTGTAACACCTAAATCTGCCCCTTTTTTAATCAGAAACTTTAATATTTCCGTGTATTCGCTTTCGGCTGCCACCATTAAAGGAGTTTTCCGCCACAGGTCTCTTGTATTAATGTCAACATTTGCCATCAACAGAACCTTTACGTTTTCAATGTAACCGTTTTCTGTCGCTAAAATCAGTGCGGTCTTTCTTTTACGATCGGTAACATCAACATTTGCGCCTTTTTCAATCAGGAACTTTAATATTTCAGTGTGTCCTCTTGCAGCTGCCGTCATTAAAGCTGTTCTATGTTGATCGTCTTTTGCATCGACGTCGGCACCTGCCACCAATAGAACTTTTACATTTTCAATATAACCGCTTTCTGCCGCTGAAATCAGTGCGGTCTTTTCATTACGATCTGCAACACCTACATCTGCGCCTTTATCAATCAGAAACTTTAATATTTCCGTGTGTTCGCTCGCGGCTGTCACCATTAAAGCTGTTTTCCGCCATAGATCCTTTGCATTAATGTCAACATTTGCCATTAAAAGAGCTTTTACGTTTTCAATGTAACCGTTTTCTGTCGCTAAAATCAGTGCGGTTTTTCCATTACGATCTGTAACATTGACATCTGCGCCTTTTTTAATCAGAAACTTTAATACTTCAGTGTGTCCTCTTGCAGCTGCCCTTAATAAAGCCGTTTCCTGCCTCTGATCTTTTGAATCTACGTCAGCACCTGCCTTCAACAGCGCTTTTACGTTTTCAATATAACCACTTTCTGCTGCTAAAATCAGTGCGGTGTTTTTATCATGATTGGCAACATTGGCATCTGCGTCTTTTTCTATCGGTAAGGAGACCTAAAAAGAAATGAATCTGATTTTTCTACTCCAAAAAATTGTGCATTTTGCTTTTGTTATAAGTTTGTAATAATCACAAAGCAACACAAAACCTGTGGCTGTAATCCAAATAAATAGTGAGAAAACCCCTCGACCACATTAATTCACTGAAAGCGAATACGTATTTCGGTAACGATGTTACCATCTGCAGCGCTAAACTGATATTAAACTTTAAAACAACAAATAAACTAAACTAGACTAGCCGCCCTCCCCCCCTCACTTTCTTTGTACCGTATTATGCATGCAAAGCAAACCGGGATTCTTCGAAAATCTAAAGGTCGAAGAGGCAAGAAGCGGTCGGCCCGGACTTCTCAAAATTCATTAATCTATTCCTATTTCTGTGAATCTCCAAGCTTTCGAAAGAATCTAGGTTTGTTTTGTTATTAATTTGTTTGATTAATTCTATTTTATTTATTTATATATATTTAATAATGAATTTTGAGAAGTCCGGGCCGACCGCTTCTTGCCTCTTCGACCTTTAGATTTTCGAAGAATCCCGGTTTGCTTTGCATGCATAATACGGTACAAAGAAAGTGAGGGGGGGAGGACGGCTAGTCTAGTTTAGTTTATTTGTTGTTTTAAAGTTTAATATCAGTTTAGCGCTGAAGATGGTAACATCGTTACCGAAATACGTATTCGCTTTCAGTGAATTAATGTGGTCGAGGGGTTTTCTCACTATTTATTTGGATTACAGCCACAGGTTTTGAGTTGCTTTGTGATTATTGAAGATGGCTTCCCGGTCAACTTTACGCAACAAATTTTTTAAGATAAATACTAAAATTAATCTCATTAAAGCTGATATTAAATTTCTGAAAGATTGCAAGAAACTTAAAGTGTTCCCGAAATTTATTAATATAAAATCGTCTACGAATTCCTATTCTAGTTTGAAAGCAATTCAGCATGCTAAGGAAAAATGGCTATCTTCAGAAATAAAATATCAGTATCATAAATTAAGTAAATTAGAATTAGATTTATATGAATTGCATCTAACCTTAATTAGAAACCAAAGTTATCCTGAATACTTGGATTGGATAAGTTTTTTGAATAAGACGGAAGATGTCATTCAGAGGAAATTGAAACAAAAAGTAACTACATTAAACAAAAAATTGACGAATTTGCTTAATAAAAAACCACCATCCGAGATTCAACAAACTTATCCAGATGATTTGTTAATTAAAAATGAATCATCAAAATCCTTCGGTGAGGAAGAGAAAAACTTGCTCAGCAAAGGACTAAAGTTTAATCTTAAGTTCAACAAACCGCCTTTAGATGAAATCGTAACAGGTATAGAAGATTCGATTAAGTTTTGTAACGAAAATGTCAAAAGTTTTGTTAGAACCGCGTGTAAAATTCAAATTTCCGAAAACAAAATTCAGTCCTCCCCCAAAAAACAAGATAAAAATTTGAAAATCATTAAAACACTTAGAGAAAAAGATTGTTTTTATCTCAAGGCGGACAAAGGCAATACTGTGATCATTTTAGATAAAGAAGATTATTTCGACAGAGTAAATGGCATGCTTAACCAAGGTCAATACCAGAAAGTTAAAAAGGATTCTTTACCTAAAATGATTACGGAGACCAAAAAAACCATGTTAGACTGCAGTAAAGCGATTACGAACGCTTTACATTACAAATTAACAACATTTAACCCAATAATCCCTAGATTGTACTGTTTACCAAAAATACACAAACCAGGTAACAGCATGAGACCCATTGTATCCTGTATAAATTCACCGACTTCTTTATTATCGAGGTGGTTAAGTGATAAATTTAATAACCTTCCAGTCAAATTACCCGATTTTTCTGTTAAAAATTCATTAGAATTTATTGAAAAATTAAAAAATCTAGAAATAAAACCAAACGAAATTTTAGTATCCTTCGATGTCACTTCGTTATTTCCTAGTATACCTGTAAAAACCACCTTAGATTACCTGAAAGAACTTTTATCAAAGAATAGCTTCGATAAGGAGGAAGTGGATGAATTAATAAAACTCACTAGTTTATGCATGAACCAAAATTTCTTTAAATTTAACAACGAGTTTTACCAACAATTGGAAGGGGCAGCCATGGGAAATAGCTTGTCACCGTTTATGGCAAATCTGTTTATGGGTAAATTTGAAACGGAACTTAAAGCCTCTTTAGATGAATTCCCTAAAATCTGGGTGAGATACGTCGATGATATATTTTGTGTTTTTGACCAAAGCAAATGTTCAATTCCTTAAAAGTTTAAACTCTAAATTCACCACCATCAAATTTACTATGAAATTGAAACTAACAATAAACTACCCTTCTTAGACACATTAGTAACTAGAAATAGTATAAATTAGAATTTAACGTTTATAGGAAATCTACTAATGTTAATAGATTCATTCCCGCGGATTCAAATCATTGCAAACAATATAAATTAGCGGCCTTAAATTTCTTAGTGCATAGGATGCTGACATTCCCTTTATCAACTGCCAATTATAGTAAAGAACTTCAAGAAATTATTAAAATCGCCACATACAATGGTTACCAACCCGATGTAATCTATAACATTATTAGAAAACAAAAACAGAAATTAGAGATTAATAAAATAACCACACTAAAATCTGACAAAATAGGTGAGGTAGATTATAAGAAAATTGTAAAAATGCCGTTTTATCCTCAATATACTAAAGGGTTGAATACAATTTTTAAAAAATTAGGTTTAAGAATAGTTTACACCAACAATAACAGCTTAAAATCGTTGCTGGGAAATCCAAAAGATAAAGTAGATTCGGAGGATAAATCAGGTATATATAAAATTAGTTGTAAAAATTGTGATCAAATTTATGTAGGGCAAACAAAAAGATCCTTAAAAATTAGATTCAAAGAACACTTGGCTCATTTAAAATACAAACGCTTTGATAAATCCAGTGTTGCCTTACACATGCTTGAAAACAATCATTCGGTAAATAAAATAGATTTAATCAAACAAATTAATAACAAAACAAACCTAGATTCTTTCGAAAGCTTGGAGATTCACAGAAATAGGAATAGATTAATGAATTTTGAGAAGTCCGGGCCGACCGCTTCTTGCCTCTTCGACCTTTAGATTTTCGAAGAATCCCGGTTTGCTTTGCATGCATGGGTGTTGGTAATTTCGCCACCAAATCACATCAATGCAATCATCGTACAGGTAAATTCGCCACCAACGATTAAAGGCATGGTAATCCTACCGGTAATTTCGCCACCGCACTTCTAAGAATTAATCTGTACGACGACAATCCAGGCAATTTGTTATAAATATATGTATTTTAATAGTGGTAGTAAAATAAAAATAGACATCGTAAAACAAATACATATATTGAAAAAAATGGTTATATTTTATATCTACACAAGATTACAATCCACATAATATATACACATTAAAAAAACTTATTACATTGGACTAGAATGGAAAGATACACATTTTAAAAAATTCAATCTGCTTGTTTCGTTAGTATTGTATCGTTGTATCATGTTATCAATAAATTTTTGCCTTTCTCTAACTTGTTTACTATGTATTTTTGCTGGCAAATGTAGACTTTGTATTTTGACATAAGTATCTATTTGAAATTCTTTAATTTTTTCTAAAAATATAAACAAATTAGGATGTGCTTTGTACATAGAATCGTTAAAATTGCGGTGAAATGATTCACATGCATTTGTGGTACGTGTAATGCATGCAGAATTTTCAGCCCAAATTTTTGGTGGGAAAAGTGAATTTTCCGATATGTAGGTATCAACTAAATAATCTGCATATGTTTCTACTCTGCCATCTTTGGGCATAATTTCAAATAAATCCATTGCAAAACAGTCGCCAATTTCAGCAGGGTTCAGATAAGTTAATGCAAACGTTACACGTAGCCAATGACTAATTAAACTGGATTTATCGTTATATTCTTTGATTAAACCGCACTTTTGTATTTTTCGGTACCATGCTTGACTTAGATGAAATCGACAACCAATAATGCACACATTCGGCCAAGTTTCTTCAAAACTGCATTATGGATGGCTTTTTCAAAATCTATCACTACTTCCCGTATATTTAATGACACTTTACATTTATTTTCAATTAAATGAAATAGTTTTTTATAAGTTTCTGTTTGCTTGTTGGGTAATAAACAAAACAAAAGAGGTATATAATGTCCATTTTTGACACCGTGGATGGTGAAAAATTGACAAAAGTGTTGCGTACAATAATCAAAAGTACCATCAAGATAAATCCGTGTTACGGTGTGAAGAATACGAATATTTGTTTCACATGAAAAAACTACAATATTTTCACGATCGTTGTTTATGAATAAAAACGATTCCCCTTTGTCTGTTTTAACATTTAAATCACTTAAAATACGGTGCACTTCACTAATAGTTTTGGGGGTAGGTGGAAAAAATTTACGGCGAGCGTTATACATATTTTTTCTTAGGTATTCGACGTCCACGCTGGTTATTGTTGGCGGCAAATTCTCCTTTAGTAGGTTTCTTATAATTTTGGCAGGCTTTTCGACCAAATCTTCAATCGCTTTTCTTTTACATGAAGCACTGACAATTTGTCGGTTTAAAGCAACTAAATTTGCATCATGACTGTGTTCACCGCTTGATTTTGTTATCACAGTATTGGTAATATCTCCCAGTGTATGAACTGTACATTTGCACGTTCGATTGCAACACTTCCACAAACTTTCAGTAGTGGATTTAATTTTTTTGTGGAAACTAAACTTATAATTGTCAACCACTAACATGGATTTGCCACGAATACTTGTAATAATTTTAAAATCCATACTGGAATGTTCACTCAACTACTAATGATTTAGTACTGACCAAATAATAATCAATGCAAGAAAAGTACCTGGTTGTTTACCCCTTAATCATTTGCACCCTCATTAAAATTTATCGAAAATATTGGTGGCGAAATTACCCGTAGGATTAAGATCAGAGAAATAGGTCCAGGGATTAAAATACTTACTGGTGGCGACATTACCTGTCCCCGCATGCATAATACGGTACAAAGAAAGTGAGGGGGGGAGGACGGCTAGTCTAGTTTAGTTTATTTGTTGTTTTAAAGTTTAATATCAGTTTAGCACTGAAGATGGTAACATCGTTACCGAAATACGTATTCGCTTTCAGTGAATTAATGTGGTCGAGGGGTTTTCTCACTATTTATAAGTTTGTAAGATAGTTGATATTCAACTTTTAATAAACTTATCGCAACCTACTGACTTTCATGTTGTTCTTAAAGTATCACTTAGTTTAATTCAAATTACTTACTACCAAAAACTAGAAAGTAAACGTTTTTCCGTTTTGTTAAAACACGCACGCAAAAGATTGACAAATTTCTAAACATTTCAGCCACAATTTAATTAATGGAACAATTGTTTTTTAATTGTTTAGAAATTGAAGGTATTCTCTTTTAAAACGTTTTTAACCAATAAAATCTCAAAAAAAGAGTTTTTAAAGTTTAACCGGACAATATTAAAATTGAAAAGAGCTCTCAACGTTTCCATAAGGAAATCGATAACGATTGATAACTTGGTCACTCCCGACATCGATAGTGAAACGTCGAGTGTTCTTTCCGATTTTAATAGTGAACATCTTTTGCCAATCTTTTGCGTGCGTGCCTCCTCAGGTGACGATGCTATCAATCGATAGTGAAATATTTCCTATTTTAATAGTGTCCGGTTAAAGATTAAAAACTTTTTTCTTACAATTTTCGTCGGACAAGAGTCGAAGCTTTATTATAACCGTTACCTTACATAGAAGAACTTACCTCAGGATCTTGCACTCTTTTAGCCCAGTTCGAAAACTGAGAGGAATTATTTACAGGCAAATTGTTTGGTTTCTGAAATTATATTAATACCGAAAAATATTGCATGCAAGTAAGCAAAATTACCTGAAAACTGACGAGGTTTCCTGACACATTGGTAAACTCTTTGAATCTTGTTTCCAGACTGTAGAGTTTCTTTTCAATTTGGGCAACCAATTCTTCCTGTTTCTAAGATCAGAAATTATTATGTAATAAAATGTCGGCTTTTTATTTTCTTATTTACTTATGTACTTTTTCAGCAAGAAATTTTCTTATTTTAATATATCTAGTTCACTATTCTTTTTATTCATTCTAAAATCACAGATTTGAACTGTGTTGCTTTTAAAATATTAAAAATTATATCAACCTAATCAACCAAAGTTTCCATGAATACTGGAGGCTTCAGCGTTATTTCCAAAATACGTACAGTTCAATTCATGAAGGAATACAAGTACGTCATATAAAATACCCATCTGTATCAAATAACTGGACTAGTTAATCAACACTACACGAATTTTAATATACCGGAAATACATGTCATTACATTAAATTCAAATATTAAGTGTTGATTAATGAAGTGCAGTTATTTGATGCAGACGAGTATTGTATATGACATGCATGCATTCTTTCTTTCTTTCTTGAACTTGTACCAAAGTGATTTGTTATAAATGTATATATTGTATATAGTTTAATTTTAAGAGGGGTACAAATTTAGTTTCATTTCTACGTGGGAGTTTAGTTGAATATGTTTAAGTGCGGGAAGGAATTTATTGGTGGGGTTTTGCTTTCTCTTGTCTGTCCGTATACGTCTATAATCTTGTTGAGTTCTCTGAGAACGCCAATAAGCTCGATCGCGGGCAACGCGCCAGGTCTACGAGTGCTCCGAGTGAAGTAAGTAGTCTCCACCGCGCCTGTCTCAATGAGCGTGAGTATTCCCGTCTTGCTGTTCCTACCTTTCTAGTCTTGTTCCGCCGCCCCCGCATAAATGTCTTGTGTTACCACCCTCGAGTAAGTGTTTTGCTCATACCACCCCTGCATATGTGACTTGGGCTACCGCCCCCCGAGTAAGTGTCTTGCTCCGACTACCCCCGAACAAGTGTCTTGTGGTACTTACTTTAGAACAAGTGTCTTGTTAACGCCGCCCCCCGTGGTACAGTTGGGGAAATATAAACCGTTTTATTCCGCCGTGTAAATCCGCCATTTATTATAAGCCCGCCTATGTGAGATATGATACAAGTTGAATGTTGTCATCATTTCTTTGAACAATTTTGAATAAAGTTTATGTTGTGGACATCCGCCTTTTCTTTATGAACCTGGACTCCAACGAGCAGACCCACAGCTGTTTATTAAGAAGTCGAGAAAACAAACGAACCGAAAACAAGGAAATTATAAACTGAACTGTATCTAATGGATGTTAACTTATTGAGACTTTTTTATTTACTTATTTCTAAACCACTGTCTCATTTATTATCATTAGGAACCTCCGTTTTATTCCTATGGAAACAATTATCCTTACAATTATTACCATGGGAATAAAATGAAGCTTAAAGTTAAACTGTGGTGGAAAAACTGTGGTGGCCTCTGTGTAACATAAATTTAATAGAACGAAAAAAAATAATCAGATTTGAGATAAGATAAAAGGAAAGTAAAACGAAGAACGGTCTGAAAGAATCCACAAGCTTAGAATAAACTGAACAAAATTTCGAAGATTCTCTTACAATTTGTTTTCTATTATTTAGAAAATAAATTATTACCTTGGTTTGATTAAGTAATTGGTCTTCTAAAGAACGTAAACTTCCTTCCACCCCTGACAGTAGTTTGTCGCGGTAAACCTGAAAGAAATAATTTTAACACGAAATTGTTTCGTAATGTCAGTTCTGAAATGCAAAACCTAACACTAATCTCAATTTGGTGGGTAATCCCCGAAAGATTTTATATATTTTTTATTTCAGTATTTACCTAAGGCGTTGACTGTACCTAGCTTTGCAAAATTTAGAAATGGGCGCCAATACAAGAGATTTACCCGAAGTTTACTGAACACAGACAAAGTACAGATAATTCGGTGCCCAATGAACTCATTAAGTTGATTTAAACAGCTCTTTCTCAGTGGATTTTCGCGTTACTGCGATTAATAAAACAGTCGATATTTATGCAGCGCAATTTATATGACCCATGCTTATATCCGGTTTCTTTGTTCTTACACAGAAATCCGCTTTTTCCTTTGGGTTCTACTCTTAGTTCCGTTTCCATTCTCGTTGTTCGAACCTGTTACATTTTCACAGCCCGTTTCTGGTCACCTGTTTGGTCGTCGAGCGAAAGACGATTTACCCGAAGTTTCTTGAAGACCGTACCGATTTGCCAGTTCAGCAAATCACCGCTAGAGCCCATTACGTGGATCGACGCCAGACAAAATCTGACAGCGACGTCTAATAAATGTAATGTATTGATATTATTATTCGTTCTTAGATTAATCACAAGAGATCTCTTGTATTCTCAACTATAGTACACAGCGTGTTACAGGATTCGAATCATTTATTGAATTTCTTTGTTATCTTCATAAAATCATAGCTGTTTGCGCTGGTTGATAACGCGCACTTGTTCTTTGATTTTAGTAATTCGGGGAATTTCTTGAATGCCCCTTTTTTTAAAAAAATGAAATATTATTTTCAGAAAACAAAAAAAATGTTCAATCCCTTAAATCCCTGTTTCCTTCAGTTAATACCTACTTCTAATTGTCGAAAGTCGTTTGTAAAATTTCCTCGCTTTCTTAACTCGCTGTTAATAAAGAGCACTTTTTCTTCTATTTCAGATATCCTTACGCCTTGCAGCTGAAAAAGGGAGATAAAAAAATTATTACTTACTCTGAAATAAAGTTATGCTGAAGAAGTAATGTTTTACATTACATTATGATTATCACTTTCAATGAGTGCATTTTATATTCTCAACTGAAGTATACACGGTATACTGTACAGGATGTTACAGGATTTTGTTGAATTCTTTTGTTATCTTGATAAAACCAGAGCTGTTTGCGTTTGTCATTTAATAATTTCAAGGTAAAATTATTTTATAAGAGCGTATTACTTTGTATCGCAAGTGCATATTAAGAACTAAAATTTTCACGAACTCTGAGATCCTCATGGATAATGCGCACTTGTTCTATAACTTCAGTTATTTGGGGTATTTCTTGAACGTCTCGTTTCTTTCGTTTCAAAGCCATATTTCTTCGCACTGAATCCTGCTGGAAAAGTGTCAGTTTATTAAATTATATACACAATAAATTTCGCACATTAATACATTCTCTTGCTCAACTAAATCGAACCCCTCTTATGATTTAATTGAGCACTACTGTACCTTATTTCCCGCGATTCGCTGACCTATTTCTAAACTTAAAAACCGTTCCAGCTTCTCTTCTGCTGAGCTCAATCTTTCTTGCAGTTGAACAAATTTTCCTTGTAACTGAAAGTCTGAATGTGAAACCTATGAAGAACTTTGATTGTTTACGACTACATACCCGTTCAGAATTATAAATGGAAAAAGTAGCAAAAACAAGCGCGACTGTCATTAAAAACATCCAGGCGAAGTTCTCTTTTGTCTGAAACCATAAAATATCAGAATAAAAATTTAGTTAAACTAAATCCAGTAGTAATTGTATTAAATATTTTTTTAAATTTCTCTTACCCAAATTGAGTTAGGTACTACAAAATTCAAGAAAAGTATAGTATTAAAGTAAGATAAATAATTTGAATGCCATTTCTCGAGTACTCTGATTAGGTTATTGTCTTTATGTTAGAAAATGGTTAAGTTAATTCAAACATTAATTGCAGTTAAAATTGTTTGGGATTCCATTAAATAATACTCCTATTTTTTAAATAGATGTCTTATTGCGAAATATTTTATTTTTGTAATATTAAAACATATGATTGCTTACTTACGTAACTTTTCGAGACGTGGGAATAAGTTGTGTCCTTCATGATGTCGGTTGACTATCTGTAAATATACAGGGAGATTCAGGCAACCCATTCATTAAAAGTTTACGGACTTCTCCTTTGAACGTCTATTTCATATTTTGTTATAAGTTAACGATAAGGATCTATTAAAATATAATATTTTCAATTTTCGGACACTTCCGCTTATACTAAGAGTTGCTGTCAACTTTCTTATTTTAAATGGAATACCCGATTTCTTAATGCATATTTGTAATCTTTATAAAATTCTAAAAATATTTTGTGCAACATGTGACACAAGGAAAATTAACCGTTTCCGAAATATTTTCATTTTTTAAAAATAACTCAGACTTGCAGAACCTTGGTTATGATACTGCCATCTTTGTACAACAAATACCACGATGCCAATTTTTGGCCAATAGCAACATTCTTTCAGATCATGTCCAGTTTTGTACTTGATTGTTTGCAGGCTGGTTGAAAAGTAACTTCCATTCGAACTAATTTCAACTGACGCAAAGTCATGTTTTTTAAATGGAATGCCTAGCATATTTTTATATCATGTGACTCAGGATTAAATGTTCTTTCGTTCTGTATTACCATTCCCTATACCTATCTCTTATAGTTCACTCGTTATCGATGATTTCTTTTTAACACCTAATTTCTTTCCATTTTTCGGTATTGTTAAGAAGTTAATAAAAAAAATGTTATATCAAGGAAGATAAGTTATTGCTTAGATATATTAGAAAGGTATTGCTAATAAATAATAGCTGAGGACAACTTAGAGCCAATATTATAACCAACAATTTGTGTATTATTTTTAATATTTTTGATTTATTTATTAGTTTTCATAAAAATTTGTATTGTAAATGTAAATTTCTCCTTTTAAATGTGTAAATAGTCATACCAAGAATTCTAATACATGCGGCATATGTAAATAAAAAATACAGATGATGGATATATGACCGAATCTCCTTGGAAACCGCAGCTTTAATGGTAAGTTATGTAGGTACTTTTTTTGAGTTTTCGCGAAAATTTTATGCGGTTGTAAACGGAAAAGGATGTTCTCCTCCATGACTCCTATACAGTGTAGCCAAAAATTTGTTTTGATTCTTCTTCTCTACAGGAGAACGTCGTATTCAAGAATATACTGGGTGTCTCACAACATACGGAGGAGATTGAAAGGGCAGCTGTAGGATATCAAAATAAAGCTTTTTTCTTAATTCGCTTTTGACCAAAACCCAATAATAAGAAAGTTGTAGCAGTTTAACTTTCTTAATTTATTCTTTAATTTACACCTACAGCTCTTAATTAATGAAAATTATTCATTATCAAAACCACCATTCCTAAAATGTCCATGTTAATCTGTTTCCTAGTCTTGTTTTTAATTAGTAGGCGGTGTACAACTACATGAAAACCCGTTTTTGGGCATTAAAAGAAAAAATGAAATAGCCCTATCTTTGATGTGACTACATTTTTTTTAAATAGTTGCTTATTGTAAAACAGTGTTCAGTTAACTCATAAATGCCTCAAATTTGAATTTAAAACGTAAAATAATACTACAGGGAGTAACTTTTGCTTCTTAATTAATTTCACTTTAAACTCTTGTAACTTTTTAGTTGTTGATTTTTCACCTATAAAATATTAAGAAAAAACGTTTCATTTGATCTGCCATAGCTACCCTTTTAATCTCCTCCGTAGGTTATGAGCAGGAGAGAGGTTTATTGGCAATTGAAAATTTTTGTCCAGGCTGTTTTAATAACGTATTTATCCGCAGAGATAAATTTAGCGCGAATAAAATGTCACATGTTGTCAATGTCAATTGCTTTAGTGATGGCAGAGATCGTGATCGTTTAAGTAAATTAAAGAACTGGCACAAATATAATGGGTTAAATCAAATTGTCCGTTAAATAAACATTGTTGATGATTAAATTATTTTTGTGTGACCAGAGAATAGTCTCCAATATAAACAGAGTTTGAGAAAAATGGACCTCGCAAGATCTGCAAAAAGAAGATTTAAATGTGTAGTTATTGGATGCAATTCATGTTCCAATCACACCAAATTTCCTTCAATTTGGAATTGGGGCCGCTAATTTAGGTAACGAAGCCCTGTGACAATTTCGATGCAAGAAGATGTGTATGTGTCATACTGATGAAAGGTTAGCATTACCGTTAGCATCATAATAATCCATAATTAGGTTTTTATTTTACCAAATTTACAATTAAATTAATACGGAGATCCCACATCGTATTACCTACCGAAACAATTCATCATTTTAATAGAAATGAAAGTGCAGAAGGTAGGAGCTACAACTATGAAACAATCACTTTAAATAATTTTATTAAAGTGTAATAAGTATTATTATGTATGAGTGAGTAGCTGATTTATAAAATTTAAAGTTTGTCAAAGTACAATATTCTGAATAAAAATTGTTAAAAAAAAGTTTAATTTGCAGTAATTTTGAAGATATTCACACTTAAAGTCAAAAATAATGTGTATGGATGAAGAAAGAATGTATTGAATTGCAATTTTGAAAGCATTTCCATAAATTATGAACTTCATGAATGACAATGTACAAATAATGTGTTATTACTTGCAGTTAAATATAGTAATTTGAGAGTAATATGTGGTTTGTTTTGTTAGCTTAAAATCTAGTAAATATCATAATTTAAGCATGATTTTCCGTTTCTTTAGGTTTTTTTCTCCATACATTCATTTAGGTAAAACTTTATATTCTGTAAAGACTCGTAATGTATATTACAGCATTTTAGAGTCTTTGCAGAATATAACGTATTACTTAAATGAATGTATAGAGAAGAAAACCTAAAGAATTATTTAAATTAAAAAGGCGCGTAAAAAAGCGCGCGTAGAATAGTGGCGCCATCTCAACAGATAAATACGTTACTAAATACTACTACGTCATATTACCTGGACAAAAAATTTACGTGGGAATTGGCTCTCTCTCCTGGTTATGAGACAGTCAGTATATACTTTATTGGATGTTTAAACAAAAATAAAGGAGTTACAGCTCGAGGCCTTTATAATCAAACAGACGGTATATAATTTTTAATAACTAAGTTAGGTATCAAAATGAACTAAATATGTATACACAACTGATTAAAAATATAATCTTCCATGCCGTTTGCCATTAATTAATTATAATAAGGTTCCCTCGCTGGGCGGTATATATCAATGACGAGGGGTCCTAAATTTTATTATTGGCAATAAAAATAAAATTTTTAATTGTCTGAATACACATTCTTTAATTCGCATTGAATGATAATATACTTAAAATAAATAAGAATAATGCTAATAAATCAAACAATAAAATTAATTCGAACTTACGGAATAGGAAACAAATATAAGTAAAATTGTAATTTGTAAAGGAAAAGTAACATACATTTTATCAAAATGCAATTTTCCGTCTAAGCAGCGCGTCGCGTCGCGTCATATTTTTATATGGAATTTTTTGACAGAAAATGCTGCCGAGTGAGAATTGCTTCATTTAAAACCATGCCAACTTTTAAGCTAACTTTACACGATGCCTCTTTTCGTACGACAATGCAAGCGCTAATTGCATGCATCTACGCATGCAATACGAGGCAAGAAATGCATGCGTCTTAAATATGCGTCAAAGTATTTATACGAGACTTCGTTTCACTGTGTATTGCAAAATGGACGTAGATCATTTTGGAGGTGTATGTGCTGCATTTATTGTAATGGCAAAGTGCAAAAAACGGAAATGGTCCCGAGAATTTTTAAAACAGAAATATAATAATTCGTTTCTGGAAAAAATGGTATTAGATTGTGGCTGGTTTTTTCAAAATTTTACAAGAATGTCTGCAACAGATTTTGAAGAATTACTACAAATGGTCGCACCGATTATAAGCAAAAGAGACACCAATATGAGAGAAACTGTTTCGGCAAAAATAAGAGTTGCAATTTGTTTACGATTTTTGGCATCAGGTGATTCGTACAGGAGTTTAATGTACACTCATGGACTTTAAAGACGCCCAGGTCTTTACAACTCCTGTCCACTACTTTACCGGTCGACTATATTAATCCGACCGACCTAAAATTATTTACGACGGGTACTCTTGCAACCTTTCCAATAATTATCTGCACATGTTTGTATATATTCATGCTAATACTGCTTTACACGCCGTGTGCGCAGATCGGGTTTGCCAGGAAAAAGGTTTTATTTTTCATTTTTCTGCTTGCCCTAAAACGTAATAAATATTACGAAAATAATAAATTCCCATTAATAACTGAAAAAGTTAGGATATTTATCTTTTTACTTTAACAAAATGTCTATCATGTCAGCTAGGAATTGGCGGTATTATGATACCTTACCACGTTTTCATTTACAATATCTTTGTTTTATGAAAATGTTTGCAGGTTCTTGAAATTTTTAAATTGAAGTTAAAAAATGAAAACCTGGTTTTAAGAGAGTTTATTTTAAATTATTTTATTCTACGTAACTATTACCCCTTTTACATTTACAGTAATTGAAGAGTAACCTCGAACTGGTCTAAGTGCCAATTTTGTGTTAAATGGTTTTTTTTTTTGTTAAATCTGATCCAAATTTTGTTTTTAGTTTTTGGAATTGACTCTATTTACACTTATACCATTAAAAAGTTAGGTACACTCTTTAATTAAATTGATATTACTTTACTGAAACAGTTTACGTGTATTTACTAACGGAATTTTTGAGTATTGCCATATTTTGTGACAGTGTAAATGATTTTATTTTATTGTTGTTAACGGAGATTAATATTTTCTATGGCGGTTTTGGAATTTTTAGGACAACCAGTTCTTTTAATAATGATTTTTTTGAAAAGAGAAAAATTGAAACGTTTTTCCTATAGTGAACTCGATCCATGGATATGGTGTATATTGGATTCTATACAGTGTGGTGATAAAGTAACGCACCAACCGAAAAAACACCCTTAGGGTTGACTTTTTATTTTTGGCCGGTAAAACCGTCGGTTTTTCCCACTGTACGCCGATAGGAGACTGATTACCTGTTCTCTGAACCAGAATTGCGAATTGTTACCTGCCAGATATTTTACAATCCCTATAAAGTATTGAGCATTGTTTAAATTATCCTATATAGTTCTCACTACAACAAAATTAGAAACTTTTGTGTAAACACTTTCGGAGAAGAATTAAAATCGTAAGGGTGCCCAATACTTTTGGCCTAGGCTGTAATTGTGTTAAGACAGATTATCTTAGTATATATAACGAGATGAAAAATTTTATAATTTAGTTTAGTTATAATATATTTAATCACAATTTTATAAAATTCTGATCGTAGAGAGTCGCTGTTTAAGCTATTCACAATTTTATAGTTGTAAAAAATTATAGTAAAATTAAAATTCTAAAGATTGTTAATCTGAAAACTTAAAAAATTACTACACTTTTGCGAAATCTGTATAATATAGAATCCAATATACAATGTGTCCACGGATCTAGTTCACTATAAGAAGACCCTTTAATTTTTCACTTTTCGAAAAAAAAACATTCTTTATAAAAAGTCTAAAAAATTCCAAAAACCGCTATAGAAAATATTAAATTTCCATTAATAACAATGAAATAAAATCATATTTACACTTTCACATAATATGACAATGTTCAAAAATTGCGTAAATTCACGTAAACTGTTTAAGTCAAATAATATCAGAAAGTAACGAAATCAAATCATATATAAAGGCACAAGCAAATTACACCTTAATATTGCAGTTCCAAAAACTAAAAACAAAATTTGGATCAGATTTAACAAAAAAAAAAAAAAAACAATTTAACACAAAATTGGCACTTAGACCAGTTTGAAGTTACTCTTCAATTACTGTAAATGTAAAAGGGGTAATAGTTACGTAGAATAAAATAATTTAAAATAAACTCTCTTAAAAACAGGATTTCATTGTTTAATTTCAATTTTAAAATTTTAAGAACTTGCAAACATTTTCATAAAACAAAGATATTGTGAATGAAAACGTGGTAAGGTATCAAATTCATAATACCGCCAATTCCTAGCTGACATGATTAAATATCCTAACTTTTTCAGTTATTAATGGGAATCTATTATTTTCGTAATATTTATTACGTTTTAGGGCAAGCAGAAAAATGAAAAATAAAACGTTTTTCCTATAGTAAACCCGATCTGCGGACACGGTGTGTAAAGCAGTATTATATTGAAGCATGAATACATACAAACACGTGTAGGTAATTATTGGAAATGCTGCAAGAGTACCCGTCGTAAATAATTTTAGGTCGGTCGGATTAATATAGTCGACCGGTAAAGTAGTGGACAGAGGTTGTAAAGCCCTAGGCGTCTTTAAAGTCCATGAGTGTACACCTTTAGAATTTCTGATTCATTAATTTCACTTATAATACCCGAAGTGTGCAGTGCTATAAACGCAGTATTAAAAGGATATGTTAAGGTACCTAAACACTCAATACATTTAAAAAAATATAACATTAAGTTTTATTCATTAAAATAAAAAAAAAACATAAATGTAACGTTTCATGACTTTAATTTAAGAAATTCTATTACAAAGAATAGCTAATCGCGGGGAAAATATTTACATTTCGGTTTGAAAATGTAAAAACTCATGTACTGGCGAAAGAAAGTTTATTCTGTTAGACTCTGGAAGCTGCAAGATTGAGGTGCTGGGTGTATTAACATTGGTAGCTTCAAATGTAGAATGTGATTTGGTTTCTCAATTTGCAAGCTATTACTTCTCCGAAGTGTGAAAACTCATCCGTTTATTTAAATGATCTTTGACTGATCTTTTGGTGTTGATGATGCAGATTTAGGAAAGCTGGACATTAAATTTTGACTTTCATTACCATCAACCTTCAGTTATCTAGAAAATATAATAGAAACTTATCAAAGAAATTATCGTTTTAGGTTCCTTCACCAGAAGACTACCTGTTGCGCAAGATTTTGAAAATCAATGCAACTTCCCGCATTGTATTGGGGCTCTAGACGGGAAGCACGTGTTATTGCAGTGCCCTGCAAATACTGGGAGTTCCTTTTATAATTACAAAGGGACCTTTAGCATTATTTTAATGGCGATTGTTGATGCAAATTATAAATTCATATACGCACATGCAGGATGTCAAGGACATCTGTCAGATGGTGGTATTTTCCACAGTACTTCTTTCTATACAAAGTTGATCAATGACAAATTAAACCTACCAAAACCAAAAAACCTTAAGGGCAGAAACTTGAAAATGCCTTACACGTTAGTTGCAGATGATGCATTTGCTTTGACACCCAATATTATGAAACCATTTCCCAATAATGTATCTAAAGGATCCCCAAGAAGAATATTTAATTATAGACTTTCGAGAGCTAGGCGAATTGTAGAGAACGGTGTTCAGGATCTTTCGAAAACCCATATTACTTAAACCAGACACAGTCAAACGCTTGTAATAACTTGCATTCATTTACATAATTTTTTGAGAAAAAATTTTGTCTCGAGAAGAAAATGCCAGGAACATTTCACTGCGATAATGTGAATACGGGAGAAGTAATACGAGGTACATGGAGAAGAGATACTGAAGGTGACGCCGGTTTGCTAGATTTGAGGAGAATTCCACGAAAAGCAGGGTATGATGCCAACTTTGTAAGAGAAGAATTCATGAATTGTTTTGTATCAAACGAAGGCAGTGTACCATCGCAGGATAAGTTTGCGAATAAATGATACATAAGTAAGCCTGTAATATAAAAACATGTTGACACGGCACGTGAATCACGATGAATCACGTACACAGATTTTCCACACACGAAAATATTAGGATTGATTTTTTTGTATAGATTATGTAGAGACGCGCACGTCGGACGGAGGTTGGAAACTGGCTTTTCATCCCCTTTTGTCCCCAATTCTTTTAGCAATCCGTACAATATTGAATTTCGATTTCTTTGTTAGTAGCGCCCTGGTTTTAGCATAGAAAGCCAGAAATCGATTTCCAAATCGTTTTCCCCGAATAGCTCGAATAGTGTCTACTAATATTTGTTTTTGGAATTGTCGAAAACTGTTCACTCCTTATCTCTTTTATGTTTTCTTAAAAGTCATTTCTTATTATCGTTTAAATAAAGAATCCAACTTTACATTACAAAGTATAATCAAACAAAAAAGTAATTACAAACGAAATAATATATGAATTAAATTAATAAGTAAAATTTGACAATTAATATAAATTTAAAGCTACAGTATGAAAGAGAGAAGGAACGATTAACAAAAATCAGTTTATACCTAAGAACATTTGTTAGATCTTTGTTATTTAAACTCACCCTCGCCGATCGTGGATGCTTCTTAGGTACACCTTTAAATTAAAATAAATTTGGAAAATTGACTGATTAAAAAAAAGAATTTAAAACTTTATGACTCGTGACGCACAAACTAAATTACATTCGGAATCGAAGAAGCACTTTTCTAGATGACAGGAGTTCGTGCCAACTGTCGTGACAAACCCTCTCGGGCAACTGTCTTGTCGAACTCCCCTTGTGATCTGAAAAGCTACCTATTTATTGGGATCAAATGACCTCCTTTTGGTCTACGTCAGCTTTGGTAATGAGATAAACCTTGATGGCTAATTCTAATTTTTCTAGCATCAAGATTCGATCAAGGCTCTTCTGCATGATTCATCCTCCTTACATAATTATTTCTTTTATCGGCGATGTTCCAGCGATATGAATGCCCTTGATCTAATTTCTCGGTACATACATCGCAAGCTTGACGAATGCTTTCGTTGCATAACGCTGCACGTGTTTTGTATTCTTCATGAGTCATAATACGAATTCCAACTTAATAATATATCCGAATTAAATAAGCATACTAAATTATGAAAATAATTATCCTAAGAATCTGGATTCTTACAATTACTTTTTATATTCTATGAATGTCTGTAATATGAAGAATAATCTCATCCACGTTAGGGGTTGACAACATTATTCAACTTAACATTCTCCCCATCAAGACGTAAAAAGATTTTGACTACCGAGATTTTTGCATGTCGAAAATCTGTGATTGTGGTACACGTTAGTGATACATACCTCATGTAAACCCGGCTTAATTAGTCAAAAAAATAATGATTAATTACTTACGTCGGTTTCGTTATCATCTTCATTTTCAATATTTTAATCGACAGCCTTATCTTGAAAATTTTCAGTTTCTGTTCCGCCTGGGTGAGCGTCACCGTCCAAAATAAACAACAAGCTACTGTACGCGAACCAATTGCTTTTGTAAACGTCACATGGTCCACTACCACTTTTCTTTGTAATTATTTTTGCATGTTCCTTGTGAAAATAAGATCGTAGACTTTTGATTTTATTTAATATAATATTGGAAGTTATGTTGTACTTTTCTTGTAATTCTCGTAGAGCATCGCCCCTCACCATTCTATTTTTATAATTTATATCAGCGGAACTCCATTAACATGGATGTTGTCTATATGCCTCAATGAAATTTAATGTTTTTTCTTATTCCACTCCATGATGTCTGTGACTTTTGAGTGCGACAAATGCAAAGGTGTGGTTAATAAAAACGCAGAGATAACGCAAAGGATTCCCATCAAACTTAGGACTCAATCGCGTCACCTTGCCTTTAAAAAAAGCTTCGCTGTAAATTAATGCAAACAAGCTGGCATATTGTATTACAAAAGCATGTTCACATCAAGATACATGTAATACCGCAACATCTAAAGATGGCTAAAAAGGGAACTCCTGCTATGCCCATCACATCCGATCTTGCTTGCGTCACCTTGCCTCTCAGGAAATACTGTGTTGCGTTATAAAATCACGCAAGCAGCCAAGCATGCATTTTATTGCGTTATAAACGCATGCATCATGATGCAAGAAAAGAGGAATCGTGTAAAGCTACCTTTAGAGGCAGCAAAATGATGCGACGTGATGCGCTGCCGTGTGAGAATTG
The DNA here is from genome assembly GCA_036172665.1 of Prosopocoilus inquinatus. Lineage (NCBI taxonomy): Eukaryota > Metazoa > Arthropoda > Insecta > Coleoptera > Lucanidae > Prosopocoilus > Prosopocoilus inquinatus. Next base: position 52,484,091 of record CM069870.1, read on the forward strand.
AGCCTCAATATCAACTCTCTGGATCACTAGTATCCGATATTTTATTTAAGTGAGTACCACTTTGATAAAACAAAACCTTAAACAAATGCTTACTTTTTATTCATCAGGCTCAAGATGTAACGGTAAAACGCTTTTCCCATTGCATTTTTCCCGTTGTTTAATCAAAGCAAAAATGGCCCAACAAATATTTGAAGTAAAAGACAAGTAGGAAGCCAAAACGGCGATCGCGGATGCGCTGTTGCTGAAACCGCTGAATCCGATGGATTTTGACTGTAACAAGTCTTACTGATGAGATTTATTATTTGTATAATGTCTGTATACTTATATCACAGTCGTGTCAGACCATTATTTCTATTCACAATGAATAGAGAATTACAACTTATCTTGTAGATGTCGTGCACTTCTTCAGCGTTGCTACCTTTGCAACAAGTGACCACGGTATCATATGCGGGTGTACGATACCACCCTCCGGCCAATGCCACTGCCAACAGGACGATAATCTGCTTCCAAAGTAACTCCATAACTACCACGTTACATTTGATTTTCTCATTGGCCGTTCCGGTTGGGTAGGCTTCGCTTTGTGCATGCGTGTTGAGAGCATTTCAGGTGTAGTCAGGGTTGCCTCTCCCGATGATGAACTGGTACTAGTTTGGGCTTTGCTTTTCTTACCTTTGACGACGCGTAAGCAGATTGCTAAGCGTTGTGCACATTTTTAAACGCGTTGGCCCATATTCTTACCTCGTTTTTAATTTAGCAACGCCATGAGTAAATTCTCCCTCACTCTCTTACTCATAAAATTCGCATAAAGCTATATCGTTTTTGTTTATTTTAATCACGGCTTTAGTTAGAGACGACTCTAATCACGAGATGAAAATACGGCCCAATGTGTGCTAACGATTTTTCTGGATCGTTGTTGATGGATCTGTAAACCTGCCGATGTATTTAGATTCCAGCCACTATGTTGTTGTGTCCCATTAGACATGCGAATCGCTTTTCGGCATTGAGGAACGTACGATTCTATATATATTATATTTCTGGCTTATGTTTTACGCCATGTTGGTTTTCCATTCTGCTTTCTGATCGCTTCCACATGCATTTACCGCTCGCTTTCTTCCTCGTAGCAAGCAGTCCCTGGCAGATTTTTACTGGCAGATTCGATACAGGGAGGCTACCACGCTCTTAACCCTGCGAACTTTGCTTAAGCTTTGAAAGACGTCAGCTTTTCCTTGTACATTGTTGCTAGGGAGGAAAAGAATGAGTTTGAACCGTGCCCGTTTCCGGGTTGACATGGCATCTTTTCGACGATTCACCGAAGAAATTTGAGTAAGATACGTCAACTTTTCTTTACTCATCTTCGAAAAGCTGTCGTGTGTCAGCGTTCCAAAGGCGTCTTTTGAGCCATTGGTGGAATTTCCCCACTAGACACCGGGGAATTAATCGGGAGAGTTGATTAGCTTGTTTCTCAGCATAGTCAAGTGAATTTATATACCTTTTAAGTAATCGAGATTGTATTATACGCTCTTTTCTCACTGTTGTGCCATAATAAACATTTTATTTTTGACCGAACTTAACTCCTAGTTTTCTTTTTTTTTTTTGGTACAAGTACTTTTGGGAGTGGACCTCTTTTTTGGTGTATACTAACCGAGAAGCGGGTCCTGGGAAGTTGTACCTTAGAATGGAAGTTATGGAGAAAGCTCCACTTCACAAAAGTCAAGTCGGCATGAAGCTGGCAGATCGACAGTGACTACCCTGCATTAGCTAGCAGGAATCATTCAGAAAACTCTGGACGAAAAAGAAACAGCTATCTGCTTCCTAGACATTTTAGGTGCGTTTGATAATACGTCGCATGGCGCGATCAAACAAGCACTTGAAATAAGGGGGGTGAGCAAAACAGTAACTCGATGGATAAGCGAGGTGCTCACCAGAAAGACAGCTGAGACGACAGTAGGTGAACAAACGATGAAAATCACAAGTGAAACAACTCAAGGCGGCGTTTGCTCGCCTTTGATGTGGAGCCTGGTAACAGAAGAACTGCTTCACAGGTTGACAGCTCTCGGCGTACACTGTATAGGATACGCCGACGACATTGTCATAATAGCAAAAGGCAAGTTTGAGGGTACCCTTTGCGATCTAGTACAAATAAGCCTTAATATCACTAATGAATGATGTAAATCAGTGAGGCTGAGCATCAACCCAGCAAAAACCGCGAATGTACTTTTGACAAAAAAGAGAAAAATTTCGAACATGACAAGACATCAGACACATGAAAGGCCCAATTTCTGCACCTCCTGATAAATCTATCAGCAAGGTAATATCCCTGGAAATCATCGTGTCGATAATAATTTCCTAGGATATTACATGGCAGATAAACTTATCAAGATGTGAAAAAATCGAACCTAAGGGTCAGTATTTTCCATGGAGGTTAACTACTGGAGGAGTAAATAGCGAGCAGAAAACGAGCTGATTCTCGGACGCGCGCTTCCCTCTCTTGTATGGCAAAAGTAAAGAGCGCCAGAGAACACAACATGTATGTGAAAAAGTGCGTATCCGCCAGTGGCTTGGACAAAGGATAGATAACGTCGGTAACACAGCTAGCTTTTATCTAATCTAGTGGATTGTGCTTCCCAAGAACGATCATGACTTGGTCATATCCGTGCTCGGCCGAAGTGCTGGAGGCGTATGCATATAGTCAGGTTGCAAGGTATGCTGATATCCACCTAGGACTTGTCTTTATGCATGCGAAGTACGAAGATGGACCTTCACCGTGAGTTCCTCCTCTAACAGGGAGCAGAAGAGCCCCAGTGAGTAGAAACAATTGTTACTCTTGAACATCGGACGTAAACACTGCATGGTTGTTACATGAACGGCTGCTTTAACAGGATGCTTACCACCCCTATGCGTATTGAAGGGAGATAGACAGAGTTGTTTGACGTATAATATCTCTGATTTATGCAGGGTGTTGAAAAATTCGTTTGAGAAATTTCTAGGGCAAGTAAAGGAGGCCAAAATAAGACTTTTCTGTTATAGAACATAGGGCTGGAAATTAATAATTACTTTTTAACACTTTAAAAGACTTAATATTGCAGAATACTGAAGAAATTATTGACGTACCAAAACAAGTAATTACATGAATAATTTTTTTGTTGTACAGGGTATCGTAAAAATTCTCGGAATTTGTTTACACATAATGTTTTGATATTTTTTGAGAATTTTAAATCCTAAAAACTGGTATTGAATTTTCTGTCAAATATTAATCTAGAATTTGTTTGTTTAATTCTTGTTAATTTGAGCTAAGAGAACTGTGAATCATCAAAATAAACAAGAGATAGGAATGAAGGTGATTGACATTGTTCGGGGCCAATTGAAGGACTCAATATCGAAAGAAAAAAATAGTAGAAAAAAACAGTTTCCTGCAATTACACTTTCTGAAGATGGTATCGATCAAGGATGAATATACAGATAAAAAAAGCGATCGCATGATGTCGCTCTTTTATCTGTTTTACAGATAACGTTTAAAAAAATTGAAAAAATTGAAAGATTTCATATTTAATAACCTTAAGGCTTGGATAAAATTTATTAATTCGTCTTTAATCAATACCATTTTGAGAAAGAATAATTACAGAAAACTGTTTTTTGTCTATTTTTTGCTTTCAACTGTAGTTTATTCGACACCAGTATCAAAACGAAATGGAACTGATCTAATGTTGAAGCCGCTGGCAAGATATGAGCGAATCTTGGAATTTTTGAACGAACAAGATAGTTATTTATACATCGTTGTCAGATGTGTGTTAAGAGTTAACTTAAGAGCAACACTTTTGAACATACGTTGTAAAATTATTTGAAATGCACTGAAAAAATTATTCATTTAATTATTTTGTGTTAGAATGTTAATAATTTTTTATTTCCACCTTCTTAGTAAATGATATTTTACAGGATAATTTAATTATTTATGGTAACCAAGTAAATGATAAGTTACGGAAACAGACCTGTAAAATTTTACAGACTTGTAGACAAAGAGATTTTCTGTTTACATCACCATAACTACATCTAGCTACAGACAACGCCTAATAAAAAGAAAACGTTTTCACAAAAAACTCACTGGATTATGGGGCTCACCCCGTGTCATTTCGCAATATTAAGTAGCTTTTACAGATCGTGGTTCGCGATTCAAATAGTCTCCCTGAATGACTGTTCCACAGTGTCGTAGACTACAGATTTCTTAAAATCGGTCGTTCGAACAATGTCGATCATCTTCATTATCATCTTGTGTAATTGTGACTCGTTCATTTTGATGATTCACAATTGTCCTAACTCAAAAGAAAAACAAAGAATTAAACAATCACTTTCTAGATTAAAATTTGAGGAAAAGTTCAATATAATTAGCATTTTTTAGAATTTAAAATTCAGAAAAAACATCAAAAGAAAAAATAAATTCAGACTTTTACGACACCCTGTATAATAAAAAAATTAATTTTAAAAGGGGCCAAACTATTTTTAATACGTATAAAATATAAATTATTTAAATATCGTTGTTAATGTTAATACTCGTATATGTCGAATTTTAACAATTATTAGACCAAGAAAATACGCCCACTTAAACGACGCAATGAACTTAAAACAATGTACTAAAAAGAGATATTAAAACTCATTTCAATTTTTATTAATTTATATGTAAACATTGCTGTAATTTACCAATTAGTTCATGAGAGTTGCCGCTAGAGACCCAAGCTCTGAACAGATCGTTGCCAGATGCAAAATTTCTCTTTCCAGCGATAAATTATACTGCTTTCTGTAAGTAAGAATTCCCCAGATTTAAACAAAAATTCCTAAACTTGTCAACGCGGGTGTATCTCTGGTAGTGTGCATATTTGGGTTCAAATTTGAAAATGCAGGCAGGGTTCGATTAGCCTAAAAATTTAATGAGTACAGAATTCATGCTTGTTGCTTGTATTTGGCATACGTAAGTTTGATCGTGTATCTCATAAATTAAAAGGTGCTGGGTGGTTAAATATGCTAAAGAGAAGAACCTTGCTTAGCGATTTCCTGTACACTACAGGATTACCACGGACCAAGTCCCTCTATATCTTTTCTGAAAAATTAAATTTCGAGAAACTGTCAAATGATATCATTTAACAGATAAAATAGCGACATCTTACTATCGCTTTTTGACCTGACATTGCAGTAGGATAGACAAAATTTTTCTAAAAAGATATCATTTAAGTTGAGCGTCGTTGTACATAAGATTCAAAAGAACTCTAATTCCACCTATACGTGGGCTGCTGGAAAATTTTCTGGAATCTAATAAGTCTAGAATTGTTAGCGTTTATCAACTGTCATATTTGAAAAATTTGACGTTTTTCGCCTATAATTCTATTGACAGTTCCTATCTAAGTGAACTAGTTTTGTTTGTACAGCATTTGAGAAAAAGTAATTTTGTGTAAACATGGAAATCTCGCGGGAAAATTTTCGTGCCATGATTTTTTACGATTTCAAATGTGGTCTAACGCCGAAACAATGCCTCGATGGGCTTCATTTGGCTTCTGGAGATGAAGCACCATCAATGAGCAGTGTTTATAATTGGTTTGCCGAACTCCAGCGCGAACGTACCTCTCTCAGTGACGAATTTCGTGAAGGTCGTCCATCAACATCTGTTGTTGCCATTAATGTAGATGCTGTGCGTGAAATGGTTGAGCGAGATCGACATGTGACATACCGTGAGATTCAAGCATCCTTACGCATTGACATGAAAGCAATACACCAGATTTTGCATGATCATTTGAACGTACGAAAGCTTTGCAGTCGTTGGATCCTACAAAACTTAACCGAAGCGCAAAAGTAGGGTCGTGTCAAATGGTGCGAAGAAATGCTCAAGAAATTCAATGGAGGTCGTTCAAATTTAGTTTATAACATCGTTACTGGTGACGAAACGTGGATCTATTCGTACGAGCCAGAAAGTAAACAACAATCTACCGTTTGGATATTTCAAAATGAACCAAAACCAAGAAAAGTTGTCCGTTCACGCAGTGCTGCGATGCAAATGATTGCTTGTTTCTTTGGTTTAACTGGACATGTAGCAACCGTGGCTTTAGAGGATCGAAAAACCGTGAATGCTGATTGGTATACTACAATTTGTTTGCCGGAAGTCATCGATCAAATAAGAAGAAACAGTCGAAATCGACGAATTATTCTCCATCATGACAACGCCAGCTTTCACTCAGCCCGTCAACAGTTGACTTTTTGTCCAACAAAAATGTTGAATTAATGACTCATTGTCCATATTCACCTGATTTATCACCTAATGATTTCTTTTTGTTCCCAAATATCAAAAATAAAATGTGTGGTGAGCGATTTTCATCGGCTGAAGGAGCGGTTGAAACATTCCGGACACTGGTTTCTGAGGTACCATCTTTAGAGTGGACAACGTGCTTTAGAAATTGGTTCGAGCGTATGCAAAAGTGTATTGACGTCAAAGGCGAATACTTCGGAAAACAATGATACTGTTTACCAAATTTCAAATGCGTTTTTTCATACCGTTTCCAGAAACTTTTCCAGCAGCCCACGTATATAACACTACTTTCTGTATACATACTTTCACGTACTAGCAGATGTCCGCCTATATCTCTACCGGCTTCGCAATCTCTTAATCAATGATCCAAAGTAAATAGTTTCAACTAAAACTGAAATTAAATTAAATTACAACTGTAATAAAAAAAAAGATTTCGTCACAGTGACAGACTTGTTATTACTTATTACTTTATAAATGCACACTTAATTCAATTTTGTATCATTAAAATTAGGAATTTCTTTCTTGCTCTTAAATGTATCATTTATTTGTCTTCACAGTATTATTCTTTTTTGTAATTCTACTTTAGTTACTACAATGTAGCTAGTTTAAGTTAACATCTTAGACAATTGTGTAGTGTATTTATTTTCACTTTTTTTCTAGGTTTCGGCGGTAAAACATTATTCAGTCTTTGTGACTGTCCAATGGTGTTTTTCAATTACTTAAATATTGTACAGTATTACACGCTATTCTAGTTCTGAAATAAAGATATGTTATAATTATAATACAATTTCCAAGAAAATTATCTAGTAAATAAATTTATAAAGGGGTGGAAAGATCGGTCCTAAGAATTATATGTCTATAAGATAGTTCTATTTTATATGTGCTGTTATTTATTTGACTTGTATGTACTACGATGCTCAACTTAAATGATACTCCTGCATGTGAATAACACCCTTAAGTAATATTCAGCGTAAGGGCTATGAAACTGTCACAAGATGAGCATTTGAGCATCGTTATGCATCCATTGTATAACGGCTAAGTACCAAGAAAAAAATAAATTGTATTGTATTAAAAAAATAAAAGTTGTTACTAACTTATTTTTTCAATTCCAAGGAAAAAATGAAAACTGAAATTTTCAGTTTGCAATTTCTTTAAATCAATCCATTGTTAATTATAATGTAATCAAAGAACACTTACGAATAATTACTTCTAGTTAAACAAAATTGGGATTTTAAATGCATTTGACTTTTCAAAACGACGTTAAACATATTTACCTACAGATTTGCAATTTGCTTTCTGTACACAGCACGCACCATCACATCAATGTTTAACCATTTTATAAATTTCTACGATTTTATAACCGCGTTGATGAATCATGTCTTTCTCTATCAAATGTAAGGTCATTGATAATAAGTGTTAAACAGTACAAAACAAAAAAAAATAACCGTACTTTCCAGTGGCGAGAGCTAGATAGTGGCATGGGATATACCCACTTATATAAATAAACGTTTGCACAAGAAAAGAAACAAAAATGATGTTATTTTTTATTGTAAAAATGGTAGGTTTGATAACATTGCAAAAGTATTTATATTTTTTGACAGGACACAGAAACTGTTTCGATTTATTTTTTTTTGTTTTTATGTCGCCAACCGTTTCCGGCCGGTGTACGATCACGGCTAATAACAAATCAAGTATAGACAGAAAACGGGACTAAGTAGTGAAATACGGTGACAGTCCCATATACACGGGACGAATGGCAACCCTAGTTATAGACCAAACCTTAGCATGGTAGGGGAACATGACGGGGTATATCCCCTTTCTTCGCGATATTAGTTGCGCGCTTATTTCAGCAACCAATCACACAGGGACCTTTTTTGTAACTTCTATGTGATCACACTTGTTTGTTAATGGATTCATTGTTACCGTCGATGGGTGGGGGATACTACAAGCTGGCTCTTCTCGTATTTTATGCACAGGTTTGTTATAGACCAAATATAGTACTTCTCGTTTTAAAGGAATGCTCGGTCTTGTTTTAGTCGAGCTGGTAACAGTAGCAGTGGTAGTTTTCAAAAATATAAACCATAAAATTAAAAATCAATTTTCTGACGTCTACATTTCATTGTAATACCAACAAAAATGTCACCATAACAGGGCCTACTTTGAATCTAAAAAGAAAGTGAACAGCTAATAGTCATCACAACGTTCGGACCACCTCCGTCCGACTCAATAGGAAAATTTGTATCACTTTAAAGTATGGGTCAGGGGGTGTGAGAGACAAGGAAAAAGTAAAGTTGATTTCTCCAGTTTCAGATGGCGCTAGCCAAATCAAGAAATTCAAGTAACTTTATTTTCGATACGTTTATCAAATTAGTTTTTAATCCAGTCGCAAGAGCCGCTAAGATCATTGCCTGTAGTTCGTTGCCAAGCGACGATTGTTTTGAAAATGTCAAAATCTATGAAAATGTTATCAACAGATAAAATAGCGACATCTTACGATCGCTTTTTGACCTGTCATTGCAGTAGGATAGACAAATTGAAGCGGGATTTGCTCCTAATAAGAAAATGTTATCATTAAAAAAACAATGTCAGGTTAAAAAGCGATCGTAGGATGTCGCTGTTTTATCTGTTCTTTAAAAAAACGTTATCATTAAAAAAAATTATTTGCGGAATTTCTTCAAGATTTCGGTTTCTTACATTTATGGTTATTGGAGTTCGTTCCAAATGTTAGTTATGGTTTGGTTTTGCTGTTGCGTTTCACTTTACCTATTAAAAAAATATGTGGATTTCCAATTAAGCAAGAAGCAAGTAGTGTCATTTTCGCAATTAATAAATAATTTTAGAAAATATGAAAATTTTTACAGTTTTTATGCAATTTTTGGCGAAACAGAGGCGTTAAAGTATTGTGGAAAGCTTATCCAGTTTGCGACATACCTACATTTTGACAATTGTGATAGACAACCAGAAGAACTACAGATATATTAATTCTGAATGCTAGACCGACAGAAAGTTTACCAAACGTTAAAGCTGACTACCAGAAATAGCGATGTGCCTCATGTAATTATTTTTTAAATACATCTCTTTGCGTATTGCGCTTATTTAGCTATGTTTACTTGAAAATATACTTACATTATTTAACATTGTACTTACATTTTTGATAATTATGGTAAAATTTCAAAATGCGTTCGTATTAAATTATATCGTGTAACTATTTTACAACGAATTCGAATATGCCGCGTTTTGTTAAATATACCAATTCAAATATCCCGCGCTTTTCTAAAAAATTAAATTTCTTCTTGATCACAAGAGACTTGACTTCTCTTGTGATCAAGAGGCATCTACTGAAGATGGCAGAGTAGCTGCCGAAATACGTATACAGTTTTTAAACAAACTTTTCGTGGTTAGGAGGTTAAATCCAATTTCTTTGTACTAGAAACCACAGTCTCCAATACTTTTTAATAGGTTTATTTAAATATAAAAAATACGTAAGTACTACAATACTATGATTGAAGTTTGTTCTTGTTCGATGAAAATTGTAAGTACAAAGTTTTTTTAATCTCAAACCGGACAGAAAAATGAAGAGAACACACTCAACTATAGATTTATAGCTGACGAAGCTATAAATCTATAGCGAAACGTTGAGTGTGTTCTCTTCATTTTTCGGTCCGGTTTGAGATTAAAAAAACTTTATACTTACAATACTATGGTTGTACTCTGAGATACTACCACTAATTACTAATGTATCTAAAGCACACTTCTTATTTAATAACATATATGTTTGTATAACATGTCCGTGTGTGTTTCAAATACAGCTTAAGGCACGTACATGTATCACAAGTGCAACAAATCAAGATTAATAGTAATTATAAAGTACCTTAAATGTTCATTCTTGCTTCCAGAAATCGAGCGCAGCCGCCACGGTCATATTTTCTGGCACTAGAAACAACGTCTTCAAGAATATCCTTCGCACCTTTATCAAGCAACAACTTTATTATATTAACATTGCAATTTATCCATGCTTTCATTAGAGCTGTCTGGTGACTACTATCCCGAATCTCTAAATTTGCACCTTTTTCTAAGAGAGCCTTTATATTTACAATATGACCGTTTTCTGTCGCTAAAATCAATGCGGTCTTTTTATCATCATTGGCAACATTGACATCTGCTCCTTCATCAATCAGTAACTTTAATATTTTAGTGTGTCCTAGTGCGGTTGCCTTTATTAAAGCCGTTTCCTGCCGCTCGTCTTTTGCATCGATGTCAGCACCTGCCTTCAGGAGAGCTTTTACATCTTCAGTATGACCGTTTTCTGCCGCTAAAATCAGAGCGGTCCTGTTACCATTATCAGCAGCATTGACATCTCCTCCTACTTCAATCAGTAACTTTAATATTTCGGTGTGTCCTCTTGCGGCTGCCTTCATTAAAGCTGTTTCCTGCTTCCAGTCTTTTGAATCGATGTCAGCACCTGCCTTCAAGAGGGCTTTTACATTTTCAATGTAACCGGTATTTGCCGCTAAAATCAGTGCGGTCTCGTTACTATTATCGGCAACATTGACATCTCCTCCTACTTCAATCAGTAACTTTAATATTTCAATGTGTCCTCTTTCGGCTGCCCTTATTAAAGCTGTCCTATATTGATCGTCTTTTGCATCGCTGTCAGCACCTTCCATCAATAGAGCTTTTACATTTTCAATACAACCGCTTTCTGTCGCTAAAATCAGTGCGGTCTTTCTTTTATGATCGGTAACATCAACATTTGCGCCTTTTTCAATCAGGAACTTTAATATTTCAGTGTGTCCTCTTGCAGCTGCCGTCATTAAAGCTGTTCTATGTTGATCGTCTTTTGCATCGACGTCGGCACCTGCCACCAATAGAACTTTTACATTTTCAATATAACCGCTTTCTGCCGCTGAAATCAGTGCGGTCTTTTCATTACGATCTGCAACACCTACATCTGCGCCTTTATCAATCAGAAACTTTAATATTTCCGTGTGTTCGCTCGCGGCTGTCACCATTAAAGCTGTTTCCCGCCATAGATCCTTTGCATTAATGTCAACATTTGCCATTAAAAGAGCTTTTACGTTTTCAATGTAACCGTTTTCTGTCGCTAAAATCAGTGCGTTTTTTCCATTACGATCTGTAACATTGACATCTGCGCCTTTTTCAATCAGAAACTTTAATATTTCAGTGTGTCCTCTTGCAGCTGCCTTTAATAAAGCCGTTTCCTGCCTCTGGTCTTTTGAATCTACGTCAGCACCTGCCTTCAACAGCGCTTTTACGTTTTCAATATAACCACTTTCTGCTGCTAAAATCAGTGCGGTGTTTTTATCATGATTGGCAACATTGGCACCTGCGCCTTTTTCTATTGGTAACAAGACCTAAAAAGAAATGAATCAGATTTTTCTACTCCAAAAAATTGTGCATTTTGCTTTTGTTATAAGTTTGTAAGATAGTTGATATTGAACTTTTAATAAACTTATTGCAACCTACTGACTTTCATGTTGTTCTTAAAGTATCACTTAGTTTAATTCAAATTACTTACTACCAAAAACTAGAAAGTAAACGTTTTTCCGTTTTGTTAAAACACGCACGCAAAAGATTGACGAATTTCTAAACATTTCAGCCACAATTTAATTAATGGAACAATTGTTTTTTAATTGTTTAGAAATTGAAGGTATTCGCTTTTAAAACGTTTTTAACCAATAAAATCTCAAGAAAAGAGTTTTTAAAGTTTACACGGACAATATTAAAATTGAAAAGAGCTCTCAACGTTTCCATAAGGAAATCGATAACGATTGATAACTTCGTCACTCCCGACATCGATAGTGAAACGTCGAGTGCTCTTTCCAATTTTAATAGTGAACATCTTTTCTGAATTTATGAACAATTTCTAAAAATCTGTTCAGTTAATTAAATTGTGGCTGAAAAGTTTAGAAATTCGCCAATCTTTTGCGTGCGTGCCTCGTCAGGAGTGACGATGCTATCAATCGATAGTGAAATATTTCCAATTTTAATAGTGTCCGGTTAAAGATTAAAAACTGTTTTCTTACAATTTTCGTCGGACAAGAGTCGAAGCTTTATTATAACCGTTACCTTACACAGAAGAACTTACCTCAGGATCTTGCACTCTTTTAGCCCAGTTCGAAAATTGGGAAGAATTATTTACGGGCAAATTGTTTGGTTTCTGAAATTATATTAATACCGAAAAATGTTGCATGCAACTAAGCAGAATTACCTGAAATCTGTCGAGTTTGCCTGGCGCATTCGTAAACTCTTTGAATCTTGTTTCCACACTGTAGAGTTTCTTTTCCATTTGTGCCATTAATTTTTCCTGTTTCTAGGATCAGAAAATATTATGTAATAAAATGTTTTTTATTCTTTTATTTGCTTCTTTAATTTTTCAGCAAGAAATTTTCTTACTTTAATAAATCTAGTTCACTATTCATTTTATTAATTCGAGAATCAAAGATTTGAAATTAGTGTTTGTTGCTTTTAAAATATTAAAAATCATATCAACCCAATCAACAAAAGTTTCCATGAATACTGGAGGCTTCAGCGTTTTGTCAAAATTCCGTTACAGCCGTGACGCTCAAGCAAATCTATTTTAAGCGCCCGCTGCCCCATCTTGCGTCATATAATGTTATCGAACGTTTCTCGTCCATTCCAGCATGTTGCGGACAGCGGAGATTTGCTATAAATGCCGTAAAGGTCCGCTAGGAGTTCAGTTATTAAGTTAGCAAGCGAAGGGTTCGTACCTCGAATAAATAGAAAGTACATTTTGTAGAAGTATTTTTTTGATAGACAAGCTCATTACTATTGTGTTGTTAATTGTGTAAAGCGACAGCTTGTAATTAAAGTGTTCTGAAATTTAACGACTATAATTTGTGAACCCCCAAATTAGTAACAATACATACCATCGTAATAATAAAAACCAACTACACCGAAGTGAAATAGACGCTTCCATTTTCAAAAATTTTAGTTGTGTAACGTTAATTTTGACAATGTTTATCACCTATGTATTTGCCAACCTATAAATTGCCATCTATTTCATTTGCGAGTAAAACGGGCATTATTACAGGACGTTATACTGATTTAGTTACAATTGAGAATTGCTCGAAAGCTGATTTTCTTGCAATCGCGTTTGAATTATTGCCTTCTGAATTACACTTATGTGCGGCATTTTTATTTGGTTTGTCAAAATGACTAACATCAAAATAACAAAAGTTCGCTTCAATCAACAATTATTTTGAGTGTAGTCTGTTTTTAATTCAAATATTAAATGTTGATTAATGAAATGCAGTTATTTAATACAGACGAGTAGGTATTGTATATATATTACGTGCACAGTGTTGTTAAAGATATACTTCTAATAGTATCTAGATACAGATACTTTCCCAAATATGTATCTAAATGCAGATACAGATACTTTTCCGGAAAATATCTAGATAGAGATACAGATACAAAAAAAAGTATCTGCAGTTTATCAAGATACTTGCAAGTGTAAAATTCAATAACCTATGCAGTAGTGGAGATACAGTATTATTTGCGATCCAAATCGACTTTTTTTGTGAAAATTGACGTTTGAAGTTTTCCTATGAAAATGTGAATAATATACACACTAAAATCTGTGATAATTTTCACAATTTTTTTCAGCAGTATGTCTTTTTAAATAGAAAATTTATCTTTGTAATTAAGTTGATCAATAAGCTGATAAGTAATTACCTGGTTTTGTATGATACCAAGTCAAGTCAACGTAAAATATAAAGTTATCAACAGAAATGACTCTACTTCCGTATCAGACAAGTTAAATGTCAAATGAATCTAGGATCCTTAGTTGCAACCTTGTTGTAGCTAAGAGAGCGTTCCCATAATCAAGAAAAGTTGATAAAATCAACAAAACAGTCTTTTCCTTTTGGTTTTCTCCATTTGTCAGTTATCTTTCCGAATTTTTAAAATGATTTTCGAGTTTCTGAACTATCAAATCGCATTTTAAACAGAACAGACATTTGACAAACCGGAAAACATAATTAACAAGAGGGGAAAATCAAAAGAAAGAGACTGTAAAATCGGAGGTTGCATTTCCGCCAAGGTCTGCTGTTTTTATGGAAGTTCAAAATGTATCTAAAATGTATCTTAGTATCTCAAATGAATAGATACAATGTAATTGTATCTAAATGCAGATACAGTTACATTTTTTTAGTAGTATCTGAGATATTTATATAAAAAGTATTTAGATACTGTATCTAGATACTGTCTCTAGATACTTGCATCTAGATACATAACAACACTGGACGTGCACGTTTTCTTTCATGAATTGAACTGTATCTAATGGATATTAACTTATTGAGACTTTTTTATTTACTTATTTCTAAATCACTGTCTCCTTTATTATTCTTAGGAACCTCCGTTTTATTCCTATGGAAACAATTATCCTTACAATTATTACCAAGGGAATTAAATGAAGCTTAAAGTTAAACTATGGGGGAAAAACTGTGGTGGCCTTATAGTCGTTTGCACCACGTCTAGTTAAAAATTAAACCAGGTTTAACAGTAAACCCAGTTTGCACCACGGCTTAAACCGTAGTTAAAAACTCGCTAAACCAACTCAATTTAATCCGCCTTCCGTGATGGTTTCACGTTGAGTTGTTTAGCGAGTTTTTAACTACGGTTTAAGCCGCGGTGCAAACTAGGTTTACTGTTAAACCTGACTTAATTTTTAACTAGACATGGTGCAAACGGCCATTAGTGTAACATAAATTTAAAAGAACGAAAAAAATAATCAGATTTGAGATAAGATAAAAGGAAAGTAAAAGAAAGAACCGTCTGAAAGAATTCACAAGCTTTGATTAAACTCTACAAAATATCGAAGATTCTCTTACAATGTTTTCTATTATTTAGAAAATAAATTATTACCTTGGTTTGATTAAGTAACTGGGCCTCTACAGAACGTAAACTTTCTTCCACCCCTGACTATAGTTTGTCGCGGTAAACCTGAATGAAATAATTTTAACACGAAACTGTTTCGTAATGTCAGTTCTCAAACACAAAATTTAACACTAATCTCAACTTGGTGGGTAATTCCCTAAAGATTTTGTATATTATTTATTTCAGTATTTACCTAAGGCGATAACTGTATCTAGCTTTCCAAAATTTTGAAATGAGCGCCATTACAATGTATTATCAACTATGGTATACAGTGTGTTACAGGATTAGAATCATTTATTGAATTTAAAGAATTTCTTGAATGCCCCGTTTATAAAATAATGAAATATTATTTTATAACCAGAAAAAAAGTATTCAATTCTTTTTAAGTCCCTATTTCCTTCAAATAATACCTACTTCTAAATGTCGAAAGACGTTTGTAAAATTTTTCCGCTTTTTTACCTCGCTGTTAATGAACAGCACTTTTTCTTCTATTTCAGATATCCTTGCGCCTTGCAGCTGAAAAAGCATAATAAAAAATAATTATTTACTCTGAAATAAGTTACGATGAAAAAAAGTAATGATTTACATTGTCACTTTCAATGAGTGCATTTTATATTCTCTACTGAACTATACATGCCACGTGGTATACTATACAGCATGTTACAGGATTTTATTGAATTCCTTCATAAAACCAGAGACCAGAGCCATTTACGTATGTCATTTAACAAGTTCAAGGTGAAATATTTTTATAGAGCGTAAAGAGCATCTTACTTTGCATCACATATTAAGAATTAAAATTTTGCACATACTCTGAGATCCTGATTGACAATGCGCAACTGTTCTTTGACTGCAGTTATTTCCGGTGTTTCTTGAACGTCTCATTTCTTTCGTTGCAAACCCATATTTTTTCGAACTGAATCCTGCTGGAAAAGGGTCAGTTTATTAAACTATGTACACAATAAATTTCGCACATTAATACATTCTCTTGCTCAACTAAATCGAACCCCTCTTATGATTTAATTGAGCACTACTGTACCTTATTTCCCGCGATTCGCTGACCTATTTCTAAACTTAAAAACCGTTCCAGCTTCTCTTCTGCTGAGCTCAATCTTTCTTGCAGTTGAACAAATTTTCCTTGTAACTGAAAGTCTGAATGTGAAACCTATGAAGAACTTTGATTGTTTACGACTACATACCCGTTCAGAATTATAAATGGAAAAAGTAGCAAAAACAAGCGCGACTGTCATTAAAAACATCCAGGCGAAGTTCTCTTTTGTCTGAAACCATAAAATATCAGAATAAAAATTTAGTTAAACTAAATCCAGTAGTAATTGTATTAAATATTTTTTTAAATTTCTCTTACCTAAATTGAGTTAGGTACTACAAAATTCAAGAAGAGTGTAGTAATCAGGGTTGGAAAGTTTAAAACAAATAGTTTAAAACACCGAATTAAAAACATACACCAAAATATTTTAAACATGTTTTTCTTTGATAATGTTTTAAATTCATTTTTTGTAATTTTCAGCTAAAAAGAACTCTTTTGATATAAGTGCTTTATTTTTAAGTTTTAAACATTTGTTTTTTTGTTAATGTTTTAAATTCATTTTTTTAGTTTTAAGCTAAGAAAGACCACTTTTGATATGTGATTTATTTTTGCAACGTAATACTGTGTAACCAGAAGTTAATTATTTAGGGTCTGTATTTCACTGACAGATTAACTTTAAACTTTACTTTGTTCTCATCTCAATTGTTTTAATAATTGTAGACAATGCGTGGTTGAGCTGATGACGTGATGACTACACTGCAGCTCTGATTTGAACTAAATTTAAATTGCATTAGATTCATTATAATCAATTCGTTAATTATTACTAATCTTTAGAATAATACTTACATTGTAAAATTTTAAAATACCTTTTCAATATTTAACCTTTTATTATTACATTAAGTTTTGAAACATACTGGGTCCTTCTCTTCCCTGTTCATACTATGGGCTACGGGATGAGTTATTATGTAGCAATCTGGCTTGAATTTGTCAATGATAATGCAATGGTAGGTCAAAAAGTGATCGTAGGATGTCGCTTTTTAAACTATTTATAACGTTATCGTTTCATTTCTTCTAGAATTTTAAGGTTTGTTTAAAATTTGAAAACGATGAATTAAACAAAAGTTTAATTTGAAATTTCAGACATATAGGTACCTACTGGACTTTTGGTTTCGCCGAAAGTAATATCAACTTTGTTATTTTAAACATATAAAATAGCGACATCATACTATCGCTTTTTGACCTAACATTGCAGTAGGATAGACAAATTATTTTAAATGGAACATCACACATATTTTTACATATTTGAAATTTTTGTTGTCCAGTATTGAAAGCCACGAGTCATGTATTTTAGTTCTAATGCGGTCAAGTAATTTGAAAAAAAAATGTTTCTTTGGATTGTATTTCATTTTAGTTTTTATTGGGAATGTTTTTCTCAGTATGTTAATACCAAATACTTCATACTTTCTTTGAAAATCATTTAAAACATCGCGACTGTAGATCCTAAATAAATCAAGTTCTGCATTAAATGATTTAAATTATTATCAAAGTACATCCATTATTTTTAAAAGGGTACATAATCTGACATTACAAACTTTTCATCTTTCTTTTAAGTAGAGATCGAATTTTAATAAATTCTTATTTTTACACAAATATCAAATAATAATAATAATATATATCTTTTTATGCAAGCTGTAAGGGCAATTTAAACATTTAAAAGTTGTTTTAAACAGCTGTTTTTTTTTTGTTTAAAACATGTTTAATTTATGGTCAATTTATACATGTTTTAAACAAAAAAAAAACTGTTTAAAACAAAAAAACAGAAGTTTTGTTCTTTAAAAAAAAAAACAGTCTTTTTCCAACCCTGGTAGTAATAAAGTAAGATAAATAATTTGAATGCGATTAACTCGACTACTCTAACTGATTAGTTGTTGTTTGAAAATGGTTAAGTTAATTCAAACATTAAATTGCAGTTCAAATTGTTTGAGATTCCATTAAATAATACTCCTATATTTAAAAAAGATGTTGCCGTATAACGAAATATTTTATTTGTGTAATATTCAAAACATATGATGGTTTACTTACGTAACTTCTCGACACGAGGGTATAGGCTGTGTCTTTCATGATGTCGGTTGACTATCTGTAAATGTATTTTTTTTTAAACTAAAGTAAATAAATACAACTGTTAATAATATAGTCTTTCATGCCGTTTGTCATTAATTAATTATAATAAGTTTCCCTCGCTGAGCGGTAAATATCGAAGGCACCATCGAAGGCGAGGCGTCCTAAATTTTATAACTGCCAACAAAAATAAAATTTTTATTTGTCTGAATCATGTCCTGGCTACATAAACCAGGCCTGGGCATAAAATACGAGAAGAGCGAGGACATAGTATCCCCCACAATTCAATAGATCAATGAAACGTCGACATCAATGAGCCAGCCTACCAGCCGATCGTGTACCAACAGAACTTATAAAACGTGTGGCTCTCGTGAAATACAAACATGAACCAAAATTTTGAATTTAAGTACCTGTGTTTTATAAACAGTACAGGTAATGCAGAATGTATTATTTACGGTAAACTGTTGAGCGTAAAACGATATAATATTGCTCGTCCTACAACATTTTCCATAAAGAATATTATCTACATAGGTTTTGTATATCGTTGGTTGTTGAAATTGAAGCGAGTGAGCGTCAAGCGGGAACCGGCACTGCCCGTCCGATGGTAGAAGGAGAATATACCCCGACATATTCCCCTCGAATGATTAGGCCTGCTACATAAACTAACGTGTATGTAGTGTATGGCCACTCCCACGCCACTTCAATTCGCTTAAAATTCAGGTCTGAGAAAGTAGGCGATGAGGTCCTCCCCTCAGCGCTACCTGTTAAAGTTGCTTCAAAACTACTAACGTGACGTTTAGCATTTTTGAATTTTGAAGACTTTGCTAATTGATAATTGATTTAAAATCTAAATATGGGAAAAGCTTGTTTAACGTAGGAACATAAAAGTTATTCTTATATCCAAATTTCATTAATTCCGTCATCAGGCTTCAATAATTTGGAATCTTAGAATCTTCTGATAACTAGCCCAAATACTAACAAAATTCGCGCACAGACTTCCAAACTATTTTAGGTATTTCAAACTGAAATATTAAACACAGCTTTTCAAAATCCTAGAAGTTTGTTACTGGAAAAGTTTCTTAAAATAAAAGATTGCGAATCACGCACACCTGCCTGCACTCAAAAGCTACTAAAATCTTATTCTACTTACTTTTACAGTTTGATTTATGTGTAATTTCCTATATTAATCACTTAATATTAATTATTTGTTAAAATTCTGACGCCACACATACAGGTATTTGCCCCGAAAAGCTGGTCAAAAGTCTGAATGACACAAAATCGTGAATTTGCTTACAATAACAATACTTAGGGATCAAGAGGGTAAACTTATTTTTTTCCTCGGATAGATGAACAAAATACCATCAAATGGATCAAAGGACCTTGATAGTCGGTTCTGTTAAACGTATGTACATACATGCCTATTGCCAGTATTTAAGATATTTCAGATTATTATTTTGATCAGTCATGATCATATTCCGCATTTCAGATTAACGGTAAGTCAAATTTATGTAGTTGAATTTTCGGTTATTAGTGTATGTCGAAAGAGTTTTCTTATATGTCAGGGTGTTTCTGTTATGTTTTACAGTAGGTAAGATACTTTAATTATCTGAAGACTTCGGCTGCCGAAATTTGCCTATAAATTTATGACAATTGTTTTCTTGATGCCGTGACTTGCAATAGTAGGCAAAAAACTTTGCAAAAAACTAGACTTTATACAAAACGACATAGTTAAAAATTCAACTTATCCTGAAGAACAGAATAAAGAATTCATACACGAACTGTCATGTACAGGATGTTCATGGAAATCCGCTACTATAGTTAACTTTCTTATTTGAATTTTAACTTAAATTAGTAGTAAAGTTTCACGATCTTTCCTCCTCGATTTTATGATGTTTTCGGAAAAACAAATGACTATCAAGTTTTCGAGATTTTCTATTGTTTCTATTTTAAATGGAATGTTAGGTATTTTATCATCGCATCGCGTTCAATACATTAAATTAATTATGTTCCAGAAATATCATCTCCAAAAGCTTACTATTTTAGGAATATAATTTAATTTTATATTTAGTAACTAAATCTTGGTACTCACGGAAAATTGCTACAATAGCTAACTTTTTTTATTTGAAATTCCAGTAGGTAGCTTAAATTAGAGAGAAATTTCAAAGCTTTTCCTGCTCGAATTAGTGGTACCTGAGCAGAAATAAATGAATATCAGGTTTACGAGGTTTTCGCTTGTTTTCAACTTTTTTACATGATACGATGATAAAAAAATGTAATGTTCTGTTTAAACATTAACATCATAAAAAGCAATATTGATAACATCCTAGTACCACTAACGAATGTTATAAATGGTATTATTAAAGAAGGTATTTGCCCAAGCTGTTTGAAGGTGGCCAAGGTTGTCCCTGTATATAAAAGTGATGATAAAGAATGCCTGAACAATTATCGACCTATATCGCTGTTACCCATATTTTCGAAAATTGTTGAAAAAGCCTTAAATAACAGGATCTCCAAGTATTTAGAAGATAATGTAATAATAAATGAAACTCAATTTGGGTTTAGAAAAGGGCGAAGCACTACGGATGCCATATTACAGTTTGTAGAAAACACACTTCAATGCTTTGAAAGACGTAAACATTCGGTATCAGTCTTCTGTGATTTAAGTAAAGCATTCGACTGCGTTCAACATACTATACTAATTGATAAGCTAAGATTATATAATTTTGGACACAACAGTATAAAATTAATTAAATCATATTTATCCCATCGTGTGCAACAAGTTTTCTATAACGGGCAGCTTTCGGTGAAAAAAACCTTAAATGTTGGGGTACCGCAAGGATCGGTATTAGGCCCATTACTGTTTCTAATCTATTTTAATGATTTTAACTTGTGTGTTATGAACGCCGATTGCATATTCTTCGCTGATGATACAACTATAACTGTTCAAAATGCTAATGTTGCGGAGGCAAAACTGGAATCGGAAGTGGCTTTAAGAAAGGCGGCAGACTGGTTCGCATGTAATAAACTGAGCTTAAACGTGGACAAGACAATCAACATGGTGTTCTCGCTAAATCGGTTAGTGCATAACGAGAATAACAGTGCAGTGAAATTTTTAGGAGTACACTTGGATCCTAAACTAAACTGGCAAATACAAACTGACATTTTAGCTAAGAAACTTAGTGGTTGTCTATTTTTGCTTCGTAATTTGTCAAACAACGTTTCTCAAGAAACTTTGGTACTGGCATACCATTCTCTTTTTCATTCAGTCATGTCTTACGCAATCTTAACCTGGGGTCATTGTGCAGGGAGTAAGAGAATATTTGGACTTCAGAGGAGGGCTGTGAGAGTGATAAGGAATCTAAAATACACTGAAGATTGTAGAGAAACATTTAAAAAATACCATATACTTACATTGCCCTGTGAATTCCTGTTACGTTGTTTGTTATATGCACATAGTCATGCAAACACCTTCAAATTAAACAAAGACATTCATAATCATGACACTAGTAAAAATAACAATATTCGTATGAATTTTTACCGTCTCACAGTTTCAAAAAACGGTCCCAATTATCTATGTATTGATTTATTTAATAAATTACCACAACTATAAAAGATATGCCGTATAAGAACTTTAAATTAAAAGTAGCCACATTATTAAAAAATAAGACATTTTACTCCAATGATGAGTTTTTGCGCTACTTGGAAAATAATGTATTTGAATGACGTCATATACCGAAATATGTAATTCTGTGATATTGTAATGTGTTACTTTGTTTACATCTCGTTTAGTAGTAGTTAATTTTTACATTTATATTTGTTATTATTATTGTTATTATTATTATTATTATTACCATTTCTTGACAAGTCTTCTATGAAGCTATTGCTATTTTTAATTTTAATTATGACTCTGGAGATACATATGTATATATGTCAATTACCAATAAATTATTATTATTATTATTATTAAAGAAATTGAAAACACTGCAAAATCTCGTAAACCTGATAGTCATTTGTTTTTCTGATGGTACCCTAAATTCGAACAGAAAAGTCTTGAGACTTCTAATTTAAGTTACTTCATAAAAATGCAAATAAAGAAATTTGCTAGTGTAGGTGAACGGATAGATCATATTCATTCATGTTGCTTTTTCAACAGTAACTTCAATGGGGGGCAGGAATTAGAAGAAATTCATGTGGTGCGTAATTAAAGTGTGCGCCCGCTAACAGATAAGAAATTTCAGCCTAAAATACTTTATTGTCACCGAATAAATGCGAAAATATGAAAAAATAATTTGGTCCAACTTTTTGGGTCCAATACCCCTATGTGCGCCATAAAGTCATTTTTGTGTATTATTAGATCGTTAATGTGTTCGTACTTAAAAAGTTTGAGTAAATGTCAAATTAAAATGACAACTGCAGTTAATTAAATACCCACGGGGGGCACAGGCGGGAGGACCTATCAGAAATTTCTAAACATCGAATTGGAGAGGCCATACATACACGCTAGTGTATGTTAATATAGCCGGCCATGATCTGAATGCACATTCTTTCATTCGCATTGAATGTATTAATATTAAGTTCAAAGCTCTCCGTTTATACAACTCCGACAGTATAGTAACATGCATTTCATCAAGACGCAATTTTTTGTTTAAATTGCATTCTAACTGCGCCTTAATGAAATGCTAGATTAGTCTTTCACCTGGCTTCCTCGTCAGGGTAGGGAAGTTAGGGTGACATTTTTGTTGTTGATATCACTATAAAATACAGACATCAGTTGAAACGATTATGTTTACATTCAATTTCAAGTTTTTGTGCAAATCGTTCTTGATTGCAATGAAAACCTCCCTCGAGCAGCCTCTGTACAGCTGTTTCAGCTCTGCTTGGAGCTTCTTCAGCAGAGACGTAGCTCGACATTCCCACTGCAAACAAAAACGACTTGTCCAATTTATTCGCAATTGCGATGTAAGAGTGATGAACAGATAAAATAGCGACATCTTACTATCTGTTTTTGACCTGACATTGCAGTAAGATAGACAAAATGAAGCGGGATTTGCTCCTAATAAGTCCCCCATGCAAGGCGGCCATGCTTGCTGAAATAGCTGTACAGAGGCTGCTCGAGGTTTTCACTGCAATCAAGAACGATTCGCACAAAATTTTTCTAAAAACTTTCATTATGCTTTGACAGCAAGCATGGCCGAGTTGCATTGGGGACTTATTAGGAGCAAATCCCGCTTCAATTTATCTATCCTACTGCAATGTCTGGTCAAAAAGCGATAATAAGATGTCGCTATTTTATCTGTTTATAATTTTAGTACATTGACACCACCTCGACTCTAGTAGAAGGTACATTATTTATGCCAAACACGGTCGTAGGTGGCTACTTTTTCGTATACACCTAATTATTTCTTCTTCACTGTATCGCCTACCCTGGATCATTAGCCACGAGCCGCCACTGGTGTTTACTGTATTTATTTTCACTTTTTTTCTAGGTATCGACGGTAAAGCATTGTTCATTCTTTGTGGCTGACCAATGGTTTTCAGTTACTTAAATATTAGTATTACACGTTATTCTAGTTCTGAAATAAGGATATGTTATTATTATATACCGGGTGGAAAGTTTCAAACCCGAACATAGCAAAGTTCTATTAAGAACTACGTTTCTGTAGATTACTGCTCGCCATTTAAGGATACAGAAATGAAAGATAGAATTAAGGCCAATGTTATCGTGTTAAAAATATTCCTATTATGTTAATACTTTTGAAATAGAAATAAAATTTTTTAATTTCAAATGAAAAATGTAGTTGCCTTAGTATGTCAGATTTGAAGTTTGCAATTCAATAACCAGAATTTTGTTTTATATGCTTCTTAGGTCCGATCTTACCAACTCCAGATAAATATAACCGTCGGTTAATATCCTTGGAAACTTTTGTGCTCATAATAGTTTCCTAGGATATTAACCGACGGTTACATTTATCAGAAGGTGGTAAGATCGGACCTTATTCAAAATAAAATTCCATTCATCTGTGTAGCATACTGACGATGAAAAACTGTTAGGGTTTATTTCTTTGCTCCGGCATTGTTTCACAAAATACTTTCCTACTATTCTTGTTAATTTCAATATAATGTTGATGGCAACTGGATTTGTGGAATTGATGTTTTTTTTTTATATTCTTTACAGTTGTATGTTACTTATTCTTGAACAGTGTGAAACTTATTTAATTCTTAGTACAATTCAATTTAAAACTGATTTAGTATCGACATGTGTCGGTATTGATTGCCCATGGCATCATTTCAGGTTTATTGATAGTAACAGAAACAACAGTATTTTTGTATGCAATGACGTAGAATACAATTATCATCCTAATAAAGAGAGAATTGTTGTAACTTAAACGACAAGAGTACCTACCTATTATTTGCTCTGTACAATAATTCATAATACTTTTTGACTGACGTATAAATTATTTTCCATTAATTGAAACAACTGAAAGTTTCAAACCTGACATAGGCGACTAAATTTTTCGTTTAAAATTTGAAAATTTTATTTATATTCCGAAAGTATTAATATTTAGGAATAATTTTAACACCATAATATGTCCATAATTTTCTCTTTTCTTTAATACTATTGCCATTTTTGTACCTTCAAATGGCGAACAGCAATTCACAGAAACATAGTTTTCAATACAAGTTTACTATGTTCGGGTTTCAAACTTTCCACCCGGTATATGTACTTTGGCTTGCAAAAAAATCGCGTACACCTGCTTTTCGTTGTATTACGTTCGTCTTGAGATTTAAAGATTGAAAATTCATACTGACAGAAAACGAGTAAGTTAGAAGACGAAGAGTGATTCTCAGTAGTAGCGAATGATTATAGCTTAAATAAAAACACTACGATGCACAAATAATATGTGGAAAGAAGAAAAATTTGCAAATAGAAAAGATGGTTGGAGATAGATGTTCAAAAGTATCGATTCACGATTCGGATATACCCTTCTGAATTAAGAGATAATCCAAATAAACTGCAAGGGATTCCATGTTTTAACAAATTTTCAATTCTATTCTATTGTAGACAATTCTATTTCGATTAAATTACATTTACGGGCCGTTAAATATCTGGAATGGCGTAATATTTATTAAACAAATCATACTGTCTGACTCATACCAGATAAAATAGTGATCATATCAATCTCCGTCCCTAACGTGTACGTTTGGAAACATGACAAAATTCTCAAAATAGCCATTTACAAAGCAAAAAATAGGTAAAAACTCGGCTACTTGATTTTGAAGGTGTACGCGATTTTATTGCAAGCAAGTGTACAGGGTGGATTAATTTCGATGTCTCTTATGGGCATCTCCGTAACTATAAGAGATAGAAAAAAACTAGTGGCCAAGTCTCGATGTCTTTTTTGGAGATTAAGTCAATAGTGTAAACAAAAATTGGCTATCTTCTTTTGTTTTCAAGTTATGGTCAAAAATTGACATTTTCGACTTTTCGTTTTTCGGTCATATCTCGTTTATTTATAGAGATATTAAAAACCAGTTTGATCATTATTGGGACACTTTTTGGAATACAATTCAGTGATGTAGTTGATTTTTTAATATTTACTTAAATTTTCGAGATATAACATAAAATTTTGTTTTTTTAAATGGAAATCATAGTAGGCAATGCGTTCATTAAATAGATATTTTTTTTCTGTTTTCAAAAATATATACTTTGTTGGGTTTATTTTTTATAATTAATAGAGGAAACTGTCATTTTTGTTATTATCTTTGAGTACCCTAATCTCAGTGGGCTGGCTTCAATGCAGTGCCGACATTTTTTTTGTTTTTATTAAATATTAACGAACTTTCAAACCTTTAGACAGTTTTGCCCGCGTAAAGAATTTTATATTCACTTTATTTTACAAAATTCCGTTTGAGAAAAGTGACCGATCTGGCAAAAGTTTTTTGTTTTTATTAAATATGAAGGCAGGCAAGTCTAGTTTGATGTATGTCCGATATTGTTTATATTTTACTATTTGTGTGTTTGTTTTTGTTTTTTGTGTTTTTAATTAAATATAACTCAAGAGAAACAAAAAAAAAGAAACCTTAAGCTAGTTCTAATTTAGTTATTATTACCGTTATGTTTATCCGGACAACTTGTATTTTAGTTTAAAATCATATAACTTTTTCGTTTCTCTTGACAACTTGTTTATTTACATTTTTTCACTCCTGACGAAACTATAAAGCGATAGCGAAACGTATTCTTGCGATTTCACAGTGTCCCTTTTAAAGTTTAAAAACTATTTTCTCTCACATATTTCGTTGGACAAGAATCGACTTCAATTATATATTTTTTATTAAAGTCATTTCTTGTCCGACAGAAATTGTATAAAAATTGTTTTCAACCTTTAAACGGACACAGAAAATTGCACGAACCTTCAACGTTCCTAACGAAGCTATCAACCGATAATGATACGTTGAGTGTTCGTGCGATGTTGACCACTGAAAAGATTGAGAACAATTTCTTTATAAATTTTCGGTCATAACACGTTTTAATAATACATAGTTTAAAACATTCTTGTTAAAAATGTTCTGTGAAACGTGATGAATGCTAAACTCATTTTCAATAGAAAGTCAGATAGGAGCTCTTGTCAGAACGGTTGCTCAAAACAATAAAACGAAATTTTGCAAATTAACGAGAATAGGAAATTATTTACGCAGTCAAAACTGAAAATATTTCAAAGCTCGTTATTTTTTTTTGCAAAACAAAAAGTTCGCACCGTATTGAACCCAGCCTACCTATTGAGACTAGGATATTAACGCAAGGATAATAATAAAAATGACAGCTTTTCCTATTAATTATAAAAAATAAACCCAACAAAGTATATATTTTTGAAAACAGAAAAAAAATCTCTATTTAATGAACGCATTGTCTACTATGATATCCATTTAAAAAAACATAACTTTATGTTATATCTCGACAATTTAAGTAAATATTAAGAAATCAACTACACCACTGAATTGTATTCCAAAAAGTGTCCTAATAATGTTCAAGCAGTTTTTTAATATCGCTAGAAATAAAAGAGATATGACCGAAAAACGAAAAGTTGAAAATTGTAATTTTTGCCTATAATTTGAAAACAAAAGAACAATTTTTGTTTACACTATTGACTTAATCTCCAAAAAAGAGATCGATACTTGGCCACTAGTTTTTTTCTATCTCTTATAGTTACGGAGATGCCCATAAGAGACATCGAAATTAATCCACCCTGTACAATAGAGTCCAAGAATATTATCTAGTAAATAAATTTATAGAGGGGTGGAAAGGTCGGCCCTAAGAATTTTATGTCTATAAGATACTTCTATTTAAATATGATGTATGTATTTGACTTGTATGTACTACGATGCTCAACTTAAATGATATTCCTGCATGTGAACCACACCCTTAAGAACATTCAGCCTAAGGGATACGAAACTGTGAAATGGTATCAAAATCTGGTATTAAAATCAAAACTAAAGTTTTCAGTTTGCAGTTTCTTTAAAGCAGTCCATTGTTAATTAATATGTAATCAAAGAACACTTACGAATAATTACTTCTAGTTAAACAAAACTGGCATTTTAAATGCATTTGACTTTTCAAAACGACGTTAAACATATTTACCTATAGATTTGCAATTTGCTTTCTGTACACAGCACGCACCATCACATCCAATCACATCATCATTTAACCAATTCATAAATTTCTACGATTTTATAACCGCGTTGATGAATCACGTCTTTCTCAATCAAATTTAAGGTCATTGATAATAAGTGTCAAACAGTATAAAACCAAAAAAATGAACTGTACTTTCCACTGGCGAAAGCTAGATAGTGACATGGAATATACCCACTTGTACAGTGACCGCCAAAAAGTTCGCACCATATGGGAATATTTTTTTATTATTGATTTTTTTAAGAAACTTTTTGCGCCAATAGTTTGTGCATGTTCGATAACCAAGTATAAGTAGGACAATGCTGGTGAGCAACTTTTAGTGTTGCTAAAAATGGCACTTACTTAAGAAACGAAAATTAAAAAGTTGTTGTAATTTGGAATTGCTGGACATATTAGACAAAATTTTAGAAGGTTTCAATAGTTATTTACAAAATGTATGTCTTGATTGCCAGACAAAATTTCCTTCGGTCTAGTATTTCGAAAAAAGGAAGATTTTCGATATTCTCAGTTTTGCTCAAGATGTGAAGAAGTAAATGGGCTCCTCTTACGAATGGCTAGGTTATTCATTTATATCCATAAGCAGTATTTAAAACAATCAAATTTGCTCTTGGGTTTTAACTGTTGCGTCCACAAGAAAATTTGAAACGATTTTTCACGTTTCTGGTGCAAGGCTTTTTTTACATAAAATGTTGTTGTTACTTTGCATTTCCTGATTACATATATCTTCTAACCATAACTTAGCCTAAGTAGATCGAAAATTGCAAGAATTGCATCTACTTTTTGGTTTGAACCCGTTTAAATCGATATTGATATAAACAGTAAATACGATTTCATGGCTACCAAGAAAAATATCGATTTTATAAATACTATTTTAGTTTATAAGTACAGATATTAAACAGGACCAAACCGAAAAGTAAATGCAATTCTTGCAATTTTCGATCTGCTTAGACTAAATTGGAATTGTGAGAAACGTATTATGAAGAAATCAAAAACATTAACACGAAATCGTATGTGAAAAAGGCCATCAGAAACGTGAAAAATTGTTTTAAATTTTCTTGTGCATGCAACAATACGGAACCCAAGAGAAAAATTTATTCTCTTAAATATTTTTTATGAATATATATGAATAAGATAACCACTTGTAAGAGTTAAATGCCAAATGACCATTAACTACTTCACATCTTGAGCAAAACTGAGAATATCGAAAATCATCTTTTTTCGAAATACTAGGCCGAAGGAAATTTTTTCTGACAATCAAGATACAACTATTGAACCGCACTAAAATTTTGTCTAATACGTCCAACAATTCCAAATAACTTTTTAATTTTCGTATCTTAAATAAGTGCTATTTTTAGTAACACTGAAAGTTTATCACCAGCATTGTCCTACTTATATTTGGTTATCGAACATGCACAAACTATTGGCGCAAAAAGTTAAAAAAAATCAATAAAAAATTTTCCCATATGGTGGGAACTGTTTGGCGGTCACCGTATAAATAAACGATTGCACAGAAAAACAAAAATGATGTTTTTATTGAAAAAGTAGGTGGTTTAATAACATTGCAAAAATACTTATATTTTTTTGACAGGACAGATTGCCCGGTCACTCAAATATTTGCTGCGTGATCCTTATTTGAGTTTATTGAATTGTTAAATACAATTTAGGCAAGTCAAAGTATAATAATCAATCCTTAATGAAAAGAAAAGCAACAGTTTGAGAAAGAAAATCATAAGTTATTAATATGGTTAGGTACTTTTTTGTTGCAGGAATTCTTCTGTGGTGTAAAAACAGTTTTATGTTAAATACTCCAAATTTTTAGCGTATCTTTGAAACGAGTCATAGGTAACGATCTTCAGCTCTCCAACTCTACTACTTCCACTAATATAAATGTTAATCGTTCGTGTAGCTTTTATCGTAGCAACAAAAAGAGTGAAAACATTTCAAACTTTGATTTTCTCCCTGTTAATGAATCGGATATTCTCGAGGCGATAACTAAAATAAAATCGAAAGCTATTGGCGTTGACGGCTTTAGTATAGCAGTTATATCCTGGTGCCTGCCGTATCTATTACCATTTATAATACACATTTTTAACTTCTGCATATTACATTCTGTAT
Organism: Prosopocoilus inquinatus; assembly: GCA_036172665.1. Classification (NCBI taxonomy): domain Eukaryota; kingdom Metazoa; phylum Arthropoda; class Insecta; order Coleoptera; family Lucanidae; genus Prosopocoilus; species Prosopocoilus inquinatus. Next base: position 52,514,265 of record CM069870.1, read on the forward strand.
TCCCAGATTGTTGGAAACATGCCTTGGTCAAACCACAATCGAAAGTTAATAATCCATCAGGCTATAATGATCTTCGTCCGTTAAGTATACTTCCTGCTTTGTGCAAACTGTTTGAAAAAATAATTGAACAACAAATTAGAAAATTTATATTGGAAAATAATATATTACCTAACTTACAATCCGGGTTTAGAACTGGTCATAGTTGTGTCACTGCATTATCTCACATAATCGATGATATTGTTTCAGAAACCGATCAAGGGAATGTAACTTCGTTAATCTTGCTAGACTATTCTCGAGCATTTGATAGAGTCAACCATGAAGTATTAGTCTCTATTTTGCATTATGTAGGCTTTACAGAAAATGCGGCAGGTCTAATATCAAATTTTCTTTCTAACAGGCAGCAGGCTGTAACTCACCTGGGTCTTGTTTCCACATTCTTAGAAGTAAAATCATACCTTAAGGATCAGTTTTAAGTCCACTTTTATACAGTATTTACACCTGTAATTTCGATTCATCATTTCAAAATTATAAATACCATTTTTATGCAGACGACATACAAATTTATAAATCATTTCATCTATCTCAAACCCTCCAAGCAGTTAACGAAATTAACTTAAATTTATCTAATTTAGTAAAAATTTCATAGGAGCATTGTTTACAGCTGAATCCTAACAAGTCGCAGTTAATTATTTTTGGAAATAAAAAGGACAGAGATGAAGCTGGTAAGAATACTCGTATAATACTTGCAGATTCTGAGCTTACACCCACTAATGTGGTAAAAAATTTAGGACTAACTGTCGATGTTTCACTTCGGTTTAGAGAACACGTCTCCAATATTATTAAAAACGCATTTTTCAATTTAAAAATATTATACAGATGTAGACATTCATTGAGCCAAAAAATTAAAATAAATTTGTGTCAAAGTATTATTTTATCGAAATTGCATTATTGTGATGTGGTGTACGGCCCATGCTTAAACTGCAAAACTTCTACTAAACTTCAACGAGTACAAAATGCTTGTTTAAGATTAATATTCGGATTGAGGAAGTATGACAGGGTGAGTTATAAGTTAAAAGAGATTAGGTGGCTAAACATGAAAAACACACGTTTATTACATTCTGCTTGTACATTTTATAAAATATTAAAAGCCAAGAGTCCGCAATATCTTTACAATAATATATCTTTTCGCACAGATGTACATAATCTGAATTTACGATTCAAGGGTTTACTGACTCCACCGATGCATACTACAGAAATGGCTAAACGATCCTTCCAATATAATATATTCCAGATATTTAACAAATACATCTTACAATTTCATTTGGACTCTTATAGTAAATTTAAAAATGAACTCAAGAATCTATTGCTTAGAGAGTGACGTGTTCGGACGAGTACTTATGTTTAATTTTCATTATTATTCTATCTTCATTCTTATTTTATTTTCATTTCTGTCGTTATAAATCTTAATTTTTATGAATTAGTGTTCGTGCCTGGGTATCTATATATTAAATGTGATTTACTAGGTATTTTTTCTTTTATACTATCGCTACGAAATGTTAACGTAACTTAATTATTATTATATTTATATGAACTATTTATTTATTGGGTTGAGTAGAGCAGGTGGCACCAGCATCATGATGCCACACTGGACTCCGCCTTTGAAGCTTCATCTTATATTGCTCAAGAATTACTTCTAATAAAGTCATTATTATTATTATTATAAAACGAATAACTCATCCATTGTAATTAATGATTGTTACGTTTTTGACTCTGTTGAAGTGCTTTCTTTAGTTATGCGGGACTCTGAGTTCCTTTGTTGCTCTTATGATATTTCTTACCGTATCGTTAAGGATTATACACGGTGGCCAGAAAAATGCGGACAAACGCCACGCAGGCCAAATCTTTGTTTAATTCTGAGTTGACAATCTTAATTGAAAAAAGTAGTACAGTGCTTTCTTAAGTCACAGGAGCAGCTTAAAAGAATTGTAAATTTGGCAACACCTAATCAGACAAGTACTGTGGTAGTAATCATTTTATTATTTACTATAAATCAGGTAAATACGCAAATTAGCAAGAATTTTATGTTAACATGGATACCAATTGTATTCAAATTTAAAGATAATATGAAAAAATTATAAGAACTGTTCAAATTGGTAGCCATCAGTTTCCAGACATAATTCCAATCTTCGAGGAAGCGAATTCAAAACGCGCTCCAACATATCCGGGGTGATTAATCGAACTGCCGCCGTAATTTTATTAATTACATCCTCTTCGTTCACTGGAGGCGTTGCATAGACCTTTTCCTTTAAAAACCCCCAAACGAAAAAGTCCAGAGGATTAATATCGGGAGATCTTGCCGGCCATGCTATTGGACCGTTACGCCCTATCCACCGATTCGGAAAGTGTTCGTTTAACCAATCCCTAGAAATTCTGGCATTGTGAGCAGGTGCTCCGTCATGCATGTACAACATGTTGGGTCTCAAATTCAGTGGAATATTATCCAGTACTTCTTCTAAAACGTTAACGTACTCAATTCCATTTAGACGATTTGGAAGAAATATTGGTCCAACAACTCGGAGATTTAAAATCCCCAGCCAAACATTTACCGAAAATCTTCTCTGATGTCCAATTTCCCTTACTGCCTTGGGATTTTCGTCCGCCCAAAAATGAAAATTATGGCTATTAAAGACGCCATCTCTCGTAAACAAGCATTCGTCGCTCCAGAGAATATGCAATAAAAAGTTCGGCTCTTCTTGAATCCTTTGTAAAATATTGTTACAAAACATTCTTCTGTGCACATTATCGTTCACATACAAAGGCTGCACTTTCCTTGCATGAAACGGATGCAACAAATTTTGAGATAGTACTGAGTGCACTGTTATTTTGCTAGGAATATTTAGTTCCCGAGCTATTTGTCTTGTGCTGGACGTCGGATCTTCGTAAACAGCATCCAATATTTGCTCTTCTAATTGAACTGTTCGACGCCCTCTAGGTCTACCGCTGTTACGATAATTCGGTATAAAGGAGCCAGTTTCTCTAAGTCGCTGATCCATTCTACGGAACGTGTTGGTGGATGGATGTCGCCGTTGAGGATACCGTATTTGATATTCTTCTTTTGCCAAGTTTGCATTTCCATTGCAAAATCCGAATACCATATACATGTCGGCGTATTCTCCAAAGGTAAACATTGTTCGGTACTAAGAACAGCACAAAATGTTTATCTTATTTCAAGAGCCAAATGTCACATGAGAAACGTCAAAAATTGACAACTACTTACTACTTTTAAACAAGCAGCCTTACAGTACCACGTTGCCATATGTACTTTAATTTCAAAAAAGCCAATGAAGAAATGTTAAAAATGTAAACCATTGGTATTAATCGATTAGTTACAGAGATAATTCCATTTCTAAATTTCATCACAATGATTTTACATAGATAAATTTGACGAATTTTGCTAAATTTTAGCCGTACATCTTAAGGTTTGATGGTCTCGTGCGCCTTAAGGAAGGACCGCATAACTTTTTTGGATTAAGATTATCGCCTCAGAATTGAACAAAGAATCGTTCTACCTGGCGTTTGTCCGCATTTTTCTGGCCACCGTGTATTGATTTGATTTTGTACTCTGCATTCTGTATTTCTTTCTTGAGTTAAATAATAAAAAAAAAATTATTATTATTATTATTATTATTATTATTGTCAGTAGAGTTTAGTCTCGGGACTCTCAGGTAAAGCACTATAAGATTTTGACCTTTGAAATACATACACAAACTTTCAGCTCGCCCGTAAAGATTAATTTATAAAGCCTGACGGTCCTTTTATCAACCTTCGTTCCACCACAGTATACACATCAATTTATCATTTTAATTTGTATGGTGCTGATGAACGTAGCGCAACTACCTGAAATAGAGGAGTTTCGTGCACGTACTCTTTCCTGAATTGCACTGTATTTTATTTCAAGAGTATAAGTTTGTAATATTTTTACTTGAATTTTAATAAACATATAATAAAATAAAAAGGGAAAGTTGTATACTGATAGGGAAAATGTAGGGATATTTTGACGATCAAGTAGGTACAGCTGTCCCATGACATCTGGCAACACTGGTAGTAGCACATGCACCGTATACACATCAATCAGTAGGGACAGCTTGGGCTTTTCGCTCTTACCGTTTCTGAGAGCGCAAAGCGAAATGAGCGGGTATTCATCAAGCGGCCGAGCGTGCCGCAACGGTCAATGGTTGATAGCCTCGTTCAGGTAACCACAGGAACTGAGTTACTACTATGTTATTTGTCATAGTTTCTAATTATACAGATTAATTCTCAATTAGTACGATTTCATAACTGAACTGATAAATTAAAATAATGTCACTTTTCAGCTGTTCAAATTAGAACCTTAGTACAAATAACCAAGTGCATTATTACAAATATTTATAAATACGAAAATTAATAAATAAAACAACAACGCTACAGGTAACGCAAGCGACGTAGCATTCTTAAAAAGCGACTAAAAACATGACGGCCGGGAGGTTAATCGCTCTTTCTTAGCATAAGTTTAATTAGCTTTAATTACATTCGTTTTAGATGACTTGGGTTGCCGTAAGTCACGTGCGTCAACGAAATGTGTATTCGTTTTAGATTTTCGGCATGCTGTATTTGACATTGGCATATTCGTTTTAATTGCCCTTGCGGCAACGTTGGTGTTGACACAATAGGTATATTCGTTTTAGAAATGCTGGGTTTGCCACAATAGCGTCATCGTCAAATAGATGATGCCCATAGGTCAAGTTATGCTACTTGACGATGACGCTATTGTGGCAAACCCAGCATTTCTAAAACGAATATACCTATTGACATCTGTGTAGTGGCATAACTGTCATAGGGAAAAGTGATGCCGTGTATCGGAGCCTCAAATTCAAAGGTGCCCATAACCAACTCGCAGTGCACAATATGTCAATGACAATTTGAGATTAATACTTTATAATATTTAAAAAATAAATGAATGAAATTAAAAATTTTTAAAAATTTCATTTCTCTTAGTTTCGCGTGACGACTTCTTTACATACTCTTGGAAACTGCTACCATAGATAAAAGATGTCAAAGCCATCGTTGTATATGTGGAGCAACAAAATGCGCGCCTCACACGGCCTGGGGGGAATTAAAATAAGAAAAGGCGCGTAATTTAAAAATGTTTCTGCGTTAACGGTTTAAGAATTGTTCAGGAAATTAAATAATCTAACACATTGTGCTGCATTCTTGCCTAAGATACTAGTTTACGGCTATTCCAGAAGAATAAACGGACAACTTTTGATTTTCTTTCTATAAATTACGACCACGTTTGCTCGAATCGTTTTTCGCTCCAGTGCTTAATAAGGCCAAGCAGCCATGACAGCCGAAAAAGTGCACCTTTCGCTTATCATTCTCTCTTACCTTATTTGTATCACAAATTGTCCTGTTCGTTCGCCTGGGATGGCCGCAAACGAAATTTTAACGTTTAATTAAAGAAGAAATCGAATTAATACTTTGGGTTCTGACAACCGATTCCAAACTTTTCAAAATCAATAAATGGTAACCATGGTACCTTAAAAATGTGCTAAGGATTACAGATTACTGTAAATAGAGTGCCATCACTGCCATCACAGGGACCTGGGAGGAATTATAATTGCGTTTAAAACTGTAGCAATAGACATAAACCCCTGTGACTGCTACTAGTAAGCAGGCTTCTGGTTTAAAGCTGCTTTTCCTGCTTGGAAGATTGGGTATTTGAGGATTGCTGCTACTGTTTATCATTGATCACGTGACTAATGATAACCAATAAATTTCGCCAAGTGAACGACGAAAGCCAATGACAGCAATCCACAAATAGCAGGAAAAGCAGCTTAAGAACAAATAAATCTTATGTAAAAATAAGAAAGAAAGGGTACAGAGAAATGAGAAAATTATTACCATGAAAAAGTAAAATTGTCAAAGAACCACAACCTACTAGATTTCACGAGACGACGTCTCTATACGGCCTGGGCAATTTACTAGTTCAAGTGTTTCTCCATTGGCGCCACTTACCCAAAAACCCGGAAGCGGATGTATATCCGTGATGTCATTTTTGACTGATGTCAGCTTCCGCGGTTTTTGAGTTTCGCGTATATTCTCAGTAAACTGTGTTTCTTTGCTCAGGTATAGTTTTCTGGCGGTATCAGTAGACAGTACTAATTACGGTCGAATCTTAATTTAAGAGGAAATTTTACACGGAACGGTACGAAATAAAAAAAATCGTTTTCTTAACTTTCCTAATTTTCCTTACTCCCATTGCTTCTTTAGTCTTCTTTCTTTTTTGTTTGTTGCGGCACTAAGAAGCTTTATAATGTAATTTCGTACTCCATTACGTTATTCTTTTCAATAAAAATAATTTACTAATTATAACAAAAATTATTTGACATTTGTGACGTTTAAGTGTCAGAAAATTTCAATTTGGGTAACTAGCGCTGAAACGGAGAAAATTCGCAAAAAAATAAACAAATTGCGCAGGCCGGATAAGAGAGTCTGTCTTGTAAAATCTAGTTGGTCGTGGAAAGAACTAATATTACTTGGATCATGGTGCAAATCGGTTCAGGCGTTCTTTTGTTATAAGAAAAATTCTTCAAGAACTTTAAAGAATACCAGCTGAATGAGACCATTACAAAAAGCATAAAGTTTTGAAATGCATTGAAATAATCTCAATTTCCTTTTCATGTTATTTTAGCGAACACTTTATTTCCACCTGTATTTTCTAATGTAGGGTGTATAATGAAGAGTGGTTCACAATATATTGTGATTTTTTTTTCATTTTTAAGATAGGAGGCTGTAATTACATATCTTGCTATAACTTCTCATTCTGAATAACTTATTCTTATTATGTTTTCATATATCTTATAGCGCTCAAGAAAAATTTCATCCGACATCTGTCAATTTGATTTGAAGAAGTGCAGAAGAATCCCAAAGTTAGTATGTGGGAAGTTGCCTCAAGCAATATCGGACGGGTTCGACATTTTTCGTATGGGACTTAGGTCTACGTCACTCGTCCAAGTTGAAGCTCGATCAGAATAGTTACGTTGTTATGGTAACGGCACTGACTGTGCATGCGCCGTGGATCGCGACCAATCAAAATCGCCACTCTAGTCTAACGTCACGAGAGACCGCATGGACACCTCAATCAACGCGACCAGGTATTCGGATTTATGCATTTAAATACAAACGTATGAGATAATTTCTCATATACTAACTTTGGAAGCGTCCTGCCTCAATAAATTTTTATAAAAATTGGTAAAAAAAATCCCATTTGTAGCACTCTTTTTGAAAGACACTATATATTATTTAAAAAAAAATACGGTCATACAATTACTTTGACAACCAGCAGTGCAATTGCTTTTTTGATTACAAAACCAGAAATAGAAATTAAAGAGTCTTTGTTAATTTAACAGAATTTCTGATTTAAAAATAAAAAGATTAGCAATACTTCAATCTGAACACGCAGGTGTTTAGTTTTTCCAAAAAAAAAAAATCCTGAGTGTGGCAATAAGCGCATAGAAAATTCAAGTGTACAGGGATATCCACTATGGACTCCTCCTTTGAATTCCCATTTTATAATTAGCGCTTTTTATAGGTTAGCGATAATGAAATTGTCAATTAAATAAGAAAGTTAACAGCAACTTCCGTTATAACAGAAAGTTGGAAAAATTATATTTTAATATATCATTATCATTATCCTATAATTACAAATATGAAACAAAACTCCAGAGGGAAGTCCGTAAACTTTTAATGAACGAGTTGCTTGAATCTCCCATAAAACACGGGAGACACAAGTACCGGTTCCGCCATTTCAAGTAGGCCCATGACCTATGTCGTCGTACATCGACAGCACAAACTGACTTTTTATATGTACTTAAGTGAATAGGGAATGATAACATTGGAGACCTACACTGAAACTCCTGGGGCCTTATTCTCGAATCGAGGAAATAAACTCGCAAGAGAATGTGACGTCAAAATGACGTAGGCTCTCATATAAAAGTATATAAATCGTAAGAGAATTACATCATTTTGACGTCACGTTCTCTTGAGAGTTTGTTTCCTCGATTTAAGAAAGAAATTGCAGAGGTGGACTTGGCATAAGAAAAAACATGAAAATTACAATTAATTACATTTATTTCAGTTTTCACTGAACTTATTTTATTTCATCAAAAATTTTTACATCACCGTGTCTTCTTCTGTGACTCTTCATGGTACTTGAATGATAAAATCCTCGTCCACATACATCGCAAACATAGGGGGTTTCACCAGTATGAGTTCGAATGTGAACAGTTAAGTTTCCATTTGTGGAAAAGCATTTGTTACAATATGAACACTTGTGAGGTTTCTCTCCACTGTGGGTCCTTACATGATATTTTAAGTGAATCTTCTGCCTAAAAGTCTTTAAGCAAACTTCGCATTTATAAGGTCTTTCGCCAGTGTGTATCAACATATGAGTATTTAGACGTCCAGTATGTAAAAAACGTTTGCCGCATTCTGAACATGAGCATGGTTTTTCTCCAGTGTGCATCTTCATGTGAGACTGTAATGTTCCAAGAAGATGAAATCCTTGTCCACATTCGCTACATAGGAAAGTTTTTTCACCATGAATGGGCATGTGTTGTTTTAATTTAATTTTTGAAAGGAAAACCTTTTGACATGTGTTGCACTGAAATTCCTTTAATTGTTCATCAGTCAGTTGATGGCATAGCATGTGCTTACGACACTCTAACTTCTCACTGAACGTCGTGCTACAATATTTGCATTTAAATGATCCATTAGAAGGCTGAATACAAGTGTGTTCCTTGAAATAACGAACCTGCGTGAAACCTACAAAATTATTTTCTTAATATCAATGTATTGAAAGTTGAAGTACAAATAATCACCTTTACCACAAACCTTACATAAAAACGGTCTTTCGCCGGTATGACTGTACATATGTAACCTTAAATTGTGAGCCCGTGTGAAACCTGAAAGCATTTTCCTTATTTATTTGTAGTAAAATTTAGAATACTTTGAGATAAGTAGGAGTCTTGTAAAATAATATAATACGTTGACCAGAAAGACCTATCAGAACTAGTTACAAGGCGCGCGGTTTGCGATTGGTGAAATTTGAAGCAAATTTACAATGGTTAAACTTGACATTTCTGCGAATTACTTTATGTTGGATAATATGAAATGTTTGAAAAGCCGCCGTGTGCAAAAGAAAAGCCGCTGTAAGTAAAACAAAGGACGATTTTGACATGACACTCAGTGTTCGATTAGACCTGAAGATTTGAAAGGACAAAATTTCTACGCGCCTTCTGAGCGTTCGTTTTCTTCTTTTAATTGATACACTTACATTTTTTCTGTCTTTTTAAAATTTAAAGATTCTTTTTAAAATATCAAAAATACATTCAAACCTAAGTTTATGTGCGCCTAAACGCCATTATTCAAAGACCTCCCTTCAAATAGCGATTTCGATTGACTGCTCTAGAGCACTTTTAAAGTATCTCTATCCTCTATTTTTACACGAGGTTAAAACAGCGCCGGCTCGTGCATAACATATTTGGGTAGGCGGCAGACATATTCCCAGAGCGCTTGCTCTGTCTAAAACACATGAACAGGGAACAAACAATACACGACGCACAACGGTCGCCTACCCAAATATGTTATAAAACAAGACAAAAGTACTCTGAGAGTGCTTCAGAGCGATAAGTCGAAAACACTGTGAGTTTCCTATCCTAAGAAAAAAATATGTATTTCAGTTATCTCATAAAATCGCACTAAATGATCATGGCTACTTAAAAGAGCATACGTAATAAATTGCTTAAAAAATATTTTATCAGGTTACTATGTGTGACACAAAATACCGGGTAATCAATAGAATTCATAATTAGAGGAGGCTGTGATTGGTGCTATTTTCTGCTGTGTGGTTGGATACAACGAGAAATTAATAATAAGTTGACAGTTGTCATATTTGAGGTTATGCTCGTGCTTTATACCGTGCCTTCAATTGAATTCGTCATTAAAGTAAGCTGTGATTTTTTTTTATGAAGTTGGCGACACAATTCTAGAGAAAACAGTTGTCATTAACTGTCAGTACTGATCATAACATCAAATAAAAACACAACTTTAAAGTTTAAAGTAGATGCTCAAAGTGCTCTCCTTCAGCTTGAATACATAAGCGTACTCTGCGTTTCATGTTTTCAAACCCGTTTGTTAAGTGTTCGGGGGTTATGTTAGCACAGACATCTGTAATGCCCGCACGAAGTTCTTCGATTGTGTGACGCGTAGTTCTAAAAACTGTTTTTCATGTGCGGATAAATGAAGTAATCCATAATTGTGAGATCCGGAGACCTTGCAGGAAAATTCACAATCCGAATCATTTCGGTATCTTTCAGCAGTTACTGAGTCGTTAAAAAATATTGGTCCGATGATACGCCTTCTTGACACTGCTAGCCAAACACCAATTTTTAATGGATGTAATGGAGTTTCCACAAATTTATGTGGATTTTCTGCTGACCATATTCTCATATTCTGTTTATTTACATACCCTGAGAGATGAAACCAGGCCTCATTGGAAAAGAAACACTTGTCAAGAATGTCGTCGTTGTTTAAGTTATCAAGAAACCACTGACAATATTCTGTTCTTCTGTGAAAATCTACTGGCCTGAGTTCGTGAACTGCTTGAATCTTATACGGATAAAGCTTTAAGTCTTTTTTAAGAATAGAGTGACTGCTCCGCTCCCTGTTTTGCGACCAAGTGATCCTGTTTCACGAAATTTAAGAACACAAGCATGGATATGTTTAACTAGCTGTTCATAAGTAATAGCAAAATTAGGAAACTGCTGTCGAAACTTCTGTACACACTGATTAATTGAATAAACTCACTGTCCATTTTCTATTCTACCGGTTTGAAAATAACGTACAACAATAAATATTTTCTGCCGTAATTCTAACATTTTCAATTAATTGAAAATACAAAGTGTCAATTTGACATTTGTTTAATTAAATAATTGAACAGCTATCAGTGCTGCAAATCTTAGGAGAAAAAAACAGTGAAATCATAGCCCACTTTAATGAGGAATTCAATTGAAGGCACGGTACAATCTTTATTTTATTTTGTATGGATACTGGTTTAAATCTTTTTTTTAGAATATTCAGAAGGGTTCTACAATACAAGTCCGTTTATTACCAATCGTTTAAAAAAATAAATGTCACAATTCTGACCAAAAAATTTAGTTTCAAACCGTAAGCCTGTGTTGCCAACTTTTTGGAAAATATCACTGCTTGCTCTAATTATAAATTCCGTTGATCGCATGGTATTAACATGCAAGTAAGTAGTAACTAAAAAGAAACATGCCCAATAATACGAAACGTCTTGATCATTTTTAAGGTATTACTAAAAAGAAAATTAGTAAATATGTCTAACAAGATTGGAAAGAAAAATACTTGTAGAACTTGATTCTATTGCAAAAATAATTCTAAACATGGAGATAATGCTGACAATACGTAGAAACATAGAAAGCAGAAAACTGGTATAAATAGTTTTGCTTAAATGATGGGGGTAGGGCAAGTTTCGGTTATTCTTTACGAAAGGCGTGAGTACATATAATTTTTTCTGCTCTTGTTCATTAACCACTGATTATTATGACATCTTAAAATGCTCTTTTTATTCGAATAGAAGAAAGTTGAAATTTGAAATTTTGTCAAATGGTCAAATCGAACACCGTGTGACAGTTTCAATTTCCAAAACAGAAGCCGATAAATAATCTTGATAATTCTTTGTAGTCGTAATTCAAGGTTAAGTGTAAGAACATGTTTCTTCAAAGTCACAAGAACGTCTATACTACTATGATAAATAAAAAATATTCAATATGTAAGAACCAATGTTTTAAACAAAACAAGTACAAGTATCTTTTCTTCGGAGTTGTAAGGACCTTACGTTTTCAAAATTAATTACTGTATTTTTAAAAATTAACATTTTAAAGCAAAACTTTCCAAAAACACCTACTAAAGCAGACGATTATTTTAAAATGTTGTCTGTATTATATTAATTCTCGTCGGGGTGGGCAAGGTGGGCAGTGCCCTGTCCTATGAAGTTGCACGTTCTGGTTCCTCGTCCGGGCAACCCCGAAAAACAAATTTGTTTGGAAAATTCACCCACTTTCTCTTTTGCAGTTGTTGTCGATTCGTCGATTGTTTTTTGATGAAAGCCATTGAAAAGCCGAGAAAAAGCTCTGTAAATCCCCCACTTAAATTGAATTCAAAAATTACAAGCGCGATCGCGAGGGGACGGAGAGACGATCAGTTAATTGTGGAAATAAGAAACGGATTGCTCTCGAATCTTGATTGTAACTCAAGAACCCCTTCGCCGATTGTTTTTTGGTAAACGGCGTTGGAAAACTAAGAAGAAGCTCTTTAAATCCCCTGCTTAAATTTAGTTAAAAAATTACAAGCCCCGAAAAACAAATTTATTTGGAAAATGCACCCACTTTCCCTTTTGCAGTTGTTGCCCACCCGCAGTAAATCAACGAGCCGCACCTGTACGCTAGTTGTAGCTTCAATAACATCATCTACTAACACTTTAGTGTTCAGTACCATAGTCATAGTTTTACGGTAGACTGACCAATAACAGATTATTACAATTTGTAGACCATTATGAGAATTTTTCTAAAATAGTTCTAGAGTTACATCTACATGTTGGAATCAACCAATACAACAATTTCTGTGTAGGCTTACTTTAATTTTTCTTCAGATCCTTGTCAACATCAATTTTCGTACAAATTTAAATAGTAATTTTGAACTTCATTTGAAGTCCACAAAACTTTGTAAGTATGAGATTTTCAAAATTCGAAATCTTTAATGTTACATTTCTAAGAAATACTTTGTGTAATAAGAAACTGAATGAATTATAAATTTTTAGAGAAAGTAATAATTTGATAAGTATTGAATCACATTAATCTTTCATCTGAGATTTTGAGAATTTCAAATTAAAAAAAAAACAGAAGTTTTTGTACATTACTATTAAGAATATAGTAGTGAAAACTGTGCACACCCATACAGGAGCAAAATCTGTACAACCAAAAATGGCATCTAAGAGAAACATTAAATTAAAATCGAAGTTAAAACTAATATCTTACAGTAACTACTTCAACCATTGTAAATTGGCCTCAAATTTCAACCAATCACAAACTAGAAAATAATTTTAAATATCTTTTTCAAACCTGTGTTCTTAACATGAATAAACTAAGTTCTTAAAACTTTCTCAATGTATCAAAGTTTTAAGTACCTGATTCTTAATGTAAAGTTGTTATTTTATTACCTTTATCACAAATACGACAAATGTAAGGTCTGTCTCCCGTATGTAACTTGTTATGTCGATCCAAGTTATTCTTCGTGCTGAATGCTCGCGTACATATCCTGCAGATAAATGGTTTCTGTTTTGTATGTGTACGCATGTGAACTTCCATCATAGTGCTTGTATACAATTTTCCACATATTTGGCATGCGAGTTTCCTTTTCTTAGTGGGATGCCTTACTTTACGGTGTTTGTCAAGTTCCTCTGAAGTTTGAAAAACATCACTGCATTTAGAACAACTTAAAGGCTCGTACCTAATTTGCTTGTTTTCGTCTTTTGCATCTTCAGTTTTAAAGTCAGATATGTTTAGGTGATCAGGAAGTAAGTTTGTATCACAACTGATTTCTCCATTATTATTTTGTATTGTTAGTTCATTTTCTTGTTTCATGTTTGATCCATTTAAAATTTCATTCACATTTGAGCCTGGTTCTTTCTGTGTCCAGGTTTCTGTTTGTGCAACTCCTTCCTCTTGCTCTTCAATCTCATCATTATCAAATCGTTTCTGTTTTGTACGTGCAAATTTCCTTATTTTTCTTGGATGCTTCACTTCTTTACAGTGTTTTTCAAATTCCTTTACAGTTTCAAAAACATCATCACATTTAGGACAATTTAAAGGCAAGTCGTGCTTAATATGCTTGTTTTCAACTTTTTTCTCTTTATTTTCCAGGTTGAGTGCGTTTAGGTCACCAAAACGTAAGTTTGTATCACAAGTAATTTCTTCGTTATTTGGTATTATTAATTCATTTTCTTCTTTCACGTCTAATTCATTTAATATTTCATTCAAATTTGACACTGATTCTTGCTCACTATAATTTTCTATGTGAGCAATTTCTAGTTTTTCATCAGTTTCATCATTATTCAGAAACTTACTACATTGGAGATTATGTAATAAAAATGGGGTTTGCACTTTATTATCATTCCAACAAATACCTTGCCTTGTATCAGAATATTCTACGATTTCCTCTAAGGTACATTGTGTTTGAAGGCATTTCTTTTTAAATTGGTAATAGCCTATAAGTTTTGAGAGACAGGTCTCACATAAGTGTTTTGGCAATACATCATCTTTTTTTACCTACAATTTAAAAAGATAAAAAATATACAAAATTGAGTAATTAAAAATACAAAGAGTATGTACACACAATAAACAACTACCACTGTTATAAATACCGTAGCTGACAGTTATCCTGCACTAACTCAAAGTATTTGTGTCTTGTTCTAACCTCATACACTAGTGCAGGATAACAAACAGACCTAATATAGGGTACACATTTGGCTTTAACAATAGTAACTAATAACCACATTGCTCCAAGAAATTAAAGCATCATACAGTAAAATAAGATTTTTCGTTTTCTTTATTTAAAAATTGAAACGGTTGACATTGATTTGAAACAGTTTAGTAACAATTGTTTATGTATTATAAAATCATCATTTACAAGTAAAAAAATAATCAATGAAAACTAATAAAATGAAAAGTCCAAAAATGAGAGAAACAAAATTTTTGAATAAATGACAGCAGTGTCGGACATTTCCACTTTTAATCGGAATAACAGATTGTTATCGACGATCCACACGTAAAATAAGTGAAGTATTGTTTGTTTCTATTCCTTCCATATTTCCACAATCCAACGCCACCTACTAACCTGGTTCGGATAACCTCTGAGTGCTTTTAAACGCCTACCAAGTGTGTACCAGATATGCTCAATGGGACTAAGGTTTGAACTTCTTGCTGGATAAACCACAGCATCTATTTCAATCTCCTCTAAGCAATTTTGATCTATCCGAACACGTTGGGGTCGAATATTACTTTGCTTTAATAAAAAAACATGCGTCCGATATAGGCCACAAATGGCCACGACAGCGGCATGATCTTATAGGAAGTCTGTTGTGTACCAAAAGGCATTAAGATTCCCATTAATTAACACCGATAAGTCGGTGCGCACTGTCAAAGAAATTACACACGTCATAAAAAAGCTTCCGCCAAATAAAGTGGTATTCAAATGTTGCCCATTTGGTCGTTGGTATACACGAACAAATCACGTGAAATGTAACAAATTTCAAGTGATTCGTGCGATGTTCTGTAGATAAAGCTGGACCTTGGTCAGACACATGACATGTCAAATTAGCTTCCCCAAGATGCTAACAAACAGTTTCGATGCTAATTGGCACCCCATGCACTTCCCTTAATTCAAATTGGAAATTATTGCTTGTAATGAACCTCTGATCTAAAGCAAAAAGTGTCAAAAAATGGTCTGAACACGGATTGTTTCACTACGTCTGCCTTTCCTAGGTCTTCGAGAATAATTACCGATCTCTCTATACCTTCGCATCATCCGGTACCCCGAGATTTAGGACACACCGAATCTTCCTCCTACTCGACAATAGCTTCAGTCTTATTCTACCAATACCACTACTTGAGTGTCTTCTTTGGTCAAATTTCGAAATTCATGTGGGATAATGACGAAGAAATACAAAAATAAAAAACAGGAAAGTCACTTTAAGAATGAAACCTAAATTTGATCATTAAAATTGAAAAATTTTGTTGCAAATCGTTTTTGATTGCAGTGAAAACCTCGAGCAGCCTCTGTACAGCTGTTTCAGCTGACGAAGCCCCAAGTAGGGCTGAAACAGCTGTACAGAGGCTGCTCGAGGTTTTAACTGCAATCAAAAACGTTTTGCAACAAAAATTTTTAAAACTTTCATTATGCTTTGACAGCAAGCATGGCCGCCTTGCATGGCGGCCATGCTTGCTGTCAAAGCATAATGAAAGTTTTTAGAAAAATTTTGGCCGCCTTGCATGGGGGACTTATTAGGAGCAAATTCCGCTTCAATTTGTCTATCCTACTGCAATGTCAGGTCAAAAAGCGATAGTAAGATGTCGCTATTTTATCTGTTCATCATTCTTACATCGCAATTGCGAATAAATTGGGCAAGTCGTTTTTGGTCTGCAGTGGGAATGTCGAGCTACGTCTCTGCTGAAGAAGCCCCAAGCAGGGCTGAAACAGCTGTCCAGAGGCTGCTCGAGGTTTCCACTGCAATCAAAAACGATTTGCACAATTTTTCTAAAAACTTTCATTATGCTTTGACAGCAAGCATGGCCGCCTTGCATGGGGGACTTATTAGGAGCAAATCCGCTTCAATTTGTCTATCCTACTGCAATGTCAGGTCAAAAAGCGATAGTAAGATGTCACTATTTTATCTGTTCGTAATTATTTACACATTTTTAAGTTACCATGGTTACCTTTTATATTTTGAAAAGTATTCATTGGATTTCTTCTTTGATTTAACCGATGGGAAAAGTAAGTAAAAAGCTTTTATAATTTTAATCTTTAGTCCGATTTCATAATAGGACTTTAAATTTCAAGATACTTTAACCTAAAAGAGTATATTTGTTTCCCTGTTCTTAAAGTGACTTAAAATTAAAGCTTCCTTAAAGTCTGATTATGAAAACGGTCATTAACCATGTTTATTCGTAGAGAGTTTCTGGCTGGTCAAGCTTATTGGCTCATGGGAATCGTTCGGGAAATATTGTATTAAGAAAATTTCAATCATAAAATGTTATAGAATACCATCTTGTTGATACCAGGCATCGTGATGATACCAGGGGTTTTCAAATTTGCTGTATTTGAAGAGCTATTGAATTACAGAGAAGATTACTCCTAAAAAAAAAATTGACTAATTGTGTTATTTATTATTCCTAATCAGTTTAGTGATAAAATTGAGTAATTACAGGAATTTTTCTGAAAGCCTCTCTGTTTATGATGTGTGTACATCATAAACAGCGTATACGTACAATCGTCCGCTTTTAAGATGAACCTCTTGCATGCAAACCTCACACTTGTGCTCCAAAGGTTCAGAGAAATGTCAAGTCGTTAAAACTTCTTCCAGTTAAAGGTACTTGTGGCAGGATTTTGCAAGGTAACCCGGTCGCATTGCGTGACTCTATACCGGGTGGAAAGTTTCAAACCCGAACATAGCAAACTTGTATTGAAAACTATGTTTCTGTGAATTGCTGCTCGCCATTTGAAGATACAAAAATGGCAATGCTGTTAAAGAAAAGAGAAAATTATGAACAATATTATGGTGTTAAAATTATTCCTAAATATTAATACTTTCCCAATATAAATAAAATTCTCAAATTTTAAACAAAAAATTTAGTCGCCTGTATCAGGTTTCAAACTTTGAGTTGTTTCAATTAATGGAAAATAATTTATACGTCAGTCAAAAAGTATTATGAATTATTGTACAGAGCAAATATAGGTAGGTACTCTTGTCGTTTAAGTTACAACAATTCTTTCTTTATTAGAATGATAATTGTATTCTCCATCATTGCATACAAAAATACTGTTGTTTCTGATACCATCAATAAACTTGAAATAATGCCATGGGCAATCAATGCCGACACATGTCAATACTAAATCAGTTTTAAATTCAATTGTACTAAGAATTAAATAAGTTTCACACTGTTCAAAAATAGGTAGCACACAACTGTAAAGAATATTAAAAAAAACATGAATTTCACAAATCCAGTTGCCATCAACATTGTAGGTATTGAAATTAACAAGAACAGTAGGAAAGTAGGAGCGAATGCAGAATACAGGGAAATTTTGTGAAGCAATGCAGGAGCAAAGAAATAAATCCTAACAGTTTCTCATCGTCAGTATGCTACACAGATGAATGGAATTTTATTTTGAATAAGAAGCATATTGCACAAAATTCTGGTTATTGAATTACAAACTTCAAATCTGACGTACCAAGGCGACATGTTTCATTTAAAATTAAAAAAATTAATATCTATTTCAAAAGTATTAACATAATAGGAATATGGTAATTATTTACAAAAGCTACAATTATAAATTTTAGAGGGCCTGTTCTACGATAAACTATAATTCAAATGCACTTAGAATTAATTGGGGCAAACACCCCATTTTTAATTAAAAAAATAATTAAAATCGTCGTGTTGTCCTTCTCTAACCAATGGTTGCAGATACAGCGAGTTTTCTATCCTTTTCTAATCGTTGGTTATGCCACCGGCTATACGCGTCAAACGTCGTTATAAAGGAAATATGGCCATTTAACCAAATGTGTTTTGAAATATTTTTTTTTCTGTTAAACTAGCAGCGAGCCCCAAATAAAAATTGTGTTACGAGACAACATATTATATAGTGGTGCTATGTGCAAAATTTCATCTTCATACATTAACTTGTAGCTTTTGTAAATAATTAGCGGAATAATTTTAACACGATAACATTGGCCTTAATTTTATCTTTCATTTAATACCATTACCGTTTTTGTATCTTTAAATAGCGAGCAGTAAACTACAGAAACGTAGTTCTTAATGGAACTTTGCTATGTTCGGGTTTGAAACTTTCCACCCGGTATGTAACCGTCCATTAAAATTAGATTTTGTTAAAATAACAGATGAGTGTAGAAAAATTGCAGTGGGATCTCATATTATTACCATGCTTTGACATGATTATTTTAAAAAGCAACTTAGGGATATGTTCCATAATAAAATAATGTCACTGTATAAACTTTTCACTGGTACTGTAGCTCAATTATTGTGATCGAGTAGAATCATTTATAAACTAGTTGACGTTGCTGCTCACGGTTTATAAATGACAACAGCGCCTAATTTATAACTCCACCTTGATACGTGTATTTAATCAGCCATATTTAGAACAGCTGCAGTTATAACTACTGCAGTTAGCTCCCATAATTTACATAGTTATAGTTACATACCAAAATAGATGTGTATTCCTTTAAAAGATCACTTATCAAAGTATCCTCATACATAATATTAAAAATGTATTTAACGTTGGTAGTCGCCATGCATGTCCTACACATTTCCATAAAATTTATTTCAGCATCGGGCAATTTATATAACATAACGTCTTTGTTTGTTAGTTTTGTATCAAAATGTTGTGTGATCTGAAAGTTAATTAGCTTAAAATTTGGTAAATAGTAATAACACTACATTTTACCTGTGCTGTCATAATTGCATTAATAAAAGCATCATTTTTAACTAAACTGGTACCTAACATTTTGTTCATTGAATGTGTTGCTTTTATATTTGGATACTTTATAAATAATATTCGAAGCGGAAGCACTTTTGGTCAGAGTCATTTCTCACCAGTTGCATTTTTTTTCAATCCATATTCAATCACGAAGTTTAAACCATAGCACAGTATATACATCATACATCAATGAGTAGGGACAGCTTCTGTCGGCACCTTTGAAGTTCATACTATAATTTTCCGAACCTATGTTGGCGGGCAGTCATTCTAATGCTACCAGATGTCGCTACTTGAAAAACTTATTTATTTCCTAAAATATATATGTTGTTCACAAATTAAGAAACCACCACCTGTTGCATTATGTTGGTATAAAACATAAGTCCCCTACAGAACATTATCAAAATATTAAGTTGGCAAGGCACTTGAAGTTTCATGTCAAAGTAATTTTCCAATTCATTTGTACTATTACATTATTTACATTTATTTTCATTTTAACGAGCTGTTTCAGTTAATTACAGTTTGTCTGTTATAAAATTGTGTGCGAACGATAAGGTAAAAATCATTAATCTATCATAATTCTTAAATTTAGAACCAGGAATTTTTCCGAACATGTAACCTTATCGTTTATTTAAAACACTTGCCAATTTTGTTACCAAATTTTTAACTAGAACACTGTTGCCGTCCGTCATTTGGCCATGTTCAGGTGATCACCGAGCCTAAATGCAGACCCTGATGCAAACTCAGCGTATTGAAAGTTAACAACTCGTGTTCTTAAAGAGTTAATGTGAGAATACTAGCTGCTGAAGCTTGGCAATCCAAAAGCATGTCTGTTCAATAGCTGTGTTGAATTAGTAACTCAGCTCCTGTGGTTACCTGAACGCGGCCATTGAAAAATCAACCATTGACCGTTGCGCCACCCTCGACTATTTGAGGAAGGACCGGTCGTTTTCAGACATGCGCGCTCAGAAATTGTATAAGCAAAAAGCCGAAGCTGTCCCTACTGATTGATGTGTATACTGTGACCATAGTTTAAACACGCATTTAGACAGATGATTCTCTTCTCTTCCTTTTCTAATTAGACCACAGTATACACATCTGTTATACACATCAATCAGTAGGGTCAGCTTCGGTTTTTTGCCAATACAATTTCTGAGGGCGCATGTCTGAAATCGACCGGTCCTTTCTCAAATAATCGAGGGTGGCGCAACGGTCAATGGTTAATTCTTTCAATGGCCGCGATCAGGTAACCACAGGAGCTGAGTTACTAATTCAACATAGCTATTGAACAAACGTGCTTTTGGAGTAGCATGCTTCAGCAGTTAGTATTTTCACATTAAGCGTTTAAAAGAACACAAGTTGCTAACTTTCAATATGCTAAGTCTGTATTCAGTCTCGATGATCACTTGAACATGGCCAAACAACGGACGTTGTTACGCCCGCACGCGCCCGCATTTCGGCACACATTCAATATGACCGTCAATTACCAATCAGCTGTTTCGGTGGATAAGTTACAGGAGAGAGGTTTATTGGCAATTGAAATTTTTTTTCCAGGCTGTTTTAGTAACGTATTTATCCGCGGAGATGCCGCTAGGAGTAATTGTAAATTTGGCGCGAATGAAATGTCACATGTTGTCAATGTCAATTGTTTTAGTGATGCCGAAGAAGGTGATCGTTTAAGTAAATTAAAGAACTGACACAAATACAATGGGTTAAATCAAATTGTCCGTTAAATAAACATTGTTGATGATTAAATTATTTTTGTGTGAGCAGAGAATAGTCTCTAGTATAAACAGAGTTTGAGAAAAATGGACCTCGCAAGATCTGCAAAAGATTTAAATGTGTAGTTATTGGATGCAATTCATGTTTCAATCAGACCAAATTTCCTTCAATTTGGAATTTGGGCTGCTAATTTAGGCAACGAAGCCCTGTGATAATTTCGATGCAAGAAGACATGTATGAGTCACACTGATGAAAGGTTAGCATTACCGTTAAAATCATAACAATCCATAATAAGGTTTTTATTTTACCAAGTTAACAATGGCAGTAAAATATAAATTGTTACAGATATGTGTATCCAGGACATGAATGCAGGAAGATTAAATTAAAACGGAGACTTACCTGTATCCTACATCGTATTATCTACTGAGACAATTCATCATTTTAATAGAAATGAAAGTGCAGAAAGTAGGAGCTACAACTATGAAACAATCACTTTAATTAATTTTATTAAAGTGTAACAAGTATTATGTGTGAGTGATTAGCTGATTTATAAAATTTAAAGTTTGTCAAAGTACAATATTCTGAATAAAAATTGTTAAAAAAAAAGTTTAATTTGCAGTAATTTTGAAGATATTCACACTTAAAGTCAAAAATAATGTGTATGGATGAAGAAAGAATGTATTGAATTGCAATTTTGAAAGCATTTCCATAAATTATGAACTTCATGAATGACAATGTACAAATAATGTGTTATTACTTGCAGTTACTTTTACAGTTAAATATAGTAATTTGAGAATAATATGTGGTTTGTTTTATTTGGCTTAAAATCTAGTAAATATCATAATT
Organism: Prosopocoilus inquinatus; assembly: GCA_036172665.1. NCBI lineage: Eukaryota > Metazoa > Arthropoda > Insecta > Coleoptera > Lucanidae > Prosopocoilus > Prosopocoilus inquinatus. Next base: position 52,536,219 of record CM069870.1, read on the forward strand.
TAAGCATGATTTTCCGTTTCTTTAGGTTTTCTTCTCCACACATTTATTTAGGTAATACGTTATATTCTGTGAAGACTTGTAATGTATATTACAGCATTTTAGTCTTTGCAGAATATAACGTATTACTTAAATGAATGTATGGAGAAGAAAACCTAAACAATTATTTAAATTAAAAAGGCGCGTAAAAAAGAGAAAAAAGCGTGCGTAGAATAGTGGCGCCATGGCAACAGATAAATACGTTACTAAGTAAAATGCGTTCATATAAAATAGCGACATCTTACTATCGCTTTTTGACCTAACATTGCAGTAGGATAGACAAATTGAAGCGGGATTTGCTCCTAATGAGTCCCCCATACAAGGCGGCCATGCTTGCTGTCAAAGCATAATGAAAGATTTTAGAAAAATTTTGTGCAAATCGTTTTTGATTGCAGTGAGAACCTCGAGCAGCTTCTGGACAGCTGTTTCAGCCCTGCTTGGGGCTTCTTCAGCAGAAACGTAGCTCGACATTCCCACTGCAGACCAAAAACGACTTGCCCAATTTATTCGCAAATGCGATGTAAGAATGATGAACATATAAAATAGCGACATCTTACTATCGCTTTTTGACCTAACATTGCAGTAGGATAGACAAATTGAAGCGGGATTTGCTCCTAATGAGTCCCCCATGCAAGGCGGCCATGCTTGCTGTCAAAGCACAATGAAAGATTTTAGAAAAATTTTGTGCAAATCGTTTTTGATTGCAGTGAGAACCTATTGTCTATCCTACTGCAATGTTAGGTCAAAAAGCGATAGTAAGATGTCGCTATTTTATATGTTCATCATTCTTACATCGCATTTGCGAATAAATTGGGCAAGTCGTTTTTGGTCTGCAGTGGGAATGTCGAGCTACGTTTCTGCTGAAGAAGCCCCAAGCAGGGCTGAAACAGCTGTCCAGAAGCTGCTCGAGGTTCTCACTGCAATCAAAAACGATTTGCACAAAATTTTTCTAAAATCTTTCATTATGCTTTGACAGCAAGCATGGCCGCCTTGCATGGGGGACTCATTAGGAGCAAATCCCGCTTCAATTTGTCTATCCTACTGCAATGTTAGGTCAAAAAGCGATAGTAAGATGTCGCTATTTTATATGTTCATCATTCTTACATCGCATTTGCGAATAAATTGGGCAAGTCGTTTTTGGTCTGCAGTGGGAATGTCGAGCTACGTTTCTGCTGAAGAAGCCCCAAGCAGGGCTGAAACAGCTGTCCAGAAGCTGCTCGAGGTTCTCACTGCAATCAAAAACGATTTGCACAAAATTTTTCTAAAATGCGTTCAATTAAATCCGTTATCGAGATGGCTTGGAACTTGCTTTTATTTTATACCGGCACGTCGTAGCTTAGTACGTATATTGAAGAACTGCGAACTGTCAGCGGTGTTTACTGTCAAAGGTTTTGTTTACATTTTCGAGGTATTGTGTTCCGTTATTTGTGTTGTCGCTTTAATTCCATTAAAAAACAGTTCTTTTGGCTTATGTCAAATGCAAATTTTACGAAGTCGCGTTAACTTAAGCCACATGATTATAATAAACATAACCCAACTTTTTATACCCATTTATGATTTTCTATAAATTGAATAAGAGAATGCAATTAACGAAAACATTTATTTTTTACAAAAGGTGCTTAAAATGCCCACCACCTACTTCATAAACATTTTAAAACTCTACGTTTAAGGGAACTCACGACTACATTTTCTAACAAGTTCGGATTTTGATTAATTTCTTCAAATTTTTGCCTTATTCGGTGCTGTAATTCTTCTAGATTGTTCATAGGGGTTGCAAATATTGAATTTTTAAGGTAAGGCCATAAAAAATAATCACAAGGTGTTAAATCGCACGACCTCGGAGGAAATGGTGTTGGAGTGTTGCGACTTATAATTCGGTCATCATAAAATTCATGAAGCATGGCCAATGTTTCTGCTGTACAGTGGGGTGTTGCACCATCTTGTTGAAAGTAACCACCTTCTAACTCATCATCGGGAACGTTCTCCAAAAATTCATTTAAAATTTCATTTCGGTATCTTGTTCCATTAAGCGTACCTAAAAATTAACATGCGAATATAAGTTTAAAGATTATTTTTATGATTTATATATTTATAAACACCTTCAAAGAAAATTGGTCCAATTAATCGTCTGCCACTTATAGCGGCCCATACACCAATTTTTTCAGCATGCAATGGACGTTCAACAAACATATGAGGATTATCTGAATTCCAAGATCTCATATTCTGTGAATTTACATATCCAGACAAGCAGAACCACGATTCATCAGTAAACAAAGTCATCCGTAGGGTATCGTCATCATTATTTAAAGTGTTTATAAACCATTGGCAAAATTCTAACCTCTGCGGTATATCAATGTCTTTCAATTCGTGAACCGCTGTTAGTCGATAAGGATATAAATGTAAATCCTTTCTTAACATCGCATGAGATGTTCCAACTGAAAATTCCATTTGTTGCGCTAATTGTCGAACAGTTGTTTTTGGGTTATTTTGCATGATTTCTCGTCCATCATCGATAACCTGTTGACTTCGTTTAAGAGGACGACCAGAACCTTCCTTTTTAAGATACCTCCAGTTTCACGAAATAGCGTAACACATCGATCCAGCGTAGCATTAAAATGGTTGTAGTCAATAATCAACTCCGGAAATTTAGCTCTGAACTCTTCTAAACAATCTGGTCTAGAATATACCCAATTGCCGTCAATTTTACGTCCATTTCGAAAATACGATTCTAACATAAACACTCTATGTTCAGTAGTAAACATTTCTCGGCAGTTTAGTTCCCAAAAGAACTGTTTTTTTAAAGGAACTAAAGGAACAACACAAATAACGGAACACAATACTTCGAATATGTAAACAAAACATTTGACAGTAAACACCGCTGACAGTTCGCAGTTATTCAATATACGTACTAAGCTACGACATGCCGGTATAAAATAAAAGCAAGTTCCAAGCCATCTCGATAACGGATTTAATTGAACGCATTTTACTACTACGTCATATTACGTGGACAAAAAAATTACATGGGAATTGGCTCTCTCTCCTGGTCATCGTTAAAAATCGTACGCGATTCTATTGACCCAATTTAAAATTATATATTTTGTTTAAAGAACGAACCAATCAAACACTTAACCCGTAACGTACGATGAAAAATCGCCCATCAATAATGAATCCAGCTTTACGCAAGCGGTTTTCATTCGTTCCGCAGATTCGTGGGCATGCGCGCACCGTGCAGTTTGGTTAATGTGCGTCTAAACTTTGGTGGTACAAAAATCCTGCGTGCGCGCATAAGTTTCTCGTTATTTCTTTTTCTCACTTCTGACAAAACTATAACCGATAGAACGAGCTTCCGTGCAATTTTTACAATGTCGCTTTAAACATTAAAAATATTTTTTTATAATCATACGATCATACTGGAATTATGCAGTGACCGCAAAAAAATTCGCACCAAAAAAATTTTTATTATTGATTTTCTTATAAAACTTTTTGCGACAATAGTTTGTGCATGTTCGATTACCAAACATAAGCAGAACAGATCCAATGAGCAACTTTTAGACTGACTAAAAATAGCGCTTATTTAAGATAGGAAAATTTAAAAAAAATTTGTCATTTGCAATTGTTGGACATATTAGACAAAATTTTAGTAGGATTCAATGAGTATTTACAAAATGTGTATCTTGTTTGCCAGACAAAATTTTCTTCGGTCTAATATTTCGAGAAAAAGATTTTCGAATTTCTCAGTTTTGCTCAAGATGTGAAGCAGTCAATGCGCACTTGACCTGTGACTTGGCATTTAACTTTTAGGAGCAGTTAGCTTATTCTTTTGTACCGTTTCATTTTAATCCGTAATTTTTTTTAATTATATTAAAAAAAATTACTTGTATAGATTGGAGAGCAATATGGTATAATACTTTGAGTGAGTTCCGTTGACCTTGAGATTTATTGAGGTTTAATCGATGTATAAATTTCAATATTTTTTTCTACTTTAAATTCTTTACATTTTTAACTTTGGTTGGATCGAGTGCAATTTGATTGTTTAGATTTATTTTTTTTTGTTTTTTGATTTTTTGTTTATTGTTTGCGTAGAACAGAAGTTCAGTTGTTTGGTGGAGTTTGGTTGACCTTGTCATTGGTCGAACTTTAATGATTTTTTATTTTTTACATTTTTTCAATTTTTTGCTTCAATTGACTACAGTTGAGTTAAGTTGAAATTTGTTGAGCTTGATTTTAACATCTTTTTATTAATTTTTAACTTAGGCTGAATGGAGTTTTTTTTTGAGGTTGGCTTCAGTTGGATTGGGCGGACACTGAACTTTTTCTAAAAATCTTTTTGTCTAATTTCATTTTTTGTTTTTAATTTTTTTTTGCTTGGGTTAGAGATGAGTTCAGTTGTTGGATAGAATTTGGATAACCTTCAGATTATTCGAGCTGCCGTTTAATCGTTTTTCTAATTAACATATTTTGGCGCCCCTCATGCCTTACTTACTGCCGGCCCTGCGGACAAATCAGAGATACAAATCCGAAGGAGTACCGTTTTTTTATTTTTTAAAGTGATAAGTCTTCCGTCTTCTAATTTAATACATGTTGAAACAAAAGAAAGCGAACACTTGTTCTGATTCATTTTTAGAAACTAATTTAAGTTTATAGTCGACGGACTCTATGTATTATAATAATTTTCTGCAATTATGATGGATAATAAAAAAATAATAATTGAGTTATTTCATTTAACGAGTTTTCTTTTTGCAAAAAAACGGGACAAACCTAGAATATTTACAAAAAAAAACCGGGACGCTCAATACTCAAGAAAAACGGATCGTGTGGTCAACCTAACCCAAAATCATGTAGTAAATAATGAAAAAGTTTATTTTTTTAACAATTGTTTATCTTTACAAAGTTAATTCATACGTTTATCTTCCCTTAATTATACTCTGTTTTCACTGAATTTGTTTTATCACTAATCTTTGTTTCGTCGACAAATTTTACATCACCATGTCCTCTTTTATGTTTCTTCATGCTACTAGAGTCATAAAATCCTCGTCCACATACATCACAAACGTAGGGAGTTTCACCAGTATGAGTGCGAATATGAACAGTTAATGTTCCATTTAAGGAAAAACGTTTGTTACAATACGAACACTTGTAAGGTTTCTCCCCACTATGCGTTCTTTCATGATATTTTAAGTGAGTCTTCTGTATGAATGTCTTTAAACAAATTTCGCATGTATAAGGTCTTTCGCCAGTGTGTATCAATTTATGTGACTTTAGGCCTCCGATTTGTGTAAAACGTTTGCCGCAATCTGAACAAGAGTATGGTTTTTCTCCAGTGTGCATTCTCATGTGAGACACTAATTTTGCGTAAATGTAAAATCCTTTACCACATTCACTGCATAAATGAGCTTTTTCACCGTGGACTAGCATATGTGTATTTAATATGTTTCTTGAAACGAATACTTTCTGACATACGATGCACTGAAATTCCTTGAACTGTTTATTTACTTTTCCGTTAGTAAATTGGTGGCACTGTAGGTGCTTACGATACTCTAAATTATGACTAAATGTTATGTTGCAGTATTTGCATTTATATGTTCTTCTGGAAGATGGACTGCATTGGTGTAGATTGAAACGATTACCCTGACTGAAACCTACAAATAATTTTCTTATTTTACCGTAAGGAGCTTTGAAATACAAATAATCACCTTTACCACAAACATCACATAAAAACGGTTTCTCGCCAGTATGAATGCATATATGTTCGTTTAAACTGCGAGCCCGTATGAAACCTGAAAGCATTTTTTCCATTTATATGTACAGCTTGTTTTTAAATTGAGAGAAGTATGAGTTGTCACCCTACGTGGGTAGATCACAGAGGTAATATTAATATTGATAATTCTACCAGTAAATTTGCTTAGAATTTTATAATTGAGAACATGATAAAAATTATAAAACGTGCAGATTTCAAAATTGAATGAGAATCTCATTTTTAAAAATATTAAGTACATTTCATATAAAATTATAATTACCTTTACCGCAAATATGACAAACGTGAGGTCTTTCTCCAGTATGTATCATGAAATGGCGCTTGAAGTTATTTTTCGTACTGAATGCTCTAGAACAAATCCTGCAGGTAAATGGTTTCTCTTTTGTATGTGTACGCATGTGAATTTCCATCTTATCGCTTAGATACAATTTTCCACATACTTGACATGCGAGTTTCCTTCTTTTACTGGGATGCCTTACTTCTTTACGGTGTTTTTCAAGTTCCTCTGAAGTTTGAAAAACATCACTGCACTTAGAACAACTTAAAGGCTTGTACTTAATTTGCTTGTTTTCATCTTTTGCATCTTTATTTTCCAAGCTGAATATGTCCGGGTCACCAGGAAGTAAGTTTGTATCACAACTGATTTCTCCTTCATTATTTTGTATTGTTGATTCATTTTCTTTTTTCATATTTGATTCATTTAAAATTTCATTCACATCTGATCCTGATTCTTGCTGCCTCCAGGTTTCTGTTTGTGCAAATCTTTCCTCTTGCTCTTCACTTTCATCATTAGCAAATGGTTTCTGTTTTGTACGTGTATATGTAAATTTCCTTATTTTTCTTGGATGCTTCATTTCTTTAAGGTGTTTCTCAAGTTCCTTTACAGTTTCAAAAACAACGTCACATTTAGAACAATTTAAAGGCAAATAGTGCTTGTTTTCAACTGTCTTGTCTTTATTTTCCAGGCTAGATGCGTTTGGGTCACAAAGAAGTAAGTTTGTATCACAAATAATTTCTTCATTATTTTGAATTGTTAATTCATTGTCTTGTCTCATATCTGATCCAATTAATATTTCTTTCAAATTTGACACTGATTCTTGCTCACTACAGTTTACTTTGTGAGCAATCTCTAGTTTTTCATCATTTTCATCATTAGTCAGCGACTTACTATATTCGAGATTATGTAATAGAAATGGAATATGTATTTTATTATCATTCCAATAAATATCTTGCCTTGTATCAGAATATTTTACGATTTCCTCTAAGGTACATTGTGTTTGAAGGCATTTCTTTTTAAATTGGTAATAGCCTATAAGTTCTGAGAGACAGGTTTCACATAAATGTTTTGGCAATAAATCATCTTCTTTTACCTACAATTAATAAGACACAAAATTCAGTAATTAAAAATAGAAAGAATTATGTACAGAGTGGAAAGTTTAACTCTGACAGGTCAATTCTTATTTTTCATGACGCATATTACAAAGGGATTTCTTTACCTTTTCGATTATTTGGAGAGATGAAACAACCCCTAACTATTTTATTTTTAATTTGCTTCAAAATGAATTTGTTCCTGCAAAAGCGGTTTTTATCGAACTTGAAATGTACTTCAATATTAGTTCTTTATAGCCATTTCATTCACGTATATTTACAAACAAAATGACATTATTAACATTCCATTAAAACCAGAATAAAACCCATTAATTTTCTGATGTCTATTTGAAATGGGCAGGCAGAGTGACGTATTTCCCGCGCCCAATATCAGATGCTGATTGGTCGAAAGTTACAAGACAACCTGTTTAAGTATATAAACCTTAAGCATTAGCACATTAGTATATGTTGGTATAATAAAAGGTAGAGTCGTGCGCAACAAAAATGCACCACCTACATGCAAACTTCACCCTTAAGACCTTATGCGAGTAGACTTAAAGAAATGTCAAATTGTAGCATTTAAGGTGCACCTGACTGTACCTGTTTACAATACATAGCTGATGTACTAACACCACAGTTATTATTACTTACCATGGCTGAAGTTCAGTAATGTAACTTCAGCAGCTTAATAACTACTCTAGTAGCAACCCAAAGCTGGATTTATAAACTTTTCACTCGTATTACAGCTCACATTGTGGTTGCTGCTAAATGTTAAATTGTTGTGATCGAATAGAATCAGTTACAATGGCAGTGCAAAGTTTATAAATCCACCTTGATCCATGCATTTAATCAGCCATATTTAAAACAGCTGTAGTAATAACTCAGGACTTATTCAGAAACTGAGAAGAGCACGCTCTGGGTAATATTCTTTCTCTCTTGTGTAAGTGATTTTGTACATTTTGCTTTTCCTTTTAAATACCCAAAGTGCACTCTCGTTACAGTTCTTGAACACAACCCAGCAGTTAGCCTCATAATTTATGTAGTTAAAGTTACATACTGAAATAGATGTGTATTCCTTTAAAAGATTACTTATCAAAGTATCCTCATACACAATGTTAAAAATGTATTTAACATTGGTAGTAGCCATGCATGTCCTACAAATTTCCATAAAATTTATTTCAGCATCGGGCAATTTATATAATAAAACGTCCTTGTTTGTTAACTTTGTGTCAAAATGGTGTGTGACCTAAAAGTTAATTATCTTAAAACTCGGTAAATAATAATAGGTGCTTTCCACGGTAGCGGTGGAGTAACTCCGGAGTAGTTCGTGGCGTTCAAATGGAACACAGTGAAGAAGTACTTTAAGCTCTCAAACTGCTCCAGAATTGCATTTCAAATGTCAACAGAGGGCAACTAAAAATTGAGTTCCATGTTGCAACCGTTCAGAGTGTAATGTTCTCGAATAGTTCCGGAATTTAAAGTTCTACCCAGAAAGCACCTAATAACACTACATTTTACCTGTGCTGTCATAATTGCGCTAATAAAAGCATCATTTAACTAAACAGGTAACATGTTGTTCATTGAATATGTTGTTTTTACGATTGGATACTTTATAAATAATATTCGAAGCACTTTTGGTCAGAGACATTCTGTCACCTGTTACAGAAAAATTTAAACTACGTTTAAACGCCCTTTTATAGATGATTCTCTTCTCCTTTTCTAGCTAGACTCACAACTTCCCAAGATAAGACAACAGATATTTCAGAGAGAAATTACAGCAAACACCTGACCACCAGGCTAACCACCTGACACACTCAGGATCGCCAACTTTGGAAGACTCGAGCGCGCCGAATTTCATCTCTCAAAGCCAAATTCATTGCTAGGCGTTTTGCGTTAGCGTTAAAATTCTACATGATTTTATTGGCCCAATTTAAAAGTATATATTTCGTTTAATTAAACCAACTAATCTAGTATCTATTCTGTAACACGGCGATGAAAAATCGCCTAGAAATGAATCCACCCTTAAGCTAGATTCATTGCTAGGCGTTTTGCGTTGGCGTTAAAATTCTACGCGATTCTATTGGCTCAATTTGAAAGTATATAATTTGTTTAATTAAACCAACCAATCAAATACCTGTCCCATAACGCGGCGATGAAAAATCGCCTTGCAATGAATCCGGCTTTAAGCTGAGCGTTCACTAAGACGCAACGGGTGCATTCAAAAATTTTAATTTCCCGCGCAAACCGAACGAGAAAAAGGTTGCTTTAAGAGAACGGCAATTCTGATAAAAGTGGTCGGACTTTACTAACCGCTCACTTAACGGCTAGGTAGGCAATGTAATTACAAATTATGACAGTAGAGGGCGGGAATGGAACAGGTTTTGTGACTTTAAGGTTTTGAGTCTTTAACGTTTCGAAATTAGTGAAATACGCCACGGGTTTACTTCGTTTAAATCTTTGGATAATAAAAAAAGTAATATATCTAACTCTTATCTACAATCCTTATTTCACATCACCTGTATTTGCTATTCTGATCTGTCAAATTGGTCCGACTAACCACTTAACGTTTCAGACCACCACCAATTTTTCCAATCATTGATTGATCACGTGGTACTGTCTGACCGTTGACTTAACAGTTTTGGTTAAAATAACCGTTCACTTCACGCAACCCTTTTCTTGATATTGGGCGCGTTCAGGCGACATAACTGTTGAGTATGTTGACTAGTGTTGTGAGTCGGTAATATTACCATGTTACTTTAAGGTAAATTTCCAATGTTACAAGTACGGTAACATTCATTTATTACCGTTTGTTGCCTCTGTTGTCAAGATAACGTAATTTCAAGTTACACATTTGCAGAATTCAAGTAAACCAATGAAATAAATGGTCAAGGAATATTTTTGATTATTTGGGAAAAACGTAAATACTAAAAAAAAGGAAATAAATATTTCATAACCTAAAATGACTTTCCTTTACACTAGGGTTGCGTTAAGTCAACGGCAATTCTGTACTGTAATTATAAATTATAACAGAAGAGGGCGGGAATGGAACAAGTTTTGAAAGGGTCTCTGTATTAATGGTCACCTGAATAAGGCTGTAAGTCACGTCCTCTTAAGTTTCGCTAAGAATGTGTTTTGTTTTAGTTAACGAAATAATACCATAAATCAACAAAATGCAATAAAAATCTCAAAATGAATTTAATTTTCCTTTCACTGAATACTCTTTGAAATTGAAAAACGAAGAGGTATGTTTATAAAAGCAAGGGTTTATATATTTTTCAACATTTTGCAAATACAAAATCATGATAAACAAACAAAAAATTTCTTTTTTGTTGCGTTATTTATCAATGTACCAGTTTTCAAACATAAAAGCTTGATAATGAACGAATCTTTTAAAAAATTAATTAATTAAAGTTAACTATGTAACGGCAAAAAAGTTATCTTCGCAATGACAACCCTGCTTCACACTAGCGGTCTTCTGTAAATTACCAAAATCATCTGAAAATGTGACTTACCTTCCGGCAGGCCTTGTCATCCAAATTGATTCAAGAGTTCTTTCGTTATAAATAAAATTACCTTTTTTTCAAGAACATTAAATCAGATTACTGGCTTAACGATACCATCATGGATACAGATACGTTGTGTTAAATCGTTTTATTCTGAACCTAGGAGGTTAAGCCACAGAATTTAGAGACACCTGTATAATGATGTTTCACCTAATCATCATTTGTATTTCGCGCCATTTGGATGTGCGGGTTTTGGTGTTTTGAAAGTATAGTTTAAAAAATTAAATTTTCCTGAAGAAGTTGTCAAACACGCAGCGAAACGTCGACAAAAATCTCAATTTTTTCAAGTATCCGCAACAAATTAGTACAAACAAATATACTGGATGTATCAGAAATGTGTGTGTTAACACGGAGTGCAGTTAGCTAAATGTAATATTTGACTTCTTTATTTAAAGTTTTTATATTACCAAAAAAATCGCTTTATATCGCGTGTTGTGAATCAGTAATATTGCCAGATATTAGTTGTCTTTTATTTGCACGTCAGATCAGTTCACTTTTACCCTGGATCACTTATTCAAAAATTCTGTCTGTTTTATTTGGCTACAAGATCTAACCCAAAGTGATCCAAAACACTTCTCGCCTTGCTGATACTACACCTCGGAAATTCTCGATCAGTTTGGATCAGTTGGTTCATTTGTAGAGGGGATGTTATTTCAACTATTTGTCAAATTACATTACTTGTCCAAAAAACCTTTTGTTTTTGCTTAACTCGCTGTAAAGTGATGCAAAAGTAATATCTTCATTTGATGATTAAAATGCAGCAATCGCATCTCGCATGTTTTATTTACTATTAAATCGATCACTTAAGATCAGTTCACTTTGGGTTAAACTGAACTGACCTGAACTAATCTGCGTTGCAAATAAAAGACAACTATTGCCATGTTACCATTACGGTAAATTTCCAATATTACCGGTATTCATTTGTTTCGGTTTGTTATCGTTGTCAACATAATGTTATTCAGACTTGCAAACTTGTAAAGTGCAAGTAAACCAATGAAACAAATGACCAAGGAATATTTTTAATTATTAATGAAAATATAAATACCAATAAATGGAAATAAATACTTCATAACCTAAAATAATTTTCGCTTTGACATTAAATTATTTAATGAAAATAAATAATATTTAACAGAAGTCAAAAAGTAATTTGTATCCGATATTAAATTAATCAGAAAATTGAGTAAATATCACATTTTTAGTTAAAAAAGTGTAATTGCTAACTCTGGCGCGAGATGTCGCTACTTGAGCTGTAATTGGTAATGGCTGCGTTCAGCGGACGCTCAGAGACTGAGTTGCTTACTCAGCAGTAGTTTGATTGGCTATTACCTTAATGTAAGCCAATCACAATCGATTGCTGAGTAAGCAACTCAGCCGCTGAGCGTCTCTGAACGCGCCCAATGTTAAGCCCGCAATAGACGATCATAAATTTCATGTAATTCACGTCAAAATTTTAACAAAACGTAAATTTAAATATATATTGCAACGAAATAGATGTTCTAAAAGTTTCAAATCTTACATATGAAAACTCATAGCAGTCTTTTTTCATCGCAATACTTGTTAAAATTTACATTTTGTCAAAAATTTGACGTGAATTACATGAAATTTACGATCGTCTATTGCCGATATTACGGTAACATTACCGGTAAGTTATCATTAAAAATAAATTACCCATAATTTACCAACACTACTTATACTATTAGATTTTCCATTTGAATTTGTATCGATAAAAGTATTTGAGAAAATTAAATAGCCAATTCCGTAGTTATAGAAGTCATATGAAAAATCAAACACTTCTGATTCAGTTTATAGTCAACGAGTTCTATGTAGTATTATAATAATTTTCTGTTAATCATGATTGATAATAAAAATAATAGTCATTAAATGATTTCATTTAATGAGTTTTATTTTCGCAAAAAACGGAACAAGCTTGGACTACTTATGAAAAACCGGGACGCTCATTACACAAGAAAAACGGTCGTGCGGTCAGCCTAACCCAAAATCAAATAATAAATAATGAAAAAGTTTATTGTTAATAAATCTTGATCTTTACAAAGTTAATTTATATGTTTATCTTTCGTTAATTATACTCTATTTTCACTGAATTTGTTTCATCACTAATCTTTATTTCATCGACAAATTTTACATCGCCGTGTCCTCTTTTATGTTTCTTCATGCTACTTGAATCATAAAATCCTCGTTCACATACATCACAAACGTAGGGAGTTTCACCAGTATGAGTGCGAATATGAACAGTTAATGTTCCATTTAAGGAAAAACGTTTGTTACAATACGAACACTTGTAAGGTTTCTCTCCACTATGCGTCCTTACATGATATTTTAAATGAGTCTTCTGTATGAATGTCTTTAAACAAATTTCGCATTTATAAGGTCTTTGACCACTGTGTATCAACTTATGTGACTTTAGGCTTCCGATTTGTGAAAAACGTTTGCCACAATCTAAACAAGAGTATGGTTTTTCTCCCGTATGCACTTTCATGTGAGACAATAATCCTGCATGAACGTGAAATCCTTTACCACACTCACTACATAAATAAGTTTTTTCACCATGGATTAACATATGTGTTTTTAGTATATTTCTTGAAAGGAATACTTTCTGACATACGATGCACTGAAATTCCTTGAACTGTTTATTTAATTTTCCACTAGTAAATTGGTGGCATTGTAGGTGCTTACGATACTCTAAATTCTGACTAAATGTTATACTGCAGGATCTGCATTCATATGTTTTTCTGGAAGATTGAATGCATTTGTGTTCATTGAAACTATTACCTTGAGTGAAACCTACAAATTATTTTCTTATTTTACCGTAAAATGTTTTGAGATTCAAATAATCACCTTTACCACAAACATCACATAAAAGCGGTTTCTCGCCAGTATGAGTGCATATATGTTCGCTTAAACTGCGAGCCTGAATGAAACCTGAAAGTATTTTTCTCATTTATATGCATAGCTTGTTTTTAAATTTGGGGAAGTATCAGATCATGGACGTAATATTGATAATGCAAAATTAAGTGAGACTGCCATCAGAAATTAATTAATTTTGACTTATAGTTTTTTAATTTTTGAACAACAAATAATTCATCAGTAGATTTGCTTAATATTTACTGAGAACAGAGAAAAATATCATATGAATTATAAAAGGAATATTTTGCCGATAAATTACAAATTTTAGTGAAAGTAAATATTACCTTTACTCATTCATCTGAGGTTTCAAAAATATCAAATTATAAGATCATTTCTCAAAAGTTGAAAAGTTTGATGGGGGATATCATTCATAATATAAAATTATTATTATTACCTTTACCACAAATATGACAAACGTGAGGTCTTTCTCCAGTGTGTATCATGAAATGGCGCCTTAAGTTATTTTTCGCGCTGAATGCTCTAGAACAAATCCTGCAAGTAAACGGTTTCTCTTTTGTATGTGTACGCATGTGAATTTCCATCATAGTGCTTGTGTACAATTTTCCACATATTTGGCATGCCAGTTTCCTTCTTTTATTGGGATGCTTTACTTCTTTACGGTGTTTTTCAAGTTCCTCTGAAGTGTGAAAAACATCACCACACTTAGAACAACTTAAAGGCTTGTACTTAATTTCCTTGTTTTCATCTTTTACATCTTCATTTTCAAAGTTGAATATGTCCGAGTTACCAGGAAATAAGTTTGTATCACAACTGATTTCTCCTTCATTATTTTGAATTTTTGATTCACTTTCTTTCTTTGTATTTGATCCATCTAAAATTTCATTCACATTTGATCCTGATTCTTGCTGTTTCCAGGTTTCTGTTTGTGCAATTTCTTTCTTTTTGTCTTCAATTTCATCATTAGCAAGAAATTTTATATATTTGTGATTATGTAATAAGAATGGGATTTGTATCTCATTATCATTCCAACAAACACCTTGCCTTGTGTTGGAATATTTTATGATTTCTTCTAAAGTACGCTGTGTTTGAAGGCACTTTTTCTTGAACTGATAGCAGTTTATAAGCTTTGAGATGCAGCTACCACATATATGTTTTGGCATCATATCATTTTCTTTTACCTACAAGTAATAAAACATATAATTCAGAAATTTGAAATGGAAAGTTACATACAGAAACGGATGTGCATTCCTTTAAAAGATTACTTAACAAAGTATCCTCATACATAATGTTAAAAATGTATTTAACATCGGTAGTAGTCAAACATGTCCTACACATTTCCATAAAATGTATTTGTGCATCGGGCAATTTACACAACACAACATCTTTATTTGTTAACTTTTTATCAAAGTGCTGTGACAGCTAAAAACTAATTATTTAAAAATTTGGCAAATCATAAAATATTCGTTTACCTGTGAAGTAATAGAGCTGATAAACGCATCATCTCTGTCTAAATCGATGATAACACTTTGTTCATTGAATGTGTATATATTGCATTCCGAATCTTTAAAAACAATGTTCGAAACATCTGTACTTGAAGTCATACTCTTACCCGGAAGTTTATAATTAATTTTACATTAAATTATTTTTAAGGCAAGATATGCTCTTATATATTTAATTACAAAATTTTAATTCAATTAAATAATGTAACAGATGTTAAATTTCAGGCTTCTTTTGTCGGTTGTCGATTGCACAGTTGGTTATTCCTAAAGTAAGGTTATGTGTTATGTCTTTTCTTATTTATCGTCAATGTCTTAGATAAGGAAAGAGAGAGGATGGCGCACAAGCGAGACACATCTGTTACCAGTTGGGTCCAAGCCAAGGACACTTCTTTTTACCTCTGAAATATTACTTCGAGTTCTTTTTTTTCCGGCTAGCTTTGCTACATATTGTACATTGTTTATATAAACTACTAGTACCGGTTTGATTCACAATTACAACAAAAACATCGAAGTTCACAAGTTTGTGCAACGCGAAGTGTCCTTGATTTGGTCTTTTCTGGTAACAGCGGTCGTTCATGCATTAGGTACGGCGTAAGGTAACCTCTCTCTCATATAATCTATGAATTACTTGAACGCATTAAGCTGGATTCATTGCTAGGCGATTTTTTTATCGCCGTGTTACGGGATAGATACTTGATTGGTTGGTTTAATTAAACAAAATATATACTTTTAAATTAGGCCAATAGCAGTGTTGTGAGTCGCCAAAATTACCATGTTACTTTACGGTAAATTTCCAATGTTACCGGTAAGATAACATTCATTTGTTACCGTTAGTTACCGTTTTAAATCTGTCGTCAAAATAACGTAATTTCGAGTTTTACACTTGCAAATTTCAAGTAAAATAATGAAAGAAATGGCCAAGGAATATTTTTGATTATTTAGGCAAAACGTAAACACTAAACAAAGGAAATAAATATTCCATACCCTAAAATGACTTTCGTTTACACATGAATTTATTTAGTGGAAACACATAATATTAAATATTATTTTTAACAGAAACCAAAAATATAATGCGTATTCGGTATCAAATTAATCAGAAAATTGAGTAAAAATCACATTTTTAGTCAAAAGTGTAATTAGTAACTTCGGGGCGAGATGTCGCCACTTGAGCTGCAGTTGGTAATATTACGGTTACATTACTGGTAAGGTAACATTAAAAATAAGTTACCGGTAATTTAACAACACTAGCTAATAGAATCGTATAGAATTTTAACACTAAGGCAAAACGCCTAGCAATGAATTTGGTTTTAGAATGATTTATTGACTTGTCAAAACTACTTAATCATTTTTTACTTACTTTTTGCTGTAGTTAAAACCAACAACCTGAAAACCAAATGACTTTTCAATATTATGTCAATAGTGTCAAATTTGAAGAGAAGCCTGGACAAAACTAAAATTTCCACAAAATTAGGCCTTGATGAAAAATAGTATGTTTGCACAGAAACAATCGAAACTTAAAAGTTTAAATTTCTCAAAAATTTTAAATGGACCTCCTGTATATTTATTTTGACACATCGAACAGTTCGTTAAATTCTGCTTCTATTGCTTGTATTGGTGTAAAGCTTATGGTTTTCGAGATATCTGCAACTTCTAACAAGAACCATATTACGTTTATCTATTACATTTCAATGAAGTATTGACATTTCTAAATAAGCCGAGACCTTAAGTTCATTATAAGAACTGCTTACAGCTAAAATTAATTAATTGCTAAAGTTCTAACAAAGAAATTATTTCATTTGTTTTGTAGTTGATTTATTTTTTAACCTTAACTTCCTATTTAAATTTCCCAGCTTGATGTAGGGAATTCTAGGGAAATGCCGCATGTTAAATATGAAATTTTTGACAGAGTTGATTGGCAACACTGTCACACTGATCACATTTCTCTTCCTCTTTTTTGTGAGAACCGTCGAACAAGATGGCTGTTGTGAGTATTTTAAATTTTATGAATTTCTGAGAGCTAAAATTAATTATAAATCGAAATACTGGCATCAATCTGTTTTTAAATACTCTATTTGTTAAACATATATTTTATTCTATTTGGATGGCTATTTAATTAATTGAAATTCGTCGGCAAGTTTTGCTTAACCTCAAAGTCACTCCGGATTATCAAAGTTGTCATGATGTGAATTAAATTTGTATTTAATAAAGCAAGTGTCCACTAGAAAGAAAATTTGTAGAACTTAACTTGCACTAGTAGTCGTTAGTGTGTCTACAACCCCCACGACACTATTTTACAAGTTTCAGTGATTTGCGAAAGTTGAGCGACTCCATGTGTACACAATTTTTTCAGCTTTCTCCATGTACTTATATACTTGCCTATTTTGTTTGCAAAGTAAAGCTCAGCAATTTTTCAACAATATTTGAGAAGTGTGGTCTCCTGTTAAAAGTAGATAGAGAAACTAACTCAATTAATAAATTATTAAATGTACAGATGAAACCACTCCAAGTAGACGCAGAATTTAAATCGACATACATCACTACATACACACTCACATGGTAAAACTTCCTCGTAAGCACTCAAGTATTCCTATTTAATGAGGTGGGATCGGTATACTAAGGCAAATTCGTGAGTTGCCATTAATAGTAATTATTTAGTTCGTCATATTTTTTTTCTTGTGGAAAAATGTAACTTGATTTTTTTATTATCTTTTTTAAGTTTTAGTATCTCTGTGGGTTTCGTTAATAATTGTGGTGGTATATTGTGACACTGCTAAATAGCATTGATCCAGTTTTAGCATGTTTCGTAAAATTTAGATCGTCCAAGGGATTCAAAATTTCTCGTTTTCTTTTTTGCTTTATCCATTTTTATTGGTATATATTTCAGCATTCATTTTAGGCAGAATGAATTTAGTAAGTACATACAGACTACAATCATGTCGAAATAACTTAGCAAGAACTTGCTCGCTCGTGATAGCTAAATTGTATGTAGTATACCAGCAAGTTTTTACTGCTGAAGAACTTGTACAATTTTCTTGCTAGAGGACAATTTCCTGTAGAACTACATTGAAAGGCTATTATCTCTTCCACCTTCAGATATGCAGATGTACAGTTTATAATTTTGATCTGGTTGAAACACAACTAACTTTTGTTGTGGATTCCAGACGAAACCAGCACCTGCGGGAGGCAAACCGCAACAAAGGAAGCAACACATCAGAGGCAAGGGCATAAAGAAGAAGAAGGTGGCTCTGAAATTTACCGTTGATTGCACACATCCTGTTGAAGATAATATTTTGGATGTTGTGAATTTTGTAAGTGCACTAATTATGTTTGTATCATTAATAAGTTAACTGTCTTGAATTATATTTGATTGCTTTTTCTTTATTGTTAAAAGGCAATGTCTTGCTCGTCAAAATTAGGTAGTACGTAAATTTGTTGATGGCTCCTTTAAGATAAATAGTAAACCAAAATTACAGTTTATTCTAAGCTGTTAACACATGTTTAAATTAAATTTTTAACTATTTAGTGAATTATAATTTTTACAATTTTTCTTGTTATTATAGGAGAAGTATTTATTGGAGAGAATCAAAGTTAATGGTAAAACCAATAATTTGGGTAATGCAGTGACCATATCTCGTGACAAGGCTACAAAATTAGTGTTGACGTCAGATATTCCTTTTTCTAAAAGGTATTTAAAGTATCTTACGAAGAAATACTTGAAGAAACATAACCTTCGTGATTGGCTTCGCGTCGTTGCTTCAGGGAAAGAAAGTTATGAACTCAGATACTTCCAAATCAATAATCAAGAAGATGATGATGACGAAGATAACGAGTAAATGAATGTATTTTATATAATTCAATAAAATACTGGTTTTGAATTTGTTTACATCTTAATGAATTTTAAATTGAAGAATTATTAGATTGAACATATCGTTAAATTATATGGGGCTGCAACTAATTGGAGGGTTACCTGTAGGGATCTCATACACTGCAAGAGGTAAAATACCAAGCAATAAATTTTGGTCAACATTAATTGTGACAAATTGCACTTAACTTGTGTGTAATTAAAAGAAAAGAGATAAATCTTAATTTTGTATACTAGGAATCGTATCAAATCATATCCTTGGTAAAACATTTATATAAAAATTTCTAATTTCTGAAATTGAAACTGACATTTTGATTGACGGTGACAGCGGTGACGATCAAAATTTAATGCTCGGTACTGTACAAGAACAGCTGGACTACAAAAGTTGCGGTTTTCGGTCTGTAAAAATTAGAGATGGGATTCCACCCGGTGCATTGGATGCTTTGCCCGGTTGCAAACATTTACATAAGTCATTAAAAATACTTCAAAATGACACCAAATATTAATATATTTTGTACGGACTATCACTAGACAATTATTTTCTAACGATAATTTCAAAAACTTTCTCATTTTGTTCAGATTTTAAGCTACAAAGCCTCCAGTTAAACTTAAAAGTTTACTATTCAGCTATTCATCAGACACTATGAAACATTAAACCTGTAAACCACCTGCAAACAATTAAATAACATCAAGAAAAGATTATTTCTCATTCGATTTGCGAGGGAAATTTAAATTATTGAATGCATCCGGTACATTCATGTATGCACCCACGTGGGTGCTTTCAATGCACCGGGTTCATTCCCTGGCCCATCTATAGTAAAAATAGTACTAAGATCTCTGACTAAGAAGTCTATTCATTTCTAATTCATCTTAAAAAAAAAACTGAAAATTCTCTAGTTTTATATTAAATTCAATGGACAATCATACTATTAAAACAAAATAGGTTACGATCAGTGTTTTTAAATTACCGGTAATTTGTTTTTAATGTTACCATAAAATTACAATTATAGCTCAAGTGGTGACATCTCCGGACACCGGAGTTACCAATTACACTTTTAACTAAAAATGTGATTTTTACTCAGTTTTCTGATTAATTTGATATCGAGTATGTATTACATTTTTGGCTTTTGTTAAAAATGAGGTCTACAATATTTAATATTATGTATTTCCACTAAATAAATTCATGTGTAAACGAAAGTCATTAGGTTATGAAATATTTATTTCCTTTTTTTAGTTTTTACGGTTTTCCCAAGTAATCAAAAATATTCCTTGACTAATTTTCATTGATTTACAAAATTTTATGTGTGTAACTCGAAATTACGTTATCTTGACCACAGAGATAACAAAGGGTAACAACCGGTAACAAATGAATGTCCTTACCTTACCTTACCAGGTAACAATGGAAATTTACCGTAAGGTAAACATGATAATTTTAGTGACTCACAAAACTAATTTTTCGCGACTAGCCGGTTACAAATACCGTGGTTAGCAGTAGTGACGTCATGGTCAGCCGAATATGTCCTGTTTAGTAAGATTCGCCATAATGAAACGGTTACTGTTACGGGCCTTGTGACGGACGTGACGGTTGAATTTTTAAATTTGCTAACAGTCAAACCATGAATTGTGTATTTAAGTGTTACAAAAAAAGGTGTGATTGAGTCAAGTTAAGGTTAGCATGCAGAACCATGAATTCGTGCAGAACTTAGTGTTGTGAGTCGCTCAAATTACCACGTTACCGTACGGTAAATTTCCAATGTTACCTACCGGTAAGGTAACATTCATTTGTTACCGCTCATTATCCTTTGTTACCTCTGTGCCTCTGTGATCAAGATAACGTAATTTCGAGTTATACACTTACAAAATTCAAGTAAACTAATAAAAGAAATGGTCAAGGAATATTTTTGATTATTTGGGAAAACGTAAATACTAAGAAAAGGAAATAAGCAATTCATTGGAAGTAAATATTTCATAACCTAAAATGACTTTCGTTTACACATGAATTTATTTAGTGGAAATACATAATATTAAATACTGTAAAGTAGAGATGGGATTCCACCCAGTGCAATCGTTTGCACCGGTGGAATCACGGAATGCACCCACAATGCACACGGTGCATTGGATGCTTTGCCCGGTTGCCTACATTTGCATAAGACATAAAAAATGCTTCAAAATGACATCAAATATAATATATTTTGTACGGACTATAGCTAGACAATTATTTTGTAACGTTAATTTCAAAAATTTACTTATTTTGTTCTGATTTTAAGCTACAAAGCTCCCGGTTAAACTTAAAAGTTTACTATTCAGCTATTTACCATACACTATGAATCATTAAACCTGTAAACCACCTGCAAACAATTAATTAATTTCCAGAAAAGATTGCGCGGTTCAGCGGATGCGTTGCTTACTCAGCAATCGATTGTGATTGGTTGACATGAAGGTAATAGCCAATCACAAACGACTGCTGAGTAAGCAACGCATCCGCTGAACGCGCCCATTATTTCTCGTTCGATTTACGCGGGAAATTTAAATTTTTGAATGCACCCGGTACATTCCTGTATGCACCCTGGTGAATGCACCCATGTGGGTGCTTTGAATGCACCGGGTTCATTCCCTGGCCCATCTCTACTGTAAAGTCAAAACTTTATTGTATATTCGGCATTCAGTATCAAATTAATCAGAAAATTGAATAAAAATTATGTTTTTAATTAAAAGTATAATTGGATACTCCGGCGCGAGATGTCACCACTTGACCTGTAATTGGTAATATTACGGTAACATTAAAAATAAATTACAGGTAATTTAACAACACCAGCAGAACTCACTGAATAAGAGAGAGATAGCAATGTTCTACAACTCTCTGAAGAAAATAGTAACCGCAGTAACATACGTGACGTCATATCAGCAGTTACCGGTAACTCACAAAAATGCAGTGGTTACCACACTTATATACTCACTGCCACACGTAACCGATTAGTAGGCGAAAAGTGCCTATTTGAATTATTGATTGACAGTTCGCCTGCAAATAACTGCAATACAGTTCAAACGAAACATGAAAACATTGATTCGAAGAGGAAAGGATTACCGATCCAGACTGAAATTTCAAGGAAAGTGGGGATTAGTAGAGATGGGCCAGGGAATGAACCCGGTGCATTGAAAGCACCCACATGGGCGCATTCAGCAGGGTGCATATATGAATATACCGAGTGCATTCAAAAATTTAAATTTCCCGCGCAAATCGAACGAGAAATAACCTGTTCTTGATGTTAATTAATTGTTTGCGTGTGGTTTACAGGTTTAATGTGTCATAGTGTATGGTGAGTAGCTGAATAGTAAACTTTTAAGTTTAACCGGAAGCTTTGTAGCTTAAAATATGAACAAAATGAGTAAGCTTTTGAAATTTACGTTACAAAATAATTGTCTAGCGATAGTCCGTACGAAATTTATTATATTTGGTATCATTTTGAAGCATTTTTTTATGTCTTATGTGAATGTTGACCACCGGGCAATGCACCGGGTGCATTGTGGCGGATCTGTCAATCAAATCTAGAGACCCTAGCTGTGATCAATGGTGGCTGCACTGATTGTCATTGTCGATACTGACGATACTTGTTGATTTGGACTACTAACCATAAAGTTGTAAATAATTGCTATAATTTTCTGATTTTAGACAGTTTTATAATTAAATAACAAAAATGGCTTTAGCTATGCAGAGAAAAGCAAACGTAAGTATTAGATTCGCATAATTATGAAACAGAAAATTGATTTGCAATACTCATGTACAAAACAGGTTAGGCTTCCTCCAGAAATAAATCGGATTTTGTACGTCAGAAACCTCCCTTACAAAATAACCGCAGAAGAAATGTACGACATTTTCGGAAAATATGGGGCCATTCGGCAAATACGTGTGGGAAATACTCCAGACACGAGAGGAACGGCGTTCGTCGTGTACGAAGACATTTTTGATGCCAAGAACGCTTGTGATCACTTATCTGGGTTTAATGTATGCAACAGATACTTGGTTGTTTTATATTATCAAGCAAGTAAAGCGTTCAAGAAAACTGACTTGGAAAAGAAACAAGAAGAAATTGATAAGATGAAATCAAAGTATGGTATATCAACGGACGAGTTAAAACGAAAATAAAATTACATTATTGCACAGTCAAGAGTTTTTTTTAAATATTATTTTTATGGGATAAGTGTAAGTACATAGATATCAAATTATAATAAACAGATTCGGATACTGTTGCAGCAACAAAATTTTCAAAATATATTTGTAGTACAATTATTATTGTTGTTCCAAGGGAAAACTCTTTTTATATCTTTTTAAAGATAAAAATTGAAATTTACAAGTATTAAAATTGTTAGGGGGTAACTTAATTCATTAAACTCTCTGCCAAATGAGAGAATTATTAGTGTAACCATGGGAACAAGCAAAGATAAAGGATCTAGGAAGATGTGACACTTAATAAAAGAAAAATGGAACGAAGTTTAGTTCGCAGAAGTGGCTCCACCTGGATTTTGGGCACAGCAAAGGCGGGAGTTTTAAACTTTAATGTTTTAAATAAATACGTATTTCAAAAGTTATAAAGCAATAATATGCGTTTTAAATATTCACACTTTATTTCAAACTAAAAAATTGACAGATACAAAAACGAGAAACTATATAATACTAATAACTCACTGCATAAATCAGGTTCAATAATTATTCTGTGATTTTCGGGAGGATTCGCCTTGATAATCACACTTTAAACAAATCCTTGCCTTTCATATTTGTTGTTGCTGCAACAATCACTGAACAGCGAAGTTTCTTGGATCTGGATATACAGCTATGATGTTAATCGGAATATCTTCCGGTATCTTTGAATTGCCATTAATTTTTCACCATTGTCACCGTTTGCAATAAAACGTATTGTTCTCTCAGTTCTTTTCCCTTTTTTTAAAAGTATCACAGTTACTGCGTACATTTTAATAGAAATAAAATATTTTTACCTGTCCAGGCACATTGACAGCTTTTCGGTGCAGTAACTGGTAGTCATATTTTGTCCGTGCAGCGATACTCGATACAAATTTTACGAATTACAGTAACAGATATACGCAAATTATGAAAACAAACTAAACACGAAATGCACTAAAAGCATTTATGCAAATGCATATCAGAAACGGTGGAAATATTCAGACTAGGTCAAACATAAACTTCTTTAAATTTTTTCGTACTTTCAGTCAAACATGGAATTATTTGATTGGTTGTTAGTAAAACACTAGCGCCAGCTGGGTTTTGGGCAGAGATGTGAATTCGGTACAATGTTCCTAGATTCAAGTGTCGACTCTTCTTAGATCCTTTATCTTTGGGAACAAGTAAACACTGTTAAGGTAATTCTTCAAAACGATTTGCAAACTGTCGTTATCGGTTTGTAAATTGCACCTGATCTTGAGGTCCTGTAACGACATTTGTATGATATATAAATAGGCCATATTCTATTTAATTTTATTTAAAAAGTTTTTTTATATAATAATTAACGAATAGATAAAACAGCGACATCTTACGATCGCTTTTTGACCTGACATTGCAGTAGGATAGACAAATTGAAGCGGATTTGCTCCTAATAAGTCCTCCATGCAAGGCGGCCATGCTTGCTGTCAAAGCATAATGAAAGTTTTTAGAAAAATTTTGTGCAAATCGTTTTTGATTGCAGTGGAAACCTCGAGCAGCCTCTGGACAGCTGTTTCAGCCCTGCTTGGGGCTTCTTCAGCAGAGACGTAGCTCGACATTACCACTGCAAACAAAAACGACTTGTTCAATTTTTTCGCAATTGCGATGTAAGAGTGATGAATAGATAAAACGACATCCTACGATCGCTTTTTGACCTGACATTGCAGTAGGATAGACAAATTGAAGCGGATTTGCCACCTAATATGTCCCCAAGCGACCGTAGGATGTCGCTGTTTGAGGCTGCTTGAGGTTTTCACTGCAATCAAAAACTATTTTCAACAAAATTTTTATTACCTTTATTATTATTAAATTTTCTATTTTTAATTAAAACTATTTAATTGTCCTAGCGTATCAGTATAACACAACGTATCAATAAAATATAAGTTATTGCACTTTAGAACATTAAACATAAGCACCTGATTTTAGGTAAAACACCTTTTTTTTCAGATTTTTAGATTTTACAGATCTCTTTGCGTATCTTTTCGTTTCATTAGGAATAGAGCCATTTAGAGTACCTTTTTTCAATTTTTGTTCACCTGTTGCAACTTTATTTTTTACCTAATTTGTCCTTTTATCACCTAAATTAAAAAAAAATGTTTATTATTTAAACGGGATTCTTTTGCTATCGCTGCCTAAAATAAATAAATAAATTGTCGTTATTATACCGTCACTGGGACTTACAAAGGCCGCATTCAGATAACCGGAGCAGCTGAATTGCTGACCCATTACGTGGACTTTCAGCGAATTGTGTTCCTGAACGGGTAACATAGAGAACTTAAAAATGCGAACTATTGAAACACATCACCATAAGCTATCTGTCTGTGCTATGCATAAGCTGAGTCAGCAACTTAGCTGCTGTGGAGATTTAAACGCGGCCCTTTCATCAGTGTAAACAGTGAAACAGTGTAATAATAAACTAATAAGAAAATATGCGGAAAGTTAAAATCTTTGAATCAAAGGCATTCTCAGTGACTGAATCAAATAGTAATTAAATGTATTTCAAGTTTTAAACGATAATTTATTGTTCTACAGACAACGATTCAAAATAAGGTGAAAGAGGGCCAATAATTTATTTAAGTTTTTACAAAATTCAGGATAAAGATTTTCATTTTAATGTTTTATTTAATTTTATTGGACGTTTTTAAGTACTTCTTATGAGAATAATAATAATATACGACCTAAAAGTTTGGTCTTTATTTATTATTTAATAGTGTTAGTTAAAGTGAAGATATTTGCATTTTTGTGAATAAAAATTTGACAGTTTCTTAATTTTTTTTTATAAAATGTGTCTTGCGCCACCAAAGGGCCTTACAAAGTTTATCTTGCCCACATCAAATTTATAGATCTGGCCCCGTCGCTGTTGGGGCTTCTTCCTGAAAAATGGAAAATGAATTTACATACCTTCAAAAAAGGTTACATATTTGTTTGTCATTTGTAGTCGACAGTTCATAATTACAGCTATTCAGCAAAAGTTTTTAGTATCGTTAAATTTACGTTTTGCGCCAAGAAAAGTGTTCACGTTTTTTTAGCGACAACTATTATAAAATTTTGCCATTATGGTTAGATACTTTTTAAGTTAATTTCGTTAGCAATCATTTAAACTGGTTCGAAGTTCAGCGAAAATTAATTTTTTAAAGTAAATTTTGAAAAAATAATGTATATTGAAATTAAAAAAATCTGGCAACAAAGAAATTATTTATAATACTTTTTTGCAATCGATTTCATACTCTGTAAGAACTAAGGACGCACAGTATTTTTTTATGATAAGTGTAAATTGATAAGAATTTGTTACTTTTTTTTTCAAAATGGAGCACCAATTACTGTTTCGCATAAGGGCGTCGACTACCCTTACTCTGACCTTGACGTTAAGCCTATTGTCGTTCTGTTTCGCATACTGTTTTGTTATTTTTTGTAACACTTCACACTTCAGTCATTTCCGTTTTGCCTTTACCTTGATTCTCTTCTCGTCTCTGGTCAAGATTAGGTGGTGCTCAATTTTGTCGCGTTAATTTAACACCAATTAACACATGTCATGTCGTGTCACAACGAACTTAGTCACTATAACACAATCTATTTCTGAGCATCTTGATAAGCAGGGTCAAGTAGATGTTATATATACAGATCTCACTAGTGCTTTCGATACGGTGCACCATGGCATTCTTCTTAAAAAATTAAGTTCTTTTGGCATGACGTCCTCTGACGTCTTCTAGGTCTAATGAAGTCATATTTAACAAACAGAATAAATTATGTGTTCTACAACGGTTACAAATCTTATGAATATTTAACATCTGGTGTACCACAGGGCTCTAATTTGGGTCCCTTACTGTTCGTTTTATTCATTAATGATTTGTTGATATCTCTTGAAGACCGAGCTCTAGCCTTTGCGGATGATGTTAAAATCTATGCCTCAGTTTCTAGTGTTTCTGAAGGTGCTGATCTTCAACGGTGTCTTGATACTGTTGCTAAATGGTGTTTAAATCATCATTTAAAGTTGAATATCAATAAATGCTGTGTTGTTACCTACACTAGGAAGTTTCATCCACTAATCGTCGACTATATAATTAATCACCAAAAGCTAACACGTACGGAGTTTACTACAGATCTTGGGATAAACTTTGATTCCTCACTTAGCTTTTCTGTTCACATACGTAATATAGTTACAACAGCCTCCAAATTATATGGTTTTGTCTTACGTACGACTAAATATTTTAACAACGTAAATATATTTAAGTGTCTTTTTAATTCATTGGTTGTTAGCAGATTGGAGTACGCTTCGCAAGTTTGGTCACCGTTATATAACTGCTATCGTTTGGATATTGAACGTATACAACGCAGATTCCTTAAGTTCCTTACACTTAAAATCAGTGGACAATATCCACCAAGAGGTATTGACTATGATTGTCTACTGCTTACGCACAACTTTCAATCACTCATCGCCGTGATAGACAGGGAGCCCGATTTATATGGAAGGTACTTCATAACCAAATAGATTGTGGTGAAATTCTAGCTTCTTGAAATCTGTTAGTGCCACGCATTAACTCCAGGTGGGCCAAAACCTTCCACTTGCCAACTGCTAACACTAATATGCGCTTAAAATCTCCACTTTACACTATGTGTCGCAATGCTATGAAAATATATTCTATGACAACGTTTAATCTTTCTCTTCATGTTCGATGTATTTTATTGTTATTTTTTTTTGTATATATTTCTTGTTAAAGTTATTCTCATTCCGTCCTATAATTGGGAAATTTCCTGTTGGGCGATTAATGTTATTATTATTATTATTATTATTATTATTATTCTTATTATTATTATTATGTCATTTTGTTTTCATCGTGTCGGCGATCATTTAAGCAGCTGTAATAAAATGTCCGATAACAAAGATAAAACATTGTGCAACGTGCAAGACTTTGATAATGGAGATACAGGTCTCTAAGATACAGTTTGATGTCATAACAATAGATCTAACGGGAGCAGTAACATTAAACAAGAATACAAGACGATTCTGGAATTTGCGCTCTTACTCTTGTATAGCAAAAATAAAATGCACCAGAAAACAATTTATAAACACAACGTGTACAGTCGCTATTCGGTACCGATTGATAATTCTGTAATCTTTATTATCAGCATCAACAACGGTGCAGTTAGCTTACAGCGGTATCGATTGTTGTGATCGTGACTGCACTATACATGCGACGAGATTGAAAAATATCTCTTGGAGGAGCCACAAATAGGCAGAAAACGAGCCGATTTTCGGACAGGCGTTCCCCTCTTTTGTAAGGCAAAAATAAAAAGCAGCAGAAAACTGAAGTTATAATACATCACATAGGTATTAGTAACCAATTCATTCTAAATTCCAAAGAAAATGTTCCCATGATGATTATTTTTCAAGTTACGAGAGGATTAAGTTAAGCCTGCAGATTCTTTAGTTACATTTTCGAAAAATTTCGGATGAAATCATTTATGAGGCGTTCAAAGTTAAACAAGAATTTATTAAAATTAATTTTCTAACAAAAATTTTAGAAAAATAATGGTTATATTCATCTTTAAAAGAACGTGGCCACTATGGAAATACTTACAATATTTTTTTTGTAATTGAGTACATACTTTATAGGGTGGGACTAATAAATGCCAGCTTATAAAGGGCAAACACCACATAAGAGACATTTCTCCTAGTGCTTTGGAACGTTCAAGGTAATAATAAGATTGTTAGATGAACTTGTGTAATAAAACGAGGTAGACTGATTAAATGTCTGGCGATATTCCTCACACCGTGTTTTGTATTTGAACATGTCCCCATTAAATCAAGTCTAAGCACTATCGCTGTAAATAATTCATTCCACTATTATTTAGTTTAGTTTTATTAAACCCAAATTGAAAACATTACTTTGGTACAAGGCTACGAACAAAATGCAATCAATTGAGAAAAAATACAACACATGTATTACATATCAATGCAACTGCACTTTTACAGAACAATCCAAATAATTACAATAGTACGAGGCAAATTACACAAAGCATAAGTTACAACTCGATTAGCATAGAGTAAAACAGTAATATATAATAAAATTTTAGTCATAATTGAAGCAGAAATTAATAGTTATAAAAAGACTTACATGCGATAATCAAAAGACTTATGCTTAAATAATATAATAATAATAATAATAATATGTTGAATATCATAGGACCTTACATTTAAAGATTATATAATTAATTGGATAGCACACATACAAAACATCTAGATCTGGCATTTTTAATATGGTAAATAATTAAAATGGAAAATTAGTGCGAATTATTTGTCACTTTTAAGTAGAACAGACTGGTAGATTTGTGATAGTATATGACTAGTTATATGAAAATGACAAATAATTTACAATAGTAAGAGGGAAATTAGAATATTTCATCAGAAGTTCGACATAGGAACTGAGAACTCCTATAAATTTCTAATTTACGTCAAGTCAGCACCTTCCGATGAAATATATTATTTAATGTAAAAAAATATGAGAAACTATTAAAATTTTTAGAAGAAATGCCATTATTTCAGTTGATTAAAAATACATCTATTCTACAATGTTATCTATTACAAGGGTAAAGAAGCATCTAGCTTTATATTTTGAGTATTTTAAATGTAAAAGTTGAGTTGATGTTATAAGTTTGAAGTTTGTTTGGAGACCTTAATTAGTATACATATATCAGTAATTTATAATAGCTCAATTTTTACAGTCATTTTTTAAAAAGCTTCTATTATAAAAATAAGAAGATAATTGCTTAAAATTTCGTGTTCGATTTCAATAACCTACCAAAGTTCCCTAAATCAGAATTAACATGAAAACTAAAACACTAACGACGACACTTAAAAACATTTCATAAACAATAACTCGACGTTTTGTTATTTTAATGAAATCGATCCACATTTTTATCTAGTTAAAAATTTTATACCTATGACGTAAATGCATGCTACATACGATAAAAACATTCATAAAGTTTTAACGAACGCTATTCTAATACAGGTGTTTACAAGCAGTAATAAATATGTACATATATAAGGCATGCAACAAGTTACAATTATTAAAATGATCATTACACACATGGTACGTAGTGTACCCTAGATATGTACACAGTTATTTTCTTTGGGAGACTATTGTTACCTACGGGATATAGCATGGGTACAACTACCATTGGATTGGCGAGCACAACCTTTGATAAAACACCCTTATGAACATAATTAAAACCAATTCGCCAATCTTATATCTAACCTAACAGAAACTAAACAAGTAAAATAGCAACCGTCCTATTTCTAATTATAAAAAAAGGAAAAAAAAAAT
This sequence comes from Prosopocoilus inquinatus, assembly GCA_036172665.1. Classification (NCBI taxonomy): domain Eukaryota; kingdom Metazoa; phylum Arthropoda; class Insecta; order Coleoptera; family Lucanidae; genus Prosopocoilus; species Prosopocoilus inquinatus. The sequence goes on from CM069870.1 coordinate 52,566,726, forward strand.
TACTAACAGTTGGATTCGTGTGATTCCGAACAACTTTGGCACCAACTTTTGACCAACTGTCGTATCATTTTATTTTATTTTTTAAACAAACCAAAAATATTCACAAACCTCAAAATATCACAAGACACATTGAGCCACTGTACAAAACAAATGAAAGACTATAAAACATAAGTAGGGAGCGCTAGTAAAGTTGGCAAAATGTGTTTCAAACATTCGTTAATGTTCAAGTACTTAGGTCGAACGAAAAAAATAAAAACACAAAAGCTAACGGTGCTTGTACAAGACATTCTATAAACTAATCACACGATATATTTTTTTTTAATTGTCAAAAATTTGTGCTATCGTCAAATTTAAAAATTCAGTCTCAGAGGAAAAACCGAACGTTTTATACAAGCACAACCTAGGGTCAATCTTGTAATGCAAAGTAAGGTGTAACCTAGCGATCGAAACTAAGAAATAATAACTTATGGCAGTCGCTCGACTTCGCAGACCTCCTGTTTACAGATTACACTGCCACAGTATCGTAGGTTGTGAGTCCCCCGTTGGCTTGACCTGTTTCGTTTCTAAAAAGACAGAACACATCTGCATAATGTACATTACATTCCCAAAATTATTCTTCCAATACACAAACATGCAAAAATAAAGTGACACTTCAGAACCAAAATCAGTCTGAATGTGTGATCTAAGTCAACTACGGTGTGTGAATGGTACAAGCTTTGCCAAAAAAAACTTACGATCTCCTGCTTGAGAGGGTCATGAAATTAATATAAGAATCGGTTATTTAATGATTTCATAAAATTAATTAGTAATGGGGATGAATGAATGAATCTGAATGTGTAGATTGTTATACTTTTAATCTTGTACACTTGTGTGCAATAAAATTAAGTACACGTCTTATGGCTTTTTTTAGTAATAATTCGAATTTTTGCATGATCATGTAAATAACCAGGCATTTTGCTTTGGCATATCCAGTACAGCAATTATTTCAATTTCGACAAATTTATGTCGTTGCTAAAGTAATTTATTTACGTCCACTTTACAGTATAAAATAATTAGTGTACTTAATTTTTTTGCACAGGACTTTACCACGTGAAGGAACTTTTCCATATATTCCACAACTTAAAATCATTTCTTTGTCTAAATATATCATTCTAAGGCAATTATGATGTTTATACAGGGAATTTCAAAATGTATTGACAGTTCCGAAGTCTTTTCTGCCTCCCAATCAAAATTTATCAGCCAGAGCGTTGCCAGTCCTATTCTTTTCTTAGTTATAGACCTATTACCATTTACTGTATGCTACTGCTATAACAAAACCACGAAATCTATTAAATTTTTTGAAAATTTTAAAATAAAAAAAAATGTATACTGGGTGTTAATAAAAAACTTATACAACGTTTGGCAGGTGATAGTAAAGATCAAAATAAAAAGAAAAGTCTAATGAACCCATGTCCAATACTCAATACAGGCTGTCCACTCTTCTAAAATTTTTACTTTTTACGTAAAATTCAGGATGGATAAATTTAATGAAAAGCTAAATTTTCCGACGTAGCACTGGCCACCATACGACTTCCGGTTTTAGTGATATCAACTTTCTTATTTTATATGGAATGCCCTGTATATTTTTACATATTTGAAATTTAGAGATCATTGTGAGTCCGAATATGTATCACTTGGTAATTTTGGTTTCCATGACAACGAAAATTCTTTTTTTTGTTTTTTTTTTTAATTTTTAAAGCTATAAATCGTGTATTTTCGTTCTAATACGATTAAGTAATTCGACAAGGTCATTTACTTTGCATTTTGCTTTTTAACATTTTTACAGTATATGAAATTTTCATTAGGTCGTAACTTATTTTTTCGAATGGAATTTCTTACGACCTAATGAAAATTTCATATACTGTAAAAATGTTAAAAAACAAAATGCAATCAAAGGAAATGACCTTGTCTAATTATTTAATCGTATTAGAACGAAAATACACGATTTATAGCTTTGATAAAAAAAAAAAAAAATCTCGTTATGGGAACCAAAATTACCATGTTCGGCCTCACAATGATCTCTAAATTTCAAATATGTAAAAATATACAGGCCATTCCATCTAAAATAAGAAACAGATAAAACAGCGACATCGTACGATCGCTTTTTGACCTGACATTGCAGTAGGATAGACAAATTAAAGCGGATTTGCTCCTAATAAGTCCCCCATGCAAGGCGGCCATGCTTGTTGTCAAAGCATAATGAAAGTTTTAAAAATTTTGTTGCAAAAAGCGATCGTAGGATGTCGCTGTTTTATCTGTTCAGCACTATTACATCGCAACTGCGAATAAATTGGACAAGTCGTTTTTGTTTTGCAGTGGGAATGTCGAGCTGCGTCTCTGCTGATGAAGCCCCAAATAGGGCTGAAACAGCTGTAGAGAGGCTGCTCGAGGTTTTCACTGCAATTAAAAACGATTTGCAACAAAATTCTTAAAATAACAAAGTTATCACTTCCAGTGAAAACGGAAGTCGCACGGTGGCCAGTGCAGCGTGGAAAATTTTAGCTTTTTATTTAATCTAAGTAAAATTTTAAGTAAAAAATACAAATTCTACAAGTGTGAAGACATAGCGTGGACACCTGTATTGAGTATCGGACTTGGGTTTGTTAGAACTTTTTTCTTGTTTTGATCTCTACTATCACCTGCCAAACGTTGTATAGTTTTTTTTTATGAACACCCTGTATTATCAACAAATTTAATTAATTTGGCGCTATCTATTATGTACAATAATAAACAAAGTCTTAGTGTCGCGTTTTTGGAAACTGTCAATCTGTCTGGTATAAGTAAGTTATTTTTTATTATTTGCCGATTGACTGATAAATTCAAGAACTTTTACACAGCTATAACATCTACTCTTAAATTTCACGAAACAGTTTTGTGGCTTGTGTCTTGTTGCAGGGTATTCTTGTAATTTTTCATTTCTTCTTGATTTCAGAATTTGCAATTCATTTACTTTAATTTTCACGTGTATTACCGAAGAAACTTATTGAATTACCTTTAGAAAAATATAAACAATTAATTTTAATAATATGGCAGTTTGTCTAAAAATGAAGAAAGTAGAGCTTCACATAGGTGAGCCACTGAACTCAGTAGTTTATACGGTTGCCTGCATTCAAGGCGTTCAAATATTTTATAAATAAATTTTACCATTTGATTTTCACCTGCGTTAATGGAGAAAATAACGAATTATTTATGAAAATAATATTCTTTAAATTTAATAACTTACTTGTTTATTAAGAATAAAGTAATTTTTTCTTTAATCTTGAACCGGACAGAATTATGAAGGGAAAAAAATAAAATAAATAAATTAGACTTTTTAACAAAAAACTAGAAGCCTTAGAGCGTGTTCGTAAACTGTCCTCCGGGTTTCCTTGGTAATATTCTATCTCTGTCATCTAAATGATTTTGCATGTCTTGCATTTCATATTATTCACTCACATGCGTTACCCAAGAAGACTTTACAAACCCAGTCTTAGTAGGTAATTCAAGAAGTCGTTTATGTGGTTGCCTATACTTAAGACTAAAAACTTTTTTTTTTGTAAAAATGTGATAGAGGTGTATTCACGATTCACTGATATTATGCAATGTTTTCATTTTTTCTCTAATTTCAGAAAACAATTTTTTGGTAGGTATTCGTACGCGAAAAGAGCTACTAATTTAAGAAAAAGTCGCTTATAATAATGCAGAAAATTAAAAATAATTAATAATGTTACAGCCGTGACGCGCAAACAGATCTATTTTTAGCATCAGTTACGCCACCTTGCGTCACAGAACGTTACCGAAGCTACGCCTTCATTCTAGTAAGTTCGAGCAAAAGAGGGCTCTGCTATAAAAGCCGTACGGTCCGCCAGGAGTTAGGTTATTAAGTTGGCAAGCGAAGGGTTCGTACCTTGAATAAATTGAATGTACATTTTGTAAAAGTGTTATTTGATAGACAAGCTCATTACTATTGTGTTGTTAATTGTGTAAAGAGACAGCTTGTAGTTAAAGTGTTCTGAAATTTAATGACTATAGATTGTGAACCCCAAATTCGTAATAATAATAAATAAAATTTCTAGTTCTTCAGTTATTTTCACTGTTTTTATATTAAAACAGAAATATTCTCAGTGACATTAAGGCTGTATGCTCGCTTACAGCTGAACTCGATTTCAAATGGGCGTATCACTATTTTTCGCATATATTTAGAAGAAACATACGTTCAACATGTGTTCCTGCATTTTTACACACAAACGAAAAGAACAGAGAACAGAATTACCACCTAAACATTTTCCTTGTAATTTATGACACTGCTGTCACTGATCTTTATTTTTGATTGGTTTACGTGTCAGTTTGACACACCCACAAGAGAATATTCCGATAAGGCCTCATTCACATGGCTACCGCCCGCGGCCTCCTGCAAATTCTAAGGTCGAGCGCACACTCAGATGAGTAAATTTTTTTATGTAAAAGTGATGTAAATAAAAACCCGACCTGATCTAACACAGAAACTATGTAAAACTCGGAAAATAAAACTACGTCTGTCGGAAAGTGAAAGTTTATCAGAATTGAAACGACACAAAAAAAACGCATAGCTTGTTCCTCTGTAAATCAATAACGTCATTTTGTTGTTTCATTACCGTTATTATTACCCCTATAAAATTGTTTTTTTTTTTTTTTAATTTTACGTGGGTTGCTTTTTTATCTAGACTACACTAGACTAGATCCTGCACTAAAATTAGGCACAATGAAGTATTGCGGTTTAAAGTGGACGTAAAGAAAAAATATACATTATACAGAATAATTGTGCTTATGATTATTGGAATAGGAATTAATACTGCTCTAATGTACCGACGCTCATAGAGCAAGTTAATGCGTTAAAAAAGGAGGATAATTCATTGCCCTAAGCACGTAATCGGCGATCATTCTGATTGTGACGTTTATTTTTGCACCGGGTTCAAAGATAATGAAATTAATTCAGTTCCAGACTTAGTAGAATGTGGATGACTTCATGATATTATTGCTTGCTGCAATCATTTGACGCATAATGCACAGTTTACTTTTAAATATGAACATTAATGCAGCGGAGACGTACATTTCAATTGTTTCAAAATTTGTTGGTGGAAAAAGAGTTAACTTCTCTTTGAAAAATAGCTACGAAGTGAAATGCCACGCTGCGAGCCTTTCTTAAAATTTCAGTGAGCAATATCACCACCGCATTTATAAGAGAATGATCGGGAAAAGTCCGGGCAAATATACCAAAGTATACAGTGTGCCCGGATACGTAGGGACAGCATGGGTAACTTCTGTCTTTGAAGAGATAGAGAGATGATTAAAGTAGCAAAAAGATGCAGGTTCGAGAGCTCATTAAGAATCCATTTTCAAACTTACTTGTCATGGCCAACTTGGTTAAAATTTTACTAAAACCAATATCTCCTCATTTCTTTTATTTGCCGTAACTTTTTTGTTATTTAAGATATTGAGATGCGGTTTGAACTAGTTTGCATGATAATTTAATTACTTTTATGGGCACTTAATAAAACTAATCTCATTTTTACAAATTTTCAATAATCTAACCTAACCTTAAAATTTTAAATTGGTACTCCCTAATTTTCTTGACCTTTATAAGGAGAAAATTTATTTCTGAATGCAATGATGTAGCACACGATATGGAGACTTCTTCAAAATTTTGAAAAACCGAACTTATTCTTTTTACGAACAGAAATCGCTAGTGCCATGATCACAGAAATTTTGCTTTTTGTTTATCAAGTTATTCTGCAGTGGCACTGATCGATTGCAGCCAATGGTGAGCGAGCCATTAAAATTTTAAACCAATATCACATCAGCTAGGGTATGATGTGCCAAAAAGATAAGAATTTCATTGGTCTAAAATTTTAATCGCTTGTACACGATTGTCCACGAACGATCAGTGGCACTGCAGCTTCATCTGTGTAGCCTTTTCTGGATACTGAGCTTCGTATATTTCACGAGTAAGTTCTACGTTCTTGTAGCACTTGGTATACGTATAGTCGCAATCAAGTGAATCGAGACCTATTTAAAGTTCTGCAATCCTTAAGGAGTGCTTATATTACATACATGTCTTCAATAAATTCAAAAACAAATCTTTACAAAACTGTCGACTTGTCGCATACAAATCCTGATGAATCTTTAGCACAAGTCTTCGACAAATACTAGCACAGGACATCGTTTACACTATGTGACCTGTTCGCTACATATCTAGTATTTAATAATAAGAAAAAGTATCGCTCGTGAAAGATGACAATCAATTTTTGTTTTTGACCGCGGCAGCATAATATTACTATGCTCTTTTTGGATCACTCCATCGTCACAAACCATCAGATCGCTTAATAGTTTAAAACAGCTAACTATTCTGCACGTGCGTAAAGTACCTTTGTATGATCTGCGATCGCTGTGTTTTCCATTAATTTGGAATACAAATCTGTCTGGTAAAACATGTCGGATACATGTCAAATACATGAAAAATGTAATAGTAGTATGAGACAAATTTCAGATTCATTCCAGACTTGTCAAACAATATGTAGGACATATGTATAATACAAATATGTATGTAATGTAAACGCCCGTTTATTACCAACGTTAACAAGGGCGCGGTTAGCTTGCAACAGTCTCGATAACAAAGTTTTGTGATCATGGCATTAGCGATTTCTATTCATAAAAATAATAAGTTCTGTTTCCCAAAATTTTGAAGAAGTTTCCATATCATGTGATACATCATTGCATTTAGAAAAAAAGTCTCTCTTAAAAGGGCCAACAAAATCACCAATTTAAAATTTTAAGGTTAGGTTAGATTATTGAAAATTTGTAAAAATGGGATTAGTTTTATTAAGTGCCCATAAAAGTACTTAAATTATCGTGCAAACTAGTTCAAACCGCATCTCAATATAATCAAGTTGGCCATGACAAGTAATATTTAAAAATGGATTCTTAATAAGCTCTCGAACCTGCACCTTTTGCTAATTTAATCATCTTTCTATCCGGGTACACTGTATACGTCAAAGTTGCGTAGGAGACGTTTTTACCGAAAATGCAGAGCACGACTATTTCTTGGGCAAGGTAGAAAAGAAAACAGGCAGCCGAAGCTGAGGGTGACTACGGACTAATAGAAGAGGTGATCCCTCTTAAAAACTTAGAAGAAAATAAATCATCTTTAATGAACTACTTGAGCAGGACCCAGGTAGAGTTAGAATCGTTAGAGGGAAACACTGTTGGCCAAAACACCAAAGTGAAATGGCATAAAGAGCGAAGACTAACAGCAACGAAATTTGGTATTGTCTGTAAAAGACGTCAAACAACTGATACCAAAAAATTGGCGTAAAAATTAATTTCCTCTAATTTTTCGAAAGTATAGTTACAAATTGGTGCCGTAACCATGAAGAAATTGCGAGAAAACAATTTTCACAGGAATTTGGACATAAAGTTGAACGGCGGATTATTTATATCTAAAGAAATGCCGTATCTTGGAGCTAGTCCTGATGGACTAGTTGGCGAGGATGCTATAATTGAGATCAAGTGTCCCTATAAGTTAGCGAAGTTCAAAATAACTCCTCAGGAAGCAGCAAAGATGAAAGTTATGCCCTATTTCTATTTCTTTTTGGATGGCAATACTGTGAAACTGAAGAAAACACATATCTACTATTATCGGATTCAAGGGCAGTTGGCTTTAACGAATAGTTGTATTCGTTGTATGGACACCTTTGGGAATGATATGTGAACAAGTAATGTTATTTACATAAACGTCAAGAAAGTTCTGAATTCATCATAATACATTATTTTTTTCTGAAATCTTATAAGATTATTTTTGTAATAGTTTCAACTTTTAAGCACACGAAAGCTATAATTTTGACAATAAAATAAGTAAAACCGATTTGGTTTTGAAGACTAGTGTATAAAATAGAAATTATAGACGATTTTAGAAAAAATAACAACAATTTACATTTACAACACACCTGTAATACGTTTTCTTTTTCAGATTAAAAAGATGACAATTTTTGGCATAAAATGAAGCCGAAGTTAAAATATTTTCATTTAGAACATATGCTGCCTATACTGGCTTTAAAAGAAAATTAAAATAACGATCCTGATCGATCTGGACAGTTGAAACCTCTTTCTGATAATCTGGTGACAATTCTGAAATAGATCTGTATTTGAAATCTGCTCTGCAAGATTCCATATTATATAATGCCATATAATATCTAACTGTACTATGTCCACTAAAAAAAAATTGAGACAATTGTTGTGCATACATATTTGAGTTATTTTATTATAGCGTTTTCTGCTGGCTGCACCGGTATGCACTGAGTGTATCTCCATCTCGTTTTATTACATAAAGCTGAAACGAGTTGGAAATACACTCAGTGCGCACTAGTGCAGCCAGTGGAAAACGCTATTAGTTTGAATGCAACTTTAAACTTGTTTTTAGAGAAACTTAAAAAACACGGAAATAAACAAACGGACGAATACATGATAGCAACAATAATTAACTCCTCGTATTTACAACAGAACGTATTACGTGTTCCAAATTCTTTTAGTGTGTAGTACAATATGATTCAAAATGGCCGCACTATTATCACCAGAACGTTAATATTAACAGGATCAAAAACAAGCTTTTAATTTTTTTTTTTGAGATGCTTGACGAATGTTTAAAAATATCGTATAATGCAGATGCACTTACAAATTTGAAACCGTGGTTGTAGATTAGGTTACAGTTGATGAGATCTGAATCCTCGTATTCATCAAGTATTTATATTTTATTCAATTAGTTGTGTAGAAACAAAAATTATTTGACGCAGTTCCGTTTCACTATTTGGGTGAACTTGATATTCAAAATGTTACATCACCGACCCATTTTACTTATTGTTTATTCCTGTGTTATCACATAATATTAATTACATGCATTAACAGGCATTTTTAATGATGTCAAGGTAAATGTGTACACAAATAAATAACAAAATATTGAGCAAAATATTGAACATCCCCTTTTTAAAACTAATTAAGTGCATGACTACCAGATTTGCAGAAGTTTATGATGACAAAAATGTTTCTTTCAATGTACCGTAAAAAAATTTACCAAAAAGCACGACTCTGAAAAGAGAAATCTTTGTAGAATTATTTTCTGGCAGCGCTCGGTAGCGTTCGTGTGTTTACGGTGCGTATATTCTGTGTTTCACTCATACACGCACTGAAACGCATTCGCTCTCACTCATACTCTTCATCTGTCACTAAATCGGGAGAATGAATGTGCGAATTCGCCCCTCTTGCACTAGGCCCGAAGGCGGAGCTAGCGTGTATCACATACCACATTTGATTTTAGCGATTTCATTCCGAAAATTTCAAATTTGTTTCCCATTTCCTGACCTTATTTTTAAAAATAAAAAATAAAACTAAACGGTTTATTATTATTGAATACTGCGAAATTTCGGCTAAAGGCTTACATTTTCGAATTTTTTTAATTTTAATTTTTTTTAAGGCCTTTTTGGCAATTCTCGAAAAACGAGCCTTTAGCCGCCTAACAGAATCTATTTAAAAATTTTTCGCGAAAAATTGGTACGATTTTAATGAAAAATAAGCCCAGGAAATGGGAAAAACGATTTTGGGGCCGAGCAAACAGCCTTAAAAGGTTTTCATTAGGTGAGGAAGAACTATGAATAGGGCCCTAAAAGTTCTATAATGAAGTTGGATGTACAGGGTGTTTCTTAAATAAACCGCAAAAAACCTGTGAGAGAATTTAAATCACAGATTGTGAGAAAATTGTAAAAAAAAAAATTTTCAAAAAAATTATAAATTAAAAATGACCCCAAAAATCATGTTACGTCAATGTGTGTAGACTAAAATACTGATTTCGCAATCGTAAGTTTTATGATATCGTGTTTTTATACGTTTTATTGTCTTTTTGTAAAGCAATAAAGCTATAAATGCTGACATTGAAATTTATTTAATATAGGGAACGCCGTTTTTAATCACCTGCGAACGAAAAAAAAAGTCTATTTTAAGACCGTACAGATAAAATACGAATTAGATTTGTAGGGCATTCAATAACGCAATAACTAAAGTGAAAATTATGCTTACTATGCAACGAGTTTAGACTATTTACCTGTGCTGCTCACAAAACGATAATTTCAACGAAACATGGATACAGATATTTGTCAATATTGTATCTTGCAAAATAATTCTAAAACGTCTTCGGATCGTATTGAAAGTACATAAAGCAATAAAATCGGGAGGACGTTATTATTTATCAACCCATCAATAGGGCAGTGCGATGAATGAATTAAGGCCAAGATCACCATTTTCCAAACGCACGTGATAAAGACGGATTGTTTATTGACGCTAGCGGGCGAAATTTATTTATTTTTGCAAAAACTTGGGTCACAAATTTTGTTTTCGGATGCACACTTAAGACGAAATTTGCAAAGCTCGTAGGAAAAAACTAATTAGGTGTTCAAATTGCAATCACCGTTATCCTTATTTTATAAAATTAGTACTGAGTAAATAAATAAACAGATGATGTCTTGCCTTTATCAATAATGAAGTAAATGTTTTAAAGGTTTTTTTTTCCAGCATTCAATTTCGTTTAAGGTCACGCCCGATTCCTCGCTGCTACAGCCATAAAACTAAAAAAAAAAAAAGAAACTTAGGACTGTATTTATATCCTTCATCTGGCAGCTGGTTCTTAAACAGTGCAGTGTTGTGGATTTGGGTAAAATGTTTGATTAATTATTTTTCGAAAACTAAAGCAGCCAATTTTTTTTAGCAGTTTGATCGTAATCAGTGATTTATATTCTTGTATGGATTATTATGTGGCGGTCATTTTAAGAATCACCCTATTTAACCAGCTTCATAAGTGGATATGACGACCTAGATGTGATGGTAAAATATGGTGTTAGGTTATGTTACTTATGGCCGGTTTACCACTTAATCGTTAGAATTTTCGATATGGTATCAAATTGTATGTAATTCGGTATGGATAGTTTTGACGATGGAAGACTGATCCTTAAGATTAATTTGGTGACTAAACGGAAAAAGTTTTTCTCCAGATAAATATTAAGGAAAGGAATTCTTGGCAGTACGATTGGGAATAAGTTAAGTAAGGTTTATACAGTCACTAACAACTAATAACTAAACATTAATAACTATCAACCAAGAACTTAAAAGGCCATATTGATATGAAACGGTTTATACAACTTCACTAACAATTAAGAATTCGTTTATTTCAATTCTTAGGCCCGGTTTCTCAGCCACAGTTTAACTTTAATCTTCAGTTTTTTTTTTACATAGACATTAAACAGATGGAAGTTAACTGAAGATTTACGTTAAACTGTGACTGAGCAACTGGCCCTTAGGTCCAGTTTTACAATTGTAGCTCAACTTTGAGCTGAGGTTTAAACCCTTAGCAACGATTATTTCAACAATTGTTGTGAAGGATTTAAGCTTCGGCTCAAAGTTAAACCGTCATTGTAAAACTGGGCCTTAGTGATATAATTGTTAGTTAACCCGTCAATGTGCCTTCTCTGCAGTAAACGTGTCAGGTTAGCCACTACACATTTCCAAGAACAAGTGAACAGCTGATGTGAAATATTTGAAATAAAACACTCCGAGGATCGTAACGTATTTGACCGTAGCAACGCCCGCTATGTTGAGGTTATGTCAGTAACGTTGTTTCTTGCGTTGTTTACAGGTCGTTTATTTTACTTTTTCTTCTCAAATTGATATTACTGCTGGGAGGTGGCGAATTTTCACAGCTAGGTGTGTAACGAGCATGCGTAATTTTTGCTTGTATAAACGGAAACTTCAGCATTAGTTAAAACTTCATTTTAAGTTTTAGCTGCTAGTGACTAAAAAACAAACTAAAAAAATAAACCAAGCATTACTAACGCTAATAAGGTACTGACATTGGACTAGGCTTAAATTGAAAGTTTTAAAGTGCTGTAATGAAAACAATAAAGAAAAGTTATAACGGTTATAACCAAACAGCGGAATCCAGAAAGTGAACTGCCTGAAACCAGTTTGAGACAGCGGCGGTCCGACTCGACGTGGGGGTCTAAATCGAAAAAATGTTAAATGTTCCGCCCGCTTATACGTGATTTTTAATCAATCAGTCTAATATCGTCACGGTAAAAACGCCAATATAATTCCAGAAGCTACAGAAGCTAATAACAGTTCTTTCTTGAATTTAGAAACAATTTAGTTGATTTGAATTAAATAGAAGCACGACACGTCTCTGCAGCACACTCTCTCGTACGCATCGTGTCCCAGCATCGCAATCAACCGCGACATTATTGTGAATCATGCCGTCCTAACGAATGCATTCTTTGGCTTACCGATTATTCACTATCGGCTAGACGCGCTGCGCCGGCAAATATGTTGAGGCGTGTCCACAATCTATTCATAACATCGCACCGCTTCGTTGCAATAGTAAACTTTTTTCTATCCGCCATCCTGGTTATAACCAAAGCTATTAGGACGTGGGGAGATAGACGTAGGCGTCCTACAACACCTGAATTTTCTAAAACCTGTAGTGTTAAGTTCTAATGGAATATTCCTATTTGTTTAAACTATACAGTGTGCCCGGATTTCGTAGGGACAACATGACTAACTTTTGTATTTGAAGAGATAGAGAGATGGTTATATCAGCAAAAAGATGCACCTTTGAGGTGCTATAAACTAACATCTCTTAATTTCTTTTATTTGCCGCAAGTTTTTTTTATTACTGAAGACATCGGTTTGAACTAATTTGCGTGGTAATTTAAGTACTTTTACCGGCACTTAAGAAAATCAATTTCCTTTTTGTAAATTCTTGGTAATCTAACCTAACCTCCAAATTTTAAAATGGTATCACAGAATTCTTTTACCTTTTTAAGAGAGAATTTTTTTCTGAATGCAACGATGTATCGCATGATATGGAAACTTCTTAAAAATTTTGAAAAATTGAACTTATTGATTTTACGAACAGAAATAGCTAGTGCCATGACCACAAAAACTTTGCTTTTTGTTTTTTAAGGCAAGGCTGCAGTTTCACTGATCGATCAAAATTGCCAATTGTGCAAAAGCGATGAAAATTTTAAACCAAAATCACATCAGCTACGAGCCTGTTGTGCCAAAAAGATTTCATTGGTTGAAATTTTAATCGTTTGTACATGATTGTCCACGGTCGATCAGTGCGACTGCAGCCTTATCTGTAATCATTTTTCTCTTTTCCCTACGAAATCCGGGCAAACCGTATAATATTTGTTTTTGGTTTTTGCATTTTTTAATTAGAATGTGTGCAGTCAACAGTTATGAATTTAGCGTCAAATTTATTAAATGCAGAAACTTATTTAATATTTCGCCATGCAACGCTCATCAAATCTGTAATGCAGATTATTTCATTTTTATGTTTCCAAAACAGCAAAAAAAAAAAAAAAAATTGCGCTCCGCAATAAATTTCGTAAATTTCCATTGATTAGAGGTAGAAGTCCTACTGTTTCTGTTGAACGTTTACTAGTGTTCATGACATTCGTATTTAGTTCGATTTAACGTAAGCATTGAATTGCCGCATCTTGCAAAAAATCGTATACTTTCTAGCAATGTCCGAAGTTTTCGGGACTGTGATTATGACCGAAGTAGGTCTTTGTACTTTGTTGAAACTAATTTGTTGATTGATTGTAAGCCAAGCATTCTTTACTTATAGTTTCTTAAATGTTTTTTTATTTTCATGAATTGTTTATAATATATTCACTTTAGAGTAATAACAACTTACACATTCCTGTCGTACCAGATGAAATGACACATGATAAGAAAAGACAGATGCGGTTAGTAAAAAAGGAAAATGTTATTATTACCTCTCAATCAGTTTTCTCATTTCCTCGTGGTTCATGCCATCCTTGGCGCTATTTCTCATTACTGAAACAAATCACACTTACTACACGAACACGAGACGTAACAAAAAAAAATCACAACAATAAGAAGTACCGGTGCAAATGAAAAACATTAACGATGCAGTCAAAATTAGTGACAACAAAACATGCTGTTAAACACATTTAGTCAACGTGCAACACGTATATTCATCAAGAGTAAATAACACAAAAGTTATCGTCGTGTATAATAAATTTCAAACGTTATAATATATTTTTTTCCTAATAGACGAGAATCTATTCTATTTTAAGAATAATTTGGTACACTTACCCTGGTCACTCTCTGAAAACAAATAGTTGTGGTCAAATTTTGAAATACTTTCTTTTTTTAATGTTACACTTACTTTAGATTGATTATACAGGGTATTCCAAGCTGAGTGGCTTATTAAAAATTTTTGGGTAAAGGAATATACTAACATTCTGAAAATTAATACAGTTAAATAAGGTCTGTGATCATCCTGTATACTTTTTAGGAATAACTAGGTTATGATTTGAGAGACTGAAGATTATTCTTTCAAACGACAGGCCACTGGAATCTTGAAATTTGAAAGTATCGTAAATACGTTCTCTTAAATGAAAGGTCTTTGAAATAATTTTTTTGATAAATTTGAAGATATCTCAAAATTCCTCACTCACATTTAAGTGTAGAGAAGCCTTAACACTTTTTATTTAGAATAATGCGTAGAATCAGAATTTGCCATAAAAAATACAGAATTCCGTTTAAAATAAGAAAGTTCCGGCATAACGAGAAGTGATACAAAAGTGAAAATATTTTAGTCTGAAAGATCACTTCTTGCTAGAGCAGCGCATTCATTTTCTGAATGTTTGTATATTCCTGTTCCTGAAAACTTTGAATAGGTCAGTCAACTTGGTAGATTATACCTTGCCACTAATCAGTTAAACCAAATCCCTTGAATTTTATCGATTTTATGAAAAACCGTGGTTTAAGCAATTTTTTTTGTGTTTTTCTTAACACTTAAATAAAATGAAACAAAATAAACTGTGACTGGGAAACACATGTGTGTGATAAACATTAAACAAATTGTTAATTAAATAAGGACTGAGGACTAAACTCCTCTTCATATTTTATAGACACATTTCAAGTGCTAGAACATTTGTGTGAACAAATTCAAGGTTAAAGCAATGTTTAAATATAACAAAAAATTAATTCGACAATAAAGAAAATGGTCGGCATTTTTCAAGTATGAAAGTAAACTATTAAATATGAGTGATATTCATTTAGGTATGTGGTTTAGAAATACCTACATCTCGATGATATTCGTAAAGCATAAAAAGCACAAAGAAATAAGCAATGAGTCTTACACTTACCACCGTAACTACGATTATTAATAAGCTGATCTCGATCGCATTCGGCTTCAGATATTTCGTTGCTGTCTTTAGAGTCGTTGAAGGAGGGATCGTGATTGCGTGGGGGCGGTGGTGGAGGTTCGGGGCTGTTGCTGGTCGGTTGTAAACGTAGAGAGCCCATGGATCTTCTGCCAATTGAACCGCGGCTTCCGTATTGATCGTAGGGGTTGCCGTAACCTCCGTATTGAGAACCGTATTGCTCATCTTCAGGTGCGCAGTTAGCAGGGTCATCGTACTCAGGGCCAGGAGAATAAATGCTTCCATTGCCTACAAAAGTATAATATCGTGTAACGTAGAAAAACAAATTGCAAATTTTTGTACCTTGTGATCCAACTCTATCATAACGCCTGTTCTGTCTTGGCATAGATTGAGAGCCAGCCCTGGAATGCATTTGGTGAGGGGTGTTCATGCCTGAAGGTCCCATGGTTCCTGCGTGGGGGTGAGGGAAAGTCTGGAATTGCATTGCCTTAGTCGGGTCCATTTCCTCGCGGAATCCCAGCAGATGGAAGGTGGCATACGGGCAGATTTCATCATCCATACCTGCAGAAACGTTAAACATCACTAATTTATTAATTACAGATATATTGCTGTGTAAAACGCCCAGAAACATGCTTGGAATGAAATGGAAGTGCACATGGAAACTACTAAAGAATAATTACGTGGGTTACTGGGAAACCCATGTAACTACTTGCTTCTTGCAATAGGTAATCAATTCTAACACTGGATGCTACTTTTAGTTGCAGGTTATAACTTACTTTGTAGGAAGACAAGTTATCATGTTAGATTGTAGTAGAAGAGATAGCTAAAGACTTATGCAAACAGAACAGAGTCATAAACACAATGTTAGGTAACAAGAAGAGAAATTTATTTGTATTTTTTTTTTAATATATTAATTGTTCAGACAACCTTTGGGATTAATTTTTTACTTTAATTTTATCACGTAATAAATTGAATGTACTGTTTACCATTAAAACATTCCCCGACTATTCTTTTTCCTATTCTTATTCCTTTTGGCCATTTGTAAATAAAACGATTCCCAATTCTAACACTTTCAAAATTTTAGAAGTCTTTAATGTGTGAATTTTTTTTAATCATATTATAATTATGAAATATTCATAGTTAATTTTTGGGTAGTTCTTGCTCGTGAGAATTGCAGAGAATATGAAACAAATAAAAAAAAACTTTTTAAAACGAGCTAAGAATATAATTTATTGACTTACTTAAGTCAATAAATTACTCTTTTAGCTCGATTTAAAAAGTGTTTTTTTATTTGTTTCATATTCTCTGTAATTATGAAACATTCCTTTGACATACAAGAGCTTGTGTTTTAAAATTAGCAATTCATTCGGCAAATCACACAACATGACGTTTTGAGTTGTTCTCTTTTTTCCCCCAGGAAATTCAATTTAGATCCTGTTAGTACAAAAACATGTTTTCGACAAAAACCTCTACCAAACCAACTCATTAATTTCTATCAAAATTTCTTTACCTCTGTGAGTATGAATTGTTTCGTTAGAGCCCCTGCGATTATTGAGTTCTTCGTACAGATGCCTCCTGGGGTCCCAAGTGGAATGAGAACGGTAATGGGGCCCGCCTATTAATGGACAATATGCAATAAAGGGCACTTACAACAGCAAGCCTCTCTGCTCCACACTGTCTGTCTCGAGCACTATTTGAATTGAACGCAAACGCATTACATCGATAATTAAACAAAAGGGAAGACACTTATAGCAAATTAAATTCGAAGCCTTTGAACATTAGGGGCAACAACAAAATGACAGTGAATGTGAACATGCGATGAGCAGATGGCAATGTCTCTTACTTATGGTACCTCGCTTAATTCGGTCACAGGTGTTGTAGTTGGAGCCGGGTACCGGGGGTAGTTTGCGGTTTGGTGGTGCAATGTAGCCGAGTTCATCACGTAAATCCGGGCGGCGCTTGTCAAGGGTTGACGTAGCATTGCAAGATTGATTGTAAACTACATCATCTAAAATTCAATTCAACACATTTCAAATGTTTGTGCACATGTTTTAGAGAAAAAATTCATTGCAAATAAAAGTTTTTTTTTTAATGTGAGTTTTTACCAAGGTGTTAAAGAAGGTAACCGAATGGCAACCTAAAAACACATGCTTTCATTCTCATGTTAGAAGCCAATTATAATACCTTTCCAAAAAAAAGATTAGGACCAACAAGTAAATTTAAGTTTTAAAAACATTAATAAAGAAGTGTGACTTACATTTTCTGCACTGCTAAGAAATTTTGCAAAAATGTGGTACACGCATCGACTTTTTTTTTACAAGTTTGAAATTCTTTCAATCTTTGCAATCTCTGCACTTATAATAGCAGTTTTTTCGTTTAAGGAATTACAGACAGTGTAATTACCTATGTAAAAATTTACTTGCCCGTTCTAATATTCATGAGGTATTGTGTGTATAAATGTGAAAGAGTAACCCGTACGTTTTTTTTTCTTTTTAAATGAGAAAATGAAACATGAAAAGCAAAAAAATAATGAAACTGCATAGGGAAGACGTACAGTCACTTCTGAGTCTAGTCTGAGTAGGACCCTGTGCACGTCTTGTAAGAGCAACACAAATAACGACGATTCCTACAGCGACAACAATAATAGTAGCGGCAACAGGGACAGCAATATTCAAGTCAACCCAATCGGGAAGCCAAGGGAACAGTAGTCTCATATCAGAAGATTCCCTGATTGGCGCTACAGTTCCTAAAAATAAAAAGAAAACCAGTGTTTACCTTTGTTATAGTTGCCTTTTCCACGCAGCACGCAAATAACAATAATAGCCACAATAATTACTAGGACTGCCGATACGACAGGCACCACAAGGTTCAAGTTGGCGAGGATAATTTGGATGGTGTCTTCTTTGGGAATTTCGCGGGCCGGGGCAATAGTACCTGAAAAAAATCGGTCGGTTTATGTAGCAGCACTTGGTAGGCATTTTCAGGTACTATTGCTTTAATACCCTAAGCATTAATGTCCGTTCTCTCACCTCCTGTTACGGTTAAAGTTGCAAATTCGTACTCTCCGACGGTGAATCCGGCGTTATTGTGTGCGGTGACTCGTAAGTGGTACCAAGTGGCAGGATCTAAATCTAAGACAACAAAATTGCCGTCTAGTTTTACATTGTTGGCAACCTGAATCCATTCCAAGCTTGTTCTAATGTTAAAATGTAAAAATTAGCAAACGTTGTTCATCATGAAGAAACAAAAGAAAGCAAGATAAAAGTGTACAAGTTTAAACGAGACATTTGTTGGGTATTTCAAATTAAACATGCACTACACACACCTAATGTCCATAAGTTGTAGAAGATATATCATTTAAATTTAATTTTAACAACTACTTGGGCCGCTTTTTTTCATCTTTGATTAATTCCTATAGAAACAATTGTTTCTATAAGAATTAATCAACGGTTAAAGTTACTCAGAGATGAAAAGATCAGGCTTTAATCTAATAATATTAACATGAATAGTTGATAACGTAAAATTCATGTAAAATACAGATTCAAACGTTACAAAATAATTCACTTCATCTAAGCACCATTTTAATATACCGGGTGTCCCGCGCCATGTGCTCACCTTTCTAGAATCTTTATTTATTAATCTATTTTAAACTGAATTTCGGAGACGATAAACTAAATAAAAAATGGAATTTTTCGACATACTGATAGTCGTCATAGTCATAGGACTTCCGGTTTCGCCGGAAGTGATATCAACTTTCTTATTTTAAACGGAACACCTAGATATTTTTACATATTTAAAATCTACGAATCATTACGAGTCCGAATACGTATCAGTTGTTAATTTTGGTTTCCATGACAACGAAAAAAAAAACTTTTTTATTTTTCAATCTAGAAAGCTATGAATCGTATTTTTTCGATCTAATGCGATCAAGTGTTTCGAAAAAATCACTCCTTTGATGGTATTTTGATTTTTGACTTTCAAAGAAAATAAGACGTATTTGGTATCAGCGTATTCAGAAAAAAATGTTCAGTTGAACTAAGCTAAGAAACATATGCGGTTCTATCGAAAAAAATGAGTTAAGAGCTAATGAAAATTTCAAATACTGTAAAAATGGTAAAAATCAAAATACCATCAAAGGAGTGATTTTTTCGAAACACTTGATCGCATTAGATCGAAAAAATACGATTCATAACTTTCTAGATTGAAAAATAAAAAAGTTTTTTTTTTCGTTGTCATGGAAACCAAATTAACAATTGATACGTATTCGGACTCGTAATGATCCGTAGATTTTAAATATGTAAGAATGTATAGGGTGTTCCATTTGAAATAAGAAAGTTGATATCACTTCCGGCGAAACCGGAAGTCCTATGACGACTATCAGTATGTCGGAAAATTCCATTTTTTGTTTAGTTTATTGTCTCCAAAATTCAGGATAGCGCCTATATTAATGCATTTTTAGAAAAATTTTACGCAAATCGTTTTTGATTGCAGTGAAAACCTCGAGCAGCCTCTGGACAGCTGTTTCAGCCCTGCTTGGGGCTTCTTCAGCAGAGACGTAGCTCGACATTTCCACCGCAGACCAAAAACGACTTGCCCAATTTATTCGCAAATGCGATGGAAGAATGATGAACAGATAAAATAGCGACATCTTACTATTACTACTCTTACATCCTACTGCAATGTTAGGTCAAAAAGCGATAGTAAGATGTCGCTATTTTATATGTTAATAATAATAACAATTGATTTAACACTAATAACAATATAGAAAATTTTCAAAATGATAACCATGGTCCTCTTCACATAATTGTTTTCTATGACAAGGAGATTGATTCACATTTAAATCACATGTTATAGTTATTTGTATTATTACTGTTATTTTTATAACTTATAGGTATCTGGTATCTTTATTGATATTGGTGTTGTTGTCTTATTTAAAATAATCAGATAGTGTTGATAAAATTAAAATTTTAGGAGTTAAGCATTAGTTTCGCAAGCAACGGAACTGACACTTGGAGGGGGGGGGGGGGCATCAGGCGTGGATTCGATCCCCACTGCCAGTGCTTGTTCTACGTGAGAGTGATTTTTTTTCGGTTATTATTTGGTAGTATTTGCTTCGAACTGGTGTTTCTGTATTTCCCTGGTTTATAAGGCAAAGAAGATAAACATGTAGTCATAGTTAATGATCATAATTACCAACCATTACAACTCTGCGACAAACCAGAAAGCTTGGAGCTAGGATGGTATTAATAAAAGTATGCATACAGTGTTTTTTTATGTTACAGATGAAATAAATATAAATTTTTAATATACTAAAAGTACAAACAGTCTCAAAACAGATTTTTTCATTAAAATCAACTAAATTATAGACAAAATATTCCATTGGAAGATGGAATAATTGCTGATTTATGAATCTACGAATTTGACATCTTACTGTGTGTAGGTTTGTTGTGTAACACATAATGAACCTCATATCATTGTAAAGCTTAAACAAAGACCTGTTAAATTCAGTCATAAAATATAGGGTGTTCCGTTTAAACTAACCTAGTAAAATAAACATCGGAGTTATGAATCACCCTGTGTAAAATAATAGGAATATGTTCGAGATGGAAATTGTTTTCTGTTATATAGAGGTTACGTAACGTTACTGTTAAATTTAAATGCCTAATTTTAATAAACATCTAATCTGTAAAACATCAAATAATAGCATTTTTTTACATTGAAATGTCAATATCTCAATAACTATTATGTTGAGGTACATAACATCCTTATAATAAATGTATCTACTCTTAAAGACGAATCGAAATAAACCATAATATACAGTACGTTCCATTTAAAAAAACACAACTTTGGTCTGGCACAGCCACACCGAATAACCTGTATAATTGTAAGTAATTTTAAATCATGCATCTATACCACAGCTAAGTAATAGCGAAAACAGATTTTCAAAATCTGCATTAATATAGGCGCTATCCACCGAATACGCACCATTGGCCCACCCTATATAAATGAGAAAGACAGCGAAACGTTGACATAAATATCAATTTTTCCAAGTGTCCGTGACAAAATAATTAGGTATATATTTTATAATAATGCTTCAATTAATGAGACAGTTCTTATCAGGTGGTATAAGCGTAATTTAAATATTTTCATTTCATATTACATACAAAAAAAGAAATAGGCACATGATAACAATGTCACAAGCAAATTAAAAATTTTAATAAAAACACTATCGCTGAAGTCCATATACAGGATGTTCCACTTAAAGCGGTTTCTTTCATATCTCTCTTGTTTTTAATTTTACGAAAAAATGTTTCAAATGAAAGTTTCACTGTCTGATATGGAGCGTATTTTAAAATTAGTTTGACGTACACAGAGTGTTCTGTTTAGCCGGGCGTTAGGTCGCTTCGTTATTTTAAATGGAACACTCTACATATTTTTACTTTTTCCGGTTCTGGATTGAATTTTAATGTGACTTTGTGTACCATACACAGGGTTTAATCTAAACTGTTTTCGCGCGTTATTCAACTTTTTAAAAAAATGTTCGCTCTTGGGGTACCTCAAACAAATGCAAATATCTTCCGAACAAATGATGTTAGAGATTTGTATTTTTTTTTGCAAAAGTTTCGTCTTGAAACGCTTTTTCAGTTACACCCTCAAGAAAAAATTCCAGCACCATAAGTTCTTACAAAAAAATTAATAAACTTGAGATAATTCAAATTACGATGATTAACTTTTTTTTTAATGAAATGCCATATATCTTTTTCCATTATTAAATGTGCTATTTAATTCTCTTTCCAATGACATAGGGTTGTCGATATCTGTCGTTAATAGTTTTTCAATATTTAGATTTTTCTTTACGATTTTTAAAATTACACGAAATATTGAGACATTTGTTGTTAGTTGCTATGGTTAAAGAGCAAACAAACTGTTTGTTCATCTTACCATAAGATTTTTAAATATTATGCAGAACAGATTAAACAGCGACATCCTACGATATTGCATTAGAAATATTATACTGATAATAACGATGTGGCGAGAAATCCAATTGAACAGAAATTGTGTGTTTTTGGTTATGATTGTGTCATTATCACGGTTCGGAAGTAATAAATGCGTAAAAAAACTACATTAAAAACTATGCGTAGTTTTTAGCAGATAACTGGGTTGCCAGATTGTCATTTGGGCCATACTGTTAACATATTTGGAGTTAAAAATCTTATTTGGCCTGGCGCCTGGTTTGGTTGGGCTACTTTTGTTGCAGAAACAATATAATTGCTTACAATGCGATCAATGATTGTCCATGCCGATATTTTTATTTTTATTAAATTGGTTTTTACAGCTTAAAGCGCGTTTTCAAGCGGCCACGGGTTTGACCTTATACTTTGCGAAAATTTTTGTTTTTCCACATTTTGGTCATTGGTCTTTTTTTTTACAATTGTCTTTTGATTTTTATTAGTTTTCTGTTCGTCTTAGCCGCCAATTTTCTTTTCTTTATACTTTGTATTTCTCTTTCGTTTTTCTTACGAATTGATTTTTCCCATTTTATTAATGCGTTTTCGCAGTTTATCATTTTTTATTTGTTTTGTGACCCTTTTTCGTTTTTGCGCATTGTATTTTAAAATTCATTTCTTTTTTTCATTTTTTAATCGTAGTATTATTTTTTTACAGGTTGCTATAATTTTCTACGAACTTAGTATTGACGATCTTCTTTTGTTCTTTTTTCGTATCATGCCTTGCATTTTGTTTGTTGTTGTTATTTTATTTCATTTCTACATTGTTTCTGATTTTTCCTTTAATTTCTCTATTGTTTCTGATTTTTTGCAGGTTTATTTTGTTTGCTTTTTCATTGTTTCTGATTTTTGATATTCCCAATCGGCAATTTTTTATTTGTTTTTGTTTTTTTTTACAAACAAAAAATGATAATAGTTTACCTTAACAATCGTCAAATTAATTACATTTGTATGATTAATTAATGGTTCGTTTTTGTTTTTCGAAAATTTTAAGATGGCAGTATTTTATGTTGTTTTATTATTACCGAACAATTTTCATGTTTTTATTTATTCCTGCTAATAAATCAAAAAAAATCTCTCAAACCAAATTGATATTATTACATTTGGGGCACCAATAAATAATAATAACACTTAGACCAAAAAAATTAATAAATAGAAAAACAAATACGCCGTCTGACGTAGATTTGAGACCGCGTGTCGCCAGACTGTCTATCCAATTTTCTTTCGCCTAGAAAGTTCCGTCTTTCGAAGTAGACAGATGCTCTCGAAACGTAGAGACTTGACGCGCTAGGCACTAACGTATGTAAGTCTAATTCATCACACATTAGATCGTCACAATATAAAACCTTGCACAAAATGACAGAGAATTATCGATTCAAATAATGGACATTCACTATGGTGGCTTTCTGTCTCAAAATGTGAAAATCAATTTGATAAAAATAAACTAAAAAGAAATGCGAACGAATTAAAAAAGAAAAACAGAACTACCACGATGAACAAAAATAAAATGAAGTTATTGCAAATGAAAATAAACTCGTAGGAAATTAAAGTGAACTGTAAAAGAGACTCAATAAAATGCGAAAACCAATTCGATTAAAAAGAAGAAAAATGCAAAGAACCTGAAGAACGGATAGACAAAAAAATTAATAAAAAAAGAACGCCGATTTTTCCGCCGAAAAAAGCGTCACAATAATAAAAGTAGTCCCAATCAGGCGCCAGGGCACCAAATGCGATTTTTAAACGCCAAATAGGTCTAAAATGTAGCCCAAATGGCGGAATTTCGCCTAATCTGGTAACCTTGACCCATACATTTTTACAGTCGAATAGGCTCCGTTTCAAATTTCCCGCCGGCTTTAGGACCGACCACTTTCCAATCTATTGGATGCGTTTTTAATTCACACCTATTGTTCGAACCAAATGCACTCGAACAATTTGTGAATTGTTCGAGTACTTACTTGAGCAATATAATTAAAAAACACAAAATTGAACTCGAACTAAATTTGATGTTTGTCGTTCGAACATAACCTTTAATTTTTTAAAACTTATTTTCTTATAGCGAGTTTCACTTGTTGCACTGGTGTGAACTGAGTGTATTCTCATCTCGTTTTAACTTCACGTAATAGTACGAGATAAAGATATCATGAGTGTACACTGTTGAGTGTCACCATGGTGATAAGGGGAACTCGCCATTAGTTTTTTTCACGTGATTCAATAATGGATTTAAATCTCGTAAGCCTTATAATATCTCAAGGTAATAGTGTTGTGATGGCGGGTTCTCATGGCAGCTGCAAAGCTGCAGAACGGCGCGTCTGTCATTGGTTAGTTCAAATAATGAACTGTGCGCGGGGTAAAATATTCTCACCGCTCAAAAGTTAAGTTAACTTCAACTTTTAGCGTCGCGCGGCGCGTTTTTATTTGCTCTCTTTGTCCATTCCTATGGATTTCCTTTTCTCTTTACGCGCCAAAATTTCTTTCCTAGGGGTAATAAGACTCGTGTTCCCTCTTGCGACGCTATTTACAGCCCCAATTTTTAGGTTGTGTCACGTATTTTCTGTTTAATACCTATTTTATTTACGTTAAAGTTAGAGCTAATCGTGTTGATGCTGACATCGGTTCCCGTACAGTGTACTTTTTTGTGATTGTTGGTCTAATCAATGATAATAAAGTATCAAATTGTTGGGCTGACATCTGGAGGAAATTAAAATGCCTTTCTGGATCAGATAGTCTCATTTCAGCTATAAGATTATCATGAAAAGCTTTATTCTTTTTATGAACAACTAAATATATGTCTCTAACCCACATTTGACGCTTCTTAGTATTATTTTTTAAAAGATAAAGTGCCAATAATTTCGGGCGTTTGCTGTGGTATGTAGCAATTTGCCACTCCATTTTATTATATTTTAATTAAGCGAGGCAACACTCTCCAATTACTGGACTTGAATGCAGCAAAGAGCGGGAAAAAAGCGAGTCACGCGTTTCACAGCGCTCTTGTGAACCTCAGTTCATTTATTATACGGCGTCAGAAAAAACCGCGCGCAGCTCTGCAGCTTCGCAGCTGCCATGAGAACTCGCCATGAGTCGGTAATATTTTCACGTTACCTTACAGTAAATTTCCAATATTACCGGTAAGGTAACATTCCTTTGTTACCGTTTGTTACTGTTTGTTACCTCAGTTGTCAACGTAACGTAATTTCGACTTGCACACTTGCAAAATGCAAGTAAATCAATGAAATAAATGGTCGAGGAATATTTTTAATTACTTAAGAAAAACATTAATGCTAAAAAAAATAACCTAAAATGATTTTCGTTTATACGTGAATTTATTCAGTGGAAATTCATAATATTAAATATTGGCAACCTTATTTTCAACAAAATAGGAAACAAATAAAAAAGCTTTTTAAAAACGAGCTGAAAGAGTAATTTATTGACTTACTTGACGTTTCGCAAATATAATTATTTGCTTTATCAAACGCTCACGAGCAAGAACTATCCAAAAATTACTTATTTTCAACAAAAGACAAAAATGTAACGTGTATCCAATATCAAATTAATCAGAAAATTGAGGAAATATCACATTTTAGTTAAAAGTGTAATTGGTAACTCCCTCGCGAGATGTCGCCACTTGAGCTGTACTTGGTAATATTACGGTAACATTATCGGTAAAGTAACATTAAAATTAAATTACCGATAATTTAACAACACTACAAGGTAATAACTTGTTTTATGGAAATAATAAGCTACCTATCTCAATCATATTTTTGGCAATTTGATACATATGTCTCAAATATATTTTTAAGGGCATTCAAGAAGGTTTATATCCACAGGTAAAAACATTTATTTCATTCATTTTGTTAGCCAAACTAATATATAAATATACTACGATAAAAATAAATCTACAAGTAAAATTTGAATCACATGCAAATAGTCATGAAGTCAACCAACATAAAAATTTTCAGGTTATGTTAATCAAATTCCCGCCGTTAATCTTCATGCACTTCCTACCGACTAGGTGCATGAAAATGCAACTCGAACGCATTGGTCGAGCAGTTGATATAATTTTAAAACGCTTGCGAAATTGTTCGAGTTGCATTTGAAAACACCTTTCTTCACGTTCGAGTGCACGAACACTTGTTCGTACAATTTAAAAACAGGCTCATTAAGTCTCAAGTTTAAACTTTAATTAAGTTGTTTAAGGCCCAATTTGGCAATTTTATAACCGCAGTTTTTACAATTGGCAAAGTCACTAAATAAAATTTAATTAAATAAATGATTAGATGTCTAACTTAACTTTTAAAGGACAATCAGGCCAATTCCAATTCACGTCGCTAAAAGCAGCAAAAGTTAACGTGTCGGTAAATGACGTAATATCGCTAGTTCTATCCTGATTTTTTAGCGCGAGAAATCGCCAGGAGGTTGTGATATATTAAATTTACTACAAAAACTATATTTACTACGTTAAAAAACTTAGAAATATTGTTTACATGTAGTTTTCCGAACCCTGATCATTATTCACCTTTAGTAGGTATTTTCGATTGTTTACTCGGCACATAATCGAGGTAGACATGTAATACGTATGTATGTAAAACCCTGTTTTAGTATGTAAGAGTGAGAAAAATACAGTAGCATCACTCCGATTGAATTAAGCGACTTATTTTTAAATTTATCTTTTAATATTTATTTTCATCAAATTTCATATTTTTAATGTTAATTAATCACTTATAAATTTAACCTCGAGAATATGACACCGTTACAAGCCCGCAAATATTTCTGAGCAGGTTTTAAAGCACATGAAGTATTCATAATTGAAATTAACCTCCGCCCACAATAATTTTTATATCCGTAGATACGTATTTCGGTAGCTAAGCTGCCATCTTCAGTACGCTACCAACTTAGAAGCCCTAAAAAAAGTTTAAAAACAAACTAATCACATTGACAAAATCATAAAAATCTTAAACCTAACAACAATCTAATCATCCTAAAAGATACGTCTATGTCTAAATGTAAGTAAATATAAATTAATATGTGAAAATCTAAAATAAACTATACAGGGACTCCCAAGTTGAGTGGCCTATTAAAAGTTCTCGGGGAAGGGAACATAGAAACATTCTGAAAATTAACGCACTACCCTACGAAGAAGTGATCTTTCAGAATAAAATATTTTCTCGTTTATATCATTTCCGGATATACCGGAAGTCGCCATTAACTATCTTTTATTTTAAATGGAATGCTATACTTTTTATTGAAAATTCTGATTCTACACGTTATTCCTAGAAAAAGTTCTTAAGATTTCCCTATACTTAAATGTAACGGTTTTTGAGATATCTACGAATTTCTGAAAAATTATTTCGGTGGCCTTTTATTTGAGAGAATGTATTTACGACACTTTCAAGATTCAAGCTGCTTGTCGTTTGAAAGAATAATGTTCAGACTTTCAAATCATATCCTAGTTATCATTGAAAAATTCACAGGCCGGTCAAAATATGTTGTCGAACCTTGTTCTGTTCAACTGCCCAAAACTCAGTTTTCGTAAATGGAACACACTGTATATTTTTGCATCATAAGATGCAGAATTCAATTCTACATCGATTAGTAGTAGCATTCCCTATACCTATTTCCATTACTTTTCTTGTTATCTATTATTGTTTCTTATAATGGCATATTTTGGTAAAATTATGGTAATTTTTCGCAGTAAGTGTCGACAAATCGAAAATATTTATTGAGTTACAAGCTTTATTAACAAAGATGTACAAATAAAAAACAAAGAAATTAATAAAATTAACAAAACAAATAAAAAGGAACCGTAATATTTAATCTTCAAGAACTACGACAGGATGATATTCTTTGTGGAAAATTTCTATAAAGTGAGAGAGATAGGTTACCATTATAAACATTTATTAGTTGATTTGACTCTTGTCTCAGTTATTTGCAAATTTTATGCAGTATTTACGACCGTATCATAGGGACTCGAGAATAATAAATAAAACTTTTTAATTATTTTTACCATTTTACCAATTGTAAGTTTTACTTTTGCTTTTTTTAAACAAAAATGTTAGCCTGACAAAGAGAAATTTTCCTAAAGTGCTCTTAACTTGCGGTATGTGGGTGTGATTTGCTCTCATCTGTAGGTTGTTTTTGACGATTTATATATATTTTATTTTATTTTTCAGGATTTTTAGGTCTTTAGGTATCAAATAACAGGGAATTATATTCTTATTTATTCGTTAGAATAAGAAGTTTTTTCGGGGTCTTTGGACTATTTATTTCCGCGTTTCCGTGTTCTTTGGTTAGCTCTTATTTGAAAGGTTTTCTGACAGTTAATTTTAGGTGTTCACATATTTTTTTTTCCGATTTATACATAACATATACAGTTTATTTTAGATTTTCACATATTAATTTATATTTACTTACATTTAGACATATATATCTTTTAGGATGATTATATTGTTGTTAGGTTTAACATTTTTATGATTTTTTCAGTGTGATTAGGTTGTTTTTAGACATTTTTCGGTGCTTTTAAGTTGGTAGCGTACTGAAGATGGCTGCTTAGCTGCCGAAATACGTATCTACGGATATAAAAATTATTGTGGGCGGAGGTTAATTTCAATTATCTCTTAAACCACAGTCTCCTTTACTATTTTAGTTTAAGTATTCATCTTTCCTTAGAAGATTTATACAGGATGTTTCCTAAATACGGTCCGTAACTTCAGGGTGTAATTCCTTGCGTTATTTTAATAAAAATCTTTTACATAAACATGTGTCCAGAAACGCTTGTATTTCGAGATACAGGGTGTAAAAGTATAATTTCAGATTTCTTTTTAATTGTTTTTATTATTTTTTAATGCTCCTAACAAAACACAACAAAAAATGACTCTTGCATTTTCTACCTAATACTAACCGACTATTACAATTATTATTAGAAAAATGGCCGGGTAATACAATCGTCAAAATATTCAATTTCTACAGTAATCAGAGCAAATATCTTTTGTCTAAAACGCCAGCGTTAGATGAAAACGACATAAAAAATCGAATAATTCAAGGTTGTAGTGATATACGAAATGATCTGGGAATTTTTGGACGTGTGAGGTAATCAATGTTGAAACGATTGGATTCGTGCGTTTTATCAGAAGGTGGTAATTTTCAACATTTGTTATGATTAGTGAAGAAATTGAAAATTTTTATTATTATTTTTTTGTTATTAGGTAGAAAACGCAGGAGACATTTCTTATTGTGTATTGTTAGGAACATTAAAAAAATAATTAAAAAAAAAACTGTTTGAAATTTTACTTTTACACCCTGTATATCGGAATACATAAAAGTGTTTCCGAACACACATTTATATAAATTTTTTTATTAGAATAACACAAGGAATTACACCCTGAAGTTACGGACCTTTAGGAAACATGCTGTATAAGTTGCACTGAATATTTTTTTTATTCATCACTTTTTTAATTTAATGAAAGCAATAACAGCAATTTAAAAGGACCTTGCAGTGCACATTAATACTTAAAACAGCCAACCTTACATAAAAAAAATCATGTATTAAAATCTTACTTCTTTTTGTGTTCAATAACGAAGTACAACATTGGGCATCCACCATCAGACCATTCGTTAAGTCGCAATGAAATGCTGTGAGACGACACCTCGATGAATTTATCTGCGCTGGGAATCACAGGTTTATCTCCTTTGGTTCTCGTGTTCAAAGTGTCAGATGCATCACCCATACCAATGCTAAAATTTCATCAAATTAGAAAAAAAAATTGATTCTCATGAACGTAGTACCTATTGTAAGCAGTAACGTAAACCTGATAACGTGTTCCACATAGTAATTTCTCCAACGTGTACTTCTCTGTATTGGCTGGCACTTCGACGGTTTCCCAGCTACCAAATTCAGGTTTGTAATGGATGGAGTATCCGTGGATAGGTTCGTTGTCGGTGGGATGTGCTTTAAGTTTGATGGTTAAGGAATTGGTAGTCGCTGAAGGTAAAGAAACCTGCAAATGTACATCATTATTTAGGGGTAAAAAATATTTTAGGTTCTCGGTACTTGTGGTGCATGAGGTGGAGCATTCACAATCAACTGATGGGTGACAGAATCTTGGCCGAAAGAATTTTCAACGTGGCAGGAGTATTCTCCAGCGTCAGTTCGGGTTACATCGCGAATGAAAAGAGATCCATCTGGTTGTTGGCGAATACGATCGTTAGTAGTAATTGAGCCCTTGATTTTCCAAACAATTTCTGGCTGGGGCACACCGACTGCCAGGCAAGGTAGCGTAACATCTTCTCTGTAGGTGGTGGTGAATGTATCGTCGAATGATGCAATTTTTGCTGGCACTAAAACATCATGCTGGTACCTTTTCTTTTTAAGTAACGAATTTTATTTCTTACCTTTAGTGCTGGGTGAAACAATGATTTTCTTTGAGGGTGAACCTTCTCCAATAGTCGTGGAAGCAGTGACACAAAATTCGTACTTGAGGTTGCTGTTCAAATCTTTCGCCTGGTAACTGAGATTTGGTACTTTTGGATTTGGAATGACTTTCTGTGTCTTCGGGTGTTCATCACCGGAACCATTTATGTATACAGTGTATTGCAAGATAATACCATTGGGTTCGACGGGGGGTTTCCAGCTAACGAGAATAGAATCATCGGACATAACGAGCGCCTTTATTGCGACTGGTGGTTCAGGGACTGCAAAAAAAAAAATAATTCATAGCAACACATTACACATGAATTAAAGTGTAAGAAGTTTTACCGTCTTGTTCTGTGATGCAATGAATTGGATTGCTTCGCACACCATCTCCTCCAGAAGTAAAAGCAAGAACCTGCATGCTGTAGTTTGTGTATTTTCTTAAGCCATGGAGAATAGTTTCACTGGAGGCAGTTATTTTAGTGTCTTTTGTGTTTTCATCTGAAATTATTTTAATTACTGTATTGCGCTTTGACCAAATAAAAAGAAACTAAAACACTTTTGATCGAATTAAATAATCTGGAAATCTTTTCGATACATACCAAACCATGAGTCAGATGGTCCATAAATAACTTTGTAACCTTTGATTACACCGTTCGCGGAATTGAGAGGTGGCGACATCCATGAGACACGAATTGTTTGAGCAGTCAGGGTGGTGCAGGTGGTGTCATGAGGGGGTTGTTCTGGAGTGCCTTCAGCGGTATAAGCTTTGACTTCTTCAGAAAGCGGACCGCCATTTATCCTGTTGTAAGCTTGTACGACAACGGAATATTGCACGTATGTTTTCAAACCAGAAATCTAAAAGCAATAGCTATTTATTATACTGTTACGTTTCTAAGGTTTAAATTAATTTATTTAATCGAATAAAACACTCGGTAACAAACTTAACCGTCATTTAATAAGGATTACTATCTAATTTTTTTGTAACAATTTATTTTATACACTAAATCTAACTTCGATGATCGCTAATTAGAACTCGACTGACTCCTGAGTCAACCCCGGTCGATTTTATATTCTACGCTGCCTTCTCGTTTGTTCCATCTTTGAAGATGCTAGAAAAGTCGAGTTTGTTCGGTATCGACAGTCCGGCGGCGCGGCAGCCGATGACGCACAATAACGAACCGGCTTCTTGACGCCTTCAGTGTGACGTAGTGAGCTGAGTGGCGCGCCACAATACCATATGATTTTTTAAATTTTAGATAAAGGTTAGGCTGAAGAGGTTAGTGCTGGCAAACGTCTGTATATCTTTACAGTGTCAATTTTGTTAATTAACTTCTTTGTAGTTGCGAAAGTTTCAGTTAAGTGAACTAAGTATTTCTTTACAACTTTTTTCTTGATTCATTTCTGATATTTGTTTGTACTTTCTCTTTCGCAATGACCGCATAATTAATGATCCTTGCATGTTGTACAGGTTTTTTTTTTAATATTTTGCACCCCATCCGGAGGGTTTATTTTAGGAGCTAGAGAAAAACTTTTTATGGTTATTATCTTTTAGAGTTATTATACGAAACAAAAGCGCATCGGAAATTGGAGAAAAAAATATAATTTTTGTTTTTTTAAATGGAACACCCTGTGTATTGTTTGCTAAGATGAAAGATCATATTTTTCTGATTTCTAAAATATATAATGTGTTGATATTTGGAAGAGCTGTTTATGAGATATTTCAGGTTAGAATATTGTCACGATTGCGGAAAATTTGAAGATCGTATTTAATTAATTTAAAATGTATTTTTTCCAATGCAATACGAGTTATTTGCCGATAAGCGGTTTGCCGGTGCAACGACTCAGGCGATGAACTTGTAGCGTGAATCCGTAAACTTGCAAATACGCAAATAACTAGGGCATTGTATAAGTGTTTAAACACAATCAATTAATTCACGATTTAATAGAAATGACGATTGGAAACAACGTGAAAATCCTGACATCACCTTTTTAGCAACCAAGCAAAGTACGGGTTCAATTAAACTTTTGCGGAATTTGGTCATGACGTCACGTACATTGGCAGTATAAAAGATGGGCGTAATTTGTAAAAGATATCAGTTAATCTGATAGTCGTCGTGGGATACAGTTATATGTATTTCTGACCTTTAAACAATAAAGGTAATCCTTGTTGTTTTAATGAGTTAGTTTAAAGTTTCCCCGTTACTCCCCCAAGCTGCGCAACCCCCGCGTCTGGACGCCGGCAGCTCGTAACCTGCTGGAGACGACCGACGCGTGACAATATCAATGAATTAATGTTTAAAATATAAAAAAAAACCTGTACTTTTTACGTGAATAGTTTCCCATTACTATCTTATTGTTTCTAGTTAGTTAAACTGTTTCTAATAAATTTCACATCAGTCATTCTTAACTATCTCATAGCTAAAAAAATAAAAGAAGCAGCACAGCCAACAAAAAGAATGACATAAGTGGCATTTACGATGAAATTGAAACGAAATTCAACAACAAAAAAAATTCAAGATAATAGGAATAGGAAGATTTTAGCACAATACAAATTTGGAATTGATCACAAAATGTAAGAAAGAGAATTTCAAGGGATGGAGGGGTTTGTCTGTATGATAGAAGCGGGAAATAAAATAATTTAGGAGGAAAGGGAACAGAAGACGAATTAAGAAAAGAAAAGAAAAGAAAAGACAAGAAAAAATGGAGAGATCTATAATAAGCAAAAGCAAGAAGACTGCCGCAGCCGAGTTAAATTAAAAATGGAAGAAACGCCGAAGACAACAGCCTAGTTACAAGTAACCCAAGAAGAATTCAAGAACGTAAAAGCGAGAAGCAGTTTCATCAGATATGGAAGAAACTGGAAAACTAAAATCAACAAGAGGGACGCATGAGTCACAATAGTTTACACAAAAAATTCCTAAATTTTGTAAAGACCACTTTATCCGACTATCAAGTAACTACAGTCGGGGATGAAATTGTGGGTACGACATTTATATTACTGAAACGTTTATCCCTTTATACCTGCAGCATTCATAAATCGACAACAGCGTCATAAAACTGTGCAAATAACATTTATTGGGCATTATTTCATAAATGAATAATCCCTTAATGGTGGGGTTTGTTTTGTTTATTTTATAGATGTTTTTAGTTGGACAAAATTATGGGTACAACGATGCAGTTTTAGTTTTATCAGAACTGTTCTAGCGTGCACGCAATATTAGTGGATTAATCTGAAAAACGGCATTTTTATTGAATTAATAATTAATAGTGAAATGTCCTAAGAAAGTTCGTTTTTAAACTAAAAATTTCTCATGGCTGCCAGAAAAGAAATCGCTGTGGAAATTCAAAAACGTATTGTCGAAGACCGAAAAGTGGGCATAAGTTATGGACACTTTGCAAAAAAGTATAAAGTATCAAAAAACACTGTTGCTCGTATTTGTAAAAAAATTGAAGCCACTAATAGTACTGAAAATATCGCGGGTCGAGAGCGAAAAAGAAAATCCACACCAAGAGACGATGTCTGAATTGTGCGTGAGAAAGTGAGAAAAAATCCTAGTGCAAGTACTCGCCAAGTGAGGGAAAGTGTCAATATAAACGTTTCTACTAAAACAATTAAGAGAAGGATTAAGGAGGCTGGTCTTCAAAGTTTTTTTAAAAAGAAAGAAACCATTCATTACTGAACGAAATAAGAAAAAACGATTAGCATTTGCAAAACAACAAGTAAATAAACCCCAAGCCTATTGAGAAAAAGTGGTGTGGTCGGATGAAAGTAAATTTGAACTTTTTGGGTCAAAACGAAGAGGTAGAGTATGGAGGCGAGCAGGAGAAGCCTTAAGTTCTAAAATGGTAGAAGCTATAGTTAAACATGGAGGGGCAATGTTCTTGTATGGGGTTGTCTTAGTAAAAGCGGTGTAGGCAATTTAGCTAGAATAGAAGGTACGATGACAGGAATATCATACGTACAAATTTTTTAAGAAAATTTGTATCCTTCGCTCGAAAAGATGGACCTTGACGACTTTATTTTTCAACAGGATAACGATCCCAAGCATACTTCGCGAATTGTTAAGAATTATTTCCTAGAAAATGACATTGAAGTCCTTCAGTGGCCGCCTCAAAGTCCGGATCTAAACCCAATGGAACACTTGTGGGCTTATTTAGACGGCAAAATTTCACGAGAAGGAGTAAAAAATGACACATCTTACTTTGACAAACTGATCGCTGCTTGGGAAGAAATTCCAGCAGAAATAATAAAAAATTTAATTGGCAGCATACCACGGCGACTTACACCAGTCACTGCAGCCAAGAGAGGTCATACCAAATATTAATTCTGGTGAAATTTATGTAATACAAATTTAAAAAAGAAATTGTGTCCATAATTTTGTCCTTGTCTTATTTCAGAAATTATTAAGTTATTATAATAAAGGACTTGTTTTTTTGTTTATCTTTTCACTTTTTTTGCTAGAATATTATATTTAGTTGTCAATAAACTGTTGAGTTGATATTTTTTGTTTGTATTTTAATTCTGTGTATATATCTTTTTCAAATACGATAGAACTCTCTTCCGTACCCACAATTTTGTCCCCGACTGTATTTAAGTGACCCTTAAATGCCGATTTAAACATTTCTTAGCACTTACCAACAATTGATGTTCCTTCTCGTCTTCCCTGCTAAATTCAACAGTTTCAAACACGAAAGGCGCATCGGCTGAAGAAGAAAGTTTATATCCAATGTAGTAGCCCAAAAGTTCGCCGTTCCATTCAGCCTTATCCGGATGCCTCCAGAAAACTTTAACGGAGTGTTGGTCGTTAGCTTCAACTCTGACGTTAAGTGGGGGGCCAGTTGGAGCTTCCTCCGCAGTGATTATCGTTACGGTATCAGAAGGATCACTATCACCAATTTCGTTTTCAGCTACAATGCGTAAGTGGTAGGTGGTTGCTGGCTTGAGGGTGAATACGCCGGCTTCGGTTTGTTCTCCAGGCACTAAAACTCGCTCGACAGCATCCCAAGAAGCCTTGCTGGGTTTATATTCGATCATATACCTAGAAAGTAAAACAGCATTGTTTTATTTAATTCAACTTGCAACAAGCAACTCCACCTTGTAATCGGGGAATTTCCATTGTAAGGTGCAACCCAGGATAACTGCACGGACCTTCCTGATTTATCGAGAACCTTCAAGCCATAAGGTACTTCAGGTACTTCCTGCACGATCATGTTAATACTAGTATCATCACTACCGAACGCATTAGTGGCCACGCAAGTAAACAAAGCCGAGTCAGTTCTTTCAGTGCGTTTAATACTCAAATCG
Source organism: Prosopocoilus inquinatus (assembly GCA_036172665.1). Lineage (NCBI taxonomy): Eukaryota > Metazoa > Arthropoda > Insecta > Coleoptera > Lucanidae > Prosopocoilus > Prosopocoilus inquinatus. Next base: position 52,602,735 of record CM069870.1, read on the forward strand.
GATAAGACCCCGGTTGGCAAAATTTCTTCCCTGATGGTATACCTGGTGTCCCCTTTAGGTTCCAATCGCTTGTTATTGATGTTCCACAAAATACCAATTGGCTTTTCTCCCTTGGCTTCGCATTGTAAGACAGCTGGATCTCCACGGCGCGACGTTTGGTTTCGTAATTTAACATCAAATTGTGGTGGGGCTAAAAAAACTTGGATCGTAAATGAAACTTATGATGGGTTTCACAACAAAATTGTTAATCAGCGATTAATTTAATTCTCTTCATTGGACGAATTTAACAACAGATTTGAAATAACCAATTACATTGCTTCATTCAACCAATCACAGGCTTTAATCACGCTGTTAAATTAATCAGTGATTAAATCATTTTTGTGAAACTGGAGGTTATTCATGCAAATTTAATCATAACTACCTTGCACGCTGATTAAAACGACGGCTGAAAGTCCAGATCCAATTCCGTTAACTGCTTCGCAAAGATAATATCCTTCATTATTTTTTTGAATGTTGTTAATCATCAGCGTGCCATCTTCTACTCTAATATCAGGATTGTTTGGTTTAAAATCTTTGTAATCGCCGGGTTGAACTCCTACAAAATAATAACTTTAAAAATTATTCATAAAAGTTGGCGGGTTCAGTTACCAGTAGCTTTCTTCCATGTGACGACAGGTTTGGGAAAACCATCTGCTTTGCATTCAACAGCCGCATCAGAACCTTGCGCAAAAGCTTTATCAGTTGGTTCTAAAATCCATCTGGGTGGCACTAAAAGTTCAAAGACTTATTAGAAAATGATCTTGAAAATCTTAGTTAAGGAAAGCATGCAGAAACTAGGCCCTATTTGATTAAAATCGGATTGACTTAATATTTAAATTTTTGCTTCTTTCTGCGTATTAAAGTAGTTAACAATGTTGTCTTTGTTTTTAGAATTCCAGAAAGAAGCATCTGTAGTAAATATTAAATATTTAAATTTTGAAAAATCTCCTGCATATTTCGAAATACTCTAAAACATTGCTTACCTACTGCAGTTTATTAACCTGAATAATGATTATTACATTAAAAGTTATTGTTTGCTACACTTGGATTTTCTTTTATAATTGTTTAAATTAGTTTTCTTAATGAACTCTTTCTTCTGATTTATTTATTCAACTTTTTTTCTTCTGACTAAGGTTTAAATTCTTGTCTTCCGATTTAATTTTTTGATTCTTGTAAAACAGGTTTTAATTTTTTATTCTTGCCTTCTAATTTTTTTTCTTTGGATTATTTTTTCTTCTTTTAATTTCTTACATTCTGATTTAGTTTTTTTTTATTATTTTTGTATCCTGCTTTAAGTTTTTTTTGTTTCTATCTTCTGATGTTTTTTATTCTTGTCTTCTGATTTAGTTTTCTTAATTATTGTTTACTGATTTAAAAAATCCAATTATTCAAAATTTCAAATTGCGACCCAGTTTGTAACTTTACTACAAATATTGTTATTATTCTCTTTTCTATTATTCCTTTTTTAATTTTTCCTTCTAAGTTTTATTCTTGTCTCGTGCTTTTTTATTGCTGATCTTATGACTTGTGTTTTTTGATTTTTGTCTTCTGTAATTTTTTATCCTTGTCCTTTGATTTATTTTCTGAATTTCTTGTCTTTTGATTTAGGTACTTATCTTCTGATGTAATCTTTTTATTGTTGGCTTCTAATATATTTTTCGTTTTTATTCTTATAGCAATTCTGATATAAATACTTTTGTTAATTTTTATTTCTCTCCTGATTGAATTTTTTTTTGATTTCTGATTTACTTTTTACTCTTGTCTTCTAATTTATTTTTTATTGCCTTTGATTTAATTGTATTTTGATTCTGTTTTTCTGATTTAATTTTCCTTTTTAATTCCTGTATTTTGGTTAATTTTTCTTTAATTCCTGACTTACCAATTAATTTTGTTTTTTTATTGTTGTCTTCTATTTCATAGTTTATTGTTACTTTTGATATAATTTTTGATCTTAATGGTCTCTTCTGATTTATTTTGTTTTTTGATTCATGTCTTCCAATTCATTTTTTTAAAACTCTTGTCTTCTGATTTAATTTTTTCTTTACTTTTGTGTTTTGCCTTTTATTTTGTATTTCATTCTTTCGTTTAATTAATTTTTAATGTCTTTTACTTTTTAATTTTTTATTTTCTCTTTGTCTGTCTTTCGATTCATTTTTTTTAAATTCTTGCTTTAATTTCCTTTTTTTGTTTTTCAGTCAATATTTCATTCTTTCTTTTCTACTTTTTAACTTTTTTATTTTCACCTATTGATTAAATTATTTATTTTTGATTCTTATACTCTTTACTCTTGCTTTTTGATTTGATTTTCTTTTAATTTTTGTTTTCTAATTTGTTTTCATCTTCCACTTTATTTGATTTCTTTTATTTTTATGTTCTAATTTATTTTCCTTGTTGATACTTGGCTTTAGACTTTTTTAATTTTGTCTTCTGACTTTTTTTTGTTCTAATTTCATTTCCATGTTATTTTTCATTCTAATTTATTTTCTCATTTGATTTGTTTTGAATCTTTATTCCTGATTTATTTATTCATGTGATCGTTGCCTTTTGATTGACAAAGATTTTTATTCTTATCTATTGAGTCGTGTCTTCTAATTTATTCAATATCCTTCGATTCGTGCTCCTTTTTTTAATTCGCAAGTCTGCCCAGATTGCAGTGGAGCCCTTAAGCATCCTCTATAGAGCGATTTTTCGGCCCTAATTGGGGCCTCATCAGCAGAAGAGTAGCTCCAGAAACTCTACCGCAATCCGAACGACTTGCCCAATTTTAAACCGGTAAGCCCAGTAAAAGCAGACACCAGCTGAAGGCGCGCCCTCAAGCGGTCAGGGGTATAAGGTCAAACTCCTGGCCGCCTGAGGGCGCGCCTTCAGCTCTTGTTTTCTGATTTATTTTTATTTTTCGTTTCCTGATTTTCATTATATTCTTCTCCCCAAATTTCGCTTTTGTGATATTCTTGATTTTTAGTCTTCTCTTTGATTTGGTTTTTCTGATTTAATTTTAATTTTTTATATTCTTGTCTTCTGATTTAATATTTTTTATTCTTGTCTCCTGATTTATTTTTATTTTTAGATTAGTACCTCGTTTTAATGTGTTTGATTTTTGCCTCCTGATTTATTTAGTTTTTTAAATCTTGTCTCCTGATTTAATTCTTTTGTTTTTGTCTTTTGATTTAATATAATTTTTATTGTGTGTTTGTGTTATAATTTCTCCTTTTGGTTCGTGTCTTCCGATTTTTTTTGGTCTGCTTGACGTAATTTTTTGTGTTCTAATGTTTTTGATTCCTGTCTATGATTCATTTTTTGCGAGTCCTCTCCTTCTCTGTCATTTACTTATTTCTTATGTTTTTTAGCTCCTAATTTAATTATTTTTAATCAGAGATACATTGTACATTGTCTCATTCTGATCAAAAACGTACTCACTCCGTCTTTTATCTTTTGGCTACGTGCCCGAAAAATATAGCAAACCTTGGGCTTTTCATGCTTTGCTTTATAATATGGTCATTTCTGTTGCATTTGTGCTTTTTTTTTCTAGTTTCAATTGGTATGCAGATACGAAAGTGAAATTGACAAAAAGTTCTGTAACAGTATTATGGAATATTTTCTATTAATGCCAATTTTTTCAATTACTTTGTTCAACTTTCCCAGAATAAAAAAAATGTTATTTTCAATTTATCAGAAATATTAGCAGATATAGTATAGTAAATATTACACAAAAGTTTGTGTCATGACTTATTATTAAAAAGAAGCAAACGCAGTGTCGTTGCAATGTAATAATCGTCTTATTTACTTATTTTTTTAAGCAAACGATACCCTTTTAAATATTTAATTATGTAAGCAATGTATTAGATTTAAGAAATATAACAAATTTCTTTCAAAACTTGTTGTCCAGTAAACGAAAGTAATGGATTTTCGAGAAAGAAATTTCTTATATTCTCGTGGTTAGTCTATTCTACAAAAAAGACAACTAAAAACAGTGTGTCAAATAAAACACAAGCAACGGAAGAACGCAATAGAAGCATGCAAACAAATGTTAGTAAAAAAAAAACAAAACAAAACAATGAAAGTGAAGTGCAGTGGATAAGGGGGAAGGGTAACTGTGTGAACTTAACGACCCTCTCATCTCAGCCTTTAAGGAAATGGGATGCTGGAAAACATGGGATTAATCGGCCGAGATTTTTCAGAAAATCGAATGAAAATGAAACAAAAACGAAACCTGTTCGACGGGGTGGGGCCTCATATGATTAATCTGTTAATCACGTTACTGCCTTTTCATATGTTTGTTAAAAAGAAAACAGACCCAACAACCCACACACAATAATAAATAAGTGCAATCAAACATACTGATAAACAAATGGCGGTACCATAAACGAACAAGGAGGCCGTATAGTGAACTGAACCAGCTTGATTCTTGGCAATACAAGTATAGTTTCCGCTTTGTGCTTCGCTTACATCATCAATTAAGAGTAAACTAGCCTTTTTCCCAATTTTTCTAACAAGAACTCCGTCCTGGGAAACCAAGACGTCGTCTTGGAAGCTCCAGCTGATGTCTAAGGGAACGTCACCCTCGGAAACCAAACAAGTGACCTGCGCGGCTTGCCCGGAATAAACAGGAGTATCACCAAAATCAAAGGGTGCAATGCGAGGTAGTACTGGAAAAAGGGAACTAATTACAAAAAACAAAACACACTACAGAAAATTTGTAGTTTGTGGCGAACCGTTCACTTCTAAACTCGCCGTGTGTTCCGCGAAACCCACGGAATTTTCACCCCTGCACGTGTAATTCCCCGCGTGATTATACTTGATCGAATCGATCGTAAGCGTACTGCTTCTCCTACCGACGTTCACCACGACTATTCCCGGCTCGTTAATCGACTGATTCTGAGTGTTATGTTTCCAGGAGATTTTAAGCGGGAGATCCCCTTCGGGAACCGTGCACTGCAGAGAGGCGTATTGGCCAGTTTGAGCTGGATTGTCTTCAAAGTAAAACGCAGAGACTCTTGGTGGAACTATCAGAAAATAATTTCGTTTCAAATCTGCTTATGCAAAGCAATGAAAAAGAAAAGAAATAAAAATGAAAACATCAAACCAACAAGCGGTCTTAAGAGAACGTCATTCTCATCACAGATGACGACATTAATTACCTATTATGGTGAAGGCTCAAATTAATGTTCAACATGATATAATTAACTTTTTGAAGGTATTGAGGCAGGCGTTCAGACGAATCTTTCATTATTTCAATTATCTTCTTGTCCTTTCTTCTCTAATGCAATAACTTACAACAATGGAAATAGTACCTCCAATCTCTTATTTAATAAAATTCATAGAACAGAAGTAAGTTCATAATTTTCCGGTAATTTTCAAAATGTATATTTTTCTAAGGTCAGTAAGTGTACTTTCTTCTTACAAAGGATCATTGCCGTAGAACTTGCATGCTTTATTTTGTTTTGGACTTTCTCATTTTATCAGCGATGGTTTACTTTTATCATTATTGTTTCATCGTTACAGTTTGGACAGACAGGGTGTTGTTTTACTGTGTGCAAATGAAAAAACTCCAGTATAAGGTTCTTGGTGGCTACCGTACCATAGCCAAAACATTTCTGGGATACCGCTTATTTAGACCTGCTGAAATGTGCGAGCGAGAAAGAAATATTTAGTAAGGTCAATAACGCCTTCCTCTGTAGTCGGTATGAACACTGATATCGTTTGTTAATTATTTTATTTAAAATATTAATTCACTGAGCGAAGTAAAGTTATATTTATTTGTTTTACGATATCAACTATCGATGAATAAATCCGAAAGTTTATGCAACAATTAGGTGTTAATTGCCATATGTCCTTAAAATCCTATACGAATTAGTCCTCTCGAACCGCCTTGGTACAGCTGGCCTTTACGATCCATGGAAAAAGTAAATGTCAAATTTTGATATGTCTTTTAAAATTCACACGGAATGTGAAATTACAATTTATTTGTAACTGTCTTTTAACTTGTTTGGCAACAACGACCCACATGCGACATACGCAGCTTCTTAAATTGCACTAATTTTTAATTTGAAAATAGATACTTAAAATTGTAATTACTTGGAGTGAAGTTTATTTATTTTAATGAATCAAGCATTTTGAGAACGCGTTTAAAATATTTTGATTGACCTGATGACTTACGACATCGTTCGTGCACAAGGTCAAGTTAAACACTGACCTATCTTCACGTCGTCCTCCAACAGGCGGCCGCGTAGGCGAGAATTAAGCCACCATCCACTCATTGTACCAGCAGTTCTTAAACGGTTTGGTGAAAATCTGCCATAGCATTTTTTTTTTTTTGAAAACTACTGTTAACTTTTTGTTAAGAACGTATCAATTCGATCGTTGCCATTTCTGGTGATGTATTCAGGTTTAAATATTTGCACACAGTAACCAAACACCCGCTATAATTAATAATAATAATTTCGGCGTAACTAAGATCCTTAATTCTTATAAATTACCGTCAACATGGCATTGTTCTTTGAGGGAAAACTAAAGAAAATCAGCGGGAAAGGTTCGGCTAAAGTAAAAAAGAAAATAAGTAAAAAGAAATAACCGTTGACTAGTAACTGTGCGACGTGCATCGCCTCCCCGGCCCTGTTTCTGGCTCTGCACGTGTAATTCCCCGAATTTGTATAGGACACCGCTTCTATCGACAGTATAGAACTGCGTCTACCGACCATAGAAGTCGACACTTCCGGAAAGACGTCTAAACTACGACCATTTAAATCCCACTCGAACGACACGGGCAAATCACCTTCTGATATTAAACACGTCACCTGCACGTATTGGCCAGAATGGAGTGGATTGTCTTCGAATAGAAACGGCGTTATTCTTGGTGGTACTAAAGTAAAAGAGACAATCATTTAAAAGATTTCTACGAGATGTACCAGTCGCTATCAACTTCATTAACATTTATGTTCAAGTGAAACTGAAAGGGAAATAAATATGAAAAAATCACCACCTGTAATTTCCGAAATTTGTGCGTGTTTTTACTTCATCTGGAAGTTGGTGCTTCCACCATTTAAATTTTCACGTACAATTCATCCTTTGTTGTTAAACTTCAAAATACAGTTAATTTGATAGAAACGGCGATGAAATGGAAGTTTGGTACAAGAAGAAGAAAATGAGTGCCCTCTTCAATAACAACAGTAACTGCCTAACTGAATCGTTAACAAATTTTGATGAAAACGCCCTCATTTTTAATTCAAACCGCAGAAAGAAAGGATTTAGGATAAGGAAGAAGTGAAACAGAAAAGAGAATGAGAAATATCAGGTCTTCACTTGAAAAGTTCATCAAGTAGCGTTCGAATTTTTCTTGACATTGTGAAGCAGGTCTCGAATAAGATTCAAAAGTCTAGTTCCATAGGGAAAGTCATCTTTCAAGAAAGAAAAAGTTGTTCTGAGAACAGCTGGGGACATTTTATGGAAGGGTTGTTTATCTAGTACCTTAATAGTCTGTGAAATTCTGAATGTGACTATTAATTAATAGTGCTGTCATAGGTATTTTGAATTTCGTAAGACAATTGACAACCCTTATTTCAAACTGCCTTGTATGCTCCCGTTCCTCATAATTTTTAAAAATCTTACTCAAAGGGTAGCTTGATTAAAAAACAAGCCAAATAGATTCAACTACTTGACTGCTGTCATCCATCAAACGACAAGCGGTTTAGGAAATAATCCTCTTTTCGTCCCATCTTCTTTCAAGAAAGAATCAAAACCAACTTGATGAACTTTTCAAATGAATACGTGTTATAACCATTAACTAATAACTGTGCGACGTGCATTGCTTCTCCGGCCTTGTTTTTAGCCCTGCACGTGTAATTCCCCGAGTTTGTGTAGGAAACTGCTTCTATCGACAGTATAGAACTACGCTTCCCGACTATAGAAGTCGACACTTCCGGAAATTCATCCAAATTTCGTCCGTTTAAATCCCACTCGAACGTAACGGGCATGTCACCCTCTGATATTAAGCACATAACTTGAACGTACTGACCCGAATGGAGGGGGTTGTCTTCGAACAGAAACGGTGTTATTCTCGGTGGAACTGAAGTGGAAAGAACAAAACACAGATTGAAGAGAAAGCGGAGGAATAAACAAAGCAAAAAAGCAATGCATAAGTTTGTGTACAAAATTTAAACCATTTACTAGTAGCTGGGCGGTGTAGGTGCTTTCCCCTGCGGCATTTTTTGCATGGCAAGAGTAATTTCCGGCGTTTTCATCTGAAACTGATTCTATGGACATGAGCGAGTTTCTGCTTCCAATTTTCATAACGGACACACGGGCTAGACTATGCAAACTCTTCCCGTTCAGGGTCCATTCGATGGCCAAAGGTAAATCGCCTTCAGATACGAAACACAAAACTTGCACCGCCTGGCCGGAAGAGACGGGGGTTCCCTCAAATTCAAACGGCGTTATCCTAGGAGGCACTGAAGAAAATTCCTCTTTTACTTTCTTTTAATTCCAGAACAGAAAAAATATTGTCGATTTTCTTTATTTAACGACTTGCCTTGTTTGGGAGAGGTTACAGGAAGGATGAAAAAAAGAAGCAAACATTGAGAAAAGTGTAACTAATAACCGTTAACTAAAAGCTGAGCAGTATGCGTGGCTTCTCCAGCAGGGTTTACCGCTTTACAAGTATAGTTTCCGGCGTGTGCGTACGAAACGGATTCGATTGCTAAAATAGAATTTCTTTTCCCAATTTTACCGACTGACACGTCAGAAAAGTTATCTAAACTAACCCCGTTCAGCGTCCACTGGATGTCTAAAGGCAAGTCTCCTTCGGAAACTAAGCACGCTATTTGTATTGTATGACCCGAAGACACGGGATTATCCTCGATATCAAACGGTGTTACCCTCGGAGGAACTAAAGAAAAAAAAAAGCATTTTTATAAATATTATCTAGGAAACGGATTACTATATTTTATATTTCACATTGTTCCTGGATGATGTCAAAATATGTTATTCCGAATCCTAATAATCACTACATGATTCCCTCGCCATTGTTTTTAACACACACTGAAAATAATACGTTCATTCCTCTCTTTCATTAACAATTTCCTGACAAAATAAGCTCGAAAGAATTTCGGAAAAAACCAAAAAAAGGTTTTAAGGGTTTAACGAAATTTGGGGGAAACTCAGAAAGGATTTGAGGGTTAAAAAAGTGAAATGACAATAATACCAATAATAACCATTAACTAATAACTCAGTCACGTGAATTGCATCCCCAGCAGCGTTCTTGGCTTTGCATGTGTAATTCCCGGCGTTCTTGTACGAAACTGACTCAATCGCCAAAATCGAGTTTCTCTTCCCTATGTTCCCCACGGAAATTTCATGAAATTCCCCCACGCTATAACCGTTCAAGGTCCACTCTATCTCCAAAGGCAAATCTCCTTCGGACACGAAACAAGTCACTTGCGTTGGTTGTCCGGAAGAAACGGGATTGTCGAATTCAAAAGGGTGTATTTTTGGAGATACTAGAGAGGAAAGTGCAACGAATTAATGGGTGCAAGACCAACGTAAAATCAAAGCAACTAAATACTTTAACAACCATTAACCGAAAGTTCTGTCACGTGCACGTCTTGCCCGGCTCTGTTTTCAGCGTAGCAAGTGTAATTCCCCGCGTTGGCGTACGAAACCGAATCTATAGTCAAGAAGGAGCCTCTCTTTCCCATTTTCCCAAATGATATCTGCGGATAGGCGTCCAAAGACTTTCCGTTTAGCTTCCATGTTATATTCAAAGGCAAATCTCCTTCAGAGACGAAGCACGTCACCTGCACAGAGTGGCCTGAAGACACGGGGTTTTCTTCAAATTCGAAGGGGGTGATTCGGGGTGCAACTAAGGAATAAATCAATGCATCAATGGTTTGGCAACTACAATCACTACAATTTTCCTCGATCTGCCAGTTTACAAAAAAATATATATATATTAGCGAAAGGAAACAAAAAATAAGTGAGCAAGCGTGTGTTTGGTAGGTTAAAATCATTGAGAGGGTGCACGTATGAAAAAGGCTAAAAACAAAACACTGCGCATACAAAACAAAAAGCAGAAAACCACATAAAAATAACCATTAACTAAAAGTTGCTCTTCGTATCGGGTTTTCCCCGCGTCGTTTTCGGCCTCGCATGCGTAATTTCCTGCGTGATTGTAAGAGACTGACTCGATGGTTAAGAAAACGCCTCTTTTTCCGATTTTTCCCACCGAAACGCCCGACAAGTCCACCACGCTACTGCCGTTAAATTGCCAGTTTATTTTTAGGGGCAAGTCTCCTTCGGACACCAGGCAAGTGATTTGGATGTAATGTCCAGATGAAACGGGGTTTTCTTCAAATTCGAAAGGGACTATTCTTGGAGGAACTGCGGAAAATAACCACTTACAGAAAATGTTAACTTTACAAGATTTAAATTGCCACCGTAACGTCCTAAAACACCAGCGAGACAGTTAGGAAGGTCAGACCGAGATCGGGAAAAAGATTTCGGGGCAAAGTTTCACACATTTCAGGTAAGTAATCTGGATGTAATATCCAGAAAAAGTTAGCTTTCCACGATTTAAATCGTTACTGTATTATTCTACGAACCAAGCGAAGCAATTAGGAAAAAACTCAGATTGAGATCGGAAAAAAGACGTTGGAAAAAGTTCCAGACGTTCATTTTTAAAAGCAAAACTTCCACTAAGTAAGGAATTTAAATGTCATGACATCTTCAAAAGAATTTAAGTCGCCATTAGAATATTCAGCAAAACCTAGTCAAATAACTAGGAAGTTTGGATTGGGGTAGGAGGAAAAATGATTTGGGGCAAAGTTCCACATATAATATATTACCCATGACTACAAGTTCGGAAGAAAATCTTGTAATCCCCGCCTTATTTGATGCCAAGCATGTGTAATTTCCCGCGTGGCGTTCAGTCAAGGAGTCTATGCTCAGGACGGCTATTTTTTTCCCAAATGTTCCCGTTGTAATCCCTTTTACATTCCTCAAAGCTTTTCCGTTCAAAAACCACGAAAATTCAAGGGGTAAATCACCTGATGATACACTGCATTGTATAGTAGCTGAATCTCCAATGTTTGCAGGTTCGTCGCCGAAGGAAAACGGTATGATTTTTGGCAAAACTATAATAAAGAAAAACGCATTGAGGGGGAGAGAAAGGTGAAAGGTATCAGTTGGCTTTGAACGAACAAAAAAAGAAAATCGCTTAGTATTTAGTACCCATAACGGTTAACTCTGACGAAAAACTGGATACGCCAGCTTTGTTTTGTGCAAGGCAAGTGTAGTTGCCAGCGTGGTATTCGTGCAAGGAATCTATGCTTAAAACCGAAGTTTTCTTTCCAACTGCAACTATTGTAATCCCTTTTACATCATTCAAGGGGTGTTCGTTCAAGATCCAAGAAAATCGTACAGGCAAATCACCCAACGCCATACTGCACTGAACCGTCGTTGATTCCTCCAAATTGCTAGGTTCATCGCCAAAGGAAAATGGAAGAAGCTTAGGCAAAACTGAAATTAATTTAAAATCGAAATAATAAAAGGGGTAAACTAATAGGTTTGGTGTTAAACTACAACTGTAAATACCATTAACGTGTAAAACTGTGGAATGTTTTGAGAAACCCGCCGCGTTGGTGGCAACGCAAACGTATTCTCCAGAGTGTTCGGCCCGAACTGAATCGATGCTCAGTTGGCTGATTCGTTTGTTCGTGCGCAAAACTGAGATCCCTGCGTATTCATCTACAGGGCGTTCACGGAGCAACCAGGTTATATTTATGGGAAAATCGCCTTTGCTGACGGTGCAAAACACCGAGGCCATGTCACCGGAATTTACGGTTTCCTCGCCAAAATCGAAAGGAGTTATCAATGGAGGAACTAAAATTATAAAAAAAAAATGGATCTACAAAATGCTCACAAAGCAGCTACTACCAATCCATCAGAATTCACGATTTCCTCACCAAAATCGACAGGGAATACATTAAGTTTTTTTTTTTTGGAAATCACTGGATGTGGAAGTTTTAAGTGAGAGTGAGGGAGGGGTTAAGTCTAGCAACAGAAAATAAGTAATACCAGTCACTTGTAACTGAGCTGAGTGAGTTGCAAGACCAGCAGCATTCACGGCAATGCACGTGTATTCCCCGGAATGTTCAGCTTGCACCGAATCGATGCTTAATTGACTGATCCGCTTATTTGTTCGTAGGACTGTAACTCCTGGGTAAGTTTCAACCGATCTATTGTTAAGCAACCAAGTTACATTAATAGGTAAATCTCCTTTGTGAACTGTACATGTAATTGAGACCATGTCATCTGAATTAACGACATCTTCTCCAAAGTCAAAAGGTGTTATCATCGGTTGAACTGCAAAGATAGGAAAAATTAAGCCAGAATGTGAATACCACGAAGAAATGGGTGTCATGGCCAGAACGGGAGCGCAAAAGGTGAAGAGAAGTGTATCTCCAGAATCGGTCGTCGAAATGTGCGGATGATCATTTGCAGTATGGTATAGCTCCTACTGAATTAAATATGTAAGTAGATTGAGGAGGCCAAGGGTTAAACAATGAAGATTCACTGGAAAACCATGAGTTTGTAATGCATTATGTTTTCTGAATAACAAATAACAAAAACATTATTTGGATAAAGTTCTTAACTGATTAGTAAGGATAGGATTGGAATAGTTACACGCCGTCGTTTCAGTAGCGCCGTAAAAATGCATCGAACAGGCACATTGTGTAATGAGACGGTGAAAATAATTTACGGCGTTCTTACTATATGATGCAATGTGGCGATATATTCTGGCGGTTGAGGTACAACTGGTCAACTAATTACTCTGAAAATTTTTACACATTGAAACAAGAAGAGTTGATTGCATAACTGTAATTTTTAATTGCGGCAATATCGCCCTATTTTTTGTCATACTGAATAACACCATTCCTGTAGCGGCGCTAATTGTCTCCGGAGTCCTCGCGTTTGTTTACACGCTACGATCTAATGTCTTATTTTGCCCGCTTCATTAGAATTTGAACCGCGCAAAATATATTTCTCTGACCCATACTGATTAGGAATGAAACAAGAGGTATATGACCACCTTTCTTAAATTAGGGGAAAACTTTTTAGGAGTTTTTAGCTTCTAATTTGTACTACATGCATGGATGCGTTTTTTTTTTAAATTATTTTTACGCCGCAGAATGAGATTTTAAAAGGTTACCACGTATGTAGAGATAAGGCCAGTTTCCTTTTTTTTTTGCTTTTAGTGAGGCTTCTTCGATTCGTGTCATAAATTGAATGCTCGAAGGCGGACAAAGAAGTACTGTCTCCCATTCTTTAATTTTCAATCGTGCTTGCATTTCTCTTTGTAGACAAGGTTTATATACTTAAACAGGTTGTCTCGTAACTTTCGACCAATCAGCATCTGATATTGGGCGCGGGAATTACGTCACTCTGCCTGCCCAATTCAAATAGTTCTGTATGCTTACCATTGACATAAGACAATTAATGCGTTTTATTCTGATTTTATTGGAATGTTAATAACGCAGTCATTTTGTTTGTAAATATACGTGAATGAAGTGGCTATAAAAAAACTAGTATTGAAGTACATTTCAAGTTCGATATTTGAGGTTAAGATCATGATTTTGAGGTACAAACAATAAATAGTTATTTCATAACAAAGGTATATCGAATGCTAAAATTATTAAAATATATCCTATTTATGTTTTATTAAAGCAGCTCGTAACCACGTCCATTAAATCAAAATCAAATATTGAACTTGAATACTACTTCAATGCAAGTTTCTAGCCAAAACAAATAGAAATTATTAGTTCACTTGCTTATACAAGAAAAACAAAGAAAATTACAAAATTACGCACTTCTAATAAAGAAAATATTTATTCACGTATTGCAGCAGTAAATAAGGCAGGTACGATGATAAGAATAGTTAAGAGGCAACCTATTTACTTTATAAACCTTGGACATGACTACTCATATATCTCCTTTACTTTTATAGTACGTTCCCTGTCGAAAGCATTATTTAGGATGTTAGTTAAACGTTTGGTTCAATCTGTATATTGTGAATTTATCCTTGTTTACTTACTTTTTCTAAATAATTTCTAATAATTTGTGTGAAATTTTCATAAATTTTTATGAAATTTACATGCACAATTTTTAAAATAAAAAAAAAATCGTTTCATAAGTACAACTCACCAATTTTACGATACAAAATCTCGTTTTGCAAAATATGAATATCTTGGCTTGGCATATAATCAGTTTTCATCAAAAGCACACCGATAGTATACATTTTCTAAATTAAATTATTATTTAATTTAGAAAATAATAATAATAATAATTTAATTTAGAAAATGTAAACTTATTATTATCGTAAAATTGGTGAGTTGTACTTATGAAACGATTTTTTTTAATTTTAAAAATTGTGCATGTAGATTTTATAAAAATTTCCGAAAATTTCACACAAATTATTAGAAATTATTTAGAAAAAATAAGTACACAACGACAAATTCACAATATACAGATTGAACCAAAAGTTTAACTAACATCCTAAATAATGCTTGCGCCAGGGAACGCAATATAAAAGTAAAGAAGATGTAAGAGTAGTCATGTCCACAAAGAGAAATGCAACCACCACTGAAAATTAAAGAATGGGAGACTGTACGTACCACTTTGTATACTTGATAAAAATACTTGATAAATGAAAAGTACTGTACAATATACAGGGTTAATTAAAAGTATGGAGACGGTCATTTATTGCCGTTAATATTCGTCTTAGGAAATTATGTCCTGTATGAAAGTCTTTTGGGAAATTTTTTTCTACATTTGAGAATACTTGAATAATTTTTTTCTTCAATTGTTTTTGAGTTGCACCTATTTGTGTAATTTTTTTTAATGGAAACTTGTTAATTTTACTCTACCGTTCGGTAGAGTATTTTTTTCTCTTTCTAATAGTATTATTGCTTTTTTTTCAGAATTCAGGGGTTTTTCCAAAAAAAAAGAAAACGACGATTCAAGTATTCATTTCCCGCTTCATGCTTATTAGCTCCAGGTCAGGTACATGTAAATAAGCGATAAACAAATTCGATACTCGTTCGAATTTGTTTATCGCTTTATCAGTGGTTATTGTTTACGTCAAATTCAATTGTGCATTTTACTGCAGCGCATTGTATGGGGCTGATGAGCATGCACTACCGGAAATGAATACTTGAACCGTTGTTTTTTTTTTCTCAGAAACTACTAGATTCTGAAAAAAAGCAAGACTGCTATTGTAAAGAGAAAAAAATACTCTATCGAATGGTAGATTAAAATTAAGAAGTTTCCATTTAAAAAAATTACACAGATAGGCGTAACTCAAAAACAATTGAAGAAAAAAAAATTCAAGTACGCTCCAACTGCAGACAGAAATTTCCCAAAAAACTTTCATAAAGCACATAATTTCTTAAAATGAATATTAACGGCAATAAATGGTCGTCTCCATATTTTTAACTAACCCTGTATAGGATTTTTGTTTTTTGTATATTTTGAACGGTACCTAATATCTGTTTTTTATTTATTTACCATCGAAGTATTCCGTGAAAGTTTAGAGAAAAAGTGGTACTTATGCCAGTAACTAAACTTTGACAATGAAAGTCATTTTGATTTTGAGTTTAAGGTTACTGCGAATGAAGCAATAGCATGTTCTTTTATTCAACCAATTGATTTAATCGCTTCATCAGTGTGACGTCATGGATGAATGGCAAATAAGCCACCGATGACTCAAATTGCGCTGAATAAAAGAACAGTCAACTTGTCAGCTGATCAGAGGTTGTTGTTGGTAATTGCAATTGGACTACAAATAAATAACCTACAGAGTTGGAAACATTTATATTTGCTAAAACTTGAAAATATTTACAGTATTTTACCATTCTTTATTTTATCATATGTCGACGTATCAATTTCTACACTGACTGAAACTCAAACGTTTTATCTTCATACGTTAATATAGCTGGTACGAACCGTTTTTCATTATTTTCATTCATCTTTATCAAATAACGTTTTGGTGTTTTCGATTACCTCATCGAAGAATAAAAGACCAGCGTGATTACTTTAATCGCAAAATGTTTGACGATTAAAAATACACTTTGATATTTTTCCAATTAATGCGTTTAGCTCCTTGATGAATAAAAGAACATGCCTATTGCTGATGAACCAATTAATTAGGGAGGGGAGAGAGAATTGCAGAGCTTATATTTGTTATGTTTGTAAACATCAAAACCACCAAAACATTATTTGATAAAGATGAATGAAAATAATAAAAAATGGTTCATAGTAGTTATGTTAACGTATAAAAATAAAACGTTTGAGTTTCAATCAGTGTAGAAATTGATACGTCGACATACGATATAATAAAGAATGGTAAAGTACTGTAAATATTTTCAAGTTTTAGCAAATATAAATGTTTCCAACTCTGTAGGTTATTTATTTGTATTCCAATTTCCATTACCAACAACAACCTCTGATCAGCTGACAAGCCGACTGTTCTTTTATTCAGCACAATTTGAGTCATCGGTGGCTTATTTGACACGACGATAACGTCATACCGATGAAGCGATTAAATCAATTGGTTGAATAAAAGAACACGCCTAACAACTACGAAATTCAGGTCCAAACTATTCGAAACACGATTCAAACTCTTAAGCGAAAGAAAGAATCTAAAAAAAATCAATACCTATTTGATGGTAAATAAATAAAAAAAACAGATATTACCACTTAAACGATATATCAAAAATGTTTTCACAGCATCCCATATTTATGCACTGTTATTTTCAACATTCAAAATGACATAACTGAAGTCAGCTCTTGTGAGAAAACACATTTTAAGCTTTAAAATGGACACTGTGAAATCGCCAGGGATTTTCAAAGTTTCGCTTTCGCTTGATAGCTTCGTCAGGAGTGATAACTCCTGAGTAACAACTCATGTTTTAGTATAAAATTTACCTTTTCGTTTCTCACAGTTTGTATTCAATCTGACCAGTACCATTACACGGTAAATTTTTGCGGCAAGATCATTGTAACTTGCACAGAAGTGTGGAGAATTTTCTTTAAAATTCTTGATGCAAGTTGCAATAGAATTCACCATCCACTATTTTCGGCCTAATAACTTTCGACAAGAAAAACTTTTTGCTCTAAAGAAAACATTTTTGAAAAGACCAAAGGCGTTTCTTTGTGACACATTAGGTGTATTATTTTTACCGCAAAACTCACTTCAACTCAGATAAGCATCATTTCCGTTCGCACGAACAAGTAAGTTTGAATGAGTATTTGAACCTGGCAACCAACCAAGGAGTGCACGAGTGACAAGGTAGGAGATCGAAATCATAGTTCATACTTACTTGTTCATGCCAACGGAAATGACGTTCATCTGAGTTGAGATGAGATTTGTAGCAAGAAGAACACGCCTATTGGTTTGAAACATTTCAAAACGTTTCAAACCAATACATTTTAGTGTTACAACGGTGACGTCACACACGCAACTGGTTTAAAATATTTGAAGCTGGTTTGAACCGCGCTAGGAGTTCGGTTAGAAACGAATTTGTAAATTTGTGGAGGGGTAAACGCGCGAATTAATGTAGGTTAGATGACAGATAGTGACAGAAGGATAATTTTATTTTAGTTTAAAATCATGTTACCTTTTCGTTTCTCTTGACGACTTGTTTATTTACTTTATTTCACTCCTGACGAAGCTATAAATCTATAGCGAAACGATGAGTGTTTTCTCTTCATAATTCCGTCCGGTTCGAAATTAAAAAAACTTTGTACTGACAATTTTAAAATTATAGCGAACGTCGAGGCAGCTAAATTAATACAAAGTGCATATGAGCAGCACGATAAATCTTAAAATAAATTCACAGTAAGTGTATACGAGAATGAATTATTGAAAGATGTGCATTGTGTGTATCTTTCTGAAATTAGCGTTTCTTGCCATCAGAGTGGACATATAGATAATGTGCATTTGTATACATTTGATTCATTAAACAATTAAAATAGCTTTTCCGAACGTAAGTAAACTTTTAAATGGTTACTGATTGCCGCCAAACCGAAAAATACCGACGGTTTTGTTTTAAACCATTGCATTTTCGTGTTATACGAAACAGTGACGTTGCAGTTTAAAACGATTCAAACCAACGAACCAACCGTGTTCAAACCGTTGTGTCACAAAAAAACACCTCAATTGTAAAAATTTAAATTGACAATCCGATGACTTAAATCAAAATTTCATTTGTCTACCTGTTGTCTATTCAGAATTGCCAACAACGTTTATAAAATCGTAGCTCACTCCAAATATTAAAAAGGTTTGGCTACTTTGAGTAAAAAAAGTTCATGCAAACGTGCGTCCAATTCTCAATGGTTATGGAGGTTGACTGTTTGAACTTGGCGCGTCAAATACTAGTAAACACTCCTGGAACCTTTTCTCGAAACGAGGGAGCAAATTCGCAGGAGAACGTCAAAATAACGCAGTTCTCCTACGATTTGCACAGGTTTGTACCAGAGCCTACGTCATTTTCTCTCGCAAGAGAACGTGACGTCAAAATAACGCAATGCCCTTACGATTGTTATAGTTTTGTAGGAGAGACTGCGTCATTTATACATCACGTTCTCTTGCGAATCTGTTTTCTCGATTGGAGAAAAGTCACTGGAGTTGATCTTCTGCAATTAGAAAATCATTGATGGTGTTCTCGATAAGCAGTAAGAGCACTCATTTCTCGTGTAATGTATCATAATACATCAAGAATTAATTAATCAGGTCTAACAGACAATGCAACTCAATAATAAACCATTGATTCCATATCTAACTCGAAGTTCGTCATTTTTGACTTACTGAGTTTTACGTGAGTGCTCTTTTTTACTTAAAAATGGTCGATATTGGTATCTACTAACACAATATTAAGCATCTACTAAGATATTAAGGCTTGACGCAACACGTACGTCAAAAATGTCGTATGTCCCATGTGAATGCAACTCAACTTCTTGTTGGTTTTATTAATTATGCCAATTAGCCCCATAAATATGCAATAAAATGTAGTTACCTTTTAACATTCTGATTTGAGAAAACAAAAGAAGCTAAGAATTTGTAACGCTTTATTTAATTTCCCAAAAATGCATGTTATGCACGACTTTTTGCAGTAATAGCGACGATAATATAGATTAAAAAAAAAATTATGAAAACAAACGTGACTCTCAAAATAAAGAAGAAACACGATTATAGACGGGCCGCCGAAGAAACGGAGTAATAAAACTGCGTGATATACACGTGATTGCTGTTTCTGTGAGCTAAGTACCGACAGATTTACACTAGCCCACAGTGTCGGTCACTCTGCAGAGTAATAACGTGATCATATTTCCAGTAGTTCGTATTTTTCCTATTTTTAACAAATTGGCGTTATTATTAATCAGTCTTTCTTAAGACTTAATTTAATATTTGAATAAAAAGTGGTAATTTCTGGTGTTTGATGTAAAAACGGCTTTCCGTGTCGGTGTCACAAAAGCAGCGCGTGATCACTCCGTTTCTTCGGCGGCCCGACTATAGTCACGTTAATGTGTGTTGGAGACCGGCCGGCGGCAGTGTTGCCAACAAAATAACATGGAAAATCTCAATTTCTCACTTTAAAAATCACCAGAAATCACCAAACTGACAGCGTAAATACGAAAAATCTCCAGACTTCTAAACAATTTATGGGTTAAAAAATTTAAATAGAATTTGTTTGTGACGTCCGAGTACATTGCACAAAGTTGAACTGTTTAATAATGTTCTTTTAAACGACCAAATATTTAAAAATGCTTTTAATGAAACAGCTTATTTTTTGTTTTACTTTTCTTAAATGCCAACTGACACTAACATTTAATTTTAATATATTTTAATATCAGAATAAACGTTAACTGATTGTTTGCCGTTGATTAAAAAATTTAAAACAGTGAGAAAGAGAGGGAAGTTTGGCCGTGCTGACTACCAACCTTAATATTAGAAAAAATACTATTGCACATGTACTCGAACCTTTTTTCTTTTTGACTTATTTATGTCAATTTTGATTTTTTCGTAAAAGTCGCACAACACTTTAAAATTCACCAGTTTTGAGACCGGTCGCAAATCATGTCAAAAAATCGCAACCACTTGAAAAAAATCACCAGATCTGGTGATAAATCACCACCTCTGGCAACATTGGTCTGACAAACGCACCGGACAGCATCCGCCGGCCAGTGTTGCCAGAGATGGTGATTTATCACCAGGTCTGAGGATTTTTGTTATTCGTTAATTACCTGGTGATTATTTTTCAAAGTCGGGATTATCTGGTGCTTTTTCATAAAATATAAATAAGAAAAAATTTATAATATTAAAATTATTTTAAGTTTCAGTGATAAAAGTTGAGACGTCTCTTTTTGCGATAACGAATATCGAGCATCTGTCAACAGTGTCTACCGTCAGTGCTTTTCCACCAATTTAAAAATATTTGCAAGAAGGCACTAATTCTTCGTAAACTGTAAACTCTTTTGTACAAATTCATATATTTTTAGTTGTGTTAGGGCCGATTTCATAATAGGAAGTTAAATTTAAAGTTACTTTAATCTAAAAAAATACATTGTTTGTCCCTATTCTTAAAGTGATTAAGTGATTATGAAAACGGCCGTTAGAATTAGAAAATTTAAACGACAGACGACATTTTACCATCGAAAGCAAGAAAGTACTCCTAGTAGGCAATTACAGTTTCTTGTAATTTTTTTAAACTATAGTTTCCTGTAATTTTTTAAATACGATTTCACAGGCGACACTTAAAAAATCTAAACTTACAGATTTGACAAGTTCACAACTTTTGTAAAATCTGTGAAATCAATCGCATTTAAATACCATTTTGAGAATGAAAAATTACAGGAAACTGTAATTGTCTACTATCGATTTCTGCTTTCGATCGTACATTTGCCCAGAGCTAATTAGGAAAAGTATTTGAGTTTCTTTTTATCATTTTGTACCTAAATTTAATAAAACAATTTTGAAGCGTCAATATAATAACGTCAAAAATTTAAATGAACGACAAATTAGTACAAAAAAATAAACTAGTGATTTTCATTTGGTAACTGGTGACTTTTTGTCAGTCAATCTGGTGACTTAAATTTTGATCGTCTGGCAACACTGTATCAGACATCAGACGCGAATCCTTCCTTACGATACAAATCGAAGAAGCACTTGTTTAAAAGTCAGTTGGCCAATGCTGTATATCACGAAACAAATGATTAAGGCAAGGCAGCTGGATTTTTTGTTACTTTATAATAACTAAAAAATTTCTTTTATTGCAATGAGTTTATAAGTAGATACTACATATTTCGATAGCCAAGTTCATTAAACTTACACTCAGAATTATGCTTAGAAGTACACTCAACGTTTCGCTGTAGATTTACAGCTTCGTCAGGAACGACATGTATGTTAACTCTTTTACGACATCCATTAATAACATTTTGCAAAATGTAGGGAGAATTGGTTATGTTTGTTTATTTGTTCGTTTAGGGTACAGATCAAGTAAGGAACACACACGAACATGCCAAAAAATTATAGCAACATGGGAAAACTTTTTGTATACTGTTACATACAATACACCACAATTTTTTATGCATGACCTTGAGACAGCCTGTAATTACAAGGTGCGTGCATGTAGTGTAGTACAAATTAGATGCACTTGTTTACACGTATCTTATTCAAAGAATTGAAAGAGAACTTTTCCCAAAATTATTATGATCATGGTTTTTAGTGGGAATATTAATTAACAAATAAATAAATAAAGACAGAAGCTACTCCATACACTCATATACACTGATAAAAATCTGGAGTTAATTTTAACACTTCACACCGAAAAAGTGTTCCCTGGCGTCCATCCGTTTGTGGAGTTAAAAAAGTTAGTGAGTTACGATGTTCACCATGTAAAAGTTCGAGTAGAGCTTATCCTTGTTGGAGTAAACGCTCACTTTTAGACACAATTTAGTCGTGAAAAGACAACAATAACACCAAATTAGATAAGGATTAACAATTTCTATCCACATTTAACACCGATTAGGTAGATTACAATTAATCCCAAAAATTTTTATGTGTGTACCATTGATGAGTAATGTAGCAGAGTGTGAAGCAACGCCTGCCCTATTCGCAACGTGGCAAGTAAATTTGCCTGCGTGATTAGGTTCCACGGAGCTAATGGTCAGTAAACTCGCATGTCCGCCAAATGGTATCAGGGAAACCCCCGAGCGAGCCAAAATAATTTTGCCATTCAATGTCCAGGTAATATTTCGGGGAAGATCGCCCCTGCTTATGTAGCAACTCAAGTGTACACTGTCGCCAGTGTTAGAGACCCCCTCGAAATCAAATGGATTGATGTAAGGCAAAACTGTAAAAGCAAAAGGCATGCGATGCATAGAAAAACTTACAACAAAAATAAATGCTAGAGTTAAAAGAAAATAACCATTAACGTGTAAATGAGCTGAGTAACTAGTTGTTCCTGCAATGTTTTCTGCGTGACAGGTATATTCTCCACTTTGTTCAGCACGAAGCGATTCTATACTCAACGTGCTCAATCGCCTATTGACGGCGCTTGTAACCACCCCATCGTTGGTGCTTATCAATTTTCCGTTTAAAGTCCACGTAATATTCAAGGGAAGGTCGCCCTTATTTACTGTACAAGACACCGATATCATATCGCCGGAATTTAGTTCCTCTTCCCCAAAATCAAACGGAACTATTTGGGGTGCAACTAGAAAATAGTTAAGTAGTGAGAAATAGTAAGACTGATAGAAAAATAAATGTTAGGTTGCTTGAAGCTACCGCACATCAAGCTTTCCTTCAAAGTTCTTCTTTCCCAAAATCAAATGGAATTTGCTGCAATTAGAAAATAAGTAGTGGGAGTAAAAGGATTTTGCAAAATTGGGAGAAAAAATAAAATAAAACGCAAACAAGCAAGCGAAAGCTCTACAAGTGTTACGCTACCGTTAACCCGCAAGTGAGCCTCAAATTGTGTACTTCCGGCCACATTATTTGCGTGACACACGAACTCGCCGGCATGTTTAGCCTCTACGTAATCGATGCTTAAGTAACTTGATCTCTTGTTGACCTGATTGACTGTGATACCCCCTGTTCCACCAACAGGTTTTCCGTTTAAAGTCCAAGTTATACTCAGAGGCAAATCACCCTTATTCACAGTACAGGTTACCGAAGTCATATCTCCCACGTTTAGTTGCTCGTCCCCAAAATCAAAGGGTAGTATCTGTGGGGGGACTGAAAAATGTGTTCTTCGGATAAATCAGGAGAAAACAAATGGGAGGGGAGGTGGAGGTCCACAATAAATTAGAGATAAGCGTGCAAGTGGAGAGAACCTTAAATACCGTTAACTCGTAAATGCGTGGAATAACTGTTTTTCCCCGCAGAGTTTTCCGCCACGCAAGTGTATTCACCAGCATGGTGGGCACCAATGCTTTCTATGCTTAAGGTACTAAGCTTTTTGTTCACCAGATTCGTAACTATCCCACTAAACTGTTCCACGGGATTTCCGTTCAGTAACCACGTAATACTGACAGGCAAATCCCCCTTACTTATGGAGCAAGCTACGGAAATGGTGTCGCCGGAATTCATTTCGTCTTCACCAAATTCGAAAGGCAATACCTGAGGCGCAACTGAAAAGATCAGGATTTCAAATCCGAAAGGGGGCACAGGATCAGCAAAATAAATCAAAATTAAAAAAGGGCAGAATTCAAGGCAAGCGTCTCGGCTAGATTAGAGAGACGAATACCGTTTACGTGTAAATGTGCGGAAAATCTTGTGCTTCCCGCTTTGTTTTCCGCAATACACGTATATTTTCCAATGTGACGTTCGTTAACGGAATCTACGCTCAGTTGACTTGTCCTGTGATTAAAACTAGACACAAACACTCCAACCGTATCTTCAGCTGGCTCGTCGTTTAAGCTCCAGAAAATCTGAATGGGTAAGTCCCCCTTCGCAACTATGCACATGGTGATTACAAGATCGCCGGAATTAACAGGTACGTTTCCGAAATCGAAAGGTGTTATTTGTGGAAGGACTGCAAGTAAAACAAGAAGAAACAAAATCGAGTAACTAAAAGAATCTCCGTGTTAAAAAATGAGAAAGGGAAAAAAAGAGAGGTAAGTAAAGAATACCGTTGACATGCAAGTGAGCTGAGAACCTCGTATTTCCTGCGTAGTTCTCAGCTACACAAGTGTATTTCCCAGCGTGCTGTTCCCTAACGAAATCTATACTAAGTTGGCTAGATCTTCGGTTGGTGTTGGAAACAGATATTCCCATTACGTCTTCTGCCGGCTCATCATTTAAGCTCCAAAATATTTGAATTGGTAGGTCACCTTTTGCAACTGAACACGTGATATAAGCAAATTCGCCGGAGTTCACGGGTGTAGCGCCGAAATCAAATGGTGCTATTTGTGGAAGGACTGCAAGATCAATATCAAACATTTTTTTTACTTTTAGAAGCTGTCGAAAGTTTATTAGAATATATTTCACGTTTTATAAAGTAATAAATCTGGATTTTCTCAAAAAGTGGCAACACTGTAAGTACATTTTGTTTCAAATCTTTAAGCTTGAGTTAACGTATCGAAAATATTTTTGAAAGACAAACCAATTTCGCAGTCTTGGCTCAATGATTTAAAAAGGTCTGATTTGACTTGAATGGTTCATTTTGGCTACTCTATCATTAATGGAGTTTTGATTGTATGGTTCTTGTACTTTTCTAACACATGTTCTTTTTTGTACCAAACTTCAGGATGACTAATTTGGGATTGTGGGGAATATCAAAAAGATCACCTCACAAGATTAAACCTTGAGCTATGTTACACCACTGGATTTCCAAACATTTATATTGTATTTAAATTGACGATAAACATTTTTACACAGTTTCAGAACTCCAAGGCCATGAATGTGGCTCAGGTGTCTCCAATAGGTGGCCAGTAAAGAAGAGGGTAGGCTAATTAATGTACCCCTCCTTGATGAGAGGCCATGAACGCCGCTTAGGTGCCACTTGTTGGTGGCCAGTAGAAGGTACACAAGATGGTAGACTAATTAATATACCCCTCCATGATGAGCTAGACCTAAATAAAGAGACTTAAGGAGAAACTCGCTTTTCAGTCGTCATTAAACAAACTGCAACTCCCACCCTTTTAAATGGTAATGAAATTAAAAGAGCGCTTTTTCGTTGGTTAGGACCTCTAGATATGAATCTCTGAAGGAAAAAGACAGACTAGTTGGTATACACCTAACACGACGAACTAAAGTTGAAGAATAAAAAGTGTTAAGAAGAAGTAGGTCTTTCCATTGGCAGTGCCAAAAATACAAGCTAAGCGTAAACCTCGTCTTTTCGTACTTGAAATAGAAGAACGCACTTCCGTGAGTAAAGTCCTCTTTGTACAAAACTTTGAAGAGACACCCTCTTATAATTTACGCTTGCTAAAGTGTATGCATTTCAGTTTAAGAAAAGGTCTTGTTTATGAGTATTTTGTACCTAAAACCATGAACTAGTGAATGAGAAAGAAAAAAAAAACAAATAGACCAACAGAATATTTTCGCAACAAGAAAACAGTACAATCCTCAGAATCTTGGAAATGTTGCGAGGAGGTTTGGCAGCTCTTCCAAGACGAAAGTCAGGCCTAAACAAATCAGGTACCTGGGAAGTTGTAAGGCTCATCGACAGCACACTAACTTGTCTTCACTCGATGATTTTTGATTCCGGAATCGAAGAGAAATTAAAAATAAGCGAGTAGTGTGCTGTCGACGAGCCTTACAACCTCCGAGGTACCCGATTTGTCCAGGCTTCAGTTTCGTCTGAGAAGGGCTCCCAAACCAAGAAGCTCGCAACATGATCCGGTTCGAAGGACCAAGCAGCAGTGTATAATTCCGTATAAATAAGAATTATAAAGGAAATTGAAAGGATTTAAAAGTAGAACAAGCACAATTAATAATAATAAATAAAAATAAACTGGGGCATTTGCGAGTATACCATTAACGTGTAAGTGGGCAGAAAATATCGTATTTCCGGCCTTATTTTCGGCTGTGCACGTGTACATTCCAGCATGCTGCTCTCTAACTGGGTCTATGTTAATTTGACTGGAACGTCGACTGCTGCTTGAAACAAAAATTCCGTTCGTGTCTTCCGCCGGTTCGTCGTTTAACGTCCAAAAGATTTGAATTGGAAGATCTCCTTTTGCAACTGCACAGGTAACGATGACGGCGTCACCAGAATTGATGGATTCATCACCGAAATCAAAAGGCGTGATTTGAGGAAGAACTGAAAATCAAATCGATTTGCTCAGTACCACACTAATAGCACAGCAGTTGGTTCTCAATACCAATCTGGTCTTTTATGTCGAATCGAATTGTTGTAATTCAAACTAACGAAACGAATGGTTCGCGATAAGACAAGAAAAAGAAACTACTTGGAAGGTAATATTTTTGGCAGTGAAAGTAAATTTCGCATCATGATTTAGTTAAACAGAACCAATAATCGTTGGCCAAGATCATGGGAAGATGCAAGTATCGGAATTGATGGAATCACCAAAATGGATTGGTTGGATTTAGGTAGCAGGTAAAACTTATTGAAAATAATAGCAAAACCGTAAACGAAGTACCACAGACAAAAAAAAAATAAAATCACAAACAGATTTGGTATGATAAATGAAGTTGGTACCATTCACATATAAATGAGTAGAAAAAGAAACGGTTCCTGCGAAGTTTGACGCTACACAGGTGTATTCGCCAATATGGTCGTGTCTCACAGAATCGATGCTTAAAGTGCTCAATTTTTTTGTAACCAAATTGGTGACAATTCCGTGTACGCCTTCAACAGGCTTATCGTTCAAAGTCCAAGTGATTTTCAACGGCAGGTCGCCTTTTATAATGGAGCACGCAGCAGAAACCGCATCTCCAGAGTTAATTTGCTCATCTCCAAAATTGAACGGAATAATCTGAGGAATAACTACAACAAGAAATACGACGTCACTAAAGACATAATTAAAGTATACGCATGTCTAATACTGTATTATTTTCAAAACCGAATTGACATGACTTAGCATCAAAATCAAATGGCAATACAATAGATTTAACCATTACTGTTTTTTTTTATACCTTCTAGTTGGAAAGTTAAAAGACGTTAGTATCGGTGAAGAAGACAGAAATGGTTTGAAGGGAACGTCAGGGGAAATAAATTATGAAGAAAAACCGAAACCAGTTAAGTCAGAAAATTCAAAACATAGATACATATAAACATTACTCAGTAATTCTCTTTAGTCGTACGAATTTTAAGTTTTGCTTATAAACAGGAAAAAGAATTCAGGCCATTTGGTGTTGGACGTTTTTTACGCCGAATGTACTATTTACTCCTGCCACCTCTCTACGACGTCCGGACGCGATACATCAAATCGTTATTGAGTGGGAGGGGACGGAATGCAATGCGAGCGTTCGCACATTATGGGCGAGGTTGATATAGTCCAAGTACTAAATTTTGGCCTGATTATCAATAACGGAATCGTTTTCATATTATATTAACGGCTATAGAAAGCGGTCATTCAGATATGCTAAAATAGATACACCTTGAGATAAGGGTAGATGGTAGAACAATTGAACAAAAATCGGTATAAGCCACTTAAATAACGCCTAAACGGTTCAGTGGTAAGGGACCGGCTTTGGAATCGTAAGGTCGTGTGTTCGCACCCACTCGAGATATTTCTCGAGGGTTGTTACTCACTTCAGGTATCCTTTAGTGTGTTAGCCATGGAACATTTAACACACACAAAACTACACTCCCGCTCCTAAGGTCCTGACAAGTCTATGACTTAGGACCCCGTTGGGCAAACACCACAGATTAAAAAAAATCCACTGCCTTGTCTTAATTCAAGCAGATCTGCCAGTTCAACCCTGTCGGTGGGAATAACGTACAGTTGATTTATCTAAAGGGCGTACGACTTGAAGCGGTCAGGAGAGAATTGCAGACTAATTAATGTTTAATGAACCATTATTTTAGTCAGGTGTCTCATAAAACTTTGTTAGAACAGAATAGACATAACAGTGTGAACCAGTCTTTCCGCACAAGTTAACCCTTCCGTGGCCAAGCTTTAAAAAATAACATGAAAGGCCAAGCTAGGAACTGATTACCCCAAAGAATTTAGTCACTTTATGCAAATATGTACAGAGTGGACCATTTTTGATAGTTTTACAGGGTTTCTCAGTTATTTATAGGAATATCAGAAAATCGTTTTTCCGACCCAATGCTACTTTTTCGAGAAAAATACAGTGGGGAAAACAAAAGTTAGCTACCTTGATTCATTTGGGAAATATCGGTCGAAGACAATTTTTCCGAAAAATTATTTTTCACAATTTCTCAGTTGTTTGACAAGGTATTTTGAAAATTCAAAAACTATTTTATTCATAAATTAATGTAGATTTTACTAATGTTATTGTCTTTTGTTGAAACTGCACCAGTTCTGCGAAACAGACTACAACTTTCTAATTTTAAATGGAAACCGCAGTTGGATATGACACAGATAAATAGCTTGTTTTAATGAGGTTTTCAAAAATATAAAGTTTGATATAATTATTTTTGCAAATAACACAGATACTAACTTTCATTACTTTGCAGTACCTATCAAGCTATCTATGACACTAGAAACAAAAGAAAATTCAGTTGTTTTCCTCAAAAATCCATTCTTAGAATAAATAATATAGGTAAATTAAATAAATAAATAACTGGAAATACGTAATGCTTTTAGAGAACTCATAAAACTACGAGTAATATAAATATGGATTAACTATCAATGCAGTTTTGAAGAATTATACGTTGTATGTTCCTTTGAAATTATTAAATCTTAAATTTTGAATTACCAAAAATTCTTAGATGTGTTTATTTCACTTTTACCCGTGATTAAATTTATTAACATACAAAAGTTCTTAAAAGCATTTTAAAACTTAAGAAATATCTGACGCTTCAATAATTTCTTAAAGAACACACCAATTAATACAAAATATATAAAAATCTGTTAGCTGTTCATCTTAATAATTAAAGAACTGTTTAAATGGATTCTATTCATTTTTACATATTTGTGGTTTTATGTCAATATCTAATAGATACATGAAGTTATTTATTTATTAAATTAAGTTATCTGTTTTATTTTATAATAATAACTCACTGAACTGATTTCTTGTTTTTGTTACCGTGGGTGACTTGTTAGCTATCGAAAAAAAAATTAGTATCTTTATTATTTGCAAAAATAATTATATCAAACTTTATATTTTTGAAAACCTCATTAAACAAGCTATTCATTTGTGTCATAGCCAATTGCGGTTCCCATTTAAAATTAGAAAGTTATAGTTTGTTTCGCAGAACTGATGCAATTTCTACAAAAGGCAATAAAGTCAGTGAAATCTGCGCTAATGGTTGAATAAAATAGTTTTTGAATTTTCAAAATATCTTGTCAAACAACTGAGATAATGTGAAAAATAATTTTTCGAAGAAATTCGTTTTCGGCCGATATTTCCCGAACGAATCGAGATAACTAACTTTAGGTTTCTCCACTGAGTTTTTCTCGAAAAAGTAGCAAAAACAGTTTTCTTCTATTTCTATAAATAACTGAGAAACCCTGTAAAACCATCAAAAATGGACCACACTGTACATAATTGATGAAGAGATCCCTCGAAGAAGCAATTGAATGGTGAAGCTACGAGTCGATGAAACGGTATATCGACGGTGTGATGAATCGATGAAGTGATGGATCGATGAAATAATGAATTGATGAAGTGATGGATTGAAGGATTAATGAAGCAATGGATCGATAAAACGAATTATCTATGGATCAAGGAAATCAAGGATCAAGGAATCTGTTGACTGATGGAACCATGAACCGATGAATAAATTTAACGATATATCGATCTAGCGAACGAAGGATCGATGGATCAAGAAATCCATTGACTGATGGAACCATGAATAGATAAATTAAGCGATATATCGATCTTGCGAACGATCGATCAAGCTACGATCCGATTAATCGATGGATGATGAAACGATGGAACGAAGAAAACGAACGAACGAAAAGATCGATAAAACGAAGGATCAATAAAATGGTGGATGAATGAAATGATGCGATGGACAGTTGAAATGATGGATCGAAAACACGATGGAACGATGTATTGATTCAACGATTTACTGATGACGTGATGGATCGACAGATCATTTTAATATTTTGTAGGCGTAGAACAAGCTTGCAGAGGGGTTTTACACGTTTATACACGACTCATATGCAAATTACTTCAGTTACAAAAATCTTTAATAATTTAATTAAAAGGTAAAGAAAACAATTTAACAATTTTATAAGAAATATATCCATGAAGTTTTTTTTAAAGGATTAAACGGCAAATTGTGATTTTCAATCCACAATTGAATCGATGAATGCATAATGGTGTTCAGTACAAATTTACTGTGTCGAGAAAACAACGAATAACTTTCTAGATTTTTATTTTAAGTGAATTATTGACTTAAAATTCTTTCAGATAAGAATATATGAAGCCTCCTGAAGCCAATAATTACTTAAAATAAAAACCCAGAGAAAGTTATTTGTTGTAGTCTCAACACAGTAAATTTGGACTGAATACCATTATGCAATCATCGATTCAATTTAAGAAAATATATACAATACACACATTTGGGGTATCTCAGTTACATCCCTTATGCTCGATTTCTTCACCTCCTGATAAATTTATCTGCCAGGTATTATCCTTGGAAACCATTGTATCGATAATAGTTTCCTAGGATACTACCTGGCAGATCAATTTATCCATAGGTGATAATGCCTAACTCTTCATCTACCGATAAATTTATCTGCCAGATAGTATCTCCGGAAACTATTATCGATACAATGGTTTCCAAGGATAATACCTGGCAGATAAATTTATCAGGAAGTGAAGAAATCGGACATTAGTCACGGAAGGGTTAATGTCATTCTGTCATATTCATACCTCTCATTTTGACAGCGAGAGCAGTAATACGAATTAGAATGTAAAATGCACGTGATTTCATGGCAGATGATTTTTGCAGGTCTCAATATTCATTTGGATAGCTAAATAATACCGCAGTTGAATAATAATTATAATTTAAAAATGAGTGAAATATGACGCATCTGATAGTTGACGTCTGATAGAAAATGAACTTCAAAATCTAATTTCCAGGCGTCAATTAAAAAGGCAGTAAAGACTGGTTTACATCAACAAATGTTTCTCATTCTTTCGGCAATGAAATGATAATAGTGTCCGAAATTTTTTGTCCGCAACTGTAGCGTTTTCGAGTACTTGGGCTCGGGGTGTTCTTTGGGGATTCTTCGAGCAGTGATGCTTTGAGTAAAATCGAATTTCCTAAATTGTACTTATTTGAGTTTTAATTAAATAGTATATAATAACTGAAGTGAGATTTAATTTATAACTGAGCATGATTCTGCGTTTAAAGTCACATTCCACAGCTTTAGACTTCAAGAATCGAAATCCTCCGACATAAAAAAAGAAAAAAATAAATGAGCTAATGTACCGGGTGTTTGTGAAATAAGTGCAGAAATTTAAACCTATAATACATCATCATAAATGGGAACGATTGAACTTACATGACTTTAACAAATGTTTTACACATTTCGAGAAAATCGCAGTTGAAAATCGGGCAAGAAATATTCGTACGTATGGTGTAGTAACAGTATTCGTATTGGATTGCTTGATCAATTTTGGGGACTGAAATCATTTTGATAGAGCTTTTTTACCAAACAACCCCAAATATTTTTAATGGTGTTAGGATTTCGGAAAAATCAATGAAGAACAACCAAAGCGTTTCCTTTGAGGTTGGTATACTCTAGCCCGGGTATTATTGGCAAAATAGAAAACTTTTTCAATTCAAATTCCAAAAGTTATCTCAAGTAGGGTGTCTGGCCCGCTACATACTTTCGCAGACATCTTTTTTTTAATCGTCTTGTAACGCCATGAGTGAAATCGAAAAATTTGCTTTCTTTTGCCTTGGCAGTACGTTCTCTCTTAACATAAACGACTAGAGCCTGCTCTTGTCGAAAGACAGACCACGTTTCATCCCATTTTCTTCTCAGATTCTGAACAATCGATTTTTTTTTAAGTAAAAAGGTCGGCTACATGTTCCAAAGACTATTCCTCGTCCAATTTTGCAAAGGCGATTGTCTTTTTAGTTTCTGATGCTTCCTTAGTTTTGACTTGAATAGTTAGACGATAAAAAATAATTTCAAAATGGCACTGGTCCAAATCATAATTACATAGGAAAAGTCTGTCGTATGAATCACTGTCATCATGATTGAACACTGGCTCCCGTATTTCTCGGTGGTCGCAGCACAATTATTTTATTTTAAAAATTTCTCTAGGTACAAATTTCTCAGTTAACAACGAAGTAGATGAACAGACGAGATAAATGGATTAGCAAGATAGATGGTTAGACTTGATAGATGTACTATGGCTGTTGCGTTCTCTTTACGTTGCCCACGATAGGATCTGATATGACATTGCTGGATTTAATACAATTTGAGATGTATGCAGCCAGTCAGTTTCACTGATGAGTCTATAATAAGTGAGTAATCAGATCTTGCAAGTCCATAAGAAGCAGAAAAAAAAAAAACGAAAAAGAACAAAACTTTGAATATGACATAATACACCATTTGCATGATAGAGAGACTTTAGGACCTGTTAGATACCTGTTTAACCAGTTGTTTGCATTGCCCATTTCAGAAAACACATCTTTCACATTTATGACCAGTTGCACCAAACTCTAAAGGTCATCTTAACTTTAAGCGCCGCTTATAATGTGAGTCACATTAATGTTATGTAACCTCAAATGTCACATTATAAGCAATACTTAAATTTAAGTTCGGCTTAAGTGTTTGGTGCAACTGGCCATTAGTTACTCAATCTCAACCGAATGGAGAGATTGGAAAATTTATTTCTTTTTTAGACGAAAGGGCGAGGGTTTAAAATGTGTATTTCTAGGCCCAGTTTTATAAACGCAACTAAAAACTGAAGATTCAAGTTAATTTGCGTTTATAAAACCGGGCCTCGGCAAAAATAAATAAAAACATGGATTGTCAAGGTTACAATAAATTAGAAATTAGGAATAAGCGTGCAACATGTGCAATTGATGAAAATACCGTTCACGCGTAAATATGCAGAATAACTGTTTTTTCCAGCCGAATTTTCCGCCACACAAATATATTCCCCAGCATGACGGGCATCAACGCTCTCTATACTTAAGGTACTAAGTTTCTTGTTCACTAAATTCGTAACTATTCCGTTATATTGATTAACAGGATTGCCGTTCAACAACCATTTTATACTAACGGGCAAATCCCCTTTAACTATGGAGCAAGCTACCGAAATGGTATCGCCAGAGTTAATCTCGTCTTCGCCAAATTCGAAGGGCAACATCTGAGGTGTAACTGAAATTGGAAATATGTTGGATTTAAAATACCACTCTTACATCAAACGTTTAAATATGTAAAATATCTTCATCTCCAGCGTGAATTTGAAGTTCCAGATTTTTGTAACGTGAGAATTGAAGGTTCTCCAGAATTAACAACTCCTTGGTGGATTCGAAAGCAGTAATCTACAGAAGTTTTACAAGATAATTAGAAACTATGTAATGTATTTAAAGTGAAATAAAATCCGAGACAACATCGTGGGAAGTTCTTTGAACATTGGAAGTGGTTGTAAAAGAACTTAATAAAATAAAAATATTTGTAATGCCAAAGATAAAATAAATAAACTACCGTTTACGTGTAGATAAGTAGAGAATCTTGTATTTCCAGCGTAATTTTCAGCTGTACAAGTGTATTTCCCTGCGTGGTGGTCTCTAACAGAATCTATACTAAGTTGGCTAGATCTCCTGTTAGTATTGGAAACAAAAATTCCAGTAACATCTTCTGCCGCTTCGTCGTTTAAGCTCCAAAAAATTTGAATGGGCAGATCACCTTTCGTAACCGTACACGTGATGATGGCAACATCGCCAGAATTAACTGGCTCGTCGCCGAAGTCAAAAGGTGTTATTTGAGGAAGGACTGAAAGAGTTTAAAATTATAAACGCTAAACAAGAAATTAATGCAAGTAGTAGATTAAAAAAATTACGGAAAAAGTTTTTCACCACGTATACGGTCTTAAGAAGTTGCAACAGGAATACCGAGAAATAATATTTTGTTTAACCCTTTGTAAAACCTCATTGTAAAATAACTTTAATACAAAATTACAGATGAAACTAGAAGGATTCTAGAAGGTACAAAATACTTTAAGTCAACTGAAACCCGAAAATGAACTTTTAAAATTTGATATAAAAAGTTTAAACATTCCGAAATTAAAATTAAGTCCAACCAAACTCAAGGCGAATACAAGTGAATTCTACAACCCAAAAATAACAATATAAAAGGATCAATCCATGTGAAGTGATCCAATGAAGGTCGCTTGACCATTTGAAATATTTTTATTTTTTTATATATTATTGCTATATGTACTGGGAATACAATAATCATGTTACACCAATAATATATTAAAAAAAAAATATTTAAAATGGTCAAGCAACCAAAAATATTTTTAATGGATCACTTCATATGGAAGGACCGACCCAGAAATAAAAATTATACAGCGAAACTAAAAAAATAGGTCAAAAAATTTAATAAAACTTCAAACTATTAAATACTGAAACTCAAAAAATTAAAACTCAATTAATATTACAACTACATCCAATTAATTATTTTTTTTTAAATAACTAAAAATTAAAAGTCAAATTAAGAATAAAATTAAAACGCAGTTGGAATTAAGTCCAACAAGAGCAAGGCTAATCCACTATAAATTAACCCAGAACAAGAAAGGGAAAATAACATTTATTTAGTTAATAAGTGGAAAGCTAATATCTCATACAGACCGAAATACAGGGTTTTCAAAAATATTTAAGAATCACGTGACCAAATTAACTACTTATCTAGGAATATCTGTTTCCGCAGATTGGCGACACTGTAAGAGGATGATTCGTATTTTCTGTAGTCATGATGTTAATTTAATTTTACTGACAAAATGAATTTTGTTACGGTACTGATTATCCTCTTATCGTAATTGGGATATTTTAGGTAAAGTAATTAACTATTTTAAGTAAAGCCATAAGAGTAAGTTTGGTTACCAAATTTAAGTGATCACATGGGGCTTGGATATTACTGAAACTAAATACTAAGTACTAGTCCAGAGTTAAGGTATTTAAATTACCAAGGGCGGGCGCCATGTTCAGGGGGCGGCAATTAGCTTCTTCGTCACTAGACATATTTTGTCATTTTTTTGCTTAAAAAAAGAAAAATAATGGGAAACACTTTCTTGCCTGGTATAAATTATTCGATAAACTAGCCACAAGTTTTGATGAAGCTGTCAACCTCACGGCAAAACGTCGACTAAAATAGAACAGTTAACTGCGGCAATTAAAAGTAGAAAAGTCTAATTTTTGTAATTTTCATTTGCTAAATTTTTCATAAAAATTTAATAATTTTATGAGGTAAAAAAATAAATTATGTAAGCTGTTACGGTTTGGTTAACAAAAAAACAAATTACATTTCACTTTTTATATATTTAAGTTCCTTTTGCTTTTGTGATTTTGTTTCTTTTTTTCTAATATTAGTAACAAGAGGGCTTCGCCCACTTGCATTCTGGGGGGGGGGGGGGGCGTCTAAACAGAGATCTTCTCGATCAGACGAGAAGGAAGCGCTTCGCTTCGTTTTTGGGGATTTGCGGCAGCTAGGAACTTGAAAAAATGAAGGAAAATTTTCCTTTGATAAAAGTGAAAAAGAATGGTTAAAAAAAACGAAGGAGAATGTTTAGAAAAAGTAAAGGAGACTGTTTCGAAAAAGTGAAGGAGAATGTTTAAAAAAATGTGAAGGAAAATGTTTTTCCATTTCTTTTAATTTTTAATAATTTTGATAATTGACCGTTTTTGTTTGCCCCAACTCATCTGCCAGAGAGCGCCAAAATATGGATTGGCACGCGGGCGGCTTTTGGCCTCGCAGTGGGTGTGTGTGATAAAAGGATGTATGAACTGTTGACGATCTTTTTTGAATCTAGAGGGTTATGCTTTTTTTTCATTGAAGCATGCAACGATTCAATACACAAGGTCATATCAATCGTTGTAATGAGAGAACAGGCAAAGCAATGAACGGAAAGTGGTATACACGCGGTATACACACACGGAAGAGATGGAGCAGGCCGTGTAAGGAGACGCGTAGCACACAACTACTCAAAATGTAATGCTATCTCGTTCGCACTTCATTATTGTCAGAAATGATCAAGTCGTGAAGATGTTGGTCGAAATTCCAGTAAATTTTAGCATTTAGCATTAGTGTTTTTGTCCAGCAATCTACGGGAAATAAAAGACGCCAGATTTCTAGAAAGAAAATATTGGAGAAACGCATACAACAATAGAAATGAAAGAAAAACAACACTGCCAAATCATACAGTGAATCATAAGAAACAAAAATGAACAGGAAATGCGGACTGATCCATTACGATGAAAGAGTTTCAAGAAATTTCTCAAGGCTGCTGCTGTTGGTGGTCTTTCTGCTTCTTCTTGTAAGTCGTCGAGGCTGAGTTGGTATGTCCGTTGTCGTGATATTTATAGTGGTCGGTGGGGGCAGCGGAGTGGAAGGCCATGTAATGGAATGTGGATGTTTCCCACAACGCCCACCGTTCCACCCCGCTGCCACCACTGACCACTATAAATATCACTAACACCACCAGCAGCAACAGTAGCCCTGAGGAAGTTCTTCTGCAGTGGAGAACGAAATGTCGGCAGTAGAAGAAATCCGAGATACGCAGTTTCAACCGGAAGTCACGAACTCAACCAAGGACGACGGTCGTGGAAGCCTTCATTTAAACTGAGTTTTAAGAAAAGCGACAACTATTCTGCCAGAAATTTAGGCACACGATAAATTGCCTTTAAAGAAGATTTATATAACTCACCACAAATTCTATAAAATATTATGTTTAACGGATTGAAACGAATTTTCAAAGTCTGTCCCCAAAACTGTGGCTAACACATTCAACGTTTACTCTAAACTTTGAAGTTTGAGTTAACAATGCAAGAAACTCGAAATCTGTCAGAAAAGAACATTTGTCAAAAAAGAAAATTAAAAAAAAAGGTTTTCACATGTTATACTCCCAAAGAATTGAAACTAATTTGAACAATCAAAATTTAGTTAGTGTAAACAATTCTAAGCAACATGTTTGGTCGTGTCTTAGACTCGCGGTTACTTCGTTCGGAAGCTACGCGCAGGTTAAATTTAAATGAGTCATAGGCGAGTCGCTTTCGAAATTAATATTCAAGGATCCCAAATATTTCATTACAGGAAGAATTCCGATTCATCGTATGGTAAAGGTATCTGTAATCTATTTTCTTTTTTTCTTTCCGTCCGTTACAATAAAATTATTCCTTCTTACGTTGGGCTATTTTGTAAATTTATAACAACAAAGTTATTTTCTCGTCGCACACATGCACGTATTTTACTTAACATTCAATGTTAACCTAAAACTATTAGAAGTGACGCACCGTGAACTGCGAAAAGCATCTTTTTGGGTGTGATCGTTTCAAATTTCACTGAAACTTGGGGCAGATTCAAACTTTAAATTCTAGATTAATGCAGGACGTGCTTTCAAATAGTAAGGCCTACTCTAATCTGAAAATTGAGAAGTGCTGCTTCCACCAAGACCTTTATGGGTAAATTATTCGCCAGAACATAACATCTGGAACCCACTTCATTCCTTTACCGAACTTAAGACTTTATAGTTTTCATAAATAACTTAAAGTTCCATACAAAGAAAAATTAATGGGAATATAGGATTTAAAAGCAGACAGTTGGAATAATTCAAAATACTTTGAAATATAATAAGGTATGGAAAAAAATAATAAAAATGTTAGGCAAATAAAATTAAGTGATACCATTCACGTGTAAATGAGCGGAAAATTTTGTAATTCCTGCTTTATTTTCAGCTGTACACGTGTACATTCCAGCGTGTTGTTCGCTGACTGAATCTAAGTTTAGTTGACTTGTTCGTCGACTACCACTCGAAACAAAAATTCCGCTTGTGTCTTCGGCCGGTTCATCGTTCAACGTCCAAAAGATTTGAATTGGAAGATCTCCTTTTGTAACCGCACATATAACGACGGTGGCATCGCCAGAATTAATAGGTTCGTCGCCGAAATCAAAAGGTGTAATCTGAGGAAGAACTGCAAAGACATTACCAAACTGATTACAATAGGTCATAAAAATCCAAACGATAATCTTTGTTGCTCCCTTCTTTGTAAGAACGAACTGCTGTAATTTAAGCAAGGGAGAAAAAGGTTGGTTCACCGTAAAGCATGGATAAAAATTAAATAAATAAAAAGAGCGAAGTACCATTCACGTGTAAGACCGCAGAAAACGTAGTAGATCCGGCAATATTTTCCGCAATGCACGTGTACCTTCCGGCGTGATGTTCTTTAACCGAATCGATAGTAAGCTGACTGAATCGTTTGCTGCTGCTAGAAATAAAAATACCATCCGTGTCTTCCGCGGGGTCGTCATTTAAACCCCAGTAGATCTGAATGGGTAGGTCTCCTTTCGTGACCGTGCACATAACCGCAGTCGCGTCACCGGAATTAATAGGTTCACCAAAATCGAATGGTTGGATTTGGGGTAGGACTGCAATTAACAAAGTGTTTTCACTTTCAATAAACAAAAAAGTGTTGAAACTAAACAAAATCAAGACCACAGTGTTACATATAAAGTACCATTTACGTATAAATGGGAAGAAAAGGAAACTGTTCCAGCTAAATTTGATGCAATGCAAGTGTATTCTCCCACGTGATCGTGTCTGACAGAGTCAATGATTAAGTTGCTTAGCTTTTTTGCAACCAAATTGGTCACAATTCCGTCCACGTTTTCAACGGACTTATTGTTCAAAGTCCAAGTGATGTTTAATGGGAGATCGCCCTTTATAATGGAGCAAGATGCAGAGACCGCATCTCCAGAATTGAATTGTTCATCTCCGAAATTAAACGGAATTATTTGAGGGATGACTGTAACAGGAAATGCAGATCTAAATTAACTAATAAATTAATAATTAGGGTGTATGTACCTAAATGGTAGAATTTCTGATTGTTTTACTTTCTGGGTCAAGAATTGGCAGAAAAGCAAAGATATAATAAATAAAATTAAGAAACTAAAACACGATACAGTCTACCATTCACGTGTAAACTGGCAGAAAATCTCGTCGATCCGGCAATATTTTCGGCAACACAAGTATAATGTCCAATGTGATGTTCTTTGACCGAATCAATCGTCAACTGACTGGATCTTCTGTTGTTGTTTGAAACAAAAATTCCGTCAGTGTCTTCCGCGGAATCTTCATTCAGCAGCCACAGGAATTGCACCGGAAGGTCACCTTTAATTACGGCGCACGTAACAACAGCAGCGTCCCCGGAATTCACCGGTTCTTCCCCGAAATCAAAAGGCGCAAGTTGCGGAAGGACTGTAAGTTACATTTTTCATTATTTTTGGAGGAACAAGGTTTAGAAATCTCTTTGGGGAGGAGTGCTTGTGACATGTAGGGGTGCAGGTGAATAAAAGTAGTAAACTTAGTAAATATACCATTCACAGATAAATAGGCGGTAAAATTGGTTGAGCCTGCTGAGTTGCTCGCCTTGCAAACATATTCCCCGCTATGACTTGCTTGAACCGAATCTATACTTAAACTACTGATACGCCTTCCAAAAGAATTTATCGAAATTCCCGGAATTTTTCCAATCACGTTTCCATTTAAGTACCATTTGATTTCGACGGGGCTATCTCCCTTGATTATCGTGCAGGTCAACGACGCAGTATCTCCAACGTTCATAATTTCTTCTCCAAACGAAAACGGTGTAATGTGAGGAGGAACTGTAATTTAGTGGAATTTATTTGAGAAGACACTTGGCAAACACATCCTCTGAAGAATCCTAGTCGTTCAAGGAATAAGGCGTAAGTGAAGGGTATGGGGGAAAAAGGGAGTATCAAAGAGAAAGTAAAATTACCGTTAACGGCAAGATGGGCTGAGTAATTGGAGGAACCCGCCAAATTGGTAGCCCTGCAAGTGTATTCGCCGCTGTGCTCTGCGCGCACTGATTCAATGCTTAAGCTGCCGATGCGGTTGCCGATTTTACTCGTGAGAACGCCGTCTATGGCTTTAACTAAATTGCCGTTCAAATACCAATTAATTTCAATCGGATTGTCACCTTTTGTAACAGTGCATTGTACAGAAGCGGTATCGCCGGAATTTAGGACTCCTTCAGTGAAATCGAAAGGAGCTATTTGAGGAGGAACTAGAAGGAAAAATTATAAGTATCTTTAAAATATGCAGATACCAGATAGAATCAAAACTTCTTTTATATTTTTTTTTTTTACTTAACAGTCCTTTCTAAGCTAGTCTAGAATGTTTTAGATGATTCAAATCATCCTTCTACTACTTCGCCCAAACAGTTTTGGCCAAATGTATATCTCTAAAAATAGCGTCCTTGTCCCTTTTCTGTAAAAGAGGTCGAGGAATTCGATGGCTTCGAAAGGCTTTGAGGACGACTTACTTTATGTATAAAAGTCTTCTTTATCCAGAAGAATAAAGAGGAGTTATCATGAACAATTCTATACTTAAGAGACAGTTAAGTTTTTAAATCAATGGTCAAGTACTTCATGCAATAATTTGTCAGCTACTTTTAGTAAATTAATTTATAAACCGTAACCAAAAAAGTTTTGCAAAAGCTGACGAGTGTCACATGAAGGAAGTGGAAAAAATTTGAAGACCATCATATTTTATTTATTTTAGAGCAGGCCTGGGCATAAAATACGAGAAGAGCGAGAACATAGTATCCCCCACTATTCGATAAATCAATGAAACGTCGACATCAATGAACCAGCCTACCAGCCGATCGTGTACCAACAGAACTTATAAAACGTGTGGCTCTCGTGAAATACAAACATGAACCAAAATTATGAACTTAAGTATCTGTGTTTTATAAACAGTACAGGTAATGCAGAATGTATTATTTGCGGTAAACTGTTGAGCGTAAAACGATATAATATTGCTCGTCACTACAACATTTTCCATAAAGAATATTATCTACATAAGTTTTGTATATCGTTGGTTGTTGAAATTGAAGCGACTGAGCGTCAAGCGGGAACCGGCAGTCCTTGTGCGATGGTAGAAGGAGAATATACCCCGACATATTCCCCTCGCATGATTAGGCCTGTTTTAGAGGATTTGGCAAAATTGAAAGGTCAAAATCCGTCAAATCTGCGGATGAAATCTACAGTTCCGAGGATGAACTTTCTCTATAACAAAGTGTCACGAAAAACTTAAATTAGCTACGATTTGAGTCCGGTTCCTTGAAAGAAGAAGACTGAACAGTCATATGTTAAGGGACATATTGTGTACTTCTGAGAAATTTATGATAATGTTTTGAAAACGAACGTAATATTTAATAATATCTTACAAAAAATAGTTTCAATTTTAATTTGTTAGTAAAATGCATTACATCACTTCCATTTTTGGGGCTTTCTAGTTTCACTGGTCGACATTTGGGCAAAATCTCAGGGAAAAAAATTCTTAGCCAATTTTAATTTGAGCGTGGAGGGTTAAAGGAATAGTTCAGATGGTTGCCAGATTTCAAAACAGTCGTTTAAACCCAACTTTCTTTTTAATATCAAATCAAACATCAACTGAAGTTGATAAGAATTTTAGCAATGAGCAGTTACGCAAAACTTATATTTAGAAGTAGATGAGTAGAAGTCTATGCCCCTTTTTGCGTCGACCAGAGTGTTCCAGGGTTCCATCTTTGGGGTCTATACTATTTATTCAAGCTTTCTGTGCATTTTTTAAAGAGTTTATTCGCTATATTTTTTCAACGAAAACGATATTCGGGATGTAACTTTAAAAAAATGAAAACTGAAAAGATCTGTTCTAATAATCAATTCAATCAAAATCGACAGTAGGCTCACAACAACAATTCCACACAAAGTAACTTAAAATCATGGATTTAAAGGTTTCAAAACGAGATACAATAAACGGTTATCAAAAATGAATAAGCAGAATTAATGAAATAAATCTAAAGCATGTATTAAAATACCATTCACGTGTAAATGAGCAGAAAACAGTGCGTTTCCGGCCTTATTCTCTGCTTCACATGTGTACTTTCCGGCATGATGTTCGCCGACAGAGTCTATACTAAGTTGACTGGACCGTCGGTTACTACTCGATATAAAGATTCCATCAGTGTCTTCTGCCGGTTCATCGTTCAAGCTCCAAAAAATCTGAATGGGAAGATCGCCTTTTATAACCGCGCATATAACAATAGCCGCATCGCCAGTGTTAATCGGTTCGTCACCGAAATCAAAGGGCGCAATCAAAGGAAGAACTGCAAGAAAAATTCGGATTGTTGAAATAAGGCACTGGGAAAGGGGCATTGTCCACCGATAAAAAAGGTCTAAAGAAAAACCTGAAGCCTAGTTTTAAAGTACCGTTCACGTGCAAAATTGCGTCGAATGTGGTTGTGCCTGCAATGTTTTCCGCAGTGCACGTGTATTTTCCAGCGTGATGCTCTTTAACAAAGTCGATGGTCAACTGGCTAGAGCGTCTGCTGCTACTGAAAATCAAAATTCCATCCGTGTCTTCGGCTGGGTCTTCATTTAAACTCCAGAAGATCTGAATGGGGAGATCTCCTTTTGTGATTGCGCAAATTGCCACGC
Organism: Prosopocoilus inquinatus; assembly: GCA_036172665.1. Lineage (NCBI taxonomy): Eukaryota > Metazoa > Arthropoda > Insecta > Coleoptera > Lucanidae > Prosopocoilus > Prosopocoilus inquinatus. The sequence goes on from CM069870.1 coordinate 52,645,614, forward strand.
GGGCATCACCGGAATTGGTAGGCTCACCAAAATCGAATGGTTGGATTTGTGGAAGGACTGTAATTAATAGGTCTGTTTGTTATCCTTCGCCAAAGTATCTTCATCTCGTATTAATGTACGAGGTTAGAACAAGTCACAAATACTTTAGTGTACACTAGTGCAAGACAACTAACAGACTTAATGGGTTAAAGAAAATGAAAATTAAACCAAAGTGTGAGTTTACGTGATACGATAAATAAAGTAATACCATTGACGTAGAGATGGGTGGAAAAGAATACCCTCCCTGCTAAATTTGTTGCGATACATGTATATTCGCCGATGTGATCGTGCCTTACAGAATCGATGCTTAAGGTGCTTAATTTTTTTGTAACCAAGCTAGTGACGATTCCTTCCACGCCACCTATGGTTTTATTGTTCAAAGTCCATGTGATGTTCAAGGGGAGATCACCTTTTATAATGGTGCAAGTCGCAGATACTGTATCACCAGCGTTAATCTGTTCATCTCCGAAATTGAATGGGTTTATTTGGGGGATGACTGCAACAGGAAGTGTACAAGCAAACTAATAAATAGTGCATTTTGACAATAACATTTACTGGCCATTGTAATGTACTTCTGTTTGTTGGAGATGATGGTCTTGGTTCATTTAGTCCATTACCAAAACTAAAAGGCAACGGAACTTTCATGTAAATATCGGCAATTAAAAGGCGAAGGGGGTGAGGAGGAATAAAAACAATAACTAACGTAGGAAATAACCAAAACTACCGTTCACGTGTAACATGGCGGAAAATCTGGTAGATCCCGCCCTATTTTCGACGACGCAAGTATAATGCCCAATGTGGTGCTCGTTTACCGAGTCAACAGTCAGCTGACTCGATCTCCTGTTATTGCTGGACACGAAAATTCCGTAAGTGTCTTCGGCCGGTTCATCGTTCAGCGTCCATAAGAATTGCACCGGGAGATCCCCTTTAGTTACAGCGCACGTAACGAAGGCTGCGTCACCTGAATTTATCGGGTCTTCCCCGAAATCAAAAGGGACAATTTGTGGTAGAACTGTAATTAATCATTGCATTCATACAAATCAGTTAATTAAACTTGTTTATTTTAAATAGAAGATAATTAAAGCTCTTTTTTTATTAGAACCGAATATAAACCAAACATGTCAAAATGGGCTTAACGTGAAGCGATCTTTCCAGGGTTCCCACTTTATTTTCATTAAAATATTTCCTGATTTTTCTAGATTTTCAAACTCACAACTGACTGCGATGTCGCTACTTCTTAAATTTTAAACAACAATTTCCCACATCTTCGTGAATTCGGAATAAAAATATGTAACAGGCGTGCAAAAATTAGTAATTTATTTATTAATAATGAATGAAGATTTAGGATGTATCTTAAGATGAAATGTAAATGACTAAATAAATGACAAGCACATTCTTTTAATTGGCTTCCAGTTGGAACCGCGTCACTTTAATTTTTTCTTCTGCTGACGTTTCGTTCTTCATTGCAGAAGAACTTCCTCAGGGCTGCTGCTGGGTGGTGGTGGTGATGCTGCTGTTGGTGATGGTCTTGGTTAGTCTTTATGAAAAACGAGAAGCGGCAGCCTTGACTAAGTTCTTCTGCAATGAAGAACGCAATGGCGTAGCTACAGGGGTTGCAGAGATTGTGAAGCAACCCGGCGCTAAGACGTCATAGGCACCTGTTCGAAGCTTAAAGTAAAAAATAGTGACAAACGGATATAAACAAAATATAATCAATTACGAAGACAATCGATTATAAAAAAACAATAATCGAATAATAAATTCAAGACATTCAGAATTTGCAAAAAAAAGATGCGAAATGTCGTTGAGGGGAAGACCAATCGATGCACAGACAAAACTAAAAAAATTAATAAATCTATAATCATTTTCTTTCCCCTTGGAATTGGGATTTTCTTCTGTTTATCAAAAGCAAAGCAAAACAAAAGACAATTTGATTTTGAAGAAAAGGCAATTGCCGAATTGACTAAAACAAAACAAAAGACAATCGAATAGCAAAACTGACATTCGGTATTTGTAAAAAGGACTTAAAAGATCACCGAGAGAAAGAATAAGAGATTTTTTTTAAGTTTTTTTTTATTCATAGTCGACGAAAAAAAGGAAGAGAATCAAAAGACAATCGATAACAAGCAAATGACAAATAACTACAAACAAAAGATCATCGATTAATAATTTTTAGGAAATTTTTTTCTGTTTAAATCAAACAAAAGACAAACGATTATCAAATAGAAGACGATAGATTATGAAGGAAACACAATCAATTACAAAGAATACAAATCAGACGTTCAGAATTTGTAAAAAGAGATGCAAGAAATCGCGGGGGAAAGAAAAAGAGTTCATTTTTTCATTCTTTTAATTCAAAGTCGCAGAAAGAAGAAAAATAATCAAAAGACAATTAAAGCGAGCAAATACAATTGACTATAAACGATAACGAAAAAAATATATAATTTCGAATAAATAAAGTTGAACGGAAATAACTACAAATATATGTGGTGCCATCTGTTAATCTGTGGGCGTAGTTCTATTTAATTCTCTTTAATTTCCTGGACAGAGTTTCAAAGTAGCTAAGAATCAAATTTTGGGAGTTTCTAATTTTGACAACTCTTGTCACTTTTATAGAAATAGGATAATCCAGAAGCAGTTACACAATTTTGATTTGCTTAGCACAAAAAAAACAATTTCGAATAAATAGTATTGAACAAAAGTAGCTACAGAATATAAGTTTCAAATATAAGTGGCGCCATCTGTTAATCTGCGGTCGCAATTAATTTTGTTCCCTTTAATTTCCAGGGAAAAGTTTCAAAATAGCTAAGAATTAAATTTCTTCTTCAAGAGAGTGCTTGCGAAACAAATGAAAAGTATTTTCGCCTGGCGCTAATTTTCAGAACCTAAAATTTTGACAACTCTTGCCACCGGAAGCAGTTTTGATCTGAATTTTTTTAGTTTTATTTTGTTAATAATAAATAAATGCAAGACGCTCTTAGAAATTTTGCAACACGGCGGCTTCGCTTCTAGTTACGCCACTGGAAGAACGGAACGTCTGCTTTAGAAAAAAATCCGATTGACCCAGTTCCAACCGGAATCCAATTCAAGTACAGACAAGTACAACCACTGATAAGAGGCTCCTCTTTAATTTGTAAAATTAAAATCATCCTCAATGCTTGACTATGTTTTAAGTTTACAAATCTTTTTTATTTTTTAGTCTGTTGTAATGTCCACTTATATAGTAGCCTTCTCTAAGACCATAACTTGTCGGTGTTAAACATTTAAACGAAACTACTCGCTGCTGCTTTTCGTAGTAACCCAAAGACACAACCGAAATTATTTCTAAATTTTGGTTACTGAAGTAGTCTCAATTACGGAGCAAATTAAAGTTTATTTATTTTTTAAATTTCACGTCTAAACACGCCTGATTGTTTAAAAAATAATAAATTAGATTTCTCAAAGAACATGAAGCATTAGTGTAGGCAACCCAACTAACTGCTGTTTGTGTGGTTACCTATTCAGAAGTTCCAAGAATTCTTTTTCACGATTCACTGATACGCAATTTTCCTAATTTTTTAATAATTATAACAAATTTTCATTTTTTTTTAATTTCAGAAAACAAATTCGTATTTTAACAGACGTACAAAAGTTACTAATTAAAAAAAGTCACTAATACTGAAAATTATTCAATTACTTTCGGAATGGAAAATGATTAACTTTCAATGAACAGCAGTTGTGTAGGCAAACCGATGAATTCAGCAGTTCGTTCGGTTGTCTGCATTCAAGGCGATAAAAATTACTCCTACTTTCGTTTCAATAAACTTACGAATTTTCACAATTGATTGAAATTAATCAACTTTCCGAATTTTTAAACGTGAAAAAACTTTTCCAATTCTTGATTTCAGAAAATAAATAATAGATGTGCAAAAATTAAGTACTACTTAATAATAATGTTTGTTAAATAATAAACAGGACTTTTTCAGTTTTCAGAAAACAAGAAACCTTAATATAAGCACACCCAATGAACACAGTTGTTTGTGTGGTAGTTTAAAAACAATTTTTTGGTGAAAAATGTGATAAACTTATTCACGATTCACTGAGATTACGATTTACGATTTTACCAATTTTTTTTTATTTAAAAGAATTTCCTATTTTCTTTTCTCCAATTTTAGGAAAGAAATTTATTCTTTTAGTACAGTACGTAAAAAAGTTACTAATTTAAGAAAGGTCGCCTACATTAATGCAGAAAATTATAAAAATATTTTGAGAGTTAAAAATAATGAAAAATAAAATCAATAATTAATAGGATTTTATAAAACAATTTCTTCAAGTTTTGCATTAAAACATTTCCTGAATTCCGTATTTTTTTTTCCTGCTTTTTCCAAGTATTCCCGGTAAGTGGAAACCCTACTTTTCATACAGTTTTCAGCCCACTTAGTGTTGGACACTTGTTACATCGAATGTACCATTTACTCCTTCCGCGGTTCCGATCCATTTAAATTGGTATTGAGTGAGAGCGGAAGGGTTACAGTGCGAGCGTTTGCACTTCGGAGAAGTTACTCTAGGCGGGGTTAATACAGTCCGAATACTAAATTTTCGTACTGCTCGCAGAGCAAGTGAACAGATTTTTTTATTCCAGATGATAAGTCACAGCCTAATTCAACTCGACACTTGATGCGAACGAACCAGCCGTGACCTGTAGTTATTGCAAAACACTTGCATCTGTTTTGGAACACTTGTACAGTAGTGATTCGACCTACACTTTTGGATCGTAATTAATCGACGTGTGAAAAAGTAAATAAAAGATCGGAAAAATTTACGATTGTGCCTATTATACAGGTGCACGAGTATTGCTGTCAACCCCTTAGCATTAGAATAATGATTGTATTTTCAAAGTGTCAAGTTTCCGATTGTGTCTCTGTAGCCAGTATGCGGTTTGGAGAGCGAAAATTAGTTTATTTTCCAATTGGTTTTCAACGACTACATTAACTAAGTTTAATAAATATTTAATGTACAGAATGTCGTTTCTTTTCTTTGTAAAATTATTTTTAATTTGTTTTGTAACGTTTTGCATATCTAGAAAAATTTTGTGCAAATCGTTTTTGATTGCAGTGAGAACCTCGAGCAGCCTCTGGACAGCTGTTTCAGCCCTGCTTGGGGCTTCTTCAGCAGAAACGTAGCTCAACATTCCCACTGCAGACCAAAAACGACTTGCCCAATTTATTCGCAAAAGCGATGTAAGAATGATGAACATATAAAATAGCGACATCTTACTATCGCTTTTTGACCTAACATTGCAGTAGGATAGACAAATTGAAGCGGGATTTGCTCCTAATGAGTCCCCCATGCAAGGCGGCCATGCTTGCTGTCAAAGCATAATGAAAGATTTTAGAAAAATTTTGTGCAAATCGTTTGATCAAAAACTATTTACACAAAATTTTTCTAAAATCTTTCATTATGCTTTGACAGCAAGCATGGCCGCCTTGCATGGGGGACTCATTAGGAGCAAATCCCGCTTCAATTTGTCTATCCTACTGCAATGTTAGGTCAAAAAGCGATAGTAAGATGTCGCTATTTTATATGTTCATCATTCTTACATCGCTTTTGCGAATAAATTGGGCAAGTCGTTTTTGGTCTGCAGTGGGAATGTTGAGCTACGTTTCTGCTGAAGAAGCCCCAAGCAGGGCTGAAACAGCTGTCCAGAGGCTGCTCGAGGTTCTCACTGCAATCAAAAACGATTTGCACAAAATTTTTCTAAAATCTTTCATTATGCTTTGACAGCAAGCATGGCCGCCTTGCATGGGGGACTCATTAGGAGCAAATCCCGCTTCAATTTGTCTATCCTACTGCAATGTTAGGTCAAAAAGCGATAGTAAGATGTCGCTATTTTATATGTTCATCATTCTTACATCGCTTTTGCGAATAAATTGGGCAAGTCGTTTTTGGTCTGCAGTGGGAATGTTGAGCTACGTTTCTGCTGAAGAAGCCCCAAGCAGGGCTGAAACAGCTGTCCAGAGGCTGCTCGAGGTTCTCACTGCAATCAAAAACGATTTGCACAAAATTTTTCTAAAATCTTTCATTATGCTTTGACAGCAAGCATGGCCGCCTTGCATGGGGGACTCATTAGGAGCAAATCCCGCTTCAATTTGTCTATCCTACTGCAATGTTAGGTCAAAAAGCGATAGTAAGATGTCGCTATTTTATATGTTTTGCATATCATTAATCTTTCGTTAAACTATTTTAATTTTTAGGAAATTTTCCCTTTGTTAGAGTTTTCATAATTTATTTTGGTATTGGAAACACATAATTTTGACTTACATATATAGACGAGGAAGGCCCAAAATATCTTTGCATCAAAAAAAGAGGCTGAAAGCTATTCCTCAAAATACTCAAACCAGAAACGTACAAACAAAAGTATTGCCCACTTGGGTCTTTGAAGGTCGATTGAAATTTTGGGTAAAAGGGAAAGCATTATTTCTGTGCAAAATTTTAGAAATCAATCTCTCATCCCTCCCTCACACTCGCTCAATTTTCCAGGGGTGACGAGCCTTACAAAACTAACAAACTTTCTGTTAACATTCAGCCCCATTCCTTACACAATTAAAAACCAAAACTATTTATTTGAAATTGTATAGAATTTAAAAAGAAAGATGCTGGCTGAAAGGGTTACAATAAGGTGTAAGGAAAACGAAATAAAAGTGAAAAAAAGTTGAAACCAATTTTTTTGAAACGCAAAACCAAAAAATCTGCCTTTAAGCTAAAAATTACCATTAATGGATAAAGAGGCGGTAAAATTGGTGGACCCAGCCAAATTACTAGCTCGACAGGTATACTCTCCGCTATGTTCCGCTTTCACTGAATCAATGGTTAAACTGCTCACTCGCTTTCCCATGCGACCCACAGAAATACCATCGTAATTATCGATGGTTTTACCATTTAGAAACCATTCGATTTCAACAGGACTGTCGCCTTTGATCACCGTGCAACTGACAGAAGCTGTATCTCCGGAATTCATCGATTCTTCATTGAATTCAAACGGGGAAATCTGAGGGGTAACTAAAATAAGGGTAAGATGTGAGTGAGGATTGTGACAATAAAGGACTGTCGCCTTTAATCATTGTGAAACTAACAGAACCTGTATCTGCGGAATTCACCGATTCTTCATTGAATTCAAACGGGGAAATCTGAGGGCTTACTAAAATAAGGGTAAGATGTGAGTGAGGATTGTGACAAAAAAGGATTGTCTGTCGCCTTTGATCATAGTGAAACTAACAGAAGCTGTATCTACGAAATTCATCGATTTCACATTGAATTCAAACGGGGAAATCTGAGGGGTTACTAAAATAAGGGCAAGATGTAAGTGAGGATTGTGATAGTAAACTTGAAACATTGCAAGCAAAAAAACTCAGTACCATTAACTGCTAAATGCGCCGTAAAATTCATGTGACCTGCCGTGTTGGTGGCTCTGCAAGTATAATTTCCGCTGTGGACATCTTGAATCGAATCTATGGATAAACTGCCGACTCTCTTTCCCATTCGCCCTGTTATAATTCCGGCGAAATCATCCACTAATTTCCCATTCAGAAACCACTCGATTTCTACAGGGTTATCACCTTTGATTATGGTGCAAGATAAAGAAGCCGAATCACCAACGTTCAAGGAGCCTTCCCCAAAATCAAATGGGGTTATCTGTGGAGGAACTACAAAAAGATGTTTGGGCATCACAAAAAGAATTTTTAAGGATTAGGGGAGTGGAGTTATGGGCCTTAAAATTAAGTGTTCAATACCGTTAACTGCAAGGTACGCTGTGAAATTAATTGATCCTGCTAAGTTAGTAACTCTGCACGTGTATTCTCCGCTATGCTCGGCTTGGATCGAATCTATGTTCAGAGCGCTGGCTTTTTTCCCAAGCCGACTTGTCGATATTTTCTTCGATTTCTCAATGCGTTCTCCATTTAGAAACCATTCTATGGTAAGTGGATTGTCTCCTTTGATGACCGTGCAAGTCAACGATGCCGAATCACCTGTATTCATGCTTTCCTCGCCGAAGTCAAAGGGGGTTATCTGAGGAGGAACTGAAAACCTTTGCTTAAACCCTCATTACCAAATGCAAGTTTTAAATTTTAATCTATTTCCTCTGTTTATGGTATTTTTTGAGTGCATTGGATGGAACGAAGAATAACTTATGTGTAAAATAAGGTTAACAGGAAAAGAAACAGTATAAAGTAGAGTGAAAAGTGAATTGCCAAATACCATTTACACTTAAAGTTGCAGTGTAAGTGGCCAAGTCTGCTTTATTTTGGGCGATGCACGTGTAATTCCCTGCGTGATTGTGACGTACGTTGTCGATAGTGAGAGTGCTAACACGTTTCGATACTCTGTTAATCAAAATTCCCATTTGTTTTCTTATTGGTTTCGAGTTAAAACTCCACGTTATATTCAGCGGATAATCTCCCTTAGAAACAGTGCACTGTATCGAAACTCCGTCGCCTTCGTTCACGGGGTCTTCCCCGAAATCAAAATGCATAATCTGTGGAGAAACTGCAAGGAGACTTGAATGAAATTAATGAACGATGTGATTGGGGAATTAAAAAAAATGGAAAGGGTGTTAAAACAATTAAAATTATCTGTAACGTTTAGCAAGTACCGTTCACGTTAAGGATAGATGAGTAAGTTGTTGTTCCTGCAAGATTGGACGCATGACACATAAATTCTCCAGAATGACGGGCACGAACTGACTCTATTGTCAAAGAACTGACGCGTTTAGTGGTGGAAACAGAAACTCCTTCGAAATGCTTCATGGAACGTCCGTTTAACGTCCAAGTTAGGTGTAAGGGGTTATCACCTTTGGAAATTGTACACTGCACGGAAATAGTGTCACCTTCATTGACGTCATCTTCACCAAAGGAAAACGGAAATATCTGAGGAATGACTGACGAAAAAAAGAAAACAGTTGTAAATTCTTTGCTTTTCAAAGTCCTTGCACTTATACCATCCGTGTTTACTTTCTAGAATATGAAGCGGGGATTTTCAATATTATAGGTTGATGGGTTTGGGATGTTTGTGAAAAAGCGTGTTTTTAAAAAGCACTCGTGACAAATTATATTTACATTCCAAAGGTCACTGTAGGCTTCAATCAATTTTTGGTCGATGTCAAGGACGACTGTTGTGTGTTATCTAAAAGGCAAGAAGTAATCGTAAGTGTTTTTTTTTTCTCTCTCTCTCTCTCTCTCTCTAAATTTGTTGAATTTCAAATCTACTAAATAAAATGTTTGTGTAGTGATTTTTAAGCGTTTAATAATTAATTAAGTGTCAATTTTCTTTTTGGATAAATCTTAGGTGTAGGTATAGAGAAGTTAACGAAAGCTCTTGTTGAACAAAAAATAAATACTTAAGTCGGGTACATCAAAAATACAATGTTGCGCTATAAAAATACCGTTAACGTCTAAATGAGCCGAAAATTTAGTTTTTCCGGCGGCGTTCGATGCGATACAAGAATATTCCCCACGATGGTGCGGAACAACGGAATTAATATTAAGAATACTAGCTTGGCTACCAAAGGCGGACGTGGAAATGCCATTAGCATGATGAGAGATATGGTGTCCATTGTGAAACCATTTGATTTTAACGGGCTTGTCGCCTTTCGGAACGTAACAAGTCAGAACGACGCTGTCGCCGGCATTAAGCGGCCCGTAAAACTGGAAAGGATCGATTACGGGTTTCACTGAAAGAAAATAAACAAGAAGCTTTACACATCGCCTTCGAAAGTGATTCGGTTTCCTCGTAAACCTGCTGAAATACGCTGCTTTCAAACGAAATCAAATCAAAAATCAACGACTTAACAGTACACAAAACAAGACACAGCACGTATGAAATTATGAACATGTTAATAATGTGTGTGGTAACGGTGATGACGACGTAAGCTTGCAACTCTCACGCTTCTCTTACCTGTTAATAACTCTAAAATGCTATTCTGAAATAAACGATTAAAACAAAAAATATAAATTCACATGTTCAAATAGGATATAAAATAGATAACATTAAATAACTAACAATGCAAATAACAGACGCGATAACTATAAATAAACACCTCTCTTAAAAATCAGTAGTAGCTTGAATCAACTAGAATTTCCTCAAGCTTTAATATTTGTTCTATTCCTGTACATTTTAGAATTATTTATTTCGAACGATTCTTCTAATCTTTTTTTCTCAATTTAAAGCTCAACAAATAAGTAAATCTGAAATGGTAGATGTACGGCGACGCCAACTGATGGCGCAGTCTGTTTCATATAAAGTTCAGTTCAGAAATGATTAAAGTTGGAAAGTAATTAGTAAATGTCGGTGATTTTTTGTATATCTGGTAAAAACTTTTACGCTATGAGGTTTATGTGTGCGATGTACAGGATGGCCCAACGATGCGTATTGTTTTCTGTGAGGCTTATGGTGAAAAAAATAGGAAATCTATAAAAAAAATTATACTAGACAATATGCGACATATTGTAAAATTATTTTGAACTATACAGAGTGATCAGAAAAATGTTGGTTCGTGGAAACTTATTTTTTTTTTAATGGAACACCCTGTATATTTTTAGATATTTGGATGCGCCACAGTGAGCTGATTACAACGGTATAAAGATACATTGATTTTATTGAATAACTTTCGTAAAATAATTTTTTTTTCTTGTAGAATTTTGCAAAAATTCAGTCAGTTTGAATATGAATTTCTGATTACTGAGGTAACACAGACGAACGAAAATCTAACACGATATTTTTAAGACTCTGGCCTTTATGAAAATGTGAAGAAAATTAAGATATGTTTTCGCGTTCTACCGAGTGATCGATACTTGCGAAACATTCGGTATCTCATTTTTTTTTAATGGAACGGCCTACTTTTTATTTCAGAAATGGATAGCGCTTAAATGTAGCTTTCTGCTGATATAAGGTTATATACCTTTATTTTTAATAATTTTTTCACTAAAACTTTTCTTTTTATACTATTTTCAATGGTCGGCGTTTTAAACTATACACCCAGTATTGCTACTTTCCTACCTAAATTCAATCATTTGAAGTCATTTTTCGATCACTTGATTCTATTTTCAAAGAACTCTAATTTGCATACCCCCGCGATAGGATTTATTTTATCAAAAATAATTTAAAAACAGACCATTGAAATACTTGTAAAAAGAAAATTTCTAGTGACGAAATTATTAAAAATAAAGGTATATATACTTATATCAGCAGAAAGCTACATTTAAGTGCTATCCATTTCTGAAATAAAAAGTAGGCCGTTCCATTAAAAAAAAATAAGATACCGAATGTTTCGTAAGTATCGATCGCTCGGTATAATGCAAAAAGATATCTTAATTTTGTTCACATTTTCATAAAGGCCAAAGTCCCAAAAATATCGTGTTAAATTTTCGTTCGTCTGTGTTATGTCATTAATCAGAAATTCATATTCAAACTGACTGAATTTTTGAAGAATTCTTCAAGAACAAAATTTATTTTACGAAAGTAATTCAATGAAATCAACATATCTTTATGCCGTTGTAATTTGCTCATTGCGGCGCATCCCAATATCTAAAAATATACAGGTGTTCCATTAAAAAAAAATAAGTTTCCACGAACCTCCATTTTTCTGAGCACTGTGTATACTAATTTTACAATATGCCGCGTATTGCCTAGTATAAAATTCTTTATCGATTTTTTTCCTAATTTTTTTTCCTACAGGTCTCACAGAAGAAATACGCATCGTTGGGACACCCTGTACAAGGAAACAACGCGAGAATTCCTACCCCCTTTAACTCCTTTATTTTTGATTTCAGGGAAAAATGTTTCATACAAAACTTATAGGGACTAATTCAAAGTTTCTCTGTGTGCTCACAGGAAAACAACTGATGGGGATAAACGACATATAAACTAAATTTAAGTTTTTTTTTAATGGAACGGCCTGTATATTATTACGTTTTTCGATTCTAAATTAAATTATAATGAGACTATATGTATAATAAAACTAATAATGTAGAAGGTGTCTATAAAATAATTCCTGCTAATTTTCTGTTATTTCTAATTTTAGAAAGAAAAAAAGATAAAAGAAGTTGTAGAATTTGTTTCAGTACTGCTACAGTATTCACAAGGAACAATTGAGAGTCGGATACCCAAAAAAATAAACGAAGTTTTGGTTTCAAATAAAATAACATTAAATAAAATTTTACCATTAACATATTAAATCGATTTAGATGTTTCCTAAAAATTAACTTTTAAACTGGAAACGAAAAACATTTCGGAAAAATTGAACTTTAAAAAAATAACTGAAAATTTAACGTAAAACGTATTCAGAGCGTTCTAAATTTCTTTATGCAAAGTGTAAAACTTTTTAACACGTTTTTAATCACATCTGTTAGTATAAAAGGATTATTATTCAAGTTTTCTATTTCTAATATTCAAAAATAAAATAAATTAAATCGGAATTATTTTATAGACACCTTCTACATTATTAGTTTTATTATACATGTAGTCTCATTATAATTTAATTTAGAATCGAAAAGCGTAATAATAAACAGGGTGTTCTATTTAAAAAAACTTTAGTTTAGTTTATAACTCGTTTATCCCACCATCAATGGTTTTCTTTTCTGTGACCACACAGAGAAACTTTGAATTAGTCCCTGTAAGTTTTGTATTAAACATTTTTTCTGAAATAAAAAATAAAAGAGTTAAAGGGGGTAGGAATTCTCGCGTAGTCACCTTGTACTCTCCATCCTCCAGGTTTTTACAAGATATCCTAGAAATCGCCGGACTTTAGAAACTACTCCTACATTGTAAAAAAATCATTATTTTTTTATAATCTTTTACATTTGTAAACTTCAACTTATTTCAATTTTTTTATTTAACAAATAACAAAATTTTGAAACTGGAGGCTGCATTAAATATCTACATTTACAAAAAAAAAATAATTTCCTTGAGTTTTTACGTTTTGATTTTTTTTTATCAACTGGAATGTTTGATGATATGAAAAAAAGATAATCAAAATTACTCACCCATTACTTGCACTTCTAATGATTTCCTGTCGCTGAATCCTTGTGAGTTTTTAGCAACGCAAACGTAGGTGGCCTGGTCGGAAGCTCTTTCGACGTTTTCAATGATGAGAGTGCCGTTCGGGAATACCTTCTGTTTCCTGTTGATTGGAAGAACTCGTCCGTCTGCAAACATAGAAACATCTCATTTTACAAATCTAGATGCATTAAGAAACATTTTTCTTTGGCTTTGCTTCAATTAGACCTTTTTTTTGTTTTCAAATGAGTTAAAAAGAAACTTTTAGGTATTAGTTTATCCGTTATAAAATTGTTCATGTTTTCTGTGTACCAGGTTTGTTCAAAATGTAACGCCTCATGTTTTTTTCCTAGTCAATAATAAAGAGAGAAAAGTGCTATTATAGTTTCAAAATGCGTCGCATTTGACATGATCAACTACATTTAGGTACATTCATATTTGAAAAATAAAAGATAAAATACCCGACCCAGTGCTAGTCTCGTTAGCGTTTAATGCAAAGTTCACACTGCTGAAATCTCTTGCTTGTAAATAACCACAGCAATTTTGACGTGACGGTAAAATCTCTGTAGTAAATTATGGTTACTACCAACTCTTACGTTTATAATGGTAAGAATGGGAGAATACAACACACACAATTCAAACATAACTTTAAATCAACTTAAATAATTGTATTCGTGTTTTGGGTGTGTAAAGCAAGGATATTCTATCAATTTGAGTAAAAAATAATGATTCGCATTGAGTAAATTGCAATATTGAGCTTCCTATTTGGTACAGTTACAATGATAGTAGTACAACAAAGGAAATGGTGAGTAAAACCATGAATTGAGGACTGAAAGCATTTACCAGAATAACACTAATAAAATAATGAACATATAAAATAGCGACATCTTACTATCGCTTTTTGACCTAATAAAATAATTAAAAAGACACAGAATAGGGTACATGACAATAATATAAAACTATTAATTAAAGCTCTCTAATCGAGACTATAGTCAATAACACACGCGAAGACACCAAATTTGTACGCTGTTTCTATTTATTATTCTCTTAAATTAATAAATAAAATCCAAAATAATCAAGTATAAATCACGTGGTTTCGAAAGGCTTCCCATTCGTTGTGACGTCAGTGTTCATACATTGTCCTTGACGTTTATGTTATATGCAGACCCTTGTCATATAGTTTGAATGTTTGCTCTTAATATGTGCTGAAAAATATAGTTTTAATTTAACCAACAATTACGAAGTGAATATCTTAAAGAAATTATTATATTTTTTTACTTTGTTGGTGAGAAAATTGTGGTGGAAACGGGAACTTTTCGCCATTGAGAAGTAAAGTTGGTAACACAAAATTTTGTGAAACGCTTATAAATAATTTATTCGGAGTTCTTGCAAAGGTATTTTTACATTCTAGCACAGCACAATATTGATAATATGTTTTACTATTTATTGTAATAAGTTTTATGTGTTCGTATTGACATTCACTTATTACGAATTGACAGCATATGAACATTGACGTCACACGGTCAGAATGTGCATTTTGGCGGGAATTTGATCAATTCAAATTTCTTTAATTTTTTACGACTTTAATATTCATTTATCAAAAAAAAAGAAATATATCTTATCGTATTTTTATCTAATTTCAAATAAAATCTTTAAAAAAAGGTTCATGTACCCTATTGCATTCATCATAATAATCGGATTGTATCGAAGAGCTGATAAACTTTTTGATCATCATCAGGTGATTGTGGAGTAATTTTAAACAAAAATGATTACAACGATAAAGTTCAGTCAATCTTACAAACACCTCAATTCACCAGTTTAATCCTACTTCACAGTACCCTTAAAACTCCAGCTCCACTTTTCATTGATTGATTCAATTAATCCATCAGAATCCCATAACACCCAGACTGCATGCTCTCCCCAAAATCCATAAGATTGAATGCCCTGTTAAACCCGTACTTTCATTTATCAATGGTCCTGGACATTTACTTTCAAAATGGCTCTGCAAGTGTACCAACACACAATTAGAGTTCCTCCCTCAATTTAGCATAAAAAATTGTAAAGAACTCATTGAAAAAACTTCAAACATTTCCACTAATGACAATCAGTTCCTAGTGTCCTTTGACATAATTAATATTTTTTCCAGTGTACTATGTAATGAACGTATTAACGACTGAAATATTATTTTCTTCAATACAGTTAGCGCAATCCCATATTGATAATATAGTCACTAGACCAGTCATTTTTCATTTTTAACAACATTGTGTATAAACAACAGACTGGCTTAGCCATTGGTTCACCATTTTCTCCGCTAATAAGCGAACTTTTTTTAATAATCTAGAACAATATGTCATTTAAAAACATTCACTCTTTAAAACACATATAAAATTGTTTCCGTTATATTGACGACATTCTATGTCTTTAAGGTCCAGTTTTACAAATGGGGCTCAACTTTGAGCTGAGGTTTAAACCCTTAGCAACGATTATTTCAACAATTGTTGTGAAGGATTTAAGCTTCGGCTCAAAGTTAAACCGTCATTGTAAAACTGGGACTTAGAAGGTAATTAAATCGAATTAAGAAACTTCTTAGACTTGACAATAGACATACACACCAAAAAACATGAATTTAATATATTTAGAAATCCTACCACCACAGACATTACAATCCCATTCTAACGTAAACTGGCCACGTTTCACATTTAGGCCCAGTTTTTCCATCTCAGTTTAACTTTAAGCTCCGCTTTATTCCCATGATAACAATTGTAAGGACAATTGTTTCCATAGGAATAAAACCGAGTTTAAGGTTAAACCCTATATGAAAAACCGGCCCTTAAACCATAAATTACTAACCAGCACACTAAAATAAATTGAATTTGAATCAGAATTGGTTAATATTAAACTTCGGGTATAATATTAAACTTGAGGCCAATAAAACTTACTCATTTTTTTTTGTATTGTTTATAATTTGATTTTCGATGAACTCGATTTCGGACAATCAGATACTCAGCAAAATACCTTTTTTTCCATAAATTTTATAATAAATAAATCATCCACGCCGTTTCTGTAAAAATCTTGGTTGTTTTGATTTAATGTAGAATTTTGTTTCGCAGTTTTCTTCTCGAACACCTACATCTGCTCTTCGTTTTCCTGAAGTTTACAGTTTTGAATATCTTATGTTGGCCACAACATCGAAAATGGTTAGGTAATTAGGAACGTTCGGATGTTTAGAGGAGGCTATATTGAAGCATTCACGAAAATAACGTTCTCGGCTTTAGTCAGTTTTGGTGCCTTTTTCAGTGTATTTATGTGTTGATGCCATCGTCTTCAATTGGAAAGGGATTTGTTTCGCCCCGAGTAAGATCTGGAAGTAACGTTACACGCACATTTATGCGGTTTACTCTTTTTGTTTTCGCTGAGAATGGAACAGAAGTCCTTCAATGCGTCTTTATCGTCTCGCGAAGACCCGATGAGGTAAGGTTTATTCATGACTAGTAAACGATTCGCATTTCTTTAATCAGCAAATACGGCAGGCAGGATCCGTCCGTCCCTCTGTTTGAACTCTCGTAAGAAGTTACGCGCCTTGAGACTGAGAAAGTCGTCCTGCCCTAACTGTTTTCAGATTCAAATTAAAGATTTTCTACACGCAGAACTAGCGTCTGTTTGTACACGCGGAGAAAACCAGCATTGGGGCCCAGAATTCAATCGAAGAACCCTCAGGCATCCCAAAAGCCTCTGTTACTACGTTTCGCCTCTGATAAGGTATTGTAATTGTTATCTTATTCCTCACAGGGACGAAATTGTGGGTACGACATTTATATTACTGGTTATTTCCCGCAAACGTTTATCCCTTTATACCCCCAGCCTTCATAAATCGACAACAGCGTCTTAAAACTGTGCAAATAACATTTATTGGGTATTATTTTATAAATGAATAATCCCTTAATGGTGGGGTTTGTTTTGTATATTTTATAGATGTTTTTAGTTGGACAAAATTATGGGTACAACGATGCAGCTTTAGTTTTATCAGAACTATTCTAGCGTGCACACAATATTAGTGGATTAATCTGAAAAACTGCATTTTTATTGAGTTAATAATTAATAGTGAAATGTCCTAAGAAAGTTCGTTTTTAAACAAAAAATTTCTCATGGCTACCAGAAAAGAAATCGCTTTGGAAATTCAAAAACGTATTGTCAAACACCGAAAAGTGTGTATAGGTTAAGGACAATTAGCAAAAAAGTATAAAGTATCAAAAAACCCTGTTGTTCGTATTTGTAAAAAATTTGAAGCCACTAATAGTACTGAAAATATCGCGGGTCGAGGGCGAATTGTGCGAGAAGTGAGAAAAAATCCTAGTGCAAGTGCTCGCCAAGTGAGGGAAAGTGTCAATATAAACGTTTCTACTAAAACAATTAAAAGAAGGATTAAGGAGGCTGGCCATCAAAGTTTTTTAAAAAGAAAGAAACCATTCATTACTGAACGAAATAAGAAAAAACGATTAGCATTTGCAAAACAACAAGTAAATAAACCCCAAGCCTATTGAGAAAAAGTGGTGTGGTCGGATGAAAGTAAATTTGAACTTTTTGGGTCAAAACGAAGAGGTAGAGTATGGAGGCGAGCAGGAGAAGCCTTAAGTTCTAAAATGGTAGAAGCTACAGTTAAACATGGAGGCGGCAATGTCCTTGTATGGCGTTGTTTTAGTATAAGCGGTGTAGGCAATTTAACTAGAATAGAAGGTACGATGACAGGAATATCGTACGTACAAATTTTGGAATAACATTTGTATCCTTCGCTCGAAAAGATGGACCTTGACGACTTTATTTTTCAACAGGATAACGATCCCAAGTATACTTCGCGAATTGCTAAGAATTATTTCCAAGAAAATGACATTCAAGTGGCCGCCTCAAACTCCGGATCTAAACCCAACTGAATACTTGTGGGCTTATTTAGACGGCAAAATTTCACGAGAAGGAGTAACAAATGCCACATCTTACTTTAACAAACTGATCGCTGCTTGGGAAGAAATTCCAACCGAAATAATAACAAATTTAATTGACAGCATACCACGGCGACTTACAGCAGTCATTGCAGCCAAGGGAGGTCATACCAAATATTAATTCGGGTGAAATTTATGTAATACAAATTTAAAAAAGAAATTGTACCCATAATTTTGTCCACCTCTTATTTCAACTCTTATTTAGTTATTATAATAAAGTACTTGTTTTTTCATTTATCTTTTCTAGTTTTTTTTGCTAGAATATTATATTTAGTTGTCAATAGACAGCTCAGTTGATTATTTTTGTTTAAATTTTAATTCTGTGTATATATCTTTTTGAAATACGATAGAACTCTCTTCCGTACCCACAATTTTGTCCCCGACTGTATGTCATGTAACATTTATATCTCAAAATTTCTTTAAATTTTTATACTTCCTTTATATTTTTTTTGTACTTGTTTATTTCTTTATTTGCATCAATTTAAATTAGTGCTCAATAAATCCATTGTAGCACAAGAGGGATTTTATTTGTTTGTACAGATTCTGAGCCAAGAACCCTCGAAAGCATTAGAAACAGTTGTTAATTAGTCAGGTAAACAGGTTCGGTAATTAAAAAAAAATACGGGATGGCAGCAAAAATGTATTATTCAAACTTGTCTTTAACTCATTTAAAGCACGCTTACTTTTCTATTTCCCAAAGAAAAAACAACTTGTAGTAATAAAACACCTGTTTATAGCATCATAGTCGTCGAATTTGGGTATAAATTTGATAGATTAATTAAACGCCGGCTTAATTAAATTAATTTCTTATTCATGCACCTTTGCAGCGCTTTTGGAGTTACGTTAACATCTTGCTTTCCTTCAGAACTGAGTTTCAACTTTGAATTGTTGAAAGTTTAAAACGCGAGCAATATTCCTTGTAGAAAACAGATTTTAATGTGCTACTTTGTTAGA
Organism: Prosopocoilus inquinatus; assembly: GCA_036172665.1. Taxonomy (NCBI): domain Eukaryota; kingdom Metazoa; phylum Arthropoda; class Insecta; order Coleoptera; family Lucanidae; genus Prosopocoilus; species Prosopocoilus inquinatus. The sequence goes on from CM069870.1 coordinate 52,664,630, forward strand.
ACGGAAAGGATATTTTGTCGTCAATGGTTTATAAAATATTATATGTTGAAGTATGTTAAGCTTTGGTTTCCTTGAATAGCGGTATCGCAATGCAGCGGCCGTTATATGACCAATTAGTGGATGTCGTGTAGCGTTGGAAAATTACTTACACTGACATAAAACAAACAAAAAAAGTGACGTTGTATGTTTAATTCCACATATTTCGTAACAGATCCAACTTGACCAGGCATTACCAAAATATTTGGAAAACGAAGTCACTAAAAGAAGATTTTGAATATTGCCATTTTCTTATGTGATCGTAACGTCTACCGTTTTCTAACAAACCAATGCATTTAATGTTCTTAGTACTTTTTTTGTGACGTCATTCATCGCAACTTTACAGTGCCGCTAGCCTAGGAAATCTAGGCTTGACATAATATAAAACCTAATTATTGTTTGAGTGAGCTGTTACGTTCGCTGCTGTCGTATTTTTGCCTTGGTGGCAACAGTTTTACTATTGTGGGCATATATTTCTCGGTTAACAAACGAACCGTGCCACCCGCTTTTCTCTTCTGTTTTTACATTTATCATACGGGTGTGCGAGAGTAGTCGATGTACAGGGTGCTTGAGAATAAGATATCGTACGCCGGTTAAAGCTTTTTGGGACTTTTGTTTTCACATAATAACGTGCGTTAGCCCGTGATTTCACTTGCCTATTTGTAACAACTCGCTCTAGGTAGCACTCCCTTTCAAACTCGTTTTTTCTTGCGATCGACAAGAACTTTACAGTCCACCCCGTCCCCCTGAGTAAATCATCTAAGTAGTATTCGTTAAACAAATCCCGAAAACGCGCCAACGACGTACAAGGTCAACGGAATCTCAGAGAAATCTTTGTAACATAACTCACCTCTTTCCCATACAATGGATTCAATTGGGTAACCAGCAACTGGACAATGAACAATCAAAGTACCACCAGCAACAATCGCTTGTTTTTCCATGGGTCGAACGTGTGGTTGTCCATAAACATTAATCCTTGCCGCATGTTCAACGGAACCAACTTTGCTGCTCGCCAAGCACTTATATAAACCGCCATCGTTAGTAAGTATGGATGATATGTTCAGGTGAGATACCACTTCTCCATTAACGGTAACGTACTGCCCAATCTGATACCTGTCGTTATTGGATAACCTATGTCCATCTAATTCCCAAGTGATTTCAGGCGTTGGATTTCCGCCGGCGATGCAGTTCAAAAAAACGGGTAGTCCAGGTTGTAGAGTTTCTTCTCCGAAAGTCTGGCGAAGCAGAGGTGGTTCGAAACGTCCTCCCAGTTTTAATTCGGCTGATGCCTCGGCGCTCTCCTGGTCGTTTCTTATGAAGCATTGATACATGCCTTTGTCTTCTTTGCGAACGGATTCAATGCGGAGGATTGCCTCGGAATGATCGAGCTTGCGTCCATCTTTCAACCACGTGATGGTTTTGATTGGATTGCCTAATTAACAAAGTCTGAGATACATTTTCCGTTTTCAAAAACCAGGAAGCAAAGTATCACCTTCGAAATTGCAAGTAAAAACAGCGGGTCTTCCAAAATCAATAGTTTGGACTTGAGGGTCGATGCTTGCTTTCAATGGGGCAGTTACGGTTAAAACGGTTTCGACGCTTTCTCCACCAACGGAGTTGTTGACGACGCAAAGGTATTTTCCAGAGTCTTCAACTCGCGCTTCTCTGATGATGAGTGTTCCAGCAACTTGGCGGATGCGGTCGTTGAGTTGAATCGCTTGTTTCCTGTTCGTGCCTTCGACAAATTTGAACCACCTGTAACAAAGATAAATTTCTCATAAGTAAAAAGTAACACAAGGATCGATTCGTTTTCTTTTCTCTCCTGGCTCAAAATTCAGTGAAAAAATTCTAATTTATATTTAAAAAAAAAACGCCCCCCTAACGCGCTTTCCTCCATTGATCATTATCATTGATCCGAGGAGCCAAAAAATATTTTTGTTTTACCTGAATAGGGGCACGGGAAATGACTGCGCAGGACAGAGTGCAACTATACTTTTTCCTACGCCAACACGTTTAATGTCAATTGTGTGACTACTGAGTTGAGGAGCAACTGATCCAGTCGGTTCTGAAAAGAAATATGTATTTGCAAAATTTTATTACATACCGCCCAACAAAAGGAGGATAGGCACTCTTGCTAATAAATCCAGTCAATCCCGCATATCTAAAAACAATAAGGAAGGCGACACCTTTTCACTGATTGGATTATAAAAAAATAGGGCCGCAAGTTTTGCATTTTTTACCTTTTCTTGGGCACAGGAAATGCTTGAACATCGCACGATAACGATGTAGCTGAGCTACTGTGTATAACTTGCTTGTTCAAGCCGTCTCCGGCAACCTTAGGAGATGTCTGTCCAATTGGTTCTGAAAAATAGAGAGAGAAAAGTAAGAGTTTACCTGAATTTTGGAACGGGATATCCGGTCACATCGCAAGTAATAACTGCGTTAGTGCGAAAAGCAACTTCCAAAACTATACTCCCATCAATTTTGCGCCCTGATGATTTCGGGGGAACATTATTTGTCGGTTCTGTTGAGAAGAAACACACACGTAATGTAGCGAAAGCGAACAGTGTTTATCATAGGATACCATTATCTTTTTGAACGGACTGTATAAAATATGATTGGCCGAATCTGAAGACACTACATCAAAACTTACTTAAAAATTGGAAAAGGATATCCAACGACAGGGCAAATCAGAGATGCAGTGGAGTTTTGCTGGACAATGATGATTTTTCCCAGTGTTTTTTCTCCCACCAATTTTGGCGCAATATTGTTAGTGGGTTCTGGAAAGAACCAGCAATTAGGATTCTGTATTCAGCGATGTGAGTAAAATTAGGGTAAAAAGTGTGATGATTATAAAAGACAAGACAGAAAACACACAGAATCCCTATGTTGGTTCATGCAAAAACGAATGACTTACCATGATGGATGTCTTCGAAGAGAACGTGAGAGACTTCGGATAAATTAAAAGTGGAGGATTAATTTCAAACTAATAAGTTTCCTGGCAACCCCAAGCAAGACCGTATATAACTAATAAAATCATTTTGAAAATCAGTTTTAATTATTTTAAAGATAATAGAAGATCATTTAAAAGCAGGACAGGAGAGAGGCTGGGAATTTCTGATATAGATTCGACTTTGAGAATGGAGAACGCTTCAAACACGTTTCGACGTTTAATAAAGCGTGTCTTGTTTGAGTTTAATTTAATAAACTAGCAAAGGGCTGTTAAGCAAAATTTCCATCTAAAAAAGAAATTCTATGGTATTTTCTTTCCTGGTCGTTAACGAACTCATTGTACAGGGTGTTCTTTTACTGTGTGCAAATAAAAAAACCTCAGTATAAATACATGAAATGCTACCTTCTGTGCGTATTTTCCGGTGATTACCGTACTGTAGCCAAAAAATTTCTGAGGTTCCACTTGTTTGGAACCGTTGATAGGTGCGAGAGAGAAATACTTGCAAGGTCGCAACGCCTTCCTACACACCGACCCGTACAGTTCCGCAGTCAAACTCATTTCGTAGCGTTTCGTAATAATAATCACCGATATCGTTTATTATTTTATTTAAAATTTTAATTCACTGAACGAAGTAACTATATCAACTATCGACTAATAAGTTTAAAATTAATGCATCAATTAGGCAAGCCCGTTAAAAATGTTCTTCCTTCACCCTTTTACGTAAATAAGTTTTTACTGCAATCTCGCTGCTAGCTATGAAAGTATTACTACTTACGTCTGTGGAAAAAAAGTAATTTTTTTATGTCTATTAAAAATAATATGGAATGAGAAATTACAATTTGTATGTACCTCGCTTTTAATTTGTTCGGCAATTACGAACCGTAGCTTCTTGAATTGCACTAGATTTTTATTTAAAAATACTTAAACTTGTAATTACTTGCAGTGAAGTTAATTTAAATTGTAAACGTTTTGACCTATCAGCTGATCGGAGCGGCTGATTTACGTCGTACGTGCTCAAGATCAAGTAACGCACTGAGCCTGGCCTATTTCGGCTGCGAGTCTTAATTGAAGAGGCGCCCACGTTCCACTTTTAGCTGTGCCAGCAGTTCTCAAACGTTTTAGTGAAAATCTGCCATTGCATTTTTCACGAAAACTATTAAATTTGTGTTAAGAACATATGAGTTCAATCGTTGCCATTTATGGTGATATATTACAGGTTTAAATATTTGCACACAGTAAAAGAATATATAATATATATAATGTATAATAGTTATAATGTATAATATATACCGGGTGTAATCAAATTAGTTTCACATATTAATACTGCAAGTTCCTCGTCATGTAAGAGAATTAATGCCGCAATTATCAAAGGTCTAACTCAAAAACAAAAAAATGACCTACTAAAGGAGCGTTGGTACATTTGTATGAGAACTTCTGATCGATCATACGTAAAGACATCATAAAATAAAACTCCAGCAAAAATCAAGATTAAGTGCTTGATCGCATTTTTAAAAGCTGTGATGTTATATGTAAACACAATATCAAATTCATAGTGTCCCGGTGGTTGCCCATGTGTGCAATTTGATTAAAGAAGACCATTTTAAATCTACTCTCACTGATTATAGAATTAAATTTGTTTTATTAGATAATCGACAATAATTAGATATTAGTATGAATCACATAAACATAAACTTTATTCTTTATTGAATAACTAAAAAGTCTTCAATAACGACAAGACTAAATAAATACGTAAAATGAACAAGTATTTGACAATAATTTAAGTAAAAGATAGGTTCTTTGGCTGATACTCCTCGATGTCATTTATTTGTACAGTGTAAGCAAAACAAAATAATCAAACCATAAATGAAGGGACGATGAATACCGACGTGCGTTGTTTCGATAATTTTTAGGATGTTACCTGAAATGTTTTTATTTCCTAACTTTTACTTATTGTTACACTTTTGTCAGCAGCAAATTAACTTAATTAATCAAGTAAGTAATGCCACAAACGTAATGGATGTTTATTTTCTTTTGGTATGGAATTGCTGAGCGAAGATTTTATTGACCCAGCGCCCTTCATTTCGATGACGCTTTATTGCTTTATGTTTTGTTTATAATGTAATGTTTTGCTTAGAAAAATCCACACACGACCGGTCAGAGGTTCTCAAACAAAAAGACTCCGGGCTCTTGTGGGGCTTTAATATCTTACATTTTTCACCTAAAAGATTAAGACATGCAGAATTCGTTTTCTTAAGTCATAAAGAACTTACAGTTTTAATATGTGAAACTTATTTGATGATATTTGATAGAATGTATAATAGTTATAACTGATTTCACCATTCCTGTGTTCTACGGATTATATTAAAACTGAAAATATTAAAAAAATCTCTTCATTAGTTTCAATAATAATAACAATAATTTTAATTCTTTTTTAAGTTTTAATTTCTAATAACGATTTATATTTTCTTAAATATTTTTCGTAATTTAATATTTATGTCACTTTAAATGGAGAATATGTTTAAATAAAAGAAGTAAAAATGACGACCGTGACGGAAAAATTTCTGTGCAAAAAAAAACTTACAGGTATCTGGGCACAGGATAACCTGTCACTTGACAAGTTAACCAGGCTATGTCAAAAAGGGGCACGTCCAAGACTTTCCAGCCTTTGAAATTTTGGGCGTCCTTCTTTGGCGCGACATTATTTGTGGGTTCTGAAAATGATGTCAAGAGATAAAGAAATAATCCGTACTTACAAGAGAAGGCACTTTCAAAATAACATCTTACCATGAAGATGCTTTAAGAAAACAACGATTATCCATGCATGTCATTAGAATATTTACGTGTATAAATAATCATGTATGAAATTTATAACTGAAGACCTTTGCGAACTTGACACACATTTAGAGGATGATTTGTAATAAAATGACCAAATTATAAATAACGTTTCAAATAAATTAAGGATTGCGGCTTCGCACATCTTAAAACATCCGCCTCAGCATATACCAACTAAGTATTGTACAGATATACCACTCATGGTAGTTGGTAGTGTGACGTATTAATAATGGATGCGGATCAAAATTGGAATTGGATTTCTATAATATACGTACTCACGCCAGTAAAACCAACTGAAAGCATCTAAATGTACGATACTGAAGCAGGCCACTGTTGAGCAACATGCTCGCAGCAACAAGTTCGCCTGTGCGTGGACAGGATGGTCAACATGTTGTAAGTTGTGACCTGCTGAAGATGTGTTGGCGAACATGATGCCGATCAAGTTGCCCAACATGTTACTTAGTTTGTGGCCTGTTGAAGATATTTTGACGAACATGCAGCTCAACATGTTACCGAACATGCTGCTCAAAATGTTACCCAACATGTTGCTCAACATGTTACCCAACATGTTGCCTAGTGAGTGGCCTGCTCTTTTTTGTTAAAAACAAATGAATTAAATAACTAAAAATAAGAGTAAGTTACTTTTAAAAAATCGTTTCACTCACACAACAGCATGAAACTAAGTAATGCATCGATTCTTAGGGATAATTGCTAGAACCGTCAAGTTCTATCTGGAACACCGATTTTAAAAATTCTATTTTTATCTATTTCTTGTGTATACAAGATTTGATTCTATTTTTACAATAAATATTTGGAATAGAATTTTTTGGTCTGCAGATACAGTTTGGAGGTTCACGTTCTTGTCTCAGATGTTCAATAGAAACTAGTATTAATTTTGTCTGATTGTAAATTCGGACAGATTTTTTTGGGGAAATCGAATACATTGGGCCCACATTTCGATGCTCACCATTGGCATCTCGGTTATTAGAAGACATAGAGCAACGATTAAACAGGGAATGTTTTGCAGAATTCAATGCTCGCAACAAATCTCATTTCAAATTTACCATAATTTTTTTTTAAATTTTAAGAAAATTTAAGAAAACCAAAATTTTACGATTTCAAAATTCCTCAATAACTCGATCACACCTGATGTGACCTCTTCTAAACTTTTACATTGTTCAGACACTTTTTTAAGGCAAAGTTTTTGAAGCAAACAGAAACCTCCGATTGTCATTTGTTTTCAAGTTATTAGAGCTAACTTTTGTTTTTCATATGGCACCCATATTAGGTTTTGGGTTAGTTAGATAGTCTTTAAAAAGAACTTTTCAACGATGTGTAACACACTCGAAAATTTTTTATTTTTAGGGGAGATATTGACAAACTTTGAATTTGAAATGAGATTTGTTGCGAGTATTGAATTCTGCAAAACATTCCCCATTTAACAGTTTCTCTATGTCTTCTAATATTCGAGATGCCAATGGTGAGCATCGAAATGTGGACACAGTGTATAAAATTCGTTTTGGATGGTTTTTTTAAAAAGTTTCGTCTAAGCGCTAATCTAAAATTCAAAACCAAATATTAATTCAGATGACCCGATTAAGTTTAATTTTTATAAAATGTACTATAAATATAAAATGCGCTTAGGTGGAGCTTTTTAAAATCTATCCAAATTCTTCAACAGATATTGAATTTCCCCAAAAAAAAACTTTCGAGTTTACAGTCAGACACAATTAATACCGTTATATTTTCACAAATTAAAACAGACCAGTGAGTGTTGTCTTGAGAAAAATACAACTCGTAAAAGTGTCGTAGTTAGACTTTTTCATAAACACAGCGAAGAAAAAAAAACAGAGCATCGTCTCCTAATGGAAAAAAAGGAAGAAGAACCGGAACTATTCTTAAATGTTATCGAGCTTATTTTACCGGGTGTCCTACAGAAAACGTCCCAAGACATAACTCTTTTATTTATAGACTAATTTTAAAAAATAAAAAGGCAAATAAAATGAGACTAAAAACACTATAAAATGTGGTCAATTAATTATTTCTTTTTAGTTACCTTCATGATCAACGTATCTGGTAGAGCTACTTTTTCTAAATTCAGTGATGTGTTTTGACCAGCAAACATGACATAAAATATTAATGAAAGAATTAAAAGTACAAAGTTTTCTTAATCTCGAACCGGACAAAAAGATGAAGGGAAACACACTCAACAGATTTTTCGCTATAGATTTATAGTTTCGTCAGGAGTGAAAAAAAAGTAAATAAACAAGTTGTCAAGAGAAACAAATCGTCAAGAGACTTACAATTTTCATTGGACAAAAACCAACTCCAAAGAAAGAATTAAGTGTGCAAATGTAAGTTGCTATAGGAAAAAATTTGAGTATTTAACAAGAAATTAACTTGTAGGCAAATATCTGGCAAACTATTAAAAATATCCCATGACGTTGTGTATACAAAATCGAAAAAAAAATTTGCATCAGATGCCTTGAAAAAGTCATCGGTTGCATTTAAAAAAAAGAGTTAATCATTGTTGGAAAGTACCAACTTCCGTTGATCCCCTGTAAGGTATACGGTTTATCTTTTATCAGAAAACTATTATTTCATTTCTGTGTTCAAGCAGAGAAAACCACATTTTCTAACATTTTTGAAATATTTCAATTTATTGTGACCACTGTAATCACCAAAATTTTTTGAAAAAATTGAATATCGTCAAAACAATATACTGGGTATCTCATAACCTACGGAGGAGATTAAACCGGTAGTTAGGAGAAATCAAATTAAAGCTTTTTCTAAAATAAAAATGGTAAAAATTCAATAACTAAAAAGTTACAAGAGTTTAAAGTGAAATTAAGTAATATTTTACATTTTAAATTCAAATTTGAGACGTTTATGATTTAACTAAAAACTGCTTTACAATAAACTATTTTCAAAAATGTAGTCACGTTAAAGTTACGGTTATTTCACTTTTTCTTTTAATGCAAAAAAACAGGTTTTCAAGTCGTTGTGCACCGCCTACTAATTAAAAACAAATCTAGGAAACGGACTGATATAGTCATTTTATGAATGATGATTTTGATAAATTTAGAGTTTATTTAATAATAAAGTTGCATTTTGTAAAATAATTTTTATTAATTAAGAAGCTATAGGTATAAATTAAAGAAGAAATTAAGAAAGTTAAACTGTTGTAACTTTCTTATTATTGAGTTTTCGTCAAAAGCGAATTAAGAAAAAAGCTTTATCTTGATGTCCTACAGCTGACCCTTCAAACTCCTCCGTGCGTTGTAAGACACCCGGTATTTTAGTCTCGATAATTTATGTGAATATTAAAGATGTAGAATTGAAAGGGACATCTAAAATGTAATAATACGCGAGGGGGGGGAGGGGGGGGTGTCATCTAGTAACGACATCCGCTAGAACCGGAAATAAGCAATGACTGATTTTATATTATTTGAATATTTCGTTATCAATTAATGCAAACCGTATGTCCACTTTGATTACGCACCATAGGAATTACAATGCATTTTTCTTTAATCGTAAATTCCTGCTTTCTTATCAAATTAATCATAAAGTAATAAACCACATAATACGCAGCTTTATGTTATGCATTAACTAAGACCATTTTTAGTATGTTTTTCAAATATACGTGCTTTCAAAATTAAAAAGAAAAATGTAATTAGCAGACATTCAATATTATAGTTTCGATCAAGCAGGGTAAACTTCTAGTTGTCATGCTTACTGAATTTCAAACTTAGGACCGTCTTCATAATCAGACTTTAAATTTAAAATTACTTTAACTTAAAAAAATACATTTGTTTCCCTATACTTAAAGCGACTTTAAATCAGAGCTTCCTTAAAGTCTGATTATGAAAATGGCCGTTCATTCACATTATTTATTTATTTATTTAAAAGATAATAAATACTACACCAAATTCTCAAATAATTCGCTGTTTACGCACAAGAAATATCCCAACTTGTTTTGCTAAAAAATTTCTATTAAAAAATATGTTCCCAATGGTAAAAACAAAAACAATAATTACTAATAGTTGATTTTTAAATGTTCTCAACATATTTTAAAACTTACATAAATCTAGGTACCGGATAGCCTGTGATTTTGCAAGTCAGCCAAGCAGTATCGTTACGTTTTACATAAACAACTTTCCATCCCTCAAACATTTCACCGTCTTTTTTCGGAGCTACATTGTTTGTAGGTTCTGAAATAAATCACTCAGTATCTATAAAGAAACTAACTAATAATCGGGCACTATCAAAAAGAAAATAGTTTTTCTCTCAAAATATTTTTTAAAGTGTTACTGATCGCGATTGCAAACGTAAGAAAACAATTGAGTCCGTTTTAACAGAAAGGCAGTGCAATTTTACTATTGTCCGATTGCATAACTTTCGAAAAACTTTTATCAGAGCTAGACTAGTGAAGTTACTTAAAAAGTATGTATTTCTAAAAGGAAACTTGCATATTTCAACAAGCAAGTCCCATCTTTTTCTTCGAAAATACATACACAGTGTTCACTACAGAAATTTCGCTTGTTACTAAAGTAATGATGTTGGTTAAAAAAGAAAAAAAGTTTCGTCTTTTAGACTTTCTTAAAGATACGTGGGCTGCTGGAAAATTTTCTGGAATCTAGTAGGTCTAGAATTGTTAGCGTTTATCAACTGTCATATTTGAAAAATTTGACGCTTTCGCCTATAATTCTATTGACAGTTCCTATCCAACTGAACTAGTTTTGTTTGTACAGCATTTGAGAAAAAGTAATTTTGTCTAAACATGAAAATCTCGCGTGAAAATTTTCGTGCTATGATTTTTTACGATTTCAAATGTGGTCTAACGCCGAAACAGTGCCTCGATCGGCTTCATTTGGCTTTTGGAGATGAAGCGCAATCAAAGAGCAGTGTTTATAATTGGTTTGCCGAATTCCAGCGTGGACGTACCTCTCTCAGCGACGAATTTCGTGAAGGTCATCCATCAACATCTATTGTTGCCACTAATGTAGATGCTGTGCTTGAAATGCTTGAGCGAGATCGACATGTGACATACCGTGAGATTCAAGCATCCTTACGCATTGACAAGAAAGCGATACACCAGATTTTGCATGATCATTTGAACGTACGAAAGCTTTGCTGTCGTTGGATCCCACACCATTTAACAGAAGTGCAAAAGCAGGGTCTTGTCAAATGGTGCGAAGAAATGCTCAAGAAATTCAATGGAGGTCGTTCAAATTTAGTTTATAACATCGTTACTGGTGACGAAACGTGGATCTATTCGTACGAGCCAGAAAATAAACAACAATCTACCGTTTGGGTATTTCAAAATCAACCAAAACCAACAAAAGTTGTCCGTTCATGCAGTGCTGCGAAGCAAATGATTGCTGGTTTCTTTGGTCTAACTGGAGATGTAGCAACCGTGGCTTTAGAGGAACGAAAAACCGTGAATGCTGATTGGTATACTACAATTTGTTTGCCGGAAGTCATCGATCAAATAAGAAGAAACAATCGAAATCGACGAATTATTCTCCATCATGACAACGCCAGCTCTCACTCAGTCCGTCAAACAGTTGATTTTTTCTCGTCAACGTCAAAGGCGAATACTTCGAAAAACAATGATACCGTTTATCAAATTTCATATGCGTTTTTTCATACCGTTTCCAGAAACTTTTCCAGCAGCCCAAGTATGTCACCAGATTTAAGATATTCTTTACAGCTTCTGCGCAGTTTGGGAAAAACTGAAAACTGCCGAATTTCTATTTGTTTAATATCCCCTTTATTTGTTATTAGAATAAGTTAAAATAAGAAACGTCTACATTTTCCTTTCACCGAAATCGTTTGTCATGTTACAGTCAAATCAACCGAACCTCTTCGGCTACAGCGCCTTCACTTTGGTGTGCCTGTGACGTAGCAACGTCGTTTTGTCTTCCGGAAAAGATCTTTATACATCGTTTAAAATGTTAGCTTCTTATTTGTCTTTTGCTACTTCTGACGTCATATTTTCACGATTGCCGTCTTGATCCGTTAAAGCAATTGAGGAAATATACTTTGGTCGGCTATCATTTCCCCATTACCACCAGCGACACGTTCGAAGAAAGTTGTGTATCATCATTGCTATTAGTGATTGCAACACTTCAATTAAACGATTTATCTGGAAGTTAAGTGGCTCAATGAGTCTTCTGTTTTAAATTGCATTTTAATCCCACACGAACTGTTGAATTTAGACAGGTATGTTTAACCGATAATTAACTGCGCTATGTGACGTTTTCTCTTTCTCTTTCGTTAGATTCGTTTTACGGGGCGCCTGTTTAACTGAAGCGTTTCTTTTAAATTGGGAGTTTAGTGAAGTTGACTGGACCCCTCCTTGCCTAATTTATCTAAACGTTGGTTTCTCCGTACTTGCTGTGACATCCGAGTGTGGCCGATCTTCGTTGCCGAAGCAAAAAAGGCAAGCGGAATACGTACTGCGAATTAGGAAGAGCATCGCGGACAGCTACCGCCCTCTACCGACGAACCTTTTAACCCCGGGACAGAATAATAGCTACGCATAACCTGTAACGTATGCTTTCTCGTTTCTAATTACTGCTAAATCCCATTAATAATACTGCTCCTGCTCAGATTAACATGAGTTTACTATTACAAATTTAGCTTCAAAATCTTTTAAGTATAATATTCTTAGATCACTGCACAAAAGCCGAAAATATTTTTTTACACCTATTAATTCACATCAGCATTTTTGTTTTTTTCATGCATCCACTCCAATCAAAACTGACTTGTAAAAAAATAGATACTTTTTTAATTACGTTCTATAGCAAACTAGATTGAGTAAAGTTCCAAACCGTAACATAACCTAAAAAAACTTCAATATGGGTGTCATTTAAAATAAAATAATTATTGAATATTGTTTTTTGTAAATTATGACAGCTACGTTGATTTTAAGTGTGTTAAAATTTATATGCTTCTTATTTTACCCATTCCGATACCAGATAAGGGAGATATTAAACAAATAAAACTGTAAGGAATATTTTTAATCTGGTGACATCTTTGACGAAGCCTAAAAAGCGCAACTTTCCCCACTTAACTGACAACTTGTAACTTTAATAATAAGCGAGATGCAGTGGTGGACAACTTATTTTAAACAATCTGTATAATTTAACACTTTAAAATTGTAGCGTTTGAACAAATCTAACGCTTGCATAACGTCGCAATTTAAAATTTTAAAAGTAATCACAATTAATATACAGGCTGTCCCACTTAAGGCGGATTCTTTCATACCTCTCTAGTTATTAATTTTACGAAAAAATGTTTCAAATGAAAGTTTTACAGGATCATATGGAGCGTATTTTAAAATTAGGTTGACATATACAGAGTGTTCCGTTTAGCATGGGCGTTAGGTCACTTCGTTATTTTAAATGGAACACCCTAAATATTTTTACATTTTCGGGTTCTGGATTGAATTTTAATGTAACCTTGTATACCATACATAGGGTTTAATCTAAACCGTTTTCGCGTTATTCAACTTTTTAAAAAAAATTATCGCTCTTGCAGTACCTCAAACAAACGCAAATATCTTCCGAACAAATGACGTTAGGGACTTGTGGGTTTTTGCAAAAGTTTCGTCTTAAGAAAACGTGATAGGTACGGATTTTACTCTTGTCATGGATATCCAAGCTAATAAACCGTAAGAAGAAACTTCTATTGTTGTGGATAGATACATGTGGAGACAACAAGACGTATTTCAGCAGTTGAAACATTTTTTTAACGAATAAGTGGATTCGTGGAGGAGGACCAGTCAGTTGACCTGCTCAGTATCTTCATTTGACCGCATTTTAGGGTTTCATGAAACAGCGAATTCGTTTAAAAATGTTCCGACTGCTGGAGCACGTCTTGCTGTGTCCACATCCATCTATCCACAGCAATAGAAATTTCTCCTTAGGATTTATTAGCTTGGATATCAATGACAAGAGTAAAATCTGTACCTATCATGTTTTCTTAAGAAAGAGACCTTCTTTAAGATTAATTTGAACATTTTGAATGTCTCGTAATACTTAATAATCTTAGGGAAAGATAAATAAACAATTTGTTTGCTGTGTAACCATAGCAACTAACATAAAGGTCTCAATATTTCGTGTATTTTTAAGAACCGTAAAAAGAATTTTAATACTGAAAAACTATTAACGACAGATATCGACAACCCTATATCATTGAAAAGAGAATTAAATAGCACATCTAATAATCGGATAAAAGTTATATGACATTCCATTTAAAAAAAATAGTTATCGTAGTTTGAATATTCTCAAATTTATTAATTTTTTGTTATGAACTTATGTTGCCAGAATTTTTTCTTTACAGAGTAACTGAAAAAGCGTTTCAAGACGAAACTTTTGCAAAAAACCACAAGTCCCTAACGTCATTTGTTCGGAAGATATTTGCATTTGTTTGAGGTACTGCAAGAGGGATATATTTTTTTAAAAAGTTGAATAACGCAAAAACGGTTTAGATTAATCCCTATGTATGGTATACAAGGTCACATTAAAATTCAATCCAGAACCCGAAAATGTAAAAATATTTAGGGTGTTCCATTTAAAATAACAAAATGATCTAACTCTCAGGCTAAACGGGATACTCTGTACACGTCAAACTAATTTTAAAATATGTTCCAAACGATCCTGTGAAACTTTCGTTTGAAACATTTTTTCGTAAAATTAATAACTAGAGAGGTACGAAAGAATATGCCTTAAGTGGGACACCCTGTATATCACAAAAAAGATTAGCAATCGAACAAGAGCAAACACATTTGGACCGTCTTCTTGTTAAATAAAAATATTTGTTGGTGTTGTGACGGTAACTTCCACTTACATAAATCTAGGAACTGGGTAACCAGTAACTTGACAAGTCAACCAGGCCGTACCGGACTGTACCACATTCAAAACTCTCCAGCCACCAAACTCGGCACCCAGTTTTTTTGGTGGTACATTATTTGTCGGTTCTAAATAAATTAAATGGAATTACGAATGAATGCGTTTTAAAAGACCTTCTTTTTTTAACTGGGCTAAGGTGAATGCTTCTTGAAATATGCGACGTACCTGTATCATGAAGGGCAAGTCATTCCCATTCCAATAATTTAAAGTAATGAAAAGGTAAGGTAAGTGAAAAATCATGTACCTATTTACTTACATACAAACTCGAGCACGACTTTAAATAAAATGGAGTATTTACGTTCGAGCTTACCTGTAAAGTGGAACAGGATATCCGATAACGGGGCACATTAAGTAAACAATCTCTCTACTGGGCGTTACAATTAAAGTGAACCTAATTTTCTGATCCACAGCTTTGGGGGCGACGTTATTTGTAGGTTCTGCAAAGAAGTAGCAAGAAGTTGAAAACAGCTACACTTTTCATTGTAAAGCCCAGAAATGATTCGATATGTAAAAGCACCTGTATAAAGGAACAGGATATCCGACAACGTCGCAAGTCATAAAGACAGTTGTGTTAACGGGCAAGGGCAAAAGTTTTCCACCCTCGTATTTAAGTCCGGGTAATTTAGGAGGTACATTTCCAGTTGGTTCTAGAAAAAAATAGAAGCTGGGGTTACCTACCTAAACAAAGGGACGGGGTAACCAACCACCGGGCACATTAAAAATATAGTGTCATTTCTACTCGAAGAAATTAGTGTGAATCCAATTTTTTTATCAAGCGCTTTCGGAGGTATGTTATTGGTGGGTTCTGGAAAGGAAATGGCCGTCACTAAAATCACTTTTGCAAAAGCTTATTTATAATAATGGCCGCGCGAATTCCTGATTATCAAAAAAATGCCCAATTCAGATTAAGAAATTACCTGTAAAGGGGAGCAGGAAAGCCAACAACATCACACGTTAAAATAGTCACTGCTCCTTTCGCGAACATTTCTATTTTACCGCCGTCATATTTCTTCCCCGGCAATTTCGGAGCTATTTTTCCAGTAGGTTCTAACAAAGCAACAAACAGACAGAATTTGAAACATACCTGTATAATGGAACAGGGTACCCTACTACTTGACACATCAAATACAACGTGTCACTTATTCGAGCAAACAACTTAGCGAAGCCGTATTTAGTCTCTAAAGCTTTAGGGGCGATGTTATTGGTGGGCTCTGGAAAAGCAGAGGACAGGAATAAATGAAACCAATTCGGCTAATACTAGTAAGCCCAAAATGCCTCCTGATTTTAATTAATGGTCTACCTGAATAATGGAGGCGGAAATCCCTGAGCTGCGCAAATCAACAACACCAAATGACCAAATGGAACGGACTTTTTCAAACGTTCAACATCGTCGCCTTTTACTTTTGGCGCCACGCTCGTTACTGGTTCTACAAATATGGTTGCCTTAATACAAAAAGAATCAACATTTTGGGTACCCTTGCTTAGTGTACTGGTAAATGAGTAGGTAACAAACATGCATGTTTACATACCTAAATAATGGCGGAGGATGAGATTGTGCCTCACAAGGCAAAACCATTGTTTTATTAAACAATGCACTGATTGCCCCTAATTTAGATTTTGGTGGCAATCTCGGTGGTGTGTAACCAATGGGTTCTAAGCAAACAAAATCAAGTATAAAACAACCATGCATACCTAAAAAGAGGTGCAGGGTACGCTTGAGCTTGA
Organism: Prosopocoilus inquinatus; assembly: GCA_036172665.1. Classification (NCBI taxonomy): domain Eukaryota; kingdom Metazoa; phylum Arthropoda; class Insecta; order Coleoptera; family Lucanidae; genus Prosopocoilus; species Prosopocoilus inquinatus. Next base: position 52,681,094 of record CM069870.1, read on the forward strand.
CAGAGTAAGCCAAAACTGCTTCTGACGGTTCGAGTATAAGAGCTACTAGTCGCGTCGTTTTGAAATGACGGGGCTTTGAACCCAACTGGTTCTACATGATAAAAAAACAAATTTTTTAATGTACATTGTACCTGAACAAGGGAACGGGCAGAGCTTGAGCGGGGCACAACAAAGCAAAACTTGAACCGAAGCGTGTGTCATAAGAGAACGTTTTGGATGCAGAGGAAAAGGTCGGTGCTTTCGTTCCAACGGGCTCTAAATTTGGAAGAACAGTGTTAAAATCTTTTAAATTAGTCTAAGCGAGAAAATACTGAATGTTGGAAATAAACAAGTCAAAAAATTGATCATCGGTGCGCGAGGCAAGAAAAAACGTAAGGAAATTACGTACCTGAATAACGGCGGAGGATGAGACTGTGCGTCACAAGGTAAAACTAAGGGCTTATTTAAAAGTCCACCGATTGCATCCAACTTTGATTTCGGGGGTAGCCTCGGGGGTGTGTAACCAATTGGTTCTAAGCAATAAAATTCCATGTTAATTTGGAATGGCATACCAACCTAAATATGGGTACCGGGTACGCTTGGGCTTGACACAATAAACCGAAACTGCTTCCGATGATTCGAGTGTAAGAAATACTGGTCGCGTCGGTTTGAAATGAAGGCGCTTTAAACCCGATTGGTTCCGACAAAAATAAGAAAGAGATAGATAAAATCTTCGTACCTGAATAAGGGGATAGGTAACGCCTGAGCGGGGCACAGCAAAGCAAAGCTTGTACCAAATCGTCTGTCATAAGAGAAGCTTTTGGAATCGGAGGAAAAAGATGGTGCTTTCAATCCAACAGGTTCTAAATTAAAGTAAACACAACTTGAAAATTCAGCTGATTAATTAAACTAGCTGAATGTTGGAAACGAATACACGAACGGAATAAAAGTTGAAGGCACGTACGTGAAACTAACAAATTATTTTTTTTTAAACAATTTATTTTACGGAAAGGAAAAAGAAAGCAGCTGTAAAAATAAAAATGCAGTTACCTGGTTGACGATGGAAGGAGTTGTTTAGTGCTACCTATGGTGTTAATAAAAAATAGCAAACGGTGAAAATAAAATTACCTGAATGATGGTAAAGGCATGGCTTGTGCAGGGCAAAGCAAAGCAAAGCTCTGACTCTGCATTCTTTCATAGCCCATGCTTTTCAGATCATTTGTGAATGACGGGGCTCTGCTGCCGACAGGCTCTGTAAAGAAAATGTTGCTTTTACACCATGCAAAATGCATCCTCGTTTCCGACTGGTTCATGAAAATAACTTAGAAAAAAAGTTTTACTTAAAAATTGTAAAGGAATAGTACCTGAAGTTGCTCAAAAGTAAAAAAAAAAGATGAGTGGTTGTGATGCTTAGGAACGTTTCCATGGTTAGGCAATACAAGAAGCTTTCTAACTGAATTAATTTTTCAGTTTTTCCTCATTTCATAAATATAAATAACAGACGTGTCTACAAACTTTAGTGTTATTTTAATTTTTACATGAATTAAATGGAAAAAATAGGCAAACCTATGTACTCAGCAGTTTGTATGGTTGCCTGCACTACAGGCGGTACGAATAAATTTTTGTCAAGTAACACAAGTTTTCACCAGTGACCGAGCTTACGCAATTTTCTTAATTTTGGAATTTTTTCAACAATTTCCTAATTCTTTCTGATTTCAAAAAGACAAGAGATGTACAAACATTACTGCATTAACGGAGAAAATTATTGAATTACCTCTAGAAACTGTAAGCAGTTAGTTTTAATGACACGCATGTTCATTTAAAAAAATAATAAATGTGACTTGTGAAATGCAAGAAGCCTTGGTGTAGGCAACCCGACAAACACAGTCGTTTGTATGGTTGCCGTTACCAGTAAAGGATCGACAAAAAAATTTTATTTATGTTAAGATGTGATAAACTTTTTCATGATTCTCTGAGGTCATACAATTTTTCTAATTTTTTTTTTAAATATTCAAATCAGAAAATTCGAAACCCCCTGATATCAACAAGATGATGTTCCATTACATTTTACGATGAGTTTTCTTAAAACAATATTTCCGGAACGATACCCAGAGTAAGGATAGGATTTGAATAAATTCACGCCATCATTTCAGTAGCGCCATAAAAATGCATCATCGAACAGGCACATTGTGTAATGGGACGGTGAAAATAATTTACGGCGTTCTTACTATATGATGCAATGTCGCGATATATTCCGACGGTCGAGGTCAACTAATTACTCTGAAAATCCTTACACATTTAAACAAGAAGAGTTGATTGCATATCTGTAATTTTTTATTGCGGCAATATTGCTCTGATTTTTGTTATACTGAGTAACACCATTGCTGTAGCGGCGTTGTCTCCGCAGCCCTCGCGGCCATGAGTCAATAACCTTGACCAGTCAGAAGTCATTTCAACATTTAAAAATCACTTAATTTCTTACAGATTTCACGAAATTATGAAGTTTATCGTACACCAAATTTGCGCCATTTTAAATAGCGGCTTGACTCGACGTCTGAGCGCACCTTAATAGAGGAGTGAAATATTTTAAAGATCAAGATTAAGGTAAGAAAAAATATCTACTTTCGTTTACGAAAGATTGTAAAGGGGCTGACGAATCACCCTATATCATTTACTTTTTATTGCTCGCAATTAATTTTTTATTGACGTTGACAACGTAGTACAGAACAATGAAACACAGGCCGATAAATTAATCTGCAAGTTCTGATTCAAGCATGTGTGTAACACAATATCGTCGCTATGAAGATACATACGCGAGTTAACCAAAGATATTAAATTGCATGAAACTGAAAACCAAGTTGTAATATGAGCAGTGCGTGAAAGTTACGTTTCTAGTTCTAATTCGAAGAATTGCAACGGTCAGTCAAACATATTCGTGACAAGTACACATACAGGGTGATCCAGATTTAATTTTAACTTTTTCGGGAATTCATTCAAAGAAATTACATACAGGGAAGGGCAAAAGTACGGACCGGCTTAATATTTCAAAAATTGTTTAACGTATCTATTTGAAATTTGTTGTGTGATTTACAGTTAGTAAGAGCTATATAATCAATTTGTTTCAATTGTTTATCTGCTCTTGTTTCTGAGATACACCTCCTTGATTTTTTTAAATGACAACCTGCTGATTTCTTTCCTTTATTATTTAATAGTTCGTTCAATTCTCTAAACGATCACATAAAAATATTAATCTATTACATAAGAAAATTTTCGAGAAAATAACGTTTGAATGAAAAAGTTAGAAAAAAAATGTTTATTGGTTGATATTCAGCAAAAATACCAGTAACAAAAAAACTAGAAGGCCATAAGATTATGGGCTGTTTTTAAGATAGAAGCAAAGAAAATTTTAATCAAAGTTGCTTTAAAAACATGAAAACAAATACGGGAAAAGACAAAAGTATGAAACCGGTTTAATATTTCGAAAACTGTTTGACGTATCTATTTGAAATTTGGTGGGTGCTTTAGAGCCAATAAGACTTACAGTACCAATTTGTTTCAATTGTTTATCTGCTATTGTTTTTGAGATCCAACGCCAACTTGATTTTTTTTAAATCACATCCTGCTGAGTTTTTTCCTTTATTGAATAGTTCGTTCAATTCTCTAAAAACCTCATAAAAATATTTGTCTATTACATGAGAAAATTTTCGAGAAAAGTGCGTTCGAATGAAAAACTTAGAAGAAATGGTTTATTGGTTGGTATTCGACAAAAATACTAGTTTTAACAAAAAAAACTAAAGGGCCACAAGATTATGGGCTGTTTTTAAGGGAACTTAAATAAAAGTTAAAAAACTTTAAAAACATGAAAGCCTTAAAAACATGAAAACAAAATACCGAATATCAACGTAATCAATTTTTTCTAATTTTTTCATTCAAACGTTTTTTTCTCGAAAATTTTCTTATGCAATAGATAAATATTTTTATATGGTTATTTAGAGGATTAAACAAACTATTAAATAAAGGAAGAAAATTAGCAGGTTGTTATTTAAAGAAAATGAAGTAGGCGTTGTATCTCAGAAACAAGAGCAGATAAACAATTGAAACAAATTGATATTATAGGTCTTATTGACTCTAAACAGTGTTGCCAGAGGTTGTGATTTATCACCAGATCAGGAGACTTTTGTTATTCGTTAATAACCTGGTGATTATTTTCAAAAATTCGGGATTATCTGGTACTTTTTCATAAAATATAAATAAGTGGAAAGGTATAACATCTGTCAACAATGTCAACCGTCAGTGTTTTTCCCGCCAGTTTTAAAATATTTGTAAGAAGGCACTTTTTATTTGTAAATTGTAATCTCTTTTGTACAAATTCATATATTTTTAGTTGTGTTAGAATTAGAAAATTTAAACGCAGACGACATTTTACAATCGAAAGTAAAAAAGTACTCCCAATAGGTAATTACAGTTTCCTGTATTTTTTTTAAACTACAGTTTCCTGTAATTTTTTAAACGCTATATCAAAGGTGACACTTAAAAAAACTCTAGGCTCTCAGATTTGACAAGTTTAGAAATTTTGTAAAATCTGTGAAATCAATCGCATTTAAATAATACCATTTTGAGAAAGAAAAACTACAGAAAACTGTAATTGTATGCTTTAGATTTTTGCTTTCGACCATACATTCGCCTAGAGCTAATTAGGAAAAGCATTTCATGCCTTTGTTTTTTTTATCGTGAATTAACGTCAAAAATTTAAATGAACGACAAATTAGAACAAAAAAATATACTGGTGAGTTTCAATTGGTAACTGGTGACTTAAATTTTGATCGCCTGACCCCTGACACTGACTCTAAATCACACACCAAATTTCAAATAGATACGTTTTCGAATTATTAAGCCGGTTCCATACTTTTGCCCTTCCCTGTATACGAAGTCTATGGACCGAGTGATTTTTTTTAAATAGGAGTTATTTATAATCGACCGTGATTTTTTTTAACGAAGACTAATTCAAGCAAAACCTAGCTTGGACCAATAGCATCACAACAACAATATGGTGTCTTAAATGTAACCGATTTCCAGAAAAAATATTGAATTTAAAAAATACAACTTAAAACAATCAAGTGCGTCTGAAGTTTCCTCTTTCTCCAAATCATTAAAAGTTCCTCCGCTTGCTTAAAATTGCTTTCACTTGTTCAGTCTACTCCAACACTATCAAATTTTACACATTCAATTTAAAATGAAAAAATATTTCCAGGATAGCACTTCTACATATTTATAAAAAGATTTCAATTTCAGTTTTTTGTAATCAATTAAAAAATTAATTTTAAAATACAGTACAAACAAATTGAAAAAACAATCAAAGCGAAATATTTTCTTTTACTAATAATTATTTTAACATTAGGTAGTTAACTTTTGGAATATTTCAAACAAAACTTAAATTCCTCACATTTATTAAAAAAAAAAAAATTCCTTTCATCGCGTACATGCCAAAAATTCTTCCAAAGAAGGAAAGTCCCTTTAAACCCTCGGGACTACTGGTGAAATTTCGCTCCAACGTTTCATGCGCGACAGTAATACCAATGTTGTAAGTCAAAAATTACAAACATGAGACCACATTAAATTCAAACGACTGTCAATCATTTATGATCGCTCGGTTAAGTTATATCGTTCAATGACGCATGATACTAGTCAAACTCGCCTCAGGGCAAGCAATATTAATAATCATAAGAAAATTATGTCAATTCGTGAAAAAATTAAGGCACTCGATGTCTGTCTAAAGACACAGGTACTGCCAACATATATTTTTGATATGCGACAGTCAGTATTTGACCTTGAACAAATCAGTTGTCAAAATGACAAACTGGAATATTATATGTAAATCAAGACGAAAAATAACGCAAAATAGTTTCAATTTCCATTTTATTGAGACAAAGTATATGTTTATAACAAAACCAAGCGACTACGAGGCGATGTGACATAATAAATGGGAAAATTCTGCTTATCAAGTATCTTTTTTGTCAGGTTTTACCTACGGTTTTTTGGACTGGGTCCTAAACCTCATTTTTATCTTAAATGCTTATGGAATTGTCTATATTCAATTATTTTCCCATTATCCAGAACCTAATAGCTTACCCATGAAATTTGATGGAAAATTACAATCAGTCCACAATTTTTAATTTCAAAGTTAACAGCTAAATTATTGAAACTTCTGTTTATATGGTCAATTGTTTAAAGATTTATGCCTTGAACAGTTTCGGGATTTAAGTAAACTTTAATATTTTACCTGGAAAGCTTTTAATACACTCACGTATGCTTTTTGGTTACTTTTTCGGTTTGTTGTGTCATCTTCGCACCGTTAATGTCTAGATTTATTGTAAAATTATTCCTTGTTTATTATAAACTTATTATTGTCGTCAATAAAATAGAAATTAAAATAATTTGCGTCTGATTTACATAAAATACTCAGTTTGTCATTTTTGACAACCCACTTGTTCAAGGTCAAATACCCATTGTCAAGTGTCAAAACCATATGATGGCAGTACCTGTGTTCTTAGACAGAGATCGAGTACCTTAGAAAAAATCACAAAGCGGCTGACACCTAACGGAAGTTTTGTGAATGACTGTATAATAAGGAAAACATTGGAATGTCATTTGGTTAACCTATAAAAAACATTAAATTGAAATGTCTTTTTGTGACGCTTCAATACTTTTAGCATAACGTACTCACAATAATAAAACCAACGAAAACATCGATGTGTAGAATCGGTTATACTAAATGGTGTTGAATAATATTAATGACGTCTTTCCGTCTCTCTTTTGCGCTTTCGATTGGAGTGCACTGAGTGTATCTTCATCTCGTTTTAACCTAATGGAATAAAAAGAGATGAAGATACACAGAGTGCACCCCAATCAAAAAAGCTGTTAGTTTTGCTTATCAAAAGCACTATCTATCGATTACTGATTTTTGCGAATAATATGATAAACTGAGCCCTTGACAAAGAGAGTGTTCAAAGTGATGGTTGTTGCGATCGTCGAATTGCAACTCAGCGCCGAAAATTGTCTCTCAAGCAAGACCAAGTTATGAACCAATATTATATCATCAACAAGAAACTTCAAAATACAGTTGATTCTAGATTTTACAAATGTTAAGTCCGTACAGTTAATTTCAATGTCAAAATCAATATCAATAATCTAATGGACCAATTGAAACAAGTCGCCTTGGCAAAAAGGTTTGCGGGTTCGCAAATTTCGTATCTAACAACAGCTTTCACTAACCGTAACGCAATGACTGAAGTGTCTTGATTTTTAGTCAACTACATCTCAAAAATTACGAAGCACATACGTGGGCTGCTGGAAAATTTTTTGGAATCTAGTAGGTCTAGAATTGTTAGCGTTTATCAACTGTCATATTTGGCGTTTCTCGCATATAATTCTATTGACAGTTCCTATCCAAGTGAACTAGTTTTGTTTGTACAGCATTTGAGAAAAAGTAATTTTGTGTAAACATGGAAATTTCGCGTGAAAATTTTCGTGCCATGATTTCTTACGATTTCAAATGTGGTCTAACGCCGAAACAAGGCCTCGATCGGCTTCATTTGGTTTTTGGAGATGAAGCATCATCAAAGAGCAGTGTTTATAATTGGTTTGCCGAATTCCAGCGTGGACGTACCTCTATCAATGACGAATTTGGATCTATTCATACGAGCCAGAAAGTAAACAACAATCTACCGTTTGGGTATTTCAAAATGAACTAAAACCAACAAAAGTTGTCCGTTCACGCAGTGCTGCGAAGCAATTGATTGCTGGTTTATCCGGTTTAACTGGACATGTAGCAACCGTGGCTTTAGAGGATCGAAAAACCGCGAATGCTGATTGGTATACGACAATTTGTTTGCCGGAAGTCATCGATCAAATAAGAAGAAGCAATCGAAATCGACGAATTAGTCTCCCATCATGACAACGCCAGCTCTCACTCAGCCCGTCAAACAATTGATTTTTTGTCCAACAAAAATGTTGAATTAATGACTTATTGTCCATATTCACCTGATTTATCACCTAATGATTTCTTTTTGTTCTCAAATATCAAAAATAAAATGCGTGGTGAGCGATTTTCGTCGGCTGAAGCAGCGGTTGAAACATTCCGGACGCTGGTTTCTGAGGTACCATCTTTAGAGTGGAAACTTGCTTTAGAAATTGGTTCAAGCGTATGCAAAAGTGTATTGACGTTAAAGGCGAATACTTCGAAAAACAATGATACCGTTTACCAAATTTCATATGCGTTTTTTCATACCGTTTCCAGAAACTTTTCCAGCAGCCCACGTACATACATTTGCATGTAATCTATAATATTGAAATGACTTATTAACTTGATTTTGGTGTTATAATAGCGGATCACCCTATACCTATCAAGAAAAGTAGCTTTCAATTTTTGTACCTGAATGAAGGTAACGGTAGAGCTTGTGCGGGCGGGGCACAATAAAGCGAAACTAAGTCCTTGATTCCTAGTGTAGCCCATCATTGTTAAATCATTTGTGAAAGTCGGGGACTTGCTTCCAATGGGTTCTAATTAATAAAAAAAAAAAAGCAAAAGAAAAAATTATTTTCTACTTGCACGTACCTAAATTTCGGAATCGGTAACCCTTGCGCTTGGCACAGTAGTGCAAAACTAGTTCCTGAAGTTCTTAAGAACGCGTTTATTAAATTGTCGGTTGAGAAAACAGGTGCTTTCACGCCGACTGGTTCTAAATTATTATTAAAGAAAACCCACATTAATATTTAAATGTAATAAAATACCTAAACCGTGGGACGGGAAACCCTTGCGCTTGACAGAAGATCGCAAAACTGGAACTAACGCTTCTTTCTACGTATTTGAGTTTTGAATCTGCCAATAATTTTGGAGCTCGGGCTTCAACAGGTTCTAATCAAAATAAAACCTGTCAATTAATTAATTGGATTGAATTCTAAATTGTGAGATAGAAAACCCTTGCTTAATTTACTGAATTTTGTTCCGTGCGTTACCTGAAGGATGGCATAGGAAATCCTTGAGCTTGACACAGCAGATTCAAACCATGTCCCGTAGATTTTTCGATAGTTGTACTTTTAACATCCGAAATCAAACGAGGCTCTCTCAACCCAACTGGCTCTAATCGAAAACTATTTCAGAAACTTAGTTGTTATTCAAACTGACCAAATAAAGACAGAGCATCCTTGCTTTTTTCACGAGAAACCGCGAATTAAGAAAAAAGTTTTCAAATTAATAAGTAGGTATATTTACCTAAACAGCGGTGCAGGAAATCCCTGAGCCTGACACAAAACTGCAAGTGCTTCCTTCGACTTTCTTACAAACCAAGTCAATTTTGCGTCGGTTATTAGCGTGGGAGGTCTAGTACCGAGTGGTTCTATGAAGAAAATAAAAAAAAAGTACCTCGACTTCTTTGGCCGCCGCATCCAAAAGCAGAAATGAGAAAAAAAAATGTACCTGAAAAGTGGCGCTGGGAACCCTTGCGCTTGGCACATCAACGCAATATTTTGGCCGGATTTTTCTTCGAAAGTGGTCGATTTAGCATTGGTTGATAATTTTGGTATTCGACTACCAACTGGTTCTGAGCATGTAAGAACAAGGGAAATAGTGTTACTAACCTAAAATTAGGGACGGGGTAACCTTGCGCTGGGCATAGTAAAGCCAACATGGAATTCGATTTATAATCGACAACATCATACTTCGATTTGGAAGATACTTTCGGCTTGGTACTGCTAATAGGTTCTACGTAATTGAAAAAAAAAGGTAACTTGTTCAATTATGAAATAGTATAGTTGAGCGGCAGGGTACCCTTACTATTGCAAACTTACGTCTCTTTACAACTAAAGAAAATTACAGTACCTTTGTGAAGGAACAGGAAAAGCTTGGGCTGGACACAGGAGCGTCACGCTTTTTGTTACGACTACCTCGAACGAATTCAACCTATCCATTGTGGGAAATTTGGGTTTTACGCTGCCGACGGGTTCTAAATAATTACCATTTACGTATGAGCTTATTTCTAACAAATTTGGAATGTGGTACCCTACTTTGCTTCAAGTTACCTTTGAGATGGAACGGGAAACGCTTGCGCTGGACATAAAAGGGTGACGCTTTTCGAAACCGAGGCCTCAAAAGCGCGCATTGTATCCATGGTTGGAAATTTGGGCTTTACACTTCCAATCGGTTCTAAATTCAAAATAATAACGTGAGTAAGAAATTTGGAGAATCAAAAATGTCAGGTATGTGAGTAAGGTACCCCGCAATTTTAAATACCCTCAACGAAACTACAGGTACTTTTAAGAAAAAAAAAAAAAGAAGCGGAAAAGTAATATTGAAGGTACCTTTTCAAGGGAACGGGGAAGGCTTGCGCTGGGCAGAGTAAGAAAACCGTTTCTCTGGTGGTCGCCTCTGTAGCTCGTAATCGTTCCATAACCGACAATTTTGGTTTAACGGTACCAACGGGTTCTAGAATTAGTATTACAGAAAAATAATAAGTGACGAAAAGCACTACGCATGTTAAGATTGAGATTAAAAAGTTGTGACCCTGCCTCCGAAAATATATAAAATCGAATTCTTAAAAATGAATTTATTAAAAGAGATTTAATCAAATTGAATTAAAGTAGGAACGCTGACTAAAATGGCAGATAATTTTTGCCACCATCGAAATTCGAACTCTATTCCTTCTAGTTGCAAACCATTCGCTTTACCATTTAAACTATGGCCATCCGACATTCGAATGCCTTTCATCTAAAGGCTTGTCGTCTTACCTGTGGTTACACTGGATGCATGTTCTGGCGAGTAATAATAAGTGGTAGTAAGTATTCATGAAGAGTCGGACGAACGATTTAAATGCATACATTTAACTATAACGAAAGCTTCCGTATGGTTAAGTGTATTTAAATCGTTTGTCCGACTTACACGTGTATGTCCTACCACTTAGTTATCAGAGTACGCATCCACTGTAACCGTAGCCTAAGACTAAAGATCTTCGAATTTGAAAGTATATTTTAAATGATAAAAGTGTCTGGAGTGAGACCAAAAGGGCTCGAGTTCGAACCTTGATTATGACCAAATTTTCTTTGGCGTTCTTACTTTAAATTAGTTTGATTTATACTGTTGACTGTTCAGTTATTTACTCCTTCCTTTATACCTATTTACTTTTCACTCTTGGTTATACAATAGTTTTTATTTTTGAAGTACTGTACTATTACTGGTTTTTCATTAACGACTCGAAACTGGCTCCACCCAGTCATGGTCCTCTACCATACCCACACCTGATATACTTAGAGTGTAACTAAGAGAGTGGCGAATAAGCTGTAATATACGTTATACTTTTACATTATTTTAGACATTTCAGAGATTGCCAGAAAAACGTTCAAAAAATTCTAAATACAACTTTGTGAAGTCAATTCTCTGTAGATATACAGTCGGGGACGAAATTGTGGGTACGACATTTATTTTGCTGGTTACTTCCCGCAAACGTTTATCCCTTTATACCTGCAGCATTCATAAATCGACAACAGCGTCTAAAACTGTGCAAATAACATTTATTGGGCATTATTTCTTAAATGAATAATCCCCTAATGGTGGGGTTTGTTTTGTTTATTTTATAGATGTTTTTAGTTGGACAAAATTATGGGTACAACGATGCAGCTTTAGTTTTATCAGAACTATTCTAGCGTGCACACAATATTAGTGGATTAATCTGAAAAACAGCATTTTTATTGAGTTAATAATTAATAGTGAAATGTCCTAAGAAAGTTCGTTTTTAAACTAAAAATTTCTCATGACTCCCAGAAAAGAAATCGCTTTGGAAATTCGTAAACGTATTGTCGAAGACCGAAAAGTGGGCATAAATTACGGACAATTAGCAAAAAAGTATAAAGTATCAAAAAACGCTGTTGTTCGTGTTTGTAAAAAATTTGAAGCCACTAATAGTACTGAAAATATCGCGGGTCGAGGGCGAAAAAGAAAATCCACACCAAGAGACTATGCCCGAATTGTGCGGGAAGTGAGAAAAAATCCTAGTGCAAGTGCTCGCCAAGTGAGGGAAAGTGTCAATATAAACGTTTCTACTAAAACAATTAAAAGAAGGATTAAGGAGGCCGGCCTTCAAAGTTTTTTAAAAAGAAAGAAACCATTCATTAGTGAACGAAATAAGAAAAAAACGATTAGCATTTGCAAAACAATATGTAAATAAACCCCCAGCCTATTGGGAAAAAGTGGTGTGGTCGAATGAAAGTAAATTTGAACTTTTTGGGTCAAAACGAAGAGGTAGAGTATGGAGGCAAGCAGGAGAAGCCTTACGTTCTAAAAGGGTAGAAGCTACAGTTAAACATGGAGGCGTCAATGTTCTTGTATGGCGTTGTTTCAGTAAAAGCGGTATAGGCAATTTAGCTAGAATAGAAGGTACGATGACAGGAATATCATACGCTCGAAAAGATGGATCTTGACGACTTTATTTTTCAACAGGATAACGATCCCAAGCGTACTTTGCGAGTTGCTAAGAATTATTTCCAAGAAAATGACATTGAAGTCCTTCAGTGGCCGCCTCAAAGTCCGGATCTAAACCCAATGGAACACTTGTGGGCTTATTTAGACGGCAAAATTTCACGAGAAGGAGTAAAAAATGACACATCTTACTTTGACAAACTGATCGCTGCTTGGGAAGAAATTCCAGCAGAAATAATAAAAAATTTAATTGGCAGCATACCACGGCGACTTACACCAGTCACTGCAGCCAAGAGAGGTCATACCAAATATTAATTCTGGTGAAATTTATGTAATACAAATTTAAAAAAGAAATTGTACCCATAATTTTGTCCACCTCTTATTTCAGAAATTATTAAGTTCTTATAATAAAGTACTTGTTTTTTCGTTTATCTTTTCACTTTTTTTGCTAGAATATTATATTTAGTTGTCAATAAACTGTTCAGTTGATTATTTTTGTTTATATTTTAATTCTGTGTATATATCTTTTTCAAATACGATAGAACTCTCTTCCGTACCTACAATTTTGTCCCCGACTGTAAGTAATTTTTCAGTTTCATTTTTAATAAGTACTTAACTTAATGAATTTTGTGTGGAATAAGTAGTAAATACAATAAAATCTATGTAGTTCATTACTCAAGTTTCATTGTGAATTCTAAGAAGTTAAAATTAAAAAAAAACTTTTGACTTTGTAAATTTTGAAGTAGAAAGTATTTAGAATAACGTATTGGAGAACTTACTCGTCATTCGGATTACATTTTCACAAAATTAAAACACCCTTTAATTGGGTTCCCATTTTATTTAATTTTTTATTATGATGTGTATTGTGAAGAAAATTATTGAATTATAAGCAATTTATTTTAATGTAACTGTTCTGTTAAAAAAAAATAATACATTAGATTTTTCAAAAAAAAAAAAACAAAAGTCTAAGTACACTCAACAAAATCATTTAATCATAATTTACTTAAAATAAATTATATCATATTTCAAATAAATCATCCATTAAATAATTTATTTTATCAATTGAACTGCAATAAAGCCGCATACAGTTAAAAACTATTTAAAATATAAAAAGAAGAAACACTTTGTTGTATTTAATTAAAACCCATTCATAGTTATGATACTAAAAATGGCCGCCATAAATTCTGAACTAAGATACTAAATACTCAGATATTTTAATTAAAAATACTTTATGTTGTTTTCTAACGGTTGCATATAATAAATTTAAGAAATACATATTTTTTTGGGAAAATTCTGTAACAAATTAAAAAACTGCATTTTCATGATATGATTTAAAATGGCGGGTAATGTGGAATAGTCAGTTGGGGTGATATGAAATAAGGAAAAATATGCAACACTTTGAATTAATAAGGTGAAATATCAACTGTTGTACTAATCTACACTCTAACAAACTAACTTTGGTGTAAAAAACACTTTTATTTTAAAAAATACGCGAAAATACATTTTTCTGGTACCGCGCGAAAACTTCCAAAACGATAAATTCACAAAAACATGTACTGTAAAGTTATGCAATCTTACCAGCTGAGAACCTCTGTAGTAATGACTTACAAAACCGAAACTCATATTAATGCCAGAGTCGTTTAATAGATGGCACTTCTTATTTCAAAAATACCGGGTATTCCATATTAGCCGGTCTATTCCGTATATCCCGGACTCTACTAAAAAATTTTAATGACCAGTTAAACTAAATATGTACAGAGTTTTTAATACTGAATAAAGATCAATTAAAATATGTACAGGGTGTTAAAAAACTAGAGTCATTAATTAAAATCGAGTATTACTTATGGCACGTAGAAATCTGTTAATTATTTGAAAGTGTAAAGTAAAAACGCTTTGCATTTATTACCGAGTTTAACTTTATTATGCAATACTTCATTTACTGTATTATTGAAATTTACTGCTTAATAAAAACCGATAAAAACGTGTCGTTACATTCCGTTTCGCCAGCGAATGTTTTTTTTTTATTAATAATTATTATCATGCCAACTACGAAATACAGAGAAGGTTCTAATTATCTCGATATGAGTATTAGATGGTACGGTAATTGTTCGAGAATGTTCACAAAATCCACACGACCTGCATAAAAATCAGATTCGGGCACGAGATTTAAATGAGTTTCTATTTAGCAAGAGGCGTGTGCAATTAACAATGATTCGTAAAGTGTTAAGGCGCGTTTAGATTTGAGCACGCACGCACTGATCCTCCGCGAACGCTCAAGTGTAAACGGCTATGCGCGCACGCTCACGTTGTGTTTTCCTGTGCGCGAACAGCCGCGAGCTCGAATAGCCGTAAATATAATTCCCTTTGGTGCATTTAGACGAGCACGCACGCACTGATCCACCGCGAATGCTCAAGTATAAACGGCTATGCGCGCACGCATATCATGCGCGAATGACTGGCAGAGCGAGCCGCTCGATGTCGGTCTCGGGTACGTGCTCAAAGGAATTAATTGCTTCACGCATGAATGCGTAGTTTGAACGAGAAAAAAGTCGCATATTGAAAGCCACGCGACACAGTCCTCGCAAAAAAAGGTTTCTGAATTTTCAGTTAGCTATGGAATGGACCAATGAAACAGCTTCGTTGCTTTGCAAGATTATGAAAAACTGCCTGTTTTATGGAATGTGAAGCACGCAAAATATTATTTTTAAAAAATGACCTACCAGGAGCTTGTGAACAAATTAAATATTGAAAATTTAGACAGTGCGGAAGCACAAAAAAAGATAAAATGTTTCTTGGGGCGATTTTAGTCATTGTAGTAAAATTTTTGAATTACTTATGACAACTCTCTGACACTAAATAATAAGTAGAGTAATTTATTTTGTCTCATAAAAATTAGGCGTTTTCCACGAAAGTCGGATGTTTCGTTCGAATTTCTTTTTTTTATTAAAATATGAATCACAATTATACAGCCGCTGCTATTTTGTCGTCCGTTGTGTGCGCGAACAACTGGATCAGCCCATGCGCCAGAAAATAAATGCTGGTGAGCGCGAACGAATGCCGTGCGCGTATGCTCAGCTCGTTCGTGCTCAAATCTAAACGCACCTTTAAATACGAGTTATTTGATACTACAGCGCAGTATTTTTAATATGTTAAGCGACTATGCAGAATTAATTTATTTTTATTTTAATGAGCGATATTTAATCAGAGCACCAAATTCTTAACAAAATTATATAATTCTCATGCGACGAAGATTTAAAAAAGGGAGAAAAATATTCTAATTATCGTTTTTATGACACGCAACGAATGTAGCGAGATGATTAAAACTCGATCAAAACACCTACATTTTGCTATGGTTTAAATGATGTGCTTGGGTTTCATCGTCTTATTTTTTAAAATAACTTATGTTTGATGATTCACGCTAGTGCCTTCAACATTTGATTTTAAGTAAATTCGCACACTTTCTCCTTACTTTAACAATAAACTTAACCAAGAAGTAACAACTCGATTAAGATGTAGAAAAAACAGAGATCAGCATAAGCTTTTTGTATTATAATGGTTAGGCAGTGGCTTATAGTATTGATAAACGACTTAAGCATAGTAACACCCCTGTACATTCATAATTTGTAAAATAGAAACTCTACAATTAGACGATAAATAATTGGGACGATTGCTTTGTAAAGTACGCTGAATTTTCAAAATTTTAACATATTGAAATGCTTTTAAATGTCAGATTTGATTAGTATGATGTATATTTTTAGTATGATATCGCATAAGACATAAAGTCCTATTTAAATAGAGAAAATCTGGCGTTCCAAACATTTATCTCGCGATACTGATATAAAATGTTATAGGCCACATTAGCTATTAAGGAATGTGAACCAAAATTTTTTATTTTTATTTTACATCCGACAAGTATCGGACACAGACATAGCCATCATCTGGGAGACTAGAGTGCGTTAATTCAGGATTCTCGTTTTTATGTCCACAGCTTCAAAGTGAAATAAAAAGAAGAAAAAACTAGGAAAGAACTAAGGTTCTAAATCGACACACTTCGTGTTCAGGTAGCGACATTAGTAATTTTTTCTATCTATCCTTGTCGCACAATAATCTTATCTAGGGATAAAAGAAAACACAGTCGAAAGTTTGTTAATCAAAGTGACGTTTTACAAATGGCAATTTACTACGGCTGCGTAGAATAACATAACCTAATACATTTTTGACTAGACAGTCGGCCGTAAACTACTACGTAGTAGTAAACAGAATTCCCTAAAAGGTGTTGATTTCCTTGTTGCTCTTGTCACATTTATGTATGTTATCCTTGTTGCACAATAATCTCAGAATGGGAATGGGATGGCGTTACCTGAACACGTAAGTGTGTTGATTTAGTGACCTTAGAAAAAACTGTTATGACACCCCATCTAATGAACTTTTTCGAGTAAAAATTATTTTTAATTTATAAAAACTTATAAATTTAAAAATGCCATCTTTGGAAGTTTTCTTCATTTTCCTGAAATTTACTGTATGTCAAATTCTGTTAACAAAACACTAACAGAAATTGTGACTTCACGGCTCACACAAATTGAATATTGAATCACAATTCACAATTGTTATGACTTATATGTTATTACTTAAGAATCATAAGCGCAGTCTCTCACAAATAATTCAAGAACGCATTAGTGTCTCCCACTCATCACAATTCAGCGCCGTGCACTTAGATCCTGACGGGATGTGTAGCAATGAAAACTGAATTAAATTTAAGAGACTACGGTCAGAAATAACAACTTATTGTGATTTTTCAATGCGTCATAAGTTATGGCAAGTAGTAATTTACATAAAAATAAGAAAAAAAATATTACTTCAGATTCTGTACATGTACAGGCTGTCTCTAAATTAAGCCATGTCCACAGAATTTAAAGATACCCTCTACAGAATGATCTCGATTGGAAGATAAAAAAAACCTTTTAATTGCTGCTTTGAAATTAATAATAACAACAATAATTTGTCAAGTAAATTGTGGACAATACTACAGGCTACAGGGAAAAAAAAATCATTTTTTCGTCTCTCTCAAAATACACAGTTTGAACATATTAGGTTTTGTTCGTTGGTCACACATTTGTTGCACTAGTCTGCACTCAAAGAATTTTCATCTCGTACTAATGTATGAGGTCAGAACAAGACACAAACAGGCTGAGTATACACTAGTGCAACAAACGAACAGACCCATTGTGTATAATTCAAGAATAACTGTTGATAGTGTTCGAAACTAGAGGAAAAAATGACGTTCCTTGCATCTAATTTAGGCATGCTTATTCATTCGTCAAAGAGCTCAGCGCACTCACTGGAAAATCATCAAAGAGTAATTTTATTCATCATACATTTTGCGATTAAATTAATTATTCTGGTCTTTTATTCTTCGATGAGGTAATCTAAAACTCATCGGAGTCACCTGGATTTATTGCTGATGAACCAATGAATTAGGGACGGGAGATAGCATTGTACAGGTTATGTTTGTTATTTCGTAAACATCAAAACGTTATTTGATAAAGATGAATGAAAATAATGAAGAGCGCTTTATATGAGTTATGTTAACGTGTTAAAATAATCAAAGCAGAAATTGATATGTCAACATTTGATGTAATAAAGAATGGTAACATACATTTTTTTAAAGTTTTAACAAGTATAAATGTTTTAATTTTTGTAGATTATTTATTTGTATTCCAATTCCAACTACTAATAACTCCGTTGATCAGCTGACTGTTCTTTTAGTCAGTGTAATCTGTAGTCAGCTTATTTAACATTAATCGATGACGTCATACTGATGAGGCGATTAATTTAATTGGCTGAATGAAAGAACATGCCTTTTTAAACAAAGAAAAAGGAAAAGATGGCGGATTTTTTTTATATCAAATCACTGGCGACGTATTCATAGAAAATTAAACTAAAATTTACTTATCAATTAAAAATATTGAAATAATTTTTTGTTTTAGTTAATAGTTGTGAGTTTAGGCTGATTTAGGTTATATTGTCATAATAATCAAACTTGTAACATGTTCAATAAAATAATTCAAAGCGTCGGTACAGTTGCGGCCCTTGAAAACTGGTACACTGAGAATTGACTTAAATGTCAAAAATTCGAAAGTTTGAAATGTGTAAATCAAACCTTCGTCTAACATTTTTATGGCAGTCCCAAATTTGACAATTCCATAGTTGCTTTATTTTTAAAATGCCACAAACAGCTTCAATACACCATAAATTCTAATAAAGCTGTCATAAAACAATTATTTTAAATTAAAAATTATGCAATAAATTTTTATTTCTGCTCCAATGAGTAATTTGAGTGACGGTTACAAATTTCAGATACGTATCAGTGAAAGGCCACAACTGCGCTTTAATTGGTCTAAAAGCTCCACTTAAAAATAAAAAATAAATACAATTCCACTTGAACTGTCATTGATCACATAATGACATTAACAGTGGCTATAGTTTTCTGTAATCGAAAAGTATGATCACAAAATTAGATTTCTGGCAGTTTTTCTTCTTATAATACCTGCCAGTGTCGAAATTGTAGGGTTTCTGTTGGAAGTTTGTTTTATGACTCAACATAGTTCATCTTGGTCAGATGATTTTTAATAACGTTTTACAACAAATTTTGGAGGTTAATAGTTTATTACAATATTTTTTCGTTGACCGTAAACTCTTTTTTTGTGACAAAATTATAATAAATCACAAAAACAGTTACTTAGTGATATTAATGACATCTATTAATACATCGTTTTTTAAACAAAATAATTCATTAATATCGAAATTAATAAACAGTCGACGAATAAAGATATTTTATTATTTTTTACTGTTCGCTAGAATTTAGAATAACTCGTTTCATTTCCAAATAATAATGGTTTCTTTCATTTCTTGACGTATTACCTCGGCAATTAGAGATTTCATTTTAATTTTAATTGTTGAATTTGTCAGATAATGACAGAAATAAAGTGAAGTTTTTGAAATTTCTTAACATTTAGGTAGCATTTCTACCATCAGAAACAGAAAGAAAAAATACCATATTTTAGCTTTCAGTCATAACTCGTTTTCTATGCTCGCCACTGTACATTTAAGAAACGAAAGAATCAGACGTCACTCAGAAAATAATCGGCATATCAAATTAACTAAACCAATGTTCATTCAATTCACAGTTTCTGACTAGTTCCAAATCGTCAAAATCAGTTGTCCATCAAAGTAATTTTCATGATCAGTATTTTAAAGTCACCATCAAGTCTGCAACTTTGTTGTATGCATGCTGTTGACTATTACGAACTCCTTAGATCTGCGAATGATGAAAGTAATTTCTTATCAGTCAATTCTTAAACATTCCCGACTGCTGTAACTTTGTTTTTTTAAACAAAAAAAAAAAACTTATTCGAATTCTGTTTGGAAGGTCATAACTTTTTAATCTGATAACAGAGAGTATGAATGCGGATAAAGTACCACTTACACTCACTTTCATAAACATTTCTTGCAATTAAAAATACCAAATTTTTGCAAGGAACACAGATTTATAATATAGAGTCGAACCCCCGTTCCCAAATTTTATCTAATCGGCAGAGGAATTTAGAATTATGATATTACCTAAAAATAGGTTTTGGATATGCCTGAGCAGGACACATCAACGATAAAGTTTTGCCAAGGCGTCCGTCTAAAGTCTGAATCTTAGATGTACCACTCGAAAGCCGAGGTGCAACACTACCGACAGGTTCTAAAACGAAGATTGATAAACAGAGACTTTAAATCAAACCAAACCAAATGGAAAGAGTACCGCTGCTTCTACGATAACAAAAAAAAAACCGAACAAAATTACCTGTAAACAGGTACTGGAAACGCCTGAGCAGGGCAAATGAGGGTGACGTTGCTCTGCCTACTTCCCATTATCTTTCTAGATTCATCACCTGACGTAAGTCGGGGAACCACAGCACCAACGGGTTCTGCATATCGAATCAAATTTACTCACAGATTAAAGAAATTAATTTACCTGTACATTGGGACAGGGTAGGCTTGCATTGGACATATCATCGTTGCGATTTGCTTCATGTATATATCTGTAACCTTAATCCTATCACCGGAAGTTAGGCGGGGAATGACACTATTTACAGGTTCTAAGGTAGAAAAAGAGAAAGATAATAGGCAAACTGATTCTCTTAAATAGGGTACCCTTAAATAAAAAGCGAGAACCTACTCTATTAACGTGAAAATAATATAGTATCTACATTTCAAGCTCGATAGTAGCAAAACGCTATAGATTGCTGTGTTAATAATTATGGTAAATTGAAAGTAAAAGCGCACAGAGAAAATAATTGGAAAAGAGGAGGGTAAACCAGAAAACAACAAAGTTTCCACAGCATATCTGGAAAAACGAAGAGGGAATGGAAACGCACATCTCCACCAATCTCTCCAATGGAGAAGATGTGTTTCCATTCCCTCTTCGTTTTAAAACCGCACTCCATTATGAGCCATTACACCAACGGGTTCCTCTCTTCATATCTGGAAAAGATGACAGGATAAGAAGGAAAGGAAATTTTTACGAGGAGAGATAGAAAGTCCTTAGAAAAATGGAGGTACAGAACTGGAAGCTAAATCAAAGATCTGCAAAAGTGGAATCCGTTATTACATCATAGGTCTAAACAGACTACGTTGGAGAATATTACAAACAATGAAAATTTCTTGAACCTAAACATTGTACACTTTGAAAACCATTCTAACTGGAACCGTTATAACTTATTGCATTCACTTTTCAAGGGAGGAATAATTAATTATAATATTCGGCAGTTAACGAATGATTTGATGAAACGGACACACCCTTTTTTTAATTTTCCTTTCCAATTATCTACAGTAATAAATGGACACGTCTTTTTTTTTTATTATTGAAACAGTTAATCCATACATTCCAGTTTCTTTCTTTTAGTTCCATCTTTTTTGAAATGATTAAGAAAATCATTGGCTTTTAATTTTAAAAACAAACCTGTGCAAAGGTGCAGGAAAGGCCTGAGCTGGACACAACATTGTAACTAGCTGACCACTACGTACACTGTCGATGGGTGGAAACTTCTGGATGTTCGGCTTGATTTTACCCAAAGGTTCTACGGAACGTAAATCTCAATATATGTACGTAAAACGTTTACCTATACAACGGAACAGGAAACCCTTGCGCCGGACAAATCAGCGTAACGCTGCTCGCTTCCTTTGAAACAAATCCTCTCAAATTATCAACCGCCGGAAATTTTGGCAGAACACTCCCAATCGGTTCTAGGATGGGGAAAAACACTTGCACTAACTACCCATTATTACAGACAGAGTACCCTTGCATTTCAACAAAAGTTTCGATTTGTTTTTTGAATTACCTATAAAAAGGGACTGGAAAGGCCTGGGCTGGACACAACAGCGTCAAGCTCTCACCGCTACTACCTTTGAAGGATTTGGAACTCTCGACGGTTGGAAATTTTGGCAGGACACTTCCGACCGGTTCTACAGTAATAAAAGAGAAAACCTGAAGAGTAGTTTAAATACCTTGTTAAAGGAACGGGGTACCCCTGAGCCGGGCACAACAAATTCAATGTCGAATTCAAATTGAACCTGTGGTCTTTTCTGGTTTCTAAAGGGAATTTTGGCGCGACAGTTCCAATTGGTTCTGAAAAAGTTTCAAACTATTACGATTTGAGCTAGGAAAGGATACCTAGCACTTCTTTGAAGATAATTAAATTTAATCGAAATTATATAAGTAACAACCCATTACCAAGTGATTAAAAATTCATTCAAAATAAGTACCGTGCCTTCAATTGAATTCCTCATTAAAGTGTGCTATGATTTCACTGTTTTTTTCTCCTAAGATTTGCAGCACTGATAGCTGGTCAATTATTTAATTAAACAAATGTCAAATTGACACTTTGTATTTTCAATTAATTCAAAATGTTAGAATTACAGCAGAAAATATTTATTGTTGAAAGTTATTTTCAAACCGGTAGAATATAAAATGGACAATTAGTTTATTCAATTAATCAGTGTGTACAGAAGTTTCGACAGCAGTTTCCTAATTTTGCTGTTACTTATGAACAGCTAGTTAAACATATCTTAAATTTCGTGAAACAGGATCACTTGGTCGCAAAACAGGGAGCGGAGCAGTCACACTATTCTTAAAAAAGACTTAAAGCTTTATCCATATAAAATTCAAGCAGTCCACGAACTCAGGCCGGTAGATTTTCACCAAAGAACAGAATATTGTCAGTGGTTTCCTGATAACTTAAACAACGACAACATTCTTGACAAGTGTTTCTTTTCCGATGAGGCCTGGTTTCATCTCTCAGGGTATTTAAATAAAAGAATATGAGAATATGGTCAGCAGAAAATCCCCATGAATTTGTGGAAACTCCATTACATGCATTGAAAATTGGTGTTTGGCTAGCAGTTCAAGAAGGCGTATCATCGGACCAATATTTTTTAACGACTCAGTAACTGCTGAAAGATACCGAAATGAGTTATAAGAACCTTTCATTAATCAACTACATGATGATGAACTTACAGAAGGGTTCTTTTCAGCAAGACAATGCTACTGCCCACACAGCTCATCAAACAATGACTTTCCTGCAGCAGTTTTTCGATAATCGGATTGTGAATTTTCCTGCAAGGTCTCCGGATCTCACAATTATGGATTACTTCATTTATCCGCACATGAAAAACACAATTTTTAGAACTACGCGTCACACAATCGAAGAACTTCGTGCGGGCATTACAGATGTGTGTGCTAACATAACCCCCGAACACTTAGCAAACGGGTTTGAAAACATGAAACGCAGACTACGCTTATGTGTTCAAGCTGAAGGAGAGCACTTTGAGCTGCTACTTTAAACTTTAATGTTGTGTTTTTATTTGATGTTATGATCAGTACTGAGAGTTAATGACAACTGTTTTCTCTAGAATTGTGTCGCCAGCTTCATCAAAAAATCACAGCTTACTTTAATGAGGAATTCAATTGAAGGCACGGTAGTTCATGTAGTATTGAAAAAGCAAGAACAAAAACGAAATTGAATCATGTCACCGCAGCCACCACTCGTGTTTCATTTTTTTTCTCTTATTTGATCTTCAAAAAGCAAATTTAATGATAATTAGTTAAATGTTCAGAGATCAAAAAAAACTTACCTTATAACAACGTGCCCCATGTTACTTACCAATTATCAAAAGGGCCAGGGTACCCAAATAAACAAAATCCAATAAAAAGTACATACCTACCTTAGTAGGTCAGCAAGTTAAGGTTTTAGAGTCAAATAAACAGGAAGGAAGGAAAGGACGATAAAGCTCGAAACCGACGGCTGCCGAGACAAAAGCGCAGCCGTTTCGCGTTCGTTTCAATTTAGAAAATTTTGAAAGTGCCCGATCAAGAAGCAAGGGTACCCTATCCCAACATTCAGGCATTTCTGGGCTTACATGTTCGCTTAACGGAGAAAAATGTTTCAATTTTTTTTTTTGGAAACTTTAATGAACTATGAGACAACAGCATCGTTGTTATTTGCTGTTTACATACAGTTTTGATGAACTAATTTAAAAAAAAAGGTAGTTACACATTTCTCCTTTATGCGAAATAAAAAAATATTTGGTACGTAAATGAGATTATGTTTTGTTTTAAAAAGAAAAAAAAATGATTGCGAAAGTAAGAAGGATTTTATATTTTGCATAAAAACAATAATAAATCCCAATTGATTTTAATAATTACTTGGGGGTACACCAACGTCGCTGATTATTAGTTTTATCATCTTAAATACAAGTGATAAGTATGTCAATTAACTTAAGCTGGTCAATGAGGAACTTTAATAATTTCATATCGATTAATTTAGATAAAAAGTACTATTCATAATTGTGATGATATATCATCGTATCTACGGATTAAAATAAATTAATTAAAATAACGCAATAAAAGGAAATTTCAAGTGTGTTAAAAATGTGTGTAAATATTTTAACGTCTATAATTGGGCACACCTTTCGTCACACATCAATGAAAAAAAAAGATAATATCAAAGTATGTTCAATGAGTTTTATTTAAAAGTGATGTAATACGTGTGTGGGCGATATTTCGCATCGTTTTATTAAGAAATGAAAATCTCGTTTGAAATTCTTAACTTTCCTGAATTTGAATTTTGAATGTTTCTCCTTACAACAGAAACAAAATAAATTATGAAAATACACCTCATAATCTCATTTACTTTGAGTAATGAAGTGATTCACCACCTCAGCAGTAATAAATCATACTTATTTCTTCTTGTGCGAAATTTATTTTAATTACATGATTGCCAGGAAGGTGTGAAAGCACTTTATTATACCTTACCAAATTTACACAACAACAAAAACGTCCGCGAGGAACTGATTCAAGTTCAACAAGTGTTAATGACATTTAAGTCAAACTCGAATGAATTTCTCGTGGCATTTCGAAACAACTTTGAATTAAAATCACGTCAGATCGGCCCCGGTAATTAATTCAATCCGGCTGAAGCTTCTTGAGTCTCATAAATATATTTAGTACGGGCATTCTCTTTTCTGTCAGGTGCCATGGAAATATAAAGGAAATGATGAATGTGATTCATCAATTACTTACTCTAGCTAGGATAATAAATACCTAGTAGTTTCGATGACTAAATTTCTAAAATTTACATGTGATTGTATTTTGCAGAATGTGCAGCAGCTCATGCTTGAGATATTTTACTATTAAAATCAGTCATTGTTCTTAATGTGGATAATGAATATTCCAACCCAAGGATTTACCATTTCATTAAGAATGCTGAGCAATTAATCATTTATCATTGTTTCAGTATAAGGGTCATCATTTGTAACAAAGCATAACGTTGTACATTGTCCAGATTCATGAATATGTTAATGTGAATAGTTTCGTTCAATTAAAAAAAAAAAAAATCGGTTGTACGGTGTTTATAGGATGCATTAGGTATTAATATATTTCCGACGAAATCACAAAAGATAGACTGTACAGGGTGCTTAAAAAATTGTAAAAAGCGTCATTTTTCATTAGTCAGGGCCACCCTCGGAGCACGGGAAAAGAGTTAAAAAAATCTAATGATTCTTTAAAGATTTGGAGGTTTTTATTAACGGTAGATGTGACAACCATGTGTGCTTTATTATTATTAAGATGGCTTGGTTATCAAGAATATGAATAAAACTTCGTAAAGGTACTACTGACTGATTTTAAATAAAAATTCTTGTTGAAATTCATTTTTAGATATGTCTTTCACTACAAAAATTGTTACAACAATCACAATTGATAAATAATAAAAATGTTAAAAGAATCATAAGACAGAATTTTCTAACGTTTTTTCCATACCTAGAGGTGTCCATAAATAATGCTAAATGGCGGTGCTCCGCCTCTTCGTCAGTTTTCAAGCATCCAATACAGGAGCAATAGAGTGGAATATTATACAGTATGATTGTTAATGAATTAAGCAACCGGATATCGCCAACGTAATAACAGTTTAGTATAGCGGTAAATTCAAATTATTTTCATTAAACATCACACTGTACTTATTTCTGTTATATTTCAAATTTATAAAAGAAAAAACTTGTTATCTGAAAATTTTAATTAAAATTACTGTAAGCCTCAATTCGCACGTATTTAACGTAATCGAATTTATTCAGATTTCAGTGAAACGTTGAAGAGAATTTTTGAAGCCTTTACACTGCAAATAAATAGGAAAAAACAGTGGCGTAGCTATAGGGGTTGCAAAGGAACCCAGCGCCAAGACGCCATAGACACCTTTTCAAATCAAAAGTAAAAACCAAAATTTTTATTAGCAAGCAAATATGTACAGTCGGGGACGAAATTGTGGGTACGACATTTATATTGCTGGTTACTTCCCTTTATACCTGCAGCATTCATAAATCGACAACAGCGTCTTAAAACTGTGCAAATAACATTTATTGGGTATTATTTCATAAATGAATAATCCCTTAATGGTGGGGTTTGTTTTGTTTATTTTATAGATGTTTTTAGTTGGACAAAATTATGGGTACAACGATGCAGTTTTAGTTTTACAAGAACTGTTCTAGCGTGCACGCAATATTAGTGGATTAATCTGAAAAACGGCATTTTTATTGAATTAATAATTAATAGTGAAATGTCCTAAGAAAGTTCGTTTTTAAACTAAAAATTTCTCATGGCTGCCAGAAAAGAAATCGCTGTGGAAATTCAAAAATTGTCGAAGACCGAAAAGTGGGCATAAGTTACGGACAATTTGCAAAAAAGTATAAAGTATCAAAAAACGCTGTTGTTCGTATTGTAAAAATTTGAAGCCACTAATAGTACTGAAAATATCGCGGGTCGAGGGCGAAAAAGAAAATCCACACCAAGAGACGATGCCCGAATTGTGCGGGAAGTGAGAGAAAATCCTTGTGCAAGTGCTCGCCAAGTGAGGAAAAGTGTCAATATAAACGTTTCTACTAAAACAATTAAAAGAAGGATTAAAGAGGCCGGGCTTCAAAGTTTTTTTAAAAAAGAAAGAAACCATTCATTAGTGAACGAAATAAAAAAAAAACGATTAGCATTTGCAAAACAACATGTAAATAAACCCCCAGCCTATTGGGAAAAAGTGGTGTGGTCGGATGAAAGTAAATTTGAACTTTTTGGGTCAAAACCCGAGCGGAGGAGGCGAGCAGGAGAAGTCTTAAGTTCTAAAATGGTAGAAGCTACAGTTAAACATGGAAGCGGCAATGTTCTTGTATGGGGTTGTTTTAGTAAAAGCGGTGTAGGCAATTTAGCTAGAATAGAAGGTACGATGACAGGAATATCATACGTACAAATTTTTGAAGAACATTTGTATCCTTCGCTCGAAAAGATGGACCTTGACGACTTTATTTTTCAACAGGATAACGATCCATGTGACCGTAAATAATGCACTCTTTTCTTTAACTGGGATGCATTGAAATGAGCACATCTTTAACCTATATATGCCTTTTGACCTACATGTAGGACAGCTTGAACTTGTTGATTCCTGTCAGATGAGTGGCAAGACCTCTACAAATAATTTTAGTAGATGTTAGTATTTGATGTGTTTTCAAGCAGAGAATACCTAAATTCCTCTAATTTTGCATTCCTGTACATGTACTTCATGATTTGTTTAAATGGCGGAATAAGGTGTTCGCTTCGTTCGGTAAGTCTTCTTTTATACTTTTCTGAAAAGATTTTTTAAATGTTATGCAACTTTCTTATCCAAAATACTTCACTTTAGATGACAGAACCCTTAAGATGTATTAGTTTGCCATTTATAAGCGTTTTTTGACAATAAAAACTTGCTGTACTACGAATAGGACATTAGGAATATGTCCTACTACATATATATATATATATATATATATATAAGTATTGCAGAGGTTTTTCACTCCACGAAGCTTAATGTATACTTGAAGGTAATGGGATAGTTGCTGATGAGATCACACTTCTGCCACCAAACAAAGCTTGTGGAGATGTAACAGATGAAGATTCAGGCCAGGAAGATACAGTGGACATAAATAATTTACCAGTTACTCAAATGCAAAGCACGATTCAAGTTACGTATCAGAGCAGAGATGAATGGGATTCCGACGATGAAAAACCACCGAGCACATATGTTAAAACGAGAGAAAATCTAAAAAGAAAACGAAAAACTTCTACATTTGTGAAAGAAGATTTGCCACCAGACAGTTATGTTTTTCCTACAAATGAAGACGTGGTGATTTGTGGCACGATTTGTTACCCTGTTTCGTAACGATGTCCTCTTTATTTTTGAGAGGAGGGAATTTCGAAGCAACTGGAAAACGCTAAGAAAATTCAAGAAATAACGTGGCGAAAGCGAATAAATAAATAAGTAGAACAGAAGAAGTCTCAAATATAAGTGCGCTCTGTTAGGCTGGAGTTGCAATTAATTTTGTTTTCTTTAATTTCCGAGAACGTTTCAAAGCAGCTGTAAGCACGTTTCTTCTTCGAGAAACTGAAACCATTGAAGCGTACTTCCGCTTAGCGCCAGCTTTCGGGAGCTTTCCTAATAAACAATAAACGTTTATAGCGCCGTCTGTTACCATGAGCCGAAACTTTGTCCCTTTTATTTAAGCAAAACAATTTGAAGCAACTGAAAAACGCAAAGAAGACTTCAGAAGCAACGTTACGAAAAACAATTTTAAATACAGTTGAACTGAAATCGCTAGAACGTAAGAAGCTTCAAATATAACCAGCACCATCTGTTAATTTGCAGTCGTAATTAATTTCGTTCCCTTTACTTCCGAGAATCAGTGTCAAAACAAATTTCTTCTAGGTGTTTGAGAAACATTTGCGATTTTCCTAACGTAACAACAACTGACAACTCTTGATACTTTTTAGAAATAAGATAATCCACAAGCAGCTAAAGAAGTGAAAATTAAAATTGTCCTTGAACGTTTAAACGCAAAAGTTGAATGTTTCTTTCAGTTTTACTTTGTAGAACAATAAATAATTGCAAGGTGTTCGTACAAATTTTGCAACACGGCGGCTTCACTTCTAGTTACGCCACAGGATCTAAATGTCTAAGCAAAGAACAAGAAAAGACTTGACCTTTCAAAACCATCTTCTCAGACTCCCCAAATTTCGAACTTTAGTCTTCCAACGGTCTTCTTTCCTAATTACTTAACTAAATTCGAGTTCTTAGGAAAAAATCTAAATATAAAAAAAGAAAGTTAACGACAGTGTGCATTCTACCATAGTTTATGGAACTAATATAACTCCTAAATAATTTTCTTTCACATCTAAATATCATTGTAAGGAATTTAACTGGCCAATAGGAAAAGACGACAATTCATTAAACCTTGACCTTCCAAGGTTTGAAATTTTCATATCTTTAGACAATCAAACTGAGCGTTACTGTTACCCTTTCAAAATTAAATATCTTTTCGATGGACGTAAGTGACCATCAAGAAAACAAAACTTGACACTCAAAGTTCCAAGTTCCATCTTTTTGGATATCCAATTGGGTCTCTCTAACAAGTGAGCAGCGAATTTTTTTGCTAGTTGCACCAAACACTCAAAGTCACCTTAATTTTAAGCGCCAGCACGTTTAGAATATGACTCTAATGCTCTACGTTTCGCTATTGCTTGACAGCGTCGTCAAAATTTAAAAATTAGGAGTAATTTTTACATATTTCATCGGACAAGAGTTAACCTCAGTTTTAAATTTCACAGTTTAAATAATGCTTAAATTTAAGCTCGGTTTAAGTGTCTGATGCAACTGGGCACTAGTTTCGGGAGTTTGAGAATCTTAAAACTTTTCTTCATTGCCACTTAATAACATTCACGTTCTTAGGAAAATAAAATAGATCTAAAAAGAAGAAACAATGGTACCTTTCCATCAATATTCTTAGATATTACAGTTAAATTTTCTCAGATCAGCCTAAAATGAGACTTTCGAACCGTAAAATTGGGTCGTTTAAACTTTTCTTCATAGCAGATTAGCTCTCACGATTGAACTTGACATAAATTGACCTCCTCTAAAAATAACCTTACAAGTTCTGTCTGAAAGAATAGCACAAATTTCTTTCTTACTCGTGAGACTGTGAAATTGAAAATTTTTAGTAACGAGCAAATAATTTATTAATTATATGTATACTTAATTGAGGTTGGTTCTTGTCCGATGAAAATTGTAAGTACAAAGTTCGAACCGGACAGAATTATGAAGAGAAAACACTCAACGTTTCGCTATAGATTTATAGCTTCGTCAGGAGTGAATAAATAAACGTATGGACTTTGAAAATTTAAATGACATATTTTGTAGTTTTCTGGATTCTTTAAACAGGATATAGATCTGTCAATTATAAAAAAAATAGTTTTAATTTAGTTCTAGTTACTTTTCCCTTTAGGCCCGGTTTTTTAATCACAGGTTAACCCTAACTCTCGGTTTATTTCCATGGTAACAAGTACGAAGACAATTATTCCCATGGCAATAAACTGAAGATTAAAGTTAACTTGATTGAAAAACCGGGCCTTATTCCGGACAACTCGTATATAGGTTTCAAATCATGTTACCTTTCCGTTTCTCTTGACGACTTGTTTCTCTTGACAACTTGTTTATTTACTTTTTTTTCACTCCTGACGAAGCTATAAATCTATAGCGAAACGTTGAGTGTGTTCCTATCATATTTCTGTCCGGTTCGAAATTAAAAAAAAATTGTACTTATATGTATAC
Organism: Prosopocoilus inquinatus; assembly: GCA_036172665.1. NCBI lineage: Eukaryota > Metazoa > Arthropoda > Insecta > Coleoptera > Lucanidae > Prosopocoilus > Prosopocoilus inquinatus. The sequence goes on from CM069870.1 coordinate 52,711,760, forward strand.
TGTTGAGAGCAAAAAAAGTAGTACTTCGTCTTTATAATTAACAAGAATTTTTTCAAATAAATACTGCTGAAATCACTTTATGCCGGGTTTCTATATTTTAATTTTAATCTTCAATTATACCGAGAGGAAAGTTTCAAACCCGAACATAGCAAACTTGTATTGAAAACTATGTTTCTGTGAATTGCTGCTCGCCATTTGAAAATACAAAAATGGCAATGGTGTTAAAGAAAAGAGAAAATTATGGACAATATTGTGGTGTTAAAATTATTCCTAAATATTAACACTTTCGGAATATAAATAAAATTTTCAAATTTTTAACGAAAAATTTAGTCGCATATGTCAGGTTTGAAACTTTCAGCTGTTTCAATTATGGAAAATAATTTATGCGTCAGTCAAAAAGTATTATGAATTGTACAGAGCAAATAATACGTAGGTACTCTTGTCGTTTAAGTAACAACAATTCTTTCTTTATTAGAATGATAATTGTATTCTACATCATTGCATACAAAAATACTGACTTGAAATGATGCCGTGGGCAATCAATGCCGACACATGTCGATACTAAATCAGTTTTAAATTCAAATTGTACTAAGAATTAAATAAGTTTCATACTGTTCAAAAATAGGTAGCACACAACTGTAAACAATATTAAAGAAAACATCAATTTCACAAATCCAGTTGCCATCAATATTGTATTGAAATTAACAAGAATAGTAGGAAAGTATTTTGTGACGCAATGCAGGAGCAAAGAAATAAATCCTAACAGTTTTTTATCGTCAGTATGCTACACAGATGAATGGAATTTTATTTTGTATAAGAAACATATTGTACAAAATTCTGGTTATTGAATTGCAAACTTCAAATCTGACATACTAAGGCGACTACATTTTTCATTGCAAATTTAAAAATTTAATTTCTATTTCAAAAGTATTAACACAATAAGAATAATGTTAACGCGGTAACATTGGCCTTAATTTTATCTTTCATTTAATGACATTACCATTTTTGTATCTTTAAATGGCGAGCAGTAATCTACAGAAACGTAGTTCTCAAAGGAACTTTGCTATGTTCGGGTTTGAAACTTTCCACCCGGTATATTATTATAAACATAATTGTTCCTACGGGAATAAATTGGAGATTAAAATTAAACGATGACTGAGAAAAATGTAATAAAAGATTAATTACTACGCGTTAGTTGTTAGTCTAGTTAGTGTATAAACCCGGCATAAAGTGGTTTCAGCACAGAGTTATTTGAAAAAATTCTTGTTAATTATGAAGACGAAGTACTACTTAAAATCAATAAAAACATAAAAATCTCAAAATTAAATTAGAACACACTATCATTGTTGGAACACAAACAAAATATTGTCAATCCATAAATTTATTTAAGATTATATGGTTTATATTCAGTTTTAATTTGAACCTTAAAAGTCAAGCCGATGTCTTTCACGTGACGGCTGTTTCAAAAAAGTGGAGGGTGAGAACACAAATAACTATACCGGGTGGGAAGTATCAAACCCGAACATAGCGAACTTGCAATGAAAACTACATTTCTGTGGATTACTGCTCGCCATTTAAAGGTATAAAATATTATCGTGTTAGAATTATTCCTTAATATGAAGACATTCGGAATATAAATTAAATTTTGTCGCCTACGTCAGATTTGAAACTTTTAGTTCTTTTTAATTAATGGAAAATAATATACTCATACGTCAGTCAAAATGTATTATGATTGTGGATAATTATACGGGCCAAATAACAGGCACTCTTGTCGTTTAAGTTACAACGATTTATCTTTCTTTATTAGAATGATAACTTTATTCTGCCTCTTTGCATACAAAAATACTGTTGTTTCTGATGCCATCAATCATTCAATGTAAACTTGGTACTAAATCAGTTTTAAATTTCAAATGTACTAAGAATTATTAAAGAAGAAGTTTCACACGACTATACACTGTTCAAGATTACAATGTATCATACCACTGTAAAGAATATTATTAAACAAATTCCACATCTATTGAGTTGCTATCAATCTTTTTCGCAAAGAGAGCAAATAAATAAATTATAAATTTTTCATCATCAATATGTTTTGCGGATGAATGAACTTTTCTTTTCAATAAGAATTAATTTATATTCCAAAAGTATTACCAGAATATAAATAATTTTAACACGATAATATCGGCCTTAATTTTCTCTTTCCTTTCATACCATTATCATTTTAGTATCTTTAAATGGCTAACAGTAATCTTCAGTTTGTTCTCAATGCAACTATGCTATGTTCGGATTTGAAACTTACCACCCGGTATAGCAGTGAGTTCAGAAGCTGAAGCAAAAATTAAAAGTTCTCTGTGATTTATATCCACCACAATATTGCCTACACAAAATATTACATAGCAAACATGGACCAGAACCATCATATAACATTTCACATCTGTCAAAAGTTGGTTTTAAAAGCGGGTATTTTTGCGAACACAAATTTGATGACGCCTTTGAGCAGGTTAAGTGAATAGTCAAACTGCACTGCAAGTTCTCAAGTCAACAGTCAGACCAAACTACCTCACTAATTAACGATTTTACATTTTTGACAAAAAAGAACTAGAGTCGTCCTGCCCAAAAGAGTAGTAAAGGGAAATGGCAAGCTAATTGAAAGAACGCAGGAAAGCCTATACAGATGGAAGGAAGACTTTTTCAAAGTTATGAATAAGGACAACGAACGCTAGCAATAGACCTGAAAAAATGGAAGAAGAGGGAACCGGTTGCAGAACCAGGTACAAAAATATAGGAGAGATAACCAATTACCTGGAAAATAACGGTATTGTAAACGATCTAATAAAAGGAGGAGAAAAGTTCAAAGAAATAATACTTGACTTACTCAAAAGAAACTGGAAAAGAGAAGTTAAACCAACTGAACGGAAAGAAGTTGTTTTGATACCAATCCTAAAGAAACGAGGCGAAACGTACTGCAAGAACTAAAATAAGGACAGCCAAATTTACACTTATACCAAAAAAAGATGAAAAATCGTCATATCCAAAACTCCTTATAAGCTGCATTTTTTAGGACTAGGATATACGTTATCCAAAAATACTGATATTAGTGCTTTTTATCAGTCCAAGTGCTTTTATTTTTTTCAAGTTTAAAATATTAAATGCTTACTTAATTTTAGTAACATTATTTACACTTTATCGATATTTTTAATATTATTATGCCTTTTATAAACTAGATATGTATAATACTGGTAACGTATTATTTTGCATTATCATTTCCAATAATTAAATGCGGCGCTTTGATAAATTTTCATTTGAGTGACAAGCACACAACGCATGTCATTTATAAATCTACTTTAAAAGGAAAATTCTAATGGCGTTCAGTCCATTTTAGATAGGTTCTCTTTGTCTGGTTACGATTAAATTCAACTCATCGTATTAAAAAAAATGTTAACTATCAACAAAAGTGATTGTATTGAAACCCCCAGGCAAACTGAAACAAGCCCCAACACATTTCAAAAAGTTTATTATTATTATTATTATTATTCATTGCAAAATCTACCAACATTTAGTTTTAGTCTCATAATCAATTGGTTACCTAACTGAAGTATGACGTTTCTGGAAGGGGGAGTTTCTGTAATGAATTTATATAAATATTTACAAACATGTATGTAATATACGATTTCAATTTGCACATATTTTAGGTTATCATCGTAAATATGATTTGCATCATTTTTATAATTTTCACACGTTCTGTGTATACGTTCAGTGTGTTTTGATAGGGCAGAATACATAAACACGCACCGTGGTTAGGCATATGCTCTCCTTCAAATATTTTCGTGAAGGCTACTGCTAGTGCACTTCCTATAATTATCTTCTTGTACGTTATTCTCGCCCTCGTGTTTATTTATGCATTGCATAACTCTAGAATCCGGTGTCGATAAAAGATCGGATATTTGGCTTTCTAGTTCAGCGTACACCAACGCTCTTGCAAAATTGTCTTGAGGTGATTGAAAGGAAAATGAACTTCGATATTATAGGTAACACCTGTTTATGGAAAACCTCTTTTTTGTGTTTACACAAAGATATGTCATCTAATGCGTTTATTTTTGAGGGGCCTTCGAATTAAGAGATGAATTCATTCTTTTTTTCTTTAGTATTAATTATGTCATAATACGTCCTTTCTGTTATTGATTACGTCAAATGTCTTTTCTGGTTTTCTGACACGTGTCAACTTTTCAGAAATTCAATTCCGTAACTGCATGTTATATTCTTAAAAATTAAATAGCAAGCATAAAACATAAATAAATAAATAAAGCAATTACCAATCGTTTGTATTAACATTGCCTAATTATTAGGTACATCTGATCACGAGGGATACAAGCAATTATGTTATTACGAGGGTCAAGCTGAATTTATTGAGAATAAAAGATATGGTTAATATTTTGTAGGATTTTATTTTAAATGTGTTCAAAGTAATTCCCTTCAGCAATGATATACACTTAACAATTCTTTCTTTCCACTGTTTAAAAGCGCCCAACCAATCGTGTCTGTGAAGCTGGCGTATCATTTCATGGAATCTCATAAGTTCTAGTGAGTTCTGGCTTTATTTTTAATAGTTCTATAGTTCTTGATAGATAAAATCGATAGTTCTGCTCATTAAAGCGAAAAAAAGCCAACGTGCAAACTGAGATGCCAGGTTCACGCAGCGTCTCACTTTGTCCTACGCAAAATTAACGGCCTATTCTTAGGAAATTAAAAGATCTGTAGTTCTACACGAGTTCTAGAAAGAGTTCTAGAAAAAAACATTGCTATTTTTTCTTATTAGAAAACTCTAATAACACAATATGATTAGTTACGCAGATACAGATCAGACGCTCTCGAATATTCGACAGTTCTATGAGCTCTACAATTTCTTCCTTGTAATTCAGAACGTATCCAACGACTTTCTACAGAGTTTCGGCCACAAGTCTCATTAGATTATTTTTTGAGCAATTTTAAATCCTGGTAAATTCGAATTATACACGTTATAACTGAGACGCTGTCGAATACAATACAGTTCTGTGAGCTCTATATTTTTTTCCTTGTAGTTAGAAACATATTCAATGACTTTCCGCAGAGTTCCAGTCATAAACCTAAGTAGATTATTATTTAGCAATTTTAAAGTCCGCCAAATTCGAATTATACACTTAATAAGTGAGACGCTGCCAAAAACACGACAAATTTTGAGAAAAATTAACTTTTTCAAAACTTAACACCCTGTACACATAATAACTAAGAGATTGAATCTATTGTGAAATTTCTGCCGAGGAGATATTGTATTCACTATCTACAAAAATTCGCGATGAAATGTAAATAAATAATCAATCTATAAAAGCTCAAAGTAAAGCAATTTTTTATACACTATCAATAATATCTTAAAAACTCTTAAATAACTTCCGAAATTTTTGGTTATTACCTACTCGTTATGCGTACTTTCGAAATATGTAAAAATATACTGGGTGTTCCATTTAAAAATATATAACTTTGGTATGGCTCTCAGTTACTGAATAGCCAAAAATAATTTTAGAAAATAGAGCTGACTGAGTTACACCTCAGCTCGTTTGAATTTCTTTTCTATCTTGTATACTTTAGTACGGTAGAGAACATCGCGGCACTCGGTGCACACCCTGTATACATCTGCTAGTATAATACAATAAATAAAAATCGTAAAAAAAAATTGTAGAATAAATTCTAGTGATAATTTCAGAACCGTTATTACGTGCTGCGATTCAAAGCATTCGCACCAGTTTAACGTAACTGTGTTACATGTTAAAGCTTCATGTCTTTCTTTATGGTCTCTAATAAGTTATCGCGCCGATCAGAATACATTTACCATTGATAATCACAACTCACGTTCCGTAATATTTCGCCCATTAAGGCGCTTCCTATAAATGGAATATAATGGGACAGGAAGGCAACGCAAGAAACGAAATGAATGTGAATAATCTTCGGTCGAAGACGTGAGCGGCATACCGATGACTTGCATTTTAAAAGATAAGATATATATAGAACGTACTGCACATACTGCTTAGCTTTTAAGAGATTAAACAAACTCATTCTAGTTCGCAATTAAGACACCCCTCGGAATTTCCCTCTCTAGGATTATTTCGATGGCATAAAAGCATTAAAAAATTACTTTTTATTGTCTGATAAATAAAGTCAGTTACGAACAGGGAGCGGATGACCTTATTAGATTTTATTTAAGGTCATCCAAGCAATAATCATTGAATTAAAATTATTTTTACCGAATTTATTTTACATTTACTTATCCACATTCATTCAAGATCTTCTAAAGATCTTATGGAGGGCTGATATAAAAAAAAAACCTAAAGTAGGCCGATCTTTAGTTATGAACGAAGTGCTTGCTTGGAATTTTCCTTTCAACAACGTACCAATCCAGATCTGACGTGACTTTTATTCAAAATTTCATATAAAAAGAAATAACTTGACAAAGACTTACCAGTAATGACCAGACGTCCCTTTGTCGCGCTCAATCTAGTTTCTCCGGTAAGGCGGTGTTTCGTTCTGCATTGATAAGATTTGTATCCATCTTCAGGTCCAACATCTCTGATATGTAATTCGCCAGAAGGAAGCACCAAGTACTTACTGTCTGTTAACACAAAAATCTATTAGTGCTTGTTTATTAAAACAGGACGTAAACCTACAATTACACGTGCGTTTTATTTTTTTCTAAAAAGTTCCTTTCTGACTAACGCAACGTAAAAGTAAGTTTACTACACGAATTTAAATTACTTTCGAAACTACTTCAAAAAGACCCTTGATGCCATAAGATTTTGTTCTTCTTGACGGTGTGCTTCAAATAAAATTAGAAAAAGCTAAAACTAGTGATCATTTTCTAGGCGTAAAATAAATAATGTGGCTTCTAAATATATGCAAATTTAGCACCAAAGTACTCAATGAAAATAGTTCGATTTCACTTTGAAAGGTACATGGTTATTTTTTGAAATTAATTAGTAAATTCAAATTTGAAAAATTTTAAAAAATTGAAATTGCATCACCCACATATTTTTCGTTTTTTTTTTTGTTTTATTTACATTTGTTGTTTTGTTTTGTTGTAATTTAGAGGACTTCTTAAAGTAATAGGAAACAATTAAATATTAAAAAAAACACCCGCAAGTAAAAAAAATACTCCTAATACGTATTATAACAATTAAATATTGAACAAAAAATATTTTAATATTTGAGGACTAAAAATAGAACTCTCCAGCATTTAGGCTCTTGTCTACGCGTTCTAATTACAATGCAGAGGTGAGCCCGGCATTCTAGTGTCTATATGTAAAGTCCCCTTAAAATTCGTTAAAGTAAAAAAAAATATTCCTAGTTATTTTTATAAATTGAAGGCGTTCAAAGAACAAGAATAGTAAGTCTTGATAAACAGTTTCGACTTAACAAACGTAAAACCAATTGCAAACTTCTAAAAATAAAAATAAACAACTAGACGGCACTTTTTCTTTGAAATATCAAAAAACGGTACGACATACACTCGAATTCTTAAATTACTTAATTCTTCAAACTTTTTAAATGAGGCCTGTAGTGCCAGAATGGCCTAATTGTTGAAAAGTAGTTTTAAGAAACAGCAGATTAAAATGGCCCGTATTCGCAACTCAGGGTTAAAGTTGTCATTAACTAAAGCCGTGATTAAAATAAACATAAACGATATAGCTTTATCCGAATATAATGAGTTAGAGAGTGAGAGAGAATTATTCATGGCGTTGCTAAATTAAAGACGAGGTGAGAATACGGGCCTATATCTTTCTTTCAACTGTTACACTAATGATAATTACCGAAACATGTGCCCTAAAATTAGACACCTATTGTCATTTTACATAACTCATCATAGCACAATAAAAATGCATAAAAATCCGCACTACTAACTGCATTTTTCTTTTTTTTTTTTAATTGGGCGACTCTTGCACTATACGCCTCAATTGTGTTAGAATTTTACTATCTTCTTCAATTGTATTTCGATAGTACTGAGTGAGTCAAAAATATTGTCGCCTGCGTGTATTTTCATATTACCAAATTCGATAAATTATGCAGTTGTATTGGTATCACTGTAACATTTCGTCTACTCAAGCGTTTCAAAAATATGAAGAATGGGAATTTAAATATTTCTAATTAATTAGGAAAGGAATTGATTTTATTTAACACAGTGAATAAAACGAAAATTAAACGCAAAAACGAGAGACAGACTAACAGCACTGTCAACTGGGTGCGCAACGGTTGGCAATTGTTGCTAACGTAGTGTAGTTCCCTGAGCGACTAAATTCAGTAGACGCTGTCTGTCAACTGTTGACGCGTATTTTCATTAAACGCTGTGTTTAGTAAGCGGTTCAAAATAACCTCACTTTTTTTTACAAACGCGCGCAGAAGTTAAAAAATAAACTGAAAGTGATAAGGATACCATCGTATTAAATAATTACTTGATGATAAATAACCCATTGACATCAGAAAGTACAAACAAATGAACAGTGTCACTTCTAAATGTTCTAAGTGCTAATTTCTTTATTGAAATAGAATACACTTGTATAATAGCAAAAGTAACGAAAGAAAATCCTACATAAATTTTAGATAAACACAAAGACACAATACAAATCACACTTTAATATTACAATTGTAAAAATTGAAAACAAGATTTAGAGCACTTTTAATAGAAAAAAAATAACTTGATACAAAATTGGCACTTAGACCATTAAGGCTCGGTTTCTGGAAGCAATTTATGGGCCGATTAGTTTAACTAAGGATTAGAATGTGACATACGTTATGTTATACTGTGTCACATTCTAATCATTAGTTAAACTAATCGGCCCGTAAATCGCTTCCAGAAACCGGGCCTAAGACCCGGTTTCTCAATCACAGGTTAACCCTAACTGCCTAAGTTTATTTCCATGGTAACAAGTGCGAAAACAATTGTTTCCATGGCAATAAACTGAAGGTTAAAGATAACTTTTCATTGAAAAACCGGCCCTTAGAAGTTACACTCTTCAAATAACGTAAGCACACTGAAATTTTTGACATTACCATAGCGTTCAGGAAAAATTGTTAGTGTTATTAAAAGCAAAAATGTTGATCGTTGTTTGTCAAAATTCCCTAAACGCACCCGATTGACAAGTCACCTTTGCCAGATCAGTAAACGTGAAATATTCGATAACTGTCGCTACTAGAACTACTGGAGTAGTTGATGGTGTGCTGAACTATTTCTTATTTTATTTTCCTGTTCGAGGCCGTAACTTATTTTCACGACCAACCCGCCAAACTGTAGAGGGTGGGTGATTGAGTACTGAAAACAGAGTACAAAGTCTTCTAGCATTCTCGTTAGAAACTTACCACAAAATGTAATCCAAACAGTTGGGAACTGCTGACTACTTTTGATGTGCATAAGCAGTACTAAACGTAATGGGAAAAATTCCAAATATGAAACATTTATTTACATATGTACATTATCTAAAACACCGGCCAACTCAACTGTTGTTCCTCTATAAACGATGACAATGTTTCTATTTCCAAATTACTACAGATATCTACGTTTCTAATCCGATCTTTACGGGTGCATCCCGTGACTCTTCTCAGGTACTTCCTTTCAGCCGCTTGCAATTTATTGTCCATCCATTTATTAGTTACCCAAGATTCACAACCATACGGCAAGGTCGGCCTTTATATTATTTTTTATACCTTGAGCTTGGTTTCCTTACTTATCTCTTTTTTGTTAATAAAATTGCAATTCAGACTGTAATATAATTTACTGTTTTTTTTTTTCTGGTCATACTTAGCTCTCGACTACCTATCCTGTCCACTGTTACGCTCAAATAATTGAACTGGTTTACAAGCAGTCAGTAGTCAGTGGTTCTCAATCGTTTAGGTTACATTTGCTGTTACACAGCACGAAAAGTAAGTCTCTAAGTAAACATTCCAAACGACTTTATTTACTTCCTTGCAACTCCTTTTTCTCCACCTACAATTTGATGAGTGGATCGTAAAACACCCAGCGTAGTAAGTATTAAAATAATACACTTTTGGTATGTTCATTTGTGTTCGTTCATAATTCGTGCGTTTCTTTTTTTTGTACACACATACCGGATTTCCGGGGTAATGGTGAATACTTTGTGGAGGTCTAGAGTGGATTATTATAAGTCAAAAAGTTCATATAGACAGGTAGTCTTTATTAATGCATGCTGAGATAAATATTGGCCATTGAAGTGGATGTAATTATTATTTCTTTTGTTAAGTGACGCTAAGCGGTGTTAAATCTAAGTTTGGAAGTGAGTAATGACCACCCCGAGAGACGATTCGAACCCACGACCTTGCAATTACAAAAATTAAAAAAAAAAACTATCTGTCGAAAACCATTAAAGCTATACATTTGAAACTAACACATTATTAAGGCACTCTTTTACGGAGAATCTCAATCTGCGTGTTACATTTGTCCGAGCTGTCAAAATTGTAGAAATACGATTGTCAACATTTTTTTTTTCTTACGTGTGCCATATTGAATTTTCATATTTCTAAACAAAGATTTTTTTCTCCGATTTTAACAAAGTATCACACATTATGGTTAATTTTCCCTTTGAACTGAAATTTTTATTTTTTAAGTTATAAGAGGAGCGTTGTGGAATGCCAACCATTAAGATCGCGACACTTACATATACGGCGCTAGCTAGACTAATTAGAAACGTGGAAAAAATTCTACAAGCTTGAAAACGTAAGTATGAAAATACCCAAGTTCTTCCTAATTTAACCGACCTCGTATATCTTGAAATAAGTGAGATCCCCATGCTTAGGCTCCAAAAATGAACTGCATGTGTAAACTTTTTGACTTATAATAACTCTAATCCCCTACGAAGTATTGATGTTTCCTCCCGGAACACTCGGTATATTGTATTCCTTTCTTAAAGAATATGTCACCGCATTGCAAATTTAAAGCATTCTGCAATCTCTGTGGGTACAAGTTCTTTATAAAAGGGTACGTATACAAAAGAAATATGTACTCACGATGTATTAAGACATCGAAATTAATTTCCCTCATCGTACGAGCTCAATATCAATATTTATATCCAATTATTATCAGTTGAGTACTGAACTAAGTACTGAACCTTGTTGTCACGTTTTGTTTTGTCTACAGCGAAACGTTGAGTGTTTTCCCTTCATATTTCTGTCCGGTTTGAGATTAAAAAAACTTTGTACTTTCTACAATTTTTTTCGGACAAGAACCAACGTCAATTATTTTTATTGTGTTATAGACTAAATTAACATGTTTTAAGTAATCTTAATGTGTTTTGTCCTTCAACCTGACCAAGCCAGCTTTCTTCCTTTCAAGTATCAAGACACAAAATTATTCCTTAACCCATATAAACTTTAAAACATCTCATCAGAACCGCAATTTATCCAATCCCTCCAAAAAAGATAACCCATTACGTCAATACTTCGGTAACTACGGTTTGATGAGGTTAAGAATAGTTAGCTCGGTAGAAAATCTCTAAAAACAAAAGTCAACGTAGTTGACAATTTATACTAATAAAAATTACGACATTCAAGCGCGCCAAATTCAAACAAGCGACAGTATTTTTCGTTCACCATGTATAACTGTTTAAATTTAAGTTTAAACTGAAGCTTGAAACAATAGTTCTCAGTATCACCTAAATTTAAGTGCCTGGAAAAAACTGATTCTTTGAATTTTTCTTTTTGAAAAATATGTATGTGAACTGTAATATTTATTTATTTTACATTGTATGTATGTTACAAAATACCAAGAAATTAATTCTTTTTCAAAAATTATCCAAATATAAAAATGCAATTGTTATAATCCCATTTTAAAATGTTTTTTTTTTTTTTATGGCAGTGATTAGTGTAAATACAAACAGACCCAACTGAGTACAGAAGGCCTCGTCATAAATCCTTCTATTACCCTTAGACTGCACTCTGGCGTAAGGTAATAATAATTATTATAAACAGTTTGATGTTGATACAGACTAATAAAGAATTTTGAATTATAAAAATTCTTGCGTAATTAAATAACAGCTCATATGTATAGTCACGATCAAGCTAATCGAAACCGAATGACGACAGTTTTGTAATCCTTACAACCAGCGTGAACAAAGGTGCAGTTACCTTACAGCGATCTCTATTAGGATGATCGCGACTGTACATTCTGTTAAAGAGAAATCAATTTTTTAGCGGCTATGGTTTCTGCAGCGGATCTTTTAAAAATACCCTAAAAAGTTTTGTTTAAAATTCCCAACTTAATTAATTGCGATAAATAATTTAAGCCGTAAAAATCAATTTAAAGTGGGGTTACTATAAATAAGTAAAGTATTAAAATCTTTTCTGCAAATATGACTATTATCACCATGTACGTTTCAGTATAAATGCATACACACAATATTATTGTTTGCGATTCAAATTATCAGCTATATGCAAATGTGTTTTATGCTGTTAATTAGCTAGAAACGATCGCGAATTTACAATAATATTTCTGCATGCAAAACTTAAACCGACTTTAAATGTGCATTTAAACATTTTTAACAAATAAAGATCTGTTCGGGGCATACACATTTAAAATCGAATTTCTAAATGGATCGGTCTGTAGAAGGAAGGCAAAAACAGGATGGAAAACCGGAATGTAGACGGGATAATTAATTCGGGGAGTTCCAGATGCCAAAGTCCTTTTTCAACTGATCCTGCATGAAAGTAACATGATGAAATCGAACCGAACATTCAATTAATGATAAGTTATTCAGCTTCTCAAAACTCAATGACGACACGTTAAAATACCAAAATTGATTGCATGAGATATTAATGTGTATGACGAATTCATGAAGACCAGACGTCTCCGTTCTCAAATAACACAAATAATGTATTTTTGATGAGGAAATTATGCAACATTTCTTGATGTGATTTTCTTATACCGGTAGTTGAATCAAATACAGATCATAGAAATTCAATCAGATTCAAATTTATGAAGAGGAAAGGGGATGATGGCATCACATTTTGAGTAGAGAAAGTCACACCTCTGTAACGGATTAGGACATTTCCTTTGCGAACGTATATTGTTATATTAATGTCGTACAGAAACCATACACAAACAGATATTCTGTTCAAAAATAGTGAATAGAACATAGTCGATTATGTGGAGTAACGCCGAAAGAATTCATAGGTAGAAGCAAAGTAAAAGTTCAACGAACTTAGGTTGTTAACTTAACCCGTAGAACAATAACAAACAGCTTAGGTCCTCTAATGTAATTACAAAGACAAATAATAATAAAGCTTCTCCGATTGTCGCTGTTTGTTTTTCGACGGTTGAAACGGCCACGTTTTTTCCTTAAACGATTTAAAGTAACCCGTGCATTGTTGCAGGAATTTGAGCCCATCGATTGTGAAGATATCCCATCCCTGTCACATGGTGAAAGAAACACCGACAAAGAAACCATTCCATCTCGGACTTCAAACAGCTGTCGGACAACTATCTCGGAAATCTAAGATTTACATTACGTGCACTCTACATTCAACACGCACCGTATTTATTTCCTTCGGGCATAATTTCGTTAGTTTCATCTTGCAACCATGACGTTACGTAAACGTAGTCGCTGACAAAACTCGGGATGTGACATTTGATGATGGCCGTGTTGCCTTTTAACACGCTTTCGTCCATCACGTTTGCGTTATACGCCTGAGATACGACTGCAAGAAAAAGAAAGAAACTGTGATATTATCTGAACACGTACTTGCTTGTAATGCTATATTCTAGACTTAATTTACCATAATAAATATGATACTTTCCGAAATGTTTCGTGGTATACTCGACTATCTAAAGTTAATCTAATAAGTATTTATGTACCAAGGGCATAATCAAGATGATTATATACGAGGGCAATAGTTTTGTAAATTGACCAAGATTTATAAACATCAAGTTATGCTAGTGGTTCACATAAAGTTTCATTTTTCAGTTTCAACACGGAAATTAACATTTGCAAACACAGGTTAGGTTACTTTGTTATTGTACTTTGTTTTGTATATAAGTCGAAGAAGTGATTTGTTTGTATTTGCAACGTACTAGTATCTGCACATGAGTGGTTTATGTAGCTCGTATTACTGACTTAAATAATAAATAATAGACAAGTGAAAATAATATACATATATTTGTGTCCGTTATACATAAAAATAAAAAAAATCAAACTATATTTTCAATTCAGTTTCAATTTCCAAAAAATACACGAGCTGCGAAATGGGAGTATTAAAAAAAAGTGCTAATTGTAACACAATCACTGTCACAATCATTTCTCCATCTTTATCACAAAAGAAATATTCAAGTCTGCAATATATTTAGTGTTGCAACGTGTGATTTTTAATGATAGGAGTTAGTTTGAATTTGAATCCACTGTTGTCCACTGAAGTATTGGTAGATTTTTAACAACACCCTCAATTTCAAATTTTTATCAAGCTGCAATTTTAAATTTCTATGTAATTGGCTTTTTCTTTTTCAATTCTGACAAATATTTTGCATGCAAACCATGTTTATAAACTTCTTACTTCAGCTGAAACCAAAATCTTATTACTCTCAACTGGAGAACATAGGGAACATTTTCCGACCTTTGGCGTTAAGAAATATCAAATTCTTAAGAAGTGACTGCAGGTGGCGCCGTAATGTCAGGTCAATTATTTTTCTTAAAAAAGAACTAATGCTTCGCTTATCCAAACTTTTGAATCGTGAATCTAAATTGAGTTCCTCTTTGACTGTTGGATGCGCTGCAACGGTACTACCCTCTGGTGTAATTTAATCTTCATTACAATTGGTTTACCTTAATTATCCTATGCTACATTTCGTATCTCTTCTTTTTGCTCAAAATATCCCTAGCCATTTGACCAGTAAGGTAACAACTATCATCCATTTCCAGCATAAAGTACACTATGTTTACTCTTGTTTCGTGTTCTAACGTATGATTCTTTATATTCCAGGTCTCAGGCGGTTGTGGAAAAAAAACTTACAGAAATTAGTTGCTTTCTTTCGCTCACAAAATCGTGATCCAAACTTGTTTTGATTCAAAAACACACTTTGTTTTCTTTGAATCCCTCTATTTTTAAAACTTGTTTGGATTGAATTATGGTTATTTACAAATGAACTGCCATTCAAAATTCAAGTCAGGTGTTTTATTCAGTGTGAAATTCAGGTCCAAACTATTCGAAACACGATTTAAACTTTTAAGCGAAAGAAAGCACCTACTATACATACTATTCCATCGACTTTTTGTGCAATACAGGAGAAAGATTCCGCGACGTATACTTTGTGTTTATTGTAAAAAAAATCTTTTGATGAGAGTATAGAGTAAAAAATTAGTTTAATTATATTGGTTTCATATTTGAGTTAAAAAATGTTAGGTGCTGTCAAATTGACAACAAAATCCGTAAATGCGTTCGAAAACTGTACGTCAATTACATCTGAGGCGTGTAATCACATCTTCATTAAGCACGATTTTTAACTAATTTTTCATTTACTCGTTTTTTTCAAGAAATTCTGCATTTACATGTGATCACCCGGAAAAAGGCGATCTTTTCACTCGCTACATTAAAGACGATGTGAAAATGTCCTTTGTTGTCAAGGAAATAATGTAAACGCAGGACCTTTGGAAATAATAAACGAGATGTAAAATAAATACAAATTGGTGAGTGAGAAAGATACGATTACACGCTTCAGATGCACTCCATGTACAATTTTCGAAGGTACCTTGTATTTAACTCCTAGACATGAAATTTCATTCCACAGCCGCCGGAGACCTGAAATCATATGTTATTTTCTGTATAGTTATTCTTATTATATATTATCTATAATCCGCTCATTTCACTTTGTTAAACATCGTCCTGTACGTTTTATAAGCTCCATGTCCGCTTAACAGTTGGGGCATGTAGTATGTAGTTTCTCCACGCTTCCTATTGTACCATCGAGCGACGTTTGGTATGTTTTCTCGTTCAGCTTCCTGCCAAGCCAACTCTTCTCTCGTGCTGCTTTTTTCTCTTGTCAAAAGAGCTCTTGAGAGAGGTCAATAGAGAAAAGACAAATGGCCTACCAACAAGGGGAAATAGCAGATGACCTATCAACAAGGAGAAAAATTGTCAAGGTGAATTGAGAGCCGGTAGATGGAAGAGAAGACGTACCAAACGTCGCTCGATAGTACAACAGGAAGCGTGAATAAACCACATCCATACTACATGTCCCATTGTACCTATTGATCTCTTGAGAGAGGAGTATTGAAAACATTATCTACGTAAGCGGCGTATCTCTTGAGAGAGGTCAATAGGTACGCGCCGCCTACGAAGATACTGTTCTGTATCCTTCATACATATTGATTGCTAGCAACCTTTGACACCTTCTTGTGTTTCTCTGCCTGACTAGGGCAGCGCCCGACGTAATGGATTCCGTCACTGCAAATCAGATCTTCCTCCTCCCTTCACTTGGTCTCTTGCTCTCTTGGACATTAGCCTTACTAGCATGTTTACTGCCCTTCTTGCCTTCATGATTACATATTTTATATGCTCTCCGTACGTTAATATTATGACCAATATTACTGCCAACTGTTTTGTTCTTTCTTACCGCAATCTGAATTGCGTTACTCCTAAGTCAGTCGCCCCAATAATCAGTTCCGATTTTAATTTTTCCGCTTACACGTGTTCCAAAAGCTTACCAAATAAGTCCAACATCCATATGGGCTTGTACCTCATTTGCTTGGGTTTCTTTTGGAGTTTTCTATCAGGCACAGATTTTGCTGTTTTCCACCTTTTCGGAAATTCCTGGCGCTCCAGAATATGGACCAGCAGCAGTAACCCTTAAAGTTGCTCATGTGTATAGCCATAGTGTATAATAGCCATAAATGCACGAGGTAAAAATGTAAAAATAAAAGATATTCCATAAGAAGTGAGGAAAAGGCTCAAGAAAAAGCGAATCACAGAATAAGAAAAGTGGACTAAGCAAGAGAAACCGAAATAGGATACTTAACTAGTGTAAATAATCTGAGATCAGGTGATAATCAACAACCAAAGAAAGCGAAGCGATGGTTTCACAAGAAAAATAAAAAAAACAAGAAAGAATACAAAATAGACAAAGACCAACATAAAAGAGTCAAGAGTGAATCATGAAATGAAATAAGAGATCCTTGGATATTCCTTCGTACAGATACATACCATGTGAGCAGGTTCAAGCGACACAACTGTTTGCACGAAAGTCAACAAAAAGATTGACAAAATCTGCTGTGAAAATGAGTAACACGCAAGCCAGTTCATTGCCTTTGACTTTACTGCACCCAATATAAATATGTTTCCTCCATAGACGACAAATCCCAGTGTTGTTGAAATCGGTGATATATAAAAGTTAGAGGAATATGTCAAGAGGAGCAAATAATAAATGAAACCCATTCCTGAGCTAGAGAAGGCAGGTACAGGAAAAGAAACAATGGAGAATGCAAAAATACAAAACAAATTTCTGATTTTCGTGTTATTCGAATTATTTCTTCTTTTTTTAATATTCTTATGTGTAACGCACATTTATGCAACTTTTCTCGCAGAGTTGGTTTGGCTATTTTTGTTCTGTTCTTGCTCTTCTTTCAATAGCTATTTCTTCCTATACATATTAATCCATTAGTTCTATCTAACTCTTTTCTTTCATTATTTTTTATAATACTCTTTCTCCTGTTTCAGTGAGAGACGCAGTTTTAACACCATTGCCTCCCGACGACTATTTGAATTGGATCACATAGATAAATTCTGCGTTGTATTTGATCCATTGTTGGTAACAAACTGTTAATGTTTATAATCTCCTTTTTCTTTATTATTTTTGTCGGTCTGTTCATTGCGATTAGAAACAGCAGTAGACAAAAACTATTTCCTTTTTTGTGCCGTTTATTTGGACATTTTCTTATATTGCTACTTTTCTTGTATAGTTTTAAGTGCCTATGTTTTTTTTTCTAATGTATTAGAGGTCCTGAAATATACATATATTTTCTATGTATTTCAATAATTCTCATTCTTTACTCATTTGTATGTCGGCATCATTTTCCCCAGTCTCTTAATATTGTATTATGTTCCACTGTTTGTTACCTCACATGCCATCGACAAAACAATTGAAAAAAAAAATTGACATGATGAGTTGTCCACCACTCCCATTCCACTGGATTTTTTTTGCAGAGTACGTAGTTTTTCCAGAGTTCAGAGAAGAACAACAGGAAATCCAATCAGGAATACCACAAGACCACTTGAACCAACCCTGCGCCTATCTGTGCTACACAAGATTAGTTTTTTTTTTTTAATGTTTGAAAACTGTTAAGAAAAGAGTCTGTATGGTCTATTGAATTTTGCTCGTTAGTAAAAATAGATTTCATTATACAGAGCGTGCACCCACTACCACCTTCTTGTCTTTCTTGCCCTCAAACTATTCAATAAAAAAAATTGCTTCCACAAAAGAGCTAAAAAGGAATTTAAGAGTGCGTTCGTAAAGTACACAGTACACAAAACTATTTTCAACTGCATCATTTTATGTAATTCACATAAAATTTCTGGCATACATTTCTAGTGGCCTCGATGAAGAGACACAGTTTCCTTGATTCAAATCACATGCTAAACACATTACAACATAAAATACTCTTGAATTATTAATATAATAATCTCGAATGACTACAAAAACTGAACACGTTGCGAAGTATTTTTTTATTATTTTATTATTCAATAACAACACATGGTCGCCTACGCTCTGTACGATTTAATACGGCGGCATTGCTCTCCATTAAAGCAATTGCGATAACCAGCGATGGTGAAATCTGGTCATCTCAGAGCATCGCATTTAAATTGTCACAGACTTATCAGAGTCCTTACGAAATGGGAACAAGTGATCATTTTTAATTCCACCTACGTATTCTAATTTAATGGACCAACCCTAAAGGGACAACGTGGTTGTACAGCGCAACTCGAAATTACGAAGCAATCAATACAAATTAGGAACACTCCAAGAGCAAAAGCGTCTCCGCAAACAACAATGTTGAGGGTACTGGAAGGGTAGATGCACGTACAAAGGGGAAAGAGCAACAAGTGGTTTTAGGTGTATGTTGTATGTAATATCTGCATATACATACAAGTAGGTATTTTGTTAAAAGGTTGTTGATTACCGTAATCACTGGTAGGCGGTAAAAACTTATTATTATTGGTGTCCTGCCACGACGTGACTTCCACATGATCGGATACGAACGATGGAATGTGACACTTGAAGACAGCGGTGTTTCCTTTTATTACGAAAACGTCGTAAACTTGAGCTTCGTAATACTGATTAACAACTGTAAAACGAGTTTTCGTTTAGTATAAACTTTAACGTGCTTCGACATTTGCAAGATATAGCTGATAAATCGAATCTACTAAGACGACGGTGGTTTCATTCTCAAATTACCATAAGTAGTATTGAAATTATTTTCGTATTTATACGATTTTCCATCGTCTGAAATCCAAGCTACAATTTCGACAAAATCGGCCACGAAACTTGGTACCAAACATTTCAAGATGGCGGTGTTACCACGCAAGACAAATTCATCGATAACTCTGCTTTGATAGAACTGTTGTACAACTACAAAAGAGCAAAGTAAAAAAAAAAATTAATAACCCTCTATTACAATCAGTAAGTAACCAAACGCAGTGTAACTGTTGTGAGTCTGGAATGTTGTAGAATATCACAATGGTCTTCGATAAACTTATCCAAAAAAAAGGGCATAATATCAGACAAAATAAGGAAAATAAATGGATTTGGGAGAGACGTGATTCAAGCAGCTAATCTATAAGAATGTTACCGGTGTTTTCTCCAGGCAAATAAGTATTTCCTTTGGAATCCTGCCAGTTTTCGACTACTACAAAGTCCGAAACGAACGAAGGTATTTCGCATTTCATCACGGCTGAGTTCCCCCGAATAACATATTCGTTGTCTGCTTCCACTTCATAGGACTGAGCCACAACTATTAAATAAAATAAATGGTGCTTAAAAAATACTCGATTTCATGTAGTAAGGTCTTCAAAATGCACAGAGGAGAAAATTATTCCTAGTCAAATCAAAGCTGAATTATTTCCAACTTTCCATCTGTAATATTCCATTGTAGTTTGCAGAGAAGAACATCAAAATTAGAATTGTAATGCAGAGATGAGTTAAAATAAATTGTTGAAGAGAACGTAGAATAATTCAACCAATAACGCTTTTGTTAGTTTCCCAACTTGTAGGGGTCTTTAAAGGATGAAGGAAAATAAGATTTTTGAAAACCCTTTTGGATTTAGATAAAAGTTGTCCATGGCATGAAACAGATTTTAGTCCTTAGTTTTTCAAAGTAGGGTCCTATATAATAAGAAGATTTGGAAGATTCATGGCGGAAAAAACAATTGAACCGTCAAGTAAACTGAATCCGTTTATTAAACAGGGTAATTGACTTGACTGATCAACTGTCTTTTCCGCCGCGAATCTTTCAAATGTCACATCATGTCTATACTCTATTATTACACAGGACCCTAACTAAAGTAGCCCAAAGTCAAGGTTGGTAGAGCTGGACTGTGTATTAGAAGGTCGCCTTGATTAAGGGAGGGTACTGAGGGTACGTAACTCGTTACGTGATGTACGTGAAAAATTCCGTTGAGCATAATAAGGTTTTTGCATTATATGACCAATAGGACCATAGAATTGATTCCATTTTTAGTCAAGCTTTAGAAAACGGATTAAAACTCACTCTGTTTACTTCACTGTGACGATAGAAGTTTCGTGTGACGTCACGAGTTACTTTTGTGGGGAGAAAATTTCAAACTGCAATATCAATTTTATCAACCTTACCCAAAGTAAGTGGGTGTTAGGGACATCTAGAGACATATTGGTGGTTCTAAACAGTTGGGGACTTCAGAAATAATTAGATAATAGGAAAAAATTGACAGCCTGATGTGCAGCCAAATACAAATAATACCCTAGCAACCTTACCTTTGCAAAGGGGGCGTTAAGCCAAAATAATATTTGGGAATCTACGATTTAGCCTAGTTACTATGGAAAAAAAAATATGGAATGGACTTTAGGGAAAACAAGGAACAGTAACTTCGTTCTTGAATAACCTTCAAAAACCAAGTTCCAGGTGAGTTCATGAATTTTTAACCTAAATAGTACCGAAATCATTCCCGTCGTATTTATGGACTTTGCCATCGTCGGCGATCCAAGCATCGATTTGTACAAAGTCTGCCACAAAACTCGGTATCTTGCACTTCATTACGGCACTATTTCCACGAATAACGTACTCGTTTTCGGCCTCGGTTACGTAGAATTGCGAAACGACTGCCGAAAAAGAGCACAGATTAGTCCACGTCCGCAAAAGAAATTACCGTAATCATTGGAAAGTCTGAGCGTATTGCCCTGGTCATCGATCCAAGCCTCGACGAAGACGAAATCTGCTACGAAAGATGGTATGCTACATTTTAGAACGGCGGTGTTGCCGCGAATTACGTATTCAGTTAAAATTTCTGCCTTGTAAAACTGGTTGACCACTGAAAGGAAAAATCCATATTAAAAGCGAATTGAAGAGAAAGAAACACGAGAGGAAAAGTGTTGACCATCGACCTAACGGAATTTGGAGATAAAATCAAGGCACAAATCAATCATGAAGAAAGGAGTGCATGGTGAAAGGATCTGCTCAACAACAAAAAAAAAATTACCGAAATTATTCGTGTAAACAAATTCCTTGTTGTCGCTGCCAACCCACGCTTCAACTCTGACAAAATCAGCAACAAAAGAAGGTATGTTACATTTTAGAACGGCGGTGTTTCCCCGAATAACGTACTCAGAGACGACTTCGGCCTCATAATATTGGTTAACAACTGCGAAAAAAGGAACATCGTCACAAAGACAATAACTCTCTGGAACTCTCTGGAACTCTTCGTTGCTGGGATGGTTAATCATCCGTGGAAAATTGGGTTTTAAAACGTACTCAGGATGAAAATTTACCAAAATCTTTTTGCCCCAAGTCGTAGCTATGCCCTTCGCTATCGCTCCACGTTACAACTTGGACAAAATCGGCCACAAATGACGGTATGGAACATTTCAAAACCGCAGAATTTCCACGAATGACATACTCATTGTTAACTTCGGTTTGGTAGAACTGCTGGACCACTGAAAGACACCGAGACTTTAAAATTACCGTAGGCTGCGCCGGGGTAGAAATTTTCGTTTTGGTCCGTGTGCCAGGAAATGACTGAAACAAAGTCTGCAACGAACGAAGGCACTTGACATTTCAGGATTGCCGCGTTTCCACGAATTGCGTACTCCTTGTTAACATCCGTATCGTAAAACTGTGCCACAACTGAAATGTTTAAGGCAAAATAAATCACAAACTATTACATCACGACCAGTACCTATGAAATACAACGTCAAGGTGATAAATAAAACATAAACCTGGAAGAGAAAACCATTATTATATTAGAATACAGAGTCAAAATTACATTCTATAAACAAAATGTTGAGCAAAAATATCTTCTTTAAATAATTCAGGAAAATTAGCAAATTAACTAAAGATCGAGAATATTAAAGTCTAAATACGTTATTGACAAAGCCGACGGAAGACTTCTACTTTAGTCGATCGTGGTTTCAAAAAGAGCAACAAGGAGCATATGCATGCGAGATGAAAGAGACAGATGTACATACAGGATATCCCAACGATCTGTATTTCTTCTGTGAAGGATATATGCACAGTGACAATGTCTAAAATTTATTTTTTGGTCGTCAAAAGTTCCGGCGTTTTAATTAATTAATGACATTAATGCAGTTATTATTTGTATTATAAGATTATTTTGCTGTACATCTTGCAAATCAAAACTTACAACTGGTAAAGTGGTAATATTAAGAATGATTAACAATTTTATTATTCTAGAGCCCTAATGGCATGGTCGTCATTTCTTAAATTTGCAGTAGGCCACTCAACTTGGAATACCCAGTATAAATGTCATCCAACATTTTACGCAAAATTATCATTATTATTAAATATATTAATAATTTAAGGTCTGGTAAAGTACTGTAATCCGTTTATTTGTAGTGCTAATGTTCTCGACGACTGTAAATAATTGAATTAAACTAACAATTGCTAAAGAAATCATGCATTTTTGTTCGTAAAACAAGCTTCAACTGTCAAGTTAATGATTTTGTAATCCAAGAGATCCAGTTATTGTCCATAAATAACTACAAAATAAGAACTAAAATAAAAAAATAGGTTTCGAAAATATAACTATAAAAAAAATTGCAACAAAGAAAATGTTTTAAAAAATGATGGATACTTAAAAGCGCCTTCTCTCTAATATTTGTGTTTTTGAAGCTAATTCCCAACTAACCATTTGTCAAGCGTGGACTTGTAATTGACTTAATTAAATATTCACATACCGCAGGGTATTAGATCGATCTGGTTTATTTAAATGCATGTAGCATTAAAAAGCCAGAATAGCGTGACTTTACATGTATCATACATATTTCCTTTCCTTTCTGGAATTATTTGTTTCCCAATACATACACATAAGCAGAAAATATGTTAAGTTGTACGTATTAAATATTTTAAAAAAATTCCTTGCTTGTACATAAATAAGTATTTACGTAAAATTAAGGGTTACAATTAAATGGGGAAATACGTATAAATGAGAAATTTCTTTTTATGTACAGGTTGTTCATTAACGAACGAACTTATTTTGCAAAACTGCACACATATATTCTGCATTAACTAGGCAACAATACATGTTCAGTGTTTTTGATTACTTAAATTATTGTTATTGTACTTTTGACTTTTAAGGTTAAATTATTTATGTTATCGGACAAATTCTCTTCTCTGTGTAATTCATTAGTTTATTTACTAAAAACGACTATTTTTAGCTAAAAATCATTTCTTTCTGCTTGACATGAAATGGTTTTTCTTTAGAAAATGTTTCATAATTGAAAATTACTTTCGCAACAGAACAAAGGTTAACAAAGTTTGATTTTATTCAAACGAGAAATGTATTGACGAATTCTGTAATAAATAAAAACGTACTGTGTTTCTTATTATCTTAAGTTGAAGTCAACTTCAAATGTGTGAGTTTTTGAACGCACTTTATTTTTTAACTACCCAGGTGTCCCAAACTAAACATAATTTAGAATTTTTAAATATATACAGTCGGGACGAAATTGTGGGTACGACATTTATATTGCTGGTTACTTCCCGTAAACGTTTATCCTTTTATACCTGCAGCATTCATAAACCGACAGCAGCGTCTTAAAAATGTGCAAATAACATTTATTGGACATTATTTCATAAATGAATAATCCCTTAATGGTGGGGTTTGTTTTGTTTATTTTATAGATGTTTTTAGTTGGACAAAATTATGGGTACAACGATGCAGCTTTAATCCGTGCACACAATATTAGTGGATTAATCTGAAAAACGGCATTTTTATTGAGAATAATTAATAGTGAAATGTCCTAAGAAAGTTCGTTTTTAAACTAAACATTTCTCATGGCTCCCAGAAAAGAAATCGGTTTGGAAATTCGAAAACGTATTGTCGAAGACCGAAAAGTGGGCATAAGTTACGGACAATTGGCAAAAAAGTATAAAGTATCAAAAAACGCTGTTGTATGTTGTAAACGTTTCTACTAAAACAATTAAAAGAAGGATTAAGGAGACCGGCCTTCAAAGTTTTTTAAAAAGAAAGAAACCATTCCTTAGTGAACGAAATAAGAAAAAACAATTAGCATTTGCAAAACAACATGTAAATAAACCCCCAGCCTATTGGGAAAAAGTGGTGTGGTCGGATGAAAGTAAATTTGAACTTTTTGAGTCAAAGCGAAGAGGTAGAGTATGGAGGCGAGCAGGAGAAGCCTTAAGTTCTAAAATGGTAGAAGCTACAGTTAAACATGGAGGCGGAAATGTTCTTGTATGGGGTTGTTTTAGTAAAAGCGGTGTAGGCAATTTAGCTACCGAACTTATTTTTCTTTTTATTTGAAATGAAAGGCTGTTTCAATAGGGTCTATTCTGTAACACTGATATGGATTTAATACATAACAATTATTGCTATGAATTGACCTTGCAAAATAACATCCTGTAACATCCTGCAATCTGTACCAAGTATGATACCGAGTTAGTGGGGTCTATTCGGTAACATTGATATGGACTTGATACGTACGATTACTGCTAATGTACTAAGTGACCTTGCCAAATAGGTATTCGTAACAACTTGCAATCCATACCAAGTGTGATATGGAATTAATATGCATCTCTCTTCAATTGGCGGTCGGCAATCTACTTGTATTGTTATGAAATCGTATTAAGTTCTCTTCAATTATTGAAGACTATATCAATTGATATGCATATCAATGTTACAGAATAGCCCTGCATGATACAAAAATTTATTTTTATTTTTAACACACACTGTGCATATTGTGTTCATGAATAAAAAGCTATCGTAACGATGAGAATACCAAGGTAAAATATTCTGTTTTCAAAGATAATAGTGTAGAGACGTAATTAATTAGAAACTTGGGAAAGCCCTGGATGTGATAACATAACGGCTGCTACGGTAATGGTAGAAAATATAGAGCTGTTGAAAGCTATACATTTAATCACGAACAAGGTCTTCAACACAAGCACAGCACCAGCAGACTAGCAAACAGGCATTATTGTATCATTACATAAGAAGACACAAAGAAAATGCAAAAATTACTAGATAGCATAAATCACGCCAGAATAATGGAAAAAAGACTATGTCAAACATTAAAAGAAGCAAACACACAGTTTGGATTTAGACCGAAAAGAGGGGTGACGGATGCGGTTTTCATCATAAGGCAGTTAATCGAGAAAGCAGTGGAAAGAAGAGAGGAGCTTCACCTCTGTTTAATAGACAGACAAAGATTTTGACGGGGTAAAAAGAGTTGATACATGAGCAACCTTAATAAATAAAGTGGCATAAAGTGTATGTACAAAACAAAGAGGAGCGCGGTTAGGATGCACCATGAGGAATCAAAACACTTTGTGACAATGCAAGAGGTGAAACAGGGATGCTAAGCTCATACTGTTCACAGCATAAGAAAGCGAAAGAATACAACACAGGATATTGGAATATGGAAATGGTAGGAGTAGTAGAAATTGCTTATGCCGATGAAATAGTCCTAGTAGCAACAGATTAAAAATCCCTTGATGAAAATTGAACAGATACAGTGCAAGCCTGGAGAAGGAGGATAAGAATATAAATAGGGAAAAGACAAAGACGATGGTGTTAAGCAAAGAGAATGAAAACCATAAGACAGACCTGAAAGAGGGAAAACTAGAGCAGGTGGACAGATTCAAATACTTGTGTACTACTCTGATGAAAGAGTAAAGAAGAGAAAAGATTCCATGAAGAGATAAAAAGAAGAAAGAATGCTTTCTTTCTTCTTTTTTCTTTTCTTCAACAAGAAGATTATTCAATAGCATCAAGAGTAGCTTCAGAAACAAACAAAAAGAGATTCCCAAACAAACCAAAACAGATATCTTCAAACGGTCGATCGCAAGTGCTTTTTTAATTGATCTCGAGAAAAAATTGCTGATATAGATTTATTCATAGACTTTGTTTTAGTTGATCCTCAATTAGATCGGAATCCCTCATGACTTTCTTTTGTCAACCCCCTGCAAGCGGCGAACGGCGGGTTTATCAAAAGAACGCGCGGTACTGGTCATAGGTCATCGTGCTTGCGATTAGCACTCGGTAATTACGTACCATCTTATGAAAAGTATACTGAGGACATGCAGTGCCACGTTTCAACATCCAAAATCATTCTTTAATTAAGTTCAGAAACTAGAACTCGTTTGTTTTATAAGAACCAATAAACTCGCAATTTTGAATAAGTATGAGTTTTTTCATTGACTTTTTAGTTAGAGCCTACCTTGCAGCCTCTCAGAGTCGATCGATTGGAGTCTAGCAATATTGGGGTAGATCGCCAGCAGTTCAAGTTTGAGCACCCCCAGTCTATATGTAGGTCGGAAGTATGGTCAACGACAAAGAAACAGAAAGAGGAAATACAAAGTTCAGAAAATGAGATTCCTCAGAAGAAAGATAACAATTTAAGATTGAGAAACATCAATCAAAGGAAATATGAAAGTGCAGCTGAGACAGCCTGGACACGTTATGAGGATGGGGAAAGACAGTAAGAAGAGTGTTTGATGCCAAACCAATGAAAACAGAAAGGAAAACCTGGTAAATGTTGAACAGAGAAACTAGAAGAAGCGGCGGAAAAAAGAAACACAAACTGGGAAGGAATCAGAAGACTTCTTCTTCAACTTCTATTAGGATTAAGTATAAATAATTAATTTGACACCCTGAACGTGTCGCCATCATAAAAACTATAATGTTAATGTGTTAACAGTTGGAAATCTCCTGACAGTCTTTTTTTTACGATGGTACCATAAAGTCGAGCAAAAACAGTCCTGTAACTTTTCTAAATTTAAATTACTCTGTAAAAATTGAAATAAATTTTAGCTATTGTAGCGGTTTCCCATGGTCACCCTACATGTGATCCTTAAGTCCTTAAAAATAACGTCTTTCGAAGTGAATAGGGAATATTACGTTTAGAAGTTATTTTCCTAACAAAAATAATTTTCTCAATTTTTTCAAAATAAAAACTAACATCTCTAGAAAAGATAAAATTCACACACATATAAAGCGGCCAAATAATCACATAAAGTAACCGAATAAGTATTTGGGTTTTTTGAGGGGTTTGCGAGTTTTACTTGTGTACACGTTTCCACTTATTAGGATGAGAAACAGCTGTACGGAAGATGTTCGAGAAAACCTTAGCAATCTAAACCTATTTACAACAAATTTTAAAAACTAACAAAACTAAATGAAGATTAACATGGTGCGATGGGCTATTAGAAGATTTGTATGTAAGAAGTAAAAGAGTGATAAAAATGGAAGGGGATGTTAGTAAAAAAAAACTACACTTGAATTATAAGAAAATTTGACAAATTAAGAACATGAAATGAAGGGAAAAGGGGAGGGTGATATTAGAAATACTATGGAAGTCACCCTATAAAATTATCAAGACAGATGAGGAAGATATATTTTAACAGCAAAGACTGCAGCGGTACATCGCACATTTAATAAAACCGGAACCGTTCACGGGACAGATACCTCCACTCATTATTGGAGTCTTTGGTTTTACCACATTTACCTTGTTATATTTCCTCCTTCGTTTTGTTCATTGTTAACTTCCAGGTTATATAAATTGACAGAAGTATCAAGTCAACCAATGAGGTGGCCCAACTCTGTAGCATATATAGGGCGTTCTTTTAATATGTGCAAATATTTAAATCTGTAATGCATCACCATAAATGGCAACGATTGAACTCTTATGTCTTTAACAGAAAATTAATAATTTTCGAGAAAAATGCAATGGCAGATTTTCGTCAATCCGTTTGAGAACTGCTGGCATAACAAAGGAGTGCAGATGGCTAAGCGAGAGCGTACGCGGCTGCCTGTTTGAACGACGACACGAAAATAGGTCAGTCGGTCAGTGTTTAACATGGTTTAACCTTGTGCATGAACCCTGTCGTGAACGAACATATGTTTGATTCGTATGATGCGCATTAACAGATCGTAATGGCTTTTGCAAACAGGTAAAAAGACCTGCCGGAAGTCTCACAGCCATTTGCCAAATTTCTGCATGTGGAAGGAAACGAATTTTGAAAATTTTCGGTTTACGTGAGTTCATATTCATCTTCACGAAATATTAAAAAAATCGATCTTACAAATTACAGATTCAATTATAATTCGATTACGAAATCTTCTGGTCAATCAACATTTTAAACCCGCCTGGATTTATTAAAACAATGTAACCTCACTCCAAGTAAGTAATTACATTTTTAAGTATTTTCAAATTATAGGCCGACGATTAATTACGGGACGAAAAATGGGCCTTAAAATTGCGGATGAGTTCTTCAATAATCACATCATCGTCATCCATCGTTTTATTTTTCACAAGTAATAAATAAATTGCGTTTCCATTTCTTAAGTGTGTTTTTACAACGTCGGCCGCCTCTTCAATTGATGTGCTTAAGGTAGGGCAGTATTTAAATAAATGTAACATTAATTCCCTCAGTGAATTAAAATTTTAAATAAAATAATTACTAAACGATATCAGTGATTATTGAATATTTCGAAATGGGTTTGAATGCTGAACTCAGTGCGGTATCGGTGTCGATTATAGGAAGGCGTTGCGACCTTGTCAGTATTTCTCTCTCGCACATATCTACAGTTCCAAACAAGTGGTACCTCCGAAATTTTTTAGCTATAGTACGGTAACCACTGGAAAATATGCACAGCAGGGAACATTTCATGTACTTATACAGAGGTTTTTTTTTTATTTGCACACAGTAAAAGAACAGTCTGTATAAAAATCTGGAGTTAATTCTAACACTATTTGTACGTCAGGGGATTCCGAAGGAATACCCTTTTGGTATTTCCTCGCGTCCATCCGTTTCTGCTGTTAAAAGAAACGGAGTTAGGATGTTTACCATTTAAAAGCAGCAGTAGAGCTTATCCTTGTTGGAATAAACTTTTACTTTTAGACGTATTTTAGTCGGAAAAAGTCAACAGTAATGCCAAATTATTTACTTTTCAAGTAAAACTTTATCCAAATTTAACGCCGATTAGAAAGTTAAGAATTTATCCCAACAATGTGTGTTCCTTTTATAATCTTTTATATCAAATCCGTTGTATATTTGTGTCTTATAAAAAACGCACCACGCTATAACTCTGCTATTTATAATCCGACTTTAATAATTCCAAAACAACGCAGGACTAGTTAATAAATACTACAAGATTGTAACATTTCAATATTTTTTCTAATTTTAAATTTTTCTCAAGCGATAGTCAACTTTCTTTTCTTAAATAGCACTACATATTTTTCTCATTCAGTTTGATAGAGAATCGTTTCCTGAATTCAACGATGTTTTCAAATTGAATCTTTAAAATCCTTTAGCGACCTAATGTCGCTATTAAAATAAAAATGAAGTGTGTATTCGCCTGATCTCGACTTTTGTCTATGGAACTGTATTCCTACTTAAATAACCCTAAATTCACATGATTTTCAATCATAAATTCACATTAAAAAAAGTCATAAATTTAATTTTAATTTATATATGAAGAACATGTTCAATTAGGACGATTTAAGCAGGAACATAACTCCATAGCCAAAAGTCGAGATCAGGCGAACACGAATAACTCGAACTCGCGCTTTTGTAGGATTCCAAGGCACGCTTCATTTTTATTTTAACAACGTTTATTTAGTTCGCTAAAGGATTTCAAAAAAGAAACCTTACTATTTTGTAGTATTTACAAACTAGTCTTCATAGTTTTTGAATTATTAAAATCGGATTATTAAAAACAGAGTTATGGTTCGTTTTTTGTAAGACACCCGGTATATCAAATTCTTGCAGGGTGTCAGGCAATTTAAAAAAATGAAAATAAGTAAATAAAGTTTTAAAGAAATTGTCGAAATTGTACGTTGAGAAATTTTGAATTTAAGTTAATTTAGGCTCGTTTATTATAAGATTAGCTTGCAAATTCTAAATTATTTCGTATAAAGTGAATAGAGTAAAAATACTAGGCATAAGAATAGCAACTTGGCAAAAGTAAACAAAATTAGGAGTATTATTATTTCAATTTGACCAATTTGCCGAGGTTAATTGTTCTACCACAGTCTGCACAGTGGGCGACAGATCAATTTCAATGGAGTCACAATAACACTTATTTAATTTGCGGTTATTGCTTTTAAATTTTGTAAGCAGGCGTTTGGTGGTACTTTTATAGTAGATTTGAATCTCAAATTTCTCTTTCAACACAGTTGCACCTAACCGGAACCTCCACAATTCGAAATTTTATACCGGGTGTCTCAGGATGGGCGGCGACCGGCGGTGTAAACCTAACCGTAATACCTACAGCTTCGAGAGAAAAAAAATTATAGTCAAAGTGACCAAGAGAAATTCAAAGAAAATATTTTTAAGTATCTGGGTTGACAGCAAGGAGGCGCAATCAATAGGGCTATCAATAAAAATCAATTTTTTTAGCAAAAGTATCAGAATAAGCTGCAGCTTTGATAGCGTCATTGGAAAACTTAATTAATTCTGCACAGCTTTCGTTTTAGACTTATTATCGTATCACCGTTAATAAGGGTGGAGGAAACAGTTGAATTATTTACTTTAAAAAAATATCATAACTTCAGTACTCTTTCTCAGAAATTAACGGACTTCAGCTCATTTGAAAGGGAATTTTAAGCTGATTTAAAGTTTCTATTCAATGACTTCGGCTAATTTGTTATAAAGTGGCTAGACGGCGCTGTTTACGAAAGTAACAGTTTTTCACAGTTTTCCCAAAAAAATTAAATGGTGTTTCAACAGTTGCAAAGCTGTAAAATGGTGAACACGGTGGTGAAAACCCGAAATAAGAATCTATTTCGTTCTCGAGTTATTATTAAATGTGTCTATTAATTGATGATATTAGCGGAAGGAGAAAGTTCAAACAAATGCTATCGGTAATACTTTTAATTCTAAGGTTAAATAATGCCTATAAAAGTTTTCATTAATGTTAGGACATTATTTAGAAGCATTTAAATGTTCTTGGGAATAAAGAATATTTAAACACAAGAATACAACAACAAATATAGAAACAAGAATAATTTAAACACTAAATAAAAGCAATGAACAATAATCATGCACTATGATCAACAAAGTTTCACTGTGCCACTATACAATACTTTTCTTATTGTCCGGATAAAGTTGTGTAGAAATTATTATTAACGTACTTACGGATAGTAAACGGGTATTTAGAAATGAAAGATCGATAATATTTTGAAAATATTTTAGGTACTGATCTTTAATCATTGTTAATTATAATGTATTTCATAAATGTTCAAAGTTCTTTCCGTCATTTAAAATTTTATTGTTCGTTACTTTTATTTAGTGCCTACGTTTTTCTCATTTATGTATTTATTTGCTGTGTTATCCTCTTATTTAAATATTAGGCTCTCGAAAACAATCACATTCATTTAAACAGAATAATGTCTTTCTGTTTACCTCAAAATGAAAAGTGTCACTCGATAGCATTTGTTTAAGCTTATAGATTCGTTTTTACCTTCAGTTAATAGACTCATATGGTAATAACTCGAGAACGAAAAAAGTTATCAATTTCGGGTTTTCATCAAAATGTTCTCCTGACTGGATTCTTTGAAATCACTGTAAAAGAAATAGAAATACCGCATTCCATTTAAATTTTTTTGGGAAACTGAGAAAAATTATTACTTTTGCAGATAGCGCCCTCTAACTACTTTATAACAAAGTAGCCGTAGCGGTTCAATAGAAACTTTAAATCAGCATAAAATTCCCTTGCAAATGACCCGAAGTTCGTTAATTTCCGATAAAGAGTACAGAAGATATGATATTTTTTAAAGTAAATAATTCAACTGTTTCCTCCTCACTTATTATACGATAATAAGTCTAAAATCAAAGCTGTGCAGAATTAATTCAGCTTTCTAATGGCGATAGCAAAGCTGCACCTTATTCTGAGATTTCTGCTAGTAAAATTAATTTTTATTGTTGAGGTTATTGATTGCGCTCCCTTGCGACCAACTCAGATACTTAAAAATATTTTCTTTGAATTTCTTTTGGCCATTTTTACTATAATTCTTTTTCTCTCGAAGCTGTAGGTACGAGGGTCAAGCTGAATTTATTGAGAATAAAAAATATGGTTAATATTTTGTAGGATTTTATTTTAAATGTGTTCAAAGTAATTCCCTTCAGCAATGATACACTTAACCATTCTTTCTTTCCACTGTTTAAAAGCGCCCAACCAATCTTCGTTCGGAATACCGTCAAAATAAATATGAACTGCGGCATCAATCTCTTCTTCAGACGATATCCTTTTACCCCGCAAATTTCTTTCTTTCTTCTAAAGAATTCTGCATACATAACTTTTTTCATAGCTCGCAGCTTCTTGGTTATTGTTGGAGTTTCCTCATCTTCATGAATTCACACACGACTCTCTTGGCGGGTTGGTATGTCAAAAAATGGAATATAAGTTTTGTCACCTGTCACTATTTTGGAAAAAAATTGGTGACCACCATTGTTTAAGAAATTTAAAGTTTCATGGCAAATTCGTACACGTTCTGCTTTTTGGAAGTCGGAAAGTTGATGCGGCACAAAACGACTAACCACTTTTTTTTAATGTAGGTGATCGTGTAAGATTGTTCTCACAGCTGAGGATCCAATCTTGAGTTGATGCTCGATTACCGCATAAGTGGCTTTATTTTCCTCTTCAATTATTTTTTTAACAGCAGCAATGTTTTTATCGGTAACAGCCGTAGGACGCCCTGCTCCTTTTTGATGCTGAACAGAATTTCTTTCACGTTCAAATTCCTTGTACCATCGGTAAATTGTAGCCAAAGAAGGTGCTTGTTCACTGAAAGCCGAATCTAAACTCTCCTTGCACTCATAAGTGCTTAAGCCTTTTTTCAAATCATAAATCATGATTCGAAAATGCTCTCTGGTTAATTCCATTTTTGTACATGTACTGTCACTTTTAAAAATTAATAACTTCGGTTATACCAAACGTAGATTCAGCAACTAAACTTCAAATGACATATAAAAAAGTGTTCTAAATAACAATGTATGTTTTGTTTTTCAAGGCCTGCTAGATTTTCTTATTCTCAATAAATTCAGCTTGACCCTCGTATTATGAAGGCCCTATATAAAGCATGAGGCTAGATTTTCGTATTCTCAATAAATTCAGCTTGACCCTCGTATTACGGTTAGCTATATACCGCCGGTCGCCGCCCATCCTGAGGCACCCGGTATAAGTCGAAATTTTAGGAATCCGCGAAGCGCAGCGGAATCTACATTTTGTACACAGTCGAGATATAGAACAGGAACCATGGTACTGCGACCGGTGTCTACTGCAATGACAGGTTTGCAGTGAGGAAGTGTTCCTCACTGCACACCTACAGCGGAAATTACAGAGAATATAATTTACAAGAAATATTATGTACAGACGGCGGGATCGAAAAAAGTGTAACTGTTTGCGAACGAAGCGGTGCGATGTTATAAATGGATTGCGTACACACCTCAACATATTTGCCTGCGCAGCACGTCTAGCGATAGTGAACAATCGGAAAGCCAAATAAATAGTGCATTCGTGAGAACGACATGATTTACAATAATGTCGCGGTTAACTGCGATGCTCGGACAAAACGCGCACGCTGTAGAAGCGGGCGTGCTTCTACTTAATTCACATCAACTAAATTGTTTCTAAATTCAAGAAAGAGCTATTATTATCTTTTGGCATTACATCCGTGTTTTTACCCTGACTATATTAGACTGATTGATTCTTGTCGGACTGCCGCTCTCTCAAACTGGCTTCAGGCGGTTAACTTTTTCCATTCCGCTGTCTGATTATGTATGATACACGAAATAATTTTCCTACTATTCACCTTGACCCTATTCCGCTAGAACGCATACTGCGATGATTCGACAAGCTCATCTTCTTTTCTGCTATTCTTCTTAATTTATCATATTTGTTAAAATCATGATTGCTGCATAGCCTACGTTTGCTTAGTTCAAATAAAACGCTTGTAAATAACTGTCTGCGCGTGTCTTTTAAATGGGTCGCGGCACTCGCGGCAGAGCTCCAATTAATTCACTTAATTTTCGTGTAGGTGGTAAATTGGGGTTATTGCTACATCCTTTCTCGAAAGAAAGCATCTAAATTTAGATTGAATAGATGAGAGCGAAAATTTGAATGACTCCTCGACTTGACAAATATTTACGCAAATGTTATTTATCTCTTCGTTGAAAATCAAAAAATAATTTAAAAACTTGTTTGTGCCAAACTCTTCTAATTCGGACTTTCAATTGAATCTCTCCCCCATTGCATGAATTAAATTACGTACGTGTGTAGCAGTATCATTTAATAAATTAAAGCGATGCTATTCACCTCATACTACGATGATGACAGGATCTAATAGTAACATCCTTTGTTTAATAAAGCAAAGCCTAAACAGCTTGTGTTGATTCTATTTTTGTGCGTGCATATTGATTGGGTTTCTATAGTTACAACTTGCTTGCAGTGCTCTCCCTAATTTAAAAGAAATCGAAAAAATTTGAATTAAAGCAAAACGAGCGTGCCTATTCTTTACTGGTTTATTTAGTAGCACCCAACTTTCTTTATAACTCACAATCAGCAATAAATATGATCTCATAACAAAACAATGTTATTTAGAGCGATGATTTTGCAAGGTTTTAATATCTGCTGCCACAGAATTGAACCGACACCAGCTCGAAAGAGTTGTGTTTGATGAATAAATTCTAAATGTGTTCTAAGTTTAATGTTATTTGAGCTATTCTACGAAGCTGCAGGGCGATTGATGTCGGAAAGAACAAACTGCATTATCTCAATTAACGAGTAACTATTAAAGAATAACTGTTTATTACTTTTAACTGGTTTGATAAACCGTGGCAACAATTAGTAGGGACGATAAGAACAAAGAAAGTGTGGTTGCAACTGCTGATCATGGTCATTCTATTAAATTGTGTTGCAGCTGAGCTATAAGAACAAGCACCATGACATGATTGAAAAGATAATTCTTTTTTATAAATTAAAATATTAACGATTGTTCTAAAGGAAAATTACATGAAATTAAAAGAGTAATTGTAATTAGAATGTTCTAATATAACGTTTTTTAATGCTTAATTGCTTGCAAAATTTTCAATTGTAAATTTTTACCCTATTCCTCTTATAAAAAATTATTACTATGCTCGAGAACAATAATTTAGAAGTTCAATTTTCTCCACATATTTGATAGTTTTCTTTAAAGAATCTCAAACAAAAGCATTTGCTTGGTTTTATTCATCTGTCCCATTGTTTCAAATTTTGGCATTGCACTTCGTAATGAAATTCTTGCTCTTATAAATCAGTTTTTAAAATAAGTTTCTTGAAAATAGTAAAAACCGAAATCAGTCAAGACTACAGTCAAAGCTCCCTAACTCGAACTCCTATAACTCGAATTTTCTATAACCCGAAGTTGCTTGCTGTCCCCTGCAGTTGCCTAGCGTTTCGCATTGATTTTTCGCTTTTTATCTCGAATTTCTATAACTCTAAAATTTCTCTATTTCGAAATAAATTTGACGAAGAAGGGACTCACAAAGCTCTATAACTCGAATTTTTACGACAAACCCCACCTTTTCATGTTTCCAGCGACGCTGCTTCTGGGAATCCCCTTCTTCGGTTCTGAGACAATAATGCTACGCTCTTCAGTTTAGTGTTTTAATTAATTTGGTCGTATTGTCTTTCCGTCAAATTAAAAGTCTTACAGTTCAACAAAAATATGAAATTAAAAAAAAAGTCGAAAGTGGTGTCAAAAAGGAAAATATTGCTGAAGAATACAAAATACCAGTAAGTACATTATCCACGTATATTATATTAAATTTTAATGTGTGTATACTATTGTTTACATGTTCTTTTTTTACTTCTTAATAAAATATGTAAATAAATGCAAAATGTTTGTATGGTATGCACCCATGTCCTTTAACTCGAATATTCTATAACTCGAATTAAATCTCAGGTCCCTTGGCAGTTCGAGTTACGGAGCTTCGACTGTATACTAGTGATGATGAAATAAGGATCTCAACTTAACAATCATTCTTATTTCATAAAAGACCATCAAGAGAATACTCAAAAAAAGAATTGCCTCAAAACTTTTCTTT
Organism: Prosopocoilus inquinatus; assembly: GCA_036172665.1. Lineage (NCBI taxonomy): Eukaryota > Metazoa > Arthropoda > Insecta > Coleoptera > Lucanidae > Prosopocoilus > Prosopocoilus inquinatus. The sequence goes on from CM069870.1 coordinate 52,748,581, forward strand.
CCTCGAGAACAATTAACTATTTATTTCTCGTTGTAGTTAGAAAACTTACAAGAGCTTTAACAAAATCAGTTAAAAAAAATTAATGATTTAAAATCTAGAAAAACCTGTAATTATTTGCTCTTTTGGCAAACTTTTAGTATTTTTTGCTTCTACGCTTTTGAATAAAATTTATTGTCTTTAAAGTCTTTTTCGTGTTTATAAGTTCGACTAATTATATGTGCACGTAATTTAAATTACACAACATATCGCAGGAATTACGATATAGTACTGGGTAGAGTGCCTTAAATCAGAGTGTGGACATACGTGAAGTCGATTTCTATTGGTCGCGAGCGATTTTCGACTTTACTTACCAAGGTCGGTAGCCATATTTGTTCTAAGCGTGTTTGATGCGGTAAGAGAAATGTTATTTCATATGGTTATTCGTTAATTTAACCTACATTGAGACGATTGTGACTGTTTAATAGTGTTGTTGATTAATCAGTTAATTGTTTTTGTTAATAGTGTATACTATATTGTTGTTGACTTTATTGTTACTAAGAAATTAGTTGTCAAATTTGTAGACAAGAATTTTTGTTATTTATTGAATGTGGCACAAAGGTAAGAATTTCTTTTAATATTATCTACAAACATTTTTTAAAAATTCTAGTCCAGAAGTATAGTATTGTGTAACAACTAATAAAAAGAAATAACAATTTGATACTGTCCGTGCTCTTATAACCTCGTAAGTTATTTTTGGGTAATATGTACCTAGATTTATTAATGAATAAAAGTTACAGAAAAATTACAGTTTTTTTTTAATCTTACAAAATATGCTGATGAGGTTTATAAGTACTGTATCGAAATATGCACTTATGGTATTTATAAAACAATTCTTTACAGTACTATGGTTGGGTGTTTTGCAATTGGTTGTTCGAATCAGTCATCGTAGGGATTTCTGATGAAAGCTTTTCTTCGAGATCAAGTAAATCGAAGTGACTGGGAGCCCACAAATTATTCATGGCTGTGTGAGGTACGACTTTTGCCAATGTATTAAAATAAACACTGTAACGTATTAAAAATATCAAACCAACTAAAGTGTGTATCTTTTAGGTATATTTTACACCTGAAATGTGAAGAAAGCCCAGAGTTGATGACAAGAGAGTAGTAAGAAGAACGAGTCGCCTGTAAAAAAAAACGGAAACTACTTGCCGAAAGACCAATTCCACAGCCTACAGTTCTTGTACAGCAGGCAGCATTACAAGCACAGCCTACAATTCCTGTACAGCAGGCAACATTAGAAGCACAGCCTACTTTGAAAAGTTTTAAGAAAAATTGTTTATTTTATAGCAATCCGGAAACATTTAATTTTTTTATGAGGCTAGAAACTGTATTCACAACAGTATTTTGAATTTCTTAAAAATAAAAACATTAATTTGACAGGTTTTTTTTTGAAAAATGTAATAATATAAAAGATAGTGAATTTATTTTAAATTGCCAACTAAAAATGAAAATAATAGATTCATTACATTTATGGCATCAGAGTTATAATACAATATAAATACTATTAGATATGTATGTCGATGGTATTTGCTGTAAATTATATAATTATTTTTATTATATAAGTGTTTTAGTGTCTATATATTAGCATAAATGTTTATTTCATTTCATATCTGTTTATGTTCTTTTCTTAGTTGTGTAATTATGTTCTATGAATAAATATACTTAAAAGTGAAGCGCTTATGTTTTTCTTACTTGAAATGCAGTCATGCTTATAGTCGGAGGAAGAAAATGGTAAATAGGAGAAGTCAACAGACGCCTGCCTAATTTCAAATTTGCCTCCTAAGTTAGAACAAATATGGCGTCCATATGGCCACACTCTGATTTAAGGCACTCTAGTACTGGGTGACAAAGAAAAAATTAAAATGAAATGTAGAAAGTAACGAAAAGTACCCAATAATGAAAAAAGCAACTTTTATGGACCTTTAACAAATTAAGTAACTTTTTGTAATTAAAGTACATAACTCGTTCCGAGTCCTGTTTTATACAATTTTTCAAGAAACAAAAAATTTTTTTTGGGAATTACACATTTCATAAATTTCCTAATGTATCAAAGATTCGATACGTGAGGTCAAGGAGTTTAAAAAATTTAATGTAAAAATGTCAGCATACTGCGTTGCTGGGGGTAACTCAATAGCTATGACCAGAAACTTATTTACCCTTATGTCTCATTTCATGTTATAACGTGACGTTATTGATGACATCAGCGATATCGACATGTTATGTATAACATAATTATTATTATTGATTATTATAATTATTATTGATTATCCTCTGAGCACTTTCTAATACACTCTGCAATCAACGTTTTGTCGTAAGAGTCAACTGCTTTTTCAATTCATACCAGGGCGAAAGGTTAATTGTAAAGTGCCAAAAATTATTATCTACAGGTACTACAAAAACATTTTTGTTTTTCTTTCGAATTCGTATTCAAATTTATTCTCAATATAACAAAATGATAGAATCACCAAGAAGAACTTGGTAGAGAAATATGAACAGAGTGTCTTGAAAATGAGTTTTCTCTCATTTCAATCAAAGCGTTAGCACGATACAATGGCGAAATCGAACACTGAAACGAATCCCAAAAACACGGATGTTACTTTTGACACATCCTGCACACTTAATATAATAGAAAATAATCATAAGTAACAAAATTATTAATTAAAAAATATAATAATAACCGCAGTAAACTGATACTGGAAACTATTAAACATTATGTAGTAATGATAAAAACAAACGAACTGAAAATAAAAATATAGGAGTATTAATAAATAACTATTCAAATATCGTAAACACAAGTAAATAAAATCATATTATAAAAACAAGTATAGTGAAAAGTATAAACTGTATTACATTTGCTAATAGAAGGTAGATTAAAGACAAACTTTAAATGACATAAAATACGAGTGGAAAAAATCAAAAGTACCTAAATAAATCATCCAGTTACAACGAGTATAAATCCTGATCTAAGAAAAAAAATCATTTATTGTGTTAAAGAATTTTTAATATAAATTTTTTAGATGTAGTACTTGTCCTTGTCAACATAAAATATTACCAGAGCTTCCTTCCTGTCCTGCCAGAACTGCTTCAGCATTAAATGCCGTTACCAGTTTTTCACAGGATTTTAATGAATATCAGCCAACTGTTAGGTAATTAGTTTTGGTGCATAGTAGGTCACGTGGGATACGGGATTAAATGAAAACCCAACATATGAATAAAATGACGTCAACGCACCGTCATAACTTCCAACTTCATAAATGATTCTCTGCAACTTTCCTGGCATTAATTTTACAATTTTGCTTTGTACAATTAAAAATTTGAAACATCAATCTAATTTCCTTATAAAAGATGATTCCATTGCAAAGAGAACCAAACCAAGGTGTGTATGTATGTACCAGGTGACTACGTGCGAATTCCTAACCCCTTTAATTATTTTATTTTTGATTTTAGGAAAAAATGCGTAATACAAAACTTAAAAGGACTAATTCAACGTGTCTCTATGTGCTCAGAGAAATACACTTGATGGTCGGATAAACGACATATAAAGCAATTTTTTTTTAATGAAACACCCTGTATATTATTACGTTTTCGTTAAATATTGTATTCATTAGAGGAAATATTAGAAAAGTACATACACATATTTTCTACTAACCAGTAATTAGAAATGATGTTTGCAAGTTAATTTAGGGTCAAGTTAATTTCAAGAAATTTACAAGATAGTATTGGCTATCTATTTTATTTTACTGAAGTGTGAAAATTAGGCTCAATACTATAAGGAAGTGCAACTTTGCAAATTTAGATTAAGAGTAAGATTGATTTTCTCTTTTTTTCACATTCCAAGAACGTCAAAGGATAACAATTTTGAACGGATTTGGTTTTCCTTGATAATCCTTTTCCGTTTCTTTTTAAATTAAACAATTTTTGTTCTTTCGTCTTTTGTATTTTTTCATTTCTCTCTTATGTTCGTTACGCATTTCGATAAGCCACAATTATTAAACCATTCTTTCCATACCATTTTGCCAATTACTCAACGTAAGGTAAAGCATAGAGTCACAGTTGAATTTTAATCTTTTTCGAATATTAAGGTGATTTCTTTCGCTGACAAATTCGTGATCCAAACGTGTTATGATTCAAAAACAGACACACTTTTCTTTGAATCTCTCTACTTTTAAAACTTGTTTGGACTGAATTATGGTTATTTACAAATTAACTGTCAATCAAAAATTCAGGTGTTTTGTTGCAACAATTACGAAAATCAGGTCCAAACTATTCGAAACACGATTCAAACTTTTAAGCGAAAGGAAGCACCTTTATAAAGCTCGTGTCGTTGGCGCAGAAGATCACTTAGGCATTTATTCAACCGTAAACGGCAAATCATTTAAAGTAAAGAAGACCGGCCTTAAGACATATCTCTGAGGTACTTTTGCGCACTGTTCTCTCTCTCTGGAAAGATGATTTTCTATTCTATACTCTGCGACCTTGCAGATATGTAAGTAGGATTGCACCAATTATTTAATATTCTTCTAATTCCAAGTATGTACTATGGCGGCCTTAAAATTTCGCACGATTTTTTGTCAAGTAGTCTGGTTTTGTCGAAATTTTTGTTGTGTTAATCAAGCTTTCTCTTCAAATTTGACACTAATGATACATTGAAACCTTGAAAAGTCATTTGGCTTTCAGATGGTTTGGTTATATTTTAACCACAGCAAAGAAATAAAATGTTAGAACGGAAGTAATAGAATTTAGCACCAAAATGTAAGGAGTACGCTATAGTCACGGACGTCCGGCAGTTGGCAACCATCGACATTGACGAAACTCGACTGCCGACGTAAGGTGGCGATACTGCGTGACAGCTGAATAACGTTGGACATCTACGCGTGAGCAATCCTTATTACCTTCTCCTAACGTAACGTATTATTTTGATTATGTTATGTATTTAATGCATGTTTTTATATAACGCAAATATACCGGCACTTGTGTGTGCATTTCGTTTAGTATTGTCTCGAATAAATTAAGCTGCGTTCTATTTAAATCTAAGGGAAACATGTATTGTTTCTAATTTATTTACTCGTAAGTAGTTTTAAATTTATGGACTCAAATGCACGACTAAAATCAAAAAAGCAGCACCTGGACTTTATTTTTCTTTTTAATTCTTCAAACATGAATCGCGAACCTTAGAGTCAATAAGAGTAAATGTGTTATCATTTAATAATTTCCCAAATTTAAATCTGGCCTTGACCTTTCTTATGATAAAAATCGCATCCTATAATAAATATTTGTAGGCGTCATTTTTCTTTTTGTAATACATATTTTTTTGTTTTATACTTAGAGGTTCCTTATTTTGCCCTAACAGTATGTATATTACTAATGAAGTTAATCTTGTTATTGTTAACGATAATATAAAAAAAAGAAAACAAGCGAAAGTTGATATTAAGAATGGTAAATACAAACAAAAATCATGTTTAAACAACAACATAAAAACGACAAAATAATGATACACAAATAAAAAGAAAACAAAAACATTAAAAGTTATTTGACATAGGAGACTGGCAACCAGATGTAAGAAATAAGATCAGAAAGAAAGATTAAAAAAATACGTCTAAAGCGAAATTAGATGCGTAGCTCAATTTTTTTATTCATATACAAGACGAGTCACTAATTGCACCTTCTTCGACAGCTCATTTACGGAGCAGGTAGAAGAAGCGTACTTTCCCCGACAGCTCATTTACAGAACAAGATAGAAGGCGCGTTTAGTGATTCACTCTGTATATTTATTTGTTCGACAATAATCTTAATTCCCGCAGTGACATAAATAAAAATGACGTACTACGACGTTCAATTAAAGTGACGCCATTTGATAATTTCGGAGGCCTTGTAGCAATTGGGAGGGGATGACTTCGAGGGACTCTTTGAAACGATTGCCGCAGAGTGTTCACAAGAGTTTGGTTTGAGTGCAAGTGTATCATTTTAAGTGAGCGTCGTGGTACCTGCTAATCTTCTCCGTAATAATAACTTCAATATTTAGAATACACAAATTGCGAAGCAGATACTTTAAATTTCCGGAAGCAATTACATTTAAACAGTACTCTCAAGGAAACTATCCAAGTCTTCATTATTTTTCAAACTGCTTCAATTTCTGTGCTATACTCGAGTGGTTATGAAAATGTCTACACAAGAAGAAATCATGACAATGAATTCTTGTTATTAATGAATAATTAGATAAACAGTAACAATGCATTAAAAGTTGGTCACAAGATTCTTGAAATATTTTGTTACAAATCCAAGAAGTTTTCGTAATCAAAATGGGTATATTGTTAGACGTATAAATGCAAACAATTATGTATTAAAATATCGATGATGTCGTTTGAAGTGTTTGAAATAACTAACTTTTTCAATAGTAGTAAAAATCGACAGTATTTGATTACTTTGGGTTAGAAGTCGCCCCGTCTTCAGCCGGCTAATGTATTCCGTGCACGTCATGCAAACATGAATAACATTACATACTGAGCAGATGATAAAAATAAACAGATAAATCTGCAGGAAGTATTCTCTTACAATGTAATCAAGACCAGAGCAACTACTAATAACGGTAATATTCAAGGCATATCTGATCCAATGCAAAAACTAGCCGAACACCGCTTAAAGTAATCAATCATTTTAGAGACCACACATTAGAAACTATAAAGCCATTCTTTAGTTATTTTGTAATCGCAATATGCCGCAAAAGTGACAGTAATGTCGATTTAGATTTAGATTTTAGATTACATCGAATTAAGTAATGTTGCAATATTTTCTTTCAATCACGAGGTGAATTCACATCATAATTTACATAATTGACAACACCGATTACTAAATCGAATTAAACTGTCACAATCTGATGTATGACATTAAATTAAATTTGCCTAATATACGGTCGAAGGCAAAAAATAGTAAGCAGTAATGGCTGCAGTTTCCTGTAATTTTTCTTTCTCCAAAATGGTACTGCTTAAATACGCGTTCACATATTTTACGAAAGTTTTGTGGTTATTTTAAATGTTTTCGGTGAGGTCGTATTTAAACAATACCATTTTAGAAAAAAATTTGTGCAAATCTTTTTGATTGCAGTGAAAACCTCGAACAGCCTCTGTACAGCTGTTTCAGCCCTGCTTGGGGCTTCTTCAGCAGAGACGTAGCTCGACATTCCCACTGCAAACAAAAACGACTTGCCCAAGTTATTCGCAAATGCGATGTAAGAGTGATGAACAAATAAAATAGCGACATCTTACGATCGCTTTTTGACCTGACATTGCAGTAGGATAGACAAATTGAAGCGGGATTTGCTCCTAATAAGTCCCCCATGCAAGGCGGCCATGCTTGCTGTCAAAGCATAATGAAAGATTTAGGACTTATTAGGAGCAAATCCCGCTTCAATTTGTCTATCCTACTGCAATGTCAGGTCAAAAAGCGATCGTAAGATGTCGCTATTTTATTTGTTCATCACTCTTACATCGCATTTGCGAATAAATTGGGCAAGTCGTTTTTGTTTGCAGTGGGAATGTCGAGCTATGTCTTTGCTGAAGAAGCCCCAAGCAGGGCTGAAACAGCTGTACAGAGGTTGCTCGAGGTTTTCACTGCAATCAAAAAGATTTGCACAAAATTTTTTCTAAATCTTTCATTATGCTTTGACAGCAAGCATGGCCGCCTTGCATGGGGGACTTATTAGGAGCAAATCCCGCTTCAATTTGTCTATCCTACTGCAATGTCAGGTCAAAAAGCGATCGTAAGATGTCGCTATTTTATTTGTTCAATACCATTTTAGAAAAAAAAAAAAAAATTACGGAAAGCTGTAAGTGTTTACTATTTTTTTTTCTTTTTGCTTTCGACTGTAAAATGACAGTCAACCTATTAACATAAAATCACGACCTCCTGCAATTGCAAATACATAAAGAATGATTCAGATGTAATTATTATTACTTCTTGGCTGCTTTAAAATTCCCTTCAAATTTCTCAACTCGAAAGAAAACATTTTTGCTCTTAACACATAACACAATAACACATTTTTTTAATAATTGTGTTACTATTCGATTTAAAAACTGTTTCGTTACAGGGTGCTTAAAAAATCGAATATTTTATCTATGTATCTAAGAAAAGAAGACTTGCGAACGTAGCTACGTAAATCAAGTGTTTCACTGATAGAGCTCATTTTTATTTTAATCAATAAACAGCCTACCTTGGTTTCTATCGTGTTTTGCGAAAAAAAAATAACATAAATTTAAGTCCTAGTTGTTTTGTGTTTTCTTTTATTTACCGTAAGTGTCATTAATCTCGCTGCAGTCCTGTCAGTTTTTAATTATTTTTACAGATTAATAACAGTATCTTTCTGAAATTAAAAAGTGCTGTTTTATAACAATGTAAAGTAGGCCGTTACTATTTAAAACAAAGCTTATGAAGCATAGTGTACGCACGCCGAAGTATTCTTCATAATAATGTAATTCGCTGACGAATTCGTTTCTTATGAAAATGTAATTTGCAATGTAATTTGCTGACTATTAGTGTTCATAATAATGCAATTTGGTTTCAACACAAAATCAATTCTTTATTTGAAACACTCGATTTACGTAACTGTGTTCAAGCTATTTTTCCTATTTCTCTTAATGAGTACTATACCTGGATAAAATTTCCGACCTTCATTTGAAACACCCTGTATGTATTATTTTACAAGAAAAAATAATTTTGACTCTGAACATCACAAATAAATCAATAAATTCCTCATAAAGAAGTGTACCAACCTGCGCGAACATTGACGTCTCTGGAATTGATTGTGCCGACTTGATTCTTGACCAGGCAAGAGTAAACCTGAGCGTGTACTTCCTGTCTGTAGTCCTCGGCGCGGAAAGGAGGAAACACGAGATTTCCGTTGGGCAATATTTGTCTTAATCCAGGGACGTCTCCTACTGCAGTTCCATCAGATCGAACCCAGATGATTTCTGGTGGAGGGTTGCCGCGGGCCTTGCATTCGACTACTGCACCGGTCGTATTGGAGAAATCAACGCGATTTGGGGGTTCACGTATGAAGACGGGCCCCACGGTATCATCTTCGGCGGCCGACACTAGGGCCACTAAAGTTATTAGCAGCGCGTACGCGAACATTGTTCTGGGTAATGGACACTTAAACAATGTGCACTTTGTCACTAGAACACATGAAACCTGAAACAACAAAAAAAAATTATTTATAAAAAAATTAACAGCAGAATAAAAAAATAAGTCCCACAACTTATAATATTCAAAGTTCCTAAGTTCGTTTAATTTAATTTTAATTCAAAATTTTTAAAATATATAAAATAACAGTGAAAACAGGGAAAAAATGACCATCTGAATAAAAATAAAAAAAGATTGAAAATAATTATTACACATCCACCGGGAGAAATGTGCGATTTTCAATTTTAGAAATATAAAAAGCAATACCAAATAGGAATTCAAAGAAATATAAACTAAAAATAAATACGTCAACTTAAATCAACCTAACTCGACTTAACCCAAATATAAAAATTATAATTATCAGAAAATAGAATAAAAATTAAAAACCTCAAAATCTTAGAAAAACTTAAATTCAATTAGTATTGCTTCTGAACTCAAATCAACTCGATTCAACCCAAGGAAAATTAAGATTAAAAAAAATACAATGTTATAGAAGTAAAAAAAGGAAAACTAGTGAATTAAATCTCAAAGCTCAAGCACTGAAAAATCTCAAGCAAAAAATAAACTCAATGTTACTCCAACTCAACTTCAACTCTGCCCAGTCCAAGAAAAAAATTAAAACAATTAAAACTAAAAAATTACTCAAGACAAAACTCAATCACAATTAATACAAGCAAAACCGACCAAACGCAACTCAATCCAGAAAACAAGAAAAAATAAAATAAAAAAGTTAATAAATCTCAAAAAATCAAAACTAAAAGTGGTATTGATTAAAGACGAATTAATAAATAAATTTTGCCAAAGCCTTAAGGTTGTTAAATCTGAAAGCTTCCAAAATTTTTAAATGTTATCTGGGAAATCTTCTTTAATTGATACCATTTTAAAGAAAGAGAAGCAAAAAACTGATCATAAATTAAACATGATTTTCATGACTTTTATTAATGGTATTCTGTTGATTAAATGCAGACGGATATTTACTGTCTATCCATATCCATATACCAGATCAAAAAATGCAAAGGATTTTAGCAAAAGACCAATGGACTTGGTTGGTTATTACATAATTTTGCGTATTATCAATATTTAAACCTACGAATTATTTTGCGTATTGTCGACATTTAAACCTGGTTCTTGCAAGGATGATGCAGAATTTTATGCTGGAAAAAATAAAGCCCGATCTTATCGCCTCCTTTAAAAAGAACTTCAAGAAATTAAAAATTGATATCGAAAATTTAAAATTCGATTCAAATTAACTCCAACCACACTCAGGGTCTATCTATTCCATCCAACCTAAACAAAAGATTAAATAAGAAAATAATATGAACGTTTGTTCCTACGCCAATTTGTGGCTATTGCAGTTCCGAGTTCCGATCTGTCAGAATCAGGAGCCCATCTAAGTAATTATCAATTTTAAGAAGGGCGCTGTCGAGAGTATAACTTCGATGACTACATACTTCTGACAGTTTCAAACCAATTAGGAGCAGTTGTAGGATCAGACTTAATTAAAACGAAAAACAAAAAGTCAATTGGAATTAAGTGCAACACTGGCAAGGCCAAAACAATTCAAGTCAACTCAGAAAAACAGAAAAGCAAAAAAAAATTAAGAAAAATTAAAACACTAGAAAGAACATATTGGCCGATACAGTAGCAAAAAATAAATCAAAACCAAGTGAAATAATTTATTTTATAAGAACTATTATAAGCGGTTTGATTAAAATAACATTCCAACTAGTGACAAAATCACTAAATTGGCAATATTGCTTGACATAATAAACAAAAATTAAATATGTTACTAATCTAAAAAAAATTACAGAGTAACTCATTGACAAAAAGAGTAGTTTTTGGGAATTAAAGTAATCTGTACCGAGCTCTGAACTAACTAAAGAAAATTTATATGAATTTGGCAGAATCTTGAAACTCCTTACTTTGTTTACAAGATTTTCTTTCTGTTCATTTATATATGTTATCGATTAAACTTATGATGCAGTTGATTCCACTGTCTGACGTTATTGACGCTTATTGAGTTGTCAAAATTTGACAGTTCTTTCTTGGAGACTGAATCTAACCTTAAATTAAAAGGTTGTATTGTTTACTCACTTGTACTAACTGCCTAATGCAAACCACTACCTGCTCCAATTATAAATTTATATTATATTGATCACTAAAGCTAGGATCAGATGCGACTGGATATGCAAAATGTTAATTGCGAATCGGTTTCTGATTGATTCTTTCCAAAAAAACCAGTCAATGAAAAACAATCCGCAGGGATTACTTTGCGTTTCCGGAATTCATGTGAATTTAGCTTAATAGTTAACCTAGAACCTATAAGAAAAGTCCCACACGGTTACCACCACAACAAGTATGTTGTTTGATAAATTGTTTCTGCAATGTTACAGCACAGCAAAGTATGGCCTTGCGCGGAATTTATTAACATTATTTATTAATTCATAATTTCATCATTTATTGCGTAAGAGGCTTCTTTCTGTATGCTGAAATTTTGTTGAGTTTGCTTGTACCTATATTCTTGCGTCGTTTTGTGAGGAAAAAGGTTTGCAAATCCAAAATAAAATAATAATTCTGCTGAACTGAAAACAATTTAAGTCATGTAACTATTACGTTTTTAACTTATTATCTTACGCCAGCTTTACACGAAGCAATTAATCGCAGCGAGAAATTGCGGCGATAGATCGCAGCAAGAAAATTATCGCAGCGTTCTATCGCATCATGTAATCACCTCCACAGATAATAAGCAACTTCAGTGCCGACAACCGATAAATTTAGTAGTACCAGTAATAGTGTTTCAATATTGCATTTCGTTCAGGCAAAATTTCTTTCTTCCATTTTATTGTTCACAAACACCCTCTGCTACTTATACACAATGCTAATATTTATATTTAAATGTATATTGCGTGATACATTGCTTATATTGACTTATATCATGTTTAACGAAACGTCAAACGTGGTTATCGTTATAGACAACAGTCGTAAACAATTATCAATAACCTCAAAATATTTTTATTGGCACGACTTGTCGGTTGTGCCATAGAAATATTACTAGGAATATAACTAGATGGCATGGAATAATCGTAAGCGGATAAAACATGGTCTAATTTCGAAAATCGCATAAACGATCACTATTTGCGATAAATTGCACCAACGACTTATCATTTACACGAAGCAATTACTCGCGGCGGGCAATCGCTCGCAAAAATCGCTCCATGTAAAACGAGCTTTATACAGGCTGTTCTTTTACTGTGTGCAAATATTTAAACCTGCAATGTATCACCATGAATGGCAACGATTGAACTCATATGTTTTTAACATAAATGTAATAGTTTTCGAGAAAAATGCAGTGGCAGATTTTCACTAAACCATTTGAGAACTACTGGCATAGCTAAAAGTTGAACGTGGGCGCCTCTTCAATTACGACCCGCAGCCGAAGTAGGCCACGGTCAGTGCCTTCCTGGATCTCAAGGAATTTAAATTAACTTCACTACAAGTAATTACAAGTTTAAGTATTAAATTAAAATCTAGTGCAATTAAAGAAGCTGCGGTTCGTAATTGCCGAACAAATTTAAAAGCGAGGTATGTACAAACAAATTGTAATTTCTCATTCCATATTATTTTCAAAAGACTTATAAAAATTTTACATTTACTTTGTTTCCAAGGACTGTAAGTAGTAATACTTTCATAGCTAGCATCGAGATTGCAGCAAAAGTTGATTTACGTAAAAGGGTGAAGGAAGAACCTTTTTTAACGCGCTTGTCTAATTGGTGCATAAATTTTCGGATTTATTCGTCGATAGTTGATATCGTAAAACATATTAATTCGCTCAGTGAATTTTAAATAAGATAATTAATAAACGATATCAGTGATTATTATTACGAAACTTTGCGTTGAACATCGAGTGCGGTGTCGTGTTCATACCGAGAGGAAGACGAAGTTGACCTTCCTATCTTTCTCCCACATTTCAACTGTTCCAAACAAGTGGTGTGTCCGAAATTTTTTGGCTATGATACGGTAGCCACCAAAAAATACCCGCAGAAGGTAGCATTTCGCGTACTTATACTCAGGTTTTTTTATTTGCATGCAGTAAAAGAACACTCTGTATATCTAACTCCATAATGGGTTCCCGAGGCAACGAATATCAGTCCCCGAAGGTCGACAGAAACGTCGATGATTGAACAATTATTTGTTTTAATTATCTTCTCTTTACTTGTTTAAGCAAGTGAATTTTTTACCGGTCGATTGCCAATTTCTCATTTGTCAATATTTTCTTCATTTTTATTGTTCATTGTAATTTATTTTTCTGTATGTCGTTTTTCATATATTACTTTGGACGATTGTTCTTTTTGTTTAATTGATCCATCGTCGTCATTTTTATGTTTTACTCAATTATTAGTCATTTATTATTCATTTATTTTCTCGATCGATCAATTATCATTATTTTACCTCCATTAATCGATCGCCTTTTGTTTTTATCTTGGTTGGTTGTCGTAGTTTTCTATTTGTTTTTGTTTTTGGCGATCATCTTTTATTAATTCATAATTATTTATTTTCATTCGTTGTTTTCCTTTATTAATCGATTGTCTTCTGCTTCTTGTTTCTTTGGCTATCATTTCGTCTCATCCGTCAGTTGTCAATTGTTTATTTTTTCATTAACCAATTATCGTTTATTTAATGAACTTTTGATTTTCCTTTTGTAATTAATTTTTGTGTTGTTACTTGACCGAGTGTGGAATTACATTTTAGGTAACGCATTGTTTCTTGCTATTTGTCATTCTGACACAATTTTAGATCGAGTATCCGCCGTGCTATGTCGTTACATAAACTGTTTTTTTTTTTTTAATTTTACCTATTTATTTTATTAGTCTTGTAAGTCGATTGACATTTGTTTGTTATTAGTTGACAGTGTAGTATTTCTTTACAAGTTGACTTTCAATTATTTTTCTTCATTCATTGATTGCTTTTGTTTTTGCTTTTTATGATTGTTTGATCCTTCGCCATTATTTATTTATTTTTTTGTTAGTCTCTTTAGGCGATTAACCCTTGTTTGTTATTAATCACTTGCCATTTGTTTCGCTTTATAAGTTAATTAATTATCATCTATTTTTTATTCTTGCGATTTTAGTTTTTATTTTTTATCATTATTTACTTTCATACTTCTTTTTTGTTTAGTTTTTCTGGGCAAGTGACTTTTTTAATCAGTCAAGTGCCATTTCTTCACTAGTCGATTGTCATTGACTTATTTATTTATTGCATTAGTTTCGATTCATATTTTGTTTGTTATTAGTTGATTATCATTTATTTTTCTTTATAAATTAGTTTTCATATTTTTCTTTATCGATCGATTGCTCTTTTTCTTTGGTTGTGATTCTTGTTTAATCAGGCTGCCACGTACATATTTGTCTTATTACTTGCCGACTCTCATTTATTTCTTCATTGGTCCATCGTCGTTATTTTTTTGCTGTTTTACTCAATTATTAATCATTTATTATTCATTTATTTTTCTCGACCGATTGTCATTGAATTCTGTACCAATCCATAAATTTAAATAAATTTCTACGTGTATTTTACAACAAAGCCCCAAACCTACACAAAGGAAATCAATACTTGCTGTAGTTTGGTAAGTTTGGTTTAAGGAGGCATCCTTGGTTAAGTAAATTTGCATGACTGGAGGGTTAGAGTCTAAAGGGAGATGTGATTGTTCAAACTTCTGAATAACGACAGAAGAGTAGATAAATAGGAATTTTTGGACAATAGTGAACTGAAATGAATGAAAATTACTTCAAAACACGTTTGCTTACATCTATTGCTCATAACTCATAAAAAAATATTAAAATAATTTACTTCGTTTAAACAATAAATCAAATCGTCAAATTTTACATGCATTCAAATGATCGTCGTTGCCTTCAAAGTTAAGTGACTGCGCTTTTGTAATATATTTATTTATTTAAACAGCCTTACTGGATAGTTTCACTTGACATGTTTATTTATACGTCGACGACGATATGTACTGGAAAAGTACGTCGACGACGATATGTACTGGAAAAGTATGTAAAAATTTTCGCAGCGATTTTATAGACTTTATTACTTCCTTCCAGCATATAATGTTACTTTATGATACTAACAATTACTTATGTAAGTACATACAGGAAGTGTGCGATTATCCAGACAAAAGTAAAATAAATACTTATAAATTAACCAATTAATTAAGTAATATTAAACAGGAACATAAAATGAACTTTATACTAAATTATATTTATTCTAATTTCGTTTACGGTCTTACCTTTAGTAGTAATCACTACTTGAATTTTAATAATTTAAGTATTTACTCAAAACTAAATATTCCACGTATGAAAAATAAATAAGATACTGAACAGAATTTGACAGATTAAAATTAGTCTTTAATTCAAATGTAAAGAAATGATATTTACTTACTGTAAAAAAAAATTAAGAGTGATAGAAAAATTAATGACGACTGACAATGAATGTCATTGAATACTTGTGTGATATCTGAATAAACAAACGTGATTTAAATTTTATGTATCAACAAATATTTTATTACCTATCGGCATTCGGAATTTAATTTAAATTAATAAGATATCAATAGTTTTTTATGTTTATTTAATAATTTTTGTTTTAATTGGGAATTGTTTAAATTTAAAACAAATAACGCAACCAGTTGAAGATAGAAATTGTTTAAGTGCGAACAGGATTGGATTACGTTTCGAGTAGGGAAACGCCACGCCTTCGCGTACTACAGCGTACGGTTTAATGCAATTTAGAAAGACTCTGTATCACAAAATTTTGCACTTCATAAAGGAAAGCAGTAATCAACAAGAAGTTTAAGACGTCTTTCAATTAATTCCAGTTAAAGAAATTGAACGCAATAAAAAGACAGATCAAAGATGAATACTTTTGGTTAACATTTCTAGATTTTGTTTGTGATTGGTTAATAATATTAAAGGATCTCTCGTTTCAATCTCCTTGTATTATATACGACGGAATAATAAATTGATCCACTGGACTGGAAAATTTGTAAACGATCTCATTAGGATTTCTTTGCAAAAATACCGCTACATCTTCTCATACTGCAATTTAATCCTGAAACAGCAACTTCGTAAAATACATCTTACTGTACTCTCTATTCAATGTCTGTACCGCTTTCTGTCTATTGTATTGTCTATGTTCTCTTTTTAAAACAACACCGGTATGTAGACATTTTCTTGAAATGGTTGCTGCAATAAAATGAAAGCGTTAAGTTACACAATATACTTTTTTTCTGATTTTTTTAGTCTGATGCACTCAACAAATCAAGACGCAGACATAAGTTTTGAAAACAATGAAACAATAAATCAGAAGAAATGTCATTTCGTCTACCTATACAGGGTGCGTAAAAAGTATTGCATCAAACGGGTTGTGGATATGGATATGGAAGCGGTTTGACATTTACATTTGACGTTTGGTGGAGTTAAATTATACATAAATGCCCACATTTCTATATGAGTTTCATTTGTTTTGTGCGACTGGTGATTGTCAAAGGTTTGGTTTGGTGTCATTTGGCAGGTAATTGATTTAGAAATACAGTACGATATATCATAAGCTTGTTTATTCTAAAGTAACGAAGATTATTAAAAAAAACAAATTAACTTTGTAGTGGGAACATTTTTGGAGCAAGGGTTGTAAATAAATACTACTTACTCAACATTTAATTCAAAAGTAACATTTCAGTGTTACCTATTAATTATTATCAATTTTAGCAATTTATAATACTCTTTATCGCTTGCAGTTCAAACTAATAGCAAATACTACAATACCTTAATATCATACGCTTGTTTTCCTCATGCAGGGTCACATGTAAGATACGGTTTGGTTTCTGTGAAATCAAGTGTGTTTATACTGTCTGTCAGTTACCTGTCAAACACTATTTATTTTTTTAATAATCTTCATTATTTTAGAATAAACAAGCTTATGATATACTGTACTGTGTTTCTAAATCAATTACCTGCCAAATGACACGAAATTAAATCCAGGTTGCCATTTAAAAAAGAATCAAGATGGCTGCCTCTGACAAATACTAGTCGCATAAAACAAATGAAACTTATATCAAAATGTGGGCATTTATGTATAATTTAACCCCACCAAACGTCAAATCTAAATGTCAAACGGTTTCTACATAATTCCGTTTGGTGCAATACTTTTTACGCACCCTGTATAATAAGAAATTCGGAAACTTAGTTGACAAAAGGCGAAAACAAAAAGAAAAGACTGTATTTAACAATTATGATTTTTTAAATAATTTAAGCTGCACATTCTAATTTTAAACTGTTAGCAATCGGAGATTTAATTTTTCTGGACTTAAGAATAAATTCTGTTTATAGAAACTAGAACAAGGCTATAGACTAGATATTCTTAAGATACGTATCTCCACATTCACCAAGTTTCTTTACAAAATAACACTCTAAAGACCTTGTAGATGGCGACGAACTTAAAATTGACCGCAGACATTGAATTAGCACATTAATATTCCCCATGCGACTGTATCAAGGACGTGCAGATTTCACATAAATACTGGCCACTTCTAAAGAAGAAAATTTAACATTGAGGATCGCTGAAATTAAATCATAGGAACAATGTGATTCATGGTTACCATGAAAATGTATTAATCAGATTCAAGTAACCGCACATCTCCTTTTTCACTAACGCAAATTTCCAGGGATTACACGCAATATAAGGTCTAATTCTAACAGCGTGAATAAAAGTACCAGACGTATTTGAAAAATAATAAGTAAACTGACTACATTTTTATATGATATTTTGTAATTATAAAACAGAAAAAAATGTAAAAAATATTTGATGAATAATTGAATGAGCAAAGATTTCAGTAAATATTTACGATAGGAAAAACATTTCATTTAAAGTAAGTCCAAAATTAACAATTTATTAACTGACGCCTACTCATAATTTTACACTTACCGAAACCAAAAAATGTCATAATGTTCCTGTAATATTCCATAATATCTTAAAAAAATTAGTCCGTGACACCCGCACAATTCTGATGTGATCCATTTGAACATCGACTGTGTAATAAATTTTCGGTAACATTAGTAAATTAACACTTCCACTTGTAACATCAATTAAGTGACAGTCGTGAAGTGGACTGTCTGAATTAAGTACGCGCCCAGGTTTACTTACTTATATTAATTTGATGTATATTACTTTAATTTTCAATCTAATTTAAAAGTAAATAATTTGCGAAAAAAAAACTGTCGAGAAGCTTAATCGCGAGTATTAAACTGACATGAAAATCAATACACATTACGATAAATTAATTTAACATATCCTTTCATATTTAATGAAAATTTAAAGTACAGTGAAACTTCTCTAACTCGAATCTCCAAGGGACCAAAAATCAAATTCGAGTTAAGGAAAATTCGAATTACAGAAAAATACGCTGAATCAAGGTTTTAAGTTTATGTACATATTAGGCATCATAAAAAAAACCTTGGTTTATACGTATGTACTACATATACAGATACATAAACATGTAACATAAAGCAACAAATAAAAAACATTATACATTACGTAGTTTTACAATTTGAAAAAATCAGTAATTTTTTTTGTGACAAATTGTGCCACTTCTCTTTGTCTATAAAATCTTCCATTAAATGTAAGGAGCCGTGTATTACATATGGAACATTTTCTCTGGACGAAACAAAATATCTTAGGTTTTCAATAGCAGAATACGCTTGGTCCAACGTAGGTATGGCGAGAGTAATTTCATCCTCACTTTCACCCTCGTCTGAGTGTTTTTGATTTGGGGCAATATTTTCAATGACGTTTTCAAAAATGTCTTCGTCTGATGGGAAACCCATTGTATGCACACCATCATCAATGTTAACGTAATCTTCAAATGTAAAATCATCCACGTTAATTGCAGTTTTGTATGAGGCCCATAATGTTTTTAATTCAGACAGTGAAAGATCATCATCTTCATCCCAGTCACAAGTATCCTGCACCAATTCCTCCTTAGCAAAGCCTGTCTTTTTGAAACAACTGGCAATTGTTTGTTCTTTTACATTGAGATTCCATATTTTATTTAGATACCTAATTACATCAAGTAGCGATACAGTTGTAGGTGTTGCCTCTTCCATATGGGCTAAAACTTTCGTTACAATTCGTTTTCTGTAATGCTGCTTAAGATTTTTAATAAACCCCTGGTCCATTGGTTGTAAAACGGAGGTCAGATTAGGAGGAAAATATTCTAGTTTATATATATAAATATTAGTCTATATTTTTTAGTTTTGTTTCTACATTCTTAGGGTGTGCGGGACAATTGTCGACAAACACTAGAATTTTCCTATTCTGGGCAGCAAACTTTTTATCTAGTTTCAGAAGCCACTTCTCATAAATTTCACTCGTCATCCACGCTTTTTTGTTGTACTCGTAATCCACATCGAGTGATTTTATGCCCTCAAAACAACGAGGATTTTTCGACCTACCAATAACAAGCAATTTCAATTTTTCGGATCCAGTCATATTGCTTCCAACCATAACTGTAATTCGCTCCTTACTATTTTTGCCACCAAAACATTTGTGACCTTCAAATGCTAGTGTTTTTTTGGGTAAACTTTTAAAAAAGACTCCCGTCTCATCTGCATTACAAATTTCATTTTTATCGTATTGTCTGAATAAATCGGCTAAAACTTTTTTTTTGCCAATCTTCACTATATTGCAAATCTGCAGAAGCACTTTCACCATACACCGACATTTGAACGATATTATGCCTTTTCTTAAACTTATTTAACCATCCTACGCTAGCTGGAAAATCTTCACGTCCCAACGCAGCAGCAAATTCTTTAGCTTCTTCTCTAATTAAGGTTCCTGAGAGGGGAAGATTTTTATCACGTGCGGTAGTAACCCACTTAAGCATAGCTTCGTCAATATCATTATTGACACAAGTTGTAAGTCTTTTTCGTTTGCTGTTAAAATCATAATCACTTTTTCCTAAAAGTTTGTTCTTGTTTTTTAAAATGGTCGATAATGTGTTAGGGGGAAACCCAAATTGTTCTGCAATATCTTTCTTTTTCTTTTCGTCTTTTTCTACCTCAGCAATTAATTTCATTTTTTCTTAAGAGTTAAACACAATTTCGCTTCGACATTTTCACTTTTACACGAACAAATCGTGCCTGTGAAGTTGGCGTATCATTTCATGGAAACTCATAAGTTCTAGTGAGTTCTGGCTTTATTTTTAATAGTTCTATAGTTCCTGATAGGTAAAATCGATAGTTCTGCTCATTAAAGCGAAAAAAAGCCAAAGTGCAAACTGAGACGCCAGGTTGACGCAGCGTCTCACTTTGTCCTACGCAAAATTAACGGCCAATTCTTATAGGAAATTAAGAGATCTATAGTTCTACATGAGTTCTAAAAAGAGTTCTAGTGATAAACATTGCTATTTCTTATTTAGAAAACTCTAATAACACAAAATGATTAGTTACGGGAATATATATGAGACGCTGTCGAATACTCGACAGTTCTATGAGCTCTACAGTTTTTTCCTTGTAGTTCGGAACGTATCCAACGACTTTCTGCAGAGTTCCAGTCACAAATCTCATTAGATTATTTTTTGAGCAATTTTAAATCCCGCGAAATTCGAGTTATACAAGTTATAACTGAGATGCTGTCGAATATACGACAGTTCAGTGAGTTTTATAATTTTTCTCTTATAGTTCGGAAACTATCCAATGACTTTCTGCAGAGTTCCGGGCCTCTGTGAAGTTGGCACCCATTTTTCTAAAAAGTGATTTTTTTATAGGAGTTTTGATAGCACCCCAAAGAGTTCTGGAGTTCTATGTCAAAATTGAAAAGAGTTCTAGCGGATTAAACATAAAAAAATTACTTTTAAAATTTGGGGTGCTAAGTTCACAAAACGGGATTTGAGAATTGGCTATAAAATGTTAATTGTTGGAAATAAATAATTTCATTATTAAGACTTTCTTTAGAACTATTGAGGTGCTATCCAGAACTCTAAACAAAATCTCGAAATTTTGAAATTACTGTATCCCCTTACTCTATAAAAGATCAGAAAACGAAGAAACATTTTATTTTTGGATGTAGAGACCTATAAATGCAAAATAATTATTAGTTTAAGTACCATACTACTCTTAAAAGAAGAGAACCTCAAATTATTATTTTTTTTTTTTTCATTTTACGCTCTGACAACACTCGAGAATTTTGCCAGTGTAAAATGGAAATTTTTTTCGAAAATTTTTCCGTTCTGCATAGAGTTCTGGGTAGCACTGCAGGAGTTCTCACGATTATCCTTAACGACCAAAGCGCTAAAATCAAGAGTAAAAGAGTTCCAGCGATTTTTCATGTCTCGATGTGAAATTTTATCAAAGTGCAAAATGGAAATTTTTCTCGTAAACTTTTTCGTTCTGCTTGGAGTTCTGGGTAACACCCCACGAGTTCTCACGATTATCCTTAACGACCAAAGCGCTAAAATCAAAAGTAATAAAATTCCAACGATTTTTCGTTTCTCGAATTGAAGTCTCAAAGCGTAAAATGAAAAAAAAATGGTTTGAGGGTCTTTTCTTTTAAGAGTAGTATGGTACTTAAACTAATAATTATTTTGCATTTATAGGTCGCTACACCCAAAAATAAAATGTTTCTTCGTGTTCTGATCTTTTGTAGAATAAGGGGGCTATAGTAATTTCAAAATTTCGAGATTCTCTTTAGAGTTCTGGATAGCACCTCAATAGTTCTAAAGAAAATCTTAATGATGAAATTAATTATTTCCAATAATTAACATTTTATAGCCAATTTTCAAATCCCGTTTTGTGAACTTAGCACCCCAAATTTTAAAAGTCATTTTTTAATGTTTAATCCGCTAGAACTCTTTTTAGTTTTGACATAGAACTCCAGAACTCTAATGATCCTTGTGGGTAGAACTCTGCAGAAAGTCGTTGGATACGTTCCGAACAACAAGGGAAAAATTATAAAGCTCACAGAACTGACGTGTTTTTGACAGCGTCTCGCTTATTAAGTGTATAATTCGAATTTGGCGGAGTTTAAAATTGCTAAATAATAATCTACTTAGGTTTATGGTTAGAACTCTGCGGAAGGTCATTGAATATTTTCAGAAGTACAAGGAAAAAATTTAGAACTTACAGAACTGTCGAATATTCGACAGCGTCTCATCTGTATCTGCGTAACTAATCATATTGTGTTATTAGTTTTCTAATAAGAAATAGCAATGTTTTTTTTCTAGAACTCTTTCTAGAACTCATGTAGAACTACAGATCTGTTAATTTCCTATAAGAATAGGCCGTTAATTTTGCGTAGGACAAAGTGAGACGCTGCGTGAACCTGGCGTCTCAGTTTGCACTTTGGCTTTTTTTCGCTTTAATGAGCAGAACTATCGATTCATCTATCAGGAACTATAGAACTATTAAAAATAAAGCCAGAACTCACTAGAACTTATGAGATTCCATGAAATGATACGCCAGCTTCACAGACACGAACAAATCCTATGTGAATTTGCACCACCGTTCGTGCAATTGCTAGAAATTAACCACGATCAGCTTCACTCCACTAAACGTGCCAAAAAACTATGCTTCCAACGCAAATTTCTACTTGTCTTCATCGTATGTAAATTGGTAAATCCCCGAAAAATTGGAATTAGGCTTGGCTTCACGTTAAATATCAGTTCGAGTATTAGAAATATTCGAGTAATAGAAATTTGACTTGCGGAGATAAAATTACTAGGAGAAACTCTTGAAAAACTTTATTGTTCACAGGAAATTCGGTTTAGAGAATATTTCGAGTTAAAGATGTTCGAGTTAGAGAAGTTTCACTGTACTTAAAAGGTACCTGTATTGAAGAAATATTTCGGTGGAACTTATTTTACATTGTAATCCTGATATTCAATTTTACAACTTTTAAATATCAGTTATCATTTCATGTTATACTTATACTTATTTTAAAAAGTAATTCCTGGACCAATCTTAAGTCGAAAATATACAGGCTGATTCAGAATAAGTGTCCGACCCGTTAGGAGCGTATTCACTAAGGTCATGCAAGTCCGAAATTGTAAGAATTAAATCTATCAGAGGCATTTCAAAAATCAACTTCTTTTGAATCCAAAATGGAAATCGTGATTCATTTCTTACGTATACATACACAAGTCCATAATTCGAATAAATGAATTGCATATTATACATTTTTCCACAGGTCCCACGTTTTACAGGTTCATTTGAAGATAAACTTAGTTCAATTCCACGGAATTCATTGCTCTTGTGACGCAATGCAACAGTACTGGTGCCCATCAACCAATTTATATCTTAATCTTTAATGCATTTTATCTCAAAAACTTTGGATATTAGATTCCCCTTATGCGTATAGACTTTTGTTTTCTTTTTCTGTTTACTACCTGTGGTTAACGTGTCGGACACTTATTTTGAATCACCTAGTATACAAAGTGTAATAAAAATATAGATCGCTACTTCACAAATGTAATATACTGATCAAAATAAATAAAAAAAGTTCATATAAACAAGTATACAGAGTGCGATAAATAACTCTCTTATTTACATTTTTACGAAAAGACTTAAGTTTTAGTACCTTATCTACTCGATTTTATGACTACAATGAAAAAACAAATGATGTCAAATTAATTATGTTTCTAAAATACTGTATCGCAAAGCCTAGTACTTTTTAAATTATTTTTATTCCTATGGTAACAATTATCTTTGCAATTGTTACCATGGGAATAAAGCGAAGTTTAAAGTTAAACTGTGATGTGAAACCGGGCCTTAGTAAATAAATATTGGAGTTAATGGAAAATATCCACAATATTTACATTTTTTATTTGAAATTTCACAAGATAATTTAAATCAAGAAAGTTTTAGTATATTTTCCGGTAGATTTTATGACAAAATCGTAGGGCTTTCCATACATATTTATACAAACTTTATTTTTAATTTTGACCTGTGGAATACATCTGTGAAGTAACGGCCTATATTTCTGTTACAAGCTGTATATCCTAGTTTTCAATATACAGGGCGCAATTTTTTTATTTGTTTCTCGAGTTCTTACTAAAAATCTCGAAAACAGTTTGAGATTATTTACAAAAAAATGTTGAAAGTGATCACCTCCTACTTCTATTCTGCTGGATTCTGCCCTTCTTCTCGGCCTACGGACTCTTAAGCCTGTACAAAGGTAGGAGGTGGCCACTTTGAATATTTTTTATTATCTCAAACTGTTTTCCGTATTTTTAGTAAAAACCGAAAGGCATAAATAGAATTTTTAGCACCCTATATATCAAATCAAATCAAATATTCTGGGATATACAGGATGTTTATGAAAAACCGCTACAATAGCTAACTATCTTGTTTGAATTTTTACAAAGCAACTTAAATTAGAAAAGTTTCAGGGCATTTCATGCTAGATTTTATGGTGCCATCGGAAAGACAAATGACTGTCAGGTTTTCGAGATTTTCAATTGTTTATATTCTTTAAGTGGTACGTTATATTTTTTAACATTCCATCGCGTTCAGGATGTCAAATTATATCAATAATATCATCTTCCAAAGCCTACTATTTTATAAATGCTTTTCTTTATCTGTGGTGGTCTTAAATCGTAGACTTGTCAAGATCCCAGGAGCAGAAGTGTATTTCTTATGTGATCAAAGTATTCAAGGCTTTGCTACTTCCAAACTTGCAGCGTCGAATTTATCCGCTACACTTAAGGGTACCTGAAGCCATCGAGAAAACAAAAGGTTTCTTTTGCTTTTTTTATTATGTAGCAACGTGGCTTCAATTTGTCAGTCCTAATGCGATGCTAGGTCAAAAAGCGATCGTAGGATGTAGCTGTTTAAGCTATTTATTACTATTCCGTCGCATTTGCGAAAATGCCTAAGTTTTGGTTTGCAGTGAAACTCTCGAGCTGTATTTCTGCTGATGAAGTCCCAAATAAGGCTGAAACAGCTGTACAGAGGCTGCTCGAGGGATTCACAATCAAAAACGATTTGCAACAAATTTTGTTAATTATAAAGAATCATATTTCTGTAGTTACTAATGGTTTAATTCACTAAAATATTTTAAATGACAGAAAAAATGTACGTACCCGTAAAAACATCTCCACAAAAGTCTACGTACAGGTTATAAACGTAACGAATAAATAAAAGTGTAAAATATTTTGTAGGATGAATAACTACCTGGTGCATATATGATGCGGTATTTTCGAATTTTGTTTTTGTTGTGTGTTTCATCCAAAATGTGATCAATCGAAGTTATATCTGGCCAGGCAGTGAATTTTTTATGGTTTGTTTTAATTGCACCAGTCATTCCTTAACTGCTGTGTCATCGTCCTCTTAGAAAATCCACCCGATTCCTAGACCCGAACGCTCCGCACATGACATTAGATTTTCAAGCCATTTCATTTAAATATCAATATACGGATAATTACTCGAAAATTCGGTATTTTAGGTTATAAAAGGGAGTAAAATTAGGGTTAATCAAGTTTTTTGGTGTAAAAGTGAGTAATTCTGATTCCTGGCATAAAAATTTATTTATTAGCTTCAAATAGGAAAGCGTAAAGGAGGTAGCGTGCAGGATGTTTCATTAATCTTTTTTATAAACTTTGAAAAATAAAAATATGTAGATGTACAGGAGGAACAAATTTGTCATTTTTAAAGGGAAACGCCTATTTTTAGATGAGTTAGACATAAATGACCTCGGTGTCTGAGATCGACTTTTATGAAAGTTTTAGTTTTTTTTTTTTTTAATTGAACATCCTGTATATTTTCGCATTGTTTAAAAGAGAATAAAATTACCTTTCCTGATACACTGGGTGTCTCACAACCTACGGAGGCAGCTGTGGGACATCAAAATAAAGCCTTTCTCTTAATTCGCTTTTGACCAAAACCCAATAATAAGAAAGTTACAGCAGCTTAACTTTCTTAATTTCTTCTTAAATTACACCTGTAGCTTCTTAATTAATCAAAATTGTTTCACAAAATGCAACTTTATTATTAAATAAACTCTAACTTTATCAAAACCACCATTCATAAAATGTCCATGTTAATCTGTTTCCTAGTTTTGTTTTAATTAGTAGGCGGTGCACAACGATATGAAAACACCTTTTTGGGCATTAGCAGAAAAAATTAAATAGCCATAACTTTAATGTGACTACGTTTTTTAAAATAGTTATTTATTGTAAAGCTGTGTTCAATTAACTCATAAATGCCTCAAATTTGATTTTAAAGCTTAAAATATTACTACAGGGAGTAACTTTTGCTTGATAATTAATTTCACTTTAAACTCTTGTAACTTTTAAGTTATTGCATTTTTACCAAAAATTTATTAAGAACTCTTTAATTCAGCGTATCCCAAACTGTGGGACGCGCCTCCCTAGGGCGCGCGTAAATCTTCAAAGGGGGGCGCAGCAAAATAAGTATAACAAAATTGAATGCAAATTGCAACTAATTCATGTTATTTTTTTATAAGAGATTACAAATACAATTACAAGTACGATGGTAAGCAATAAATTTTTGTCGTTATTAATAATTGGCAAGAGCTGGCATTAAAACGAAGGAGATTCGTGTCTTAATTTTGAATGCTAAGTGTCTTAAATATTTAATTTATTTTGATAATTTCGTGATAAAAAAAAAACAAATGAAAATTTCTAATCTGTGGCATTAAAACATTTTATTGACAGTGACGACCAAAATTTATTATTCGCAAGTGTACTATACCGTGAGATTTTTTTTATTTAGAAATTATAAATTGTAAATATTTCTAAAGCCCGCAATAGACGATCGTAAATTGTATGAAATTTACATGTAATTTATGGCAAAACCTATTTTTCACCGTGTATAGCGAGCAAAAAGAATTACACGAATTTATACATGTAAAATTGAAAACAAAGAGCAAGTTCTATTTCTCAAGGTTTTTGACGTGAGATTTTAATAAATTCTAGTAACTTTGATTGTTGATGTTGGCTGTTGACTCAGATGAATGAAGAACGACTTCAGCTAATTTATGTGGGTATATGTTTATAAATAATTTTAGCGTCAAGACAGTTTAATCAGTGATGGTCATGTGCTCTCCGTTTGGATGATACCCTTGATAACATAATTCAACATTCTCAGCTGCCCAAAGAAAATAACTTGAAGTTAGAAGCATTCATGAGTTACCATTTTCACCAACATTAATATTCTAAATTACTATTTACCAGAACATCTTTTTATTAATGTAATTGAAACGTGTATTGCAAATTACAATTGATGAATATATACACACATGTTTACATGATTTTTTACGTGAAATGTATTGCCGGCATAAGTTAAGTTTTAGAAAAAAAAATGTGTGAATGTATTTCAGGATTTGCAAACAAGTTTCAATAAAATAAATGTGCTATTACAGTCAGTTATAAAATGTAACGATGAATTTCAAATATTTAAAAAATAGGGGGGGGGGCGTGTATCATAGCAGAACTCAAAAGGGGGAAGCGATACCTAAAAATTTGGGAAACTCTGCTTTAATTTGATCTCTCCTAGCTACCCTTTTAATCTCCTCCATAGGTTATGAGACACCCGCTATAAAACACTTGGTATATTATCAAATTATTATCAAAAAGTTTGCGAGATATAGAGTTTTTAATAATTTTTACATTATTCAAGTAGGCTACAACTGATGATTTGAAAAAAAAATTAAATTTTTGCAAAATCAATAAATAAATAAATAAATAAACAGACATGTCGCTCCAATTTCATGTTATGAGCTGATAAAACTTGGGTTATTCTTATTCCTCAGAACTTGAAACCCGATTTTCTTTATTTTTCAAGAAGTCAAAAATATGGCGAGTACGCCACTTATGAAATTTTAAAAGTCCAATTACAACTTGTAAATGTTCAATAAAAAAAGACGTCTGCCATAGTTATAAATATTTATCTAATGTTTTGATTGTCTTAAAGTACCGGGAAATATTAATTAATTTTTTGTTTTTAAAAATATGTACTATTGAATCGCTGTATCTTTAAACAAATAAAAGTATACTGGGCGTGTGTTAATAAGATGTATTTTAAAAGAAGAGTTAATGAATATTTTTCAAATATCCAAAATTTTCAGTTTGAAATTAGAAACATAACGAGAGTTTCATGAATGGATAATATCTAAAGATTAAGAAATCACCCTATTTTGGTGGATGTGACATAAAAATCCCGTACTCAGTTTTTTTTCTTAATTTTTTGTTTCCACCTTCCCTTTCACTTGTTATGTTACTTAGTTTATTATACCACATGATCAATGGAATTCATAATTACAGAAGGCTGTGATAGGTGCTATTTTATGTCGTGTGGTTGGATACAATGAGAAATAAATAATAAATTGACAGTAGTCATATTTGAGGTTACGCTCGTGCTTTGTACACACTTTATTTTGTTATTTTATTTTGTATGGATGCTGGTTTAAATCCTTTTTAGAATATTCGGGGAGATTCCATAAGACAAATCCGTTTATCACTCATTTAAAGAAAATAAATGTCACAATTCTGACATTTCAAATTTTTAATTTCAAACTGCAAGCTTGTGTTGCCAACTTTTTGGAAAATATCACAGCCTGCTCTAATTATAAATTCTGTTGATCGCATGGTATTATGTCAAACATCTATCAATAAGACAATTCGGTGGCAGTAGCAGTCTTGCCAACAACTCTTTCATGAACCTTTCTCCTAAACGTTAATTGAAAACCCCCTAAATTAGTACCGAATTCCCCAATTTTTTGTACAGAAACTACTTTACACATGAAACTCAAAACTCACAAGTGCTTGTGTTTTATTTTACTTCTGGTGGATTAGTTCGTAAGGGGGTAAATCTTTGGTCGTATTTTTCTTAGTTTTCATTTCTTGCTGTAATGGAAACGGACATTTAGACAATTTAGAGACACCTGTACACTTTGATTAATGGAAAATTAGAATATAATTTTGATTCTAATTCGATTAAATTTGAGAAAACTTTCGTTTCTAAACCAATAAAAGTTTTAACAGTTGATACTGCATTAAAGATTAA
Organism: Prosopocoilus inquinatus; assembly: GCA_036172665.1. Classification (NCBI taxonomy): domain Eukaryota; kingdom Metazoa; phylum Arthropoda; class Insecta; order Coleoptera; family Lucanidae; genus Prosopocoilus; species Prosopocoilus inquinatus. Next base: position 52,777,863 of record CM069870.1, read on the forward strand.
AGAACCTCATCCAGGGATATATTTTAAATGCACCGGAGAAACCGGAAGCTGTGCGCCGGCGTAAAGACGATCACTTTCACTTTTTGCCAATTATCGTTTAATTCAAATTTATGCGGTATTACAAATCACAGCCGCATCAATTATGGTAATCCTCAAAGCATCTAAACTGCCTACAGAACAGTTTAACGCATTGTTGTAAAGTTAGTAAGAACACCGACCGCCTAGATAAGGTGCACACCCAAGGTTGTTCATCAATACTCTTTAAAAAGCGATTAAAAAGATGTTGTAACAAAATATTATTGAATTTCCTATATCTGTGTACAATAGATACTTATCTATTACCTAATAATTAATAGATATAATTCTGTATTTATTTATTTCTCTTTAGCTGCTTCTTCTTCCGATATACCTACAATAATAAGTACCTTTCACAGTGGAAGGAACTAAATAGATTATTCCTGTTAATAAGGGTCACGTTAACAACGAGATTTAAGAAAATATGCGGGTAGACATCTGCAGCCACAAGTCAGATTACTATAACAGACCTACATGGGGCATTTTTTCTTTAAAAGCAGGTGGTCAGGCAGAGCACCAACAGCTGCTGTACCATCAAGTTTTGATTCGTTATTCGTTAGAAATAAAGACGGACATATGCACATACCATCTTTTTTCACGCTTCCTGCCATACAATTTAATAATTTAGAAAGGCCGAAACACAATACCATTCATTGTTGTGTTTAAAAAAAAAATGTTTGAGATTGTTTATTTAAATAGATAACGTTGACGTTTGTAGGTTAGGTCTTGAAATAATTGCTATCGCATCTTTTTGCCTTTTTATCATCCAGGAATATTTTAACCTTGACGTATTCGTCACATATGATATCATATTCTTTGTTTACGGAAGGGTGGTAGCTAAATTTTGGGGTGGCATTTTTATTTAGGGATCTGCCGGTGCATGCAGAGATGAAAAAAAAATTATTTTTACACATAATTAATGTTCTACTCTTATAGCAGTAGTACTTACGTTAATTAGTATTCCTGGTATTATTTATGGATGTTTAAAAAAGCACGAAAACACACCAACACCGCTCAAGAAACTATGGAGGTGACACGCTCGCGCACCATGGAAGGTTCGTCAACAAATCGCAACGCCTATTCCACCATACGAATTGATACGATCGTCGACGAAGTTCAGTTCGTATTTTCAATATTCAGGTGTAATGTTGGTTGCCTACGACGAAGTTTAATTTACTATGTAAGATAGTGAACCATAAAATCCGGACACGGAAATACAAATTTGGTAAATCAGTCTTTTAATGAGATTATGTTTCCGTCAGAAGAAAAGGTGGTAATTATTTACAAAAGCTACAAGTTAACATATGAAGATGAAATTTTGCACATAGCACCACTACATAATATGTTGACTCGTAACACTATTTTTATTTGGGGTTCGCTGCTAGTTTAGCAGAAAAAAAATATTTAAAAACACACTTGGTTAAATGGCCATATTTCATTTATAACGACGTTTGACGCGTATAGCCGGTGGCATAACCAACGATTAGAAAAGGATACTTTTTTAATTAAAAACGGTGTTTGCCCCAATTAATTTTAAGTACATTTGAATTATAGTTTATCGTAGAACATGCCTTCCAAAATTTATAATGTTTGATCCACTTGTAGCTTTTGTAAATAATTACCGAAAGGGTTGTCAAATTTAATAAATTACAATCTCGCTGCAACTCTTCCTTCTGTCCAAATTTCACCTGCCAAAATTATTACTTTTAAGCTGCTTTTCCTGCTTGGAAGACTGTATATTTGAGGTGCAAGGTGTAAAATAAGATAGTTGATATCAAAGATCAGAAGAATAATTGAATAACAATTTTTATATGTACAGCTTTTTTTATATTTTGCACCCTACCTAGTGGCTTCATTTTAAGAATTAAGTTAGAGAGTTTTATGTCTATTATCTTTTATAGTTATCACAAGAAATAACAGCTCACCGCAAATTGGAAAAAAAATATATTTAAAATTTGTGTTACATTTTAACACCCAGTGTACTGTTTACTGATTTCAAAAATATACAGGTGTCCCAACAGTGCGTTCTCGGGCTATATCTCGATAACTAGTGCAGATACAAAAAAGTTTCAGGAAATTTTTGTTTTAAAATTTAGAAGTCTAAAACATAAAATTATTTTCACCTGTACAGGGTGAATCAAAACAGTGGTACTGAATGCAACTTTTTTATTTCAAACGGCACATCCTATATATGATGTCAAATTTGGATTACACATAAAATTCTACACATTTTTTTGTGTACCATAATCTATGTCGAAATCTAACCGTTTTGAAGATATTTAACATTTTATCTAAAAACTGTCGATTGCAGCCATTATTTTATTTATTAATATTTTATTTATTTTTAACTTTAGAGAAAAGATTTTCGATACAGATGTAGTTGATACTTTAACTTATTCTAAGCCACTGTTAAAAGTATTTTTATCGTTACAGGGTGATCATGGTACTAACCAAAATATCGGAAATTTCGAAATGACATAAGTCAATTTTCTTAAATAGCTTGCCCTATATTTTTATATTCTAAATTGTTCGTCTAATACAGTACTTTCGTTTGTGTAGTGCATGTCTTATACCTATCTGCTATATTTTTTTTGAAACCCTAGACCTCTATGAATTATTTGTTTTAAAACGAGTAATTGTCTAAGGTGGCCATGGAAAACAAACGAACCAGCTGACATTGATAATTAGTTTACCTGTTTTCCACAGCCACCTATACAATTATACGTTTGAAAAGAAATAATTCAAGTGGATATAAGGCTCTCGAAAAATATTGCAGATAGATACAGAACATGCATGACAAATACGAAAGTACTGTATTAGGTGAGCAATTTAGGATATAAAAATATAGGGCACGCTATTTAAGAAATTCGACTTATGTCATTTTGAAATTTCCAATATTTTGCTTAATATCATGATCACCCTGTATCTATAAAAGTACATTTAATAATGGCTTAGAATAAGCTAAAGTGCCAACTACATCTGTGTCGAAAAAGTTTTCTCTAAAGTTAAAAATAAATAAAATATTAATAAATAAAATAATGGCTGCAAGCGACAGTTTTTAGATAAAATGTTAAATATCTTCAAAGCGGTTAGAATTTTATTGGCAATTCAAATTTGATATCATATATAGGGTGTGCCATTTGAAATAAAAAAGTTGCGTTCAGTACCGCTGTTTTGATACACCCTGTATAGGTGAAAATAACTTTTTGTCGTAGACCTTTAAATTTTAAAATAAAAATGTCTTGAAACTTTTTTTATATCTGCAGTAGTTATCGAGATATAGCCCGAGAAAGAATTGTTGGGACACCCTGTATAATATGTTGATATTTGGAAGAGCCGTTCGTGATATAATTGAGCTTAAAATACAGATGTACTAACGTGTAAAAAATCAAGACGGCCTGGAAAGGTGCTTACAAAAGTTCTGAATGGCTGTTTTAGTTGGCAAAAAAACAATAGAAATTCGAATTCTGGAACCCAACCAAACCCGATGAATTAATAATAAAAAAAATCCAGGTCGCCTTAATATTTTAAATAATAATTCATTGATATTCTAACCTCAAATATCTCACAAACGGTTCTTCCAAATATCATCATAATCGCGTTAGTGATTGCTAAAAAGTTGGCATCAAATGGAAAAAATCTTTATTTTCGATTTTTCAAAAAAAAAAACTTTTTATGGCAATAATTTCTGCTTGTCTGAAAACCTATTTAACGCCTGTCAGATATACCGAGTGATTTTTACTTAGTCAGAAAATAACGTGTTTCGAAATGGTCAAAATCTTAAACTGATTATTTCTCGGATATTAATCAAGATTTCAATGAGATTTTTTTAACATGTGTGAATTTCGGCTTATTGAACAATCTCAAGACCAGAAAACAACTTGATGTTCTTCAACTTCTGCCAAAATTGAATGTTTCAATTATCAGAATATTCTCGAAATTTCACATACTAAAACTTAATTTCACAGTTCAATTTTTTGAGATTTGCAAGTATAAAAAAATAAAAGAAAATATTAATTATTGTATGGTGTTATTGTAAAGTCAAATTATGTACACTTGAGCCGGAAACATTTAGAACTATTTTTTAAATCAGTAGGCTGTTTTTCGTAAATTTTACTATGTACCGTTCCTTCCTTTCATGAAATTTTAATTTGCAATTAGAGAATGAGAATCAACTGTTCTAGCTCATATTTTGTAATAGTCTCTTTATACAGCATTTTAATACATCTATAATCTTATGTTTTATAGTGAAATGGTTGAAATTATTTGAAATTATCAAATTGATTTACTGTTTAACAACAGTATTAACAGTAATATCAACACACCATGTTCACTCAGGGAAATTTATCCGTTCTAAAAGATTTCGAAATTGTTTTGATTGTTAGTGAGAATTGAAGACCGTAACTTCAAAAGGGTCTAAGTGCCAAAAACATGTTTAGAAGTTATAAAGAAAACTGATTTACTAAATCTTAAGAGCACATACAAAAATCGCTAACTATGATTCTTTTATTACACTTTTTATTTAACCACAGGTACATAGACCATTTTGACATTGGGCTTTGCCCATAGACCCATTTGCTATGAAAATATATTTTTTTTATTTTTTGGCACTGAAGTTATGGTCTTCAATTATAAAACACAAAGGGAAGCGGCAACAAATTTTAACGATCGACACCCCAACAAAATCATTTGCAAATCAACTGTTACCAGGATTTTAAACAAATTTAAAAGTTCGGGTAGTGTCGATAATAAGTTCTAAATATCTAAGTAACAGAAAAAGAATTCGACCCAAAAACATGAAAGAAATTATGTAATTTAAGTTTCACTTGAAGGCTTCCGCGGCCGTCGTCCATGATTGAATTCTTGGCTTCCGGTTGGAATCTCGGATTTCTTCTACTGCCGACGTTTCATTCTGTATTGCAGAAGAACTTCCTGAGGGCTGCTGCTGCTGCTTCTTATAATCAAATATTATCAAATTATCAAAATCCATTACTATCAAATCATTTCATTTCATTTCATTACCACTTACTTATCTAAAATAAATTAATTTAATTACACTAATTCAAATGAGGTAGGTACGCAATTCACTAAAATAATTGTTTTAAGTTAATTTCGTATAGGTATCTATAAACATAATTGGAAAACTCATTTCAACTTCTCAAGTGACTTATTGACACAAAATATAACATACCAAAAGACAAAAATTATTGGACTAAATGCAACTGCAATTGTCACTTTACTTTTTAATTTGAATGTAATGGTTCAGAAATCATGAAGCAAAAGAAATAAACAGCTTAAGCAATCTTAAATAAAAATAAATTTGTGACTTCAGTAATTTTTAATGCTGCAAGATCCATTGACTAAATAATATTAATAAGTTCTTAAAACATTTTGTTTTCAACGCCAGAAAATTACTTGAAAATTATTGAATATAAACCTCTAAAATTCTGCTGAAGACATCAGTTTTTCAAAATATAGTCGAGCTATTGAAAAAATGCTTAAATTTGTTCAATAAAAAACGCATTTCCTATGTTAAATTTTTATTAAATTTCTGAAAAGCGGCTATGTACATTTGAGAACAAGACAAATCCAAACAGTTCTAATTTCCCATCTTCCGTTTATGCATTTTAATTAAATGATGATTTCTGTTTCTCCCAACTCCTCATCTGAAGGGAGACTTATCGTGGCTGGATTTATTAAGTTTGGGTCAATGAGGGGTAAGCCTTGTTCCTCTCTTCGGCGCAATTCCAAATACGCCTCTCGCTGGGCCCAATCTCTTAAATTATAATCCGGTATATAGGCCCACACATAAGCTATGCCCACCATACATAAAGTGATCGAGGTGAAAAATACACCGTGCAAAGCACGTCTGTCTTGGGTCAGAGACTTCTTCTCAAATCCATAACTAACCCAGTTCTTATTTGTTATTACTTTCTCTATTTGGGGTTCCGCTGCTGTTATAGCAGTGTCACTGTTCTTTTTCGATGTAGAAATTAATCGCTTATTTAGTACTGTTTGTAATCTCTTTTGCAGATTTCGTAAAACCAAAACACCAGCCATTTTTCTAGGTAAGTAACATTGAGGTTAAATCGTTATGTCATCGATTTAATGGCAACTCAGTGCAGCCAACACACAAAGCTTCAAACTTAAAGCAAAAAAACGAGTCCTGTAGGCGGACTCTGTGCACTGTAGAATTCTATCTATCGACCCGAAGCGATACGACTCGTACTCTGTAATACATTTCTACCCGAAAGTTCCGTTCCCCCACTACCACTCATGTCGCCAGCGAAATCGACACGTTTTGAGGTGTCGTTTAGAAAGAGAGAACTGAATAGTTACATGAGAATGAAAGAGATAATAAGAACATGTGGCGCGCAAAAGTTCATATTGAAAATTCAGCCGGTTTCAGTATTTCATTTATTAGATACATTTCAGTTAAAATTATCATTTTTGTGCCTGCATTACGTATTGTCAATAGTAGAAATGCGTGTAGTTCAAGAACACTGGCTAGTGTTTCATCAGCTTGCTAAAGAAAATTCAGCATTAATTACAAATAAATTTAATGGGGCACAAGGAAACGCTGATTTGTTGTAATCGTTCCTCCTCTTCTGCGGCCAAAATATTATGCATATTAACAGCAAACATTTAGGTACGAAATAAATAAACTAATATTTCTTATACAAGTACAGTATTAACGCACTTACCGCTAAAAATAATAAGAATTAGTTCAATTTTAATACAATAATAAAATTTGTAAAATAAGTAACAGGAAATAAAAAAAAATATTCAAACTAACTTATTATTCACACAAATGCAGTCTTCAAGATGTCCATAAATCACAATCTAGTTACTTACTACTAAAACTCACCAAACTTTGTAAGATACTTTTACGATGTATAGTATATTGCCGAAGACATCCGAAAGATATTCTACATGTGCACAGAGTACCGCTTTACCCTACTCTCGAGACGTGATGTAGAAAGCTACAGTGGAATTCTATATAACGAAAGCGATGATGCACAGAGTCTCGCTACTGAAATCGAGAAAGAGATTAGTGCCACCACTACTTAGGGCCAGTTTTTCAATCATGAGGTATATTCGTTTTAGATGACTTGGGTTGCCGCAAGTCACCTGCGTCAACGAAATGTGTATTCGTTTTAGATTTTCGGCATGCTGTATATGACATTGGCATATTCGTTTTAATTGCTCCTGCGGCAACGTTGGTGTTGACGCAATGTGCACCTACTCCAGAGTAGAGTTTAGTTGCGTCAACACCAAAGTGTTGTATACTTAACCTTAACTTAGTCATTTTTCTCAAAGGTCGGTGTTCATCACACAGAAAACTCTTTGTTTGAATGCAGTCGATGCATTTATTTATTTGAATGATGCACACTTTACATTAAATCAAGCAATTTCTTGTTGATTCAAACATTTTTTACTTGAATAGAATACATAACGGTTTTTCTTTTAAATAAATGAATGCATTGAACGTATCCAAACGAAAATTATGTTGATTTATCATTTTCTTTTCTCTGTGTACCAACTTGCCTGTCACAAACTATTCGTTTTAGAACAATTTCTGATGCAACCATAACTTGACTTCGATCGGCATCAGCTACTTGACGATGACGCTATTGTGGCAAACCCAGCATTTCTATAACGAATATACCTATGGTTTAACTCTAAGTTCCGTTTTATTCCTATAGGAACAATCGTCCCCACAGTTGTTACCATGGGAATAAAACGAAGCTTAAAGTTAAACTGTGATGGAAAAACTGGGCCTAAATAAACGTCTCGCACATTTACTTCGTTTCAATGCAGTCTGGTTGATTCGAACGTGCGAATTTTTGATCCCCGAACGAGCAAAAAACATCCGAATGCGCCACCACATATGCTTGCTTTCTGCGCTTGTGCAACATGATCTAGAGATGCTCCAAGCAATCACTCGAAAATGATATAAGTAGTAGAGAATTGGGAATTCCGAAGGGGGGCATGAAGTATGTATGTTTAACTTAGATTATATAAGTACAAAGTTTTTTTAATCAGACCAATTACCAATTGAAAAAAGTGATCACGTGGTTTGGTCTGACCACTTCGACCATTCACTTACCGCAGCCATAGAGTAAGGAGAAGCCTTAACCCGAGTGAACTGGGCCATATTGAAAGCTTCCATTTTGATGCTCCAAAACATATTAACACAAATTAGACCCCTATTATTTCGGCATATAATTTGCAAACTTGCCATATATTGCAAAGATGTTACTGGAAAACGTAATGAACAGAGAAAGTGCTACCGTACACCAGTGTTCTATTTTCAAATATGCGATAACATAAAGTTGAAAAATAATAATAACAGTCAATTATTGCTTTAACATGTTTTATTGCTATGAGTTGAATAAGGCAAGCCGCTGTAAACCGAAACATATAAAGATTACTCCAGCTTGATGACTCAGGCGGTTCTGCCGACATAGTTGCTCTAGCGCTACCTTTGTTTAGTACACGCGAAGAAAGAAGGACCACAGTATAGACATCAATCAGTACAGACAGCTTCTGTCGGCACTTTTGAAGTTCATACTACAATTTTCCGAACCCAAGTAGGCGGGCAGTCATTCTAATGCTACCAGATGTCGCTACTTGAAAAACTTATTTATTTCGTAAGATATGCTTCTTATTTTAAAAAACAAAAGCTTGTTTTATTAAAAAATTACAAGTGAGTTCAAAATAGTCAAAACATGATGAAATTCGATAAGATAATCTAATGGTTACTTATCCACCAAAACAACTGATCGGTAATTGATGGCCATATTGAATGTGTGCCGGAATTCTGGCGGAACGTCCGTTTTTTGGCCATGTTTAGGTGAACACCGACCCTGAATGCAGACCCTGATGCAGACTCAGCATATTGAAAGTTAACAACTCGTGTTCTTAAAGGGTTAATGTGAGAATACTAACTGCGGAAGCTTGGCACTCCAAAAGCATGTCTGTTCAATAGCTATGTTGAATTAGTAACTCAGCTCCTGTGGTTACGTGAACGAGGCCATCAACCATTGACCGTTGCACCACGCTCGGCCGCTGGATGAATGCCCACTCACTTCGCACATGCGCTCTCAGAAACGGTAAGAGCGAAAAGCCCAAGCTGTCCCTACTGATTGATGTGTATACTGTGGAAGGATCTATGGTACAACTCACGTGAGTCTGCAGTTCTCTCAAATTAACAACACCAGCCGCCGCTGCTAGATGTTATTTTTGAGCATTGAAGTTAACAAAGGTAAGCAAACATCAAAATGGCGGCATACACAGATCTGCCGAAAATTAAGATGCGCATGCGTCGAAGCGCATTCTCCCTACTCCATTTCTCTGAAAATTCTAAAAATTTAGGAATTTTAGTGTTTTTAAGTTTTAAAATTTAAAAGTACGCATGCGTTAATACGTATAACAATTTAATCGTTCAAACCTTCAAACTTTGTAGTTCTAGATATTGGGTGATTCAAAATAAGCGTCTGACCTGTTAACCTCGGGTAGCACACGAAAAAACAAAAAGTCTGTATGCGCACAGGAGGTTTAATATGTATATTTTAAGATAAAATGCACTGAAGATTCAGATATAAATTGGTTGTTGAGCACTGGTACAGCTGTAACGCGTCACAAGTGTAATGAACTCTCCCGGAGTAGAAACACTAGCATTTACCTTGTACAGAAACTCTAAATCGTTTTTGTTTATGACTTTCTGCAGAATAATTTATAATACGCAATTAATTCATTCGAACATGAAATTTGTGTATGTACAGGGTGACTACACGAGAATTCCTACCCCCTTTAACTCTTTTATTTTTGATTTTAGGAAAAAATGGTTAATTCAAAACTTAAAGGGACTAATTCAAAGTTGCTCACAGAAAAACAATTGATATAAATTAGAGTTAAGTTTTCTTAAACGGAACATCTGTTTATTATTACGTTTTTCGATTCTAAATTAATTTCTAATGGGAATACTTCTATAAAAAATTAATAATGTAGAAGGTGTCTACGAAATAATTCCTGCTTAATTTATTTTATTTTTGATTCTAGAAAGAAAAAAAGATAAAAGAAGTAGAATTTACTTCAGTAAAATAAATTAAAAAAAATTAAGCAGGAATTATTTTATAGACACCTCCTACATTATTAGTTTTATTATACATGTATTCCCATTAGAAATTAATTTAGAATCGAAAAACGTAATAATATACAGGCTGTTCCATTAAAATAAACTTAAGTTTAGTTTATATCTCGTTTATCCGACCATCAATTATTTTTCTGTGAGCACACAGAGAAACTTTGAATAAGTCCCTTTAAGTCTTGCATTAAACATTTCTTCGTGAAATCAAAAATAAAAGACTTAGATCCGGTATTATAATCGCAAAATAAATTTACTATACAGTTTAATGCCTTAGTAACAATTGTAAAAAAAAATGGTTACTGAGGCATTAAACTCTAGAGTAAATTTAACTTGCGTTTATAATACCGGGCCTTAAAGGGGGTAGGAATTCTTGTGTAGTCTTGTTGTACACGTAAGAAGTGAATCATTTTCGTTTTCATTTTAGCCTCAAAGGAGGTTAATTTTTGAAATGTCTCTGATATTTTTCTTCTTGCAATTTCTAACTTGAACGACCTTAGCAAATAAGCCCCTAATGGGTCAAACACTTATTTTGAATCACCTTGTACAAATTTTGACAATTGTTGATTTCTCCTTGGGACAATTTAGTATTTAAGAGTCATGGTAAAAAAAATTTTAACTGTTAAAATACATGTATGTCCTAAGCAGACGTTTTGTTTTTATATTTATTTTTGCTATTATGATGAAGAAGTAATATAACCTATTATGATTCTAGAAAATATACAGTGTGTCCACGGATTGGGACACAATAGGAAAAACTTTCTTATTTTTGAGTTTTCGAAAAAAATCAATCTTTATAAAAGTTTTTGCTAATTCTAAAACCCCCAAAGAGAACGCGGTAAATTCTGGTTGATAACTGACGAAAGTTTAAAAATTCTTTTCTGACTTTTGCAAAATACCGTAAAATCTACAGTTTTTCTTAGTAAAATTACGTCAACTGGTTCTGCTTTGTCATCAATAAAATGTTTGCTCTCATAATATCAAAAATGTTAAAATTTTTAAACATATAAAATAGCGACATCTTACTATCGCTTTTTGACCTAACATTGCAGTAGGATAGACAAATTGAAGCGGGATTTACTCCTAATGAGTCCCCCATGCAAGGCGGCCATGCTTGCTGTCAAAACACACAGAAAAAAATGAGTAGTAAAAAGTAACACAATTGTAGTAAAAATGGAGACAGACACAAATTATAGCAAATATTAGAAGAATTGTAATAAATTTTACGATAAGAATAGAGTCCTGCCTCACAATTGTATGAACAATTCCTACAATCCTACGAATATCTCCTACAATTTGTTTCTGTCTCCATTTTTACAACTTTTTTTCTGTGCATAATGAAAGATTTTAGAAAAATTTTGTGCAAATCGTTTTTGATTGCAGTGAGAACCTCGAGCAGCCTCTGGACAGTTGTTTCAGCCCTGCTTGGGGCTTCTTCAGCAGAAACGTAGCCCGACATTCCCACTGCAGACCAAAAACCACTTGCCCAATTTATTCGCAATTGCGATGTAAGAATGAAACAGAGACCACTGTCCAGAGGTTGCTCGAGGTTTTCACTGCAATCAAAAACGATTTGCACAAAATTTTTCTAAAAACTTTCATTATGCTTTGACAGCAAGCATGGCCGCCTTGCATGGGGGACTCATTAGGAGCAAATCCCGCTTCAATTTGTCTATCCTACTGCAATGTTAGGTCAAAAAGCGATAGTAAGATGTCGCTATTTTATATGTTCATCATTCTTACATCGCATTTGCGAATAAATTGGGCAAGTCGTTTTTGGTCTGCAGTGGGAATGTCGGGCTACGTTTCTGCTGAAGAAGCCCCAAGCAGGGCTGAAACAGCTGTCCAGAGGTTCTCACTGCAATCAAAAACGATTTGCACAAAATTTTTCTAAAATCTTTCATTATGCTTTGACAGCAAGCATGGCCGCCTTGCATGGGGGACTCATTAGGAGCAAATCCCGCTTCAACTTGTCTATCCTACTGCAATGTTAGGTCAAAAAGCGATAGTAAGATGTCGCTATTTATATGTTCATCATTCTTACATCGCATTTGCGAATAAATTGGGCAAGTCGTTTTTGGTCTGCAGTGGGAATGTCGGGCTACGTTTCTGCTGAAGAAGCCCCAAGCAGGGCTGAAACAGCTGTCCAGAGGCTGCTCGAGGTTCTCACTGCAATCAAAAACGATTTGCACAAAATTTTTGTTAAAATTTTTATTAAAAAAATTATCTGCCTTTTTAAGTTGTTTTGAATAAATATTAAATCGTCGATAATTTTAATAATCTTGTTGCAAATAATAATAATAAATGTCTTTATTACCCATAAGCAATTTAAGGAAATATTTTATAAGAAAGAAATTAACTTAATATTAAATAGTATGCATTAATTGCTAATACGTAAATATGCTATATTTCTGAAGTGTAAAACAAATCAGCAGCATATCAAATGCTGCCCTTGCTCTTCCTTTAAACCTTGAATGAGAGGAACTTAAAGAAGAAATGCGAGTGCCTAAAAGTATGAAATAATTACGCTAAACTATTACTAAGTCTGTGATTATTAGCCCAAACCAAAAACGACTTTACAACAAAATTTTTAAAACTTTCATTATGTTTTGACAGCAAGCATGGCCGCCTTGCATGGGGGACTTATTAGGAGCAAATCCCGCTTCAATTTGTCTATCCTACTGCAATGACAGGTCAAAAAGCGATCGTAAGATGTTGCTGTTTTATCTATTGATCAAGATTGGTAGCACTGGACTGTATATTAGAAGGTTGCCTTGATCAACGGAGGGGACAGAGTGTGCGTATCTCGTTACGTCACGTCACGTGATAAATTCCATTGGGTATATTAACGAGATTTTTGCGTTATTTGATCAAAAGGACCAAAGAATTGATTCCGTTTTTAGTGAATTAGATGAAGCTTTAGGAAACAGATTAAAATTCACCCTATTTCCTTCACTGTGACGGATAGAAGTTTCGTGTGACGTCATGAGATACTTTTGCGGAGAGGAAATTTCAAACTGCATATTCAATGGGAACGAGGCAACCTACTAGATGCAATATCAGTTTTACCAACCTTGCGGTTGATAATTTTAATAGTCGATTCTTCATTGTTAAGACAAGCGAAGGGCTCTGGAAGTCATTAGCAAAATATTAGCCTCAACCTCATCTTTCAATATTTGCTCTCAAATTTTTTTAAATAATTTTTTCAATTGCCCGCGCACGGGATTATTTTTAACAATTCCTGAAATTTTTTCATAACTGACATGACCTGCCGATATGATTTTACTCAAAATTTTTGGACTTCGCCATAATTAATGAAAATTGAAATACAATTTTTTATTTTTCTCAGCTATCAAAAGAAATTCATCATTTTCAATATCATTTTTGGGAGTGTTATGACAAGAAAACTTTTATAAAGAATGACTTTTCTCGAAAATCTAAAATAAAAAAGTTTTTCCTATTGTGAACCCAATCTATGGACACAGTGTATATTTGATTAGAAGAAATACACTCTTCAAAATCACATTTTCTGAAGATTTTACGCCGAGTTCTTCCGATGAAGTATTTCTATTCAACAAAATTAAAAATTTTGAAAGAAAATTTAAATTAAATTGGGCATTCGTACCTGGATAAAGCAGAACTGCTCCGAATTATTATTCTAAATGACGTGTCCTGAACTTTTAATTCTGGAACAAATCTTAATTCATGGTTCAAATAAACCTAATGATTTCTCATCTTTATTAATTGTATTATTGCAAAGTATAGTACATTTCATTTATTTAAGTATGTCATTATAAATTAGAAAATCAGTGTCTATTATATCCTTTCATAAAACTGCCGACATAAATTCTAAAATATTTTTAAATTTATATACAATTAAATTTTTATTTACAAATTTCCTAAGATTCACATACGTCAACTTTTCACATAATCCAACCTATGAGCTGGTAATGATTCCAAACCATATCGCTTTTTAGCCTCAAGAAGAAAAGCACTTTCCATTTGCTTTACCAATGCCTCAAAGAACATATGTGCAAGCTGATAATGTAATCTCGATTTAAACGCAAAATCTATAGAAAAATCAATAATGCACGTTTGCTGATTGCTCTTCAAACCATGACTAAACTTCCAACATGTTTCCAAATAGCTAAAAAGTCGACCGTCCCTGCACACAGCTTTCACAAGGTAAGGTTCCAGGAGTTCAACTTCAGAAATATAGCTTTCATAAATTGGTGGAAATCCAATTTGCAGTTCAGCTTTCAATAAATCTCTGCTTCGATATATCACATTAGATTGCTGGCAGAATGGTATAAACTTGTTATAATTCTGTACATCTGAAACCACGTTATACATTTGTTGTGCAGAAAACCTACGGGGACACTAAATAATTGTTGGCTACGACTAACCAATTTAATAGAGAGTTGTACCCAACTAATTTTCTTCCATGATACTCCTCCTTCTTTTCCAGTTTGAAGTTGAAATGACGTTTTTGTATTCTATTTCCAGGAAAATGTAGTAAATTTTGCATGATCTCGACATTGCTAGTGCTACATGTAAAGAAAATTAACAGCTTAATATATTTAGTTAATTTACATAGACTTACGTTGTTATTGTAAGTAGATTTCTAATACTATACATTTTTTAACGTCTAAATTACAAATTGATTAGACGTCGATCCATGACACTCTCACTTTTTGAAGAAGACTTTGAAACATAACCTTCTTATTCAAGATTTGCTAGTTTACTTAATAATTCAATTAACATGATTTATAAATCTGATATCAAAGAAAGAGTAAAAGATTTATTAGGCAGTTTATTTTGGCTACGTAATTTAGTAAAAATAAATAAATAAAAGTTACTTTATACCGTACCTTTCAATGAATTTTCTCATTAAAGCAGGCCATGATTTTTTTATACTATTGGCAACACTTAATCCTAGAGCCAGGGGTTTATGTCCGTTACCACAGGTTTAAACGCAATTATAATTCCCCCCAGGTCGCTGGGAGGGCACTGTATTTACAGTAACCTGTAATCCTTAGCATATTTTAAGTTACCATGGTTACCTTTTTATTGATTTTGAAAAGTTTGGAATCGGTTGTCAGAAGCCAAAGCATAGAGCCAAAGTATACCGTATATTCGATTTCTTCTTTAATTAAACGTTTAAATTTCGTTTGTGGCCATCCCAGGCGAACGAACAGGACAATTTGTGATAAAAATAAGGTAAGAGAGAAAAGTGCACTTTTTCGGCTATCACGGCCGCGCGGCTTATTAAGCGCCGGAGCGAAAAGCAATTCGAGTAAACGTGTTAATAATTTATAGAAAGAAAATCAAAAATTGTCCGTTCATTCTTCTGGAATAGCCCTAAACTAGTATCTTGAGCAAGAATGCAGCTCAATGTATTAGATTATTTAATTTCCTGAACAATACTTAAACCGTTAACGCAAAAATATTTTTAAATTACGCGCCTTTTTTTTAATTCCCCCCAGGCCGCGCGAGGCGCGCATTCTGTTGCTCCACATATACAACGTTGGCTTTGACATTTAATATATCTTTTATCTATGCTCATATACTAACTTTGGTCGCGACCGAGAAGCGCGGAGTGTACTCAAACGGTGCGCCCGAATCTTTGGGCCCGTTTTTTTACTCTTCAACATTTAAAACTTTAAGACGCTGCATCATAAAATTTCAACGCTGAACTTTGATGACGTCACGCTTTCAGCTTTAAAGCGACAATTTCAATCGCTACATCCCATAATAAGAAAAACATCGAAAGTACTAAGGAGGTAAAACTTGGGCGAAAGACCTAATTAAAGTATTTACGCCCAATCATACTTTCTTTCTTCATGAAATTAATTAATACGAAACGAATATTGCAAGAGTATTTGATATTAACAGCAGTAGAATTGTACAGTTCATATTCAAACGCTGCACAAAGATATTCATCGTTGTAAATTTTTAGGCTGCATCTAAGTAAAAAAAAAAACGCACCACGGCGATAAACTGTTACAACTTAAAGTGTAAGAGAACGATTTTGACTTCATCGCTGCAACGGATGAACTAATCCTGAGTAAAAAAACGAACCCTTTGTTTGAACGTCCAGGAAATTTGTCTTGATTCATTTTTGAACGATTAAGGTTCGCCCAAGTATCACTCTTACCATGGCGAGTGCTATTTCCGAACCCACCCATAAGTGTGAGGGAGAGCGACTGCGTTTCACTGTATGTAAGAGTGAATAAACCGAATAATTCAGAGGTGACTGATGGAAAAGATCGCATTGCCGAAGGCAACTACTGACAACCGTCAACCATGTGACAAAAGCACTTCAAATGCAAATTAAACTACCAGATATAACTTACAATTGCTACAATCTACAATCTTGTCGTTCTTGATGTTACGTCGAAAAACAATATACGGTTGCAGTGACGCAAATTGTCGAATAAGAAAACGCTTTTAATTGTATTCACAGATTGTATTGCCAACTCAACTTCTTGACCAGTTTTGGCCCAATTTAAAATTATATATTTTGTTTAATTAAACCAACCAATCAAATATTTATCCCGTAACGCGGCGATGAAAAATCGACCAGCAATGAATTCATTGCAAGGCGATTTTTCATCGCCGCGTTACAGGTTTGCTATTTGATCGGTTCGTTCAATTAAACAAATTATATACTTTTAAATTGGACCAATAGAATCGCTTAGAATTTTAACGCCAACGCAAAATGCTTAGCAATGAATCTGGCTTTAATTTTAAAGTCGTTATTCAAAATTTTCCTTGAAGAGCCAGCTGTTATAAATGATTTCAGTGCGAATAGTGCAGATGAATCGAAAACGCCAAAAGTGTTTGAACCATTGGTTCCTGTGTGGCAGTCTATATTGGCAACCCTGAAAATATAAATAGCTAAGAATTAACCTAATAAAAGTTGCATTACATTTAACAAAGTAAATAAACAACAAATATTACCTGTATGAATATTTTTCTTTAAAGTAAACTTTTTCTTAAAATGTCAAAGACAACGCCTACCAAGAAAAAGGTATCTTTTTACTGTTATATCAATTAACAAATTTACCAACATGAAATATTTCAGACTGGAGGAAGCTCCACTGAGAGTTCTTCAGGTTCAACATCTGATACTTCGAGCGGCAGTTCATCCTCAAGCAGTTCAGATTCTTCATCTTCCAGCGATAGTGAATCATCTTCATCACATTCGAGTAAACAACAGTCTAGCACAGAACAAAAAAAGAATGCCCCCATACAAAAACGCAAAAGCTCGGATAGTTCAAACAAACTCACTGCAAAGTCTACAGATAAGTCCGCAGTTAAAGCTAAAGTGCCCTCCCAAAAAGTACAAAAACAGAACAGCAAAACTGCTATATATTCTTCAGAAGATGAACAGCAACACGCGAAATTGCAAGCTAAGGCTCCAATTAAACGCAAAGCTGTTTCAAAAACTAAGAACACCAATAGTGTTGTTAATAAAAATGGTATGATCCCAACTAAATGCCCTAAAACGGCAGTTTCGTTGCCAACCAAAGCTCCTAAGACTGGTAAGTCTTCTACTGGTAAAGTAGCACCTAAGCCGATCATTCCTGTGAAAACACAAAAATTGCCAAGGGATATTCAGAAGCCAAAGACAAGTAAAAGCTCAATGAAATTAGATCCTAGTAAAAAGAAAAGCATATTTTCACCTGAGAACAGTTCTGAATCTGACGGTGAGTTGAAATTAAATCCTGCTAAAGTCCATAGCAAGCCGACTCCTGCGAAACCTAGACCAAAAGCCACGGCAAAAGCTGTAGAAAAACCAAAAGTACAAGAAAAAATTAAATCAGATAACCCTAAGCCCGGGCCTAAGTCAAAAGCCATGGTAACCAGTGGAAGTTCGGCATCGACTAGCTCTGATACTAACTGTAGCACTTCAGAAAGTGAAAGCAGTGCAGAATCTACCTCTAGTAAAAAAAATTCTAAAAAAGTACTTAAGAAATCTATATCAAAAGAAATTCAGAATTCTGATTCTGAACATGAGAATGATTTACAGAATAATGTCACTACAAGAAAACTAACACGATCAGCTAGCACCCGAAAATCCAAACATCTTGTTGGTAAAACTGGTTATTCAGATAGTGATTCTGAATCAGAGAGTACAAAGCGATCTCTTAGTCGTTCGCCTGTTAAGCGTGCTCCCATCTCAACAAAAGGCAAAACGAAAAACAAAAAGAATGACACCAAAATCAAGAATGAAATAATTATAATGGAAGAGCGTAAATGCCCGATTGAAGGATGCAATAGCCTGGGTCACCTCAGCGGTAAACTAGAGAAACATTTCACAGTGGAAGCCTGCCCCAATTATCACAACATGACTGTTGCAGAGTGTAAGGAACAGGTACGTACACCTGCATGAAATTAATTTGCTTCTAAACTGTTTGTTTAATTCTACTTAGCTAATTGAAAGAAGAAAACGCGAAGAAAATCGGAAGAAGGCGCAGGAGAGCATCAAAAAGTCACCGAGAGCACAGGCACTTCAAGAACAGAAAAATTACTTGCAAAAAATAAAAGAACAAAGAGTGAAATTCAAAGTTGAAATTCACGAAGATGTTAAGCCGCATATTGATAAAAATCGTGAGCCAGATTTAAATAATTTTGTACCTGATTATGATTTAAAGCTATTCAAGGACGCCCAGACTGTCGCGAGTGAAAAAATCGAAGAAGACCTGAAAACACAACCTAATACTAAAGGAACGAAGTACATTGAGATGGGGAAATTCGAAATGGAAGTTTGGTATCAGAGTCCTTACCCCGAAGATTATGCACGACTTCCGAAACTGTATATATGTGAATATTGCCTGCGGTATATGAAATCGAGAACAATCTTGCAAAGGCATGTGGTGAAGTGTGTGTGGCGTCATCCACCTGGAGAAGAGGTTTATCGCAAGGATAAGATAAGCGTTTGGGAGGTTGATGGGAAACGATACAAATTGTACTGCCAGAACTTGTGTCTGTTGGCCAAATTTTTCTTGGACCACAAAACATTATATTACGATGTCGAACCATTTCTGTTTTATGTTATGACCATGGTGGATAATGAAGGTTGCCATACTGTTGGATATTTTAGTAAGGTCAGTATGATAACTTAATATTTTAACTTTTGGGGTGACCTACTGTAGAAATGAAGACGTTATGAGAAAAGCAAGAATCACAAAATTTAAGATTTTCAGAAATAATAATAATAATTTCGATTTGCACTGCTTTTCTGTAGTGTACGTACATTATAAGAATACTTCACAGACTTAGATTAGTACTAAACCAATTATATTATCCTCATTGCTACCACCAGAAGGTGCCGCAAACTTATTTTTAAACAAAATGTGACTTGCATTGCTCTTCCCACAAAAACATTAATTCTAATTACATATCTACAGTAACATGAAAATGAATAAACTTTAAGCAAAAGTTTTGAGATAATAAAATGAATAAAATTTCTGTTTATTTGCCAGTTATTGAAAACAAATCAGTTTCTAATTTCAGAAGTTAACCTATTAACTTATTAAAACAAAAAATAAAAATTAAGGCATCTTAAGGCAATTATATGATTAAAATAACTAATTCAATTTTTTTTCTTAGGGATGTTACCGTTAATATCTGAACATTGAGTTAAATTTTTCTCTCGTATTAAATGTCGCGGTCTTTGTAAGTGAGTATAAATTTAATTGAACTATTATCTTATCCGATGAAAATTATTATAAAATATAAAATTAATTCGTTGCGGACACTTGGAAAAATTGAGATTTTTTTCGACGTTTCGACGTTTCGACGTGTTTTTGACAACTTCTTCAGGAAAATTTATAAATAAACAAGTTGTTAATTTAATTGACTTGAACCTTGTACTCCAGTCTTGAAAGAGTTTCTCTTTTAGGCAAAGTAAATTTAAACGAGTGTAAAATAATGTTAGATATTACGTCTGAAAAATGAAAAGATTTTATTTTGTTTGTTTTTAATGATTTGATTAATTTAACCGTCAATGAAATTACAAGCAAAAAATGAAAATTAATTAAACTACATGTACAGTCTGATCCATATACAACGGAAACACCCTGTAAAAACAAAAAAAAAATGTTTTTTATCTGATTTGAACAGATTTTTTTAAAAGGTAGTGTTTCAATTTATAACAGTAAATTTTCATTTTTAAGGTCTGCTATGAATGTTTTTCTGTATCAAACCTGATAAAAATTGATTGGCGATTTTTTTCCTGAAAATCTAAGTACGCCGCTGTACTCGGGAACTCCTTAAATGAGTAGATGCTAAGTTTTGTGAAAGAATGTTTATAATTGAATCGATGAGTGCATAATCATGTTCAGTCCTAATTTACTGTTTTGAGAAAACAACAAGAAACTTTCTGTAGACTTTTGTTTTAAGTAATTATGTATCGTCTGCGGTGACTTTAATGTTGATTTTTCATCCATAAGTAGGAACAATCAGGTAGAATAATCTTAGACAACATATTTGTTACCAATTTATTCGAATTTTATAGTAGCGAGATCTTACATCCTGGTTTCTCCGATCATTCTGCAGTAAAAATTTAATTTACTGTTAATGCTACTAATAACTCAAATGATGCCTGCACTCACAGATTGTTTAATGCTTGTAACAAAAGGAAATTTGGGAACCTTATTCTTACAGAAACATGGGATCCTATTCTATCACTTTCTGATGTTGAAAAATTTGAAAACTTTCATAACAAAATTATTTCTCATTTCAACGGTGCTTTTTCACACGTCAAACGGAAGCAGATAAAAAACAACTCCTGGGTGACTAATGAAATAAAAATTAACTCAAAACATCTATCTGATCTTAACTTTAAAAGATATCACAGAAACATAATTAATAATACCAAAAAACAGTATTACGGTCGCAAGCTCTTGCGGTCATCTAATATGACAAAGACAGCTTGGAGTATAATGAAGGAAAATGCTCAATCAACACATCGTAGTGATATAATAAAAAAAAATACAGAGGGAAAAATTTGTGATATTGCTGAAACGGCTAACACCTTTAGCAAATACTTCGCTAGACACAATAACTTACAATTAGCAAGCACTTCTAATCAACTATAACTTCTCGCATAATGAGTCCATGTATATTAGCCCAGTTACTGAAACGGAAATCCAAGATGTGATAAGACGTATAGCATGTAAAAACTCGGCGGATGTCGACAATATACCCTGTTCATTGTTAATCGATGAGGCGGGTATTATTTCTTCCCCTCTTGCACACACCTTAAATGAATCCTTTAAACATGGTCAATTCCCATCAGCCTTAAAAATTGCCAAAGTATTACCTATATATGAGAAAGGTGACTCTACAGATTTCAGTAACTACAGACCAGTATCCATTCTTCCCGCTTTGTCCAAAATTTTTGAAAAATGCATGTTCGATAGACTACTCAGTTATTTTACTAAATTTAAGCTTTTGTCTCCCAATCAATTTGGATTTTTACCAGGCAAATCCATGTCTATGGCATTACATAATTTTCTAAATTACGTTTATAGCAGCCTTGATGCCAAAATATCTTCTTTCGGCATATTCTTCGACAACAGTAGTGCATTCGATACAGTAGACCATACGCTACTCTTGGATAAGTTAAATGCCTATGGTATTCGTGGTCAAGCTCTAAGTTGGTTTCCTTCGTACCTCTTCAACAGATTTCAAATTGTACACATTACTAACTCCAAACCAGTTTTAATATCTGCGGGTGTTCCACATACCTAGCCCGCTATTGTACATAATATTCGTGAATGAATTACCTTCAGTACTCAGCTCTGGTCTTACCTGTCAGTTTGCCGACGATACGTCTGTGGTCATTGCCAATGAATCTAAATTGGAGTTGGTCAATAGTGCCACTGTGGTTTGTAATGAGATGGCTCGATATTTTTCTAAAAATAATCTAATATTAAATAAAGACAAAACACAGTCAATCTATTTTAAGACATCTAAACAAAGTGTAGCTTAAGGATTCGTACCGCTGGTGAATCTATTAAACAGGTAAAATCTGTTAAATTTCTGGGGCTCCATGTAGATGAATATTTAAACTGGAATTCTCACATCACCGATTTATCGAAACACTTAAGTTCTTTTAATTATCTGAGCTATAATATCAAGCCAATTTTAGACTTAGAACATTTAAAATTATTTTATTTTGCGAATATTGAATCAAGGCTACGATATGGTATTTTATTTTGGGGCATGTAAATCGGATTTTCATTATTCAAAAAAAAATCGTTCGTAATATGGTTGGTGCTGATATTCTTTCCCATTGTAAGCCGATATTTCTCAAATTAGCTCTACATACTGTATTCGATTTATTTATTCTTGAATGTTCTTTATATGTGAAAAAAAATTCTAAACTATTCGTAAAAAATAGCGACATTCAACATAGGTACAATACAAGATTTTGTGACCCTTTATCATATCCTATTCATTCTCTGTCTCTGTTTGAAAAAGGTCCGCATTACAACTGTATAAGGATATTCAATCATTTGCCACGTCATTTGAAGGCTATAAAAATATATTGTCTTTCAAAAGAGAATTGAAGAAATGGTTGAGTGACAGATGCTTTTATTCTCTCAATGAATTTTATAACATAATTTTCTTTATATTATTTACAATGTTATGTGATATATTTATGTGTTTAATCTTATATCTTTGTTTGCAAATCAATTTACTATTTTGTATCACAGCTGTGATGTAAATGAATAAATAAACAAAACTCAACAATAATTATTGACTTAAAATTCTAAAATAAAAATCTAGAGTATGTTTTTTGTTTTCGTAAAACAGTAAATTAGGACTGAACATGATTATGCACTCATCAATTCAATTTCAAATGAAAAATTAAAATCGAGTAATTTTCAGTTGGTCGGATATTTTCTTGAGAAAAAAAGAACACGAAACACTCTATGGAAAAATAAATGAAAGACTGTTTAAAATAATCTAACGTGTTTATTATTATTTTGCTTTTAGAATGGACAAAAATTTTAAATAGATTTATTTATTATAGACTATTTTTTTTTAATTTTCAGTAACGATCAATTGTGATTAATGTCACTTCCATTTAATATTAACAAAACTAATTTTCGCATGAAATGCGCAATCTCGTTAGATAAGTGTTTCCAAACTCGTATGGTTTTTAAACCAAACTCGTTTAGTAAAAGTTTGCTTTTTTTAAACTTATTGCGTAATATACTGTAAAGGGGTTCCTGAATGCAGTAACGTATAAAAAAAGCTATTCTTGAAACTCCCGTGACGTTCCAATTTTCAACTTTAAAGTTTCAAGTGAAACTGTCAACTTGAAAATTTCGATAGTTTGATAAATACTAATTATTACTGTCTTAACAAATATTCTTACGACTTCGGGGTGTGCAAATAAAAATCGTCGATTAATTTCAAGAACTTTAATTAAACGTTCATTTAACACAATGCTTACAAACTACACGAACAATAATCTACAACCCTTATTTTAATAAATAACACTTCTATTTTATTCCGGTTATTCGCCCTACTGCTTGGACTTATCGCTCGCTAAATTCAAATTGTTCAAATTGTTCGCCCGTCTCTAGCCACCAGAAATACATGGAACTCTTCGCGTCCTCTCTAGAACATTCCTGGCTTCTCGAAAGGTTGGAAAACAGTGCATCGGGAATAGTGGTGAACACCTCCAGCAACCCGGGTAAGAGTCGGCTGGTCAGTAGATGGCGCCTCTACGTCCAAATGTTACGGTTTTAACAATGTATTGGAACTTATGAAGTACACCCAACATTTTTAATCTGAAATGGTAAACATCACGGGAGTTTCGAGAATGAATAATATGTACTTATAGTGGTTTCAATTGGGATGCACTTTGCGCACTGAGTGTATCTTCAACTCGTTTTAACCTCATGGAATACAGTGGCGGCTCGTCGGGGTGGGTAAGGTTGGCAGTGCCCACCCTATCCTATGAAGTTGCACGTTCATGTTCCTCGTCCAGGCAACTCCGAAAAACAAATTTGTTTGGAAAACGCACCCGCTTTCGCTGTTGCTGTTGTTGACGATTCCTCGATTGTTTTTTGGTGAAAGGCATTGGGAAGCTGAAAAAAGCTCTGTAAATCCCCCACTTATATTGAATTCAAAAATTACAAGCGCGTTTGCGCGAGAGACGTTCATTTCATTGAGCAAATAAAAAAAAACATCACTTTTGAATCTTGATTGTGACCCAAGAATGCGTTCGTCGATTATTTTTTGGTAAAAGGCATTGGAAAGCTGAGATAAATCTCAGTAAAACTCGCGCCTAAATTTAATTCAAATTACAAGCACGATCACGAGGGGAGAAAGAGGCGTTCAGTTAATTACGCAAACAGGAAACGCTTCGCCTTTGAATTTTCACTGTAACTCTAGAACGCGTTCGTCGATTGTCTTTTGGTAAAAGGCGTTGAAAGCTGAGAAAAGGCTCTGTAAATCTCCCACTTAAATTGAATTCAAAAATCACAAGCGCGGTGGCGAGGGGAGGGAGAGTCGTTCAGTTAATTAAGCAAATAAGAAACGCGTTGGTTTTGAATCTTGATTGTAAGTCAAGAACGCGTTCGTCGATTGTTTTTTTGGTAAAAGGCAATGGAAAGTTGAGGAAAAGCGCCGTAAATCTCACGCCTGAAATTTAGTAAAATAACAAGCCCGGAAAAACAAATTTATTTAGAAAACGCACGCACTTTCTCTTTTGCAGTTGTTGTCCACCTCCAGTAAATCATCACGAGTCGCCACTGATGGAATAATATTTAACGTAGTGCATTTCAATCGGAAGCGCTATTAGAGGTGCTTTCTTTCGCTCACAAAATCGTGATCCAAACGTGTTTTGATTCAAAAACGGATATTCTTTTCTTTGAATCTCTCTATTTTTAGAATTATTTGGATTCAATTATGGTTATTTACAAATGAACTGTCAATCAAAAATTCAAGTCAGTGGTTTTGTTGCAACAACTACGAAATTCAGGTCCAAACTATTCGAAACACGATTCAAACTTTTAAGCGAAAGAAAGCACCTTAAATTTGTAAAAAAAATCATAATCAACTTTTGTTATTTTTGACATAGAAAAAAAAATCATAGTAGGCCTTGAGAATGAAAATTTACCGTCAGAAATTTTCATCAGAGTAGTTTTTCTGAGATTCTGCCTTTAGAAAAAAAAATCCGTTCGAATCGAATAATAAACATAAAGGATATCTCAAACAAATATACAAATATTCTGAAAATTAATGTACTGCCCTAAAAGGAAGTTAACTTTCACATTATTTAATATTTTCACTTGCGGTTATGCCGTAAGTTGCCATTACCATTCTTATTTTGAATGGAATGCTATTGCTACACCTTGTATTGGAAATTTTGATTCTACACGTTATTCTAAGTACAAAGTGTTTGATTGCGATTTTGAGATACCTTTAAACTAATTAAAAAAAATGCTGATTCTATTTTGCTATCGTGTTTAAATTATCGTTTTTTGAATTGTATTTAACTCGGATATTTTCGAAAAAATTTAAAATTCTGGTCCAAAGTCATCTTAATAATATCGTTTGTCCCGTGTTATGAATTGTCTCACTGGTTTCTGGATTTTATGTTACTACGTCTCCCTCCCTTCAAAAAAGAATCTAATTTTGCCGCCTTCCCCTCTTCCTCTATGTCATAAAATTATACCGGGTGGAAAGTTTCAAACCCGAACATAGCAAAGTGCTATTGAGAACTACGTTTCTGTACATTACTGCTCGCCATTTAAAGATACAAAAATGTTAATGGTATTAAATGAAAGATAAAATTAAGACCAATGTTATCGTGTTAAAATTATTCCTATTATGTTAATACTTTTGAAATAGAAATTAAATTTTTAAATTTCAAATAAAAAATGTAGTCGTCTTATTATGTCAGATTTGAAGTTTGCAATTCAATAACCAGAATTTTGTACAATATAGTTCTTATTCAAAATAAAATTCCATTCATCTGTGTAGCATACTGACGATGAAAAACTATTAGGATTTATTTCTTTGCTCCTGTATTGTTTCACAAAATACTTTCCTACAATTCTTATTAATTTTAAAACAATGTTAATGGCAACTGAATTTGTGGAATTGATGTTTTCTTTTAATATTCTTTACAGTTGTGTGTTACTTATTCTTGAATAGTGTGAAACTAAGAATTAAATTCTTAGTACAATTGAATTTAAAACTGATTTAGTATTGACATGTGTCGGTATTGCTATTCCATGGCATCGTTTCAAGTTTATTGATAGTAGAAACAACAGTATTTTTGTATGCAATGACGTAGAATATAATTATCATTCTAATAAAGAAAGAATTGTTGTAACTTAAACGACAAGAGTTCCTACCTATTATTTGCTCCGTACAATAATTCATAATGCTTTTTGACTAACGTAAAAATTATTTTCCATTAAATGCAACAACTGAAAGTTTCAAACCTGACATAGGCGACTAAATTTTTCCTTAAAATTTGAAAATTTTATTTATATTCCGAAAGTATTAATATTTAGGAATAATTTTAACACCATAATATAGTCCATAATTTTCTCTTTTCTTTAATACCATTGCCATTTTTGTTGTTCGGGTTTGAAACTTTCCACCCGGTATAAAATTTTTACACCGGGTGTCCCAAGATGGGCGGCGACCTGTGATATGTAGAAAACCGTAATACCTACATCTTCGGGAGAAGAAAAATTATACTCGAAGTGTCCAAGATAAATTCATAGAAAATATGCTTAAGTATCAACAGTAAACATTAATTTTACTAAACGAAGCCTCAGAATAAGGTATAGTTTTGATAGCGCCATTAGAAAGTTGAATTAATTATGCAGAATTTTGATTTTAGTTTTATTATCGTATCGCCATTAATAAGGGTGGAGGAAAGAGTTGATTTTTTACTTTAAAAAATATTCTAACTTCTGTAGTCTTTATTAGAAATTAGAACTTCAGCTCATTTGAAAGGGAATTTTAAGTTGATTTAAAGTTTGTATTCCATGATTCCGACTACTTTGTTATAAAGTAGGTATCGATAACCCTACATTGGTGAACAGGAAATTTAATTTTATGTCTAACGGATGGAAAAAAATGTAGGATTCCATTAAAAAAAAATGAATTATGCCCATTTTAATGAGCTCTCATTGGCGGCTCTAGATTTAAATTAATTTGAAAAAATATTTCTTCCGTGTAGATACAATAGAAATCACATCACATTTCTTGTAGAAATGAATAGCAAAATCTCATTTGCTCATCCACTTTCTTCTGAATTATTC
The DNA here is from genome assembly GCA_036172665.1 of Prosopocoilus inquinatus. NCBI lineage: Eukaryota > Metazoa > Arthropoda > Insecta > Coleoptera > Lucanidae > Prosopocoilus > Prosopocoilus inquinatus. Next base: position 52,805,403 of record CM069870.1, read on the forward strand.
AAGATGGCGTAAAGCGCTGTTACTGTGTACTCTTTGCTTTAGCATCGATTTGATCAAAAAATAATGTTGCACAAACTGACCTTTAAATTCGACGAGGAATTCGAAAATATAATAAAATATGGGTTATTCCATTTAAAATATCGAAGTAGGTATTTATTTCCGATATAACCGGGAGTCACTCATATTTGAAAATAATTGATGGAGAATACAAAATTAGGAAACTTTTGTACAAAACATTTTTACCTATTTTAAATAATTTTTGCGTTAAGAAAGAAATACGTTCACTTGAGCTATCACAGACATATTAAAGGTACTTAATGATAAAAAAATCGACAATTCAAGAAGTTAATAAAAAAAGTTGTTATATCAAGGAAAATATGTTATTACTGAGACACAATAGAAAGTTATTACTAATAAATAATAGCCGAGGACAACTTAGAGCCAATATTATAACCAACAATTTGTATATTATTTTTAATATTTCTGATTTATTTATTAGTTTTCAAAAATTTTTGTGTTCTAAGTGTAAATTTTTCCTTGTAAATGTGTAAAAACTCATACCAAGACTTCTAATACATGCGGCATATGTAAACAAAAAGTTCAGATGATAGATGTGTATTTAAATATTATTTATCGGTTTTTAAAATGAAATTGAAATTACAGTCAGAAATTAATTTAAAAAACCTCTGTTTGTTAAATTTTCATAGCACACTATTCAGGAATAATACTGAAAAGTGAAAAAAATGATGTGTCAAAATCATGAATAGAAAGAGAAAGGTGAGAGATGGGTATAAGGAATGCTAACACAGTTCTAAAGAACATTTAATTCTGATTCTTATGGTATAAAAATATGCTGGGTGTTCTATTTAAAAAACATGACTTTTCGACAGTTGAAATCAGTTCGAATAGAAGTTACTTTTCAAGCAGCCCGTAAACGATTTTGTGTAAAATTAGGTATGACCTGAAAGCTTATGAGCATAGCTTACTACAGGCCAAAAATTGAAATTATGGCTCTTGTTACACAAAGATGGCAGCATCATAAACAAGGTACTGCAACTTTGAATTTTTTGAAAAAAATGGAAATATCTCTAAAACGGCTAATTTTTCTTGTATCACATGTTACACAAAATATTTCTAGAATTTCATGAAGATTTCAGAAATGTAATAAAAAATGGGGTATTGCATTTAAAATAAGAAAGTTGACAGCAACTTCCGGTATAAGCGGAAGTGTCCGAAATTTGAAAATATTATATTTTGATAGATCCATATCGTTAACTTATAACTGAAAAATATGAAACAGAAATTCAGAGGAGAAGTCCGTAAACTTTTAATGAAAGGGTTGCCTGAATCTCTTTGTATAAACAACGCTGTTGTTAACAAATTTGTGTTTAGTTTCGACCTAAAATTTTGATGAACTCATCCTTATTTTTAACTGAAACCAAAAAAGAGGTACACCACTGTTAATGATATTGTCCCGACATTTATGTCACGAAGACTCTTTCGGGACAATATTATTGAATCATATTCCAGTTAAAGGATTAAGAAATTCCATTGATAATCCTATTTATATAGTTTAAATAAAACATTACACTTTCATCGTAAAATTAGTTTATATCTTATAAATACTCAGAGATCAATTAATCTCCAAGACATCTTCAATGTCACACTCTTCTGAAGCTATCCGAGTAAAACATCAATAAAATTAATAGCACAATTCATAAAACTGATAACACAAGAAAAACCTTTAAATTATTTTCATATAACACCTGCAAAAACTTAGAAAATACAGACAAATTTAAATAAAAATTTTGTCTCCCTAAACACTCTGACCACCCTTGATAAACTGCACGATATACTTTGTCTCCACCGAACAAAGGAGAATAATTAACACCAAAAGTTGAACGATAAGGTATATTTCATATAGACTCAAAAAATATAGTTCTATAAATATAATTTAATGATTTAGAATTATACCCTAAAATCAACTGGGAAAGTTCAAAGCCTACCCAACCTCCTAAAACTATTACCGTCATTATCTTCATAAATAAATGTAAACAAATTAAATTAGGAGTCGGTAGTATAACCCAGCTCAAAACTCTTCCCATAAAAACTACTAAAAAAATAATTCCAGTTATAACCTTAATTATCACTAAACCTCTATCATTAATAGAATGATAACTATAGAAATTGTAATCTCCTCTGATTATATAATAAATTAAACGAAAAGTATAAGCCTCTGTCAAGCCAGTAGAAATAAAATATATTAAGTTAATATAAATTAATATAAAAACGGTAAACCACACAAAGATATATTACAGATAATAAAAAAAACCACAAGTTAAGGGTATATGAATAGTTATTCCTCCTATAAAACGAATATCTTGCTTATTTATTATTCCATGAATTATAGCACCAGTACATAAATAATAATACTTTAAATAAAGCATGTATTAACAAATGATAAAATGCTAAAACATAACCCCCTATAGATAAAATTCTCATTATCAACCCCAACTGTCTTAAAGATGATAAAGCAATAATTTTCTTTAAATCATACTCGTAAGAAGCACCCAATCCCGCTATAAATATAGTTAAACTTCCTAGAAAAAAAAATTACCCTTGATCAATAACCTATACAAAAGTTAAAACGAATTAACAAATAAAGACCTGCAGTCACTAAAGTTGACGAATGAATCAAGGAAGAAACAGGTGTAGGGGCTGCTATAGTAGCCGGAAGTCATGAAGAAAATGGAATCTGAGCCCTCTTAGTTATTCCAGCAAATAATATTAAAAACATAATTATTCTTATTTCCAAACTAGTGCCCATAAAATTCAAAAAATAAAAATAAAAATTCAAAAAATTAAGTATCAAGCAATACTTATTAAAAAAGCTACATCCCCTGAACGATTTGCTAAAGCCGTCAACATGCCAGCATTATAAGACTTCACATTCTGATAATAAATAACTAAACAATTAGAAACCAAACCTAAACCATCTCATCCCAATAAAATTCTAATTAAATTTGGACTAAAAATCAACAACAGTATAGAAGCCACAAACATAACTACAAATATAATAAAACGATTAATTACACTAGCCTGCGAAAAAATATATTTTTTTGCGGATGAGATAAGACTATGTGCTGTTCAAAGATTTCAACATTATAAAAAAGAATCTGTTATTAGTTTTTTTCTATTACGTCAGGATTCCAGAAAAAAAATTAAACTTTTTAGAGAGTTTTTGTTTACATTTTGTACGGTACTTGTACACTTTATTATCAGACATATAAAAAAATGTTAATTGTAAACGTGGATTTTTATCCAATTTTAAAACTGTCCGGTTAAAGTTTTAAAAATTATTTTCTTTGATATTTTAGATTAAAAATTCAGTAAATTTTCTCGAACTAACAAAAGTTCCTCTTTTTACTTCCAAAAATATATACAGTCACACCTCTTTAACTCGAACCTTCACAAATCGACGTTTTTTGTAAGTCGAAATTTAGTGATCGTCCTTGCACATTATATGTAACTGCTATCTATTTCTTTAACTGGAAATCTCTATAACTCGTAATTTTCCGGTCCCTTTAAATTTCAGTTATGGAGGTTCGATTGTAGTTTGTCTTTCAAAAGCCCTGTACAGTGAAGGTCGGCTGTAGTGAATCCGTTTGTAGAAGACTCTCGGTTATAACCCTACTAAATACATACTTCGTTTTTATTTACCGGTTATAAGGAACTTTGGACATAGCAAACCTATTTTGGTGTCTTTTTGGGTTCAACCACAAATGTGGCGAAACTGTTAGAATCATTTAGACAACGTCTTTTAGTAATATTTACCTTATCATTAATTTTTCTCAATATTTGCTGAAACAGGAACACACGGTATAGTACAAACTAATATTTTGTGTAGCATGAAACGTATAAACACTTAAGCACAAATCTGTTAATAATAAGTGGAAATGTACAAACAAGTGAGTAACAGTTGGCTTATCGAAAATTATGGTTGAAAAACCTACTTTGAAATATTGTTATTTAAAAAAAGTGGTGCGTGATGAAAAAATTATTATATTTTTCTCGAACTCAGGAATATCAAATCTACTACATACATCCAGTTTTATGTCATCCGCAAAACCTTCGCAGACTGGTGTTATTAAATCCCGTTCGAGAAAACTGCATTTAGCGACTTCAGTTAATCGCCGGATTGCGTTACCTGAAAGTAGATGTCGCCACCATATGTGATTTGGATTATATTCTCAGGCATTTCCGTTCCGATTTTTGTTAAACAATTCCCCGAGGTCAAGAACTGTTACAATTTTTTTTTTCAAGAATTACTTTATTACCTACTAATTTCTAAATAAATCTACTACTATCTGCAATGAAACTTTCCGGTCATTGACGCGTGCTTTTCACTTTCTCATTCGTGAATTTGCTGAATCGCCGCCTTGTCTGGTGTGTGATTTTCACATTGTTTAAGCTTGTGAAATTGCTTTATTTCTTTTTTTTCTTCTCTGATTTCCAGCAGAGCAAACATTTGATTTGTCGGTAGCAATGAACCTTCTGTATACTAAACAGAACCGTAAATTTGAGCATGAGCAAGAGTCGTCTGCTGCGTAGAAGCGAGATTTCCGCAAATTACGGATACGTCACAAAAAGAGCTCATAGGTCCGGGACCCCGAGTTCGTCGGCACGGTAGCGGATGGTGATAAAATACAAGGAGCGGTAACGCAGGGTTCGTTTGTACGAGTGGGGGTTAAACTTTGACTGGGGTGCGTCGTGCGTACGCGCCGGCGGGGTGTTAACCTGCCCGGCCAGACGCTGGGGTCGACGACCCGTCCGTCGCGACGCTGCAGACGCCCAAATCATCCGTCCCATCCCAAACCGATGTGATTGACCCTCAACGTCTCTACAGACTTCATAATAAAATACTATGGGTACTTAGCAGAAAGGAATTTATTGGTTGTTATTGCACACCTTTCACAAAAAGTGTCTGAGGAAAAACCAAACACCGAAAAACTTGAAATTTTGAATGAACTCGGTTATAAAAGACTGGCCGTGGTGCAATTGTTTGTTATTCATGGCAGCTTTTAAGAATGGAAATTCTTGTTTACATAACCTACCATTTTGTTTTTTCAAATTTTATTACTATAGAAAGTGAGAAACTTTACTTTTTTATATTGATAAATTTTCTATTTATTTCTATAATGTGGAAAACTATATTAAAGTCCTTATATCAAATATATTATGGTGAAATTTGCCGCCCCAATATTAACAATACACTTTCGCAAAGAATCCGGGACACTTGCGCCGCGCACATTTGCGCCACCGATACATTTGCGCCCTACCAAGAAAAGGTGCTCAATAACCGCACAGGTAAAGATTTAAAGTTGAACATTTGCGCCTCCAATCTGGGGAATTATTTATTTCTTAAATAGACGAAAATTTACCTGTAAACCTTCGTATTTCGTGTGGAAATATATCTGAAAACTTATTTCTTGCGTATCAAAAATAATCATATGTATCAATTGTGTGGCACTTTGCTGTGATATCACTTACTGATTATTATTATTAGGCTCCCAAGTTTTGTCCTCACTTTTTATCCACGCATAAGTTTACTTTTGTGGATTATTTATATTTATTACCTACTTTAATCTTTATAATTTTAAACGTAAGATTACTTTTCTAGTTTAACTATGATTGCTGTATTCTTTTGTTGATTGCGCTTCCTTAAATATTTAATGTTTCCTATAATTATAGGAAAGAAGCAAACAACTCTGCAACTTCCAGTTTTCGAAATTATGAATGAAACAATTCAAATCGAGAAAGAAGATAGTTTCAGTTTCTTGTTTATGTAATTTCCGTTTAATCCCACAAATTATACTGAATGTTCGGGAAACTTAAAATCAAATCACTTCAGCCTGAGTACAGCTGGTACTTCACCTGTGCACAAAATGACACTATTATTTTATTTTTTTCTTGCGTTTTTGGTCGAAACATTTTTATCAACCCTTCTTCTTTAATTATGAACCCGTTTGTTGAAAAAATGCTCCATATTTTTTCACTTTTCTTAAATTTGCCTTAGTTACTCAAATCTCTTTGTTTATTTAAAATTGTTAGAATTCAATGCCTGTTGTCATTTTTTTTTATTTGATTCTTTGGAAAAATGATTTTGGCAAAAATACTACGCTCCTCGACTGCTGAGAAAGCCATATATTGGAAAAAAATTAACAAAATTTTCTACACGGTCTCTATATTTATTATATTTTCTATTTGCTTTTATTTATATCTACTGCTATTTTGGGGAAATAAACATTATTATTGTATTATAATAGCTAAAAGAGCTATTTAAATTTTGGTAAGCGTTTTTCCAGGCCATCTTTCTTTTTTGCCGCGAATATATTAGTATTTTAAACTCAATTATTATATTATGAACGGTTCATGCAAATATTGTTTTTCTACAATTAGTCAAAAAAATGGATGTTTACGCGTTAATTTTAGTGGCGCAAAACACGCGTTTTTTCACCATTCAAATGTTAGAAAATCCTTTTTTCCAAATTTTTTTAACGGTGAAAAAATCGCGTGTTTTGCGCACTAAAATTAGCGTAAAGACCTACCCTACGATCGCTTGTTGGCCTGACATTGCCAAATTGAAGCCAGTTGGCTACATAATAAGTCATCCCATACAAGGCGACTACGCTAGCTGTCAGAGGTTTGTTTTACAAAATTTTGTTGCAAATTTATATATATTTTTTTAAAATTTATGTTTATATTTATTACCTAGGTTTACAATTGAAAGGCATTGCTATTAATTAAAATATTTTTTTTAAGTAAATACCTTTAGAACATTCAATAAATTCCAAATACAAATAACCAATTGCATATTATACATGTATTACGTGCACGTGCGGAATTAAAAGTGATGGAAATAATTTTATTTAAAATTTGCAGAAATATAATTTACCAAAGTGGTCGAAAATTTCGAAGAATATTATTAATGCATGGGTCAGCGGCGCAAATGTAAAATTGCTAATGTCATTACCTGACCTTTCATAACCCGAGAGGCGCAAACGTATCGGTGGCGCAAATATTCGCGGCGCAAATGTCCAGACACCCTTTCGCAAAAAGTCTGAACTATTGGCTTAAAGAAACACTAAAATATCTCTAGAAACAGACAATCGCCCTTATGCTGTATCCATTTACGTTAAACATAACATACTGTTATCTTTTTTTGAAATAGAAATTTGAACGTAAACTCGTCGATATCGTCGCGTTACGTTATGTTTAACGTAAAAGCATACTTCATAAGGGCGATTAATTCATTAAAAATTAGACCAGAATAATTTTTACTTTGTTGGTTATAGAAAGTCAAGACTGACTGTTTGAGTTGGTAATGCTGAATTTTATTTTTAAACGGTACAACTGGAATAACTTCCGATTGTTGTAACTTACAATTTTGTCGCTTGGTCACACATCAAATAAATAAACAAAATAAATCCGGTCGCGGTGTTGCAAACAGTTGAGAAAGAAAATGCTCTTAATTATACTGGATGTTAGTTACCAGATACCACAGTTATTTTTTTTGTACTAGCAATTTCCAAACACCCTATATTTTCAACTCTATACTTGATCATGATCACTTTGCTTTACGTTTTTTGATATTTTACTTAAGAGTGTTAGGATTGGCAACATTGGCGCTGGTATCAAAAGACCGTTAAAATTACAAAAGAAAAAACTAGAAAACTGGTTCTCAGTCAGAATCGTAAACAAATGACGATCAATCGTTTAACAATAATTGCAAATGAACTTATTAAGAATAACGTCAGACGATTTGAATAAAAGAAAAGCTTTCGTTCTTAGTTTTGCCCTAGAAAACAAATGAAACGCGAAACAAAAAAGGCTTGAATACAAACAAATCTTTTTTTATACAAAAAAACAAAATACAGTCAAATTTATTACTGTATACGCAGTGCTTTCCTCCTTAAAAGGCACAAAAATAAATACAGGGAAGGGCAAAACTATGGAACCGGCTGAATATTCTGAAAACTGTTTGACGTATCTATTTGAAATTTGGTGTGTGATTCAGAGTCAATAGGACCTACATTACCAATTTGTTTCAATAGTTTATCTGCTCTTGAATCTGAGATCCAATGCCTACTTGATTTTTTTTTTAATGACATCCTATTGATTTTTCTCCTCTATTTAATAGTTCGTTTAATTCTTCAAACGACCACATAAAAATATTTATCTGTTGCATAAGAAAATTTTCGAGAAAATAATATTAGAATGAAAAAGTTAGAAAAAATGGTTTACGCAGATATTTGGTATTTGTTTTCATGTTTTTAAGGCAATTTTTATTAAAATTTTCTTTAGTGCTATCTTAAAAACAGTCCGTAATCTTGTGGTCTTCCAGTTTTTTTGTTAAAACTAGAATTTTTGTCGAATATCAGACAATAAACCATTTTTCCTAACTTTTTCATTCAAACGCTTTTTTCTCGAAAATTTTCTTATGTAATAGATAAATATTTTTATGTAGTCGTTTAGAGAATTAAACGAGCTATTAAATACAGGAAAGAAATCAGCAGGTTGTCATTTAAAAAAAAATCAAGTAGGCGTTGGATCTCAGAAACAAGAGCAGATAAACAATTGAAATAAATTGGTAAAGTGGATCTTATTGGCTCTAAATCACATACCAAATTTCAAACAAATACGTCAAACAGTTTTCGAAATATTAAGCCAGTTCCATACTTTTGCTCTTTCCTGCATATAAGTCAAGTAACAAAATATGATCGATAATAGAAAAGAAAACCTTCCGTTATTTTCTTTTCTTTAAAAAAAAACAAATTGTTTTTTATTTTTCCTGTGTTGTCTTCTTTCTACTTTTGCAAATTGTTGAAATGGCATTTTCCAAAAATGTAAAGAAATTCTTTATGTTACTGTTGATAAAGAAGAATGCGTTTTTTATCTTCGACGAATTTTATGACGGTTCCCACCGCTCTTGCCTCCATAACATGTTGTAAAGTACAGGGTTACATTTATTAATGAGAATCTCTTTTTATTATTTTAATTATCAATGAATACAAGAAACTAAAAAAAACGGCCTTATATGTAACAGTTCAACAGTAGCTATATACAGGGTGAGCGGAAATTTTTTTTTTGACACATTTGGATTTTCTGAATTATTCTGAATTCAGATATATGTATACATATATATAAATTTTGTAATTAACTCAATAGTTTTTGTGTTATGCGTGAAAAAAAAATATAGGAATTTTAAGATAATGCGAAAAAAAACAAATTAAATTATTGTTAAATACCATATCTCCTTATGTTTATTAGAAAAAATCTATCATCATCCAACAGAAACAATATTTAATAATATTTTAATTTGTTCTTATTACGCATTACTTCAAAATTCTTCTCATTAATAAAACTAACCCTGTACATTATGGTCAATAATTATTAAGGTTGCATCTGAAATATTTCGGAAATGTTATCAAACTGTCACTTTGTAACAACTATTTACTATTTTTAAGGATATTAATAATTTGCCGACGACGCGACGCCGCCCGTGTGGACCAAAAAAAATATGATAGAGCGGCACATTCATTGTTTGTCTCAGTGTCTCTCTTACAAAGAGAAAATAATTGCATTGTATGTACACCTTACGACATAAAGAAGCAACTTCTGGTTTTCATTGACACAACTTAATTTTTTTATTTTATACGGACTAATGGACTAAAATATTTAAAAGAAAATAGTTTTTAACCAATTCTAATAGTGTTCAGTTAAAGGTTAAAAACTACATATTCTCTTACAAATTTCATCGAATAAGTGTCGACTTCAATTACAATATTTAAAACTGATTATTTTTTTTTTCAGACTAATACATTTTGAGGTTACTGGCATTGGGTTACTAAACCTGCATTCGATTCACGCGTCAAATCAGTTCGTTTAGATCAGTTTGAATCAGTTCACAATAGTGAAATTAATGTGATCCTTGATAGCGAAACGAACAAGGTTACACACATTAATTAAATTTCTAACCTCAAAGCAATTGTGCGATCTAGATGATCTAGCTGATTCTTTTAAAAAAGCTGGATCATTTTGAAATACTTTGGATCACTTTAAGTTATGGCGGGGGTTAACTGATCTGGTAGGAAACGAACGCAGAAAAGCTGTCTGAATCGATTTAGATCGATCTAAATCAGTAAATCGAATGCAGCTTATATTAATTGACAAAATCATAAATCTGCCACCAAACCGTTCACAAAATCGTTCAATTTCAAACAACTCTGATTTCACTAAAATATCAGTTGTGATATTTCTGTAGTCTTATCAGATCTAGCGACAGAATCACTAAATTGGCAACAACGATTGACAGTATCGAATTATGTTATGCTAGTTAACAAACAATGCAATCTTTCAGTGATTAATAATTACCGCGAGTAACAACTTGCAACAAAAAAAATACCAGCTAGTTAAATTTATTAATAAAAACAAAGTAAATTGATAAGTTCGTAATTTTAATTATATTGATTAAAATGAATAAACGAATAGATCACTAGGAATCAAAATTAATGTTCGCCCGGTAAATCTTAAGTAACAGCGACCACTATAATAAGAACGGTCAAAGAAACGAGCAAGCAGGTAAACAAGCACTGAACAAAAACATGGTATAATATTTGTTTACTTTTTTAGATCATGATTTTACATTTTATTGACGAGACATTCCCTTCAACGCACCATGTACACACAAAAACTTGATACGTTTGTTTCTTCGTTTTCAATTATATACCATTTTTACTTTTATTGATTCGGTTTAATTCTAATTGAGTCCGTTAAGAAGAAGTAAGTAAACAACCATTTCTTTGAGCCTACTAATGTTAGCAATAACCTATAAAAACTTAACATCACCAAACACTTATTTTATAAATTTTGCATTTTTTTTTTTCATTACGATGCTGATTTTTGTAGCTTTGCATCAACATATTCTGCCCGTGACCAATCACTTAGCAAAAAAAATCACAGTTGTTTGCGCACAAATATTGACCTGACGCTAATGAGAGGCCAGACTTGTTTTAGACGGTTGGTTAAATTTCCTGCATTTACAGCCAGCAAAACTAGTCGTTTTCTTGCCAGTATTTATTTTGAAATTTAATTAAAAATCTTATTTCATTCTCCGGATCTTTATGAGATTGCTTTTTGAGAAAAATGATTTCATTCTGGGCGCACATTTTCCTTTAATAAAAATCATAACATGTGTAACATAATAACATTCATTTATTATATGTTTTTAGAAATATATATTTTTAATATTCTTTTGTAACTGAGAATGAGTCATGTTTTGAGTTCTTAAAAAAACATTTAAGCGACGATTAAATTATTGAAATTTGTAAAGGTTATTCTTAAAGCATTCTACTTAAAATTAATACTTGGGTATCTCATTAAATTAAACGACATGTCTTCAGGCAATTAATTTTATTAACTCTGACCGGTTTAGAATTAATAATTCATTATCAAATGGATTTATACAAGTAAAGTAAATGTATAATAAATTAATTTAAGAAAATTAATTAGTTTAAGAAAATTGTATACTTACGTATATTAGTTGTTGTCAATAAATAAATTTAATTAATTTATTATACATTTATTTTATTTGTAATCAGTTCATTTGATAATGTCTTACTAAGGCGAAACCGGTCGCGGTTATTAAAATTTAATTGAATATAATAAATGGCAAACGACATAGAACTTGTGTTTTTTATTTGCCTGTAAACATTTATATTTTTGGCTGTCTAACTTTTGTATCATAACAAATTTAATAGTTTTACTGAAAAGCACGCCTCATTTACTATTATCACTTTTTTTAAATTGCGGTAAAAACAAAATACTTTTTAGCCCCAAGGAAAAAGAAAGTTATTCAGTTTGGAGCAAATTTATTAAAGATTTTATTCATAAAAAGTTAAACAAACGCTAATATTTGAAGCACTTTCATGTTTAAAGAAAATCGTTGTAAAATATGTAATTATAATATCTAAGCCGATAATTATAATCTGTAATATTGGACTAAATGTCGACGTTTCCCTGCACTTTTGACAACTTTTTCAGGGTAATTATCCTGCACGTTTGACAGTTTCAACAGTATAAATATCATCTAAATAAATTATTTAATGATGTTTTTTTTTTTTTTAAGTAACCATGATTAAGTTTTTGTGATTAATTTCTTGTAATTACTTCCATTATGTTATTAGGCGTCTAACTTTTGTATTATTCTCCTCTAATTGGAATTGCTATTCTGTTGGGCAATTAATAAATTATTATTATTATTATCTAAATTCAAGTTTATGAAGTGCTCAATTAATTTTGTAAAATTGATAAAGCAACTTCATAATCATTAAAAAACAAAATTCTATTAATTTTTGGTGTGCGTCACTATACAGTGAAAGACATTTTGTCTTTAGACACAGAAGAGTTTTTGATTGAAGTATTTTTTTTTTCATTAACATTTACGTTGGCATTACTTTTGACCAATACTTCAAATAATATGAAAATACTGAAGGAATGTAAAAACAGAAAGATTGAAATTGAAAACCTAATTTTATTCTGCTTTTTTGTATGATATACAACCTCTTTTTATGGATTATACGCATTTATTTAATTTCATAATTTCTTCCTTTGATACTTATCTGAAAGAAGTATTTGTATGTAGGTGGACTCGACTCATTATCTCTTTCTTTTTCTTGAAGAATTTGATCCACTATTTCTTCTTCTTGATGAACCTGCCATGTCTTTTCTTCGTCTTCTTCTTTCTGATCAACCTGATTCATTGTATATCTTTATCCTTGGCTTGAATCACTGTCTCTTCTTCTCTTTGATGAATCCGATGGACTTTGGTCAATGTTCTTTTTTCTCTTCATGGTCGCGAATTGTTGTCTTTTTCTATAATACTCTTAGTTTCTTGTCATAGTTTGAAGTACTATCTGAAATTTCGGAATCAATTTTTTTAGCTTGTTCTAAAAAGCGTTTTGATTTTCATTTTCTATCTGCAATTATCACCAGCAAGAACTGTACGAATCTTTTTAAAATTTTTATTAAGTGGGTTTTGCGTTTCGCTTTTTGAATATCTTCTAGGTAGACTTATAAATCTGTCAGTTGCGTTATTTGTGTTTCTTCGGAGTAGACTGTTTTCTGTTTGTGCTTTCTTGGTAGATTACTGTCGCTGCTTTTGAAACAGTTTCATTTACTCTTGCACATCCACAGAAGTCACTCCTTCCGTAGTGTCGACGCTTATCAATGACGCTCGTGATTTGAGGATGACGTGTAGATCATCTTCCCACAGTTTTATTGAATGTTGATATTGCTCTACCTTTCCTCTTTCACTTTTCCTTTTTTTTGCTTGGTTCGTCAACGGTAAAGTTTAAGTTATTTTAAATTATTCAATTTTGCAAAAGAATCACAAATTTTTATATCCGAGACACCTTTACCAGCGACAGGCAGTAGACCCATTTGTACTAGAAGAGAATTTACACCAAACAACCGCTCACTTTTTTTATCCAATATCCTACATGAGGAATGGTTCAACTCTTCGGATGGTGACTCTTCATTTGATAAGCTCAAGAGTGTATTTAAGTGGTATTTTAACCTATCTTTTCCTGTAACTGCCAAGTGTAAGGGAGTCGGACGTAACGGTAAATCGCCTTGGATAACGGGGGAAATTATTTCCAAAGGTAATTCTCTCCGTGATCTGCACCATATATGTTCAGCAGCTGGTAATAATAATTTAAAATATTTTTATCATCTTGCCAAGAAGGAGTACCAACATCTAGTGAAAACCACTAAGATTTCATATTACAGCTATAAAATCCTTAACTCCGCAGGATCACAGAGAAGTAGAACTATATGGAATGTGATTAAAGACTCTATTGAATCCCCCCCAATCATTTTCTAATCTGGAACTGTTGGTCAACGGCATATCTGTTAATGATCCCAAAGTTATAACAAACCTATTCAATGAACACTTTACCCCTGATTGTCATCATATTCATCCCACTAATGAATTTCCTAAAGCCAATTGTATGCAAGCCTCTAATTTCTTTATGTTCCCTAGGACAGAGCCGAAGTTGAAAAAACTTTAAGAGCATTGTCTTCTAAATGAACTGGCTACGATGGAATTCCTGGTTCTATTCTGGCTGACGTCACATAGCCTCTAAACTTGCTGATGCTATTAACATTTCTTTCTCGACTGGTTCATTTCCTTCCCTCCTCAAACGTGCTAAAGTCTTACCCATCTATAAAAATAAAGGTTCGAAATACGACATAAATAACTACCGTCCGATATCTCTATTACCTATGTTTTCTAAAGTAACACTTTTCTATAATAGATTATACTCCTACTTGAAGAAGCACAGCATTCTATCCAAATGTCAGTATGGATTCACAAAAGGCCGATCTACAGGATCCGCTAACTTTGAATGTTTAAATCATATAACGACTTGCCTGGATAAGGGGGAAACACCCGTTGGTTTATATTTCGATTTATCGAAAGCCTTTGAAACTTTAGACCATGATATTCTTTTGTTCAAACTTGAATCTGTCGGTGTTAGAGGAGAAGCCCTAAATTGGATACATTCTTACCTATCTGGCCGTTCTCAACAAGTGTTCATCAGACATATGAAGGTGTAATTTCCGAGATTTTGTCTGAGCCAAAAATAATTGGTAAAGGAGTCCCACAGGGATCTACCCTTGTGCCACTGTTATTTCTGATCTATGTCAATGACTTAGAACAAATGATGCCTTCCCTATCATTGTGCCAATATGCTGATGATAGTATGTATCGTAACGAGTAACTCCGAGTCCTTATGTGCTGAACTTGCCTCCTCAGCCATTAACGTCATGCCCAATTGGTCTGAACTGAATCATCTTATAATTAATTTTAATAAAACTGTAGCACTGCAATTTAAAAATGGTCCGCTGTCTTCTAATATCTTAATCAAAGTTAGACAGCGTAAAATTTTTGGGTTTACACATAAATGCTTCCCTTAAGTTTATGTCCACATCGAGTCTGTTTGTTCGAGATTATCAAAATATTGCTATGCATTACGGAACCTTAGACATTGCGTTTTATTAATGTACTACAGCGCACTCTCTCCTACGCTTTAATATTTTGGGGAGGCTCTCCTCATGTTCCGCAAGCGTTTGTTATGCAAAAATTCATTATTAGAACAATGCTAAGTAGAAAGCCTTCTGAATCCTGCAAACCACTGTTTAAATCACTCCGTCTTTTACCCTTACCTTACCTTGTCTTTACATCTATAACCTTGCGGTCTTCGCAAAACAAATCTCAATTTATTTTCAAAAAATAAAGATCAATATAATCCCAACTTATCGTTAAAAACTAGAAATTTTAATAATTTATCAATCCCCAGGCATAACATCGGCCTGTATGAACCAAGTGTATATTACCGAACATTAAAAACTTACAACCGCCTGCCCTCATCAGTACGATCCAAGGATAATTTACCAGGATTTAAACGTGAACTTAAATTGTTTCTATTGGATAGCTGTTTTTACGATTTCAAAGATTTTATTTAACTACAAGACCAAATGACGATGCCCATATCTCGATGGGATCATTGGCTAATAATAAAAAAAAAAGAATCAGGAACAGTGTTTGTATAAAGCTGTTTAACCCTCTGTTGTGCATACATTGCAATCTCAGTTACATCATTTACTCTTCCCTTGAGGCATTGAAGATCTTGAATAAAAGCAAATTAGATGGTAATGATAATGTGGTAGGTACTAAACAAATAGATAGGGTAGTGTGTATTCTTGTTTTCACGTTTGGAGCGGGGGATGATAATGTATGTAGAGTGATACTCTCTGTTATTATTTCTTTAATAAATAAACTAGTGAAACCCAAATCACAAATGTGTTGCACTTAAAAGCTAAAACCTAATCTACTATAACGTGTCAGATGTGTACTCAATTTCACCTCGTAATGTAAGCATATTTTAATAACATTTACTTCGCATAACAATATTTTAGCGCACTTAATGTTTTATCAAGTCGCATAATCTTCGGCTGCCACATAAAAGCATATTAATGTTATGGATTTTTACAAGAAAATGGGAGTTCTTTAATTACAAGCATTACCAGTTACTGTGTTTCTAGCACTTCGCTTATTCATTAGTTCCTACGGTTTATGTAGTCGTGATCAAAATGTAATGCTTAATGGCACTTTCTTGTTACGTAGGTTAATAAAATATCGCGCCCTGTTATCGTCTGCAAGGCGAATACGTAAATTAGAGATTACGTATTTTTAAAATCGAAGTACATAATATCTATGATTAAGAATCTAATATTGTTTATGAATATAGGGCAGTGGAGCTCATTGAAGGCTTGCAGACAAATGGGGTCCATTCACAGTTATCCTTTTTTACGTATTGTCTAATCTAATGTTTATGAGGGTCTCTTTTATCATGGTCTCTTAGAGTCCACTTGCAAGTTCATCAGTCTACCACTCATTACATTCAGAACATTATTTCTGTTCATTCTTTCACTGATAGTTCTTGTTTAAACATGTGTTTTCAATTTAATCTTCAATAACTTTCCGTTAATTTAATCGAATTTCACTGTATATTTTTTTGACCTTTGAAAAAATGATTTTTGTTGCCTTGAGGGATAGTTATCATTTTAATTTAGAAATAAAATAGAAATCCAAGCCATAGGATAATAATCAAATTGTAAATCCTAGTAAATCGTTATAAAAATGATAAACCAGTAATAAAAGAATGGTATATGTGAAAAGAAAAAAGTAATGGATCCAAAACTAAACGGAGCTTTCCTTATCAAGTATAAGCATTCGTGTTTCTCAGAATACACCAACGACACTATGTATGGTATGCTGTCTTCTCTGCGCCAAGCCGCGTTACACATTAAAATAACTTTAATCTAAATAGATTTACAATTGTAATTAGTGCATAATTATGTTATTTCCTAGACCCACGTAAACACATTCTAGCTCAAAGAAATTTCATTCATAACGGCCTATGTATGAGCCTTGCCGAGTGTGTGGTCAGTTCTATTTATACTTTGATGCTTTATTAGTTTGATTTCAAAATGACGTAACACGTTCACTAACATCTAAATTTAACAAGGAACTTGAGCATGTCTGCTTAAAATAACCGAGAATTTCGCTGGATTTGCGGCATTCCTGGTAAAGTGAAACGCGCACGCCATAGGAAAATCGGATGCCGAATCATTTTGCCAGAAAATTTGCCAGTGAGAATGCGTTCGTAATTGTAATGGGGATTTACTTTCGTGGATATTGATTTTGTTATTTAGTGACACATCTGAATTTTTGCTTCTGCGAATCTAATTTGACAGCGCACACCCAACCTGATACACCCGATGTACAATTCATTTATTAAAAAAAAAACACAAACAGTTAAAATAAGCTTAGAAGTTTCTATAAAAATAACAATTGTGTTAATGAATTGTACAGTAATATTAGAGGTGGTTCATGTTCTAGAGTTTACGTAGAAATGTGAAGGGGCAGTATCCTTATTAAAGAGGTCTCTGTACTGAGAGGTTTTTACTGTACTAAGCTTATCAAGAATCTCGATCTAAGGTCTGCCTAGGGATGCATAAGGAATCTATATACATTCTTTCCTTAAAACCGCAATATCGTAATCATAATAATAATGTATTTACTGCTATTCTGAACCTGTAATCGAAAAAAATAATAATTCGCCAGGATGGTAATTCCAACGTGAATAGTAATGGGGATTTACCTTCTACCCACATGTATTATCGATTTTATTATTTAGTGACGCATCTGATTTTTTACTTCTGTGTATTTACCTAATCCTAAATATTTAGGGCTATCATTAAATACCTTGAGCGATATTTTTAATTTAAGGACAAGGAAAACTTGCTGTCTGAAAATGTTAAGTGGACAACGAGCGTGTTAAACCGCAATGCACCATTTTGACTGCATAGTTGAAGATTTTGGTTGTTATCGATTTCGTTCTAGTTTCTAATACTATATTAGCCACTTCCCTCTTTCACCTACTTAAAACGATTGTTAAACTGCCAGCTGGAAAATCCTTACATTAACACAAACATCATTATTTAATACATTCAAATTTACTGTTACCAGTTTTTAAAAGTTACAGAAAGAAAAATAAAGGAGTTATTTTTTAATGAAAGGGTTTTGGTAGCAGAGTATGTAGCACTGGAAATATGTATTAAATTTTGTGCATTGATAAAGTGATAACATATACACCGTTTACGATTGTCTTAAATTCGGACTATCGGTTAAAATCTGACATTTTAGTTGGCAGTACTGATGTTTGTTTTAATAAATTTATTTTAGGTTATAGTTGATGACAATCGACCTTGTAAGTGAGTCTCTCTTTGGGAGCGCTCAGCAGCTGAGTTGCTTACTCAGCAATCATTTGTGATTGGCTATTACCTTAATGTGAGCCAATCACAAACGACTGCTCAGTAAGCAACTCAGCCGCTGAGCGTTCCTGAAGGCGCTCATTGTCTTTTATACATATTCATCAAAACATCTTTTTGATATACACTTTTTTGTCGGCAGAAATTATTTTCTGCATTTTGAATTAACAAGAAGTTGAAGAATAAAGTGTCAGAAATTAAACTAATGACTGAATTGACAAGGCAAATATTTTTTGAAAGAATAGTCATGTGACAGGACCTGGCGCCAAACTAATAAAAATATATCATGGCCTACTGAATGTGTAAAACATTCGTAAACGATCTATACTTCAAATATTTCAGGATTTTAACATTGCTTTGAAAGATGACGTCATCTTAATTATGTAGTGTCGCGCATATTTTTTAAAACTACTATTAATTATAATTTTAATATTTAACTTTCCACACAGCAATTTCCACATGCTTGATATCAATATTTACATCTACATCTTTAAAGATTATAGCAAATAGTGACGCGCAGATAAACTCTAGAAACTAAGGTCCAAAGTTGATGATTGAGGGATGATTGGAACGGTATGGCGGAACATATTCCGGTTTATCGTAGGGAAGGTTTGCAGGCTTCTTTGGCAGAAATCGCCAAAATTAATCAGTTTGTGAATGTGAACTAAAATTTTTAGAAAAGAAATTTTTTATTGAAAGTTTCAAATTTAAGGTAACTTTGCTGAACAAATACAGTTTATTATTATTATATTATTCATATAACCTGCAGTTTCTATGTCTTTCTTAGTTTTTACTATAATTTAAATATCAACCTCTAACTGTATGAAACAAGTTTTTCTTTCAGTCCGCTAAGTTGGGCACATTGGTAGATATGATTCTAAATTAAATTAGTACAGTGTATCAGTGAAGCCCTTAATGATTTTCAGTAGAATTAGGCTCGATCTTTCCACCTTCCTAAATAAATTTATCTACCAGATCATACCATTGTATCGCCAATGGTTTCCAGGGATATTACTTGGTCAATAAATATAGCGGGTGGAAAGTTTCAAACCCGTACCAGTGAGTATATAGGTACTCACTGCCCGTACATAACAGCAAATTTGCATTTCTGCAGATTACTGCTCGCCATTTATAGATACAAAAATTGTAATAGTAAAAGTATAAGAGTATTAACTCAAAGAAAAAAATTGTTAATACTTTCGACATATAAATTAAATTTAAATCTGACAGGCGACAAAATTTATCTTTTAAATTTTGAAAGTTTTATTCATATTCCGAAAGTATTAATATTTAGGAATAATTTTAACACGATAATATTGACCATAATTTTCTCTTTCCTTTTTATATCTTTAAATGAGGAGCAGTAATCTACAGAAACATGGTTTTCAATGCAAGTAGTTTGCTATGTTTGGGTTTGAAACTTTCCACCCAGTGTAAAGAGGTGGAAAGATCGGCCCTAGGAGTTTAAAAATGCCACCGAATAAAAAAGAAAAATACAAACTTCGATACATATTTGAATGGCACTATTTTGTGACTAAGGCTCGACATTTTCACCTGCCTGTAAATTTTATGTACCTCATAAAATCCTTAGATAATTGTATCGACAATGGTTTCCAAAGATATTATAGGGAAGATAAATTTACAGCGAGGTGAAAAGACGGCCCTGAATCATAAAAAATGTGAAATGTGAAAAAGATTAGAAATTCATGAAAAATTGGAAGCGCTAGTGGATAAGTTTCTATTGAACACTTGATATGTGTATATTAGCCTGCATTTTATGATGTAGTTTCTCATTTAAATTGAATTATAAAGTGCGACTTCATAATATGCCGGCTGGTATACCAGCAGTATCGAAATGGTACCCTTGCGTGTCCCAGAGGGGCAACTGAGGTATGTATGTATTTTTAAATATTTTCTCTAATTGTGAATTGAAAATGACACTTCGCTTTGTATCTATGTAAAGAACTTTCATAAAAATATTTCTTATGAAATCACTTAATTTAATTTTAAATTATTAAAGATTTTATCATTAGGGTGACTTAATTAAACCCTTTTTGCATGCTTGTTGTGCACCTACGAAGATGTCAGTGGACATCTACAGACATTGTGGCTCGAAAATATTTTAGTGACGTTTCGATCCATCGCTTCAACTAATCCGTAGTTTCGATCCATCGCTTCATTGAATCAACAACTCGTTCCAACTTTTCAACTTCATCGTTTTCGTCTATCCATCTATCGTTTGACCGCCTATCATTTTCATGCTTCGTTCCATCGCTTCATTCATCTATCGATTCATCGGATCATCGATCGTTTGCTCTATAGCGTTATCATTCCATTGCTTCATCGATGCATATTTTCATCAATTTATGTATAAATTCGCCTATAATAGTAACTAATTTCGTTGGGGTAATTGAGTTACTCAGCCTGGTTTTTCATGTTAATTTTCAGAGCTTGGCCATGGAAGGGTTAAGAAACATTTTAAATGTCCATAAATTATTTACTGTACCGGGTGTCCCACGTCATGTGTTCGCTCTTTTAGAATCTTTATTTTTTAATGGATTTACATGAAATTTCGGAACAATGAATTAAGCAAAAAATGGAATGTTAGCCGCTAGCCAGTTTCGCCGGAAGTGATATCAACTTTCTCTAGTTTCAATGGAAAACCCTATACGTATATTTTTACATATTTGAATCTTGTTTCATTACGGGTCCGCATACGTAACACTTAGTAATTTTGGTTTCCATGACAACGAAAAAAAAATTAGTTTTTCAATCTAGAAAGCTACAAATCGTATATTTTCAATCTAATGCAATCAGGTAATTTTAACAACTCGCTTCTTTGATTGTATTTTGATTTTTAACATTTTTATAGCATTTGAAATTTTCATTAGGGCCGAACTTTTTTTAGGAACGAATTTGTGCACGCTGCATTTGATTGCCTTCTAAATAACGAGCAAAAGTAGCTGTGTTAGTTACCATTTTGCTTTTTCGGAAAAGCTTTCTTACATGCATTTGAGGTTTATAAAGACCTACAAAATACTATAGACAAATCTGAAAGGCAAAACAAACTTCAGTTTGGGAAAAGATATGCCAAAACAATATTTCATTACACGGTAGGTGTCTTACTTGATAAAAACGATATTCACACGTTTGTATGAACATTCACTGGCAACAATTTAAAACAACAAATATCATAACTCTCTCCTCTCGCTCCACTCAATTGCTGTAATTGTCGAGGGAAATCATTTTAATTGACCATGACGGTACATTTTTAATGCGCTTAGGATAAAGAGATGGTGTTAAAGTCAACTGATGATAGTGACGACGAATTGATTTTGTGTGCAATTGGCTAAATTGTATACCTCCTTTTAATGTTATCTATCCCATAAAGTACGTAGAAACAGTAGTGTCGACATTACTTTCTAAGAATATAACAAGGTACAAGATAGAAAATCAGACATGTCATCATGTCATTGAAAGGTGTATTCATGTAGGTAATCGAGATAAAAGTATCTCCAGTGGTCGGGATCGGTACTATTTTGTATAAAATCCCGAACGGATTCATTAAACCACGCCCGTTCGGGATTTTAATTTTTTGGGAACGATCCCGCATTCGGATGTAATGAAAACTTTAAGTGTTATAAAAATGTTAAAAATCAAAATATGTCCAATCAAAGGGAGTGTTTTTTTTTCAAATTAGGTCGAAAACATAGATTTCTAATATGTAAAACACATATACGATGTTTCGTTTAAAATAAGAAAGTTTATGTCATTTATAGCCGGAAATCCTACGTCGGAAAATTTCATTTTTTTGTTTCATTTATTGTTTCCACATTTCATGTAAATCGATTAAAAAATTCTAGCAGGGTGAACATATGGCGTGGGACATCCGGTATAATTACGATTTTAAAATCGATATTTACACTACGTGTTTTTGAAATATGTTTATTTTTTTTAATTAACCTAAAATCTGTTAGATATTTGTTTGAAAAAAAAATGCATTTAACTGAATTCTTTAAAACGCCTCTTTTTGGATATTTTGCTGATAGGTTTGTCACTAATTTTCAATACGTATTGTAGACATTTGTGATTTTTTTTACCGAAATTTTTGGTAATTTTAATAAACTCTTATTAGCAGATTTATTTTTCTTATGGCCGGTTCGTCAACTACGAGTAACTAGTTATTCAAAGATTAAATTTATTTTTCAATTAGAGTATACCATAAAAGATAGGCTGTTTAGAGAGAAACGTCACATAGATTTAATCTTTGAATGACTAGATATTCACAGTTGGTGAAACCGTGCATAAATAAAATTAAATTTGATTCCACTAAAGAGACTTTGTATTTTATGAAAGGGGAATTTGATTTCAAAAGGTTGGTAAACCGATCCGTCCTGGAATGCATTTTACAGATTTTTGATCCTGTCGAATGATGATATACAGACTATAATAGCATACTTAAATTGTGTTCTACTGCAACTTATAGTTTTCTTTTTAGCAACCTCTCAATTATATATATTTCTTGTGAACCATGCGCTGTATTATGTTTTCATTTGTGAAAACTCAAATGGAATTTAATTTCTGATTTATTTTTATAGCAAGGGTATCTCTGCGCTTTATCCAGTAATAGAGAAAAGTTCAAAAATAACAAAATAACAAGAAAGTTTCAGTTTGTAAAAATGGTAGTAGTAATAATAGTACTCATGAATGCCATGATATCGCAATTGAAGCAACAAGTGGATAAAGGTTTTGTATTACATATTTTAAAATTATGCAGTCGCCAGGAAAGTATAATATGCAATGTAAAGCTATGCCGGCACGTTCTTAACTTTGAAAATGTAAAAATCATTTGTAGGAGTGCACAGTTTAAAGAATGTTATGAAATGCTCAGCTTTTTTAAAATACAGGGAGATTCACGCACCCATTAAAAGTTTATGGACTTCCCCTTTGAATCTCCAATTCATATTTTGTAGTTATAGGTTAGCGATAAAGATCTATTAAAATATAATGTTTTCCAACATTCAGGCACTTGCTCTCAACTTTCTACATTTTCTTGTATCACAAAAATACAATAAAAGCATAGAGTATTCCATTTAAAATAAGCAACTTCCAGTATAAACGGATGTGCCTGGATTTCAAAAATATAATAGATCGTTGTCGCTAATCTGTAACTGCAAAATATCAAATAGAAATTCGAAATTGAAGTCCATAAACTTTTAATAAACGAATTGCATTAATCAGCCTGTATTTATAAGTGAATGCCATATTCTGTTGTGGATCAAGGAGTTAGTTATTTTTTATTCTGTGATCGAACTGTAAAAAAGTTGAAAAAACCTCGTTTTAATTTAGGAACAGTTTCATTGAGAAACGGAATAAAGATATGATTCTTAAATAAAGTAGTTTGAGTTGAAAGCTTGGTTTGTTTAAAAATCATCAAGTTATAGTAACTGTCGTACTTTAGAAGTTTTAGAGTATAAGAAGGAACTTTTTTCATTTGTTCATTAATACCCGGCATCTGAAATGATAAATAACTTTATGTAAAGGTACAGTTTTATTGATAGATAACTTTATGAAAACTGTTTACGTTGTTACGTATACGCTTTATCCACGGATAATGTTTTGAGAAAAGGTTTTTAGAAGTTACGGTGAGTTTATGTTGAGCTTATCTTGAGTTTATCTTGAGTTTATCTCTACATAAAGTTATGTAGCGTTTCAGAAACCGGGCATTAGTAATTTATCTTCTAAATTTCAAATATATTTTATATAGCAAACCAGTAGTTTGGTACTAACAGGAGGAAATGATATTCTTTTTTGTAAATTTTTGAATTCATGTGCACTTTTATTTAACAAGAATAACACTTGGTCAGATTTTTAATTTAGCCATGAGTTGTCAAATATAAAGGCTTATTAATCGACCACAAACTGTCAAATGTTAGGTATTTTAATTGATAGAAAACTGACATCGCAGTTCATTTTTTATTATACAGGGTGTTCTTTTACTGTGTGTAAATAAAAAGACCTCAGTACAAGTACGCGAAATGCTACCGTCTGCGGGTATTTTTTGGTGGCTACCGTATCATAGCCAAATAATTTCAGATGGACCACTTGTTTGGAACTGTTGAAATGTGCGAGAAAGATGGGAAGGTAAACTTCGCCTTCCTCTCGGTATAAACACGTCCACCGATACCGCACTGGATATTCAACGCAGAGTTTCGTACTATTATCACTAATATCGTTTATTAATTATTTTATTTAAAATTTTAATTCACTGAGCGAATTAATATCAATTAGGCAAGCGCGTTAAAAATGTTCTTCCTTCACCCTTTTACGTAAATCAACTTTTGCTGCAATCTCGATGCTAGCTATGAAAGTATTACTACCTACAGTCTTTGGAGACAAAGTAAATGTAAAATTTTTATGTCTTTTGGAAATAATATGGAATGATAAATTACAATTTGTTTGTACCTCGCTTTTAATTTGTTCGGCAATTACGATCCGCAGCTTCTTGAATTGCACTAGATTTTAATTTAATACTTAAACTTGTAATTACTTGCAGTGAAGTTAATTTAAATTGTAAACGGTTCGATGGACCAGCTGATCGCAGCGGCGCTAAGTTACGTCGTTCCTCCTTGAGATCCAGCAAGGCACTGACCGTGGCCTACTTCGGCTGCGGGTCGTAATTGAAGAGGCGTCCACGTTCCACTTTTAGCTATGCCAGCAGTTCTCAAACGGTTTGCCACTGAATTTTTCTCGAAAACTATTACATTTATGTTAAGAACATATGAGTTCAATCGTTGCCATTCATGGTGATATATTGCAGGTTTAAATATTTGAACACAGTAAAAGAACACCCCGTATGCCGATCGCATCAATTAATGTTAGGAGTATAACGTGACCTCCGACTGCAAGTGGCATAGCAGTATACAGAAGCTAAAGGGAGCACAACTATATTAAACTCTTTATTCTTATATCGTCATATAACAAAAAAATGAATTGTAGTCTGATAGATTTTAGTCCAATCCGAACCGACAGATAAAGAACGGATGAAAATATGCCATTCCTGTGTGATAATCACATTTGTTTGTTCAATTCGCTTTAAACAACAAGAGAAACAGAGGGTCGATTACAAGACGGAATTGCGAAATTAAACGGTGTTATTTCCACTATTGCAATATTTACTTATAGTTTTCAGCAGATAAAATAATTTCATGTGATAAAATAACGGATGTCCAACAATTATTGTAGTCCTGGGCAGCAAACATTTTTAATTAATTATTGTTTTTGCTTCAATAAAACATTAAAATGTAAACAAAAATTTATTTGTTGTTTGACACTCAATATTTGAGACGTTAGCTTAACGATGCGAAGTAAGAATCCACATTTATGTTTAATTGTGCAGCCACTCAGGACTACAATAACTGTTGGACACTCGTTACTTTTACCCGGAAAGTTCTGTCCTTTATTATTTAAAGTGCCCGATTTAAGGATAATTGTCTGCACGTTAGCAACACTGTGTCGCGTGGAAACATTTGTAATGTGAAATAAATTGTCACAATGTAGGATAGGAACGCGTGAAAATTGATACAATATGATCAATAAAGAGTGTCTGCAAAAAATACCTTCCGAGTAGAATTATATCAATATTTAGATTTGAGTTACGTCAGCTGTACTTCCACTGTATAATCTGAAGCAAGAACATATTTTAAACCAATCAACTGTTTTAAAATGAAAACAGATTTCGTCATTTCAGAAAATAAACCTGATCTAATGCAGTCCTCCATTACTATACGGTGGCACCTACAAATTAAAGTAGCGGCATAGACAGTTATTATTTAACGCATTACAACTATTTTACTGATAATCATATTACAACTATTTTACTGATAATCATGTTTACTCTCTTCTCTAAAATATCGTAGTAAGACGATTGGTTTATTGGCTGTACAAAAAGGAAGTAAGTCACTTGAAGGTCCTTCAAAATAATCGCTTTTAATAAAAAATTCCCAAAAAAGATTTCTGGAGAGCAAACATATGACATCTTTAAGAATGAAAACATACAGGGTCATTGAGATTAATATCCGACCTCTTAGGAGCGTATTTAATAAGGTCAAGCATGCAAGTACTAAATTGCAAGAGGCACTTAAAAAATCAACCTCTGAATCCAAAATAAAAACCATGATTCTTTTCTTACGTATGCATACACAAGTTCGAAGTCTGAATGAATCAATTGTTTTTTTTTCGCAGAACACCATACTTAAAAAGGTTTTAGTTTAATTTCAAAGCAAACGCCAGTGTTTCATTCTTCTCCGCGAGGGTTCATTGCTCTTGTGACACAATTTATATCTGAATCTTCAATGCATTTTATCGTAAAAACTATACATCTCAGACCCCCTATGGATACAGACTTTTTGTTTTGTTTTTGCGTGTACCATCTGTGGTTAACGGAACGGACACTTATTTTGAATCACTCAATATATTTGTCAACAATGGGGATTTAGTGAAGTTAGTGAAGATCTATTCTGTTCCTTGAAGATAATGAGTGAAGTGTATACTTCCATAAGAGATATACTCCATAAGGGATTTCACTCTATAGAAAAGCAAAGCAAGTTGTGAATCTTAAGTTACTGTAAGATGTGTGTTAAGGGAACCATATTTTTACATTTTTTAACATTGCAAAACCCTAAATTAATCTGAAAACGTACGTTTACATTCTTTAGACCAGGAGTTCCTAATCTTTATAACCATCGACCCTTTACAGGGAAAAGAATTCGTCGATTTCCTTTCAAACTTAATTTGTATTATATGACTGAGAAAACGGCCACCGTTTTCTCAGTCATAGTTTAACATTAATCTTCGGTTTACTAGCCTAGGAACAATTATTTTTCTAATTGTTACTAGAAGTTAAACTGCGACGGAGAAAACCATCCTTAAACGATTTTTATGTATGCTTAACCCAACTAAATTCCCCAGTTAACGAGTCAAATAAATAAAAAATATTTATTTTTTATACCGGGTGGACCATATAAGTTGATAATTAAAAATATTTAAAAAGAAAGCGTTTAAAGAAGAAATGTTCTTGATAAAAATTATCCCCAATTGATTTTACATAGGAAAGTAGATTATATTATTTACGTTCGATGTTCTCAAGGTCATGTTTAACCTTGTCAGCAAACTAATGTCAATGTCAGCATTATCAACGTCTTCGTCAACAACACCGGACAGCAAAACGTTGATGTTTATCTTATTTTTATGTTGTTCGTTGAGGAGTTACATCAAAATTATTGAACAAATTTTTGTCGAATCCTACAAATTAATCGACCCCTTTTTATATTTTCAAGGAGGTCAACATCGACCCTGTTGGGAATCCCCGCTTTAGTCCTTCATTTGATTCAAGCAATCCTTTGTAAGCTTTCAATTGGTTCAAGCAACCATTTGTTATAAGCAAAGTTTTTTTTCAAAAACTTTGAAGCAGAATGCTGACCAAGAAAATATACTTTTAGGTGATTAAGCTATTTTTGTAACGTAAGAATCAGGTCCTAGGCGGCCGTGGAAAAAAAAAACACCTTAGCTAAATGCAGATTTTACTGTCAACTTGATACTACCTAATCTTTCTTTAAACTTAAATATTAAACTACGAGTTTAATGAAGCTAAATTAAATTTTATAGTTTTACCAGATGGTGTTTGCAATTGAACATAAGGCTTATAGCGTAGAATTACTTCACAAAAAGTTAATAGAGTTTTGGAGGTTATAATGCGTCTGTTTAAGATAAGATACGAGTTTTTTTCCCCCGAATACATACGAAGAACGCACTGCCTACCCTAGTTGCCTGAGTCGATATAAAATCGGTATAAAAGTTGTAGATGATTTCTTTTTCTCATTCATATACGTATTGTTTTTAATCAAAAATCGTTGTTCAACATTATCGTAAGCACCATATGTCTATTTAAATTTTTGATAAAGATAAGCTCTGGAAGTGTCGTAACCTAGAACACCAAGTAGTTTCTGAAGTTAATGATACGGGTGACACATCAATGTCTGAAATGTGGTAAATTAAACTTTGATTTTACTTAACTATTCAAGAACTAAACAATATGTTATTGTAAACATAAATTATAATTTAAAGGGGGGAGATTCCGTTTTCTTGCAAACATAAATGACCCGGCCGCGTTTCTTTTTGTTAAATGCGTTTTGCAACAGAAATGGTGTTATATTATTACGTTCTTGAGAAATTCTTTGCCTTAAATCGTTGATTGTAGCGACTGGAGTTCTAAGTATCCCATTTTTTAGGTACGGAAAAAGAAAATAACCCAAAATTGTCAAATCTGGAAATCTTGGTGGAAATTTTGTGTGTGAAAAATTGATAAAAGAATCACACCGCATGCTGATGATATTTTTATCAAAACATTCTGTGTAAACCTACGTGTAATAAAATTTTTCCTTTATTTTTTGTATGCTTATTTCGTATGACTTTTGGAACAGAGAGAGGGTATCCTGTATCATGAAAAGTTATTCATCATGATTCGTGTAAATCACTGACAATATAGAACACGTCGATTAAAATTTGCAGGTAATACGTGGGCTGCTGGAAAAGTTTCTGGAAACGGTATGAAAAAATGCATATGAAATTTGGTAAACGGTATCATTGTTTTTCGAAGTATTCGCCTTTGACGTCAATACACTTTTGCATACGCTCGAACCAATTTCTAAAGCACGTTTTCCACTTTAAAGATGGTACCTCACAAATCAGTGTCCGGAATGTTTGAACCGCTGCTTCAGCCGACGAAAATCGCTCACCACGCATTTTATTTTTGATATTTGGGAACAAAAAGAAATTATTAGGTGATAAATCAGGTGAATATGGACAATGAGTCATTAATTCAACATTTTTGTTGGACAAAAAAATCAACTGTTTGACTGGCTGAGTGAGAGCTGGCGTTGTCATGATCGATGACTTTCGGCAAACAAATTGTAGTATACCAATCAGCATTCACGGTTTCTCGATCCTCTAAAGCCACTGTTGCTACATGTCCAGTTAAAACAAAGAAACAAGCAATCATTTGCTTCGCAGCACTGCGTGAACGGACAACTTTTGTTGTTGTTCATTTTGAAATACTCAAACCGTAGATTGTTGTTTACTTTCTGGCTCGTACGAATAGATCCACGTTTGCTCACCAGTATGATGTTATAAAGTAAATTTGAACGACCTCCATTGAATTTCTTGAGCATTTCTTGGCACCTTCTGACACGACTTTGCTTTTGCACTTCTGTTAAATTGTGTGGGATCCAACGACTGCAAAGCTTTCGTACGTTCAAATGATCATGCAAAATCTGGTGTATTGCTTTCATGTCAATGCGTAAGGATGCTTGAATCTCACGGTATGTCACATGTCGATCTCGCTCAAGCATTTCACGCACAGCATCTACATTAGTGGCAACAACAGATGTTGATGGACGATTTTCACGAAATTCGTCACTGGTAGAGGTACGTCCACGCTGGAATTCGGCAAACCAATTATAAACACTGCTCTTTGATGGTGATTTATCTCCAAAAGCCGAATGAAGCCGATCAAGGCATTGTTTCGGCGTTAGACCACATTTGAAATTGTAAAAAATCATGGCACGAAAATTTGCACGCGAGATTTCCATGTTTACACAAAATTACTTTTTCTCAAATGCTGTACAAACAAAACTAGTTCACTTGGATAGGAACTGTCAATAGAATTATAGGCGAAAAAGTCAATTTTTTCAAATATGACAGTTGATAAACGCAAACAATTTTAGACCTACTAGATTCCAGAAAATTTTCCAGCAGCCCGCGTAGTTGATGGTAGCAATGCATTTTGTGCGGATGTAATTTCAGATTTTTTTTAAATATATTATGACAAGTACCGCAAGATGAACCAATTTCCTGCGACAAGTGCCTCAGTGATTTGGTTGGCTCTTAAGTCATAAGTTGATTAACATCATCAACTACTTCGGCTTCTTCCACTTCCAGTTTTCCGTAATATACTTCCTGCACTGCGCAATAAATCTACAGACTAGTGTATCATATTTAAAAAAATTGCGTTAAGGGATGCAAGGTTGAGGAATCTTGCTCGAAATTCTTCAATACAAGCAGGAATATTATATACCTATTATATGCCGTTTACTTTTTCTGCATTGCCGAAATATGATTCAACAACAAACTTTTTTTATTCAGGAGTGAAAACCATTACAATCCTTAATATGAAGATTGGACAGCAAGTTGTCAGTTTATAAATTGCAAAGTAATTTGAAGTAACTAATAAATTGCTGTAGTAATCTGAGATAAGCGTTTTATCAAAAATTTAAATGGACATATGGTAGTTTAATTTATTGATAGTACTATTAGGTATTATAAATAGCCTTTTAAGATTTGTATTTCTTTAACAAGTATGCTTGAAATTTCCAAGAAAAATGCTCTTCTCACTGACAAGGATGAGTTTATTAACGTTTTTTAAGCACATTTACCCGCAACTCGAGTTTGTAAAGCTGGAATTAAGTATAAAAGTGTGGACCAAAAGCGTATCTCGTCTTAATTTACATCGGTCATCATTTTAATTTTACGATTGCGCGAATGTTACGAATGAAGAAGGAACGCACCGAGACACCGACGATTCGAGAACGTAAAATCTTCCGAAGAAAAGAGCTGAAATGAAGTTTACGACGTCTGAAAATTACCTGTCTGTCCGTAAAAGAAGAAACACGACCACGAGGAGGTGCAAAGTCGTATTTTTAATTACACATTAAAATTCCTCTTGTTCGGAGTGAAGAGAAAATGTCCGTTTCATAAAAGCCAACAAGTTACTCAATTTACTGCACCGTAAATCGGAACAATAGTGAACTACGCGAGAAATCCCCCAACCCCTTTAACTTTTTTACTTTTGAATTTAGATAAAAATGTCTATAACAAAACCTATACAGATCAATTCAAGTTTTAGCCGATGTTAGATACAGGAAAACAAATGAACATCGTGTTACTCGGTATATTTATACATATTTGGATTCTAAATGAAATTCTAGTGGAATATTGTCTAAATAACGTACGTGGGCTGCTGGAAAATTTTCTGGAATCTAGTATGTCTAGAATTGTTAGCGTTTATCAACTGTCATATTTGAAAAATTTGATGTTTTTCGCCTATAATGCTATTGACAGTTCCTATCCAAGTGAACTAGTTTTGTCTGTACAGCATTTGAGAAAAAGTAATTTTGTGTAAACATGGAAATCTCACGTGAAAATGTTCGTCCCGTGATTTTTTACAATTTCAAATGTGGTCTAACGCCGAAACAATGCCTCGATCGGCTTCATTTGCTTTTCGAGATGAAGCACCATCAAAGAGCAGTGTTTATAATTGGTTTGGCGAATTCCAGCGTGGACGTACCTCTCTCAGTGACGAATTTCGTGAAGGTCGTCCATCAACATCTGTTGTTGCCACTAATGTAGATGCTGTGCGTGAAATGCTTGAGCGAGATCGACATGTGACATACCGTGAAATTCAAGCATCCTTACGCATTGACATGAAAGCAATACACCAGATTTTGCATGATCATTTGAACGTACGAAAGCTTTGCAGTCGTTGGATCCCACACAATTTAACAGAAGCGCAAAAGCAGGGTCGTGTCAAATGGTGCGAAGAAATGCTCAAGAAATTCAATGGAGGTCGGTCAAATTTAATGTATAACATCGTTACTGGTGACGAAACGTGGATCTATTTGTACAAGCCAGAAAGTAAACAACAATCTACCGTTTGGGTATTTCAAAATGAACCAAAACCTGCGAAGCAAATGATTGCTTGTTTCTTTGGTTTAACGGGACATGTAGCAGCCATGTCTTTAGAGGATCGAAAAACCGTGAATGCTGATTGGTATTCTACAATTTATTTGCCGGAAGTCATCGATCAAATAAGAAGAAACAATCGAAATCGACGAATTATTCTCCATCATGACAACGCCAGCTCTCACTCAACCCGTCAAAATGTTGAATTAATGACTCCTTGTCCGTATTCACCTGATTTATCACCTAATGATTTCTTTTTGTTCTCAAATATCAAAAATGAAATGCGTAGTGAGCGATTTTCGTCGGCTGAAGCAGCGGTTGAAACATTCCGGACACTGGTTTCTGAGGTACCATCTTTATAGTGGAAAACGTGTTTTAGAAATTGGTTCGAGCGTATGGAAAAGTGTATTGACGTCAAAGGCGAATACTTCGAAAAACAATGATACCGTTTACCAAATTTCATATGAGTTTTTTCATACTGTTTCCAGAAACTTTTCCAGCAGCCCACGTACATTTTGTGTATAAAAATGAATAGTTGTTTCATTCAAGTAAAGCTTAGAAAAATAATTTTGGCAAGAAGTCTTATGGAATATTTAAGCCATGAAAGCAAAAAATCTACAATATGACCTCTTTAATCCGAGCATACCTTAATCAGAACCTCCAGTAAGCTGAACAGCGGAAATTTGAAGCCATAATCCGAACATTGACTCTTTAATCCGAACAGCAGAGTTATTTGATTTGATTTTTACTATCTAAGGAGATTTACGCCCTATAAGTATTCTCCCTGTGCTTTCCAAAATTTTGGAAAAAGCTATTGTACGTCGTCACTTTTAACAACTTTGATCTCTTACCTTCTGTATAATCGGGTCTTAGGCCGGGATATAACAGCTCTGCTGTACTTTCTAGAGATTCGATGTGTTAAATCACAACCTGCTCTTAGCTATTCTTCATTACATGGGTTTCGATAAAAATACTGCAGAATTTTTCAAAAATTACTTGTGTCAACGAAGTCAAGTGGTTAAACTGGGTGACTCCTACATTACTATTTTGGAACTCGTCTCGGGAGTGCCGCAGGGTACCATCCTTGATCCGTTAATATACGCAATTTATACGTCATATTTATTTAACTCCTTAATTTATTTTACTTATTATATCCACGTAGATGATACACAACTTTTCTTTAGTTTTCCACAAAGTATGATGCATGGGGCTATTGAAAGTATGAATCTTGAGCTAAGTGTACTACTAAAATTGATCACAGATCATGGTTTATTAATCAACTCTTCTAAATCTTCAGTTATGATCTGTAAAAAATGCATATGAAATTTGGTAAACGGTATCATTGTTTTTCGAAGTATTCGCCTTTGACGTCAATACATTTTTGCATACGCTCGAACCAATTTCTAAAGCGCGTTTTCCACTCTAAAAATGGTACCTCAGAAACCAGTGTCCGGAATGCTTCAACCGCTGCTTCAGCCGACGGAAATCGCTCACCACGCATTTTATTTTTGATATTTGGGAACAAAAAGAAGTCATTAGGTGATAAATCGGGTGAATATGGGCAATGAGTCATTAATTCAACATTTTTGTTGAACAAAAAATCAACTGTTTGACGGGCTGAGTGAGAGCTGGCGTTGTCGTGATGGACAATAATTCGTCGATTTCGATTGTTTCTTCTTATTTGATCGATGACTTCCGGCAAACAAATTGTAGTATACCAATCAGCATTCACGGTTTTTCGATCCTCTAAAGCCACGGTTGCTACATGTCCAGTTAAACCAAAGAAACAAGCAATCATTTGCTTCGGAGGTTTTGGTTCATTTTGAAATACCCAAACGGTAGATTGTTGTTTACTTTCTGGCTCGTACGAATAGATCCACGTTTCGTCACCAGTAACGATGTTATAAACTAAATTTGAACGACCTCCATTGAATTTCTTGAGCATTTCTTCGCACCATTTGACACGACCCTGCTTTTTCGCTTCTGTTAAATTGTGTGGGATCCAACGACTGCAAAGCTTTCGTACGTTTAAATGATCATGCAAAATCTGGTGTATTGCTTTCATGTCAATGCGTAAGGATGCTTGAATCTCACGGTATGTCACATGTTGATGGACGACCTTCACGAAATTCGTCACTGAGAGAGGTACGTCCACGCTGGAATTCGGCAAACCAATTATAAACACTGCGCTTTGATGGTGCTCCATCTCTAAAAGCCAAATGAAGCCGATCGGGACATTGTTTCGGCATTAGATCACATTTGAAATCGTAAAAAGTCATGGCACGAAAATTTTCACGCGAGATATCCATGTTTACACACAGTTACTTCTCAAATGCTGTACGAACAAAACTAGTTCACTTGGATAGGAACTGTCAATAGAATTATAGGCGAAAAACGTCAAATTTTTCAAGTATGACAGTTGATAAACGCTAACAATTCTAGACCTATTAGATTCCAGAAAATTTTCCAGCAGCAGTTGGTTCAAAATGAGGTTCATATACGGTGTAAAACGTAGAAACCACATTTCTTACACTAGTTTGGGCCAATTGGATAAATATGAATCAAAGACGATATCTCCATATGGCTGTCTTCTTTTATAAACTTGCCTTACAACAAAATGCCCGCAGTACGCACCGACGTTCATAACATTATTATTAGGAACAGAGGCGTACTTACTCCGCTTTTCCATCACAGTTCTATTTCAACATTTCTTTTTGATACGGCATCGTGAAAATTTCTAGTGTTCCTGATCGATTAAAAAAATTAAGTATTCAAACATTCTAGCGTCAGGTTCGAACATTTGTGTAACTTATACAGGGAGATTCGGGCAACACTTTCATTAAAAGTTTACAAACTTCTCCTTTGAATTTCTGATTCATATTTTGCTGTTATAAGTTAACGATATGGATCTATCAAAGTATAATATTTTCAAATTTCGGACACTTCCGCTTATACCGGAAGTTGCTGTCAACTATCTTATTTTAAATGAATACCCCAATTTTTAATTCATTTTTGAAATCTTCATAAAATTCTAAAAATATTTTGTTCAATATGTGATACAAGAAAAATTAACCGTTTCCGAGGTATTTCCATTTAAAAAAAAAAAAGCTCAGACTTGCAGAACCTTGTTAATGATGCTGCCATCTTTGTGCAACAAAAACCATGATGCCCATTTTTGGCCTGTAGTAGGCTACAGTAACATTCTTTCAAATCATGTCCAGTTTTGCACTTGATTGCTTACAGGCTGGTTGAAAAGTAACTTCTACTAATTTCAACTGTCGAAAAGTCATGTTGTTTAAATGGAACGCCTAGTATATTTTTATACCATGTGACTCAGGATTAAGTGTTCTTTCGTCCTGTATTAGCATTTCCTATACCTATCTCTTATAGTTCACTCGTTATCGATGATTTCTTTTTAACACGATTTTTTTTTCATTTTTCGGTATTATTTTTAAATAGTGGGTTGTGAAAACTAGAGAAATTATAATTTTTGAAATCATCTGTCTAGTAGGGATAAGAAAAACAATTTAATCGCTACGAAGAACCATAAAATGAATAATCAAACACAGACATATTAAAGGTATTTGATGATAAAAAAATCGACAATTCAAGAAGTTAATAAAAAAAGTTGTTATATCGAGGAAAATTCGTTATTACTTAGTTACAGTAGAAAGTTATTACGAATAAATAATAGCCGAGGACAACTTAGAGTCAATATTATAACCAACAATTTGTGTATTGTTTTTAATATGTCTGATTTATTTATTAGTTTTCAAAAAATTTTTATTGTGAGTCTAAATTTCTCATTGTAAATGTGTAAATAGTCATACCAAAAATTCTAATACATGCGGCATATGTAAACAAAAAGTTCAGATGATAGATGTGTATTTAAATATTATTTGTCGGTTTTTAAAATGAAATTGAAATTACAGTCAGAAATTAATTTAAAAAACCTGAGTTTCTTAAATTTTCATAGCACACTATTCAGGAATAATACTGAAAAGTGAAAAAATTGATGTGTCAAAGAGAAAATCTGAATAGAAATAGAAAGGTAAGAGATGGGTATAGGGAATGCTAATACAAGGAAAGAACATTTAATTCTGATTCTTATGGTATAAAAATATTCTGGGTGTTCTATTTAAAAAACATGACTTGTCTACAGTTGAAATTAGTTTGAATAGAAGTTACTTTTCAACCAGCCCGTAAACAATTTTGTGCAAAATTAGTTATGACCTGAAAACTTATGAGCATAACCTACTACAGGCCAAAAATTGAAATTATGGCTTTTGTTACACAAAGATGGCTGCATCATGAACAAGGTACTACAACTTTGAACTTTTTTTAAAAAATGGAAATACCTCGGATACGGTTAATTTTTCTTGTATCACATGTTACACAAAATATTTTTAGAAATTTATGAAGATTTCAGAAATGCAATAAAAAGTGGGGTATTCCATTTAAAATAAGAAAGTTGACAGCAACTTCCGGTACAAGCGGAAGTGCCTGAAAGTTGGAAATATTATATTTTAATAGATCATTATCGCTAATTTATAATCGAAAAATATAAAATAGAAATTTAAAGAGGAAGTCCGTAAACTTTTAATGAATGTGTTGCTTGAAACTCCCTGTATATACATATTAAAAATAGTCTACTTTTTCTCACACACGTTATAAATCTAGTGAGAAAATATTTCCAATTATTGTATTTTTAAATTTAAATAATAGTTGCCTTTCATTTTTTAAACAAATTTTATCTTTTAAAACTTTGTTCAGATAAAGCCTAAACTTTGTTTCAAAGAAACCACTTTTCTATACCTTCGGACACATTTATCACGTATCAAATCTTATACTTATCCGTTATGCGATGTGCATTTGTTGTTCTAATAATTATTAGCGAAAACTTTGTATTAGTCTGTATAAGTTTCATATTAACTATTTCTTTCCAATTTCAAATATAAATAAGTTACAGGGGGTGGGTGGGTGTACACAACTCATTATTATGAAACAAATAAAAGTCGAAGTGTATATATAAATGTCGTGCAGAATAAAAGTATATAGGTAATATCAAATTAATAATAAAATGATAATTATGATCAACATATGAACTAATGAAGCTGCAAATATTATTTATATCTCTCACTTCAAAAGTTGTTCTATTTAAAATTTTAAACGAGCAAGAAGACATACTTAGTTGAGAGAATTAATTCAAAATTGCCATTTGAAAAACTTAACTACTAATTGGATCGATTCTTAAAGCACAGTCTTTTTTTGTAATTTGTAAGTATAATAAATAAATTGAGAGACAGAGAGAGATGGCCAAGCATTAATGTTAATAGCACGTGATCTGTCTGGATGGAATTCCAGTGGTGGATATGACGTAATGTCGCGTCATATCCCGGCCGTGAGTCATGCGTGAAACCTGCTAGAGCCGACCGTAGGTGGACACTAGTTACCGACATTCCTATCTGAGAAAAAGTCACTTAGTTCATTCGCATTACCAAGTAAAATA
Organism: Prosopocoilus inquinatus; assembly: GCA_036172665.1. Lineage (NCBI taxonomy): Eukaryota > Metazoa > Arthropoda > Insecta > Coleoptera > Lucanidae > Prosopocoilus > Prosopocoilus inquinatus. Next base: position 52,843,165 of record CM069870.1, read on the forward strand.
CGTGCAAATGCATGCCTTATATGGCTTCACTTCAGGCGTTGCTCGAGCGCTTCAATTTATTATTGTGAAACATCTCCTCAGACATACATGTATTCAACAAATTACGTGCATTCTTTAAATAAAACGTTACAAAGATAACTACTATTTCTAGGGACGATTTACAATGAAAAGTAGTGTCTCCCAAATAAAACATTAAGGGGCCCACACACTTTGTTCAGTTAGAACGAATTGGAGCGTACGGACCTGTCCGAACGTGCTCAAAACCTGTGTGGGGAGTGGAGAAAAAACGGTACGATTTCATCGTTGCGCAAAATCAAAACGGTCGGCGCGCTGGTCACCGCCTTGATTTCTAAAGAATTCTTATTCGAATTTATTGATTTGTACAAAAATTGTGAGAAAAAGAATCATACAATTTCGGTTCGCACGATTTGGTTCGTGCGGTCCAATTCGAACGAATTGAATGAAGTGTGTGGATCCCTTTAATTGCCGACAAACTCAATGACCGCAATTAATATTCGATAATTCGAGTTCAAATGACCGCAGTAGATGAGTTGTTGGTCTAGTATGTTGTTAATTTGATGACAAATGTACTAAATATAAAAAATAACTGCATTACTGTTAGTGTTTATTTAAAGAAGTTATGTTGTAAGGATAAGAATCTTATCCATGTACAGTTACGTTCATTATGGCACTTATTATTATTATTTTTTTTTATATGTGGTTTTTGACCAACGGGGGGTCCTAAGTGATTGTCCTCAGGAGCGGGAGCGTATTTTTGTGTGTGTAAAATATTCCATGGATTTGTTACTTTCAAACCTCCTCGCCGTTTAAGGGGAAGTAGTGTCGATTTGTATCCCCAATACTGAACGGTACCTGAAGTGAGTAAACCATCCCAGAGAAATATCTCCAGCGGATGCGAACCCATGACCTTACGATTGCAAGGCCGGTCTCTTACCACTGGACCGTTCAGGCGTTTTAAGAAAAGATATTGCCCATAGTTTCTTATCACCGGTGTGGAGCACCTGAGGCCGCGTTTGGTCATTGATAGCGTCTTCTTAAATTCAAACTCGCTGATTGCGCTCTAATTTGAGAAAATCACGGAGTGACTGACATCTAGCGAAAGTTTTGTGAAGGTCTCTATAATAAGGAAAATTGGAATTACATTTGGTTAACTTATAAAAAAAAACATTAAATAGAAATGTTTGTTTGTAAGTTTTGTTACGCTTTCGTACTTTTAGCGTAACATACACACAATAATAAAACTAACGAAAAGCATCAATTAATCGAATGTAACAAGTTGTACTGAATAAAATTAATGACAGCTGGTTTGTTTTCCGTATTAAAAGTGCTATCTCTTGGTTACCGATTTTTGCGAATACTTTATGACCGACCGTGTAAAGCTGAGCGTCAACTAGGGCGGTCGGTTGGAGCGGCTCGGAATAGTGTCTATGATTTACGTGCAATTCGTTTTGGCGCCGCGGCGCTCTCACCGACCACCCTAGTGGATGCTGAGCTTTACTAGTAAGCAAACACACTCACATGAATTTAATTTCGGGATGATATTTCTTGTAACTTCAGAATTCAGAAAGTCGCAAGTAATTAACATTTAATGTTTCAGTGTAGAGACTTTACTTTTAATTCTAAACAAACGATAAAATTAAAACAAAAAATTACCAGAAATTAAAATTCAATAAAAATAGTCCGAATTATTACAAGGTCAACCCAACCGAAGCGACCTACATTATTATGTCTGATTCGAGAAAAAAATTAAAATATTAAAAAATTACAGAAGTTAATTAATAAAAATTTCGAAGTACAGAGCTATCTCAACATGAACGCATTGTAACTGCAATCAAGTAAGCCCAACCCAAGAAAAGAATTAAAAAATAAATACAAAAAATAAAAGTCCAACTCGTTTCAAGATCAACTTAACTTAACTGAACTCAATCTAAGTAAGTCCAACTAAAGAAATGAGTTTTAAAAAAGAAAAAAAAATAAATTTAGTAAAAATCGATTCAAAATCAAACCGACCTTAGTGAATCCAATCCAAGAAAAGAATTTATGAAAAAGAAAAAATAAAACTCCCGACGGAGTTATGAAGCGATAGTGAAACGTAGAGGGTCCTTTCTAATTTAAAGAGTGTCCGATTAAAGTTCTAAAAACTACTATACTTACAAATTTTATCGGACAAAAGTCGACTATGAAAAATAAAAAACCTAAAGTAATTCTAAAAAAAGTGAAATTCGCCTGTCTAAATCAGTTGAACTCAAACTGCAGTTGAAAGCAAAAAATAGTAGCCAAAAACAGTTTCCTGTAATTTTGTTTATCAAAATGGTATTGCTTAAAGACGAATTTATAGAAGCCTTAAGCTTGTTAAATATGAAAGCTTTCAAATTTTTTCAGTCATCTGTGAAGTCGTTTTTAATCAATACCATTTTGAGTAATAATAATTAGAGGAAACTGTTTTTTTAACATTAAAAAAAAGAATATTAAAAATCTCAGCATTATCAAAGTCAACCCTAATCCAATCCAACTCAAATCTTTCTAAGTAAGCCCAACCCAAGAAAGGAAAAAAAAATTAAAAAATCAATTTAAGTCCAGTCCATAAATGTTAAACCAATTTAACAGAACTGAACCTAAATAAGCTTAAGCAAAGATAAAAGTTTAGAGAAATAATAAAAAAGAAAAACTTAAAATTCAATAAAATCGATTCTTGGTAAGCCCAGCCCAAGAAAAGAATTTACAAAAAATAAAAATGAAAACTAAAATCATAAAAAAGTACAGCTTATCTCAAGGTTAACCTAAACCAGCGGTCCTCAACCTGAGTGAGCCCAACCTACGAAAGAATTTGAAAGTACGTAATTACATAAAACCAAGAAATAAATAAATCAGAGTGATGTTTAAAATCTCGGCAATCTCAAAGTCAATTCAATCCATATTCAAAATTCAATAAGAATCGAATCAAGTTCAACCTAACCCAATTCACTTAACTTAAGTAAGCTCAACCCGAATTTACAAAAATGAATACAAATTAAAGAAAAAATAGGAACAGTTTAAATCAATACATCGCGCAGCCATTTTTGACTTAAATTGTGAAGTTCTCGAGATACTTACTGAGGAGCCACCAAATAGGGCCGAAACAGCTGTCTAGGGGATTCTTCGGATATCGACTGCAATAAAAATTGACTTACAGTTAATTATTTGCAGTTGTAAAAAAAATTTAATAATACACTTTTTTGCGGTTAAATAAAAGATAAAAGAAAGTTTAGGTCAATAAAAATGAAGTTCACTCCATCTCAAGGTCAACATAAACCAATTCAACTTAAAAATACACAAGAAAAGAATTTTAACGTACATACAGGCCCGGGGCGTTGTTTTTTTTTTCTGTGTGCGAAAAGTGTTTGGCGCCTGTGGTTTTTTCTTATACGTATGAAAAATGTTTGGCGCTTTTTAGAAAATTTTGTGAATTTGTGAATAAATTATTGTCATTCATTTTTTATACAAATACCTATTCACCAGCTGTCTTTGAGAGCTTTTTAAGCGCCGGCCCTACGTACATCCATAGTTTAAAATCAAGAAAATTTTAAAAAAACATTCAAAATCTCAGAAATCTAAAAGTCGATCCAACGCAATTGAAATCAATCTAAGTAACTTTAAGAGACAAACCAAAAATACAAACTTAACAAAAAATTAAGAAAATAATAATCTTTACGCCAACCCAACCTAACATTACGTGATATCTTATTTTTTCAAATGGCTTTTTTAGCCTTGTTCAAAGTACGCTATTAATTAAATTAAAAAATAATTTAAATTTTTTCAAATGACTTTTTTTATCCTTGTTAAAAGTTCGTTATTAATTAAAAAAATCAATTAATTTTTTTTGTTTTGTCTTCTAAAGTGTGTAAAGTTTTTATATTAACACTTATATGTATACGAGAAATGGCTCACTTTTTCAGTTAAGTTAAGATATGGCGCACAAATTTCATGGCAAGAGTGGATAAGGATGTTAAGAAATCTCCCTGTATTTGGTATTTGATATCAGCGTACTCAGAAAAAAAAAAACGTTCTAATGTTCTATTAAACTACGCTAAAACATGAAGTTACGTAACAAAAGATAATTTGCGACCTAATGAAAATTTCACTTGCTGTAGAAATGTTTAAAAACCAAAACGCACTCAGAACAGGGTTGGAAAGTTTAAAACATAATGTTTAAAACACCGAAAGAAAACATACCGTCTGTTTTAAACAAAATGTTTTAAACATGTTTTTTTCTTGCTTGTTTTAAATTCATTTTTGTAGTTTTAAGCTTAAAAAAAAACACTTCTGACGTAAATGCTTTATTTTTGCAACATAATACTTAACAGCCAGAAGCATAGTAATACAATGGGCGAAATGACATTTCGTAATAGTAATGTAATTTCGTAAAAATTGACTAAAATAAATTTTCATGTCGAACCTCATTTTCAGATGACGAGGGAGAATTAATCCCGGATACTATTGGTCTTACTGTTTTGCCGGGTTTATGTATTTTAGGCAGGGCGTATAATTTGGGGAGGATCGGATTAGAAAGTATAACTTTTTGTTTGTTCCATTTGTCTAGGAGAAGAGGACAATTTTTAATAGTGTCCTTTACTTCCATGACGAGTCTAGGCAAAGCGTTGCGGTTCAGTTTAACGGACGAACCACTATTCAGTAGGGTCTGTATCCTCTGATAGTAGTCGTCTTTATCCAAAACCACAATTTTATTACCCTTGTCTGCCTGAAGGAAGAAACAACCTTTTTGGTTCAGACCTTTAATGGTACGACATTGTTCGTAGGTGTCTTTCGAACAATATTCTGACGTATGTGTATTCTTCTCTAGTTGAATTTTACATACGCTTCTTACAAACTTTTTATTGACTTCATCTAACGAAGAGATGGAACTTTTTGTACTAGCTATAATATCTACAATTGGTTGTTTTTTATATGGCAGATTAAATTTCAAACCTTTATCCAATAATGCAATTTCCTTCTCAGTGAGTGACTCAATTTTTACGAAATGACATCACTTTTACGAAATGTCATTTAGCCCATTGTATTACTAGTAAAGTTAGCTTTCATATGAGTTATCACGCTTTGGAATACGTTACCACGTTTTCTCTCGAAAGAGGGAGTTAAAATCGAATTTTCAGGTATTCATATTCACTTTACTGAATGGTCCATAAAATTATATTTTCAATGATATGCCACTCATGGTACATTCCCTATTTAAATTCTGTTGGTTAGAGAGTTAGTGGGGAGGGGAATGATGTATGACAGTTGGGTATAGAATAAAGAAGTGTCCCCCTAGGATTATAAATCGACTTGTTTTTGCGTTTTTTCAAACAAACATTATTTTGGGAGATATTCAGTCTGTTTCGTTTTCGTTGGATCACACTCTTTGTAAAAATACACAGGATAAACTGGTAAGTCGACGTATTCCTTTGAGGGAGTGTTAGTAGAGCTTATTTGCAATTGATTTGACCATATTATGCATTACACAAAATGCAACGGTTAATGAGATATTTTAATTTTTGTGTTTTCCTTACAAATACGCTCCCTACTAACATTTATTTAACATTACTCAAAGAGTATAAGAGGTTTTCTTAATAGTTCTAAATAATAGTACGTACTACGCAACAAACATTAAGTTAAAAACTTTAATAAGTTTGAAAAACCCATCTCTAAAAAAATCCAACCTATTGAACATTCATTCTGACTTATTTCCAAAATTTGGTAATACAATCAACTTGCAAATTATTCTAAAAACTTCTCTGATTTATTGCCTTTCGAATGAGGGTATTAAGTTTTAGTAAAAATCTGTATGTATCATACTTCCATCAAGTAATAATTATTAAGTGCGGGATAGAATATTCATTGTTTTCAATTTAAGAGGACAACAGCTTCTGTTAAGTATTAGTTTTCTGTATATATAATGAACAGATAAAATAGCGACATCTTACTATCGCTTTTTGACCTGACATTGCAGTAGGATAGACAATTTGAAGCGGGATTTGCTCCTAATAAGTCCCCCATGCAAGGCGGCCATTCTTGCTGTCAAAGCATAATTAGGAGCAAATCTCGCTTCAATTTGTCTGTCCTACTGCAATGTCAGGTCAAAAAGCGATAGTAAGATGTCGCTATTTTATCTGTTCATCCATCTTACATCGCAATTGCGAATAAATTGGGCAAGTCGTTTTTCGTCTGCAGTGGCAATGTCGAGCTACGTCTCTGCTGAAGAAGCCCCAAGCAGGGCTGAAACAGCTGTCCAGAGGCTGCTCGAGGTTTTCACTGCAATCAAGAACGATTTGCACAAATTTTTTCTATATATATAATATATATAACTTCAGTTGAAAAATCCCTTAACAAGTCCAGTGACTTCACAAAATTGGAAATTAAAGAAAATTGTTCCAGTGTAAGCCCAAAGTTTGAATTTTTCGTTTTTTAACTGAAGCCGATCCCTCAGGACCAAAGAGAACTAATGGAAGATGCTTCTTCCTTCAAATGATGACCATATTAAATGATATTTGTATTAAACTTAATTCTAACCAAAAACTGACGTAAATATTTCTCAAATTCGATTATTAAGTAGGACCTGGTCTGTTCAGATATGTATTAACGTTAAGATACATTTAATAATAATTGTCGATGTCAAACACTGCAGTCGTTAATTGTAATTTTCTCAATTCTGTTTAAATAATCTGTGCAACCCCTTTCCTGTCTTTAATTTTTGTTAATATTTTCAAATTCTTATTGTTCAGCTTTCCTATTGTCCTTTTCTGACAGAGTGAAACGAAAGTACGAAAAAGGACAAGATTTTGCATATGAGCCAAAGGGAACCATTTCGAAAATCAAACAATTAAAAATGTGGACTATAAGTTTATTGAATTTTATTTATTAGTCTATTTGCTGTGTAATAAAGACGAGATTGAAATCCATACGTTCGTCTAGTATTGTTATAATATTAATGGAAGTAAAATACGTTTACTAAAACTTAGGAAAGGCAATAAATCTGTTTTTGGAATAATTTGCAATCTGATTGTATTATAAAACTTTGGAAATGAATCAGAATGAATGTTCAAGAAAATGACCTTCCAGTTAATTCTCTTTGGCCCTGAGGAGTCGGCTTCAGTTAAAAAACCGAAAAATTCAAACTTTGAGCTTACACTGGAACAATATTGGTTAATTTCCGATTTTGTGAAGTCACGGGACTTTTTAAGGGACTTCCCAACAGAAGTTTACAGAAAACTAATACTTAAGAGAAGCTGTTGTCCTCTTAAATTGAAAACAATGAATATTCTATCCCGCACTTAATAATTTTATTCGATGGAAGTATGATATATACAGATTTTCACTAAAACTTAATACCTTCATTCGAAAGGCAATAAATCAGAAAAGTTTTTAGAATAATTTGCAAGTTGATTGTATTACCAAATTTTGGAAATAAGTCAGAATGAATGTTCAATAGGTTGGACTTTTTTAGAGATGGGTTTTTCAAACTTATTAAAGTTTTTAACTTAATGTTTGTTGCGTAGTACGTACTATTATTTAGTCTAATCAGGAAAACATAACTATTAAGAAAACCTCTTATACTCTCTGAGTAATGTTAAATAAATGTTAGTAGGGAGCGTATTTGTAAGGAAAACACAAAAATTAAAATATCTCATTAACCATTGCATTTTGTGTAATGCATAATATGGTCAAATCAATTGCAAATAAGCTCTACTAACACTCCCTCAAAGGAATACGTCGACTTACCAGTCATCCTGTATAGAGCGTTTTGTTTAAAATAAGAAAGTTGATATCAATCCCGAGGAAACCGTCCTACGGTGGTCAGTTGTATGTCGCAAAATTCAGCTTTTCATTTAATATATCATTTCCGATTTTTATGTAAAAAATAAAAATTCTAGAACTGTAAACTCTATATTGAGTATTAGACTTGCATTTATTACAGTTTTTTTTTCTTGTTTTGATCTCTACTATAACCACTTAGAATGTGTAAAGGTTTTTTTTTATTATTTATTTTATTAATTAACCTGTATATTTTATGTTTTCAGCGTTCTCAGAAACCATTCATATTATATTTCTTGTTCTCGATATACACATGCACGTATAAAATATTCACGTATGAAATATTCAAAAGCATGAACGCATTCACGACCGGCTATACTTCAATTAAAATAATTATCGGAATATGCTGTGGCTGTCGAACGCTTCACTCCTAAAGCTGACGTTATAAATAACACGTGCTTTTAGTAAAACGATTTTGACGTTTCTCTTGCGTGCGTGCTGACGTGAGTATTACAAATTAAATGTTCGGTGATATGTAGCACTCGCTATTAAAAAATTAAAAAGAATAAATCCTTCGCTTTGTTGATACAATGATAATGGAAAAATAATGACGCAGGTTTTTGGACTGAGGGGCGTCTATGAAAAATTAAAAAAAGGCGTCGTAAATTATATCTTATCTTTCAAGGAAGAGAGACGCTTTTTCTTAAATTCATTCTAATGTTTTAAATTTATACAGGACATGGCACAAATTAGTTTTCGTCACCAAACATCTGTGAACACTTTTTAAGAGGAGCGAATGCGTGTTTCGTTTGCGATACAGACATCATCAACGCTAGACTGATAAAGTGAAAAGTAAATCTATGTAATTGTCGCCGTCGATAAACACAAACCTTGCAAACTCATAAATTCTCTTGAGACACTTAAAAATAGACACCTACATGTACTCTATTGTTACTAGCAGGTTTAATTTTCTTCTAGTATTACATCTTTTATACAAAACGATGTTTAAAGGATACGACTAAATAGGTTAATGAGGTTATAATGAAAAAAAAAAAAAAAAACTAATGTCAAACAGGCATTAGATTTCGACCCAATCTCCAGTAAAATACTACATATAATTTGTTCACAAATTAAAAGACCACTGACGGCGTTGCCTTGTGAAAAATACAACCGGCAACAGTGTCCTAGTTAACAATTGGGTAACAAAATTGGCAAATATTTGAAATAAACGATAAGGTTATACCTTCGGAACAAATCCCTGGTTCTAAATTTAATACTTATAATAGCTTCATGGTTTTTACCTTATTGTTCGCAAACCATGGTATAGCAGACAAACTGTAATTAATTGAAACGGCTTGTTAAAATGAATATAAATGTAAATAAACTAATAGTAAAATTGATTTGACAAATTACTTTGACATGAAACTTCATATACCTTGCCAACTTAGTATTTTATTAATGTTCTATAGGGGACTTATGTTTTATACCAACATAATGCAACAGGTGGTGGTTTTTTAATTCGTGAACAACGTATAGAACTCAACTCTAAATTGACATTTAGAGATCCTTTTCCACTGAATCAGATCTTAAGTTGGGTCGTAGAAGATAATGAATTCATTGGATTTCTTAAGGCATCAGTTTAACACAAATACAACTACCTGCTGTGAACCAAAAACTAAAAAACCTCTGCGAGTCCTTCTGAATGAAGTAAAATCATGGAAAGTAAAATATGGCAGAAGTGTTGGACGAGAAATGATCGCTTCGGTCTTCAGTTGAAGGGTTTCGTGGCATTTGTGAATAGGCAACATTTCGCCACTATTTATTAAAGGTTAATGCAAAAAGAAAATTATTCTTCATTATGACAAACATTTCGTCATTTACCGCAAAGCAAAAAAATCTCTATCTTTTAAAATTAAAATTCACAAGTGAAAATAGTTTTACAGTTTTCTTCTCTTGGGTTTTCCCTTTAGTTAGTTATGTTTCCGAATTTGTCGAACGACTTTCGTATTTAACATATGAATTGACATTTTCTAAACTTGAAAATCATTTAACAAACAAAAAGGCGAAAACTAAAAGTAATAGACTGTGTTGTTTTTCATAATATTTTCCCCTATGGCTTATTAAAATTATACCTCATTTGAAACATCATTCTCAATGATAAACGGTGAACTCAAATTCAATTAGACGGGAAGTGAACAAAACGGGATCAATGGAAGAAATATTTGAAGACAAGAAGGAATTGTGAAATATTTTTACAAAAGAAACAATCATACGCCACTAGAAATGAGGAAATGATTTAGGTATACTATAAGAGTGAACTTACATAAATCCAAAGGAGACCTTTTTTTTAACTATTTAAGAGAAGAAAGAAAAGGGCAATAGGTAAAGACGGCTCAGAGGTACTAAGACTTCGAATGAAATTTTATTTTTATACTCAAATTTATACAAATTACAATTTTAAAAACTGAATACTTTTAATTATAGTTTTCTTATTCGTTTTTTTTTTTATTCAGTAACTTATAGTAAAATTTTCAAAAAAAAAATAAAACGCAAGAAATAGTACGTAAGGAAGTATTTTTATTGTTGTAATTAACACAAAAGATTAAAGATCAAAAACAAAAATTAGCAAGTAATACACGTAGTATTCGAATAAAAGATATCAATTAATAGGAGAATGTGTTATTAAGGAAAGCGTTTCAGAACGTTTACCAAAAACCTAAATTAAAACGTAAATTCAAATCCTACATTGAAAGATATTTTTTAAAATTAGTTTTAAGGATTAACTTTATATAAATTATATAAAATAAAAGCAACGTCATAACCTGAATTTTATGATGCAATGAAGACACTTTTTCAAGTTTCAATTTTCACACTATAATTTATGCAAATTAAAATTATGTTTTCATCCGTTCAATTTAAATTCTTCAACAAACATTTTATTTACTGTTAAAGTAGCTAACTAGCGCTTAGCAGAGTTTTTTTTTTCTAATTACAATGTTTTCATTTAGTAGGTAACGTACAGGCAATTAAAAGGAACGATTGCGTTTTCCGGAATTTTAAAATTCACTTAACCTGACAAGTTTTACGTTGTTGAGTGTCCTGTTCCACATTACTACTTAAATTCCGATCTGTAATTTATGTGTAAAGAGAAAGATATTTGTGTCAATTAAATAACATAAAATGACGCTGTTATATGAGTCATAAGGAGAAAGGGGTCCACAAAGAACGTTGACGAATGCTTTCCTGTATTCGATGGAATTTTCTGGATTATTATCTCAAATATATGAAAGAAGAAAATTACTATTGTTTAATTTGTTAAATTGAATAATACAGAATTAATTTCCATAGGTTTATCGTGAGAAGTGTACAGGAAATAATAGGAAAAGATCTCGCTTAGTTCAAGAGACAATTACATAGCACCCTTTCGGTAAACATTGTAATTTTAACTAAAAAAAAGTATTTTAGAAAAATTTTGTGCAAATCGTTTTTGATTGCAGCGAGAACCTCGAGCAGCCTCTGGACAGCTGTTTTAGCCCTGCTTGGGGCTTCTTCAGCAGAGACGTAGCTCGACATTCCCGCTGCAAACAAAAACGACTTGCCCAATTTATTCGCATTTGCGATGTAAGAGTGATGAACAGATAAAATAGCGACATCTTACTATCGCTTTTTGACCTGACATTGCAGTAGGGTAGACAAATTGAAGCGGGATTTGCTCCTAATAAGTTCCCCATGCAAGGCGGCCATGCTTGCTGTCAAAGCATAATGAAAGATTTTAGAAAAATTTTGGGCAAATGCGAATAAATTGGGCAAGTCGTTTTTGTTTGCAGCGGGAATGTCGAGCTACGTCTCTGCTGAAGAAGCCCCAAGCAGGGCTGAAACAGCTGTCCAGAGGCTGCTCGAGGTTCTCGCTGCAATCAAAAACGATTTGCACAAAATTTTTCTAAAATCTTTCATTATGCTTTGACAGCAAGCATGGCCGCCTTGCATGGGGAACTTATTAGGAGCAAATCCCGCTTCAATTTGTCTACCCTACTGCAATGTCAGGTCAAAAAGCGATAGTAAGATGTCGCTATTTTATCTGTTAAAAAAAAAGTAATTACACATGATAGAAGTGATGTAATTATCGGTTCGCTTGCAAATAAAAGTGTGTATTTATGACACTTCAAGACAATCACAGATTTAACGACAAGCAATTTAGTAAATTGGGCACATGGGAATTAAGAGTTGTTTAGTTAATTAAGGAGTTAATTACTTTTGTTAGAGGAGAGTTTCAAAAAGAAATTCTTGCAAGAATGATTAAACTAAAAAAATAAAAGAAAATGTTGCCTTTTTATTGAATTGAACAGAACTGTAAAGCTTCCACAAGGGGAATGTCATGATTATTTTACTTCGCAAATATTAAAAATATATTTTCTTGATGATGATGACGACGATTAGTTATCGCTTATAAATTTAGAATCGCTTTTTTCCAGGAAAAGAATTCATTTTTGAACTACAACGTTTCGTGCATCCTGACTCTGCCTCCGTACCAGCGACAGGGCTACGGACGTCTGCTGATAGATTTCAGTAAGTTGAAACTTGATTTTATTATTTCTTCTTCTTGTTTTTAAACAAATGGCTTTTTCAACATATTTTTAAAAAAATTATTTCAATGCCTTAATTTCTTAATTAGTGGTGTTGCAATATCGTATCAGAAGGGCCGCAAGAAAATAAAAGAAATAGTGTATACAAGTACGAAACAGATCTGAAGAAAGAGAAACAAATACACTTGAATGAAAACAAAACATCTGTTAAAGACGTTTCCCAATTTGATTTACGAGTAAACGAATACAGAAGCGTTTTGCATCAATAAATTGAATAGAAACCTACAGAAGAAAAGTTCCACTTGTTACGCACTTTTTAAAAGATGTAGTTGGAAAGGATTGTGAAGTTTTAATTTAAATTTTAGGCGAAGAAAGTTGCAGTAATAAAAACATTGGCCTAAAACATTTTTGAAAATATTAAAAGAAAATCATAAAAGGGACAAAAAAATCTGTTTTTGCTATTGAAATGGAAGCAGGATATTTTGACTTAATTTGTTTAATGACTTTTCAAATCTTCGTTTTCAGAGTCACTAAATGTGTTTCTACTACAATTTAGTTATGGTTACGGAAATGTTACTAAATTTGATTATGTATAAGGTGGAAGACCGTTTTTTAAAAAGAACTTAACATTATGAAAATTAGATTGAAACCAGAAGCGATTTACAATACAGATATAAATAGTATTTTCTCAGTGAGTAAATTTCACGCTGTCGAACAATGTAAACGACTTCATACATTTAAAACTAAAGCTAAGGGGCCACTCATACATGAATGAATTTTTCCTCACGTCAACATCCCACCGCCTTCTCCACTGCCGAAGGAAACTCACTCAAGAAGTACGTACCTACAGAACGAACATATTCGAAAAATGTTAATGTCGCCGCTGCGGAAGGAACCGCATTTTTCAAATTTTAATTAATTATGCTTTTAATTAAACAGTCTGGCGGATTTAAATTTTTAATTGCAGACGAGTAATTATTATGTTTGAGGTTAAATTTATTCATTTAATCAGAATAATAGGAGGGAATTGACGTCCTGTTTTATGTAATTTCGGATCGGCTGACGATTCACGTAATTAAGCATTTTAATACGATGAAAGTAACCGAAGCGTGTATCTGGTGGACTAATGGATGTTACCACCACTGTGCTTGCATATCTTTAACGGATTTTCTAGGCAAACAAATTCAGGAAATTAATTTCACGGCAGTTCTTCAGATTTTGTATTAATGGTCTTTCTCTGTACTGGTTCAAGTTCAAATTACGTTCTGACGATGACTATATTTCGACTGAATTAGTTAACTTTATTTATTTATTATTTTCTTTCTTGTAATGCACCATTGTTTTAGTCTGATTCACGATTGTATTCCTGCAATCTCAAAGTTGTGCTTAAGAGACTACTATCGAAGTGAGACAACTTGTTTCCGCGCTTTCGAGATAAACGAATCATTGCAACCTGCAATCTCAAAGTTGTGTTTAAGTGATTACTATCGAAGGGAGACAACTTGTTTCCGCGCTTTCAAGATAAACATTCCCTCTTGGGCCAAGTGTATGTACTCATGTAGTTTAATCAAAGAAAGAAAGAAAGTGCTACAGTGTTTCTTGACGTAGCTCTAGCATTTCATGGAACTTGGTGTGTTCAACAAAATTGATTGATCATCTAAATGTATTATTATTATTATCAGCTGGAGATTCAACCAGCTTCGTGCGTAGTGTTTTTTACATTTTTACATTAAGCAGGAAGAGTCATATTCGGAACTGAAGGGATACCACAAGTTAATGTAGCAAGGGATACCACAAGTTAATGTACTAAGCCCCAAAGCATTGCTTATGTACCAGTGACCCTACAAAGTTGGACGGCAACCTTTGCTGTTATTACTGCTGTGCTAGTAGTTGCTAGTGGTAACGAATGTGCTGTGCGAGTTAGCCACAAGAAGCTTTAAAGAAATAACGTTAATAATGATAATAATTATTATATTTAATTAGAACTCAAAGTTTACAGTTCGTGTCATTGTACATCGTACGAAGATAAAAATTAAATACACATTAGCAAATTAAGTACATATACGTGTGTTATATGGTAGTTCTCTTGTTAGCCATAATTTCAACAAATTCGTGCATATTATAAAAAGGATTATTAATAAAAAAATTCTTGACTGTGGATTTAAATTCATTGACAGGTAACTTAGTCCGGGAATTAGGTAGCAAATTGTATAGTGACATGTGTCGAGTTTGCGCAACCGTAGCATTGATTCTTCGTGATGGAATGTGGAGTTTCGATTTGGTTCTTAAATCGAATGGCATCACATCCTCCCTTTTGTATAGACTTGTGGATTCCTGTTGTACTTGCATCATCTATCGGTGGAGGTAAGATGAGGTTAGTGTCATGATGCCGAGCTTTTTGAACAAAGGTTTACAATGCGTACGGGGCGGAACACCTTCGATTATGCGAATGACATTTTTTGCATAATAAAGATTTCTTCACTGTGCGCTGACTCTCCCCAAACTACCAATCCGTAAGTCATTCTAGCGTGAAAAAGGGCATGGTGTGAAGTTATCGCAGCATCTTTCCCAGTAATTTGTTTTATACGTCTTACCGCATATGTTGCTGAGGCTAATTTACTGGAAAGGGCACTTATGTGTGCACTCCAAGTCAGACGTGTATCAAACCTTAAACCCAGAAGGCTGACTTTATTGCGTTGTGTTGTCCGTTTCGTAGTGAATATTATTCTTACTGTTTTATCTTGATTGACTTGTAACTGGTTAGCTGCAAACCAGTTAGACGTTTCCTTATTTGCTCTTTCTATTTTTGCTAATAATTGACTTGAATTTTTGCCGCTGCATAATATTGTTGTATCGTCTGCATAGAGAACAATGTTGGTAGATATGATATTCGTTAAATCGTTAATGAAGACGCAAAATAAGAAAGGGGCAATAATTGAGCCTTGTGCAACTCCACTGGTGAGCATTTGGAGTGAGCTCCAGTGACCGTTGTAATATACAGCCTGTTTTCTATTCACAAGGTATGACTTTATTAGTTGAAGTACAGTTCCACGAATTCCGTATCGTTCTAATTTTGATAATGGTACAGGATGTTTCACGCAATCGAACGCTTTTGTCAGATCATACATTAACGCTTCACAATCGGAATGTTCTTCGAAGGCGTCCCAAATACCATTTAGCAGCGAGAAAATCGCATCTTTTGTACATTTTCTCTCTTGAAAACCAAATTGTTGTTTGGAGATGATATCATGTGCGCTGAAGAAGTTTTTCAGTCGAATGCAAAGGGCTGCTTCAAGAATTTTTGATGTTACTGGTAAAATGGAGATAGGTCTGTAGTTAGAGAGAAACGTTGAATCTCCTTTTTTGTATAGAGGTATCACTTTTGCAGTTTTCATTCCTTCTGGAACAACTCCTTCTTCGAAGCAGGAATTTATGATTTCAACCAGAGGATGTGTTATATATTTTGCTGCTGCTTTTAAAATTTTGGTGTTTAATCCATATATGTCTGTAGTTTCTTTGGATTTTAGTTTCTGTATAATCCTTTCCACTTCGTTGCTAGTAACTGGGGCTAAAAAACACGTTGAATTATTCAGAGGGATTTGTTTTAAGTAAGCATCAGAATTTTGTTGTTGGTTTGGTGTTGCCTTGGATATCCGATTTGCGATGCTGGTAAAAAAAAATTTTGAGATCAATGCTGCTTGGGGTGTTGAGATTTTTACCAGAGTCATGTGAGGTTTCTTGCTTGATAACAGTCCATAGCGTTTTCTGTTGGTTAGAAGAAGTTCGGTCATATAGTTTAGGTAATATCGCGTGTAACTGTCATACACTGCCTTTAATTCCAAGTCACCATACTGTATGTAGGCTTCTTGAATTAGTTTTAGTGTTTCTTTTATCTGTGTTAGCTCGTATGAAGGGATAAATTGTTTCCTATTGGCCATTAATATGTTTTTCTCCGAAAAACTTTCTTCAACACAGAAAAACAGTGTTCGGAAAAAGGCTCCATATTTCTTGGTGGCACAATTAGCATTATATACATCTTCCAATGATTCTTTGAATATAACCTCTATGAGTCGTTCTATATTATACTTGGAAAAATTTCGTTTCCGAACGTAATTTTCTTGCAGGTTTGGAGTTGTAGCAAATTTGAAATGTATTGCGTAGTGATCCGAGAGCCCTGTGGCAAATACGGTGTTACCGTATTCCACTAAGTTTGTAAAGATGTTATCAATACAGGATTTGGCGTCACCTAACACTCTCGTCAGCTCTTTGTTAACATATACTAGTCCGAATGTCGCCATGTTTGTAAACATATACTAGTCCGAATGTCGCCATGTTATTAATCAATGAAATCGTTTTGGTGTTGTTTTTTTGGAAATCTAAGAACACTAGCCACTATTATTTTAGTAGTTCTACTAAATTTTTCAACTACCAGATCGATCGCCTTAGACAATAGTTCCAAATACATGTCAAAATTATCATCTGGTGATCTGTATGTTTCGATGACAGCCATTTCATATTTTTTTAAATAAATACCAACTAATTCACATGTTTTTTCTACCGGTAGTTCGTTGATTGGGATGATTTCATAAAATTCTAGTGTGGAACGTATAAAGATACCCACACCACCATGAATAAACTTTTGCCGAGTACAACAGCTGGCCAGTGTATAAGATTGGCTGTAGTAACAGTTTTGATTATGTAAATTTAACCAGTGCTCAGCTACACATACAACATCAGCTTGTTTTTCTTCGGCCAGAAGTTAATGACAGGGTAACACAATTGCAGGTTAAATCTGAAGGAGGCGAATTCTGACAACTCACTTTTACCTTAGGTAAAAAAGTGACGTTTCACAAATGGCAATTTATTATTGCTGCGTAGAATAACATAACCTAAGACATTTTTGACTCGACAGTCGGCCGTAAACTACTACCATCGTAGTAAACAGAATTCCCTAAAAGTGTTGATTTCCTTGTTGCTCTTGTGATATTTGTATTTGCTATTTTTGTTACACAATAATCTCAGAATGGGAATGTGATTGCGTTACCTGAACACGTAAGTGTGTTGATTTAGTGACCTTACTTTTACCAACAGAAGGAATCATCATATTTCTTTGGTGATCAACGTCCACACAGACGAATACCTGGGTATAATTCTGGATGTAAACCTCCAGTGGAGGAATTAATATCAGATAGCCAGTTATTATTTTATTGACCTGGTCGTCACTGTTTCCAGGAATACAATCAGAATCCCCACTCTTTTCTCGTTATCGACTTATGTGATCGTGTACACTTAGGTGTGCAACCGCTTGAAAAAAAAAATATGTGCAAATTATTTGTTGATTATTGAACGTCTGAACGATCCAAGAGAAAGGTAACCGGTTTCGTAATCCCAAGGTTGTGGTTGTTCGAATCGCGCTCGAGATAATTCTTGGATATGGTTGGTATTTACTTCAGGTGTCCTTCTGTATTGGTAATACAATTCGACACTGCTTCTCCTTCAACGGAGAAGAGGTTTGGAAGTAACAAAGCAATAGAATGCTTTATATACACAAAATACATTGTTGAAAAACTGTGTGATTTGCGGTCTAGTGTTAACACAGATTTAGTGTAATTTTTTTCTTTTTAATTCAAATTTTTTTTTATAAATTCACACCAAAATGTGTTAATTTAACATAAGAATTCGATGTGGATCACAAATAACACCGGCCGGTGTTATTATTTTGAAAAGTTGCGCTCCTGTCTCGATAAGTCAATGACTTAAGACCCCGTTGGCCACGATTAAAAAGAATTTCTCCATTGTTGGAAGTGGATGTCTTTTCTCTGCAAGAAATCAAACTGATAATACATTAATAAAAAAAGTCATTGTTGTAAGAAAATGATGATAAATGTGTGGAGGGATCTTGGAATCAAGAAAATAGCTAGAAAGAATTAAAAATAAAAGTTAGTTTTTTTGTCAGGGAATTACTTTTTATTTTTTAAATTATTGACGCTTTCGACTGGGATCCACTATTTGCACTGAGTGTATTTTCATAGATACACTCAGTGCATAGCTGCACTGCCAATCGAAAACCCTATATGTATTTATTTAATTTTATCCATTGTTTCAATATAGCTCTAGTCTGTACTCTTTTATTTTTAATTCCTGTTGCTTAGTCGTGTATCATTTAATTTACAACTTTCATTTCCAAATATTACATAAATATAGTTTTGTACTTTGGCATTGTGCCAGTTCTAGTTGTTGTAGGTAATTAGTAGAGCTCGTATTTATAAGCACAAAAAGGATTAAAACATAAATAATGTGCAATAAATGCATATAAATTAATTGTTACTTTAAAAATACTATTAAGGAAAACTACTACTACTACTATACTATTAAGGAAAACTTTAAAATGCAAAAATTATTTTTTAAAGTTAAGCTCATCGCAGAAAAAAACCATAAAGAAGTAAAAAAAATCGCAAACAATTTCTTTTTACAAAAGTAGCCAATACAGATTCAGGCAACCCTTTCATTAAAAGTTTACGGACTTCTCCTTTGAATTTCTGTTTCATATTTTGCAGTTATAAGTTAACGATATGGATCTATCAAAATATAATATTTTCAAATTTCGGACACTTCCGCTTATACCGGAAGTTGCTGTCAACTTTCTTATTTTAAATGGAATACCCCAATTTTTAATGCTTTTTTAAAATTTTCATAAAATTCTAAAAATATTTTGTGCAACATGCGATACAAGAAAAATTAACCGTTTCCGAGATATTTTCATTCTTTAAAAATAACTCAGACTTGCAGAACCTTGGTTATGATATTGCCATCTTTGTGCATCAAAGACCATGATGCCCATTTTTGGCCTGTAGTAGGCTAAAGTAACACTCTTTCAAATCATGTCCAGTTTTGCACTTGATTACTTACAGGTTTGTTGAAAAGTAACTTCTATTCGAACTAATTTCAACTGTCGAAAAGTCGTGTTTTTTAAGTGGAACGCCTAGTATATTTATACCATATGACTGAGGATTAAATGTTCTTTCGTCCTGTATTAGCATTCCCTATACCTATCTCTTATAGTTCACTCGTTATCGATGATTTCTTTTTAGTACGTAATTTTTTTCCACTTTTCGGTATTATTTTTAAATAGTGGGCTATGAAAACTAGAGAAATTATCATTTTTGAAATCATCCGTTTAGTAGGAATAAAAGAAACAGTTTAATAGCTACGAAGAACAAAAAATGAATAATCAAACAGACATAGTTATAAGTTAATAAGAAAAGTTGTTATATCGAGGAAAGTGCGTTATTACTTAGATACAGTAGAAATTTATTACTAATAAATAATAGCCGAGAACTTAGAGCCAGTATTTTAATCAACAATTTGTGTATTATTTTTAATATTTCTGATTTATTTATTAGTTTTCATAAAATTTTGTATTGTAAGTGTAAATTTCTCCTTGTAAATGTGTAAATAGTCATACCAAGAATTCTATTACATGCGTCATATGTAAACAAAAAGTTCAGATGATAGATGTGTATTTAAATATTATTTGTCTGTTTTTAAAATGAAATTGAAATTACAGTCAGAAATTAATTTAAAAAACCTGAGTTTCTTACATTTTCATAGCACACTATTCAGGAATAATACTGAAAAGTGAAAAAATTGATGTGTCAAAGAGAAAATCTGAATAGAAATAGAAAGGTAAGAGATGGGTATAGGGAATGCTAATACAAGGAAAGAACATTTAATTCTGATTCTTATGGTATAAAAAACAGTGGGTGTTCTATTTAAAAAACATGACTTGTCTACAGTTGAAATTAGTTTGAATAGAAGTTACTTTTCAACCAGCCCGTAAACAATTTTGTGCAAAATTAGTTATGACCTGAAAACTTATGAGCATAACCTACTACAGGCCAAAAATTGAAATTATGGCTTTTGTTACACAAAGATGGCTGCATCATAAACAAGGTACTACAACTTTGAACTTTTTTTAAAAAATGGAAATACCTCGGAAACGGTTAATTTTTCTTGTATCACATGTTACACAAAATATTTTTAGAAATTTATGAAGATTTCAGAAATGCAATAAAAAGTGGGGTATTCCATTTAAAATAAGAAAGTTGACAGCAACTTCCGGTACAAGCGGAAGTGCCCGAAAGTTGGAAATATTATATTTTAATAGATCATTATCGCTAACTTATAATCGCAAAATATGAAATAGAAATTCAAACAGGAAGTCCGTAAACTTTTAATGGAAGGGTTGCCCTATATGAAAAAAACTTCTGTTTATCGATAAAAGCTATTTATGTCTATGCCTTTCTGAATTTTGCATGTTTGGTGGATTCAAATAATGAGGAGAAATATGTATACAACGTGTTCTAACGCTTCAAGGAAGCGCGAAAACGGCATTTTATCAAAAAACTTTGTTAATGTAAGTTGTGCAGTTGTGTTGTTGGATAGCAATTAAAGAGTTGATGAAAATGATATAATAACTTGTTAACCTGTTCTCAATACTTTTCAAGTTATTTCTTGTTTTCTGTAAGAAACCATCCAAATTCAAACGTCTGTCTGAAGGTTATTTTAAATGATAGCAAATTGAAATTTGAAATGAACAATTCGAAAAATCTGCATTTTCAAGTCATTTACCAATTTCTAAATGTTGGATCTCCATTTACAAAAATAAGGCTCAATTACAGAAATGTAAAATTACTTTTCAAATTGTTAATTAATTACTCTTTAATGGAACACCATGCGTATTATTATATGAGTGGATAGTCCTTTTTTATTGGCTTTCCATCGATACATACGTACATTCAATTTAAAAACGTCTGAGTTATTATTAATCAATTAATCAACTTACAGAAATTCACTGTGCGACAATCCCATTTGATTCAGGAATATGTTGCACAATACAGTTATATAGTATTAATTGAAATTTACAATTTAGAATTGTTACTTTTTTACAAATTTCTAAAAAGATCCATTTATCAAATATCCATTTACGGTATATATCTAAGTTAGAAACAAACACGTTTGACACACGCTAGGTAAACAGACCGTTGTGAAAGTGCATATCATATACGCTACGACATACGTTCACAACTGTAAAAGCTCACTAGACCACGCAGTTGGTAGTTTGGCGATGCGGTAATGACGTTTTATTCATAGTTTTTATTGATTTGAATGGCGACACCTACTCGTAGAAATTAAAAAAAATAATAAGTGTGATTTATTAATCTCAGTTAACAGCACAAAACCATCTTTCACAACACTTTTCTGGATTGAATAGGAATGTCGTACAGCGGTGATGATTTAATTGATAATAACTCGAATGATATTAGACTTAAATGTATTAAGTGTGGTATCGTTGGAAAGCCAATAAAAAGGGCTAACCACTCGTGTAATAATACACAGGTATTCCTTTGAAAATAACCGAGTAATTTTATAATTCTCGAAACGAGCTCTATTTTTTGTGAGTAACGAACCGACATTCAGAATTCGTAAATGACTTGAAAGTACAGATTTTTCGAAGTGTTTATTCAGATTTAAACCTGCTGTCATTTAAAATAACCTTCAGGCAGACGTTTGAATTGCGATCGTTTCTTACAGCAAACACGAAATAACTAGAAAACTCTGAAAATAAGTTAATAAGTTATTATATCATTTTCATCAGCTCTTCAGTTGCTACACAAATATGTAATGAAATATATAGGGTTTGATTTAAAAATCATAATTTTAATATGTAATTAACAAAGGAACACCCTGTACAGTTGAAAATAATTTTAGATTGTTTAGAATAGAAGCCTGCAAAACTTTCGTTAACAAAGTCTTTCGCTAAAATGTATACAGTATGTCCGTCTGCCATTAGGACATAGGGATTAACATGGGAAAACAAATTAATTTATTTTATCTTCCTGAATAAATTCATACTAATTTGAAGGTTGCAGTGGGAAAGACTTGGGCATTTAAAGTATTTTGATATTAAATGTATGATAACTGTTAATTACTTGAGAATAATGAAAAAAGGAAATAATTTTTTTTGCACGCTTAACAGTCTGATCAGAAACGAGAAATAAACCATGTGTGTGTGGCCAGGCAGTTAGCGGCGAGGTTGTTACGATTTTTGTCGTTTTTTTTGTCATTGAGAGGTTACAAGTTCAAATCCTAAGCAGAAAATATATTTTTTTCAATTTTTTAACATAAAATTTTTCTAATTAAATAAAGTGTGTGAAAAAAGAAAGAAGAAAAATGTTCTGATGCATTTTTAAAAAGAAATTCAAGCTTTAAAAAAAATTATGAAAAAAAGTCGTGGTCTGGGTTTGACACCGTAGCCTGACAGTTACATAATTCGATCAAACTCGACACCACCCACTTGACCACGAGAATCATTTACAACTTTGATTAAAACACATTGTTAAAGCGAAATAAAAAAACTTAATTGCTTTTTTCTTAATTTACAAAAAATTAACAGCTAAAATCCAGCAAATTTGGTATTAAAATATTTTTAAATTTTATGGTATTTATGTACTCATGTCAATTTATTCAGGCAGATAATATAAAGCGATTTCTGTTACTCTATGTTAATCGCTATGTCCTAATGTCAGTCGGACATACGGTATAAAATGCCCTTTTCGTACTTTCTCGAAGCACTGGGATGCCTGTATACAGCGTGTAACAAAAATACTGGCTGCTACTTCAGGGACGTATTCTATAGAACAAAACAAAGAAAAAAGTTCGTATGAACATGTATACAGGTGTTCATGGGAAGCAGCAACAATAGTTAACTTTCTTATTTGAATTTTTCGAAGTAACTTATATTGGAAAAGTTTCATGACCTTTCCTGCCCAGTTCTATGGCAATATCAGAAAAACAAATGATTGTTTGGTTTTTGAGATTTACCTTTGTATTTATTTTTTTAACGGAATGTCAGCTTCTTATCACTGCACCGCGTTCGGGGTGTCTAATTAAGTTCGTCTCTAACAAATTATTTTCTAACTATCGATACGGTTTCGTGCAAGCAGCCTGTATACATGTTTAAATGATTTTTTCTCTACATTTACTTTAACATTTTAAATAAAAATAAATTTTTAATTTTCAATTTCATAATTTTAATATAACATAAAAACAGCTGATTTTTAGATTTACGTTTATCTGAATTTTTTTCTTCATCTTGCTCAGTAGAATCTCTCAGAAGTAGTAGTAGTACTTTAGAGACGTACCATACAAATTAAAATAAAGAAGAAAAAAACTGTATGCAGGATGTTCGCGAGAAGCCGTCTCAATAGCTAGAAAATAAGTTTTTTAGGGACGTACCGAACTACACATCCTGAATGCGTTGCGATGAAAAAAAAGCTGATATTCTGTTAAAAGAGGGACAACAATTGAAAATCTGGAAAACCAAACAGTATTTTGTTTCTCCGATATAAGGTCTAGCGGATAAGGTCCTGAAATTTTTCTGATTTAAGTTATCTCATAAAATTTCAAATAAAAAAGTTAGCTGTTGTAGACATTTTCCTTGTACAACAAGATTAATTACGGAATAATTAAAAAAGTAGTAGGCTTTGGTAGATAATATTTTCGAGGCGTGCACGCGATGCGATGATGAAAACACTATGTTTTGTTAAAAAATGTTTAAAACAATTGAAAATCTGAAAAACCTGAGAGTCATTTGTTTTTTCTATATTGCCATAAAATTGGACAGGAAGGGTCCTGAAACTTTTCTAATATAAGTTACTTCGTAAAAATTCAAATAAGAAAGTTATCTATTATTGCGGTTTTCCGTAAACACCCTGTATACATGTTTATATGAACTTTTTTCTTTGTTTTAATCTGTAGGAAACGTCCCTGAAGTAGCGGCCTGTATTTTTGTTTACCCTGTATGTGGGTTGTAATTTGAATTTTAATAAAGTTTACCAATTTTGTGAAAAATAAGAGGTTTGTTTGACAAGGGTTGTTTTTGCAAGAAAAACAATACAAAATGAAACTTATTTAAATTTTCTAAAAATTAAAACAAAAACTTATTTTTTTTTAAATGTACATCAAAAACAACCTTTGGCGCTAACAAGGTTTATTTTTTGGCGAAAGCGTCTTGGGAATGCAGGTTGTTCTTGCGGAATATTTTAATATGTCTGGATGTAATGAGATTGGCGCCACCTCGGGGATGATTTTGTCAACTTTGTAAAATTATTGGCAAGGGCTGTTCTTTTTTAAATGCTTCAATTATAATTCGACTGTTTTTTGTTATTCGTTACGTTTGAAATAATAATTAGAATAAAAAATGTATCAAAAGGTTCTTTAGAAAAGATGAGACGGGACGAAGAAAAGGAATTAACACAGAACGAAAGCTATGAAGACAGAATACAGTATTTGTTTTCTTTGGTTATTGTTTGAAATTGTCACGAATAATAATATTTTGCTCTATGAAAAAATATACGTTGAACAAGTACTTGATGTACTGGATGTCTCACAACGTACGGAGGAGATTGAAAGGGCAGCTGTATGACATCAAAATAAAGCTTTTATTAAGTGACATTCGATTTAAGTTCGTTGGTTCATATAACATCGTGTAACTAAAATAACCTCTCCAACAAAATGCACAAGTTTGTTACATTAAATGTGGATCTCCTGTGCAAACAAAATTTCGTCAAAAAGATACTCATACCAATGAAACTTTTTTCAAACTATTCCAGTAAAATACAAGACCAGAAATACAGTCCAACATGCAACAGCCCATTTCATTTTTAATTGTGTACGTTAAGTGTATTAAGACTTTTTAAGTTATTTTAGAACGTATTGCATGCTTAGTAAATATTTAAACTTTGTTTTGAAATAACCAGTGTAACTTCAATCAAGACGAAACAAGAACACAAATACTTTACTCTCTGGTAATAGGCGCATCTTAAATAAATTTGTTATCAAATTACTAACATAACTTAAAAATCTGTATCATTCTGAAAATTCCAGGGTTATTAAAAAAGGTAAAAAAAAATCAGTCCATATATCCCACTCTTTTCTTACTTGTTTAATCCTCACGTCATATATATATATTTTTTAGATAAACATTAATAATAATGCTCAGTGCATTACACTCCATCCCGTGTTTTTTTTTGCTTATACAGTTATTTTGTTTATTCTCTTTCTTATTTTTTTTGCTTTCTTCATATAATCCACTATTTTTTATACGCGATCATTTATTTTTCTATCTACTTTACATGTTCTATGTCCACCAGCATGATTGTCACATCACATATCATTTTTGCTTTAGCTTAATGCAAGTACATTAGTTTTTTCTTACGTTCATGTGTACGAAAATGACGCCAGCAAAATTAATCAAGGTCACGAACTAAAAATAACTGACATTTTCCTGTATTTCTAATCTTCATTCAAGTTTATGTCAGTTCCATTTTTATTATCGACTCGTTTTCGTTTGCTTGGTTCTCGCATCAGTACAGGACGTTTTCATTTTCATAGCACATTTTGTATTTTGAATATTCATGTGATATCGAAGTTAATAGTTATTTAAGGATATTTAGAATTATGTTGTCATACGTGTATGTTTAGTTGTATAATCAACAGTTTCGACCTTTTTTGTGCACATTGTGTAAAAAGTATGGGAGCAGATTAGGACACGGTTTAAAATTGGCGCCATGCGTATTATTTGTTTACATTTGAGAATAGTTTGAATTTAGCGCCTAGCCTAAAAATGTTACAACAGTAACATTTCATCTCACTTCCGTTGTTTACATTTTGTGTTTTGTAGTTTTTCGTTTCATTTTATTTTTACTGTTTGCATCACTTTCGTACAAAATACGTTTCGACATAATTATAATTTTTTTTTTTGAAAAAGTAAAAAGAAAATTCTGCAGAAGTTATAATTTTGTAAAATTATCGAATTAAAAACACACTGTGTATTTTACCGTTCCTACTTATTCGAATAATCATTTTCGCTAAACCTGTTTTTAGGCATTTCAAAGAAATCAGGTTTTTTTTTTTACAAACTTGCTACCTTGGAAGATAATTGTGTGTCTGCTAAAGTTAATGAAAGTTACACTATGATATATGCGATTACAGAACTTTTCAAGACAGACTCGGTGCTTAGCATGATTAAATATTATAAGTATGTATGTATGTATGTGAGATGGGTTTTACTGCATTAATTCGAAATAATGCAGCAATATTCGTTATTACACGTAAGAGTTACAAGCGTAATACTGTCTGTGATTACCGGCGAAGAACTTTTAACGCGCAGATACGTAAAAAGCAGACGTGCTTAATTAGTATCGGCGCTAATTAGTTCGTTACATTTCGCTACAGTACAATCAACTCGATGTTAATTTGTACGGGTTGTCGGACGTTCCAAAATTTACATTAAACAATCTCAAAATAGATATACATGTGCACTTGTTGGTGTTTTAATTGCATAATTTTTTTTTTCTTAATATAGACATTATTAATTTATTCCTGCAAACTGCACTTCATTTTTATTTACCATAACCCAGGAAAAGGATGTGATCCGACAGTGTTTGGTTTAAGATCGTTCTGTCCTTCGTCGTAATTTTAATTGCATGTTTATTACGATTAAAAATGATCCAATTAAGAAAAATTGCCGATTGTATTACCTTGACTTTAAGTTGGTTTATGTGGTAATTAATTTGGCTGTGAGATTTTATGTTTCTTTCAATTTGCATATGTCTGACGTTCTTACTTCTTTAACTTGTTAAGTAGCAATTATTTATGGGTCTGTTCAGATTTAGGAATTCCGGCACAGGATGTTTTATCATTTGTCTTGTAATTTTCAATTTATAAACCAGCTAAAAAATAGAGGGTGAATGATTGGTATGAATTTCATCAATAACTCCTTAATTATTAATTATAAAAAAAAATACCTTGTAGAAAAGTTTTCGCATATAACGACTTCCATAAATGTTGGAAAATTATTTTTACTCGCAGAATGTATTGTCGCAAGCAATAAATTTTGGTCGTCACTGTCAAATAAAACGTCAGTTTCAATTTCGTAAATTAGATATTTTCATATAAATTTGTTTCATTTTGCCAAAAAAGGGTCGAAAATAAATATAATTTTTAAGAAATTATTCCTAGTACTTCTCCTCTATCTCTCTTCTAGTACACTTCTCTTTAATCAACTTAAAAAACGTGCTGTATAATATTTTTATTTGTCTCAGATATATTTTATTTGCTATATCATTCAAGACATTTATCCAAACACTTTATTTTTGTTCAAATTAGCAATTTCTTTATCATTGTTTTAGCGGTTGCAATATAAATATGGAATAAATACAGGAACTGAACGATTTTCACTAAATAATTCCAATTACACTATGAAAACGAATGGAAAGGATTTATTTACACGGTAAAAAGTTCTATTATTTTGGAACTACATACCTGAATTGAATCTTAACATTTTTTACAAATTAACTAAGAAAAATCAAAATGTCTCCAGTCACAAATGGGTTTAAAAAATTATAAAAATTTAAACTATTAAAAAAAATTTAAAAGAAACTTTGTCATATTGCTAAACACGCATTTTCTTCTCTTTGCATGTGCCGAGTACATCTTTATACCCTTGTTTCTTTACATATACCCACAAACTAAGAATAGTAAGGGTGAAAGAAGTTTAGTAAGAGTTTTTTGAAATTTATTTCATATTAATATTAGATTATATCTTTTTATACGTATTTCAACAGGCACGTTGCCATTTTCAATCAACGCAAACTCTTTGGTTGGTACGAGGCAGAGGATATTCTCATTGAATCTTCACTAGAAATGACTATAGTAGCGTGGCTGTCGAAATACGTACCTACGATTATAAACAAATTGTGATAGGAGAACACTTCTTTCATTTGTTTACTCATATCCCCATAAAGGAAGTCGAAAGACAAATCTGGTAACCATGGAAACCACTGCAAAGCATTACCACGTTATATCCAGCGATTATCTAACCGATTCGTAACGTGTTCTTACATGACAGGAATTATCTGAAAAAAATCGTTCAGTTCCTGAATTTATTTATTTATTTTTATTTAAATCACTAAAAGTACGATAAATTGTATGGATAAATATCTTAAATCATTCTGAGACGAATGAAAATATTTTACAGCACGTTCCTTAAATTGATTATAGAGAATTGATAATAACTCAGTTATAAATAATAAGTTATAAATCTTAATCCATAGAATGTGGTGTGATTGTGAAGCCCGTAGAAAGCTCTATCCAAATATACTATAACATACAGGGTGTTCTATTTGAAAAGAATGACTAATTTTACAATATGCATACATTATGAATCATAGTGTTATTGATAGTCACTAGGATTTTAAAAATGATGAATATTGTAAAAGTAGAAAGATCTAGAAATAGTTTGGTCCAAGGTTCATTGTCGTATCATTAAAATTAGCAATTTGGCAGACGATCAAACATGACCCATTTTTTTGCATAAATTTAAAAATAACTCGATAAATACTAAAAATAAGTTAGTATAATGTTATATCATTTTTATCGTCTCTTCAAGTGCTAACCGAAACTGTAATAAAATATATAGTGTTCCATTTAAAAAATAATAAGTTAGGTTTGTAACTTATTAAATGAACAACCTGTATATTTGAAAGTAAATTTAGATTATGCGGAATGAAAACTTACACAACCTTTGTTAAGACCTTTTCTTGATAAAATGAATTTAAAGGGGCATTTTTTGGACTTTTCCTGAGGTTTGGGACACCCTGTACAGTAGCATGCATTTTATCAAGACGTAGTTTATAACGTAATTTAGACGAGAAACTACATGGTACTACACCCATTTTTATTGCACTTTTCGATGGTTCTCTTAGAATCCCGCCGTTTTATAAAGATAGACTGTATGTGTTTACGTTGTGAAAATTGGAGGTGCCATCAATATAAACAACAACAATAGTTAACAAACGTTCACTTGGCGCTGAATGCGGAATTATAATCCCAGATCGAAACATTGTTTCTGTTATTCTGTACGAATTTATAATTAGGCACAGTAAAATAGTATATATATTCTATAACAAGTTAGAACGAGTGGATCGAATTTTCGTTCTAACCGAGTAATAGACTGCATTTTCTCCACGACCAGAAAGTATAAATCAAAAACAACTAAATCCATCTAGGACACCGCATTTACATCTGAGATTGACAATTTTGAAATCCATGACAATTTATGTATTTCGTTGAGCATAATTACGGACTAATATTCTTTTACTTATTGTAGAATGAAAATACATGCAAAACACATAAGGAGCAAGTGTTTTAGAATAAATATCTATCTCAAGAGGGAGGATTTTTACTTTCTGTTATTACAAATAACTTCGGAATTAATACATTCACTAATGGTCGTGGAGGAATAATCTTTCTAATTGATAAGTATGAACCGAACACTTTTACATTACAGTTTTTTCATCCAACTCAGGAGCGTTTATGCAAACGCATGGACATATGTGGAGATGTCTACTTTTTATGAAAAATGAGATTTTAGTAATCGATTGGAGAGTTTATTGGTTGACTGAAATTTGACATCCTGAATACCATACGATGATAAAAAATATAACCTTCCGTTTAAAAAAGTTGAAAACAAATGAAAATTTCGAAACCCTGACAGTCACTTGTTTCCCCGAAAGTACCCTAAAATCGAGGAGGAAAGATCCTGAAACTTTTCTAATTTAAGCTACTTCGTAAAAATTCAAATAAAAAAGTAAGATATTGTAGCGATTTTACGTGAACACCAAGATTTTGTTACTAAATCTTTTATAAAATAGCAGACTTTGGGAGATAATTTTTAGAGACATATTAATTTGACATCCTGAACGCGATGCGATAATAAGAAACCTAACGTTTCATTAAAAAAAATTGGTCAGAAGTCAGCCTCTCAATTTGGCCCTAATCGGGACTGTCTCTAAAATCGGTAAACTGTCTCTAAATAATACGTAGAGGATTGTAGTGAAGGAATTTTCGTTTGTAGTTATCCAGAAAAAAGTTACAACCCCTTGAATGTTAAGGGTGGCACTATTTACACCGCTGCAGGGGGGCTGACTCTACAATTAGTAAATCGTCTCTAAATAACGCTTAGAGGATTGTTGTGAAGGAATTTTCGTTTGTAGTTGTCCTGAACAGACGTTATTTGTTGTAACTTTTTTTTCTGGATAACTACAAACGAAAATTCCTTCACTACAAACAACTACAAACAATTTGGCATCGATTTGGAGGGCTGGCCATTTTCCCCCTCCCGTAACATTTTAATTTTTTTACTACAAACGAAAATTCGTTCACTACATAACTCTACAAACCATTTGGCGTCGTTTTGGATTTTCATTAGAAATTCCGCATCATAAATTAGCTTTTAAAAAAAAATCACCAAAATACTTACCCATAAGATTTTTAAGTATTAAATTGAATGATAATGAATTTAAGCGAAAAATTTAATGAAAATACTCGTAATTACAAAATATTACTACACATTTAGAGAATTTTTGGAAGATGCTTCATTGTAAATTACTTAAAGTACCTGTACGTATAGGTTTTTTTTTATATTTTGCACCTTGTCTAGAGTGTTTATTTTAGGAGCTTCAGAAAAAACTTCAAAAGCAAAAGTTGTAGGGTTTATGCCTATTGTCTTCTAGAGTTATCACAAGAAACAAAACCGCATCGCAAATTGGAGAAAAATTATAATTTTAGTTTTTGAACACTCTGTATATTGTTTTTTTTTTAGATGAAAGATCATATTTTGCTGATTTCAAAAATATATAATGTGTTGATGTTTGGATAGTCCGTTTATGAAATATTTGAAATTAGAATATCAATAAATTAATGTTTAAAAATTAAGCTTGGAATTTTGTTCTTTTTTTTATTATTTATTCAGGGTTTCCAGTATTCGAATTTTTCTTGTTTTTTGTTAACTAAAACAGCCACTTTTGTTATCTTTCCAGGCCGTCTTGATTTTTTCACTCTGCTGTTATTTTAAATTTAACGGCCCCTCCAAATATCAACATATTATATATTTTTGAAATCAGGAAAATATGATCTTTAATCTTAACAAACAATACACAGGGTGTTCCATTAAAAAAAAAAAAAAAACAAGAATTATTTATTTTTCTCCGATTTTCGATACGCTTTTTGTTTCGTGTGATAACTCTAAAAGAAAATGGCCATAAAACCCAACAAGTTTTTCATTTAAAGTTTTTTCTCCAGCTCATAAAATAAACCCTCTAGATAGGGTGCAATATATAAAAAGAAATCCTGGACTACTTTTTAATGTATTACTTTTAATGTATTTTAATTTTAAATGATTTTTTGAATGACTGTGACTAAGACAAAAACCATGTATTTGGCCAAACGGATTAAAATAAATTATTATTAAATTAAATTATTGTTATTATTATTATACAATAGGTAAGTAATAACGAAAACAGATTTTAAAAATATGCCTTAATAAAGACGCACTATTGGGACACCTGCATATGTGAAAAGAATTTGCCGATATAGGCTTCGTAACAGTTGATAACTTTTGTAGAAGACATTTTCTTTTATAATTAATAGTTATTGAAGAAATCGATACTATATACAGAATGTGCCCAAATTTTTGCAATATATAGGGTGTTCTTTTACTGTGTGCAAATAAAAAAACCTCAGTATAAGTACATGAAATGCTACCTTCTGTGCGTATTTTCCGGTAGTTACCGTACTATGGCCAAAAAATTTCGGAGGTTGAACTTGTTTGGAACCGTTGTGCGAGAGATGGGTCGCAACGCCTTCCTATAATTGACATCACCATCGCGCTGAGTTCCGCATTCAAACCCATTTCGTAACGTTTCATAATAATAATCATCGATGTCATTTATTAATTATTTTATTTAAAATTTTAATTCACTGAGCGAAGTAATACGTTTTACGATATCAATTATCGACGAATAAGTTTAAAATGTATGCACCAATCAGGCAAGCGCGTTAAAAATGTTCTTCCTTCACCCTTTTATGTGAATAAACTTTTACTGTAATCTCGCTGCTAGCTATGAAAGTATGAATACTTACGTTTCATGGAAAAAAAGAAAATTTTTATAAGTCTATTAGAAATAATATGGAATGAGAAATTACAATTTGTTTGTACCTCGCTTTTAATTTGTTCGGCAATTACGAACCGCAGATTCTTGAATTGCTAAAAATACTTAATTTTGTAATTACTTGCAGTGAAGTTAAACGTTTTGACCAATCAGCTGATCGAAGCGACTGATTTACGTCGTTCGTGCTCAAGATCAAGTAACGCACTGACCCTGGCCTACTTCGGCTGCGGGTCGTAATTGAAGAGGCACCCACATTCCACTTTTACCTATGCCAGCAGTACTCAACCGTTTTAGTGAAAATCTGCCACAGCATTTTTCTCGAAAATTATTAAATTTGTGTTAAGAACATATGGGTTCAATCGATGCCATTTATGGTGATATATTATAGGTTTAAATATTTAATTAATTACACAGGAAAAGAATGACCTGTATAGAAGCTTTTTTTTTGTTGAAAAAAGTTAGAAAAGCTTTACTCTCTGAATGCATGTGTGGAATTATAAGTTTCCTTAGAACAGTTCTGACTTTTGTTGGAAATAACTTAATCATTGTAAAAAATACCTGCGTAATAAAATTTAACAATTGTGTTTTGGGTTGCTTACAGTTTATTCTTCGTCTCGATTTTTCCCATATGGCAAAGTTTCGAAGCAAGCAAAACTTTTCTACAAAATAATTTTTTCGAGAAAACTAAAATTAAAAAAAGAAAACTTCCATATGTTAAATAAATTTAGTCACCCACTGCAGAAAAATACTGAATCAACTCTTTTGAAGTATCTTGTATTTTTGCATCAAGGCTTGAAGACATCGAAAGCTGTTAGAACCTTCTGATCTTTACATCCATTGATCCTTTGGATTACTGGATGACTGAAAGCCTCGCTAATTGTAAGTTTTGCTGTGCCTTTTGTTATTGCTAATATTTTTGTGTTAAATTTATTAAACAAATTTCAAATTAGCATTAAATTTGACACATTTTTGAAATTTGTTTCAGGATTCATTAATACAAAAATATTTATGAACGACTTGGCCTCAGGGAGAGACTTGACTGATTATGTTATTTAGGCGGTGCAGCAATAATCATTATAAATTCAACGAATGAATTAATATTCCAGTAAAGCAAGTAACGTAGTTGATTTTGCTCACGGGTGGTAGCGTACCGATGATGATTACGGCGCTGCTAGTGAGAACAAGGACGGGCGGGCCCCGGTCAGGAGCTGGAGGAGGGGGAGGGATATTGACCTCGGCGCGGTCGATAGCGACGTCTGGCGCCGTACTCGCGTCGCGGCGGCGTCAATGGATGACGTCACGCCGTCGACGCCACGCCCTTTAAATGAGAACCGCTAGCGACGCCGGCCCGACCAATTAGCCCTCTAATAATTGCACATTTCGACACTCGGCTGCTCATTTTTAATATGCGCTCCTCTTTGTGAATGACTGCGGCTTTCATTATGACGGGGAAAAACCGGCCTACCTCCGTTTTAAAAGTGCAAGAGGTAAAAAAAGCGCTTGTAGTATTATTTTATCAATTCATTCAAAGACGACTTTGAACGTACATTTTCTTTCATTTCAGCGAAACTAAACTTGTAGGCGGCTACATAATAGCATAGTACATACAATCACGAATGCGTTATATTATAAATTATAATATCTGTATCAATTTGTCAATTTAATTCGTACAACTCTGATGAATCAATAATGTTGAAAAATAATTGTAAGCGCCAGTTTTTCCCTTAGGGTTTAACTTTAAAGTTCGTTTTATTCCTATAGGACCAACTGTAAGCTGTAATGGAAAAACCTTGACAAAGTTGTAAAAAAACTGAGAAACGTCCGGTGTGTTAAAAAAATGAATTAATTTTATTGTTCAAAATAGCTGATTTTACTTCTTGCTTTTTATTGATTGGTCGTAAACGTCCAGGCTATTACTTTAAGCCCCCACACTCTGCTTTTCTAATTAGATTTATTGCGATGTTATAAATATATAAATAGAAGATTAAAACAAATTCGCAAGGTTTGTAACAGTCGAAAAATGTATACTTTAAACAAAATTTACTGTCTGTCTGTCAGAGCGTTTCCAATGAATTAGCGAAATATTCTTCGGACGTAAATATTTCGGGCCAATAAATTTTGTTCGTGTGCTTTTCTAGTGTGCTTAAAACTTTACGTTTGCATCAATCAATCGGTGAGGCAGTCAATAGTTTTGCGATTAAGTTTATTTGCAACTTTAAAAATTCCATTTTGTTGAATTATGTACTGTGAAAGAAGCCAACTCTGTGACGTGATTCTAGAAAATTAAAATTAAAAAAAAATGAAGCATCAGTCAATTTTCATTAAACTCAAAATACATTTTCCTAAATTATATGTATTATATTTTGAAATATTTGTTTTTTTTTTCTACAATTTTAGTCTTTTCTTAATAAGTAATAATCTTTTTGCCAAATTATTTATAACTATAATAATAAAATAATTTTTAGCTAACTACGATCATACGTTCCAATTAACAGTTTGTACCGCCTCCTGCAATGTTTTAAAAAAGTCCCGCTTTTATAGAATGGACGTTCTATAATAGATTATAACCTAATTAATTAGAGATCTTTTTAATCGACTGTGAGTGAATCTATTAAATAAGATCTATTTTATTTTATTCTATTTTGTATACAGGGAAGGGCAAAAATATGGAACCAGCTTAATATTTCGAAAAATGTATAACGTATCTGTTTGAAGTTTGGTATATAATTTAAAGTCAATAACGCCTATTTTATCAATTTGTTTCAATTGTAACCATTTTCCCTAACTTTTTCCTTCAAAACGCTATTTTCTCCAAAATTTTCTGCTATAATAGATAAATATACATTTATGTGGTCGTTTAGAGAATTAAAATAACTATTAAATAAAAGAAAAAATCAGCAGATTGTCATTAAAAAAAAACAAGTAGACATTGGATCTCAGAAACAATAGCATATAAACAATTGAAACAAATTGGTAATGTAGGTTTTATTGACTCTAAAAAATGACAGATCAAATTTCAAATAGATACATACGTCAGTTTTCGAAATATTAATCCAGTTCCATACTTTTGTCCTTCCCTGTACGTATATTACCGAGAAAGATACTCAATTTTTTTTTAAGACAATGATAGAAGACAAAGCTGTTGATGAGTAAAAACATGAAATATTTTTCAAAAAATTTTGTTGCAAATCGTTTTTGATTGCAGTAAAAACCTCGAGCAGCTTCTGTACAGCTGTTTCAGCCTTGTTTGGGGCTTCATCAGCAGAGACGTAGCTCGACATTCCCACTGCAGACCAAAAACGATTTGTCCAATTTATTCGCAATTGCGATGTAATAGTGGCGAAATATTTTTCAGTTAAAATAGTTTTTTTTTCTTTTGGCCGAGAGATAGCACTCTGAATGATTTCTGTCTTCTTTCTGTCGCGCTTTGGATTCTGTTTATACTTAATTTAAAAAAAAAAGTTTTACTGAGAGTATCAAGACGAAATCGGATTTTTGAAATTCGATTACGGCAACTTTCATTTCTAGAAAATGTAGATTAGTTAACAAAGAGATATCGCTCTAAACAATTCACTATGACACGTTTAATTTGAAGGTTCAATTACCTTAAAATTGGTTTCATTTTTGGTCACAGTGGGAAAAAACCGTAATTTTGGTGGCCAAAAATCTATAACTTTTATAGGAATAGCGGTCAACACGTGTTTTCTTTCTCGCTATGTCTACCAACATTCAAATAAGAAAATCATTAAATATTATGTTAGTAGTAACCTCCCCCGCCCCATATGCGAAAAATTAGGACTTTTAAAAATTTGCTGTTTCGCGCCGTTTTTACATGTACACAATTATATTTTTATGCATGAATTTAACTCGAAAATTCAATATGTCATAATTGTTATTTGTAAATATCAATAGTGCTGTTTTTCAGAAAAAAATAAAAAGTAAAAAATAAAAAGTAGGTAAGTAAATTTTGACTTATACAAGGTAAGTCAATGTTTTGTAATTTCAAAATAACTTTCTTATTTAATCCTTAGAAATCCTATGAGCAACATCTTCAATTGTTTCGAAAAGATCACGTCTTCTTTATTTTTTCTAAACAGCTCTATGTATTTTTATAACGGATTTTAACATTTGGTATCTGTATTTAATATTGTGGACAGTTTATCCCGGTGTGGTCAAATTTTTAAAAGAAATGCGAGAAACTGTTGCATTGAGGTAGCACGGAAATGTTTATGTATCTCTGCTACTGCACCGCAATATATTTTTTTATACATTTCTCGAAATTATAAAGAGTTTTTACAAAATTTCATAAAATTTTACAATATTATATTACAAATGTCTATTAAAATCCGTCATAAAAATTGCACTAAGCTGTTTAAAAAAATCGAAGAAGGTGCGCTGATTCGAAACAATTGAAGATCGAGCTCATTAAAGTACTCCAGTTTATAGTTTTTAAGACTCTATTCAACTTCTCTTAAGAAAGTTTCACTCTGTCTCTCAAAATAAGAAAGTTAATTTGAAATTATACAATAATGACACACCCTGAATATCATATGTTACACAAATAACGATTTTATAAAGTTTCTGTATATTTTAATAGTTATTAATGTATAAAACAAAAAATTATTAGTAAAAATAAAACATTCGTCATTCGCCTTTTCTTAATAGAAAGAAGCGCTTTCTTCTTTAAAGTTTTATTACTTCTCGAAACGGCTCTAGACGGTTATGATTTTTTGTATACTAACAGAGTAAATACTGAGCAATAATAATATAATATTGAAATCGTGAAATGTAGTGGTTTTATGAACAGATAAAATAGCGACATCTTACTATCGCTTTTTGACCTGACATTGCAGTGGTTTTAGTTTATGAATTGATAAATCTTAAAAAATCTGTGTTAATTATTTGTATTTTTAATTTACTATATCTTTGTCACGTGTAAACAAATATTATTTATATTAGGTTTATTTTATATGTAATCCCTTGTAGGTTCTAGAACTATACATATACAGGGTGTTCATGGGAAGCGTCTACAATAGCTAACTCTCTTATTTGTATTTTTACGAAGTAACTTAAATTAGAAAAGTTTTAGGACTTCTCCTCCTCGTTTTTAAGGTACTTTCAGAAAAACAAATGATAATCAGGTTTTCGAGATTTTCAATTGTCTTCAACTTTTTTAAATGAAATGCTAGGTTTTTTATCATTGTATGGCATTTAGGATGTCAAATTAATTATGTCTCTAAAATATCATCTCCCAAAGCCTACTATTTTATAAATGATTTGGTAACAAAATCTCGGTGTTCACGGGAAATGGCTACAATAGCTAACTTTTTTATTTGAAGTTTCACGAAATAGCTTAAATTAGAAAAGTTTCAGGACCTTCCCTGCTCGATTTTATGGTACTTTTGGAAAAACAAATGACTATCAGGTTTTTGAGATTTTCAATTGTTTTCAACTTTTTTAAATAGATCATTACGTTTTTTATCATGAAATCGCATTCAGGATGTCAAATTAAGTATGTCAGTGAAACAATATCTCTCAAAACAGAATATTTCATAAATAATTCAGTCTTGATATTCGCGGGAAGAAGTGTATCGTTATCGTTGAAATAAGAGAATAAAGGAAGTGTGTTCAAACTGTCAGACCTTTGTGAACTGTCATGATTCAAAATTTGTTTAACTTTAGTTCAAACTAAAAACCCTTGGGCCCAAATATTGAAAACGCGACATATTAAAATATCTAATACCTTTATTTACCAAATAATTTATAAAATAGTAGATTTAGGAGGGGAATATTTTAGAGAAATACTTAATTTGACATCCTGAACACGATACGCTAATAAAAAATATAATGTTCCATTTAAAAAAGTTGAAAATAACTGAAAATCTAAAAAATCTGACAATCATTTGTTTCTCCGAGGGTACCATAAAATCGAGCAGGGAAGGTCCTGAAACTTTCCTGATTTAAGTTACTTCGTAAAATTTCAAATAAAAAAGTTAGCTGTTGTAGCCATTTCCCGTGAACACCAAGATTTTGTTACTAAATCATTTTTAAAATAGTAGGCTTTGGGAGATGATATTTTAGAGACATGATTAATTTGACATTCTAAACGCGATGCGATAAAATACCTATCATTCCATTTAAAAAAGTTTAAAACAATTGAAAATCTCGGAAACCTGATTGTCATTTGTTTTTTTGATAGTACCATAAAACCGAAGAGGTAAGGTCCTAAAACTTTCCTAATTTAAGTTACTTCATAAAAATACAAATAAGAAAGTTAGCTATTGTAGCGGCTTCCCATGAACACCCTGTATAAACAGATAAAACAGCGACATCCTACGATCGTTTTTTGACATAACATTGCAGTAGGTCAAAAAGCGATTGCAGGATGTCGCTGTTTTATCTGTTCATCACTCTTACATCGCAATTGCGAATAAATTGGACAAGTCGTTTGTTTGCAGTGGGAATGTCGAGCTACGTCTCTGCTGAAGAAGCCCTAATCAGGGCTGAAACAGCTGTACAGAGGCTGCTCGAGGTTTTCACTGCAATCAAAAACGATTTGCAACAAAATTTTTTTATACATATATATTTACTAAAGATGCTTACAATATCAAAAGGAAAAATAGTAGAAAATTTTACTTTGTCAGATTGTTAACAGTTGTTGAAGTTTGACATTACGCAAGTTGAAAATAGAAGCACCTAGAGCAGTCTTCTTTTGAATTTATAACCTCTAAACCTTCATCTTTAATCTAGGCAGAAAAAATATTTATGAAGAAGACCTTTAAAAATCAAGTTCTTCCCAATGTGTGGCGCTCCGGATGATCCCTTCACAACTTCATTTTATATTTTCAATTTAATTTTTAAATTGAATTCGCTGCGAAGTTAAAAGACATACTGTTGAGTACCTCGGCGGAAAAAGAAATACTGAAACCAGAAATTTGAATAAAGTTGTTTTCGCTTTTGATCAAGAGATGACGCCTTGGATAATTGCTATAATGCCTTTTTTATGGTGGTATGACCTCTATAATCCGAACAGGTCCTAATCCGAATGAACCTCCAGTAATCCGAACTGGAGAAATTCGGAACCGTAATCCGAACAACGCCTCTTTAATCCGAACAACGAAGTGGATCCGGCTGAAAATCTATTGGTTTCATGTTCCAAGAAATGCCCTGTTTATTTATACTGTTTATTGTACTTTAGAATATTGAAGGCTTAGCCTCGGATTCGTATGATAGCAGTCGCACGGCTGAAAATTGGCGATGAAGGACGCCACAAAAAAATCAAGCAAAATTGAAGAAGCTCTTCTTATTATTTAAAACAGTTAGAGAAACTTAATCAATTTCCAAATTGGGAAGAGAGAGAGAGAGAGAGAGATAGAGAGACATGAATCAAAACGTCAGTTTTAATTCCAAACGTTACCAATTTCCAGCTAAATATGTTATCGTCCACCAAAAGAGGGTCGAAAACAATCGAATTTTTAAGAAAAGAAAATCTCCTTACTTTTAGTAAAATACAAGTCAGGCACCAATCTTTGACAATCAATGACGACCAAAATTTATCGCTCGCGACTGCACGTCATTTTTTCAATACTACGTGACGCCATTTTTTAACACTAAGTGACGTCATTCACGGTCATATGACGACCGCTACATTGCGTACCGCTGTCCTAGGAAGCCAAATTCAGTTTGTATTTCAATTTATATTTTCTACCAACAGACAAGAGATGGAATGACTCCTATATACTCTTAATACTCTTATGTGCATAGATTTCACATATTTTATGTATTAAAAAAAATTATGAACACGAAACTTTATTTTTGATATTTGATTAAGTTAGTTTTGACTTTGGAATAATAGATGGCACTTCAAACAATTCAATATCATAAGCCAGATAATGTTTTAACCAACCCAGACTGAACAAGAACATTCATTATAAATAAGTAGAATATTGATTTTTTGTTATGTAATTAATTTTAGTTGTAACGTGATTATATTAATAAATAAAAAAAAATAAAGTTTAAAGTACGGGATGGAGGGAGGTCGATATAAAATTTCTTTTCTTCTAAGGTGTCGATGCTTAAAAAAGGTTGGGAATCTGTGATTTAAAGGCAAGGTTATTTTGTTGGGTGGGTTGTATTGGGTTGTCCCGTCTTACCCAAATTAAAATCTGGTCACTTTAATCAAAACTGTACTTATAAAGGCGATGTTTATAACATTGTTTTGATTTATTCACTGAATATGATCTATACAGACTTCATAAATGGTTGAAAGGTGTTTGATTTAGCGCGCAGAGTGTTAGCAGTTTTTGTCTGATAATGTTTAAGGTATTCCTGCCCATGCCCTTTCACCTGTGACGTATTTTCGTGTTTTTATTTCCGGATTTTTATTGCGTTGATCACCTTTCAATTAAATTATAGTCGAACTTGGACAACTCGAACTAGGGTCCCTAGATTTGATTGACCTTTATCTACTTCATGGGCGGAAACAGTTTCATTAAAAAAAAGTGCAGTATGTATTCAGTATCAATTTTTCAAAATAATCACTTATGAGTGCTCTGTGCAAGACACTGTGCATCATTTTACTTCAGATCCCCTTACGTTTGAATAACACATTTTTTTAATGGAATATCTTATAAGTACTAACTTCGGGCATTAGTGCCGCGCCAAATTAAATAATTATCGTCGTCTAGCGGTTAAAAGATTCAATGAGATTTGTAAACAATGAATTTAGTTAGGGAAACGTATACAAAAATGAAGTAGAATACAAAAAGAAATCTAATTCCTTTTATTTCATTTTTTAAATTTTTAGTTTATGTGAATAGTAAAATGTTTATTTTCTCCAATTTTATCGTGAGGTCTTATAATTCCTAATATGTATGTAAATTTATTTCGTATTTCCTAATTGGCAGAACTTATTATTACTAAAATTACCTTGCTTCATCAGTGCAAATAATTATAATAAAGTTTAATCATTTTACAAAAAGATTGTACAAAAATGCAACTTACCACCATCTAAAACTAATCAAACAGCTATTCATAGTGCCAATTGAGCGAAATTGAGCATTGCCTAGCGGCAGATTTTTGTATTGGAATTTAAATCAGAAATTGTTAATCAAAACATGAATATAAGTTGCTAATGCATAATAGAGATAAGGCTTTCGTTTTCTTTTAACTGCGCACGACTGTACAAACTGAAATTATTGATCTTAAACTAACTTGAAACTGTTTAAACTTTTTTCTTGTAGAAATTTGTGGTCCAAATCAATTTTTCTTCTTATATATTTTTATAATATAATTTATACTAAACTTTAAACTTTTTTCGTACGTGCTTTTAAAAGTTTATAAATAACAAAAATTGCTAATTAATTTAGTTTTAATAACTACATATTCTATCATCTACTCTTAATAAAATGAATGACTGGTAATCTGCTGATATAAAAATAAAACCGAATCATATTTAATTATGTCTTCAAACCAGAGGGGATATATTTCATCTTTATTGTTGATTCACTAAACCAACTGCTGCCTACTTGAATACCAGGAAGGTGGTGAACTGGGGTAATTAACTTAAGCTCAAAGACAACAGCTTAAAATCGTGAATGGGAAATAAAAATAAATTTAAATTACAAAAGAATTTTTAGAAAAAGACATTTTATAAAGGTAAAATAATATCAATCAAAGTAACTTCAATGTAGTTATTATGCGAATTATTATTATATGTAATATTTAAAATAAATTAACATAGAAAACGATTCAAAATACCGTAATGAAAATGCAAACAATGTAATTAATTCCAAGAGAGAAGAAACGGCGCGAAGTTGACACCAAAAATTTCTAAAATTTATTGCGAATCCGTCAAAAGAGAGGAACACTGAAATCATGTAGGTCTACTAAAAAAGGAAAAAAAAACTTTATAAAAAATTACTCTGCTCCTTCTTTAGCTTTTCTCTTTTATGCGTTAAAAATTGTTTTCATTAGCCTCCAACTCGGTTATAATTTCTGCCAATTTCCTCTTCTGATGTTGGGAAATGATTTGTTCGACAAAGGAAAGACTTCCTTTGTCGAACAAATCATATATGTCAGGTCAAAGAGCGATAGTAAGATGTCGCTATTTTATCTGTTCATATATTTATCGTTCTGCATGATATCGAATCGTGTTGATACCTGGGTTTTAACGTTTTAGAAGTATATCGGGAGTCATACTACGATCGCGTCGGGCACGCAATACTCAGTACAAAAATGTTTTTGGTGGTTAAGGTTAATCCGTGGCCATTTTATTATTTTCTTTGGTCGTCTATATTTAATCATTTTGGTCTAATTCGTGCTAACGAAAGGTAGTATTACCATTACGAAAATCATGCAAAGAGGAAAAGAAGAGCAAAGAAAATGCGCTGATTCAAAAAAAAGGAAAGAAAACTGAAGAAGCTTTGAATTTCGCACAAAAACAACCGGCTTGTCATTACCACTGTCGTCCTAGAAGAAGAAGAAAAAAAAACAGACGAACACGCAACAGCAAAACCTAAAACACTAAACCCGAAAAGTTATTGATGGAATCTGTCAAACTGATAAGGACTTTCCAGTCTCCATAACCCCAAAACAATTTCCAATTCATCTAACAAAGACAAGAACGTCTACATCCCAAGCAGAAATTCTCTTTCATTCACCCTCCCATGATACAAGTACGAGTCAACAATTTTCTTTCACCCATATTCCATCCACAGAAGAGAGTAACGGACGGAGAACTTTTATGGAACTCTTAAATTATAAATGAATTGTTATAGAAAATTCTCACAAAAACATCGTAGATAAGGAAATCTAGTAGAAGAAACCAAATCTTTACTTCGCCAACAAAACAACCAGCACCAGGCAGATGATTATCAAAATTAGAAAACGAAACGAG
Organism: Prosopocoilus inquinatus; assembly: GCA_036172665.1. Classification (NCBI taxonomy): domain Eukaryota; kingdom Metazoa; phylum Arthropoda; class Insecta; order Coleoptera; family Lucanidae; genus Prosopocoilus; species Prosopocoilus inquinatus. The sequence continues at coordinate 52,886,529 of CM069870.1, forward strand.
AATTTTCATGTCGATAGTGATGATGATGACATCAGTTCTTTATTACGTTTTATATGTTTCTGACTTGTTCTTTCTCTTGAGTTAGTTATTTTCGACGTCATAAGTATTGATTTTGCGTGCCACCAATTCATCTTTCATCTATTTTTCTTGTTCTTGTTCGTTTGTATCTGTTGAACGTATTAGTGGCGTAGCAACTGTTCTTTTTCTCCGGGGTATAAGATTCTAATGCGCCCTTCATCAGTCAGATCGATAGTCAGTCACCGGTACGTCAAGCGCCCAAAGTGAGGTATTAATTTTGATACAAACTTTAATTTTGACTTAGCGAAATTATTCCTTTTTTTCATCAACTGACAATTACGTTAGCATAATTCACAATACTTAAGAGAGCTACGCACTAAGTTTATTGACCAATAATTGCTTCTCAGATAATTCTTTGCTACTTTTAATATAATTTTAATTAATTTAAGTTATTTCTGCAGACACGGTTGTGTTTGGTAAAGTAAGAAATAGTAGATAAGTGGCACATAGCGATTGTTTCATTGAAACTTGGAAAAGGGCATTATTAAAATAGTAGGCTATATTATATTTTTTTTAGAACAATGAAGAGTACGTTTACATAAAATATGTTTAAATAAATAATGCAAGAAATGCGTTCTTGTTTTCTGTTTGTTCATTTTTCCATAAAATTGGTAAAATCTTTGGAGTGTAAGAGGAATTTAAAAAAACTCAAAAGAGATCTTTGTTTTCTTATTTCAAATCTTCTTTGACCACCTCTTTTATTGCGATTTATAAATTCTAATGAGACCTCCTCGATTTCATAACTCACCGGCCCCAGGCTACAATTACATCCTCTGCTCTCCTGATCGCCATGCAACATGCTTTTTTCAATTATGAAGAACACAAATTTTTGCACCATTGATTGTTCTTCATTTTACTTTATTTTGTGCAGAATTATTTTTTTTAACTTAAAAAAAGTATAATCGAAACTTGTCTTTAATGTCATCTTTTTTATTATTTCGGTAAAAAAATCATTAATTCGATTGTCTTCTTTTTCTAATTTTTAGAACAATTGAAGAGCTCATTTGCGATCAAAATCTATTTTTTCTCTACTTTTCGAGATGAAACTGGAAAAATAATTGCAAAGAAATCTTTGTGCCACACTAATGCCTTAAGAGTAGAAAGAAAAAAAAATTAAAAATGACCATCTTTTATTAATCCTGTCGACTAAAAGTTATCATAATTTCAGTAAAATAATCTATTTCCCATATTAAATTATTATTTATATTATATTATATTAATTAATATATTATATTTATATATAAAATAAGTTATTTTAGAGTAAAGTTAAGAAATATAAATACAAAAATTTAAGAAATCATTCGGTACTTCCAAATTACACATGCTTCGTTTTCGGCTTGTTCCTATTCTTTGGTTACAAATTTATTTCCTGCGTCTCGTTGAACTAAATGTGAATGAGCAAAAAATAATGTCATCCCCTTGGGATGACATTATTTTTATGCAAATTTGAGAATTAGTAATGTTTGTATCACATGGTGTGTGTATGGTACATAATGAAAGACAAGGGAAAGCGATAATACTAAAGAAAAGTCTTTAAAAGCGATAGAACGGCGAAGGCACTGTCAGCAATTAGCAATGTAATAAGAAGTTTAGCACATGAAATTGTAACAGATATTCCCTTTAATATTTATCATAATTAAAAAATATATATATATATATATATTATGTGTAAAAATGTACTGGGTGATTCAAAATTGCCTAAATTCTCCAGAAAGTTGTCATATAGTGATAGTAGAACGGTGAGAAATTCTAAATTTTTTTTGTATCTTCTTTTCGAGTTAAAATCATAATTAAATGAGTGTCTGCTTCCAATTTTGTACGGAATAAATAGTAAATACAAGAAACTTTATGTTTTTATTATTATGTATGCATTATTCACGTTTTTTTTTGTGAATTCTAAAGTGTTAAGATAAAAGTTTGACATTTTACTTCTTATACATATTTTGCAAAATTTCGAGCAACATTTTTCTGGTACTGGCTTTCTTAAGTGTCAAATAGCCGTTTTACATCAATCAAAATTTGTTACAATTTCTTGCACAAAGTGACAAAGAAGCATCGATTTAACCAATGAACGTTAACTATGGCTGTCTGTCTATCTCACTATACACAAGATTTTGTACAAATTTTGATAGAATGATGTAAAACGGCTCTAAAATAACGTACTACACATTTATCTAAGAATTTATAATTTTTAAATTTGTTGGCTTTATTGTTAATTAGGAGGACCTTTTAGAAACTAATCTGTTTAAACAAAGCAATTAAACAAATGACAATTTTTTGTTCTGATAACTGTGACATTTGGAAGGTCACGGAGAAAGTTTTGGGTCAGTTATACCTTCATATTTGTTATAATTTACCAAACAGTTATTTGCTGAAAATGAGTGAAAAAATTAAAGTACTGAAATATGATAAGTTTTTTTTTTTAATTAAAGAGAAAGCAATGATCTTAAAACCATTCAATTACGAAGACGAACATATGAATAAAATACAGCAAGGCAAAGCACCAAGTTGTTTTAAAGTTTTTAAGTATTTTGTTGTAAATCGTTTCGGTGGGTACACAGTACATGATGATCCAAAATCTGGTCTACCTCTTGAGACAGGAATTGCGGAAAATATTCAAAAATTTGAAAAATTAGTACGTCCTTACTGCTAAAGAACTATCTGTAGCTGAAGCAAGTGTTTGGATTTCACGTGAACTGAACCTGTGCAGAAAAGGAATTTCCCAGGAAAATTTGAGCACTTTGGAAGCTGACGCATCTTTTCAGGAAGAGTATGACAGAGGGCGAAATATTGGTTTGGGTTGGGTTGGATAAAATATTTTGGTATAAATTGTTTCGATGGGGAAGAAAATCTATACAGAATCATCAAAAATCCGGTCTACTACTTGAAACGCGAACTGCGAAAAATATTCAACAAGTTGAAAAATTTGGATCTTCTTATTGCTAAAGAACAATCTGTAGCCGAAGTAAGTGTTTGGATTCCCAGATTACTTTCTCATGAACTGAAACTGTGAAGAAAAGGAATTTCACAGGAGAATTTGAGCACTTTGGAAGCTGACGCGTCTTTTTCTCGAAGAGTATGACAGAGGTCAAAATACTGGTTTGTCATTGGGACCTGCCTACAAAAATATCTTCCGTGCAATAATCCTTAAGGGCTCCCGCTTCCCCATAACAAAGCCAAAACTCAATTACCTCAGAAGAAGCTTAATAACAAATCATTTTTTGGGATACGAAATAATATAGACGATTAAGTCTATGTGAAGAGGGTTTGAATTCCCAGATTACTTTCACATGAACTGAACCTGCAGAGAAGGAATTTAGCAAGAAAATTTGAACACTTTGGAAGCTGACGCTTCTTTTTCTCGAAAAGTATGACAGAGGTTGAAATATTGGTTTATCATTAGGATCCGCCCACAAAAATATCTTTCGTGCAATAATTCATAAGGGCAGAAGAAGCTAATGACAAACTATTTTTTGGAATAACGAAGGAATATAGGTGATTGAGTTTATGTGAAAGAGGGTTTGGATTCCCACATTACTGTCACGTGACCTAAACCTGCGAAGAAAAGGAATTTTGCAGGAAAATTTCGGCACTTTGGAAGCTGACGCGTCTTTTTCTCGAAGAGTATGACAGATGCAAAAATGTTTATCATTTGGATCCATCATCAGAAATGTCTTACGTCCAATAAAATTCGTAAGGGCTCCCGCTTCGTTCTAATAAAGCCAAAACTCAATCACTTCAGAAGAAGCTAATGACAACCATTGTTTGAGGTAACGAAGGAATGTAGATGATTGGGTTTATACCAAGAGGGTATAATTAATTAATGTGTGTATGTTGTTAACAACTATTTTGTAGGCCTTCCAAAAAGTTCATTTTTTTATATGGATTGGCACAATTGAAGAAACGCTGAGAAATGTAGATCAGTTTTGAAGGCAGGCGTTGCCCGTGTTACGAATGATGAAGGATCCATCAACGTAATTGCCTTAGCGCTAGCCAGTTTTATATAATTGGATATGCCAAAGAATAAACGACGATATACTATACGTGGGTCAACTTTGCAAACTTTATATACCGATCGCCACTGGTTGAAGAAAGTTATGTTGAAAAATATGATTTAGTTCAATTGATTCTATAAGTACTATGTTCGGGTAGATATATTTCTAAATTGCCCTCATGTATTAGGTGGGCCTTGATAAGTTCGAATGAGATTGAAACAACTCATCGTGTTTACTTGTATGTACCAGAATGTGGGTTTTAGTAATCCGGCTGAACGGTAAACAAGTAGATTTCGCCAAGAAAAAAAAGAAAGACCTCCGAACCAGATTTCCACGTATCAATAAGATCTCAATGTTCACGACTTTTAATAAACACCTCGTCGATCCACAATCTCCTTTGTTTTCCGTCGCAGTTTGCGATATAGACTTTTCCAATTAGTGTCGTAATAAACGTGCCTTTGTGAAAATATAGACGTATGTGTTTCGACGTGTGGCGGATTTGATTTTGTTTTACCTAGAGGGAGATTTGAGAAGGTGTGAGGCACCGCAGACATGTGGGGTGGGCCAGACTGTCTCGCCGGGTCAGAGACCCCCGTATGGATCTGTCTGCGGCCCGACCTACCCTAACTACAGGGTGCGATGTCCCCACCATCACCTGACTGCGTATACGCACAAAACAGAATCACCGACACTGAAAACTTTAGAGATCCCCACAAACGATTTTTCAATTCTTCAATGATTTTTTTGTGAATAAACAGAAAAGTTGTAGAATTCAACAATAAAGTGACTGACATCTTAAACACCCCTATACCCTTTTTATATTTTATATTAAAAGAGAAGCGTGTTTGGATTAACTCCTTCAACTTTCACATTATTTAATTGTCCCTTTAAATACGTAAGTTTTTTTTAAAGTCTCTTAAATGCAGGTTGTAAACGAGATATAAATAATTTATTGGTGTGAGGCAATGTGATAGTATGACAATTATTTAGAAATTAATAAGTTACTATCTCGACAGCGTTCTGGATACACTTGTAATGCTGTATAATTTCCATACTAATACCGTTAATAAACATTATTTTATGTGATACTGTTTTACGTGTTAGTACAGCAATGTGTGTCAAGCAAAGAATTTACTGGCTTCACTGAATCGATGTACTAGAAAAGTTCCATTCTATGTAATACTTCTTTCATTTTTATTATTTAAATCGATAAATTAATTAATTTGAAAGAAACTCAAAACAAAACCATTTGTGTTACTAACGAGCAGGCAGTATATTAATTCAAAAAATAAGTATATTTGTTTCTATTCTCTTGAAATGTATAAAATAAAACTAAATTAGTAGTTTTGTGTTATTTTATTAGGGTTTCAAAAGAAATGATATTCTGATATTTAATACTTTATTTAAAAAACATGTTTTGAAGTGGTTCAAGAGAGGTGGTACAAAATTACAGTTTGTTTTGCGTTTACTGATTCTTTTCTTCTTTTTTTTCTGGTCAGAAGAACTACTAAAACAAAATATATAATTTTAGGTCCAAAATATTAAAATCAATATTTTTATTAAATAAATTACAGACATCTCCTATGCTGGCCTGTTAAGCATAGAAATCGTGTCTACATTTCGCACATTTGCGGCGTCATAATGTCTACACACTTGGCGTATAACGCGTACATGACCTACCTGTTCTGGCTTATCTAATAATAATACTGCTTTTAGCAAACATTAAATTCAATTTTCAGTAAAATATTCAAATTTTCTGACATAATAAATTTTACTAAATGACGAATATCTCGAGACAATGACTTGTCAGATACGACTTCTATGCTTAACAGGACAGTATAATCTGTGACTAATGATTTCTGTAAAAAACATTCCCCGATAGTAGTAACTTGCCTTTCTTCAAATGTAATACGTATACACTTGATTACCAATGATCAATTATTGTGTTAAAATTTTAACACACTTGTCCCAAAACTTAGAAAATCTTTTTATTGTCATCTTGGCTGTAGAGATTCTTTAGGTATGGGACATTAATTAAATAAATTTGAGAGTCTCGATCTAGCCTACGTCCTTGCTTTTAGTATCTCATCAAACATGCCATTGCGTAATTTGAATTGAATAAATTGGAGCGTTTGTGAACAATAAGATTTTGAGTATAATTAAAAAAACAAAAAACTGATGTACACACATACTGAACAATCATTAAGTGTCGGTATGAAAAAGGGTTCAGAGTTAAGCAAATCGACTAGGACATTTAAATACACTTGGTGACCAATTTCTATATCGACCCCCGAAAATACTGACGTTCTCTATAACGGGATATTATCAGAATGCGGAGTTGGATTGATTCGAATACGTGGGCTGCTGGAAAATTTTCTGGAATTTAGTAGGTCTAGAATTGTTAGCGTTTATCAACTGTCATATTTGAAAAATTTGACGTTTTTCGCCTATAATTCTATTGACAGTTCCTATCCAAGTGAACTAGTTTTGTCTGTACAGCATTTGAGAAAATGTAATTTTGTGTAAACATGGAAATCTCGCGTGAAAATTTTCGTGCCATGATTTTTTACGATTTCAAATGTGATCTAACGCCGAAACAATGCCTCGATCGGCTTCATTTGGCTTTTGGAGATGAAGCACCATCAAAGAGCAGTGTTTATAATTGGTTTGCCGAATTCCAGCGTAGACGTACCTCTCTCAGTGACGAATTTCGTGAAGGTCGTCCATCAACATCTGTTGTTGCCACTAATGTAGATGCTGTTCGTGAATTGCTTGAGCGAGATCGACATGTGACTTACCGTGAGAATCAAGCATCCTTACGCATTGACATGAAAGCTATACACCAGATTTTGCATGATCATTTAAACGTACGAAAGCTTTGCAGTCGTTGGATCCCACACAATTTAACAGAAGCGCAAAAGCAGGGTCGTGTCAAATGGTGCGAAGAAATGCTCAAGAAATTCAATGGAGGTCGTTCAAATTTAGTCAATGTTACTGGTGACGAAACGTGGATCTATTCGTACGAGCCAGAAAGTAAACAATAATCTACCGTTTGGGTATTTCAAAATGAACCAAACCCAACAAAAGTTGTCCGTTCACGCAGTGCTGCGAAGCAAATGATTGCTTGTTTTTTTGGTTCAACTGGACATGTAGCAACCGTGGCTTCAGAGGATCGAAAAACCGTGAATGCTGATTGATATACTATAATTTGTTTGCCGGGAGTCATCGATCAAATAAGAAGAAACAATCGAAATCGACGAATTATTCTCCATCATGACAACGCCAGCTCTCACTCAACCCTTCAAAATGTTGAATTAATGACTCCTTGTCCGTATTCACCTGATTTATCACCTAATGATTTCTTTTTGTTCCCAAATATCAAAAATAAAATGCGTGGTGAGCGATTTTCGTCGGCTGAATCAGCGGTTGAAACATTTCGGCCACCGGTTTCTGAGGTACCATCTTTAGAGTGGAAAACGTGCTTTAGAAATTGGTTCAAGCGTATGCAAAAGTGTATTGACGTCAAAGGTGATACTTCGAAAACAATGATACCGTTTACCAAATTTGCGTTTTTTCTTATTGTTTCCAGAAACTTTTCCAGCAGCCCACGTATCGATAACTCTGAATATTTCATATGAACCGACGCGACGCCTCATATAGTTAATATCAGTTTGGATACGGCAAATAATTCGACAAAGTCGATACCTAATGCTTTAACGTTGATCAGAAGCAAGCAAGAGTGGAAAGACATATCGCCTTCAATCACTGCTCGTGTTGAATAATATGGTGACTTCTTGAAACGTGCATGAAACTGGGGGAGTACATTTCTGTGACCTAGAAAGCAAGCAGCAATCGTTTTTTCTTCGACTGTGACTGTTGCAACTGGCGCTTTGAAATCTTCTTCGATTGTCTGAATTTCTATGATATCTTTCTTGGCAGCTCTCTTAACTTACTTGTGTTCTGTGGCAACTTTAGTTGTCTTAACATCTTGCAGCTCGTGATTACTGGGCTTAGCCTTTTTTGGTTTCTTTTCTTTTGACTCTAGCAGTGGCAGTTCTTCTGTGTCGGGTCTAACTTTCTTTAATTTAGATTTAGAGGTTTGCATTGTGCTTGTAATTTCTTTTCTATCTATCGGCAATATACTTCGATTTCTTCGACACCTTCTTTCCAATAGGGATTGTAAATTTACCGACGTTTTCAATTGCCGGTAATTCGGTAAAATTGTCAATCAAAACCGGTTTATCGGTAAATTACCGGTAAATGTTAATATTAAATATAGGCACATTCACGGAGAGTGGCCTACGAGAATATATTAGAAACAACGCCTTGCAGGTCGCTGAAAATTTTTACATTGTTACAATTAAAGACCGGACCATTAGGTCGTAAAAAAGTCGAAAAAGGTGTATACCTAATTTAGATTACTTAAATATAAAATTAGGTTTTTAGTTTCTCAGAGTAGGTACTTAGAAAGGTCCAATAAAGTTTAATGAAACATTAAAATTAAAGTCGTCTTCCAGAATTTTGTACAAAATGATGAAAACCACTTCAATTTTAATGTTGCACACAAATCTAGATGATGGCTTTAATTTTAATATGTTATTTAACTTTACTGCACCTCATTAAGTATCTAATATGAAAAAATAAAATTCCAATGTCATAATTAAATCACTTAAATTAGATAGAGATATTTCTTTGATATTTAATAATATAAAATCATTTGTTTGGTACTTTTGGCCCTACCGGAAGTTGGTATTATTCTTATTTTAATAGAATACCACAAATATGATTACATTTTTGAATTCATCATTTAATTCTACATCTTCTTGTATTTCCATATAATGAATTGTTTTAATTTCTCTTTTCCTAAAACTTTTGGCAATTATAATGATTACAGTAAACTGGCATATTTCATAAACAAAAAAAAATAGAAAATTACTTTTCTCTGTTAGATCACAAAGATGAAGCAATACGTTTCTGATAAAAGATAGGAGTAAACAATATAGTTTATAGAATGCTCACAGGAAATCCATAAATTGATAGTTTTCAACAGTTACTAATTAGCAACCAGTAACTTTTCTGTGCCGTCTAATGCAAAATACAATTTCCTTTGGATTTTGTATAGTGTAATGTTTATTTCTAATGGTTTTCAAGATACTAACTTGTCGCCGCATCTTGTATTTTATACTTGAGCAGGAAAGCGGAAATCTAACGTTTCAGATGTCGAAATTACTGTTTTCGGTAAAATCTCCAAATAACATGAAATCTAGGTTAGTTGCGATGCAAGTATAACGCTACCTATGTACTTCAAAAATTGGAAAATTACCGGTAAAATTTGAAAAAGATTTTTGGAGATTTTTCCGGTAAATCGGTAAACCGGTTTGTCAGTATTACAATCCCTACTTTCTAATTACCTTTTTGAGTTTCTTCAGGAATTATTTTTTTTCTTCGGCTGTGACTCTTGGGATTGATGCTTCGTTAAATTCTCCGAGTGTCTGCATTTTTGTTGTCTCCTCATTTGGTCCCACACGTTTCTTGATTCCATTTTTTTTGCTTGGTTTACCTATCTCTGTGACGAATTCGAGGGTTTTTCATCCCTTTTGGTTATTCAAATTTGGCAGTTTAAGACTCGATAGTGTGGTTTGCGATTCTCCGGAACTTTTAGTTTTGTTTTTTAAATCTTTATTTAATTATGTTTGCTTAGTTTTCTTTTTAATGAGAGGCTTTTTATTTTTCGAAATGGGCCTTTCAAATTCTGGCATATCGATAAACTCAATTTCTCTACTTGGTTTTAGTTTTTTCAATATCGTACGGTTTAAATGGTTTTCTTTTTGAGATGGCTTGCGGTTTCTCTTCTTTCAAAGTTTTTTCTAAATAATTTCTTCGTCGGTAGTGTTTTATCTCTTTCTTGACAAATATAAGTTTTGGAGGATTTATTTTCTGTATCTCAAATGGTAGTCTTTTTATTCTAAGGCCCTATGTAATCGAATCCTGCGCGCTGCACTTCGTGAATTTTAGTATCAACAGTGATATTAGCACCTGTACAAGTCACTTGTACAAATCTTATGGAAAAAAAATTAGAGAAAGAGAATTTCGATTTGAATTTATAGAAAGATGAATTAAACAAACTATAATAATAATTGTTCATCAGTTACATAATTACTTTTGATGTGACTTCTCTAACCTCCAGGATAGTGATTATCTTTTGTATAGTAGTATAGCACGTTTTAAAGGCGTTCAAGTCATAGATTTTTACTAAAACCCAAAACGTGATAACTTTTTACTGAAAATAGAAAGCATAATTTAAATATTCAATTAAGTAAGAGGAGTGTTGTATTCTATCTAATATAGATGAAGTTGAAGTTTCTTACAAGCGAAAGTTTAATTACTCTAACTAAACAGATCATTAGAGACTATTTCGCTATTTTTCTTTGATCATCCGGTATTATATAACAAAAAGTTTTAAAAATACGTTAACCAATGCTTAAAAGCTCTAAAAAGATCATAGCGACTATTTTGCTATTTTTCTTTGGTCATCCGGTATTATATAACAAGTTTTAAAAATACGTACGCTTAATCGCTCTTTGTTTTTTGTGTTGATTTTTTTAATCAAAACTAACGCTTCTATTATTTGAGAGAAAATAAGGCGAGTGAAGGTAACCAACCACCTACAATGATGAATAACGGATACCAATTTAAGCAAACCTAAACAAACGATAATTATAACTTCAAATAAACTAACACCTAATAATTTCTAACCTTCGTGCCTGGTTATTAATTTTTTTTATAGTTAATTGAGGCCGAAGTAAGTAACGAAACTTAATCAAAATGATTCCGTTGACATAAAATTTGAATTTCCGCTGGCAACCTAGCTATTAAATTATTACATAGTTGTTCTAAAGAGCCAAGACCTATTGAAGACGGAGGGATACGATAATTTTAATGAAAATGTTAAAAATCATGGCCGACTATTATAATCACTATGCAATTAATTTTAATTGGATGATAGATGAGCATGGCTACTTCATGGTAACTCGTAAGCGGTTATTATTTTGATAAAGCAAGAAATGTTCTTAAATATTATTACTCGCTGGAAGCCTAGAGCATTGAAAGGAAAGCAATGAAAGAATAATGGCCTGCTCGCAGTTACCGCAGAACTTCAGGACTTTTTATTCTTGATACATTTCGAAGCTTATCCACAAAGTGAGGTCTTTAAGAAAATAATTTCTGTTGTTTTATTTTTTAATTTATCGTGCATTCATTGTTCGATTAAATTTTATAGATTTAATAATATTCTTCTCCGTCATTTTTTAGAAGAAATTATGAGATCATATAATTTTTCTTGAGATGAGTAATTTCAAGTGTCACGGTGTCGTAAGAATTCTAATAAAATAAGATTATTAATGTTTTATATAAAATGAGTCAACTTTTCAGAATAAAAAAAGCTTATGTAAAAAGTTGACGAAATGGCTACACGTGTTGAGAGAAAAAGTTAAAACGCGGTGAACAGCAAATAGTTAATGGTTATAAACTTTTGATAAACATGCAATTTCGTACATTGCCTGCAAAAATTAACCATGTAAAACCAGTTCTCGTTTCGTTTTAATGCATAAATCTCTTGTTGTTGAAAACGAAATTGCTGCTGTAAACAACTTAATCACTTCTTACTCTATTCTTTAAATTTATATCTACATGTATAAGATAATTCCTGCTTACAAGTTAGATTTCAGAAAAAAATCTGCAATTTATTTCAATTTTAAAAACAAAATCAACATGGATTTAATGAGTATAAAAAATTTGACTCTTTTTTCCAACAAAACAAGGGAAGGTAAACGAAAAATATTTTTTAGTAATAAAGTAATAATAATAATAATAAAATATAATTCAATGGAGTGATTCTTTATTGTAGCGAAAAGCAAAGTTATTTTATTTTTATGCTACGTTACTAATCACTTTTTAACAACCACTAATCACAGTGAAAACAGATTCCCTTCTTTTTCATCTGACGTCTTAATGTTGCTTTGAACCACAATTCATTCTTCCCGTCGATAGAACACGTATTTCAGTAAGCCGTGTGGAGCAAATATTTTACCGCGAAATAAAATCTGAGACTATTTTTCAGGTAAATTAAAAAAAAATAATAAATTATATGTGTTACTTCTTATGGAATACCGGGTGTTTGAAAATTGCTAATACAAAAAAAAAATGGTGGTGATGGTGAGTTGAAGTCATCGGCAAAAAAAATTGTAATAAAAATCCTTTCGTTTTCGAGATAAAAATTACTAAAAATTTGGACAAAATTGTTGGTGCGCCACTGAGTTAAAGTAACAAGCTGTCACAAGAGTCGCAATTTGGCACATTATTATTACCGAAATAAAAAATAAAAAATATAATAAAAATTAAAAAGAAAATGGGTTTCTTGGATTTTTATGACACCCAGATGCCACAGTTTTTTTTTGTACTAGCAATTTCCAAACACCCTGTATAGAGGTCAAGTAAATTGTTACGATTCAACCCTAATTTGAAGATACGAACAATTTGATATAAAAGGAAATACTAATGACAGAAGAAGTCTGCTAAGCCGCTCTAACCACTGAGCTAATACGATTCCCAAGATTCGAGTATGTTAATCTACTAGAAATTAGAATTAAGTTGTTATTAAGTATGCACACAAGGATATGTTAGTGTTGATTTAATAATAATTTAATACAATATATCTGACAGAAACAATTGCATACTTGCATAGGCAATCTCATTTAATAACATAATAACTTAATTCTAATTTATATTAGATTAACGTACTCGACCCTCAGGGTGTCATCAGATTTGCGACTAAGGCCCAATTTTATAATTGCAGCTCAACTTTGAGCCGAGGTTTAAAACCTTAACGACGATTATTTCAACAATTGTTGTGAAGGATTTAAGCTTCGGCTCAAAGTTAAACCGTCATTGTAAAACTGGGCTTTAGCAATAGTGGCACTTCCTTGGCAACGTGGTTAGAAGCTGCAATCTAGGCAATATTCGGTAGTAACAGAATACAACGTTGTGCGACTTCGACAATACTCGGTAGTAGAGACATACCATATTGTAGCTTGCAACTCCGATTAGAATAACCTCCTCAGAGTTGTAATAGCTCAACGGTTAGAGTTGTTTGGCATGAATGCAGACGATATGGGTTCAAGTTCCGTTCATGTCAGATTTTTCTGCTTTTATATCTTTAATATTTCCCATTGTATTAAATTTATTTAGTCAACACTAACTGATCTTTATACGAGTATAATTGAAAGAGATGCGATTATTTTGAGAGATACTCTAATGTTAAAAAATTGAAGAGACCACTCAAAAAACAGTGTACGTAATATATGTTTTGAAACATACCAATTCTTTCTAAAATGATATCATAGGCAATACAGAGATATGCTACCACATCTTTTGCTTTAATTGAATTTCTATCATCCCGATTTGATTCAACAACCTGCACATACATACAGTGTCTATCAAAAAGTGTGCTACAAATGGGATTTTTTTTATTATCCACTTTTATAAAAATATATTGATACAGAACGCTTCTGCATTTCTTAAAATAAAATTGAAAAATGTTAGACGAAATTTATCTTGAACGGTATACAGCGTGGACACCGAGAAATAAAAACCGCTTAAGAGTAAAGTGCTCTTATTTAACAAGATACAGGAAAATGTCATATTCAGAATTAAAATTTGAGCAATTGAACAGAGCTCAAGGTTCACACCATATTTTGACCACCCTGTGAATTTTTCAATAATAACTAGGACTTGATTTGAAATCTTCAAATCTGAAAGTGTCGTAAGTACATTCTCTTAAATGAAAGGCCACCGAATTATTTTTTTTTCAAAAATTCGAAGATATCTCAAAAGCCGTTACATTTAAGTATACGGAAGCCTTAACAACTTTTGCTTGGAATAACATGTAGAATCAGAATCTGCAATAAAAAGTATAGCATTCCATTTAAAATAAGAAAGTTTATGGCGACTTCCGGTATAACCGGATGTGATATAAAAGTGAAAATATTTTATTCTGAAAGATCACTTCCTCCTAGGGCAGTGTGTTAATTTTCAGAAAGTTCGTATGTTTCTTTTTCCGAGAACTTTTAATAGGCCACACAACTTGGGAGACCCTGTGTGTATATTTGATTCTTTAGATTGACAGTTTTTTACTAAGTGACCTATGAACTTTTTTCCTGAGTTCAAACAATTGCATTCTTCTTGGTCTATATTCACTTCTTTTTTGATTTATCGCAAACCGTTTTAAGTTTATATTTCCGATTTTACGCTTAACTTCTAATTCTAAACAATGCATTGCACGAAAAAATGGATTTGTCATCAACGTTGAAACACATATTGAAATAAGGATTTTTCACCAGCTTGACCTGCGTGTGGGTAAGCTTTCATGCTTATTTAAAATATATTTTTGACCACTTTCAACAGTATTCAGATTCAAAAAAATTAAATAGATGGAATGATTTTTGGGAGCATTCACCTATCGGTCGGTCGTATTGAACAACATTTAATTTGGACTAGTTTGTTGAAATGCTATTACGTGAGGTGGTTCCTATGTAATTCGTCCCTAAATTCTCTAAAAAATCGATAACCGGACACTATGTGGCAAAAGAATTATATTCGACATTTCAAACTAATGTGTATGAAATTACTTGATTTTGCAAATATTGAAAGATATCTTTTTTTTTAGAGATGGTCTTGAGAAGTTGTTTTCTGTTGTTTCAGGTTATCTCCTGACACGCGTCGAAGGTAAAATCGGTTCACCAGAAAAGCCCCTGAGCGACTTGGGCCTCATTTCCTACAGATCTTATTGGAAAGATGTCCTTCTGAATTACTTGTGCAAAACAGCCGGGACACAGTTGTCGGTGAAAGACATCAGCCAGGAAATGGCCATACATTCATACGACATAGTGTCTACTCTGCAAGCCTTAGGAATGATGAAGTATTGGAAGGGTAAGCATATCATTTTACGCAAGCAAGACGTACTCGATGAGTACGTCGAGAGGGTGAAGAGAAGGGGCCCGTTACTTAAAGAAGTAGATCCCACTTGTTTGCGGTGGACACCTTTCGTGCCCCCTCAGGCTAACCCTACATAGAATAAATTGTACAAAATTGCATGGAGAAAAAACTGTGCGGTGCTCACGTAGCTTATAAATATTATTAAACCGTGATTAATCACTTTTTACATTGTACAGGTGTTCTAGAAGCAATATGTTGTTCTTTCACCATCCATTAGGCTCAATTAAATTGATATCTAGTGAAAGACTAACACATTGTTGCAGCATCTGTGTATGTTTTTAATGCATTTTGAGAAAGTGCAATTTTGTTTGTATTTATTATATTTTATGTAGGTATGCTTTTTTCTTCTTTTTGCTGTATGAGTATGATATTCATCGGTATTTTAAATGCTTTTATATGTAAGCGGAACTATTAAAGCACTGCTTTCATATGTATGAAGTAATCGTCCGTTATAGTTGCTCGTCTTCTGAATCGATTTGAATTATCAAAATTGTATAGAACTCCCAAATTATTTAAATTATTTAAATTTTATGGGGGGTCGCGCGTCGATTCAAAAACTCAGCAACAACAATTTTATGCGACAATCACTTACGATAAGCAATGGACGATTTTTTAATTTTATTTTTACTAACTTTATTATTATTTTTTACTTACATACATAAATACGAAAGTAAATACCGTGTATTAAACTTTTTATGTATTATATTAATATACGTTTTAAGTATACGTCTTTTTATTTGTGAAACCTTTCATTGCTTAAAATAACTTTCGGTTTTCACTATCGCCGAGTGAAATTATTTGCTTAATATCGAATTCGAGTCGGTGACATGCAATTCGATATTGTTTATTTAAGCGTTTATTTGCAGATACGGGCAATAGACAGTTCGATTTGGTGGGTTTTTCGCTGGTTTTCCTAGAAAGCACTGAAATATAGGGCGAGACATCGGAACTCACGAATTTTAATTTAGCGGCAAATAATGTCACACGAAAATTGGTATTTTGTTACTCGGTAGACTAATTCACATGTCAACCGTTAATTCTAATTTCAGTACAAAAAATATTGAATATGTTGTAATAAATTACATGACAAAATGTCACAGTTTATGTGACACAGATACAGGATATCCCAAACGTATTTACTTAGACGAGAAGCAAGAGCAATACAATTTGAATTAAAAGTTATTCAGTTTGTATTTCAATATGATTTTCCGAATCCATTTGTGAATCTTTATAATATCACATTTTTAAAGGCAACGTAATTTTGTTCTACAATTATTTAGAAACTAATAAGTTACCACCTCGGCGGCTTGTCGGATACGCTTCTATTGCTTGTTTAAATCTGTACAAATCAATTGAATACAGAAAACTTAAAATAAAACGTTTCATTAATAATGTATTTATTCTTAACTTGTTGCGGCGTTTCAAGTACTCTTAAGAAAGCAAATTGCAATTTAATGCAAGGTTTGATTAAAAGTAAATTAATAATTAATGCTATTAGTTTTTCAAAAGAATATAAAATCTCATTTCATTTCAATTTTCGTAAATTCCAGAATATAAACGAAGAAAATTTTGTTCTATGTTGTTTTAAAAATAATGATATACCTAACATCATTTCCACAACGTAATTTATAAAAAGTTTCGTTCTCTGTAAGTCTAGGTATATTCTGTTTTCCATCTTGTAATTGGGAATTTTCTGTTCTTCAACTATTATAAATGTGTATTGTAATCTACAGGGTGGGCCAACAGTGCGTGGGCGGAAGATTGTGACTTTACTACTGAAAATTTTTGAAATCTGCGTCCGCAATAACATACATATCGGTTAGATGCATAATCTAAAATGATTTAGACTTTTACAGAGTATTCCGTAAGAGTATGACGATCCTAACATTTTTTTTTAATGGAACACCCTATATTTATTACACTATTAGATGCCTCATTATCAGTGTACGAAAATAATAGGTTTCATTGACCTAAAGTTTATCGTTTTCGAGATATTGACAATTTACTCGTAAAAAATGGCAAAATTTGTTGCTCCATAAATTAGTTATTTTTAAATATTTTGCTTTGAATTTTGGTGGATATATTATTTAAGTATTAGGGAACAGAAATGTATGATTAACTCGAATTTTTCCCGAGTACTTTACACAGGGTGATTCACAACGCAAATTACCATTTTTCTAAAAAAAAATTAAATGGAACGCCCTGTATATGAACACATAGTTTAAAACATCCCTTACTAAGATTTCCAATAATATAAGACTTTTTACGTATAGCTCATAAATTTTGAACGTAGAAAGTTTTTAAATTTGTATCTTTAAAATCTCAAGTTATTGTAATTTAATAAATAAAATTGGATTTTGTTTTGTTTCTAATGCGCGTACATTTGGTAATAACATTGTTAATAACCTTGATAATAATAACAGTAGATGTATTTTAATGTCTGAACCAACATTTAGAACACACCGATTTTTATAATTAAAAAAACTATTAAATTGAACTAAATTTAATTTCTTTATAATCATATCATTGTTCAATTGTTTTGCATTGTATTCATATATACAAAATACCACAAAAGCAATAACATAAATCTTAGTTAACAAAAGAAAAACTAGATTTAACAAACATGCTCAAAATGTAATCCAATTTATATTCATACATTTTTAATTCGGTGATTAAAAAATATATTAAAATTTATTAATAGTACAGATATAATTCATATAAATGCAATTTTAAATAATTATATTTCATGATCTCCACGACCATAGGAGATTCACTAAACCCATTTATATTTTGGCGCAAAATAGTGAAATCAGAAGTTCGGGTAGCCACTCAAAATTCTTCCGCATTTTATTTATTGAATTAACTACTTAGTTAAATCATTTTCTAGTGTCATTTTGTAATATGATGGTACTTCATCATGCTTAAACCACATATTTTAATCGCTATTTCGGGGAACGCTCATCAAAAATTACAAGGAATAATTCTAAATTAGAAAGATAAGGTAAGAATCGTCTCACAAAATACAAACCGATATTAAAACATGGCTAGAGTGATAACACATGAATGCATTTTTTAAAAGACCGTTAGTTGTGTGAAAAATTTCTACAACACCATATTGTAAATTCTGTTTGCTAGGAATTTCTTTATTCCTAATAAACAGAATGGAAAGTTTTTAATGCAATAAAACAGGTTACTGGATTTTAAATGCTTATTAAAATACAACAGAATATCCAACGTCATTACAAGTTGAAAATTTACGCCAGTAGAAATACAAAAAAAATCAATTTTGTTTATTAAATTACAATTATAACTAAGATTTTAAATATATATATATTTAAAAAATTTCTACGTTCAAAGTTTATGAGCTATACGTAAAAAGTCTTATATTATTGGAATCCTTAATAAGAGATCCTTTGAATCCATTTTTTTTTTTTTTTTTAGAAAAATGATAATTTGTGTTGTGAATCACCCTGTGTAAAGTACCCGGAAAAAACTCGAGTTGATCATACATTTCTGTTTTCTAATAGTTAGATAATGTATCCACCAAAATTCAAAGCAAAATATTTAAAAATAACTAATTTATAGAGTAACAAATTTTGCCATTTTTTACGGGTAAATTGTCAATATCTCGAAAACGATAAACTTTAGGTCAGTGAAACCTTATATTATTTTCGTCCACTGATAATGAGGCAACTAATAGTGTAATAATATATAAGGTGTTCCATTACAAAAAAAAAACATATGTTAGGGTCGTCATACTCTTACGGAACACTCTGTATAAGTCTAAATAATTTTAGATTATGCATCTAACCGATATGTATGTTATTGCGCACACAGATTTCAAAAATTTTCTATAGTAACGCCACAATCTTCCGCCAACGCACTGTTGGCCCACCCTGTATACTCTGTTTCCCGTCTTATAATTGAGAATTTTCTGTTTGTCTTTAACTGTTATAATAAAAGGAGGGAATAGTATCTGAACGCATCCAATGTGTTCAATTTTAAATTTATTTGATACACAATACTGGCAAGAGAATCTAAAACTGTAAAAAATATAAAGTATGTGTCATTTACAAAATAAAGTAGCATAATGCCCTTATTGCCCTTATTTATTGAATCACACTGTATATTTTAGGTTGTCTGAAATGTTTTGTTTTGTAAATTGACGAATTTTATTTCAAAAATGTTTTTGTAGTTTTTATTTAATTTTTAAAATTATAAACGATTCGTAATGATTACTTCGTGGACGTGCAGCAAGAAGTACCAAATTTGTAGTTTGCCGCTTTTGGCTTTTTATTATTATTAGACACAAAAAATCAGATTATTAAGTTTAAATATTGTATAGGTTTCCGGAGAACCGCGTTGACAGGGGTACGTTCAAAAATTAACACCCCGGTGTGACGTGCGGTTGGGCGAGGTGTGATGATGTTTCACAGTGGAGTGCACACGAGACTGCGTTTGTTATGAACGCAAAAGGAACAAGTAATGTGAACATGTGATATTTTAGGGACGGCAAATGTTTTATTGAAGCAAGCACTTTCTTGGCCGTTGAAAATTACTGCATAAAACATGAATAATTTGTAAAATTTGAAGATGCATTTAACGTTTGGTATATAAATTTTATAACTGTTTTTTTTTTTTCAAAATTATAGAAACATTAGAAAGATTGGCATATTTTTTTTTTTAAATGTAAATGCGTTTGAACATTTCCTGCTTTTAAAATCGACTTCGGCAATTATCATGACAATGACAATTTTTTTTCACATTGCCCATGACGGTAAATTTTACCCCTGGCGCGACCGAGGAGCGCAGAGTGCACTCAAGGGGTGCGCCCAAAATTTTTGAACACTCGGGAGATCTCTTAATTCATTTTTGAACGGTTGAGTTTCGCCCAAGTAGGACTCTTACACCAGGATGTGCTATTTCTGAACGCACCCCAGTCTTCTACTATCTACGTTCCGTCTTTCTTGTAAAATACTTCTTCCAGGTGTTGGTAATAGTTACCACTGCACAGTAGCAGCGGGGAACGTCCTCTGAAGATGTCTTTTCCAAGAAAGACGAAACGTCATTAATAGACTGAAAAACGTGACTTTCCGGAAACTTGTGAAGAAAGATAATATATTTTGTTTTTCTTTCAATTTCAACAGTCTCTTGTCGATAAATATTAAGTCAAAGGCAAACAGAAACGGTTTCCTTCAAAAAATATTCGTAGGGTATTTGGAAAAGGCGTTGTTACTTTTTGCTTAAATGTTAATTTATATTCACAACATAAAATAGTAATACCGGCAAGACATAAAATGATGCATACCTTTTTAAAACGGCACCTCAAGTCACATTTTATATAAACTTTTATGCTTAGTTTTCCACACTAAATTTGTATTCAAACTCACAGAATACTTTTACCGAATACCCTGTATATATCAAAAAACGTTTCGTTGCCTGGGTTTAGTTTACAAACAAATATCGCGTCAATTTTTTGAACATTTTCTAAAGGTGTCCGGATTAATAAAATCATTACAAATCGCTTCGTAAATTTCCACGGTCAAGAAGTCGCTCAAACATAAAGTTACAATTCACTGAGAGGTTGCAAATGCCAAGAAAATGTAACCATTATTTCTATGCTAAAATAATTTACGAGTATGAAAAGTCTTTCCAAGAAAAGAAAATACGCATTTTAAAATAACATTTTTAAGAAAAGTAATAATGGAAGATTTATTTTTCACGCTTTAAATAATGTCGAACCTATAATTAGAAATTCGACTGGATTGGAATGACTTGCAGGAAAATGATGAAAATATTTCAATAGGCGTCCTAAAAGCTCTCGAAATGAACTATATTTTCCAAAATAAAATATTTTTAGAAATGAAATTTAATATGTAGCTCAATTTATTCAAATATATCCTCTTCACTTCTTTTATTTCATATATTGAAATCTTGAAGTGCCTTAAGTCACTAAAAACGCTGTCGGTTTGAAGTAGTTTATTAATAAAAGTCGTTACGATGACATGTTTCGGTCAAAAGACCATTTTCCAATCTACAAAAAAGAGTGAAATTAAAGCTTAAAATAGTAGATCATTAACAAAACAAAGACAAACCTTGGTAAAAGTCAAAATAACGATTAAAGTATACAATAACAAAGATTAAAATTGAACGAGTAACAAATAACGTAAAAATTAAAAGCAGCAAAAAGCTAAATCAAACCAACCAACTAAAAAATTTTTTTTTATAAAAGACAAAAAAGACCGTAGTCTAAAAATTAAATATACAGCAAAACATAATTTAAGACCAAAAAGTGAATTAGTAAAAAAAGGGGGGGGGGAGGGTTAGGAGATATTCCAGTTTATGGATTTGAAGAAATTAAATTGAGGGAAGATAATCTGATCGTTCAGTAAGGTGACGTCTCTATCGTTCTTAGCCAAAAATATTTCTGAAGCTTCAGCAATCTTAAGTTGAAGACCTTTAGGGAGTTGATGAAGTAATTTTATAGAGGAGTTGATATCTAAAGAATGACCAGAATCTAAAAGTTGGTTAGCATTATTAGAATCAGTTTTTCCCAGCCGGGCAAAAGCTAAATGTTCTTTAACGCGGGTAGATAAATTACGACCTGTTTAGCCAATGTAAGTAGCAGTACAATGGGGTTACATACACGAAATAGAGTAAACACCACTTTTGCTCATAAAATGTGTCTCATCTTTGGAGTTTGAGATATCAGATATAAGGTTGTAATCATTTGAAAAAGTGATCTTTACATCTTCTAATTGTTTCAAAATTTGTCTGAGTTTTTCTGAGACGGTACCTAAGTAAGGTAATAAGTGAAATTGGGGGTAGAAGTCAAAGTGACTTCAGACTAGGAAAAACTGCTTTATTGATAAGTTTATTTTTAATATTATAAAACAAATTAGAGATAACCTGTATAGGAAAATTATTATTATAAGCAATTTTACAAATTATTTTGATTTCATTAGTAAAGGCCAAAAAACTCATTGGTATAGAAAAAGCTCTATGAAAAAAAGCGGAGAAAGCAGACAATTTGTGTTGATAGGAATGATTAGAATTAAAATTGATAATAGCATCAGTGTTAGTAGGTTTACGAAAAATTTTGAATTTCAGGGATGAATTGAGTCTATGTATATTTATTTACATCTAAGTAATTGATGCTATGATCTTTTTCTATTTCAAGGGTGAATTTAATATTGTTGTTAAAAGTATTGAAAAGTTCGAGGAGATTGTTAGCGCAAGTGGCGACACCCTCCAAAACAATCAAAATATCATCAATGTAACGGGCATAAAATTTTATATTTTTAACAAGGGGGTGGTTAGAGCGGAAGAACTTAGACTCAAGAGTGTTCATAAGTATATGTTAAGGATGTTCACTTCAGGCTTCACATCAACATCCAGTAGCCTTGATGTATATTTAATGATAGTAATCAATCATTCAGTTGTTAAAAAATAATAAAAATAATATATATGCTTTTGTCATATTCCAAGTTCAAATACAGTTTATTGTGTCTGCCTGTGTATTACTACTTCTGGAGATCCAGCACCTTTGAACAGGTTATGGGCCCAGATAGTGCTCATTAGTTTACCAGAAGAAGTTCCGTAAGAAAACCAGTAGACGCAAATCAGACAGCAAAAATTAGAATGGCTGCATCAAGTATGGTTCGAATTGAATCTCTCTCAAAAGATAATTTTGATACGTGGAAGATCCACATGAAAGCTCTTTTGGTGAGAAATCGCACGTGGGGTTACGTGGCTGGAACCAAAGTCAAACCCGAAACGGTGGAGGGAAATGCCGCTTCAGTTGCTGCTACTGCTGAATGGGAAGAAAAAGACAATGAAGCAATGTCTGACATTATTTTGGCGATTCAACCCTCCGAGTTAAAACAAATCAAAGACTGTATTACTTCGCGCGAATTATGGCTAAGATTAGAGTCGATTTACCAATCGAAGGGGCCAGCGCGTAAAGCTACACTTTTGAAGCAGATCGTACTTCAACGGATGAATGAAGGCGAGGATGTGCGTAATCATCTGAGAAAATTTTTTGATGCCGTCGATAAATTGAACGACATGGATGTGACCATTAACGACGATTTGCTGTCAATACTGTTATTATACAGTTTGCCTGTCAGTTTCGAATACTTCAGGTGCGCTATCGAATCTAGAGATGATTTACCGAAGCCTGACGTACTGCGAATCAAAATCGTAGAGGAAAGCGATGCAAGAAACTGTGACAGACGTAATGCAGTTCAAAATGCCATGACTGCAGAGAAGAAAAATTGGATCAAAAACAAGTCCAAAAGTGAATGAAATTTTCCCAATAAATCAGAAAAAGGGGAAAAGGATAAGCAGTTCATGTTTAGATGCTATCGTTGCAAGAAAATGGGACACAAAGCAAACAATTGTCCAGTGAATTATAAGAAGAGTCAAGACAAGGCAAATAAGGTTGAAGAAAATGGTTCTTTATACATAACGGCCGAATCAGCTTCTTGTGAATTCACGCGTGCAGCTTATCAAGATAGTGATAAGACATGGTGCCTCGATAGTGGTTGTACATCGCATATGTGCAAAAACTTTGACGTGTTTTCAACTGTGAAATCCGACATATCTGACACTTTAAAATTGGCAAACAATTCTACGACGGAAATATGTGCAAAAGGTGTTGTAAAGATCACCACGAATGCTTATGGTCGTGACAGAACATTCAGTTTGCGTGACACTTTGTACGTGCCTGATCTACGAACGAATCTTCTATCTGTCAGTAAGATTGTAGACAAGGGTTATCACGTAGTGTTTGATAATACTTCAGCACGAGTTTTGGACACGAATGGCAAGGCGATAGTCGTAGCAAAACGAGTGGATGGGCTGTATTATGTGAAAGAGTCACATACCACTGAAGATGGAAAAATTGCTCGGACCGAAAATAATCGCAAAGGATCCATCATGGACTGGCATATTCGACTAGGACACTTAAATTTCAAGGATCTTCGCGAAGCCCTGAAGAAAGGAGCTCTGCGAGGAATAGAAATTACAGATCCCGACGTTGAAGTTGAATGTGAGATTTGTCTCCAGGGAAAAATGACAAGAACCCCCTTCCCGAAACGGTCAGAAAAAAAACGAAGCCCGGAGAATTGATTCATACTGACGTCTGCGGTCCTATGAGAGTCTGTTCAAATGGAAATGCGCGTTATTTTGTCACTTTTATTGATGATACAAGTAGATGGTGCGTAGTTCGATTCGTCCATCGAAAAAGCGAAATTTTTAAGGAATTTCAAGATTTTAAGAAACTTGTGGAATCACAGAAGGTCAGAGTAAAATTCTTACAGTCTGATAATGGCACTGAATACATAAATTCACAATTCGATGCTTTGCTAAAAGATGCTGGTATTCAGCGTCGCCTGACGGTTCCGAATAACCCGGAGCAAAATGGAGTAGCGGAACGAATGAATCGCACTCTCGTCGAGATGGCTAGATGTCTTATGATACAATCACATCTTCCTTCTTCTTTTTGGGCAGAGGCTGTATCTACAGCAAATTACATTAGAAATCGTTGTCCGACAAGCAAGTTAAATGGACGAACTCCTCATGAAATCTGGCTTGGAAGTGTTCCTGATATTAGCGAATTCAAAGAATTCGGGTGCAGAGTCTACTGTTTGGACCGATCAAAGAATCAAGGAAAATTCGACCCCCGTTGTAAGGAAGGAATTTTTCTTGGTTATGCACAACACTCTAAAGGGTTCAGAGTGTGGATACCTAAGGAACGAAAAGTAGAAATCTCTCGCGATGTTAGATTTCTGAAGTCAGATCGAAAAATAGAAGAGCACGATTATGAAGATTTTTGCCCAAGTCATTTAAACAAAGAGTCCCAGGGTACCATCGACGTCGACATGATTCAGAAAACGATGGACGGTGAAGACATGGAAGAAAATGAAGAAGAAGAGAATGAAGAAGAAGAGTCCGACGAACGATATCCCAGACGTGCTCCAGGCAGGCCTCGAATCATTCGCACAGGATTACGAGGTAGGCCGCGAAAAGTATACCAAGAGTATGCGGAAAAGGCTGATTTTGCTTTCATGGCAGAAATTCCTGTCAAATCAGCATTTTCTGGACCAAATAAAGAAGAATGGATAGCTGCTACTGCAGATGAATTTGTTTCTATTCTAAAAAACAAAACATGGGACATAGTCGACCGTCCGAATGATAAAGCGACGATCGGCAGTCGATTAGTACTTCGAAACAAGTACGGGGCAGACGGTAACATTACAAGAAGGAAGGCTAGAGTCGTTGCTAAGGGTTTTTCTCAAAGACCTGGTGTGGAATACAAGAAACTTACGCACCGGTAGCACGATTGAGCTCAATACGTCTCGCTGTTGCTATGGCCGCTCATTATGACATGCACATCCGACAATTTGATGTGACGACTGCATATTTGAACGGAGTAGTTGAGGAAGAAATATACATGGAATTACCAAGTCATACTAAAGAAGTCCTCGAACTCATAGTTCAGGAAAGGCGTGCATCAGCTGAAGTTATAGCAGAAGCCAAAAAGATGCTGGGAAAATTGACCGAAAATAGCGTGTGCCGAATTAGAAAATCTTTGTATGGATTGAAGCAGGCTGGTCGCTGTTGGTATCAGCGCCTGAATAGTGAGCTGTTGAAATTGAATGTCAAGCCGACAACCAACGATCCATGCGTATACGTGAAGAAAACCGAAAATGATCTACTTTTGATCATCATTTACGTCGACGACATATTGATTATGTCCCGCAACTTAAAAGAAATCGACAAAGTTTACAACTGTTTGCAAAAATCGTTTGAAATCAAAAGTTTGGGTGAAGTCACGTATTGTCTTGGAATAGAATTTTCTCGAAACGAATCCGGCATAACTTTAACGCAAAAAGGATATATTACAGACATTTTAAATCGTTTTCAGATGGCTGATTGCAAGGCTATTGCTACACCGATTGAGAGTGGAACAAGATTATCAAAGTCTGATACTTAGTCCAAGGACGATGGTGAAAAACCTCCCTACAGAGAGCTAGTAGGCGCTCTCATGTATTTATCGGTTGCCACACGCCCTGACATTACACATGCCGCAAGTATGTTAAGTCAATTCAATGACTGTTTCAGTAAAGAACACTGGCATGCTGCCAAGAGAGTCCTGAGATATCTGAAGGGCACCTTAGATGTGGGAATTACTTTCAGAAAAGGCACCAATACTCTCACTGGGTACGTGGATGCTGATTGGGCCGCGTGTATTGATGATCGAAGGTCATACACTGGATTTGGCTTCACAATGAATGGAGGTGCGATTTCTTGGAAGTCCAGGAAGCAGCGAACTGTGGCAATGTCATCAACAGAAGCCGAATATATGGCACTAAGCGAAGCTTCAAAAGAAGCAATGTACTTAAGACGATTGGCAAAGGAGATGGGAATCAATGACGTATCAACAGTACAACTTCGTAACGACAACATTGGAGCTCAAAAACTTGCTGAAAATCCCACATTTCACTCCCGAACCAAGCATATTCATGTACGTCATCATTTTGTACGAGAAGCTCTTTCATCTGGAGAGATTCGACTAAATTACTTGCCAACAGACAAAATGCCAGCAGATGTATTAACGAAAGGACTACCTAAAGCAAAACACTGGGAATGCCTGATAAATCTAGGTGTCACCAGATTAGAGAAGTAAATTACTTCGAGTCTGTCCAGCCTTCGAGAGGGGGTGTTAAGGATGTTCACTTCAGGCTGCACATCAACATCCAGTAGCCTTGATGTATATTTAATGATAGTAATCAATCATTCAGTTGTTAAAAAATAATAAAAATAATATATATGCTTTTGTCATATTCCAAGTTCAAATACAGTTTATTGTGTCTGCCTGTGTATTACTACTTCTGGAGATCCAGCACCTTTGAACAGTATATTAGCAAGGAGTGGACTCAAGTTACAATCCATTGCCAGACCGTCAGGTTGGGAATAAAAATTATTGTTAAATTGGAAAAAATTCTGTTTTAACGTAATTTGAAGTAATTCGAAAATGCATTGTATATCATCGTATATTTTATTTCACATTAAAATGGTTAGAAGTAAAACAATATCTGCAAAAAGCGAGAGGAAAAATAATAATCTTTTGCTCACGTTAAAGTGGACCAAATTTGACATTTTAAGGGGAAATACCTACATTTAGATGAGTTAGACAAAAACTGACCTCGGTGTCTGGAGCTCAATTTTTATGACAAAATTAATCGTAAAAAAACACATTTCGATGTCTTAAACCGTTTACGGGCCATGATATATGCTGTATATTTTCACATTTTTGAAAAAAGAATAAAATTATCTTTCATAAAAGTTCTTGGTAAATTAATCCAAATCCAGAATACTATCTAAAATGGGACACCTGTACAGGGTGAATTAATTTCGATGTCTCTTACAGGCGTGTCCGTAACTGTAAGAGATAGAAAAAAACTATTGGCCAGGTCTCAATCCCTTTTTTGCAGATTAAGTCAATAGTGTAAACAAAAATTGGTCATTTTCTTTTGTTTTCAAGTTATAGGCAAAAATTGCCATATTCGACTTTTCGTTTTTCGGTTACATCTCGTTTATTTCTCTATTAAAAGACTGCTTGAACTTTATTACGACACTTTTTCGTATACAATTCAATGGTGTAGTTGATTTTTTAATATATACTTAAATTTTCGAGATATAACAAAGTGATATTTTTTTAAATAGAAATCATAGTAGGCGATGCCCTTATTAAATAGAGATTTTTTCTGTTTTCAAAAATATATACTTTGTTGGGTTTATTTCTTATAATTAACAAGGAAAACTGCCAATTTTGTTATTATCTTTGCGTAAATATCCTAGTCTCAGTAGACTGGGTTCAATATGGTGCCGATTTTTTGTTTTATTAAATTTTAACGGGCTTTCAAATATTTTCACAGTTTTGGCTGCATAAAGACATAATTTCCTATTCGCGTTAATTTACAAAATTCCGTTTTAACGTTTTGAACGACTGTTCGGACAAGAGCTCCTTTCTGACTTTCTATTGAAAATGAATTTATTATTTATCACGTTTCACAGAACATTTTAACAAGAATGTTTTAAACTACGTATTATTAAAACGTGTTATGACCGAAAATTTATAGAAAAACTGTTTTCATTCTTTAAACGTCAAAATTCCACGAACACTCAACGTCTCACTATCGGTTAAAAACTTCGTTAGGAAGAAACGTGGAACGTTCGTGCAATTTTCAGTGTCCGTTTAAAGATTGAAAACAATTTTTATATAATTTTTATCAGACAAGAAACGACTTCAATAATTTTTTTTTACATAATTGAAGTCTACTCTTGTCCGATGAAATGTGAGAGAAAATAGTTTTTAAACTATAAAAGTGACACTGTGCAATCCCAAGAACACAAATGTAAATAAACAAGTTATCAAGAGAAACGGAAAGGTAATATGATTTTAAACTAAAATACGAATTGTCCGGATAAACGTAAAGGTAATAATAACTAAATTAAAACTAAATTAAGGTTTCTTTTTCTTTGTTTCTCTTGAGTTATATTTTATTAAAAACACAAAAAAAATAAACACACAAATAGTAAAATATAAACAAAATCGGACATATATCAAACTAGGTTTACGTGCATTCATATTTAATAAAAACAAAAAAGCTTTTGCCAGATCGGTCATGATAGGTGCTACATTTCTCAAAAGGAATTTTGTAAAATAAAGCGAGTATGAAATTCTTTACGCGTCGGCACTGTATTGAAGCCAGCCTACTAAGACTAGGATACGCAAGGACAATAACAAAATTGGAAGTTTTTCCTATTATAAGAAATAAACCCAAGAAAGTATATATTTTTGAAAACAGAAAAAAAATCTCTATTTAATGAGGGCATTGCCTACTATGATTTCTATTTAAAAAATATAACTTTATGTTATATCTCGAAAATTTAAGTAAATATTAAAAAATCAACTACACCATCGAATTGTATTCCAAAAAGTGTACTAATAAGGTTCGAGTAGTTTTTTAATATCTCTTGAAATAAACGAGATAAGACCGAAAAACGAAAAGTCGAAAATGGCAATTTTTGCCTGTAACTTGAAAACAAAAGAAGATAGCCAATTTTTGTTTGCGCTATTGACTTAATCTCCAAAAAGAGATCGAGACTTGGCCACTAGTTTTTTCTATCTCTTATAGTTACGGAAATGCCCATAAGAGACATCGAAATTATTCCACCCTGTACATATAATAATATTATAAATTTCGTTTATACTGTTGGGAATTTAAAATATGAAAATATTTTAAACAATTTCCTCGAAGAACAGCCATCGATAAATCACATAAAACATTTACATACTTCTTTCTTACTTTACATTTTCTGTTTCTTATTTAACTAATCGATGTATCCTTTGGAACACTATTTAAACAAATTCAATGTATGAAACTACTTTACTAGAATACTGCAACAAGTTTGTGTAAACACAAAGGAGGGGTTTAGTTAATCCTTTTAATAGTCACATCGGCCCAGCATTACACTCCAACGTACTCCATATGTTACAGCAACGCTTTAACATAATGAGTTTATTCATGTAAAACAGAATTGAAGCTCACGCCTGGATGTACAGTCGATTATAAAACTTTATAACATCGGGATAATACTTGAAATTAATGTTATTAAAACAAAAACCCTGTATGCGATGTGGAGAAGAGTAAACTAAATCAAATTTGTAAATTTTAGTTTACTAACATTTAATAATTTGCAATTAGATTAAGAAAAGTTATACACTTGGCAAATTATCTAATGATGGATAATTTAAGGATGAAATAATATAACGAAAAATTCAAACTTATTTTTTAAGTTGTCCCAAATCATTGTTTTCTTCCTGTGCCGCTTGCCACTTTTAATAATTCAAAAAATATTAAAGCCAGAATCAAAGTTTTATGAAAATGGATGATGATGTAATTAATTTCACGGCCATTCCAGGCGAACGGACTGGACACCTTATGATTTTCTTTTTATAAATAACGTATATTTAAGTTTTCATAATATCTTATCACTGAAAGTACTGTGTAAACTGAAGATACTTTTACCCATGTACAAATTTAAAATATACTTAAGAGATAATAATTAAATACAATAATTTACGTAACGGACAAGAAAACTTGGAATGTCCTGTTCATACTTACTAAACTTGTACGTAGATAAAAGTATCTTCAGTTTACATAGTATTTTCACATCGATAAAAAGGTATTTATAAAAGGAAAATCACAAATTGCTCCGTTTTTTTCTCTTGAAATGGCCGTTCAGCATCCTGATTGAAAAAAATAAAGATTTATTAATAAGCCGAAGTATATAATTTAGTCCAAGCCAAACATAAATGCCAGACGTACTAAAGAAAATATTACAATGTTCTCACCAAATTTTATAATTTTACAAAATTCGATCAAATATTGGAGAAAATACAAAAATATGAATTAGGAAAGTAGAAATAGAATACTACTCTTGGATTTTGAACAAGCAATGGAATCAATAAACAGAAATAAACTCATAAAGAAGTTGGATAAATTAGTAAAACGAAGAAGACTTATAATGACACTGAAGTCAGCACGAGTTAGTAACTAGTCTGAAAGGGGATACAAATGAAATCGGTATGGATGAGGGAGTCAAACAGGGTGATGTATTGTCCGGCGGATTATTTTAAAGAGACATAATTAAACATGACGTCAAAGAGGAAGGATAAAGAATGATGAAGATAAAAAAGGCAAAACTAAAATTATTAGTATAGGAATAAAGATAATTTAATTGTACAACCAAGAATTTGAAGAAGTTCACAAATTTAAATGTCGAGTTGTTGTGATTTCAATGATGGGGATAGAGGGGGTAGAAATCAAATAGTAGCAGCAACCTAAACAAATTAATAAGATGTGTGGTGCAAAAGCTGTGAACAAGTTCAAAAAAGACGAAGACGAAGCCGAAGCCGAAAAATATTTAAGAATTGTGTAAAATAAGATTCTGAAAGCAGTAAAGAATAACATAGGAAGAACGAACAAGGAAGTATCACAAGAAACAGAAGAAGATGAAGCACCAAAAAAATAAAACGACTAGGACAGCATTGAGAGCGAACCAAAGGAGGTAGTTAATTTCATAACAAAAAGTGCCAGCAGGAGAAAGAAAAGGGGCTAAGAAATGAAAACCTAGAAGATAAATTTAGAAATAGGAAACTGTAGACCAAAATAAGCAAAGATCTAATCAGATGTACGACGTCTAATTCTGACGAGGGCCTCTTAAAACCCGTTCCTGAAGCTCCAACTCCAATAGGATGTTGTTGTTAAGCCATATATTAAAATAAAAATAATTTCTTCTCGTAACGAGAATTCCGACTCTTCCCCTTGTTGTTTCTTCAGGGCTAGTGGTCAATATAAGTTGGTCAATATGAGATATTGGGGTCTATTCTGTAGCATTGATATGGACTCGATACGTAACAATTACTGATGTGATTCAAGTGACCTTGCAAAATCAGTATTCCGTAAACAGTTTCGTAAGAACTTGCAATCCGTATCGAGTGTGATATCTAATTAATTTGCATCTCTCTTCAATTAGCGGTCGGCAATCGACTTGAATTATGAAATCGTATTAAGTTCTCTTCAATTATTGAAGACCATATCAGTTGATATGCCTATCAATGTTAGCACTGAATATGTTTTTTCAAATTTTTTGATTTTCAATTTTTTCTTACTATTCTGGATTATATTAGCTTTGCTTCTGTTGAACTTGTGTCTATTATTTATAAAATTAATAAAGGTTTCGATTTCGATTAGTGTTACTTAAGGCATATTAATTTCGGTTTGGGTTACGATTAAGGTTCGAGAAAATGTTCGATTTTTAATGGATTTTCGGTTTTTTACGATTACGGTGTACACTTCTGATGAAAAGTGATTGAACGAGTTAAAACTAAATGTGATTACTGTCTACATAGTATGATTAATTATTATCATCATTCACGAACGGCGAGAGAATAACATTTCAGAGGAACGTATACGTACTGCCGACGACAGTATTTGCGCTAATCCTGACAAGCACATGAAGTTTGTGTGTGCCTAATGATGGACGCCACGTCGAACAATTGTTATAAACATTTCTAAATAGTGAACGTTTGTTTGAATGTGATCCTCTACACAGATGATATTCGGTGAGTGTATCTTGCGTGTTAGTCATTCCCTCGATATTTACAGTCTACGATCAGAGAAGCAAGTTCCGTAAGTTCTTTTTAGTTATTTCATGAGCGCCGAATAAGGGACGGATAAAGGAATTTTCTTTTTGTTATACGAATTTTTCTTTGCATTTTTTCGTGTTGTTTCTGCTGTCGGCGTACTGTGGTTAAAAATTTTGCAATTATTTTGCAAACACCCTGTATGCGCGTTTAATTTTTATTGCCAACATTTTCTTTCTTTTTGTCAATGGTACTTAATGTACGTATTAGGGAAAATTGCAATTAATGACCTCGGCAGTGGTCTTAAAATTATAATTAGGATGACCAATTTAAGTTTTGTTGTTGAAACTTTGTAGCTAACTTCTCACCGGTATGGAAAGTATGTTTGTTCAGGCATCTTTGTTTCCAAATACACGTCAAAAAATAAAAAGAGACTGATTTCCTTTTGAGAAAAACAAGGTCTGGCCTTCGTTTTGCAACTAAGTTTCAAAGCTATGCTTAGTCCGCAATTAAAAAAATGCAGATAGGTCTGTTAACCTGCGCGCGGTCGGTTACTTTTGTTTTGTTTAAATTCGACCTTCCCAAGATACAGATATAATGTCATCGTGTTTTATTTTCGTCTAGACTAAATGATTTATACAACGAGTTTTTGGTGTTAGGATTTAGCCCAAAAAAAAAACAACGCCGCCTTTTTTAAGAAGACATACTTCGCGGCAAAGCAAAAACAATTAAGGCTTTTCGTTTCGTTGACACGGTCTTTTTCAATGCGACTCGGAATGAAAATGTTCGCGGAAGCCGAAGTTGTTAAGTGCCTATCTGTAAAGTTTAATTTCATGGTTGTGCAGACGTATAATTAACAAAGTACTTTGCAGCTTCCGATTTAAACAAAATGTATTTATTGCACGGATACCTGTGTCTGTGTCTACCACTTCGTTTATACCGCGTGAAATCCAGGACCGGATTTAAATTCACTAAATTAAATGAAAATAAAATTCATAACAACGACAACGAAACGCCAGATATTAACTGATTTTGAAAAAAATGTCTCAGATCTCAAAATTAAAAAAAAAATAACTTGGTTCAGATTTACTTTTATCTTATATGAAGAAAAAAAAAGAATCGCTAACAAAAAAGTGAGAAGAAATTATAGAAATCTGAAGCACAGTAAGAATAATTAAAATAAAAGCAGGCAAAAGAATTAAAACTCATAATGAAAAACAAATTGTCAATTAATTAAAATAATGTAAGAAAGATTTTGAAAAGGTATTTTTGAAAAGAAACAACTGTGTTTTTCATTCTAAAATTCACATAAAATGATCTTCTTTACTTAATAATTTTCCACTTGTGTTTTCTTTTTCAAATATAATGAATATTATAGTCATCTTCAAAAGAAGAATTTTATTGTGAGACAAAAGTATACGTGGGCTGCGGGAAATTTTTTCTGGAATTTAGTAGGTCTAGAATTGAAACATGCAATATAAAGAGAATTTTGGAGTTCTTCAAAATCATGATTATAATACTCGTAATTATAATTACTTGTTACCTCCCCCACATAGATCGTCCTTATTTCAAAAAGGTCTTCCTTACATGGGCTGTAAGCTCTTTAATTGCCTTCCACGGCGTCTTAAAAATGAATGTAATTTTAATAGATATAAAAAACAAATAAGAGACATTCTATTAACATTAAATTGTTATTCTGTATCTGAATTTACTGATTATTGTAAAAAGACATCTTCATTTTCAACCTTGTTTGCGACGTATTTCTTGTACAATGTACTTTTTTTGTACTCTGTACTTTATTGAAATAAATATATATTATTATTATTATTATTATTATTATTATTATTATTATTATTATTTTTATTATAACATTGTACACAAGAGGAAAACATTTATTTTTCCTTTTAGTTTTAGCAGTTTTTAAAAGGTAGCTTTTTATACGTTCTTTAAAGGTTTGTAATGAGAACTTCTTTAAGCTATCTGGAAGGATATTGTAGCATTTAATACCTAGAAAATTGGGTCCATTTTTATACAGGTGTACACGATGGAAGGGTGTGTATATGCTGTACGAATGCTAGGATGCTTAGCTGTAGAAAAATAGGTTTGGAATACTCTCTATACGTTTTTGGCAATTATTCTGACTATTTTGCGTTAGAGGGCAAATATTCTTTTTGGTGATGGCGAATTGCCCCAAGTGAGAAGTCTATATGAAAGCATGGCTTGAAAAGTGCTGTGATAGATAGGGTTGCCATACGTCCCGTATGCACGGGACTGTCACCGTATTTCATTACCCAGTTCCGTATTACTAATTCTCCCGTTTTCTATCTAAACTTTACGTGAAGGAATTCCTTAACGATAAATCAAACCTCTGACAAAAGAAACAGGTTGTTAGTGGAGACATTATAATATCCATCGTTTGGTAATGAAAAAACTACCCATAAACAATCTTATATTGTGCGGTTAGGTCAGAACGTCATCTGCCACAAAAGATTTTGGTTGAAAAAGACACTAAGCGAAGGAGCTGGTTCTTTTTAATACCAACTGACAACGTTTTGCTTTCCTGGATTTAGCACCTTTTAATTCTCACCGATTCAATTTTAAAATGAATTGTCTTGCACCCAATTTTATAAGTATGAGAAAGAAGAAAGTGATATAATTAAGAAAGTAAAATCAGCTTTCAAATATGATTGGACTAAAATTTTTTTTTTCTTTTTATTAGACTGCTTACACTTTATTCATTTTTTATTAGAGTAAAATAAACCATTACCTATCTACTTTTTTCTCATTTAGCACTTAAGCGTTCAGTATTTATTATGCAATTATGGTAAGTCTGATAATGGACACGGATGGTATCGTTAGTACTTGATTTGTTTTGAAGATTTCTGAAAAGGTAAGTAAGTGACGAGAGGCATTTTGCTAGTTGGTTACAATGTTCCTGCCATGTGGGTAAAGGTTCTAGAAAAAATACCAAGTAATTTGAACATCTTTTGCGTTTTTTGTTCATTTAGACTGAGTTTATTAGGGCGAAACCAATTTAACGAACGTACGAAAAGCCCTTTTTCGATGTAATCGCTCAAGTGCAAAGAAGAGTCAATGAGGACAGCTTCTGTTGAATGATCGGATCGAAACCCAAACTAGGAGTTGTAAAGGAGATTGTTTACTTAATACTGTTATGTTAGTTAGGGGTATGAAGATTATGATTTAACATACTTTATCATTTTACTGTTTATGTTGCAGCTGTCCAGCTATTTGACAATTTGTTTATTGCTTCTCGGACGTCGTCAATTAACTTGATAATTTGGTTAACCACGTTTTATACAATTGGCCCTAGGAATTTTTGTAGTTAAATTTCTGAATCTGTTGTCCTTTATCAAGTAATCACTCCAATTCTGTAAGAAGCTTGCTATGGAAATTGTTAGGTAACCATATTGTTAAGCGGTTATCGGGTAACAACAATCTCGATAATATTCATCACGATTGGTATTCAGTAACTTTGGAAATAACAAGATTGGTTGGTACTTTTGCTCAGCAATAATTGTTATTTGAATCCTATGAAGTTAGCTGTAGCGCATGCGCTTAACGTTCGATGTATTTTCGATGTAGCAGTCACTATACCTTGATTGGTGGAATTTTGAATATTTGGCGCCACAAAAAGTATATTTTAATAATTTAACTTGAAATTTTCTAACTTCTTGACAAGTGAAAACACTGGCACTAAAAAAATATTTTCAAAATAATATTTAAGATATTTTCTTTGATTTTTTATACTTTAGTAGAAAAAAGCTTTAATTTTTTTACAAATAGAAGATTGTCTCTTCATTACAATGCGCTTAAGGATCAAAATGTTGACGTTGAGAAAGTTTCTCCAATTAAAGACTTGTGTGTAAAAACTAATGTGATTCTGGTGTCCGCTACCTATTGGGAAATTAGAAGAATTCTTAACCATTTCATATACCAAGTAAATTCAACAATCTATGACGAACTAGTACGTGCAAACAACAAGATTATGTATATTGATACAAATTCTATGTTGTCCTCAGAAGACTTCACTTCTCACGGTCTTCACATGAATGCTGTTGGAAAAAACAAATTGTGTGCACACCTATTGTCATTAATCAAACTATCGACAAGTGATTCATCGATACCTTTTATAAATTGGGACAACCTCATAAAGATCAACCCTAAGGAATTGCGAAATAAAGAGTCTGCAACCTCAAACAAACAACGTACTAGCATCCAAGACATCAGGGATAGCCCCAATTTTTCCTGTAACTCCGAAGTCCCAGAGAACGTGCAAGGTGCTAATGATGTGTTAGGAAGAAATAGGGCTTCTGCAAAAATTCTGCGACTGTCAGTTATTCGCGGGTTGTCAAAAATCAATCAGCGAAAAGTCGCCTAGGCAGCAAACGAGAAATTTCAAATTTCGACAAAACGTCGGCAGCTCAATAGAGGTATACCATAGATTTAAAGTGATTTCCCTAAATCTTCAAAGTTTTAACAACAAACGTGACTTATTGATTTGTTTTTACTTCAACATAAGCCGGATGTTTTTTATGTAGTTGAACATTCGTTAAAGGATTTCGAGATTTCGGTACTGTGTAATTATAAATTAATCGATGTTTTCTATCGTACTAAGTTCAGAGCTGGCGGTGTAGCTGTTTTTGTTAAAACTTCGCTTACTGCATCTAGAGTAATGCTTCAATTTAATTGCATTGAGAAAGACATTGAGTTTTATATTTGTGAATGCACTCTGAATAACAACAAGTTTATAATTCTTGTGATTTATCGATCACCATCAGGTGAAATTCAGAACTTCTGTAAATATCTTGAATTAATTATCTGCAAATTATCTTCTTTCCATAATCGTACATGTATCCTCTGCGGTGACTTTAATGTTGATTTTTCATCCATAAGTAGTGATTGTTGTTAATTATTAGATTTATTTAAATCTTTCAATTTTTTGCCAGCAATCCATGATTGTAAAATTTGAAAACTTTCATAACAAAATTATTTCTCATTTCAACGATGCTTTTCCATACGTCAAACGGAAGCAGATAAAGAAACAAGTTCTGGGTGACTAATGAACTAAAAATTAACTCAAAACATCTATCTGATCTTCACATTAAATCACGGATTAGCAATCTTTATAAAACTTATTATAATAACTTTAAAAGATATCACAGGAACATAATTAATAATACCACAAAACAGTATTACGGTCGCATGCTGTTGCGGTCAACTAATATGACTAAGACAGCTTGGAGTATAATAAAGGAAAATGCTCAATCAACACATTGTAGTGATATAATTATAAAAAATACACAGGGAAAAATTTGTGATATTGCTGAAACGGCTAACACCTTTAGCAAATACTTCGCTAGACACAATAACTTACATTTAGCAAGCACTTCTAACCAACTTAACTTCTCACATAATCAGTCCATGTATATTAGCCCAGTTACTGAAACGGAAATCCAAGATGTGATAAGACGTATGGCATGTAAAAACTCGGTGGGTGTCGGTAATATGTGATGGATATTATTTCTTCCCCTCTTGCACACATCTTAAATGAATCCTTTAAACATGGTCAATTCCTATCAGCCTTAAAAATTGCCAAAGTATTACCTATATATAAGAAAGATGACTCTACAGATTTCAGTAACTACAGACCAGTATCCATTCTTCCCGCTTTGTCCAAAATTTTTGAAAAATGCATGTTCGATAGACCACTCAGTTATTTTACTAAATTTAAACTTTTGTCTCCCAATCAATTTGGATTTTTATCGGGCAAATCTACATCTATGGCATTACATAATTTTCTAAATTACGTTTATAGCAGCCTTGATGCCAAAAAGTTTTCTCTGGGCATATTCTTCGACAACAGTAGTGCATTCGATACGCTACTCTTGGATAAGTTAAATGCTTATGGTATTCGTGGTCAAGCTCTAAGTTGGTTTCGTTCGTACCTCTCCAACAGATTTCAAATTGTATATATTAATAACTTCAGCTCCAAACCAGTTTTAATATTTGCGGGTGTTCCACAGGGGTCCATACTTGGCCCGCTATTGTACATAATATTCGTGAATGAATTACCTTCAGTACTTAGCTCTGGACTTACCTGTCAGTTTGCCGACGATACGTCTGTGGTCATTGCCAATGAATCTAAATTTGAGTTGGTCAATAGTGCCACTGTGGTTTGTAATGAGATGGCTCGATATTTTTCTAAAAATAATCTAATATTAAATAAAGACAAAACACAGTCAATCTATTTTAAGACATCTAAACAAAGTGTAGCTTAAGGATTCGTACCGCTGGTGAATCTATTAAACAGGTAAAATCTGTTAAATTTTTGGGGCTCCATGTAGATGAATATTTAAACTGGAATTCTCACATCACCGA
Organism: Prosopocoilus inquinatus; assembly: GCA_036172665.1. NCBI lineage: Eukaryota > Metazoa > Arthropoda > Insecta > Coleoptera > Lucanidae > Prosopocoilus > Prosopocoilus inquinatus. The sequence goes on from CM069870.1 coordinate 52,925,274, forward strand.
TTTATCAAAACGCTTATGTTCTTTTAATTATCTGATCTATAATATCAAGCCAATTTTAGACTTAGACTTATCTAGTCTTTATTATTAGAAAGACTGAAGAGAAAGAAAGACTACGATATGGTATTTTATTTTGGGGCACTTCGATTCATATAAATCGGTTTTCATTATTCAGAAAAGAATCGTTCGTAATATGGTTGCTGCTGATATTCTTTCCCATTGTAAGCCGATATTTCTCAAATTAGCTGTACATATTGCATTTGATTTATTTATTCTTGAATGTTCTTTATATGTGAAAAAAAAATCCTAAACTATTCGTAAAAAATAGACTAGAAATGATGATTTCAATTCAAGATTAACTTGGTAAAATTTTATTACTCTTAATATTTAACCGTTCTAGGATGATTTATTACTAAGTATTAGTGAATCAGATTTATTAGTGTTTGAAGCGAAGTTTAGAACTGTTTAAAAGCAGCCAAATGCGAACAAATAAGGAACAAATAATTAAAAAGAAAAGAAATTGTCAATTTTTCCATTAAAAAATTGAATCGAATTGAAAAAAAACGAAGGTTCTTTTCATTTGTGTTCTTAGTGATGATTTGGGAATCGTAAGCCTGTGGACGGATTTGAAGAGGGAAAAAATGTAACCGGTTTAACCCCAAGAATTTTACAAAATGCAAATAAATGGAAATCGTTAACATATTAGAAAAACATCGAAAATAGAGAATTGGAAATACATAATCATTGCATTTTTAAATGACATTAAAAATTACCGAACAATAAATTTGTTCTACTTACTTTGTTCAAATTTGTGATCGATGCTACCACTTACTACTGTAGCAATGAACAAAATTGATTGCTGCGTGAAAGACTGACATAGCAAACATTTGCTAGGATGACAAATCAGATTGTTACAATTCCGTATTAGCGAATACCAGATTTAAACAATATTGCTTGATAGCAAGAAATCTTTAAGATAGCAATTTTTTGCCTTGTTAAGCGCTTGCAGAATCAGGCTGAATAAAGTACGCCATACACATTTTTTCAGCAAACATGTCTTAATCATATTTCAACCCAAAAAAACTAAATACTGATTTTATCAAATAAAATCGAAACCTTTGGAAACTGCAGGAATAAAAAAAATAATTCTAAGATGTCTTGTAACTTCACAAGAAGTGTTCAGTTTATACAACCGGCCTTTGGCAAGATATCAGGTATTCGTTTAATTCTGCACCTTGTATTTAACAGTTGGATAAAATTCCTTAACACCTTGATCGTCGGTATTATGAAAAATTACTAACTATATTTAATGATACCGCAGTTCTGTCAATCATGTGTTTTGTTAGCTTTCTGGTATCTATCAGCCAGAACTTGATCACGTGGGATACAGTCAATTATGAAAACCTAGACACTTAATACGGCCCTGAATGATGACTGCATTAATAAAAAGTGTAGTTCAACTAAATAAGAACGCCTTCAGAATTAAAGCAAATTATGTTCACAGAATGTGCTCCGTAATAAAATCATTAGCTTCGAAAGCCTTCACGCGAAGCGAATCCGAGACAATCGTGCGATGATGCGTCTTGGTTAACCGGAAATAGCTCCAATGCCGACCTCGTAGAAGTCAAATAAAACGGATATAGGGGCATTGCTGTGGCGCTTAGGCATTTCCGTTTTAAGAGACAGGCCTTCTGCAATCTTAAAATAAATCTACGGAGCGCGTTGCTTTCTACTTCGTGTCCGTTATTATCTTGAGACGGACAGCTGATGCCTTTGTACACCACCTGTCGAAGGAAAGTTTGCGTCCTGGTAATATTCATTTTAAAATATAATTAAACCTGTTCTGTGTGGCACTGCACCGGTGCGATTTGTTACGCGTGCAGAAATCGTTTTTTTGAGGTTTTCTTGCTTTGAAAAAAGGAAGAAAAGAAACTGGCTGTGTGTTATTTATGCTGATTTATTGCAAACAAAAACGTATCCACACGTACCAATCAATTAATTACTGGGATTATTAACCTCATCGTCTAACGGAAAAAATGAAAAAGTTAAAAACAAGTATAATTCGATGTAAATTTGAATTCGATACGATCTGAGCGAACGAGTAAGGTAATTGGTTGAATATGTCAGACGAGCGAATGACAATGGATATTAATTAACAGAAAGTTTCTTGAAAGGAAATGACATGTGAAGTCAAGTCAAGTCAATGAAGTATATTTTTTCCATACTGAAAATGCTTAATCACTACAAGTATGATCGAGTATACCAATCTCAATTATAACATTCTAAACTCGTACGTACTATGCCCGCCAAAAAAATCTGAGACGTGTAATATGTCCTGCTGTAAATATGACGAAGTGTTTTTTTTTTCAATAAAAAAAATAAACTAATAAAAAAAATCAAAAATGCATCTAGAGAGTTGTCCCAGATTTTTTTTTGGCGGGCATAATACATTTAAAGATTTAGCAAAATACATGAAATGTTAAGTCAGTCATTCTGATTTACATAATTATGTAGTATCAAGTAATTACTTTATACTTAATTTTAAGCAAATTTTTAAGTGCATCGTGAATGCTAAACTGTCCTGAAGACTTTCGATATTAATGTGTATAACAAAAATAAATCAATCAACGAATCTCGTAGGTAATAAGTAAAACTATTTTTAAAAATTAATAAATTGTGTAAATCTGAGCCAATTATCCCTTAACTATTTATTTATTAGTGATATTCTTGCGCAGATACTTAGTGAATTGTATATTTGTTATAATTATACTTGCACAGATAAAAATCTGGAGTTAATTCTAAAATTTTTTGGACGCCAAGGATCACTTTTTCGGTATTCCCTCGCGTCCATCCGTTTGTGTTACGAAAAACGGAGTTAGGATGTTTACCCTTTAAACGTATGTAGTAGAACAGAGTTAAGTTTATCCTTGTTGAAGTAAACACTCACTTTTAGATACAATTTAGTCGGAAAAATAGAACAATAACGCCAAATTAGATAAAGATTAACAACTTTTCAGGTAAAACTTTATCCATATTTAACACAGAATGGGCAGATTACAACTAATCCCAATTTTTTTTTGTGTGTGGGACGTTTCGGAAATTACCACAGCTGTGCAATACGTGAAATATGAATACACACCATTCATTGGATATCTTTTTGAATAATCATAGCAATATTTAAGCAGTCCTGAGTATAGTCAAAATAAATGAAGTTCTTACTTGTCCGTTGAAAATTATTACAAAATATGTAGTAAAAATACGTACACGGACATTAAAGAAAATAATAGTAATTTTTATTGTCATATTTTGACAGTGTCAATGTTACACAATATATATATAAACATATAAAATAGCGACATCTTACTATCGCTTTTTGACCTTACATTGCAGTAGGATAGACAAATTGAAGTGGGATTTGCTCCTAATGAGTCCCCCATGCAAGGCGGCCATGCTTGCTGTCAAAGCATAATGAAAAATTTTTCTAAAAAAAATTTTTCTAAAATCTTACACAATATAGTACAAAATAAGGTGTAGTGCTAGCACGTACATGTAACACATAAGAAATAAAGCTTTGAGTAAGTATAAAATCTCTAAATCTGCCGCAGATTGGTCATATTATAAGCAGTTAAGAAACTTTGTTAAAACGTGCGTTAGACAAGAGAAAAAGGCCTATTTAAATAATAAATTTCAAACTAACAGCCCGTCCGATTTTTGGCGAAGCCTTAAAAATTTAAATTTTCTTAACGGATCAAATTGTAACTATATTCCTTCGGAAATGGCTGACCCAAACAAAATAAATGATTTCTTCAGTAGCAACATTCCTTCTCACAATTCTGCAAAGTATAAAATGATTCAGTATTATGAAAATAATGTCGTGCCGAAAACTCTTTTGTGTTTCCGTCCTGTTGATGAAAGTTTGATATTTAAACTAGTTTGTTCTATTAGAACTAACGCTGTTGGCTCTGATGGCATTGTCATTAAAATTTTAAAATTAAGTTGTCCATATATTTTAACTTACTTAACACATATTGTTAACTATTGTTTAAAGTTTAAAATATATCCTTTAGCGTGGAAAATTGCCAATGTGATTCCGATTCCAAAAGAACTCAAAGACCTACGTGATGGTTATGCAGTTGCGTAGTTATATAAGAGAACATAACATATTACCTGCAATTCAGTCAGGTTTCAGGCCACAACATAGTTGTGCTACAGCGTTGCTAAATATCACTGACGACATACGTCAAGCTGTCGATAAAAACGAACTAACTGTTTTGGTTTTATTAAACTTCTCCAAGGCATTTGATAATATTGATCACGATATTTTATTTTCCATACTTCATTACATAGGAGTTGATAACAGTAGCAGGGAATTGCTAAACAATTTTATAACAAACAGATTTCGAGTTCTTGTAGAAGGTTCCTTATCGGCGGTCCGACTAATATTAGCAGGTGTGCCTCAAGGATCAATATTAGGTCCATTACTTTATTCAATATACACTCATAACTTTGTGTCACAAATTAAATACAGCAACAAACATTTCTATGCAGACGACACTTAGATATATTTCTCATTTAAATCTGATGTAATCAATAATGCCTGTGCAAAAATTAATGAAGATCTTTTAAATTTGATCAATTATGCAAATCAACATTCCTTAAATATCAATGTAAATAAGTCATCAGTATTATTTTTCGGGCCCAGAAAATTACGTGACCATTTGTACAAAGAAGTTCAAATTCAAATTAACCACAATTTGGTGCCAATTAACCACAATTTGGTGCCAGTGTCCCAAGAAGCAAAAAACTTAGGAGTTCTGCTGGATCATAGACTTCGTTTCAAGAGTTATATATCCAAGTGTATACAACGTGCCTTTTGTAATCTAAAATTCATATTTAATAATCGTATGCACTTACTAAAAAAATGAAAATATGCCTATGCGATGTAGTTTTGTTACAGTTCAACTATTGTGACATAGTCTATGGTCCTTGCATTGATTCCGTAGATTGGAATAGAATACAAAAAGTTCAAAATGCGTGTTTAAGATTAATTTATGGAATTAAAAAAAAATCAGCGGATATCCCATAACCTTCTTGATGTTGGCTGGCTGAATATGAACAATCGCCGAAAGCTTAATTCAGCATGTCTTTATTATCGGATTATTATCGAAAAGATGCCAAGCTATCTGTACAATAAAATTAGTTTTAGAAGTGATGTTCATCATATAAACATTCGGTACAAAGGCCTTTTAAGCCACCTCCACACAAAGCTGCCCTATTTGAAAGATCATTTAGCTGGTTCATTGTCAAAACTTTTAACAATTTACCGAATGAGTTAAAGATTTTAGGCAGCAATTCATTCAGAATTCAGTTAAAAAAGTTCCTCTTTAATGGGCAGAGCGTTTAAATGGGTTGACAGGCAAATAGTAAGTCTTATCATTTTCTTTTATTTATATATATTTTTTTCTCATACATTTGTAATTTATTCTTCTCTTTACATTAATTTAGTTTCTTATATTAAGTTAGTCGTAAAAGGTTAACTGGAAGAGCAGAGAGCTGATTATTCAGCTACTCTGAACTTCGCCTTTCTCTCAGATGTGTAAGAAGCAGATCTAATTATACTGACACTGTAATTATTATCAATCTGAGAATAAAGTCATTTATTATTATTATTATTAAGTGCATAAAAACAAGGGCACTAAGAAAATAGTCACCTACAAGCGTACAAATAATTATATTTAAACAGGGTGCACATTTAACCTCCACCATTAATGAAGTATCTCGCAAACGTCATTCATCCATCTCAGAATTTTACCAACTTTAAGAGTATTGACAATAATCACTAAAAGTATTTGAACTGATCGTGAAAATATTAATCCATAATTGGAAAAACATAATGAAAATACCATGCGATCAACGGGATTTATAATTAGAGCAGGGTGTGACATTTTTCAAAGAGTTGGTAACACAGACTGACAGTTTGAAATTAAAAATTTGAAGTGTCAGAATTGTCACATTTATTTTTTCAATGTCTTCTCATAGTCTTCTCTAATTATGAATTCCATTGATCACCTAGTATAAGCAGAAACTCACATTGTTTACCATGTGCTTTCCCACTTACTACGTCATAAAATTCGTTACCGATGGCGGGAAAAATTAATTTGAATCGCTAATAGAAGCTGCTTGAAATTGTATAATCTTGAAACTTAAATAATCTTGTAACTTACATTTGAAATTAAATAATCTCTTACATTTATACGGCGTATATATTTCTTCAGGTCATTTGTTGTGTCTTATATATACTATATACTATTTGATATACGCGAAGTATGATCACGACTGATCAATTAAGGAATCAATTCTATAACTGGGCAGCAGTCAAAAAAGGTTGATAGTAATACTCTTTTAAAATTCAACCTTGAACTTACGTATTACTATACCTTTTTAGGTTATTTGATATATCTGAATTTTTAGCAAATTTTAGCAAATTCAACATACATTAAATTTTTTTTGACTATATGCCAAAAATCTTATTGTAAAAATGCTGTACGATAAATGGGTGTTAACAAAAGGAAAATGTATTCTTAATAATACTTTGATGCTAGCACTATTTTTTATAAATCATATAAACTGATTTGTTTAATTTATTACAAATTACATTTATATGTTCCTCAAACTTGAACATATCATTAATTAATTTACACCAAAAAACTTGATTGTATTTTACCATCATGATTTACATATGAAGATTCAAGATTTTGTTTGTTTATTTCTGTTTAGAATCAGTGCGTTCATTTTATACGAAGTTGCCGTATCTTTCACTTTCAGTTATTGTTAATAATAATTCAGCCAGCTTGTTTTCGGTAACAATATATGATCTTTCATCGGCATTGAAATAATTATTGTGCCTTTATTTGAAGTTGTAAGTCATAAACATATATTAAAAATAGTAAGGGACCCAATTGCAACTTTTGCGGTATTCCTTGTACGATTTCTTGAGCTGATAAATATAAATTAACGTAACTTGCAACTTCAACTTTGTTACCTCTTCAACTTTGTTGCCTTCTAAAAGACACATACGATTTTGAGTTGTAGCGTGGCCGAACGGAAAGCCTAGCCGACTTGGAGGTCGGGTCACGTTGCAGCGTGGGTTCGAATCCCACCAGGGCCATGGATATCTGTTCTGCCCGTTTACTGACCCAGCTCAATATTAACTGGTGAATGCCTGGAATGGTTAACACCAAAAGGCAAAATGGGGGCGGTGGACTGCGCAAAGCAAAGAAAGCAAGCAGATACGATTTTATGAGTTACCGCTTGTCTCCTATGTATGTATATAATTTATCAAATAATTTTTCATGATTAAAACCATGTCAATGATTTCATTAAGTCAAAGTACATACCCGCAGCTTTATATCCTCTATCAAGTTTTTTTAAGATGTTTGTTAAATGGTGAAAAGTCAATAATGTTTGTTAGTTTAATAGTTTTAGATTTAGGTTATAATATTGCAGTAATCAAACAACTTACTAAAATAAAAATTAATATCATAAAGTACCCACAGTTGCACATTAACAGATCTAAAATTTTCAATAAAATTAAAAAAATAAATAAATCGACGCGTTCAAGGTAAAACAATGTAAGCGACAAAGACCTTATTGTTCATTGAATTGAAAAAAAAAAAAACTATTTATGACATGTTTCGTTTTTGATAAATTTGATATTAACTGTTTATCTAATACGTGGGCTGCTGGAAAAATTTCTGGAATCTTTGTAGGTCTAGAATTGTTGGCGTTTATCAACTGTAATATTTGAAAAATTTGACGTTTTTCGCCTATAATTTTATTGACCGTTAATCCAAGTGAACTAGTTTTGTTTGTACAGCATTTGGGAAAAAGTAATTTTGTGTAAACATGAAAATCTCGCGTGAAAATTTTCGTGCCGTGATTTTTTACGATTTCAAATCTGGTCTAACGCCGAAACAATGCCTCGATCGGCTTCATTTGGCTTTTGGAGATGAAGCACCATCAAAGAGCAGTGTTTATAATTGGTTTGCCGAATTCTAGCGTGGACGTACCACTCTCGGTGACGAATTTCGTGAAGGTCGTCCATCAACATCTGTTGTTGCCACTAATGTAGATGCTGTGCGTGAAATGCTTGAGCGAGATCGACATGTGACATACCGTGAGATTCAAGCATCCTTACGCATTGACATGAAAGCAATACTCCAGATTTTGCGTGATCTTTTGAACCTACGAAAGCTTTGCAGTCGTTGGATCCCACACAATTTAATAGAAGCGCAAAAGCAGGGTCGTGTCAAATGGTGCGAAGAAATGCTCAAGAAATTCAATTGAGGTCGTTCAAATTTAGTTTATAACATCGTTACTGGTGACGAAACGTGGATCTATTCGTACGAGCCAGAAAGTAAACAACAATCTACCGTTTGGGTATTTCAATATGAACCGAAACCAACAAAAGTTGTCCGTTCACGCAGTGCTGCGAAGCAAATGATTGCTTGTTTCTTTGGTTTAACTGGACATGTAGCAACTGTGGCTTTAGAGGATCGAAAAACCGTGAATGCTGATTGATGCTACAATTTGTTTGCCGGAAGTCATCGATAATAAGAAGAAACAATTGAAATCGACGAATTATTCTCCATCATGACAACGCCAGCTCTCACTCAGCACGTCAAACAGTTGATTTCTTGTCCAAAGAAAATGTTGAATTAATAACTCATTGTCCATATTCACCTGATTTATCACCTAATGATTTCTTTTTGTTCCCAAATATCAAAAGTAAAATGCGTGGTGAGCGATTTTCGTCGGCTAAAGCAGCGGTTGAAACATTCCGGACACTGGTTTCTGAGGTACCATCTTTATAGTGGAAAATGTGCTTTAGAAATTGGTTCGAGCGTATGCAAAAGTGTATTGACGTCAAAGGCGAATACTTCGAAAAACAATGATACCGTTTACCAAATTTCATATGCGTTTTTTTCATACCGTTTTCAGAAACTTTTCCAGCAGCCCACGTATTATAATATTATAAAATAATAATTAACTTCCTAAACGCCTACTTTCTATTCAAAGAAGCGTCAAATAAAAAGTACCTATTACAAAAGACGGCGAGTCACTTAAACTCATAAAGAAAAAGAGACACAAATAATTCAAATATAAACAACCACTTTACTATTTGTTTGGCATTAAATCGTAAAATGCATGTTAATTATTAATCTCGAATTATAACTCGGATTCAATAAATTACACTTAAGGCTCGTATGACTTCCTGCAAGATTTGTTACAATTTCTTGCGCAAACTGACAGAAAAGTATCCTTTCAACCAATAAACATTAACTACGGTAGCTTCTCATATTGTACAGTTGCGGCCTTTAAAAACTGGTACACTTTGACAAACACATTGTTTTAGATGTATAAACTGATCTTGAAACTGAAGTTTCAGTTTCTAAACGCCGCTCAAATTACCCAGTGTAGCAACATTTATCTATTTTATTACAGCACGAAGCATTACAGCCGCTGTGGCATATTAAAAAAGTGACTATGAATTCGGGATTTGTTAAAGAAATTAATCTTTTTGTTACATTTACAATAAAACGTACGGTACTGTGACGAGCCACTCGGCACTACGTCACACTGAAGGCGTCAAGAAGTCGGTTCGTTATTATGCGTCATTGAACAAACTCAAATTTTCCAGCGTTGGAATGAACGAGAAGGCAACAAAGGATATAAAATCGGCCGGGGTGGACTCAGCAGTCAGTCGAGTTCTAACTAGCGATCGTCGAAGTTGGATTTAGTGTGTAAATAAATTGTTATAAATAAATTAGATTGTAAGCATTAATAAATTACGGTTAAGTTTTTACCGAGTGTTTTATTCGTTTAAATAAATAAATTTAAACCCTAGAAACGTAACAGTACAAATTATTTTTTGAGGAAGAAATGAATGGAATTTATATAATTTTCCTGTTTTTTAACCAAAAACTCAATCAAGATGCAACTTGTACTTGTTGTTGTCTTTTTCAATTGAAGGTACAGCAAGTGTGACTGGTCGGTAGACGATGTGGTAGAACTGGTATGTAAGTGTGTGTACCGGGTGTGTCATCCGACGGGGTTTCTTCAATACCGCTGTTCCTCCTGAAAATATGAAAAAAATGTTTTGTACAGAAGTTTTATATTCTCGAGCTCCGTATAATTTTCACGTATATAGGGTGTCTCAATTTGTCTGTACGATATGGAACTTCGTTATTTTAAATGGATTGCCCTATATTTTATAACGAACTTGAGTTTATAAGGCTATTTTAAAGTGTGTTTGATAAGGATTCCCTATAACTAAGTTCAAGAGTTTTTGAGATTTATTTATGTTTTTTTTTGTTTAAAAATAGATATGATTATTATCTCATTAACAAAGAAAGCAGAAAGCACATATTATGGTACTGTTAAATGGAAGGTATCTACCGCAGTAACAAAATTTATTTTTCAACAATTAGGGTTGCAGTAAAACTACCTCCATTTTGATAACAATAGGAGGACAATAACTTTTGTTTTTTTAATGGAATGGCATTATTTTTATGTCGTCATTGGGTGCTTCTTAAAATTATCTTTCGTCTACGATAAACTTCCATCTACCAAATATTGACTTTTGAAAAAATATTTAATATATTTTCAAATTGTACTAAAGCCCAGCCTACTAAGACTTAAATATGCAAAAATAATGAAAGATGAAGTTTATCGTACTAGTTGTACAGTGACTCAAATAAGTTACCGGAGGAAGGAATGTACTAATTAATGACTAGAGAAATGATTTTTAAATAGTTATAAATTAACGTTACTGTGCGTATGCATATATTATTTTATTGTTAATCGAAAATAGAGAAAATTCATAGAACAAAAAATAACATTTAATTATTTCTTCTCAAAAAAGTCACTGGACGGTAATATAAAACGACAATTATAAAACAACCAGCATTTTGTTGAGTATCCTTTGCTTCGTATTGTACTTTTTAGTCTATGTATTAGGCGTAGTTGTTGCCAATTTAATTATAATTTCTTGATTTATCTTCACCTATTCTTGCTGCAATACTTTTTAAAGGTTGTTTTTGAAGGAATCTAACATTATCTAATACTCTTTTCTAAAACAACCCACAAATGTTCTTTGGGGTTGACGTCTGGTCTCTTAAATGAATTTTTAAAATAACCAAATACGTATCCACGTACTATTGACATAAACCCCCAGACCATCTTCAAGTTTGACTGTAGGAATAAGATTAGTTATTTTCATTTCTTCATTTCGTTTTCTCCAAACCATTATACGCCCAGAGCTGCCAAAAACATTAAATTTACATGTGATTTTCGTAGACAGGAGTAAAATCCTACTGAATATTCTCAATTTCAACCAATCAGTATTTTGTCGACAGTATCTAAAATATTAGAAAATTTATTGCTATTCAAGTAAACGAATATCTAACAGCCTGAATATCAATCAGGGTTTACTGATAATATATTTGGTTTTGGTGACTAAGGCAAGAGTGTAATACACAGTTTTATCCAACATCTGTTTATTATGAAGTCATAATAATGCCGATTTTGAATAACAGTTTCATTATGGGTTCATAATTCCACTAATATTTTATAAACCTCATAATATATTTAAAATCGGCATTATTATGACTTCATAATAAATAGGTATTGGATAAATATTTAAAAGTACCTATGATTGAATGAAGCGCTCTATGATTTTCTGATGAATGGATATTTCTAGAAATTTGACAAAAGATAATATTAATTTTTTGATCAAATGCACATAAAATTCCATTTTCGTGCTTCCCGAAGGAAGTACGAAAAGCGTTGGGGCATCTGTATACTTTTTTTTATAAAAAGAAAAACAGATCAATGCATTATGTAGAAGGCTATGAGCAACAGACATTACACATCACAAAAGATTAAGATATTGTTCTTCATAATAAGAGTCTGAATTAGGGTTGCTGTCCCGAAAATTCCCGGAAACGACTTCCTGGAAAATTGCCGTTTTTGCCATTCCCAATCTCGGGAATTAATAACCGGGAATTCCCTTCTTAGCGGGAATGAACATTTCGCTGTAGTTTTTTGGGCCTGGTGTGTTATGTTGAAATCTGCGTAATATATGAGGGGTATTGTGGTATTTTTGTGGTATGTGATGTTGTGAGGAAGGGCGGAATTCTTGTGGTATAGTTCGATGTAATTCAACCAGTTCAAGTTTCACAATATCGAAAACGACAGTCAACAAGAACGTTTATGACCTTTCTATAAACGCGTCGTGGATGTACTTGTTTCAATTAATCTCTGTTTTTTTTTACCGCAAATAACGTATTGTTTTCTTTAAAGTAATTCCGTTAAAAACCGAAAGTACGTCATTTACAGTTCTGGTGGGCCCTAGAAATTATAGAAAAAGGCAGATCAAAGATGAATACTGTTGTATTTTGTTATGTGATTGACTAATCATATTAATAATATTAAAGTATCTTTTTTTCCATCTTTCTTTATTACATATGACGGAGTCCAGGTGAATTCTAAAATTTGTATAAATTGACTGCAGCCCTTTTTATAGCCTAAATAGCATGTGTGACAAAATACCGGTATATCTTTCCATCTGCAATTTAAATGGGAAACTAATCCCTGTAAACTGCATTTTACTATACGTTTAGTTAATGTATAAGATTATTAAACTTACCTCTAATTGACCTCTTTGAAAGTAGTAGAAGAAAGGTTACAATAGATTTGAAAGTATTTTTCTTTATTGTATTTGCAAAAATTGTTTTAATTCGTGACTGAGATATGTATCAAAAAGGCAATGTTCCTAATGTTGATAATTTTTCTAAAATTTATTGAGTATCTCATAACGTGCGGAGGAGATTAAGAGGGTGGCTAGAGGAGATCAAATTAAAGCTTTTATCTTAATAAACTTTGGGTAAAAAATCAATAACTAAAAAGTTATAAGAGTTTAAAATAAAATTAATTAACAAGCAAAAATTACCACCTATACTAATATTTTACGTTTTAAATTTAAATTTAGAATTTTTGTGTTAGGCTCAATTCTCAAACGGCAGCGCGTCGCGTCGCGTCATTTTAGTTCCTACACTTTACATGAAATTTTTTAACATAAAATGCTGCCAAGTGAGAATTGCTTCATTTACCATGACAACTTTTCGAGGCAGCAAAATGACGCGATGCGACGCGCTGCCGTGTGAGAATTGAACCTTAATTGTTCTAATCAAACTGTTCCATCACATAAAAGTTATGGCTATTTCATTTTTTTTTTTTAATAAGCAAAAAGATCTTTTCACATGGTTAAGAACCCCTGATTAATTAAAACAAAACTAGATAACATGTCGACGTAGTCATTTTGTGAATGGTGGTTTTAATAAATTTAGGGTTTATTTATTAATAAATTTGCAGTTTGTGAAATATGTTTTACAGATGTAAATGGAAGAGATTAAGTAATTTTCTTTTGATTGGTTTTTGGGCAAAAGTGAATGGGAAATTTTTAAATGAGCTATAAATAATTTTTTGATCTATGTAAATGTGCATTAATTTATCTGAACAAGCTAGATTTAAATTTTTATTCCTCAAATAAACCAATTGGTCTATAAAACAAAATCCACAAATTAATACTAACACAGCAATAGAATTATCGAACATGAGCATAACAAAATTCTACATTATAGCTTAAAATACTGAGTGAGCATCTTTTTCTCTAATTGATCCATTATTTTAACTAATGTGCCGTTTAATATTGATTCATAAATAATAGGTACACTTTTGTCGATATTAAAGTAACAGCGTAAATATTATTTGAGTTTTTCGATGCAATTGTTACTGAAAATATATGTACAAAGTTTTTTTAATCTCAAACCGGACAGAAAAATGAAGGGAACACACTCAACGTTTCGCTGTAGATTTATAGCTTTATTTTACTTTCTGATAAAGTTTTCATTTATGATAACTTAAATTTAATAAAGAAAACTCTTATTCAAAATTCTTATCCAATAAATCTTATTGAATCAGTAATTAAAAATCGTATTAAATACTTACAAAATTCAAATGTCTCTAATAACATTAGACAAACTTCGAACCATAAATACATATCTTTGCCTTATATTGAACCATTACACAATATATTTAAACACATTTTCAAAAAAACATAATTTAATTTTAGCCAGTAAATCTGTGAATAATTTAAATTTAATTTTTTCGAATTTAAAAACCAAAATACCGAAATTAAAACAACCTAACGTGGTCTATAAAATCAAATGTTCAAATTGTACTTCTCTTTATATAGGTGAAACGAGCCAAAATTTAAAAAAAAAAACGTTTAGACCAACATAAATATCATATTCAAAAAAATAATCAAAATCATTCAATGCTTGTAGAGCATTCATTAGTAAATAATCATAATTTTGATTTTGATAATACTGACATTTTGTACAGTGAATCTAATATTTTTAAAAGACGTTTCATAGAAATGTGTAAAATTAAAATGTCTCCAAATTCTATTAATAAACGTACGGACTTTGAAAATTTAAATGACATATTTTGTAGTTTTCTGGACTCTTTAAACAGGATATAGATCTGTCAGTTAATTAAAAAAAAATTAGTTTTAATTTAGTTCCAGTTACTTTTCTCTTTATTCCGGACAACTCGTATTTTAGTTTAAAATCATGTTACCTTTTCGTTTCTCTTGACGACTTGTTTCTCTTGACAACTTGTTGATTTACTTTTTTTCACTCCTGACGAAGCTATAAATCTATAGCGAAACGTTGAGTGTGTTCCCTTCATTTTTCTGTCCGGTTTGAGATTAAAAAAACTTTGTACTTATTATTTTCATCGGACAAGAACAAACTTCAATTATGAAAATATATGCAATATTTTATGCTGAACGCGGTATACTTGTCGATTCGTTGGAATCACTCTCCACTGAAAATTATTGAATTACTGAGTGATTATTTAAAAATAAGACATTTAAATATGCAGTAACCTGTACACCTTTATTACTTAGTAAAAGTTATTATTTGACGTACAAAATATATCGTTCATAACCAAAAATAGAAAAAAAAAACACCAAAGGCCATTTTTTAATTGCCTATTTTACAATTTTTTGGTGTTTGGCATTTTGTATCCTAAATTAAATTTCAAATGCCCATACTGTTTTACAAGTGCTCAGTTACATTAATCGTTGATCAAAAGAAAAAAAGTATTGATCATTTGGATTTGATTTGTGGCTAATGTAGAAAAGCTCAGTCAGTATTTTAGACACTTTCAATTTTTTTGCGTACTGAAATCATAATATTTAGATGTTCGATTAAATACATGCCAAAGTGAATTAAGAAAAAACTTTATTTTGATCTCCTGCAGCTCTTCTTTCAATCTTCTCCGTAAGTTATGGAATGCCCAGTTAAGATAACGCAAAAAGCAAAATTTCCCCGAATCCCGGGATTCCCGAGATCATGATTTTTACAATCCCCATTCCCGGGAATTAAAAAACCCCGGGAAATCAGAAATCAGAAACCCTAGTATGAATGTTCATGAATAGGACTTGTTTGAATATCAAAATTTTTAATGATACAATTTTAATCTCAATAATATAAAATTTCAACTAATCACACAAACAAATAGAACAATAGCAACTGTTACAATAAGCGTTCAAAATGACCACCTTCTATTGGCAAGTAGTAATCTAAGCGATCTCGAAAAACATGCACAGCATTCATGAGAATGTCAGGATTCAACTCATTACATTTGGTACGTAGTTATTCTTTTTTCTCTTTTAGATTGTATAGAATATGAGCTTGCACAACTTTGGTTAACAAAGTCTTTTGATAAAGTGTATATAAAATTCCCTTTTGGTACTTCTTCAGAGCGCTGGGACACCTGTATATAGCGGACACGTATACAAAAAAAATCCTGTATATTCTGAAAAGTTCTAAAATAAATGATGGTAATAATCGTTCGGCTTGTTCGTACAACCTTCGGTTGCATGATTGCCCTTATAGACTATGATAATGTGAAATGAATGCAGTTATGTTCTTGCAACGCATTCGTTTAGTAGTTTGATACACCCACTCATTGTCAAGTGTTTGCATGAGCTTGCAAATCGTGATCGCATGTCTTAGTCTTAATTTAATAGTTGTAAAGCCATAATTTACGTAAATAATTAAATTAACAAATCCAAGTCGAAATTTGAAATGCACGGAGTAAATAACCGCCATAAAATGGATACCTCCATGAATACATCGATGCGCATGCTTCCATCGTTGCACCGCAGCTGCAGTCTCTGCGAAATTTCGTCGTTTTGCACGTTTTTCCCCGCGTCTTCGATTTCGATTACCGGTGTGCGGATTCCATAGCATCTTTATTGCATTTCCGATTCGGTGAGTCCAATCAAATGTTTCTATTATTAAGCAGGAGCTCGTTGATGAATCGAATGCACGTTTTATTAAAACTGGGACGTAGTTGCGTTGCCACGCCGAGCACAACTTTTTTTATTTTCCGAAATGATAATGCCGGATGATAACTCTTTGCTTTTGTTTTTTTTTCCTGCGAGAAACAAGCTCACTGCATCCTGCATCATGTTTTACGCAGTACGTAAACACATCGTCATTTAAATATCTCTCTCTGCCAAACATGATTTAGAAATATTCGTACAAACAAAGCGTTGTTTTTTTTTGAGAAGGCGAGGACGTCGCGTCGTATTCACACTTGGCCGGCTCAGAATGTTCATTGCGTTTGTTTTATTCTTCAAAGATTGAACAATAAATAATTATATTAGTAAAAATCAAACATTAGAAAATGAAAAGTCATTAAACCGAGAGCCTTCTACGAAACTGCGTAGTTTGTTAAACCGCAAGCATCATTTTTTGTTCCATTTCAAAGAAACGCCCCTGCCCATAATGTGTACGTTTCGTCGAAAATATAGTTGGCTCTGCCCGAACTGGTGAAACTAAAATTTGCTTTTTGTTAACGAATTATGTGTGTTGGATACGGCATCAATTATACTGGATTTGTGAATTTATCTTTGGCTGACAAAAATACATGTTATATTAAGTTGATATCGAAGTCTGTTTTGTTGTATACCTACAAAATTTTAAAAGGTATATACAAGGTGACTGGTAAGTCGACGTATTCCTTTGAAGGCGTGTTAATAGAGCTCATTTGTAATGGATTTGACATAATATGCACAATACAACATGCAACATTTCCAGAGATATTTTAACTTTTGTGTTTTCCTTAGAAATACGCTCCCTACTACCATTTATATAAAATTACTCAGACAGTGTAAAAGTTTTTCTTAATATTTATATTTTCCTGGTTATACTAAGTAATAGTATATGCTACGCAACAAACATTACGTTAAAACTTTAATAAGCTTAAAAAACAATGGCTGAAAAAATGTTTTTCTATAAAATCCAATCTACTTGAGCATTCATTCTGATTTACTTCTAAAATTTGATAATACAATCAGCTTGCAAATTATCCTAAAAATTTCTTTAATTTATTGCGTTTCGATTGAGGTATTCAGTATTAATAAAAATCTTTTACTTCCATTAATGTACTAGACGTAGGTATGGATTTCAATTTAATCTTTATTAGACAGGAAGTGGACTACCAAATGAAATTCAATAAATTTATACTCCACATTTTTTATGACTGACTCGTATGCAAAAATGTACTGTTTTTCGTACTTCTGTTTCATTAACTCTGTCACAAAATAGTAAACACTGAACAACAAGAACAAGAACTTGACTATATCAACAAAAAATAACGACAAGAAAGGGATTACATAGATTAATTAAACAGAATTCAGAAAATTCAGTATTAAGCATTTGCTTATGTTGTGAATGGTACCTTGTAACTAGATTTTTAAATGTATCAGCCCGTTAATCTAGCTTTAATATGTAATATCTGTTTTCTTTTTATTTAGGTTGGCTTTTAAAGTTTAATTAGACAAAGTAATTTCATGTCATTATAACATATGCCAAAATGTGACACTTCAAGTCAGATAGATCAACTGGAGTTGTCAACTCTCAACTTTAAGAAGTCTACAAGTCAATTTATGTAAATAATTAATTATTTTATCTCAAAATGGTGGAAATTGTAAGACGCGAAATGAAAATTGCTATACAAAAAGCATTTGTAAGGTACCAACCGGACAGGCCAAATTTGGGGAAAATGGAAATTACTTAAAGATTAGAGGAAATTTTTGCAGTGAGTACAATGTTTCAAATTTGTAATCGTACTTTTCATTTAGAAATACTTATTGTAGATGTCAGAAAGGTGTACAGGGGATGTATTTACGAAAAGACGAGACGAATTGAAAAGTTCTTCTTCTAGCAAACGTACTGCTACGGACAATTTTTTTAATTACATGTTTAGAAAAGATCTAATTCAGCAATAGAATTTGAAAAATGAAAAATACACCTTGTGACGAAAAGAAAATATTGCAACATTGCTTCATTCGCAGTAACCTTAAACTCAAAATCAAAATGACTTTCATTGTCGAAGTTTAGTTATCTGCATAAGTACCACTTTTTCCCTAAATTTTCACGGCATACTTCGATGATAAATAAATAAAAAACAGATATTATCGGACCAGGCCAAGTCCTCCTATTTGAAGAACCGCATATGTCAGTTCTTGGTTGGAATTAAGTTTAATACAAATATACCTACAACATGACCATCCTTTGAAGGGAAACTCATCTTCCAATTAATTTTCTTTGGCCCTGAAGAATCGACTTCAGTTTAGAAACGAAAAAATCAAACTTTGAGCTTACACTGGAACAATTTTCTTTAGATTCCAGTTTTGTGAAATCACAGGACTTTTTAAGAGATTTCTGAATTGAAGTTTATAGAAAACTAATACTTAATAGAAGCTGTTATCCTCTTAAATTAAAAACAATGAAAATTCTAGGGATTATTGTATGACTCGAAAGACAATAAATCAAAGAAGTTTTTAGAATAATTTGCAAGGTCAAGTAGGTTGAATTTTTTTTAGGGAAGTATCTTTTCAGTCACTCTATTTCAAATTCGTTCATTTTTAGCTCGAACTAAGATAAAACATCAGGTTTTAGTTTGCAAATTATGGAGGGAAAGACTTAAACTAAAATCCTTCGCTACGCGTTACTTACTGAAATGAAAATTTCTGCTTTTTCCGAGAAAGATAAGAGATGATGTAATAACACGGAGATTTCAATTGAAAACTATATAAGGGGTGATCTATGACGTGTGCCAAAAGGTAATCAGTGGTGGGGGGGGGGGGCAAAAAAGTCCATATCAACATCTGTCCTATCCGCTTCTTTCTGAGCTATAGCGTTTTTTTCTTTTCCGTAAGCCGCTAGTATGGATTTTATTGGAAAATATGCAACATGGCAAATATCTAGGACAAGAATTAAGTACTGTTAAATTAATTACTGCCTCTTAGAGAAACTCAAGAAGTAGAAAATAGAACATAACAATATTAAACTTATTTAATAAAAAAATAATTATGTTTATAAGAGGTGATCAAAGTGACCTGCATTGGCATGAATGATTGCATGGCAACGATGAATAAATGAGTCACTAATTGTAGACACTATTATTATTTATGCTAGACAGAGAATTGTTAATTCTTTGAATTAATTGTTCCCGTGTAGTTATTTCTTCACTATTTTAGGTGGCCCTAAAAGTAATAATCAAGGGGATTTAAATCCGGTGATCGTGGAGGCCACTCTACTGGTCCTAATAATAATTTCATAATGATGGCCCAGGGTCAATTTTTTACTTCTCAAAAGTTTAAATTTGTTATAGCTCAGAAACAAAAGCAGATTGGATATACATATATTTGTATACATTTTTTTAACTTAAAATAATCTCACCTATCACCGGCTATTGTTTGGCATACACGTCATACATCACCCTGTATATGGGTTTGCGAACAGTCACAGTCACAGTAAAAAGTCACTGGATCCAAAAATTTTTTTACTTGAAACAAGTGTCGAAAAAATCTTCGTTTCTTTGATATATTAAGATCCGGTATTATAAACGTAAGTTAAATTTACTCTACAGTTTAATGCCTTAGTAACCATTGTTTTTACAATTGTTACTAAGGCTTTAAACTGTACAGTAAATTTATTTTACGTTTATAATACTGGACCTTAATATTCTAATTCTTAAAAGTATTAGAATTGGCAATACTGGCTTATCCATAGAATTTAAAATCACTAAATCGCTAAATTTCATCAGAAAATCACGAAAACTATTATCAGAATAACCACATCGGCAATGTTACTGTATCTATTACGAGAATTAGGACATTACATCCGAAATGTCTTAACTCTGTACAGCTCTCGTACTGTGTAACCATAGCAAAGTTCGAAACATCCTGAACCTTAAGTAAAATTCTAAAATTAAGGAATATGGGTAGGATTGGGTCAGTAGAATATGTACATGAAGTAATGCACATAGTCTTCTACGTAAAATAATACTATGTAAATTATGTCAAGAGTTTCCTACACACTTTACCCGTAAATAAATAAAATAAGTAAATAAAATATACTTTTCAATGTTTTATTTCCTTGAGTAATGTTTTTGATAAAAGAAAGTGACTTTGTGGTGGCAAAACTTAAAACAGAACAATTCTGTACAGGGTGGACAGATAAATCCAAACGTTTGAAAATTTCCTTGGCCCTAATGTAAACTATAGTTTAGCGGAAATCGATTTTGCAATACAGTATATACAAAACTCTTTAGTCGTTTTTATTTTGACTTTATATTTGAAATACATACTATCTGCTTAGTTTTTTTTTTTGCAACCTCGGTAGTGTCTTGTCGAATATTATTGACTAAATTTCACTTCTATTGAAAATTTGGTGAGGAATGTTTATCGGTTTATATCAGCAAAATACAGGGTGGACCAATAGTGCATATTCGGTGGATAGCGCCTATGTTAATGCAGATTTTGGAAATCTGTTTTCGCTATTACTTACCTATGATATAGATGCATGATTTAAAATTAGTTACAATGAAACAGGGTGTTCAGTGTAGCTGTATCAGACCAAAGTTGTGTTTTTTTTTTAATGGAACGTACTATATATTATGGTTTAATTTAATCCGTCTTTAAGAGTAGATAAATTTATTATAAGGATCTTATGTACCTAAACCTAATAGTTTTTGAGATATTGACATTTCAATGTAAAAGAATGCTATTATTTGATGTTTTACAGATTATAGATGTTTATTAAAATTCAGCATTTAAATTATACAGTAACGTTACATAACCTCTATGGAAGAGAAAACAATTTCCATCTCGAATATATACTTATTATTTTACACAGGGTGAGTCATAACTCCGATGTTTATTTTACTCGGTTAGTTTAAATGGAACACCCTATATTTTATTACTGAATTTAATAGGTCCTTGATTAAGCTTTGCAATAGTATAGGGTTCAGTATTGTTACATAACAAACCTCCACACAGTAAGATGTCAAATTTGTAAATTCATAAAAGAGCATTATTCCGTCTTCCAATGGAATATTTTGTCTATAATATCGTTGATTTTATTTAGAAAATCTGTACAACGTTTTGTGTATGTACTAAAGATGAGTTAACCATTGAAATGTATCTCTACGTTAGAAATATCTTTGTACCTACTGAGAAATATCTTAATTTGTGAAACACACGGTCTTATATTATTAAGTATCTTTTGAAGATAAGTTACATTCAGAAATTAAAATTTGCAAATTTAGTTTACCTTACAGGATTCAAAGTAAAAAGAGAAGGGAAGGGTTACATTGCGTACATATTCTACAGTTTTCTACGTTATACATATTTTCTTCATTGTTCTATTTTCTACGCGTAATGACTCAATTCTGCCCTATGGGTACATCATCTTCTCTACTCATTAAAGATAATAATACATTATAAATATTTTCAATTTTTTTTCCCTTTATTTTGTAGCCACGTTGGCTACTTTTGCGGTAAAATTTTACAGAGGCGCGTTCAGATATTACGTGTTAGCATCTTTTGCACTTCCGGTGTAAGTTTCTTAAACCTTATTTTCAAAGCTGTATGAGTATTAGATCCAACGTTGCTATTTCAGATTTTAAAACAAATTCGTATTAAAGATTACAACATTTAAGTGCAGAACTGTCAAGATTTGTTTTTTTTTTAATTTAAAATAATTGAAATTAAAACATATTAATAACAATAAAAAAACGGAAGGCTGCTAATTTAAAAATTAAAATAAATGTCAGAATATAATTAATATATTTAAAGTCACTAATTAGAAGCAATTATGTCACAATGTCACTGAAAGTAATTCAGATTAAAGATTATGTGAAGTAACGGCAGAACTGTCAAGCATTTTTTTTAATTTAAAGCAATCAGAAAAATAATTAAAATTAAAAGCGAACTTCATTTGCGTGTTTTATTATTTATTGAAGAAGAAGCCCGAAATGTAGTTTCCGAACGCACCCAACCGGTGCCAGCAATTTAAAAATGTTCGTCATTTTTACAATAGATTGTACTAAATTGAAATTAATATGATTGCGACTTAAGTACTCGATAAAATGAAAAACAAAACGTAATAGATTTTAGTGATTTGGTAATAATGTACTAAAAGTCAATGTAAAGTAATGGATCTATTAAAACAGCGACATCCTAAGATCGCTTTTTGACCTGACATTGCAGTAGGATAGACAAATTGAAGCGGATTTGCTCCTAATAAGTTTACACCAGCAAGGCGGCCATGCTTGCTGTCAAAGCATAATGAAAGTTTTAAAAATTTTGTTGCAAATCGTTTTTGATTACAGTGAGAACTTTGAGCAGCCTCTGCACAGCTGTTCAGCCCTCTTTGGGGCTTCTTCAGCAGAAACGTAGCTCTAAATTCCCACTGCAAACCAAAAACGACTTGCTGAAATAGTTGTACAGAGGCTGCTCGAAGTTTTCACAACAATCAAAAACGATCTGCAACAAAATTTTTAAAAATAATAGCGTCAGCAACACTGAGTCAATTCAACTGTGCATAGTGAATGGTTCATAATAAGAGTTCGACCCGTTAGGGGCGTATTTACTACTTCATACAAGTATGAAATTGCAAAAAATAAATTTATCTGGGGCATTTCGAAAATCAACCTCTTTTGAATCCCAAATGGAAAGAGTCTGAATAGCAGTGATGGCTATTAGAATGTGATGCCTAACATGATTCTAACATCAGGTTGACGAACTCTTTAATGTTTTAAAAACTGTGTCACTGGATGCTTTTAAAGTAACTTTGCTTTATTTTGGATGATTTCCAATCATTTTTCCTGTGCCCAATTTTAGGTGGTGTAATAAACTTATCTTTGGGTAATATTGGGTTGCAAAATTTTTGTTTTTTTTTTTTTGAGGATTTTTAGGTCCTTTTCGGCTGTTTCATATCCTTTCTTGATCGTTTTTCAACGATACGGTGGTCCAGAAGCAACATTTTATATAGCGTGTTTCTAAACCTATGTCTTTAATTGAAACCACCAATAGTGGTCAAAAAAAAGAAGCAAAATTTGTTATACGACCATTGGTCAGATAGCAATAATAACGCAGATAATATTTTACTTTTTCATAGAAAATTGTTTGAAGGTCGCTGAATGCAGCTTAAATGTTCCGGCGGAGCTTGGTTTTCAACTATCCTCCAACGTTCGAAGCCATAAAAAGTCATAAAAACGCAGACCATCACCTAATGCACAGATATTGTACTTAAGGTAGCTCAAGTGTCGTGTTTATTTGTTAATTTTAAAAGCAGATAAATTTTGTAACTAGGTAAGGTGTATTGCTTTTATCGGAATAAATTGCTTAAACAAGTCGTAAACCAAGCAGAGGTTTCAAAACAAAGGGACTGCGCTCGCTTGTAATAGGTGAGTTTTTCATTTTTGAAAGAAAAAATTTAGATTTGGAGAATTAATCTCTTATGTAACGAGGAACTTACCGTTTCAGGTTTTGAGACATCCTTAGTAGGGATTGCTCGCTCTTCTCGATGCTCTCCTGCCTAGCCCTGATTAACTTTGGAGATTAGAACGTATGTAATTACGTAAATAATATGTGTATGCGTATTATATTGAATTAATAACATATTCTTCTTTTTTTATTATTTATTTTTTATTTTACTATTATTATTTGGAAGTGTACATTTAAAATTATAGTCGCTGAGAGCAGCAAATGTTCTTAAGGCGAATTTACTGACGGCGAGTTTGCTGATGGCGAATTTACCGACGGCGAATTGTATTTGCACGATAAATTAGCGACGACAAATCGGCGATGGCGGATAGTTCTGGACCAGGTTGAGGACTATTAAGACTAGTTAGTACTGTTCCTAGTAGAATTATGGCCGTTACTGAAAAAAAGAGGCTAATATATTTTTCGGTTTTTTGTTCTATTTATTATTTTAGTAGTAGATACAAGTAGATAAAAATTTAAAAAATATAAATTATTAGGACTCTCGACCGTCCGCCGTCCACTTTCTGTTAAGTTACTTTTGGTTGGTGTAAAAAAAAATATTTTATTATCGAAACGATTATACAATAGATACAAAAATTAAAAATTCAAAACCATTAAAGAAATACAAGAAAACGTCCCTGAAATTTCAGCGTCAGCTGTAATATGGGTCAAAGTCAAGGTAAATTCGAAACGAATCTTGAAATTGATGCCCCAAGAATTGACCCCCCTCGATCCCCGATGACGTGCTGGGGCAATTTGGCTGCGTGAAATTGAGGCGTGGCAAGAATTGGGGATCGATAGGATTATATTGCGTCTTGGCAAAGCTCCTTCGCTTCATTCACTTCATTCCAAGCCAGAGATTGTAGATGCAATTGAAATAAGAAAAACATGTTATTATATCAGATAATATTTTACCGGTGTTCTAGAAAGAAGAATCTGATTTTAATAGGAATTTATATAAGGTCTTCATTTACTCATGTACCCCACGTGATTTATGACTAATTCCTACTCCAAACTCTACATCTCGCAAACTTTTTGATTAATATACCAAGGGTTTTATATTTTTGGAAAGGTAATTTTATATTCTTTCCAAAATGTAAAAATATACTGGGTTTTCCATATAAAAAATCAGAAGTTCGGCTTACATCTCAAAAACTATGCGTCTTAATATACATTTACGAGTGCGTGTGTTTTGCGAAACTGAATTACGAACTATTATCCGAAAATTAATTACACCATAACTACTACACAAGAGGGATTGTCGATACTTACTTATGGTTTCCGCAAACTAGGAAACTTAAAGTACAAAAAAGTGCAAAATCGCAAGGGATGCGAATAATAATTTTCTGCCGGCTAGTACTAAGACATTACCAAAAAAAACGCTTTAAAATTGTCTTGAAAAACTTTTTATTAGAAAGTGCCTTTTATAGTACACAAGATTTCTTTTCTTGTGACGTTAATAGAGCCTTACGACTGTGATATATGTTTATTTTTTTGTCTACTTTGTATCACTTTTATATGTACTTTAAACACACAATGTGACGCATTTGTGTTTGTCCTTTGTAATTCTCTTAATGTTTAATGTTTTTTATACTATTGTGATGACGTGTTCCATACATTTATTGTACACAACGGAACAAAATAAACTAACTAACTAACTTAGAAAAATGTAATTAACAATAATGGATTCTATGTTAAAAAGTGCCTTAACGAAGTTTTTACAGAAATCGAAAATTTTCATAAATAAAAAAGTTATAAAGGTATTTAGAAATCGCAGCATTTTGAAAAACACCCCGTATCTCCTAAACAATACAACTCTACCAGTGCCTATCAACCAATACACATCTGAATCTTTAATGCAATTTATCTCAAAAATTATGGAAATTAGACCTCCTATCCATATAGACTTTTTGTTTTTTTCTTCTGTGTACTACCTGTGGATGACGGGTCGGACACTTTTTTTGAATCACCTAGTACTTATGGATAGGTACGGTGGTGTCGAAAAGTTTTAAGACGAAATGAAATGCCCCTGGCCGTACGAATATCCGTGCTTTGCAATTATGAACCTTAACAACATTTAGCCGGCTGACCTGCTTTTATGGTACGGCCGGCGGGAAGCCTAATAAATAAATATTGGTTACGGTTTCCAGTAATAATAACAGGTATTGTTGGTCCTATGACAATATACATAAAATGGAATGATTATCTCTTTCGGTAGTATGTGTTCTGCGTTCCATTTCACAACGAAATTAAATAAAACTTTCCGACACAAGAAATGTTCAATACTAAAAGATAATTAGATCGCAGCTTCTTATACACAGAGAAAAATCAATAGTAAAAAGTAACACAAATTGTAGTCTGAATAAAGACAGAAACAAATTGTAACAAATATTAACACAATTGTAGTAAATATTAGCACAATTGTAGTAAATAGTCCGACAATTGTGCGAATATTTACTACAATTTGTTTCCGTCTTCATTCTAACTACAATTTGTGTTACTTTTTACTAATGATTTTTCTCTGTGTACCTACACACTACATTGGGATAATACACGGTATTACCGGAAATTTTCCAGAATACCAACATTTTACAAATGTAATAGGATGGAGAGGTATAAAATCATTCCTGCGTAAGATACTTAAACAGGATTAAATATTAGGGACAATATCCTACTTAGTATTAATTTTCATTTTCTTATTAGATGCTTAAATTCCTCAATTTGTATTTAAAGTCCCGGTTTCATGATCAGAAATTTGGATCACTTTTAAGAATATTCTTTATCATGCGTTTTCATAAATTAATTAATGTAAGAGTAAGGTCCGATTTCATAATAGGATTTTAATTTTAAAGTTATTTTAACCTAAAAAATACATTTGTTTCCCCATTCTTAAATTGACTTAACGCTTCCTTAAAGTCTGATTATGAAAACGGCCATAAGTCCAATTAAAAATTAATGTGTCATTAAAAATACTTTGTTACTCATTCGATTTATACAGAAAAAATAGGATAATTAAATAATTTTGGTTTATTTAACTCGTTTTGTTTGACTCTGTATAATAGTTTGATCTAAATTAGCGTTGGAAATTTTTAATTGCAACACATGAAACATAAAAAGTATTTTCCTTTTCTGATCACTTCGTTTATTTATTATTCAACAACAATAACACGTTCAAACTTTAATTTAAATTTAAATACATTCCGAACTTATGGCAGTTTAAAACATTTTGATTTAATATCTTTCAATTTTGTTAACAATTTAAATATGATAATCTAAATTGAATCATAAAAAAAAACAGAATATAACAAAACCCGGGTAGGTATTATTTTTATTAACATTAAACTAAAAACAATTAACAAACTAAACATGACTTCACAAAATATAACTATATACCTGAATTAATTTTCTTACTAATTACTGTCATAATACATTACAAATTACGCAGTTCTCATTACCTGGAATTTCATATTATACAAGTACAAGCACAAGTACTTTTGGACTTCAATTTGTACTTAAATACTGTTGTATTTAGTATTTATACTTGTACTTATAATAATAAGTACACGCACTTTGTGGAGCAAAAAGTTTTGAATTCAGTTTTCCGTTTGTAATTTAGGTCTCCTTCGTGCTAAATTTGACGTCGAAGGTCTGGGTGGTGAAATTAACGCCAAAAGAAGTAAATCTGAGTTAGGCAAAGTGGTATTCCTAATAATAATTAATAATTTACGTGAAAATTGAAATAAGATAAAATGTTTCTCGTTAAAAATTAAGCAGTCAAATAGATGTAGTAAATTCCAACAGTTGAAGTCTGAGAATTCTGTTATTTCAGTTTTGGTGACAAATTTGACATAAATTCATTTTAAAAATTGTTATTTCACATATGAAACAGTTTTTATATTTAGGTACAAACATTTCACTGTTTATTTATCATCACTTTTACCAATTTTACTTTTTAAAAAGTAAAATTTTTGACGTTGAGTGTACCTTATTTTTTAAATATAATTTACGTATGTCAATCATTTTATTTTTTTTTAATTTATGCGTAATTGTAAACGTAAAAAGAATCTTAATCACATTGTTAGAATTGAACCACGGACTTCCAAAACTGCGAGGCCTGAAGCGTCTGCTTTACCCAAGCGGCTGTTAACAACTTGCGTTAAATATTTCATATACGACACAGTACATAGGCGTAATCTGTGACAAACTCTTGATGTTCTGTAAATCTGGTCGACTGCAAGTTCGTTCCCCCCCTAATAAGTACTTAGAAGTACTTATAAGTACAAATCCGAATATAAAAACATTTGTTTTACACTTGTATTTAAAGAGAATTAAGTACTACTATACTTGTACTTGTACTTGTACTTATGATAATTGTATTGTAATTAGTACTTGGCACAGCTTTGCTAGGTACTGTATACCGACCCAAATATTCATAATATCACGCCAGTCCTTGTCCTAGTCCCTTGTACCGATGAAAATATCGCGCCAGTCTGGCCCAGGCCTGAAATCGGGACGTCGAGATACTAACGTTGAAAATCCAAGTCATGTATAACCAAGATAACCGAGATATATGTATTATTTTGGTGTAAACTGCTTTATGTGATACTCCGGTCCGATAACTTCTTTGGCAACCCTCATATATGAACACATCACCATTTTTAAATATAATTCGAATTTTCTCATATAAAGTTCTATTGTAATATTAATTTTCGGCTTATTCAACTAATACCTTACTCATATTATTGGCATTTTATTGATTTAACTATTAATTTTAATTATTCCAAACACGTTGAACTCAAAAACTCGATGACTAAAATACACGTAAATCGAATTTAACGAGTAGCTTTAATGCAAATAGTGCTTGATCATAAGCCGGGGCGTTACGTCTACCGAATTAAATCAAGTAAATAAACTAATTAAAATTCGTGTGTCCTTTAACTGTAATTTCCCAAAAGAATACCTCTTCCATATTTTCAGCATGCAAGCGTTAATTAATTAAACGAAATGGTAAAATGATAAAACTAAAAAAGGAGTTCCAATTTTTGTTTCTTAGTATGTATTTAGAGTCAGAATTAAAAATAATGCCTCCTCAATAATCAGTTAGATTCGACCTAATCACATCTGACCGAGTAGATGGACAACCGGATGCCTATCGAATTCCTGTCTCCGTTGGCTTGATCGTCTGTTTGTTATTGTGATTAAAATGGTAATACCGTATGATTTTTAAAATTTTAGGTAAAGGTTGGCCGTGAAAAGTAAAATACAGTATATTTAATCCAAGAGGCAGATAGTATGTACCGGGTGATTCAGAATAAGTGTTCCGAACCGTTATAAACTAGGGTCGTTCAAGTACGAATTTGCAAGAAATAAATTTATCAGAGGCATTTCTTTGAGGCCAAAATGGAAAGCATGATTAATTGCTCATGCCTGCACACCCAAGTTCGATGTCCGAAAGATTGATTTGCGTTTTTTTCCACAGAACATTTTAGAGTTTTGTTTCAACGTAAATGCTAGTGTCTCCTTCTACTCCGCGAGGGTTCATTGCTTTTGTGACGCAATACACCTGTACCAGTGCCCATCAACCAATTTATATCTGAATCTTCCGAAGTATTATTTTCATACTTATATATTTACAAGCAAGGCATACTACAAAAAATAAAAAACCTGACTATGTAAATTGTTGATAAAACTTTTGTCAAGATAATTATGTTTGTAATTTGGTTTTCTGAATTTTTTAATTCCGCCGCTGCTGTATCCTACTGCTTTTTGCTTAATAAACCAACGTTTCAAGATACGTGTTTTGTTACTGTGCGCTTCTCAAAAGAAGTTCAATATATCTTCAATGCTTTTGATCTGTCTTGATGTTAAGAACGGTGCATAATAGACCCTTTATGCGTAGAGAATTTTTGTTTTGTGTTTTCATGAACTATCCGTGGTTCACGGGTTCACTTATTCGGAATCACCCAGTATAGACCAGCGATGCTCTCGTAAATATTTTTATGTAGTCGTTTAGAGAATTAAACGAGCTATTATATACAGGAAAAAAATCAGCAGGTTGTCATTAAAAAAAAAACCAATAGGCGTTGGATCTCAGAAACAAGAACAGATAAACAATTGAAACAAATTGGTAATATAGGTTTTATTAACTCTAAATCACATACCAAATTTCAAGTAGATGCGTCAAACAGTTTTCAAAATATTAAGCCGGTTCCACACTTTTGTCCTTCCCTGTATATGGTAAGTATGAAAAGTAAAATTTGTATGTGTGGAATTAAGAAATTAAGAGAAAAAGGAGAACAAGTAAATATAAAATGGAAATTAACGAGATAAATTTGACAAAGTTTGTTTGAATGCAGAAAACGGTCCGAAAATCAAATCGATATCATTAATACGATCATTATAAGCTCTCATTATACTGGGCATTGGAGAAAATTTTGTGACTTTGGAACAGTAAACCTAAAAACATAATTGTCACGTAGATATATAGAAGGAATATTTGGTCTTACACAAGATTCAAAACGCATATCTTTGGTTAAATTGACAAAACTGTTTAATTAACAATACACAAGCACCAGTTTAATTGCTGTGGAATTTGTCTACATGAATTACCGACGTTTGCTTTGCTTGTAGATAAAAGTTATTTTCGATCTTTAGAACCTAGGCAAAATTAACGTTATAAATTAATTAACATTTCACAAGCACCAGTTTAATTGCTGTGGAAATTGTCTACATGAATTACCGACGTTTGCTTTGCTTGTAGATAAAAGTTCTTTTCGATCTTTAGAACCTAGGCAAAATTAACGTTCTAAATCCGGGTATTCCATGCTGACATACGAAATTCAAGTTACTGAACTTACTTGCAATGCTGCATCAGCAGCTTGTATTTCATTCAAAAAAATTAACGCACTCGCTCATTGATCATCAAAGGGAGGATCTAAGAAAGTGAACTGCTTAAAACCAGTTTGAGACAGCGGCAGTCCGACTCGACGCGGGGGTCTAAATCGAAGCGTTAAACGTTCCGCCCGCTTATACGTGATTTTTAATCAATCAGTCAAATATCGCCACGGTAACATCGCGAATATAATTCCGGAAGCTAATAACTGCTCTTTCTTGAATTTAGAAACAACAGTTTGGTTGATTTGAATTAAATAGAAACACGACACATCTTTGCAGCATACTCTCTCGTGCGCATCGTGTCCGAGCATCGCAGTCAACCGTGACATTATTGTGAATCATGCCGTCCTAACGAATGCATTATTACTTTAGCTTACCGATTGTTCACTATCAGCTAGACGCGCTGCGCCGGCAAATATGTCGAGGCGTGTACACAATCTATTTATAACATCGCACCGCTTCGTTGCAATAGAAAAGTTTTACACTTTTTTCTATCCGCCATGTGTTGATTATGTTTCAACAAATCGCTGACAGTTTTTGATACATCGACTTTTGGTCCTGAACTTTTAGAAAATGTACTTTGCCACGTTCTGTACGAACATTTTCATTAATTATTACCTAAAACGGTTCGTGGTGGCCACTCCCTTATGACATAACTGCGTTAACTATGTTTCCCTTACAATGTAACGTAGTGCACATCGTCGAATTTATAACTTTCCATAAAAAAACCTTGTCTGATCGTGATGGGTTGGGATACGCCCTTATGGATTCGCGACAATATAACTTACAAATTGTGTTGTTATCTTGAAATATTGCAATTTATTGAGATATTGTAATTTATTGAGATATTGTAGTTTATGAGATATTGTAATTTATTGAGATATTGGCATTGATTGAGACATAAGATTTTATTACTGCAACATTTTTGTTATTGTAAATACAAGGAAAACAAAATTATGATGAAATGCGAAGATGGAGTTGTAAAATCAGGGCAATGAGATCAAGAAAACGGTTAATGCGACGGGATATGCGATGCTCAAAACTCGAATCTCGAATGAAAAATCAAGTTGAAATAGACACAGATGAAAACTATCAAGTGAGTATCATTGACTAAGATTTATTTTATTAGATTGGCGATACTTTGCAGCGTTTATGTTGGTATACTGCTAAAAAAAACTCTAATCATTTGAATAGTTTTCATTCTTATTTTCACCAACATTTACAATGTGAATTAATTCTATCAAAACACAGATCAAAACAACGTCAGCTATAACCTAAAAACTTCACTAAGAGGTCACGTGTAAAGAACAAACTATGAAAATTATGGCGCGTATACATATAGTAAGCACTGCCAATTCCTCAGAGTTCCCAAACGTATTAGCTTTGCTTAAATGATTTAATGCCACGTGGTAGTGCATTTCACCGTAAACATAAAATCAAATAGCGTAAATGTAAATATATTGTCATTTAAACAAGTCAAGTGTAAAATCAACTGTAAAATTCAATAATGTACAGTGTGATTCATTTTTGATGGTTTTACAGGGTTTCACAGTTATTTATAGGAATAGAAGAAAACCGTTTTCGAGACCCAACGCTACTTTTTCGAGAAAAACTCAGTGGAGAACACAAAAGTTAGCTATCTCGATTCGTTCGGCAAATATCGGTCGAAAACGAATAGCATTTCTTCGCACCATTTGACACGACCCTGCTTTTGCGCTTCTGTTAAATTGCGTGGGATCCAACGACTGCAAAGCTTTCGTACGTTCAAATGATCATGCAAAATCTGGTGTATTGCTTTCATGTCAATGCGTAAAGATGCTTGAATCTCACGGTATGTCACATCTCGATCTCGCTCAAGCATTTCACGCACAGCATCTACATTAGTGGCAACAACAGATGTTGACGGATGACCTTCACGAAATTCGTCACTGAGAGAGGCACGTCCACGATGGAATTCAGCAAACCAATTATAAAGACTGCTCTTTGATAGTGCTTCATCTCCAAAAGCCAAATGAAGCCGATCGAGGCATTGTTTCGGCGTTAGACCACATTTGAAATCGTAAAAAATCATGGCACGAAAATTTTCACGCGAGATTTCCATGTTTAGACAAAATTACTTTTTCTCAAATGCTGTACAAACAAAACTAGTTCACTTGGATAGGAACTGTCAATAAATAGAATTATAGGCGAAAACCGTCAAATTTTTCAAATATGACAGTGGATAAACGTTAACAATTCTAGACCTACTATATTCCAGAAAATTTTCCAGCAGCCCACGTATCCTGTATTATACACAATAAACATTACAAACTCAACTTTTTATTTTGTTACAGTGTAAATGGAGTTTATGCAGGTTTATACATATTTTATCATTTTTTTTCATTCGAAAAAGATGAGCTTTCCTTTATCATTCAGTAGAATTTTCTCATAAATATACTGCGTGTTTAATGTGGCGTTGGTAATATTAACTGGAACGATACGCACTTGTTTACTGAAAACGAAGTGCGCGAAAATAAACATCCTGTGTACTACTCGTGGCTTTATCTGCGAGATTATTAGATTAAGGTACTTAATATTGAAAAAACTGCGAACAGCGCACAATAGCGAGCGCAAATAAACGTGGGTGCGAGTGCATATTCTAGGAATAAATTTATGAAAACGTCGAGACTGACATTGAAAATGGCGACCTTGTGCAGTTCTATTTATACATTTACATTTTTCGCCAGTTGGGGCCGTCAGCCCAGCCAAGGATAGATGCCTTTACCTCGCGTATCTTCCACACAAAGAGCGAATAAGCCTGCATTTGGGAAAAACGCCTACTCATTCCTCTCATTTGTTTATTTTTTTTTTCCATGAAAATCCTCTCAGGCAAGCCAAGCAACATGCTCCTGTTTATTAAATCAAAAATTAAACCGGCGAAATTATTTAAAACGAACACCCTTTAGGACGAGATAATTTCTCCTCATAAATAAAATTCTCAACTGTAAACAAAAAAGATATTTGCACAGATGGAATTAACCAAGCAAAGAAATGTTAATTTTTTTCTCTTCGCTCTGAAATAGCAATTCTTGAGGGGATAAAGGCTGCTTTACATGACGCAATTTGTATTGCAGCAGGACGCAGTCTCTGTTGTGCGCATGCTCAGCTGTAAAAAAATTATATGAATAATAATTAATTATTAATTAACACAAGTAAGATTACTCAAAGAAAAGATAAGCAGATGTTTACAAGAACAAGTCGTTGCAATTACAGTGAAATTGTTTAAATATAGAGCTGCGAGCGAGGGTATAATTTTCTATGCAACTTTCGTTGCTTTGTTTTGCATACGTACAAGCTGCCCCATATAAAGGGTGTTTCACTTAAGGCGAATTCTTTCATACCTCTCTGGTTATTAATTTTACGAAAAAATGTTTCAAACGAAAGTTTCACAGGATCGTGTGGAGCATATTTTAAAATTAGTTTGATGTGAACAGAGTGTTCCGTTTAGTCTGAGAGGTCACTTCGTTATTTTAAACGAAACATCCTATATATTTTCACATTTTCGGATTCTGGACTTTAATGTGACCTTGTGTACCATACATAGGGTCTAATCTAAACCGTTTTCGCGGTATTCAACTTTTTAAAAAAATTATCGCTCTTGCAGTACCTCAACCAAATGCAAATATCTTCCGAACAAATGACGTTAGGGACTTGTGGTTTTTTGCAAAAGTTTCGTCTTGAAACGCTTTTTCAGCTACATTGTAAAGAAAAAACTCTAGCAACATAAGTTCTTTAAAAAAAAATTAATAAACTTGAGAATATTCAAAGTAAGATACCTATTTTTTTTAATGGAATGCCACCTAACTTTTATCATTATTAGATGCGCTATTTAATTCTCTTTTCGATGATATAGTGTTTTCGATATGTCGTTAATAGTTTTTTCAGTATTAAATTTTTTTTTACGATTTTTAGAAATACACAAAATATTGAGACCCTTATGTTAGTTGCTATGGTTACACGGCAAACAATTGTTTGTTTAACTTTCCCTAAGATTATTAAGTATCACGCGACATTCAAAATGTTCAAATTAATCTTTAAGAAAACATGATAGGTACGGATTTTACTCTTGTCATTGATATCTAAGCTAATAAATCCTAAGAAGAAACTTCTATTGCTGTGGATAGATGCATGTGGACACAGCAAGACGTGCTCCAGCATTTGGAACATTTTTAAACGAATTTGCTGTTTTATGAAACACTAAAATGCGGTCAAATAAAGATACTGAGAAGGCCAACTGATTGGTCCTCCTCCACGAATCCTCTTATTCGTTAAAAAATGTTTCAACTGCTGAAATACCTATTGTTGTCTCCACATGTATCTATCCACAGCAATAGAAGTTTCTTCTTAGGGTTTATTAGCTTGGATATCCATGACAAGAGTAAAATCCGTACCTATTACGTTTTCCTAAACAAGAGATCTTCTTAAATATTAATTTGAACATTTTGAATGTCGCATGATACTTAATAATCTTAGGGAAAAATAAATAAACAATTTGTTTGCTGTGTAAGCACAGCAACCAACATAAAGGTCTCAATATTTCGTGTATTTTTAAAAATCGTAAAAAAAATTAACACTGAAAAAACTATTAACGACAGATATCGACAACCCTATATCATTGAAAAGAGAATTAATTAGTGCATCTAATAATGATAAAAGTTATATGGCATTCCATTAAAAAAAATAGGTATCTTAGTTTGAATATTCTCAAGTTTATTAATTTTTTTTAAAGAACTTATGTTGCTAGAATTTTTTCTTTACTAACTGAAAAAGCGATTCAAGACGAAACTTTTGCAAAAAACCACAAGTCCCTAACGTCATTTGTTCGGAAGATATTTGCATTTGGTTGAGGTACTGCAAGAGCGATAATTTTTTTTAAAAAGTCGAATAACGCGAAAACGGTTTAAATTAGACCCTGTGTTTGGTATACAAGGTCGCATTAAAATTCAATCCAGAATCCGAAAATGTAAAAATATATAGGGTGTTCCATTTAAAATAACGAAGTGACCTAACTCCCAGGCTAAACGGAACACTCTGTATACATCAAACTCATTTTAAAATATGCTCCACGTGATCCTGTAAAACTTTCATTTTAAATATTTTTTCGTAAAATTAATAACTAGAGAGGTATGAAAGAATTCGCCTTAAGTGGGACACCCTGTATGTTATAATATATGGGTGTTCCATTTGAAAAAATTACTAATTTTACAATACGCAATCTGAATTGTAATGTAGTTGATAGTCGCTAGATTTTTAAAAATGTTAGAGGTTGTAAAAGTAGGGAGGTTTAGAAATATTTTGGTCAAAGACTGATTGTCATACCATTGAAATTGACAATTTGGCGGCCGATCAAATACGAACCATTTTTTTATAAAATTAAAAATAACTCGGTAAATACTAAAGATAATTATTTAAATATAATACATATTATGTCATCTTTATCGTCTCTTCAAAGGCTAATCGACACTGCAATAAAATACATATGTACGTTGTGTTCCGTTTAAAAAATAAAAAGTTAAGCTTATAACTTATTAAATGAACAACCTGTATATTTGAAAATAATTTAAAATTACGCGGAGTGAAAATCTACACAACTTTTCTTGATACTTTCTTGATAAAATTAATTTAAAACGGTAATTTTTACATTTCGCACTTTGGTGTTTGGGACACCCTATACAAGGGCCGTTTTGCAGTATGCCGTCAATAATCATTTGTAGCAATAAACAATTGAGCAACTGTCACTGCAGAATACTACCGTTGGCGATGAAAATTGCTGGTGCAGCAAACATCAAGTTACTAAACAAAAAATATTTTAATATTGATTGTATTAAATTTTTTTTTTAAGTTAAAATTCAGCAATAATCAGAAAAAGTAATATTAAATATTATACACATACATGTGTATTTTAATCGCAATTTTCTCTTCAACGCCCAAGATGAATCAAATTGATATTACGTCATTGTCACATATTTATTTATTTAGTTTTTTCCAAGTTGGTGCATATTTCAAAAATTAGAAGCAAAATCTCTGGTACCGCCGTTGCAGTATGAGAAGCTATTTTCTGCACTTGTCAATGAAAATTGTCTCAGCTGATCCAAATACAAAACAAGGTTATGTTCATAAAGTATACTTTCGGGTGCACTTTGGGTATGTAATTGCATCTTTCTCACTCACGATATTCAACTAATTTTACGTCTCATTCACCTGTTTAAAGAGAATCCTCATAATTTATTTCCATGACAAAGGGTGACCTTTTCATATTCCAATTTTAATAGGATGAAGAGAGGGTGTCTGTTGTTGTAGACACCATCCTTAATTTAGTTTATTTTAATGATTTTTACATAATATATAAAATACGTGAAGATATTTATACGAAAGAGGCTGCAGTATTCGCCAAGAGTGGACCTTACAGTGAAGTTTACGAACACAGCCCTGGGCATGCGTGTAATATACAGGGTGACCTGCGACATAATATCACCACTTCCTCACGTGAATATCAATTAAAACTGAGTAAAAAACTCTAATAAAATTTTGTACTAAAGTAAACCGTTTCAGAAATACTGAGTGTTTAGTGTTAAATTTTTTATTTTTTATAAGTTTAAAGTTCACCTTATCATTTCTCCTTTCACTTAATAATCAATTTAAATTAAAAAAAAAAACTAATTAAGCAAATCGTTTCTTAAGAACACGACGTGTTTTGTAATTTTCGTTATGTGAAAACACATTAACACTGCTGATAAGTTATCTAAATTTTATTTTACAGGTTTTTTTTTTTTTGAATTGATTATTAAATGAACGGAGAAACGATTAGGTGAACTTTAAACTTATAAAAAATAAAAAATTGAACATTAAACACTCAGTATTTTTGAAACGGCTTACTTTAGAACAAAACTTTATTTGAGTTTTTTTTAGTCAGTTTGAATTGAGTGGAAAAAGTGGTGACATTACGGCACGGGACATAGTGTAAATCGCTTCATTTATTAAATTATCTTAACTAAAAAAAATCAGTACATTTGGAAATCTGATAGATTTATTTATAGTGTGTGTAGGTGATCGTATTTATGACGAAAACATGAAGGGGAAGTTTCAAATAAAATCGATGTTTTCGATTTTCGACGCATCGCTCAAGAATCATTGTTGATTCATGTGTTGCCAAGTCGAGTGGGCCAGCATTAGCATAGTTTGAATTTTTGGACTGTGAACGCAATGATTTGACGTTTCAAACATAAAACTTGTTTGTATATAATATTCGTAGAAGGAACCGGTAAATTTTAACAGTAATTAGCAATAATCTCGTATGAATGACAAAAGCAACAACCAAGGTAAAAATATTTTATGCGAGAAAGGCGTGTATACAGGGTACTTCTGAATTAAAAAAAAATAGATATTGTATGTAACAAATTATAATTAATTAAACGTTTATCTATGAAGCATTTTATTTCCACACTTAAGAATAAAACGAAAAAATTATTGTTTTAAAAGTTTAAAAGTGCACAATAAACGTTTTATGAGTTGACGATGAAAAACAAAGCGTCGTATATACTTAAAAGGATATTAATTAGCAGTGAGATTAATTAAGATGAATTGCCTGCATTTTTAAAGCTCTTCAGAAGAGGAACGCTTACACGAAATAAACAATGATTTATACATATGTATAGTACAACAGGTATTCAGTCGCCTTAAAAAAACGCACGTATTGTACAGGGTATCCCAAACCTCTGGAAAAGTTCAAAAATGCCCCTTTAAATTCATTTTATCAAGAAAAGGTCTTAACAAAGGTTGTGTAGGTTTTCATTCCGCATAATTTAAAATATTTTCAAATATACAAGTTGTTCATTTAATAAGTTACAAACCTAACTTATTATTTTTTAAATGGAACATTATATATTTTATTGCAGTTTTGGTTAGTCCTTGAAAAGACGATAAAAATGATATAACATTGTACTTACTTATTTTCAGTATTTACCGAGTTCGTCTCTTCAGGGTTAGCTGAAACTGCAATAAAATATATAGTGTTCCATTTAAAAAATAATAAATTAGGTTTGTAACTTATTAAATGAACAACCTGTATATTTGAAAATAATTTTAAATTATGGGGAACGGAAACCTAAACAATTTTTGTGAAGACCTTTTCTTGATAAAATGAAATTAAAAAGGCATTTTTAGACTTTTCCATAGGTTTGGGACATCTTGTATATTAAAATCTTTTCGATTTTCTGCAAATGTATCCTTGTTGGTCGTCTCCAGCATGTCATGAGCTGTCGGCATCCAGACTCGGGGGTTGCGTAGCTCAGGGTGGTAAGGGAGCAACGGCGGAAAAGATAGCTGTATCCCATGAAGATAATCAGAGGTAACTGATATCGTTTACAAAATACGCACATATTTTATACTAAAGATATACGTGACGTCATGACCAAGAATCCGCAAAGTTTAATTAACCTTGTACCTCACTCGGTTGCCCAAAAGGTGGTCAGGATTTAACGCCGTTTTCAATCATCATTTTTTTAAATCGCAAATTAATTGATTGTGTTAACACATACAATGCTTCAGTTATGCATTAGCAAAATTGCAATTATTTGCAAGTTGTGTTTACGCTTGCAAGCTCAACACCTTAGTTGTTGCGTATGCAGGCCGTGAACACTACTTAGTTTATCGGTAAATAACTCGTAATGCTTTGAAAAAAATATATATGCTTAAATTAATTAATACGATTTCCAAATTTTCTGTAATTATGACATAATGATAAAATTTAATTTTAATTGGAAAAGTGCCGCACACAAAACGATTAGAAGTATTAAAATTATACTAAAGTCCAGCGGCTGTTTTACATTATACTAATTTATGTTACGAGGTAATAGAACCAAAAGGTATTAGCAAAGATATGTTTACATCTGTTTCTGTACGATTTTACAGTACGATAATTTGTTTTAGTATTTTACGCTATCCTAAAACTTGATATATATTTTTCTGGTATCATTTTTATGTGATAATGTGAAACAGGCTGATATTATTAAAACCAAACTGCTGCATTAAACAAACTGAAAGGATTAGTGTGTCATAAAGTTGTATATTATCGCTGTTGTGTCTTGAAGATAGTAAAATGAAAATGCTCTGTTTACCAGTAAAAGCAGGTGTTCAAAGTGCAAGCCGTAGTTATCCTTATTTTATACATAAAACTTTACTGAAAATTTACTCCTGGTGATTTGCATGCATTCGGCTTCGATTATTTGCTTAAAATTTTTGGATTTTTTATTCAACTAATTACATCAAATTTAAAATCAAATTCTTAACAGTCAAAATTTATAGGGCACTTTTGTAAATGTATTATTCGCTTGGTGCCTCTGTTTTAACCAGGAAAATACGGTGATTGTAGGAAAACTTTTTGATTAATTATTTCTGGAAAATTAAAGTACGTTGATTTTTTTTAACATTTCTCCTAAATTTCGGAGTCTTCATTAGTTGCATTTTGTCCTTTTTTGTCTTCTAAGAATGATCTGGTATAAAGAACGTCACTTCTGTATTTTTTTTTAAAGTCATTCCTGTTACAATCTATTATGAAATTATGGAATTCATTTTACAAATTAGTTCGTTTGTTTAGTCAAGAAATGTTGCCTCTGTGAAAATAGTCATATTAAATACACAGTTTACTTTTTTACTAAGTTTCACAGTGTACATACTTTCAGCGGTGGAAAAAGATTAAGCAGCAAATGTGTATTTTTTGGTTGTCAAGTTTTCTTTTCTCAAATGGAATAACCGTGGTTAAATTAGGTGAGTCAATTGAAAATAAATTAAAATTGTGACGGAAATGAGGGCAAATATTTATATGAATAAATGGAACAAATTAAAGAACGCAGAACTACTCTTTCAAACCCGCATTGCCTTAATTAAATTTTCTTACAAGTTACATTAGGTATGTTCGTTTTATATTCGACTCAGATCAGTAAATAGCTGCGTTTCTTTTGCCACTAATCTTACCTCAGATCAGATAAACGTCATTTCCGTTAGCATGAACAAATAAGTTTGAAATGTGATTTCAGCCTCCCACCTTTCCGTTCGAACATTTCCATTAGTTGCTAGGTTAAAATATCAGTTCAAACTTACTTGTTCGTGCTAACGGAAATGACGTTTATCTGATATGAGGTGAGTTTTGTTGCAAATATGAAGCAGTTAATATCATAAATGAGGTGAGATTTGCTGAATTAAAACGTTCACAAAATCTCAACAGTGAGTGTGTAAAAAACATACAAATTTCCAAGGGTACTGGTTTTGCGGTAAAAAAAAACGCACCTAACCTATGTTCGTCTTAAAAAATAGAAAGTGTTCTATATTTCCTAACGGCCAAAAAAAAAAAGAAAATTGAACCAAATCTTGAATAAGAAATGAGGTAGATAAGTTTTCCACAATTTAAAACAAAACAAGAAATTTTTGAGCTGTAGACGTAGATGTAGCTCTATCGTTTGGAGAGAGATAGCTGAATCTAAATTTTGATGCAATTTGCTGCACAAATTAAATTGTTTAAAAAGCAGAAGAAAATCTTATACAAGATAAAGGGTATATCTGAAACCCTTTAAATACAAAAAAAAATAAAATACAGATTTCTCATCAAACATCTTCTCATAAAATGCAAATTGAAAAGGAAATGTCCCGTTGGAGCGAGTTGGCAGAATGAAAATTAAGGCAAACTATTCCTGCTTATAAAGTAAGTTAGCCATTTTATAATTTTTAGACGTTAAGAGTTCTTGTAGTTGACAAGTTCGCAAAATCGACAAAAACAAGGATAAAGTAAGCGATGCATAAATAAAATGTTTCAAAAAAATTAAGATACTTTTTAATATATTCGTTCGACACTCAAGTAGCGAAAGTTAAGCCTCCATTAAAATCATTTTCAATGACTAATTATTATTTTTTAAATATTTTTAAATTTCTGTAATGAGCTTGGAATGGAAGAGGAACCTTGAATAATCGATATATAGGGTATTCCAAGTTGAGTGGCCTATTAAAAGTTTTCGGAGAAAGGAACATACAAACATTCTGAAAATTAACACACTGCCCTAGGAGGAAGTGATCTTATATCACTACCGGAAGTCGGCATTAACTTCCTTATTTTAAATGGAATACTATATTTTTTATTGTATTGTTTACATTTAAGTATAGGGAAACCTTAACAATTTTTTCTTGTAATAACGTTTAGAATCAGAATTTGTAATAAAAAGTATAGCATTCCATTTAAAATAAAAGAAAGTTAATGGCGACTTCCGGTATATCCGGAAATAATATAAAATGAAAATATTTTATTCTGAAAGATCACTTCCTCCTAGGGCAGTGTGTTATTTTCCATAATATTTGCAGGTTCCTTTTCCCGAGAATTTTAATAGGCCACTCAAATTGGGAGACCCTTTATATACCCATGTATTTGATATTGTTTGTAAAAACATTTCCGTACATACATCATTTATCATCCATCATGCGTATGTGTTTTATCCAATTCGGCCGTTGATTTTGCTTCCTCATTATTCTCTCTTTCTAGTTTTTATTTATTCTTGATTGATCCACTTCTCTTCGACATCTTCTTGTATCTTCTGTTGTCTGTCTTAAATGGCTACTTCATTTTGATCGAACTAGTCATTGATACGATTGTCTATCATTTTCCAACTATTGGTGCAATGTTACAGATTAAACAGATGGTCTCACTTCCAAAATTTTCGTTGTTAATATTTTTATCCTTTTCGCAAAATTTGCTGGAGATTCAATTCTGCAAGCGCTTGGTCATTCCATTGGTTTACTCGGTAACTATTATACGCGTGGGAAGTGTACAGTTCACGTGTGCAGTATTAAAATGTTGACAACCAAGATCAAAAGTGTCGTCAGCATGCCCTCTATTTTTATATCCTAAATTGTTCGTCTAATACAGTACCTTCGTTTTTGTCCTGCATGTCTTATACCTATCTGCTATATTTTTTTAGAACCCTAGACCTGTATGAATTATTTGTTTTAAAACGAGTAATTGTCTAAGGTGTCCATGGAAAACAAACGAACTAGCTGACATTAATAATTAGTTTACCTGTTTTCCACAGCCATCTTATACAATTATACGTTTTAAAAGAAATAACTCAAATGGATATAAGGCTCTCGAAAAATATTGCAGATATGTATAGAACATGCATGACAAAAACGAAAGTACTGTATTAGACGAACAATTTAGGATACAAAAACATAGGACATGCTATTTAAGAAATTTGACTTATGTCATTTTGAAATTTCCGATATTTTGCTTAGTGCCATGATCACCCTGTAACTATAAAAATAAATTTATTAATGGGTTAGAATAAGCTAAAGTACCAACTACATCTGTGTCGAAAATCTTTTCTCTAAAGTTAAAAATAAATAAAATATGAGTAAATAAAATAATGGCTGCAAGCGACAGTTTTTAGATAAAATGTTAAATATCTTCAGAACGGTTAGAATTAGCCACAGATTATGGTACATAAAAAATGTGTAGAATTTTATGGGCAATTCAAATTTGATATCGTATATAGGGTATGCCATTTGAATAAAAAAGTTGCATTCAGTACCGCTGTTTTGATTCACCCTGTATAGGTTAATTTTATGTCGTAGACCTTTAAATTTTAAAATAAAAATGTCTTGAAACTATTTTTATATCTGCAGTAGTTATCGAGATATAACCCGAGAACGCACTGTTGGGACACCTGTACATTTTATAACGATCTTTCTGTCCTTTATTTATTTATTTATTTATTTGTAATTCCCCAATACAGTGTAACCTCTTTAATTCGAAGATGCCCTACTCCGAACAGCAAGAATTGCTACTTTTCCTGCTTTTTAGATTTGGAGAATTGGGGATTAAAGATAAACCAAACCAACAAACTAACTGCTTGTAAGTTGTACTCAGTAATGCAGTGTTAGAAAACTAACACCTGGCCGCCCGAGGGCGCACTTTAAGCTGTAGTCTGCTGTTGCTAGGCTAACCGTTTTAAAATCGAGCCAGTCGTTTCGGTTGTGGTGGAGTTCGTCGA
Source organism: Prosopocoilus inquinatus (assembly GCA_036172665.1). NCBI lineage: Eukaryota > Metazoa > Arthropoda > Insecta > Coleoptera > Lucanidae > Prosopocoilus > Prosopocoilus inquinatus. The sequence continues at coordinate 52,969,212 of CM069870.1, forward strand.
GCCGTTCCTCTGCTGATGAAGCCCCAATTAGGGTCGAAATAACGCTGTGCAGGGAATGTTTGAGGACCCCACTGTAATCTGAGCTGACTTGCTACAAGCTTCATTACGGTAAAGATTTACCAAAATGTTGTATTGTGAATTTATCGATTTTTAATTATTTTTTTTTTCTGTTTAAATTAGTGCTGGCAACCAAATCGGTTTTTTGGATAACCGGTTTTGGATTTATCCGAGGTTTTAAACAAAACCGAAAACTGGTTATCCGGATAATCGGTTATTCGAATATCCAATTACTTGGATAACCGGCTATTCGAATAATATCGGTTTTTCATAATCGGATACTCGAAAGACCGGTTATTGGAATGATGGAAAATATTCAAGTAGCGCAACTACTTGAAATTCAAATAACTGTATACACAATGACGTATTTATTTTTTTCACCCATTTAAAGATAATCTTAGAAATTTGAGGCAGCAAATTTAAAACTCAAATAAAATTGAAAATGAGTAAAAGTAAAAAAATGAAGGTAAATCTTATCTGTTATGTTGACTACGTAAAAGAATTTAAGTAGTCAAGTGGTACTTCTAATCCACATATTAGAAGAAGTTGAAGGAGAAGAATTAAAGTAATTTTAGTTTTTGTTGTGAGTAGCTTTTCGACCGTACCCAACCGTCTTTCGGAGAATTCAATAAAAGTTTATTATGGTACAGATGTTGTTCGGCACCGTAATGAATTTTTACAGCATAAGATATTTTCATTACTTTTACAATTTGTTGAATATTGCTCATTAGATAAAACAAGAACAATTAACATTTATCTAGTATTTAACAAAAAAGAAAAATAAATAGTGAGAAAACCCCTCGACCACATTAATTCACTGAAAGCGAATACGTATTTCGGTAACGAAGTTACCATCTTCAGCGCTAAACTGATATTAAACTTTAAAACAACAAATAAACTAAACTAGACTAGCCGCACTCCCCCCCTCACTTTCTTTGTACCGTATTATGCATGCAAAGCAAACCGGGATTCTTCGAAAATCTAAAGGTCGAAGAGGCAAGAAGCGATCGGCCCGGACTTCTCAAAATTCAGTAATCTATTCCTATTTCTGTGAATCTCCAAGCTTTCGAAAGAATCTAGGTTTGTTTTGTTATTAATTTGTTTGATTAAATCTATTTTATTTACCGAATGATTGTTTTCAAGCATGTGTAAGGCAACACTGGATTTATCAAAGCGTTTGTATTTTAAATGAGCCAAGTGTTCTTTGAATCTAATTTTTAAGGATCTTTTTGTTTGCCCTACATAAATTTGATCACAATTTTTACAACTAATTTTATATATACCTGATTTATCCTCCGAATCTACTTTATCTTTTGGATTTCCCAGCAACGATTTTAAGCTGTTATTGTTGGTGTAAACTATTCTTAAACCTAATTTTTTTAAAATTGTATTCAACCCTTTAGTATATTGAGGATAAAACGGCATTTTTACAATTTTCTTATAATCTACCTCACCTATTTTGTCAGATTTTAGTGTGGTTATTTTATTAATCTCTAATTTTTGTTTTTGTTTTCTAATAATGTTATAGATTACATCGGGTTGGTAACCATTGTACGTGGCGATTTTAATAATTTCTTGAAGTTCTTTACTATAATTAACAGTTGATAAAGGGAATGTCAGCATCCTATGCACTAAGAAATTTAAGGCCGCTAATTTATATTGTTTGCAATGATTTGAATCCGCGGGAATGAATCTATTAACATTAGTAGATTTCCTATAAACGTTAAATTCTAATTTATTACTATTTCTAGTTACTAATGTGTCTAAAAGGGTAGTTTATTGTTAGTTTCAATTTCATAGGTAAATTTGATGGTGGTGAATTTAGAGTTTAAACTTTTAAGGAATTCCTCTATTGAACATTTACTTTGGTCAAAAACACAAAATATATCATCGACGTATCTCACCCAGATTTTAGGGAAATAATCTAAAGAGGCTTTAAGTTCCGTTTCAAATTTACCCATAAACAGATTTGCCATAAACGGTGACAAGCTATTTCCCATGGCTGCCCCTTCCAATTGTTGGTAAAACTCGTTGTTAAATTTAAAGAAATTTTGATTCATGCATAAACTAGTGAGTTTTATTAATTCATCCACTTCCTCCTTATCGAAGCTATTCTTTGATAAAAGTTCTTTCAGGTAATCTAAGGTGGTTTTTACAGGTATACTAGGAAATAACGAAGTGACATCGAAGGATACTAAAATTTCGTTTGGTTTTATTTCTAGATTTTTTAATTTTTCAATAAATTCTAATGAATTTTTAACAGAAAAATCGGGTAATTTAACTGGAAGGTTATTAAATTTATCACTTAACCACCTCGATAATGAAGAAGTCGGTGAATTTATACAGGATACAATGGGTCTCATGCTGTTACCTGGTTTGTGTATTTTATATGCATGAGACCCATTGTATCCTGTATAAATTCACCGACTTCTTCATTATCGAGGTGGTTAAGTGATATATTTAATAACCTTCCAGTTAAATTACCCGATTTTTCTGTTAAAAATTCATTAGAATTTATTGAAAAATTAAAAAATCTAGAAATAAAACCAAACGAAATTTTAGTATCCTTCGATGTCACTTCGTTATTTCCTAGTATACCTGTAAAAACCACCTTAGATTACCTGAAAGAACTTTTATCAAAGAATAGCTTCGATAAGGAGGAAGTGGATGAATTAATAAAACTCACTAGTTTATGCATGAATCAAAATTTCTTTAAATTTAACAACGAGTTTTACCAACAATTGGAAGGGGCAGCCATGGGAAATAGCTTGTCACCGTTTATGGCAAATCTGTTTATGGGTAAATTTGAAACGGAACTTAAAGCCTCTTTAGATTATTTCCCTAAAATCTGGGTGAGATACGTCGATGATATATTTTGTGTTTTTGACCAAAGTAAATGTTCAATAGAGGAATTCCTTAAAAGTTTAAACTCTAAATTCACCACCATCAAATTTACCTATGAAATTGAAACTAACAATAAACTACCCTTTTTAGACACATTAGTAACTAGAAATAGTAATAAATTAGAATTTAACGTTTATAGGAAATCTACTAATGTTAATAGATTCATTCCCGCGGATTCAAATCATTGCAAACAATATAAATTAGCGGCCTTAAATTTCTTAGTGCATAGGATGCTGACATTCCCTTTATCAACTGTTAATTATAGTAAAGAACTTCAAGAAATTATTAAAATCGCCACGTACAATGGTTACCAACCCGATGTAATCTATAACATTATTAGAAAACAAAAACAAAAATTAGAGATTAATAAAATAACCACACTAAAATCTGACAAAATAGGTGAGGTAGATTATAAGAAAATTGTAAAAATGCCGTTTTATCCTCAATATACTAAAGGGTTGAATACAATTTTTAAAAAATTAGGTTTAAGAATAGTTTACACCAACAATAACAGCTTAAAATCGTTGCTGGGAAATCCAAAAGATAAAGTAGATTCGGAGGATAAATCAGGTATATATAAAATTAGTTGTAAAAATTGTGATCAAATTTATGTAGGGCAAACAAAAAGATCCTTAAAAATTAGATTCAAAGAACACTTGGCTCATTTAAAATACAAACGCTTTGATAAATCCAGTGTTGCCTTACACATGCTTGAAAACAATCATTCGGTAAATAAAATAGATTTAATCAAACAAATTAATAACAAAACAAACCTAGATTCTTTCGAAAGCTTGGAGATTCACAAAAATAGGAATAGATTAATGAATTTTGAGAAGTCCGGGCCGACCGCTTCTTGCCTCTTCGACCTTTAGATTTTCGAAGAATCCCGGTTTGCTTTGCATGCATAATACGGTACAAAGAAAGGGAGGGGGGGAGTGCGGCTAGTCTAGTTTAGTTTATTTGTTGTTTTAAAGTTTAATATCAGTTTAGCGCTGAAGATGGTAACTTCGTTACCGAAATACGTATTCGCTTTCAGTGAATTAATGTGGTCGAGGGGTTTTCTCACTATTTATTTGGATTACAGCCACAGGTTTTGTGTTGCTTTGTGATTAAAAAAGAAAAAGAAAACTATTATCTGCGAGATTTTGTTACGTTTTAAATGTGTGAGTCTTTATAAATTAAAAATGTAGTTAATACTTTAAAATGGATAAGAGAAGTACAAAATTGAAATATTTGAAAACATCTCCATCTGAATGAAAACCAGGAACATTAGTTTGGCTCTTGCCTTGAAAATAACAAACTTTTAAACCGCTAGTGCATCGTACTTCCTTCTGTACTATAAACTGTAACATAACACGTAATTCATAATTCATTTTATATTTCAAACATATCTAGCTATTGTAAAATTGGCGCTTAGAGCTCAAATTCAGTCGAGTCTGTTTTTTATGAATCAGTTTTTGTTAATACGTAATTAACTGATTTTCGGATAATCCAAACGCTGGTTTCTCAGTGCTGCTCAAGTAGATAGTTTTTTCAAATATCCGAATGGTCGGTTTTGGATAAAGCTCGAACTCGAATAGTTGGTTTTTCGAATATCCGAATAATCGGTTTTTGGATATTCGAATATCCGAATAATCGGTTGTTGGATATTCGAATATCCAAATAATCGGTTTTTGGATATTCAAATAGCCGGTTTTAACCATTATTTGGATAATCGGTTTTATCCAAAACCGGTTTTTAAAGAAAGCGACTATTCGGTTTCATTTTTTTCCGGTTTTTGCCAGCACTAGTTTAAATGACCTCTAGCAGAAATATTGAACTGCCTAATAGTGACATAGTAATTGGGAAATTCTTATGTTGCTATGAATTGCGTCTTTTTTGTTCAGTAATTTATATTTGAAAAAATACACTATTAATTTATAAGGATATTATAACAGAAGATAATTATTAAAATTGACGGAACCATCACAGAATCTCTCAAAAAAGAAGTTTAACCTTTCTCGCTACGAATAGCAGTTTTAACAACATTTGACCATAGAATTTTAAAACCTATAAAAATATTTGAACTATGCTCTGTTCACGCTAAGAACATAGTAGGAGTATCGTACACTCTCCCTCCCCTTGTTGACGCTAGCGCGTTGCCTAGACTATTTAATTCCTAACAACGGTGACTTGGTGGGCGATTGGAGGAAGAATATACGATATTGTAACTATGCTCTTAGCATGAACAGAGTATAAGATCGAAAACATTAATTCTTAATTGGAAAAGGATAATGAAAATACAAGTACAGTGTGGTCCATTTTTGATGGTTTTACAGGGTTTCTAAGTTATTTATAGAAATAGAAGAAAACTGTTTTCGCGACCCAATGCTACTTTTTCAATCAAAACTCAGTGGAGAAAACCAAAGTTAGCTATGTCGATTTGTTCATAAAATATCGGCCGAAACCGAATTTTTCCGAAAAATTATTATTCACGATATCTCAGTTGTTTGACAAGATATTTTGAAAATTTAAAAACTATTTTATTCAGCAATTAACGTAGATTTAAATGGCGTTACCACCTTTCGTAGAAATTGCATCAGTTCTGCGAAACAGGCTATAACTTTCTAATTTTAAATAGGAACCGCAGTTGGCTATGACACAAACAAATAGCTTCTTTAATAAGGTTTTCAAAAATATAAAGTTTGATTAATTATTTTTACAAATAATATAGATACTAATTATTTTTTGTTTCTCGGTAGCTAACAAGTCACCCATGGCAACAAAAACAAAAAATTAGTTCAGTTTTTTTCCACAAACACAGAATTATTATTAAGTAAAACAGCTAACTTAATTCAACAAATAAATAGTTTCATGTATCTATTAGACACTGACATAAAACCACAAATATGTAAAAATAAATTAAATCCATTTGAAAAGTTCTTTAATTATTAAAATGAACAGCTAACAGATTTTTATATATTTTAAATTGTATTAATTAGTGTGTTTCTTTAAGAAATTATTGAAGTATCAGATATTTCTTAAGTTTAAAAATGCTTTCAAGAACTTTTGTATGTTAATAAATTTAATCACGCGTAAAAGTGGAATAAACACATCTAAGAATTTTTGGAGCAAAGGAGCATATAACACATAACTCATCAAAACTGCATTGATAGTTCATCCATATTTATATTACTCGTAGTTTTATGAGTTCTCTAATAGCATTAAGCATTTCCAGTTATTCATTTTTTTAAATCTAATTACCTGTATTATTTATTCTAAGAATGGATTTTTGAGGAAAACAACTGAATATTCTCTTGTTTCTAATGTCATAGATAGCTTGATAGGTACTGCAAAGTAAGGAAAGTTAGGATCTTTGTTATTTAAAAAAAATAATTATATCAAACTTTATATTTTTGAAAACGTCAATAAACAAGCTATTTAGTTGTGTCATAGCCAACTGCGGTTTCCATTTAAAATTAGAAAGTTATAGTCTGTTTCGCTGAACTGGTGCAGTTTCAACAAAAGATAATAACGTTAGTAAAATATACATTAATTTCTGAATAAAATAGTTTTTGAATTTTCAAAATATCTTGTTAAACAACTGAGATATTATGAAAAATAATTTTTCGGAAAAATTCGTTTTCGATCGATATTTCCCGAACGAATCGAGATAGCTAACTTTTGTTTTCCCCACTGTGTTTTTCTCGAAGAAGTAGCATTGGATCGCGAAAACGATTTTCTTCTATTCCTACAAATAACTGAGAAACTCTGTAAAACCATCAAAAATGGTCCACTCTGTACAAACTCATATTGTTTACCTTCCTGCTCCCCACGCACTACGTCATGAAACCCTTGTTGCTACGGATACCGATGGCGGGAAAAATTAATTTGAATCGCCAATAGAATTCAAATTCAAAAGCAAATGCGACTTCCCTATTAAACCACATCGTCTTGACATTATTACTAAAATATCTAATAAAATGTTATTCACAATTGAGAACGTAATAATTTAACTGTAACCATCAAAAACTGAAACTTATCTCTAAAATATTAGCGACGAATTCAAAATAAACACTCAGTCAATTGAGCCAGGTAACACCTAACTTATCGAGTGTTGTTAGCCGAGTAAATAACAAGTTAATAACGGATTTACAATCCAATCTTCTATTTGACTTGACCAGCAAAAGGTATATTCTTTCCACGCTGACGTGTGGTCAACTTAATTAAAGAGGAAGTATGAAGTATGTTTGTTTGAAGTAAATTGTTAAAAATGAACACGAACAGAAATAGTAAATTGAACTAATGAGAAACGCGCATGCGTTTTAAAATTGCTTAAGAAAAGCACTTGAATATGCTTTTTGAAGATTTTGGGGCAGTTATCACGCGATCGACGAAAACCGAGGACAAATCCCCAAATTTCCAATTTTCCAAATTTCCGAAGCAGAAAAAGTAGCTCTCCTGTTCATTGTTCATTAGCACGTTGACCGTTCAGTCAGTTGAATTCAGTTTGCATTCTTTTGCATTGCAATTTCGAATGGAGACGACTTCTAAAAGGAAACACGTCAATTAATCGATGAATGAAAGAATGAGATGGGTTTCTACAGTTATTTTTTTATTTGGGGATATATGTATGTGGAAATATTGAAATTAGTAGGATAATTAGGGAAATGGATATCTTCTGTCTTTTGTTCGACAATCCGAACATTTCGAAAATCCGAATCAACCAATACAATTATTAGTTTAGATTAAAGAGGTCCTACTGAATATGTATGTAAGTTTCAATATTTTTTAGGTATTCGTCGCTGAAATTTATTTATTTTTTCGTCGGCATTTTTGCTTTAGTTCTTCCTAGGTTCACTTTTTCTATTGCATCTGTTTGTTTATTTCATATTTCATTTTTCTTCTTTGGTTCTTTTATTTATTATTTTTTGTTCTTTTCGTCCTATAGTCGACCTTGTTTTGTTCGTTTCTATTTTTCAATTATTGTTTTTATTGAAAAATTTTGTTGCAAATCGTTTTTGATTTCAGTGAAAACCTCAAGCAGCCTCTGTACAGCTGTTTCAGCCCTGCTTGGGGCTTCGTCAGCAGAGACGTAGCTCGACATTCCCACTGCAAACAAAATAGACTTGCCCAATTTATTCACAATTGCGATATAAGAGTGATGAACAGATAAAACAGCGACATCTTGCAATCACTTTTTGACCTGACATTGCAAAAACGATTTGCAACAAAATTTTTCAAAAACTTTCATTATGCTTTGACGGCAAGCATGGCCGCCTTGCACGGGAGACTTATTAGGAGCAAATGCGCTTCAATTTGTCTGTCTTACTGCAATGTCAGGTCAAAAAGCGATCGTAAGATGTCGCTGTTTTATCTGTTTACTGTTTTCTTTGTTCGTATGTAGTTTTGATTGAGACGGTTATCTGTCTTTGAGTATTATTTTTTCAACAAATTTTATATAAATTGTGCTTTTTGAAATGTTTGCCCTCTTTCTTTTGCCACGCTTTATTAAACCATTGGTTTTTGATTTACAAAAAAAAAGAGTCTGTAGTAAATTCTTTCCTCTTTTTTTTTATTCCAATTCGTTGATCGTCTTTTATTATTATTCTATTCGTTTATTATTATTTTAGATGTGGAGCGTTATCTTCGTATTTCGTTCGATTTAAAAATTTAATCTGTTTAATCTTTTTCTTTTATTGTTCATTATTAACCGATGGCGTTTTTGACAAAAAAAAACATCTCTTAAAAATATGTTCGTTGCAGATTCTTTTTCTTTCTTGTATCTTTATTTCAGTTCGTCGATTGTCTTTCGTTTTGTGCGAACGAACGATAAGATTTTTATTACTTTGTGTATTTTTATTTTAGGTGGTCGGACTATTTTTGTACTCGAGATTTAAAATAAATTTTACTTTTTTTAATAATTCAAAACTTTTCTCGCCTTATTAAACGATTATCATGAATTTGTTTTAAATGCCAATCGTCCTTCTTTTTAAATCAATTCATTTTAAAATATTTGTAGAAAACTTGTTTACAGTCTCTATTTTTATTTCGAATTTTGTTTTTTTTTCTTGTTCGTTTTCAAATTAATCGTTTTCATTTCACCAAGATTATTATGTCTGTCTTGTATGAAATTTAATTCAATTATTGTATAAAATCTATTAGGTAAATTTAAGAAAATAATAATAAACAAAAATTTAACTTTGTCACTTTGGTATATTGAGAACGAAGCACTTAAGTCTACACGACCTCTCAGTTCAGGAATTATCCTTTCTATTTTTTTTGCATTCGTTAAGTTACATCCCTTGTAGACGTCAGTAAATTTTTTGCAATCCGGCGGTTTGACTTCTAGTTACGCCACTGTTCTAATATTTTTTATATTACCGTTTATTTAGAACATTATTTCTGTTCATCCTGCTGGTAGAATTCCGTTTTTTCGTCCTTAATTATTCATCCTGTCTGTTCGTTCCTCCTCCTCTTCCTTTATAAGTACTTAGTGAATTATTAATAATAGACAGACTTCTTTTCTTGTGCAGTTGTGTTTAAAATTTTGTTCACATTTTTTAATAGTTCTTTTTTGTCATGCAATTTTATATATTTTCGATTAAATTAAAATAGAAAATTCAAATTACTAATTTAATTAGTTTTTTTATGTTTAAGAACAAAAAATAGGACAAAAAAACAAAAAATTAAATTAGGGCAAACTTAGAAAATACCTCAAATTTGCATGTGCATATCAATGAAATCTAATTGTGCAGAAATTTTAGAAGGCACTAAATTATTAAATAATAATAATGCAGAAATAAAGTAAAATAAAAAAAAAACTAACAGTAATACAGAAGAGAAGAGCTATAAAAACTTTCCTCTGCAATTTATGAATTTTCCGCAAGTATCATACAATCGTAATTATTCACACATACACACATACCTAATTAATAATTAGTTATGTCAAAAACAAAATTAATTTTTAATTAGGCAGACAGGAGTCATCAATATTTTCGGTAAACTTCACCTGAGTGGCATTTTAACATTTACTTAACAAAACAAACAAAAAATGTTCTTTGTTTATTAAAAACCAGACAAAGGATTTTAACAAACACAGAGTTTTAACAAACAAAGAAGTTTTAACAAACAAAGAATTTAAGTGCATCTTGCTGCACCGCACAACAAAAGCAGCAGCAAGTGCAGTTTTGTTTGGGTTATGACTTTTTGCTATCGTGTTTCAACGTTTTCTACAGAGGAGAATAATAAACACTTTAATTACAATAACAAGATACGGTAATTAATTCCGAGATATTCCGTATCGTTTAAGAATTAAAGAATCAAAATAATGAAAAATACCCACCTATTTCAGCACGTGGTGGTAAGGTCAATATAAATTCAGAAAATTTTTTGGTTTCCGACTGTGTAGGATTGCGTGCTCACTAACTAACGTAGGTGTTAATTTAATTAACCGCCAGCGTCCTAATAATTAAGGAGGCGTTAATAAGTGTTTTGTGTGATTTGAGAGGAAATTGAGAAATAATTACAAATTTTACTTTTGGAAAGTTTTACTCTTAATGAAACAAACGGCTTTCACAGTATCCGTGAAAATAGTAAATATAATAAAATAGTTGTACAATTGTCGTATTTCATAAGTAATATATAATTTAAAAAATAAAAACTAAGAATAAATTATACTTAAATAAATTTTTTCGCTACTAGCTCTAGAGCACAGCATTATGTATATTGTTTTCGACCTTCGACCGGAGAACTTGGTTTTTCGGCCCTTGCCTAATAATATTTTTTTTCTCTCTTACTAGTTAATAATGAAAACAGCTGATCATATCTGCCACTTTTTGGCACTGACGACAACAAACTTAACTTCAAAATAATGTACTGTCGAAACGAAATACGTAAACTTTCAGGCGGGAATTAATTAGAACTCTTGAGAGATACTAAATTTTGTGGGTATATGTGCCTGGCTAGCGAAAGCGAACAGCGCTACAGTCAAACGAACATGTGGAGGTCAAGTTATGTTTTCATTCAAGAAATGTCAATTCAAATTAGTTGCTATTCATTTGTTTTCAAAGACTATATATTTTTAAATAGTATTTTTAACTAAATTCCATTTAACTGTTTTAAATATAAAAATGGTAAGAAAAATTATATTAAATACATGTGCTGGTAGTGAGAAAAATAATACATAAACCACGGATCCGAAGATATATATATGCTCACTTCATTACCTCCCTCGACGCTGCGCGTCTATTATACATATGTCTTAAAAACAACCTATAGGACAACACAAATGTCACATTTAAAGAAATAATTTAAATTATTCTATGAATCTAGTAGGTCTAGAATTGTTAGCGTTTATCAACTGTCATATTTGAAAAATTTGACGTTTTTTGCCTGTAATTCTATTGACAGTTCCTATCCAAGTGAACTAGTTTTGCTTGTACAGCATTTGAGAAAAATTAATTTTGTGTAAACATGGAAATCTCGCGTGAAAATTTTCGTGCCATGATTTTTAACGATTTCAAATGTGGTCTAACGCCGAAACAATGCCTCGATCGGCTTCATTTGGCTTTTCATTTGAACGTACGAAAGCTTTGCAGTCTTTGGATTCCGCGCAATTTAACAGAAGCGCAAAAGCAGGGTCGTGTCAAATGGTGCGAAGAAATGCTGAAGAAATTCAATGGAGGCCGTTCAAATTTAGTTTATAACATCGTTACTGGTGACCAAACGTGGATCTATTCGTACGAGCTAGAAAGTAAACAACAATCTACCGTTCGGGTGTTTCAAAATAAACCAAAACCAACAAAAGTTGTCCGTTCACGCAGTGCTGCGAAACAAATGATTGCTGATTTCTTTGGTTTAACTGGACGTGTAGCAACCGTGGCTTTAGAGGACCGAGAAACCGTGAATGCTGATTGGTATACTACAATTTGTTTGCCGGAAGTCATCGATCAAATAAGAAGAAACAATCGAAATCGACGAATTATTCTCCATCATGACAACGCCAGCTCTCACTCAGCCCATCAAACAGTTGATTTTCTGTCCAACAAAAATGTTTAATTAATGACTCATTGTCCATATTCACCTGATTTATCACCTAATGATTTCTTTTTGTTCCCAAATATCAAAAATAAAATGCGTGGTGATCGATTTTCGTTGGCTGAAGCAGCAGTTGAAACATTCCGGACACTGGTTTCTGAGGTACCATCTTTAGAGTGGAAAACGTGCTTTAGAAATTGGTTCGAGCGTATGCAAAAGTGTATTGACGTCAAAGGCGAATACTTCGAAAAACAATGATACCGTTTACCAAATTTCATATGCGTTTTTTCCTACCGTTTCCAGAAACTTTTCCAGTAGCCCACGTATGAGGTACCAATACCTTATCTTGTTGGCATAGGTGGCGTCCAAAATATGCCTGATACGCACGCCTGTTTCACGAAATCATTTATGTTTTTCCTTTGTATCGCATCATTGTAGTTACCACAAACGTAACAAAACACGTCAGGGCTATTAACAAACTGTCTTAACAGGGCAATTTGTTACGTTTTTTTGTGATGAATGAGTAAGTTTCAAATTCATGAAGCGATTTCGGCCTTTTGCCGTTAGAGCGCGATGACGTTCCGTTTTAAGGCAGGCTTGCGTCGTGCTGATTGTGCGCGCGGCGGCTTCTTGTTTGGCGTCACTTGATTTTCGCACGTCAAGTTGAGGTGAACTGTCGATCTTGTTCTGCTGTGGAAGAAGTTTAAGTAGACCCTCGCTTTTTTGGAGTTTTGTCACCTCGAGGGAGTTTTCCCCGTTTACCTTTGGGGACGTTGTTGCGAATCTGCTGACGTGTGATCCTTTGAGACTCATTGATCCTTCAATGAGGTGAATTTTGTGTTTTTGCCCTTCTTCGACTTCTTGTATGAGCGCTATTTGCTAACCACGTTTTCGTTTTGTTCATGACGTTTTATTAATTTGATGTTGCTTCCCCTTACTAAAGCTACTTGTATGGGGCCTATGTTCTACCCCTCCATTTGCGAAGAAGCCTGATGAAACAAGCCGGTGAATCCGACGCCGTAAGCTCAACCTTTTTGGCTTTCTTCTTTTTTTTGCTCCTGTAACGTCGACGCAGCCAACGCCCAAGAGAGGAAAACTCGAATACGGCCGACCTGGGAACATTGCATGCGGAATATGCTTGCATCGAGTGAAATCCTTTTTTTCTGTGATCACGTAAGGTTGTTCTAAATTTTTTTCTTTCTTCTGACTGGCCATCTCCCGGCTTCGACGTTGTGCGGAACGTTGCGTTGACTAGAGCGGCGCGGCTTGTGAATTCTCGGATTGATTCTTTTGCGGCGGCAACCTCACTGTGTTTTGGTGTTCAGTTTATAAATTTTTTTGAGGTTTTCCGTATAATTTACCGTTGTTGAAGTGTTGTTGCATTTCGTACTGTTTTACTTGTTAATTTAAAGCTCCTTCAGAGCAGAAGCTTTTATGGCGTTTCATTTTTGAACATTTTTTTTGCGTTGTGCTTCACGCGTCACGTGATATTTATATTTTTTTGTTTACGTTGCGCTTACGTTAAAATTTCCTTACCGTTTAATTTATGTTCCGCAATTGTGCGCAGACGCCAGAGTACTCTCGTAGAAGCAAGGGTTGCCCTAATTTGGGCATTGTTCGTTTTATTGCTCACCTGTTAATTAAGAAATCTACCGAACACCCCTTCAGGGTGTCTGTTTGGATTTGTAAATCGTTTAAGACGTATGCCTGTTTGAATAAATTGCTTTTTGTCCGTAACGAACTTTGTCCATTCTTTGGGCATCTTTTCATTTTGGGTTTGCCTACCCTTGGGGAGGGAGGTTCCTTCATCCCCTTTTGAGGTACGCTGTCGAGGAAGTGGGTCCAAGGAGGTTGCCCTTGACGAGAGCACACCGTTCCAGCCGTGTGTTTCTGACATATTTGGGTTGCGTAAGCACCGCTAGGTGGCGCCCTTTTCCGTAACATCTCTAGAATTATCCCACGCCGTCTCCACTGAGCGGGTACCGTTACGCAATGCCGATTTTCCATCTGTTTTCGAAGGGACGATCGATCTGATTTCTGGGCCGAGGTAAGTTAGGGATTTGGCGCAGGCCCTCTCACTTTTCCAGGGCGGATCCAACGCGCCGAATTTCGTTTCGGGTTGACGAACGAGAGAGAGGTTTCAGCTTAAAGAAAAACCAAAAGTAGATCATTATTTCAGAAGTAAAAAGGTTTAAATTACAGATAATGTAAAATTAAATCAAGAAAATGGTTCTATTTTATGAATTTCGATTTTTTTTTTGCATATTCTAGAGAATTCAGCTAAAACAAAAATTTAATATAAAAACAAAAGGATCAAGTAACATAAAACTATCCTTAAAACCTACTTTCTTTTGTTGCCCAGTGTAATAGATTACTCCACTGCATAATATGTTAGTAAATAATATAGTTAACACTGTGTCTTCCACTATCATTAATATTAATGAATTTTTCTATGTATATGAAATTAAAAAAAAAACTCGAATTGAAAGCAGAATAATATTAATATACTTATGTATTATTTTACGGAACATTCATTTCGTGGAAATAATGAATAACTCGCAGGGCCCCAAACATTAGGGGAACCCGGGCATCGCACCGAGTGATAGCCCTATGATATAGCTACGCCACTGACTTCCAGGAAATATTTTTAACAGCTATAGTCGCTTTCTCATCTTAGTGTTTCGTAATGATACAATTACAAATTACTTATCACTTGAATATAATGAAAATAAAATTTAAATATTAAATTATTATTTCATATGTAATATTTAGGAGTTAGTATTTTAGAAAAAAATAACTACTGACATGTGGAGACTTACGTGAAAACTATGTACTTAAAATTTTGAGCAGAATTCAAAATTGCAAAAAAAAACAGTTGGGAGTACATTTAAAAAAGAAGTTAACACTTGTTCAGCTTTTTACAAACACCATGCAGTATTAAAAATATTGAATGACTTTATCACCACCTTGTAAAAAGTGATAAAAATAAAAATGAATTAGAACTGGCGTTGGAATTTAAAAGTATGTATTACATAATGCTATACTAATATTAATTGTTGCAGTTGCAGCTTTGTAAATAATAGTTTTTACTACTAAGCAAAAGCCTTTTATGGCAAAGACTTATTTTAGAAATGGGCATAAAGTTAATAACAGGTGGTTTTACTTCGATACCTGATGCGCTGGAGGAGTTTCGCGAAACATTTCCTGGTATCCAGTTTCAGTACAAGCAATTTTATGATGCACTAATGCTGTCGGTGAAACACTTCAGGGCTAGGCCATCCGATGTACTTGCCGAAATACAAAAGGAACACGCCCACCGAAATGACTAAGACACAAAAGTATTTAAAAAGACGGGGCCAGCACTCATCGATTATATAAAAGTGAAAAAATTCAACACAAGAAAAAGGAACAGAATTCCTTCCTTTCGTTGCCAGCCCAACAGTTGATTAACATGACAAAAAGTTAAGTGGCAGTGGTTAAGGGCAGAAAGCCAGGAAGTGGAAAACCTAAAACTGCATGTATAATAGGTAACGTTGCCTTTGTTCGGGAAGTTATAGATAATGCACCAAAAAAATTCGTAAGAAATATTGCTCGTCGAACAAATTTGTCGTATGGAACTTGTCACAGTGACAACAATACCGCCAAATTTGATAAAAATTGACGACTTTTCAGGTAAAACTTTATCCATATTTAACACCGATTAGGCAGATTCCAATTAATCCCAAAAATTTTTGTGTGTATCCCACAGTAAAGAATCGATAGGTAGCAGCGCGGGCATTCGGAACGTGCATGCAACTACGAGAAATATTTTAATCTTATCTCATGCTAAAGGATTAAACACCGTTCTCTCTCGCACTGAAGTTTGAACCCCTCTTCCAACTGTCGCCTTCGCAGTTGATCTCGTGCTTTTGTGGACTTATCGACACACGGCTGACTGCTCTTGTGGCTTCACGTAATATATTGTTCACCGTGGTGTATCTTTATCGTGTAACTGTGGTCCAGTTAGTTGCTGGGAACCCCATACAAAGTCAAATCTATTGTCACTGGTTTCTTGAGAACTATAAGGATGAAGTCTTGGACAAGACATTTATTTAGTAATTCTGATCCGGATCTTAAAACTTTGGGATATAATCATCGAAAAATTCGAAGAGACAAATATGCGTCTCTCCTATTATTCACTAATTTGTATTCTTTTCTTTATTTTATAAAAAACAATAGTAGTTTATTAACAATTAAGATCAACTTTGATTTTTTTTGTCGCCTGCTAGTTGTATAACACATAATAACAATCTGTAAATTTCCACCTATCATAAAAACTGAAGTATAATTTCAAATTGTTTCAAAGTAAGGTTAAATTTGAATAGGAACATCAAAAAGTGACCCCCGACATGCGTGTTCGGTTGCATCGCCAACTCTAATTCGTTTTTCACTTGAGACTTTGATGCAAAAACCGTGTAAGTCCAAGGTTGGTAGAGTTGGACTGTGTATTAGAAGTTTGCATTGATCCAGATGGAAGGGTTTGGGTACGTAACTCGTTAACCTCTGATAAATTCCATTGACTATTTAATTCGTCTGTCATTTCATGTTCATTAATCAACGAAGAAACTTAATGTTAATCATTTCCATAGTCACAAAAAAATTTCAGTTGTAATTTTACTCGTACAAATTACAGCGAATATTGTACTAGTACTTTAGGTGATAATTTTAAACAAATGAAAATGTTTATTATTTAATTTGCGTAAAGCAGGATTGAAGGATTTGATTCATTAAATAGTCCTCCGAATACGATCCGTAGTGAATGTTGTGCAAATCATTTTTGCGGTGATGCTACTCATGTCAACGGCGCTGTCGAATTTGACTCAAATTCCAGCGCCGCACAGTGGGAAAAAACGTAATTTTGGTGTCCAAAAATCTATAACTTTTATGCGGATAGCGACCAACAGGTGTTTTCTTTTTCATTATGTCTACCAACAGACAGAGAGAAGAATTATTAAATATTATATCACTAGAAACCCCTCCGTATGCAAAAAAATTAGGACATTTAAGAATTTGCTATTTCGCACCATTTTCAGATGTACACAATTATATTTTTATGCATGAATTTAAGTCAAAAATAAAATAAACGTCAATAGTGCTGATTTTTTTAGAAAAGATAAAAAAGCAAAAAAATAGAAAGTAAATAAATTTTCACCTAATATCAAAATAACTTTCTTATTTAACCTAGGAAATCCTATGAGCTACATCTTAAATTGTTTCGAAAGGATCACGAATTCTTTAATTTTTTTTAAACAGCTTAATATATTTCTATAACGGATTTTAACATTTGGCTTCTGTATTTAATATTGTGGAAAGTTTATCCCCGATGTGGTCAAATGTTTAGAAGAAATGCGAGAAACTGTTACGTTGCGGCAGCACGGAAATATTTACATATCTTTGCTTCTCCAAAAATAAACATTATTTGTGAAAAAAGTAAAAATATGAAAATATTTTATATGATATTATGGTTTACCGTACCGCAACATATTTTTTGTATATTTCTTGTAATTATAAGGGGTTAACAAAATTTTACGAAATTATATTACAAATGTCTATTAAAATCCGCCTTAAAAAAATTCACCAAGGTGTGTCGCTTCGAAACAATTGAAGATAGAGGTCATTAAAGTCCTTCAGGTTGTAGCTTTTAAGATTGAATTCAACTTCTCTTAAGAAAGTTTGACCCGTTTACTCAAAATAAGAAAATCAATTTGAAAATACACAACCATGACACCCTGTATATGAATTCTGGGAAACAATATTACACAAACCACGATTTTATATAAATTTATAAAGTTTTTGTCCATTTTAGTAGTTATTAATGCGTAAATGAGTTTAAAAAACAAAAAAATATTAGTAAAAATAAAGCGTTCGTCATTCGCCTTTTCTAAATAGAAAGAGGTGCTTTCTTCTTTAAAGTTTTATTACTTCTGAAAGCGGCTTTAGACGGTTATAATTTTTTGTGTACTAAAAGAGTAAATACTAAGCAATAATATAATAATATTTAAATCGTGAAGTGTAGTGGTTTTAGTTTATGAATTAGTAAATCTTAAGAAATCTGTGTGTATTATACCTATTTTTAAATTACTATATCTTTGTCTCGTATAAACAAATATTATTTATTTTAGGTTTATTTTATTTGTAATCCCTTATAAGTTCTAGAAACATACATACATACATACCTAGTTGTTTATTAAGCTAAGGTGCTTACAATATGGAAAGGAGAAATAGTACACGTATGAAATATTACTTTGTCAGATTGTTAACAGTTGTTAGTTTGACATCGCGCAAGTTGAAAATAGAAGCACCTAGAAGAGTCTTCTTTTGAATTTATAATCTCTAAACCTTCATCTTTAATATAAACAGAGAAAATATTTATAAAGAAAACCTTTAAAAATCGATTTTTGGCCCGAAAAACCGTTAGTTCTTCCCACTGTGCGCCGGCCGTTGTTGACATTCGTAGCATCATCAAAAAAAAATATCGGCATTACCTTGACTATGTATTGCATTTGACTATTGTAGAATGTAATATTAAATTCGTAACTAATACTATAACGCGTTCCAACCTTAGTATGAAGTAAGTATAGTTACATGCGTTCCTTTCTATCTTTCATAACTGAAGACCATAACTTCAAAAGGGTCTAAGTGCCAAAAAAATATATTTTCACAGCAAATGGGTCTATGGGCAAAGCCCAATGTCATGCAAAATGGTCTATGTAACTGTGGTTTTGGATACTGGTATTATTGATACCTAATCGATTAACTTGGCTGAACAATGTGGATTCTGTTTGTAATAAAATAAACAAGGCCTATTATGCTGTATTAAAGCGAAAACCATATTTGGATACCAGTTCCTTAATAACAATTTATTATTCATTAGTCTATTGTCATTTGCAGTACAATATCATTGTCTGGGGTTGAACGTCATCTTTATTACGATTATTTGTTTCTCAAAAGTGAATTATGAAACTGATTTTTAAAATTAAACGTTTGAATTCAACTAGGAAAGATTTTTAAGATAACAAGATTCCAACCGTAGTTTGTATCTTCTTCTATAGTTGTGCGTTAGATGTGAAAAAGATTACCATAAGTTTAGCCAGATTGGTAATAATCACCATTATGACACATGTTACAGTCATGTATCAATCACTACGCTCAACTCAGGTCTAATGTTAGCCTTTTGTTTTGAAATAAACTTCTTTTCTTTATTCTGCGTAGTTTTAGTATACGTGGGCTGCTGGAGAAGTTTCTAGAAACAGTATGAAAAAACGCATATGAAATTTTTTGATACATACAAATTGTTCGACGCGATGACAAGTCAAATAATACAATTTGACAGTTTCGTATCCCTTACGCTGAATGTTCTTAATGGTGTGATTTACCTGCAGGAGTATCATTTAAGTTGAGCGTCGTAGTACATAAATTAAAGCATTGTCAGTGAGTATGTAGGTACTATATACACGGGCTGCTGGAAAAGTTTCTGGGAACGGTATGAAAAACGCATATGAAATTTGGTAAACGGTATCATTGTTTTTCGAAGTATTCGCCTTTGACGTCAATACACTTTTGCATACGCTCGAACCAATTTCTAAAGCACGTTTTCCACTCTAAAGATGGTACCTCAGAAACCAGTGTCCGGAATGTTTCAACCGCTATTTCAGCCGACGAAAATCGCTTACCACGCATTTTATTTTTGATATTTGGGAACAAAAAGAAATCATTAGGTGATAAATCAGGTGAATATGGACAATGAGTCATTAATTCAACATTTTTGTTGGACAAAAAAATCAACTGTTTGACGGGCTGAGTGAGAGCTGGCGTTGTCATGATGGAGAATTATTCGTCGATTGAGATTGTTTCTTCTTATTTGATCGTTGAATTCCGGCAAAGAAATTGTAGTATACCAATCAGCATTCACGGTTTCTCGATCCTCTAAAGCCACTGTTGCTATATGTCCAGTTAAACCATAGAGACAAGCAATCATTTGCTTCGCAGCACTGCGTGAACGGACAACTTTTGTTGGTTTTGATTCATCTTGAAATACCCAAACGGTAGATAGTTGTTTACTTTCTCGCTCATACGAATGGATCCCCGATTCGTCACCAGTAACGATGTTATAAATTAAATTTGAACGACCTCCATTGAATTTCTTGAGCATTTCTTCGCACCATTTGACACGATCCTCCTCTTTCGTACGTTCAAATGATCATGCAAAATCTGGTGTATTGCTTTCATGTCAATGCGTAAGGATGCTTGAATCTCACGGTATGTCACATCTCGATCTCGCACAAGCATTTCACGTACAACATCTATATTAGTGGCAACAACAGATGTTGAACCTTCATGAAATTCGTCACTGAGAGAGATACGTTCACGCTGGAATTCGGCAAACCAATTATAAACACTGCTCTTTGATGGTGCTTCATCTCCAAAAGCCAAATGAAGCCGATCGAGGCATTATTTCGCCGTTAGACCACATTTGAAATCGTAAGAAAATCATGGCACGAAAAATTTCAAATATGACTGTTGATAAACGCTAACAATTCTAGACGTACTAGACTCCGGAAAATTATCCAGCTGCCCACGTATTGTTTAGAATCTTTTTAGCTATAACCTGTTGTTGTAGCTATGCTATCAAAGGTTTTCCTTTTACTATTCTTTGTAGTGCACAATGTACACTTTTGTTAAAAAAAAAAAACATTGTATGAACTTCAACCTCGAGTTTTTAATTATACGCCTACTAATATTAAAAACATTGTGCAAATTAATAATTACTTAAAAACCAACTAAAATTGTTTTTATATTCTCATTATTTTTGCACTGTTAATGAATTACTAAAATTGTTTTTATATCGTAATTGTTTTTACACTGTTAATGAATTTTTTAGTAAGATTTCTTATCAACTG
Organism: Prosopocoilus inquinatus; assembly: GCA_036172665.1. Classification (NCBI taxonomy): domain Eukaryota; kingdom Metazoa; phylum Arthropoda; class Insecta; order Coleoptera; family Lucanidae; genus Prosopocoilus; species Prosopocoilus inquinatus. The sequence goes on from CM069870.1 coordinate 52,990,130, forward strand.
CTTATCACGTCAAGTTATGCAAGTGATTTGCCGTGAAAAACGTACGGATCTTTCTGAATACCATTTTCTGGTTTTATTAACACTTAACACTCTACTTAACTCATTTCATTCTGACGCGTTTTAAATACGTTATCATATAATTTAATCGCAACTTAATTTTTATCAAACATTGCATCTCCATCTCCACTGAATATCCGCACCCTTACAGTTGTTTGCCTTATTGTAGCAGACACAATTTTTTGTTTGACAATATTAGGCAGTGACGAGCTATTATATTTTTAATTAATTTTGGATTTTTATGTATTTATAATTTATATGTTTTCGTGTATGTACTCTGAAATTGACTTATTCCATCCTGTCCTTGGCTACGGAACCAATAAACATTTTTTGGTCTTAAACCGTCTTTATTGGTTCTCAATTGTTTTACTTCGCTTTTTCTGCATCGTCCCATCGACTTTCGATGTCCTTTTGCTTTCGATTCTGACGTTTTTTCTTGTTTTGCTTTTTGTCCTTCGTCTTGTTTTTTTTTTATTTATTTGATGGTCTGACTGTTGTATTATTTATTGATCTGACTGTTTTCTTGTTTTCTATTGTTTATTTACTGTTCATCGATTTTGCTTATGGCACTTGCTCGTTAAAAAAAATTCAACGAAATTTATACACTGCAAACATATCTTTTGTTTTGCTTATTAATTATTTTTATTTATTTATTTATATTTTTTGATTATTCGACTCTCAATTGTTTCTGTCCGGCGTCGATGGCCTTCTGTGTTTTTTTTTCATTGATATTATTATTTTTTGAATCAAATCTCAAAAGAGCTAAACGTTTCTCGTTTGTTCGCTTGGACGTAACTATTTTGGCAATATAATTAAAAAAATTATATTATATATACAAAAGCTTGTTTCATTTTCAAATTCAAACGGCTTCCTCCGTTTCTTGATGTACCGCCTCGCGGCAGAGTTACACATTTTAACTTTAATCTTTTAATCATTTTTAATCTTGAATGTGTCAGATGATGACGGAAATGTCAGATATAAACTGATGTTTATAAATTTAAGCAGTATTTGCACCAACGCAACGTCAAAGACAGTTGATAGGTGTTGTAGAAAAAAGAAAGAAAACGACAATAGGGGCATTCAACAGAGACAATCGGTTTATGATTGCATACGGTTTAGCGTTCAACGCGTCTCAATCGATTCAACATCGATGGTGAAATTATGAATCGTAAAAAGTTTATGATTCAGCTTCGAATGAATATGGCCGGTCAAAAGATCTGTCACGATAATCCACTGACGCTTCGACATCGTTCAGTGTATTTATGAATCAATTTAAATCGATTCGATCCGATTATAATCAATCGACTTGTTCGTTGAATGCCCCTAATGCATCGAATTGTGACAGTTCAAATCAAATTTTTGTTATACAATTCAGTTCAGTTCAGATACATGAGGCAAAGCAAACGGCAAACCGGTTATATCGAGATGGGTTGCGTTCTTAAATGAAAATTCAAATGACATTTAATTTGGATCAAAGAGTACGAACTATGACGCTCAACTTAAATGATACCCCTGCATGCGAACCATACCCTTAAAAACATTCAACGCAGGGGCTACGAAATTGTCAAATGGTATCGTTTAAGTTGAGCGCCGTTGTAAATACATGTGTTTTTATTACGTATACTTACTGCTTACGGATACGATCGACTTTGAATTTTTTTTTTAGATCAGTGTGCAGTTGAAAAGTTTATCTAGTAGCTTTTGCATTTTTCATAATGTTGGCTTCGTTCCGATATCAGTTCCGGACTGGTCCGAAACTGCTATATAAATTCGCCCGACAAATTAGTCATCGATTTCAAGAACTGCATTAAATGTGAAACTTTGATCGGCGCAGGCTTTTGACAGTTTCGGACTTGTCAGAGACTGTTCTTGATGGAACAGGTCTACTGTGAAGCAGGTCCTGAATAAGACTTAGATCAACCCAGAAGATCCATCCGAAATGTGTATCACCTGACGCTAGGCGCTTTCGTTTGCTGCGCTAGGGTGCGTTTAGAATATTCGCATCTTGATAGGCAAAACGCTGCAACTGTTTATAAACTGTCATCGCTTACACATCGATCGGTTTTTTGGGAAGTCATTTTATCGTCTTTAATCAAAAAATCAAATCCAAATTAATGAACTTTTCAATATTAATCAATGGAAAATGAAGAAAAATATATTAGCTAAAATTATCTTCCTAACCTCAAGAAAGTTATAGTTGTGACAACCCTCTTCTTAACACTAGCGGTTCACTACAAATAACTAAAACCACCTCCATATAAGTCGCATGTGGAAGCGATTTACCTTTCTGTGGGTCCTCATACTCATTATCATCCAAATCGATTCAGGCTTTCCTTTGTTATAAGAAATATTAACTTTCTCTTCAAGGACTTTGAAGTTGAAGCAGAATACTAGGTTAACGAAGCACTTTTGGATATACATAGATAAGTTAAATCGTGTTACTTTGAGTTCAGAAATCTGTTGCTAAACCATGTCCACAGAATTTAAAGAGACACCCAGTATAAAGAAACAGACACCTCAAATACAATTTAGGATAATTATTGCATTGATAATTACGATTACGAGAAACAGATGTGTACTAAGTTATTAAGATCGTCACATGTTTTTGTCAGGAGAAATAACTTTTGTTCTGTGTTTGCATTTCCATTTTTCTTTAATTGCAGACTTATTATACTCTCGAAGCTCTGTTTTTTTTTCTCTTAATTTGTTAAAACTAATTTGAAATCATCGCGCCTCTTTATCGAAATCGCGCAAACTGTCCAGAGTGGGGAAGGATTTGAGCATCGCTGGCGTAAGACAGGTTCTGACAGACTGGCGTTCTTCACTTGACCGAGCGCTACATAAAATGTACACTCTTTACTTATAAGTTAGACAATTAATGATAAATTTTGCTTTTTTTTTTAATTTGGGTATGTTTTCCACTTTTTGCTCACTTACCAAAGCATTTTTCTTCATTTATTTACGCATCTAAGACCTGACCCTAATGTACCGAGTTGTGACCGAGTTGTGTCTGTTTTGACAGTTTCTTACCTTAACTCAGTGGCGCACCAATTCTGGCCAAATTTTCGAAAACTTTCTTGTCGATGACTTCAACTCACCATCATCAACTACCAATTTTTTTTGTGCCAGTAACCTCCAAACAGCCTGTATATGGAAAGTGCGCAGTCGGGTATAAAAAATAAAACACTATTTACAGAGAAATCATTTGTTATCTATCAAATGTTGAAGAAACATAAATTAGGTGATCCCGAAGTTCTCTAGTTTATTTTTGGGATTATTGGGTTGTCGCCAGGGCTTAAAAGGTTGAGAAACGATGCTTTAAACAATGAAATTTTACGGACGCTATTTTGTTTGTATTGTATACGTAAGTAAGTACGTCGGACACGGTTGTTTATTTTCTACTTGCACGATTCCAATGAATCAACGCGTTAAAATGACTCTCTGAATCACACGGTATGCGATGTATCAGAGAGAAAATTACTAATCCGGTGAGTAACGGGCATTAAAATACGACATAGCTCGTGATTATATTGGCTAATCATTCATCTTTCGAAGCGTTTTGAACGTGTCGCCGTATGGCGGGACGGGCGGGGAGGGGGGTAGGGGGCTGTAAGCGTGGCCGTCAATTAGGGAGCACGTGAAATGTTACGTGAGTACGTAATAGTGTTTATTTCGTGATGGGTGTTTTATAATTCAAGTGCATATTCTAAATTGTATTGTTCGAGAGAAGCAAACGGAATTAAATGACTTCGTAGAATTGGAATTCTATTTGAATTCGTTTAATGGATTCCGAGTATAAAAGTACCGAAATTTGCGGTGTCAAAAAACTTATGAGAAATCAACAAACCATGAAATTGATCCGTGAAATATTTTTTAATTATTTTGTTTTATTAAAAATTTCATTTTTTTATTTGTAGGTGTTTATTATTTATGCTTTTCAAATTTTAACCGTGAAATTTTTCATTATGTCTAAAATTTAAATTATTTCGACTGATTTGTCGATTTTGTGCAAGTTGGCTGTTCATTTAACGTAACCATAAAGCAAGGAATAAACTCATGATTTCCTTGATGTTTAAGGTGCTTTCTTTTGCTCACAAAATCGTGATCCAAACGTTGTTTGATTCAAAAACAGACATTCTTTTCTTTGAATCTCTTTATTTTTAAAACTTGTTTGGATTGAATTATGGTTATTTACAAATGAACTGTCAATGAAAAATTCAAGTCAGGTGTTTTGTTGCAACAACTACGAAATTCAGGTCCAAACTATTCGAAACACGATTCAATGTTTTAAGCGAAAGAAAGCACATTTAATAGGAATATGCGATCCAATCCAATATTTTGGATGTGCCGATAATTGAACCTCCAGTACTCGGTATTTCAGCCTGCAATACAATGCAATCCAATCCAATATTTTGAAGTACGGGTACGTTCTTCCGATTCTCGATATTTTTCTCATATTTCACCGGTATTTCAGCACGCAGTAGTAACTTGTTGAAATTCCCATTTTGAGTCCCAGAGTTAGAGCCCCTCTGACAGTGTGCAAACCACAAACAATACGATCCACACACTGAAGGTATTCTTCGAATTCGCTGTCAACAAATAATTTTTTAAATAAAAGAATATAGTACAGGGTGTCCCAAACCTCTGAGAAAGTCCAAAAATGGCTCTATAAATTCATTTCATCAAGAAAAGGTCTTAATAAAAGTGTAGGTTTTCATTCCGGATAATTTCAAATGATTTTCAAATATACAGGTTGTTCATTTAATAACTATTACTATCTTCATTTCTATTGGAGATTCAATGAGAATATCCTGTGGCTCATACCAACCAAAGAGTGTGCGTATGTGGATGATTGAAAATTGCAGCGTACCTGTTGAAATACACACAAGAAGATTTAATCTAACATTAGTATGAAATAAATTTCACAAATACTATTACTGAACTGCTTTCACCTGTACTATTCTTAGTTTATGGGGATATGTAAAGAAACAAGGGTATTGCTTAGCAATATGGCAAAGTTTCTTTTAATTTTTTTTCAATAGTTTAAATTTTTATGATTTTTTGAACCTATTTTTGACTGAAAACATTTTGCTTTTTCTTAGTTAATGTGTAAAAATGTTATGATTCATTTTGTTTCTTTACTATGTAGCTTCAAAATAATAGAACTTTTTACTGTGTACATAAATCCTTTCTATTCGTTTTCATAGTGTAATTGAACTTATTTAGTGAAAATCATTCAGTTCCTGTATTTATTCCATATTTTTATTGCGACCGCTAAAGCAATGATAAAGGAATTGTTAATTTGAACAAAAATAAAGTGTTTGGATAAATGTCTTGAATGATACAGCAGATAAAATATTTCTGAGACGAATGAAAATATTTTACAGCACGTTCCTTAAGTTGATTATAGAGAAGTGATGATAACTCACAAGTTATAAATCATAAGACTGCAGAATATGGTATGGTTAGAAAGCTCGTAGAAAGCACTATCCAAATATACTATAATATACAGGGTATACCATTTGAAAAAAAATTAATAATTTTACAATACGCGATCTGAGTCGTTGTGTTGTTGATAGTCGCTAGGTTTTTAAAAATGATAAATATTGTAAAACTAGAGAGATTTAGAAATATTTTGGTCCAAGGTTGATTGTCGTATTATTAAAATTGGCAATTTTGGCAGACGATCAAACATGACCCATTTTTTGCATAAAATTTAAAATAACTCGGTAAATACTAAAAATTAGTAAGTATAATGTTACATCAATTTAATCGTCTCTTCAAGGGCTAACTGAAATTACAATAAAATATATAGTGTTCCATTTAAAAAATAATAATTTAGGTTTGTAACTTATTAAATGAAATATATATATATATATTTGAAAATAATTTCAGATTATGCGGAATGAAAATCTACAGAACTTCTGTTAAGAACTTTTCTTAATAAAATGAATTTAAAGGACCATTTATGGACTTTTCCAGATGTTTGGGACACCCTGTACAATTAAAAATTGCACTCCAATTTTCAAAAATCGAAACAAATTTGAAATAAATTAACTGCCTTACTCTCGTATTAAACCACCATAAAAAAACAGTGATACAATACGGAAAAGTACCGGTACTGCATGTACTGAACCGGTACTTTTCCTTTTTCGATACGATACGATACGAAAATACCGGTTTTTCTCAGTGTAATTTATGTACACGAAAAACGGCGAGATAGTGAGATAGGTGATTTTTGGTGCGGATTGCTAAATGGTCTAGGTAAAATAATTCATCGTGTCATTCATCTTATTGCAAGACAAATCATATATGTAGTTAATTAAATTGCCAATGTAAGAAAAAGAAGCTCGACAAGACATTGGACTTTTATGCAATAACAGGCTCTCCTCATGTGATTGGCACCATAGATTGTACCCATATTACAATCATTTCACCTTGTGATGCTGAGCTGTGTCGCAATAGAAAATCTCGTATGTTCAAGTAGTTGAACTAGAGTTAGCGCCTCTTTTTCTTTTTTCCTTTTCCATCTTTACAAATCACTAACTGCACCAACAGGAAGAATTAAGGTATATTTATTTTGAGATTCTAACCTCACACTGCCTGACCGTACCTGACACACAGACTATTAACAACGGTTGCGTTAAGTGAACGGTTATGTGAATCGTAACGCAACTCGTAAGGGGATAAAAGTTTGGGAAACGCTGGACTAACGTTATGCAGTATAACGTGTGCTACTGAAAACCGGTCCGGCCGTGGGCCTTTAGTATACCAATATGAACGGACTGTTGTCACGCCTATGTTGAGTTCGCTGGTGCTCTTTATTTTAACGTTCAAAAATCGGTTAGTTTTCTGCTCGCTCGTTATTCCTCCATGGGTTGAGTTGGATACTAATGCCATTTACTTGGAATAGAAACATATTACATGGCTTTCTGAACGATAAAAATGAAATTGTTGTGTTGATCATTTTTTTTAAATCTAAACGCTAAAAATTGTATACTGTCGGTAAGAGTAAGTCATGACCATTCAAATGAAATGAGTGAACTGTGGTCATTCCATTAAAAAAAATCAATGACAAATGACAAACGAAATTTAAAAATTAACCTAGACTGTTAGATCCGTAACAAAAATCAAAAATTGAAATGAAATCGAAATGATATTTTAGGTTATGTCAAACCGTTAATCGGTTTAATAAGTCATCCCTTTTGTGCTTTTCTTTCACCCAAAAACTCATAGCTACGTTAATGAACTTAACAATTGAAAGAAAAATCAAACAAGAAAATGATGAAAGACAGTGGTAGATATTATAGAGCCGAGAACCGGAAAGAAGAATTAAATAAATGAATATTAGGTCAGTGATTTGAATTAATACAAACTTATAACATAATCATAGTTTACGGCTTGCTAAAATTATTTTGTTTAACGGTAACGTTTATAAATTTATCATATACAAGGTGATTCGTTAGCCTCATTACAAACTTTGGCAAATGAAAGAAAATGTCATTTTGTGCTAAAAGAAAATTACATCAATATGCCGTATGTGTCAAAAGAAAACGGAGCAACCTGTAGCAACGTTATTTTAAAAAGTTCTCCTAAGACATTAAAAAAAAACGGCTTAAATTGTACCAAACTGCCAAAAAGAAAACACTCCTAACAAAATTTTCTGACATTCAATAGTTAACATTTTTTTAACGGCACCCCATATATTTCTTTTACTTATTTCTGTAAAGCGTTTCCTTGGACGTTCATTGGTATCCAAAAATTTTAATTAGAACAGATTCAAAAATTGTTTGACTAGTATTACCTAGTGTCAAAATAAAAATCTGGTTAAGTAAGCTATGACCGAGAATTTGTTCGCTGCAAGCAAGTCGCTTCTAAGTTCATCTACAAAGCTGTCAAGTCAAATGTATCGTCGAAATTGCTGTCGAATAATTACGTTTTCCGTTCCTTTTTCTTAACGAGTTTTTTTTATTTAGACACTCGTTCTAAACATTTTTACATGCGATTAGTTAGTTAAATGTTTTTAGTTGGAAACACTTTTTTTCTCAAAGATTAATTAATACAAGCCAATAAAATTGAATCGATGAGAATTAAAAGGCACTAAATACAGGAGCGCAAAATGTTGTTAGTCGCTTACTGTCTTTCTCCATCAAAACATTTTCTTGCAAATGACACTCTAACCTAACCTCAGATTATACGGCAGTTTTTTTCATCACCAACCAACGGAAAATACTTTCATCAGACCACCGCAGAGACATATAATTTTTTTTTTAAGTTTGGCAGTTAGTTCCTTTTATTGGATATCAACGAATACAGCAAACAACGCTTTGCAGGATTAATTAAAAAATATACAGATTATCGATTTTTCGAGTGCCGCTATGGAGATCTCGCTTATCTTAAGAGATATGAAGTTGGTTAAATTGGAGCAAAGTTGCGCATTTTCATGCTAAATAATAATCTGGAAAAAAGGTTTTGAAAATATCGCCAAAAAAATAAAATTTCTGATTTTCGTTTTTAATTTTTTTACGTTAAACTAATCGTACTAGGTATTTCTAACCGAGACATTATTTATGAAGAATTCGAATATGGCATCTCCTCTTCAATAATTTTCAAGATGGCAGAGAACAACGATGGTTCAATATCACATTTTTGCCAAAAATCCAATTTTTAATTTTTTGCGACGAGTGCCTTGGAAAAACAAAACGTTCTTTTATTGTGAACAAAAGTTTGACAGGTAGCTTAAATGCCGCTTGAAATAGGATCAAGCTGTCAAACTTTTGTTCGCAATAAAAGAACGTTTTGTTTTTCCAAAGGAATCTTCGCAAAAATTGAAAAATTGGATTTTTGGCAAAAATGTGATATTAGATCACCATGTGTGATATATCGGTGTAAAGAGAAAAAAAGACGTAATCTCAAAATGTTAAAATCCAAAATGACGTCCGTAAGAAAAAATGAAGTTGCCAGGTATTTTTCCGTCATCTTGAAAATTATTGAAAAGTGGATGTCATATTCAAGTTCTTCATGAAAAAGTGTCTGAACAATGTCTTAGTTAAAAATGCCAAGTACGATGAGTTGATCGTAGAAAAGTTAAAAACGAATCAGAAATTCTAGCTTTTTTGCGATATTTTCAAAACTATAGAAGATATTTTAAATTTCGTTTCAGATTATTATTCAGCACAAAAATGCGCAACTTTGTTCTAATTTAACCAAATTCGTATGTCTTAAGATAAGCGAGATTCACATAGTGGCACTCGAAAAATGGAAGCCTGTACGGGAGTGCTGTTTAAGAAAAAGTTGACCATTGAATGTCAGAAAAGTCTGTCGGCAATAGTTTTTTGTTTCTAGCAGTTTGTAGTACATTTTAAGCCATTTGTTGTAGAGATCTCTACAATTTTGGCAGGTCAGGCAAATATAATGACAGTTCGTGAAAAAGTGCCTCAATATTGTTTAAATCTTAAATGTCTAGCTTTATTGGTTTTCCCTTAGTGAAAAAATGAAAATAAAAATGAAAAATTTTTTCGTTAAGTTCTCAGTGTCTTCAAAATGAAAAGGAATAAGTTAGGTTTGTTTTTCAAATTATTGATTAGTATGAAAAGCACAACTTTTTCCTAATTCACCCAATCGTTAAAATTAATAATAATATTCGTTTTTACAAAATTGTTTAAGTCTCACTGGTTGGCGATTTAAATGATTGAGCTAAGTTTGATGTATAACCATAGAGATGTGTATGTTGGGCTAGGTCAGTCAGTGGTTCTCAAATTTTTCATGGTCGTGACCGGCGAAGCGTACTTCAAATTATTACATACATCATTAATTTGAATATTTAAATACTGAATAGTTTAATATTCAAGTATTGCAGAAACTGAAAAACTTTGGTACTTATTTGATCCACTATACCAGTTACGGGTAAATAAATACTCGACGTACGTTTGAATTGTCAAGTCGTTTAGTATAGATTATAAGACTTTTAAGACACACGTTAATATTCAAAAAATGAATTCATGTTCCCATGGAGATAGATTAACTGCCATTAACTTAGTCTCAGTCTGAGTTTGTGAGCACTCAGTTCGTTCAGGCTAAAATGTTCAAGTCTGCCCCACTTTGTGAACTACTATAGATCATGTTCAAGGATATGAAGTTCGAATCCTTCTGAACGTAAATTAAAGTTTATTGCGATTTATTGATAAGATTACCAACTAATTGAAAGGTGTTTCAAAACAAAAGAACTTCTACTGTATTTTAGTGTGTAAGTTTCTAGTTTTCGAGCTAAACTTACGGATTTAATTAAAGACATTTGTTTAGATACCTCTGTACGTAATTCGACTGCCCTTCTTATCTATTTGTTTTTATTACTACGTGGGCTGCTGGAAAATTTTCTGGAATCTAGTAGGTCTAGAATTGTTAGCGTTTATCAACTGTCATATTGGAAAAATTTTACGTTTTTCGCCTATAATTCTATTGACAGTTCCTATCCAAGTGAACTAGTTTTGTCTGTACAGCATTTGAGAAAAAGTAATTTTGTGTAAACATGTAAATCTCGCGTGAAAATTTGCGTGCCATGATTTTTTACGATTTCAAATGTGGTCTAACGCCGAAAGGATGCCTCGATCGGCTTCATTTGGCTTTTGAAGGGGAAGCACCATCATAGAGCAGTATTTATAATTGGTTTGCCGAATTCCAGCGTGGACGTACCTCTCTCAGTGGCGAATTTCGTGAAGGTCATCCATCAACATCTGTTGTAGCAACTAACGTAGATGCTGTGCGTGAAATGCTTGAGCGAGATCGACATGTGACATACCGTGAGATTCAAGCATCCTTACGCATTGACATGAAAGCAATACACCAGATTTTACATGATCATTTGAAAGTATGAAAGCTTTGCAGTCGTTGGATCCCGTACAATTTAACAGAAGCGGAAAAGCAGGGTCGTGTCAAATAGTGCGAAGAAATGCTCAAGAAATTCAAATTTAGTTTATAACATCGTTACTGGTGACGAAACATGGATCTATTCGTACGAGCCAGAAAGTAAACAACAATCTACCGTTTGGGTATTTCAAAATGAACCAAAACCAACAAAAGTTGTCCATTCACGCAGTGCTGTGAAGCAAATGATTGCTTGTTTCTTTGGTTTAACTGGACATGTAGCAACCGTGGCTTTAGAGGATCGAAAAACCGTGAATGCTGATTGGTATAGTACAATTTGTTTGCCGGAAGTCATCGATCAAATAAGAAGAAACAATCGAAATCGACGAATTATTCTCCATCATGACATTCAGCCCGTCAAACAGTTGATTTTTGTCCAATAAAAATGTTGAATTAATGACTCATTGTCCATATTCACCTGATTTATCACCTAATGATTTCGTTTTGTTCCCAAATATCAAAAATAAAATGCGTGGTGAGCGATTTTCGTCGGCTGAAGTAGCGGTTGAAACATTCCGGACACTGGTTTCTGAGGTACCATCTTTAGACTGGAAAATGTGCTTTAGAAATTGGTTCGAGTGTATGCAAAAGTGTATTGACGTCAAAGGCGAACACTTCGAAAAATAATGATACCGTTTACCAAATTTCGTTTTTTCCTACCGTTTCCAGAAACTTTTCCAGCAGCCCACGTATTTAGAAATTCAAAAATTTTGTTGCAATTTTAGATCGAAAATCGACAGCGAGATGTCGCAATGTAAATTGTCGGTCATGGTTAGTAAAATGATAATGCATCTAGCAGGTTGCCTCGTTCCCATTGAATATGCAGTTTGAAATTTCCTCCCCGCAAAAGTAACTCATGACGTCACAGGAAACTTCTATCCGTCACAGTGAAGTAAATAGGGTGAGTTTTAATCTGTTTCCTAAAGCTGCATCTAATTTACTGAAAAATAGAATCAATTCTATGGCCCTATTGATCAAATAATGCAAAAATCTGGTTAACGTGCCCAATGGAATTTATCATATGTCGTGACGTAATGAGATACGCACCCTCTGTCCCCTCCGTTGATCAAAGCAGCCTTCTAATACACAGTCCAGCTCTACCAAACTTGTTGTCGGCTACTATTATTGTTATTTAAAAATTGTACTCCTATTTATTAACAGCTCTAGAAATATTCCTGAAAGAAAACTGAATTGTCCTGAAAGAACGTTCTTGAATAAAACTTTTCTGTTTAAATTTTATGGTATCCATTATTGCTAATTCAATTTAACGTTTTTTTTTACAGGTCAATTTTCTTTCTTTCAATCTGGAATCTTAAAGGTTTACAGGTCAGTAAAATGTCAAGTATTTACATATTTCATTCGGACATCAAACCAAGTCTTTGACTGTTCATTCTGCATCGTTAATAATGTTGGCGATTTTACTACTTTCTGTATTTACTGCGTTCAGTTATTACTCGTTAATTGCAAAACGTGTACACCAAACTAATCTTGACTTCGCGCAAATAAAAGCACAAAATTACAAATTGCGTCGTTATGTTAAAGATTTTCATTTTACTACATTTTGAATGGGTTATAAAGTTTTTTTCATTTATGAATGGATGAATTAAAGAAGCGTGAGTTTCCTCTAAAATTAAATTTAATCAGAAACTGTGATTAAAATACATGCGAAAGATCACATTTATTTATTATACTTTTGTGGCACTAATGTCCGGTTTCTGAAACGATAAATAACTTTATGTAAAGATAATTTTTTGTTGACAGATAACTGTATGAAAAGTATAAAGTGTTTACGTTACTGTGTATACACTAATAAAGTTTTGAGAAACGCCTTTTAGAAGTTATACTGAGTTTATCTTCAGTTTATCTGTACATAAATTTATGTATCGTTTCAGACCGGGCATAAATTACTTACTTTAATTTATCTTATTTATCTTATAATAATTTTCTTCTTGCTTTGTGTGTTTTCTAGACAACAAATAAAATGAATCAAAAACAAAAAGAGAGTGTTTAATTGATTTTTATACTTAGTTAAATGTGGCAATTATTTAAAATTATCATTGCAAAGGCTGTCCTATAGATACCTTTCAAGCTATCTTTACAAATACTAAAATGGTTTGCCTGTATAAGCGCAGCACATTTTTAGTTTATTGGAACTTATGAAATTAGAGGTAAGTAAAGTGTATTCAAGAAAAACCGTTATCAAGTAGGCTTATGTCAAATGCAAATTTTACGAAGTCACGTTGTAACTTAAGTCATATGATTATAATAAACATAACCAAACTTTTTATACCCATTTAATTATGATTTTTTATAAATTGAATAATGGAATGCTATTAATGAAAACATTTTGTTTTTACAAAAGGTACTTAAAATGCCTACCCCATTCTTCATAACATTTTAAAACTACGTTAAAGGGAACTCACGACTACATTTTCTAATAAGTTCGGATTTTGATTAATTTCTTCAAAATTTTTGTCTTATTCGGTGTTGCAGTTCTTGTAGATTGTTTATAGGGGATGCAAATATTGAATTTTTAATGTAAGGCCGTAAAAAATAATCACATAGTGTTAAATCGCACGACCTCGGAGGAAACGGTGTTGAAGTGTTGCGGTCATCAAGAAACTCGTGAAGCATGGCCAATGTTTCTGCTATACAGAGGGGTGTTGCACCATCTTGTTGAAAGTAACCTCCTTCTAATTCATCATCGTGAACGTTTTCCAAAAATTCATTTAAACTTTCATGTTTGTAACTTATTGCATTAAGCCTGCCTAAAAATTAACATGCTAATATAAGTTTAAAGATTATTATTATGATTTATTTATTTATAAACACCTTCAAAGAAAATTGGTCCAATTAATCGGCTGCTGCTTATAGCTGCCCATAAACCATTTTTTTCAGAATGCAATGGACGCTCAACAAACATATGTGGATTATCAAGATCTCATATTCTGCGAATTTACATATCCAGACAAATTGAACCACGATTCATCAGCAAAGAAAGTCATCTATAGGGTATTGTCGTCATTATTTAAAGTGTTTACAACCATCGACAAAATACTAACCTCTGCGGTATATCAATATCTTTCATTTCGTGAACTGCTAGTCGATAAGAATATAAATGTAAATCCTTTCTTAATATTAGGTTGTTCGAACAAAAATGTCGTTTTCTTTTATCAACTAATTCATATTTCGAAGGTAGCGAAATATATTATATTATATTTTTATTTGCAAATTCAAGAGTATACTTCTCTAAACAATATACTACGCAAATGTTAATTCGTACTTAATTGTATGTTCTTACGAAGAATAACCAAAAAACGAAGAATTCTAGAACTTATTGTTACACGAGTTTAAGAAGGAAAGGGGCTGCATAAATGGCTTAGAATATCTGTGAGAAGCAGACAAAGAGTGTTTTAATGTTAAGACATGCCCAACATGAATTTATAAAATTTAAAAATGGCGATTTTACTCTTCGCAGGAGTCGTACCTCGGGTTGCCCTTTAAAGATTAACCATTTTTTTTTTGCAATTTATTAAAGAAAATGCGGTTACTACAACATATCGATTGTCAGACGAGTTGGGTGCATTTAATTCAACCATTTGGTGCCACTTAAGAGGTCGTAGTACGATTATTAAACGGTCTACAAAAATACAAAAATTTCACATAACTTGAATGAATATCAACCTAAACACCTTAAACATTTATACAAAATTACTCCAAACTCTCCGCCACAATCGTTTTCTGTGACAAATCATGATTTATGAAGAAATATTGATTTTTCTAAGAATCCCTACTGGTATAAACAGTGACTTAATCTTCGACAAGTGTCTTTACCAGTCGTTAACAAAGATCGTTTTGGAAGATAAGTAATGCTCAGTATTTAGTGGAATATCTTTGTCATGATCCATTTTGAACTTGTTTCAATTGTCCGTACAGTTAACGCTGCAGTCTGTTGTGCTCAACTTACCAAAGTACACGAAATTATACGTTTAGGGTCCCCTGGTAAATACAAATCACGTGATCTACCACAAGGATAATGCAAAAGCGCATAATACAATTGGGTTTTTATAAAACTGATGGAGCTTGGATGGACTTTTCTTCCTCTTTCTGCATAAAGTCCGGACATTGCTCCTTCGAATTACCATATGTTTTATTCGACGAAACATTTCCTTAACGACAGAAATTTTAATGTATATTGCGAAGTCGACAGCGGATATCAAGAATTTCTTGACTCCGGAGAACATGGCTGATATCATCGAGGAATACAAATGCTGGCAGAATGATAGTAAAGGATCGCTAATGAAAATGGCAATTGCATAGTTTAATCAAAATTAATATATTTCGTTTAATACAAGCATTCTAAATTAGAAAGAAAACGACATTTCTTCCGAACAACCTAATATTACATGAAACGTTCCAACTAAAATTTCCATTTGTTGGGCTAATTGTCGAACAATTGTTTTTGGGTTATTTTGCATGATTTCTCGTCTATCATCGATTACTGGTTGGCTTCGTTTAAGAGGGGCACCAGAAACTTTCCCTCGTAAGACACCTCCAGTTTCACTAAATAGCGTAACACACCGATCCACCGTAGCACTAAAATGGTTGCATTCAATAATCAACTCCGGAAAATCAGCTCTGAACTCTTCTAAATAATTTGGTTTAGAGTGGAACTGTACAACTGTGTGGAGCAAGATAATAATTTGACAAAAGGAATATAGAAAACATATATGAAAAATAAACACAAAAAATAAAGCAAGCAATGAAAAACAAATGAAAGCTGATTAAGTTCAACGTAAAGAAAATGGCATACTTAAATTCGAACAAAAGCTGCAAAAGAAAATCGATCAAAAAATGTGCAGTGTGAGCAGAGCCCCCGTAACCATGTGTGCAAAGCGTGCAGTGCACACGGAAGCCAAGTTCAAGGGGCAGCAATTGACCCCTTGGCCACTGGACGTGTTTTGTCATTTTCTTCGATAAAAAAATTTATGGGACACAATTTCTTGTCTGGTAAAAAATAATCGAAAAAAACTATCCACAAGACTGAAGCCGTCTCTTTCATGGTAAAATGTCGACTAAAATAAAACAGTTACTACTGCGGCTATTAAAAGTATAAGTTTCGTAATTTTCGTGCGCTAAGATTTTCATAAAAAATGTAAAAAATAAATTTTGTAAGCTGTTACGGTTTGGTTAAAAAAAAAATTACATTTTACTTCTTAAGTTTTCAGAAATGTAATTTCCTTTTGCTTTTGTGAGTTTGTTTTTTTTTTCTTTCTATTATTAATAACAAGCTTACACACACTTACATTCTGAAGGGGGAGGGGTCTGAACAGAGACCACTTTAGTCCGATGAGAAGAAAGCACTTGGTGTTGTTTGGGAGACTCGTCTTTGGGGGCTCGCAGCAGCTGGAAACTTGAAAAAAGTGAAGGAAAATGTTTAGAAAAGTGAAGGAAAATGTTGTAAAACTTTAAAAAAAATTCCCTAATGTTTAAAATTTTTCTGTTTTTTCCATTTTCTTTATTAACCGTTTTTGTATACCCGAACTCGTTTGTCAGAGGGCGCCAAAATTTGAAGTGGCACGCGGGCGGCTTTTAGGCTCGCGGGGGCCCTGAGTGTGAGTGTGTAAAACTTAAATTCATTTTTATTTTGTTCACCGAAAATATCAAGAGGTGAAATTTTACAATTTTTCTAAGACGTAAATCTGTCTTTTTCGAATTCTGAAGTCTTATTTTGGTAACTTTACATAAAACACAATATGTTTAAATTTTTTATTGCGGTAATCGTCATTTGTTTCTCTTATTTTCTTTAGGAGTTTTATTTTCTTGCAATTCCAATCTTGATAACCAAAAATTATTTCTTTTATTGTTTTTGACTGTTTCCATTCCACAAAGCCTCTTGACGTATTTGTAAAGATCGAAAATGTTTTGTTTATTTATTAATTTAGGTTAAAATGACAAAGGACTAGGAATTTTCTTCTCTACCGATTGGTAAAATAATATACATACTGTTCCATGTCTTTTCGTCCTTAACTCATAAACGCGATGTTCAGTTATTTTTCAGACTGCATCGTTGCAATCATCGTGAAAAATAAACAAAGTTAGCAATAATATCGGCTTAAATTTGATAGTATAAATTATCATCGTATAAAAAGGACCCTGAAAATTGTTTAGTCCGCGGCGCCGATAACCATAGACTGTTTCATTATAAACATTTATTAAAAACTGAAACAAATTCGTATCATGTATAGTAGCATGCATTTTATCAAGACGCAGTTTAAACTACAATTTAAATGAGAAACTACGTCTTGATAAAATGCGTGTTACCATACCAATTAACAAAAATAAATTCTAATGGATTTAGCTTTCTTCGAATGAAGAACAGTGTTTTACTTATTTGTATTTAAGTTTTAGCTTCTTCGATTGTCTTGAACCTTGAACCATTGAAATGTATCTTATGAACGGGAACAGCAGCGCCTTGCTTAAATCGCGCAGCCTCCTTAACCGCGCGTCGTAGGTATTTCCATCCTTGTCTAATACACACGAAGCTGAATAAGTGCTAGTTGTTGCACAATTTAATCAAACAAGAACAACCTATACA
This sequence comes from Prosopocoilus inquinatus, assembly GCA_036172665.1. NCBI lineage: Eukaryota > Metazoa > Arthropoda > Insecta > Coleoptera > Lucanidae > Prosopocoilus > Prosopocoilus inquinatus. The sequence continues at coordinate 53,007,708 of CM069870.1, forward strand.
CAATGCACCATAACAGAAAAGGATGGAAATCTCTACTGATCTCTCACGGCTACGGCGCCAACAAAGTAAGTTTTATGAGCGTTACCTTTCTAGGGGCCTTATCCTCAAGTCACTCGACTGAAGTCGTAGGCGAAAATGGCGTCAAAATGGGGTAGATTTTCATACAAAACTTTACAGATCGTTAAAGCATTGCGTCATGTTGACGTCGATTTCGTATACGACTTTAGTTGAGTGACTTGAGAATAGAACCTCAGTTCGTAAGATACATTTCAATGTCTTGAACTACTGTCGTCTCCTTTCTGCATTCAACAATTGTTGTCCACAGTGTTCGTGTTCTTGTTCACCATCTCCTTTATATCCTCATGGAACCGTTCTCCGTATTCTTCGTTTAATTTTCCTAAATACGGGGTGTTCAGAATAACTGTCCGACGCGTTAACAGCGTATTCACTAAGGTCATGCAAGTGCAAAATTGCAAGAAATAAATCTATCAGAAGCATTTCAAAAATCATACATACATAAGTCCGAAATTCGAATGATGAATGGATTTCGTATTATACATCTTTTCCGCAGAAAACCATAAATAAAAACCTTTTAGTTTCATTTCTAGGTAAACGCTACTGTTTCGTCCTATTTCACGTGAGTTCATTGCTCTTGTGATGCAATACAGATGTACTAGTACCCATCAACCAATTTATATCTGAATCTTCAATGCATTTTATCTCAAAATCTGTAGATATTAGACCCCCGATGCATATAAATTTTCTGTTTCTTTTTCTGTGTACTACTACTGTCGGACAGTTATTTTGAATCACCCGGTGTATTCATAATTTTCGTGTAATCAATCAAAAAACTTTGCATAATGGAAGTAAATATTGGACATAATTTTTTTGTGCATTTGTTATGCAAAATAGGTCCAGAACGTTATACGTTCGCTTAAAATTAGCCTTAATTCATAAACCCTATTTCGCTGCGCATTTTGGGAAAGTAATTCATAAAATGTTCTTAAATTCTCACTGACTATGCGCTCAAAATGAGGGAAATACGTGCAGTTTATGAATTATGGCAAATTGTAAATGTAAGTGAACGCATAGCGCAACTTTTGTTTCTGAATAACGGGCCTTAGAAAGAGTATATTCGGTCACTGAAATGAAAGCTGTAAATATTTCAATAATCTATATTAAACAAATATTAGAATTTGAAAATTATTTGTTTATTAGTTCTACTTTAAGAGGCTTGACTTGGCAATGGTCCGACTACTCGCAAACTGAGCTGTGATTGGTTCAGTTATGAATAAATTTCTTTTCGACCTCGGTCCGTCTATTGAGCAAAACTCATTCATTAGTTCTTAAAACTATGTAACCTCAAACTGATTTATTTAGGCGTCGGTTGGAGTAATGATAAAACGATTTCATCGGTTTACGATGGCACTGCTAGGTAACATTAATGGCAATATATACGGTAAATAAAATTTTTGGTAAATATCCAGATATCCAGATATTTACCCGGTATTTACCCAAGAATTGGGTAGGTTTGGGGCAAATTTAGGATATCGCCTAATAATAATAACAATAGGAAGAGAGGAACAATAAAATTAAAATATTAAAAATAAATTTAGCGCAAATGAAAACAAAATAAAACAAAAGACGAACAGTGTTAAAATAAAGATAGAAGCCAATAATAAAATGCAACAAACAAATGAAGCAACACAAGACGATCAATAGATAAACAAAAATAGGAACAATAAAAATCAAAAATTTAAACATAAAAGTGAAAACAACGAAACAGAAAATGACATAATTAATAAAATAATAAAATTAGATTAAATACAAATGAAAACGCAAGACGAACAAAGAAACAAAGTAAGACAAGTGAAGGAACAATAATACAAAGCAAAACAAATGGCGGAACAACAAAACAAGAAAAAAATCGATCAAGTTAAATAAAAATCAAAGGAAAAGGAAAATAAAAGTGAACTACAGAATGAAATGAAAAATAATCAACGAAACAAAATAAAAGACGATCAATGAAATTAAACAAAATAAAAATATGTATTTTAAAAAACGGGATACGCAAATGAGGGAAACAACGGCGAACGTTGAAATGAAACAAAAGACACGCAGTAAAACAAAAAGAGACCGACAAAGAAAATGAAAATCGATCGATAAAATTGAAATAAATGTCAAAGAAGACAATAAAATGAAGGCGATAGTCTTTTTTTTGTCTTATTTCCTTGGTTATTTTTTTGTTTCGCTCTATTGTTCGCTCCTGGTTTTTTATTTGCATTACCTACAAGGGATCGAAGAAAACAAAAAATTAAGTAAAAATCAAAAGGAACAAAGAACGGGAACTAAATAGTAGAATTAATCTAAAAATAATCAACAAAATAACAATATACGATCAGTGAAGTTAAACAAATACGAAATATTTATTTTTAAAAAACGGCAAACACAAATAGGGAAAAAATGCGAACGTTTTATTAAAGCAAAAGATAAATAGTGAAACAAAAGAGGGCCGACAAAGAAAATGAAAACGGATCGATAAAATTAAATGAAAATCAAAGGCCTTATAAAATGACAGCGATTGTCTTTGGTTTTGTGTGGTTGATTAACTTTTGTTTCATTTTGTTGTTCGCTTTTTGTTTTTCGTTTGTATTATCGAAAAGGATCAATGAAATTAAAAGAAAGACAATACGATTTACGGGAGATTGATAAAATTAAAAACAAGAGTTATAATAAAAGAAAAACCAAAATGTTCATAAAAGGAAACCGATTGTTTTCTTTTATTGCGTTGATTATTTTTATTGTTACACCTTGGGATTAGCTTTTTGTTTTCGATAGAGGGAGGATCAATGTTACTAAACGAAAACAAAATACGATTGACATAGACTCAATGAAATTTAAAAATAAAAACAAAATAAATAGCAAATGCAAATGAGAAAAAAATGTATCAAAAAATTTGTACGAGATACCGGATTGTTTTTTTTGTTTTATTGCGTTTTATTGAATCGCAACATGGGAAATCTCATGTTAATTTAAAGGTGCTCGAATATTGGCGTCCCTAATTATTTTACAGCAGAATTCCATTTAGATTTTTTAAAGTGCTCTTCCAGACGAATCTGTCAGTGATGTTTGAGAATTTTTCATTTGCTCAGTTTCGAGAGGTTAAGAAAAGGTCAATAACGGATTTCAATTTATACCAAACTACCAACACGGCCTTGATCACTAAATGTTAAAATAAATTACTGGAAAAGCTTTTTCTTTTTCAAAAACGATTAGATTGGTTAATTATCTGTCCAGTTTTCACTATCACTGATCAAGGCTGTACTGATAATTTGGTATAAATTGAATTATTTGCAGAATTTTTTTAAATGTCCTGAAACTGAGCGAATATAAAATTCTCACACTTCTCAGACAGACTTATCTTGAAGAGCACTTTAAAAAGCTAAATGGAATTTTGCCGTAAAATAATTAGGGAAGCCATTATTCGAGCATCTTTAAATTAACATGAGATTTCCCATGTTACGTTTCAAAACGCAGCACCCGGTATATTACTCTTATAAGACCGAATAAGAAAGACCAGGATGACAAGAAACTCAGTCACTGAAAAATAATAAGTGAGGTTAAGTGAAACAAAACGAAAAGCGGCATGGCTAAAGGTTTAAATTCCTATTCCACATTATTTTGTAAACCATATTAAATCAGGTGATTTTGACGTTTACCGTAATTTTTACCGGAAAGTTGCTAAAACTCCCTCTTAAACGGAAACAGTATACGATAATGCATCAAACGCTAAGCGCGTGTATCATAAGATGACTGCGGAGGAATGGACGTTGCAAGTAAAAGTAGGGGCAACAGCAGTGTTGGAAAGTTTAAAACAAACTGTTTAAAACATAGTGTTTCAAACATGTTTAAAACACCGAATTAAAAACATACCATCTGTTTTAAACAAAATGTTTTAAACATGCTTTCTTTGCTAATGTTTTAAATTCATTTTTTGTAATTTTAAGCTAAAAAAGAACATTTTGATAAATGTGCTTTATTTTTATGTTTGAAACATGCTTTTTTTGTTAAAGTTTTAAATTTTTTTTTTATTTTTAAGCTAAAAGAGAACACTTTTGCTATAAGTGTTTTATTTTTGCCATGTAATACTGTGTAACCAGAAGCTAATTGTTTAGGGTCGGTATTTCACTCACAGATTAACTTTAAACTTTAGTTTATTCCCATATCAATTGTTTTAATAATAGTAGACAATGCGTGGCTGAGCTGATGACATAATGACTACAGTGTAGCTCTTATTTGAACTACTTTGAATTGCATTAGATTGATTATAATCATTTCATTAATAATTATTGATTACTAGGATAATACTCATATTGTAAAATTTTAAAATACCTTTTCAATATTTAACCTTTTATTATTTCATTAAGTTTTGAAATATACTGGGTCTTCCGCTTCCCTGTTCATACTATGGGCTACGGGATGAGTTATTATGTAGTAAACTGGCTTGAATTTGTCAATGATGTTAGATCGAAAAGTGACCGTAGAATATCGCTATTTAAACTATTTATAACGTTATCGTTTCATTTGTCTTCATTGAATTTCTACCGTGTCCCAAGGTCATATATTCGCCCTTCTGGAATTTTAAGATTTGTTTTAAATTTGAAAACGATAAATTAAACAAAAATTTAATTTGAATTTTCAGATATACACCTACTGGACTTTTGGTTTCGCCGGAAGTAATATCAACTTTGTTATTTTAAATGGAACACCCTACACGTTTTTACATATTTGAATTTTTTTTCCAGTATTGAAAGCCACGAATCATGTATTTTAGTTCTAATGCGATCAAGTAATTTGAAAAAAAAAATATTTCTTTGGATTGTATTTGATTTTAGTTTTTATTGGGAATGTTTTTCTCAGTATGTTGATACCAAATACTTCATATTTCCTTTGAAAATCATTTAAAACATCGCGACCGTAGATCCTAAATAAAGTTCTGCCTTAAATGATTTAAATTATTATCAAAGTACATACATTATTTTTAGAAGGGTACATAATCTAACATTACAAACTTTTCATCTTTTTTTAATTAGAGATCGAATTTGAATAAATTCTTCTTTTTAACAAATATCAAATAATAATAATATATATATTTTTATGTAAGCTGTAAGGGCAATTTATACATTTAAAAGTTGTTTTAAATAGCTGTTTTTTTTTTGTTTAAAACATGTTTAATTTAGGGTCAATTTTAAACATGTTTTAAACAAAAAATTTAAAACAAAAAAAAATCTAAAGATTTGTTCTTATTAAAAAAAAACAGTTTTTTTTTTCTAACCCTGGGCAACATAATACCATCTCTCTCTAACCTGGACATTTCTCGTTCACACTTATGTTGTTCGGACTAAAATTTTGAAATTACCCGTTGTGTATTATAGTGAACCAAATACAATGAGACCGCTGACAAAATAGGGGAAACCCAGGACGAATGCATCAAATTGTGTCGTACTTACCCTGGAATTTTCCCAATTTACGGATATTTACCTGCTATAGAAATATACACACTGCATCCGTTTTTTTGGGTGTATAAACTATGTTTGGTAAATACCGGGTAATTACCCGCTTTTTTTATCAACCCATCCATCGGGTATTTACCCAACTGCTACCACTGTTAAGTAATAAGTAGGTTTCGGAAACCTTAATTTATTTCTAAAAATGTTGGAAACTATTTTGTCTGTGGTGTTTGTCTCCTGAGAGATTTGAAAGCTCTTTGGAATGCAGTACAACTTCTTTTTGAATTCATGCACTCAAATCGATCTAATAAATTAAAAATCGCGGTGTTTTTTTTCTGTTAATAACCGCTGCCGCATTTCACGGCCTGAATTTAAATTTTGCATGCGGCGTGTCGCCGCATACGTTTGGCCATAGCCCGAGAATAGTGCAGCCTTGACGACAGTCAAGGTCACCGCTCAGACATATCTCCAGGAGTCAAGGAACTCCACGGTCGTCATGCACTGGATAGCTTCTTTAATGGTCTCAGGACGGCCGTAATTATATCATAAAAATGGGCAAATTATTAAATTAAAATTACTAATTGACTTCATACATCTGGTGAGCTCGATGGATAGATTAGTAAAGTAGAATTTACGTTGTACATACGCGCGGCGGAATCATTTTATTTCGTCGAAGGTATGCGGTGACGTAGCCGCAGAAAAACACAAATTGAAAGGTTTCAGTCGGTACAAAGACATCGAGGTTTTTGCGTTGTTTATAATATTATTTATGTCCGGTCACACCGTGGACTTTGTCTTGCGCTTCGGGTATAATAAAAGTTTTTTGAACTTTACGCTGTAAATTTTACTAATTTAAGTGGCATTTAAACTGGCGCGGGATTTTTCTGACACAAATCCAAACCGGATTTACTGCAGATACCTTGGATGCGCGCATGCAAGGATTCTCTCAAAAAAATAGCCAACAAAAAAAAAGCTCGCCGCTAACTCATGCGCATACATATTTAAAATAGTCCATGTGTTACTCATCACACCAGGATGAACCTTTAGTTTGTAAACGAGCCTTTAATGTCCCCCTAAATTTTATCTGATTTATCGTTTCACGGGAACAGTTTGCTTACATACATACATATATACACTCTCGTCAAATGTGTTAATCGTCACGAAACAGGAAATTTTGAATGAATTAAAAATGTAAAAACAGGTAAATAAAAAAATGAACTAAAACTAACACAATTTTTAAGAATTCTCGAAGTATCTTTTTTTCAGTTCAGGAAAACTAATTGTTTATAGGCAACAAAATTATTTACAATATACTCCTAACATTTATTAAACTTAAGTCAAAAGGCAGGACGGTGCAGATAATAAAAACCGTCTTTTAAGCTGCGTGCACATCAACAGAAATTTGCGTTGTTTGCTGTATTTGTATCAAATACAACGCCTTGCAAATTTTTACTGATGTGGGCGCGGCTTTAAATTTGAAATGAGAACATACGTTAAAATGAATATGTTGAACGGCATGCGGCAATTCGGTGTACCGGGTGTTTGTGAAACAAGTGCAGAAATTTAAACTATCACCATAAAAGGGAACGATTGAACTTACATGTCCATAACAAAAGTTTTACCCATTTGGAGAAAATCGCAGTTGAAAATCGGGCAAGAAATAATGTACGTCTATGTCCTTGAGGTAGGTCAAAAAGAGGGAATTTTATTGAAACAAGACACAGAAGTGCGATCGAGTAGTGACCTTTGCGAAATCGAGAGGCCAATAAAAGTGTTGTTTTTATCGTCACGGTAAGTCGTCTTACAGCTGAGCGAAAGAATTTGCTTCATTTTTTATGATTATGACACAGTTTATTGTATTCTTTGGGATCAACAGTTTAGTTTGTGAAAAATGACTGAACGAGTTAAAGCTAAATATGATTACTATCTACATAGTGATGAACAGATAAAATAGCGACATCTTACGATCGGTTTTTGACCTGACATTGCAGTAGGATAGACAAATTGAAGCAACAAAATTTTTTATCTACATAGTATTATTACTTATTAAAATGCCGCAATTCACGAACGAACGGCGAGAGAAGAGCATTTCAGAGGAGTGTATTCATAATGCCGTCGAGAGTATTTGCGCTAATCCTGACATACACACGAATATAAGAATCACTTTTTCGTCGATCTCGTTTGTATGTCGCTAACGATGGACGTCACGTCGAACAACTGTAATAAACATCTCTAAATGTCTAATAGTGAACGTTTGTTTGAATGTGATCCTCCACACAAATGATATTCGGTGAATGTGCCTTGCGTATTAGTCATTCCCGCGATGTTTACTGTCTACGATCAAAGAAGCAAGTTTCGTAAGTTTTTTTTTTTGGTTATTTCGTGAGCGCCGAATAAGGGACGGATAAAGGAATTTTCTTTTTGTTATACGAATTTTTTTTGTATTTTTTCGTGTTGTTTGTGTTGTCGGCGTACTGTAGTTACTTTGCAATTATTTTGCAAACACCCTGCATAATTAACCTGAATCCACATCAATGAAAATTTGCGTTGTATTTGATATAAATTTTGCTCGTGTTCGAAGAATTTTTTCTTGGCGTGGACTGAAATGCACACAATTTCGTGACGAACAATGCACGCTATCCATTGCACTGTAGGTTTTCTAGCAACTTCAAAGAGATTTGCTTCACAGTAGTGTCAATGTGAACGGTTATTCTGCAAACCTACACACGTGGTTTCGACCGTACAACACGCAAGATAAATATTTCGTGGTAAAATACTTAATCAGATTTAAATTTGCTCCGCAAATATTTTTGCCAGATTTTAAACTACAACGCGCAACGAAAATTTTTATTGATGCGGATCCGGCTTAATTAACAGTTTCGACGAATGACAATTTTGGGTGAATACGACAACGGGATATAGCAAACGGTGTATAGTAATTCGTCGTATGACAATTCGGTATATGACAAATTGATGTATGACAATTAGGTGTATGACAATTTGGAGTAAAATATAACAGTTCGGTGTAAGTCAGTTGAACAAAGGAGAGTTCAATATAATAGTGGAAAAGTAAAGTATCAAGTATACACAGCGACTAGACTAGAGTACTAGACTTTTAAAAAAATGTATGTCCGAAGACGATGGAAAAAGTCTTCAAAGAGCCCATTTGCGTTTTGGTTTTGTCAAAAATGTCATTTCTAGCTTAAAAAATGTAAGTCCCAAGACAATTCGGAAAAAAAATTCAAAGAGGACATTTGATTGGCGTTGGCTTTGTCAAAAATGTCATTTCTAGCTTAAAAATTCTATATCGAGTTATTCCTAAATCTAATTGAAAATAAAATTGATTGACCTCTTTATTTTTTCTTTTATTCAATTTAATTTGATTTATTTTTATTTTTTCACTATTTATCTTAATTTGTTTTTGTTTGACTTTATTTGGACAAGATTTTATTTTTTAATTGTCAATTGATCGTGTGTGTTTTTTTCTTATATACGATTTGAGTTTGTTTTACGTATTAATTCCGTCGATTGATCGTCATTTTTATTTTTCTCTTTTACTGGATTTGACTTTATTCTGTTTTTTTTTTAATTATCTGATCGTATTTTTTGTTTTTATTTTATTCGATTTGATTGGTTTTTTAATTTTTATTTTAAAAATTAATTGGTCATTCTTTTTTCTCTTATGGCGCAGACTTTTAAATATATAAAATATAGTCTCGTTTTCTATGTTCGTTGCCCTGCAATGTTTTATACAAATGTATTTATTTTTATTTAAAATTCTACTTTAAACTATTCAAATAGGCCACTAGGCGAGATCCCTAGAGGTTCATCAAACTCCAGTCCACCCCTATAGGTTCATCGACTCCGAAGGGGTCAATATAGACTTGTCAGGACTTCAGAAGCGTGAGTGTATTTTTGTGTGTGTAGTTGTGGCAGGGGAAGCCACCAAGATTAGATTATTTTTTAAAGGGGTCCTTGCTGACTTAAAGTTTGGAAACGCACCATAGGGCCCTAAATTTGATTGGCTTGAATCACAAACTTCAAAAACAATGAATTGTGGACAGAAAAATTTGATTACGACCGATGTGCAAATGTTTCGTTTCTAAACTACATATATTTGTAAGAAATAAAAATATCTTTTTTATTTATTTATTTACGATAAAGCGGAGGAAAGAATAACGATTATTTTAATTATGAATTTTATTCTCTATTGAATGGTAAAATAGTATACAGGGTGTTCCATTTAAGGTTTCAATGTCACAATGGCTCCTTGCCCTTTTCTAGTAAACTCGATGCTAATCGGGCTTTCAATATCGAATAGTAATAAAGTGCTTAAACTTTTTGACGATAGTGTATGTACAGCTTTTTTTTTGTATTTACTACACCTGTCTACAGGCTTTATTTTTTTAGGAGCTAGAGAAAACAAAGGTTATAGGGTTTTATGTCTATTATCTTTTAGACTTACCACAACAAACAAAAGCGCACTCTAAATTGAAAAGAAAGGAAAGAAAAAAGTACAATTTTTTTTTAATGGAACATCCTGTATACCTGCGGTTTCAAATTAAGTGTGCACTGAAGGGATCTCCTAAACCGTGAGAGATACAAATTCGGTTAAATGGAAGAAAAATTACACAAATCAATATTCGTATCCATTGACAGAATGATCATTTTCTTATTTCTTCTTGGGATATTAATAAAAATGTAAAAAAAAATCGTTTTTCTTTTTCTCTCTATCTCTTTTATTATACATAATTTTGGCAATTTAACATTCTACAGGCACTTTTTGATTCTTCTTCGAATAGGAGTACCAGAATTGAAGTCAAACGTTTCGTCTTTCCGCAATCATATCATTGCAATCAGGAGAAAAAATGCTATCGAATAGAATAATGAAAAGACATAAGTTGTATTTAAGAAATTGAAACTGATGATGGTCGTGGAAAGACGAAACGCTTGACTTCAATTCTATTACTCCTATTCCAAGCAGAATCAAAAAGTGCCTGTAGAAAATTAAATCAGAATTTCGAAATTATGTACAATAAAAGAGATACAGAGAGAAAAAGAACATCGATTTTTTTACATTTTTATTAATATTTCAAGAGGAAATAATAAAAAAAATCATTCTGTTAATGAATACGAGTTAGACATTGATTTTCTTCCATTTAACCATATTTGTATCTCTTACGGTTTAGGAGATCTCTTCAGTGCACACCCAATTTGAGACAGCCAGAATATTGTTTGCGCAGATGAAAAAGTATATTTTCCTGATTTCAAAAATATATAATATGTTGATATTTGGAAGAGCCGTTTGTGAGGTATTTGAGATTAGAATATCAATCAATTAATATTTAAAATATTAAGGCGACCTGGAAATTTGTTTTTTATCATTAATTCATAGTGTAGGGTTTTCAGTATTCGAGTTTGTATTGCTTTTGCTAACTAAAACAGCCATTTCAAACATTTATAAGCATCTTTCCAGCCGTCTTGATTTTTTAAACGTCGTTATACTGATATTTTAAACTTAATTATATCACGAACGGCCCCTCCAAATATCAACATATATATTTTTGAAATTCGGAAAAATAATCTTTCATCTTATCAAACAACAGAGTATTCAATTAAAAAAAAAAAAAAAAAAACAAAATTTGTAGTTTTTTCTCCACTTTGTAGAAGGCTTTTGTTTCTTGCGATGACTCTAAAACGTAAATAGATTTAAAGCCCCATAACTTTTGCAATTAAAGTTTTTCTCTAGCTCCTAAAATAAAACCTCTAGGTAGGGTACAAATATAAAAAGGAACCTGTACATACAGCTTTGGTCAGTTTGCTTTTAAATATCGGCTCTTCTTCCACTCGTGTGGTAAGCGTTCGTGGTTGGCGGATGCCCTTCGCCGGCCAGTCTCTGACACTCGTAGGCGTGGCTAGCCGTATTTCTATTTCTTCTATATTTTTATAGTGCGTTCTCTGTCGCATGTATATTCAGGATGTCCAGTTAGACTTTGCCAATTCTGTACGTGTATTGAGTAATTAATTAATTATCTTCTGGAGTTTCTTATTGTCGTACATTTTTGAATCGTTACGCCACTGAAAGACAACACAAACAATAACATTTTTAAACAGATTCGTTTTCTGGAAATCCTTGGTAATAATAACTATTTACGACGAGGCATAACAGCATTAAACGAAACGATACGAATAATGGCTTTAACGCGTTGCAGCAGAGAAAAGCAACCGCGCCGTAAATATCACATTCTTGTTATTATAAATCATGCGGCCAGATCAAGTTTTCGCAGCTATGTAGGCGTAATAATGTAAGAATGTGAAATACGCTGTTATAAATTGTATTAAGTATCGCCGCATATCTTTTCTTTTGTTTGTTCTAAACTGCATTTTTGTCTAGACTGCGGGGGCGCGGTGATTCAGCTTAATTACCGAACGCAAAAATAGCTTCGTTTTCTCGCGAACGCAAAAGACGACGCGCCACAACAACCCGAATCACATCTCTGACGCCGTAATTAATTAAACCTCTACTTGAAATTGTCATTCGTGAGTTGTTTTCTCAACAAATTTTCATTTTTTAAATCTATACCGAAGTTCACTTCGATGCTGTTGAATATGCACTAAAAAAAAAAAAAAAACGAGTCACAAGAAAACGTCTGTATTTTTGGCCTGGCGTGTTCAAATCGGAATATTTTCTTCACGAACCATTAATTCATGTTCTCGTGGTAACCTTATATAAAAGCATTGAAACGAAAAGATGCAGACACCACAAAATTTAATTATTTTAATTATGTTTACACATCGACCCTGTTATTCCAAAACGACGAACAGACCAAGAACCATATTTTGAGAAACAACGGTTTTTAGTTTCTGTGTAGAAAATATAAAAGGATGATCGTGAACTTTATTGAGGCTTTGGTAGGGACTTCATAGAACATAATTTTACGAGCAGAACAAAAATAATACCATAATAGTATAGAAAAAAGGAATTTAGTGCCAAATAATACATACAGCGTGCCTCTAAACCTATGTCTTTAATTGAAACCATAAATAGTGGTCAAGAAAAGAAGAACATTTGTTATACAACTATTGGTCAGATAGCAATAATGACGCAGATAAAAATTACTTTACTTTTTCATAGAAATTGTTTGAGGGTCGCTGAATCTAGCTTAAATGTTCCGGCGGAGCTTGGATTTCAACTATTCTCCGACGTTCGAGGCCACAAAAAGTCATAAAAACGCCAGACCATAACCTAATGCACAGATATTGCACTTAAGGTAGGTCAAGTATCGTGTTTTTAACGCTTTTATCGCTTTTTAACCTGACATTGCAGTAGGATAGACAAATTGAAGCGGATTTGCTACATAATAAGGCGGCCGTGCTTGCTATCGAAGCATAATGAAAGTTTTAAAAATTTTGTTGCAAATCTTTTTTGATTGCAGTGAGAACTTCGAGCAGCCTTTGTAAAGCTGTTCAGCCCTATTTGGGGCTTCTTCAGCAGAAACGTAGCTCGAAATTTCTACTTCAAACCAAAAACCACTTCCTGAAATAGCTGTACAGAAGCTGCTCGAAGTTTTCACTGCAATCAAAAACGATCGGCAATAAAATTTTTAAAAATAATAGCGTCAGCAACACTGAGTCAATTCAACTTTGCATAGTGAATGGTTCATTATAAGAGTCCGACCCGTTAGGGGCGTATTTCCTACGTCATACAAGTATGAAATTGCAAAAAATAAATTTATCTGGGGAATTTCGAAAATCAACCCCTTTTGAATCCCAAATGGAAAGAGTCTGAATAGGAGTGATGACTATTAGAATGTGATATGACATGATTCTAAAATCAGGTTGACGAATTATTTAATGTTTTAAATATTGTGTCACTGGATGCTTTTAAAGTAACTTTGCTTTATTTTGGATGATTTCCAATCATTTTTCCTGTGTCCAATTTTTGGAGGTGTATGCAGGCTGTCCGTTTTTCGAGTGCCACTATGGGGGTCTCGCTTATCTTAAGAGATACGAAGTTGGTTAAATTAGGACAAAGTTGCGCATTTTCGTGCTGAATAATAATCCGAAAAGAAATTTGAAGTATCTTTAATAGTTTTGAAAATATCGCAAAAAAGACAAAATTTCTGATTTTCGTTTTTAATTTTAAATTCTAATTTAACTAATTGCACTAGGCATTTCTAACCGAGACATTATTCAGACACTTTTTTATGAGGAATTCGAATATTGCATCCCCTTTTCAATAATTTTCAAGACGGCGGAGAAACACCTGGCAACTTTATTTTTTCTTATGGACGAATGAGTCGGTTATGTAAACAAGTTTTTATATCCAGTCGACCAGAACTGCAGTGGTTACTGCGTACCGCTTAGATTTCTCGGGCATCGACTGGTTTATTATTTTGTTTTTACAGGGCAGACGCGTTAAAGATTAGAACTTTTTCCGACTATGATCGCTTCAGCATATTAGTAGTTCCTCGTATATTTAATGTAACCTTCCGCCTAAAATGCGCCTGGGCCTGATAATAAGAATAGATAATAACGGCAAATTTAGCTGGGCTGCAACTTCTCTCGAGGAGACAGACGGATTTTAGTATTTGTAATCATGTAAAATTTTTACCTCTTCCAAAATTTTCTATTCATATTCAGTGGGCCATATTTTCGTATATGTCCTTTAAACGAGCCATATTCGCCCAAGCATAAAAAAATGCCTCAAACCAGATTGTTGCCGCTCTGAACAACGCTGCAAATATTTTGCCGCAGTCATAAGGGCATTTGGATGCTAAGTGTAGTAAATTTGTATCACATCTCTTTTTTCTTCATTTCAAAAAGGCATTTTCGCAATAAAACTAGCGCAAACGTAAATGACAAGACTTTACATAGGATCAAACTGTCAAACTTTTGTTTACAATAAAAGAAAGTTTTGCTTTTCCAAAGCACTCTTTGCAAAAGATGAAAAATTGGATTTTTGGCAAATATTAGACCACCATGTGTGATACATCTTTGTAAAGAGAGAAAAAAAACGTAATCTTAAAATCTTAAAATCCAAAACGGCGTCCATAAGAAAAAATGAAGTTGCCAGGTGTTTCTCCGCCATCTTGAAAATTATTGAAAAGGGGATGCCATATTCGAACTCCTCATAAAAAAGTGTCTGAATAATGTCTTAGTTAGAGAAGCCTAGTGCGATTAGTTTATCGTGAAAAAATTAAAAACGAAAATCAGAAATTTTGGTTTTTTTGCGATATTTTCAAAACTATTAAAGATATTTAAAGTTTCTTTTGAGATTATTATTCAGCACGAAAATGCGCAACTTTGTCCTAATTTAACCAACTTCGTATCTCTTAAGATAAGCGTGATCCCCATAGTGGCACTCGAAAAACGGACAGACTGATCATTTTTCAACGACACGCTGGTCCAGAAGTGACATTTTATACAGTGTGTTTCTAAACCTATGTCTTTAATTGAAACCACAAATAGTAGTCAAGAAAGGAAGCAAAATTTGTTACACGACTATTGGTCAGATAGCAATAATAACGTAGATAAAAATTATTTTATTTTTTCATAGAAATTGTTTGAGGGTGCAGCTTCAATGTTCCGGCGGAGCTTGGATTTCAACTATTCTCCGGCGTTCGACGCCATAAAAAGTCATAAAAACGCAGACCATGACCTAATGCACAGATATTGTACTTAAGGCAGGTCAAGTATCGTGTTTTTTTGTTAATTTTAAAAGCAGATAAATTTTATAACTAGGTAATAGTTTAAAATATTCTGGGTGTGTTGCATTAATTGATGATTAGTTTTGTGCTAATCCGTACTATACCAGCTAAATTTAAAAAAATCAATCTAAAGCCGATCGAAAAAGTGGAAATTCTTACATCATATTAATTTGTAAATTACCAGTAGTCAACTTACAATGTTGATTACTAAAGTTTATTGTATCTGTATAGCAAAAATAAATTTGTTTCTTTATTAAAACTTCGAATAAACGAGGAAATAAACGTCTGTACTAGGCGAGAGCTTTTATATCTTTATGGTTTAAGCCGGCACAGAAATTCAGGTTCAATATTATCCTTATAGAAACATGTGTTTTGTGTTGGAATGTAAACAATCAATAAAATAGTTCGATTGAGAGCTAGCGAAGTTATTCAATTACTTATTTTGAATCTATAGATTATTGTGTGTGCAGGCAACCTAATTTATTTAAATTTTTCATCGCATCATACTCCAATTCTTGCTTTCCGTTTTTACAGTAGGAATAGTTTCTGCTCTTGCAATACTTATTCTGCAGTTATTAGTGCTATAATTAAAAAATAATATCACGCATTTTCAACGCAGTTACAAAGCTGGTGTACGAAGATGTTTAATTACTTCAGCAAAAATCTAACGAAGATTAGGTACTCGTTCTTAATATTATTGTTATTGTGTACTACAAAGAGGTGCGTAAACAAAGGTTCTTACTTAACGCATGTTGAAAATACAAATAAACATGCCGATATCCGCAAGTCGGATTCATATTCGTATACAATAAGACCTTGACCGAGTTCTTCTAATCCTAGATAAAAAGTTTTATTTCGGTATATTGCTTTTATCGGAATAAATTGCCGAAACAAGTCGTAAACCAAGCAAGGGTTTCAATACAAAGGGACTGCGTTCGCTTGTGATAGGTCAGTTTTTTCTTTTTCGTGCAAACAATTTCAGATTTGGCTAATTAATCCCTTATGTAACGGAAAACTTACAGTTTCATTTAAAGACAAAGGTTTTGAGACATCCTGTATAATACTAAAATTCGCTGTTCGTCCGGACGTTATCTTATTAATACATTCGCTTATTTGTTTCATTAATATTCATTTCTAACCTTTAAACACCTCAAATCTGTTTGCCGTTTTGTCACAATAAACATATTAATGTCATATTTGTACGTAAATCTCATTTTTGAAAGATTGGTCTGTTCGTCCTTTTGGAATTATATTGTCGACGTTATTTATTCATTTCTTTATACCTGTTGTTAATATGTCTTCTTTTTATCATGCGCTCTCTGGTTTCTACTGAACCAGACTAAAGGGGTGCGTAGACGGTCAACAATATTGTCAATGATACTCATTGAAGCAACTCATTGATTGTGTACGAGGCGATTGAAGCAATTGTCAATCGATGGACGGAGATTGATGGGAATTTTGATTGAAGCGCATTGAGACGGGGCCATTGATGCACCCCGATTCATAGTGATGGGATAATTCTAATTAAAAATAACCCGTTATACGATAATTAAAATAACCTATACCTATATTTCGATTATCTTCGTAATTCAAATTAAAAATAATCGTAAATACAATTGAACTGATTGAAGAATAACCAATATAGACAATAATGTCAGGAATTAGGATCGACTTTTGCTTACAAATAAACTATAATCCGAATAAATAGTGAGAAAACCCCTCGACCACATTAATTCACTGAAAGCGAATACGTATTTCGGTAACGAAGTTACCATCTTCAGCGCTAAACTGATATCAGTTTAGCGCTGAAGATGGTAACTTCTCTATTAGGGGGTTTTGGAAAGCACTTACCGTAATACGTTAAACGTTATATTTACGTTTTGACTATGGTATTAGTCATAACGAAAGAAGTCGAAACCAGAGTTTTTGCAGCAATTAGAAACGGTAACCTTTAAAACAATGGGGCTTTTAGAACTACAGTCGTACTACAGTTTGACATTTGCTTCCGAAGAACGATTTTGAATTTATTTAACATGTACCTAACATTGAAATTACATTGTCTATTTTGTACTCTGCGGAGGTGAAGGAAAAGGGTAAAAAACATAGAAGAAATATTAGACATAGCAGTATGCGGTTATTTGTATTCGACTGCAATCCCGAAGTGAGAGAGATGTATGTACGTGAACACGTTAAACACTCGCTATGGCTATTGAAATACCGGGTTCCGCTAACAGTTTAACGTTACGGTACATTGCATGCGCATTTTCATTTCGACGTGACATTAACGTTTACCGTATTCGCTACGTTAATTCCAAAAACTCGAATATCGAATATCTCGAATAAACTACAATAAAAATTACACAAGTTTTTATGTCATTTATAAAGTTACTTCTTTCTGGTTGCGATCGAAATTTGAATTAAATCAAGCTGAATTTTAATTTTATAAGTCGTTTAAGGATCAATTTTATAAACAAAAAGACACAATTTAATGTCTAATTTTCCGCATCCTGCTTGTATAAAATAATAATAAGAATAATTTATTTTTAGTAATATAAAGAAACAAGCATATGTATGTGCAAATATAACAAAGTATCTCAGTAAATCTTATGAATAAAATCATAATTGTTGTAACCCCAAGGCGAGATTCAGCGGCAAAAAAACCCTGTTCTTCCATCTAATCTAACCCTCAACAATTTGAGTTTTTAATATAAAATAATTGCTTACAGTAAAATTCCTTAAAGGAAAGAAAGAAAAAAGAAAAATAAACAGTGTGGCGATAAAAATAACAACTCTGAAACTAAAGGAAGGAGCATAAGGAGAAAGAGAGAGCAGAAAGAAGTGAAAAAAGAAAAGAGGAAGGAAAAGAACAAGATCTACAAAGTTAAGTACAACTTAAGGGTCATTTCCTTATATCGTTGGCAAAATATAAAAGGATTTAAAATATCAAAGTAAATGAACATTTGACACTTAACAAAATAATGATTTTATTATTAAAAAATGACGTGCCGAATTTTATTGTCCACTACGGTACGTACGGCTGCGGAAACATAAAGCGGGACAAGTCTTATAACGAAATTTCCGATTATTTTGATAGAGTGAAGTTTCTTTGGTGACGGTCGTGACCCTTTTAATTAATTTATTACCATCAGTGAACGTCAGAAATAACTTGTCAAATTGAGTTCTTAAGAATGTATCGTCTTTCTAAGGGAAATGTAAGTGAAAATTTCGACCGGTGAATCAAATGGAATTAGTGAAGCCTTTGGAAGAACTATGTGACCTTTTGGATGTGGAATATGTATATTAGAAATCTTAATTCAATCAATCTCCGGACATTTGCATTCAATAATTTAATCGAAGGGCTGCATGACTGTTATTTTGTTTCATTTTATTTCGCATGGCAATAATTGTAAGTAAAATAAAAACTATTACACTGGTATGATTTATCTGTACGAGGTATTTGTTCGTTATAATTTTTAATTATAATCGGAATGATTAATAATTTTACTTAATGTGAAGGTTGATAAATTACCATAGTTACCGAAATTTAGAAGTAAGGTTTAAACTAACGAAAGTTTACTGTCCCGCTTTCTATTTCCCCAACTGTACGTACAACAATAACGCTAAAAAAAATTAAAACAAATTATAAAAATTGGAAATTCAATTTGTTGACATCAAAGACAAGGCAAGACTCTTGTCTGATGTCTCAGCGCCTCCTGCTCTTTTCTTTCTTCCTGGTGCAGACAGCCAAAGTTAAAGCAAGAAATACAGTACAACCTCTTTAAACCAAACTAATAATTGCACTGGTGGGTTCGGATTTTCGAAATGTTCTAATTATCGAATAAATAAATAAAAATAAACTGCAATGCAAACTGAACTCACATTCAGTATTGCTTTGGCTTCCTAGGACAGCGGTACCGTAATGTAGCGACCGTCACATGACGAAAAAAGAAAACCAACGATTTGTAATTATTTTACACATTTCATAATAGTCCAACTTGATTTGACATCACTAACATATTTGAAAAATGAAGATTCACAAAAAGAAACGTTTAAAATATACTTTTACGTTTTCTTATGTGACTGTGACATTTGTAACAAACCACATGTGTTTAATGTCTTTAGATGGTTGGTTTAAGGAATGGATATTTAACTGCACATTTTTGGAATCCCGTACAATTGCTTGCTTTGTGTAAAGAAGCATTTCAAACTACAAAAAAAAATGTTCGTCTGGAGCTCTATAAGCTCGAACGAATGTTTTCTCTTTCTCTCTAATTTCCAAATTGATTAAGTTCTTCTGACTATTTTAAATAATAACAGTTTCTTTGCTTATTTTATCATTTAATTTTTTGTGATGTTATTTACGCCAATTTACGACCGCTACTTTGTGCTAAATAATAAATAGGGAGAAAAGTGATTTTCAGCGAAAAGTGATTTTCAGCGAAAATCACTTCACTGTTCTGATTAAGGAGTCATTGTTTGGATTATGGTTTTGCAATCTCAATATTATTGACCATCAATATTATTGTCAATCATATTGATGATTGCGATTGATGGAGCTTCGATATTATTGACAATAATATTGAGCGTCTCCGGGCCACTGAAGGTTGCCGAATTTTTATTTTTTTTTGCAAGCAAAGGACTAATGGCAAATTTATAAAAAATGAGACTTTGGTTTTTTATCCGAGACAATAGAAAAATTCGTACAAGGCAGGCAAACGAAAACGAAACAGACCTAATATCCCTCAAGAAAATGTTTGTTAGAAGAAACGCAAAACCACGTCGATTTATTTATTTATTTATCAAGGGGGACACTTCTATTCTATACCCAACTGTCATACATCATCCCCCTTCCTTTCGGCTCTCTAATCCACGGAGGTTATAATAGCGAGCAGAAAACGAGCCGATCTTCGGATGCGCGCTCCTCTCTCTTGTATGGCAAAAGTAAAGAGCACCAGAGAACACAACATGTGTATGACAAACTACGCGATACTCCACACTCCATTCGTTTTGCCATACAAAAGGCTCGTGGCCGGACCGGTTTTCAGTAATAAGCGTTATATGTTATGGCGTCCTCCAGGGGTATAACTCGATGCTCTAACCTAAGATGGCCATACGTCTCACCACAATTTTGGCGGGACAGTCTCGATTTCTAACAATTTGTTTCACGTCTCGCGGAATTTTAAAAATGTTTCTCTTTTTTGGAAAGAATACACTTTTTCCCAGTTTACAGAAAAAATTTAAATATTTGTTGTACATTGAATTATAAACCAGTTGAAGTGGACTCTTGTCCGATGAAAATTGTAAACCACTTATTGACTGGTTAACTATTCTGCTATTAACACCAGATAAATCATGTTTAAGTTTTTGTTTTGGACGGTTACGGTTAACAATTTATCAAATTTTTTGGCCTATAATTTGCTATTTTAGTAATAATGCTAAGACGATATGGCCGCATAATAAAATTACATACACTTTTGAATTTAATTTATTATTTATAAAAATTAATTAACTGTTAAGAAAATTGATTAATTAATTTTTTTTTCTGCATCATGCTTTGGTAAGAATTTTATCAGTTTATTTTGCAGCGTTTTAATGTTAAATACCTAATACCTTGCTCTAATTTCTGTACAAAAATATCGTCTCTCTGTCCCTCCAAAAATCATTTGAATTTGTAATCGATAAATTACATAATTTTTGAATCTTTGCAGATATTTTTTATAGGTATTTCATTGATCAATAAGCAAAAGCAAAGTTATTTTCTTGAAAACGGAAAATTTTGATTTTAGCGCCCTGTTTCGAGAAAAAATGTGGTTACTTTATGCAAAGTAGGACAACTCATATGAAAGCTAATTTTAATAGTTCAATAATTCAAGGGGTAAAATGACATTACGTAAAGATGTTGAAAACATGACTAAAATAACTAAAAGTAAGGTTCCATTTAAAAAAATAAATTTTCATTATTAAGAAGTCATGAACTTGACAATTAAAAAGTCAAATGCCTGCAGGAGAAAAACTATAGAAACGAGAAAAATGAAATTTTAACTTTGTCAACCTTATTTTTAGTTATTTTAGGCAGTTTTCAATATCTTTACGTAATATCGTATCTCCCATCGAATTGCTATTAAAATTAGCTTTCAACATACTTTTCCTTGGAAGATATTCGGTCTGTTTCGTTTTCGTTGGTCCACACTGTATTAAAAGAAAACATCATTACCTGTATTTTAAGGAAGATTTACTAAGTTTTTCGAATTTTTCATAACATTGTGATGCAGGTCGTGATTTAACGCGAAACTTAATTTAACGATCAGCACTTTGGTTTAATGCACTAATTTGTACAGTCGCGATCAAGATAATCAACACCAGTTGACAGTTCTGTAACCCTTACTACCAGCGTCAATAAGGATGCAATGAGCTTACAAGAGTCTCGACCACATGTATTTTTTTGATTTATACGAGATGAAGATGCTCTGAGTGCGCATTAATACTGCAAACAAAAACGTTAATTGTATTATGGAAAACTGTTTGTCAAAAGGCAAGTGTCATCTCTGTTAAACGTCGGTTGGTTTTTTTCTCCTATTAAATAAAACAATTATTATTGCCCTGCTATAAGGGTCGATTTAAAATTGGATTACTATACATAGTATTAGATTGTATATTTTTAAATCGTATACATATGACGAAATACCGGACAAGTTCTGTCCCGACGGGACATTTGTTTTTCAGTCGAAAATACGGGACGTCCGTAAAAAAACGATATCTGGCAACACTAAAAGCTAGAAGAGATGCAACAAGAAAAACGCATGTCTTCAGAAAAACCAGGACTTCAAAAATTAGTTAAGACTCATTTAATTGTTCCTCTCCAGGGAAATCTTTAGTAAAAGGCGAGAGATATATTCGCAGTTTTCGTCAGTTTTTCTTTCGTCAGTTTATTTTGTAGGTTTTTTTTAAGAATCATCTTGTATATACGCACATAGAGTACAAAAGCAGATAAAAGCTATAAAGCATCCACGATTTTTTGGCATTCAAGTATACTGTTTTTTTTTTGTTTCTTTAGGTTACGTGCAGATAATTTGAAAGAAATCAAAGGTTGACATGTCAAAAAGTTTCCTATTCTGCAATAATGACTGTGTTAACGATTTGGAAGAATACTTGTCATGGTCGGATGGATAGGTTAAAGAAAAATAAATAATTCATAACATTTACATGTGGGTGCTCTGACCTTCAGAAATAATAATCGTGAAATTCTAAACCCATTTTCTGATGTCTACAGTTTTTATTGACGCTAATGGTGATACCAGCAAATATGTCACCCTAACATGGCCTACTCTGAAAGCCAAAAGGTCGAAAACAGATTATATTACATGCACGTACTATTTCCGTCTCGCTTTATCTACCTTTTAATCTTATGAGCAATTTTTATTAATTTTCCAAATTTAACTATAAACTGTGAGTAATGCAGTTTCTCAGCAAGCCATAAGGTAAATAATATTGAAACTCGCAAAAAATCCATCTGTAAACATTCGAATTTAAAACAAACACATTTAAATTTTGCTAAGCAACGACAGTTATCGTCGGCCATCTCGATGTACCGTGGGAGGAAAGGAATGAGATTCCAAAGGAAATTTTGTTTTATTCCAAATACCGTGAATAGCTGACCTGTTTTTATTAAGACGTCCGCCTTAGAAGCAATGATTATGAAACAGTTACGAGTTCAAATACCCGCTATTAGGAAAAAGAAGTTGTGAATACGTTAGACGCTTCTCACCTCTAATTCCAAATAACAAAAGATTTGACAGATTTAGAACGTTTTTACAGTAATCTTTCTGCTCGTCAGAAATTAGACGGACCGTTAAGTGATAGGATGTTAAAACGCCTACTTGCAGAAATATATAAATTCATTCATTCACTCATTCATTCAAAGGTTAAAATCCTGCTTTTTTAAAATAAATTTTACGCCTTCTCTAATCTCGGGATCAATTGCTATTTTATTTAACATAATATTCCATTGATATATATTTTAATTAAGATTGCGGTGTTATACGATGACTAATAAATATATACAACTTGAAAACCAATTCGTACCTCATAGGAATCCACATAAAAATCAGGACAAAGACAAGAAGAATATATTGGAACAAATATGGTAAGAACAAAGATGTGAGAATACGCATTCACCTGTGATTAATATGATTAATAAAACCACGGGGTACCACAAATTTGTTTCCTATGGGTATAAAAGGTATCTTACCCTATTTGTAATATAAAATCTGTTTTTCTAATAGTCGAGAGTAATAAAATTTATAGTACTGACCTTTATGAATGAAACTCATTCATAAATCAGTCGTGTCGGCAACATTTCATTGATGATTTATTTAATTATCACTACTCTCAACTATTAAAAAAGTAAGTATAGTATACCGATCGTATTATTACTGTTGTCACTACCGTCGCAACTAAATTAATTATAAATTTAAAAAAATATTAAACAATTAACTGCAAGAGTGCTTTATTACCTATTTCCCTTTGTAAATGTAACTAAACGAAATGAATGCCCTTTCCGTTAAGTCGTCCATATTTTAGATGTGTAATTCATTTCTTATACACAATCCCGCGCCCTTAAAAGCGCGTAATCAAATCTAGGGCGTACCTTTTGATATAAAAAGGGCAATACGACGTGATAATTTTTCCACTTTATATCGGCAAGGATCGTTACTCACTGAAATAAAATAGGGGGCGCGATAAATTGGAAGGTGTTGCGTTCGAAATAGCGAGAGGCAAGGCAGATGGATTTCTCTGCTTACGACAGCAACGAGAATTTTCATCATTAACATGCGCCATAAATAACTGCTCTAATTAACAACCGATGTGTGTAATTCAATTTTCTAAATGCAATTTTCTAATGAATAAAAGTTTTCCCTAGTAATTAATTTGATTCGATACATTAAAGTACTATTAGTGTAGTATGTATGCATTTGAAATTCAAATTCGATATTAGTGGCGATTAAATGGAAACTATAATTAAATCATAAATAGGTGTCTCGTAAAATATGTTTTTCTTTTCGGAAAAAGGCTAGTTATGTAGATTGATACTTTTGTAATTGGAATTGACTTAACAATTACAGATGAAAATTTAAAAAAAAGAAACGATTCTTGAATGCATAGATTAACTTACTTACTAGAAAAGACAGGAAAATAACACCTTCCAAGAAAATTGAAGACAAAGTCAGTAGAACATAATATATTAGAGCAACGACAATTGAGATGGTAAGGACATATAGAAGACAGAACGGTAAAGAAAGTATATGATGCAAGAACATAAAAAAAGAAGGGGAAACCCAGAAGAACATCGACTGAAGAAGTAAAAGCTGCAGCAGAAAAAAGGGGAGTAGAGTGGCCAGAAGTGCAACAGAAAACACGAGATAGGAAACAATGGAAGGAGATGAGCGTTCAATAAATAGCTCAACTCGCACACCTGTAAGGATAGAAAGGCTTTAGCATTATTAAGTTTCACCCCCTCTCTTTCTTACGAATTTTGTTGGAGTTCAATTATCGTACAAAAATTAATATCAAGTTAGTCAATGTTTGACATAAAATAATGTTATATTTTTCTCTGTATAACTCAAGAATAATAAACAAGTTCTTCTGGAATCTACCTGCTTACTATTGCCGCTATACTCTGCCCAACAGGTTATGAGCCCAGAATACGCAAGTGTGATATTTGAGATATTTTATTGAGAATAAAATTTAAAGGCCAAAAACTGCGAAAAGGTTTGTGCGATTTTGTCAGCTGTCATGGCGTACGCAAATTCTACACGTCTGGAAATGTTGTCGCGTAGTAATTACGACACATGGAACATTCAAGCTGAGGCCTTGCTAATAAAGAACGATTCTTGGGGATACCTTTCGGGCGAAATTCCGAAGCCCGTAGAAACAGGTAAAGGCGAAGCTCTCGTAGCCTCACAAGCTGCTCTTAAGGCATGGCTCACTGCAGATCGAAAAGCAAAAGCGGATTTAATCTTATCAATCAACCCGTCTGAATTGAAACAAAATTTTGGATGTATAACATCGCGGGACATTTGGGAGAAACTTGAATCCATCTACGCGTCGAAAGGACCTGCAGGAAAGGCTACACTTTTGAAACGCCTCATACAGCACAAGATGCAAGAAGAGGATGATATTGTAGAACATCTTTCTGGATTTTTTGATGCCGTGGACAAGCTGCAGTTTATGGAAGTAGACATAAATGGCGATCTTTTGACGATTATGCTGCTTTATAGCTTACCCAGCAGTTACGAAAACTTTCGATGTGCGATCGAGTCCTGAAATAATCTACCGGACGCTGAGACTTTAAAGATCAAAATCATCGAAGAAAATGCTGCGGAAAGGAAACAAAAGCGATCGAATATGAAGGTAAAATATAAATGTGGTTTTTGCGGAAAGAAAGGGCACAAAGAATCAGTTTGTTTTTTAAAAAAGAAATCAAGTGGCCATAAATCAAATTTGGCAGATGAAACTCATTATAATTTTTTCATCGAAGGGCCGGATTGTAATAATGCAAATACCTTATGGTGTATTGATAGCGGGTGCACTTCCCATTTATGTAAAAACGAAGATTCATTCAACGTACTGAAAAAGTAAACAGTGATTTGAAACTTGCAAACAATACAGCAACACAAGTAAAAGCAAAAGGCGACGTACAAATCACAACTTCAAACAACAACAAAAACAAAATTATTACTTTAAGAAATGCTCTGTATGTGCCAGATCTTAGAACTAATCTTATGTGTGTAGCAAAAATAGTTGATTGTGACAATGAAGTCATTTTTAAGAAAAATTGTGCCTTCATAAGAAACAACAAAGGTGACGTTAAACTTGTCGCAAAAAGAATTGGATATTTGTTTTACATGCGCGAAAAAGAACAAAAAGCCTGTCTTGCCACAAAGTTTTGGAAGTAAAGTTTTTATTCTAAATAAACTTCCTACTAAAGGAAAATTCGAACGTTGTGGAATAGAAGGAATTTTCGTAGGCTACTCTGAAAGTTCGAAGGCTTATAGAGTTTGGGTACCGACCGAGCGAAAAATTATCATCTCCAGAGACATAAAGTTTCTCAACGAATTTGGATCAGAAAATGGTTATGAAGAATTCACAAATGATACTAAAATTGAAAATTGCATGAAAAAGTACTGCGAAGAGGACACGTCAACGCCAAAAGTAGTGGAAATAGACTCAAATGATATGAATCCTGGAATAATCAAGAAAAATAACGAAGAGTATCGGTTTCATGAAGACGTGCAACAAAATCTTCGGATTGTTGGTCAAGAAAATCAGGCGACGAAGATGTTGACAATCCAGAAATCAACGTAGGTACAAGAAGAGGCCCTGGAAGACCAAGAAAAAATTTGACCGGGAGAAGAGGCCGACCTGCTAAAAGATACAATATAGTAACTAATTTTCCACATGAAGAAGAAGAACAAGAAGAAGCTGCTGAGTGTGCAGAATTCAAGCAAAATGATTTTCAACAAGTTTCAGTTGATAACGACTATGTTGATGATGACGACGACCCGTTTTATGATGCAATTGCAATGAATGTATCAGATATAAAAATTCAAGAAGCTATCCTAGGTCCAGATAAAGACGAATGGAAAAACGCTATATACAGCGAAATTAAAAGTCTCATTATTAACGAAACTTTTGAGTTAGTTAATTGACCCGTTGACAAGAAAGTTATTAGTTGTCGAACTGTACTTCAAAATAAATATAATCCAAATGGAATGTTATATCGGAGAAAAGCTAGAGTCGTAGCTCATGGTTTCTCACAAAGACCTGGAATCGATTTTGTAGAAACATTTGCACCAGTTGCAAGAATCGAATCTCTCCGTTTAATTATGGCATTGTCAGCTAAGTACAATTTGCAAATTACTCAATTAGATATAACAACAGCATATTTAAATGGCGACACAGATACCCTTATTTATGTGGAAAAGTCTGATTTGCTGAAGGAGACATTGCAAAAATTAATCAAAACTGAAAAAGATAGTGTACTTATCAAGAAAGCGAAAGAAATGCTACAAGAACTGAAATCTGGAGAAAAAGTGTGCAAACTTCGGGAAGCCATTTACGGTCTTCGTCAAGCAGGAAGGCAGTGGCATTCGAAATTAAATCAGACTCTGAAATCTATTGGACTGAAACCAACAAATTCAGATACATGCATATACAGAGATGTACAGGATACCACAATCTTACTTATATATGTCGATGACATTTTAATTGCTTCGAATAATCAAAATCGAGTAAAAGAAATCAAGAAAAAATTAGCCGAAAAATTTGACGTCAAGGATATGGGACTCGCAAAATATTACTTACAACTTACAAACTGAAAAACAGATCACCTTATGTCAGAGTGGATATATTAAGGATGTTTTACGAAAATTTGGTATGGAAAATTCCAAACCTGTAAAAGCTCCAATTTCCACAGGAACAAAATTAATGTTCAATCCAAAGCCGCAAACTGAAAATGCTAATTATCCTTTCACGGAATTGATAGGAAAATTAATGTACATTGCAGTCGGAACTCGCCCTGATGTTACTTATGCTGTGAATATGCTTAGTCAATTCAATAATTGCTTCGACAGTGTACATTGGTTGGCTGCAAAACGCGTTTTGCGATACCTTCAAGGCACAATTGATGCTAAGTTGATTTATAATCGTGACAACAGAGAAATCGTCGGTTTTGCAGATGCAGACTGGCTGAACTGTACATTAGACAGAAAATCTTACTCAGGGTATGCATTTACACTTAGTGGTGCAGCGATATCCTGGAGTTCAAGAAAACAAAGAACCGTAGCATTATCATTCACTGAGGCGGAATATTTAAGTTTAACTGATGCTGCCAGAGAAGCTATTTTCTTATCAACTTTTCTTGAAGAATTTGGATTTAAAGAACTATCCAAAATTACAATTTATAATGATAATCAATCAGCAGGGAAACTGGCTCAAAACCCAATGTTTCATTCAGCAACTAAACACATAGATATTAGGTTTCATTTTATTCGATAGGCGCTTATGGATCATCCATTGAAATTGGAATATCTTCCCACAGAAAAGAAGACGGCGGATGTATTCACCAAGCCTTTGCCCGAAATCAAGCATAACTACTGCGTCAAGAGCTTGGGTTTACATAGTTAAATAATTATTAATTAGGCACGAATTGAGAGGGGCTGTTGGAGTTCAATTATTGTACCAAAATTAATATCAAGTTAGTCAATGTTTGACATAAAATAATGTTATATTTTTCTCTGTGTAACTCAAGAATAATAAACAAGTTCTTCTGGAATCTACCTGCTTACTATTGCCGCTATACTCTGCCCAACAAATTTCATCTTCATACTTTTTTGTTTCTCTGTTAATGTCCATGACTCTGAATCATATGTCTGGATTTGAATGGAATGGCAACTTTTTTTAAAAACTTCCACTTCAATTTCCTTTGGTATTTCTTTCTTTTCTGAAAAGTGGTCTTAACTGCGTTGACAAGTCTTCCTGACGACCCTATTCTTTCCTCAATTTCCTGATCTAGTTTCCCGTTCTGTGAGAATACCTAGCCTAGATATTTGAAACTTTCTATTTGTTCTAACTTTGCTTCGCGTAAGTTAATCTGATGTGCCTTTTCGTTCCTCACAACCACCATGGTTTTTGTTTTCTGTTTGTTTATTTGCATATTACTGTTTTTATCTATTTCCAGATTTTTGTTCAGTATTTTCTCAACTTTGGCGATTATGACTATGTCGCCTGCGTACTTTAGGTCAGATATTTTTAAGTTTTTCACCTTCCAGAGGCCAACATCGTAACGTTTTACCTGGTCCTGGTGTTTTTGATGGCCTCGTCCAAGATCAATGTAAATAGCAAGGGACTAAGTATAGGTACAACCTTGTCGTACGCGTTTGATGGCTTTAATACGTTAGCTGCTGCAAGTATCACCGGTGATATTGAGATAATGTTTAACTGCAGGCCATGAGTATCACCTATGTTACTAGGCCACTCTTTTGTATTATGATCTGCATCCTTCCGTGGCATAGTGATAAAGGTTTACTATTCTCGTTGTGGCCTACCAATGATGTCAGCTATATTAGGATGTATAGGTTATACCGGTTACATATGCAGGAAAACCAAAAAATCATATTTTCCGTGAAGTATAGAAAGGCCGGTTTACACAGTGTCACTGTTCTCGTCATGTTGTATTGTTTTTATTAAAATTTTGTGGTTGTAGTGTGCTGTGCCTTTTTGAAAGTGTAATAGTTCGTCTTTACCTATTTACGCATATAAGAATTTTATATTATTCACAAATAACAACTCATAACCTGTTTGAGGTAAGTACTTTTACGTTGTGATCTTCTTGCGACGTTATATTGCGTTTTTTATTGTAGACTCTTACATATAAAATGAATGACCAAAACCAACCTTCTACAAGTACGGTGCACCCTAAAAGAAAATGTATCAAAAACACAGAATTTTGGAAAAGACATCCAACGGAAACGAAACTTCTTAGAGGAAATAAATAAAGTTGACGATGAATGGTCCGACTTTGAAGAATCTCCTTCAGAGTATGATCCAGATTCTAGTGACACCAGCGGTATGGAATCTGAAATTGCTGCTCCGGTAGAAACTTCAAATGCAGAAATATCAGCTAAAGTTGAAGTCGAAATTGATTCCCCAGACTGGCACGAAGTTATTTGTTGTTCATTGACGTTCGACATCAATTTCACGGGATCTGAATCGTTCATTTATCACCACGGTATATATCCAGATGATGTCAATGATCTTGCCCCCATCGATGTGTACAAAAGATTTCTCGACGAAGAGATTCTCGAGCTAATTGTAGCAGAAACCAACCGAAATGCAGACCAAATTATACAAAGAAAAATAATTACCAAATCTGCTAGAATGAGTAAATGGCATCCAACAAATCTAAATGAAATAAGTAAATTCCTAGGGATAATCATGTACATGGGTTTAGTGAAATACCCCAAAATTTCTGATTACTGGAGCAATAACATTCTCTACAAAAATTCAGTTGTTCCACCAATTACGAGCAGAAATCGTTTTCAGTTGTTACTACGAGTCGTTCATTTCGCGGATAATCAAACTGAAGAATCAAATAACAGACTCTACAAAATTGACAATATTATTGAGTTCTTTCAAAACAAAGGCACGAATGAGTGCCAACCAGGGGAAGTTATAGCGGTAGACGAATCTATGATACCCTTTCGTGGTCGTCTACTTTTTCGTCAATATATACCTAGTAAGCGGCACAGGTATGGAATAAAACTTTTTAAACTTTGTGATTCAAAGGGATACACATACCGGGTATCTGTTTACACAGGCCAGAATTTGAAAAGCTCAAACAGTGGTCAAGGTCTTGCAGAAAAAGTTGTTTTAAAACTCGTTCATGATTTTCTAGGCCAAGGACGAACTGTAATAACTGATAACTTTTACACATCCATTCTTCTTGCAAAAACTCTTCTTGCAGCAAACACACATCTCCTGGGTACTCTCAGATGAAACAGAAAGGGTCTACCTCAAGAAATTATAAAGGCAGTATTGGCTAAACGAGAAATTGTGGGAAAAGAAAATTCAGATGGAAACGTTGTGACAAAGTGGAAAGATAAGAGAGAGGTTCCATTTCTTACCACCAAGCATGACTTAGAAACAAAGAGCACAGGAAAGCGTAACAGGATAGGAGAAGAAGTCAAAAAGCCAACCGCCATCATAGATTATAATTCTGGCAAAGATGGAATCGACATTTCAGACCAGCTGGCAAGCTATTTCTCCCCATTACGTAAAACCATACGGTGGTATCACAAAATTGTATTTGAATTGCTCTTGAATACAACCGTTGTGAATTCGCTAAAGATTTACAAACATTTCATCAACAAGAAGAGCATACAGATAACTGACTTTAGAGAAAGTTTAGTTTTGAGTTTGTTGAAAATAAGTCAACAGCTCAAAAAATCAATATCTGATGAAAAACACATTCTTGTTTCTAATGACGAGAAAACCAAAGATGAAAGGAAGAAGAGATCAAAGTGCATGAGTTGTTATAGAAAATATGTACAAGGAGGAAGGCAATTGGGACAGAAGAAAGCAAAGCTGGTCTCAACCATGTGTAACAAATGCAATAAATACTTATGTTTTACGTGTTTTACAGAAATGCATTAGGATATCACCGGTGATATTCGTGGCACATAGATAAAAATTTATTACTCGGATGCCGCGAGTATCACTGGTGATAACATCACTTTTCGAGATAAAAACTTATAAATAGTGTTTTTGCAATGTTTTTTAACCAATAAAGTTAAAACATTATTGGTTGTGTGATTATTAATCTTTGGCCCTTGGGGTATTATTTTGGTATTCTTATGGTGGCAGCCAACGTGTTAAACATGTGCGACTTTTCTTGTCTGACTCTTACCTAGTTCTTTGTTTTCTTGTACAGTGCTTTCACTCCTTGTCTTGTATTAGTTTATTTTCTATGCGTTGGTCTTTTAGAATTCTCCATAAGTACTCTCTCTCTACTCTGTCGAAAGCCTTCTCTAGATCTAGAAAGCAGAGATGTCTTCTCTGATTGCTTTTCGGCTAACTGTTTAATTATAAAGTTTGGATCCATAGCTCCTCTATTTGTTCTGAATCCCGTTGTGAGTGTTGCAAATTGTTTTTTCAAGTTTTTGTCTTAATCTCTTTTCTAAAATTCTTGGATATAGTTTACCCACTGTGCTTAATAAATTAATGCCCCTGTACTTATTACAGTCCTTTGTGTTTCCTTTGTTACGTATTGAGGTTATAATACCGATTAACCGCATTTCCTGTATTTAACACTTTGTTGAAGATTTCTTTCATTTTGTTGGATGTTCGTTCCTCTCCCGCTTTTAACTTATTATATATATTTCTTAAATAATTTTTCCGGTATTTCTTCTGCTGTTATGCCTTCGTCCGGGTGTATTATTATTTTTGTTTTATTACCTTGTGTCGCGGTTATATCTGTTCCTTCTAATAAATAAAGTTTTTAAAATATTGTCTCCACCTTTCCATTATTTCTTCTTCCTTCTGTGAGTATTGCGTTTTCTTTATTCTTTATGAACATATAAAATAGCGACATCTTACTATCGCTTGTTGACCTAACATTGCAGTAGGATAGACAAATTGAAGCGGGATTGGCTCCTAATGAGTCCCCCATGCAAGGCGGCCATGCTTTTTTTTTTTTCTAAAATTTATTCTTTATGTTAATGAGTGTTGTAGTATTTATTATGTTTGCTTTTCTTGGCATTTGTGATCGTCCCGAAGAACAATTTTTGGTTCTCATTGTGAGCCGTCTTCATTTCTTCGCCGAACTCTGTCCGACACTTCTCTTTTTCTTTCTTCGCCAGTTTTTTAACCTCTTTTCTGTTAATCTTATACCATTGTCTGGTTATTATTTACTATTTCAATGTTTTCTATAGCTTCATTTCTTTCTTTGGATTGCGTTTTTAATGTTTTGTGTGTTGTTCCTTATCCTTGATGTTCCACATATATTTTGCGCCGACTCCAACATAGCTTTTTTAAATTTTACCCACAGTTGTTCAATTGTTTCTTTTTCTCGATTTTTTGTTCCAACATCTTTTGGTATTTTAGTTAAAGTTTTACATCTTATTTTTTTGGAGACAAACTTCCTTTTTTGATATTTTTTCATCGCTACTTGAAAATGATTGCTGCCAATTTCTAGACCTCTTTTAACTTTTACATCTTTTATCTCTTTCCGTACACTTCTGCTGACTAAGAAATAAATTGTTATAGATTTTTCCTTCCTGCTAGCCGATGAGAAAAATAAAAATTATCGATGTATCGAATAATTGATATTATTGAAATATCATTATCATCGATAAACTGATAAATAAATTAATCGATAAACCGATATTATCGCTGTTTGAAATCTATCGTTATTCAATAACGAACATTTGTTAGCACACAACCCTATTCATATGTAAAATAGGGAAATTCTTTTTGCTTCAGTCCTGCAGATTTGAACTGGCATTTCGCTTGACATAGAAAAAGAAAGTATAATAATGTTCAGACAAGAGTGCACTTACGTAGGGTGGCAACGCTAGTTACGGGAAAATCAATAAAGATGGGTAATAACGTAATAAGTAAACAAACAGCAAAATATAAAATGCCGGCCCCTAATAATAAATAACAGAAACATTCCATAAAACTATATGTTTACTGCCAATTAAGAATGGAACGCTCTATAGTTAAAAAAATGAAAATGACATATGAAATTAAATATGGAAACGAAGAATAAAAAGTAAATGAACATTAAATCGTGCACGTCGCGAAAACATTAATTTTAAACTAACTAATCTAATATTTTGTATCGCTTCCAATTTTTTTGAAATAGTTAGTTCTGTTAGTCAATACACTGTCAGCTATATCTGAAAACATTTAGGTTTATTAATTTATTAATTTAAAACAATACGAGAAACTCGGCGCTTAAAAAGAGTTAGATGGTGAGTTGGCTTTACCTATACATCGATCGAGCTGTTCTCGTTGCTTACGTCATCATTTAACCGCTTCTGAAGTGTACTTTGAGGTTATGTAACGTAACAAGTATTCATATTTTCCCAGAGTGGCGTTTTGTATTTTATATAGAGAAAAAACAGTAATAGATGAAAGTGATTTTGAAACACCCTGTATAATATTCACTAGCTTCAATCATTACCAGCTTACATATCAAATACTTACAAACAAATTTTTAAGAATTACCAAATATTATTTGTTGTGAACTAATATTAAAGAAACTAAAAAAATAATTTCCAAAAATTAAAATTTTAAAATTTGCTTAAGGTCTTCCTTTTTTAAAGAAAATTTGCGTTGATTCATAGTAAAAAAATAGGCAATTTTGATTTTGAATTATTTCAAAAATCAATGTAATTTCCTTTATTTAACAACTTGTGCCGACAATATCTTATAATTTAAAATCAAACTTTTGAATTTAATTTAATTTTGCCATTTTAACTACCATGTATCCAAATAATTTTCATTTTCATCCAGCCATCCGTGAAATAAAAAAGTATCGCTTTACCAAAATATGGATGCATTTTATATGTTGCAACACCTCCTTGGTGGTTAAATGTTAACATATTTTGAAACAAACTGTAGGTAATTAAGTAATTCTTTTAAACATGGCTGATAGAAAGTAATTCTGAAATAAATCCTCCTGTTTGCTTCATTGAGCTGCATAATTAACTACATAATAAATATTTAAAATTATTAGTAGATATGTATATTTTTTAGAATGATTAAAATATTAATAAATATGTGACAACGTCCAGTTACATTTTCTTATATTAGGCTCGTGTGACACCATGCAAGATTTAATATAAAATCATACAAAGTGCAAAGTGAGAGAGAGAGAGACAAGTTATCACAGTTAATGCTCATTGGTTGAATTTATACTTCTGTGTCACTTTGTACAATAAAACATTGCAACAAATCTTGCAAGGTATCACACAGGCCTTGTCCATTAGGACTGTGATTACCAGGGAAAAGAATTCGGTCCACTTGTTCCGCGAACAGTACGAAAATTTAGTATCCAGACTTCGGACTATATTAGTCCCACCCACAATAATCTCTGCGAAATGAGGACTCCTACCCCTCCCACTCAATAACAATTTGCTGCAACGATTCCGCGAAATGGTGAGAGGTAAATAGTACATTCGGCGTAAAAAGCGTCGTACAATAAGTGGTCTGAATCATTTGAATGTGAATTAAATGTATTATGCCAGTCTTTTTAAAAGTTACATGAAAGAATTAAAGCGTTTGCTTAATTATTAATATAAAAGAAGCTATAAAGGCACGGACGCTTCCCTTCTAATGCAATGAGTGCGAGTATGGAGAGCCGCTTTGTCTACATCCTACAAACCGCCTTGCTTTAATTATACAGACATTTGTATAATTTCAAATCTAAACTATCTACAGGGTGTCCCAGAGATCCGTAAAAGTTCCATTGTGTATTGATGATTCATGAAGATTCTAACTTGAATACTCTGGAAATCTCACGACAAACTGATTTGTATGTCACTTTCAAATTTTAACTTGACTACTCGGGTAATCTCAAAAGAAACTGACTTGTATATCAGTTTCTCCCGAGTACTCAAGTTAGAATTTTCATGAATCATCAAGAGAACTTCTAATTCACGCGAACTGGGAGGATAATTTTGAAATTA
Source organism: Prosopocoilus inquinatus (assembly GCA_036172665.1). Taxonomy (NCBI): domain Eukaryota; kingdom Metazoa; phylum Arthropoda; class Insecta; order Coleoptera; family Lucanidae; genus Prosopocoilus; species Prosopocoilus inquinatus. Next base: position 53,043,180 of record CM069870.1, read on the forward strand.
AAGCCGCAGTCCTACTGATTGATCGCGGATAATCATGCACAATGAATAAAATATTAAATCAATGAAATTCGCACTTCTTGACACAATACATCCGTAACTAATGCGACGTTGTTTTAAAATATGAATCGCTTTTCATTTTGGCACCAATCTACTAGAAACTTTCAGTTGTTTATTAAATATTTACATCTAAAAATTACTATTTTCTTAATAACTTGTCGAATATCAGAACTGGACCCTACAAACTGTATATCATTGAAAAGCTTATCAAAAACGCTATGGAATGGTGTGAAAATATACAGGACGTTCTATTAGAAAAAATCGTTGTAAGCCTCGGAACATTCCTTTACGACTCGGCTTGATCTCGAAAGATTGGCCATAGTCTTGGCATTGACTGAGAAAAAAATCGGTTGCGTTATCTTTAGTGGTTTAGAAGTTACGAATTTTTAAATGGAACCTTGCATCCGGGAATTCTCAAGAGAAAATTGACTCACATCAAAAAGTATGATTGATACGTAAAAATGACTCAAATAAATTTAACGCAGAATTTAGTGTATAATCCAAAAATGAAGTCAAAATGGGGTGTATCAATTTAGAAAAACGTAACTTTAATATTTTTATAATACTTAGACACCCTGTATACAAACGAAAATAATTTTAAAATGTGCAATGGAAGCGCTTCTATTAAACAAAAAGAAAATTGAGTCGATACCTGTAATAGCAAGAAAGTTATGGAACTTTTTCGGAGCTTTGGGACATCCTGTATATAGAAGTAAGTCGATCGTGGTAATTTAATTTATTTAGATTTTTAGTAAGACCTACAATGTTGATGTTTCGAGAGCAATTTTAAAGTATATTGGTTTAGAATTTGTGGACTTCCCACGTTCATAATTCCCAGAAAGTTTCGCCTTATTAAGCGCATTAAACCGCTTGCTTCATTAACTTATCCCCTTCAATATCTCGATGGGTTATTTTATCTGAGTTAAATTTTGTTAACCATATCGAAACAACTGATTCTGTGTCAATGGATTCGTAGTTTCACTAATCTCTATCTCTAAGAAATAATGTATTCATCAAAGTAGTTGAAAAAATATTACCTCCTTTCGCTAACATATCACTTTTGTATAATGGCATCCAATAAGTACCATCGCAGCCAGAAAATACTGGAGCAACAAACAAAGCTGTTTTTTTACCTTTTCTTAATTCATTTGAGATTTTTCGTACGAACAACTACTCTTCGGATATGCGGCGTCTTTCGAGTATTTATGATTTTTGGCAGGAAAACGTCATAAATGTCATTAATGAGAATCCACATTAACTGATAAAATATTTGCTTGTCTCAAGTATTTTGTGGCTGCGATGGTGCATACACATATTTCAAAAACATTCAACTGTAGCTTATTAAATGGTTTTTATTTTTAAAATAAGGATATTTTAAAGTTTTGGTCTGATCCGAACTGCACTTCTGATATTTTAATGGGAACGCTGCATAAGTCATATAAGTGTGATATATGTGTAGTCATAGATACAGGTGCGTGAGGGGACGGGGGAAAGTAAAAAAGATCAGTTTAAGCGCGTTCTGCACCCTGCAATTGGAACATTTTGGATCAGTTCGGAGGAGTTCCGAGTAGCTCATTTTGGCAATTGGAAAGCGGCTTATGGTATAAGAAAAAGAAAGAAACAGAAAGAAAAAGTGAAGCATTTTTTACAAAAACAGCTCATGTCAAAAAGCTTTTTTTTGGAAATCGAAGAAAACTGATTAAGTAATAGAACTTTCCTTTTGTATGATTAGTAGATGCAAATAATAAGGAAAAATGTGAACATATCTGGGTTGTAATGTGAATCTTAATAAAGCTTATCAATTTTGTGAAAAAATAAATTACTTTGACAAGAGTTGTTTTTTTGCAAGAAAAACAATACAACATTTTTCAGGAAAAATAAATTTAAATAGGAAAGAAGCACTCAAATCTTCACCATATATCGGCTGTTTCAAATTGAGTGTGCACTGAAGAGATCTCCTAAACCGTAAGAGATACAAATTCGGTTAATGGGAAGAAAAATTGCAAGGATCAATACCTTATTCGTATCCATTGACAGAATGATTTTTTTCTTATTTCTTCTTGAGATATTAATTAAAATGTAGAAAGGTCGATTTTCTTTTTTCTTCTGTATCTCTTTTATTATAAATAATTTTGAAATTCTGATTTAACTTTCTACAGGCACTTTTAGGTTCCGCTTCGAGTAGGGGTGGCAGAATTGGAGTCAAACGTTTTGGCTTCCCACGACCATCATCGGTTTCGATCTTTTAAATACAATGTATATCTTTTTATTATTCTATTCGATGGCATTTCTTCACCTGATTATAATGATATATCACACTTAATAGTTGATATTAATTTGAAGCTTAAATAATATAGATTTTTGTATGAAAATTTTGTTTAATACATAATTTCAAATTTTTGATTTATTTTTTTATCTTTTTATTATTCTATTCGATAATATCTTTTCTGGTGATTTCAATAATGTATAATACTTACTCCTTTTTTCAAGTGAAATTAACAAGTAGTTTAACAGTCAATTATCGGAAGACGAAAAATTAATTAATTAAGTTATATTTGATGGATAACACACACATAAGCAGCAGTATAAACATATTAAATTACCAGAAAAAGATAAACAATATCATGAACAAAAACCACAAAAGAGGAACATGAATTTGTGAAAAATAAATTGAAAATAATAAATTAAAGTAAATTCTCGAAATGTCCTCTACCGTTTTCAAGACATATATTTGTTCTTAATCTTATGTGTTGCCTAGCATATCGAATATGAATTCGCGAAACATTTCTGCAAGAATTTAATATTTGCCTTCTTAGTTCCTCATTATTTTTCTCAACGCTAGTCACTGTTTCAATGTCCGAAATCCAAAACCTACTTTATCCTGTTTAAATTATGCAGGGTGGTCCTCCTATAACACGCCAAACTCCAACGGGTAATTCAACTCGTCAGAACGAGTGATAAATACCATTTTTAGAATCAACCGTGGTCAAAAAAATTAAAGATAGTAAAACGTTGAGAGCCGTTAAATGCTAAAGAAATTTAAAAAAATTACGTTGTAGAAATATTACACAAAAAACATTTGTTTATAGTCTTTGTAGAAGATATCCAAACATTTTTAGTACCATGCGATCAACGGAATTTATAATTAGAGCAGGCTGTGATATTTTCCAAAAAGTTGGCAACACAGACTTGCAGTTTGAAATTAAAAGTTCGAAATGTCAGAATTGTGGCATTTATTTGCTTTAAATGATTGATAATAAACAGATTTGTCTAATGAAACCTCCCCTAATATTCTAAAAAAGGATTTAAACCAAAATAAAATAACTAAATAAAGATTATACAAAGCACGAGCGTAACCTCAAATATGGCAGCTGTCAATTTATTATTTACTTCTCAGTGTATCCAACCACACAGCATAAAATAGCTCCAATCACAACCTCCTCTAATTATAAATTCCGTTGTTCACCCGGTATAATTAGTATTCACTTTTTCTTTTATACTAATAGTGTAAGTCAAAATTACAAAATTAGGCTTTTTCATTTTTTTAAATAAAGCTGAGATATCTATATGGCACGTTATATTAGGACCACCCGATATTTGTCGGTAAAAATTGCAATAGTGCAATGCATTATTACAATAGCATACAGAAAAATATTAAATAATTTATTATAATTTACACTATAGCTAAGAAAACAAACTAAAAATTTAAATTACGTATTAAACAAAATTTTCATACAAAGTCTATATTATTTAAGCTTCTAATTAATATCAACTATTAAGTGTGATATATCATTACAATCAGGAGAGAAAATGCTATCGAATAGAATAATAAAAAGATATACGATGTGTTTAAAAAATCGAAACTGATGATGGTCGTGGGAAGACGAAACTTTGACTCCTACTCTGTCACCCCTATTCGTAGCAGAATCAAAAAGTGCCTGTAGAAAGTTTAATCAAAATTTCAAAATTATTTATAATAAAAGAGATACGGAGGAAAAAAGAAAATCGACTTTTTTACATTTTCATTAATATCTCAAGAAGAAATAAGAATAAAATCATTCTGTCAATGGATACGAATAAGGCATTGATTCGTGCAACTTTTCTTCCATTTAACTGAATTTTTATCTCTTACGGTTTAGGAGATCTCTTCAGTGCACACCCAATTTGAAACAGCCGGTATATTATATTCCACTCCATTATGATTGTTCCTCGCAGGTGTCTCCATTTTAAAAATAAATTTATTTAAAGTTCCTAAAAACGACTTACATAATAATAGTGTTTTTAAATTTACACCTTATAACCTTCGTCGCTGACGCGTTAAGCAGGCCACTCACTGGGCAACATACTCGCAGCAACAACTTCGCTTGTGTGTGCACAGGATGGCCAACATGTTGTAAATTGTGACCTGCTGAAGATATGTTGATGAACATGTTGGAGAGCAAGTTGCCCAACATGTTACCTGTTGAAGGTATGTTGACGAACATGCTGCCCAATATGTTACCCAACATGTTGCCTAGTAAGTGGCCTACTTTATTTTTTGTGAAAATGTTCTAGACAAAGGCTGTTTTTGAGCAACCGGTAAGTATTTATATCTTTGAAGATTGTTTTTGCGAAATATTTTAATATGTCTGGATACAATGAGATTATCGCCACCCCGTGGAAGTTTTTTTATCAACTTTGTTGTCAAATTGTTAATAAAGGCTGTTTTTTTTATAAAAAAAACATGATTCAGTCCTTTAAATTTGGTCATTAAATTTTCATTTCCATTGCAAATCAATCAAATTCTGCAGCAGGTGTTCGTGATTAGATTATCCTCTGCATTTGTGATAGTGTCTAGTACTTTGATGAAGACAACTATCGAACCATCTAAATAATTAACTGTGATTAAGTAATTACGATTTGCAGCCGAGAGATGATAATCTTTAATGACCAGTCTTTTTGTATAAAGCGCAATTCAAAGAAACATAATATCATGGTTAGTATCGCATATTGATATTAATAAATGTCTCATTTTAATTATTCTAAAAAATATTAAGTAAATAATTCTAAATTTTATTAGTTATAGAGGCGGCATGAAGTAAAAATTATGCCCGTATTTCACGGTGATGTTTCTTGTGAAATAATGACAGAGAAGTGTCGAACCAATAAAACATTCACCATGGTAACTTGTCTGTCATTTTGTTCAAAATTAACACAAAAATTATCATGCATGAATTGATTAAAAGAAGTGTATACAATGTGTGATATAAAATCTTGTACGTACAAAGTAACAGAGAAGTTTTGCATAAACCAATGAAAATTCGCCGAAGTGGTCTTTGTTTCAATTTGTACAAAATTTTATATCAAATCTTGTGTGGTGTCAAACTGGCCATACATTTATTAAAATCAATCGAATTTAACTTGATAGAGATATACGTAGATATTGCAAAGTAATATTAATTAATTTCGCTCAGAAACCGTCACCAAAATATGAAAAAAAAGGTCAGTGCTTTAAAAATAGTTTTCAAATAATCGCGTGAACGTTAAAAAACGAGTATAAAACAAGCAGCTCACGTGAAGTGTGCAACGTTCAAACTTAAAATTTCTGTTACGTCGTTGTTGATGTAGTTTGGCTAATGGTCGTCTATTTTCCACGAAAAGGTAGCTATGCACAGAAGGGCAGGTGGTTTAGCTACCTGGACTCGTGATAAAAACACGTCTGGCCTCCAAATGCAACCGAATCGCAAACCTCTGGCACCCGGCTGTTACCAGCACGACAACCGAGAGTTGATTTTTAGAAACCTGTGTGAACTGCTTGTTTTAAGCACCTAAACAAATTTAATCGAAAAATAATTCTGTCATACTAAATAATTGGTACATTAGTCACTCACACGAGGGGGCTTTCAAATACATAGTTCTTGTTGCAATGTACAACATTAAATACTGTCGCATATTTTTTTTTATAAATTTCTGATTCTAATTCTATAACTATAACACTATATCTTCTTCCAGTTGATTTTGTATTTGGTCAATGGTTTTGAAAAAATTAAACGAACAGTTTTCGTCGTTATAACATATCACATGAAAACAGTGTGGAATCAAATTCAAAATCAAATGGAAAATCAGATAATGTAAAGCGTCTTTTAATAAATAAAAAATAACTTCCTTGAAAAGTTGAAAAATTTTAAAGTCAATAAGCAAGAGTTAACATAACATACCGGGTATGTTCGGAAAGTTTCTGAACTATACTTATGGAACGTTCATCAAAATTGTTTCTACTGTAATGAGTAGGGCTGCGAGAATTTATCGATAATTATCGAATAACGATATTTCCATTTAAGATATCGATATATCGATAATATCGATATATGTCGGATTTATCGATATTATTGTTGGTATCGCTGTATCGATATTATCGGTGGTAGCGATATTATCGATAACGTAATTTTCCTGAAAATATTAATAATCAATCACATTTGATTACCTACTTCAGTTTTTACTAAAACTGTTATTGGACAATTTATTATGCACGTCATAATTATTAATTTTTGGAAAGTTTATTTTCCAAGATCAAAACCATTTACAGAAAGTAAATTACTAATTATATCGGGTACTGTCGATATTGTAGTCTGTGACGTTCGCATTAATTCGTCCAATTCACACTAAACCTACTGGAATATGAATTTTATTAAAATTCTATTTCATATATGGCAAGTGATCACGACTCAAGGTCACGATATAAAGAAAATTTGAAAATATTTCAATTAATTTTTAGTCTAGTAAAAGTTTATAAATATCAAAATGAACTGGAGTTTTTTTTAACTTTCGTGGATTCGACACTTTTTCACACATTTTGGCACGAAGACTATTCTTTTTTGCTAACAATATCTTGGTTTTAATTTTTATTGTTATTATTGGGGAAAACAATGAATTCTGATTCTGATGGATACGCGATTTCATGATTTCAAGAAAAGTTATGAAATGATATTTCTGAAGAATTTAAAATTTAAGAAACACATTGCTAGCAAAACTACCTCGTACCAAAATGTGTGAAAATGCACTTGCCCAACTTGTTGAATATTATCGATATATCGATAACTATAGATATTATCGATATATGGGTAAATATCGATATATTTTAGTTATCGTTATCCGATATCGAAAACAGGATATCGCGCACCCCTGGTAAAGAGCAATCTTCAGCTATTTCGTCCATAAAATCAAATAAACCTCGAGTAATTGATACATTTCTGTACCGAATACTTCTGCTTAAAGATCATTTTACGCTAGTCAGTTCCTTATATAAGGTTTAGTGCAATTTTTTGAACAATTTAAATCATACAGTAAATGTACTGTATTTTGTAATTTTTGGTACAGTTGTACCAAAAATTAAATTAAACTATCTGAAAAAAAAAACAGAATGTATTCTACAGGCTGTTTCTAAATTCCGTGAACAGGGCTCAGCCACAGATTCCTGACCTCAAAAGAAAATGATTTATGATGAGTTTATGAGTTATGATGATGAGTTTGTCTTCTATTAACAGGAATCTTAAAATCTGAACAGCTCTCATGTATCGACAAAATTATTTCAATTACACCAGTCAATGTCATTACAGACATACTTTCTAAGTGCGATTGAAGTGGTCCGTCCAAAAAGTGGTTACTTCACAAATTTCGCATTTTTGAAATAACCAGTACCAGGTGTATTAATTTACGTGTACTATCGCCTGGTAAACTTAGATAAATACGAAGAAGTAGACAAACAACAAAAGTGAATTTCAGTCAAATCGCAATTTAGTGCAATAAGTTACTAAGTAGTAAGAAATGCTCCTAATCCACGGACCTGTTTCAAGTGAGTGTCGCAAAATGTTTCGGTATCACATTCTATTATCCTGATTTACCAATTTTCTGGAAATACGCATGTCATGTCAAATTCTTGACCGGTTTTTATTATCCGCTACCACACCTTCATTTTGTTAAAATTGTAGTTGTTATAACACATGTTCTATTTTTTTATTGTTTACATATTTGAAAATAAAATAAAAAATATTTTGTTACACGTAGTTAAAATATTTCTATTTCTCAGTCCTGACGAAGCTATCAATCAATAGTAAAACGTTGAGTGCTCTTCCAGTCATATTTCTGTCCGATTTAAGATTAAAAACTTTTTACTTGCAATTTTCATCGAACAAAAAGTGGCACTGCAAAAAGTGGCCAAATCCAGAACAATTTTCTATTATTTATCACTGGTCAGCTAGGGGTTGTCCAAGGGTCTTTTAGGGTATCGAAGTTGAAAGAATTCTTGTCTAGTGGAAGCCTATCGGTACAGTTTATTAGATTTATTAATAATAATATTAAACAAACGTGAATTAAATATTGTACAGGCTGGATTAATTTCAATGTCTCTTATGGGCATCTCCGTAACCAAAAGAGATAGAAAAAAACTAGTGGCCAAGTCTCGATCTCTTTTTTGAAGATTAAGTCGATAGGCTAAACTAAAATTGGCTATCTTCTTTTGTTTTCAAGTTACAGGCAAAAATTGACATTTTGATATTAGAAAACTGTTTGATCATTATTAGGACACTTTTTGGAATACAATTCAGTGGTGCAGTTGCTTTTTTAATATTTACTTAAATTCTTGAGATATAACATAAAGTTGTTTTTTTTTAATGGAAATCGTAGTAGGCAATGCTCTCATTAAATAGAGATTTTTTCTCTGTTTTCAAAAATATATACTTTGTTGGGTTTATTTTTTATAATTAATAGAAAAAATTGTCATTTTTGTTATTAGCCTTGCGTAACCTAGTCTCAGTAGGCTGGCTTCAAAGCAGTTATTAAATATTAACGAACTTTCAAACCTTTAGATACTTTTGGCCACGTAAAGAATTTCACATTCACTATATTTTACAAAATTCCGTTTGAGAAATGTCGCGACCAATCTGGCAAAAGCTTTTTTTGTTTTTATTAAATATCAATGCACGCAAATCTAGTTTGATATATGTCCTATTTTGTTTATATTTTACTATTTGTGTGTTTGTTTTTGTTTTTAATGAAATATAACTCAAGAGAAACAAAAAAAAGCTTAATTTAGTTCTAATTTAGTTATCATTACCTTTATGTTTATCCGAACAACTTGTATTTTAGTGTAAAATCACGTTATTTTTTCGCTTCTCTTGACAATTTGTTTATTTACATTTTTTCACTTCTGACGAAACTATGAAGCGATAGCGAAACGTGTGTTCTTGCGATTTCACAGTGTCCGTTTTAAAATTTAAAAACTATTTTCTCTCACATATTTCATCGAACAAGAGTTGACTTACAAATTCTTTATTCAAGTTCAAGGTTTCTTCCTAACGAAGCTATAAACCGATAGTGAAATGTTGAGTATTCCTGCAATTTTGACTGTTTAAAGATTGAAAACAATTTTTCTACAAATTGAATGATAAACTCATTTTCAATAGAAAGTCAGACAAGAACTCTTATCAGAACGGTCGCTCAAAACTATAAAACGGAAATTTGTAAATTAACGCGAATACGAAATTATTTACGCAGCCAAAACTTTGAAAATATTTGAAAGCTCGTTAAAATTTAATAAAATAGAAAATCTGCTCCGTATTGAACCGAGCCTACTGGGACAAGGATATTTATGCAAGGATAATAATAAAAATTTTCCTATTAATTATAAGAAATAAACCCAACAAAGTATATATTTTTGAAAACAGAAAAAAAATCTCTATTTAATGATGGCATTGCCTACTATGATTTCTATTTAAAAAAATATAACTTTATGTTATAACTTGCAAACTTAAGTAAATATTTAAAAAACAACTGCACCACTGAATTGTATTCCAAAAAGTGTCCTAATAATGATCAAATAGTTTTCTAATATCTCTAAAAATAAACGAGATATGACCGAAAAACGAAAAGTCGAAAATGTCAACCTTTGCCCATAACTTGAAAACAAAAGAAGATTTTTGTTTACGGTTTTGACTTAATCTTCAAAAAAGAGATCGAGACTTGGCCACTAGTTTTTTTTCTATCACTTATAGTTACGGAGATGCCCATAAGAGACATCGAAATTAATCCACCCTGTACAGTGACGAACATAGAAAATGAGACGTTATTTTTCTACCTTTCCGTTAAAATGTCATAACAATTAACTTCTAACAACTTCAATAAAGCTTTTTTATAACATTTCGTATCATAGACATGGCTGCAACCAATTGCACTTAAGCTGTCATGAATTACATAATAATTGAATTAAATAAAGTCAACCTGCATAAAGGGAAAAGAAAAAAGATCAATTTATTATCAAAATAAAAATTTAATGCAGTCAAATCGAATAAAACAAAAATAAAAAACGATCGTCGATGAAGTAAGAACGAAAATAAAAACGGCGTGAAACAAATAGTACGTCAAATTGAAGTGAAATCTGACGAATACTATCAAATTTTAATCTGCAAGTATCAAAGAAAAAATACGGTCAATCCACGGAAGTAAAACGTAAACTAAAATAAACTCGAATCGAGTAAAGAGAAAACAATTAAAAAATGAAATCGTGTCGAATAAAATCAAACGAAAAACCAAAAACTAACCGACCAATTGATTACATTAAAAAGTAATCGGCGATGAAATATAATCAAGAGCATTGACAATTTTTTAACCGAAAGTTTCAACAAAAGAAAAACAAAACAAAAGAGAATCTGAAAACTGATAAAGCAAATGTAATAAAAGTCAAAATGAATCGAGAAAAGATAAAACATGGTTGGATCAGTTCAGAACTAAAAAAATTAAATAAGGTCAAAGGGATATTTTTATTTACTTATAAGTGGTTGATGCTTAAAAAGGTTGGGAACCTCTGGTCTAATACTTTGGTATAGAAAAGACATCCAAATCATATGCAAAATATGGTGTCACAGAAATAAATACATTGAAGCTCGTCAAGAGTAACTACTTCTCTAAATATATTTTTTTTTGGGAACGTTCTATTTACCGAGTTAAAATTATTTAAAAATTTGTCACAAATATCATGGTCCACCACTGGAGACTAAACTACCTGGTCGATAATGATGATCATTTGATTTGGCACAACACCGTTTTTAGGTAACTTAAAAAAAAGGAAATTCTACCCATTTTTAGAGCCTGTGAATAAAACAATACATAGAGGACTCGTTAATTTCTGGGGGGAGAAATTAAAAAAAGCGAGCTGGATGAAAAAGTGGTACAGAGAAAAAACTAACGAGTTCTGTTATTGGTTAAAATTTCCTTTTTTATCCTTTTATTTTTTTATTTTATATGGTATTAATTGCACACTGTGGTTTGTAGTACAAAGAAATTGGATTTAACCTCCTAACCACAGAAAGTTTGTTTAAAAATTAGATACCCGTTTTGGCAGCTATGCTGTCATCTTCAGTAGATGTCTTCTTCTTGATCACGTGGTAGCTGCCGAAATACGTATCTAGTTTTTAAACAAACTTTTTGTGGTTAGGAGGTTAAATCCAATTTCTTTTTATTTGTGGTGTTTACCCAACCGAGTCTTCCAAGCCTTCAATATAGAAGGGTACCTGAAGTGAGTAACGACCACTTCCGAGAAATATCTCGAACGGAGTACGAACACACGATCTTACGATTGCAAGGTCGGTCCCTTACCACTTGAATCGTTCAGGCGTTTTAATTAATGTACTTATTTCTGCGACACCTAGTATAAAACCGGAAAAGTGATGAATAACACAAATGATTGGAAATGTGAGAATAAAATCATGACGAAACATATTCAGTTGGATAGGAAATAGTAAGTGGTAAAGTAGAAACGAAATGGAAGCAGCAGTGGACCAAAGTCATAGCAAGTAAAAATATTTTGAGAACATACCTTGAAAAACACCACCTCAAGACGTAAATGCAAAAGATTTATTGTAAAGTGCAATAAGAGAAAAAGAGGAAGGAAAGACCTAAAAACTAATTGCGAAGTTTTCAATAGAACGGAAAAGTCAAGGTAGCAGTCAATAACGCAAGTCATCTACACTGCCCTGTTAGACATAGAATCGTATTTACATTTCGCACATTTGCGGCATCGTAATGTCTACATGCTTGGCTCATGACGTTTACATTACCTACATATTCTAGGGCGGGTTTCACAAAGCTTTGTTTAAGCGTTGATTAACTAATCAACCGTTAAGTTTAATCAGTGTTAAAAATTTGATGCTGTTTCACAAAACAAAAAACTATTATGTTAATCTCTGATTAACTAATTGGAGTTTACGTTTGGTAACATCGAAAAATTGCCACCTTTACACCGCTCTAAGTAATCTGTCCGGCATGGCTTCAGTCCTGCAGTTAGATAGTGTGAGGTTAGAAACTCAAAATAAATAAATACATCTTAAATTCTTCACATTAGTGCAGTTAGTGATTTTTAAAAATGAAAAAGGAAAAAAGAAAGGGAGGAAAGAAACTTTAGTGTAGTTGAATTACTTGAACATATACGGCAAAGACACATTTTCTGTTTTGGTACAACTCAACGGGATTATCACCAGGTGAAATAATTTTAACACGGGGTACAATCTGTGGTGCTAATGACATGAGAAAAGCTTAATGTTAACTTGCGGAGCTTCTTCAATTGGCAATTTAATTAACCCTTTCCAGCCGAAATTATTTTGTTTCAGAAAAAATGCTTCAATTATTTTTTTCTGATTTGCAAATTAAAAACAAATGACAAACGTTTATTTTGAGAACAAAATAGAAATCTATAGCTACAATATGAATGTCAACAAATGATTCCAAACGGAATCATTAGGATCTAACATGAAAATTGTGAAAACAGTTTTTTTCCTTATTCAGACATAAGAACACGTTACATTTGGAACACTTTATCCTAGAGTAAGATTTGATGCAGAGTTTACAACGTGTCTTGTGTTCATCATGAAATGGCCAATGACCTAACCCATCATACTGAACATCCTGGCACGGCCTGGGATGTAAATGTCGCCTTCTCCACGGCGAATTGTCATTTGATGGTCTACCTCTTTTGCGACTATTACACTTGCCCAGAATAAAGTGTCAATTATGTACTCCGAAACTGCCTGCTTTATCACATACCAGCTTTTAGAAGTCCATCGGCTATTTGCGATCTAAATTGAACCAGCGTCATATATTTTTGTTGCCGAATATCGCAATGACGGCGATAGAGCAGCCATGAATTCACAATACAGGAGTCAATTAGGTGAAAAACAATTCTTTGGTAAAATCTTGTAGCTTTTATGTCTGTCCTATATAATTCTACAAGCATATCATGTAAGTAAACTCTTCCCATCGATGCATTGTACTCTTTTACAACTGCTGGTCGGTCAATTTCAATGTACTTCTTAGTTTTTGAACACCAGTGTTTCACCTTTTCTACAGGGAATTTTCCCTTATATGTTGAAGCTAAAATGACGAATTTATTGTCGTACCATTTTACTGCAGAAATGTTGCGAGATGTGTCGGTTCGTACGTCAGAAGTACCTCTGCCATTCCTCATAAGAATCTTTTCATTTTCGAAACACCAACCTGGTAGCCGACTGTTTCGCACAGTTCTTATGGCTAAGTACCCTCTGTATATTAGGGCACATAGTAAGTTATACGACGTGAACCAATTATCTGTAAATATTTTAAAATTCTTGTTAGGTGGTATATCTTGTACCAAACGTAAGACAATTTCACCACTGATGCCAAGACCTATTCCTTCCGGTACTGTTCCTTTGCCAACATATATCTCAAAATCGTATAACATACCATTGCCCCCCGCTCTTGCAAAAACTTTTATCCCCCACTTATGTGGTTTACTTTTTATATGTTGCTTCAAACTTGAATGCCCTTTGAATAGAATTATCATCTCCTCCACACTGTTGTATTGATCGGGTTCAATCTTTCTCATGTTCATTTTTATAGCATCTATAAAGGGTCTGACCTTATATAACTTGTCATGATTCGGATCTTCTCTTGCAAGAGCTTTCGAATTATCGTTCACATGCAAATATGATCGCAGTTTATCAAAACTATTCCGAGGCATTACATCAGCAACGGTATTACACCTAGTTTCTTGGGCCCAGTACATTATGTAACTAGGAACTCGCACAATACCACTTAAGAAGTGTATTCCAAAAAATTGTTCAATTTCTCCAGAATTTGTATTCAGACAATTTCCTGTTTTTTGACTTGAATACAGGTTAGTCTGGTATGTAATATTTCTTAATATGTCGTCATCCATAAATATTTTAAAGTACTGCAGAGGAGTATAAGTTTCATTTGTCTCTAAATTTTTCAGAATATGTAATACCCACGTCCTTTATCTCCTCTTCTTTCCAAGTTGGGAACACCTGTTTGTTTTTCTTTCTCCCCTTTGTTTTTGTTTTTCTTTGTACTTCTGTCTCCTCTATATAGCCTTTCTCTTCCTCTATATCGCTTTTATCTTCCTCTATGTTTTCAATAATAATTGTAGGTTCTTCTTCGTCCTGTTGCGATAAAAGCGCTCGATTGAAAATCGCTTCCTCTATTTCCTGCTGTTCTGCCGTACTTAAACGTTCGGGCGGCGATATATTTTCGCTTTCCTCCATCTCATTATCTGAGAAATCTACTTCAACATCTGACTCTTCAAGCAATGCAAGTAGAACTGCATCTGTCAACCATTCTAAGTCTATAACCTGTTTTCTCCTAGACAGCATCTGGAGACAATTTTTGTACATTTATGGTCTGTTTTCGTTTAAAAAAAACAAATATCATAAATAAATAATACGAAAGCTATCAATGTATCAATAAACAAGAACAGCAAAAGTTGCATAAAGTCCCAACGATTCCAATTGGATTTACTCTTTGTGACCAATGATTCCATTTGGAATCATTTGGATTTTTCCAGTTATTACAGTTATTTTTCTAAAACCGACATAAATAATATGACTTTCACGAACTGGACAAAACAAGATAAGCGCTGCAGATTTTTGCAGGCATCAACCAGGTCAAAAACTTACCTTATTTTTGAATATAATTCACTACCGTTACAAACCGTACACCGACAGCTAATGTTGAACATAACGATCGCTGTCAAATAAGTTACGGCCATAAAACCGTACAAGAAGACAACGCCATCTAACAGCATAAAAATGCGATCAGAGTATCTTATTCAAACAGGACATTATATACCATATTTGGATAAAAATACAGTATTCTATGAAATGATTCTAAACGGAAGAATTTGACTGGAAAGGGTTAACTGTTTGCTTTGCCTTGCAATAAGTGACACGATAAATTATTGTACGTATCGATGGTTTCTGAAAGTATCAGGAATCAGCTGTTGAAATATTTCAGTGGATAATAACGTAAGTTTATCAGCAACTGATTTGTACCATAAAATAAATTTATTTTTGCTTGTTGCAGTTTCTAGTGTGGGACCAAAGAATTCCATAACTCCTTTGGAAAAACGAAACGTTAAATTCATTACCATCCAAATCACTAAAAGGATTATTTCTGTCTCTTATAAAATGAATCCTACCTTAAGGAGGCATTTCTTTATCGTCAGAGAAGAAAATGACGTTGCAGACATTTTGAAATAATTTTTAATTGTTTGTTGTCGAAAATAATTTCCGAAATAGTGTCGTAAAAATTAATCAATAAGCCAAGTGAGTAAAAAGTACAGAAATGTCATTATTTTTCATATTTAAGGTACTTTACATTTTTAAATAAAATTATAATTATTTTTTTAGATACATGTGTGGAATTTTTATATCAAAAAAGCTTTATAATAACTATGGAAAATTCACTTGTTACTTTTTAATCGCTGGAATTCTATCGATTAATCTAGCGCCTGATTAAACAGAAGTAAACGAAGCGTTATCTCTTAATCGAGCTTTGTGAAACACTTAACGGAGCATTAGACAGAAGTAAACGAAGCGTTATCTCTTTTTCGAGCTTTGTGAAACACTTAACGGAGCATTAAGACCATTTGACGACCGATTACAGAGCGAGCCGTTTAGTAATCGTCGTTAATTTAATCATCGTTAAATGCAGTTGTTTTTCTATTTAATCATTCGTTACAGAGTTAATCGGAACTTAAATATTTAACGAAGCTTTATGAAACCGGCCACTAACTTATTAGATTCTGCTTACCCTTTTAGCAAATGTTAAATTCAATTTTTAATAAAATATTCAAATTTGGTGGCATAATAAATTTTGCTAAATGAGGAACATCTCGAAGCAATAATTTTGTCAGTTACGACTTCTATGCTTAACAGGGCAGTATAACTCTTAATTATTCGAAGAACTCCAGTAAAAAAGCTGTAGATTGAAAATGATTGATTGATATTATTTGTTGCAATTGAGGTTGTATTTAAAGCCCTTGTCAAGTACAGTTATGTCAGCCGTTGTAATTTTTACAACTTTGCTTTGCACCCACGTTTTAACCCCAGAGGCCACCGTTGACCATTGAGATGTACAAATATAGTCTACCAAATTGAAAGACTTCCGAATCGTTTTCCAATTTCAATCTCCTAAGACAAGCAATCTTCATGTTACTCCTACGCTAAGTTAATTTTTTGACAGCATATTTTTATTAAATACAGGGCAATTTTCTTGTTTCCTAATCCTCACGCAAAAATTTGATTTCTTCATACAAAACACCTAATTTCCTTGCTTACATCCCATCCACTTTATGCATCAATAATTTTGAAACTACGTGCAATGGCAACAAGCTCTAGGTTTTTAGTAAATTTATAATTTGGGGTTTTGTGAAAAAAAAGTGCAAGTCATCCATAAAAGATTAAAACAGAAAAGGGAGCTAATGGAACGTTTCCCGTAAATACCTACTGGATGATGTGTGTTTCTTATTATTATTTTTTTAATTATACACTCAGTTTGTTTGTACAAAATGTAAATGTAAATGCAAATAACACAGAAAATCAAATGAAAGAATTGAATTTTAAATTTCTGTCTAAGTTGTCTTTGACCTATAAACCTCATCTGTAGATTATTTAAGAGTGTTTTATTTCGACACATTAAATAAACGCACGTAATTACTGCAAAGCGATCGTCTATAATCGAGTATCAATTTCCCTTTTTTTTTGTTTTATCAAGACCTGATAATTGGTGGTGCTTATGGAATTGTCGCCGCATGTGGGAGACGACGGTGGGCGTCGTTGACGTCACTGCGTCTACGTAAATGGGCGCCTGACACAGTTATCCTACTCCTTTATACCTTTGTCAATAGAAAATGCGTCTTTCAACGAAAAATTACTCGCAAAGTGACTTACTTAATTCTTTAGATCAGTGCATTTACTGTTTGAAAGCATTCTTCGTAAAATAAAAAATTATACATATGTATATGACGTGATCATAAAGTTTCGTCACCTTAGTTGGAATTGGTAGAGTAAACCTAAGTTTTCTATTTAAGCAGACAATTAATCAAAATGATGTATGATTGTATTTGTGACTTATAAATTGTTGTAAATCTAAACAAAGTAGATGACTTTTTGTAACCATTTTTGTAAAAGTGGGTTGTTATCAATAAGGCTTTCATCTGACCTACGATTTCTCGATATACAACAATTAATTAAATACAAATCAAAGTTTGTAGATTAACAATAAAATTAAAGAAGAACATTTCTAAAGCTTGCAAATTTAAGTCTAAGTTTACAGTTTATTCAATTTAAACAAAGTACCTAACATAATTATGTGTCAATTCATAATAAAATTAATATAATAATAACATTGATTACTGTACAAATTTTAATTTTAACAATAGATTTTATATTCGATTGTTTTAGGAAAAAAAGTTAGAATACGCTTATCAAAGATGATATTGTTGGCACCAAAAGAAATGTGACACTTCTTTTCTATCTCCCAGAGAGAAAAGAGTTGGATCATGTGAATCCAATGTCAAAAACCACCCGATATTTCATATGAGTTCCGTATGAATACCAGAGTGATAACGTTATAAGAAATTACGGTTTCTAAATTATGAACATTAACCAAAAGTCATTTCTGTAATTTACTTATTTCTTGTTCATAAATATTTTTTAACTTATTTGTTTAAATAAATCTATGAAGCAAAATGTTTGATTTGTTTTCATTATATGCTGAACATCTAGTTATAGTTAAATGTCAAAATGCCATTGTCATATCGGTTGTTGAATTAAACTGAAATCTACTACATTGTCTATGTTGTCATTTTACAACAGTCACCGGTATAACTCCATCCAATTAAAGTGGACATCGCGTATGAATCAACTCTTATCTAAATAATTACGTTTATTCTGTAAGCATTTCATATCGAATGTTGTGTGCTTGTAATGATTAATATGAAACAACTATAACAATTGATTTCCTAAAAACGGTATTCTCTTGAATTGATTGTTACGGCTGCGTATTGAAGTATCATTGGTGTTTGCCATGGTTACGATTAAACAATTAATTTACTTTCAATTATTGTTAGATACCAACTGAAATGAGTAAATATTCAGGAACTCTAATGTCAGTAGATCTGTTTCATTTGCTCGAAAAATTAATTTAATTGATTTAAATTTTCTTTCCTCACTTTAATTTTGTCATCCAAGCTGCAGGTTAGACAGTTATTTAAACATCACCTTTTCATCATGATTACTTGCAGGATAAATTCTGTGAGACGTCACATATGAAGATCATTCACACAAAAATTAATAAGTCAACTGAAATAGTAAAGGAGACTGTTATTTAAGAAATAATTGAAATTAATCTCCGCCCACAATAATTTTATATCCGTAGATACGTATTTCGGCAGGTAAGCTGCCATCTTCAGTACGATACCAACTTAAAAGCACTTAAAGAGATCTAAAAACACCTAATCATCCTAATAAAATCATAAAAACGTAAAAACTGACAAGAAAAACTAACGAAAAAATAAATAAATAATAATTTTTGTTATTATTAATTTTTTTCTCACTGCAGGTTTGATAAGGAGAGGATTCTACGAGATAATTTTCTTTTTTTTTCAATTTTAACCAAGGTAGCAAGTAATCAAACAAACAAATAATGCTATTGTTGGATGTTAAATACAAACTAGCACTCAAAAAGCAAGAATTTCAATTCAAAGAACTTGCATTGAAATTTCTATGGTGCGTAATTAAAGTGGACACCCGGTATATTATTACATATACTAAATTCTACCAATCAGTTTATTAATAAGGCGAATGCCGAAAGAGTGTAAAACATCTAATATGTAGGTCACAGCCACTGCAGACCGTATTTGAATAAATAACTCGGAAAGCTTGCTTGGGGCAAGGACATTATTGCATAACCATTTTTATAGATTTCTTGCATAATATTAAATTCATTTTAGTGAATCCGAAACGGAATTAACATACTAAGTCATAAATAAAATTCATATTGGTCGTTCTGCTTTAACATAAAATCCAAACTGAAACTTCTCGCATTATTTATTACTTTAAATAATATTGTAAAGGAGTTAAATTTTATATTAAACAGATAAATAAACCGGAAAAATTATTATTACTTCAATTTATTTATTGCAACATTTAAAGCATAAATCACACCCTGTTATATATAATTATTAGGTAAACATAATCGTTTTTAGATCGTATTTCATTTTAATTAGTTTGCTCTGACCGGCGGCATTATTTTTCAATATTGTTTTGCGGAAATTTATTAAATTAAATTAATGCAATTATTTTGCTACTTACTCTCTTATTACTATAGCGTGTAATTTGCAGATTATTTCTTTAATTTAATCACATCCTAATTATGAAAAAGACCTGTCTCATTAAAGTACATATATTATGTGTAATTATCACAGAGTGTATGTTGTTTATTCTGTTTAATTATTAAAAATTGTATATATCTTTGTTTATATTCTTTTAGGTATTTAACCCTTTAACTACAGGAGTTGTTAATAAGTAAGTTGACAAAAATTGCTTTGAGATCACTTAGAAAATCATGATATACAGTGTGTCCAGAGATCAACTTGACAAGAGGAAAACTTTTTTAGTATCAACTTTATGCAAAAAAAGTTATTCAAAAAGTTCTGCTTCTCAAGAAACTTCAGAAACAATGCTTATACTTAGACTTTGAATTACGGTCTGCCTAAAAATCCAAATTGTCTTAAATCTTATGTTGCAGAAATGTAGATGTGGGCAAAAATGTATGTCTTATAAAATTCTACTGTCTGCATAACTTCAAAAATCACACATACATTAAATTTTTTTGACTAAAGGGTGCCTAAAATATTCAAATATTTGAACTTATAAAAAGAATAAAACTTTATTGTTATTGATTTGCATTTTGTATAAGAACATTTTTCTTTTCTGAAAACTTCAGAAACCGTACTCAAGTTTAAATTTTAAAATACAGAGTGCCTCAAAATTACATATTTTTGAAGGGTTTTCTATTATCCAATTTACTGCTAATAGTATTTTCTTCAACCCCTTCACTCCGATACTAATCCGATTTCATCGAAGTTTTTTTTAAAGCAATCGAAATGGTTCACGTGACATCATTGTCTCAGGAAACCTTTCATGAAAAAGAGCAATGGCATATTCTTAGGAGACATTTGACCTGTTGCACCAAACACGTAAGGTCAACTTAACTTTAAGCATCCCTTAGAGTATGATTTATTGAATGTCATGTAACTTCAAATGTCACATTATAAGCAGTACTTAAATTTAAACTCGGCTTAAGAATTTGATGCAACTGGCCAATTATCAATTCCACAACATTTTATTAAATAAACGCGTTCTTCCTTAGTCAACATCTTTGCTAATAATCATGCTAAATGTTAAAATGTATCTCAGAAAAATGTCAGCTGTTTGTTCTTTAAGCACATCAGATTTGTTATAAAATTGTCCAATGTAACCGTTTGTGGAAAAGCGTTCCAAAATAAATACGTTACTTTAAGCATTGTTTCTGGAGTTTCTTGACAAGCAGAACTTTTTGTAAAGAATAAGTTTTTTGCGCAAAGTTGATATTAAAAGAGTTTTTCCTCTTGCCAAGTTGATTCGTGGAGACATTGTATACTGCAATAGTCTGTCAATGAAACTTTTATACCGTTACTCGAGCCGAAGTCTAAACACATCAGTTTGAAGCTACACAATCCTAAAAGCGAATAAATGAATTTTGTTTACTACGATCTCCGTTCAGAAAAGAAATCGTCATTCATAATTTTATTAAGTTTTGTAAGTGGACCATACCAGAAACGAGCTTGTTTAAAGTAAAAGAAATCTACAAATGAAATAAACAATTTCGAATTCCAATATTTATTTAATATAGTTTAGTGAAATATTTAAACCATTATTAAATGTATTATACGCTTTTACAAAAGTGAATACATTTCCTCTGATATTCTCTCGTCTTTTAATAAACGTTTTTCTTCTTCGAATATTTAATAATTTTTAATAAGTATAACATACAGTGGTAAGCAAATGTATGGAAGCACCTAAGTATTTCAAATACTCTTAAAGATATGTATAAGATAAGATTCGGTATCTGCTTATCCATCATTATTCTGAAGAAGATGAAGTGGTTGATATTATAACATGACTTCCGGTTTAGCCGGAAGTGATAATTGCAAACAGAAAAAAATGCAAAATCTGAAGATATGTTTAAAGTTAAATAACAGTAAATATTTCTAATCTTTTGTAATAAAAGAAGTGGCTAACATTAAGTCTCTCTTCGTTTCATTTAAGAATGGTCAAGTGTTATTTAGATCACGTTTACTTTCATCACGTAATCGTTTCAATTTAACATTCTAATAAAAAAAAAGAAATTATAACTCATTTTAAAAAGTAATTACCAACAGTGACATAACGTTTTTCAATTTTCTGAGAAAGCGTAGGTCGTCATCAGAATATCATTTTGGCTTTACATAACTTTCAGAAACGAATTGAAACAGGAAATACCGTCATAGATTATTTGGGAAACCCCCTCAATTATGTATATGTATTGAATTTATTGTTTGAGCTTAAATTTTTGAGACTGAAACTGGATGGTGGTATTTAAAAAATCTCACGTGCTTTCAAGATTATAAATTATAAGATGGCCGAGTCGCATTGTTTTCCTGCATTGGGGCACTCGACCGTACCATCTACTCTTCAATGGTTCATCGCCTGGCAATAAATTTCGGTGTTTTCAGCAAAAGAAAATTAATTTGTGTTTCTTGTAGTCTCCAGGTGAAATTTGTGTGCGACTTTAACTAGAATGCGGTGGGTTTCTTTTTTCTTTTTCGGTAATTAGGTACACATTTCGCGTCCAAATATGAACCGTAACAGATTATTTTCCGAGCTATATCGTGCTTCCGGTCCTGCCTAATACGTGTAATTAGTTATAATGAAGCGTTTTAGAGCAGTCCATTTATATACGTTCAATGTATCGTGACTATGGCGGAGTAAGGTTAATGTTTCGGGTTAGTTTTATGGTAATGCGACAGGTTCTCGGGGTTTTTCAACGTACAAACGTACACACATAAAGGTGTGCGTGTACCTTAATCTAATCCGGTTCAACTTAAAATAACAATTACTTCTTTATTAGCGTACACAGTTCCTCTAACCATTATTATTATGATGAAGAAACTCTAGCGGTATTACGTTAAGATTTCAGTCTATTTTTCAACTTGCCTCTTTATTCAAATAATTCATTTGTAAAAAATAAAACCGATCTTAATTATTAATAACAGCAAAAAAGCATTCACTTACTCACTTATAACCAATTCTCTTGTTGTTTTTTTTTGTTTTTGTTGTTTTTTATTGTTTTGTCTTTTAAGTTTTTTATCTCACCTGTCTGTCTTCCATGAATTTATTTATTCAAGATTGGTTGATTTTTCTAGGGTTTTTGCAAAAGTTTCGCAATCTTGTGTTTTTCTTTTTCTTTGCTAAATTAATATTTACGAGAAAAACAGAGTTGTGCCACTAAAAAAAAAACATTTATCAAAATGCAGTACGTTTGGAAAGTCCCGTATAATTCTCATAACGACAGCGTTTGCAGATGTTTATAAAAAAAATAAGGACATTAATAATTACTTGGTTTTCACTAATAGTAAATACAAAGAAAGCGTGTTTGTCCCTTATGTACTAGAGAATATTTCTTTTTGCATTTGAGTATTGCTTATTGTTGACAAAACATAATTCAACTGACGACGACAACTTTCGTGTTGTTGCACTCATGCAAGGATTTAAAACAGCAAGAAATGCAGCTTTTAGGGTGCCTGAACTAAATGATTTTTAATCTCGTGCTCGTGTTAACAAAAAAAAGAAAAAATAAGTTGCCCCTAGAGCTGGATTTAAGTACAGCTGCTACAACCTAGGTCTTCGACTTTGTAAGGGAGCCTCCACTTTGTATATACTTAAAATAAATAGAACATGAATAACATGTACACATAATATATTTTATAAATGAAAAATAATATTAAATCAAAATAAAATTTAATTTAATTCAATTAAAATTTTCTATACAAAACATCTTTCATTATTATTATTTTTCTTTTTCATAAAGGCGTATAGTAGACTAATCTCTCTACTTTGCGTCCTTTTTTTTAATAAAAGTAGAGAATTGATTGTAACATGTGACAGCACTGGTAAATCCGTGTTATATTAATATGTGAAAAGCAGAAATCCCCAAGTTACCAAAAGACATAACCTAACATATAAAATTCCTGAATTTTTTTACTTTACCCCTTCATCAATTCAAAAGATATCTGAAGAAAAAACAATAAAAAAAATCAAGACGACTTTAATATACTAATAAATTAAAGAAAATTAGATAATAGAATTAAAAAAAATACAAAATTCTGTAATTTAAAACGCGAAATCAAAAGACGATTAAAAAAAAGTTAGCAAAAATAAAGACAAGGAGTTAACAAAATTAAAAAAATTTTTTACATTAATCTTCAAAAGATAAACAATAGCAAAAAGCAATCGACTTCAGAGTACATTCAGTCATAAATAAAAAAAATAAAAAAGAACCATTTATTTCTTCCTTTAATGACGACTCACAAGTGACATATTCTCACTGATCTTCCGCTTCGCAGGGAATAACCAGTTAATCGCCCTAGTAAAAAAAGAAACGACGAAAATTTTTTTTTTATTGCCATCCAGAAATGACTGTCCGTTCAGTTGTAGCTTTGTCCACTGAATGATCAGTGAGTAACCAATGTAATTCGTCAGCAACTAATTAGTGAATCACGAATCACGAATAAATCTATCGTCTATCAGCAAGTTTCATTAGATGGCATTGCTGAATATCTTACCTCAGTAACGCAATGAATATGTTTTAAAAACATACACCCACAAGGATCGTTTTAATAAAGGCACTCTGAGAAACTTTGCTTACCATACAGGTTAGTCATTTTAAATCTAACTCATTTGGAATTTTAAAACTCGAAGAAGAAAAAAATCTTTTAATCCCTAATGATTTGCAAAAACCCTTAAAAATGGATTTATCCTCCACCGGGCTTCGTATAGGCCTTTCATTTGCACACAGCGCCCTTTATTTTGCAATATCGGCCTGTATTTTGGAGGTTAAAACTATCACATGTCAAAATCGGCCTTTATTTTGCTCACAGCGGTCTTTCTTTTGCACACAGCGGTCTTTCAAATGATTTCAGTTGAAGTTTTTTGAATTCCAATTTATATCTCGCTATTTAATTATTCTAGGCGTTTATTTTTTAACATAATTAGAAAGTTTATTCCTTTTTGGAAATCATATTCAATTACCACATCTCACCAAGCCATCAGTGGTTCTAAAATTTGAGTTTTAACTAAATATCAAAACTAGACCAAAATTTCAATAAGCATATAACATTCTGCGAACTCGAAGGAACTGAAGCTGTGATGACAATGACAGCTGTCATTTGAAAACGCCACTGACATGTCAAATTCCAATTAGAGCCCTGGATATTTCTAATTAATTTACCTAAAATTATTTTTACTGTACGATTGCACATTTTTTTCATTAAATTTAGTTTAATTCACAGTTAATTTTTATTCAGTTTTATCGCTCTTAATGTTACGTCAAACATCTGTGAAATAAATAAATCAACAATACACATCTGGTGGCAGAGTTGCAAATAGCCAAATAAAAATGTTCTAGATCGTTTTGTAGTAATGTGTGAGCCACTGATTTTTTTTTCAGAGTTGGCTGTGAGAAAAGTTACGCATGTCGTAGTTATATTGAAACTTCGAATTTTAAACCTATTTCATTTGAACTCTTTTTTAGTGACATTTCTTAGATAAATTTCAACCTGGTATCGTTTTTGACGTTCATTGAACACATTTACCTATGAATATGCAAAAGTAAAGAATCACAATGACATTCACTGACACTGACAGTTCTTTTAGAACCGTTGTCAGCCCAACCATCTAAAATTAATATCAGACATGACTGCTGTATCTCTGTCACTTATGGGCTCATTATCATTATCATTGAATCGTAATTTCATTGACTGCACTACAGTTGACAACAATCGACAAATGTACAGTAGCGAAAACTGTTTGACAGCATTCACAAGTTAAAAGCACTTGATGAAATCTTTGCTTGCTTCGCCAAATCTCGAGTTGAAATCGAGATTACAACTCGAGATTTAATCGAGATTTCAACTCGATATTTAGGGAGGCGAACATCCAGTTTATACCAAGCAAAGATTTCACAGTTTTTAACTTCTACTTGTAAGTGTAACTGTACTGAAAATGGCAGCTAAGCTATCGAAATACATATCTACGCATAAGCTCATTGTGGTAAGAGAATTTTTTTTATTTAGGTATATGTCAAATTGCGCGGATTTTATTACACACTACAGTACAAGTTCAAAGCGCTAGTTGTAGGATACTTTTTTAATTTAAAACTTTGACAACAGCCCTTATAACTTCTATCACATACGAATGGTATCTCATTTTCTGTACGTGAATTTATTTGTTAAAGGGCGTACATAAAAATTTTGCGTGGATTAAATTCTAGTTACGCCACTGGCAGCGGTATTAAATTTAAGGATTTTTGAAGAGTCGCCTTTATCGTAAATCAATATAATTCGCAATAAAAACATGAAGCCGGAAATACTTCGTAACATAGAGTGACAAAGTAATCGCTCCGGCCCGTCTTTAATTGTAATACTTGCCGTCAAATTTTATACAGGGTGGGCCAACAATGCGTGGGCGGAAGATTGTGGCGTTATTATTGAAAATTTTTGAATTCTGTGTACGCAGTAATAAACATATGGGTTAGACGCAGAATCTAAAATTATTTAGACATATACAGAGTGTTCCGTAAGAGCGTGACGACCCTAACATATGTTTTTTTTTTTTAATGGAACACCTGTATATTATTGCACCATTAGATATCTCATTATCAGGGGACGAAAATAATATAAGGTTTTATAGACCTAAAGTTTATCGTTTTCGAGATATTGACAATTTACCGGTAAAAAATGGCAAAATTTGTTGCTCCATAAATTAGTTGTTTTTAAATATTTTGCTTTGAATTTTGGTGGATACATTATTTAACTATTAGAAAACAGAAATGTGTAATCAACTCGAAAATTTTCCGGGTACTTTACACAGGTGATGCACAACGCAAATGACCATTTTTCTAAAAAAATTTATATGGAATGCTCTGTATATGAAAACATCCCTTACTAAGTTTTCCAATAGTATAAAACTTTTTATGTACAGCTCTTAAACTTTGAACGTAGAAAGTTTTTAAATTTGTATTTTTAAAATCTCAACTGTATTGTAATTGAATAAATAATATTGGATTTAGTTTTGTTTCTAAACCATACATTTGGTAATAACATTGTTAATAATCTTGATTGAACTATATTTCATTTCTTTAGAATCATGTCATTGTTCAATTGTTTTGCAATGTATTCATAGTACGAAATATACAAAATACCACAAAAGCAATAAAATAATGTTAGTTAACAAAAGAAAAACTAGATTTAACAAACATGCTGAAAATGTAATCCAATTTATTTTATACATTTTTAATTCGGCGATTAAAAAGTATATTAAAATTTATTAATAGTACAGACATAATACACATAAATACAGTTCTAAATAATTCTGTTTCATGATCTCGACGTCCTTAAGAGATTCACTAAACCCATTTATATTCTTTTATATTCTTTGGGTAGCAACTAATAATACTTCGGCATTTTATTTATTGAATTAACTATCTGGTTAAATCATTTTCTAGTGTCATTGTTATAATATGATGATACTTCATCATCCTTAAACCACATATTTTAATAGCTGTTTCGGGGAACACTCATCAAAAATAACAAGAAATAATTCTAAATGAGAAACAGAAGGTAAGAATCGTCTCACAAAATACAAGCCTATAATAAAACACGACTATAGTGATAACACATGAATGCATTTATTAAAAGACCATTAGACGTGTGAAAAATTTTTAGAAAATGTGGATTTCCGCCACCATAATATTGTAAATTCTGTTTGTTAGGAATGTCTTTATTCCTAATAAACAGTGTAAAGCTTTCAATACAAGAAAACATGTTACTGGACGCTTATTAAAATACTACAGAACATACAACACAATTACAAATTGAAATTTACGCCAGTAGAAACACAAAAAATTCAATATTGTTTATTAAATTACAATTATAACTCAGATTTTAAAGATATAAGTATAAAATGTTTCTACGTTCAAAGTTTAAGAGCTACACATAAAAATCTTATACTATTGGAAACCTTAGTAAGGGATGTTTTAAACTGTATGTTCATATACAGGCCGTTCCATTTAAATTTTTTTTAGAAAAATGGTCATTTGCGTTGTGCATCACCCTGTGCAAAGTACTTGGAAAAATTTCGAGTTGATTACACATTTCTGTTTCCTAATAGTTAAATAATAATAATAAATAATAAAAATGTGAAATAATGTATGTTGTATATACCGGGTGGAAACTTTCAAACCCGAACATAGCAAACTGGTATTGAAAACATCGTTTCTGTGAATTGCTGCTCGCCATTTGAAGACACAAAAATGGCAATGGTATTAAAGAAAAGAGAAAATTATGGACAATATTATCGCTTTAAAATTATTCCTAAATATTAATACTTTCGGAATATAAATTAAATTTTCAAACTTTAAGCGAAAAATTTAGTCGCCTATGTCAGATTGGAAACATTCAGTTCTTTCTATTAATGGAAAATAATTTATACGTCATGCGTCAGTCAGAAAGTATTATGAATTATTGTTCAGAGCAAATAATAGGTAGGTAATTTTGTTGTTTAAGCTATAACAATTAATTCTTTATTAGAATGGTAATTGTGTTATTGCATACAAAAATATTGTCGTTTCCAACTATGGTTTCTGATACTATCAATAAATTTGATAGAATGCCATGGGCAATCGATATAGACATAACTCGATTCTAAATCAGTTATAAATTCAATTGTACTAAGAATTAAATAAGTTTCGCACTGTTCAAGAATAAGTAACACATAACTGTAAAGATTAAAAATAAAAACCACATTAATTCCACAAATTCAGTTGTCATTATTTTGAAATTAACAAGAAAAGTAGGAAAGTATTTTGTGAAGCAATGTAGGTGCAAATAAATAAATCGTAACACTTTTTCATCGTCAGTATGATGTACAGATGAACGAAATTTTATTTTGAATAAAAAGCCTATTGTATAAAATTCTGGTTATTGAATTGCAAACTTCAAATCTGACATATTAAGGCGACTACATTTTTCATCTATTTCAAAAGTGTTAACACAATAGGAATAATTTTAAGATGATAGTATTGGCCTTTAAAAGCTATACGTAAAAAGTTTTATACTATTGGAAACCTTAGTAAGGGATGTTTTAAACTATGTGTTCATATATAGGGCGTTCCATTTATTTTTTTTTAGAAAAATAGTCATTTGTGTTGTACATCACCCTGTGTAAAGTACCCGGAAAAATTTCGAGTTGATTACTCATTTCTGTTTTCTAATAGTTAAATAATGTAGCCACCAAAATTAAAAGCAAAATATTTAAAAATAACTTGTTTATGGAGTAACAAATTTTACCATTTTTACCGATAAATTGTCAATATCTCGAATAAACTTTAAGTCAATAAAACCTTATATAATTTTCGTCCACTTAATGAGACATCTAATAGTGCAATAATCTATAGAGTGTTCTATTTAAAAAAGCATATGTTAGAGTCGTCACACTCTTACGGAACACTCTGTATAAGTCTACATGATTTTAGATTGTGATTGCGCACACAGATTTCAAAAATTTTCAATAATAACGCCATAATCTTCCGCCCACGCACTATTTGCCCACCCTGTATATTTATATGAATATCACATGAACATAAAATATTGCAGTCAAATATCTCTAAATTTACATTATTGTTTTAGTAGACGGCGCTTTAAAGGTCTCAAATCTGAGTAACTCTCTCATCTCTAGAATCGTGCCTATATGAAGTGGGCGTTGATTTACCCCGTGGGTTATGTCAAACTGGTTGGCTGTATTGACGTTTGACACTTGATAACTTAACACATGCCCATGCTACTCTTATAGCGTTTTCCGCTGTCTCCACTGGTGTGCACTGACTGTATCTCCATCTCGTTTTATTACATAAAGCTGAACCGAGATGAATATAAACTCAGTGCAATAGCTTGCAGTGAGTGTGTCTCCATCTCGCTTTATTACATAAAGCTGAACCGAGATGGATATACACTCAGTGCATGCTATTGCAGCCATTGGAAAACGCTATTAGAAATCTAAATTTCACTAAAAATATTTTTCATAATAATTTCATTTTTTTCATTAATTGGAGGTGCGTTCGAAAACTGTACCTTGAGTGCAGCACCTCGGGCAAGTAATCGCGTCTTTCTCGTTCACGATTTTTAGCTTATTTTGCACCTCACTTGTCATTTTCAGAGATCTTGCGTTATTTATTCGACAATAGACAAAAATTCCACATCCCATTTTAAGGTAGCGTGTGAAGAGAACGCCAGCTAGAGACCCTCTAGTTAGACTCTAGTAGAATGATGTGCATTTTTAATTGGCTTCTCCATATTTCACCAAAAATGTGTTTCAGCCAATCATAACGAAGAATGGAAGTACAATTTGGCGCCAAAACTTGAATTTCACTTTGGAAATAAGAAAGCATATTGTCAATTTAACACTGACAGAACTTTTTTGCTGAAAGATACTGTCGCCACCAAAAAATGTGGACACTTTTCTTAACGTAAATTTAATGTTATGAACTATCAATTACGAATGACAAACAAATTAACTTTTTTAAAAATAAATTCATTGTCCATTTTTGGCTGGCACGTATGGCTGAAGTGAGCTAACATTTTTCAAACTGAAATAACAACAGAACTTTATTAATTATTGTCTGTCATCCTCAAGTGTCAGTTCGTAATTACAGCCATTCAGCAAAATTCTTAGCATTACTAATTTACGTCAAAAGGTGTCCACTTTTTTTGGCGGCGACAGTAAGCTGATTCTATCAGACTCTAACTAGAGGGTCTCCAGTTACGGGAGTAAGGACCGGTTTTTTAATCACAAGTTAACTTTAACCTTCAGTTTATTGCCATAGAAACAATTGTCTTCGTACTTGTTACCATGGAAATAAACCGATAGTTAGGGTTAACCTGTGATTGAAAAACCGGGCCTAAACAGTGTAAATTCGAGACAAGCGAAAGAGACAAGTGAGATGCAAAATAAGTTTAAATTCGTACGTGAGAAAGTTACGATTGCACGCTCAAGATGTATAGTTTTCGAACGCAATTTATTAAACTGCATAATAAGTTTATTATAAATCCATAGTAAAAAAAATAAATTAAACTAGCCACACTTACTTAGAATTCCACTTCAGAATAACAGATCCAATTAACTTCCAGATTTTAAATGATTTCGCCAAGAACAAATAATATGACACGTCGACAAAAAAAAATTATCTACTCCTCTACGAAGTGGTTCCGTGCTTTTCAGTTTGAGATTTTACAAAATAGCAATAATGAAAATGTTATTCACTAGGCATAGAAAGATGAAAGCAGCATAATTTTAAATTATGCTTATTCAAATCACCCGTGACAGCTGCTGTTTAATGATATTTTAAGTAGACTTTTTTTGCTTTCATATGATTAATTGATATTTCTTGATTAGTAATCGTTAGGAGAAACTTCAGAGAAATTTCATTTTATTATTGATGCCGTTATGCAAACGCATTTATGACTTACAATTAGTTAAGTCCGTTTGTTTTACGAGTAATAATGAGTTGAGGCTATTCCAAATTTTTTATTTAAATATTAAAGAAGTCTTAATGGATTTACCGTTATGTATGTGTTGAGTAGTTTCAATGACATTTTCTTGAACAGCATATCAATTCAGTTTTAGTTTTTAATGCTTAGTTATTAAAAGATTTTAAATTAGAAGACCTAAGAAGGTATTAAATACAAATCAAACAGCGACATCCTACGATCGCTTTTTGACCTGACATTGCAGTAGGATAGACAAATTGCAGCGGATTTGCTACCTAATAAGTCCCCCATGCAAAGCGGCCGTGCTTGCTGTCAAAGATAATGAAAGTTTTAAAAAATTTGTTGCAAATCGTTTTTGATTGTATTTAAAATTTAATTTAATTAAAAGAAAGTATCTCTTTTAGGTGCATTTGTGTGAAGTAAATAAAACATCAACAAATTGTACTGTGCCTTCACATGAATTTGTAATTAATGATTGTTTATACAGTTAGCGACACTTAATACAGGAATGAGAAGACAGTTGTCAATAACTGACAATGACTATTTTCTAACCTCCCAGTTCGAAAATGCTTTCAACAATAAAAAAATTTTTTAGACAAATTTTTGTGCAAATCGTTTTTGATTGCAGTGAAAACCTCGAGCAGCCTCTGGACAGCTGCTTCAGCCCTGCTTGGGGCCTCTTCAGCAGAGACGTAGCTCGACATTCCCACTGCAGACCAAAAACGACTTGCCCAATTTATTCGCAATTGCAATGCAATTGCAATGTCAGGTCAAAAAGCGATAGTAAGATGTCGCTATTTTATCTGTTAATAAAAAAATTGTTTTGTATTTTAACATTTTATAAATTGAAAATACAATATGTCACAATTTGACATTTGATTTAGGTTATTAATAATAATTAAATAGTTGTGAGAATTGACTTCAATTCAACTCCTACTCAGCAAATGCTTAAGGCTGCGGTAAGTGAATGGTTCAACTAGTTAGACTATCATGTGATCACTTTTTCCAATCTCTGATTGGTTAGGTGGTTAAGTCTGACAGTTGACTTGTACTGCACAGCTTGATCATTGACTTAACTCAACCTATACACTTTGATTCATAAGTGTCGCACCATCGCTTAGGTGGTGAGAGAGACTGTTGTTTGTTAAATATGCTTTTAGAATTCTTTTGCGATGCGTGGCTTTCAAGATATAAAGGTTTAGCAGTATCACAAATGGGCAACGTTGCACATTGCAGAAATACTTAAATACTTAAATTTGAAACCGCAAATCATAGGTATCCTCCTTTTTGACAATTGAACTGATTTGTCAAAACATTCGGTAATCAAAGTTGACACAATAATAATTGTCAGTTCGTAACATTTTATTTTATTTAAGTATTTTTGAGTTTCTTATGTAAAAATTTGATGAAAAAGTTGGCCGAAGGGTGCTTTCAAAAAAAAACACGGTAAACTTGCAAGGAATTTAGAAATATCGTATACTGAAAGAAGCAAACGAGTAAATAAGTAGAAATAAAATAAATAAAACTAAGACAATAGAGAGTTATTGCAACCCTAGTTACGGGGAAACCGTAATAAGGGAACACCGTATTTTGATGTTTGTGCATGCGCAGAGCGTATTTTAGTATAAAGTTTCTTTATTAACGTTAAGGTTTGACTTCAAATTACTTATGACATACCTAATGCTGTAATGAATTATTTAAATATCAAATTAACTCAAAATCAAAAAAATACAGTCAAGAACCAAACGAATAAAATTAAACCGCTGCAAAACACGTTAGAAATGTTGACTGCTTCAATACATTTTTCTAATCTTCTGATGCTTCCTTGAACATTTCTTAGCATTTATCATTATTATTTGTGCAGCATCAAGATTTTTTTTTAGTGCCTGTTTACTGTTTAATCGAAGGAATCGTTTCAATCCATCTCGAAAAAGTTACATTAAAAATATTTTATCAACGGCAATTTTTATTTACTGTCAGTACTGTCAAATGTCAGACCATGGTAACCATAGCAACACCGAATTCTGGGTGCATTGTTGCCGACCTTGTTTCTAAAATAATGTTGAAATTTCCAAAGACTTTTTCTGCTTTATTACTTAATATTAATTACGTTCATTAATGAGAAAAATTTTACTGGCGTTTATCTACGTTTTTCATTAATAAAACATGAAAATATCTTGTTAATAGAAAACCAACATCAATTTCCCATCTTTGAAGGCCTATATCTACGTAAAGAAAGCTTCTAGATAAATTTTGTTTAGATTTTTGAGAACAAATAAATGAGTTTAAAGACCACCTAAGTGATGGTGCGGTCCTTTTGAATCACAGTGTATAGGTTGCATTGATGAACGCAGCATAAAGTTGCTAGAATATTGGCTTCCCTAATTATTTTACAGCAAAATTACATTTCGGCATCTTAAAATACTCTTCAAGATGAATCTGTTTGTGGATTTTGAGAATTTTTCATTTGCACAGTTTCAAGATATTTAGAAAAGATTCAATAATGAAATTTAATTTATACCAAACCATCAGCATGGCCTTGATTAGTGAATGTTAAGATAAATTACTGGAAAAGTTTTTCTATGAATCTCTTTTCAAGAACGACTAGAATTATTAATCATCTGTCTAGTTTTCACAATTATTGATTAAGACCGCGCAGATACTTTAGTAAAAATTGAATTGAATTGAATTGAATCTTATTAAAATATCTTGAGACTGAGCAAATGAAAAATTTTCAAACTGCACAAACAGATTTGTCTTGAAGAGTACTTTAAAAAATCTAAATGGAATTTGCTGTAATGTAATTAGGGAAGCCAAAATTTGAACATCTTTAAATTTACATGGAATTTCCTATGTTATGTTCATCAATGCAGCAATTTGCGGGCAAGGTTTAAGGTTATGTTATTTTCATTGTATTGCATTACACACGTGTAAAGCAATCTTTAAGGATTCATTGCTTTTTAATCTTATTTTAAATTGTAATGGATGCGAACTGCCAACAAAAACAACGCCAGCCAACACAACGCAATGGTTTGATTCGGGATTCAGCAGTTTCTAACGATTTGGTTGTTTTTTTTTTGTAGTTTAAATTTGGTAAATATTTTTTTATTTTGATTTTACTTTCATAGTTTTGGAAATATTAATAATAAAGGCCTGAACGGTCCAAGTGGTAAAACTCCTGAACGGTCCAAGTGGTATGGGACCGACCTTGCAATCGTAAGGTCGTGTGTTCGCACTCCCCTCGAGATATTTTCGAGAATGGTCGTTACTGACTTCAGGTACCCTTCAGTGTTCGGGGGAAAATTCGACGTTGCTTCCCCTTCAACGGCGAGGAGGTTTGGAAATAGCAAAGCACATAAAAATGCACTCTCGTTCCTGAGGTCCTGACAAGTCTATGTCTTAGGAACCCGTTGGGCAAACATCACAGATAAAAAAAAATACTGCTCACGATTATACAGCTGTCATACTCATATTGAGCAGCATTCAACTTGCTTTCAATAACACGTCCTCTACAGTGAACACATTACTTGTTAGTCATTTAAGAAACGTATTTAGATATACATAGGTGTCCCTAATGTCAGTGCCATATGTACTCATACCACAAACCTTATGAACACTTTTTTACTTTTTTTAATCGAAAATTAATTTTTTTTAATGTGTCATTTTTGAGATATTACTACGAGCGAGTCCATTTTTACATGAAATGTAGATTTTATATAAATAAATAAGTTTAAATAAATATCTCAGAAGTAAAGTATTCCAGATTCGCAGGGGCACGTTCAGTTCGAACAGGTTCACAGCGTCGTATCGGTCGGTTCGGTTCAATTTAACGATTTTACAGTACTGGTTCGTTTCAGATTTACGGTTCAACAAAAACCGTCGGTTCACTCCGGTTTCGGTTCATGTTCCCATTCCGTTCTCACCCTTGTTGAAAATTAAAAAGACAAATTATTAACACAATTCTATTAAAAGTTTAACAGTATTCAACGAGTGCGTTCTTTTAACACGTTTTATTACCTATTGTTTTACCGTGTTATTTTTACTTTTGTGCCACCTAAAATAACATAAATGATTTTAATTAATTTCATAATTACTGCTTGTACAAGTCGCGCACTACTCGCTCTTTCATCAAGTTTTACTTTTATTGTCTAAGTAAATATCATGAAAGGTTTAGGGCACAATTACAGGGCGTTTTAACTGGTGTAACATATTTTTTTTTTGAATTATTTATGGATTGTTCATAGAACTTTTTAAAGTTTTCGCGCAATCTGTGACTGCGATCGTCAACTTGGTAATTTTTGAGGATGAATCCTGTATAATATTAAAGTATGACTCACACCTTACTAATTTAATTGACATTTTTTATTTTTTTTATCCCACAATTTGTCAAATTTAACGAGGACTTCAATAAAATTCGCACCAGCGTAAAACCATAAAAATTAATTGTAGTACTCGGAAAGGATTAAAAAATAAAAAATATATATACCGCAGCTAATTTTCACTGAACTCGGGAATTTTTGCAGAACCTACAAATCAAAACCGTTGTCTGTACACGAACGAACGAGTACATGAACATGCAAGAGAGAGGCAACTCGCAGTAGGTATTCCCGTCTGCAAGAACCGGAAATTACAAGGTATGATAATCTCGGATGCCTACAAAGCAGCCGTTATTATTACCGACTTTAATTAATAATTTATACTGTAAGTAAATACTGCTGCTATTTGTGCTAAGATTTAATTACTACTTGCCGGCCGCGTGCAATAAACTTTTAGGAACACGCGGTACCAACTCGTGAAACGTTTTTTCTGCCTCGTCTAAAAATTTCTTAGAATTTTTTTGTTAATTAGAAACCATAAGCACTTGAACTTAACAGCTAATAAAATTATTACTTTTATGCGGAGTAAGACATTGTGATTTTATCTGCGCTTAATTAAGGACTCATAAATGACACAATTGCGCCGCGCAGCACGAGCCTATCAATTCGAATTCAAAAGCAAAGACTAGAATTGCAAATCATGAAAATAGGAACGTTTATATTCTTTGAAAAGTTATTTACTTCTATCACTTAACAGCGGTGATAGAGCATATAACAAATCATAGCTGTACCAGTACAGAATGGCATAAGATCAGTGAGCTGGAACATCATAATAAAATATACATACTTACTTAAATCAAAGATGGAGTTGACATATAAATAACACGTAAATAGCACTCTGTTGATAATAAAATTTAGAAAGTTACGTTTCTTCGAAATCAGAGCCTGAGGAGGTATGTCATTCATTTAATGTTTTTTTTTTCTTAAGAGTTAGACTTAATAACTTCATTGTTCGAAAGAATCATGGCAAATAATTACTTCCATAATTGGAATTTAATCCGTTTTTTTTTGTGACTGATGTAAAATCGCATTTTAAAAACGTACATCAGAAGAGAGAGTTGAAATAATTAAACTATACCTATAATTATATCAAGTGTTAAATTTAAAACTTCAATTAGCCTTTGAATTTTTATGGCATTATGACATAGGTCTTGAATTAAAATTTTACCACGTTAGGTTATAAACAGAACACTACGGATATTGAAGTGTTTTGTTTATAACCTAAGGTTAACCTAATTCAAGACCTATATATCATAATGCACAAACAAAACACTATAATAACCGTAGTGTTTTGTTTATAACCTGAGATGGCAAAATTCTAATTCAAAACCTATTTCATAATGCCATAAATATTCTTGAATTAGGCTTTTGCCAAGTTAGGTTATAGACAACTGTAGTATTATAATAGTATTATAAAAAAAAATGTTGCAAATAGTTTTAGATTGCAATAAAAACCTCGAGCAGCTCTGTACAGCTGTTTCAGCCTTGTTTGGGGCTTCGTCAGCAGAGACATAGCTCGACATTCCCACTGCAAATCAAAAATTACTTGTC
This sequence comes from Prosopocoilus inquinatus, assembly GCA_036172665.1. NCBI lineage: Eukaryota > Metazoa > Arthropoda > Insecta > Coleoptera > Lucanidae > Prosopocoilus > Prosopocoilus inquinatus. Next base: position 53,080,371 of record CM069870.1, read on the forward strand.
CAATTTATTCGCCAATGCGATGTAATAGTGATGAACAGATAAAACAGCGACATCCTACGATCGCTTTTTGACCTGACATTACATTATGATAGACAAATTGAAGCGGATTTGCTACCTAATAAGTCCCCCATGCAAGACGGCCATGCTTGCTGTCAAAGCATAATGAAAGTTTTAAAAATTTTGTTCAATCAAAAACGATTTGCAACAAAATTTTTAAAACTTTCATTATGCTTTGACAGCAACTATGGCCGCCTTGCATGGGGGACTTATTAGGTAGCAAATCCGCTTCAATTTGTCTATCCTACTGCAATGTCAGGTCAGAAAGCGATCGTAGGATGTCGCTGTTTTATTTGTTCATGTAGTATTTTAGTTATAACTATAATTAAGAACTATTGCCTAATGCCATAAAACTTCAAAGCTAATTGATGAACTTTTCAATTGAACACTTAATATATTATAAATTATAAATATATAAATATAAAGAAATGAATTAAGCTTCAGTTATGGAAGCAGGTTACAAACAAAAAAAAATACAGTTCTGTAATCTTGCCAACTTAGTGGATATTACACTAAATATAGTGTTTTTAAGTTTAAATTTGCGACTTTTTTAAGTTTAGTATTTAGTGCTCTTTTTGATGATTTTTTTTAAATAAAACCGGGAAATCTTGTGATTTATTGTAGGAGCCATTTTTTAAAAAAAAGTTGTCAAGGTCCGGTTTTTGAATGGATCCAAGCATAATTTAGAAGTTGCATAAAGTTGAGGCTAAGTTGAAAATCTAAAATTTGGAAAAAGTCTCATTTTCAAGATATGACGAGTCCATCTTCTCCTTCTTTTTATTATTATTATTATTATATACAGACTATTTGTCATTTATTTATTAGGTGTACATTTATAACATGTAACAAGAACTTGTAATCACTTGTTTTAATACGACGCATCATGCACGTTTTATAATCAATATTTAATTTATAAGTTTTACTTTATTTATATACGTCTTTTCTTACAAATTTATTAATTTTCTTAAAAGTTTTTTACACTTGAAAATGACTTTAGATTTCGGAACCGCGATTATGTTTGCTTTACTTGAAAATAAAACTTTAGGTGTGGCTGTAGGTATTTCCAAATTCCAAAACGAAGCCAAGCAGCTTAAGTTCTTAGTTTTTTCTTGTTATGAAATTTTGTGTTGGTATTATTTCTGTAGTTTCTGTCAATTGTCAGTTTTCTAGGGCGTCTTTTTTCCCGTTTTTCCAGGATCCAAGTCACTGTTTTTATGTAAATTTTTTGAATGTGTCTCTTTTTATAAGTTTTAATAAAATTTATTTGACACACTTGTGGCGGCGCATTTATTTTTCATTTAGTGATTTTTTGGTGATTTCCAATATGGGTTTTAATGAAAACTTTTCGACCGGAAAACACTGGTATTTTGTTTATAACCTAACAAACATTCCTTTCTCATTTCTTTTTCTCTCTTCTTTCACCAGAAAATCAAATCATATTTTTTTCCTTTTGTTAGATTAAACTTGATAAGCTATGTTACAATCAAATGAAAGTAATTAGATATAAAAAATGTATTTTTCATGTAGTAGAGTGTTTTTTTTATAAGCTAATGATTATTGTAGCGTTTTTTTTTTCAGTTTCAATAAAATAATTTTATGTTGTTCAAAAATCTCTTATGCTTGTGCATAAAGACATTATTTTTGGTAACAAAAATAGAGGGAGATCGACACTCAAGTGTCCTGAACTTGCAGTAATATCCGTGAGCTTAATATCATATTTACATCTATCGGATGCGGATGTATTTATTAATTGGATTAGGTTTGGTTATAAGCACGTGGCGGATAGAAAAAAGTGTAACACTTTACTATTGCACCGATGCGGTACGATGTTATAAATAAATTGTGTACACGCCTCAACATATTTGCCGGCGCAGCGTGTCTAGCCGATAGTGAATAATTGGTAAGCCAAAGAAATAATGCATTCGTGAGAACGACATGATTCACAATAATGTCGCGGTTGACTGCGATGCTGGGACACGATGCGCACGAGAGAGTGTGCTGCAGAGACGTGTCGTGCTTCTATTTAATTCAAATCAACTAAATTGTTGATTCTAAATTCAAGAAAGAGCTGTTATTAGCTTCTGGAATTATGTTCGCGTTTCTACCGTGACGATATTAGACTGATTGATTAAAAATCACGTATAAGCGGGCGGAACATTTAACGCTTCGATTTAGACCCCCACGTCGAGTTGGACTGCCGCTGCCTCAAACTGGTTTCAAGCAGTTCACTTTCTTAGATCCGCCGTTTGATTATAAGTTGTATGAATATTCTCTGCACGCTATGTTTTTCCTTCGAACCTTCGTATGGTAGGTGTAAATATTGATATGAAGCCCACGAAAAGTAGTATAGGATCAAGAAAACCAGTTTCGACCTCCCTGTATTGGAAAAGTGAAAAATTTTTGTAATATCATCGATAACGATTTCCGACATTGGACTGAAATCGGAATAACGGCATTTGACGGTCTATGCAAAGCTCCAGTGTGAACCCAGCGTAGATTGGAGAGATGTGTAAGCCGAATGTTTACAACTCATTTCACAACACTGTCCATGAATTCGAACACTAAAAAATTAGGCTATTTTATTTCCTTTGACACTTCAGTGAAATAAAAAATATTTCTTTTTCCTTTTGGAAACTCAAGCCGAGAACAGACTGCATATGAATAATATTAAATTTTGATATTTTTTCAGATGGTACGGTTATCTATGTATGAGTATTAATATTTTTAATGTATTTTTAATATTTTAAGAATTTTAGCAAAAGAAGAAACAGTAGATATAAAAGACAATCAACCCCAAAAGAACCCTTGAGGTTCATCAATCCCAAAATGTCCCTAAAGGTTCATTGACTCTTTTGCTATAATACTAGATTTCCACACCTCCGGTACATGTCGGAATCTTATATTATTTTTGTGACCTAGCAACACTGTTCTATGGTCGCGTGATTCTGTGTCAGGCAAATGTCAGGGGATAACAGCGATGTTGGCATTCCCTTGAATTATGCTCTGTTTCCACACCTCCGACGTTCGGAGTCCTACTCGTGATTGGTTGATTTAAAATTTCTGAACGTTGAAACAGTCGGAAATTTTAAAACAACCAATCACGAGTAGGACTCCGAACGTCGGAGGTGTGGAAACAGAGCATAATTCAAGGGAATGCCAACATCGCTGTTATCCCCTGACATTTGCCTGACACAGAATCACGCGACCATAGAACAGTGTTGCTAGGTCACAAAAATAATATTGCCAGATTTAGGGCCGATTTCGTAATAGAACCTTCAAGTTAAAGTTACTTTGGGGCGTATTCTGTAACTTTTTAAGGGACTGTTAAAATTTAGAGGTCCTTTAAAATTTGAAATACATTTCTATGATTCGTTGTTACCGTAGCAACAAAATTTAACAACACAAAAAGTGCATTTGTTTCCCTATTCTTAAAGTGACTTTAAATTAAAGCTTCCTTAAAGTCTGATTATAAAAACGGCCATAAGACCCGTTTTTTTACCTCCTTTTAAATTTATCTGCTCTACAAAATCCCTGGTGATAATTGGGTCGACGGTGGTTTCTAAGAGTGTTACCAGACAGATAAATTTACAAGTAAGCTAAAAGACTGGGCCTGGCAACAAGAAGATGCCAGTTTCTCACCAATCTGATTTTTTTGGGAATTGAAGAGTTAATTGACTATTGGCTTAGGTACATTTTCAAAGAAACGACTCAATTTTAGGATTTTGTCTAATCCTTATGTAAATACAATTTTATATTTTCATTTTAGTAATTTAAGTAAAAATTGGTAACTTTCTCTACAACTTTAAAGTTGAGTTCTATAAAAGACTTATGCCAGTTTGTACCACTTTCACTTAAAATTTAAAGTCCCGTTTAAGTGGTTAATGATACTTTCTGTTGTTGAAAAAGTGTGACTTAAACCTCTTAAGTAGGACTTAAAGATTTAGGTGAAAGTGGTGCAAACAGGCATTAATCCAGAATTAAATTTGAGCGTAATGGCCGTTTTCATAATCAGACTTTAAGAAAGCTTTAATTTTAATTCAAGAATAGGGAAACAAATGTATTTTTTTACAAACAGTAAAGGACCCAAAATACCACCCTGTGCCAAAATGACACTCGAATATACGCATTATGTTTATCTTCATGTTTGCGGTCAGAGTTTATTGTTACTGAAGAAACGAGAGCTAAATTATTTGAATTTGATGAGTTCTTGATCGTGAATTTCTGAGGCAATTTTTCATGTCAAGTAAGATAAATGACAATCAAATCTAGGAACCCAGTTAAACTAACCATTTCAATAGCCGAGTTGGTCGGTACAGTATATCTAAGCTGCGTTCGTTTATTTAACTCCATTCCCTCTATTTACTCTTTGAGTGCTTTTGTCTCATTTTTGATATAAGTGAAAGTGAGACAGAAGTACAAAAGGAGTAACTAGAGTGAACAGAGTTGAGAAAACGAACGCAGCTCTGCTGTACAAGAAACGTAAGGTTCAATTCCTAAATTAGTCATAAAAGTCCGGGAAGGAGGCGTGCGTATAAAGGTCCGGTATATTCCTAGTACAACAATAAATAAATTGGTTAATAACTACCTGGTTTCCTCAAAGCAATAAAATAGTTCTGAAAAGAATGAAATAAATAGCAAGTTGCTGACGTAAACTCTGAGAAACAGTAAGACTACTTTCATACCAACGCATAATCCGAATCATTCGGAACCTAGGCGAATCAATCGGAAACTGAGTCATTCATTCCTTTTAAACTTTCTTCAAGCCTTGCTCAATTCTTGCTTGGTTTTCTTTTAACTGTTTCTGTTTATTGTAATGACAGTAGGTACAAGAAAGATGAAAAAAAAGAAAATATTTGATTTTAAAGAACTGATAAGACACACCTGATTCCTCCTCCACACAGAACAAATACACCTTATGTTTTGATTATTTTTGTCGTTTACACCATATATGACGCTGTTCTTTTTCACTTTGGAAATAAATTGTTCTCTGTCCTTCTTAGTGAATCAGGTCTAACCCAACTCTTTTTCGTATCTATTAACAAAATAAACTTGCACTTTAGAGTATCTCCCTTTTTTTCAGATACCGTAACCTTCTAAAACCGAAATATTAACGCCACAAGTGACGTAATTGTATGGTCTTAATTTTATCTTGAAATTTATGATATTCGCTAAATAAATATGTATTGATACATATAAGCGATGATTATTTTAGAGTATAATTTTAGTTCATACTGAATTTAATGTTATTTCATATTGAATTTAATGTACCGACGAATATATTGCCATATTATAATAATCAAATTATATATTCCTGATAGTTCCAGAAACAATGGAATTTAATGTAATCATTAAGAGTAACAATCGTTACGATACTGGGGGAATTTATGAACGTATTTCATTCATAAACTCGAATCTCAACATTCACATCTCAACTCTCAACAATTTATTAATTTTAAAAGGCAGACTTTACTAAGGCTCGTGTGACACCTTGCAGATTTGATCTAAAAACCAAAATTGCACAAAGTGACGGAAAAGTACCAAATCATCCAATGAACATTCACTATGCTAGCCTGTCTTTCTCACCTTGTACAAGACTTTAAATCAAATCTTGCTAAGATCAAGCGGGCCTAAGATCGATAAATGTGTAACTGTACTCAAAACAAACTGTATATTCGAATACTACTCGTTCGATAAAAGTTTTAGTACATACCAGCGGCAGTGAAGAAGTGTATTTTTATAAAACATTTTTAATTGATTGATTGAATAAAAGGAATGAAATCTTTTACACATTTTAAAATGTCAATATTCGAGCTAATCTGCTAATTCTGCTAATCGTAGGAAAAAGCATTCTACTACGTATGTACATACAAGCGTAATAAATTGATATTATTAAATGTGGAAATGTGGAAATTACTTATGCCAGTTAGACACGTACACTTTAAGTTGGTTTCTCTCAATCATTTGCAACACTGTTTGCGTTTCCTGTTTATTTAGCCTACAGTACAATGTTGCTGAACTGGTCTTCCGACCAAACTGAAGAAATAATGCGAAAGATTTTCTGTTACGAATTTGTCGTAGGTGTACAATGACGTCCTAACATCATTATTCAATACTGTTTTAAAAAAGATGTACTGGGTTTTACCGCTAAAATTCGCAAAATTATTTACCTTTAAGTGTAATAATGCGGTAGTGTTTGTACGTGCATTCAAATCTGGGCGTTAAGGAAGATATGAATAATTTCTTTTATTTTTCAGAAATTTCACGTTCAAAATAATCTGACAAGAATCCACACATTGGCAATATCTTCTATGTTTAGCGCAAAAAAAAATAAACAAGAATTCAGTTTTAACGACATTTTAACAGCTTCAGCCTGTCAAATCATACCGGGTGAGGGAGGAATACTATCGTTTGTTTAAATTTGGCGCGCTGTGGTTATGGTGTTTTTTTTTTTAATTAAAGAGAGTTTTTAACCATGTTAGGCTCTAACTAAATTCCTATTTTCCATGTCTGAATCACCATCGAATGTACGAAATATTGTCACAAGACCTAGTCGAGACTAATTTTTCTAATTTTCAGGAAACCCGACATTATAGAGTTTGAGCAAACACATGGTTACAATAGTAAAAGCAATATTTATAAAATAGAAAATGCCATTACTGCATGAAAACTAACATGAGAAGCACCGTATTACAAAGTTATCTACGTTTAGGTATATATTTTTCAAATTTGTGATTTTCGCTTCCCTTTTGAAATATTAACTACCTTTTCTAATCTATAACGATGTATTGGTCATTACAAGTGCCTTTGCGCAAACTGTATATATTAATACCACAAAAATCAACAGATTCACAACAATACCTTTAACAAGGCAAACAGTACAAAGTTGGACAATTCTTAGCTGACTACTCATGTTTAGTTGTGAAGGTCATTTAGGAGTTGGTACTGGTACATACAAGAAACAAATTGAAAACTGTCTCATTTCTATTGATGACGCCTTTGAGCGAGTTTTGCATTTTTTTTTTCTGATGTACGTATCCTAAGTGAAGTTACTGATATTAGACCAGACTTTAGAATTCGTTTTTCTCTCTGTCTCAGTTGAGTAAACAATCTCCAGTTTTTTGTAATACCGGCAGGTATGTTAGGATATTATACGTTTCTTCTAATAGAGTATAATACACAAGGGTATAATAGTGTACAAAACACTGATCAATCAAATGTATAGTACCCAAAAAAATTAATGTTTTTATCTAGAACAGTATCAATATAAAACATTCCATTTCATTAAATTATCATTACTAGCTCCAGGAAAGTGACCCCGGCAATAAATTTTTATTAATTTACATTTTTCATCAGGCAATTAGTAAATAATTATGTGATCAAAAGATAATAATTTTTAAGGTCGTTGTTTAAGAAAAACAACAGAGGTAAATTCTTGGTGAATTTTTAAACTTTTTCATTGTCCATAATTAGTAAGACTCTAGTAAAACTAGTATTTCTAACTGAAGAGTCACGATTTGTAACTATCAAAAAAGAAACTTAATTAACTTAATATTAAAAATAAATTTAAAAATGTTTTATTGATGGTGATTCCTATGTTCGATTTTGTAAATGAACGGACAGTTTACAAACATTGTTTTATTCTAAAAATTCTGTATATCTGTCATTCTAATTATAAATCGAAAAATCGTTACTCGAACTAAGACTAAGATGTTTTTGATTATAACTTAATGCATTTTTATAAAGCTGCGTATTGTATCTGTAATTAATACTTACTATTTTGTTAGACCTTAGAGAATAGTGAACAATTAGATAATCGTCATTTAATATTTAACAGTTCCGCTACAACATCATGAACAGCTTTAACTCGCAACGTTTCATTATCGGTTGATAGCTTTCTCAGGAGTCAAATATAAATAAAATTGTTAAAGGAAAAATAATTAAATATTTTCTTAAAAAATGTTAAAGAATTTAAGTAAAAAGTTATGGGTTTTAAATTGACAAATGTTTATCTACAAATATTTCAGAAAACCTCTAACTAGCGTACCTAGAATAAGAGTGTGGCTGTAAGGCGCCTTGTTTGTGCTAACTTGGGGAGTTCAGAATTACGTAGAGGACAGTCCATTTATGGTTTCATGCTATTTTCTGCTTGTGATATTTACCCTGACTACATTTAAATAAAGAAAAACATATCGACTTTATTTTAAGTATGTATATTTATGCAGTTATTAGCAGGGATAAGAAATCGGCCCATTTGCTCCGCGAGCAGTACGAAAATTTAGTATTTAGACTGTATTAATCCCCACCCAGAGTAACTTCCGCGAAGCGCAAACTGTAACCCTTTTCGTCCCACTCAATAGCAACTTAAATGGATCGTGTCCCACACAAAGTGGGCCGAATTCTTTTCCCTGGTTATTAGTAATAGTCAAATATTTTGTGATTATTACTGTCTAAAAGACGCCAAAATTAATAATAATCTCAATAACTTAGGTATATAATATTTAGAAATACTGACCTGACTGATTAAGATAGCACTGTAGAAACCGTCACAATTTAAGTTAATTTTGAATAACCGTGCATATTTAGCACAAATATGGCTACAGACCCTGATATACATATAAGGTCGTAAATCTTTCGCGACCAATAGAAATCGACTTCACCTATGGCCACACTCTTATTTAAAGCACTCGAATGTCGAAAATTTAGTGAAATCATGACCGGTTTACTTAGTATCAAATTTAGTAGTTTTATTTGAAAATGAGCCAACCTTCTATCATAAACTATTTAGCCATGTTCGCCAAGCATAAATATCGCATCCCTTTTTATCAACAATATTTGTTTCTCGAATTTGTTGTTTAAATAATCATCAAATGTCTGTCGTTTTCAATTACAAATTAGTCTGCCAAAAACACAAAAGAGAAATGAAAGAAACGACAACAAAAAGCAAGGCATAAAGCGAAAAGAAAACAAAAGAAGATTGACAGGACCGCGCTGAACGAAAAAGCAACATTTTTCCGGACAAATCAAAAAGTTCGTGGAAAATAAAAGCAGACCAAACAAAAACAGATTACAACTGTAATGGACACAAAACAAATGAAAAACGATAAAATACAAAAAGCGCCAATAAAATGCGAAAAATTAATTTGATAAGAAAATGAAAAGAGAAATCAACAGTACGAAAGCCTAAAGAACAGAAAAAAAACACAAGAAAGTTGATGACTAAAATGAAGAACAAATAAATGAATGTACAGACGAAAATTAAAAAGAAATCTAGTAGAGAACAAAAGACAACTGTAAAAAAGAAAAATCAATTACGAGAGCATAAATGAATTTAAGAAAAATAAAATATTAGGATACCAAGATAAAAAATGAAAATGAGCGAAAGTTTTTACACATAAAAACAAACTCGTAGGAAACAAAAGAGAACTGTAAAAAGGAGTTGATAAAAGGCGAAAACCTATTCGGTTAAAGAGAAAAGATTGCGAAAACTAGAAAATAAAACAACAGTAGAATCGATTGACAAGAAAAATACATAAATGAAATCGGGATTCTCCAGACGAAAATATCTCGTAGAAAATAGTGATGGCGTTGTCAAAGCAAACGTGAATAAAATGCAAGACTCAGTTTTCTAAAACAAAAAAAAAAAAAAAAAACAAAAGAGAAACAAAAAATATGAAACGAATAAAAACAAAACAAAACAAACTTTTGTCCCACGGATATTATTAAAATGTAGAATATTGTTGAGTGCCGTTATGTGAAGACAGCGTCAAAAATAGTCCAAATCAGGCGCCAGGCGCAAACGCCCAATTTAAGTAAAATGTAGTCCAAATGGCGGAATTTCCTCCAACCCGGCAAAGCTGGGTTCTTCTGACCAAAATCACAAAATTTCATCATTCCCTGACTTTGGTTTTCCAGATAAATAATTTATTAAACATGTGCTTATTGCTTTCAGTTTTACTATAGGTAGGTATAATTTTTATAGTTGTTTTAAATTTTTGAATTAGAACAATATTCTGGCGTGCAAATTTGAATGTTGGCTAAAACGTATGTTCTCAATTCCTGCACATTTTTTGAGTTGTAAAAGACTTCTTGCCACAGCACAGTTTCATTTAATTGCACTTTTATTGTGTAATTTTAATTAAACCATCAAGTTTAATAAGTCATTTCTTTAAGAAAATTGAAGAATCGTGGTTGTTAGCTTCTATCATTTTGCGTCCACCGGAATCCTGAAAACGTGAGGAGTCTACCTTATAGCCTTTTCCAGCGGCTATACTAGTGCATAGTGCAAGTGCGTTTTCATCTTATTTTAACCTCATGTAATAATAAGAGATAGATGTACACTGATTATCCACCAGTGCAACCATTAGAAAACGCTATTGGAGTGGTGAAATAAATATAAATAAAGAAACAAATTCACTTTGAAAATAATTTTTTCCTTGAAAATTTTCCAGTACAAAAAAAAGAAAGAAAAACACAACAGAGGTAGATAAATAAAATTGCAGACTTACCGCAACTGAAAGTTATAATTAGGGATTGTTGTTCGATTCCGAACAGAGTCATTATTCAGCAAAGGTATGCAAAGAGATCCGCAGATTTTATGTACCCAGACATTCTACTTGCTAAATTTCAAATATATTGCACACAAAGAGTTTTCGATCGTGATTTCATTTCAGAACAATTTAAAACATGCCTGGGCGATTGCGACCACTAGACGTTATCCCCTCCTCTTCCCCAAAGACATCGGTTGCTATCTCAACCGTTGCTAGGTCGTTCTGATGTGGAGGTACAGTTCGCCGGTCATCGTTACGCCCGTCTCCGTGCGTTAAAAAGAGACGAAACAGGACGGGCATGCGCCCTTTTAACCAGACATACTAGAAGGACATGTGCTTACTAAATTCTTTCATTTTAGTGTCGACCACCAAAGGATTGTGTTGCGTTATTTTGCTGTGTGAGTGGTACTATTTTCATTTGTGCATTCGTGTTATCTCAGAGAAAACTTTATGGATTCTATCTGCGTTCAATCGCTATGTAAGTTAATTTCTTTTTCTTTATACAGAAAATTATTACTTAGGTACGGAAAACAATTGCGCGTCTATGTTATAAAACAAAATAAAAAAAAACATCATCGATTTTTTGTGCGCTTTTTTTTTCACGCGCTTGCCGATTTAATTTCTTAAGCCCCCGCACACGAGTGAGAAATTGTATTTTTTAAGTTGGCGGATACGTTTTTGAAAGTAGTAGGGAAACAACAACCGTTGTGCGAGAGAGTTTTCGGAGGGGTCGAAGTTTCCCCCTCATTGTTGTGTTTTTACCTGTACAGGTAGGTTTTTAGTCCGCTTATTTGTCATTGTCAAATTCTTTGACCCACTTCGACTGCAGCTGCAAGTTTTGACAAAGACCGAACGTTCTTTTATCTGGTCGAGCTGTTCGAGTGCCGGTAAGTTTATTTTAAGCGCAAGCATACTTTGCACCGTGAGTAATGCCGGTATCTGGAATATTCTTGCCGATTCGGCTGTGTGAATCGGGCTCGTCTCGTTGTCGTCAATGCCACCGACTGCAAATCTAGTTATCGAGGCCGCCGATATTCTTTTTGTTCCTTCTGTATTGTTCTTAGATCCAATATTAAATTTCCCCCTTTTTGTAGAACGCTGAATTAATATTTACGCTTACGTGTCGGCGGATTCATGTCAACTTCGTTAGGTTTTACCAAGTTATATAAGTATTAAACCTACTTTCCTCAGTCTTTTTTTTATTTCGTAAAGTTTGGCAAACTGATTGTAAGTTCGTTCGTTCGTTCATTCGTTCATTCTTCATCATCATAAATAAATTTGGCAGAACTGCGTCGGTACATGTATAAAATTTATTTAACCGACAGTGACATCCATTGTTCATTTTAATCTAGGATTAGTAATTAATTCTGACATTGGTGTGGTGACTGGACCCTTACAGTTTAATTTAAAATTAATGTTCTATTACACAGGCAGCTTACGTAGTTACACGCCATCGATAATTGTTATATTAGTAGAAGAACAAGTTCCGTCATGTGGTTCAAATATAGTAGCGTGTTCTGTATATTTTATTAGTGTCTCGTCGACATCTATATTTAGATGTGATTTTGGATTGTAACTGGAAATCCGATTTTTTTAGCGTTTGCGTTTTAATAAGGCAAATTATTTATGCACACCCGGCAATTTCTGTGTAATTCTAATCATACATTTATGATACGTTACGCAATCGCGCGTAAACGATGACTCACTCGGTTAAATATTTAATTAAAATAAAGGAAGATTATCCATCTGCTAGCGTCATTTATTACAGGCTTCACGATTATTTCTGCGTACACGAGCGTAATGGCCTGTAATCAAATATCTTACGTGTTTAATTCATAACTACCTACCCATGTTGGGTATGCACCTTAACTCATTTAGGTAGTTCTTTTAATTTAACTTAATTGCTGTGAAAGCCAAAAATTATCTATGTGTAGGTACAGTTACAGTCCTTGAAAACTAGTACACTGAGAATTGACATAACTGTCCAAAAATTGGTAATTTTGTAATGTGTAAATCAAACCTTCATCTTCTATCATTTTGATGTCGGTGTTACATTTGATAAATCCACAGCAGGATTTAGAGTGATTTGACTGACGTTTAAAAACTTCAAATTTACGATCGAATTTACACTGCCTAAACATTTTATTTGCACATCTTGTGTATCTACCAGTTTTCAAAGGCCGCAACTGTACCATCGCGAACATTAACTCTTGGTCAACAGGGTCGATCAAAACGTTAATTTTAATTCCAGAAATTATAAATGTTCGTATATTATATTATCCGTTCACAAAATTCACGACATATTAAAAGGACGTTGAGTTGACTACCAATGATGACCAAAATTTACTGCTCGCCACTGTACATAAAAACAAAATTAGAAAACAAGAAAACCGATACCGGGGATTTGTATTTGACACATCCTCGTAAGTTCGACTCTGAACAAACAGCCATTTCCGTTTTGTTTCCTTATGTGCATGTGTTTGAAAATTAAAACGAAAATTAATTATAATGAAACAAGAGAGTTTGTGTTAATTTCTTATACATACCTAATTTTTGGTTTTTGCTTCTTTACTCTTTGTTTTTAATTTTGCAAATTTAATTTATTCATGAGGCTAAAACGGCTCTCTCTGCCTGCATACATTTTTTTACTTATTTCCTTGACGGCCGGGGATTAGAAATATTTCTCGTTGATTATTTCATTACTACTGACATCTTTGGTTTTAATGGAAATTTTAATTTTTGAATAATTGCTGTAAGCTACGTAGAAATACAAGAACAAAAATATGTAAAACAAAATTATTACCAACTGTACTTGTAACCATATGTCCAAATACATTTTTGATGAAGGCAGGCCATGAGAGCGTAAATGTTTGTCGTAACCTAAAACACCAAGCACAGTTCAGTACATAAATTGAGGCGCCTAGAATAAAAAGATAATTTGTTCACTATAGAGGTTCATGAAAATATTTTTTTGTTCACTGTAGTGGATAGTTCACTATACCTATGGTATGTTCACTGCATCGGGACTCTACTGCATACAGGAGACTATTGTACACATAAAAAAGATAAAACAATTGTCCAGCTTTCGTCGCGACTTTTTAACTTTAAATGCAAATATCTCAGAATACAAATAATTGCAAGTACACCCCTTTTATTCTCAATTGTCAAGTAAATAAATAAATTGCTGTAATAATCTGAAACAACCGTTTTGTCTTCCATGGCCTACCTTTATCAAAACTTTATTTGGACGTACAGTACATCGTGACCAAAAAATATTGTGGCAAAGCAGTCGTCATTTTTGACGGGAATCGAGGTATTATGTTGTGGTTTAAAGATTAAACCCAACTTTGAAAACAAGTCAAAATGAAATTTCTCGACAAACTGTTTTTACTGACTTACTAAATATTCGGATATTGAATTAACTGTGAAAAAATCAAAATTTTATTATGTGTAGTTATTGACAAATCCGTAACAGGATTTATAGTCGCGTTTATTTTTTTTATTCAACCAACGACTTGGGTGCACCGTAATGCAATAATGACGCTGCAATAAAAATTTAACTTTTAAATGACATTTTTTACAATAAATTCTGATTTTTGTTCCGATGAGTAATTTGAATGACACGTCCAGAAACTTTTACGAGTAAGATCAAAACATTCGTGTGTGTATTTTGTAATTGATATGTAACCATAGCAACCAACAGAAACCCACCAATCAGAGGCAGAGCGCCCCGCGAAGCCAAAAGCCATCCGCATGCCGCTCCATATTTCGGCGCCCTCTGACAGATGAGTTGGGACATACAAAAACGGTCAATTAACAAAATTATTAAAAAATCAAAACAAAAAAATGGAAAAAAAAATTTTAAACCTTTAGGGATATTTTTTTTTAAAGTTTGTCGAATAATTTTTACCAGGCAAAAAACTGTTTCCCATTAAAAAAATTTTGTCAAAAATAATGACAAACCATGTCCAGTGGCCAAGAGGCTAATTGCCATCCTTTGAACATGGCGCCCGGGTGCACTGCAAGCTTTGCATACATGGTTACGGGGGCCCTGAATCCGAGTTTCAATATACCATAACAATCAATTGAATGTTTACATATCAATCCTAACGAGTACATAAATTTCTATTTCAGGCTTCGCCTGTGAAAAAAAGTCATATATGTCTTTATTTATACCTGTGTTCTATAGTGACAACGTAAACGTAAAATGGCAACCAACGGATAAGTTAATAACCAATTCACCGCGTGCAATTCAAATTCAATTTTAAACGGGAAGTCAGAAGGAGTTTAAAAGACGAGGAAAAGGAAGATATGACAAATCAACAGAATTGTCGAAAATTTTTCCCGAAAAATTAGAATTGGGAGCAATTTATCGTGTAGGTAAAATTTTTTAAAGGATATAAACAAACTTCTCCTCCTCAGTCAAGTTTAAAAAATAATGGGCTTTAAACAAGGAATTAAAATAGTATTATGGGGAAGGAAATGGAAGATACTAAACAAAAGGCAAATCACCAGGGTTGCCTATGTCGAGAATGTTTCCCAAAAAGCCGGTATTTAGATGAGTAAAATATTTAAATGAGTAAAAGTGGATTTTTTTTAATTTTTGGATTTTCATTTTTCACCGATTTTCATATCCTTTGCAACTTATCAAAAAGTGTCTTTCGCTTTGACTTCAAGGAGTAAAAAGTGCCGTGGATTGAGAAGGAAAAGCCATTTGGATAAATTATGCTAGATTGAGAACAAGAATGGAAATATCAACGTTACAATAGAAAAATATTAAGTTTTTGGCAATTGGCAACCCTGCAAAGGAAATGGGAAGGTGCTAAACAAAAGACAAATCACCAAGGTTACAAATGACGAAAATGTTTTTCAAAAAGTTGGTATTCAGAGTGAGTAAAACTTTGAAGTAAGTAAAAGTGGACATTTTTTCTTTGTATTGTTCATTTTTCAGCGATTTTTATATCTGCCTTTGCAGCTTATCATAAAGTATCTTTCGCTTAATCTTCAAGGAGTGGAGTTAAAGGATGTATTTTTATGCGAAATCCATAAATGCTGTGAATTAAGAAAGAAAAGCCGTTTGGATAAATTTTGCTAGATTACGGATAAAAATGGAATGTAAAATTTGGAAATAAATGAAATGAAAATTATTATTTTTGCCAATTGGCAACACTGCAAATCCTACATGTACAACTTTTCTAATCGCTGATTGGTCAGGTGGTTTATTATGACTGCTGACTTAAGGATTTTGTGCAAGCATATTTTCAGTAAAGTAAATATAAATTGATGGGCTATAACAACATAAATCAAGTACATAATTTTAAAAGCATATTATTTTGGGGTAGTAACTCCTAGTACCACATTGACATATGATATATGACACTTTTTAATCGAAATTTTTCATGGAATGTTACAATTTGACAGACTCACAAAGATATTGAGAAAATTGATACTTTGCCAGTTTGCTTGCTACTCATTGAAAGATAATTGGAATATGATAATTTCGTCAAATTACAAGCAGTAAATACACACTTATCTGTTAGCGACAGTAGAAAGTAAACTTTTAACAAATACTAATTTGCAATAGTTGTGTTAATTTTCTTTATTCTTCCTGAAAATTTATCGTCTTCGCATTTGTTTCATTATTAATTTTTTTATTATATCTAGCAATGAAAACTCTGCATTGTGAATACTTATAGGTTACAGTGAAACATCCACATTACATGGTTTTTGTATTTTAATAACACGTCTTTTTTTAAAAAATACCATAAGGGGTGGCTATGGAAAATAAATTTCATATCGTTGCTTGATTCATACACGTTCAAGGAGCTATCAGTGCATCATTTCTGACATCTAGAGGATCTGACCTAGAAATTTAAACGTTGTTGAAGTATTCACGAATGGTGTTGAATCATGAATTATATTTTCCATACCCACCCCTTATGGCATTTTTAAAAAGCACGTTATAAACAAGAAATGATCATTATAATGTGCCCCCAGTATTAGGGGTGTCCTTGTTAAAGCGTTGAGGAAGTTTTACTGTGTATGTTTTTCTTAAATAACTGTTACGACTTTGTAATTGTTACATCTCCTGTCCATGGCGATTATTAAATTAATTTCTTGTTTCCGATTGCATCTAAACCGCCCTTTAACAACAAAGTGAATTGCCGCAACGTTCATTTACTACAATTTATTTTTATGTGGAAGTTTATAGTAATTGCTCATAACGTATTAAATTTCATGGTGTTTTAAGTTAATCGAATAACAAGTGTGAAATAACCGAGTTATTTTCTTTTATTGCGTTCCTGATGGCTTTATCTTCAGCATTTATGAAGTACACGGGTGTACAAATGCAGTTTACGGTTAAAACTAGAGTAAGGACAAACAAGTCAAGGGAATACGAATAGAATTAAGTTGTTTTGGTTTGAAATTTTCAAGTTGGAGCAAAACATTAAAACATACTAATCAACAGTTGGAAAATTCAAGCATGCGATTGGTTTTAAAGGCCGGTAGTTAACGGCTGACCTTATATTTGATCGATACTGTACAGATTTTAAAATCGCACTAAACATTTTATCCGAAATGCGATGTTATATTGGGCAGTGAAAATTTATTTCTTTTTTTAAGTATCATAAAACCTCTAAAACCCACTAAATGGCAGGACACTGTAAACTGTCCACAATAGAAAATTGTCCTTATTAAAGAGGTATAAACAGTAAGGGGTTTTATTGTACATAATTATTATATCCCTTGTTGGATTTTAAGCCGTGTTAATCTTTTTTTTATTGATTTTGAATTAACGTTTTCCCATTCTGATGAACTGTTAACGCAATTATTAATACTAATTGAAAGAATATGTTGAAAAATACAAGAAGTTGATAAGTTTTCGTGAACTGTTCAGATCTTTGAGAAATATTTTGGTTGTGTTGTTCGTTTAAATCCATAAAAAATAATTCAGTCTATTACTCAATTAATTCGATAAGAAATTGCAACTGTTTGCTTCGTATTTTGAACTGACTAACCATTTGAAAACAAACGCACGCATTCGGAAAACTGATATTGCATAAATATTTATTTTCCATGTATAATTGTTTGAAAAAGAATAACATTTACATTTAATTTCTGTCAAGCAAATCGTGGCTGGTAATAAAAATGTTTTTTTCTTTTTAATAAGACAGTGTCTGCATTTCAATACATAGTGTGTGTGTATAAGTCAACAATCTGACCTGAGCAAAGGTTTCTGTATAAGTTACTTGATTTTACAGTGTGTGTAATATTTTAAATACATATTAAGACAATAAGTTTCTCTGTATTTACTTCACATTTCTGTATCGACAATTGTTTACACATTATTGGAATACTTTGATCAATATTTATTTTAAGGTCAAGAAAGAAACAATACAAATTAGCAATTTGGAAATAAGCCAGAAGTTGTGCTGTTTTTTCCCTACAATTTGAATAGGTATTTGGTTGCGTCTTTTACTGCTTAAAATATGCGAATTTCTTGGTGAAGACACCTCTGAATTTGAAACTTCCTCGAGCACTACAAAAGACATTTCTTTGTAGTTTGGTTTTGTAGAACCTTTGTTTTTTAAAGAGCTTCTCGAAAGCACACCATTTTTGTACTCCTCTTCTTTTTACACGGCATTGGTTGCGCGGGAACGGTTCCGATTTCATTTTTCAATCCATAATTAAAATTAATGTTGAAATCAATCTATAATTTAAAAATTAGTGAAAATGAGAAAGGAAGAAATTATCAAAAATGAGAAAGGAAGAAATGATCAGAAGAAAATGATGTGTAAATCGGGAGATCGAATGAAAAAGTAAATGAAAGTTACCACGAAACAAAAACACGAAACACAGCAACAAGATCGTAATCGCTAATATAACAGTTGACAGGGTCATAAAGGAAATAAGAAATGGACGAGTCTAAACGAACTGTTTAAAAAGAAGCGAAGCTATAAAACGTTCGGAGAAGACGGCGCAGAATTATGATTTGGAAATAAATTAAAAATAAAAACAAAACAAATACATTAGGATAAGAAAAGAAAAGAAGAGGTGCACACACAGAACCATTTAAAACTATCTAGTTATGAATTTGAAGATGTCACTTCCTTTAATTACCTAGGGGTCACAATAGGAAATCCTGAACATAACAGGCTTAAGGAAAGAATTTTAAAAGGAAATCAAACTTATGGAAGGAACAGAGCAATACTAAGGAGCAAAATACGCAAAAAGACCAAAATAAAAATTTGTAAAATCTTGACAAGATCTATCATTATCTATGTGACGGAAATCATAACGGTGAATGAAAAAGAGGAAGGAGATTTAAAAATAGTAGGAAGAAAACTAATGAGAACAACATTGAGACTAAGCATAACAGGAGGCGGACATGAAGTAAGATTAAAGAGAAATAAAGGGGGAGTTACGGGACGAAAATACATAAAAGCACGACGGTTATAATAGGCAAAACACATAATGGCGGACATGAAGTAGGATTAAAGAGAAATGAAGAAATAAATGAGGAATTAGGGGGCGAAAATACAATGTTATAATACACAAGACACATAATGAGAAGAATGAGAAAGAAGTCGACAGTAATGATCAACGAAATAACACGATAACAATACGGCCTGGAAGTAGAGAAAAACCGAGGAAACGACGGAGGGATGCTCTGGAAGAAGAAGACGCAAAAAGAGTGGGAGTAAAAGATAGGCGATTAAAATGCAGAAGTAGGAAGGCACTGAAAAGAAAGTACACGAGCAGCAAGGATTTGTAACAAACTTCACAGGAAAAAAATAAGAGGATTAATCCACCTTAAAATGGGTTTCAGTAAAGCGTAAGTATGCTTAACCATAATCCAACAGAATTGTAGCACTTAATAATGATTTAAAAAAAATATTTTGGGGAAACTATAAAAAGGTACATAAAGGCAAATACATTGAAGGTCTGATAATCAAAATCAATTATAATTTGTATTAGGCGTTTCGAATTAGTAAATATCTGGATTATTGGAAGTTTTTTATATACAGAAAGGGTAACTCTCTTCACTATAGTACGGCAAGTGTTCATCGTTAATTATCCCTTCGTTGATTTCGAATTCTGTCAGTTGATTACTTTCATTGTTAAAATTCTATAGCTCGTCGCTTATTTCGCCAATTTTCCTTTGGTCTTCTTCGGCACATTTACGTCTTTTTCAGCACAGCTACTGACATGAGATCTTGAAAATCATAATCTAACCCTGATCCTCAGGAGTCCACATAGGAAAGTTTTCGGTATTCAATTAAAAAGTTCGCCAAGTACCTCTTTGAATTTTTCAGAATAATGTTAAAGACATGCTACAAGGGCTTAAGTAGACAGTTTTCCCTTAATAAATCATCTATAAGATGTAGAATGGGTGTAAAAAAGTAAATTTATATACATAGTAGATTTCGTCAAAATAATTTTAATTTAACGGTTTGGTTTGGATGAGCTAAGGTTTCACGTAACGTCATCCGCTCTCTACTTATAAGTAAGGATCAAGAAAAATGTACTTCAGCCAATCAAAAGAAAGAAAAGAAAGAATTTTGCTAAAATTTGATTTTGAAAAAGCAAACAAGGTTAGATAATATTGTCAGTTTGGCACTGATGGGACCTTTTTGCTGAAAGATGGCTGATTGTGTTAAATTTTGTTGCTATTTAATTTAAAGGACCTCTAAATTTTAACAGCTTGTTAATCAGTTACAGAATCCGCCCCTACAACTGTTTAATAACCGTCATCTTTCAAACGTCAATCGCTTTCGGTATTCATCGTTTTTCTCTTAAAAATAGGGTTACCAGATGTCTTTCAGCAAAATATAGGACATTTAGGAAAAAATATAGGATATTGGATAAAAATATAGTATATAGGCGATATTTTTTTTTACTATTGAGGGCACGATCGCTAAGATTAATGTGATTATTCCTTTAACCCGCTAATTCAGTTATTTTTCAGTTCCGATAAAAAGTCAGTGTCGAAAGCAAAAACTAGTAGACAATTACAGTTTCCTAAACTTTCAATCTGTTTGTGGCTTTGAAGGCCATGGGTTTGCTTTAACCTAAATCCCTGGCTATAGAAGGTTAAATGTAATTTTCTTTCTTCAAAATATGACCTCACAGATTTTACAAAAATTTAAAGCTTGTCAATTCTGAAAACATTCAGTATTTTCAATCGTCATCTGTCAACAGTACCATTTTGGAGAAAAGAAAACCACAGGAAACTCTAATTGTCTACTATTTTTTGGTTTTGACTGTACGCGAAATGGAGTTGGAGCTATCTTCAAACTTTAGAGAAGTATTTGCTTAAAAATAGCACATAAATTAAAATGCAGCATTTTGGGGTGATCAAGCAATTGATATGTATTTATCGTTTGGTTCAATGTAATTATTGAATAACGCAAATGTATAGTAGTTTAAATTGAAATAAAATATAATAGACTAATATTAAAAATAGTATGTATGTCGGTGTCTTCAAAAGACAAAGCATGAACCAAGAGATTTTTTTTTTTGGTAATGAACATGCTTCTAATTGAATCAAGATTCTTCACTCTGTTCCAAGAATTGGCTAGCAGGAACAACATACTTCAAATTAATGGTTCTTCAAAACGTTGGAATTGTTGGCGCCAGGTTATTTTTTTTATCAAAATTATAGAATGTCCTACATTATACCAGTTCCAATGACGAGTAAGATCCGGATTACGGATTCATTGGTTGGTTCAGATTAAATTGAATCGATGAGTGCATAATGGTGTTCTGCCCAAATTTACTGTGTTGAGAAAACTGCAAATAAAATTATCTAGATTTTTATTTTAAGTAATTATTGGCTTCAGAAGGCTTCAGATATCCTTATCCTTGAAAGAATTTTAAGCCAATAATTCACTTAAAATAAGAATCTAGGAAGTTATTTGTTGTTTTCTCAACACAGTTAATTTGGACTGAACACGATTATGCACTCACCGATTCAATTATACATACTAGGTGCTTTCCTTCTACCACAAATCTCACCTCAGATCAGATAAACGTCACTTCCGTTAGCATGAACAAATAAGGTTAAATGTATATATATTTCGATCTGGCAAATGGATGGAAATCTCAGTTCAACTTTCTTGTTCATGTCAACGGAAATGACGTTCAAGTGATCTGAGATAAGATTTGTGGCAAAAGGAACGCAGTTAATAAAGTCGTCGCCTTTCATCTTAGTCCGGATTATTGAAGTTTTAATGTAACACATTAGCACCCTCCTCCCTCTTAAGAAAATTGGGAAATGTAAAAAGTAGAAGAAATTGAACACTCACAATTTTTCCTTCCAATTTTACAGAAGGAAAAAGGTTTTGCATTGCCATCATCTGTTTCGCGAAATAAAAAAATACAATTTTCATTAAATGTTGCCACATTAGGACTTCTAAATGTTCCTTTAAAATTTCCTCTGAAAACGTATGACTTGAAATGTTTTCTAAAATGGCGAAGAAAGGTCGGGAATTATTATTTCGTATTTGGAAATCTGTGTGCGTATCGTTAAGAGAAAATCCAGTGACGTCGCTGAATCTAAAAGCTGAAGCCAGAGGCACGTCCGTCCTTTACATGATTTTATGTAATTCAGTTTATTTTATGTTGTTTCTGGGGCACAATATGTTGGTCGTTGCCAAGTTAAATTTTTTAGCGTATGTTGCGCACATCTTTATAAATAAGTAAAGTAGGTATGTACGCCTTCACCTGTTTGATTTTCCCACTTTTAGCTCTTGTAATTGGGTATTCTATTCATTATTCATTTAAGAAAAAAACGTTTCAGTTACAGTTAAATACAATAAAGCGATTAAATTACTTTAATTAATTTGCGGCTGTAATTTTTCGTGTGCATGAGAACATGATTTTTGATGAATTGTTTTCTTTTCACATTTTACAGGAAATTTCCTCAAGCTGGCGTCTGGGGTATTTGCATGTTTGCCCGCACAGAATTTCCAAGAAAGACCATTCGATATTGTGTCGTGCGTTATATTGATCCTTCTGGCTTGAGTTGTATGAACTTCACCTCAGCGAAAAAGTAAATTTGAATGAGTTGGCTTATTTTGGAATGACTCATATTTTTTCCGTTGTTTCATGTGAATAACATATTTATTTTTTCCCAAAAGTAAAAAAAAGCCGTTTTGTGCAGATCATCGTAATGTCGGAAAATCACACGCAAATGTATGTAGTACTAATTTAACATATTCAAATAATTCGTCGACGTCGACGTGGAGCATCTCGACAACTGAATATTTCGTGGTTGAGGTCCCTAAGGAACCTTGAAACATGAATGTTTTTTTTGCTAATTCGTGGAAGGAGCGTTCGTAACGAGTTGTACAATCATGTTTGCAAATGACATTGTTTATTACGTGTGAAATGGTCTCTGCGGTCATTGAAAATTCCCCATTCTGCTCGTTATCAATGCCTATTACATGAAATTATAATTAGTTTGGAAGTTCTACCTCATATGTACAGTCAGACTTTTTAGTAATCTCGCTTCTCCTCGACTAATGTTAAATTACTTGAAATCCAGTGCCTTCTGCCCACTGTAACAGGTCTACCTGTTACAAGCAAGTAAACAAACATAAAATAAACTTGTTCCTTTACCTTTTAGATCGCGACTTAAAATTTTATTGGGGAGACATTACTAAAAAGCAAGAGTGTGCGTAATACATAAACATACGTGTAGCACGGTTTAATGAATTCGTAAACAGGAAAATGCTAATGAATGTTTTACGTAAGAATACATTTTGTTTCATAAAAGGAATTAGTTTTATTTAATTAAACTGAAGACTCGTATACTTTAAATTTAGCATTTTGGTAGTCTTTTAGGTTTTCTTGTTCACGTGTTCGAGAGAAACTATTTTTATAAATTGTTTACAAAGTACTGAAAAATTCTGAATGTTTGGTATTATTCACGTTGTACAGTAGCGAGCATAGAAAACAGGTCATGCTTTGAAGTTAACATACTTTTCGATTACAGAAAATTGTACTCATCACTGAAATGTTGCGATCGATGAAAACGGAGCTATAATCCACTATTCAGGGCTAACGATGTATCATGAGCAGCATGTATGTTAAGATAACATTCAACAGTTGTGGTATCTTAACTGCGTTTGGATAACATCTCATTTAAATGCATCAACAATTTTTAGTATGATGCATCAGTGATTTAACAGCGTTCAGAGAAGTGCATATCAGATCACATACCGGATCCGCCACCTCAAGTATGCACACTGTGAAGCTAATGCTCATTTATTACATATCAAATGCCAAATAAAATATGATAAAGTATCGATCACAAGAAAATTAAACTTTACATATGGAACTTACCCATTGAACGTTGTTAAAATACGAATACTTTCATTGTTTGACTCTTATTTCAAGAATGGAGTTTTCTTGTTATTAAAATAGAAAGAAGCAAATAAAAATTTCTACGAAAGGAGATTAAGGTGTTTAAAATAAAGTGGGAAATTGAAGTGCATCTGGGAATTAATGTTCACAGAATAGGCCAGGTCTTAGAATGTCTAATGCGATTAAGTTACGTGAAAAATTCCTCTCAGGTTCCGACTTGTACTTCCCGGTATCATGAGCAAATAACACGAGGATAAATACGAGCTAAGAGCAAACACAATGAACTTTTTAAATATGATGTCACTCATTCATGCTAAACTGTTTAATAGCAATTGAAAAAAAGTCATCGAGATGATCTCTCTAACAAACAAGTATACGTATACTTATAAGCAAAGCGTGTAATTATTTATAAAAGTCGAACTGCAATGAGTATAACTTTGTATACAAATTTAACTACGTTTCAATAAATTTAAAAGAACAGTATACATGCACCAAAAGTATCTGTATGTTATGATCTAGTTTTTGAATTAATCGAACGCGCCGCTGTACTCCTCGTATTTGCCTTAAAGAAAAATTATGGACGCTATAAACGCAATTTTCAGTAGTGAATTGAAATGAAAAAACTATACCTAATTAAGACCTACCATCTATTGCGTAAACTGACTTGGGTCTCATAGTTTATTATATTTTGAATGATTATGTTTTCTACAAAATGAAAAAGATCAAAAAAGAAGGAAGGCCTTCTTTTATTTCTGGAACTACTTTTTAAGAAGTTGTATAAATCATATAACTCGATATTACGTCATTTCTTTTACATAAGTAACTTAATACTAGGATAACTTTTCTAATAAATTATTTTCTTTCCATTTAGGAGAATAAGTGATATGGCATTGGAAAGTATTTTTACAAATTCTGTGACGAGTTTCTCACCTAATCAGAAAGTTAATGCGAATATCAACTGCACTGAACATTATCCGTGTTCCATCTTACTTAAACAAATTTATTGGCTTACCGCCTAGCTTTGCCAATATACGTATGCCCAAATGATTTATTTTTTTCTTTTTCTGCCCTTTCGTATGGCAAAACTTAGCGGTGAGCTAATATATCACCCTGTATAACATTCTAAAGTATTTAGATTCATAAAACTGATAGTAAAGTTATTTAGATGGATTGAGCGCAATGACCATGTCAAATGCATAGTGAAATACAATTGAAGACATTAAATAAACAAACCTTAACTACAAACTGTTATCCCACTTGCATAAAGTTATTTGTTTATAAATTTCAAATTATTTCAGCTCATAAAACCGATTGTATAGTTAAGTAAGATCGATTATTTGCAATGTACATCATAGCATGTTAAATATTTTATGAGTTTCAAATAGTTTAAAATGTTCTATTCTTACAGTTCTTTTGTTAAAACAAAATGTGTACCATCTATTCATGTATTGATGTACTGGTTATATTCTGGTGTTATTTGTTTATGGTTTGCTTAATAAAGTTTCTATGAATTTAATTATTGTATCTCTTGTTGCAGTTTACGTTTTTTTTTACCATGAAGTTGAAACCTGGGTGAAATGTCCGTTCTAAAAGTGGCTTCTGATTGTCAGAATTAGGTAAGTACTTTCTTATGTTGTGTATACGTAAGTCTTTAACTACCTACGGGTAACTTTTATGTTATTTTTATACCGATGATAAGATCCCTACGTTCCAATCGTTTGTTGGAGACGAGAGAGAAAATATAAGAAAAAGTGAGTGTGTAGAGCCAAGGGTTCCCAATTTTTTTTAGCATTGAAATGTAAATTTTGTTAAATTGCAATCTGCAATTCTATTTTACTTTAATTTTATATTATAAACCGATCGTCTTTTGTCTTGATAGATTTCACTTTATTTTATACTTGAATTATCAGTTTGATTATCTATCATTTTGTCAAAGCTGTCAAAGCTCGATTTGATTTAACCGTTTTATAGAATTTTTATTTTCGTCTTATCTTCGTCATCGATTGTTTTATGTTTTTGTTTTATGTTTTTGTTTTTTGACTATTTAGTTCAGTTTTTAACATAATGAATTGATCGATTCCAATGTTGTTTGTTTTTAGTTTTATTTTAATTTTTCTCAAATGATCACCTTTTATTTATTTTAATAGATTCTCTCTTTTATTGGATTTGAATTTAGTTTATTTTTTAATTATTAACTAATCGTCTTTTTTTCTTTAATATTTACAAACCAAATTTTTAGTTGTGATAAAATTCTGTTTTTGTATCGATTTGACTTATTGGTAGTTTTTCACAATACATTTTCGCCCTTACTTCATCGATAATGTCTTTTGTTTTTGTTTTATTCTATTTGACTGTATTTAATATTTTTTCCATTTATTCGAAGTGACTTTTAAAATGTGGTATACAAACTCTTATGTTGGATTTACTGTTTTTTTGTCTTTCTTGAAATTGAAAATGAATGAATGAATGAAAGAGTAAATTATAAAGATTTTGTTATTATGGTGAATTTCATTATTTATAATTTTGATCTGACATTTCTTCTTTAAAAATTGCTATTTCGGGAATTTGTTTCCTTACTAAACCACAAGGGGTAACGTTTAATTAACAGTGCTTTGTGAAAATATTGAAATTAACTGGGCAAAGAAGTAATTATATTAATCGCCAACAGTTCTTGATTTTGATAAATGTGCACCATTAACAAATTATCATTTTCTATAACCATTCAGATAGGCCTCCGCTAAAAGAATTCAAAATTCCGACCCCCTATAAGACCCCTAGAGCTTCATCGACCTCCAGCCGACCCCTGTAGGTTCACTAAAATGTATCTCTGGTTAACCTAATCAGTCCTTTAAATATTTTACTACTAATCGGCATCATTTCTAACTCTTATGGCCGGTTTCATAAAGCTTCGTTAAATATTGAAGTTCCGATTAACTTTGTAACGAATGATTAAATAGGAAAACAATTGCATTTAACGATGATTACTAAACGGCTTGCTCTGTAATCGGTCGTCAAATAGTCTTAATGCTCCGTTAAGTGTTTCACAAAGCTCGATTAAGAGATAACGCTTCGTTTACTTCTGTCTAATCAGACGTTAGATTAATCGATAGAATTCCAGCGATTAAAAAGTAACGAGTGAATTTTCCATAGTTATTATAAAGCTTTTTTGATATAAAAATTCCACACATGTATCTAAAAAATAATTATAATTTTATTCAAAAATGTAACGTACCTTAAATATGAAAAATAATGACATTTCTGTACTTTTTACTCACTTGGTTTAGTGATTAATTTTTACGACACTATGTCGGAAATAATTTTCAACAATAAACAATTTAAAATTATTTCAAAATGTCTGCAACCTCATTTTCTTCTCTGACGATAAAGAAATGCCTCCTTAAGGTAGGATTCATTTTATAAGAGACAGAAATAATTCTTTTAATGATTTGGATGATAATGAATTTAACGTTTCGCTTTTCCAAGAGTTACGGAACTCTTTGGTCCCACACTAGAACCTGCAACAAGTAAAAATAAATTTATTTTATGGTACAAATCAGTTGCTGATAAACTTACGTTATTATCCACTGAAATATTTCAACAGCTGATTCCTGATACTTTCAGAAACCATCGATACGTAGAATAATTCATCGTGTCATTCATCTTATTGCAAGGCAAAGCAAACAGTGAATTAAATTGCCAATAGAAGAAGCTCCGCAAGTTAACATTAGGCTTTTCTCATGTCATTGGCACCACAGATTGTACCCCATGTTAAAATTATTTCACCTGGTGGTAATCCCACTGAG
Source organism: Prosopocoilus inquinatus (assembly GCA_036172665.1). Taxonomy (NCBI): domain Eukaryota; kingdom Metazoa; phylum Arthropoda; class Insecta; order Coleoptera; family Lucanidae; genus Prosopocoilus; species Prosopocoilus inquinatus. Next base: position 53,108,149 of record CM069870.1, read on the forward strand.
CTGTACCACAACAGAAAATGTGTCTTTGCCATATATGTTCAAGTAATTCAACTGATCTAAAGTTTCCTTCCTCCCTTTCTTTTTTCCTTTTTTAATTTTAAAAATCACTCACTGAGCTAATGCTAAGAATTTAAGATGTATTTATTTATTTTGAGTTTCTAACCTAATACTACCTGACTGCAGACCTGACGCCATGCCGGACAGATTACTTTAAAGCGGTGTCAGAGTGGCAATTTCTCGATGTTGCCAATCGTGAATTTGAGTTAATTAGAGATTAACATAATAGTTTTTGTGTTTTGTGAGACAACATCAAATTTTTAATACTGTTTAAACTTAACGGTTGATTAGTTGATCAACGCTTAAACAAAGCTCTGTGAAACCCGCCCTTAGTTATTTTGAAACGGGTGTACAGTGGCCATGGATATTTTCCAGAAAAATTTATTCTTTATAATGATTTTTGCCGTATTTGAAAATCTTAATTCTCGTCTTACTTTTCCTGCATGCAGTCATTTAATACTTATCTCCACGATTTTCTACAGTTTTGGACTTTGGAAAGATTTCTGATATCTTTCTAATCGGATCAAGTAAACACAAAAATAGATCAGATGCATTTGTCACTTCCATTTGCAAATTTCTTCGGACAAGAGTCGAGTTCAATTTTATTATTTTAAATGGAACAACCATTTAAAATAATACAAAATCGGTACTCGCTTGTTACCTTTCCGATCTTCATTTGTTTTCGTTTTTTGTAAATTTTGGCGGTTCAGGTAAATTTCTAAAATGGTTGCATACATCTCAAAATGGAATAGATGCTTTAGTCATTATATTTGTAGATTTACTGTCTCTGAAATAAAATTAAAATAAAATTTGGAATATAATGATCACAGTTGCTTTTAGCTAACAATATCAAGTTATGTTTCCGTGGAATAATGTTCCTCTGGTTGCTTCCGTCAAAACTGTAGATTTACATTCATATACCATTTATATTGGTGTTTCCAGAAACCGACAATTTCGTATTTTTACATAATTTGTGTCTGTAAAGTGTAATTGTGATGCAAAGTGTTCAATAAAGACATCACTGAAGCAATTTAAGAATTATTGAAGGTGGTGGAAATCAAGCAAATGCTGCCAAGGGACATTGAAGACGTTAAGAGTAGTAATTTATCGATTGTGGCGACGTTCTCAAGAATTTGGCAATACAAAAGAATGGCATTCAGGAAAACTACGAACTATAACTCCAATTCAGGATAGATTTTTGACACCAAGAGTATTACGAAACTCTTCAATAAATGCAACTGTTCCGGTTAGCGCCTTAGAAAATACACACACCATATAACTGTTTTAAGTCAAAGTCTCAGGAACAGATTGGCAAATCAAATTATGTCACTATTATGCAGTTCAAATATTTCCGCTAGAGGTCGTGTCGCCTTAACTAGATTCGCCAATTGCATGAAGCCAATCAAAATGGGAAAAATGGAATGAGCAACAGTGGACTACGTTTTTTTTTTTACTGGGAAGTCACGATTGGTATTTTCTCCTAATATGAGAAGAACTTCAGTAGACGTGTGGTAATCAGGAGTCCGAGACATATTGAGGTAAAAGAATTCCAAGGTTGGACGGTCTTAGTAGGGGGGGGAATAATGATAGGCAGTAGAACAGAGCTCGTTTATATTGAAGGATCTATAACGGCAGATAAAGTTCTGCAATCTTTTGTCCTTCCCTTAAGCTGAGGAACTGCTTCCAGAATTTTGTATGATGCAAGAACTCATATTGTTGCTATAATTTCTCAGTATCTTTAATCCCATAATATAGATCTTTTAACATGTCATGCACAGTCACCAGACTTAAATCCAACTGAGCATGTTTAGGAGATGCTCATAAGAAAAGTTGTTGCTGATTAGAAAAACATTCAAACCAATTTAGACCTTTCCAGGAGCATTCAACATCACTGTAGTTATACCACAATAACAAATGAACCCCTTAACCCTGTCAATGTCGCGACGATGCAGAGCAGTTTTAAATGCTTTTAAAGGTGGGATTAAATAGAAAAATTCCAGCTTCAGAATAATAAAGGCCTCAGAAATTGAAAATCAGTAAATAGATTTATTATAAAATTCTTATCGCAACTTTTTTACAGCAAAGATGTAAGATGCATTTGAATCTGAAATAAGTCAAATCAATTTTTATAATTTGATTTAGTCATATTCAATAAACTGTAGCTCAGAATTAGTCCTGCATGTTGTCCTTTGCAATAGAAAAACTTGTGTTCCTTAAACAATTTTGAAGTGTGTATTTAACATTTTTGATATGTCTGATAACAAAATGTGTATGTACCGTTCAAACTATAACCAAGAAACCTACATATTAGTGTTATCTATTTTAAATTGGCTTGTTTCGGTTATACAGTCGGGGACAAAATTGTGGGTACGGAACAGAGTTCTATCGTATTTGAAAAAGATATATACACAGAATTAAAATATAAACAAAAATAATCAACTGAACAGTTTATTGACAACTAAATGTAATATTCTAGCAAAAAAAAGTGAGAAGATAAACGAAAAAACAAGTACTTTATTATAATAACCTAATAATTTCTGAAATAAGAGGTGGACAAAATTATGGGTACAATTTCTTTTTTAAATTTGTATTACATAAATTTCACCAGAATTAATATTTGGTATGACCTCCCTTGCCTGCAATGACTGCTGTAAGTCGCCGTGGTATGCTGTCAATTAAGTTTGTTATTATTTCTGCTGGAATTTCTTCCCAAGCAGCGATCAGTTTGTTAAAGTAAGATGTGGCATTTGTTACTCCTTCTCGTGAAATTTTGCCGTCTAAATAAGCTCACAAGTGTTCAATTGGGTTTAGATCCGGATTTTGAGGCGGCCACTGAAGGACTTCAATGTCATTTTCTTGGAAATAATTTTTAGTAACTCGCGAAGTATGCTTGGGATCGTTATCCTGTTGAAAAATAAAGTCGTCAAGGTCCATCTTTTCGAGCGAAGGATACAAATTTTCTTCCAAAATTTGTACGTATGATATTCCTGTCATCGTACCTTCTATTCTAGCTAAATTGCCTACACCGGTTTTACCAAAACAACCCCATACAAGAACATTGCCGCCTCCATGTTTAACTGTAGCTTCTACCATTTTAGAACTTAAGGCTTTTCCTGCTCGCCTCCATACTCTACCTCTTCGTTTTGACCCAAAAAGTTCAAATTTACTTTCATACCACCACACCACTTTTTCCCAATGGGCTGGGGGTTTATTTACATGTTGTTTTGCAAATGCAAGCCAGCCTCCTTAATCCTTCTTTTAATTGTTTTAATAGAAACGTTTATATTGACACTTTCCCTTACTTGGCGAGCACTTGCACTAGGATTTTTTCTCACTTCCCGCACAATTCGAGCATCGTCTCTTGGTGTGAATTTTCTTTTTCCCCCTCGACCCGCGATATTTTCAGTACTATTAGTGGCTTCAAATTTTTTACAAATACGAACAACAGCGTTTTTTGATACTTTACACATTTTTGCTAATTGTCCGTAACTTATACCAACTTTTCGGTCTTCGACAATACGTTTTCGAATTTCCAAAGCGATTTCTTTTCTGGGAGCCATGAGAAATTTTTAGTTTAAAAACGAACTTTCTTAGGACATTTCACTATTAATTATTAACTCAATAAAAATGCCGTTCTTCAGATTAATCCGCAAATATTGTGTGCACGCTAGAATAGTTCTGATGAAACTAAAGCTGCATTGTTGTACCCATAATTTTGTACAACTAGAAACATTATAAAATAAACAAAACAAACCCCACCATTAAGGGATTATTAATTTATGAAATAATACCGAATAAATGTAATTGGCCCAGTTTTAAGACGTTGTTGTCGATTTATGAATGCTGCAGGTATAAAGGGATAAACGTTTGCGGGAAATAACCAGTAATATAAATGTCGTACCCACAATTTCGTCCCCGACTGTAGTTCGATTGCTTAACATCTGGACTCTTATTGGTTCAGTTATGGATTGATCTTTTCAATCTCGATCGTGTGTTCAACAAAATTCATTCGCCCACTTTTAAAACTTGGGATGTTGATCTATTTAGACCTCGGTGAGAGTAATGATGAAATTGTTTCATTGGTTACGACTGCAAAAAACGGGTTTTTAAGGGCACTACCATCCCGGAGCATTTTTTTTTATCCCGTCTGCTAGTTAAATTAAAGGGTAAAAGAAAAAGTTTTAATCTCTTTCCCCTCAGATTGTATCATACAGGCATGTTGACTGAATTCTATAAATATAAAAATATGGCAGCTAACTACTAATATTTGATATTAACACTGAGGTGCAAAGCCATTTGTCATTTTGAAGGTTATTATACGACGAAGGCGTCGGCTTCATAAAATTATCTCCTGTGAATCCAAAGTTGAAGGTGCAGACCGTCCACCATATTCATGTGTTCCCGGAAATGTTTCAAGGATAATAGCCCCGGCCTCATTTACTGGGGCGTAAGTTCTGCGTCACAGACAAACTGGTGTCTCGGTTCTGCCAACGAAAATCAATAGTCGTGGTCGACTTTTATCTCACGTACACGCGAGAAGAAGACTTGCCCCATGAATTAAATTCGCCTGATAATCCGCGGCTCGATTTCGACGATGCCGAACGGAAATTCAACGCCGGCAGAGCGCTAATGTTGCCGAATAATTATCTCATTTGTATGACTTCCGCTGGGACCGGATAACTTTCGTGTTTTAAATGGTTTTCAGCTTTTTTTTTGTATTTCATAAATTCAAGCCGTTGAATAATAAATTTCGATGCCACGAAGGCAGGCAGACGACGGCAACGTGCCCTAACAGTTTCGTGTCGTAAGGGGAAAAACGAGTTAGTAGGAACAATTAAGGAAAAGTTAATGCTTTTAATCTAATAACTTAAAAGCGGATGCGTTTTTTCTTCTTCCTTTGAATTAATTAAGGCTTGAGCAAGGATTCGTGATGTTGAAATTACCATTTTTATGTGGTTAATAGATTGTGAATTTACATTTTTTATACGTTCACATTAACTTTATCGTTTTAAGTGTATTGATTTATATTTTTTTAATTTTTCCTTTCCGAGACAATCTTTAAAGCAAATTCACATTATTTATTGTGTTGCCTATTTATTGTTTTAAAGGATGAATCACTAATCATCAATGAGTTTAAGAGAACCACGCTAATTCTTATACAAGGTCTCCCACAATATAACTACGGCAGCTTAAGGGTGCGTTTCTTAGGTCATTCTAAATCAAGAGTTCCTGTTTTTTACGTCTAATCTAAGGTCTAACTATTGCGCAACGTGACAACCTTATATCGAACAAATAATTAACTATGGGGTAAATTGGATAGGCCAGGCCGATTCTGAAAACTCATCCGACCTACAACGATAAATTCTAGATTCAGGTCCGAGGAGGTACGGTGGTATCGGAAAGTTTTAAGACGAAATGAAATACCCCTGGCCGTACGAATATCCGTGCTTTGCAATTATGAACCTTAACAACATTTAGCCAGCTGACCTGCTTTTATGGTACGGCCGGCGGCAAGCCTAATAAATAAATATTGGTTACGGTTTCCGGTAATAATAACAGGTATCGTTGATCCTATGACAATATACATACAATGGAATAATTATCTCTTTCGGTAGTATGTGTTCTGCGTTCCATTTCACAACGAAATTAAACAAAACTTTCCGACATAAGAAATTGTTCAATACTAAAAGATAATTAGTTCGCAGCTTCTTATACACAGAGAAAAATCAATAGCAAAAAGTAACACAAATTGTAGTCTGAATAAAGACAGAAACAAATTGTAACAAATATTAACACAGTTGTAGTAAATATTAGGACAAATGTAGTAAATAGTCCGACAATTATGCGAATATTTACTACAATTTGTTTCCGTCTTCATTCTAACTACAATTTGTGTTACTTTTTACTAATGATTTTACTCTGTGTACCTACACACTAAATTGGGATAATACACGGTATTACCGGAAATTTTCCAGAATACCAACATTTTACAAATGTAATAGGATGGAGAGGTATAAAATCATTCCTGCGTAAGATACTTAAACAGGATTAAATATTAGGGACAATATCCTACTTAGTATTAACTTTCATTTTCTTATAAGATGCTTAAATTCCTCAATTTGTATTTAAATTCCCGGTTTCATGAACAGAAATTTGCATCACTTTTAAGAATATTCTTTATCATACGTTTTCATGAATTAATTAATATAACAGTAAGGTCCGATTTCATAATAGGATTTTAATTTTAAAGTTATTTTAACCTAAAAAAATACATTTGTTTCCCCATTCTTAAATTGACTTAACGCTTCCTTAAAGTCTGATTATGAAAACGGCCATAAGTCCAATCAAAAATTAATGTGTCATTAAAAATACTTTGTTACTCATTCGATTTATACAGAAAAAATAGGATAATAAAATAATTTTGGTTTATTTAACTCGTTTTGTTTGACTCTGTATAATAGTTTGATCTAAATTAGCGTTGGAAATTTTTAATTGCAACACATGAAACATAAAAAGTATTTTCCTTTTCTGATCACTTCGTTTATTTATTATTCAACAATAACACGTTCAAACTTAAATTTAAATTTAAATACATTCCGAACTTATGGCAGTTTAAAACATTTTGATTTAATATCTTTCAATTTTGTTAACAATTTAAATATGAAAATCTAAATTGAATCATAAAAAAAACAGAATATAACAAAACCCGGGTAGGTATTATTTTTATTAACATTAAACTAAAAACAATTAACAAACTAAACATGACTTCACAAAATATAACTATATACCTGAATTAATTTTCTTAATAATTACTGTCATAATACATTACAAATTACGCAGTTCTCATTTTAGTTTATTTAACTCGTTTTGTTTGACTCTCTATAATAGATTGATCTAAATTAGCGTTGGAAATTTTTAATCGCAACACATAAAAAGTATTTTCCTTTTCTGATCACTTCGTTTATTTATTATTCAACAACAATAACATGTACAAACTTAAATTTAATTACATTCCGAACTTATGGCAGTTTAAAACAAAAAAAATCTAAATTGAATCATAAAAAAGAGAATATAACAAAACCCGGGTAGGTATTATTTTTATTAACATTAAACTAAAAACAATTAACAAACTAAATATGACTTCACAAAATATAACTATATATCTGAATTAATTTTATTAATAATTACTGTCATAATACATTACAAATTATGCAGTTCTCATTACCTGGAATTTCCTTATTCAATGCTTAACAGATTACCTGTTCTCGTGAATGAATTTTATGACCCTGCTCAACCCTTGGTCAAGAGAGAGAGAGAGAGAAATGGGTAGGGAAAGGTTCTAAATTCAGACGGGCTATTTCAATAAGGCTCAAATTCCAACCGATTTACTGCTTTTCGTCTTAAAACTTTTCGACAGTAGTGTACCAGGATGTATCTTTCCTTGTAAAGTTATTAAGGTCGTATGTCCTGGCAGCGAAAACCTTGATCTCAATCATCTACAAGAACAGAGACAGATAGGAGAACCTCCGTCGATCTAGACCAGGCGTAGGCATTGTACGGGGGCATGAGACATGACGAGATACATCCCCTTTCTTCACAATTTTAGTTGCGCTAATAAAACTGCCAATGACACACGCAACTTTCTTATAACTTCTTATTTGTTATGGATTCATTTTTATTGTCGAATATTACGACCTCGCTCTTTTCGAGTTTAAATGGCCATGTTTAATGTAGGCGAATCCATGACCCACGGGTCACAGAGTGACCCCTTAGATAATTTAGTGCATAGATTCTCGAAGTGGGCGATAGCATCCACCAGTGGGCGCTGAAGCGTTCTAGGGGGGCGTTAGCAAGTTCACGGGGAATTGGGTGGCGAAGTTAATAAATTTTGAAATCGGAAAATCACTGAAAAGTTAAGTTCTGCATTATTGATGGAATGGGGGGCGTTAAGGAATTTTTGTCTTGCAAGGTGGGCGGCGACCGCAAAAAGTTTCAGAACCTATGATTTAGTATGACTCTTTCAAAATTGGATATATTTTTGAATGATTTAAATAACGAAACAATGAAGTACTTGCCATGTTTACTAACACATTTTCAAACGGCATCTAGTTTTGAAAATGGCGACGGTATTAATGCAAAAGCAATTAATGATTATTTGTCAATTATGAAAGAAATGAAAGAAGCTTTCAAGCACGATTTGATCAATTTGATAAATTGGACGCTACTTTACAATGTATTGTCTCCACTCATAACATCGATTTTTTTTTACCTGGTTAAGGCCCAGTTTTTCCATCTCAGTTTAACTTTAAGCTCCGCTTTATTCCCATGGTAACAATCGTAAGGACAATTGTTTCCATAGGAATAAAACGGAGTTTAAAGTTAAACCCCAGTTGAAACACTGGCCCTAAGTATAAATACTTTAGAAATGGAATTAATAAAATTAGAAATAGTTTTGTGTGGAGAAGAAAGGTTTATCTGCGAAAATAGAAGAATTACTTTTCGACAACTGAAGGAGGAAAAAACTGAAAATCGTATCCTCCAGGAATGTGATTCCTTACCCGAATCATTTCTTTCCATGAAAAAAGAAATGCATTTGCATATTTAGAATGTTCTGCTCGACATGTTTTTGTGAACAATTATTTTCTTCCATGAATTATATAAAATCATCTAACAGAAATAAACTTGGAGAAGAAATGATTGCTGTTTGTGTTAAATTAAGATCAATAAATTATAGTCTTGATATAGAAAAAATGACATCAGAAAAACAACAAATTTCTCACTAGTGAAAAACAATTGAAATCTGTATCATAATTAAGTATAATATAGCAAAATTATAGGAAAAAAATTATATATTTTTCATGTACTTGGCTAATTTTTACAAAATTTTGAATTCAAAGTTGACCCATTGGTAAGAAAAGGTTCGCCATCCTTGATCTAGACCGAAATATTCAAGGTCAAGATTGAAGATTCCAAAATCGGCCTAGTTAACTAAAGTTATTAATACTGGAGAAGGCATATTCCTGACCTTGATCTTCTGATCTACAAGGTCTGGTATCAGTTTTAGAAGCTCTTCCTTTTAAGGTTGGAGGTTCCGGAATCGAAATGTCCCTGATCTTCAACTTCTGTGAGATCAGAGGTCGATTCTGAAACCTCCTTCGACCTAAACCCAAATATACAAGATCAAAGTTGGTGGAGGTTCCAGAATCGGCCTAGCCTTATGAAGTTATTAAGACTTTCTACATCCAAAATTTTGTGGATTAAATCCTTCCGAAACTTCAAATGTTTTGAGCGGTTAGAGTTTGAAGAAAATCAAGATTTTAATTTTGACATTGTTCCTTCTGTTACCGTTTTTGACCGAAGAAAAGAGTTTCATTGTTAATTTAAAATGATTTGATGATTTTAGCCTATTAAAGAAAAACTTCTTAGAAGGAAATCTAGTGAATACTAAATGAATACTTAGCAGAATTGCCTGAACAGTGGGGTATATTTTTCAGTATCTGTCTAGTATCAGTATCATGGCCTACTGATATAAGATTAGCTAACGCTAATTATGGTCGTTCCATTTGCATTTCGAAAAGATTTTGACGAACAGATGTTGGTGTAACCATCAACCTAGTTGTATAACCGAGTACATCAATAAGCTCCGCTTATATGGTCGTTTCGATCACCATTTTCTCATTGTTAAATTTGTTTCGAAAATGTTAGATTCGTACCGTGAAAAATGCTTTTTCTGTTATTCAGTGGGGTGTCAAAAGTATCAAAAGTAATCATTCTTGAAACTGTGCGTATAGGAACGTTTCCTTTATCGATTGTAGCTATCAACTGATAACTATCTATTGGTCTATCGATTGAAGCTACATACGGTCGTAAGACATTTTTTAACTCAAAATAACCTCAGTAACATAGTTTTAAGCTATATTTTTTTAAGCCGCAAAACACTCTATATGATATTGATTTTTGGGCTTCCCTCAAATTCAGATTATTCTGTTACGCTTTTGACGGACCGTTGTTGTTTCTTTTCTATTGATTTTCCTTTTTCAATTATTTATAAAGAATGGTAACAGATATTTCAACGTCATCACGTATGTTAGTATCTCTGAATAAACAATAAACACGTCGCGTATTGGAATTATTAATTTCCTTTAGGAATTTTCTAGTATGTCGCATTATAACGAAATTTTGAGCAAACCGGAAGGTGAATCTAGAATGAAAGTCTGATCTTTCAACCTCCCACTTTCACATAAAGTTATCCATCAGGTAATTTCCTTGTATCAACAATAGTACCATCTGCTGGATAAATCTGTCAAGAGGTGGAAAGATCAGGCCTAAATTAATCAGAAAGTTAATTAAGAACTGACTTTTGTGTTTACATGCTTTGAAATAAAGCTGGATGGTCAAGGAGCGTTGAACGCGTCAAAATGTCAGGCATACTGTACTCCCATTGGTTAGTGCTCATCATGGGTAACGAGCACTAAATAATGGCTCCATAACACCCCCAATGCATTGATGCACTCAAGGCTCCATGCAAATCCAGCTCTAATATCATTATTTCTTTAGTAGCATCAATCACCTTATTATAAATTTATATAAAATATCTGATTTTTTACCATTTCTATCCTCACTTATTTTGTTAGTGTTCAATTCAACACATCATGCTATTTTTACGGTGGGTTTCCCAAACAATTGTTAATCAGCGATTAATTTAATTCTCTGATTAAGGAACGTCCTCGGACGAAGTTAACAATAGATTTGAAACAACCAATTATATTGCTTCATCCATCCAATCACAGACCTTAATCATGCTGTTAAAAGAATCAGTGATTAAATAATTTTTGTGAAAGTGGGGGTTATGTACTAATCAAGCAAGTTTAAGTCTACAAGAACAAATATTTATCTTAATTTTTTATAATCTGACGATTCATGATTGATGTAGGTAGGAATATAAAATTGCATGTTGGTATACCGCAAAGCCATGTTACTTTTCTTATATTCCCACGTATATAGTCAAAGACATACTATAAAACGTAGAAAGCTATTACTCGTCAATATTCATGCACGACATTAAAATTAAATTTGTGATTAAGTACGTTGATGACGTCCTAAAATTTATAGGAAACGATTTGAAAATTGACGTGACTATTAAATTTTATTCCGACCATTTCTTATATCGCTTTCAATTGGCATACACTATGTGCACTGAGCGTATCTTCATCTCGTTTTAACCTCATGGAATAAAACGAGATGAAGTACCAATCGAAAGCGTTGTTACTTTAGTTGTATTGGTGCACAGGTTATGTGTGGGACATTTTGATAGTTTATCTATTAAAATAAGTAAAAATATATTTATAGTTACTGCTAATTAATGAAGGCTAATTCTTTCATCAAGACGCTTTGCTTCAATAGATAAATTTACAATTTGGAGTCGCATTTTTTAAAATTTGATTATGTATTTAATAGCATAATGTAGTAAATACATCTACAATAAACTACAGCATTTCTAAAATCTGCTTCTTAATGGTTTAGTAGAGTAATAAAAAAACTACGAAGACTGAAATTCTTTACAAAAAGAGTGCTTTTTTTAAAATAATCAAATTAAAAAAGGAAATCTGTAAATCTGCAGAAAAATAAGAAGTGTTTTATATTGCCTGTAGTTGTAGTTTGCTAATTTTATACTTACGTACACTTTTGTTTTAACTGAAAAAAAATGCATTTTAAATACATAATTTTCTTTCTGTTATTTTTTTTAAACATTTTAAAATGTTTCTGATGAGGTAAATATGAACCAGTGCCATTTTAGGGAGTCGTGAATACTACGTACGAATCTAAAGTCCGGTTCTGCGTAACTACAACCTTTCTAAAATTTATTTTAATAATTGAAAGTAATAAAAATTACGATATTGGAGTTTATGAATGAAATTCGTTGATAAACTTCGATTATTTTACTAAAGCATTAAAAAAAAAACTGGGTGGTGTAGGCCTGGTTTGAAAGAACATAGGTGGATAAACAGTTGCTTGATCGATTATCCTTAAAAATAGGATATTAAAACGATAGTGTATGGGGGAAATGTTCTAAGTTAATTTTTCTTATAACTTAAAAAAGTTATGATTAGGTTTGTTATGGCAACACCAGCGGTTCACTACAAATAACTAAAACCACCTGTAAATGTCACTTACTTTCCTATGGAGGACACTATACCTAATATTATCCAAGTTCATTCAGGTGTTCCTTTGTTATAGGAAAAGTTAACTTTTTCTTCATTTTAGATGCAACTTCAATGAAAAAATAGTAAATGAAAGCAAATAAAAACAAAAATGTAATTTATTTATGTTATTTCAATAATCTAATACATGAATACTTTATTTACAAATAAATAATACTCCTACTTATTTTTTGAAGGATTCTCTGGAACTGTTTGAGAGTATACTGATTTTAATTGAAGAGTAGGTTTTAACAGTGCCGACGAAATTTAGTTCTGTACATACCGGTCGTTGTTTTAAAGTTAAATCGTAGAAAACACAACACGGAGAAAAATAACAGGCACGTAAAAGAAATAGAGCTCCTTTATATGCTCTAGCCTACTGTGAATTCGTGACGTTGTCCACTTCACAGTGATGTACTGCGATGCTCAACTTAAATAATACTCCTGCATATGAACCACACCCTTAAGAACATTCAGCGTAAGGGCTACGAAATTGTGAAATGGTATCATTTATGGTGAGCATCACTGTACGTTCCTGGCCAAAGAAAAGGTGAATACTTTTTTAACATAAATTTAATAATGCTAAGAATTTTGCTGGATGGCTGTAATTATACGTTGTTCACAAATTAAAAGACCACCACCTGTTGTATTACGTTGGTATAAAACATAAGTCCCCTATAAAACACTATCAAAATACTAAGTTGGCAAGGTACTTGAAGTTTCATGTCAAAGTAATTTGTCAAATCAATTTTACTGTTAGATTATTTACGTTTAAATTGATTTTAAACAAGCCATTTCAATTAATTACAGGTTCTGTTATAAAATTGCTCTCAAACGGTAAGGTAAAAATCATAAATCTATCATAATTATTAAATTTAGAATCAGGAATCTATTCAAAAAAACGTATAACCTTATCGTTTATTTCAAACACTTGCCAATTTTGTTACCAAATTTTTAAGTAGGACACTGTTGCCGGTTGTATTTTTCACAAGGCAGTGGTCTTTTATTTTGTGAACAAATTATATGAACTGAACTGACACTTACGGATGACATAATAATTAATCAAAGTCAGTCGTTGTTTATTTCTGAAAAATATCGGCTGGTATGTATTAACCATACACATCAGTTAAAAATGAAAAATGAATTTATTTTTAAAATATTTAAATCGTTTGCCATCTGTGAGTAACTGTTCATAAAATTACAACCACCTAGCAAATTTTTTTTTAATATTGTTGATTTTACGTCAAAAAAGTATCCAGGTTTTTTTTTGTCACGACAGTAATGCTATGCCGTTCGTACTTTCTAAATTTCAACATTCAATCACCTGCGGTGTTTGTTCTGATTGAATGTATAATATGATCTGTTTGATTCAACAAGCGGTATATTTCATGGACGCACTTTTTGACTGCACACCAAAATGAGTCATGCAAAATAAGCAGATTATTTTGCCTTGGCAAAAACAATGTCGTCATGAATGAGATGGTGTTTAATAACTGCTTGTCATCTAGATAAAGTCATGGCAATAAATATCATATATTATAACAACATTTAATTATATCACTTCCCTGTACAAATCAAAACGTTTATATTTATATAGAGTGAGTTTTTTCTTATGATATTTTTTAGCACGAGGATCTCGAAAACTAAACAGGTATGGGCTCGGTTTCTTCACCTACGGATAAATTTATCTGACAGGTAGTATCCTCGGAAACTATTATCGATACAATGGTTTCCAAGGATAATACCTGGCAAATAAATTTATTATGCCCGATTTCTTCACCTCCTGATAAATTTATTTGCCAGGTATTATCCTTGGAAACCATTGTATCGATAATAGTTTCCGAGGATACTACCTCGCAGATAAATTTATCCGTAGGTGAAGAAATCGGACATTAGAGAGGTAGATACAGTCGGGGACAAAATTGTGGGTACGGAAAAAAGTTCTATCGTATTTGAAAAAGTTATATACACAGAATTAAAATATAAACAAAAATAATCAACTGAACAGTTTATTGACAACTAAATATAATATTCTAGCAAAAAAGTGAAAAGATAAACGAAAAAAGAAGTACTTTATTATAATAACTTAATAATTTCTGAAAAAAGAGGTGGACAAAATTTACAATTTTTTTTTTTAAATTTGTATTAGATAAATTTCACTAGAATTAATATTTAGTATGACCCCCGTTGGCTGCAATGACTGCTGTAAGTCGCCGTGGTATGCTGTCAATTAAATTTGTTATTATTTCTGCTGGAATTTCATCTCAAGCAGCGATCAGTTTGTTAAAGTAAGATGTGGAATTTGTTACTTCTTCTCATGAAATTTTGCCGTCTAAATAAGCCCACAAGTGTTCAATTGGGTTTAGATTCGGACTTTGAGGCGGCCACTGAAGAACTTCAATGTCATTTTCTAGGAAATAATTCTTAGCAATTCGCGAAGTATGCTTGGGATCGTTATCCTGTTGAAAAATAAAGTTGTCAAGGTCCATCTTTTCGAGCGAAGGATACAAATGTTCTTCCAAAATTTGTACGTATGATATTCCTGTCATCGTACCTTCTATTCTAGTTAAATTGGCTACACCGCTTTTACTAAAACAACGCCATACAAGAACATTGCAGCCTCCATGTTTAACTGTAGCTTCTACCATTTTAGAACTTAAGGCTTCTCCTGTTCGCCTCCATACTCTACTTCTTCGTTTTGATCCAAAAAGTTCAAATTTACTTTCATCAGACCACACCACTTTTTCCCAATAGGCCGGGGGTTTATTTACATGTTGTTTTGCAAATGCTAATCGTTTTTTCTTATTTCGTTCACTAATGAATGGCTTCTTTCTTTTTAAAAAACTTTGAAGGCCAGCCTCCTTAATCCTTCTTTTAATTGTTTTAGTAGAAACGTTTATATTGACACTTTCCCTCACTTGGCGAGCACTTGCACTAGGATTTTTTCTCACTTCCCGCACAATTCGGGCATCGTCTCTTGGTGTGGATTTTCTTTTTCGCCCTCTATCCGCGATATTTTCAGTACTATTAGTGACTTCAATTTTTTTACAAATACGAACAACAGCGTTTTTTCTTATTTATACTTTTTTGCTAATTGTCCGTAACATATACCCATTTTTCAGTCTTCGACAATACGTTTTCGAATTTCCAAAGCGATTTTTTTTCTGGGAGCCATGAGAAATTTTTTGTTTAAAAACGAACTTTCTTTCTTAGGATATTTCACTATTAATTATTAACTCAATAAAAATGCCGGTTTTCAGATTAATCCACTAATATTGTGTGCACGCTAGAATAGTTCTGATAAAACTAAAGCTGCATCGTTGTACCCGTTGTAACATTAAGGGATTATTCATTTATGAAATAATACCCAACAAATGTTATTTGCACAGTTTTTAAGACGCTGTTGTCGATTTATGAATGCTGCAGGTATAAAGGGATAAAGTTTGCGGGAAGTAACCAACAATATAAACGTCGTATCCACAATTTCGTCCTCAACTGTACGTAAGTTAAATTGGGAAAGATTTGCAGTTTTAGGAATCCAGTTTCTTAAGACATTTCGAAATTTCGTTAAGCGTATGGTTCGGTCAGGTATGCTTGACTTGAAAAAGTTTTGTAGATAATTAATTATGTTCAAATAATATCGCCCAACTAAGTTTTTAGTGTAAACTCCTATGTTGGGGTTATGACATAAACATCAGTTTTGTTTAATGAAAATAATTTGGGATACCCTGTATATACCTGGTTTGTGAATCATAATCCAATAAACCAATTTATATTTGTGACACTGCCCAGGGGTGGGTGTAAGAGCCAAACGGGCTCTAAAAGAAAGAAATTACTATAATTATGTAAGAAAATACCTATCCACCCTCTCACTTCTCTGGTGGGGGTTGCACAATACCCCTGGCGTTCCACATTTAATTTATTTGACATTGATTGAGATTATTTCTTTTTTTAATTTTAATATGTGTTTAAGAACGTGACGATATAACACTTTACACTAAATTGAACATTAACTGAAATTTCGAAATACTAAAAGAAAGTATATTTGTAAATAAATAACCAACTAAAATAGTTGAAACACCTCACTAAGTAATAATGACAGACCAATGAACTTTTATTTGCAACATAAATAAAGCAAATTCCATTGCTTTTTCCCGTCTCTCGTCGTTTTTAATAAAAATATGGGCGTTATTGCAAATCGTCGTCGGTTTCTTATGGTTTCATTTGCACTTCGTTTCATATCATAGATCTTGCATGTACAAAGTGCCGCGTTTGGTTTAAATAAATTTAAAAAAATACAGAAAAAAATGCGCAAGTCATCCATCAAGGGAAGCATAATATCGTGTAATTGCGTTTGCAGAGAACAGGATCGTCCTTCATGTAATTTAATTGTAATAGAATTTTTTGCAGTTGCAGCTAAAATTGAACTCGTCAATAAAATTTTAAATTTCTAAATATTATTGGTACAGTTGTGATCCTTGAAAACTGATTCTAAAACTGAATTATCTAAATGTCACTCAAATTACCTACTCCATTGCAGCAAAAATCAAAATTTTAATTTAATAGATGATATTTTACTGTTGTAAAAATAAACGCGACTGTGAATCTTGTTATTAATTTGTTATCGAAATGATTACGAAATTTCAAACTTTTGACGATTATGTCAATTATCAGTGTACCAGTTTCCATGGAACGCAATTGAACATTAGAATAAATTAAACCATACTTGAATTCACAACAGCTGTGAATTAATCTTTTTTATGTAATACTCATATTTTATAAAAATTATAATAAAATAAGAATAAGTAAAGCTTTTAGATAGACATTTAGAAAGATATCATTTGTTATTTTAAGTTTCGGACTTCAAAAGCGTTTTACTAAATTAAACAAACAATTTAGTCGAACGTGATTAATTCTTGGAACTTTTCAACTAAAAGTTTCACAACGTATATGCAAAATGTGTCAAAGAACGTGTGTAAATAGTTTTTGTTATGTCTACGGAAAGTTTATTCTTGAATTATAACCGAAGCTGTGAAATACGCATATCTTCATTACGTCGGAATTTCATTAACACATGCCAAGTTTAAGGCGTATATTTTCGTAGGTATACAATTATAAAACAAGAATTCGAACACTGTTTATTTGACATTAAAAACGAGGTCGGAAATTCTTTTAAAAAGAGGGTGCTTTTTTTAAAAATAATCAGATTGAAAAGGAAATGAGTAAACATTTCAAAAAAAATGCTTTGTCATTGCGTATTATAGTAATTTCCAAATTCTGTACAGGCATACACTGCTACATAAAAAGTTTTGGTTTGCAGTGAAACTCTCGATCTACATTTCTGGTGATAAAGCCCCAAAGAGGGCTAAAACAGCTGTACAGAAGATGCTCAAGTGATGCACTGCAATCAAAAACGATTTGAAACAATTTTTTAACAGTCTTATAAGATGATTTTTTGTCTTACTAAAGAGAAAGCAAAAGTAAAAACAAGGACTACAACTTTATGTACATGCCAAGAAAAATCCATTTAAACAATATTTGTTATTTATTGAAATGTATTGTAGACTGTGGTTTCTAGTACAATGAAATTGGATTGAACCTCCTAACCACAAACTTTTTGTGTTATTTGTTATTCTTTAATAAACAAAAAACAATTAGCAAGAAAGTTTCTTTCATGACAGCAACTGTCATACAAATTATGGCAGTACCGTTAATACTTTCATGGACGTACTATCTTTCGGAAGTGAGTGTGAGAAGCCCCGATATGAGAGTTTATGATAAATAAGATTGTTGCGAAAGTATCGATATTAGTATAAGTTAGCCAAACATAAAAATAATCAAAAAGGAAATAAAAATACGCGAGTATTTGTTTCTTGTTTTTAAATTCTGTAGAACCTTTTTCCCTCCAAAACATGGAAGTCTTTGAGATATTCTTTTAAAGCCTTGGAAGATATGAAACGGTTACGCCAAACTAAATCATAAACGCAACATTCTATGTTTGAAATAATTATTCAGTAAGATGAAACGCCAATGTTGTCAATGTTTTACGCGAGATTCAGTGCAATTAACTCTGTTATAAAAATTAAAGCTCCTTGGTGAACAATGCAAATTCTAATACGACAGTTGATGCAAGTTCTAGTGTTCGAATAATAAAATATGAGGATTCAATTAAAAAAAATTTGTTTGATGTGTAATCTAATAAAGAAGTTCCCTGTACAGTCCAAATTATCTTAAAATTGTGAGAGTTTGCACAGCTTTTGTTAATAAAGTTTTTGGTTAAAGTGTACAGGGTTAGTTTTTATAACGAGAACCCCCCTTATCATTTTATTGACTAACGAATACAAAAAACTAAAAAAAATGGTGTGATATGGATTTTTTTGTAGATTTTACTTATAATGACAGTTTTGCAACAGCGTTTTATACAGTGTGTCCCCGTGTTGAGTTTACAAGAGGGAGGAAAAGTCAATTTTTAATTTTACAAAAAAGAAATATCAGGGGCAAAATTTTTCTTTGCTTGATTTATGACGAAGATATTCATAATTAAAACTTCTTAACACAGGATTTTGAAACCGAAATATCAGAAAAAAGAAATAAAATCAACAGCTCTATTTCTTAATTCTATTTATATTCGATTATATGTAGCTAAAATAATTTAATTTCAGTTATGGGTATACTGTATGTTTTATGCCTCGTCTGTAACCGTAAGAACTATGAAACTGTCTGGGCGGTTTTTGAATTAGGGTTTAATTTTAAGCTCCATTTTATTCCCTTGGAAACAATTGTTCTTGTAATTATTACCAAGGGAATAAAGCAAAGCTTAAAATACTCTGATGAAAAAAAATGTACTAAAATTAAACGATTGATGATGACTACAAAATGACCGTCGTTTATACTTAAATCACCAAAGTGACGTTTTTAAATGACCGTCATTTTACATCACTAAAGGTAAGTCACGGCCGCTGAATTCATATGCCATATACGGCCAGTCCAAAGAGCATTGAAGAATGTTTTTGTAAAAAATGAAAAGCGGGTGTCAAGTGGTTCACTTAACTCGGCCATTGTCAAGAAATTTTTGGATATGAGTAATGTCAACGTCAATACATCTTGAGATTTAAGTTGTCAAAGCAAGCGTCGGTACATCTACATTGCATTACCATGGTAACATCTAATTAAGGAGTGTTCGAGAGCGCTGTTTGACCATGGCTTGCTTTACTGGAACACATTTTTAGGCGAATTGGACTAACCGTATATGACATATCAATAGAGCTGGCCGTGGGTAAGCCATGGAAGTGTAAAATGTTGGAACGGCACCAAGAAATTGTCAATTCATCAATTGTAAAATAAATAAGTAGATTGCTGCAGTAACCTGAAACAAATGTTCTGGTTCTTATCAAACAAAAATTTGTTGTATGTGCGATATCAATCCTAAATTGATTAAAATAACTTTGCTGATACTCTAAAGCAGAGTTGGGCAAATTGTATTCATGAGTATGAGTACTGATTATGAGTAGTGTGTAATCTTACTCTTAGTATGAGTAGGGTCTATGTAATAAGTAATCATACAAAGTGAGAATAAGTAAAGTACATGTAATCAGTAATCATAAATAATGAGTAAATGTAATTAGTAATCATATAAAATGAGTATGAGCACATGTAAAAAGTAATGGCATGCTGTTTCAATTTTTCGTCTCCGATCACTTTGATGTTACTAATGCCCGGTTTTATAAAGGTGCTCGTTGACTGTCAGTTACTGAAACGGAGGTTGACATTTCAACCAACGGTTGAGAGTGGTTGGGTTTTACAAAACAATTTTGTCTTCCGGTCGATCAACCGACGGTTGAATCATTTTATTTCATGGTGGCTAACCTGATATTTGAAATCTGACCAATGAGAGCATTATTTGGTTTGAGACCACGTGTCAACAAGGTAAAACTAACCTTCATAACCTTATATTTGATAGCATGGAAAGATTTCTGGAAAAACTAGTTGCACAAATACGAGTACTCCACGGTCGAAGCGTGTAATTTAGACCGAGTGTGATGTACACTTGCTTGCAATAAAATCGCGTACACCTACAAAATCAAGTAGCCAAGTTTTTACCTATTTTTTGCTTTGTAAATAGGTATTTTGAGAATTTTGTCATGTTTCCAAACGTTCAGGTTAGGAACTGAGATTGAAATGATTACTATTTTACCTAGACGAATGATTTGTTAAATAAATATTACGCTATTTCAAATATTTGACAGTTCCATAAATATAATTTAATCGATATAGAATTGTCGATTGCTTATGTTCTGCTATTAATATATTTTTTTAACACTTTGTCATTTGATGAACTTGAGGAATCCATGTTGAATAACACTACACTTATATGACACATGCATGACACTACTCAATCTCCAGTTGACGACGCTAATCGCTACCCACTCCTATGGTTGAAGTCAACTGACAGAGAACCGTAGGTTGAGCTGCCTACCGAACATTATAAAACCAAAACCTTTCGTTGACTACGGGTTCAGTGTCAACTTCTAGTCAACCGTACTTTATAAAACCGGCACAATGCTGCTCCGCTAGATCTCGCAATTCGCAGAGTTTGTACATTTGCAAATTTGTCCGAACTGTACTGTACAGAGTGTCTCATCTTCGATGGTATTCTATAGATATTTCCGATATCTAAATATGATAAGGACACTTTTTCTTTAACTTTTAACTGGATTATGATTTCTTCATTAAATCACTTAAAAATTCGTAATAGTCCATAGGAAAACCCAACTTTGCATATTGTGAGTGCCATTTTTTCTGAGCTACAGGGAAATATTAGGTATATTCGTTTTAGATGACTTGGGTTGCCGCAAGTCACCTGCGTCAACGAAATGTGTATTCGTTTTAGATTTTCGGCATACTGTATTTGACATTGGCGTATTCATTTTAATTGCCACTGCGGCAACGCTGGTGTTGACGCAATGTGCACCTACTCCAGAGTAGGGTTTAGTTGCGTCAACACCAAAGTATTGTTTACTTAACCTTAATTTAATTATTTTTCAGTAAGGTCGGTGTTCATCACACAGAAAAATCTTTGTTTGAACACAGTTGATGCATTTATTTATTTGAATGATGCACACTTTACATTAAATCAAGCAATTTCTTGTTGATTCAAACATTTTTTACTTGAATAAAATACATAACGGTTTTTCTTTTCTCTGTGTACCAACTTGCCTGTCACAAACTATTCGTTTTAGAACAATTTCTGATGCAACCATAACTTGACTTCGATGGGCATCAGCTACTTGACGATGACGCTATTGTGGCAAACCCAGCATTTCTAAAACGAATATACCTATTATAGGTTCGCAAATACTATTGAATTTTATGTCCCCAAGGCAAAATACGATAAAAACTTACACTGCATCCGCTAGTTCTCAAATGAACTAGCTAACGTTTAAAATTATGAAGATTTACGCCAGGCCTAATCATGCGAGGGGAATATGTCGGGGTATATTCCCCTTCTACCATCGCACAGACAGTGCCGGTTCCCGCTTGACGCTCAGTCGCTTCAATTTTAACAACCAACGATATACAAAACTTATGTAGATAATATTCTTTATGGAAAATGTTGTAGTGACGAGCAATATTATATCGTTTTATGCTCAACAGTTTACCGCAAATAATACATTCTGCATTACCTGTACTGTTTATAAAACACAGATACTTAAGTTCATAATTTTGGTTCATGTTTGTATTTCACGAGAGCCACACGTTTTATAACTTCTGTTGGCACACGACCGGCTGGCAGGCTGGCTCATTCTTATTGACGTTTCATTGACGACTATGGAATAGTGGGAAATACTACAACGTGGCTCTTCTCGTATTTTATGCCCAGGCCTGATTTACACAATTCTTAATTCTCAATAATTGTTAATTAATAAAAGGAACCATAATCTATGTTAAAAATCAAACAAAAAAGCTATCATTTTTTTATATCTTTAAAAATAAAAATGTTTTTGCATTTCAAATGTTGGTAAATTTTACATTTTCCAACCGTACCACAAAACGACAAGAAACGTAGAATTTTTGATTTAACCATTTAAATTAGCATTAAAAGTTAAAACTCAATATTAGGTTCTCGGTTCTTTTCTGTTTCCATTACTCCTGAAGAAACCTGTACAATACCATCGAAAATGCGACACCTATAGACACATCTTGGACAAAACAAATAAAATCAAAATCAGAAGCTTTAGGATGCTCGAGAGATTCACCGCAATCAAAAACGATTTGCAACATTTTTTTTTTAAATAAAAACTTCCACAGTAAATTTAAGTCCGTTCACTTTAAAGCTTAGACCACGTGGTAAGCGTACAATTTACAGCATTTAGAAAAGCCTGAATATTATTAGACGTGAATAACGGATTTCTATTGGTAGTCCGTTATGTTTGTAGATAGTACAATAATAGTACATAATTTCAGATTACAAAAAAACTCAATTACTTCTACTACTCAAATACTTTGTACTCAATTTCTTTTCTACTTAAGGCTGTAAGTAAATTTGTAATCGATTACATTGTATTCATAATTTTTGAGTATTTTTATAATCAATTACGTTTGTAACGAGTGTTTAATAAAAAAAACGGTCAAGTAGTCTGTAGCAGGCTTTTGTTGTTGGGAACGCATGTCGTGATTATCGTCATTTGGATTTTAACTTTGACAAGTTGACGGTTAACCTAATCAACAAAACTCGAAAGCTACTCCTGCAATTTTTTTTTTAATATTTATACTTAATATAACTATTCGCTAATAAAGGTGTTTATTTTTAAAATGTCCTCTTTGAGTTAAAGTGAGGTTAGAAATGCAAGTGACGCTTCACGCTAGTCGTATGAAGAACCCTACGCTAGACGTTCAGAATAAATTCATGGCTATCTAGACCGTTTTTTTTTTTAATTGAACACTCGTTACTTAACCACTGTGAATAAATTTGTAATCGAGTACATTGTACTCATAATTATTGAATACTTTTGTAATCATCTACTTTTTATACTCAATTACTAAAGAGGGTGTGTTTTCTGAGGCCCGATTTTTCCATCACAGTTTAACTTTAAGCTTCGCTTTATTCCCGTGATAACAATTGTAAGGACAATTGAGGAGCGTTCGTGCAAATTCAGACATGTCCACATAAAATAGTTTTGAGAAAAGGGTGGTCGAATGATTTTCTCAGAAGGACATGCGGGGTTTTAACTGAATTAACGATGTTTAGGCTTCAGGATAAGTAGAAGATAAGTTTTGCGTGATTCTGTATGTAAAAATCGATAGAAACGGTCGAAAGCATTCTAAAACCAAATTTCTTCACAAAAGTGGACATGTTTGAATTTTCAATGAACGCGCGCCTCAATTGTTTCCATAGGAATAAAACGGAGCTTAACCCTTTCGAGACGGTATTCAGTATTAGTAAGGTACATACGTGTACCAGGAGTCTCGAAAGGGTTAGTTATACTATGATTGAAAAACTAACCCTTAAAGTTAATTCGTAGTACCTGTAATATGAAAGGCGTGGTATTCTAGTGAAAGGGTAGTTGAAAATTGTAGAAAATCGATTTTCTGTGGGAAGCTTCAGTTTTGTAGAAGTATGAAAGACATTCTCTTTAATTGTACATATAATTCTAATTTAATTCCTCATTGATTTCATGATTATATTGATTAATGATTTTGGCGAAGCTGTTGTGGATGTACATTTTTCAAATTTAGTTGTAAATAGCAATTATGTACTGAAGTGATGATAAGAATGTGTTGTTAATGGTGGGTTATCATCCCCTTGTGTACTATGTGGATGGAGTTTGAAACGGTGTAAATTTGATAGTTTGTGTTTTGTCTCCGTATCCTGTTGAGTTGTCGTATATCCGGCAGACGCAGTCGAGACGCGGCGCTAAAAAGTTGCTGCGCACATCTACTTCCGGTTGCATGTCCGTAGCTGCGCCGTGGCCTGCCCCAACCCCGACGTCTAGACACGTCACCGCTACTACCCGACCTGTGCAGTTCGCAGTTGTAGTTTCACCACCGCCTGTCCGATGTTTTCATTCATGTGTGCGCGATTCTGCTGCCGTACGCCACTTCCAAAATCGAATTCTGCTGCACAATTTTGTAATTACGACCGTCACGAATAGGTTTCCAGCAAGAACGTATCCGCGGATATTTTTAGTCCGCCTCAAAATTCGGTCTGCGTAGTCTAGACGGATTCAAGGACGACCTTCTCGGCTATGTACTTGTTAAATTCTGATGCGTACAAGTTGAAATATTATTTGTGTTTGGCATTTATCTTTTCCCGTTAATAGAAAAGTGCTGCGAGCTACCGTGCACCTAATCGTTAACAGGTATAACTTAACTATTAATCAATCCGTTTTAAATATTTAATAGCAATATTTTATTACTAGGCGGCTAGTTATACGATTAGGCTTTGTGTAATCAATCAGCTGCCTCCGAGCTAAAAATAAATGTGACCTTAAAAGGAAGTGATTATTTCGATGTCACACTTGTAGTACTTACTCGTTAATAATAATTTAATAACCGTCTTAACGGCGTTTCGGGATAACGAAAAGTCGCCTCGATAAACAGTTATGACAAGTTTTATCTAAACTTATAATTACAATGCAGGTGTTCACCAAATGAATCTTAATCTTATAAAAAGGAAGAACTAAAACAAATGTTTATTTTTTTTTTAATAGCCCAAGATAGAAAACATGCAATTTAAATAATACTCCATGTTTTTATTTAACGACGCGGCAGTTGGCACAAAGTGCATTACATACTTAAAAAATCAATATTCATAACGACAAATGAAACAATATTTCTAATGCTAATGTGATATGAATTACGTATTTACGTGCAATATTTAATGAAATATCGTTACCAGTTGGTTCTTGGTGATCCAGGTCTCTCAGAACGGTAACATTCAAGAATTTTTTAATATTTTTTATATTTGGACGTTAGTTCTTTGGTGGTTAGGTCTCTGTTAATAGATAATTGTGTAAAATGTTGAGAAATTATCAGGGTACTATCAAAATTTTTATGTCCACCCAATAAAAACGTTATTTATTTTATTTTTTTTTTTTAATAATAATCTCATGGATTATTTTCTAACAGTAAAGTTTTAAAATAGACGCAATTATAAATAATAATACTGCTCGTTTCCACTTCTTATTCTCTACCGTTCTGTTTAACATTTAACGATTTTATGACCAAAATACATCACTCAATTAAAACAAAAATCGAGTTTTACAGTAAAAAGAAATTAAAAGATTTTTTGAATGCAATGTTTAATGAAATAGTTTGACCTTTTATTATGCATTAGGTTCACCTTTAATTTGTTCTATTATTTCTTGAGGCCTTCATTATTGGAAATACCCTACCTAAAAAAAAAGAAATTGGATATTTCATAAAACCATTATAAATTTTAAGAGAAATGATTTAATATAAATGTTTCAGTTTGTCCAAATCAATTTAAAACACAACAATGTGTTGATGATACTTGCTTACAAATAATTAAAACTAAAAGGCCCTGAAACTGAAAAATTTCAAAACTAAAGACGCTGAAACTGCAAATCATTTTATGAAATACACCTTATTTATTTATTTATTTTTATAGTAATGTAGATAAATTGAAATTTGCACTCTCCATAGATATTTTTTCAAAATAAAATTTTATTCCTGAATAATTATTTTGAAGCAGAAAGAACATTTATGTGCCTGACACACCCAATACTTTATACAGGATCTTCATAATTGTTCGCACCCCACGTGATCAAATTTTGCCTGTTGACACAACAACGGTTCGCAGAACTGCAGTAATTAATTTTTTTTATAGCGTTTTATAACCTTTTGGTTGTTGTATGTATTGGCCCTTGCCGTTATTTTAAATTTTACAGATTCGGATCCCCATCTCCATATTTGTGCTTTAATTTATTAAAGAAGAACAAATTCCAAACGGATTGATTTTTTTTATCTTGTTATAAAAAAAGAAACATTTTTAACCACTAAATTTAAATAAAAGAAAACAAACGCATAAAGAAAAAGAGATTTTAAATAAAATAATTTTTGTAATTTAAAAATTATCCTACGAGGTGTTCCAATTAAAAAGTTACCTCTCTAGTTTTTCATTTTACAAAAAAAATATTGCAGATGTAAATTAACATCCGGCGCATAATTTAAAATTAGTTTGAGTACGTGGTTGTTCCACTTTAAGTTTAGGCATTATGTCATTTCGTTATGTTAACACCCTACATATCTGTATTTACAATGTTTACATTTAAATTCTGAACTGAATTTAAAACTTTTTTTATTCATTAAAAAAATGATTTCAATAAGTGCACCAGTAGTGATGTGGTTAATCTGACCGTGTAGACTTTTATTTGTTTAATTAAGGCGAAAATGAGTTACTCAAATATTATTGCGCCAAAAAAAAAAAACAATAGAAAAATGTTATTTATTTAACTACTAGCTTCGATCAAACTGGCTGATATCGTCATGGTAATGGAGGTAAGTTCGTTAAAACTAATGCTTAGAAAAAAAAATATAATTAACCATGAGTTTCATGAAATTTTTATGACTTTCATTTACACCACATGATTAATTATATTTTCGTTTCCAATGGTTACATTTTACTAACGTATCTACCGTTATCAGCAATCTGATGAAGATCACAATTTGAACGAAACCAGTAGTTAAATGAACGATGAAAATGAGAAGACAATATAAACGGAACGATTGAAAATTTGCATGGCACTAATACTTCTTAGGACCCAGCGAAATTGAGCTTTACTGCACATTTTACTGCACTACCTGCCGGGGTAAATATCTCGACCGTGCGATCCAATAAGGTCGAATTTCGGACAGTTTTACTACTTCTAGTTCTGTTTATATTGTCTGCGATGGTACATCAAACCTTAGTATCATGCACCTATCTCAATATATACATCAACGAACATCAATATTTATTTTTATTTTTCGTTGATTTATTGATTATTGAAATGCAGGTTTTTGCAAATATTGAAATTAACTAAAAAGTTACGTAATCATTAAAAAAGTGGGAGTTTTTTCTATTGTTTCGGATCAGAAATGTCTTATGAATGGCTTTGACACTATACAGAGTGTAACTTTATTGAGGGGCTAAACTTTAATGGCCACTTCCTCACACCGAAAAATGAAAAGTTTATATACAGGTCCGCAAACGCACAATTTCTAAGATACAGCAAAATAATCGTAGGCAGCAACGATCATATTTGAAATCTCATAACTTTCCAGAACAGCTTTCCCAAATAATATTTCCGCGTATCTTGAAAAATGAAGGTACTTTACTCTTACGTCGATTTCAAACATTTCCATCTCCTTGGTATATGACGATTATTTTAGGTTTGAGAAGATGCGGAAACTTTCATAAAGAATAAATTTTTCTGAGAAATCGATAACAAAAAAGGTTTCCAACTTTCTTCCAGATGATCCTGTCTTAGAAACTATTCGCTTGCCGACATATGTATGTTTATATGAACTTTTTTTTATAATTCGAGGTGAGGAAGTAGCATTTTACGTTTGTGCCCTCATAAAGTTACACCCTGTACACTTGTAAGTACAGCAGACCGCTAACGTTCAGCATGTTCACATCGCCAGTTGTACATGTTTTATTTTTAACCATTTTGGAAGGACTTCTCCACACAGAAAAAAATTCAGACTGAAAGATTTCAGTGTTGCCAACTATTAGGTTAAATTGTTGAAAAGTTTTATAAAAATACACTAAAATTCCAGCAAATACTCTTTCCAGATCCTATGCACAGTGTGATTTTAATGAATATTTTATTTTTATCACTAAGTGCTTGTTAAACACGAACATCAAATCTGAAGTAAAATGCACCACGCTGGCAACACTGGCTCGGCCTGCAGGATTCTTGAAATTACGCTTCTATAATTGATCTCCTAGAAACACCAAGAGTTTAAAATTCACTGTCAATTTAGGTTAAAATTGTTTTGTTTTAATCTCTCCAAGTTGCTTTTACTTAATTTTTTAATTTTATTTTGTTTTCCTGATTAATTAAATTAATAAAGGCAGCTTGAAGTATTTTTAAGTTAAGATTCTTTCCAATCGATCGTGTTTTGTTTTTCAAATTAATTTCAGTATTTTTTATTTAATTTATTTTTGATAATTTACCTCGCTTGTTCTTGAAAGTCGATCGCCTATTGTTTCTAAATTAATTTCCATATTTTACTTTCTTTTATATGATTATCGAAATTGATTTTGATCATTTTAAAAATTAATTTTCGGTTTCTAGTAGACTTTCAAATTGTTACTTTTTTTCTATTTTAACGTAATAATCAAAATGAGGTATTTTAAGGTTAAGTACACTTCTTTTGATTTCCTTGAATTCTCTTTCTTTTGTTTCGTAATTTCTAGATAATCGATTGTCTTTTGTTTTTCATTGGTTACTGTTTTTCCAACAATTAACTTTCCCGAAAGTTGGCCAATTATCTTAACGAATTGTTTTTTATTTTCGTTTTTCTGTTCTTTTTTTAATGAAATGTTTTAACTTATGTTTTCATTGTTCAATTTATTCAAGCTTCTTGATTCATTCGCTCAATTCAAATTGTCTTCAAACGTGATTAAAAATTCGAGCTGTCATTATTAACATTATTAACGATTAAAGACAGTTTGGATTTGGCACCATAGTTTTTAATTAGTGTATTTCACGTTTACAAATGTGATTACGATGACGAAACGAAGGTAAATGGCAGAACCCGGTGTTGCCAACATAACGTATTTAATGTGTCATCAAAAATCACATTCCCCACTCTTTTTTAATGTTTGGTGATTTCCTGTTTTCAATAAAAACCAGAATGTCATATTTTCCTAGAGAATAAACAATTTAATTTTTATTTCCACGGACAATGTGAAATTGATTTAAATATAATTCTTTTTAATCAGTAAGTTTACCTAAACTCAAATGTTTTCATTGGTTAACGTATTAAGCAGAATTAAGATTATGTAAAATTACTGCATGGAAATGAACTGGGGCGCTGTTTCTTCACCCGGAATAAGGAAAAAGAAACTAAACTAAAAATACCGTGAATTTTGTTTTTTTATATACTAGGTGTCTCATAACGTACGGAGATTATTAAAAGGGTAGCTAGGGAAGCTCAAATGAAAGTTTTTTTCTTAATAAACTTTTGGTAAAAAGTAAATAACCTAAAAGTTACAAGAGGTTAAAGTGAAATTAATTAATAAATAAAAAATAATACCTGCGTAAAATTTTACGTTATAAATTGAAATTTTGAGCGTTTAAGAGTTTAAACCCAAAAACGACTTTTGTCGTTGTGTTGTTCAGAAGCGCTGATTTTTTAAAGTAAAACTAGAAAATGGGTCGACGTTGACATTTTGTGAATGGTGGTTTTGATAAATTTAGAGTTGCAGTTCGTGAAATAAGTTTTATTAATTAAGAAGGTATAGGTGAAGAAGTTATGAAAGTTAAACTGCTGTAACTTTCTTATTATTGCATTTTAGTCAAAAACGAATTAAGAGAAAAGCTTTATTTTGATCTCCTAAAGCTGTCCTTTCAATCTCCTCCGTACGTTATGAGACACCCAGTACAAAAGAGCACTAGAATTTGCACCAATTATTCTGAAAAATGCATCAGAATTTCCACTATACACTAAGACCCGGTTTCACCATCACAGTTTAACTTTAAACTCAGTTTTATTCCTATGGAAACAATTATTCTTGCAATTGTTACCGTGGGAATAAAGGGAAGTTTAAAGTTAAACTATGATGGTGAAACCGGGCCTAAAAGTTTTATTTTTATCACCAAGTGCTCGTTAAATACACCAAATCTGCTGTAAAATGCACCAAGTTGGCAACACTGGTGTTCGCGTTGTTTCTTCAAATCTGATCAAGTCTCTACACGATACAAACAACGATATACTATTCTGTTTATCCGAGTTGAACGATTCATATAAACGCAGGTTCACGTTGTTAAGCGTCTATTATATTTTCATATCAAATATTCTAAAAATTACAAATAACGAATGAGATCAAGATTGACTACAATTGGTTCAACTGGAGTAATCTCCAGTTGTCCTTGACACTGACAATCATCATGTGACGGCATTGTTGAAAAGTGTCAATTATCCGGGAGCAGCTAGTCTTCGTTTAAAATCAAAATAAAGAGCATTATCTGTAGCTTATAGAATATTGTTTTGTACTTTAATTTCACATAAAAATCGGGTATGCGAGTGGCTCAGCAGTTAGCGTAGCCGACTTGTAAAGACACTACACTTGTCGGCAGGGGTTCAAATCCCATTAGGGCAATGGGTGTTTGTGTTGTCCGGATTGTAACCCAACTTATAAAGCAAAGTAAATTGTCTGGAATACGGATACCATAAGACAATAATGTGAAGGTTGCTGCGCAAAACAAGAAGAAGAATTATAATTTAACATAACCTACATTTGCGTCGATACGTCAAATATCTTATATATATATGTATGTATAAAATGGACGACGCTCAGCGCATTATAAATTTTCTTCTTTCTGTGCAAACATTTAATTATAAAAAAAATACCGTTCGGATGATTGTACTTTATTTTAAGCAGTAGCAGCGTCAGTAAACTGTCCAGATAAACCCACGCGCACACGAATTAGTTTTTGGCACATCATATATTTTGATGGACCACATCAATAAAATTCTTACGGAATGCCAGCAATGTTTTTTCTTTAATATACACAACAACGTACATTTGAATATGACAGTCGACGCAATATAATACGCATATAAAATAAAATAAAATACCGAACGCCGGACATATTGAATTGAATTGTCATGGACAACAAAAAAAGAAAAAAGAAATTACAGCAGAACTAATATTTGATGTAACGTGTAAATATTGGAATAATAGTAAAGCGACATGTTTATTTATTAATTTTGATGGCTCGTTTGTATGTTGCAATAATTTATACAATTACGATAATCCTAAAGGGGCGTATACTGGGTGGAAAGTTTCAAACTCGAACATAGCAAATTATTTGCATTGAAAACTATGTTTCAGTAGATTACTGCTCCCCATTTAAAGATACAAAAATGCAAATGCTATTAAAGGAAAGAGAAAAGTGTGACAAATATTATCGTGTTAAAGTTTTTTTAGTTATTCCTAAATATTAATGCTTTCGGAATATAAATTAAATTTTCTAATTTCAAATGAAAAATTTAGTCACCTGTCAGATTTTAATTTACTTTATATTCCGAAAGTATTAACGTAACAGGAATAACTTTAACAGGATATTAGTAGCCTTCATTTTCTCTTTCGTTTCATCTTTAAATGGCGAGCAGTAATAATCTGCAGAAATGCGCAAGTTTCTTACGTGGTGATTTGATACTGCGATGCTCAACACAGATGATATTCCTGCATGCGAACCTCACCCTTAAGAACATTCAGCGTAAGGGCTACGAAACTGTCAAATAGTATCATGGTTTATGTGGTGAACGTCGTTGTACATCCTCTGGAACCATCTCTTTTGTTAAGAAAAGATATAATACCGAGGAAAATTGAAAATATTACATACACAGTCGAAAAAAAAAATTGGTGAACGAACCAAATTGCCTAAATACTAAAGATAGTGGTCATAATTTACTGAAAAGTGTCATCAAACATATCTTCATACTCGCATGATATTTGCTATTTTCGGTGTACAGTGATTGTTTCTGTTAACTTTCCTGTGTTCAACTATCTTCGCAGTCACACGACATTTGATACTTTCGGCGATTGTTGCGAAATATACTGTTTAAAAAGAATTACTTGATTAAAAAATTTTATAGTCACAAAAATATCCTTAACATAATCAGAACGAAGAGAGACAATAAAAGTGACCCGTGGCCCCAAGGAGACGTGCCCCATGCAATCCAAGGAGATTTATTAATCACTTTGAAACTTGATAAAATGAAAAGAATTATTACATGCAGATTATATTTACAAAGAAATAATGAACACACAGTAAGATAAAATATTCGGCATCGGTTACTCAAATACTTTCATATAATGTTATCACCGGGCGATAACAGGCTTATCAAGTTCATTACTGTAATTTTAGATATATAGGTCAGTTATCATAGACGTGGACTTTGAGTCATTCCGAATACGCACATCATTCGCATTGCTGGTTTAGGGTTTCGCGTTTCTTTGCGCCTGAAAAACGTGCCGTGTTAATTAATTAATATTGCAGCGCAAAAAGCCCCGGCTATTTGGCCACATAAAAATTCATCGCCATTTGTTTATCTCGTGTATTTACGTCATACTGTTCTCGGAATAAATAATTGCTTGTAGTATCACGTTGATGAATTTTCTCTGAAATGTTATTACGTAAAAAAAAGAAAATAAATTGTATATTTTATGATTTATTTTTAATTGTACCATGCAAGCTTTATTATTTTTGTTTCAGACATGCCCTGAAATAGCCCTCGATGGAAAACAGAAGCACTTTCAAAATCAATTCTAATAGTAAGTAACTGACGCTTATTAGTTCCTTGCTTTTTACCTTTTTTTTAAATAATACATTAATATTCTCAAAAGTCCTCAAGCTCTAAGTAATCATTTAATTACAGTAACCTTTTGTTTGTCTTATAAAAATGTATGTAGGTAAAACGGGGATCAATGTTCTTTGCGGTACAACAAACAAATGATTTATGGGCCCTTTCTAAACGAATTTTTGTAGCAGTTTATTAATATCTGCTTTTAACAATAATGTTTTACATGCATCTGATTGTTCCGCTTGTTAATCGCCGTAATAATTTCGTTGGGGGGTTGTTCCACGGTTCACTTCCCTTCAAAACTCTCGGCTGACCGATATCGGTCGGTTACGGCCCAACCTGCCAAGTGTTGCTTCGATCTCTCCGTAAAGTCGCACCATGTTCGAAAGTTATTCGTTCGTACGTTATGCAGTCAGCTGTTTTATTTATGACTCATCGTTGTTATTCACGCGCTCTGCCGACGACGAAATTTATCTTCCAATTTGTCGCCGCCGCTGGTATACGTAATTGAAATGTAAATGTTGAATAAACCGACGAAATTTGACGTGTCATTTCAGAATTCTATATGGGAAATTATTTCCAAGATTTTCCGCCATTTTGCATTGTTCTGAAAATAAAAACACTTTCGCGGAGATTATCCGTGACACGTCATTACTTCAGCTTGAATCATTTTTTACACGGTGAATACTAATTGATTTTTCCCACGGGAGATATAATGACTCAAACTTACCTTCCTTAAACACATTCATGTTTAACAAAATTTAAAACAAGTCTTCATTTTAGGTAAACAACTATTTTTAAAATTGACATTAATGCTAATAGAAATATGATACTGATACTTCAGTATTTGGAAGTGGCAGTGGCGGATTTAACACTTAGGAGGCCCAGGCGAAATCCAGTTTTGAGCGCACTCACTAAAATATTTTCGTTATCACAAAAGAGTGCATCTGTGTGTACGTTTTTATGAACACCCGAACGAACAGATAAACTAGCGACATCTTACGATCGCTTTTTGACCTGACAATAATATATGTATATATATATTTAACAATATCTTACAGCTCCAAATTATAATTCGAAATGCAGCGTTGCCGTTAACTTTCACTTCTGTGAAAATAGTAACAGATAACACCATTAGTACGGCGCTTATGGTGTGACCGAGGTACGTTTCAATATTTGCGTGCCATGGCCGAGGTACATTTCAAGATACCCATAGGGATGTTTCGGTTAGGATTGCCAACATCTAAGTTTCGAAAATCGGAATGTTGTCTTTGGAAAAAATTGACTTTCTAAAGGTCAAAAAATTGTATTTGCAACAATGAAATAACGTACTTGTCGGGTCATAGATAAACAGACCATACGTCCCGGACAATACCGTTTGGGACGGTGTTGTCGCATTGTTCCCGACAGATCATTTGGGACATAAAAATGTCCCGTTTTGAAAATCTTTGCTATAAATGTCCCGTTATAAAGAACTCTTAAACGATATTTTCCGTTTCATCTAGCCATGCCAACCCTTTAATTTTAACAGTAGTATCGTTTTTTTTTTTCAAATGTCAATCATTATTATCCGTGACTTTTTGTTTAATAAATTACGTAATTTCTCGAAAAATCAATAGGTGGTTCTCATCATAACTTTCTCTGCTGAGTATGATGAGTGTTTGGGTGTTGTTACAATATTTTGTATTTTTTTTTAGCGAATTTTATTTAATTTTTCAAGGTCCTTCCGTTTTTGAATGGTCACTTTAGTCACAGATGATCCGCAGTCCTGTTACCATAGAAATAAAAGAAGATTTCACAAAATATTTCGATTTGAAGCAGCAAATTTGAAGTGATTTTGAAACCATTTTTTTTTTTGAGACCTGACATTTGAGGCCCTCTTGGTTTAAGAGGCTCCAGACGTGCGCCTCGTGCGCCTGTGCTAAAATCCGCCACTGCGAAGTGGTCAGAGTCATGATTATAGATCTTTTTTTCTACTAAAATCCTTTTAGACTACCCCATTTCTCTTGTACAAGATTTGGTTAAATTTTTACAAGAGGATGAGAAAATGCAGGGAGGGCTTAAAGATAAAAAACAATTTTAATACAGTTTACTCAGTGCGTAATTTAAATTGTTAACAAAATTGATCCATATCTTGTACAAGAAGTAGGATAGTGTAAAACCGCCTTTACCATTATACCGATGGAAGATGAAAACGGCAGCTATTAAACAAAATACTAATGCTGATGAGCAGCGAAAGCAAAAAGAATTCAGGCCATTTGTTCCGCAAATGTTACGAAAATTTAGTACTCGGACTGTACTGCCTCGCCCGCAACGTGCGAACGCTCGCTATGCACCCAATAACAATTCGATGCATCCCATCGGAGGCGGCAGGAGTAAAGGCGTACATTCGACGTTAAAAGCGTCTAACACAAAGTGGCCTGAATTCTTTTCCCTGCTGATGAAGTTACATCAATACTGACAGTGTTTACCTAAGTGTAAAAAAATGTATTGAAAGAAGAAAGTAGAGCTTGAAAGAAACTGAAATTAAATTTTTCTTCTATTTTGCACGCGACATGTTCTAAAGCGGAAAAATTTTAAAGAAAAAGGAATTAAAGCCGAATTTAACTGTTCTTAAATGTCGTAGAACTTAGTTCATAGACTTGATCAGATGTACCACAAGAAAAACAAGTGTTTTTCAAACAGTTGTCCCAAAGAAAATTTTAAACAATATAAATTAGAATACTGCCAATAATTAATATAAAATAACATTTATTAAATTTGGTTGCTGCTTATATAATTTTGGTCATAAACAAGTCTAGGGAAAGACTTGTTTGAAAAGAGAAAATTAATTGCAAACTCTGCTTTTAATCAGTCAATTATACAAAATGATCAAAATTGACCGCTTGAGTTAGAAATAGTAAATTTTATTTTTAAATCACACAACTCCAGTATCTTTCGTGACAGCATCATTTACAGATGTCATTTGACATTTCAAATTCAAATAAAATATGGGATACATCTGAAAACGATAGTTAATTTATATTTACGCCGAAATGGGAGGATATTTTGACCATATTCAGTTTCTTTGCACCGTTAATATTTCTTCACGTAACCTACAATCTTATTGCTGTTAGTATTATATAAAACATCTACCAAATTAATAAAATTTATTCGGTCGCAGTGTTGAAAATAGCCGAATAAAAAATGCTTTTCATTGGCATTTATTGGCAACTCAAAGATTCCTGCTTAAGTGTATTAGGATAGGCAACACTAACCTCAGTATAAAAAGATCGTTAAAATCACTAAAAAACACTGAAATTGATGAAATGTACTATCACTGACACTATAAAGAGAACGATTGAAAATTTGCATGGCATTAATGCTTCTCAGAAACTAGCGAAATTCAGCCTTATTGTAATTTTATTACATTACCTGTCGGAGTAAACATCACGGAACATTCGGTGCAATATGATCGAATTTGATACATTTTACTGTTTTTCGAACGAAATTGAATCGTAACACCTTGCTTTTTTAAAGAATTCGCTAAGTGCACAACGTAGGTATTCCCATCCTTGTCTGACGCACATGAAGCCCTTTAAGTAGTTGGGAGCACAATTTAAATTAAATCAAACAAGAACATACACTATC
This sequence comes from Prosopocoilus inquinatus, assembly GCA_036172665.1. Taxonomy (NCBI): domain Eukaryota; kingdom Metazoa; phylum Arthropoda; class Insecta; order Coleoptera; family Lucanidae; genus Prosopocoilus; species Prosopocoilus inquinatus. The sequence goes on from CM069870.1 coordinate 53,144,580, forward strand.
CATAACAACGCATGAAACAGATAAAGATAGAGAGCCTTGCTGTCGTCTGTCTTTCACGGCTACGGCCCCACCAATGCAAGTTTTATGAGCGAAGCCACTCCAGTTCTTTATGCCGCGTTTACACATTCGCACGAATGACGATGCGAGTCGACGAAGCGAATGTGTAATCGGTCACTCGGCATTCACCTCGTACGTTCGTTTCGTTGCTCGTGGCTCTTACGCTAGAAGCGGTATTTTGAGCCGAATCAAAAACTTGCCGAAGCGAACTCGGTGTTTCCACATTCGCTATGAAATTCGTATGGATCGCGTGTACCTACACGTTCGCACTCGTGTCTCGCCTCTTCACGATCATCCATTCGTATCGACATAGATTCGCGTTGTAGAGTCGAATGTGCGAATGACACTCACGAGTTTGGCGAGTGACGAGCCGAAACGCGAGCGCAAATGTGTAAATGCGGTATTATTACTCTGTTCGGCCAACAGATGTAGCAATATAAGTGCGTGATGTTCACGTGAAACTTAAACGTTATTGGTTATAAAAGTGGTTGGGTGCCTAGATGGTACGATGACTAAATAACGCGAACAACTGTTCACGCGCCCATACCATGCTTACTAATATATGTAACGGACGCGGGTAATTTTTCTACTAAATTTAGGGGTGGCTAGCCTGAATACTTACCCGAAACTCTTTTACCCTGAACAACACGAAACCACATCCTCGTTTTATAGAAAATCCAACCTGCCCTTTAGACCAACGAGCCACTGTGCAAAGCAATTTTCTTGTTCGATAGCCAGTTTGAGTTAAAGCCAAAAATAAACTTTCAACGGTGTTTTCCACGAAAAGTCAAACAGTGCCGTTTTAATTTAATTGCCTGAACATTGTCAAATTCTTTCCTGTCGTTGTCTCTCTCCTTACAAGGATGTCCTCCTCGGAATTCTTGAAGAAGGCAGAGTGAACTTAATAATTAGTAAATAAAAGAGTTTGGTGAATTTAACAAGTCTATTAAAAGAAACAAAGAACTAATACAACAAAAAAATAAAATTACCAAAATAACGACCAACGTAGATACAATTAAACAAAACTTTACAAAAAAAATTAAAAAAAAAATTATATAAAGGGGAGAGGCAAGGATTGCACTATTGATTGCAGTGATTAATTTTTAAGCTGTATGTTAGCTTACTAAACTGAATCGAAAGAAATTTTTGTGAAGCTGATTTGACGACCGCGAAATAAGTCTCCGCTAAATCAAACGTTAACGTTTTTTTATGAGTTATCTCGCAACTTCCCCCCGCGTACCTATGACGAATTTCTATCCTAGACGCTTTCAAAACTAGATGGCGTGACGATATAATTTTGCGTTGTTTTTTCTGAAATTCCCACAGCCTCGGACCTGAGTCTGGGACGCTGAATCTACAGAACGTTCCAGATTATGCAGAAAAGAAAATATAAGGAAAGGACTGTCGAAGCAAACACCCAAGTACTTATCATGTACTTGATACAGAAATTAAATTAAATATTTGTACACTATATGTATTGAAGTTTTCGAATTCTTACATATCTGTTGACTGAACAGTTGACTGAAGTAGCCGACGATTTCAATTTAAGTAAACAATTTCATTGACTCACGTTTACACGAACTTTTAAGGGTGGTGTTAATAACATCAGTTGTTAGTAACGTTGCCCCGGTTTACGAGCCTCGTTTACATGAACCACTTGACAGACGTTATTTATAACAGCTGACGACATTGCCAACCGTCAGTGAATAAAACAGAGAGTACATAACCATAATGAGTATACACAAAAGGTTGGATCATTTAAAAGTAGCAACGTTAAATACGAAACGTAAAATGTTTACACGAACTATAAAACCGGTGTTATTAACGCTACGCCTCTTATCTTGCGGGTGTGGAGTTACCAAACCGGTTTTGTAACAATTGTTATATCGCTTTTACACGAATTTTTATACCGATGTTACTAACACCGCCTTAAACCTTCATGTAAACGCAGTCATTTTCACTTTTGCGTTATAAAATTGATTGAGGGTGATAATGAAAGACGTTCAGAGTTTCAACTATTTTGTTTCAGAATACAATCAACTGCCAAACAAATTTGCTAGTAAAAATTTAGTACAAAAGGAAACACTAACGAAATAAGGGCAGAAAAAATTGTCTAGACGGGACGGATTCGAGTCGCGTTGACGACAGATTTTTTTTCTGCGCTTATTTCGTTAGTGTTTTTTTCCTTTTGTATTTAATTATTTAATCAACACTTTCTCGAAATTAAAAGGTAGAAATAATAGAAACAAAATATGATGTATAATTAGAAAAGAAAACTCGATTGCTTTTTTTTTGTTCAAGCGTTAGGAAATTTGTATATTGTTAATTAATTTACGATAAAAGTTACGACAAAATTTAAAAAAATTCTGAATTGGTTATTAAATAAAAATCATTAAACATCTTTCAAAGACATTTCAAAAGGATTTCAAGCGTGTCTGAATTTACTAAAATATCTTGGAAATTTCACCAGAAAGTCACCAAATCTGTTGATAAAATCACTGAATTGACAATACAGGTTATGCTTATTAGCTCAATACCAACATCACAGTGTTCCCACCTTAAAATTCTGGGTCACATGAAGGTCATTAGCTCGTTCTGTATGTAATTATTGAAGTAATTCGCATAAATTGCTAAAAGTTATTCAAGTTATTCATATTTACAATAATTTCTAGAGATATACATACATAATAATCAGGTGTGATATTAATTCTTCTTGGTTATGTTGACAGCAGTTGTAAGAGGTTAAGGGAATATAACTGCGACATACGTGATTATTCCACAGCCAACTTTAAAAAAAAATGCTGTGGCTCACCCGATATTTAAACACTTCCCAATTTCTCTCATTTCTAGTTTTAAATAGTTCTAGTAATTCGTCTCCTATTAGAGATGGGCCAAATACTATTTTATCGTATTTTATTTTCTTTAAGCAGCTACAAGGTGCTATGACAAATAATGTTACTGATCTATCTAATTACTTAAAAGATAAAAACGTTAACCCAATAAGAATGAAACACTGGCCGCGTTCACTAAATAATAAAAGATACACTCCAGCTAATAGTTACACATGATTTTTATTTTTTACCTTCTGTTATATTATCTTATTCTATAAAAGTACACATTGACAATCATTACGCGTTCGTTTCATAATAATTTTATCAGCATAACAGTAAGCTATTGATTCGCAAACAAACACTGTTTCACTGGAAACGCTTCACCCAAGTTTTTATTACGGGAAAGGAGAAATCACCTGAACAAATTAAGCGAGTATAACTTCCATGAAATAATAAAACTGAAGTATTCCACTGTAACACATGTGTTTGGTTTAATTTGGGGGGAAAAGTTTTCACACACTCGTCTCGTTTTCACACATTTTAGCTGGGCAGATTAAAGTTCGTTCGAAAATTGCACGCCTAGTGTATCTTGTAAACACCATATTTTTTATCTCGCTCGTTTGTTTCGTCTTGCGTTTACATTATTTCCTTGATGACGGGTGAAATTTTCATATTCCGCTGTAGAGTAACTGTGTGCAAAGTTCTCCCGTTGTCAAGGAAATAATGTAATCGCAAGACTTATTGAAACAGACGAGAGAGATGGAAAATAAGTTAAACATTGTTTATGAAAAAGGTGCGATTATACTGGGTGATTCAAAATAAGTGTCCGACCCATTAACCACAGGTAATACATGAATAAACAAAAGTCAACCCATGAAAAGTCTTGATGCATAAAGGGTTTAGTATGCATAGTTTTCAAGATAAAATCCATTGAAGATTCAGATATAAATTGGTTAATGAGCGCTGGTACAACTGTATTGCGTCACAAGAGCAATGAACCTTCGCGGAGCAGAAGAAAACACTGTCGTTTACAGAAAAATATTGTGCAAATCGTTTTTGATTGCAGTGAAAACCTCGAGCAGCCTCTGTGCAGCTGTTTCAGCCCTGCTTGGGGCTTCTTCAGCAGAGACGTAGCTCGACATTCCCACTGCAAACAAAAACGACTTGTCCAATTTATTCGCAATTGCGATGTAAGAGTGATGAACAGATAAAATAGCGACATCTGACGATCGCTTTTTGACCTGACATTGCAGTAGGATAGACAAATTGAGGCGGGATTTGCTCCTAATAACTCCCCATGCAAGGCGACCATGCTTGCTGTCAAAGCATAATGAAAATTTTTAGAAAAATATTGTGCAAATCATTTTTGATTGCAGTGAAACCTCGAGCAGCCTCTGTACAGCTGTTTCAGCCCTGCTTGGGGCTTCTTCGTTTACCTTGAAACAAAACTCTAGAACGTTTTTGTTTGTGGCTTTCTGCGAAACAAAATGTATAATACGCAATTCATTCTTTCTGACATCGAACTTATCTATGCATACATATGAAATGAATCATAATTTCCTTTTGGACTCAAAGGAGGTAGATTTTTGAATTGTCTCTGATAAATTTATTTCTTGCAAATTCATACTTGAATGACCTTATTAAATATGCTCCTAACGGGTCGGACACTAATTTTGAATCACCCTGTATACGCTCAAGATGCAATCCAAGACAGTTTGCGAACACAGCATTAGTTGAAGGAATTTACGTTACATGATATACGGTGATCGCCAGTTTTCGGGTCTCACCCCCCCCCCCCCCTCCAGTTACGCGCGATTTTCATATTTTGTTAAATACATATCTCAGAAAGTGTAACTGATGTATATAAGAAAAAAACTTTTTGGATATGTTTTGAAGTAGAATAAAACATCTCAAAGGTAGTGTAAATATCTTTTTGAAAAATCAGTAAATGGAGGGACTACGTCGTCACCCCACTGCCCCCCTCTTTCTTAACGTAATTTTTCTTATCCTACAATAAGAAAGTTGTTTATTTGTAGAAATCAGTGGTGTACGTCCAGTAAGTGTATACAGGGTTATTTATGCAAGCCGTTTCTTAAAATTTTTCTGGGAAGGAATTTAGATAGAAATTGGAAATTTAGAAGGTAGGAATACTTCAGAAAGAACTATTCAAAATAAAATAAAATTAACTTCAAATTACACTGAATTTTGCTAACAACTTGCTTATTTTAAACGCCACGCTACATTTTTCGTTCTTTTAAAATTTACATGCAAACATAATAAAATTGATGATCTTAAAACTGCACAATTTTTGAGTTATTTTGACTGTTTTTCAAAATCTGAATTGTGCAAATTACATTTTCAAAAAATAATACCAGAGCTTTTATTGGAGCAATTTTAATTGCAACAGCCGATGTTTTAGTTTCCAAACTGAATTAAACGGACCACTAACTTTTTCGCATCTTAATAATAATCAGGGAACGGAATTATATATTTTGTTCGATTAAATACAAGCGAGGCGGCAAACATTGCAGCAACGCCGACGTGTGAATGCACACACGCTCGTTGCCGCCTCTTTTGAAATAGACTGAACAAAATATATAATTCCGTCCTGTAATAATAATAATTAATCTAATATATCAATTCGAGAATTTCTCATAAAGCGTCGTATAAAATTGACAGAAATGTTAATCTATGCTCATCAGATTAGAAAAATGATGTGTACAATTGAAGCAATTATTTGAATACCTCTTGAAGAAAAAGAAGATACAGTTCGAAATGCTCTTTCGATATCATACAGTACAAAAATTGATGGTGAAGAAAATGTAGTATATAAAATTTGAAATACCTAAGTAAAGATTAGTTAGAAATTTACTTTTTCCCCAATTGCATGAAGCCTTGAAAGCTTATCGTCCATCATTTTAGGTTTCCGAAGTACTACTTTAATTTCTTCTATTCATCACGTTTGTGGCATTACTTACTGGATTAATTAAGTTAATTTTCTGCTGACAAAAATCTAACAATAAGTAAAAGTTAGGAAATAAAAACATTTAAGATAACATTTAAAAAATTATCATAAAGAACGCACTTCGGTATTCATCGTCCCTTCATATATGGTTTCATTATTTTGTTTTGCTTACACTGTACAAATAAATGACATGGAGGAGCACCTGACAAAGAACCTCTCTTTTACTTAAATTATTGTCGAATACTTTTTTATTTTATGTATTTATTTATTTAATCTTATCGTTATTGAAGACTCTTTAGTTATTCAATAAAGTATAAAGTTTATATTTACATAATTCATACTCTAATCTATCTAATTATTGTCGATTATCTAATAAAACAAATTTAATTCTGTAATCAGTGAGAGTAGATTTAAAATGGTGTTCTTTAACTAAATTGCACACGTGGGCAACCACAGGGACACTATGAACTTGATATTGTGTTTACATAAAACATCACACCTTTCAAAAATGCGATCAAGCACTTGACCTTGACTTTTGCTGGAGTTTTATTTTATGATGTCTTTACGCACGATCGACTAGAAGTTCTCAAACAAAAGTACCAACGCTCCTTTAGTAGGTAATTTTTTTATTTTTGAGTTAGACCTTTTGATAATTGCGGCATTAATTCTTTTACATGACGAGGAACTTGCAGTATTAATATGTGAAACTAATTTGATTACAACCCGTATTTTGCAAGCAAGACGAAACTTCGGCAGTAGAAGAAACTTGATGAAACCTTCCTTGCAAAACACCTCTCTGAGAAGAAAGACGAAATATCAACAAAAAAATAATCAAAACTGTAAAAAGAAGTATAAAAGATAGGGAAAGTAATTTTCTTGTGTAGAGATGATTTGCGTTTAAAATAATTCCAAAGAAATATCAATTTGGAGGTTATCTTTTCAATACATATGTTGTGGACAAAAAACCGCTTCAGTTATATTTATAATCAAATGTGACTCACGTTCATTACTTATACGAGTGTTGACGACATGTCAGTGGAGGTTAATTTTAATGATATTTCTTGTACTTTGTGGCAACAGTCTTTATCACACACGGCTTTGAGGAAATTTTAAAATAATCTGCTGACTTTGGAGATATTTGTACGGTGGAATGGAAAAATGTAACTAAGTGCATCTGACTTCGTGGATGGACACATTGGCCACACAGCAAACAAAATTATTTGATTTCTATAATCCCATCTGTAACAAAATGCGTTTTGGATACTTATTATGAGATGTGTACAGTTACATTAAAAAAATCGAGAAATGTCAAAGAAAATGTATACGTTTTTCTGTTTTTTTTTTATGGTATGAGAATGATTTATTAAGAATAGACTAGAATTATTTGACCTTATGTAAGTTTATAAATAAAGAGGTGTCAAAAAATGTTTTTGATAGGTATTGTCAAATATACAATACCTATCAAAATATTTACAAATACACGTCAGCGTCAAATAATTCTAATCTAATCCTAATAAACCATTTTCATACCACTGTAAACGTGAGTTAGTTATATTTCCAACAGTTCTGTCTGCTAATTATGTATATCTGTATACAGGATGCCATTTTTAAAACGTACAAAAATTTAACAAATTCTTCATTTTATCAAATCTTACGTTACTTTTGTGTAGATCTGAAAGAAATCGAGTGGCGCAGCTATAAGGGCTGCAGAGATTGCAAAGCAACCCGACGCCAGGATGCTTTAAGCGCATGTTTCTAAAACCTAAAGTAAGAAACCAAAATTGTTATTAGCAAGCGTCATTGCAGACGGTTTCACGTTTTCTTATAAAAAAAAATCTCAGACGCGGAAAAGTGAAAACTTATTTCCAAGATTTCTGATAACCTCATATTTTCGAATGCAGAATAATATGTAAGTATAATAAGTCAGAAAAGAAAGAGAATGAAAAAGAGAAACAAGAAATTTAATGAAGCGTCTTTAAATTAACACCGGGAGGATTAAAATTAAAATTTAAAACAACTGAAAAAGAACTGGAGGAATATATTTCCAACCTGAAGCCGTCTGGTAACCCGCGCCTTACGTTTGTAATTCGCCGGGAAAAGATTTAAAAAAAGCTGGAAACGCTATGGTTACGAACGTTCAAAAACAACATTCCCAAAAAAAAAAACTTCTAATTAATTAATTAATTTAAACGCATAGTGAAAGAATTTATTATCATTTGTGGCGCCGTCTGTTGCCCTGGATCGGATCCTTCCTTCTCTTTATTTGTGGGAGAATCTATTGTTGAAAAACGTTAAGAAAGATTCAAGCAATAACATTACGAAAAAAATAGGAGTATACAATAATTTTGAATAAATAAAGTTAGAACAGAAATGGGAAGTTTCAAATAAAAGTAGTGCCGTCTGTTAATCCGTATGTAGTCGTAATTAATTTTGTTCCGTTTAATTTCCGGGAAACAGTTTTTCAAAACAGTTGAAAACAATTTTCGAATAAACTTGAATGAACGCAAGAAGTAAGAACTGAAAACGAATTTCTTCAAGAAAGAAGTGTTTGAGGAACAATAATTGATGCGCACCCCGCTTAGCACTAGTTTCCAGAAATTTTTCTAACCTAAAAGATTGACTGTCACTGTTTAGAAATAGGATAATCCAGAAGCAATGAGGCAGTTTTAACGAAATAGTTAAATTTTGAATTTAAAGCACTGACTGAAATTTTGCAACCTGGCGCACAGTGTCAAAACGCCTAATCTAGCTGTGCAAAATTCAATGCATAAAAGTTTTTTTGATTTTAACGATTTGGAAAATAGTTTTTAAATAAAATTTATCCATTTTGGACTCGAAGAAAAAAAATCTAGTTTGAGTAACTAAGGACAGGGCTTTTAAATACAGATGTAAAAAGCAATAAACAAAATTCCTAGCCCAAAAATGTGTTACTTTTAAGATTTTGTTGCAATTTCTGTTTTCCAAAGCTTTCCTATACAGGTAATATGAACATTGAAGATATGATGTTAAATTTGAATTCTTCTTTTAAATCAACTTGCACGCTGCTGAGATCTATTACACAGTAACCACTCATATCCATTTTCGACATTTTCGAGTTTACAAAATCATGAGTGACGTCACAGTTCCAGATTATGACGTCACAAGAAAAATGAAAAACGTCAGTTGTGGCAAATAAGTAGCCATTTAACTTTTTTTTTGAACATTTTTTTGTAAAACCTATAATAGCAGCTCTATCATCGCATCAATCTTCCTTACTTTTTATTCACACTGTATATTTGTTTGCAATTTCTTGCACATACTTTCTTATTAATTAAATACAAATATTTGTTGTGGTTATACATAAATACATTTCAACTCAAATATCAGCGGATATGAGTGATTACTACATACTAAACTTCAACAGCATTTTAGTTGACATAAAAGATTCAAATTTAAAATAATGGCTATTCAATGTTCATATTACCTGTAGGAGAATTATCCACAGTTCTGGAAAACATAAGTCCCAATAGAATCTTAAAAACAAGGCGCAAACTTTCAGGCTTAAGAAAAAACTAACATGAGCGTTTCGTTTACTGTTTTGTGTATTTGGTTTTGAAAGTCCCGTTCTAAAGTTACTTAAATAACTACAAATTTTATGATGTCGTCTTAGTAACTACCAAAGTATATTACATAAAAAAAACATCAACTTTTTTTAAATCGGTACTGTTTACTTTTATATTTTTGTACAGCTAGATTAAACATTTCGACCAGTATGCGGCGACTTGAGTTCTAGCTACGCCAGTCAAGAAATCGTAATCTATCGCGGCAATAATTGATAAAAATGAAGTTTTGTTTCAAATAACTCTTGACTAATTTTTTTTTGACAGATGACAAGAAGGTACAATCAGTTTCATCATTTTTAGTACGGGAAACTAAAGAAACCATAAGTAAATTCCCATCGGATTAAAATCTGTTTCGAATTCTGTTTAGTGTGTCTATGTTTTCACGATACCAAGAAGCAAACACAATAATGTGTTATCTGTTTTCTGTAGAAACTTCACAAATTTCTTTTTGTTCTTCTTCCCATAATTAGAATTGCGTTCCCGTTGAGCGGGGGAGGAAAGGGGGGGCATTGTTTGGACAGTCGGTCGGCATTGAAAACAAACGAAACAACAAGGGTGACGTCACACCGCCCTCGTAAGTAGTTGCTAAGGAGGTTTTGCTCGTTAAAATGGACATGGGAGTGAGTCAAGGTCGTCGCAAGGACTCTATCCGTCATTATCGGACGCATTCCTCTTGAGACGACCAGTTTCTTAATCCTGATTTGGAATGGAGAAATTCTCTTCTACCGTTCGCCGACTCACTCGCCTGTTCGTTTGCACGCTCACAAACTTGATATTACTCACTGGCCGCGCAATGACACAGTCAAGAACGCGGAAAGTGCACCGTTCTTCGTTTTAAATAAAACAGAATGCCACGAATGTATGCCTAAACGGGACTATTGCGGCAATTACGCTCCTTCTTATGTGTCCATTCACTTGTACATCTTTAATTTATAGGATATTTTAGAAATTTACTCTCTGCCTTTTACGGCCGTTCATCCTGTACTTCTGATGACAAATTCATTTAACAAAGCTTCAATTACTATATTAAATCAATGACAAAACTTATTATTACAAACAATTACTTTTGAAGTATAAATTAGTAGAAAATATGCTTAGTTGTATTTGACTCCTAACCACAATGTTTTCTTTAAACTAAATACGTATTTCGGCAGCTATGCTGCCATTTTCAGTAGTTGCGACTTCTATCCTTCTAAATCACAGGAGAAGTGACAAACCACAGTCTCCAATACATTAAACATGCTTAGTTGTGTTACATCAAGTAATCAAACAATATCAGATCCAGTAACCCTTGGAATTTTTTTATAAATGTTGATTACACTTCAAAATCAATTACCCTCTCCCCATCACACCTTTGTGAAAACTTCTAAGAGCGTTTTCCGACATCATCAATGCTACATTGAAAGATGCACTGTTTTTTAACGTAAATACTTGAAATTAATGAAGAAATTAGTTACGAACGATTAACTAGCATTTAGTTGTACCAAAATTAAAAATAATTGAGGTTATGTTTTTCATGTATGTAGTTATATTCCAGTAATTTCGTTTTCCAAAAATTTGTTTTGTTAATACTTGTTGCCTTTTTTAACAAATTGCCTTTTGCTGAAAATTAATATTATTTTTTTTTTCAAGAACATTGAAGCAGTATACTTGACGAAACACTTTTATAGGTAGAAACAAATTCCCTCTAAATAATGACGAGTTTGCAAAAAACAAGTGACTAACATACGAAATTTGATATAACGACAAAATAAATATAAAAGAATAGTATTTTTAGAATTGTTTCCTTTTACCTATTATGCAGTGGTACTGTTTAAATGAAGAAACGTGCTGATTTGCATTACTTTTAGTCGTCAGTGTAAAATCGTATTCTTTTTATTGCTTTCAACCGTTCGATTTCGACTCTTTTTCTCGCTTGTAGCTACGCCGCAATATTTCCCTCTGTCATTAGAAACGAACGCCACTGTACATTTCATGTAGATACTCTAGAATTACACCAAAAGAAATTAATTCCGATATTTTCTGAAACAAAAACTGAAATATCACTCCACCACACTCTTATCCAAGAGATCCAAAAAAAAGTATACATATACAAAAATTTGTATGAAAACGTTTTAATAAACACAATGTATCTTTTTGAAAAATGCATTTAATTTAAAACAGTGACGAAATAAGAATTGGAAGGGCCTTAAAGTTTATCAAAATTAAAAAAAAAAGTGTATGTACTTTTTTTATACCAGAAAGGTCAAACTCAAGTATAGACGTGAAGGAAAAACTTTCTTATTTTACATTTTTCTTTAAAAAGAAACTCGTAAAACGAAACAATGAAAAATATATCGCAATCAGGTCACTCGACTAATGTATAGAAAATCTGTGGACACGCTGTAGGTGTATAATTAAATAATGAAGTATTATACTTGAATAATGTACTTTTCTGAGATATTGGCGCTCAGATGTACAAGTTTAACCTACAGAGCCTTCAAAAAAAGTGAAAGCCACGTGACTGACATAGAGGCAATCCAAATGTCAATTTTAATCTACAGAGCCTTCAAATAAAATGAGAGCCACGTGACTGGCATAAATAAGCAAGCAAACACAAACATGTGGTAACACTGGTCAAAAAGAATTTTCTAACCATAGACACAACAGAAAGCAAACTCTCAAGTAGGGGGTAAAGTTTGCGCAGCCAGACGCGCAGATGGATCGGCCATGTTTTAAGAGGAAATTGCACTGGCGTAGCGACATTTCTGTAATTATTTGTGTCAGTGGCGGCGTTTTGTTTGCGACAGTTTGAGTTTCTTATTTCTTTGACATTAATCTTCTCCCTGAACAGTCCCGGACTCGTTTGATTACGGATTCGAACCCAATAATTGCTCTTGAAGATATGACGAGTACCGGCAAAAAAGTGACTAAACCTGCAATTCAGCTTTAATTATAAGATTTATAAAATTATGGAAGTCAGGACCTGAACTTCAGTCCCACATTTTAGATATACGGGCCTGATATTTTCCTCTGAAAAGCCGCTGGCTTACAGAGATCAAAGGCGGCATCAACGAGTTTACGTTCGGATTACTTTTTATTCTGTGCCATAGACGTCACATAAGAAATTATCGTATTAAAGGTTTCGACTACAATGAAATAAATATTTATTAGATTAAATTTTCAAAAAAATAAGTATCTAAATAGTAGCAAATTACTCGACAAAACGTAAGTTGACACAACAGCGGACGGAAATTGGTTAACAATGCATAAAAACATACAGTGTGACCCATTGAAAATGTAAACACCCCTGTAAGAAATATGTTTATTATCCGATTCGAACCGATTTTTTCTTTTTTAGATAGAGCTTCAGACCCTACTCTGACTTTAATTCTTCTTACCACCAAACACTAATAAATGTATTAGATTAAACTGCCTTAAATTATTTTTTTCATGGCCGGAAGCCAACTGAAAATTACCCAATATTAATTTTGATAAACATTTTTCCACGAAACTTAGCAACAACACATTCAAGGAGTTCCTAAGTGCACTGACGTACAGGGCTTTTTTTTATATTTTGCACCCTATCTAGAGGCTTTATTTTAGGAGTTAGAAAAAAAAACTCTAATTGCAAAAGTTGTGGGGTTTTATGCCTATTATCTTTTAGAGTTATCACAAGAAACAAAAACGCACCGTAAATTATAGAAAAAGAGACCATTTTTCTCTTTTTAAATGGAACACCCTGTATATTATTTGCTATGACAAAAGATCATTTTTTTCTAATTTAAAAATATATAATATATTGATATTTGAAGAAGCCGTTTGTGAGATATTTGAGGTTAGAATAACCATAAATTAATATTTAAAATATTAAGGCGACCTGGAAATATGTTTTTTATCATTAATTCATTGTGTAGGGTTTTCAGTATTCGAGTTTGTATTGTTTTTGCTAACTAAAACAGCCATTCCAAACATTTGTAAGCATCTTTCCAGCCGTCTTGATTTTTTAAACGTCGTTATACTGATATTTTAAACTTAATTATATCACGAACGGCCGCTGCAAATGTCAACATATTATACACATATTTTTGAAATCAGGAAAAAGTGATCTCTCATTTTAGCAAACAATACACAGGGTGTTCCATTAAAAAAAAATAAAAATGGTCTTTTTTGCTCCAATTTGCGATGTGCTTTTGTATTTAATTTTTTTCTATACCTCCTAAAATAAACCCTCTATGTAGGGTGCAAAATATAAAAATAAAAAATATAAGAAAAAACCTGTACCTACTTAGATTTTAAGTAAAAAAAATCCATCATCAATTTTTAATCGTTTTTGTCCTAGAAAATTTAAATTTATTGTTAGAAATGTTCGTCAGAGTAGAGTTTCTAAACTTCTCCTTTAAAAAGAAATCGTCTCTAATCGGATAATGAACACGTTTTTTAGAGGGGAGTTTCCATTCTGAATGGTTCACACTGTATAAACACTAAATAACACCGCGCCAATAGTCACGTAATTTTTAGTTTTATTTGAAAGCTCGTAAAAGAAATTAATTTAGTTTCGTGGTGAATTCTTTCTTGTTTTTATTTTTTAATTCGATTGCTTCAGTAAATAATTTTTTACACATTTTTTCAGAGTAGAAAAATAATTAGATAAAACTAAAATGGGATTTTTTCTTGTCACAACAAAATTTTTAAATTTGAAATATTTGGCAACACTGATTGTAACGCATATCAAAAAGAATCTTCCGCTTATTGTTGCCAACTTACTGCATTTTACACCAGATTAGTTTATTTGACATGCAATTGGAGATAAAAATGAAGCTCTACATCACGTAGGTCTTTTGGTGTAAATTTTGTAATATATGTAAAACCAGTTACACTACATTTTTTGACAAATATTTGTGAAAATAAAGTAATATTAGTCCGTTACAGAGCATTGGCAAATCAAAATCAGACATAAAATAGCGAAAAAAATCGTTTAGTTTTTTTTTGCTCCCTATGGTATACCATTACTTTTAATAGCGAAATAAAGTTACCGCCTCTAAATTAATTAGAGAAAGTATGTGTTTTCGAATGGTTAAATGAAAACAGGATTGATCTAATCTGACTTAAATTAACTAAGAACTATGTGAACGCTAGGATATACAAAATGAAACATTTCGATTTTTTACGTTTCGTATGCTGAGTGAAGAAACCACAGTTTTATTTCTTCTTGACTCTTTGCACATCCTTAAATATCTTATTTATTAAATTCGTTCTTTAGAGAAAGAGATCTCGCAACGCAAGAGGACCTGCGGGCAAAACTTAGTTACTTATGTAGCTCATTTAGTGCAGGTTTAGTGTTGTCAGATAAATAAAAAGAGATTTTGCTAAGTAATCTGATTCGACGCGCCATTAAATAGCGATTTAAACTTCTAAGTAATATTTCGTTCTTTTATTTATTCCTTACGCTTATCAATAAGTTATATAAAACAAAACAAATTTAATAGGTAATGCTAAGATCTCAAATTATGTTTAAAGTACTTGTCTCATTCACGTAAAGTTCCTTACTAAAACAAAAATAGAAAAAAGTTACTCAAAATAGAAAACCACAAATAAAAAAAAAATTAAGGTCGTGGAATGCTAGTGTAGTTTTATCAAGTTTTATCTGGTGTAAAATGGTTACCAACAGTTGGCAACGTTGGTCTCGTCTTGACTAGAGCTGGATTCATTGGCAGGCGATTTTTCATTGCCGCATCACGGGATAGACACTTGATTGGTTGGTTTAATTAAACAAAATATATAGTTTAAAATTGGGCCAATAGAATCCTGTAGAATTTTAACGCTAACGCAAAATTTGGTTTTAGAAACGCCAAGTCTTAACGAAAATTGCTGGGATTAATGATTTCTCTTGTTCTATGACAAAATACAAAATAATCGTTTTTTTTTGCAAATTGACAAGTAAACTACGGGGCGAAATCAAAATCGAAATAATTAAATAACACTCAACCTAACACTCGCAATATAAATAATCAATAAATAGATCTGCCAAATAAACAAATATGTATAAAAGGAAGGAAGCAGTAAATGAATTCGATAACCAACTGGCCCCGACAAAAAAATTACTCCTCGCGAATTTGGTTCCATTTTGTCTGGAATTCTATTTCGTTTTAATTTATTTAAATATCAAATCAAATCAAGTAAACATTCATTTCGGTATCATTTAAATTTATAATTGCAGCAGGCCGTGGTTTGTGTTAAGCAGTTGGTAAAAGTGAGAATTAGAATTGTCAGTATGGGCCAACAGTATGATCAACTGCATATAGAAAGAAAACACGGCATTCTGTAATTGTAAATTTATTTGATATCGTGATGTAAGATCTTGTAGTAGATACTTTTGCATGTGATTGTTACCAGTGAGAAAGAAAAAACGTTTACTAGGAAGCAAGAAAGTATTTATTTTTTTTTTTCATTTTGGCACCAATCTACTAGAAACTTTCAGTTTATTAAATATTTACATTTAAAAATTACTGTTTTCTCAATAACTCGTCGAATATCAGAATTGGACGGTACAGACTGTATGTCATTGAAAAGCTTATCAAAGACGCTATGGAATGTTGTGGAAATATACAGGGTGTTCTATTTGAAAAAATGGAGTTTTTGTTATTTATAATTATTCATCTTCAAAAAATCGTAGTAAGCCTTGGAACATCCCTTCACGACTTGGTTTGATCTCGAATGATTGACTACAGCCTTGGCATTGACTGAAAAAAAATCGATTGCGTTATCTTTAATTGTTCAGAAGTTACGAATTTTTGAATGGAACCTTGCATCCGGGAATTTTCAAGAAAAAATTGACTCACATCAAAAAGTATGATTGATACGTACAAATGACTCAAATAAATTTAACGCAAAATTTACTGTAGAATCCAAAAATGAAATCAGAATGGGGTATTTCAATAAAAAAACGTAACTTTAATATTTTTATAATACTTGGACACTCTGTATATAAACGAAAATAATTTTAAAATGTGCAATGGAAGCACTTCTATTATATAAAAAAAAAATGAATCGATACCTGGAATAGCAAGAAAGTTATGGAACTTTTACGGAGCTCTGGGACACCTGTATATCTCTCTCATTCATGGCTAACTCGGAAAAGATATTCTGTGGTTCACACAATATCGAAGGTGACATTCTCAAAAAAAAATTGGCTTTGAGGAGAGGATTCTGTATATCAAAAAGTCACTTGTATCACAATAGGTTTTCTTTTTCATTTTTTTGAACTGTGCTTTTCAGTATATTTTTCTTCATTTTTTTCCTTTAGTTTTAGTTCTTTTAGTTTTTACTTTGCATCCAATGACGTTGATCGTTAAAGACCAGCTCCATTTTACTATCAAATAATTACGATTACGAGATGGCACAACTATGAACAGATCATTTTATTATACGTGGATTCGTGTGAGTTAAGAATGACCTCCGTTTCACGAAAATAAAAAAGAGGTAGCTAGATATATAAAAGTTGTTAAAATTTATCAATCGATCGATCGGCATTTAATTAAAAAAAAAAATTGATCGTATCCAAAAATATTTGACTTCATAAATTTTTTTGTTTTCTTCAAAATTTATCCACAAGAGCGATTTCTAAATTATGACATCCTAAACGCAATGCGAAGTTAAGTAAACATGATGTTCCATTTAAAAAAGTTGAAAATCTCGGAAACCTGATAGTCATTTGTTTCTCCGAAGGTACCATAAAGTGGAGCAGGGAAAGTCCTGAAACTTTTCTAATTTAAGCTACTTCGTGAAATATCAGATAAAAAAATTTGCTATTGTAGCCATGTTCCGTGAACACCAAGATTTTGTTACTAAATCATCAAAATAGTAGAGGCATAATTAATTTCATATCCTGAATGCGATGCGATGATAAAAAACCTAACGTTCCATTAAAAAAAAGTTGAAAACAATTGAAAATCTCGAAAATGTGATTGTCTTTTGTGTTTTTTCGAAGGTACCATAATCGAGAAGGAAAGATCCTGAAACTTTTCTAATTATCAAAAATATTAACTCCAGATCAGCGAATTTATTTAATTAAATGCTACGGCATTGGAAATTTTTCCTATAACTTCACAATTGAGATTTTTGGAATGTTAGTGACTGCAAATGTACTGAAAAAATTATTTTAAAAAAATGGAGGAAAAAGGGTCGGTGACAGAAAGAAAACGAAGGAAACTTGATGATGATGCAGCCAGTGTTGGCAATGGCTTCCGCGCATGCGTTTACAGAGAAGAGTAGTTTATTTAAATCTTAACGGGTCTTTATTGCATGCCAAAACAGACTTTCAAATTCATGACACTGACAATACCGGCTAACATGATAACTACTCAAAACTTTTCAGATTTTGCCACATTTTATGAAAATCAGAATAGAATTTTTAGTTTTTCTCAGCTATTAGTCGGAATTATTTCCGATAATATTTCTGGGGGCTTTAGGACAAGCAAAAACTTTTTTCTACGACCCTTTATTAAAAGGCATTCTATTATCACCGAATACTAGTAATGTTCCGGATATTCGTATCCGTATCCGCGGAGGAAAACTATTTGAGGCTGTTCTGTTCACCTTATTTGGTGCCTATAAAGTATAAGAGCACATATCAGTATCCGTGAATCTAGGTACAAAGAACCCGCATCCACGAATGTAGATATGAATATCCGTATCCGTATTCGTATCCGCGGATTTTCAATCCGGCATATCACTACCGAATACTTCCAGAGAAAGATTGATTTCCGTAACTAGTGAGCAGTGTTGTTAAAGATACCTTTCTAATAGTATCTAGATACAGATGCAGATACTTTCACAAATATGTATGTAGATGCAGATACAGATACTTTTTCCGGAAAATATCTAGATACAGATACAGATACAAAAAAGAAGTATATGCAGTTTATCAAGATACTTGCAAGTGAAAAATTCAATAACCTATGCAGTAGTAGAGGTACGGTATTATTTGCGATCCAAATCGACTTTTTTTGTGAAAATTTACGAAGTTTTCGTATGAATGTTTTTTCAGCAGTATGTATTTTTAAATAGAAAATGTATCTTTGTAATTAAGTTGATCAATAAGCTGATAAGTAATTACCTGGTTTTGTATGGAACCAAGTCAAGTCAACGTAAAATATAAAGTTATCAACAGAAATGACTCTACTTCCGTATCAGACAAGTTAAATGTCAAATGAATCTAGGATCCTTAGTTGCAACCTTGTTGTAGCTAAGAGAGCGTTCCCATAATCAAGAAAAGTTAATAAAATCAACAATACAGTCCTCTTGATTTTCTCCTTTTGTCAATTATCTTTCCCAATTTTTTAAATAATTTTCGAGTTTCTGAACTATCAAATCGAATTTTAATTAGAGCAGTCATTTGACAAACTGGAAAATATAATTAACGAGAGGGGAAAATCAAAAGAAAGAGACTGTAAAATCGGAGGTTGCATTTCCGCCAAGGTCTGCTGTTTTTATGGACGTTCAAAATGTATCTAATGGCCGGTTGCACCAAACACTGCTTAACTTTAAGCACCGCTTAGAATGTGATTTACTGAATGTTTTGTCACCTCAAATGTCACATTATAAGCAGTACTTTAATTTAAGCTTGACTTAAGTGTTTGGTGCAACTGGCCATTAGTATCTCAAATGAATAGATACACTGTAATTGTATCTAGACACAGATACAGTTACACTTTTTTAGTATATAGTATCTGATATATGTATCTAGATACTTAACAACACTGCTAGTGAGGAAAAATCACATCATGAGCAAATGTCAGAGTCTATTGTTCGTCGAACCCTTACCATGATTTTCGATTCAGAAAAATGATTTAGATCTTCCTAATACTTCCACCAGAAACAGTAAATCAGGTCGTAGTGTTTAAACTCGTCGAGATCATTTTCCTAACCTCGCGAACATGACCAAACTGTTCTCTCGCTCAAAAAATGTTACTTTCGTCATTCGTCACACGTTTCTTTTCGAAAACTCAATAATAAAAAAGTTTTTCCTATTGTGAACCCAATCCGTGAACAGTCTATAGTTTCTATCAATAATAACTTACATTTTGACTCAATTATATGAACGCTTGTAACCGGTAGTAATATGTAGAGCACTCCCTTTGACAATTCCTGCACTTTTTCTGTTTACCCCCTAGACGGCGATAATTATTTAATTTGGCGTGGTAGTAGTGTCAGAAATAACCTTACTTTTCTTTTCAAGCTTAAAAAGATTTTACTTTTTTTCCTTGAATAAGTACTATACATTTTTTATTTGGTTTATTTACAAAAAAAAAAAAAACAAGTTAACAGTAATGGCAGACCTTTATGTAATGTATTCCTTAAAAATTGTGTTTCATATGTAGAAAAAACTAGAGTGTATGTTGGGCGCCATTAAATTGCTCAATTAGAGTAGTAGTATGTAATTATGATTCTAGTTGATACTAGAATGTATCTGTATGCATTATTACTCATTAAAATATCGCCTCATGTGATGATCAAATAAATTTCAGGCGATCGAAAAAAAAATTCTTCCTGAATCAATTAATTAGCGCCGCTTTCCTTCGAAAAGAAACGATCAACAAATTAATCATAAATCTCAAGTAAGTACCAGGACGTATTAATTAACGTTTCTATTAAGAAAAGTAATCCACGAAGTGCGATTAGTCAGCACTGCAGTTCCGAGTGTAGCGTTATCCGATAAATAATGCATGATTTCGTTGAACTTAAAATGTCATTTAATTTTCTTGTTAGCGGACGCCGATCTAGAAATCCGTTCACGTCAAAGCTATCCTTCCATTCACGCTTATGACTATGCGCTCACTGTTTAAAAGAAAAATTGGGTGGGCGTAAAAAAATCCTTCTGCCAGAAACGCTAAAATACAGCCGAGCATGAATTTCGTCCGCGTCATTTCCACCAAGTTACTTGAGCGATTCGAGCATAATTGAATGAGAAAAAAAGGAATAAATGAATCCTAATCAAGTCGGCTGCAGTAATTTATGTCCTTTGTAACACCGTTTTTATATACCTGATATGTTAAACTCATAGTAAACGTCATAAATATTCAATGACTGTAAAGTTACTACGAGTTTTTTTTTTTTTTTTGTGAAAATAATTTTCCGCCGGTAAACATTAATTAAACGACGCGGCGCGCACTCTTCATTCATTATTTTAAACACCTTTTTTTTTTCAATTATTCTGTTTTATTAAAACGTAGAGCGCAGCCAACGTTTATGCTCGGTAGTAGTTAGAGAGAGTTGGAACGTCGTTCTTTAATATTAATCTTTGGAATGCAAAGTTTTACAAGATGCACCCAAGATTTTCGCAGACGTGTTCGCCGGAGACGCAATAAGCGAAGCACTCGAGTGCAAGAGAGATGCAGTCTTGTCTCGGCCGTTAAGTTAGGTTAAGGACCCAGACAGTCCCAACTCACACTAAACAATAGATACGTTCGTCTTTTGTCGGGCCGACTCGGTCGTTTCTTGCGATGCCATTGGCTCCTTGCTTTGGTTTTCCCACTGTCTCGTTGCTAGCTGATGATTTTACACTTTATATTTTCTATGGTCAGTTTGCGACCGGTACTCGCCGTGTGAGTGTGTTGTTCAATATAATCGTTAGTAGTGAAGTATTCCTATCATTTTGCTTGTTCATTCCTGACTATAAAACAAATCGATGACATCCAGCAATTATCGCAGTATTCATACGTTCGCGAAAAATCTTCGTGCGACTTAATCGGAACCTCTCCTTTCGGCAATAAATTGGCTGACAATTCAGTTTTAACGAGTTCTTTGTGCGTTTAATTGTTATTAATCGTACGATCGTGTTTCATTTTCGAGTTGTGATGATGTGATGCGGGTATGACGAATTTCCTGACTGGTTTTTCGGATTTTTGACCACTTTTTATGATGTTCAAACGAATCTCGCTGGCGATAAGTGTTTCCGGTGGGCCCTATCCGGGCTCATGCCGGTTTCTTGGTGCCACTGGCCTAACTATTTCAAGGTTTCGCACCGGTGACGTCACCAGCCTTGTTCTCCATTCGTAAAATCGGGTGAATTTGCTAATTTATTTGCAGATCCTTGATTTGAAACCTTCGTCATGCGGTTTTTATAATTATCATTTTACTTTCTCTACTACGTACAGGTGTTCACAGTGTGAAGGAGGAGGCAATTTTTTTTGCAAATATTTTTATTGCAGCTTGTTGCACAATGTTTAACTTTTTTTTAATGAAGCCTTTTACAAATATAGGGTTTTAAATATTTCCACAGTAAATTATTCACCTACTCTTTACTTTAACACGCTTTCACCATTACTCCATTTTTTTATAAAAAAAAAATTATAGACAGAAATACTACATTGTACTTGGAACTACCTACCAAAAGCGTAAATAGATTAAAAAATTTTGCATATCAAATACCTATTAATAAAAATCAATGCACACATACCTGTCAATTCTAACGAAATTATTTTCGAGAGTTGCATACATGCTATTTGCTGACTTTTTCTTTTGTTTTTTGCCCTTTCAATTTAATTTCTTGTTGCAGGATTGAATGAAGATCATTCCCAAAGGAAAATTATGTGAAGGAATTGAAGAAATACGCCGTCTGCTGCCCGTGTTACTTCGGTACTTGTCTTTATTTTATTGCCGGTAAGTCAGGTACCTGAAGTAGCGCGCGCGGCGGCCGGTAAAACAGCAAGCGCCTGACTAGGAGCGAATTCTGCACCAAACTTGCCGCGCCCTCTGTCACATGTCTATTGTACTTCATCAGGTGCTCTGGTATGTAGTTCCCGACACCTGTTGGAGTGCACTAATTATGTGACCGTTTTCAACGTTTCCTTTACATTTTTCTCTCTTGACGTATCTAATTATATGGCCATTTTCAACAAATTACTTTTCTTTGAAACGATAAACGACAGAGATGTTTCGATAAAATATCCAATAACTTATTTAGGATAAGTAATACTCACTCTCCATTTTATGATTTATTATTTCTCGACCTAAGGAACCTCAAACGTGCAAGGAAAAAGCAACTTTTGCATTTGCCTCATTTTTTATTCTATCATGTGATTGAAAATAAAATGATTCAGATCAGACCGCAATAACCGAGAATAAAGAATGGGAATATTGTCCACCAAATTTAATAGTATTTAACATAACAATTGTTTGAAGATGAGTTGGAAAATAAGACTATCATTGTTGAAAACAGGTTCAAGGTCTGTCTTGAATCGTTTTATTTAAAATAATTATAACTTCTTAAATAGGTAATTGTGTAAATGTACAGAGTGCCGAAAATGTATTGTTTTTGATGTGATTAATTTTTACGTTGTCGGTACAAACCACATGTAAATGATATTAATAAATATAAATAAAAACAAAGACTATTTATTTGTTCATGTGAATATTAATGGAAAGTAAAGTGTATTTTGTTTTATATTTCGCCCGAGAAACTGCAACATCACAAGACAGGGACGGTGATAAAGCCTTTACCACGGATTAATATTATAATAATAAAATTTCAATTTAAATCGCCTCTTGTGCGATGAAAATTGTAAGTAAATGCTTTAGTGACGAAGCTATCAAGCGATAGCTTTTAAACATAAATTAACAACAAACAAACATTGTTTAAACTAAACAATCAACTTCCACGACATCTCGCAAAAACACTATAAAATATAACCGTTACGTCTGCCTGTAGTCTGTCGAACATAGTTTATACCAATAGACTAGGAAAGTAAACGTCACAGAAGGCGGAGTTGAGTCGTTTAGTATCTTTTTCTAATAAATCGGACATATGTCGTAAATTATTCCTGCTGTAACGCCGGGTTTAACGTAAACATAACCTAACATAGAAAAATATTAAAACAACGAGAATCGACGAGAACTTACACTTTCTATAAGTTAATATGTTGTATTTTTCGTTGAAAAATACTCGACAAATTCATAACATGCTTTCTCAAGACGTTTTCATTCAACTATTTTTTTTTTATTCTCAGGTTCTGTTTGTTAACGTTGTTGACATGCGACTGTACTTAGCTCAGACAAACATTTTGTACAAATGTTCAATAACAAATAATTATTTACGTAAAATAAGCCCAACTGAAATAATTTTATTGAAGCTTTTCGCCATAAGTTTCAGTAATAAGCAAAAATTTTTACAAGAACTCTGTATAGAATGAGTATTTTCAATTTATTTAACCTAATCCATGCATTTTTGCAGTCCAATAGACTCTGTTTCAAATTTCGCACCAGCTGTAAGACCGCCCACTTTCCTAGTCTATTACTTCTCACTCTGCACATGCGCGTAACGAAAACAAGATATTTATGTTTTCTATTGTAATTCATTTTATGAATAGAAATTACAAAGTATCATAATTTGACAATTCTTTAAGTAATTGGGCACAGCATTACAAAACTTTTAGAAAAGATTAAATAAGTGTAACCAAACGTAATTAGGAATTTAATTGAATGGACGATATAGCAACTGCTCATAAAATCCTGTCATCCGAGTAGGCCTCGGAGGTGTCTTACACCAGTATTCATAGTCCCGTCTTAAGTAACACTTACATCAAGTGTCATTTAAGTTAAAAAAAAAAGTATAATTCACACTCCAATTTTATTTTATAAACAGCTTGTCGGTTAATTTCGGCGAGTTTTCCAAACTATGTATAATATATCTAGTATAAGACTACTGAATCGGGTTGAGACGCACTATTTCGGAAAATTTCGTTGGCAAATTTACACACGTGCAAACTTTGTGGTATTTATTTTGGATTTGTTTGTTGTTATTTTATAAGCTTGTTTAATAGTGATAATTAATAATGGCTACGAAAACTAAAATTGCGTACACTAGAATAGAGAAAATGTTATTTAGGCTGCCTTGCATGCCTTAATTGGTAAGTGTAACTTAAGACATAGATGGAGCTGACTTAGAATGAATGGTTAAAATCTAGTGCTGTTGCAAACCGTATGTATTCGTTACTGAGTAATGGGTATAACATGAGACTCGAAGTACCGATTCGTTACTTGTTAAAACATTTCGTTACTCATATGACCACAGCGTACGATTTTGTTCACGTTTCGACACGAAAAAGTGCGAGTTTCCGATCAATTATTAATTTGGTAATTTCAGTTACAAGTTGTTTACGTTTTTAATAGATTGATTATCAATTGTTTATACCCGTACGTACCGTCCACGTCTTTTGTATGCATTTTTAGTAAGTAGTAATTGTATTTTGAATATTTTTTAATACAAATAAAAATTATAAAAGTAATCTTATTAGGTATTACGACTTTAAGTTGAAAATTATATTGATACACGTTATCTAATTATTTAATTGTACGATTGTAACGAAAGCAACGAGTAACGAATACTTTGTAACGAGTACCGATATCTAAAGTAACGAATACATGCGGATGCAAACTTTTTCGTTACTTTTACAGCACTATTAAAATCATTGGTACTACTTAAATCGTACTTAATCAACTGTGAAATAATTTTTTTACATTAAGTCAGACTTAAGTATCAAGTTAAGCTTAAGACTTCTTTATGAATACTGGCGTTAGAGTAGTGAGTAGAGTTCCTATTATCCGATTGTGGACCGAACCTAGGCCCGGCCTAAGTCGGACAATAGGAAGTTTTTAATTGTAAATAAAACAAGTGTACAGGGTTCTGCATTGATGAACGCAACATAGGAAATCCTATGCTAATTTAAAAGGTGTTCAAGTATTGTTGAATGTTAAATTTTCCAAAACTTTCCATGGATTTTTCTATCAAATCTTTTTCGACGACAAGATTTATTAATCATTTTCGCAATCATTAATCAAGGCCGGCCCTGCTGTAAAACCCGGACATATGGTAATCGAATCTTCTTCTATTGTTGTATAAGAAATTGATTTTGCAAGCTATACGACGTAGATAGTTTATATACGAAACAGTGATGCAGATACCAAACTTGCCGATTCGGTTTTCAAATAAACAAGACGCCATTTTGGAACGTTAAAGCATAATATTTTGTATGGTGTGTAGCAGCAAGCTAGGACAATTCTAAATAATAAATTACTTCGTTATTCAGTTTTCCAGAATGTAATAGTCCTATTGCATACAAAATCTCATTTCAGTTAAAATGAAACAAAAAAAGAACTTTTAAGTATTGCTTTGTTTCCAGTCATTTCAAATTAAAGTTTTGAAGTTTTCTTTTGGGTACAATATTAGGTTAATACGCTTATTAACGATCCCCAAAATTAAAGGGATAAGACGCTTTTTAATTTTGATTTTACCCTAACCATAGAGAATTGTAAATACTGATAAAAGTTACTTAAAATATTTTGCTATTGCCTCGTACAGCATTGATCGTTCATCGAACATTTTCATCACGTCCTTGACCTTAATGTTCCTCATCTGTTCTACAACATTAAAACTCCCAACCGACAAATCCTTTAATATAAACCGTAGAGATCAATTGCAAAGTTTTTTTGAAGTTAAGTATGTGTAACGCTTAAATGTACAGCAATATTTTTGATGAATTAAATAAAATATTTGTTACGAGAAAACTACAAGTTTCCGTCGACATTTGAATGTTTGTTGCAGTGCATTGATTATTATTAAAATCTTAATCCTGAATACACAGAAGACAAGCTCCTGATATGAATCACACGGAATAACCCAGATGCCTTTACTGTAATAAACATTGGCGTAAAGTACCAGGTAGGCTATTATTAACATTGCTTTGCTTTGTTTTGAGGTGTATTAACATCTTTCATAAATTACTAATAGCTGCACTTAAAATCATGTGACATTTAAGTACTAGGCGATTAAAGCTGTTTGTGAATTTATATCAAAGGACAACGTAGATGTTATTCATTTTTGTTGAATGATTAGGGAAAATAATAATTTCAATAAATAATTTTATTATTGGTGTATCATGCAGTTAAATAGATATTTAGTAAATCTTTCTTTTGAACTACACTGTACCCTGTTTTCTTAATGTTGGAAGAGAGTAACAGCCATTACGATATTACAGTTCATCAATGAAATGTTGCCAATATGGCGCAGTTTATCAATGAACATAAACTCCAATATCGGAGCTTTTGTTACTCTCAACAATTAAAAAACAGACTTTGTTCAAAAAATAAAAGTAAAAAGAAACTTAAAACAAATATATTTTTTATTATAATTTCGTCCAAATGAAAAAATTTATAAGTGGCGGAACTAAACGTGCAACAGTGAAGGCGTTTAATTATTGTATAAAGAATCGCCCAAATTAAAAAAATGAAGCGAATTTGAAGAAGTTACCGGAAGAATCTAAGAGTGCATGGAAAAAGTTTTAAGTCATTAGCAACAGCAAGAAGAACCTGCTATTTAAATACCCATGCATGTAATTAATTACTTTTTTTAATGGAAAAATAAATAATTGTCACCTGTCTGCTGGGGACGAAACTTCTCGTTTTCACGGGATACTTCAGTCTTACTTTAGTTGAGCTGGCACCTGTGTCAATTATATTTCCCAATTTTTCAAATCATTTTCCAGTTTCTACAATGCCAAGTTGTCTGTCAAACAAGAAAGTCATTTGATATATTGGGAAACATAATTGATTAAACGGAGAAAAGAAAAAGAACGTAAAGAACATGTCAAAATTTTTTCAACGCTTTCAGGAATACGGTCTGGTAATTAATCCACCAATGCAACTCTGATAGTGAGAAAATAAAATTTTTAGGGCATG
This sequence comes from Prosopocoilus inquinatus, assembly GCA_036172665.1. Taxonomy (NCBI): domain Eukaryota; kingdom Metazoa; phylum Arthropoda; class Insecta; order Coleoptera; family Lucanidae; genus Prosopocoilus; species Prosopocoilus inquinatus. Next base: position 53,171,750 of record CM069870.1, read on the forward strand.
TTACACCTGAAAAAGGAGTTATGTTCCGAAAAGGTAGTAGTTGTAGAAAAGCATAAGGCATAAGATTCCAAATAACATCGGAGTACCTCGGCGGCGATTCACAGCTAATGTAAATTTTTATGTGTAGATGATTTTTACCAAAAATTGTAGTATCGACATGTGCACCTTGATTTATTAAAGGAATAATAGATTCTTTCGCTCACAAAATCGTGATCCAAACGTGTGGTGATTCAAAAACAGACATCCTTTTCTTTGAATCTTGAATTATGGTTATTTACAAATGAACTGTCAAATCAAAAATTCAAGTCAGGTGTTTTGTTGCAACAACTACGAAATTCAGGTCCAAACTATTCGAAACACGATTCAAACTTTTAAGCAAAAGAAAGCACCTTATAAGTGGCCTGTTCTAAAAGTCTACAAAGTTGAAGAATAAAATGCTTTCCAAGAAGTAAAGAGATTGGTAGAAAGAAATGTACCAAATGTTCCCGTCATTTTCTGTTCATACTGTCCGCATATACTCTGCGATCTCTGATCAACAATGACTGAAGGTTTGCATCTGAAATATATACTTTGAAATATATACCGGAACCTTTTTTTATTAATATAATTGAAACGTGTATTGCAAATTACAATTCATGAATTTATACACACATGTTTACATGAATTTTTATGTGAAATTATTGGAACATGTATTGCCGGCTTTACGCACCGACAACGGTAAAGAATACTATGTTTCTCGTGAATTAGAGGGATTATCTGCGACAGGAAAGAATCCAACATCAACTTACGGTGATTGTTTGCTGTGTAACCATAGCAACTAACATAAGGATCTCAATATTTTGTGTATTTTTAAAAATCGTAAAAAAAATTAATACTGAAAAAAACTATTAACAACAGATATCGACGTCTTATATCATTGAAAAGAGAATTAAATAGCGCATCTAATAATGATAAAAGTTATATGGCATTCCATTAAACAAAAAATAGTTATTGTAGTTTGAATATTCTCAAGTTTATTAATTTCTTTTTAAGAACTTATGTTGCTAGAATTTTTTCTTTATGCAACTGAAAAAGCGTTTCAAGACGAAACTTTTGCAGAAAGCCACAAGTTCCTAACGTCGTTTATTCGGAAGATATTTGCGTTTGTTTGGGGTCCTGCAAGAGCGATAATTTTTTTAAAAAGTTGAATAACGCGAAAACGGTTTAGGTTAGACCTCATGTATGGTACACAAGGTCACATTAAAATTCAATCCAGAACCGGAAAATGTAAAAATTTATAGGGTATTCCATTTAAAACAACGAAGTGACCTAACGCCCAGGCTAAACGGAACACTCTGTATACGTCAAACTAATTTTGTGTGCTCCACATGTTCCTGTAAAACTTTCATTTGAAACAGTTTTTCGTAAAATTAATAACTAGAGAGGTATGAAAGAATTCGCCTTAAGTGGGACACCCGGTATAAGTAGAAATTAATTCTAATTTTTTTTTAAATATCGTTGCATGATCGTCGTCATTAAATTTGTCCGTTTTAATTTGGAACATCTCACCTCACACCTGTCAGGTGCAGAAAGTGAAACTTTTTGAAAACTTGTTGGGAATGTTGGGATGTTTGTTTTGAATTAAAGAATGTCTACTTTCCTTATGTTTTAACTTCACTTATTTCAAACTAGAATATACTTATCTAAGATAATTGAAGGAGTCGCTATTCCTTGCTATTATTTTGTAGTTCAGTCACTAATTTCTATTTTAAAAAGGACAGTTTCATTTTCAAATAGTAAATGTTGTTGTGGATTCTCAGATTCCTACATAATAGAATTTTTTGTTTTAAAGTAAAGTCATGGTGTAATATCTGTTTTTTTAGTTATTTACCATCGAAGTATGCCGTGAAAGTTTAAGGAAAAAGTGGTACTTACGCAAGTAACTAAACTTTGACAATGAAAGTCATTTTGATTTTGAGTTTAAGGTTACTGCGAATGAAACAATGTTGCAATATTTTCTTTTCGTCACAAGGCGTATTTTTGATTTTTCAAATTATATTGCCAAATTAGTCCTTGCAAATCTTTTCTAAACATGTAATTTCAAAATTTGTCCACGGTTGCCAAAAGAACTTTTCAATTCGTTTTCTTGTCAATGTATGCCCTATACATTTTTGTGACATCTACAATAAGTATTACTAAATGAAAAGTACACTTACAAATTTGAAGTATTGTATTCACTGCATTCACTCCATTTTCCCCAAATCTGGCCTGTCCGTTTGGCACCTTACAAAAGCTTTTTGTATAACAATTTTCATCTCTCGTCTTACAATTTTCACTATTTTAACATAAAATAATTAAATATTTACATAACAAATTGACTTGTAGAATTAACGTAGGTACTAGATGAGAACGGATATTTCTTAAAGTTGGGAGTTGACAACACCGGTTGATCTATTTGATTTGAAGTATCACATTTTGGCATATGTTATAATGACAGGAAATTAATTTGTCTGATTTTACTATAATAGCCAACCTAATAAAATAAAATCACGAGCAACTTGATGGTAAATTAACAAGAAACAGATAATACCGTGCCTTCAATTGAATTCCTCATTAAAGTAAGCTGTGATTTTTTATGAAGTTGGCGACACAATAGGGTACATGACAATAATATAAAACTATTAATTAAAGCTCTCTAATCGAGACTATAGTCAATAACACACGCGAAGACACCAAATTTGTACGCTGTTTCTATTTATTATTCTCTTAAATTAATAAATAAAATCGAAAACATTCAAATATAAATCACGAGGTTTCGAAAGGCTTCCCATTCGTTGTGACGTCAGTGTTCATACATTGTCCTTGACGTTTATGTTGTATGCAGACCCTTGTCAAATAGTTTGAATGTTTGCTCTTAATATGTGCTGAAAAATATAGTTTTAATTCAAGCAACAATTACGAAGTGAATATCTTAAAGAAATTATTATATTTTTTTACTTTGTTGGTGAGAAATTTGTGGTGAAAACGGGAACTTTTCACCATTGAGAAGTAAGGTTGGTAACACTAAATTTTGTGAAACGCTTATAAATAATTTATTCGGAGTTCTTGCACAGGTATTTTTACATTATAGCACAGCACAATACTGATAATATGTTTTACTATTTATTGTAATAAGTTTTAAGTGTTCGTATTGATATTCACTTATTACGATTTGACAACATATGAACATTGACGTCAGACGGTCAGAATTTAATCAATTCAAATTTCTTTAATTTTTTACGGCTTTAATATTCATTTACGAAAAAAAAAAGAAATATATCTAAATTATCGTATTTTTGCCTACTTTCAAATAAAATCTTTTAAAAAAAAATGTTCATGTACCCTATTCTAGAGAAAACAGTTGTCATTAACCGTCAGTACTGATCGTAACATCAAATAAAAACACAACATTAAAGTTGAAAGTAGATGCTCAAAGTGCTCTCCTTCAGCTTGAATACATAAGCGTACTCTGCGTTTCATGTTTTCAAACCCGTTTGCTAAGTGTTCGGGGGTTATGTTAGCACACACATCTGTAATGTCCACACGAAGTTCTTCGATTGTGTGACGCGTAGTTCTAGAAACTGTGTTTTTCAGGTGCGGATAAAAGAAGTAATCCATAATTGTGAGATCCGGAGACCTTGCAGGAAAATTCACAATCCGATTATCGAAAAACTGCTGCAGGAAAGTCATTGTTTGATGAGCTGTGTGGGCAGTAGCATTGTCTTGCTGAAAAAACGCTTCTATAAGTTCATCATCATGTAATTGATTAATGAAAGGTTCTAATAACTCATTTCGGTATCTTTCAGCAGTTACTGAGTCGTTAAAAAATATTGGTCCGATGAAACACCAATTTTTAATGGATGTAATGGAGTTTCCACAAATTCATGGGGATTTTCTGCTTACCATATTCTCATATTCTGTTTATTTAAATACCCTGAGAGATGAAACCAGGCCTCATCGGAAAAGAAACACTTGTCAAGAATGTCGTCGTTGTTTAAGTTATCAAGAAACCACTGACAATATTCTGATCTTCTGTGAAAATCTGCTGGTCTGAGTTCGTGGACTGCTTGAATCTTATATGGATAAAGCTTTAAGTCTTTTTTAAGAATAGTGTGACATGTTCCCACTGATAGCTGAACTTCTTGTGAAAGTTTCGCAATAGATTTCTTGGGAGAGTGTTCCATTCGATCCCGAACATCTTCAATGCAGGCTGCAGTCCTTTTCTTAGCTGCTCCGCTCCCTGTTTTGCGACCAAGTGATCCTGTTTCACGAAATTTAAGAACACAAGCATGGATATGTTTAACTAGCTGTTCATATGTAATAGCAAAATTAGGAAACTGCTGTCCAAACTTCTGTACACACTGATTAATTGAATAAACTAACTGTCCATTTTCTATTTTACCAGTTTGAAAATAACTTTCAACAATAAATAGTTTCTGCTGTAATTCTAACATTTTGAATTAATTGAAAATACAAAGTGTCAATTTGACATTTGTTTAATTAAATAATTGAACAGCTATCAGTGCTGCAAATCCTAGGAGAAAAAAAAACAGTGAAATCATAGCCCACTTTAATGAGGAATTCAATTGAAGGCACGGTACTACCAAAGTTAGTTGGGTGTACTACAGCCAGTAGAGAAAAGTGAAAACCGCGGCATTTGGTGGACGCCTGTAGAACCATACTCGCCATCTATTATTAAATAGAAAAATACATGGTCATTCTTCGAGTAAACGCGAACAGATTTCTTTACATCAGCATATGTTTAATAATTTTCGCTTTTGTGAATTGCTTTCTCAAACTTTTGTCACAAAAAAGTAGGTATTTTATTACGTATTTTTTTAGTCGCTATCGTGTAAATAAACTCATTTTGCAATTAATACCTTCTTTACTCAGAAAAGTATTACGCTAACAGATTCATGTTAAACACGTCATACGTCAAGGATGATTATGCAATAGCATTACGTCATTATTTTTACTACTTCCGAAACATAATTTAAATAACTGGGAACCGGTTAATTAGAACAAATCCTCTTTCTTCGAAGATATGTACGTTATTGTTTTTACCTGTAATAACGGTTGAGGTTAGAGTAGAAATTACCTGAATGGTTTTAAAAATTTTACTTTCGCCGTGCTAAATTGCAGCAGCATACAAAGAAACAATCTACAAAAAGAATAAATAAATACGGGAAATTTTTAAGGCGTAATAAAAATAAGATACCGTTATCTTACACGTGGTTGCATCTACGCTATCAACGCTATTTGCATAGGATCAAGTTCCTCTTCCGACTGATATTTATTTGTATATAACTAGAATAACTTAGGAGTGCACATTTATTCGTTTTTCTAGATTTTTATGCGTCTCTATTTTTTTAATTTTTAATTTACTTACGAATTTTAATCGATGTAAGCAGATTAGTTGTGACGTGACAAAAAAAAACAAATGCTTTGTTACACCTTTTGTTAAATTATCGATTAAGGTCAATTTACAACTAAGCAATTGTAACAAAAAGGTTCAAATCTAATCAATCTCCACGTAAAAATACTAACGAAATATAGTCGGTAATCGTGAGTAGTAATTACACTGTTTACGTTTCTGTATCTTATAAGTTCTAACAAAAAATAATCATTTTAGGCAGAAACTGTGGGGTAAAGAAAGTTGGGTGAGTGTGATGGGGTCTTCTTAGAATTAACGGACGTAACTGACGTTCCGTTCTCCTGCCTTGAAATTCTCAAGTTCCTTGACTTAATCATCAGTCGTTTGCTGAAATTGCGAATTTCTTTTACCTACAGCGCAATCATTTTAAACACGAGCGAAATGTCAAAATAATCAGCTGATCGCAGCGGCGCATTACTACGTTTACAACAACAGAAAGTTACCTACACAAAAAGATGAAGATCCGTGTAGCATGTGTGCTTATGGCTTTAACCTTCCTGCAAGTGGGGTAAGTTTTTATTAATCTATTTACTGTTCATCACCAAATTCTATTTCACCAGAAACTGTCACTTTCATTAACAAAGAAAATGCTGGACAGGTGTTACATGAAACTGTGCTGACAGAACTACTATTGTTTCTATTTGCAGATTATATTTATTTACATCTGAGATTCCAAATCAGCTCCTTCATATTTTTTTTTCAGAAAAGCACAAATTATTAGTCTTTTTCGTAAAATAAAGTCGAACTTGAACTTGAAAATTATAAATTTGTCCTTCACCTAGGTAAATTGCATTTAGTCATTTATATATGTTGGATTATTCATCATTTCATTTCTTACAGGTTAATTTAAAAAATTAATTAATTGAAAACATCGTCATGATGTTAACTTTTGTGTAAAATTTGTTACAAAGTAAGAGAGACAGCAGCTACGGTGAATGTTGACTGGTTAATTTCATAATTCTCTCTTAATTAATTAAAAATAATTAACATCATGCCATATGGCTTATGTGGCGTTGGCATACAAGTATCTCGTAACTATAAACGGAGGAAACTGAAAGTATAGCACCCAGAGGAGGTCAAAGTAAAACCTTGTTCGCAATTCGTTTTCTATCAAAACTAATACCAAGAAAGTTACAGCAGTTTAAATTTCTTATGGATTTACAGCCACTTGTTGACTTAAAATGAAAAAATAATACTCCTATAATAGTTTTCACTTTCTCAGGTAAACATTTCTTACAAATGCTTTTATTTTAAAGTACCTTCAATAAATAAAAAATAAAATTAAGGTTAAAAGCAGTAGGTATTAAGTTTATTAATTAATCAACAGTAAACTTAACTTACTAAAAGCTTCTAATTTTATTTCAATTTATGTCAGTTAGCGGCTTTCAACAATATGAATCGACAGCAATTTTTGGACGTTATTAAATATATTATAATATTTTTGACCTGACATTGCAGTAGGGTAGACAAATTGAATCGGGTTTGCTACATAATAAGTCCCCCATGCAAGACAGCCTTGCTTGCTGTCAAAGCGTAATGAAAGTTTTAAAAATTTTGTTGCAAATAGTTTTTGATTCAACTTCGAGCATCCTCTACACAACTGTTTCAGCTCTGTTTGGGGCTTCGTCAGCAGAAACGCAGCAGGAAATTTGCACTGTAAACAAAAAAAACGACTTGACCAATTTATTCGCAATTGCGATGTAATAGTGATGAACAGATAAAACAGAGCTGAAACAGCTGTACAGAGCCTGCTCGAGGTTTTCACTGAATCAAAAACGATTTTCAACACAATTTTTAGTAATTTTTATGTTACTATCTTTTTTCTACCAAACATTGTTCAACTTGTACTAACTTAAAACACATTTGAATGTAATACGTAATTATTTATTGTTGTAGTTAATAGTGAATGCTTGTTACTTAGTTTTAACTTGCTGTAAATTTCTAGTTATTATTTTTTTTATCGAAAGTTTATTTAGCAAAAAGTTTTGATCTCTACTAGCTATCCTCTTACTGTCCTTTATACGTTACACCCTGTATAAAGTGAATCGCAATTATATCAATTGCATACCTAATATTAAAAATTTGATTAACACATGGCCGTTTTCATAATCAGACTTTAAGGAAGCTTTAATTTAAAATCACTTAAGAACATAAAAACAAATGTATTTTCTTAGGTTAAAGTAACTTTAAATTTAAAGTCCTATTATGAAATTGGCCCTTAGGCCCAATTTTTTCATCTCCTGATAAATTTATCCTTGGAAACCATTGTATCAATAATAGTTTTCGACGATATTACCTGGCAGATAAATTTATCAGGAGATGACAAAATCGGGCATTAGGTACATTAATTTTTCACACAAAATTGCATTTATTCTCCAGAAAATATTTTAACTTTTTTTCTAATGAACTCGTTAATTGCCTGTTTTTCAAAAAGCTTATAAAGTAAGTTAACTTAATTTTCAATCTATTTAAAATAATGAGTACAAAAATATCATATGATTAATTGTTTAGATAAAATTGAAGTTCAATTTCAAATGCAATTTTCATTTAAAAAAAAATTAACTAAGCAAACATTTTCATAATACAAAACACGATGAACTTTATTTTTCCCAAAATATTTAATACTAAAGCAATTACTAAATTAGTTTAAATTAACAAATAATATTAATTCTTTTTTGTTAATAAAACCAAACTTTCATAAAATAAAAGACGATTTGTTGTACGTTGCTTAAATAAATAATATTGATCAACAAGAAAACTGTTTTCAAATTATCAATATGTAAGTAATTTACATAATTTAATAAACACGTTTTTTTTTAAATATATTTAAATCAAAACAGTGCACTATTTACTTAATGTTATTATGATAATATTCATTTGTTCAGTTGTTTATTTATAACACATACATTCAGATGTCAATTAAATATTCCAATCAGTAAACATTATAATAAACAGCTGATTTGTATAAAAAATATTTCCTATTGTGTATAAATATATTTATAGTTACTAGTTTTGGCACCGGGAAAACCGGAAGGTTCACAATGTCAGAGAATTTGCTTGTGTTAATGGAAAAGTCAGTGAAATTAATTGAAAAACAAAGATATTGAAATTGGCGATTCAAATTAATTTTTCCCGCCATCGGTATTCATGGAAACAAGAGCTTTATGACGTAGTAAGTGGGAAAGCAGGATAACGTGAGTTTGTGCTTTTATTTTCATTGTTTTTCCAATTAATTAATTGATTAAAACACTTTTACAGATTATTGTCACTAAAATTTTACGCTCAGAATGTCGTTAAAAATGCTATGCACAGCCAGAAAAGCCAAGACTTTGTGATGGTTCCATCAATTTTAATAAATGTTTTTCTATTATATCCTTAAAAATTAATTGTGTATTATTTGAAATATAAACTACTGAACTAAAACTTATGAATTCCCCGCTTATTACGTCACTGTGGTTGAAATATTTCTGCTAGAGGTCGTGTTACTTAGCTAGATTCGCCAATAGAAATTATTTTTTTTTAAATAAGGAAAAAAATGGAAAATTGTTTTGACTATTAAAAGTTGAGTACAATTGCATAATCTAAGTGAATCACATTTTTAACAAAAAAAATGTTATTGGAATATTTAATACAGGCTATGATGCAAGTAGCTGTGCTCATCGGATTGGCTATTCTAAGATTTCTTGTTTTTTTGAAAAATCTAATTTATTAGTTTGTTGAAAGAACATGAATACTATTAAAATTAATTGTTTGTCATTTCTAAAGGTAATTTAGCCATTAATTTTCTCCACAATACAGGTGATAATAGAAAATAAAAATAAATTACTAATTTTTGTATATCTATTATTTCTGTTCTGAAGAGAAGAAAATATTTAAACCTATATTAATTAGAACGTTGCAAAATCGAGGTCAATAGTGTTTTGATAAATGGTCAGGGAAAACCTGGAAAAGTTAGGGAATGTTTGAAAGAAAATAAAGTGGGAATCCTAATTATGAAAGCAGTAGTTTGAAGAAAAGGAGAAAAAGTAATTATAATATAATATGTGTCCGCTGATAGCAAAAAATCCGCCGTCAGCTGAGAGATTATTATAATTAAATTTTTCTGTCTGTTCCAAGTTTATCTTCGTAATACATAATTTCATTTAGACTTGATTGAAGCTTAAAGCCCATATGATAATGGTGATATTTGTATCTCTCACACTTTGTAATAAACTTTGTAAATCTGTACCTATAAGATACATCTATAAACAAACATTATAAACTATTTTTTACATATTGCATCTAATTCAAACTTGTCTCGAGATATTCTAAATTCGTGTTTCTACTTTACTTTCAGAGGTGCGAAAATATCAGGAGATTACGAGTGGGATTATCTGTTATTCGTTCAGCACTGGCCTTTCACAGTGTGCTCGCAATGGGAAGAAAAAAGTCCTAAAAATAATTGCACCCTACCAGATGACGATACGCTATGGACCATTCACGGTATCTGGCCAACCAAAATCAATACTGAAGGACCGAATTTTTGCAATTCGACATGGCATTTTAATGAAACCGAATTACTTCCGCTCATGCCGGATCTGCAGCTGTACTGGATGAATATACAGGCGAACACGAAATTATCATCTCTGTGGAAGCACGAGTGGCGAAAGCATGGAACTTGTGCCGCAGCTGCGGCACTCGATGTCTTTGACAGTGAAGTCCAGTATTTTCAGCAGGGATTAACTTGGATTAAAGCATATGATGTAGGAAAAATTTTAGCTCAAAGTAATATATTACCAGGAGACAGAGGGTATACCGTTGATCAAATACGTATGGCGGTGAAAAACGGCGTAGGTAGGAATCCCATAATTCAATGTGTTATAGAACCCGAGGATAAACATTCCTTCATTAGTGAAATACGGCTTTGCTTCAACAAGACATTGGATCTAATTGACTGTGATATAGGAAAAGTAGACTCTTTCTGGGATTATTTCGAAGCATACTCAGAGAGTTCAGAGTTACTGACGAACTGTGATGTGCATAAGCCTGTCATGTACCTGAATCAGCTACCAGTGAAAACTGCGATCTGCAAAGATAAATCAGAGGAAAGTCAGTACGGCGATAATTTGATGCGCCTGTATAACACGTTACAATTTTTGATTTGGCTAACTATTTAGAGAAATCTGCCACACGTAAATATTAGGCAAAAAGAATTTATGCATGAGAAAATGTAACTCAAATTTTAAATTAAAAGAAAATCATTTCAAAATGTTGGTGTTATAAGTAGCATGAAATGTGTCTAATACTGTTTAGTGATTTAAATAATTTATGTCGATAAAGTGTTTATTACACTTCATTGGATAATTGTTTGGTTAATTAATAGAATAAAACTAATTTATTTCAATACTTACAAGTTGACCTAATTATTTCAGTTCCAAAATTTCTTATTCCTGTCCTAAATTATGTTTTAGCCCAAATTGCAAATTGTATCTCTTTAAAAAAGTAGCAAAAGAAATATAAAAATTTAGTTGGCAATTGAATAAATTCAATGTTGGATATTTATAAATTACTAAATATTTTTGTGCCCTATTAATTTTACAGCAACAAATTATTTTGGAATAATTATTTTTTTTATAAGACTGACGTATACTTTTACAGTCTTTTATTTTGGTTTTCCACTTTGGTCAATTAAGTTTCCCGTTCTGTCAAATCATTTTCCAGTTTCGGAAATGTCTAGCCGTTTGACAAGTAGGTAACTCATTTGCCAAATTGACAAAAGAAAATGACTATAAATTATGAAAATGTTAAATACGAATTCAAACTTTTAAATATGTTTGCCTACTTTCATTACCTTTTCTCATTCTGTGATACAATCATGATGAGGGCAAGTGAATATGAAAAGATCCAATGAAAAAAAGACATGCACACCAGGACTAACAGGTTCAAATTATTTATGTGGAAATAACTTCTTCAAACATTTTAGCGTACAATAAATATGTAGTTTTATTAAATTAAAAATAACTATTACAAATTACCTTGATTAGATTGAATGCTAAGAATTTCATGTGGTAATAGAAAACTTTCCAAATTATAAAGTAAAATAGTATAAGGCATTAATGGTACGCTTACAATGGCTAAACTTGTGCATAACCGCTTAAAAACAAATTAAAAACATAGCTCACCCAATTTTCTTTAAGCTTTTGTTACAATTAATACAGCAGAAGGTGCTAAGCCTGCAACAAATATAAGAAAGTGAAAAAACGAACGCAGAATAAAATTGTTGGTGCATACCTAATAAATCTAACGGTTTATCGTAGTCTTCAGGTCCAAACACTTTTCTAGGAAACGTAGTCATTAACGTAAACGGCCCAGAGTCGTCAGTTCTATTTATTTCTACGTAAACCCTAACAGCCGATAAAGGTTCTTTGGCTCCGAATGTTTGCATGAGTGCACTTCCGTTGGTCAACCGAATTTGCAGCTTAACCTCAGAATAATTCTGACTAGAAGATGCTTTTGCTGTGACTACAGGAGGCACAGCTTCAGTCTTCTCCTCGGCAGGCTGGCCGCCAAACTTGGCTCTCCTCGCTAATTTATCCTGCTCGATTTGTTCTTTTACTCGCTGCCTGGCTAAACGTTCCTCTTCTTTTTCTCTCTTGCGCTGCTCTAAAATCTTTTTTATTTCTAGGTCTTCCTGCTTCTTTTTGGCTTCCAGCATTTCCTTTCCGGACTTAATTCGATTCTTTTCTCGCTCTAATTCTTCTTGTTTCTCTCTGGCTTCGCGTTCCAGGCGACGCTGCTTTAATTTCGCTTCGATCTTGGCCAGTTGTTCTTTCTTCTCTTCTTCGGTTAGTGGTCGTTTTTCTTCTGTCGATTCGGAAAATTTTTCATGACCTACAAGATTAAATTTTAGTTTGCGGAACATACTCAAAATAATTAAAAATACACAACCACAAACTACATTAATAATAATGATTTGAGATACTTATTTTATTTATACGCATGGATTGAGTTGGATAAAATGTTTCAATGTTTTGTTGACTTTTTCATAAATATTTTACATTGAAAATATTTGGTGAATTTAAGCATTACTTAGACTGTCTCTAAATGTATAAAGCAAAGATGTTTATAAACATATTTTTTTAAAAAATGTTAACAGTTTCACGTAAAAAATAATTCTGGGAAGACCTTAAAGTTATTGAGAAAATAGTTTTTAAAATTTAAACGGACACTGTAAAAAAAAAAAACTTAATTGATCTTAACTTTACGTTTCTCCAGACAACTCGTATTTCTATTTTCTACAACAAATCATGTTACCTTGACAACTTGTTTATTTATATACAGGACGTTTCCTAAGTACGGTCTGTAACTTATACCTTACGATATTTTAATAAATAGTAGTTTATGCATCAAGTACGCAAAATGTGGTTTTAGGGCACAAATCGTAATTAAGGACGAGGCGACGAAGCGATATTTTTTGGTATCAGCTCATCAAATCACCAAGATTAATGTCAAATTGCTCGAATTTCGAATTAAGGAAATAAGTGAAATTGGAAAATTAAATTTTCTTTTTAATTTGGATTGGATAAAAAATGACCGATTATTTATTATTTATTTTTTTATTTTTTTGTAATACAGGGTTCTTCAGGAGAAAGCTTTTAATATTTTAGAAAATGGTAGTAGGGACCACTGTGTATAAATTTTTGTAGATAAACATGTATCCAATTCTCAATGGTTACAGAAATGTAGCAGTTTGAAGTTGGCATGTAAATATCCAAAGCGCGTTCACCTCGAAGACAACTGACAAACATTGAACCCCTTGAATGCTTGAATATGACTTGTTACAAGATACTGTTTCGTGCTTACAAGTGTTTCTGATAAGGGTTCACAAGTTATTAACTTTTCTACTCAAAATAGCCAAATATCACTCCCTAAAATAGTCGCGTTCCTTTTACAAATTAACTGAGCTTAAACTAGTTGAGATGTTCCCACATAAAAAGTGAATGAAAATTTGTCTAAATGGAACTACTAAAATGGAGAAAACTGAGGAAATTCTTACGTCAAGATAATGTCAACATTTCAAAGACGAGACTTGTAAATAACACGTTAAAAGACATTTAAGGATGTTTGAAGCGGGTTTCTTTCAATTAAATGAAATATCTTTTAGCGACTTCTTCAAGAAACCTTTCAGCAACAAATATTTTGTTAAGTAACATGTGATCAATTTCCCCCATTAATGAGGGACGATTACTGATGAAGGGTTAGCGGTTCCTTCAAATCAGTGAGGGCGGGAACAACTTCGTCACGTAAGGCTTCACCTGCAAGTAAAAGAAACGTGTAATTTGAGTGACGGAGAGGAAGTGAGGTACGAATATCTGAGAATCGGTGCAAAAGGAACGCTACTAATATTAGAACTTCCTCCTGAAATATCCTTTACATATAATTTTGTAATATATAGTAAATTAAAAGAAACATAAAATAAAATAAACTTCGTCACTCTATATATGAACAAAACATTTTAAGCCACATGTTTACAGTAACTTTTAAAAAAAATTGTTCAAATCATTTTTGATTGCGGCTTAGTAATTTTTTACTTAAAATCAATCAAATTAATCTTTTGTTTTTCAAGATTCTGCTACACCCTATATAATAGTAAAGTGAAACCTCTGATAAACGGACAGTTCTCGTAACCGGATAATTTTCTAGTGACGAAATTTCTCTGTAGGATCTTTTAATAAAATTCTGCTATTAAGCGGACACTCTCATAAACGAACACGGACACTGCATTTTGCCCATTTTTTTTATTATAATCGCTCGTGAACGGACACAAGTCGGTAAAATACTTGTGCCTTGCCATTAAAAAGGGAATTCCCCGCTTGCGTTCGACGAGTAGATATGCGCATTTGGGATCAGTCAGTCGGTCGATACCGGTTCGTATTATTTTAGCAAAGCTGACTGAATATTGTTTAATGAAATATCGTTCTTTCACTTTTAATGAGAAATTACAAGTTCCAGTTTATAATAAGGAAAAACTAAGTGTCCTGAAATTACAAAAAAAAAAGAATTTTGTATCACCGATTAATCCGAAACAAAAAAAAGCTTTTTTAAAAGTGAAATTCTCAACATAAATATGTTGACTTCGAATGGTTCGTTAAGGTACAAAACAAGAACATACGTTTTTCGGGTTCTATCATTCGGTTAAAGGCTAAAGAAATTGCCACTCTACATTATAAAAATTTTATAGAATAATAATAATTGTTTAACTTATTGTTCAAAATTTTGAGAATTTATTTTAATTTCGTAACATTTTTCTGTATTGCTATTTTTACATTTGTGTATACAATGACGAATAAACGTAAAACGCATTTAATGGGTTCGTATTTCTAATAAGCGGACACATCTTACAAGCGGACAGATAATTGGCGACGGTTTCACTGAGATTTCACTATAAATTATTAGCAAAAAAATCTGCCAACCTTGTGGTTTGACTTCTAGTTACACTACTGTTATAAAATATTTATATAAAAAACGCGAGCATCAGTTATTTACAAAACAAAGATTTAAATACATTAATTATTCATACATAAAATGACGAGGATGATGCAATAAGTTCAGAATTCTAAAAGCATTTAAGTTGAGTCATATTTTAAAAATATCAATTATTTCATTGATTGTGCAGAACTTTCTTTAATAACAATTAACAATTTTTTATAATCGATCGGAGATTTATAAAGATGTGGCTGAAAAAGCTTCGAAGCACACAACATTCTTGAGTAGGAACAAAATCATAAATCGAAATAAAGTACAGTTAAACACGAAAAAAATAATAATAGAATAAAATGAAGTTAAAAAAAAAACTAAAATGTTAAGCAGTTTTGGCAGAAGATAGCTTCCACCATAACTATTCCAGATTTTATAAGTGTTATATCTGAAAAACAAATGACTTTGATATTAAAATAATCTAAAACACTTGAATTCAGAGATGGTAAGTACTGAGTCATGACTTATGAACGAATTATATTCAGAAGCTTTGCTAAAATCACAGTTTTTAACTAGTTTAGAATAATTGTCAAACTGTTTTGCCCACTAACATAATGATTGCTTTCGAGAGCTCTAAGTATATTTTAATCAATGTATGCTCCTGAGAATTCTAAATTACTCCATCATTGTTAGTCAGAATACACCTCTAGAAGCTTTGGGCAAGGTAGGAGAAAGAAAACTGTGCCACCACCATTCAATCAAACATTTCGCCCTTTACCCCTCATATGAGATGAGACTCAAAGGTATTGCATGAAACCAACGAAAAATAATTTACAAATACATGCAATTATCTGCAGTTGCTGTGCTTGCATGCACACGGGGTCAACTTATTAATACCTATTCTCTTGCCGGGCACTGATCTGAAGAATATGATCGGCAAACCTTGCCGACAAAGAACAGAGCAAATATTTTAACCACTTGTCTCCTTTAGTCTGTTCCAAGTACTTCATTATGCCAAATTCATCAGCCGAACAACAACTCTACTTATTGTGCAAATCCCGTCTGCTAACCTCTGATACAGATATTCCTGTACACATCAGATATAATAAACTGTCCTTCTTAGAATAACCCTCAAACACATTTATTATTTTCTAACATGCGATCTAACTAATAATTAGAAAATAGAAATTGACAACCACCTGATACATGATAATGTACTTTTGACATTTGCATACTCTAGAATATCACTACAGAAGTAATTTTGAGCTTGTTTTTCTGAATAAAATTCTTGCGAAGAAATTAATAAATATTCCACCTGACTATGCCTTATATTTGTGCAAGTAATTGACTGCGTTCCCTGAGAATTCAATTAATTACGCATTCCACTTTCATCTTAATACAATTTACCCACCTGACTTAGCTGCGTGAAATTCAACTTCTGTCTGCGTTTTAAACAACTTCCCACACTCTTCGCACTTTAGTGACTTTGCAACTTGCTGTTCCGATTTGTCTGCATCTGCTTGTTCAATTTCCGAAGCACTGCTTATATTAGAATCCGATGTTACCGGGGCAGGTTCCGGTTCGGCCTGTTCTTCGTTTGATAACAACCAGTCCATCGCTGTTTGAATATCATCAGTGCCGGTTTTTAAAATCGCCAATTCGCTAAACATGGAAAGCTAGGTTAAGAACGACCGCCTGTGAACGCGCAACTGAATTTTTTGTTACTTACGCCCTTTCTTTGCTAAAGCCCATTTCTATCAACGTGGTTATTGCATCGGACATTTCTGTTGTTGTTCCGTTGCGTTATTTAGCGTAGAACGGAGCTTGGGGAATCCCGCTTTCAAAAAGTCACTAGAATTTTAGCAACTGTCAAAACATGAACATGCGAACTACTGGGGTGCGTTCGAAATAACATACCATGAATTTCCTTTTAACTCTGAACATATAATTTGTTCACAAATTAAAAGACCACTGGCGGTATTGCCTTGTGAAAAATACAACC
This sequence comes from Prosopocoilus inquinatus, assembly GCA_036172665.1. Taxonomy (NCBI): domain Eukaryota; kingdom Metazoa; phylum Arthropoda; class Insecta; order Coleoptera; family Lucanidae; genus Prosopocoilus; species Prosopocoilus inquinatus. Next base: position 53,188,660 of record CM069870.1, read on the forward strand.
GGCAACAGCGTTCCAGCTAACAATTTGGTAACAAAGTTTGCAAGTGTTTGAAATAAAAGATAAGATTATACGATAAACTTACAAGTAGTGGTTGAAATAGAGATGGGCCAGGAAATGAACACGGTGCATTGAAAGCACCCATATGGGTGCATTCACCAGGGTGCATACATGAATGTACCGGGTGCATTCAAAAATTTAAATTTCCCACGCAAATCGAACAAGAAATAATCCTTTCTTGATGTTATTTAATTGTTTGCAGGTGGTTTACAGGGTTTAATGTTTCATAGTATGTGATGAATAGCTAAATAGTAAATTTTTAAGTTTAAGTTAAAGCTTTATAGCTTAAAATCTGAACAAAATGAGTAAGATTTTGAAATTAACACTACAAAATAATTGTCTAGCGATAATCCGTACAAAATGAATTATATTTGGTGTCACTTTGAAGCATTTTTATGTCTTATGTAAATATAGGCAACCGGGCAATGCTCCCAATGCACCGGGTGCATTCGGTGATTCCACCGGTGCACCCGGTGGAATTCCATCTCTAGTTTGAAATAAATGACAAGGTTGGTTATGTGTTCTGAACAGATTTATTTTTCTAAATTTAATATTTATTATAATAGATTCATGTTATCATTCGTTAAGAATTTTGTAACAGACAAGATGTAATTATCCATTGTGTCAAGTATGTACGAATTTTTTGTAGAAATGTGCAGGCAGATATGTAATTACATTTGCAGAGAGAGAGAAAAGAACAAGAAAATAAGTTGAAATGTAACATAAGACTATTAAAATTATATAAACAATTTCCAGAATCAGTAAGAAGTAGTTACGAACCATCAGACTCAAGTATTTGCAGGTTGCTTAAATCTGGCGCCATTTTTTTTTATTTCAACAAAATGAATATAAATGCCATAAAAGTAAAATTGAGATGACAAATTGCTTTGACATGAAATTTCAAATAGCTTGGCAACTTAATATTTTGATAATGTTCTACAGGGGACTTGTGTTTTATACCAACATAATGCAACAGGTAGTAGTTTTGTTTTTAATTTGTGAACAATGTATATAATGTAAATATCCTTACGTTCAATGTTGGAAAAGCGGATCAATACATTGCACACTGTCTATGACGAAACAAAATGAGTTTCAGTCAAGGAATATTGACACTTATTTTTTAAATTAAACCATTTTAACCGTTCTAATTGTGCTCTTTCATGTTTTAAACAGTGATACCAAACGACAATCGAATGCTTTTATAGTATTTTTTAAATATTTCAGACGTAGTTCATGACTATAACTGGCAGTAACAGTACATTTGTTTTATTGAAGCTTGTTTGCATATTTTACAATGCATTGGCGCGTTTTCTCTGAAACTGAATATAGGGATATTTATATTATATGTTTAGAGATGGGATTCACGGAATGCACCCACAATGCACCCGGTGCATTGAGTGCATTGCCCAGTTGCCAACATTTACATAAGACATAGAGAAATGCTTCAAAATGACACCAAATGTAATATATTTTATACATACTATCGCTAGACAATTATTCTGTAACGATAATTTCAAAAACTTACTCATTTTGTTCAGATTTTAAACTACAAAGCTTCTGGTTAAACTTAAAAGTTTACTATTCAGCTATTCACCATACACTATGAAACATTAAACCTGTAAACCACCTGCAAACAATTAAATAACATCAAGAAAGGATTATTTCTTGTTCGATTTGCGTGGGAAATTTAAATTTTTGAATGTACCCGGTACATTCATGTATGCACCCTGGTGAGTGCACCCATATGGGTGCTTTCAATGCACCGGGTTCATTCCCTGGCCCATCTCTACAAATAACACTTACAAACTAATTATAAATTTAAAATAATTTCCATTTAATTTAAAGTGACAGTGTTACAGTCGTTACAAACGCAGCGACGTATTTTTGAGGTTATCTTGTCACATTTATTGCCCAAGTTCTGGCTCAAGTTAAGAATTTTAAGTTCTTTTCACGATCGTTTCCTAACAGCTCCGTTTGTCAAGCCCCAAGGGCGTCACGTTCTTGAAAAGAAAGCAGCTAAAATGAGCTACCCAGAGCTCCTCCGAACTGATCCAAAATGTTCCGATTGCTGGGTGCGGAACGCACTCGAATTGATCTTGTTTACTTTTTCCCGTCACCTCGCGCACCTGTTTCTATGACTACCCATATATCAACGTATGTATGACTTATGCAGCGTTCCCATTGCAATATCGAAAGTGTAATTCGGATCAGATCAGTTTAGATAATCTCAGATGTATGAAATTCGTCATTGGAAAGCGGCTATTATGTTTACAATCGAGGTAACATACGGTAACAAATGAATGTTACCTTACCGGTAACATTAGAAATTTACCGTAAGGTAACGTGGTAATTATAGCGAGTCACAACACTAGTAAAATGTAATACAGCTGTAGTAAGATAACTAGTAAAATAAGAACCACAAACAAGAATGTAGCAAATATTCGTATAATTGTAGTAAACCTTACGATAAAAATAGCATCTTTCCTTACAATCGTACGAATATTTGCTACTTTTTTGTTTCTTGTTCGTTATTTCTTTCTTATTCTACTATACAATCATTTCCTTTCCTGTTTATAATCTAAACATCTATAGACTTTACTGAACGCTGCCCACGACGTATCCGCTGTTGTCTGAACGTAACTAATAACAGCTGTTTTGACATCTGTCAAATTAGTTAATGAATGAATGTAAATAATGTCTTGTCAGATAAAATTAGTAGCAAATATAGTGAACGTTCCTTCTGTAAGAAGGAGTTTATTCCCTTTAGATGATTTAAGAGGTTTGTATATGTATAAAAAAAACAAGTAAATAAATAAGCAAAGTTTTTTGTCAGGCTCGGACAGCTGGTTGCACTTGTGCCAGATATCAGCGTCTCCTACAGGTGATATAATCGCTCTTTCGCACGAAAGGCGTTTAGTTGTGTTATCAGGGAAATGGGATTCAAGTTCCTCACTCAGTCATTTCCAAGCAGCTTTCTCAGAAAGTGTCGCAGAAAATGACAACATTACTTCTGTCTTATGCCTGCCGATAGTTGCCCTAAGTCACAGTTCACAAGTAAGTTAGAATAATTCAGCATTTTAGGGACCTATGAGTGTGCAGTGTAATTTATACAGTTGGGGACAAAATTGTGGGTACGGAAGAGAGTTCTATTGTATTTGAAAAGGATATATACACAGAATTAAAATATAAGCAAAAATAATCAACTGAGCAGTTTATTGACAACTAAATATAATATTCTATCAAAAAAAGTGAAAAGATAAATGAAAAAACAAGTACTTTATTATAATAATTTAATAATTTCTGAAATAAGAGGTGGAGAAAATTATGGGTACAATTTCTTTTTTAAATTTGTATTACATAAATTTCACCAGAATTAATATTTAGTATGACCTCCCTTGGCTGCAATGACTGCTGTAATTCGCCGTGGTATGCTGTCAATTAAATTTATTATTATTTCTGCTGGAATTTCTTCCCAAGCAGCGATCAGTTTGTTAAAGTAAGATGTGGCATTTGTTACTCCTTCTCGTGAAATTTTGCCGTTTAGATAAGCCCACAAGTGTTCAATTGGGTTTAGATCAGGACTTTGAGAAGGCCACTGAGGGACTTCAATGTCATTTTCTTGGAAATAATTCTTAACAATTCGCGAAGTATGCTTGGGATCATTATCCTGTTGGAAAATAAAGTCGTCAAGGTCCAACTTTTCGAGCGAAGGATACAAATTTTCTTCCAAAATTTGTACGTATGATATTTCTGTCATCATACCTTCTATTCTAGCTAAATTGCCTACACCCTTTTACTAAAACAACCCCGTACAAGACCTTTGCCGCCTCCATGTTTAACCCTTGCTTCTACCATTTTAGAATTTAAGGCTTCTCCTGCTCGCCTCCATACTCTAGCTCTTCGTTTTGACCCAAAAAGTTCAAATTTACTTTCATCAGACCACACCACTTTTTCCCAATAGGCTGGGGGTTTATTTACATGTTGTTTTGCAAATGCTAGTCCTTTTTTCTTATTTCGTTCACTAATGAATGGTTTCTTTTTGCAAATGCTAGTCGTTTTTTTCTTATTTCGTTCACTAATGAATGGTTTCTTTCTTTTTAAAAAACTTTGAAGGCCAGCCTCCTTAATCCTTCTTTTAATTGCTTTAGTAGAAACGTTTATATTGACACTTGCTCTCACTTGGCGAGCACTTGCACTAGGATTTTTTCTCACTTCCCGCACAATTCAGGCATCCTCTCTTGGTGTGGATTTTCTTTTTCGCCCTCGACCCGCGACATTTTCAATACTATTAGTGGCTTCAAATTTTTTACAAATACGAACAACAGGGTTTTTTGATACTTTATACTTTTTTGCTAATGGTCCGTAACTTATACCCACTTTTCGGTCTTCGACAAAACGTTTTCGAATTTCCAAAGCGATTTCTTTTCTGGGAGCCATGTGAAATTTTTAGTTTAAAAACGAACTTTCTTAGGACATTTCACTATTAATTATTAACTCAATAAAAATGCCGTTTTTCAGATTAATCCACTAATATTGTGTGCACGCTAAAATAGTTCTGATAAAACTAAAGCTGCATCGTTGTACCCATAATTTTGTCCAACTAAAAACATCTATAAAATAAACAAAACAAACCCCACCATTAAGGGATTATTAATTTATGAATTAATACCCAATAAATGTTATTGAACGTCGTTATAGTTTTCAAATTTGCTTGAACTAAAACTACAGTTTCTTTTTCATGTTTTGAAGGGTTTTACTTTGAGGATCAGTTGTACTAAGTAAGTTCAAGGAGACATTCCACTGAAAGTGATCAAAAGCACATTAAATTTTATTTAGGAATAAATTAATTACCATATGTCCTTAAAATCCTAGCTAATGGGCAATTAGCTTACTTTGAACCTCGTTCAGTTGAATGTGCCCTTGAACTGCCTTGGTGAAACTGGTCCTATTTGTTCTTTACTGTAACATCACAATGTGCTATTTTAAAGGTTGGACCCGATTGGACTTGCATTGTATTGGGGTTCGAATCAGGCTTTGTTCGCTATTACACAGAAGATTGTGAAATGCTCTTAGAAGAGCAATTCCATAATGAGCAAGTCATCAGTTTAAAATGTCAGTCGCAACATAGTCCTAGACCAGATATAAGTTCAGAGCTGCGTCCAGAAGAATTATATGTACACTATCCCAGCAATGTCTGCGTTGTTAGTGGATCTCATTTATTTACTACTTTACGTAATTATAGAAGTAATCTTGCCAGAAGTATGTATATTTAACAAAAGCAAAGGTAACAGAATTATAGTAATTTTGTTGTTAGGGCAAGCCCTCGATAATGTGATGGATGCAAGCACCACTGTGATAACAACAAACTCAAAAAAATGGGGATTTGTCGAACAGTATTCAGTGAATGATATAGCAGTGGTCGGGTTAAACTTAGCAAACACTTTCGATCACTTGTTAACGGCTTCAACTTGTGGAGGATTTGAGAGTAAATATCGTGCAGTGCCACCACATAATAATTTAGTCATTGGTGCTGGTAGTAAGCCCTTTGTTGGTTTCCATTATGCATTGGAAGGTGGTGCCCAGCCAGTTTTAAGCGATGTAGCTAAAGCTGTAGCTAGCAAATTAAAATCAGCTTTACCGTGAGTAACTTTAAATTTGATTTGGTGTTGTTAATGATAATGTCTTTTTTACCACACATTTTAACAAGAAATATTCAATTAACAATTCTGTTCCCACTCACCAGGAAAACTGGAAAAAGACAAAGTTTAAAAAAAAAGTGCACAAGGAAGTCGGGAAATTTGCTTGCTTCATGCATTAATTGAAAAGCTATGCTTGCTTTCTAAAATTAGAAAAACGTGGCAAAAAAATTGCGAAAAAATTTATCGCGTTTTTAACAAAAGAATTTATTTCATATCCTTTTTGAAATTCCCATGAGCAAAAACTTTATGAAAATTAAATTTTTAGAAAAACACGAAAAACTTTTTCACCGCAGTAAGCCACAGTGTGGTGTCGTTTTAACAAGTACTCAATTCAATTCAACTTACTCAATGATGATAGGGATGACCACACAATGTGTTTTTAAATTTAAATAAGCATTTTACTATAAATGGATAAAACAGCGACATCTTACGATCGTTTTTTGACCTGACATTGCAGTAGGATAGACAAATTGAAGCGGGATTTGCTCCTAATAAGTCCCCCATGCAAGGCAGCCATGCTTGCTGTCAAAGCATAATGAAAGTTTTAAAAAAAATTTGTTGCATTTTACTATAGTATTTGTATTTCGGTTTCAGATTTGTTTTATTAGTCATGGGCAACTAGATTTAGAAATAAAACATATTTATTAAAATGCAGATAATAAAATTAGTAAAGAACCCCTTAAAATTCTACGCACACTCTTTGAAATTGAAATTCAAAGAATAAAGGCATTTTAGCACCATATTCCATGACTTACTGCGATGGAAAAGTTTTTGGTCTTTTTTCTGAAATTTTTTTACTTAAGGGGGCAAAACTCTTACACCATCAGAAAAAGAAAGTAATTTTCAAATCAAAATCCATCGTTAGAAGTATATCATGTAATTTTAAAAAATGAAGGAGGCCTGGCCGTTCGAAAACTTGATGAAGATCAACGTTAATTCATTTGACTAAGTTGTACTCCTTCACATGTCGAATAACTTTTCTTAAAGGTTTTTTGCTCTATCTCAATTGAGAAAAAAGTTATTACAGAAATGCAAAGATATGACCCACCTGTGTAGGCAACCATACAAGCGGTCGTGTTAATTGGATTGCCTATGCTAAGACTTCTTATTTTTTGAAAACTAATTTTTTATTTTTTAATGAACGAAATGTGATTAGAATTAATTGCTTATAATTTTAAAATTAATTGAACGACTTTCCCCTTAACACACATTTATATAACTATTATAAGTGTTCTGAAATAAAAAAAATGTTTAAACACGTAAGAAGTCGTGTAAGTAAGTTTTTAGATGAAAAGTCAGGGAATATTTCATTGAAAATAAAGTGGGATCCCTGTGTAAACTAGAAATATTTCGTGTTTCAAAAATATAAAATGTCACCCACACTTTTTTGATTATCAAATGATTATAGCCATTTTGCTGCAGGCCAGGGGTTCCCAATGGGTTGATATTGACTCCCAAGGAGTTGATGAACCTGTGGGAATCAGCAGGGGGTGAAAGAACCTCTAAGGATCCTTTGGGGGTCGTCGTGTTTATTAAATAAGATCTGTTTTGTATTTTTTATGCACCACAGACGAATAGCGTCCCACTAAAAATCTGTTTATTTCTGTTGAAAATATGTATTTAGCTATTAAAAATACTAAGTTAGAAGATAAACCATAAAGCCATGAAATATTAAAATTCGATCGAAATACTTTACGCCATGTTATAACACAAGTTACGTTTCACAGTTGTCAAGTTTTGATTTGTGATATAACATGGCGGCGCCAATCAAAACTTAGTTACGAATTATCCAGACTCTTAATAAAGGGCCTCTGTTGCTGAGTAGAGCACCATCCCTTGACCAAAAATGAAAGCTATTTAATTCTAATTTTAATTCAAGTAGCAGAATATAATATTTATTTTTGTGATATTTTTTGTCGATTTTAAATTGCAAAATAAAATTCAAAGCGTAACAGGAATTATGTTATTAAAAGCGCCATCTCTTAACCAAACAGGAAAACGGCATTTCGTCTTCCTCAAGAAGTAATGCTATTATTTAGAGCGCCAGCTTTTGATCAAAAATGAAACCTATTTTATTCCTATCTCAAATTCACATATTTTTATAACATACTTTTAAATCAAATAAATATCAATGAAAGTTATTTTATTCCAATCTCAAATAGGGTCGAGTGGTGTAAAAATGAGACACCCAAATTCGGGTGAAAAATGAAACATTCAAATAAAATTGGTAAAATAATATAATTTGATACAGCCGATAGTTTCCTTATTATAAATACTTTATTATTTATTTATTAGCTTGCAGTTAATAAATGTTTCTATCCAAGACAGCATCATTTTACTTATCTATGTGTTAATTTGTTCTAGGTATTTTTCTATTAAATAAATTACATATTACATAGGAACAGATGGAAGCTAACTGAAGATTAACGTTAAACTGTGACTGAGCAACCGGCCCTTAATACAATACATTTATTTATTTATGATTCTCTCATATTTAACCTGGCATGTGTCATTTTTAGACTTTTTCGGGGTTAAATATGAGACACAGTTTTTATTTAGTTTCACCTTTTTAATGGTGAATGATGATGAAAACAAAACTATTGACAACTTTTCATCATTTACCTCTTACAAAAATTTCATCAATTCCGTTGAAGGACTCTAACACATTAAAAAATTGAAAGTTCTGAAAAGTGTCTCATTTTTACACCACTTGACCCTACACATATTTTTATAACATAAAATATTTTTATATCAATTAAAAAACAATCAATATTTTTATATCAATTAATAAAAAGCTATTTGAAATTACAATTAAATAGTTTGCATTTTTGATCAATAATAATCCCATCGTGTTTTGATTATTTTGAATTTCATTTTTATATTAAAGTCATTGCTGAGATAGAACGTGAGAACACCAGCAGGAAGAAGAAATGCTATTACGAAGAAATCGGATAAAAAATGTTTTCCTATTTGTTCAAGAGATGGCGCTTTGAATAATTGCTGTCATGTGTTAATTTTTTTTTTTAATTTAATATCGCTAAAAATAATATATGGTACAAAATGGTACACATGGTATAAAAATACAATACGATATCCAGCAATTTGAAATTTGAAATTTGAAATTAACTGTAATTTTTGGTCGTGAGATGCGGCTCAAAATAATTCCATCACATGTTCATTTTGAATTTTCTGTTTTGAAATTCCAATCGTCGCAAAGCTAGAAGAAGGCTCGTGAAGACGAAGTACAGTTATATAAAATTCGATTAAAACAGATTTCAATTTTAGACAACAGATGGCACTTTGAATGATTTACGCGCGTAGATTTTACGTTTTCGATGAAAAAATGTTTTTATTGAGAATGTGAAGACGAAATCGTGTTTTTAGTTTCGATCAAAACAGTTTCCTCGTAAGGAAAATAGATGGCGCCGCAACTAATAGAATTCTTCTTAATTCAACACAGAATTAGAAAGGAAGAACAATTGGATACCGTGGCATTTTAAGATCATGCGGATATTTTTTAACTTACAGGATATATACAGGGTGTCCCAATCCTCTGAAAAAGTCCAAAAATGCCTCTTTAAATTCGTTTTATGAAGAAAAGGTCTTAACAAAAGTTGTGTACGTTTTCATTCCACATAATCTAAAATTATTTTCAAATATACAGGTTGTTCATTTAATAAGTTAAACCTAACTTATTATTTTTTAAACGGAACACTATATATTTTATTGCAGTTTCGGTTAGCCCTTGAAAAGACGATAAAAATGATATTATTATTAGCATTATACTTACTTATTTTTAGTATTTACCGAGTTATTTTTAATTTTATGAAAAAAATGGGTGATGTTTGATCGTCTGCCAAATTGTCAATTTTAATGATACGACATCAACTTTGGACCAAAATATGTCCAAATCTCTCTACGTGCTTTTACAATATTCATCATTTTCTAGCGACTATCGACAACACTACGATTCAGTTCGTGTATTTTAAAATTAGTCATTTTTTTCAAATGGAACATCCTGTATATTATAGTATATTTGGATAGTGCTTTCAACAAGCTTTCTAACCATAGCATATTCTATGGTCTTAAGATTTATAACTTGTGAGTTATTATCACTTCTCTATAATCAAATTAAGAAACTTGCTGTATAGTATTTTTATTTGTCTCAGAAATATTTTATCTGCTGTATCATTCAAGATATTTATCCAAACACTATCATTGCTGTAGCGGTTGCAATAAAAATATGGAATAAATACAGGAACTGAACGATTTTCACTACATAATTCCAATTACACTATGAAAACGAATGGAAAGGATTTATTTACACTATAAAAAATTCTATTATGTTGAAGCTACATATCAAAGAAACAAATTAAGAATAGCAAAATGTCTCCAGTCACAAATAGGTTTAAAAAATCATAAAAATTTAAACTATTAAAAAAACTTAAAAGAAACTGTAACATACTGCTAAACACGCATTTTCTTCTCTTTGTATGTGCCGAGTACATCTTTATACTTTCGTTTCTTTACGTATTTAGTAATGGTTTTTTGAAATTTATTTCATACTAATATTAGATTATATCTTTTTATGCGTATTTCAACAGGTAAGGTGCCATTTTAAATCATCCACACACGCACACTCTTTGGTTGGTATGACCCAGAGGATATTCTCATTGAATCTCCAACAGAAATGAAGATAGTGGCGTGGCTGTCGAAATACGTATCTACGATTATAAACAAATTGTGATAAGAGAATATTTTTTTCATTTGTTTACTCATATCGCAATAAAAGAAATCGAGAGACAAATCTGGTAATCATGGAGACCACTTCAAAGCATTACTACGTTCTAACCAGCGATTATCCAACCGATTCGTAATGTGTTCTTACATGACCGGAATTACCTGAAAAAAATCGTTCAATTCCTGAATTTATTTATTTATTTTTATTTAAATCACTAAAAGTACGATAAACTGTATGGATAAATATCTTAAATGATTCTGAGACGAATGAAAATATTATACAGCACGTTTCTTAAGTTGATTATAGAGAAGTGATAATAACTCAAAAGTTATAAATCTTAAGAACATAGAATATGGTATGGTTGGAAAGCTCGTTGAAAGCACTATCCAAATATACAATATTAATATACAGGGTGTTCCATTTGAAAAAATGACTAATTTTACAATACGCGAACTGAATCGTGGTGTTGTGGATAGTCGCTACATTTATGAAAATGATGAACATTATTAAAGTAGAGGGATTTGGAAATATTTTGGTCCAAAGTTGATTGTCGTATCATTAAGATTGACAATTTGACAGACGACCAAACATGATCCACTTTTTGCATAAAATTATAAATAACTCGGTAAATACTGAAAATAAGTAAGTATAAGGTTATATCATTTTTATTGTCTCTTCAAGGGCTAACCGAAAGTAATAAATAATAAAAGATATAGTGTTCCATTTAAAAAATAATAAGTAAGGTTTGTAACTTATTAAATGAACAACCTGTATACTTGGAAAATAATTTTAAATTATGCGGAATGAAAACCTACACAACGTTTGTTAACACCTTTTCTTGATAAAATGAATTTAAAGAGGCATTTTTCGACTTTTCCAGAGGTTTGGTACACCCTGTATAGTTAAATAAAATTCTCAATCTAAGAAAAAAATCTATTTGTTAGAGTTACGGTAATATTAAGCTTGAAATGCCGGAAGGAGGGGGTCGTTGAAAACTTTCTTTTATTCTAAGGGGTCGATGTTTTGAAAAAATTGGGAATCTCTGTTGTAGACCTTTTAATATCTGATTTTTCTTTCAGTATAAAAATAATTTGTTGTTAAGTTAGATCTTATTATTTCTGAAGAAACTAATTTTTTCGATATTTTGTTGCTAACGGATTTGAAAATCTTTTATATTAAAAAGGAAGCTACAAACTCAATGTCTTACTTTTATATTTCAAATTTCCTTGACCACAAACTAAAGTAGTTTTTGTAAAAATGTTAATTTTTGACACAGTTGACTCATTTTTATTTTAGAGGTTGGCTAGTTGGCACAAAAAAGCAAACAGAGAAGCCATCTGGCACAACTATTATCCCGGCAGAACCCATGGGTTGCAGATTCGGTCTTTGCGATCTTCACCGCAGTTCTGGCAACATAATATTGTCCCCAGACCGAAAATTAGCCGCAGTCTCAGACTTATTAGGACGAGTAATGTTAATCGACACTTACAAAGGCATCGCTGTAAGAATATTCAAGGGCTACAGGGATGCACAGTGCTCTTTCATTCAAGTCCCCGACGAGCGAAAAGTAAAGCACCGTTCAACCAAACCCATCGCTCTATTTCTGGTTATATATTCCTCAAAGAAGGGGACTCTAGATTTATTCTCTGCACAAATGGGGTCAAAAATCGCAACTTTCACAGCTTCAAAATACAGTCGCCTTCTCTACATTAATTATGGCCTATTGGGATTTCAGAGTACTTCAAAATCACGTTACGTCTGCCAGTACACCTGCTTATTAATCGATTCGGATGGCCAGATTAAAGAAATTATAATTCCATTTCACTTTTCTTTAACCGAGAAAAATAGCAAACGCGTGAGAGATCTGCATTTATATAAAAGGCTGAAGCAGTTGATTAAAAACGGTGACTACGACGATGAAAAATTGATTTCCGAAGCGTTTCACACCTGCTCGGAATTAAAAACGACTGAAATTAAATTGCAGTGCTTAGACATGTTGGTTTCCAGCAAGGAAGCGTTCCCCGAAGTTATTTTAAAATGCGCCGATTATTTCTTGGAAAAACTGAACCAACTAGAGATTAGCACCGATCTAGACAGCGACACCAAATCGTTGAAGACGATTTCAGAAAACTTGAACGTGCTGGTTAATTTTTATCTGTACATATCAAACCAACCGAACCAGTTGGATTTAGAAAATGGAAACGTCGAAGACCCCCGGGGTATTCCCGATACTAAATTAGTACTGGGGGCGAAAGAGATGATCAACCTGCAAAAGCTGCTGGACCTGAGTGTTTTAAATAATGTGAAATCCACTGAGTTGAAGGTTTCTTTTCATGATAATAATGTCTTTACGGTGTCCCATTTTCTGTCAATTTTTAATTATGGTGGTTGTGAGAGTGTAAGTCTGAAGCCTAATTTAACCGAGCAGGTTTCATTCGAAGCTGCTGAGGCAATGTTTAAATCGTGTGTCACAAAAAATTCCTTCGATTACGACGAATTTAGGAACCAAATTAAACAGAGCAAGATCGTCATTAAAGACCTGCTGAAGCTGGTTTTGAATTATTGGGTTAACAGATCATTAAACATCGACATGAATCTAGAAAAAGAAATGCAGAATTTAAGCTCTTTGATTTACTCTATCGTACAGAATGTTGCTTCTGAAGAATTATTGGTCGATTACAATGATACTTCACCATTTTGGGATAATGTTCGTGACACATTGGTTAATTCATCTAGAGCTTTCTCCGCTTTGATTGCTGCGATCATTTGTAAATCCGTCGCTCAGAGAATTGAACGCGAAAACGACTTGCAACAATCGGCTGGTGCCGAAGATGATATCATGGAAGTGTGGGAAAAATTATCACAGGAACATTGCGAATGGACTTTATTAATTGGGAAACTGGAAGACGTATCACTGCTTAATATCATCTTGGCTAACGATCCCATTTGTAAAGGAATTTTGCCAAAACTAAAGCACGAAAAGGCAAACGTCAGTTTAAAATATGTTTTGCAAAAAGGACGTGGATCAGTCAGCGAATTAGTCTCGAAGTGGCTTACAATTGGGGGTGTGCGACCTCAGGATCTTATTATAAACGATGCAATTAATGAGGAGACCACATGTCAAGAGCAAACGGTTTCTAACCAAAGCAATTCTCCTCAATATATCCAAATTTCAGACGATGATAAAGAAGTAATACAATCACAGTTAGTTTTTTCTCATCTAAATATATTAAAAAAACAATTCCCATATAGTCTGAATACTAGTCACTTACTTGCAAACATGGCTTGGGAGTATGCGCTTTGCTGGCAGAAAGACATACAAGATATAACTCACCTAGAAGCTTGCATGAAATCTTTAACTCAAGTCCCAGATTCGTACATCCGGCAAGGTTTATACAATTTGATTTGGAACACGCATTTGAAGATAATTTTCGAAAGCTGTTGTAAATTAGTCAATAAAGTAGGGAAGCTGCCTAAAGAACGGTTGTGCTTGCAGGATACCGGTTTGACGGACTTTCAAATCACAAATTTCGTGGAAATATGCACAAATTTCTTCGATTCATTCATGGATACGGTGCAACAGTCTTACAACTGCGAGAAAGCACCGTTACGCTTCGAACCCATTTGGGAGAACGAAGGCCTACCCTTAGTCGAATTAGCTATAAATCAAAACCAGATAAATTACGATCTCTTACTTTTACATTACCAATTGAGTCTTACCATACAAATGTTAGCCACGTTTTCTGTGAAGCATTCAAAATTCATAAATAATTTATTTGACCCTTCTGTGACCTCGTTGTTCTTCACTGATTTACAACAGAAGATCCAAATTAACTGGCATCGAAGCGAATCCAAAATCAACTCTTCGCGCATGCAGTTTTTAGTTAAGATCGTTTCCGTTACCATAGAGACTATTACCGTAAACGAAAATAAAATTTATTCCACGGATCATGTGAACTGGATGTCCAAGTGTGTATGTCTGGCGAGGTATTGGAGCTTGGACGTTGACTTTCTGAAACGTTATCAAGTCGTGCAGTTATTCTCCAATGGATTTGATATAGTCGCAGAAGAATTACTACCTGCCATAAATGATTTAAATAAATTAGGATTAGATTTATTGGAAGTCGCTGGGAAAAGACTATCACATCTTTTAGCATCCTCACAAGACTTAGGGGAAAAAATTGCCGCATTTGGAACTATTTTAACTCAATATTTAGACACTCTGGTGAGTTAAGAATTATTAAGCTGCTTTTTCTGCTTTGGAGAATTGGATATTTGGGAATTGCTGTCATTGACTTTCGTCGTTCACTTGACGAACGTTATTGATTATCGTTGAACACGTGATCAATGAAAACCAATGGCAGCAATCCCCAAATACCCAACCTTCCAAGCAGGAAAAGCAGCAGTTAAAGTTAATTTATCAAATATTATAAAACTTATGTATCTTTCTTTTTTAGAATGGAGAATGGTGTGCTCCAAGTACCTTAGAAAGTACATTAATTTTAAGCACTCATATATTAAGGTGTTTAAATGAAGAACAACCAGAACGTAAGCTGGCCTCGTTAATGCTGGAGGCATGCTCTGGTTTGCAGGATTTGCAGAGTTAATTGAAATACCTATACCTTGAGCGTTAGACATAGTTTCATCACGATTGTCAGTTTTTGTTAATGTTGATACTTTTTATAAAATGTTATCTTTTGAAATTATAAATACCTGAAATGTTGCAAGAAGAAAATATTTTTCTCCTGCACCAAAAAATAAAATGAGATTCACTTTTTCTTCAGTATATTTATAGTCAGTTAATTTGCTAATCTGGGAATAGTTTTTCTTTTTTGATTATACATTGATCCTTGGTTTCACCTTTGACTTCTTTAATGGGCAACGGCTTGGGAGGAGGACGTATCATGTGCTGATATACAGGTATCTGTAAGTAAGAAAATTAGGAATTAGATGCAGAATTTTTTAATAGCTTGGTTTGTCTAAATTCATTCATTCATCAATCTTAATCCTTTTGCTTTAATTAATTTAAATAAAGATAAAATTTAAAACAATACTAATGTCTTATAGATAAACTGTAAAACTAAAGTGAAGATAACTTCGTCCTTCTTCAGGAAAAGTGGAAAATAGGAGCCTGAAATGTTAGAAATTTGGGAGGAGTTTATATTAACAAGGGCTCATATAAAGAAATTTATTTTCAGGTATATTTTAAGAGGATAAAGTGGAGTGTTTCGAGCGATTTTAAATATTAAATTTATCCTGAAATTCTCCAATAAAATCTTCTAGTAAATTTTGATTAGATGAAATCCATCTCCGTTCAATTTTATATTGGCATTATTTGACAAAGTATTTCTGATAATTCCTTTTATCATCTTGAAATGTTTTCCCAATGAAATTCACCCTGATATTTAATAAGATCTACTGATGATTTCATATATCTTGAAATATTCATGCAATCAACTCTAGCTTGAAATTCCCGCGGTATAATACGGAGAAGAAAACTTAAAATTCTTATTTCTCTGTGCACCAGCCACCTAGATTAATAAAGCTGTCTTCAACCGATCGCATTATCAGCAGTGTTGCCAGATGTGGCGCTATTATTTCAAAATTGGCGCTTGGCGTGAAAAAGGACTCTGTCTCATTTAAAAACATGAAAATTAGAAAATATGTTGCGAGTTGGTGTTTTCATTTTTCTGTTGTCGTGTTGGTAGTCTTGTTTGTCAGGCTTGCCAGACTTTTCCTGGAAAATGTAGCCAAACGTATTACAAAAGTAGCCCAATTACGACAAACACCGAAGTGTAAAAATATATTAATTACATTAATTGAAATGTTAGCAGGAATAAACAAAAAAACAGGAGGAGACAGGAACAAAAGAAAATTGAACGTAGCTCAACATTCCCACTGCCGACTTGTCCAATTTATTCGCAATAAATTGGACAAGTCGTTTTTGTTTGCAGTGGGAATGTCGAGCTACGTCTCAGCTGACGAAGCCCCAAGCAGGGCTGAAACAGCTGTACAGCGGCTGCTCGAGGTTTTCACTGCAATCAAAAACGATTTGCAACAATTTTTTTTAAACTTTCATTATGCTTTGATAGCAAGCATGGCCGCGCATGGGAGACTTATTAGGAGCAAATCCGCTTCAATTTGTCTATCCTATCCAATGTCAGGTCAAAAAGCGATCGTAGGATGTCGCTTTATTGTCTGTTAATAATCTTAGGGAAAGATAAACAAATAATTGTTTACTGTGTAACCATAGCAACTAACATAAGGGTTAAGTTATATGGCATTCCATTAAAAAAAAATAGTTATCGTGGTTTGAATATTCTCAAGTTTATTAATTTTTTTTTAAGAACTTATGTGGCTATAATTTTTTCTTTACAGTGTAACTGAAAAAGCGTTTCAAGACGAAACTTTTGCAAAAACTAGTCCCTAACGTATTTTTTTCGGAAGATATTTTAATTTGTTTGAGGTACTGCAAGAGCGATAATTTTTTAAAAAGTTGAATAACGCGAAAACGGTTTGGATTAGACCCTACGTATGGTACACAAGGTCACATTAAAATTCAATCCAGAACCCGAAAATGTAAAAATCTATAGGGTGTTCCATTTAAAATAACGAAGTGACCTAACACCCAGGCTAAACGGAACACTGTACATGTCAAACTAATTTTAGGATATGCTCCACATGATCCTGTAAAACTTTCATTTGAAACATTTTTTCGTAAAATTAACAAGAGAGGTATGAAAGAATCCATCCGTCTTAAGTGGGACACCCGGTATATACATGTTTTACCGTTTTTGATCGTTCTATTGTCTGGCCAGACACCGCGGTCAGTTAAAAAAGTTTAGTCGGCTAAATGTAAATGGTCATACACTAAGCACTGTAATGCTATGTAATTTGTAACAAAATATAAAAATCATGGAAATATTAAATTTACATTCACCATTTTCTTACTCATATGCAAAATTGTATCGAATTCTTTAGAAAATTCATAAATGTTTGAAGGTGGTTTGAGATGCGCAAGCTTTTCAAACTTTTCGTATATGTTCAACTTTTCCATTACCATACATGGACTTGTCAACTTGTCCAATACTTTTCAAAGCGAAATGTCCTTCCTTATATCTCTAGTTATCTGTGATATACAGTCGGGTACAAAATTGTGGGTACGGAAGAGAGTTCTATCGTATTTGAAAAAGATATATACACAGAAGTAAAATATAAACAAAAATAATCAACTGAACAGTTTATTGACAACTAAATATAATATTCTAGCAAAAAAAAGTGAAAAGATAAACGAAAAAACAAGTACTTTGTTATAATAACTTAATAATTTCCGAAATAAAAGGTGGACAAAATTATGGGTACAATTTCTTTTTTAAATTTGTATTACATAAATTTCACCAGAATTAATATTTAGTATGACCTTCCTTGGCTGCAATGACTGCTGTAAATCGCCGTGGTATGCTGTCAATTAAATTTGTTATTATTTCTGCTGGAATTTCTTCCCAAGCAGCGATCAGTTTGTTAAAGTAAGATGTGGTATTTGTTACTCCTTCTCGTGAAATTTTGCCGTCTAAATAAGCCCGCAAGTGTTCAATTGGGTTTAGATCCGGATTTTGAGGCGGCCATTGAAGGACAATGTCATTTTCTTAGAAATAATTTTTAGCAATTCGCGAAGTATGCTTGGGATCGTTATCCTGTTGAAAAATAAAGTCGTCAAGGTCCATCTTTTCGAGCGAAGGATACAAATTTTCTTCTAAAATTTGTAAGTATGATAGTCCTGTCATCGTACCTTCTATTCTAGCTAAATTGCCTACACTGCTTTTACTAAAACAACCCCATACAAGAACATTGCCGCCTCCATGTTTAATTGTAGCTTCTACCATTTTAGAACTTAAGGCTTCTCCTGCTCGCCTCCATACTCTAGCTCTTCGTTTTGACCCAAAAAGTTCAAATTTACTTTCATCCGACCACACCACTTTTTCCCAATAGGCTGGGGGTTTATTTACATGTTGTTTTGCAAATGCTAATCGTTTTTTCTTATTTCGTTCACTAATGAATGGTTTCTTTCTTTTTAAAAAACTTTGAAAGCCATCCTCCTTAATCCTTCTTTTAATTGTTTTAGTAGAAATGTTTATATTGACACTTTCCCTCACTTGGCGAGCACTTGCACTAGGATTTTTTCTCACTTCCCGCACAATTTGGGCATCGTCTCTTGGTGTGGATTTTCTTTTTCGCCATCGACCCGCGATATTTTCAGTACTATTAGTGACTTCAAATTTTTTTACAAATACGAACAACAGCGTTTTTTGATACTTTATACTTTTTTGCTAATTGTCCTTAACTTAAACCCACTTCCCAAGCAGCAAGGTGTCGTCTTTTTCACGTCAAAAATTTGTCATCGTTTACGTCGAATGACCAATGTCAATGACTTATTAAAGACGTAAAAATGACGGGCAAATGTCACAGCCCGGCGACGTCATTTTTGTACGTCAAATAGTCGTGTATTTCTGACGTCATTTTTAATTGTATTATCTATGACGCATAAGTAACCAAGAAACTAAATCATATTTTAATTTTTATTCAAATATCTGTACATACGTATACATATACCTACGAACAATAAATAAATAATATTTTTAATAAATTCATACATATTTTTTCAAATTCTAAATAAAAATAACATATAAAGCTATTACTAAACAGTTTGATTCTACTCTATAGTGAAATGAAACAATTGAATTAAGTGCCCAAGTCCTATCACAAGGACCGTTAAAATATTAATATAACAGGTTATGAAATATGAGTTATCAATACCCACCTTCTTTACACAGTTTGCTAATAACTAAAACAATAAATACCTAAAGCCAATAGGCATACAAGTAGAATATACTTTAGTTAGCTAATACATAATAAATTAACGCTTAAAAACAAATCGCACTAAACTTAAGCACCACGGGCACTACGCTTACGATAAGCGAGAACAATGTCCCAATGTCGAGTGTCGGCGCATGCGTCGTATACCCCGTAATAGAAGTCTAGTAAATTTCTTATGTATTAAAATGGTATTAATTAATAAATTCAATCATGTTTATAATTTATACTTTCCTACAAAATCTAATATCTTGTCAAATCTATAACTAAATTTATTATCAAAAAGAAACTTTTAAAATTAGTGTCAAATTTATATTAAAGTGACGTTCTATTCACTGATTTATAAACGTCAAATTTTAAACAAAATTTTCACGAAAAAATGACGTTTAAAACTGGTCATTCGACGTCCTAGACCAATTTTGACCAAATAATGACGTGATAAAAACGACTGCTTGCTGCTTGGGATGCGTTGCATACCCCGTAATAGAAGTCTAGTAAATTTCTTATGTCTTAAAATGTTATTCAATCATGTTTATAATTTATACTTTCCTACAAAATCTAATATCTTGTCAAATCTATAACTAAATTTATTATCGAAACGAAACTTTTAAAATCAGTGTCAAATTTATGTTATTAAAGAGACGTTCTATTCACGTGATTTATAAACGTCAAATGTTAAACAAAATTTTTACGAAAAAATGACGTTTAAAACTGGTCATTCGATGTCCTTGACCAATTTTGACCAAATAATGACGTGATAAAAACGACTGCTTGCTGCTGGGGTTTTCGGTCTTCGACAATACGTTTACGAATTTCCAAAGCGATTTCTTTTCTGGGAGCCATGAGAAATTTTTAGTTTAAAAATGAACTTTCTTAGGACATTTCACTATTAATTATTAACTCAATAAAAATGCCGTTTTTCAGATTAATCCACTAATATTGTGTGCACGCTAGAATAGTTCTGATAAAACTAAAGCTGCATCGTTGTCGTACTCATAATTTTGTCCAACTAAAAACATCTATAAAATAAACAAAACACACCCCACCATTAAGGGATTATTCATTTATGAAATGCCCAATAAATGTTATTTGCACAGTTTTAAGACCCTGTTAATTTATGAATGCTGCAGGTATAAAGGGATAAACGTTTGCGGGAAGTAACCAGCAATATAAATGTACCCACAATTTCATCCCCGACTGTAGGTAAGTTTAGCGCAGTCGTCTTATTCTGTAGTTAAGCATTGCATAGACCACTCTGGAATATTTTCCTTTAGTTATAGTTAGACACACCAAAATATCCCGGTATTTTTTTCCTTTCGTAAAAATTTACAGGAAAAATGTTCATTTTGACAAAATTTTGAATATTCTGTGCCTTCTTTTCTGACCTGGAAGTACGACAAAAACACAAAAAAAACAAAATACAAATCAATAATCTTTATTTATTTTACAGTGTTAATCAATGCTGTGCTCAGTCTGAAGGCGACGTTGTGGGCATTCCCCAGATATCGCTACAAAAAAAAATAATAAACAACTAATATTAATATACTATTTTAATAAATTAAAATACAGGTTACCCCAAAAAGAATAACCTGTTGCCTATTAGGTAATTGGATAATTACATATCCCACACATAAAATCATTTTGGTACTTTTATAAACAACAAAACGACATTTTTAAAACAAGTTATTCTCTCGGGAACCCTTGGAAATGAGAAGTTAACTGTAAATACATTTTCTTACCTTATTATTTTAATAATGGCATCTAAAAATGCCGCCTTGGAGGTAGGGGATGGAAATCTAAAGAGTGCTTGTTCTTCAAGCGTGACCGCACGTAGAGTTATCACGTCTACCGCCTGTTCATTATAATCTTCTATCGAGTAGAAATCGATAAATTTAACTAGTTTAGAGGGATTTTTGGGAATAATTATTATTCCCATTATTCCGGATGCTGAGATCTCCACGTCCGCCTCAAACTCGCCACCGACCTTGTCGAAGTTGTCAGTGCCCAAGTTGCAACTTAAGTTTTTGAATAGCCCAGTCTTTTTATTGGACTCCTTTAATTTTGATACTTCGCGTTTCATCGTATTTTGTATAAGAAAAAAAAGACAATTGGGTGTTTTTATACCAACTTAACAAAATAAGTTAGACAGCTATCTCCCCAAATATGAAGAATATAATGAGTTCGCGTAACCTTGAATTTTGCGAGCACTGCTTCAACGACAGACACTAACACAAGGCCACAATATAATCACGGTCTATCCACTTATTTTTACTAGTGGTGCTAGCGCTAGTTTCGCGTACAGCCATGATCAGGTAAATGGAGACCAATCGATAACCAGCTGCTACCAGCAATGAGGGGTGCGATCAGCTGATCAGCTTACAGTTATCTCGGTTAGGACGATCGCGATTGTACAAACGTCAAAGCACTAGGAAACTCATAGAAGAAAGCGCAGAAGTCGAATAGGTTTTCACTCCGACTACTACGTGCCGCTAGTTGTAATTGTGGCTGGTTTTCCACGCATTGGGTACACAATAGAAAAAAAAAACTTTTTTATTTTTGAAAATAAGCAACTTTTTATAAAAGTTTTTGCTTATTATAATATCTATACATAGGAGAAACATATTTTGTGCAGTTCAAATTCTAGTGAAGCAGGCAATATAAAATATTAGACCGTAGCGTGTAAACAAACGCGAGGGCTGCGGAGACAATTTACGCCGCTACAGCAATGTTGTTACTCAGTATAACAAAAAACAGAGCAATATTGCCACAATAAAAAATTACAGTTGTGTAATCAACTCTTCTTGTTTAAATGTGTAAAGATTTTCAGAGTAATTAGTTGACCAGTTGTACCTCGACCGGCGGACTTTATTGCGACATTGCGTCATATAGTAAGAACGCCGTAAATTATTTTCACCGTCCCATTACACAATGTGCCTGTTCGATACATTTTTACGGCGCTACTGAAACGATGGCGTGTACTTATTCAAATCCTATGCTTAATAATATCCTAAGACACCCAGAAACTTCACAGAACGTGATAAATTTCGATTAATACCTGATAAAAATTGAAAATACTCGTTTGACTTTTGCAAAAAGTTTTTCTTGTAAATTCACGTTAGCATTGCGTGTCATGCAGTGTAGGGCATTAATCAATTAAAATTTCAATTAATTAATCAATTGATTAAGAAATTAGTTCATTAATGTTTAATTGGAATTAAATCTAATTAATATTAATTATAATATACAATTGAATTTAATTGCAATTAATTGATTTAACTGTAGACCACAATTAAATTTAATTGCAATTAATTGGTTTAATTGCAGATTGCAATTAAATTTTTTCTCTACCGTCTAAAGTATACAAGATAGAAAAGAAATTCAAACGAGATGAGGTGTAACTCAATCAGCTCTATTTTCTAAAATTATTTTTTGCTAAGCAGCCAGCAGTGTTCAGTAACTGAGAGCCATACCGAAGTTTATTTAAATGAAATTGTAAGTTCCTCGTTACGTAAGAGATTATTTCTCCAAATCTGAAATTTTTTGCTCAAAAATGAAAAACTGACCCGTCACAAGCGAGCGCAGTCCCTTTGTTTTGAAACCTTTGCTTGGTTTACGACTTGTTTCAGCAATTTATTCCAATAAAAGCAATAAACCGCAATAAAACTTTTTATTTACGTTTAGAAGAACTCGGTCAAGGTCTTATTGTATACGAAAATGAATCCGACTTGCGGACATCGGCATGTTTATTTGTATTTTCAACGTGCGATAAGTAAGAACGTTTGTTTACGCACCTCTTTATAATAGGCAGTAACAGTTATGTTAAAAACGAGTACCTAATCTTCTTTAGATTTTTACTGAAGTAATTAAACATCTTCGTACGCTAGTTTTCTAACTGCGTTGAAAATGCGTGACATTATTTTTTAATTATCGCACTAATAGCTGCAGAATAAGTATTGCAAGAACAGAAACTATTCCTATTGTAAAAACGGAAAGCAAGAATTGGAGAATGATACGATAAACAGTTACATAAATTAGATTGCCTGTACACACAATAATCTATGGGTTCAAAATAAGTGATTGAATAACTTCGCTAGCTCTCAATCGAACTATTTTATTAATTGTTTACATTCCAACACAAGACACATGTTTTTATAAGGATAATATTGAACCTGAATTTCTGCATCGGCTTAAACCATAAAGACATAAAAGCTCTCGCCTAGTGCAGACGTTTATTTCGTCGTTTATTCGAAGAAACAAATTTATTTTTGCTGTACAAATACAATAAACTTTAGTAATCAACATTGTAAGTTGATTATTGGCAATTTACAAATTAATATGATGTAATAATTTCCACTTTTTCGATCTCCTTTAGATTGAATTTTTTAATTTACCTGTCAAAGTACGGATTAGCACAAAACTAATAATCAATTAATGCAACACGCACCGAATATTTTAAACTATTAAGAACTTACCTAGTTACAAAATTTATCTGCTTTTAAAATTAGCAGAAAACACGATACTTGACCTGCCTTAAGTACAATATCTGTGCATTAGGTCATGGTCTGCGTTTTTTGACTTTTTATGGCCTCGAACGTCGGAGAATAGTTGAAAACCAAGCTCCGCCGGAACATTTAAGGCTGCTTTCAGCGACCCTCAAACAATTTCCATGAAAAAGTAAAATAATTTTATCTGCGTTACTATTGCTATCCGAGCAATAGTTGTATAACAAAGTTTGCTTCTTCTCTTGATCACTATTTGTGGTTTCAATTAAAGACATAAGTTTAGAGACACGCTGTATTTTTGCACATTCCCAGAGTACGCATATCAAGTGGATAATAACAAAAAATTTCGGAAGTTTTATTTAGTTTGAGTTTAAGAGTTTGTAAGATATTAATGATTATGTGTAAAAAATTGCTCTACTTTGAGCTCTTATACCGTGAATGCTTTTTATTTATTAATTAACACAAATAGTAAAATCCTCAAGACATAAAGTAGTATTTTAAAATTATTTTTTTAGTATTTTGATTAAACGTCGCAAAATAAAAAAAAATATTAGATTACACTTGTTAGATAAGAGGCACTGTAACACTCGTTCCACTAGCACTAGATCCTAGAGTGTTGAAGTTGCAATAAGCATTATATGAACTATATTATAATACACTACCCAAAAAGGAAAAGTAGTGATAATTTTTTTTGACATATTTTCACTAAAGCTTAAAATTTGTATTTGTAAGTAAAATTTGACATATCTGTAAAACAGTTGCTTGTTTAGTTCACCTTTAACTTGTATAAAAATTAATTTGCATTTAATCAAGTTAATGTTTAAGAATGATCAGTCATGCCAAATACAAATCAAAAAACAAAAATAATCACTTTTATTTTTTGAGTAGTGTCTATTATATCTTCTTTTATTAGACTAAATTTGAGCATGGTGTAAAATGAAAACCCAGCCGTGCATTTTCTAAAACGGGAAAAATCACATAAGAACGCATTCTGTCATAAGAAAATTGAAGAAACAAAAGAAGTAACAAAAAATGAAAAGAAGGATGGGAAAAATGAACATTTTTTTTAAAAATTTTTTATTTAAAACTCCATTAAGAGAATAATAAGTAAAACGACCTCAATATTAGGTGTTGTCTTATGTGTTATTTATTATAGTTTCTGTTACGTACCTAGCTTTAGTATATTGCGTGTCACAGTATTGTCATATACCTACCCTATTGACGTTAGAAATAAATAATGGAAAGAGGACACAGTAAAGTACCAAACGGCTGAGAAACTGGACTAAAACTATCTAAACGTTTAAAAATAGAAGACATTAATTACACTGAGAATTAAAAATAAATTTTGGACACTATACTATACAACTTTTATCAGTCGTCTTAGAATGGAAATTATTTAAAAATTATCGCAAAAATAATTACATAGGGAAACGACGTATCCAATTCAAATTCATGTCTTTGAGTGGTCCTTTCCGGCATATGGAAGTAATGACCCAAAATCGGATCTTCCAGTCGCTTTCCATAAACGCCTTTTGTGAAATCTGTGATAACCAGCTCCCTTTCTTCCATAGCTTTTAATTGCTTTTTCGTCAGTCGACGTGGAACATTTCCACCTTGCAAGACCTAAAAGTATTAAAATGCATATCAAATTGGGGTTGGGGTTGGTATTACCAACTTGTACATCATCTTCATAATTGATTGTATCCCATGTGATTAAGTTTAACCTCACAAATAGCGTTTCCGATTGGGATGCATTTT
Source organism: Prosopocoilus inquinatus (assembly GCA_036172665.1). NCBI lineage: Eukaryota > Metazoa > Arthropoda > Insecta > Coleoptera > Lucanidae > Prosopocoilus > Prosopocoilus inquinatus. Next base: position 53,214,288 of record CM069870.1, read on the forward strand.
GTGCACTCAGTGTATCTTCATCTCGTTTTAACCTCATGGAATAAAATGAGATGAAGATACACTCAGTGCACGTAGTGTACCCCAATCTAAAGCGCTATTAGACAACTAACAATGCCTACTACTAGCAGCTTTAAATGTATAGCATTTCTTTATTTATTTGTAATCACAGTGTGCGGTGAAAGTCTAGTAAGAATGTGGTATTCATGCATATAACTAAATTTTGACAATGAATATCATTTCATTTTGGATTTTAAGGTTGCTTACTACAAATTAGCCAATGTTGCAATACTTTCTATTCATCACGAGGTACCTTTTCACTTGAATTATCACATCTGTATGTTGTAAAGATTTAATTAAAATAAATTAAATTACTTTTCTATTAATTTATTAAGGGTCGCTTTCTCAGCATAGTTTAACGTTAATCTTCTATTTATTTCCTTTGGAACAATTATTTTGTAATTGTTAATATGGGAATAAACAGAAGATTAAAGTTAAACTGCGATAAAGAAAACCAGCCTGAATTAAATTTGTCTAATTTGAAAATGAGAGTCCACCTATAGTAACAAAAATACAGTTTCTAAATTTTAATGGACACTGTTTGTAAATCATTAAAAAAAATCATGTTATCTTTTTATTTCTTTTCACTACGACCTACTAGATTTTACAAGACGTACTCCCTTATCAGGCCTGCGCATTTTGTTTATTTTGTGTAAATTTTCTCCGTTTTGGCGCTAGTTACCCAAATTGAAGTTTCCTGACACTTAAAGGTTAAATGATGCATTATAACAGTGCGAAGTTACATTAAATTATAGAATTCCTCTTTGTGGTGTTACAAACAAAGAAGAAAGAATACTAAAGAAGCAATTGGAGTACAGAAAGCTAAGAAAATGAAATTTTTATTTTGTATCTACCCCGGCGTAAAATTTCAAACTACTCTCCCGTAAATTAAGATTAGGCCATAATTAAATCATTTGTAGAATCGGTGCTGTCTACCGATATCGCCAGAAAACTATATCTGAGCCAACCTGAGCAAAGAAACACAACTTTACTGAGCATATACTACGACGCTCAACTTAAATGATACTCCTGCACGCGAACAACACCCTTGCGAACATTCAGCGTAAGGGCTACGAAACTGTCAAGTGGTGTCATTTATGGTGAGCGTCGTTGTACATGAAACTGTCAAACGGAGAAACACTTAAATTAGTAAATTGCCCAGGCCGTATAGAGACGTCGTCTCGTGAAATCTAGTAGGTCGTGCTTTTGACAACTTATTTCTCCTGACAACTTGTTATTTATTTTTTTCACTTTTGACGAAGGTATCAAACGATAGTGAAACGTTAAGTGTTCTTTCCGAATTTAACAGTGTCCATTTAAAGATTAAAAACCACATTATTACAAATTTCATCGGACAAAAGTCGACTTATTAGAAAAAATAACATTAACTCACGGCCTACTACGATTACAAATAAATAAGAAATGATTTATAAATACGATCTTTTTATACTCTGTACTCTATACTTTTATACTCTAGTAGACCAAGTTTTCTTTTCATTGGCTTACCTGTCTGGTTACCTGCATGTAATTTGATAGAAGTAAAAGTTCGACACGTTAGTGATTTGAAAGAAAATTTATCGTGGTTGGTAATGGTAAAGTTAAAGAAAAGAAAAGAAAGAAAGAAAAATAATCTACTATGCTTACAAACTAATGAAACTAGACGATCGGAATAAATGCCGCGTTCCGTTCGTAGTTTCACTAATTTGTATGCATGGTATCCATTCAGACATGCAATCCGCGGCGTGTTTAACGCGGCGGAAAACCCGCTCGTGTAGTTTGGCTCCTACACTTTTAGAAATAATAATCAAGAAATTCTAACCCTATTTTGTGACGTTAATGTTTTTTTAGTGATTTCAATAAAAATGTCACCCTAACACGGCCTACTCTGACGAGGAAGCCGAGTGAACAGTAATAGTTTTTCAAGTAGCGTTAATCAAGAATTTTATTAATTTTAGCCAACTGAGGTAGTTGGTTTGGTTGTGGTTTGGTATTATACGTCCTTAAACTCTATTTTTTTTAGAGGCGGAATTATACAGATTGGTATATCGTGTCATATAACTAACAGACGACAAAAAATTTCAAAATTGACCCCAATCGTTACTAACTAGTTGATAGGGTCAGTCACGTGGGATACAGGATTAAAAGAAGACCCGATATTAATTGTATTACGTAGATGTCGACTTAATATTATATTTAATTATAAAATTGTGTTGGTATAGATTGGGTAAAGTAGGTGCTTTCTTTCGCTCACAAAAACTTGGTCCAAACGCGTTTAGTTTCAAAGACGGACGTTCTTTTGGAAACGGATTAATCCCCACTTTCCTTGAAATTTTATTCCGGATTGATATGCCCTTTTCTCTTCGAATCATCAAACTACTTTTATGTTTTGTTTGTACTGAATTTCAATTATTTGCAGACGAACTGTCAATCTAATTAAAATCTGAGGTATTTTGTTACAACAACTACAGAATCCAGATTCGAACTATTCAAAACCAGATTCAGACTTTTAAGCGAAAGAAAGCAGGTAATGTGGCGAATGACATACGTTTAAGTAAAAAGAAAACGTTTCAAAATAAATAGCTAAATTGTTACAGCGTATATCAATAAATAATAAAAACAAAATAAATATTGAAATAAGCAAATTCACTCTCTGTGATATCGCGACATTTAATTTTGTTATAATTTTGGTCTAACTCAGAAACTGAAACATTTAGAAGTTTAGAAAATAAAAACAATTATTTTTTTAATCGTTAACAGTTAAAACTCACCGCTGTTTAAACTTCTTGAAAATGTATCAAATATACTACTCAAAAAGTAAATGCGCTTTCAACGAATGTTGAATTTGATTAAACGTAAATTAATTTTTGTATAGAAGCGGAGTTACTTAAAACTAGTAAAAACTTTATGAATATGCTAAAACTAAGATTTTGACGTTAATGAAAATATATTGGAAAAAAACAATTTTTTTTATTTTTTGAGTAGTGCGTATAAGATGTCTCAAAAGTAATGCCCGTGCTTTTGGGATTCAATAGAGACCCTCTAGTGAGAGTCTGGCAGAGTTAGCCATCTTTCAGTAAAAAAAAGTCCCGTCAGTGTCAAATTAACAATACTTTCTAACCTTGTCAGGTCAAAGTCAAGTTTTATCAAAAAGTCCCGTCAATGTCAAGTTGACAATATTATCTAACCTTACTTGCTTATTTTCATGTCAAATACTAGTGTTGGCGCCAAACTGCACTTCAATTCTTTCTTATGATTGGCTGAAGTACATTTTGCTGAAATATGGCCGAACCAACTAAAAATGTACGCAGTTTTGCCAGACTCTTACTAGAGGGTCTCTAGGAAACTGATGTAGATTAAATTAAAAAAAAAGTTCTAATTTGCCTTCATCAACGAGGTAGGTATTGAAGGAAAAGAAACGACAATTTACATTCAATTAATAAATTCATAATAATATCGTTAGTGTACTGTCCTATTAAGCATAAAGGTCGTATCTAACGAGTAATTTTTAAAAATATTAATTGTAGTAAGCCATGACTTTTATAAACAAACAGTTAAAGTAAGCTTTTAATGAATGAATGAATGATTTAAATCAAAATTTCAGTTGCCTTATCAGAATTGCCAGCAATATTTATCAAAATCATGGCTTACTCCAAATAAAAATTTGGTTACATTTCGCACATTTGTGGCGTTATAACGTCTACATGCTTGGCTTATGACGTGTACAGTACATAACTTACATGTTCTAGCTTCTTATATTCTGCCTTTAGCACCTTTTGGTAAAGGTTAAATGCAATTTTTAATAAAATATTCAAATTTTGTGACATAACAAATTTAACTAAATGAGGAACATCTCGAAGCAATGGTTTTGTCAGATATGATTTTTACCTGGATGGTTAAAATATATGTGCTGTTTTCTTGAACCTGCCAAAGCCAAAACAGTGAGTAGTGAATTAAATGACTGGATTCGTTGCAATTGAAAATATTTTTTATTTATTAAAACGTAGATTTTAACAGAAAACACGTAACGCTATGTTCATAACGTGGCGACATGTCGAAATTAAGTAATACCCTTGCAAATGCAGGTTAAAAATAATTTTATTATTAGTACAAAGTTTTTTTGAACACGCTCAACGTTTCGCTATAATTTATAGCTTTTTTTCACTCTTGACAAAGCTATAAATCTATAGCAAAACGTTGAGTGTTTCCCATCATATTTCTGTGCGGTTCAATATTAAAAAAACTTTGTACTTACAATTTTCATCGGACAAGAATCAATTTCATTTGTTATTATTATTAAGAATAACAATAACTCATATTCCGAATGAAAAGTTCTGTTTCGGCAGTAGTTTTCCAATACATTTTTTGAAAATTGTTTTGTAACGTCAATTCGATGAGCTTCTTTTATCTTGGCTAACTCGTTAACGAAGGCAAATCAAAACATTTTTTTTCGTTTCGTTTTGTTTTAGTTTCCTGAACTGAATCTCAAAAGGACGGGCGTTATTTTGAAGACACTCTGTATATTAGTTTACATTGTACAATGCACAAAAAATGAAATCATATCCTAAAAATATGCTCTGCTATGTAATTTACGTGACTTCGGTACATCTGTTATTGTCATCGGGTAATTAAATCAAATTAAAAGACGCACCTGAATTTGTGAGGGGCAATTTTAAACGCCTTCTTAATTTTTGAAGTTTGTTTATTGGAATTTTGTTTATTTTTATTATTAGTATTGTGTTTATACAGGGCGTTTCCAGACATTTAGGATGTGATTTGCAATATTTTAATAGCTGCTTTACACTACCTATTTGATTTTCCATTTGATTTTGTATTTGATAAGGGCGCTTGAGAAAATTAAATGGTCAATCTGTCGTTATAAAAAGTCATATAAAAAATCAAACGGCTCAACTTAAATAAAAGCTGAAGCAGTGTGAAAACGAACGTGTATTTATGAAGTCAAATTCAAAATCAAATGGAAAATCAAATACACTATTTGATTTTCCGGTTTTAAGAAAAAATATTTCCATATTAAGAATGTTATGAATAAAACAAAATATAAATATATTTTTACGGCCAAATGTTCCTAGAAATGTTTTCTCTTAATATTTTAATGGAAATCACATCCTCGAATTTTGGAACGTAATAGTCTCTACAGTTGAATTAAAAAAATTAATTGGACATTTTTTGATTCGGTAATTATTATAATACACGCAGGACGTTTGTAATAGCAACCCCAAACCCTGATTATAAAGCAAAACTTTTTTACTTTAAATGTGGTCGAACTGCGTATACGCTTAATATCTGGGGGTATGGTATAATCGAAATCAGGTCCGGGAGGATTATCTGGATCTAAGGGTTTCCAGGGCTTGAATGTTCCCAATGTACCCAAATATCGTCCACTTAAAGTCCAAAGTCTTACACTATAATCTGCACTTGCACTAAAAAATTTATCGTCGTCATTTAATTTTCAGTTTCCTTTTTTAGTGGCTTACCTAACTAAAATTTTTGGCTTCTCTATGTACACTAGACGAGACACTAACATTCGGTGTCCTCGATAGCAATTTAGTAAAGTAGGTTTTGGTTGCCCTCTGTTGGCCCTTATCGCTTTACCTTCAAACAAATCTTTCCACAAGAAGGGAAATATTAAGCGGTACAGTGGCATGCACACTTTTACTTCTTCATCGCCTGTGCAGTAATCTTTTATCAACCAGGTCTTTATATACCCGTTGGTAGTACCTGTGAGTGCACCAACTTGTATTTTTTTGTATCAAAAGACTTTTAAATACCTACCTGTAAATAGGAATTCGTCTTTTTCATCCGTTGTCATAGTTACAACGTAGTCTCCACCTTTGTGGATGGCAGAGAATGATTTGATGAAACCACCAATGGTATGATGCGACCAGACTTGTATGTTTCCGTTTTCTAAACTCACTAATAGAGTTCCAACTTTCGGTGTCACTGGTCTTGTGCGTAAAAACAGCATCGCTCTGACTGGTAAACCTAAGTTAGTGGCCGCTGCTGCACGTGGCATCATGACAACAGTCAGCCTCCTGGCTTTCTTGGCTCCTTTTGCTTCCATTGCTGGGTCCGGAGTTTGTGGATGAAACGGTTTGTGGATCACGGTTTTATCAGTTGGTCTGTAGCTAGAACTAGATGATCGTCTAACCTTCTGTAATTTCCCACCAGATTTTCTTCCCTTGTACGTCAGTTTAATTCGAACGTCAGGATTGGCAACGTTGTAGCATTTGTAGGCCTGTCCCGTTTCTAACTGCCACATTACTAACTCTCCACTGTAGGAACTCGTCACCAGAGTTTGAGGAGGCCTCGCGGCGGTGCACAACACGTCTTCTGTGTGATTGGTTTCCCAGTTTTTGCTGAACGCTCCTCCAGGTCCAGCATGTCCTCCGTGATCAGCAAACTCGGTGACGTGTCTGTTCCATCCTATTGCCAAAATTCTTCCGGGTACCCATATTACACCAGTTACTTCGCAGTTTTTTTCAATTTTCATATTTCTTAGGCAAGTACCTAAACATTTCATTTATTGGGGATTGGGCTAACTTGTCGATAATCGTAAAAAATACAGGCATAAATTTGACCAAAGTCGCAGATCGGATCAAAAGACGCCGACAAGAAAGAAACGGGAAGTTAATGGTTAGTTACGTTGGAAGTTCGTTTCAATTTTCGTATTTCTTATGCAAGTACATAAAAAGTAATTTTTTCCCCATTTATTAGAACTACAATATTATTACGAATTTGGGGATTCACAAACTATAGTCGTTAAATTTCAGAACACTTTAATTACAAGCTGTCGCTTGTCTATCAAATACCTCTTTTACAAACTGTACTTTCTATTGATTCGAGGTACGAACCCTTCTCTTGTCAACTTATAATAACTGAACTCCTGGTGGACCGTACGGCTTTTATAGCAGTGCCCTCTTTTGCTCGAACATACTAGAATGAACACGTAGTTTCGGTAAGGTTCTGTGACGCAAGGTGGCGTGACTCATGCTAAAAATAGATCTGCTTGCGCGTCACACTATCAAAGGAACTTGTCTAAAGTCTCAGAGTCAATAGGATCAAAAGACGTTGACAAAAATACAACAAGAAGGCTAATGGCATACGGAACAAGGAATGTTCAAGACCTTTTCTGAAAGCTGAATGAAGTAATTATTGAATTAAAAAAAAAAAACCTCAAGGTGGATGCAGTAGGGATCACAAAGAAGAAGAAAGTACATATTACGATAATTTCTGTAGTGGAATAGCTGAAGATCAAGAACTTAACAAGGAAAATGGAGAAAGGAGAAACGTGAGTTACTTGAGAAGCAATCCATCAAGGGAACATAAAATTGAACCTGGACGTACGTGGGCATGGAATAACTATCCTAGCAATACCTATAAGTGTAAATAAGGACTGCCTAGTCACCGCAAACGGCGATTCTTTCCAACAACTGAAGTTAAAGCTGCAACTCAAGAGGAATCAATTTACTTGGAGACTTTAACTGAAATTGCGATCTGTGGACAGAATAACTTTATAATAAATAATACGGCTTGTACAAATATAAGGATTCTAATTTCCCGTCTGTGCAGAGACTGATTTTGTTTACTATTTCGGTCTAAGAAAAAGCTTTCATTTAGACTTGTGACGCCAGCTTGCATAAACAATAGCTTATATTGTCACGAAGACTCTGATGGAACAGCTATACATAATTGTTAACGGATCACTTTGCTGAGCTACGGTTAATTGGTTAATTACGCGGAACAGATGAAGGTTGGAGTTCGGCAAGGTGGCCCCGTAACAGAAGGTGCTTAAGAAAGTCTAAAAGTGGTGTGGGAGTTCTTCTGAAGGGAACCTTCCTTTTTAGAATCAAGACCCGAGACAAGGTAATAAATCTTTTGTTTATCGGATAAATCACCCCCTAGTGCTTTAGCCTATACCTGAGCGGCACCGTCTACCACGAGCTACGTTTACCCCAATTTACTGTAAGCGCGTAGAGAGCTTGATAATAATCTCTTTGTTAGATATCATGTAACCAAAAAATGTAATTTGCGTTTTACAATTTCCTGGTAGACTTGATAAGATGAAGCTTTATCTGATTGAGCGTTGAATTTCTCTCTGGGAAACCAAAGCGTCAAGTCAGCAAAAGGAGTATGGAAATTTTCCGTTAAAATCGCGCCCCGCATTTCCAAAAACAATGCCAATCTAAGGTATTCCATCTTTGTCTAAGACTAAGGACACTGATATTGCCGTCATATGTTTTTGACACCTGACAGTGGGACTTTGAACATGCTTTTAACAAATTAGTTGCCAAAAATGACAAACTGAAATTCCTTTTGCACCAATTCTCAGATAATCTTACACACTTTCTTTCCTGTACCCCGCTCTCCCTTGTAGCTTATCTAGGGCAGATCAGGTGCCTTATTAATAGCTTCCATGCCTTATTAATAGCTTCCATGTACATACAGCTTAATAGCTTCCTAAGGAAGAGGAAGGCAAAGAAGACTGAGAAGTGAGAGACATGTTAGATAAATAATGGAAAAGCACAGAATAGTAGTCATTAGAAATCGGAAGACGTCTTAAAACGATGTGAATATGTATACATATAGGGTTACAACTAATTAGAGGGCCGTAAAGAGAACTCGTAAAATATATAAAAAATTGCTCTATTTTGGGATCTATAAAAATATTAAAAAAAAAAATCTTTTCTATCATATTATTAATATATTTGTTTCTGAAATATCTTCAAAAACTTTTCTCGTTTTCGAAAATCTCGAACATCTTTATTTATTTATTATAGAATCATAAAATTCGGTATTTTTGTATAAAATTGTATGGGCGATCTAATAAAGCTCGAGGTAATAGGTTAGGATTGACAGTTTTGCAGATATGACTCAACTGTTTTTTTTTTTATTATGAACGCTATCTTTGTTATACCACGTGTGGCAGAAATAATATATGAGTATATGGAATACTTAGGCTTTTGTTTTAAAACAAAATATTGGGTTACTAAGAATTTTTAACATATTTTTATGTAAATACGTTAGTGCTTTCCTAGAGAAAGGGAAGGCAACTGACCTATTCAAAGTGGGCAATCAAGGTCATGAATGGCCGTTTCGCGTTTAACGCTTTTGACAACTGTTTTGTTTATTTTAGGTCACATTTAGTCAAAATGGTGTATGTGTTGTTCTCAATAACTTGTCGAATAATATAATAATTACTCCTTACTGTTTGCTTCCATTCTAGCTTGCACCACCATAAAATACCGGGTGTTTGTTTACCGTGTGCAAATATTTAAACCTGTAATACATCACCATAAATGACAACGATTGAACTCATATGTCCTTAACAAAAATTAATAGTTTTCGAGAAAAATGCATTGGCAGATTTTCACAAAACCGTTTGAAAACTGCTGGCATAGCTAATGAGTGGATGGTGGCCGCCTGTTGAATGACGACGCGAGAATAGGTCAATGTTTAACTTAATCTCGTAAGATCGTACGATCTAGTTAATCAAAACATTTTAAACGCGTTCACAAAGCGCCGGGTTGTCTTAAAATAAATAAATGTAACTTCACTCCAAGTAATTACAATTTTAAGTATTTTCAAATTATAAACCATTTGACGAAGACGCAGTTTCGCATTTCTTTTGATGCCTTTTACCGCATCAATTTTTTGCCCATGTTTTTTCAAACTTTCTCAATGGCATCTGAATTAGCACAAAAAACTACAAAATATTGTCCATTTAACCAAATCTCTACCTTCGCTAATAAGAAAGTTACGCATGGTAATCTACTCAATCTGGGACAAACTGTATAGAAGACATTTGAAAAGATCTATGTTCTAAGTTCCTCAGTTTTTCAAAAAACAATCAAAAATTTTGCGAAAAAGTACGACACTTTCCAGGTTAAATGTGTCCTATCACTTGTTTCCGAATGATCGATAATTCATTTTTAACGGTAAGCTCTCTTTTAGTTTAAGCCTGCCTGAATTCTTGCGAAAATCACGAAATTAAGTTCGTGTGTGGCGTTCAATGAGACACAAAATTTAATCAACGAATCACTACCTGTATTAAAATTCCAAGTTTTTAATGAGCCATCGTGCGCACCAGTCAAGAGCAACTGGTAGCCAGGATCAAAAGTAGCAGCTGTGATTTCCACAGGGAGAATCTCCCCACGTGTCAGTCTGGTATGTGCTTCTCTTACAACAGAAATTCGCCTACCATTCCAGGGATCCCAAACAATAATGAAGCTGTCCAATCCACAAGTCAGTATTATTTGAAATAAGGGATTGTAAAGTAAAACTGAAACGGCGCTGCAATGTGTATTACCATCAGTGTGTTCCCCACTTTGTTTCGGGCACAATGGTATTATCGCAATCATTACACATCCTATTATCAATTGCCTGCTGTCCGGATTGTATAAGAAAGTTAAGTCAGTATACTCGCCCAATTCGGAAGGTAAGCCAGTGAACGTCTGTAGATTAGTTTGTGCCATAACATCCCACACTTTAATGCATTTGTCTTTGGAGATGGAGCAAAGAGTCTTTGCGCCATCTTGAAACATAACAGCTACAACTCCAGCGTGATGTCCTGGGAAGACAATGCTCGGTCTTTTCGGAACAAATGTGTTCCACACTCTGACCAAACAATCCGGGCTGCCACTCGCGACTAAATGAGCCACTTCTGCCACAGCGAAACAGTAAGCACCTTTAGCAATTTTATACGTGTAACCCCCTTTTACATCATGCATATCACGCATTTGTATAGCAGCCTTCGGACAGGCGGAACACGACACTATAAAATGCAGAGATGAATAGTAAGCGACTTGTTGTACCCAGTCAGTGTGTACGTTTCGAGCTTCCAGGATTTTGAAGCCTGGAACCAAACCTCGAAGCAGTCTTTCGTACCTTGCTCGCATCAGAGGTTCACCCAGTTTACTTTTGAAGGGGCCCCTAGCAATTGGGGAGAACAAAATCACTTTCACATTTCCACCCATATCACCCACAATCAATTTAGATTCCTCATTGGCGTCCAGACTGAAACTGTAAGACATCGTGGTCACAGCGTAATCAAGAGATGTGAACATAACACGTAAGTCAAATTTCCGTGCTGAACTGTCATAAAAACGCAAGTCTCTTTCAGAACTTGAAGTGCATACGACGCTTACATCAGGCATACAAACTATATCAGTAATCCAAGTGTCTGCAACCTTCAAGTCCGGGCATTTAGATTGCACGGTTCTTTCCAAACTCCAGTCTAGGGACCAGTAATTTACACAACCGTCTTTGCTGGAAGTTATGTAGCTTCCATCGTAAAAATTGACCGTTCGATCAGGTTTCATAGTTGCACAAAATGTTATGCGATTTATTGGATGTCTGTGATTGCTTTTGATGATTCTCGGAGGCTTCGATATTGGGGGATCTAGATCTTGATATTCGGCCACGATTTCTTGATGTTTGAAGCCTAAAATCAAATGCGAAATAAATTCATCCCAAGTTACCAGACCATTTCTGAAAACAATTACATTATGATTAATATAATTTTTGGTTTGAAAATGACCTTTTGAAACAAATTTCCAAAAGATTATAAAGGATCTGATAAAATGAGTAAAAATCCTAGTATTTTATAATAGTGCTGGCAATCAATCGGTTTTTTGGATAACCGGTTAACCGGTTTTGGATTATCCGCGATTTTAAACAAAACCGAAAACCAGTTATCCAGATAACCGGTTATCCGGATAATCGGTTATTCGAATATCCAATTATTTGGATAATCGAATATTCGAATATCCAAATATTTGGATATTTATTATTCGAACGATGAAAAATATTCAAATAGCCCAACTACCTGAAATAACTGTACACAATTACGTATTTATTTTTTTCACGCATTTAGAGATAATCTTAGGAATTTGAGAGAGCAAATTTAAAACTCAAATAAAATTGAAAATGTTGGAAGTATTAAACAAAAAAAAAAAAAAACTGAAGGCAAATCTTAAAAAAAATGTAAGTGGTCAAGTGGTACGATCTAATCCACAGATTAGAAGAAGAATTAAAATAATTTTAGTTTTTGTTGTGAGTAGCCTTTTCGACTGTACCCAACCGTCTTTCGGAGAATTCAAGAAAAGTTTATTGTAGATCATAATACCATAATTTATGGTACAGATGTTGTTCGGCACCATAATGAATTTTTACAACACAAAATATTTGCATTACTTTTATGATTTGTTGAACATTGTGCATTAAATAGAACAAGAATAACTGACATTTATCTTATTTAACAAAAAGAAAACGAAAACTATTATTAGTGAGTTTGTGTCAAGTTTTAGATGTGTGAGTCCTTATAAATTAGAAATATAGTTAATACTTTAAAATGGAGATGAGAAGCACAAAATTGAAATGTTTGAAAACATCTTCATCTGAATAAAAACCAGAAACATTAGTGGCGCTCTTGCCTTGGAAATAACAAACTTTTAAACCACTAGTACATCGCATTTCCTTCTGTACTATAACATGTAACGTAACACGTAATTCATAATTATATTTCAAAAATATGTGGCCATTGTAAAATTGGCGTTTAGAGATAAAATTCAGTGGAGTCTGTTTTTTATAAATCAGTTATTGTTAATACCTAATTAACCGATTTTCGAATAGTAGTTTTTTGAATATATTCAAGACAGTTTTTCAAATATCCGAATAGTCGGTTTTTGGATATTTGAATAGTCGGTTTTTCGAATATCTGAATAATCGGTTTTGGATATTCGAATAGTCGGTTTTAACCATTATTTAGATAACCGGTTTCATCCAAAACCGGTTTTTAAAGAAACCGATTATTCGGTTTCAATTTTTTCCGGTTTTTGCCAGCACTATTTTATACACAAATACGGAGAGAAACAAATTCGAGCTAAGTGCCTTTAATCACTATAGATGGTGGCGTTGTGCAGACAGAACCAAATAGTTCTTGCGGGAACTTTGTTTCTTAATTAAAATACCAATTAGTTAATGTTTAATTGAGATTGATCTTGGTACTAGTGTTCTGTTACTTCAGATCGTATTTACTCTGAAACATGTTCTGGCACAATCAATCACAGTGTGACACAGTGCATCTACAGTATCTATCTTCATTAGGTGAAGTAATTAACTGATTAATCATATGATTTGGAGATGGATGTAATACAAAATGCCGCTCTTAGCGATCAATTTGCAAGATAATCCATAGCAATTGTCGCTAGTTTTTCAGGGACCCCTCGTCCTGGAGGGGATAATGGGAAAAACCCTAACTCTAGCGAACTAATTAATCGAGGTCAAGCGGGTAGGATCTTTCGTCTACTACTTCTAAATGCCTCAGGTCAATTGGGTAGGCTCTTTCGTCTACTACGTTCAAATGACCTACGGGTGTGGTACTGTTCCGACCTTTTAATCACCCTTGGTCGTTTTTTCGTCGCCTGATTCTATCTGACTACTTGTTTCCGCAATGGACCCAGTTGACTGTTAATGGCACTTCGTGCGTGCGGTTTTGGCACTTTCGGTAGTTCGATAAATTGCTTCACATTAACTTTTTATTGACTTCTTAGGCTGCAATCTAACTGATTGATCGTGAACAATCGTGTACAAGCGATTAGACTTTTAAGCCAATGAAATACGAACTTTTTGTCAGCTGACATATTATTTCGGAATAACACAGACGTTGGCCGCAGATTCTTTTATTTTCAATCGTTTGATTTTTATATTTCGTTAGAGATTCGTTGACCTTTTTTTTTATTTCTGTACGACATAAATCTTAATATTTTCATGTTATTAGTTTCACTTTTGTTTAAATAATTTTACCTATTTCGTTTACTTTATATCGAGTGAGCCAGAAAACTGTCACCTGAGTGGATTTCCCGCAAATTCGAAAAATAATGGGCATTTTTGATAATCCTCTCTGTACGTAATTGTGGCAGTAATGTGAGAGAGAAGAACACTGATGCAGTGCATGTAAGAATGAGAAAAATAGGATAACCAGATCGCTTAGAGTGAATTATCGTAAACGCACAATCATGTTGGTGCCAAGAGTTTTTGTGACGATAATTCGCATATTCAGTGATGGTTCAAAAATAAGGAATTTATTGTAATTTGTTGTTTCATAGTTTGCTGTAGCGAAGGAGAGAGAAAATACTAAAAGAAAACTATCAAAAGCGAGAGAACAAGGAATGTCAATATGAATATCAAATTCACGACTCGCCAAATTCAAACGTCGACAATATTTCTGACTGACCCGGTAGTTGCTTTCTTGTCAGCCTTGTCTTACATGACGTATCTTATTTTTGAAATATCGTTTTTATTTTGCCAAATCAAATTGTTTTTGAAATAACACGGGCATTTGAAGCGATTTCTCCTTTTTACTTTGTTGGTTTTTATTTTCTTTTATCTGGATTTCCTTAGAGATTCGTCGATCGTTTTCTCTTGTCTTTATTTCCTTCATTTTTTTAACGTTCCGTCAGAGGATTGTCATCTTTCGTTTGCTTTTCGATCGAATTATTCAAGTTTCAAAATTTTCATTTCACGTGTAAAAAAATCACCACCCACACAAAAGATAACGATTCTCTTTCTGATACGAGAACTGTATCAGAAGGTATCTTTAATACAAGCTCATTGGCTTCTTTCTACTCGAATGAATAGACCTCTTTATCTATGAATATTCTAAATAAATGATTCGATTATAAAACAAAACTTGAGCGTGAAGAGATCGGTGAGTACGGTAATGTAGCAAGTAGGCGAAATAAATACTCCTGAAACATTGTTGTACTTCATTGTTGTGTAACGGGGGCGGGTTATTTTTCTAATAAATTTAGGGGTGGTTAGCCTGAATACTCACCTGTAACTCTCTTACCCTGATCATAAACGAAACCACCCTCGTTTTACTGATAACCCAACATGCTCTTTTGACCCACGAGCCACTGCTGAAAGCGTTTTTCTTGTTCGGTAGCTAGTTTGAGATGATGTAGTCAAAAATGCTCTCAGAAAGGTGTTTCCCTCGAGAAGTCGAAACAGGGCCATTCTTTGCTCTAAGATTGTAAAGTTTTCCACTCTGATTGTCTTTCTTTTTATGAAGATTTTTTCTCCAGAATAACTCATTAAAGGTATTGAGTGAATTTTAAATTAGTGAAATAAAAGAGAATGATAATTTTAACAAATACATTGAAAGAATAGAACAAAAAACAATGAAACAATAACGAGATAAAAATAGATACTACCATGTAGATAAGTTACAAAATAAATCTTTTATGACGGCAGTAACGTTAAACACAAAATAAAAAATTTCTCGACCAAAAACCATACTTCGGTCCACACACAGGGTCTTCTGTTAAGAAGATTCGTAACGAGGAATAAATTGGCCTTGATTTCTGGGGTTAAATCGTGCTGATCACACTTGGTTTCGTCGGCAAATATAAATTACCTCAGACCAGTGGCTCGGACTGAAGAAATCCTTGGACAAGTCGAAATACACTGGTGTCTTCCAACTTGCCAGGGAATATCTCCTAAGGGATAGAACTATTTTCGAAAAGTACACTGTGTTTGAATTTCCGGATCGATTCGAGGGTATAGTTTTTATAGCCTTTGGTTGATTAAGTCGCAGAACGCACAATCTGCCCGAACTGAACGGCGCAACTTCAAATTTGGTTATTCGCCAATCAAACAATCTAATAATTTATGCAACAAATTTAACTAATGTGAATGCAACTATTAAAATTCAAATTCGACTCAAATGCAAATGCAAATATTGTAAGCCAAGGTTATCAAAAGCAATGTAATTGCTCAAATTTACCAGTTCTATGGCCACGGATTTATTAATTTATTTTTTTTACACCCGCGGTGGGAAACCGGAAGCTTTCGGATTTTGTTTTTTAATTGTTTTTCTCTTAACAAACTGGATTTTAAACGTACTGAAATAAAATGATTTAATTATGGATATCACAGTAAAATACTGCCGAGCACTCCCAAGAAAAACTCGACAAGTCAAATTAAGGACTTAACTGTTCATTAGAGACAGTGTTGGACAGGAATTGAGTATAAAAAGTAATTGATTACAAAAGTACTCAATAATTATGAGTGCAATGTACTCGATTACAAATTTACTCACAGTGGTTAAGTACAAAAGTAACTGATTACAAAAATGCTCAAAAATTATGAGTATAATGAAATCGATTACAAATTTACTTACAGTGACTTAAATTTACTGTGGAAGTTTTTATTTAAAAAAAAATTGTTGCAAATTGTTTTTGATTGCGGTGAATCCCTTGAGCATCCTTAAGCTTTTGATTTTGCGAAAACGTAGTTATTTTTATTTCTACATCAGAATGTAACTTTTATTTTAAAGTCTCCTAAAGTTCGATTATGGAGCGGGCCTTAAAGAATTCAAAAAGTGCAGAATATATTATACAAATTGGTAAAATCTGTGCATTTATTATTTGAATATATTCTGCACTCTGCAGCTTTTTGGTTTCCTTAGATAGAATATAAATTTTTTTACACTATCTATCAAAAAAAAAATATTCTTCTTGTATAGTTTCCATTGATAACATGTTTCTTTTTTCTATACCTTTTCAATTTCAAATTGGAACTAAACAAATTCAAATTGGGAATAAACAAATTCAAATTGGGACTAGACAATTTCGAATTGAGAATAAACGAATTCAAATTGGAACTAAACAAATTCAAATTGGAACTAAACAAATTCAAATTGGGAATAAACAAATTCAAATTGGGTTTAAACAAATTTAAATTGGAAAAAATATTTTAACATTAAGAAATAATACAAGCTGGTAGGTAATAATAACAAAAGGAAATGTAACTACCTAACTAATAATTATATGCCTAAATTTTAATTTAACCATATTTAACGCATGAGATATGAATTTTTGGATGTTTGCAACAAATCTTATATCGGGTGGAAAGTTTCAAATCCGAACATAGCAAACTTGGATTGAAAACTATGTTTCTGTGAATTGCTGCTCGCCGTTTGAAGATAGAAAAATGGCAATGGTATTAAAGAAAAGAAAAAATTATGGACAATATTATGGTGTTAAAATTATTCCTAAATATTAATACTTTTGGAATATAAATGAAATTTTCCAATTTTAATTGAAAAATTTTGTCGCCTATATCAGTTTGAAACTTTCAGTTGTTTCAATTAATGGAAAATAGTTTAAACGTCAGTCAAAAAATATTATGAATTATTGTACAGAGCAAGTAATAGGTAGGTATTCTTGTCGTTTAAGTTACAACAATTATTTCTTCATTAGAATGATAATTGTATTCTACGTTATTGCATACAAAAATAAATAAATGTTGTTTCTGATACTATCAATAAACTTGAAATGATGCCATGGGCAATCAATACCGACACATGTCGATACTAATTCAGTTTTAAATTCAATTGTACTAAGAATTAAATAAGTTTCACACTGTTCAAGAATAAGTAACACACAACTGTAAAGAATATTAAAAAAAACATCAATTCCACAAATCCAATTGCCATCAACATTATATTGAAATTAACAAGAATAGTAGGAAAGTATTTTGTGAAGCAGTGCAGGAGCAAAGAAATAAATCCAGACAGTTTTTTATTGTCAGTATGCTACACAGATGAATGGAATTTTATTTTCAATAAGAAGCATATTAAAAAAAATTTGTGCAAATCGTTTTTGATTGCAATGAAAACATCGAGCAGCCTCAGTGGGAATGTCGAGCTACGTTTCTGCTGAAGAAGCCCCAAGCAGGGCTGAAACAGCTGTATAGAGGCTGCTGGATGTTTTCACTGTAATCAAAAACGATTTGCACAACATTTTTTTAAAAACTTTCATTATGCTTTGACAGCAAGCATGGCCGCCTTGCATGGGGGACTTATTAGGAGCAAATCCCGCTTCAATTTGTCTTTCCTACTGCAATGTCAGGTCAAAAAGCGATCGTAAGATGTCGCTATTTTATCTGTTCAAGAAGCATATTGTAAAAAATTCTGGTTATTGAATTGCAAACTTCAAATCTGACATACTAAGGCGACTACATTTTTCATTTGAAATTTAAAAATTTAATTTCTATTTCAAAAGTATCAACACAACAGGAATATTTTTAACACGATAAGATTGGCCTTAATTTTATCTTTCATTTAATACCATTACCACTTTTGTATCTTTAAATGGCGAGCAGTATTCTACAGGAACGTAGTTCTCAATGGAACTTTGCTATGTTCGGGTTTGAAACTTTCCACCCGGTATGTACAGTTAGGTACGGTAATTTTATTAGTAATATTTTGTCCCACTATATTTTCTAATTTTGTAAACGATATTCCATCTGCGCAACGATTGGCTTCGCCTACTAAAATTTGTGGCATTTGGATTGCTAAGTCTCTTTAACACCACTGTCTCTTAGACAGGACCACGCGAATTCAATTGCCCTCTCTCAAAACATCCTCAATTGAAAAGTGGCACGGAGCAATTTGAATTTGTTTATTCCCAATTTGAAATTTTTTATTCCTAATTCGAATTTGTTTAGTCTCAATTTGATATTGTTTAGACCCAATTCGAAATTGTTTAGTTTCAATTTGAAATTGTTTAATCCCAATTTGAAACTGTTTAGTCCAAATTTGAAATTGAAAAGGTGTAGTTTCTTTTGATAACTTGTTTCTGGTTTATTTATAAGTTTCCTGAAGAAGCTGTCCAACATACAGCGAAACGTCGAAATACTACTATTCAATTTTTCCATGTGTTCGTACAAAAATAATTGGAATACATATTTTATAATAATTTTCATCGGACAAGGTAGTGCTTCAGTTATATTTTATCAGTTTTGTACGAACAGGATTTTGGATGCATATTTGAAAGTGGAATAATGGAATTTCTGCTAAACTAAATTTAAAAAATATGTTACCTTTTTATATTCATCTGCAAAAACATTAATTCAAATTCTTCTTCTTCATATTCCAGCGAGGCAACGTCGTACAAAAGTTCTTTAAAAGATTTCTGATCAAACGTCCCATATTCTTGTGCCAAGAACGCCTTGTGAATAGCCAGCAAGTGGTGATCTTCCAGTAACAAGTGTATGCCCACTCGTTCTTCGTTAAAAGAGGTCATTTCTTTGAATTTGAATAAAAATTAAATAGCACCAGCGGCACAAGGGTAATATTTTTTTGACAGAGTCACAAACATCAATAAATTGTCATGGAAACACATTCAAAACATTGCATAAATGAGTGATGAATGTGGTGATCAGTGTTGATGAATGATGATGGATCCACTGTATAAAGCTTTGAGCCAATTTCGACGGCATCATTATAATGAGTGTATTGATATTTGCACGGGGATTCTTGAAAAGCAACCCTTGGACCAGGCAGCATGGTGTTTGAAAATGCGGGCTCTAACACAGAGGGTTTACGTGGATGATATAGAAACAGAAGATGTCTTGGAGGCAGATTTCTTGGATGAGAATGCCGTAGCGACTGCACCTAGACCTGGAACGTCAATGAAAACATCCATTCCAGTACCCACCACAGCAATGACGTAAATATTCATTAATATTATAATTAAGCCTATACAGTTTTAAACTTTTAGATCGAGACCACGTACAGCAAATGGAAGACCTGTCTCCGGAGTAGCTAGGCCCGGTACTCAAGCGAGGCCTGGTTCGGCTTTAGAGAGATTAAGAACTGCCCGCCCAATAACTGGTCAGTCAGCTAGAGCTATACGCTTGGGCACAGCTGCTATGTTATCTTCTAAAGACGGCCCTTTCATTCAAGTATCCAGATTAAATATAGCTAAATACGCAAGAAATCCCTGCATCTCCAAGCCGCTCTTTGAATTTATATTCTACCACGAAGGAGATGTACGCAACGCAATGGAATTAGCAGTTCAAGCAACTCAATTCCACGAATTTAAAGACTGGTGGTGGAAAGTGCAACTCGCAAAGTGTTATATTGCTCTTAATTTGATTAGAGATGCAGAACAGCAATTGAGAAGTGCCTTAAAGCAACAACACCATGTGGAAACATTCCTGCGTCTGGCTCGGGTTTATGTTCGATTAGGTATCTCATGAAATTATTGTTTAACTTACTCATTATTGCAATATATCGCTTTTAGATCAGCCCTTATCTGCACAAGAAGTATGCAAATCTGGCCTGGAAATATTCCCCAATGACGTATCCCTTCTGACAGAACTGGCTCGATTAAATGAGCTTCTAGGTGACATGCAGAGCTCCATCAAGTTTTACAGAAGTGTGGTGATAGAAGATGCAATGAATGCTGAAGCAATAGCTTGCATTGGAATGTATCACTTTTATAATAATCAGCCTGAATTGGCTCTCCGATACTATAGGTAGGTACCAAAACATAAATAAAGTGAAAAGTGATTGTTAAATTATTTCGTGTTTTAGGAGAGTGTTAGCAATGGGGGCGCATTCTGCTGAATTGTATAACAATTTGGGATTATGCTGCCTGTATTCGCAACAGTTAGATTTAACTTACGCCTGCTTTCAGAGAGCTTTGGATTTGGCTATCGAGCCAATAATAAAAAGTGATATTTGGTATAATTTATCACACCTGGCTATTGTAAGTACTTATCTACTTGCTCTTGTTCTTAGAAAGTACATATTATACATTTTACTATTGAACGTTTACATGGCTAACAGAAAACAATCATAAGAAACATCTATACTTTTTATTTCTACTGAACTATACATCAGTTATAAATTTTAATTAAAAACTTCCCACATCGTTTCTTCACTTTTGTTCCTGACTTTTTATTGTTATTATTGTTACGCACTACTCTTATCATTTTTTTGCATTCTTCAGTATTTTCAAACTCTCATTAACTTTAATCGTTGATTTATTCCCATAGTTATAGTTATAGAGACAATTGTTTCTATAGGAATTGCTCAACAGTTAAAGTTAATCACAGATGAAAAGACCCGGCCTTAGTTTTATTTTCTATATTCCTTGAATAGGCTAGAAAAGAAAATTAAATTTAAATAATTTGTCATCGGTAATGTAGTTTTCTCCAACATAGATGGGTTGTTTTCGAAAGTTTCGCTTCGTGTACATAGATGGCGGTAGGATCTTTATTTTTGTCATGGAGGGTACTGTAAATAGCGAACAGAAAACGAGCCGATTTTCGGACGCGTGCTGCTCTCTCTTGTATAGCAAAATAAAGAGCACCAGAGAACACAACATGTGTGTGACGATACTCCACACTCAGTTCGTTTTGCCATACAAAAGGCTCGCGGCGGGAACGGTTTTCAATAATACAGGTGGCCCGACGATGTGTATTTCTTCTGTGAGACTTATGGGAAAAAAATTAGGAAAAAAATCTATAAAGAACTTTATACTAGACAATACGCGGCATATTGTAAAATTATTTTGAACTATACAGAGTGATCAGAAAAATGGCGTTTCGTGGAAACTATTTTTTTTTAATGGAACCCCTATATATTTTTAGTTATTTGGATGCACCGCAGTGAGCAGATTAGTGGTTTCCTTCGCAAATAAAATCGGAAACCACACCACAAAGAAATGTGTCTTGAAAAAGTAGCATAATGTCGATATTCTGAAGAAACATTAGATATTTCATATTTTAGTGTTAAGGGGGTCCCTACGAAAAAAATTTAAGCACTCTAGGGTTCCTCGCTCTACAAAAGGTTGATCTAACTGATTTTCTTAATAAGCAGGATCACTTTGAAGTGATTTGGTTCTCTATCACTAATTATGGTGGGAGTTAACTGATGTGGCAGGAAACGAACTCAGACAAGCTGTTTGAATCAGATCAATCCAAACCGGTGCAATGCAGCTAAAGTTCCTAGATAACTAAAGTACCGCCATTGGTTAACGGGCGTTTTCATAATCAGAAAGGAAGCTTTAATTTAAAGTCACTTTAAGAATAGAGAAGCAAATGTATTTTTTAGGTTAAAAACTTTAAATGTAAAGTCATATATGAAAACGGCCATAGGTCAATGTAAATTTAAAATTTTCTTGAAATGAAAAGATTTAGGACAATCGCTCATCTTCGCAAAAATTTCACATTTTGTTCAAGTGTTGATGTTACTTGTAATGATACTGGAGACAATGTATACAATTTAAGTTTCTTTACAAGTACTAGAAACGTACGAACCAAATATTCTATATAAATTTTTTTTTGTTGCAAATCGTGATTGCAGTGAAAATCTCGAGCAGCCTTTGTACAGCTGTTTCAGCCCTATTTGGGACTTCTTCAGCAGAAAAACAACAAACGATTTGCAACAATTTTTTTTAAACTTTCATTATGCTTTGAGAGCAAGCATGGCCGCCTTGCATGGGGGACTTATTATGTAGCAAACCCGCTTCAATTTGTCTATCCTACTGCAATGTCACGTCAAAAAGCGATCGTAGTATGTCACTGTTTTATCTATTCATAAATATTCTATATAATTATGAAATACAGTGACGGCTCGTTGGGGTGGGCAAGATGCCTCGATATTTAAACCTGCACGGTCCAGTCCCTTATCGCCACAGCACCGCGAAATGCAAATGCACCTACCTTTCCCTTTTGCAGCCCGTAATCTATCATCATCAGCCGCCACTGGTATTGTTACAGACATCTATAAGGAGAGGTTTTTACGTATAAGGAAAAATCAAAACCTAATTCAAATGTTTTCAATTTTCAAGAAAATTAGGTAAATCTATTGCCTCGGTCTGATTATCATTCGGAATTTTACGATTACATTATGTACAACGATGCTCACCATAAATGATACCATTTGACAGTTTCGCAGCCTTTACGCTGAATGTTCTTAAGGGGGTGGTTCGCGTGCAGGAGTATCATTTAAGTTGAGCTTCGTAGTACTTACAGTCGCGAGCATAAAAAACTGGACACTTTATATCCTAGATACACACATAAAAATCTGGAGTTAATTATAACAATTTTTAAACGCGTCCATCCGTTCCCGGCGTTAAAAGAAACGGAGATAAGATGTTTACCATTTAAAACTATCGTTGCTGGAGTATTTAAACTCTTAATTTTAGACGCAATTTAGTCGGGAAAGGACAACAATGACGCCAAATTAGTTAAGGATTAATTTTTCAGGTAAAATTTTATTCAAATTTATCACCGATTAGGAAGATAACAAGTTATCCCAATTTCTGAGGCGTCTTTATTTCTGACATAATTTTTTCGTACAATGAATTAAAAAAATTTCTAAGATTGTGATGGTTGTTTTATTTCGTGAGATTCTTATTTCTAATTGCAATTGTAATTGGTACCGACCAGCAGTGCCAAATCAGGTTAATAAAAAAAAATCTGAAATTATTAACACACCCGACAGTAGACCTGCTCTGGACACTTTGGGCATTGGACAGTGTCCTAAATTCTGTCTGAAAATCCAGATACCTTTTCTTTCTATATTTTATTACAGTAGTTTGATCTTTTTATGACATTGGGGTCTATTCAGGGCTATTCTGTAACATTGATATGCATATCAATTGATATGGTCTTTAATGATTGAAGAGAATTATTTACGATTTCATAACAATTCACGTCGATTGCCGTCCGCAAATTGAAGAGAGATGCATATTAACTCGATATCACACTCTAAACGGATTGCAAGTTGTTAGGAAACTATTTACAGAACACCAATTTTGCAAGGTCACTTGAAACAGCAATATCAAGTCCATATCAATGTTACAGAATATACCCCATTCTGTAACATTGATATGGACTTGAAACGTAACAATTATTGATATGGGACGTAACCTTGCAAAGTCACTTGCTAAGCATAATCAATTAATTGAAGAGGCCGTGTTGTCTAGCAAATTGAAACGCTGTCACAAAAATAATCACTGTTTTTACGTATGCAGAAATATCTTTTTCCGGTTGTCAATGTAAATGCATTTTAAAACCATCTGCCAAGAAATACAGCGCTCGGCGGTACATGCGTAAGCGTGCAGGATTAAAAAATAAAAATTTGTCCATAATTAGTCGTCGGGTTGTCGTCAAGTAAAAGGTTAGAAGAAGCGTGATTTTAGCAAAGATTTGGATGGTCAAATTGTTACTCGTTTTTCTATTTCTCGCTATAAGTACAAATAAATCACGATAACCTTAAAATTGGCAATGCGTGCGCAATCCACAAGTTGTGCATCTCTTTAATTCGCGGTCAAGTTCTCTTCAATTATTGAAGACCTTGAAGATGCATAGCAATTGATATGCATATCAATGTTACAGAATAGGCCCGATTGGGACTAGGTCTTGATTTTGCAAAATGTCATGTATGTTATAAGCAAACAATTGTTTGAGAACTGTCGTGCATCAAATGTCAGTCTTGAAGTAGGAAGCCATGCCTTTTCCATTCCATCTTTTTTCATCAAAAAATCTAAACCAACTTGATGAACTTTTCAGTTGAACACTGTCTTGTTTTTTTTTTATTAAATTTATTTTTTCAATTATCATTGCAGGTCGCTGGTGACATCCATCTTGCCATGCAGTGTTTAAATTTATGCTTATCAAATGACCCAAACCATCCTGCAGCTTTAAATAATTTGGCGATTTTGAATTTCAAATTGGGGCGAACCAGTTTAACGAAAGCCTACTTGACGACCGCCAAGAATCTAGATCCAAATCTGAGTGAGGCTCAAACAAATTTGGAGTATCTACAAAATAAGTAATAAACATCATCATTGACTAGTAACTAATCTAGTAGATTGTCAGTTGAATTTTATCAAACAAATTTCTAACAGCAATTTTTCTTTGGTAGATTTTTACAAAAAACCTTTGAATTGTTATTTATCAGTTTCTTCTGGTTATTTAAATATCGCTATAATTTTTTTGTCTTGAGAAATCTGTGAATTTCTCTGTGAATCTCAGCGAAATGTTCATTGTGTACTTTAAACGGTTTAAAAGCTGTCTGAAGAAAAATTCTTACAGATTTATTTGATGAATTCAAGAACATGTAAATTATTCTCGATCTTTTGGCATTCTAGAAAGCATTTGATAGAAGTCAAAGTTCGACATGTTAAAAAATTATGGGGTTTTCTATTTTTTAATAATGACTTGTGTAAATGATTTTGAATAGTATTTATTACGGTCGGTAATGGTAATATTAAAGAAAATTAAATAATTAGTAACATTTTCTAGTGAGAGCTTCGATCTCCAGAAACAATGATTATGAAATTTTCTGACAACCGTAGTTTTTATTGATACCAACTATAATTTCACCCTAATATGGCCTACTCTGAATGCCAAAAGATCCTGAACGGAACAGGGTTGGAAAGTTTAAAACAAACTGTTTAAAACATGTTTAAAACACCGAATTAAAAACATACCATCTGTTTTAAATAAAATGTTTTAAACATGTTTTTTATTGATAATGTTTTAAATTCATTTTTTGTAATTTTAAGCTAAAAAGGAACTCTTTTGATATAAGTGCTTTATTTTTAAGTTTTAAACATGTTTTTTTGTTAATGTTTTAAATTCATTTTTTTAGTTTTAAGCTAAACAAGACCACTTTTGATATATGTGTTTTATTTTTGCAACGTAATACTGTGTAACCAGAAGCTACTTTTTTAGGGTCTGTATTTCATTGACAAATTAACTTTAAACTTTAGTTTGTTCTCATATCAATTGTTTTAATAATTGTAGACAATGCGTGGCTGAACTGATGACGTGATGATTACACTGTAGCTCTGATTTGAACTAAATTTAAATTGCATTAGATTGATTATAATCAATTCATTAATTATTACTGATCACTAGAATATTTACTTATATTGTAAAATTTTAAAATACCTTTTCAATATTTAACCTTTCATTATTACATTAAGTTTTGAAACATACTGGGTCTTCCGTTTCCCTGTTCATACTATGAGCTACGGGATGAGTTATTTTGTAGCAAACTGGCTTGAATTTGTCAATGATAATGCAATGTTAGGCCAAAAAGTAATCGTACGATGGATCAATTAATAATAATAATATATATATTTTTGTGTAAGCTGTAAGAGCAATTTAAACATTTAAAAGTTGCTTTAAACAGCTATTTTTTTGTTTAAAACATGTTTAATTTAGGGTCAATTTTAAACATGTTTTAAACAAAAAAAACTGTTTAAAACAAGAAAAAAACAGAAGTTTTGTTCTTTTAAGGAAAAAAAAAAAACAGTTTTCTTTCCAACCCTGGAACGGAAAATATTCATAAACGTTGTAAGCTTGATGTTAATTTGTTTTATTTTAAATCTTTAGAAAAGTATTAATGAACACTTTGATTTATAAAGATTAAGATTTTAAATTTCACATTTAGTCACTCGGCTGTGACCCTTAGATAAATTCAAACGTTCGGAAGCTTGTTAAAGGTGGACTGCCTATGTTAGTAATGTTGTTTACCGCACTGTTACCATGTTTGCGACCAAGATCACAAAATAAATTGAATGAATCTATGGTAATATTAAAAGACGGGGAAAATGCCTACTCTGATAAACAAAAATCAGAAGAACATAGGATCAAGCACCACAAAAGGCAATACTTTGAAGACGATAACCGACAAGTTCTTACCGAAACTTCGGATGATATCCACAAATTGGTGGTGGTAATTGATAGCCCAGCAAACAATATGAAGAACAAATTTAAGCAAAACATAACTTGTAACATAGAGAGTCACGTTTTGGTATATTTGATTTAATATTTACTCAAAGTTCAAGTTAAAGCCGTTTTAGAAACGTTTGATTTGTGACCGTTTTCATAATCAGACTTGAAGGAAGCTTTAATTTAAAGTCACTTTAAGAATAGGGAAACAAATGTATTTTTTTAGGTTAAAGCAGCGTTTCCCAATCTTAGAATGTAGTACAAGCCTTATGGCAAATTCGGAGAGAAAGGGATAGCTTTATTGAAAAAACATGAAAGATAGCATGGGACGCATATAGCCGTACTTCATATTAAAGTTGGAACGCGCTATAGGAATAGTCTCTTAAATATTTATTTAGGTTTAGATTGACGGTGACGTCACCAACATTTAAGTGTTGCAACTTACATATTACATACAAAATAAGTGTACTGAAATGTAAAAAAAAAAATTTCTGAGCATTCTGCCTAACGAAAAAAATTATTAAAATAATGCTAGCGTGACGTCATTGTATCCGTCTTCTGATCATCAAATATTAGCGCATCTCTGAACCAGAATAATTTTGTTCTCGACAAGTTTTTTTTTACTGAAATTCGTTTGGATTTTTGCTTTTGAGTTTTCTATAACAAATAAAAGAAAATTGGACTACGCGTTTTGAATAAAATTACATTTTTTATTACATTTTTAAAATTTTAATTTTACGAGTAAATTCTAGCCTGAATTGTTGAATCCCACGATGGGTCCACGTTGATTGGTTGCATCATAAAAAAACAAAGAAAAAAGTCGGAAACCGCTCGCACTAGACCCGTAATGCAATCCATCGATTCATACTAGAATTCGCTCAGGAATTCAAAGATGTCGTTGTTAGCTACGTTAAAAAATGTAACATTGTCGCATTTCTTGGTGACGCGATGTTCATTTGTTTTTTTTTTAACTTATTTGTTTCTTTTAATATTTATAATGCTGACAGGGGGGCGGGGGCGTGACTAGTAACACAGCTCAAAAGGGGGTCGCGATACCTAAAAGTTTGGGAAACGCTGGGTTAAAGTAACTGAAAGGTTCCGTTAAGTCAACGGCAATTGTGACCAAAGTGGTCGGACTTTATTAACTGTTCACTTAACGGCCATAGTTAATGGCTAGGTAGGCACTGTGATTATAAATTATGACAGAAGAGGGCGGGATTGGAACAAGTTTTGAAAGAGTCGAAAGTTTCGAAATTAGTGAAATACGCCATACTTCGTTTAAACTTTTGGATAATAAAGAAGTAATATATCTAACTTCTAGCTACAATCCTTATTTCACATCACCTGCATTTGCTATTCTGATCGGTCAAATTGGTCCGACCAACCACTTAACGTTTCAGACCACGCTGGTCACATTTTAAACCAGCTGATTGATCACTTGGTACAGTCTGACCGTTGACTTAAAGATTTTGCTCAAAATAACCGTTCACTTAACGCAACCTAAATTTAAAATCATATTTTGAAAATCACTACCGTAATATTTGTCTCGCAAAGGACTATAATTTTCGGTAGTAATTGAGAAAATATTTTGCAAATTTTTGCGAAATTAAAAAAAAAAACAACTGCAGGATAATAAATGTTGCCACATGCAAGAATTATTTTACCCTCAAACCCAATGTTTATTTTACCCTCAAACATAATGTTTTATTTGTTTGTATGTTCTACCATTCATTCTTCTATTAAAATTAAAAAGAAAAAAACAGCAGGATAATCAGTGTTGCCACATGCAAGAATTATTTTACCCTCAAACCCAATGTATATTTTACCATCAAACATAATGTTTTATTTGTTTGTATATTCTACCATTCATTGTTCTATTAAAATTAAAAAGAAAAAAAACAGCAGGATAATAAGTGTTACCACATGCAGGAATTATTTTACCCTCAAACCTAATGTTTACTTTACCCTCAAACATAATGTTTTATTTGTTTGTACGTTTCACTATTCATTCTTTTATTTCAGTAGTATGCATAACTATTTGTCGAGATTATGAAATAAAATGAATAATCTTATACAGGCTATTACACCTAAGACGGTTTCATTTATATCTCTCTAGTTACTCATTTTACAAACAAGAAAATCAAATAAAAGCTTCATTATATCATGTGAGGCATATTTTAAAATTAGTTTGGTGTACACCGAGTGTTCCGTTTAGTCTGGGCGTTGTGCCACTTCGTTATTTTAAATGGTATTAAAGTAAAAAATATTTTTTTTTGTTCTGACGGAGCTATCAAACGATAGTGAAACGCAGAATTTAAACAGTTGTCCTTACAAATTTCATCGGACAAGAGTCAACTTCAATTAAAAAAAAAAAAGAAAAACTATTACTATTGCAGAACTTTAAACAAATGCGAATATTTTCCAAATAAATGACATTACAAACGTGTTTTGCAAAAATTTCATCGTAGAACGCTTTTTCACTTACGTCGGTTAAGAAAGTACCGTGACTGTTTTTTTTTTTAATGGAATGCCACATGTCTTTCATCATTAATAGAGGTAGTAATTAATCTCTTTTCAATGATACAGGGTTGTCGATATCTGTCCTTAATAGTTTTTCAGTATCTGCAGTTAAAAGCAAGAAATAGTAGACAAAAGCAGTTTCCTGTAATAATTATTCTTTCTCAAAGTGGTATCGATTAAAGATGAGGTCACAGATTCTATGAAAGTTTCAAACTTGTTAAATTTGAAAACTTTGAAATTTTTTAAATGTTATCCGTGAATTCGTCTATAAACAATACCATTCTGAGGAAGAATAATTATTAAAAGACACTGCTTTTGTCTACTATTTTTTTCTGCCGACAGTATTTATGTTTTTCTTTTGAATTTTAAAAATTACACGAAATATTGTGACATTTGCTGGTTGAAGCAGTTTCTTTTTGAAAATTAGTAACTGGAGAGGCACGAAAAAAACCGTCATAGGTGAAATACCTTCTACCTATATTGTTTATAAGAACTATAGCCGGAATCATTAATCATTAATATTTTGATGTCATCAATAAGGCAATAACCGATTTGTTTAAGAAAAAACACGAATTTATTTTTAATTCTATTTTATTGGCAATCTTTTTTGTAAAACAGCCCCTATAGGATACAGTATTATTATACAATATTTAATACTTCATTTTTGGATAGTTCTTGCTCGTGAGAAATGCAGAAAATATGAAACAAATAAAAAAGCTGTTTAAAACGAGCTAAAAGAGTAATGTATTGTCTTACTTGACATTTCATAGGCTAAATTGTTTATATTTCCGTTATTCACTTTTGATAAAGCAATAATTATACACTGTGAACGTTTAGAGTGGAATAATCCATATAAATAAGTGCCAGATCATCTGCAGCTAAAATCCTCGGACAGGTAAACCTATTTTTATTAGCGCGAATATTTTTTTAAAGTTATCTTTTTTTCCAACCCCCACCCCTTTCCGCAATGACGTCATCGACATTTTTTTTAATAGCACGCCCCTAATTTTTTAGCAGATTTGGGTAGATTTGAGAATTTTGATTTCATCAATATACATAATTTGACAATCACATTGACAGTACCCGAGATATTAATTACTAAAGAAAAACAAAAAATGGAAAATTTTCTACGGTTTATTTCAGACAAATGAACAACTGATGCATTAACCGGCAAATAATCATTTGTTTCAACACCTTAGTTGAAATAAATGATAAAAAGTTTCATCAAGTAAATTTGACAGATCTTGATGATTTTTCTTCCGTGGAACCTCCATTTTTCGTGTGTATCTTTCGTAATTAATTTCTCGGGTACCGACAGTGCGAATGTCAAATTATGCATATTGATGAAATCAGAATTTTCAAATCTACCCAAATCTGCTAAAAAATTGGGGGCGTGCTATTAAAAAAAACTGTCGATGACGTCATTGCGGAAAGGGGTGGGGGTTGGAAAAAAAGATAACTTTAAAAAAATATTCGCACTAATAAAAATAGGTTTACCTGTCCGAGGATTTTAGCTGCAGATTTTCTGGCACTTATTTATATGGATTATTCCACTCTAAACGTTCACAGTGTATATGCGAAACGTCAAGTAAGTCAATAAATTACTCTTTTAGCTCGTTTTAAAAAGCTTTTTTATTTGTTTGATATTCTCAATATTTAAGTAACTATGTATAGATCTTATTGAATATATTGTGTACACCCAAAATTTATATTGTGCAATCGTCCAGCGTCATTTGAAATTGCAAACAAAAAAAGTCAAACAAAATCCCATTTGTCGCACTTTTTGAAAGACACTGTAGATTGCCTCTACAAGTGACCTTTTTCAAAAAGTTTACTCCCGGAAATTTGGCAACACTGAGGACAATAGGCGGGAAAAGGAAAAGACTGTAAATTTTTTTCTATTTCACCAAACTCTCAAATGTAAAAAATGCTCGTATGTAAAACATGTAACTTTAAAATAAAATTATGAACACAATAATTGCTGTATATTTCATTTCTTTAATTTTAATAAATTTTATTACAATTAGTCCAAATTTCATTGTAGTTTAATACAATAGAAGAATACAGGAATAGAATAAGGAAAGTCAAAAATGATAAGTTGAGATTAGTGGCTCCATCTGTAGCTTTTTGTATGAATTTTCTTATTGTAATGATAAAGCAGAAGAAACTTCGAAAACTTAGAAATTTTACTTTTCTCGAGTAAATAATTTTCTTGTTCTACTTGTGTAATACCCTAAAAT
This sequence comes from Prosopocoilus inquinatus, assembly GCA_036172665.1. Taxonomy (NCBI): domain Eukaryota; kingdom Metazoa; phylum Arthropoda; class Insecta; order Coleoptera; family Lucanidae; genus Prosopocoilus; species Prosopocoilus inquinatus. Next base: position 53,245,667 of record CM069870.1, read on the forward strand.
TTACCAATTTCTTATTTTTCACTTTTCGAAAAAAAAATGTATACAGGCTGATTCAGAATAAGTGACCGACTCATTAGGAGCGTATTTACTAGAGTCATTCAAGTACGAATTTGCAAGAAATAAATTTAACATCTCGAGACAATCTCCTTTGAGTCAAAAATGGAAATTATGATTCATTTCGTATGCATGCATACACAAGTTCGATGTCCGAAAGAATGAATTGCGTGTTATTCATTTTTTTTTTTCGCAGAAAGCCACAAACAAAAACGTTTCAAGGTAAACGATAGTATTTCCTTCTACTTCGCGAGGGTCCATTGCTCTTGTGACGCAATACAGTTGTACCAGTGCCCATCAACTAATTTATATCTGAATCTTTAATGCTTTTTACCTTAAAAATTGTGCACACTAAACCCTGTCTGCATAGAGACTTTTGTTTTGTTTTTTTTTTCGTGTACTGTGGTTAGCGGACCGGACACTTATTTTGAACCAGCCTGTATAATGTTATGTTTTGATGTTCTATCCACTCTGAAAATATCGGGAGGCATTTCTTAATCACGGTGTACAGTCATATACAGTGTTTCTCGAAAATAGCGGATAAATTCTATAAAATGGTTAAGAAAAATGTTTTGTTTTTCTAGATTTTCTAATTTTATTTAAACTTTTTTAACGGAACGTAATACGTTTTATCATCGCATCGCGTTCAGAACGTCCAATGATTACGCCCCAAGACGTTATTTCCTTAGCCGTACTATTTTTTGTATTCAAATTATTTATTAATCGGAGTAAAAAAAATTTTTGTTACACCTGTACACCTGTACAGTTCGGTTCTATCTACGCTATACGATTATTCTTGATAAAAATTTCGCAAGCAAATGAATTTGATTATCACCTGGTATAATTTTATGTAACAACGACCGCACGGGGAAATTAATAAATATTAAAATACTTATGGAATATTCTGTTCTTTTATTTTTTACGTATCTGAAAACATTCTGCGTCAATTGTTTTTAGTGAAGATTAAATTTATGGTTACCCATATTCAAAGTTTCTTCACATCTGCACCTTTTCTCATTGAATTCTAAGTTTTCTATGTTTCCATTGCAAAAATTCTTGGATGTAAGTTGCGTCAACTAATATATAAAATGAATGTTTTAATTTTATATTTTGTAACTCGTGAGTTAATGACTAAATTGCGAAATGCTATTTTACAGTGCATAATAGGCGAAAGGTGTAAACTTATGAATCTAATAAACTAACGCGAGTTTAGCAAATGCTTCATCATAAACATGATTTTTCCCTTTCTCTGTAAGCCTTCTAAAGATAAATGGAGAATTGATAGAATTGTACGCTATGCTTAACAAAAGAACACAGTTCTAGGAAATATTGTTTTGTGGTAGAATAATGCCGTTTATTTTATTCATGACGATCTGTTTGCATTTATTAAATGCGTAAACCTATTTAATATTTCCCCGTGCGACACTTAACGAATCTGTATTGAAGTCGATTTCATTTTTAGGTTCTTATGTTAGCAATAGGAAAAAAGTTTGCTCGACAATAATCTCGTAAATCTCTTCGATTAGAGGCAGCAGTCGGAACGCCATGATAGTATTCATAAGTCAAAAGTCGACAAATATTCGACCGCAAATGTATATTTTATTTAATTTAACGTGTGCACTCAAGTGTATGTCACATTGTTGCAAAAAATCGTATACTTTCTAGGAATATCTGGAATTTTCTGGACTATGATGATAACAACATTGACCAATCACTATATCACTACATAGGTACGTTGGATTTAAGTATAGATTGGTCAAAATATATCACTTAATGATTGTTGTTATTTAACGATGTTGTTATGAACTACTGAAAAAAGGGGATGGAAAAATATATGAATGTAAATGCTAAATAGACAGTCGAATAATTTCTTAAAACAATCTATTAGCCGTGGATAGAAAAAAAGAACAGTTTGCTTAGCACTAAATATCGAATTTATTGCTTTTAGCTCACTTTTAATTCTCCATAACAAGATACCTTTAACGCTGTCTATTTTTCGAGCCCAAGTATGGAGATCTCGCTTATATTAAGAGATACGAGGTCGGTTAAATTAGGCCAAAGTTGCGTATTTTCATGCTAATTAATAATCTGAAAAACAATTTAAATTATTCCTTTTCGTTTCGTTCTAAAATTTTTAATTTTCCTTTTTTATTTTTTAAATCGAAAACCGATAAAGCTAGATATTTATAACTTACACATTATTAAGGCACTTTTTTACGGAGAATCTAAATCTGTCATTACGTCAACTTTTTTTTTCTTATGGGGGCATCATATTGGATTTTTATATTTCTAAATAAAGATTTTTTCTATAATTCTAACAATGTATCACACATTATGGTTGATTCGACTTTTTGACCGAAATTTCAATTTTTTAATTTTTACAAATAACGCTGTGGAAACAATCAAGATGCTGACACTTACACGGCGTTAGCTAGATCAATTGAAAACGCGGAAGAAATTCTAAAGCTCGAAAGTCATAATGTTTTAATTGTAAACAACTCCTGCATTCAGTGCAAAATAATCCTTCTAGCTCAACAAACCAAATTCTTTCAAGGCTACCAGATTTATGGTCGTTTCCATAATCAGACTTTAAGGATTTTCGATTTAAAAAATAAAAACGAAAATGAAAAATTTTAGTTTTTTCTCAAAAACTTCAAAACGGAAAGGTATAATTTAAATTGCTTTTCAGATTACTAAGTAGCATGAAAATACGCAACTTTGGCTTAATTTAACCGACCCCCTATCTCTTAAGATAAGCGAGATCCCATGCTTGGGCTCGAAAAATGGATAAGCCTGTATAGCTATAAGAATTTATAGAGATTTTCAGTGACATAGCGATTATCATTGCCACTGTACTAGGGCGCAACAGCCTAAAGGGTGCCAGTGCCTACTTGGACCCGGTACAGATTAAATTCATTTTCTCATATTGAACAGTCTCAATAAAGGGAGCGCAACTTCAACAACAAAGACTAAAATTATTAATTATTATTCGCCATTTTTTCTAACTGAGAAAATAAGTGAATTTTCATCACAATAACTCTATAACTCAGTATTAACGAATGTTGTCACGTTTTGACATTGTCAAACTAGCTTTGACATTTTGACCAAACCCAGCTGATCGGAGCTAGTTTTCTCTTTCTTTAATGTTCGTCGCGATACCTCTCACTCTACGCCCCATGCACCCAACCAGATTATTGGTACCAACTTTGTTTGTTTCATGGTAAACTATGAAAAATTATATAATTATAACACGTATCATACTTTTATGCGACAATTAAATACCGACAACTTATGGCCCTCTCCGTTGTTACTATACTGGGTGCATCAGAAATACGTGTGTTAATTTTAACACGGAGTGCAGTTAGCTAAATGAAATATTTTTTCTATTTGACTTTTTTATTTAAAGCTTTCTAAACTGATTTAAAATTTGAAACGTATTATATATTTTAGAAAAATTTTTTGTGCAAATCGTTTTTGATTGCAGTGAGAACCTCGAGCAGCCTCTGGACAGCTGTTTCCGCCCTGCTTGGAAAAAAAAAAATTTTTTTTCTAAAATCTTTCATTATGCTTTGACAGCAAGCATGGCCGCCTTGCATGGGGGACTCATTAGGAGCAAATCCCGCTTCAATTTGTCTGTCCTACTGCAATGTTAGGTCAAAAAGCGATAGTAAGATGTCGCTATTTTATATGTTCGTATTACATATTAAAATCTATACCCGCCTCTGGTTAAGACCGGAAACTTCTGTTGTCATAGAAACGAAAAAAGTCACATAAAAAGTCAATTGTTGTAATGTCACATTTACTAAATTTCAACAGAAATTGCGTTTATAACTTATCGTAGACAAATAATTTTTAATTATTATAGGTTTCCATAATCCTTAAACACAGCGAAGGAAAACTGTAACTGCACATAACTATTGCACTTTTAAAATTTGCCAAACTGTCAAATGCCATACACCTTGCTGAAGTGCGTATCTTCGGGTAATTGTACCAGCAACAGTTACAGCATCCAAAATGTTTTCTTCAGTACGAGGTCTGCCACGGTCTTGGGCTTGAAGTTGTAACGAACCATGATCTTGGAGAATTTGGACAGTTGATTGAAATGTGTGCCTGTTGGGTAAAATACGATTAGAAAACGAACCGCAGTCTTCGTGCCTCAACTCAGCATTTCCACAAGCTCTACGATACACCATGAGAGTATCTGTTAATTCTTGATTAGAAAAGTTGTATGCGTTTATAAAAATGACAACTGTCTTGATATATTATACATAATTGTATCCGCCATGGTTACCATGGTTTTTCGAAAAAAGGTTCAGTTCAAACACCAAACGACTCGTTTGCTCAAAAATAGGGGTAAAAAATTTACGAAAAAATTGACGATATTTTCAAAATGCTACAAAACAAAATTGTTCAGCTTAGCGAGTTCTATGGTTTAAAATTAACACACGTATTTCTGATACACCCAGTATTACCGTACCGTGTCACACTGTCCAGACTTGAAGACACGTTGCAATTTCTGTTGCATATCTGGACATGCCTTTCACAGAATTACGCAGACATTTAAAGCTCCAATCTCCGATTGTCTCCTTCCTCAGACGCTCATGTTTACAATACTCATTAATAAACAAACCCAAATTTTTAATTTTTTTCTCTGGAGATTCCATCGAAAGAAAGTTGACTTCTCACTGGTTCTAATTGGGGAAGTACTGACTTTCGGCGTGTACTTTGCGCACATAGAGTTGGCGTCTTTAAATGAATGCACCGTGGAGAATTACTCATACATTTAAAGTAAAGCGATTATACACATACACGTAAGAATTCTTTTAATATATCTGCCTGTAAACCTTGAAGGTTTAATGGAACAACGTTGTTAGTCAATATAAACAAACAGCGCTGCTCGAGCGCACAAAAAAGCGGCTGAAATATTTATGTACGTGTAAAAATGTTCAAGGAATTGTTTTGCGTTGGGTACTGGATGGCCAAAAAAAAAAAAATTGAAAATTCGTCATTGCGGAGGGGCTTGAAATAGAGATTCTAGAGTGCACTTTAATAACAGAGTACCCACGGCGAGTCTAATTTGATTTCTCCACGAGGAATGCCGCGTTTACTTGAGGAATGTAGCCTCCGACCGGGCTCCAAAACACACCTGAGTTTAGTACAGTCAGTCGGAGAAAACGGCCGAAGCGGGAACACGTACCGCATACCACAGCGAGTCCTGAACCGTTGGAGGTGAGTGTACACAATTATAATCCAGTTGTGGCATCAAGGTGTGCCTCGTTTCAGCGCTCGCTCAGAATCAGTACCGCGATGATCGACTGCATTCCAATAATGTTTTACTCCAGAGTATACCTGACTGTTCCAAAACTGAAGTTGGAAGTTAGTTGAAAAATATCATCGCCGGTGGACGGGTAGAGACGCTTTGAAGACGTAGCGAACACGTGTGCTGCTTCATCTGCAGTTATTGTGCTTGTGTGTGATTTGTGTGTTTTGAATATGTTTGAAGTGAACTTAAGGGATTAACTATCCGATGGGTACGTTACTCGGTACATCTTTGGATTTTTTTTGAAACACATGGTAGGTATGTTTGTTTCCGACGACGCGACGCGACGCGCGACACGACGATCATTTAATTCAAACAACTTGAGTCATTTAATAAATTCTTAAAATATTCATTGCATTTAAGTAAAAATTAAAAAAAAAGAAAATGAAGGAAACGTATCCTCATCATTCTAAAACATTTTGATGTACTTATTGTTTAGGAATTTTTGGAATGCGCATGGGATGTGTGGTACACAATTATTGTTACGTACGCCGATTCGAAATTGTTTGCCTTTTTTATTATAGCTACACAAAGTTACGGTATTTAACGAATGGGTTAGCACGTTTTAATTGATGCGAGCGCTTAACCGCAACATACTTTATACATATTTCACTGCTAATGTGCGCTTATTACTTTCCTGGCCCCGATTTCTTTGGCGTCCCTTTAAGTCGTGACAGAAAAAGAACTAGAAAGAGAATTTTTTGTCTGTCGCAAATAAAAAATTACTTACATCATACATTTTTAATTTACATTCTTTTATTTTGTTTTATTAAAATGAATTATCAAAAAAATAAATTTTCAAATTAGTTTAGTTTATTTGACATTTCTTTAAGTTTTTTTTTTTGTATTTGTGTTAGTACTTCCCCGGCACCGGTTTCTTCGGCGTCTCTTTAAGGGTGTCGAGACATTTGCGCCACGAACATTTGCGCCACCGATATATTTGCGCCGCTGCCCCATGCATTAATAATATTCTTCGAAATTTTCGACCACTTTGGTAAATTATATTTCTGCAAATTTTAAATAAAATTATTTCGATCACTTTTAATTCCGCACGTGCACATAATATATGTAGTATAATATGCAATTGCTTATTTGTATTTGGAATTTATTGAAAGCTCTAAAGGTATTTACTTAAAAAAAAATATTTTAATTGATAGCAATGCCTTTCAATTGTAAACCTAGGTAATAAATATAAACATAAATTTTTGAAAAAAAAAAAGACTTTGCAACAAAATTTTGTAAAACAAACCTCTGACTGCTCTGACAGCAAGTGTAGTCGCCTTGTATGGGATAACTTATTATGTAGCCAACTGGCTTCAATTTGGCAATGTCAGGACAACAACCGATCGTAGGATAGGTATTTACGCTAATTTTAGTGGCAAAACACGCGTTTTTTTTTTCACCGTTAAAAAAATTTCGATAAAAAGATTTTCTGACATTTGAACGGTGAAAAAACGCGTGTTTTGATCTCTAAAATTAATGCGTAAACATCCATTTTTTGACTAATTGTAGAAAAACAATATTTGCATGAACCGTTCCTAATAGAATAATTGAATTTAAAATACTAATATATTCACGGCTAAAAAAGAAAGATGGCCTGGAAAAACGCTTACCAAAATTTCTAAGTGGCTGGCTCTTTTAGCTATTATAATACAATAATAATGTTTATTCCCCGAAATAGAAGTAGATATAAATAAAAGTAAATATAAAATATAATAATATAATAAATATATAGACCTAGAAAGTATTCGGAATCTTTAAAATTTTGTGAATTTTTTTCCAGTATATATCTTTCCCAGCAGTCGAGGAGCGTAGTATTTTTGTCAAAATCATTTTTCCAAAGAATCAAACAAAAAAATGACAACAGGCATTGAATTCTAACAATTTTAAATAAACAAAAAGATTTGAGTAACTATGGCAAATTTAAGAAAAGTGAAAAAATATGGAGCATTTTTTCAATAGAGTGGTTCATAATTAAAGAAGAAAGGTTGATAAAAATGTTTCGACCAAAAAAAAATAAAAAAAATAAAATAATAGTGTCATTTTGTGTACAGATGAAGTACCAGTACCAGGCTAAAGTGATTTGATTTTAAGTTTCCCGAACATTCAGTATAATTTGTGAGATCAAACGGAAATTACGTAAACAAGTAACTGAAACTATCTTCTTTCTCGATTTGAATTGTTTCATTAATAAATTCAAAAACTGGAAGTTGCAGAGTTGTTTGCTTCTTTCCTATAATTACAGGAAATATTAAATATTTAAGGAAGTGCAATCAACAGAAGAATACAGTAATCGTAGTTAAACTAGAAAAGTAATCTTGTGTTTAAAATTATAAAGATTAAAGTAGGTAATAAATATAAATAATCACAATGCGTGGATAAAAAGTGAGGACAAAACTTGGGAGCCTAATAATAATAATCAGTAAGTGATATCACAGCAAAGTGCCACACAATTCATACATGGTTATTTTTGATCTGCAAGGAATGAGTTCTCAGATATATTTTCACATAAAATAAGAAGGTTTACAGGTAAATTTTCGTCTGTCTAAGAAATAAATAATTCCCCAGATTGGAGGCGCAAATGTTCAACTTTAAATCTTTACCTGTGCGGTTATTGAGCACCTTTTCTTGGAAGGGCGCAAATGTATCGGTGGCGCAAATGTGCGCGGCGCAAGGGTCCCGGATTCCTCTTTAAGTCATGACCAAAAAGAATTGTTTCAGAATCGTGCTTCATCTGGAATCTAGATAAATTCAAATCAAAAGTTATAATTAACATTAAAGTACACTATTTTTTACATATTTTTTTATTTTATTAAAAACTCAAACAACGTATAAAGTCATAAAGAAAATTAATATTTTAAAATAATTAAATTTATCTTTAAGATTTTTTTGTATTTAATGTGTGCTTATTACTTTCTTGATATCGATTTCTTTGACGTTCTTTTAAGTTAACGTTTTGATTACGTACGTTATATAGGTGTCCCAGCAGATACTTGCGCCCAGGGCAAGATTCTGTTTCTGCGCCCTCAAGGATTCCATCGAACATATGCAATTAAACAATCATGTTCATCACTCTTACAGGACACCATTTTACCTTTATGGACATTTATGAAAATCTAAAATAGTCGATAGCTATAACAAACATACAAGCGTAAAAAAGTTATTATATTTACAATCACGGATACGAACCGAACCAAAACGTGACCCGAAACCGAACCGCATCGACTGTGTTTTTCTCGAATCATGAACCTGAACTGCTGAACTGTCGGGACGAAGCCGGAGACATTCCAGGACTGTCCTGTTCGTTACGTAAATTATTGTCTTTAATTATTATCGCTTACGTGTACTTGAAATTTGTAGATAGGCAAAAGTATCTTCAGTTTACAAAGTATTTTTACAATGATGAAAATGCTCGAATGAAATGTTATGAATACTTAAAAATAAGGTATTTATAAAAGAAATCCCTAATTGTCCCGTCCGTTCGCCTGGACTGACCGTTCTCTGAATTACAGTTAATACAGTCTGAAATGTATTTTACGTTTCTGAAAAGATAAACAGGGATTTGTTCGTCGACTTGTTAAGTAAATGAATAGCTAAAATAAATAAATGTTCTTTTTTTTAGCGTAAGTAAATACACTGCAATTAAAAAATAAGAAAAATAATTAATGCAGTTAATATGAGAGCTTACGATTAAATGATAACAAACCTGATACTGACGGATGCAAAAGAAAGAAATCTTTTAAAAATACGTGTAGGTGACGCTTCCGGTTTAACCGGAAGATTAATGGAAACGAAAATAAGCCTTTCGTATGCAATCGTAGTTACTTCCAAGATATTTCCATAGGTCCATATTTTATCGTAACCCTGTACAAGGCAAATACCAAATGGAAAAAGAGCTTTTTACGTAAATTTAACCTAACTACATAAATAAAATTAAATATAATCGCCATATATAAAATTTTTAATAACGTTAATATTCAATACAATAATAAAGTATCCGGAAAAGAGAACATTTCAATTCGAGCTAAAAAGAATATACTCCTAACATTTATTTATTTTCCTTTCACAGAACTATTTGTTGGATTTATCAAACAAACAGTTTTGCAAAAAGTTAAGGAAGGTAAATAACTGTTATATTTTCAGTTTTAAAGTTCTTTTTCTTTTTCATATTATATCTAAAAATAGCACGAGTAAGAATTGCAATAAAATATGTAAATATACATAGTTACAATTCGACTAAAAAGTAGACTTATCGGAATACATTCTCATGTCACATGTGTTTTGTGTCTTAAAATTTAATCCTGTGAAACAACTAATACTGTGAATTTGTGATTGTAAAGTGGTAAATTATTACTTGCAGAAAAAGTAAAATTTAATGAGAAAACAGTAATAAAAAAGTTTTTCCTCTTGTATCACCTATTCGTGGACACGCTGTATATTAATATTACATACTGGGTGCCCGTTTTTCGAGTTTAAGCATGGATTTCACTTATCTTAAGCTTAAGAGATATGAGGTTGGGTAAATTAGAAAGAAAAATGCCGTATTTCCATACTAATTAATAATATAAAAGTTAATATAACTTATTTCTTGTCATTTTCAAAGCGCGCCCGTTGCTTGCATTCACTTATGTTAGCGCTCTCATTTCCTGTGTTATATTTTTACGACTTATTAAAATGTATTTAATATTAAAAATTGCTTACTGATTGTTGCGCCGTTTCGCTTCTGCGCCACTGGCACAGGCTGCTCTTGCCGGGCCCCTTGCTACGGTGCTGTGTTCCAGCGCTCCGAGGAAGTAGGAAAATGGCAATTTATGTACATTTTATCAAAATACTTCGTTTACAAAAGTTGTGCAGGCACGTATTTTGCACAATTAAAAATTATTTTCAACTATACATGCTGTTTCTTTATTAACTTACACATCAAAGTTATGATTTTTTAAATAGAACCCTATACATTATATTACATATTTTAATAGCACTTGAAGAGCTGATGAAAATGATAGGATAATTTATTAACATATTTTCAGTAATTTCGTGTTTTTTGTAAGAAACTAGCTAAATTGAAATCTCGAACAAACATATCGAAACATCTGTACTGTATTGTATAAGTCATTTACGAATTCTGAATGTCGGTACTCTATTAACAAAACTAGAGCTCGTTCCAAGAATTGTAAAATTTCTCGGTTATTTTAAATGGAACATCCTGTATATTATTACACGAGTGGATAGCCCTTTTTATTGGCTAATTGGTAAATGACTTGAAAGTGTAGTTGTTTCGAAGTGTTTGTTCCAAATTTCAACCTCGTAGCCATTAAAATAACATCCAGGCAGACGTTTGAATTTGGATGGTTTTTTTTACAGAAAACAGAAAGTCGAAAAGTACTGAAAATAGGTTAACCTTTCATTTTATAATATCCAAATATGCAATAAAATATGTAGCGTTCCATTTAAAAAATCATGTAACTTAATAAAAAAAAGTTGAAAGAGCTGAAAATAATTTTAAATCGAGCAGAAAGTGAGCCCGCACAACTTTCGCTAACAAATTTTTTTTTTAATAAAATGTACATAAAATGCAATTTTTTTGTAATTCGTCGGAGCGCTGGGACAGCCTGTTTTTAAGAAATTCTATACAGGGTGGTCATGAGAAGTCGCTGTAATAGCTATCTTTCTTATATGTATTTTTACGAAGTAACTTAAATTAGGAAAGTTTTAGGACCTTTCCTCTTCGATTTTATGGTACTTTCGAAAAAACAAATGACAATCAGGTTTTCGAGATTTTCAATTGTTTTCAACTTTTTTGTGTTCACGGGAAATGGCAACGATAGCTAACTTTTTCATTTAACATTTTACGAAGTAGCTTAAATCAGAAAAGTTTCAGGACCTTCCCTACTCGATTTTGTAGTGCCCTCGGAGAAACAAATGACTATCAGATTTTCGAGATTTTCAATTGCTTTCAACTTTTTTAAATGGAACATTATACTTTTTATCGGCCGATCGTGTTCAGGATGTCAAGTTAAGTATTTCTCTAAAATATTCCCCTCCTAAGTCTACCATTTTCTAAATTATTTGGTAAATAATGGCATTAGACATTTTAACATGTCCCGCTTTCAATATTTGGATCCAAGGGTTTTTAGTTTGAACTAAATTTAAACAAATTTTGAATCATGACAGTTCACAAAGGTCTGACAGTTTGAACACACTTCCTTTATTCTCTTGTTTCAACGCACACCATATTGTATCCGTAAATAAAAAGACTATTGTAATGATACACTTCTTCCCGCGAATATCAAGACTGAATTATTTATGAAATATTCTGTTTTCAGAGATAATATTTTACAGACATACTTAATTTGACATCCTGAACGCGATTTTATGATAAAAAACATAATGTTCCATTTAAAGAAGTTGAAAACAATTGAAAATCTCGAAAACCTGATAGCCATTTGTTCTTACGAAGGTATCATAAAATCGAGCAGGGAAGGTCCTGAAACTTTTATAATTTAAGCTACTTCGTGAAACTTCAAATAAAAGAGTGAGCTCTCGTAGCCATTTCCCGTGAACACAAAGACTTTCTTACTAAATCATTTATAAAATAGTAGGCTTTGGGAGATAATATTTTAGAGACATAATTAATTTGACATCCTGAACGCGATGCGACGATAAAAAATCTAACATTCCATCTAAAAAAGGTAAAAACAATTGAAAATCTCGAAAACCTGATTGTCATTTGTTTTTATGAAAGTACCATAAAAACGAGGAGGAAAGGTCATAAAACTTTTATAATTTAAGTTACTTCGTAAATATACAAATAAAAAAGTTAGCTATTGTAGCGGCTTCCCATGAACAACCTGTATATTTCATTATATTTATCTCCTTCTAGGGGGTTGAAGCAAAGTAACATAAATATTTTGTGTTTATATTTCAAGTAAATATCTGAAGATCAACAACTACAAAAATTTTGAAACTATTGAATATTAAAAAGAACCGTGAATTATTTTGTAAAAAAAAATATAAATTATCGTGGAAAAGCTGTCAAACACACTGCAAAACTTTAAAATCATTTTTCCATAGAAAATATCTATACAGAGTGTTTCAAAATTTGTCTTCCAATATTTTCTCCCTTTTCTTTATTACTTTTCTGGGCGAATACAACAAATAAGGTCAACTTCTTATATATTTTTTTTTCCAAAAGTGAAAAATAAAAAACTAGTAATAATGTAAGGCAATAATATTACGTAATAGATGTATGCCAACTTCTAAACCTCAATTACTCAAAAACTGTTCAGGTTATCGAAAAATAATCTAAAGAATATTTGCTTCATAAGTTTTTGAAGAAATATGTAAAAATTAAAGAAGGGATAAAATACTGACAGTGGCCCTCCCAAAGTCGCCCTTAAAAAGGAGAAAAGATCTAATAAATATGTTAGTTTCAAACATTAGTTTCAGTAAAATTCAAAGGGCCCAGAAGACAACTAAACTAAATAAAACAAATTTTTTCATCACTATCTCAGCTCACTTTTGCAAAAAGATATAAAAAGGTGACCTTACGTTCTGTTCACCCTGAAAATATCCGCAGACTATTCTGAATCGCGGAGTATATTTTATAATATTTTTTTTAGTGCTTCAATTAAAAGGTGTTCAGTATTTAGTTTTTTATCGCCAGGCAAGAGTAAGTCATTATTATACTTCTTTTTTTCAGAAACAAAAGTGTAACACGAGATAGATTAAAACTTTTAAATGAAAAAATATATCCATTTTTTCTCTCTTCTTGGATGCTGTGCTTCTTTTTAGAGTAAACGAAGTAAGTAAGTAAACGAATAAAAAAGAAAACAAAAAATACACATAACTTAAGAAAGAGATGAATGTAAACATGTAAGCTAGGAAAATTAAGAAAATCTTCATGAAACAGTTTTGTTACTTTATTTTTTGTAAAAAAAATTGATGCAATTCGTTTTTGATTGCAATGGAGGTCAAAAAGCGATCGCAGGATGTCGCTGCTTAAATTATTTATAATTTTTGTCTTGAACCATTTGGAATGTTTTTACATTACATTTTGATTTCTGCATTTATTTCAAAATCAGGAGCTTAAAGCAAAGCTTGATGTAAAAAAATACATCGAGAAGTTCTGAAATGCATAATAAAGCAGGTGTCTGATAAAATTCTTAAAAACGTTAATCAATTAAGATAATTATATGGTATTAACTATTGAAAGTTAATCTTGAAAAACGCATACCTACGATTTTTTGCAAACGTTTTGATTTTAATTATCTAAACAACACATAAGCGTATGACTTAAAATGAGTTACGTTAATATCATGATGTATTTAACTAATAATAATTTATCTAGATAATGGATTTTTAATTTTTTAAATAAAATGAAAAGTAAATTGAAACAATAAAATAAATAAATGAAAAATCGCAAATTTTCTGACGACCTTCCATCGGTAATAAGTTTGGAATGTCCCCCAGAATAATAATATTTCGACGAAGAATGATAAACTCTTAACAAAACTATCGGCATTTCCTGCAGAAAAAAGGAATAGGTTCATGGCGCCTAGTATTCCTACAACGTATTATTCTATTTTTTTCTTTCCAAACTAATCTTTTTATTCCCTGTCAATAATATGAGGTTACTTACACTGACGGTAATCCCTTTTCTTTATTACTTTCTCTACTTTATCCTCCACATTTACATACGTAATCTCAACATTATTTACATTTTCATTTTATCACTAAAATTTATTTTTTGAGTTTTTTTTTTATTTTGCTAATCATGGTCAAGTTTTTTTTAAACAGGTGTTCATGGGAAACCGCTACAATAGCTACCTTTCTTATTTGTATTTTTATGAAGTAACTTAAATTAGGAAAGTTTTAGGACCTTTCCTCTTCAGTTTTATGGTACGTTCACAAAAACAAATGACAATTAGGTTTTCGAGATTTTCAATTGTTTTCAACTTTTTTTAATGGAATGTTAGGTTTTTTATCATCGCATCACGTTCAGGATGTCAAATTAATTATGCCTCTAAAATATCATCTCCCAAAGCCTACTATTTTAGAAATGATTTAGTAACAAAATCTTGGTGTTCACGGGAAACGGCTACAATAGCTAACTTTTTTATTTGAAATTTTACGAAATAACTTAAATCAGGAAAGTTTCAGGACCTTCCCTGCTCGATTTTATGGTATCCTCGGAGAACTTTTCTAATTTAAGTTACTTCGTGAAACTTCAAATAAAAAAGTTAGCTATTGTAGCCATTTCCCGTGAACACCGAGATTTTATAAAAAAGTAGGCTTTGGGAGATGATATTTTAAAGACATCATTAATTTGACATCCTGAACGCGATGCGATGATAAAAAACCTAATATTCCATTAAAAAAAAAGTTGAAAACAATTGAAAATCTCGAAAACCTGATTGTCATTTGTTTTTTCGAAAGCACAATAAAAACGAGGAGGAGAAGTCGTAAAACTTTTCTAATTTAAGTTACTTCGTAAAAATACAAATAAGAGAGTTAGCTATTGTAGCGGATTCCCATGAACACCTGTATATTCAACTTTTCTTCTTCTTTTCGATACTTTTATTTTATAAGCAGTCTTAAATTTAAATATTTTAAAAACAGAGAGGAGAAAATAAGATGAACAGAGATTAAAAGAAGAAAATAAAACAAAAATTAAATTTAAAGTACAAAATACCTTGCGTGGTTAAAGTGTAAGGAAAAACAAAACCGCAAGCTTGTTAAGCAGAAACATGACGAAGTATAAAGGAAAATGTTAAAAAAGTAGAAGACAGACGATTGTGGTGATAAAGAAAGTACAGAAACACAGAAAAAGATAATGTTTGTAGAAGAAGAAGTAAGAAAACAACAAGCACAAATGAAGGAGATATTTTGAAAAATAAATTATCGTTTTATGACAAAAGCAAAATAAAAAAATTAAAAAAGAAAATTGTTAAAGAAAAGAAACTAATATAAGAAGAGATATTAAAAAAGAAATAATGGAAAATGCAGTAAAAATATTATTTGTAGGCACTGAAACAAATGAAAACGACAAGAATGACAGTACTGGAGATAAGCAATTAATCATTACGAGAAAAACAAACTTGAGAGTGCTACAGAAACACAAATGAAAGAAGAAAAAGAGAAACCAGAAATAATGATGAAAAAGCTCTTTTTTAGATGATGGAAAAAAAGTGGAAACTAGAAGACTTAAAACAAAGCAGATAATTAGTTGCTCAGCGATGAAAACAGAGAAAGACTTAAACATAAGAAAAGAAGCGACACTAGAATAAACAATAATCATCAGTTGAAGAAGAATAAGAGATTGCCTCATTTGTAAATTAAAAAAACAAAAAATAAGATTACCAAGTGGGAAACGTCTTTTTCTGTATTAAGAAAAATAACATGAATTTAATGACTAACGCATGAAGAATGCAAAGATTGATTTTTAGCATTTAATTATCACATCTAATACAATACTCGACCTAGTCCTTGGTTCATTAAAATTCAAATGGTCATTCCTTAATTTAATTTGCACTCATCAAAATTCCTTGAAATTGTATTTCATAAAATTTCAGCAACAGTATGACACTCATTTGAGTTCATTACATACTTCAAGGAAGAATGCGTTTCCTATTTTATACAGCGGTGATTTTTAGTGATAGAAAATATTTTGAATTTGCCGCTGTACAAAAATTTTCTTACGGTTATGCAATACACTATTGCATGAGTTTGCTATTAAAATCGGTAGGAACAACATAAGCTTTCGGATATTAGAAGCTATTCTGTGTAACAACCAATCGTGAAGCTTTATGATTGGTTGTTACTATAGCAACAGTCGTCATAAAATAAAGCTTTATGATAGGTTGTTACCATAGCAACAGTCCTTTCAATTTAACGTATTCGATACAGAATAGCCGCTATTCTCTTTAATTTTATAGGGTTCCCAGCTGTTTCAAAATTCTGGGCAATGTGGGGGTCAGTTGAAATTGTTGACTTTGTAAAACGAAATAAATAACCGTAAGCGAGTTAGCTTTACTATTTTCTTTTTCAGTTTTGGCCATATTTGATACGTGAAATCCCCTGAAAATGATGGCGCTAAATTTTAATGATCTTCAATTCGATCATGAAAATTGCTTTACGAAAACAAGTACTACAGATGGAGTTAAAAAAGTTCTACTTTACGAAGTATAAATACATGATTTTTATTTTCGTAACATACAAAAGGAAAAAGAAATGATGAATAACTCTTTTTACATTTTTTCTTCCTTAAAATTATGCATAATCTGCGGTTATTGAACCGCACAGCTTTCGATTTTGAGCAGCTGTAAGTATTTTTTTGCAATTTAAGAAATTATATTGCACCTGCTTGTCCTGCTTTGAAATGTTTGATTTAACTGTAATTAGTTCAGATACGTTTTCGAGTCATTCGGACTCGTGAGTGTTTGCATCTTGTTTTAATCTCACGTAATAAAACGAGATGACTGCAACCAATGGAAATGAATCGAAAACGCTCTAGGGAGAACTTATTTTTTCAATAAATTTAACTGTATTATTAACTGAAGATGGTGTAAGGCCGGAGATGATTCATGGAAAATGAAGGAATAACCTTACTACACAAAATGTTGAATTTAGCAATAATAACCCCAATGCACAAAAAAGGGAATTTTAATGATTGTAACAGTAACAGGGGTATATTGCTACATTGAAGTACTTATAAAGTATACGAAAGAATAATAGGAAACTAAAGAAAAAAAAACTGATAAAACATTAAGCGACTCGCAAGCAGCCTTCCGAGAAGATAGATCAACATAGGACTGGATATTCGTAAAAAGACAAATTATAGAAAAAATAACATCGATGGTTGGTAATATGTTAATGGCAACAATAGATTTCGAAAAAGCGTTTGACTGTATAAAAAGGGAGGAAATTTGGAAAATTTTAAAAGTATGAAAAAATGTAGTACGAATGGGAGGAAAAGCAACAGAAAGCTTTACAGCAACCAGAGGAGTTAGGCAGGGAGGAGTACTTAGCCCCCTACTGTTTATCATTGTTATGGACCAAATGTCAAAGTAAGTAAGTAAGTAAGTCAGGTAAATAAAAAGAGGAAGAAAACCCACACAGGATACAGAAAACTTAGACCAAAAACGAGTTTATATACTATGCAGATGATTTGCTAATATATTTTTTATTTATTTTATCTGTGGTGCTTGCCCAACGGGGTCCTAAGTCACTGTCCTTGTCAGGACCTCAGGAGCGGGAGTGTGTTGTTGTGTGTGTAAAGTATTCCATGGTTTTGTTACTTCCAAACCTCCTTGCAGTTGAAGGGGAAGCAGTGTTGAATGGTATCCCCAATACTGAAGGGTACCTGAAGAGAGTAACGACCACCCCCTCGAGCGGGGTGCGAACCTACGACCTTACGATTGCAAGGCCAGTACCTTATCACTTGGACCGTTCAGGCGTTGCCAACAGTAAAGAAAATTTACAGAGTAAAATTGAAAAATGGAGTAAGGAAATAGAGAGTTATGGACTACAAATAAATATGGAGAAGGCCGAAATAATGGAAATAACAAAACAGACCGAACACGTACAATTAAAAATACAGAGAAAATAAATCAATAAAAAATGTAAAAAAGATGAAATATTTGGGAATAACTACCGAAACAGATGGAAAATTTTAAGAAGTAATAAACAGTAGAATAGGTAAAATGCCTTGTACAGGTCATTCTTTAACAAAAAGGAAATAACTACGTTAACAAAAACAAAAATCTACGAGTCTGTGTTAGTGCCTGTGCTTATGTATGGAACTGAATATTGGGTTCTAACCGACTAAAACAAAAAAATAGAGATGCGAGATGAAAGTATTACGGAACCAGAATGGATAAAGTAAAAAGCAAAACAATAAGAAATGATCTAAACGTAATAAGTGTAACACAAAAAATTGAACAACAAAAACTAAGGTTTTTCGGTTACATTGTAAGAATGAAGGAAGTTAGGTTAATGCGTAATGAGAGTGATATGGGAAGCAGAAACCGGGATGAAAAGGAGAAGACGAGGGCCAAGGAGAAAACGGAATGAGGATGTTGCTGATATATTAAAAAAGAGAGGATTAAGTTGGGCGAAAGCGAAAAATTAGGCTAAAGACAGAAAAAAATTGGAAAAAAATCATCACCTCTACACAGATGGTAGAAGAGGTTGCAGATAAGTAAGTAAGTAAAAACTGAAGGTACTTCAAAAGAATATTTACCTATACACCTCTGTGTGAATAAAAGTAGAAATGGTTATAGCAGAAAAATCAATCAAATAAAAAATAAAATTAAAAATAAATATAGGAGCTACCGCTTCTGACAGATAAGGACAACATAGAGAGATTGGAAAGCAAAGAGTTTTATGTAGGTGTGAGAAACAATTTGGGATAAGGGCGTAGAGGATGAAATTAAGAAATTGAGAAAATGTGTAAATTGCAAATCTCCAAAAGTCAAAGCGCAAGTATGTAATGGTTTGGCTAAGAAATTTGCAAGAATGTGGAAGCAAGAGAAAAAGGGGCAAATTTAGAGAGAAAAAAATGTATAGAAGCGGTTAGAAAGGATTTGTGTAAAGAGACTGATGGGGTTACAAGAAGGCGGGGTTGGAAGTAAATCCTCGCCCTACACTTAGCCCTAGTCTTAAAAAGACCATTAAACCAAATATTCCCTCCGATACACGATCTCCTTGTTTTTTAATTCTCGAAAATCCAACTGACAAACGAACGCGTTTTAAAATAGTTAAATTTCTGTAGGAACTGAATTCCCTTCATCATGTCTTTTCTGATCACCCAGCCCATGTGACCATCCATGTTCAAAATATCCTCTCAGGAGTTTCCTCAAAAATCAGTCGCCGTTAGATGTCGCGGCTCACTCCGTCGTCATTTTTCAACTAATTTTGCGAACACGGCACTTTTGGTTTCTCACAGAAAATGCAAGTTACAACGAAACCATCATGTGCTTTATCTTAACGCGCTTAGCAATCGTTCAAACGCTTATATCTTTGCTCTGGATTGTATGTGAACAAGAAAATTTATAATAGTTAATTAATCATTTCTTTTGTACTGAAAAATATCCGGATTCTTACATTTACAACAAATTAGAAGTCAGGATTAGGATACAAAAGCTAAAAATGATCAAGATTTTTAAAGTCCATTTCTTGCTCTAATTGCGTCCTTTCTGCTTCTTCTTACCTCCCTCCCACACGTCTGGAATATACGTACCATTTCGTATATGAGAGTTTTATTCTTTGCTTCCTTTATCAGGAATTTCATACTCCTATTATGTTTATGGAGCTAATTGTGTTACATTCGTTTCACTTTTTTCCTTCTTGAAGGTTATTCTTCCCCCGAAATCCTTACGATACCCTCTCATGTAGGGGGTGGGGGAGGGGGTGAAAATATTAACACAATGTCTAGTGTTGCTGGGAGGATGTAAAAAATAATCAAACGTCTCTCTGATTTATGTATCATTGTAATTATAATTGGGTGAAGGTTACCTAGCAGAGACTGAACGTTTCTTGGCATTTTTGCAAATGATGCAGCGCTCATCCGCAGAAGAATGGGGTTGGGTGCAATTAGGGTTGCCAGATTAGGCGAAATTCCTTTGTAGACATATTTGGTATTTAAAAATCTTATTTGGGGCCTGGCGCCTGATTTGGGGTACTTTGTTGTCTTCAAATAACTACACTTGACAAAATTATGCAATCTGTGACAGAAAAGTGCACCACTGTCCAAAAACTTGAAACCACAGAGTCGATTCAAAAAAATATGCAAAGCGATCAGAAGTCCACGCCCCTATTCTATTTTATGGGTATGATATGACGAGATTATGTACTTGGAGTATCATTTTCTTTTATTTTTTTTGTACATTTCATATTTTTTTCTTGTTTTGTTTTTGGCGTTTTCAACTAATTGCTTTGGGTTGCTTTGAGAGTAGCTCCATCCCCTATTACATGAGGTTAAAACAAGATTAAGGTACTCTGAGAACAGTCAGTCGAAAACGCCATTAGTTTTAAGGAATTGTGTTTTGTATTTTATTCAGGGTTCGTTTGTTATGTTTCTGTTTCCTACCAGTTTCATGAAAAACAAAACAAACAAAAGTTTTCGGCCGGAGAATCGCCGTCTTTTCACTTATTTCTTATCTATCCATTCTTCTATTGTTTTTTTTTCTTGTGTTTATCGCATTCTCCTCTGTTTAATCGAATTGGTTTTCGCATTTTATTGACTTCTTTTACAGGTCTCTTTTGTTTGCTACGAGTTTGTTTTTATTTGCAAAAACATTAGTCGATTTTCATGTTTTTGTTCATTTTGATGTCGTGATACTTTTATCAAATCCATTTTCACATTTTTTACAGTTGTCTGTTCTCTACTAGTTGTTTTTTTATTTTTCGCTTGAATTTTTTTGTTTATCTTAGTCATCAATTTTCTTTTATTTTTTTCTATTCTTTAAGCTTTCGTACTATGGATTTCTCTTATCGAGCTGATTTTTCTCATTTTATTGACGCTTTTTCGTAGTTCATCGTTTTTCTATTTGTTTTGTGTCCATCACAGTAGTGATCTTTTGTTTTATGCACTGTATTTTGTCGTTCATTTCTTTTTTTGTATTTAGATATTTAGACATATATTTAGAAAACTGTTTTGTTCAGCTTGATGTTGTCGATCTTCTTTTGTTTATTTTTATTTTTTGCTTTGTGCATTCTATTTTGTTGCTGTTTCTTACATTTCCCTTTTGTTTCTGAATTTTTTGCAGGTTAATTTTTTTGTTCTGATTTTTGATACCTATTCCGAATCGGCGATTTTTTATTTGATTTTGTTTTTCTTCTTCTCTTATTATTCGTATATCTTTGTTCTTTACTTGAATCTTCTTTTAGTTCTTTTCTGCTCCTATTTTTAGCAAAAATAAAACAAAAGAGAAAAGTTCACCTTGACAATTAATGATTCGTTTTTGCTTTTTATTACTACATTTCTAAACCGAATATTTCAAGATGGTTTTATTTTATGTTGTTTTATTATTATAATATTTTTTTTTATTAATTCCTGCTAATATTTCAAATAATTAATGCAATTATTTCTGATATTTCTGATAACGCGGGACAGCAGTAGCGTGTGGCAAAATGAACTTAATAATAGGCAACGCTGTCCCGTCATCATACGCCTAACATGCCTGCCTGCCCACTTTAATGCGACTGCGCTGGCCATGGAAATTTTCGTCCGCGCTTTGGTTATTATACTCACGGGTGTTGGTTTTCTTTATGGTAACCAATTTAATTCTAATAGATTTCTTTCTATTTTATTAATTTAATTTAAACTCTGTGTCCCATCCTAACAAAGTAAGTTGGCGAGTTGAAAGAATAATTCATTTTACGCGTAAAGTTATTTTTTTTATTTTAACACAAGCTTTGTTTTATTTTTTTGATATTATACCGAATATTTGCCTTCTCTCTCCCAAACAGTTTTTTTTGTTTTATTTCACGCTATAATTTCGTTGATATTTAATTATTTTGTTACATGAATTGTTTGTGGTAATTAGTAAATTTTTTTGTTAATATATTAATAAATTTCATTCCTTTCGTTTCGCCGAAAATCGTTCATATAAAAATTATTTTTTTTCATTTACGTAATTGTATTGGAACTAAATTTCACGCTTTTGTTTCTTTATTTTTTGTAATTAAAATTATTTTAAATTGTAAACTGATATTTCTCACGTTTTTTTAAATATTTTTGCATTTTAAATTTTCGAAAGCATAAACTAAATTTTGGGTTTTTTTAAAATATATTGTTATATTTAAAATTTTGGGCATTTTTATTTGAGGTATTCTCTTAAGTAAACTTTTCATTTTGAAGTCAAAGGAGAGCAAAGTCAAAAAGAGAGAAAAGGACGAAATATTTTAGACAATTCTGAAAATACAGGTAAAACGCTATTTCGAGCAACAGTGGAAAACAAATTGAAAAATCGATTTCGTGTTTTACCAAACCAGACGAGCTACTAACAAAGAAATTGAAATCCAATTTTGCACGGATTGTTTAAAAGAGTTGGCACAAAAGGGAATGAAAAATGTTTTCCAACCCCCGTCTGCACGTACTTTGCATCCACATTGCATCAGCGTCAACGCGGCTTAGATTGGAAGTAACGCTGACGATGACTTTCTGAATAGGTACATTAATGTATTGAATTCTTGTTGAAGCAGTTCACTAGTAAATCTGTTTAAGAATTTCAGAAGAATGTTTAAACTTCCATTAACTACTCATGCCTCATTTAAATAACTTAAGTAAATGCGCTGCTATCGAAGGAAGAATTCAGAATTCGACCAGCCTCGAATATTCGACGTCCACATTACTTCACAAAGATAAAACTACGAGCGAGTCTCTAAGTGCATTTTTTAAATGCCCGCTCTATCAGTTCGTAATTGTATTAATTGGCTTAATTAGTGAAAACCGGCTCTCACCATTTCTCCACGAACTCACTTCGGTTAATAAAATAGCTCACGGAATATTGCGTTCGCTGTTGCGTTCTAGAGCAGACTTCCACAATGTATGTATGTCTCAAATACATGACCGGAATGTTGAAATTCGTTCGAAGGTAATACAGTCACGATCCGCGTAGTATTTATTCTAATTCATGGCGCGTTTGGTAGTATATGCAAGAATTGATGTAGACATACATAAATTGCCTGGCGACCAACTATTTTCATTTACATATTTACCTGTATAAAAATACATAAAAATAGCAACGACGTGACATTGGCTTTCTGCGTATTCTAAAACCGAAAAGGAAATTCGTACATTCCTTTCTAATGGTGAAGGCACTTCCTTTATATTGTTTTTTTTTTGAAGTCTGTGCAATATTTCATTTCGTTTAATAATAAGTACTACACCCGACACAAATTGTCTTGTGTATACTCAATTCATTATGAGAAGATAGTAAAAGTATCGTACACTCTCCCTCTCCATGTTTACGTTTAATTCCTGACAACGCTGACTCGGAGGGCTGTCAGAGGAAGAGTGTACGATACTCCTACTGTTTTATGATTATGATTAGAGTATAGGTAAGTATGTGATCAGGTTTATGCTCGAAGAAAAATACATTTCCATACGTTTCCATTACTATTATAAAGTGTTGTTAAGTATCTAAATGTAAGTATCTAGATACAGTATCTAAATACTTTTTGAGTATCTAGATACATATCTCAGATACTACAAAAAAATGTAACTGTATCTGCATTTAGATACAATTACATTGTATCTATTCATTTGAGATACTAAGATACAATTTAGATACATTTTGAACTTCCATAAAAACAGCAGACCTTGGCGGAAATGCAACCTCCGATTTTACAGTCTCTTTCTTTTGATTTTCCCCTCTTGTTAATTATGTTTTCCAGTTTGTCAAATGACTGTTCTGTTTAAAATGCGATTTGATAGTACAGAAACTTGAAAATTATTTTAGAAATTGGGAAAGATAATTGACAAAAGGAGAAAATCAAAAAGAAAAGACTGTATTGTTGAATTTATCAACTTTTCTTGATTATGGGAACGCTCTCTTAGCTACAACAAGGTTGCAACTAAGGATCCTAGATTTATTTGACATTTAACTTGTCTGATACGGAAGTAGAGTCATTTCTGTTGATAACTTTATATTTTACGTTGACTTGACTTGGTTTCATACAAAACCAGGTATTTACTTATCAGCTAATTGATCAACTTAATTGCAAAGATAAATTTTCTATTTAAAAAGACATACTGCTGAAAAAAATTGTGAAAATTATCACAGATTTTAGTGTGAACATTATTCACATATTCATACGTAAACTTCGTCAATTTTCACAAACAAAGTCTATTTAGATCGCAAATAATATCGTACCTCCACTACTGCATAGGTTATTGAATTTTACACTTGCAAGTATCTTGATAAACTGCAGATACTTTTTTTGTATCTGTATCTATATCTAGATATTTTCCGGAAAAAGTATCTGTATCTGCATCTAGATACATATTTGTGAAAGTATCTGCATCTGTATCTAGATACTATTAGAAATGTATCTTTAACAACACTGCTATTATATATAATCAGGCAAATGCTTAGTGCTGGACGCGAAGGCGCGACCGTCCGCTCCTACTCCTTCCTTCCACCGGTACATGTACCAACTCCCGTTCTCTAGTCATAACAGATCTTATTATAATTATAAGTCATATTTTGACTCAAATGTTTCAGCCGCCTTCAGTACCTCTAGAAAATTAAACTTGTGTGAGTTATTCTGAAAAGTGATTTTCTGTTCACAAGAAGTATCATAATCAGAGAGAAGAATGTTTACGGGATACAATGCATGGACGCGCACAAGTAGAAGCCGGCGAATAGATTAATTTGGGTGCTCAGAACAGAAGTGAACCAAGTCAATTTTTTATAAAATTGAGGTAAACACTGAAATTTGCAGCAAATATCAACATCTTTTCAGTATAGAAATCGTTCAAGCCTGATACGTGCGATATCAACAAGATTTCTCTTCACGTATTTAATATAATGTAATAAGTTTTCTTTAACTCGTCGTTTCTTCGTGATTCACTTTTCGTACTTAATCCACTTTTGTTCTGAGCAGTCAAATTTAGTGTATAAATGCAACGTCCCCAGTAAGGTCACATAAATATCCATACAT
This sequence comes from Prosopocoilus inquinatus, assembly GCA_036172665.1. NCBI lineage: Eukaryota > Metazoa > Arthropoda > Insecta > Coleoptera > Lucanidae > Prosopocoilus > Prosopocoilus inquinatus. The sequence goes on from CM069870.1 coordinate 53,270,709, forward strand.
TCAGAAAACAAAATGCATTGGATCAACTAAACCATTGCTGTTGACTGTATTTAATAAAAAAAAAATGTTAAATATGTCTTTTTTGGTTGATCCAAGTAAGAAAATTCATTAGATCAACCAAAAAAAGCCAAATTTAACAAATATTTTTGATTAAATACAGTCAACAGCAATGGTTTAGTCAATCCAATGCATTTTTTTTACTGAGTGTATATACTTTCTTATGTTAACTCTTCCTGCCGTTGCAATCCCGTAAAAATTCCTTTCTCTGGTCACAGTGTCATCATTAATAATATTATCTATATTGTTACATAGAATACTAGGAAGTTTTTCTTTTAATTTACTGAATGTCATTTTTTTACTCTCAAAGAAATAACGATCGAGCAGCGCTCAAAAAAAAGTTAAAACATCTTTGTTTCTGTGCTCTGAATAATAGTAGGTAAGATTAGGACTGCTTAAACAACTTAAGAAAATCGATTGTTTTATCTCTTTCTTTATCTTTTTAATCTTCTTTTTTTGTCTTTCGTAAAGACACTAAACATGGAAACATTGAGAACGTTTCAAGGTCAACTCAACTAACCTGAACATAATTCAGCCCAATCTAAGAAAAGAATTTTACAAAAATAAAACAGTAAGTAATTATCAGATATTGTAATAAAAAGCGATAAAAAGTAAAAATTTTAGTGAAATTAAAAAAGAAACTGAGGATTGAAAATTGAAAGAAAAAATGATAAAATCAAATATTTTAAAAATTGAAATAGTAAAGAATTTACAACAAATAAAAAACGTCAGAAATTATCGTTGTATTGTAAAACATGAACAATTAAACATTTTTAAAACGAAATTGGAGAAAAAAACTGTGGGAAGATTGAAACAAGAAATCTTAAAAATTTAAAAATAAATTTAAACACGATGTTTCATAAAATTAAAAAAATATGTTTGAAAATCAACCCAACCAAACCGAACTTAAGCGAACGCAACCCAAACAAACCGAAGCTAACTGAATTCAATCCCACTAAACTAATCTCAAATTAGTCAAATTAACTCAACTTCTTTACAAAATTTGAGGCGTTGAAAACGTTTCAAGGGCAAACCAATCCAACTAAATTGAACCTAAGTAAATCTGTTTACAACAGATAAAAAAGTATGAAATTATTAAAAATCGAAACAAAAATGTTAAAAATAAAAAATTATTAAGGAAATTCCAAAAACGAATGAAGGAGATTAAGACGAAACGTTAAACTTAAAAATTAAAACAAATTAAACATTACAAAAAATAAAATGTGAAGAACGTTTCGAGGTCAAGCCAATCCGATTAAAATAAGAAAATGTTTTTATAAGAAGTTAAAATGTAAGAAATTATTAAAAATTGAAACAAAAAATGCTAAATATTGAAGATTTTAAAGAAATAAAAAGGTAATAAAAACCAGAAAATTCAAACAAAAAATATTAAATATTAATAATAATAATAATTTATTTAGTTCCATTAGCACATTGTGATAGAACAGGTCGTTTCGTTACAGTGTAGGGTTGTATGTATGTATTGGTACGCGTAACAATTGTCAAAATAAAATTAATTATAGTTAAAGTAAGTTAATTACATAAACAGTTGTTGCAAATATTTACAAATTCTAAAACAGAGTAAATTGGTTTCTTTAACAGGAGAGTTTTTAGTTTTGAAGATATTTTCAGTAGTACAGTTTTTAATGGTCTGTGGGAGTAAATTGTAAAATTCAAGTCCCGCATAATTTGGAGAACCCTTAACAACTTTAAGTCTGGTAAAAGGCTGCCTTATTATTATTATTATTAATTAAAAGGAAGCCCAAATTAATCTAATAACCAAGCTTAAGAATTGAGCCTACTCAGTACGGACTCTTTTCACGCCGAATGTACTGTTTACTCCTTCCACATTTATGCGGTTGCGATGTTTCTAAGGGCCGGTTTTTCAATCACAAGTTAACTTTAAGTTAACTCTAATCTTCAGTTTATTGCCATGGAAACAATTGTCTTCGTACTTGTTACCATGGAAATAAACCGAGAGTTAGGTTTAATGTGGTTTTTGCTTTTTGGTCAACTTTTTCATCTTTTCCTCTGGGAGGTACTATATCCATGATACGTTGCATTCATTTTCAGTTTGGGTTCTTTCCTTTTTTATTATCCCATCAGTATCCAGAATACTTGATGATAGTTATCTTTTTCCTCCTATTGTTATCTTCTCTTCTTTTGTGGTATCCAGGATTCGTTTGCTTACATTATTGCACATTTTTCTTTAAAGAGTTATACTTTTATTCAGAGCAAAGTATAGTTAAAGTATTGCTTATTTTCCTTTGCTTGTTTTATCTTTCTTTTTTACTTTTGACGTCCAATTTCATTTCTTCTCTGTTTTCTTTGGCTTTGTATAATTTTATTGCACTTGTTATTGCGTACTTCCAATCCTGGTTTTTTAGATTATTTTCATCAATGATTAACTTCTTCTTATCATGTTTAAATTTCGTTAATAATTTTTTGATACATACAAATTGTTCGACGCGACGCCCAAGTTAAATAATACACAATTTGTCAGTTTCGCATCCCTTACGCTGAATGTTCTTAATGGTGTGGTTTACCTGCAGGAGTATCTTTTAAGTTGAGCGTCGTAGTACATAAAGCATTGTCAGTGAGTATATAGGTACTATATACATGGGCTGCTGGAAAAGTTTCTGGAAACGGTATGAAAAAACGCATATGAAATTTGGTAAACGGTATCATTGTTTTTCGAAGTATTCGCCTTTGACGTCAATACACTTTTGCATACGCTCGAACCAATTTCTAAAGCACGTTTTCCACTCTAAAGATGGTACCTCAGAAACCAGTGTCCGGAATGTTTCAACCGCTGCTTCAGCCGTCGAAAATCGCTCACCACGCATTTTATTTTTGATATTTGGGAACAAAAAGAAATCATTAGGTGATAAATCAGGTGAATATGGACAATGAGTCATTAATTCAACATTTTTGTTGGACAAAAAATCAACTGTTTGACGGGCTGAGTGAGAGCTGGCGTTGTCATGACGGAGAATAATTCGTCGATTTCGATTGTTTCTTCTTATTTGATCGATGACTTCTGGCAAACAAATTGTAGTATACCAATCAGAATTCACGGTTTTTCGATCCTCTAAAGCCACGGTTGCTTCATGTCCAGTTAAACCAAAGACACAAGCAATCATTTGCTTCGCATCACTGCGAGAACGGACAACTTTTGTTGTTTTTTGTTCATTTTGAAATACCCAAACGGTTGTTTACTTTCTGGCTCGTACGAATAGATCCACGTTTCGTCACCAGTAACGATGTTATAAACTAATTTTGAACGACCTCCATTGAAATTCTTGAGCATTTCTTCTGTTAAATTGTGTGGGATCCAACGACTGCAAAGCTTTCGTACGTTCAAATGATCATGCAAAATCTGGTATATTGCTTTCATGTCAATGCGTAAGGATGCTTGAATCTCACGGTATGTCACATGTCGATTTCGCTCAAGCATTTCACGCACAGCATCTACATTAGTAGCAACAACAGGTGTTGATGGACGACCTTCAAGAAATTCGTCACTGAGAGAGGTACGTCCACGCTGAAATTCGGCAAACCAATTATAAACACTGCTCTTTGATGGTGCTTCATCTCGAAAAGCCAAATGAAGCCGATCGAGGCATTGTTTCGGCGTTAGACCACATTTGAAATCGTAAAAAATCATGGCACCAAAATTTTCACGCGAGATTTCCATGTTTACACAAAATTACTTTTTCTCAAATGCTGTGTAAACAAAACTAGTTCACTTGGATAGGAACTGTCAATAGAATTATAGGCGAGAAACGCCAAATTTTTCAAATATGACAGTTGATAAACGCTAACAATTCTAGACCTAGTAGATTCCAGAAAATTTTCCAGCAGCCCACGTACTCACTGGCATTGTCTTAATTGCTACAATTCATAAAGTTACAATTAAAAATGACCTTCGAGTCTGAATTATTGTCTCTCATAGGGCTTGCAACAAAAACAACAAAAATCCCCTAATTCAGGATAACAAAGAATTTCAATGAATTAAAATAGGTATATTAAAGCTAATAAATATTCATGTTTCACTGCAGAATTCTTTTTATAGAATGCGATTGAATTCTTTTCGAATTACTTCGAGATTCGTAATTAGTTACACGGTGAACATTCGGTTTTCACGTTTCGCTAGTAATAGTAATTATCGACATTTTTTTTCGCATTGCAGTTGCACGTGTGCGTCCTGAAATAATTCTGTGCACAATGAACGCTCGTAATTGCATGCTTGATTTGCGTTAAATTTAATTTTTTCTTTCATTTGTATATTAGTTTCATTTGAAGAGCATAAATTCTGAAGGTATTACGTTTGCAATTTTAACTTAATTATAAAATTGAAAATTAGAATTATTTTGCGGTAATAGAATTCTTATTGAGATGCTCACTGAATGACATTGAACAGAAAAGAAAAGAAAAATCCCAATAACGTAGTGCTAGGGAAATTGATTTTATTTTTATTAACTTCGAAAGTTTTCAGACTTAAGAAACGATGTTTTACATTAACGATGTTTTAAATTAAACTATCGATGTGCTGAAAAGGACTGAAGTAAAAGTGTTAGTAAATTTCAGAATTATGTACAGACTTTTGCTTTTTTTTAATGATGTTCAAGAACGCCTTGATAAATTCTACGATTAAACAAAATAATAAATGACATTGAAATACTTGTAACAATCTCACTGGAACGGAATTCGAGGTCGGATTCTTTGTACTTTTTTCTGCTCATTATTTTGATGAAACTTTTTCAATAGTGGCAAACAAATTTGCTGCAAGCTGTAATTTAAAAGGAATGGTTCTTGGACACGTGCATTCGGCATTCAGCTGGACACATCCCTGGGTATCTGAATTGGTAAACATAATTGAAACACTTTGTCTTTTTCTATTAATCTAAAATCCGATTCAGATAAATATTGGATAATCTTGTTACACAGGGTGATTCACAGAGACCGCTATTTAAAAATGTGTGCTCTTTCTATCTAAAATCAGGTGTTCAATTGAAATGTTCACCATTGCCCTTACTTTCGCGTTTTTCTTTTTTTCTTTGACCTTGTTATCTTCAGTGCCATCAGATCTTCTTTTAACTTCAAGCCAAGGACTTTTTCTGCTCTTTCTGCTTTCCTTTATTGTACTACTTTGAACCTTTTAAAACTCTAGGTTTTCCCCGGTTTCCTTTTTTGTCTTCTCCTTTTATACTGTGATCGCCAGTAATTTCAAATTCTGTATTCTGTCAACATTTTAAGCCCTTGGGCTTGCACTATTTTTTCCTTTTACTTTCTCCTTTCATATTGTCGTCTTCAGTGTTTTCAAATCTGGTTGGGTTTATTTTGATTTCCTCAAGCCAAGCACTTTCTTTGCTTCTTCCCTCCACCTGTGTTCCTTCCTCTCAAACCTCGATATTTCCCTCCCTATTTTCGTTCTTTACTTTTTCCTTTCAGTTTGTGATCCCCGTGTTTATTTCAACCTCCTATCCTGAAGCCTTGGAGTTACTTATTTTCCGTTTTTCCTCCTTCCACCTTGTCTCGATGCTTTCGTAGCCTGTTGGTGATCGAGAAGCTATTTAGGGTGCAGAAACGTGATGCAAGGATGTTAGCTTTTGCTAATTTTTCATAATATTGTGAAGTGAACCGTTAATTTAGGTTACGTATGGCTTGAGAAATAGAGTTGGTGATATTTGAGTATCTACCAAATTTAAATCTTTGATACCTATAGGAAATAATATTCAACGCTACACTATAAATTAGTATAGTTTACAACTCCGCTGTGATACACAAAACTGTTACATGTAAAGCTTGTAGAGTACAAACAAGTCGAGGTTGTGAAATTATAATTAATGATACAGCGTGTTTCATAAAAGAGAGACATAAAAACTGTCATTTTTTTTGTTAATTGGCAACGTTACACGTTACTAAAAAATTTTGTGCAAATCATTTTGATTGCAGTGAAAACCTCGAGCAGCCTTTGTACAGCTGTTTCGGCCCTGCTTGGCTATGGCCGCCTTGCATGGGGGACTTATTAGGAGCAAATCCGCTTCAATTTGTCTATCCTACTGCAATGTCAGGTCAAAAAGCGATCGTAAGATGTCGCTATTTTATCTGTTCGTTATACGTTACATTTACATTTCTGATTTTTTTTACTTAAGTTGTTAAAAAAACTGAAAATTTTGATAATTTCACGTTACAACTCACAAAGTATCGCGAAGCCTTAACGTTATCGAAGGAAAATGAAGTTTGGATGTACATATCTTTGCGCGAAGGCGAAGATCTCAGTTCTAAATAATATTCTTTACAGGATGTTCTCCCGACATAATCGAAGTTAATCATTTTTGTGGACTTTTCTCTTAAATATTCTTGTGCGACAGTTCATTTCGTTTACAGAATATGGATAATACTTATAAACAAATTGCTTTTCACTTGCTTGCTTCTCACTCATGAAAAAACAAAGAATCTAATCTGACCAATTGATTCGTAATATTTTAGAATTGAACGAATCGAAATTGTGTTGATAATATACGTACCATCAGCTTCATGCGAGTTTTTTTGCAATCTAAACAAATAAACCTGCCTCACTTGCGTTGCTTGTTAAAGAGCTTGCTGCTTACTGTGGTCAGTTTTAAGTTGTAATTCTGTAACCATTTTTTTTTCAGAAAGGTAAATTGTAAGTGGCTTTTATATTACTGTTAAATCCTAATGCCACAAACCAAGTGGCAAACTGGCTCTAAAACATTTAGTATTTAATCTGGAGCATGCTCGAATCTTCGAGAATCCTCAAAAAGCTGCCAGATATAGCGTGACCGGTGATAGTCATAAACAGAACACTTTGTTTTGTTGTTATGGATCTGAATGTAATAATTTATCACAAACGTAAACCGCAGTACTTTATTTAAAAATATTTGGCGCTCCCATGAAATTGGGAATTGGTAACTCTGTTTTACCATGAAATTTAACTATTAACAACCTTTGAGGAAAGAGGACTTAGAAGACGGTTTAATAATGATAAGAAGAAGAAGAATATTCTGACGACGAATCAGCTTTTATTTTGGAATTGGTAGGTAGTGCTAACAAAAGTGAAACATAAACCTACGTACCTATTTACCTAACAAGGAAGTGAAGACCGAAGTTCAAAATGAAAGAGTAGAGCTGGAAGCATTATCTAAAATCCTTGATGGAACAACTGAGCTCAAAAAGTGAAAGTACTTCGAGAGGTTTCCAGGAAAGGATTCGAGAACCAGCGAAGGAACCACTTTCTCTAGAACGCACCAAATTTTCCTCGGGTAAAGACTAAGATCAACAGTAGACCAACCCTCAGGACATACAGTAAAGGACACAAGAAACCATTTTGTCGTATCAAAGAATATGTGTAATTTGAATCAGCGAAGAAGTTGATAGGGAGGATCTGAAGTATTGAGTAAACTTAGTTTAGTTAGCAACTGTTTGTATACAAATTAGTCGATCTAGTTTATTTGTAACTCAAAATGTCACAACCTTTTGCAACCCAAGTAATCATAAATGCTTGGTTAAATTCTTTTATCTCCACCTTCTTAGCAAATGACATTTTACAGGTTCATTTTGTTGCTTATGATAACCAGGTAAACGATAAATTACGGGAACCGACCTGTAACATTTTACGGGGTGGTATAAAAGACCTAAAAAATTGTACAGGCTTGTAGAAAGCAGATTGTCTGTTTAGATCACCATGACCACAACTAGTTAGAAATAACGCAATCGATAAAAAAGAAATATTTTCATAAAAATAATTTAAGTAAATTAATAAAAAATTGCCTTGTGAAGGTGAAAATAAAAGCTTATACGCGACACGCTTTGCAATTAATCTTTTCTAGCTCACAGGTTTATGGTAAACTTCCAATTCGACCGTAAAGATTAATTTACAAAGCTTGACATGTAAATAACTAGGAGTATTTGATACTTAAAAACTCAACGTGCCACGTGAAATACACAAATCTGTTGCACATAAATATTTATTATATTTATTTAAGAAGAAACAGAATACTTTTACAGCTTGTTCTTACAACTGAATTGTTCTGTAAGCATTTTTACTTGAATAAGAACCTTAATAAATCAAGTAAATACGTAGGTAACGCTCGAAATAAACATTAATAATACAGAATAGTTTAAACAGCGACATCCTACGATCGCTTCTTGACCTAACATTGCATTAAGATTGACAAATTGAAGCCAGTTTGCTACATAATAAGTTGTCCCATGCAAGGTGATCATGCTTGTTGTCAAAGCATAATGAAAGTTTTAAAGAATTTGTTGCAAATTGTTTTTGATTGTAGTGAATCCCTCGAGCAGCCTCTGTACAGCTGTTTCCGCCCTATTTGGGGCTTCTTCAGCAGAGACGTAGCTCGACAATGTCAGGTCAAAAAGCGATAGTAAGATGTTGCTATTTTATCTGTTAATTTTCATGGTTCATGGATTTTTAAAAAACTGTGCACTTTATTTCTCACATACAATATTTTTATTTCAAAATATCAGATATCTTAGGTGTCCATATATTCTAATGATCCTGTCTTGTATATCCATTATTGATCAAACGATATAAAATTTAAACTGGCACAGGTCTGCCTAAAATTTTAATTTTCTGCGAGCGAAAGGTATTTGAAAAAAATTGATCGTTTTTGATTGCAGTGAATCCCTCGAGCAGCCTCTGTACAGCTGTTTCCGCTCTATTTGGGGCTTGATCAGGAGAAGTGTAATTCGAGATTTCTACTGCGAACCAAAACGATTCAACCAAGGATAATCGCAAATGCGATGTAATAGTTTTAAAACTTTCATTATGCTTTGACAGCAAGCATGGCCGCCTTGCATGGGATGACTTATTATGTGGCAAATTGGTGTTAATTTGTCAATCCTAATGCAATATTAGATCAAAAAGCGATCGTAGGATGTCGTTGCTTAAACTGTTCATAACTCTTACATTCGCGATTATCTATGGTCGAATCGTTTTGGTTTGTAGTAGAAATGTCGAGTTAAATCGAGTGAAACAGTTGTATAGACGCTGCTCAAGGGATTCACTGCAATCAAAACAAACCAGATTTGCAACAAAATTTATTAATAATACAGTAATTTAGCTGTAAGAAAAAATAGATGTGTTACTTGGGAAGTGACGTCAAAAGGGATTTTTGCTCATAGGTATCGGTAGATACCCAGCATTTACCAAAATGATTTGGTAAAACCCATAATAGAAGTGTTTACAAACATTTCTCGGAATCACCTCACTACAGTAACACTCTCGGTTTATCAATTTTCAGGTTTTCACAATAACGTGTTCACCTATGTAAATTCTGTAATTGTTCTAAGGAACTTCATTTTATAAATTGTTTATATGTTTCTGTATCTATCTATCCTTTGGAGCTACAGGATTCCGCCTATTATATTAAAGTCAATCGTTGTTGATAAATTAATTTTCGAACAAATCATTTATTACCGAACGTTACAAATAGTTACTTGTAATAATTAATTTAATGTAGCTAGTTTACATTTCCATGCGCTTGCGTCTATTACTTACAGTTTCGCAAGTAGGTGTCGTACTTGCCGCTTCACCCGCGAACTAGTGGCGCGAAATTTGAAATTGTCGTTAACAATAGGTTATAATTAAGTGTGAATAGATCAGGAATTACATCTTTTGATGTCACAAACTCATCAATTCAGCGATGCAAGTAAATGAATCGGGTGTGTAATATTATTTATTTTCTTTAGTTACATCTGCACCATGACGTACGTACTTTTACAAGTTAATATGGAAGCCAGGATGCAATTTGAACGGCTGAAACTGTTAAATCCGCACCTTAATGTACATGATAAAGACACAATAGAAGCAAATGAACTGAAGATCTTTAACATTCTAGAGTTTATTCAGTCTTGTCCTCGATCCTGAAATAAAAAATCAACTTCAGCCGTGCGTTAAGAGTAAAAAGCGAAGTGCTTTATGCATACGAACGACACAAAAACCTGAAGGAATGAGTCTATTTATTCGTTACGTAACGAAGCAGTTTCTCAACTCTATTTAAAGGCCTGCATAAATTGAATTTACATGCAGCGCTAAAAATTTCAAACGCGACTCTAGCACAGTAAGTTCTCGTAAATAATTAATCGCCGGGGCGTTCGTTTGATGAAAATATCAAGTGAACGCGAAAAGATCACATCCGCATTGCTTCTGTGATGTGATTCACGTGCGATTTTAATTTCACTAAATGCACGAATTAGATTTGCTTGTCTGTAATTAACTATGATTATTTGGTGCCCGCACGTGGGAGTTTGTGGGAGATCGCTTTTAAATTGTCGTTATATAAGAATGGGCGCAGTTGCTCAATGCTTTTTACTAGCGGTTTATGCCTAAGGAATGTCTGGAATTTTTATATGTGTAATATTGTTACGTAGATGGCCTAAAATGTCTTTGCTTTCAAAAGCAAACGTGCCTATGTCTGTACTAACGTTTTGTTATTTTGCAATTGTGTTACAGTACTCGAAGGAATTCGTTTGCCTTAGGTATATTTTTCTTTTCGAAATCAACATTGCAATCAATCATTCTGATGTATATAGGTATACAGAGTAAAAGCTGAAATTAGAAAAGCATCACCAACACACCAGTTAAAAATCGAAAGCGCTTTCATTATCCGTGCCACATTTCAATTTAATAAAAAAGATTTTTCCGTATTTAACAAGGCTTACTGAGCAAAATGGATAAGAAATAACAAATATAACAAAAGAGGCTACAAGTGAAAGTTGAGCAGGAAACGGAAAAGAGAAAGAATATTGTTGCGGGAATCAGATAAGGAAAAAGACTTAAGAGAAAGACAGGACAAGGTGAATTAAAATAAAAGAGAATTGTAAGTACAAAGTTTTTTTAATCTCGACCCGGACAGAAATATGATAGGAACGTACTCAACGTTTCGAAGCTATAAATCTATAGCGAAACGTTGAGTGTATTCCTATCATATTTCTGTCCGGTTCGAGATTAAAAAAACTTTGTACTTACAATTTTCTTTTATTGTAATTCTCCCTGTCCTGTCTTTCTCTTAAGTATTTTTCCTTATCTGATTCCCGCAACAATATTCTTTCTCACAATTTTCATCGGACAAGAACCAACTTCAATTAATAATAAAAGAAAAGAAAAAGGTTAAACAATTGTGTAGAACCTGCTAAAGAAGGTACAGTCCCAATCAAACAAATTGAGACCGATTGTTGTTGTCGATGTACTAAAGCCGCGGTTAGTTTGCAGCGGTCTCGATTAGGATGGTCGCGACTGTACAGGGTATCCCATTTTCGATGGTTTTCTATATAGGTATCCGCGTTAATAATGGAAATATAAAAAAACTAAGCACGCAATATTAGGTCAACTTTTTATGCCAATTTCAATGCTTAAATCAAAAATTTGCTGTTTCTTACTGTTTTCATGGTACAATCGAAAAACGAAAAATTCACCAAAGCTTCAAATGCAAATAACTTTTTTATCTTTAAAGATCTTAAAAAATGATAATTATACTTTTTATTCGACTTTTAACGTAGATTATGATTTCTTAATTAAATTACATGAGAAGTTCATAATAGTCGAGATATGAACCCAACCTTTGTTTTTTTAAATGGAAGTCATAGTTGGCTTTGACATCGTTAAAAAGAGTATTTTTCAAGTTTTTCCAAAAATATATAATATGTTGGTATTATTTTCAAAAAGGTCATAAAACTTTCCTAATTTAAGTTACTTCGTAAAAGTACAAATAAGAAAGATTGCTATTGTAGCGGCTTCTTCATGAACAGTCTGTATACCAGAGCAATGGAAGCAAACCATTCTGAAGAACTACTAAATTTCTTTCTTTCCATTTTATTGACAATCAGAATTTGCAATTCTATGAGTCAATGTGGTGGGTTAAGGACGCTCTTTATAGGTGAGAGAGTCCTCTATCTTCCATTAGTAGGCGAAGAGTAGCATTTAGGTGATATTCTAGTTCATAGTTATGCTGGATCCTTTTTTTCTTGATCTTTGACGATAAAATATACAGGTCTGTGATTGTTTACACACAAAGGTGCGTTTGTTATAGTTTGACTTCTCTGGATTACCGGTGTATTTGATTTACTTGTACTTTCTTAAAGCTAAATTCTATAAAGTCAAATAGAGAGAAGGATTTTGTCTTCCAAAAATAGGCTGAAGTTTTTTCCAACAGTCAATACAGTATAAATCCTTTGTTTTTATGTTTGTTTTGCATTTCTTCACTATGTGGTCTTTCCAAGTCTACAATCTACCATCAAGGTGAATATCTGATATTTTGTACTTGAATACTGAGGTAATATTTATAATGGATAAATTTAGTTATGGATATTGCTTTCTTCTAAGTGTGAAGTCCACTTGGACCGACTTTGTCTCATTGTTCTTCATTCTCTACTTGTAGAACTAAATTTTAGCATTTGATTTAGTTGGTTTCGCAGTGTTCTGACGATCATTTTGATGAGATGCCAGAATAACAGTGTTCTAGTGCTAGTTGTTTTGTGAATTGCCTTTGAGGCACCCCCAATTTTATGAGAAAATTGGATGTAGCCTAACTCTGAATTCTCTAACTTCATTATTTTTTTTTTAATCTATAGTGTTCGCCTAACGGGGTCCTAAGACTTCTAAGTCACAGACTTGTCAGGACCTCAGAAGCGGGAGTTTATTTTTGTGTGTGTACAGTTGTTTATGGCTTTGTTACTTCCACACCTTTTCGCCGTTGAAAGGGATTGCATCCCCAACACTTAAGTGTACCTGAAGTGAGTAACGACCACCCCCGAGAAATATTTCGAGCGGGGTGCGAACCCGTGACCTTACGATTGCAAGGCTTATCACTTGAAGCGTTTAGGCGTCAAAATTAATTAAAATAAATGATGAAGGGAGATACTAATTCTCTAAGCCAAACCTTATCGAAGGCTTGACTTATACCGAAGAACATTGAGATACAGTATTCTTTGCATTTCAGATGATTCATGTATAACGTGAGTTTGCTGCACTGTTGAATGGTTTTCACGAATCGAACTGGTAGAAGGGAATCTATTCTTCGGTGGTGCGGTAGATTTTTATTCTTTGAAGTATTAAATGAGATAATTGATAAAAGCATTGGACGAGTTCATTAAAGAAAAAGTAGACCATGTACGTAAGTCGAAACGTGCTAGTCTGACGGGATTTCAGCAGAAAATATCAAATTTGGAGGAAGCTACGAGAGAAAAGGACATTGGACACCAGAAGACATGTCGGATGAATGAACAAAAGCCATAATTATAGCAATAACAAAAAAAGACTTGATAGAATGTAACAATTACAGACGCAAAAATTTATTAAATGCGGTGTACAAGAAATTAGCACGTTTTTCTTAAAAGAGTTGATCTAATTAAAATTTTAATATGAAACGAAAATGTTACATAACTAAAAACATGTAACTATGTAACAATAAAAAAATGTAATTTTTCAAAATCTTAAAATCCTCGAAAAATCGTCACATTTACAAAATCCTCACAAAATACTTGTGGGCAAACAATAAATAGCTATTATTATTGTTAGGTACTGTTAAATTGGGGAATTACCCAGAAATTAGCAACGTTGCATCCAAGTTAGTTTCTGATCTATCCTTAAGTCCAAACCAAAATCTCGTACTAACCATTTTCGATTCATAAATATGGGATTTTCCGGTGTAATACTATGAGTAGTCAAGATTATGCCGATTATTTTTGTGGTGATGCTACGCGCTGGTATGTGCACAGCACGAGTCAAATTCGACAGCGCCGTTGACATGAGTAGCATCACCGCAAAAATTATCTGCACAACATTGACAACAAATCGTATTCGGAGGACTATTTAATGAATCAAATCCTTCAATCCCGTTTCACCAAATTAAATAAACATTTTCATTTGTTTAAAATTATCACTAAAAGCCGCTATTTTCATCTCTCGTTAACTTTAATCGTTGATTTATTCCCATAGTTAGAATTATAAAGACAATTGTTTCTGTAGGAATTAATCAACGGTTAAAGTTAATTAGAAATGAAGAAACCGGGCCTTAAAGTACTAGTACAATATTCGCTGTAATTTGTACGAGTACAATTACCGTTGCATTTTTTTTGTAACCATGGAAATGATCAAAATTAAGTTTTTTCGTTGGCTAATGAACATGAAATGACAGATAAATCAAATAGTCAGTATAACTTTAATCTGGTTAATCATTCAGATTTAAAACTGAACTTGACCTAAATTAAAAGGGTTTCTTTGTCTTGTCTCACAATCAGTTGACTGCATCCTCAAGTCAGGATCAACTCTACGAAAACCCAAATATTCCATTTCCCATCCATCTTTAATATTGGCGGCTTCCGACTTTAATATTAAACCTTATTTGCTCCTCATTTTATGTACTCCGTTTTCTACAACTGACCTTGCGCCAAAATTAAGGTGGGGTCTTAAGGAAAATCTTAATAAGGTTCAGTTTCGCACAGTTTTATTGCTTTTCAGAAGACAGTTGACACAATATTAATCAATCAGCATAAGAATATTGTGGAACGTGAAAGTGTTCATACTTCAAGTCGTTTGCACCAATGCTGTAAAGAGTGGGTTCTGAAACAGACCCTTATAGAACTCCATATACTGCAAGATTTGAGGTGTGCATTGTTGTACAGGGTGGCCCAACAATATGTACTTTTTCTGAGGCCTAAAGGCAAAAAATTAGGAAAAAAATCTATAAAGAATTTTATACTAGACAACACGCGGCATATTGTAAAATTATTTTGAACTATACAGAGTGATCAGAAAAATGGTGGTTCGTGTTATCTAGTATAAAATTATTTATCGATTTTTTTTCCTATAGGCCTCACAGAAGAAATACGCATCACCCTGTATAGCTATTTATGGAGACATACTCAAGTCTTAGGAAGGTTCAGCAAGTGAAATATCAAGAGAATTGAATCGATTCAATTTGTTATGAATCAATTCACTCATTTATTCAGAAAGCCATGAACGTGCAATTGATTTTTTGTCTCTGCGCCACCTACTTGATGAAAAGATAAAAAAACTGTGGTAGGGAAAGTCCATTCGTAAGCAGAAAAAATCAATTTACAGAAACAACTGTAATTACAAATGAGCAAAATCAAAATTATACAGGTGCGGTTTGATTTTGTTTAGAAGTTAGAAGAATTCAAAGATATAAAGATAAAAAAAATAGTATTTCTTGGTATGTTGATGATTAATATTATTTTTCTGTAGATGACAATCAAAACATTAGAAAAATATTCTTAACGAACATATTTTTTGACAACTTCGGAAAATGTACGAAAATTGCACTTCGTGTTGCATTTTTGAGATCCAATCGTAGCATGGGTTTCCCTCGATTAGTTTGCAGGTTGCATCATTAAAAACAAATGAAAAAATTCGAAAACTTCTTGCGTTAAACAATGAATCGGGAAATATTTAGTGGAATTCTTCAAAACAACTTTGACGCAACCACGAAAAAACTTTTTGTTCTTGCGGAAATTTTATTCAAAAAAAAAATTGCTTTTATTTCAAAACTCAATGCAATTGTCAAATATCAGATTTTTAAAAATTGTGTTGCGTTCGCAATAAACACGTCACCGCCAACTTCAACGCCAAAAAAAAAACATTCCATATATAAATGTCCCGCGCCATGTGCTCACCCTTCATGGAATTCTTTAACATACTGCTAGCCGTTATAGGACTTCCGGTTTCTCCTGAATTTTCTTATTTTAAATGGAACACCCTACATATTTTGACATATTTGAAATTTATGGATCATTATGGATCCGAATAGGTATCAATTGTTAATTTTGGTTTTCATGACAACAAAAAAAACTTTTATTTTTCAATCTAGAAAGCTATGAATCGTATTTTTTCGATCTATTGCGATCAACTGTTTCGAGAAAATCACTCCTTTGATGGTATTTTTTTTTTAACATTTTTACAATACTTGAAATTTTTGTCTTAACACATTTTTTTGATAGAACCTCATATGTTTCTTAGTTTACTTCAACAGAACATTTTTTCCGGAGTACGCTGATACCAAATACGTCATATTTTCTTTGAAAGTAATTTAAAATAGAGCATGTCTTATTGAAGTTTTACACTCCCTTTATTTCAAATGACATTCAAAGAAAACATAATGTATTTGGTATCAACGTCCCCAGAGAAAAATGTTCTGTTGAACTAAGCTAAGGAACATATGAGTTTCTGTTAAAAAAAATGAGTTACTGCCTAATGAAAATTTCAAATACTGTAAGAATGTTAAAAATGAAAATACCATCAAAGGAGTGATTTTTTCGAAACAGTTGATCGCATTAGATCGAAAAAATGCGATTCATAGCTTTCTAGATTGAAAAATAAAAATTATCAATTGATACGTATTCGGACTCGTAATGATCCATAGATTTTAAATATGTAAAAATATATACGGTGTGTAGGAAAGTTGATATCACTTTCGGCGAAACCGGAAGTCCTATGACGACTAGCAGTATGTCGAAAAATACCATTTTTTGCTTAATTTATTGTCTCCAAAATACAGGTTAATCGATTTATAAATAAGGATTCTAGAAGGGTGAGCACATGGCGCGGGACACCCGGTATAATGTTGATTAACTTCTTGGTAACGCGATGTTCAATTGTTTTTTACTGCGTTAATGACACATGACAGCCAAGGATTTAGATTAAACATAAACACATGGCCTTCAAAGCCATAAATAGAGTTGAAAGCTTTTGTTTTGAATATCTAGTTTAGATATCGCGTTTTTTACTTAAACAATAAGTTTACCTAGACAATAAATAAGTAAACAGTCGAGTACATAATTTTGGTTATTGGTTATTGCATTTTTAGCCGTTCAAAAATTCAAACTCACTGTAACTTTTCAACAAAAGCAAATCGGACCTGTGCTGATTGTATTTTTTTTTTTTTTTTCATAGAATTACAAACCTTTTTGTTTGTCAGAGTTTGTAAAGAAGGTAACAATTTACCCTGTATTGTTTTTATTGGACATTTTATGAGGCCGCCACACACGCACATGCTTATCCGGCGCTCCCGGCACGTAGCGGACTTGGCGCGCAGACTTAGTTCGTGTGTTTTAGGCCCAGTTTTACACTGACGGTTCAACTTTGAGCCGAAGCTTAAATCCTTCTCAACAATTGTTGAAATAATCGTTGCTAAGGGTTTAAGCCTCAGCTCAAAGCTGATCCGCATTTGTAAAACTGGACCTAAGGAGGGAAAAGCTGCGTTCCAAGTACGCGGGTTGAAACGTGCATCGAGACTTGCGAGTCTAAATTGTAATATCAAAACTACGTTTACGGGCAAATCAGGTTTTAATAAATTAAATAATAAATGAATCATGGTTTATACAAGCTATTAGAGTATTTATCGGCCCGAATACAAGTTTTTGAAGTTTTTAATTCAAATCTGCCGCTTAAGTTTTTCAATTCGGCTTGCTGATCTATGGGCAACAACGTACCCAGCTCATAGAGGACTTGGCCCGCGCGCCACGTGCCAGGAGCGTCGAATAAGTATGTGCGTGTGTGGTGTGCTATTGTCAATTTAAAATCGAAAAAACGTGAACGTGCTTTTAAAGAACAAGAAATTTTATTTCTTCATTTCAACGAAAAAAATTCTATATTTCTGGAAAAGTGCGTATACAACGAATAGCCTCGGACAATCGATTTAATAAAATTGTTTTCTTGTCCTCTTCTCGCTTTGAAAATTTCATAGATGGCGTTGATGAAGTAGCGAATAAGATATTACCTATTCACGATTTTTTATTCGCATTTTTATTTAGCAAATAAATATTAGAAAACTGATAAAATAATTTTAAGAAACGAAGTTGAATAAATCAACTTCATAAAGTCATCATGCAGATAACTCAATCATTTACAGTTTTGATTTGAAATTGTTTTAAATATATTTAAATACTTTTGCTAAATTTGATACCAATCATCTTTTTATAAATTAGAATAAAAATAAATGTTTGTTTTCAATTCTTCAGGGAAAATTGCTGTTATCAACATAACTTATAATTATTGTTCACGGATCTTCAATTTCTGTAGTATTTCGTACATTATTGTTGAAAACTAAAGAAAACGTTTTTTTTTTTTTTTTCATTTAAATTTAAGTAACAGTACTTCCCATACAATACCATTCCCTTCAGCTTAGACATTTAATTTTCGCTAAGCGAATTAATTCTCGCCTGGAAAATTAAGATTTTTAATTCCATCACACTGAACCGAAAAATTAAATCACTCCGACGACGCTGTCATTCTTAAAGTTTATGCGGAATGAATAATGAATATAAAACTTAATGTGAATTTTATTTTGCCTTTCACGCGACAAAATCATTAGTTTTAATTGCAAGATTTAAAGTACGGTTATTCGCTTATCGTTGTTTAAATTAAAGAAATAAAAGTGTTCGCTTAATCAAAACTTTAATTAAAGTTTGTAACACTCGCATGTGTTGAGGAAGCCACACCGTGGAAAGCAAAAGTTAGTGTATACCTGGAAATTAAGCTAAAATCGTTTAATGAATACGAAATAAAATGAATTAACAGCCTCCTTTCAAACTTGATTTTTACTATTATTTGTAAGGCGATTTGTATACAAGGAGGTCCGAAAGTAATGATGAGATACTGAGCAACATGGGATATTTGACATTAAAATGTTGCGATTTAGCCACAAAGTTGATAATAAAAAGATACAGGATATTAAAATCAAAATTTTCATTTAACATCTTTCTCTGTAATTGTTTGATATATATATATATAAATTGTTTTGTATTATTTCTCGTCTCGAAACAACTCAAGTGAACTTTTAACGCATTATACCAAAAACTTTAAGAATTATTAAACAAAACAGACATTAAAATTTGAACCAGTTTAAATGATTGCTACCGAAATTAACTCGTAACTTAAAAAGTGACCAGTAAGGGAAAATTTCGTATGTGACTTTAGAGACTGACAGTGTTGCCAATAGTGGCGATTTATCACCAAATGGGCGATAAACGATGGTAACCGTTTGGCTTATTTTTTTCTAAAATGCCGACTGGCGACCAAAATGGGCGAATTAATATTTTATTTTTACTTGTACAAGTACAAGGAGTTTTTTATTTTTACTTTTTTTTTAATTTTTGCTTGGGTTGAATAGAACTAGGTTAGGTTGACATTAAGATTGGCTAAGCTACATTTTAATTGATTTTTAATTTTTATACTTTTAATTTTCTTGTAATTTTTAATTTTCTCGCAATTTTTAATTTTCTACCAATTTTTAATTTTTATTTTTGTTAGATTGAGATCAGTTGGGTTGGATTGATCTTGACGTTGGTTGAACAACGTTTCAATAGAATTGTAATGGTTTTTTTAATATTTACTTTTAATTTTTCTTGTATTTTTTAACTTTTATTTGTCTTGGATGATATAATTGAAAAGCTGAGTCTTTCTACAATTTTTTCATTTCACGACCGGTTTTGTCTTTACATTTTCAAATGTTTAATCAGTTCTTGCCAATAACCCTTAATTTTTATACTATAGTTTTACTTAAAAACAGATATATAATTTTATTGTATAAGAAAATAATGTTTCTTGTGTGTATGACAGTTTATAAAACTGTTTTATTAATAATTGTGTAGAAAGGGGTGCAAAATGTTATAATAAGTGAGTGAGTTCAATTGACCTTGAGATTTATTGACGTAATATTCCGTTGGTCTTCTATTTTTTTAAATATTCGTTTTAGATTTTTAACATGGGTTGAATGGAGTTGGGTTAAGTGCAGTTAAATTGAGTTGTCATCTTTTTTTTATTTAATTTTTTAACTTTAATTTTTTTTGAAGTTGATTCTTGTCTGATGAAAATTGTAAGCAAATGGTTTTTAAACTCTAACCGGAAAAAATTATAATTGGAAAAGCACTCTGCGTTTGACTATCGATTGTTAGCTTCGTCAGGAATGACAATGCACTTATCCTAACTTCGTCACGCCTGACGAAACTATCAATCGATAGCGAAGAGTTGAGTGCTTTTCCAATTATAATTTTACAGTTTGAAAACCATGTTCTTTTATTTTCGCTTTGGTTGACCTTGGCATTGGTCTAACTTCGCTGTAATCGTTCTTTTTTTATTTTTTACTTTTACATCTTTGGATTTTTAATTTTTTGTTTTAATTGAATAGAGTTACTTGAGCTTGAGGTTTGTTGGGCTTCATTTTAACATATTTTATTTTTATACTTTTTATATTTTTTTAAAGTTCTTTTGTCTACATTAATTTCTTTACTGTAATTTTTTATCATTCTTTTATTTTTAACGTTTTGGTTGGGTTAAATAAAGTTCAGTTGTTGGATCGAGTTTGATTGACCTTAAAATTGCTCGAGCTGCGTTTTGGTAGATTTTTAATTAACATATTTTGGCGCCCTTCTTGCATCGGCACTCTGGACCTTGCTTACCCTGCTTACCGCCTTCCACCGGCCCTGATATCTACGTATCAATACGTATGGAAATATCAGATACCGATTGTATGTCAATACGTATCAAAATACTATACAGTACTTTTTATAGGGTTGGCCACAAATAAAAAAACGTGGTAAAAATTTTTTCTCATGATAACTTATGTGCTGCTTAAAATTTTAAACAAATTTCAGGTTCCAAATTAATTACATAATTTATTACGAATTACACATTCCCAGAATAACAGGTGCATCATTAATTTAATTATTTTAATATTAAAAGTTGACATTGTTAATGAACAAATATCGATCGAATAGGTTAACGTCAGATAGAAATTATTCACCATCGTCTAAAATGTCTGAGTGACGAATTAATTTTTCACTTTGACATACTCGATTCGTATTTGCTCGTTAATAATTGTATTAATTGTACTTAATATTAAAATAATGAAATAATGACACATCTCTTATTCTGGTAATGTGTATCTTGTAACAAATTGTGTAATTGATTATTGAGATTAAAATTTGTTGGAAATTTTTACAGAACAGAAGTTTAACATGAGGTAACATTTTTAGCGTATAAATCCCTATGACCACAGTCAAAAAAAAGCATTGAATAGAAAATCTAAGTAAAAACTATAAAAAGAAATACTTTTCCTTTTTGGAAATATAGAGTGGCTATTTTTTTAAATTTGATTACGCAATGATTACGTTCAGTGTTATACTAGGTAATTCAAAATAAGTGTCCGACCCGGCGACTACAGGTAGTACACAGAAAAAGAAAAAAAGTCTGTATGGTCTAATATCCATAGTTTTTGAGATAAAATGCATTGAAGATTCAGATATAAATTGGTTGATGGACACCAATGCAGCTGTATTGCGTCACAAGAGCAATGACCTCGCGTGGAATAGAACGAAACACTAGCGTTTACCTTGAAAATAAACTGTAAAACGTTTTTATTTATGGCTCGAATTTCAAACTTGTGTATGTAGAGGTAAGAAATGAATCATGGTATCAATTTTGGATTCAAAGGAGGTTGCTTTTTGAAATGCCTCCGACAGATTTATTTCTTGCAATTTCACACTTGAATGACCTTAATAAACACGCTCCTAAAGGGTCGGACACTTATCCTGAACCACTCTGTATTTTCCATTTATTTTAAGTTTTGTTAGTGGCTGATATTTTGGTATATATTGATGATATCAATACATATCGATGTACCTACCGAGGCCGTTATTTTTTGATACATATCGTTATACAGAAATACAGGGTTACAACTAATTAAAGGGCCACCATGGGGATCTCGTAAACTATAAGAGATACAAAGATGGTTAAATTACAAGAAAGTTGCGCTATTTTGAAGTCTATCAAAATATTCAAAAAATCTTTTCTACCTCCATTCGTTTCTGAAATATCTTCAAAAAAATTCGATATTTTTATGTTAAATTCGATGAACAATCTAATAGAGTCCGAAGAAATAGGTTAGGTTTGACAGTTTCGCAGATACGATTGTCAACTGTTTTTTTTCTTATATCTACCTTAGGTATTCATACCACGTGATACATAAACAAAATCTGAATACGACCATGTGACATACCTATGCTTTTGTTTCAAAACAAAATATCCAGATACTATAAAAGTTTTTGAAAAACATATCTAGTAGGCGGATGCGTATTCAGAACTAAATTATTATTAAAAAAATTATTATTAAAATAATAAATCTTACTCAATTATGGTACTTATTTAGATTTTTACATTAAAAAAATATTTTTCTAACAAGAATTCTTAGTAACCTAAAATTTTGTTTCAAAATAAAAGCATAAATGTTCATATGGCCGTATTCAAAAATTATTTCTGCAACACATGCTATGAATATCTAAGGTAGCGTCCATAGAAAAGAAACAGTTGATAGTCGTATCAACGAAACTGTCAAACCTAACCTATTTCTTCGAACTGCATTAGGTTGTCCATCGAATTTAATATAAAAACACCAAATTTATAATTCTATCTTAAGAAATAAAGAAAATATTCGAAATTTTCGAAAATGAGAATTTTCAGTTTCTTAAAGATATTTCAAAAATGAATGACAATAGAAAAGATTTTTTTTGCATATTTTTTTAAATTTCAAGATAGCGCAACTTTTCCGTAATTTAACCATCTTTGAATCTCTTATAGTTTACGAAATCCCCATAGTGGCCCTTTAATTAGTTGTAACCCTGTATATCGCTAGGTCCTAATTCGAGTTCTAAAAAGTAATGAGATATACGCCTTTTAAATAGCGGGTAAACTATCTGGACCGAATTTTACAAATATTAAAATTACATTTTATGTAGTTTTAAAATGTAATAAGACAGGAAGTTTGTCACTTTTAATTTTCTGTCAAATTGACGCCTGCTTTGGAACTTTCCGACGGTGCATAGTGGAACGGTCTTATGAAGCGACCCGGACATCGACCAACATTATAAAAAATTGCAAATTATAATTATATTTATGCAGTGACACCTATATGTTTAATCAATTGTAAAGCCTAGCAGAAAAGTGAATATATATATACTTTTAATAATACCTTGAAAAAAAATTGTTTATTTTAAAAATTAATAGCAAATGACAATGAATTTTCAGTTCACATGTATAAAGTATTCATTTTACAATTTTTACGTACATGTTCTATACTCTAGGTTAAGGCGTTTCTTCTAACAGTGCTTTTGCATCCTCGGGCATATCTGAAATTTTGCATTCTCGATGTAAACCACATATTGATAATGTTCTGTTGTTTGTAAGATATACGTTCGAAATTTGTCAATATTAATACATTTTTATGATTTTGTCAGTGTGATTAGGTTGTTTTTAGACATTTTTTAGTGCTTTTAAGTTGGTAGCGTACTGAAGATGGCAGATTAGCTGCCGAAATACGTATCTACGGATATAAAAATTATTGTGGGCGGAGGTTAATTTCAATTATCTCTTAAACCAGTCTCCTTTACTATTTTAGACTATTTTAATATTGATACGTTTTCCTGAAGCTATTACTTGCAAGATATTTGCGAAACGATAAATAAGTTCCTGATCAATTCCGGTTATGTCGGCTGATATTTCCGGATGTGCAAAAAATTTTCTGGCTGTATTACCGTCATTTGTTATTCCTGTACCTTGTTTAACAACATCAACATTTAACCCAAGTCGAGTTCTGAAAGCATCTTGTATTTTTTCTTCTGTGTCGCTTTTTGTAATTTTTGTTCTGACGTTCGTGCCGACCAAGATTTAAAACTTAAATTGTAGGAAATATGTAATAAACATGCAAAGATGACAACAAACAACCCATTCTTAAGAAGTAACACAATAATCCTCTTAATGCTGTATGGAACCTTTAATTTGATGCCAGCTAATTAATATCTAAAGGTTAACAATAATTTTTAAATAATAATACTTGATAATAATTGATCTTAGACAAATGTTAAACTAAAATGTACCACCTCATATAGCAACATTTTTAACCAAAATTTAAGATTAACCACTAAAAGTATTGTGTTGACGCACGATTAATGTGGATTAACTCCGAAGGTCGTAAAAAGTCGCAAAATATAAAAACAGCGACATCTTACGATCGCTTTTTGACCTGACATTGCAGTATGATAGACAAATTGAAGCGGATTTGCTCCTAATAAGTCCCCCATTCAAGGCGGCCATGCTTGCTGTCAAAGCGTAATGAAAGCAGGGCTGAAGCAACTGTACAGAGGCTGCTCGAGGTTTTCACTGCAATCAAGAACGATTTGCAACAAAAAAAAATCATAAAAATAATGTAGAAGTATCATAATTTCATACTGTGATAGCAAAACAGCGGGCATATGTGGGCGTTTTACAATTTTTACGGTCAAAATTGAAAATTAAAAAAAATTAAAAGTGATTGACTTTGAATATTCATAACAAATACAATCTTTAAGAAATATTGTTTATTTTTGCATGAAAAAGGCGAGAAAATATGTAAAAATATAATAATTTAAGATTCAACCGATTTTTTCTTTTGTATCCGTCTGAAAACCCTATTTAAACCCTGCGTTAAAAGTACAAGTTATTTTCAAGAGCAAGCACGGTCTACTTTGAAGTGCTATAAAATGAAATACAGCAGTCCTACAAACCTGAAATTTTACTATAATATGCAGAATATAGTCAAAATTATGAAAATTTCATTCAATATTTTTAATTCAAAATTTCATATTTATTGCATGTCCGCCTTATTACATTGGCTCGTTCCACTGTGCGGTGGTGCAACCTGCATTTACTTCCTTAAGAATACTGATCCATGCTTCACATAGTTTTAAACTTTTAAAGCTCTCTGCTTGTGGCATAATTACAATGTAATAAATAATTTATACTGTAATAAACTTCTGATCTAGGTAAACCACAACCACATACCGCATAAACTGCTCGTAAACGTGTTGATCATGCAATGAAATTAAATTACCGCCGATAAATTGGGACACGAACACAAATCTCGCAATTTCAGAAATGTTCAGCTACAGTAAAACGAACGGTGCAATGTTTATTGAAAATTTTATCCGCTTTTCAAAGCTGCAGCGGCCTTAATTAGCAGTCCATCTCATTAGTTAGGTAAGTATAAGAGGCAACCTAAAGCCAACGCATTCTACGATAAGGCCTTTACGATTATTAATCCCTCGTGGAGATATGTATGTATTTTACAAAAACTTTAAATTATGCATTAGTCGAACGAAGTAAACGAGTTACTCGTTATTGTTGGGCGCATTCCTTGGTCATTAGACTGTGAGAATTCCAAAGCCGTGACGTTATAGGCACGCATGTTCTAAGTCGACCGGAAACCTAAAAAAAAGGTTTTCGCGATAGCTTATAAACTAGCACAACGTATCGAGCCATGTGGATATTACCCACTATAGTCACTATACTACACAATTTTTAGCCGCATGTGAAATCGCCACGTGAACGTATCACTACTTTCATAATAATACGTACTATCGTTATCTTGCCGCTACTTACGTAATGCGTTTCGTTTCATTCACTGATCAACCAATCACATGCGGAATTGGCTAGAATGCATTATGGATTTAGATCTGGTTTAATTCCAAGCAGGTATTTATTCATTCGAGATATAAGATGCACTTACTTGATTACTGTCAGCGCAAATTAATTAGCGTAGCTGAAAATGATAATTAACGAAACGATCACATTAAAGACGCCGACTTCTCGTAAAAAAGTGATAGCGAACGGAAATGAAGAATTTCCGCTAAGGTAGACAGCCATGTACTCGTATACGTGGGCTGCTGGAAAAGTTTCTGGAAACGGTATGAAAAAACGCATATGAAATTTGATAAACGGTATCATTGTTTTTCGAAGTATTCGCCTTTGACGTCAATACACTTTTGCATACGCTCGAACCAATTTTTAAAGCACGTTTTCCACTCTAAAGATGGCACCTCAGAATCCAGTGTCCGGAATGTTTCAACCGCTGCTTCAGCCGACGAAAATCACGCATTTTATTTTTGATATTTGGGAACAAAAAGAAATCATTAGGTGATAAATCAGGTGAATATGGACAATGAGTTATTAATTCAACATTTTTGTTGGACAAAGAACCAACTGTTTGACGGGCTGAGTGAGAGCTGGCGGAGTCATGATGGAGAATAATTTGTCGATTTCGATTGTTTCTTCTTATTTGATCGATGACTTCCGGCAAACAAATTGTATACAAAGCAGTATTCACGGTTTTTCGATCCTCTAAAGCCACGGTTGCTATATGTCCAGTTAAACCAAAGAAACACAGCAGCACTGCGTGAACGGACAACTTTTGTTGGTTTTAGTTCATTTTGAAATACCCAAACGGTGGATTGTTGTTTACTTTCTGGCTCGTACGAATAGATCCACGTTTCGTCACCAGTAACGATGTTATAAACTAAATTTGAAAGACCTCCATTGAATTTCTTGAGCATTTCTTCGCACCATTTGACACGACCCTGCTTTTACGCTTCTGTTAAATTGTATGGGATCCAACGACTGCAAAGCTTTCGTACGTTCAAATGATCATGCAAAATCTGATGTATTGCTTTCATGTCAATGCGTAAGGATGCTTGAATATCACGGTATATCACATGTCGATCTCGCTCAAGCATTTCACGCACAGCATCTACATTAGTGGCAACAACAGATGTTGATGGACGACCTTCACGAAATTCGTCACTGAGAGAGGTACGTCCACGCTGGAATTCGGCAAACCAATTATAAACACTGCTCCTTGATGGTGCTTCATCTCCAAAAGCCAAATGAAGGCGATCGAGGCATTGTTTCGGCGTTAGACCACATTTGATATTGTAAAAAATCATGGCACTAAAATTTTCACGCGAGATTTCCATGTTTACACAAAATTACTTTTTCTCAAATGCTGTACAAACAAAACTAGTTCATTTGGATAGGAATTGTCAATTATAGGTGAAAAACGTCATTTTTTTCAAATATGACATTTGATAAACGCCAGCAATTCTAGACCTACTAGACTCTAGAAAATTTTCCAGCAGCCTACGTACATACCACAAGGTAATAAATACTTTGGACCTTTTCTTTTTTAAAGAGATCGTGCCGTATTCTCATCTCATGATAAAAGTCGTCTCTAAGTAAAGCCGTGATTAATATAGACATAAATGATATAGCTTTATGCGAATTTCATGAGTAAGAGAGGGAGCGAGCGAAAGGGCGTTGCTAAATTAAAGACGAGATGAGAATACGGGCCAACGTTCCGAAAGAAACTTCGTTTTTCTCCACGTTCTGGAAATCCGCTGAAGAAATTTATCGATTTAACTTCATGATTTCGTTTAAAAGCTAAACATACTTGGTTTCATGCGTTCTTAAAGAAAGAGAAATTGATTCCGTCACATTACCTTCTGCGATTTGTCGTTGAAACGTGAGGAAAATGAACCACTTCTGAAGTGAGTCATAATCGACGATTAAGAATGGATTTCGTGAATGCAAGACAACAAGAAACAAGATTGAAAACGATATGTACTACGACGCTCAACTTAAATAACATTCCTACATGCGAACGACGCCCTTAAGAACATTCAGCGAAAGGGTTACGTAACTGTCAAATGGTATCATTTAAGTTGAGCATCGTTGTACATAAAGCAATGCATGGACATCTCATAAGGATGGGGCAGAAAAGACACTGGAAAGGATTACAAAAGTATTAATTGGAAAGGAAAAGAGAATGACTGAAATAAGGAGTTGAAAAAAGAAATTATACGACTGATGACGTGACACTATTTTTATTTGGGGCTCGCTGCTAGTTTAGCAGAAAAAAATATTTAAAAACACATTTGGTTAAATGGCCATATTTCCTTTATAATGACGTTTGACGCGTATAGCCGGTGGCATAGCCAACGATTAGAAAAGGATAGAAAACTCGCTATATCTATAACCATTGGTTAGAGAAGGACAATACGACGATCTTAATTATTTTTTTAATTAAAAACGGGGTGTTTGCCCCAATTAATTCTAAGTGCATTTGAATTATAGTTTATCGTAGAACATGCCCTCCAAAATTTATAATGTTTGATCCACTTATAGCTTTTGTAAATATTTACCGATATTTGAAAGTGTTAAATTATAGTTGTTAAACTTCAGAACACTTTAATTACAAACTGACGCTTTACACAATTAAAAACGCAATAGTAATGAGCTGCAACACTTGTCTATCAAATAACACTTCTACAGAATGTACTTTCTACTATTTAAGGTGTAAACACTTCTCTTGCTAACTTATAACTTATAACTTATAGATACCTGCGAATCAACGAGAAATTGCGACAAAATCTTGTGAGGCAAGAAGGGGTGTCTCGTACTAAAAATAGATCTATTTGCGTGTCACTTCTGTAACAGTATGAACAGAGAGAGAGAGAAGAAAATATATTTGTAATGCTTCACCCTTTGCACAAAATTTTTTCACGCTTTCCTCTCTTCGACTATTTTCTTAGCTTCTGTTCATGTCTCGCCTCTATTATCCATTATTCTTTTCATTATCACTTTGTTCCACATTTGCTTAGGTCTTCCTTCTTCTGTAATTTTGCTTCCCATACTCTTTTAACAGGTCCTGAATCTTTCATTTTTCTTTCTTTTCTTGTACAAGTTTTACCATATAGTGTGTTGCTTTAATTTGTTGGCATATGATTTATTATTTATTTACTATTTATTTATTAATATTATTAGATGGGAAAACTTTTCGTACACTTGTTATATGTTGAATTTTTTTTAGGTCCCATCTTGCCAAGCTCCTAATAAATTTATTTGACGAATAATTAGACGAATCACCATGACAACCATTCATAAAATTCAACTTATTCGCCAAATAACATTATTGGGAACTTTAGCAAGTGGATAGATCGGCTCCTTTAAGAACATCTTATCATTTGTGTATGTATTGCAATTTTGAGTTGCTTTTCTTTTCTCTTACTCATTTTTTTCCTATTTTTTCTTTTTTCTTTTTCTCCTGCGTTTTCTTTTTTCTTTTCTTCTATTAGTTGTTACTTAATCGTTAGTTTTGTAGCGATACACTTACCTGTTTTGAGAATTTTGGTGAAAATTGTAACGTGTGTGTGCCGCAAGTCATATTCCGAGTCCTCTCCTTTTTTTTTCTGCTAATAATAATGGTTCCTATAAATCAAAAATTTTAACTGCATGAATATTCAGGGAAATTAAATAGCGAAAATTTCTTATAATGAGAATAAAATTAACAGGATGAAATATAAAGAAAATGGATTTAACCTCCTAAGCACAAAAAGTTTGATTAAAAACTAAATACGTATTTCGGCAGGTATGCTGCCATCTTCATCAGCTGACGTTGCAACGTCAAGCAACGGGGAATTAGACGGATTATATTTCATATACAAAAATAAGAGAGATTTAATGAACACCGATCATAGGCCTTTGGCAGGTTCCGTGTTGCTTGTCTTGGTTGACGCAATCCGGTGAGACGCTCGCTTTAGAGAGCACGCTTCATTGGAGCGGAACGGATTAGTATATAAGGTAGCGATAGGCATGACAGAGTTACTTCTTTTGTCATCAAAAAGAAGGCCTCTACTGAAGCTGGCAGCATAGCTACCGAAATACGTATTTAGTTTTTAAACAAACTTTTTGTGGTTAGGAGGTTAAATCCATTTTCTTTGTACTACAAACCACCGTCTCCAATACATTTTAATAAGATGAAATATAGGTTGTTTTCATTTAAAGGAGCGTTAGTAATGTCTGGAGAGTTAAATGCAATTCAAAATTTTGATTGGTTTTTCTTTTGAGAAGAAGAAAGATTGGAAGCAAACAAAATTTCGAATAATGTAAATGTAAGTTTAAGTATTAATTGACTATAATATACTTACAGTATGTCCCCGGATTGAGTTTACAAGAGGGAAAAAATGTATTTTGAATTTTTCAAAAAATATTAATGGAAATTTTTCTTTTGCTTGATTTATAATGAACATGTCTGTAATTAAAACTTTAACCTGAATACAGGCTGTTCTTAAAAACCGAAAAAATAACAAAATCAACATTTTTAAGTACTGAATTAACCTACTACGTACGTATTCAGGTTTACGTCAACTTATAATCCTTCCTGTAAGTGTTACGGACTTTTTAAAGATATGCAATAGGATCTGTTATCCGATTTTGTAATATTTCCACTCTAGTAGATAAATTTTCTTGAAAACAAGACAAATAAAAATCTAAAATTGTTAAGTCAGGGGTTCTTGACGGCCAAAACACTGGACCAGTTTTATTAATTCTGGGACATGGATTGAGTTTACAAGAGAACAAAGAAAATATTTTGAATTTTACGAAAAAAGTGTCAAAAGAAAAGCAATTTTTGTTTGATTTATAGCGAACAAATCTGTAATTGATGGTTGTTCGATCCGTTATTCTCTTATTGTTCTGACTAAATCGCGAATTTGGAGATTGACAAGAATGGTTCCGTTGTATGACTACCATGGACCACAGACTTACCAATTTCAGACTTTTACTTGTTGGGGTGTTTAAAACAAAAAGTTTACAAGAAACACTTGCCAATAATGTGAAAATAAATAAAAAATCAAATAAGAGATGTTACCGCATTGTCAACAATTTAAGAAATTGGTAACAATATTTAAAGTTGAATGACGGAGTGGGTTAATCGAATATGTAGTTAAAAATGTTGATTTTTTCATTTTTTTTTAGATTTCAAGAACACCCTGTATTAATATTGAAGTTTTAATTACAGATATGTTCGTTTTAAATCAAGCAAAAAATATTTTTCCCTTTGATATTTTTTTTAATAAAATATAAATTGGGCTTTTCCCTCTTGTTGTAAACTTAATCTGGGGACATACTGTAGCATAATTATTTTTAATATTAAAAATGCAAGAAGAAAATCCCAATTATCGTAAACAAGTTCTCTCAAATCTATAAAACCGGAACGAAAAACTGAATAAAGAAATAAATCAAATTCGTGTAGTATGTTAAAAATTTTTTTTTAAGAGTCGCCTAACTTTCGAAAATCCTTATAAAAAGAGAATTTTTAAATTTATTGACCGGTTTTATCTTCTCTATTACTTATAAGAAAAAAAATCGATAAAAACTTATTTAATTATAATTTTTAAAATCGTGTTCGCAACTCGCAAAATAAAAATTAAAACGAGAGCTAGAGTAACGAAACACGTTTGGCTAAAGTGAGTGGTCAGTACCCTTCAATAAATTTGTCAAAATTAATACAGTTTCTGACAAGCCAATTAATTTTCGAGCCGAATTAAACACAGCAATTAAGCCATAAAACGATCAAATAAAACACCTTATTTACGATTAATAACATACGCACAGGTCGAGAGATTATTAAAGGATGTGATCGGTTCAAATTTTCCCACAGGCACGCCCTCTTAAAAGACTTAATTATTGCCAAAAAACTCCTGCGAGTTTATTTTGACTTCCTGTATTTACAGGAGTAGAGATTATGAGTAAATTAACGGAAATTAATGACAGAAAAAGAAGTAGGTTCGGTGATGTTATGGTGTTTTATTATTACATGTTGACATCGTAAATTAAAGTAAGACTTAATTTTTGTTATTTTTAAGGCGTATTTACATGGAGCGTCAAGTGCGCTAAAACGTCGGTCGTACTGCCCACTCATTGGTTGCTGTTTTTTATGCGTTAACGCGTAACAAGCTCTAACAAATGGGAACACAATACGTCAGACATTTTAAGCACTTTATGTCACAATTTGCTTTTGGTAAACAAAGTAGAAATTAATAAAGTTATAATAAAAAAAAAATAATTGAAACTATTATCTGAAAATTCATTCGATGTTTATTTTTTTATTAAATTTCTGCTTTTTTCTGATCAAAATTAAATGTTATATAGCAGAAGCAATTGACGAAATAACATTTAGTAGCTAACTGTATAAAAAGTCTCAGTTTTTATTTAGTTTGCTCTAAATTACAAAAAATGTTTACACAAAAAAAACAGGAAAAAAAATAAAGTGATTTTTTTCAGATAATTTTTAAGTACACACACCACTTACCTGCGCAACCTAAAAATAAACACACAAGACATTTTTTTTCCATTCGATCGGAAATGTTGAGCGAAGGAGTGTGTGAGTAAACATCGCCTTCGTAATCAAAACATAACCGAACAAGTTTTCTCTGAGAGATGTGGTCGCAGGAACGTAAAATTTTTTGGGTTACGTCATTCTTTCGTAGTAAGCGAAGAATTCGATGATTTATGGACAGTGTGTTTGAAATCGAAGTAAATTAGCATGAGGTCAAAAAAGAAACTGGACGTTTTGGGGCAAGAAACCGCATACATTTTTTTATTTATTCTTTTTTTACCTAATTGAATTATTTTTTACTCCTACTATAAATCAAATTTGGTTATAAAAAGGATGTTATAAGTAGAAAACGGGATCAGATATTTAAATGTCAACCTATCAGCTACAATTACTTGATGTGTCGTCCCCCATTTTGGAGCACAATTATCGGAATTGTACAGGGTGATTACGCGAGAATCCTTCCCCATTTAACTCCTTTATTTTTGATTTCGGGAAAAACTGTTTAATACAAAACTTATAGGGACTAATTCAAAGTTTCTCCGTGTGCTCACAGAAAAACAATTGATGGTCGAATAAACGAGATATAATGATAATAATAACTAAAGTTTAAGTTTTTTTTTTAATGGAACAGCTTGTACAGGATGGCCCAACGATGCGTATTTTTTCTGTGAGGCTCATGGGAAAAAAATTAGGAAAGAAATCTATAAAGAATTTTATACTAGACAATACGCGGCATATTGTAAAATTATTTGGAAGTATACAGAGTGATCAGAAAAATGTTGGTTCGTAGGAACTTATTTTTTTTTAATTGGAACACCCTGTATATTTTTAGATATTTGGATGCGCCACAGTGAGTTGATTACAACGGTACATAGATATATTGAATTAATTGAATAACTTTCGTAAAATAATTTTTTTTTCTTGAAGAATTTTTCAAAAATTCTGTCAGTTTGAATATGAATTTCTGATTACTGAGGTAACACAGACGAACGAAAATCTAACACGATATTTTTGGGACTTTGCCCTTTATGAAAATGTGAACAAAATTAAGACATCTTTTTGCATTATACCGAGCGATCAATACTTACGAGACATTCGGTATCATATTTTTTTTAACGGAACGGCCTACTTTTTATTTCAGAAATGGAGAGCACTTAAATGCAGCTTTCTGCTGATATAAAGTTATATACCTTTATTTTTAATAATTTCGTCACTAGAAATTTTCTTTTCATAAGTATTTCAATGGTCGGCGTTTTAAACTATACACCCAGTATTGCTACTTTCCTACCTAAATTCAATCATTCGAAGTCATTTTTCGATCATTTGATTCTACTTTCAAAGATCTCTAATTTGAATATCCCCGCGACAGGATTTATTTTACCAAAAATAATTTAAAAACAGACCATTGAACTATTTGTAAAAAGAAAATTTTTAATTACGAAATTATTAAAAATAAAGGTATATAACCTTATATCAGCAGAAAGCTGCATTTAAGTATTCTCCATTTCTGAAATAAAAAGTAGGCCGTTGCATTCAAAAAAAAAATAAGATACCGAATGTTTCGTAAGTATCGATCGCTCGGTATAATGCAAAAAGATATCTTAATTTTGTTCACATTTTCATAAAGGCCAAAGTCCCAAAAATATCGTGTTAGATTTTTGTTCGTCTATGTTATCTCATTAATCAGAAATTCATATTCAAACTGATTGAATTTTTGAAGAATTCTTCAAGAACAAAATTTATCTTACGAAAATAGTTCAATGAAATCAATATATCTTTATACCGTTGTAATCTGTTCATTGCGGCGCATCCAAATATCTAAAAATATACAGGGTGTTCCATTAAAAAAAATTTGTTTCCACGAACCACCATTTTTCTGATCACTCTGTATACTTCAAAATAATTTTACAATATGCCGCGAACTGTCTAATATAAAATTCTTTATCGATTTTTTCCTAATTTTTTTCCTATAGGCCTCACAGAAGAAATACGCATCGTTGGGCCACCATCGTTGTTCAGTGATGGACAACTGTTCTTATTAGGCATATAAACTTTTTTTAGATTGTACTTATCTTTCAAATATATTTATTTATTTTTGATGGTTTATGGACACCCTTTTGTTGTTTTCTTTTTTATCCAATACTTGCCTATTAGCATCCCAACTTTTATTTTCAAATTATGACAATTTGTCAGAAATATCTTATACTGTAATATAAATGTAATAATAACTATAATATAAATACTGTTGCGTTTTATGTTTTCGCTGCGGACTTAAAATTAATTTCATTGTATGTTAGCGATGTGGAATGTTTGCATAATTTAATCTTGCTGTTATTACTCCTCTTAAAAGACTCCCAAGCATTTCCGGACTTTTATTCGTTGCATAACAAACGCCTCGGTTATTATTAAGGAAACTTAACGTAGCGCAACCGCGTTTATTATCAATTAATGAGGTGGCTATTCGATAACTGAAGAGAAGTAGTAATAGTTTAAACAGGTTTCGATTTTTCAGGCTCTTTTCCTGGTGAGAACGTTCTGTATGTTCAAAAAAAAAAAAAATGGGATCGCTCGTCACACAGCTTCTAATTACAACTGAAACTGAATTGCTCTGCGAGTGTCAGCGTAACCATTCATTATTACTTCTTTTGAAATATAAACAAGAGACAGATGTATAATAACTGTATAATTGGTATGTAGAAAGGCGGTCTTGTCTATCTGAGAATTCAATATAAATTGATTGAATTAGAAACGTGATATTCTCGTATTTCAATAGAATACTTGAAAAATAATTAATTACTTCTTAATGTTATCTAGATCATTAAATACTAATTTTATCGAAACTGTGTATTTTTAGCTATTTAAATAAACTAATCAGGTTTTTTGAAATAATGATTAATTGCAGAAAATTGAATCGTCATTTGAAAATTTGAAGCACCCTGTATATTAATTATTATATTAATTACAATTATTAATATTATTACAAGTAGGATTTTTTATCGAATGAAAACGTAAGGTTTTACAAAACCAGCTTCTTCGTATTAACGATTTTCATCAATTCATTACAAATGAAAAAGACATATTGAAAACAACTACGAAATTCAGGTCCAAACTAATCAAAACACGATTCAAACTTTTAAGCCTAAGAAAGCGCCTATAATGACGTTAAATTTGTTTAATTTAAAATGATAGCCAACCTAATAACATAAAACCACGACCTAGCACGATTAATAAGGAATGATTTATACATAATGTGATGATTCAACGATATTTTACGGAGGTTACATGCGCCAGAGTCTGGCGCGACAGAACCTCGAAACTCTGGCGGGGATCTTTCTGCTTCCGTGACAGAATTTTCTGGGCGAAGAAACTTCGATAGACAGTCGGCAGACCGAAAAAATCTCGTAAACCAGCCCGGCATATTTAAGCGATCGCCAGAGAAAATAGGTAGGAACAACATTAGAGTTTACTAAATTTGTAACAATATTAACTCCTATCGAGAGCCAAATCAACAGAGAATTAGAGAGAAATCTTACAAAGTAACAAGAAGTAGCACTTCATTAGGCAAAATTATTTTCAAATAAATTACTAATCATTATTTTATAGGGTGGTCTCAATATGACGTGCCAAGCGTCGACTGGTATTCACCTCGTTAAACCAAGTGGAAAAGTTTACTATCATTTTTGGATTCAACCGCGTTCACAAAAAAGATAGTAAAATGTTGAATGCTAAAGAAATTACATTGCTATAGAAATCATTTTTCAAATTTGTCACAGCAATATTCGTTTCTAGCTACCTACGGCTTTACAGAAGGTACTATTACTATTCAATGACATCCACATATTTTTAGCATGATTGATATTAATTTTTTTTTTTCTAAACTAGCAGTGTAAGACAAAAATATGATTTGACAATTTCATTCCTTTACACCCGGCATAACTCATTTAAACATCTAATTTGATCTAATTTTTAGTAATTGTATTTTGACAGCTTAAAGTGTACATAGATACTGGGTGATTCAAAATAAGTGTCCGACCCGTCAACCACAGGTAGTAGACAGAATAATAAAACAAGAAGTTTATATGCATAATAAAACTGTAAAACGTTTTTATTTATGGTTTTCTGCGGAAAAGACGTATAATACGTAATTCATTCATTCGAATTTCGGATTTGTGTACTCATACGTAAGAAATGAATCATAATTTCCATTTTAGATTCAAAGGAGGTTGATTTTTGAAATGCTCCTGATAGACTTATGACCTTAGTGAATACGCTCCTAACGGGTCGAGCATTTATTCTGAATCACCCTGTATAATAATTTCGACTTTTGAGAGGAAGGTAAGTACAGATTTCGCTAAGGCAATTTTTTTGTACAACTTCAAAAATGTTTATCGCTGTATTTGGCTTATAATAACATTTAATTTCGTATTTTACTATTCATATAAAAAGTACTCCTATTCACAAGAAAATTACATTAAATTTTTAATGTACAGAATTTGTCCGTCAAAATTGGAATAAATTTTCAAAATTGGCAACATTGAATCCAGAAGTCACTTGCTCTTTACCGTTGGAGTTACGATCGCCCCTTTCTCTTTGTTCGGCATATGACATCAAGGTTAGCAGGTACGGGCCCAGGCAAGCGCTCAATTAAAAACTAAAAGAAAATATACATATATTTTGTAGTCAGTTAGTTTTCAATGATATGGATACTTTTTTTATTCAGTTAGCTTTGTATTTGCTGTGCCGCTTAAGTATGGCATTTTTTTTTGTTTTATTCTGTAGACAAATCCCCAATCCACCAATCGTGAGTAGGGGGGCATGCGATTCTTCGATACTTTACTTTAAGAATTGGATTATTAATGGCAACAGCTCAAACCTACTAATCTACCTAATGCTTACCTAATAATACCTAACTAATGCGTCCCACGCTTCGATATAATTTTGTGGTTCAAGTCGCAGAATATTTCTTTGTGCATCTCAAAACATTCCGGCAATAAATCATCTTACGATAATTGCCTTAAATTAAACTTTTATCGGGCCGGAGTTTGTATTATAGTTTTGATTGCGCGAGCGTCCGCATCCACATTTCACCATATTTCGTGAGAATTAAATTGAATGTTTTTTCATCTGGGTCCTGCGATTTACGTTTTTTGTCCACTTGTTATTTTAACGGAAATATAAGGTCTGTTTGTTATTCTGCACTAGTGTACACTAAACTAATTGTGTCTTGTTCTAACCTCGTACATTAATACGCGATGAAGATACTTCGAGTGTACACTAGTACAGGATAACAAACACACCTGTAAATTACGTTCACACTTGACATTTGGCGCCACTTGCAAATTTACATGTGCAAATGCATATTTTGAATATTTTTATAAATAAATGCATATTTTAGTTCTTTAGGACATTAACGCATAATTTGCTGCATTTTGTGTTTTAATTGCAAATTTGTCATATTTCTTGTTGTCAAGTGCAAACCGACGCTTTATCAAAGATCAACTAATCAAAAAGTGTACTCACCAAAAGTAATCTCAACTAAATTCTAGCCATTAGCAAAACAAGCGCAAAAATTAAAATGCAAAACCTATATCTCAAAAGTAAAATCAAAATTCAATTGGTATTAGGTGCGATCTTTACAATCAGTATTCTAAAATCAGATTACTTGGAAATAATAAGAGGATTACCAGGCTATGGGCACAGTCTTTTCACTGGGTGTCGGCACCTGTGGTGTTTGTGTCACTAATCTGACTACAACGTATTGTTCCATGAGTCGATTCTTAAATGGCGCGAACAATTAAATTTAAATTTTTGCAGCACGCAACTCTCCGCTACGATAAACAAAATTATTCTGGCCGACAATAGGCGCTTAGTTTAGTTATTACTGACATCATCTTATAAATGGTTGGCTTTTGTTTATTTAAGCTCTTCTCTTCGCAGTTACGGGCGAATC
This sequence comes from Prosopocoilus inquinatus, assembly GCA_036172665.1. Lineage (NCBI taxonomy): Eukaryota > Metazoa > Arthropoda > Insecta > Coleoptera > Lucanidae > Prosopocoilus > Prosopocoilus inquinatus. The sequence goes on from CM069870.1 coordinate 53,308,761, forward strand.
CAAGTTTGGCTTTATTAATTTGTGGCGTGCATATAGCATTCAGCCGTCATTGTGACATCCCCACGGCACGATGGTGTGTTGATGCTTGTTTTGTACCGGCTAGATTTCGGAGAACGTTTCCTGCAATGCAATAAATGACTTTGATCGGTTGAAACTTTTTACCCTGGTGGCTTGAAAACTCATCCGAGTTTCTCCCAGTTTGTCCCCGTTGTTATAGACAAGGAAGGTTGTGTTTGTAGCTCTTTTCGCACAAATTATTATTGACGTGGTTTTATTTTCTCTTTCTACATCCAGGCTTTAAATACATTTTCCATAATGGTGTACTTTAAATGCAGGCTTTTGTTTTGGTGTACTTAAATACTTTTTGTGATGAACTTTTGTCTTCTATGACGATCCTTTTGGAACAGCAGACATTGCGCACTGGTTTTCTTCGAAGCAGCCCTTCGGACCGGTTTTTGATTTTGGCGTCTCCACACTCAATTGTTGCGGTGATGATTCGACTGCACGAGGATCTCTTAACGTTGATGTTCAGGTGGGAGGTTCCTGTTTATGCGGCTGCGCCTTAGGCCTGTTTTGTTATAAAAGAAGCAAAACTGTAGCTTCTTGGGCGACTAACGCCATGCACAGTATTTTACTCAGTAAATTTTCAAGTAAATTTTGAACGTGTAAAGCTAGTGACGGATCCATATTTTGTGTTTATTTGAATACATATTTTCTGGTATTAAACTGTTGCATAAATCAAGTCATTTCCTTTTATCGTCGCCGGATAAGATTATGGGTGGCGCTCATTTATTGTCGCGATTAAGTAAACTTTCACGCCCGTCACGACTGAGCTGCTGGCTGTGCTGTAAGTTAATTTCCTGAGCATAAATCTTGTTTCTACTCAGGTAAGTAGCGAACTTTTAGTGATATGTTGGGCTAGAAACATTTGTTTTTTTTATTAGTATGACTGGAAACATTGGATGCATCCGATGCATGTTTTTTTGTATTTGTTAAATAAGAGTTATGGTTAATTATTTGTGTGCTTTTGGTCCATTGCTCTGTCCGTAGCTCTAGTTAACGCTGTAGAAACGATTATTATAATAATTGATGTCATGGGAAATATTCACCGATTAAAGTTAATCTAGACTGCCGGAAATTACAGTTTCTCGTGTGAAAGTGTTTTGAAATTAGACGAAGATGATTTTATTTTATTATTTCGAATTCGTAATAGTATACAGAGCCCAATAAGACCTTTTGCGACCTTTCAGTCGGTATGGTTGCATCTCCTACATCCTCGAGCGCCACGCCATTGACCTTCCTTTGAGTCAAGGATCAGCATTATAACTTTTGATAAGCGACTAATCTATAGGATTTCACGCACTATACGTGTTTTGGTCTAGGTTCTGTAATCCTTTTCTCTCTCTTTATACTTGGGGACCAACAGAAGAAGAAAAAATAGAAGAAAAATAAAGAAGTAGAGGAGGAATTAAGAGAAGAAAAAGCACAACGGTTGTAATGGGCAGGATACAGAAGGAAAAGAAAATCGACAGAAATAATCATGAAAATAACACAGTGGACTTCAATATGGCCTGGAGGAAGAACGAGGAAACGATGGAGAGAGACTTTGGAAGACGCTTATATGTATTAATAATTTGTTATTACTTTATGGCGTCATACCAAATACAATTACAGAAGAAATCCAATTTCACTTTTTTCACCTCTATTAATAACATAATTTCTGGTACTCTGTTACACTGTTGCTACCTTCTCCTTCTGTAGTCTGTTAAACTTATTTATTCGTATGGGTTTATCCTAATAGCGCTGCTTATTTAAATTCAATGTATTATTTTCAAAACTTACAATCATTTCTTCCACTGCCACTGCCATTGCCACTGCTGACGGCAGAAAATGCATAACAATCAGACAATAAAAAAACTGACATTTCAAAACTCTTGCATTTGCATACGATTTTTCCAAATTACAAAATGTGTATTCCTTTTATTATTATTGTTATTTAAAAAGTTATTTGAAACTAAACCTGATGGCTTTTATGTTTCTGTGTGTCTTTCTTCTGTTTCCGCTATTAGCAAAGAAATTACATAAAATTTTCCTACGTTAAAAGAATCCCACCATAACGTCGATTTTATGTTCCTTAGATAAAATTAGAAATTCTACACGTGCAGCAAATTTTAATTTTGGCGAGTTTTTTTCAGCAATCGGACCGGTTTCTATATTTGGCTGTGACCGGTTAGACGTAGGATGTGGTTTCTTCTGCTCGATGTCCATTTTCTAAACACCGCTGACTGTACAAAGTGGCCATCATCAATGAAACCATTCTGCGTGCGTTTTGCCTTAAAAAAAATTTACAAGTTCACGTAGCTCTGTCGCCACGCTGCGTTCGCCAAATAATCAATTCTTACCACTTTCGACGTTTTTTTTCTATGAACATTTAAAGACGATGCGTTTTTTTTTCATTTCGAAATTTCTTTGTTCTTTTATTTATGGCTTTAATTTTTTCTTGGCTATTTTTGTTGGTGTGAATTGTAAGTGCGAAAGTGAGAATAAGAAAAGTAGATAGATACAGCGTCGCTTCATGAATCTTCTGACACATGTTTTCTAATCTAATGGAATTTATCCATATACGTCCGGGTGTATGTAGAATCGCTTAATTAACAGGCACTGCAATTGTTTATATTTTGAGTCATTCAATAGTTTTGTGAAAAAAATTATCGACATCTTGTAAAATACGTTCAAATATTTTTCAGGTGCAAGAATCTAATAGGAGTACAAATAATTCGCGTCAATTTTATTAAGGATATTCCACATACCGATTGTTTCGTTGAAACTTGAAAAAAAGACAGACATGACTATAAAATAAAAAATTCTTATAAAACAATGAGCTTAGTAAGCTGCTGAAAATGAAGCATGCAATTGAACGGTTTAATACAAGTGCATATATTTTGAGATCAAAACAAAGAACATCATATACCGTCCGTGTCAAAAAAAAACGCAACAAAACGTAACAACGTTATTTATTATCATTATTGAAAATTAAAATATGAAAACAAATGCTTAAATTGTAATAGAAACTGTTAAAAACAAAATACCACTAATGTCAAAATTTTTTGACATTCGATAGTCAACTTTTTTAAGAGCTTCCCATATATTTTGTTACCCATTTCTATAAATAGACAGACAAATTCAATGAACTAAAAATCAAACGAAATGGTTTAGTTAATACTACAATTGACAATAATTTGATTTACTTTACAATCGCACAGAGCGACTGTGTGAGAATTTCTATCCCCTTTAACTCTTTTATTTTTGGTTTCAGGAAAAAATTCTTTAATACAAAACTTATATGGACTAATTCAAAGTTTCTATGTGTGGTCACAGAAAAACAATTGATGGTGGGATAAAGAAGATATAAACTAAACTTAAGTTTTTTTTTAATGGAACACCCTGCATATTATTACGTTTTTCCATTTTAAATTAAATTCTAATGAGACTACACGTATACTAAAACTAATAATGTAGAAGGTGTCTATAAAATAATTCCTATTTAATTTTTTCTTTTTTTTTTAATTTTAGAAATAGAAAACATGGATAATGATCTTTTTATACTAAAAGATGTGATTCAAAACATGTTAAATAGATTTACATTTTTCGTAAAAAAAATTAAGGACGCCTTGATTATGTTTTACCTTACATTTTTAGTCATTTTAAGGTTCTATTTTTCCGAAATATTTTTTGTTTCTAGTTTAAACGTTAATTTTTAGAAAACATCTAAATCGATTTAATATGTTAATGGTAAAATTTTATTTAATGTTATTTTAATTAAAACCAAAACTTCGTTCATTTTTTTGGGTACCCGACGCTCAATTGTTTTTTGTGAATCTCTGTAGCAGTACTGAAATCAATTCTACAACTTCTTTTATATTTTTTTCTTTCTAAGATGAAAAGTAAAAAAATAAGCAGGAATTATTTTATAGACACTTCTACATTATTAGATTTATTATACATATTGTCTCATTAGAATTTAATTTAGAATCGAGAATCGTAATAATAATTCTTCCATTAAAAAAAAATTAAGTTTACTTTATATCTCGTTTATTCGACCATCATTTGTTTTTCTGTGAGCAGACCGACAAAAATCATAAATAAAAGAGTTAAAGGAATTTTCGCGTAGTCACCCTGTACAGTCTGCTCCATTGTATGACATGGTTACTTTTTCATAGTATGAATGAATATATTTTAAATAAAATTATTGTATAGCATTGAATACAAATATTAGCAAAGGCTTACAAATATTAATAAAAGAAAAATATAAGTGGTGTCATCTCAAAAAAAATTTTGACTGTCGTATACCAAAAATAATCGACTTTAATAATGTTTTGTTTTCAGTAGTTTCAAACCATTAGTTCTGACATTTTATTCCTAAATTGGTTATAGACAATGGAGCTATTACTTGCTCTATATCTTCCACGGCAGCCTTTTTTTCAGAAACTAATCTATTTTAATTAAAATTATTGGATACCAACGAATGCAGAAGAGAATGCTTAATACCATTTACTACCAGTGTTTTGTTTTTAGTAATTTGTACTTTACTTTTAAAAATCAGATAATAAATAACGGTGCTATAACTTGCTCCCTTTTTGTTTAGTCACAGACGTATACGAGTAACTAGTTAAGAAAATTAAGAAGTATATCAATAAATGAAGTTTGTTCTTGTCCAATGAAAATTGTAAATACAAAGTTTTTTTAATCTCAAACCGGACAGAAAAATGAAGAGAACACACTCAACGTTTCGCTATAGATTTATAGCTTCGTCAGGAGTGAAAAAAAGTAAATAAACAAGTTGTCAAGAGAAACAAGTCGTCAAGAGAAACGAAAAGGTAACATAATTTTAAACTAAAATACGAGTTGTCCGGAATAAAGAGAAAAGTAACTAGAACTAAATTAAAACTAATTTTTATTTTTTTGAATATGATATTTATGTTGGTCTAAACGTTTTTTTTTAATTTTGGCTCGTTTCACCTATATAAACAGAATTACAATTTGAACATTTGATTTCATAAACCACGTTAGGTTGTTTTAATTTCGGTATTTTGGATTTTAAATTTGAAAAAATTAAATTTAAATTATTCACAGATTTACTGGCTAAAATTAAATTATGTTTTTTGAAAATATGTTTAAATGTATTGTATACCTTCTGATAAGGTAGATTTTGTTTTAAATAAATTTAATTCTTTTCATAATAGATTACAATTTACAGTAGAAAAAGAAAATAATAATTCATTGAGTTTTCAATGGTTGATGTAAATATTATCAGACAGAATGATAAATTAATTACTAATTGGTTTCATAAACCTACCTGGTCAGGTAGATACATAAATTTTCACTCATACACACCCAAAAATTATAAAATTGCAACTATTATTTCATTAACAGATCGAGCTATTTTACTTTCTGATAAAGTTTTCATTTATGGTAACTTAAATTTAATAAAGAAAACTCTTATTCAAAATTCTTATCCTATAAATCTTATTGAATCAGTAATTAAAAATCGTATTAAATACTTACAAAATTCACATAACATTAGACAAACTTCGAACCATAAATACATATCTTTGCCTTATATTGAACCATTACACAATACATTTCAACATATTTTCAAAAAAGATAATTTTTTCGAATTTAAAAACCAAAATACCTAAATTAAAACAACCTAACATGGTTTATGAAATCAAATGTTCAAATTGTAATTCTGTTTATACAGGTGAAACGAGCCAAAATTTAAAAAAAACGTTTAGACCAACATAAATATCATATTCAAAAAAATAATCATCAAAATCATTCAATGCTTGTAGAGCATTCATTAGTAAATAATCATAATTTTGATTTTGATAATACTGATATTTTGTACAGTGAATCTAATATTTTTAAAAGACGTTTCATAGAAATGTGTAAAATTAATATGTCTCCAAATTCTATTAATAAACGTACGGACTTTGAAAATTTAAATGACATATTTTGTAGTTTTCTAGACTCTTTAAACAGGATATAGATCTGTTAATTAATTTTAAAAAAAATTAGTTTTAATTTAGTTCTAGTTACTTTTCTCTTTATTCCGGACAAGTCGTATTTTAGTTTAAAATCATGTTACCTTTTCTTTTCTCTTGACGACTTGTTTCTCTCGACAACTTGTTTATTTACTTTTTTTCACTCCTGACGAAGCTATAAATCTATAGCGAAACGCTGTGTGTTCTCTTCATTTTTCTGTGCGGTTTGAGATTAAAAAAACTTTGTAATTATATCAATAAAGGTCAGTATGAAATAGAAAATAGCATAATATTACACAATAGAAACTGAATAATAAGTTCGTTTACCATTTTGTTTAGGCCAATGTTTCACTACACCCTAAAATCATTATTTTATTACAATATTCTCTATTAGAATTATTATTATTGGTCATTCTACACATTTTAGTGTAGAATGTTTTCGAAATATTAAAAATGTGACACTTTTAACAAAAATCGTTTTATTTTTAAATATTTGTCATTGATTTTTGAAATAGACCTACTCGTAACGCATTTTAACTTGAAAAGTTATCTATGCGAAAAATCCTGAAGAAACTATTCATATTTTACTGTATAATATCATGTCACTTTTCGTATGCGCGAATATCGAAACAACCTGTATACATTTTGAAATGTAAAATATAAATGTAAAAGTAAATTGCACACTTGTATTTGGGTCTTACTCAAAAATTAGTACGCAAAAACAGTTTACTGTAATTATTTTTTCTAAAAATGGTTAAAGACAGATTCACAGATAATATTAAAAAAAAAACAAATCACTGTAAATAATAAATGTAAACAAAAGTATGTAGACAGGAATGACAGATATGCATATATTATGGTTTCTAGATTGACCGTTATGGTTTTGCGGTTTGCGTTTAATTCATAACAAATTACAACATTTATCAAGTTAGTGGAAAATATATATGCAGCGTGGAAAACCACAAATGTGACTATACCTTAAATATATATATATAAATGATCATTTGATACGTTACAAAGCTAATTTATTATTTTTTAAATGAAACGCTATACCGGGTATCCCGCGCCATGTGCTCACCCTTCTAGAATCTTTATTTATTAATCGATTAACCTGAATTTTGGAGACAATAAATTAAACAAAAAATGGGATTTTTCGACATACGCTAGTCGTCATAGGACTTCCGGTTTCACCGGAAGTGATATCAACTTTCTTATTTTATATGGAATGGCCTGTATATTTTTACATATTTGAAATTTACACGATCAAATCTGTCGAGAAAATCACTTCTTTGATTGTATTTTGCTTTTTAACATTTTTACAGCATTTGAAATTTTCATTAGGTCGTAAATCATTTTTTTAAAATAAACTCATATGTTTCTTAGCTTAGTTCAACAGAATATTTCTTTCCGAGTACGTTGATATCAAATACATCATATTTTCCTTGAAAGTTATTTGAAATAAATGAAGTGTAAAATTTCAATAAGACATGCTCTATTTTAAATTATTTGCAAAGAAAATATGACATGTTTGGTATCAGCGTACTCAGAAAAATGTTCTGTTGAAGTAAGCTAAGAAACATATGACGTTCTATCGAAAAAAATGAGTTACGACCTAATGAAAATTTCAAATTCTGCAAAAAAGTTAAAAATCATAGCTTTCTAGATTGAAAAATAAAAAAAACTTTTTTTCATTGTCATGGAAACCAAAATTAACAATTGATACGTATTCGGACTCATAATGATTCGTAAATTTCGACGAAACCGAAAGTCCTATGGTATGTCGAAAAATTCCGTTTTTTATTTAATTTATTGTCTCCAAAATTCAGGTTAATAAATAAAGATTCTAGAAGGGTGAGCACATGGCTCGGGACACCCGGTATATTTTATTGCAGGTTCGGTTAGCCCTTGAAGACACGACAGAAATGATATAGCATTTTATTTAGAGTACAGTTGGCATATATGGAATACCCATTCTTTGGGCCGTCATAAATTTTGAACTAAGATACTAAATACTCAGATATTTTAATTAAAAAAACTTTATGTTGTTTTCCAGCGGTTGCATATAATAAATTTAAGAAATACATATTTTTTTGGGAAAATTCCGTAATAAAGAAACTGCATTTTCATGATCTGATTTAAAATGGCGGGTAATATGGAATAGTCAGTTGAAATTATATGAAATAAGGGAAAATATGCAACACTTTGAATTAATAAGGTGAAATATCAGCTGTTGTACTAATCTACACTATAACAAACTAACTTTGCTGTAAAAAAAACACTTTTATTTAAAAAAATAAGCCAAAATACATTTTTCTGGTGCCGCGCGAAAATTTCCAATTCCAATTTAGTTACAAGGAAAAAAAAATTAATGTCAAATGTCTATTAAAACAAAATAAAGAAGAGCCAAAAGACAAATAAGTGATTATAAACTGGGGCAAATTGTAAAAAAATCACTAATTGAGTAGAAACTTCTTTGTAGAAGAAAATTTTTAAGTTTGATACGAAAAATAGTATGGAGAGTCGATACTTCTAATGTCTTCAGGCAAACTGTTAAAAAGTTTTATAGGCATAACGTAAGCACTTTTGGCTGACATACACAACCTATATTGAGGAACCTCTACTTAAGCTAGAATTCTGTTATCTCAGCGTTTCCCAAACTTTTAGGTTTTACGACCCCCTTTTGAGTTGTGTTAAGGTTCACGCCCCCCCCCCCCTCCACGCCTGCGGCGGTACTCGAACTTAAACTTGAACACTGATGCTAAATGATTGTCAAATGCTTATTTTTTAAATATTTGAGACTCCTCATTACATTTCGTAACTGTCATAGATATACGGTCACAAGCATTAAATTTTGATTGTCACTGCCAAACAAAACGTCAGTTTTAATTCCAGAAATAAAAATCTCCTTAGCTTCAATCAAATACAAGGTCGATGCCAACCTATGACAATTAATGCATATGCAACCTCTTGCACAAAATAATATGATAAATTTTTGTTTTTAGATTTATTCTGCTGCGCCCCCCTTGGAAGACTTACACGCCCCCCTAAAGGGGCGCGCCCTACAGTTTGGGAAACGCTGTGTTATCTGACCATTGGAATTTCTCTCTATGTGAATAAACATAAGTAACACAAGAAAATATGTAGGGTGATATTACACATAAAATTTTTTGGGATTAATTGTAATCTGCCCATTCGGTGTTAAATATGGATAAAGTTTTATCTGAAAAGTTGTTAATCTTCATCGAATTTGGCGTTATTGTTCTATTTTTCCGACTAAATTGTATCTAAAAGTGAGTGTTTATTCCAACAAGGATAAGCTTAACTCTGTTCTATTATATACGTTTAAATGGAAATCATCCTAACTCCGTTTTTCGTAACTCCGCAAACGGATGGACGCGAGGGAACACCGAAAAAGTGTTCCACGGCGTCCAAAAAGTGCTAGAATTAACTCCAGATTTTTATTAGTGAGCCTTAAGATATTAAGCTCTGAAAATAATTATTGTTCGAATTATTCTCTTTTGAACTAATAGTATATTAGTAGTGATATTGCTAGAGTTCCCCCAGCAGATAATGCCTTAACTCAGCAAAGAATGGATATTTGAAAAATAATACGGTTTGAGAAGTTGCAAATCTAAGTTGGTACGCAGCTGACGATTTACAAAACAAGCAGTTGATAGTTTATTTAATTAATAATCAACATGGTCGCCCTTGCCCAAACGCGAGTCGAGATGAACTCCTAAGGACTTGGCAGTGTCCAAATGGAAATAGTTGTAGAATTTGATTTTATACTTGACAGACGTGATTTAGACGAATATGTCATAATTTTAGTTTTTGCATTATTTAATAGAAGACCTTTTTTTTGCACAATAACTCTTCATATTTTTCATTGCATTAGTCGCTTTTACTGGAAGATCTTCAAAAGAAGCAGAACTCACAGCAGCAGATGTGTGGTCAGCAAATAGCGTTAAATAAGAATCATCCAGGATTATATCATTGATAAAAACAAGAAACAACAAAGGGCTCAATATGCTACCTTTAGGAACTCCTACATTGATTTTAACGATCTCAGAAAAGTTTCTACGAATGCTTTATATTATAAACATATTTTGCAACGCAGTAATACTATTAGAAGGTGGAATATTGTAGTAGATACGGATAAATTAAACCAGCGACAAGAACAATCATTAATTACAGACCACGTTGTATATGTCCAACAGCGTTGGAAAAAAAACTGTTTTTTTTTAAAAGAACAAAACTTCTGTTTTTTTTGTTTTAAACAGTTTTTTTTGTTTAAAACATGTTTGAAATTGACCCTAAATTAAACATGTTTTAAACAAAAAAACAGCTGTTTAAAACAACTTTTAAATGTTTAAATTGCCCTTACAGCTTACATAAAAAGATATATAGTATTATTATTATTATTTGATATTTGTGTAAAAAGAAGAATTTATTCAAATTCGATCTCTAATTAAAAGAAAGATGAAAAGTTTGTAATGTTAGATTATGTACCCTGTACAGACATTAGTTAATAAGATGTTAGATGTAAGATATTTAACGTAATATTCATTTTTATTTCATGCAAACAAATATTAAAATCCGAACTTCTTCGAACTTCTGGGTCGCATGAAGCACTTAAGAAAGCAAGTCTTTGCAGTTCAGCGTAACCGATGATGTTCGAGGAAGCCGGGATAGAACGCCGTCATCAGCGTACCCACTATCAAGGGTTCGGTTTAAAAAGGCAATTCTAATATTTTAAAAACACATTCAGTCATCACTTTCATTCGAGTCAACAACAGTTCTCGAAACGGCGACACAAGCCGCAATTTTCATTTCAATTTTCATTATTGTGCAACAGCACACATTTCTCTATTATTCTTTACTTGTTTAGTGTTTAGTGTTTATTAGCTAAATAAAATAAGTGAAAAGCAACAAGAACTTTTCTTTCACGCCAAAAAATACGTGAAAGCCCCAACATTGGTCCTTCGAGCGAGCCGGATACACAAGTCAATTAATCGCAGCTGCATTGGTCGAGCGAGCCGGATACACAAGTCAATTAATCGCAGCTGCATTGATCCTTCAAGTGAGCCTCATCCGAAAGTGAATTCATCACAGCCACACTGGTCATCGATGCGAAAGACAGTTTCGGAAAGCTCATCAGCAATCAAAAAAGAAGCAATCAAGCAAACAATCAGAAATCGGACAGCAACTACGACAAACAACGTAAGTGCGTTCCTAATTATCCATTCATAGTTTGTATAAGGCAGGTTTTGCACGAAACAGTGTTCTTTAACGTGTTAAATTAATCTTGCATTTATTAATCATGGCTGAACAAAAGCAGCTAATTTCAAAACGCGGTCAGGTAAAATCTCAACTTACTAGATTTGCAAATTATTTAAATAATTTCAATGCTACGTCACAAGACGAATCACAATTTGTTCAGTTGAAATTTCGCCTAGAAAAAATTGAGGGAATTTTAGACGAATTTAATGTCATACAGAGTGAAATCGAAATTAATAGCAAAGAAATTGATTTTGAAATGCAAGACTCTGAAAGAAATCATTTTGAAGAAGAATACTACACAATACTTTCTTCTGCTAAAATGTTAATTAATAAGCATAGCGAAGTAATTAACTCAGATATTAAAATTTCGTCGCCTGAACAACCAAAGAGTAGCGGTCAAGATTTACCTGGGGTTAAATTACCGAGAATTGAGTTACCCACCTTTTCCGGGAATTATGAAAACTGGACCGAATTTTATGATACTTTTAACAGTTTAATTCACAGGAATACTTTTATTTCCGACATTCAAAAATTTCATTATTTACGATCGTGTTTAAAACAAGAAGCCGCTATGGTGATCAAATCATTAGAAGTATCATCGACAAATTATTCAGTTGCATGGCAGTTATTACGCGAGCGTTTTCAAAATAAGCGCCTAATTATTCATAATCACGTTAAAGAAATTTTTAGTTTACATCAGGTACCGTCAGAATCATATCGCGCATTACGTCAACTTCACGATAATACTTTAAAGCATTTAAGATCTTTGAAGGCACTTGAGCAGCCCACTGAACATTGGGACACATTACTTATTCATATAATTAGTAATAAATTAGATCCAGTTACGAGACGCGATTGGGAACAATTAAAAATAGAAAGCGAATTACCAACATTTAACGAACTAATGACATTTTTGCGCGAAAGATGCGAATTTTTAGAAACATTATCACTTGATCCTAAATCACATCGAGTCGATAAAAAGCCAGGTTCATATAAATCAAATTCCAATTGCCTTCTCAGCAATAATTTCAATTGTCCCATATGCAAGGAATCGCATTCTATTTATAACTGCAAGAATTTTCTGAATTTGTCAATCAATGATCGAATCATTAGAATCAAAACACTTAATTTATGCAACAATTGTCTAAGAAAAGGTCATTTCAGTAAAGATTGCAAAGCAGGTTCTTGTAAAAAATGTCATCAACGTCATAATTCTCTGCTTCACATTGAGAATAACACCGGTACCTCGGGAGCTTCCTCTGAAGTACCTTCTGCATCGACACTGTCACATCATGCCACATCAAGCAGCGTAATGCAAATTTTATTATCTACAGCACTAGTCAAGGTGTACGATAATCAGGGTAACGATTATAACTGTCGAGTCCTTTTAGATTCCGGTTCTCAATCAAATTTTATAACCCATGATATGGTCGAACAATTACATTGCGAGAAAATTCCGATAAATTCTTTCATATCAGGAATTCAACAAGCACCAGTATCAATTAAGTATAAGACATCAGTCAATATTTCATCCAATTCCAACTCGTTTAAAGCAAATGTATCTTGCCTAGTATTAAATCAAATTACTGAGTCGTTACCGGCTTTATCATTCGATCCAAAGGTTCTCAGCATTCCTAAAAACATTCATTTAGCTGACCCAGAATTCTACAAATGCGCTAAAATCGATATGCTACTTGGCGCAGAGATTTTTTGGCAACTATTATCTGTGGGACAAATCAAACTGGGGAAGCAGAAACCAGTTCTTCAAAAAACTCAATTGGGCTGGATTGTCTCAGGAAATATCCCATTTCTTTCGAGATTAAATTTTTCCAATACATTGTGCAGTTTCACTCACCTTGAGGAACAAATCAAAAAATTTTGGGACATTGAGAATTTTAACACATCTCCAATTAGTAAAGAAGATCAATTTTGTGAAAATTTCTTCAGAACTACAACTCAAAGAAACAGCGATGGTAGATTTATTGTTAAATTACCATTAACCAAGAATCCTTGTGAACTTGGTGAATCCAAGCAGACGGCTATCAGGCGGTTAACTAGCATGGAACGGAAGTTAGAAAACAATCTAGAATTAAATACTGAATATAAAAAATTCATGAAAGAATATGAGGAGTTAGGTCACATGTCAAAAATCCTTTCCCCAGATTCGTTCGATGATACTCATTTTTATTTACCTCATCATGCGGTAGTCAAAGACACGAGCATCACCAAGGTCAGAGTTGTTTTTGATGGATCTTCAAAATCCTCGTCAGGGATTTCTCTCAATGACATTGAAGCAGTAGGTCCAGCATTGCAGCAAGATTTGGTATCTATTTTAATCCGTTTCCGCATGCATCAATATGTTATCTCAGCTGACATTACCAAAATGTACCGTCAAATTCTTGTTCACGATTCACATCGCAATTTGCAAAGAATTGTATGGCGCAACAGTCCCAACGAACCTGTTCAATGTTTCACATTAAACACGGTCACATATGGTACAGCGTCAGCACCCTTTCTCGCCATGAGATGTTTAAAACAGCTGGCTTTGGAGAATGCGGAAATTCATCCAAAGGTTTCCGACATTATTCTAAAAGATTTTTATGTCGACGACCTATTAACCGGTGCAAATTCCAAAGAAGAAGTATTACAAATTTACAGAACTGTTATATCTATATTACAACAAGGTTGTTTTGATTTGCGCAAATGGTCATCAAACGACATGGAAATCTTGGAAACAATTTCCGATTCAAACACAACATCTCAAGAACACAAAATTAAGTTAACAGAAGACTCTAAAACTTTGGGACCTTCTTGGCTTCAACAAACAGAATTATCATGGCCATCCCAAGAAAATCTTTACAGCGAAACTGCTGATCTAACAGAAATTCGCACAATCGCTTTAACTTGCTCAATAATCGATGTGCTAGATATTCTAGAACGATATTCATCACTTAATAAATTAAAGCGTGTAATTGCTTATGTGCTCAGATTTATTAATAACTGCAAATCTATGAATTCAGAGCGCAAATGTAATAATTTGTCAGTGGAAGAATTAAATATCGCGCTAAACACAATTATAAAACTTACACAATTGCATTGTTTTATGAAAGATTATGTAAATTTGCAAAAAAATAATTGTGTCGGAAACAAAAGTAAACTACTATCCTTACATCCGTTCTTGGATGAAGACGGTATAATTCGCGTAGGTGGAAGATTAAAGCTTTCATCATATCCCTATCAGAAAAAACATCCAGCAATATTGCCGGCAAGTCACGTAGTCACAAATTTAATTGCTCGAAATGAGCACATACGATTATTTCACTGTGGGCCTCAAGCACTTTTAGCCTCCTTAAGAGATCATTATTGGCCGATTTCCGGAAGAAACTTAGCTAGAAAAATCACCCGAAGTTGCGTCATTTGCTTTAAGACGAACCCAGTACCTGATAACCAAGTTATGGGTAACTTACCTAGCGCTAGACTGGTTCCAAGTAGACCTTTTCTAAAATGCGGAACTGACTTTGCTTGTCCATTTTTCATAAAAAATCGCAAAGGTCGAGGAGCAAAATTAATTAAATCTTATATATGTATTTTTATTTGCTTTGTAACCAAAGCAGTTCACCTAGAGTTGGTCAGTGATTTGAGCACTGATACGTTTCTCAGTGCATTACGCAGATTTTTCTCTAGACGAGGAAAGTGTACAGATATTTACTCTGATAATGCGACTAATTTCATCGGAGCAAATCGTGAATTACTAGACATTTATCAGTTTCTGGCAAATAAATCGAAAGCAATAAATGACTCATTAAGCGCCGAAGGCATTTCGTGGCATTTCATTCCACCGAAATCGCCTAATTTTGGCGGCCTGTGGGAAGCAGGAGTTAAAAGTACCAAATTTCACTTGAAAAGGGTTTTAGGTAATGTTAAATTAACATTTGAAGAATTTAACACTGTTGTAGTGCAAATAGAAGCCTGTCTTAACTCACGTCCTTTATCCCCGCTGTCAAGTGACCCTAATGACACAAACCCTCTTACTCCTGCGCACTTCTTGATCGGCGAAAAATTGACTGCAATTCCGGATGTACATCTGCGACAAATTCCAGAATCTCGACTAAATATTTTTCAAAAGATTCAACAGCTACAGCAACATTTTTGGGAGCGATGGTCTAAGGAGTATGTCTCTGAATTACAACAGCGACATAAATGGAAAACCACCGCGTCGCAACAACTCCAACCCGGGACCATGGTTATCCTGAAGGAAAATAATAAACCACCCCTTCATTGGAGTCTAGGTCGGGTAGTGGAAGTGCATCCCGGTAAAGACGGTGCAGTGCGAGTTGCGTCCGTAAAAACTGCTACCGGAATTTACAAACGTGCAGTGTCTAAAATTTGTACATTACCCATAGACTAATAATATAATATTTAAGAGCCGCGTTAAAAACAATTCATTTGAAAGAGACCTTTCAAGGCGGGCGGCATGTACAGACATTAGTTAATAAGATGTTAGATGTAAGATATTTAACGTAATATTCATTTTTATTTCATGCAAACAAATATTAAAATCCGAACTTCTTCGAACTTCTGGGTCGCATGAAGCACTTAAGAAAGCAAGTCTTTGCAGTTCAGCGTAACCGATGATGTTCGAGGAAGCCGGGATAGAACGCCGTCATCAGCGTACCCACTATCAAGGGTTCGGTTTAAAAAGGCAATTCTAATATTTTAAAAACACATTCAGTCATCACTTTCATTCGAGTCAACAACAGTTCTCGAAACGGCGACACAAGCCGCAATTTTCATTTCAATTTTCATTATTGTGCAACAGCACACATTTCTCTATTATTCTTTACTTGTTTAGTGTTTAGTGTTTATTAGCTAAATAAAATAAGTGAAAAGCAACAAGAACTTTTCTTTCACGCCAAAAAATACGTGAAAGCCCCAACATACCCTTTTAAAAATAATGTATGTACTTTGATAATAATTTAAATCATTTAAGGCAGAACTTGATTTATTTAGGATCTACGATCGCGTGTTTTAAATGATTTTCAAAGAGAGTATGAAGTATTTGGTATCAACAGACTGAGAAAAACATTCCCAATAAAAACTAAAAACAAATACAATCCAAAGAAATATTTTTTCAAATTACTTGATCGCATTAGAGCTAAAATGCATGACCCGTGGCTTTCAATACTGGAAAACAAAAATTTCAAATATGTAAAAACATGTAGGATGTTCCATTTAAAATAACAAAGTTGATATTACTTCCGGCGAAACCAAGTCCAGTAGATATATGTCTGAAATTTCAAATTAAATTTTTGTTTAATCGTTTTCAAATTTTAAACAAACCTTAAAATTCTAGAAGGCCGAATATACGGCCTTGGGACACACGGTAGAAATTCAATGAAGACATATGAAACGATAACGTTATAAATAGTTTAAACAGCGACATCCTACGATCACTTTTTGACCTAACATTGCATTATCATTGACAAATTCAAGTCAGTTTGCTACATAATAACTCATCCCGTAGCCCATAATATGAACAGGGAAGCGGAGGATCCAGTATGTTTCAAAACTTAATGTAATAATAAAAGGTTAAATATTGAAAAGGTATTTTAAAATATTACAATATAAGTATTATTCTAGTGATCAGTAATAATTAAAGAATTGATTATAATCAATCTAATGCAATTTAAATTTAGTTCAAATCACAGCTGCAGTATAGTCATCACGTCATCAACTCAGCCACGCATTGTCTACAAAACAATTGATATGAGAACAAAGTAAAGTTTAAAGTTAATCTGTCAGTGAAATACAGACCCTAAACTATTAACTTCTGGTTACACAGTATTACATTGCAAGAATAAAACACATATATCAAAAATGGTCTTTTTTAGCTTAAAACTAAAAAAAATGAATTAAACCATAAAAAAATATGTTTAAAACTTAAAAATAAAGCATTTATATCAAAAGAGTTCTTTTTTAGCCTAAAATTACAAAAAATGAATTTAAAACATTATCAAAAAAAACATGTTTAAAACATTTTGTTTAAAACAGATGGTATGCTTTTAATTCGGTGTTTTAAACATGTTTTAAACACTATGTTTTAAACAGTTTGTTTTAAACTTTCCAACCCTGGTGTCCAAACAATTATTGTATAGTCCTGGGTGGCTGTAGAATCAAACAAGAATATCGAATTCTTACTTCGCATACACATCATAGAATTGACGCCTCAAATATTGATTGTCAAACAACAAATAAGTTCTCGTTTCGGTATTTAATGTTTTAACAATGAAACAAAATTAGTTAAAAGTGATTGATTCCACAGCCACCCAGGATTGCAATAATTGTTGGACACCCGTTATACTATTTTATTTACAAAATATTATATTTTCTTATTGTGCGGAGTATCCTAATAAAATATTTTAGCCTAATTTTCATATTTTATGCGTGGAAATTTCAGAACCTATTCTTTTATGATTGCCACGGGGCTTTGGGTAATTCCTACGAAATCAATCGTACGATGATAATAACATGAAGCTTCAAAATACATACAATACATTGCGGAACATCTGCCAAACAGGTTATTCCGATGGAATGCAGATTGATGGTTTTCTAAATTTTCCTTTTCCACGCTGCGCAACGTTTTCATTCACACGTCCCTGCCCTTGAGGGATGTGGTAGGTCTTTTGAGAGCAGGGCTAATAACAATAATTTGGCAGTGCCGTTCGGCGGACACGGGCGCCTCTCTGGAATGCAGGCGGCCTTCGACCTAGACGCATTTACAAACATACCGCTGAAAAATTTAAGCGTTTACAAGAATTGTATGGAAGGAAAAATATGTGCGTAAAATTTACAAAATTCACACAGCTTATTGGTTAACACTTTGCGATTGACAGTAAAATGACGTACACGGTAATAACGAAATTATCACAACCATTTGTGTATTAGGAGAATCATGCATTTACTGTCTAATTTATTTTTATTGGTCGTGATGTCACTTTTAGAGTTGACGTCTTCAAATTTCCAGAATAGAGCAATAGTGAAAAATTAAACGGTAAGAAACAGACAAGAAGGGATCGTTACTTTGACATACTGGCTTATACACATCAATTCACCAAGATAATCCAAGAAATGGTTCAAATTGAACTATAACTTATACCATTTCGTTTACAGTCCTTCTTCAATTCTAATATTTTCTTTTCTTTTCTTTTCTTTTCTAATGGATAAGTTTGTGTATTACTTAAACATACACAATGGTCATTATTCCCGACGACTGTATTTTGAAAAATACATAAGTACAATTTTTAATAATAGAAAACATAAATATGGTAAGGTTAAGTATGGATTAAAACATATTCTTCGGAAAATTGATGCATTCATGAATCCTATCGGATACAAATCGCAGAAGCCAAGCAAAAGAATTAAAGTTATTGAAATAAATTTTATGGTATACAAATATTTACGAAATTAAAATGCAACTTGGAGTTGCAGCTGGAAGATGCGATTATCCATTGACCGAGTAATGATGTTCAAATATTTGGATGTCGAAATAACGAGTCGTCGCAATCGCACGGAGGAGGTGCAAAAACAAACAATGAAAGTCACAAGAATCAACGTCTGTGTGAGAGACACGACCTAATAATAAGTACAAGGCAAAAGAGGAAAATTCAAGAAGTAAAAGGCAGTAAAAAGTACAAAGGAGCCACTTACAGAAATATAGACGACAATTATGGAAATCAATGATTTGAAACTATATTAATTTATTATTATTATTTATTTCCTCTGCAATTAAATTCATTTTTATACGCACTATTTATATTTGTCTTTACTATAATACATAATTTACTAAAGGCCTCTTGTTCGAACATTTGAACCATAGTTTAGCTCTGAACTTGGTTCTATTTATCTAAATATGGCAACAAATGTTCCTGAATATTGGATTTTGACCGTTCTCCTCCAGCTTATCATGTTCACTGTTTTATCTCTTCAATCTTTGATATTTACCTTCCGTAAATCATCCTGGACGCTGTTTCCATTTCCATTTCTTCCAATGGTCTCCCCTTTTTCTTTTTTCCAATTGACTTTTTATACCCTTTTAGGCATTTTACGGTTACATGTCCTAGCCATCTAATTCGTCGTTGGGCATTTGCCACTGTTGTTCTTTTTGTATAGTTATTTATATGTATTTCTTTATTTGACTTCTTCAACCGTCTTCCGTGTTTACTTCTCCATATATGTATATAGCTCTTGACACAGACAACTCTTGGTATCTTTCTTTTCCAACGCCCTAATCTCTCCTCTTCTGTATTATCATAACCTATAGCGTGTTTAGCACATTCCTGATTTCCTTTTGTTATTCCTCTTACTTCCCGTCATTCGTGGCCATTTTTGCTTATCCTCACTTCCAAATATGTAAAGTCGAATGTATGTGTTTCTTCTTATAAGCGGGGCCTTTATTTAGTTTTTAGTTTAAAAAATAGAATAAATTTTAAAAAACCCAGCACTTATCTGTAATTTTCTATTCAAGCTTTAAAATTTGTTAAAGACGATTTTGAATAATAAAATTTTGCTCCCACCAGATATTTTCAGGAAATTACCGAACCTGTTTAATTGACTAATTAATAACTCTTTCAAACACTTTCGAAGGCGGTTCTTGAGCTGCGAACTGTACAAATAAATAAAATTCCTCATCTGCTGCAACAGATTTATTTAACACTAATTTAAATTAAAAATATATAAAAGTCAAATTGAGTTTAAACGAATTTCAAAAAGAAAATGTTAGGGGAGAACGGGGTACGTTGGTAACTTAATTTTGCCCGCCTTTATTTCTCTCGGGCACAGTGTAACATAAATTAAATTAACAACATACGTTAACTTACACTATTTGCTGCCGTATACCACTTGAAAATTTCTTGATTTTATTGCAGTTATTACCATTATTACTCATTTTCACAAACGTAATATTCGTCCGGACCTACCCCAGTGCGGGGTACCTTCGGAGTACCAACGAGGGGGGCACTTTCGGGCAGTGATAAAATAATGAAAATTACTTAATTAGGACCCAAATTTACTCAAATAAAACAGTAATTTTATAAGAAAAAATATATTTCATGAAAGATAAGCTTGAAAAATGAACTGTATTAAAAAATTATTTTTAAATAAAATTTATTAGATATTTATGTCTCGAAAGTTCATAACAAATGTAACGCATAGCGATGCCTATTATTAAAATTGGTACACCTTGTTTTGCCACCACATTTTCACCATTGGTGAGTGCCTGTCCGAATGTGCACCACCAGAGTAATTGTCCGAACGTGCCCCTAATGATACATTTTAAACAATTCTACATTAAGAAATGAACCCTATTACAACCCTGGCTGCATTGTGTCATAGCAATCATAGGGAAAGTAATATAACAAACACTTGAGACACGCAATAATAAAGAATTGTAAGAAATTTCATTGATGTGAGCCCTTGTGCAATTAATTCGAAAAATTATTTCCTTACACCAAATTGGTATTGCTCCATAACCAAATTAATTTTCTCCTCTGTAATAATACATTTAAGTAACAAATTTAAAATGTCCACAGGTGCCGCCTGTCCGAACCTATCCCGCTCTCCCCCATAATGTCTTATAAGATTACAATTACAATATCTTATCGGGCGGAACAGAGATTTTGGGATGCTGGATGGATTCTGGGCAACGAGGTTGATTTTCTCCGAGCGTACAAAAACACACAGTTATTCATGTTGCCCTGAAGAGGGTTTCTAGGGGGTTATGTTGGTTTTTTCTTGTTATATTTTTAAGCCGAATGTATTTCCTTTACAATTCTTCTGATAATTTTTAAATTTTTTATAGCTTTTTTTTTAGTTTTTGCAACTATTGTTAAGTCATCCGAAAAAGCTCTTTTTTTAACTCTTATTATAAAATGTAATAAGTTAATATTTTATAAAACTTTGCAATTCTAAATTACCTTCACGTTTTTCACACTTTATTCTCCATCTAAGACGATTCTCAGCAAATATAATCCAATAATAATAATGCATTCGATCAAATCTAGTGGCTACCTCTAACAGTAGGAGTCGCATATTTAATTAATTCTGAAACGAGAGAACATCGACAATTCTCCGATGCAAAGTACGATATTCAAATCACAAACAGAGAAAAAAGAAACAAAAATTGTATGTCGAATGTAAAATAATGAATAAGAAATTAATTTGATCATAAGAAATTAAAGAAAACTCGAATACGAAGTGAACAACGATGTAGGTATGAAGAAAAAAAGATGAGAACTAAAAACAAAATTCGGTTTGTTCTGCTATCAGTGCTGGAAAGAAAACATAAAAAGAGAACTAACTTTCATATTAACACCCTCTAGTAACTCAAAAATTAATCTAGGGTTAAGGTAAAAGGAGTTGGGCTGGGTTGGTTTGAGATGAATTTGATGGAATTCAGTTTGCGAACAATCACCAATCTAGAACCCGATAACATGCTAAAACAAAAACACAATGACATATTGATTTAATAGCAATAGTCTTTTGATTTTAACTTTAGGCCGAGGGTACGACCCATCAAATTACATTAAAATTTGATGTACAATTCAAAAATTAAATGATATAGAGGGTATTCTGTTAAAAAATACGCCAGCTTTGTTAGTAATGTGGAAACGTGTTGCTAAACGGTTTTTTTTTTCTGTAAACGAAAATCGAAAAAAGCAAATATTGCAAGGAGGCCCCGAACAGGGCCAGGAAACAGTAATTCAGGGGGAACTCGGGAAATCCACTGCAATCAAGACTGCTTTGCAACTATTTTTTTTTACATTAAAAAAAGTGGAAGAGTCCGGCGAGTAAAAGAAAAACAAAAGAAAATCGGCTTTTCTAGAGCGGAATAGATTAAAACGTCTGCAGAAAACAATAAAGAAATTGAAAACTGTTAATACGACAAAAATAAATAATAAACAATAATAACTAAATATAGACACAAAAACTTAATTTGATTTTCAAAAAATGCGTAGGAAATTGTTTGTTTATAATGTGTGTGCCTTGCTTACAAAAGATTATGAAATATAAAGAAACATACGAAAGCTTAATTTATCTATTTTATTTTGTCATGCTTGCACAAAGGAACCAAAATAATAGTAATATCAACAATAATAAAATGTAAATAAACAAATTATAATCCGATTTGTTTTTAAAGGTTTTCGTCGAAATGTATCTACTGTTTACCTATCAAAGGTACAAATATGTAATGAAATGATAAATAATAAATGAAAGTTTAATTTTCAAAAACTTCGCGCCAGAAATCGTGGACGTTCCGTTTATTCTCATGTTTTAGTTTTTTTTTTATTTACTGCAGTTGCTCCTAGGCGAACGAGAATCGATAATCGTCTTTTGTTTTCTGTTTATTCTATTCTTCATTTTATTGTTCAGTTTTTTTTGCTTCTTATCTATAATTGCCTTGTTGGTTGATAACTAAGGTTAGGACTGGCATATGTTCACGCCATCGTTTCAGTAGAGCCGTAAAAATGCTCCGAACAGGCACATCGTGTAATGGGATTACATATTAAAATAATTCTCGGCGTTTCTGCTGTATGGTGCAACGTCACGAAATATTGCGGAGATCGGGGTACAACTAATCAACTAATTACTCTGAAAATCTTTACATATTGAAACAAGGAGAGTTCATTGCAAAATTGTAGTTTTTTATTGCGGTAATATTGCTCTGTTTTTTGTTAGCGGCATTAATTGTCTCCGCAGCTCTTGTGTTTGCATACACGCTGCGCTTTAATATCTTATATTGCCCGCTTCATTAGAATTTGAACCGCGCAAAATATATGGTTCCGATCCGTAATGATAACTGTCGAACTACTATACAGGGAATAGAATTTTGTTTCTTGTGTTAGTAGGTACCTACCTACATTTTTTTTTTATTTATCGAGAAACATTTTTTCAGGTGAGCGAGGAGAGCCCCCCATTTGAGATGCGCGGGTCATGCGCGCCGGCTTGTGCACGGTGAGCGCCCCCTTGGCCGCGTGCAGCCCCGCAGCAGCGCTTCCCCCGGCCGCCCGTTTCCTGGCCCTCCACCTGCTGCACCAGCAAACCCTCTACTTCATTGTGCAGGCCAAGAGCAGGGTGCGAGAGCTGTATCAGCAAACATGTCACCACTTTGTCCAGCAGGGAATGCTCGATACGGACCTGTTCGGGCTGGCTCTTATTTGCGGTAAGTAAACGAAACAAAAAAAAACATTTATTTTAAAGCAAACGAAAAAATGAATCAAATTAAAAGAATTTATAAAATATCTCAACTGTAGGAAATTAACATGAAATTTCAAATATTGTTGAATATTATGTTCTCATGTTAAAAAATTAAATACTGCATCTACTAGTTCTCGAATGAATACAACGTAATGTTACGTTTCTAGGGTTTAAATTAATTTATTTAATCGAATAAAACACTCGGTAACAAACTTAACCGTAATTTAATAATGATTACCATCTAATTTATTTGCAACAATTTATTTTATACACTAAATCTAACCTCGACGATCGCTAATTAGAACTCGACTGACTCCTGAGTCAACCCCGGCCGATTTTATATTCTACGCTGCCTTCTCGTTTGTTCCATCTTCGAAGATGCTGAAAAAGTCGAGTTTGTTCGACCGGCGCGGCGGCCGATGACGCACAATAACGAACCGACTTCTTGACGCCTTCAGTGTGACGTAGTGAGCTGACTGGCGCGCCACAGTAAGGTTTAAAATAATTAAATGATTGAAATAATTAAAGAAAAAGAGTTTGGAAATTTTAATTTCTTTTAAATTCGTATTTTTAACATTTGGTTTATTAAGGAAGCGTGTTCTCCTGCCTTTGACTCAGAGATTCCGAATTCGAATCCCAACATTTTTTATTTTTTTTTTAACAACGAAAAGCGAAGAATGCGATGGGGAAAACCTTCTGCACCATGTGAAAATGAAAAAAAGCTCGAAGAAGTGCCAATGTTTTTTTTGACTAACGTAAGTAAGATTAATCAGCTATTTTTTTTCATTTATTCTTGGTATTTCGATTTACTTTGTTTTAATTTTCTTTTCTTTATTGTTGCTCCAACTGAATTATTCTTTCTTTTTTTTAATATTGTAATAAGAATCTGTGATATATGCAAATTATCGTTTGTGATTAATTCATTACATTACATGATGACGCATATAACCGAGTGCAGCTCTGAGAGCTTTAGCAGAATCGCTGCCAATATCACGCCCGGAACTCTAGAAGCTCCAGATCATGGAAAGCTTGCTTACGCAATTTTCTCCAATCTCCGCGTTCTAAAGATACACTCAAATTTCTCTGGCCCCCGGGAATCATATATATATATACAGGGTCATTCAGAATAAGTGTCCGACCCGTCAACCACAGATAGTACACGAAAAAAAAAAACAAAAAGTCTCTATGCATAAAGGGTCTCGTATCCATACTTTTTAGGATAATAATCATTAAAGATTCAGATATAAATTGATTGACGGGCACTGGTACAGCTGTATTGCGTCACAAGGGGAATAAACCCTCGCGGAGTAGAAGAAAATACTAGCGTTTGCCTTGAAACAAAACTATAAAACGTTTTTGTTTGTGGCTGTATAACATGCAATTCATTCTTTCGAATATCGAACTTGTGTATGCATGCATACGAAATGAATCATAATTTCCATTTTCGACTCAAAGGAGGTTGATTTTTGGAATGTCTCTGATAAATTTATTTCTTTCAAATTCGTACTTGAATACCCTTAGCAAATACGCTCCTTAATAGGCCGGACACTTATTCTGAATCACCCTGTATAAACCAACCGCCTATGAAAGAATTTACTCTAATCTAAATCAATTCAGGCAATGTGTTATATATTAATCATTAACAAATTAGTGGTGTTCTGTATAAGTCTATATCTCTATGAGACCATGTAAGTGTCAACTGCCTGTTTATTAACATAATAAATGTACTCTTTGTTCTGATTACGTTTCATATTACGGCTACCGTAGAAAACCGTAACAATATTTTTATTTGTTCTCTACCAGGTGAAGTTGTCGATGTTTTTTGTTAATTTTTTGTTTTGTTTCTTTTTGGCATAATCTGTTTTATGAAAACTTTATATTTATTCATTTATGATCTTTCAATTTCCTGTCCTACTCCGTTACAACAGAAAAGGAGAAAAAACCCGAAGAATGCGAAGAAAAAGATGAACGAAGTACATCAAGGTTAAGGAAAAAACACTATGAATCCATGGAACACGAAAGATTCATCGAAAAAAAATCATAAAAGCTGTTATTCATTTGTTTTCGTTGATTTAGTCTGGATATTTGGACGACGCTAACGCGACGTCTGTTCTAGTGTCTTCTTTTCCTGTACGAATTATTCGTTCTGACAGTTTTTTTTTTAAATACTTTTATTCATTCCCTGACGGATGAAACCATCGATCGGTATTTTTGTTGATTTTTTTGGTTCCTCTTCTGTTTGAAAAAATTCAACAACAAACAAATGACGGAAGCCAAGAAAGACTAACCGAAAAAATGATGGTAGGTAGTATTTTTTTTTTTTTTTATTGTTTCTCCTTCATTTATTGTTGTTATTTCTAAATTGTTTGTTTCTATTTTCTTTTGTTTATTTTTCCTCCTCCTTCTTTGTCATTTTTAGTTATTCTCTGCCGTGTGAAATCGTCGATATCTTTTTTCTTAATTTTTTGTTATTTTCTCTTTTGTTTATTTTTTCAGGTCTATTTCTCGAAAACTTTATTATTCGTTCAGTTTTCCAACATCTTCCTCTAGGCCTGGCAGATCGTGTTTAGTCCGGCGGGTAGTTGATTGGGGGAATGGGAGCGGGGGCCGTGCCCGCTAAAAACGTATATTAAGGGAAAAAATTATAAGGGACTTTTAGGAGTTACGGAATTAATATTGAAGAATATCATGAAATTCCGGGTGGGTATTATACCCACACGAAATTTCTCGAGTGAGTATGCCCACTATATCCATATTATTCACCGGATCTGTTCTCTGCTAGAAAAGAAAAAAAAAACAACGAAATGCGAAGAACAGTGATTAATTAGTTTTTTGTTTTTTCAATATTCCTTGAGAAAATAGTTTACATTCATTTGTTTTTCGTTCATTCTGTTTTTTTGTACTCCCAAATTTCCAATTTTTTGTTTGTTTCTGTTTTACCGTTTTACTATTCTTTCTAAGAGTTGTTTTTAAAACTTTTGTTCATCTCTGTTGCTTGAATTCGTCGATCGTTTTTTTATCTGTTTATATAATTCTGTATTTTGTTTATCGTTTTTCTGTTCTCTTTTGTTTTTGTTTTATCGTTTCTTGTGTTGTTTTATTTTTATTCAACCATAGTCGTTATAGTCCTTTGGTGATCTCTAAACACCTAATGCTATGGTCAGTTGTTGGTTGTTACAATTTTCTTTTTTTTTCTTTCTTTTTTCGAACACCAAAGCGAATTAGTTCTCGGATTATGAAATATTAAGAGAAGAGTTTCACGAGCTTAAAAAAATGATTTCGACGAGTTGAACGCTATACTTTTTCTACGACAGATGAAGATCTAAATCACTTTCTGATTCAGAAATCATAATAAAGGTCCGATGAGCACTGACATAATGACATTTAATAATGACGCGATGTAGCGACAGCAGGCAACTAGACGGAGCAGAATTTAGTATTGTCTCTAGAGACGAAAGTTATATTATGAGATTTTTCATCACTAAAAATCAAACTTTCGCTGGAAATATTCGGTGACAATAGAATGTCTTTTCATAAAGGGTCGTAGAAAAAGGTACTACTAATCATATAAACCAATAAATCGGTCGAAGCATTGAAGAACTCAGCTGTAATTATGTTTCTCAGTGGCGTTTCAATTCTACGTTTCGTGGGATGACAGTTAATCTTATACAGTGAAATCGTTATGAAATCTAAGGGCCGATCTTACCACGTCTTGATAAATTTAACCATCGGTTAATATCCTTGGAAACTATTGTGCCGACAATGGTTTCCTAGGATATTAACCGACGGTTAAATTTAACAGGAGGTGATAAAATCGGGCCTAAGACGGAAGTGGTTTATTATGGATGTTATATCATTCAATTAACAGGACCGTCCGGCTCAGAGAGGAATGTAAATAAATTAAGTTTATTATAATCGGCTCCCAGAAAAAAATTCCGTTGAAGAAGAACGTCCGTGCAAAAGAACGTCCGCCTTGCAGAGATTTCACTGTATTTTAGTTTCCACCGGCGTACTTTTTAAGAAAACTGAAAGTTAAATATAAGTTACTTACATAAGATGTCATTCAGCATTTGTAACTAATTAAGTTGTCCTAATCATGGCCACTGTGTTATTTTCTAAAGCGTTCATTCAAAAGAGGACATTCGAGTAACATTGAGTGTTCCAAATGAAGAAAAAAAAACCTGTACATATAATTTTTTTTTGTAGCATCACGGGTATAATTATCGACACTTGAATAAATCATTCCCAATCAATACTGTTAATAAATTTATTTAAGCCAATTTTAATTTGGTATATTGTATGTACGATGGGTTCAGGTTATTCATCGTTCTCAGGGAATGCTAATTTAAAGTATGTATAAGTTTTGCCTTGTCACGTTGCAGCTTGATTTTATGACTTCCCACTCATCATAAGTACAAAGAACTATGGATATAAATAGCAGCGATGCGTTTTTATAAAAAAATTATCTGTGATTATTGCGTTGACTGTATAAAATTGATAGAATTTTTAAGGTTCTTCTAGTGAATGCGGAATTTCATAAGAAAAAGTGAATTCGCACTGTTTGAAATTGTTTACAAAATAATTAGGACAATCACTTATAGTAAAAAAGATCGTGGAATCCAAACTGTGGCGTGTTGTAGTAGAGTGTCAATTTTGTACTTAAAAAAGATAATTAAAAAATGGCTTTCCAAAATCGCACGTATGGTTGCCTATGTCCATGGGCATAGCTAGGCTGTCATATAGGAAGGGGAAAAATTAAATCAAATCTTTTAAGAATCTGTCTTGGATCTTCCGTGAGTCTTTCGATGATACTATTTTCAGATTACCCATTCCCTGAATACAAAGATCGTTTAAATCGTAATAATTTCTGTCATAGTACTCGTTTCTAGTTTCAGTACACGTTTCGAGTCGACATAATATAGAAAAAGGTAAAAAGAATTGATTGTGACCAGGGATTTTAGGGTATTATACGTGTTGTATAAGAATTTCACGTTTTTTCGACAACAGTTTGATACTTGTACAAACTGCAAACAATATTTATTATTTAAAATAATGTGTGACACTTTACTGTTGTCCATATTACAATTAAAAACAAGTGAAAAGTTGCGTCTTATAATCCAAAAACTAGGACGATAAATAAATGATTAAATTAATAAAACAATGAATTGAAAATATACTTCATAACAAATAACTAAATTACAAGTAACAAAAGGAGTGCTTTAAGGGAATATTAAATATATTATATATTATATACAAAAGGAGTGCTTTAAGGGAATATTAAATATATTATATATTTAATATTCCCTTAAAGCACTCCTTTTGTTACTTGTAATTTAGTTATTTGTTATGAAGTATATTTTCAATTCATTGTTTTATTAATTTAATCATTTATTTATCGTCCTAGTTTTTGGATTATAAGACGCAACTTTTCACTTGTTTTTAATTGTAATATGGACAACAGTAAAGTGTCACACATTATTTTAAATAATAAATATTGTTTGCAGTTTGTACAAGTATCAAACTGTTGTCGAAAAAACGTGAAATTCTTATACAACACGTATAATACCCTAAAATCCCTGGTCACAATCAATTCTTTTTACCTTTTTCTATATTATGTCGACTCGAAACGTGTACTGAAACTAGAAACGAGTACTATGACAGAAATTATTACGATTTAAACGATCTTTGTATTCAGGGAATGGGTAATCTGAAAATAGTATCATCGAAAGACTCACGGAAGATCCAAGACAGATTCTTAAAAGATTTGATTTAATTTTTCCCCTTCCTATATGACAGCCTAGCTATGCCCATGGACATAGGCAACCATACGTGCGATTTTGGAAAGCCATTTTTTAATTATCTTTTTTAAGTACAAAATTGACACTCTACTACAACACGCCACAGTTTGGATTCCACGATCTTTTTTACTATAAGTGATTGTCCTAATTATTTTGTAAACAATTTCAAACAGTGCGAATTCACTTTTTCTTATGAAATTCCGCATTCACTAGAAGAACCTTAAAAATTCTATCAATTTTATACAGTCAACGCAATAATCACAGATAATTTTTTTATAAAAACGCATCGCTGCTATTTATATCCATAGTTCTTTGTACTTATGATGAGTGGGAAGTCATAAAATCAAGCTGCAACGTGACAAGGCAAAACTTATACATACTTTAAATTAGCATTCCCTGAGAACGATGAATAACCTGAACCCATCGTACATACAATATACCAAATTAAAATTGGCTTAAATAAATTTATTAACAGTATTGATTGGGAATGATTTATTCAAGTGTCGATAATTATACCCGTGATGCTACAAAAAAAAATTATATGTACAGGTTTTTTTTTCTTCATTTGGAACACTCAATGTTACTCGAATGTCCTCTTTTGAATGAACGCTTTAGAAAATAACACAGTGGCCATGATTAGGACAACTTAATTAGTTACAAATGCTGAATGACATCTTATGTAAGTAACTTATATTTAACTTTCAGTTTTCTTAAAAAGTACGCCGGTGGAAACTAAAATACAGTGAAATCTCTGCAAGGCGGACGTTCTTTTGCACGGACGTTCTTCTTCAACGGAATTTTTTTCTGGGAGCCGATTATAATAAACTTAATTTATTTACATTCCTCTCTGAGCCGGACGGTCCTGTTAATTGAATGATATAACATCCATAATAAACCACTTCCGTCTTAGGCCCGATTTTATCACCTCCTGTTAAATTTAACCGTCGGTTAATATCCTAGGAAACCATTGTCGGCACAATAGTTTCCAAGGATATTAACCGATGGTTAAATTTATCAAGACGTGGTAAGATCGGCCCTTAGATTTCATAACGATTTCACTGTATAAGATTAACTGTCATCCCACGAAACGTAGAATTGAAACGCCACTGAGAAACATAATTACAGCTGAGTTCTTCAATGCTTCGACCGATTTATTGGTTTATATGATTAGTAGTACCTTTTTCTACGACCCTTTATGAAAAGACATTCTATTGTCACCGAATATTTCCAGCGAAAGTTTGATTTTTAGTGATGAAAAATCTCATAATATAACTTTCGTCTCTAGAGACAATACTAAATTCTGCTCCGTCTAGTTGCCTGCTGTCGCTACATCGCGTCATTATTAAATGTCATTATGTCAGTGCTCATCGGACCTTTATTATGATTTCTGAATCAGAAAGTGATTTAGATCTTCATCTGTCGTAGAAAAAGTATAGCGTTCAACTCGTCGAAATCATTTTTTTAAGCTCGTGAAACTCTTCTCTTAATATTTCATAATCCGAGAACTAATTCGCTTTGGTGTTCGAAAAAAGAAAGAAAAAAAAAGAAAATTGTAACAACCAACAACTGACCATAGCATTAGGTGTTTAGAGATCACCAAAGGACTATAACGACTATGGTTGAATAAAAATAAAACAACACAAGAAACGATAAAACAAAAACAAAAGAGAACAGAAAAACGATAAACAAAATACAGAATTATATAAACAGATAAAAAAACGATCGACGAATTCAAGCAACAGAGATGAACAAAAGTTTTAAAAACAACTCTTAGAAAGAATAGTAAAACGGTAAAACAGAAACAAACAAAAAATTGGAAATTTGGGAGTACAAAAAAACAGAATGAACGAAAAACAAATGAATGTAAACTATTTTCTCAAGGAATATTGAAAAAACAAAAAACTAATTAATCACTGTTCTTCGCATTTCGTTGTTTTTTTTTTCTTTTCTAGCAGAGAACAGATCCGGTGAATAATATGGATATAGTGGGCATACTCACTCGAGAAATTTCGTGTGGGTATAATACCCACCCGGAATTTCATGATATTCTTCAATATTAATTCCGTAACTCCTAAAAGTCCCTTATAATTTTTTCCCTTAATATACGTTTTTAGCGGGCACGGCCCCCGCTCCCATTCCCCCAATCAACTACCCGCCGGACTAAACACGATCTGCCAGGCCTAGAGGAAGATGTTGGAAAACTGAACGAATAATAAAGTTTTCGAGAAATAGACCTGAAAAAATAAACAAAAGAGAAAATAACAAAAAATTAAGAAAAAAGATATCGACGATTTCACACGGCAGAGAATAACTAAAAATGACAAAGAAGGAGGAGGAAAAATAAACAAAAGAAAATAGAAACAAACAATTTAGAAATAACAACAATAAATGAAGGAGAAACAATAAAAAAAAAAAAAAATACTACCTACCATCATTTTTTCGGTTAGTCTTTCTTGGCTTCCGTCATTTGTTTGTTGTTGAATTTTTTCAAACAGAAGAGGAACCAAAAAAATCAACAAAAATACCGATCGATGGTTTCATCCGTCAGGGAATGAATAAAAGTATTTAAAAAAAAAAACTGTCAGAACGAATAATTCGTACAGGAAAAGAAGACACTAGAACAGACGTCGCGTTAGCGTCGTCCAAATATCAAGACTAAATCAACGAAAACAAATGAATAACAGCTTTTATGATTTTTTTTTCGATGAATCTTTCGTGTTCCATGGATTCATAGTGTTTTTTCCTTAACCTTGATGTACTTCGTTCATCTTTTTCTTCGCATTCTTCGGGTTTTTTCTCCTTTTCTGTTGTAACGGAGTAGGACAGGAAATTGAAAGATCATAAATGAATAAATATAAAGTTTTCATAAAACAGATTATGCCAAAAAGAAACAAAACAAAAAATTAACAAAAAACATCGACAACTTCACCTGGTAGAGAACAAATAAAAATATTGTTACGGTTTTCTACGGTAGCCGTAATAAGAGACGTAATCAGAACAAAGAGTACATTTATTATGTTAATAAACAGGCAGTTGACACTTACATGGTCTCATAGAGATAGAGACTTATACAGAACACCACTAATTTGTTAATGATTAACATTTTATTTTTGATATTTGGGAACAAAAAGAAATCATTAGGTGATAAATCAGGTGAATATGGACAATGAGACATTAATTCAACATTTTTGTTGGACAAAAAATCAACTGTTTGACGGGCTGAGTGAGAGCTGGCGTTGTCATGATGGAGAATAATTCGTCGATTTCGATTGTTTCTTCTTATTTGATCGATGACTTCCGGCAAACAAATTGTAGTATACCAATCAGCATTCACGGTGTCTCGATCCTCTAAACCCACGGTTGATACATGTCCAGTTAAACCAAAGAAACAAGCAATCATTTGCTTCCCAGCACTGCGTGAACGGACAACTTTTGTTGCTTTTGGTTCATTTTGAAATACCCAAACGGTAGATTGTTGTTGTACTTTCTGGCTCGTACGAATAGATCCAGGTTTCGTTCTCAGTAACGATGCTATAAACTAAATTTGAACAACCTCCATTGAATTTCTTGAGCATTTCTTCGCATCATTTGACACGACCCTGCTTTTGCGCTTCTGTTAAATTGTGTAGGATCCAACGACTGCAAAGCTTTCGTATGTTCAAATGATCATGCAAAATCTGGTGTATTGCTTTCATGTCAATATGTAAGGATGCTTGAATCTCACGGTAAGTCACATGTCGATCTCGCTCAAACATTTCACGCACAACACCTACATTAGTGCCAACCTTCACGAAATTCGTCACCGAGAGAGGTACGTCCACGCTGGAATTCGGCAAACCAATTATAAACACTGCTCCTTGATGGTGCTTCATCTCCAAAAGTCAAATGAAGCCGATCGAGGCATTGTTTCGGCGTTAGACCACATTTGAAATCGTAAAAAATCATGGCACGAAAATTTTCACGCGAGATTTCCATGTTTACACAAAATTACTTTTTTTTCAAATGCTGTACAAACAAAACTAGTTCACTTGGATAGGAACTATCAATAGAATTATAGGCGAAAAATGTTAAATTTTTCAAATATGACAGTTGATAAACGCTAACAATTCTAGACCTAGTAGATTCCAGAAAATTTTCCAGCAGCCCACGTATAAGAAACACATTTCTAATTGTATACGAAAAGTACACCGTATTTTACAACTGCCGAACAAGTTATTTTATATTTTTGTGATTTCTTCTCAAAGAATTCAAGATTTTTGATTCTAAAATGAAAGTATGTTTTATTTCTCGCAGAAGGTACGGTTGTGGGATTAATCAGTATTCAAAATTCTAACCTCGTTCAAGGAAAAAAATAGTTACTACGACAGAGACAGTAAAAGGTTCATTTGATTTTTAAATCAAAGGCAATCCCTTTGCATTAACGCATATGCAGTGCATAGAATTAATTATATTTGACATAATGATTTCAGAGGGCATCATTATAGTATCCGTTAATCTCTTGCATGTATTACTGCTATAAGGTACAGAATGAAAATGGGATATTAAATATATGTATAATAAATCATATGTTGTATATTTAATCGGAAACGTACAGGCATTTCCTATGTAGGTACGGTCGTGCGCAACTAAACTGCACCTCTTGCAAGCAAACTTCACCCTTCACACCTTGTACTTCAAGGCTCACAGGAATGTAGCACTTAAGGTACGCACGACTGTACGTACATTTATCTAATCTCCCCTGTGTGCTCAGATAGTTTAACAACAAGGGGTTGTTTCACGGTGCTGGCATCCCGAATTTTATAATATGACCGTTTTTTTCCCCCTTTTTTTTAATTTTCTTGAAACAGTCGGTTATTGTTATACCATTGTTATTGCTATTCCATTTTATTTTATTTTTTGGCAAATAAAATATTTATTATTATTGTTAGTTAACAAAATGATAGACTGACAGACTTAATTAATTACATTTGTGAGAGAATTTCAAGCAATTTTTTCGTAGGAAAAATATTCTATTCTGTACCTTGTCATTTGTGTGATATACTGTATTTAATTATAATATATTAAAAAACAAGTTTCGGACGTGACTTCGGCGCATGTGTCCAGTTTTATAAAATGAGTCAGACGAGTTTTCCAAATGGCAATTGGTGAAATTGGTTGACGCTTAAAATAATTTCAAATAAATTTCTTTTTAGAGGTTATGCTTATAGTTACATATTTTTTTAACTAAATAAAGTGCTTTAGTTATGTTTATACTTTGGGATATCAGCATATAAAGGTAATTTCAAACATGTATAACTTGGAGTTGACTCATTTGAGTTTAAAGCATTAAAGCACCGAAATACAAAAAAGTATAACACGAGAAGCAACTTTGATTATGCCACTAGTAGTAAAATCTTAATTCGATCAAAGATCAAATTCCTTTGTTGGACTTAAATTGTAAACTAAGGAATTATTCTCAATTTTCATAGTTAAACAAAAAGCATTATTAAAATTTTCCAGTTTTGAAACCACTGGTAATATTTTAAAAAAGAATCTTTTAGTGGCCAAAAAAAAATTACTTAAAATGTTAGAGCTTGTGTTAAGTACATGGTATACTTGTATATTCTCGGAGATCTTCGAAGGAATTTACATCAAATAAATTATTTAGAATGAATTAAAATTAAGTAGACTTGACCTAGAGCGTCTCATCTGTTGAAAATGTATGTCAACGTACAGCAAAACGTGGATATTTTAAAGTTGAAGAATAAACTTCCAAGTCTATTTTTTTGCAAAAAGTGAAATACAGTTAGCTTTTATTCCTGTAGCTGTATTGTACTTCTCAAATGTTCAAATAAAATCTTTCTTGTACTACTGTGAAAAGTTTAGACAACTTAATCATTAAGAAAATATACCTCAACTTCTATGGTTGAATATTGTAAATAAATGTTTTTTAAACCCTAACCGGACAGAATTAAAATAGAAAAAACATTCAGCGTTTCACTATCCATTGAGAGCTTCGTTAGGATTGATAGATTCTTGAGGAGCTATCAAACGATAGTGAAACACTGAGTGCTTTTTTCTTTTATACTTTTGTCCGATTAGAGTTTAAAAACCATTTACTTACTATTGTGATTATTAATTATGTCTCGTTAATGATAAAAACTTGCTTACTGATTTAATAACAGTTTCTATTCCCTTTTTTAGTATTTTAATTTTTTTTTAATATTTGCACTTTTAGATTAGGCTGTATAGAATTGGTTTACCTGAAGCTTTAGATGCCCGTCTGAGACATCCGGTATATTTCTTTTTTTTTATAAAATACTAATTTCATCAGTCAGTGAAACACATCCGTGCTCTATACAAGAAATCACCATTGCATGCATTCCAAAAAAGACCAAAAGCTTATTTGCATTTCCTCAAAAAGCATTCTACCTTCACCGTGATCAAATTGTGTGATAACATTGTTTCTTTGTTGCTAACCACCGGTGTGTTATTAATTAGTCATTATGTTATTAACTGAATATTACTATCTTATTGTAAATGTATTGCGACTGACAATATGAGTGCTGTATCTCACAAAAGTCTGTCTCTTTAATAAATAATACACAAAGATTAATGTACTTGTACAAGGTGGCCCAACGATGCGTATTTCTTCTGTGGGGCCTATAGGAAAAAAATTAGGAAAAAAATCGATAAAGAATTTTATACTAGACAATACGCGGCATATTGTAAAATTATTTTGAAGTATACAGAGTGATCAGAAAAATGGTGGTTCGTAGAAACTAATTTTTTTTAATGGAACGCCCTGTATATTTTTAGATATTTGGATGCGCCGCAATGAGCAGATTACAAAGGTATAAAGATATGTATATTGATTTCATTGAACTACTTTCGTAAAATAAATTTTGTTCTTGAAGAATTCTTCAAAAATTCAGTCAGTTTGAATTTGAATTTCTGATGAGATAACACAGACGAACGAAAATCTAACACGATATTTTTGGGGCTTTGGCTTTGGAAAATGTGAACAAAATTAAGATATCTTTTTGCATTATACCAAGCGATCGATACTTACGAAACATTCGGTATCTTATTTTTTTTAAAAGGTACGGCCTACTTTTTATTTCAGAAATGGATAGCACTTAAATGTAGCTTTATGCTGATATAAGGTTATATACCTTTATTTTTAATAATTTCGTCACTAGAAATTTTCTTTTTACAAGTATTTCAATGGTCTGTTTTTAAATTATTTTTGGTAAAATAAATCCTATCGCGGGGGTATTCAAATTAGAAATCTTTGAAAATAGAATCAATTGATCGAAAAATGACTTCGAATGATTGAATTTAGGTAGGAAAGAAAAAGATATCTTAATTTTGTTAACATTTTCATAAAGGCCAAAGTCCTAAAAATATCGTGTTAGATTTTCGTTCGTCTGTGTTACCTCAGTAATCAGAAATTCATATTCAAACTGACTGAATTTTTACAAAATTCTTCAAGAAAAAAAATTATTTTACGAAAGTTATTCAATGAAATCAATATATCTTTACACCGTTATAATCAGCTCACTCTGGCGCATCCAAATATCTAAAAATATACAGGGTGTTCCATTAAAAAAAAATAAGTTTCCACGAACCACCATTTTCCTGATCACTCTGTTAGTTTAAAATAATTTTACAATATGTCGTGTATTGTCTAGTATAAAATTCTTTATACATTTTTTTCCTATTTTTTTCCCATAAGCCTCACAGAAGAAATACGTATCGTTGGGCCACCATGTACACGTTAATTATTAATCAAGAATAAGTATTTATTATTTATTTATAATAAACATATATTCAAATTAATATAAAATATTAACAAATTTATAATCTTGTGTGCATATTCTGTTCTGTTTTAATTACAATCTTTATATTTTCTGTCGATTTTAGATCAATTAATATTTTCTATGAACTCGGCTCTACTAGACAGTAGTTTCTTAAAAATAAACTTTTCTTTATTTCTGCGTTTAGTTTCTCGTGACATTTTACTTTTTATTTACTGCAAAATTAGTCAAAATATCAATTAGTTTTTTCAAGGTGTTTTTTCTTACTTCAAAGTTATGAATGTAGTAGCGCTTTCGATGCACTTTGTGCACTGAATGTATCTTTATCTCGTTTTAACCTCATGGGATAAAATGAGATGAAAATACAGAGTGCACATAGTGCGCTCCAGCCGAAAAATTTCTAACGATTTATATTTTTTAAGAAAACTGAATTAATTTTTATTGCCTTGAGAACTATTTCGGTTACCGATTGCAAAAGCTTTCACTTAGTGCTTGCCTTAGATTATATTATTCGCACAAAGAATAAAGAGTGACGGACCGAAAACACTTTCTTGAGGCATTCCCATACTGATTCCCATGTAAATTTTGTTTCTCTCGCGCCAATATTCAGAAAATAAAATGCATTGGAACAATCAAACCATTGCTCTTGATTGTATTTAATCAAAAATATTTGTTAAATTTGGTTTTTTGGTTGATTCAAGAAAAAAAATGCATTGGATCAACTAAAAAAGCCAAGTTTAACAAATATTTTTGATTAAATAAAGTCAACAACAAGGGTTTGGTTAATCCATTGCATTTTGAGTTCTGAGTGAATGAGTGATGGAAATTCCAGAAAAATAATTTAATTTAACGCAAGTCTTCGAATATCTGTAATATTATAGCTCAAATCAAGGTGGTCAGCATGTCAAAATCTTTTTTCTTCAAATGTCTTCAAGCTGGACATGGCCATGTTACTTTACATTTATCCATTATTTTTACGTTATTTATAATTAGTAATAAACTGTCTTTGCTTTTTAACTATATTTGTACGTGCTATTTCCTTTTCCTCAATGTTTTCCGCACTTTGTAAAGAAGCTTTTGGTTTTCTTTACTGTTTCGTTCTAGTTTTTCTCCAAATTTTAACAAGCCTTCTTATTTGCATCTCTTACCATACTTTTAACTTTTAGTCGTTGTTGTGTATTCTTTTTCCTTCTTCGGTTTAATTTGTGTTTTATGTTGTCATTTCACCAAGTTCACCATGTGAATAAAATATGGAAAACAAAGTTTTCAATAACTTAGTAAAAATGGAAATGAAAGGCCTAAAAATTGTACTTCCATTTAATTTCAAATATTATACATTCATTTTAGAGTGAAATCTATATCTTAAAATTCCTGTACAGAGTAACAATAGGGTACATGACAATAATATAAAATTTTTAATTAAAGCCCTCTAATCGAGACTATAGTCAATAACACACGCGAAAACACCAAATTTGTACGCTGTTTCTATTTATTATTCTCTTAAATTAATAAATAAAATCGAAAATATTCAAATATAAATCACGTGGTTTCGAAAGGCTTTCCAGTCGTTGTGACGTCAGTGTTTATACATTGTCCTTGACGTTTATGTCGTATGCAGGCCCTTGTCAAATAGTTTGAATGTTTGCTCTTAATATGTGCTGAAAAATATAGTTTTAATTTAAGCAACAATTACGAAGTGAATATTTTAAAGAAATTATTATATTTTTTTACTTTGTTGGTGAGAAATTTGTGGTGGAATCGGGAACTTTTCGCCATTGAGAGTAAGGTTGGTAACACTAAATTTTGTGAAACGCTTATAAATAATTTATTTGGAGTTCTTGCACAGGTATTTTTACATTATAGCACAGCACAATACTGATAGTGTGTTTTCCAATTTATTGTAAAAATTTTTAAGTGTTCGTGTTGATATTCACTTGTTACGATTTGAAAACATATGAACATTGACGTCACACGGTCAGAATGTGCGTTTTGGCGGGAAATTAATCAATTCAAATTTCTTAAATTTTTTATGGTTTTAATATTCATTTATGAAAAAAAAAGAAATATATCTAAATTATCGTATTTTTACCTACTTTCAAATAAAACCTTTAAAAAAAATGTTCATGTACCCTATTATACTGGGTGTCCCGTCACCCCCATATAAGCTTTAGGTAATCTTTTTTGTACGAGCTGATTAAAGTTGGTATCTTTCCACTCAATTATACACATACCAGAATAAAAATGAGAAGCAAAACTTATCTATCATCAATAAAAAGTCATTTAAGCATATCATTATTACTGTCTGCAATGAAGTAGCAGATAGGCAACAATTTCAAATTTGCATTTTCCCTACAGCCTTTTTATTACAAGTATGCAGTTCATGTACGTACAGCATAGTAACAGTGTTGTCATTTTTTTTATTTATTATTTTTTTTTGGAATCTTCAAGTGATACTGGAATATGCTAGCTCAATATTTTATGGGTGTTACGGGACATCCTGTATTTTATTAAAATCTCCTTAACATCCTTCTCAAATTTTCTTCGAAATTTGCTTTTAACTTTCATTGGTAACTTGTACAGATTGGTTCTCTGACGGTTCAATCCCTGATACATTCTTTTTCATCCTTATTTCTTGCGTTTAGGGCGTTTAGTTCCATAGATTTTATTTCTGTGTAAGTTGTCTTGATTCTCGTGTCAGTATGTTGTACTCCAGTAATCTACGACTGTTGTTCTGCATAAAAAATTCATGAATGCGTCTTCTTGAGTAGAAACATTGATCTCATTTATTTTACCTCTTCTACCACTTTTTTAGTTAATTAGGCTATGTACACACTAACGACTTTCTTGTACCATCGGGTGCAAATAAAAGAATTTTGCGTTATTTTAGTTTTGTAAAACTAACTAAAAGTACCACAAGTCCGTTATCCAAAATTAGTAAATCAAAGTCAGACACACAGTAGCGATTAAAATCGTTTACTTTTCTTTGCATCCGACGGCGACGGTAGCTACAGAATATGTGCGCCTCCCTTTAATTTCTTAACATACGAAACGAAATAATTATAATCATTTCATACTTTCAGATTGATTAAGGAAATGTACGATTAAATAATTTTGGTTCTTTCTAATTAGGTTAATTAAAGCATAAAATGGCAGAATAAACAAGAGATTTAGTTTGAAAAACAATAAAACAAAAAACTGTGTGCTTTATAGAAACAATAAAAGCAAGTAAATTACCTTCAGAAAGAAAAGTACCACATTGTTGAAAATAAGATTTACAGATTCCATCAACTTCTACCGTTCTTTTTTATAGTTGCTGCAGATTTCTCCTAATCTAGCATGTCAGATGTAAACAAATACAAATTAATTGTTGACATGACCCATTTGCAGTGATCAGTAACGAACTATAAATTAGAAATTTGATGCTTTCCAGTTACCACATGGTGTGAATCTGTGTTCTTTTCACATTCCACATGAACGCATTATATAAGAGAATTCAAATGGTTTTTACGAAATACGTACATACATAAAGAGGCCATTCCCCTGGACCACGATGACCGATCTAATAAAAGAACATAAGCTACAATTCCGGTATTTTGTTACCACACACTCGGATTTTTTTTTTTTTTATAAATCAATTCTCATACATTTTAAAATTCTTTAAAGTATAGATTTTTTTTGGAAAATTTTTGAAACAATAGTTGTGGAATTTTAAAGTGATGTGCTAAAAATTTTCCCGCAAAATTTTCCGTTGTTTATATTGGAAACAATGGCACATCTGGTTGTGGTATGCACTTTTGGTCGAGGTTTTTCAACATTTTTAATAAGTTATGCGTTGGTGTTTTGGGGGCGAGGACGTGGTGAAGCCGTTCTTTACGGTCCCGGGCCGAGGATTGCGTCCGTGAATGGATCCCCGGCCAACAGAAGCGACTTGTTATGTTGAGTGTACCCGCCGGCAAGGAATGTTGCAGCGCCGGACAGCATTCCATACCGCCCTCCCCTGGCCCCCCTAAGCACGTTGGTGCTATTGCAACATCGCTCTGATAACATCTACACTAATCAACTCCAATTACAGACGGACAAATTAATATCGAAATTATCACAATAGTCGAGGATGATGGCCGAGGTTATGCTCGACGAAAGTATTTCAAAGATCCTTTGATAAACTCCAAGTAAACCAAAAAATCAGTAATAAATATGTTTTAAATTCCAAACTTAAACAATTTTTATGAATACTTGAAAAGCGATTCTGTTCGTGAATAATTTATTCGAAAACCATTCGTTCCGATGAAAATATATTTGAAAATTGTTCTCATATAAGTACTTTTGCAACAGTTTCACCGAAATTTGAATGTGTACTTACTTTTGTCTACTTAATGCAAGTGCCTCAAAAGTTTTGGCTGTTACTTAAATTACAGTCGCAACCAAATTTTTCAAACAAATATTATCGTATTTCAAGCTGTCAGTATTTCAACATACGGACGAATATTGATTTAACCCAATTATGGTTTATGATTTGAAAAAAATGATATTCTTCTCCTACCTCATAGTAAAGTCGATTTCAAGATTTTAAATGGATATACATTTGCTCAATACGATAAATTTTATGTACAGGGTTAATCAATTTCGCTGTCGTATGAAATATCCACGAAACGAAGGAGGAATTTTCTTATATTGATTTTACACAAGGAAAAAATATTCTTTACAAAAAATTGTACTTCTCAAGAAGCTTCAGAAGAACGTCCGAATTTAAATTTTAAACTGCAGTCTGTATCTGTTTATAAAATAATAAAATTTCTTAATTTCTTGTCACAAAAACAAAAGTAAAGTTTCTATTATTGATTTACGCAGAAAATGTATTCCTTGGGAAATATTCTTTAATATTAAAAAAAAGTTTGCATTGATATTAAAAAAGAGTTTTACTTGTCATCACTAGATGCACTGTATTTTTGAAAAAAGAAAAAGAAAATTAAATATAGATTTAAAGACGACAGTGTCTACTATGATTTCGACTTAAAAAAAATATGTGACTTTACGTTTTAACTTAAAAATTTAATTGAAATTATCTTGTCCAATGAAAATTATTATAAAATATATAATTATTTTGTTGCTGATACTTGAAAAGATTGACATTTATGTCGACCTTTCGCCGTGTGTTTGAACCTTTTTTCAGGAAAATTTATAAATTTATAGTTTTTCTCCTTCTATTCTTATAAATAACAAAGAACCCTGTAAAACCTTCCAAAATGGTTCATTCTGTACATCCATGATATATAGGTATATCATGAGCAAGAGTTATACTAAAAGAAAAAATATCGTTTAGCGAATGCTAAGTGCCCAGAAAATAATTACAAAATAATTACAGAAACAAAAGTCACTAAACGTACAGTTGATGCAATACGAAGCTGAATTTTGATACAACTCTCCCCTGAAAGGAGTTTTTTTCAGTCTTTATTGACCACGATTGATTAAAGTTAAAATGGTAACTTTTAATGAACATTTATTTGAAAGTAATAATATATTAGATTAGATTAGATCGCTCAAAATTTCTATTTTCTTGTATTTTGTACAACTGTTTGTGCACAGCGCAAAAACGCAATCGTATTTTATCTACAACTTTATTTAAAATTTGCTTTGCCTTGAAATGTAATGTGTCCATATATTTTGCATTGCAAATGGTTTTCCTATTTGGTCAAGAGATGGCGCTTTAATAATCCCTATTAAGATTTTCATGTTTCAAATTAATTCCGATAAAAAATGTCGAAGATGGTATAGAAATAAAAATAACTACAATAAACAAACAAATTACTATGAAATAAATAACTTTCAGTTTTGGTCCAGAGATGGCACTCTAAATATTCCTTCCCCATGACATTTTTATTTTAGATTTTCAATTTAGTTTTGAAATTAAAGATAGAAGGAGGAACGTGAAAGAAGTGCTGTTACGAGGAACTTCAATTAAAATTGTTTTGTCATCTGGTCAAGAGATGGCGCGTTGAATAACTGCTGTTATGCCTGGATTTTTTTTGCAATTTATTTTGCTAAAAAAATTCCCCCATTTGAAATTAGTGCTATAAGTTAAAAATTAAAATTAATTAGCTTTCATTTTTAATCAAGAGATGGCGCTCTAAATAATCCCCATCACACGTTGTTGCACAGTTAGAAGAAGGCCAAGAGAACATGGCATGAAAATCACAGGAATGCAATCACAGAAAATTCGATCAAACAGTTTCCAATTTGGAACAACAGATGGTGCTTCGAGCTAACGACTTACGAGCGTGGATTTTATATTTTCGTTTAAAAAAATGTTCGATAACAAAAGAAGACTGTCAATTTTTGTGTATACTACTGACTTTATCTTTGTAAAGGACACTGAAATCTTTTTTCTATTTCTTTATAGTTAAATACAACTTCATAAGAGATATCGAAATCGGTTCACCCTGTTTGTACACATTTCTAACAATATTATCCTTTTAACTCAAGCTGAAATGCATAACAACGAATACTTCAACAATTGTTGTTAAGGGTATAAGCTCTTTTAAGCTTAAAGATAAATTGAAGCTTTAAAACAAATCAATTTGATTTTGAATAGAAATTATGCTTACGACTATTTCAACGTAACATAATTTTCGTAGCACATTCGAAGGAATAAAGTGTGAAAAGTCGTTTCTTGGAGTTTTTTACGGTTCATTTGAAAAAACTTAAAAAAAGAAGGACGATTATTATTTAATTTGAAAAAATCCAGTTTTATAAATCATGCGAAATACGTAATTTCTCAGAAAATTTATAACGTGCGACTATTTTGAATATC
Organism: Prosopocoilus inquinatus; assembly: GCA_036172665.1. NCBI lineage: Eukaryota > Metazoa > Arthropoda > Insecta > Coleoptera > Lucanidae > Prosopocoilus > Prosopocoilus inquinatus. The sequence goes on from CM069870.1 coordinate 53,352,742, forward strand.
TTTAAAAAAACTTCATTTATCTCTCTTATCTTCAATTTTTATTTAATATTTTTCTAAAAAAAATGTGATTCAGACCGCTCTTAAAATATCTTTTAATTGCCATTGATAATAAATTATTTCTTGCGATCATGGCTTCATAGTCTATATCTCAACTACGCGACGTTCATTTGTTTTTCTGTAAACATCAACAAAAACTTTGAATTAATCTGTTCATGTTTTGTATTAAACATTTTTTTCTAAGATAAAAAATAAAAAAAGTTAAAAGGGGTCGAATTTCTCGCATAGTCATCATGTACGTACTAAACCATGAATGCTGAACTTCAAATATATTTCAATATGGTAGAGTTGGTTTGGAAAAGAATCAAAAAATTCAATGCTTGTGAATGAAAAACTTAATATATTAAGCTGAAGAAGAAATGAATTTGATTTAGTCTGTATAAGTTTTATAATAAACATTTCTGTCTAAATTCAAAAATAAAAACGTTAAAGGGGGTGGGATTTTTCGCGTAGTCACCCTGTACGTTTCTAAACAATAATTTCAGAAAATGTAGATATTAGTAAATCAAATATTAAATATTCCGGAAGATACATATATTCGACTTTGTTTCGTTATTTTAACTAAGTTTCTATTTCTTTTTTGACGTTGTGTTGTATTGTTTATTTAAACGATTTGCTTACATATTATACAAGCTTAAAAGACAATTCAGGTGATAAGTTTCATTAATTTTTTCAGAACACATTCTTACTTTAAAAAAATTCAAAAATTTAAAGGAAATTACTAGCAATTAATTCCAAAACACAAGTTTCTTTTACAAAAAAAAATATTTTAGTACTAGAAACACAAAACAGAACAACATTATCTCTGAAAAAAACAAAGATAGTCTATCTAAACGTAGTCTACCTAAACATTTTCATTTTGTGGGCATTTCTAATTCATTACAATCATCATATAATCACTTCTTTATATTTTTGAGCAAGCATTATAAAAAAGATAAAAATAAATAATTTTGAAAATGAAAACATTATTTTGAGAAATGCATCGCCACAAACAAATGGTGATTTTTCTATACGTAGCGTTTTAAACTTTTCATTGAAATGAAATCGATTTTTTTTTTAATTTTTGATGCCCATCGTACTTATATCTCTGCATGTAACTCTAATTCGTTCCTGTCAGTTGAAACACGTAAAAGGCAAGTTCGCTGAGAAAAATAAATTATACCCAACTATAATTCGCATAAAAGTAACACATTTTGGCATATGTTATAATGACATGAAATTAATTTATCTAATTTTACTTAATTTACTTAATTTTCTTCTTTCTTTCTTAATTCTACTTGATTGTAAATAAAAAAAAAAACAGATATTATGTGTATTACTGTTTAAAATTGTTTCTAACTTTTCAGTACTAATTCTGTCGGGGTAATAATTTATCATTTATTTAAACATTACAGTTTAATGAATATTTTATTGTTTTACATGAATCAAGGCCTACTGTAATTCGCTTAAAAGTAACAAATAGATTAATTTGCTTATAGCTCGGCCATTTTCGAAGATAATACCAACATAATATATATTTTTGAAAAGCTTGAAAATTACTCTTTTTAACGATGTCAAAGCCAACTATGACTTCTATTTAAAAAAAAGTTTGGTTTCGTATCTCGACTATTATGAACTTCTCATGTAATTTAATTAAGAAACCATGATTTACGTTAAAAATCGAATAAAAAGTGTAGTTATCATTTTTTAATGTCTTTAAAACTAAAAAAGTTATTTGCATTTGAAGATTTGGTGAAATTTTCGTATTTCGACTGTACCACGAAAACAGTAAGAAACAGCAAATTTTTGATTTAACTATTGAAATGGGCTAAAGTTGACCCAATATTGCGTGCTTAGTTTTTTTATATTTCCATTATTAACGGAGTTGCCTATAGAATACCATCAAAAATGGGACACCCTGTACAAGTAGTTTTAATTAATTTTTTTGTATTTTTAATCCGCAAATAAATTTTAAGTCCTTAATTAATTTATTTCCTAAATCTTTTTATACAGTAAATAAACTTAGATCATGAAAATTGAAATTAACTTATCCCTTGTAACCGGTTTATTTTTTCACTTTTTTTAATTTAATGTTTTCCAATTTAGTAAAATAAAATTAATATTTTTCATTTTACTTAGGTATTTTTTGTCACTTGATTTTATTTATTTATGTTTTTATTTTATTTACAATGCATGATGTTCTCTGTTACTGCTCAATATTTATGAATTTCCAGTATTAATTGTTATTATTTTGTATTTCTTGATTATTCAAATTTGACGTAATTTTTTTCTGGCCGCTGTATTAATTTTATTATTATATTGAGAGTAAATTTTAATTTGAATTAAAATGATAATAGTGAAAATTTTTCCCCCTGTCATCCAGTTATAGGTGAGGTGTACCTATATGAGTCAATAGATTTTTTTACTTTTTCTAATTTCGGTCTATTTCTCGAAGCTTCAATTAAATACATAATTAACATTAATTAATCAAGGAGTTACTTTTATTTTTCCAACCAATCATTTTTTGTCGTGACATTTACAACCAAAACATGCTTTAAAAAGTTGTTTTTTTTTTATCTGGTTGAATAAAACCCATAGGGGTCCGATCTTTTCCAAACACGATTGTAAAAAAATCACAACACATTGTTTTTCATAGCGTTTGAATTTTTATTCATTGCGATTTTCAATTAATAATTTATTGGATTTTTTATATCTTTTTTTTTTCTACTTACGTGTATGTGTAAGCTTTCTTAGAACGTGCATTTTGGTTGGAGGCCACATTCCCTAATTGAACCTATCTCTTTTACATCTGCGGGCAACGTTTTCATTACTTCCATAATCATTGCTCCAGTGTTTTCTATAATTTCTTTTATTCTGTCCCTCTTTTTTCTATGACTCTTCCTTTTTCTCTACCGTCTTACTTCAATTATTTTTTAAGCTAGCCCAGCTGCTTTCATTCTCGTCATCATCACTGTCGGATATTGTTAGGAAATATTCGTTCTTGTTCTAGGATTGTTTAGTTCTGTATTCTGTCACCAGTCTCCTTATCAATTTTATTTCATCCGAAAACTTTCATTCGGTATAAATATTTTATTTTTATGATATTTTATAATACACATGGTGTCCCATGGCCACAACGTAATTTAACAATTCCACGTACGTGAGAAAAAATTCAAACTACCCTAAGCAAGAAACTTCATAATAAAGTATGATTCGAAAACAATCCGTTTCTTAAATATAGGGTGTTTTATAGACTTAACAAGTTTGGATTATTATTTATAGGCTCACGTGAATTACTTCAGGCAAATACTACAATACAAAATTGTAAAAACAAACATAGAACCATTAAACATCCTGTATTTCTGAAACGGATTGCTTTACAACGAAACTTTATAATGCGATAAAGTAGTATCATAACTTTTTTTTTTAATTTGGCGTCGAAGTTGGCGGTGTTTAATGTGAACGCAACACATTTTCTGAAACATCTGATATCTGTCATTTGCTTTGAGTGTTGAAATAAAAATTGTTTTTTTCGAATAAAATGGCGTTTTCGTAGCAACAGAAAATTTTTATGATGCAGTCATGAGGCAGTTCTTTTGAAGAATTCTGTCAACACCTTCTCGATTCATTATTAACATCGAACTCAAAAGCAGGGTTAGAAGTGCCGTAGTGGTAAGCTTAAATGTCAAATTGATAACTATTATTTTAATGATGGTTCACAATCAAACTTTTATAACCAACTTCCAGATTTAAAAAAACAATTTTTATTACCATAAAACGAGCACAAATACATAATTTGCTTTACTGTTTTACGCTGTTGTACATCGTAAAACTTGTTAAATCTTTTTCGAGTATCATTTTATATGATAATGTAAAACAGGTTTAAGAGTTTTTTTTTGCCTAGTTTTATTTGTCAAGTACAGGGCACGTGGTGATATTACATCATGGGACACCCTGTATTTTCATATACGTTTAAAGTTATACATTTTGTTTCTAATGCCGACTATACTTGGTATAATTATTGCCATCATATTCGATAACATCCTGTATATATCATGAAACATTTCCTCGATTCTAATGTGAAAAACTAGTAACTAAATTTAGTGTGGCCGCAGTTCCCAAACGTTTGTACTTATTACTGGCTAACTATCAGGCACGTAGTAATGCAATCAGTTATGAACACCCTGTATTATTATTCGCTAACTATACAGTACGGTCAAAAATGTTTAACTCCCACGCGATCAAGTTAGCCATCTTTCAAGGAAAATTTGTTTTCGGTAGCTTGACAACACTGTAAGATATTTTCTTGTCACTAAAAAAAAGCAACTAACATGAACATAGGCATGTATGGGTGGTTCGTGCGTTTATAAATCACAAATTTTGTTTGTTTTTATAAAAATGTTTCTTTCTTGAATCTCAGTCATATATTGTTTTTATAGTTTGTTACATTAACGTTTTCGACAAACAATTTTTGTCATCTTCAGATGCTCTGTTTACAAAGTTTGGAGTCTCGTCGACATTAAAACGATTGAGTTGGTCAGGCTGTGGACGTATACATTGTTTTAATAAATTATACATAAATGTGTCAAGGTATAATATTATTTCAAGAATAAATAATAAAGAAATAAAAGAAACCATTTAAGTTTTGACTTAAGTGTTATATACATACAGATTTTTTTAATTGATGCTTGTTGAATATTTTTATTACATTTCTTAAATGAATGTCTCAGTAATTTATTTAAATCCGTGTGAGTGGAACTATTCGTAAACTTTCAGTATTTATTATTTTTCGTTTTAATAAAATTTATTCCAATAAAACAATTGTGCTAAAGATTAATTAATTAACAGCGACCTAAATACATAAGTACATAACATTGTATACCGCATTAATTCCGTAAAAATAATTACAAATTAATTCAGAATAATATAACAAACATTAAACAAAAACTGGACACGAAGAATTAATTAACGTATCGTAATAATGGTAATGTGATACAGTTTATAAATAAGTTATTATAAACGTTTGAAACATTGCTGTCGGCGTTTAAATGTACTTCATTTTTTTTTAATGAATATAAAATATAAACATATTGTTTTATGACTTTAATTATTGTTTACTGATCATTTTTATTTTTAAGTTCTTTGTACGCATTATTTTAAAAATGAATCGTTTAATTATAATGATTATTAACTTACACCGACTTGAACAGGTTGTTCAAGTGAGAATACCAAATTGGACGACGACTTAAGGCCCGTGTGACACCACGCAAGATTTGACATAGAAAATCTTGTACAAAGTGAGAGAGACGAATACTATAAGAGATTGGTTAACTCCGTACTCCTCTGATACTTTGTGCAAGATTTTGTATTAAATGTTTTGTGATGACACACGGGTCTTACAGAAAATCAAAAAAGAGGTGACAGGATGAAATTGCCAAAATATTTTTATTCTGTAAACTATGTGTAAGTGGTATTTATTAAAAAATAAAAAAATATTATGTAAGAGATCTTATTAAGAAGAGAGTACTCAGCAGCTAAGACTTTTTCTTCAGCTTTTCTCCTTTAAGCAAGATCTCATTTATTCTAATAGAAATTGCATGAAGACGATTGGAATTCGCAATGGAAAATAATCACCGTTTAAACTATTTATAGACTAAATAATTAAAGGTGTTTTTTTTTCTGCATTGTCGTCACCGTCACATAAATTATGTCGAATACGCAGTCGCATCCAGTTTTTATGGCGGCCATTATTCACAGAATTGATAACTATCATGGCTTATAATTTGTTTATTGCGCACATATATGTAGCAGGTTTTTTCTGTTCTTTTTGCGCGGCCTTAATTACCGTCTTAATTAAATTATATGCATAGAATTCCGTCGCAACGTCAACAAAATAATGTGCAATTATTCTGCTCATTAAATAGAGTTGTTATAGAGTTACAGTGGGAGAATAGTGCTACCATCTCTATAAAAAAATAAATAAATAAATAAATATGAAATAAAATACATGAAACTATGACTTGTAAAGGAAACTATTAGTAGAAGTCGACAAATTGAAATTACAGGAAACAAGAAAAAGTAGGAGTAATTTATTTTATCGACTACAGATAATTAAGAATTGGTGAAAGACCCAAAGAGTAAAGGCAAAATAATTATTATTTATCAAAATAAAAAAAAAAAACAGTTGTTTAAATTCATCAAGTACCCTCTGAATTTTCTGTAACATTGTAAAGCAGGCTGTGTTCAGAAAGCGCACTCTAGGATCACTCTCGGCGAATATTACAGTCTCTCTCACATAAATAAGGCTTTACATTTTATGTCTCTTTTAAGACTAATAAAAACTAAATCAAGGTTATACGTGGGTTGCTGGAAAATTTTTTGGTATCTAGTAGGTCCAGAATTGTTATTTTGTTTGAAAAATTTGACGTTTTTCACCTATTATTCTATAGACAATTCCTATCCAAATGAACTAGTTTTGTTTGTACAGCATTTGAGAAAAAGTAGTTTAAGTAAACATGGAAATCTCGCGTGAAAATGTTCGTGCCATGATTTTTTACTATTTCAAATGTGGTTTACCGCCGAAACAATGCCTCGATCGGCTTCATTTGGCTTTTGGAGATGAATCACCATCAAAGAGCAGTGTCTATAATTGGTTTGCCGAATTCCAGCGTGGACGTACCTCTCTCAGTGACGAATTTCGTGAAGGTCGTCCATCAACATCTGTTGTTGCCACTAATGTAGATGCTGTGCGTGAAATGCTTGAGAGAGATCGACATGTGACATACCGTGAGATTCAAGCATCCTTACGCATTGACATGAAAACAATACACCAGATTATGCATGATAATTTGAACGTACGAAAGCTTTGCAGTCGTTGGATCTCACACAATTTAACAGAAGCGCAAAAGCAGGGTCGTGTCAAATGGTGCGAAGAAATGCTCAAGAAATTCAATGGAGGTCGTTCAAATTTAGTTTATAACATCGTTACTGGTGACGAAACGTGGATCTATTCGTACGAGCCAGAAAATAAACAACAATCTACCCTTTGGGTATTTCAAAATGAACCAAAACCAACAAAAGTTGTCCGTTCACGCAGTGCTGCGAAGCAAATGATTGCTTGTTTCTTTAGTTTAACTGGACATGTAGCAACCGTGGCTTTAGAGGATCGAAACACCGTGAATGCTGATTGGTATACTACAATTTGTTTGCCGGAAGTCATCGATCAAATAAGAAGAAACAATCGAAATCGACGAATTATTCTCCATCATGACAACGCCAGCTCTCACTCAGCCCGTCAAACAGTTGATTTTTTTGTCCAACAAAAATGTTGAATTAATGACTCCTTGTCCGCATTCACCTGATTTATCACCTAATGATTTCCTTTTGTTCCCAAATATCAAAAATAAAATGCGTGGTGAGCGATTTTGTGGAAAACGTGCTTTAGAAATTGGTTCGAGCGTATGCAAAAGTGTATTGACGTCAAAGGCGAATACTTCTAAAAACAATGATACCGTATACCAAATTTTATATGCGTTTTTTCATACCGTTTCCAGGAACTTTTCCAGCAGCCCACGTAGCAATAACACATTTTCTTCACCCTGCTTAAAAGTGAGATGTGAAAAGGCCTCCCGTTGTCACGGAAGTGATGTAAACATAAGACTCCTTGAAACAGATGCAAAAAAAAACGCAAAATATATTAAACATCGCGAGTGAGAAAAGTGTGATCACCCACCCAAAGTGGTCTTTTATTAAGAAATATTGCTCTAGGTTATGTGAGTACACTTTCAGATCCATCCGTCAAAAGTCAATCGGTTTAGGAAATCAATCATTTTCTTCTCCCATCAAAGAAAAAAATACGTTGGTGAATTTTCCAAGCGAACCGATTTTTGTAACGAAACACTGCGTAATGGGCGAGACAAAAAAAGAAATATGTATATTGCAGTGTAGACACTTGAATGTCTACACTGCAATATTCATATTTCTTTGCACAAAATTTTTCCTAAAAACTTTCATTATGCTTTGACAGCAAGCATGGCCGCCTTGCATGGGGGACTTATTAGGAGCAAATCCCGCTTCAATTTGTCTATCCTACTGCAATGTCAGGTCAAAAAGCGATAGTAAGATGTCGCTATTTTATATGTTCATCACTCTTACATCGCAATTGCGAATAAATTGGACAAGTCGTTTTTGTTTGCAGTGGAAATGTCGAGCTACATCTCTGCTGAAGAAGCCCCAAGCAGGGCTGAAACAGCTGTCCTGAGGCTGCTCGAGGTTTTCACTGCAATCAAAAACGATTTGCACAAAAATTTTTCCTGATAACATTAACGTATTTGTAAGTACATTCGTAGTCACGAAGTTTATTTGCAAATCACTTCTAACGCTAGATAGTACGTTAAAGTTATGCTATTTTTTAGACAAGTGGTCATAACTTGTTAACCACCCATTATAAAATATTAAAACTTTATATTTTTAGAAATGGCACGATCAGGTTATTTCATAAAGAGTATCATAAACATGGTGTTCCATTCAAAAAAATATAACTTTGGTCAGTAGTAACTTTCTGGAACACCCTGTATTATTGAAAGCAATTTTCAGTTGTAGGCATTTACCCTGGTAATGATATTCCGCAGGTTAACTTTTAGTGCCTTTTTACCCAAGTAGCAATTTATGGTAAAACTCGGGCACAATTTTCTTGCGTGAGAATCGTGTCGACACTTTCTAGAGCACTTCTGCCTCAGTGCAAATTGTGTCCAAAATATTTATGTTTGTGTTTACACATTTCCAACTTATTGTGTCACAAAAATGTACCTGTCTAAATGGTCATATTTCAAACACAAATGTTTAAAATGACTCCAGTTTGTGTTGGCTTGGATTATTTAAATATATCTGGGCACAAGTGGGTCGACACTAAATAGACTCAGTTTGTCTGATTTGTTTCTTGACACGATGTTTATATTTTGTTGTTGAAATGAGTTGAGTAGACACAGTAATTTCTGTATGGGTACATTTTGAACATAGAGTTTCTTTATTGTTTCGATGATGTTTTGTACGGGCACATACAGATCCGTACGGAAACATTTTACACACATAATTTCCATTTTGTTTCTAGAAATGTAAATCTAGTCAAAGTGTTTGTGTACATAATTCTCGTACGACAAATGTGGTACAGTACAAAACATGTAAACAAATTTCAAATGCGCTAAAAGTGAGGTTACGAAATACGAATGTGTTGTGTTCGAATCTCGACTATTTCAGCTACCACAGGCGCATTTCAGACATACATTTTCTGATATGTGTCCACTGCTAAATAAAGACGCGTTTTGGATGCCTAAACGCAGGTTTCTTACAAGTTACCGAATTGTGTCTGTGTGACGGTTTACTCATATTGGAGCGAATTTTTGGTAACATCACGTCTACATTTGGATAGATAAATCTAAATTGTTTCTTCCGTTTTCACATGTGTCAATGTAGACAATTTGTAGGCAAATTTTTTTCACATTGCGGTAAAATATTTCTTTTTGGACGCCATACATAATACGCCATGTTTCAACAAGCACTTCGACATGAAAGCAAAAAAATCTGGTTTTTCGATTATTATTTCAAACTTGGACTTTCGACACTATTTAGGACAACATTTTAGTAAACATAATGCCCTGAATAATAAAATATCATCGGTATTTGAACATGATGATATTTTTTATGGACAAAAATTAAAAAATCTAATTACTCAGTATTTGTAAGGCGCGTTTAATTTTTAGAGGTATCATGTCAACTATTATCAGTAAACATGGGTTCGCAATAGTACCTACTCGAGTAATGCAGATATGCTGAGGAAAAATCTTGTTTGTTTCAGCCTAAGTAGACGAATATGCATAACATTAAACTTCTTCAATTTTGTCTTCATGATGTATTCAAAATTCAAATAAACATAATTTGTGTCTATTTGGGTTTATTTTGTTACACTACTGGATAGGAAATAATAACTCGGGTAAAATTTAAAACAATATGTGCCGACTTTGTGACTATAATTAGATCAGAACAATGGAAACATTTTGGAAACAATGTGATCACACACCAGATACATACAAGTTTACATTTAGACACATAATCGAAACATATTTTTATCAAGTTCGGCACAAGAAAGATACATTGCGGACACATCAATGTTCTATTTTAGGTACACCATGGAAACGAAAAACACTATCCAGACACATTTCAGAAAACTTTTAGGTACACTTTAGACTCACGTTTGGACATATTTTCGATATTATTTAGAACACATTTTGACTGACATTTTGGTTCCATTTCCCACTTACAATGCTCCGAAAGTCGACAATGTGCCTTAAAAATGTGTCGTGCCCAAATTACAGTGTCGACAAAGCGTTAACATTTCGTCCAAAATGAGCCGGATATTGTTAGTTGGGTAGACAGCTTCATAAATGACCAAATTCAGAACTTTGCCAACCCTTTAGAAGTATTTGTGTCCGTTTCATAAAATTTTCTTACTAAAGTTTTTTGGTACTATTTTCTCGTAACAAGAATTAGTATAATGTAAAACAGCCTCTTTACTTCCACCTTTCAGTTCTCTTTTTCGTTAAATTACGCAGGTAATAGAATTTATACTTGGTATTTTATTGCAAAAGGGTGTGTCTGCGTCGTGGAAATAAAAATAATAAAAGTTAGTTTTAATCCGTTTATAATTAAAATTTGTATGGAATTTAGTCGTAGTAAAAAGAGCAGAGATAGCCCGAGTTATTTGGTAGCATCATAACTCCGAGTCGTCCTATAAAAAATGAAGGCGGCCGCGGGCTAAAAAACGGGGCCAAAAAAACAATGCAGTGCCGCGACTTAAGACAGGTAGCTGCGGCCAGGGGAAACGGGGAAGGGATCATTTGTATACCTGGGGAATGTGCCCGACCCGGTACAGTCGGATGCGCAAGGCGAAGCACCACCATTTCACAGAGAGACGCGCGCGATCCCTACAACCTCCGTACCTGCTGCTTGCCCTAGCTGCTTCTGCTTCTGCTGTTGTAACCACTAACGTCAGTCGCACTTCGTAGAACCTCACAAGGTCAGCGCAAGGTTGTCACGGGGAAATAATGAAAATTCGCCACGCGCAAAAACGAATTTCTTTCCTAAACGCTTATTCGACATTCCTCGCCGGTTTATTGGTAAAAGTGTGTCAAGCGTAAAGTAATTTGTAATTTAATTGCGCAATACTATTCGTTATTCATTGCATATCAAATTAAACAGTACGCTTTTTCTCGCAACGGTCAATGTCTTCGATGACTGTACCCAACTGTGCTAAACCAAAACACAAAAAATAATAACAAATGTAAGAATAGTAACTAGCTCCGTGATCATGATCTCGAAAAAGCTCAGCGAACAAAGATACTAAGGCAAATTGTATCAATTTCACCTGGTAATCATAAGATATGAAATACACAAATCCTTTTTTGGGATTCCCCGCCTATCATTGTGGAAAATTGTTGCGAAATTAAGTTTGCCGGGAGCTCCACAAATATGCTTTGTTCAAAAAACACATTTTTGGCAGGTGCTTTTCTTTTGAAGTAAATCTGTACCATTTAGTCAAATCAAATACAAATTAAATAGTAGCTACAAAAGAAGCACAGTACAGTATATTAAACAGCAAGTTCCATAAAATATGATTTTAGCACACGCCGCCGCGCCGCACAGTGGAACGACTCTATGTATTAAATCGGACATTTGACGAAAATCCAAAATTATAGTTTCAAGATATTAACTCATTATTTTTATTACTGAATATATTTTACGTGTTATGCATAAATATTACAGCAAAGTGATGATTATATATATAAGGAGACGCTTGCAAAGTTATCAATGTCGGCTAATCCACAAATCAACTTGTCTGAGACGGATATGTTCTAGACATTTTCTATTAAAGTTAAATATAAATATGAGTACTTCTTGAGTTATATCTTCTTTATTAGATATTTGTGTATTCAATTAAATCGATAACTGACTTCGAATACTATAATTTAAGTTTTTACTGGTGCTGAATTGACTTAATTCATTTGGTCCCTTAGTTTATTTAAATAGTTTTTCATTACTTAAAAGCCTCGCAGTTCTCCGCTGTTCTAATGATATCCTCTAAAAGTACACTCTCCAAGGATAATTTTGATATATAAATTAACTGCCACTTTCTGCAACTTTTAGTTTAATTTGCGTTTGTGTATCTAAAACATCAATCTCAGTTTATGTCAAGTTTGTACACTTTTTGATTATTTTGCATACCTAGCTAGTAAAATTGTATTTCTTAGTTTTTGATACTAGAATTTTATTAAATTTAATTTTGGAATTAGTATTTATTTTTCTTATATTAACAAGAATAATAAATATAAACGCAGTGTTACAATGAGCAATAAGTTAGTTCTGATTCTATAAGATAATTTAATTACTGCCGAACCTTAATTTACTTTTGGATCGACAAAAAACAAGAAATAAAGTATTTATTTCCTCATCAATTGCTTCTTCAGACTTCTTTGTTCATAGCGCCACCAAGAGGAATTATTCACTAACACATATAATTCTTCAAAAATTATTAAAATCTTAAGATACTACACTTTTTCTTCTTTCTAAACCCAACTCGCGAAGTTTTAAAATTGTCATTTTGTTATCGTTTGTCTCAGAATATCTACTTCTAATAAAAAGTAACAATTGCTACAAGTTTGTTTTAATGATATAAATGGACAGACTTATCAAATTCCAAATAAACTTCAATTTGGGTAACTAGAGCCAAAACGGGTAAAATTTGCTTTAAGACGAATAAAGAACTTCTTTTCGTGAAATCTAGGAGGTCCTGCTCAAACTAATTAAATAATTGCTATGATTAACTGTCAAAACAAAGTACATGAAAACTGTATCATTTTAACTATAAAATAAATAGAGATGTTTTTGTTTTAACATCTGTAAAATCTTTGATTTGGGCTTTATAAATTTGATATAAAACTTTTCTTTCCAAGTTCAAAAATAAAAAAGTTAAAGGAAGTGAAAATTCTCGCATATCGCCCTGTATATCCTTATTATTTATTTTTTGAACAAAGATTACGTAATTTCTTGATATTCTATTGACCCTAAAAATATCGAAAGATAATGTCGATTCAATCACGCATCATATTAAACTCCTTGTTATTTATCTTTAATGTTTAAAGAAAAAAGATATTTTTTTCTCTAAAAATTGTGTTTTTATGCTTTTATAGCAGATACTACAATTCATTAAATGCATATTACTCAACAAATATAATTATACTATTCAATATCCGAGTCACTCCATAAGGCCGTTCCAGTGTGCGCCGCATAGTACTGGTTCAGAATGATATTCAAACGAGACAAAAAGGAAAAACTTGGAAGTATTTGGATTAGACATAAAAAAGCGTAAAAATAACAAATAAATTGAGTAAAATATTTGAGGAAGTTTTATTTGATAAAATTTGTTAAATCTTGTTACTTTACATTTCTTTAGGTAATTTCATTAATCAATCAATCAGATCTAATACATTCAAGCATAGATAGTACAAATACAGAGCAAGTACAACTTTTATTTCAAGTTAAGGTGAATTACAGTAATTCTTTGACGTTGGAGCGTTTTCATAGACACTTTCCAAATAATTTCAACAAAGACTGTCATCAAATTTGTATTCGCAAAAATAGGTGCTTTCTTTCGCTCACAAAATCATGATCCAAACTTGTTTGGATTGAATTATGGTTATTTACAAATTAATTCTCAATCAAAAATTCAAGTCAGGTGTTTTGTTGCAACAACTATGAAATTCAGGTCCAAACTATTCGAAACACGATTCAAACTTTTAAGCGAAAGAAAGCACCTAATAGCCCCTTTTAAAACCGACATCTGACAGTTGCCAAAAGTCATGTTCTTGTAATTGATCGATACCTGTGTAAAAAATATGTCGGCAATTATTAAGCTCATAAATTACAGAAGAGATAACCTAAGATGATCATACGTCCCGATTTTGGCGGCATCTCGCGGAATTTTAAAAATGTTCCACTTTTTGAAGGGCATATACTGTTTGCCAGTTTTCAAATTTGTGTTAAATTTGTGTTGTAGAATGAGTTATAAAATATTTAGGTATTAACTGGTTCATTATTCCAAAAGTCACATCCGATAAATTAAGTTCTTCATTTATTTATTTATTTATATATTAAGTTTTAGTTTTGGATAGGGTATAACGTTCAAAATATTATTTATTTGCATGATGTCAAGATGATTTGGTCCTAGAGTGAAGTTCCACATGCATTTGAATTTATAATTTATTATTTCAAATAGTTTTGCAATGTTTTAATGTTCAACAACTAATACTTTACTCTAATTTCTGTACAAAAATGTCGTCTCCCTTTCTCTCTCTCCCAAAACTAGTTTATTTTATGGCATTTTATTGGTGAGTGCTCTTTAAAAGCACAGTTATTTTGTGGTTTGGGTTGGTTAGGGTTGTCCCGCCTTGCCGAAATTAATATCTGGTCACCTTTTTTGCTTTTTGCTTCATCTTCTGAGTGCTGTTCAAAAACAATATGCTGTGACGTCACTGTTTCAATGCGAAAATGCTTATGTTTCAAAAAATACTAAAATGTTTTGAAATAATTTAGCGCCAAAAAACAGGGTGACTCAGAATAAGTGACTCGTTAGGAGCGTATTCACTAACGTCATGCAAGTGAGGAAATGCAAGAAATATATCTTTCTATCAGAGGCATTTCAAAAATCAACCTCCTTTGAATCTTCAATGAAAGTCATGATTCGTTTTTTACGTATACACACACAAGTCCGAAATTCAAATGAATGAATTACGTATAATTTTTTTCCGCAGAAATCCATATAATAAAAAAACGTTTAACAGTTTCATTTCAAGGTAAATGCTAGTGTTTCGTTCTATTCCACGCGAGTTCATTGCTCTTGTGACGCAATACAGCTGTACTAATGCCCATCAACCAGTTTATATCTGAACTTTCAATGCATTTTATCTCAAAAACTATGGATATTAGAAATCCTATGCATATTTTTTTGTTTTCTTTTTCTATTTACTACATGTGGTTGCGGGTCGGACACTTATTTTGAATCACCCAGTATCTACACTTTAAGCTGTCAAAATACAATTACTAAAAATTAGATCAAATTAGATGTTTAAATGAGTTATGCCGGGTGTAAAGGAATGAAATTGTCAAATCATATTTTTGTCTTACACTGTTAGTTTAGGATAAAAATGAATATCAATCATGCTAAAAATATGTGGATGTCATTGAATAGTAATACCTTCTGTAAAGCCGTAGGTAGCTAGAAACGAATATTGCTGTGACAAATTTGAAAAATGATTTCTATAGCAATGTAATTTCTTTAGCATTCAACATTTTACTATCTTTTTTGTGAACATGGTTGAATCCAAAAATAATAGAAACTTTTCCACTTACTTTGACGAGATGAATACCAGTCGACGCTTGGCACGTCATATTGAGACCACCCTATAAAATAATGATTAGTAATTTATTTCCAAATAATTTTGCCCAATGAAATGCTACTTCTTGTTACTTTTTAAGACTTCCCTCTAATTCTCTGTAAATAGTTGTTACGAATTTAGGATTAGCTTTAAAATTTATTTTATAATTAAAAAAGAATGAGTAGTTGTAAACTTGTAATGTTGTTCCTTTTTATTTTCCCTGGCGATCGCTTAAATGTGCCGGTCTGGTTTGCAAGATTTTTTCGGTCTGGCGACTGTCTATCGAAGTTTCTTCGCCTTCGCCCAGAAAATTCTATCGCGGAAGCAGAAAGATGTCCGCCGAAGTTTGGAGATTCTGTCGCGCCAGGCTCTGGCGCATGTAGCCTCCGTAAAATACCGTTGAATCATCACATTATGTATAAATCATTCCTTATTAATCGTGCTAGGTCGTTAATTTATGTTATTAGGTTGGCTATCATTTTAAAGTAAACAAATTTAACGTCATTATAGGTGCTTTCTTTCGCTTAAAAGTTTGAATCGTGTTTCAAATAGTTTGGACCTGAATTTCGTAGTTGTTGCAACAAAACACCTGACTTGAATTTTTGATTGAGAATTAATTTGTAAATAACCAAAATTCAATACAAACAAGTTTTAAAAATAGAGAGATTCGAAGAAAAGAATGTCTGGTTTTAAATCAAAACATGTTTGGATCACGATTTTGTGAGCGAAAGAAAGCACCTTTAACATACGTCAAAGTGTGACAATTCAAGTAAAATTGATCAAAAGGCGTTGTCAATTATGTAAATTTGGACGTGAATTTACCATAGACTAACTACCTACATATATACTAATACAGGGTGATTTATTAGCTCACCGCCAAACTTAGCCACATGAAGGCTTGAATAATACACATACAGGCTGTTCAGGGAAAACCGCTACAGTAGTTAACTTCTTTATTTGCATTTTTACAAAGCAACTTAGATTGGGAAAGATCTCTCCTGGTCAAGTTTATGGTATCATCAGAAAAACAAATTTTCAAAATTTTCTATTGCTTTCAACTAACTTTCTTAGTTGAAATTTCGCGAGGTAGTTTAAATTAGAAAAGTTTGAGGACATTTCCTGCTGGATTTTATAACATCTGAAAAACAAGAGACTGTCGGGTTTTTCAGATTTGTTTTCAGATTGTTTTCAAGTTTTTTAAATGGAATGTCGTGTTATTTCAAGATGTCAAATTAATTACGTCTGTAAAATATTATTATTTTATAAATAATTTAAGTTTTGTTATTCGCATCGTTACGATAGCCCTTTTGTTCATGAAGGCAATATGATGTGCGTTGAAACAGGAGAATAAGGGAAGTGTTTCCAAACTGTCAAACTTGTGTGAACTATTTTGATTAAAAATTTCTTTGAATTTATTACATGTTAAAAACAATTTATCGAATGTTGAAAGTGAGATATATTAAAATGTCTAAAACCATTATTTATTAAATAATTTATAATATAATAGTCATAACAGACAATGCTCGGTTTCTGAAACGATAAATAACTACACACGTAAAGATAAATTTTTATTGACAGATAACTTTATGAGAAGTATAAAGTGTTTGTGTGGGATTTATTTATTTACGTGTGGAACCGAACCCGGTGCTGCCACCAAATACGTGGGCTGCTGAAAAAGTTTCTGGAAACAGTATGAAAAAACGCATATGAAATTTGGTAAACGGTATCATTGTTTTTCGAAGTATTCGCCTTTGACGTCAATACACTTTTGCAAACGCTCGACCCAATTTCTAAAGCACATTTTCCACTCTAAAGATGGTACCTCAGAAACCAGTGTCCGGAATGTTTCAACCGCTGCTTCAGTCGACGAAAATCGCTCACCACGCTTTTTATTTTTGATATTTGGGAACAAAAAGGAATCATTAGGTGATAAATCAGGTGAATATGGACAATGAGTCAATAATTCAACATTTTTGTTGGACAAAAAATCAACTGTTTGACGGGCTGAGTGAGAGCTGGCGTTGTCACGATGGAGAATAATTCGTCGATTTTGATTGTTTCTTCTTATTTGATCGATGACTTCCGGCAAACAAATTGTAGTATACCAATCAGCATTCACGGTTTTTCGGTCCTCTAAAGCCACGGTTGCTACGT
Organism: Prosopocoilus inquinatus; assembly: GCA_036172665.1. Classification (NCBI taxonomy): domain Eukaryota; kingdom Metazoa; phylum Arthropoda; class Insecta; order Coleoptera; family Lucanidae; genus Prosopocoilus; species Prosopocoilus inquinatus. The sequence goes on from CM069870.1 coordinate 53,370,417, forward strand.
GTCCAGTTAAACCAAAGAAACACAGCAGCATTGCGTGAACGGACAACTTTTGTTGGTTTTGGTTCATTTTGAAATACCCAAACGGCAGATTGTTATTTACTTTCTGGCTCGTACGAATAGATCCACGTTTCGTCACCAGTAACGATGTTATAAACTAAATTTGAACGACCTCCATTGAATTTCTTGAGCATTTCTTCGCACCATTTGATACGACCCTGCTTTTACGCTTCTGTTAAATTGTATGGGATCCAACGACTGCAAAGCTTTCGTACGTTCAAATGATCATGCAAAATCTGGTGTATTGCTTTCATGTCAATGCGTAAGGATGCTTGAATATCACGGTATATCACATGTCGATCTCGCTCAAGCATTTCACGCTCAGCATCTACATTAGTGACAACAACAGATGTTGATGGACGACCTTCACGAAAATCGTCACTGAGAGAGGTACGTCCACGCTGGACTTCAACAAACCAATTATAATTGTTTCATTGTTTCGGCGTTAGACCACATTTGAAATCGTAATAAATCTTGGTACCAAAATTTTCACGCGAGTTTTCCATGTTTACACAAAATTACTTTTTCTCAAATGCTGTACAAACAAAACTAGTTCACTTGGATAGGAACTGTCAATAGAATTATAGGTGAAAAACGTTAATTTTTTCAAATATGACAGTTGATAAACGCTAAGAATTCTAGACCTACTACATTCCTGAAAATTTTCCAGCAGCCCACGTATCAGTCACGTTTTTTATCACGACTCCAATAAAAGCTACCACGATTTTTTAGAGGATGAAGACGATGAAAATTCTATATCTGTGGGAAATTACTAATATTATTATTTTAGGTGAGCAAAGGAAGTATCTCTAGAGATTATCAGTGACCTAAGGAGACGTTAGGTTAATTTGGCGGTCAGTCCAATACGCATTTAAGGGGTTGTTAAAGTTTACACTAACAACGAGCAAAACCTCAAAGGAAGACGCCGGGCGTGTTTTGTTTTCTTTATCTATGGTGGGTGTCCAACGGGGTCTTATGTCATCTACTTATCGAGACCTCAGGAGCGGGAGAGCATTTTAGTGTGTGTAAAGTGTTCCATGGTTTTGTGACTTCGAAACCTACTCGCCGTTGAAGGGGAAGCAGTGTCTAATTGCATGTATTTTTAAAAACTGTAAAGAAACAATTTAACCCCAACAGTATTTCTTAATATGATGTGAACAAAAAGTGGTTCACAATAAATTATGTTTTTCCTTTTAATTTTTGAGGCGAGAGGCTGTAATTTCGTATTTTGCTATAACTTTTAATTTTGAATGACTTATTCTTATGACATTTTTCTGTATCTTATGAAATAAGGGCACTCTTGAATTGCTTCATTTCTTAATTTCCACGTTGTATACCGTTCAAGATAAGTTGCAAATGATTTCCTAATTTGATTTTAATTTGATGCAGAAGAGTTCTGGGCCAATATTTTTTTATAAAAATCGATAATAAAAAATCCCATTTGTAGCACAGTTTCTGAAAGACACATACAGGGATATTCACGGTGAGTGGCCTATTAGATTATATAAGAAACTACACTTTACAGGCCGCTGAAAATTTGTATGTGGTATTAATCAATAACGAACTATTAAAATAATGTAAAATCAGTCCTGGGATACTTCCGGTTGCACCGGAAGTCAATACTACCTTTCTTATTTTAAATGGAACACCCCATATATTATTAAATTTTGGAATTTCCCATTCAGTTTTACATCTTTTGTATTCACATACGTCGTAGCTAACATGAACTGTTTGGACAATATTAATTTTTTTTCTAAAAATCTTGGCGATTACAGTCGTCACAATAAATTGAAATATTTCGAAAACTAAAAAAGATAGAGAATTGTACTTTTCTCTGCTTGAGTACAAAGATGAAATAACACTTTTTTTGGTAAAAGATAAACAGTACACTTTACAAGAAACTTACAGGGGATCCACAGAATTTGACAGTTTTCAACTACCAAAAACTTGATTTTTTTAATATGACCATTAACTTTTTTCTATGGCATCTGATGCAAAATGTAATTTTCTTTCTATTTTGTATAAACTATATAATGATTATCTGTAATGGTTTTCAAGATATTTATGTACAAATTGATTTCTTATTAAATACTGCTACCATAAATACGCCGTTTCTTATTATAGACAGAATGCTTAGCTTGATCTTGCCATAATTTTTGTTCAAAATGCTATTTATTTACTAATAAGAACTTTTATAATGCTGGCGGAGGTGTTTGAAGATCGTTTAATAGTATGCGGTGATCAATGGGTTTGGCTTCCTAGATCACCCGATCTAATTCCAGTAGATTTTTATTTACGGAGTAAATTAAAAAGATAAAATACATAATCCTCCTGTAAATACTAGAAAGAATCTGGATCGAAGGGGCAAAAATGCATTTGAACAGTTAGATGGACAAGAAATTCAAAAATCAAATCTTTATAACGTCAGTACTTAACAAAAAATAAAATATGCATAAATATCTTGAAAACCATTAAAGACAGCGATACAATTGTTTATACAAAAACGAAAGGAAATAATATTTTGCATCCGATGGCATAGAAAAAAGTCAGTAGTTCCATTCAAAAAAATTGAATTATTTATTGTTGAAAACTATCAACTCTTGTGGATTCTCTTTAAGCTCTTTGTAAAGTGTACGGTTTAACTTTTATCATAAAAGTGTTATTCCATCTTTGTGATCAAACAGATTCAATTCTCCATATTTTTTTTTAGTTTTTGAAATATTCCAATTTATTGTGACCATTGTTATCACAAGAATTTTTAGAAAAAATTGAATATCATCAAAGCAATACATTTTAGCCAAGATGTATGTGAATAGAAAAGATGTAAAATTGAAAGGGGAATTCAAAAATATAATAATACCATGCCTTCAATTGAATTCCTCATTAAAGTGGGGTATGATTTCACTATTTTTTTCTCCTAAGATTTGCAACACTGATAGCTGTTCAATTATTTAATTAAACAAATGTCAAATTGACACTTTATATTTTCAATTAATTCAAAATGTTAGAATTACAGCAGAAAATATTTATTGTTGAAAGTTATTTTCAAACCGGTAAAATAGAAAATGGACAGTTAGTTTATTCAATTAATCAGTGTGTACAGAAGTTTCGACAGCAGTTTCCTAATTTTGCTATTACTTATGAATAGCTAGTTAAACATATCCATGCTTGTGTTCTTAAATTTCATGAAACAGGGTCACTTGGTCGCAAAACAGGGAGCGGAGCAGCTAAGAAAAAGACTGCAGCCTGCATTGAAAATGGATCAAATGGAACACTCTCCCAAGAAATCTATTGCGAAACTTTCACAAGAAGTTCAGCTGTCAGTGGGAACATGTCACACTATTCTTAAAAAAGACTTAAAGCTTATCCATATAAGATTCCAGCAGTCCACGAACTCAGACCAGTAGATTTTCACAGAAGAACAGAATATTGTCGGTGGTTTCCTGATAATTTTAACATCGACGACATTCTTGACACGTGTTTCTTTTCCGATGAGGCCTGGTTTCATCTCTCAGAAACTCTCTCATAAACAGAATATGAGAATATGGTCAGCAGAAAATCTCCATGAATTTGTGGAAACTCCATTACATCCATTAAAAATTGGTGTTTGGCTAGCAGTGTCAAGAAGGCGTATCATCGGACCAATATGTTTTAACGACTCAGTAACTGCTGAAAGATACCGAAATGAGTTATTAGAACCTTTTATTAATCAACTACATGATGATGAACTTACAGAAGGGTTTTTTCAGCAAGACAACGCTACTGCCCACACAGCTTATCAAACAATGACTTTCCTGCAGCAGTTTTTCGATAATCGTATTGTGAATTTTCCTGCAAGGTCTCCGGATCTCACAATTATGGATTACTTCATTTATCCGCAAAAAAAAAACACAGTTTTTAGAACTACGCGTCGCACAATCGAAGAACTTCGTGCGGGCATTACAGATGTGTGTGCTAACATAACCCCCGAACACTTAGCAAACGGGTTTGAAAACATGAAACCAGAGTACGCTTATGTATTCAAGCTGAAGGAGAGCACTTTGAGCATCTACCTTAAACTTTAATGTTGTGTTTTTATTTGATGTTATGATCAGTACTGACAGTTAATGACAACTGTTTTCTCTAGAATTGTGTCGCCAACTTCATAAAAAAATCACAGCTTACTTTAATGAGGAATTCAATTGAAGGCACGGTATATGTGGTGTTCTATTTAAAATAGAAAAATTAGTATCGACTTCCGGTAGAACCGGAAGCACGTCATAACTGATTTTATATTATTTGAATAGATCGTCATCGATTACTGCCATATAAAAATTTTCAGCAACCTGTAAGGGGTAGTTTGTAATATATTCTAATAGGTGTGAATATCCCTGTATAATTTTTGTTTCAGATTTGAGTTGATGGATAGATAGCAATAAATTATTGTGAAAATGTACCATATTTCTTAATTTTCCATAATTTGCACCTTTGTTACTTCACCAACGTCGTAAACCTCTTTTAACCAATCAAATGGAATGCGTAACACGTGGACATTAAACTATGTTCATAATTCGGACAATTGTTATTTGTTAACCGCACATTTTTGCTTGCGTAAATTACGCCACAAGGCCGTTGCATTTAAAAAGTTTAAATACCGTTTTATGAAGTAATGGATTCTTTGTGTACCACTTGAAACGAAACTCTTACTTAAATATTTAAGTGGTTAAAAACTACAATGAATACTTTTAACGAGAAGTTCAAAGAGCTGCTTGATTTTAAGATGCGGCGCGGCAGACAATGTTTGCGCTTAAATTTCATCAAGAAGTAGACAAGTGTTTACAAGGGGGATAAAATTATAAGCAAAAGCTTGCACTTGAACTTAAAATTCTAAGAAGAGTCCTTCTAGTAATAAAGAATCTTTTAATCCAGCGACCAATTTATTTTAAATAAATGTAATTACTTAAATTAATATGTGATGTATGTTCGTTTTTTTTTTTATAACCCGTTATCTGTAAAAATCTCAAATTGGTACAAATGGCACGCGAAGGTTAGAAAATCATGGAACTTTGATTAGCGTCAGTTAAACCCTCACTCATTGTCAGTTATTGGCAAATCAGCCTTTAAGTCGCTCGGCCAAAAACTAAAGAAAAAGAACTTCGGTTTATTGTCTTGATATATTAATCTCATAATTTCAAAATTAAAGTTAAAATTGTACAACTGTTGTGATAGTATATCAAGAAAAAAGAAGCTTTCTGCGTATGAAATAAATATCTTTAACCTATGTTTATTTATAACTAAGCTTAGGATAATTATGTATTAAAAAACTTCGAAATATGCACCAAAATCATCAAAAACATTCACTAAAAATTAACTTTTATAGAATAAATAGTGTTAATTTTATATTAACACATCTTTACCTTTTTTTTTTGTTAAAAAACAAAGAAATGCAAAAGCGCACACTTTTCGACCTTCAAAACAAAATTCCAGGGGCCTTATTTGTGGGTCGATCGGGACGAAACTGGGAACGTAGGCGTAAGGCATGGGTATATTTATGATACTAAATTATATCGTGTTCTTCTGATGTTTCTCGTAGCAGAGATAAGTTGCGTGTTGCAAAGAATCGAAGAATTTGAGAATCGACTCGTGGAAGAATGCGCAGTTGTTAGATTGAAAATGCAAACAAGTGCCCATACCCTGATAATCCTCTTATTATTTTCAAGTATTCTGATTTTAGAACACTGATTGTCCAGAATCCAGATTGTCTGATATAAAGTGTCAGTTTGTATTTAGCAACAAGAAAGTGACAAGAAATAATGGCAAATTTGCAACTAAAACAAAAAATGCAGCAAATTGTGCATTAATGCCTTAAAGAACTAAAACATGCATTTATTTATAAACATGTTCAAAATATGTATTTGCATATGAAAATATGCAAATACGTAATTATCCTAAGCCTATTTATAACACATTACCAAGAAATAACCCGGATGTCATGAATTACGTTTAAATATAAAAGGCAGTGCTGCCAATGATTTCGAAGTTTCTCCCTATTCAATTCATTAAAAATCTCTCTAGACGTAATAAATTATTAAACACAGGATAAACGTGAAACAAAAAAATGTTTGCCTCCTTATAATCTGTAAACTGTCAATATTTTGTTTCTATTCCTGAAACACCCTATATAAATACTTGGAGATTCTTTCCAATTTTGATTTCATCTAAGTTGTTTTTAAAATTAAGTTTTCTTAGTTTTCTCTTCCGACAGGAACAGTTAAGGTTTTTAATTTAGCAACGCCGTGATTAAATTCACTCTCACTCTCTTACTCATGAAATTCGCATAAAGCTATATCGTTTTCTTATGTTTATTTTAATCACTGCTTTAGTTAGAGACGACTCTAATCATGAGATGAGAATACGGCCCATTGTTTTGACTGGTCTTAAAACTAAAGTTTCTAGACGTCAGTTAAATATGACATTATCATCATCCAAATGATCATATGAGAGTTTATGTTAGCTATCACTGTACCAGCTTTCAATTACCGCAACTGATTATTGATCTGTCAAAGTTATTAAAACGAAGTGTCAATCGAAAATGTGATCGCTTTTCCTATACCTACAAAATATACTTTTCTCTTTTTGTAATATGATCCCAAACAATGGTCAATTTCCTAGTTCGCATACTTTTCAAATATTTTCCAAATTTGTCAAAATATAACTGTCATACTTGTCAAAGAAGTGAATTGTTCTCAAAAGAGCAGTCAAGTTTTTAAAAGTCATCCTTTATAAAGACTTTATGTATATTTTTTTAAGTTTGAAGATATATTCAGATTCGTAATTTTCATTTGTGTTACTGCTTTCTTTTTAATACTATTCAAAGTGAATCGCGGAAAAAAGAAATATTTCCAAGCATCCTTTAAGGTAGAAAGAGCTTATTTTTTTTTCTTTTTCTAATTTGGTGATGAGTACAAGCATGATGACTGTCTTTTTTAATTCGTATGTATTTCATTTCTTTTAATTACCTGTTAAACATGTGGAAATGAATTATCGGAAAAAAAACAATCAGGATTCTGGAAATCATCCTTTATTTATATACATTATTTTCAATCATTAGCGATTTTCGATTGCGAATCTCTCATCGATATCCTTACCACCAATATTATATACTCGTTATCATGTACTGATTTACGTTCATATATCTTTTTAGTACCAATTATTATTATCATTATTATTACGTTTGGTACCAATTATTTATAGCAAAGTGTGTGTGAGGGGTAGACCAGGGAACAGTTATTACTAGTTCATCTGACCTCACACACTTTAAGCACAAAAATTTTGTTTAGAGTTTTTATATATTGCAATAATTGTATTTATCTTTTATCCTAATAAACTGATTATTATTATTATTATTATTATTGTTTTTTTTCTCTTAATATGAAGATGCGTACCAACATCAATTGTTTTGTGGTTATCGTACTTTATTCTTTCTTTAATTTACTGTCAAAATAATCAATGTGAACTGTCGATACAAATAATAAATATTTCTGAAGCATCCAATATAAGGAGTTTTTTTTCTCTAATTTGTCAATGAGCACAGAGATCAGGTGCTTTCCTAATTGTTATATTTTATATTTGTTTATTAGCTATCAAACATGTCAAAGTAAATCGTCGGTGAAAGAGCACTCATTTTCTGATATGGCCAACTTTATAAATTGTTTCTTTTTAATCTGTTTAATTTGGAGGTTAATGCAAACACCAGCGTTTTAATCTTCTCCACCATTTTTTTTAAATTAACTGTCAAACTAGTGAAAGTAAATGGTAGATAAGAAAGAAAACTTCTGAAATAATCTGAGTAAAAAAGACATTAGATTCTAAAAGAGAGACTTCTTACTGTATACAGTAGATCTCAAATTTCAGGTCTCTAGAAATCCTGAAATTTTGACACAAAGTTATTGTAGAAGAAAAATAAACTATTCGCTCCGCCATCCCTACAAGTGTTGCTACAATTGCTGCTATTAAAGCCGCTCAAGGTAGGGATTAGTCGGTTAATGGTAAATGTAATCAGGTGTCAATTAAGCAGGCAAGAAAAATAAGTGTAACTCATCCGGCCAAGTGTAGCAGAAATAAAAGTATTTTCTAACACCTGACCTTTGAGCTTCTCCCTTTTGGAGTAGTTCTGTTACATTCAGTTTATAAGAACCCAAACTTTGATTAAAAATTTAATTTGGTCATATGGTATCGGATGTAGAATTAAAATTCTTTAAAATGTTTAAATATACCACTCAAACCCGCTTACTATTTAAAATTTTGAAACTCACGGTTCGCACGGGCCACCTGGCGGATGTTCTAAAGTAATTATACTGTCCCTGCCAAAGAAATAGGGCACTTTTTTGACGTAAATTTAATAATGCTAAAAATTTTGCTGAGTGGCTGTAATTATCAACTGGCACTTACGGAAAACAGACAATAATTAATAAGTTCAGTTATTTTAGTTTGAAAAATATTGGCACATGGTAGCCATACAGCTAAGCCAAAAATGGAAAATGAAATTATCTTTAAAAAAGCTAATTTGTTTGTCAAGAAAAGTATCCACCTTTTTTTTGGTGGCGACAGTACCTCAAGAATTAGTATTTTTATGTAAAAGAATTTAAAAAGCGGAATGGATTTTAGACTAACATTGTATGTATGTAAAGTTAAAGAAAAGACAGGAGGTGGAAAAATATCAACACCACAACACGAAAATTAAATAACAGATTTTAGCACACCTTTTGCTGTCCCAACTAACAATATCCGGCTCATTTTGGACGAAATGTCGACACTGTAATTTGGGCACGACACATTTTTAAGGCACATTGTCGACTTTCGGAGCGTTTATAAGTGGGAAACGGAACCAAAATGTCAATCAAAATGTGTTCTAAATAATATCCAAAATATGTTCAAACGTGAGTCTAAAGTATACCTAAAAGTTTTCTGAAATGTGTCTCGATAGTGTCTTTCGTTTCCATGATGTACCTAAAATAGAACATTGATGTGTCCGCAATGTATCTTTCTTGTGCCGAACTTGATCAAAATATGTTTCGATTATGTGTCTAAATGTAAACTTGTATGCATCTGGTGTGTGATCACATTGTTTCCAAAATGTTTCCATTGTTCTGATCTAATTATAGTCACAAAGTCGGCACATATTGTTTTAAATTTTACCCGAGTTATTATTTCCAGTAGTTATTATTTCCAGTAGTGTAACAAAATAAACCCAAATAGACACAAATTATGTTTATTTGAATTTTGAATACATCATGAAGACAAAATTGAAGAAGTTTAATGTTATGCATATTCGTCTACTTAGGCTGAAACAAACAAGATTTTTCCTCAGCATATCTGCATTACTCGAGTAGGTACTATTGCGAACCCATGTTTACTGATAATAGTTGACATGATACCTCTAAAAATTAAACGCGCCTTACAAATACTGAGTAATTAGATTTTTTAATTTTTGTCCATAAAAAATATCATCATGTTCAAATACCGATGATATTTTATTATTCAGGGCATTATGTTTATTAAAATGTTGTCCTAAATAGTGTCGAAATTCCAAGTTTGAAATAATAATCGAAAAACCAGAATTTCTTTTGCTTTCGTGTCGAAGTGCTTGTTGAAACATGGCGTATTATGCGTCCAAAAAGAAATATGTGTCCGCAATATGAAAAAAAAAATGCCTACAAGTTGTCTACACTGACACATGTGAAAACGGAAGAAACAATTTAGATTTATGTATCCAAATGTAGACGTGATGTAGTCAAAAATTCGCTCCAATATGAGTAAACCGTCACACAGACACAATTCGGTAACTTGTAAGACACCTGCGTTTGGTATGCATCCAAAATGCGTCTGTGGTGGCTGAAATAGTCGAGATTCGAACACAACACATTCGTATTTCGTAACCTCACTTTTAGCGCATTTGAAATTTGTTTACATGTTTTGTACTGTACCACATTTGTCGTACGGGCATTATGTACACAAACACTTTGACCAGATTTACAGAACACATTTGTAGAAACAAAATGGAAATTATGTGCGTAAAATGTTTCCGTACGGATCTGTATGTGCCCGTACAACACATCGTAGAAACAATAAAGAAACTCTATGTTCAAAATGTACCCACACAGAAATTATTGTGTCTACTCAACTCATTTCAGCAACAAAATAGAAACATCGTGTCAAGAAACAAATCAGACAAACTGAGTCTATTTAGTGTCGACCCACCTGTGCCCAGATATATTTAAAGAATCCAAGCTAACACAAACTGGAGACATTTTAAACATATGTGTTTGAAATGTGACCATTTAGACACGTACATTTTTTTGACACAATAAGTTGGAAATGTGTAAACACAAAGATAAATATTTTGGACACAATTTGCACTGAGGCAGAAGTGTTATAAAAAGTGTCGACACGATTCACATACAAGAAAATTGTGCCCGACTTTGACCATACATTGCTACTTGGGGTATCTTCCAGATACACACAGTCAGTGTTGTTAAAGATACATTTCTAATAGTATCTAGATACAGATGTTGATACTTTCACAAATATGTATCTAGATGCAGATACAGATACTTTTTCCGGAAAATATCTAGATACAGATACAAAAAAAAAGTATCTGCAGTTTATCAAGATACTTGCAAGTGTAAAATTCAATAACCTATGCAGTAGTGGAGGTACGGTATTATTTGCGATCCAAATCGACTTTTTTTGTGAAAATTGACGAAGTTTTCGTATGAATATGTGAATAATAACTAAAATCTGTGATAATTTTCACTATTTTTTTCAACAGTATGTCTTTGAAATAGAAAATGTATGTTTGTAATTAAGTTGATGAATAAGCTGATAAATAATTACCTGGTTTTGTATGAAACCAAGTCAAGTCAACGTAAAATATAAAGTTATCAACAGAAATGACTCTATTTCCGTATCAGACAAGTTAAATGTCAAATAAATCTAGAATCATTAGTTGCAACCTTGTTGTAGCTAAGAGAGCGTTCCCATAATCAAGAAAAGTTGATAAAATCAACAATACAGTCTTTTCCATTTGATGTTCTCCTTTTGTCAATTATCTTTCCCAATTTTTAAAATAATTTTCAAGTTTCTGTACTATCAAATCGCATTTTAAACAGAACAGTCATTTGACAAACTGGAAAACATAATTAACAAGAGGGGAAAATCAAAAGAAAGAGACTGTAAAATCGGAGGTTGCATTTCCGCCAAGGTCTGCTGTTTTTATGGAAGTTCAAGATGTATCTAAAATGTATCTTAGTATCTCAAATGAATAGATACAATGTAATTGTATCTAAATGCAGATACAGTTACATTTTTTTGTAGTATCTGAGATATGTATCTAGATACTCAAAAAGTATTTAGATACTGTATCTAGATACTCAACAACACTGCACACAGTATAACATTTACATAGAGTTAGTAGTTTTGTTATGGTTTAAATACTTCGCAGACAACTTTTTAGTGGTAACGCGAGGTGTTAAAAGAAAAGTAAAATATCTAAAGAACCTTATTTCTCCATTAAGGAAGAGATCCGCTAAAAGGAGGACAGAAAAATTCTGTCACATCACATAATTTTTCTGACCTCCTGTTAGCGGTTCTCTTCCTTAATGAATTTATTTCGCTAACATTAGTCTTTCCTTTCATTTGTGAACGTCGTTTCTATTTATTTTGTGGCCTTCGAAGTTCCTCAAATAAGTAATGAAGGCCGAAGGATTTTTTATTTTTATAAACTTCATGGTCTGCAAAAACACAATAAAGAAGATCGAAATATCACAATTATTGAGCAGTTGTTTGTATTAGATGATTTATACCAGTGTAAGCATGGTAGGAGAACAAGACGGGTACTTCCCCTTCTTCACAATATTAGTTGCGCGCTAATCACAACAGCCAATGACAACGAAAGTTTTTTTTTATAACTTCTATGAGATCACACTTGTTTGTTAATGGATTCATTCTCGCCGTCGAGTATTAGGGATACTACGAGCTCGCTCTTTTCGGATTTATAAGCACACGTTTGATTTACACTGTCTTTTAGAGCTAAACCATGATTTTTGTTACAGATGGCGAATATCTGTTTGCGGAACCAGACAGTAAACTATCCAAGTACGCGCCAAAAAGTTGGAGATCATCTCATAGTCATGGCCTGGATGCAAACGGACGCCCGGCCTTGGCATTTTACTTTAGAGTGCAGTTTTACGTGGACAGCCCTCTTCTCCTCCGTGATGAAACCACCCGTCACCATTATTACCTGCAGCTGCGGCTCAATGCAGCGTCGGGAGCGGCAGGGGAGCACGCAACGCGTCTCGCTGGCCTGGCTCTACAGGCAGATTTGGGTGACCGTACCGAAAATACGGTTTTTAGACCTGAGGACTATGTACCTCCTGGTATGCGGGAGCCTGCAGCTATTCGAGCCGTCGAAACCGCCCATCGAAATCACAGGAGCGTATCCAAATCCGAAGCGCGCTCGCGTTTTATAGCCGAAGCCTGTCAATTGCAGACCCCCGTCAACGCTCACGTTTTTCGCTTAAGAGCGTCCAAAACAGAGGTTGCCCCCGGTTCGATAATGCTGGCGGTCTGTGCCAGAGGTCTACGCGTCTGCCCCGATAACAATCCACCTTCAACATTCCTCTGGAGTTCCATAGCTAAGCTAAGTTTTGAACGAAAGAAATTCGAAATAAGGACCAACCACGAGAAACTGACTTTGTACACGACCAGTGATGAGAAAAGCAGATTGCTTCTCGCTTTGTGCAAAGCCGCTCACCAATTCAGTATGGCCGTGGCTCCACGGCTGAATGAGGCGAAAAGAGAGGAGGAGGAGCGCCAGCGATGGGATTGCGACCAAAGGGTTTCCGTCATTTCCAGCACGTCTTCAAACACCACGTCCGGAATCGTGAGCGATCGTGTCCATTCTGAAGACGAGCTGGAAATCATGATTACCAGTCCTCCGGCACCCTCTACGGAAAGTCTCGCCCTGGCCCATTTGTTGGACAGTACACCCGCTAGCAGCAGGACGTCTGCTGCCTCCGCTACCGCCGCTCTTGCCACCCTTTCTTTAAAAGATGAAGAACTGGATAGTATTAAACAGGATAATAGCGAAAGTTCTACCAAAACTGCAACAAGTATTAAATGCGCTGGTTCGCAATGCAGTTCATCTTGTAGTACCGTGGTCGTTACGCCGATACAAAGCAGTAAGTACTTCTTGATTTCTAATTTTCATAAATGCAGTCAATCTCTTGTCGATTACAAGTTAATCTTACCTCACTTAAATTATAACTTAAATTGTTTTCTAGCGGTCACGCCTCCTTCGATTTTTTTAAATCACATGGTACATTTCTAATAATGGATTTTGACGGGAAATTTCCATCTCTTTCTGATGGCGTAAGAATTTAGCTATCTTAGATAATAAAAATTTTGAAAAACACCAAAAATTTTTCCATCGCAATAATACGGATATGGTGCGGTATGTTCACCGATAAATATCACATCGACTTATTCTTCATGAGGATAATGCATATTAATGACTACCAACGCGGAAATGCGCACGGTGGCGGATTTATTTGTTCTCCTTATGGCCGCGCGCGGTTCCGCTCTGGTTTGCGCCTGGCTTAAAAGCGTATGCACAGGTTCCTACTATCTGCCGCAGTTAAGGCATCGCAGCTACGCTACTATAGTTCAATTCATGCTCTTGTTATAAAGGACTGTGCAATCATAATTGTGTCGATGTCATCTACAATGTTATTAAACTCCAACATTAAATGGCAATATCCAGTGGCGGCTGACGCATACGAATTTGGGTGGACAGTAACGCAACGCCAACTTCATACAGGCCTGATTCATTAGGTGGTAGAATACCCCGACTTGAAAATTGATTAATCTGTAATGCGGTCCAGCACAGAAATTGAACGTTTTAAGTTATCTTTCCGTTCTTATTAATAAGCGGAGTGCATAGATTTTCATTAGAGTTCTTGTATATTATTATAAAATAAATAAATAATATACAGGAACTCTAATTTTCACAGCTCAATAGCGAAACGCTTGCGTCACAGTTCCCAGAAACTGGAAAATACCCTCAGGTCTGGTATTGCTACACGATGACTCAGGCCTGTTATTGAAGACGGCGTTGGCAGTAGACATACTCCTTAAACGCTAACTTTGTCTAACACACATGAACCACTGTTCAGACATGTATACTAAGTACCATAATGTGAAAATCTATTACGAAACTGAAAAGCCATCTTATGAAGTTTATATTTTTCCTCTCAACTCTAATTAACAACACAACTGCTCATTATCGTTTCCTGTTTTATTATCGTATTGTGTCTTATTATCCAAATTGCTTTTTTTTGAAATTTAACAATTCCTGACAATTTCTAAGCACCTTTACAACAAAGCAGACAGCAAGGATTTTCTTTGCCCAACGGGAATTAAACTTTAAAATTTAAGTGAATATTTTTTTTTAATAAATCATATTTATATACAGGGTGAGACAGAGTATCGTAAATGTTCCAAAACTTTTTTGTATTCCAAATATCGACTGATTTATTTTATAAGAGGCAAAGGAATGTTCCAACGCAGGAATATATTATACACTTAAAAACAAGTAAAAAAACTCAAATGTAATTCGATTTTCATTTGAGTTGTAACGTTTTACCAAAATACCTTACGTAATATTTTTTTCTCAATCGAAGTATTCAGATCAGAAGATTCGCTAGTATACAAATGCAGTTTTTTCTACAAACTTTGAACTTTTCGCAGTAGTGCAATTATTTTCAAGTTTGTATTTAGGTAATGCTGCAGAACAAAGAAATAAAAATATCTAACGAATATTTGAATATAAAATAAAAGTGGCCAATCGATAGGCATAATTCGACGAATAGTGGTGCTTCTACAAAAGGAAGAAAAGAAGAACTCTAGAGAGCATGTGCATAAACAAGCCAGGTACTGCCTTTCAAGTTCTTGGAAGCATATTTGAAAATTTGCTATAAAAATGAAACGGCACATTGTCAGTCACAATTCTTGAATTTTCATTGAATTTTTATTTCAGGTGTTTGACATCACCTAAAAAACTAATAGTTGTGACAGTATAGATTCCTAAAATGTTCAAATATCCTAATCCTTGCAATTCAACTGTAAGAATTAATGTTCAAATTTCGTAAAAAAAACTGCATTTGTGTACTGGGGAATCTTCTGATCTGAACACTTCAATTGAGAAAAAAAGAAATATGTAAGGTATTTTGTTAAAAAAAAAATTACTTATTTTTACGTATATTCCTGAAGTTTGTCCCATTCCTCTCCGCTCACCTTGTATATACGAAAATATTTTTATAACCTGTACTAGAACCGCTCCTGTTATAAAAAAAAGTCAGCGGTTACTTGGAACAACAAAAAAGTTATGGAACTTTTACGGAGTTCTGGGTCACCCTGTATATAATAATTACTGGTTTAATGAAATGATATCTTAAACAGCAAATAAATTAATTAATTAATAAACAAAATTTCCATAAGTTTTAGTTATCACAGAAATATTTTTATTACGTAATAAATAAAAAGTAATAATTGAGCCCGACTCCACACGCTTAGTCATGTTTTGTTCATGCTTGTAGAATCATAGAACATTGCCGTATATTTTCAAAATTTTATGACAAGAGAAAAAAAGAGTACAATATACTGTACGACTTCTTTAATCCGAAATAATAATTGCACTTTGTATTGTTGATTCGAATTTTCAAAATTATAGAACAAAAGACAGAAAATATCCTTTGAGGATTGGCATTTTTTAAAAACTTAATGAGCATGGTAGAGAAAGTCTCTTTTTCTTGATTCACATATGTATCACAGAGGGGTTGAAGGATAATATGAGCCTATTAGTGAACATTTGTATGTTGTTATTGCATCCGATCAAAATTAAGAAGAGAGTTCTTGTGAAAAAAACTTTTCGTGTCATCTCAGTTCTGTAGTGGTATTGAAAATTCGACGATTGCTTATACAAGCATTTTCTGAAGTAATTATTCCGTAACTAAAACATTTTACCATCTCATAAACTTTGTAACAAATACCAAATAAACAAATTTGTAAGAGAAAGTGAAAGAAAGAGAGTAGTCAAAACGTTTCTTTATGATACCCATGCATGCTTAACATGGATTTATTCTTATTGTTTAAACCTCATCGGTCTTTACATGCGAATATTTTATCTGGAAGGGCAAAAGAGTTGAAGTCTATATAAGGTCGTTTTTACGTTGTTATCGATACTGATGGAATTTTAGTTTGCTTTTATTAAAGCAAAATAGGTAATTATCCTATGAATTTCAATATTACCACAACGAAAAGTTCTTTATCAAGAATTAACTGTAGTAACCCACCTCATTCATTCGGTTATCGATTAATTAACATATTTCCTTTAAGAAGTAGTCTCCATTCTAAATTGCAATTTAATCCAAACTGAACTCGTCAACTGACTGAACGGTTAACGTGCTAATGAACAGGGAACAGCAAAGCTACTTTTCCTGTTTTGAAGATTTGAAAAATTGTGTGTTTGTGAATTTTTGTCATCGGTTTTCATCGGTCACATGATCACTTCTCCCACTAGCGTGGCAGACTTTAGCAAAATCTTCAAAAAGTACGTTTAAGTGTTTTCAACTTTTCTTGTGGATTTTTAAAACGCATGCGCGTTTTTCATTAGGTCGATCTGCTGCTTCTGTTCATGTAGTTGTAGTTTTTAGTAATTTACGTCAAACGTATAAATATTTAATCCTTAATTCCCTAAATCCCCAAAGCAGGAAAAGCAGCTTTAAGAAAAAAGTTCTTTGAAAAAATGAAACATGATTTCCTCCTTTATGTGGCGGTAATCACTTTCCTGTTCGGATTAAAGAGTTATTGTTCGGATTATGGCTTCGAGCTTCCGCTGTTTGGAGTACTGGAGATTCAGATTAGGGCATGTTCGGATTAAAGAGGTTATACTGTATAAATAAATTTCCATCTCCATAAGCACAGAGATACTTGTATTTATGCTTGATGAACCACATTCGTCCGTTATGTTTTTCAAATTTTAAAGCAGAAGAGAGACTTCTAATTAAAAGTTTTCAAATGAATTAATCTAATTAAAAATCAATGTAGTAAAGTAAAGTAAACTCAAAAGAATAATAATGTTCATCAACCCCCATCCGGCCCCGTTCATTGCCACCTTTCAAAATTTCAATTTTCAAACCCCCAGAACCAGCCGATTGACTGTTTTCACTTTACTAAATTACTTATTAGTTTTTTTTGTTGGTAACACGATGCAAAAATCTGGAACTACATTTCATTCAACAAATTATATGAAATAAAAAACGAAAAGAATTTCAATTTTAACCGGAAAGTTTATATTTACACTTGGTTTCAAATTATTTTAATAAAATATATTGCCTAAACAATAATTAAACAAATATGTTGTCTAAACAATAATGAAACAAATATATTGTCTAAACAATAATTAAACATAAATAATTAATAATTAATATGTGAAAAACAAAAGGTGTTTACGATAATTGGAGCGGTATATACCGGTTAATCTATTCTCTCACTCTTACTTGCATTAAACGCATTCATTCTATCTTACTTTTCTACCCCGATCTATGTACCGCTCCAATTATCGTAAATGCCTAAAATTTCTACACTTTTATTTATCATAGAAGTATTTTTACTGCGTAATAAACAAAGTACACTTGCGCAGACATGTTTGTGCTCATGCTCGCCGGATCGTAGAACAGTGCTGTATTTTTTTTTCAAATTTCAAAAAGGAGAGAGAAAAAAGTATAAATATAAATTGGGGTCATCTCCATACACATAGACTTGCTTGTGTTGATACTTGAAGAACCATACCCGAATTTAAAGGAAGAAAAAGAAACCATCTCGCAAGCAGGTATCTGAATAATGTCAGAATAATATATTGAAAAATCACCTGACTTTTGTATTCTTGATTTGGAAAAGACAATTTAATTAATCTCTTGCTCTAGATACTCTAGACGAAAAAAATTTAAAAACGTCGCGCCAGCCGGATTTTCCTAATACAAGTTAATTTTGTAACACAACGATAAAAGATTAATCACGCAAAATTTCATTGCGTCTGCTAGATATCTTATCACGACGATAAAAACATTCCTGCTAATATAGTACGTTAGCTCAGTTACGTGTCGAGTATAATATCTGAAAGCGGGATAATTTTGGTCTTATTAAAAAAAAAATATATACAAAATAAAACAAAAAATTACCAAGAAATTGAATCGAATTTCAAGAATGTAAATAAAGCAAATAATTTTTTAGTGTTAGTTATTATTATATACTGGGTGTTTATGCAGTACAATACATAAACGACTGTTTCACTAATTTTGATTTGTCTCAAAAATGATAAAATTGAGTTCATACCACGCCACTAGATTTCAGTAACACAAAATACAAGCATATCTTTTGATTATTGGAATATGCAAACAGGAAGTATTCGTTTATTTTGATGAAGCAAAGTGATGCGATTAATTTCAACATGTTTACATTCAGGTAAGTCATAAAGAAATCCATATAAACATTTTGTGGTCAGGATGAATTAATATGTACAGGGAGAGTGTATAAGTAGAGGCTGCTGTAAGTTTCAAACAAAAGTTATTCGCCTTAAACAATTGACTTTTTTTTCATTTTTTATGACGTAATAATTTGGGACTGTGATGTCATCGATGATTTGTTTAGTTACAGACGAACAGTCTCGGAGATTAAAGGTGATTTTACTTAAAATTTTTCTTATGAAAACAAACCTATACCAACTTTATATGGCTATTTTGCAAGAAAAAAATACAGTGTGAGTAATTCAAAAAATCATCGGTGAAGTCACAAATCATCCAAACACAAAGGAAAATAAAACAGTCAAACAATTTGATTTTAGGATGAAAAATTTAAACCAACCAATATGTAGGCATTTGAATTTGTTTCAATTTCAATTTCAAAAAGAGGTCATTATTTTATTTAAGAACCACGAAAATAGGAACAGAATTAATGTGACTTAATTTACAAATTTTAATTTTACAAGATATATCTCACATTTGTGGAAAGTGATCAATAATTTGAATATCACAATAAATGGCAAATTCCAATTTTTCTATAAATTCAAAAATTAGTGTTTAAGACATGATGTCAGTTGACCTTTGTCGTTACTTTCTTCTACACTGTTAAAATTATTTAAAAAAAAACGCTCAACATTTCTGTCTTGGCGTTGGACTGTAGTGTAGCTCAGAAATTTGCCTAGTCCCACGTTGGAACATGATACGACGTGTTGCAACGTGGGTTCGAATCCCATCAGGGCCGTGGATGTTTGTTCTTTCCGTTGATTGGCCCAGCTCAGTTTATACTTACAGCGTTTTCCACTGGCTGCACCAGTGTGCACTCAGAATCTCTATCTCGTTTCATTACACAAAATTGAACCGATGTGGAAATACACTCAATGCACACTAGTGTAGCCAATGGAAAACACTATTAGTAGATGCCTGGAATGGTTAATACCAAGGCAAAGGCAATAATGAGCGCGGACTGCACAAAGTAAAAGCAGACAAAATCTTGGCTCAATTATTACAACTGAGTTTCTCACCCGTAAAAGAAGGCATGCTTTATAGACTCTTTATTTAAAATACTACTGCTATTAATTATTATGATTAACAACAAAATACTGATTACAATTAACAAGAGTGAATATAAAATAATTTTAAATGTCTGCGGCTTTTCTTTTGGCTAAAATCTTCAAGATACTATAATCATTTTAAATTTTCAAAAGAGCTACACCTAAAAACCAACCTTGGATCATCGAATTTGTTAAATATAATAAACGTCTTTATTACCTGCTACATTTGGTACAAAAATTTGTTTTTATTTTTTTTGCTCGATGTATATTTCGACTGTTATGCTGGTATCGAGAGTTTACAAACTGAAACTAAATCTAAAATGCAATAATCTTATTTATATTTTTGAAAGTAGAACAGTTTTTGATACGGGAATACGATTGTTTACAAGCAAACTTCCAAGAAATTTCCAAGGAAAGGTACAAAATTATTGTAGACCATAAAATCTAGTCCTCATACAGCAGATGTTATATTATGAATAAGAGCAGGTCTGAAATCTCTTTTTATTTCTCTAAAGTACGATTTGTTAAGGAAGTATTAATGAGATCTATTTGTTAACTTAGCAAATTAATAAGATTTTTATTTTTGTTTTTTGACTGAATAAGCTTCGAATGTGTTCACATTTTATACAAATACGCAAATATTTCGGTATTTATGTGATTCGATACCCCAACTATCGTTTGTTAAAAAAATCAAAAATTCACGTATTGCAGATAGCACGGGGTCCCGGGCGGTTGCTCAGCTCGTCTGCCCCTAAGGCCGCCACTTGAAAGTATATTAGGCGTAAGACATACAGTAATTATATTTAAACTTAGCCAAAGTTATGTTTTTATATTTTTTTGCATAGGTCTACAAAAATAATTCATTTATCGTTTACTGTTTATTACGATAAATTAATTTTTTTGTAAGTAAGTAGTTGTTAAAACTTTAACCGGACATTGGTTAATGATAAGGAACGCTGTACGTTTCTCTATCGCTTGATAGCTTCGTCGGTGTTCGATTAAAGTTTTAAAAACTATTCACTTACACATTTCCAGTTGACATTTTGATTTTGGATTTGTTTTTGTTGTTTTGTAAGGTGAAAAACTACCAATCATAATTTCTACGTTATTAAAGAAATTTTTCGTCAGAAATACGACTACCTACAATACTATAGGTTTGTTCGTTTTACTTTCGACTCAGATCAGTAAATATCAGAAGTGAGGTGAGATTTCCTGAGTTAAAACGTTCCTAAAAATTCCACTGACATGACTGACTCAAATGTAAAACGAGACATTCGGCCATTACATATACATACAAGAATTCTAACCTAAATCCCTATTTGATTGATTCGGCGGAAGCTCACAAAATCTCACCAACGAGTATGTAAAAAAACATACAAATTTCCAAGGTTACTGAGTGCCGCTGACTTACTCTGAGTTTTGCGATAAAAAGAACACACCTTGGGAATAATATTTTTTTCTCAAGCAAATTAAATTAAATATTTCAATTAAATTTAAAAATATGTGCGATAACAAATTCAATTAATTTTTAGTGAGCCTTCTTCCTGATATAACTGTATACATGTAATTATTAAACATAAAAATAAAAACCTTAACATGAAATTCTAAAAGAAAAAGAAAAACTTAATAATAAATTGTAAAAATTAATACGGACGTAAGATGATGATGTTAGTTATTTTTTTAACTAATTTTAATCTTATGGTGCTATTTTGAAATATTTGTATTTAAGAATTTAAAAATTTAATAATTTAAACCATAGAAAACTTTAAACGAAGGAGTTAAATGGTGCTATTCAGAAAGCAAATTTAAGTAATTGTAAGTCTTGAATTCTTTAAACTTTAAAATTTAAAACATTAATTCTTTAATTTTAAATTTTAAAGTTTAAAGCGTTAAGGACTTAAAGTTACTTAAATTTACTTTCTGAATAGCACCATTAGTATCCAGGACTCTTCTTTTAACCTGAATGTTAATATGAAAAACATGGAAAAATAAAAAGATTTATTTTACCTAAAATCTCGTCCAGTCAAATTAACAGTTTTATTAAATTTCAAATTAAATTAACTACATTAAATAAAATTAATCAAATGTTTTTTAACAGAGCGTATATTCTGACATAACTGTATATTATTATTTTAAAGAATTTATAAAAAAAATTCAAAAAACTTAATAAACTGTAAAATCAATACTAATGTATAAAATTTGTGGAAAACTCACAGAGAAGTATCGAATTAACCAATAAATATTCACCATGGTAACCTTTCTTTGTCATTTTGTAACAAATTTATGTAAATTTTTCATAAAAATTTACATCGTGTTATACGGCTCTACGGACAATAAAAACAAATTTGGTAGAGCAGCACATTCAGTCATTGTTGATATGTTGATCACAGTGTACTTAGTATCCAGGACTTTTATTTAATTTTATTATAAAAAAAGACTAGAATATAAAAATTTGGAAATATAAAGAAATAGATTTAAAATTATATAAATATTTCTAAATATTTGTTATTTTATAATTGGAGACCAAACATTTGATTTATTTTATTGCTTATGATATTATAATAATTTGAAAAAAAAATGAAGACGTATTTTAACGTAACAAATACAAACAAGAATCTTTAGTTGCGTTGAAGAAAGAAGGTATTTATTTTTATTATTATTATTTTTAAATAGAAAAATGAATGAAATGAAAAACTAACGTATTTGTCTTGTTAAAAACAAATATAATTGCAAAAAAAAATGCGATCGAAATACGAAATAAGAAATAATAGTAACAAATATAATTGAACAAAAAATTAAACTCTTTAGAAAACAACGCTATCTCTGTACAGTAAGAAGTACACTATGCAATTCAGTTCCCCTCACCACACTTCTGTGAACACATCATCAGCGCTAGAAAGAAAATGAAAAAATTTCATAAACATGTACAACCCAATCAACCACCAATGCTTATTAAATTCTTATAAATGTTTATAAAGCTTTTGTGGTTACTTGTGAAGTGTTATTTTAAATTTTGTTATTTTTATTTTTAGAATATCTAAAAAACTAAAAATTCTGAAAGCTCTAAATAATTATTTTATATTATATTATATATATTATTATCTTGTATTTTTTTAAGTCTGCTTAAAAATTGTAAGAAATTTAATATCGACATTTTTATAATTTTATCTTGAATAGGTAAATAGACTAAATAATTTTTATTTTATTTCCAGAACCGAAACGGAGACCCTCGACTAGCAGCAGTCTAGAACTAGGGTATTCCCACACGGCGCAAAATTCAGCAGTTAGCGACGCCACGTGCATCGAACTGGAAGACATAAGAGATCCTGTATATACTACCGGCCCAGCCCCGAGCAGTCACACCAGTGGAGTTTACACCCTCACCTCGAGTGATCAGTACACTTTAAGTTCCGGTGATCAGTACGCGGTGCCCAGTGAACAATTTAGTACGACCAGCGATCAAGTCGACGGACCCTTCAGGGATCGTTCCAATTCCAACGTCAGCAATTCCGGCTCGTTTAGGGGAGACGGCAGCGATCCGACGGACAATAAGCAAGCCCTGTTGTCCGCTGAGGAATTATCAGATTTGATCGTCGGGAGATACCCGTCTTGCAAAAGTGTCAGTCACACGTTGGATTCTGATTCTGATTACGTGACTTTACCATCTTCATATCAGGGATACATACCAGTACCACCTAAGAGAGTTGACAGTGCGGAATCGCGATTTAGAAATCCGCCCCCACCATACGGGGCGAAGCTGTCTCAAATTTCGGATTTGTGCTCGGGTTTTGATGATGCGCTTTCACTGTGCATGCGGGATCCACCCCCTTACCCCGAAAATACAACGCCCGTTCCACCACCCGTTTACCCATCGGAAGAAGCTGCAGCCAGATTTATAACTACAAGACCGCCGAATATTTTGACGGCGCATGCCAGTATTGTGAGTGGCAGTTCAACTCCGAGTTATTCAAGTCCCAACTCCAGTCAAGTTCCTCCAATTCCTCCCAAAATTCCTAGGTCGAGTCCTGCGGTGAATACTATAATTTCCCCAAATAATTATCTGGACATTGCTGCTAGTAAGGCGAGTGTTTTGGTGCCTTGCACTTTCCTACCGCCACCTCCTCCAACTCCAAGACAACCTCCTCCTCCACCACCTTTGGCGACGGTATACACAAGCCAGCTTTCTCGATCGCAGATTGAACAGTATCAGCAGCAGATGTACAGTGACGTGGACTTTGTTGTTTTTCCACTGAAGGAACCTGCCATCAGCAAGCAGGAGTATCTGGAAGCGAAGCAGGGGTCTTTGCTTGCAGCTTTAGCACAGACGCAGCCGGTCTTTTATCGTTCGACACCTTATTTAACCCGTTATGCATCGAGTCAAAATTTGTCGGACACTTACGTCCAATTACCAGTTTATGGCGCGGCAAGTATCTCATCTACAGGAAGCTTCGAACCTCCGCCTCCGCCAGTGCCTCCGAGTCGTCCTTCCAGATTCATGCGCACTCGTTCCGACGATAACATTCTTAATTCTCTAGAAATGCCTCAGCCGCCGAAATTCAGACGCCTGCCGCCTCCTCCACCTCCTCTTCCAGAGAAGCGCGTCGACTTCCGTCACAAGAAGCTTGAAATGCCTTTAAAGACTATAGATAAAGTTACTTCTCAAGAACTCGCGGAGAACCACAACAAAAGTGTCGCATTGGATATACACACCCTGCGAGAAAAAAGTAAAAAGATGGACTTACCGTTGATTTCCGCCCTGTGCAACGATCGTTCGCTTATAAAACAAACTAAAGCTTTCGTAATGCCAAAGCATCCGACGGACGTGCTGCCTCGTATGCCTTCGAATAGTACGAAAGCCAAGTATCCAGTTTCGGGTTTAAGTAGCACTCGCATTAATAAACCGACAAGAAAGACGCCTTCTATAAGCCATCGGCACCCAGGAGATAAACTGCCCGAACTACCACGCGACAAATTAACAGAAATCCCAAGGGCCACTCCTAACAATTACGTGCTTACGGATCCGCGTACGAAACATAAGACTATGCAATCACATTCATAGTGTTTTTCTTCTTCTTCTTCTTCGAGACCAAGACAGAAACATTCCAGTGCTAGAGTATATGAAGTAACTCAGGGTGCCATCATTTGCAATATTTACTTATTTAGATTTAAGGAGAATCGTTTCAAATTTCGAGCGCACGAAAAAGCTCTTTTTTATACAACATTTTTCGCACGCTCGACTTGTCTCTGGTTTGTTATTTTTTTTAAAGTGCATGTACATACAGGTAATTTTGCCGCTCGCGAAATTACGATACGTTTTATTAGCATTAATGTATACACTTGCTCAACTTATATTGATACTTAACAATATGTACTTTTTTTATTTATTTGACGTACTTCCAAATTATAAAAGCTTCAATCAAGTGTATGGTGCTGCCGACAGTCGAAATAAAATCCATAAACATATCGCATACGACTTTTATTTTAATATGTGGTGCGTATTTTATCTGACAATATTTCTTATTTAAAAACTCAAATCAATCACTTTTACTGTTTGAAAACTCATAACAGTTATTGCCCATATATCATTATAAGGAATACTTCAATACTTTATGGGGGTCTAGAGTGGGTTATTATAAGTTAAAAAGCTTTTACAAACAGGCAGTCTTTTTTATTTAATTTTTTAGGAGTTTAATGCAGGGTTGTGGGTTCGAATCGCCTCTTGGTGTGGTCATTACTCACTTCCAACATTATATTCAACACCGCTTTAACATCAAAAATAATAATAATTATAGTTCAATATTTAATCAATATAAATGTTTTTGACTTGTAACTATTTATTTAATGTAGATTAGTGAAATAATATTAGAAGCATTAATTAGCAGTGGCGTAGCTATAAGGGTTGCAGGGATTGCAAAGCTCAGATTTTCTCGATTTCTAAAAAAAAGTCGTAGAAGAATATGTACGTCTGAAATAAGTCAGAAAAGAGAGAAAATGAAAAAAAAAAAAGAAATTTACCGAATCGTCTTTAAATTAAAACTGGGAGGACTAAAATTAAAATTCAAAGCAACTGAAAAAAAAACTCGAGGAAGATGTTTCAAGCGTTAATGTCCAACGTGACACCATCTGGTAACTTGAGCCTTACATTTGTAATTCGCCGGTAAAAGAATTTTCAAAAAATACTGAACGCTAGGATTATGAACATTCAAAAACTGCGTTCCCAGAAAACAACTAGTAAATTAACAAAATTTAAGGACAAATGAAGGAAAAAATTACAAGGAGAAAGGTGAACCAACAAGACGATGACGTGGAGCGTTATTTAAAAGTGACAAAAAGTTGACAGGAAAACAAGCAGGAAATTAAATTGCAAATTTCTAGTGTCAATGAGACATGAAACATAAGCTCGATAAAAGAAGAAAAAAAAACAAGAGTGAATAAACAAACAAAATGAAGAAAAAACGATGATAAGGCGAGAACGACAAACAAAATATAATCAAGAATTCTCCAGCTAAAAAAAACGAACTAAAATAATGTAACGCAAAATTAAGAATGACTGCAAGAAGAACAAATACAGGAAAAAAATACAACATTCCAAAGAAAGATAATCAAAAATACAAAGGACCAGCAAACTGTTTGAAAATTATTTTATAAAAAATGCGAAGGAAAAAACTAAAACTAAAACTAAAAATAACGTCAATAGAATAACTTGTGTATTTTTTATTTTAATTTCGCTGTTTGTGTAAATTCCACATTTGAGCATGCCAGTCGCAGCTCTCTGAACGTCAAATTAAAATAATACATATATTTCGATAAAAAGAAACAAAAGAGATAAAATCAAAACATGAAGCGAGCACAAAAAACAAAAGAAAATAGATGATTTTGGCATAATTAATTCGAACAAAAGCAAAAAAGGAGATCAATTAAAAAAAACTATCATGTATTTTTTGTTGCATTCGCGCGCATAAAAATTAAATTCATTTGTATTTTGTTTCGTCGATGCAGTGCAATTAAATGGAGAAAAATCGAGCACACCGGAAAATATCAAAAGCGGGAAATTTTACAAATTTTTGAAAATATAGAGCTGCCTTTTTCGAATTCTGAAATCCTGTTTTGGTAACTTTACATAACCACAAATATGTTTCAATTTTTTATTGCGGCTTTTGCAATTACAATCTTAACGAGAAATCATTCCTTTTGTTGTTTTTAATTGTTTCCCTTCCAAAAAGCCTCTTGACGAATTTGTAAAGAAACAAAATGTTTTATTTATTGATTTATTCATTTACGACAGAATGACAAATGACTATTTTATTCTCTACCGATTGATAAAATAATATACCGGATGTTCCACTTTTTTTCGTCCTTATCTCGTAAACGCGATGTCCAATTCTTTTTCATACTGTATCGTTACAATTACAAAATTTGATAGATGCATTGTCATCGCATAAAAAGGACCATGAAAATTGTTTAGCCCTGGGCGACGAAAATCCTAGATTAATCCGTGGTTACTTCCGCTAATTGTCAGGAGTTTTCTAATGAACAATAAACACATATCGCGCCATCTGTAACCACAAGTCGTAACTTTGTTCCCCTCATCACGGCTAGCTGAATTCATTTGTCATATATGACCAGTTCAAAGAGAATTCAAAAATGTTCTTGTAAAAAATGAAAAGCGGGTGTCAAGTGGCTCCCTCAAATTCAGAACTAGTGTCAAAATTACTGTTATCTTGAAATGTTTTGTTATGAGAAATAACCACGGCAACATCTAATTAATGAGTACGAGAGGGCGCCAGTTGATACGCTTTGTAGCTTGCTTTACTGAAACACATTTTTAGGCGAATCGGACATATGACACATCAATTCAGCTGGCCTCATTTGCGCAGAAACAATTTCAAAGAAGCTGAAAACTTCGAATAAATAAGATTTAAACGCAAAACGAAAGAATGTATTGGCACTTGTATCGCCATCTGTTACCATGAGGCCTAACTCAAAATATTCAGGAAATTACGTTGAGAAAAACAATTTTGAATAACGTTGAAAACGAATTTCTTCAAGAAAGAAGTGTTTGAAGAACAATTGAAGCGCACCCCGCTTAGCGCTAGTTTCCAGGAACTTAAAATAATTGATAACTCCTGTCACTTAGGATAGAAATAGGATCCAAAAGCAATGAAGCAGCTTGGTTTTTCAAAGTTTTAACAACGAAAGTGTTAAATTTTTTAAGGCGCTGACTGAAATTTTGCAACCAGGCTTGACTTCCAGCTACGTCACTGTTAATTAGAATAACCAGACTTCCTCTTTTATAGAAGAGAATACTACACACTCTCACTTTTTCTTTTTCTCAATGATCTCTCTGTTTAATACACAAGAAAATTTTTATCAGTGACGCAAATATGCCATACTTACAACAAATTACCAATTGTTGAAGGTGAGTTAATCTATTAAAACAACAACTGATTCCCCAGGCCATAAAGACAACGAATGAAATGCATTTGTTGCCACTTTAAAATCTGCTCTGGGCCCTACCACGATTTCTCCAGCATACAAAAGCTTCGAAAGATCTTTAAATATACGATCATTCCCTAAATTACTAATGACAGCGTAATTTTTTCGCCTTGGATACCATCTCTGAATAATTACCAGATCATCTTCTGGAGACTTAATATCCATATTCGCCTTGTTACTACCATCCTTGTTTACGGCATTCACATAAATCGAAGGCGACTTACCCCTCAACTTTACCATTTTGGATATCAGCGGAAGTTGATCAAAATTCGAGTGCGTCGGATGTCCGTGCATCCAGTGCAGAACGCGCTTTTTTGAGTATTGCTTCTGATTTTGCCACGCCATAGCAGCCAACTGATGCAGATGCTCCAGGTCTTTTCTTTCTTCCTTCGGATCAGCAATTTGCTTTAAGCTGATTTCATCACCGTAAAAAATCGATACAGTTCCGGGAAGCATAAGCTGCAGTAAAGTGGCCCCCAACGTGGCATTACTACAAGAAAGCCTCTTAGTAAGACGCTCTGTGTTTTCATCTCCGATATTCCAGTGAACCCAAGGCATGCTCGCCTTAGAAAAGAAAGTTCCATTCAACACAGAACTAACGCGTTTAGAAAATTCATCAAGCCCGCTCTCTATATTTAGTTGCACATCGACTAAATCCACATTATTGAGGACGATGTTAATTATACTTTTGGAAGATTTCTCGATTAAAGAAGAGTTAACTATGATTGGACGATATTGCCCCAAAATTTTCTTCCAACGCCTTAATGCCTCAACAAAATGAACGTCTTCTACGTAATTTTCCAAGCCTTTCAAGTAAAAACCGTCCACTCCATGTTGTAACCAAAATGAAACTGCTGCAGACACTTTATCATGCGAAGCAGACTCACTGTCATATAGGTTACTAATCTTTACAAAATCGACTGGCATGTAATTATGTGAGGTCTCATTGCTTGACTTGAGGGTACTAACAAACGGCCAAATCGGTAAATCCAGGATTACATAAATTCCTCCTAAATGCAAGTGATCGATCAGTATTTTAAAATCCTGAATGTTTCCCAATTCGGGGGCAATTTCTATTAAGCTCGAGATGTTTCTGTAGTTCTCAGGATATTGCTATGACTTGAAAATTGAATTCAGACGAATTCCTCGGATGCCTAGCGATTCGAGATACTTTGCTTTCAGTGTGATGCCCTTGAAATCTCCGATACCATCATCGTTGGAATCCGAGAAACTCGCTGGGAAAATTTCATACAGGACACTGCCCTGGTACCATTGGGTTGGAGGGTTGCAAGTTTTAGGTAAGGACAGTACCATGGTAATTATCACCGCTGTCATTGCTATGAGGCCAGAGAGAAAGGTCCACGTTGATATTTTTCTAATTAAAGGCCAGTTCCAGGTCATAAAGAAGTAATCATCGGGAGGGTTCTTAAACGTTAGCTGAATCATTTGCCCCTTTTTGTTGGTTTCCTGAAATATTATTATAAAAGGCTTGTCAGTACTTAATTTTTCCGAGGATATGAAATGAACAAAAAATACCACAAAATTACTGCTTGAAATCAATAAGTTATTACTATATTTATCTTTGCTAATATTTTATTTATTTTTTTAAATACACAAAAACTTACTTGCGCCGAACCGTTTTCAGCTTTTGTAATATGATGGTAACTGCTGTGTCTGTGATTTAAGAGCTGAGTACAAGCCGGTTCTGCTAATGCTGAAGAGCTTGATGATGCAGAATCTTCCCCTTCTTTTCCACCCCCTGTGAAAATCATTTTGTTGAAAAATTTAACTATACTATTTGCTTTCAATTTTTTTTATAACCGTTGATGAGAATCTACCTGTCAATCTCTTCAAAAACCATCCTTTTATAACATGTAAAATATTTTAAAAATTCAGATGCCCTCAAAACTTTTCATTTGGTAAAAAAGAGATATAATAATTTGAAGGGATGCACACACTTGTATGGAGTTAATCACGCTAAAACACGGAACTTAAATTTTTTATTATCAATGAACTTGATGATTACAGTAGCTGCGAACCTTGTACCATTGTACAAAGACGTTAAATGCAAATAATCCGCAATTATTGTATTGTTAATTTCTTTTTTTATTAAGTAATAGATAGGATATAACATGAAACAGAAAAACACTTTAGATCAACCTGAAAATATTTATTTATATTGACGTCTCGCTGAACTGATTGTTAGCTTTATCAAAAGTTCAGTTCTTTTTAATTTCTCGCGAAAAAGTCAAAATATGACAAGTTATTAAATTTTAAGTGTGCTACATAGTTTTCCTTACTTTTTGTATGTACTTACAATTATTTTTAAAAAGGAAACAATGACATTCCCAATAGTTATACCTATGATTATTCTTTGATTACAGTCGACAGAAAATTACTAATCGATAAATTACGGAGAACCAGTAATTTTACATTTTTAAGTGCCCTTGGATCGCTTCCAAACAAAAGCCAACCAACTTATACCTTTTCTTTTTCATCAAATTTCACGTATTTTCATTTGCCAAAGACTGTGAAATGACTAACGAAGCACCCTGTATATTAACCCCGCGTGCAGTCTATATTGTAGCAACAACAAAAAAATACATGGCCGAAGAATGTTGGAAAATAAAGAACATAAATAATTAGTCAAAAACAGTAAAAGAAAACTGAAATACACAAAAGCATGAGACAATTAAAGATAATTGTCGGGCCACCATCATCAGCGAAAATAAAAAATTAACAAAACAGAAGGTTTAATAAAATTTAAATTTAAATATTTAAAGGAACAAAAAAACAATCAACTACAGAATTAAATAAACGAATCGGGCGAAGGATAAATAAAATTAACAATCTACAACAGGTAGAGGAAGACAATTGAAAGAAACCACTGCGAAATGCTCAACATAAATTTAATGAAAAATAAATGAATATCGATTACTCTCCGGCGGGATATTAAAAATCTATAGACCGTTGTTGTCACTGACACTTCTTCATGCTTTGCATTTTCAAAATTTTACACTGGAAGGCAATATACTAATTTCACTTTTATCGTTATTTTTTGAAATTTCTCTTTCTCTTTTTTATTTTGTCGAATTATTTTTTGTAGTAACGTAGGAGTTTCACGGGGTTTCTTCATATTTGTGCGTCGATTATTGCGCTTTGCTTTATTTCTTTTTAATTTTTAATGACCCTTTTCAGAACTTTTCTTATTTTCCGTCAGCCAAGTATTATTTGAGGTTGTAATTTGGTTCATATTTTATACGTCTTTCAACGTATGTTTTTTCTCTCTCTTTCTCTTCCTGAATCTATAATTGAACAATATTATACGCTGGCAAATTTGAAGTTTACTATTGGAATCTCAAAAACTGTAGGAAATACAATATTGGTTAAATTGGGGCAAAGTAATTGGGGATTGAACAATAATCCGTTTTGAAAAATCTTCTACGATTGGAAATATTTACAAAAAAAACGTATTTTTTTCTCAATTCATTATTATAAGAATTGCAATATAATTAATACTAATAATATTAGATTTTATTTAAAACGTTTCATCTCAATCCGACTACCCTCAAATTAATTTTTTTCTGATCATGGCTACATTAGATTTAATGACATTAATGGAAGCCAATTTTTCTGCTGGTACTCCTTGTATCACACGTGCTTATTTAATAAAGTAAAATAACTATAAATGAAAAAAAAAATAACAGTGCAACAAACAAACAAAACAAGAAACCTTTGATGCATGTACTTTCAAAGTTATACAGTATACATACAGGGTTAGTTAATAGTATGGAGACGTCCATTTATTGCCGTTAATATTCATTTTAGGATATTATGTTCTGTATGAAAGTTTTTTGGAAAATTTTTATCTGCAGTTGAGAAAACTTAAATAATTTTTTTCTTCAACTGTTTTTGAGTTGCACTTATCTGTGTAATTTTTTAAAATGGAAACTTCTTAATTTTACTCTACCATTCGGTAGAGTATTTATTTGTCTTTCCACTAGCATTCTTGTTTTTCTCAGATTTCCAAAAAAACAGGTCAGGTACATCTAAATAAGCGATAAACAAATTCGAGGGAGTAACTTTATCAGTGGTTATTGATTACGTCAAATTCAATTGTGCAATTTATTGCAGCGCATTGTATGGCGCTAATAGGCATACACTATCGGAAATGAATACTTGAGCCGTTGTTTTTTTTCTCAGAAACCCCTCAATTCTAAAAAAAAGACAAGACTGCTATTTTAAAGAGAGAAAAATACTCTATCGAATGGTAGATTAAAATTAAGAAGTTTCCATTTAAAAAGAAATTACACAGATAGCGGAACTCAAAAACAATTGAAGAAAATAAATTCCAGTAGACCCCAACTGTAGATAAAAATTTCCCAAAAAACTTTCATACAGGACATAATTTCCTAAAATAATATTAACGTCAATAAATGGCCGTCTCCATACTTTTAACTAACCCTGTATATCATAAGACGTACCTAATTTTAAAAAATATGTATTTAACAATTGAAGATCATAACTTCAAAAGGGTCTAAGTGTCAAAAACACGTTCAGAAGTTATAAAGAAAACTGATTTACAAATCTTAAGAGGACATACAAATATCGCCAACTGTAATTCATTTATTACACTTTTTATTTAACCACAGGTACATAGAGACCTTTTTGCATGACATTTGGCTTTGCCGATAGACCCATTTGCTGAACTATATTTTTTTTATTTTTTGGAACTTAGACCCTTTTGCAGTTATGGTCTTCAATTATTATCGTAATTATAATTTAACTCCTTGAAGCCAAAGTTACTTTACCTAACCGTTTAACCAATCTCCAGAAAGGCAATATTCGCATAATAACATATTTTAATGTATTAAAGCTATAAAAACCAAAACAAACCCTAAAATACAAATATTAAATTCTATTAATTGAACTTAATTACTAACTAACTAAATAATTGAACATAAATAAAAGAGATAATGTTTAGAGTAGATATATTTGGGTCGTTGTAAAAAAGTAAAGTTTATACCGAACCAATTAATGACCTTGCCGACCTACGAAATAAAAGATTAATTTCAATTAAAAGAAGAGACGCACTAATAACATTCGAAGATTATATGTAGCCAAGAGATAACGGTGAATAGATAAAACAACGACATCCTACGATCGCTTTTTGACCTGACAATGCGGTAGGATAACAAATTGAAGCGGATTTGCTACATAATAAGGTACCCCATGCAAGGCGGCCATGCTTGCTGTCAAAGTATAATGAAAGTTTTAAAAAAATTTGCGCTGCAAATCGTTTTCTTTTGCAAATAAATTGATCAAGTTGTTTTTGGTTTGCAGTGGGAATTTCGAGTCCTGATTTCGAGCTACGTCTCCGCTGACGAAGCCCCGAAACTGAAACAGCTGTACAGAGGCTGCTCGAGGTTTTCACTGCAATCAAAAACGATTTGCAACAAAATTTTTAAAAGAAATAACGTTAATAATGATTCTCTCTAAACCATTTCATTTGTTTATCATTTAGGTACTAAATTCAAAATTTATGTGACTGTTGCCTTTCTGGATATTGTTTGGAGCATATTTGGCTGGATGTTGTTAAATTATTAATCTTAACTCCGCGCATTTTTTAATTTACTATTCTTTTCTTGATTCACAACATTCATTTTATAACTGAAAATTTTACTTAGAGCGTTTTCGATTAGTTGCTCCTGAGTATTCTAAGCAGGGTTACCAAAAGTAAAATTCTGGATGTACTGAAGTTCCCTACAACCACGGTCTTGAATGAACGGCTTATGCAACCAAAACTACGTAAATGCATTGGTAATATCAAGACATCCTCCAGTAACTGAAAGGAATGGTAAGTTAAACCATTTATTGATTTTGTTAATTTAGTGTTATAATGCAATAATTAGTGTCTCACAAAGCTATAACAATTTTGAACGAGGGCGTTTAAGGAGTATTTTTTTTTTTATAGCTTCTAAGTTTTATATCCACGAAATTTAAATCCATGACTATGCGTGCTGAAAACTTTGCAAAACAGATTATTGCGCTTCGAATGTGAACAGCCCGTAGAAGTATCTATTTGTACATTTTACCGGAAGTTACTAGTTTTCTTTTGTTCATATTCTTCGTATTTCGAACCTGGATCAGTTACGTAGGTAATCGATGATGGTCTTTTATGTGTTACTTTTTTACCACAAGAGAAAGAAAACTTGAAAACGATTACTTGTGATTTTCTTTTGTAATTTTTAGTTTTTTAAACAGTTGATTACTTTTTTTATTTTATGAAAAAAAAGATGGAAATTCGACGCAAATTTGAACAGCATTTGTTAGAGCTGTTGTGGGTTTAAAAACACGAAAATGAAAAAGTCTCTTTATATACAAATCGGCGACCTTTTTTATTTCCTGTTTGTAGCACGGTCGATCATCTTTTATTTGTTAGAATACAGTTAATAACAGTCTTGAAATCAGTTTTCTTTATTTTAAAATAAAATTAATAAATTTCCAAAAGAAAAAGAAAAATGTAGGAACCACAAACTTCCGTTTCCTTTTGTACTGGTTCTATTGTATGGCTCTAAATTTTTCAAAATATTTCCAACGTGTATTTTTACAATAAAATTTGAGTATGTAGGCGACTGATTGTGTGCCGTTGATGCCTTTTTAGTGATTATCACAAAGTGATTATTTAAGTTGAATGTTTAACCATCGTGTGAAACCATGATTCGGGCCTTTTATAAACGACTTTTGGCGACCTCGACTGACATTAAATTGACAAATAAAAATTAAGAGAACCTTGTCTACAATTTGAATTCTCCAATATATACCAGTTGAAATTTTTTACTTTAGCCAATAGTAGTTTAATTGCACTGTATGGCGCAAGCAAGCAAATACGTCATACATACGCTCCTCGTTATTATTGGATAAAGTGAAAGTCTTCAACTGGTATACGTATATTTAATATTTTCCTCTCTAAAAAATCGTTACTTATTTACCTTTAACATGCTGTAGTTTACACGCCAATTCTTCCACAATTGTGAAAGTAGGCTGTTCATTATCTGGTAAAGGATTAATTAAGTCGTTAGTTGGGGGAGACGGTGTCAATAACGGGCACGTAGATGCTACTTCGTCTGCCAGAAAAGAATTTGTCGGAGATCCCGGTAGGGTCGTGGTATTTACACGCAGGAACCCCTCCATAATTTCCACTAAAACACTAACTAAATTAACTATAAAACATTAACCGTGAATTAACTTTGAACTACACACCGCATGTGGTATTCGCCTACAATTTAAGTTAAAAAAATGTGCTGATTAATCTTGGATTCGCCTGTCTTCCGGGGAAATCGATTAGTTTGAAATAGTTTGTTCAAGCACTTATAGGTGGCGCTATATAATTTTTAATGAATTACAGATGTACAAACCATTAATAATTACATAACTTTACAACAATAAATAAAAATATTTATTTGTCCAATACCGTCATTTATAACTGATTTTTGAGTGCTTATCCGGTAATTACTGGCCCAAATTTATTAATTTCATATTGCTTTAGTTAGTCCTTGCAACTTTGTGAATTATAATGATTATTGTTTCCAAATTTCATGTAAATCGAAGGGTGAACGTATGGCCATCCCGTATATGAATTTATAATCACAAAGTCAATTGTTTTAAACACTTTACTCTTTATACTTTTAGAATCTCGTCGAATTACTTAAATAATCTGACGATACAGAGAAGGAAAGATTGGAAAAGGCCTAGGTATAATAAATTGATGTGACGACCCCTTATGAGAACTAGCGGAAAGATTTTTCCAGAAGAGTTCCAATAAATAATTGTTTAATTAAAAATAGTTTAATTGTCTAGTATCAAACATCAGATCAAAGCTAAATAATCCCTTATAGCGTTTTCGATTGGGGTGCGCTATATGCACTCAGGAGTGTATCTTCATCTCATTTTATTCCATGAGGTTAAAACGAGATGAAGATATATTCAGTGCACAAAGTGCATGCCAATCGAAAGCGCTGTTAGTTTACATACATTTAATAGTTGTACAATGTCATGACAAACTTAGAATAAACATTTCTAATTTGTTATACTTTTCTATCTATGTAGAAGTATATTTTAATCCAACACAGCCAAAATATTGTGGCAAATTCCATTTGAAATCCACACAACCATTTAAAATATTTTTCCTTTTTAATTTTGCCACGCACCTACGGTATTATTTCTCCTTTTACTTTTCAACTTGCATTCCAGGACTTAATGTAAAAGAACAACAAGTGACTCTCCTGGCCATAAAGATATGGACTTGAACGATACAGCTTCCGGTTTAGAATCAGCTCTAGGTCCCACCATGACTTCTCCAGTGTAAAGCGATGTTGAAAGGTCCCCAAATTTATGATGCTTGCCTAAATTAGTAATTACAACGAAACTTTTTCGTCTGGGATACCACCGTTGCATCACAACTAAATCATCCTGAACATATTGCACTTCTACATTCACTTTATTACTGCCGTCCTTGTTAACGGAATTAACGTATATCGATGGTGATTCCCTCCTCAATGTTATCATTTTAGATATGAGAGCTGTAGTTTGATTAAATTCATTCAAATTAATCATCTCGTTGGTGGTTGCAAAATTCATATGCGAGTGTCGCCAAACTACATTTCGTGTAGTTGAATTTCGTTTTAAAACAAATTCGTCTCCAAAAGATATTGAAGGAGTTCCAGGTAACATGAGTTGCAATAAGAGAGCCCCTAATGTAGTGTTAGTGTGCGTTAATCTATTAGCCAAACTCGTGTTCTCATCTCCTAAATTCCAAAGCACCCATGGCAAGCCTGGCTTAGAAAACAAAGTTCCATTTAATATATTGCTTATCTGTTTCGAAAATTCAGCAACGCCATCTTCTACGTCTATTTTAACATCAACTAAATCGACGTTATTTAAAACTACATTTATAATCCTGCTGGATGCCCTCTGCAAAACAGAATGATTCACTATAATTGGTCGATTTTGTCCCATGACTTTTCTCCATCTTCTTAAAGATGGAACAAAATTAAAATCGGCAACATAATTTTCTAACCCTTTCAGATAAAAACCGTCCACTCCTTGATTCAACCAAAACGAAATTGCTTCGGATACATCATCCCGTTCAAAACCCTTCAGCTGACTTGCGCTTCTCAAAAACTCTGAGTGCGGACTTTCGAACTCGCTTGTATTCTGTTTTAAATTATCTACATCACTGGACTTTAATTCAGTAATCAAAGGCCACAAAGGCAAATCCAATATAACAAACATATTCCTTAAGTGCAAATGATCAACGAGCAGTTTAAAATCTTGCATGTTTCCTAATTCTGGAGCTACTTCAAATAGACTTGAGATGTTTTGAACGTTTTCTGGATACTGGGACGATTTAAAAATCGAGTTAAGTCTAATGGCTTTAATATTTAACGATTGCAAATATTCAGCCTTAAGTGAAATGCCGGTGAAATCACCGATACTGTCGTCGTTTGAATCTGAAAAACTGGCAGGGAATATTTCGTACATGACACTTCCTTGGTACCATTGCGTCGGGGGGTTGCAAGTTTTTGGCAAAGTTGCAACCATTGCAATTACCAAGGCCAACATCGCGATTAATCCCGACAGGAAGATCAACCATGATATTTTGCGAATGAGGGGCCAATTCCATTTCATGAAACAGTAATCATCTGGAGGATTTTTAAATGTTAGTTGAAGAGGTTGAACTTTTCCATTTGTTTCCTAAAAATTACAAAAACTCGTGAAGTTTTGGTATTTATAAATGGTATTTATGTCTCATCACCTGGGATGAAGCGTTCTCGTCTTTGGTGATGTGGTGGTAGACATGTCTGTGGTTTAATAGTTGTACACATGACGGTTCAGCTAATGCTGATGAGCTGGAGGAAGCTGAATCACCACCTTCTTTTTCGTCATCTAGCAAATAAAACAAATTAAGTCAACGCTAAATTTTTAAAATGTGGTTTAGATAAGAAAATGGTTATAACTTTGGCTCTAAAAAGTAAAACATGAACTATATTTTTGAAATTTAAAGTGTTATGCTAGCTGCAAGAAAAGATAGGTAACAATTGAGAAGATGGAAAGAAATTCTAAATAGATAAAGCCATTGTTTTCTGAACAAAATCATTTGAAAAAATAAAATTCTGTGTTTTGATCAAAACCAGATATAAAGACTTTACGGGCAAGGAACAAAAGAAGACTGTTCATCAACAAAATACAAAATATTACTTTCTAGCATAAACTATCGTCTGCCTAGTAGATTTTGATTTTTAAGCTTTTTTCATATCTAAGAACCAAAATAGAAAAAGTAGTATAAAGTTTGCGCGTTTCATAGGGTTGCCAGATTGGGCGAAATTCCGTCGTTTGGGTTACATTTTAGATATACATATTTGGCGTTTAAAAATTTTATTTGGCGCCTGATTTGGGCTACTTTTGTTGTTGTCTTCATATTTGGCGATATGGCAATTTCTTTTGTTTCTTGTTCATTTCATTTTTTCCTTCTCTTTTGCCTTTTTTTTATTTTAAGGAATTCATGTTTTACGTTTTATTCACGGTTCCTTCGTTTTGTTTCGTCCTTTTGCTTCTTACCAGTTTCTTGACTTGTAAGTTCTCGGCCGAAGAATCGCCGTTTTTCATTTATTTTTTGGCTATCCATTATTCTATTGTTCTTTTTTTCTGTTTTTCACATTTTTTTTAATCCAATTGGTCGTCGCATTTTATTAACTCTTTTTTGCAGTTCGGTTTTGTTTCCTGTAAGTTTATCTTTATTTGTAAAAACTTTAGTCGATTTTCACTTCACTTCTGTTCTTTTTTTTAATTCATTTTATGCTCTCGTATTTCTCTTTAGTTCATTTTTATCAAATTTATTTTATTTTGTTGAATGACGCTTTTTTACAGTTGGCTTTTGTTTTCTACTATTTTTTTCAATTTTTCGTTTGGAGTTTGATTTGTTTTTTGTTCAGGTTAGTTATCAATTTTCTTTTGTTTTTTTCTGTTCTTTATGCTTTGATGCCATTTCACACTCTTTTGTCTTTTCTTATCAAATCGATTTTTCGCTTTTTATTGATCCTTTTTACAGTACTCTTTTGTTTTCTATGAGTTTGTTTTTATTTGTGAAAACTCTCGTCGATTTTCATTTCATTTCTGTTTTTTTTTAAATTCATTTTATGCTCTCGTATTTCTCTTTAGTTTATTTTTATCAAATTTATTTTATTTTGTTGAGTGACGCTTTTTTACAGTTGGCTTTTGTTTTCTACTATTTTTTTTTTTAATTTTTCGTTTGGAGTTTGATTTGTTTTTTGTTTATGTTAGTTATCAATTTTCTTGTTTTTTCTGTTCTTTATGCTTTCTTGCTATTTCACACTCTTTTGTTTTTTCTTATCAAATCGATTTTTCGCTTTTTATTGACCGTTTTTGCAATACTCTTTTGTCTCCTATGAGTTTGTTTTTATTTGTGAAAACTCTCGTCGATTTTCATTTCACTTCTGTTTTTTTTTTTAATTCATTTTATGCTCTCGTATTTCTCTTTAGTTTATTTTCATCAAATTTTTTTTATTTTGTTGAGTGGCGCTTCTTTACAGTTGGCTTTTGTTTTCTACTATTTTTTTTTCAATTTTTTGTTTGGAATTCGATTTGGTTTTTGTTCATGTTACTTATCAATTTTCTTTTGTTTTTTCTCTTCTGTATGCTTTCATCCTATTTGACATTCTTTTGTTTTTTCTTATCAAATCGATTTTTCGCTTTTTATTGACCGTTTTTGCAGTACTCTTTTGTCTCCTATGAGTTTGTTTTTATTTGTGAAAACTCTCATCGATTTTCATTTCACTTCTGTTTTTTTTTTAAATTCATTTTATGCTCTCGTATTTCTCTTTAGTTTATTTTCATCAAATTGTTTTTATTTTGTTGAGTGGCGCTTCTTTACATTTGGCTTTTGTTTTCTACTATTTTTTTTTCAATTTTTTGTTTGGAGTTTGATTTGTTTTTTGTTCATGTTACTTATCAATTTTCTTTTGTTTTTTATCTTCTGTATGCTTTCATCCTATTTGACACTCTTTTGTTTTTTCTTATCAAATCGATTTCTCGCTTTTTATTGACCGTTTTTGCAGTACTCTTTTGTCTCCTATGAGTTTGTTTTTATTTGTGAAAACTCTCGTCGAATTTTCATTTCACTTTTTTTTAATTTTTGGAGTTTGATTTGTTTTTTGTTCATGTTAGTTATCAATTTTCTTGTTTTTTCTGTTCTTTATGCTTTCTTGCTATTTCACACTCTTTTGTTTCTTGTCATAATTTCGATTTTTCGCTTTTTATTGACCCTTTTTTTAGTTCAGCATTTTTTATTTGTTTTGTTGAGTGGCGCTTCTTTACGGTTGGCTTTTGTTTTCTACTAATTTTTTTTTAATTT
Source organism: Prosopocoilus inquinatus (assembly GCA_036172665.1). Classification (NCBI taxonomy): domain Eukaryota; kingdom Metazoa; phylum Arthropoda; class Insecta; order Coleoptera; family Lucanidae; genus Prosopocoilus; species Prosopocoilus inquinatus. The sequence goes on from CM069870.1 coordinate 53,411,072, forward strand.
TTCGTTTGGAGTTTGATTTGTTTTTTGTTCATGTTAGTTATTAATTTTCTTGTTTTTTCTGTTCTTTATGCTTTCTTGCTATTTCACACTCTTTTGTTTTTTGTCATAATTTCGATTTTTCGCTTTTTATTGACCATTTTTTTAGTTCAGCATTTTTTATGTTTTGTGTCCGTCGCAATTGTTTTCTTTTGTTTTACGGACTGTATTTCATCGTTCACTTGTTTCTCTGTTTTGTTTTTATTATTTACATTCTTACAATTTTCCCTTTCTTTTCTACTAACTTGTCGATGTTTTTTTTTATTCGCTTCATGCCTAGTATTTTATTGCTGTTTTTGTTTTATTTCACTTTTGTTTCTGATTTTTTGCGGGTTTTATTTGGTTTCTTTATTTGTTCTGATTTCTAGTATATCAAATCGGTGAAGTTTTTATTTTTTCTGTTCTTTTTTTTCTTTCTTATTACTCGTATTATCTTTATTCACAATTTTCTTTTGTTCCTTTCTACTTCTATTTTTAGGAAAAAAAAGAATAGTTCACATTGACAACTGTTTGATTACTGATTCGTTTTTTATCACCACAGTATTTTATGTTGTTTTATTATTACTGAAATTGTACATTTTTTATTTATTCCTGCTGATATTTCAATTAATTAGGAGTAATATTTTTTTACATTGCGGAGTTTAGGGTAATGGGGCTACTTTTTGTAATACGTTTGGCTATATTTTTTAAGAAAAATCTGGCATCCCTGACGTCGTTTCATACGACATTTTGAGACAAGAGTGCGTTCAAAAATGACGCCCGAACGGGTAAGGGTTATACCGGGGTGCACTAAAATCGTTCATAAATTAAATTTCAAACTAGACGCAACTCGCCCTCGAAGCGTTCTAAAATCGCAAGGGTGTAGCGATCGGTGTGCGGTCCAAACGGGGATGGGACGATTCGCCGTCGCCAACTCGCCGTCGCCAATTCGTCGTTGAACCAATTCGTCGTCGATCCAATTTACCGTCCGCCCAATTCGCCGTCCCATGTTACTGCTTTATTTAGCTTAATAAGCTTTAAAACACTTTCTGACCATTTTAGATAATATCCAAGTTATACCTATAATTGTTGAAGAAAATAACTATAATTTCAGTACGTTTCAAGTAAATTAAAATGGACTTTACTATTGTTTTTCTATTTCAAGTTAAAATAAATTCCTAATTACAGTGCGACCACCGTAAGACACAAAATTACGAACAAATTGGTGCTGTACGTACACATAATCATAATTCTATTTTTTTTTAATGGAACCCCTTTTTCAATTTATAATTTTAAATGACGAGCTTTCATAAATCAATATTTTGAAAGCAGTCGACTTTTGATGTGTAGTGATTTTGATTGATATGAAAATCAATATGATTTTGAGCAGAATTTGAAAATATAAAAAAGAAGAATTGGAGGGATTTTACGAACACCCTGAAGAATAAGAAATACTTCCTGGAAGACCAAATTTTTTATCTGTTTCTTTATCTATGTATCACATTTAATTAATAACAAATTATTTTATTTTCCATTAATTATGTTAACTTATTTATTAATTAATTATCGGTATATTATTATTTGGATATGTACCTGGACTTAAAACTTTAATCGCTGACGCCGAATTTACCGACGGCGAGTTTTCCAGCGGTGAATTGTACCTACGACGAATCGGCGACGGTGAATTGGCGACGACAAATCGGCGATGGCGAATTGTCCTAGACCCGCTTCAAACACCCCGCTCAGGAGCGAGGTGAATTTCGCACGATATGCGCAGTATGTGAGATCATAGGTGTATGATAGACGTGAGGCGAAACAAAATGCACACATTATAAAATAAAATATATTTATTCTTCCCACTGAATGTAATTATTTTTTTTTAAGAATTTTTATATGATTAGTTATTGGAACCAACAAAATTAAATATGGAACAAGGGTTGATATCAATAACATTTAAATATTAAACGATATCTGTATCTGAAATACTCAGATTCATGTAGTAATAGTAACAAAAGCAGTAATAAAAAAATACGCCACCCGGATAGCGTCTCTAATCGCTCAGAATTTTGCAACGCTCTGGGCGAATTAGACGTCTTTACCCTCGGGGTAACGCTATACCCTACACTCTCCATTTTTGAACGCACTCCAGTTTGTCCATTTGAAAAACTCGTCCACTTATTTTTTAAAATTACATTGGACGCGTGCGCTAAAATAACGGGTCTTATGAAACTTGTTCTTTAATATACTATTAATGTGTTAAGAAAATAAATAGTTTAATATAGCGTGGTGACGTTACGAGTCACGTAATAATTTAGCGTGCAAATCATTTATTTACAATTGTCTTTAGTAAACAAATAATTTCAATGTATTATGTATAAGTTAAGGCTATGTTGATTTTTATAGCTTTATTGTTAAATTATCGAGGAAAGATAATCACTCACCTTTAACATGTTGCAATTTTGTTGCTAATTCCTCACTAATGCTAAAACTAGGTTGCTCATTCTCTGGTAAAGGATTTATTAAATCATTGGTGGGTGGTGATGGCGTTAACAACGAACACGTCGATGCAATATCATCTGCTAAGTAGGAATTCGCGGTAGAACAAGGCAAAGTCGTCGATGTAGTTTCAACACGCAGAAGGCTTTCCATTGCCATTCTTTTTTAGCTTTTTAGCATTTAGCTAACCTTTCGATTAAGAATAATTGACATCAATCGAGCTGGTTTCTAAAAATACTAAACTTTATGCGATCAGCTGATCTGCTTTATTGAATTGAATTCTCGCGTCGCTACTTACAAGGCGCCCACGTCGGGCGTCGTCGTCCGTCGGTTTGAATCAAAAATAGATCGGAATTGCAAATGAAGTACGTAATTTAACACTGAGAAAAATGAAGGTCGCAAGTGTAGATACTTTTAATATTTAATACTGCATAAATACAAGCACACACGCAGCAATATACGTAGCGTGCACACCTGATACAGCAATGCTTAAGAAATGCGACGAAGAGTAATAAAATCATATGAACCTGATCCTTATTTAAACTAACTGTACCGCCAGGTTGCTTGAAGGGAGTCGCATTTCTTTTAAGCACTGCTGTACACACGAAATAATTTCGTACTGTACTGTACTGTATGAAAGGATTTCTTTTGCATGTGGGATGTGGGTTACAGTTACAGGAGTGCGTTCAGAAATAGCACTCCCCGGAGTAAGAGTGATAGGGCAAGTTTTTTATTTCAACGCAATTTTGTGGTTGAAAGCATCAGTGTTGGAACTTGATGCAGTGACATCATCTACCGATGGATGCAACAGATTAGGAATAAAAGAACGCTTTGCGTTCAAATAAAATTCTTTCTAACCTCAAAAATTAAACATTTTATTTATGTTCTTAAAATAATTGCTCATCTCATCTAACTCTTGCATTGTCCTAAACACGATACACATACTAGTATAATTTCCAATTAATTTTAGGTTCGTTTTGCACTTTTTTGACTTTTAACTTGTTTGCACTCCTACTTATTTATAGACATCTCATTTTTACAGAAGCGGTAGGTGCAAGCTATTTTAAAAATGCAGACAAAACGAATAAAACTTTCACTTGACTTTCACACGTTTAAAAAAACGATGATAGGCTTGAGATTTCAACTTTCAAACAGTTCCATCATCTGAAACGAATGATGGATTTGTGATGCCATCAGATGCCATCTGATGAAAACCAACTAAAATAAAAGAACGATTATTGATGAATATGAGTCATCCATCAAACAATAAAAGAACGATTTTGATGTAAATGATGCTATCCAGCAGGCTTCTTGATGAAATAAAGAACTCGCCCATACTTAGGCGAACCTCAATCGTTCAAAAATGAATCTACACAAATTCCCTGTGTGTGCAGATAAAGATTCGGACCATATTCGGACGCACTCTGCGCTCCTTGGTTGCGACCAGGAGAGAGATTTATTGGCAATTGACAATTTTTGTCCAGGCTGTTGTAGTAATGTATTTATCCGCAGAGATGGCGCTAGGAGTAATTGTAAATTTGGCGCGAATGAAATGTCTCGCGTTGTCAATGTCAATTGCTTTAGTGATGGCGGTGATCGTGATCGCTTAAGCAAATTAAAGAACTGGTACAAATATAATGGGTTAAATCAAATTGTCCGTTAAATAAACATTGTTGATGATTAAATTATTTTTGTGTGACCAGAGAATAGTCTCTAATATAAACAGAGTTTGAGGAAAATGGACCTCACAAGATCTGCAAAAGAAGATTTAAATGTGTAGTTATTGGATGCAATTCATGTTCCAATCAGACCAAATTTCCTTCAATTTGGAATTGAACTATGAAACTATCACTAAATAATTTTATTAAAGTGTAACAAGTATTATTATATATGAGTTTCCGTTTCTTTAGGTTTCTTCTTCTTCCATTTAGGTAATACGTTATATTCTGTAAAGACTTGTAATGTATATTACAGCATATTAGTGTCTTTGCAGAATATAACGTATTACTTAAATGAATGTATGGAAAGAATTATTTGAATTAAAAAGGCGGAAAAAAAAGCGCGCGTAGAATAGTGGCGCCATCGCAACAGATAAATACGTTACTAAGTACTACTACGCCATATTACGTGGACAAAAAATTTACATGGGAATTGTTTCTCTCTCCTGGTTGCGACACTCGTAACAGGGGCAAAATTTACCGTAATGCGCAATGTGAAACAAAGATATTACGTTAATTGCATGTTCAAACGCATTTACAGTCGGAAGCAAAAAAAAAGTAGACAAACTACAGTTTCCTGTAATCATTCTTTCTGAAAATGGTAGCGATTAAAGAGGACTTCACAGATAACATTGAAAAAATTTAAAAACTTTCAAAATTAACAAGTTTAAAACTTTGGTAAAATCTGTAAATTCGTTTTTAAGGATTTTGAGGAAGAATAATTACAGGAAACTGTAGCTTGTCTACTTTTTTTGCTTTCAACTGTATATTTAAAAAAAGATTCCAATCTTTCTAACTTTATAGTTTTATGAGAAATAATTCTCGAGTGAAGAGTTCTTGATGTTTGGCCAATATTAGAATTAGTTCTCATAAAAGTGATATTACTATTGCAGCTCAACTTTGAGCTGAGGTTCAAACTCTTAGGCCCAGTTTTACAATGACGGTTTAACTTTGAGCCGAAGCTTAAATCCTTCACAACAATTGTTGACATAATCGTTGCTAAGGGTTTAAGCCTCAGCTCAAAGTTGAACCCCATTTGTAAAATTGGACCTTAGCATCGATTATTTCAACAATTGTTGTGAAGGATTTAAGCTTCGGCTCAAAGTTAAACCGTCATTGTAAAACTGGGCCTTAGACCCAATGCTTGTGCTTTATCTGAACATGCCAATAATGAAGACCATAAGATTAATTTTGAAGATGCAAAAATTTTAGATATTGAACCAATTTTGAGTCAAAGACTTTTTATTGAAATGTGCCATATTTTCTTATAATAAAAAAAAGTATAAACAAAAGAACTGATATTGAGAAACTTAGTTGTATTTACACTTACCTATTAAATTTTAAAACTAAAAAGAAAGACAATCAAGATGTTGGAAATCAAAATTCACATCGTATTACCTAAATAATGAATAAACAATTTTTCTATCGTGATTCAATTTTCTAAATTTCGCAAATAATTTAGCTGTCAAAAAATGTAAATTCAAAATTAATTCTTAAAACTTATTCTTAATGAAATTTATTATTATGATAACTAGTGGTTTAACTTTGTGTACTCACTAAGGAGTAAGTAATCATGTGAAATTGTTCTTATTATTAATTATTAATTTTAAAATTTGTTTTTCAGAAACCTTGATGAAGGAAATAAATTTTCCGAAAGCTCGGTTGAACTTTAAAAGAGTATTACTCCTATCAAACTTTTTGACTACAGCCTAGTTATAGAATTGATTCCTTAATTGATCAGCTGTGATCATACTTCGCATCTGGATTTGATATTTTTTTCGATTTCAAACAGAATAATACACTTCTTTATTTTTTTGTGTCATTTTAAAAGTATATTCATCTAGATTTCACAATATTTTTTTCTGATTTAAAATAAAACAGTACATTACTGTTAGAAATAAGAAAATATGTTGCGAAATCTAGACGGCTATAATTTTCAAAATGGCGCAAAAAGGCAAATGTTTCTGCAAAAACTCGTAACCTTGTTACTTCCTGAATAAGCGGAAAAAGTTTCAAGAATACCATTTTTTATCATTTTTTTTTAGACACTTTCAAACATAAAAAAGTTCTGGTAATTCGTTCAAAGTCCGACAAAAACCCAATTTTACAACAGTCTAAGGCCCGGTTTCTGGAAGCAATTTATGGGCCGATTAGTTTAACTAAGGATGAGAATGTGACATACGTCTTGTTATACTGCTTAGTGTGTCACATTCTAAAAATTAGTTAAACTAATCGGCCCATAAATCGCTTCCAGAAACCGAGCCTAAATCAAATATTAACTGTTTTCCCAAAATAATAATTTTATAGCACATGTACTTTTCCTGTGTTAAAATTACTTATGTGAGAAAGGAGAAGTTTTAGCTACGTATATTGATGCGCTGTTTAAATTCCCGCGTTCGGCCATTACAACTTTAACAGATGATAAAGGCCTTTTTACATTTTTGTCCAGCTAATTCCTAGATTTCGCCCACTGTGCGTTGTTCCGTCGTTAATTTGTCATTGGTGCAGCGCTGCAAATCTCTTGGCGGTTGCGAAAAATATTTAAAATGAACCAATAACAATTGACGACAGAAAGGCTCACGACAGATACATGGAAACTAGCTTTATGATTCTCCCTACTCTATATCTCTGGAATTCCACTACGGTTGGCAACACCGGGTTTCACTTTCTCTTCAGTCTTCATTTTATTAATTGTCTTCATCATAGCCTTTAAATTTGTTTGTTGCGCAAAAGAACAGGAAAACTGACGGTAAGATATGATTGTCATTTTTTTTAAATAAACCCTTTTCAAATCCCCGTACGTATCTAATAATCATATATTTTAGTTTACGCTGTGACGCATGTTCGATAGGAAAGACCTTGGTGTCCTATCTATGGGTCCTATCGTTCTTTTACAGTGTTCTTATTCTATGTTCTATTTATTCGAATAACCGAAAGTACGACTAAAGATAACCTTACTCTGAAAATTTAAATATTACCTTGGAGGAAGTTTTAAACTAAATAATAATAAAGTATGAATTCGAACCTGAACAAAAAAAAATCACTTGCCGGTAAGTACACGTCTAATGAACAAAATGTTACCGGTTCGGAGGACGACACATTTATTGATACCCTTATTTCACAGGTAAAAACAGTGAAAAACATAGCACGATGAAATTTTAAATCGATTCATTTTTAGCTGCCAGAAAATTATATCACAAAGGGATTAAAAAGTAAGGATGTTATGCTGTATAGATTGCCCGATGCCGAAATGAATTTTGAAAATATGTGCAGGACCTGTCTTGTAGTTACCAATATTAAATACAGTTTTGATGATGTATGTGATGGTGTGTCGATAAGAACTCTTTTGGTACAGTACGCATCCATTTCAGTAAGTATCATCTTTTATTTATAATCATTGAAAGGACTGGATGAGGTTTTATGGTTCGCTATTGCAATGAAGTGGCAAGATGTTATAAATACAAAGGGTTACAACTTACAACTCATTAAAGGGCCACTACGGGAATCTCATAAACTATAAGAGATACAAAGATGATTAAATTACAAAAAAGTTGCACTATCGCAGAAATGAAAAGACTGGTCCTTAATGTCAATACAAAACAATGAGATTTATACAGGATGTTGAGAAGCATATCTATTCGTGAGGTATATTGTAGAGAAGTAGAAAATAAAACTTTACAACTCAAAACAATAATAAAGAGAAATAAAAAAGGCAATATTGCTCAACAAAAATTAATTACATAACATTATTCAGTGCAAATCAAGCATATTTAAATAAACTCTTCAAAATTAATGCATCACTGCAAAAATCGTCCATAGTAGTATATTTGATACTATTTTTTCAACCATTATCCAAAAACAATTTATCTTAATAGGAAAGCTGACAGTTAGAAAACGTTACAGCAATCCAACGATTTATTGAACATCATAAACAAAACAAAAACTGAATATCATAAGAAATTAATAATGTGTAGCACCACCTGTAGCTCTGATGATTGCCTGAATTCGTCTTGGTCAACTGTTTATCAAATTTCGGGTAGTTTCTTGTGTAATCTTATCCCATTTTACAAGAGCGCGATGTTCAAGTTCATGAAGACTTCTGAGAGTGGGTACATGACACCTCACTGCTTTTTTTAGAACATTCCATAAGTGCTCAATGGGATTCAAGTTTGGATTGCGAGGTGGCAAGTCCAATACTTGAATATAGATTTCATTTAAATAACTCAGCACTTCTCTTGCAACGTGCGGTCGAGCATTATCCTGCATGAAAGCGAAGTAATTGCCTATAAATGGCCCCACAGTCCAGAATAACGTTCTCCAGGTAAAATTGACTTTTGTTGAATGGGAACTAAGCGTGTACATGCGTCGAAACAGATTCCTCGCCAGAACATTCTTGACCCTCCACCAAATGGTTCCATTGCAGAGATATTTCAAACAGCAAATCTTTCTCAAAGCCTAATACTCGTTCCCGACCATCTGGTGACTTTAAGCTCATTCTTGTTTTATCGCTTCCAGTCTTCTAGGGACCAATGTTCAGGCTCTCTTGCAAATCTTAATCTGGCCATTTTGTGTCCTGTGTTGAGCAGCAGTGGAATTGCAGGCCTTTTACTGGTTAGCCCTGATGCTCTTTGCATTCTCCCAACAGTTACAGCCGAAATCTTTACATTTCTGACTGTTACAAGTTCTAAGCTCCGAACTTTTTCATTTCCTGTTTCTTAAAACCTGTTGCCGAAGAAAACGCTCATCCCTTAAATTTTTAACCCACTTCCTACTTCCTACCATTTCCAAGTCTTCTTGCGTATGCCCCAGTTTCTCTGCATCTTCTAATCATTCGACTAATTGATGAATGGACACCTAGCAAATTAGCTGCATATTGCATACTTCGTCTTTCGTTTAAACAACATTGATGCTCTTACGCAACCCTCAGTGGTTAAATATCGTGGTCGATTCATGTTTTTTGAATGCAAGAATATAAACTGATATTCTGTTTAATATTCACTAGTTTTCAAAACTTGTTACGTGATCGAAATCATATCTTAATGAAATAATTTCATCTAATGAAGAGTTTATAGATTAACGAGACGTAACAATTGTCAAAATTTATTCATTTTCAAGTAAGTCGCCTATAATTTAGTATAGAAATCAGTAACTTCGCCAATTAAAAAAATGAAATAAAAAAGTAAGGGGTGCATTAATTTTGAACATGAGTTTTCAATTACTTATACTTTAAAATTAAAATTTTTTTATGCTGGGTTCATGCACGGAAAATTAACATTAATTTGAAGTTATACAATTTAATTTTAGTCTCAAGTTGGTTAATTTTTATCTAAATGAAAAGTGTTGCTGCGCATGACGACACTGGTGCCGCAATTTCAATACGAATATATTATCTTAATTTATTTCAATACGAATATATTATCTTAATTTAGTTTAGAGTTTGCATGAAATATTAATTTTTTGTGCATGAACCCAGCATTACTCAAGCTTATTTATATTATGCATTCGAATGTATGAAGAATAGTATTGCAGGTACAAGAAGATATGATGCCAAAACATATATGTGAAGCTTGCCTCTTAGAACTTGTACACTGCTACCAATTCAAGACAAAATGCCTTCAGGCACAGTCCACTTTAAAGGAAATTATTAAATATTCCAGTACAAGACAAGATATGCATAGGAATGAAAATACAATACAAATTCCATTTCTGTTACATAATCATGAATTTACTGAATACACCGCTGATGATAAAACCACAGAAACAAAAACTGGTGAAGAGCAAGAGACTACAATTTCCGACCCAAATTTTAAAGAAGTTATAAATAAACCTCATAAAAAAGAACAAGAAGAAATAACAATTCAAAATAAAGATTATGATTGCGACTTGTCTTCTGAACTCCGAAACTTGCTCAAATTCGAAACAACTGACGACATGAAAGTCGCAATTGTAAATGAGAAAATTAAATACAAACCACCTTTTTATTGCTTCAAATGTAAACAAACCTTTAAAAGTTCAGAGGAACTAGGAAAACACCGTAGTAAACTAAAACATCCAAAAAAGAAATTATCTTTGCATTGCTTGAGATGTGACCAAACCTTTAAAACTTCCGAGGAACTAGGAAAACACCGTAAGGAAGTAAAACATCCGAAAAAAAGAAGAAAACAACAATGCCCTGTATGTGCGAAAATAATAACAAGTCATCACTTAACACTACATATGCGAACACATACAAAAGAAAAACCGTATGTATGCGAAATATGTTCCAAAGCGTTCAGTTTGAATTGTAACTTAAGACGACACTTCATGATACATACCGGAGAAAAACCTTACATCTGTGATTATTGTGGCAAAGGTAATGGCAATTTTCTATTAAAATAAAACCATTTGAAATAAATGAGATATTCCTTTCAGGTTTTATTCAAGCTACTACTTTAAGTGAACATCTTTGTGTGCATACCGGCCGGAAACCCCTTTTGTGTGAAATTTGTGGTAGAGGTGATTACTTGTGTTTCAGATTTTATTGCAGAAAAATAAAATACAACAATTTGCAGGTTTTACGCAACTTAGTCACTTAACTGATCATAAACGTATTGAACATCGTATTAACTCATTTAAATGCGCTTACTGCGATAAGGTATTTAGCCAAATTTTAGAGTATCAAAACCATTTGCAAAACCATCAAATCACTAACCAAGAGATCAGACAACAATTAAAAGAACATCAGTGCAATGTTTGTGAAAAAGTCTTCGATAGTACAAGGCTGTTAACTAATCACATGCGATATCATCGTGAAAAATCTTACTTATGCAATCATTGTGGTAAAGGATTTTGTCATAATTCCAGCCTCGAGTCTCACTTGAAAGTCCATACAGGAGAAAAGCCTAATTCATGTCCAGAGTGTGGTAAATCTTTTTCACATGTCGGAAGCTTAAAGTCACATTTGTTGATACACAGTGGCCAAAAGCCTTTTAAGTGTAAAATTTGTCCCAAATCTTTTAAACAGAGAGGTCATTTAGGATGTCACATGAAAACGCACAGTGGAGAAAAATCTTACAAATGTTCGCATTGCAACAAAAGTTTTGCCTTGAATGGAACGTTAAGAGTTCATATTCGAACTCACACTGGTGAAACTCCCTATGTTTGTGATGTATGTGGGCGAGGATTTTATCATTCAAGTACTATGAAGAAACACAGACGAAGACATGACATTGTCAAGAATTTTAATAAAACAAGTTCAAAGTAATAATTACTAGTGTAAATAAACGAAAAGTACATTTATAAGAGTACAGCTTTTATTAACATAATACGAGGGTCAAGCTGAATTTATTGAGAATAAGAAAATCTAGCAGGCCTTGAAAAACAAAACATACACTGTTATTTAGAAGACTTTTTTATCTGTCATTTGAAGTTTAGTTGCTGAATCTACGTTTGGTATAACCGAAGTTATTAATTTTTAAAAGTGACAATACAAGTACAAAAATGGAATTAACCAGAGAGCATTTTCGAATCATGATTTATTATGATTTTAAAAAAGGCTTAAGCGCTTATGAGTGCAAGGAGAGTTTAGATTCGGTTTTCAGTGAACAAGCACCTTCCTTGGCTACAATTTACCGATGGTAAGGAATTTGAACGCGAAAGAAATTCTGTTCAGCATCAAAAAGGAGCAGGGCGTCCTCCTACGGCTGTTACCGACAAAAACATTGCTGCTGTTAAAAAAATAATTGAAGAGGACAATAAAGCCACTTATGCGGTAATCGAGCATCAACTCAAGATTGGATCCTCAGCTGTGAGAACAATCTTACATTTAAAAAAAGTTGTTAGTCGTTTTGTGCCGCATCAACTTCCCGACTTCCAAAAAGCAGAACGTATAAGGATTTACCATGAAACTTTAAATTTCTTAAACAATGGTGGCCACCAATTTTTTTCCAAAATAGTGACAGGTGACGAAACTTATATTCCATTTTTTGACATACCAACCCGCCAAGAGAGTCGTGTGTGGATTCATGAAAATGAGGAAACTCCAACAACAACCAAGAAGCTGCGAGCTATGAAAAAAGTTATGTATGCAGTATTCTTTAGGAGTACTGGATTAGTAAAAGCAATTAAGCTAGACGGACAAAAGACAGTTACAGCTAAATGGTACACTGAAAAATGTTTGCCTGAAGTATTCAGTAAGGTTCCAAACAAGGGAATTATTCTGCACCATGACAATGCATCATCCCATACTGCAGCTTTAACTCTCCAGTTTTTGGCTGGAAAAAATATAAAAGTAATGGAACATCCGTCGTATTCACCTGATTTAGCTATGTGCGACTTCTTGTTATTTTTTGGGTTTAAAAGGAATTTGCGGAGTAGAAGGTTTTCGTCTGAAGAAGAGATTGATGCCGCAGTTCACATTTATTTTGACGGTATTCCGAAAGAAGATTGGTTGGGCGCTTTTAAACAGTGGAAAGAAAGAATGGTTAAGTGTATCATTGCTGAAGGGAATTACTTTGAACACATTTAAAATAAAATCCTACAAAATATTAACCATATTTTTTATTCTCAATAAATTCAGCTTGAACCTCGTATGTTTTTGTTATTTAATTATAAAATTATTTTGAAATACAAAGAACATATAATAAAGTCCGATAAAATTTGCCGCCATATTTAGTGCACCGAGGTTTATAGCGAGGGCCACATTCTCTGCACTTAGTGCGAATGGAATATAGCTTTTACATTGAGTGCAAGAACGTGCAACAGCGGAAAACGCTATAACAACGCTGCCGTATAATAATTTGAGACCCGCACGAAAATATCACCCCTGCGCAATAGTCATTGCGTTAGTGTTGGTAGCGCTAGTAGCGCGTGCCAGCAGCGTCGTTGACACAGCGTTAGTCAAGTCATGGGATGTGTCGACCAACGTCCTCTAACACTTATTAATTAGGAGTTACCATGGTTGCGACACCTACGCTTATTTTGACAACTTGAATTTCAAGACAAATTGCCATTACTCATAACAAAAAATTTCAAAATGACAGTAATTTTGACATTAGTTTTGAATTTGAGGGAGCCACTTGATACACACTTTTCATTTTTTCCACAAACATTTTTTAATGCTCTTTGGACTGGCCGTAATTGTTTTCGTGATGCGTGGCATTTCACCGTCTTGGTTTCTGCTGCCTATAAACTGACGTGGTTAGTATATTGTGGCGGAGTGGTTAATACTCACTTGAATCACTTTTTTACGACATACATTAATTTATTATTATTTATTTCCACCTTCTTAGTAAATAACATTTTACAGCTCAATTTTGTTGTTTATAGTTGTCTTTTATTTGACGTTAGATCAGTTCACTTTTACCCTGGATCACTTATTCAAAAATTTGTCTGTTTTATTTAGCTACATGATCTAACCCAAAGTGATCTAAAACACTTCCCGCCTTGCTGTTACTACACCTCGAAAATTCTAGATCAGTTTGGATCAGTTGGTTCACTAGTAGAGGGGATGTTATTTCAACTGTTTGTCAAATTACATTACTCGTCTAAACAAACTTTTGTTTTTGCTTAACTCACTGTAAAGTGATGCAAAAATAATATCTTCATCTGAAGATTAAAATACAGCAATCAAATCTCGCATGTTTTATTTACTATTAAATCAATCACTTAAGATCAGTTCACTTTGGGTTAAACTGAACTGACCTGAACTAACCTGCGTTGCAAATAAAAGACAACTTATGATAACCAAGGAAAAGAAATCGGGCCACTTGTTCCGCGCTCAGTACGAAAATTTAATACTCGGACTGTATTTTCAAAGAGAAACTTTCTTCTATTATTTCTCTAAGATGTTCGAACGAACGTTTTGACGATTAAATACATTTAAATCGTTTATGGCCAGTTGCACCGAACACTTAATCCAAGCTTAACTTTAAGTACTGCTTATAATGTGACATTTGAGGTTACAAAACATTCAGTAAATCACATTCTAAGCGGTGCTTAAAGTTAAACTCGGCTTAAGTGTTTGGTGCAACTGGCCATAAGTCGTCGAAGAAAAAACCTGAACTAACTCGCATATCTTCCCCTCTCCATTCAATGACAATTAGAAGCATCGCAGCCGCGCAAAGGTGGAAGGAGTGAACAGTACATTCGGTGTGAAAAACGTCGGTACTAAGTGGACCCAATTCTTAAGCTTGATGATAACAAAGTAAATATTAAATTAATGGAACAGACCTATAAAATTTTACGGGCTTGTAGAAAAGCAGATCGTCTGTTTACATCATCATGACTACGTCTAGCTAGAAATAAAAAAAAACGTTTTCATAAAAAAATTTATATTAATAAAAATCGCCATTTGAAAGTGAAAATAAAAGTTTGTACGCGACACACTTTACAATTAATCTTTACTAGGCTCACTGCATTATGGGGCTCACTCCTGCGTCGCTCGTCTCACAAACTTCCAGCTCTCCCGTAAAGATTAATTTACAAAGCTTAAGAGCCCGTTTCAGTCGCCATCATTATGCCACTTTTCTAGTTCAAGAATTACGCTAAAACTACTGATCAGATCAGCGAATAGTTTTAACATTTTCGTTTTGTTTTTTAATAAGGAATTTCGGAAAGTCATATTTTCTAATAATTTTTATAATTTTTATTACCTATAGAAGTCGATTTTCAACTTAAAATTAACTTTCTGAGATAAAGCAACTAATTTTATGAAGATCTGCAGCAACAGAAACTTAATCAAGGCCATAATATTTAAATAAAACATGAATTACGAAATTTTATAATTAGTAGTTGCAAACTGCTGCCCTCTATCGAAAGCAATCGGAGATGCCACAGTAGGCGGGGCTTATTTTTATTTTACATTTTACGGCTGGGGAATTTCCGGTATGCCTAAAATTCTCTGACCTGGGGGCTCGTTCAGAAACTGAAAAAAAGCGCACTTTGGGTAAAATTCTTTCTCTCAATGTGTAAGTTATTTTGTATATTTTTTTTTTTCGTTCTAAACGCCCAAAGTGCTCTTTCGTTACAGTTTTTGAACGCAACAGTATTGTATAAGTAAACTGAGTGGTACTTGTACTTATATCTGAAAGACAATCCTTTGCATGTGATCTCGAGAAAACCGGAAGGCGCGAGCAGTCATATTTACCACGATGTTTACATTTTTACTCTTTTGAAGTCATGTTAACTTCCAATAAATTAAGGAAACAAGCATATATTCAGTAGCGTTGTTTTCTTTATTTTAATTGTATACAATGACCGGCAAAACGTTACACCATTTGGGAAAATTTTTTGCAGTTTAAAACATTTGTGCCAATAGTTGTGTGTTTTGTGTATGTTCGATAACCAAATATAAACAGGACAGAAACAGTGAGCAACTTTTAGTGTGGCTCAAAAAGGTACCTATTTAAAATTCGAAAAAAAAATAATAATAATATGGTTCCAATAGGTTTTTACAAAAGGCGTTTACGATAATTGGAGCGGTATATACCGGTTAATCTATTGTCTCACTCTTACTTGCATTAAACGCATTCATTTTATCTTACTTTTCTACCCCGATCCATAGAGCTCTCCAATTATCGTAAACGCCTAAAATGTGTCGCTTGCTCCTCTGACAAAATGGACAAGATTTTTCATTTTCTAGTTAGAAGCGGCAATTGGGCGTTTGGTATTTAGCTCTTGCAAGTGATTAGTTTATTCATTTATTCAGCTATAAGAGAATGTTTTTTATATCCATAAGAAATATTTAAACAAATAAAATTTGCTCTTGGGTTCTGTTACATGCACGAGAAAATTTGAGACAATTTTTCACAAGGCGTTTTCTTTATAACATTTTGTCTCATCACTTAATTTCCTGATAACATTTTTCTAGTAATCCCAATCTGGCATAAGCAGACCGAATTTTTCATTTTGGGCCAGTTTAATATCTGTACAACTTATGAAATCGACATTAGTACAAATAGTGGCTACCACGTATTGCACCTATAGTGATCGCCAAAATGTCGGCGTCAAATGGGAAAAATCTTTATTTTTAATTTTTTGAGGAAACTTTTTAAAGCAATAATTTCTACTTGTCTGAAAACCTTTTTAACTCCTAACAGATATACCGAGTGATTTTATTCGAAATTAATCTATATTTCAACGAGATTTTTTTTAACGTAAGTTAGTTTCAACTTTTAGAATATTCTAAAAAATTCAGGTACTAAATCTTCAATATTTAATATTTTTAGGGCGGAAACTACCAAAATTTATAATTCGAAAAAATAAGAAAGATTAAGTATAAGTATTGCTTCATTATTTACCGAAAAGTATTATTTTTGCATATTTTTTCCGTTTCTGATGCAAGGTGCCTTTTATAATTATTATAAATAATTAATACATATTTAAATATCTCTCTATTCCCGTTAATGAATTAATTTCGCAATGACCTGGTAAATGTTACTTTGCAGAAGATATTTCTTTATATGGCTTAGTCCTACTGACTTAAACAGAATTTGAGGGCTTTTTTAATAATAGGATTTGAATTAAATTATAAAAATGTAAAACTACTTTTTTTTCAATAGCAAACGTTAAAGTTTGCTTTGTCCAACTCAAAACAGTCGATAAAACAGAATTTTAACCGCAAAAGTAAATAAAATAATAATTTTTAACAATTTAACAACAATCCACACTAATTACTGGGATCATGATCACACAATTGTACTGTCTTGTTTAACAAATAACTACCTACTTATTGTTTTTTTTGTTGTGTATTGTAATGTGGTTTGAAATTAAAGTCGTTTTATGAAAATGCCTCTTAGTAATTTCATTTGAATAATTCATGGCCGTCTTATATTCTCCCTGATTAATTGACTGAACAGGTAAATTAAATATTGAAAAAAACATTTAGGCAGCTATAAAATATTTTTACAGAATTTTTGTGAAATTCATTCATTCAAATGTCAGGGGACATTAACAGGGACAGATTAGAGTTTTTAGATGTCATTTAAATGCATATTAGTTATGAATAAAAATATTTTTCTTAAAGTGTACCTTGCTTCGAAAACGTAAAAATTATGTAAAAATATATATTATTCTTGCTGAATAATAAAATTTCTGAAGCAACAATTAATATTCTTCATTATTTAGCAATTGCTCCGCGTCCCATTACTCTTAATTTCCTTTTAACAAAACTGCCATGTCTTTGTCGGATTAAATTAAATTTATTTAACTTAGAAAGAAGATAAAAGACCGGATTTAAACATGTTTATTTACCAGATTAACTATTATGTTTCGTTTCATTTTCGAATACATATTTCTCCCTCTCTGTAATAAATTTTAAATTTACGCGGTAAAACTCAAGGTAAAGCTGTTGGTAAAACTGCAAAAATTCTGAAAATCGTACAATTTTCAACGATGGCACACGATGAATCTATTTCGCGTGATTTGGCTCCACCTTGTAGCCCCGCCTTCTGTGTGTTGCGTCCTGCACCCTTGCCCCGCGAGAGATGGATCAGTGATTGTCAAACGGCCCCTTAACACGTAAATAACTATTACGTTTCTGTTTCTGATGCTGGAACTGACGCCTGTGGTTACGGCGGACTGATAACGCGTTCTGCGCTTGCCATCCATTGATCTTGACATATTTATGCATATCTATGATTAATACTAAAAAAATGTCATCATTACGCCTTTTTGATTCCCTTTTGATAGTACAGGGTGGATTAATTTCGATGTCTTTTATAGACATCTCCATAAAACTTAAAATTAAAAAAATCGTCCAGAATCGCATTTTCGCTTTAAATTTTAAAGTATTAAAGAATTACAATTGAATTGATGTTCGTTGAATCGTGTTCAGTCCAAATTTACTGTGTTTACAACAAATAACTTTCTGTAGATTTTTATTTTAAGTAATTATTGGCTTCCGGAGGCTTTAGATATCCCTATCTGAAAGAATTTTAAGCGAATAGTTCACTTAAAATAATAATCTAGAAAATTATTTGTTGTTTTCTCAACACAATAAATTTGGACTGAACACGATTATGCATTCATCGATTCAATTACTTAAATTTGCTTTCTGAATAGCACCATTTAAGTCCTCCTTCTTTTAAAGTTTTCTTTACTTTAAATTCTTAAATCCTTAAATTTGATGGTTGGTTTTTACCATAGCAATAATATTTAACAGCCCTTTAAATTTAACGCTTTTTATACAGAAGTGCGCGCGGGACCACCTAGCGGATATTCTAAAGTAATTTTATCTCAAGAATTAGTATTTTTTTATCTACTTTGATTTGGTTTTTGTCTGAACCTTCTATTTTATTTGGTTCCAAAAATAATAGGGGAGGAGGGAAAGGAACTTTAGACTAGTATGTATAAACTTCAGAATTATACTTAATTTCATAAACTGCGTTAGACTGTTTTAATATTGGTGTTTTGGTTTATAAATATGTGAAAATAATATTTAAATTACTTATAGATTTATAACCGCTTTCTCAAATAAAAACAGTACGAAGAAGAATGTATACTTAAAATAGAAAATAGAAAATCAGCCTTGGGATTCAGTTTTTCAATTCGTGTCGTATTCGCTACATTTTGCACCTAGAATTCGACTCGAATCGAGGAACGGAATCCCCCTACAGGGGCGATGCGAATTTCGTAAAATCGTATTCTTGACGTTCGCATTCGTAATTTTTATGTAATTGTTGATTTTTTTTTAAATTAATTAACTAGTAGATTCTTTTAGTTTTTGATTATACAGGGTCTCCCAACAGTGTGTTCTCGGGCTATATCTCGATAACTAGTGCAGATAGAAAAAGTTTCAGGACATTTTTGTTTTAAAATTTGGAGGTTTACAACATAAAATTATTTTCATCTGTACAGGGTGAATAAAAACGGCGGTACTGAATGCACCTTTTTTTAATTTCAAATGGCACTTCCTATATATGATGTCAAATTTGGATTGCATATAAAATTCTACATATTTTTTATGTACCATAATCAATGTCTAAATCTAGCCGTTTTGAAGATATTTAACATTTTATCTAAAAACTGTCGATTGCAGCCATTATTTTATTTATTCATATTTTGTTTATTTTTTACTTTAGAGAAAAGATTTTCGACACAGATGTAGTTGATATTTTAACATATTCTAAGCCACTATTAAAAGTATTTTTATCGTTACAGGGTGATCATGGTACTAACCAAAATATCGGAATTTCAAAATGACATAAATCAAATTTCTTAAATAGCATGCCCTATATTTTTATATCCTAAATTGTTCGTCTAATACAGTACTTTCGGTTTTGTTATGCATGTCTTAGACCTATCTGCTATATTTTTTTAGAACCTTAGACCTGTATGAATTATTTGTTTTATAACGAGTAATCGTCTAAGATGGCAATGGAAAACAAACGAACCAGCTGACATTAATAATTAGTTTACCTGTTTTCCACAGCCACCTTATACAATTATACGTTTTAAAAGAAATAACTCAAATGGATATAAGGCTCTCAGAAAATATTGCAGATAGGTATAGAACATGCCTGACAAAAACGAAAATACTGCATTAGACGAACAATTTAGGATATAAAAATGTAGGGCATGCTATTTAAGAAATTTGACTTATGTCATTTTGAAATTTCCAATGTTTTGCTTAGTACCAAGATCACCCTGAAACTATAAAAATACATTTAATAACGGATTAGAATAAGCTAAAGTACCAACTACATCTGTGTCGAAAATCTTTTCTCTAAAGTTAAAAATAAATAATATAAGAATAAATAAAATAATGGCTGCAAGCGACAGTTTTTAGATAAAATGTTCGAGTTCACTTTACGAACGTCGATAATAGATTCCCAGAAGGTTAGTCCGTACGAATTTTGAATGAGACATTTCTTCATTGGTTGTAAAATTTAAAAACCAGGACAAGGCTATTTAAATATCCAAATTGCGAAGATATTAAAAAAAAAAAATTATAATAAAAAAATTTATCTTTATATACCACTTTTTTTTGCAAAATCCTGAAACAGGTAAATTCTTAATTTTACGAAATCACATTTTAGTGCAAAAATCTTTTCTTGGTCGACATTTGTTTTTCTGCTGTGAAGTTAAAAATATTTTTTTTTAATTGCCACCCTACTTTTTTATCTAGCTTTTAATTATTTTTCTTGCCATTTAAATGGTGATGACCTGTTGTAAATTTCAATTGCCTAGACAGATTTTGACTTGCAAGTCAGTTTTTGGGTCGATGTCCAAAGACTGTCGTAAAACCAGGACATGTTCAGGGGAAATCTGGATATTTGGCAATCCTAATTAAGGTAAACTATAAAAATTTACATAACAAAATTCTACATTGCGTTAAATTTCATTTATTTACTTTTTCTCTGCAGAAACGTTTACATCTTTCCCTTTTTATATTTCTGCCTTGCTTGGGATTTTGACTTACTATTATATTTTATCTTAGTTTTACCATCATTCTCATTTGACAATTCCTCATTTTTCCCTGAAATTGATATTGTAAATTATTTACAAGCGCATCACATTAAATTTACTCATCTGTACATAAATCTACAGGTGGTTCTAGTAGTGACATCTTCTGAGATGTAGTGTAGTAACGGAATGCCTTTGCTATACCAAAACCTACCATGGAAATGGAAATTGTTACAAAAGCCATAAGAACTGGGTGCTAAAATAACCAGTCACATTACTCCTGTTTTAAATTTCAACTTCGTATATACGCACAGTAGGTTTATGAGCTAATAAATAATCTAATATAACAAGCACAACTCCCAGTATAATTCCTACACCAGCACCGAGCCACGGAATTTGCTCATTAGCTAAAAAATAAAAAAATTGTTTACTTTAAACAAAAGTTATTTAAAAATTAGTGTACCTTTAATATTTTTAATATTCTCATGTTTGGCCCTCTTTATTGCATTTACAATACTTTCGTCGTCAGGTTTGTGGTGTAATGCTTGCTCATATGACTTGATGGCATCAGCAAAGTGGAATGTAGCAAATTCCACTTCGCCTTTTCTAAAATATCCCTGCAGTGTTACATTAGTACGTGGGATTCTAAATGAAAACATGTACCTTTGCTCCTGTGGGGTTTAATCTAATCGTTTCATTCGCATCTTCTATTGCAAAAAAATATTGTTGCAGTTTCAAAAATGCATAAGATCTATTGCTGTACAAAATATAATTTGTCGGTTCTAACTTGATGGCGTGGGTGTAATGTAGAACGGCTTCTTCAAATTTCAGGTTTCTTACAGCTACATTGCCTAGTTCTTTCAAGTTGTGTGCATTCTAGCAAAATGTTACAATAAATCAACTTTTAGATTGCTCAATCTAAAAGTTGTTACTTTTATAAGGCCCGTATGGGGCCTTATGAACCATGCAAGATTTGTTGACGCAAAATTATATAAAATCTTCTACAATGTAAGAGAGAAATGCTTTCGCAATTAAAGTTCATTGCTTGAATCAATACTTTTCTGACACTTTGCGCAAGAAATGATAACAAATCTTGCACGGTGTCAGTGTCACACAGGCCTATTAGCTTAAATATTTAGTAGTATTTTACTCCCTCTTAACCTTTGCACAGTAACTTATAATTATTGGGAATAATTACCTCTTCATTCATTCTGCTGCAATAAAAATGGCTTTCTTAAATCTATATTTAATAAACCTAAGGACTAATTTAATTTACTATTGTGTTAATACATTATTGCTCTTATAATAATTACAGGCATGGATCAACAATTTTGTGAACTGTCAATGTCAACAAATCGATTCATTTTGACAGATGTTTATATGTGAAGTTAGTTACATATAAAGCTGCGTCCATCCGTGTAAAAATTTTCACTGAATGTGTTCAGCGCAAATGTGCATGAGCTGATTTCTTTCGCTTAAAAGTTTAAATCGTGATTAGAATAGTTTGGATTTGGATGCCGTAGTCATTGCAACAAAACACCTCAGATTTTTATTATTCATTAGTGTTGTTTCGATTTGTATCGAGGTTGGCTGAGACAAATCGGATCCCTGTTGATTTTGAGTCGGTAATATTAGGTGCTTTCTTTCGCTCACAAAATCGTGATCCGAACATGTTTTGATTTAAAAACAGACATTTTTTTTTAATCTTTCTATTTATAAAACTTGTTTGGATTGAATTATGGTTATTTGCAAATGAACTGTCAATCAAAAATTCAAGTCAGGTGTTTCGTTGCAACAACTACGAAATTCAGACCCAAACTATTCGAAACACCATTCAAACTTTTAAGCGAAAGAAAGCACCTATTACCACGTTACCTTACGGTAAATTTCCAATGTTACCGACAAGGTAACATTCATTTGTTACCATTAGTTACCGTTTATTACCATTGTTGTCAACATAATGCAATTTTGAGTTGCACACTTGCAAAATACAAGTAAAAATTTACAACGATGGATATCTTTGTGCAGCGTTTGAATATGAACTGCACAATTCTACTGCTGTTAATATAAAATACTCTTGCAATACTCGTTTCGTATTAACAGTGTTGTTAAAGATGCAGATACTTTCACAAATATGTATCTAGATGCAGATACACATACTTTTTCCGGTAAATATCTAGATACAGATACAAAAAAAAAAGTATCTGCAGTTATCAAGATACTTGCAAGTGTAAAATTCAATAACCTATGCAGTAGTAGAGGTACGATATTATTTACGATCTAAATCGACCTTTTTTGTGAAAATTGACGAAGTTTTCGTATGAATATGTGAATAATAGGTATATTCGTTTTAGATGACTTAGGTTGCCGCAAGTCACCTGCGTCAACGAAATGTGTATTCGTTTTAGATTTTCGGCATACGGTATTTGACATTGGCATATTCGTTTTAGTTGCCACTGCGGCGGTGCTGGTGTTGACGCAATGTGCACCTACTCCAGAGTAGGGTTTAGTTGCGTCAACACCAAAGTATTGTTTACTTAACCTTAATTTAATTATTTTTCAGTAAGGTCGGTGTTCATCACACAGAAAAATCTTTGTTTGAATACAGTCGTTGCATTTATTTATTTGAATGATGCACACTTTACATTAGGTATATTCGTTTTAGATGACTTAGGTTGCCGCAAGTCACCTGCGTCAACGAAATGTGTATTCGTTTTAGAGTTTCGGCACGCTGTATTTGACATTGACATATTCGTTTTAATTGCCACTGCGGCAACGCTGGTGTTGACGCAATGTGCACCTACTCCAGAGTAGGGTTTAGTTGCGTCAATACCAAAGTATTGTTTACTTAACCTTAATTTAATTATTTTTCAGTAAGGTCGGTGTTCATCACACAGAAAAATCTTTGTTTGAATACAGTCAATGCATTTATTTATTTGAATGATGTACACTTTACGTTAATTCAAGCAGTTTCTTTTGATTCAAACATTTTTTTTACTTGAATAGAATACATAATGGCTTTTCTTTTAAATAAATGAATGCATTGAACGTATCCAAACGAACATTATGTTGATTTGAAATTTTTCTTTTCTCTAGGCACCAACTTGCCCATCACAAACTATTCGTTTTAGATCAATTTCTGATGCAACCATAACTTGACCTAGATGGGCATCGGCTACTTGACGATGACGCTATTGTGGCAAACCCAGCATTTCTAAAACGAATATACCTATAAATTCAAGCAGTTTCTTGTTGATTCAAAAATTTTTTTACTTGAATAGAATACATAATGGGTTTTCTTTTAAATAAATGAATGCATTGAACATATCCAAACGAAAATTATGTTGATTTACCATTTTTCTTTTCTCTAGGTACCAATTTGCCCATCACAAACTATTCGTTTTAGATCAATTTCTGATGCAACCATAACTTGACCTAGATGGGCATCGGCTACTTGACGATGACGCTATTGTGGCAAACCCAGCATTTCTAAAACGAATACACCTAATGTATCCACTAAAATGTGTGATAATTTTCACAATTTTTTTCAGCAGTATGTCTTTCTAAATAGAAAACTTATCTTTGTAATTAAGTTGATCAATAAGCTGATAAGTAATTACCTGGTTTTGTATGAAACCAAGTCAAGTCAACGTAAAATAAAAGTTATCAACAGAAATGACTCTACTTCCGTATCAGACAAGTTAAATGTCAAATGAATCTAGGATCATTAGTTGCAACCTTGTTGTAGCTAAGAGAGCGTTCCCAAAATGAAGAAAAGTTGAAAAAAACAACAATACAGACTTTTACTTTTGATTTTCTCCTTTTGTCAATTATCTTTCCCAATTTTTAAAATAATTTTCAAGTTTCTGAACTATCAAATCGCATTTTAAATAGAACAATCATTTGACAAACTGGAAAACATAATTAACAAGAGGGGAAAATCAAAAGAAAGAGACTGTAAAATCGGAGGTTGCATTACCGCCAAGGTCTGCTGTTTTTATGGAAGTTCAAAATGTATCTTAAATGTATCTTAGTGTCTCAAATGAATAGATATACTGTAATTGTATTTAGATGCAGATCAATGCAGATACAGTTACATTTTTTTAGTAGTATCTGAGATATGTATCTAGATATTCAAAAAGTATTTAGATACTGTATCTAGATACTTGCATCTATATAGATACTTAACAACACTGCGTATTAATGAATTTCAGAAAGAAAGAAGGTATGATTGCACCATTTACTTTTTTAAGTGTTTCACCCAAGTTTTACCTCCGTAGTAGTTTCGGTGTTTTCTTATTATTCAGCGCTGAAATTTTAAGATGCAGCGTTTTAAATGTTGAAGAGTAAAAAAACGAGCACTTTGTGTTACTTGTCAGCACACTGAAAAGCAAACTACTGCTTCTCAGCTGCTGCCTTGGCTGCTGCTGAGACGCTGAACGCGCCCAATACCAACAAAATGCATAGAGCCTTTTGTATTTTTGTAAGTGACATAATGGCAACCCTGTAATTGTTGCTTGCTTTTTATTCCTATTCCTCGTAATGTAATTTTAATTTTATGCTGTCTTCTTCAAACTTACAAAATAACTTTATTATTATATTACTGTACTGTAAAATATACCTCATCGTGTTCCTTACTAGCAAGCATGAATTTGGAAGTTGTGTCCGATATGCAAGTTGTGCAAAATAATATTTTTGAATTCACCGTGAGCCAGCCAGAAGCTATTTCTGCAGATGATTTTTCTAACATGTGTCGAATGTGCTTGGGGAAACAAGATATTAAGCCAATTTTTAATATCACTTATGAAGAAATAACCGTGCAAGAGCTTTTGTTAATTTGTACTTCCTTGGAGGTATATTATTCATTAATTTTATTAGTATAGCTTTACAATATTGTTTTTTTTTTGTTCTAGGTCCAACAGAACGATGGTTTACCTGAAAATATTTGCTCTGAATGTCTAGGAGAGCTAATAAGAAGTTTTTGCTTCAAACAGAAGTGTCAGCAATCGGACGAAATTTTGAAGAATATTCAAATTAAGTTGGCTGAAGAAGTTAAGGCCAGAAGCGAGTCTACCTCCCATATTGTAAGGAATAACGAAACAATAGTAATTGACAATAAGTTTGATGATGTTAAGGTCAACAGTAAGCAATCAAATTTTCAAGAAGACGCACAGATTTTATCTTTGCAAACTAATGAGAATGAGAACAGTCCTGATAATGATAGTCCTGATTTGTTAATTACTAAAACTGAAGACAAGTGTCAAGAACATGAGATAGAATTGGATAATCATGATAACAATTCGCGTTGCGATGATGACTATAACCTGTTGAGTATGTTTGCTCCAGATTCTGACAGTTCATGCATTTCAGATTTAAAATCCAAGCGTAAAGTGCGTAAGAAAGTTAAGATGAAACAAGAGAAAAAAAGTATGTTGAGAGGCAGAAGGAAAAAGGGGAGAGGGCTTTCAATTAAATGTAGGGATTGTTTAGAAAATTTTACCTCCAGAGATGATCTTCGAGAACATCGTAAGAATGCAAAACATCCTGAAGCAAAGAACCATACTTGTTCACATTGTGATAAAAAATTTACCAGTAGCAAATTACGACAACACATGAGAGTTCATACTAAAGAGAAACCTTTCATTTGTGAAGTGTGTTCGCAAGGCTTTAGTATGAGTGGAAATTTAAAAAGACATATGATGACTCATACTGGTGAACGTCCTCATGTTTGTGAAGTTTGTGGAAAAGGTATATCAAAATATATTTGATTTTTATCTTTGCTGCTGTGTATTAAATTATATTATGAAACTATTTAAATAATGTTCTTATTTTGTAGGTTTCATTCAAGCTACGACATTACACATACATCGAAGAACACATGTGAATAATGGACCGAAAAGAATCGATGAAAATGGAATGCCGTTGGGTCCTAATTTTATCTGTGATTACTGTGGCAGAGGTTTTAAACGACTGGCAAGATGCAACGCTCACCTTAAAAAACATTTCGCCGACGGCAGTGAATCTAAAAAACCATCTCCTAGTGAAGAAGTCAAAGAATACACCTGTGATACATGCAAGCGCGCTTATAAAACGAAACACTTGCTCAAGGCTCACCAGCTAACCCATGGTGAAAAGTCATTCCTCTGCAGTGAATGCGGCAAAGGTTTCGTAACCAAAGCTGCTTTACTTTCACATTTAAAAGTTCACACGGGTGAGCGCCCTCATACTTGCACGATTTGTAAGAAGTCTTTTGCCCATGTAGGGAGCTTCGAAGCTCACATGTTAATCCACACTGGACAAAAACCTTATAATTGCAATGTTTGTACGAAAGCCTTCACTCAGTTGTCACATTTAAAATATCACTTGAGGACACATAGTGGTGAACGGCCGTATGTCTGCACATATTGCAACAAAACTTTTGCTCTCAAAGGTAATTTGACAGTCCACGTCAGGATACACACAGGTGAAACACCTTATTTATGTCCAATATGTAGAAAGGGTTTCTATGATTCTAGTAGTATGAAGAAACATCAAAAATGTCATGGAGATGTAGTGATAACAGTGCCAGATGCAGACGGAAATCCAATTGTACATAGCGAATTCCATTTAAATTAATAAAAAGTTTTGTAATTGTAATACCAATTTCAACTTTGAGATGTTGATATTAATTGAACATTATTTAAAATATATTCTCACACGCTATGTGCCAGGCCTGTGTCTATAAAACTTAAGATTGCAAGTGAATTTTATAAAAATAGATGTGATTAGAATAATCTGAGGTGAGTCCGTGGTGAGTCTGAGATAGTGACGGTTTGCCAAATATCAAAATTTCTCTAATAGTATGTCATTTGACTAGCCCTGTTTTCTTGATAGATTCATACAATTCTGCAATATTAAATTTTATAGACCATAGGTATGTTATTACTAATTAGACGGTTATTATATATCTAAATAGATAATGTGACAAAATAATGTAAGATATGACAACTATACGCTGTATCCACGGATTGGGTTCACAACAGGAAAAACCTTTTTATTTTTGAGTTTTCGAAAAAGTCATTCTTTGTAAAAGTTGTTGCTTGTCCTAAAACCATCAGAAATATTACCGGAAATAATAAATTCCGACTAATACAAAGTTCTAACTGTAAGTGCCGATATCTCGAAGACCATAAGCTTCAGACTAATACAAGTTGCATTTGTTAGAAACAGAATTTAACAAGCTATTCAAATATGTTAAAATATACGGGGCGTTCCATTTAAATTTTTTGAGAAATTTAAACTTTTAATTTTCAATTGCTTCTGTGCAAACTTACATAAAAAATGTTGTTCTTATTCATAAGGATTATTCTACAAGATATTTGTAATTAGTTAAGTACACTAAAGAATTTTTTTTATCCGCTGATTATGAATAAAATACCTCTACATTTTAGCTGTTTAATTCAATTGAATAGCTATATATTGCGAATGGTTCTATTTAGGGCTATAGTTGCTGAATAGAGAATGCTTATTTTTAAGAGATCTATCTAAATCTGCAATAAAAATTGGTACGTTCCGTTAAAATAATTATAAGTTTGATAGATAACTCACCTATGGAACATGCTGTGTATGTGGAAATAATTTGCTGAGATCGAACTCATTACAGACCATAACTTTTGTAGAAGATATTTTCTTTTATAATTAACAGTTAAGGCGCTATTGAAGAAATCGATACCAATGACCCACCCTGTACATTTGAAATTAAAAAAACCATCAAAAACAATATAAATATAAATTTTTTCAGTGTCTGCCTCAAAATGAGATTTGACTTGCCTTCTATAAATGTTAAACCAGTAGATAGAAACGCTAATATTCTTAGAACTTTTTCCTAATTTGGTAGATTACGTAAAAATTTCTCTCGTAATAGTAGGTATCTATACCTACCGGCTGTTTCAAATCGATTATGTACTGAATCATAAGACAACAGATTGGGTTAAAGGGAAGGAAAATCAATTTTATTGTTTTTTGTTTTTTAGGTATATTTCATTTATTATAAGTAATGCGTACTGAATATAATAATAATAATATCGTCTATATTGCAACCAAACGAAGGAATAAATTCAATTAAATAAACGTGTATAGAGGCGAAGTTTAGTTAAAGCTGCTCTCTCACTTAACCTCCAACTTATTTTATAATTAACTAAGTTTCGTTCAGATTATTTCCCAGTTTGACTTTGACTTTGAAATGCTCAAGGTTCAATAATTGGAAAGGAGACGGCAAAGGATTGTATAATTTAGATGCGAAAGATCTTGCAAAGCAAGAAAAATTATGCTTATACAGTAATAACATATCTTCTCTGTTCCTTGTATTAAAAGTATGCACGTCTTTCAGCTTAGTAAGTTTTGTTGTGGAATACCACTCAAAATTAGTTTATGAACCATACACAACAAATGCAGTTGCCAGCGGTACTTTAACCAACCAGCTTCTTGTATGTTAAGAGATATATGGTTTCACCGTCTAATGTCCGATTTCTTCACCTCCTGATAAATTTATCTGCCAGGTATTATCCTTGGAAACCATTGTGTCGATAATAGTTTCCGAGGATACTACCCGGAAGATAAATTTATCCATAGGTGAAGAAATCGGGCCTAAGACTTTAAGCCAAACGGATACAATAATTATTTTGTATTGCATGTAGTCGAGTAGCATCAGTTAACGCGGACCCATAAACAATATCACAGTAAGACAATTTACAAAGTATTAAACTATTCGTTAATAGTAGTTTCAGGAGAAATACGTAAATGTGTTTATTTCCACCTTTTTAGTAAATGACATTTTACAGTTTAATTTTGTTGTTTATGGTAACAAACTAAACGATAACTTACAGGAACGGACCTGTAATATTTTACGAACGGATACAAAAGACCTGTAAAATCTTACTGGCTTGTAGAAAAGTAGCTGTTTATATCACCATGACTATGTCTGGCTAGAAATAACGCCTTCGATAAAGAAAGTATTCATAAAAAAATTAATGTAAATTAATTAAAAATAGTCACGTGAAGGTTAAAAAAAAAGTTTGCACGCGACACACTGCAATATATTTTTACTAGGTTCACAAACTTGCAGCTCGCCCGTAACGATTGCAAAGACGACACTATTATTGGGATAAAGCTTTTTCAAAATCCTGTAGGAGCTCTCAATTAATGAAGTTCCATGCTTTTTAAATCTAAGATCAGAATCTATTATGAGTCCCAGATTTCTGCATTCGTTTACTATAGATAGAGTATCGCTATTAATATTAATTTTAATATTTTAGAAAAATTTTGTGCAAATCGTTTTTGATTGCAGTGAGAACCTCGAGCAGCCTCTGGACAGCTGTTTCAGCCCTGCTTGGGGCTTCTTCAGCAGAAACGTAGCTCGACATTCCCACTGCAGACCAAAAACGACTTGCCCAATTTATTCGCAAATGCGATGTAAGAATGATGAACATATAAAATAGCGACATCTTACTATCGCTTTTTGACCTAACATTGCAGTAGGATAGACAAATTGAAGCGGGATTTGCTCCTAATGAGTCCCCCATGCAAGGCGGCCATGCTTGCTGTCAAAGCATAATGAAAGATTTTAGAAAAATTTTGTGCAAATCGTTTTTGCACAAAATTTTTTAGAAAAATTTTGTGCAAAAACGATTTGCAATTGCAATTTTCATCATTGCGCAGACTAAACACAGTTATATAATTCTTTTAATTGCGGATATCTTACAGCTTATTAAAGTGTCAGAGGTTCATGGTTTGCATATGAATTCTAAAAAAAGGTTTGAAATGCTAATTGGTCCTGAGAAAATTGAAAAGTCGGCATTAAATTACATTAAAATTAATGAACATATAAAATAGCGACATCTTACTATCGCTTTTTGACCTAACATTGCAGTAGGATAGACAAATTGGATCGGGATTTGCTCCTAATGAGTCCCCCATGCAAGGCGGCCATGCTTGCTGTCAAAGCATAATGAAAGATTTTAGAAAAATTTTGTGCAAATCGTTTTTGCACAAAATTTTTCTAAAAAATTTTGTGCAAAAACGATTTGCACAAAATGAGTCCCATAATGAAAGATTTTAGAAAAATTTTGTGCAAATCGTTTTTGCACAAAATTTTTTAGAAAAATTTTGTGCAAAAAGAAGGTTTGAAATGCTAATTGGTCCTGAGAAAATTGAAAAGTCGGCATTAAATTACATTAAAATTAATGAACATATAAAATAGCGACATCTTACTATCGCTTTTTGACCTAACATTGCAGTAGGATAGACAAATTGAAGCGGGATTTGCTCCTAATGAGTCCCCCATGCAAGGCGGCCATGCTTGCTGTCAAAGCATAATGAAAGATTTTAGAAAAATTTTGTGCAAATCGTTTTTGCACAAAATTTTTCTAAAAAATTTTGTGCAAAAACGATTTGCACAAAATTTTTCTAAAATCTTTCATTATGCTTTGACAGCAAGCATGGCCGCCTTGCATGGGGGACTCATTAGGAGCAAATCCCGCTTCAATTTGTCTATCCTACTGCAATGTTAGGTCAAAAAGCGATAGTAAGATGTCGCTATTTTATATGTTCATTAATTTTAATGTAATTTAATGCCGACTTTTCAATTTTCTCAGGACCAATTAGCATTTCAAACCTTCTTTTAGAATTCATATGCAAACCATGAACCTCTGACACTTTAATAAGCTGTAAGATATCCGCAATTAAAAGAATTATATAACTGTGTTTAGTCTGCGCAATGATGAAAATTGCAATTCTTAATGAATGTAAAAAAAATCAGAAGTGTATAAAAGAAATAGCAAAGGTCCCAATATAGAATCCTGTGGAACAACTAATTTTTGAGTTAATGGATCAGACATGGTATTTGTTGCAATCCATAGGAAAGTTTTTGCATAAGTGCGACGAGTGCCACGCACTGTCCGGTGGATTCGCAATTTGTTAACTTCCGACTTACTTATAATTTTAGAACTCGATTGCTTGGTGAAATAATTTGGCCGAGTATACCGTGTCAAGCAAACGGTTCCGGTGAGCCTGAAAAGCGATCATAGGGAGCGGTGCAGGAGCAGAGAAAATAGCCAACTCTTAAAATTAAAATAATTATTGAATTTTGTTCTTGTCCGATGAAAATTGTAAGTCCAAAGTTGTTTTAACCTCGAACCGGACAGAAATACGAAGGGAAAACACTTTGAAAATTTAAATGACATATTTTGTAGTTTTCTGGACTCTTTAAACAGGGTATAGATCTGTCAATTAATTTAAAAAAAAATTCCTAAATTCTTTATTCCGGACAACTCGTAGTTTTCTCTTGACGACTTGTTTCTCTTGACAACTTGTTTATTTATTTTTTTCACTCCTAACGAAGCTATAAATCTATAGCGAAACGTTGAGTGTTTTCCCTTCATATTTCTGTCCGGTTCGAGATTAAAAAAACTTTGTACTTAAAATAATTATATTAATAAAATTCTACTTACACATCATTTGTACAATTAACGATCACTCAAAGAATATTAAAACTGTAACTGGGACTTTGACAATTACTGACACTGAATCAATGAATGCCTCTTTTTTTGATTTCTTACTGTTTATAAAACTTCTCCCGTGGTTACACCAATTATTGCGAGCCGAATGATCAATTATTATTTGAACTCTGTTCGTTGCTAATTGCCAAATACCCGATTTTACGTTTAATATCTGTACTTATAAAATCGATATTTTTCGTGGTAGCCATGAAATCGTATTAATTGCTTGTACCAATGTCGATTTTATAAGTACGGATTTAAACGGGTTTAAACAAAAAGGTAGATGCAATTCTTGCAATTTTCGGTCTGCTTAGGGTAAGTTAGGGTTGGAAGATTTGTGTAATCAAGAAATTAGTACACTGAGTGCGCACTGAGCGTAAGAAAATGTGATCAGTGGAAAACGCTATAACATTTGCACTCAGTGCGCACTGAGTGCAAGAAAGTGCGACCAGTGAAAAACGCTATTATTAAGGCACTCTAGAAGTGATAAAATCACTAGGGCTGAGTTGCACCGACATCTGAAATTAAATGCCTTAATCCATGTTAGTTAATCTGTGATTAAAACTTAATTCATGTTAAAACATCACCGACGCATTTTTAATTCGAATTAGGTCCAGTTTTACAAATGAGGCTAAACTTTGAGTTGAGGCTTAAACCCTTAGCAACGATTATTTCAACAATTGTTGCGAAGGGTTTAAGCTTCGGCTCAAAGTTAAACCGTCATTGTAAAACTGGGCCTTAGTTGATTTGCAACGTCACTAATACAATATCAAAACTGTGACGTTTAGCATTTTGATTGGCGATTTATCTAGTCCGTTTGTTTTCAGATGTGTCACTTGAGGCAGTTTCTATTTTGTGTGCGTTTAAAAATTGAAAAGAGAGAACGCAGATCTAATATTACGGATATTATTTTCACATACGTACAGTCGCTGGCGCCAATCACTCTGAGAAATCGTCGTATTTGAAATACACCAATAATTTTGTTAATTTCCATTGATATCTGGGCCATATATATAAATTCTCTGGAATTTGCATCAATTTGCTTTGTAACACGTGGAAATATCCTACTAAGGTCCGCAACCTTTGCATGTGCCTGTTAATCTGTCCTGAAGATATTAATATGATCCGCTAAAACTTGCTGAAAACTTTCTGTAGCAAAAAATCAGTAACTGAGTAATTGCTGATATTGGAAAATTTATATTTGTTGTAAGTTCTAATGCAGTGTTTTTCGACCTAGGTTCAACAAAGGGGTGTTTGGGTTCCCCCGCAAATAAAAACGGAAATCACACCACAAAAAAATTTGTCATGTAAAAGTAGCATAATGTCGATATTTTGATGAAACATTATTTCATATTTAGTGCTAAGGGGGTCCCTAAGAAAAAAATATTAGCACTGTAGGGTTCCTCGCTTTCGTTTCTTGCACCACTTCTTTTGAAAATCTTTAACGCATCTTAAAATTCAATAACGGGTTAGTTCTATTTTTTTTGAAATTTTCGGTCTTGGTATAATCTGAATCCGAGGATCAACCGCAGGAATTTCTTTCTTCAGAAGAAGACATAATTTGTATGTTCCAGTACATCCCAATACGTTAATAAACGCTTTTGGCTGAGCTGCTGACTGACATATGATGACTGACAGCTGAAATTTATGCGTTAGTTAATCCGTGATTAAAATATAATTCATGTTAAAACAAACGCTGTTGCACCGACGCGACGTATTTTTAACTCGAATTAGTTGATTTCCGATTAAAGTGAAACGTCATTAAGGCCCGGTTTCACCATCAGAGTTTAACTTTAAGCTCCGTTTTATTCCTATAAAAACAATTATCCTTGCAATTGTTACCATGGGAATAAAGCGAAGTTTAAAGTTAATCTGTAATGGTGAAATCGGGCCTAAGTAAGTAAGAGGGTGCTTAAATAAATATAAAAAAATACCATCAATGTTTAGAATTTAAAAAAAATTTAGTTCTGGCTTAATTAAAACAGCATTTTGTAACTGAAGTAAGTACTTTATTGACCGTTAAAAACTATCGTGAAATTTGTAGGGTAAAATTTGCCTAATTTGTACTAACGCTTAAATGGTGTCTCCACAATTTTTGGTAAGGGTGAGAAGCATCTCTAGCCGCAGAAACTATAAATGACAATGAACTATATGGTTTAAGCTAGCCATGGTATTGTGATATGCCGTCCAGTTTTCATAATGATTTAGTTTCAGTTTTGGTTAAGATAAAGAATGAAGTAAGTTAGTATAAGTAGTATAAGAGTATAATTTCATAAAGTTCTTGCTCTTTGATAATTAATTAAATGATGTGAAAAATAAAAGACTTTAGAAACAAACTGAAAATATCTTGACGTATCCTAAACTGGTTGTTTGCTTTTGATAAAGGTGCTTGTTTCTAAAGTTTTTCACATAAATTCTGTTAATATACTTCTCCGCATTTATTTTTATTGGTTGTTGAATGCTTGACCAAACGATTAGGCGTGGGTTTGAATCGTTTCCTGGTATGTGTGAAAAACAATTTTCATGTGTCGGTGAGTATTCGGATTCTGACCGGCTCCTTGGAATTAGATTTTCTGCGTTTCTCCGGGTTATAAGTTGAATGCCGAAAGAGCTATAAACATCTGTAAGTCGATCGCAGTCGCCACGGGCAATATTAGTAACTAGCCAGCCGCCTCCTCAAAGCAACGGCTTTCTCGACTTACTTGATGACATTAGAACTAAAATACACGATTTATAAATTTGAAAAAAAAACTAAATAATTTCGTTGTTGTGGAAACCAAAATTACCAAGTCACACATATTTGGACTCACAATGACCTGTAGATTCTAAATATGTAAAAATGTAAAAGCCGTTCCAATTAAAATAAGAAAGTTGTAATGTAATTTCCGGTGAAACCGGAAGTCGTACGGTGGCCAGTGCTACGTCAGAAAATTTTTTATTTAATTTATTTGTTCCAAATTTTATGTAAAAAAATAAAATTCTACAAGAGTGAACATATAAGCATGGACACTCTGTATTGTGTATAGGATATGAGTTTATTAGAATTTTTTCTTATTTTGAACTCTCCTATCATCTGCCAAACTTTGTCCAGGTTTTTTTTTTATTAACACCCTGTATGTTTTATGAATTTACGTTATTTTTTTAATTTTTAAAGAGAAATTTGTATTGTTTTTAAATTATGTTAGTTCAACTAGTAATTTCTTCGTGTTAAACAAGCCACTGCTGCCTGTTCCAATATAATAATAATTTATTATTTATTTTTAATTCATTTTCGATTATAATCGTTCAGAAGAATGCATGATTTACGCTCCTGTACGCTTCAGAAATTTATAATATAACCGTTTAACTCGTGTTAAACACTCTAATCAAACAATAATGCCGAATTAACTAATTCAGATTTACTAATTATGATTAGGACAAACTACGATCGGTGCAACTCGAAAGTCTCTAATTCAGATTAGTCAATCTGTGTTAACGTTAATCAAGGTCGGTGCAACTCAGCCTAGATCTATCAAAGTACCGCAAACTTGCCACCATATTGATTCCCTGTTTCGCGCCAACGTCAAAACATTGATGACAGCTGAAAGTTTCTCGCAGTCCAAAGCTAAATTCATTGCTAGGCGTTAAAATTCTACACGATTCTATTGGCCCAATTTGAAAGTATTATAATTTGTTTAATTAAACGAAATTTTGTAGCTCTTTTTCGTCATCTACAGTCCTTGACAACCTGTGCATTCGATTAGTTTGATTATTTTGGAATACTGTGAATGTGGCAGTTTCCTAAAGATTAATTTCAATTCGTAGTAATTGGTACGCCTTTTAAATTTGTAGTCACTATTCAATTTCCTAGATATCGAAAGTGTCCTATCACACTATTCCATCATGATTTCAGGGCCCAACGCCCAACGTTGATTTATTATGTTTAATGAACGAAGCATGAACGAAGTATCTTGATTGTGCGAATGCGGCGAAAGTTGAAGTCTTATCAAGAGCCGTTTTTCTTATCCCTATGTGCATGCAGATAAATTCAAAAACTCAGGAAATCGCGCACGCTTCAGTTAGATAGGTGTTCATAAATCTTTTGCGTTTAAAACACAACTGTGCTTGAAACTCAACAAATTTTAAAGCTAACGGTAAATCGTCTGGCAACTGTCACGAATTGTTACTGCGCCATATTTATTCCTTTATCGATAGTTTTCACTCTAACTCGTGGTCTTTACCAATTGTTCTCTCTCCAACTCATTGTCCTTACCAATTGCGATACTTTGATAGATCAAGTGACAGAAACGAGCGCCATCTGCCTTCTTTAACGCACACAAATATTCAATAAAAGAAGGAAGAAGCGAAGAAGCCGTTTCGGTAATTTGAAGTATCATAGGAAGTCGAGCTGTTTTATTATTAACACTGATTTCTCCAAGCTGATATCGTAACAAATTGCAATACAAATGGCTGACGCTGTAAGTTATTTTATAATTAAAATTAAATGACCACTTCAAATAATCTTGTTTGACATAACCAAAACGTCAACAGGCTTAACAAAAGTGTATAATTCCGTATATATTTTAGTTTCATCTAAATTTTAAAGTTCGGAAAGAATTATAGCTTAAGCATTTTTAAACATGTTTTAGGAATCACAGATACAACAAATAAAAAGTTCCCTCCAAAATTGGAGGGAAATCATTTTGCCTTTAAACTCTGTTTTATCGTGGGAAAAGCAATGGCACCCTTGTGCTTTAGTCGGAGGTTTGAATTTATTATATTTTTAGTAAGTACGTATGCATTTGTGGTCTTTTACAGGTTCCACAATTTTATTTATGAGTATATGGCTGTCTGACCCTAGTCTGCTTACGACATTATCGATTCTTGGTTTAACTATAACAATTAGTGATTACATTGTACCAGCTCTGACGGCTTCTATGGTTAAAGCAGATACATGGTCTGAAAAGAAAGACAAGGAATTCGAGGACATTTGTCGTTACATACTTCGATCTCACGTCGCATTAAAATCACGTTTCGTTTCATTTTATACATTACGCACTTCAAAACCAAAATTGGTAAGTTATTTGATTGGTAGTTTATTCTTGAATTAAGAAGTTTTGATTTCTGCAGGACTTAACACAAACAGTTACATCATTTAAAAATTAATTAATTAATATGGTTTGTATCTTATAATAAAAGTCCACTTACACTTGGTAAAGTGGTGAAAATAATTAAACAGTTTTATTTATTATTCATGAGTCCCTATGATACAGTCGTAAATACTGTATAAAATTTGCAAAAACTGAGACAGGAGTCAAATCAACTAATAAATATTTATATTGATAACCTACCTCTCTCACTTTGTTGAAATTTGCACAAAAAATACAACCGCGTCTTAATCCTTGAAGATTAAACATTAAGAGGCCTTTTTATTTGTTTTTTTTCAATTTTGTTTATTTCTTTGTTTCTCATTTGTACAAATCTGTTAATGTAGCTTGTAATTCAATAAATATTTTTGTTTTGTCGACACTTACTAATCGACGTAGAATTTGATTTTACATCTCACGATGAAAAAATATACAGGGTGTTCCATTTAAGAAAACTGGGTTTTGGGCAGTTGAACAGAGCAAGGTTTGACACCATACTCTGATCACCCTGTGAATTTTTTAATAATAACTAGGACATGACTTGAAAGACTGAACATTATTCTTTCAAATGACAGGCAGCTGGAATCTTGAAATTTGAAAGTGTCGTAAATACATTCTCTTAAAAGAATGGCCACCGAAATAATTGTTTTTTGACTTCTGGTATAACGGGATGTCATATAAAAGTGAAAATATTTTATTCTGAAAGATCACTTCCTCCTAAGGCAGTGTGTTAATTTTCAGAAAGTTTGTATGTGCCTTTCCACGAGAACTATTAATAGGCCACTCAACTTGGGAGATCCTGTATAATATAAAATTAAGGAATGTTATAATTCTATGTTAATAAATATAAAGATATTCGAAATTTTCCAAATTGACAATTTTCAGTTTTTTGAAGATATTTCAGAAATGAAAGAGACCAGATTTTTTTTCATATTTTTATAAACCCCATAATACTTCAACTTTTTTTGTAATTTAACCGTCTCTGTATCTCTTATAGTTTATGGTGGGCATCTAATTAGTTGTAATCCTTGTTCATTAAATATTTGTAAAAAGAAATGATGCATTTATTAAAATGTCATTTTTATTGTAACCACTGTCAAGACCGATGTCATTTAAGGAACTTACATCACTAAATACATACAAATTCTGATTCAATTGAGGAGTCAAAACTGTTTTAATTCAATTGATTTAAATAATAAGCATTTTTTTTACATATGTTATGTTGTAGTATTATGGATGTACTATAACATCATTGGTATTGCTTGCATGGATTGGAAATAACATTAATAATCTGTTCCTAACTTATCTGTTAGTAACATTTATCTTGTTGGTTCCTGGAATGGAACGCACTGGAGTACTATACACTTACGTCAGAATGATAATGGATAAAATTGGAGATATAGCATTTGGTGGCAAGCTGAGAGGTACAAAAGAAGAATAATGTGTATTCTTTATTACTATGTATTATTGTATCGTATGATTTTTTTTGTGTGGTTTACTTAGATTTTAAAATATTAGTTTAGTTTTCATTATAATATTCCGGCTAGGTATAATGTACAAAATTACTGCAAACCTCATACAACAATGCCAAGCACCACAGCACAATTTTTTCTGTTAATTTATATTTAAATCTTTTTTTGTAACATAAAAATTTCAATTTCTTATGTTGTACACTTCTCATTTAATTTTGTGCCAAATGTGAAGCAGTAGGGTACTTTTTAAGGGCTTAATTGCATTGTAGCTCATTGAGAGGCAGGCCTTGTTATATTTTTAAGTGTTTTTCATTAATAACTTTGCACCTTTTACAAATTAAAGCAGAGTTCTCAACAATCTATTACAGATTGGTTTGTGATTATAGACTGAAAATACATGTGATCCTCTTGTAATATTATAGGTATAGTTTCGGTGTAATAAAGGATTACTTTGAATACTAATATATTTTTTTTTCTTAAAAGTTTACTTTATAAATAATATTTTGTATACATGATGATTTCATACAGTTCTAAGAAATCTATGTACGTGCATCATTAAAGTAATGAGAAGATTTATTCAAATCAAAATATGTATTTATTACAAAATAAATATAAAATATGTAATTTAGTTTCTCGTATTTAGGTCAATTACAACTTCTAGGTATATTTACTAATGCTTATGGTTTAGATGTACTGTATTTCGATTTCATTCTCAATTTCTTTTAGTGAACAGTTAATAATTTTATCTACCTCGCAGTTGTCTTTATCAGTAAATACAGGGGGTGCACAGAAGTGCCTTGTTGTTTGCACACTAACAGATTTCGTTTCAGGGTGCTTATGACATGCGGAAATATTCTGAAATGAATTAAGATAATATTTGTATATTCAGTGAATTATATAATTATTACTTGCGGGTCACTAGCTATAGATTTTGACAGACTAATTTCATCATAGAGAGATTCATTACTTTCTGTTTCTACTTCCGTGGGATTTGAAGATACAATGTTGGAACTGCTGGAGCTAATTGTTTTCTCAACCTTATGATTTTGTTCTTCATTTCCAATAAATTTCTCACTGTTGTTTAAATGAATGCTTTGTATTTCTGTGGATGACTTTTGTATATTGTTGCTACAGAGTTATTTTTTATAAAATTAAGTTAATTTTAATCACCATTACAAACCATGTGTCTTTCGATTGATTTGTTTTCATTGCTTGTTCAGCTTGCAATTGAACCACTTTTTCTTTTAAATAATCCAATTCGCTAAGAATATTCATAAAATAACTTTGTAACTGTTGAACTTCTATGTGCGGAAGCTCATTTAGGGAAACAGATTGCACAGAGTTCAATAATGGAGAACCATCTTCTTGCTGAGATTCAGTTGCTATAATTAAACTATTAATGCAGATTAATGATACTGATCTAAATTTTACCTTTCTTGATGCCGCATTCTTTAATTGTTTTTAAATTATTGTTTAGTAAAATCATGTAGCTTTTTTCTAAATCTGTAATTGATTTTAGTTCGCTTGTGGAAAGAGATAGTTTGCTGTGTTCTGATTGTTTACGACATGGTGAAGTAGATGATGAATTTCTGAATTCAAAAATAAATCACAATATTGACTAAACTACATCAAAATTTTACCGTAGCACGTTAACACTTTTTGCTCGGGAGCGTGATGTTCTGTGAGAGGACATTGTCGAATTACTATTCACTTCTGATACGGTCTCAATTTTTAGCATAGCTCCATTAAATTTATCTGAAAGAATGTTTAACTTTGATTTCTCAGAGTAAAGTTTGAACACCTGTAATTCATTTTGCAGTTTTCTTATAAGATTATCTTTTTCATTTAATTCTTTGCGAAGTTGTGAATTTTCTTCTCGTAAAGACATAACAAGGGAAGTTCCATGCTGTGATAACAGTTTTCGTACAGTCTCTGCCTAAAATTTTATTTACGAAGCTCGACTCATGCAAATTTAATTATTCATTTTACCTTATTTGGATTGAGTAAATTCGTAATTTGCCTAGATTTCTTGTTGACATCGTCGGAGAGTTTCCTCACTTTTACCTTGAGAAGATGATTTTCCGATTTTATCTCCGAGTTCTGTTTCTTTATGTCGTAAATTTCGCAACGCAGGTCTTCGATCTAGAAAACGCATTCATTTTTATATTATTATCGACGAACAATAATTATTCATATTTACGTCCG
This sequence comes from Prosopocoilus inquinatus, assembly GCA_036172665.1. Lineage (NCBI taxonomy): Eukaryota > Metazoa > Arthropoda > Insecta > Coleoptera > Lucanidae > Prosopocoilus > Prosopocoilus inquinatus. Next base: position 53,452,021 of record CM069870.1, read on the forward strand.
GTTGAAACATATTTTTTCGGTACTTTGATTTCGTGTTCATAAATTTGACAACTTCATTTTCCCGCCATGTTGTTGATTTTTAGACAGCTTGGGCGCATTCAGAAATTTTATTCTAGAGCATTTGCATTTAAAATGGAAAGCTAAATACACGAACGCACTTACATGAGAGAGAAAGAATATTACTTAGAGCGTGCTCTTTTTTATTCCTGAACGGGTCTCTTCCAAATGAAACGAAATAAGAAGTAAAATGTGCATTCTTTCGCTTAAAAGTTTGAATCTGATTTCGAAAAGTTTGAAACTGGATTCCGTAGTTGTTGCAACAAAACACCTCAGATTTGAAATATTTGATTGACAGTTCGCCTGCAAATAACTGCGATTCTACAAACAAAACATAAAAAAGAGCGATTCGAAGGGAAAAGGGGTTACCGATCAGGACTGAAATAGAGGCCGAGTTAAGTGAGCGGTCAAATTGCACAGAATCGTCAAGTCAACGGTCCGACTAAACCCTCTGACCAATCACCAATTGAGAAAAGTGATCACGTGATTTGGTCTGACCACTTCGACCGTTTACTTACCGCAGCCAGAGTAGGAAAGTAAACGTCGCAGAAGGCGGAGCTGAATCGTTTAGTATATTTCTTATTAGAGAAAGATACGGACATATGTCGTAAATTATGATTAAAGAATCAACGAGGGCTCACACTTCTATAAGTTAGTATGTTGTAGTGTTGTGAGTCGCTATAATTACTACGTTACCTTACGGTAAATTTCTAATGTTACCGGTAAGTTTACACCACCTGAGCTATAATTGGTAATATTACTGCAACAATACCGGTAAGGTAACATTAAAAATAAATTACCGGTAATTTAACAACACTAGTTTCTAGCAATGTACATGAGAATGCAAACATGTTTGTTGAAGTGATTGACGTTACTTCGTTAATATTTTGTTACAAGTGCTTTATTATAATAGCGGCATCGTTAAATATGATTTCATTTGCTACGACAGTCCACAACAAACTGCGATGGAATAGCCCACTTTGGCGAATATCGCTTTTAATGACATCATAACATAAATCGCATTAAGAACTTAGGATTAGTTGTGCGTCGCTAAAATTCGCTTTATCAGTAGTATAGCTAGTGGGAACCTGCGACAGTTTGACTTTGAAAAAAATTGCGGATGGCATGTGTCCATCCGAAGTAACCATCGTTAAAAGTCATCCCCTAAGACAGGGGAGTGGTTTAAGAGTAAGGAAGTTACCCCTTTAGTTCTTGAGTCGAAGAGGCCGTTGCAGAAAAATCTTTAGTTCTTGCAGCTCTGAAGAATGTTGGCAATGACGTCATAATACCAGAAGAGGAAAAAAAAAAAAATCCAACCCCCGTTTAGTTCTTGAAGAAGGGTTGTAATTTTATCAAACGTGTTCGTATAACGAGTCGATGAACTTTGAAAAATGTGCAGATTCAGCAAAACTAGTTCAAGGCTTCTTTTATCAAACCCACTTGTAGGTGTGTTGTATGTATTTGTCAAAGTGCAAGTTTGCTTAAATTTTTTATGAATTTTTTTACGTTTATTTCTGTAAATATTACAAGAAAATATTTTTAAGGACGTTTTTTCCCATCAAAGAACTTATGAAAATTAATTACGTGTACTCCTTGTAATTGTCATTTATATATTTTTATGAAACTGCAAAACTAAATATCAATAATGTATAAACTAAATTAAAAATCTTTAAGTTTCGAAAGAAAAAAGTAAACTCGGCTAGCTTGCACTCATAACACAACACTACCAATAATTCACTTAAAATGAAAATCTAGAAAGTTATTTGTTGTTTTTCTCTCTGTTAACACAGTAAATTTTACTGAATACGATTATACACTCATCGATTCAATTATAGGTTTGTTCCTACACAGTTCTAAATCAGATCGGAACTGCACTGGGGCCCGTTCAGGGATAAAAAGGAGCACGCCCTGGGTAATATTCCTTCTCTCTCATGTAAATGATTTTGTGTATTTTGCTTTCCATTTTAAACGCCCAAAGTGCTCTCCCTACACACTCTTTGAACGCAACCCAGCTCATGCGTTCTTGCTAAGAGCGTTGTGTATTTAGCAAGAGCATATGAGTAGTACAGTCCTGAACTGATTTAGAATTGCATAGGAACAAACCCATTAACACACCCAAAATTACAAGAAACTTTAGGAAATTGCTATGCTCGCATTTGGCAATAATTGACAACTTTGTCCTTTGCCAGCTGACTTCAGGCCAATCGCCGCTGCTGTCAAATGAGATTCTTACAGTTTTTATTAATTGCAGTTCTTTTTTAACATCTTATCGACCTGAAGTAACAATGGTGGTCGAGAAAAGCACCTTTGCCGGTAACCCTTTAGAACAATTCGTTATTCTGGCAAAAACTACTAAAGGAGCTGCAAGCTTGGAACTCATAAAGCAAATTTTAGAAGCACCCGGTATCTATGTGTTTGGCGAACTCTTAGATATGCCCAATATAGCCGAGGTAGAGCATAGATCATTTTCATTATTAACATTTTTGAAAACGACAAACAATTTTTGCTTAGCTGAAGAATGGTCCAAATAAGACTTATTGGAATTCTCTGTACTTGTTTGCCTATGGGAACTATCAAGATTATTTAGGAAATAAAAGTAATTATTTAGAACTCACACCGGCACAGAAAAAGAAACTGCAGCACCTGACTATTGTGACACTCGCTACGAAGTCGAAGGTAAATAGCTTCATATCATTCCAAAGTCAAACTTTCAACTATTTTATTTTAGTGCATACCATATTCTACATTGCTAAAAGAGTTAGACATGAAAAATGTTAGGGATTTGGAAGATTTAATAATTGAGGCTGTATATGCGGGTATGGTAACTTAATTAGTCAATGATTTTATGTAATTCTTGTAAGTTTGTAGATATTATTCATGGAAAATTAGACCAAAAGAACAGTCAGCTGGAAGTAGATTCGGCTATTGGCAGGGATATTCGAGCAGAAGATATAAATGTGATTGTGAATTGCCTACAAGACTGGTGCTCAGCATGTGAGGGTGTCTTGTCTTGTGTGGAGTCTCAAATTCATCGAGCCAATTCTGAGAAAAATCGAAATGTTCAAAGAAAAGCAGATATTGAGAAAGAGGTAAAATTTTTTTGGCTGTTATTCAATTTGATGCCTTATAATATCGTTAAGGAAAGACTTAATAGGATTCTATTCAAAATTTCATTTATTTTATTTATTTATCTATCTATTTATTTTATTTGTTCATCTAATTTTTATTTTTAGATAGTAAATATAAAGAAAACCTTGAAAACACAACTGCAAGAACGAGCAGAAGGTACAGAAGAGGCAATGGCAACGGACAGTCGTGAACCAACATCCAGCGGAGAAAAAGGAAAAAAGCCATCCAAAGTAAAAGGTATAAGATCGGGAAGTAAATTCTGGCTTAAATCTTAAGACCATGTCATTTGTGTAATCTGTAAAATAGTTTTGGTTGTATATTTTCCCTGTTTTAGTGAAGGTACTTTCAGTTAACACTTTTTATAGACAGCGACTTACGCTGTTTTAACGAAATGTATTGTACGTTAGCATCTAACGCACTACAATTTTTGGAACTGTTGCAATAAAATATTTTGGTTTGATCAATTGTTTAATATGTGATATAATTCCTGCACGTTAAAAACTGATTCAATGTTCAAATGTATTTGCAAAGTTGCTTTTCAGCAGACCTATATGGTGGGTACGGTACTAGCATAGTTGTAAAAGTTTTTCATTAGTGTTAGATGCTTCGCGTCAACTTGATATTATATAGGTGCGTTATTTATTTTAGGTAGCTTAAAAATCCTTCGTTGATGACCATTTGCCGATTGGATCTAGCTCTTCATGTTCCATGCACTTGTGTTATGAGTTGGAGTTCTTTTCTTTTGATAATATATTTATTTACTTTGCGTTATATTATGTGTATATAATTTTGCAACTTGTAATAGATGAACTCTGGAATAAATTTTATTAAATAACTTTCTTTTTTTAATTTTGATTTCTTTATTACTGGTCAGTGCATCAAAAACAAAGAATACTTACAGTTTGAAATATATGGGAAATTATTTCTTTCTTAGGAAAAATTAAATAACAATTATGTATACAGGGAGATTCAGGCAACCCATTCATTAAAAGTTTACGAACTTCCTCTTTGAATTTCTATTTCATATTTTGTGGCTATAAGTTAGCGGTAATGATCTATTAAAATATAATATATCCAACTTTCGGGCACTTCCGCTTGTACCGGAAGTTGCTGTCAACTTTCTTATTTTAAATGGAATACCCCATTTTTTTATTGCATTTCTGAAATCTTCATGAAATTTTAAAAATGTTTTGTGTAACATGTGATATAAGAAAAATTAGCCGTTTTAGAGATATTTCCATTTTTTAAAGAAAGTTCAAAGTTGCAGTACCTTGTTTATGAAACTTGTCTTTGTGTAACAAAAGCCATAATTTCAATTTTTGGCCTGTAGTAGGCTATGCTTATACGCTTTCAGGTCATACCTAATTTTACACAAAATTGATTACAGGTTGGTTGAAAAGTAACTTCTATTCGAACTGATTTCAACTGACGAAAAGTCATGTTTTTTAAATAGAATACCCAGTATATTTTTATACCATAAGAATCAGAATTAAATGTTCTTTCGAACTGTAATAGCATTCCCTGTACCCGTCTCTTACCTTTCTGTTTCTATTCATGATTTTCTCTTTGACACCTCAATTTTTTCACTTTTCAGTATTATTATTAATAGTGCTATGAAAATTTAACAAACTGAGGTTTTGAAATTAATTTCTAACTGTAATTTCAATTTCATTAAAAAAAAAACGAAAAATAATATTTAGATACATATCTATCTTCTGAAATTTTTATTTACATATGCCGCATGTATTAGAATTCCTGGTATGACTGTTTCACATTTACAAGGAGAAATTTACACACATTACAAAATTTTAAGAAAACTAATAAATAAATCAGAAATATTAAAAATAATACAAATACAAAAAATTGTTGATTATAATATTGGCTCTAAGTTGTCCTCGACTATTATTTATTAGTAATAACTTTCTATTGTATCTAAGTAATAACGCATTTTCCTCGATATAACAAATTTTTTTTATTAACTTCCTGAATTGTCGATTTTTTTACCATCAAATACATTTAATATGTGTTTGATTAATCATTTTTTGGTTCTTTGTAGCGATAAAATTGTTTTTTTTTAATTCCTACTAGACGGATGATTTTAAAAATTATAAAAAAGTGGAGAAAAATTGCGTGTTAAAAAGAAATCATCTATAACGAGTGAACTATAAGAGATAGGTATAGGGAATGCTAATACAGGACGAAAGAACATTTAATCCTGAGTCACATGGTATAAAAATATACTAGGCGTTCCATTTAAAAAAACATGACCTTTCGACAGTTGAAATTAGTTCGAATAGAAGTTACTTTTCAACCAGCCTGTAAACAATCAAGTGCAAAACTGGACATGATCTGAAAGAATGTTACTGTAGCCTACTACAGGCCAAAAATGGGAATCATGGTTTTTGTTGCACAAAGATGGTAGTATCATAACCAAGGTTCTGCAAGTCTGAGTAATTTTAAAAAAATGAAAATATCTCGGAAACGGTTAATTTTTCTTGTATCACATGTTGCACAACATACTTTTAGAATTTTATGAAGATTTCAAAAATGCATTATAAATTGGGGCATTCCGTTTCAAATAAGAAAGTTGATAGAAACTTCCGGTATAACCGGAAGTGTCCGAAAATTGAAAATTTGATAGATCCTTATCGTTAACTTATAAATGCAAAATATGAAACAGAAATTCAAAGGAGAAGTCCGTAAACTTTTAATGAATGGGTTGCCTGAATCTCTCTGTATATTTATACCAGTTACATATAAAATGTGCTTGCAATTATGGGCGTAGTGGATCTTATTGGTTTACTGAAATTTATAAAATATTTAAAACACGTTTCCCGTAAGTTTCTATGCGTCTTGCAAAAATTTTTCTGGTCTAAATTAACACAAATATTGATTTTGGTGCATCAAATCGGTTAACTTTTAAATTTTCTATTAATTCTACTTACAGTAAGAAATGCTGAAGACATCTTACTCAAAAGACAAATTGCCAATTAAAAAAAATAAATTATCAGTTGTCATGATTTATGTACTTATACGATTACCAACCGTACTGTTTTATCCAGGATATTACTTTTTTTTGGCAACGCTCTCCTGGGTAAATCGTTGTATTACAAAACCCAGTAAACGTACTGGTTTTTAAGAAGTGTCCTGGGAAGGGCTGTTCCACATGCTATCACAAAGCAGCAGAACACCTATATTTAACTTTTTTCTTACTTTACTTTTTTCTGATTTCTGTCTGGCTAACTTCGGACCGCGCAAGCGTAATGCCAATGGGCAGTATTCTCATCTGATGATTAGAGTCGTCTCTAACTAAGTCTCTAACTCGTCTCTAGCTAGTCGTGATGAAAATAAACATAAACGATATAGCTTTATGTGAATTTCATGAGCAAGAGAGTGAGAGAGAATTTAATCAAAATGGCCGGTTTTCTCAACTCGTCTTTTATTTAGCTGTGATTAAATTCTGTCTCACTTTCTTACTCATAAAATTCGTATAAAGTTTTATCGATCTATACAATAATTTTTATACAAGCCATAGGCCACTAAATATAATTTAAAATTTCAGACAGATAGAATTGAATAATAACAGTGATTTTTCTGAAAGTCTTCATTTACATACGTTACTAACATCGTGTATCTACAGTCCTCCGCACCTAAAATGCACTTCTTGCGGGCAAACATCACACTTTTGCTTCAAACACTCAGAGAAATGTCAAGTTGCAGCAAGATCATAAATGCTGGCAACCTTCAGTTGCAGCAGCTTTTGCGCAGGCAACCAAACTCTATCGTACAGAGGGTAAATTTAGCTCAAATATGGTATCAAATTTGTTTCCATACGCGATGAACGTAGATGATCGACGAAAGAGGTCTCTTTTACATCTGGCTCCAAGTGACTTGCGGCAGGCTGAGAGGCGGCAATCAAGTTTTATCGAGTTCTTCAGATCGTTCTTCAATTAACCTTTCATTTCATTAATCTTTCATTAAAATCGTGTTTTGTTAAAATAACAGATGAACGTAGAAAAGTTGCAGTGGGAACTCTTACTATTACATTTTTTTATAACATTCATATTTCATAGCAATAACAAATTACATTACATAAACTATTTTTAAGGGAACAACGTTTGAGTTCAACGGCTGACTGACCGATTTTTTTGTCGCGCCCCATATTCCTACATTCGGCTGTCCTGAACATTTTTCGCCCTCGAAAATACTTCTTGTACTGGTTCATCTGATTCCCCTTCCGAATCTTCATGATCTAATCCTTTTGTCCATTTTTTCATGGAGTCAGCAGTGGTTCGCGGTTCCCAGGGGCCGTCGAATTGTCCAACCTTCGCTACCTCGTACCTCTCGTGACCTTTGTCACTTCATACGGTCCCCGATATTTGAAGTACAATTTCAACCCTGGACCCCGTTGTGTTCTTCTTACCGCTACTAAATCACCAACTTGATATAGTTGTGGGTCTTTTCTCTTTTATTAAAAGTCTTCCTATTCTCAGCCTGTACTTTAGAGATTTGTTCAGTAACTCGGTCTCGTAATTCATCTCGTCCTCGAGGAATTCTTGCAGCAACTCCTTATAGATGTCATCAGCGATATTGGACAAGCCTTTTAATCGAGGTAATGTTCCAAACATTACTCTGAATGGGGACATCCCAATGCTCCGATGAATAACACTATTCAAACATTGTTGGACAGTCTCCAAATATTTGTACCATTCATCAGGTTTTGATGATGACTACTTGGTAAGTAATGGAATGATAGTACGATTCACCCGTTCCACTTGTCCGTTACCTCGTTGTATTCCTGTTATCAACTGATGCTGAATGCCCTGTTCCTCGCAATACTTTTTGAATTCACCAGAGGTAAATGCGGTCCCTCGTGTCAGCGAGCTTCGGATTTCCAAAGATTGCTGACTGTCTTTGTAGTTTACCTACAACCCCTGCTGTACAGGGTGAACAATTAGGAAAGTTTACAGAGTGATCAGAAAAATGGTGGTTCGTGGAAACTAATTTTTTTTTAAATGGAACATCCTATATATTTTTAGATATTTGGATGCGCCGCAATGAGCAGATTACAACAGTATAAAGATATATTGATTTCATTGAACTGAATTCATTGAACTGCAGCCTCTGTACAGCTGTTTCAGCCCTGTTTGGGGCTTCATCAACAGCCAAAGTGTGGTCAGCCTCATGGAGAATTCGGAGATATAAAGGTAGCTTTATTGAAAAACCATGAAAGATAGAAAGGGACGCATATAGCATAGCCATACTTCATACTAAGACCACAGACTACTACACAGATGCGAAAGCTGGCATTCCCGCCACTGTTAAGTATTTTATTAATCAGAGAGTGTGAGATTACGAAATACAATGCACTCTCGATCAAATGATTTTACGGTATTTTCATTACTACCTTTATTCGTTGATTAAAATAGCATATGGATGAAAGGTTCATTAATGTATTAATACTCCAATACGCCGCAATTTTCAAACTGCGCACTTTATCAACTACCCATACAATAGTTGTCTTTTATTTGCAACGCAGATTAGTTCAGGTCAGTTCAGTTTAACCCAAAGTGAACTGATCTTAAGGCCCAGTTTTACAATGACGGTTTAACTTTGAGCCGAAGCTTAAACCCTTCACAACAATTGTTGAAATAATCGTTGCTAAGGGTTTAAGCCTCTGCTCAAAGTTGAGCCCCGTTTGTAAAACTGGACCTAAGTGATCGATTTAATAGTAAATAAAACGTGCGAGATGCGATTGCTGCATTTTAATCATCAGATGAAGATATTGTTACGTTTCTAGGGTTTGAGTTTATTTATTTAAACGAATAAAACACTCGATAAAAACTTAACCGTAATTTAATAAAGCTTAAAAACTAATTTATTTGTAACGATTTATTTTCACACTAAAATCTAACTTCGACGATCGCTGTTCGAATTCGACTGACTGGTGAGTCAACTCCGGGCGATTTTATATCATTTGCTGCCGTCTGGAATTCTCTACGCTGGAAGATTCGAGTTTGTTCCATCGCCGGAAAAGTCTAGTCTGTTCGATGTAGACCCCGGTGGCGTGGCAGCCAATGACGCATAACGAACCGACTTCTTGACGCCTTGAGCTAAGCCGGGTGGCGCGCCACAATATTATTTTTGCATCACTTTACAGCGAGTTAAGCAAAAACAAAAGTTTTTTTGGACGAGTAATGTAATTTGACAAACAGTTGAAATAATATCCCCTCTACAAGTGAACCAACTGATCCAAACTGATCTAGAATTTCCGAGGTGTAGTATCAGCAAGGCGGGAAGTGTTTTGGATTACTTTTGGTTAGATCATGTAGCCAAATAAAATAGACAAATTTTTGAATAAGTGATCCAGGGTAAAAGTGAACTGATCTGACGTGCAAATAAAAGACAACTAATGATCTTGCCGCGCAACATCAATGGTGCCTTCCGGAGTCTTCGCATTTGTATAGTATTATGTGCTAAGATTGGATCGCGCTCTAGTCGGGTAATTAAAATAAATAAATAAATAAAGTAAAGAATAATTTATATTTATTTCACAAGTTACAAGTCAAATTTATATTCGGTTATTTATAAATCTACTTCAACGTAGGTACCTACTGTAAAAAAATATAAGCACTGTTTTTATTGCAAAATATACACAATAGTACATTAAGAACACTGTAGTATAATGGACGATTTTTAAAATAAAAAGCTTTCTTCGTCCTTGTGGAACTGTCTCCATTGGGTCCTTTAGCAAATACAACCTAATTCCTTTACAATACGTCATGCTGTAATCAAACCAGTTGAGCTTGTTGATGTCGAAATTAAAGAGCTCCTGATCCTTCTTATTCATATTTTTCCACAATTTTTGCGTGTGCTCAGTTTTAAAGTGCCATTCTTTAATTCTGAAATATGACGTTATCGTGCAGAACTTTTTCATTTTGCTATAAGCGTCCATTAACCTGAAATTCATGTTTTGTAAAATGAAGTACAAAACAGTTGCTTTTTCACATGTGGATACTTACCTGGGTTTTCTATTTGTGAGCCAAAGAAAGGTATCTAATATAAATCCATGTAAGGTATGAAACAAAAAATCGGCCAGCAAGTAGAGGTACCAGTATTTTGTGGCGGTCATAGTGTAATACCACACAGACATTGTAGATGGAATAGTACGAGCATGCTTAAGGTTATAGTCCAAAACTTTACCTGAAAAGTATATACTTTAAGATTTCGGATATGCAATTTGCATTAGTTTGTAGGTACAGTTCTTTAAAGCTCGCCCAGTTGTCGATATATACTGTAATTCTGAAATGTCTCTCGAAATTTTCAGAGTGAACAGAACATCAAAAAATAAGGTCACTTTTTTAAATAATTTTTTTTTTTGAAAAGTGAAAACCCCAATTATTCGGAAAGGGTCCAGTTTATCAAAATCAACAAGAGAATCCTTTTCGTGCCAAATATTTCTTCAAAAATTTTTGATGAAATATTACTGTGTTATTAAATTTAGTGGCATTCTCAAGACTGATAGAAAAATACTTTTCGTTTATGAAATCATTTATTTAGATTTTGTTGTACGTTATTGTTATGTATGTAGAGCTCATTAAGAATCCATTTTCATATATTACTTGTCATGGCCAACTTAGTTAAAATTTTACAAAAACCAAAATCTCTTAATTTCTTTTATTTGCCGTAACTTTTTTATTACTTAAGATATAAAGATGCGGTTTGAACTGATTTGCATGTTAATTTAAGTTCTTTTATGGGCACTTAAAAAAATTAATTTCATTTTTACAAATTTTCAGTAATCTAACCTAACCTTAAAATTTTAAATTGGTACCCCCTAATTTTTTTGACCCTTTTAAGAAAGAATATTTTTCTGAATGCAATGACACATCATCACAGGATATGGAGACTTCTTCAAAATTTAGAAAAACCGAACTAGTGCAATAGCGGGTGTTCTTTTACCGTGTGTAAATATTTAAACCTGTAATACATCACCGTAAATGGCTTGAACTCACATGTCCTCAACGAAATGTTAATAGTTTTCGAGAAAAATGCAGTGGCAGATTTTCACCAAATCTTTTGAGAACTGCTGGCATAGCTAATGAGTGGGTGGTGGCCTGACTCTCGCGGCCGCCTGTTGAGTGACGACCCGAAGATAGGTAATTATTTAACTTGACCTTGAGCACGAACGATGTAGATCATCCGGTCAATTAAAACATTTTAAACGCATTCACAATGCGCCTGGGTTCATTAAAATAAACAAATGTAACTTCACTCCAAGCAATTGCAAGTTTCAGCATTTTCAAATAAAAAATTAGTGCAATTCAAGAAGCTGTGAATATCGCATGTGGTTCGTTGTTGCCGAATAAGTTAAAACCGACGTACACACAAATTATATTTCACATTCCATACGTATTTTTAATAGATTTATCAAAATTTGACATTTACTTTTTTTTTCCACGGACCGTAAGCAATAACTTCATAGCTAGCAGCGAGATTAGCAAAAGTTGATTTACGTAAAAGGGAGAAGGAAAAGCATTTTTAACGCGCTCGCCTACCTAATTGGTGCAAAAATTTTCGGATTTATTCAAGGATAGTTGATATCCTAAAACAAATAAATATAACAATACTTCGCTCAGTGTATTAAAATTTTAAATAAAAAAATTAATAAACGATATTAGTGATTGTTATTACGAAACGCTGCGTTGAAGATCGGGACCGGTATCGGTGGGCGTGTTCATACCGAGAGAAAGGCAACGTTGACCTTGCTAAATCTTTCTCTCTCGCACATTTCAGCAGTTCCAAACAAGTGGTACCTCCGAAAGTTTTTAGCCGTGTATGGTAGCCACCAAAAAGTACCCGCAAGAGGTAACATTTCGTGTACTTATGTTGAGGTTTCTTTATTTGTACACAGTAAAAAAAAAACACTTGTATATCAAATTATCTGCAAATAATATGCTTTCGAGGCATTAACCACACATTCAATCATTCACTATTTTATTTTTGTTTAAAATGTGCTTTTACCGCGAATTCATATTAATTGACCTTACCCTTGGTACAACATTATCACCGTATAAATATGTATAGCTGAATGTATTGTTATGAATTTGGGGGTTTACAAATTATAGTCCTTAAATTTCAGAACACTTTCGCACTGTCGCTTTACACAATTAACAACATAATAGTAATGAGCTCGTCTATCAAATAACACTTTTACAAAATGTACTTTCTGTTTATTCGAGATACGAACCCTTCGCTTGCTACTTAATAACTAAGCTCCTGGCGAACCGTACGGCTTTTATAGCTGAGCCCTCTTTTGCTCGAACGTACTAGAATGAATGGTAAGCTTCGCCAAAGTTCTGTGACGCAAGCTGGCGTGACTGATGATAAAAATAGATCTGTTTGCGCGTCACGGCTGTAACAGTATGTACAGTGACCGCCAAAAATTTCACACCAAATGGGAACGTTACTTTATTATTAAGAAAAACTTTTTACGCTAGGGTCAATCTACATGAAGTGATCCAACGAAGGTTGCTTGACCATTTTAAATATTTTTTATTTTTTTATATATTATTGCCATATGTACTGGGAGTACAAAAAAGGTGTTATTAAATTTTTATCTCAGCCTGTTTGTTTATGGCAACCCGCACCGATTAGGGAGTTTGCACACGTTAACGTAAATTTATTTTTCTTCGGACTGGACTATGCTAGAACACTGCAACAAAGATCATTTCATTCAGCATTTTTTCCTCTTTAATTTTGCATCTCAACGGAATTTAACAAATGCTATTTTTTGGAGCCTAAGTTTATGATGAAGGGATGGTATAGCACAGTTGATTTTTTAATTACAATTACATATACTACTGTATTCACTATAGTTAGAGTTATAACAGTGATAAATGTGTCTTTTAATTTTGTTTGCTTTTTAAAAATTAAAATTTTGCGATTTTTTCAAAGTTTGAAGCAAGATCTTTGGTGGGACGTGGGATAAAAATCAATTTTTTTACAGAGTGTCTACTTATATGTATAAGAGGAAACAACAATAGAAATTTCAACTTTGATATTTTACTATAGAAGAAGTTATGAATTTTCAAAAAGTGCAAAAAACTAACATGGAATTGTGTTTAAACCGCATTAAAATCAAAGGCTTTTACTTGCACAGAACACAAATTTGAATTACTATTTCCACAGACATTTCAAAGTTATGTTTTAAAATAAAGGGATTCCATAACTCAACAAAAAAATCTATTATTAAATGTATTTCAAATGATCTTAACAAAATTGAAAATATCAAAAAATTACGTTTGAGAAAACTTGTTTTGTTTAAACAAAAAAAAATTAAAAAAAGTTTACGATTCCTACTATATTTCAATTAACCTATTGATCTTAACAAAAGATCAACAAATTGCGTTTGAGAAAAACTTCCGTTTTGATATTTGTTTAAACAAACTATTTTAAAACATAACTTTAAAATGTCTGTGGAGATAAAAATTCTAAATTGTGTTGTGTTTATATTATAAAATTGATAGGAGTAGAGGAGGTAGTTAGATTTACGAAATGGTTGGATAGAAGATATTGATGGATAACGAGATAAACGGACAGATGTGATAAGATGGATAAATGAGATGGATAGTCCAGAGAGATGGATAGTCAGGATAAATGGATTGACGAGATATACTGCTCTGTTAAGGATTAGAAGTCGTATCTGACAAAATCATTACTTCGAGATGTTCCTCATTTAATAAAATTTATTAAGCCATCAAATTTCAATATTTTATTTAAAATTGAATTTAACATTTACTAAAAGGTGCTAAAAGCAGTATGTAATAAGTCAGAACATGTAGCTAATGTACACGTCAAGCATGTAAACGTTATGACGCCGCAAATGTGCGAAACGTAGATACGAGTTCTATGCCTAACAGGGAGTATTGGCGCAATAACTTCTTTAAATAAATCAATAATAAAAAAAAAATCCGTATGGTACGAATTTCTTGATGGTCACTGTAGATTGATTGTTGATAATAAATTAGCGTTAATAACCCATTTCCCTTTAATAGCATAATTAAGTATATGCGATCAGTTGTTCACCATCCTTATGACGATTTCAATATAGCATCGTATATGCTAACCTTACGAAGAGACTCTAATACAAACGTAAAATAATTTTTACCGATGGTTATTGGATTTTGAGAACTGCTGACGTAATTGTAGATCGGAGCTTCCTTCGCATTTAAAGAATCGCATTTAGTGATACTGGCAGATTCTATTGATTTTCTAAAATTTATAAAATATTAGGAAAGCATTATATTTAAGGTTTTACCTGTATTGCAAAAATATGTTTCGTTTCAGTGTTTCCTGAATTATTTAAAATTTGCTCACTTTTGACTGGCTTTCCAGGCAGCTGCTAATATTATATTAACAACGTAATCTACCGGAATTAAATCGGTCACTTTAGTTTTGTCCGTGCAGATGGTTTTCATTAAACCCAAACCTGTGGCTAGCATTAAACCATTCAAACTGTAAATATTATCAACCCATCCCGGCACTGGTTCTTGGACTGCTGCGATAACTAAAATTATTTCACATATTAATGTTTAAACAATTTTCATGTTCTATTGAAAGTATAGTACTCAAACTTACTCATTGATGGTCTTACAATCGATATTGGCAGATTTGAGAGTTCATTTCTAATTAAGTCTTCAGCTACTGCTTTAGTGAAAGTGTATGTGTTTGGCCATGGGTCTGTCATTCTAAAAATATAAGAGATATCGTTTAATAGAAAATTTGTTTTAAAAAAGGAAAAAATAAAATGAAATTCGCAGTATCAAATATCTCTTTTTTTACCTATTGTAAAGGTAATTATCGATCACTGCAAAACTGTAAACATATAAAAAGGAAAATCTAAAGTTTGAAAGAAATACATTTTCATCGTGAGCATTTTTTTTAATGTTCACCTTGTAAATGGATATTTGATTATTATAAATTTTATCCTTAAGACCTTGTATTATAAGATTCACAAAAAGTTATAGCACTTAAGGTGCGTACGACTGTAGCTACTACGTGTACTACTACTACTGTGTCAACTGCAAATATACATATATGTCATTTCTTAGCTGGAAATGGTTGTCGAGGATTTGTTCTCAATGTTCTTTTTCCAAATAGTGCTAAAGTATTTCGATTATATTTTCTATTCAATTCATTTTATTTCCTTTAGATATGAATAATCTCCAGAAATAGTTAAAAAACTTAATCTAATTCATACCCATTAAAATCTTGTATTCTGTCCTTTTAAACATTACTGAGAAGGAATAACTTGACGTCAAGATACTGCTCACAGATAAAACTTTTAAACATTACTTTAAAGTGCGGTTAATAATTTCAGTATCATTTTTCCTTTTAAGTTAATGATCCATGTCTCCTTTACTATTAGTGATAGCTTGAATAGTTTTATATCTTTATATGGAAAATTTTTAAAAATCTTCCTTCAACGGATAAAATTAATAAGAGTATTTCGTTAAAAATTTATTGATGAGAAAGTAAAATGTTATTTTGAAACTGCTGTTAATTCCTAAGTAACCAGAAATGCTTTATAAACATTTACAGGAGTTTAATAAAGCGTTCGTGGTTGCTGGGGTTAGAATAAATTTCAGTTAAAATGAAGAATCAAGAAGCAATAGTTTAAGAATTAAAAAAAATATTAAAAATAATATAATTATTTACTGCTAAGACTTACGTTTTTGTTAAAGGAGGTTTAGGCTGTGTTTTTAGAAAATATAAAAATTCAGAAAATTTTTATTTACAATTGTTTGAACAATTGTAAAATGAGTATAAGCGGTATTTCTCTGTACGTTGACAGCTTCTTCGGAATTTACACAAACACAAACATCATTTATATTAATTGCGATCAATTATAATGACAAGTTTTGCGTGGACAAGAAAGTGCTGCAACAATCACTTACATCGGTGTTATGGCGTCTAACAACTCATCATTTAGGTTATCTGCCAAATTTATTAACTGTTCTCCTTTAATTGGCGGTTCGTAGAAGACTTCGTCGATATCTTCTCTTGGACAATTCGAGTACGCTGTAGATATATGTAAAAAACTCTGTAATACGAAAACAGTAATAATGTAATAGGCATCCTATACATATACGTGTATACAGTATGTCTCCGGATTGACTTCTCAATACCTACATCGGACCAAAAAATTTGAATTTAGATTCCATGTTTTTTCAGGTCTACTTGGTACTAAATGAATTTGGACCTAATTTGATCTTCAAGCTAGTGGAGTTAACGAAAGAAGAAATAAAATTTGTGTAGGTAAAGTTGTCTTCTGTTTGAATTTAGGAAAAATAAATAGGTAGATAAAATAATTTCCATTGGAAATTAGGGAGATATACCAAATTTGAACACCTGAATTAAAAAAAAAAATTGATTCTTTATGCGTTACGCGATGTCAATCCGGGAAGAGACTATCTAATATATTACTTATAGTACAAAAAGTACAGGAATAGTAATAAATAAAAATTGTTGTTGATTTCAAAAAGCGTTCTAAATGTATCCGCAGCGTCAGTACACATTTTTCTCAGTTTTTCATTGTGATAAAACGATTCGTTAGAAATAGGTTATAATTATTTTTTTATAGGTTTATAATTTGAAAAATTTAATTTCCTGTTTTCTCAGTTGTATTTTCAATGCAAATACACCTTTATTTGTCTCATGAATGAAAGAGTGTTTAGAAATAGCCCATTGAAATTTTTAAAACATGTCATGACTTTGAGTTTTTCGGCTAAGCCACAGTTTTCCTACAAGGCTTTGCATCATTTGGAATAAAAATCACAGCTCATATTAATTTTAACATATTTATTATTGTTCTATAAAGTGAGATTTACTTTTGGTGATCAGTGTATAACTAAGCAGACATGGTATGGTATCTGTTTAATTGTAGCGTAATTAGATCTAATTATATGTTGCGACCAAATTACTAAGTTCACCATCCACGATTTTTACACCGTATAGATATAGTTTATAAGTTTATCGGTGAGAGTTATTTTGAAACAAAGACATTTATTTTACACAATTTATTAAACTACGTACACACTTAATAACAATTACTAATAATAAATTGTACAGAAATATCTTTGTCGGCAACCGGCGCGTGGTTGTGCAGTCCGCGACAGAAATCTAGGGACACTGGTGGTTCTGAGTTAAGTAATTATTTTATATTATTTCCGATGGGGCAAATCTGAGATACCTTTCTTAGAAGGTTTGACTTTGAAAATACTGTTCGTTCTAGCTCTACGTTTACTTGAAATGTTACGTGATTCATGATTTTAGGTATACAAATTTAAATTAAAAACTTCTGAGTATTAAGCGGAGGTAAAATGAAACGGCATTTCTAAATTGCCTTTGTAATATGTTTCATGCGAAAATATTAGTTTAAAAATAAAAAATGTGTTCATGTATTGAACATACTGCCCGCCGTGAAAGTGTAGTCTTTCAAATTAAAATAAATGTAAAAAGATGCTTAAAATTCTAAAATAACTCTTAAGTATGCTTAACATGCTTTGTTAGGTAAATATGCTAATTTGAATTAACTTATTGGCAATATACAAATTTTGGTTGTGGGTCTTTTTAAAAGTCCATTGATGGTTCTTAGCGTCACAGCTCTTACGATTCCGTCTTGTCCTGGATGCACTTCTTCAATTCGTCCCATAGACCAGGCGGTTGGAGGTGTGAAGCCTTCCTTGATAACTGCAAGTCGACCAATTTTGAGCTGTTGTTGCGGTTGAGATTTCCACTTGCTGCGTTGCTGAAGATTGTGGAGATATTCTTTGGACCAGCGGTTCCAAAAATGCTGCTTCATTTGCTCGATTTCTTGCCACTGTGACAGACTATTTGACTTTAAATTTACAATACTGGGTTCTGGTATAGCTGTGAGGGCGTCTCCAATTAGGAAATGGCCAGGAGTAAGATAGGAAAGATCATTCGGATCATCAGATATTGGTGTAATAGGTCGGGAGTTAAGTACTGACTCTATTTGAATGAGCAAAGTTTGAAATTGCTCGTATGTTAGCGCTGCCTTTCCTGCTATTCGTCTTAAATGATATTTTGTAGATTTGACGGCAGCTTCCCATAAACCACCGAAATGAGGCGCTCTTGGTGGTATGAAATGCCAGTTTATGTTAAGCTGCATCATAGCGTTACTTATTTTTTGTTGATTTTCTTCTAAAAACATTGCACGCAGTTCTGTTAGTTCTCTATTTGCGCCAACAAAATTTGTCCCATTGTCAGAGTGAAGATTTGATACGTGACCTCTGCGAGATACAAATCGTTTAAGAGCGTTAATGAAGGCCTCGGTTGACATATCACTAACGAGCTCTATGTGGATTGCCTTTGTGGCGAGACATACAAAAATTGCGGCGTAACATTTAACTGTCTTGCTGTTTCTTCTTTTGTGTCCGCGAACATGAAACGGCCCACAAAAATCAACCCCGCTGTTGTTAAACGGCCGGCAAGGTGTGATTCTCGCTGCAGGTAAATTTCTCATTAGATGTTCTTCCGGAACTGGAGCAGCCTTGAAACATGTTACACATTTTCTTATCACCGATCGAATAGTGGTGCGTCCGCCTAATGGCCAGAATTTCAAACGAACGGATGCTAAAGTTGCTTGTGTACCTGCGGGGAGTTGCCTTTTATGTTCATGTTGTATTATTAAATCAGTGACATGATGTTTACTCGGAAGGATAGCGGGATGCTTCTGAGTGTAATGTAAATGCGCGTTTTTTAGACGGCCGCCTACTCGTATTATTTCTGAATCATCCAAGAACGGATTGAGACAAAGTAAATTACTTTTCGAGTTAACAGTTCCGTTTTCTTTTAATTGTTGTAATTCGCGACCAAATGTTTCTCTTTGCACAAGTTTTAGAATTCGCTTTTGAGCCTCGACTAATTCTGCTGAAGTTATGTTGCCGTGATAAAGCTCTGATGTGATTGATTTCATCTTTGCGAAAACATTTGTTTTAAATCGTATGCAGTATGAAGTTATTCTCAGTAAACGTGTAAAATCTGAGAATTTTTTATAGAATTGTGACTGATCTGTGGTAACGATGTGTGACGTGATTGTTGCTCTTTCTTCTAGTAATTCTTCTGGTTCTGGAATACAATTGATCAATTTTTCCTCGATATTGCCTTCTAGACATGAAGGTCCCTGCCACCACAAGGAAGAATTTTGTAATGCTTTTGGAGTGGATCCTCTGGAGATAATATCGGCTGGATTATCTGCGGAAGATACGTGATGCCACTGAGTTGTTTCAGTCAGCTCATGAATTGGACTGACTCGATTAGCGACGAATATTTTCCAACGTCGCGTCTCTGATTTTATCCATGCTAGAGTTATAATAGAATCGGTCCAATAATGCACGGCATTTGTCTGTAAATTAATTGTTTCGAGTAGTTTATCCATCAATTGCACTAGAAGCAAAGCAGCGCTGAGTTCCAATTTCGGAATGGAAATATATTTTATTGGGGCCACTCTTGATTTTTGAACATAACAAACGTGACTCTCC
Organism: Prosopocoilus inquinatus; assembly: GCA_036172665.1. Classification (NCBI taxonomy): domain Eukaryota; kingdom Metazoa; phylum Arthropoda; class Insecta; order Coleoptera; family Lucanidae; genus Prosopocoilus; species Prosopocoilus inquinatus. The sequence goes on from CM069870.1 coordinate 53,471,775, forward strand.
TTTTCCATCTGAACTGATAATACGCACATATACGCATGCACCGTAAGCTTCTTGACTCGCATCTGCAAAGCCGTGTATTTCTAAAGCTCGATATGTGATTGATGATAGGTTCTTTCTTGGAACTGATAGCGTTGTTAAATTTATAATTTCTCTTTGATAGCGTACCCATTCTGAGTGTATATCTATTGGTAGAGATTCATCCCAGTCAAGTTGTAGCTTCCAGATTTTTTGAATGAAAATCTTTGCGTGGATAATTATCGGTCCAACTAATCCTAGAGGATCGAAAATTTGGGCTACGAAAGATAAAATGCTTCTTTTAGTTGCAGTTGTTGAATGAATGCCAGGTACATTAAACTGAAATTTGTCTTCAATAGGATTCCATTGCAATCCCAAGGTGTAGGTATAATTGTTTTTGTTGAGATCTTGAATTGTTTGATTTGCAGAAATGCTGTCGCCCTGAATAAGACCTGGTATATTTGAAGCCCATTTTCTTAAGTGAAATCCTCCTCTCTGAAGAAGTGCTTTAACTTCACTTTGAATTACTTTTGCTTCTATTAGTGTATTGGCGCCAGTTAAAAGGTCATCAACGTAAAAATCGTTAATTAATATTTGACAGCCCTTAGGAAAATATTCTGCTTCATCTGCTGCAAGTTGATGGAGGCAACGGATCGCTAGGAATGATGCACATGCGGTACCATATGTTACAGTATTTAATTGGTATGTTGTAATTTTCTCGGTAGGATTTGATCTCCACAATATGCATTGAAGCTTTCTGTCGTCTTCGTCAACTAGAATTTGTCTATACATTTTCTCAATATCCGCGATTAAAACAATTTGATGTGTTCAGAATCTTATTAAAATAGAAAACAAATCCTGCTGTATTGTAGGTCCTACCATTAGGGCGTCGTTTAGCGATATTCCGGAAGATGTTTTTGCCGATCCGTCGAAGACTACGCGAAGCTTGGTCGTGGAACTATTGGTTTTCTGTACGCAATGATGTGGAAGGAAGTAGCGTGTTGGCAAAGTACTGAATGATTCTTTGGATTCAACAATTGGGCTCATGTGACCTAATTGCAAATATTCTGTTAGAAAACGTGAATATTCTTCTTTGATTTCGGATTGCTTATTAAGTCGTTTTTCTAAACTGTAGAAACGTTTAAAGGCCTGAGCACTGGATTCCCCAAGTTGAAGAAATTTTTCATTCTTCGGTAATTTGACGATGTATCGCCCTTCTTCGTTCCTCCTAACTGTTTTGGAAAAATAAAATTTTCACATTTTTGTTCATTTGGAGTGAATTTAATTGTATGAGGAATTTCTTCAAGCTGCCAAAAGCGTGCCACATTTGCATTCAGTGTTTCCATCGAGAAATTGCAAAAGGTTTTATTTGTTTCTTGATTTAAGGCAATTCGTCCCGACACAATCCAGCCTAAATGCGTTTTTTGGAAATAAGGTTGTTGCTGAGCAAGTTTGATTCTTCCTACGCATAATAGTTTCCAAAATAGATCAGCTCCGATAAGCATGTCAATTGAGCCTGAGATATTGAAACTAGGGTCAGCTAATTTAATATTCTCCGGAATGGATATTTTATCGCGTTTAATCGATATTAACGGCAATTTTTCTGTGATTTTATCTACGACCAAACATTGAATTATTGTTTCAAATTTATTATGCATAGATCGTAGTTTTACGTTGACTGAATTTTTGATAAATGTTTTGGATTGATTGACTCCTACAACTGGAACATTGAATGGTTCTTGATGCAATTTTAATGTTTCAGCTAAACTTCTTGTTATGAAGTTAGATTGAGATCCTGAGTCTAACAAAACTCGACATGACTGTTGTTTGCCTGTTTTATCGAGTACGTAAACTAAGGCAATTGATAAAAGAATTTGTGATGGAGTCTGATAGCTTGTGCAATGATTATTGACGGTTGGCGCAATTGTTTCTGCAGATGATTGTTGCTCGTTATGCGATCTCTGAGTGTGCAGTAATGAATTGTGTTTCTTGTTACAATGTTTGCAGGACCCGGCCTTGCATTGATTAAATTGATGATTAGATCGCAAGCAATTGATGCATAATTTTTTGGATTTGACTTCCTTGAAACGTTGATCAGGTGTCAGATTTAAAAAATTATTACATTGATAAATTTGATGTGTATTCCCACAAATAGGACAAGAACTGTTTGTTGTTACGTGTGCGATGCTTTTTGATGATTTGTTTTGATTTGTGCTTGTGTTAATTGTTTGTGTTTTTCGTGTCATCGATTCTAAAATTTGACATCGTTTACTTAAAAAATCTGTTAAATCTTTTAGACTCGGTATTGTTGATGGTGTTGGTAGGCTCTCTTCCCATTGTTTGTTTGTTGTGATGTCAAGTTTACTTGTAATTAAGTACAGGAGTAGGTCATCCCAGGTATCCGTCGGACGTCCGAGAGAGTGCAATGCTCGTGTGTGTTTTAAAAGACCGTCTAATATTTGTCGTAAAATTACGTGATTTTCCTTTGATGATGAAGGAAGTTCGAAAATTGATTTAATGTGTTGTTGTATAATGATTCTTTTGTTATCGAATCTGCTTTTTAGCATGTCCCAAGCTATTTGATAGTTTTCGCTTGAAATGATTAGTGAGTGTATTACTTCTGCCGCCTCCCCTTGCAACGATGACTTCAGGTAGTGGAATTTTTGTATTTCTGGTATAGTGTTGTTCGCGTGAATTATCGAATTAAAGGTGTCATAAAAAGGTAACCATTCCTCATACAAATCGGAAAATGTTGGCAATTTAATAGTAGGTAATTTGACGCCGTTTTTTAATTGCAAATCTGTATTAACTTTCTCAACGGAAGTTGATGATGAATTTGTGTTTGTTAATAAATGATTAGCTTGTGTGATTAACGCGAAATAATTCTCTTCGACTAGCGTTCGATCAAGTTCATCTTGTTCCGCATCTTCCAAAAATTCTATTTCTAGTTGTATATCGTTGTATTCTTTAAACAATGTTTCTAGCTGTGATAATCGTGAGTGAATATCAAATATATATATACAAATTTAAATTAAAAACTTCTGAGTATTAAGCGGAGGTAAAATGAAATGGCATTTCTAAATTGCCTTTGTAATATGTTTCATGCGAAAATATTAGTTTAAAAATAAAAAGTGTGTTCATGTATTGAACAGTATCAAGTGAACGTGTTGTTTTATACAGTGTGGATACCGTTTATGGAATAAAATTATTTTTGACCTTATTTTAGAAAATCATGTAAAAAAGCTCGGACACGTCAATTATTAATTTGAAAGGTATCTCTTTTAAAGTAAAATTTAAATGTACAGGGTGGATTAATTTCGATGTCTCTTATGGGCATCTCCGTAACTATAAGAGATAGAAAAAAACTAGTGGCCAAGTCTCGATTTCTTTTTTGGAGATTAAGTAAACAGCGTAAACAAAAATTGGCTATCTTCTTTTGTTTTCAAGTTATGGTCAAAAATTGACATTTTGGACTTTTCGTTTTTCGGTCATATCTCGTTTATTTATATAGATATTAAAAAACTGTTTGATCATTATTAGGACACTTTTTGGAATACACTTCAGTGGTGTAGTTGCTTTTTTAATATTTACTTACATTTTCAAGTTATAACATAAACTTATATTTTTTTAAATAGAAATCATAGTAGGCAATGTCCTCATTAAATAGAGAATTTTTTCTGTTTTCAAAAATATATACTTTGTTGGTTTTTTTTTTATAATTAATAGGAAAAATGCCATTTTTGTTATTAGCCTTGCGTATCCTAGTAGGCTGGCTTCAATGCAGTGCCAACATTTTTTTTTGTTTTTATTAAATATTAACGAACTTTCAAACCTTTAGGAAGTTTTGGCCGCGTAAAGAATTTCATATTCACTTTATTTTACAAAATGCCGTTTGAGAAATGTAACACCCATCGCGACCGATCTGGCAAAAGCTTTTTTGTTTTTATTAAATATGAATGCACGCAAATTTAGTTTGACACGTGTCCGATTTTGTTATATTTTACTATTTGTGTATTTGTTTTTGTTTTTCGTGTTTTTAATAAAATATAACTCAAGAGAAACAAAAAAAAAGAAAGCTTAAATTAGTTCTAATTTAGTTATTATTACCTTTATGTTTATCCAAACAACTTGTATTTTAGTGTAAAATCATGTTACCTTTTCGCTTCTTTTGACAACTTGTTTATTTACATTTTTTCACTCCTGACGAAACTACGAAGCGATAGCGAAATGTAGAGTGTTCTTGCGATTTCACAGTTTCCGTTTTAAAGTTTAAAAACTATTTTCTCTCAAATATTTCATCGAACAAGAGTCGAAAAGATATTGTGAAAATTACAGGAACGTTCAACGTTTCTTTCTAACGCAATTTTGCCTGTTTAAAGATTGAAAACAATTTTTCTATAAATTGAATGATCATTTTCAATAGAAAGTTAGACAGGAACTCTTATAAGAACGGTCGCTGAAAGCGATAAAACGGAAATTTGTAAACTAACGCGAACACGAATTTATTTACGCAGCTAAAACTTTGAAAATATTTGAAAGCTCGTTAAAATTTAATAAAATAAAAAATCTGCTCCATATTGAACCCAGCCTACTGAGACTAGGATACGCAAGGCTAATAACAAAAATGGCATTTTTCCTATTAATTATAAGAAATAAACCCAACAAAGTATATATTTTCGAAAACAGAAAAAAAATCTCTATTTAATGAGGGCATTGCCTACTATGATTTCTATTTAAAAAAATATAACTTTATGTTATAACTTGAAAATTTAAGTAAATATTAAAAAAGCAACTACACCACTGAAATGTATTCCAAAAAGTGTAAATAATGATCGAACAGTTTTCTAGTATCTCTATAAATAAACGAGATATGACCGAAAAACGAAAAGAAGAAAATTTTGTCTGGCAACCGAGACACATTTTGTAAATACATATCGAATCTTGCTAAAATCTTGTCTAATATGTCCAACAATTCCAAATTACATTTTTTTAGTATTGATATCTTAAACAAGTGCTATTTTTAGGCACACTAAGAGTTGCTCGCCGGCTCTGTCCTAGTTATATTTGGTTATCGAACATGAACAAACTATTGGCGTAAAAAGTTAAAAAAAAATCAATAATAAAAATTTTTCCCATATGGTGCGAACTTTTTAGCAGTCACTATATAATTTCATACAACTCTATAAGGCATTACTCCAGTGTTGGACACAATTAAATTATATTGGCAATTAATAATTGGTAATTAATTAATTGTAATTGTAGAAACTCACAATTAACAATTAATTAATTGTAATGGTAGAAACTCACAATTAACAATTAATTAATTGTACTTGTAGAAACTCTTAAACAATTAACAGTTAATTAACGGCCATTCCACGCGAGCGGACCGGGATAGGTAATTTGTTATTTTCTTCTTATAAATATCTTAAGTATTCGTAATATTTTATTGCAACATTTTCATCAATGTGATAAAACTGAAGATACTTTTACTGTACAAATTTAAAGTACACGTAAGAAAGGATAATTAAAGACAATTATTTTCGTAACGGATAGGACAATCCTGCAATGTCCCATTACGTAAATTAATGTCTTTAATTATTATCACATTGTATTAACTTTATTTGTAATTAAAAATTTAATTGCAACTAAAAATTTAATTGCAATTACATTCTTATTTTCAAAACTTGTGAATAATTGCCTATTTTGGTGCATATGTTGTATGTACGTGTACATATACACCGTGATTCAGAAATGTCTCCCGATATTTTCAGGGTGAACATAAGGTCACCTTTTTATATAAATATTTTGGCAAAAGTGAATAATAAGGGAGTTATAAGTCCTATAAGAGGGGTGAAAAATATTTCTTTTTGGCAATACCTTCTCGATGTTTTGAATTATCGAACTAATATTTTAAACACAGATATAAGACACCTAATTGCGCATTAACAACATATTTGTCAGACCTTTCATCCTTTTTAAAGGGTAGGTTTGTAAGAGTAGCTTTCAGTATTTTATCTCTAACTTTCTTTTTTTATACAGTGATCGCCAAAAAGTCGATATCAAATGGGAAAAATCTTTATTTCTGATTTTTCGAAAAGCTTTTTACGGCAATAACTGCGGTGTATCTGAAAACCTATTTAGTCCCTATCAAATATACCGAGTGAATTTTACTTAGTAAATTGAGTTTTTAGAAGTGGTCGAAATCATAAAATTGTTATTACTCGAAAACTAATCAAAATTTTAATGAGATTTCTTTAACCAGGGTTAGTTTCACCTATAGCTTAATTTTCTTTAATTTTCCGAAAAATTAAATTTTTCAATTTTTAGAATATTCGCAAAATTTCATGTACTTAAACATAATTTCTTTGGATTATTTGGCACAAAAAAGGTTCTCTTATTGCATTTCGATAAACTCGACCGTTTTGGAGTCAGATCAAAAAACGATCGTTGGATGTCGCTGTTTTATCTGTTCATCACTAATTTTTATAATACATTATACTACAGACAGATTATTCTGTGCCTATATAGGTATATGTTAGGCAAACATTGCAACAAGTATTTTTGTATTAACAAATATTTTAAGTTCCCATGTAATTTATTACGCCGTGTACGTAACGTAAAATATACAAATAAAAAATAAATTTACGTAAATTATGTGTCGATCCTGTTTTGAACTTATAGAAGAAATCTAAGAGTTTTCAGTCGAAAGTAAATTAGTTTCAACTAAAGAGTTATTTTAAAAATAAACTCTCCGATTAAAACTCCCGAAGTACAAAACTTCTGTAGAATTATATTTCTGAAGTTATAACTGAAGAAGTGAGCATTACGAATATAGTATTTTCAACTGATTTGATGTTCGCCATCCTATGTTTAAAGGGACGTTGATTTCATTTGAGGGTTGTTTAGATGTCTTCTCAAGTAAATGTTGGAATTATACACATCAAGTCATGCTTAGATATGTTGTTTTTTAGTACAGTAACAATAATAGTTTTTCATGTAATAAGAAGTTCTGTCAAGTTCTATAAAAATAAAAATCCATTTACAAATAACTCTAACAAGTTATTCGTCACATCCCGCAAATTTCCATCGGGTTATGGGCCCCAGTAATTCACGCGAGTGACGAGAAGTAAAATGGCTAGTTCAAGTGTTGTTAATTATTGCAAATGCAACTAGAGAGCTGTAACTTGGTAATAGATAATCACACGAAAATTATTGATAAATTAAATCCTCGCAATTTTATCCGTACAACAGTAGCTACCCAAACAGACGTCCCAAAAGTATTACATAACGAGTTGCAAACCGTCGAAACTATTAAGGAACCACCACCGGTAGAGGGGAATCGAAGAAAAATGTTCATTTCTAATAAGCCATCATTTTCTACAGAGGCCCGTCCTGTTACAAAAACTAATGTCGTCCAAACAACTAAAACAAAATCGAAAAATTCTGTTATCAGTCTATCCGAACCCATATTGACAGCAAAATATAAAATTTTGCTACTGGCTGACAGTCACGGGCGTCATGGCGCCGAACTTCTACGTAATACCCTTCCCACATCTTACGATATTTTATCCATATTTAAACCAAATGCTGTCGCTGAATCTGTTATACAGGACATTCAGAATTTGATAAAAGAGTACAATAAAAATGATTATGTCATCATCTCAGCTGGTTTCAACAACGCCGTAAAAGGGAAGCAACTTGAGTTGGATTTTTTCGAAAAAATTGCAGCAACTTGCAATTCGACTAATCTTAATCGGAGTCCCATATTGGCCTGGTCGACATATCTTGAATAAATTTATTTTTGACATAAACTGCAAATTATATGAAAATGCCAATACATGCAGCAACGTATTCTATGCAGATACAAATCACTTGGTTAACCCACAGGATTACTGTACCTTTGGCCCCCATTTGAACAGGAGAGGTAAAAATAAGCTGTTCACCTTAATAGCAAATCAAATTAAAAGCTACCATTTGAATAAAACTCTGATCGAAATCCCACTTATTGACTCTAATATTCCTGAGATACCTGTGACACAAGTGACCACGGATGATGTGCCTATTAATATAAGTGACGATCTCAATCTACCGCCACCAGCTTCAAATGGTTCATTGATCCCTTCAGGGACCTTGCCTACAGCCCCGTCGGGAAAAGTAGGCTCATCGAATAATGTGAAGACAACTTAGACATTGTATTAATAAATATACAAGGTCTCACTGTACCGAAAATTGCGCAGATAGAAATCGACTTTTGCCATATCGATGTTAATGTTATGTGTGTAACTGAAGTTTGGTCATGTGTGAACGCCATTGATAGTCTGAATTTCACAAATTTCAATCTATTATCACACTTCTGTAGAGCTGATCACAGACGCGGAGGAGTTGCAATTTGGGCTAAAATCGGACTCAAAACAAGAAATCTAGACCTCAGTCAATTTTGCATCGAACTTGATATTGAGGTATGTGGTATAGAATTAAAATTCAATAACTCTGATAAATATATCATAATCACTTGTTATAGATCACCGTCTGGTAATATCTTGAATTTTTTGCGAAATATGTCTGATGTATTAGACCACGTGTATCACGAAAAAACATATATCATAGTCTTAGAGGATTTCAATATACACTTCAATAATCCTGACAATGAAAAAACTGTTCGTTTACAGCAATTATTTCATACATATGGCCTCGCTGGGTACGTATTTACGCCGACACGTAATTCTGCAATACTTGATAACATTTTCTGTAATACACCAATACCGTTCTATAATGTTTTTCATTGTTCTGTATCTGATCATCGTTACGTGGTATGTCAACTTCCTAAATATATCATGAATAAAAGCACTATGAAATATTCAAAGTCGATGCGTATAATTAACGACAGATCTATCAATCGCTTTACAGAGGCTTTTTCAAAGGTTGACTGGCCTGATTTTAATACATTCGTTGACTTCAACGATGCGTTTAACTATTTCTACGACACCTTTTTACATTTTTTTAATACTTATTTTCCTAAAAAGTATGTAAGAACTGATGATTCATTTAAAAATACAGCATGGGTGACGGAAACAGTTAAAATATCCAGTGCCTCCCTCAGGGGCTGGTACGAACTTCAACAAAAATATCCTAATTTAAGAGAAGTCTATGTGAAATTTAAGCAAAAACATCAATCATTAGTAAAGGAAACAAAAAGAACTTTTTATGAAAATAAAATAAATACTTCTAATAGCAAAAGTCGGGCTGCCTGGACAGTTATATCAGAATTAACGAATAAAAGAAAAAACTTAAATAGTAACATATCTCTTGAAATAAACAACTCCTTAACAGAAAATCCCTTAACTATCGCAGAAACAAAAAGAACTTTTTATGAAAATAAAATAAATACTTCTAATAGCAAAAGTCGGGCTGCCTGGACAGTTATATCAGAATTAACGAATAAAAGAAAAAACTTAAATAGTAACATATCTCTTGAAATAAACAACTCCTTAACAGAAAATCCCTTAACTATCGCAGACACATTTAATGACTTTTTCCAAAATGCACCGTACGATACTCTTCAAAACATTACAGCACCTAGCTGTGCACAGACGTTGAATTCTATTACAAATTCCAACTTGTTCCTTTTTCCCTTCACAGAGTATGAGGTAATAAATATCTTTAAAAACGTAAAAAACAGTTCCTCATCCGGGCCCGACGATATTCCTTGTTCTTTGCTGCGTAAAACTTACACTTCATTTATAACTCCTATTACTGAATTAGTGAATTTATCTTTTGCAAAAGGCGCATTTCCAAAAAGCTTAAAAACCGCTGCGGTACTGCCGATCCACAAAAAAGACTCTGTTCATGACGTACAAAATTATCGTCCAATATCATTAAATCAATATCATCAAATCAATTTCTAAAATATTTGAATATGCAATGCTTGAAAGACTTGTAGATTATTTTAAAAAACACAACATAATTACTAATAAACAACATGGTTTCAGAAAGGGCTATTCTACTATGACTGCAATACATTCTTTTATTGACCAAGTAATCTCTAGTTTAAATAACGGAGAAAAAGCAGTTGGGCTCTTCTGTGACCTCAGTCGTGCTTTTGACTGTGTGAACTATGCTTTGCTGATCTCTAAACTGGAACTTTATGGTATTCGCGGTATCGCATCCGATTGGTTCGTATCCTACTTAAGCGGCCGCAATCAATACGTAAGGATTAATTTTTTTCAAAATGGTAAGATGTCCGAAATTACTTCCTGTCTATTACCCAGAAATATAGGTGTCCCTCAGGGATCGGTTTTGGGTCCGATCTTGTTTTTACTTTTCATCAATGATATTGTTCTTTTCATCAATCACACATTAATTATGTATGCTGACGATACTTCTGGAGTGTTTGCGGGCAAGAAATTAGAAGATTTAACTCTAACAGGCAATTTGCTTCTTAATGAGTTAAATCAGTGGTTCAACATCAATAAATTATTTATGAATCCCACTAAAACTAATTTTGTAATTTTCATCTTATAACTTAAATTTAAAAATTGATCTCTGCTTAAATGGCAGGCATCTAAAACAAGAATCATTTGTAAAATTTCTTGGTATTTATATAGATGAAAATCTCAACTGGAAAATTCATTGCGCAAATCTTGTTAAAAAACTAAATTCCATATGTTTCCAGATTAGAAATCATAAATATATCTTGAGTAATCAATGCATACTATCGTTTTATTTCGCTGAGGTTCACTCTAGACTACTTTATGGAATACGTTTCTGGGGTAATTCTGTAGCAGCCAGGGATGTTTTCCTAGCACAAAAACGGATTATTCGCTGCATAGCCAGTATTAAATCAGTCGAGTCCTGCAGACCATATTTTACTTCTTTCAGAATATTGCCAGCTACTTCTATCTACATACTTGAATTACTGATTTATGTATACAACAACCAAAAAACTTTTTCGAAAAACTTAGATTTTCATAGATATGATACGCGACGACGAAATAACTTTAGAGTCCCCTTACAGCACACAAATATCGGTATCAAAAATCCGTCCATCATTGGTCCGAAATTATTTAATATGCTTCCTCCGCATCTTAAGCTTGCTAATACTTGTGCGTCATTTAAATTAAAATTAAAAAAAATTCTAATAGACAACTGTATTTACTCAATTGAGGACTTTGGACTATCAATGGCTTCTCTGTTATAGTGTATTGTGACATGTACTTACTTTATTAACTATTTTATTATTTGTTTTGACTTGTCCTATTTTGACAAATCATGGGACTAATAAAATTATTATTATTATTATTATTAATTCAACGCGCATAGAACTGTTAACAAAACTTAACTACGATACGTGGTGCATACAAGCTGAAGCTCTTTTGGTCAAGAAAGATACGTGGCAGTACGTAAGTGGCGAAAAACCAAAACCCGAGTTATCAGGCGACAATAGTGAAGCTCTTGCCGTAACGCAGGCTGCACTGAACGAATGGACAATTCAAGACAGGAAAGCTAAAAGTGACCTCATTCTGGCAATCAGTCCTAGTCAACTACGATACGTGCGGAACTGTAACACTTCAAAAGAAGTATGGGATAAATTGAAATCCGTCTTTGCATCTCTATGAGGAAAGCAACACTCCTCGAAAAGCTGCTGTTAGAGAAAATGCACGACGGAGTTTATGTTCGACATTACTTATCTCGCTTCATGGACACTGTGGACAAACTGCAAACCATAAAAATTGACATTAACGGCGATTTATTATCAATAATGCTACTTCATAGCCTGCCCGAAAGTTTTAACAATTTTTCCTGTGCAATCAAATCTCGTGACAATCTCCCAGATATTGACGTGCTCATGGTCAAAAACATTGAAGAACACGACTATAAATTGCATAAGAACAGTGAACCGGGAGTAGATGCCTTGTTTTCTCGACAAATGTCACGAAAGAAACAGTTAAACACATGCGGACTCCGGAAAGTACAAAATCAAGATGCACATAAGACGGAAGATTGCTTCAGAAAACGCAAGAATGAACAGAAGGCTAATGTCGCAAATGAAGATTTCTTTGTACATGAAACCACCCGTGATCTCGCAAATGTGACTTACGAATCGTTTACAGACTCAAAATGGTGTCTCGATTCTGGATGTACATCACACCTTTGTAAAGATCCACAATTATTTCTAAACACGAAAAGTGTCAATGGTGGTGTCAAACTGGCTAGCGGTGCGACGGCTCGTGTGAAAGGAAAAGGCGATGTTCGCGTAACGGCTTTCGACGGTGATCGTGATAGACTGATTACTAAGCATAGGATTTCGATAAGCACACGCCATCGTTTCAGTAGCGCCGTAAAACTGTATCGAACAGGCACATTGTGTAATGGGACGGTGAAAATAATTTACGGCGTTCTTACTAGATGACGCAATGTCGTAATAAAGTTCGCCGGTCGATGTACAACTGGTCAACTAATTACTCTGAAAATCTTTACACATTTAAACAAGAAGAGTTGATTGCATAACTGTAATTTTTTATTGCGGCAATATTGCTCTGTTTTTTGTTATACTGAGTAACACCATTGCTGTAGCGGCGTTAATTGTCTCCGCAGCCCTCGCGTTTGTTTACACGCTACGGTAAAATATCTTATATTGCCCGCTTCATTAGAATTTGATCGGTGCAAAATATATTTCTCCTATATATACTGATTACGTTTCATGAAACTCTGTGCGTTCCAGAACTAAGAACAAATTTGATTGCAAAAATAGTGGACAAAAAGCATTCCGTGACATTCAATGACAAATGTGCTTATGTGAAAGACAGTGACGGAAATGTCAAAATAATTGCGGATCGTATTGGGGACTTTATTGGAATAATTGCGAGAGCTAAATGATAAGACTTTTAAAACTACAGTTGTCGATTCGAATCTTTCCATTGACTGGCATAAACGATTAGGTCATCTTAATTGGAAAGATATGACACTTATGATTAAATGTAAATTCGTATCCGGCGCAACATAAGCCCAATGAAGTGCTTCCAGCCTGTGAAATGTGTGCAGCTGGAAAAATCACTACTCTTCCCTTTCCTCGACGAGAAGGTAGATCAACAACCCCGCTCGAAATCGTTCACACAGATATTTGTGGACCCATGCGAACACAATCACGGGGTGGTGCCCGTTATTTCTTGACATTCATCGACGATTATAGCCGATGGACTGTAGTTTACTTCTTAAAACACAAATCCGAAGTAATTACAAAGTTCCAAGAATATAAAATTTTTGTGGAAAATGAAACTGGCCACAAAATAAAGGCTCTTTAATCCGACTATGGCGGAGAATTCTGTAATGCTCAAATGAAAAAAAATTTGAAGCAAGCGGGAATCCGGCGACTACTGACTGCACCATACACGTCGCAGCAGAACGGAGTCGATGAACGTAAAAACAGGACTCTTGTCGAAACAGCTCGTTGTATGCTGGTGAAATCCGGGACTGCTTAAATATTTTTGGGCCGAGGCTGTCGCCATGGCAACATACATAAGAAACCGCTGGGTATCAAAACACCTCATGAGTTATGGACTGGCAAGCGCCCACACGTTAGTCACATGAGGGAATTTGGAGCCAAGAATTTTATCCTGGACAAGTCTCTCAGTAGAGATAAATTTTCCCCAAGAGGAATACCAAGAGTACTTGTTGGTTACTCAGATATTGCGAAAGCTTATCGAATATGGGTGCTTTCTGAAAATAAAATTTACGTGACACGAGATGTCAGATTTATGTCAAAGTTGGAGTTTAAGGATGAAACCTGGACGTCCGGCGAAACAATACCACGTGGTATCCGCAACCCAAGGACCGGCAAATGAAAGCTCATCGAACGAAAACGAACAGAAACAGGAAGATGCTGAATTTGCCATGAACGCTGACGAGATTCAGTTCCAAGAAGCGATTTCTGGTCCTGACAGTGAAGAATGGTTCGATGCAATTTATTCAGAAATGAAAAGTCTAGTCCTAAATGACACTTTCGATATCGTCACGAGACCACAAAATGGGCAAGTTATTAAAAGTCGTACAATCCTAAGAAATAAATACGACGCGAATGGAAATCTGAGTCGAAGAAAGGCGCGGGTTGTTGCAAAAGGATATTTGCAGCGCTCAGGGATCGACTTCTTCGACACATTTGCTAGGGTTGCAAGACTTGGTTCGTTCCGGCTTCTTATGGCATTGACAGCCAAGGACAACCTAAGCATTAGTCAGCTAGACATCGAAACAGCTCATTTAAATGGAGACGTTGACACCGTCTACGTAGACGATGAAAAATCAATGTACATATTGATTTACGTAGATGACATCTTGATCTTCGGAAACGATAAAAGAAAAGAAGTTAAAATTAAAGAAAAATTGAAGAATTCTTTTAATGTCAAGGTTCTAGGCACTGCAAGGTATTGTTTATGCATTGAAATTTATCAAACTGACAGACAAGTGTCTGTTTCTCAGAAGAGTTACATTGAAGGAATTCTGAAACGTTTCGGCATGGAGAACTGCAAGCCAGTGGCAACACCACTCGCTATCGGTGCAAAATTGACAAAAGATCTAAACAACGAAGACGAAGAGAAAACCAACTACCCGTTCAGAGAATTGGTTGGCAGTTTAATGTACGCCGCTACAGGGACTCGTCCCGATATTATGCATGCCGTCAGCGTACTACGCCAATTCAATTCCTGCTACCAGAAGCAACACTGGATGGCCGCAAAACGCGTGTTACGTTACCTTCGGAGAACGGCTGACTTCAAATTAATGTTTTCTCAAAACAGTCAAACGTTGGAAGGATTTACCGACGCTGATTGGGGAAATTGCATGATCGACAGACGCTCGTACACTGGATACGCTTTTGTACTCTGTGGTGCTGCAGTATCTTGGGAATCTCGAAAACAGCTGACGGTGGCACTGTCGTCAACAGAGGCAGAATACATGGAATACATCAAAGAAGCCACGTATCTGTCCAGTTTTCTCAAAGAATTGGGACACGAGCACCTTGCTGATGTGACCGTTTACAGCGATGATCGTGGAGTCAAGTTTCTATCGGAAAATTCGATGTTCCATGCTAGATCGAAACACATAGATATAAAGCATCATTTTGTGCGACACTCACTCAAGGATAAGAGAATAATTCTTTCATATTTATCCACTGATGAGATGATTACTGATGTACTTACCAAGGTACCAAGTATCAAGCATTCAAGATTTTCAAATCTCCTTGGACTACGATCCATTCAACATTCAAGCACGATTTGAGGGGGAGTGTTGGAATTATACACATCAAGTCATGCTTGGATATGTTGTTTTTTAGTACAGTAACAATAATTGTTTTTCATGTAATAAGAAGTTCTGTCAAGTTCTATAAAAATAAAAATCCATTTACAAATAACTTTAACAAGTTATTCGTCACATCCCGCAAATTTCCATCCGTAAATTCTATGGACACGAAATAAAGTAATTATTAAAATCAACCGCCGATAAATCTTGAAATGTATTTTTGACATTTCTTCCAAGACAAAAGGATACGATGGACCACAAGGTTCTAGCTTTGTTTTCAGAGCGAGAAATTAAATTTTCACAAAATCTCCACCTTTCCTGCTTAAGGAGTAGCTTATAACAGATTTTTACTTTCTTGTAGTTTGCATTAGCTGCGGTGGTGAACTGTTTCAAGATGTAAAATAAATCTAGTTTTTTTTTTTTGTGGCATTGCAGATTTCAGGAGTGACAAAGGTTTCTTTTGGTTTTGTACTAAAGCATTTTTGAATCAAAGGAAAGTGGTAATGGAAGTTTTCTGTGAGTAAATCTAAAATGATGTCCTATTTTCTGCTCACATCTAAGATTTGATTAATTATGGTCCAATCTATTGAGTATATGTTGTTCATATAGTTAGCCTGGCTATAATTTCGTACGAAAATTTTTCCTTTCTATTGAGTTTTCTAGGGAATGTTGAAGTAAACTACTTGTCCTCTGTGATCAGAGAAATGACATGGAAATATTTCAGTCTGAATATTGCGGATGTTCGATACAATGCTATCGATGTAAGTTTAGGAGCTGATAGTTATTTCCGTGCGTTTTCTGTCATTTGAACTCAGAAGATCAAATAGAATTCGAAAATATACAAGTACTTTTAACAAAACATAACTATCTATTACTGAGAATACATGAATCACCGTTCAAATTTTAATTTTTGGATAGTTCTTGCTCGTGAGAATTGCAGAGAATATGAAACAAATAAAAAATCTTTTTTAAAAACGAGCTAAGAGAGTAATTTATTGACTTACTTGGCTTTTCGCAAATATAATTATTTGCTTTATCAAAAGTGAATAACGGAAATATAAACAAATTAGTGTACTAATTTTTTTAAAATAATTGTGAAGAGATTATCAGTGGTAAAAAAAAATTATTAGCAAAGATATAACTTGTAAACCAAGAATATCATGAATGATGCGGCCAGGCCCGTCTTAACATATACTCCAGTATTTACTGCAAGAGTTAGGGAAATCCTGGTAAAACCTGAGTAGAGTATGCAAATAAATTGTTGTAAATAAAAATTACAACAATTCTAACAATAATAAACCAATAAAATAACATAATAATATAGTTTTTACTAAAAAATAAACAGAGAAGTTTTCGATTATTATGTCTCATTTAATGAACTTAGAAAACTACAAAATATATCGTTCAAATTTGCAAAATCTGTTCTTTTATTATTGAATTGAATTATTACACATTTTTATTTTACACATTTCAATAAATCTACGTTTAAAGATGTTAGACTCCTGAATTTTTCATTTTCAAAATCAAAAATATGTTTAGTTAAAAGTGCATGTTCTACTAACATTGAATGACGCTCATTCTTTTTTTGGATATAATATTTATGCTGATCTAACCTTTTTTTTAAAATTTTGGTTAGTTTCACCTATATAAGCTGAGTTACAACTTTGATAATTTACCTGATAAACTACATTTGGAGTTTGAACTTTAGGTGTTTTTGTTTTTAAATTAGTAAAAATAATGTTAAAATTATTAGAAGATTTACTGGCTAAATGTAAATTAAATTTTGTGAAAAAATGTTTATAAGAATCATGTAAAGGTTCTATATAAGTTAATGATATGTATTTATTTCTTGATTTTTTTTGTGAATTGTTAGATATATTAACATTTTTTAAATGCTTTAAACGATTATTTATTACTGAGTCAATAAGCTTCTCAGGGGAAGAATTTTGAATAAGAATTTGTTTAATTAAATTTAAATTTTCAGTTATAAATAATTTGTCTGAAAGTAATACTGCACGGTCAGTTAAACTGTAATAATAGTTGAAATTATGTATATTTTAATATTTTTGGTTGGTAGGAATTTACTATATCTACCTGACCATGTAGGTTTGTGTTACCAATTTGTTATTATATTACCATTTTGTCTGATAATATTTACATGAATAGATAAAATAGCGACATCTTACGATCGCTTTCTGACCTGACATTGCAGTAGGATAGACAAATTGAAGCGGGATTTGCTCCTAATAAGTCCCCCATGCAAGGCGGCCATGCTTGCTGTCAAAGCATAATGAAAGTTTTTTAAAAAAAATTGTGCAAATCGTTTTTGATTGCAGTGAAAACCTCGAGCAGCCTCTGTACAGCTGTTGCAGTGGGAATGCCGAGCTACGTCTCTGCTGAAGAAGCCCCAAGCAGGGCTGAAACAGCTATACAGAGGCTGCTCGATGTTTTCACTGCAATCAAAAACGATTTGCACAAAATTTTTTTAAAAACTTTCATTATGCTTTCACAGCAGGCATGGCCGCCTTGCATGGGGGACTTATTAGGAGCAAATCCCGCTTCAATTTGTCTATCCTACTGCAATGTCAGGTCAAAAAGCGATCGTAAGATGTCGCTATTTTATGTATTCATCGCTCTTACATCGCAATTGCGAATAAATTGGGCAAGTCGTTTTTGTTTGCAGTGGGAATGTTGAGCTACGTTTCTGCTGAAGAAGCCCCAAGCAGGGCTGAAACAGCTGTCCAGAGGCTGCTCGAGGTTCTCACTGCAATCAAAAACGATTTGCACAAAATTTTTCTAAAATCTTTCATTATGCTTTGACAGCAAGCATGGCCGCCTTGCATGGGGGACTCATTAGGAGCAAATCCCGCTTCAATTTGTCTATCGTACTGCAATGTTAGGTCAAAAAGCGATAGTAAGATGTCGCTATTTTATATGTTCATCATTCTTACATCGCATTTGCGAATAAATTGGGCAAGTCGTTTTTGGTCTGCAGTGGGAATGTCGAGCTACGTTTCTGCTGAAGAAGCCCCAAGCAGGGCTGAAACAGCTGTCCAGAGGCTGCTCGAGGTTCTCACTGCAATCAAAAACGATTTGCACAAAATTTTTCTAAGATAATATTTACATCTAAAAAAACTGGAATGGAATTATTATTTTCTTTTTCTACAGTAAATTGTAAGCTATTATGAAAAGAATTAAATTTATTTAAAATATAATCAACTTTATCATGAGGTAAAATTAATAAAATATCGTCAACATATCTATAATATAAAGTTAGTTCAAAAGGTAACGAATTAATGATACTTTTTTCTAATTTTTGCATAACAAAGCTAAAGCAGGAGAAAGAGGTGATCCCATTGCTGTACCAAAAGTTAAAAAATTAATAATAATAATAAAATTTATCATTAAATGCGAAATAAGAAGTATCAAAACATAAAGTTATTATTTCTATAAAATTATTATATGAAATGTCAGTATATTCTGTAATTTCTAACCACCTATCTTTAATACTTTGTAATACTTTGCAAGATCTTTTGGAATATTAGTGAATAAAGAAACGACATCAAGAGAAAGAAGAATATTATCATTTGGTACAACAATGTTTTTAATTTTTTTAACCAACTCAAAAGAATTTTTACAAAAAAATTAGATTTACATGTAACATTGTTAATAATTTTAGAAATAAATTTTGACAAAAAATATAGAGGTGAGCCAGTAATGGAAACAATAGATCTGAGAGGAATGTTTGGTTTATGAATTTTAGGAATACAATATAATTTTGTAAAAATAGGATTCTGTCCTTTTCGAGACTTTGAAACATTATCACTAATTTCTAAAGATTTTTGTAATTTATTGATCATAGCTAGAGTTTTTCTTTGATAATTTCGTGTAGGATCGTGATTGATTTCTAAATATGTGGTACTATCAGACAACATGTTATTAATTTGTTTATATTTGCGTTATTCACTTTTGATAAAGCAAATAATTACATTTGCGAAACAATTAGCTCGTTTTTAAAAAGCTTTTTCATTTGTTTCATATTCTCTGTTCAAATTTTAATTCTAAAGACGTATCTTTCAGATTAGGAATTGTGTCCGACCTTTATTCATAATTTTCTGAAACAAGGCCAAATATAATTATTTTATTCTATAAGCAGTATCTACAATGTATTTTTCAATTTATAGTAAGCGCAGTATGTTATACCTCTGTCGTTTTTCAAATTTTAGTGAAACAGGCGGCATGTGTATAAAGACAATTAGAAGTTAAGAAAAAATGGATTGATTCTTACCGATAAATGCTTCATTTCCTTTGCAATCTTCAATATATCTCGTACTGCCCTGATGTTAATATAAATCGCTTTTTTCAAACATTCATCAAACCTTACCGTCGCAGCACCATGTAAAATACAATTTACTTCTTCCTTCAGGATATTCACATTTTCCAAACTAAGACCCAAATCAGGCAGAAAGCAATCACCAATACAAACGGATATTTTGTCGAAAAAATTGGGCATTTGTTTTTTCAAAGGCTCGAAAGCCTAAAACGCAAAATATAACCAGCCGCTTCAAGGAAATATATCGCAGCACCTACCGGAACATTGAATACTTCTTTTAAGCGTTCACGAGGATCCACTCCTTTCTTTTCTCTTACGAGGACATAAATTTTCTTCACGCCAGAACAAGTTCGCAGAAGCTTTTCTATTATCAGTTTTCCCAGGAAACCTGTGCAGCCAGTTAGGAAAATTGTCTTCCCCTCGAAATATTCCTGAATATGGCTGACGTCTTCATTTAGTTTGTCGGCAAACATTTTTTTCATTAACAGGAATTGCTTGGTTGATATTTCAATGACAACTGTGTGCGAGTTCGAAAGCGTACTCCTACTATTAGTGTCAGTTATTTTGTACTTAAATGCTTTCGAATGACGTGCTAAAGACGAACCTATTGTGTAATTAGGTTACAATATGCGTGCAAGAAAGGAAAATAATGCGCTATGTTTTATTAAAGTTTTCATTAATCCAATTTTTCGTTTGATTTTGAATTTGAAAATATATTCTTCTTACGCAGTTTGAGTTTATATTTTTTTATTATAGATATTATGAACTGAAATTTCAAACTTAATTTACGTATTTACGTAGTAATTTATTGTTATTTTGTTCATGTTGTGTTGTATTTATGTTGAATAGTATATGTTGTCAAGACAGTATTAAGAAACATTTATGTTGAATAGTATATGTTGTCAAGACAGTATTAAGAAACATTGTTACTGTAAGCTGAAAAATAACTTCACTTGATTCACTGTGTACTTTTTCAAATAAAACTCTAATCGGCCAAAATTGCCTTAATTTGTGGCCCATTTATAAGTATCGTCGAATTAAAGGCCAACGATCATGCTAGGAGTCGCATTAGACGCAAATATAGCCACTGCATAAGAATCATTTGAATTGATTAACCTCTTACTAAGTAAACCTATTTTTTATGGATTGATTAGCATTACATTAACTATGCCTTTTGCATTGAACTGGTAAGTCGACGTATTCTTTTGAGAACTTGTTAGTAGGGCTCATTTGCAAATGATTTAACCATAATATGCATTACAAAAAAATGCAATAGTTTTTGAGATATTTTAATTTTTGTGTTTTTCATAGAAATACGCACTCTACTACCATTTACCTAAAATTATTCAGAAAGCATAAAAGGTTTTCTTAATATTTATGTTTTCCTGGTTAGACTAAATAAGAGTGCGTACTACCCACCAAACATTAAGTTAAAAACTTTAATAAGTTTGAAATACAATGGCGGAAAATAAACTTTTCTAAAAGAAATCCAACCTACTTGAATATTAATTCTGATTTATTTCCAAAATTTTGATAATACAAACAGCTTGCGAATTCTGCTAAAACCTTTTTGATTTATTACCTTTGGAATGTGGTAATAAGTTTTAGTAGAAATTTGTATACATCATACTTCTATCATACATTAATTATTGAGTGCGGGGTAGAATTTTCCTTGTTTTCAATTTATGTGGATAATAGCTTCCGTTGAGTATTTTTTTCCTATAAACTTCAATTGAAAATACCCTTGAAAGGTCCCGTGACTTCACCAAATTGGAAATTATCCAAAATTGTTCCAGTGTAAGCTCAAAGTGTGAGTTTCTCGTTCTCCAACTGAAGCCGATTCTTCAGGGAGGGCCGAAGAGAATTAATGGAAGGTGGTTTTCCTTCAAAGAATGGCCGCATTAAATGATATTTGTGATAAACTTAATTCCAACCAAAAACTGACATATGCAGTTTCTCAAATTATTCGATCCAATTATCACGGTGTAACAGTGAAAATATACTCTTGATGTGATGTAGTGCAGTTTGTAAACCTGGTCGACTAAAAAACTTTGGTGTACAAGAAATGTGCTATACACCCGAAAAAGTTGAGGTTATGGTAAAAAAAAACCGTTATCCGTTACATGCATGAACTTAAAAAAATTATAACTTCGTTTATCTTTCACCAATTTTTGTTTACGATGCTGCGTTGAAAAGAGGAATAACGTATCTTTACATCGTTATACAAAAATTGAAAAATAGTTCAAAATTAGAGTTTCATATGTAAACATTTCAAATTTTTGTCTGTTTTCACATTTTTTCAGCATTTACCGACCATTAGACCATAAATTTTCCTTTATTTAATTTTTGTTATTACTTCTTTCTAAAGAAAGTACAATTGTGCATTCAACGAGCCCAAGATCACTCAAATCCGTCAAGATTTCAGTTAAATATTGAATTTTGAATACATTTTACGGAGTATCCCAAGTTGAGTGACCTATTAAAAGTTTTCGGGGAAAGGAACATACAAATATTCTGAACATTAATACACTGCCCTAGGAGGAAGGGGTCTTTCAGACTAAACTATTTTCAGTTTCATATCCATTCCATACTTTTTAGAACAAATTTCGATTCGGCACATTAAAAAATATATAAAATAAAAATTGTTAAGGCTTCCCTACACTCAAATGAAATAGTTTTTGAGACACCTTAAAATTTCTTTAAAAAAAACGTTTTGGTAAAACATGCTAAATATCACGTTTAAATGATAAATGATAAATGTTCATCTTTAACGGTACACTATTGTGAAAGGCCAGTTGTAACAGCAGTTTGTATGAGAGCAAGAGATATGGAACTAAACACGGCAAAAACAAGGTTGGTAGAGCTGCACTGTGTATTAGAAGGTTGCTTTGATCAGCAGAGGGTGCGTATCTCGTTATGTCACGTCACGTGATAAATTCCATTGGGCACATTAACGAGATTTTTGCATTATTTGATCAATAGAACCACATAATTTATTCCATTTTTAATGAATTAGATTAAGCTTTAGTAAACAGATTAAAACTCACTCTATTATTTTATTGTGACGGATAGAAGTTTCGTGTAACGTCACGAGTTACTTTTGCGGGGAGGAAATTTCAAACTGCAGATTAAATGGGAATGAGGCAACCTGCTAGATGCAATATCAGTTTTACTAACTTTGGGCAAAAACAAGGATTGCAGCATCTTGGAACTTCTTAGATTAGTTGATGAATGATTGAAAGCAAATGTGTAAATCCATTAACAAACAAGTTTGATCTCACACAAGTTACAAAAAAGTTACGTGTGTCATTGGCTGAGTACTCGGGAGAAACTGACATACAAGTTAGAATTTTCATTAGTCATCAAGAGAACTTCTAGTTCACGCGAACTGAGAGGATAATTTTGAAATTAAAGTCTCAGTCCTTCTGACTGAACGCGGATGATCATGCACAGCGAATAAAATATTAAACCAATGAAATTTGAACTTTTTGACACAATATATACGTAACTAATGCGACGTTGTTTTAAAATTTAATCGCTGTTCATTTTGGAACAAACTACTAGAAACTTTCAGTTGTTTATTAAATATTTACATTTAATAATTACTATTTTCTCAATAACTCATCGAATATCAGAATTGAATACTACAAACTGTATATCATTGAAAAGCTTATCAAAAACGCTATGGAATGGTGTGAAAATGTACAGGGGTCTGAAAAAATTGAGTAGTTTTTGTTATTTATGGTTATTCACATTAAAAAAATCGTAGCAAGCTTTGGAATATCCCTTCACGACTTGGCTTGATCTCGAATGATTGGCCTCAGCCTTGGCATTGACTGAAAAAAAAATCGGTTGCCTTATTTTTAGTGGTTTAGAAGTTACGAATTTTTGAATGGAAACTTGTATCCGGAAATTTTCAAGAAAAAATTGGCTCGCATCAAAAAGTATGATTGATACGTAAAAATGACTCAAATAAATTTAACGCAGAATTTAGTGTAGAATCCAAAAATGAAGTCAAAATGGGGTGTTTCAATTTAAACAAACGTAACTTTAATATTTTTATACTGCTTGGACATCCTGTATACAAACGAAAATAATTTTAAAATGTGCAATGGAAGCGCTTCCATTATACAAAAAAAAAAATTGAGTCGATACCTGAAATAGCAAGAAATTTATGGAACTTCTACGGAGCTCTGGGACACCCTGTATATACAGACTGTTCGAAAATAACTCGGCACTATTGCTAACTTTTTTATTATTAAAGTTACACATACGGTTAAATTAACAAACTAGTAGTACCTTTTGCCCTGGTTGCAACGATGCATTCAAAGAAACAATTGAACATCGCGTTTATGAAGTAAAGGCAAAAGAACATTTTTTTTAATGGAACACCCTGTATATTATTTGACCAATCGATAGAGAATAAAATTCTGAATTAAAATTTTTCTTTATCATTTTATTGGAAATTAATAAATAAACGAAGATATCTTGATTTTTTACAAATTCATTAAGATGGCTGTGTTTCAAGAATAAAATATTTGAAAACAGTGTATGTATGTGAAAACATTAATCTTGGTTTATTTGTTTAGTATAAAAGGAGTTTTGTATGAGTTTTGTAAAAAGTCTTTTAATAACAAGAATTTTTTATAAGTGCATATTCTGCCCCAGAATTTTCATAAGATGCATGTTCTGGGGCAAAAGAAGTTAAAGTTAAATTTATGTACGGTTATTTATAAATCTACTTCAACGTACCTATTGTAAAAAAGTATAAGCACTGTTTTCATTGCAAAATATATACAATAGTACATTAATAACACTGTAGTATAATGGACGATTTTTAAAATAAAAAGGTTTCTTCGTCCTTGTGGAACTGTCTCCATTGGGTCCTTTAGCAAATACAACCTAATTCCTTTACAATACGTTATACTGTAAGCCAGTTGAGTTTGCTGATGTCGAAATTAAAGAGCTCCTGATCCTTCTTATTCATATTTTTCCACAATTTTTGCGTGTGCTCAGTTTTGAAATGCCATTCTTTAATTCTGAAATATGTCGTCATCGTGCAGAACTTATTCATTTTACTATAAGCGTCCGTCAACCTGAAATTTATGTTGTGTAAAATGTAGCACAAAACAGTTGCTTTTTCACGTAGATATACTTACATGGGCTTTCTATTTGTGAGCCAAAGAAAGGTATCTAATATAAATCCATGTAAGGTATGAAACAAAAAATTGGCCAGCAAGTAGAGGTACCAGGATTTTGTGACCGTCACAGTGTAATACCACACAGACATTGTAGATGGAATAGTACGAGCATGCGAAAGGTTATAGTCCAAAACTTTACCTGAGAAGTATATTTTTTAAAGATTTCGGATGTACAATTCACATTAGTTTGTAGACACATTTTACAGGTTGTGTTTATGCCATTATCCTCTCTTGCTAAATACGTCACCCTTTTAGCAAGAGCGCATGAGTAGTACAGTTCGAACAAGTTCGAACTGTGGAGTGGAACACATCCATTATTGAATGTAGTAATAGGTGCGATAGTACAACTGCTGCGTACCTGTACAGGTATCGCAGGTGATCGCCGTGACAAACGTTTCGACGTCGCCGGTGAGCCCCAGTGGGATAGGGTGGGTAAAACAAAACAAAAAAAAATATACTAGCTCTGAACAAACAAACAATAAAACAAAATAAAGGCGCCACTTAATTTCTTCTGGGCTGAAAGGAACCGCGGGGAAAAATTAAGAAAAACCACGTCTCATCCAAGATATGTTTTCAATACAGTTTTATTCACACAAAACAAATAATAAAGTTAACATTAAAACTGAGACCAAAAATTGACAAAAACACCAAAATTTTCAAATAAACTAACCGGAACGGTGCGCAAAAAAAGAGATAGCAGACAGCAACTTCAAAACGTATCACAACGCAGTGTGAAGCTACATGCCGTTTTCCGGTAGCAATGTGCGTAAAATAAAATAATGAACAGGCCAACCTTACCCCTGCGCGTGTCGCACGTCGGTCGGAGTGTTGAACAGCTCCAAGGTGTCCGCCGGGACTCACGAGACCGTGCCGAAGCGGGGAATGGCCAACAAAATAAGACGCTCTTGCCGAAAGCGGCACCGAGGTGAGGAAACCCCTTAACTAAAGCCTGTTAGGAAGAAAGATACGCGATAGAAAGTGCCGAAGCGAAGAACAACCAACGACTCACCTGTTCGCAGAACTGCTTGGAAGGGAACAGGCGTAGACAATACGAATGTATTATTTCTCTTCACGTGTAACGGGATATAATCAGCCAAGAAAAGCTGTTATTGCCTTCGCCCACCATCAATTTTTGGGCGAAAACGTACACAAAGGAAAGCACAACGACACGAAACGTGTTGTTACACCGAGAAGAACGAGAATCATTCTCTTCTGACAAAATCACTTCGCACCGGCGAACGGAAAGAGATGGGGTTAAAACAAGAAGAGATAGTGTGCCTCCGACAACCGTGATAGAATCTTACGTCAACGAGGACCAATGGGCTTAAAGACCAGGGTTCAATTTCTGTGTAGCTAACGTGGGAAAGGAATCGCTGATTTCACAATATGATGCAATAATGCGTAAATCAAAAAGGCTAAATAAGAATCTATGCGACCGGAGAATTTAACTTTCGCAACCCAAACTTTTCCTTATCCTAATTTTTACAGGAAAACGAATAACATGGGGAAATACTTTGAAAGCAAATCGACGGAGCGCAAAGAATTCGCCGGGCGGTCTATGAAAATAATTTCACGGGGAACAATATACAGGGTGATTCGGGGTCGGACAGAAATTGAACGGTAACACAACATATGTTTTTTACATTACACAGGGTGAATTATATATCTGCACTTCTTTAATAGCTTTCTTATCAATAGAAATAGAGCAGAAAAATTGCTTGGCATATCAAGGACTATATCTTTGTTAAATCAGTTAAACTCCTTAAGCAATTGTTTTCGAGCGGCCAAGCTTCCTTCAATTTTTATAAATTATGTAGTATATTTCTAATGATGAATTTTGATAGAAAATTTCTTTCTCTTTCTGATGGTGTAAGAGTTTTGCCACCACCTTAGACAACGAAAATTCCCCGGAAAAGACCAAAAACTTTTCCATCGCGGTAAGTCACGGATTATAGTGCGAAAGTGATTTTATTTGTTGGATATCACTTTTAAGCGGTGTTCGTGCAATTTTAAAGGGGTTTTTTTACTAATTTTATAATCTGCGCTTTAATAGATATGTTTTGTCTCTAAATCTATTTGGCCATGACTAATGAAACAAACAATAATCCTTCACTACTAACTGACAGAGTTTGTACGAGACTTTAAAATCTCTAAACTTAAAAGGTAGAGTTTTAACTTAAAAAGTACGTATTTGGTAGTCATTAATATGCATTATGAAAAATTAGTCGATGTGATATTTATCAATGAAGACTGCCAAAAGGACAGTGTTTTGCTGTTTTTGCAATTTTCGTTAAAATAGTGAGGAAATGCATTACAGGTCGTAAAATTGATCATTTACTTAACTGAATTTTTTCCCTAAGGTGTTATTCCGTATGATAACGTAGAAATTTATTAAAGTGATTTCGTTTGTTAACTTTGCTAGGATTAAGGTAATTTTCAAAAAATCACAAGGAATTCTCTATTAACATACAAATTTACAATCGAAATACAGACACTATAGTTAATTAAAAACACCCTGTGTGCTCAGCTTTATCGTCATTGGGTAGGTTTTCGTTCTAGTACCTACATGATTATTGTTTGCGACCATTATTTGTTAAAACATTCCAGAAATATGAAATTTTCGCACCATATCCATACTACTGCGATGGAAAAGTTTTTGGTGTTTTTCTGAAAATTTTTGTTATCTAAGATAGCTAAACTCTTACACCATCAGAAAGAGAAAGAAATTTCATGTCAAAATCCAGTATTAGAAATGTACCATGTCATTTAAAAAAATCGAAGGAGACGTGCCGCTAGAAAACAATTGCAGATCGACGTTAACTAATTTAATATAGTTATAGTCCTCGTCATGTCAAACAATTTTTCTTATAAGTTTTTTGCCCTATCTCTATTGATAAAGAAGTTATCGCAGAAATGCATATATATATATATATGACTCATCCGGTATAAGCGTGTGCACTCGGAATTAGGATTGTCTTGTTCGGATAATACCCGCTGGGTCGGCCGTCGACCAATTGTCGATAAACAGATGCAAATAATTTAGGTTTGGAGTGTCGAATAAATTACAGAATCTATTCTATAACTGGGCTGCAGTCAAAAAGGTTGATAGGAGTAATACTCTTTTAAAGCTCAACCGAGCTTTCGAAAAATTTATCTCCTTTATGAATGTTTCTACAAAACAAATTTTTAAAAATTAATAATTAATAATAAGAACAATTTCACATGATTACTTATTCCTTAGTGAGTAGTACACAAAGTTAAACCACTAGTTATAATAATGTGGCGCGCCACCCGGCTTAGCTCAAGGCGTCAAGAAGTCGGTTCGTTATGCGTCATTGGCTGCCACGCCACCGGGGTCCACATCGAACAGCCTAGACTTTTCCGGCGATGGAACAAACTCGAATCTTCCAGCGTAGAGAATTCCAGACGGCAGCAAATGATATAAAATCGCCCGGAGTTGACTCACCAGTCAGTCGAATTCGAACAGCGATCGTCGAAGTTAGATTTAAGTGTGAAAATAAATTGTTACAAATAAATTAGTTTTTAAGCTTTATTAAATTACGGTTAAGTTTTTATCGAGTGTTTTATTCGTTTAAATAAATAAATTAAAACCCTAGAAACGTAACAATAATAAATTTATAAAAATAAGTTTTTTTAGAATTAATTTTGAATTTACATTTTTGACAGCTAGTTATTTGCGAAATTTAGAAAATTGAATCACGATATAAACAATTGTTTATTCATTATTAGGTAATATGATGTAAATTTTGATTTCCAACATCTTGATTGTCTTTCTTTTTAGTTTTAAAAGTTAATAGGTAAGAATAAATACAATTAAGATTCTCAATATCAGTTCTTTTATTAATACTTTTTTGTTATAAAAAGTATGGCACATATCAATAAAAAGTCTTTGACTCAAAATTGGCTCAATATCTAAAATTTTTGCATCTTTAAAATTAATCTTAATGTCCTCATTATTGGCATGTTCAGATAAAGCACAAGCATTAGGTCTAAGTATAATATCACTTTTATAAGAAATAATTCTTGAATGAAGAGTTCTTGATGCAGGAAATAAATTTTCCTAAAGCTCGGTTGAACTTTAAGACAGTTTTACTCCTATCAACCTTTTTCACTGCAGCCCAGTTATAGAATCGATTCCTTAACTGATCAGTCGTGATCATACTCTGCGAATAAATTATATGTATAAATGTAAATTAATATTTACCGTAGGTTTTCGGATTTTGAGGACCGCTGGCATAATTATAAATTGGAACTTCCTCCGCATTTAAAGCATCCCATTCGGTGATACTGACAGATTCTGCTGATTTTTTAAAATTTATAAATTATTTTCTTTAAGTTTGCAAATATATAATGTTTTGCTTCAGTATCATCTAAATAATGGCGAAAATTGGTTTAAGTTTAAAATCCTCTCACTTTTGACTGGTTTTCCAAGCGGCAGCCAATATTATATTAACAGTGTAATCTACCGGAATTAAATCGACTACTTTGGTCTTGTCTGTGTGGATAGCTTTAAGTAGTCCCAAACCTGTGGCTAACATTATACCATTTAAACTGTAAATATTATCAACCCATCCCGGTACTGGTTCTTGGACTGCTGCGATAACTGAAATTATTTCATTTTTTAACGTTTAAACGATTTTCGTGCTCCATTAAAAATATACCGTGAATTTATTTTAATGTAAAGCATTGCTATTAAGTACGAATCTGAAAATCCATAGCAACGTTTACAATTTGTAAATGAAACTGTCCTTTTTAAAATACAACATGAGATGACAGATGTCATGAATCTGTTCTATTATTAGTGCTTTCAATATACTTGTACTACAAAATAATAGCGACTCTTTCAATTGTATTAGATAAGTATATTCTTGTGTGAAGTAAGTGAAACATAAGGAAAAGAGGAATTCTTTAATTTAAAGCAAAAATCGCAACAAGTTTTCAAAACTGTTCGCTGTCATCGCTTTACAGATGTTCCAAAATAAAATGGACAAATTTAACGGAGACGATCATGCAACGATATTTTTAGAAATTTGAATTAGTTTCTATAGTAACACGAACAGCAATGTTTCATGTTAAAATAAAATCACGGTATGTATGTATCTGTAAACTTATTGATATAACGAGCGTCTAATTAAAAAACTGGTCAAGTAGGTTATGGTCAAAAATTTGTCCGCTGTATGCATGTCGCTTCTAAGTTCAACTTCTAAGCTGTCAGGTGTAATGCCTAAATTGACGCTGAATTATCATTTCCTTGTTAAAGTGATTTTGCAGTAAATTATAAAAGTTATTATAAAATGTGCTGAATATGCTCATCCCCTTCTTGGTAAAATTGGTAGTCCTTTTTTTAATACCATTAACAACATTTTCATCTTTTCTTAATTCCATTAATAACATTTTCATGATAACTTCCAGAGTATGTTTCTTTGGCCTTCCACTTCCTTTTTTTCTTGGTTCCAGTTTGTCGAAATGATGCCACACTTCGATTTAAACTCTCTAGAAATTGGTTATAATCAATAATATCTGGAAACCGAACACGGAATTCCTTCAAACAAACTTGAATTAAATATGATCAAACATCATTAATTTTGTGACTGTTGGGAAAGTAACTTTCAATCATAAATGTTTTTTCTTCTATTGACAAGGGCAATTTTTTTTAGTAGTTTATGAAAATATAGTTAAAAAAACTATTTTTAATGCAAAATCACTTTTAAGAAGGAAATGATAATTCAATATTAAGTTTGATGTTACACATGACAGTTTAGAAGTTGAACTTAGAAGCGACATGCATGCATTGATCAAATTTTCAACCACGACCCACTTGACCAGATTTTTAATTAGACGCTCGTTATAAAGTATATGTAGTCAAACTTACTCATGGATGGTCGTACAATTGATATCGGCAAATTTAAGACTTGATCTTTTATTAAGTCTTCAGCTACTGCTTTTGTGAATGTGTACGTGTTTGGCCATTGGTCTAGAATTCTAAAAATATAAGGAATCTCATTTCATGGAAAAGCTTGTCTTAGGAAAAATTAGGAAATAGATTCACAATATGAAATATCTGTTTTTTTTTTGCTTCGGCTCATTTAAAAGGGAACTATAAGTTGATTTAAAATTTGTATTCAGTGATTCCTACTATTTTGTTATAAGCTGGTTAGAGCTATTTGTAAAAGTAATAGATTTTCCCAGTTTTCAAAAAATAATAATAATAATAATAATAATAATAATAATAATAATAATGGAAAGGTATACTTTTTATAGTGATTACAAACTATCCAATCAGGAAAACATTTTGGTAAAAACCCGAAATTGATAACTTTTTTCGTGCTCGAGTTATTATCAAATGAGTCTATTAACTGATGATAAAGGTCGACGCGCACTTATCCTACCCGGTTGGCAGCGCACCGGTCTACGCCGGCCGTCAAAAATTAGAAGTAACGCGCATTATCCGGATCGTCACCTACAACAAATGACAAAATTCTGTGCACTTGAGCAATGAATATTGGTATTCTTTCAAAATTTAAATAAATATGGATGCTCACGTAGATCCTAAAATTGTGATTGTGGCGCTATTATGTGAAGAGGAAGAAGAAAAGCTGAAAAATAATGATAGGAAGTGTAGGCTAAATTATTCTAGCCGAATTATTCCGTACGGGCCCATTCCGTGCGAAGTGATGCGATTCTGATTAGTGTGAGTTGTTACATATCAAAATAGGTAAATAATAAAGTACACTGCCGGCCGGTGTAGACCGGTGCGCTGCCGGCCGGGTAGGATAAGTGCGCGTCGGCCTTAAAGCAGATCTAAAATTTCAAACAAATACTATTGAGTAACACTTTTCGTTTTGAGATTAATCTGTTTAAATGTTTGTAATTATTTTTAAGAGAACAATATTTAAATAAAAGAACAAGAATACAAAATCATAAATGAGAAAATATAGGCACTAAGTAAAAGTACTGTAAAATAAAATGTTAACTGACGGAAAGCACTTTGAACATTTGTGAAATACATTACAGTCAACAACGATTGAAGGTTTGCACTTAAAATATTTTCAAAATATTATCATTTCGAAATAGCCATTTACTCTCCGGAGGGATATAATATTAATAATTTCTACACAACTCTTTGCGGACGATAAAAAAGTATTGTAGAGCGGTACAGTGAAATTTTGTTGATCTTGATCACAGTGCATGATTGTAGAAAGAAAATCATATCCATATCGAGAGCTAATAGGGGGTTTGATGTACCTTGCTATGGTAACCCGACCAGATATATCGTACGCGGTGAGTTACCTGAACCAATTCAACAATAATTTTGGAAAAATGCACTGGACCGCAGCCAAAAGAGTGCTCAGATATTTTAAAGGCACCATGAATTTAGCATTAGTTTATCGAAAAAGGTTTCGTAGATGCTGACTGGGGAGGCTGTATAATTAACCGACGTTCTTATACAGGATTTATATTTATTTTGGCAGGAAGTTCTATCTCATGGGGGTGCCGAAAACAGCGTACCGTTGCCTTATCCTCCACACTGGCGGAGTATATGGGTCTCACAGATGCTATAAATCCAATAATCCATTTATTTGATGAAATTTTTAACTGAATTGGGATTTGAGAAACTGAAATGTGTTGATTTATTTAATGATAATCAAGGAGTTGGAAAACTTGCTCGGGACCCAGTTTTTCATAGTCGCTCTAAACATATTGACATACGCCATCATTTTGTGCGTTAAGCTCTGAAAGACCACCTGATTAATCTGAAATATCTTCGGACTGAAGATATGTTAGCAGATTTTCTGACTAAAGCACTAGGTTTTTCAAAACTACAAGTTTGTCTGAAGGGCATAGGACTTCAAGAGGCAATGAAGAAGTGTTCAATTGAGTGGGGAGTGTTGAGAATAATCAATTTCCAATTCCCATTATCAAGTTTACTTTGTATAGTTTTTATGTTGTTGATTGAAATTGTCATTATATACATAAAAAAGTTATCCAATATATAATATAAATACGTTAATATATCGGCGTTTTAATATTGCAATCAAAAATTTGTTACTATTTGTTCCTGTCTTTATTCTGACTACAATTGTGTTACTTTTTACAGCTCATTTTTTTCTGTGTGATTTGGCTCCACCTGTGACCACGCCTTCTATGGATTGCGTCCCGCACCCTTCCCCTGCGAGAGATGGTTAAGTCATCGTCAAATGGCCCCTTAAAGACTTTAATGAATATCGCGAAGTCGATACGGTATATTAAGAATTTCTTGACTCTATAGAAGTTGGCTGGTATCATCGAGGAATACAAATGCTGACAGAATGATGCCAAAGGATCACTAATGAGAATGGTAATTACATAGTATAATCAAAATTAATATATTTCGTGTACTAAATTAGAAAAAAAAAATTTTTTTCCGAACAACCTAATACAATAAGCCTAAAATCAAAGTTGTGCAAAATTAATTCAACTTTCCAATGACTGCAGCTTATTCTGAGACTTCTGTAGTAAAATTAATTTTTATTGTTGAGTCTATTGATTGCGCCCCTTGGTGGTCAGCTTATATACTTCAAAATATTTTCTTTAAATTTCTCTTGGTCATTTTGACTATAATTTTTTTCTCCCGAAACTGTAGGTACTACGGTTCGCTATATTGGGTGATTCAAAATAAGTTTCCGACCCATCAACCAAAGGTAGTACACAAAAAAAGAAAACAAAAAATCTATACACTGTGTCCACATTTCGATGCTCACCGTTGGCATCTCGGTTATTAGAAGACATAGAGCAACGGTTAAATGGGGAATGTTTTGCAGAATTCAATGCTCGCAACAAATCTCATTTCAAATTCACCATAACTTTTTTAAATTTTAAGATAATTTAAGAAAACCAAAATTTTACGATTTCAAAATTCCTCAATAACTCGATAACACCTGATGTGACCTCTTCTAAACTTTTACATTGTTCAGACACTTTTTTAAGACAAAGTTTTTGATGCAAACATAAACCTCCGATTGTCATTTGTTTTCAAGTTATTAGGGCTAACTTTTGTTTTTCATATGGCACCTATATTATGTTTTTGGTTAGTTAGATAGTCTTTAAAAAGAGCTTTTCAACGATGTCAAAATTTCAGGTTGAATAAGAGGCGTATTAATCTTTTTTGTAATATAAAGATACGACCATGCTCAATGTTTTTTCCCCCATACTACGATGTTATAAGATAAGTGTGGGTAGGTCAAAGGATAGTACACTTGCAGTAGTCCTAGTAATATTTAAATGATTTTTTAGTTTCCGTATAGCATAATAGGCTGAATTTAATTTTCCACAAATGTGCTCTTTCTGCCTGTGCCATGTCAGTTGAGGATCAATCAATAGGCCCAATAATTTGGCTACTTTAGTATCGGAGTCGTCGGCCATGTCAGTAGGAATTTTATTGTAAAAATAGAGGCAGCAAGTTTTGTCATCGTTCATAACTAATCTGTTAGCATGACACCAGTTTTTAAATTGGCTGATTGCTCTATTTACAGAAGTTACAAGATAATCGCTATCAGGCGATGAAATAATAATCGATGTATTATCCGCGAAGCTCGTTATAAGATTAGCAAACATATCAATGGCCCCAACACGGACCCCTGTGCCACACCCATACTACTGGCAAATATGTCCGATTTCGAATTCTTACATTTCACGTAAAAATATCGGTTACTTAGTTAGCCATTTTAGTATGTTTCCTCTTATACCTAATTGGTACAATTTATCTTCAACAAATTTAATACAAACAGTGTCGAAGGCGCCAGACAGGAAAAACATAAGTCCTGCTACGCATCTGTTCTCGTCCAATTCTTTACTCACACATTCTCCAAAAGCATTTGAAGCAGTTTTTGTCGATTTCGAGCTGCGAAAGCCGTGCTGGTGTGAGTTTAGTGGGTCATATTTCTTGATAAATTGTAGTATACGATTATACATGAGGCGTTCGAGAGAACACTGAGGAGAGAAATAGGGCGATAGTTACTGACGTCCTCAGAATCGTCTCTTTTGTAGATCGGAAGCACTGATGCAACTTTTAAACACTCAGAGAACTCACCATTATTCACTGATTTGTTAAACAAGAAAGTTAATGGGACCACAATTTCGTCACATACACTTTTAACAATTTGTACGGACAAGTCATCAGGTCCGCGGGATCTTTTGTTGTTCAGATGTAGGATAATATTCCTTACTTCATGCTCTTCAATAGGGAAGATCGTCATTGTCATTTTAACGTATGAGGTGCCAAAGATATTTGCTATATCTACTGGATTATCGTATGTTTCATTTTGGAATTTAATAGTATTCAATTTAGTTTTCTTTCCAGGGTTAATTTCATTGTTAATGATTTTCCATATTTCCGCGGTTTTATTATCTGAAGTATAGATTCTCTGGTTATAATAATCACTTTTAGTTTGTTGAATGGTTTTTACAGAGAAAAAAGAAAAGTTAACCAACATAAATACCAGTTGCAGTTTTATTTTTTAACTCAGACCACTATGCGTTGTAGCTTTACACATTTTAATCAGAGGAACTTTTCTAAATTTTGTAATGTTTAGATAGAACTTAATTGTAATATCTTGTAGGTTCTGAAGAAGGCTTTAAATAAATTGTCAGCTGAATTATTAAAATTATATTTACGTCTTAAAATGTATGCTTGCGATTCATGCTTTCTTTTTCACGCTGTTTATTATTGTCGTACTTTTCTTTCCTTACATGCTTTTACGTACGGTTTAAACTTTACTTTTACTTTAAGTTTAATTTGGCTGTGCCACTTGTCAGCAACGAAATAATTTTTTTTAGTGTCATTCAATGCTTGTTTTTGTAACAATTTCCTTGAAATAATAATTTGTATATGACTCAAATATTGATTAATTTTAGCTAATACTGTTTCTAACCAAGCGAAAATTTGCAAATTGCCTTAAATGGAAAAACTAAGAAAAAAAAAACATTAATTCGTTATGATAAAGAGATAACTTTTGGTAAAGCTTGTAAAATTCTAGGCATTATAGTTGATGATAGGTTCAGTTGATTTCCTCACATTAATATTCTGGCTTATTATTTATCATACTTGTATTACGACAAAAGTCAAACTTTTACAAACAAACTGGGACATAGCAGCGACCACTTTTGATGGAAACAAACTAAACTTTGAACAAAAGTTCTTATTACCTTAAAAAAGTATGAAAAACTTTTCAATGATTTTCGTCAATGAAATTATGTTTTTATCTGCTGATGATATAACCAGTTATTCTGGTAGCAATAATTGCTTCTTTCTGTTTGGATAAGAACGGTATTTTTTATTATAAATTTTGACAAGAAAGTCATTGTCTACTTTCACTGATAAAATATTTGCTTGTCCCAGATTATTTTGGTCGCGATGCTACATTATTTATATTTCATCAAACCATTTTTTTATGAATTCAGAAATATTTAATATTGCCATCTCTCAGCGAATAAAAAACTGTTGCATTCGCTTCCAGACTGGCCAGCAAGTAGAGTTGCTCGGTGATTACTTATCATTAAAGCACGGACATTCTTAGGATATCTGGTAAAAACTAGTATAAAGATAAATAAAGTAGCGGCGTAGATTTCAACGTTGCCGCTGAACGGTTTATATGCCTGAGCAACTCTCACCCACATCGCATCAGAAGCAGCGTTTGATGTAAATTACGTTTGTAACAGAATTATCTTTATAGTTTCTTTCAAATTAATAATTATGAAAACATTATCATTCTTTAATGTAATTTTGAAAAAAAACGGGAATTTAATACATGTAATTCAGCACAACTTGTGCTCATTTGGGAATTTTCGGTAATATAAACAAGATTTTATATCCAGTCGACCAAAACTGTAGTAGTTACTGCGTGCCGCATATACTTCTTGGGTTTTGACTGGTTTATTGCTTTCTTCTTACAGGGCAGACACATTGAAGATTCGAAATTTTTCCGACTATAATCGCTTCAGCATTTTAGTAGTTCATCGTATATTTAACGAGAGCATTAAAACTTAATTTTCTTAGAATAAGCAAACGCAAAATAATTTATTACATATGTATTTATTTGACCCCTGTAATGGTACAGTATCATTAAGAAACACTAAACATGCGTACAGGTACGTCAGTGTTGGTGCTTCCTTTTCAACAAACAAAGAAAGCACCAACTATTTAATTGCAACATCAGATTATCATAACAACAAACATATCGCCGTTTATTTGTATACAGCGCGTGCGAAGGTTGATTACCGTCACGATAATAAATATTACGTTGCGAGCGCATTCGACATTGGGCTCATGATTGCCGATTGCACTTGCAACGGATGTACATAAATATTCATTACAAACTCTACAATCATAAGAGCTGTTTACTTCAATATAAATTTTTACATAAAAACTTCAATTACTTATTAATTTTCTTGCGTTTACTGTGCGAGTGACCAGGGCCTGGTTACGGCTCGTACAAATTTTAATCACTTCTTTTAAAACATACAACTTACACTTTAATATATAATATTACATAATCTATTTCATAATGGAGCCTTGACATTAGAATATAACAAATATGGAAGAGTATTTACAGTCTTAATTAAATAATTTGATGGATATGTCTTTGGAATATATTAAATAATTGCTTCGCACAAATCCATAATTCAATAAAATAATGTATACATTTTAAAAGTGTTAGCAGGAAAGAAAATAGTAAGATATGTATCTTTTATTAAAATCTGTTAATAAATTGGTTATTTTCTCTAAGTGCTTTGTTGAAACTGTTTTAAGATATAGGTTAAATGTGAAATAAATATGTTGTTATTAGACATTAGTTTTTATTTCCTCATTGTAGTCGTGCATATACTGTGGCTTGCAAAAATATCGCGTACACCTGCTTTTCGTTGTATTAAGTTGGTCTTGAGATTTAATTTGTCAGTGTCAAACAATTAAAATTCAGACTGACAGAAAACGAGTAAGTTAGCAGACGAATAGTGATTCTCAGTAGTAGCGAATGATTACAGCTTAAATAAAAATATTATGATGTTCAAATAATATATGGGAGGAAGAAAAATTTTTGCAAATATAAAAGATGATTGGAGATAGATGTCCAAAAATATCGATTCAGGATTCGAATAATGCCCTTCTGAATTAAGAGAAAATCCAACATAAACCGCAAGGGATTCCATGCAGAGATGGGCATTCTTTAGTCGAATTAATGATTAATGACTAAATTAGTCATTGATACGTGAGATACGTGAGTACTGACTAAATTGGTTATTAGTCGTGAGATGCGTGACTAATGACTAAATTAGTCATTAATACTGCGACTACTGACTAAATTAGTGGTCAGTCATGACTAATGTAATTAATCTTTGCAGTGCAAGGCTGCTTAACGTATTTTCGGACGTTTCCTTCAATTTTCATCACAAGAAGAATAAAAATTTAGTGATTCAGTGGCCAGTTTAGTGACATTTCATTTCATTTGAAAGTTATTTATTGATCGTCAATTTAGTCATTTATTATTATTCATGATTGAATTTAGTCGACTAATAATCAACTTTTTATTCAAAGACTAATACTAAAATATGATTGAACAACTAAATTAGTCATGATTGACTTAGTCATGACTAATTTAGTCCTTTAGTTTTAGTCATGATTAAAAATTTATTCGACTAATGCCCAATACTTATTCCATGTTTTAACAATACTCTTGTCACCAACACGTTGAAAATTACAAATTCAATTTTGAAGAGTCTTGTCAAGTGTTAAAAAAATTATATTAATAGCAGAACATAATTAATCGACAATTCTATTTCGATTAAATTACATTTATGGGCCGTTAAATATTTGGAATGGCATAATATTTATTGAACAAATCATACTGATCGTTGTGACAAAACAAAAAAAAAAAAAATCTAAAGACCAGTGTTGCCAACGCTAATAACTACGTACCGCAGTGTTGCCAACTTGGGGGGGGGGAAAGTGATAGGGATAATTTCAAATAAAAAGGAGAAATGGAAAAACTGCCAAAAACTTAATAAAATCTAGAGAATTTTTAAATTAAATCGAGCCATGCATAAATTATTGGGGCGAGAGCTTTTCTAAAAATATCAGTAAGAAAAATTTTCCCCATGTGGTGCCCAACAAAATAACTTCAAATGTTTTTTTGGTAGCAGAAGCCGCCCACACATAATAGTAATTTTAATTTTTCCAAGATTTAAAAAATAGGGAAATTGCTAGATTATTAGCACCCTCTTTCCTTTTTTTTAAATAGACCAATTGTATTTTTTTTGGAATTTTTATAACAAGAATAAATTAAAAACTTAAGCACATTCAATGAAATTAAACTCGGGCGACGCTCCTACATTTTTATTTCCATTTTAAAGCAAAAAGAAAAAAAATATTGTAATGTAAGTTCGCTTATTCCGTATTATTGAAAATAATTTAAATTGGAGATGAAATTCTCGTCCTTCCGGCGCAGCGTGCAAGAGTAGTTATAACAAAAAAACGCGCAAAAACAATCTAAGAATGTCATGGCTATCTATTCTTTTCTTAACTGGCCCTTTTCCTTAGTACTTATCGGATATCGTCGGGGAGCGTGCGAGCTTTTCTTATCAGCGAATTTGCGTTATTATTGCGATAGTTTGTTTATTATATATAGTGAAATGTAGTGAATCATAGTAAAATATAGGTAAGAAATTTGTTAGTCACCTGCGATATATTTTTTCCGAATATTTAAATTGAAATTCAAGGTCGTATTAGGCTTAGTACATACTTAGATACAAAGTCGCGCAAAAATCGCGAAAGATTGTTGCGAGACAAAGTATCGGAACTGTTTCTATACATTATCGCATGTCCACACTTAAGCTTAGTTCTGGATACGCAAAATATTTCTTGCTGATTGTTTTTGATTGGTTAGTTTCTTTGAAAGAATCAATTGATTCGCAATAAACATTTAGCATACCTATCCGGATGTGTGTACGTTCAATGCAAAATGACGCCGAAATTTTCTATAAAATTGGAAATTTACCGTTAAACGACAGCGTTAAACGCAATA
This sequence comes from Prosopocoilus inquinatus, assembly GCA_036172665.1. NCBI lineage: Eukaryota > Metazoa > Arthropoda > Insecta > Coleoptera > Lucanidae > Prosopocoilus > Prosopocoilus inquinatus. The sequence goes on from CM069870.1 coordinate 53,511,692, forward strand.
ATTAATATGAATTTTACCATTTTGAATGTCAAATTAATAGTAATTTATATTCGCGTCTCTCTTTTGTTTTTAGTTTTAAATAAATTAATGGCCATTTTCCCAATATTTCTTGTTTGAAGCTTATTAGAATAGTATAAAGGCAAGCACTAACATTAATACATTAAAAATTTTTGTTGTAAATCGTTTTTGATTGCTGTAGATGCCTCGAGCATCCTCTGTACTTCTATTTCAGTCCTATTTAGGGCTTCATCGGCAGAAGCGTAGCTCGAGAGTTCCACTCCAAAGCAAAACGACTTGTCCAAGGATATCGCAAATGCTATGTAATAGTAATGAACAGCTTAAATAGCGACATCCTACGATCGCTTTTTGACCTGACGTCACATTTGCGAATATTCTTGGGGCAAGTCGTTTTGGTTTGTGGTGGAACTCTCGAGCTGCACTTCTGCTAAAGAAGCTCTAAATAAGGCTGAAACAGCTGTATAGAGGATGCTCGACGAATCCACTGCAATCAAAAACGAATTGTAACGAATTCTTTCAACATTTTCATTATGCCTTGACAGCAAGCATGGTTGGCTTGCGTGGGATGACTTATTATGTAACAAACTAGCTTTAATTCGTCAATCTTAATGCAATGTCAGATCAAAAAGCAATCGTAGGATGTCACTATTTAAATTATTCATTAATGCATTAGATAAACAGTTATATCAAATTTCATCAAAAACCAAATGTGTCAAAAATAGTTTTTCTCAGTTTCTAAACAATCGAGCCTAAAGAGCTTACGTTATTTTGCCTTAAACTTCGTGGTCTAGAATGACAAGCTGTGGTCATTCAAAACCTCAACCTTTGGTATGTGCACTGCCATGGCCAGCGACATTGGAATTGCTGTCTGTAGCATCGCTGCTTGATATAGTTCTCATGCTCCGTAAAAAATTAAAAATAAAAGAAAAGCAAAACATTGAACTATTTATTTTCTCGGCGAAGTTGGGTTTTAAAGTTCAGAAATTACAATTTTGTATTTTTTGATTAAATCTTCTACAGGGTGTTATCGAATAGGATGGGAATAATTATACCACGTATAGACGGTGTTAAAATGTTACGATTTAACCTAATTTATCTATGTACAATATTTTTTCGTTTCTGTGATACTACAAAAGCAACTTGAAAAGCATACTTTGAGAAAAATAACTACGCAGCAATTAAGTATTGCACATTGATAGATAAAATTCCATCTAATGTTTTCAAGGTAAGTTAGAGCTTTTCGAAATTTCGAGTTTTTGCTGCAATAAAATCTTTGGACCTAATTATCTCGAAAACGGTTAATCTGACGAAGATGGAACCTAGTTCATTTATAGTACAATTTTATTCATACTTTTCAATTTTTGTTTTAGTAGTCTTTAAAAAGTGACAATAAGTAACTTATTTACCAAAATAATAACCTACTTCCCCGGAATTACGCCACTGGTGAAGAACGCTCAATTTTCCTTATGATATTATTCATCTCTGTATTTCACTTATACTGCATGTCAAATTTCAACGATCTAGCTCAAACCGTTACAGATATATTTGAGAAAATATTCTTTTCAAGATACCTCTTTAGGAGATTATACCTCAGGAACGAAAGAGTTTTGTATGTAGATAAATTAGGTTAAATTGTAATACTTTAATGTAGTCTATACGCGGTATAATTATTGTCATCTTATTCGATAACACCCTGTATATCTATTTTAATTACTCGATTTTTATACTCTACTAAAAAGAGCCTACAAGCAAGCTGTAGCATGGAAATCTAGTTTTCTTTTTAGACCACATAATTAAAAAAAACAGCAGAGCCGATAAAATACGGTGATTGATTGTCAGCGAGATTTATCGAATTTGTGATCTTCATCTTTTTTCTCCCACGTCCAAATGTTGCGCAACACTGTTTCAAGTTTCCCATTTGAAATGAGAAACAAAAATTCTGCGATTTTTGTCCCCGAACACTCGAGATACATTACATTTTGTCTAGCAACTGTTTCGAAACAATCGCGAAACAAGACTCTGAAACAAAGTTGCACGATTTTGTATCCAAGTGCGTACTAGGTTTCGATACAAAAGTTCTGCGATTTTATCCCAGCACACTTGAAATACACCACATTTTGTTTAGCAACTGTTTCGAAACAATCGTGAAACAAGACTTTGAAACAAAGTTGCGCGACTTTGTATCCATGTATGTACTAGGCCTTACATTCGAAACGAACAGCAACTCACGCGCATTGTTAGGCGTTTACCATAATTGGAGCGGTTAATCTATTCTCTCACTCTTACTTACATTAAATGCACTCGTTCTGTCTACTTTTCTACCTCGATCCATGGAGCGCTTCAATTATCGTAAACGCCTATTGTTAATATTCAGTGATGTTAACCTAATTATATTTATTTTAGTTTCAAAAAGTGATGAACATTTTCTGCTTTACAAAAACCTTATTAGTTATTATTAGAGCTTGCTTATATACAGGATCATTCAGGTTTAATGTTGATAACTTCCGAACGTCTAAAAACAATCGAACTTTCATTAACAAATTATATGCAAAAGACTTTTGTTTCTGATAAAATGGCATCAAAATTTATTTTGCAAACATTTATTTGCACGATTGATTTATTGAAAATTGTTTATACTGCCTACAATTTACTTAGTGTTTCAAATTAAGCTTTCTAAGTTATTAATTTACCGAGACTTTAACAATTTTTCTAATTACTTTTTTCTTTTGTTTTAGTGTGTGTGTGTGTATTGTGGTTGCTGTTTGGGGGATTTTCGGCACTAGAACTGCACGCTTCGTAAAACGGTAGGGTAAGTGAAATCATAGTGTTTCTTCTTCTTCTTCTTCAATTTATTAAACGTGCATTTTATTACAGTTCCACGTCGGCATGCTGTTTGGGTAGCAGAGGGGTGAGTTATTTATTTTCCTTTTGGTAGGCCACACCATATAATAAAATAATAAATAAATTAGAAGCAAAGCCGTATTCACAAATTTTGTTGAAATCATTGCTTAATGTACAGGGTGCATGTATACAGGGTGTCCCACTTAAGGCAGATTCATTCATTCATTCAACTAGTTATTAATTTTACGAAAAAATGTTTCAAACGAAAGTTTTACTGTTTCATATGGAGCAAATTTTAAAATTAGTTTGACGTATAGAGAGTGTTCCGTTTAGCCTGGGTGTTAGGTCACCTCGTTATTTCAAAGGGAACACCCTATATATTTTTACATTTTCGGATTCTAGACTAAATTTTAAAGTAACTTTGTGCACCATACATAGTGTCTAAACCGTTTTCGCGTTATTCAACTCAAAAAAAAAGCTCTTGCAGTACCTCAAACAAATGCAAATCTTTTCAGAACAAATGACGTTAGAGAAATTTCGTCTTTATTAGTTACGCCGTCAAGAAAAGATCCCCACAACATAAGTTCTTAGAAAAAAATTAATAAACTTGAGAATATTCAAACTAGGGTAACTCATTTTTTTAATTAAATCGTAAAGAAAAATCTAAAATACTTCTATCTCCAATCATCTTTTCTATTTGCAAATATTTCTTCTTCCTACATATTATTTCTACATCGCAGTATTTTTATTTAAGCAATTTGCTACTACTGAGAATCACTCTTCGTCTTCTAACGTACTCGTTTTCTGTCAGTCTGAATTTTAATTATTTGACACTGACAAATTAAATCTCAAGACAAACTTAATACAACGAAAAGTAAGTGTACGCAATTCTTTTGTAAGCCACAGTACCTCCTGTACACTCACTCCCGATGATCGCAATAGCCTTTCCAATTTCTTAAATATCAAAGAGATCACTGAAGAGAAACTTAAAAACTTTACGAATGCTGAACATGGCCAAACTCCCAGCCTTTTGCTCAAGGATTGTAAATTTGCGTTTGTGCATCCTTTACATATAATTTTCAATGAACTTCTCAAGCGCGATACTTTCCCTTTATATACATTCCGGTATTGAAAAGTGATGATGATGCAAACATATAAAATTCACGTCCTATCACCTTACTCTACAATTATTTTTCTGAAGTTTTTGAAATTACGTTACACTTCTATCCTCATATTAAGCAACATTTATGACCTGAACAACATGGCTTTCTGGAAAACCGCTCCACCGTTACTTATGTCGCATGTTTCTCTCAATATCTATGTGAATCTCTTCCTCTTCTCAGCGGAAATCGCTCCACCGTGACTTATCTCCCATGTTTCTCATAATATCTATGTGAATCTCTTCTTCTTCTCTGCGGCTCTTCAAGTTGACATCGTTTATGCGAATCTTGCCAAAATTTTTGATCGCATAGATCATAAACTAGTAATTTCCAAATTAAGTGTCGTATGTTTTTAATAGGCGCATACGAGTTTATTACAATTGTTTTTCTTCTCGCACTTCCACTGTTTTTTCTGGTATTCCTCAAGATGCCAACTTAGGACTTCTTCGTTTTATACTTTTTATAAACGACCTTCCCTTGTCTCTCACCAAATGTAGTACGATATGAATGTACGCCGAAGCGAGCCTATTAGAAGTATACCAATCAGAAAGAGAGCTTAAGTCCTTTCGAAGAAGTAAAGGTATCTTCATGGCTGCCATCAACACGAAATAATCTGGCATTTAATTCGTGTTAATGACAGCCATGTAAAAAAAGCGTCCACTTTTGACGCTGTTTTTGGAGGCGACAGTACCTAATTCGTTGCAGTTTCCATTCCACTGCTTCATGTGACTTTTTATAGTCACGATTTGACAGTTTCTATGATGTACCCTTGTGTTAATGCTTAGATAATTTTATTTTGTATTTAAAGTTAATGTATTACTTCGTTCAAAAGGAAAACTATTGAATTTATATTTTATCATGTCAGTTCAAGGTGAAACTTTACTTAGCGAGCACAATTATAGTAGAAATGTTTGGTAAGGTGTACATCCATATACATAGGTTATGTAAAATGTCCGTCTGTCATTTCTAAATGTTTCAACATTAGAATCGGAAACATCGAATACGCGAACCAGTATTAATTATAAGTTAGATTTCATAGTGCCCACAGGAACAAGTTTGAATGTGTTGAGCGATTGTCACTGACATTTATACTGGGTGTCTTACAACGTACGCAGGAGACTGAAAGCGCAGCTGCAGGACATCAAAATAAAGCTTTTTTCTTAATTCGCTTTTGACGAAAACCGAATAATAAGTTACAGAAGTTTAACTTTCTTAATTTATTCTTTAATTTACACCTGTAGCTTCTTAATTAATCAAAATTATTTCACAAAATGCAACTTTATTATTAAATAAACTCTAAATTTATCAAAACCACCATTCATAAAATGTCTATGTTAATCTGTTTCCTAGTTTTGTTTTTAATTAGTAGGCGGTGCACAATGAGATGAAAACCCGTTTATGAGCATTAAAAGAAAAAATGAAATAGCCGTTACTTTAACGTGACTACATTTTTAAAATAGTTGTTTATTGTAAAGCAGTGTTCGGTTATCTCATAAATGCCTCTAGTTTGAATCTAAAACGTAAAATATTACTACAGGGAGTAACTTTTGCTTGTTAATTAATTTCACTTTAAACTCTTGTAACTTTTTGGTTATTGCTTTTTTTGCCAAAAATTTATTAAGAAAAAATCTTTAATTTGATCTCCCCTAGCTACCCTTTTAATCTCCTGCGTAGGTTATGAGACACCCAGTATATTATATTAGTACAAGGTTGTCCTTCAAAATCTGGTCTAAATATCCGTCTTTTTTTGTGTTATAATGACGAAAACTAGAATAACCACATTGTAAAATCTTAAATTCGCAATTGTTACACAATTTTCATGTGGCTCCGATGTGACGATACCAGATGTATTGTTCTGGTTCGACTAGTGCCTACCAAAAAAACAGGCCTGGTTTGAGTGGGGAGTGGCTCAATCTCAGAGTCTGGGCTGCTCCCCTCTCCAAACTGCAACTTGCCTTTAGTAGGCTCTGGTGCGTCAGTATCGGTTAAGCTACTTTTTCCTAGGAAGTCGGTCGGCTGAAACTGACCCCGAGTAACGTCAGCTCTTACTGAAAACAATGAAAATTGATTGAAGTTTAGAAAACCATCCATCCTTACTTAATTTTTCGCTTTTGGTTAGAGCGAAGGTCGGTCGCGGTCAATTTTAGCTTTCAGCCCGACCGAGTCTCCTAGGAAACCCCAGCTTTAGACTGAGCGCACTTTGGATATGTTTTCATACGAATTTAAATAGTCCGAATATGTACGAATACGCAAGAAAATTCCGAATCCTCGAAGTATATTGGAGCTCGCAGACTGAATACGTTCTGCTCATGCGTTTACGCGCGTTTAGTTACAACGTCCGACACATTCCCATTTTGTTGGAATATTTGCGTTTTCGTACGGACAAATGGATATCGAAAAATTTATTAAGTGCACGAACACAAATGTTTCTGGGATCAAAGTGATTGTAATTGTCATTTATTTGACCATTAATGAAATCACGGTGAGAAATCTGTGAAGAAATATTTAAGTCTGCCATAATATGATGGAATTCACCGAATTCATCCTTTTTTAAATACATTTTATTCACCCACTCGTTTCTTCGACAGCGAAGAACTACAAAAAGAAACTGATCGTGTTTATATGTAGTAAAAAAACGTAACTAATATGCTTAATATAATAATATAATATACAGGGAAGGGCAAAAGTTTGGAACCGTCTTAATAGATCGAAAACTCTTTGACGTATGTATTTGAAATTTGGTATGTGATTTAGAATCAGTAAGACCTATATTATCAATTTGTTTCCATTGTTCATCTGCTCTTGTTTCTGAAATACAACGCCTACTTGATTTTTTTTTAATGACGACCTGCCGATTTTCTTCCTTTATTTAATAGTTCGTTTAATGCTCTAAATAATCATATAAAAATATTTATGAATTGCATAAGAAAATTTTGGAAGAAATAACGTTTCAATGAAAACATTAGAAAAATGATTTACGTTGATATTCGGTATTTGTTTTCATGCCTTAAAAACAGCCCATAATCTTGTGGCCTTTTAGTTTTTTTGTTAAAACTAGTATTTTTGTTGAATACTCTAAATCACACACAGGCTCTAAATCACACACCAAATTTCAAATAAATACGTCAAACACTTTTCGAAATATTAAACCGGTTTCATATTTTTCTCTTTTTCCGTATTTGTTTCCATGTTTTTAAAGCAACTTTGATTAAAATTTTCTTTATTTCTATCTTAAATACAGCCCATAATCTTATGGCCTTCTAGTTTTTTTGCTAAAACTAGTACTTTTGTTGAATATCAACCAATAAACTATTTTTTCTTAACTTTTTCATTCAAACGTTATTTTCTCCAAAGTTTTCTTATGTAATAGATTAATATTTTTATGTGGTCGTTTAATGAATTGGGCGAACTATTAAATAAAGGAAAGAAATCAGCAGGTTGTCATTTAAAGAAAATCGCCTAAATTAGGCGTTGTATCACAGAAACAAGAGCAGATAAACAATTGAAACAAATTGATTATATATGTAGGTCTTACTGACTGTAAATCACACACCAAATTTCAAATAGATACGTCAAACAGTTTTTGAAATATTAAGCCGGTTCCATACTTTTGCCTTTCCCAGTATAATATACTTAAAACGTACGACAAGAATCGTATAAATACGTGCGATATAAATTCGTATCAAAAGTGCGCTCGGCCTTACGGTTTCCTTTCTTAGATGGGACTGAATTTTCAGTTACGTTAAAAATTGGAAGAGACGTCGAAACATTTTTGTTACCCGATACCAAGAAATCGTGCGCATTTCTATTTTAGATGAAAAATAAATTTACCCGATCGATTGTTTTTACTTTAAAACTTATTTTGCGTGTCATATCGTACTTATCAATTAAGTTAAGTAAGTAAGCAACATTTAAAAAAATGTTACTTAGTCTATTTTGGGTTCAGTTACATTTTGCCATTGCGTCTTTAAAGAAACCCTCATTTTAAAAAGAGCATATTTCAGTAAAAATTATTAATAGAAATTGCTTGGGAGAAATTTGAATTTGGATTTGTGCTATGCAATTCAACGAGATAAAAACATGAGTAAAATAATGCCCTCAACTTTTTCAATTTTCTCTTATTAGAGTACGTTTTGTGCGATTAAGTTCAGATAAAGATATACTAGGTGATTTTCATAACAGAAAAGGGTTTTCCGAAATATCATCTCTCTCTTCACGGAATGTTGCAATTTCTACGATAACATTTTTATCTAGACTGTACTAAACATTTCGGTGATGTAGACATTACTGACCTTCACATTCTCATCTCTATTTTTAATTTTAGTAATTAAACACTTTTTGAATCATTTACTACATAATCAAGGATCAAGGATTCTATTGTCCGAAAATTACAGAAGAAATAGAAGAAAGTTCAGCAAGTTGTATGAGATGTTTAAAAATATAACGACCAAAAGGCATACATACAGGGTGATTCTTAAATAAACCGCCAAAAAAAACTGTGAGAGAATTTAAATCTAAGGTTATGATAAAAGTGTTAAATTTTTTCAAAAAAATTATTAATTAAAAATGACCCCAAAAAGCATGTTACGCCAATGTATGTAGACTAAAATACTGATTTCTCAACCGTAAGTTTTATGATATTGTGTTTTCGTATGTTTTATTGTTTTTTTTTTTTCTAGAGCAATAAAGCTATAAAGGCTGACCGTGAAATTTATTTAATTGAGGGAACGCTGTTTTTTTAATTAGATTTGAAACATTTAGGACCGGTTGCTCAGTCACTTTTTAACGTTAATCTTCAGTTAACTTCCATCTGTTCCTATGTAAAAAAAAAAACTGAAGATTAAAATTAATCTGTGACTGAGAAACCGGGCCTTAGGTGTGTTATGGATTAAATATTGGTCAATATTATCTTGAAAAATAATCTTAAAACGTCTTCGGAACGTATTAAAAATAAAGCAATAAAATCGCGACCATTCTATTATTTATTACCCCAACAGTTAGCCTTTTATCGGGCAGCTAGTTCTTAAACAGTGCAGTATCCTGGATTTGAGCAAAATGTATGATTAATTATTTTTCGAAAACTAAAGCACCAAAATTTTTTTGAACAGTTTGATCGTAATCAGTGATTTATATTCTTGTTTGGATTATTATTTGGGAGTCTATTTAAGAATCACACTGTACATAAATTTAAGAGAGTAAAAAAGGGCATGCCGTTTGTGATTATAATTAAAATTGAAATGTTTTTATACCACTTTTAATCGTTAAAGACCGGGTTTGACTCATTCGCCAGTGTTTTTAGTAGACGTTTGGTAAAACCGACAAATTTTGATTATTTTCGATAATCACTAACGTCATGGATAATCCTTAACAGTTTTTTATCATCCCTAAAGGCTCTTAGGGTACGAACATGGAGAAGGTGTCTCGCTGTTCATCGCCTGATACCGCGAATTCACCTCGATGTAAAGCAAATGTACGGTTTTAAATAGAATCGTACACAGTGAAGATGTCCGCTGCTACTCATCTTCGCTATGAACGGTTCCATTTAAAAGTGTACGTTTATTTTACATCGATGTGATATCGTGGTATCAAGCGACATATAAACATCGAGGGTGAACAGCGAGGCATCTTCGTCCTGTTCGTACCCTTATCTACCTAATAGAAAATGGCACTGTACGGTTGCGTAAATCAGAGAGATGATTAGTAATACTCAATGGATCACCCAGTATATCTAATAACAAATCCCGCAGCAGGAAGTGTAGAATTTTTAACTACACTAACTAACAGCCTGAAAGAGGCACAAATCGTTATTGTTTTTAAATTTAATGTCTTCTCCGCTGATCACGAATTAATTCATTTTCCGATGGTTACAATGGTGGGTTTATACGTATAGTAAACAAACTAACACTAACGCCTAATAATTAATCTTTTAGAGCCGGTTTCTTAGTCATAATTTAACTTTAATCATCAATTGTATATTACTATAAATACATATTACATGTTCCTACGGGACTAAATTAAAGATTAAAATTGAACTTCGACTGTGAAGAAGACTAAAAAAGAGATTCATTATTATGAGTTAGTTGTTAGTTTAATTATTGTACATTTGCAAAATTGAATTAAATTCTTGTTTTTTGATTCAGTTGAATCAATTAATTCCGCACGAAAATTTCTTATTGTTCAAAATTTATTGTCCAAATTTTTTTTCTTATTTGTTATTTAAATAAGATTTCCAAAATACTTCCGAAGCTGGAGAACGATGATGTAGGTTATAAGGCGATTTGTCCAATTGTGTGTCGAGCGGCTAGTTCAACGCCAGCTTCCTCTTTTTAATATACCGGGTGTCCTACAGAAAACGCCCCAAGCCATAACTTCTTTATTTATAGACTAATTTTTAAAAACAAAAAGGCAAATGAAATCAGACTAAAAACACTATAAAATTTGGTCAATTTATTATTTTTTTTAGTTATCTTCATGGTCGAACGACTGTCAACTTTTATTTTTTAAAGAGCTTTCTTTTTTTCATTATCGTATCTGGTGCAACTACATTTTCTAAATTCAACAGTTCAACACTTTAAGTTTTAATCAGCAAATATGGCAGAAAACATTAATGAAAGAATTAAAGTTAAGTATGCAAATGTAAGTTGCTGTAGAAAAAAAATTGAAAATCGAACTTTAAGACTGGTGTTGACGTAAAATTGTCAAGTATGCCTTTTTTATACTTTTGGCCTGCACTGTCTCTCGATCTTACACCATTGATTTTTTTATTTAGCTTTTATTTACAGTTGAAAGCAAAAAAAATAGTAGACAAATTACAGGTTTCCTGTCATTACTCTTTCTGAAAAATGCCATAGAGAACACCACTCTTTTAAAGTTTGATTTTCATTTTTTTGCTGTAGCAACTTACACTTGCACACTTATCTTTAATTCTTTCATTAACGTTTTCTGCCATATTTGCTGATCAAAACTTAAAGTGTTGCACATCATCGAATTTAGAAAAAGTAGCTCTACTAGATATAATAATAAAAAAATATACAAAGTCATTTAAAAAATAAAAGTTAACGTTGTTTGACCATGAAGGTAAGTAAAAAAGATAATTAATTGACCACATTTTATAGTGTTTTTAGCCTCATTTCATTTGCTTTTTTGGTTTCTAAAATTAGTCTATAAATAAAGGAGTTATGGCTTGGGGCGTTTTCTGTAGGACATCCTGTATACGACTAAAATTGAAATTCAAAGACAATGATTTCATGTTTATGTTTTTTAGCAGTTTTGTTGCTCTCTGGTAATTAATAAAAATAACACCAAACAGTTCAATTTATAAAGGTATTTTTTTATTGGCTGTGTAGTCATTCCTTTTCATTTGCTGCTGTATTTCAGTTAATTTTCTAATGATTTTATTTCCTTACTTTAATCATACTACTGTATTTTCAAATTTATTTTTGTTGTAAGTCATGAAATGGTTTCTCAATTTTGTGTCAATGTGTCATACTTTTTTTGTTTTGTGCATGACAAGTGACTATGCACTAAAAACTACTACATACTTGTACGAAGAAGACTATTCGAGATTCTGCCATCAAACGCATTAAATATTCTACGGCCCTTGGAAAATAATAATAATATAGTTCGTTTATACATGTATATGGAAAAAGAATAGCTTTTATGTGATAACTTATAATTAGTCACGTAGAAACAGAATTGCACATCGCTGTTAGGTGAGTGAGTAGTATCTGAGTATGTGTAATTTTATAATAGCATCACATCAGTTCCAGTGGAATTTCTGCGAGTGTCGTTATGTTTTGTTGCTTACATTCAAGTATAAAATTGACTGGGCTAATAAAATTGTCGACTGCAAAATTAGAATTATGTGAAATTTCCGTTGAGAATTATTATTTAGTTTTGTATTTTTGTAAACAATGTTGTTTTTGGAAATTTCTGTCCTTATCAATTATCATCATTTTATCAAGAATTTCGCTACTAAAGCTCGTTCCGCTCTTATTATGCAGTACAGGCCCCGTGGAAAATTCTGAGAAATGCAGATAGTTTTATTGAAAACTATGAAGGATAGAAGGGGTACATATAGCCATACTTCAAACTAAGGTTTGAACGCGCTAAGTGTTCAAGTATTAAGTGAAACGAACTTCTGTGTAAATTTTTTTATACCTAGTATTCCTGCTTGGTAATCATATTTAACATTAAAAAATTCAATGACCTAAACGTTAATAAGTTTCATGTACGTAAGCAATTGAAAAAGTTGAACGCATTCGTCCATCATGTGACTACAAAATATATCACAAGATCACAACTCAATTTACTTTTGCTCTAACAAGATTCTTAATCCCCAAAATTGAAAATTGTTTATTAAAATCTACACTTAGTATTAATTTATCCGTAAGTATGTAATATAAATTGAATATATATTTTATACATGTAATTCGAAGTTTATTCACACTTATATACACCATGACTTTGCTTAATCTACATAGTATTCACAGCACCGTTTAAAATACTATTTAAGAGATCCATTGAAGTCCGCACCGCGCTCCCTATGACGTAAAATATGTACCCTGTATAATAAACATTAACTACTAACGGAAACGGTCCTTTAACTATAGGTAACTATAATTACAATTATTTTCTTTGGTATATAATAGCTATACGTATATTATCATTTAGCTTATTATAATTTGTAATTTAGTTTACGTCAGTATACGTCGGCCACAAATACATACATTAAAGAAAATATTCGCACATTCATGCAAAAAAAACCTTACACTTGTACGGGAAGTCTTCTCGACTTAATACTAGAAGGTCTCGAATCGCGTTGCTATAACGATAGGTCCTTTATTTGGGTGCCTTGTAAAAGCGTCACGGGGCCATTGCCCACGTTGCAATTGTTGTTTACCTTTTGCAGGTGCTCCTGTGAGTTGCTCAATACTGAATTGTTGCTTGTTGGTGGTGGTGGAGGAGTGATCGTTTGCGTTTCACAATTTTTCATCTCAGGCTTCGGTTTAGATTCTTCTAATTCTATAATTAAATTAAAACTTGTTTAGTCGTTATTACTGTCAGGTTAGAAAATAAATTGGATTTTTAGGGGAAAGAGAACAATTTAAAAGCATCGGAAATAATTCAGAATACTTAAAATGTAAAGTGCAATGGTAATAGCATTCCATTTACGAAATCGCAAAGTCAGCAGAGACTCCATAGTCATTGGGTGACGGGGTCAGAATATTCTTTACAATAACATGTCATTATTGCACGGTCATTGTTTTCATTTCAAAACCGTAACAAGTCCCACTTAGGAAATCTTATGTAAGTATAATATTGGTATAAACTAGAGTCTGCGGTTTTCAACGTTTATCCAAGGTAAACGTGTACACGGATTCCGAGTAATAATATTCGCGAATTAAATTCACGTGTAATTAAATTCACGTGTAATTAAATTAGACGTGTATTTTTACGGATCCGTTTGGTACGTTCAAATCAACGTACGTTACCTAGCAACTGATATGTTTTAGTTTGCCGATAGCGGGAAGGTAACTTTCATACAATGACAGTAAAAAACAACAGCAATAATTGATAACAGTTTTCGCTGTATTTTGATGTTCAGCTGAATTCAGAAAAAAACGGGAAAAGTTTTTCCAGTTGTATATTTCATTCTATTTGTCTATTAATTGCCTGCTTGACAATACCTATCAAGAAAATCGCCCGTATGCTCTATCCATTTACGTTAAACATAACATGGCCGCCTTGCATGGGGGACTCATTAGGAGCAAATCCCGCTTCAATTTGTCTATTACTGCAATGTTAAGTCAAAAAGCGATAGTAAGATGTCGCTATTTTATATGTTCGTTAAACATAACGTACTGTTATATTTTTTTGAAATAAGATTTTCTATTTAAAAAAATGTAACAGTACGTTATGTTTAACGTAAATGGATAGCATACGGGCGAATATTAACGTGTAATATAAATACACGTGTAAAACAAATACACGTGTACCCGTTTATTTAATATTACACGTACTAAAATTTGAATCCGTGTATTACACGTGTACACATGTACTGACACATACTTGACATAGGGACCTCTAGTCTAAATAATCCAAGCCAAATTTCGGATATCAATTGGTAAAACGCCAGAAGTCAAGCCGACGGGTTGCAAAATTTCAGTCAGCCCCTTAAAACGCAATTTAATTATTTCCTTAAAACTTTGAAAAATAAACTGCTTCATTGCTTCTAAATTATCCTATTTCTAAAAAATGACAGGAGTTGTCAATCACTTTAGGTTAGTATAGTTTGGCCAACGCTATTTGGATAATACGGTCGTTAAAATGAATTTACTTTATGATAGGTTTGGCAGGTAAGGCTGTAAAATTATTAAGCTGTGGAAGTATAAAAATGCGATTACTACGTTCGTCGTATAGTAGCCGTATTCAAGAAATTTGTTAGGGCCACAGCTCTTCTAGGTAATGTTAAATTCAAGCAAATGGTACTTATACGCTTTGGCGAAATTAGCGCTTTCACCTTAATGCGCGGATTATTTGTAATTCCTTGGAAGTATTACTTATCTATATTTGATTGCTGTTTGCTATATAAATATATTTCCATTAAGAATAACCTCAGGAATAAACTTCATTCTGAAGTGGACATCATTATTCAACTAGTCTTGTATTTAGTCGTATAAGTGCTGAAATAAAAAGATGTGGCGTCCTTGGGATCACTGTGATAGTGATAATATGGAAATTCATGAAGAGGAGATATTACAAGATGAACTTCCCGTTTCAGAGGATAATCATAGAGGAAATAGTAGTGCTCGACAGAACCTTCATTTACCAGTAGAAGCTAAACGTATCGTTTTGAATGTATTTAAGTATCTGAGAGATACTGAAAACGGCAAAGCTACTATAAAAAAAAACATCTCAAATGACAGGTGTTCCTTGCACTTCTATATGGAGAATTCTTAATGAAGACATTCATTATAGGAAAACTAGGCTTGATAAAGGTGTTCTTCGTAGCTTAGTTATTGAGAAGCAAGCTCATGTACTGAGAATATTTATTTCTGACATGTACAAAGCAAAATTGGTACCAACTCTAAGAGGTTTACTGGATTACTATTATCAGCTAAAAATATCTCAGATGCGAAACTCGATTAATATGAAGACATGACGGGAGATCTTTTCTATAAATGGTTTAAGGACAGTTTCATTCCAAATATTGTTCCCAACAGTGTTATCATTATGGACAACGCAAGGTATCATTCTATACAAAATGAAAAAATACCTTGCTCTAACTCTAGAAAAGGTGAAATTATGGAATTTCTTTATGAAAAGGATATATTTTTTGAAGAAAATTGTACAAGAAAACAACTTTTAGAAATTGTTAAGGCTTTTACGTTCAAAAAAGATTATGGAATCGATACTTTGGCTAAGAAATATGGACATCAAGTTATCAGACTACCTCCATATCACTGCATTTGAAATCCTATAGAATTGATTTGGGCCAACTTGAAATGTAATATAAGGAAAAATAACAAAAATCCTCAATTTAGTAATGGAGTACTTGAATTAATAAAAGAGGAAGTTAATAAAATCGGTGCAGAAATGTGGGCCAAGTGTATTCAACACGTAGTAAAAGTAGAAGACAACTACCGATCAGAATTTGTTGAAGACTTCATAATACATTTAGGGGACGATAGTAGTACCGAAGATAGTGAGAATGAAATGAGTGAAACGTAAAAATATAAAATTGTTATTGAATTTGTTATAACTGTTTGTATATATAATGCTTGAAACTAAATTATGTAGGTACGCTATGAAAATTACATTTGTTTTAATTTCATTTAATATTGCCTTTATATCTATAAATCTAATGCATAGTTTTTAATATCTGAATAATTTAAGAAATTACATCGTAAAATGTAAAGTACGGATCTGCAAGTTTTTGTTAGCGCGTGCCGCATTTACTGCAGGGGGTGCTTCTGGTGCCATAAACGGCCCTTAAAGTGAACTAGTCCTAACGACCGTATATTCCAAATAACGTTGGACAAACTATAAAGTGTTTGGAAACCAGCGCTCTAAGTGGTGTGCTCTTCAATTATTCCTCAATCACTTTTTTCTTGAAGAAAATCGTTTTCAGCTATTACTTCTTACGTTCTACTATCCCCGTTCATTCAACTTAATTTGAAATTGTTTTTTGTAACGTTATTTCTTGAATATTTTGAGTTAGGACCCGTGGTAATAGATGACGCTACAAGTGCTAATAAATTCTTTCGTTGTTGTTTAAATCTTATTTACTCGAAGTTTTCAGTTGATTCTTTGAAATTGTTTTCCCGCAAATGAGAGGGCCAGGAGGTTAAAATTCGTGGTTATAGATGGCGCCATATATTTTATTGTTCATTAGAAAAGTTCCCGACAACTAGCGGAAGTATCGCTTCAAACGCTTTATTGAAGAAGTAATTTATTTTCAACTGTTTTGAGAAACTGTTTTTCGGAAATTAAACGTACAAACGTAAGGCGTGCGTTTCCAGATGGCGCCACATTGGAAATTAATGCTTGAAACGTATTCTTCGAGTTCTTTTTCAGTTGCTTTGAATTTTAATTTCACTCCCTTCGGTTTTAATTCAAAGACGATTCGGTAAATTTCTTGTTTCTTTTCTTTTTTTTCTGACTTATTTCAGACGTACATATTTATTTTATAACTACATTAACAAGAAAACTTAGGAGTAATACTATCATGTATAGTGTACAAAAGCTTCTTAAACTGAAATTCTTCTTCTAACAAAACTTTTGTGATTTTTTTTCCGTAGCGTGGAAAATATCTTAATCACATGTCTTGGAATAATTCTCTCTAAGTTTTATTTTCTTGTAAACTCAGAATATTCCAAAAATTAATAAAAAAATTGGCATCTTAACAATGTAAAAATGATGTCTGTACGTTATTTTTTTTTTTAATTGAGAAGTAAAAACTATTCAGCTTCAGGTATGTGATAATCTTGGGGTATAAAATTGTTCTCTACATTACTAGTCGTAGATTCTTCTTGTTTTTTAGTTGTTGTTTTTTTACTTGCAGCAATTGTAGTACTTTGTGAAATTTGCGTCACTTGGCCCATTGTCGTCGGTGCTTCCGACGTAAAAAGATTTACTGTTTTGTCTTCTACACCGATGGAGTTATCTTCTGCAATTTTTCCTTCATTTTCAGTGGTTATAACACCTTCGGGAGGTGTTCCCACGCTGTGATCTGTAGTCGTATCTTTATTGACCGGCCAACAAAATTTAGTTATAAGAATTCAATTTGGGCGATATTTTCTACTGAAAGAACTTTCTAAATTGCCATAACTATAAGTATTGGGATTGATCATAAGCTATTGGACGATATACTCGAGTTGGTTTCATGTTAAAAAGAAGGGATCTCGGTCGTACTTTTCGAATGGAAATTGTAATAATTACATTCCAAAAACCTCCAACTTTCATAAAGACAACACACTCTCCCGAAAGCTTCAACATGTGTGTGACTGAGCTTATGGCCTACTGTAGTTCACCACATTCTGCATTCGAAAATGTGCGCTTATCAGGAATCTTGGAAATAAGTTTTCACTTTTCCGTGATTTGTTTTAGAAATCAGGAACATGAAACCGTCTGTACCTATGCTTGCTAATAACAATTTTGGTTTCTTACTTTTTTTTTGGGGGTTTAGGAACGGGTGCCTATGGCGTCCTGGCGCCGGCTTGCTTTGCAATCCCTGCAGCCCCTATAGCTACGCCACTGGTAAAACGATTCAGTTTAAGAGGCGCTGCCGTCTCCTATCGAATGACGGACATCATTACGTCGCCACCTCTAGACTACGCCACATCTGGGCTTAAACAAAGGTGTCTCTACAACCCTGAGACGTCTACCCCTGGGCACTACATAGATGCGAAGGCTGGCTTTCCCGCCATTTCTCATACCGCCATTGTTTAAGTATTATATTAATAAGATAGTGTGATGTTACGATAGTGCACTGTTAATCAAATGATTTCACGGTATTTTCATTACTACCTTTGTTCGTTGATTAAATTAGCATATTGATGAAAGGTGCATTAATGTGTTAATACTTTAATACGCCACAATTTTCAAACTTCGCCTTTATCAATTAACTATACAATGACTGAAGGATACGGAATCTTGCCGAGCAACATCAACAATAAAAAAATACAGAATATAACAAAACCCGGGTAGGTATTATTTTTATTAATATTAAACTAAAAACAATTAACAAACTAAACATGACTTCACAAAATACAACTATATACCTGAATTAATTTTATTAATAATTAACCTGAATTAATTTTGTTAATAATTACTAATATATTACAAATTAGGCAGTTCTCATTACCTGGAATTTCCTTATTCAATGCTTAACAGATTACCTGCTCTCGTGAATGAATTCTATGACCCTGCTCTTCCCCTGGTAAAGAGAGAGAGAGAGAGAAACGGGGAGGCTCAAATGCAGAAGGTTCTAAATTCAGACGACTTTATACGCGAACGCGATACTCCATCCAAGTATAAACTATGATTTTGGCCAAACTGTTACTTTTTGATATCTGATATCAAAACTGTGATTTCACAGTGGTACTGATATTACGATATCCCCCGTCACAAACTACGATAAATTGAAGAGTGAGCATTCACATCAAGGCAGAACTCAAAAACACTTGATCGTCAACCCCGACGGCTCCCTTCCACCTGACACATGTACGAGAATCCGTTCTCTATATTTATACTGTTTCGATATTACAAAACAAATTATTATAAATTTACAATTGCTAGCAAGATTATTGTTATATTTTAATTAAGAAATACTTCTCGTACCTTTCTGTAAAATCTTCATTAAAATTAAAGTCTCGCCCAGGTACAAATTAAGAGATTCCCAGCCGGAAAAAATATAATTTGCTCTTAATTATTTTTAAAGAACGGCTACGCTCGCGCGCTGAACATTCCTGACTAATTAAAAGGAGTAAATCACCGCCTCGTCCTGCAGGAATACTCGGATTTCTGAGAACGAAGCCGGCGAAATGTCGTAAAACACTCGGACGGCAATAGAACCGAATAAACTCTTCGGATTCCAATAAAAAAGTTTTTAAACGCGCGAAACAATCGCGTCTTATTGAAGAGCTTTCGGGAACTTTTGAGAATGTCTACCGCCTCAGTTGTAAAAGAAATGTGCCTAAAAGTTGTCGCACATCTAGCCCGGCGAAGCGCGGCGAAAAATATTTCTCTTGCTGTATTTTTATGAGAGTGCGTACACTGTTGCGACCCGCGGCGAACTGCGGCGTCGTTACTCAGTTAACGCACATTTAGCGCGGCGAATCGCGGCGACCCTGCCACACCCTAGGACGACGCGGAGAAAATGTTATTTTGTTCTGATCGGAACATAATAACATAAGATAAATAATATTGGTTATAATTTCTGAATTTTGATACGTGATTGGCTAATAATTTGGAAGCGTAAACTAGTGCACCTGGACTCGAGAAAGGATTCAAAGGAGGCGTTTTTATGATCCATTTATGATTTCCTTGTAAAAAATAATGTCGCCACATATATTGCACTATAGCCTGGGAAGTCATGTATGCGTATTTCAGCAAGCGACGCTATATGCTATATGCTGTGACTTTTGTGACGGAAGATGTTCAGATAAGTAACCACTGTTCATATCAACCATTACTTTTTTAAATGCTATTGTTAGTATTTAAGATATTTCAGATTAACAGTATGTCAAATTTATGTCGTTAAATTTTAGGTTATTAGTGTATACCGAAAGAGTTTTCTTATATGTCAGGCCGTTTCCGGATCGATTTTTTTCTGTTATACTTTACAGTAAGTAAGATACTTTAAATATCTGAAGACCTCGGCTGCCGAAATTTGCCTATAAATTTATGACAATTATTTTCTTGATGCTGTGACCCGTAATAGTAGGCAAGAAACTAGACATAGTTAAAAATTCTACATATCCTGAAGAACAAAATAAAGAATTCATACACAAACTGTCATGTACAGGGTTTCATGAAAATCTGCTGCTATAGCTAACTTTCCTATTTGAATGTTTACGAAGTAAATTAGTAGTAAAGTTTCAAGTTTTCGAGATTTTCTATTGTTTATTGTTTTTATTTTAAATAGAATGTTAGGTATTTTATCATCGCATCGCGCTCAGGATATTAAATTAATTATGGTCCTAAAATATCATCTCCAAAAGCTTACTATTTTAGGAATATAATTTAATTTTATATTTAGTAACTAAATCTTGGTATTCACGGAAAATTGCTACAATAGCTAACTTTTTTCATTTGAAATTTCAGTAGGTAGCTTAAATTAGAGAAATTTCAGGACTTTTCCTGCTCGAATTAATTGTACCTGAGGAGAAACAAATGAATAAATATCAGGTTTACTAGATTATCTATGGTTTTCAACTTTTTTAAATGATACGATGATAACAAAATGTAATGTTCTGTTTAAAGAAAGTGAAAACAATGGAAAGTCTCGTAAACCTGATAGTTATTTGTTTTTCTGATGGTACCCTAAATTCGAGCAGGAAAGCCTTGAAACTTCTAATTTACGTTACTTCATGAAAATGCAAATAATGAAATTTGCTAGTGTACCCGCTGCCCATGAACATTCTGTATAAACTCGGAAATTAAAGAGACGTCTTGCGGCGCACGGATAGATCATATTCATTCATGTTGCTTTTTCAACAATAACTTCAATGGGGGGGCAGGAATTAAAAGAAATTCATGTGGTGGATAATTAAAGTGTGCGCCCGGCATATGGGAACAGATAACAAATTTCAGCCTCAAATACTTTATTGTCACCGAATAAATGCGAAAATATGAAAAAATAATTTCGGCCAACTTTTTGGGTCCAATACCCCTATGTGCGACGGCAGGCTACCGATTTTTATCGGTGTAGCAAAAGTACTATTGACAAACGAGATCATCAATTTATGTATCTAAATTATGTATAGTATAAATTATATACACTGTGTTGAATCGTTTTTCAGACATAGCAAAATAGCAAGTACTTGCAATTATTTGCTCTCTTGTAAATTTTAGAGTAATATTGTAAAGGAAAATATTGTTCAGAATTTGAAAATGCACTTAATAGAACTTTTGCAGCCGTTTTCTTTTAAAATGTTAAAAATCTTCTGAAAAATGCACTTAGTTTACTAATAAGTAAGCTTAGGATAATTATGCATTAAAAAACTTCAAAATATGCAAGCACATATGCACTAAAATCATAAAAAATATGCACTTAAATATGCATTAAAAATTAACTTTTATAGAATAAATAATATTTTTTATGTTACCACATTCTTCATTATTTTGCTACAAAAAAACAAAAACTTTTTTTTTAATTCTAAATTATTTATTTAGTCGTTATTATAGAAACAAATTATAATTACATTTAACTACAACATGGTGAAACAAATTCTCAAAAGTAAATTTGCGCCTATTGTCGGCGAGAATATTTTTGTACTGAGAAAACACTCTCTCGACATCGCAGGACAATATAGGTACAAATTCGTATTTTACAACGCCATTGACACTTAAATGTTCGTTTTTTTCATTAAGGGTCGATTCATTTTGCAACACTTCACTTATATTCTTCAGTTGCTGATAGCCCGTATTCTTTGACAGCACTTTAATTTATTGATAAAAACATTTTTCTTGAGTTTTGCTAAACCGTTAACTACATGTTCTACTATTTGAATGCTTTCTTGTAAAGAAAGACCCTTAGCTTCTAGCTTGGAGATTGCAGTCGAAATGCATGCCAGATTAGCTCGAATAAAAATTAAATCTTCTCGAATACCTTTTTTTCTCAGAATACTCTGCTTCTTCGATGCACTGCGCTTCCTCAGAGTCGAATTCATCAACAATTTTCTTCACAATTTCAAAATTTTCAGCGTAATACACAGCAGCGTCAATCCAACTTCCCCATCTTGTAAGATTGGCGCAGGTGGAAGTGGAATGTCACCCGAAATTTCCCGAAACTTCTGAATACGACTTGGTGCCTTAAGGAAAATCTTTTTCACAGATGATATTAGCACATTAACATTTGAATAAAGATTATGAACTAAATCAGCTACTCGATGTAAGCCATGTGCTAAACAGGTCACATGTATCATGTTTGGGTATAAAACCTGCAGTCCCCGCATTGTTTTGCACATATATGGTGCAGCATCACTACAAACCGCTAGAACTTTTTCATATAAAATTCCAGACGGCCACAATAAACTTAAAGAGTCGTTGAAAAAAGCAGCGACTGTTGAATGATTTACTTTGTCCAACACTTTTAAAGTCAGCAGATATGATTTATTTTTTTCTTCAGGAACCCCTAATATACCAAACACAAAATTTCCTATGCATCTTTGTTCTTCATCGGTTGTTTCATCCAACGACACCCAAATAGAATGATCCTTTACTTTTGCTCTTAATTTATCCAATATTAATGTATACAATTCAGAAACATAATTTTTTCTTAATGTCGATTCATCTGGAATATTTTGCTTTGTATACTTTTCCAAAAAATGGCAAAGAACTGCATTTTTTAACTTAGCTAATGGGATGTCTGCGCAAATAAAAGCCTTACAAAGTTCTGCATTGAATTCTGAACGTTTAGGTCCAGGCGTCGGTAAATTAGAAATTAACACTTGCCGTTCGTTATTTCCCCTTTTGCGATTTTTATTACTTGCCTGCTTTCCGGTTTGAAGATGCTGCGGGACTTAAACTTTTTGGTTGCCGTAACATGAACCTCGCAGTATTTACAAAATAACAGACGCCCATCCGTTATAAAATCATCGTAGTCCACAAACTGGTTTAAAATTGCACTTACACACTTTTTTTCTTTTGGCAACTTGAGAGATGTTAATCCTATTGCAATCAGCATACAACTACTGAAGGTTGATGAAATTTTCTGCAGAATTTCCTGGTAAAATTAGAAACAGAGCTACCCCATACTATGGTCTGTACGAGTACTATTAACGCGGACAAAATACTTGGAAATTCGTGGGATAATGTGCGGTCGCAGTAAACAATGGCGGTTTTCATACACTGTTAATCCTCTTAATATTTCCAAGTATTCTGATTTTGAAACACTGGTTGTTGAGATTGTCTGCTATAAAATGTCAGTTTGCACTTGGCAATAAGAAATAATCGCAAATTTGCAATTAAAACAAAAAAATGCAGGAAATTATGCATTAATGCCCTAAAAAGTTAAAATATGCATTTATGTATAAAAATGTTCCAAATATGCATTTGCATATGCAATTATGCAAACGCATAATTATCCTAAGCCTACTAATAAGTTAGCTATGACCGACAAATATTTAGATATTTGTAAACTTCAAAATTTACAATTTTTGTACTTAGAAAAGTTTGATTTCCATTGGCGTCTTGTAATCATTTTCAGATTTTTGCCATTTGAAAAGAAAACGGCTGCAAAAATTTAAGTTCTAGTTATGATATTAAGTGTATTTTAATATTCTGAATAATATTTTCCTTTGTGGGTTTGCTCTAAAATCTACAAGAGAGTAAGTAATTGCAAGTATTTAATTTTACATGCTATTTTGCTATGTCTGAAAAACGATTCAACACATTGTATAGTACTATCTGTCGCAGATTACAATGAACGGAAAATTTTTAGAACGTAATTATTGCAGCAAATTGTCATCTTCAAGTTTTGTCTGACACAAAAATATCAAGTAAAGTTCTACCTTTATGCACAAAGCAAGTACAGGCTGCACTAATTATCTGTGTCGCATGCAGTCAAAGAATGGTTAAATTAATGAATTAATTTTATTTTACTGTCAAAATGCCAATGTTTTTATTATCTAACATTTTTTTATGATTCAGATCACAGTGCATTTACAAAAATTATTAACGCAACTGAAATTGTCGTAATACGAGCTGGGTGTGCCGGTAAAACGTTTTAGAAATTCCTAATCTTTATGTTGTTAAATTGTCTTTATTTACGGCCTTTTTTATGGCATCGGTGAAATTTCGCTTGCAATGTGCGTAGGTAGCTTCGCGGCGCCGCGCCGCCCCTCCTTTCGCCGCGCTGTGATGTGCTACGACCTTAACGCTGACGAGGCAGAAAGATAATCGGCAGTTACTCCCTGCGGGATGTTATATAGCTTGACTGGTAATGGGAAGCGTTTATAGCATACTAACTATGCTACCTAACTATTCCTATTTTTTTTTAAACCCAACCCATTCACAATCGAGAACATATATATATAATTATATTTGACCTAATTTACGAAATAACCTTTATACTCGAATTATCTGTTAGATTTTGGATGGAAATTATTCACAGTTTGTGAGTTAACTAGAAAAAACGACTCTTTTCTGGCTTCGAGATCCTTCGATTTTCGTTTAAGCCTACTAACATTTCATTTTGATTTGTTTCCTTGAGACTATAAATAAATTGATTGCTCGGTCTCCCCTTTGTGATTGTGAAAATCCCAGAGTTTCCAGATTCGGCAAAGCTTTGCCTTTAACAGAAATTTTCGTTCGGAAGCTGTTTATCAAAGAAACACGCTACATATTTTACGAAAACCGGAGGATTTAATTTAATAACTCAGTGGCTTAACAAAGATTGCAATTTTATGCTCTTTCGCGAAAAAAAAAACATTCTTTACCCTATATTAATCATTGGAAATTATTTCACGATAATTAAACTTCAAAGCCTTACGCGTATTTAATTGATTTACCTTACTATTGTGTCATTGTTGATTTTTTAGTGCAAACTTTCATAATTAGAATAAAGATATACTACTACTATGGTGTGTATAAATTGATGATTTTTTTCGATCGAATCAAAAGCCTCCAAAGTTGAATTACGTAGTTATGTATTAAATATTATCTAATCAAAATTTGAATTTGTGTATTCCATTTATGCAGGGTTTATTTTAAATTTTGTGCTTTAAATGTTTCTCTTAGTCCCGATCTTTCCAACCTCCTAATAGATTTATTTGACGAATAATCCGACGGATCACCATGACAACCATTCACAAAATACAACTTATTCGGCAAATAACGTTATTGGGAACTTTATTAGCAAGTGGAATGATAGACCTTTAGGGCGATGAATTCGTTTCAGGTTTCCCACTTTATTTTCATTGAAACATTTCCTGACTTTTAGAGGTTTTCCCTGACTTTTCTTCAAAAAACTTTTACTATTAACTGTAATTACGCAACTCTCTTAATTTTTACACTTTTAAATATTTTCTCTGATCTTTTCAGAACAGAAATCAATTCATTATCACTTGTATTATGTATATGAAAAATAAAATCTTTTTTCTAATTGGATTGGTGTTGGATTTAAATTAAGACGAAAAATGTTTTCTTTTTATTACTGCTATTGTATTTAATCATCATGATTGATGAATATTAAATTTTCGGCCCTCATTCTGGTAATATCATAGCAAGATGTATTTACTGTACAATAGAAGAAGAAGAAGCTATGGAGACACCCCGAAATGTCGTTGAATAAATTGAGTTTTAACTGTGCGATCTGACACTTCCAATGTCGTGATCATCACAAATACGAATATGAGGAAACGAAGACGAGGACGCGTAATAGAGAACGAACGAGGACATGAGATTGAGGACACTAAGACTAGGATACCATAAAGTGAGGATAAGGATGAAGAAATGACAACAAGGAGAGAGAATAAAATGAAGACATGAAGACGAAAAAAGTGAAGGCACGTGAATGAGAATACGAGAACGAGGACTCGAGATTAAGGACACAAGGACTATATGAAACATGAATAAATCAATGCTAGGACTGAAACATAAGGATATGAGAGGGAAATGACGCGATGTGATAAGGGCAGAAGACATGAGGGAGAAGACGAAGATATAAAGACGAACACGGGTAGGTTTTATTATTCTGCGCGGCTTTTGCAGTTTTGTTTGTAAGATTGCTTCCTAACTTTATCGGTTGGCAACAAGTATGCCATAGGTTTCTTCTATTCATCTTCTACCGTATTTACTCTTTTCTTTTGATTTGTTTATTAATTTTTCGTTCTGGTGTTGCGGCTTTCCGTAAATACTTTTAATATGTTTATGCTATCTAGTTTTTGTTTCTTTATACATAAAGCAAGGCAATACCAAAATAAAAATACCTCCAAGTCCATAACATCTCACTTTTCTCATGAAGAATATTGAGCCAACGATAGCGCCATTGATATGGATCGACAATGAAATCGAGGACGCGAACATATATACACTGCGTCCATGGATTGGGTTCACAACAGGAAAAATTTTTTATGTTTGAGTTTTGAGAAAAAGTCATTCTTTATAAAAGTTTTTGCTTGTCCTCAAACTCCCAAAAATGTTATTGAAAATGATGAATTTCTTTTTTTAGCTGAGAAAAATCGAAAATTGTATTTCAATTTTCATAAAATATGGCAAAAAAATCATATTGGCCGGTCTTTTCAGTTAATGTTACTAATTTATGTGAAAAGAAACGTTCAGGCATGATTGTTAATTCTAGAGCGATTTATTTATTTGAATGTTATGAAATTTTGAATTGTTTGCCATAAAATGCCAAATGAGATGTTAAAAAGTATCCCGTGTGCGAGTAACTGACAAAATTGTTTAAAAAAAATTGGTGAAAAAGACCTGTGTTGAATAGTCCAATAAAATAAGTTTAAAAAATGCGGTAGCGTCCGAAAAATCCAATCTAGTTAAATTTTTGTATGCATCTTTATGTAGCCATTATAAATAACATACCAAAAGTCCCCATTTATAGCACGCCGGCTTCACGCGTTATTCAAGGTCAAAAATCAAGAGAAATGATTTTTCGCTATTCCTATTAGTCTTAGTATTCGGGTTATTATAAGAATTGGAGATTAGACATTTCCCCACAAAAAAGTTCTTATACATTTCATACTATCCATTCTCTAGTGAACTGTTTACTCCACCCTTTAGAAACACTTTTGATACGTATTTAATGTGTATATATTCCAGTTTATATGTCTTATGAATTTAAGAGCGAGTTACGCTTCCTGTTTCATTCGTAGCGCGATATAGAGTAAACGGTTCATCGCACGTAAAAATGTATAAGAACATTTTTGTGGGGAATTGTCCAATCTACAATTCTTATAATAACAGAATTGTTGTCAGACCAATAGGAAGCGAGATAATCGCGAAAAACCATTTCTTTTGACATTTGACCCTGAATAACACGTGAAGCCGACATGATATCGATGGGGACTTTTAGTATGATATTTATAATGGCTATATAGAAGCGTATACAAATATTCAGCTAGGTTGGATTCTTTCGGAAGACAAATCCTTATTTTACTGTATTAGAAAGAGAATGAAGTTTATCTCGAGGCTTATGCTACTACTTTGTAGTACTACTACTACTGATTAGTTCCATTTCCATAGCACTTTGCTTGTCTTAATAAGGAGGAATCAACGATTTAAATATTTATTGCAAACAAATAAAAAATGCAGAAATTTTTTTAATTAAAATTTTAGCATTTTTACTATTATGAGAAGAAACATTTGAATTTACGACCCAGGCAGTACTGGTTGATGTGATTTTACTAAGAGAAAGTTTAGATTTTGCGATATTTTGCAAAAGTCAAAGGAGAATTGCAAGTTTTGTCGTTTGTCAACCAGAATTTATCACATTCTATGAATTTTTTGGGGACAAGCAAAAACTTTTATAAAGAATGACTTTTTCTCGAAAAGTCAAAAATAAAAAAGTTTTTCCTATTGTGAACCCAATCCGTGGACACACTATATAAGGATGAGGATGTGGAAAGAAGGATAAGGCCGCTTTCACAGTAACTATCAAAACGCACGGCCGTTTTGTCGGCTAGTCTAAAAGCGCTCTTAAGCTGTGAATGTTGATACTTCGAGTATTGTCCTCTTTTGTATTTTGGTCATTTCATCTTTCTCTCTTTTGTGTTTTTTTTTGTTTTGAAGAATTGATGTTTGACTTGCGAAAGTTTCCGACTGGAGAATTGCCGTTCTTTCATTTATTACTTATCTATCCATTCTCTTTTGTTCTTTTCCCTGTTTTTCGCATTTTTCTGCTTCTTAATCGAATTGGTTTTCGTATTTTATTGACCCCTTTTTACAGTGCTCCTTTGCCACCTAAATTTCCTTTTATTTGCAAAAATTTTAGACAATTTTCATTTTGTTGTTGTTCATCTTAGTATCATAGTGCTACTTTTGTTGTTTTTTTTTAACTTATTTTATGCTTTCCTATTTTTCTTTTGTTTATTTTTATCTAATTAATTTTTCACATTTTGTTGGTTGCGCTTTTTTTGATTTCTTCCTATGGAGATTTATTTGTTTTTTGTTTATCTTAGTGGGCAATCTAATTTTGTTTTCTTTCCCTGTTATTTACGCTTTCGTAGTATGTATATATATTTTTTTGCTTTTCACATTGAATTGATTTTTAGCACTTTATTAACGATTTTTGGTATTTATAATTTTTTGTTTGTTATTAATTTGTTTTGTGTCCATCTCAATTGAGATCTTCTTTTCTTCTTTTCGTTTCTTTCAATATTTTGACAAATGTGACATTAATCACTTAGTTGTGACATTAATTTCTTGTTTCAAATTTAATAACTAAAACCATAACGACGCGTTTTATATGTTTGTTAATCATAATAATACATTTAACAAAAATTTCTTATTCATTAGTGTCGCCGAGACCGCGGCATTTATAATACAGAAACGAGATACACATTAAATTTTGATTTGCGCAAAGTATAAAAATAAAAAATTGTATAAAAGGTATGAT
Organism: Prosopocoilus inquinatus; assembly: GCA_036172665.1. Lineage (NCBI taxonomy): Eukaryota > Metazoa > Arthropoda > Insecta > Coleoptera > Lucanidae > Prosopocoilus > Prosopocoilus inquinatus. The sequence goes on from CM069870.1 coordinate 53,540,510, forward strand.
TCTGTTTTCGGTCGCACTTCCGAAAACACCCTGTGTAAACATTTACACACAGTTACAATGAAAAATGGTTTCGTAACCGATATCAAACAAGTAAAAATAAAATGTATTGGGTAATACTTTTAACAACAAACAACAAATTCTCAGATCAAGAATAAAAACTAAGAAGAAAAAGAAAACAAAGAAAAAGTGCAATACTAAAAGTCGCGGGCTTTATCGGAAGAACTTACGTCGGCGATGAAGAAGAGAACGCGGGAATGGGGCTACGAGGAGAAAAACCGAGTGCGGGAGCGAAGAAATGAAGACCAAGTCGTGACGACACGAAGAAGAATATACAAGGACGATGATATGAAGTTGAGATCACGAAGATGAAGATACGATGGTGAAAAGATAAAAATCGTGTTACAATAACGAGTACCACACGATCACATGAAGAGGAAATTGAAAATAGGACACAAAGTCTAAGATACCCTGATACTCTAATAAGCTCGTCGATATGAGGGCGAGGTCAATGACTCGAAAACGAGTACATGACGACGAAGACATGAACACGTTGTCGAGGATCTGAGATAAACGAGGACGAGGACGTGACGAAGAGGCCAAGAAATCGAAGACAATATGAGAACAATAATATGACGTTTAGGACTTGAGAACCAAGATAAAAGGGTATGAGGATGACAGTACGAGAGTACGAGGAAGAGAAAGGAGGAAATGATAGCGAACAAAACGAACAATAAGATATCAAATAACATTACTAAACATTCATGGAAAAAAATTCAACGCCAGTTTTAATTTTATCACCAAAATTTTTCAAACATTCTAAAATAATAAAGCATTTGAAAAGATTTTACGAACTAAAAATAATTTCTCAAAACAATTTACTGGTAATTTCATAAGAATGATTTTGCTTCTGTGCACAAAAAGTCCGATGATTTGACCTGCTTTAGTTAGCCTTTTTATCAACTTCATTAATGCTCGTTGCAGTTTTAACACGCACATTTTGATTTTCTGCATTTATTCTATTCATACAGATACAGCTAATGAAGACGGGATAGGAATTTTTTATGCACAATATGAACCATAGCACTATTGTGTACATACATCACAACAGTAAAAGGCCAAAATAAAAAAGTACTCTGCTCGTCCGTCCTTTCGATACGTGCGTTCCATATTAAACGAACAAAACGACGGACCGATTTTTTTTATATGTATTTCTGCAGCGAACGTCAACAACAGCTTTACATACAAATATATGTTCGTACGTCTAAAATACAAATACAAAACTGGAACGTCCCTTTTAGAGTGAGGCTGATGCATTACTGTGTGCGAGTGATCTCGAAACTTTGTAAAAAAAACACGAACCACATTTTGGAATGTTGCCCATCATAATAGCATTTAGAACTATGGGCTTATTTCGAGAACAGAGTCAATACAATATATTTCAACGACACGACCTCCAATTTGTAGTTTACACAATCAATACCTCTGCTGAATACCCACGATCTCACAATCCGATGGCGTTGTTCATTTGGTGGCCGTGAATATTCCACAATTTACTGAATTGTATTTTCTTCAACAGGGGGGAAAGCATGCAACTCGCCGAGATTGCTTATTGATTATTTTATGTATCCGATAGTTTCTTTTTGTTTACGTTGAATTCGCTGAGAAAACATGGGCACCAAGAGAAAAGTTTTCCTCTCTGGCCGATATGTTTGTCAACGAAATTTGATTATCTATATGTGTATCTTTCCTACAGAAGCGTTCGCTGTGTGTACTCTTTCAATATGTATGTTACATGTTTACTCTTGTTTCATATTTTGATAAATATCGAACGAATGTTTGTTTTGCTTTTATTGCGGCGGGGTCTCTGACAACTTAACTCTCCATTAGAATAACAATGAAAATAATGTGTTTTAATGTGTTGTTTTGTTGAGAGTAATTGTTTTATTCCAACGTTATATGAAATGTATTTTATTTTTTAATTTAATTAAAATCATGAACTCAATTCATAGTTTTCGGGATTTACATAATGAAAGCAAGTAAAATGAATTAAAAGATCATGCAGTTTTCTTTTAATTTGTTGATTTTGATCAATTTTAACATTTTACACTTCTAGTGTAGTCACATTTGGAAATCTTTTAAGCTACTCTCCAAAAACATAATACTCAAACATGCCAATATTTATGAAATAGTCATCACCTTTTAAATTTCAATTCTCGACTTAAATATATACTGGGTGGAAAGTTTCAAACCTGAACATAGCTAACTTGTATTGAGAAGTATGTTTTTGTGAATTGGTGCTCGCCGTTTGAAGATACAAAATGGCAATGGTGTTAAAGAAAAGAGAAAATTTATAAATAAAATTTTCAAATTTTAAACGAAAAATTTAGTCGCCTATGTCAGGTTTGAAATTTTCAGTTGTTTCAATTAATGGAAAATAATTTATACGTCAGTCAAAAAATATTATGAATTACTGTACAGAGCAAATAATAGGTAGGCACTCTTGTCGTTTAAGTTACAACAATTCTTTCTTTATTAGAATGATAACTGTACGTCATTGCATACAAAAATACTGTTGTTTCTGATACTATCAATAAACTTGAAATGATGCCATGGGCACACAATACCGACACATGTCGATACTAAGGCCCAATTTTACAATTGCAGCTCAACTTTGAGGTGAGGTTTTAACCCTTACCGACAATAATTTCAACAATTGTTGTGAAGGATTTAAGCTTCGGCTCAAAGTTAAACCGTCATTGTAAAACTGGGCCTAAATCAGTTTTAAATTCAATTGTACTAAGAATTAAATAAGTTTCATCCTGTTCAAGAATAAGTAACACACAACTGTAAAGAATATTAAAAAAAAACATCAATTCCACAAATCCAGTTGCCATCATTGTATTGAAATTAACAAGAATAGTAACGAGCGTCTATTTAAAAATCTGGTCAAGTAGGTTGTGGTCGAGAATTTGTCTGCTGCATGCATGTCGTTTCTAAGTTCAACTTCTAAGCTGTCAGGTGTAACGTCAAAATTGACGCTGAATTATCATTTCCTTGTTAAAGTGATTTTGCAGTAAAGGACATCAAATTTAAAAAGGTTTGTTATAAAATGTGCTGAATGTGCTCACCTCCTTCTAGGTAACATTTAAATAATCGACGTGTGGCATTATTTCGATAAACTGGATCTTTAACAAGAAAAAAAGGAAGTAGAAAGCTCACCCTCTTCTTGGTAACATTTAAATAATCCTTTTTTTAATTCCATTAACAGCATTTTCATAATAACTTGCGAAGTACGTTTCCTTGGCTTTCCACTTCCTTTTTTTCTTGTTAAAGATCCAGTTTGTCGAAATAATGCCACATTTCGATTTAAACACTCTAGAAATTGGTTATAATCAATAACAATTTCTGGAAACTGGACACAGAATTCCTCCAAACAATCTTGAATTGAATAGGACCAGACACCATTAATTTTGCGACCGTTGCGAAAGTAACTTTTAATAATAAATGTGTATTCTTTAATTGAAAAAGGCATTTTTTAATAGTTTGTGAACTTTGAAATTTTGACGTTACACCTGACAACTTAGAAGTTGAACTTAGAAGCGACATGCATGCAGTGGACAAATTCTCGACCACAACCCACTTGACCTGATTTTTAATTAGACGCTCATGTTGTGAAACAATACAGGAGCAAAGAAATAAATCCCAACAGTTTTTCATCGTCAGTATGCTATACAGATGAATGGAATTGTTTCGTATTCGTTTAATTTACCGAACCCGATGATGCAACCACCGTATGCAAAATTAATCCACGCGGCCTGGAAGGTTGTAAGGCTTCTTTAAAACGGTTCGCGAGAATTAATTACTAATGTTTGTCGCCGGCACAAGGATAAAAAACCAAGTGGTAACTTAAAACGTATTTAATTTGATTATTTACATAAAAGAGAAGATGTTTGAAATGCAATGAGTTGCGGGTCTTAGAGTCTGCAGGGCATCCAACCGCCCTGGACAAGTACAACTCAATTCTGAAATGAAATATTCAAAGAGTCTAAAAATTTCTCTGAAAAACTAAATGGAAGTGAAGCGTAAACCTTGATTAGTTAGGAAATATTTTCCCAGGGCGGCTGCATAGCAATGTTGTTCCCAGACCTTCCGAAAAGCAATTTACTTAAACCTTTTCGGAAGAGAAATATAAAATTTTACAAGTTAACAATCTGAGAACTGAATCTAAATGAATACTGACGAAAATCTCAGAAGGTGGCCTGTGAGTAACATAGCCTGGACATCTGGTATTTGCGGGCAACTCTGTTTTGAGAAACGACTAAATTCTACGTAAATGATATTCTAACATTAAATCTTAATAACTAAAAAAATGAGTTCGTAACATATCCGCCCGCCTTGAAAGCTCGTGCTTTCAATTGAACACACACTAACTGAGTGTCTGACATGCACTAAACAACTGGCAACACGCACAGCTTTGATGCTCCTCTTCGGATGGTTCCTCCAGCGGTTTTGACTGTGGCTGCACGAGAAACACCATCGTTGCCTGGAAAAACCTCTTCGATCCGTCCAACGCGCCACTGAAGTGGAGGAACATTATCCTCACGTACAAGGACTAATGCACCACGTTCCAGTTGAGGACCTGCGCTAGACTTCCACTTGCCCCTTGCCTGGAGCTGACCTAGGTATTCCTTTGCCCATCTTCGCCAAAAGTGTTGTTGAATCTGCTGAACATACTGCCACCTTGATAAACAATTTACATGCAGATGGGTCAAATCGGGTTCTACAGTACTAATTAACGAGCCTCCAATCAGGAAATGAGCCGGGGTAAGGACAGAAAGGTCATTTGGATCATTGGATGCCGGGGATAATGGGCGTGAATTTAAAATCGCTTCAATTTGTATGAGCAAAGTGAGCATTTCTTCGTATGTAAGTGAGGTATTGCCCATTACACGCGTTAAATGACGCTTTACCGATTTTACGGCCGCTTCCCAGAGTCCGCCAAAGTGAGGAGTGCGAGGTGGAATAAAATGCCAGTTAATCTTTTCGTTGGATAGGTAATTTTGTACTCTTGAGATTCCCTGTTGTGAATGGACTGACGTTAAAAGCGCTTTGAGTTCGCGATCAGCTCCGACAAATTGGGTGCCATTGTCGGAATATAAATTTGACACTTTTCCGCGGCGAGACATGAAGCGTTTTAGGGCTGCCAAGAAAGATTCAGTCGTTAGATCACTTGCTAACTCCAAATGTATGGCCTTCGTCGCGAAACAAACAAAAACCACACCGTAAGTTTTGATTATACGACTATTTTTGCGTTTGCCTTCTTTGATTTTGATTGGCCCAAAGTAATCAACGTCAGAGTTCTCGAAAGGTCGACAAGGTGTGACACGATTTTTCGGTAAATTGCCCATGATTTGGTGACCTTGGAGAGGATTGACCTTGAAACAAGGAATACATTTTCTCAATATTCCCTTGACTGTGCTTCTTGCTGCTAAAGGCCAATACCTTTCTCGAACATAATGAACTGTTGCTTGAACTCCTGCGTGCAGATGCTTAAGATGTTCTTTCCTAATAATCAGCTCAGTCAGTGGATGCTTGGAAGGTAAGAGAATTTGATGCTTTTGCTGATATCGTATATCAGATTGTGCTAGCCGTCCTCCAACTCGAATTAAACCATCTTTATCGATGAAAGGGCTCAGTGACGATATGTGGCTCTTAACATCCAAGCCTTCTTGTCTTCTCATCTGTTCCACTTCTTTCGCAAAGGATTCTTGTTGCGATGCCCTGATTAACGTAGTCAAAACGATGTTTAATTCTTCGACCATTAATGGGCCACTGCGACAGAGGGTATTGTTTGAAGCAGTGCGGAACTTTACGTTGTGCTGAAACCGTATACAAAAAGCCAAAACTCGAATTAGCTTGTTGAGGTCCGAGTATTTCGTGAACAGATCTCTAAAGAATGAATTGTTCTTTTCCTTCATGTCACTACTAAAAAAGACAGCTCGTCTTTCAAGAACCTCATTGTCATGCTCAGGAAGTTTATTGGTGACTGGCCAGTGTACTTCTGATTGACAAAGCCATTCAGGACCATTCCACCAAAGAAGAGAATTTTGTAAAATGGTTGGTGAACTACCTCGGGAAACTATGTCAGCTGGGTTATCTTGAGTACGAACATGTCGCCAATCCAGGACTTGAGTTAACTCTTGGATTTCGCTTATTCGATTGGCTACGAATGTTTTCCACGTTTTGGATGAAGCTCGCAACCACGCCAGTACAATAGTCGAGTCAGTCCAGTAGCAGATCCTGTCGATTTTTAATGTTAGTGTACATGCTATTTTATTCATCAATTGTGCTAATAATAATGCACCGCAAAGTTCCAGCCGGGGTAGAGAAGTCGCCTTCAAGGGAGCAACTCTTGATTTTGCGCAGAGGAGATTGCAGGAAGTATCGCCCTTCTTGTCGATTGTCCTGATGTATATACATGCTCCGTATGCTTGTTCACTTGCATCACAGAATCCGTGTATCTCGGTAAGTTCTGGTTCATTAATATCTATGACGCGACGAGGAATCTTAAAATGTTTGATATCCAGAAGTTGACATTCGTATTGTGACCATTCTGTATGTAGATCATGTGGTAAAGACTCGTCCCAATCTATAGACAATGCCCACAATTTTTGCATGAATAATTTAGCATTGACTGTAAAAGGCGAAATGAGTCCCAGAGGATCAAAGATTTTTGACATCGATGATAATACACTTCGTTTTGACGCTCTTTTTTGCACAGTGGGAGCGTGCACAGAAAATTGCAATGTATCAGTACTTGAATTTCATTGAAGTCCTAGTGTCTTGATGGTTTCTGATTTGTCGATTTCAGTAATTGTATCATTACCATGTGTATTGAAATCTTCCTTCGGCAATAGATCGCTGCAATTGGATCCCCATTTCCTTAAATAAAATTTTCCCATTGAGAGCAATTTACTGACGTCATCTCTAATGGCTATTGCATCCTCTAAGGTGTTGGCACCGGTCAAAAGGTCGTCCACATAAAAATCTCGTATGCCGATTTCGGAACCTATGGGATGTTTGTGTTTTTCATCAAGAGCAAGTTGTTGCAGTGCCTTGATTGCCAAATATGATGCAGATGCCGTGTCGTAGGTAACAGTAGTCAGTTCAAAGGTTTTTATTGGTTCTGAACGATCTTCGCGCCATAAAATTCTCTGAAGCGGTGTTTGTGAATTTGAGACAAGAACCTGACGGTACATTTTGGCTATGTCGGCGGTTAACGCAAATTTAAACGTTCGGAATCTTGCAACTATTTCAAACAGATCTTGCTGAAGCTTCGGACCTACTGCCAATGTATCATTTAGAGAGATTCCAGAGGATGATCTTGCGGAACCGTCAAATACCACGCGTACCCTTGTAGTGGCACTGCTTTCCTTCACGACTGCGTGATGCGGTAAATAAAAATGAGTAACTCCTTTTGATTGTTCTTCTGGCGGTATCAACTTCATGTGCCCCAATTCTAAGTATTCTCTTAGATATTCCTTGTAATCAGCCATCAGCCGTGGTTGTTTATTTAATTTTCTTTCTAAGGCGTACAGTCTCTTTTCAGCTTGTTCGCGTGATTCTCCAAGCTCCGGTGCATCAGGTCTTATTGGAAGAGAGACTATAAATCTACCTTCTGCGTCTCTTTTGTAGGTACTGTTAAAAAGATTTTCACAAAATTGTTCTTCTAGTGAAAGTGAAACTGATCTCGGACAGGTTTCCACTTCCCAGAATTTCGTGAGGTTTGCATCAAGCTGATCGTTAGTAACCATGTTACAAATAACTGTTTTTCTTTTCGATCCAGATGGATTAAGATGACCGGAAAGTACCCAACCGAGCAGTGTTTTCTGTAAAGTTGGTTGTCCTTTACTTGTATTTATTTGTCCGACGCACAACAGCTTATAAAATAAGTCGGCCCCGATTAGCATATCAATAGGTCGAGACATATGAAAATCTGGATCTGCTAATTGAATATTTGCTGGTATTGTAACGCTAGCTTTTGGGAAAGAGATTAGTGGAATGTGTTCTGAAATAGCATTCAAAACTAAACATTCAATATTTGCTTCGAATTTATTTAGCATTGCTCCTATTCTTACGTTAACAAGGTGAGATACAGTAGTTGTGGTTTGATTAATTCCTGTGATTGCTATTTGTGACACTTTTCGTGGAAGGTGTAAACGATTTGCAAATTCTTGAGTAATAAGGTTACTCTGTGAACCTCTATCCAAAAGAACACGACAATTGAAAGTGCGGCCCTTATTATCGTATACCTTAATCATCGCTGTGGATAATAAAACTTGGGATGTCAAATGGTAAATGGAAGTGCAAGTAGTTAAGGACGTCACCCCTTGTACCTGAGGTTGTTCCATAATCTCCACCAGCTGATTTGTCACTTTCTCCCTGTGCAGTAAACTATTGTGTTTCTTACAGTTTCCAGCTGAGCATTTGGCTACTGAATGACCTGGTTGTAAGCAACTGAAGCACAACCCTTTGTTTTTAACTTCACGCAATTTATCATCTATCGCGAGGTTTAGAAATTGTTTGCAGGAATAGATTTTGTGCGCCTTATTACACACCGGACATGACAGTGCTGTCGTACTAATGTTTGTTAATGACTTCTTGTAATGATTCAACTTGCTTATTGATGACGCAACGACACTACTTGATTTCTGAATTGCTTCCAGCGCATTACATTTTTGCGTGAGAAAATCTACAATTTGTTTGAAACTCGGAAGTTCATTCGCAGGTAGACTTGATTCCCATTCTTTCACAGTGGTACTATCTAATTTGGATGTTACGAGATAAATTAGTAAATCACACCAAGTTTGCGTAGGCCGTTTCATCGCGGTCAATGCTCGAACGTGCTTTAATACTCCATCAAGTATTGTCCGAATTGCCGAAAAACTCTCTTTACCTGCCGCAGGTAGTTCGTGCATTGCCTGAATGTGCTTATGTACTATGATGCGCTTATTATCATATCTATCGCGTAACATTTGCCAAGCGTCATTATAATTAGCAGGAGATATTTCCAGTGAATCAATTAACGCAGACGCATTTCCGCGTAAAGCACTTTTCAGATAATGAAATTTGTATGTGTCCGAAATGGTTTCATTTAAGTGGATTAATGAGTTGAAGGTGTCATAAAACGGAAGCCAGTCTTCGTAATTTCCAGAAAACGTAGGTAAATGGATGACGGGTAGTTTTATCGGTAGCTTATTACCGAAAGATGCTCCGGAAGAATTTAAATTTGTTGTGTTGCTGTTGTGAGATACGATTGTTTGATCGCCGCTAAGAATCAACGTCTCCGCTTGTTTCATTATCGCAAAATATTCGTTTTCAAATGATTCGCGTTCACGATTGGCAGGATTTATTTCTGTTTCATCTACTAGCTCTATTTCTAACTGAATTTTCTCGAATTCGTCCAAAATACTTTCAAGCTGACTTCGTCTATTTCTTATTTCTAAGTGATCGTTTTCCGTGGCATTTTCAAGAAAGGTTCTGTAACGCGTTAATTTTGCTTTTAACGCGCTGTGTTGAAGCTTTAGTTTCTTTAGCGTCATGGTACGATGTAAAATGAATTAGAAATGATAGCAACGGATAAGAATAAAGCGATTTTGGACAAATGAGGATTAGAAAGGCAATTGATTGGAGACTCACCTTTCCACTGTGTGATATTCTTCTCGGGACCCCTACGGACGGTTGGCACGATGCTGTCGAACTCCTTCCGCTCGTCTTCCAGGGAAATATCTTGATATAACACGATGGGTTCGTGTTATCACTTTGCACATTAGTCACTTAATTTTTTAATTAATCCGGCTCGAAGGACCATGTTTCGTATTCGTTTAATTTAACGAACCCGGTGATGCAACCACCGTATGCAAAATTAATCCACGCGGCCTGGAAGGTTGTAAGGCTTCTTTAAAACGGTTCGCGACAAACATTTGTAATTAATTCTCGCGAACCGTTTTAAAGAAGCCTTACAACCTTCCAGGCCGCGTGGATTAATTTTGCATACGGTGGTTGCATCACCGGGTTCGTTAAATTAAACGAATACGAAACAGGAATTTTATTTTGAATAAGAAGCATATTGTTCAAAATTCTGGTTATTGAAACTTCAAATCTGACATATTAAGGCGACTACATTTTTAATTTGAAATTAAAAAATTTAATTTTTATTTCAAAAGTATTAACACAATACGAATAATTTTAACACGATAACATTGCACTTAATTTAATCTTTCATTTAATATCATTACCATTTTTGTACCTTTAAATGGCGAACAGTAATCTGCAGAAACGTAGTTCTCAATGGAACTTAATTATTAATCTTTTGAATAATTTTGTTATTGTAAAGTATGCTGATGACTGCTCTTTCATTGCTTCTAGCCACTCCGAAAAGGCTGCTCGCCAACTTGTTAGTTCTTTGGCTCAGCGTATGTATTCTTGGTTCTGTGCTAACATACTGAACTTTTCAAAGACAAAAGCTATGTTTTTCCATACACGGCAATGACGAATTAACGCGTGTGGAGGACTCAACGTAGAAAATAATTTCGTGCATTTCGCAAATACTACACTTTTCTGAGTCTGCAACTGTCAGACTTGAGACCTTTCAATTTCGTATGTTACGTGAAGTAGCTGATATTTCCGTCCTAAGGACAACATACTTTTTAGATGTTCAATGCAGATTTTCCTGCTGTCTTATGTTTTGGAGTGATTCTTCTGCCTTTAACACTGTTTTTCTTGCGTAAAAAAGGCTATTACTGTGTAGGAGAGAGACTTCGTTCTGAGATTCCTTCCGCTAAACTCAATATTCTGCCTCTGGCTTGTTTATATATTCTTTAGCTTGTGTGGTATGTCCATTCGAGTCGAAATTATCTGGATAATAGAACCGTTCATCCTGACAGTACCCAGCAATATCATTCTTCCTACACTATAAAATATGGCTAGAACCTAAAACGGCCCTGTCAACACTGGTATAAAGCTGTATAATGCTCTACCTTCAGATTTAAAAGATGTAAATAATGTTTGCTTTAAATCTACAGTTAAAAAAATTCCATAGCTTTAGAGAATTCTCAGGATAAATTTAAGTAAGTAATTAATTATTATGTATTCAATGTATCTATGTATCTTTGACTTATTTCACACTTAGAATCAATTATTATTATTATTATTAAAATTTTAGTCGAATCATAGTTCACTAAGAAACTTATGCTAATCTTAATCGTAAGCATCGTAACGTCCTTACGGCCTTACTTTTAAATGACCCGATAATACCTTACAATACTTACGATCGCATTGAGAATGGTAGCATAAATTAGCTCAAAATTAAGAAGACAACATTATGAATGCGACAACTGTAAAAATAAAAAAATATACTGGGTGTCTCATAACATACGGAGGAGATTAAAAGGGTAGCTAGGGGAGATCAAATTAAAGAGTTTTTCTTAATAAATTTTTGGTAAAAACGCAATAACTAAAAAGTTACAAGAGTTTAAAGTGAAATTAATTAACAAGCAAAAGTAACTCTCTGTAGTGATATTTTACGTTTTAAAATAAAATTTGTGGCATTTATGAGTTAATTGAATACTGCTTAACAACAAATAACTATTTAAAAAAAAAGTAGTCACGTTAAAGTTACGGCTATTTCATTTTTCCTTCTAATGCCCAAAAACGGGTACTACTAATTAAAAACAAAACTAGGAAACATATTAACATGGACATTTTATGAATGGTGGTTTTGATAAATTTAGAGTTTATTTAATAATAAAGTTACATTTTGTGAAATAATTTTGAATAATTAAGAAACTATAGGTTTAAATTAAAGAAGAAATTAAGAAAGTTAAGCTGCTGTAGCTTTCTTATTACTGGGTTTTGGTCAAAAGCGAATTAAGAAAAAAGCTTTATTTTGATGTCTTACAGCTGCTGTTTCAATCTCCTCCGTACGTTGTGAGACACCTAGTATATATTTGTAATATTGTAATCTTGCATTGCTGTTTGTATATTTTATTTAATATAAATGAAATGCTGTGACTTTCTACAATTTAATCTGTATTGCAAATTGTATGTTCATTAATGATATCATTTTCATAAAAATAATGTTGTTTACTAATAAGTTAGCTATGACCGACAAATATTTAGATATTTGTATACTTCAAAATTTGCAATTTTTGCACTTAGAAAAAGTTGATTTCCATTGCCGTTTTGTAATCATTGTAACGGAGTAACACCCTGCTAGAGAGTATCATCAAACTCCGTTACTCTGCGAAAAAGTGCAAAACTTGCAAATTTTGAAGTTGTCACTTTCTACAAGTACTTATCTTTCGGTCATAGCTACCTTGTTAGTAAACTAAGTGCATTTTTTAAGAAGATTTTTGTAATTTTAAAAGAAAACGGCTGCAAAATTTAAAGTTCTAGATATAATATTAAGTGTGTTTTAATATTTTGAATATTCTCCTTTGTCGTTTAGCTCTAAAATCTACAAGAGAGCATGTAATTGCAAGTATTTAATTTTACATGGTATTTTGATGGTCTGAAAAACCATTCAACACAGTGTATTTGTATCTGACTATGAATTATTTTTAACAAATTTTGTTGTAAATCATTTATGATTGCAGTGAATCCCTCGAGCAGTCTCTGTGTAGCTGTTTTAGCTGTTCATTATTATTTTTAAACCTTCGAAATATTAGTTAAAAAGTTGCAATAGATACAAAAAAAGGACTTTTTATTTTAACAACTTCTGAACTGTTTGTATTCGAACGAACGTATAAAAGTATATCAAAATTTATGAAAAAAAGGTTTTTTTTTTTTAACTTGTAACGTCCTGCAGTTTTCTTTTAAATTTGTTGATACAAACAAAAATGCTTTGTACTATACGAAGTGTTCCATCTGAGGCGTCTACTTTCATACCTTTTTAGTTAATCATTTTACAAAAAAATATTTCAAGAAAGCAGGGCTGAGATCAATTTTGTTTTCTCAAATGACAATTTCCAGTTTTTTTAAACAATACCTGAAAAAATTCTAAATGCAGTGTACCCTTCACCTAAAATCAATTGTTTTGGAGTTATTCATATCTGATTACAAATGCACTTAAAATTTTTTAAAAAGATTTGACCTTTTTGTGACCTTCTGGCAAATCTTTTTGAAAACATTATTTATTAGTCACTATGGCGTGTTCCACCTTCCTAGCGTTTTCTAACGATTGCACGGGTGCACAATAGGAGTATATCCATCTCTCATTGTTACATGGGGTTAAAATGAGATGAAAATACATTTAGTGTGCACTAGTACAGCCATTGGAAAGCGCTATTAGAATGCAGTACAAATCTTACGGAGAATTCGGAAAAATAAAGGTAGCTTCATTGGAAAACCGTGAAAGATAGAATAGAAGATATATAGCCGTACTGCATACGTAGGCTGCTGGAAAATTTTCTGGAATCTAGTAGGTCTAGTATTGTTAGCGTTTATCAATTGTCATATTTCAAAAATTTGACGTTTCTCGTCTACAATTCTATTGACAGTTCCTATCCAAGTGAACTAATTTTGTTTGTACTGCATTTGAGAAAAAATAATTTTGTGTAAACATCTCGCGTGAAAATTTTCGTGCCATGATTTTTTACGATTTCAAATGTGATCTAACGCCGCAACAATGCCTCGATCGGCTTCATTTGGCTTTTGGAGATGAAGCACCATCAAAGAGCAGTGTTTATAATTGGTTTGCCGAATTCCAGCGTGGACGTACCTCTTTCAGTGACGAATTTCGTGAAGGTCGTCCATCAACATCTGTTGTTGCCACTAATGTAGATGCTGTGCGTGAAATGCTTGAGCGAGATCGACATGTGACTTACCGTGAGATTCAAGCATCCTTACGCATTGACATGAAAGCAATACACCAGATTTTGCATGATCATTTGAACGTACGAAAGCTTTGCAGTCGTTAGATCCCACACAATTTAACAGAAGCGCAAAAGCAGGGTCGTGTCAAATGGTGCGAAGAAATGCTCAAGAAATTCAATGGAGGTCGTCCAAATTTAGTTTATAACATCGTTACTGGTGACGATTTCAAAATTAACCAAAACCAACAAAAGTTGTCCGTTCACGCAGTGTTGCGAAGCAAATGATTGCTTGTTTCTTTGGTGTAACTGGACATGTAGCAACCGTGGCTTTACAGGATCGAAAAACCATGAATGCTGATTGGTATCCTACAATTTGTTTGCCGGAAGTCATCGATGAAATAAGAAGAAACAATCGAAATCGACGAATTATTCTCTATTATGACAACGTCAGCTCTCACTCAGCCCGTCAAACAGTTGAAATTTTCCAACCAAAATATTGAATTAATGACTCATTGTCCATATTCATCTGATTTATCACCTAATGATTTCTTTTTGTTCCCAAATAACAAAAATAAAATGCGTGGTGAGCGATTTTCATCGGCTGAAGCAGGGGTTGAAACATTCCAGACACTGGTTTCTGAGGTACCATCTTTAGAGTGGAAAACGTGCTTTAGAAATTGGTTCGAGCGTATGCAAAAGTGTATTGACATCAAAGGCGAATACTTCGAAAAACAATGATACCGGTTACCAAATTTCATATGCGTTTTTTCATACTGTTTCCAGAAACTTTTCCAGCAGCCCACGTACTAAGCTTGGAACGCGCTATAATATCCATGGATAACATACTATTATTCGAATACTTTTTAAGTATTTCCTAGAATATGATATAAGAGACTAGACCAAAAATTTACAAATAAAATATACCGGAAAATACATAGATTTAATAGAGAATACTTACCATCCTTTTCCAATATATCTGGTTCTATAGGTGGCACGTGCTTCTGTATTTGCTGCTTTTGATTGCACGTAGCTGCCGTTACCATAACTGTAGCCATCACACTTCCAGATCCAGGTGTGCCAGTATTCTTGCTTATGGCCGAGTACCTCATGGGCATCATGCTCTGACGGACGTTCCTCTCGGGTCTTATCAGTATTATGTACAACTAAGAAATCATTTTGCATTACACAGTGCATTTCACTTTTCTGCGCCACTTACTTTAGGTGAAAAAAGGCAAGCCACCGTGACACTAGCTGACAGGCTGATTGTTACGGACATGCTCGTGATTCTTAGGGCCACATGATTTGCTGTTCCAAAATATAAGGGTACGAAAGCCAGCCAAATGACGCAAGTCGTGTACATGGTGAAACCTGCAAGAAATAGTTTATTTTTATTTTGAATGTATGCTCAAAATTTATGTCTTCAGTAAATTTCTGCGTCAGGAAATTTTGTTAATTGCAGAACCTGCAAAGTTTCCTTAAGACTAAATTAATTTATTTGAACAGCTATTTGGCTTTAATGGAGTTAAAAGCCTCTGCGATAACATACGCAATAGATACACACTTCATCGTCTAGATCTAGAATGTTAAATGAATGGTTCCTTTAATTTAAATTGAATTTAAGGAGAATAGCAAGAGTCAGATTAAACTTGTTTTTAGAAATAACTAAAACATGTTCTAAAATTTTCTAATACATAACAATCTTTTATTGTCTGCACGGTGCTACATAGTGCACTTTTTCTAGCGGTAGCTTCGTTTAACATCTTAGAATTTTTAGTTTATTGATTACTAATTTTAAGGTGCGCACACATTAGGGGGATATTAAGGGTGCGCACACACCTTGATGGTTGGTATGATTGTTGTTATTAAAGTTGTTGCATAAACCGAGGTATTTCCTTTTCCTTTGATCCTCTCCTTATCACCGGTTAAGATTGGCGCTCAATTGTTTTCTCGTTTAATTAACACCCTTACTCGTCACTACTGAAGTTGGTGGTTATGCTGCAAGTTAATTTCCTCAACATAAATCTTGTTTCTATACACGGCAGGTAGCGTAGTAGTTACTTTATCTTTGGTTGTTGTTTTCTACAATGTCATTTTTACTAATTTGAGGAGTTTATAGGGATCTATCGCTTCATTTAAACCGAGCTTTTTGAAAGTCTATAAATATTTCGTAAAAGCGAAAATCTGACTTATTTATGTGTATGTATGAGTTGAAAATTGTTTTTATATTCTTATGGTTTTGTTTATTAATCTGAAACAAGGAAACTTTTAAAGTAATTCTAATGAAAGCACCAATTTAATATTCTTCGCAATTTCCAGAGTGTCAGTATCATTCAAATTTAATCAACTCACTGCTAAAAGCTAATTAAACAGCCACGGTTTTGGAGCATCTGCCCTTGGCCGATCTAATTGGGGCCGAAAAGCGCACGTCAAATCAATTTACGGTCCACAAGTATTTGATCTATAAAGTATACGCAAATACTCTGTAACGTTAAACACAGGGGACGCGTCTTATTGAATTTTCATAAAAAATCTGACGCCACGAATTAATCCCTAGCGCCAGAATAATAAGGGAGGCAGCACGTTTCTGGGGCAATTTTTCTTGTGTTAACAGGATGAGGATTACCGGAAAAAAAATTCTAACTCGGTCTCGTTAGGTACTGCGTTCACAACAATAACTTGCTTTTGATTAATATGTGGGGTAAATATGCCGGCATAACAATGAGACGGGGGTTTCTTTGTCGGGTGGTGGTTTTATTAAAAAATAAAACGGGGGGAAATTTCACTCGCGCTCGGGTGAATTTACATTCATTTCTTTGGCGCTTCGCAGTCTAAAGTTAATTACACGATGGGCAAAAAATATTGTCTTAAGGCCACCATATACCATATCTGTTGGCTGCCAAGGTATTTGAGATACTTCGTACATGAATTATATTTTAATTTAATTTTAAGCAAAACTGATTCTCTTCACTTTTCCCGAATTTGTAAGATAATTTCTATAAGAGTGCTTTTTTTAAATTTCTTTAGCGGCTCTCAACATTTTACTATCTTTAGTTTTTTTTTTTAACGTGGTTGGATCCAAAAATGCTATTAGACTTTGTCATTCGTTTAACCAATCGGAGTTTGGCACGTTATATCGCGATCACCCTGCAAAATTTAAACAGGATAAAGTAGACTTAACAAACATTTTTGTTAAAAAATAGCAAAAGTAAAACTTACAATTGGTAAAGTGGTAAAAATAATTAAACAGTTTTATTTATTATTCTCGAGTCCCTATGATACGGTCGTAAATATTGTATAAAATTTACACGTATCTCAAAAACTGTTACATTTGAGCATACGGAAGCCTTAACAACTTTTGCCTGGAATAGCGTGTAGAATCAGAATTTGCAATAAAAGTCTAGCAATCCATTTAAAATAAGAACGTTAATGGCTATTTCCGCTATAGCCGGAAGTGATATGAAAGTGAAAAATTTTGTTCTGAAAGATCACTACTAGGGCAGTGCCTCTTTTTTCAGAATGTTTGTATGTTTCTTTCTCCGAGAACTTTTAATAGGACACTCAACTTGGGAGACCCTGTATATTTTCTTTGCATAATAGGGAAGCTCAAAGTTCAGATTCTGAACTTCGTACTGTATAATTTTGATTACATCAATCTTTCTCCGGACTTTATCGATTCGAAGATATTTAACGTCCTAATAGTTATTGCCCTACCCGGTATACAATGTGACCCAGTTGAGATTTTCGCCCCAATATCTTTATTTTCCTCTTGCTCGTGAGAGCTGCAGAAAGGATATGAAATAATCAAGTTTGCCAAACGTCAAGTAAGGAAAAAATATATATATAGGGTGTTCTTTTATTGTATGCAATTAAAAAGCCTCAGTGTAAGTACACGAGATGCTACCTTCTGCGGGTATTTTTTAGGTGGCTACCGTATCATAGCCAAAAAATTGATGGACCACTTGTTTGGAACCGCTGAAATGTGCGAGAAAGATAGGATGGTCAACTTCGCCTTCCTCTCGGTACGTACACGCCCACCGATACCGTACTCGATGTTCAACGCAGAGTTTCGTAATAATAATCACCGATGTCGTTTATTAATTAATTTATTTAAAATTTTAATTATTTTAATTCACTGAGCGAAGTAATATTACATTTGTTTGTTAAAACTGTTCTTCCTTCACCCTTAAATAAACTTTTGCTGCAATCTGGCTGTTAGCTATGAAAATATTACTACTTATTATTATATTATATATATACTTATTAAAAATTAGAAACCGTAGCTTCTTGGATTGTACTAGACTTTAATTTAAATACTTAAACTTGTAATTACTTGCAATGAAGTTAATTTAAATTGTAAACGTTTTGACGGACCAGCTGATCGGAGCGGCCCTGATATACGTCATTCCTGCTCAAGATCCAGTAAGGCGCCCGCGTTCCACTTTTAGCCATGACAGCAGTTCTCAAACGGTTTAGTGAAAATCTGCCACTGCATTTTTCTCGAAAACTATTACATTTATGTTAAGAACATATGAGTTCAGTCGATGCCATTTATGGTGATATATTGTAGGTTTAAATATTTGCACACAGTAAAAGAACACATTGTACTTTTAGCTCGTTTCTAGTGTTTTATTTGTTTCATATTCTTTGATATACATCGATGAATTTTGCTAAAATTTAGCAGGTACCTTTAATAAAAATAAATATTTATTCAACGATTTCTACACAATAGTATTTTTTCAGTTTTCTGGAAAGTGTGTTTTACTTGGTTGGCGCAAATGTATCGGCGGCGCAAGTGTCTCGGATATCTCGTCAGCCGCCCTGTATAATCGATTCACAAAACTCCCGTGACGTACGTTTCCATTTTCAACTTGAAAATTTCCAGTATTTGTTAAGTACTAATTATCTGCTGTTTTAACTATACTCTATTTTTTATTGATAGGCGAAATTTAATTTAACGTCTTACACAATTAGGAGACGACAAAAAATGGAAATGTGGTGAATGCCAGGAAATGAAAGAGCTTCATGCGATTGATTTTTCCTTTGCTTCAAAAAGAAATAAACATATAATGAAATAAGCACAAAGAAACAAATTAAACCTTGATTTTTAAAAACTTCATCCCGAAAAACGTCGATTTTCAATTTGTTCACAACTTAATTTTTCCTGACAAGAAAAAGAAATGCAACAAAAAATTCAAAACAAAACAAATGAAAGATTTCATTCTGGAAAGTTTCGTCAATTCTCATTTGTTCTCGGCTTCCCTTTCTTTACAAGAACAAAATTAATGAAACGCTAAGAAACAAATGAACACCGGATTTGATTTTCAAATGCTTTGTGTCGAAAATGGTTAATTTTTTATTTATTCTTATTTGTTTCTTTATCTTCTGATTTTCAGTGGATCCTAGCCGAATAAGAACCGAAGCCTTCATTCAATTCTGAGCTTCGTCGCTTCAGTTCTGCTTTATTTCTTCTTAGGTGATTAATCCACCCTTTCTTCACTGAGCTTAGCCGGCATAGGAATAATTTCTGCTATTATTGACTCTGATAGATAGGTTGTAGAATTTCTCTTAATTTCTGATTTTTAACTTGCGCAATAATATACATATTTTGTCAAGGTCAATTGGAATAGGTTCTCTACAATATTATTTTTAATGTTACTGGAGTGGCAATGTTTTTTTTCTGCCATACGATGGCAAATTAATAAGGTACTTCCCGCCCTATAAAAATCAGGGGATGCGATAATAAAACCATTAATTGTACCACGTGAAAATAGGATGTTAAATAAAGTTATTGCCGCCATAAATAACATGGAAACTCTGCACCGCCCCGGCCTACCCGATTCATTCGTAAGAATGTAAATGAATCTCGGCGAAAAAATTGTATTGTTAACATACATTAATCACCGGGGGCAGTTTCATTCATTGGTCGGATTTATGGCCCCATTCTTTTTTTCTCGCGTTGAATAATATGAACGGCGAAAGTTTCAATTTGTTTGCCCGCCGTCGTAAACCATGGATTGAAGTATTGACTGATCATTGGACGAGTTAATTATTTTCTGTCTTTTTTTTTAGGCACCATTTTCATGAAAATGTGTTTCTTACCTATGTGTTTCGATTCGTTGAAAGCTTCTGGTATTTTTCTGGTGAGAACGGCGTATACCGTGCAGATAATGATCAGGAAAATGGGGTACGTAAAAGCTATCATGTAGGATGCGTCGATGTAGGACGAACATACTAGCAGATTATCTTCTCTTGTGGGGTAGTGATGGATGGCTCTTGCGGGCGATATAACCATCCAAACACCGTTTATCAGTACCTATAAAACAAACATAGTACTCATATACCGGAAGCTCTTTAAAAATAATACCTTTTAGATACGTTGAGTTATAGTAGCTAGTTACCATCAATGAAAAAAATTAATAAAAAAAAGTTTCAATCAATTAAGTATTGAGCAGAACAACGAACATTTTGAATTTCAAGATTGTCTGTCAACAGAATGGATTCTACATTTTTATGCAAAATCATGCCTTTATGGAAAAATATCGCGAAAATTTTTGAAGAATACATATTCTACACCAGTATCAAACAGTTTTATATTATTTTACATTAAACTTGTTCAAATTAATTCGATTTTGGTAATCCTTAAATAGTACTCTTACTTTTAATATTTAATATTACGTTGCACTGAATGCGGAAATCGTTCAGAAAATCGGAAAAATTAAATACTGCGCGTTCTAAAATTAAAGTTCCGTTGGGTGTAAATGTTTCGTAAGTTACAAGCAAGAAAATGCAAAAACCAAAACAAGCCATGTAGCTTTTCAGGAATTTTTGCACAGGTTTTAAGTTGTTAGTAGAAAATGACAAATTCATAAAAAAACATAAACTTACCTGAACTCCAACTAACCCAGAGCAAATAATCAACTGTGACCTGGGTGAAATGAAGCTGGGTCTTTTAGCTGACCGTTTACCAGCGTTAAAAATACGAGAGATGCGGTTAGTTTTGGTTAGTAAAGCAGCATAAACCACAGTGAAGCAAAAGCCAGCACCAAACCTGTAAGTAAGGAATTATGATCGATCATTCGGAGCGTAATGCTAATGCTACAAGCGGGAGTTAATCAACTAATTTTCCCTTCCTAAACTAATAACACCATTACTGTAATTATTAACGCATTCGGTATAATTGGATGAACGCATTTAGGTGCATGTCAGCCGTCCTCACCTAACTGAAATAATTATGTTAATAATCGGTGACATCACATGTATGTTATTATGCGGCATAGTTCTATGTTACAATTTAACTGCATACGCCTAATGTTGTAGTTAGTTATTATTAAATGTTTGCAGCTCTCATTCATCAAAATCGATTTCGTTTCCATTGAATGTATGATTGAAAATTAATTAAAAACTAACTTCGCTCGGTCACTTATAGGCGGCAAAATTTAATTGTCCAATTTTTAATGAATTTTCATTACCGTTTCATTTTACACGAGTTAATTGAAAAATGTGTGGCTCGATTTTGCTCTGGAGTTATCGCAAAAGTTTTATTGTACGGTCCAGTGGCGTAGGTTTCGATCCCCTGGGGTGTGACAATTTGATTTATTTTTTTGGGTCTCTTAACACAGTTTTTAATTGGACATTGGACGCAGATATTAATTTTCTATATTAAATTATATCAAACTGCTGCCAAAGTCAAAGAAAATTTATTTGTTTTTATTTTCTTCAAAGCAGTCTTTTTCTTTTCAAATTAAAGTGGTTTTTAATTGGACCTGGTTAGTCAGCGCGTCGCGTCGCATTATTTTGCTGCTTCTAAAAGTTGTCATGGTTTTAAATGAAGCTATTCTCACTCGGCAACTAATTTTATATAATAGGTAGGAAGCAAAATGATGAGATGCAGTGCGCTGTCCCGTCAGGAACAAGCCGTAAGAGGATAATTGATTAACTTAGGTTTTTCTTAAAATAATTGATTTGTTTCAATTTTTAAACAAAATCAACGTCCTGTTGGTCTTTGTGCCGATTTATGCGATAATTCCCTTATTTCGATTTCTCCTAAAATAAATGTCCACTCGAAATACACAGGGTGTTTGGCTATGGACAAATAACATTGTAGATTCAGGTTACCAAACGGTGTACAGAAGTCCTACATGTCCCAAATGTCTGTTTTGGGCATTTTTGAAAAAAAAAAAAATCAAAAATTACTTACAACTATTTGGAACCGCTGAACCGTATTTACCACACGTGCGTTTAATAAAGTTAGGGATGTGGAAATTTCATAGAAAAATATCAATCAATATTTTTAAAGGGAAACGTTTCAACAGAAAATGCAATGAAATTTCCAAGATATTTCACATTAAGTAAAAAGAACGAAATTTCTTTGAAATTCCAAGTAAATGTTAAAAAAACCAAAAAGAAAATAGTATAAATAATAATAATGTGATTGAAGTCGACTCTTGTCCGATGAAATATGTGAGAAAATAGTTTTTAAACTTTAAATGGATACTGTAAAATCGCAAGGAACACTCAACTTGATACCTTCATAGCCATCAAGCGACAGAAAAACGTTGAATATTTCATGCAATTTGACAGTGTCCGTTTAAAATTGGAAAACTATTTTCTCAATAATAATGTTCTAGTGGAGAGCTGATCGGAGGAACGCAGGAAAGTCTTAACAGATGGATGGGATATTTCGGTCAAATATTGAATCATGAAACCATAGACATACCAGCGGAAAAGTTGGACCTGAGTGTAACAGAAGAGGAAGAAAATATCCCAGAACCAGAAATGGAAGATATAGAAGAGATAATAAGCTAGACTTAAAAATAATGAAAGTGGAGGAGATAATGGCATTATAAACGAGATGCTAGAAGAAGGAGGGGAAAATCTAAAAGAAATAATATTATATCTAATTAAAAGAATTTGGGTAGAGGAAAACATCCCAAAACAGTGGAACGAAGCGACTTTAATACCAGTTTTGAAGAAAGGAGATGAAACGTATTGTGAAAATTACAGGGGCATAGCGCTTTTGGATGTTGTTTATAAAAATTTTGCAAATGTAATAAGGAAACATTTAAAACAATATGAAGAAAACATACTAGGTGATTATCAATGTGGGTTTAGGAATGGAAGATCGGTTACGGACCAAATTTTCGCAATAAAACAGATGATGGCAGATAGTCACGAGCATAACCTAGCGCTACATGTACTGTTTATTTACTTCAGACAGGCATACGATCGGCTCAACAGGGAGAAAGTTTTCAAAAGTATGAAAATACTGGGAATTCCCACAAAAATAATTCGACTGACGAAATTGACACTAAAAAATACTCAAAATAAAGTAAATATAAACGGCTATAAGTCAGACAGCAACATAAAAATAAAAATGGGGTACGACAAGGAGATCCACTATCAACCTCACTCTTCAACCTTACGCTGGAAAATGTACAGCAAAATTCACACGCAAGGAAGTATTTACAATCATAAGTATCAATGTTTGGCTTTTGCAGATGACATTGCGCTATTGACTAGAAGTAAAAAAGAGCTAATTGAGGAGGTACAAAGAGTCGAAAACGATATGGAAATAAACGAGAAGAAGGCTAAATACATGGTGATGAGATGTGGAAATAACGTAACTGATCAAGACTTAGTCCTCAAAAGCTTGGTGGATAGCAAAATGTACAAATTTAAGAATGTCTGCAGTGTGAGATACCTAGGCGTCAACATGAGCAATAATAACTCGGAAGAGGAAGAGATAAAGGCAAGAATAACAAAGGCCAATAGAAGTGCTGGAGCATTGAGGAAAGTGCTAAACTCCAAATCAGTATCAAGAAACACCAAAGTAATAATATACCAAACGATAATTTGGCCAACCTTAATGTACGGTTGTGAGTTGTGGATCCTGAATAAAAGGGAAGAGAAGAAGCTGGAAGTGTGGGAACGAAAAATCCTCAGACAAATATATGGAGGGAAAAGGACAGGTGATATCTGGGAAAGACGGACGAATCACAAAATAATGCAGCTATACAAAGCCCCATCAATAGTGGCAGTGATTAAATTTCAAAGAATCCGCTGTCTAGGACACGTAATTAGGATGCCGGAGACTAGGGCAACAAGGGTGGCACTGAAAAGACAAGCAGGCAGAAGAAGAAAAAGAGGAAGACCGAAGAAGAAATGGTTACAATCAGTACTGGAAAATCTAACGAAATTAAATGTGAGGAATTGGGAACGGCTGGCAGAGGACAGAAAGAAATGGAAGAAAATAGTAAATCAAGCCCTAGGCCTACATGGCCTGTAGAGCTATATATACAGGGAAGGGCAAAAGTATGGAACCGGCTTAATATTCCTAAAGCTGTTTGACGTAATCATTTGAAATTTGCTGTTTGATTCAGAGTCAATAGGACCTATATTACCAATTTGTTTCAATTGTTTATCTGCTCTTGTTTCTGAGATCCAATGCCTACTTGACTTTTTTTAAATAACAACCTGTTGATTTTTTTCCTCTATTTAATAGTTCGTTTAATTCTTTAAAAGACCACCTAAAAATATTTCTCTGTTGCATAAGAAAATTTTCGAGAAAATAACGTTTGAAGGGAAAAGTTAGAAAAAATGGTTTACGCTGATATTTGGTATTTGTTTTCATGTTTTTAAGGCAATTTTTATTAAAATTTTCTTTAGCACTGTTTTAAAAACAGCCCCTAATCTTGTGGTCTTCCAGTTTTTTTGTTAAAACTAGAATTTTTGTCGAATATCAGACAATAAACCATTTTTCCTATCTTTTGCATTCAAACGCTTTTTTCCTGATAATTTTCTTATGTAATAGATAAATATTTTTATGTGGTCGTTTAAAGAATTAAACAAGCTATTAAATAAAGGAAAAAAATCAGCAAGTTGTCATCAAAAAGAAAATTAAGTAGGCGTTGGATTTCAGAGACAAGAGCAGATAAACAATTGAAATAAATTGGTAATGTAGGTCCAATTGACTCTGCATCACACACCAAATTTCAAATAGATACGTCAAACAGTTTTCGAAATATTAAGCCGGTTCCATGCTTTTGTCCTTTCCCATATTTGTTTTCATATTTTTAAAATAACTTTTATTGAAGTTTGCATTAGTTCTATCTTAAAAGCAACCGATAATCTTGTGGCCTTCTAGTTTTTTTTTTGCTAAAACTAATATTTTTGTCGAATATCAAACATTAGACCATTTTTCATCAAACGTTATTTTCTCGAAAATTTTCTTATGTAATAGATAAATATTTTTATGTAGTCGTTTAGAGAATTAAACGAGCTATTAAATACAGGAAAGAAATCAGCAGATTGTCATTTAAAAAAAATCAAGTAGGCCTTGGATCTCAGAAACAAGAGCAGATAAACAATTGAGAGAAATTGGTAAAGTAGGTCTTATTGACTCTAAATGAATTGAGCGAACTATTAAATAAAGGAAAGGAGGTCATTTAAAGAAAATCGCCTAAATTAGGCGTTGTATCACAGAAACAAGAGCAGATAAACAATTGAAACAAATAGATTATATATGTAGGTCTTACTGACTGTAAATCACACACCAAATTTCAAACAGACACGTCAAACAGTTTTCGAAATATTAAGCCGGTACCATACTTTTGTCCTACTCTGTATAATAATGTGCTACTGTAAGAATCCAGATTCTTAGGATAATTATTTTCATAATTTAGTATGCTTATTTAATTCGGATATATTATTAAGTTAGAATTCATATTATGACTCATGAAGAATACAAAACACGTGCAGCGTTATGCAACGAAAGCATTCGTCAAGCTTGCGATGTATGTACCGAGAAATTAGATCAAGGGCATTCATATCGCTGGAACATCGGCGATAAAAGAAATAATTATGTAAGGAGGATGAATCATGCAGAAGAGCCTTGATCGAATCTTGATGCTAGAAAAATTAGAATTAGCCATCAAGGTTTATCTCATTACCAAAGCTGACGTAGACCAAAAGGAGGTCATCTGATCCCAATAAATAGGTAGCTTTTCAGACCACAAGGGAGTTCGACAAGACAGTTGCCCGAGAGGGTTTGTCACGACAGTTGGCACGAACTCCTGTCATCTAGAAAAGTGCTTCTTCGATTCCGAATGTAATTTAGTTTGTGCGTCACGAGTCATAAAGTTCTAAATTCTTTTTTTTTAATCAGTCAATTTTCCAAATTTATTTTAATTTAAAAGTGTATCTAAGAAGCATCCACGATCGGCGAGGGTGAGTTTAAATAACAAAGATCTAACAAATGTTTTTACTAGATATAAACTGATTTTTGTTAATCCTTCCTTCTCTCTTTCATACTGTAGCTTTAATTTTATGTTAATTGTCAAATTTTACTTATTAATTTAATTCACATATTATTTCGTTTGTAATTACTTTTTTGTTTGAATATACTTTGTAATGTAAAGTTGGATTCTTTATTTAAACGATAATAAGAAATGACTTTTAAGAAAACATAAAAGAGATAAGGAGTGAACAGTTTTCGACAATTCCAAAAAAAAAAACAAATATTAGTAGACACTATTCGAGCTATTCGGGGAAAACGATTTGGAAATCGATTTCTGGCTTTCCATGCTAAAACCAGGGCGCTACTAACAAAGAAATCGAAATTCAATATTGAACGGATTGCTAAAAGAATTGGGGACAAAAGGGGATGAAAAGCAAGTTTCCAACCTCCGTCCGTTTCTACACTACAACAATAATAAAAAATAGGTAAGACTACACACTAGATAAAAACTAACAAATTCAATCTCAAGCGCTTAGGGCCTTTGCTTTATTTTTATAGGAATTCTAAAACTAATTCAAATATTTTCAATTTTCAAAAAAATCAGTTAAATCTAATTAATCGGCCTCATTATTTATCATTCGAAATTTTCAGCAATTACATAAAATAATTAATGTAAGAATGTAGAAACCTAATACAGTGTGTCCCCGGATTGACTTCCCCTATACGTATAATAAACCAACAATTTTTGAATTCAGATTTAATATTCTGACGTTTAGGTCTGCTTGGTAGGAAATGGATTTGTGCTAAATCTGACTTCGAATGGTGACGGAATTAACACAAGAAGATATAAAATTTGTGTAAGCAAACTTGTCTTCCTTTTGAATTTAGAAAAAAACTGTACTAAGATAAAATGATTCTTATTCGAATTTAAAAATTAATTACGTGAAATATTTCAGTACATTTGTAAGACATTATCCCCATCTCGTGCTCATATGGATGGAATATTACTAGAAAAATTATATTTTATTTGGTTAATAAATATACCTTGATTATTCCTGATCAAAGTGGACACACGGTATTGATGGCATTTTACAACTTTACTGAAATATTATTTATAATTAGTAATTTTCCATCATTCAATTTTTCTTTCTAGGATATTGGAATTTGTTATAACTCCTAATCTCAAATGGATCACATTTTATCTTAATAAATTTTTCTCCTAAATTTAAAAGGAAGATCACTTTACCGGCACAGATTTTATTTCTTTTTGTATTAATTTCGCCACCTTGAACAATTTCAGCGTGAAAGTCGGCATGCATCCATTTCGCGCCAAGCAGAACTGCAAGAAATCTGAATTCACTAATTTTTGGTCCGTTGTACGTATGACGAAGTCAATTCGGGGACACACTGTACAGGGTGCTGCATTTTGAAACACAACATAGGAAATCCCATGTTAATTTAAAGGTGCTCGAATATTTTTTTCGTATTTTTTAAAGTACTCTTCAAGATGAATCTGTTCGTCAAGTTTGAGAATTTAATTTAACTAAATTCAATTTATACCAAACTATCAGCCTTGATCAGTGAAAACTGGACAGATAATTAATAAATATAATCCTTTTCGAAAAAGATTGATAGAATTAGTAATTTGCAACATCCGATAACCCCCGAGTCCAAATGGAAAGAAGTGCATAAAAAAAAACTCCATCGGAAGTAGAAAAGGATCATTTTCGTCCCTTGACCTTCAAAATTACGTTAGGTTCCTCGTCGAAGTTATTTTTTTTTATTTTAAAGTTTTTTTTTCAACAGTCAGTTTCCTTAGTTTGTAATTAATTTCGCGAATGAAGATATAACTTTACGGTGTATGTTTATTTTTTCAGTAATCAGTTTTTTTCTATCTTATTAATTTAATTTAAATTCTGTGTTTCAAGTAAGTCAGCGTTGGTGAGTTGATAAAATATCCCGTGCACTGAGCACACACGAGAAGGAATTTTATCTTTGGTCCGATTCAACTATAGTGTTGTCATGGATCAGATCTTCAGCTAGAAATTAGAAGAATTCGTTGCTAACAGAGTTGAACAAATTCAAACACTAACAACACCAAACAATTGGAACCATGTCAATACTTCAGAAAATCCCGCAGATATTATCTCCAAAATTACTAATAAACAACAAATTATGGTGGAATGGTCTAAAATGGCTAATTCAATCAAAGGAATTTTGGCCAGAGCGGAATTCACACCTAAAATCTGTAGAAGAAATTGAAAAATATCGCCCACCTATGATTGCATTAATGTCTACTAATCATCTGGTAACAAATTTGATTAACAGACACTCAAATTTCGAGAAACTTTTACGGGTGTGAGCTGTCGTTTTGGATGGAACTTACTTTGTAGAATAAGAAGCAATAAGGATGGTGTTTTAGTCGGTCCAATAAAATCATCAGAAACATCCTTTATCACCAAGATATTCATCAAAGAAGTTCAAGAATCTGCTTTCAGCAAGAAATTATCAAGTCTCAAACGCAATGCTGAAATCCTCCGTGTAATAGTAGTTTAAGATGTTTAAATCCATTTTTAGATGTAGATAACATTATTCACGTAGGAGGTCGGGTAAACAATTCTCAGCTAACATACGATAAGAAGCATCATATCGTTTTGCTATCGAATTTCTAAATTACTGGCCAGTTACGAGCATCGTAAACAATTACACGTTGGGCCACTTGCAACTCTCGCAGCTATACGTACAAAATATTGGCCACTTTCTGGTAGGAGCCTAGTGCGAGATGTCATTCACAAGTGTATACGATGTTTTAAGGCACGTCCGGACTGGCTAATGGACAATTTACCTCTTAATAGAGACATCCCTGCACGATCCTTTATTAATTCTGGAGTCGACTTCTGCGGACTTTTTCAAGTGTGAGAAGGAATACTCCGACGATCACAAACTACTAAAGCTTATGTTGCAATTTTCATGTGTTTCGTAACCAAAGCAGTTCATATTGAACTAGTTAGCAACCTTTCTACAGAAGCCTTCATTAATGCACTTAAAAGATTCATGTCCCGTCGCGGGAAGGTTTCTAAGGTCTAGTACATACTTAGATACAAAATGTGCAACAATCGCGAAACATTGTTGCGAGACAAAGTATCGAAACTGTTTCTATACATTATCGCACGTCCACACTTAAGCTTAGTTCTGGATACGCAAAATATTTCTTGCTGACTATTTTCGATTGGTTGGTTTCTTTGAAAGAACCAATCGATTCGCAATAAACATTTAACCTACCTATCCGGATGTATGTTCGTTCAATGCAAAACGACGCCGACGTAAGCGACATTTTGTATAAAATTGGAAATATACCGTTAAACGCAATAATCAATATGAATTTTACCATTTGAGTTTCAAGTGAATAGTAATTTAGTTATTTATATCCGAATGTATTGCATCTCTCTTTTGTTTTTAGTTTTAAATAAATTAATTGCCATTTTTCCAATATTTCTTGTTTAAAGCTTATTAGAATAGTAAAAAGACAAGTACTAACATTAATGCATTAAAAAATTTGTTATAAATCGTTTCTGATTGCAGTGCATGCCTCGAGCATCCTCTGTACTGCAGTTTCAGTCCTATTTGGTGCTTCATCGGCAGAAGCGTAGCTCGAGAGTTCCACTCCAAAGTAAAACAACTTGTCCAAGGTTATTCGCAAATGCTATGTAATAGTAATGAATAGCTTAAATAGCGACATCCTGCGATCGCTTTTTAACCTGACATCGCATTTGCGAATATCCTTGGACAAGTCGTTTTGGTTTACGGTGGAACTCTCGGGCTGCGCTTCTGCTAACGAAACCCTAAATAATGCTGAAACAGCTGTATAGAGGATGCTTGACGGATCCACTGCAATGAAAAACGAATTTTTTCAAAATTTTCATTATGCCTTGACAACCAGCATGGTCGGCTTGCTTGGGATGACTTATTATGTAACAAACTGGCTTCAATTCCTCAATCTTAATGCAATGTCAGGTCAAAAAGAAATCGTAGATTGTCACTATTTTAACTATTCATTAATGCATTAGATAAACAGTTATATCAAATTTCATCAAAAACCAAAAGTGTGAAAACTAGTTTTTCTCGATTTCTAAACAATCGAATCAAAAGAGCTTACGTCATTTTGCCTTAAACTTCGTGGTCTAGAATGACGAGCTGCGGTCATTCAAACCTCAATCCTTGTTATGTGCACTGCCATGGCCAGCGATATTGGAATTGCTACCTGTAGCATCGCTGCTTGATATGGTTCCCATGCTCAGTAAAAAATTAAAAATAAAAGAAAAGCAAAACATTGAACTATTTACTTTCTCGGCGAAGTTGGGTTTTAAATCCTTTTCGACTTCAGAAATTATAATTTTATAATTATTGATTAAGTATTCTACAGGGAGTTATCGAATAGGATGGAAATAATTACACCACGTAAACGGCGTTAAACTGTTGCGATCTAACCTAATTTATCTATATACAAAATTTTTTCGTTTCTGTGATATAACCTATAAAAGCAACTTGAAAAGCATACTTTGAGAAAAAAACTACGCAACAATTAAGTATTGCACATTGACAGATAAAATTCCATCTCATGTTTTTAAGGTAAGTTAGAGCTTTTCGAAATTTCGAGTTTTTGCTGCAATAAAATCTTTCGACCTAATTATCTTGAAAACGGTTAATCTGACGAAGATGGAACTTAGTTTATTTCTGGTACAATTTTATTCGTACATTTCAATAACATAATTCCCCGAACCTACGCCACTGGTAAAGAACGCTCACTTTTCCGTATGATATATCCATCCCTGTATTTCACTTATACTGCTTGTCAAATTTCAACGATCTAAGTCAAACCGCTACAGATATATTTGAGAAAATATTCTTTTCAAGTTACCTCTTTAGGAGGTTATATCTCAGGAATGAAAGAGTTTTGTATGTAGATAAATTAGGTTAACTTGTAATATTTTAATGTGGTCTGTACGTGGTATAATTATTGTCACCTTATTCGATAACATCCTTTATATCTATTTTTCTTATTCGATTTTTATACTCTACTAAAAAGATGTCCTACAGGGCTACAAGCAAGCTACGCCATGGTAATCTTTAGTTTTTTTTGAGACCACATAATTAAAAAAAAACAGCAGAGCCAATAAAATACGAAGGTGATTGATTGTGAGCGAGATTTATCTAGTTTGTGATTTTCATCTTCTTTTTTCTCCCACGTCCAAATGTTGCGCAACACAACAGTTTCAAGTTTCCCATTTGAAATGGGAAATAAAAATTCTGCGATTTTTGTCCCCGAACACACGAGGTACATCATATTTTGTCTAGAAACTGTTTCCAAACAATCGCGAAACATGACTTTGAAACAAAGTTGCGCGACTTTGTATCCAAGTATGTACTAGGCCTAACTTATATTCTGACAATGGCACAAACTTTGTAGGAGCTAATCGTGAACTTAAGGTTCTGAATGAACTCTTTAAGGCAGAAACCCAGCATAAATTCACTGACGCGCTGGCTGAAGACAACATAAATTGGAGCTTCATACCTCCAAGAGCTCCGCATTTCGGAGGCTCACGGGAGGCAGCTATAAAATCAGCTAAACATCATATTAAGCGTGTCCTTGGCGACACAGTACTCAATTTTGAGGAATTATACACGTTGCTTGCGCAAATTGAAGCTATACTAAATTGTAGATCAATCACTCCTCTGTCCAATGATCCCTCAGATTTGTCCTTTCTATGTCCTGGTCATTTCCTAATTCGGGACTCTCTAACATCCACAGTAGAACCTGATTTAAGTCATATAAAATTAAATCGTTTGTCATGTTGGCCGTATGAATATATGAAGCAGCATTTCTGGAAGAGGTGGTCGAAATTAATTATATTAATTAACAAGGAAAACAAATCGGACCACTTGTTCCGCGCTCAGTACGAAAATTCAATACTCGTACTGTACTAGCTCCGCCCGCAGTATTTGGAAGGGAGTTATCTCATGTGGTTGCATCGAGCACAATACTGTCGACTTGTAGGCGTTTTTATTGTTTGCAATTAAATATTTAAAGTATGTGGTCATTTGCAGCGACTATTAAAGGCATTTTTATATTTTCAAAGAGAAACTTTCTTCTATTATCTCCCTAGGATGTGCGAACGTTTTGACGATTAAATACATTTAAATCGTTTAGTCGTCGAAGAAAAAAACCTGAACTAACTCGCATATCTTTCCTCTCCATTCAATGAGAATTAGAAGCATCGCAGCCGCGCAAAGGTGGAAGGAGTAAACAGTACATTCGGCGTGAAAAGCGTCGGTATTAAGTGGGCCCAATTCTTAAGCTTGTTAATTAAATTGTGCTAAGTGACTTGTGTTCTATTATTCCAACATTATTCTGGTAACGGAATCGAAGAAAAATCACATAAATCCAGCAAAACAGTCCACACCCACCGTTACGCAACAAGGCCTTAATTTACATTCCTGTCTCATTAGATTGGAAACCTCAGAAGCAACTGTTCTCGCTCTGGGTAAATTCCACTTTTTTATTGAAAGGTGTATGTTGAATCACCCTTGGTGAAGATATCGATTTGTCGGTGCCTTCGATATTTGTGGATTTCATAGCTTCGTAGCTAAAGACCTTCCTAGTCGTACTTAGAATTTCTTCGATTTTTTCGAATTCTATTCGTTTTTTTATTTATTCAAATCTCACTAATAAATCGATTTTTAATTTGTGCTGATGTCGAAGGAAATTGCATCTAGTAAGTCGGTCGCGGCTGCAGCAGACAATATATGAATCACTAGCCTAACGTCTTCCCGACAAGTTTATAAAGCTTGGGAGTTTTACGACGCAAGAAGATTAATAATTTTTTTAAATAGATTACTGTCGTCTTTTAAGAAAAATAAAAATTACAACAAAATATTAATTTGAGTCTTGCATGACCACAATTATTAATACAATCACCAGTCTCAAAATCCCTTATAAATACGGCAAAACGCATTTAGGAAGTTGTACAAAAGCACTCTCTCGCGCAGTTGCTCACGAATCCAAATTCAGATTTAAACTTTTCCGTTAATAAATTCGACGTGGCCGACCTGCTGAGATTGCCTAACTCAAAGGCAGCTTCAGCATTTTTGATTTGAAAGCGGACTCTGCGACATTAGAACAAAATGGAGCAAATAATTGGCGGCAATGCAGCGGCACCGAGTGATAATAAACGGATAAGTTACGACTCAGCTGTTATTAATTATCTATTGTGCAGTATGCATTTATGAAATTTGAATCTGAATTATGGACGAGATTTATTAGTTCTGGATAGAAATTTCAGCTTTATAAATTTATTAATATTTTAAAAGAACACTCACATTCAACAAATTTAGGACACTTAATTTCTCTGACTCTAGCATACCGTGAGTTTTTTTTAACTCTGAACAATGTAAATATCCTCATGTTCAGATATGCAAACAAGCTTCGATAAAGCCAATATGCCAATATTAATGCCAGATATGAAATGTTATGAAACACGGATCAAATATTTAAAAAATATTACGAGAGCATTTGATAACACTATGCGACATTTTTAAACTTTTTTTTTATAACTGCGATAAAACCACATAATTTGAAGTAAATGAGAAGCGTTAAATGCAAAACCATCGACAGATTTATTGTACTACGTCTAGATTCTGAGTTAGGTACACGCACAAACAGGTAAAACTGTGATGTGATTTATAGTATTTGAACATATAAAATAGCGACATCTTACTATCGCTTTTTGATCTAACATTGCAGTAGGATAGACAAATTGAAGCGGGATTTGCTCCTAATGAGTCCCCCATGCAAGGCGGCCATGCTTGCTGTCAAAGCATAATGAAAGATTTTAGAAAAATTTTGTGCAAATCGTTTTTGATTGCAATGTTAGGTCAAAAAGCGATAGTAAGATGTCGCTATTTTATACGTTCATCATTCTTACATCGCATTTGCGAATAAATTGGGCAAGTCGTTTTTGGTCTGCAGTGGGAATGTCGAGCTACGTTTCTGCTGAAGAAGCCCCAAGCAGGGCTGAAACAGCTGTCCAGAGGCTGCTCGAGGTTCTCATTGCAATCAAAAACGATTTGCACAAAATTTTTCTAAAATCTTTCATTATGCTTTGACAGCAAGCATGGCCGCCTTGCATGGGGGACTCATTAGGAGCAAATCCCGCTTCAATTTGTCTATCCTACTGCAATGTTAGGTCAAAAAGCGATAGTAAGATGTCGCTATTTTATATGTTCATCATTCTTACATCGCATTTGCGAATAAATTGGGCAAGTCGTTTTTGGTCTGCAGTGGGAATGTCGAGCTACGTTTCTGCTGAAGAAGCCCCAAGCAGGGCTGAAACAGCTGTCCAGAGGCTGCTCGAGGTTCTCACTGCAATCAAAAACGATTTGCACAAAATTTTTCTAAAATATAGTATTTGAATCAAAACAATAAACAAGGACATAAACATGTGAAATTTTTCTAATTAAAAGATGTTGCGCAAGTACAAAAAATTAAAAAGAAGTGAGTTACCACCGCGATGCTTAATAAAACAACGCTAATTTTTCCTTTTATGAGGAGTATTATCTTCTTTTTGAAGAAACCAACAAAAATCGCCCATCATAGCATCTACCTTGTCATCTCTTTTCTATGATACTAATATCCTGGGGAAACCTTTCACTCTGCTCGTCACTAATTGCACTTAAACTGTCGAGCAAGAAATCCAGGTGAGAGTGCAGAAAATGAACCTTTAGGTCCAGTTTTACAAATGGGGCTCAACTTTGAGCTGAGGTTTAAAGCCTTAGCAACAATTATTTCAACAATTGTTGTGAAGGGTTTAAGCTTCGGCTCAAAGTTAAACCGTCATTGTAAAACTGGGCCTTAGTGATATACGACAACCTAATTTTTATCAATAAACTTTCCGCCATTTTTTTTGCAATTAGAACTCTCTTTATTCCTAAGCAAATTTTCACAAATTTTCGAAAATGAATTCCAGGCAGCAAGTTGAACATTGTTTATTTTTTCTTTAGAGGTTTCGTCTTTGAAAAGTTTTCTTATTTGGGGACTAAACATTTTTTCCTCGTGGATTTTGGCAACGCTCAACTTCGGAAATTTAACCTTGAGATATTTAAAACTTTCACTTTTTTTTATCTAAGGCTTAAACCAACGTTTAATCAACATTAATTTTATATGGAGTGGCGGAAGAATGACAAATTTTGGGTCTATTAATGACTCAAATTTAACATTTAACTTCTCAGTATATGAATAAAGGTATACAAATTCTGTTGTTGTGAGTTTAGGAAGATGCAAAAACTTTCATAAAGAATAATTTTTTTCTTGGAAATCAATAATAAAACTATTTCTCATATGTGTCAAATTTTCTGCCGATCTCTGTATATCAAAAATGCCTATCCAAAGAACGTAACGTGATAGAACGCGGAAATATTCGTTCATATATTTTTAATAATGGGAAAAATACTTTTTTTTTATTACATTGAACTCCATTATTTAATTGAAGTTGGTTCTTATCCGATGAAAATTGTAAGTACAAAGTTTTTTTAATCTCGAACCGGACAGAAAAATGAAGGGAAAACACTCAACGTTTCGTTTTCCTGACGAAGCTATAAATCTATAGCGAAACGTTGAGTGTTTTCTCTTTATATGTCTGTCCGGTTCGAGATTAAAAAAACTTTGTACATTCCATTATTTAAGTCAAAATTTATCGCTGTTTTCTTAATTTACAAAATTGAAGTCGACTTTTGTCCAATGAACTTGTACAGATTGTTACGGTTATTTGGCAACGTCGTCATTATTTTCACTCTTGATAGTGATTCTGTGAAGCCGAATGTATTCTATCTGTTTTTTATTATATGAACCGCATGTTGCTAGCGTCGAGGCCTGCGCCTTCTCTTCGAGTTAATTTTCTAAATTTACGACTGACTAAATTTGAGCACGTGGGACGAGCGTTTTCGCGCTCGAAGCGTACATCACGGCATCTACCTTACTTGAGTAAATCGTCAAGGGTGCTGTTGTGTTTTTGGTTACGTTTGTGTATTTCCTGTTTGTGAGTTAATTTGTCCATGTGGACATCACTCGAACGACGGCATTGCCGGATCCTTAGACCCTTTGAGACAAGTGCACCTTCGGTGCATTCATTGAAAAGTCTGTGCGGTTTTGCACAGGTAAGGTTATTGCGTAATGTATTGAAACCTTAGCCATATCGTAACATTTCGTTCTTTTCTTTCTCTTAGACCCTTTTCCTTTACCCTGAGTTTTTGTTGTTCGTCCTACAGGCTCGTTGATTCTTAGTTAATAACCCTCGCGTATACCTACAGCCAGCAATTGGATAGATTCTTCTTAAATATTTCCTTGGCCCCGTTTGACGACTTCGCCGACATTCTGCGATCAATAGGACTTCATGGTTACGTCGACGACAAACAAGAATTATCCCGTGAGTGGTTTACACTTTATTTTCGAGAAGCGTCATAGTGACCATACACAGGGTGTGCCAAAAATTCGAATACTCCCAACTAACGTTCGGAAAGTTAATTTCAATTGTTACTGAATTAATGTTAGGTTAATCGGGGCTTTCGAATAACTACAATTTAATACTTGTTCATTTGAATTACCATAAATAATTGATTTCAATAATCCAAACATCTTAACTTTGCTTGAATAAATTGCCAGTATTATAATCAGGTTATTGAATTTTTGTGGTCCATTGTTGCACAATAGTAAACGTAAAGATACGTTAGCGAGGCGATCCGTTCGTAGAGATAAGCGTTTTGAATTGACAAGGAATCCCGTTGGACAAGTTATCTCTGGCGCCCGTAAACCTATATCAACGCAGTTCGACCCACGACCCAATTCTTCATTCGAGCTAGGGAATTCCTCGTATAAGTATGCACTTTTCTATTCTACTCTCAATCCGTGTGGAAATTTGCTAGTTGCCAGGTAAGTGCAAAGAGTTTGGTAGCAAGATTAAAAACAATTTTAATTAACAAACCTCATTATTGATCTTGGTGTAGTTCTTCTATTTTGGATTATTGTTGTTAATACTTTATGTTCCACAGTTTCAGAGTCTGGACGAAGCCTGAGCTCTCCAACAAAACGACAAAAAACGTACTGAAGCTTGCAAAAAAAAAAACGTGTACACCTGTTTTTCGTTGTATTAAGTTGGTCTTGAGATTTAGGGGCCTATTCTGTAATATGTCGTTTGTAAGCGATATTGTAAATCGACGACGAGTTTATAACGATTCTCACAACGATATTAGTTAAAATTATATTCTGTAAAAATGTTGTAGAAGAAAAGACCTCGTAAGAACTTTTTGCTAATTTAAAGTCACTTTGAACTTGCTGTTCGCGATTTAGATTGTTTTCTCATTTTAGTTTAAAAAAAAAACGATAAAAATCATGAGAAATCATGGGAAGGGTTGTTGACGGTATACCAGTTCAAGAATTAGGCATTGAACCGACTGCTTACAGACACAAGTATTTCTTTGTGAAATATAGAGATGGAGTGAAACGGTTCCATTAGTAAGCCTTCCTAGTAAATCTTCATTTTCTAAAAATACTGGCCATTTTCCAAGAAAGTGTAATAATAATTTAACAAGTGCACTTAATGCAGTTTTAGATAAAATGGTGCTATCAGTGAAACAACTGCAGTGTTACGCTTCATTTTAGCAGAAATCAATACAAATATTAAAAATCTTGTTAAAATACAAAAGAAAAAACTGTTCCTTAAGCAAATGGTATTACAACTTCAATATTCCGATTATGAATTTGTGTTAAATTCTTAAGAAGAATGTGTTTTTATTGTTTTACTTAGAATACTGGCATATATGAGTATTTGAAAGTGTTTTCAATTGACTGCTCTAGAGCAGTCTCAGAATATTCCCATCATGTAATAATAAAATACGCTGCTTGTATCTGTAATCTGTACATTTGACTGAATATTTCTTCTGAAAGTTTGAATGGATTATTGGCATCCTATAATACAATTTATTAAACTTTTTTCTTCTTGTCGTCTGCAATTATTATGAAAGAGGAAGTGACAATTTCGAAAACAAAACAAAAAAAATATTTATTAGTAATATAATACTGTAGGAATATGGGGCGCGACTTAAAAAAAACAGTCAGTCAGCCGTTGTATTACAAACGTTGTTTCTTTAAAAATAGATTATGTAATGTAATTTGGTATTGCTATGAAATATGAATGTTATAAAAAAGATGTAAGGAGGTCATGAAAAAATAAACAAGAAGTTTGGAAGAAAGATTTTTGAACTTTATATTGAAAAATAATCTCTAGATAAACATTAAAAAAGCCTACAAAACTCTCAATCACAAAATCTTGTAATGATTACCTTTTTTTGCAGCTCATTTAATATCAGTTATAGGGCCTCTGCATTTTTAGCCATTGCTAGAACAGTCGATCTGATCTAAATGTCAAGTATAACGACAATCTCGTACATATAGGCGAGGCGCTCTGTATTCCGTTGCACGTCATTCATTAACGATGACGTCAGACGCATGCTGTGTTGATAAATACTTAAAATGGAAAGGAATTTTTACATTGTATGTTCAGTTTTATAACAAATCTTAAGGTATGTATATTGTATTTTAAGTAAATAAGTATATTTACAACACAGCAAGTGTCTGACGTCATTATTAACTAATGACGTGCAACGGAATGTAACGTGCCTTGCCTATAACGACGGCTCTTCTGCCGTCTTTATTTAACAATAATTTCGCATAAAATTTGGTCGGTTTTAAACGAGTGTCGTTACGTACAGAATATGCAACTGGGTAAATATGTCGAGCAACAACTATTGTCGTTTGTGAACAATGTCGCTGTAACTTACGGTATCCGGTAAATTACTCGAAAGCAATTCCTCGACAACCAATTACTCGAAAGCAAATCCTCGAAAGGTAAATTGCTCGAAAGGCGAGTTCCTCGAAGGAAAATTCCTCGATAGAAAAATTCCTCGAAATAGTCATTGCTCGAAAGGGATATTTATATAAATGATAGAATAGTAAACAACGAAACAATTTAAATGTGTATTTTTATAAAACACAATGCATATATAAATTCATAAGAAAATTAAATTAGAAAATATAAAACAAGATTATTTAAAAAATTAAAAACTAAGATTATGTGCAATACTTCGAATATACTCACATACATTAACATTTTCATTAAAATCATTAACAAGTCTAAACAGTCTTTCTGCACAGTCTCTGTACTTTTTACGTCTAGATGTTGGTTCCACTCCACTTATGTACTGCTCTATTTTAAGTTCATTAACACTTTGCTCTTTTTTAATGGCATTAATAAATTTCCATATACTCGGATGATTTGCCGAAAGTTGTTGTTGGAATCCGTGATGCCATCCTTCTATGGAATTGTTGGTTTTTGGTAATCCTTCTTGCACACTTTCAAAGCAATTCCACATGGTATGCGAAAACCGCGGTTGGCGTCGACGATTTCGTCGATCAGGCCTCCCTATCCACGTGTCTTCAAAATAGTCTACTACTGGTTGCGCTTCGGGCGGGAAAATATCTTCATCGCAGAGTGTGTTAAAAAAATATATGACATGTGCAATTGGGACAAATGCAAGCGCTGGAAGCATTCGCATTTTCAATGCAAAATCTGCACATGTCTCATATCGGTGTTTCAGACCATTTACTTGAATTTGCCTAAAAATGCATTGGCAGAAATGAAAAAAACAGCCACGATGTATGGTTCCAGGAAATTCTTTGTGAATTGCATTAATTATCGCTGGTTCAAAGTCCGTCATTATAGTTAGTGGATTTACAGCAGGTTGCAATTCCTTAATTTTATTCAGTAACTGAATGTACGAGTCTTCGGTTCTGTTGGGCAGCAAACAATTTATTAATGGAATTATGTTATTTGATTTAAGACCGTGTATTGTATATAGTTGGCCAAAAAGTGGTGGAGCAGTTTTAAAAGTGCCATCTGCAAACCAATGTTCGGAATTCCTTAAAATTTTTAAATTTCTTGTTGTTGAGAAAACCACTTGTCGGTCATCCATAGATCCTGAGTCATATAATAAAAACAGTTCCCCATTTTCTGTTCTTGTATATTCTTCTGGAAACACAATATCTCTACGATGAAGAGGAAGAGCTGGTCCAGAATTAGATTTAATTCGCACATTCCGAATCACACGTTTCAAACACTCTACAGAAGGTAATTTTGCTGCAACTGCTGTGCCCAATGAAGTTGATGCACTGGACACAATATAATGCGGCGGATCACGAGTATTCCGTGCATTTTCTCTAATAGTATGTATAACTTTACTTGCTTCCAAATGTGCAGCATCTCCAATGTGATTGTGTTCGGTTCGCTGTGCTGTCACGATATTGTCCTTGGTGGTAACACGAGCTTTACATTGTCTCTTTTTTGAATCCTCGCACTTCCAGTACACTGTATTCCCGGATTGTTTATCTTTGATAAACATAAAGCCACCAATACATAACTTGGGATTGCCTTTTTCACTACTAATGAATTGTAATGCCATTTTGCACGTGCTTGCTGCCAAGATGTTCTTACGAGACTGGAAATATATACAAGATTACTTGAAGTAGGTATATTTAAAAACATGGTAGGTTAAGGGTTTGAAGGGGGAGGTACATTCGTATTTCGTGTAATTTACGTTTCGAGGAACAACCATTAAGAGTATTATATCATTAAACCAAAAACAAAACAAAAACAAATTTCGAGCAATTAGTATTTCGAGTAAATTACCTGTCGAGGATTTACCTTTCGGGGAACTCGCCTTTCGAGCAATTTACCTTTCGAGTAATTGGCTGTCGAGCAATTGATTTCGAGGAATTTACCGGGAACCGTAACTTACAGAATAAGCTCCTTAATTTGTTAGTGTCAAACAATTAAAATTCAGACTAACAGAAAACGAGTAACTTAGAAGTTAGTTGTTAGTGTCAAACAATTAAAATTCAGACTAACAGAAAACGAGTAACTTAGAAGGCGAATAGTAGTTCACAACAGTAGCGAATGATGCACAAATAATATGTGGGAAGGGGAAAAATTTGCAAATAGAAAAGATGGTTGGGGATAGATGTCCAAAAATGTCGATTTACGATTCGGATAATGCCTGTTGTGGCCTTTTTAAATTTCTTCTTCTAAGATTTGCAGCACTGATAGCTGTTCAATTATTTCATTAAAAAAATGTCAAATTGACACTTTGTATTTTCAATTAATTCAAAATGTTAGAATTACAGCAGAAAATATGGAATTGAAAGTTATTTTCAAACCGGTAGAATAGAAAATGGACAGTTAGTTTATTCATATCAATCAGCGTGTACAGAAGTTTCGACAGCAGTTTCCTAATTTTGCTATTACTTATGAACAGCTAGTTAAACATATCCATGCTTGTGTTCTTAAATTTCGTGAAACAGGATCACTTGGTCGCAAAACAGGGGCGGAGCAGCTAAGAAAAGAACTGCAGCCTGTATTGAAGATGTTCGGGATCGAATGGAACATTCTCCCACGAAATCTATTGCGAAACTTTCACAAGAAGTTCAGCTATCAGTGGGAACATGTCACACTATTCTTAAAAAAGACTTAAAACTTTATCCATATAAGATTCAAGCAGTTCACGAACTCAGGCCAGTAGATTTTCACAGAAGAACAGAATATTGTCAGTGGTTTCTTGATAACTTAAACAACGACGACATTCTTGACAAGTGTTTCTTTTCCGATGAGGCCTGGTTTCATCTCTGAGGGTATTTAAATAAACAGAATATGAGAATATGGTCAGCAGAAAATCCCCATGAATTTGTGGAAACTCCATTACATCCATTAAAAATTGGTGTTTGGCTAGCAGTGTCAAGAAGGCGTATCATCGGACCATTATTTTTTAACGTCTCAGTAACTGCTGAAAGATACCGAAATGAGTTATTAGAACCTTTCATTAATCAACTACATGATGATGAACTTACAGAAGGGTTTTTTTCAGCAAGACAATGCTACTGCCCACACAGCTCATCAAACAATGACTTTCCTGCAGCAGTTTTTCGATAATCGGATTGTGAATTTTCCTTCAAGGTCTCCGGATCTCACAATTACGGATTACTTCATTTATCCGCACATGAAAAACACAGTTATTAGAACTACGCGTCACACAATCGAAGAACTTCGTGCGGTCATTACAGATGTGTGTGCTAACATAACCCCCGAACACTTAGCAAACGGGTTTGAAAACATGAAACGCAGAGTACGCTTATGTATTCAAGCTGAAGGAGACCACTTTGAGCATCTACTTTAAACTTTAATGTTGTGTTTTTATTTGATGTTATGATCAATACTGACAGTTAATGACAACTGTTTTCTCTAGAATTGTGTCGCCAACTTCATAAAAAAATCACAGCTTACTTTAATGAGGAATTCAATTGAAGGCACGGTATTATGGAAAGCTGGCTGTGGAAGACCAACTGTGCGCACGACCGAAGTAGTTGATGATGTTAATCAACTTATGACTTAAGAGCCAACCACACTGTCACTGTCACTGAGGCACTTGTAGCAGGAAATTGGTATATTTTGCGGTACTAGTCATAATATATTTAAAAAAAATCTGAAATTGCATCCGTACAAAATGCAATGCTACCATCAGTTATTACCTGCAAATTTTAATCGACTGTTCTATATTGTCAGTGGTTTACACAAAACTTGATGAATAATGAGGATTTATTACATTACACGTAGGTTTACCAGAATGTTTTGATAAAAGTATCATCACCGTGCGGTGTGATTCTGTTATAAATTTTTCAAAATCAAAATTTCCGAGATCTCCAGATTTGACAATTTTGGGTTATTTTCTTTTTCCGTACCTAACAAATGGGATACTTTAGAACCCCAGTGGCTACAATCAACGATCTAAGGGAAAGAATTTCTCAAGAAAGGAATAACATAACACTATTTCTGTTGCAAAATAAAAAGAAACGCGGCCGGATTAGTTATGTTTGCAAGAAAACGGAATCTCTCCCCTTTTAAATTATATTTTATGTTTATAATAACATATTGTTTAGTTCTTGAGGAGTTAAGTAAAATCAAAGTTTAATTTACCACATTTCAGACCTTGTCATGTCACCCGTGTCACTAACCTCAAAAACTACTTGGTGTTCCAGAGCCTACCTTTATCAAAAATTCAAATGGAGATATGGTACAATAATGCCCTTCTGAATTAACAAAAAATCCATTATAAACCGCAAGGGAGGATTCCATGTTTTAATAAATTTTCGTATACTCTTGTCATCAACACG
The DNA here is from genome assembly GCA_036172665.1 of Prosopocoilus inquinatus. Classification (NCBI taxonomy): domain Eukaryota; kingdom Metazoa; phylum Arthropoda; class Insecta; order Coleoptera; family Lucanidae; genus Prosopocoilus; species Prosopocoilus inquinatus. The sequence continues at coordinate 53,583,945 of CM069870.1, forward strand.
TCGAAAATTAAAAATTGAGCTTTGAAGAGTTTTGACAAGTGTTAAAAAAATTATAAGAATAGGACCGCAATCGACAACTGTATTTCAATTAAATTACATTACATTTATGGGCAGTTAGATATTTGAAATGTCGTGATATTTATTGAATAGCTACTCTCTGACTCATATCAGGTAAAATAATAATAATTACAAAATACCCATCTACAAAGCAAAAAATTGGTGAAAACTCGGCTACTTGATTTTGAAGGTGTATGCGATTTTATTGCAAGTGTACAGTTGGGAAAACTGGACAGCGGGACAGTAAACTTTCGTTAGTGTAAACCTTACTTCTAAATTTCGGTAACTATGCTAATTTATCAACCTTCACATTAAGTAAAATGATTAATCATTCCGTTTATAATTAAAAATTATAACGAACAAATAAATCATACTAGTGTAATAGTTAGTTTTTATTTTACTTTCAAAATAAATATGAAATAAAATGAAACAAAATAACAGCATACAGCCTCTCGTTTGAATTATTGAACGCAAATGTCCGGACATTGATTGAATTAAAATTTTCACTTACATTTCCCTTAGAAAGAAGATACATTCTTAAGAACTCAATTTGACAAGTTATTTCTGACGTTCACTGACGGTAATAAATTAATTAGAAGGGTCACAACCGTCACCAAGGAAACTTCACACTATCAAAATAAACGGAAATTTCGTTATAAGACTTGTTCCGCTTTCTATTTCCGCAACTGTACATAATTAACTCGTACATGAGGGTGATTTCCCTTCAGTAGGTGGACATGGGTTCAGGATCTTGTCATTTTCGGCGGTGGAAACTACTTAAAAGATTTATTTTTTTCACTTTTCATTTTATAATAAGCTTATTTAGTTTTCTTCGTAAACTTTGGGGTTTAACAACGGGGATAATTCTTTTCTTTAACCCCAAACGATTAAGCAAAACAATTTTTGGTTGAAGCTCAATTTATGATGTTTCGTCTGCATTTAGTTTACATAATGAACGTTCTTCACGATTTCAGTTAAAATCGTTAACCAAAGAAATTTAGCAAAATGCATTTGATTAAGAAAATGACATTTTAATAGTACGCATTATTGGCGTTTTCTATGGCCATTACAACTCCAGAAGTAGGTTAAAGAAAAAAACTGGAGCAATTTGCAGCGATTGCAACGAACCCATGGCATGATGCACGAACGTACAGAGGAATTTTCAGACTCGACGATATGCTGTAATTAATGGTGCAAATCATGCGTCATTAAGGAAATTAATGTTCTCGAAAGTTTGCGGTTAAAAAAAAGCAGAGCCTAGTTACAGAAAATATAACTGATTATTAGAATAAGACGAAATTAGTAGGTGCGGCAGGCGGGTTATGATGTTTATTTACATAAGAAAGTGGGTAAAAAGGATTTGCATAATTTCTGCTGTCGCAAATTATTTTTCCTGTGTAATTTTAACTTATAACGTAGTATTAGAAATATTTTCAGTTGAAATGTTATTTTTCTTTTTATTTCATCAAGTGCTTATTAATACTGCTTGTAAAAAGGTAATTTGCTAGAATGACGTTTTATTTTCTTTACCTGTTGGAAAAACAAATAAATTTAGATATTCAAATTTGAACAATAACATTTAATAGCTTAGCAACAAACACACCTAAATGAAAGAAAAAAATGAATGCAGCTTGATGTTTCTTACCTTTGTACACCACAAACAATATCATTTGGTCTAAGGACAAGGGCAAACGTGACACAGTAGCACATGAGGATTCCGGCTAAAAGCACGTAGCTCAACTCCCTTCCTGATGCCCTTACAACGGGGGTGTCGTTGTGTCGAATGAACACTCCACACACAAACATCGTTATGAGGATACCCGTGGAGCTAAGGGCCATCGCTCCTATGGCCCATCCGCTGTCGGGGCGAAGATATTCTTCCGGGATGTCGGTGCATCGGACGTGAAGTGGATCTGGAACAGTTCCTTGTCGACAGGTCATGCACTGGGTTTCATCATGAGGGTGGCGAATCTGTAATAATTCAAAAGCATATCAGAAACCGTCCAAAGCAAAGATTTTTTTCTTTCGCCTATATTTACACCAAATTGATGATACTGAATATTTCAAAATAAAACGTTTAGAAAGAAATGTCTTCAGTAAAAGTTAATCAATTTTAGATTATGTTATAATAGCATATTAGCTTTATGGACCGAGACTTGTTTAACAATTAACAAACGCCCATTTTTGGTTGATTTTTCCTGTTCGCTGAATTTGCTTGATAATTATGATAAACTCATTTTCAAGCCAGATCGATCGCGACATTAAACTTCTCAAAATTTCCAAATGGAATTTTGTAAAATAATTTGACTACGAAATTATTTACGCAACCAAATCTGTCAAAATATTTGAACAAGAGCTCGTAATACTACTAAGACTAAGACACGCACGAATAATAAAAGAGATACTTTACCCTATTAATTATAAAAAATATGCCCAACAAATCATATATTTTTGCAGACAGAAAAGAATTTTCTAGTTTATGATGGATGAATTAAAAAATATAACTATGCTACAGCTCGAAAATTTAACTAATGCTGCAATTCTGAGCCCGATCGTAAGCCTGTAAGGAGTTACAGAGCCATTTAAATACATAGACCGTAAATATGTTACGATGGTTACGATAGTGCTCAGAATTGCAACATAAATATCAAAAGACTAGCTACACCACTGAATTGTATTTGAAAAAGTGCCCAAATAATGTTAAAACAGTATTTCAATATCATTAAAAATAAACCAGATACTCCCGATTGATGAAAAGTCGAAAATGAAAATTTTTGCTTATAACTTGGAAACAAAAGAAGGTAGCCAATTTCTGTTTACACCATTGATTTTATTTCTAATAAAAGAGACTTGGCCACCAGTTTTTCCTGACTCTTATAGTTAGAGAGATGTCCATAAGAGACATCGAAATTGATCCACCCTGTGGACGCTAAAAAGTTGGCATCAAATAGGAAAAAGTCTTTATTTTTTTCGAAAAGCGCAATAATTTCTGGTCTGAAAATCAAATATTTCGAGTGAATTTTATTTAGAAAATAGTTTTTCGGAATGATCAAAATCGTGATATTGTTATTTTTCGGAAACGAATTAGATTACAGTGAAATTTCTTTAACTTGGGTCAGTTTTAGCTTATTGGACAATTACCAAGGTCAGAAAATAACTCAGTTTTCTTTAATTTCCGGAAAAACTGATTTCTTCAATTTTTAGAATATTGTCAAAATTTCACATGTCCAAACTCCAGTGAAAACTCCAAAGATTTATAATTGGACAAAATAATAATTATTGCTTCCGATATTTTATTATTTTGCGAAAAGTAATATTTTTACATAATTTCTACGTTTTTGATGCAAGAGAAACATTTTTCATTGATAACTAACATGCATTTAAGCGATTTCTAGAAGCTTTAATCTACCCCTATTAATAACATACTTCCACAAAAAAATATCATTCCTTTTTTTGTAACATTTTTCTTTTCTTGCTTTTTATCTTTTATATTTTTATATTATGCTTCTACGTTTAGGAGTTTTCTGTTTTCTTTAATTGTCAATCGGGTTTCCTCTGTCCAATCCCCTTTTCATCCCCAAGGTCCTGTTAGGGTTTTCAAATTCAGCATCTTCTAGTGTTTTCAGATTCAGTTATCTTCTACTTACTTGTCTTGCAACTCTTGTGGTCGGGTTCCCTAACCATTTCTCCATTTATTTACAGCGCGATCATTTAAAATGCCACCCTGTGTAAAAGTGAGGCCTCTGTCTTTAAAACAAAGACCGATTGCGATTATTACTTTAATATTTAATATTTGGTTATGAATTGCAATGCTAATGCTATTTGGAAACACCTTAAGAGTTTTGGCATTTGCAATAGCAAGAAGGTCGCTATACCAGTAAGTCTTGGCAATGCAAACACAATCAATCAGCATTTTTGGAGTTCCATGTTATCTGATGATATTGATTCTATCCAACTGATAAATTTCTATGTAAACAATCCCATTACGAATGAAAGTTCTGCATTTTCTCCAGTCACAGAAGATGAAATTTGTAAAATTCTCTTAAACTTTTCTCGTAAGGCGTCTGGTTATGACGGTCTTAGTACTGACTTACTACACTTTTGTTGTCCATATCTCTTGCAAATTTTTAAACATATAATTAATTATTGCATTGTCCATAGTGTTTTTCCTATGAGGTGGAAGGAAGCGCGAGTATTACCGTTGCCGAAGAATAACCATCCTGAATCTTTAACGGATGTACGTCCCATTAGTATACTGCCAGGACTCTCTAAAGTCCTTGAAAAGGTAATTGAAAAGCAATTGATAGAATTTCTTACCCTTCATAATTTATTAATTAATTTATTAATCATTACTGATGACCTTGTCACTGCTTTGGATGATAACAGAACATATAAATGCCCACCGTATATTTATAATAAAATTAGATATCGCACGGATGTTCATAATCTTAACATTCGAAATCGGGTACTTCTTTCCATACCGAACCACACCACTGAATTCTTCAAGCGATCCTTTAGTTATCCTATCACAATTATTATGAACAATCTTCCACGAGGCCTCTTAATGTTATCACCTCCAAACTTCAGTAAAAAGTTAAAAACCATGCTTATACGTGACCAAATTTTGTAATGAATTGCAGTTAATCTTAGTTGCAATATAATTCATGTGATTGTCTTTTTTTTTCTCATGTGTTCCATTAAAAAAACATATTTTAGAAAAATTTTGTGCAAATCGTTTTTGATTGCAGTGAGAACCTCGAGCAGCCTCTGGACAGCTGTTTCAGCCCTGCTTGGGGCTTCTTCAGCAGAAACGTAGCTCGACATTCCCACTGCAGACCAAAAACGACTTGCCCAATTTATTCGCAATTGCGATGTAAGAATGATGAACATATAAAATAGCGACATCTTGCTATCGCTTTTTGACCTAACATTGCAGTAGGATAGACAAATTGAAGCGGGATTTGGTCTGCAGTGGGAATGTCGAGCTACGTTTCTGCTGAAGAAGCCCCAAGCAGGGCTGAAACAGCTGTCCAGAGGCTGCTCGAGGTTCTCACTGCAATCAAAAACGATTTGCACAAAATTTTTCTAAAATCTTTCATTATGCTTTGACAGCAAGCATGGCCGCCTTGCATGGGGGACTCATTAGGAGCAAATCCCGCTTCAATTTGTCTATCCTACTGCAATGTTAGGTCAAAAAGCGATAGCAAGATGTCGCTATTTTATATGTTTAAAAAAACATATGTTAGGGTCGCCACATTCCTACGAAACACTCTGTATAAGTAAATAATTTTAGATTGTGCATCTAAACGATATGTATGTTATTGCGCACACAGATTTCAAAAATCTTCAATATTAACGCCACAATCTTCCGCCCACGCACTGTTGGCTCACCCTGTATAGGGTGTTCTATTTGAAAAAATGGAGTTTTTGTTATTTATAATTATTCATATTCAAAAAATTAAAAATAAAAATAAAATGACTCAAATAAATTTAACGCAGAATTTAGAGTAGAATCCAAAAATGAAGTCAAAGTGGGGTGTTTCAATTTAAAAAAAAACATAATTTTAATATTTTTATGATACTTGGACACCCTGTATACAAACGAAAATAATTTTAGAATGTGCAATGGAAGCGCTTCTATTATACAAAAAGGAAAAAGAAATGAGTCGATACCTGGAATAGCAAGAAAGTTATGGAACTTTTACAGAGCTCTAGGACTCTTCTGTATATCTTTTAGGGTGATTAGATTGTTGTTAGTTCTTACATTTTTATGATTTTATTAGGATGATTAGGTTGCTTTTAGATCTTTTCAAGTGCTTTTAAGTTGGTAGCGTACTGAAGATGGGAGCTTCGCTGCCTAAATACGTATCTAAGGATATAAAACTATTGTTGGCACAGATTAAAATCAGTTAAATGTCAGATATGTTTTTGTAACCAGATTGTAGGGATACCAATGATCTTTTAATAGTTGCTCTCAATTTTCAGAGCTGCTATTTTCAAATTTGTGATCGCTTTCTACATGAAATGTCTAATTAAAATGTTCATAATGTTAACGCTATTATTCAGTAAAGTAAATTTCATTTTTCACGTTTTCACTAATTTTGACACCTGTGACGCACACAGTTTAGGTTCGACGTGACTACTGTGTCTGTCTTTCTCCTTGATGACCTGCTTTGATGAATTTTTTCTTCGAATGTGAGGTTATTATTAAAGAGTGATTCACAGTGCAATACAAGAGAATGAGAATGAAGTGCTTAGTTAGAATTTATCGATTAATGTTCGTTCGTTCCGTTCGCCTGAAATTTCAGGAGCTCAATAATTTTTGAAATTCGACTTGCTAATTGACGTTCCCGTTTTAGTTCCATCAGTTAATCCGTATTTATAATGTCGGGAAACTAGATACAACGCTACCCTTTTAATTTAGTCTCCGCTATTTGATATTTGTCAAGCGAATCCACGCCGTCCTGTTTTGTTTATTTTTGGATAAATGGATTTGTGTGCAACCAACCATGATTTATTTATCCTCCATTTCTGGAAACAAATAAATAACTAATTATATTAAATGTTTTGCTATAATATAAAATATGTTCCATTGATGCTTTTTGCTTGAAAAATAAATGAATAAATAATAATGAAACAAATCAAACAGAAATCTGAACAATACCAAGCAAATTTTTATTTACTTTCAACTATTTCAGAATATACCGGGTGTCCCGCGCCATGTGCTCACCCTTCTAGAATCTTTATTTATTAATTGATTAACCTGAATTTTGAAGGCAATAAACTAAACAAAAAATGGAATTTTCCGACATACCGATAGTCGTCATAGGACTTCCGATTTCGCCGGAAGTGATATCAACTTTCTTATTTTAAATGGAACACCCTATATATTTTTACATATTTAAAATTTCCGAATACGTATCAATTGTTAATTTTGGTTTCCATGACAACGAAAAAAAACTTTTTTATTTTTCAATCTAGAAAGCTATGAATCGCATTTTTTCGATCTAATGCGATCAAGTGTTTCGAGAAAATCACTCCTTAGATGGTATTATGATTTTTAACATTTTTACAGTATTTGAAATTTTCATTAGCTCTTAACTCATTTTTTTTTCGATAGAACCTCATATGTTTCTTAGCTTAGTTCAACTGAACATTTTCTTCTGAATACGCTGAGACCAAGTACGTCATATTTTCTTTGAAAATAATTTAAAATAGAGCATGTCTTATTGAAAATTTACACTCCCTTTATTTCAAATGACTTTCAAAGAAAATATGACGTATTTGGTATCAGCGTACTCAGAAAAAAATGTTCTGTTGAAGTAAGCTAAGAAATATATGAGGTTCTATCGAAAAAAATGAGTTAAGAGCTAATGAAAATTTCAAATACTGTAAAAATGTTAAAAATCAAAATACCATCAAAGGAGTAATTTTTTCGAAACACTTGACCGTATTAGATCGAAAAAATGCGATTCATAGCTTTCTAGATTGAGAAATAAAAAAGTTTTTTTTTCGTTGTCATGGAAACCAAAATTAACAATTGATACGTATTCGGACTCGTAATACTCCGTAGATTTTAAATATGTAAAAAATATATAGGGTGTTCCATTTAAAATAAGAAAGTTGATATCACTTCCGGCGAAACCGGAAGTCGTATGACGACTCTCAGTATGCCGGAAAATTCCATTTTTTGTTTAGTTTACCGTCTTCAAAATTCAGCTTAATCTATTAATAAATAAAGATTCTAGAAGGGTGAGCACATGGCGCGGGACACCCGGTATATGTTGATAGAGTTTATTATCACACTGACCTGACCTGACCCTGAGAAAGTAAGACCAAAAGACAAATTAAATCTGAAAGGTAAAGAACAAAATGAAAAGAAAAACAAAAGAAGAAATCATATAAACTTAAAGGGAAAAAAGGAAAAACAAGAAATTTCGGAGAACCAGTACGACAATGTAACCTAAGAAAAGCAAAAATTAAAGGAAATTAGGAACTATTCTGTATCGAGTACGTCAAATTTAAAGGCATGTTGTTATGGGAACAACCAATCATAAAGTTTTATAAAATTTTGTTGCAATATTAGGTCAAACAGCGATCATAGGATGTCGCTGTTTTAGCTATAAAGTTTTATCATTGGCTGTTACCATAGCAATTAGATCATAGGATGTCGCTGGTTTTAGCTATAAAGTTTTATCATTAGTTATTGTTACCATAGCTATAGACCTTTAAATGTAACATACTTGATACAGAATAGACCCTGTTGACATAATAACTGAAAACGAAAACGTAAAACGTAAAAAAAACATAGACATAAGAATTGAAAAGAAATATTTTCAGAAAAGAAAATATTTTCAGTTCATAACAATAAAGAAATGAAAATGTATCACCACATTCTATGGAAATAAAAAAAATATTACTCTTATTATTATTAATAGAAACAAAGAACATGATGCTGACTGCCTGCCAAAAACAGATGAAAAGGCGTTCGAAAAGTAAGAAAACCATGAAAACATTTCTAATGTAACATTTCTAATGCAATTCTTAAAAGTAAAGCAAAGGCTTGTTTTTTATTAATAAAAATACAACAAATGAAAATTGAGGTAAAATCAGAAGAAAAAAACGAAAATTAAGTGACGTCTAGAAAAGAAGAAAGACACGAATAGTATCGAAAACGATAAAACGGTAAAATAAAAATTAAAAAATTGAAAACGAAGGCCTTTGATAGTATAATAGAAAACATATGGAAATCGATCTCAAACTGAAGTAGGTTTTAAGAATTCATCCTCTTCGTTGGTCAACCAAACAATAAGAAGGTGTTTGTGCATAAGTACGTGAAGAAAGAAAAAATAAGTACAAAAAGGAATTGTAGATGAAGAAATTTAGGAATTCAGTGTGAGAAACAAGTGGAAGAAAATTTACATAAGAGAGTTAAAATAACAAAAAATAAATAAACAGATGCAGTAAAAATCAAAGACGAATGCAAACAGCATAAAAATATATGAAGGAAAACGAGAAAAATAAAAATTTCCAAATGACTGTAATGTAATAAAAACAAATAAAAACCGTAAGAAAACTGATACAAATATGACAAGAAAGAAATAAGTGAAACCAAAACTACGGCACAATAGCTAAACGAAGCAAAATAAAAAATAAGATCAAAAACTTGAAATTATGTCGAGTTGTTGATGTCCGAATGTCACATCAATATTACCTGTAATTGTCGATGCTAGGAAAAAGGTGTTGGAATTCAGATTTTTGTTTAATATTTCATGCACAACTGAATCACTACGAGAATTAAAATAGTAAGCTGATGTTTACTGTTTTCTGAATATAATTAATAAAAAGTTGATTTTGTTTCTTACACGAAAAATGTCAATACATTTTTTCTTAAAACCGAATATTGAGTTTTCTGTGACCAAAAACCTTAGTATATAATTCCAAGAGGTTATGGGCCCAGTGCGTGGTAATTTGGTCATAAGTGTTTGAAGCAAAATACAAGAAAATCCGTGCATGATGCATTTCACGAATGTGTTGAGATTTGAAACGCTTAATCGTGAAAATTACGACACTTGGAAAATTCATATGGAAGCTTTACTCATCAAGAATAACGGATGGGATTTTGTGAATGGAACGAGTACGAAACCTGACTTGATCATCAGCGATGAAGCATCCACAAACGCTGTAAAGGCGTGGATAAGGGGTGACAGCAAGGCCAAATCGGACATCGCTCTTTCTATTTGTGCTTCGGAGTTGAAAAACATAAAGGTGTGTGCTACATCACGAGAGGTAGGGCTTAGATTGGAAGCAATCTATCAATCAAAAGGACCAGCTAGAAAGGCAACACTCTTGAAGCAACTGATGTTACAATGTATGGAAGATAACGGCGACATACGCGAACATGTTGGTCATTTCTTTGACACTGTCGACAAGTTAAAAGATATGGAAGTAGATATTAATCCAGATGTGCTAACAATAGCTTTGTTGTACAGTCTACCATCCAGTTATGAGAACTTTAGAATTGCCATATAATCCCGTGACGATTTGCCCATGCCGGAGGCACTGCGGACCAAGATCGTCGAGGAATATGACGCTCATAGGAACGAACGTTCGTCGTCATCAGTTGCCCTATATGTAAATAAAAACCTGGGCAAAAGTTTAAGAACAAAAAGACGGAAAACTCGGGAAATGACAAGACGGAGACGAAAAACAAAAGTCATTTTAATATTCGGTGCAATAAATGCAAAAAGTTCGGGCATAAAGCCGCGCAATGTCGCACGAAAGACGCTAAGCATGAGTTCGCAAACGGCGCTGAAAATGTGACGTTATGCGCTGAAACTTTTCACGTAAAGTCCACGGAACGCGCACAAAAATGGTGTTTGGACAACAGTGTTACCTCACACTTACGTAATGATGTTGCATTCTTTTCGGACATTAACGATTCGAAGCGTGGAATTCTTAGCCTAGCGAGTAGCACAACAACGCAAAGTGTCGATGAAGGTACCGCCAGGTTCACGCCGATCGTGCGAGGTGCAGTAAAAAACGTTTCGCTGAATCGGACCTTAACGTTCTTGATTTGCGAACAAATCTTTTGTCCGTAGGTAGGATTGCCGATCAAGGTTTCGAAATTAAGTTTGGTAGGCATAATGCATTTGTATCGGGCTCAAATGGGAACATAAAGTTAATCGCATATAGGATCGATGGACTTTATTACGCGCGCGAATACGAAGAATGCGTTCGAGTTACCGCATCCGAGTCAGAATTTCCTGAAAAATTCACATGCGCTTCGAGGATCTCATGGTATCGACGTCTCGGACATTTGAATACGTCAGATCTTCGCGAAGCGGAGAGTTGGTACTCAAGAATCTACATTCGAACCCAATGTTGTAGAAGTCGAGTTATATCCTCTGGTACCGATCTCGCCTGAAGATCCAATCCACACCGGCCAAGAACAACTTGAAAATGCGCCTGAAGGATTAGAATAAGCGCACAGGAGAACTCCAGGCAGACCGAGGATCATACGCACCGGTAAACCGGAGCGATCACGGAAACAATACGGGGTGAGTGCGCAATCTGTTGCAGAAATGGTCGAAATAGGGCAAGCGTTCTTATGCGATATACCAGTAAGACAAGCCTTATCGGGTCCCGATTCCGATGATTGGAAAGACCCAATGGTCAGCGAGCTCAGTTCTATCATCAAGAACGACACATGACTATTGATCGATCGTCCTGAGAAAGCTGAACTCATAGGAAGTCGATTCGTATTGCGCAACAAATATGGACCTGACGGCAACTTGGAAAGAAGAAAAGCGAGACTGGTGACGCAGGGATTTAGTTCGCGGCCAGGCATCCATTTCACGGATATCTTCGCACCAGTTGCTCGACTGAGTACCATCAGACTGATGGCTGCATTAGCCGCTCGAAATGGAATGCACATTAGACAATATGATGTCAATACTGCATACCTGAACGCCGATCTCGAAGAGCAAATTATGATACCTCCAAAGCAGCCTGAGTTGCTTCAAATCATCGCTCGCGAGAGTGGTGATGACATCGTACGGTCCAAAGCGAGAAAAGCACTGACAGAGTTGAACGGAGGGAATAAAGTATGCCTACTTAAAAAATCCTTATATGGACTTCGTCAAGCCGGAAGGTAATGGTACGCGAGGCTAAAACAGGTCTTATTGGACTGCGGCGCTACGCCATCCAGTGGAGATCCATACTTATATTATATGGGCCGAGAGGAAGGAATCGTCCTAATAGCGGTATACGTGGACGACATTCTCGTTGCCTCAAGAAACTCAAAATCGATCACGCAACTTGGAAGGAAACTGTCGGACAATTTCGGTTCCGTTGATTATTGCTTGGGCATTAAATTCGATCGTCATGACGACCGAATTACAACGAACCAACGAGGATATATCAATGACTTCTTGCAGCAATTTAATATGACTGATGCAAAACCTGTAAGCACTCCAGCCGATGTCGGTTCGAAACTGATCAAGGAGATGGGTGATCCCGAGGATATGCCGTACCGGGAACTCGTGGATTGTGTAACATACTTGGCATTGGCAACTCGACCGGATATAAGCTTAGCGGCGAGCTTTCTTGGGCAGTTTAATAACTGCTATGGTAAAACTCATTGGAATGCCGCAAGAAGGGTATTGCGATATCTTAAAGGCACCAGGAATCTTGGTTTGACCTATTCAAAGGACTCTACTGCAATCAAAGCTTATGTTGACTCTGACTGGGGAAATTGTCCTGATGATCGACATTCCTACTCAGGATTCATTTTCGTCTTAAGCGGATGTTCCATATCTTGGGATTTACGGAAACAAAGGACGGTCGCCCTGTCCTCGACCGAGGCAAAATATATGGCATTGACTGAAGGAGCCAAGGCAATGGTATATTGGACCTCTACACTTAAAGAATTGTGGTTCAACGATCTGACAGGTGTCGTGGTGTTAAAAGACAATTTTGGTGCCATGAGGCTTGCCGATAATCCGGTTTATCAAGATCGAAGTAAATACATAGATATTCGTTACCACTTTATTCGTGAAGCTAATAATGACGGGCGTCTCCAAATTCGACACATCTCTTCTATTGATAACGTAGCTGATATGCTTACGAAGGGTCTACCGAGATCGAAGTTGAAAAATTGTGTCAACCTATCCGGGATGCATCATATCGGAGATGGATGTTGAACGTAGAACATTCTCGTATTGAGGGGAAGGGTTGGAATTCAGATTTTTGTTTAATATTTTACGCACAACTGAATCACTACGAGAATTAAAATAGCAAGCTGATGTTTACTGTTTTCTGAACATAATTAATAAAAAGTTGATTTTGTTTCTTACACGAAAAATGTGAATATAAAACCGAATATTGAGTTTTCTATGACCAAAAGCCTTAGGATACAGGGTCTCCCAAGTTGAGTGGCCTATTAAAAGTTTTCGAGGAAGGAAATATACAACAAATATGAAACTTAGCAGGCTGCCACGGCGGAAGGTGATCTTTCAGACTAAAATAAATAAATAAATAAATGAAGTTTATTTGATCATTACAAGCGAGAACACAAAAATTCTAAGACTAAAATAATGGCGTAATGATCAAGGAATCCGAATCAGCGTTTCCCATGGGAGAAGCTCCTCTTCCTTCGGATCCCTTTCATTAATAATACTATTAAATAAATATGAAGCTGTAAACTTAAAAGAAAAATGAAATATAATTAAGTGAAGAAACGGAAGTGAAAGAAAGTTATATTAAGTAGGAATTGCAGGAAAAGATAGTAGGACAAAATTAGATAGAGAATTAGAAATGGAAACATAAATGTGAATTAAGGATGATAGACATGCGTATAATGTTGGGCGAACTCATGACTGACTGTTTTGCAGGTAGGTACGCATCAAATGTCTGAAAGTAAATATAGAGACAGATTTAAATTTTTCCGGGAGTTTGTTAAAAAGTTTGACTACATTATAAGTAAAAGATCTCTGGAATATGGCCGTGTGATGCATTGGAGGCGTGAGCAATCCTTTGTTTCTGATGTTAATGTTGTGTACATCTGTTCTATATGAAATTTTATCATATAAATAAGGGGGAGATTTTAATGAGATGATATTATAAAAAATACGGCGGAGTGTAATTCCCTTCTTTGAGACATATTAAGCCATTTTGATTGCGCAAAAGTGTGTGAAATGTGATTCCTCCGACGAATACCATATATGAATCGAAGACATGAATTTTGGACACGTTGAATTCTTCTGAATTTTGTCCAGGCAAGGCCCATGAACAGTGTCGCAATAATTAAATTATGATAGAACAAGAGTATCGCATATTTTTTTACGTAAATTTCGATTGAGACTTTCTTTGCTATTATACAGCATTTTTAATTGACCGAAAGATTTTTGGATTAATTTGTTGACATGCGTTTTAAACCTGAGCTTTGTATCAATGTATAAACCAAGGTTTCTGGCACAATCAGTAATTGCTATTTCTTGGTTATTAATATGTATTTTAATTCTATCTAGAACAGATAGCCGACATTTGTTTCTACCAAACACTAGTACACACAACTTGTGTGGATTCAGCACAAGGCAGTGATTAGTGGAACAGAAGCTTAATTTATTTAAATCTGAATTGATTTGAGCAACACCCCTGACAATATCAACGCTACTGAAAGAATAATATAATTGAGTATCATCGGCGTACATATGGCAGCTAACGTGTTCCAGACAATTAAAAATGAAACTGGTGTAAATGCAGTACAAAAGAGGACCTAGTATGCTCCCCTGTGCTACGCCAGAAATAAGATCTAAAGTGACCGAGACGCAATTATTTAAGGAGACTGTTTGAGTCCTATTTGACAAGTAGTTCTTAAAAAAGTTGATGACAGTACAACTGAATCCAATGTAATGTAACATAGCACAAAGAAGCTTATGATTGATGGTGTTAAAAGCCCTTGAAAAATCTAATAGCACTAAAACTGTTATTTTGTTATCATCTATTGCATGAAGAATATCGTCCAAGATAAGAGAGAGTGCAGTAGTGCAACTAAAACCCTGTCTGAACCCTGATTGAAAGGAAGGCAAAAGATTGTGTGTATTTTTTTATATCACTTCCGGTTATATAGATGTAGAATTTGATTCTCTGTCTCATGATGTAAAAATATACAGGCTGTTCCATTTACGAAAATTGAGTTTTGGGCAGTTAAACATAGTGAGGTTCGACACCATTTTATGACCAGCCTTTTTTTCAGGGATAATTAGGACACTATTTGAAAGCCTGAAGATAGTACTTCAAAACGACATGCAACCTGAATTACTAAATTTAAAAGTGTCATAAATAAATCTCTTCAATGAAAGCTGACCAAAACAATTTTTTAGATAAATCTCCAGATATCTCAAAATCGGTGACATTTAAGTGTAGGGAAGCCTTAACAATTTTTACTTAGACTAATGCATAGAATTTGCAATAAAAAATATAGCATTCCATTTAAAATAAGAAAGTTAGCAGCGACTTCCGGTATAAACGAAAGTGATATAAAAGTGAAAATATTTTAGTCTGAAAGATCACCTTCCGCCGTGGCAGCCTGCTAAGTTTCATATTTCTTGTATATTTCCTTCCTCGAAAACTTTTAATAGGCCACTCAACTTGGGAGACCCTGTATAATTCCAAGAAAAGACAAATGTCATTTCGATTTTCTGAATAAAAACTAAAAATAAAAAAATTGTTATTTTAATTTTACGACGTTCTCATTGCTTTGTTCCTTGCGGGAAATTATTTTAAAAAAAGATTCTCTCGTCGATGTATAATATTATCTCCTGGCGATACAAAAATGTTTTAATAACTAACAGAATTCATGTTTTCTGCAGAGTTGTGAGTTCACGGGACTAAAAAGTAAGTAGGTTCAGCTCAAAGCGTCTTTTTTTCGGATGCGCTTCCCAGTGCACGGACAATTCGGTAAACGAATAGAAGTGATTGGCACTCTCCAATAAATTGTAATTTTATTCTGTTCGTCTGTAATAAACTCATTTAATTGTAAATTAAAACAGTGTGAGTGATTGTAACTGCATTAGTGTCGTGTAGAGGTAAGTGAATTTTGAAATCCACGAGAAGTTATTTGCGTTTGTGTCCTGGATTTTTTCTTGAAATTTTTCCTCGGCTACGTTCTCCGCCGGTAATAAATATGGCAGGGGTCCGTGCTTAAATTTTATTTATTCATATCAGATTTTATTTCTTTGTATCAAAAATTCAGAATTCAAACTGTGTGTGATACCGTCAGCTCTATTTTATAAAATTATTTTTATTTATGTACGGTGTTCGGTAACTGTGGGCCATACCAAAGTTATATATTTTTTTAAACAAATAAATTTGTCTAAACTGAAGAAAAAAATGGCAAGACAGCAATTACTTATTTTTTTTCTTATTTAATATTGACTTTTTGATCGATTCTTTTATTTTGATTTGCTGATAAATTAACGAATACTAATTAATTTAATTAATAAAACTCCTAGTAACTGTTGTCATATTTTCCAGCAAAATCGCAACGTGATTCTAAATGCAACTTTTTTAAAAGTATTTTAATAATATTTTTGTTGCAAATCGTTTTTGATTGCAGTGAAAACCTCGAGCAGCCTCTGTACAGCTGTTTCAGCCCTATTTGGGACTTCTTCAGCGATCGTAAGATGTCACTGTTTTATCTATTCACTATTATTTTAATAATGTTATTGAAATATTTTCCAAACCAACGAGAAATAGGAATTAGTTTAAGAGGAACACATTCAATATACTTTTGACAAAAAAAACATGTTCTTTAATTTATCCAGCTAATAAAAACAGAAAAACCGCACGGAAAGACTAAACAACGCCAATATTGAATAAAAAAAAATTAATTGCTGTCTCGCCTTTTCTTTATTTAGTTTTAATTATTTATTTTTTGCATAATATAAGGTGACCGTATGTCCCGATTTTGGCGGGACAGTGCCGATTCGTAACAATTTGTCCCGCGTCCCGCGGAATTTTAAAAAAAATGTCGCGCTGTTTGGAGAGAATATACTTCTTGCCAGTTTTCAAATTTCTGTTATAGATTCAGTTACAAAATATAAGAAAATAATTATTAACTTGTTAATTATTCGGCTAGTCATACCCCATAAACTATTATTTATTATACGTTAAGTTTTAGTTTTGGATAGTTAGGGTTAATAATTTATCAAATTTAATTTTTTTCTTTTTTGTTATTAATGATGCCAAGATGATTTGATTCTAGAGTGAAGTTCCACATGCTTTTGAAATTTATTATTTCAATTTGTTTTGCAATGTTTTAATGTTCAACAACTAATACCTTGCTCTAATTTCTGTACAAAAACCCTCTCTCCCTCTCTCTCTCTTTCTCTCCCAAAAGTGGTTTGTTTTTTGCCATTTTATTGGTGAGTACTCTTTAAAGGCGAAGTTATTTTGTAGATTGGGTTGGTTTGGGTTATCCTCCCGCCTTGCCAAAATTGATATCTATGGTCACCTTAGATTAATAGGGATTAAAATGACTTTTATAGGTATTTTTTTTTTGATACGCATTGATACGCATTCTCCCAAAACATTATTTTTATTTTTATTTTTCAGTGACTAGTGTACAGTGTTGTGGCTGACGTCGCGTCGGTTCCAGAGGCCAACGTCAAGTAGGTAGAACGGCACGCATCGATAAAACGTAGGGTAAGTAGTACGAATAAACTTTTTTATTTGGCAATTTCGTTTATTCTTGGTCTAATTTCAGTTCCACGTCGAGTTCCTGATAGGATCGCAGCGCGGTGAGTACGTTTTAAACTTGCTTTTGTTTTTATTGTTCGCCAATAATAATCAAGGATGAGAAATCGGCCCACTTGTTTCGCGAGCGATACGAAAATTTAGTGTTCGGACTGTATTAGTACGAACATTCCTTTCCCTCGCACTCAACGGCAATTTAAACATATCGAAGCCGCCCTGGGGGTAAATAGTATAATCGGTGTAAAAAGTGTCCAACACTAAGTGGGCCGAATTCTTTTTCCTGCTGATAATATTTCCTAATGTGGCTAAGTGACAGTGTTAACACTGTGCGGTATTTTTATTTTTACGAATGGGTAATTAATAATAATAATGTAATATAATATAATGGGTTTCGATGCAAGCAAATTTTTTTATGAATAATAAGTTTTTCTCCTAAAACTCATATTAAAAAAAGTTTTCCCTATAGAAAACTCATCGCGTTACACACTGCATGTTAAATCATATTTATTTAAACAGTAAAAATGTGACGTCAGCTCAGAATTATTTTGTTGTTTGTGTCAACTTATTAAATATTTTTATAATCATCTTATTCATTTAATTAAATGAAACATTCTGAAATACACAGCAAAATATTTATTTTTTTTTGTTTCGTGTTAACGTTTTCGACATTAACTTATGTCGCATAATTATTAAAAAAAAGAAAACAGAAAGATTTTCCAAGTGTTTACTAGAATAACAAAAATTTCTAGTGCGTTTGTGTGAGTAGAGATGGTGTTGATATCATAATTAAATGAAACATTCTTGTCACAGCCGACATAATTACTTAACAAAAAAAAAACAAGATTTTCTAAGTACATATTTATTAGTATAACAAAAGTTTGTAGTGCGTTTGTGTGAGTAGAGATGGCGTTAACCGAGCGTTAACATCACCGCCGTCGATTTTTTTTTAAATTAATTTGAGAACGTTGATTAAGTCGATTTTATATTTTTGATCGTGATCAATTGAAAGGCTCTTTACATTTTTAATTAATAAAAACACCCGAACGACGTGCGGTACGTTCAAGGAAACAAAAGAAGGCGATTGAAAACGTCATTGTCAAAAACTTATAAAAAAAAGGCACGCGCATTAACAACTGTGCTTTATTTATTTCTTAGTTTCATTGAGGACCACGACAGGTGGCGCTGATGTTTGCGTACGTGCCTTTTTTTTTAAAAAGATGTAAATTGCGAAGGACACTCACAGGGAAAAAAAATCGGTACAATTTCTTCGTCGAATTTATTTTTTCTTTAGCACGAATACACGAAAGACGAACGAATACAAAGAGGAAGAAGAAAAACAAAAACAAAAGTAATTTTTGTTGTGTCTCTGCGCGCAAAATTGAAACTATTAGTAAATTATTTGTTGATAAATTTGAGTACAGATGGCGCTGGTTGGACAAGCGTGGTTCTGCGACGTCAGCGCTGGGGAAGACATTTACGAATGAAAAAAAAAATTCGTTTAAGACCCTCTTAAACGAATTTCGTTCTTCCTTAAATGGAATGCACGAAAATGTTAAACAGAAACTGTTTTATTTATTTTTTTATGTCAAAGGAGAAAGAGTTAGTGTCGTCGTTAAAATAGAGATTTTGCAAACCAATAATCTATTTTTTAATTAATCAATCAATTCATCAAAACTCGCATTTTAATTACGTATTTGAACCGGAAAACATTGAGGACCTACGAAAAGAATGGAATTTTTTTAAAGCAAATTTCTTTATTTTGCTCATCGTAAAGTAAATGTAAATGTCATTTTATTACCATATTATCACGGCTAACTGAATTGATATGTCATATACGGTCAATCCAATTCGTATAAAAATGTCTTTCAGTAAAGCAAACCTTGGAGCGTGGTGTCAACTAACGCCCTCTCATACTCATTGATTACACCGACACCGACGCTTATTTTGACAAGTTAAATATCAAGACGACTTGACGTTTCTCATCATAACCAAAAATTTCAAGATGACAGTAATTTTGACACTAGTTTTGAATTTGATGGCGCCACTTGACATTTTTTCTGAAAACATTTTTTAATGTTCTTTGGGTTGGCCGTGTAACTCATATCAATTCAGCTGGCCCTGATATTAATTTATTAGTTAATTAAAAAAGTTTTCCCTACCTCATCACTTTACACACTGTATAAAAAGAACAAATTTTTAAACTAAAAATACAAAGTATTATCACAATCTGACAATTGTTTAATTAAAAAAGAAAAATAATTGAACAACTGTAAGTGCTACAAACCTTTGAAAACCAAAAAGAAAACATTGAATTCACGGACCACTTTAATAAGGAATCAAATTGAAAGTGCGATAGTTTAAAAAACATGCACGGGTAGTAACATCCCTACTTGAAACTAATAATTATTTTCGTTCAACATAAAAAGAAAAAATTGGTAATTCTTGCCCTTCTGTCGAATGTCCGTTCATTCTAATTTCCAGTTTTTTTTTTTATTTCAGACCACTGATAAAGCCAGAAGGCGTAAACTTAAAGCTCGACCTCGTTTGCTCATCATATACAGCATTGGCCAAATGGCTTTTAGACAGAGGTGCGCGCGCGCTTCTGGAATTCGTGTCCTAAGCGTTCGTGTCTGCCGGACGGTTTTCGACATACGTGGGCGTGACCAGTAATATTTTTTCTTTATTTTTATAGTGTGTTCCCTGTTGCATGTACTATTCAGGATACGTTCAGTTAGACTTTTGCCAATTCTGTATGCAGGTATTTACACATTACCTATCACATGCTGACGACCGACACAGATTTTTTTAAAATTTTCTTCGCGGATCGACATTATCAACAACAGCTGCATTGAAAGTTATCAACTATAATATAATAATTATTACCAAGACTTCTTTAACTCTGTGATCTTGGTTATAGTGCGTTAATTGATTTCAATGTGATCTTCAAGGAAAAGAATTCGGGCCGCTTAATTGTGAACATTTTTTATGCTGAATGTACTATTTACTCCTGCCACCTTTCCGCAGCCTACCAGACGTATTGAATGGGAAGGGCAGATGTGCAACCATGCAATAAGTGGGCTGCTTTAAAAGTTTCTGGAAACGGTATGAAAAAACGCATATGAAATTTGGTAAACGGTATCATTGTTTTTCGAAGTATTCGCCTTTGACATCAATACACTTTTGCATACGCTCGAACCAATTTCTAAAGCACGTTTTCCACTCTAAAGATGGTACCTCAGAAACCAGTGTCCGGAATGTTTCAACCGCTGCTTCAGCCGACGAAAATCGCTCACCACGCATTTTATTTTTGATATTTGGGAACAAAAAGAAATTATTAGGTGATAAATCAGGTGAATATGGACAAGGAGTTATTAATTCAACATTTTTGCCGTACAAAAACCATCTGTTTGACGGGCTGAGTGAGAGCTGGCGTTGTCATGATGGAGAATAATTCGTCGATTTTGATTGTTTCTTCTTATTTGATCGATGACTTCCGGCAAACAAATTGTAGGATATCAATCAGCATTCGCGGTTTTTCGATCCTCTAAAGCCACGGTTGCTACTTGTCCAGTTAAACCAAAGAAACAAGCAATCATTTGCTTCGCAGCACTGCGTGAACGGACAACTTTTGTTGGTTTTGGTTCATTTTGAAATACCCAAACGGTAGATTGTTGTCTACTTTCTGGCTCGTGCGAATAGATCCACGTTTCGTCATCAGTAACGATGTTATAAACTAAATTTGAACGACCTCCATTGAATTTCTTGATCATTTCTTCGCACCATTTGACACGACCCTGCTTTTGCGCTTCTGTTAAATTGTGTGGGATCCAACGACTGCAAAGCTTTGATTTCATGTCAATGCGTAAGGATGTTTGTATCTCACGGTATGTCACATGTCGATCTCGCTCAAGAATTTCACGCACAGCATCTACATTAGTGGCAACAACAGATGTTGATGGACGACCTTCACGAAATTCGTCACTGAAAGAGGTACGTCCACGCTGGAATTCGGCAAATCAATTATAAACACTGCTCTTTGATGGTGCTTCATCTCCAAAAGCCAAATGAAGCCGATCGAGGCATTGTTTCGGCGTTAGACCACATTTGAAATAGTAAAAAATCATGGCACGAACATTTTCACGCGAGATTTCCATGTTTACACAAAACTACTTTTTCTCAAATGCTATACAAACAAAACTAGTTCACTTGGATAGGAACTGTCAATAGAATTATAGGCGAAAAACGTCAAATTTTTCAAATATGATAGTTGATAAACGCTAACAATTTTAGACCTACTAGATTCCAGAAAATTTTCCAGCGGCCCACGTATCAGCACGCTGTGGGCGAATCTGATACAGTCCGAGTATTAAATTTTCGTACCGTTCGCGGAACAAGTGGCCCGAATTTTTTTCCTTGCTTATATACAAGACGTTGCCTTATTTTGTCCGTGATGTAACTATCACATATAGCCTCTTCAATTCGCTACTGCAGAGCACTCTCAGAGTATTTTTGTACTTTGTTATTTATTTCATCCCCAAATTGTTGTGAAAAGTTAATGTTGTATGAAGCCCATAAAATTTAGACTGGAAGTGGCTGCTGATTGAGCGGTATAAAAAAATTGTAATTATCTGATGCTATTACTTAATTTTATTGCTGTGGACGTCATTGCATTATCAAAAACCTTCCAGTAACAGCACTCTACGACCCTTAATATACGACCTGCAAGCGCGATACCGGTCGATTAAATTACCCCTTACTATGCAAGTGTTTTAGGTGCACCGACATTACCATAATATCAGTAGGACGTCAGTTTCAGCCGCCCCTGTTTTGCATAAGTGATCCGTCAACATACCGGCGCGGCGGCGGCGATGGCCCCGCACTGGAACGATCTTATGGAGTGACTCGGTCATTGAACAGTATCACAAATATTTGCAAATTATAATTATATTCGTTGAGTAATATGTGTTTAATGAATTGCCGTACCTGTTATAAAAACATAAAAACTCAATTGTTAGAGAAAAAAAAATATCTTTTTCCTTAAAAAATTAAAGATAAATAACAAGGATGTGTTAGTGTGTGTGAGTTTAATATGATGCGTGATTGAATCAACATTGTCTTCCGTATTTCTAAGGTGAAAATCAAAAAATTACGTAATCTTTGTTCTAAACGCAAATAATGATATATAGGGTGATTGCCAGAAGTTCCATCTCCATCTTTTTTATTTTTGAACTTGGAAAGAAAAGTTTTATATCAAATTTGTACAGCCCAAATCAAAGATTTTGTAACTCTATTTGTTTTAAAGGTTTCCAGTGGAACAATTAGAAACAATACAGTTTTCACGTAACTTGTTGTGGCAGTTAATTATTGCAGTTATTTAATTAGTTTGAGCATGGCCTACTAGATTTCAGGAGACGAAGTTATTTATCCGTCTAATTTTTTATTTAAAGCAACCGTTTTGACTCTAGTTACCCAAATTAAAGTATATTTGTAACTTGATAGGTACATTTTAAATAGTGTATGTCTGGCAAATATGTCACTTATTTTGAGATAATTTGGTTAACTGTTGCTGGCAAAGTGAAAAAAAAACACGAAATGTAAAATTTCATAAATACTGGGTGTCTCACAACCTACGTAGGAGATTGAAAGGGTAGCCGTGTGTTTTTTTTCTTAATTCGCTTTTGACCAAAACCCAATAATAAGAAAGTTACAGCAACTTAACTTTCTTAATTTCTTCTTTAATTTACACCTGTAGCTTTTTAATTAATAATAATTATATCACAAAATGCAACTTTGTTATTAAATAAACTCTAAATTTATCAAAACCATCGTTCATAAAATGTCCATGTTAATCTGTTTCCTAGTTTTGTTTTTAATTAATAGCCGATGCACAAGGACATGAAAACTCGTTTTTGGGCATTACAAAAAAAAATTGAAATAGCCATAACTTTAACGTGACTACATTTTTTAAAATAGTTGTTTATTGTAAAGCAGTGTTCAATTAACTCATAAATGCCTCAAATTTGATTTTAAAACGTAAAATATTACTACAGGGAGTAACTTTTGCTTGTTAATTAATTTCGCTTTAAACTGTTGTAACGTTTTAGTTATTGCGATCTTACCAAAAATTTATTAAGAAAAAATCTTTAATTTGATCTCCCCTAGCTACCCTTTTAATCTCCTCCATAGATTATGAGACACTCAGTATATGAAAATCGAAAAAAAGTATATATAAATTAATATGTAAACACCTAAAATTAACCGTCAGAAAAACGTTACAAATAAGAGCTAACTAAACAACACGGAAATACGGAAACAAATAGTCCAAAGACCCGAAAAAAGTTCTTATTCTAACGAATAAATATGTACGTAATTCCCTGTTATTTGATACCTAAATATAAATATATAAATCGTCATCGAGGAGTTTATAAATAAGATTAAAATTATTTCTTTACAAGAAGGGGAAATTATGGTCTCCTTTGATCATGTTCAATCCTCATTTCCTAGTGTGCCCATAGCTGAAACACTAACTTATTTGCTATTTTACTACTGACAGTTAATAATGTAGATAAAGAAGGATTGGAGGAATATGTCAGGCTCGCCATCTCTTTGCATGTCTCAGAATTGTTTTCAAATAAATGGTAAGTATTTTGAACAAGTTCAAGGGACCGCAATGGGAAACTGTTTGTCACCGTTTTTGGCCAATTTATTTATGAGTAAATTCGAAAAGGACGTAAGAAATAATTTTCCAAGAATTTGGTTACGGTATGTGGATGACATTTTTGCTTTTTTTGATACGAAAAGGAAGAAAACGGTGCGATTTCTTTTTTAGACACTCGTATAATTAGAAACAGCAAAAATGAATTAGAGATCGACATTTATCGTAAAGACACAAATACGAGCCGGTTTATAATTAATGAATCTCAACATTCTGTACAACATAAACTCGCAAAATTCTTTAATTTGATTTCTCCTAGCTACCCTTTTAATCTCCTCCGTAGGTTATGAGACACCCAGTATACATTTTTTTTAAAACATTTAAAAAGTGAAGTACACGGATTTTATTGTCCGCTATTGAATAACTAAATGACAACTTTAAAACTTCGCGAGTTTGGTTTAGAATGAAGAAAAAGTGTTGCATCTAAGATTTTAATAATTTTTGAAGAATTATGTGTGTTACTGAATAATTCCTCTTGGTGGTGGTATGAACAAAGAAGTCTGAAGATGCAAATGATGAGGAAATAAATATTTTATTTCTAGATTTTTGTAGATCCAATCGTAAAATTTCCACTTTTTCCGTAAATTAAGGTTCGGCGAATAATTATTGTCTTATAGATTCAGTACTACCTTATTGCTTATTGTAACACTGCATTTATATGTATTATTCTTGTCAATAAAAGTAAAATAACCAACTGATTCAAACATTAAATTTAATAAAATTCTAGTATCACAAACTAGGTAATATTATTTTACCTACTATATATGCACAATTATCAAAAACCGTGCAAACTAGACATAAACTGAGATTGATGTTTTGCATACACAAACAAATTAAACTCGAAGTTGCAGAAAGTAGCAGCTAATTTATAAATCAAAATTATCCTGAGAGAGTATATTTTTAGAGGATATCATTAGCACAGCCTTCTGCGAGGCTTTTAAGTAATAAAAGACTTTTTAACTAAATGAACAGACCAAATGAAACAAGTCAATTCAGTACCAGTAAAAACTTAACTTATAGTATTCGAAGTCAATTATCGATTTAATTGAATACACTAATATCTAATAAAGAACATATAACTTAGAAAGTGCACATATTTATATTTAACTTTAATAGAAAATTTAAATTTAAATTATAATTTTGAATTTTCGGTAAATGTCCGACTTATTACATAGAGTCATACATCATACTGTGCCCCGCGGCGCTTTATTTTGAGCCGGAATTTTAAGCGTCAACTTGCCGGAAGACAATTTGCGGAATTATGCAAGATGATGCTTAAATGTCGGCACGTTTATTGACCCAATAACCAACCAGGCGGACAATCATAACGCTCTGAAAATCTCCTAAATTGCCGTAATTAATTAACGGTCGTGATTAATATGGCCAGCCGACGGGTCAGAATCAAGAGAAATTAATGAAAACGTCAAATAACGTATCAGTTCACTTCTGAAATTGAAACACGTACTGGTCAAGGTGAATTATCACTTTGGTTTAATAATCGGATAAACGATTTGTATTAGCCCATGTGTTGTTATACCGGGTTTCCCGCGTTATGTTCTCACCCTTTTAGAATCTTTATTTGTTAATGGATTGCATGCAAAAATCAATTTTTCAACAAACACTAAGTACTGTAGGACTTCCAGTTTCGCCGGAAGTGATAACAACTTTTTTATTTTAAATTCTTACATAATTGAAATCTACAGATCATTGTGAGTCTGAATACATATCATGTGGAAATTTTGGTTTCCATGACAACGAAAAAAAAAACTTTTTGTTTTTCAATCTAGAAAGCCTTGAATCGTGTCTTTTCGTTCTAATGCATTCAAGTAAGTCGACAAAATCACTCCATAAATAAATAAATACAGAGTGGGCCAATAGTGCGTATTTGGTAGATAGCGCCTATATTAGTGCAGATTTTTAAAATCTGTTTTCGCTATTACTTACCGGTGGTATAGATGCATGATTTAAAATTAATTACAATTATAGAGGGTGTTCCGTGTGGCTGTGCCAGACCAAAGTTATGTTCTTTTAAATGGAACATACTGTATTATGATTTATTTCTATTCGTCTATAAGAGTAGATAAATTTATTATAAAGATATTATGTACCTAAAACTAATAATAATAATAATAATAATAATAATAATAGTTTTTGAGATATTGACATTTCAATGTAAGAAATGGTATTATTTGATGTTTTACAGATTAGATGTTTATTAAAATTCGGCATTTAAATTTTACAGTAATATTTCATAACCTCTATGGAACAGAAAAAAATTTCCATCTCGAACATATTCCTATTATTTTACACAGGGTGATTCATAACTCCGATGTTTATTTTACTCGGTTAGTTTAAATGGAATTTATCAGAGGCATTAATAAAAACAAAATAGAAACTAATGAATTTCTTATGCATGCATACACAAGTTCAAAATAATGAATTGCGTGTTATACATTTGTTTCTGCAGAAAGCCATACACAAAAACCTTTTAAAGTTTTGTTTCAAGGGAAAGTTTAGTGTTTCCTTCTACTCTGCGAGGGTTTATTGCTATTGTGAGCACCAGTACCCATCAATCAATTTACATCTGAATCTTCAACGCTTTATATCTTAAAAACTATGCATACTAGACCCTTTATGCATAGAGACTTTTTGTTTTACTTTTTCGTGTACGACCTGTGACTAACGGGTCGGACACTTATTTTGAATCACCCAGTATGGATTGTTTGTTTCTGATATGTTATTTTTCTTTTTGAGTGAGTAGTGCTTCTAATATGTTTATTTTCATATGTATATGTTTCTATGTAGATTTTAAGCACATATTCGATAAACTTAATTCTAACTGAACTATCGTTGGTTAAAAAATTTAAAAATTCACATATTGGAGATGGCGCCAGGCCCCTGAAAGCGCGAGGCCCTGGGCGGTTGCCCGATTCACCCGTCCCTAAGGCCGCCAGCGAATAGATGTTTAAAAGAATTTCAAACTGGTTTTAAAATATACATTCTCAAGCGAAAAGCTGGAGCGATGGAAACGATTTACACAAATCATCGTCCTTAAGTTAAGTGACCATTAAGCCGATAATAACCAACTCCCGGAAAAATATATTTTTATGTCGCGCTCCGCCTATTATCCATATTCGACATGCGACTCGTAATGTCACTGCCTATACCAGCGTTTCTCAAACTTTTAGGTTTCGCGACCCCTTTATGAGCTGTGTTTTGATTCGCCTCCTCACTGCTGTAAAATCTTGAACGTGAACAGTGATGTTAAACGATTATCAAATGCTTTCATAGCATCCCTTTAAATATTTGAGACTCGTCGTTACATTTCATAACACATTTGTTTTAATGCATTGACACTTTTTTTTCTAAAACTGGACATGGGAATATTTACATTGTACTTCAAAATAAAAAAAAAAAAACTTACTGTATACGTACAGTTGCGAGGTTTAAATTTTGGTCGTCACTGTCAATCAAAACGTCAGATTTATTTCCTGGAATTAGAAATTTTCATTTGTTTTACTACAAAAGTGTCAAAATAAATTAAATATTTAAGAGACTTTTACTAGCATTCAACATAAGACACAAATCTCGATAATTTCAATAAAATGCAAGTTCTGTGCCACCCTTCGACAATTAATAACGACCAAAATTTATTGCTCGCGACTGTATGTATATGCAATCTCTTGTAAAAAGTAAAATGATAAATTAGTTAGGGAAACGCTGGCCTATACTTTCGTCAAAAATTATTTTGATTAAGGGCAGTCATGGATTTTAAAATTATTGTCAGAGGTTCGTGCATCATTGATTTTTGATTGTGAAAATTTGTTAAGCAGTTCTGAAAAAGTTTACTTTCTGTTATTTCTTTAGTTTCTTGGTTTAACTTGCTGTTAAAACAGTAGGCTCCCAATTATCCGACTTAATGTGGCCTGCACCTACATATGCCGGATGATCGACAAAGTCGAATAGTAGGAGTTTTTTTTTTTTAATTTTAACTATAAATAAAATATGTATATAGAACATTAACCCTTATTCTCATCTCGTGATTTAAGTCATCTCTAAAGTTGTTGTTAACATAAACAAAAAACGATACAGCCTTAGGCCGGTTTCACGAGCAAGACAATGACGAATGAACGTTCCATGATAGTGCTGTAAAAGTAACGAAAAAGTTTGTACCCGCATGTATTCGTTACTTTAGATTTCGGTACTCGTTACAAAGTATTCGTTAGTCGTTACTTTTGTTAGTATAGTACAATTAAATAATCATATAACGTGCATCATTATAATTTTCAACTTAAAGTCGTAATCTCTAATAAGATTACTTTTACAATATTTTTTTTCATTAAAAAATATACAAAATACAATTACTACTTACCAAAAATGCGTACATAAGCCGTGGACGGTACGTACGGGTATAAACAGTTGATAAACAATCTCTTAAAAACGTAAACAACTTAAAACTGAAATTACCAAATTAATAACTGATCGGAAATTGGCACTTTTTCGTTTCTAAACGTGAACGAAATCGTACGCTATGGTTATATGAGTAACTAAATGTTTTAACAAGTAACGAATCGGTACTTCGAGTCTCATGTTACACCCGTTACTCAGTAAATGAATACATACGGTTTGCAACAGCACTATTCCATGAGAAATAGAAGTGTCACTTTCTTACACATTAAATTGACATAAGGTTATGTCGTCTCTTGTCTATTTTAATCATAATTTACGTTAAAGACGACTTTAATCATAAGATGAGCCCAATGTTAAGAAGATTTTAATTATTTATTAAATAAAATTAAAATTAGATAACAAAAACGCAATTTTTACTTCTAGGAATTATCCGGGTCGGATAACGCGGCGTTCTTTAGTGGTCGGTGGTACGTTTGATTAATAAGATTGGTTAAAGCGAAGGGCGGGTAGTCGAGAATATGATGAATTGAGAGTCTACTGTACTTAAATAATTTTTGATGTCTCGGTACAAAATAAAATAATGCACGTCGGTGGTTTAGTTTTTATAAAAAAAAGATTGTCGAATTAATTATAATAATAATCATATTTATTAAGCACAATAGTACAGCCGAAATAAGAAACAAGAAAGCGCGACGACTACTATTTTAATTTGCTTCACAGTCATAGTCAGCTGAAGCGGTCCCGATTTATGCGAGTCTTCTTAAATAAAAAATATCTGAAACCTGGTCCTGATAATAACTAATAACGAGTAAAAAAATGTGTCACAATCCACTTCCATTGTTTATTACTTCTAACTAGGTAAATAAAATTTTACATTCCGTTAATTAAATGGTAAATTGTAACGAGTCGAATCTTAATATTTAATTTTTGCTATCGGAAGACTTTTACTGCTGATTAAAAGATTAAAATACTGCTAAATTGATTGCAGTATTGTGTGGGCGATAATGAATTACATATTCAACGTTGTTTTGTTTCAAGAAATTAAATCCCCGTCTGCTGATTGGATTACGATGCCATGATGATAAATTAATTTTCATTCAGTCACCGTGAAGGAGCCTGTGGAGTATTATTTTTTTTATTTTGCATGAGAAGTAGATTTCCGGTGGGAACACTCTTCTGCGTTAAGACTCTCAAGCGTAGCTTATTCAATTGATCCAGGAAATGAGTTTCGGAAACAAAAATCAAATTTTAAAGTGATTTGTTACAACTCTTTAATATGATATTTAATTAATTAAGAATCGTCCAGAACGTTTTTGTTTGTCAGTTGTAACGATTTTGTTTGTCAGTTATAACTATGGATAGGATTGGAATAAGTACACGCCATCGTTTCAATAGCGCCGTAAATATGCACCGAACAGGCACATTGTATAATGGGACGGTGAAAATAATTTACGGAGTTCTTACGATATGATGGAATGTGGTGATATATTCCGGAGGTTGAGGTACAACTGGTCAATTAATTACTCTGAAAATCTTTACACATCGAAACAAGAAGAGTTGATTGCATTAGTATTTTTTTATTGCGTAACACCATTATTGTAGCGGCGTTAATTGTCTCCGCAGCCCTCGCGTTTGTTTACACTCTAGTCTAATATCTTATATTGCCCGCTTCAATAGAATTTGAACCGCGCAAAATATATTTCCTCGATCCATAGTTATAACTAACTTCATACAGCTGTCGACTACCCACGTGTGCGTTTTCATTTTTCTGTATTGCGTTTGATAATGTCGTGTAAATAATAAAATTTTATGCAGATTTACAGCTCAATTTTTTTAAAATTTTTAACTTATATTTTGATGTGAGATTCATTTATTTTGTGCGACTGGTGTCGGCCAGATTTTTTTTAAATGTATTATACATGTGACTCTACATGAGAAAGCTTCTGATAGTATCGTATTATCTATCTATTATCTATCGTATTTGCTATCAGTTTGAATTGAAAAAGCTATAACGAGTATTAGAAGTTGCTAAAATTAATAACAATCAATAGATAGCACAGAAATTATACTTCTTTTTACGCACCCTGTATAGTAATAATAATTCAGCAATAATGAAACGGTTTCGGCTTGCGGTTGAAATAATTTATAAAACAAACAATAAATATGAATATAAAAATGTTCTGCCAAGTTTTAGAACTTAATTCTTTTTTATTAAATTTCAGGACTTCGTGTATCATTAAAAAAAGTACTTTCTTGTAGACTTCAGTTACTGCAAACCAAGCGCACTAAAGAATTACACCAGACACGAATTATTAATTAACTGATTAACTGATAAAATAAAATTAGATAATTGTTAACTAATTGATTACTTTAAGTTCGTTTTACACTATCCTATTTTTTGTAGAGGTGTGCCTCATCTTAATTAATTTAATTTCACATTAAATTGTAATTACTACAAGATGGAATTATATATTTTGTTCGAGTTTATTTCGAACGAGGCGGCAAAGAGAGTGTGTGTATTCACACGTCGCTGCAGTCTTACACGTTTGCCGCCACGTTTGTATTTAATCGAACAAAATATATAATTCCGTTCCCTAGTAATTACTTAAACTTATTAAAATCATTAACTTTTCAATAACTTAGAATTTTGCCTCGCAGTTTACTGCACCCATTTATCACTATAATTTTTTCTCCAACGCGTATAAATAATATTCAAAACCATGTTTGTATTTTCTTTGTATTGTATCGCACGAATAAATTTTCTCTTAAAAAGTCAGTTTAAGTTTTACCTTTATAAAACCGACAACAAAGGATGATGTATCACACCCTCCTTATACCAACCTGATACTGGGTGCAATTGAAACAATGCCAACAGCAACTTTCACCCTCCACATATTTCTTTGCCTGACCCAGATCGCAGGGGAGACTACAGACCGATTCCGGCGGCTTCGGATGTCCGAGCTTGAACTGAATCTCTGAAAACGAGAAATTTAATTTTCACCTGCATTTATTACACGCCAGCAAAAGGAAAAGGTAACACAAAATACTAATTTTCTTCTTTCAAAAAACGAGTGAAACGTTGTTGATGGGGAAAAACGTATCCGACGTCGTCGGTTAGTCGGGAAAATTACTCGTATTTGCGCAGGAGGGTTTTTAAAAATAATATAAAACAAATGAAATCGGTTTCCGTCGGCTGAAAAATAAAAGAGTGGTGGCGGTGTTTGCTGTGAAACGAAGAGTAAATTAAACCACGTGTTTATGAAATGTGGTGGTTTTAGTCTGTAGCACGAACAACAGAAAAGTTAGGAAAAACAGATTGTTAGCTGTGCAAAGTAAACATTTTTAATTGTCGCTTATGTATTATTTTTGTTTTGTAAATTTTTGCAACTTTAAAATCCCACTAGATTATAAAAATATCAAATGTACCTCAGCGGTTGTGAAACAGAAAATCAGGCCATTACAATTGAAATCTTTTATTGTACATATTTATTTAAAACATGTCTTACTAATGAATAACGTGGAAAATGACGTGGGAACTAGATTATTACCCCTATGCGGAATTTCTTAATTGAAATTAATCTCCGCCCACAATAATTTTATATCCGTAGGTACGTATTTCGGGAGCAAAGCTGCCATCTTCATTACGCTACCAACTTAAAAGCACTTCAAAAGATCTAAAAACAAACTAATCATCCTAATAAAATCATAAAAATGAAAAAACTAGCAAAAATCTAATCATCCTAAAAGATATACGGGCTGTTTCAAATTGGGTGTGCACTGAAGGCATCTTCTAAACCGTAAGAGATACAAATTCGGTTAAATGGAAGAGAAGTTGCACGAATCAATGCCTAATTCGTATCCATCGAGAGAATGATTTTTTTCTCATTTCTTCTTGAGTTATTAATAAAAATGTGAAAAAATCGATTTTCTTTTTCTCTCTGTATCTCTTTTATTATACATAATTTTGAAATTCTGATTTAACTTTCTACAGGCACTTTTTGATTCTGCTTCGAATAAGAGTAATAGAATTGAAGTCAAACGTTTCGTCTTCCCACGACCATCATCAGTTTCGATTTTTTAAATACAACTTATGTCTTTTTATTATTCTATTCGATAGCACTTTTCTCCTGATTACAATGATATATCACACTTAATAGTTGATATTAATCTGAAGCTTAAATAATACAGATTTTTATGTGAAAATTTTATTTAATACATAATTTCAAATTTTTAGTTCATTTTCTTAGCTATAGAGTAAATTATAATAAACTATTTAAAGTTTTTCTGTATCGTTATTTTAATAATGCACTGCACTTACGAAAATGAATTTTTACCGAGAAATATCTAGTGGTTCTAATATAACTTGCTAGATCAATATCTCAGCTTTAGTATAGGAATGAAAAAGCCTAGTTTTTAATTTTGACTCGCACTGTTGGATTAAAAGAAAAAGTGAATACTAATTATACTAAAAGTATTTAGATATTACTGAATAGTGCCTTCTACAAATACATTGGCAGCTAAAACGAATATTTTTGTAATAAATTTGAAAGACACTTTCTGTAACAATGTATTTTTTTTAATTTCTTTAGCACTCAGTGGCTCTCAAGACTTGACTATCTTTATTTTTTTTTAAATATGGTTAAGTTCACTCGTTTTAACCAGTTGAGACACGTTATATCGGAACCACCATCCATAATTTAAACAGGATGAAGTAGGCTTTATATTTTGGACCTTGAAACAGTGACTAGCATTAAGATAAATAATAAGGAGGAACTACGAAGGCGAATATTAGATTCTTACAGAAATGTTTCGCGAATTCATGTTTGAGACGCTAGACAACACATCGGATTAAGAACGAATCTGTGTCTTGAAAGCAGTGGAGGTCATTTCGAGGATTTACTTTAATTTATTTATTTCACTTTATTTATTTCACAGAGTCATGTTCTTCGCCTATAATTTTTATTCAACTTATTTATTCTGTTCTTGTAATTTAATGTGTTTATACTGATGTTTATTTGGTTTGTGTTAACCACCTCATATCATTTAGTCAATATTTATTGACTTTTCCTCTTCCGACAACTGAATGTTGTTGCTAATACTTAACAAATAAAAAAAGAGGTTAGGAATAAATTTACTTATTAAGAAAAACATGACGAAACGATATCAGTTTTTTTGTCATATTCCAACTTTACTTGAAAAAAAGGTATTATGTATTATACTCACTGAAATCAAAAGAAAAAATGCTTTCGACTAGAATAATAAAAAGATAAGAAAAGGAACAAAAATTTGAAATTATGTATTAAATAAAATTTTCACATAAAAGTATTATTTAAGCTTCAGATTAATATCAACTATTAAGTGTGATATATCATTGTAATCAGGAGAAAAAATGCTATCGAATAGAACAATAAAAAGATATAAGTTAAAAAAAATCGAAACTGATGATGGTCGTGGGAAGACGAAACGTTTGACTTCAATTCTATTACTCTTATTCGAAGCAGAATCAAAAAGTGCCTGTAGAAAGTTAAATCAGAATTTCAAAATTATGTATAATAAAAGAGATACAGAGAGAAAAAGAAAATCGATTTTTTCACATTTTTATTAATAACTCAAGAAGAAATGAGAAAAAAATCATTCTCTCAATGGATACGAATTAAGCATTGATTCGTGCAACTTTTCTTCTATTTAACCGAATTTGTATCTCTTACGGTTTAGGAGATCCCTTCGGTGCACACCCAATTTAAAACAGCCGGTATATGTCTAAATATGAGTAAATATAAATTAATATGTAAATATCTGAAATTAACCGTTAGAAAAACCTTAAAACAAATAAGAGCGAACCAAACAACACGGACATACGGAAATAAATAGTAATAATAGTAAATAAAGACCCGAAAAAAGTTCTTATTCTTTGGAAACTGTGAAAAACTTTTATTTTCGTAAATAGCGCCCTCTAGCTTTTTAAAGCAAATAATTCAACTGTTTTCTACGCCCTTATTAACGGTGATACGATAATAAGCCTAAAGTCAAAGTTGTGTAGAATTAATTCAGCTTTCTAATGGCGCTAGTAAAGCTGCACCTTATTCTGAGACTTTTGCTAGTAAAATTAATTTTTATTGTTGAGCCTATTGATTGCACCCTCTTGCGGCCAACTCAGATACTAAAAATATTTTCTTTGAATTTCTCTTGGTCACTTCTACTATAATTTTTTTTCTCCTATGATTTTATTAGCATGATTAGGTTGTTTTTAGATCTTTTAAGTACTTTTAAGTTGGTAGTGTACTGAAGACGGCAGCTTAGTTGCCGAAATACGTGTCTACGGATATAAAATTATTGTGGGCGGAGATTAATTTGAATTATTTCTTAAACCACAGTCTCCTTTACTATTTTAGTGCTTTTCTCGGAATTTCTTACTTTTAACCTGTTGTTTGACGTTGTTTGGACTTATGTTCCCACATTGGAAATATTGCTTGAAACTGACGTTATAAAGGGCCGAAACCCGGTTGTGTTGAAATAAGTATGAATCAGATAGATACAGCTTGTTTATTCTATCGTTAAAAAGTAAAATCTGCTACAGCATGGAGAACTTCGCCCATTTATACATAATATGCCGTTATCTATGATTTCAATATGTTTATCTCTATGATGTAACGTTTCATATTTTAGATAACGTGGCGTTATTATAGCGGCGTGCTATGCATAATATGAAATGTTGTAACAGCCGAGTGAATTTGAATGTGAAATTATCTATTGTGACACTACGTTATGTATAACATGAAATGATACAGCATACAGGTGAATAATAATCGACCCTCATCATAGAAGTTTATATACTGCCAGCGAATTATTTATTGTTTTTTTTATCAGTGGTCGTTGCTCAACGAGGTCCTAAGTCATAGACTTGTCAGGGCCTCAGGGGCGGGAGTGTATTGTTACGAATTTGGGGGTTCACAAATTATAGTCGTTATATTTTAGAACACTTTCATTACAAGCTGTCGCTTTACACAATTAACAACACAATAGTAATGAGCTTGTCTATCAACTTGTCACACTTTTACAAAATGTACTTTCTATTTATTCGAGGTATGAACCCTTCGCTTGCCAATTACTGACTAAACTCCTGGGGGACCGTTACGTCTTTTATAGCAGAGTCCTCTTTTGCTCGAACTCACTAGAATGAACGCGAAGCTTCGGTAACGTTCTCTGACGCAAGGTGGCCTGACTTATGCTAAAAATAGATCTGTTTGCGCGTCACAGCTGTAACACTGCTCCTCTCTTAGTTCTGTTCGTCCCGAACAGAGTACGGAGCCAAACGGTCGATATGGATCACTTTCATCTTCCCACGGGGTAGCTTTTGTATCCTATAGACCACATAATTGATCCTCTTAATTATTTGATAGCGTCCTACCCAAGGCGCCTGTAGTTTGGGGCACAGTCCACGAGTCCTTCTAGGGTTGTATAGCCACACCTAGCCACAGTCCCGTTGGTTCTTCGAAACAACTTTAGCCAAATGTCTCTCCAAGGTCCTATTTAAACGCTCCACCATTCCATCTGACTGTGGGTGCAAGGGAGTTGTTCGCGTTTTGAAAATGCCTAGTAACCTGGTCAATTCCTGGAAAATGCGTCCTTCAAAGTTCCTGCCTTCGTCGGAATGGATCTCCATGGTACTTCAAATCTTGTTATCTAATTATCTATCAAGGCATTCACAACAGTTATTGACTCTTCATTTAGCAAAGCATAACCTTCTGGCCATTTGCTAAAATAATCAGGTACTAGCATAATTTATTTATTTCCACGGGTGGTTTCTGGAAATGGCTCGGCTATGTCAACGGCAATCCTCTCGAATGGAGCACCAACGTTGTAAGGGTGTAGTTTTCCGCGAGTCTTTTTCGCGGGTCCGGATACTGTAGCACACGTAGTACACCCGGCACACCAATTTTCCATATCAGTTCTACATTTCGCCCAGTAGAACCTTTCTCGTACTTTCGACAATGTTTTGTTGATGCCCAAATGTCCACCGGACGTACTGTCATGAATCTCTTCCAGGACCTCAACTACCCTTACCCTTGGAAGCACGAGTTGATCCTTCATCTCACTTCCATCAGGTTTTTCCCATTTTCTCATTAGCAACCCATTTTTCAATTCCAGAGAATCCCATTGTGCCCAATAAGTTTTAAACACTGGATTCTTCCCCGATATCTCTGCCCAGGTGAGACGTTGCTGTTTTTCCATTAATTCAATTATAGTTCTTATTTCAGGATCCTCTCGCTGTTCCCTCTTAATGGTCTCGGTTTGCCGCCTGTCTACTACGACACCAGTTCTTCTGGTGGGAATTATCCCTCCTTTATTTTCTGCTTTTGAGCAGTGCTGACAATCCTCTGGGCAAGGTCTCCCGGAGAGTGCGTCCGCATTGTTATGGACACGACCTGGACGATGTTCGATTGTAAAATCATACTCCTATAATCTTTCTTTCCATCTGGCAAGCTGTTCTTCTATGTTCTTAAACTGAAACAACTACTTCAATGCTGCATGATCTGTTCGAAGATTTCGATGAACTATTAATTTTTTATATTTTTCTTCGATTGTCTTCGATTGTCAGTTTCAATTCACTTTCAAGACGCCAATGGATGAATTAACCTGAGTTTTTTAAAATGGTTACAGAAAAAAGTCGAAGATAGTCGCATCACAAAAGTGAGGGGACGTGGGATTACCTACTAAATGTTCTTGTCAATAAAGTCTTATTTGCCTAAAAAGTACTTGTATTTGCTATTGTGCCGTGCTGCTAAAGGAAAATATCAGCTTCTTATCTTGAATTTTTTTGAAAAAGACTGTAATTATTGTTTCAGTACCTCATCGCAGTTGTAAATTGCTGATCTACGACTCCCAATACTCTTTCTGTAGACGAAGGGAAGTTCACTTTTACCATAAGGAATTTCGTTAAAGTTAAACCAGGTTTCGACCTTAGAGTTAAATTAAACCTTTCACCGTTGAGATGATCCAAAACCCAACATTTTTTTGATAATCTCTTTCTAAGAGTTCCCGGATGAAAATAAATCGGTAAATGCAAACTCTCAATTGAGGAGCCTCGAATAAAAGAGGTATAAGTACATTTTTCAACAAATCTGTTTTCTACGCATTTTTGACTACCTGAAGTTAATATCTGTTTGGCATAAAAAAGATTCAAGCAATTTACGGCTTTTGACGCGAGCTATTAGTGATTGAAAATACTATTTCTTCGCGACTTCCTAATACTCACTTTAACTTTAGATGCAAATATCTCGATACACGAATAATTGCCCTTATACCCCTTGCCCCTCAATTATGTCTTAACTTTTTATACTAGGGTACTAGAATTAGAGCCTTGTGAATTCTCTCCCAGAGAGATGAATTTCCATGTTAATGGTTATAGGAGGTTTGGAATAAAAAAATAAGAATGGTGTAAAAAAGGGCGCAACTGGGGGGTTAAAGTTAAAATCTCGAACGACCGCGATCAGTTGTTGTGGCGTGCGATGGTTAACTACCCTCACACTGCAATTCTATTTAAGCATACGGACGGGGTTGAAAAGGTGAGTGAAAAATCTAATCTGTTTCCTAAATCTCAGTTAATTAAGTTAGAAAACCAAATAACCTACTTTTCACCCTTTCTGTCCCCAATCCTTTTAGCATCCCGTGAATAGACTAAGACACGATTTGTTTGCTTGTAACCTGGTTTTTGAAATAAGAACAGAAAACGCATTGTAAATTTTCAGAATTGTCGAATTCGTCCTTCTTTATTATAATAAATAAATAAAATAAAAATCCGAATTTTTAAATAGTACTTCTGTAAAATATTTAGATGTAAGAGAAAATTTCATATAACAAGTAGGTTACAGCTAAATTTATTTTTATTAAAAATGGTTTATTATTGTGTTATAGATAATTTTGGAATTTAAAAAAATTAAAAATAAACGTAACAGATTGCGATAAAAAGACGAAATGGGATGAATAAATCTGTACACTTTTAAAGTCCTTGTTAGCTTCAAATTTTTTAAGCTGCGACAATTTTATATTACTGAACTCATCGACGTAGATCTGCACATTTCTTCGTACACTATATTTAAATAAAACTAGAAAAATTGACTGATATTTACAGTTGTGTACGGCTGTTGAGAGCATCTGAAGTGAAGTTGTGTTTTTGGGATGTGTTGGTAAAATGAGATAGCAGCAAAGTTGTGATATATAATTTGATGTAAAACTTGCTAAATCCACTAATGTCACTTATGAAAAGTTATAAATACATTTGCATTGTGGAGACTATTCCTATCCAAGGCACAAATGTTTAAATGCCGCAAGGCCTTAAACGTGGCGTGATAAGAAATGGAACCGTGCGGAAAGATTTTCAAAAAGGAACGATAAATGAGAAAAGAGTGCAGATTAAATATGCAATTAACATTGAACATAATCAGTGGGATTAAATTTGAACCGGTTTACCGCTCATTAGATTTTGATGCAGGATTTGGGCTGGAGAAAAATGTGTACCAAAATGGTTCAAAAAAACCTCATGGCAGAAGGGTGATCGATATCTTGGTCTTTTGAACTGCCTTAAGAAGGAGCTAGAATTCTTTAGTCGCTTGATAGCAGGTGATCAATACGACTGCAAGACAAAACTTCAAAATCGAGAGTGGCATATTCAAACTCCTCCTATTTCAAGAATAGGCGATTGAAATAATCGAAAATTAACGCATTGCTTTCCTGCAGCAGTTTTTCGATAATCGGATTGTAAATTTTCCTGTAAGGTCTCCAGATCTTACAGGATTTTTGACTACTTCATCTTTCCGCACATGAAGAACACAATTTTTAGAACTACGCCTCATTTAATCGAGAAACATTGTGCGGGTATAGTACGGTTATGTATTCAAGTTGAGCATATACTTTAAACTTTAATGTTGTGCTTAATGTGTTTTTATTTGATGTCGTAATCATTAACATACCACAGACAGTTACTGACAACTGCTTTCTCTTGAATCGCGTGTCGCCAGTTTTATAAAAAAACAGAGCTTACTTTAACGAGGAATTTAATTGAAGGTACGGTATAATTATACATGGAGTAATGGTATCAAAATACCGAATTTTACACAGATAACATCAAAAATACGTATCATCAAAAGGGGTGTTCATACTTTACTTCCAACATTCTAAAGCTCCTGCCGTAAAAGGTGATACGTACATAAGCAAATGTCTTACCAAACTAGATAAATTCATTAAAACTGTACATTATGATGACACTGTAATTTTCTGGCCAGACCCAGCAAGTAGTCATTATTCAAATAAAACTTTGTGCTGGTTAAAAAAGAAAAATATCAGTTTTGTTCCAAAATATGCGAATCCACGAAACATTCCAAAAGCAAGGCCTATCGAAGATTTCTGTAGTCTACTGTATCAGGAAGTGTATAAGGGAGGTAGGGAAGCAAAATCTAACGAACAGCTTAAAACAAGAATAAAAAGTTGTGTTAAGAAAATTAATATGCAGATTGTCCAAACTAAGATCTACGGCAAACGTATTGGCACACGTTTATTTGAAACACAGCCATTTTTGTACTTCGGATAATATTCACAAGAGAGAAATGGATGAGTTTGAAGGCATGAGAAGAAATTCTTTCTTTTTGCCTCGTGGAGAAAAACCTAACAAATTTTGGTAGTACAATTTTCTCTCGTGAAACTTGTTTTAACTTCATCCATACACATTTTGAACGCGTACGAAAAAAATATAATTTAATTAATAAATATTTACTTTTAGTGAAATGCTTGTTTAAGTACACTTGGTAAAATTATGGGTGTTATCGTCGTACATAAATAAAGGTTGTCTCAAAGTTGACGTTTGAAGCAAGAACGATGTAAATTATGACAGCAAAGTTGCAATAAAATTCGTGAATCACTGCTTGAGCGCTGTTTAAAAAATAGGAGTAATTTCTTTTTTCTTTATACCATCTTTACATTCATTGTGATATAATAAAAATACGACCTTACGAAGATGAGGGCCAACTTGTTAAGACGAGTATCGGAAACGGTTGGTTACAAAAACGCCTGGTCCTTCAATGGCAAAATCTTTGTCAGATTTGAAAACAAATCTCTTCCCATCAAAACGGAAGCCGACATCCAATCATTGCGGCTGCTGGGAGGTGCACAATAGACTTTTTCTTTTCTTTTTTGATTCTGTCTCAAACCCTTTTAATATTTATTTTATCTGGTATTAAATTTAATTTTTTTTTTAGTCTAGTACATTTCTTCTGCCATTTCATTTCTCTTTTTTTCCTTTCCTCTCTGTGTAATTGCGCTTTCGTTTCTTCTATTATTACGAATTCTTACACTTTAATTATTTATATTTATTTAATTATCTCCTTCATTCATTAATTGTTTATTTATTTATTTATTTTTCTATGTTTAACTTCCGCTCTCCTAACTTTTAGTAGTTATTTTTCTCATTGGAGATGGATAGCAAATATTTAAATTTGCTCACCTCAATGTCAGATCGATATTAAACAAATTTTATGAAATTAAAGATATTATAATCTTGAATAATTATGATATCGTCTTTTTAAGTGAAACTTGGTTGAATAGTAGTATCGCTACTGAATCAATTAATACAGCCGATTTTGTTTTTGTCAGATATGATCGTGTTGGTATTGGTGGAGGTATTGGTGCTTACGTTAAAAAATATTTAAAATGTGAATTAATTAATGCTGAGATCACAAATTTCATTGAACATATGTGGATTAAAGTCACTATTGGTTCTGTTTCTGAGTTAACAGGTGTTGTGTATAGACCGCCTAATTATAATTTTAATAATTTTTTTCCGTATTTTGAGGAAACTTTACTAATGTTGTCTATGTCACACGAATGCATTTATATTCTTGGTGATTTTAGGATTAATTTAATGTTACCCTGTGATAATACTGCAGCAAAATTTCTTGATATTCTGCAATCTTTTAATTTGGAACAAATTATTTATAACTGTGCCCACTCGCATTACAAGTAACGCCAGCACACTTATTGATCATGTAATAACAAATAAGGAAAACGTCGGTCTAGTACAACTGGCCGCGGTCAACTGGCCGCGGCCTACTGGACGCCGGACAAGTGGCCGCGGGGACAACTGGCCGCCGGGATAACTGGCCGCCGGGACAACTGGCCGCCGTTATATGAAGACGTGTCAATACAGAACGCTTTAAGTGTCTTTTTTTTAAGTTTTTTTTGTGTTTTTTATATTTAGTTACGAATGTATGTACATCATATCTACATTAAATTTTTATTGATTAATTTGGTAATTGTGAGCAATGCCTCGTATGTACTCGATAACATTCCGGTTTTCGTAATCTCTTACGATTCTCAGGATACGTTCGTCGGCATCCCTGTATCTTCGAAGTTTTTGGGGTGGAGCATGTCCTGCAACAAGCTGCTCGTAATAAATATCACGATTAGCTTGGACTTTCCGTAAACCATCAATCAATTTCCATATTGTGGGATGATCTACACCAAGCTCCATTTGTAAACGCCGATGGCTGGCTTCAGCATGATTGTTGGTACGATCTTGTAAATCTAGCACTCTGTCATACATATTCCACATCTCATGTGGAAACATGGGTTGACGACGACCATTTCCCCTGCGGTTTAAACGACCAATGTAATTGTCCTCGAACCAATCTAATATGGGTAGCAAATCACCAGGTAAAATATCTGACAACTCATTTAATGCGTTTTCCATATCTTGCATTGGGACAAATGCCAAACCAATGATCATTTTGGCATGTAATGCAAAGTCTGCGTCGTTGTTATAACGGGTAATTAAATTTGCTTCGTTCAAATGTTTTTTCATGTTTTTCGCTAGGTGAAAAAAACATCCTCGAATTTCAGTTTGCGGAAAGTTATTTTGCAGGCTTTTAAAAGCGGCCAGTTCAAAATCTGATGTAATTGATGTTGGATTTAATGTTGGTGCTAGCGTTTTGATTGTTTCAAATAAATTATCATAAGTTGGTCTTGATTTGTTTGGCAAAAGCGCATAAAAAACAGGATGTACCCCTCCATATTTCTTTGCTAGTATAACATATACCTGGTGAAACAAATTCGCAATTTTGCAGAATCTCTAAATTCCTCTGTCTGCCAAAAATTAAAATTCTCCCTGGACCATGGCCACTGTCGGAAAGTAAGAAGTTTTCTATATTGCCAGGTGTGAATTCGTAGATTCTATAACGTTCCGGAATTTGTAACTCTTCCAGGGATGTTGGAATTGCTGGTGCTTGGTGTATTTGTTTTCGCTGTCTTCGCACCAGTTTTTTCAAAGCCCCTTGAGATGGAACAGCTCCTTGGCAAGCCAGGTTGAGGTTTTGTGAACATTCGCTGATCACCTGACATGTCGGTTCTTGTGTCTCTAAAGCCCGTTTTTTAATTGTAGTAATTACTCGATCAGCCTCTGCTTTGCCTGCCGATGTGTCATGGGTATGCACGTTCAAAGTTTTTACAGCAGCACCATTTCTAACGTGCACTCGCGCTTTACACTGTCGTCTTTGCTCACATCGCCAAAACTCCGTTTCACCATCCGCGGATAATTT
Source organism: Prosopocoilus inquinatus (assembly GCA_036172665.1). NCBI lineage: Eukaryota > Metazoa > Arthropoda > Insecta > Coleoptera > Lucanidae > Prosopocoilus > Prosopocoilus inquinatus. The sequence goes on from CM069870.1 coordinate 53,626,971, forward strand.
ATCAAAAACATAAATATATCCGTCACTATAAAACTTGTCACGATTGCGTTGAGATTTAATAGGCTCCATTTTGATGTTACTACTTCAAAATGTGAAGACAAACAGCTTTGAAAATGCTTTATCTACCTGCTTTTATTTTAAATAACAGATCGTAAATACCTCATTAGCCAGATACATTAACTGTATTTTGATTGGATGTCTGGTATTTTCGATGAAAATTATTAAATTAGAAAATTAGAAGAAATACTGTGGATTTCCTAAACTGTCATTTGTAAACAAATTAACTAAGAGGATTTAGGGGGTACAAAATTGATTGAATTTCTCTTAATGACTAGTATCTGGATTGGATGTCAGGTATTTCGGATTAGCATAATTAGAGAAGAATAATTATATTAGAAGAAATACTGTATTTCTTGAAATTTTAAAACTGAATAATTTGCAAACAAATTTATTCTTATTATATTTATACTATTATTAATTGACTCGATAAGTGCATAAACATGTTCGGTCCAAATTTACTGTTCTGAGAAAACAACAAATAACTTTCTAGAATTTTGTTTATGTAATTAATGTTATTAAAATAAAAATCTAAAAAATTTTCGGTTGTTTTCTCAAAACAGTAAAAATTACTTAAAACGAAAATCTAAAACTGTGCGGCGGCCAGTTGTCCCGGCGGCCACTAGTCCCGGCGGCCACTTGTCACGCGGCCAGTTGACGGCGTCCACTTGTCACGCGGCCAGTTGGCGGCGGCCACTTGTCCCATTCCGGGAAAACGTTACTTTGGATTCTGGAATTCTTGATGTACGTACTATATCTGATCACTCTTTAATCTGGTGTATGATTTCTATAAACAAACCTTGTAAACCCGAGCTTATGCCATTCTCTTATCGTGATTTTACAAATACGAACTTTTTTTTCAATTTTAATAATGATTTAGAATCCATTCCTTGGCACATAATCTATGAATTTAACAACATTAATGATAAAGTCGACTTCCTAAATAGTAATCTATTAAAGTTGTTTAACCTTCATATGCCACTTAAAACTTTTAAATGTACTAAAAAACATTCACCGTGGTTGACGGACAATTTGAATTCATGATGAACCTCAGGGACAAAGTATTAACACGGTTCAAACCTTCTGGTCTTTTAACACATTGGACATACTACAAGTCATTACGAAATTTAGTTACCAAAACCATCAAATCCGAGAAAAAAGCTTATCTAGAACACAAAATAAAAAACACTAAACCGAGTAATATTTGGAAACAATTAAAACAATTTGGTGTTTATAACAACAAAAGAATTGATGTGCCTGACGAACTTAATGATCCGAATCAAATTAATGAATTTTATTAGACTCTCTGAAGAATTTGAATAAACAGTTGCCAGACACCGTTTCTTCTTATTTAAATGTTTCTCCGGTTTCATTAGAAAATTTTATTTTTTCTCCGGTTTCGGAAAAGGTTATTATACAATATCTTCTAAAGTTCCGTAGTAAAGCCTGCGGTGCAGATGATTTAAGCATAGATCTAATATACTTTTCTTGCCCATTTCTTCTACCTATTTTTACTCATCTTATTAACTTTTGCATTGTAAACGGTGTGTTTCCTGATTGTTGGAAAGAAGCACGTGTTCTACCAATGGCTAATAACAGCAACCTTAAATCTTTTAAGGACATACGTCCTATTAGCATCTTATCAGTCTTATCTAAGATCTTAGAGAAAATCATAGATCGGCAGCTAAAAGATTATTTGTCATTCCATAATATTATTCCAGAAATGCAATCTGGTTTTCGACCGGGTTATAGCTGTTCTACTGCTCTTTCTCATGTAGTTGATGACATAGTTAATGAAGTTGATGATAACAGAATGGTTCTTCTAATTTTACTGGATTATACAAAATATAAAATATAAAGATGGAAACAACACTTTGAAGAATTGCTAAATGAAGGGGAAGAAGGAAACCAAATAGAAGAAGCGCAAGAAGAGGAAGAAGTTTTTACAGACACAGTAAACACACCGGAACCTGCCTTTGAAGAAATAGAAGAGATAATTCGAATTATGAAAAATAACAAATGTCCCGGCGAAAGCGGTATTACACCAGAAAATATAAAGTATGGAGGGATCGTACTGAGAAGACAGATATTCGAACTGATAAGGGATATATGGAACACGGAAGAGATGCCGCAAGCATGGAACAGAGCCGTTATCGTTCCCCTCCATAAAAAAGGTGACCTAGAGGACTGTGGCAATTACAGGGGCATTGCGTTGCTGGAAGTAGTTTACAAGATACTAGCAACAACAATTAAAAGAAGGATAGAGATCGCATCAGAACAAACAATTGGTGAGTATCAAGGAGGTTTCCGAAAATCGAGATCGACTACAGACCAAATCTTCCTTCTAAAGCAAGTACTCGCTGCGTGTTACGAATATGATATACCCGTTCACATGCTATTCATAGATTTTAAGGCTGCATATGACACAGTGAACAGGAAGGAAATGTTCAAAGCTCTTCGAAAACTGAAAATTCCAGAGAAACTAATCAAACTAATCATGATGACATTACAGCATACAAGCAACGCGGTTCGCGTGGATGGGAGCATGTCAGACGTTTTCGCAGTCTCGAGAGGGTTGAGGCAAGGGGACCCGCTTTCCACGGTGTTGTTTAATACAGTTCTTGAAGTAATAATGAGAAACGCCAAAATAAACCGTCAAGGATCGCTGATAAATAAAAGTCACCAGTGCCTGGCTTATGCCGACGACGTCGTGCTGCTAGCAAGAAACGAAGTAGAACTAAAAAGTATATCGGGAAGATTAATAGATGAAGCGGCAAAAATGGGTTTAAAGGTTAATGAGAAGAAAACGCAATACATGCAGCTAAAGAACAAGCACGCACTGGATAGAAAAGCTAAGTTTCAAGTGCAAACTCTGAGCGAAGGGAAAAAACTTTTTGAAGAAACAGACAAGTATATGTATCTGGGTACGCTAATATCCAATAAGTGTGAAGAAGGTTGTGAGATTGACTTAAGGTTAGCAAAGAGTAACCGTTGTGCAGGTGCCTTGCATAAAATACTAAGGTCCAAGGAGCTTTCACGGACTATAAAGAAGAGGGTATATAAATCAGTTTTGCGCCCAACGCTACTCTACGCGAGCGAAACATGGGTATTAAACAAAACAATGCAGCATAAAATCGAAACATGGGAGCGTAAAATACTCAGAAAAATATATGGAGGAAGGAAAACGGACGAGGGCTGGGAGAGACGACAAAATAAAGAAATATATGAATTATACGGAGAACCATCAATAAGTCAAGTAGTGAAGGTGCGAAGGCTGCAATGGCTGGGGCACCTTGAAAGGATGGAAGACAGTAGAACGGTCAAGAAAATAGCATGGCGTGCACCGGAGGGAAAGAGGAAGAGGGGAAGGGCGTGGAAGAAGTGGAGTGAAGCCGTACTGCAGGACCTAGAGGACATGCAAATAAAGGATTGGAGAAAAAAAGCTAGAAACAGGGAAGATTGGAAAACAGTTATTTCAAGGCAATAGGCCTAAATGGCCTGGAATCGCCTATATATATATATATATATATATATACAAAATATTATATATAATATTATACACCTCATAAATTACAAAATTTTGCTTGCAATTTTAATGTTTATTGGTTTAAGTCAATGCGCCTTAAATTCTTTTGGTAATTATCTTGAAGGAAGAACTCAGAGAGTGTTTTATAATTGTAAATTGTCTAACTCGTTATCGGTTCACTGTGGTGTACCGCAGGGATCAATTTTAGGTCCATTGCTGCATGCTATTTACACCTTTCAGCTGACGAAATCGCTGAAGCACTGCAAGTATCACATTTATGCTGATGATACTCAATTGTATTATTCATTTGATGCAAAAGACATAGATATTGCTTGGACTCTGGTTAATGAAGATATACAAAATTTACTAAGAACTTCAAATGATCACGGCTTGTATCTTAATGCCGCAAAAACTAATGTAATGCTCTTTGGGAAGGAAACGCTTCGACCGCAATTTAAGGAAGCTATAAAACTAGAAATGGACAATACCGCATTATCATTGACTGACTGTTGTAGAAATCTGGGATTGTATATTGATATCGATCTTAAATTTTCAGCACATATTACTAAATTAATTCAAAGAGCTTACGCTAACTTAAAACTAATTTATATTAATCGCTCCTTAACTTCTTTATCTTTATCTTCTTTCCTAGAATATATTTACCTTATTTATGTTTTGCGCACTGCATCATTTCTTATTTTGTAATTAGTGATTAGTGAATTGATTTTGGCTTTGTTAAATTTTTTCTATTTCTCAATTTGTTTCATGCTTAATAAAATTTTCATTATTATTATTATTATTATTATTAAAATAAGGTTTATTATATTGCAAAATAAAAAAATAATACAACAGGAAACGGATGAGAGAAAAATGAGAACGCGCGATGACTTATTGACAGTGCGATACGTTACACTATAAACCCTCTACCCCTCATCCAAAAATTACGCGCGGCTTAAGGATAAGATGTAGAGGGTTGGTAGCGTAGTGTCGTTATAGGATGAATGGACCTATGAAATTCCGGGAACTGTGGAGAAAGTTGATCCGATAATAAATAATGATTTTTATTTGTTAAGAGGTTGTATATCATTTGCTATATCCTTAGACAAATAAGGAAAGATACGATGCATTTTTCTCGTTGAAACCATTGCGTGTCGATTTGATTTTAATCACGTAAAAGCGAAACCCCTATGCTATCATCCAGAATCAATAAATTTTAATCTTCATTAAAACTTTATCGTGTTTCATTTACGTTCACAGACAGGTGTCATTACCAGAGAACGGAACTTGGTACATGTACCGGTGAAAGGGAGAAGTAGGAGTCGGCGATCATGCCTTCTCGTGCTACGTTGTTTTGAATCACATTCCTACTACATTTAAATCAACGCAGGACGTGAAGGGGCGATCGCCGGCTCCTACTCCTCCCTTCCAGCGATACATGTACCAAGTCCCGTTCTGTAGTTATTACTTACTTACTCTCACGATGATAACAAACGGGAGAATTCCGAGGGATATAAGGGTTACATCCACGCGTGAAATGACAACTTAAATTGTCTCCGGCTTTCACTTGCACGTCAAGGGTGCAGAGTGCAATGGGAGTTTGCAACGCCTGACGTCGTTTAAACTTGCCAACAACTTCAGAGTGAAATGCGAATTTTATTGTACTTTAATATGTTTTATGTAGTCGACGTTGCATGGTGAACTTTAAGTGGAGCAATAGAACGTTCTCGTGTTATTGTATAATTTATAACGTCCTGGTGTCGAGATTAAAATTTCTTCTCTGACAGAACGCTATTGGGATTTTACGTGAGATCGAATAAATATCTAAATTAAAGACCTGCATACGAAATAGAACAGTTTTATGTTTTAAATATAAAACGGAAAACTTCAGGACACAATGGTGTTACTTAAGCATTCTATTTAAGTTCCATTCGTTCGTATTTGCTTTTATTTGCAATAATTCCTCGTTAGTTTTATAATATATAGTTACAGCTGAAACGAGTATGGTGTTGCTTTATTTTATTTTTAATTAGAAATTTCAAAGAAATGACAACTTCTGCTTTATACTGTACGTTGTTACGGTTTGAAGATTTTAAAGATTCCCTTTGTAGAACAAAGATTTCCTTTATAGAATATAATGATGATTTACCCAGTATTGATCTGAAAAAGTACGTTAAAGTTTTTTTTTTCTGAACGATCGAATAGGCAGGTGAACTTAAGTGACCTTAGGGCTTGTGTGATGCCTGGCACCTGTCCGTAAATAAGGAACATATAAATAGAAATGCCGTTTAAAACGGAATAATATGTCAAAAATTACAAACAGGAATCGGGTCGAATGACCTCGAAAATAACTGAGAGTAACAATTCCCAAAGGGAAAAGAAGATTCAGTTCGATACAGGGTTGCGTACCAAAAGGGTAACATAATCCTTTTGGTACGCAAGCCTGTATTGTATGGGTTGTGTTAACCAACCAAAGGCCTTCAGCAAATTAGTCCGGAGCAACAATGTGACAGAGCCGTTCAGTACAAGAGCCAGATTGTTACTGAACGAAGGATAAACGAGATGCGTGAGGGCAAGCGGAGTCAAGCAAGTCCATTGCTAACGAAAAATCCACCAGAAATTACTAACTGACCTAAGTACTTAGAAAGTGAACGGTTTTGAAGAAGATAAAATTCTCGTGAGATGGCTATAAAAATCAATGGGCATGACCAGATTCAAATGACATACCGGGGCCCTAGAAATCAATGCACCAAAATTAAAATAAGCCCGTAACAATGAGTCTTTTGCAAATTGTTACATGTTCAGTTAAACCAGACCACCATCTTATAATTTTCTTCAAATATTATTGCAAGCCTGCAGAAGGGGGTGGAAAAAAGTGACAGATTATTAAAAGATAAAGGGAATCTTTTCTCGACCACTTTTCCTCGGTATTGTCCGCAATCTGTGTCACAGTACGTGCAAAGGTTGAACCTCAAATTTTCAAATTTCTTTGTTTGTAGTCTGGTTCTCCAAAATAAAACCGGAAATCTCTACTTTGTACCCGACGGTTTATTAGACGGCGCAAGTGGGAAGAACTTACCGTTTTGCCGGCCAGAAATCGATTTTTAAAGAATTTCTTTGTATTTTTTCTGCCTATAATAAATATGAAGACTTAGAGGTTATAAATTCAAAAGGATATTGTACTGGGTGCTTCTATTTTGAACTTGCGCAATATCAAACTTTAACAACTGTTAACAATCTGACAAAGTAATATTTTCTACTATTGTTTCTTTCCATATTGTAAGCACCTTTTGCTAATTAATAGCTATATATGTATATTTCTAGAACTTATAAGGGATTACAAATAAAATGAACCTAATATAAATAATATTTGTTTATATGTGACAAATATATAGTAATTAAAAATACAAATAATTAACACAGATTTCTTAAGGCTGGTCGAACCCTGCTTGCACTTTGAAATTTGCGCCTAATATGCACACTACTAGAAGTACACCCGCGTTGCCAAGTTTAGGAATTTTTGTTTAAATCTGGGAAATTTTTACTTATAGAAAGCAGTATAATTTATCGCTGGAAAGTTAAATTTTGCATGTGGCAACGGATCTGTTCAGAACTTGCGTGTCTAACGGCAACTCTCATGAATTAAATGGCAATTTAGAGCAATGTAAATATATAAATTAATCAAAATTGAAATGACTTTTAATATCGCTTGTTAGTACACTGTTTTAAGTACATTATGTCGTTTAAGTGGGTGTATTTTCTTGATCTAATAATTGTTAAATTTCAAAATATACGAGTATTAACATTAACAACGATATTTAAATAATATATATTTTATATGCATTAATATTAGTTTGGCCCCTTCTAAAATTACATCCTTTACTACTGTTGTAAATTTCTTTTAATTTGCTGTTTATTTAGACATCGAAAATAGGAAAAAAGGCATTAAAAATGGTGTCTTTAAAAATTACAGCGGGGTATAATTTTTTTCGCCGATGAAATTAATTAAACCCCCTAGAGATTTAAAAGGCGCGTATTTTGACATGTTATACATTAACAAAAAATTCAATTTAATATCGAAAAAAAGGAAAAACAGTTTTTTGGGTGGGTCAGACTAGCCTTAAGATTTATCAATTCATAAACTAAAACCACTACATTTCACGATTATTTTCTATGCATTGGTCAAATAATATACAGCATGTTCCATTAAAAAAGTGTTCTTTTCCGTTTATTTCATAAACGTGATATTCAATTGTTTTTTTTTGAATGCATCATTACAATCGGGGCAAAAGGTACTGCTAGTTTGCTAATTTAACCGTGCCTGTAACTTTAATAATAAAAAAGTTAGCAATAGTGCCGAGTTATTTTGAACAGGGTGTATATTCAGATATAAGAATATTTCGCACAACAATGAATTTGAATAACTAAATTGTTATTATTAAAGGAAAATTTAAAATTTTATTAGACTTTTTTTTTGTTGGACAAACAGAAGTAATATTTGAATATTAATAAAATGTCTTGATTATTATTAGAATTCAATAATGTTGTAAAATTGAAACTAAAAAGGTTTTGTCAGATGCTAAACTTTAAGCAACAATGATTCTATTTTATTCAAACTTACCCTCGCCGGTCGTGGATATTTCTTGGGTACACTATATTTAAATTAAGACAAAGCTAGAAAATTGACTAATAGAAAAATTTAGAATGTTGTATAATTCATCGATGAGGAAAATTGAGCCGCGATATCAAGCATACAGAGACTCATTCGGAACTGGTTAGCTTTTGTGCCCTACAATATTCAAAACTTTTTATGTCAAGTGGTGGCTTCGGCTTGCTCGGAATTCTTAGAATTCGCTCGAGCTGTAAGTTGTGTTACGGAAACGGGCACAGCTCTTTTCTACGTCCGGGCGCCCATTGAATTGATGCGACACTGATATGACAAGTGATCTTATATGCATGTCTACAAGATAGCACAGGCGTTATATTAGTGAGTGTTATTTTGGTGTTAGTTGTCGAAATAATGAAAGACGAAAATCATTTATGTGTCATTTCGGCCAAAACATACCGGGATAAGCAAGTATTTTTATCATTCAGTTTAAATGCATAAGTTGCATGGAAAATCATTTGTCATATCCAGGCCTAGGCGCATTTTAGGCGGAAGGTTTCGTTAAATATACGAGGAACTACTAATATGCTGGAGCGGTCATAGTCGGAAAAAGTTCTAATCTTTAACGCGTCTGCTCTGTAAAAACAAAACAATAAACCAGTCGAAGCCCGAGAAGTCTATGCGGCACGCAGTAACCACTACAATTCTGGTCGACTGGATATAAAAACTTGTGTTTACATAATCGATTCATTCCGAAATGAACTCGCATTCTTTTTCCAGTGACGGCGCTATAATTGATATGAATTAAATGTATTATGCCAGTCTTTTTAAAAGGTACATTAAAGAATTATAATGTTTTCATAATTATTAATTTGAAAGAAACTATAAAAGCAATTATGTTACATACGTAATTTACATCAAACGGTTGCTTCTGATGCAATGAGCGCGAGAGTGAGAGTGCCTCGGGCACATAAGCCATTCAGCGGCGATGTTGAAATCTACGCCGCTGCTCTGTTTATCTTTATACTGGTTTTTACCAGATATTCTAGGAATGTCCGGCCCTTAGTCATACCAAACAAAGTGTTAAATAATTTAATATAGTTTTAGTTTAATTTAATAAAAATTGAATGCACTTTAATACGTAAAAAGAATACTCGAGTGCGACTTTTTGTGCGGAGTTTTTTTTTTTCGCAGAAGAAGCAACCGTTAAGTGCTTATACTAATTAACTTAATTTCGTCCATTTACTGATTGCGCAGCCCAAGTATTAATATAATCGAATTAAAGCTAGTCACGTAAAAAGGAACGCAATTACATCCTGCGAAAGGCAATTTTTTTTTCCCACCTGAAACAAATTATTGTAAGCGCTTAACGACAAAAAACACGAACGCTCTAAAGAGTAACGAGAGAAATTAAAATTCCCTTTCTCATAATTTTCGGAGCTAAATTGTTTTTTTTTTCTAAGCGCGATAAGCGATTGATTTTTATAATTTAATGAAGGTGACAAGCAGATGGGTCTGGAACGTTAATTTACGTTTTATTTTTCATTATTCAAAGCTGCCTGGTTAAGGTCTCTTTTGTTAAGAGTGTTAGTGGATTTTGTGTTTTCTTAATATTATTATTAAAACTTATGGTCTAGGACAGGAGTTTCTAACGGGGTCGATATTTACCTATCGGGGGTCGATGAAAACTTAAAAAGGGGGAAATGGACCTGCAAGGGTTCGTTGGGGGTCCATGAACTATTAGTGGTCTGCTGGGAGGTGGACAAAAATATATTTCCTGCTATTCCATTTCTTTTCATTTTGAAACTTCTATTGTTTTCATATAAAATAGCGACATCTTACTATCACTTTTTGACCTAACATTGCAGTAGGATAGACAAATTGAAGCGGGATTTGCTCCTAATGAGTCCCCCATGCAAGGCGGCCATGCTTGCTGTCAAAGCATAATGAAAGATTTTAGAAAAATTTTGTGCAAATCGTTTTTGATTGCAGTGAGAACCTCGAGCAGCCTCTGGACAGCTGTTTCAGCCCTGCTTGGGGCTTCTTCAGCAGAAACGTAGCTCGACATTCCCACTGCAGACCAAAAACGACTTGCCCAATTTATTCGCAAATGCGATGTAAGAAAAAAGCGATAGTAAGATGTCGCTATTTTATATGTTCATCATTCTTACATCGCATTTGCGAATAAATTGGGCAAGTCGTTTTTGGTCTGCAGTGGGAATGTCGAGCTACGTTTCTGCTGAAGAAGCCCCAAGCAGGGCTGAAACAGCTGTCCAGAGGCTGCTCGAGGTTCTCACTGCAATCAAAAACAATTTGCACAAAATTTTTCTATTGTTTTCGTTGACAATAATAACTTATAAAAAATGTTTTAAGATACGCTTAAAGGATGAGATAAGAAAGACTGTCAGTGGTGAATATTTTTTAAAATTCTGTTTGAATCGTTTTCTCGTTTGATCATCTGATGGTGTTCTAAATAAAGATGCCTCTTTATTAGAACATCTTTAGTTTTCCTTGAAAATAATTAGTTATTAAAAAGTGTCATTTTTTTAAGCTTAATTCAGATGATATACAGAAGCCAAATATTTTTAAAAATTTGGTTAAAACAGGATTGCTTTTTCACTAAGAGATGATGTTCTCAATGATGGTGTTGATCTCCCTTAAGTTCCCTTATGTTTTCCTTGAAAATAATTAGTTATAAAAACAATTTTTTAATGCTTTTAAAATTAGAAGATCAAATGATAACGGCAGCGTCGAAATATTTCTTTTAATTCGATTAATATGGTTTTCTGTTTTGGCAAAGTGCTGACGCTCTAAACGATTTTTGACGAACTTTGATTCTACATATTTCTCGATTTAATTTTGAAAAAGAAAATTACCATAGTTAAAAATATTAAGTCGAATTCACGTTCATGCAGCTCTTATCGAAAAATTTTGTCTTTAACTCAAACAGGGTATACACTCTCCTTCTATATGAGAACGATTTTTTTTTTTAATTTATTTCTGTACATGTCGATTTAGAATTACACTGTTACTGTAACAATTAGACTTGAAACGGAGGAAAAGAGCAGCAGTTCTCAAGGGGAGTTACATGTAGGCTTCAGAATTTTGTACTCCAGCGATCGGGTTCATTTCTGTATTGTGTCACAGTTTTCTTTTTGTGTTGAAGGAGCGTATCTCTTTTTTCATTTAGAGTTCGGTCTTTGGCCATGAGATCGGGAAGCACGTTCCTCTTTGAGGAGGAGTTGCGGCGTGCATGTGGGTGCGCACGACGGACTCTCGCTTAGTGCTGTTGGTCTATTTTGTTGTTGCGTTAGAAGTTTAAGCAGACCCTCATTTTTTTCGGGCTTTTTCACTGCAAGGAAGTTTTCCCCGTTTGCTTTCGGAGCCGCTGTTTGCGAATCTGCTGACGTGTGTCCGGTGTAGCTCAATGTTCTTCAATGAGGTATATTTTTTCCTTTTCCGTCTCTTCAACGAGCGCCATTTGTTTACCACGTTTCCGTTTCTTTCATAGCGTTTTATTAATTTGTTGTTTTGCCGTTTTTAGAGCAACTTGTATGGGGCCTATCTACTACCCCTCCTCCCCCTACTCCTGTAGGGTGAGGTAGCCTGTCGATTCAACTTGATGAATTTAACGCCGTAGCTCACCTTGTTTGGCTCGTTCTTCTGGTCCTGACGTTGACGCAGCCAATGTACTAGGGAGGAAGAACTCGATCGTCCCGGAACCATCGTAGGTGGGAGCCGCTTGGATCGTAGGACACCTTTTTTTGGCGATAACGTAAGCTTGAACCATTTCTGTTTTAAATATTCCTTCTCACCGGCTAAGCTCCGGCTTCGGCGTAACGATTTATCTTCCTTTTGCGGCGGCAACCTCACTGTGTTGGCGCTTTACTTTTGCCAGGCAAACGGCTGGATACATATTTTCTTTCGGAGATCTCCGAGTGATTTTACCGCTGTTGAAGTCCCGTTTACACTTTGTTATTTATTTTACATCGTTTTACTTGTTAAATTGAGGCTCCATCAGTGCAGAAGTGTATTTACCGTTTTGTTTCATTTTTTGAACGTTTTTCGCGTTGTCACGCTTCACGCGCCACGTGTTATATATTTTAGTTTGTTTTATTTACATGCGTCTTTGCGGACGTTACAAAAAAAAATCCGTTGTTTGTTGTGCGCAGACGCCAGAGTACTCTTGCAGAAGCAAATGTTGCTCCATTTTGGGCTTTCTATTTACTACTTTTTTGTTAAATAAAACTCTGCCGAACACCCTTTCAGGGTATCTATGTGGTTTTGTGAACTGTACATGGAACTTTGCCTGGTCGAATAAATCGCTCTTGGGCTGTAACGAACTTTGTTCATTTATTGAGTTTCTATTTAATAACTTTGAGTTGATCTACGTTTGGGGAGGGAGGTTCCTTCATCACCTTTTGGGGGCTGTCGAGGAACCGGGTCCAAGGGGATTGCCCTTGATGAGAACGTCTGAGAACATACCTTCCCGGCCGTATGCTTTTGACATCCTTGGGTCGCGTAACCACCGCTGAGTGGCGCCCTTTTCCGTAACATCTTTAGAGATATCCCACGCCGTCTCCATTGAATGGGTATCGTTACGCAACTCCGATTTTCCATCTCGTTTTCGAAAGGACGACCGACCTCATTTCTGGGCCGAGCTGAGTTGCGGAATTGGCGCAGGCTCTCTAACTTCTCTTGAGTTGGTCTTACGTGCCGAATTCTCGTTTCGGGCTGCCGAACGAGAGATAGAGGTGACATTTGTTATTAGAATGATAGAGTGGCGCCAAAATCCTGGAGCATACTAACGTCCATCGTGTAGCTGCAGTTTCTTTTTAATTATTCGGAGCTGCCTGATTGATGTTTTTCTTTTGCGTTAAAGATTTGTATTTCGTTGTTATTTCTGCTTATAAACTCGGTGCTCAAGAACAGCAGTCCTTAATGGGTGGTCTGCGAAAGAAAGTGGCGGTGCGCGGCACAAAGGAAGAAAGTGTAGATATAAAAGATTATCGTGTAATGAAATGTTTTTCTAAATGTACCTAAGTAAAATGTTGGATGATGTGTGTGTGTGTGTGTGTGTCAGACATAAAATGGAAATACAACTTCGTTTTAATGATTTCCGTTTAACAAGTGAGCGCACACCCTTAACGATTCCCGTGTTCCCCTGAACTTCTTATCAAAGAAAGCACTAAAGGCGACGCTTTAAGCTTTCGCAGCTGCAGATGTCATAAAATTTATACTCACCCGACATGTTGAGTCGCAATAATCCCTCCAGATACTCTCCTACCCTGACCCAGCGATATTTACCACTCGATACTTGCTTGAAATGAATAATATTGTAGCGGGCGGGCCCGTCGCCGTTGAAATCGAAATGAAACTCGTCCCCGCTTAGACCTGAAAACGAAAGAGGATCAGGCAAAATAAATAGCCCTTCGACGTTTCGCCCTCATATTTCGAAGTTTATATTTGAACTCGCGAGCGGGCGCTTTTATTGACGCAATACGAACTAAACCGAGGACAAATGTTTTGTTTAGATTAGTGGTTCTCAATATTTTTTGAAATTGAGGCACGTCTTCCGATCTAAAAGCTCTTTTTTTGCAGAACACTTGAAGAAACTGCATAGTCCTTCAACCTGAAACAATATCTATTGAAGCTACCAATTTATAATATTGCCAGATTAGAAAACATGAATTATTGGACAAACTTGCCAACATTACCGAAAAACTCAAAACTTGTGCTACAAGTATTGAACTTACATGTCTTTAACAAAAGTTTTACACATTTTCAGAAAATCGCTATCGAGTAGAATAATCAAAAGATAAGAAAACGAACTAAAAATTTGAAATTATGAATTATATAAAATTTGAATTATTTAAGGTTCAAATTAATATCAACTATTAAGTGTGATATATCATTACTATCAGGAGAAAAAATGCTATCTAATAGAACAATAAAAAGACATAAGTTGTATTTAGAAAATCGAAACTGATGATGGTCGTGGAAAGACGAAACGTTTGACTTCAATTCTATTACTCCTATATCATTCCTATAACAGAATCAAAAAGTGCCTGTAGAAAGTTAAATCACAATTTCAAAATTATGTATAATTAAAGAGATACAGAGAGAAAAAGAATTCTGTTAATGAATACGAGTTAGACATTGATTCGTGCAACTTTTCTTCCATTTAACCATATTTGTATCTCTTTCGATTTAGTATGTATCTTTCTGGAAGCATAAAATCCCGACATAAACTTTTGATTGCGCGTTTTATTGCTTTCTCCTTTCGCAGCTAATTGCATCATCTACTTTGCTCCTCCTGTATTCCATTCCGGAAGAAGAAGACGATTCAAATTTATAAGGCGTCGTCGTGTCTGAACGGTGAAGAACGAATAAAATTCGCATTTATTTTAATACATGTGCTCGAAAGTTGATGAAAAGTTCTTCCCGGGCGTTGACAAATTGATATCCGATCTCCTCGGCGTTCATTTTAAAGATATTTATTTGCTGGATATTTTACTTTTTATTACGATTCTCTGAAGGCGTATTAAAATATGGGAGAACGATGGAAGCAGCAGAGGCTGAATAAATCGCCTTTAGAAGTGATTGGAGTTAAATCCGCGTACATTTCTCTATCTACTAGTTCTGTTATTTGAAATTTTGATTTATTTTTGCCGACATATTAAGAACAACTTTTCAAGTAGGATTTGAAATCGGGAAATACTCTAGCAATAACGATTTAAGGTCCCTATTTAAGTTTGAAATCAATTTCTGTACAAAGTGGGAGAGGTAGGTCACTACAGTAAGTGCCAGTTGTACGAAGGAGGTTTAAACTGACACTCAACTGAACTAGGTTCAACATAAACCAATTCATATGGAATCTTAAGGACGTGTGGCAGTTAATGCATTCATAAACAAATTTGATGCGATTTTGTTCACTTTGAACCTGGTTCAGTTGAACGTCGGTTTAAATTTCCTTGGTACAACTGGCCCTAAATGTTTGTTGCTGGATTTGAGACATCTATGATAATACCTGCATGTAACTTTGTCGTATCAGTTATCTTTAAAAATGAATGAATATAATGGATTCTAGAATAAATCTTTAAAGTTGTATACCGGGTGTCCCGCGATGTAATGTCACCGCTTCACCCACGTGATAATCAATTCAAGCGCAGTAGAAAACTTTAATAAAGCATTGTTCTAAAGTAAACCGTTACAGAGACCGTTTCAGACATACATATTGCTATGTTATTATTTTTCGTACAATAATTTTTGTTTATAATAACGCATATAAATTTTTGTTAACATGAAACTCTTACAGGTCCAGGGTCGTGACCTTTTTGTTTGTTGTTTATAACAATCTTTTGGGTTCTTTTCTAATTGTTATAAATAAAAGCTCAATTATAATTTTGAATGAAATTCAGAACAAATTAAAATCGTTTATTTTCTTCTATGGGTTTATTTAACAAATTTTTGATTTGCAACGATAAATGAAATGTATTTCTTGTTGTTTTAAACGGGTTATAACACACTAAGTTCCTGCAATGGAGTTATAAATTGTTTGATATTTATTTTTGAAATACTGATACGCTATCTTTCCTTTAAATGTTTATTACTTGTCGTGACATTTAATGCTGAATTTATTTGAACAATGCTTTATTAAAATTGTTAAGTGATTTACATAGTTTCCGACGTTATGTTAATATTTTTGTTTTTTGGTGACTTTCTTCATAATACCCAACGTTATGTTGGCTGGTATTTTGATGATTTTACTTTTGATAATACCCGACGTTATATTTGCTGGTATTTTCGTGACTTTTTTGATAATACCCAACGTTATGTTTTTGGTATTTTGTGACTTGTTTGAAAATCGCCCCATCCCCTTTATATAGATCATACAAGGAAAACACCTCCCTCTCGTTTTCTGACTATCCTTAGAACGCGTCAATCCCAATTTCTAGTTAACACTGTTTGCTAAATGAGTGTTATTGCTTTTCACAAAAAATTGTACGAAAATTGAAATATAAAATACAATTTCAATTTATTTTTATTTAAAATTTTCCGTGTCTGTTGTTTTGTGTTCCGACTTTGCGGAATTTTAAAAATGATCCGACAGTTAAAATGTACTACTTCTCTTTTCCTCGTGTTTCTTTCTTACTCCGAATATGTCTTTAAATGTATCCATCTTTTGAGCCTTTTTTTAACAGATTCTTAGTGATTTTTTCCTCAGTACTTAAACTGTCGTTTTGTTCTTTTATTTTTCTCTTTCATGGATTGCATGTTATTTGGAAACATATTTAGACCAAGTTAATGGCCAGAAAAGGTTGGGAACACTCGACTGGAAACAATAGAGATTTAAAAAGAAAAAAATAACACATCAAATCTTCACTAGGAGAGAAATAATAACGTCTTGTTACTTAAATATAATATAATATCCCAGCTGTAATTCTTTTTAACTTTACAGAAGCACACAATAAAAAAGACGTGTCCATCATTAGACCGGTCAAATGGTATTAAAGGGACACAGAAGTAGGTAACGTAAATGTGGAAGTTAGATTAAGACAAACAATTACTTGGGAAGAAAATAGAAATTGATGGAGTTTTTGTACTTAGGGATGTTAATAACGAATCAGCGTGAGGAAGAAAATATAGATGTTTAAATGCACTGAATAACTTCTTATGATTCAGGAAGTTTGAAGTTGAGACTTTACAGTATAGTAGTTACGAAAACTGTTTTTTTTTGGGTAAGAAATGTGAATCAGAAATAAAACATTTTAAGAAATATTTTGAGAGAAATATTGTGAGGGAAGAAGGCGTATGATTGGTATGAAGAAATATATGGAATATTTAGATAGGCGAAGATAACAGAGTTGATTATAATGAAGAAGAAGAATTCAGTGATAGGAGTATCTACAGAGGAAGACGGATAGAAGGAAGTGAATAATTAAAGAGGAATATGATTTGGAAAAACAGAGATAGGAGAAGATGCGAGGAGATAATGCTGAGGCTCTTGATTTGGGAAGAAAAGCTCAGAGGTAGGGACAATGGAATGAAGTAATGAACTTATGGGCCTGAATGACCATCACAACATATGTTCCAGAAATGACTGAAGGAGAAAGTATTTCATTTAGTTGTTTTACTGATTTTAAGTTAAAGTGAATGCCATGGAAGCTAGTTATTATTAAACGTTTTCCGACATCACTCCAATGACTTTCCAAAAAGGAGTTGGCGTTCGTATCGTAAATAACTGCAGTGTTTTGTTTTATGGGCTGTAGCGTACCGCATGAAATCACATTTTCTATTCTATTAATCCCACAATGTACCGGAAGCGTACTGGAAGCTTCCTGAGATGGTCGATATCTATACTCGAGCAAGTTCCCGGAAAAGAAAACAATAAAATCCCGATAGCGCGCACCTCCCAGCAACCACTTCCTTCTTATCTCAAAACATTACGCGAAGCAACTTCTGCATATACATACATCTATATATCTTGGAGTCTCATCGATTTCAACGCTGGAGGCGAAGATATAACGCTTTGCGTTGGCTCGAGGATATGAATTCGCTTCCGAAGAAACAAGGATTATGCAAATTTTGCGTGCCCGAGATGTTCGACCGGAAAACTTAATAATGTTGCTTTCTATCGGGTTACACTTACGACTTGTAGCATTAAGCTGGAATCTTTTTTTTTTTTTGAGGGAAGCTTAAAGTGGCGCGCTGCGCTCAATTGTTATCTTGAATAGCGCCAAAACGTGACGAAGCACGTGCAGCAGGCAAAGGGCTGGTTTATTGGATGAAGCGATTCGCGATAAAAATATTGGACGGCAGCAAAGGGTTTCGGTTAACGGTCAAAGGGGGATGTAATTGAATTCTGGAAATTTCCTAAATTGATTGAATACAATGGGGTTCAATAATTTCAAAGAGCTCTTGTGAACTTGATCACAAAATTTTATTTGATGTTAATTATTGTATGCAAACAGACTGCCGAATGTAATAATTCTCGTTCAGTCTTATAATAATTGTAGCTATAGAGATAAGTAAATATTTTCTTATAATTAAACTTTTGAAAATTGAGAGAAAAAGTAGAAAATTAAATTGTCAATTAAAAATAAAATAACATTGATATAATACCTGTAGTGTTGGGGGGCAAAAGTCTGAATCTATGGAAATGGCTCCAGGAGGATCTCTTGAAATGGAATGAAATTTATTGAAATTAAAGGATAAAGGAATCCTCTACAGCGTCACAACTGTAGATGCTTCTTTTAATATTAATACGTAATCTTGAATGGTTCTTAAAAATATTTATAACTTTTGACAACGTGATAAATCTTTTTATTTATTCCAAAACTACAAACTTTTTTTAAAGACATGCAATGTCAAACGGTTGTACTAATTAAATAAGTCTTCTATAGATCTGCGGATTAGTATTAAAATGTAAACATTAAGATAAAACGATGTAGTGGACATGGACATGAAAATGGGAAATGGGACTTCCGGTTTAATCGGAAACGAAAGGAAGTCTTAAAATTTAAATTGAATATCCGTTTGTTTTGTCAGGTATCGAAGAAATTAGCTTTGAGAAATTCTGTAAATGTCAGCGGCATGTCACGTCGGGGTTACCTCTGCAGATGACCCCGATATGACCTGTTGATGTAAGTTTATAAAAACAATTTGAAATAAAGAAAAATTTTAAAAGTATTTCTTTAATTGTTTGATTTTTTTTAAATTCTTTAAAATTTTTCAGTTTGTGTTCCTTAATTTTTTAGATTGTTTTACTATTTACTAACATTTTTTTCCGAATTTTTCTTATTTTTTTCAACTTTGGGGCTTCGCGAATGGGTAACTCGACACTCAACTAATTGCCAATTCGTCTCACCCAATTTACCAACTCAAAATCTCATTATTTCCACCACGCAGACGATTTTCTGCTTCGTAGCGCCGCCATCTTGGATTCCATAATGGCGTCGATATGACGGCCCTCGACCGGATGTTTAATTTGAAACCCCTCATGACTGGTTTCTTACATGCCATTTTCTCATCCCGGTGCCATCTTGAAATCAATTGCCCTCGCCCGGACGTTTAATTTGACACCATCTACACGTCAGGTTTACATCGATACGAACGTTTCGACATAGCACCACCTGCGCCGCCATCCTGGATCCGCTCAACGGCTTTTCAAAGATATGGGTCCGCCGGCGTCAAGTACCCGAAGGACCGCTGTGGCGTATGAGAGTTTAATTCAATTCTAAGGTTACATTTTCGAGAAATTTTCGAAGAAGCTTTAAAATCACAGCATCAAATTTAGTCCCGATCAGATGAAAATTGAGGGCGCTGGAATTTTTGAAAACGAAAACTCGGCCAATTTCCCTAATTTTTACGACTGCTTTAAGTTCTCTTCACTTTATAATTTTTTCTCTAATGTTTAAAATTTTTCCATTTTTTTCAATCTTAGACCTAACTTTTCGATTGTCTTTTCCTTCAGTTTTCTTCAATTTTTTATCTTTATTCTTTTTTAATATTCTACACTTTTTTCCAGTTTTTCCTAATCGTGTAAATTTTTCTAGTAGAGTTCACATCGTAGAGAAGTTTTATTCTAACTGAACGAGGACGCTTATCTACATCGCACTGCCGCCATCTTTCATTGTAAAATGACGGCCGAAAGCGCCAACTTGCCACTTGTTAACTCAGCAACTTCTGACTTGCTAACTTGCCACTCACCGAAACGCCAAGTTGCCACTCGCCAACTTGCCAAATCGCCTACTCGAGGCTCGTCAAATCAAGAACTCGTTAACTCCCCAATTGATGGGCTAACCTCCACATGGACAATTTCCTGCATCGTAGCGCCGCCATCCTGGATTCCAAAATTTCGTAGAGATGACGACTGAATTTCCCCCGCCCGGACGTTTAATTTGACACCACACAAGACGGGTTTACACCGACGCTTACGTTTTCGATACCGCACCGCCGCCGTCTTGGATTCCAAGATGGCGTCGATATAACGGTTGAGTTGCTTTCCCCCAGGCGTTTTATTTGATATCCTACACGACGGGGCTTTTATCTTTACGCGAACAGTTTAATCCGTAGTAGGGCTACCATATTAGATTCCAAGACGGCGTCCGTCGAGTACTATGCGAAAATCACTTCACCCTCGACCACGGAACTTAAAAAAAAAATCGCCGCTTCCTCATTCGACGGCCGAGCCCGTAAGCGGCGACCCCGACGTGCGGGGTGGGATTCCTGTGAGGGTCGGGAGAGTACCAAAGAGGCGAAATTGACGCCAAAAGACGCGCCGCCGATGCCTTCGACGCAGGTGAAAAGAGGATCCGCCTGCCTCGAACGGAATCGCGTCCAGAAGGAGAAAACTGCAAATCCCTCGGTCATTTTGCGTTTTCCTATTTAAAATACACAGGAACGCGCGTATCCACTCGTTCGTATTTTAAATAGAACACCTCCTTTTCATTGCATTTTTGAATTCCTCATACTCATAAAATTCTAATTATATTTTACGCAACATGTGATATAAGAAAAATTAGTCATTTCGGTGGGATTTCCATTCTACGTACTGTAAATTTGGATTTTTTAAAAGAATGGAATATGTTTATAACACTGCCAACTTTGTGCAATAAAAACCACCATATCAATTGTTGGCCTATGTAGGCTACAAGTAACAAGCTTTTAGATCATGCCTAATTTTACATTTAATTATTTGCAGGCTGGTCGATAAGTAACTTCTATTCAGGTTAATTTCCATCACCCAAAAGATATGTTTTCTTTTTTAAATAGAACGTCTAGTATATTTTTATACCAGGTGACTCAGGATTAAATGTTCTTTCATCCCGCGTTCCCTATACGTATCTCTTATCGTTCACTCGCTATGGATGATTTTCTTTTTGAAACGTCATTTTTTTCATTTTCGGATTCGGATTCTATTTTTTTCTAATAGTACTGTAGGATCTACAGAAATTATCATTTTACAGAAATTGTCATTTTTCAAATCGTCTAGTCCGTCTACGTAGTAACAATTAAAAACAAGAACAAGAAAACAACGATGAAGAATATTCAAACACACATATTAAATGTACATGGTGTCCCATTTTCGATGGTTTTCTACAGGTATCTCCGTTAATAATGGAATTATAAAAAAATAAGCACGGAATATTGGGCCAACTTTTTATGTTAATTGGAAGCGTTATATCAAAAATTTGCTGTTTCTTATTGTTTTCCTGATATAGTCGAAAAACGAAAAATTCACCAAAATTTCAAATGCAAATAACTTTCTTATTTTTAAAGATAAGTGAAATTAACCTCCGCCCACAATAATTTTATATTCGCAGATACGTTTTTCGGCAGCTAAGCTGCCATCTTCAGTACGCCACCAACTTAAAAGCACTTAAGAAGATCTAAAAACAACCGAATCATCCTAATAAAATTATAAAAATGTAAAACTAACAACAATCTAATCATCCCAAAAGATATACCGGGTGGAAAGTTTCAAACCCGAACATAGCGAACTTGTATTGAAAACTATATTTCTGTGAATTGTTACTCGCCATTATCGTGTTAAAATTATTCCTAAATATTAATACTTTCGGAATATAAATTAAATTTTCAAATTTTAAACGAAAAATTTAATCGCCTATACTTTGAAACTTACAGCTCTTTCAATTAATGGAAAATAATTTACACGTCAGTAAAAAAGTATTATGAATTATTGTACTAAGAAAATAATAGGTAACAATGAATGTTTCTGATGCCCGATTTCTTCACCTCCTGACAAATTTATCTGCCAGGTATTATCCTTGGAAAACATTGTATCGGTAATAGTTTCCGAGGAAATTACATCGCAGATAAATTTATCAGAATGTGAAGAAATCGGGTATGAAACGTTTCAATAACGTGACATACCTATATTATAAGTCACGTTATTGAAACGTTTCAGCAACATTTGTTGTTACCTGGGTAGATACTCTTGTCGCTTAAGTTACAACAATTCTTTCTTTATTAGACTGATAATTGTATGCTACGTCATTACATGCAGAAATGCTATTGTCTCTGATACCATTCGATACCACTCTGATACTATCAATTAACTTGATAGGATGCCACGGTCAATCGATATTGACACAAGTCAATAGTAAATCAGTTTCAAATTCAATTGTACTAAGAATTAAATAAGTTTAACACTATTCAAGAATAAGTAACACACAACTTTAAAAAATATTAAAAAAAATATTCTAACAAGTAAAATCAAGGTTGAATTTATTCTTTCCGTAATTTGCAACTCAAACCTGATGTTTTGTTACTTCTAACTAAAAATGAATGTGTTCTCCACTTTTTCTGATAAACGCCGGAAATAGTTAAAAATAAAATGTAATTATTTGACTCCGACGAAATGAAAAACTCCACGCATTAACACATAATTAGTTAAGGTCTATACATACATAAGTGAAATAAATTTGTTAAACTCTTGTGTCTAAGTACCATAAAGAGTTAAAAAGTAGTTACATTAGCCCCTCTATTTTTCCCTATGTATAACGTGCTAATTTAAAAAACGAATAGAACTTTTGGCGAAAACTAATAATCAATAAATAATTATTCTTTTATTATGTGTTAAAAATAAATCCCAGACTTCGGAACATGATCTTAATTAGATACAATAATAAAAAATTTGATCACTTGATTGATTATCGCGCACAGTACATGTAGCGCTGGCCAGTCAAAGGAAATATTTTGGTCAGTCATTCTGAGTTTACAACATTAAAAGTTAACAAAACGAATTGAAAAGCACTTAAGAACTTTTGCCCATCATAAAACAATCTGCGTCGTAATTAGCAGTGAATTAACTAATTTGCCACATTAACAATTTCGAAGAGGGCGAATCGTTGCATGAAATTAATTTGGGTTCTAAGTTTCTCCTCTTGTGCGTAAAAGTTTCATTTTCTACTATTAACTTCCGGAATTTTATGTTTGTGCTGTCAATCATATAATCGAGTTGAATGCGAATTTGTAAATTGTGAGAGCGGGTATTTTTGGATACGTACTTTATTCGTATTATTTTCAGGTCGAATTTGTGTGGGTGTCTAAAATAAAACATAAAAGGAAGGCCGGGAAACACATATCGATCGTTTCTAAAAAAGTCATTTATACTCCTGGAAGAACGTAAAAGATTACGCATTAACAATGAATTAGAACACAATAAAATACCTCTAGCGAAGAAATTAATTAAATTAGCAAAAGAATATTAAAGCTGTCGGGAGCTTAATTAAAAATTTCAGGGCAAATAACATAATCAAGATCTGCAAAAATATAGATTATAAAACCAATGTTACCTATGCGTACAAAACCTGGATATTGAACAAAAAGGACGGTTGGGAGCAAAGAATATTAAGAAAGTTGGATGGAGAGCATACGTAAAGTCAGGAGTAAAGAATGTTAAGAGAGATTTATGGAGGAATAAAAAAAGACGGTCGAATTTTTGGAGTTAATAGAACTGCAGCAGAATGGGAAAGACGAACAAACAAAGAAATATATGAATTATGAACCAAAAATCAGTGAAGGGGTAAAGGTAAGACGATTACAATGGGCAGGTTATTTAGACAGATTGATCGAGGAAAGGATTGTGAAAACAACAGGTGAAGGAAACCGGAAGGAAGAAGAAAGAACGGGACACATAGGAGGGAAACCATTGAAGAAAAGAAAAATATATAGCAAATTGCAGAAGTGAAGTAAGGGATAGGAAACGGCACAAGCTATGGACCTAAATGGACCGACTATATATTATAAAAGTAGATAGTGAAGAAGGATAAATAAGGAGTTGGGAGGGGGACTCCACAAGAAATCCGAGTATTACCTAAACAGTGAGTGCAGAAAGTTAGCTGTGATATACGTTACGGTCAGGTAATTAAGGACATGGTTCGCAGACATAATAATTTTCAGATACCTTTTAATCTAATGTTTAGAAGTAACTAAATTTTATTTTACCATTATTAACATACATACATCTACAAAGTTAATGTAAACTGAATACAATAGGTGCTTTCTTTCGCTTCAAAGTTTGAATCAGGGTTCAAATAATTTCAATCTTAATTCGAATGTGAATTGATTCGGATCAGATTTCACAAGAGAACATCCCAAATTCCGGACATTTACGTGGGCTGGAAAAGGTTCTGGAAACAGTATGAAAAAAAACGTATGAAATTTGGTAAACGGTATCATTGTTTTTCGAAGTGGTCGCCTTTGACGTCAATATACTTCTGCATATGCTCGAACCAATTTCTAAAGCACGTTTTCCACTCTAAAGATGGTACCTCAGAAACCAGTGTCCGGAATGTTTCAACCGCTGCTTCAGCCGACGAAAATCGCTCACCACGCATTTTATTTTTGATATTTTTGATATTTGGGAACAAAAAGAAAACATTAGGTGATAAATCAGGTGAATATGGACAATGAGTCATTACTTCAACATTTTTGATGGACATCAAAAATCAACTGTTTGACGGGCTGAGTGAGAGCTGGCGTTGTCATGATGGAGAATAATTCGTCGATTTCGATTGTTTCGAGTTTTATGATACTCTCTAGCAGGGTGTTACTCCGTTACAATGATTACAAAACGGCAACGGAAATCAACTTTTTCTAAGTGCAAAAATTGCAAATTTTGAAGTATACAAATATCTAAATATTTGTCGGTCATAGCTAACTTATTAACAACATTATTTTTCTGAAAATGATATCATTAATGAACATACAATTTGCAATAGAGATTAAATTGTAGAAAGTCACAGCATTTCATTTATATTAAATAAAATATACAAACAGCAATGCAAGATTACAATATTACAAATATATACTAGGTGTCTCACAACGTACGGAGGAGATTGAAACAGCAGCTGTAAGACATCAAAATAAAGCTTTTCTCTTAATTCGCTTTTGACCAAAACCCAGTAATAAGAAAGCTACAGCAGCTTAACTTTCTTAATTTCTTCTTTAATTTACACCTATAGTTTGTTAATTATTCAAAATTATTTCACAAAATGTAACTTTATTATTAAATAAACTCTACATTTATCAAAACCACCATTCATAAAATGTCCATGTTAATGTGTTTCCTAGTTTTGTTTTTAATTAGTAGTACCTGTTTTTGGGCATTATAAGGAAAAATGAAATAGCCGTAACTTTAGCGTGACTACTTTTTTTTAAATAGTTATTTGTTGTCAAGCAGTATTCAATTAACTCATAAATGCCACAAATTTTATTTTAAAACGTAAAATATTACTACTACTATTACTACTTTTCCTTGTTAATTAATTTCACTTTAAACTCTTGTAACTTTTTAGTTATTGCGTTTTTACCAAAAATTTATTAAGAAAAACTCTTTAATTTGATCTCCCCTAGCTACCCTTTTAATCTCCTCCGTATGTTATGAGACACCCAGTATATTTTTTTATTTTTACAGTTGTCGCATTCATAATGTTGTCTTCTTAATTTTGAGCTAATTTATGCTACCATTCTTAATGCGATCGTAAGTATTGTAAGGTATTATCGGGTCATTTAAAAGTAAGGTCGTAAGGACCTTACGATGCTTACGATTAAGATTAGCAAAGTTTCTTAGTGAACTATGATTCGACTAAAATTTTAATAATAATAATAATAATTGATTCTAAGAGTGAAATAAGTCAAAGATACATTGATACATTGAATACATAATAATTAATTACTTACTTAAATTTATCCTGAGAATTCTCTAAAGCTATGGAAATTATCATTTAACAGAATTTTTTTAACTGTAGATTTAAAGCAAACATTATTTACATCTTTTAAATCTGAAGGTAGAGCATTATACGGCTTTATACCAGTGTTGACAGGGCCGTTTTAGGTTCTAGCCATATTTTATAGTATTGCTGGGTACTGTTAGGATGAACGGTTCTATTGTCCATATAATTTCGACTCGAATGGACATACCACACAAGCTAGAGAATATATAAACAAGCCAGAGGCAGAATATTGAGTTTAGCGAACCAGATATATTGGAAAAGGATGGTAAGTATTCTCTATTAAATCTATGTATTTTCCGGTATATTTTATTTGTAAATTTTTGGTCTAGTCTCTTATATCATATTCTAGGAGATACTTAAAAAGTATTCGAATAATAGTATGTTATCCATGGATATTATAGCGCGTTCCAAGTTTAGTACGTGGGCTGCTGGAAAAGTTTCTGGAAACAGTATGAAAAAACGCATATGAAATTTGGTAACCGGTATCATTGTTTTTCGAAGTATTCGCCTTTGATGTCAATACACTTTTGCATACGCTCGAACCAATTTCTAAAGCACGTTTTCCACTCTAAAGATGGTACCTCAGAAACCAGTGTCCGGAATGTTTCAACCGCTGCTTCAGCCGACGAAAATCGCTCACAACGCATTTTATTTTTGATATTTGGGAACAAAAAGAAATCATTAGGTGATAAATCAGATGAATATGGACAATGAGTCATTAATTCAATATTTTGGTTGGAAAAAAATTCAACAGTTTGACGGGCTGAGTGAGAGCTGACGTTGTCATAATGGAGAATAATTCGTCGATTTCGATTGTTTCTTCTTATTTGATCGATGACTTCCGGCAAACAAATTGTAGGATACCAATCAGCATTCACGGTTTTTCGATCCTGTAAGGCCACGGTTGCTACATGTCCAGTTACACCAAAGAAACAAGTAATCATTTGCTTCGCAGCACTGCGTGAACGGACAACATTTGTTGGTTTTGGTTAATTTTGAAATCGTCACCAGTAACGATGTTATAAATTAAATTTGGACGACCTCCATTGAATTTCTTGAGCATTTCTTCGCACCATTTGACACGACCTTGCTTTTGCGCTTCTGTTAAATTGTGTGGGATCCAACGACTGCAAAGCTTTCGTACGTTCAAATGATCATGCAAAATCTGGTGTATTGCTTTCATGTCAATGCGTAGGATGCTTGAATCTCACGGTATATCACATGTCGATCTCGCTCAAGCATTTCACTCACATCATCTACATTATTGACAACAGATGTTGATGGACGACCTTCACGAAATTCGTCACTGAAAGAGGTACGTCCACGCTGGAATTCGGCAAACCAATTATAAACACTGCTCTTTGATGGTGCTTCATCTCCAAAAGCCAAATGAAGCCGATCGAGGCATTGTTGCGGCGTTAGATCACATTTGAAATCGTAAAAAATCATGGCACGAAAATTTTCACGCGAGATGTTTACACAAAATTATTTTTTCTCAAATGCTGTACAAACAAAACGAGTTCACTTGGATAGGAACTGTCAATAGAATTATAGGCGAAAAACTTCAAATTTTTCAAATATACAATTCTAGACCTACTAGATTCCAGAAAATTTTCCAGCAGCCCGCGTATTAGTTATCCTACGACACAGTCTATGAGTTAACCTATACCATTTTTTCTGTCCATAAGTTTTAAAAACTTAAGTTATTAAACGCCTAAATGGATATCGCTAAAAGGATGTGTTTAGTAAGTAATTGTTACTTCATGTTTCAAGTTTGAAATTATTGTCACTTACAGGAAAAGTTGCTGGAGCCTACAGCAAGTTTTAAAACTTATGAGAAAAACAGTAGTCGTCAAGTTCAAATGATGAAACAGAAGACAGAGTTTTTCATGTCAGAGTCAAAAATTGTGTTAATTCCATTGTACATCAATATTCAGTAAATTACTTTAAACATCATTTTCGAATAGAATGAACTACCGTTCAAGAACTAATTGAGCTGTATGGCGCAGAAGCTGTTCCCCGGCTTGGAGGGTACGCTCATATTAAACCAGAAAAAGGATTGCTTCTTACTATATTGTACTTGGCTAACATGCAAACGTTTCGCCACGTAGCAGACAGATTTGGCTTGCATTAAGTTATGCTCACAATATTGTGAAAATGTAAACGAATTCATAATTAGTGAAGGGTATACAAAATGGCTAAAAGCTAAAAGCTCAAGTAGAATCTCTCATTTTTAGTCGTAAGAGAAAAATACAAAATGTATTAGGTGCTATAGATGGCAGTCAATTTCGAATAAAGAAGCCACACTTACATCAGGAAGATTATTGTAATTCACAAAGGATACCACAGTGTCATTTTACAAGGTGTTGTGAATGCAAACCTGGAATTCATAAATATGAATTTTATTGGTGAAAAATTAAAGAAATTAAAACCTCCCCAGAGCCCGGAGACTTTTTGTTTGAAAACCTCTGACTGGCCGTGTATCAGTTTCTACAAGCGCATCATAAAACGTCGTAAAACAATAAAGCGTCTTCGAGCTGAAGAGCATTGGGTTAAAATCTTCGCTTATGTAATTCCATAACGGAAAAGAATTATAAATATCTATCGCGTTGCTTATTAAATCAATCAATTTTTCTCAATTTTCACGTAATTGTTAATAGTAGCTCACAAAACTGTAAAAATAAATAAAAATTCGAAATTCCATTTTCTAAAGTATTTTACTAATTTATATGTATTCATCGTGTACTTTATTTGCTGGTCGTCAATAAACTGCTTTGTTATTTCTTTATTGCGCAAAATGTTTAAGAATGTCTTTTCTTTCTGCATTTCGGAAAATCGTTGTTGAATGCAGTCATCGCTTTTATTATTTTGTGGAACCAAAATAATATTCTCCTTTAATCATAATGCACACACGGGCCACGATCGAGAGGTTGTGAATTTGAACTCGTCTTTAATGGTCTTTAATTCTATTTTATTGTGTTCCCATAAAGCGTCTAAAATGCGATCAAGCAATTGACCTTGAATTTTGCTGGAATTTTGTTTTATAACGTTGTTTTTGTGCACGGCCGACCAGAAGATCTCAAACAAAAGAGTCAATACTCCTACACTAGGTAATCTTTTTATTTTTGAGCTAGACTTTTGGTAGTTGCAGCATTAATTCTCTTACATGAGGAGCAATTTGCGGTATTAATATGTGAAACTAATTTGAGTACACCCTGTATGTGAACCTGGATCTATGCACGACGCACACATGTTTTGTCGGTCATTATTATATAGGAAAGCCCGAGATAATCCTAATCAGTTATTTTATGGAAAATATAAACTCCTGGGTGATTCAGCTTATTCGTCTTTGCCTTGGCTACTAACACCTACATATAAAATATAACGGACGCCTAACTGAAAAAGAAAGAAACTTCAATTTTCAACATTCTTCCACGAGAATTGTGATTGAAAATCGGTTTGGTCACTTAAAGGGACGATTTAGACGCCTGCAAACATCTGATAACCTTAGAATATCAATTATTATCAAGTGTATTGCTGTAGCTTGTGTCTTGCATAATATATGCCAAAGAAAAGATCACTATTAATGGCAACGATTAAACTTATATGCCCTTAACACCAAGTTAATAGTTTTCGAGAAAAATGCATTGGAAGATTTTCACCAAACCGTTTGAAAACTGCTGGCATAGCTAAAGACTGGATGGTACGCCGCCTTGTCAGTGTGAATGACGACCCTGAATATAGGTCAGTGTTTCACGATGTCGTAAACGAACATCTGTTTGATTCGTATGAGGCCTATTAATAGATCGTAACAGTCGAAATATTTTAAACGCGCTCACATAGCGCCTGGATTAATTCAAATAAGTGCCACTTCGCCTCAAGTAATTACAATTTTAGGTAGTTTCAAATTATAAACCGACGATTATAATTACTGGACAAAAAATGCGGATGAGTTAAATAATGACATCACCGTCATTCATCGTTTTATTTTGGATATTTTGCCCTCACATGTAAAAAATTGCCTTTCCGTTGCTAACTAAATAGATTAAGATTTCTTTAGTTTAATAAAGAAACTTCAAAATAAGGTAGTGATTTATCTACTGTTTGTACAGTTTAAAATCGGCCGGATTACTTAATCATACTAGGGATGATAAAATAGTTGTTAAAACTGATATCTGCTCACTACCAATATGACTGACATTAAATTTACAATTTCTATTAATTCAACTATGAAATTCGGCTAAGTAAAGCATTTTTTACGCGCTTGCATTGCAAATTCCAAAATTTACAAATTGATTAGTATCTTAAGGTATTCTCGCATGCATTCGATAAAGTCGCAGTTTCGCATTTCTATTGATGTTTTCTGAAAGTTGTTAATGGTGGGTTGTTTACGTTGTTACGTCTGTTTGTTGGACTATTTCCACCATTCGTTGGATAGATGTAATTCGACGTTTCGGTAGCAACTTGTCGGCTACCGTCTTCAGGGTATTCGCCTTTAGAAAGGCGGGTTTTTGCCAATTTTTCCATTATTAGGGATTTATTGGGCTTTATGTGCACGTCTCTTTTTTAAGTCTCCTCGTGGATTTGAACCTAGGTTGCTCTGATTGTTAGTTTATCAGACCTTTCGCTCTACACACTTGGCTACTGAGGTGGCAACTTATTATAGTTCTTAGGTTCTATATAAGGTACCGTTTGTTGCGCCGTATGGGCTGCGCAGAAGTGCATGGGTCTCCGATATCAAGTATCGTTGACTCATACTTCTCTGTTGGGCCAGTTTCTTGAGCGTCAGTTCGTGTTTTCCTTTTAAGGTTCTCCCTTATGATTGGAATCCACAGGTCTTTAATCTCCAGGCTTGCTTGGCTTATGGGGTATGTTGAAGTTCCGATGTACGCTGCTTCTTTCAATTTCCTGCGAATGGTTCTTTCTTCTTTTGATATTACCATTGCTTCTTCCCATTTTATCTTATGATCTTCTTCCCAAACATGTTCCGCAATTTTCGACTTCGTTATTTCTCCATTTTGTGTTAGGGTTTTATGCTCTTTTACCCTGATTCTTAGAGGTCTTTTTGTTTCTCCTATGTATTCCCTACCGCATTCGCAGGGCAATGCATACACGCAATTCTTCGTTCTTTGGTCCTCGTTGTCAGGTTTTGTCCTAGTTAACATTGACCTTATAGTGTTTGAGGATTTGAATGCGGTTCTGATTTTGTATTTCTTCCCTATTCTTCTGATTTTTTCGGAGACACCTTTTATATACGGAATTACTGTTGTGCATATAACTTCCTCATTGGGGTTTGTTGGGTTGGTTGTGGTAGGAGGGAGGTCATTCAAGTTTTGTCCTAAGTTTGTTTTGTCTTTGGCTTTTTGTAGAATGTTGTTGGGGTAACCGTTCTTCTTTAGAGTTTCGGTGACATTTTCTAACTCTTTTTCTTTTTCGTTCGGAATTGAACAAATGGTGCGTGCTCTGTTGTATAAGCACTCTGCTACGCTTAATTTGACCTGGTTATTGTGGTTTGAGTTGAAGTGGAGATATCGTCCTGTGTGAGTAGGTTTCCTATAAACCTTTGTCTGGAATGTTTCTTCGTTTCTTTGGACCAGTACGTCCAGGAAGGGAATTTTTCCTTCTTCTTCGACTTCCATGGTGAATTTGATAGATTCTTCTTGGTTGTTGAGGTGGCCATATCACAAAGGTATCATCGACGTACCTTAACCACAATTTTGGTTTACAGTCAAACTGGTCTATTGATTTTCGTTCAAATTCCTCCATGTATATGTTGCTTAGGACTGGAGATAATGGGGATCCCATTGCCATACCGAATTCTTGTTTGTAGAATTTCTCTTCTACTTGGAAGTAGGTGGAGTTTACACATATGTTAAGTAATTCCATTATTGTCTCTACTTTCAGCGTTGTTCTGTCCGATAGGGTTACATCATTGGAGAGTTTTTCTTTCACAATGTTCAGAGCTGCTTCTGTCGGTACATTTGTAAACAGGCTTACAATGTCGAAGCTGACCAGTATATCTTGGCTGGTTATTCTTTGGCCCTTTATATTTTCTATAAAGTGCTCCGTGTTTTTAACTGATGAATTCGTATTACCTGATAATGGATTTATGGTATGTAGTAGGAATTTGGCGAGGTTTTGTGTTGGTGATTCTCTGGAACTGACAATCGGTTTTAATGGTATTCCATCCTTGTGTATTTTTGGAAGACCATACAGATGAGGGGGTTTGCTGTAGTGCGGTGTAAGTTTAGTTCTTTGTTGGTACGTGAACTGGTCTTTGTACTTATGAAGAGTCTTGTAAATTTTCCTTTCCACTGCAGGAGTGGGATCTTTAACTAGTTCTGTGTATTGTCCTGCGATTAGGACTTCTTTTATTTTCTCTTCATAGGTCTTTTTGTCCATCACTACTGTCGCATTTCCTTTATCTGCCGGTAGGATTTTAATGGTGTTGTCTGATTTCAATCGTGTAACATTAAGACTAATGAAAGTGTCTAGTTAAAAATTAAACCAGGTTTAACAGTAAACCCAGTTTACGATTTAAGCCGCGGATAGAAACTCGCTAAACCAACTCAACGTTAAACCATCACAGAAGACTGTTTAAATTGAGTTGGTTTAGCGAGTTTCTAAG
Source organism: Prosopocoilus inquinatus (assembly GCA_036172665.1). NCBI lineage: Eukaryota > Metazoa > Arthropoda > Insecta > Coleoptera > Lucanidae > Prosopocoilus > Prosopocoilus inquinatus. The sequence goes on from CM069870.1 coordinate 53,659,550, forward strand.
TACGGTTTAAGCGACGGTAAAAACTTCTTTTCTAAAACTGTAGGAATGACGACGTGATCATTGTAGAAGGAGACAATCTTTTTCGATGGCGAGACCGTCACGTCGTCGAAAGAAATGATGCACACTATTCCAATTTGGGAACTTCTTGATGTTGGATGGCCATTCTGTCTGTACGTACTGTTTCACCGTTTGCAGGAATGTGTCCTCTTTCGTTTGCTTACAAAGCGTGTCGAATATTACCGGTAGCTGAGACGAAATTGACGTAAAATCGAGATCTCGTTGAACTGCTGCAATAACTACCTCTTCATCAGGGATTGGTTAATCTTAAACCAGCCGTGATAATGCATCAGCTTGTCCGAATTCAGTCGTTCTCCGGCATTCAATCTTGAATTGTAAGCAATTAAAGTTGTTGCCCATCGTTGTAAGCGATTTGCAGTATGAGTTGGTATGCCTTTCTTATTTCCAAAAATCGCAAGAAGAGGCTCATGATCGGCAAGTAACGTGAAGCGTCCGTAGATCATCTTGTGGAACTTTTGAACGGCAAAAATTACTTCCTTTGCTTCTTTTTCAATCTGGCTGTAGTTCTTCTCGGCTTCTCGAGAAGCATGTGTAACGGCCTTGATTTGTCCATCTGGTAGACGAGAAGATCCGACTGAAGTACATCTTTAATTCGTTGAAAAGCTTGCTGACATGTATTTGATCTTTGTCATTTTTGATCTTTTTTTAAAAGTTCATCAAGAAGTTGGCGAATGTGTCGCATTTTATTAACAAATACTTGATAATAATTTACCAGACCAAGAAATGAACGAAGAGTTGAAATATCTGTGGATGGCGGCATTTTAGCAATTGCGCTAATTTTAGCTCGATCTGGGCTGCGTCCATTGCTGTCTACAATGATATTTTTTATTTTGATTATGATTCTTGAAGAAAGCACATTTCTTGAAACGAATGCGAAACCCATAGCCATGGATACGGCGAAATACTTCATGAAGATGTTGTTGATGTTCGTAGATATTTCGACTGAAATAAATAAGTAAAAGCGAACAACAGTCCCGCAATCATTGAGTCCATAATTGATTGAAATATGTTTGGTGCCGACTTTACTCCAAAAAGAAGTCGTTGGAATTCGTAGAAACCTGGATGCGTTGCGATGTTGCAAAATTTCTTTGATGTACAATCGAGTTCAACTTGCAGATATGCGTCCGAAAAATCAATCTGAGAGAAGGTCCTTCCACCATTGAGAGATGTAAAAATGTCTTCCGGTAATGGTAGCGGATGTTCGTTGAGCTGAAGTGCGTCATTAAGTACGGTAGAGTAGTCTACGTAAAGACGTGAAGATCCATTTGGTTTTGTAATTACCAGCCCACTCAACATAAATCGGCTGATTTAATTACTCCCATCTTGATTAGTCGGTCAAGTTCTTGATCTACTCGAACCTGTGAAGCGTATGGAACCGAACGCGCTTTTCTTTTCATTGACATGACATTTGGTTTTAGAATTAGCAATGCTTTAGTTACATTGCAGCATCCTAATCCATCAGCAAACATATCTGAGAAACTGTTTTTTTAATGATTCGACGATATTTCGCTGTTCGTTATTTGACTGTTGACAGACATTGACATTTTGAATTTCGTTAGAAAAGAATTTAAAATTGGTTGATCTGAAACATGGCATGTAAGTCCAGCAAATTTATGCTGCAATTCTGAGCACTATCGTAATCATCGTAACATATTTACGGTCTATGTATTTAAATAGCTCTGTAACACCTTACAGGCTTGCGATCGGGCTCAGAATTGCATTAGTGATCCTTGCTTGGCTACGTAGAATATTTCTTCGTTTGTATTACCAGCATAGTTGAAGGTTGCATGTTCTTTGCCTAGGAAAGGTGACTTAATTATGCTTCCATCATATGCTTGTGCTCGTTAATAACACTATGAATATCAGGAAACCCGATTTGATTGTAGGTTTTTTCATCCATAATGTTGACTTCTGATCCGCTGTCAAGGTAAAGGCCACGGGTATTCCATTAACATCAATTGACTTTTTTAGCAATCGGCAATTATTCAGTGAATTTTGTAGAATACCAACGTTGATTGTGTTTATGTTTCTTCATGACTTATTCTTCTTTGACTGTTCTTTGCATTGTTTTTCTAAATGTCTGAAACGCTGAGATTTGTGTCATTTATGCTTTTTATGCAGACAATCCTTGAACCAGTGCATTTCTTCACAACGTCGGCATGCGTTGGGCGGTGTGACTTTCTTGCGGTCATTTTTCTGTTTAGATTTGGAGCGAATATTGTTTACATGAACTCCTCACAGTCATTCATTACAACATCGAATTTGACATTTTCTCAGCATACGGGCACGAAGTGATTCATCTGATGTTGATTTTAGATCCGTGAGCGCGATTAAGCAGAAACATTGCTCTTCAGTCTGGTCACTGAATTGATATTTTCGTCTTGTTGCTCTGACACGGTTTGTATAGTGCCTAAATTCTTCACCTTCGTCTCTCGCAATGCGAAAACAGTTATAACGTTCTGCGAAAATTGAGCGTTTTTTACTGTATAGCTGTCGAAGACGTGAAATAGTTTCGTTGCTATCGAAGTCAGTAACTGCTTTCGGCATACAGAATTTGGTGTATTCGCTGAAGGCTATTGCAGAAAGTTTTGTCATGACAAATTCTACTTTGTCCTGACCTGCCATATTCGGTGATGTGCAATCCAATGTGAACTCGAAACAACTTAACCATTCGTCGAATTTAGTAACATCTTCTTGATCAGCTTCGAATTCTGGTAATTGTGGAAATGTTCCTGATAAAGGTGTAATTGACGAAGTAGGGGCGGTTGATTAGAATTAATTCGAAAATTCTTTAGGAATGAAACCAAAACGTCCTCCCGTCTACGAGATTCTTTTTATCTTCTTCTTGAAGCTTCGTCTTGACTTGCTAGAAGACTTGTGATGAACGTTTTCATTGACTCGGTGTTCATTTTAGTTGCCTTTATCCTCGTCGCCACTGTTGAGTCGTTATATTGAAGAAATAAAGGCCACAAATTGGGTTGAACAAAATGTGTAATTTTTACTTCTATTAATACTCTGACAAAACTTGTTTATTCCCCAAAGCCTACTTTTTCTATTCCCGTATTCGGCAACCCAATACATATCATACATCTTTGCCAAAGTATCGTAACATTTTTTAAGAAAATGAAATTTCAGATGTGTCTTACGTTGTATACGTCTACGACTACGCTGCCGGAATATTATAACAGTTTTTCTTAAATGTAACTGAGTTGTAGTAATATTGGAGCGGTGATGGCCTGTATTCTCACCTCGTCTTTAATTTAGCAATGCCAATTCTCTCTCACTCTCTTACACATGAAATTCATATAAAGGTATATCGTTTATGTTTATTTTAATCACGGCTTTAGTTAGAGACAATTCTAATCATGAGATGAGAGTACGGCCCAATGTTATGTATTCACTTACACTGCTTTCCTGGAAAATGTATGAAATGTGCTTTACGATATTTTAGCAAAAAGGTTTTGATTGATATTTACAATAGATGACTATATTCCACAAACATAAACTATTTATCAGTTTATTAACAGATGGAAAGACCGATCCCAATTAAGGCTAGTTTACATTATCCGATTTTACATTCGATTTTCAGTTTAGAGTAGCTCAAACGTCATATTTTTGCCTTTACACTATTCGAATATAAAATCGAACAGAAAAATTAAATACAAAAACCAAATAAGGAAAACTAGCCTTTATCAAATTACTTAACTATTTCAGCTCTTTGAAAATCTTTCTTTGGTAAATAAATATTAGCAATTTTACCTTCCTGCTCTAACTGCAACAATTTCGAATTTTTTTAACACATTTTTCCTTTTGGGTTCACACTACGGTGTAGAACTATGTTTGCGAGGTTCTATTTGATCAATCCAAAGGAAACATAAAAATTGTTTGATTCACAGGGGCAAGGGGATTACCGATCAGGAGTAAAATTTTACGAAGAGCAGAGATTAATCCGATTGCGAAAGAACGTCTATCTTTGATTCTAAACGCATTATGTTGCTTTTAGATCCCCCGCAACTCAACTCAAACGAAGCGTAAGGCTAGTATGATTCGAAGCGGAAGGGGGGTTACCGATCCGGGCTGAAATTTTACGGAGAGTGGGGATTAATCAGTTTTCAAAAGAGCGTCTATCTTTGAATCTAAACGTATTATGTTGCTTTTGGATCCCGATTTTGTGAGCCAAAGAAAGCACAAAATATTCTATGCATTGAAATAATAGAAAATAAATATTTTTTTGGTAGAGGCTCCGCAAAATGATCGCTTAGGCCCTGTTTTACAATGACGGTTTAACTTTGAGCCGAAGCTTAAATCCTTCACAACAATTATTATATATATTATATATTATTATTAATATATATTGAAATAATCGTTGCTAAAGGTTTAAGCCTCAGCTCAAAGTTGAGCTCTTTCTGTAAAACTGGACCTTAGAGTCCGCTAAAAATTTTTAGCGGTCTAGTACTTAAAGTGACATGGCAACACTTTAGCGGATTCTTTTTGGAGGAAGTTTCAATGAAATAAATCAACTTTGTTTGTGACTTTCCACACAAACGTAATTCTATCAGCAACTCGTTGCTGTAATTACCGATCATTGCCATGTCTGATGATTTGGCGAGCTGATACCAAGAAATATTGTATATACCACGTACGCAAAATGGTTTCAGGGGACTCATCTCATTAATTACGATTCGTCCTCTAAAACATTATTTTGAGTACTTGATACATAAACAACTATTTCTAAGGCCCGATTTCCTCACCTACGGATAAATTTATCTGCCAGGTAGTATCCTTGGAAAGTAGTATCGATACAATGGTTTCCAAGGATAATACCTAACAGATAAATTTATCAGTAGTGAAGAAATCGTGCATAAGTCAATTAATTAAGGACATTAGGTTTTTATTTAATTATAGCTTAAAATATCTAATGTACATTAAAATTTTGTTGAATATTCCTTATTTCTTATAATATAATCTAGAGGGCACAGACCTAACGAGTTGTTCATAATCCTCATGAGTTATATTTTTTCATGCAAGTTGTATTACTCTAGATTTTCATATGATTTCTGGTTTAGTACTCGCTTTATTCATACCATAAATTTTTAATAGGGTTGAGGTCAGGGCCATAAGAAGACCACTCCAAAACTTCAACCGCATGACCTGATAAAATTTTTTTGACATCCTTCGTAGTACGTTTAGGGTCATTGTCAAGTTGATAAATCCGTGTAATCGGTAGAAACTCATCAGCGTATGGTATAAGAACGTTCTCAAGTATGTTAATGTAAGTAAACCTGTCCATAATTCTCGGTATTCTGTACATTGGTCCTACTCCGTGCCAAGAAAAGCATTTTCTCCTCCATGTTTAATAGAAGTAGTTTTTATAGTGTATCCATGGTTGTATTCTTCATTACACGGACGTCGAACAAAAAAGCGTCCGTCAGAACAGACTCTATTTACCTTCGTCCCATCGGAAAATAATATTCTCTTCCATTCATCGTGAGTCTAATATCTGTGTTCACGAGCAAATCTTGAATCTTGCTGCTCGGTTCTTGACGGTCAGTAAAAGTTTCTTGGGAGCAACTCACTGATATGGGTCTTTCTATTTCTGCATTAATTTCTCATTGAATTTGTGCGGCGCTTTTAAAAGGATCCTTCTTAGATAGTCTTTACTATTTTTCTATTTGTACCAGCAGATGTTTTTCGCGGAGGCGCACTCGATTATGTTAAAATTTTTGAAATGTTTAACAGCGCTCATGCTCTACTAAACTTTTAGAACAATTTAACTGCGTTGCAATTTTTCGGTATGACCATTTTTGTTTAATTAAATTCATTATTATTTTTCTTTGCTCTTGTACGCAAGATTTTTTCTTACCCATGTTGTGAAAAGGTATTGTTTTTTTTTGTTTCGTCTGATAACAATTTGATAGATAAAAAAGCAAAAATAATATTTAGAGTAACATTCCCACTTACCAAAATCCGAAAATGTCAGAAACGCAATGATGCTAATGCTATACCCTTCTTCGCGTATCAGGGTGTCGTTAGACGTACACAAATAAATCAATCACCTTCTAGGAAATACAATTACTACATATTTTTAGGAATTTTCAACATCTGTTGTAAGAGATACCTTATATTTAGAATTTCTTCGAAATCTCCTTAATTAGTTGACCGTAACTATAATTGTATAATTGGTAAGTTAATTGCAAGTTTTTGTAATCCCGAAAGCGTAATTTGTAAGTGATCCTTTTACGCTATTTTCATTAATTAATTTTCTGGGTGCTAACTTCTCGGGAGCACCTTAGTTAATGAACTTTAAATATTTATTCTGCTTAATATTTAGTAAACCATTAGTAAGTACTTGTAAGTGAAAAATTATAATTTGTAATTGAAACAATTAAGTTAAAAATGTAAAAGAGACAACAAAACAAGTACGCATTAGGTATGGTCCGTGGTTTTGGTTGACATTTACCTTACTTGATGAGGTTTGGAGAAAAACATATTCTTTATCTTTTCTTTATCTTATCCACTTATGAAATAGCAATAGTGTGTTTCATTCTTTCGTCTGATAGCGAAACGTTGAGTATTTTTCCAATCATATTTCTGTCCGGTTCAAAATTAAAAAAAATATTTACTTACAATTTTCATCGGACAAGAATTAACTTCATTCATATAATAATAATAATAATAAACTATGACTCGCGTACTTACCCGTGTTGCCACTTATTTAAATGGATCTAGTTTCCCTTTATGAAAATCCTCACCCGATAACTCCTGATACCCGATATTCGGAGAATACCCATGGGATAACTTATTATGTAGCAAATTGGATACAATTTGCCAATTCTAGTGCTATGTTAGGTCAAAAGTAATCATAGGATGTCGCTGTTTAAACGAAATCTTATGTGAAAAAGGTCTTGGCTAGAAAGCTGAAATATCGTTTCAAATTTTCTTGTGCGTACATCAGTTTAGAACTCAAGAATAAATTTTATTCTATAGTGAGTTCATTCCATTTGTGATAAAAGGTGTTTCTGTCTGAGTTTTGTAAAAATCTTTTAATAACAAGAATTTTCATAAGACGTTACTTAATTTCATCTGATTAAAGATTTATTAAACGTTATAAATACCGTCCAAACATAAATTACTGTTACTGTCATTATGCTTCTTGTCAAATTTTTATGATGCAGTTCGACATATGCCAAAACTGCAGTTTCCGGTTCTTCATCAATTGAAACACAGCCATCTTAATCAATTTGTAAAAATCAAAGTATCTTCTTTATTTATTAATTTCCGATAAATGATAAAGGACAATTTTAATTCAGAATTTTATTCTTTATCGATTGGTCAAATAATTTACAGCGCCTTCCATTAAAAAAAAAACTCTTCCCTTTATTTCGTAAGCGCAATGTTCAATTGTTTTTTTTTTAAATGCATTGTTGCAATCAGGCCAAAAAGTACTACTAGCTTGCTAATTTAACCGCATCTGTAATTTTAATAATAAAAAAGTTAGCAATAGTGTCGAGTTATTTTTGAACAGTCTGTATATTATATAATTTTACTCTTTGTTACATTGAGGTTTATTCAATAAATATAAAAATTTTTTTACTTTTCCTTCTATTACCTCAATATACCACAAAAAAAAAACTTCAAACGTAAGTATCTTCTAGGGATACCGATACCCATAATTTTGCTACCAGGGTACCCGTTACTGATACCCGCGTAGTTACCCATTACTCGATAAGTACTCGGGTACTCGATAAGTACTATTGTTTGTATAGTTGCTATTTGATAAGTGGTATTATAGTCTAAGATCCCACTGCAACTTTTCTACGCTCATCTGTTATTTTAACGAAACCCGATTTTAATGGAAGATTACATATAGAGTCACATTATACGACCTGGTTGCCTTGCAAAATCCTGTCGCAAGTACCTTTAATTGGGAGAAGTTTTAACAACTTGACGTTTCTCTGAACCTTTGGAGCACAAGTGTGAGGTTTGCATGCAAGAGGTGCATCTTAAGTGCGAACGATTGTACGTATACGCGTGTAACACACGTACATATGTAAATAAAGACTTTCAGAGAAATTCCACTAATTACTCAATTATATCAGTCTCAAATTTTACTATACATATTTAGAGAGCTATGGATTAAAACGTAACTCATTTTTATACAAGCCATAGGTCACTAAATATAATTTAAAATTTCAAACTAATTGAAATGAGTAATTATAGTAATTTCTCTGAGATTCTTTATTTATATACATCATGAACAGTGTATACGTACATATAATCGTCCGCACCTAAGGTACACCACTTTTACTATAATTATTCAATTCAATTAGTTTGAAATTTTAAATTATATTTAGTGGCCTATGGCTTGTATAAAAATCACTGCAACTGATATAATTGAGTAATTAGAAGAATTTATCTGAAAGTCCTTATTTACATACGTGTGTTACATGCGTATGCGTACAATCGTCCGCACTTAAGATGCACCTCTTACATGCAAACCTCACACTTGTGCTCCAAAGGTTCAGAGAAATGTCAAGTTGTTAAAACTTCTTTCAATTAAAGGTACTTGCGGCAGGATTTTGCAAGGCAACCCGGTCGAATAGTGTGACTCTATATATAATCTTCCATTAAAATCGGGTTTCGTTAAAATAACAGATGAGCGTAGAAAAGTTGCAGTGGGATCTCGTACTACTATGTGGTTGAAAAGATAGAGAATATGACAGTTTTTTTCAAACCTCATCAAGTAAGGTAAATGTCAACCAAACCCACGGACCCTAGGATACGTACTTGTTTTGTTGTCATTTTTACATTTTTAACTTAATTGTTTCAGTTGTAGTTTCAGTTACATATCATAATTTTTCACTTACAAATACTTACTAAAGGCTTACTAAATATTAAGTAGAATAAATATTTAAAGTTCATTAAGTAAGGTGTTCCCGAGAATGCAAATAGCATAAAAGGATCACTTACAAATTATGCTTTCGGGATTACAAAAACTTACAATTAACTTACTAATTATTGGTAACGAAAAAATATAATAATTAAAATAGTTGGGGGCTCCCGAGAAGTTAGCACCCAAATAGTCAACTGTGTTTTTCTCCTGAACAATGATCTTACAAATTATTACCTATCGGTCACAAGTAATTACTAATTGATTACTAATTGCTCCGAAATTGTAAGTTAATAAACTAATATAGTGGGGGCCAACTTCACGGAGCCGAATATGAGGCTAGGAAAATGTGGCAAAAAAAAAACTTGAAAATGAAAGCTGCTCTTAGATTAGGTAAGGAGCCAGGACACTTTTTTTTTACCTGTGAACTGCTATTCCATGATCTTTCTTCTCCGGCCGGCTTTGCTGCACATTGTACTACGTTGTTTCTATAAACTATCGTTTCATTCACGATTTCAACAAAACACCAGCATTTGCTTTGGCCGCAACGGATTTGAGCAATCCTTGTATCCTTGATTTGGTTTTTTCTAGTAACAGCGGTCACTTATACGCTAGATACGGTGTAAAGCATCCCCTCTCTTACATAATTTAAGAAGCTGCTATACTCTACTTTTTCTTAATAGGCGAAATTATACGGATTAGTATAATTTGTTATATAACTAACAGACAATAGAAAAATTCAAAGTTGACCCCAATCGTTATTAACTAGTTGCTGTTGTAATAAAATAAAAAAAGAACACAAATAACAATCTAATAGAAGCGCCACATTCTGTTACAACTTCGCGTGTACCGCCTATCAAGAAAAAATAGACTGTAGGTCCCTAGCTTAGGAAAAAGTGTATAAATTAACCACTCAAAGTGCTCTTGGGTGATATTTCTATCATATAATAATTCATTAGAGTTATTTAATATGGAACGAAATTTACATATTGTTTTAAGCGTACGGATGACAACAATTGCAATACAATAGTGGAAAAGGTACTTGTAATTGGAACGTGTAACATTTAGTTATATTAAAATTTTCTGGTTTGGTAAGGCAAGGGTATGTCATAAATTTTTCAGAAGTAGTCTCATACAGAATGAAAAAATTCTCGTGCCAGCTGCAATAACAAATAAATAACAAGATAAAAAAAAGAAAGCTGGCTATAATTGAATACGTGTTTGAAATTCAGACAATACGCGAGCGGAATGTTAATTTATTAAGCGGCGAAACGCAATTTACCTTCACGCGAGTTTATTTCTGGTTTCCTATCACTTTCGAAATAAGAATTTTCAAAGCAAACGAACGGAAGCTTGATTAAGGCAACTTACTTCTTTCGGGGCGCATAAACTTTTACAACTTGTGGAACATAACACGCGCCGAACTTCGTGAAAGCAACAAGTTGATGAAGTGGTTATTGATTATCTTAAACCGGGCAGGTATCAGATTTGGCTGTGCATTCTCGACATTCGATAAAATTAAGGTGGAAATTTTCCGGCCAGCATCGATTCTATTCCATCCAATACACTTGCGGCAGCAATTTGAATAGCTATTTTCTTCTCGGTCGCTTTTCGTAAAAAAATTGCTCTCGCTTCAACTTTAAGTGTTCTATCGATTGAAGGCACAAATTTACAAAGCTTTGTCATTTAAACTTAGAGACTACGTTCAGATTGTTTTTTATATTATTCTCTTTTTAATCAAACTTTTTATCCATGGTCAAGTTCACGTACCTGTAAAGTTTACTTTCCGTAAGTACTTCAGAAGCTCAGTTCCCTTTGTGGGTTTCATGGCATCGCAGAGTCCGGGCTTTCCGTGGCACAAATCCTGATGCATATTCCTGAAACAAGAGACGGTTTATGTACTAGTGTTTACCCAGGCTTCATAAAGCTCGACCGCAATAAATAACAGGACACGAAGTGTAATTTCAGGAGAAGGTCCTGCTTACTGCCAAAAGGACGTATGGATCTAGTCTGTATTAAACCGTTAATGGTCAGCAGTTTCATTATTTCAATGTTAAATAATTTTTGTTCGAGCTTGAGCTGAGGAGAAGCTTTCATAACGCTTCATTTTCAAGTAGAAAGTATGTTCATTCTTCATAGATTTGAATTGATCATTTGAAAAAATTTAAAGAAATTATATTCCGAAGACGTTAACTGTCATAAGAGCTACACCTACATTGAGAGTGTACTAATGCAACCATTCAGAAAATTAGTGAGTATGTCGCAAACTCAATAAGCTCCATAATATTTCAACGCCTTTGTTTCGCCAAAAATTGCATAAAAACTGTAATTTTTTTTAAAAATATTTAATAATAATAATAATATTGTCTTTATTTGAAAATTGTGAACATATTTTAAATAAAATTATTACAAATTCGAGGCGAGCTTCATCGAAGCGTTATTTCACCTAATTTTATATTTGATTCATGATCAAGTCACATATTAAGTTCCAATTCATTTTATAAGTTTAAGATTTATGTAAATTATGCTATAAGCTGAGAAAAAATACCCAGGCCACTGTAAAGATTAGTTGTTCAAATTAGATCTAAATGCAGACAGAGACATGGTCTTTAGATTTTCAGGAATATTGTTGGTAGGTGCAGCATAAGCGAAAGATCTTGTAAATAAGGAGTTTGTATATTGAGGAATCGTTAAAATTGAAGTATTGCGTAAAGCACGATTATGGATAGAACATCTTGGCACTAAAAATTCAAGAAAATATAGTGTGGTATTAGTAGACGAAATCTTATGAGTCATACAAATTAAATGATATCGTCTTCTGTTGTTCATATCCAGCCAATTTAAAGAAATTATACCAGGAGATATGTGGTCACGCCTTCGCAGACCTAAAATAAATTTAACGCATAAATTTTGGGCTTTTTGTATCCTAATTTCGTTGGTCTGATCTATGTATGCATAGACGACATTGCAATAATTGAAAATGGATAAAATTAAGGAATCGCATAAGGTAATTTTAATTTTTAAATTTAGAAGGCCTTTGCTGACGTAAAGATAACGAAGTGTTCCATAAAAACGTACTGTATTAGTTTGTTAATATGTGACCTAAATCTCAATTCTCTATCCAGTATCAAGCTCTTCATTTCACGTAAAAGCAAGGAACCGAAAAGACGTGACGCGATCCGCTGCCGTGGGAGAAGCAAAAGCTTAAAGCAATTGCTTACTTTTTATTCATCGAGCTCATTATGTACCTAAACCTAATAGACTTTGAGATATTGACATTTCAATTAAAAAAAAATGGTATTATTTGATGTTTTACAGATTAGATGTTTATTAAAATTCGGCATTTAAATTTTACAGTAACATTACATAACCTCTATGGAACAGGAAACAATTTCCATCTCGAACATATTCCTATTGTTTTACACAGGGTGATTCATCATTCCGATGTTTATTTTACTCGGTTAGTTTAAATGGAACACCCTATATTTTATGACTGAATTTAATAGGTCTTTGATTAAGCTTCACAATGATATAGAGTTCAGTATGTATTACACAACAAGCCTACACACAATAAGATGTCAAAATCGTAAATTCATAAATCAGCATTTATTCCATCTTTCAATGGAATATTTTGTATATAATATCGTTGATTCTATTTAGCAAATCTGTCTTGAGTCTGTTTCTAGTCTGCTAGAAAAAAACACTCATCTGATTTACGACATCACAGACTATATACATACTTAATTTTAATTTTACCAACATTGCCTGATTATTTTAAGTAACGCTAAGGAATGCAACAAGCGACAATAACAATACTAATGAAAATAACTATAAAATTATAATCGTATTAATAATAATAACAACAGAAAATTTTCAAAATGCTAACCGTGGTGCTCTTCACATTGTTTTCTATGACAAGGTCCTGCCCCACTGCCAGTGCATGTTCTATGTGAGATACGGAATTTTCATCAGTCGGTTATTGTTCGGTTGAATTTGTTTCGAACTGGTGTTTCTGCATTTCCCTGGTTTGTGAGGCGAAGATGATAAACATGTAGTAAGTCGGCCGCAGTCACAGTTCATGGTTATAATTACCAACTATTACAACTCTGCGACAAACCAGAAAGCTTGGAGCTAGGGTGGTAATAAATAAAAGTACGCGTATTATTTTTTATGTTACAGATCAAAGAAATGCAAATTCTTAACAGCTAAAAAGTGTAAACAGTCTCAATACAGACTATTTAATTAAAATCAACTAAATTATAGAAAATTTCATTGGAAGATGGAATAAATGCTAATTTATGAATCTATGATTTTGACATCTTACTGTGTGTACGCTTGTTATGTAACACATACTGAACCCTGTATTATTATAAAGCTCAATGAAAGACCTATTAAATTCAGTCATAAAATATAGGGTGTTCTATTTAAACTAACAGAGTAAAATAAACATCGGAGTTATGAATCACCCTGTGTAAAATAATAGGAATATGTTCGAATGGAAATTGTTTTCTGTTCCATAGAGGTTATGAAATATTACTGTAAAATTTAAATGCCGAATTTTAATAAACATCTAATCTATAAAACATCAAATAATACCATTTTTTTACATTAAAATGTCAATATCTCAAAAACTATTAGGTTTAGGTACATAATATCCTTACAATAAATTTATCTACTCTTAAAGACGAATAGAAATAAACCATGATATACAGTATGTTCCATTTAAAATAACATAACTTTGGTCTGGCACAGCCACACGGAACACTCTGTTTAATTGTAACTAACTTTAAAACATGCATGTATATCATAGGTAAGTAATAGCGAAAACAGATTTTAAAAATCTGCATTAATGTAGGCGCTATCTACCAAATACACTATTGGCCCACCCTGTGTATGTCTAAATGTAAGTAAATATAAATTAATATGTAAACGTCTAAAATTAACTGTCAGAAAAGTCTTACAAATAAGAGCTAACCAAACAACACGGAAATACGGAAATAAAAAGTCCAAAGACCCGAAAAAAGTTCTTATTCTAACGAATAAATAAGTATATAATTCCCTGTTATTTGATACCTAAAAATCCTGAAAAATGAAATAAAATATATATATATTATGTATAAATCGTCAAAAAACAAGATGAGAGCAAATCACACTCACACACCACAAGTTAAGAACACTTTAGGAAAATTTTATCTCAGAGAACCCTCTCGTTATCAAATATCCAGTGCAAATGCGCTTAACTGTCTCTCTTAGAGACCACAGTCTCCTTTACTATTTTAGTTGATGAAAAACATTGATTTATTTAGTATTCGAGTTAGTGAGACTATATTTATAAAACCAAAGCCAGAAGTAGGAAATGTAAGACGCCATTTATTTTTAAAATATTGTTACAGCCGTGAGTTGCGCAGCGAATAAATTCTGCTTTCGTAATGTTACTAGAGCTGTTGTGCTTTCGGATGAGTGGCGCTATCTATTTATCGACAGAGTATTTCGTAGATTGCTGGTAGTTGTGTTACAGTAATTTTAAGGCACTCGATCTCTGTCTTAAGGCACGGGATGCGATCTTCAATGTATACTTCCGGTTTGCAAATTTAGTTATTACACCAGTCAGCAGAGGCGCTAAAATCTTTTCCCGTACTTCGTTGTCAAGCGGCGCTTGCTTTGAAAATGTCAGAATCGGTTAAAAAGTTATTATTAAAAAATTATAATTTACGAAATTTCTTCAGGATTTCGGTTTCTTACATTTATGGTTATTTATGGTTAAAAGAAGAACAGCCCTTTATATATGATTTAGTTAGCGACATCTAGCGGTTGATTTTTGATCTAAAAAATAATAATGATAATAATCATAATAATCATGTATATCTAAATATGAACCGTTAAATAACAACCTACAAATTACAGTAAATCAAATAATACGGAACTAGGTATTGGTCCATTGTCTGAATTCATTAAATTGTTTTAATTTTTCCGAATAAAACTACTTTCGTAAGCATTTAATTCCCTATTATTTGAATACTGTGTCCTGTATTGTGAATATGTTGTGCAACACTTGATTTCTCAAACCTATTGTACCTGTAGTGACTGAAATATTCTTTAAAACGTGTTAATATATTTATTTTTGTTTTTCCAATATATGTATTTACTAGTATATTCGTTACATTTAATTTCATAAATTCGAGATTTCAGTTGAACATCAATTTTATCTTTCGGGTTTCCCAATAAATTCTCTATGGTATTGTTAGTTGAAAAACCTAATCGTAAGTTTTAGGTTTTAAAAATATGTTTTAAACCTTTGTTGCAAAACGGATCGAAAGGCATTTTAACAAATTTTCCTAGAGATGAAGTTGCCGTTAAAGTGCTAGGATTTTGGACCTGTTTCCTATAGCTAATCTTCCTAATCACATTATCTACTATTTGAGGGGTATAACCGTTATAAACCGCAACATTTTTTATATATTTAAGTTCTTTATCATATCGGGATGTAGTAAGTTGAAAAGAGAGTAATCTATTTACTAAAGAAATTAGGTTTGCGAGTTTATGTTGTACAGAATGTTGAGATTCATTAATTATAAACCGGCTCATATTTGTATTTTTACGATAAATGTCGATCTCTAATTCATTTTTGCTGTTTCTAATTATACGCGTGTCTAAAAAGGGAATCGCACCGTTTTCTTCCTTTTCGTATGTAAATTTAATACTATCAAATTTTTAATTCAATTTTTCTATAAAATCCTCCAGATCACACTTCTTGGTATCAAAAAAAGCAAAAATGTCATCCACATACCGTAACCAAATTCTTGGAAAATTATTTCTTACGTCCTTTTCGAATTTACTCATAAATAAATTGGCCAAAGATGGTGACAAACAGTTTCCCATTGCGGTCCCTTGAACTTGTTCACAATACTTACCATTTATTTGAAAACAATTCTGAGACATGCAAAGAGATGGCGAGCCTGACATATTCCTCCAATCTATCTTTATCTACATTATTAACTGTCAGTAGTAAAATAGCAAATAAGTTAGTGTTTCAGGTATGGGCACACTAGGAAATGAGGATTGAACATGATCAAAGGAGACCATAATTTCCCCTTCTTGTAAAGAAATAATTTTAATCTTATTTATAAACTCCTCGATGACGATTTATATATTTATATTTAGGTATCAAATAACAGGGAATTACGTACTTATTTATTCGTTAGAATAAGAACTTTTTTCGGGTCTTTGGACTATTTGTTTCCGTATTTCCGTGTTGTTTAGTTAGCTCTTATTTGTAACGTTTTTCTGACGGTTAATTTTAGGTGTTTACATATTAATTTATATATACTTTTTTTTCGATTTTCATATACTGAGTGTCTCATAACCTATGAAGGAGATTAAGAAGGTAGCTAGGGGAGGTCAAATTAAAGATTTTTTCTTAATAATTTTTTGGGAAAAAAACAATAACTAAAAAGTTACAAGAGTTTAGAGTGAAATTAATTAACAAGCAAAAGTTACTCCCTGTAGTAATATTTTACGTTTTAGATTCAAATTTGAGGCATTTATGAGTCAATTGAACACTGCTTTACAATAAGCAACTATTTAAAAAAATCTAGTCACGTTAAAGTAACGGCTGTTTCATTTTTTCTTTTAATTCCCAAAAACGGGTTTTCATCTCGTCGTGCACCGCCTACTAATTAAAAGCAAAACTAGGAAACAGATAAACATAGACATTTTATGAATGGTGGTTTTGTTAAATTTAGAGTTTACTTAATAATAACGTTGTACTTTGTGAAATAATTTTGATTAGTTAAGAAGCTACAGGTGTAAATTAAAAAAGAAATTAAGAAAGTTGAACTGCTGTATTTTTTCGTGTTGTTTGTGCTGTCGGCGTACTGTGGTTAAAAATTTTGCATTTATTTTGCGAACGTCCTGTATATTAAAAATAATGTACAAAATGGCGTTTATTGTGATGTTTTAAAATAAATCTAATGAGTCATCAATCCAAACTTTCAGTTACAGTGACTTTATTTTACTGGCTGAATAAGACGAGGGTGTACTTTCACCCTTGTTATTTGACTTGTATTCGGAAACTAATTCTAGGAAACTTTGGATAGTGAAACAGCTGGCGTAACAATTAACGGTAAAACCGTAAACAACAACTGCTTTTGATTAAGACAAACATTTTCGATTTGCAAAGAATAACGACTGAAGCGAACAAGCAAAAGCAAAAACTTAATTTTAATCTTCAGAACTTTACTGCAGATTTCTTTAGCCGAAAAAAATTCCTTTGCCACTGTTATTAATCGAACGTCATTACCGTTAAGGAATTTAAATTTTACTTTTAACATTTTTAATGCATTTTAAATTGCTGCATAGAACTCTTGAAACAATTTGAATTCTAGTTCTATTTTGTCGATGATTGTGATTGAAATAAATAATGATATTTCAGTAGAGCATTTAATTTTTTGCTAGGTTTATGACAATTGTCATTAATAAAAGACTCAATAGGATATAACGACAAAATTTTCCCCGAATGTAATAGTCTTTTCAATGATTAGCAGAGAGCTTTATACGCGTAAATTTGAAATTACATTAAACATAAAACAATGGTTTTCATTAAACAATAAATCGCATGCGAATGGCATTCTATACGTTTTGAAAATTAATTTACAACTGATAGAATGCGAATGTCATGTAAACAAAAATTAACTTCGCTTTAGCTGCAGCAATAATGTGGAACCTTTGCCGAACGTATAAATTAATTTTAGTTTAATGATAATTACTGTGCCGTTGTCGGATTATTACAAAAATAACGCCGTCCGATTGTATTGTATGTATAGTCGGAATTAAAAGTAATGTCTCTCCAATAAAAATCATTTCTGCCCACCGTAATGAGTAGGTGGACAAGAGGACTAATTTGTTATGGTGACTAAAATAAATAAGAGCACTTATTTACATTTTATTGGAAAGGCAATACTTTTAATTCTGACAGTACCTGAGTCATATCAAATATATATGATTTCGAAGTTGAATTTAATAATACGCAATGCCTTAAAACTAATCTTCCGTTTTGCATATAATAATTGCATCATACGATGCATCCACAGCATTGATTTATGGCAAACAAGATGGCGCTAAAAGCTCTGAAATTTATGCAAATTAAAATAATAGATGTCCGGATATGTGCTATTTAAACCGCTTCGCTACTATTCAAATATTTGAATTTCTGGACGCAATTTAAAATGTTAATTAAATTACTGACACGTCGTTTAGCATATAAAGCGGATATAAATATACTTTTTTGTGCCAATTAATGAATAGAGAAACGAATCAATTGTTAATTATTTGCTCCTGTACAAAATTATTTTTGTAGTTTAAATTTATCGAGTTTAATAAAATGGCGTTTTGTTGAAATGGGAATAAAATGTCAATCATGTCAGAGTAACACAGTTTTGTTTATATTAAATTATTTTACGAAAAAGTTTTATTTTTAAAATTTTTTCCGTATATTTAAATTTGGGTGATTTTACAGGGTGACTACGCCAGAATTCCTACCCCCTTTAACTCTTTTATTTTTGATTTCAGGAAAAAATATTTAATACAAAACTTAAAGGGACTAATTCAAAGTTTCTCTGTATGCTCACAAAAAAAAAAAACAATTGATGCTCAGATAAACCCGATATAAAATTTTTTTTAACATCATGTATATTATTGCGGTTTTCGATTCTAAATTAAATTCTACTGGGACTACGTATATAACAAAACTAGCAATATAGAGGGTGTCTACAAAATAATTCCTATTTAATTTATTTTGTTTTTGAAATTTAGAAATAGAAAACTTGAATAAGGATCCTTTTATGCTAAGAGAAGTGATTTAAAACATGTTAGAAAGATTTACACTTTGCGTAAACAAAAATTGAGGGCATTTTGAATATGTTTTACGTTAAAGTACGTCATTTTTTAAAGTTCAATTTTTCCGAGCCATGTTTCGTTTCTAGTTTAAAACTTAATTTTTAGATAACATCTAAATCGATTTAATATGTTAATGGTAAAATTTTATTTAATGTTATTTTATTTAAAACCAAAACTTCGTTTGTTTTTTTGGGTATCCGACGCTCTATTGTTATTTTATAGACACCTTCTACATTATTAGTTTTATTACACGTGCAGTCCCATTAGAATTTAATTTAGAATCGAAAAACGTAATAATATACAGGCTGTTCCATTAAAAAAACTTAAGTTTAGTTTATATGTCGTTTATCCGATCATCAATTGTTTTTCTCTGAACACACAGAGAGACTTTGAATTAGTCCCTTTAAGTTTTGTATTAAGCATTTTTTCCTAAAATCAAAAATAAAAGAGCTAAAGGGAGTAGGAATTCTCGCGTAGCCACTTTTTACATGTACAGGGTGTCCCAAACCTCCGGAAAAGTCCAGAAATGCCCTTTTAAATTCATTTTATCAAGAAAAGATCTTGACAAAAGTTATGTAGGTCTTCATTTCGCATAATCTAAAATTATTTTCTAATATACAGGTTACAAACCTAACTTATTACTTTTTAAATGGAATACTATATACTCAATTATAGTTTCGGTTAGCCCTTGAAGAGACGATAAAAATGATATAACATTATACTTACTTATTTTTAGTATTTACCGAGTTATTTTTAATTTTATGCAAAAAATGGGTCATGTTTGATCGTTTGCCAAATAGCCAATTTTAATGATACGACAATCAACCATGGACCAAAATATTTCTAAATCTCTCTACTTTTACAATATTCATCATTTTTAAGATTTATAACTTGTGAGTTACTATCACTTCTTTATAATCAACTTATGGAACGTGCTGCATAATATTTTCATTAATCTTAGAATCATTTGAGACATTTATCCATACATTATTGTACTTTTAGTGATTTAAATAAAAGTAAATAAATAAATTCAGGGATTGAACACATTATGAGTCGGTTGGATAATCGCTGGTTAGAAGGTGGTAATGCTTGTGTGGTCTCTATGATTACGAGATTTGTCTCTTGACTTCTTTTATGGGGATATGAGTAAACAAATGAAAAAAATATTCTCTTATCATAATTTGTTTATAATCGTAGATACGTATTTCGACAGCCATCTTCATTTCTACTGGAGATTCAATTAGACTATCATCTGGCTCATACCAACCAAAGAGTGTGCGCGTGTGGATGATAAATAATAATGAAAATAGCAGCGTACCTGTTCAAATACGCATAAAAAGATATAATCTAATATTAGTATGAAATAAATTTCAAAAAACTATTACTAAACTGTTTTCACCTGTACTCTTCTTAATTTATGGAGATACGTAAAGAAACAAGAATATAAAGATGTACTCGGCACATGCAAAGAGAAGAAAATGCGTGGTTAACAACCTGGCAGAGTTTCTTTTAAATTTTTTTCAATAGTTTAAATTTTTATGATTTTTTAAACCTGTTTGTGACTGGAGACATTCTGCTTTTCTTAGTTAATGTGTAAAAAATGATAAGATTCAATTTGTTTCTTTAGTATTTTTACAGTGTAAATAGATTCTTTCCATTCGTTTTCATAGTGTAATTGGAATTATGCAGTGAAAATCGTGCAGTTCCTGTATTTATTCCATATTTTTATTGTAACCGCTGCAACAATGACAAAGGAATTATTAATTTGAACAAAATTGAAGTGTTTGGGAAAATATCTTGCATGATACAGCAGTTAAAATATTTCTGAGACAAATAAAAATATTATACCGCACGTTTCTTAATTTGATTGTAGAGAAGTGATAATAACTCACAAGTTATCAGTCTTAAGTCATAAAATACGATTTGGTTAGTAAGTTTGTAGAAATCACTATCCAAATATACTATAATATGCAGAGTGTTCCATTTGAAGAAAATGACTAACTTTACAATACGCGAACTGAATCGTAGTGTTGTTGATAGTCGCTAGGTTTATGAAAATGATGAATATTGTAAAAGTAGAGAGATTTAGAAATATTTTGGTCCAAGGTTGATTGTCGTATCATTAAAATTGACAATTTGGCAGACGATCAAACATAACCATTTTTTTTGCATGAAATTAAAAATAACTCGGTAAATACTTAAAATAAGTAAGTATAATGTTTTATTATTTTTATCGTCTCTTCAAGGGCTAACCGAAACTGCAATAAAATATATAGTGTTCAATTAAAAAAATAAAAAGTTAGGTTTGTAACTTTTTAAATGAACAACCTGTATATTTGAAAACAATTTTAGATTATGCGGAATGAAAACTTACACAACTTTTGTTAAGACCTTTTCTTGATAAAATGTATTTAAAGTAGTGCTGGGAACCAAATCGGTTGTTTGGATAACCGGTTAACCGGTTTTGGATTATCTGAGGTTTTAAACAAAACCGAAAACCAGTTATCCAGATAACCGGTTATCCGGATAATCGGTTATTCGAATATCCAATTATTTGGATAATCGGATATTCGAATATCCAAGTGTTTGGATAGCCGGATATTCGAATAATATCGGTTTTTGGATAATCGGATACTCGAATGACCGGTTATTCGAACGATGAAAAATATTCAAATAGCCTAACCACCTGAAATTCAAATAACTGTACACAATTACGTATTTATTTTTTTCACGCATTCAAAGATAATCTTAGGAATTTGAGACAGCAAATTTAAAACTCAAATAAAATTGAAAATGTTGGAAGTATTAAATTTTAGTTTTTGTTGTGAGTAGCCTTTTCGACCGTACCCAACGGTCTTTCCGAGAATTCAAGAAAAGTTTATTGTAGATCATAATACCATAATTTATGGTACAGATGTTGTTCGGCACCATAATGAATTTTTACAACATAAAATATTTGCATTACTTGATGATTTGTTGAACATTGTTCATTAAATAGAACAAGAATAACTGACATTTATCTTATTTAACAGAAAGAAAACGAAAACTATTATTAGTGAGTTTGTGTCAAGTTTTAGATGTGTGAGTCCTTATAAATTAGAAATATAGTTATTACTTTAAAATGGAGATGAGAAGCACAAAATTGAAATGTTTGAAAACATCTTCATCTGAATAAAAATCAGAAACATTAGTGGCGCTCTTGCCTTGGAAATAACAAACTTTTAAACCACTAGTACATCGCATTTCCTTCTGTACTATAACCTGTAACGTAACACGTAATTCATAATTATATTTCAAAAATATGTGGCCATTGTAAAATTGGCGTTTAGAGATAAAATTTAGTGGAGTCTGTTTTTTATAAATTAGTTGTTGTTAATACCTAATTAACCGATTTTCGAACAGTCGTTTTTTGAATATATTCAAGATAGTTTTTCAAATATCCGAATAGTCGGTTTTTGGATATTCGAATATCTGAATAATCGGTTTTGGATATTCGAATAGTCGGTTTTAACCATTATTTGGATAACCGGTTTCATCCAAAACCGGTTTTTGGATATTCGAATAGTCGGCTTTAACCATTATTTGGATAACCGGTTTTATCCAAAACCGGTTTTTAAAGAAACCGATTATGCGGTTTCAATTTTTTCCGGTTTTTGCCAGCACTAATTTAAAGATACACTGTTGGACTTTTCCAGACGTTTGGGAAACCCTGTACAACCAAACGAAAAATAAAAATATTGCATTTAAATAAATTTAAAGTATTAGAAATGTATGTTTTTACGAAAATCACAATTCTTTTACGTAAGTAGTCTTATAGAAGCAGGGATGTATTTTTGATTTATTGATTTTTTGTACTGATCTAATTCAATTCAGATGAATTTCCTAATTGATTAATAAATTAGCGATTTGATTCTGCAATTAATCTCTAGGAATTATATATGAATCCGCAGACAGACACGTAAAATATTAAATTTTATTATTTTACCGGTCCAAGTCCTAGTTAAATATACATTTAGGTCAGTCAGTACATTTACTGAGGACGCAAATGTGGAATATAAAGCTGAGCGTCCACTAGGGCGGTCGGTCGGAGCGGCGCGGCGCCAAAACGGAATGCAGGTAAATATTAGGCACTATTCCACGCCATGCTCCCACCTTAATGGACGCCCCTCGATTGATTTACATGATTTACCTTTCGTTTGGGAGCCGCGCCGTGCCGCTCCGACCGACCGCCCTAATGGACGCTCATCTTAACAGTCTTGCACCATTCCAGTCACTCTCTACTCTTTTAAATAGCTTTTACCAATTTACTCAATTGTAAACAAATTTTAAATTCCATAAGGGGATGGTTAATCAGAATGGTCTAATTGCATTGACTAAATAACTATTGAACGTATCACCTATACACAAGTTAAATTGCTTGGAAACCTTGTTAATGGAATTTAGAGCAATATAATTATAACACCCCATGTCGATTAATTACAGTAATAGTGACATATTGAATTGCGGGACACTACACATATTGAAGCCGAATTAGTATGAAGCACTTTAGAACACGTATTGCTTCTGCAACGCTTCAAGAGTTGTCTTCGCTATTTTCAGAAACATTTGAAGCGGTGTGCGTGCCTCTTGAAAACAGTGAATTAGTTGAGATACAACAGACAACTGAAGTACAAGTGTTGAAAGCAGAATATTTTCGGAAATTGTGTTAAATTAGTTTTGGGCTATTTCATCGCGGATATTTGAAAATTAAACATCAATAATGGTACAGAAAACAATTGCAAAATGAAACAGTCACACTTTTATTATTGTAACAAAATAAATAATAATTATTGCTACCTGAAATAGGTAATTTTGCAATTAGGTTACTGTCATATATTGAAACGTTGTATATTTGGCTTGAAATCATGTAGTCAAAAGTAGTAGGGAAGTGGATTTTAAAAGGGCACTAAGACAGCTGGGTAGTAATTCGGTTCATAGTAAGTTCTAAGTCAGTTCTTAGAGTTCAATAGAATTCTTCAGGGAGTTTTTGGAGATTTCTTAGGAAGTTCTTTAGAGTTTAGTATTAGTGAGAAGTTTGTGAACATCACATCATTATGTGTAAGTAGTTTGTAAGTTCTTTAAATATATTCAGTTTCAATTAATACTCCTAACACATTTTCCTGTTCTCGTTCCGCTGCATTCAAAGGACCTGCGTGCGTAATTCCGTTTTCGGATTTGTTCACACAAAGACTGTGCGCAAGGAAATATTTTATTTGTTTATTGTTCAATGCTTTTGGCCTTCAAAATTTTTTTTTTCTTTCGCGATTAATTCAAGAGCAGTTTTGAGCTGACGCGATTATAAAAATTGCGATCGTAATTCGGGTCAGGCATAACATAAGGCTTAATATTAATCAAGATGAAACAAGGAATGCTAAAAAATTGTCAATATTGTACCAGTTAGGCCCAGTTTTACAATAACGGTTTAACTTTGAGCTGAAGCTTAAATCCTTCGCAACCATTGTTGAAATAATCGTTGCTAAGGGTTTAAGCCTCAGCTCAAAGTTGAGCCCCATTTGTAAAACTGGACCTAAAAGGGTTCAAATGTTTGGAGCGTTAAAAAAATAAGTTAGCTAGGAAAGAAATGTTGATATAACTGTCAAGTGACAGTCTTAGTTTTTGATGTGATTTGTATTTGAGAATCATAATATTAAAAATATTAAAGATCGTTACATTCGTTACATTGGCGTCAGGTGATGGTGCGGGTCGCATATTTAAAGAGAAACGATCTAAGTATGGCAATGATTCCAAAGCAAGGCAAACTTAGTGAATTAAAAGTAGGAGATTTGAAAACAGAGGCACAAGAAAGAGACTTGGAAACAATAGGAAGAAAGAGTGTACTTCAAGAAAGATAACGACATGCTTTAATTGATTTCGGGATTCCGGAAACTTATTTGTTTAAAGTTCAGTCCGGTGACATAAATTTGGATGCACTGTTACATAAGATAGAAGAGAATTCCCGAAGTTTAAAAAAAAGTATTAAAAATGAACTTAGAAGAAAGGTTTACAAGAGAAATTCGAGGAGCACTCTAGAATTCTGGAAGGGAAATTAGCTGAAAGTACTACAAACTTAAAACTTGAGGTTCTACAGCAAATGCAAGAGCAAGTAAAATATGAAGTGCTACAGAATTCTGTACATCTTAAACAGGAAGTACAAGAGGAACAGAAAAAAGTAAAGAACGACATGCTGCAAGTACAAGAACAGGTAAACACACTACAAAATCATCTGACCATCTGAATTCTAAAGTTTTATTGATTGCGAACAACACATCAACTAAAATTAAAGTAAAAGCACCTACTTTCGATGGTGAAACACCATGGTCGGTGTATTATAAACAATTTGAAGCAGCTGCAATGGTCAGTGATTGGACAGATGAAGAAATGGCGATATCGTTGATTGAGTGGAGAGGCTGTAAATATTCTTCAATCTATACCAGAAAGTCAAAAGAAAGATGATCGATTTTTGGTTTCAAGATTGGAGATGAGATATGGCGACGCTCATCTTGAATAAATGTACCATGTTCAAGTAAATAACCGAGTCCAACGATCCGAAGAGACCCTGCAAGAATTTGAATCCGATGTCGCTCGACTTGTGCGATTAGCGTATCCTACAGCGCCTGATGGCTTCTGGGAGATATTAGCTTTACAAACATTTGTGGATGGCCTCAAGGACAGAGAAGCAGAACAGTCACTGTGCCTATCTTGGCCAGAAAGTCTTGATGATGCACTGGCTCACGCTTTAGAGTATGAAGCAGCAAAGCAAGCGTCACATGGCTTTCATCGTATCAGAGCTACCTTTGAAAAAACAGGAAGCAGTACTGAAAAAGTAGAAGATATTGTGCGGCGAATACTACGAGAAAACAAAAACAAGCGAGATCAACGTTGTAGAAATTGTGGTACAAAAGGCCATTACTGGCGCAATTGCGGAAAATTTATTAAGCACGAAGACTTATCGGAAAACTAGATCGAGTCGACAAGCAGGGACGACCGTCGACTGTAGGAAATAAAGCCCCAGTAGTCACTATTAACATTTGCTCAACACTGCTTAAATCATTTGAATAGTTTATATGTAGACGGTAATATTAATTGCGTGAGTATCCCGTTACTTGTGGATATAGGTGCATCGAAAACTATTGTACGACCAAAAGTAATACAAAACAATGCTAAGATGTCAACCACACCAGTACGTCTTCGATCCGTAACTGGTGATACGATAACAATATACGAAAAACTACCATAAGTGTTAGAATTAGTGAAAATACATTGAATCATCAAGTAATAATAGCCGATATATCGGAAGACTTTATCTTTGGAATGGACTTATTGAAGAAGTTCGGAGACACATTAGATTTGAAGGCTGGCGTTTTAAAAATCGGCGTAGATGAGTTTCCATTCCATAAACTAAGAAGAAGAAGAAGAAGCTATTCGTTTAATTTTAACTGAAGATGTTGAATTGCCAACTCAAAGTGAAACGCTTGTGTTTGCACGTTTATGTGGACACAGCAGGGAAGGAAGACTCCGACTTATAGAAGGAGTCAGTAATAGTGAAGTTGACCAAAGATTTTTTTTATAGGAAAAGCTCTTGTTAAAGTCAAATATGTTGTTCCTGTTAGAGTTATGAATGTCAATCTAAAATCTATGCACTTGAAGAAAGATGCTATCATCGGACAACGTGTGTCTGTATCTTCTGTTATTAACGGTATACGTACTGCGAATGATAACATTTCAAAAGAAAATCCTAAAGATCTTTTGAAGATGATCTTCAGAGAGAGCGAAACTTCAGAGAAATCCAAATTGGAAAAGGTGGGGAAGATGATTGTCGCATACCAAGATATTTTTGCTTTCAGCGACCACGACAAAGGACGAACAAATATCGTTACCCACAAAATTAACATCGGAACTGCGCAGTCAATACGACAGCATCCAAGACGGCTTCCGCTAACGAAACGAGAAGAAGCGGAATACATTATTGCAGATATGGCGAAACAAGGAGTTATAGAACCATCGAGTAGTCCGTGGGTATCGCCAGTTGCCTTGGACAGAAAGAAGGACGGTTCAACAAGATTTTGCGTTGATTATCGTCAACTGAATGCAATAACAAAGAAAGATAGCTACCCCTTGCCTAGAATTGATGACACTTTGGATACTTTATCCGGTTCATGTTGGTTTTCTACATTGGATTTGAAGAGATGGTTATTGGCAAGTCGGGTTAGAGCCGAACGACCGAGAAAAGACAGCATTCACAATAGGAACAGAACTGTGGCAGTTTACTGTCATGCCACTTGGATTATGTAATGCTCCTGCTACCTTTGAGCGGCTTACGGAAGCAATCCTACTAGAGCTAACGTGGCAGACATGCTTGGTATATTTAGACGACGTAATCGTGATAGGAAAATCTTTTGATGAACATTTGAAAAATCTCGGAGAGGTGTTTCAAAGATTATGGAACGCTAATTTGAAATTGACCCTAAAAAAAATGTCATATTTTTCAAAAGTAAGTGAAGTACCTCGAACATGTATCAACCACTGCTGTCGCAGTAGATCCAGACAAGACCCGAGCAGTGCCGTACCGTACCGAGGAATAGACAGGAAGTTCGAAGTATTCTGGGACTGTGTACATATTATCGGCGATTTGTCTTGGAATTTGCTAATATTGCAAGTCATTAACCAAGTTAACATAATTCAAGAAACAGAGGAGTGTCGCAAAAGGAAATCGAATTTGTTGATATTTGGGGTGTCTGAAACCAGTCAAAACCTAAATAAAGAAAAACGCTATGGATCAAAAAAATACGGAGCAAAACTAACTAAATAATTAATAAAATTATAAGTAAAATTAAAACACATTCTAAAAGGTAAAGAAACTATTGTATTAAATATAGATCGTAGGCTACGCCTGTTAGTGTAAGGTAGGCGACTAACATTGCTTCTAAGGGTATGAGCGTAGGAGAATACATGTACTCGGTTTCGTTGTAAAGTGGGTTGCTGCTTTCTCATCTGTCTATAGGAATTGATGGTTACTTGTGTATTTGTTGCCTAACTTACGTGGCCGACCGGGGAGGAGGAAGTTCTCTTTCCTCCTTCCTGTTGCCGACGCGGTTGCCTTGTAATTCACATGTGGACGCACGCTCCATATACTGTCAATACGTTTATACTCTAAGAGCCAAACTGCACGAGCGGGTTTTCCGCCGCGGTAAACACGCTGCGGATTGCACGTCTGAATGACAACCAGACATACAAACGAGTGAAACTAGACGAACGGAACGCAAGGTTTATTCCGTTCATCTAGGTTTACTCGTCTGTAAGCATAGTTTCCATTCAGACGTGCAATCCACGGCGTATTTAACGCGGCGGAAAATCCGTTCGTGTAGTTTGGCTTTAGTTTGGTTCTCAGAATCTTTTCTAAGAGTCGGCCCCTTACAAGAAAGTAACAATTTTCATCGCCCTCCTTTCAAATTTAATTAACATTTTTTTAAATAGTGGAAATAAATAAACTAATAATGTTAAATTGAATTTAATTAAATTGTAACAATCTTTTATTCTTTCTGACTTTGTTTTATTTATTTATTTTTTTTTTATTATAAACCGATCTTTTCTCTATTCGACTTGACTCTAGTGTTACAGCCGTGACGCGCAAATAGATATACTTTTAGTGGAGAGTCATGACATCTTGCGTCACGGAACATGATCGAAGCTTATCGATGGTTTCAGCAAGGACTAGTAAAGTCGAGAAGACAGAGATCTACTATAAAAGTTCGCACACGCGCGCCAGTTAGGCAGTGAGAACTTGGCAAGCGAAGGGTTCATACCTCTAATAAATAGAAAGTACATTTTGTAAAAGTATTATTTGATAGACAAGTGTTGCAGCTCATTACTATTGTGCTTTTAATTGTGAAAAAGCGACAATTTGTAATTAAAGTGTTCTGAAAATTAATCTGTGAATCCTCAAATTCGTAACTCTATTTTATAGATGTATCTTTTGTTCAAATTTTTGAATTTTTTTGTTGGAAATCGTTTTTTTGTCACGTCAAAAAGCGGTCGAAGGATGTCGCTGTTTCGTCAAAGTTCCTGATTTAAATCGTCTTTTTTTAATATCTACCTTATTTGAATTTAATTGATTCAGTTTTTAATATAATCAATTAATCGATCATTGTCTTTTTTTAAACCAATTTCATTTGTTTAACTTGGCAGTAGAAGAAATCCGAGAGACGCGGTTCTAACCGGAAGCCAGGAATTCAACCACGATTTCATTTGTTGAGTTTTTATTTTTTAATAATCACTTTGTCACTTTTTGTTTTTGTTTTGTTTTATTTGCTATTATTTTATCTTTTAATTATTTTTTTGATCGTTTCATCGTCTTTTTTCTTTAATGTTGACTTATTGTTAGTTTCATAAAAATTTTTCAGGTTTCAGGTTTTTTTCTTTTAATCGGTTTCATTTATATTGCTTTTATTTTTAATTAACAATTGATCATATTGTTTTTTTGTTTTTTCTTTGGTTTGATTTTATTTGACATGAATTTTTATGTTTTAATCATTAAATGATCGTCTTTTTTTTGCTTTTTCTTCTTTTACTCGATTTAATTTAATTTAATTTTACTTTTTTACAATTTAACTTAATTTTATTTTGTAAAGTAATTGATCGTCTTTTTCTTAAATATTTACAGTTGTTTTTTAATATTTGCACTTAAATCATTGGTTGTGATAAAATTTGTCTGTGGTTGAATTCCTGGCTTCCGTTTGGAACCGAGTATCTCGGATTTCTTCTATTGCCGACGTTTCGTTCTTCATTGCAGAAGAACTTCCTTAGGGCTGGTGCTGCTGCTGATGGTCTTGTTGCTGTTTCTTGTAAGTCATTGAGGATCCAGTGAATGAAGTGACGTGAACAGGGACTGTAAAGGCATGGGATTCTTTAAAGTCCAAGACTGTACGTAATTCGACCTCCACCGTGATTAGATGGAACAATGCATGAACCACATAAAGTGAATTCAGTTTTGTGAAATTTCTGGTAAAATTTAAATTTGTGGCGATACAGAAAGAATAAAATATGTGATTGATGTATTGTTAATTTTTCCAGCTCGTAGGTATGTAAATATGTGAATAGCAATAACATATACATATAATTGTTGATAATTACTGCAATCACAGATACTGCGCTTAAATCATAAAACCTAATACTTATAATAAACAAGAAACAAATAAAATATTTCTTATTTTTAAACGACCAATAATAAATTTACAAATTTGCATTAAATGGCATAGGCAAAAAAATTGAATTTTATGGACGTTTTAATGAGCTATACACACAGTACAGTAAAAAAAAAACAAGTATTGACGATATAATTTTTTTTACACACACGCCAAGAATGATTTACAAGCCTGATATAATATTTAATATTATAATTTACGGTTACTCCTTTTTTGCAATTCATATACTGGGTGTCTCATAACCTACGGAGGAGATTGAGAGGGCAGCTGTAGGAGATTAAAATAAAGGTATTTTCTTAATTCGCTTTTGACCGAAACACAATAATAAGAAAGTTACAGCAGTTTAACTGTCTAAATTTCTTCTTTAATTTATACCTTTAGCTTCTTAATTAATTGAAATAGCCGCAACTTTTATGTGACTACATTTTTTTTAGATAATTGTTTCTTGTCAAGCAGTGTTCAATTAACTCTTAAATACCCCAAATTTGAATTTAAAACGTGCATATTACTCCAGGTAGTAACTTTTGTTTCTTAAGTAATTTCAGTTTAACCTCTTGTAACTTTTTAATTATTCACTTTTTACCAAAAGTTTATTAAGAAAAAAGCTTTAGCTTGATCTCCTCTAGCTGCCATTTCAAGCTCCTCCGTACGTTATGAGACACCCAGTATTTATAAGTTCTTTTACATGGTTTATTAACTTATAATAAACATTAAAACAATTTGCATTAATTACATATGCACACACGAAAAAGTGTAAGTGAGAGGGAATTTAAACTGAAAACGCGATATGTGACCCAAAGAGTGAAAATATTTTTAAATAAGGAAAGCAGGTGTAATTCATAAAATAACTGGCAATGGCTTTTATATTATAGTAGGTATTACTCTTGCGTGTGGAAGTATATAAATAATAACCAAATATGCTTTCACGATCTTTTGAGACTTAGAGCAGGCCATGTTAGGGTGATATTTGATTTTTAATTTTATGTTTTTACACTGTGGAAGAAAATTAAGGAACTAATTCGATATCTTCAAAAATACTTTATTATCGGAAAAACGCTCGCACAGGTCGATTTAGGATTTTGAATGGGCATCTTTTAGCCGCAACTGTTTTTTTTTTATAGTAACCTATATCAGAGTTGTGACACTATCGATGGTTTTTTTTAAATGTAAACTCACCGTTTTGATTGCAGTATACGATGGATAATACTTCTCTACGCATCATTAACTAAAACAATTATGGGGTTGAATAGGAAAAATATTAAATATGGCGGCAGCTGAGTAGGTGTGCTTCATTCCGCTGCTTCGTTTTCTGCAATTTATTTTGTTTACTGTGTGAAAATTTACGGCAACTCGTAATAACTACATGTGCATATTACCCACAGCTTGATTTTGTGCGTATTTTGAAAAAAAGCGTTTGTTCTTTAGTTGTAAAAGCGTGTTTCAAAATGACTTTAACACGTGCTGAGAAAAGTGAATTGTGTGACTTTATTAAAGAAACTCTAACGGTGTTACTCAATGATAAATCAGTGTTTGGAAACATTGTAAATAATATTATGTTGTGTATAAATACGAAATTAGATGCGCTGATAACTAGCAAAACACCAGAAATTCAAGACCTAAAAACTGCTCATGTCGAGTTGGGTCAAAGGTTGGATACTTTGGAGCAATATACCTGGCGCAATTCAATCCGCATTTACGGAGTTCCCGAGACTCCTGGCGAAAATATTAATGAAGCAATTACTACGGTTTTTACAAAATTAGGAGCCGAAATGAACCTTGACAAAATTGATCGAGCCCATCGGATTGGTAAAAAAGGTGGCAGTACGAGCAACGTTAAGTCAGCTTCACCTCGACAGATTATTGTGAAATTTATTTCCTATAAACATAAAATGGAAATAATGAACAGTAAGAAAAACTTAAAGGGTACTGGTTGGTATCTTACTGAGGATCTTACTAGAATCCGACATGCGTTGTTTGAAGCTGCAAAAAAGAAAATCGGTGTACGACGCGTTTGGACCTACGACAGTCGTATTTATTACAATCAAAATGGGAAACGAACTGAAGTCACTTCCATGGAAGCTGCAATTAATGTTGATGATGCGGGATATGTTGCAGTGGAGTAACTAAGCAATAAATTGAAGAAGAGATTCGTGAATAGAATTTTCTTTTTTTTTCTGTTTATTAAATTTCCTTTTTTTTCTGTTTATTAAATTTTCTTTGTTAAAAATTTAATATTTGTGTTCTCACATTATAAATTTAAATTGTCGTAATCGTATTATTATATCGTTAGGTATCGACATTCATTGATCATGTTTGTAAAGCGCATATATTATTAATTAATATAATATTTGTTTTCATTTATAAATATGCATTTTTAAGCTCATCTGAATGTTCGATCCATGTTGAGGAATTTCGACATTTTGAAAGACCACATCTTGAATATGAAATATGATATTGCAGTTACAGAAACCTGGTTGTCACACTGTGTATCAGACAATCTTCTTTATATCCAGGGCTATAACTTTATAAGAAAAATAGAGCGGACGGGAGACGTGGTGGTGGAGTGGGAGTTTATATTAAGGTAAAATTTAAGTATAATCTATTACCTGATATAGTCGAGCAAAATTCGATGGAAAATTTACAACTTGAATTATTTTTCTCTAATTTGAAGTTGAATGTTATTGTGATTTACAGACCACCTTTTACTGATGTTTCTGAATTTATTTCAAATCTTAATATTATGTTATCTCATATGGTCTGTACATCACATGAAGTTGTATGTATGGGGGATTTAAACATTAATTTACTCGATCTCGGCAGCAGGGGCAGTTCCCTTTTTCATGATCTCTTGGATTCTTTGGGTTTAAAACAGGTTATTGACGAGCCTACAAGAGTTAATACTACTGGCGGATCTTTTTCTCTGTTGGATATCGTAGTAACTGGTACTGAGGTATCTGTAACAGATAGCGCGGTCTTGGATCTATATATCAGTGACCATTTTCTAACTAATGTTTCATTATTATCAGAAAGTAATAATTTTTCACCAACTGTGCGAATTATCCGAGATTTTTGCAATTTTAATTACGATTTATTTTTAAATGATCTTCGGAAAATTCCATGGTTTTTTATATATGATATGAATGATGTAGATGCGATGCTTAATTTTTTCAATCAAAATATTATTGATTTATTCAATCTGCATGCGCCGTTCAAAAAACATACTTTTAAAAAGCCTAAGGCCCCGTGGATAACAGATAATATTCGTGTAATGATGTCCATCAGAGATAAAGCATTGTCCAGAGCTCAAAGGCTCAAAACTAGTGCGGCAATGGATTACTATAAAGAAATCAGAAATTTTACTACGTCTTCGATACGCAGAGAAAAGAAGGCCTATTTAGTTCACTCTTTAAATAACAAAAACAATATCAGGAAAGATTTACAGCACCTGAATATCTATCACAAAAATAAAAACATTACCATTCCTGCGAATATTGCAGATGTTAATCTAATTAATAATCATTTTGTAAATTCAATTGCTAAACTACCAGTTAATAATGAGTTATTAGACTTTTATGTTAATAATCAATTTTGTCACTTTGATCAAAAATTAATATTTTTTGCTGTAACAGAAAGTGATATATCTTCAATACTACATTCCTTTAAAACCAAGTCTGTTGGTTGTGATGGAATTAATGTGAAAATGCTCACCTTGTGTTGTCCGTTTCTATTGCCCTTCATTACTTTTATAATAAATTTCTGTGGGTTACATAATGTTTATCCAACATGTTGGGAAAGAGTTTTGGTAATACCTTTACCAAAAAATAAAAATCCAATTGATTTTAAAGACCTAAGACCCATAAGCTTACTTTAAATTTTTTCAAAAATATTAGAAAAAGTTATAGATACGCAGTTGCGTAAGCATTTGCATAAGTATGACATACTTCCTGTCACACAATCGGGCTTTAGGCCTGGACATAGTTGTGAAACCGCACTTACTACTGTGTTAGATGATGTTTTTAATGCCCTCGATCACAATGATATCAGTATTCTCATTTTGCTTGATTTCACTAAAGCGTTTGATTCTATTCATCATGATTTGCTTTTAGCTATTTTGGGTTTTATTGGACTTAGTGAAACAGGTGTACAATTTTTTAGAGCTTATCTTTCCAGTCGTACCCAGCAAGTTAAATTACATGACAGTTTGTCAACTGAATTATCCTTAAATGTGGGAGTCCCCCAGGGAAGTATCTTAGGTCCTTTGCTTTTTATTATTTATACTTGCAACCTCTTTAATAATTTAAGAGTGTGTAAATTTCATTTGTATGCTGATGATACTCAGCTGTACCACTCCTTCTCTAAGTATAATCTTACTCATGCGATTTCTGATATTAATGCCGACCTAGATATTGTTCACACTGTATGCACTAATCATTGCTTATCTCTTAATCCTTTAAAATCATCAGTTTTAATTTTTGGGAAGAATAAAGAATGGCTAAGATTGAGGGATGAGGTTAAGCTAAGTGTTGGTGTGGCAGCTATCCCTGTGGTTGAACACGGCAAAAGTTTAGGCATGCATATAGACAGACGTTTACGTTTCAAGTTACATGTCACAAAAAATATTCAGAAGGCCATCAGTCATCTTAAAGTTTTATATGGTTGTAAAGACTGTTTAAATGTGAAACTCAAGAAAATGTTATGTGACACCCTGGTTCTGAGTCACTTTAATTACTGTGACTCTGTTTATGGTCCGTGCTTAGATAAAAATGATATACGAAAAGTTCAACAGGTGCAAAACTCCTGTCTTCGCTTCATGTACGGCATAAAACGCAGAGATCATATTTCTCATACCTTAAATTGGGCTAACTGGCTTAATATGAGTAAGAGGCGGTATTTACAATCTAGCGTTTTATACTATAAAATTTTAAACAGCAAAATTCCACTTTATCTCTATTATAGATTAAACTTTCGGACACATGTACGTATCAATGTTAGGAGTAAGGGTTTGCTAACACCACCACTTCACCGCACTGCTCTATTTACAAGGTTATTTTCTTACAACGTTGTGTATGTCCTTAATAATATTCCTGTTGAGATGAAAAAAATATCGCTTATGAACTTCAAGCGACTTATGAGAGTTCATTTGTTGTCGTTGTAAAACGAATGTGGTCTTAAGAAATGTTTCGAAATCAGAACAATACAAGTTAGTACTTTACATTAATTATGTTACATTATTACTAGTAAGATCATATAGATGCCTCTCAGACTTTCGCCTTTTTAATTTTAATTCGCTTCTATTACTTATTAAAGGCTCGGAAATAATAGCAGCATTTATTGCTGACTCCGCGCCTTTTGGCTGTATTGCATTTCTTTTCTCTCTTTTTATTTTATTTCTCTTTTCTTTTTTCTTTTTTCTCACTTTCAAGCATTTGTTGGCACAATTTTAGTTTATGCTTTCTTCTTAAACATAGTTTAATTAGTGCTAGCAGTTTTCGTATATATTTTGTCTGTAATCCAGTCAATAAACATTATTATTATTATTATTATTATTATTAATAACAAAATTTTAGAAAAAAATTAAATCAGAAGTAATAAAATTCAGTAATCAAGAAATTTCTCAAACACAAAAATTATTTGGTTATGGAGATCGGACAAGAACTCAGGCAGCAGTTTACGAGATTTTTTATAGAAACAAACAAATCGACAACCCATAAAACGTTCAACTGTGAGTAAAATTGAGAAAGAATTCAGACAAACTGGAAACGTTAGAGTCAGACCTGGACGTAGTCATTCAAAATTACAGTTAAATACCGAATTGAACGTCTTATTGGCTTTGCAAGCGAGTCTTCATTCAACAAGTCGACATATTGCTTTCGATAATTCAATAAGCCATAATTGCGTTCAAAAAATTTGTTAGAAGGAAAAATTATACCCGTACAAAGTCATCAGATATTGGGACCGGTATTCAATAAGATATTTTTAATGACGAGATGTGGTATCATTAGGATGGTGCACTATCACACTATGCAGCAATGATTCGTAATTACGTGTATATGATATTTTCCAATCGGGCGGTGGATCGGGCAATATGGTCCTATGGAGTGGCCTCGGCGATATCCAGACTTAACTCCATTAGATTATTTCGTACGGGGTTACTTGAAAAGCAAAGTATACGTGAACAGACCCGTAAATTTGGAGGAGTTAAGAGACCGTATTAGGCTTAAAAATGTGCTTAATTAGTCCAGAAGTAATTCGTGACGTTCAAGAAGGGTTCATTATTACTTTAGATCATTGCCAGGTGACTAACGGGCGAGATTTTTAACATATTCTTTCATTTTTTATTACTGATTTTATAATTTTGAGAAATTTCTTGGTTATTAAATTAATTACTTTTTATTTCATTTTTCTCGAAAATTTTGTTATTCAACCCCATATTTTTTTTTCCTTTTTGATACGTAGAAAAGTATTATCTCTCGAATACCTCAATCATAACAGTAGGTTGGCATTTGAAAAAACAATCGATAGTGTCACAACTTTGATGTCGGTCATTGTAAAAAAAAACAATTGCGGTTAAAATGTGCACATTCAAAATTCAAAATCGGCCTGTCCGAGCGTTTTTCCGAGAACATTATTTATTTTCGAAGCTATCGAATTAGTTCCTTAATTTTCTTCCGCACTGTATTTTGAAAAACTACCACTGCTGTTGTGTATGTGTAATTATTTTCGATGAATTAATGATGATTTCTCATTAAAGATTGACACTTCGTTCTTTTACATAAATATTATTCATTACATTTTTTCCTTCCTTGCCGGAGTTCAGAAAGTCGGTCGATATCTATCTGTCTGGTTGGTGACGAAGGCGAGATCATCGACGTATGACTACTGGAGTTGCAACAGCTTGTCTTGATCTGTACTGTGGAGAAACAACTGCTTATGGAGGAGACTTATGTTCTGGAGGAGGTTCATGTTGAAACGTGTTCATTTGCCTATTGCAGCTTTCATGAAAACGAATTCGACGAGTTCTTGTTTTTTCAGCGAGATCATTTTCTTGATTTCCAGCTTCTTGTCTTGCTCTAATCTGATCAACGTGTCTTTTAAAACGTTTTCCGTTGTATTCGATTTCATAGTGGATGTCTTCTACTTTGGTAACAATGATATTTGGAATCCATTTATTCATTCGTGGATTGCCTGAAAGAAAATACACTGATTGTTGAGATTTCAATTCTCGAAAAGATGGATTGAAGTTTGCTTGCTGTTTCTCTGAAAGTCTTGTACAGACATCTTCTGGTCTTACAAGATCAATGCGAGTACGAATATTAATTACGTCCTAGAAATAAATTTGCTGGTGTTTCTCCTGGGGTTGTATGTGGAGCCTTCTTATATTGCCGCAGAAATTCGTTCAAGTTTCTTTGAAATGTTGCTTTTGTTGTCAACATAGCTTTAAGAGCATCCTTCACCGTTTGAACGTAGCGTTCAGCTTGTCTATTAGTTGCTGGATGGTACGGTGCTGATAATTTATGATATTTTACACCACTACTTTTTAAAAATTCTTTAAATTCAAAAGCAGTAAATTGTGGACCATTGTCTGATACAACTGTAATAGGTACATCATAAGTAGCAAATAATTGATTTAAAATTTCATTTGTAGCATTTGTAGTTGTAGAATTGGTAACTTTAACTTCTAACCATTTGCTG
Organism: Prosopocoilus inquinatus; assembly: GCA_036172665.1. Classification (NCBI taxonomy): domain Eukaryota; kingdom Metazoa; phylum Arthropoda; class Insecta; order Coleoptera; family Lucanidae; genus Prosopocoilus; species Prosopocoilus inquinatus. Next base: position 53,697,344 of record CM069870.1, read on the forward strand.
TATACATTGACAATGATTAATAACATTGTACCAGCAACAGGACCTGCATAATCTATACGAATGCGTTCCCATGGATATTTTGGATATTCCCAATGGTGATCGCGATATTTAGGAAGAACGTGTGCGTGCTGAGCAGTAAACAATTGAACGAGCGATGCCTTTCATTTTAACGATTCCTACATGTGCTGCATGAAGATCTTTAAGAATCAAGTCTCTTACGCCAGTATTCATAGTCCCGTCATAAGTAACACTTACATCAAGTGTCACTTAAGTTCAAAGTATAACTTACACTCCGATTTTATTTCATAAACAGCTTGTCAGTTAATCTCGGCTAGTTCTCCAAACTATAATACATCTAGTTAAGATAATACTGAATCGGATTGAGACGCCCTATTTCTGGAAGTTTCGTTGGCAAATTTACGCACGTGCAAACTTTGTGATATTTATTTCGGGTTCATTTGTTGTTATTTTATAAGCGTGTTTGTTAGTGATAATTAATAATGGCTCCGAAAACTAAAAGTGCAGACACTGCAACAGAGAAAATGTTATTTGCCCTGCCTTGCATGCCTTAATTGGTAAGTGTAACTTAAGACATAGATGGAGCTGACTTAGAATGAAGTACTACTTAAGTTTTATTTAGTCAACTGTGAAATAAATTTTTTACATTAAGTCAGACTTAAGTTTCAAGTTGAGCTTAAGACCTGTCTATGAATACTGGCGTTAGTGTAGTGGGAACAACAACTCTGTGTTCGAAAAGTAAGCAGTTACTGCTAAGTTTATATACAGCTTCTGGTGCTTTGTAATCTGCACGAGTAAGGTTTCTACCTGTTTCTAATAACTGAATTATTTTACCTAGCTGAGGGTCTTTGCGAGTTTCACAAGCTTTCATCTCTTGTGGTGCGTCACGAATAGCTTCAATGTGCTTCTCTGATTTGTGCAAACCGTGGACGTTAATTTTGTGTCCCAGAAATTCTACTGAAGGTAGGTGTCGAATCCCTCTGCAAAAACTAAAATATCATCAAAAAAATTAAGTACATTCGGTAGATTGTGCAAAACAGTTTCCATTCGGCGCTGCCAAATTGCTGGTATATTTGCAGCTCCATAAACGTCACGCGTTGGGCGAATTAATCCATGCGTAGGAGTATTAAGTGTCAGAGCTTGACGGAATTCTTCATCAATCAATCAAAATGAGTGACAAAAAAGAGAGGCACCTTTCATTCGATGAAACAAATGTTCAATTTTGGGGATCGGATGTTCATCGACGAACATTCTTGGATTCAGCGTTGGCTTGTAGTTCCCAGTGATTCTTAATTTTCCATTTTTCTTTGTGACGATGTGAGTTGTTGAAGTCCATTCTGAATAGTCAACTTTTTCATAAAATCCGGACTTTATTTTTGCGTAAGCGTCTCTTAATACTAATGTTACTTCTCGTGCTTTCGTAAAAACTGGTGACACCCTTCTTTTAAATGTAGCGTTGCAGGTGGACCTGAGAGCTTTCCGGCAGTGTCGCTGAAAATATCTTCATATCGTGACAGTAGTTGATTTAAATGTTCAAGTGTGGTTTATACAGTCACTAAAACTAATAACTAAACATTAATAACTATCAACTAAGAAATTAAAAGGCCGTACTGATACGAAGCGGTTTATACAACTTCACTAAAAATTAAGAATTCGTTTATTTCAATTCTTAGTGGAAAAAACGGGATGACCGTAAATTTGACTGTACTTTCTCTCCAGTTAATATTCCCTCCACGGAATTTTCACAGCTAGGTGTGCAACGAGCGTTCGTATTTTTTGCTTGTATAAACGGAAAATTTTGCATAGTTTTAATTTTAGTTTTAGTTAATTTTTAGTTTTAGTTTTAGTGACTGTATAAACCAAGCATTAGTTTGTTCTGCTGTCAATTGACGTTCATTACATGTTAGTACGTTAACTTGATTTGAAAAGAGTTTATTTAAATTGATTTCATTAACAAATTGTGAAATCCATTTTCGACCTAGTAATGTATCTGAGTTACCTTGTATGTACCACGTATAAGAGGAGTCTTCGTGTAGTAGATTCAATGGTAACATCAACTGGTAAGCGTCCAAGACATTCAACATGATGTCCAGTGTAACTTGAAAATTGTCTCTTGTTTTCTTCTAGAGTGAATTTTGGCTTGATGGCACGTAAAGTTTTTTCGCTAATTATGCCGCACGGTGTTCCAGTATCCAGTTCCATTTGAATTTCTTTTCCATCAATTTTTCCATCAATGATGTGCTTATTTGGTGCGCTGATTTCATGAATTTTGTTCAGTTTATGTACAATTTCGATACTTTCAGATGGTTGACTTTCCTCGAAGATTTGAGCAGTACTGTAGTTACGTGATTTACGTTTATCTGATCTGTAAACTTTTGCAAGATGACCAGTTTTCCCACAGTTGTGACATCTTGATTCGTGATACGGGCAATGAATCCTTGCATGTTGTCCTCCGCATCCGTTACAGGATACGTTTCGATTATTTCGAGTCGTTTTCGAATGATTCTGGAATGATTTGCTTTCTATTTTGCTTTGCGATTGTTCTCGATGCTGTTTCCTTTCAAAATTGTTTAACTGCAAACGTACAGATTTCGAAGTACGTTTTAGTTTCTGGGAAACATAGCCTAATTTGTGTGCTGTTTCTGTAGGTACGGTAGATTCAGTGGTTCTGACTTCATTTGTCTTGTTACGCGTTGCTTCAAGCGTATGAGCTATTCTGTATGCGTCATCAAACGTTTCTGGGTTTTTGGCAACAACTTCATCACATATTTCACGTAGTTCGAGTCCATATAACAACTGTTCGACTAACATTCTATTCAGAAAATTTACCATATTCACAGTAAGCAGCAGCTTGTTTTAAACGTAGAGCAAAATGTGCAATAGTTTCGCCTTGTTTTTTTGGTAATTTGTCGGAATTCAATACTTTCATTTGTTACGTGCTCAATCAAAGTGATTAATTAACGTCGTTTGTAATTCTTCGTATGTAAGTTCCTCTGGATCACGTGGACTTATCAAGAATTTGATGGCGTTATTTAATTCTGCACCCATATGAAAACGAGCAAAACTTGAATACAGGTTTTCTGGGATTCTGCTAAGTTTAAGTGCCCAGTCAAAACGTTTGAAGTAGTCTGCGACTGTTGTTCCTTCCGACGAACGATACGCATTAATTGAAAATGGTGAAGGTTTCGGTTGTGTCGATGTGGTACCTGGTGTGCCTGTTCCGTTGGAGTTGTCTCCACTTCCTGCATTTCTTGCCGACATTTGAATTGCATTTGCGAGCATATTCGTTAATGTTTGTAGCAATTGTGGCGACACTTCTGAACTTGCCATACTTGCGCGTAGTTTCTTCTTTTACTTCTGACGCCAAATATGTTGTGTATGTGTAATTATTTTCGATGAATTTCTAATTAAAGATTGACACTTCGTTCTTTTACATAAACATTATTTATTATATACAACAACTGCCACTGTTGCCAACTCGACTAAAGTAAGACTGAAGTATTCCGTGAAATCGTGAAGTGTCGTTCCCAGCAAACTGTTCATAATTATTTATTTTTTCATTAAAAAGGTAATTAAATTGCATGGAAATTTAAATAGCAGGATCTTCTTGCTGTTGTTGATGTCTTACAACCTTTTCCATGGTCATTTGGCCCTCATTTAGAATTCTGTCTACTTCTTTCATCACCTCCTTCAACGTGTACACTTTTAGATTCTTCTGGTAACACGACAGTTTCTTCGTTTTTTTTTTTAAATTGGGCGATTCTTTATACAATAATTAAACGCCTACACTCCGCCATTTATAACTTTTGGCATTTTGGCATTGATGTTTTTAATATATCTTGTACAAAAACTTAACATGAAACGTTAAATCGGTTCTACTAAAAGACGTTGCTTATTCCCTCTCATTTCTTCAGATATGATTAGTGAGCTTAAATAATAATGCACATCACATAACAGACGAGAAAGTAGTAGGCGAGCAAATTGAATTAAGGGAGAGAAATGTGTGCGGGTTGCGTAACTTCCGCGTTAACGAATTTCCGCGTATAGGCAGAGCACATAATAATTACATACTCGAATTCGAGAACGAGCGGCGGCTTTCGTTCACACACACAAAAAACCTTTTCCCTCAAATAGTTTAATCTTGTTAGGGTATCCATCCTTAGCTCCTTCTTGCTGGTTAAATTATTAATACGGGGGCCGTATATAATTCGAATATTAAACTAAATAGCTGCGAGTTATGTCAGTTCTAATTAAAATTAGTAGAAGTTCCAAATTGAATTTGCTGTCGAAATATTTCGACGTAAATTTGCACTCGCTGCGAAATAGGAAAGGGTACAGGTGTATGAAGGAATGAAGCTGTTTACTTAAGATATAAGTAGTTTCTAAATTAATGAAGAGGTATTTGTGAACTAGAAATATAGATAAAGTTGTAGAGAAAAATTAAAAGTCATATTTTTCTTCACTTCAATAATTTTTTAATACAGGTAAGTAAAATAGTACTGTAACACTAGGGTTCCTGATTTCCAGGGTTTTTTTACTTCCCGGGAATCAGGATTGTAAAAACTACGATCCCGAGAAATTTTACTTTTTGCGTATTTTATTACATCTTTTTAAAAAAAACATCATCATTAGAAACCTTGCTTTTTTTGCTGTAGGTCTCAGATATGATTACGAATTAAAACGATGTTTTAATAAAAATAAAACAATAAATAAATAAAAACAAAAAGTTGTAATCTCTCTTCTACCACGGTCAGTCAGATCAACTAGAGGTAAATTTAATAATCATATTCATTAAGTAAGTATTGTAAGATTTAGGGCGGGTTTGACAAAGCTTTGTTTAAGGGTTGATTAACTAATTAACCGTTAAGTTTAATCAGTGTTAAAAATTTGATGCTCTTTCGCAAAACAAAAAACTGTTATGTTATTCTCTGATTAACTAATTGGAGTTTACGTTTGGCAACATCAAAAAATTGCCACTTTCACACCGCTTTAAGTAATCTGACCGGCATGGCGTCAGGCCTGCAGTCAGGTAGTGTGAGGTTAGAAACTCAAAATAAATAAATACATCTTAAATTCTTCGCATTAGTGCAGTTAATTTTTAAAAATGAAAAAGGAAAAAAGAAAGGGAGGAAGGAAACTTTAGTACAGTTGAATTACTTGAGCATACGTTCTCAGGATCAGTTGATGTCATCGACTGCGTAAGTGTCAAGCACCACTCCGTACCGGTCCAATGACATCATCATGTCAGACCTTTCTGGATAGCTCAATGCTATCAGCTTGTCAGGAATACAATCAACCGAATTCCCACTCGGCAAAGACACATTTTCTGTTGTGGTACAGCTCGGCGGGACTACCACTAGGTGAAATAATTTTAACATGGGGTACAATCTGTGGTGCTAATGACATGAGAAAAGCCTAATGTTAACTTCCGGAGCTTCTTCTATTGGCAATTTAATTAACTGTTTGCTTTGCCTTGCAATAAGATGAGTGACACGATGAATTATTCTACGTATCGATGGTTTCTGAAAGTATCAGGAATCAGCTGTTGAAATATTTCAGTGGATAATAACGTAAGTTTATCAGCAACTGATTTGTACCATAAAATAAATTTATTTTTGCTTGTTGCAGGTTCTAGTGTGGGACCAAAAAGTTCCATAACTTCTTTGGAAAAGCGAAACGTTAAATTCATTATCATCCAAATCATTAAAAGGATTATTTCTGTCTCTTATAAAATGAATCCTACTTTAAGGAGGCATTTCTTTATCGTCAGAGAAGAAAGTGAGGTTGCAGACATTTGGAAATAATTTCCAATTGTTTGTAGTTGAAAATAATTTCCGAAATAGTGTCGTAAAAATTAATCAATAAACCAAGTGAATAAAAAGTATAGAAATGTCATTATTTTTCATATTTAAGGCACGTTACATTTTTAAATAAAATTATAATTATTTTTTAGATATATGTGTGGAATTTTTATATCAAAAAAGCTTTATAATTACCATGGAAGATTCACTCGTTACTTTATAGTCGCTGGAATTCTATCGATTAATATAACGCCTGATTAGACAGAAGTAAACGAAGCGTTATCTCTTAACCGAGCTTTGTAAAACACTTAACGGAGCATTAAGACTATTCGACGACCAATTACACAGCGAGCCGTTTAGTAATCATCATTAATTTAATCATCGTTAAGTGCAGTCGTTTTCCTATTTAATCATTCGTTACAGACTTAATCGGAACTTAAATATTTAACGAAGCTTTGTGAAACCGGCCGGTAGTTTACAAGCAGTAGTTTCAGATTTAAATTGAAGTAAAGAGAAGATATGGCGGTATTCTTATAAAAAAAATCCTATATGGATCATAAATGCTTGATTCAATCTACAATAATTTTTGAAAAATTTCGTGCAAATCGTTTTTGATTGCAGTGAAAACATCGAGCAGCCTCTGAACAGCTGTTTCAGCCCTGCTTGGGGCTTCTTCAAAAACGATTTGCACAAAATTTTTCTAAAAACTTTCATTATGCTTTGACAGCAAGCATGGCCGCCTTGCAAGGGTGACTTATTAGGAGCAAATCCCGCTTCAATTTGTCTATGCTACTGCAATGTCAGGTCAAAAAGCGGTAGTAAGATGTCGCTATTTTATCTGTTCATTACAAATTTTTGAGTTTAGATGGACTAAATTATACTCTAGTATGTAATAACAAGAGTTGGAAACGAGAGGTCCTTTAATAATGTTAGCCAATCATATAACAAAATTTAAAAAATTATGATCAACAATTCTAGGGCCCATTAGAATCGTAAATAACGTACTTGTAGAATTATTTATTTACTTATTTATTGAATTTATTTATTGAAAGAAATGCATCTGCGGCGCGTTTATAAATAGGTTGTAATTTTTTTTTTCTTTGTGATGTACGAAACTGGGAAACTGCGACTGGTTGAATTACATCGAACTACACTCTTGGCGTACTTACTTAATGTACATCATATTTATTATAGGCGTAACACAGTAAGGTAATTTTTATCACTATTAAAACTGGAAAGGAATATAAGTATGTCACCTTTGCAAAGACCTCACTCTCGACAATTTTAGTTTTCGTATTTTTTAGTCATAATTCATAATTAAATGGAGTCTCCTTTCGGCACAACCCTATATTACAAGAATTCAGCCCCGCCCCCGCAACATCAGTTCCGTTGAAGATCCAAGAATCGTATGCGAAAATGACGTCAAAATGACGCAATTCTCGAACGATCTGAGTAGTTTTATGTAGGAGTCTACGTCATTTTGACGTCATTTTCGCATGCGACTCTTGTCGCTCGATTCGAGAATATGGCTCCAGGACCAACAAAACACACGCCAAGCTTTCATTCCCGGCAAGTCGGGAATTCTCGACTGTTATTTCCCGGGATCGGGAATGGCAAAAGTACAAATTTCCCGGGAAATCGTTCCCGGAAATTCTCGGGACAGAAACCCTTTGTAATACGAAAGAAGTAAAACGAAATATGTCACATAAGATACCACTATAGTTAAGAAAAACGATACTTCTGCGTGCAAACCGCACTCTTATGAACAGACCTAGGCGCATTTCAGGCGGAAGGTTTCGTTAATTATACGAGGAACTACTAATATGCTGAAGCGATCATAGTCGGAAAAAGTTCTTATCTCTAACGCATCTGCCCTGTAAAAACAAAACAATAAACCAGTCGAAGCCCGAGAAGTCTATGCGGCACGCAGTAACCATTACAGTTCTGGTCGACTGGATATAAAAACTTGTTTACATAATCGATTCATTCTGAAATAAACCCGCATTCTTTTTGCAGTGACGGCGGTATACTTGATATGATTTAAATGTATTATACCAGTCTTTTTAAAAGCTACATTTAAGAATTATAATGTTTTCATAATTATTAATTTGAAAGAAACTATAAAGGCAATTATGTTACACACGTAATTTACATGAAACAGTTGCTTCAGATGCAATGAGCGCGAGGGTGAGAGTGCCTTGGGCATATAAGACGTTCAGCGGCGAAGTTGAAATCTACGCCGCTGCTTTGTTTATCTTTATACTGGTTTTTACCAGATATACTAGGAATGTCCGACCCTTACTTATGAACATTCAGCGACAAGCATACAAAACAGGGCGTCGTAGCTATCCCTTCTCTGTAAGGGTCGCGAACAACAGTTTCAAAAAAAAAACAAGTAAATGTTATCTACTTAGAAAAAAATGCAAAAAAAACTAATTCCGTTACTATAATTTACACATGTCTTTACATTCAAATTGAACGTGTCCAGAGGCGTTTGCTAAAATACGTTAGTTTTAAGGAAAGCGGTATTTATCCTGAAAGAAGGACTGGTTATGATTTATTCTTAAGTCACCATAACATGGAATCTTTGCCGTCTGGACGCAGAAATAAATTATTATTATTATTATTATATATTATGAAAGAAACCTATGTGAAAAGAAATCTTTAAAACCGTAAAAACCAAGAAAATGCATTTTTCTTAAAACCTGGTCCTTATTTACTCGTATTACAAAAACCCTATTTCACAAAATTTTTCAGAGTCTAAAAGTCGTACTTCGAAAAGTACTGAAATATGATTTAAACACTTAGGCTCAATACACACGTGTCTGTTACTGTCGCTGCGGTACCGCACCAGCGCCGCAATTATAGTTAATTTTATGACGTTTGCGGTGCACAGTACTTTGTATCTTATTGACTAATACACACGTTCGCACTTAACTGCACGGCCAAAAACCGCACTTGTGAATCGACGCTTACTCACCGGGACGACAGGTTTAATATTGAAAGAAAATAATTTAGGATTAAAATTCCGGCTGTTTACTAAGTAGTCGTGTCACTTTTTATCATAGTGTTGGATATTTTCTTAATTTAATGAACCTTGTGACGCACTTGCTATCTCTATATCGATATATCATTGATATACGTTAAACACAGTTATTTGAGTCAGTTTCTAATATTCTTTTCTGTTAAAATTTTTTTTGATTGCAGTGAAAACCTCGAGCAGCCTCTCTACAGCTGACGAAGCCCCAAACAGGACTGAAACAGCTGTACAGAGGCTGCTCGAGGGTTTCACTGCGATTAAAAACGATTTGCAACTAATTTTTTTAAAACTTTCATTATGCTTTGACAGCAAGCATGGCCGCCTTGCATGGGGGACTTATTAGGAGCAAATCCCGCTTCAATTTGTCTATCCTACTGCAATGTCAGGTCAAAAGCGATCATAGGATGTCGCTGTTTTATCTGTTCATTCTTTTCTGTGATACAAAACTGAAATCACAAAACGCAGATTTATTACTTTAATTTTGATACGAAATTTTTGAAAACTTTGCAATAGTTTTTTTGTAAATTTGTTTTTCGTGAAATACAACCTGCGCTAAAAACCTATTGTAAACAATATGTCGCTAAAACAACAAACTTCCACTTCCAGCACGTTGTTGAAAACCATCAATATGTACGCAGAAATGGAAATCTCGGCTTGCGACGTCCAAAGTTTATTTTCAATTATAACTCAACACTGAATGTAAAGTTGCACTCTAGCGATGGCAAAATTTACTTGGCATTTATTTCTACGGCGACAAATAATTCTCTCTGTAATAGTGTTCAAATATGCCCTAGCAGGGACGATGTTTACAAACATCTGCGAGTGCAAATGCGGTTAATTAATTCATTGGAAAGTTTTTATATTTAATTCATTTTTCCAATTACCATCTTTCTTTTATCAATATATGGTACTACGTGGGCTGCTGGAACAGTTTCTGGAAATGCTATGAAAAAACGCATATAAAATTTGGTAAACGGTATCATTGTTTTTCGAAGTATTCGCCTTTGACCTCTCATATTTAGAAATAAAAAGAAATCATTAGGTGATAAATCAGGTGAATATGGAATTCAACATTTTTGTTGGACAAAAAATCAACTGTTTGACGGACTGAGTGAGAGCTGGCGTTGTCATGATGGAGAATAATTCGTCGATTTCGATTGTTTCTTCTTATTTGATCGATGACTTCCGGCAAACCAATTGTAGTATACCAATCAGCATTCACGGTTTTTCGATCCTCTAAAGCCACGGTTGCTACATGTCCAGTTAAACCAAAGAAACAAGCAATCATTTGCTTCGCAGCACTGCGTGAACGGACAACTTCTGTTGTTTTGGTTCATTTTGAAATACCCAAACGGTAGATTGTTGTTTACTTTCTGGCTCGTATGAATAGATCCACGTTTTGTCACCAGTAACGATATTATAAACTAAATTTGATCGACATCCATTAAATTTCTTGAGCATTTCTTCGCACCATTTGACACGACCCTTCTTTCGCGCTTCTGTTAAATTTGTGTGGGATCCAACGACTGCAAAGCTTTCGTACATTCAAATGATCATGAAAAATCTGGTGTATTGCTTTCATATCAATGCGTAAGGATGCTTTAATCTTACGGTATGTCACATGTCGATCTCGCTCAAGCATTTCACGTACAGCATCTACATTAGTGGCAATAACAGATGTTGATGGACGACCTTCACGAAATTCGTCCCTGAGAGAGGTACGTCCACGCTGGAATTCGGCAAACCAATTTACATAAACATTGCTCTTTGATGGTGCTTCATCTCCAAAAGCCAAATGGAGCCGATCGAGGCATTGTTTCGGCGTTAGGCCATCGTAAAAAATCATGGCACGAAAATTTTCACTCGAGATTTCCGCGTTTACACAAAATGACTTTTTCTCAAATGCTGTGCAAACAAAACTAGTTCACTTGGATAGGAACTGTCAAAAAAGAAACGTCAAAGTTTTCAAATATGATCGTTGATAAACGCTAACAATTCTAGGCCTACCAGATTCCAGAAAATTTTCCAGCAGCCCACGTAACATCAGAAAAATGTTTGGTATTGGCACTACGTGGGCGGATATCATATAATTATTCAGTTTGACAAAGAAAGTAATGATAAAAAATTTAAAAACTATTTCAAATTTTATTTGCCAGTGTTATAAAATAGGTCAAATAAGTTCATTTTCAGTATCAGGTAAGATCATACATACATGTAGCGGAATATGGGTGGCCAGGAAAATAGGAGGAGAGAGTAAAACTTAGGCTCTTTTGACAGATGTCTGGTTGGAATATATTAAATTGATTATCATTAACTCTATCTGTATTATCCAATAAAGAACGTTACAGTGGTGGCAGCGGTGGGATACATATATAGAAGAAATAGTACACGCTGCGACGTAAAATTAGAATCGAGTATAGCATAGGAACAGTAACCGATAATGAGTGAGTCTCAGTGCAATAAATTTATCTCTGGAAATTCGAATGAATGGGTTGAGAACTACCTACTTCTGCTTTGCTAACCTTTAGTTTGAAAATTATGTTGACTGATAACAGTCTTGTGGCTGTAAGGTATACACAAAATAAGAATATCTACAAATATATGGAAGATTAATTTAAGTAAAATTACTATACAAAAATGAAGCGAAATAACCAGTCGTATGTTTAACAAGCCTTGACAGTTTTAGGAAAAATACTTTGCATCTCGTGACAAAGAAAGACATTATTCGAAGAGTTCATTAACTTTGCTTGCACATAGGTTTGTTCGCTTATTGCTACGCCACTGGCACTTATTTCGAAAGTTATGGGAATCCGAGAAAATTCTATTTATTTCCGATTTATTCTTATCTTATTTTTTAATTTGAGAAATAAGAACTGTGCTTACAGTTTTTAGCGTGAACTGAATATTTGTAGGAGTTGAAACATTTTTTTCGCGAGAAGTTTCAGTGCAAGTTCACTTACTTTATAGCATAACCGAAAGCCATTACTGCGTCCGAAACGAACTGAAGTTGGTCCTCGAAAACTGTATTTTGCTTGGTTAGTTTTTCTTTACCGGTGCAGATGCGAGTGTACTTCAGATTGTAGGGAGTCCTCGAGCTGTTGGGGTAGCGACATTGGAAATGATGCTCCCAGAATTCTAAAACAAATAATTATTTTATGCATTAATATAATATCCGTGTCCAGTTTCGTGTTGAAGAACTCGATTTTTTTTGTTTTGTTCAAGTCAAAACTATAATTTAAAATTGACGTTGTGACGTTTCACTTAAAACGGTAGCCTGTCTTTTTCACTTTGTAAAAGATTAAAAACTAAAATAGTAAAGGAAATTGTGGTTTAAGAAATAATGAACACAATAATTTATTGTGGGCGGAGATTAATTTTCAATTATTGTAAAAGATTTTACAGAATTTTATATCTAATTTTGTATGATATCATGCGGGCCTAAAAATTAAATTTCTACTAAAGATACCGATTAATTTGATATCGAACTAGGGTTGCCATGTCTGAAATTTAAAACCCCCGACAAGGCTACTTAAAAATCCGGACGGAAGATATTTCAAAAATTCACTTGTAATAAAAAATATGTATTTATTTTTATATACCAGGTGATCATGCTTTTATTTTATTCTGCAACATATCCCCATGTTGCATTTTGAAATAATCGTATCAAAGCAAAACAAAGTCTGGGTCATGGGTATCATTCAGGAAATATTCTATTTAATTTGCTGTATTTGAGGAACTATTGAGTTACGCAGAAGATTTAAATAATAAAAAATGACCAATCAGTGTGTTATTTATTAATCCTAACCTGACATTTACTTTTTCTCTTGAACTGCATGTAAATGCAATGTAGTAAGTGTACGTTTTCTTGTGCTCAGTATCTGCTTAAAAGAGCATTAAACATGAATTAATTATAAATTTGTATCGAAAGTGTTCTATACTTTTAAATTATTGGAATTAGCGGTATTAGTTGCTTATGGTTACCATGCGATATTTTAAAAAGCAACATACCGGGTGGAAAGTTTCAAACCCGAACATAGCAAACTTGCATTGAAAAGCACGTTTCTGTAGATTACTGCTCTCCATTTCAACGCACAAAAATAGTAGTGGTCTCGAAGGAAAGAGAAAATTATCACCAATTTTGTCATGCTAAAATTTATTGTTAGATGTCAATACAATTTTGAATAAATTTAGTTTCCTTAAAAACTGAAAATATTTACAATTGAAAATAATTTATACGTCACTCGATAAGAATCATGAATAATTACATAGATCAAGAAAGGATTTTTATTTTAAAGACCTTTTATAGTGGCGTTGGAATTCGGAAAGTACGAGATTTATTCTCTGTGAACTTCAATGACAGACCAATACCTTCTCTATCGACAATACACGCAGTAATAAAACGCGTTGAAGAAACGGTAGTACACTTCCGAAAATAAGAGGTAGTATGTAAAAATATTATTTTAATCAATAATAAGTACTCCTATAAATACTTATTAGACGCTCGAAGGAGAAATAACGCTCAACTAGAAGAAATGGTTTTAGCAATGACGAATGTTGGACCAACTTTCAGTAGTAGGTTCATTGCTCACGAATGCAATGTGTCACACACTACAGCAAAGAATATTAAAAAAAATATATAAATATAGTTCCTACAAATTCAGCTGCCATCAAGAAATTTTTGAAGTTGACGAGGAAACCAGAAGTGTATTTTGTGAAGAAATGCAAGAACGAATAAATCATGACAGAAGTTTCCTACCCTTCATATGTTTTACGGATGAATGTACTTTTACTCTGAATAATGAACCTAATGTACAAAATTCTCGTTATTGGCCACAAGAAAATCCTCGGTTAAATTTAAAAACAAGAACACAGTATCCACAGAAAATTCATGTTTGGGCAGGGATTTACAACAACAGAATTATTGGACCGTTCAAAATTTTAGGGAATTTAACATCCACATCGTATTTGGACCTTCTACTTAACGATATTGGTCCTGCTTTAGAAGAGGTTACACGCGCTGATCAAGAGATTTGGTTTCAGCATGATGGGTGTCCTGCGCATTTTGGTGTGGAAATAAGAAACTATCTAGATGCTGCTTTTCCTGGCCATTGGATTGGACGCGGTGGAAGCATAAATTGGCCAGCCAGATCTCCTGATTTGGCACCGTGTGATTTCTTCTTGTGGGGCCATATCAAAAGCAAAATTTATAAAAATAGACATGAAAATCTCGATTCACTATGGGAATCTATTAATGCAGAATGCCGTTCTATCACTGATAGACAATTAGCCTAGGTCAGAAATTGTTTTTATAATCGTTTAGGCTATTGTTTAGTACAAAATGGTGGTTTATTTGAGTACCTGCTATAAAATTTAATTTATTAAGAACAATTTTAAATTCCAACGTTAAGTTTTAAAATTTTTATCATATGAATTAAGTATAAATTTTAAATTACGTATCACATTTGTTTTTTTCATTTTCTATATTTTTATGTTCAATAGAGAGTTTATTTCATTTAACTATTCGTTACTTTCCGACTGTCTAAGGAATAAATGGCAAAGGGTACAGCTGCAACTGGCCAGAGTACTGTTTCACAATTTCACTCTTCTCAAAGAACGGAAGCCAGTAAAATAATTTATTAACATCTTTGAGAATGCACTCATTTCAATCAATATCTTATTAAAAAAAATAATAATAATAATAATAACAAAATAATAAACTTATTATATTATTATAATGGTATTTTAAATTTTATTACGGGACTCGCTCTGAAGCATGTGAGAGAATATAATTTAGGTAAGAAAGATTGAAAGAAGGCATTTTTTATGATCAATTTATGATTTATTTGTAAAAATACTGCTATACTTTCTCATCTTGCATGTTATTATTTTCTCTCTTCATTACAAGTTTGCCGTAGTCGGGTTTGAAACTATCGTTTCAGGTTACGTATAAATTATTTTCGTTAATTGAAGATTGTTGGCGTTTCTAAGGAAACGAAATTTTCATTTGAAATTTAAAAATTTAATTTTATCACTAAAATATTAACATTCAGCAATAATTTTAACATGGTAATATTGGCCGTAATTTTCTCTTTCCTTTAAGGTCTTTACCATTCATGTATCTTTACATGGCGAGCAGTAATCTACAGAAACGTACTTTTCAACGCATGTTTCTATGTTACTTTCCACCCGGTATATGTTGGGATATGTTGTAGGTATAATAAAACAATATCACTGATTTGTATGTACATAAATATTTATAGTTAGACAGGTTGGATATTTTTCATTTATCCATAATTATTGCTTATGAATTTTGAAAAAAGTAAAACTACTTTTATGCCCGCCAGGTACAAATTTTAATTACGTTTATTAATATTCCATGAAATCAGGTAAACGTCATTTAAATAGGTTGTCTCTTGTTTTTGAGACAGAAGGTTAATAATGATTTACAAGTACAACTAGTAAGTATTTTTGTTCATCATCCCCTAATTCGAATAAGCTTTGAACGTCTGATGGAGGAGAACAAGTCCGTAAGGTGTTATCGACCCAGTGACTTCATTCACATTCAGATGGAAATAAATTCAATGAATTTAGTGTCTTTATTCGAACTGCACATGTGGCAGATGTAAAACCGCCAATCAGTCAGAGGATTGTGATAATGGAATTGTCTTGTGGCGAGAAACCCGGCTGTACACGAGTGATTGAATTTTACGATGATTATTACCGTTGACCGTAATGGATTGCAAAATTGCACGCCGACAGACGAGTGCTGAGTCTTTGCTGAAAACATGTGTTGCAGATATTGCACATATTGAAAAATTAGGAAGTCAAAGTCTGTAAGTGTCAGCATAAAAAGTTTTCATTGAAAAATATTGGTTTCCTAAAATAACTGTGGCTTACAAATATTTTTTAAAACTAATTAGATTAGGAAAAATTGAAATAAAATAGATTTGTTTCTGGAATTTTTGATGAGGTTTTCATTTTTTTATCTTTTTTTCATATTTAAATACGACGAGAGATTCGATAATTATCTATTTAACCATAAAACGAAAGAGATTCGATAATTATCTATTTAGCCAAGAAACGAAGAGCTACGTTGCTGACTTTTAACAGTCATGAATTGAGAAACTGTTGACGTGTCTATATCTGTATAAAAATTCAATTTATTTGATTAAAAAAATAGAAGTTATTGAACTTTTAAACATCGAAGTGTAATAAAATTTCTGAAGATATCTCAAAATATGAAGAATGATATTTTGGCTAGTGATAGTAGAGATCAAAAGACCAAAAAAATTTATAATAAATCCAAGTTCAATCCTCAGTGGTTTTCGAAATGGTTTAATTAAAAAAAAGTTTACGTACAGAATAAAATCAATTAGCAATTCCCTGCCAAAGATGTATTAATTTCTATGGCATGGTATAACCAATATCGTTCTGTTCTGAAGCAAACCTCTTGTGGGTGATACGGTTGAAGTGATTGTTGCTTTAAGGGTACTTCAGCTGCATTTATTTGTGTAGCACACACAAGAATTACTATTTACGGCTTCCAAAACAGCTCCTTCGATGTTTTTCATACGAATAGCACGAAGTTTCTCAGTGTAATATTTCTCGTGGTTTAATCATCGTTTTCCCCTACGGTCGATTCTTGAAAAGTTTGATCATACGTAACATACCCTAAGGGAGCCATTCGTCTGACTGACGCGTATTTTGTGATTTTGATGATCTTCGCATAACATAAATGCTCAGCTGATGCTGAACTAAACTTGCTTACTAATAAATTATTTTGCTGCCAATATTTGTCAGGACAACTTTCGTTTTAGAATATTTTTAGATTAACTGAAAGGTGTATACAGAAATTTCAAAATCTCAGATCTTGAAAGCCATTCCATATTAAATCTGGGTTTATTAATGTGTTTTCTTGTTCCGATCTCTACTATCACAAGCCAAAGTGTGTAAGGTTGCTTCCTAATAACACCCTTATAATTATTATTGCCCATCACATTTGCAAATCAAACTTTGGTCAACGCATTTGTGTTGGGCTGAAGAATCCACTTACTTAGCTGTTTGAAACACAGAAAAGATAAAAATGTTTAGAATTTGGTGCTGGGCGACCGACGTCTGAAAGTGAATCAATTAATACATAATTTTCATCATATTTGCAAGTGAAACTTTCGTTAAGGCATTTGTGTTGGGCTAGGGAATCCACTCATTTAGATGTTTGGAGCAAGAAAAGGTGGAAATAGTTGAGGATTTGGTGCTGAGCGACCGATGTCTGAAACTGAATCAATTGCTACATAAGTTGTAATAACTGAAACTTTATTTTAATAATATTTATTGCAGTTAATATTAGGGCTTACCAAAGTGTTCGCGAGCAGTTTTCTCAGATTAAAAAGTGTTTGTAAACCAGATGAGCTTAAAAGCAGCGGAATTATTTATAAATATCTAGATATAGATTTTCTACTGACCATATTCTCATATTCTGTTTATTTAAATACCCTGAGAGACCAGGCCTCATCGGAAAAGAAACACTTGTCAAGAATGTCGTCGTTGTTTAAGTTATCAAGAAACCACTGACAATATTCTGTTCTTTCTGTCTCTAGCCCACCTTATTGAGGAGTGTGCCTGGGAGCAATAATTTTCTATGAGCGTTTTGTTCCAAATTTATATGGTAAATGTGCAGTACTACGTTAACAAACTGGAACTCGTGTTTCTTGAAGGTGGACTAGTAAACAAGCCACAATTTTCGAGGAAGTAAAAGCAACGTTGTCACAACATAGTACCTTAGTGCTACACAATGAAAAATTGCCACTGATCATTACTTGTGATGCATCTGAAGTAGGATTAGGTTCTGTCCTTATGCATCAGTTTTCCAATGGCATAGAAAGACCCATCGCTTATGCATCCAGAAAATTGACACCAATTAAACAGATTATGCACCTATCGACAGGGAAGCATTAGCTTTAGTTTTTGGATGTACAAAATTTCATCCGTACATTTTTGGCTGACACTTCATATTAGAGACTGATCACAAGCCTTTAGAACATATTTTTGGAGCAAGAGAAGATTTGCCTAAAGTGGCAAATAATCGATTAATTCGATGGGCTATAACGTTAACAAACTACGACTACGTTATTCGTTACCGTAGGGGCCAGGAAAATCAATGTGCTGACGCATTATCGAGGTTACCAATGGACAGTACTTTTCAAATATGTAACGAAATAGCAACAATCGCAGAAATTAGAAACGAGAAAATTTGGAACGTACTGAAAAGAACTTAAAACAGAAGACAAAACGTGACAAAACTCTTTATCAAATCATGAGTTTTATACAAACTTGTCAAGGTTGTCAAGAAAACAGAGATGAATTTTGGGAAACTCCGTTGTTCTCTTGGAACATACCAGAATGTCCTGGGTATTGATTTTGCAGGGCCAGTGTGTGGCTCGTTGGAGTGGATGCATACTCCAAATGGGTTGACATCAAAATGATGAAATCTACTAATACAGAAGCTGTTAATAAAAATGGTTTGCAAGATCTGGTGTTCCAGATCAGATTGTATTTGATAGTGAACCTCAGCTAACATCAGAAAAATTTGAAGAAATGAAACGAAATGGTTGTAAACATATTCGAATTGCACCTTACCATCCTAAATCAAAAGAATTAGTAAAGAGATTCATTGGCACTTTTAAGAGCAGTATTTCGTCTAGCAAATACGACGAGGGTGACTTGGATTGGCGATTTCAAAAGTTATTAATGGCATACCGTAATACACCGTACAAAACAACAGGTAGAACACCAGCTGAACTGTTAAATACTCGAAGGCTAAAAACTTTACTGGATCATTTGACATTAGACCCCCCGAAAGAAAGAGAAAAAGAATTTGATGTTGGTGTTGACTTTTAGGTATGAAATGAACACGAAAAAGGATGGAAACCAGGAATGTTTGAATTTAGAACGGGAGATTTGTCTTATCATGATTGGTTGCTAGTAAAACGAAACGCAAATACGCTGATCAGCTAAGACATAGAGAAGGAACCGTAGATGATAGATCCGTTGGTGATAAAATTGATGACGTCACTTCTGATTACACAACGCAAGTTACATGTGAAATTCCAGTAACGGAACCCACAGTGATATCTCAGTCTATCCCGACAATCGTAAGGTGTGTGAAGGTGTGTTTTCCTTAAGTAGGTTGAAATAATTGGAAAAAGAAGGCACGACTCGTGGATTTAATTGGAGAATATATTGAAAAATAAATATGTTTGAATCACTCCTTCTGTTCCTCTTCATAGCTGGATAATTACTGTTTGAATTTCAACTGGTTACAATTGAATTATCCTACATTGGAAAAGAATTGCTTGTTAACTTTAACTGAGGGCCGTTTTTATAATCAGACTTTAAATATAAAATTACTTTAACCTAAAAAAATACATTTGATTCCCTATTCTTAAAGTGACTTTGAGTTAAAGGTTCCTTAAAGTCTGATTATGAAAACAGCCAATAATCTTTCGCTCTAAGCTTCATGTACCTACACATATCTTCAAGTTTCATGTATTACAGTGGAGATATTAAAGCGGAATCATAGTAATGGAAATTTCTCTCGTCACTTTCCTGCGCCCCAGAAAAACAACTTCCTCGAGCAAGTAATTTGCGATGCACTTCGAGGCGCGCGCTAGGATTTTTCCTTTTAGCCGGAGGCGGCAAAGATTTTTATCCTCTTCCAGTCATTCCGGTTATCTTCCCGACACGTTAATCTGTGGGAGTTTCTCGTATTCCTGACTAGCTTTCTTATGAAATCTTGTAAGTTAGTAGCAGCAGGATGTGACTTTTTTCCGTCGCATTTCGAAAAAAGCGAAATTCCTGTTTTCGCAGAAAATTTATTCGACTCGGATTCAGATTTGATACTCGTGATGTCGTGATTCAAGCTCCGGATACGATGTGTAATAAATCTCGTTAAAAATTATTTATCGGTTGTAAATCATAAATACGTAGGCGATGTGTGACAATATGCCGATTTGCGCTTTTTATTACTTGTGTGGTTTCATAATCGGCATCGACGTGCGTGGACTTGTCACCTCCATATTTTACACCGGTTGACAAAACAGATTTGGAAATTTCCTCCCGACATAAAAGGAGAAATTAACATTTATGTTTAATCGGGACCGTCGTAGTTGCGCAGTCCTCGCAAATAATGGCACAATATCCTGCAACTCTCCCTAAGAGAATAGGAAATGCAATGGCAGCGCGTGGCGATTAAATTTTTAAAGCCTCCGACGGCGTAAAGCCTTTCGCAATGGGAAACTAAATTAAAATTAACTCATAAACTCATCGAATGGCGTAAATTATTTGCATTAACTTTCGCTTTGTTTTGCGGAAAAAGAATTTTTAATGGCCGCCGGCTTTATTAAGTTAAATCCATTCACATGTGTAGCCATTACCTCCCTGAGCAACACAGGGAGAATTGGCAGGGATATTTTTGAATAACTCAATCATTTTTCCTGTACTTTGTTACCATTAGCTGAAGCATTGCTAATTCTGACAATGTAGAGTAAATCAGCAACTTCATAAACACCACAAGAAATTTCCTTCTTTTTTAATAATAATAATAATAATAGACTTCATTGTCTTGTCAAAGAAAAAGAAATATAAATTTAAGAAACAGAAAAAATAGTAACACAATCACAAGGTGAGATTCAGTAAAATACTGCTCTTCCATCTAAGCCCTGACGAAAAAATCATGAAATAATGAAAATTAATGTCTAAAACTAAAAAAAAGAAGCCAAACTAAACTATGAAAGTAAAAACAAAAAACAAAAAAAAATTACAATTAAAATTCACAATACAAAAAAATTAAAAAAAAGAAATAATAATAAAGAAGATAAAATGATTTATTATGAATTTGTGAATCTGTGCACACCGCCAAACATGACAAAAATTATCATGTGATAATAATAAATAAAGACGAAATCAAATAAAATGAATTAAGTAAAGTTTTTAAACACAATTTGTTTATCAAATAAAGCAATTTTCAATGTATTTTTAAATGAATGTATACTGAGACTTTTAAAGCTGTTCGGCAGTTGATTATATAACCGATAAACCTGAAAAGAAAAGGATCTCTCAAGTAATGAAGTGGAGTGATATGGAGGACAAATTCTTCCTCTGTGTCTCGTGGTGATGTGCACATCTGATCTGAGTCTTATCTTATAGTACAAGTAAGGTGGTTGTCTGGTTACTAAAATTTTATGAAAGCAAGAAACCGTTTGTAAATATATCCGATTTTCTATGTTAAGCCAACCGGCTTCAACTAATTTATGAGAAATGTGATCGAATTTCCGCAATCCAAAAATATATCTCAGACACGAGTTCTGAACTTTTTTGAATAGCGCGAATACAGAAAGAATCAGGAGCAGAGTGATAAATTGGAACGCAGTAGGTAAATTGAGATAAGACAAATGTTTTACATAGTCTTTGCTTAGTTCGAGCATTGAAAATCCTCCTGAAGGGATAAAGTTTTCTCAAGAAAATGTAAGCATTATTAATATACTGCGAAATCTTGTTTCTGTAACGAAACGTATTGTCTAATGTCAAACCAAGACTTTTAGCTTTATCAACAGTGGGTATCCTTATGTTATTAATGTGAATATTTAATGAAATAGACAGTTGCTCACATGTTTGCTTGTTTGCTTCTTACCAAATAATAAGATTTTAGAATTCGTAGGATTAATGTGTAAAAAATGCTTCAAAGTGTTGCTATGAACATATTCTAAATCGGAATTTACTCCTAACTCCGCATTATACCAGTTGGAAGGTGTAAAAGAACAGTATAACTGAGTGTCGTCAGCATATATGTGGTGGTCACAGAATTGAATATGTTTCAAAATATGAGAAATGTAAATTGTGAACAGTAATGGTCCTAAAATGGAACCTTGCGGTACTCCCTGATGTATTTGAAGAGGTTCCGACAGAGATCTATCCACAGCAACACTTTGTGACCTATCAGTTAAAAAGCTTTTAAGAAGGCTAATAGTGCCGTCATTTAACCCAATATATTTTAAAATAGCTAATAAAGGCCGGTGATTATCTGCGTCAAACGCTTTACTGAAGTCAAGCAACACAAGTATAGTTATATTACCTTTATCAGTAGCCATTAAGATGTCATCTGTCACTTTCAATAGAGCAGTATTACAACTAAAATTGGATCGAAATCCTGATTGATGAGATGGCAATAGATCATAAAGAGTGACATAGTTCATCAACTGTGCCTTCAAAACCTTTTTAAGAACTTTAGAAAGTACAGGAAGAATACTAATCGGCCGTAGGTCTTTAAATTTTTCGGGTTGCTTGACTTTAGGTAAAGGTTTGACGATCGCAAATTTCCAAATATTTGGAAATATATTATTTAGAATACAGGTATTGACAATATGACAAACAAATGGAATAATATGGGGACAACAGAATTTAATCATAGTAAGTGATACGTTATCAATTCCAACTGAATTAGATTTCAGTCGTCTTCGAATTATTTTCAATATAAGATGTGAGTCAACAAGTTGAAATGTAAAGTTATTGTTCAGAAGCGGTATTTTATAGTCGTCAAAAATATCGGTTGCATTACCTTATGAAAGTACTGTAGGCAGACTGTTTAAAAAGTAATTATTACACCTCAAAGTTGAACCGTAATTGTAAAACTGAGTCTTAGATGCGTAAGCAACTTTAAATTATCTGTCAACCATAGGCAGCTTGGTAAAACGATTTTCTTTCACAGGAGCATGCTTATCAAAAAGTGAAATAATGCATTTATTAAAAAAATCAATTTTATTATCTATGTCCTCAATGCTGAAGATATTATGAAATGGAGCTCTTAACAGATCCTGGAATAAATCGAGATCCATATTCTTGAAAGAACGGAACTTGCGTAAAATTGGCACCTTCTTAGGTTGACAGCTGGGAATAATACAAAAAATGAGATCATGATCAGACATAGGACAATCTGTTACACCGGGCTCAGAAGAACAATCATTAGTGGTAATAATTAAATCTATAAGAGAGGTTGTGTTTCCTGTGAGTCTTGTAGGTTCACTAATAACCTGTTTTTCACCAATAGATTCGAAAAGATGAGTTAAATATGTCACTGCAGTGTTATCGGGCTTAAACATATCTACATTCAAATCACCACAGCAATATATAAGATCAGTTAGCACCGTTCAGGAAGCAAACGAATTTTCTAATTCATTAAGAAATAGTTGAATACTAAACTTAGGGGGTCTGTAAATTGCACCGACAATAAGTTTAGATTGTAAATGTAACTGAACCCAAATTTGTTCAATAGAATGGTCACATGGCAATACAGAGTACCAAAATGAATTACGAATGTAAATACCAATACCACCACCACCACGAGACCCACGGTCATTTCTAACAAACTCATATCCAGGGATACGCAAATGTTCATCTGAAATAACGGATGAAAGCCAAGTCTCAGGAACAGTTAGTATATCAATTGAATTAAGTGCGATAATTTGCTGTAACTCGATAACTTTAGGCAGCAGAGATCTAATATTAATGTGAGCCAATTTAATAACCTTATCGTTCATTAAAACAAGAAAATTCTGAATGTTGAAAATTGTATCAAAATTAACAAAACGGTGTTAGCGGTGTGCAAAAACATAACAAAAGTACTCGATTAAAGCAACAAAAAAAAGAAGTAAATAAACTGTGATGCTAACTAGGAAAAAAAATTAACGTGAAACTGCTTAGAAAATAAGCAAACATTACTGCGAAATTTTAAATTTATTACAAAATAGACTAAAGTCATTTGAGTTAGTTATTTTATGAATTTGATTTTCCGTTTTAATAAATATATTACCATTATTGGTAAATACGGCTTACTACTTACTAAACTGACCCGATAATGTTTTAACCATGTATGCTCTCTTACGTGGATGATGACCTTAGTTCTTTTGAATTTCTTCTTTGCGGAGTAAATTTTATTTCTTAAGTCGCGTCGGCAAAAGTTCACTATAAGTGGCCGATGATTACTTTCTTTACCTGCTAGTCGGTGGCAGCAATCAATGTCAGCATTAGTAACTTCAATGCCCAATTTGTTACGGCAAATATCAATGATAACCATGCTTGGGTTCTCAGTAGAATTTTCCGGGATGCCAAAAAAACGTAGGTTGTTCCTCCTGGAATATTGCTCTTGTTGTTCCAAGGAATTTTCCTGTAGCTCCTGTTTATTTTCACGGTGAATAATTTTTTCGGTGAAGGTCGATAAATTTTCTTCGTAGGCGGAAATTTTTTTGTCCATATATTGGTCAAATTTTTCAAATAAAGTATCGAATATTTTATCGATAAAATCTGGACAAGCAAATACTCTTTCCACCACTTTTTGAATCAACAACTCGTCATTACTTGTAGAGCGTGTAACACGCTCCGCATTTGCCATTTTAAATTAATTTCACTTACTTTAGATATAAACGAAATAATTAAGTAAAACGCATTAACGTGCACACAACTACTTCATACGAGTGCACATCACAGATTGAAAGAATGAAAAAACCTATTTGCTTGGCCTACTGTTCTAGTAACCAATTTTTTACAAATTTCTTAGGTCTTTCCTGCAGAAATTATGAATCATTCATTTTTGTATAGATAATGTATTTTTACTGATCAATTCAGGAAAGAATACATGCACGTCATATATGGAACTCGTTTACTTCAGGTGGTTGAACTACGTTAATCAATATTATTATTAATTTCGTATTTGAATTTAATTAATAATGCATTTCCGATACATAACAATTCGTAAAGTGTTGATTAACGTAGTGCCATCACTTGAAATAAACGAGTTCCCTATAGGTCATAATCTGCATGTTTTCTTTCTTGAATTGATCTGTAGGTCCTTGCGTGCTGCGATACTTGCTTCTGCACTTAGTAAAGCTATGGGTTCGAGGTCAAAACTCCGTAAGAAACTGCTTATAAATCTCAAAAAGCAAAAGCTGTGTCATGACTCTATGAGGCAAAGATGCTGCTAACACAAAGGGAACGGATAAATAAATTTATATTACTGGTCAGAAACAAACGGGGCTGAAAGTGGTAGAAGTTCAAATCTCCTCAAATAAAGGAAACGTAGGAAACTTTACTGTCAACAAGGCCATCAAACACAAGCCGCCTTTTTTTATTGCTTATAATAATTTTCCCACTACCTGTCTCCGTTTAGCATATTCTAAGTGAAGCACCCTGTCTATAGAAAACGAGCTATCTCTAGGATGTGTCTTCTTTTCAAAATGAATATACAGATAACGCCCCAAGCCATAACTCCTTTATTTATAACACTAAATAAAAGAAAAAAAAAACAAAAAGGCAAATGAAATGAGACTCAAACACTATAAAATGTGGTCAATTAATTATTTTTTTCTAGTTACCTTTATGGTTAAACGACTATCAACTTTTATTTTTTAAAAGGCTCTGCATATTTTTTATTATTGTATCTGGTAGAGCTGCTTTTTCTAAATTTAATGATGTGCAACACTTTAAGTTTTGACCAGCAAATATGGCAGAAAACATTAATGAAGGAATTAAAGTTAAGTTCAAATGTAAGTTGCTATATAAAAAAATGAAAATCAAACTTTAAAAGAGTGTTGTTACGTAAAATTGTCAAGTATGCTTTGAAACACAACTACACGTGTAAAACAGAAATTGCACGACAAGCGTTAACAATTCTATCTCGCAGTATTTCCTCATTTTCAGAGTTAAATAAAAGCTAAATAAAAAATGTAGCAGTGTAAGATCGAGGGATAGGGCAGGCCAAAAGTTCCTAAGCATTTTGTCCCAAAAAGCTTGCCTTCGCTCAGGATCATTTCTTCTTCTTAGTAGTTTTTGAGATATTTTTACTGTTACCCTCATAGTCACAGAAGGGATAGAATTGTCCAAAGGGGAGGAGGAGTACTTATAGTTATACATAAAAGATTTCGTTCAATATTAGTTCATGTTGATACTGACATCGAGACCCTATTTGTAAAAACTAAGATGAATGACCGAAATTTTCTACTAAATTTAGTCTATTTCCAGCCTAACGCAGTGTTCCACGTTTATGAAAAATACTACTGGCAAGAATTGTTGCAATGCTCGGAAGTTAATAAAGCTGTTGACATATTCTACGATAAATTTTATATAATTCTAGGACAATGTACGCCTCTTTACAAAAATCGCCCAAACAGGATGAAGTTTCCCAAGTGGTTTATACGTGAAATAGAATTGCTTATAGAAATTAAGGAATATCACAGGAAAAGAAAACAAAATACTTTCAATTTAAAAAGGTATAAATTCTATCGGGGACAACTAAAATCTGCTATTAATAATGCTTACCAAAATTACTGTAATAATGTTGAGGCATCAATTCAAAACAACGCGAATATTTTTTGGTCGTCTGTTAGAGACAAAAAACGTAGCCTTTCCGGTAATGATATATTTGTTTATAATGATCAAACATTTACAGATAGTAAAGAGATTGCAAACGGACTTGCAACATATTTAGAAAGTAATACGGAGTTGCTTCAAAATATAATATTTCTGATGGATGCGCGGAAAATGATGTATCTCTGGAAAACATTAGCGATGATGACAAGATTTGCAATAAGGAAATTAAAAGCTAAGAAATCTCCTGGTATGGATGACATTCCTGCATATATTTACAAAGTTTGTTGCGAATTATTAATCGCCCCATTAAAGCATATATTTAATTTATCTCTTCGATCTGGCGTTTTTCCAGAGAAATGGAAATTGGCTAAGGTTATTCCCATACACAAATCTGGGGATGCAAATCTTCTGTGAAACTATCGACCAATTTCAATATTGTCAGCCGCATCAAAAATTTTCGAGCAAATCTTGTATAAGAAAATCTCGCAAATTGAATCCAAAATTGCACTTGAACAGCATGGGTTCTTTCGTGGGAGATCTGTAGTAACAAATCTGTTATTATTTACTGACAGTCTTTCGGAGATTATAGAAGCTGGCCAAGAATTAGACACTGTCTGTACGGACATTTCTAGAGCCTTCGACAAAGTCAACCACGATATTCTTTTGAGTAAGCTAAGTAATTTTGATTTTTCAAATAAATAATTGCTGTTTTTTTAGTTCTTACTTAAATAACAGGCGCCAGCTCGTCTTCTATAGGGGAGCTTATTCCAGTTTATTTTTAGCTCAATCGGGCGTCCCTCAAAGAAGTAAATTAGGACCTCTCTTATTCCTATTATTCATTAACGATATTGTAACATATGTAACAGATTCCACATGTTTACTTTTTGCCGATGATTGTAAAATTTATAAACCTGTAACATCCATTACTGACGCATTGCTTTTACAAAACGACATTAACAATGTATCGACCTGGTGTGCTCCTAATATGTTAGCTTTAAATGTAAACAAGTGCTCTGTTGTCACATTTACTAAGAGAAAACACCCCATTGTCTATGACTACTTAGTAAACAATGCTTCTTTACCTCGTAAATCGTCAGTAAAGGATCTGGGTGTAATTTTTGAATTCTTTCCGTTTTACAGAACATATACACATCGCTATGAACGATGCATTTAGGAGTTTGGGATTTATTATACGCAACACGTCAGATTTCACTAATACTCGTTCAATTATTTCTTTATATAACACTCTGGTGCGTCCTAAATTGGAATATGTTTCTATTATTTGGTATCCAACAATTATGTCGGATGAGACTTTAATCGAGAAAGTTCAGAATAAGTTCTTGAAATTTCTGTAGTACAAAAAATGTAAAAGAAATCCTCCTTTTGAATCTTATGCTCACATAAGATTAGAATTTTCAATCCCGCCCCTTAAACAAAGGCGTGATATGGCAATGCTGTGTATCTTATTTAAAATATTTAATAATTTTGTCGATAACGCCTGGCTCTTGTCACAGTTTAGGTTACATATACCTTTTTATAGCATTAGACCTCAACTCCCTATGCACGTTGGTTCAAATACTTTATCTCCAGTTAGTAAAATTTGTAAATTGTTTAATAAACACTACCAATCCGTAGAAATTTTCGGAATATCGAAGGGTAAATTTATTAAATCCGCCCAGTCCGCCATTTTTCACTAATTAAAAATAGCGTTTCTTCTTTTTTTTTATAATATTGTAGTCCCCTCTCATCATAACTAGTAAAGTGTAATAAAAAGTCGTCTTAAAATTGGTAGCACACATTTTCAAAATAAGTCTTTTGGAAAAAAAGCGCCATTATTTTTTATAGTGTATTTGTAATTTTTGTTTTTTTTTTCTTTTCTAAAAATTGTTATATAGAAACATTAGTATTAGGAATTTCCTGTTTGTTTCTATGAATAAATAAATAAATAAATAGTTAAACGACTGTCAACTTTATTTTTTAACACTTTTAATACGCGTCTGTCATAATTTTTCATTTTTAATTCAATTTGTGTTTGTAGAAAAAATAGTTTACACTCTTTGAAACTTCGATTTTCAATTGTTATCCCTTAACAACTTTCATTTTAACTTAAATTCTTTCATTAATGTTTTCTACCGTATTTCCTGGTCAAAACTTAGTGTTGCACATCACTGAATTTAGAAAAAGTAGCTCTACCAGATACAATAATAAAAAATATATAGTCATTTAAAAAATAAAAGTTGATAGTCGTTTGACCATGAAGGTAACTAAAAAAAAAATAATTAATTGACCACATTTTATAGTGTTTTTAGTCTCATTTCATTTGCCTTTTTGGTTTTTGAAATTAGTCTATAAATAAAGGAGTTATGGGTTTGGGGTGTTTTCTGTGGGATACCCGGTATAAACCTACCTCCACCAACTCCCTTTTAACGCTCGATTATCAGTCTTTTTCAGTGGAATAAATGAGGCTTAGGTCTTGGCAAGTAAATTTCAGCAAAAAGTTGATTTATAAAAAATCTGGAGTTGACCTCTTTTCAAAATCACCGACTCAGTTTTGAGAGAGCTTGTCCGAATATGCACGTTTCAGTACAATTCAGTAAAAATTTAACAAATACAAGAAAAAGCTTTTGTTGAAAACACAGAGAAGTATGTTTAAATATTGTTCGCTTTATCTTTGAAATCCCTGCAAAAAAATGTGAGTAATTACTTACACAAACTTGAGATTGGTGCAGAAGGCCGTAAAATTAATCGTTTCGGCAAGAGATTCGTTTCTTTGAAGTGGTTTTTGGTAGAAGACAATTTTTTTCTATGTATTCCAATTTCTTTTTGTGAATAATTATGTTACTTTTCTTAATTAACTGAGCCAACTTTTTCAAAGGGGCTTTTTTAATTCAGATATATTATTTTCGGTGGGTACCAATAAATAAAATATACAAACCAATATGTAAGCAGTAATTATCTGTAATGTGCATAGATTATTATACGAAAACTATTCTATTTTATTCGCTTTTCCGAATTAACTTTTCAAATTAAAGGTAACGTAAGCATTAAAACAAGTTGTGTTTGTTTACTTGAGTGATAGAGATCCATCTATGGAACTATTGCATACTTGCATTTTACAAATTCTTTTAAATCTGAAGTAAGAGAAGGGAAAATGTTTTCGAGTTTTGGCTTCATTCGAGACATTCATATGCAATTTCCTTTCAAATATTCGTGTTTACTTCCGCATTATTTTTTTAGATATCAACAATTTTTAAAGTTTTTGAAACGAAAACTTTATTTCTTGAAGTTTTAGTATTTATACGACCGTTAGAATTTGACTGATAGATCCTTTCATTTAACGCCATTGAATCAGAATTCTAAATAGCGCCACAACAAGTAGGTGTTACAATTAAGATTACATGATAAGTAAGGTACCGCCAACTTTCTATTCCATTCTGTTCTGTTTCTTTTAACTTGGGGTAAGACTGCCGTTAGATTCCGCGGAAATTCCCTAACGACAATAATTTGTTATTTTCTAAGAAAGGTTGCTATCAGGTTGGAGAAATAACTACGAAATTTGACAGAAAAACTATACAGAAGAACATTTATTATTAAATAAAAGTAACAGCTAAAATAAAATCGGGTCTTTTCCCTGCTAATACTAAAATTAGGATCTGATGAGAAGTGACAAGGAAAAGACATCGCTTTAAGCAGTAAGCTCAATGCCAATGGAATTATCTCTGATAATCTATCGAAACATCAAATTTTATTTTTCTAATGCAAAGAAAAAGTAAAAAAAGACGACAAGGTTACAGAAACTCACCATTTAGATTTATTGTGTCGAGAACAGTGGTGCAAAAGTCGAGCATGTATGCGACAAAAAAAAATAATATTCAGGTATACATACATCTACTACTTATTGGCACGCTACCTACAAATCAAGGTCTTTCATCCATGCATAATTTTTGTTTATTAGAAAAAAGAAAAAAAAGTGTGAACTATTGACGAAAAACAAAATTGTTTTGTTGTATCAGACCGAGTTCAAGGGCAACATTTTGTAATTTCGGTTATGTCACATCAAGTTGGTGCAAAATCACGTCTTCACCACAAGGTGGACCTAATGAAATAAATATCAGTGATAAAAGTATTTTTCCGGGTATTCAAATATCAAAAATCCTTTACTCTAGAAATGACCTAGAAATAAAATATCGTTTTTCAACACGACTTTGAAATGGACTTCGCAGAAAATAAGTTCAAACTGAATCAATTATCAGAGTTATCTTCATCTTCAGTTACAGGAAAG
The DNA here is from genome assembly GCA_036172665.1 of Prosopocoilus inquinatus. Taxonomy (NCBI): domain Eukaryota; kingdom Metazoa; phylum Arthropoda; class Insecta; order Coleoptera; family Lucanidae; genus Prosopocoilus; species Prosopocoilus inquinatus. The sequence continues at coordinate 53,727,900 of CM069870.1, forward strand.
TTATTAATTAAGAAAAATCAAATTACATGATGAATTATTATGTCTTCTACGTATTATTTAATGTTATGTACTTAAATGAATAAATAAAATTAATTTATCAATTTACAACCGATAAGTTGAAATAATTGCATTATTAAATACAGATTTTCTCCGACATTAAAGTGATATTTACGTTGCTAATGCCGGCTTATGTAATCCAGAATTATCAGAATAACAAAACACAAAAAATCAAAATCACTAAATTGTGAATGAAATAAACTAACTGATTACTTTTCCAGAGCCGGCTTCTGAATGCAGACATGTATAGGAACGTGTATAGAACACAGTTGGAGGTGACGTATGTGAATTGCCGGATATTAAACGTCAACACATGACTCGTTACATAACGCCGTAGATATTGTTTATTGTGTTCTTAAATTTTCGCATAGATCGAACCGTGACAAAGGGAACTTTTGATTCAACAATTAACATTCACATTCGCGTTCCCACTAAATTATGTATTTTGTTCAACTTAAAATGGATTACAGTGCAGTACGTAACATTCATTCGGATACATTCTGGAATTTCACGTTCTTTTCTTTTTGTTTTTGTATTAAGGCGAGTACACACCAAACGCGCCAATTCGTGCTTTGCCGGTCAAAACATTTGCAAGCGTTTGCGAACAAAATTTGTCTATGTTCGTAGGACTGCTAGACTAGCCAAATGCGTGGTTGTTTGGCCATGTTCGGAAATGTTCCAAGTTTAGTGCGTAAATAGTATTTTGGGGATTTATGCTTCGTGATTAATGAAAAGAATAAACTTTACAACGGTTTATTAGCGCAGGTATAATTACAACAGGCATGGAAATAATAATTGATGCGGGTGTTGAGGATGCTTGGTTTGTACTGTCCCTCCGCTACCGGGGTTTGCTTCTAGTCGCCGTGCTGACCCTTTTCCGTCTTCCCAGAAACCTTTCCTTTTCGTTCTTTCGGCCGGATCTTCTTGCTACCCCGAATTTTAAATACAACGGACCGGCCGAGTGGTCGGGTTTCTCCTGGAAACGCGGGCCGCCACAGCACCCCCTTGCCAGCGATTTGCGATACCGGCAGAAGTTAGGCGAAGCCGGCTTGCAGTCGATCCGGGAAATGCACTTTGCGGCCTGACCGCGTTGTACCTCTCCCGGTAGCGGGCGCTTGCTGCTCCGCGGGTGGTTCGCCTCTGTTTCTGTTGTTATTATCTCCGAGGGCAGAATTTGGGTCAGGGTTATCTACGCTGATGTAGGCTGGCTTCAAGCGGTCGATTGAAACGACGACCTCCTTCCCTTTTACCCAGATGGTAAAATTTTTCGTATTCCGCTGACGCACTTTGTAAGGGCCGTCGTATGGCATCTGCAGGGGTCCTTTGGGGCCGTCGTGTCGTTGAAATACGTAATCTGCGGTGGCCAAATCCTGAAACACAAAATTATTTTGCCTGTTATGCCGTGTACCTGGGACCGGTCGGATTTGCTGGAAATGCTCTCGCAGGCTCTTGACGAAATCCGCTGCACCGGACTCGTTTTTCGGATTTCTAGCGTTTGTCAGAAATTCACCCGGAAGGCGCAACGGTTCTCCATACACCAACTCGGCTGCTGTTGTTTGGAGATCTTCTCGCCAAGCCGCTCGTAGTCCCAATAGCACGGTTGACAACTTTTCTGACCATCGATTGTCTTTCTGGCACTTAATCGCTGCCTTCAATTGCCTGTGCATTCTCTCTACCATCCCATTAGCGGCGGGGTGGTATGCCGTAGTTCGCAGATGGGTGGAGCCGATCAAGTTGTTTAGGTTCCTGAATAGGCTCGATTCGAATTGCCTTCCCTGATCTGTCGTAATCCTCAGTGGCGTGCCGAATCTTGCAACCCAGTTTTCGTAGAAAGCTCTGGCTACAGTGTCGGCCTCCTGGTTTTGCAAAGGTATTGGCTCGGGCCAGCGCGTAAATCTGTCAACAAACGTGAGACAATACCTGTAACCTTCCGAATACGGCATCACGACGAGATCTAGATGCACATGTTCAAACCTCTTCGTTGGTAGAGCGAATTCGCCGAGTGGTGCCGACACGTGACGTGTTACTTTGGCACGCTGGCACTGTATGCACGCTCTCGCCCACTGCCGACAATCTGCTTTTATTGACGGCCACACGAAACGTTGCGTCATAAGTTTCACAGTAGCCCTAACACCAGGGTGTGCGAGTCGATGAACGGTATTGAAAGCCGCTCTGCGGAAGGGTGTCGTTACGAACGGTCTGACTGCTGTTGTCGAAACATCACAGTAAACTAATGTTTCCGATCCCGGAAACTGCATTCGTTTCAGCCGCAATACTCTGTCTTCGCGTAGATAGGTTTTCATCTCCTCATCTTGCTCTTGAGACTTAGCCAGTTCATCGAAATTCAACGTAGTTTCGAGCGTCTCGACACGCGACAAAGCGTCGGCGACCACGTTGTCTACCCCAGACACATGCCTGATGTCAGTTGTGAATTGGCCGATGAAATCCAGGTGACGAAATTGGCGGGGGGAACACTTCTCCAGCCTTTGACGGAAAGCGAAAGTTATTGGCTTGTGGTCGGTGAAAATAGTGCAGATCCTTGCTTCTACCATATGTCTGAAGTGCTTGATGGCCATATAGATCGCTAGCAATTCGCGATCGTACGCGCTGTACTTTCTTTCACTTTCCGATAATTTTCTTGAGAAAAAACCTAACGGTTCCCAGTCGCTGCCAATTTTCTGCTGTAAAGCCGCTCCCAAAGCTACATCCGAAACATCGCATATTATGGCTAACGGTGCGTCGTGCTTGGGATGTGCCAATAACGTAGCGTCGGCATTCCTCAAACGCTTGAATTGTCGATGTCGTCCACTCTACCGGCGCTCCTCCTTTTATTTTGTTTTTCAGGAGACCATTGAGATGACCTTGCGCGTTCGCCGCCCCGGGCATGAACCTTCTATAGAAATTTAGCATACCCAGGAACTGCCGTAAGGATTTCGCTGTCTTGGGTCTCGTGAATTCTTGAATCGCCTTTATCTTGTCTGGCACCGGTTGTGTGCCTTTTTCGGATATGAGGTGTCCCAGGAATTTCACTTTGGACTGTCCGAAAACACATTTCGTTGAATTGACAACTATTCCGTATTTCCGGAATTTCTGAAAGATGATCTTCAGATGCTCCCGATGTTCCGCTTCCGAACTAGATGCAATCAAGATGTCGTCGATATAAGCGAAACAGAAATCGAGTCCCAGTAACACCTCGTCGATGAAACGTTGGAACGTCTGCGCCGCGTTTCGCAATCCAAACGTCATGAACGGAAATTCAAACAGTCCAAAGGGCGTTGTTATTGCCGTCTTGGGAATATCCTCCTCGGCGACAGGGATCTGATTATATGCGCGCACCAGATCGACGGTGGAAAATATTCGTTTGCCTCTCAACGCATACGAAAAATCTTGAATGTGGCGCACAGAATATTGATCTGGGATTGTGCGAGCGTTTAAAGCTCGGTAATCGCCGCATGGTCGCCAGCTGTGATCTTTCTTCGGGACAAGATGCAGCGGCGACGACCAACAACTCTGAGATCGCCGAGCGATACCCAGTTGTAGCATGGCCTCGAACTCCCGTTTCGCAATTGCATATCTCTCCGGTGCTAATCGTCGTGGACTGTTGGCTACAGGTGGACCTGGTGTAGTTCTGATGTAATGACGCGTGTTGTGCTTTACTTCCCTCGGTGCTCCACACGGCCGCGTCGTATCCGCGAAATCGCGAAGAATGTCATGATAATCCGATGTCCCGGAAATAGTCTTTACGGCCGGTTCACTGTCGGGCGCTGCTTTCGCTTTCGTTGCCAGATGGGTAACGCGATCCAAAAGTTGCTGTCGACGCGCGTCTACCAATAGATCATAGTGGCTCAGAAAATCAACACCAATTATCGGTTTCGACACATCCGCTATAACAAAACTCCACGAAAACACACGCCGCAAACCTAAATCCAATGATAAACTCACAGTTCCGTACGTCGCGATTTCAGTTCCATTTGCCGCGGAAAGCGCGTAATTAGTCTTACTTCGGCGTCCTGGCACTAACTTCCGCGGATACACGCACAAGTCCGCACCAGTGTCTATCAAAAATTGTACCTTCGAGGTTCTGTCCGTCACAAATAAGCGGCGCGATGACGGGCACGGTGCACTTGCCGCTCTTAGCGACCGCCCGGAGCGTTTCCCGACGCCCATGAACAAGGGGACCGACACTTGGTAGCATCGTTTCCAAATCTTTGATGATACCAGCATCGACCGTCACTGGCCGCATCTCTTCCTCGCGATGATGACCTTGCACTTCGTCTGCTCAGACTTCGTCCGCGGTGTCTGTCGCGTCTAACCATGCTGGATAAAGTCGCGATTTCTTCCTGCATTGCCTTGAATTGCTCTTGCAGATTCACCGATAACTGTGCCATTTTTATGTTAAGCATGGCCTCCATTGAACTGTTGGCGGTTTCTGCGATCATCGGTGCTGCGGGCCGCATCGTTTCCGCGATGATATCTGCGAGTTCTGCCGCTTTATCGAGGCTCTCATCCTTTTGCATTGACAGGAACGCTTGCATGTGATTTGGTAGTCGACTTACCCAAAGTTTTCGCAGCAACGTATCTGGTACTGTTCTTCCTGCCAAACTTCGCAAATGTCGCAGAAACTGCGACGGCTTGCGATCTCCGATTTCTTCACGTTCGAGTAGTTGACGAGTTCTTTGCTCTTGCGAGGTGCCCAGTCTCGCAATAAGTTCCGTTTTTAACTTTTCGAATTGTCCTGTCGCGGGCGGATTAACGATAATGTCGCGAACTTCGAGCGCGGTCGCTGGATCTAGTACACCGAGTACATACCCGAACTTCGTTGAGTCGGACGTTATTCCGGCTGCAGCGAGGCTACGCTCGACCATGCTAAACCACATTTCGGGGTCCTTTGCACAGAACTGCGGCAATCGAACTCCGACCCGGTGGATTTCCGCGGATGTTTCTGCTTCGTTTGTGACGTTCATGATGATACACAAAATGTGCGTAAGTCACACACAAAGGTTGCGATAAAAGTTTATTCTCGTATCACTCACGCCTAAAACACGGTAAAAATCACGTCGGGGTCACCACTTTGGGGATTTATGCTTCGTGATTAATGAAAAGAATAAACTTTACAACGGTTTATTAGCGCAGGTATAATTACAACAGGCATGGAAATAATAATTGATGCGGGTGTTGAGGATGCTTGGTTTGTACTGTCCCTCCGCTACCGGGGTTTGCTTCTAGTCGCCGTGCTGACCCTTTTCCGTCTTCCCAGAAACCTTTCCTTTTCATTCTTTCGGCCGGATCTTCTTGCTACCCCGAATTTTAAATACAACGGACCGGCCGAGTGGTCGGGTTTCTCCTGGAAACGCGGGCCGCCACAGTATAAAATAAAAATCGGTCCAAATCGAGCGTGCACGAACAAGTAAATTTCTTTGAAGTATGTACCAATGTCAGGCGCATAATGTTTGCGAATGCTTGTTCGTGCATGTTTTGCGAGGGCAAAGCGCGGATTGGCGCAAACATTATCATCGAAATAACCAAATTTGGCCATATATTATCATCAGGCTTCATGTTACAAAAGAGAATCATGATGTTGTAACTATACGTAATTACATGACAGAGTATTATCGTGTCTTAAAAGCATTTTTTTATTCACGACCGGAAGTAGAACACAGAAAGTTTCGGTGATACGTCAAATTCAAGAGAAGCTACTCATAAGCTAAATGAGGCTGTAATGACTCACTAGAGAGTTCATCATTTTTACTGCCAGAGAGAAATTTATGACATTTCTCTCTGGCAGTAAAAATGATGAACTCTCTAGTGAGTCATTGCAGTCTCATTTAGCTTATGAGCAGCTTTTCTTGAATTTAAAGACAGCAGACTTAACAGTTACTACGTTCAGCACTTCTTGCAATACTTGTTCTACCATTTTTAAGTAATTATTTTTCTTTAAAATGATAAATTTAAATTGGTTTTAAACATAAGTTTGTGTTGTTAAATTAAGAATGTCAACGACTACTACTTATTTCAATTGTTAATTGTCTTTTTTCTTCCCTAGCGTCTTATAACGAAAAAAGAGGAGTGGAGTAGCGCAATGAAATAACCTTGGTTACAATGTAGTAACAATCAGGGCTGTTTTGTAACATTGACATGCGTATCAATTGATATGGTCTTCAATAATTGAAGAAAACTTGACACGATTTCATAACAATTCAAGTTGATTGCCGACCGCCAATTGAAGAGAGATACATGTGATGCATCAAGTGTGATATCAATACTTAATACGGATTGCAAGTTGTTACCAAACTTTTTACAGAGTACCGATTTTGCAAGGTCACTTGATGCATAGCAATAATAATAATAAACGTAATAAGTCCATATCAATATTACAGAATAGACCCCAATAGCTACGTTCAGCAATGCGATCTTTTTTGTCAATTACTTCTGAATCGTTCGCTAATGAAAAGTCGAGCTTACTTTGACGGATCTGAAGCTTTCGGCAAATAAAAAGTAAGAGAAAGATCGTGTTCGATCAGCTGGGAGTATTTCAGAGGAGCTCTCATGGAGCTCTTAGAGTAGTAGATGATTTAAAAATTCTAAAAATATACTATGTATATGCAACAGATAAATAAATGCTCTCAAAATGTTTGAGGACCAAGAAAATTTGAAAATACATTTAAGCTTCATGAAATCTGTTTAACTCCCGAAGAACTGCCGGTATTCAAAGTTTTAAATGATTCATGAAGTTCCTGTGCAATTAAAGGTGAAGATAAGCACTAAAACGAGTACTCAGAGGTGTATTAATTTTCCAGAATAGATATAGTTACAGCGGGAAATGAAATTTAAATCCAGGTTTCTATTACGTCGGAAACAAAATTTATTAGGTAAGTTCGCGCACTGCGGTAAGTTATTTTATCGAAGTCAATATTTCATACTATTTCAAGGAGAACTTTTGCTCAGATTAATTTCTCTAAGACTTTTAACTTTTTTTTCAAAATTAAGAGCTAATCTATACTTCTTAGGAAAGTTTCATAAAGAGGACCTTACATGTAGACGTCGGAATCCTGAATGCCTTAGACTTTCTGCAAATTTAATCACAATGCAGATAGAAGTCCACAAGGTGATTTAAAATAAGTGTGGGCGTATTTACTAAGGGCCAGCAAGTCCAAGTTAAATATATCACAGGCATTTCAAAAATCAACTCACCCAAATTGAAACTGTTTGAAAAGCACTGTTGATTATTGAAATGTGATACGTAGCTTTTATAAAATTGGGTATGACTAACTGTTTATGCTTTACAAACTATGTCAACAAAACTTGAATTTTATGTAATGTATCGTAACTTTATATGACCTCCTTCTTACTTGATTCAGAAGTTCCTCAACCGTATGAAAGATATCCATCCTTAAACTTTTGTGTTATCCTTGATTAAAAAATAGGATTTTCTTTGCTTTAGTTCGAGGTCAACTGTGATCGATGTCGGTGCAACTGGGGATAAAGAATTTGCTTCGGAGGAGCGGAGAAGTCTGGCTACGGACCCACTTCGTCTTATTCGCCGATTTCTAAACTGAATCATTAAGAAATCAAATAAGTTACGAGTAAATTCCAAATACATTATTTCGTAAATTATTGATAATCTAAGTGAACGTTTTATGCACGAGTCTGTTTGTTTTTAGCTGTGACAGCAGATATCTCGGTTACTGTTAAAGATACTACAAAATGTTATAGAAGGAAAGTTGTTCGACATTCAGTTTTCTATTATCTGCCTTCGATGGAAAAATGATTCAGCTTCAAAAATATTAGATGTAGCAAATACATTCAAAATTTTAAAAAGAACGTACCCAATTTTATTACATTTTCTAATATACACATTTGCAATGACTAAATAGAGATTGCATAATAAAAGTTCTGCGTGATTTATCTTACGTCTGTAGTCGTATAAAAGTTCTAAGTCTATAAAAAATGAATTGCTCTTTCTGCCAAATAGCATCTCGAAAACCGTATACAGGCTGTTTGATTTTGGTTGTCACGGCGGATAATCCTAATTTCTAAGATAAAATTACTTTAGAATATCCGCTAGGTGGCGCTGCGCACACTATAAACTTTAATATTTTAAAGAAGCTCTAATGCTACATACAATGACGCTGTCAGTTTTAACAGTCTTCCTTTACTTTTTATGACAAAAAATTTGTTCTATTAATATCTGATATTTTTTTTATAAAATCACTATTTGTAGCAGGCTTATAAATATTAAAACAAATAAAAATCTATCACTTCGAACCGAAAACACTAAGAACTTCAAAATTTTAAATAACATGGTCACTTAAGTAACATATCATTTTAAAGAAATTTTAATTATACATTCAATAACGTTATCAGTTTTCATTTTCTAGCATTTGTTTTTAAGTTCGTGAGATTTTAATGCAACAATCAACGAATTTTTTTTGTAGATTTTTATTTCAATTCCTTTCGACAATTTAGTATCTTCTTCGGTTTGAAGTGATAACCTTTCATTTGTTTCAGTATTTATAAGCCTGCTAGACTTTATAAAAATTATCCGTTATTTAAGGAAATAAGGTTTTGTCATTAATTCTAAATTAAATGAAGACTATTAATTAACTGACAACGCCATTGAACGTAGAATTAAAATTAATTTTTTTATTTTTTGATTTTTGATATGTGACTTAAGTAATCATGTTATTTAAAAAGTTTGAAGTTCTTAGTGCGTGCAGCGCCACCTTGTATCAATTTAGTGTTTTAGGTTCGAAGTGACAAATTTTTATTTGTTTTAAACCTACTAGAAATAGTGATTTTATAAAAAAAAATATCCGATATTTAATAGAACAAATTCTTTGTCAATAACTCAAAAATAAATGAATACTGTTAAAACTGACAGCGTCATTGAATGTAGCATTAAAGTTCCTTTAAAATTATGGGTCACTTAAGCCACCATGCCATTTAAAATTTTAAAGTTTATAGTGCGCGCAGCGTCACCGAGCGGATATTCTATAGTCATTTTATGTCAGGAATTAGTATTTTTATCTACTTTGATTTGGTTTTTGTCTGAAATCTTATTTCGTTCAAAAGTTAATAGGGGGGGAAGGAACTTTAGAATAGCACGTGCCATAGTTATCTAATTAATTAGAAACATAAATCGGTAATTAAAAAATGCATGCTTACATTGATTACAATTTTATTCGAAGAAGGGTAGGGTCGTGAAACAAATGAAATTATTTTTCAGCTTCCAGTTCAACAATGTTTCATAATACATACTGTCTTGACAATATGTGCTATTGAAAATAATACAACGTAACAACATAAACAAAGTAACAATAAACTAATTAAGCAGCACGAAATGGCTGATAATTGCAATGAACGTAGGTCACTTTGAACAAAAATTCTAGATATTATGAATTGGAATTTCAAACTTAATTTACGTTTTAATTTATTGTTGCTTTGTTCATGTTGTTGTGTTGTTTTTATGTTGAATAGCATATGTTTTCAAGACAGTATTAAAAAACATTGTTAGTGCCACCTAAAAAATAACTTTTGTTTCACAGGACTTTTGAAATAAAACTCTAATCTGCGTAAGTATGCATTTGTTACTTAATTATCAATTTATGTTTTTAATTGGTTAGATAACTTTTCCATCTAAGGCAGATAATAAAAAATTAAATGTGGAACAACCTTCCTTCTATAACATTTTGTAGTATCTTTAAAAATCTGTTATGACAGCTAAAATCAAAAAGCCTGTGTATTAGATCCCACCTAATTTCTATTTGCTGCTTTAGTTTCTTCCGTGTACTACCTGTGTAGTTCAAGCGTTTATTTTGAATCATCCTGTATGTGTGTAGGGTACTCGTTCTTTACTTTTCTTCAGTAAGGTAATAAAAATTGTTCTAGTATAAAGCAAAAGTTTATGATAGATAATAATTCTTACTTTTCCAATTTTTGTCTGCACTTTAAATGTTATTACGAAATCCTTTTACGAACAAATCCTTTAAATGCACATTTTAGTACCATTATATTTTTGTGATATATTTCGTTTCCTGTCTTTTCCTCTAAATTTTGCTATAATAAAAGTATTTTCCTGCGAGGAAAATAAAAGCCAATAATCATAAAAGCCAATAATCATAAAAGCACAATATCTACCATCAAGGTAGTATGCTGATGCTTTTGAGATGAGTTTGATGATACTATATAATAAAAAAAATGTCAGTCTAAACGAGAAAGAGAATCTCCCTCGACCTTTATAAAAGATACGTAAAGAAATGAATCACATTTTTACACCGAGAAAATTCCACCGTGCATTGGACAACAAAAGCTGCGTCGCATTTCCTCATATCAACACGAAACGAGACGTGCGTGAAAGTGAGGCGACGCGAAAAATCGGAGATTTCCGCACGCACCATCTCGACAAATATGTTCCTCCTTCAATTTACATTTAATTTGCCTCGAAGGACTACTAGAATTTATTGGATCCTGCGTTTGAACCCGATCAAATTAAAGCCCTTCGATTATATCGAAGCGGGAGAATTTTAAATTGCACGCGTTTTAATAGTTGAAGGGTTGAATTTTCAGATGGTTTAAATTCGATTTGAGCAGTGCAAAGCAAAATTTTCACCGCAGGTGCAAATGCAACATTAAACGTATTAATTAAGTGGTGACCTCTTGCAATTGACCTATCACCTTTGTAAATTTATGTGTATTACGAGTATGTCGTGTAAAACAACATGAAAACTGCTACTTAAAGCTTCATTAATTATTTGATATACAAAAATATATATGCATATATGTGTATTTTCCTAGCACCCGCTCCAACTACTTCACACGCATAAATCGCATGAATTACAGGGCAAAAAAATAAATAAAATCTACTTAAATAATTTCTTCAACGTTTTAATATAATTATTCTTTTAGAAAATTAAATGTCTAGAGTGTGAGTAACTTTATGGAAGTCTTAAGCGATACCATTAATCTGCAAATTTATGCAAGAATAATTACGAATACTTATCATGGGCATAAAAAGTGCGAGGTGCCTTTGCGTGTGCGTTTCGTGATTGCCTCCATTATCGAATTAAACGAACGCCGGATGATAAAGCCGGCGATTATCACGAGAAGGAAAATGAAGGAAAAATGGGGAAAACCTTCGTTTAGTGAAGTCTTTGTGCAACGTTGAATAAATGTCTATAAAGAACAGCTTCAATTTTTGTAAAAAAATTGAAATATTCGAATATCTTTAAAATTAATTTTGATAAAATCTAGAAAAGTGCTTTTTAAATATGAATTAAGCTGTTTTTGTAGATTAAAAATACCTTTACTTTGAATGTTATTAGTTTCACAAGAACTTAGCAATACCACCTTTTTCGATTACCAGGTACATATATCTATATACACCCTAATCGCCAGACTTGGTGCCTTCATGGAAACTTATTCAAACACTCGTTGAATTCCTGGCTTCCGGTGGAAACCGCGTCTCTTCTCGGATTTCTTCTACTATCACTGATCACGAAACATGAGCTAAGTTGAGACTAAACAAATTCTATTAAGGGAATTAAGTCTTCGGGTTGGTTATGGGCTCTGAAGAGTTGCTGGATGATTGTAATGGTGTCGGGGATTGGAACTTTGGTGAACAAGGATTCTACATCGAAGCTGACCAGAATGTCCTGCTGGTCTAAGGATATATCTTGGATTTTTGGGACGAAATGTTGGGAATTGAGGATAAAGGTTTCACTTTTGCCTGCAAGTGACTTGAGGGTGTGCGCTAGATATTTGGAGACTTTGTAAGTTGGTGAGTTGATTGCGCTGAGTATGGGACGTAAGGGTTTATCGGGTTTGTGGATTTTAGAGACTCCGTAATGTCTTGGAATTCTAGAGTGATGTGGGATCAAAGTTTGTTGTGTGTCTGAAGGGATAGAGGAAGATTTAATTAGGGCCGTTACGTTGCGTTCTATACGGGAGGTAGGATTGCGTCGTAAAGTTTGGTACGCTGGGTCGTCTAGACTTTTGCCTGCAAATGACTTGAGGGTGTGCGCTAGATATTTGGAGACTTTGTAGGTTGTAAGTTAATTGCGCTGACTATGGGACGTAAGGGTGTATCGGGTTTGTAGATTTTAGGGAGTCCGTAAAGTCTTGGAATTCTAGAGTCACGTGGGGTCAACATTTGTTGTGTGTTCGAAGGGATGGAGGAAGATTTAATTAGGACCATTACGGTGCGTTCTGGGGCGGCGTCAGTAGAGACTTGACTGTTGTTCCTCAAAGTCTCGACGGTTAGATTTATATTGGGGCAGTTCTTGAGGAGTATATTGTATCGTTTGCGAATAGTTTTGGCGGTAGATACATTCGCCAACCGGATAATTGCAGGATTCATATCCCAAATTTAACAAAAGGTTTTCCCCGAGAACAGGAAATACAAGTAATGGAGTGGCCAACTATGAATCCAAATTGAAAACCCGTCGAATACGTTTGGGGATTTACTTGACAGGCGCATTAGGAAGTGTCCTACTGTACCATGGAGTCTTCAGGAACTGACTGACGTCATTTTGAAAGAATAGAGGAATTTGCCACAAGACTTGTTAAGAAAACTTATTCTCTTAACAAGTCTTGATTCGACGATGCCGGACTCTAATTGATACTGATCAAGAGCATACGCGCCACTGAAGCTTGATTGAACAGAATTTCAGTTACATTTTGAGTGAAATCACATTTTGATTTTCCTGGTCTTCTCAGTTATTCCATGTAACTCAAGAGAATCTTTAAAGCAGAGCTTTTTTGTTTTTTCACCTTGTTTAGTAATGTTGAAAGAACAATATTCCGAAGTAATTAATAACACTGTGTTACAAAAGAGAGAAATCTGGATATACTTTTTATGCCACACAATGCAAGTTGTAGAAAATACATTTTGGCCAGTTTCATGATGTTTATATGCCACTGTGTTCCGTTTCAAAAAAGTTACGACACAAAGGTTACAAGAGAAGTGCAAAGGTGCCACGCACTTATACGGCAGTGTTTCCGCTAAAAATTGAACAGTTGTGAAAAGAGGACGCTTAAGTGCGAAACGAAATGACAAAAAGTGTTTTAAAGTGAAGTACAGAACACTATATTAGGTTAACTTAGACTCGTTGCAAATAATGTATTAAGATACTTACCTGTTGTTTACTGTTGATTTTGTTACATTTTAGTTTGATATTTGTTTGATTTTTTTGAATTGTAATCATCTTTCAGTGCGTAACGTTAAATGTCAAAACGCGAAGATGAGTTACCAACCCAAATTTTGTTTGTAACTAGGTTAGAAATCAATTTTTTGGTTTCCATGAACGACAATACAAACAAAAGGACGCTTATATAAAGCGGGTGTTCGGGCCGTTTGAAACACTTGAACAAAGGGGTTTATGACTGTTGCCATATTTTAAACGTAATTATAATTCCCTCCAGGCTGCTGGGATGGCAGTGATGGCACTGTATTTACAGAAATCTATAATTCTTGGCATATTTTTGAAGTTACCATAGTTACCTTTTTATTGATTTTGATAAGTCAGACCCTTGTAAGTTATATGGCCGACCTTCAACCAGAATTTTAGTTCTTATTGCAATCAGCAGAGGGCCAAAATTAGTAAATATAGAATTCTACTGACTGGACGCCGGAAAATAAGTTATTCTACCGCCACCTATAAATTTTATTTTTATGCGACTTGGCATCTGTCACAGATTAGAAGCACGATTCTGTTAAAAGTGTTCTCAGATCTAGTGAAACGTTGTCTTAGAAGTTTTACTTAGATGAAAACCTCAAATTGAAATTATTGAGTCATCCTTTTTAGAAAACGTGATTGTAGAAAGACGGTATCGTGAAATTGTACTTAATGGTAAACGGTAGCAGTGAATCGAAAGTAAACCTTTCTGTGCGCCGCTGAAGAAGGCCAAGTTCCGGTTTTGGTTAAAAATTGAGAATTTCATAATTGTCAAATATTAATCCATCGCTAAGAATTTTGTTGATATTGCGTCTTGGTAGCTATACACAGAATAATGATTTTTGACTGACGCAATACCAAATGTCAGAAGAGAGAACATCATCAACTTTTTAACCACAATACATCCAGATGACCACAATTTTGAAGCTGTGACACCTCGGAGCACACAAATTGAGGCAGATCAGAGCTCCTTGTTCAATGGAATGATTGGTGTGTAACGTTTTATGCTTAGGAACATGGAGCTTACAGCCCCTGAAAAATTTGAAACTGCTTTTTTATGTAAAAGAAAAGCACTTAATATATAAATTTGTGCAGTTATTTATATTTTTGTAGTTCTTACACGGAAAGACATTTCATAAACAACAAGGTATATCAAAAGTGTCCTTTTGACTTGCTAAGTTATTCATGGATGCCTCAGATTGAACGCAAATATTAAATAATATATGTAATAGGTCACCTGTTCAACAAGATTAGTTTTTATTCCAATCACAAGGGAGCGCAGAAACTTGCCTGAATTTCTCAGCCTTCCTGATTTCAGTCTATAGAGTAGATAATCTATGTTGATAAGTTTGAAATTAGTTTTCAGAAGCTGAAGTATTAATTCGATTTCTTCTTTAATTAAGCGTTTAAATTTCGTTTGCGGCCATCCGAGGCGAACGAACAGGATAATTTGTGATAGAAATAAGGTGAGAGAGAATGATAAGCGAAAAGTGCGCTTTTTCGGCTACCACGGCCGCACAGCTTTATAGTCGCCGGAGCTAAAAACGATCCGAGCAAACGTGGTCGCAATTTATAGAAAGAAAATCACAAATTGTCCGTTCATTCTTCTGGAATAGCCCTAAACTAGTACCTGGTAGCGCAAAAGGCCCACCGATCCTTGTGAAAGGCCAGGTGACTCGGCTCCACCTGTGATGTGTGTTCGCTTTGGGACAGACAGAAATTTTCTTTTGGCCAAAACCTATACACACCACAGTTTAACGTACGTCATTTTAATACTGCCCCCCACGTGTTTGTCATTGTATGTATCTCCCTTGGGGTCCGGATTTTTAATGTGGGAAAATTCCGAGCGACCCAGCAACCCCCTGAGAGTGAGAGAGACAACAAGAAGAAAAGTTCACGTAGCCACGTACAGAGTTCAATAAAGACATTTGGCAACGTACAGTTTGACAGACAACACTGCTCACATTACAAACAACATCAATTACAACAGGTTGACCACTTGACATGTTTCGGAAGAAATTGTATTTTTTTTCCGATTCAGAAATGGTGCTGTTAGCGGTTTCGACTAAAAGTTATGAAAATGAAATTTCTTCCGAAACATGTCAACTAGTTAACCTATGTTACTGTGATGATCAGATATCGGACGAAAGTATGGAATTCAATGTCATTCTCATAGGCGGCATGTTAGGTAAACGCATGGTAGGCAGTGTCCTGATCGCGTATTGTGCATTTGTTACCGTGTATTCGTCGCATTAATAGCCCACGGTAATGAACTGGCGGCGAGTATGCGCCTTGCATTCAGGAGACGAAGCAACCGTGAATATTCTTATAAACGTCCTAAGTTTGGTGATAATCGATCACTAAACGGATTTGGAAACTTAACTTAAAATTTTATAATGACTCGAGGCTTCTCTTTAGGCGAATTATATTCAAAATTTTATGTAGTCACTAATATGAATAATTCTTTGATTTCGAAATAGAGTTATAATAAAAAAACCTATGTAGTAAAAAAGGAATAAAGGAAAGTTGATCACGCCGATTACTAATTAATACTATTTGATTTAAGTGAATTTAATTTAAATATATTTTTGTTTAAAAAAATAGGCACGGAATGCATCGGTTTATTGAAATTTAAAAATTTTAAATTCAATTACATCTTTCATTTCCTTTCTGTAAGGCACATTATGCAACAGCTGCTCTCTATACTGCATTTGTTCGAATTGGACAGCTCGAAGACATTTGTATAAGACACGCTTTTGCGATCGAAACTAGACATTAATTTGAATTGAAATTTGTTCGATGAATATCAAGAAGGATGAGCTCACAGACATAACTATTTATAACAGCAACAATGAAATCTATTTAAAACTCGCTTTTCCAAGAAATACACACCAAGAAACTAAGTAACAATTTAAAACTATTCAACACATCTCTACTACAAGCCATATGAAACGTCACGTAGCAACAATTTTTAAGTACTACATTGCATTATACTGAATGAAAACTTTTACTTTAGCCACTAGACATTTCTTGAGGAGCAACAATGTTTAACTTCGGAAATAATTTAGAACACTCAGGGCGGGCTTGACAAAGCTTTGTTTAAGCGTTGATTAACTAATCAAAAGTTAAGTTGTGTTGCAGTGTTAAAAATTTGATGCTGTTTCACAAAACAAAAAAAAAACTATTAGGTTAATCTCTGATTAACTACTTTGAGTTTACGTTTGGCAACATCTAAAAATTGCTACTTTCACACCGCTTTAAAGTAATCTGTCCGGCATGGCGTCAGGCCTGCAGTCAGATAGTGTGAGGTTAGAAACTCAAAATAAATAAATACATCTTAAATTCTTCGCATTACTGCATTTAGTGATTTTTAAAAATGAAAAAGGAAGAAAGAAAGGGAGTAAGGAAACTTTAGTGCAGTTGAATTACTTGAACATATACGGGAAAGACACATTTTCTGTTGTGGTACAGCTCAGCGGGACTACCACCAGGTGAAATAATTTTAACATGGTGTACAATCTGTGGTGCCAATGACATGAGAAAAGCCTAATGTTAACTTGCGGAGCTTCTTCTATTGGCAATTTAATTAACCGTTTGCTTTGCATTGCAATAAGATGAGTGACACGATGAATTATTCTACGTATCGATGGTTTCTGAAAGTATCAGGAATCAGTTGTTAAAATATTTCAGTGGATAATAACGTAAGTTTATCAGCAACTGATCTGTGCCATAAAATAAATTTATTTTTGCTTGTTGCAGGTTCTAGTGTGGGACTAAAGAGTTCCATAACTCCTTTGCAAAAGCGAAACATTATCAACCAAATCATTAAAATGATTATTTACGTCTTTTATAAAATGAATCCTACCTTAAGGAGGCATTTCTTTATCGTCAGAGAAGAAAGTGAGGTTGCAGACATTTTGAAATAATTTTGAATAGGTTGTTGTTGAAAATAATTTCCGAAATAGTGTCGTAAAAATTAATCAATAAACTAAGTGAGTAAAAAGTACAGAAATGTCATTATATTTCATATTTAAGGTACGTTACATTTTTAAATAAAATTGTAATTATTTTTTAGATATATGTGTGGAATTTTTATATCAAAAAAGGTTTATAATAACTATTGAAAATTCACTCGTTACTTTTTAATCGCTGGAATTCTATCGATTAATCTAACGCCTGATTAGACAGAAGTAAACGAAGCGTTATCTCCTAATCGAGCTTTGTGACACACTTAACGGAGCATTAAGACTATTTGACGACCGATTACAGAGCCAGCCGTTTAGTAATCATCGTTAATTTAATCATCGTTAAATGCAGTTTTTTTCCTATTTAATCATTCGTTAAAGAGTTAAACTTAAATATGTATTTAACGAAGCTTTGTGAAACCGGCCATCAGGCCCCGTTTCTCAGTTGCAGTTTAAACTTAATCTCCTGTTTATTCCCGTGGTAAAAATAATAAAAACAAATGCTGCTATGGGAATAAACTGAAGATTAAAGTTAAACTGTGACTGAGAAAACGGCTGTTAAAAATACGTGCAATCGCATATCTACTAAAAAAAAAGTATTCAATCGGTATAACGCAGTACACTTTGAAGTCTTTGTTGTGACTTCAAAGCGTACTGCGTTATACCGATTGAATAGTTTTTTAGCCAGTAGATATTTCTTGGACCTCAATAAAAATCATACTATCCTTGCTTTTTTAACAGCGGGTACAAGGGCAACGGTATAGCACTTTTACACTTATGTAGAAGTAAACATGATGCATGCTACATTGTATCCTTCTCTTTTAATCAAATGCGTAGAAACTATTGGCTAAAATAAAATTCTTCTGTGTCTTGTGCTGGTCTCTCGATAAGTTCTTCTTAGTAAATCTAACTGTAATAGTAAATTACTATCTCATTGTAAATAACTCAAAATTATTTTCAGAATGTTTAGAATAAATGCTGTTATTTTCAAGAAGCCTTTGGAAACAGAAAGCGCATACTTCGAATTTTTTTTCAAACACAGTGGTGATACATCTGTAGGCATTTAATTAAACGCGTGCCTTTCGACTACAAAAATGTCTTTCATTACCAGTTCAACGAAAAAGCGTGTTCATTCCTCCTCAGTTTTATATTAAATCGTCATGAAAACGAACGCACATTTTCGCCCAGCCGCAACAATTTTAAAGCGTTTCCGGGACGAACGCGCATAGGGGGCGCTCGCTTCGAATAAGCTGCGTAATAAAAACACTTCGTCGCGAGTGTTGACAAACGAGCGTGATTAAGGGGCGCAAAATTAAAAGCGAAATAAAACGCCGTCCTATTAGTCGTCGACCCAAAGAGGGGCTACCAATTAATTATTTAAGTGCAACCGCTGATAAGTTTAAAGCTAATTTTATGCTAGAACTATCCGGCTAAGTTAAATTGGATTCTGAATCACATTGAGAGTTTCAGGTATTAGTTTGCAGTTTTTAATTGTTGGCCTGATTTATATTAGTGGAGCCCAAAGGTGTACTTCTACTGTGTTAATTATTAATAGCTCGTTCATTATGTTAAGAAAATTAAAAGTAACTTTGCTTTACATGACATTTAACATAGAATGCATTTAATTAGAGAAAGCTAGCGTGACATTTTGCTTTCTTTAATTAAACAGACTCTACATTAGTTATTTGCAAAATAGTTTGTTTTCAGTATTTACTTTAATTGTAAAATATCCTTTTTCATTTTTCTCTCTATCTTGCTGCAGTGTCTTGTTGTCGACGTTAAGTTTCATTAAAGTTCCCTTCTCACCCCAAACAAAATTCCAGGGACTCGTTTACTTCTGCTTGAAGCTATTAATTTCAGCCTGAACACTTGTCGTCGAGCACGCATTCATTTTCCACTTCTTAATTTATTTAAAGCAAATAACCAGACGCAATAGTGCGACTTGGAACAAAAGCCCCCTGTTCACCATAAATATGTATGCACTCGAGTGAACGCCGGAACTCACAAATCCAGCGCTTGCGAAGCAACTCGTGAAGTCAAGAGGATGGATAACTTACCAACAAACCAAGGGTTCCGCCTATTATTCTCGACGTTCAGGCTTAGGAAGTATTCTTCAAAGCCTATGACGGGGTTGGCTTGCGGTTGCACGGAAAGAGTGCCTTCAACTTCGGCCTCATTTCCGTCCGACACCAAAGAACGGGCACTCCACCCGTCTGACCCTATCCATGAGAAACTGCCGGTCGCGTTGCTCCTTCGCACCGCTCGCATTACACCGGCCACTTCTTGATCTGAACCGAATATTATTGCACCTGAAAAGAAATAAAAATGTATTTTAAGTACCTAAATAAAACAGTTCTCATAAGATTTTTATTATTACATAAAACTGATATTCCACGTTGTGGCAACTGCGAAATAAAATGTACTTTTGGATTCAAACTGATATTCTGAAAGCACTCTATCCACTTTTATCGCTCGGTAAATTAATACTCCATCTGTGCCAAATTATGGTATACAGTGATCGCCAAAAAGTCGGCATCAAATGGGAGAAATCTTCATTTTTGATTTTTCAAAAAAAAATTTTACGGCAATAATTACTGCTTGTCTGAAAACCTATTTATCCCCTATCAGATATACCGAGTGATTTTTACGTATTGAGAAAGCAGAGTTTTTCGAAATGGTCAAAATCATAAAATTGTTATTCCTCGAAAACTAGTCAAGATTTCAATGAGATTTTTTTAAATTGGGTTAGTTTGTAACTTATTGGTTCAGTTGATTTTGGGAGAACCAATAGTGCTAGATTGAGCATTAAATTACGTAACCTGATATTTGCAATAATCGTGGATGACCAGAATGCTCAGGTTGCTTTTCTTTTACAGGTAAAACCCCGTTCAATCAAACCACGAAATAGGAACACCTCGCCGACGTCTTAGCCCCTCCGTTCGAACGTAAATAATCCTGAATAAATTTTAACAATACTTGTTAGCGAAAAATAAATTAGTAAATAAAACGCGGAATTCTATCATTTGGCTGAATTTGCTTAAATTTGAAAAGATACGTTGTAGGAGATTATTCAAATTAATGGATATTGTAGCGAAGCGACACGAAAAGCTGTTGTAGCAGTGCGCTTATTAAATTGACAAATTGAACAAATAATTTTATAAAACTTTTTTGCATCTGATTCACGGATTTAACCTTGGCCTGGATTTCTGTAAGTATAACGATATTAACGTAAATAAACAAATCAACACGTATACTATGTTGATGAATAAGACGTGCTTAATTGCCCAAACCACGCACGAGTTACCAGAGGTTTTAAAACAAATGGGGCTGCACCCTTGTGCTCGGCCTTTTTTTGTATTTAAACTACAACCCTTTATCATCTTTGAAATTTGGAGAATATACCCTTTGTACAATGAGGAATTCACTTTATGAATTAATGACATGACATGTATGGTAATACTCTGTATATGTGTGTTTGCTGAAATTACTTCTTCTACAAGTACTCCGGTAAATAACATTCGCTGAATATTATTCATTTTGACACAAACGGGTTAGTTTTATAAAAGTTACGGTACTTATAGATGTCTTACAGTCACCGAATTTGTTTCCGTAATCTATCTATCTAATCCGTAACAATATATCGTTAGCACTTACGAGAAATCGTATCTTACAGAGAAGTTCAGAATTGCGTTTTTAATCGAATGAGTTTGCGAGGTTTACAGGTCGTCTTACAATCGCTATAGATACGCACAGAATTGCAGTATTAAAGTCAGACCACGGCTTATGTAATTTTAAGTCAAATGAGTATATTGTTACGAATTTGGGGTTCACAAATTATAGTCGTTAAATTTCAGAACACTTTAATTTAAAGCTCTCGCTTTACACAATTAACAACACAATTGTAATGAGCTTTTCTATCAACTAACACTTTTACAAAATGTACTTTCTATTTATTCGAGGTACGAATCCTTCGCTCGCTAACTTCATAACTAACTACTTCTGACGGATCGCACGGCTTATATAGCAGAGCTCTCTATTGCCCGAACATGCTAGAACGATCGAGTAGTTTCCGGTCATGTTCTGTGACGCAAGGTGGCGTACTGATGCTAAAATAGATCTGTTTGCGCGTGACGGATGTAACAATATCGTCGCTCAGAAGTCAAAACCATGTATGTCAAAAAACATTTCCAGAAATTAACATAAACATGTTACTTTTGTCTTTAGTTTGAAGTAAGACCTATAAATTTGAATGCGGGTTGATTGTATAATTTGAATATATAATTACCTTACAGAAAAATAAAAATGTTCACAACGAAAAAAATTTCTGATATTGGTAAGCCTCGCATCTCAAAACCGTCATGTTTTGAGATATGGGGTTTTGATATCTCAGCGACGATATGCTGCAATGAAGCTGGGAGTTATTTTTCTAAATTAAATTAAAAAAAAAATCTTGACAGACGTACTGATAAAAGAGTTACATTTGTAGTAAATCTGAGTCTATTTTGATAGAAGCTGCTTGTACACCAGCCATAAGCTTAGAACACAATACTTAAGTAAAAAATATAAGGATACTGCCATTCATGAATGTGACAAGTTGCATTTAATAATTTGTGGGTTTGTGTTTGCTAGCTATCATAGATTTGGTTTGATTAGTCAGTTTTAAAATTACTAAACTACGTATCTTCAAAAATTATGTCTTGTTATAAGTAAAATAGATCAGATTTGTGTCTTATTCCGTTTCCTTGACAGTTTTACTTAAGCATTGTGTTCCAGTCTTTAGACTTGTTAGGGGAACTTGAAAAGGTACATGTTTCCAATATTAGTATCCCCCTAAATCGCAACAACGAGGTTATTGAATCAGTTTGATTCACATTTGTTCCTTAATCGTTTTTTAGTTACTACACTTTTCTGTTGATGACTATCGAATAGTGGGGATACTACTTGTTGTTTCTTTTCAAGCACTCGTGTTCAGGCCTGATGTTCACATTTGAACTTTCCATTAAGAATGAGTTTTTTTTTTTATAAATTTTTGACTTACAATGATCTCTGCACCACACTTTAAGATACGGCTGTTATGGTAATGGAAAAATTGTCCGAACATTATTGTTTCATATTACACCGCTTTAAAAACGTTCGACAGAAAGAAACTATCGTAATCAAACTGATTAATTATTAATTAACGAATATTGAACGTTCAATGTTCACTATCGGTTGATAGCTTTGTGACGAAGCTGTCAGTCTATCAACTGATAGTGAAACATTGAACGTCCTCTGCACTCTCAACTATTAACCGACAGTGAAAGGAAGAGTAATTCAGGTAAATGTCTAAAATCTATTACAATGGTCTGGAGGCATAGGCCTGCTTTACTAGAAAGCATGGCTGTACAGTCGTCCGCACCTAAAGCGTTACAATTTGACATTTCTGTAAGCTTTATATCACAAAATCTTAGCGTTTTCCATTGGCTGCACTAGTGTACGCTGAGTGTATTTCCTTCTCGGTTCAGGTTTATGTAATAAAACAAAGATAGAGATATCCTATATAAGAATTTCGTAACGAATGTCATCGCTCTTACTCCCTTGTTAGAAATTTATTGTTTATGTCAAAATATTCGTGCCGTAGAAACAATTTATTCTTGAACAAGTATTTAATTAAAATGTCACTATTGAAGTATTAAATATTTACAAACTTCAACGACTTGGTAATATGTATGAAATAAACTCTACATCTGTCCGTTCACATTTGACTGTCTCAACTTGCCCTCCGCTTGAAATGTTCACCTTCTGCTCTTCTTCTACTGCTACTTTTTAAATCGAAACTTCTTGAGGTGCTGCTAGTTGATTCGTGTAAACCGGAGAAGTGTCGTCTTATTACAGATACATAGGTCAGACTATTTAAGTATAATCCGAGTATATGTAGAATTTTTTTTCGGTTGAGGTTGGACAACGATCGAGAATCGTGGTGGTGATGTGATAAAGTGGAACCCTGCAGCAGCATTTTGTCGATAATGAGTTTAAAATAAGGATTTTAAAGAATGTGAATCTCAAGTGTTGTGTCGTCTTCCTTGATTTCTTGATGACGTCTTTTTCAAGAAAGGTTAGCTTCGCGTTGGGCGCCAATTGATGAGAACGGGTTCTATTTTAGGTATTGAAAGAAGATTACAAAATCATTTGTATTCGAAAACATTTTTCAATGAAATATAAGAAGTTTATGAAAACAAGTTTTAAAAATTTTTGTTGCAAATCGTTTTTAATTGCAATGAAAACCTCGAACTGCTTCTGTACGGCTGTTTCAGCCCTGTTTTGGGGCTTCTTCGGTAGAAACGTAGCTCGAAATTTTCACCGCAAACCAAAAACGACTTGACCAATTTATTCGCAATTGCGAAGTAATAGAGATAAATAGCTTTCAAACAACTACGTTATAAAGTAAACTAACTTATTTTCGAATAGCTAAAAACAGTTACATCCTACGATCGCTTACTAGTTTACTTTGTAACGTAGTTGTTTGAAACCAGCTTTCTTAATAAATGCGTTATATTGTTGCCGAAAATCACGAAGTTTCCGTATGCAATTCGATCCTCTAACATTTCTCCGGCATTATATTAAGATGCGGAATAAAGTATGCCGCCTGCACTCAGCTTCCTTCCGTTCACTTATTATTAATGCTCCGAAAACCACTTTACCGTGTAACTGGAGCGTGCCAAGGATGCTCGCTCGCATTATGAAACGCGATACTTACAGATTCGATTCAATTTATTTATATGTCCAATTTATTTATATGTTATAAGCTGCAAGCGTTACTCATGTCATAGGAGGAGTCGAACATGTTAATTCCTAGCTACCCGGAATAGTTTGTAAATGCATAATTTGGTTCAACAAATTCACAACGGTTCAATTAGATTGAAACTGAGGATTTTAATCACAAGATAAGGTAAAAATTTTTCAATCTACACTACAATACACTCCCTACGAGTGATAAAGTTAATTTCTTCATTAAAGATAACAGGTGTCTTCGATTCGTATCGTAAGCGTTCGTGATCTGTCATCTATCACTCATCGGCATTTCAGCAGAGAAGTCTAGGAAGTTACTCTTTCATTGCATGCAGTTATCGACAATAGTTGTTTATTGCAATCACATTGATTAAGATAATGATAGGTTATAATAAAACTACAGTAAAAGTACAAATCCCGAAGCAATACTTTTGGGACCACTCCATTCAGGAATTAATCAGTTTATTTTAGATGTAATTTCTGCATGTAAGGTTATGTTACAAGTTTTCTATTTGTTTTGAAGGAGTGCGTCTCCAATTCTACACTGCTCAACAGAATTATCGCATCACCTCACCAAAATAGAAATAACTTTGTAAAGAATGGATTTAATTGTTTTTGATATAAGATCGATGTTTAATCTTGAACCTTCATTGTTTGAAATATAAAAAAATATAGGAGGCGTTGGTGGTTTGCATACAAGCAGAAGATAATCAGTAATAAAGCCCATTCAAGCTAATTCCTGTGTCACTAATCGATTAATTTGCGATGATTTTTGTGTAAGGTGCATTTGATTTTTGTCAATAATGGATCCTTGTCGTCAACAAAGACATTTAAGCACTACAGAAATGGTTCGAATTGTTACTCCCTTCCAAGAAGGCCGTAGTCAGAGATATGTGGCTGAGGGGTGTGGAATTCAGCAATCTTCAGCAGCCAGAAGATATAGCGAGATATCTCCATATGCCGACGAGGACAAGGCCGAAAGAGGGTCACTTCCGAAAGAGGCGATAGATTTATTCGAATGAGTGCTCTTCGTCAACCTTTTGTGACGGCAAGACATATTCAAAATCAGCTTTCTAAGTAAGACGAGTAAGTATAAGTGATCAAACCATTAGAAGACGTTTGAGGGAAGTGGGTTTGAGGCCTAGGAAGCCTGCTACTGGGCCCCGGTTAACCAGTACACACCGAGTGTCCAGGTTAAGTTTTGCCCATTAATTGGTCTATTAACGACTGGAGCAACGTGCTTTTCAGAGACGAGTCGAGAGTTTTCCCAACATCGTCTGATGGACGTATTAATGTGTGGTGTCGTGTGAGAGAACGATGCGCTTCAGGAAACATTCTTCCAACTACAAGTTTTGGAAGTGGTTCAATAATGGTATGGGGTCGAATTTCTTTGAACGCGGGTACGGAGTTAGTGGTGGTGGATAGGGGTTCATTAACAGCGAACAGATATGTCGTTGACATTTTAGAACCACATATAATTGCCCCATTTATTGCGGATAACTTTGTACTTACGCAAGATAATGCCAGGCCCCACGTAGCTAGGGTTTCGCTCCAGTATCTTCGTGATACCGGAATTCAAGTCATGGACTGGCCAGCTTGTAGTCCAGATCTTAACATCATCGAGCATGTATGGTGTGTGATTGGAAGGTAAATCAGACAAAGAGAAGTCGCTCCTGCTTCAATTGCAGAACTTGGTAGGGCGTTGACTGAAGAATGAGACAATTTTTCGCAGGAGTCAGTGAGAAACTTATTTCACAGTTTACTGAGAAGAATGCAAGCTGTTATTAATGCCAGAGGTACTAATACTCGGTATGAACTGTTTTTTGTCTTTTCTTTTATAAACTTGTTGCTGTTTGCTGTTTATTTTTAATAAAATTACTATTTATTATTCTATTTTATATTTACAATAAAGAAGCTAGCATTAGAATACGGAAGAAATAGTTGCAATATATAAATATTGAGTGATGCGATAATTTTGTTGAGCAGTGTAGTTGCGAGTTCGGTCGTTGGCCGTTGCGGGGTTGCGCGTGCTTTTGGGTAGACTCGCGCTGACTTTATTTGACGTCGCTTGCGGTGTTGGTCACTTTTGTGTTGCATTGGAAGTTTAAGTGAACCCCGTTTTTCTCGCAGGTGGGACCCGTATGGATCGTGGAAAACCGTCTTTATTGACACAATCACGTAAGCTCAAACTCTTTCTGTCTTTTCTTTCCAAAAGCAGTGGGAAAACTCTTTAATGGCTTCGAGAATACATTCCTAGGCGAAAAATCAAAATCAAGCCAAAAAAGTAATACCAAAATCAACAAAAGTGCAAATCTTCAAAAAGGTGGCGAGACTTTACTTACCGATGGGTCCGAAGTGTGGATAAGCACACAAAATCCCAGAAGTAAAATCCAAAGTACCGAAATGGGACTCCTTAAAGGAAAACAAGAGCAGACAGGATAAGAAATAACAACATACGGGACACATTGGTAATAAAACCGATACAAGGAAAAATTGGAGAAAATCAGTTGAGGTGATTTGGACACATACAAAGAATGGGAAAGAACGACTAGTACAAAGAGTGTATGAAGCAAGAGAGAACAGAAAGTGAAGTCGAGGAAAACCACGAAGAAGACTTAGAGAAGAAGTAAGGGAGTAACAGAAAAAAGAGTGATGTGGGAAGAGGTAACAAATTTAGGGTGGAGTAGAAAAAGATGGCGAGAAATATGGAAAACACAAACCCGACCCAACTCACTCACACTAGTCTACACCGAGAGGTGTCGTGGTCACTTCTGCCACTCTATTCGAGTGGTCAAACTAAAAATAATGTGCAAATAAGGCTGCGGTTACAGTGGATGCGTACTCTGAGACTGCTACCACTTATATGGCCGATTTCTTCACCTCCTGATAAATTTATCTGCCAGGTATTATCCTTAGAAACCATTGAATCGATAACAGTTTCCGAGGATATTACCTGGCTGTTAAATTTATCCGTAGGTGAAGAAATCAGGCCATAGTCGAAGAAACGTTTTAAAACGTTTAACTACATGGAAGCGTTCGTTACGAACGAAGCACATGAACTATAATCATTTGAACAGATAAAACAGCGACATCCTACGATCGCTTTTTGACCTGACATTGTTGCAGTAGGTTAGACAATTTGAAGCGGATTTGCTCCTAATAAGTCCCCCATGCAAGGCGGCCATGCTTGCTGTCAAAGCATAATGAAAGTTTTAAAAATTTTGTTGCAAATCGTTTTTGATTGCAGTGAAAACCTCGAGCATCGTTTTATGAAAGCTCATTAAGGCAGTGTCTCACAAGAGTTTAGACATACAGGGTGTTCCATTTAAAAATGTTGAGAAAAATTTAGTTTTTCAAAACTCAACACCCTGCACACATAATAATATAGAATAGGTTGAATCTGTTGTGAAATTTCTGTAGATGAGATATTGTATTGACTACCTACAAAAATTCGCGATGAAATGTAAATAGATAATCAAACTGTAAGAGCTCAATGTAGAGCAATTTTTTATACACTATCATTAATATCTTAAAAACTCTTAAATAAAACTTCCGAAATTTTTGGTTATTACCTACTCGTTATACGTACTTTCGAAATATGTAAAAATATACGGGGTGTTCCATTAAAAAAAATATAACTTTAGTATGGCTCTCAGTTACTGAACACCCTGTATAGCCAAAAATAATTTTATGAAATAGAGTTGACTGAGTTACACCTCAGCTCGTTTGAATTTCTTTTCTATCTTGTATACTTTAGACGGTAGAGAAGACCGCGGCACTCGGTGGACACCTTGTATATGCTCCTTATATTTCCTCCAAAACATATAATAAATGTAATTGGTAATAATACCAAGGCTAAAAGTATTTAATCATAATGAAACAATTGTTTCGTGAATTGACCTAATCTTCCTTTATTGCAGTCACTAGAGGTCTAACACAAGTCGCAATTATCGAATTGATCTAGAAAATGCTCGGAATGGACTTGTGTTCGTATTTATCGTGCATCTAAATTGAAAGCGTGACATTACTGTTGATAAGGACAAACACGCCAGGTTAGTTGGTTTGCAGAGCATTATCATTTCAACATAAACGATTTCGTGGCTCGTACAGTTTACAAGAGCACCTAATTCGTAATTGAAATACTTCAAGCTAAATTTCTGTAGTTGCTCAATAATGCGGTCTTGTTTTGATTTGAAAACTATAATAGAATTCTGACTCTTAGAAAGTATTTAAAAAAGAAATAAATTAATGTAATATTTCTTTTTATTAAAAGCATTGTCCTAAATGAAAAACGTCAATCAGCTGAAAAAAGTTTGTCATAAAACTACGTTGTAAATGTTTATATCAAAATGCAAGCACCATTTATTCAGAAAACGCTTGCACATTAACCTCTGACAAGCAATGCAACGTACAAAGAAAATTCATAACAAATGATCTATTGTCTGGCATACATCGTCTGCTGCACACAGCTTTTGATTTTCCCGAACAAATTTCAAACGTTCAATACGTGCCAGTTGTGACAGTTAATAAATTAGATCAAACTCCTTTCAATCGAAAGAAATTTTATACCGCCAGCGAGAAGGTAATGGAACGAAGTTCTAGACAATGACAATTTGTACGTCATTTGCTTTCAATCCAGGGAAAGCTTCGCCCCTGTCATTTGAATCTTTAATATTCGTTTTCGTGCTCTAACAGATTACCTGTCTCGTTAGAACGGTCTTGAAATGCATTAGCTAAATGCATGCGACAAACTTTTATTTTTACGCCGGAATGTAATATTCGTTTCAGCTCGATTGCATTCGTGGAACTTTTTGAATAGCCATCGAGACCAACTTCGAGAATATAAAAGAAGAGTAAAGTCCCTGGAATTTGTTCAATTTCCCATTAATTGTAAAACGTTGTCATTCTGTATACATAATTTAGATTAGGTTGAATGATGCAAAGTTTACAACAAGCTTGTATCGTAGATTACTAATGGATCATAAAAATGTATTTACAAGGAAGGCTCTATTAATTATCATAAAATATCTCTGCAAACATACTGATGTAATAGGGAATTCCGCTCTATTCATATCAAGTAGGAGTAATTAAAAACTGACAGTCGGGATTTAAAATTTGAAACAGAGTTTTGTGAAAGTGTACATCAAAAAAAATTTTGATTTGGTCCACGAAAAGGCACCCAGTGATCTAAGGATCTTTTTTTAACAATATGGACTTTCGGTAGGCAACGTTGAAAAACATATTTGCAGTTGTTTCTTGTCCTATGAAAATTGTAAGTACAAAGTTTTTTTTAATCTCAAACCGGACAAAAATATGAAGGGAAACACACTCAACGTTACGCTATAAATTTATAGCTTCGTCAGGAGTGAAAAAAAGTAAATGAATAAGTTGTTAAGAGAAACAAGTCGTCAAGAGGAACGAACAGGTAACATGATTTTAAATTAAAATACGAGTTGTCCGGAATAAAGGGAAATGTAACTAGAACTAAATTAAAACTAATTTTTTTTTTAATTGATAGATCTGTATCCTGTTTAAAGAGTCCAGAAAACTACAAAATATGTCATTTAAATTTTCAAAGTCCGTACGTTTATTAATAGTATTTGAAGACATTTTAATTTTACACATTTCTATGAAACGTCTTTTAAAAATATTAGATTCACTGTACAAAAGTCAGTATTATCAAAATCAAAATTATGATTATTTACTAATGAATGCTCTCTACAAGCATTGAATGATTTTGATTATTTTTTTGAATATGATATTTATGTTGGTCTAAACGTTTTTTTTTTAAATTTTGGTTTGTTTCACTCATATAAACAGAATTACAATTTGAACATTTGATTTCATAAACCATGTTAGGTTGTTTTAATTTCGGTATTTTGGTTTTTGGTTATTGTGTAATGGTTCAATATAAGGCAATGATATGTGTTTATGGTTCGAAGTTTGTCTAATGTTATTAGAGATATTTGAAATTTGTAAGTATTTAATACGATTTTTAATTACTGACTCAATAAGATTTATTGGATAAGAATTTTGAATAAGAGTTTTCTTTATTAAATTTAAGTTATCATAAATGAAAACTTTATCTGTTAATGAAATGACAGTTGCAATTTTATAATTTTTGGGCGTGTATGAGTGAAAATTTATGTATCTACCAGATCAGGTAGGTTTATGAAATCAATTAGTAATTAATTTATCATTTTGTCTGATAATCAAGAAAACTCAATACATTATTATTTTCTTTTTCTACTGTAAATTGTAATCTATTATGAAAAGAATTAAATTTATTTAAAACGAAATTTACCTTTTCAGAAGGCAAAATCAGTAAAATGACATCTACATAACGAAAATATAACGTTAAATCGAATGATAAAGAGTTAATAACAGATTTTTCTAGGTCTTGCATAACACTTTCAGCTAAAGCCGGAGATAAAGGAGAACCCATTGCTGTACCAAAAATCTGTTTATAAAATTTATCATTGAAAGCAAAATAAGATGTTTCAAAACATAAATCAATTATTTCTAAAAGTTACCTTTGGAAATATCAGTAAAATCTTTAATCTCTAACCACCTATCATAAATACTTTTTAAAGCTAAATCTTTAGGAATGTTAGTAAATAAAGAAATAACATCTAAAGAAATTACAATGCAATTATTTAGTACAGTTATTTGTTTTAATTTTTCTACGAGTTCAAAAGATTTTTTTATGAAATATTCTGATTTACTAGTAACCTGAGTAATGATTTTTGAAATAAATTTAGATAAGAAATATGGAGAAGAACCAATAGTGGAAACTATAGGACGAAGAGGTGTATTAGTTTATGAATTTTTGGAATACAGTATAATTTAGGAAATATGGGATTACACGTGGTTTATGAAATCAAATGTTCAAATTGTGATTCTGTTTATCATATTCAAAAAAATAATCAAAATCGTTCAATGCTTGTACTTTGACTTTGAAAATGTAAATGACATATTTTGTAGCTTTCTGGACTCTTTAAACAGGATATACATAGATCTGTCAATTAAAAAAAAATTAGTTTTAATTTAGTTCTAGTTACTTTTCCCTTTATTCCGGACAACTCGTATTTTAGTTTAAAATCATGTTACCTTTTCGTTTCTCTTGACGGCTTGTTTCTCTTGACGACTTGTTTATTTACTTTTTTTCACTCCTGTCGAAGCTATAAATCTATAGCGAAACGTTGTGTTCATATTTCTGTCCGGTTCGAGATTAAAAAAACTTTGTAGTTGAAAAACATGTTTGCACAACGAATTTCTTTTTAAATACTCTGCTCGTTTTCCAACACTTCGATTCAAATTTGAATCAAATGATCAAAGTTTAGAATGGCAAGCCCACAGTGACAATTTTTTGGAATTTAGAAAGGGCTCTTCTCGTTGACTAAGACTAACGTGAATATACCATCACTGGTCAATATTATGTGGATTTTATATCCAAATTTCATCAATTAATAAAACAAGAAGGACGGAAGTAATGAGTGGCGGTGTTTTGTTTCGTTACAATAATGCTCTAGCCGCTGGATGAAAGAATACCATTTTAATGGCAACCATTCACAACGGATTTGCATATTTTTAACAGCTTCTCTATTGTCTAGTTCTGGCTTCTAGCATTTTTTTTATTTCGTAAGTTGAAGGATAAGCATACTAGGAGTGTTCGAAGTCATTTACTTACGTGGGCTGCTGGAAAAGTTTCTGGAAACGGTATGAAAAAACGCATATGAAATTTGGTATCATTGTTTTCCGAAGTATTCTCCTTTGACGTCAATACAATTTGCATACGCTCGAACCAATTTCTAAAGCATGTTTTCCACTCTAAAAATGGTACCTCAAAAACCAGTGTCCGGAATGTTTCAACCGCTGCTTCAGCCGGCGAAAATCGCTCACCATGCATTTTATTTTTGATATTTGGGAACAAAAAGAAATCATTAGGTGATAAATCAGGTGAATATGGACAATGAGTCATTAATTTTTGTTGGACAAAAAATCAACTGTGTGACGGGCTAAGTGAGAGCTGGCGTTGTCATGTTGGAGAATAATTCGTCGATTTCGATTGTTTCTTCTTATTTGATCGATGACTTCCGGCAAACAAATTGTAGTATACCAATCAGCATTCATGGTTTTTCGATCATCTGAAGCCACAGTTGCTATATGTTCAGTTAAACCAAAGAAACAAGCAAACATTTGCTTCGCAGCACTGCGTGAACGGACAACTTTTGTTGGTTTTGGTTCATTTTGAAATACCCAAACGGTAGATTGTTGGTTACTTTCGGGCTCGTATGAATAGATCCACGTTTCGTCACCAGTGACGATGTTATAAACTAAGTTTGAACGACCTCCATTGAATTTCTTGAGCATTTCTTCGCACCATTTGACATGATCCTGCTTTTGCGCTTCTGTTAAATTGTGTGGAATCCAACGACTGCAAAGCTTTCGTACGTTCAAATGATCATGCAAAATCTGGTGTATTGCTTTCATGTCAATGCGTAAGGATGCTTCAATCTGACGGTATGTCACATGTCGATCTCGCTCAAGCAATTCACGCACAGCATCTACATTAGTGGCAACAACAGATGTTGATGGACGACCTTCACGAAATTCGTCACTGAGCGAGGTACGTCCACGCTGGAATTCGGAACACCAATTATAAATATTGCTCTTTGATGGTGCTTCATCTCCAAAAGCCAAATGAAGCCGATCGAGGCATTGTTTCGGCGTTAGACCACATTTGATATCGTAAAAAATCATGGCACGAAAATTTTCACGCGAGATTTCCATGTTTACACAAAATTACTTTTTCTCAAATGCTATACAAACAAACTAGTTCACTTGGATAGGAACTGTCAATAGAATTATAGGCGAAAAACGTCAAATTTTTCAAATATGACAGTTGACAAACGCAAACAATTCTAGACCTACTATATTCCACAAAATTTTCCAGCAGCACAGGTATAGATTTGTTACATGTGTGGAGTTATCAAATTCATTACCTACCGTTTCATATGCTAAGCGTTGGTGGTGACGTGCCATTTGGGAACAGCGAGATCTGTGGCAATGATTGGAGTCACGTGGAGTCTCAGGAGGAGAGGTATGTGTAGTGAGAAGGGGATCTTTAGAATTTTTTTAAGCTGTATAAGATTATATTAAAAAATAAAAGTTGAAGGTCCCATTAATTTCCTTCTATGTTATGGACAATAATTTGTAGATGTCTCTTATGACAATAACAGAGGTGACTTTGGGGTCTTTTCTAAGTACTGCACTTACAATCAGACATTGTTTACATTGTAATCCTTGAGGTAATCTTCCTTGGCACATCAAACCAGGGCTCTTAATGTATTCTGAAAATTCTACAACGTTTTATTCACCCCTTTTACACTACTCGACTTTATGGCTCGAGACGTCGTAAAATTCGAGTGTCTCTGCTGAATAAGAACGCCGGGACGCTGGCGTTGCATTTTTACGGCGACTTTTCCAGGTGCATTACACTATGTCATAGAGAAACAAGCTTTTAGTGCTTGCTAAGACCGCCGATAAATCCCAATTCAGGTGGTTAATGATCACATTCTGAATTATTTTGAAGTGCAAATTATTATTGCATTAGAGCGCTTTTATATCGTGTTTAGTAGAAGTCGGAAACGCTCCAAGACGTGGATTTTAATTAAAGTCGAAAGTACAAAAAACATAATTTGACTGTGTTGTCTCTGGTGCGAAAAGAATGTGGAGAAAAGAAAAGAACGCAACGATTTAATCTCTGTGCACAAGTTTTTGCTTTTGCTTCGGACGGACGGATATAAAAAGGCAATGTAACCGAGGTCCCACATAGTAATTTTGCGATTCTGAAAGCTTTGTGCTCTTTTACTTATGAATGGCGAGGTCTTGCTATCATCTTTTCGCGTATTTTCGAATCGATCGGGTGTTGCTTTTTACGTTCTCAAAGCCTTTCACTTTATTCAGAATGTGCTCGTACAATTTTTATGCCATAAATCCACTTTAACCTTGACGAGTATTACCAGATTAGATTTATAAATGCATTCGAAGCCCATAAATTTTCTTTTCGCTAACAATAATTTATGTTGGCAGACGTGTCCGATAGGAAACTCGCTTCCGCGACCGCCATCTAATTCAATTAGTTCCGGAACTACTCCGGAAGAAAAGAAGCGATCCGGGTGGTTTTACGTTAATCTCTGCCTGGATTTGAAACATTATTCAAAATTTTAATCAAAAGTTTAGAATTATAGTATCTCTATTAATGGGGATGACGTCCAACTTTGCCTTCAGAGTATTCCAGGAATTGCACAGCCAGATGAATTAGTTTAAATACAGTTATTAAATTAACTGAAATATGAAAACTTTTTATTAAAGTTTTACTTAAATATTGCTGTTATAAATTCTATTGTAATGTGAAAATTAAGGCCATTTTACATTAGCCTATTTCTTGTTTGTACAAAATTTGGTTCAATTTAAATTATGCAGTAAACTCCATCAAAAATTACATTGAATCAGAAATTATTTAAAAAAATAGAACATGTTCTATCTCTAAGTCATTTCTACAGCGTAAAAATTTCCTGTTAATACTTTATATTTTTTGAAAATTTTCTTGCAAATAATTTTTAATTGCAGTGGATCCCTCGAGCATACTCTGTACAGCTGTTTCAGCTCTATTTGGGGCTTCCTCAGCAAAAGCGTAGCTCGAGAGTTCCACTGCAAACCAAAACAACTTATCCAAAGATATTCGCAAAAGCGATGTAATAGTAATGAATGGTTTAAATAATGACATCCTACGTTGTCAAGTCAAAAAACAATCGTAGGATGTCGCTATTTAAGCTATACTTCAAGGTTGGTAGAACTAGACAGTGTATTAGAAGGTTGCCTTGGTTCTTGGGTACGTAACTCGTTACTTCAGGTCACGTGGTAATTTCCATTGGGCATGTTAATAAGGTTTTTGCATCAATTGAACAATAAGACCACCAAATTTATTCCACTTTTATGGCCAGTTGCACCAAACGCTTAAATTTAAGTATTGCTTATAATGTGACATTTACAATTTACACATTCAGTAAATCACATTCTAAGCAGTGCTTAAAGTTCAGCTATCCTTAAGTATTTGGTGTAAGTGACCATTAGTGAATTAGACTAAGCTTTAGGAGACAGATTAAGACTCATTCTATTTACTTCACTGTGACGGACAGTTTCATATGAAGTCACGAGTTACTTTTGCGGGGGATAAGGAACAAAATACACTTTTAAATGGGAATGAGGCAACCTGCTAGTTGCAATATCACTTTTACCAATCTTGCTATAGCTTATTAAACATATACTTATTTTTAAATTTGTGTACGAACAAGAGTGTATTCACGAATGAAAAAGTTTCAGTATTTGAATTTACTTTTATTAGAATGCGAGGGCAAATACAGACTTCCTAAAAGCATTACAAATAAATTCTGTAAATAATACGTTTCAGAATACTTAATAAATTGAAGCTCTCGTCGTCGAGCCCCTGTTTTCTTTTCATTTAAACAAATTCGTTTCCTTCTCTTTGAAACGGAAGTCGGGCAAATTGAAAATAAATTTCACGCCATCAAAAATAAATGAAGTAAATATTAAAAATTCATTTAAAAATCATACTCTTGGCATAAAGGAAACGGGAAACCCCCGATGGCTGGCATTCTTCCGAGTCACTTGCTTTTAATCGGCGGCCGCCGAATTAAGCCCCTTTTTTCTCGTGCTCGCCCCGAAATCCCCAATTCGGTTTCATAAATCTCGTTTGTTTGGCTCGTTTGAGTTTTTCTTTCGAAATTAAGCGTATTTAGGAGATGGAGTATTTACAAACGGATAATGCCCGGATTACGAGTAGTCTCTGAGTGGGTGTTCTGTTTTTCTGATTTTAGTTACACGAGAACTACGTAAAAAGTAGGTAAGAGGATTTCTCTCACGTTAAAACGAATTTTACGCTTAATAAACAGATCTTACACTCAGTCTAATATCAATTTGACACTCCTAATAGTATTTTGTCGGACGAGTTTATAATGCATGTCTTTTTATTTATTTTATACAGTGACCGCCACAAAGTTCCCACGATATGGGAAAAATTTTTATTATTGATTTTTTTATAAAAACTTTCTGCACCAATAGTTTGCGCATGTTCGATAACCAAACATGAGTAGAACAGATCCAGGGAGCAACTTCTAAAGTGGCTAAAAATAGTACTTATTTAAGACACGAAATGTTTTAATTTGGAATCCTTGAATATATTAGATAAAATTTTAATAGAATTCGATAAGTATTTACAAAATGTGCATCTTGTTTGCCAGACAAAATTTTCTTCCGTTTAGTATTTTCAAAAAAATTTTTTTCGAAATTCTCAGTTTTGCTCAAGATGTGAAGCAGTTGATGGGCATTTGGCATTTACTCTTAGGAGTAATTAACTTATTCATTTGTGTTCATAAAAAATATTGAATAGAGTAAAATTCGCTCTTGAATTCTAAGCTGTCGCATGCGCCAGAAAATCTGAAACGATTTTTCGCGTTTCTGGCGTAAGGCCTTTTCTTACATAAGATTTCGTGTTGTTGCTTTTCATTTCTTCGTAATACATTTCTCATAACTCCAACTTAGTGTAAGCAGACCGAAAATTGCAAGAATTGTATCTACTTTTTGGTTTGGACCCGTTTAAAATCATTCATACAAAATCGATATTTTTCGTGGTAGCCATGAAATATTTACTGTTTGAACTAATGTCGATCTTATAAGTAGGTATTCTTTTAAACGGGTCCAAAATAAAAAAATGCATCCAATCCTTGCAATTTTCGGTCTACTTAGACCAAAGTTAGGGTTATCATATTTACGTAATTAAGAAATCAAAAGTGATAACACAAAATCTTATTAAAAAAAGCCTTGAAAAATTGTCTGAATTTTTTTGTGCATGCAGTAGTTAACAATCCAAGAGCAAATTTGATGGTTTTAAATACTGCTTAGGCATATAAACGAATAAGCTAACCATTCTTAAGAGCTAAGTACCAAATGCCCATTTACTGCTTTACATTTTGAGCAAATCTTAGGAAATGAAAAATGTTATTCTTTTCGAAATATTACGCAGTATGAAAATTTTGTCTTATTGGAACCTATTAATATTCCGTCTAATTTGTCCCACAATTCCAAATTATGACAATTTTTTAATTTTCGCAAAAAAGACACCATTTTTAGTCACCCTAAAAGTTGCTCACCGGATCTGTTCCGTTTATATTTGGTTATCAAACATACACAAACTATTGGCGCAAAAACTTTTCTAAAAAAATCAATAATAAAAATTTTCTCATACGTTGCAGACTTTTTGGCGGTCAGTGTACAGGGTGTTCTTTTACTGTGTGCAAATAAAAAAAAAAAAAACATCAGTACAAGTACACGAAATGCTACCTTCTGCGGGTATTTTCTTGGTGATTAACGTATCATAGCCAAAACATTTCGGATGGACCACTTGTTTGGAACTGCTGAAATGTGCGAGAAAAAAATATTTAGGTCAAGGACGCCTTCTTCTCGGTATGAACACGCCCACCGATATCGCACTTGATTCAATGCAGCGTTTGGTAATAATAGTCACTGATATCGTTTATTAATTATTTTATTCAAAATTTTAATTTACTGAGCGAAGTAATATGTTTTACGATACCAACTATCGATGAATAAATTTAAAATTTATGCAGCAATTAGGCAAACGCGTTAAAAATGTTCTTCCTTCACCCTTTTACGTAAATAAACTTTTACTGTAATCTCGCTGCTAGCTTCAAAGTATTACTACTTACGATCCATGGAAAAAATGTAAATTTTCGTAAATCTGTTAAAAATAATATGGAATGAGAAATTACAATTTGTTTGTACCTCGCTTTTAATTTGTTAGGCAATTACGAACCGCAGTTTCTTAAATTGCACTAGATTTTAATTTAAAAATACTTAAACTTGTAATTACTTTCACTGAAGTTCATTAAAATTGTAAACGTTTTCACTGATCAGCTGATCGGAACGGCTAATTTACGTCGTTCGTGCTCAAAATCAAGTGAATTACTGACCTTGCCCTATTTCGGCTTCGGGTCATAATGGAAGAGGCGGCCGCGTTCCACTGTTAGCTATGCCAGTAGTTTTCAAACGGTTTAGCCACTTCGTTTTTCTCGAAAACAATTAATTTTTTGTTGAGAACATATGAGTTCAATCGTTGCCATTTATGATGATATATTGCAGGTTTAAATATTTGCACACAATAAAATAACAGCCTGTATAATAATATTTCATTTATTAATACAGACATATTACATTACATAATAACATTGAGAAAAGAACAAGGCGAATTTCAGTTTCCTCGCCAAAGTAGGAATCTGCTCTTCCAACTAACCCTGTTAGGAATATCCACGATATCTTAAAGAGTAAGTAAGACAAATATGCATGGAAATTCATCTGATTTATACTATTATGTTTATGCTGCAGTATAAGAAGTTAAAGAAAATTTTATTTACATTAAAAGAAAATATACAGTGACCTTCCGACTGCAATATACAGGAAGTTAGATAATTGACTGGACACATTTATTCAATATATTGGGGACACTATAAAGCGTAAAAAGCCTTGATAATCCGGGTGCTGCAGCTTTCGTTTTCGAGAAAAAAATTGAAACAAAAATCGAAAAAAATTATTTAGATTAACATCTCTAATGCTGTAAACGTCGTCCGCCCGAGCAGAAACCATAAATTCCGCTGACGGTGTTTCTTTTTTGTTTACATCTTTCAACGCAAATGACGAAACGTCAGTGCCTCAACCGATTTTAAAGTGTGCACGTCAGAATAAATGTACGCACAAAGAATGAAATTGTTACATTTTTCTCACTTGCAATTGTGTCTAATAAAGTTTTATTATTTTACGAGTGATGAAACATCAAAGAACGTTGAAATAAATATTTACAAGTTACTTTATTTACAAACATGTTACGAGTTCACAAAAAAAAAACGGAGAAATCGTGGCCCTTACGTGCTCTTAGTACGCCTTAACTGGAGTTATATCTGCGGTAACTTTTATCCGTGCTATTAAAAGCGATGGGCTTGCACGTGTTAGCATAGATTCGCGCTGATTCATGCGTTCGGGCATATCGAATGTTTACTTTAATGGACGCTTGTCTGATAAATAC
Organism: Prosopocoilus inquinatus; assembly: GCA_036172665.1. NCBI lineage: Eukaryota > Metazoa > Arthropoda > Insecta > Coleoptera > Lucanidae > Prosopocoilus > Prosopocoilus inquinatus. The sequence continues at coordinate 53,767,043 of CM069870.1, forward strand.
TTCAGCGGTTCCAAACAATTGGCACTTTTCGAAATTTTTAAAAAATGGGCAGAACAGACATTATGAGTGGGACTTTTATACTTCATTTAGTAACCCGAACCTACAGTTTTAATTTGTCCAGGCAATTACCAAACACCCTGTATAAAAAATATAAAATAATTTCTGTTTTCCCATGTTAGTTCCTGTTTATGTTTGATTGTACTTTTCTTTCTTGTTGATTGTCATGCGTTGGGGTGTTTTTGTAAATTATCAATTTGTTTTAATGATTAAACACGTGCACGCTTTTTTACTGCCTTTTATTGTTCGCCATCTTGCTGGCCACCCACATGAAGTTTTTTTGTCAACGCTACTTAAAGCATTGCTACCAACTTAAACATCTGTACAGTTCTACATTCTAAATAAATCTCAAACATACCATACATACCACCGTTGAAAGTGAAACTTTCAACTAAAATACAATACAAGGTAAATATAACAAGGTAAGTATGCAGTTCATAAATTCAAACACTAACAATCTTTAGTTTCAGGTCTCTGCACTGGAAGAGGACAAATCTTGGCCACAGCTCGCTTCAGAGTACCCTTGGAGGTCCTTAAAGAAACGACTCGAACAATGCCGTCCTTTCCGGGATGCACTGCAATAACGCGACCCATTTTCCAGCACAGGGGCGGTAAATTTTCTTCTTTGATTAACACAAGTGAATCTACTTCTATGTTTTTTACAGGTAAATTCCACTTGTTCCGCTGCTGAACTTCGGCTATGAATTCCTTAGACCAGCGGGTCCAAAAGTGCTGTTGGAGCTTCTGAAGTCGTTGGTATAACGATAGCCTGTTGTCAGGAATTTCTTGCACATCAGGGTCAGCCAACGAAGTTAGTGGTCTCCCAATGAGAAAGTGAGCCGGTGTTAAGGGATTCAAGTCGTTTGGATCGGATGAAAGAGGACAAAGAGGGCGAGAATTCAACACTGCTTCAATTTGAGTAAGTAATGTTAGAAAGTCTTCGAAACAGAGACTCGCATTGCCCGCAACGCGTCTTAAATGCTGCTTGACGGATTTAACAACGGCCTCCCAAATCCCGCCAAAATGGGGAGAATGTGGCGGTATGAACTTCCACGTTACGCCTTCATTAGTAAAGCTTTCTTGTAAATCATTTTTATTTTTTGTCAAAAATGTACGTACTTCTATCAGCTGATTATTGGCTCCGACAAAATTAGTCCCATTATCGGAAAAAATCTGATGCGGTTTACCACGTCTAGCTATAAATCTCCTAAAAGAAGCGATGAAGGCTTCTGTAGTTAGATCTGTAACGGCCTCAAGGTGCATTGCCTTTGTTGTGAAGCAAACATACAGACATAAATAACATTTAAAAGTTTTAGCTCCGCGGCCACGCTTTGTTTTTAGAAAAAAAGGACCTGCATAGTCGACACCCGCGTAATGAAATGGGAATGAAATCTTTAAACGTTGCTCAGGCAAGTTGCCCATAAATGGCAAACATTGCTTAGGCTTTGCCTTAAAACAAGCTATACATTCGTGGACCACTCTTTTTGCTGTGTTTCTGCCTAAATTAGGCCAAAATTTTTCACGTATGGACGCGAGTAATTGTTGGGGTCCAGCGTGCAGTAATCTTTTGTGCTCAGAGATAAACAATAGCTTTGTAAAATGGTGGTTAGTCGGCAACAACATAGGATGTGTTTTGTCTGTGGTGAAATTTGAAAGTTTTAACCTCCCACCAACTCTCAAAATGCCTTCTTGGTCTAGAAATGGGCTTAATTTAAGGAGCTTGCGGCCTTTCTCAACATGATTATATTTGCTGATTTGAGAAATATCGTTTTGAAAAGATGATCGCTGTACTTGCTTAACCAGCACCACGACAGCTTCATCTAATTCGTTCTTAGACAGAGCACCGCTTTTACGAAGATTTAACGGTTTTCTTATGTTATGGATAAATCTCAAGCAAATTGCTGCAACCCTAGCTAACCTACAGAAGCTGGAAAATCTTTCAATTTCAATGAAATCTGGAAAAGAGGTAACTAAGAGAACTTTCTTTTGTACTTTCATTTCCGGTAAAACCTCATTCGGGATATTCACGCAAGACTTAGGCCAATTTGATGTATCCTCTTGTAACCAATGAGGACCTTTCCACCAAAAATCTGAATCTATTAGGAAATGAGAGCTCACTCCCCTTGACACCAGATCTGCGGGATTTTCCTTTGATGGAACATAATGCCATTCGTTCGACTTGGTTAAACTCTGGATTTCGAAAATTCGATTACCCACAAAGTTTTTTAAAACATTTGGAGAACAATTTATCCAACTTAGTACTGCTGTAGAGTCACACCAATAGTAACAAGAGTGAGGTTTCACATTCAAAGATTTAAGTACCGTGTTGCTTAGTCGAGCCAAAGTTAAAGCCCCACACAGTTCCAAACGGGGTATCGTCACCGGCTTTAAGGGAGACACCTTGGACTTGGCGCATAACAGACTGGTCTGAATCTTACCCTTATCATCAATGCATCTGAGATAAATACAAGCTCCGTACGCATCATTTGATGCATCAGAAAAACCATGCAGCTCTATTATAACTGCATTTTCACACTTAACAAGTCTAGGGGTTCGAAGCTTATTTAAATCAAGGATTTGTGTTTTGAATTGCAACCATTTGTTGTGAAGACAAGAAGAAATAGATTCGTCCCAAGATACATGTTCCGCCCATAACCTTTGAATTATAATTTTTGCGACAATTATACAAGGTGCAAGCAGCCCCAGTGGGTCATATATTTGCGCAATGCTTGATAAAATTGTACGTTTAGTAACCTGCTTAGGAAACTTGTCAACATTGATGTTGTAGAGCAATGAATCGTCTGTGCATGACCAAAGTAAACCTAGCGTGCGGGTATTTTCGTTAGGACCTATGGTTAGTACAGAAGAGTTTGTTTCAGGATCGGAAAAATCTTCAATGATTTTTGAATTGTTAGAGATCCACTTCCTTAACTCAAAGCGACCTTTTCTTAAAATATGTGATATTTGTGAACAATTGGTTCGTGCTTCCTCAACCGAATTGAAGCCTGTTAGCAAATCATCCACGTAGAAATCTTTCAGTATGATTTGGGAAGCGGCAGGGAAGTCGTCGAGGCTTTCGTATGCCAACTGATGTAGACAACGTATGGCCAGATATGCTGCCGCAGCAGTGCCATATGTCACAGTATTAAGCTCATATTTGGATATAGTTTGCGATGGATCGTCACGCCAAAGAATACGCTGTAATGATCTTTGACTAGAATCAACAATAACCTGGCGATACATTTTCGCTATGTCTGCGGACACAACATAACTATGCTCCCTAAATCGAAGAATGATGGACTGCAAATCGCTCTGAATATTTGGACCTACCATTTGGATGTCATTAACTGAAATCCCCGTAGTTGTAGGACAGGATCCATCAAAGACGACTCGCAACTTTGTTGTTAAACTCTCCTCCTTTATGACGCCATGGTGAGGCAAATAATAAGAAGAATTTTCATTTTCGTCTGTTACCTTTGTCATGTGCCCCAAAGCTTTGTATTCATTCATGAAACTGTGATAACGCTCTTTGAGGACTGTATTTCCCTGCAATTTGCGCTCAAGTGAATAAAACCGCTTCGATGCCGTTTGCATAGAATCGCCTAATTTATCAGAGGACTCCTTTAAAGGAATTTTCACGATGAACCTGCCGTCCTCATCACGTTTCATATTTTGAATGAAATGCGTCTCACAAGCTGACTCCTCTGCAGACAGAATTTTTTCACCTGGAATTTCCTCTAATTCCCAAAACATTTTTAGCTGATCCTGAATAAGATCATTTGAATTTGTCACAAAATTACAATGGCTACGCTTGATCTGTTGCTCATGGAAAGAACCGGAAATGATCCACCCGAATTTTGTTTTTTGCAATGTAGGAAGCCCAGTGCCTAATTTTATCTGACCGATACAAATTAAGTCCCAGAAACATTCCGCTCCAAGCAGTAAATGTATTTTTGAAGGCTTATAAAAATTGGGGTCTGCTAATTTTATATTCCTTGGTATGTTTAGATGCTGGAATGGAATAAAATTCGCAGGAACGTGTTCTGCTATTCTGGGAATCACATAACAGGATGTTGTAGTGCTGAAGTGATTGATACGCGATTTTACCTGAATATTACATTTTGCCTTTATCTGTGATTGAATTTGGTTTATACCAACGATGGAGATGTTTGTGTTAATTGTATCAAGGCCCAATTTGGTACACAAATCAGCTGTTACAAAACTAGATAGTGATCCAGAATCCAGGATAGCGCGACACTCATGAGCAATTCCATTTTTATCCAAAATTTCAACACACACCGTAGATAGTAACACCTGAGGATTGCCCGAAATAGTCGACATGGTAACTGTGGGCTGCGATTGCTCAGCTGTTTGAGTTTCAAAATGCAACAACGTATTGTGCCTAGCTTGACACTTTTTGCAATTTTTTGATTTGCAATTTTTGGAAAAATGCCCAAAGCGAAGACAATTTAAACAAAGTCCCTTTGCCTTTGCCCCTTTGATTCGCTCATTGATTGATAGTTTCATAAATGAATCACATGCAGAAATCCAATGATCGCCTCCGCAAAATGCGCAAGTATTATTTGTAACCACAAATGATTTGGAGGTCTTTTGGGAATGCTTTGCCGCCGAAAGAGGCTGCAAAGATAAAAAACGCGAATTTGCCTTAGAATTTTCGATGGTTTCCAATAATTGAGCACGGTCACTGAGGAAATTTTCAAAATGCGTGAAAGTAATTTCTTCATTTATGTTCGACGCGCTTTTTTCCCACTCGTTTACTGTTGTGCTGTCTAGTTTTTTCGAGATGATATAAATTAACAAATCGTCCCATTTGTCAACAGGTAAACCTAACGATTCTAAAAACCTTAAGTGCTTTAAAACCTCGTCTACAAGTTGCCTCAAACCCGCTGATGATTCTTTATTGATGGGAGGAATTTCAGCGAATGCTTGTATATGATTGTGTTTGAGAATGCGTTTGTTATTATATCGTTTGCATAGCAAATCCCATGCCACCTGATAATTACTGCTTGTTGTTTCTAAAGCCGCTATTATTTTAGACGCATCGCCTTGTAGCGTCGCCTTTAAATAATGAAACTTTTGGACATCGTTTATTTTGCTATTGTTGTGAATCAAAGATTCAAACGTATCGTGAAATTCCAATCACTCGCTGAATTTTCCATTAAATCTTGGTAGATTTATGGTCGGTAATTTTATGTTACATGAATTTTCCGCGGAACGCGTAGAACTCCCGGAATGATTCGAACTTACGTCGTTACAGTCCGCCTGACTTATTAACACCTTTGCTGAGCTTAACAATTTAAAATACTCATTTTCAAAACTCTCCCGTTCAAGAAATTCGCTTTCTAAATTTCCCGCGATGTTCTCGATTTCAGTTTGAATTTCCTCAAAATTGACAATGAGGCCCTCGAAATTAGCTGTTCTGTTTTGCAATTCGCATATTTGCGCTTTACTTAGGGTGCCAGTGTTAAATTCGTCAGTTAACTTCGTTACGAATTTGCTAAAAAATGTTACACGCGCTTTTAACGAGCCGCGTTTTTTGTGCAACTGCGTATTTTCTACCGACATTTTTCGATCAAAACTTGAGCAATGTTAAATTATCTACGTACACTTGTTTTGTTTGTTTCAGCTTTCAGTTTCACGATTGACTCGAGCCCGCAGCTGCTGCTTCTGGTACTCGTTTCCGATGTTACAATGGCCGTCCCAACGTCACGTTGACACTTACGATGTGGAATGTTTTTCCTTGATAATCTTGCCAATCACGACTCGAAGGACCATGTTTATGTTTGATTGTACTTTTCTTTCTTGTTGATTGTCATGCGTTGGGGTGTTTTTGTAAATTATCAATTTGTTTTAATGATTAAACACGTGCACGCTTTTTTACTGCCTTTTATTGTTCGCCATCTTGCTGGCCACCCACATGAAGTTTTTTTGTCAACGCTACTTAGAGCATTGCTACCAACTTAAACATCTGTACAGTTCTACATTCTAAATAAATCTCAAAGAGTTCCTGTGTGCTAATGCGAGACGGACATACGGTATAAGAAAATACCTTGTTATTAATTAACAGAAGTATTTAAAGTATATATTAAATGGTAACCGTTGAATGTTTTCGAATATAAAACGTTCGTGAAGTAAAAATTTGGCGTTTAATTTTGAATGACTAAAATAACAAACCAACATTTTGAAAAATATCAAAGTTTGTTATCTCCGCCCTTCACTAAATGGGTTGGAAATATTTCGCGATATTTTCGGTATAAACAAATCTAAAATGCCCATGATTTGATTAGGAACTCATTTTTTTAATATTTAGATAGAATGGCCGGTATTCTCACCTCGTCTTTAATTTAGCAACGCTATAATTAAATTCTCTCTCACTCCCTGACTCATTATATTCGCGTAAAGCTATATCGTTTATGTTTATTTTAATCACGGCTTTAGTTAGAGACGACTCTAATCATGAGATGAGAATACGGCCCTATCGTGTTAACAAAATTGAACCTCATTACCTCAACTATTCATATCACGAACAATAATAAACAATTTTTTATTCTTAATTAAATTTCTTATATTAAACTAAAGTTTCTCCATATTATTCAAACTTATGTATCAAGTTGAACTTCAATAACACTTTTATCCGAAAACAGGCAACGATTACCATTTAATTTGTACCTTATATATTTCTGTGTTAATGCAATTATTAAGTAATATGGTATTTTTTTTTATTGCAGTGTTCTATCGCATCATGTAATCACCTCCACAGATAATAAGCACCTTCAGTGCCGACAACCGGTAGATGATTATCATACCAGTAGTATCCGCAGTAGGCTTCAATGTTGTTTTTCGTCTAGGCAGTATTTCTTTCTTCCATTCTATTGTTCACAAACGCACTCTGCTTGTATTGATTTATATGTTTAACGAAACGTAGTTATCGTTATAAATAACGGTCGTAAACAACTATCAATAACATCAAAATATTTATATAGGTACACTGTGTCTATCTTTCCACAGAAATAAAATCCGTCTATAAAGCAAACAACTGTACAATTTCCAGTTTTTGAATTTATGAATGAAATGATCCAAATAGAGAAAGAAGACAGTTTCAGTTACTTATTTATGTAATTTCCGTTCAATATTACAAATTATACTGAATCTTCCGGAAACTTGAAATCAAATCGCTACAGCGTGAGATACAACTGGTACTTCATCTGTCCACAAAATGACACTATTAATTTTTTTTCTTAAGTCTGTGTGGTCGGAACATTTTTATCAACCCTTCTTCTTTAATTTTAGACCCCTCTGTTGAACAATGCTCCATATTTTTTCTCTTTTTTTAAATTTGCCACACTTACTCAAATCTCCTTGTTTATTTAAAATTTTTAGAATTCAATGCCTGTTGTCACATCATGTAGTATAGTTATTTGAAGAATGATTGTGACAGAAATACTACGCTCCTTAGCTATTGGGAAAGCTATATATTGGAAAGAATTCATAAAATTTTCCCAATTTCCGGACACTTTCTAGACGGTCTATACAGCGTGTAATCAAATAAGTTTCACATATTAAAACTGTAAGTTCTTTATCACTTAAGAAAGTGACTTCTGCAAATATGAATTTTATTGGTGAAAAATTAAAGAAATTAAAACCCCCCCAGAGCCCGGAGACTTTTTGTTTGAAAACCTCTGACTGGTCGTGTATGAGTTTCTACAAGTGCATCATAAACGTCGTAAAACAATAAAGCGTCATCGAACTGAAAGGCACTGGGTTAAAATCTTCGCTTATATAATTCCATAACGGAAATGAATTATAAATATCCTTCGCGTTGCTTATTAAATCAACCAATTTTTCTCATTTTTCACGTAATTGTTAATAGTATTCTGCTCACAAAACTATAAAAATAAATAAAAATTAGAAATTCCATTTTCTAAAATTATTTTACTATTTCATACGTATTCATCGTGTACTTTATTTGCTGCTCGTCAATATTGTTATTTCTTTATTGCGCAAAATGTTTAAGAATGTCTTTTCTTTCTGCATTTCGGAAAGTCGTTAATGAATACAGTCATCGCTTTTATTATTTTGTGGAACCAAAACAATAAAGCGTCATCGAACTCGAACTACAAAGAAACGTATTCGTTAGTGGAAATAATTAACAAAGCGACAATCAATCACAGCGACTAATCATTTTTTTAAATTACTTTAATACGCGAAATTGGCACTGTAGATCATGTGTACTATTGGTTTACAAAGACCAGGATGTCAATATCTAATTATTGTCGATTATCTAATGAAACAGATTTATTTCTGATCAATGCAAGCAGATTTAAATTGTTCTCCTTTAATTATAATGCACACACAGGCCACGACCGAGAGGTTGTCAATTTGAACTGTCGTCTTTAATGGGTCGGTGATTCTATTTTATTGTGTTCCCATAAAGCTTTTAAAATGCGAATTTTGTTTTATCACGTTGTTTTTGTGCACGGCCGACCAGAAGTTCTCAAACAAAAAAGTCAATACTTCTCCATTAGGTAATATTTTTATTTTTGAGCTAGACTTTTAGTAGTTGCAGCATTAATTCTCTTGCCTGATGAGGAACTTGCGGTATTAATATGTGAAACTAATTTGATTACACCCTGTATTACTGGGAATGTAACTAGTTGCACGGAAAAATCGCAAGCGGATAGAACACGTTTTAATTTCGAAAATCGCATTCGCGACTACTATTTGCGATAAATTGTTCCAGCAACTTATCATTTACACGAAGCAATTACTCGCGGCGGGCAATCGCTGCAATAAATCGCTCTCAAAAATCGTTCCCTATAAACGAGCTTTAGATGTCAAAACTACACTATACGATTTTTTTATTTACTTTTTTTTATAATTGCCAAAACCAGATTTGTTTGCACGCTTTTTATAATACCGTTCGATTTTTTAGACGAAAGAAGAAACTCTGTATGTTTATAAGTCAAATGCACATATCCAGTGAGACACCGAGATGCAAATGAACGTTAACGGAAACCGATGTAAATTAGTTGCTTAACGACGTCAATGGCAAAACTTCATTACTCCAGCAAATGAATTAAGAGTTTATATCTATCTGATGCAGCGCAGTAGACGAGGAATAGAGCAGGACTATGATAGTGGAAACTTTGCTCCGTGTCGGTTAATTTCGAAATTGATTTATTCTCAGTTACAAAACTTTGCAGAACGGGCTAATGAGACTTGATGCATGGAGAATGTTAATGCTTTTATCTCTACTTAACAACATGAAGTGTTACGGCATAGACGGTAATAATAAATTTATTGGGTACGTTTGTGGTGGTACTTCAAACCGAATAATTTATGCGTTCAAGATAGTCTAGAGATGAATCAAAAGTAAAAATATAGTTACGAGATTGCATCCTGTACAAGATTCTTTCAAAGGATACCATGAGACTTCGAACTACATCTAGTGGGATAGTTTTAGAACTTGGAAATACGAATGCTATCTATGTCGGAGAAGAGAGCAACTGCTTTAAAAGAAATAAACGTTCTTGCAATTTGCAATGTTGAAACACTCTGCTTTATCACATTACAGTAGTTCAGCAGGAATTTGAATAAGTTCGGTCGTCCATCTAAGATATCTCGTTGCATTCTAAAACCTTACCTCTAGCTCTCGGCTTTGTGAGCAGCTTCTGCACGATGTTATCGTAAGCGGATTCATCCGCGACGCCGGAATCTTTAACAAGCTTTTCCTTCACAGCTATGCAGATGTTGTGTTCGGCTAACAAGTCCTCGAGCTCTTCGAAAGCCTGAAATATAAACAGTTTTGAATTTTCCGCTGCAATACAGAGCAAGTCTAAGTAATTTATCAGCGGTTGTAATAAAAGCGAAATGGTATTCGGAAAAGAGCAAGGTTATCAGTTTCCAATTCATTCCTTTACGTTGAACAAGGTGTTTGATTTCTGATTTGTGTTTTCTATATGAAACCTCTTAGTTTGTAATTGGGCCGTCAAAATTAATTTATTAATTGTCTCCTGACTGTCACCTTTATCAAAATCTCAAGAAACTAAAAAAGAAAAGTAATTGTACTGGACGAATTTTGCTTGGAATTAAGAATATTGATATATTATTTAAATGTTCTTTTACGTCATCTGTCTTCAATCACTAACAACTTCTAATCGGTTTTAAACAACTTGGAACTGCGATTAGTTCTTGTGTGTCTGCCCCACTTTGAGTAAGATTTTCAATAATTGGTGAGAGACCTGCAAGTCCTTTACGATGTCCCGACTTAATGAACATAGTTAGCCAAGATATTAAATGTGTAGACCCCTCACCCCTCTCTGTTACGTCCCATAATTCTGTATCGTGACGTATCTGACTGAATTAGTCTACAAAATAAGCAGAATCCTCGAATATCAGATTGAACAAACTTCTATCCGTTTTAGTTTATGTTCGAATAGAGCCGGTTTTTATTTTTATTTTTGAATGCACTCTTCATCATAAAAAAAAAACCAGTTCGGATAAAATTTGAAGCTGGCGCGCCGGAAACTCCGAACATTTCTATTGTGCTGAAACGTATTTTTGAAGTGCAGTTGCTTTTTGAGCGCACACACGAGAGCTAATATCTGAAATTCAAAGCGCTTTGTTCTAGACGAGTGTAGGGGGTTTAAATTTTAGATTCTTTGGGTTTTCTCTCCAAAAAAAGCACCATGTTCCTATTTTTTATATACAATAGCAAACATCGGTTTATTAATGAAAACGACTTCAATTACTAGATTGAAACGGAATATTGTAAAAACTATGAGATACTGAAATATATATATATAACACGTGCTTTATACTGCTCGAAATCAATGGAATAATTTTTGGGAGCACGCAATTCACACGTTTCAAGCTTCGGTTCATTTAACATGTGATTTTTTTTTCAGCCGTGATTGACAGTGCTGCTCGTCACCAATCAATCAGAGCGAAACGCGAAACGCGTGAAATACCATTCGGAAACGCTCATTTGCCTTTTGAAATTTAAAAGCGTCGTAAATAATTTCCCCCCAGAATGAAAATCGATTCTCAAGCTCAAAAGGTCCACGCCACCTTTCGCGTTTCATAAGATTCGACGCGAATTCGTCTTTCGTAATATAAATTGACGCGAACTGAAAGAGGAAACGGCGCGTTTTCACGCACGCATTCTATGTATACAAACATAGAAAACTTCTTATATTGTAGGAAAAGTTTTTTTTTTTTTTGTGTGCGAAACTTTTAACCAAAATTGAATAAAGGTAGCCTGAATGGGATACAGTGGGGCAAAAAAGGCGGAGGAGCTGAATAGGGTCAGCGATTCTGTCACGGACACTGGCCGGGTCATTTCAGTTTACACTCAAAACTTTTCTGTTATCCTTTGGGTGAATTATAACTGCATTGGTTTTGAAAAATGTTTGAACTTAAGCTCTACCTCTTTCAATTGGAAAACTGCCAGATATATACGAATGCTGAGGAAATATGAGATGAGATGTGTTGAAAGATATGCGTCATGTTACAGTATTTTATGTAATCTTATTTTTCTCTACTTCTTCCATTTTGCTCGTCTACTTCCTTGAATTTAGTAGCCAGGGAAATCATAAGTACAGAAAACTTGAGGGTCAATTAATAATTACCTTCACTATTATTACCGTTAATTTCAATTTATATATAAAACTAAGGCTCGACGTCTTTATATTGTTGTTTATATTTATAATAAAATGGGCAAATCATGGATTCATGAAAAAACATTGAGCTTTTATTCTGAGTCTGTACACATATATTGTATGAAGAGGAACTGCAGTCTAGCAAAGCAAGTGGCATTTGCTTTTTGTTCATATTTTTTCTTAGAGCCCTCCCCTTTAGTGGAAAAGAATTTTAATAAAGTTCGGGTTCGCTTGTACAATATCCCTTTATCCGCCGGAAACAATATTTTTCAAACAAAGAAGAGAAACCGGTATATTATTCACGGAATCTCTATTATATAAGATTAGAGCTTTTCTTTACCGAGTTCGATTTTTCCGACACAGTACTACAATTCACCTAACCACGTATGTACGACTTTGCCATATTTCTCTACAGATATGGCATTAGTCCTAATGCCCGAAGCAGTTGAGAACCGGCGAGGAAACGAATACATTCCCCCTTTCTTTTCTAGATTGCCCTATTCAGGAAATCGATAATAAAATGTATTACGTTTAGATTTACAGCAAAAATAGAGTTTAGATTGGCTGTTTTCGGGATAGTTTTAAGTAAAGTCTACAATCCATCACGAAATGTCAAAGCGGATTCTGTTTTAATCATTGGCGACTTCTCCCTCGGTAATTGATCGGCCCCTGAAAATCCTAAAACGTTTCGTTTAAATTCAAGAGCCACAGCCTATTTGTTGAAATAATTCCCTTTTATTTAGTAATTATCACGTTTGAAGCTCTAATTCCCGCAAATAAATATTTGTGTTGGAAATGGGGGCCTAAAATAATTAGCGAAAAAACGTTTCGTGCAAATAAAACAGTTCAATTTATTATTTCGTACTAATTAATTCGAAATATTGTGCACGTTATACGGGAAATACGAGTAAATAATCAAAACTTCCTTTATTAAGGAAAAGTTTTACAAATAAGGATCGCTTTCATTATAAATTTAAAGATACATGTAAGTAAAAGTGCTTATTCTTAATGTGTATTCACATGGAACGTTGAGTGCGTCAAAACGTCAAGTGCATTTTACTACCCATTGGTTACTCTTCGCTTCGCATAACGAGCACCACGCCTGACGTTGATGCACTTACCCTCCCGTCGTAAAGAGACTTTAAAGTCTCTTTCAGTCCTATAATAATGAAAACGGCCCTAAATCCTACAAATAAAATGTAATATTAAAATTAATTGAGTCTTGATATTACTTTAAAATATACACTGTATTTAGTGTAGGTTCGTTTGACACAAAGCTAAAAGCACAAATTATCAACTACTTAAAATCTTGGTAAGTATAATTTTTTTGTAACTGAAGTCAACTCTTGTCCGATGAAATAAGTAAGAAAATAGCTTTTAAACTTTCAAACAGACAATGTAAAATCGCAAGTCTACGTTTCACTATCGCTTGATAGCTTCATCAGGGGTGAAAAAAATATAAATAAACAAATTGTCCAGAGAGACGAAACGGTAACATAAATTAGAACTAAGTCAAGTTTTTTTTTTTCATTGACAGTTTGTCGCCTTTTCATTTCTCTTGACAACTTGTTTATTTATATTTTTTCACTGCTGATAAAGCTATCAAGCGATAGCGAAACGTAGAGTATTAATTGCGATGTTACAGTGTCCGTTTCAAAGTTTAAAAACTATATTCTTATGTAATTTAGTTTAAAAAAATATTTTTAACAGTATTCTTTTCACAACTTTTCAAAACTAGTAAGCTAAATTGTTTATACATATTTATCGATTTTCATCATTTATATGGCGAACTATTCATCTAACACCACGGTAAACGAATCAGTACGTGTATATTTTTGTTTGATCTGAAGTATATTCTTTTCATAATTGAAACACTACCTTGTCCGATAAAAAATATTGTAAAATATTGCAGTGTTGCAAAAAGTAATAAGAATCACTTTATGATAGTACAACATGCATTAACACAAGAACATAATTTTTATTTTGATAATATTCATATTATCAAAAGGCGATTTGTCGAGTTGTCCAAATTAAAATGTCTTCAAATTCTGTTAATAAACGCACAGTTTTTTTTCCAATTTGAATGATATATTCAGACTTCGGTGACTATTTATGTAAAATACGTATTTTTATCAAAAGTACATAAAAATACATTTTTTTTTGTAAGAAATCACTATTAATATATAATTTTGAAATATCGTAGAGACTTTATTCAATAATAACAGAAAATTCAATTCAATGTTAACAGACAATAGAAAATTCAGAAATAATTTTAAAAAGTCAAATATGATGTATTCCAAATTATTAAATAAATTGCAACTAGAAAAATAACATATCATTATAATAATTATTTCTTCTAGAATTTGCATTACTTTGTTATATGTTTTATATTTTATTATGTGAGGGTTTTGAGTTATTTGTTTTCTTTTAGGTTTATATGGCATAGTTTTATAAACTACTTAAAGACTTGTATTTATGTTGACATTTTATTTATAAATAGATGGTTAAAGTGTGCAACATCGTAAGTCAATTTAGCATTATTTTAAATCTCATTCAAGGTAAAATTTTAAAATTTTTTTCTAAATTTTTCTAACCAAAAGCCACGAAAACGTATTTAATTAAAAATGGTGCCTCCATCAAATGTTACAGTAATCTTTTAGGGACGTAGTCAAAATAAGGAATACATTTATTAAGTCAATGACTAAATAATAACTGAATGCTTCCATGTGTTTAGTTTATACATGAACGCCGGGCGCCGACCAAGCTCGAGAGCGCCAGCGTATTTTTAGACTGTGGATCGGAGCATTTCAGGAGCTTCCCAGGACTTGGGACGTTTGAATTTTGACAAATGAAGTTTTAAATAAACACGTAGACATGTAACGTTTTATACTCGAAAGGACAACGATGTTTTTAAACTAAAATATTTAAAAAGTGCACTGGATATTTGATAAGGAGAGAATTTTCCGAGACAAAATTTTTCCTAAAGTGCTCTTAACTTGTGGTGTGTGGGCGTGATTTGCTCTCATCTGTAGGTTGTTTTGTGACGATTTATATACTGGGTGGAAAGTTTCAAACCCGAACATAGTAAACCTGCAATGAAAACTACGTTTCTGCAGATTACTGCTTGCCATTTAAAGATAGAAAAATGGTAGTGGTATTAAATGCAAGACAAAATTAAGGCCAATATTATCGTGTTAAAATTATTCCTATTGTGTTAATACTTTTGAAATTGAAATTAAAATTTAAAATTTCAAATGAAAAATGTAGGCGCATTATGTCACATTTGAAGTTTGCAATTCAAGAACCAGAATTTTGTACAATATCGTATGCCTCTTATTCAAAATAAAATTCCATTCACCTGTGTAGCAAAAACTGTTACGATTTACTTATTTGCGCCTGTATTACTTCACAAAATACTTTCTACTTTTCTTGTTCATTTCAAAACAATGTTGATGGCAACTGAATTAATGAAACTGATGTTTTTTTTTTAAATATTCTTTACAGTTGTGTGTTACTTATTCTTGAACAGTGTGAAACTTATTCAATTCTTAGTACAATTGAATTTGAAAATGATTTAGTATCGACATGTTGTGTCGATATCGATTGCCTATGGCATCCCATTAACTTTATTGATTGTATCAGAAACAACTGTATTTTTGTATGCAATGACGTGTAATACAATTCTCATTCTAATAAAGAAAGATGGAATTGTTATAATTTAAACGACAAGAGTACCTACCTATTATTTGCTCTGTACCATAATTCATAATACTTTTTGACTGACGCATGACGTGTAAATTATTTTCCATTAACCGAAAGAACTGAATGTTTAAAATCTGACATATGCCCGATTTCTTCACCTCCTGATAAATTTATCTGCCAGGTATTGTCCTTGGAAACCATTGCATCGATAATAGTTTCCGAGGATATTACCGGGCAGATAAATTTATCAGGATGTGAAGAAATCGGGCAATAGGCGACTAAATTTTTCGTTTAAAAGTTGAAAATTTAATTTATATTCCGAAAGTATTAATATTTAGGAATAATTTGAACACGATAATATTGTCCATAATTTTCTCTTTTCTTTAATACCATTGCCATTTTTGTGTCTTCAAATGGCGAGTAGCAATTCACAGAAATATAGTTTTCAAGACTAGTTTGCTATGTTCGGGTTTGAAACTTTCCACCCGGTATAATATGTATATTTTGTTTCATTTTTCAGGATTTTTAGGTACCAAATAACACGGAATTATTTACTTATTTATTCGTTAGAATAAGAACTTTTTTCGGAACTTTAGACTATTTATTTCCGTATTCCCGTGTTGTTTGGTTAGCTCTTATTTGTAAGGCTTTTCTGACGCTTAATTTTAGATGTTCACATATTAATTTATATTTACATACATTTAGACATATGTATCTTTTAGGATGATTAGATTATTGTTAGTTTTTACATTTTTATGATTTTATTAGGATGATTACGTATATAAATTTATTGTGGGCGGAAATTACTTTCAATTAATATTTTTAAAGTCACAGCTCAATAAATCCAAAAATTTAGAATTTCGACGAGGTTTTGCACTTTAATCATCGAAATACACTACTTAGTACTTATTTTGCATTGTTAAAAACATATTTACGTATTTTTGCGAACAAATACTACTCTGAACCGTGTATATTCTGCATCATTTTGGATTCTTTAAATAAAATATATTTTTTTTACATTATCTGTCAAAAAAAATAAAAAGTAACAAAAATAAATTATTAAAAAAATCCATTTTCTTCTTTAGATTTCTTTGATGACTTCTTTAGTTACTCTTGACAATTTATTTAGTTCCCGTTGACAAGGTTTTTTTTCTAGTTTTTCTACATTTTCCTGAAGGAGCTGTCAAACCCATAGCGAAACATAAATGTCTCCCGATATTTTCAGGATGAATAGAACATCAATAAATAAGATGACTTTTTAAATAATATTCTTTCCAAAATGAATAATAAGGGAGTTATAACCTCTGAAAGAAGGGAGAAAAATTTTGTTTCTTGGTAATTCTGGATCTTTTAATTTATCAGACTAATATTTTAAACATAGATATAAGGCATCCAACTGCGCATTACCAACATATTTGTCAGATCCTACATCGTTTTTAAAGGGTAGTTTTGTAAGGGTAGCTTTCAGTATTTTATCCATAACTTTTTATTTTTTACATATTTCGTCAAAAGTTTGTAAAGGAAATGTTCTCTAGATTATTTGGCACAAAAGAAGGTTCTCTTATTGGGCTTCGATAAACTCAACCATTTTGGAGTAATGGAGGCTTAAAAGTTTGAGTGCACATATTACGTTAATACCCTAAAATTTACACAATTTCTTATTTTTCACTTTTCGAAAAAAAATTATCTAGAAAAGTGTATTTTTTGATGTTCTATTTGCCCTAAAAATATCGGGAGACATTTCTTAATCACGGTGTATAACAAAATATTTAATTATGTATTTTATTTATTTTATTTTCCATTTTAACAAGTACGAATTAATACTCGTTAAGAGAAATTGTTTTGGAGGTTACATTGTGTAAATTATGTAACTTCTGGCAACAGTTGGTTTACAAATTAGCATTAAGGGTGTAGGTTTTCAGGCCGATGCGACGACGTCAAAAAAACATTTTCGACTATGCATAAACTTTGATAAATTCAGAGCATTTTTTTTTGAAACTGCTGCCTGAAAGAAACAAAAGGCTGCCAGTACTAGATAATACTTTATTCAAAATGGAGCATAAAAAAATATGTTTATTAAAAAAAAAAAATGCAAATTGCGCTTAAGAGACCTTATAAAGGTAGTTTATTCCAAAAAGTAGGTAAGTAAATACCTTACAAGACAATTAAACATACTTAATTTAAATTTCCTTACTCTTAACTTATTGCGTACTTCAAAGTCCAAGTCGTGATTTGATGTTTTATGTCTAAAATTATATGAAATATACGCTTCAAAACATTTCCAATTAAGGTACGGAACGTATATCCAAACTTGCTTTGTCCCAACTGAATCGACAGTGTACAATTAATGTACTCATAGAATTTACACACACTAATTTAAAAAATCTAAAAATCATTTTGCAGTAGTTGTTGGAAATGAGCTTTAATACTAGGGTGAATCACCACCAATTATATAAAAAAAAAAAATATTTAGAAAAACGAACTTGTATTGTATTTTGATGAAATTATGAAAAATTGTACTCCTATATTTTCTTGCTGCACAATAAGATACAATAGAAAAGTTTTTCTAACTCTACGAATATCGAATAGTTTTCAAGTAAAAGTGATTTTTCCTTGATTACTAGAAGTTTTTGTTTGATTGATTGATCAGCTCTTAAAATATCGTCAGTGTTGGACGTGGAATATCTAATTCCCACTGGTACGTACATTTAGGCTCTTTTTTTTATTACGTCAATAATTTGTTGCAACACATTTGGTGAATTATTTATTTCCTCACATATGGCGGCAACCCTTTCTTCATTTGTGGGTGACGGAGACACAAGAAAAAGTCAAGGGGAATCACAAACGGCCGAGGGCCAAAGAGTGGGAGTAAGTGCCCAATTTGCGGTAGTATCTTGCACTGCCTTAGCAGAGCCTTTCTTAAGAGATTATTGTAGTGTCGTAATACTCGGAGATACGTGGGCTGTTGGAAAAGTTTCTGGAAACGGTATGAAAAAACGCATATGAAATTTGGTAAACGGTATCATTGTTTTTCGAAGTATTGGCCTTTGACGTCAATACACTTTTGCATATGCTCGAACCAATTTCTAAAGCACGTTTTCCACTCTAGAGATGGTACCTCAGAAACCAGTGTCCGGAATTTTTCAACCGCTGCTTCAGCCGACGAAAATCGCTCACCACGCATTTTATTTTTTATATTTGGGAACAAATCAAATCATTAGATGATAAATCAGGTGAATATGGACAATGAGTCATTAATTCGACATCTTTGTTGGACAAAAAATCAACTGTCCAGTTAAACCAAAGAAATAAGCAAACATTTGCTTCACAGCACTGCATGAACGGACAACTTTTGTTGGTTTTGGTTCATTTTGAAATACCCAAACGGTAGATTGTTGTTTACTTTCTGGCTCGCACGAATAGATCCACGTTTTGTCACCGGTATCAATGTTATAAACTAAATTTGAACGACCTCCGTTGAATTTCTTGAGCATTTCTTCGCACCATTTGACATGACCCTGTTTTTGCGCTTCTGTTAAATTTTGTGGAATCCAACGACTGCAAAGCTTTCGTACGTTCAAATGATTATGCAAAATCTGGTGTATTGCTTTCATGTCAATGCGTAAGGATGCTTGAGTCTCACGGTATGTCACATGTCGGTCTCGCTCAAGCATTTCACGCACAGCATCTACATTAGCGGCAACAACTGATGTTGATGGACGACCTTCACGAAATTCGTCACTGAGAGAGGTACGTCCACACTGGAATTCGGCAAACCAATTATAAACACTGTTCTTTGATGGTGCTTCATCTCCAAAAGCCAAATGAAGCCGATCGAGGCATTGTTTCGGCGTTAGATCACATTTGAAATCGTAAAAAATCGTGGCACGAAATTTCCATGTTTACTCAAAATTTCTTTTTCTCAAATGCGGTACAAACAAAACTAGTTCACTTGGATAGGAACTGTCAATAGAATTATAGACGAAAAACGTGAAATTTTTCAAATATGACAGTTGATAAACGCTAACATTTCTAGACCTACTAGATTCCAGAAAATTTTCCAGCAGCCCACGTACAACCGAGCGAAATGACCCATCAGTGACACAGGGTGTTTCCGAACACGAGACATTTATTGAAAGCGCATATAACGGTCACGCTTTCAATAATAAAATTATTAGACAAATGTTAGTAACAATCAGAAACTATCGAGTTTCGCTGGTGTCAGTGAAAGGGCTAATAAACAATCTTAGGACATTTGTATGGATATTTACGGCGAATGCAACGGGCAAGCCCCCCGCCGGGCTATTAATGCGATGAATATGCGGTAGCAAACGCAAAGTAGGCGTTAATAATAATTAAATACATTATTTAAAACGCTAACAAGACTGTAGTGAGTGCAGAACATCTCTGTCAAATTGAAATGGCCACATTCATGCACTAGTTTATGCTAACGATTATGGTTTTGTTAGTTCCAGCTGCGCAGTCAAAACAAACAGCTATGCAAATAAATAACAAAAATATTATTTTAGAAAAATTTTGTGCAAATCGTTTTTGATTGCAGTGAGAACCTCGAGCAGCCTCTGGACAGCTGTTTCAGCCCTGCTTGGGGCTTCTTCAGCAGAAACGTAGCTCGACATTCCCACTGCAGACCAAAAACGACTTGCCCAATTTATTCGCAAAAGTGGGAATGTCGAGCTACGTTTCTGCTGAAGAAGCCCCAAGCAGGGCTGAAACAGCTGTCCAGAGGCTGCTCGAGGTTCTCACTGCAATCAAAAACGATTTGCACAAAATTTTTCTAAAATCTTTCATTATGCTTTGACAGCAAGCATGGCCGCCTTGCATGGGGGACTCATTAGGAGCAAATCCCGCTTCAATTTGTCTATCCTACTGCAATGTTAGGTCAAAAAGCGATAGTAAGATGTCGCTATTTTATATAAAAATATTATTGTTATTATTACGTTTTCGTACACTGTATATTATATTAATTGAATGAAACGTTCTCCACTGGAAACCTCCTATTCTATAAAAAAGCTCAGATTTTGCTTGTTCGTTCAGACAATGCTTAATTAAGCAAATATTTTAAACAAAGAGGTTCTTTGGTTTTGTGTGTGAGATTTCATTTTTCATCTAAGCCATGAATTTGAAGAGTTACTTCTTTTTATAATCGAAAATTTGCGGATTATTATACCTGCTACTCAAGTACAGTAACATCCTCTTGAAGTAGAAGTATTTTATTTCTGCAATTTCATTTTATTTCAATTTATAATTAATTGTTACGAGGAATAAAAATAACTGCACAATTGAAAACTAATTTTATTGTTTATTCATTATAATGTCATTTAGTGTCTTGAGATTAAGAGGATGAAGATGATGCAATTAATGGTTTGTTATGTATTTTTCTTTCAATTAGCTTGACAGCGTTATTAATTTTTAAATTAACATAACACGTGTACCACTTCAAATAAAAGTTTGAGTCATATATTTATAGGGTCAAGTAGACTTGGTATATTGATCAAGAAGTGTTTCGTTTCTTCATCTTTTATTTCATAATATAACCTATCGTATTTGTACCAAATTTCACTGTATTTAATGTGGTTTCGAGGTTTCATTTCAACACTTAAAAAAAGTTGAACTTCGAACATGTCGCCATAAAGAAAGAGATGGTCAGTTTATTTGATTTGAATCATGGTAATACCTTAATGCCATAATTAGATTCTTCGTAAATAATAGATATGTAGCTCCAGCCCATTTGTTTAACTATGTCCACCATCGCTTTCACCTGGTAATGGTCGGATGGAATTGTGCGTGAGAAGAACTCGAATCTTTGCTTGTTTGTCAACTCGGGACTTGTAGAAAAGTATGACACCTGGAACAAGAAAATAACTTTTCAAAAATAATAAATGTTAGTGATTAGAAATAATAATTATTTCTGATTTAAAATTATTTCAAACAAGAGACTTGCCTTAAATCACTATAATTGTATTTTTTTAAAGAATGGTAGAAGTTAACATTAAAAACAGAATCAGTGTTGGTCAGTTTTCTAAATCTAATATTTTAAAAGAGAAAGAACGTGGTGGTAACCTTGTAATATAAATATCGAAAAAATTGACACCATGGTTATATTCAAGTTCTAGAGCGAATTTTTTTTAAATTTTGTTACAAATCGTTTTTGATTGCAGTGAATCCTTCGAGCAGCCTCTCTATAGCTGTTTCAGCTCTATTTGGGGCTTCATCAGCAGACGCGTAGCTCGGCAGTTCCACTGCACTGTAATAGTAACGAACTGCAACAATTTTTTTTTAAACTTTCATTATGTTCTCACAGGAATCATGGCCGCCTTGCATAGGATGACTTATTATGTAGCAAACTGGCTTCAAATTTATTAATCCTAATGCAATACTAGGTCAAAAAACGATTGTAGGATCCTTGGAATGTTACTCTCGCTTCAGCAACGCACAAATACCGCGACAAAGACGTTATTTTGTCGCGTTCAACAGTACTCGGTATAAACGATTTCTACACGAAATAAGCGACGGGAACGGAAGGGAACGAAAAACTGCTTGTGCTGTACGCGCCCGGTTGCATTTGCATTTTTGCCTTCTTTTGTAAACAATAACAACCTGTAACGAATTTCAAAGATACCTGTTGTTGATGTTTTATTATATTATATTTATGTACATATGATAGATAAAAGTTTAAAATTGTGGGATGCTAACAAACTTGCAAGCACTGAAAGTACCCTCAATTTTTAAAATATAAACACATACGATTGCTTTTCCTTTGCACGCATCCTCACCTAACGTATTTTTATAAAACAGCTAAATTTTATTCGTTTTAGGGCCGGTTTTTCAATCACAAGTTAACTTTAACCTTCAGTTTATTGCCATGGAAACAATTGTCTTCGTACTTGTTACCATAGAAATAAACCGGGAGTTAGGGTTACCCTGTGATTGAAAAACCGGGCCTTAGTGAACGAAAGTTTATGTAGTGTGTTGACGGACAATTTAGCAAGTGACAGGGTTGTCTATGGTTTAATTCCAACACGGAACGGTCATGACGTTACGTAACTCCCAGTTCCAATGTCGCGACTGAATAACTTGTAAGGCGTTACATGGACAAGTTATTCAAAAACACGAATGCTTTAAAAGTGCTCATTCGCGACTAGTGTAACTAGTTATTTACCGTTCCAGTAACGCGAAGTAACGCTACAAATTCATACCGCGACAAAATAACCGTTACAGACATACCGTCCCACCATTACTATTTAGTAAAATTTATAGTTGAATTGGAAAAGTTTTATTGTAATGCCACTTCAAATAAGGTCGTTGAATACTCGACCTCATCATTTTCTGAGTTTCAATTGATTTGTATCTCCTTATTATACAGGGTGTTCTTTTACTGTGTGCAAATATTTAAACCTGTAATACATCACCATACATGGCAACGATTAAACTTATAATGCCCTTAACACACAAGTTAATAGTTTTCGAGAAAAATGCATTGGAAGATTTTTACCAAACTGTTTGAGAACTGCTGGCATAACTAAAGACTGGATGGTACGCCGTCTTGCCTGTGTGAATGACGACCCTGAATATGGGTCAGTGTTTTACGATGTCGTAAACGAAACTGTTTGATTCGAATGAGGCCTATTAATAGACCGTAACCAATTTTAGGTACTTTTTCAAATTATAAACCGATGATTATAATTACTGGACAAAAAATGCGGATGAGTTAAATAATGACATCACCGTCATTCATCGTTTTATTTTGGATATTTTACCCTCACAATTAATAAATTGCCTTTCCATTTCTAATTAAATATATTAAGATTTCGTTAGTTTAATAAAGAAACTTTAAAATAATGTAGTAATTTATCTACTGTTTGTACAGTTTAAAATCGGACGGATTATGTAATCACACTAGGGATAAGAAAATAGCTGTTAAAAATGATATGTGCTCACTACCAATATTACAGACATTAAATTTACAATTTCTATTAATTCAATTATAAAATTCGGCTAAGTAAAGCATTTTTTACGCGCTTGCATTGCAAATTCCAGAATTTACAAATTGATTAGTACGTTAAAGTGTTCTCGCTTGCATTCGATAAAGTCGCAGTTTCGCATTTCTTTTGATGCTTTTTATTACGGCAATTTTTTGTGTTTTTACAACGGCGGCCGCTGTAACGCGTTTAAGGTGGAGCAGTATATCATTAGCTTTCTGCAGTTACGAAAAATTTGACAAACGATAGATTTTTGATTCGTAACAACGCATATTAAGATCGTAATGTCATTTACAAATAACGAGAAAACAGATATGTTACTCTTGTACGGGGAAGTCCGCGGAAACGCACATAGGGCCCAGGCATTGTAATAAACGATATCAGTGATTTTTATTACGAATCGCTGAAGAATGAGTTTAAATGTGGGACTCTTTTTATGATCGGCGCTCTGGGTGGTCACACCCACTGACTAAAGAGGAAGGCGTCAATGACCGTGTTGAATGTGTCTCTCTCCCATATTTCAGCAGTTTCAAACAAGTGGAACTTAATTCGGTAGCCACCCGAAAATACGGTACTTATACTGAGGTTCTTTTATTTGCACACAATAAAAGAACACCCTGTAGTCACTCTACTCACATCTCTTATTTGAAATTTATAACTTTGTAGTTTTAAATATTATGTGTCTATTTCATCTCGTCCAATATGAACGCGTTGAAATGGCGTAGCTGTAACGTTCATGACAAATATATCAGAATTTAACACCGAAGGGTTCATCTTGAATAATTCAACATTACAGGCAACTCCAGCAAAGGAAATGATACCGTCCAAAACCGTCAATAATTTCTTATCGTTGAATGCACAATAATGTACGTCAACCCTTCAACGTGAATGCGTACTGTCACAGGTCTACTTTGCATTTCCAAATATTAAAGTTGCCCAAAATTCAATCGCCATGACGGTAATTGTTTGATGAATATTTTACGCGGCGGAAGAGTAAACAATAAATATTAAACGAGCCGGGCGACGACGGGCAAAGGTGGTGGTTTTAATAAAACCTGAGTTTAAAATTTCCAATTAAACCATCGGAAATTAAAACAGTGCGCACGGAGGCGGTCTCTGAATCTTTTGTGAGAATTAAGAAAACTTCACTCTCGATGCGATGCTCAAACTTACTTAATCAGATTACTTTTAATTGAGTTTATTAACTCGTGCTACGTCGACGTGAATCGCGGTTGGAAGAGATAGCTCCTTGCGCTTCGTTTTCTCTCTTCTTGCTGTTTAAGAGGAATATTCTCATTTACCATTTTATTTACCTGATATGGACTGAACTACTTTCAAAAATATAGATATATTTATTAATAGAAGAAGTACTTTAATTTGCAAAACATGAAAGTTACGTCTGTGCGTATTTACAAAAGGGTTTTCCTTTTTGAATTACTTTCAAATTTAAACTAGTAGATTCATGATGAAAGCAATATTCCAATTTATTATTAGTACTTTAACTAAATTAAATAATTTTAGAGGTCAACATTTAATGTAAAAAAACATACGTCTTTGAACTTGAACACCACTAATTGGTTTACATAGTAAAGTTATGATGATGACGGTAACGAACTTGAAGGCAATTATTCTTGTATGTACCGTTTTTTTTTGTTATATTTTGCACCCCTTCTAGAAGGTTTAATTTAGGAGCTAGAGAAAAACTTAAAATGCGAAAGTTGTAGTGTTTTATACCTATTATCTTTTAGAGTATAAGAGACAAAAGCGCATCGCAAATTGGAGAAAAAAATATAATTTTAATTTTTTTAAATAAAACACCCTGGATATTGTTTCCTAAGATGAAAGATAATTTCTTTTTAATTTCAAAAATATATAATGTATTGATATTTAGAAGAACATTTCGTGAAATATTTGAGGTTAGAATGTCAATAAATTAATGTTTAAAATATTGACACGGCCTGGAATTTTGTTTTTTTAATTAATTCATGGGGTAGAATTTCTATTGTTTTTTGCTAACTAAAACGGCCATTTAGAACTTTTGTAAGCGCCATTCCAGGCCGACTTGATTTTTTTAAACGTCATTATGCTGATATTTTATTATATACTTAATTATATCGCGAACGGCTCCTTCAAATGCCAACATATTATATATTTTTGAAATCAGGAAAAATGATCTCTCATCTTAGGAAATTGTATTTTTTTCTCCAATTTGCGGTGCGCTTTTGTTTCTTGTGATAGCTGTAAAAGATAATAGGTATAAAATTCTGTAAATTTTGGATTTAAAGTTTTTCTCTAATTCCTAAAATAAAGCCTCTAGGTAGGACGAAAAATTAAAAAAAAACACTGTATAGGGTGGCCCAACGATGCGTATTTCTTCTGAGGCCTATGGGGAAAAATAGGAAAAGAATAGATAAAATAATTTTATACTAGACAACACGCGGCATATTGTAAAATTATTATTAATTATTATTAAAAAACATTTATTGTTTATTCTTAGATACTTGGATGCGCCACAGTGAGCTGATTACAAAGGTATAAATATATATTGGTTTCATTGAACTACTCTCCTAAAATATTTTTTTTCTGGAAGAATTCTTCAAAAATTCAGTCAGTTTGAATATGAATTTCTGATTACTGAGATAACACAGACAAACGAAAATCTAAGACGATATTTTTAGGATTTTGGCCTTTATGTAAATATGAACAAAATTAAGATATCTTCTTGCATTATACTGAGCGATCGATACTTACGAAACATTCGGTAACTCATTTTCTTTAAATAGACGGCCTACTTTTTATTTCAGAAATGGATAGCACTTAAATGTACTTTCTCCTGATATACGGTTATATACCTTTATTTTTAACCATTTTGTCACTAGAAATTTTCATTTTACAGGTATTTTAATGGTTGACATTTTAAACTACACACCCAATGTTGCCACTTTCCTACCTAAATTGATCATTCGAAGTCGATTTTTCGATCATTTGTTTCTACTTTCAAATATCTCTAATTTAAGTACCCCTACGACAGGATTTATTTTAACAAAAATAATTTAAAAACCAACCATTGATATACTTGTAAAAAGAAAATTTCTGGTGACGAAATTGTAAAAATAAAGGTATACCGGGTGTCTCAGGATGGGCGACGACCGGGAGTACATAGCTAATCGTAATACCTACAGCTTTGGGAGAAAAAAAATTATATTAAAAGTGGCCAAGAAAAATTCAAAGAAAATATTTTTAAGTATCTGAGTTGGCCGCAAGAGGGCGCAATCAATAGGCTCAACAATAAAAATTAATTTTATCAGCAAAAGTTTCAGAATAAGGTGCAGCTTTGATAAGGTCATTGGAAAGTTAAATTAATTTTGCACAACTTTGATTTTAGACTTATTATCGTATCACTCTTTATTGGAAATAAACGAACTTCCGCTCGTTTGAAAGGGAATTTTAAGCTGATTTAAAGTTTGTTTTGGTTTTTTTTACAGTGATTACAAAGAATCATATCAGGAGAACATTTTGATGGAAATTCGAATTTGATAACTTTTTTCGTTCTCGAGTTATTACCAAATGACTCTATTAAGTGAAGATAAAAACGAATCTAGAAGCTCAAACAAATGCTACCGTGTGACACTTTTCATTTTGAGGTAAATAGAAAGACATTAATCTATTTAAATGCATTAAGTTGTTTTTGAAAGCCTAAATGAGAAAAATATAGTCACTAAATGAAATTAACGAACAATAAAATGTTAAATAATGGAAAGCACTTTGAACATTTATGAAACACATTGTAATCAACAATGATTGACGGTCTGCACCTAAAATATTTTCAAAATATTATCCATCTTTCAATAGCCGTTTACTATCCGTAAGTATCAATAATAATTTTTACACAACTCTAAGCGGACATTAAAAAAAGTATTGCATAGCGGCACAGTGAAACTTTGTTGATCACAGTGCATGATTATTGTTCATTACTTTTATTTAGAATTTGAATTGTTCTTGTTTCTATATTTGTTGTTATATTCTTGTGTTTACATATTCTCTATTCCCAAAAACATTTAAATGCTTCTAAATAATGTCCTAAAATTAACGAAAACTTTTGTAGGCATTATTTAATCTTAGAATTAAAAGTATTACTCGATAGCATTTGTTTGAACTTTCTCCTTCCACTAATATCATCAATTAGTAGACGTTTTTGATAATAACTCGAAAACGAAAAAAGATAATCATTTCCGGTTTTCATCACAATGTTCACCATTTTATAGGCCTTCCAAAGAAACACACCTTTCCATTTAATTTTTTTTTTTGGAAACTGAAAAACTTTTATTTTCGTAAAAAGCGCAATCTAGCCACTTTATAACAAATTAGCCGTAGTCATTAAATAGAAACTTTAAATCAGCTTAAAATTTCCTTTCAAATGAGCTGAATCTCGTTAATTTCTGATAGAGAGTACCCAAGTTATGATATTTTTTAAAGTGAATAATTCAACTGTTTCCTCCACCCTTATTAACGGTGATACGATAATAAGTCTAAAATGAATGTTGTGCAGAATTAATTGAGCTTTCTAATGACGCTATCAAAGCTGCAGCTTATTCTGAGGCTTTTGCTAGTAAAATTGATTTTTATTGGTCGCCCTATTGATTGCGCCCCCTTGTGGTTAACTCAGATACTTAAAAATATTTTCTTTGAATTTCTCATGGTCACTTTGACAACATTTCTTTTCTCCTGAAGCTGTAGGTTTTACCGAAAGCTATATACCACCGGTCGCCGCGCATCTTGAAACATCCGGTATAATATAACCCCATATCGGCAGAAAGCTACATTTAAGTGCTATCCATTTCTGAAATAAAAAGTAGGCCGTTTCATAAAAAAAATGAGATACCGAATGTTTCGTAAGGATCGATCGCTCGGTATAATGCAAAAAGATATCTTAAATTTGTTCACCTTCTCACAAAGACCAAGGTCCTAAAAATTTCGTATTAGATTTTCGTTCGCCTGTGTTATCTCGGTAATCACAAATTCATATTCAAAGTGACTGAATTTTTGAAGAGTTTTCCAAGATAAAAAGTTTATTTTACGAAAGTAGTTCAGTAATATCTAAAAATATACAGGATGTTCCATTAAAGAAAATAAGTTTCCACGAACCGCTATTTTTCTGATCTCTTGGTATAGTTCAATATAATTTTTGAATATGCCGCGTGTTTGTCTAGTAAATAATTCTTTATCGATTCTTTTCCTAATTTTTTTCCCATAGGGCTCACAGAAGAAATACGTATCGTTGAGCCACCCTGTAAAAATGTCCTCATAAGAAGCAAGGTAAGGGTGTTCTATTGTGAATGTTTAGACAAGACAAATTCTGCGTTGTTAGATCAGATGAATCAAGTAAGAACAAGCACTCGGGAACACATTTGCTTTCAGGTCGATTAAATGCCCGAGAGATCAAATATTTGGTTAAGCAACGCACAAGTGGGAGACGGTGAGAAAATGCTTTCCAGGGTTTGACTATTTTTCATGTATATGTATGTAAGTGACTTCAACTTACGTTATTTAAATACGTTTTGTGCTCCTAGATATGCATAGTTGCGGCCTTTGAAAACTGATACACTTTATCAAACACGATGTTTTGGCGGTGTAAATTGATCGTAAATTGGAAGTTTGTAAACGTCACTCAAATTACGCTGGATCCTGCTATGAATTTGTCAAATTTGACAGTGTTTTCAAAATGATTGATCAAATTTGTTTTACACACTTCAAAATTACGAATTTTTGACATTGATGTCAATTCTCAGTGTACCAGTTTTCAAAGACCGCAACTGTACCATCACGGCCACAGAATACTGGAACAAGCAAATATTTTATCACTTAAAGTTAACTTTCTTCATTAATGATTTTCCTGTCAGAATTTATAAATACTTGAAAGATGCTACTCTTAACCGAAGAACAAGGAGTAGTTATCAAAATAAGTGATGCAGTTATCATACGAATAATCTCAGATGAATTAAGACCAAGTAAAACCAAAGTTGATTTTGCTATTTACTATGTTTTCAAGAATTTACTTATCTTGAGAATAAATGTAAAAAAATACCATTTCACATAAGAATTTTCTATTAAAAACAATTTTCAAAATACTATAAATAACTATTCTAATAATTTCGTTATTATTAGCTGTTCACTTTTTTTTAGATTCTAGAGGGCTATGCTTTTTTTCCGTTAAGTTACGAGCAGGTATTTTGAAGTAAGTCAAAATCTGACATGAAAGAAATAATGACAGTGTCTCTTTAGCGGTACTGACTGTGTTGCCGACGTGGACTACGGTGGCATAATTAAAGTAAAAAGTAAGTTAAAACAAATATACATTTTATTATAATGTCGTCAAAATGCCAAAAGTTATAAGCAAGGAAAAGAAATCGGGCCCCTTGTTCCGCGCTCAGTACGAAAATTTAATACTCGGACTGTACTAGCTCCGCCCGCAGTACTTGGAAGGGAGTTATCTCATGTGGCTGCATCGAGCACAATACTGTCGACTTGTAAGTGTTTTTATTGTTTGCAATTAAATATTTAAAGTATGTGGTGATTTGCAGCGACTATCACATGCATTTTTATATTTTCAAAGAGAAACTTTCTTCTATTATCTCTCTAAGATGTGCGAACGTTTTGACAATTAAATACATTTAAATCGTTTAGTCGTCGAAGAAAAAACCTGAACTAACTCGCATATCGTCCCCTCTCCATTCAATGACAATTAGAAGCATCGCAGCCGCGCAAAGGTGGAAGGAGTGAACAGTACAGTCGGCGTGAAAAGCGTCGGTACTACGTGGAACCAATTCTTAAGCTTAGTTATAAGTCACGGAACTAAACAGATTTGAAGAACTGCCATGTTAGCAGAAGAATCTAAAGGTATGCGCGTTGTAGGAGGTGGTTAAAGAAGCAGACAGAATTCTAAGTGAGGTCCAAATGATCATGGAAAAGTTCTAAGTAATCAGCAACAGCAAGAAAATCCTGCTATTTAAATTCCTATGCATGTAATTACTCAGTCTTGCCTTAGTCGAGGTGACAACAGTGGCAGTGATAGTTTTCAAAAATATAACTATAAAATTAAAAATAACCGTCAATCAATTTTCTGACGTCTACATTTTATTGTATTATCAACAAAACTGTCACCCTAACAGGGCCTACTCTGAATCTAAAAAGAAAGTGAACAGCTAATATATGCTGTAACAAAACAAAAAGCAACTAGTTTTCCTTTAATTATGAAACTTTCTTTTTTTTTGACTTCCTTTCAGATCCTCCGGCCTTACTATCCCGTTTCAAGCTCCAACAGAAGTGGGCCATCTTAATTACATTCCATTACATTCCACCTTTTTTTTCACTAGAATGATAGAAAAAAAAGCAGGTTTGGAATCGATATCAAAAAGTGATCCAAAAACACTCATTAATGTTCAGTCATCTGGTATAACGAAAACTATAGTAACCGAAAATTGAAATGAATGAAGATCTAAACATTTATTTCAGCATAGTCTATCCCTACATTAATTACATGATTTGTGTTTGGGGCCAAGCTGTCGATCTAAATAGAATATTTATAATTCAAAAAAGAATTATTAGACTTATATTTAATCTCTCTCCACGCTCGTCCTGTAAATAAACTTTTAAAGAAGAAAATATCTTAACTGTCCCTTCAATATAGCTGTACAAATTACTTACGTATGTACACGTACATTCTAATCAATTCAATAAGGCCGAAAATATCCATGTACACAACACTCGTTATAAAGAATGTCTACGTCCTGAGCATCCGAATACATCTCAATATCAAAAATCACCGTCATATGCAGGAATTTATTATTATAATAAACTTTCTAAGGATCTGAGAGAATCGAGAACACCGACCTTGTTTAAATCTAAATTAAAAAAATACCTAATAAACAGTTGTCTTTATATTATAAAAGAATTCTGCCAATAATATTTTAATATGTTTGTTTTACATGTTCTTTGTTTGCGTGTTATGTAATGACGACATAGTTAATACTATGAATTGTGATATATTGTGATATATTTTATATTTTTATATTTTGTCTGACAAAGGCACCCATGGAATGGAATGGAAAAAGTCCTAATAAATTATTATTATTATTATTATTAATATTATGACGAAGCTACCAATCGAAGTAAATTGTTCAGCGTTTGTACAATTTTCAATGTCCGTTTAAAGATTAAGAAAACTCTGTACATATCGTAATCGATAATATAGACTGCGAATACGTTCATTCTGCGTTTGGATGATGGAAACCTCACGTCTCGCAAGGGGTTAGAGCGTCAAAGACCTGTTCCAGCTCTTTTGCATGTTGCGATACTACTTCCTATATATAAAAAAAATTCGAAGTATGATCACGACAGATCAGTTCAGGAATAGATTCTGTAACTGCAGTTAAAAAGGTTAATAGGAGTAATACTCTTTTAAAGTTTAACCGAGCTTTCGGAAACCTTTTCCAAGGTATGTTCAAAATAGCCAACGAAAATTCCTTCTATTCCACGACGTTCGAATTTTCCTTTAGAAGGAAGTTTATTTAGAATAAAAACTTTACTTTCAAAACTCCTTAAATACTTAATATTCGGCCGACAACCATTCCAGACTTTCTATTTCAATTCCTAAGACTTCTTTCTTCTTTGACATTTCAATCATGTCTTTAGAATTCAAGTGTCCCAAACGGCTGTGTCATACTTTCATGTTCTTAGAATTTAAATCTGTGGCAAGACAGGCTTTTTGTTCATTGTCACAATCGACTATTTTTGCTACAGACATAAGATTAGTTCTAAGATCTGGCACATACAGAGCATTTCTTAAAGTAATAATGTTGCTTTTGTTATTGTTTGAAGTTGTGATTTGTACGTCGCCTTTTGCTTTTACTGGTGATGCTGTATTGTTTGCAAGTTTCAAAACACTGTTTACTTTTTCAGTACGTGTGAATGAATCTTCGTTTTTACATAAATGAGAAATGCACCCACTATCAATACACCATAAGGTATTTACATTATTAGAATCCAGCCCTTCGATGAAAAAATTACAATGAGTTTCATCTGCCAAATTTGATTTATGGCCATTTGATTTCTTTTTTAAAGAACAAACTGATTCTTTGTGCCCTTTCTTTCCGCAAAAAAACACATTTATATTTAACCTTCATATTCGATTGCTTTTGTTCCCTTTCCGCAGCGTTTTCGGCATCATTCTTCTGTTTCTTCAAGAATTTTCGACCTGACTTTATGAACAAAGCAGAACTTACATCTTCGATATTTTTCTGTTTTCGCGCATGAAACTCTTCGATGATTTTGATCTTTAAAGTCTCAGCGTCCGGTAGATTATCTCGGGACTTGATCGTACATCGAAAGTTTTCATAACTGCTGGGTAAGCTATAAAGCAGCATAATCGTCAAAACATCGCCATTTATGTCTATTTCCATAGACTGCAGCTTGCCCACGACGTCAAAGAATCCAGAAAGATGTTCTACAATATCATCCTCTTCTTGCATCTTGTCCTGTATGAGGCGTTTCAAAAGAGTAGGTTTTGTGCAGGTCCTTTCGACGCGTAGATGGATTCAAGTTTTTCCCAAATGTCCCGCGATGTTATACATCCACGAATTTGTTTCAATTCAAACGGATTGATTGATAAGATTAAATCCGCTTTTGCTTTTCGATCTGCAGTGAGCCATGCTTTAAGAGCAGCTTGTGAGGCTACGAGAGCTTCGCCTTCACCTGTTTCTACGGGCTTCGGAATTTCATCCGAAACGTATCCCCAAGAATCGTTCTTTATTAGCAAGGCATCAGCTTGAATTTTCCATGTGTCGTAATTACTACGCGACAACATTTCCAGACGTGTAGAATTTGCGTACGCCATGACTGCTGACAAAATCGCATAAACCTTTTCGCAGTTTTTGGCCTTTAAATTTTCTTCTCAATAGAATATCACACTTGCGTATTCTGGGCCGATAACCTGTTGGGCAGAGTATAGCGGCAGTAGTAAGCAGGTAGATTCCAGAAGAACTTGTTTATTATTCTTGATTTATACAGAGAAAAATATAACTTTATTTTATGTCAAACATTGACTAACTTAATATTAATTTTGGTACGATAATTGAACTCCAACAATTTTTGGTTATGAAAATCGAAATAGAAATATTGTCTTCTAAATCATATAAAAATATTTCTAAAGGTTCGTACTAATGAAAATGATAACACGCGAGCAAACTTAAAAAATGTTGAAATGTAACAGTAAATAACAAGGAAATGTTTGTGGTAAAACATTCTAAAAACACAATTCTTTTTTTTCATTATTCTGGTTACACAACGCTTGTGCAAAAATTCAACGAAAATTTCCATTACATTTCCGTTTCGAACGAATGTTTGTAAATTGTATTTGGATGAAATAGTTTACCTGAACCAATTTAGTTTTCCGTTTAATTTATTTGTTCGGTTATGATTGCACACGTGCATACGCATACATCCAAATACGTACACCGCAGTGTATTTATTTTACTCTCATCGATTCAAACGAGTAACAAATGTGTAACGCCTAGTACCGGATTATGAATTTTGTCGTTTTACATTTACTGTTTTTATTGCGGGAGATGGCGACAATAATTTTCATTCGATATCATTCCGATTTTCTACAAGATAAATAGTCACATGAGAGTTTTTGACCGGCAGTAACTACTTTTGGAATCGTCCGGAGATTTGAGAGACACCTCTCAAACTTTAAAATTAACAAAGTTTGTTGTTGACTCTTTGTTGGCAAGTGAGATGAATAAACTTTTGATGCAGTTAAATATTGTTTGTTAGGTAACGCCAACTACTAAGTAAAGCATGTAGGCAAGTTTGTCTCAGAAATGTTGTTTAATAGACGTTTGTGCAGGAAGTTATAAAGATTCTGCAGAATTCAAGTACGTTGTAATTTTCTGTTACGCAACTAAGCTTCCAATAAATTTGAATGGATTTCTCGAACCGCCCATATTGAACAGTAATTGTTGAAATAAAGTCAAAGGTTTACGCTCGGGGCGAATCCCTCTGCGATCGATTGTGGCAAAGTTTCTCCAGAATTCAAGTTTCATTGGATGTTATACTTACAACGATAAACACGATACAGTCCCTTAAAGTTAAGGTTTCTTAGAGCTTCGGCTTTCAGATTATAGGCACTGAGTTATTAAATATTAAAGCACTTAAGTCAGAGGTTCTGTTTGCGTTTAACAACTCAAGTACTCCAATAAGGAGTTCGAAAATACCGGGGGTTTGTGGAATAAGTGCAGAAATGTGAACCTGTAATACATCACCATAAATGGGAACGATTGAACTTAGTTTTACATATTTCGAGAAAATCGCCGTTAAAAATCCGCGTATGTATTCATAAACCGTTGACAGTATTTGCTCTAATCACTTTTTCGCCGAGCTCTTTTGTGGATGTTACGTTAAACAATTGTTATAATAAACATTTCTAAATGTCTAATAGTGAACGTTTGTTTGAATATGATCCTCCACACAGATGATATTCGGTGAGTGTGTCTTGCGTGTTATTCATTCCCGCGATGTTTACTGTCTACGATCAGAGAAGTAAGTTCCGTAACTTTTTG
Organism: Prosopocoilus inquinatus; assembly: GCA_036172665.1. Taxonomy (NCBI): domain Eukaryota; kingdom Metazoa; phylum Arthropoda; class Insecta; order Coleoptera; family Lucanidae; genus Prosopocoilus; species Prosopocoilus inquinatus. Next base: position 53,802,101 of record CM069870.1, read on the forward strand.
TTTTGTTATTCCATGAGCGCCGAATGAGGGACGGATAAAGGAATTTTGTTTTTGTTGTACGATTATTTTTGTATTTTTTTCGTGTTGTCTGTGCTGTCGGCGTATTGTGGTTAAAAATTTTGCACTTATTTTGCAAACAACCTGTAAAACGACTTCATACGTTTTAAAAAATAATAATCAATGACTTTATTTCCTTAATTCCCGAATTTCTGGCGTACAATCATCTAACATAGCTTAATATATAGTTGGGTAATTACTAATTACTCCCGCATTGTGCCCGTTCAAATTTCAAACTTATAACGACACTATAATGACGGTCCCCGATGACCTGCAAAATTTGATACTTTCAAAGTTATCGGGGTCATAGGAATTTGTGGACTGTTCCGGTTTTAGATGACGATCGAGACCCTTGCGAAGCTATCTGATAATAGGAATACGTTCGTGTTTTTAACGCGTCGAGGGCCCTAAGTAAATCCGCCCATGCTGATGCGTTATCGAAATTAATATTTAGGAATTCCGAATACGTCACGGAAAATGCGGGCTTCTCGAATGCAAATTTGCGAAAGCACTGTGCTAAACGAAATTTAATGTAAACAGGGTCTATGGATGCGAGCAATCAAGATTTTAAATCAGTTTTGCTTAAATATGTGGAAATAAGTTTTGGATATCACTACAGAGTCAATTTAGTGTACGTAATAGATATTACGAAAACTGAGACACAAGAAAGTCCAATTGAATAAAAGTTTTTAAGACCCTTGCGTTTGAATGAGGTGGCATACTAATAGTGTGTTCCGTAAATCAACTATTGATAACCACAGTTCGGTTATTTATCACCATTCACCTTGACTCTTAAAAAAAGTTTAATTTAATTTTTTTCTGAATTATTTTTAACATCTGATGAGAGTGAAAGCAACGATGAAGAGAGAGAATTTCTAAAAGGTGAAAGGTTTTATAGAATCAATGCCTAATGTATTTAATAAATCTACTTTTAAAACATTTACGACTATTAAAATATCTTTGCAGTATAATGCGGTTTTTTTGTAAATTGGCGCGTTTTCGAACTTATCATGTTTGTTTTGCGGCTAGCTTGATTATGACCAGAACTTATCGTTTTCGGGAAACCGTGTTCCGTAAGTTCAGGTTAAGGTTTCGATAAATTTAGAATTTATTAGACAATAAAGTTGAAATAATTTTGATTAATTAAGAAGCAGTAGGTGTAAATTAAAGAAGAAATAAAAACAGTTAACCTGCTGTAACTTTCTTATTATTGGGTTTTGGCCAAAAGCGAATTAAGAAGAAAGCTTTATTTTGATCTCCAGCATGTGTCATTTCAATCTCCTCCGTAGGTTATGAGACACCCAGTATATCTGGATGTTTTTTAGTCTAAATAATACTGTTGGAATTCAGATTTTTGTTTAATACTTCATGCACTACTGAATTGCTACGAGAATTAAAGTAGCAAGTTGATGTTTACTGTTTTCTAAAAATAATGAATAAAAAGTTGGTTCTGTCATGTTACATGAAAACGTCAATACATTTTTTCTTAAACCGAATATTGAGCTTTCTATGACCAAAAGCCTTAGTATATAATTGCAAGAGGTTATGGGCCCAGTACGTGGTAATTTGGTCATAAGTGTTTGAAGCAAAATACAAGAAAATCCGTGCGTGATGCATTCCATGAATGTGTTGAGATTTGAAACGCTTAATCGCGAAAATTACGATACTTCAAGATTCATATGGAAAGTTTACTCATTAAGAATGACGGATTGGATTTTATAAATGGAACGAGTACGAAACCTGAGTTGATCATCGGCGATGAAGCATCCACAAATGCTGTAAAGGCATGGATAAGGGCAGCAAGGCCAAACTGGACATCGTTCTTTCTATTTGTGCTACGGACTTGAAACACATAAAGGGATATGCTGCACGAGAGGCATGGCTTAGATTGGAAGCGATATATCAATCAAAAGGACCAGCTAGGAAGGCAACACTCTTGAAGTAAGAAGATAACGGTGACATACGCGAACATGTTGGTCGTTTCTTTGACACCGTCGACAAGTCAAAAGATATAGAGGTAGATATTAATCCAGATGTGCTAACAATAGCTTTGTTGTACAGTCTACCATACAGTTATGAGAACTTTAGAATTACCATAGAATCCCGTGACAATTTGCCCATGCCGGAGGCACTGCGGACCAAGATCGTCGAGGAATATGATGCTCATAGGAACGAACGTTCGTCATCAAGTGCCCTGTATGTAAATAAAAATCTGGGCAAAAGTTTAAGAACAAAAAGACGGAAAACTCGGGAAATGACAAGACGGAGACGAAAAACAAAAGTCATTTTAATATTCGGTGCTATAAGTGCGAAAAGTTCGGGCATAAAGCCGCGCAATGTCGCACGAAAGACGCAAAACATGAGATCGCAAACGATGCTGAAAACGTGACGTTATGCGCAGAAACTTTTCACGCAAAATCCACGAAACGCGTACAAAAATGGTGTTTGGACAGCGGATCTACCTCACACTTATGTAATGATGTTGCACTCTTTTCGGACATGAACGTTTCGAAGCGTGCAGTTCTTAGCCTAGCAAATAGCACAACAACGGAAAGTATCGCTGAAGGTACCGCCAGGTTCACGGCGAAGGTGCGCGGTGTATTAAAGAACATTTCGCTGAATCGGACCTTACACGTTCCTGATTTGTGAACAAATATTTTGTCCGTTGGTAGGATTGCCGATCATGGTTTCTAAATTAAGTTTGATAGACATAAAGCATTTGTATCGGATTCAAATGGGAAGATAAAGTTAATTGCAGATAGAATCGATGGACTATATTACGCGCGCGAACACGAGGAGTGCGCGAGTTACCGCATCCGAGTCAGAATTTCCCGAAAAATTCACATGCGCTTCGAGGATCTCATGGCATCGACGTCTCGTACATTTCGATATGTCAGATCTTCGCGAAGCGGGGCGTAAAGGTACCATACGCGACCTGAATCGCGAAGAGTTGGGTGATGGACTTGAATGTTCGGTTTGTATTAAAGGAATAATGAACCGGGCACCTTTTCCGAAGAAATCCAAATCCGCAGAACCGAGTTATTAGATTTGGTTCACTCGGGCATCTGCGGGCCAATGCGCGTAGAATCTTCCAATGGGGCGAAATACTTCGTGGAATTTATAGACGACTATTCGCGTTGGTGCGAAGTTCGATTTTTGAAATCGAAGGATGAGGTACTCAAAGTTACCAAGGAATTTATTCTACTCGTCGAAAACCAAAGGGGCCGTAAAGTCAAATGTCTTCAAACTGACAATGGCAGAGAATATTTTAGCAACGACTTCGACAATTTTTTGAAATCATGCGGGATCACGAGACGGTTGACCACCATTCCGTACAATCCTGAACAAAATGGCATCGCTGAGAGAAAGAATCGGAGTTTGCTCGAGACGGCGCGATGTTTGCTGATTCAATCAGGGTTACCACCTCGCTTTTGGGCAGAGGCGGTGAACTCAGCCAATCACATTAGGAATCGTTGTCCTACACGAGTTCTGAATGGGAAAACACTCCACGAGATGTGGGCCGGAAAGATTCCTGACGTGAGCTATTTGCGTGACTTCGGATCTTGAGTCCATTGTCTAGATAGGAAGCCAGGAAAGGGTAAGCTAGAACCTCGCACTAAATATGGAATTTTGGTAGATTTTTCAGATGAATACAAAGGCTACAGAATCTGGTTGCCTGAGGAGAGGAAAGTTATTTTTTCACGAGATGTTAAATTCTCCGAGGATCGATTTATCAAAGATAGCGAATATCAGGACCTCACTGCAGAGAATATAGCTGGAGGGGAAGTTGATACTCGAGAATCTAGATTCGAGCCTCATGTTGTAGAACTCGAGTTATATTCTCTGGTACAGATCGCCTGAAGATCCAATCCACATCGGCCAAAAACAACTTGAAGATGCGCCTGAAGGTTTAGAACAAGCGCCCAGGAGAACTCCAAGCAGACCGAGGATCATACGCACCGGTAAACCGGGGTGGCCAAGGAAACAATACGGGGTGAGTGCGCGGTCTGTTGCAGAAATGGTCGAAATAGGGCAAGCGTTCTTATGCGATATACCAGTAAGACAAGCCTTATCGGGTCTCGATTCCGATGATTGGAAAGACGCAATGGTCAGCGAGCTCAGCTCTATCATGAAGAACATAGGAACTAATCGATCGCCCTGAGAAAGCTAAGGAGGAAGGAAGGAAGCCGATTCGTATTGCGAAACAAATATGAACCTGACGGCAACTTGGAAAGAAGGAAAGCGAGACTGGTGACGCAGGGATTTAGTCAGCGACCAGGCATCCGTTTCACAGTTACCTTCGCACCAGTTGGTCGATTGAGTACCATCGGACTGATGGCTGCACTAGCCACTCGAAATGGAATGCACATTAGGCAATATGATGTCAATACTGCATACCTCATTGTCGATCTGGAAGAGAAAATTATGATGGAACCTCCAAAGCTGCCCATGTTGCTTCAAATCATCGCTCGCGAGAATGGTGATGGCGTCGTTCGGTCTAAAGCGAGAAAAACATTGAGCGAGTTGAATGGAGGAAATAGAGTACGCCTACTAACAAGATCCTTATATGGACTTCGTCAAGCCGGAAGGCAATGGTACGCGAAATTAAAACAGGTGTTATTGGACTGCGGCGCTACGCCATCCAGTGGAGATCCATGCTTATATTATAAGGGCCGAGAGGAAGGAATCGTCCTAATAGCGGTATACATGGACGATATTCTCGTTGCCTCAAGAAACTCGAAATCGATCACGCAACTTGGGAGGAAACTGTCGGAAAGTTTCGACATCAAAGATCTCGGTCCCATTGATTATTGCTTGGGCATTAAATTCGATCGTCATGACGACCGAATTACAATGAACCAACGAAGATACATCAATGACCTACTGCAGCGATTTAATATAACTGATGCAAAACCTGTAAGCACTCTAGTCGATGTCGGTTCGAAACTGATCAAGGAGATGGGTGATCCGGAGGATATGCCATACCGGAAACTCGTGGGTTGTTTAACATATTTGGCATTGGCAACTCGACCGGATATAAGCTTTGCGACGAGCGTTTAATAATTGCTATGGTAAGACCCATTGGAATGCCGCAAGAAGGGTATTGCGATATCTTAAAGGCACCATGAATCTTTACACGACCTATTCAAAGGACTCTGCGGCAATCAAAGCTTATGTTGACTCTGACTGGGAAAATTGTCCTGATGATTCCTACTCAGGATTCATTTTCATCTTAACCGGAAGTCCCGTATCCTGGAATTTACGGAAACAGAGGACGGTCGCCCTGTCCTCGACCGAGGCAGAATATATGGTATTGAGTGAAGGAGGTAAGGAAGCCGTATATTGGACCTCTACAGTTAAAGAATAGGGATTCAACGATCTGACGGATGTCGTGGTGTTAAATGACAATTTTGGTGCCATGGGGCTTGCCGAGAATCCGGTTTATCATGCTCGAAGTAAACACGTAGATGTCCGTCACCACTGCATTCGTGGAACCGTTTATAACGGGCGTCTCCAAATTCGACACATCTCTTCAAGTAATAGCGTAGCCGATATGCTTAGTAGATGCGAAGTTGAAAAATTGAATTGAAAAATTTTGGAGTCATTCTTTGACGTTTCCGGACTTTCAACTTTGACAATTCCCGGTTTCCTTTTCGGATATCGTATTCCGTGATTTTTGTTTACCAGCATAGCATCCGATGTTCCATGACGCGTATCATTCTTGCAAGCTTCCGATTCTTCTATTATCTTAATTCAAAGAGCTTCGGGTATGGGCAAAATATCACGCGATTCAATCGCACACCAGAAATTTTCGAAATTTGCGGGTAAACTATACCACAGCATGGTTGTCAATAAATCCGGGTTGATTTCAATTGCCATTTTATTCAGTTTATCCACTGTGTTAAAGAATCCACGCAAATGTTCGTGTATATCGTCACTATCGGTCATTCTGTACGGCGTCAATCTCTTCAACAACGTCGCCTTTCGAGCAGGTCCCTTAGACTGATAGATTTCTTGTAGTCTTAGCCACACATCATGGGATGTTTCGCTACATTTAATGTGCTTCAATTCACTAGGGCTGATAGGTAGGATAATGTCAGATTTGGCCTTTTGGCCATTTCTTATCCAAATTTGCGTCAGTTCACTACTACTTGTACCCATTTTTGACTTTACAGCTGCTGCGGTCACGTAATCCCACAAGTCGTTCTTTATCAAAATCGCTTGCATCTGTAACTTCCCAGTGTCGTAATTCTTTTTTTCTAGCAGTTCAATTCTTACTAAATTACCGGCACTCATCTTCAACTTCTGGGTAATACTGGGTCAACGTTTTACTCACGTCTTGCACACTACGCAATACTGGGCCCATAACCTGTTGAATTTCAACGGGGCGGAACAGCCTAATAAAACTCATAGTCTTTAGGTAAAGCTTCTGTATTGAGCAAACTAAAACTCTTATAACATGTGTAATGTATTTGTGAGTAAAAACTATCAATTAGTGACAAATTACTATCGCCGGTTAGGAAATAATGACTACTACGATATGCCACTACGACTACGACTCGCCGCATTTATATTTCCTACAGTTCTAAACGAGTGGTACCTCCGAATTTTTTTGGCTATGATACAGCAGCCACCCGAAAATATTCAGAAGGTACCGTTTCATGTACTCATACTGAGGTTTCTTATTTGCACACAGTATATAAACACCCTGAATAGTAATAATAATAGTGTTTCGCTTTTTGTAACTGGTACCCACAAGATCTACCTAGGACAGCTTAACCATGAGTGCTTTTAATTTAATATGTTTTGGGATTAGTTTTCTCGTAGTAAATATCGTATGAGACCAATTCGAAGCGTACACTTTTGGCAAACGTTTGTCGACGTTTACTAATTCACACGTAAATTTTGGAATTCTTAGACCCGATACCCTGGACCCGTCTTTAATTATTATTTTTTAATTATTTGCAGTAAATTTTTAAATGTAGAAAATTCTCTAATTAAAGCGCCACATGTAGGCCAAACTCATTTCTCATGCTCATTTACATACATTTCAAATAATGTCGAGATAAATTTGACTCAATTTATAATTTTGTTGACGCCACTCTCTAATTATAAATTCAATCTGTGACACACACACACACACACACACATATGCGCTTACTCTTCAGCAAGAAGGAAATTAACTCACGTACACACCGCTTACTGTAAAACCGGGTTGAGATATCAAGACCATTTTACAGCAGTAAAGGGAATTAATCACAAAACAAATTACTGACTGTTGCAGTTGCAATTGTTATTTCGGAGAGGTCTCGAGTGTAATGCAAGTTATTATCTGCACAGTGTTGCTAATTATGAGACGACATAATCGAGTTGTTATAATTTATGCTGAATTCAGATAATTAATTAATTGCACTACAAAATACAGAATTCAAAACTGAGGGAAATCTTTATTACAGATACATTAAAATGATGTTAATTAAAAGAAAATTTGGACAAATTTAACATGTTGATTAGCAAATTGTATTGAGACTCTTTCATTCCAGTCCTAGCGGATTAATAAAAGTAATTCGTTTGCCTGTTGGAAAGAAGTAACGAATTGGTGGAAAATCTAAAAAATACGCGGTCGTATTTGAAGAACATTTTACTGCAATATACTATAAGATTACAAATATTTCTGAAGTAGTAAGTATACCGAGTGTCCCACGCCATGTGTTTACCCTTATAGAACTTTATTTTTTAATCGATTTAAATAATATTTGGATTTGAATGATAAATTATGCAAATAATGGAATCTTCCATCATATTGCTAGCCGTCATAGGATTTCCAATTTCGCCGGAAGTGATATTCACTTTCTTATTTTAGACGGAGCACCCTATTTATTTTATACATATTTAAAATCTGTGATTTATTACTAGTCCGATCACGTATTATATCATATTTTTCTTTTCCATGGCAACGAAAAAAAAAAACTTTTCTTGTTCAATCCAGAAAACTATGAATAGTATATTTTCGATCCAACGCGATCAAGTATTTCAAGAAAATTACTCCCTTGATTGTATTTTTATTTTTAACATTTTTATAGCATTTGAAATTTTTATTAAGGTCATAACTCATTTTTTTAAATAGCATTTCATGTGTTTTTTTGAGTACGCTGATACCGAATACGTTATATTTTCTTTGAAAGTCATTTAATATTAAAACTTCAATGAAACAAGCTGTGTTTTAAATTACTTTCAAAGAAATTATGAAGTATTCGGTATCAGCGTACGTAGAAAAAAATGTTCTGCTGAACTAAGTTAAAAAATATATACATGAATCTCTTTCTACAAATATTTATCTTGATTTTCTGTTTTAAAATTTTAGATGTGTGCTAACTTGACGTTAGTTACGCGACAAATCAGGCGGGAATTGAATGACATTTGCCGTCTACAGCCTAAGTCGGTGAATTAATGTGACAGACATCGCGCTGTCGTAGTTTTGACCTTAAAATGATAAATCATAAAAATTAGTGAAAACAACTATAGTCCAGTCTCATAAGCTGTCGCGCAAAAAACGGCCAATGCGGACACAATTAGCGTGTAATCGCATGTTTTAAAGCTTGTAGCAAGATGGCTAGATTGCAATTGAGTTCCATATCGGCCCTAATTAGAGCCTCATCGGCTAAAATATACCTCGCAAACTCCACCGCATCGTAAAGTTTATTGTGTGAGGTAATATTGGGTGCAAATAAAAGTAAACACCTCTTAAGGAAATTTTCCTTAATTTTTAAATAGTTTTGTAAAGCAAGCCGATACTTTTGATTTTTGACAAATATTTGTCACATTAGTTCACCGTCCAGCATTAGCAAATCAAAGCCGAACACAATAGCGGTTAAAGTCGTTTACTTTTTTATGCATCCGAAACAGCCACTTCCATTTTCAAAAATTTTAGTTATTAATTTTGACAGTGTTTGTCACATATTTGTCAACTAATAGAATCTCATAAAACGGTACGAATACCAACAGCTAATTCAGCAGTAATACTAGCAATTACTCGATGGCTGATTCCATCTTGCATTCGAGTTTGAATTATCGCGTTCTGATTTACATTTAACTAGAACATTTTTATTTGATTTGCAAAATGATATTAACGTAAAAATGACAAAGTTCACTTTAAAGAACACTTGAACCAATTATTTTGAGCGTAGTCGGTTTTCATGGTTACAATGGTACGTCAATCAAAACAGAATTCATTATTCAGAATTGTTATAAAGCAATTCCTGCAGAATTCTTGATTTTTTGTGAAAGATTTCGGTTAAAAGAGGGTATATTATTAACAAATTATTATTTATTGATTGTAATTTATCGTTTAGCAATGAAATTTTCGTATTATAATATGTTTTACTTCTTTTATTTCCCACTGTCGCGTAAGTGACAAATCTGTGTAACGGGAAATTTTTCGATATATTTTATTACTAAATTCCAAATCTATGTATCATTAACCTAGTATTTTGTACTCCGTACAATATGATTAGTTTTTAAGCAATTCCATAATTTCAGGAAAAATGGCAGTTTTTAAAAACGTTCTTTAACTGAGGTTGCACTGCGGTCGCATAAGTGACAGTGAATTAAAAAATTAATAGTTACTAGAATTTTGTAAAATTTTTCATAAAATAAACGTTACTTTAATAAATCTTCACTATTAAACGTTTCTTTAGCGTGTTCAAACAAAGACAATCGTAAAAGAATTAAAATATATTGAATGATAAATCTCAGAAAGCACACTACGATTGTCGCATAAGTGACGTTGGAATTGCCTCACACACGGTACTAGTTCTGTCTTGAGAAAACTTTCACAAAAATAATGAGTATAAAAAGTCTGTCGTTCACGCGTTACGCTAAAACTGTTATTCACCAGAAGGCATTTCATTCTTCAGGCACGAAAAATGAAATTGTTTTGTACCTCTAAGACTAAAAATATTAGGAACTTCTGTAATAAATTTATGAGAGAACTACATTACGCATTAAGGTCAAAATAATGATCACACTGCTAAATATTTTGGGCAGCGAACTACAGACTCAAGTTACTAAAAATACCACTAAAATTCTTGAAAGAAAACATCGAGCAAGATGTATGAAGAGAAATTAATAGATGACCTGGAGAACCGTGCAGAACAAGCTTAATAAATAAGTGTGTGAAGATTGCATTGGACGGATCCCATGGCAAGATTGTATGACAACATTAAAAAAAGCGAATCTTTGAAAAGTAATATTCAAAAACAGTTCATATTGAACTTCCTCAGTTTTTGCTGCTGCTGCTTCTCGTTGGTCATCTCGATGAGCAACAGCAGCAGCTGTAGCAGTAATGCCTCTGAGGAAGTTCTTCTGCATGAAGAATGCATTTTGGTTTAATAAAAAATCACAAATCTTTTTAATGTGGACTATATTTGAATAGAACGGAGTCGACGAGTGTTTAAAAAAATAGCGCCGAGAATTTACAAGTCTGCGATTTAAAAAATGGAAATGCAAAGCCACCTCTTCTTACAAGATCTTAAAATGTTTTTAAACATACTGCTATGTATTGGCCTGGTTGGCAGCTCTTTTTGTTGTTGTTATTGTAACTCAGGATTCCATTTTTCAAATTGATTGATTTAATAATTTGTTTAAGTGCTGAAGGCATAATTTTATTCTATAAAAATAAGGAGTGATGGCTTGCGCCAAGCCACCGCTTGCTACTATGAGTAGATTTTTTTTATTTAACTTTGTTTTATTCAGTACGTTGTTGTCCTGGCTGTAAATCCGATTGTTTGTGCCAAAAAAAAATCACTTTCAACTTAATACATCTATTACAATAGATCTCAATATTAAAATTAGATAATATTTTCCAATTTCAAGACTTTTCCCCTTCGGGATCTATTCGATCTGCCGAAATTTACCGCGTCCTCTTCTTTTAAAGCGCCTCAGTTCTACCACAAGGTCTTCCCCACTCTTGTTGGCCCAGCTGAGTCGCGTCCCGGTATAGCTAGCGATATTTTTGAACTGTAAATTAGAGTGTCTAAACTGTATAAACAAATATAAATTTCAGTTGATACTAGTTCGTCACAATTTCTAACGTCATGTTGGTTTTACAAAAATTTAGAAAATTATCAATATATGAACACGTAAGACGTAAGTACAAATTTTAATTACTTTAAAATTCAATCTGTTTGCCATAAAATTTTTCTAATGTTGAAATAAATTCATTCGACCGAAACATTGTTAAAAGAATTTCTAACCTCACTCAATTTTGTTTAACTAGTTTACCCATAATTTCGAAATTAACTGTTACACCTTTTTATTACAAATAAATCAAAATATAATTTCTAAACCTAAGCAAAAGTCTAAAATTGTTCCAACTAAAAATTGTCTTTCTCTGCCGTAAGTGTTATGCCCAAATATCGAGCCGTCAAGGGGTGCTTGGGCTTTTTGTGAAATCAACAATCAAGGATAGGTTGTGAACTCTAACCACCTAGCTTCCATTTTCTTCTCTTCCGCCCATTGTAACTCATCCTCAGGTACGTGCACTTGAATCTCAGTCTCCCTTTAACGTACAAAGTCAAATTACTTTCTGTTCCGAAATTGTCAATTAATATTTGCTACACATTTTTCCACATCCGGAACCAAAATTCATCCCGCACTTACACCAGTTCAGCATACAAGTCTCTTTTGAGAGTTTTTGATAACCGATCCTCAGGAACTGCGGCCCATCACATTCATTTCGAGTCAAAAAGTTTATTAAACAAATTCAACGTAACATTGCTCTCCTCTTCAACTTAAATCCATTCCGGGCTTCCTCTTGTTGAACTAAATATCACAGCAATATGTTTGCGTAACGAGATTAATCACAAGCACAAATTTCTGGAACGCGTTGATATAATACTCAGAAATGAATGAAATAATTGAAAAATAAGAACGAATCTGGTGTTTTCCTATTCATATTATTTTGGCAGGCACTTTAATTCCACCAGTATTTCTTAATGTGGGTGTATAGAGAGTGGTTCACACTCTTTTGGAATAAGGGCACTATTAAGCGGTCTTCATTTCTCGGTGTCCACGCTGTATACCGTTTTAGATAAATTTCATATGACATTTTCCAATTTGAGTGTAAGGGAGGCACTCGGTGTCCACGCTGTGTACCGCTGTGTAACTCAAACCAAGTTTGAGTTTAAAGGATGCAGAAGCGCTCAGCACTAAGAAATTTTTATAAAAATCGATATAAAAATCCCATTTGTCGTATACTTTTTGAAAGACCGGATATCGGAGACGTATAAATGGATAGCTTTGAACTTCCATTTGTAATGTGGACGCTTATAACTGGTAAAGCGTATGTTGAAAATCTATCTCTAAGTGGTATGGTGGATCAAATAAATCTTAAGGATTTTCGTTTATTTTATTTTCAAATTACTAAAATGAAAATTCGACGTACGATTTACGGTCGCAGACGTCTAGACTTTTGATACACATGTTAGTTTCAAATACGTGCAACATACAAGTGTATAATAGTTGCAAGTGATGTATTACTATACCTGTTGTAAGACTATTGTAATTTCACTTCTACAACTGAGCTATGCACTGCAATCACCGCTCAAGCACAATCATGACATTGTTTAGCAGAAGTTATGATCGACGTCGTATTGATCGGAAATTGCTTTGTGATGTACAAGTTCATATAGTCTCAAACATGCATTATATTGAAACATTCAAAGTGAAACGCATGTTCGCTTTTAACGATTACATTTTAAAAAGTACAGATTTTTTATGAGCGTTTCAAAATTGATGCATGTAGTGCATTGTTGTAACACAAAGACAGGAGAAAGGACGAGATGATTTATAAATCTGTTTACAATGAAAGTCAAAGTTTAAACGAGGAAAGCCCATTAATTTGAGCTGTATGTGCACGTATCCGTGTGAGCAGCACGAAGCTTTTGAATGCGCTTGGAAAAACAATAATTTACATATTTAATTACACATAGTTAACACCACATGGGAGTGTTTACGGCACATTAAAATGCAACATTGTTATTAAAGTTAATGCCGACAATGAAATGCGGAATTTGTTAGATGTCGCAATCAAGATTCGGTATTAAAGCATTAAGGATAGCGTTAAATGCAGCGATGTTTCTCATTATGGAAAGAAATAATTTAATTTTATGCGGTCGTAAAATCCACATGAACTTACTGTAAGTAATTTTCAGAACTAAATTATCTGATTTCAACAGAACGAATTTCGTTCTTCTGGAAGATATCGGGCAGTAAAAGAATATAAGTTTGAGCAAATTCCAATTACTCGTACCATTGGAACAGATATGTTCGTAATGACTACAGGGGGAACAATGCGGTACGAAATTATATTTTGTTGGGCCAAGAAAGGAAAAAGTCTACAGAAACTTGAACTATAATTCGATGGAATATGGAATCATTCAACAAGAAAAATAATAAACACATTTACAGTCTGTATTTATTACAAAACTGAAGTTGTACATTTATAGACATTTTAAATACTTTTGATATAATGATTTTAACTTAAGTTTTTTTCGAAATATTCCTTGAGATTTTATTTTCAAATAACGTAGAACGTTAATTTTCTGAACTTCTGAACTTATTTGATAAGTCTGTTGCACACAATTACAGTTAATAAATCTCACAAACCGTGGATAATAGTTTCATTTTGAAAAAATCCTTGAAATTTTTTGATTTCACAACATCTAAAACTAATAATTAATAAAATACAGAAAAGCTTCCCACATTGTAAAATGTGTATAAACTTTTATTCACTTTTCCCTTATGAGGTTTACAGTTACAGCTTTTCGATTTGTGTTTCACAAAGACCTTTCAATCCTGATAAACCTTACTAATTTTAAAACTGAAATCAACACTCTTATTCAACATGCTTTTCTCAACGACACTGACAGTGTTTCAAACTTATACGTTGGTAACTTTGCCACTGACTCCACACGTTTCCATTTTGTTCTTTAGTATAGTTGCCTCGTTGTGGTCATGAAATGATCACGTGAACACCTAAAAACTTGTTTTACAAAAAAATGGAAGGCGAGGAAGAATCCAAACACTTCCTTGCAACGAATTAATCATGTAATTTTAAGGTTGAAATCAAACTAGATTAACTTGCCTTGGGCTCGGAAATGCAGTTAATTAGCCTGGTAATTACCCGAATCTTTTATTCGAATAGTTTTTGTATGGGTTTCCAACGAGTGTATTTCAAGTCAGAAATTCGCTTGTTTGATATTCGTATAATCTAAAGGAAGTTTATAGCTTCTTTTAAATTATTCCGGGCTGGTGCAAGTTAGACTGGGATTATTTTTTGCCCGATGCTTCGAGCGTATTTCGACATTTATTATGCGCTTTCCAATTGCTTTCATAACTTTTGGTATTTAATTTTGGTTCGGCGAGGCTTATATCACATTTCAGCGGATTGGCTTACTCTTCTCGATTTCTTTTTTTCTGTTGGTTCTCTGTTCTTCGCTCTCCGAACTGTGCTGGCAATAGATTCACTTTACATTTGAAAATACCACTTGTGTTCGTGTTTGGTGTCCTGCTTGAGTATTCAGACTGTCTCTAAATTCCGTAATCATGGCTTAACCACAGATTCCTGGGCTCAAAATAAGACGATTTAACTAAATTTATCTATATCCCTAATGGTCTCGTTAAGCCGGTATTCTTTAAAGTTCTTGAAGAGAAAGTTAATTTTTTTTATAACAAAAAAACGCCCAAACTGATTTGAATGAAATTTGGTATGTAATTCCACAAGGAGGTAAGTCACATTTTCAGGTAGTACTAGTTACTTGCAGTTAACCGCTAGTGTGAGACACAGGGTTGCCACAACACGTATCTTGCTATAACTATTGTGAGATTAGGAAGATAACTTTAGTTAATAAATGTTTAGAAAGAAGCAGTCGATGAGAAACTTTTTCGTGTCTTTGTAACTTTTGATATTTCTTACGGTTTAGTCACAAAATAAGAAAATTTAAATTATTAGTGACCTTTTATATATCATTGTTAACTTTGCTATCTGTCACGATTTAGTCAGAACATAAAGAAATATGAAATACTAAAATGTTTCAGAATTTAAAGTAAGCAACCTGTATACAGAAAAACAAATGCCTAATATAGTTTTACTAATTAACGACTTTTTTTCCAAATAAATAAATTAAGCAGTTAAAAGACAGTAAAGTATACCTGTTTTCAATAAAAAATGCTGCAGTCACATACATTTTTTATTTCGTGACTAAAAGTTACAAATACACGAAAAAGTTTGTTATCGAATCCTTCTTCTTAACAGTTTATTGACTAAAGTTATTTTCCTAACCTCAAAAAGTCATAGTAAGATATGTGTTGTGGCAAACATGTTTTTGACGCTAGGGGTTTACTGCCAGTAACTAAAACCATCTGTAAATGTGACTTACCTTCTTGTGGAACCTCATACCAAATTTTATCTGAATTCAATCAATTACGAGAGGGAGAGCGAACGCCGCTTTGTATTTCGACTTCGACGTGATGCCCACCCTGCTAATGGTCGGACTTTTCTTGTTATTTCCTGTACCACTTTGAAAATCGATGCGTTTGATATTAAATACACGGTGCTCGTAATTTTGGGCAGAGTTTATCACCTTTTGCGCGACATCTTTGGTCGGATTTGGTTTAATTGAAACACCAGTCCCTTCAGGACTCCCTGCCATAGTTTTGCCATTTTTATATGTTCTGTTTACCTGTAGATTAAGAGTAGTATTGTCTTTTGGATCCAAACAGGTTTATCTCAATATCAATTGAAGCCTTCCGCCCCCACCCTTTTCTCTTTTTTGAGAAATTCTGAACCTACCGCGCTTTTCTTAGTTTCTTCGCGATTCCAAAAAAAAAAAAAATGATTGGCGCCCATTGCAGCTGCTAGCGACATCGAAGTACTTTGTTACGGTGTAACGTAAGGTAGATACTTCTTCACCAGGCCGCCCACTTTAAACTGCGTCTTATTTGATTCTATATTTCTTTTGTTATTTTACATATCACTCGTTTCCAGTGATGGTAATATAAAATAAATAAAATTTTGGGTAAGTACTCGGATATTTATCCGGTATTTACCCAAATATCGGGCAGATTTGGGAAAAATTTAGGAAATCGCTAAATAATGGTATAATAAGCATTTGAATGAAGAATGGAGATGGAGAGAGTATACGAAAAGTATTTGCCATGCTTTGCTGTGAAACTGGTGGCACAAACGCTGACCGCGTGAATCATAAAACGACTGCGGAGGAAAGGGCGTTGAGAGTAAAATTAATGGCAATAGTGCGTAATGCCATCTCTGTATTAATTTAATATTTCTAGCTTTACACCTGTTTTTCTGGAGTAAAATTTTCAATTTACCCACGGAGTATATTTAAATTGCTGGGTCAAATAAAATGACACCGCTAATAAAACAGGGGAAACCCAGGATGAACGCATCAAATTATATGGTACTTACCCTGACATTTCCCGATAAATGGATATTTACCTGCTGCATCTATTTTTTTGGGTGTATAAAATTAGTATGGGTAAGTGTCGGGTATTTGTCCATTTTTTATGAACCCATCGACACGTCAGCTACCAACACTGCTCGTTGCTTTCAAGAAATCCTCCGTTTATTTTACTAACTTGAAAACGGGTGATTTGTTTCACCTGGTGCCTTAAAGACGATGTAAAAATTTCCTTCATTCTCAAGGAAATAATGTAAGCAAAAAACCTTTGAATTGTAAAATAAATAAAAAAAAATTCTAAACGCATTCGACGTACAATTTTCTAACGCACCTAATTATAGCCACCCAGCAAAATTCTTACTATCACTAAATTTGTCATATGGCTACGACCAAACGTATCTTCTCTGTAATTATCAGACTTAGGCGGGTTTTAGGCGGAAGGTCTCTTTAATATGCTGAAGCGATCATAGTCGGAAAAAATTCGAATCTTTAACGCGTCTGCCCTCTAAAAATAAAACAGTAAACCAGTCGAAGCCCGGAAAGTCTATGCGGTACGAAATAACCACTGGAGTTCTGGTCGACTGGATATAAATACTTGTTTATACAGTGACCGCCAAAAAGTTCGCACCATATGGTAAAAATTTTTATTATTGATTTTTTTAAAAAACTTTTTGCGCCAATAGTTTGTGCATGTTCGATAACCAAATATAAGTAGGACAATGCTGGCGAGCAACTTTTAGGGTTGCTAGAAATAACACTTATTTAAGATACGAAAATTAAAAAATTGTTGTAGTTTGAACATATTACACAAAGTTTTGGTAGGATTCAGTATTTATTTACAAAATGTATGTCTTGATTGCCAGACAAAATTCTCTTGGGTCTAGTATTTCGAAAAAAGAAAGATTTTAGATATTCAGTTTTGCTGAAGATGAGAAGCAGTCAATGGTCATTTGGAATTTAACTCTTACGAGTGGTTAGCTTATTCATTCATATTCATAAAAAATATTTAATAGAATAAATTTTCCTCTTGGGTTTCGAATTATTGCATGCACTAGAAAATTTGAAACAATTTTTCACGTTTGTGGTGCAAGGCTTTTTTACATACGATTTCGTGTTAATTTTTTTGATTTCTTCATAATGCGTTTCTCATAATGCTACCTACCTGTTCAGGTATTTGCAAGTGAACGCCATGACGAACGTTTCGACGTCGCCAGCCAGCTTCAGTGGAATAGGGTGGGTACTCTCAAACTCTTCGCGAGAGGAAAGATAAGGCACCACTTAATTTTTTGGCTATAGGGAACCACGGGGAAAGTTAAGAAAACGCGACTCATCCAAAATATTTAAAACAAAGTAACTTTTACTGTGATTTAAGAGAAACTTCCAAATATACACAAAAAAGACGCAAACACAAAAGTAATCGGTCGCTTAAGGCGATGTAAAAGTGGCGCAGTAAATCGTTTTACGCAATCTTAACTGGACGAACGTTAAAATAAAAGAAAGATCATAAGCACTATTTGTATAAAAAACATTTAATAACAATCTAGACCAACAAAGCGTTTGTAAATTGCAATAAAATCAACGTGAAACTCGCTCACAGGCGGGAGTCCGTAGGGACGAATTGTATCGCGCAAAGACGTGCTTCGATAAACGTGGGATTTATTAAATAGCAAACGAAATCACAAGAATGTCCCACCGAAAAGCGGGCAAAAGCACATTACAAACAAATAAAAGGTTGGTCCGACCTGTTTCTGTAGAATCCGCCCTTCGCGTTGTGTCCAGGTCGCGTCGAGTTATCGGGGTCGGCGAGGTTCAAATTCCTCGATGAGACTTTCAGCAGGGGGGAGGGGGAAAGACCTGCAGAGAGTACTCGATGATACACGGCTCGTACGGTATCAGGGGGAAAATGGCGATTGAAACTTCGCTCGGGTCACACGAACGTTTCCGAAAAAGAAACGTGTACGTTCAGATATAGGGGCCGTTAAAGGTGCAGATAAAGAGGCCAAAAATAAGAAGCCTGAAAGGGAAAGAAATTTACACGATAGGAGCGTTCGAAGCGATTCATTATATACGAAAATTAACTCACCTATTCGCAAAGTTCTACTTCGGGAACAGGCGTGGAAAATGCCGGGGCATTAAATTTCTCGTGAACAGCAGGTTAATCCGGTCTAAGCCGCTTGAATTCACACCACCACTAACTGGGGGCAAAACTCACTTTCCAAACAAGTTCAAAATCCAATCTTAACGCGTGCTGACACTACGAGGGAATTGGCAGGAATAAATCTTCGATTTTGCTCGGAATATCGCGTGAAGAAAAGGGGTACGGGAAAAAGAAGAGGCGAGATATGAACGTCAACCACCGCAGAATCTTATGTCAGCACCAACCAATGGGCTGCAAATATCAGGGGGCAATTCCTGCACCGACATGCCGTGTCAACTTTTCCACGATTGCGACCTATTGCTCTACATCACACCACTCTTAAAAATTCTAAATGAAAAAGCAACTTTGCCGTAAATTAACTTTCAAAACTCACTTTCCTCAAACTAACTTTCACAGGGAAATTCGCTATGCAAAGGAGACAATGAAAGCATACAAACGAAACGCAAAGAGTTACACTCGGGGCGGTTAATCGAAAGAAATTCACTATACAGGGTGTCTCGGGGTCAGGCAGAAATTGAACGGTAACAATAATCCCAATTTATTCTAAAATTGCAAGAATTGCATCAACTTTTCAGTTTGGACCCGTTTAATATCCATACTTATAAAATCTATATTTTTCGTAGTAGCCATGAAATCGTATTTACTGCTTGTACCAATGTCGATTTTCTAAGTACGGATTTAAATAAAAAAGTAGATGCAATTCTTGCAATTTTCGGTCTGATTAGGCTAAGTTAGACTTAGAAGATTTGTGTAATCAAGAAATCAAAAGTAATAACACAAAATTTTATGTAAAGAAAACCTGCACCAGAAACGTGAAAAATCGTTTCAAATTTTCTTGTGCATGCAACAGTTAAAAACCCAATAGCAAATTTTAATGATTGTTTTAAATACTGCTTATGGATATAAATGAACAAGCTATCCATTCGTAAGAGGTAAGTACCAAATGCCCATTTACTTCTTCACATCTTGAGCAAATCTGAGAATATCGAAAATCTTCCATTTTTCGAAATACCAGACCGAAGGAAATTTTGTCTGGCAATCAAAACACACATTTTGTAAATAAGTTCTGAATCATACTAAAATTTTGTCTAATTTGTCCAGGAATTCAATTCAATAAATAAGTGTTATTGTCCACATTGTCCTGCTTATGGTTGTTTATCGAACATGCACAAACTATTGGCGCAAGAAGTTTCTTCAAAATATCAATAAAAAGAAATTTCCCATATGGTGCGGTCACTGTATAACCGAAATATTCCCAAGTGAACACGCGTTCTTTTTAAAAGTTACATTTATTATAATGTTATCGTAATTATTACTATGAAAGGAATTATAAAGCCAATTTTGTTATACACTAGTTTACATCAAACGGTTGCTTCTGATGCAATGAGCGCGAGAGTACCTCGGGCATATAAACCGTTCAGCGATGACGTTGAAATCTACGCCGCTGTTTCGTTGATCTTTATACTGGTTTTTACCAGATATTCTAGGAATGTCCGAGCTTTAGTAATTATTAATTAAACTAAATTTTGTATAATCATTTAGAATATGTACAAATACCATCCTCTCCTCCGTTCCAAAAATGTAAAACGTAAGTCTCAATCAAATAGCAAAAAAGGTTCAATCGGTAGAGATGTGAAAGATTTACTGCGTAATTTCCAGTGATAACTGAATAAATATTGTAATATTATTCACCCCGCGGGAGCCATTCAATATTATCTTAACATGACAGCACTCTCGATGATCCGCTGATATTATAATGACACCCGCACTATGTTTACCCTGACTTGCAAATCGTGCGATAAGAGCTCCGACTAAATACGTACTACGTAAGGTACGATGGGCTTTATGCTCAATATTTGCAAAGGAGAACCGTCATGTGATGAATTACGTTTTAAACCTGATATATCAACACACGAATATATTCCTTGGAGCTTCCGGGTGTGACATGCAGATAAGTACGCGATTAGTTTACGCAGGCGCTCAGGATTTATTATCACCTGTTTCTGAGAAGCTCGCTTGTTCTTCTCAAACGTAATTAAGAGCTCCTTTGAAGAGTCGTACAACTAAATTCCAGACGGACATGTTTATTAGATTATGAGAGTGTAGAAAATCGTGAAACTTCTCTGGCGCTTCCGTTTTCAGCAGACGCCTGAAATAATTCTCGAGGGAATAGACATAGCCAGTAATGAAGGAAAACCGAAGCGGTAATGGAATTCTGGCATTTACACGCAATCAGTACTAAAAGCGAAGAAGTTTCGGTGCAATTTCTGTTACGCGAATCGCTTTTAAAATTCCTTTTAGGCAATAAAACTTCGCGATTACCTTATTTGAGGAGCTAGATTGAAATAATTTACATCGTTACAAGATTGCAGAAATTTGTTTCGAGAAATGGGATTCTACGTGAACAAGTTACTTTAGAGGATTAATTCAGTACAACTGGGCAAATATTTAGACACTCTACTATCAACACGGCTTACAATTTGATGATAATGTATAATTCAGTCTATTACTTCTAAATAAACCAACACTAATGTACTGGTCAGAAATTACGAATATAAAAAAGACGAAAAATTAAGAACGGCGGAAAGAGAGATTCTAGAGTGGGTTCAATACAAATAACAGAAGTATAGTAAGAACTAACCAAGATATATGACAAGAAGTACAGGAAAATTAAGCTGCGCAGAATAAATTGGCCTGAACATGAAATGACAGAGGGCCAATAGGAGACATTATAATTTATAACGAAATATGTATCAGGGTGCCAGTTAATGTTCGTTCTGCATGTGGGTTATGTGGGTTATACGTGGGCTGCTGGAAAATTTTCTGGAATCTAGTAGATCTAGAATTGTTAGCGTTTATCAACTGTCATATTTGAAAAATTTGACGTTTTTCTTCTATAATTCTATTGACAGTTCCTATCCAAGTGAACTAGTTTTGTTTGTACAGCATTTGAGAAAAAGTAATTTTGTGTAAACATGGAAATCTCGCGTGAACATTTTCGTGCCATGATTTTTTACGATTTAAAATGTGGTCTAACGCCGAAACAATGCCTCGATCGGCTTCATTTAGCTTTTGGAGATGAAGCACCACCAAAGAGTAGTGTTTATGATTGGTTTGCCGAATTCCAGCGTGGACGTACCTCTCTCAGGGACGAATTTCGTGAAGGTCGTCCATCAACATCTGTTGTTGTCACTAATGTAGATGCTGTGCGTGAAATGCTTGAGCGAGGTCGACATGTGACATACCGTGAGATTCAAGCATCCTTACGCATTGATATGAAAGCAATACACGAGATTTTGCATGATCATTTGAACGTACGAAAGCTATGCAGTCGTTGGATCCCACACAATTTAACAGAAGCGCAAAAGCAGGGTCGTGTCAAATGGTGCGAAGAAATGCTCAAGAAATTCAATGGAGGTCGTTCAAATTTAGTTTATAACATCGTTACTGATGACGAAACGTGGATCTATTCGTACGAGCCAGAAAGTAAAACAAAAATCTACCGTTTGGGTATTTCAAAATGAACCAAAACCAACAAAAGTTTTCCGTTCACGCAGTGCTGCGAAGCAAATGATTGTTTGTTCCTTTGGTTTAACTGGACATGTAGCAACCGTGGCTTTAGAGGATCGAAAAACCGTGAATGCTGATTGGTATACTACAATTTGTTTGCCGGAAGTCATCGATCAAATAAGAAGAAACAATCCAAATCCACGAATTATTCTCCATCATGACAACGCCAGCTCTCACTCATCCCGTCAAACAGTTGATTTTTTGTCCAACAAAAATGTTGAATTAATGACTCATTGTCCATATGCATCTGATTTTTCACCTAGTGATTTCTTCTTGTTCCCAAATATCAAAAATAAAATGCGTGGTGAGCGATTTTCGTCGGCTGAAGCAGCGGTTGAAACGTTCCGGACACTGGTTTCTGAGGTACCATCTTTAGAGTGGAAAACGTGCTTTAGAAATTGGTTCGAGCGTATGCAAAAGTGTATTGACGTCAAAAGCGAATACTTCGAAAAACAATGATACCGTTTACCAAATTTCATATCCGTTTTTCATACCGTTTCCAGAAACTTTTCCAGCAGCCCACGTATGGACCGAATTGTCCTTATGACGACGTTTCATTTGACACGATGGTTTTATCTTTACGGGAACGGTTTCATCCCTTGTATGGTAGGCCCACCGTATTGGATTTTAAGATGGCACCTATCGAGTTCGACGTGACACTCGTGGCGGAATCGTTTCGAAGCACGCAACCCCCTCCCTGACCTTTGCGATTCCCCGAAAAAAAATCGTTTCACTGCCGACCGCCCGAACCACGGCGTCGATCGCGTGACTTTATAAAATCGCCGCTGCCTCGTTGGAAGGCCCAGCTTCAAAGTGGCACCCTTAACGTGCGGGGTGAGATTCCCCCCGACCCCCAGACACCCGAATTTTCCAGATTTTCCCTTCAAATTTCGAAAAAGCGAATTTGTTTCTGTTTCTGCGTTGATTCCCAATGCGGGGCGACTTCATTGCCCTCCTACGGAGGTTGGGAGAGGAGTACCGTCAAAGCAAGTGAACATTGAAACTGTACAGGATACGTGTATTCAATATGTTTAATTTCCCTTATTGCTACACGTTTTACATTAAAATCAGATATATAAAAAAGAAAATATTATGCTTTCGTTATCCAAGTTTTTAGATTTACTCATAGTAATACCGTCTGCAGCTTTTATCTCTTTTATAAGTAGTACCTCAGACATAACCCATTGTTCTTTTTATTTATTGGCACAGTTTTAAGCGAGCTGCTATACTTACTGAAAGCAAGTTAAGAAAGTTTACAACTTAAAATTAATGGTTATTCTAGAACAAAACTTGAAACCTCGGAATGTTTATTAACAGAGTTCTCGCCCTTCTACCTTTTACTAGTTTTGCAACTACTTCAAATAAATATAAATGTGTTTTCTTTAAAAATTACATACTGGCTTTCTTTGTTGGCCAATATCATAGTGATATGACGGAAGTTGAAGAATAAACAAGTTTCAAAAAGCAAATAATGAAAAATGTATGATGCAGGAATTCAACATTTTAAAACGCGGACAACTTTAGCAGGAAATTTTCATCGCACTTCTGCAAACTGTAATAAAGAAACAAGAGTTTACGTCATTTTATATTCAGGGTTACTTTTGAAGTAGATTACAATTTTAACAGTTGCATACTGAAAATTCAAAATTCCTTAAGATTAATTATTATTAAGTGTCCCCGACTTCCAAAACTTAAAAATTATTCAAGTATTTCTAAAATTTTATAAAAAAAGTTCGATAATTAAAGAAAGTTGTTCTCGTGATTTGTATCCTACAAATCCATTATTAATATAAATGATATTCATTCTTTTATCTAAATTAGCGAGGAGCTTCAAAAGTTGTCGAGTGCAAAGTAAAAATATGATAAAAAGTGTCAACGTGCATTAGAAAAGTTCGGAGCTGTAATTGCAACTCAGGTCTTATTTTAACTTTGAAAAATAGCTCGACATTATCTAACTCCGCATTACCACGCTCGACGTAAACTGGACACATTTCTAATAAATTTAAATCACCAGGATTTAAAGTTTTTCCTTGCGGTGGCGTACATCACATGAGCTACGTGCCTTCATAAGGCAAAAATGACGTTCCTGAAATGGATTTTAGGAAATAATGGAATGCAGTCGGTCTTCATTAAGCTGAAATATGGAACCGTGAAGCCGGGCAAAGATGTGACAAACGACCGGAAACGAACCGGAAGCCGCACGATTCTATCGCATTATCTCGGCTGCGACGAATAATATTGAAGATTAAAATCACTTTGTTGGGGGATTGGGGCGAAGTTTAGTAAAACTAATTTCTGATGTTCTGCCGAGTGACATAAATACTCTTGGCGATTTTTTAATATCGTCTTATGTGCATTTCCATCTTGCAACATCCCGCCTTCTGCCGACACGTTTTTTGTTTAATATCATGTCTTCAAAGGCGTGATGTCTGGTGATGACATGTCAAGGACTTTATTATGAATTAGGTTCTCTTGATAAACGAGGAAGTGTGGAGGATCTCCGCGTATGCAGAAAAATAAAGATTTGAATATACGTGCAGCTTTCATGTGTGAAATAATTTGAAAAATAGAATTTAGAGGAAATTTGAACCACAAAACTATTGCAAATATACTCGTACGAATTTTAAGAAACAGAATTTTATAATGTATAATAGTATGCCAAAATTCTGTACAGAAAGCTTATTATTTCGAATTACAAGTGCAGTATTGCAATAGCTTAAATAAATTTTCCATTTATATTCAGAAAAGATATGTCGCGTGGCACAATACCTATGTATGTATATTGAAACCTCAACTTAAAACAGCATGAGTCTTGGACTCGGTGCTCATATTTGAAGGAAAAACAGTTAGTTTTTTGAGAAACCTATTAAAAAAAGTTGTGTTTCATTTCAAAATCCTCGTATAAAAAGTTATTTTGTCCTAGAGAACACATTTCTTTGGCATTCCATTAGAGAACACATTTCTTTAGCATTCCATGCCTTAAACATTCGGAACGTGGATTTTGTCTGTCTCCTTGACCACGAACGACAGAAACAGCTGACTCGTTCTTATTAAGAAAAAAAAAAAAAAACGACAAACCATAGATGTTTGACAATTAATTTAAATTAATTTTTCAATTTAATACCGCGATTAGTTACTTGGAAATGAGGCTACCAACGAAATAACTCCTTTTAATTCTACTACCTTAAATTTTTAAAATGTTTAATTGGCATGGGCTGTAACTTTTTATTTTAGTTGACAGCTTTGAATGTGTGACATTTATAGTTTATTTTTTCTTGATAGGCATCTTACAACTCGTTACTTAACCTTACAGGCGGTAAAAAAATTGTTGAAAATGTTGACCACAATCGTTATTAACTAGTTTTTGTTTTAATAAAATTTAAAAAAAAAACAGAGAGAAATAAATAGGAATAATAGAACAAAGTAATAGAATACGTAAATACGAGAATACGACAATGACCTTCAACGAAAAATTTGCCTGTGTAGATTTTTAGATGGACTGACCAAGAGGAGAGCCGCATTCTTTTACAATTTTACCGCCTATCAAAAAAAAAAAACGTAAATTATAATTACATTTAGGTCCGGTTTATTTTATCACAAAATAATTTTAACCTTTATTTCATTGCCGCAGTATCAATTATAAAAATAATTTTTGCAATGGAAATAAGCTAACAATGAAGCTTGTGATGAAAGAAACGGGCCTTAATTTAAGTCTAATTATCTGACAATCTAATGAATTAAATTAGAAATTCTGATGTCTTTTCAGAATTGTCAACAATCTTCGTAAAATCATGGCTTACTCCAAACAAAAATTTGAAGAAAACTGCAGATTTATTTCTTATTAAGGAAAAAAAGTATAAAATCAGATCAGATTGCGTTTATTTAAAAAATGTTTATAATAGTAGTATGGTAATGTTCCCGTCAGAAGAAGTATTTACTTAATTATTTTATTGAAAAAATGCTTTATTAAAAACTGTACTCCATAACATTCGTCCATAATATATGTACAGTGATGTACTAAGTTGCTTGTGTTTTTGTCGGATCATTTCCCTAAATGCAAGATAGTGAATTTTTAAATGCTGGTTTCGCTGCGGAACACAATTGCGAGACCGAGGCACATTGGTAATACTGTCATACACAGTTGGTCCGTAGTTTAGTATGACGTCTTTTTAGCATCTTTTGGACCACTCCATTCTTGAAGAGCTGCTGGAGTGACAGCTGAAGAAAAGAAGTGCAAACTTGTCACTTAGTTTAACAGATTAACAGTACTCAATGTCATTTTGTGTGGTAGCAGTTGACTAAATGCTTGGAAATGACATTTTCAAATATAATTAAGTCGTACGTCAAATCTGCAAGCACAGTTACAGTTTTAAATCTTCTTATTATTTTAGGAATCCCTGCATAGTAAAATTTACCGAAGTCGACTCTTTCTCCCATCGACGGGTTATTTTATTACGCCGGAAAAGGGTGTGTCGCTGCGCTCTTACCGAGAGAAACGTGTTTTTTGTGATCGCCTCGGGCGGGGAATGCAGCTAATTAAATTGATAATTGCCCGGAGTATTACTCGTTCAGTTTTTTTTCGTATAGATTTCCTACACATGTATTTCGAGTCAGAAATATGCTCGTTTTCTGACCGTGTTGCGCTTTGCAATTGCTTTCATAATCTTTGGTGTTAAATTTTGAATCGACGAGGTTTATGTCACATTTCACCGAATTGGCTTACTCTTCTCAAATCTCTTTTTCTTGTTACTTCTCTGTTCGTCGCTGTCCGAATTGTGCTGGCAATAGATTGCTAATTACCCGCAGAGGTAGGTAACTCTTCTTCACCAGATCGCTCACTTTAAACTGCATCTTATTTGCTTCTTTATTTCTTTCGTTGTTTTGCATATCACTCGTTGCCAGTGGTGGCAATATACCCGGTAAATAAAATTTTGGATAAGTACTTGGTAGGGGTCCCCGCCGTAGTTTGGCGATAATTACGTAATGTTTACCTGCAGATTAAGTGTGGTATTGTTTTTGGGATCGGAACAGGTTTTTCCTTAATTTGAGGCCTTCCGCCTCCTGTCTTTTTTGTGCGTCGTTCGGACACGAACTGAGATCTTTCGCGTTCTCTTTGCGCTTCACTTTGACAATTATTGGTTGTGTAACCCTATTTATTTTTTGAATAAACTTGTTTGAGAAACTTCGGATGTAACCGTGTTTTTCTTAGTTTTTCCCGCGATCTGAAAAGAATTGAATGACGCTCTTTTGGCTTAATTATCACGTTGGTTTGGTGAGAATCCCGACCCGTCCCATTGCAGCCGCTGACGACACCGAAGTCGTTCGTGACATGTAAACCTTTGCTAATTACCTGCACAGGTTGATAGTAAATCCTTTAAATTAAAAGGAAACCTTAGCTCTTGTTGAGACTAACATCATACGAAAAATACCTTACATTAGCAAATCTTGAGAAAGATGCTAGTACCGGTTAGTGGAAGTACATTTGCGCTCAAATTACGAGGGCGTACTAAAAAATAGACATTTTCGACCGCGTACCTTTTGGTTGTGGCTACTATCCGCTGTAAATTTGGTAATTTCTGGAATGTCATATTCTCTCTAAGGGACGCGCGCTTTGAAGAAAAACCGAACAAGAGCCACAACTTGCGACGGACACATAATATCTCTATTTCACTCACTCTCCGACATAAGTTTATTGACATTTTTTAACGAGCCTTTCACTCATAATGTTAATCTTAACATCCTCCGGTATTACATTTCACTCCAGTAGTTTCATTTATAAACCTTGGACTTTTGTGAGAAAATAATTTCAGGTAACTTCGAATCTATTTTTTGTTACACACAAGTTCTAGACGCAGTTCTTTTACTGTTTTAATAGGTATTTTTTGAACAGCAAATAAAAAATTTGATTCTCAAAATCGCTGCAAAATTTTACAAAAAAAGAGCTTTGTGTATCAAACAATACAAATGCATATATTTTTTTCTGTAAGCTTCTGTAACATCCGAGTAAAGAATTTTGCAACACTAATTTCTTATATAAAAGAAAACGTTAGACGAAATATGGATAATAATTTACTGATAATTTTCCAAAATATTTGAATCGGTTATTTCAGAAACAACATAAATGCAATGCTTTTCAAATGGCACTTGTGTTGTTTCTGATATAACTGATCGATTTACACATATCGTAAAACATAAGCCTGTCATTCTAGATCTATATTATTTGTGGTTAACAGTGTTACAGCATCTGTTTGGAACAGCAGAATAGTGTGCATGCGTAAAAGTTATAAATCTAGCTCTGGAAGTGTGTACTGTGTGCTATGCGATTTATGATTGAATATAATGTTTCCCATGCATGAATTTAATGAACCATTTGAAATATGCTTACTATAAAGATTCAAAGATCTTTATTGGAATCATCCGTGTAGTAGGAATTAAAAAAAAAAAAACAATTTAATCGCTACGAAGAACCAAAAAATGAATAATCAAACACAGACATATTAAAGGTATTTGATGATAAAAAAATCGACAATTCAAGAAGTTATATCGAGGAAAATGTGTTATTACTTAGACACAGTGGAAAGTTATTACTAATAAATAATAGCAGAGGATAACTTAGCCAATATTATAACCAACAATTTGTGTATTATTTTTAATATTTCTGATTTATTTATTAGTTTTCATAAAATTTTGTATTCTAAGTGTAAATTTCTCCTTGTAAATGTGTAAATAGTTATATCATTATATAATTCTAATACATGCGGCATATGTAAACAAAAAGTTCAGATGATAGATGTGTATTTAAATATTATTTGTCGGTTTTTAAAATGAAATTGAAATTACAGTCAGAAATTAATTTAAAAAACCTCAGTTTTTTAAATTTTCATAGCACACTATTCAGGAATAATACTGAAAAAAATGATGTGTTAAAGAGAAAATCATGAATAGAAAGAGAAAGGTAAGAGATGAGTATAGGGAATGCTAATACAGTTCGAAAGAACGTTTAATTCTGATTCTTATGCTATAAAAATATACTGGGTGTTCTATTTAAAAAACATGACTTTTCGACAGTTGAAATCAGTTCGAATAGAAGTTACTTTTCAACCAGCCCGTAAACGATTTTGTGTAAAATTAAGTATGACCTGAAAGCTTATGAGCATGGCCTATTACAGGCCGAAAATTGAAGTGATGGCTTTTGTTACACAAAGATGACAGCATCATAAACAAGGTACTGTAACTTTGAACTTTCTTTAAAAAATGGAAATATCTCTAAAACGGCTAATTTTTCTTGTATTACATATTACACAAAATATTTTTAGAATTTCATGAAGATTTCAGAAATGCAATAAAAAATGGGGTATTCTATTTAAAATAAGAAAGTTGACAGCAACTTCCGGTACAAGGGGAAGTGTCCGAAAGTTGGAAATATTATACTTTTAAAATTCAGAGAGGAAGTCCGTAAACTTTTAATGAATGGGTTGCCTGAATCTCCCTGTATACTCGTGGACAAAAATATCGCATGTTTTTAATTGTGTTAATAAATCCAGCAAAATATTTTTTTTTCTGCTTGAAATAAAACTTTTATGCAAAATTACTATTTTAGGAGGCTGTGACAAACATTTGATTTGTTTATGTTTTAACATTTATCATGATTGACTTATATTGTAAAAACAGTGGAAACAGCGCGTTTCTTCGATAAACATTATAAACGATATTTTTGATAAAATTTGATTTTCCTATCTATTCTTTATAGCTTCATGTGTAATTAAAAGCCTTTTGTAAAAAGATGCCGCGAAATAATCACAGCAGCGAACCACATGCCATAAAAATGGTAACTTTACGGAAAGAAGGTTACAGAGAGAAAAACATTGCCAGAATTGTTCAATTAAATCGATATACACTTTCGCGAATTATCAAACGAAACTAAGAAACAGAAAATCATAAAAGAAGAACAAAGCAAGAACGGAGAGGGTGCACCAGTGCTGCTGATGTTCGCTTTGTACAACTTCAGTCTTTAAGAAGTCGTGAATTTGCAACCTCTCGATAAAAATTGGGCTACAAAACGTAAGAAAGGTTCCTGTTAGTTCTAATACGGTAAGAGGGAGATTAAAAGAAGTCTATTTGAATGTCAGAGTACCTTCGGTAGTGCTTTGTCTCTTCCAACAACACAAAAAGCATTTAGCAAGCAATTAGAATTTGCTAGAGTTCATACTAATTGATCCTTGGAGGAATGGAAGCATGTTTATTTTACTGACAAGGTGAGGATTCAACTTTGGAAGCCTGACGGATGAAATGAGGTGTACAGAAAAGTCAGAAAGTGTCTTAATTTGGTTAATAATGTCAGCTGTAGAGGTGGTGAAATAAACTTTTGGGGTGGTTTAAGCTGGGAGGCATGTACAGAGTTTGTGGAGGTTAGCGGAGGAATGATAGCTCAAAGGTACATTGAAAACATCTTAGAAGAGTATGTTGTGTCCTATGTTGAAGTTATGGGGTTTGAGAAATTGGTGCTAATGCACGGTAAGCTACATAAGCTACATAGTAGCTACAGTAATACAGTAACTCGATGAGGTTAATACCAGAACATTAGAACAGCCTTCATACAGTCCCGATTTTAACCCGATCGAGCATTTATGGGACTTGATGAAAAAAAAAGATTAGACCCAGAACTCCGATTCTTACGACCAGAAATGAACTTAGAACTGCTGCAAAAGAAAAATTGAAATCGTTTCTCCAAGAAAGAATCCAAAACCTTCCTTTCAGCCTATCCAAAAGAATGAGAGCAGCCATTCAAGCTCGAGGAGGAAACACGTGCTACAAAAATTCATTTGTTTTCGTATAGACACGTTTCTTTTAAACTGCTTAGTTTTTAATCATGTGTTATTATTCTTCTAAAGTTCATTGTTCAATAAATTGCGTTGTGGATTTTATTTACCAAGATTTATTTGCAATTTCCTTGACAGACAGATTAATTTAACTTTGAAACCAACGATTCAGCACAGTTGTATCCTTATTACTTCTTAAACAGAAGAATAAATAAACAACTTGAAAATATGCAATATTTTTGTCCGTGAGTGTAGTTCTCTGAGATGTGTTTGGTACTTATGGTAAATTTCATTCGTGTTTACTATTGTTTATGTAAGAAATATGACATACCATGTTAACTTCCAAACTTTAAAATTTCTCAACGTTCTTATAAACTACGTTTCAAAATATATACTTTAATTAATAAGAGGATATATTAAAATTTATCTTGAGCTGTCTCCTGATATCCTAATGTTGCTTCCTGTCTGTTCTCTTAATTTCTCCATACCTCATTTCCCAGCTTGTAATATTTTCTTTTGTTTAACCCTGTGTACCCCATTCTCAGGTCCATACGTTAAAATTTATTCGTAGAATATCAGTGGTTTTGGGTGTTTCTTTCTTGTTCAAAGAGCTTTTGTGTATCGTATTGTTGCTGCTTTGATTCTGTTTCCCATTTCATTTCCTTGTATATCGTTACTATTCAGGATTACCTCCGAATGCTTAATACTTCCGTTGATTCAAGTCTGTCTTTCCAATTTTTATTGTTACCTTGATCCAGATTTGTGGTGGTGGATTTAACCGCACTTGTATATTTCTTTCTAACTCTTATTACTTATTTAACTCAGCGTTTCCCCGCTGGGGGCGCATAAGTCTTCAAATGCGGGCGCAGCAAAATAAATTGAACATAAATTGCAGCTAATTTATCATAATATCTTTTACAAAAGATTGCATATACATAATACTCTCTTAAATATTTGATATAAATGAAAATTTCAAATATTATTTCAAAATTTAATTTGAAGTTTAAATTCGAAATTCGATGGGCGGTGCACGGCATAGAGGGACATTAGGAGATAAATCATTCCAAAAATAATTTTCATCAATTGTTTAATTTGTTAAAATAACATTTGTAGTCGCATACTTAATATTCCAATTTATTTTAGAAAAATATAATTTAAGCCAATACGAATTTGTTTTCTATGATCTTTAGCCCTCTAAAAATATTTAACGTGCTAAGGTATTAAAAGACACTTTCTAACCTGCTTTTGTTACCTTTAAAATATCATCTGCGTGAATAACTTTGACAAATTTAATAGTTCTTTTTAGAAATACTTTACTTATAATAGATTATAGGAATGGTAAGTCGAAATTTATTTCATTCTCATTTTAAGTATAAGCCTTTACATTGAGTGTTCCTTTTTGCATGCAAATGCCGATAATAACTAAATAATTTTATGTTTACGCAAGAAATAAATGTCTAACAACTGTTTCACTTAAAATTTAGCTGCACCTTCTTGCACCTTTTCTTGTTAACATGTATTTAAGTTACTCAACATTTAGGAAATTTTAATTACATTTCAAATTAAGATGGCCTGGTCATGTTGTACAAACATTTTTGGCAAATATCAAAAGCAGTTTGGCAGTTTGTTTAGTACTTGTGAACTATCATTTCATTGAAATAGTTGTTAAAGAAAACAGCGATTTTCAGTTTTTCTGCAATAATATCGGAACTATTCAGAATTTTCAAATTTTCTCTAGGTCATCCAAGTAAGCGCATAAAACAGCAAAACTTTGCCCTTTTAACCAATTCTCTATCTTCACTAATAAGAAAGTTACCCATGGTAGCCTACATAATCTGAGACACACTGTATACATACATATTATAATACACTTTTTGTAATGTCTTTATAAATTAAGTTTTCTCAGATTGTTTTGTTCATCTTAATATATTATAAACTTAGTTTGTTAGTCAAAAAATGCACACATTAAATTTACATGTATACATCAATTCAATTTATAATAAATTCGTTGTTCAATTCTTGAATTGATTGAAGTTGTAATTTACAAAAAAAAATCTTTTTTTTATAAAAAAAGGTAAATGTTAACATAATTTACCATTCCTATTATTTTTAACTTCCTCAAAGTTATGTAATTTTACTCGTGACCCACCCGTTTGCTTTTAATAAAAGTAATGAATGATTACCGGGTTCAAGTCTCGAACGCGTATTGTGAATCGAACAAGTATCGAGTATTGAACGGGTACGAGTATGTACCAAGTAACGAATACTCAAACAACAAATACTACCAATACCAGTTATCAAAATATCCATACCAATACCGAGTATCGAATGAATACGAGTACCAAGTAACGATTTCTGAAGTAATGAGTAGTACCGATTACTTAAAAGTAACGAAACTTCCCATCACTAGTGAACAGTATAGATTTAACATATAAAACGACGATAAGAAAACCACAGCGTTATAACTTTACAATACAGTTCTTAAAATTGTAGGTAATATGAATACGAAACACGAAATAATTAATAATGCAAACTAATGATAAATCATTTCTAACTTGTTATTTCCTTTGTGCAAGTACTGACATTATTATTGTACGTATTATATTTATAATAGTTTGATCAATGTGTCCTATAGTGGTGGAATTTATTGCCGGTAATTCTTCCTGTCTGTTGACTACAATGCTATGTAATTAAGTCCCATTTATTTCCCTGTTTTAAAAGCAATTTTGCTTTAGCGTAGACGTAAACTTAATACACAAAGCATGCCTATTTCACCTTATCTGACATTCATCTTTCATAAAAAAATAAGAAATAAACTTTGAAAAGCACACCCCCCAATAGGAAAAGAAATTTCTGTAGAAAAAAAATTGAAAATTAGTTTTAATTTATTCATTTCTTTCTAAATTTCTTTAATGCACATGCCTTAAGGTCTGTAATAACTTGTTGAAAACTATGATAAATGTACAGAGTGCACACAAAGAGTAATTATTCTCTGCATTATTCTTGTTTTCTTATACAATGCCTCCTTCTTTTTTTTTTTCGTGTGTATTCCACATACAGATTGACTCAGGTAACTAGGTAGCCGTTGGGGTCTTCATATGTGTTCGGAATGAATTGGAAACATTTTTAGCACTTCAACAAAAATCACAAGAGGAGAAACTAAACTCTATTTTTTATTGATAGGCGGTGATAAATCCGAAGTTATAAGAGAATGTACTATTAGTCATTTATTCGTCTTCTTTTTTTATTTATTAAAACAGTAATTAGTTACGATTGGGGTCAAATTAGAAATTTTTTTGTCGTTTATTAGTTATGTAATAAATTATATCAATCTGTAAAATCCGCCTATCAATAAAAAATAGAATATACATAAATTTAAAAAACGTTTGGAAGCTAGTCCTTTGGTGCTCATGGTAATTACTACTTACATTATCTTTTGTATCATACTGTGCCGAGTGTTTGGAAATTGCTAGTACAAAAAAAAATGGTAGTTGGTGAAGCAAAATTCTTATAAATCCTTTAGTTCTCGAAATAAAAATTACTAAAAATTTGACCAAAATTGTTGTTGCGCCACTGAGTTCAGGTAACAAGCACAACAGTCACAACTCGGTACATTGTTATTACCGAAATGAATGCCGCTTACAAATATAATGACTTGACGGACATGGTGTTATTTTATAGAAAGAAATAAAAAAATAAGAAATAATAATAATAATAAATACTTTATTTTCCAACAGTTGCAAAACTCAGATATAGGAAAACATTAAATATTAAATACTATGCATGGCAGAACGAATTAAAATAAACGATAAAAGTTACACGAGAATACGACCAAACCAAAATAACACTACAAAAAAGCATAGTAAACCTAGAAGGTTTAAAATAAATAAATATAATTAAAAGATAAGTTACTGATTTTTACTAATATTTAAAATGAAATTCAAATTATCTGCATTGATGTCACATAGCCCTGAGATGTTATTAAAATGCTGGCATATTAATGAAATTGGGGAACGGTACAATACATTAGATCTGTTATTTTCACAATAAAAAGTGAGACATAAACGCGAAGATATTCTGGGTACTACAGAGTTAATTCTGCTTAAAAGTCACGGACAGTCAATTTGATCATGAAGTATATTGAAAAAGAATTTAATTGCACCTGAAATTCTTCTAGTATGAAGTAGTTCGAAATGAAATCTAGATAGAAGTAAAGAGTGATCATAACCTCTGATCGGATAAATGCCATCAGCAAGAAAACATAAGAATTTGAGAAAGGTTCTTTGTATAGTTTCAATGTGTTCAATGTGGACATGATATATAGGAAACCAAACCAGGGCAGCATATTCTAAACGAGACCTTATTAAGAAAAAGAATAATATAGAGAGAGTGTTGATGCTGAAGTCCTTACAATTACGATAGATAAAACCATACACCTTGAAACCACTGGCTACAATAGAATTAATATGGTTCGCGAAAGCGAGTGTCGAATCAAAAACCACACCTAGGTCCTTAACGGTATTGGTTGAATTTAGAGTTGTGTTAGCAATAGCGTAGGAGTGACAGATGGCAGTGCGTTTCTTCGTAAATGTTATAGTCTGGCATTTACTATCATTTAAAGATAGTAGATAATGCTGACACCATTCTAATACCGACTTAATACTTTCTTGCAGCAGATTGCAGTCATCAAGAGAGAAAATCGAAGAGTACAATTTCATATCATCAACAAACATTAATTTTTCAAAAAAAATTTTTTTTTTTTTTGTGCAAATTTTTCTAAAAACTTTCATTATGTTTTGACAGCAAGCATGGCCGCCTTGCATGGGGGACTTATTAGGAGCAAATCCCGCTTCAGTTTGTCTATCCTACTGCAATGTCAGGTCAAAAAGCGATAGTAAGATGTCGCTATTTTATCTGTTCATCATTCTTACATCGCATTTGCGAATAAATTGGGCAAGTCGTTTTTGGTCTGCAGTAGGAATGTCGAGCTATGTCTCTGCTGAAGAAGCCCCAAGCAGGGCTGAAACAGCTGTACAGAGGCTGCTCGAGGTTTTCACTGCAATCAAAAACGATTTACACAAAATTTTTCTAAAAACTTTCATTATGCTTTGACAGCAAGCACGGCCGCCTTGCATGGGGGACTTATTAGGAGCAAATCCCGCTTCAGTTTGTGTATCCTACTGCAATGTCAGGTCAAAAAGCGATAGTAAGATGTCGCTATTTTATCTGTTCATTAATTTTTCACATTGAACAACATTAGCAATATCATTAATGTAGATTAAAAATAAAAGGGGTCCTAAGTTGGAACCTTGACCTACTCCTGAAGATGGCTTAATTGGATACGATGCACAGTTACAGTATCTAAGACGTTGTTCGCGATTTAGGAGGTAAGACTTAAACATATCACAAAGAGATGGCGAGAAACCGAATGCAGTTAATTTATCTAAAAGTACGTAGTGATCCATCTGTTGAAACGCTTTTTGGAAATCCAAATAAATCATATCAACCTGTCCTCTATTGTCTATCACTTAAGACACATACTGTGTGAAACAAAGAAGATTGGTTACTGTAGAACGGCCTTGCATAAATCCGTGTTGATATGGTGTAATAGAACTCGCCACTGAAGAATAAATGTGTTTATATAAAACAGACTCAAATATCTTGGAGAAGTTACAAAGAATAGAGATTAGCCTGTAATTGCTTACTATGGAAGGGTCACCTTTTTTTAGAACCGGACAGATATAATTTTTTTTCCAAACTGAGGGAAATATGGAGTGATGAAAATGAAAATGAAGTTACAGTACAGAGGTCTAGAGATAACAGTAGCGCAGTCTTTTAATAGAAAACTGGGAATTTCATCATAACCGGCTGTGAAGGTGTTCTTAGAACATTTTAGAGTGGCTTCAATTTCATCGAGCAAAATATGAGACAACGAACAAGAGTAATCTACTGAATGCTGTGTCTTAGGCAAATTGTTGGAATTGGAAGATATATAAACACAAATGAAATATTCTGCAAATGCGTTAACAATGGCTTCAGGAGAATTAAATTCACGGCCGTTAAGTTTCAGTAAGCCTAGAATTCTGTGTTTTTCTTTTTAGCTTGAACGAAGGACCAAAATTTTGTTGGGTTAACAGCTGTAGAAGCTTCTGTCTCTGCTACAAGATTTTTATATGCAGTTTTAATGAGATTCTTCGCATTGGAGCGGTACTGTTTGAAGAGTTCGTAATAGTAAACAGTTTTATGCTCTTTATAATGTTTAAAGAAAGAAAATTTAATACGTAAACAATTGATAATTTCTTGAGTGTACCAAGGAGGATAATGACGATATTTACGTGGTGAGTCATCATATGTAGGAACAGTTTTACTAAATACTTGGTTTAATGTATCGTAGAAGAGAGTACACGCTGCCTCGACGTTATAAGTTGATTCTGATGATGACCAGTCAGTATTTGCCAGTTTATGGTAAAGTAATGGACGCTTCTTTCAGCGGTTCAAACAAATGGAAATCACAAGGTGACAAGTCAGGACTGTAAGGAGGATATTCCAACAGTTCCCAGTGGGACTGGTTCAATTTCTGTCTCGTAGCGTTTGCGGAATGAGGTCTGGCCTTGTCGTGAAGAAGAATGACATTTTTGACTGATTGTGTGATCGTTTTCCTTCGATATGACAATTTTGCGGCATCCAGAAGGTCTCAATAATATTGTGCGTCGATAAAGGAGAAAATCGACATGAAATGCACCTTGATGATAAAAAAAACAGTCGCCTAGTGTGAGTCTCGACTGGTTTTCGACTTTTTCACGCCCTTCAGACAATTCTTTGTGCCTTGCAAACACACGGGTTCTTGAGAGGGTGTTTTCCGTAAACTGTAACTGTAACCTTCGCAAAATTTCTATTAGATTCACCACCTCCTTACCCAAAAACTTAATAATTATCCGCTGCTTCGCGGAAATAGGCACTGCTTGCTCGCTCATGATCTCTTCATTCCTAAACGAACACGACAGAATTTCACCTGTTACTGTCCCCTCCCTCCTCCTCCTCCCCTGAGCTCATTTGGAAATGATTCGGTTATGTAAACAAGTTTTTATATCCAGTCGACTAGAACTGTAGTGGTTACTGTGAGCCGCATAGATTTCTCGGGCTTCGACTGGTTTATTGTTTTGCTTTTACAGGGCACATGCGTTAAAGATTCGAACTTTTTCCGACTATGATTGCTTTAGCATAGTAGTAGTTTCTCGTATATTTAACGAAACCTTCCGCCTGAAATGCGCCTAGGTCTGATCATATCTAATACACCCCTGTACAAACAAAGGTACCATCATAACTACGTTCGTTTATTGGCCCTATATTTGATGTACATTTTAATATTAACTTTTTTTTTTATTTCTAAATAATACAAATCTGTTAGTTTTATGTTAAGAAGTAAGCCGATATAATCAGAAAGCGCAGAAATGAAGCTTAATCAGCAACGAAAGTTTGTCACGTTCAAATAACAAACGCTTAAATTGCAAACCGTAGCTGTCTCATCATTTCTGCCTCGAATAAATCTCCTTTCGCAACAGAAGATTATAATAAATTGTCCTCGTTAAATGCGCCAGCCTAGAAATTTGGCTAATTTATACCGATAAAGTTTCCACGTCGCGCGTCACGTCAAAACAACGATAATTATAATTTGCGACGGGGGTATTTCCACATGTCGGGGAATAACCTAATTGTCACTTAAGGTGCACTCGGCTCGAGAACAGTGCGCCCGGCGGACGGAAAGAGAGTACTTATCTCACGTATTTAATCTTCACTACTGGAGCACCCGTGAATCCCCCAGGTGCCGGCGTTACTTCGAGTTTGGCGCAGAGGGGGTTTTCATTCGTAATTGTTATATAGTTTCGGTTGACTTGTTCAAGTGCTTTGAAAGGGAGCGTTTTGGGAATAACGTCTGCACTTTCACGTCTTTTACAAGTCCGGAGAATTGTTCTATATAAATATAGTTTCTGTAAAAAAAAGCGGAAGTTCAAAAAATATTAATACCAAATATCAAATAATGATACCTGACAATTCATAATATTCGGGTTTTATTGCCCGTTTTATTTACTGCAATTTGGACAACACCATCCTTATCATCTTTATACAGTATCTACTGTCTAAGACGGCAGGTCCATTATATCAACTGTTCAAAATAAGCAATACAAAATGTGACCATCTTAGTTTCTTAATTTGCCAAGACTAATGTAGGGTAGCTTTAGAATCAGTTCTTTCTAAATTTATTAACTTTCAATAGCACAAGTTAATGCTCCATAATTACAACATCAATCATAATTAACATGAAGAGGAGGCGGTTTGGAAGAATCAATTTCTTGACTCGGTGAATCGGTAATAGTTTCTGTTAATTCCGGTAATATTTCAATTCTATCTCGAAATTGGTCAATGTGTTTCCGTTTCGTAATTCCTTCTACATTCACTTCGGCCGAGTGAGGAACAGTTTGTCGTTCTACTGTTCCTTCTATACAACCTGGTCCGTGTTCGTTTCGTACCCAAACTGGCGATCCCTTCTCGAAATCACGAACCTTCGCTTTTACATCATGATTTACTTTTTGATTGGAGAGTTGTAAATCTGGTTTTAAATTATCTAAAACCGTTTGCGATCGACGATTTAAAAATAATTCTGCAGGTGTTTCTCCTGATGTTATTTGCGGGGTTATTCTATAAGCCATCAAAACTACGCGCAACCTTTGATTTAAAGAACCTCCTCCTTCTGACCCTTACAGGCGATGTTTCAAAGTTTCAATGAAACGTTCCACTAATCCACTTGTTTTTGGATGATGTGGTGTGGTACGATTGTGTCTAAAGCCACGAACTTTACAAAATTCAGCAAACTCTTCTGAAGTAAATTGTAGACCATTGTTACTTACAATCTGGTTCTGTAATCCGAAACGAGAAAACCAATAATTCAAGCAATCAATCAGTTTCATAAAAGTTGATCCATTCATTGTTTTCACTGAGTCTATTTTGAAAGTCAGTCAACACAGCAATCATTTTCTCTTCAGATGGATCAATTTCATCCAATATATCGGTTTTAACAAGCCGATCTAATTCATGTTCAACTCGCTTTTCTAATGCAAACGGGCGGGCTTTGAAACCCTTCGGTTTTGCATCTTCAAGCAGTCGTATAACGACGAATAGCTTCTCCAAAACTTGGAAACAATTGACTGTATTCCTTCATCAATGTTAACATTAATTTCCGATGATATTTGTAATTGCTGATTTACATTTTTTTCCTCACAATTTTCACGCTCAACTGTAATCCGTTTCATCTCAATACCATTAATTCGTATTTCCGGGCCCAATCGTAGCCCAACAGGGGAACATCGCTAAAATTATCAACAACCTTTTCCAGATTTCATTGTTGACCAAATACTTGCACATTAACATTTGTCTCCCCCAGTATTTCAACTTGACCACCACAATACAAAGTTAATGCTTTGGTCGGTTTCAGTATAGGGGAACCAAGTTTCTTCCCTGTTTCTACTCCAGCTATAGACTGCAACGCACCAGTGTCAAAATCCATTTTCAATTTTTGATCATTTATTTGCACATAAACGATGGCTTTCTTTGAAGATGTTTCAATTATCCGAATTGTTTTGCATGATGATTCGCCATCACTTTCGGTATTATCAAATGCACTTTCTTCCACTTGCTCGCCAACACATCTCAACTGTCAATTTTGACGATCATTTCGTTGATAAAAACTCTTTTTTGAATCTGGTTTTGATGGGCATATTCTAGCAAAATGACCTGCTTACACTGATTGCATACCATGTCTAAAGCTGAACAAGTATTTCCACAGTGCCTTCCTAACCACACCCTGGGCAACTGCGACTTGGTGCGAAATATCATCAACCAGATTCAAACACTCAACTTCTGCACATTCAATTTTTTCTGCCAAGGAAACAACTTGAGCGAATGTAATTTCTTTATTATTTTCTTTTCCGCCAGACCATTGTTGACGCACTTCGATTTCGAATCTCTCATGACAAATTCCTGTAGTAAAACGATCGCGTAGTAGAAAATCAAATACTTCACCGGTGTATTGTTAGAAAAAAATTGGACATTTCTTAAGAAAGTTGGCAAAATTGCTTATAGAAAAAAATCTGATAACCCTGCGTATCCATCCAATTCTTATTTACGCTTTCACCGTTTACTGCAGAATTACACCAATACTACCGTGACCTTACGAATAATACATAAAAGTCCAAGTCCTAACATTGAAATACTGCAACGTGACTGAAATGAAATGTCCCCCTAAAGAACATAAATCATGCTAACACTACGTCAATACGCGATTTCTCGCCTATTTGGCATTTCCGAAAATATGTGGCACATTCGTCATTCTATTTAAGGTGCACTTGCGAGAAATGTACGAGTACAGAGTTAATACATCCTACAATAGAAATGCTATTTACGCTCAAATAAGGCAATCAACGCAGCACACACATTTCTGTTGGTGCAGCGTTCACACTTAAATTGAAATTTCTCTGCTAAAAATAGAACTAGTTATTTTTCAAACACATTCTGTAGATTAAATTAAAAACGAGAAAATTTAGGAATACTTGAAAGAAACCACTAATTGATGGAGACTTGAACAACGATATAATCAAAATATTTCTGTCTTTAATTAGTTACACGGTTATAACTAAAGTTTCTTTATGTTAAAGGTTGCATGTTCTTGAGTCTACAGGAAGATATTATCATTATCAATATTCAAACTATTCTGGATAAGAAAATGTAAACTAATGGTAAATTCAACATTTAACTTTACTTACATGATGAAGATGAAAAACCTACGCAATCTCACATGATAGATTTCACTTCACCTTGTGAGATCGACCTGTTGAGCACCAAACCACAAATTTATTAGATACCAATATAAAAATTTTGAAACCCAATTTATTGTGCTGAAGAACAAAACTCCGAAGTAACGAGAGAAAGCGACTAAAAGGTGCTTTGAAACAGAAAACGGCTAAATATGTACGAACTTAAATGCAAAGTTAACAACTACGTGAGCTGCTGGAAAAGTTTCTGGAAACAGTGTGAAAAAACGCATATGAAATTTGGTAAACGGTATCATTGTTTTTCGAAGTATTCGCCTTTGACGTCAATACACTTTTGCATACGCTCGAACCCATTCCTAAAGCACGTTTTCCACTCTAAAGATGGTACCTCAGAAACCAGTGTCCGGAATGTTTCAACCGCTGCTTCTGCCAACGAAAATCGCTCACCACGCATTTTATTTTTTATATTTGGGAACAAAAAGAAATCATTAGGTAATAAATCAGGTGAATGTCGACAATGAGTCATTAATTCAACATTTTTGTTGGACAAAAAATCAACTGTTTGACGGGCTTAGTAAGAGCTGGCATTGTCATGATGGAGAATGATTCGTCGATTTCGATTGTTTCTTCTTATTTGATCGATGACTTCCGGCAAACAAATTGTAGTATACCAATCAGCATTCACGGTTTTTCGATCCTCTAAAGCCACGGTTGCTACATCTCCAGTTAAACCAAAGAAACAAGCAATCATTTGCTTCGCAGCACTGTGTGAACGGACAACTTTTGTTGGTTTTGGTTCATTTTGAAATACCCAAACGGTAGATTGTTGTTTACTTTCTGGCTCGTACGAATAGATCCACGTTTCGTCACCAGCAACGATGTTATAAATTAAATTTGAACGACCTCCATTGAATTTCTTGAGCATTTCTTCGCATCATTTGACACGACCCTGCTTTTGCGCTTCTGTTAAATTGTGTGGGATCCAACGACTGCATAGCTTTCGTACGTTCAAATGATCATGAAAAATCTGGTGTAATGCTTTCATGTCAATGCGTAAGGATGCTTGAATCTCACGGTATGTCACATGTCGACCTCGCTCAAGCATTTCACGCACAGCATCTACTTTAGTGGCAACAACAGATGTTGATGGACGACCTTCACGAACTTCACGAAATTCGTCCCTGAGAAAGATACGTCCGCGCTAGAATTCGGCAAACCAATTATAAACACTGCTCTTTGATGGTGCTTCATCTCCAGAAGCCAAATAGAGCCGATCGAGGCATTGTTTCGGCGTTAGACTACATTTGAAATCGTAAAAAATCATGCCACGAAAATTTTCACGCGAGATTTCCATGTTTACACAAAATTACTTTTTCTCAAATGCTGTACAAACAAAACTAGTTCACTTGGATAGGAACTGTCAATAGAATTATAGGCGAAAAACGTCAAGTTTTTCAAATATGACAGTTGATACACGCTAACAATTCTAGACCTACTAGATTCCAGAAAATTTTCCAGCAGCCCACGTAATAACATATTAATCGTGACGTCAATGAGAATGTTTCATTCCCTTTCCCTCGAACAGAAAGTATCACCATGCTCACTTTATACAATAAAGGAACGTTGTATTATAAACAATTAAATAGTTGTCAGAGCGAAATATTATTGTAATTACTTACTCCAACGCCGTTCCATTTAATTTGAATTCCGTCCTGTACAGTTATGCACATGTGATACGCTGGTATGCGCGTGAATATCAAAGCGTCAAAATACGCTTAATTACATTAATTAATTAATTAATTAATTAATTAAATATTTAAGCAATGATGAATTTAATAATTTGCTAACTACAAGGAGCGATCAGCTCACTTGCATGCTAAGCGAAACGTAATTATTACTGTTAAGTACCGCCTTACTAATAATGCACAGGAGTTTGCATGCAGTTTACCTGTCACTTCGATCTGTTGTTATCCAGGAGATGTTATTAGAAGGAAACTGTCGAGTACACAAACCAACTCTAACCAGCTTGATGTTCCGAAAATTAAGTAGTCTTGTTTATGGGGAGCGTGTAGTTTCATCGGATTGATTACATGTACTTACTTAGGAACTAGAATAACTTGAAACTCTAAAACCTAACTTTCCTCAATGTGTTCGCATACACGTAACAAGGAGGTTTAGTATCCGATTATTATACTTGATAATACCCAAAGATATTTCAATAATAATGCTGCTTGTAAACATCAAAGGGGCTTTAATGAATTTCAATGTTATTTCTTTATGACATATACGTACATAATTTTGAAACTAGAAGATTTTTCTTGTAGGTTATATCGCTTTAAATTCTAACCCCATGACTAAGCAGTTAAAATTTCCATGTTTTGTATTCTTCAATTAACTTAATTTTAATGAAATGCATATTGGGTTTTGCTTATACATATTTCTTTTATCAATCGTATAGCTGTTGGCTTTTTTAACTTTAAACAGCAGAAGTTACATTTTTCAATGCGAGAATGAGACAGCAGGAAGTTAACTATTACTCCTGTTTAATAAACGAACTTAAATTGTATATTAATTGTAAGCAAGTTACCATATTATTATTAGTTTTCACTTGAAGACCTTATGTAATTTGAAAATAAGAACAAAAATCTTAACCGAATATGGTGATGTGTCATATAGATCTATTATGTATGTCACTGACTTATGAAATGATATACCTCATAAATTCTTGATGTAGTCGTTGTTCCGATTACAAAAATTAC
Source organism: Prosopocoilus inquinatus (assembly GCA_036172665.1). Classification (NCBI taxonomy): domain Eukaryota; kingdom Metazoa; phylum Arthropoda; class Insecta; order Coleoptera; family Lucanidae; genus Prosopocoilus; species Prosopocoilus inquinatus. Next base: position 53,846,771 of record CM069870.1, read on the forward strand.
TGCTACACAGTAACTATTTGAGTTAAGTTAATGGTCAAACTGCTCGATATGGTTAAGGTAAAGATCAGATTAAACCATCCGACCAATCAGTGATTGAGAAATATGATAAGGTGGTTTAATCTGACCAGTTTGACGGTTCACTTACCGCAGCCTGTATAACATTTTTCTCAGTTGAAAAATTGACTGTATGAAATGTCACTTTAATTTGTCAGAAGTAAAGTTAGCACGGAATACCTGAAGTCGCACCCAGTTACGTGATAATCAGGGCTATTCTGTAAATTGATATGCATATCAATTGATATGGTCATCAATACTTGAAGAGAAATTGCTACGATAAACAAAATGAGAAACAATCGTTATTTTAATGCGAAAAAGAGAGTAATAAGTATCCTTTATGTTTAGTTTTTAACTCTCATGAAATATTAAAAGAATTTTAATTTACATTCCTATTTAATTTTTTTAGTTTATTTAATTTGCAGGATCTCTTTTAGAAACTCATTATGTTTATTAAAAATAATCACTTACGATTCTAAATGGGTTTCGTATAACCTACTAATGAAGGTAGTATTTCATGTGCTTGCGTTTTTCTCCCTCTCAACAATATCAGTCCTTTAAATTTCTTCCTTAGCACCGGCCGTGTAACCTAAAATGAAGGTAGTATTTCACGTGCTTGCTGTTTTTCTTTCTCCAAAAATATCAGTCCTTCAAACTTCTGTCTGAGAGCTGTGTTTTATTTGTGGTGCAATTTCAGAGTAATTAGTTTTCAGGAATTTAATTGCTATAAAACGGAGTTCACCAAACGACATGCAATTAAAAGAAAATGCATTTGCTTGTTTACGACTCGGACCATTTCGGTTATATCGTTAGCCGAATGAATATTTTACTGCACTAGGTACTTCACAAAAATAAAAATTTCTAATTCTTTTTAAAACTTAACTAACTCAGAACACGCAGCAATTACGTCTGAACTTGATTATTAGGTCGAAGAGCATTAATGCAATTAAGCTGGTAGTTTTAATTGCATGGTTTTATCTTTTCTAATTCGAATGGCTTAAAAAGGTTTACCTTATATAACTAAACATACATTTAATTATATGAATTTAATAATAAAAATAGATTGTACCTCTTTTTATAAACGCACAATAATTAAGATTGTCCCTCCATTACCTTTTAACAACACTATAAAACTATTTTTAACCACGTTCATTATGCTACATACTTTTCAACTTCGTCACGTATTTGATATTTTTGAGATAACCCATGCCATGTACAATAATTGACGTGTTCTTTTGTGGGTAAACTCAGATAAACACCAAGAAGTAGTTAAATTGACTAATCAGCATAAGTAACAATTCGAATTCCAATTCAGTGCAAGAAGTTGCTAAGTAGTAAGATACGTCCCTAATCCACGGAGACGGCTACTTGTTGATATGAGCATCACGCGATTAGATGCTTCGACATAAAATTCTGTTAGCCTGATTTATCAAATTTGTGTAAATGTTATGGTAAATTCTTGCTCAGATTTTAGTGTTCGCTACCATACCTTAATTAGGAGGACGGAGTTTTGAATAAATTTTTTCACTCCTGTGATTTTATTTTCACTTTTGTTCTTTTTACCAGGGTTGATGATCTCAGAAATGATGGATACTGATAGAATTCATGCCAGGCTGCTTCTTTCATAATCGCGTTCAGCCACTGACTTCATCGTCTCCGATGTTGAGCTCTGTCACTGTTTCTGGCAATAAAAGGAAGAAGCACAGTATAGTCCAACATTATTTTTGCCTTGTACTTCCCTTCCTTGACGTTGTTTCTTTTTCTCCTTGGTGGGTACTACAGTAGTGTGCATTCTCTTTTATTCATCTCAAAATTGCTTTCTCTTCTCGTTCTTGTTTTGTTATCTTCTTATCTGTTAAGACCGGACTTTTAGGTCACAAAAATGTCGAAAAAAGGTACTAATTCAGGTGACGTAATTAGTAAATTAGGTTTTTATTTTCTTATGGCAGGTACTTAAAAATTAAAATTAAAATCGTCATCTTGAATTTTGTAAATAATTTAATTGTTGGCTATGTTTTTCATTCTATTTTAAATCATTGTATGTTATCACATCGTTCAGCCGATGCAGTAATGCATACATAGTGATGTTGAATGTGGAAAGACACCAGTTGGTACCTGAACCTAGATACAAATATTTCTTTTAGGTATTTTAATTAGATGAATAAAACGTAAATTAGGTATGAAAAGTGGCAGTAAGTGAAAAAAACAAAACAAAAAGGTAATTTATGTGAAATAAAGCGCTAAATGAATTTATTTCTAATGAAACGAAAAAATATTTAATGAGATCTCTAAAATCTTAATAACTGAAAAAAGGTACTTTACCTTAAATCCGGTCCTTAGTTATCTGCCACGATCTTTTCCACTAAATGAAAAATTTCTGTAGGGATCTACAATTTGACTTTTATCTTTTTATATTTTTTCTTCTAACTTAGGAAGCGCCTCAATAGTTGTTCATTTTTTACGTTTTCAAAGGCGATTGCGCCTGCTGTGAAGGAGTTTTCAGAGGTCGACTGCGTCTAAACTAAAGAGAGGATACCGACCTTCGAAATGTCACGTAAATGAAAATTGAAAAACTTTATTCCAAAACTAGCACAAGTTCATTTTTGTGCTCTTTATATTCAAAAAGAATTTTCTAATTTAATGCTAAACTTCCAAACGGTAAAGCAGTTCTCAGATGTCGACTGCATATAGACTAAAGAAAATATATCAACCTCCAAAATGTTACGTAAATGAAAGTGGAAAAGCTTTATTCCAAAACTAATATAAGCTCCTTTTTGCGCTATTTATATTCAAGAAGATTTTTCTAATTTAATGCTAACCTTCCTAACGATAATGGAGTTTTTTGAGGTCGACTGCATATAAACTAGAGAAAAGATATTGACTTCCAAAATGTCACGTAATTGAAAGTTGAAAAGCTTTATTTCAAAACTAACATAACTCCATTTGTGCGCTATTTGTATTCAAGGAGAATTTTCTAATTTAATGATAATCTGCCAAACGGTAAAGGACTTTTCAGATGTAGACTGTATATAGACTAAAGAAAAATATCGACCTCCAAAATGTTACGTAAATTAAAGTTGATAAGATTTTTTCCAAACCTAACATAAGTTAATTTTTGCTCTAATTATGTTCAAGAAGAATTTTCTAATTTAATGCTAATCTGTCAAACAGCATGTGTGTTAAATGAAAGTCCTTCCAAAACTACAAATGCAATGCCCTAATTATTTTACAGCAAAATTCAATTTAGTTTTTTTTTTTTTTGAATAGTCTTCAAGATGAATCAGCTGTGAAGTTTGAGCATTTTTTATATGAGTTTTAAGATATTTAAAAAAGATTCTGTAACTAAATTCAACTTATACCAAACTACCAGCACAGCCTTGATCAATGATAGTGAAAATTGAAGAGGTAATTAACAAATATAAGGACTGTATCGAAAATTATGGACGCACTAAAAAACAGTATTAATGTTTACAAAGCGACATAAAATTCAACTAGTATTTGAACTAACTCTTTATCTTGAATATATTTAATAATGAATACAACAGAAACCGTAACATTTCAGATATTTTTGGTTAGTTTTCGAACTTATTTTCTTATACTATACATTAGGGTTTGGTCATCAGTTTCTGAAAAGGACTTGGACACTTTTGACCAGTTTTTTTTTTTAACACGTCGAGTATGTTGGCTGCATCAACATGTTTTCGGAGTCTTGCCTTCATGATTGCCCAAAATCTTTCAATTGGCCGAACTTCCGGGCAGTTAGGCGGGTTTATGTCTTTATGGACGAAACTGACGTTTTTATCTGCATACCACTTTCGTGCCAAACCACTGTAGTGACAGGTGGCCAAATCAGACCAAAATAATACATCCCCCTCATATCTTCGAATTATTGGTAAAATTCGCTTTTCCAGACATTCTTTCACATACGTATCAGTTTTCATAGACTGGTCAGTACAAAAGGGTTTGCTTTTCATACCGCACTCGCATATTGCTTGCCATACAAGCATTTTCTTTCCGAACTTTTCCACGAAGATCGACTTTTCCGCATTTGGGATGTCACTCCTTGCGTAACTGTGTAGTACTGTGGTCCTGGTAATGTTTTATAGTTTAGTTTAACGTATGTTTCGTCGTCCATGATTATGCACTGTCTATTCTTTGTCAAAACAGTATCGTACAACTTTCTGCTTCTTGTTTTTACCGATTCCGCTTGTTTTTAGATGTTTTAGGACATTTCTGTTTTTTGTAGGTCATCAGATTATTTCTTACTTTTGCCCTTTGCACCATTCCAATTGAGTTTCTAAGTATTTTTTTGCCACATCTCTGATAGACAGCTCTTTCTTCGATTGAAATGCCTTGCAAATTTTTTTATCCATGGTAGAGTTAGATGGACCTGACTTTCGTCCAGATCTTGGCAAGTCCTTGAAAGTAGCATGTTCACCGTATCGTTTTATAATCATTCGAACCGCTAACTCCTTCCGGTTTCGCTAATTTTCGGTAAGAAAAACCTTTTATTAAGCACCAATTGTCCACAATTGATTTTCTTTTTAATACTGATAAACTCGGCATACTGTATATTTAATAATAATAACAAAATTAAAGTGTGGTTTATACAGGCACTAAAACTAATAACTAAACATTAATAACTATCAACTAAGAAATTAAAAGGTCATATTAATAGGAAGCGGTTTATACAACTTCACTAAAAATTAAGAATTCGTTTATTTCAATTCTTAGTGAAAAAGGCGGGATGACCGTAAATTTGACTGTATTTCTCTCCAGTTAATATTCCCTCCACGGAATTTTCACAGCCAGGTGTGCAACGAGCATGCGTAATTTTTGCTTGTATAAACGGAAACTTTTGCGTAGTTTTAATTTTTGTTTTAGTTAATTTTTAGTTTTAGTGACTGTATAAACCAAGCACCAGCAAACAAAATTGTAACTTGATATCTATAAAAAATTTGTTAACTGTCACAACGAATGAAATTTTATTCAAAGCTGCCTTGATCGCGCGTCATTGTTGCGTTCATAATTTTCGATAGTCCTTAGTTCATTTTTGAAAAAGATTGAAAGAAAAACTTTTCCAGTAATTTATTATAACATTCACTAATCAAGGCTTTGCTGGTAGTTTGGTTTTAGTTTAATTTCTTTACAGATCTTTTTTAAATATTTTGACACTGAGCAAATGAAAAACTCTCAAACTGCACAGACAGATTCATCTTGAAGAGCACTTTAAGAAACCTTAATAGAATTTTGCAGTACGGGAAGCAATATTCGAGCACATTTAAATTAACTTGGGATTTCCAACATTGCATTTCAAAGTGCAGCACCCTGTATACAAGCTTACTAAATATACTATATTTTTAAAATGAATAGATGTCATGAAGTGAAAATGTTTTCTTAAAGAATCACGCTCCACTGCGATGCAATATCACGTCTTTCAATTTCGATCCGTTTATTTAAAACGTCGAACATCGCCGAATAAGTTTCTATTTTTACGAAATATTTGATATTTATAAGGTCAGAACTTGATAATATAAATAGCGAGCAATATCACGTATAGGCGTATCGTGCACGAAACTATAAAACATTCCGCAAATATTTCCAATTTGTTTTTAGCATTGTGAAATATAAATGTCAAGAATATCTTATCTGCCGCTGTCACGTAAGCATAAAATTCGGCGAGCGCCAGACACAATGGAAAACGGCGGGCAGGTAATCTTGTAAATTTCGGATATAATAATGGGTCATTACGTAAATACTGGTAATATTTCCTTGCGAGAAGTATGGAATATTATTTGTGCTGGAATATTTTGGTGTGCTACTTTAATAATTGTGGAAGTTCCTAAACATAGTGTACAAAAATTTATTTAGAAATATTTACCACCACGATTATGGTACATACTCCATTGTTTCTATAATCCTGCTTGTAGAATTTTTGTGGTTGCTGATTGAAGAATTATTTCATATTTTATTTTTATAGTTTTTTATCCGACTCAATTCAGTGGCCCAAGATATACTACATAGAAAGCGCACGGCGATGAAACTACGATCGTCCATTTCATTTGCTGCAAATTTTCTATTAAGTGGGCTGCTGGAAAATTTTCTAGAGTCTAGTAGGTCTAGAATTGTTAGCGTTTATCAACTGTCATATTTGAAAAATTTGACGTTTTTCGCCTATAATTCTATTGACAGTTCCTATCCAAGTGAACTAGTTTTGTTTGTACAGCATTTGAGAAAAAGTAATTTTGTGTAAACATGGAAATCTCGGGTGAAAATTTTCGTGCCATGATTTTTTACGATTTAAAATGTGGTCTAACGTGTAAATACCTCGATCGGCTTCATTTGGCTTTTGGAGATGAAGCACCATCAAAGAGCTGTGTTTATAATTGGTTTGCCGAATTCCAGCGTGGACGTACCTCTCTCAGTGACGAATTTAATGAAGGTCGTCCATCAACATCTGTTGTTGCCACTAATGTAGATGCTGTGCGTGAAATGCTTGAGCGAGATCGACATGTGACATACCATGAGATTCAAGCATCCTTACGCATTGACATGAAACCAATACACCAGATTTTGCATGATCATTTGAACGTACAAAAGCTTTGCAGTCGTTGGATCCCACACAATTTAACAGAAGCGTAAAAGCAGGGTCGTGTAAAATGGTGCGAAGAAATGCTCAAGAAATTCAATGGAGGTCGTTCAAATTTAGTTTATAACATCGTTACTGGTGACGAAGCGTGGATCTATTCGTACGAACCAGAAAGTAAACAACAATCTACCGTTTGGGTATTTCAAAATGAACCAAAACCAACAAAAGTTGTCCGTTCACACAGTGCTGCGAAGCAAATGATTGCTTGTTTCTTTGGTTTAACTTGACATGTAGCAACCGTGGCTTTAGGGGATCGAAAAATCGTGAATGCTGATTGGTATACTACAATTTGTTTGCCGGAAGTCATCGATCAAATAAGAAGAAACAATCGAAATCGACGAATCATTCTCCATCATGACAATGCCAGCTCTCACTCAGCCCGTCAAACAGTTGATTTTTTGTCCAACAAAAATGTTGAATTAGTGACTCATTGTCGACATTCACCTGATTTATTACCTAATGATTTCTTTTTGTTCCCAAATATCAAAAATAAAATGCGTGGTGAGCGATTTTCGTCGGCTGAAGCAGCGGTTGAAACGTTCCGGACACTGGTTTCTGAGGTACCATCTTTAGAGTGGAAAACGTGCTTTAGAAATTGGTTCGAGCGTATGCAAAAGTGTATTGACGTCAAAAGCGAATACTTCGAAAAACAATGATACCGTTTACCAAATTTCATATGCGTTTTTTCATACCGTTTCCAGAAACTTTTCTAGCAGCTCACGTACGTTGGGGGTCCGAGACATTTCAAAGTAGAATCAAATTTTTATAACTTTTAACTTATCATTAATAATAATTTTTAAATTCTGAATTTCGCTTATGTCGTTCTTACGGCTGTAAGGATTCGGTACGTAGAGATAGATTTATATAAAAAGATTAAATTATGCTACTAAATTATTTCTAATATTACAATGATTCATAATGTGTAATTACTATTATTATAATTGGGTCAAGATTAGTCAGAAAGCCGGAGCGTTTCGTTACGCTTCTTAGAATTTCGCACCCGGCACGTTACTTGATGCAACGTTCATCTGCAACGAAGATTGCATAACATAACATATATTTTATTTTATTTTCAGGATTTTTAGGTATCAAATAACAGGGAATTATATACTTATTTATTCGTTAGAATAAGAAGTTTTTTCGGGTCTCTGGACTATTTATTTCCTTATTTCCCTGTTGTTTGGTTAGCTCTTATTTGTAAGGTGTCTCTGACGATTAATTTTTGATATTTACATATTAATTTACATATATTTACTTACATTTAGACATATATATCTTTTAAGATGATTAGATTGTTGTTAGTTTTTAAATTTTTATTATTTTTTTATTATTTTTTTATAAGGTTGTTTTTAAATCTTTTTAAGTGCTTTTAGGTTGGTAGCGTACTGAAGATGGCAGCTTAGCTGCCGAAATACGTATCTACGGATATAAAATTATTGCGGGCGTAGATTAATTTTCAATTATTTCTTAAACCGCAGTCTCGTTTACTATTTTAGTTTTACAAAAAATATATATATTCGGAAATTTATTTACAAATAATTAGGACCACAAGTAAGGCACATACTATATTATTTCACAGACTGATATACTAAGACGCTCAACTTAAATCATATTCCTTCATGCAAGTCACATCCTTAAGAACGTTCAGCGTAAAAGCTGAAAACTGTCAAATGGTATCATTTATGATGAGTGTCGTTGTACATCCTGTTTATTGAATTATTGTGGCCGCTGATTGAAGAATTTTTTTACAGCGTTTTGTACTTTTACTTCCGACTCAAAACGTTTACCTATCTTTTAACGCTTTTTTTTAGTGACCCAAAGATACGGAAATCGCAAGGCGATAAATCTGGTCTGTAGAGTGGATGCTCTAAAATCCTCCGTTTCGTCTTTTACTACCTTGGCGACATGAGGCCAAGCGTTATCGTGAATCAGAATGATGCCACGTGAAAGCTTCACCGGACGTTTTCGTCATCGTACTTGACGAAGCTTGTTCAGACTGTTAGGTTTGCATTAATATCCACTCTTTTGTTCTTTAAACTCTATCAGCAGTGGTCCTTCAAGGTTGAAAAGGATGGCATTAAAAATTAAACGTCTTGAATTGGACGCAGAAGTACAAAACGCTGTGAAAGAATTCTTCAAAGTACAAAACGCTGTGAAAGAATTCTTCAATCAGCAGCCACAAGAATTCTCTGATCAAGGTACACACCGGTTGGTGAAACAATGGGTTTCAATTGGATAAACCTTTATAAAACGAAATGGACAATAAAACTATGATCGTTTGTTAGTAATATTGGCTCTACGAAATTTAAATTTGAAATAATTTTGACATTTTCTGCAAAATTAGTTTTGATTTGAATCGGAGACAAGTAGTACTCTATCATAGCCCTGTAAAATAGTTCTAGCCATCCGATGTTCCAATAAATTTCAGCAGGCGATGCATTTTATAAAAATTAAAAATCAACGTAAAATTTCCACTACATTTACAACTGTAAATGTAGCGTTAACGCAACGACAGCGCTCCAGAAGATTAATGAAAATACGTCTGATTTATGGCCGGCCTCCGGATAGATTTTCCGCACTGTCTTTCGGCTTTTTGCATGGGGGTGTGTTATTAGCACGAGATGCGTGTGTCACGGCGATAAGCAAGGGGTCGTTTTATTTAATAAGTTGCGTAAGTCATCTGCGCTTAATGTAGCGAGACAAATTTTACTCCGGAATGCCTAACTTGTGATTTGTAAGATCCGGGGCAAGGCCGTTTCGAGGGCGTCTGTTTCTTGTGATGATCTATCCTTAATCGGAGTCTTGGTTTCTCCCCCATTTTCGCAGTATGTGTACAGTTCGAGAATGGGCACTTGTTATAAAATTATACTAGAGTAAACTAGGTCAAGCTTAAGATTGTCATCGCCTTTACAAAATTACTTGCGAGAACTTTAACCATAATACCCATCCACTTAAGTTATCTTAATTGTTGATTACTCCAACCAGAATTTTGAAAAATTTCTGCAAGCAAACTGAAATCGTGTCGACATGTAGAGTTTCCTCTAGAAAGTATCCGGAAAAAGGTAAACTCTCCAATTTACAGTTTTGAATTTATAAATGAAACAATTCATATGAAGAAAGAAGATAGTTTCAGTTATTAGTTACTTACTTGTTTATGTATTTCTGTTTAATCCTACCAATTATACTGAATGTTTGGGAAACATAAAATCAAATCACCACGGCCTGAGTGCAACTGGTACTTCATTTGTAACAAAATGAAAATATTTTTTTATTTTTTCTTATGTTTTCTTTTGTTGAAACATTTTTAGCAATCTTTGTTCTTTAATTACGAACCCCTCTTTTTAAAAAATGCTTATATTTTTTCTCTTTTCTCAAGTTTGTCATACTTGTTCAAATTTCTTTGATTGTTTAAAATTGTTAGAATTCAATGCCTGTTGTCACTTTTTTATTTGATTCTTTAGAAAATTGAGTTTGATAAAAATACTCCTCAGCTGCTGGGAAAGACATATACAGGAAAAAAAATTTCCCGATACTTCCTAAACGGTCTATATATTGCCACATACGCTGCATTACCTACCGTTTTTTATTGTTTATTAGTTGGTAATGTTTAGAGTAGTAGTAGGGGGGTAGGAAAGACATAATGGAGCGCGGAAAAAGAAGACAATTGGTAGTGGGTACGGTTAACGTGTGCGTCAAAGAGAACTTCCCCCGGCATTGTACGTAGGCTAGGGACTGAATAAATTGGGTTTATGGGAAGCTGCTGATTGTTTTAATAAGGCCACCTACCTCCAGCCTGCTAATTTAGCGAGGTAAGTACCCTTTCTTTTATTCAAGGTACCCTCCATGATGCCTAAAGCGGGTGCTCCCTCTGAGTTTACCCCCTAGCGGTGCCTTGCTCCCGCGAGGCCCATGACAATATTTAGGAAATTAACAAAGAATTACTAAGTTAATAAATAAATTTCCACGTGCATACACCAGGTTGATTCGTTTTTCAGACATAGCAAAATAAACGCTTTTTCAAAATTTAACTCACCACTTATTTTTTATTATCTCATTTTTTTTAATTGATGTTTTATAAATCATCGGTTAATCCATGGAACTAATCGTTAGATGAAGTTATTTCATTGAGATACGATTAAGTTAAATTTAAATTCAAGTTTAACACAGTCAATTCTAGGTTTCTTCTCGTAATAAGTTTTGAAAACTAGTCACTGTTAAACAGAATATCAGTTTACATTCTTGCATCAAGAAAACATGAATCAACCACAATATTTAACTACTGAGGCTAGCATAAGAGCATCAACTTTATTAAATGAGGGACGAAGTATGCGATATGTGGCTAATTTGCTAGGGGTTGACTATTTATCAGTTAGTCGGATGATTAGAAGGTACAGTGAAAATGGGGCATACACAAGAAGAAGTGGACAGGGTAGGAAGAGGGCTACAAGTTTAAGGGATGAAGTTCGAAGCTTAGTAATGAATTTATAACTGTCAGAAATGTTAGGATATCAACTGTAAGTGTTAAGAAAATGTTAAGAGCATCAGGGCTAGCCAGTAGAAGGCCTGCACTTGCATCGCTGCTCATCACAGGACACAAAATGGCCAGATTAAGATTTGTGAGAAAGCATGAACACTGGTACATAGACGATTGGAAGCGAGTCTTGTTTACGATCTTGATACGAAAGAAAAGTAAGCTTAAAATTACCAGATAGTTGATAATGAGTATGGTGCCGGCCCAGAGAAAGATTTGGTGCTTGCAATATCTCTGCAAGGGTACCATTTGGCGGAGGATCAAGTAGGTATGTTTTAGTGAGGAATTTGTTTCGACTTAAATTCCAGTCAACAAAGAACAATGAATGCTAAGTTTTACATGAAGAATAAAATTCTGGACTCTGTGTCATGCCTTTTGCACCATTTATAGGCAATAACTTCACTTTCATGCAGGATAATGCTCGACTGCACGTTGCAAGAGATCTGTTGATTTATCTAAATGAAGTCAAAATTAAAAGCTTTTGTATGTTTCTTAACAAATAATTGTGACAGTCAAGTAATATTAGTCCATTACGAGGCATTGGTATAGTATCTCATTGTCAGTATCATCAGTATCAACATAATTGGTATCTCAGTACCAACTCACAAACTGGAATTTTATGATCGATTAGGGTTTAGTTTGGCTTGAAATTGAGATTACTTTGATCACAAGGTTTAAAAATGTTAATTACATTTATTTTTTTTTGTTGTCATAGTCATGGTTCTTGTTAATAAAATGCCCTGAAACTAAACTATTTTTGAGAATATGAGTACCAAATTTAACAAAGGTAAATACGTAAAGCGCTCCTAAAAAATCAAACAACTCTTTCTCCTATCGTTTTGACGTTACGTTCTCTTGCGAGTTTGTTCTGTCGATTCGAGAATAGGGTCGAAAACTTTAGCTAAAACACAGAGCCTTTTTTTCAAGTTGCTGTGTAAATATGTTAAAAATTAACATCCCTGTGAATCACTTTTCACGCGTGAGAGCTATGGATTCTATTCACGTGCAAACAACAGCATGTCGAATTGACTGATGCTTCACTGTAGGGTAGGTAACTTAAATCACTAGGTGACAGAAATTTAACTGAACCAAAGGTGAATTCAAAGAGATGTTAGATGCTGGCAGTTTCCGAGAGAGTGATTGCAATAGCTGAGGACTTACAGGTTGTTCACTAAACCCGCAGCAAAAATTAAGGAGGTTATTTCTTTGTTATTTATAAATAAAAATAAATAAAAATTGTCGATAATTTAGGAAGTTTTAGGTAGCGTATATACAACGACGGTGTACTGCGTTGGGCCTATCGAATACAAGAAATGTCCAGAAATTTCCTATTTAAAAAAAAAAGTGGATTATCCATAATATTAGTGACAAACAATTTAAGATTTTAAACATTTACGCTTTCTTCAATTTCCTATTTATTGTTTTATTCTAAACTAAAATTACTTGCAGCATCAGCACATTTTCGTGTGATTGCTCTTGAGTTTTTAAAGCCAAATACGAAGATCGCTGGATTGGTTGAGGTGAACCTCACTTATGGCCTACTTTATCCCCAGACATAGGCAAATCCCTTCGATTTCTTCATATGGAATCATTTGAAGACATAAGTGTACACTAATCCAGTGGAAAATGAAGAAAATTTGAGAAATATGGTAATTGGAATTGGTGGGTGTAATGCAATGAGAATCATCCCCGGTATTTTTTAACGAATTCGGCAGTCTAGAGGGGAAGATTTAACGTATGCGGCCCAACTGGTCGTAATCGTTTTCAGCAGCTTTTGTAATTAAAAATTTTGAAAGTAATAAGTTAATGTTTTTTCTCGTAAAGTATTTATCGTCCTATATCTCTTTGAAAATCATCTAAGGACTAACGTCCTTAATTTTTGCCGCCTGTTTAGTAAAAACCCTATATAACAAGAGCTGTTGTAGCCAAGGAAAGACTCAAAATTGGTTTATTTTGGCTGAACCTTTTAGAAGCAGGCGCTTTTTTGTCTAATACTTCGTCTTGCACTTGTAGACGTCTTTATTCCCTGGGAATGAATTCTGCACAGGAGCGCCGTTTACTCTTCTTAAACTTCTTAGATGCTCTGCATGTCCGGTAGGTAGCAACCGTCATCCTAGGAAATTTTGCTACTGAATTCTGCTTCTTTTAAAGGTTAATAGATGTTAGAAAAATTTTGTGCAAATCGTTCTTGATTGCAGTGAAAACCTCGAGCAGCCTCTGGACAGCTGTTTCAGCCCTGCTTAGGGCTTCTTCAGCAGAGCCTTGCATGGGGGACTTATTAGGAGCAAATCCCGCTTCAATTTGTCTATCCTACTGCAATGTCAGGTCAAAAAGCGATAGTAAGATGTCGCTATTTTATCTGTTCGTTAATAGATGTATTTAAATTAAAAAAAAAAAAAAAATACTTTGCGTTTCATTTATAATTGACTCACTCAACTTCCACAGCTTTAGAGACTAGAAGAACTTTAATCGTGCGATTACGAAGAACGTACCTAAATAAATGAAGGTGTTTCGAATCCATTTCAACATATAATTTGTTCACAAATTAAGACCACTGGCCGTGTTGCCTTGTGAAAAATACAATCGACAACAGTGTCCTAGTTAAAAATTTTGTAATAAAATTGGGAAGTGTTTGAAATAAACGATAAGGTTAAACGTTCGAAACAAATCCCTGGTTCAAAATTTAATAATTATGATAGATTTATGGTTTTTACCTTATCGTTCACAAGCAATTTTATAACAAACAAACTGTAATTAATTGAAACGGCTCGTTAAAATGAATATAAATGTAAATAATTTAATGGTAAAATTGAATTGACAAATTACTTTGACATGAAACTTCAAATACCTTGCCAACTTAGTATTTTGATAATGTTCTATAGGGAACTTATGTTTTATATCAACATAATGCAACAGGTGGTGGTTTTTTAATTTGTTAACAATGTATATGTACTTAGGTTCGGGGCAGTGCTGCCAAATGGCTGTCAAGAAAATGGTAAACGTCCGCACAATCGGAGCTGGAGCTGCGGCAATTGACTATCCACGCATTGATTGGTGGGAAATCCACCACTTTATTGGTAAGTACACCAGTCAGTCAGAGAGGTTTTTAACAACGGGGAAATTTCTTACCTTTCACCCCGACTCTTCCTGCATAGTAGTGGCAGTGCACTTTATTATAATCATCATTCATAGTCTTCAACAGTTTCAGTTTCTTATTTAAATTATAACTGAATCCATTGTGTTTAAGTATATGGAGGACGCTGCGCCGTACTACTGAAAACCGGTCCAGCCGCGGACCTCTAGTATGACAAAACGAATCTACTATAGAGTATCGCGCACTTTGTCACGAACATATACTTTAGTTTTTGCCATACAGGAGAGGGGAGTGCGAGTCCGGAAATCGACTCCTTTTCTGCTTGCTTGTTACTCCAACAGTTACTTAACCTCCATAACTGAATAATTAGGAATGAAAAGAATCATTTTTATATAAATGTTCTAGTATATTTTCTTCGATTTTATGAAGCATGATATTCCACTGGAAAAATAATCACGCCGTCCATAAATTTTTGTTCAACCACAAAAAAACTCTCGCACTGGATACCTGTCAGCCACAAGCAAACTCTCACGCAACCGCAACTGAGAGTATATCATTAATTCGGAGTGTTGAAAACGTGACATTTTCACACTATTCAAACGTACGTACGTACGAAGGAATAACGAACTCAAAACGAATAATCGTGGGCTGATTCTGACAAGATATTATATACTATGGGCGAACAAAAAGAGCCGCCACCCGACGCGACGACCGGTGATAATATTCGGGCACAAGCAAATATTTGAAATAATGCGGACAATGGAAACGAGAACGGACAAAATTGATGAATACAGTTTGTCGCCTCAGCAGATATCGCTGCACAAAAGCACACGCATTTTTTTTTGTGTTTTATAGCCGCCACACTGTTGATATTTTAGAGCAATTATGAAATATGGGTGTCGCAAAACTTTTCGTATTTCGCTAGATGTATTGTTTACTTTCCTTTCCTCTCTAGTATTCCAATTTTACGGCATGGTGATATACATTAACTGCAACTGAATAGCTTTTATCTATTTATTACCGTTATTTATTTTCAAAATTTTACAGAAAGAATGTGTATATACATTCAGTTATCGGTTTAATTTGAGACAACAACAAAAACATACACAGGTAGATTCTATGGTTATGACATTCGGGACACTATGGTGTGCAGCATTTTAAGATCGTTTTGATTTAAGCTAAACTCTGTGAAAGTAATGTACTTAATTCCTTTTCATCCTATATTTGTGTTGGGTGAGAAAAAGTCAGTACTTCGTGGGGGTCTAGAGTGCATTACTATAAGTCAAAAAGTCTTTTATTATTGAATTCGAAGATAAGTATTGAATTGAATTATTAAGAGTGATGTTAAGCGGTGTCAAATCTAATCGTGAAAGTGAGTAATGACCAGCCTAAGAGGTGATTCAAATCCATGACCTTGTGATTACAAAAGTATAAAAAGACAAAAAATAAAAGAAGATAGTAGACTAATTTGTTTATACAAATAAGGTGCTTTCTTTCGCTTAAAAGTTCGAATCGTGTTTCGAATAGTTTGGACCTGAATTTCGTAGTTGTTGCAACGAAACACCCGACTTGAATTTTTGATTGACAGTTCATTTGTAAATAACCATAATTCAATCCAAACAAGTTTTAAAAATAGAGAGATTCAAAGAAAAGAATGTCTGTTTTTGAATCAAAATACGTTTGGCTCACGATTTTGTGAGCGAAAGGAAGCACCTACAATGTGTTCATGTGCTCTAGCGAGCTTTGACGGCTACGTACGCATGTCGTAGTGTATGTCATATGCACTTTTCACGTCAGTCTGTTTACCGGCGTGTGTCAAACGTGTTTATAACCTGGAAGCATCCCTTAAAACGAATGTGCATTTCTAATTTTATTTTTTGTAAAGTTTTGTTTCCTTATGTCAGCGTTTCCCAAACTGTGGGGCGCGCCCTCCTGGGGGGGGGGGCGTAAAACCTCAAAGGGGGCGCAGCAAAATAAATATAACAAAACTGAACGCAAATTGCAACCAACTAATTTATGATGTTATTCTTTTACAAGAGATTGTATATACATACACTTGCGAGCAATAGATATTTGTCATCATTAAGAATTGGCCAAGGTTGGCACTGAACTTGCATTTTATTAAAACTAAGGAGATTCCTGTCTTAATTGTGAATGCTAAGTCTCTTAAATATTTAATTTATTTTGACATTGACATTGACAAAGAACAAATGAAAATTTCTAATTTGTGGAATTAAGACTGACATTTTTATATAAAAAAATGTGTGAATGCATTTCAAGATATGCAAACAAGCTTCAATAAAACAAATGTGGTATTACTGTCAGTTATGAAATATAAGGATGAATCTCAAATATCTAAAAAATACTATGGATGGGGGGGGGGGGATCATAACAGAGCTCAAATGGGGGTCGTAAAACCTAAAAGTTTGGGAAACGCTGTCTTATGTAACGTTTTTTGCCATTATCAAAGATTAACTTTATAGCGTATCTACATGTCAGTTATTGTTTGCTTTACTTTCATTAAGAACTCCGGGGAGGACATCCTCGTAAGGAAAGAGAAAACGACAGGAAAGATTTTACAATTTTCAGGCAACTAAACGGCACTGTTCGACTTTTCGAGGAAGACACCGTTGAAAGGCTTTTAACACAAACTAGCTGCCGCTAGAGCAGATTGGGTTTTCTATAAAACGGGGGGAGGCTTCGTGTTGTTCAGGGTAAAAGTGTTTCGGGGGTAAGTATTGAGACTGTCTACCCCTAAATTTAGTAGAAAAATAACCCGCGTCCGTTAGATTTGGTATGGTACCATATTTTATAATTTTACGTTGTTACAATTGTTACTACTCTAGGTTACATGTATACAAAATTGGCAAAAGTCTGCATGCGATAGGGAATGTATGTACAACAAAAATAAAGAAGAGAAATATCACACGCTCACGTGTGTATCGCTGGATGTCGCTCGGGGAGGTGCCGCAAGGTAGGAATGTTCTAACTACATAGTTCTGCCAACTTAAAAGTCCATTTTTTACTTTTGGTTTTCGTTTATAATAAGATCTCGTCTTAGGATCTCACACTGGCAAGCAAACATTTGCACGATAATAACCTGCATAGCTTTTCAAATAACACAGGGTGTCTTTATTAATAAACAATAAAACTGGTGACAATGACTGCCCAGGCTGTAATAACAGTATAATGTAAACAAGACTAGCTGTACCTCTTGATCTGTATTCAAGAGAACAGTATTTCTTGTTTCTTATGAAACGTGTACACTTATATACACCTTTACATCAACACCCTGTATTTAGTTTTTGTAGTTGTGCTGTTGTGTATTAAAGTCGTTGTTTTGGTATGCATAATAGAAAAAATAATAAAAAAAATGCTGCAAATATCTGTATGTTGATTCAATTGCGAACGTGAAAAGTTGGATTGGCCAGAAACTGGGAAAGCGACAGATAAAATTGAACGTCGAACAAGCTGCCGTTTATTGCCGTTACAAAGACCGTAAAAACACGCTCCATGGGAGCAAGGGGTAGTAAATACACCCGGGGTTTGCTTGTGACGAAAACTCAATTTCCGTGTTTTGCAGCGTCCATCTTTAATACTTGGACACGACTGCACGTATAGGTATTTCAGAAACTGTACGTATGATACTTGTTGATGAAACTACGTCAACTTTATGAAAAAGTCAAACAGTTTTAAGC
The DNA here is from genome assembly GCA_036172665.1 of Prosopocoilus inquinatus. NCBI lineage: Eukaryota > Metazoa > Arthropoda > Insecta > Coleoptera > Lucanidae > Prosopocoilus > Prosopocoilus inquinatus. Next base: position 53,864,797 of record CM069870.1, read on the forward strand.
TAGATCGCCGAGGTGTTTGAATCCGACTAAATTGCGCCCTATAAATTTTAAACTGATCGACGAAATCGAGGGTTGAGTTTATACTGCCATTGAAAACGTAAAATAAACAATAAAAATGAACGGTCAGCTAAGATAGAAAGCCAACAAACTACCGTTTATCGCCGTTTCGCAAGTCGTAATAAAGCGAGGAAAGCCGTAAATACAACTTGAGCTTGCGATGAATATCCATTCTTCGAATTTTATGGCAATTCCCGTCCAGTTTTCGAACATAAACTTCCGGATTTATTCCGCGTCGTTAAAAACTATTTTGGGCCATTTATTGTCGCCAGAAAGTTTGCTAAAGGTGTTAACTTTAATTAAGGTACAAGAAATTATACATTGTGCTTAATAACGCCTGATAAAGCATTGGGTTCGCTTTGAATGAGCATTATTATAAAGCTGAAGTCTTTTTTTGGCCACTGCCAAGAAAATAGACTGTCATTACGATGATATAATTTAGTTCTTAATCGTAATTCTTAGGCTGAGTTGCACCGACCTTGATTAACGTTAACGCAGATTAACTAATCTGACTTAGAGACTCTCGAGTTGCACCGATCGTAGTTTTGTCTTAATCATAATTAGTAAATCTGAATTAGTTAATTCGGCATTATTGTTTGATTACAGTGTTTAACACGAGTTAAACGGATATATTATGAATTTCTGAAGCGTACAGGAGCGTAAATCATGCATGCTTCTGAATGATTATAATCGAAAATGTATTACATGTATTGTGGTTTGTTTAACACGAAGAAATTAGTAATTGAACTAACATAATTTGAAAACAATAGAAATTTCTATTCAAACATTAACAAATTACGTAAATTCACAAAATATACAGGGTATTAATAAAGAAAACCTGGACAAAGTTTGGCAGGTGATAGGGAGTTCAAAACAAGAAAAAGTTCTAATAAACTCATATATAATACACAGATACAGAGTGTCCATGCTATAAAAATAATAATAATAATTAAAAATTTTCTGATGTAGAATTGGCCACCGTGCGACTTCCGGTTTCACCGGAAATGACATCAACTTTCTTATTCTAATTGGAACGGCTTTTACATTTTTACATGTTTAGAATCTACAGGTCATTGTGAGTCCGAATACGTGTGACTTGGTAATTTTGGTTCGTTCTAATGCGATCAAGTAATTCGAGAAAGCCATTCCTTTGAGGAGGCGGCTGGCTAGTTACTAATTTTGCGACCGACTTACAGATGTTCTTTCTGAGATGCTAGAGATGCTTCTCACCCTTACCAACAATTGTGGAAACACCATTTAAACGTTAGTACAAATTAGGCAAGTTTTACCTTACAAACTTCACGATAGTTTTTAACGGTCAATAAAGTACATACTTACTTCAGTTATAAAATGCTGTTTTAATTAAGCCAGAACTAACATTTCTTTGAATTCTAAACATTGACGGTATATTTTTATATTTATTTAAGCACCCTCTTACTTACATTAGTTAATTACATTAATACTAATAATAAACAATATTATAATTTATCGAACAAGACTTAATTGCCATTATGAATTTAATTTAAATTAACGAAGTTGGTTTAACGTCCACTTTTTAAAAGAGAAGCCGCAAGTGAGTTGTACATAAATTGACTATCTGATACAAACGGACTGGATAACGACAAACCATAACAGTAACGTCATAGTTGCTCGTGATACGTCATCTATACTAATGACGTTTCACTTTAATCGGAAATCAACTAATTCGAGTTACAAATACGTCGGTGCAAAAGCGTTTGTTTTAACATGAATTATATTTTAATCACGGATTAACTAACACAAATTAATGCATAAATTTAAGCTGTCAGTCATCATATGTCAGTCAGCAACTCAGCCAAAAGCGTTTATTAACGTAGTGAGATATACTGGAACATACAAATTATATCTTCTTCTGAAGAAAGAGATTCCTACGGTTGATCCTCGGATTCAGATTACACCAAGACCAAAAATTTCAAAAAAAAAGGAATAACCCATTATTGATTTACGCTGAAATAGATTTTAAGATGCGTTAAAGATTTTCAAAAGAAGCGGTGCAAGAAATGCTGGATATTTTTGAAATCAATAAGTTAGAGCAGTGTTTCTCAACCTTTTGTAGAGCGAGGGACCCTACAGTGCTTATATTTTAGGGACCCCCTTAGTACTAAAATATCAAATGTTTCATCAAAATATCGATATTATGGTACTTTTACATGACAAATTTTTTTGTGGTATGCTTTCCATTTTCATTTGCGGAGGAACCCAAACACCCCTTTGCTGAATCTAGGTTGAGAAACACTGCATCAGAACTTACAACAAATAGAAATTTTCCTTTTATCAGCAATTACTCAGTTACTGATCACTTTGCGGTTACTTGCTACTGAAAATTTTCAGCAAGTTTTAGCGGATCGTATTAATATCTTCAGCATAGATTAACAGACACATGCGAAGGTTGCGGGCCTTCAGCTCAGTAGGATATTTTTACGTGTTACAAAGCAGATTGATGCAAAGTCTAGAGGATTTATACTTATATGGCCCAGAAATGAAAATTAACAAAATTATTGGTGCATTTCATCAAATATGACGATTTCCCAGAGTGATTGGCGTCAGCGACTGTACGCATGTGAAAATATTATCCCTAATATTAGATCTGCGTTCTCTCTTTTCAATTTTTAAACGCACACAAAATAGAAACTGCCTCAAGTGACACATCTGAAAACAAACGGACTAGATAAATGGCCAATCATAATGCTAAACGTTACAGTTTTGATACTGTATTAGTAACGTTGCATATCAACTAATTCGAATTAAAAATGCGTCGGTGATGTTTTAACATGAATTAAATTTTAATCACCGATTAACTAACATGGATTAAGGCATTTAATTTCAGCCTAAGAGTGTCCGAAGAAACTTCTTCGGACACTCTTGAACTTTTAAACAAATTTTACTTACTTTGAAGAAGTAATTGCTGATCTAGACGTCGTCAATGAAAATGAGTGCTTTAGTGGCGTTGATGCAATTCATTTATGTATTTAATGTTGGGTCTACCATGCTTTACTAAGTTCCAAGTAAAAAAATACGTCAAAAATATAATTTCTGGTAATTTCCCTACCATCCACTGCCTACTTAAATTGTCTTAAATAAACTCATCAACCACAGAAAAATTCCCTAAATTTTAAAATATCCCTTTTTTTCTTTAAAGAGGGCATTTAAGGTACAAAACAGAAACAATAATATAGTATATAATACTCATTACAGAAAGCTATTCATCGTTCACTGCTCCAAAATTCGTATCTATTAGCAGGGTTGCCAACTTTGGAACACTCGAGTGCATCAAATTTAATCTCAATCGCCCAAATTTCATGTTTGACAGTTAAGTCGTTTCATTTGTATAGTTTTTCAATTCCTATTTCATTTTTACGATGGGGTCTTCTATCTAAAAATTAATCCGGTTTACAAAGAGTAAAAAGTTTCCTTTTACTTAACAAAAAAAAATCAAAAAAAGAAAATTTTTATTCCAATAATAGGTATTTGATCGAAATTTAAACAAGAGACGATCGAAATTAAATTGAAAAATTATCTATTATTAGATATTATTATTTTATTTTTGGGACGAAAAGTTCAACGTTTTGACATTTAAACAAAAGACGATCGAAAGCAGTGCGGCATTTTGAGAAACAAAAGGAAAACTAGAACGTCGAAGTCTGGTTGAATTTTAAACAAAAAACGATCGAATTTAGATTTGATTGAAAATTGTTTTGATTTTGATTGTTTATTAATCAAAATCAATATTTAAACAAAACACAATCGAAACCGACGCGAAAATTTGAAGCGCGAGAAGAATTTAAACAAAAGACTATCGACTTTTAAACAAAAGACGATTAAATTCTAAACAAAGAGGATTAAAAGCGATACGAAAATTTTTGAGGATGAATAAAATCGGATGTGCCGGGCTTTGATCAAGCTTTAAACAAAAGAAGATCGAAGCCAACGCGAATATGAGGAATCGACCCGAAACTACTATTATGTGTCAAACCTGAATCACCCTGTTTAAATGTACAGTATGTCTGTCTGCTATTAGGACATAGGGATTAATAGAGGAAAACAGAAATTAATTTATATTATCTTCCTGAATAAATTCATACGAATTTGAACGTTGCAGTCGGAAGACTTGGGCATTTGAAGTATTTTGATATAAAATGTATTATACTTTAGCGTTAATTACTTAAAAATAATAAAAAAAGGAAATAATTTTTATTTTGCATCCTTAACACTCTGATCAGAAACGAAAAATGAACCATGTGTGTGTGGCCAGGCAGTTAGCGGCGAAGTTGTACGTCGTTTTCTTTTTCATTGAGAACATATAGGTTCAAATCCGAAGCAGAAAATATTTTTTTTTAAATTATTTTAAAGTGGTATTTTTCTAATTAAATAAAGTATGTGAGAAAAAGAAAGAAGAAACTTGTTCTGATGCATTTTTGAAAAGAAATTTGAATTTCTTGTTCTGTGTTTGACACCGCAGTCATTTGACAGTTACGTAATTCGATCAAACACGATACTACCCACTTGACCACGAGAATCGTTTACAACTTTCATTAAAATACATTATTAAAGCCAAATAAGAAAATTTTATTGCTTTTTTCTTAATTTACAAAAAATTAACAATTAGTAAAATCCAGCAAATTTGATATTAAAATGTTTTAAATTTTATGTTCTTTCTGACTACATCCTATAAACAGGGTGACTACGCGAGAATTCCTACCCACTTTAACTCCTTTATTTTTGATTTCAGGAAAAAAATGTTTAATACAAAACTTATAGGGACTAATTCAAAGTTTCTCCGTGTGCTCACAGAAAAACAATTGATAGTCGGATAAACGAGATTAAACTAAACTTAAGTTTTTTTTTTAATGTAACACCCTGTATATTATTACGATTTTCGATTCTAAATTAAATTCTACTGAGACTACGTATATAATAAAACCAATAATTTAGAAGGTGCTTGTAAATTCCTACTTTATTTATTTTTGAATTTTAGAAATAGAAAACTTGAATAATGATTCTTTTATACTAAGAGATGTGAATCAAAACATGTTAAAAAGATTTACACTTTGTGTAAAAAAAATTAATGATGCCTTAAATATGTTTTACGTTACATTTTTAATCATTTTTTAAAATTCAATTCTTCCTTAATATTTTTCATTTCTAGTTAAAAAGTTAATTTTTAGAAAACATTTAAATCGATTTAATATGTTAATGGTAAAATTTTATTTAACGTCATTTTATTTAAAACCAAAACTTTATTTTTTTGGGTATCCGATGCTCAATTGTTTGTTGTGAGTATCTGTAGCATTACTTTTTTTCTTTTTTAAAATAAAAAGTAAAAAAAAATTAAGTAGGAATTATTTTATACACATCTTTTACATTATTAGTTTTATTAGACATATAGTCCCATTAGAATTTTATTTCGAATCGAAAAACGTAATAAAATACATCCATTAAAAAAAAAAACTTAAGTTTACTTTATATCTCTTTTATCCGACCATAAATTGTTTTACTGTGACCACACAGAGAAACTTTGAATTAGTCGCTTTAAGTTTTGTATTAAACATTTTTTTCTGTAATCAAAAATAAAAGAGTTAAAGGAGGTAGGAATTCTCGCGTAGTCACCTTGTACTTATTGTTAGAAACCTATGTGGCCGCCGTTGAACAACAGCGTAGTTGAGATAAGATTTGGTAATCGGGGAAGTACCAGTATGTGGGTGGAAGCAGACGCTGAGACAGCAGATAGCGTCAGCGTGTGCAGATCTAGATACAAGCAGTGAGCAGTCGAATCAAGACTCAGCAACTGGCAACACTTTGTATTTCGTCTTAAAAATATCCAATTGTTTTTTTCAAATCTACTACAAGTTATTTGTACTACTAAAGCAATTATTTATGTATTACATTTGCGGTTTTCTAACATCGGAAGTGGGATTGTGCCTCGTGCTTTGTGAGCCGCATTTATTATGATGTACCGACAGCAGAATGATGGAATTACGCCCCAAACATCTAGCGGGCGAGAAAAATTGGTAAAGGTAACCTGGGAACGATATCGAGCCGCAATGAATCTGCATGGTCGCACCATGGTTGAATTGGATGGCCGAACGTTTGAACGATGTCAGAGTTTTCGTTCGACACACCGGAGCGAATCCTTGGGGGCAGCAACTCCAGGGTGGTGATAGGAGTTGATCGCGGAAAAGGAGAGAAACCCTTTCGGCTGCATCTGGAGGTGGTTTTGCTGATATCGTTTCGCAATTTGGCACTGCGATGGTAATCGAAGAATTGAGAGGTTGGTCGAAAAGGACGTTTGGCGTAAGTAACGTTTCTATAGCCATGAATATCATTTCCGAGTTCAACTCTGTAATACATGACGCGAATCGGTGGTTAAACTCTGTTAATGAGTTCGCCCTGATACATGGGTGGAATGATGAAACAATTTCTCATTTAGCATTGAGAAATTGAAGGGTACCGCTAAGGTATGGTTTAGGGGACTCCCAATGTGTTTGTTAATATAGGAAGAATGAAATGCTAGGCTTCAGAGAAATTGTCATCTCAAACGCGATATACAGAGATTATTGCAGAAACTCATATCCTGTAAACCACAATCGAATGAATCTCTTTATGAATATGTACTTCGCACAGTAGCCTTTTATTTAATTTAATATTGACGATATGCAAAAAAAAAATTTATGGCCTCTGCGGCACATACTACGGGTCCATACGTCCTTGCCATTCGTTTACGATTTATTGGTGCCAACAGAAATTTAACAAAACAAACAACGAGTGCGACTTGATCTGTTAAACACGATGATGTTATACGCCTGATATGTTATTGTTTCCGAATCGTATAGGACATCTGCATATTGCTCAAACAGAAAATAGCTTAAAAAAAGATTATTTTGGGTGCGTTGGAATAAAACAAAATAAAAATTTTATCAACATGTAAAATAGCGACATCTTACTATCGCTTTTTGACCTAACATTGCAGTAGGATAGACAAATTGAAGCGGGATTTGCTCCTAATGAGTCCCCCATGCAAGGCGGCCATGCTTGCTGTCAAAGCATAATGAAAGATTTTAGAAAAATTTTGTGCAAATCGTTTTTGATTGCAGTGAGAACCTCGAGCAGCCTCTGGACAGCTGTTTCAGCCCTGCTTGGGGCTTCTTCAGCAGAAACGTAGCTCGACATTCCCACTGCAGACCAAAAACGACTTGCCCAATTTATTCACAAATGCGATGTAAGAATGATGAACATGTAAAATAGCGACATCTTACTATCGCTTTTTGACCTAACATTGCAGTAGGATAGACAAATTGAAGCGGGATTTGCTCCTAATGAGTCCCCCATGCAAGGCGGCCATGCTTGCTGTCAAAGCATAATGAAAGATTTTAGAAAAATTTTGTGCAAATTGTTTTTGATTGCAGTGAGAACCTCGAGCAGCCTCTGGACAGCTGTTTCAGCCCTGCTTAGGGCTTCTTCAGCAGAAAATTGCGAATAAATTGGGCAAGTCGTTTTTGGTCTGCAGTGGGAATGTCGAGCTACGTTTCTGCTGAAGAAGCCCCAAGTAGGGCTGAAACAGCTGTCCAGAGGCTGCTCGAGGTTCTGACTGCAATCAAAAACGATTTGCACAAAATTTTTCTAAAAAATTTTATCGGAAATAAAGACAATATTGCACTAAATATTTCTTATTAAAAATAAATAAATGAAGTGCTTTGTCGATTCCGGCAGCAAGTGTTCTCATTTCAGAAAGTGCGGCTAACACGTTAGAACTTGAAAGTAAACTAATTTCGGTTCCTGTTATTATAACTAATCTGGGTGACGCAATTATTAAACCTAAATCAATTGTACGTGCTCACATTGGGATTGATGATGTCAGCAAATTAATAGATTTTTCAGTGACCACGAAATGTCATGAATGTAGAAATATTTATAGGACAAAATTTTACTGAAATGATTGTAATTAAATTAAATCAAGTAATATTTACAGTTTTTCCAAAATTGCAGGCCATTCACAATGTGTAAACTTGTAATTATTGGTTTCCCGTATGAAGTGTTTCATAGCAAAATACGTTAAAAACTGTGTGATAGAAACTAATTCAGGTAAACAGCGTGAATCCTTGCATGCATCCCATCTAAAAAAAAAAAACGCCAATATTGTTCTGTATGATTTATTTTGATCAGAATAATCACTTTTCTTAAACCCAAAACCAGTGTGTTAGATAATCTAGTAAAAATGAAAGAAAACACAACTTTTAATGGAAGACTGATTCTTTGTTTTACAAACTCAGGACGCCAGTAGTGGAGTCATTTTATTTTAAAACAAACAAAGCACAACGATAGGTCCGGTCTCGCAGATTATCAACGCATTCCGCTGACACTGCAACCCAAGTTTTTCGTCAACACAGTGGAGATGTGGAAATTTCGTACAAGAAATTCTTACGTTTTATCATAAGTGATGCTTTCCCGAAGTTTATCTAATTACATCCCGTAAAAGACACTGGTACTAAATAGGTTTGTTATCAGTTCCATGAAAAATGCGCCTTTAACGTTTGGGGTGCCTCACCGCATAAGCGATCAGGTTTATTAAAAAAAAAAACATATTTTGTAGGTACATATGGAACGCCTCATCACTTGAAGGATGTAACACTTCCATGGTGAAATGTAAAATTTGGAAGGTATAATTAGGTAATTAAGAATCTGTCTAACAACAATGAGAGATAAATAACGGAACCGGCCGAATACTATTGCCGTATTAGAGAGGACCGTTTAGGGTCAGTAAAGTGTTGGAAACTGACAGATATGGGGTGATCGACATATCTAGCGCTACTCGTTCAAGGTTATTGAAGGGTTGAAAAATGTGAAGCCCTGGATACAATATTTTGATGAGCAATAAAAGTGTGGTAAGGGCAGAACATTGCAGGAGAAAATCCTGGTACTTTGTTCTGGTACAGAACACTGCAGGTGAAATTCCTGGTACTTTGTTCTGGGACAGAGCTCTGGGCAGGGGGACTAATTGCAGGTGAAAACCCTGGTACTTTTAGTCCTACCTGGAAATAAAATGGAGCTTCAATATTATTACCAATTTGATTTTCGTGACTTGATTATTTTGAGAGGTATTATATTTTTGTATTTTTTTGTGTTGCCATAATTTGGCTGTGTATGCATACACGTGTTCCCTATACATTTTCAGGAAGACTACAGGAATCCTCAAGTTGTCTGCACTAGTTACTTATCTGATTATTATTTTTGGCTGTTTTAATATTTTGTTATATTTTGATCGTTTGTGACTCTAATGTCTCATTGACTATTGCCCAGGTAATTAGTATTACACTGTACTCTATTACGTGGGGCACGTAAACGTCAGGAGAGGCCGTGTTAGAAACCTATGTGGCCGCCGTTGAACAACAGCGTAGTTGAGATAAGATTTGTTAACCGGGGAAGTACCAGTATGTGAGTGGAAGCAGACGGTGAGACAGCAGATAGCGTCAGCGAGTGCAGATCTAGATACAAGCAGTCGAATCAAGACTCAGCAACTGGCAACACTTTGTATTTCGTCTTAAAAATATCCAATTGTTTTTTCTCAAATCTACTACAAGTTATTTGTACTAATAAAGTAATTATTTATGTATTACATTTGTGGTTTTCTAACATTATACAAATTTATTCAGACAGATAATATAAAGCGATTTCTGTTCCTCGGATGGGTATACGGTATACTGTTTTTGAAAATATATAACTCAGCAACAACAACGCTTCTTGTACAGTAATCAATAAATTAACCGGTTGCTGTTGCTAATTTGATCAAATTACACAATAGATAAGGAACGTCGCGTCAATAATAGCAGCGTTTCATTTGAAATGTAAAAATAAACAAATTTCGACGATGGCGACGTCTCAGATCACATTATGGCAGAAGAAAAATTGAAAGCGTTAGTTTGTAGCAAATAATTAAATATTTAATTTTTATTTGAATTTTTTTATAAAACTTAAAATAAGGGGTTTATAACGTTCTTTTCTTTTTTCACTTCGTTAAAAAAATTCACAAAAGATTGTGTTGTATTTTACTAAATAACAAACAATTAATATTAAATAAACACAAAAAATTAGAATTAAAGAAAAACAAAAAATTCAGGATTTCGTAAATAAAACGCATACTCAGAACTAAACGGCAAGATTTTTAAACGGTGTTCAAAATGTTGCTGTCCCTCTTGAATACAACTTTATTTTATTAGCGTATTTTTTTCTTAATTTCTTATCCTGTTTTTGCACCTACAGATGAAATTAAACCAAAAATAAAGCTTTAAAAACATTCAAAAAGTGAAACGTAAAAACGGAATACAAAATGAAGTAATCATATGGAAATTTGTATTTAATTAATTGATTTAATTTAATTGGCGATAGCTGCATTTAAATTTTGTGTGTTATTCGCAAATAATAATTGCAGTTATTGTTATTACCTAAATGTGGCAATGTTGCATAATTTCGGCAAATTCACAATTAGCGGTGCCGTTTATACAACCAATTTACTGCAAACATCACTTGCATTTATTAATTATATAAAATATCGTTTCGACGTATGCAGATGGGTTTGATTGCCTTAAACGTTTCTTAATCTGTTTATTCCTTTTTTTTTTCAATTGAGTCCACAGGATATAAAGTTGAAAGCGTATTGCCTAAATTAAATTAAAAATGAGATTACCCGTCTATTATGAGATTTACTTGTAAATTCGTAGCTCTCACCCAAAACCAGGATTGACTTTCAATGTCTCTCCCTAATGCGACTCTCGAAATAAACACATTAGTTCTGAACTTGTAAAGTGTTTTCAAAGTGAAGTAATTGTATTATCTTGAATTGCGTATTTCAAATTCTGAGATCACCAAATGTATACTTCGATGTACGTTATGAAGCCGTAGTTTCATAATTTCGCGCTTCACTAAGAAAAGCGTCAACCACCAAAAACATTTACAATTTGTTTTTGGACGCACCGCCGATACGCTCGTTTAATCAGTTAAATCCCAGTTAAAGAAACGAGTGCGCTATTTACGGTTCCAGAAATGACAGAAAAAGATAGATCGCGGATGAATACTACTGATTATAATTTCTAACGGAGTATAAGTTAGCCCACGTGGACTCTAACATTAAAAAAATAAAGGTAAAAAATTCCTGACGGCGTTTATAGCTGCAACAAACCTGTTGTCACTCGAAACTGTCGAGACTTGTAACTTTGCAGCTCTGATTGAGCGTTTTTCTAACTTTTCCAGCCCGCCGTGTTTTTTTTTTGGGCTATTGTCGAGAAAAGTTTCAGCGCACCGTCACCGGAGGTAAACACCACGATGGATTTATAACAAGTCCGAACAAATTTCGTCAGAAACTTTACCGGTAGTTCTGAAAGAAAAATAATAACAAGCAAAATTAAAGTTACCGCGCGCGAATTCCATTCTCTTAAATACACTTAAGTCCTCGATTCTTCGCAACTTTGTGAACAACATAATAGTAATTTTAAAAAGAACAAAATTAATGTCGAATTAGGCCGAAACTTTCTCGTCAAATTATCGCTGCGCGTACTCTGACATAAACGAATATTAATTTCACTTGCTACCCTCGTATTTGCACCACACAAATTCTGAAGTTGGGTTCAACTTCCTCGAAGTTTCTATAACTGCCGACTGTGGTATCTGCAGGAAATTATTGGTGTTTTCAAACTGTTTAGTGCTTTGCTTAAAAACTTCATCTGAATACACTTGTATTATGTGTAAAATTCACCACTGATTTCATTGATACTTTATAATTTACTTCCTGAACTTGTATAATATGCATTTTTATTTAAAATAAATAGAAGTATTTTTCTAGGCCTAAGTATGTACGACTTAAATAAAAAAAATAAATAAATTAACTTTTATTTCAATGTTGAAGATTGATAGAAAAATTTTGTACAAATCGTTTTTGATTGCAGTGAAAACCTCGAGCAGCCTCTGGACAGCTGTTTCAGCCCTGCTTCAATGTAAGGTCAAAAACCGATAGTAAGATGTCGATATTTTATCTGTTCGTCACTCTTACACCGCAATTGCGAATAAATTGGACAAGTCGTTTTTGTTTCCAGTGGAAATGTCGAGCTACGTCTCTGCTGAAGAAGCCCCAAGCAGGGCTGAAACAGCTGTCCAGAGGCTGCTCGAGGTTTTCACTGCTATCAAAAACGATTTGCACAAAATTTTTCTAATAAAAAAAATAAAAAATTTTCATTATGCTTTGACAGCAAGCATGGCCACCTTGCATGGGGGACTTATTAAAAGGAAATCCCGCTTCAATTTGTCTATCCTACTGCAATGTCAGGTCAAAAAGAGATAGTAAGATGTCGCTATTTTATCTGTTGAAGATTGAGTTATAACACCTAACAATTTTCTTCTTTTAGAAAACCTCATTTTGTAAAATAAATTATAATTGTGGATATTTGTTTCAAGAGCCTTTATTTATATGTTCAAATCGTGGGTAATATCCATGCTTTCCGTAAAACATGCATATTTCATGAAACGAACATTTTTCGCCTTTCAACACAAAGCGGAAATATATTCATACGTTGAATGACAAGATTATAAAGTCCCTCTAAAACTGGCAGCTCGTCAGTCAAACTTCCAACTTTCGCAATTAAGTTCCGCCACAGTGTTCCGGGAGTTATAATCTCGATGTCAATGGCGAGTGTAGGCGGAACGATTTACTAATTTGTCAGTGGGCATAGAAAAACGACTCATTTATCTCCGCCGGCAGCGGCCGTTCCTGATCTGTCAAGACTAGAAGGGTCCCCGAGATGTTTCGTAGATTGATAAATTGGGGTAATATTCGCACAAATTACGCAATTATGAAATGAATGGGATCAATTCGGACACGCCCCACTCGATCCGATCCTTCGTCCTGGGAAGATTCGTCTAACGAGCCAGATTTAGGTGAACCAAGTATATTAATAAAACTTAGTAAATCCTTTGTGGAAGATGTTTTGTGAGGAACAACAGAATTTCGGGTATCGTTTAATTGAGTTACCCGGCTAAGGATAGAGATCGTAATTATATTAATTAATCCCTAAAGTTTAATCGATTATAAATATCTTCCTCCCATCTTGCAGTTCATAAGCTCTCGCAGTCGGCAACTAATGTAGAATCGTTTTCCGGGTTTTGCTTTACGTGCGATTCTTTCTTTAGAACATGATATTATGAAGAATGATATATCCGCCATAGAAACTGACAAATCTGGAGAGCCACATTAAATCAAAAATCTTGATCGTGATGGTCGACATTTCGCTATTTTTAGCTCTTTTCATAAAATCATGAAAATTTGTTTTTATTTGTCCTTAGTTTTCTATTCCAAATATTAAATAACATAACTGTCATTTTTAAAACAAATAAGCATTATCGATGCCACGAAAAAAAAAAAAAACATATTAAAGCATACTCAATATTTTTCATCAGGATTTGCGAGTTATTGAAAGCGTATACCGGGTGGAAAGTTTCAAACCCGAACATAGCAAACTTCCATTGAGAACTACGTTTCTGTAGATTACTGCTCGCCATTTAAAGATACAGAAATGGCAATGGTATTAAATGAAAGACAAAATTAAGGCCAATGTTATCGTGTTAAAATTATTCCTATTGTGTTAATACTTTTAAAATAGAAATTAAATTTTTAAATTTCAAATGAAAAATGTAGTCGTCTTAGTATATCAGATTTGAAGTTTGCAATTCAATAACCAGAATTTTTTACAATATATTCTTATTCAAAATAAAATTTCATTCTGTGTAGCCATTCTTCTGCGTTATGATAAAAAACTATTAGGATTTATTTCTTTGCTCATGCATTACTTCACAAAACACTTTCCTACTATTCTTATTAATTTCAAAACAACGTTGATGGCAACTGAATTTGTGGAATTGATGTGTTTTTTTTTATAATACTCCCTACAGTTGTGTGTTACTTATTCTTCAACAATGTGAAACTTATTTAATTCTTATTACAATTGAATTTAAAACTGATTTATTATCGACGTGTGTCGGTATTGATTGCCCATGGCATCATTTCAAGTTTATTGATAGTATCAGAAAGAACATTATTTTTGTATACAATGACGTAGAATACAATTATCATTCTAATAAAGAAAGAATTAAGAAACTTAAACGACAAGAATACCTACCTATTATTTGCTCTGTACAATAAATCATAATACTTTTTGACTGACGTATAAATTAGTTTCCATTAATTGAAAGAACTGAAAGTTTCAAATCTGACATAGGCGACTAAATTTTCCGTTTAAAATTTGAAAATTATATTTATATTCCGAAAGTATTCATGTTTAGGAATAATTTTAACACCATAATATTGTCCAGAATTTTCTCTTTTCTTTAATGCCATTGCCATTTTTGTATCTTCAAATGGCGATCAGCAATTCACAGAAACAAAGTTTTCAATACAAGTTTGCTATGTTCGGGTTTGAAACTTTCCACCTGGTATGAGTTAAAACGGAATATGAGATTCTGTGAATGTGACACGAGGAAAATTGAAAAATTTAACAATTCGACTCTAGTCTACAACAAAACGCTGAATTCGCAGCAGAATTGACCAAATTATTTTTTCTTAAACGTGTTTTCTTCTTTTTTTCTGAATGACCGGATATTTACCGAAAAACTTTGTTCATTCGAACGGCCCGGAGCGACTGCTTCATTATCCGGGCCGATAATATTTTTTTTAGAGTGTTCATAAAACTGTGACCGGGAGAGGAGCGAACTTTTTGTAATTGTACGGAACTCGGGTCATTTCAAGTTGGACAGATTTATTAATTGGCAGGAGGATCGGCGGTCGCAAATTTCCGTCGCGGAAAATTCGACGCCGAGCTGAAAACGTCCGGAATTTATTGGGCGTATATATTTCGCCGCATACCTGTGGGATTTTGAATAGCCGCAGTAGGTTGGCAACTTGAATGGAGGTTACACTTGATGCCGCGCCGACGACTCCGGATATTACTTTCCGCACTTGGGTTTTGTTGCAGTGGTATTCCGCCCCGTCGATGTTACTTATGGAACCTAGAAAAAATTTCTCATTTCAGTTAAAATATCAAACCATCACATTTTAACAAAAATGATAATTACAAAGGAAACATTTTCTTACCCAAAAAAATGTTATATTTTGTTTTAAATAAAATGAACAATATCAGTCTTGCGTTCCTAAGTCCAAGTGCTACTGTAAGTAAACAAAGAAAACGTGTACAGCAGTGCTTCAGAGAAATGTGACTTCCGGTAAGCGACCTCGCGGTAGGGTTAGTTTAAATAAGGGTCAGGTTCGTACGATTTTATTATTTTCGTCGCATTTCTTTTAAGCACTGCTGTACACTACTGTCGAAAAGTTTTAAGAGGAAAAGCAGTAAATCTGTTGGAATTTGAGCCTTATTGAAATAGCCCGTCTGAATTTAGAACCTTCTGCATTCGAGCCTCCCCGCTTCTCTCTCCCTCTCTTGACCAGGGACCCAGAGCAGGGTCAGAAAAATTCATTCACGAGAGCAGGTAATCTGTTAAGCATTGATTGAGGAAATTCCAGGTAATGAGAACTGCGTAGTTTGTAATGTATTATGACAGTAATTATTAATAAAATTAATTCAGGTATGTAGTTATATTTTGTGAAGTCATGTTTAGTTTGTTAATTGTTTTTAGATTTAATGTTAATAAAAATAATACCTACCCGGGTTTTGTTATATTCTGTTTTTTTTATGATTCAATTTAGATTTTCATATAAATTGTTAACAAAATTGAAAGAATTAAATCGAAATGTTTTAAACTGCCATAAGTTCGGAATTTATTTAAAGTTAAATTTAAGTTTGAACGTGTTATTGTTGTTGAATAATAAATAAACGAAGTGATCAGAAAAGGAAAATACTTTTTATGTTTCATGTGTTGTAATTAAAAATTTCCAACGCTAATTTAGATCAAACTATTATACAGAGTCAAACAAAACGAGTTAAATAAACCAAAATTATTTTATTATCCAATTTTTTCTGTATAAATCGAATGAGTAACAAAGTATTTTTAATGACACATTACTTTTTAATTGGACTTATGACCGTTTTCATAATCAGTCTTTAAGGAAGCGTTAAGTCAATTTAAGAATGGGGAAACAAATGTATTTTTTAGGTTAAAATAACTTTAAAATTAAAATCATATTATGAAATGGGACCTTACTGTTACATTAATTAATTCATGAAAACGTATGATAAAGAATATTCTTAAAAATGATGCAAATTTCTGTTCATGAAATTTAAATACAAATTCAGGAATTTAATCATCTAATAAGAAAATGAAAATTAATACTAAGTAGGACATTGTCCCTAATATTTAATCCTGTTTAAGTATCTTGCGCAGGAATGATTTTATAACTCTACATCCTATTATATTTGTAAAATGTTTCTATTTTGGAAAATTTCCGGTAATACCGTGTATTATCCCAATTTAGTGTGTAGGTACACAGAGAAAAATCATTAGTAAAAAGTAACACAAATTGCAGTTAGAATGAAGACGGAAACAAATTGTAGCAAATATTCGCACAATTGTCAGACTATTTACTACAATTGTGCTAATATTTACTACAATTGTGTTAATATTTGTTACAATTTGTTTCTGTCTTTATTCTGACTACAATTTGTGTTACTTTTTACTATTGATTTTTCTCTGTGTATAAGAAGCTGCGAACTAATTATCTTTTAGTATTGAACAATTTCTTGTGTTGGAAAGTTTTGTTTAATTTCGTTGTGAAATGGAACGCAGAACACATACTACCGAAAGAGATAATCATTCAATTGTATGTATATTGTCATAGGAGCAACGATACCTGTTATTATTACTGGAAACCGTAACCAATATTTATTTATTAGGCTTGCCGCCGGCCGTACCATTAAAGCAGGTCAGCCGGCTAAATGTAGTTAAGGTTCATAATTGCAAAGCACGAATATTCGTACGGCCAGTGGTATTTCTATTTCATTTCGTCTTAAAACTTTTCGACACCTCTGTACTACTGCAGATACCTAAGGCAACGGTGTCAGGAGTGTAAAGAAGTTGCCAGACCTCCCTCCAATGTGCCTGTTGCGTGAACCGTCTGTGCAATAAGCCAACGTCAACAACAAAGAATGTCATGACTGAGGGAGTCAAATGCACGACTACAAAGCCCGTTTTATATTATCCGGTCAGTCACGGAACGGAATCGTAGCGTCTCCGTTCAGACAAAAGTAGAGTATATTTACATCATTCGTTCAGACACGGCTCGGATTCTATACGACACAGGCATGGAAGGCCTGTTAACGAGTGCAAAATAGTTTTATTTAGTCAAAATGTACTCAAAACTTTCCACAGAAGATTTATGTTTAATTATCCTGCTCTTGGATGAAGAAGGACTCAAAAAAAATCATCGTAGGCGTCAGATATGTTCCGACACTGACCGTGTCAGACAAAATATTTTTCTCGAGAATGCCGGAACGTTGATGTCTGATCCGCAACGTGTCTGAGCGGAGCGGAGCGGATCCTCTATATTTATGAATACTTGCATTTAAAACGCACGTAAAAATATTTGAACTGTCTGAAACGCTATGATCCCGCTCTGTGTCTCAACGGATAATAGAAAACAGGCTTAAGGTCGAAAAATGTGCGTATATTTTATTTCTTTTGTTCCAACTTGTTCTTACAGTTAATTTTATTCTTGATATTTACATCAATACCTTTGTTTCTTTAATAAAATAGTATTTAATTATCATAAAACATTCAAGACAGCTACAAATAACAATTCTTTGTAATTGTATGATTCCAGATTATTATCTATTATATTTTACTTCGGTACGATTAATTTAATGAAGCTACTTTATTAAATTAGAAATCATATCGGAATATGAAAATACAAAGTGAAACACATACAGCTGCGAGCAGGAACTTTTTTGACATAAAATTGTTACGATCAAAGTTAGTCATGGAGCTACCCAAGTAACCAAAAATGCTTTGTTAAAAACCGGGCCTTATTGTAATTATTTTGTTGCCTAATTATTACGGACTTCTTTTATACATATTCCAAAAAATCTGTTTCGCTGGATAGCGGCTACGAATTGGATTATTCCGCATGTGCTATAAAACAAGGGCTGTTGCATCGTATCAAGAGGGACATATAACAATATGACCGTTTAAAGTAGTGTAGAAAATATAAAGCGCATTCCACTCTTGAAATGTAGTACAGGCCTTATGAAAAATTCAGAGAGATAAAGATAGTTTTACTGAAAAACCACGAAAGGGACGCATATAGCTATACTGCATACGCGCTATAGTGCACTTGTCCACCTAAATCGCGCATGCTGCACCATATGGGAAAATTATTTATTATTGATTTTTTTAAACTTTTGGAGCCAATAGTTTGTGCAAGTTCGATAACCAAATATAAGTAGAGCAATGCTAATGAGCAATTTTTAGTGTTGCTAAAAATTGCACTTATTTTTAAGATACGAAAATTAAAAAATTGTTAAAATTTGGAATTGCTAGACATATTAGACAAAATTTTAGTAGGATTGAATAGTTATTTACAAAATGTGTGTCTTGATTGCCAGACATTTCCTTCGGTCTTGTATTTCGAAAAAAGATTTTCGATATAATTTGTTACAATTATTAAAAATTCACAACTCGTAACCTTGCTTCTAATTCTTGTTACTAAGTTTTTAATTGCCAGTTGTATTTTGTCAAAAGCAATACGGTCTGTATTTTTTAATGTCCGACAATATCATCCGACTTCTTGCCAACTAATCAAACATTACACACCGAGCAATAAGAAACTGGAATAACTACAAATTATTATCGTAGCTCAATTAGTATATAATTTATTTGGAACATTGCAGATAGAGCTCCTAAAAGTCGTATTATTACATTAACCGTTCTGAATAAGCAACATAAATTAAACAAAGACAAATACAACAGCATCGATTCTAGCGGAGCAAGGAAACCGAGATAGGACCACTTCCTACAATACAAACGGCAAACGCCCTTTGGTATAGGATTAATTACATTTCAAACTGCTCTTAGATAACTGAATTGCAATTGTTAGAATAATTCCCGAAAACATTAAACTTAATTACGTTAATGTGAGCCAATGTTTTAGGTTTAAAGTGCAATCGAATGGATTACTTAATCATTCATTCATACACATACAAGTCGTGCTATTCTAAAGGTTTAAAGTGAAGGCTTCCGAAAGCACATGTAATATTAATCACCCACCGGTGGGATGCTTTTGCTTTGAGCTTTAAAGCTACGCTTAACCTAATGGTCACATGATAAATGTTTGCAATTTGTCTCGTGATTACTCGTCATTTCGGTACGCGTAATTTACTAATGTGTGTATGTACACAGGTCGATGTTTTTAACTTTTAACCTCAAAGCACGGGACGATCAAATGCGTCATTAAGAAACAATAAGCGATTTAAGTGATTTAGTAAATCGCAGGTTGTTATTTACTGAAATGAAGTCAGTTTATTGAAAGTCGATACTGTCTTTCCTGTTTTTCACTACTGTGTCCTAGACCGGATTTCTTCACCTCCTGATAAATTTATCAGCCGGTTAATACTCTTACAAACGAAGTATTGATAATGATTTCCTAGGATATTATACGGCAGATAAATTTATCAGAAGGCGAAAAAATTCAACATTAATCAATTAATTAATTAGATATTTAATTTATATAGGGAAGGGCAAAAGTATGGAACAGGCTTAATATTTCAAAAACTGATTCACGTATCTGTTTGAAATTTGGTGTGTGATTTACAGTCAATAAGACCTACACTACCAACTTGTTTCACTTGTTTATCTGCTCTTATTTTTTAGATTTGATTTTTTTTTAATAACAACTTGTCGTTCTTTTCTTTATTTAATAGTACGTTTGATTCTCTAAATGAACACATAAAACAACTGAGGTATTACATAAGAAATTTTGGAGAAAATAAGATTTGAATAAAAAAAGTTAGGAAAAATCATAGACGTTGGTATTCGACACAAATGTTATTTTAAACAAATAAAGAACATATAAAGCTGAATTATCTAATAATTGCTTAAAACCTAAACTAATGATGATTGGAGATGGAGATCGGTGTCGTAGCCATGCCGAAGTGTGCACAGTTTTCAATGCTATGTATCCTAACAGAGTGCCAATTAATCTGCTGCTACAAAAATTTTAAAAAGATTTAGAGAGGCTGGAAAGGTTTAAGAGCGTCGTAAACTTGGGAGGCCTAAGACTGCAAGAAATGAAGAAAGTAGTTTCAATGTTATGCAGGAAGTTACAGCAATTAGCCCTTAATAATGATTTAAGTAGAAGGTCAGAACGCAGGATTTTAAAAGGCCAGAAGTTCCATCTACATAAAATTAAGCTACTTCAAGAAGAATTTTGTGACACAATAGCTTGGGAGAAATTCACTTGGGACGCCTAAGAACGCAACAGATGATGAAAACAGTTTCAACGTTAGGCAGGAAGTTACAGCAATTAACCCTTAATAATGATTTAAGTAGGTCAGAACGCAGGATTTTAAAACGCCAGAAGTTTCATCTATATAAAATTAAGCTACTTCAAGAAGAATTTTGTGACACCATATTTATAGATGAATCTACTTTTTGCTTAAATGGTCATGTGAATAGATTTGACTGCAGGTCAGATCATAATCCACATTGGATGAAAGAAATACACACGCAGCATCCATAAAAGGTAAACGTTTGGGCTCAGATTGTCGGCAACCGTTTCATAGGGCTATTTTTTATAAATGGGAACCTTACTGCTGACCGATACTTGCATTTACTACAAGAAGAGATGATTCCCCAACTCGTATCCAAATCACGAAAATAATATCCAGCTTCATTCGCGACTATGGTTCCAGCAGGATGGAGCACCACCACGGTCGGCAAGTTCGCGATTTTTTAAATAACGTTTTACCAGGTAGATGGATTGGACGAAGAGATCACATTTAATGACCTCTTAGGTCACCTGACTTGATTCCGCTTGATTACTTCTTATCCGGTCATCTGAAAAGTTTGCGTAAACAGACCTGCTAATTTAGAAGATTTAAAGAACCGCATAAGGGACGAATTAGCTAACAGTAGCTGTATTTCCTTAGACGCTGTCCTAGACAACTTTAAACAAAAACTTTATTATTTCCAACAACTAAACATAGAGCAATTTGAGCATCTGCCGTAATTTATAAAAGTACTATTATCTATGTCTTCACTTTAATATTATTTCTTGATTGTTTATTTTTCGTTTTGTTATGTTTTGTTACTTTTTTTTCGAGATACAGTATTATTTTATTTCAGTTTTGAGATAATGTGAAATAATAATAATAATAATAACTTATTAATATTAATATTAATGTACAATCACTGCTGAAGAGTAAAGACCTGATTTCTGTATTTTTCTTTTAAAGTAGTCAACGTTGACATACGAGTATTATGGGATATTTTATTGTGAATCATTGAAGAATTGTAACTAAAGGACTTTTAGAAGAGGGTAGTATTGTGCATAGGGATATGTAATCCACTAGTGCGTCTTAAACTTAAATCATGCAGTCTGTATCTAGGTATTAATAAAGCACTTAGATAAGAAGGACACGAAGTTACAAAAACTTTATAAATTAAACAGGCTATGTGAAGCAATCTTCTATTTCCCACATTTATCCATTTAGCTTCCTTTAATTTATAAGATACGTGTTCCCTTCTCTCAATGCATAAACGACCGAAGTTTTGGATTTTTTGAATTCTTGCAGCAGATAAAGAATCTAAACAGGCGCCATAGACAGCATCTCTGTAATTGAAGCAAGATAGAACTAACGGTTCACATAACTGAATATTCAGATTAGTAGTAAGGAAATGCCTATTCATATACAAACGCTTGAAAGTTGAATATGATTTTTGAATTAATTTCTTAACATGAGATGAAAATCTTAAATCACTATCAAAAAGAACGCCTAAGTTTTTTATAGATTCACTGAAAGTCAGTTGAACGTTATTAACTGTGATTTTGAAACTGTCTATGGCCCTCCGCCGATCTTTAGACCCACCAAAAACAATTGCCGTCGATCAGAAGCAATTTCTAAGTCAGAAGAAATTAACAAAATTACGCAAATCTTTATAGTGATTCCAATTAGCAACAGATTTAGAATGTTTGAATTTATTAAGTGCGTTGTTACGCAATTTTATCATACGCCTGATGGCATCAGTTAACCAAGGTGCCGGAGTTTTACTGATTCTAACAGTTCTATACGGAGCAAAAACATCAAACATAGTCAGGAGGTTATCATTTTTAAATGCAACTTTGTCATTTAAGTCAATCAAATAGTATAAACTGTTCCAAGGTTTGGAGCGCAAATTATCATAAAATAGCAATAATTAATTATTTTCACATTCAACTGTCCTTTTCTTAAAAATATTCTTATGTAACGTGTGAGAACTTTAAAATGACCGGTTAGAGAACTAAGTTCTACTGTCCCTAAAACACGTACCAAATTTCATTTAGACACGCCAAATTGTGTTCCAAATATTCAACCGGTTCAATGTGCTACAGCGTCACAAGACCCGTAGAAATAATCGACAAACATTGAAAAACTTTTCAAACTGTGATCAGACAATTTAACTTTCTGTTATTTTTTGTTTAAAATAGTATTTTTGTCGAGTATCAATGTACACGATTTTTCCTAACTTTTTTTCATTCAAATTTTATTTTCTTCAAAATTTTCTTATGTAACACATCCATTTTTTTATGTGTTCATTTAGAGAATTAAACATACTATTAAATAAATAAAGAAAATCGGTATGTTATCATTTCAAAAAAATAAAGTAGGCAGTGGGATCTCAAAAACAAGAATAGATAAACAAGTGAAACAAATTGGTAATGTACGTCTTATTCACTCTAAATCACATGCCAAATTTCTAATAAATACGTCAAACACTTTTCGAAATATTAAGCCGGTACCATACCTTTGCCCTTTCCTGTATAATTTTTAAGCAAAATAAAACAAATTGCTTTTCTTGAACTATTAAAATGTAGGAAACCAAAATTCTGAATAAAAAAAGAAATGCAAGATGTTACATTAAAAAAAAAAATTGAAACTCATATCGTATGATGAAACTGAAAGTAACTTCTTATAAATGATTCACAGTACTTTGTTAAGCAAATTTTGTAGGTTTTTAGATAAGAGAGAGGAATATGTTTTAATTTCGTCAAACTCAAAATCAAACATATCTAGCGCTTAGGCAAGAAGCAAATATCATTCCACATAAAAATTGCACCTGAAGACGATACCCTGGCTACCTATAAACTGAAACTAGACGCGTACAAACAAAGAAATCGCGACTTGGGTTATTTGTAGTTTGACTAAAATTTGGTTAAGAGTGTGAGAATGTATTTGAAGAAACTAACACGTGAGAATCTTTATAAAATTTTGTAATTAAAGTGAAAAATATTAGGAGCCGTAAAAGTTGCTTTTGTTGAGGTACATAAATGTCCCGACGAGCCTTGATGAAATTTTAATAATCTTTTGTCATTTTTTTTCGTGGTAAAAAAAGATTAAGAATTGAAAATCTTTTAATTAAGTGTCGTATACCATTCTAGACACGGAAAAATGAAATTACTTTACGTGTTCTGACAATATTCCTTACAGCCTCCTGTAGTTCGCAGAAGGGGACTAAAGATGGGGAAGTTGGCAAAAATATTGTAGTTCATTGGATCAGAATATTTTGTTTTGATCTAGACCAAAAAGTATCCCCCACCCGTCGACGGTAACAACGAAAGTTACAAAAAAGTTTCCTGTGTCATTGGTTGCCCAGATAAGCGCGCAAATAATATCGCGAAGAGAGGGGATATACCCCGTCACGTTCCCTTGCCATGTCAACGTCTCACGGTGTTGCCTTGTACTAATAAAAACTTGGACAAATTATTTAATTCTTTTTTCATTAAAAATAGTTATATTACGTTGAAAAATACACGAAAAATATAAAAATTCAAAAAGTACTTTTTCGTTTTAGGAACGATAAGAGAATACATAAAATGTGAAGAAAAGTCTGGTAAAGTAAATATTTCCGAAAATATTTTCTTTTTGCAAAAATGCTCGGACATAAAAGTTATTACTATAAATCTACATTTCAGTTCATTTATTTGTACAGTGGCGTACCATTGGGGTACTAAAGCAACTTTATTTTTTTAATGGAAACCTCTATTTTTATTACTGAAAATAAATAACCTGAAATATAGGAATCGAGTTCAAGCGTTCTTGTAAAAACAAAATTGTTTAGGAAATATTTAGGGCGTTCCAGACTTCTATCCTCAGTCTATAATAGAATTTATTTTACACTCCGCATAGAAAGTAGCAGGCAAAAGATAAAATACTGCTGCAACTTCCAATTTCTGAATGTATGTATTTATCTCACATATTTGATCGGAGCATTTTTATCAATTCTTCTTGTGTAATTATGACTCCTCTGTTGAAAGAAATGTTCCATAATTTTTTTCTTTTCTTAAATTTGACACAATTACCCAAATTTTAAAGTTTGTTTAAATTCTTTAAAATTAATTTTTCATTAATTTTTTGAAAAATATAAATATACACATATACATATATGCTATAATGCTATAATATACATTTAAACATAGGTCTCCAACAGGTGATATTCGGAATTACTAAACAAAAAGTTTCATCAAAAAGATATAACAGGTGTAAAATATTTGTATGATTTGTACGATTATTTCTAAACTACTAAACACAAAAAAAATAATAGGTGAAACGATTAATTAAACATACCTTCCATATTTGATTAAACAGTTCAGTTTTGAACAAACTCACTTCAGAAGGAAAATATAATTAACAAAGTTGCGATAAATGTATGGCGAGTATAGCGACATAACAATTAATGTGACACTTTGTCTAGCACTTACTCGATAATTGCAAAAGGTACTTACCCTCCTTTTACGATAAATAATAAATTAACTTCTGATCTAATATTTATTAAGTTTCTCTTCGTCTACCTTCATTTTAACATTTTGATTTTTGCCGTGTCTTGGCCACAGTATGCGTCTGCTCTAGAGCTAGGGGTTAGAGTTTTATTCATTTAAATTTATAAAGTTGTTTTCATTTCAGCTTTATGTTTTTATTCTCCATTACATTATGTCTTCGTCTTACATTTTTAATAAGTCTTTTACATCTATCCTCGCATTTATCTTTCTTTACAAGGATTTAATTTGAAATTGGCACCTTTGTTATAAACTGTAACGACAGTACAGAATACCCTATTTTTTGCAAAAAAATGATTCCTTTTCTAAATAATTAATCTTAATTTATGCAATAAATTTTATGAAAATTTAAATTGAATCAAAAATTCCCTGAAGAAGTAGAATAGAGAAGCGTAGGTATCTGCAGCTCAAAATTGTCTTCTTCTAAATTTTATTGTTGAAATTGAACTAAATCTTGTATTAGAAAAAGGGTAGTCTGAAAGAATTTTTTCTGTGGATTCATGAAATGCAAATTCTTAAAAAGTATAAATACGCTAAGCGCAGCAGAAAGGGAAGACGCAAATGCCATAAATCTCTTTGTTATTAACGAGAGTGTATTTTAATTAAGAGCTTTTGCAAAAACGAAAAGATATCGCGGAAGTTTAAATATTAAAAGGCGAAACGGCGCGCGCCGACCTAGGATTCAGAGTTAGTCAGCGGGGTGTGGAATGATGATTTAATAAATGGAAACATTTGCATTTTATATTTTAAGGTCGGAAATTAATTAAGGGTAATTTTCGATATAGAACAGTTGTGACTTCCTCATTATTAATCACACGCGACAAAGTTGGAAAAATTTAATTTCGCCCGCAGATAACCATTAACGTGAGGCACCCTGTTGCTTACAAAATAGGGAAAAAGCTGTTGGTACTGGTCTTAAAATGCAAAACTTTTACGTTGCGCCGTGTTAGATAAATGGCGCTGATCTTAGCACCGATAATAATTCTGTCGGTTTACGCTGTGCTTCTATTAACTTTGTTACAATGTAGCATCAAAATTAGAGTTTATTTGATGTCAGTCACTTTGTTGGCGAGTTGTGTGTTGTAAGGCTGCACATGGTGCATGTATTTTACTCTTTTGAAATATTCACGTAATTAAGCGCGGTAATATACCAGCAAGTAAGCATTACTTTTCCTGAATAAACTGGAAAACGAGCTTGTTTTCTATAATCTGAGTTGCACTCATTTCGCAAGCAGTACGAATACAATTTATTTTTTTATATTGATTGGAGATTAAAAGGGCAGCTAGAAGAGATCAAACTTAAGCTTCTTTCCCAATAAACTTTTGGTAAACAAACAATAACTAAAAAGTTACAAGAGTTTAAAGTGAAATTAATTAACAAGCAAAAGTTACTCCCTATAGTAATATTTTACGTTTTAAATTCAAATTTGAGGTATTTATGAGTTAATTGAATACTGCTTTACAATAAACAACTATTTTAAAAAATGTAGTCACGTTAAAGTAATGGCTAATTCATTTTTTCTTTTAATGCCCAAAAACGGGTTTTCGTCTACTAAGTAAAAACAAAACTAGGAAACAGATTAACATAGACATTTTATGAATGGTGGTTTTGATAAATTTAGATGAACAGATAAAACAGCGACATCCTACGATTGCTTTTTGACCTGACATTGCAGTAGGATAGACAAATTGAAACGGATTTGGTCCTAATAAGTCCCCCATGCAAGGCGGCCATGCTTGCTGTCAAAGCATAATTAAAGTTTAAAAAAAAATTGTTGCAAGTCATTTTTGATTGCAGTAAAAACCTCGAGCAGCCTCTGTACAGCTGTTTCAGCCCTGTTTGGGGCTTCATCAGCAGAGACGTAGCTCGACATTCCCACTGCAACGACTTGCAACAATTTTTTTTAAAAATAAATTTAGAGTTTATTTGACAACAAAGTTGCAGTTTCTCAAATAATTTTGATTAATTAAGAAGCCATAGGTGTAAATTAAAGAAGAAACGGAGACAGGTTAACTGCTGTAACTTTCTTATTATTGGGTTTTCGTCAAAAGCGAATTAAGAAAAGAGCTTTATTTTGATCTCCTGCAGCTCCTACAGCTGCCATTTTTATTCTTATTTCTACCATATTTCTTTACGCAAAGATCAGGGACTTAAGAGGAAGTAGAGGAAGTTGTTTACCAAGAAGTTTTTTTTCAATTCACTTTTTTCGGAGTATCTATACTATGAATAAAAATAAAAGAAGCAAAATAATTTTCAACCCGTAATGCAGGCAGTTTTAATTTTTACTAATACAGAATCAATATAGCTTTAAAGTTTTGTTACTTTTGTGAGAACTACCTTAAATTGAAAGCGTCTCTCCTCACAAATATGAAATATAAGTTTGCCTTCCAAAAGTTAATTGTTTTTTTCTTTACTTAAAAATGTTTTGGGTGTTTACAAAATATTTGGTGTCGTTATTGAGAAACATCGTGGCCGGGAGAGTCATAAGCTAGTACTTCAAAAATTGAAACTATTAAATAGTCAGTTTTATTTTAGGAAAACTTTAAAGTAAGATCCAGTGCTATGATATTATTTTACTTAATTTTTGCCTCAGATGCATTAATGAAATTTTAGAGATCAGGTTTAATTTGTACAACGACTTTCGTCTTTCCTGCATTGTTAATATAGACTTGTACCAAATGGAATTATACAATACAAACGGTTTGACATTTAGATTTGACGTTTGGTGGGGCGTTAAATTACACATAATGTTACGAATTTGAGGGTTCACAAATTATAGTCGTTATATTTCAGAACACTTTCATTACAAGCTATCGCTTTACACAATTAACAACATAATAGTAATGAGCTTGTCTATCAAATAACACTTTTACAAAATGTACTTTCTATTTATGCGAGGTACGAACCCTTCGCTAGCTAACTTAATAACTAAACTCCTGGCGGGCCGTACGGCTTTTATAGCAGAGCCCTCTTTTGCTCAAAGTTACTAGAATGACCGCGAAGCTTCGGTAATGTTCTGTGACGCAAGGTGGCATGATTGATGCTAAAAATAGATCTGTTTGTGCGTCACGGCTTAACACTGCCCCCCTCTTAGTTCAGTTCGTCCCGAACAGGGTACGGAGCCAAACGGTCGATGTGGATCACTTTCATCTTCCCACGGGGTAGCTTTTGTATCCTGCACACCACATCATTGATCCTCTTAATTATTTGACAGGGTCCATCCCAAGGTGCCTGTAGTTTGGGGCACAGTCCACGAGTCCTTCTGGGATTGTATAGGCACATCTGGTTCCCTTCTTGGAATCCTGTTTCATTGGTTTGTCGATCGTAGCGGGTCTTCATTTTGTCTGTCGCCAAACTGATATTACGGCGCACGTATTCGTGAGTGTTAACGAATTGGCGTTCAAGTTCTTGCGATTACTCACTTAGTCCCAGTCGGGCTTCTGGTTGCTCAAATTTTAAGTCACAAGGCAAACGCATTTCCCTTCCGAACAAAACACTGTATGGGGTTAGTTTAGTAGTGTCATGCTCTGCAGAACGACACGCCATCAGAAAAAGGGGAAGATGTTCGTCCAGTCACGTTAGTTCTTCGAAACAACTTTTGCCAGAAGTCTCTCCAAGGTCCTATTGAAACGCTCCACCATTCCATCTGACTGTGGGTGCAAGGGAGTTCGCGTTTTGAAAATACCTAGTAACCTGATCAATTCCAGGAAAATGTGTCCTTCAAAGTTTCATGGATCTCCAAGAGTACTCCAAATTTTGTTATCCAATTCTCTATCAAGGCATTCACAACGGTTATTGACTCTTGGTTTGGCAAAGCATAATCCTCTAGCCATTTGGTGAAATAATCGGTCACTACCACAATATATTTCTTTCCATGGTTGGTTTCTGGAAATGGGCCGGCTATGTCAATGGCAATCCTCTCGAATGGTGCTCCAACGTTGTAAGGGTGTAATTTTCCGCGAGTCTTTTTCGCAGATCCGGATACCGCAGCACTATAGATAAATTAAACAATTTTTTTTGCCACTGTCTTCGTTGCTGAAGTAATTCCATTTATGCAGTAAAATATCATCTTGTGCTTTGTTTTTTAACTCAGACGCTTTCTTTGTATTTGTTTTAAAATATTCCAGCCATAAAATGGTGTAAAATTCTCGATGCTTCGCACTATTTTGTGGTTTTAATAAATAATGTCGTTCGCAGATTCTATTTTTTTATTGAACTAGTCTATATGAATTACAGTTAATTTTTCGACTGAAAAATTAATTCGGTGCTGTTTGTAGGGGCGTTGCTCTATTTTCGCGTCCTGGCCATCCTGAAGGTCGGTTCACGTGTTGGTTACTGTTGAGGCCTTTGAGGGAAAGTTTCCTCATCGTATGACCTTTCGTCGGTTCTGGCGTGGTGCCGGTGGAACAATAACTACGTATAATTGTATGTTTGTGACTGTTGCTCTCCAGTGCAGATTATTATTGTCAAACTTCCTTTCCCTTGCACGTTTTTAATTTTGGTTTGGGCACAAGTTTTGCACTGAGCTTAGACTTCCTGTTTTGGTATACGTATATTTTTTATAACTTTTTTTCGACGTACCGTATACATCTGCGACAATCCAGTTGGGGGAGCAACCTCGAGTCGGAATAATTGGTGTTGGCGTCTCCACACGTCAATAGATATGCAATGCGGACCGAGGGTCCGGAAGTTCCCGTGACTAACTAGTCAGGTGAGATGTTAACGCTACGGCCTATGCCGACTGTCACTGTATTTACATTTTAAGGCTGTTTTGATTGCTTCAAGCCAAAAATTGTATTCTATTTAACGATTGCGTTGGGCGCTTCACTCTAAACATATTTCAATTCACGTTTTGTCTTTTGTAAAAGTGGTGACCGATTCGCCAATGGTTGTTGGTTTGAAACATTTGAAAGATACTTTTGTTGTTAATATTATATTGCGACCAATGATTCACTTTAAGGTTTTGGGAAATTTCACACTTTGCTTTGGTGCATATTATGCCGATGTATATGTCTACTTGTGGACATTAACCATAGTTGCATAAGCATTTCTTTTTCCTTCGATCCTCTCCTCGTCTCGGGTTAAGATTAGGTGGCGCTCATTTATTGTCGCGTTTAATTAACACCCACACCCATCATGACTAAAGCTGCTGTCTCCTTTGAAAGATAATTTCCTCAGCACAAATCTTGCTTCTGCTCAGGTAGGTACCAAACTCTGAGTTGAAAATTTCTTGTTACATTTTCCAACACTATTGGACTGTTAAAAAAATATTAATTTGTTGACCTAAATGGCTGCATACACATTTTCAGGGCATTGTTCGTTATTTCCTGAGTATTAGCAATGATGAATTTTTTAATTGTACACTTGTTATATATTTTAATTCATTGTTTTATAGCTTCGTAAATACAAGTTCTATTGAAACTGTAATTTTCGAAAAAAATATTTTCGAATAGAAAGTAATTCAAATTTACCCTTCTCGGTAGAAGAAATAAATAATTGCCAAATCACCGAGAACGAAGTTATTTATTTTGTTCGTCGAAAATGAATTATGACAAATTGTCGCCATTTTGAAGTGAAATATCGATATTGACTTTCCCCTTGGCGCTTTCTATGGCGAAGCGCTGCGGCGCTGAGAGACTTGGTACGAAACGAGAATCGGATTTCTCCTGAATATTTTGTTGTCTCACACTCCGCGTCGCTACATATCTTCTTATAATTCGATAGCTGTGACAGCTAATATATATCTTTCATTTCTGCCTGGGATTAATCTTACTTGATATAAATTTTATTAACGTTGCGAAGGTCTTATTGCGAAACGAGTGGAATATGATGTGTTTCGTAAGTTTTCATAAGTTTAGTAACTTCATCGGGCCTTAAAGAATTAATTTTTATGTATTTATTGATGTCGTGTAAAATCTGAGTCACCTGTTTCTGGAAAGCGCAAATCTTCTTCTTTCTACATCTTTTCAATCTTGTGGGTGTAAGTTTCGTTTTGATCTAAAAGATTTTACTACTTCGTTTATCTATGTTGGTTTTGGTCTTCCTTCTCAGTAATTTTTTGAACATTCATGGCCACACTGCACTGACTGCTCCTAATTGAAAAAAATAAGAAACGCAAAAAGTAACGTCAGAAATTTAAGAAATGTTAACCAAAAGAGAGTAACGCAGTAAATTTGAAAATCAGGCACCGATACAAAGTAAATGAAGAACATGATGGGTAGGAATATAAAAGGAAAGGGGGATGAGAAAACGAAACGTATATAATATAATAAAGCAGCTAGCAGAAGTCTGTAAACAAACAATACTGATTGATTCTCGAATCTAATAAAGATACAATATAAACAGAAATATTTATATTTATATATATTTTGGGAAAGCTTACAGGAGTGAAATCTATTTCTTTCAATAACCTTGTAGTTTTTTGTGTTGGTCTTGATTTTTTCCCAATTGTTACTTTTGAATTCTGTTCAACGGCAGATGTTTATCAGATGTCTATTTTTAGCACCTACAGATTCCATACCCGGCAGATAAATTTATCAGGAGGTGAAAAAATCGACCCTAAGGGTTTGCATTGATAATTGTTTCCGAGGATATTACCTGGCAGATAAATTTATCAGGACGTGAAGAAATCGGGCCTAAAGAATTTGTAAAGTTCAATAATTGAATTACGTTTCTGCGGCAATTTTGCGTTCAGTATTTGCATTTGCTTTTCAGTCTTTTTTGAATTCCAATAATTGCATTCACTTTAGTT
Source organism: Prosopocoilus inquinatus (assembly GCA_036172665.1). Taxonomy (NCBI): domain Eukaryota; kingdom Metazoa; phylum Arthropoda; class Insecta; order Coleoptera; family Lucanidae; genus Prosopocoilus; species Prosopocoilus inquinatus. The sequence goes on from CM069870.1 coordinate 53,896,657, forward strand.
AAATTCTCTAGTTATTTGCTATATAGATTAGGTTGTTTGATTGACGAATAACCATATTTCAGTATACGCCATTCACTTCGTCGAATTGCGCGTTCTGCGACTTAATCAATCACAGCAATTAAATGTATTCTCAAATCTATTAGAAAATTCTAATACAGTGTATTTTTGGAAAACCATTCTGTCTCTTAGGAGATATTCTCTGGCAAGTTGAGAAACACGCTAACTAGTGTACTTCGATTTGTTCAAGCAAGTCTACAATCTGCGCCACTGGTCTAAGGCAAATTTATATCTGCCGACGAAAACAAGTGCGACCAGCACGATTTAATCCCAGTTATCAAGGCCGGCTTATTTCTCGTTACGGATTTCGTAAAATTCCGAGGTCGATCGGATTGAACCAATAGTCATAGCTCACCTTTTTAACCGAGCTTCTCTCACACCCTGTGTATGGATCGAAGTATGTTTTTTGGTTTAGAGATTTGCAAGTTAATTTGAAACATTTGTCAGATGACTGAAAGGCCAAAGCGCCAATAAAACAGTCAAAGGGTCCTTGCGCGACAAATTAGTTAGATAGAATTAGGCGACGAAAACGGTATAAGGTGAATAAAAAGGTTTACCATTGGTACTACACCCGTAAGATAATTGGGCGTAGTATACGAAAGATCCTTGCCAAGTAACCTAAGGCTCTCTCTACTTCATCCAAATAATTTAAGGCACTTGGGTGAAGTAGAGAGAAATCCTTACCAAGTGACCTAATAGCTAGCTAGAATTAGGGTTTCCCACCACTCCTCAAGAGACGAGGAATCCCTGAAAAACTAACGGCGATTGCTATACGTTACCTTGCAAATTGATCGCTAAGGGCGGCATTTGGTGTCACATACATCTCCCAAAACATTTGATTAATCAATTAATTACTCGACCAAATTAAGTATATGTGACCCACTGTGTCACACTGTGCATTGATTTATTATAACAGAACGTATTTTGAATACAATCTGAAGTGACGAAACACTAGTACCAATACCAATCTCAGTTGAAAACTAATTAATTTGTATTTTAATCGAGGAATAAATTTCCTACCATAACTACTTGACTATGTGTATCCACATGACCAGCTACAGTGTTAGAAGACATTGAAATCCGTTAAGCGAATTATACTGTACTTCTTGTAACCGTTATTTACCTTCTCTCTGTATTGGGGCATAGATTACAAAGGCTTTTACGTTCATTTTATCAGACCCCTCAGTGGCTGGTAAACGTAGTTTTTCCCCTTGGTTTTAATAAATAATTTAATTAAATTTAACATCTCGCATTTTTATTCATATGTAATAAGTTCCTTAATTCTCTCAACTTTACAAGCCGTCACACCAAAATCAGTTACTGCAACAACGTAGTATCCAGGGATAATTTAGACGATTACGATAACAAACATTGTATAATGTTTATTAACCATTATTACAATAACAGTGTTTTAGGTATATTTACAATACAGTAACATAGAGTTATGTTTATGGCATGTTAACTTTGCACTAACATAAAATATAACAGAAATATATACAATAATTACGAAAAATTTAAAAATATGCTGCAACGAAGGAGAAACGTTGCAGACTGAATACACACGTACATATAAGACCAGGACAGACATAATTAAAACACAAAATTTGTATAAACACACAATCACAGCGCGGCTCACTGATTACCTATAGTTCGAGAATGTACTATAAACTCATCTATAGAATATGGTGCCATCAGCTTGAGATTGGTATACAGAGTATTTTTCAATTTTGTCACAGTATACTCTTTTACATTTTCTGTAAGTTGATTGTATAAGTTAAGATTAATAAATAGGATTCTTTTTTGATTTTGTTAATCTCATTCTCGATTGTTTTAAAAAATTTCCAAATCGAGTAGAATATGAAGGATTTTCATTTACAGTAGCAAAATTATTTTTACGTTCGTGAATATGCACTAAGGTATGGTAAACAAAAACGGCAGGAACTGTTAAAATGCCCATCTATATAAAATATTGTTTACAATGAGCGTCGTGTTTTAGTCGACATATAGCTCTCACTGCCATTTTTTGCAGTCGAAATATTATTATTGAATCTGTAGAGGCACCCCGAAGCCTTACGCCGTACAGAACATGTGAGTGAAATAAGGCATAGTAAACCATTATGTTGTATTCTAAGGAGATCAATTTTGATAATTCTGTTAGTACAAATATCGCAGAAGATAATTTGGAACTAATGGATTTCATATGTGTATACCATGTCAAGTTATTGCTTAAAGTTATACCTAAGAGCTTAACAACGGCGTTGGAATTTATACTATGATTCGTTGAAAAAACCATTGTTTGGGTTTTGTTATTATTTAAGCTAAGTGAATTTCTAACAAACCATTGATCTGCGCTATCTTTCATGTCTTGTACTTTATCTAACAGCACGTTAATGTTGTTATCAGATATATAAAAATAAATAAAGATATTTGTGTCGTCGGCATAAAGTACAGATTGTACAGGATCCATGAACTTACTTAAGTCGTTTATATACAATGAAAAGAGAACAGGTCGCAACACAGATCCTTGAGGTACCCCATACTGGATCCGTACTCTTTTTGATAGTATGCCATTAATTTTAGTACACTGACTTCTATCTATTAAATAGCTTTTAAAAGAGTTTTGTGCTGTACCGCGAATACCACAAGTTAGTTTGTTTATTAATAGTTCGTGCTGAACACAGTCGAAGGCTTTTGTCAAGTCACAAGCAACTAATGCTGTATGTTTACCTTCTTCGAAACCCTCAACTATGTTCCTCACGAGCTCTTCTACTGCCTGAATACAACTATGTATAGGCCTGAACCCGTACTGGTTTTTATTTAGCACAAGAAATTTATTAATCTGTTTTTAAGTAGAATTTCCAAAACCTTTCCTAAAACTTGCACAAGAGAAATGGGTCGATAATTATTTTTATCTTCTGGATTTCCATTTTTAAGTATAGGAACAACCACGGAAACTTTAAAAGCTGGCGTGAAAATATCTTGCTCAAACCATAAAATATATAAATGAGATAATATAGGAGTTATAAGTTCAGAGAGATTTTTTAGGTATTTATTTGCTTCAGATAACAAAGGTAATTTTTTTACCTCTCATGCTTCTAGAGGACTATTATCCAACAACTGGAAACATAACTTTGGATTGGTCAATAAATAGGTCTGTTTTATTCGCCAGAATATCAAGTTTTGGACCGTTCAAATTAGTTGTGAGTATGATAAGCAGTGCACAAAATTGGATATACATATACTTTATACTGCGCATGATTTGAATGGTTCAGAACCTAAAATCCTAACAGACAGAACAGACTTTTGTTGTAAATTCTCACGTTAAATTTTCTGTACTTCAATAGTTTCTGTCCTGAATAATATTCATTCGATTTCAATACTGAAAATCACAATTCACGGCTAAAACATTGAGCTGTAACATAAGTTATGGAACATGGCTAGAAATATATTAGATGCGTATAAATTTAATGTGTTTAAATTTTCTAGGTATTGTTACGTTTCTAGAGTTTAAATTAATTTATTTAATTGAATAAAACACTCGGTAAAAACTTAACCGTAATTTAATAATGTTTACAATCTAATTTATTTGTAACAATTTATTTACACACTAAATCCAACTTCGACGGTCGCTATTTTGAATTCGACTGACTTCTGAGTCCACCCCGGCCGATTTTATATTCTACGCTGTCTTCTCGTTTATTCCAATGCTGAAAAAGTCGAGTTTGTTCAATATGACGTAGTGCTGAGTGGCGCGCCACAGTATCTTGTAGACTGTTAAGTTATTTCTTTCAATTTTTCTAATTGCTTACAAAATTGCAATTTCAAATTTTATCTTTGTAATTTAAAATGCTTTGACGTAAATTTACGTTCGAAGAAGCCAAATACACTATCCAAATCAAATAATGGCTTACCAGATTTTTTATTTTCAATAATTGCAGCCTGGCCCTTGTATGAAGTCGAATCATGGGTGACCTTAAATCTGGTTCGTATATGATTTCTAAACTTGTGTAATACTTGTCTCTTCTTTGTTGCCAATAGTTAACTCGTTCATTGATGGTTATGTTTTACTCGACAAGTATCGTAGGAAACAATTAAATGATTTGAATATACCATCCGAATTCGCAACAATATTAAAATGAACTTTTCCTGTTTTTGAGAAAACGCCTCATATGTGCGCAATAAATAAATAAAACTTTCATCAGAGACGTACTAATTAAAAAGATGAACTCGTTTAAAGTAAGCAGTATCAATCATCCTGCGGACATGTTCTTCAGTGGAATATGATGTATAACGTTACACCGTTTGATTGATTATCTAGACGGGAAGACTTATCTTTAATGTATGAAATAAGCTCTCAGGACATGCTGCACAACTTATGCCGTGTATTTCGTTAATGTAATAAACCAGTTGGGGCGAAATAACGGACTAATATTTAATTGAAATTCGGCGGAGACCAAAGGATGTTGGAAGGCATACCGCATTACGGCCACGTTCCGTTTTGGCATTGGAACTGGTTTCCGGTGTGAGGGTGAACGGATTTTCGGCTCCGTGATCTGAATATACCCACAGTTAAAAATGTAAAAATGTAGCATTATTACGTCTGATAATATTGGAGCACGAAAGTAAGAAAAATGCGAACGTAATGAATTTTACATAAGAAATATACAAAAAAAGCTGTTCGAATATATTATTTATACTTTTACTTTAACAAAGAATAGTAGAATACTTTAACAATAGAATAGAATAGAAAATGATTACTTTACCGAGAAAATAAATTTATAATGTCAAAGAAGTGTTGACTCAACTAAAATTTTGTCGTTTGAAAAGAAAATGGAACATAAACAGAATTAATAATTTTTTATTCTCAGATTCTTTCTTCAATTTAAAAATTTAATGAGAATAGGTCGAAGAATGTTGCTCACAATGATAATATAAATGAGATTCCAATTACAAATGCGTAACGAAATGAAATATTAAAAGTAAATATTGAATAAGTACAGCTGTGAAATCGTAAAGCGGGACAAGTCTTATAACGAAATTTTCTATTACTTTGATAGTACATTTGCATTTAATAATTCAATCGGAACGCTTTAATATAACACAAAAGTGTTAAATTACCATTACATTGTACGATAAGAATTTGTTCGATATAATTTAAAAATGCAAAGGGAATGATAAACTTGTTTTATGAATTGTGAAAATTTATGAGTTGCCACAATTACCGAAATTTAGATATAACGTTCAAACTAACGAAAGTTTACTATCCCGTTCTATCATACCGCAAATTACTAAATATAAAAATGGCAATGAAAATCAGGATTGTATTTAGTTGTCCAGACCTGTTACAAATGTTAGTAATTATAAGCCAATTTCTGAATTGTAAATAAATATTTGCAAATATTTTTGAAGCGATTCATCGATTGTGAATGACACAATTTAAAAATCTGCTGTTTAACAATTTTTAGATTCTACAACAGAATGGTTTTCGGAAAAAGAGATAAACACCCACCACTTTCGTAATAATTCCTTGTAATGAATACTTACACCTACGTGTTAGACTCTTCTGGATACAAATTTTCAGAAGGCGTTGATAAAAATATCATCGCGTTCTTCTATAAAACTTGAAAGCTTGGTTTTCATAAAAATTTAGTTTGCTGGATTAAAACCTCTATTTAATACTCCTATATGTATAAGTTGCAAGTCGCGATCATCAACGGTTGCAAATCGCACTTAGGGAAAGTTTCATTTGGAGTGCTTCAAGGCTCCCATCCGGAGCCAATTCTATTCACAGTTTTTATTAATGATATATGTTTTTATCGATAATTTTTAACTAAATAGAAATATTTTTTAAACCATACTTTCCAAATTAAGTTAAGGTTCTTGGGATTATTTTCAGCTGGCTTAACTAATGACTGGATGGTGTAACTCCCGCGGTCGCCTGTTCAATGACGACGCGAGGATAGGTCAGTATTTAACTTCACTTTGTGCACGAATGATGTAAATCATCCGCCATTCGGTTAATCAAAACATTTTAAATGCGTTCACAATGCATCTGGGTTATTAAAATAAATAAATGTAATTTCATTCCAAGTAATTACAATTTTAAGTATTTCCAAGTTAAAAATTAGTGCAATTCAAGAAACTGCAAATGTCGCGTGTGGTTCCATATGAATTTTATTAGACTTATCAAAATTTTATATTTGCTGTTTTTACACGGACCGTAAGTAAAAAAGTTGATTTACGTAAAAGGGACAAGGAAATTTTTTAATGTGCTCGTCTAATTGATGCATAAATTTTCGGATTTATTCATCGGTAGTTGATATCGCAAAACAAATAATTGTAACATTACTTCGCTCAGTGAATTAAAATTTTAAATAAAATACTCGCAGACGGTAACATTTCATGTACTTGTTTTTGCTTTTATTTGCATACAGTAAAAAAAAACGCTTTGTATATGACGATATGTAAAAAATATTTGGTAAACAAAAGTTTTAATGCGTTATTCTGTAATTTTAAGTACTTGATTCATCAGACGAGAAGGCAGTCCAACTCTCCCATAATGTATGGGATAGTTGGATCACATATTGTTTTTTTCTTTTCAAATTTAAGTATGAAGAAAGTGATTTGTTTTTTTTATCGTATAAGAAATCTTTATGTAACAAACAATAAAGGATAGTATTGTTCATCATATCATCATCATGATCATATTTCGTTATTAAAAATTCTTACTCCTATGAAAATATGAGGTAATTAAAAAAAAGTGTTCCATCTCTCCCGGAATTACGCTACGCGAAACGTCGAGGCAAACAAATAAGTTAATATTTTCAGTTTGATCTAAAGTGATTTTCATATTCGTAATCTGGTTTTAAAATGGTTGATTTCATTTACAAAAACTGGTATCCTTTTAAACACTTAAACTTATCCCAAAAACAAAAGACTATTGCATTGTTATCAAAACACTTAAATATGTTTTCTGTTTTATATCTTCTTCTTTATCAAAGTGTTACGTCAGAAAAAAAATTGACAGATTGTATATTATCTTAACCAAAACGTTTATTAATTAAATGAATACACTTTGGACACAGTTGTTTATCCGTATCTGTACGACATATACGTATTGTGATACGTTTAGCTCCTCCCACTTTCCGTATCTTTCTACGGATGCGTCAATCTTGAGATATAAACCGACGTAAAATCCCTGACGATACGTTTACTTTATCGCAGCTTGGCGTATCGTAGAAACTTGGATTTTGTTTATGTTTTACAAACTTTTTCGCCAGGAATAGGATTTTGCTTATGTTTTACAAACGTTTTCGCTAGGAATATGCCAGAAACTAGTGAAGATATCCAAAACTTAAACTTTGTTGTTTCTGTACTCTATGCTTTGTAAGAATACGTTTTTAATATTCATACAAACTTGTTAAATATCCGACATTAATTAAAACATTAACCAAAATCCATTGTCCTAACCAAAAAACTCAAAGTCGTAAACGTATACGTATACCTGATACGAATATGTCTACGCAATGTTTGTCCAATGGAACTCTACGTTACTGATCCGTGATGATATAAGACGAAACTTCCTTAAATGTAGGTTCTCTGGTTTTCACTAACAAAAGAATGAATAATTTAAAATATTTGCGAACAGTATGTTTATCCATTTCTAAAAAGTCTCTCGTCTTTTTAATGAATGAAATGAAAGGAAGTTTCTGAAGTGTGGAATAATTATGAGAACCTTTGAAAAAACAGATCGATGGAACGGCTGCGTGAGAAATGCGAGAATTGAAACTGTACAAGGCTTGTTTGTCGGGGACATATTAAACTCCATCGCAAATAATTACGGCGGAGTCGGGACACTTTATGAATAAAATTTGCTTCATCCGCCCGCAAATAAATTGAATATTGATTGCGGCGTCTAAATTGCGTCCTACATATTAGGGAAATTTGTGTCGGCCGCTTTTAGTGCCACCGGATTGGGCTGTGCATTTTTATTATAATCCTATATGACACAAGTCACACGCAAATATTGCGACGCGATGTATTGAATCACACAAAAAAAATTAAATAGTTAAACCAACACCTCAACTTTAAAATATTCCGGCCATAAAATAGTGTAAAATTTTTCTCGATACATCCACAATTCTGTGTGGTTTATAAATAAATAATATTTTTCGGAGATTCTATATGGTTGCAAACGCATTTCATCTGTTTCGTGAGAACCCATCGAAATGATTATTCCACACAGCCCGACAATCATAAAATTTCTGCCGCCGTCTCATTTTTTTGCATTATCGAAGCATGAGAATCCACAGTTCTTGCGAGTTAATACTTCGACAAATCGTGGGATTTATCCCGTTTCATGGGATTTTTGGCTATGAAAAGCGATGGTGGAATTTATACTTGATTTCGTGGGATTTTTTTATAGTAAGTGCTGAAATAAAAATTACATCGACTTAAATTTGAAATCAATGAACTTGATAAGTACCACTACCACCGTTACTTACCGTAATCAACTTTACGTTTACTACTTTATTGACATTGTGAATCCGTGATTCGCTTAACGTGCAATTAAATAGTTGCATGCATACCGTACATTAGCGTATGTTAATGTACGCCGTATACTCACTGTACGCATTCGCGTATCTGCTGTATACTTTACTTCAATTATAATACTATCGGGTATAGCGGTTTCCACTTGACTAGGTACAATACAAGTTGTTATTGGACAGCTATCAGAAACTGTTAAGTTGCTGTGAAACATATCCTAAGTAGCAAGAAGCGCATTACGATGTCTTCTGAATCCGAAGCAAAAGAAAGAAAGTACGTAAACAAACAAAAAACTTTTCAAAAGAATTGTTTGGAGGAACCAGCATTAAAGGTTTGGCTCAGACTTGAATCCGGCAGTCACTTATATTGCAATAATTGAAAATTAATCTCCGTCTACAATAATTTTATATCCATAGATACGTACTTCGGTAGCTAAGCTGCCATCTTCAATACGCTACCAATTTGAAAGCATTTAAAAAGATCTAAAAACAACCTAATCATCTTAATAAAATCATAAAAATATAAAAACTAACAACAATCTAATCATCCTAAAATATATATATATGTTTAAATGTAAGTAAATATAAATGAATATGTAAACATCTAAAATTAACCGTCAGAAAAACCTTACAAATAAGAGCTAACCAAACGCCACGGAAATACGGAAATAAATAGTCCAAAGGCCCGAGAAAAGCTCTTATATAGTATATAATTCCCTGTTATTTGATACCCAAAAATCCTGAAAATAAAATAAAATATATATGTTATGTATAAATCGAAAATAAAAAGATCTTTTTAAGTGGTTTTGAGTTGGTAGCGTAGTGAACATGGCAGCTTAACTGCCGAAATACGTATCTTCGGATATAAAATTATTGTGGGCGGAATTTAATTTTCAATTATTTCTTAAACCACAGTCTCCTTTACTATTTTAGTTTTAACTTATATTGCAGATTATTGCTTCTGTTATTGTGATACATGCAATGCGTCCTCTGAAAATTGCATCTGTAATGTTCGCTTACAATGCGGTAAAAGCGAAATCTTGAGACACTCTGAAACAGCAAAACAGGACAAATTCCAAAGATGGAATTTTTTTTTAAGTAAAGAGTTACCTTTAGATGTACAAATTAAAACAGCTGAAATAGCATCGTCAGCATTTTTTGCTGAACATAATCTAGCACTTTCATCGGTGGAGCATCTTGCGCCATTATTATAAACAGTGCTACCAGATTCAACAATATTGCAAGGAATGACGTTAGGAACAACAAAGTGCCGTGAAATTATAAGAAATATGCCAGAACCTTTAGAGACTGAGGAATTAACGAAAATACTTCAAGAAAATAAATTTTCGCTATTGCTAAAGGAGAGCACTGACATCAGCTCAAAAAAAATGTTGTGTATTTTGGTAAGAGCGAAGTTAATAAAATGTAAAACATAAGTAGTATTACATTAAAGGTTTGTTATTTTTACAATGGAGAAATCAAAACCAGATTACTTGAACTGGTGGAAATGGATGCTAAGGACTGTTCAGCCGAACAATTGTATAAAGAATTTACTACTTGTCTATCAAAAAAAGGATTAAATCTAAATAACATTATTGGTGTTTCTAGTGACCGGGCTGCAGTCATTGTTAGGAAAAATAATTCATTTTTTTCTAAACTAAAACAAGAGATTCCACGTGTGATATTCCTGAAGTATATTTGCTATACAAGTGCTATAATTTCTGGTAAAGCATGTGTGGAATTACCACGCACTTCTGAAGATATGATGAGGAACGTAGCCAATTATGTCTCAGCCAGTGCAAAAAAGATGTGCAGTGCTCTTAGAATTCCAGTAATATTGTGCAACAAAAAATGTTAAAATTATCTACTACACGGTTGTTAAGTGTACACCAATCCATAAAAATAATTCTAGAAAATTGGGAGGTTCTATTGGATTTTTTTCAGCTCGTATCGGTTGAAGACCATCTTAAGAGTGCAACTAGCATTTTAGGAACCTCTTCAATAAAGTCTACTTGCTATTCGTATGATACGTCCTAAAGTATTTTAACATATTTAATGCCTCGTTTCATGGGAGAAAAATGTTAATTCAAGAACTATACCAAAAAAAATTATGTATTTTATCTCAAATTTCTCAAAATTTATTAAGGTCCATCCTGGTAACCTTCTTCCTTCAGAAAATATTAATTTAGGATATAAATGTAATTTATGCCTCAAAGGGCCAGTTGCTCAGTCGCAGTTTAACGTTAATCTTCAGTTAACTTCCATTTATTCCTATGTAAAAATCAAACTAAAAATTAAAGTTAAACTGTGACTGAGAAACCGGGCCAAAGTAAATCTTCCAGTGACGATGCAAAATGAAGTCAGAAAAAGATGCTTGCAGTTTTATATATGTAGTTGCCGTAAATGAAATGCAGAAATGACTTCCAATTGAAGATTTTTTTAAGGAACTTCAAATGTTAAATCTCAAATTTGCCCTAAATGTGAATAATAATAATAATAATATTTATAGGTTATTCCCAACTATTTGTAAGCTGTTTGAAACAGTTATTGATATAAAGAAGCTAGAGTTTGAATGGCAAAGTTTGCATATTCTTCTTCAGAGAATGAAATGAAAATCTTGATGGAGTATGAAACAGTTCAATTTTGGTCATTCATTCATAGTTGTAAAGATGGAGATAATCCAAAATTGTTAGAGTTAGCAAAACTTACAAAGATATTGTTAGTTCTGTTACATTCGAATGTAGAATGTGAACGATAGTTACAGATTGTAATCCAAAGAAACAAAATCGACTAACTCTTACTCTAAATGCACTGGCGGTTTATAGAAGTTCTATGCAAGCAAGAAACTTAAGTTGTCGAACATTTAAAGTAGTCATTAATCACTTAATAAACGTACTAAAAGTATGTACTGGTTTTTGAATAATAATAATGATTATGCTTTGACAGCAAGCATGGCCGCCTTGCATGGGGGACTCATTAGGAGCAAATCCCGCTTCAATTTGTCTATCCTACTGCAATGTCAGGTCAAAAAGCGATAGTAAGATGTCGCTATTTTATCTGTTAATAATAATACTAAATAAATGCAATACATGTTTAATAAAATTTTATTACTTTAATGTAAATATGTATTGCTACTTAATAAATGCGTAATTTATGTATACATTATTTTATTTGGGGATGAGGGATTTCTTGCCTCGAATCGGGATTTTTTACAGCGTTTGGTGGGAAAAATTAGTTCGAAAGGTTGGGAATACTGACAGTTAGTCGTTTACTGGTGGTGTTTGTATGGGGTGCTGCCCTATTTTTGCGTTGTGACCGTCTTAAAGGCCAGTTCATATTTTGGGTTGCTCTTAAGGACCTTCGAGGGAGGGTTCCTCGTACGACGTTTGGTTGGTTATGATTAGGCGCTGGTAGGAACAATAATCTTCGGATTTGTGTCAGCTTCGTCCGGGAAGTTCCGGACCGGTATGTTTGCGACTGTTGTTTTTCTTTTCGTTTACATTACTATTGACGCACCTGCCTTTTTATTTTTGCTTTGGACACAACTTTTCTTTCGTTGTGGCTACAAGTTTCTTATTTTGGTCTGGTTTCAAATTTTCGTCTCTGTGACGAGCTACCTTTAGCTACAAGTACGACTTGCCTTAGAACGAAGACGCTTCTTGAACGTTCTACGACATAGGCGCCCTTCGTCGGGTGCAGAGGCCTCGTGCACCCGACAAATGATTTTGTTGGGTGCAAAAGTATTAGAGAGCACCCGACAAAGTAGTATCATGATAGTGTCTTTTTAATTAACGAATTCAAAGAACACACAGTTTTTTTAAAGAAAATCCATAATTAACAGGATTACCAGAAATTTACAAATTGTTTCAAAAATTGCTAGCTCTTCCTGGTTCATCGTCCAAAACAGAAATACAGCATACTTATAGCGTTTTCTACTGACGTGCTCTGCGTGCGTGCGTACTCACTATATCTCCATTTATACTATACACTATATTTGTTCACAAATCAAAAAATCACCACCTGTTGCATTATGTTGGTGTAAAACACAGTCCCCTGTAAAATATTGTCAAAATACTAAGCAGGGATGAGGAAAAACTTTTCTTTCCTCCTCCCTGATACTAAGTTGGTAAGACAATTTTAATACTTATCTTATTATCTTATTCACATTTATATTCGTCTTAAGAATCCTTTTCAATTCCACGCAAATGGAAAAAATCTTTTCACTGTTAAGATGAAAGATGCCCTTAATTAAATTATCGTAATTATTAAAAATTCAGAACTCATAACCTTGTCATTTATTCTATATACTTGTCACTTTGTTATCGAGTTCTTAACTATTGTTATAGTTGTATTTTTCATAAGGCAGTGGTCTTTTAATTTATGAATAAGTTATATTATAAACATTATAAACTGAACTAGGTAACGACAAAAATTGCACCTGACAATATTTGCAAAATCCGACGCCTATGTTCTACGATTCCGGTTTACGATGAGACCGCTATGGCTGTGGTGTCGACGTGTTCGTACGCCGACATGGGAGACTGTAGGACAATGTTCGAGGAAGATTAATCAGGTGGGATATTCCGATTGATTGCGCTACGGCCTCTTGTCGAATTTCACTATATGTGCATTTAACGTTGCTTTGGGCGCTTCCCGCCGAATATTTTATTTCATTTTTAACGTTTAGGTACGTTTTTTGTTCTGCCAATGGTTCAATTTAGATTTATTTGAAAGCTGGCTTGTTGATTTTGTTTGCAATTAATATGTGTGCGTTACTTGAATTTCTGTTGGTGTTAGTAAATTTGCGTTAAGTTTTATCCGATATTTTATGTATAGTACACAGTTGGTGGCGATAAGCTTGCCACACATTTGACAATGTTTTTTATTTTTGACGATATTATAAGTTGAGTCCTTTCCCTTGATCCTTTCCTCCCCTCGAATTAAGATTAGATGGTGCTCAATTATTTGTGGCGTTTAATTAACACCCACAATAGCACGACTGGAGCTGCTGGCTGAGCTGCGCTGCATGTCTTCAGCACAAATCTTGTTTCTACTCAGGTAGGTAGCACTAATTTATACGCCAAATTAAACTAAAAGCTTTAAAAAGTTATAATTAAAAGCTGTGCATGCTACATTAAAATAACATACTTAAGTAATTTATTATTGACCTGATTTAAAGAATTGATTCTGACGGTGGACCGAGCATTTACATAACAGTATCTATAACTATTAGAATGATCTTTCAATTTATTTGGAATCGATTTCAATTACAGTTATATGGAAAAACATTTAATCCAATTCGGTTTTAATGTGCACCGGAAAATGTAATTAGTTTTAATGAAACAGTACACATTCAACGACACCACATATCTCTCCAGTAATTAAAAAAGGTCGGGCATGTGTTCGTCGTTTTGGAAACTTCTAATTTAATTGAGCGGATGTAGGTCTCCAATTCAGGCAATTTAAAAAGAAATATCTGGCATCCTGGGCAACAGAGATTAATTGCGGAATTTCTTGCCTCTGTTGACCATAAGCGAAACGACAGATCCTTCAGAATGCGAATTATTTACAAAATAGGTAATGTTGGGTATTCATCGACGACAGTCTGTATTCGGTTTGATAGGGGGTAATTCATTAAAGCAATGTTATTGATGGGGGTGGGTCTATTCGAAACAGCCTTTCAGTTGCACCGTTTTCTTTTTTCCATTCAGCCTAGAATAATAGTAAAATTTCGATGTTGAGTGACGAAATACCATGAAAAGAAGCAATCTTTCGTCATATCAGAGCTGTGCAAAATTGGATTTAATGAAAATCGCACAACAATAATACCGCTACAAATGAAAAAAAGACAGACTGCAAAAAACGATCTCGTTGGATATTAACTCGGAGGACGAATTAAAGCTCGATTATAACCGCACAATGCTTATTTTTCTCCTTCGCGACGTAATAATTCCATAAACTGATTTCTGCTCGTTTTCTAGCTAGCATGAACTGAAGAGGATATTTTTTGTCCGCGTGCAAAAAAGTCGCAATCTTTTACGAAATACAAATTAGAATTTCTTTCGAACTTATTTAATGCTCCATCAGAGTGCTTTTCAGTCATCTGTTTGATGTATACCCAAGTCTCCCGATGAAAAAATAAAATAAAATAACTCCAGAAAGTCAAAACTTATTGAATAAATATTGTTAAAATGGGGTGAACGGGGTTAGGTTTACCTCACAGAATTTAACCAGCTTTGAGCCAAAGAAGAGCCCATTTCGTGCCATTTCAAATTTTTTTACAACGCTAGAAATATTTAATAGCATAAAGAACTAGACGTAAATGGTACAGAGTACGAAATAATGCATCGCTTCCTTTTCAGACGATTTACTCGGCCAGAAATAAATTTAAATCAGCGAAGTGAGAAAAACGCAGACGAGTTGCTTTTTGTAGTTTCGGGTGACGAGCAAAAAGCGATTGTTAATTTATCTATTTAATGCGCGCTGTAGCCTCGTGGTCCCTATAATTGACGCCGTAATCAATCAATCATTATAAATGAGACGTTATTTCCTTCCGGAAATTTAGCAGAGTCGTTTTTTCAGTTCGCGGATAAAGCTTGAGGGTAATGAATAGCCGATGTAAATGCAAATCGATCATTTAATTCAATTTGCTGGAATTCCTTGAGGCAGCTTTACATCATATTTATTGCAGTGAGATCAGTTGCAATCTAAATGACAAAGTACAAACATCAGGATGTGTCAGTATCTTCTCTCGATTTTGATTAAATTTGGAGATTTACGTTGCTGCCCAAATTCATTTTGAACTACTCCAAAATTGGCGCGTTGTATATAACTAAATGCCCTAAAAAACTTGATAGTACTATTTGGTGGTCCGGATGAGGTAATATATTTTTATGCAAGAGTATTTTTTAATCATTACATTATAGAATTATATACAAATATTTTAAATTTCCTCAATTTGAGGGTGGCCAGTGCATCCCTTCAAAATTAATTTGAGCAGCAATGGAATCTACTTTTAAATATAGGCATAGAAGATACAAACGCGTCAAGCTTCATGAAAATTTTAGTGCATCTTTCCTCATATACAAGCTTAAAGCCGGGTACAGACCTGCGAGCCGAGCGGCTCAGCTCGCAGGTGTGTACTGTGATATATTAATTACGTTTAAGCAAATTTTTATTTTATATTTTCAAGTATAATTTCTGGATTAAATCATAACATTTTAAATCATTTGCTTAGGACAAAGAAAACCGAAGAAAACTTACTGCTTACTTACAAATTGTCGTAGTAACATTATTTCATTTACAGTTATTATTACATTAAATTAAAAAAAAAATGTTGCAGATCGTTTTTTATTGCAGTGAATCCCTCGAGCAGTCTCTGTACAGCTATGTCAGCCCTATTTGGGGCTTCATCAACAGAATACGGTTAAGTTGTTCTGGTTTGCATTGGAACTCTCGAGCCTCAAATAGGGCTGCCCGAGGGATTCCCTGCAATCAAAAACGATTTGATTTTTTAACTTTCAGTATGCTTTGACAGCAAGCTATTCAATAAATTTATACGTCTTTATTCCATCAGTCGTCTTTCCCAGTTAAATATTTATGACTTCGTCTCATCGGCTTCTCCTGTTTAAATATATTGAGAATTCGGAAAGAGTGTAATATTTTGAAATGATTTTTCACATTTTCTACTTTCTCAAAAATATGTCTTGTTTATTCGTGCAGAAGTTTTTTTTACTTATAATCAGTACTCTTTTAATAAACCTAATTTTTGTAACGTAAATTAATTTCGATTAGGTTTTCAATCTCTTTGATAAATATTATACTTAATCGAAATTATTCTTAATCATTAACGTGATGGATAATCCTTTGTTTTTGACTATTATTTGTTATCTTAAAAAACGCAATTTCAATTATACTGGATGTATTTACGACAGTTACGATGCCCATTTTAAAGTATTGATGAGATCTGGGGCTTACACAAGTCAGCCTATTCTTGCACTTGAAATACTAATCTATTGCAGTATCAATGTCTCTATACTGGGTGTCTCATAACCTACGGAGGAGATTAAAAGGGTAGCTAGGAGAGATCAAATTAAAGATTTTTTCTTAATAAATTTTTCTTTTACGTTTTAAATACAAATTTGAGGCATTTATGAGTTAATTGAACACTGCTTTACAATAAACAACTATTTAAAAAAAAAGATGTAGGCACGTTAAAGTTACGGCTATTTGATTTTTACTTTTAATGCCCAAAAACGGGTTTTCATGTCGTTGTGCACCGCCTACTAATTAAAAACAAAACTAGGAAAAAGATTAACATATATATTTTATGAATAGTGGTTTTGATAAATTTAGAGTTTATTTAATAATAAAGTTGCATTTTGTTTCAAGTTTCAACGTCTTCCGTACGTTGTGAGACACCAAGTATAAGTTACGCCAGATATAATCCATTTTTAATCTCAAAAACTGGTGATCACTGGTGTTTTACTTTTTTTGAGAGGGCAAGACAACATAGTTTGATCACTGGTGGTGTATCAAGAAATCGAGACCACTGTATTCATAGTGATTTTACTTTCTTAGCAACAGACTACCGTGATGCTGTCACTCTCGAGAGATTGCTGCTCTGTTATGGTGGGCATCAGTTGTAACAAGAAGACGAAAAGGAAGTACCAAGCCAAAAAAGTCCATTTTTTGTTGCTGTTTCTTTTGCTCCGAATGTTAAAAATTATCGTAGTTTTGTTTTTTTGAAAACTATTTTTCCTGCAGCTAGCGCAATTTTGGTATACGAGAAATCAAATATTGACTTTCACGGTGTGTGTTATTAGCAAGCTTAAGAATTGGGTCCACTTAGTACCGACGCTTTTCACGCCGAATACTGTTCACTCGTTTCACCTTTGCGCGGCTACGATACTTCTGATTGTCATTGAATGGAGAGGAAAGGTGTGCGAGTTAGTTAAATTTTTTCCTTCTACGACCAACCACGCTACGCGGAAATTTTATTTGGGACAGTTCCTCAGAATTATTATGAGATTCATATTTCGGTGTAAGGAACAGGCCCTTAAAGTTTGGCCCCTCATTAAAGTTACACCCTATACACTGTGTGTCTCAAAATTAAGAAACCACTCCCTGTTTTAGTATGTTGCCAAAAAGCACATTTCCCCAGTTATATTTTGATTGAAATTGTTTGGGTCATCCTAAAATGTGATAAAGCACCTTCTTGTTAATACCAGGCATCCTGTTGATACCAGGGGCTTTCAAATTTGTATTTAAGGAACTATTGAGTTACAGAGAAGATTTAAATAGTACAAAATTGACCAATCAGTGTGTTATTTATTATTCTTATCAGACCTTTTCTTTTGAACTGCATGTGAGTGCAATTTAGTAAGTGTACGTTTTCTTGTGCTCACTATCTCTTTAAAAAAGGATTAAACATGAAGTATCTTAAAATTTGTATCAAAAGTTTTATTCCAAAGTATGCTACACATTTAAGTTATTTGAACTAGCAGTATTAGTTGCTTATGGTTACCATGCTTTGACATGATTCTTCTGAAAAGCAACATAAGGATACGTTGGATAATAAAATAATGTGACTGTATGTATGCCGACCGTATAAATTAAAATTAAGAACACGACGTGACCTGCGTCAGTTTTGACAGCACAGCGTATAATCGGTCGGAGACATTTCTGTGACTTTTAGTTTCTGCGCATGTCTTACGACAGATTCAGAAATTTGTATTTCTTTGCTTTTTGTAAAATTCTTTCATGCCTCGAAACATTTTATCGGCGTATACTTTAATATTAGATTTATTTAGTTATTTTTGGCGTGAAACAGAGAATATGGGTCCTCCTTTGTCAACAACTTCTGTTAAAGAAGAGGTTAGAAGCCTTTCAATATCGATGTCAAAACAGTTTATACTTAATGATACTACGGGAACTAACTAAACTTAATGATACAAAGCTTTGTTTAAGCGTTGATTAACTAATCACCCGTTAAGTTTAATCAGTGTTAAAAATTTGATGCTGTTTCACAAAACAAAAAACTATTATGTTAATCTCTAATTAACTAATTCGAGTTTACGTTTGGCAACATCGAAAAATTGACACCGCTTTAAGTAATCTGTCCGGCATGGCGTCAGGCCTCCAGTCAGATAGTGTGAGGTTAAAAACTCAAAATCAATAAATACATCTTAAATTCTTCGCATTAGTGCAGTTAATGATTTTTAAAAATGAAAAAGGAAAAAAGAATGGGAGGAAGGAAACTTTAGTGCAGTTGAATTATTTGAACATGTATGGCAAAGACACATTTTCTGTTGTGGTACAGTTCAGCGGGATTACCACCAGGTGAAATAATTTTAACATGGGGTACAATCTGTGGTGCCAATGACATGAGAAAGGCCTAATGTTAACTCGTAGATCTTCTTCTATTGGCAATTTAATTAACTGTTTGCTTAAGTTTATCAGCAACTGATTTGTACCATTAAATAAATTTATTTTTGCTTGTTGCAGGTTCTAGTGTGGGACCAAAGAGTTCCATAACTCCTTTGGAGGCATTTCTTTTTTCTAAGAAAGTGAGGTTGCAGACATTTTGAAATAATTTTGAATTGTTTGTTGTTGAAAATAATTTCCGAAATAGTGTCGTAAAAATTAATCAATAAACCAAGTGAGAAAAAGGTACAGAAATGTCATTATTTTTCATATTTAAGGTACGTTACATTTTTAAATAAAATTATAATTATTTTTTAGATATATGTGTGTGGAATTTTTATATCAAAAAAGCTTTAAAATAACTATGGAAAATTCACTGGTTACTTTTTAATCGCTGGAATTGTATTGATTAATCTAACGCCTGATTTAGACAGAAGTAAACGAAGCGTTATCTCTTAATCGAGCTTTGTGAAACACTTAACGGAGCATTAAAACTATTTGACAATCGAGTACAGAGCGAACCGTTCAGTAATCATCGTTAAATGCAGCTGTTTTTCTATTTAATCATTCGTTACAGAGTTAATCGGAACTTAAATATTTAATGAAGCTTTATGAAACCGGCCATAAAAGAAGCAACACTATTAAAGGTATATATTGGGAACTTAGTGGAGAAGGTTGAAAGTCAAAATCACATAATTTATAATATGCTTTTTCTTTAGATAGTTTCAGTTAAACATACATAATAGTAATTACAAAAATGGATTTACTAGGTCAATACAGATTACAAATTAATGCGCTAAAAGTGCAGAAAAATTCTCAAGACCATGAATTGTATAAGTATTGCACAAATCTATCAAGACCCATAATGTTTTGCTGTTGCTCTTCATAAGAATTATGTAAAACGTTGAGTGTTCTTTCCAGTTTTAATAATATCCGTTTCAAGGTTTAAATACTATTTTCATTAATTATTTTGCAATAGTATTTCTGTTATTTTTTGAGATATGTTAAATAAGAACTCAAAACAAGAATTGTATTAGTTTCGGCCTAGACACACACACCTCCTACACGCAAACCTCACCCTGTTCTTTTCCTTCGTACTCCAAGCTCTAAGCAAATGAATATGATATTCATAAAATTTTGATTCGAAACACGTTCGATTGCTTCGATTATTCCGAATCGGCATATCGAAAAGACGCTATTACAGGCAGTGAGCAGCAAAATAAGGCGGAAATCTACATTAATACATAGATCACTGCATCAGGATTCACTCATCCGTTCAGTTTTCATTCCGAGGCATGCGATCCGAACAAATTTAAAGGATACACCGAGCGCTAATTTTACGGCCCACCGCACAGCTGTCGAATGAAGTATGTAGCCGCAACCGATACAGCACGTGTCGAAAACAGCGAAAAAAGGGGAAATAAATACCCTTGGCGCTTTCTACCTTAATCCCTCTAATCATTAGGCAATCGGAAACCGGATGAATGCTGAATTTAAGCTTTTTCATTAATATTATAATTTTGAAGCGGAAATTCCATTCGCTAAGCTTTCAGCGTGTTTGTTCTAATTTCAGTTCTCGTTTAGCGACGTCCTTTCGAGCTGAATGCGACCTCTGCTTTACAGTCGCTTTCTTAACTCAATCGATTGTATAAAATGAAAAGAACGAGTTTTGCATTGTAACTGTATTATCTTATCAGTTATCAGTAAAATTTTTCAGCTTGACCTGGTCAGATTAAATCGCGGAGTAAATAGCTCACTTTAATAAAATTTCTGCAGGCGTTGTTTATACATGCAAATAAGGCTTTAACATAACAAAGGATGAGCAAGAAAAATGCGCATTAATTTAAATAATACATTCGCTTAACGTTAAACGTAACATTATTACAAAGAAATATATTATTATAATTATGTCTGCGTCCGTGACTTAAAGTAAATGGAATTCTGGAAATGTTATTATGAAACGCGTGCGATTTTCTTTTAAGTCTAGTCAGTTTCACAAAGCCAGGGAAATTTTTGTGTTCTGTACCTAATAGAAACCCGGATTTAGGATAGCGGGCAATGATCAAAGAATTTTTTTAAGACAAAAAAAATCGCAGAGCCAAATTTTAAATTGAATTTCGTTCGAAACGATTTAAGGAAACGCGATTTTGCTCAAAAAGAAAGGTTCCTGGTTTCTCCCTTATAAATACAATTTTTTACATAAGAAAATGTCGAGTGCGAGTACATTACCATTACATATCTTTCCAAGGAACAGAAAATAATGAAATGTGTTTCAGCTTCGAAAATAAAAAAAATAATTGTATCACCAGTAAATAAGTTATAGTGTACAACTAATTAAAGGGTAACCATGGGGATCTTGTAAACTATAGATACAAAGTAAGGTTAAATTACAAAAAAAATGCACTATTTTGGATCCTATCAAAATATTCTAAAAAGTATTTTCTACCTTCATTCGTTTCTGAAATATCATGATATTCGATATTTTTATGTTAAATTCGATGAACAATCTCATAGAGTCCGAAGAAATAGGTTAATAATAATAATAATAATAATATATTTTCGTTCTGTAATACATAAAAGTGTAGAACATGTCAAATGTATAAATAATATATAACATTTAAGAAACAAAGTATGACAATTACAATTACAAAAAAAGCATCACAAAACAATGGCGGTTTTGAAAAAGTCATTCAGAGAATAAAACGCATGTCGATATAGATGTCGTTCAATTATTTTTCTAAATTGGTTGTAAGGTAAATCTCTAATTTCCCGAGGAATAAAGTTATATATTTTTATTAACTGAAATACAACATTTCTTTGTATTTTGGCAGGATGGGTTTGGGGTGCATTAAGGTAAGTATTTGCTACGCCGCGAGTATTATGGCAGTGATCCAATTTATATTTTTCCAGAAATTGTTCATAATATGTCTTTGCAAAAAGAGAACATTCGAGAATGTAGAGTCCGTGTAACGTATGTATTTTTCTAGTTTTGAAAGTATCACAACAAGATTGTCTTGCACTTAATTTAAAAATACTCCTAACACATCGTTTTTGTAATATAAAAATTCTCTACTTTTCTGTTGTGTTCCCCCAGAATATTATTCCATATTTTAACCTGGAGTTAACGTACGCATGATAAGCACAGAGAGCAGCCGATTCATTCACAGATGTTGCTAACATACGCAATGCATAATTTAATGAACTTATTTTTGAAGCTAAATAGTCTACATGTGGTTTCCAATTCAAGTTCTAGTCCAACTTCAACCCAAGGAATAGAACTTCGTCAGGTGTGGTAAGTATTTCGTTTTTATATAAGATTGCAATGCTTTTAAGGCTTGTTGTTGAAAACTGTATGATGTTTGTTTTTTCTATATTTAATTTCAGATTATTAGTGGTAAACCAGTCTTCCATTGCACCGAGTGAATTACTTATGTTTTGATGTAACGATGTTGTATTGGAGGATTTTATTACTACAGAAGTATAATCTGCAAAGAGAGCAGTGTAATTGCTTTGAATTTCTGGTAAATCATTTATATACACCAGGAAAAGTAACGGACCCAGTACAAAACCTTGTGGAACACCTTTGTTTATGTATCCCCACGACGAGTGTAGTTGTTGGCCTTCACTGCTTACTGCGACGCACTGTCTTCTTTTTTGTAAGTATGATTTTAAAAGTTCTAAAATTGTTCCCCGAAATCCCATTCTTTCTAGTTTCAACAGTAGTATCTGGTGATCAACACTATCGAATGCTTTGGATAGATCCATGAACATTCCTACTACAAGATCTCCTTCATTGATAGCCTCCAGTATTTGAGAAATGATTTGATACATTGTTGTTGCAGTTGAACGGCCCTTCTGATAACCACTTTGTTGACAAGTTAATATTTTGTTAGCAGATAGAAAACTTTCCATTCTAGTATGCATTATTTTCTCAAATATTTTTGACAAATTAGATAGTAGTGCTATTGGTCTGTAATTAGAAATTTTTTGTCTATCGCCTTTTTTGTAAATTGGTTTTATAATTGTTTCCTTTAATTTATTTGGAAAGACACCTCCCTCAAATGACATATTTATAATGTGTGCTAGAGGTTCAGCTATAAAAGTTGCAATTTGTTTTAATAGGGAAACAGGTATATCATCAGAACCAACCGAAGTTGTATTTTTCAAATTTTTTATAATATGAAATACTTCTGCAGCATTGGTTGGTTCAAAAAAACAGGAATGATTTTGTAATTTTATCAGCTTTTCGTCAATTTTCTTTCCAGTTTTAATATTTTCATATATATTCAGTAAGTAATTATTTATATAGTCCAAAACATTGTTAACATCTTCTGTAGTACCATTTGTGTCAATCTCATTTAGAATAGGTTGTTTTTGCTGAGTCTCGGTTTTTGTAATTTGGTGTATAATCTGCCAAGTGGCTTTCATTTTATTTTTTGAGTTTATAAGATATTCTAAGTTGTTGTTAATTTTTGCTTGCTTTATTTCTTTATTTAATTCACTACAGTAATTTTTGTATTCGTCCCTGCCAATTAAATTGTTTATTAAATCATTATATAATTGCCTTTTTAGTTTACACTTTATTTTAAATTCCTCAGTCAACCAACTTTTATTTCCAGAACCTTTCAATTTTTTATTTTCTCTGGGGCATATTTTATTGAAAATACTATATATCATATTATAAAAATAGTCATAGCAATCATTTACATCCAATATTCGGGTACAAAAAGACCAATCTATTGTACTAACTTGTTCCGCAATAGTTTGTAGTTTTTTACTTGTGATATACCTTTTTCGTTCCGTAGACTTTTCCTTATATGACAACTGTTCGTGTTCAATAGCTATCATTTGCCCTAAATGATCAGAAAATGCTGTAACCACAACCTCACTTTCAACTTCATCAACATTTACGAAGACGTTATCTAAAAGAGTAGCAGAATGTCCTATTATCCTTGTTGGTGTAAATATAGTTGCTTTTAAGTTAAAAGTATTTATAATATCTATCATATTCTTGGTAACACTATCTGCAGTATTTAAAAAATTTATATTGAAATCACCACATAAGATAAGTGTATATGTCTTATAATTATGAAATACTGTTTCAAGAATATCTTCCATTACAGTAAAAAACGCATTCAAATCTGCTTTTGGTGGTCTGTATATATTAACCAGAATTGTTTTTATTTTAATCGATTTAATTGCACTACATTCTAGTATGGATTCTTGACTTTTTTGTTCTAAATCTTTCCAACATTCGAAAGGTAATCCGTTTTTTTATGAAAATGCAGGAGCCTCCACCTTTTTGGTTTGTTCTCGAGAAGCAAGAAACTAGGGAGTATTTGTCGATTTTTAAAAATTTGGTTTGATCTTGCTTCATCCAGTGTTCCGTTAATGCCAAAATATGAACTTCATGATCCAAGCTATCAATAAATAATTCTATTTGTTCTAATTTACACTGTATACTTTGAATGTTTTGATGAAACATAATTAATTTGAACTGTTCCGATTTTCGTGGACTTTGATCTGTTAATTTAGGCTCAAGTATAACGTCACTCTTTACATTAAGGCAAAGGACCCCTGATAATTTAAAAAATTATTATCATAACATTGGTTTTGTGTTTCTGAGAAGTCGTCTACGATGAATTTTGTTAATTCAGAGCAAACAATCCTTTTTGCAAAGTTTTTGAGATGTAGACCTTGCCTTGTGAAATGGGAACGTTGAAGTAAATTATTAATGCAGAATATCTCAACATGTTTATATTCTGTGGCTAAAGAATACAGACGTTTATTGATGTGCTCAATTATTCCATTGGCGTATGGTTTGTCAAATCTGTATAGAATAGTGCTAATAATAGTATTTACACCTTTGGTTCTTTCCATAATTTTTCTAAAGGTTTCAATGAGATTTGTTATGTGAGAGCTATCATAGGAATTATCGGTGTCATTTGTACCACCTTGTATGAAGATGTAGTCGTCGGGTCCAAAATCTTTCATTATAGCATCCAGGTTCTCTACAATGGAGTTTAATTTAGCATTGGGTTTTATGTAACTCAAAACTTTACACTTTTCCGGTAATATATCTACAAGGAGATCACTATAACGCCTACCGTGGCTATCGGTCAAAATAACAAGTTTGTGCATTTCCTTTGGATTTGTAGGTTCCTTTGTAGGAATGGTTTTGTAAGTAAGTTCACAAGTTTGTTTATTACCAACGTTAGTATGAGTGACAGAGTTGCTTTCGTTATTTTGACAATATTTTGATAGCACGTTTATTTTGTGTTTAAATATTAAACATTTGTCTCTCAATTTAACAATTTCAGATCTTAGAGTTTCAGTATCTAATATTTTATGGATATCTAAATTGAGGATTTCTTCTAAGTCACTATCGTTAACGTTGTCAGTCTCACAGTAATTCAAATTTATGTTCTCTCCTCGTACAACGGTTTGTGTGTTTATTTAAAATAATTAATCACATCCTCAGTCTGGGTATAGCAGTTTGTCACATGTAACTTTGGTTTAGTATTACATTTTGACACAAAGTCGTCGATTACCTTAGATTTAGCATTTACCTCCAATTCTAGTTTTAGCTTGTCGTTTGATTCGTTCAATTCATCGATCTTACTTTGCGCGCTTGCCAATTTATCTCTGAGCTGAGTATTAATAGTAGATAAGCTTAATTTTGTTTCTTCACCATCACTGTGAATTATGTTGACGTAACTAGTGTTTGGGTTTATCTTAGAAACTGTCTTTTTCACCTCTACAAGTTTATGTTTTTGGTTGCGCGTAACAATAGTAGAATTCATTGTTTAGAAGTGGCACAAGCGTTAAGCAAAATCCAAAAATTTTTTTGAGTGTGTGTTATTCCACACAAATATTTCGGCCTTTATACGTTGCCGCCGCAAAAAGTTGTCAAGCCGCACAAATTACAGTCCGATAACCGTCACAGCGTTACAACTTCACTTGTCTCTGGTTAAATTAAAAGGTTTTTGTTATTTGATGTAAAATGCTTAAATTAAGTCAATTATACGACACATTAAACACGCACACCTAGCACACCGTATATATTTTTAGATTTTTAGATATTTTTAGATATTTTAGATTGATAGAGGGCGGTTTCTGTCCGCATCGCTTTCAAAGTCCGATGAGCGTACAGCTTGCTTCGTCGGCGAAAACTCGACTGGTTAGGTTGGGTTAGGTTAGGATTGACAGTTTCGCAGATACGACTGTCAACTGTGTTTTTTCTTATGGACACTATCTTCGGTATTCATACCAGTTATATAAAAACAAAATCTGAGTACGACCATACGACACACTTATGCTTTTGTTTTAAAACAAAATATCAAGATACTACAACAAATTTTGAAAACATACATACAGGGTGTTCATGGGAAGCCGCTACAATAGCTAACTTTCTTATTTGTATTTTTATGAATTAACTGAAATTAGGAAAGTTTTAGGACCTTTCCTCTTCCTTTTCGATTTTATGGTACTTCCAAAAAAACAAATGACAATCAGGTTTTCGAAATTTTCAATTTTTTTAAATGGAATGTTAAGTTTTTTATCATTGTATCGCGTTCAGGATGTCAAATTAATTATGTCTCTAAAATATCATTTTCCAAAGCTTACTACTTTTATAAATGATTTAGTAACAAGATCTTGGTGTTCACGGGAAATGGCTACAATAGTTAACTTTTTTTATTTGAAGTTTCATGAAGTGGTTTAAATCAGAAAAGTTTCAGGACCTTCCCTGCTCGATTTTATGGTACCTTTGAAAAAACAAATGACTATCAGGTTTTCAAAATTTTCAATTGCTTTCGTCTTTTTTAAATAGAATATTATGTTTTTTATCACAGCATCGCATTCAGAATGTCAAATTAAGTATGTCTGTGAAATAATATCTCTAAAAACAGAATATTTCATAAAAAATTCAGTCTTGATATTCGCGGGAAGAAGTGTATCGTTACGATAGTCTTTTTATTCACGAATGGTATGGTATGGTATGCTTCGAAGCAAGAGAATAAAGGAAGTGTGTTCAAACTATCAGACCATTGTGAACTGTCCTGATTCAAGATTTGTTTAAATTTAGTTCAAACTAAAAACCCTTGTGTCAAATATTGAAAGTGTGACATGTTAAAATGTCTAATACCATTATTTACCTAATAATTTATAAAATAGTAGACTTAGGAGGGGAATATTTTAGAGGAGTACTTAATTTGACATCCTGAATGCGATGCCATGATAAAAAACATAATGGTCTATTTAAAAAAGTTGAAAACAATTGAAAATCTCGGAAAGCTGACAGTCATTTGTTTTTCCAAAGGTGTTATAAAATCGAGCAGGGAAATTCCTGAAACTTTTCTAATTTAAGCTACTTCGTTAAACTTCAAATAAAAAAGTTAGCTATTGTAGCCATTGTCCGTGAACACCAAGATTTTGTTACTAAATCATTTATAAAAGTAGTAGGCTTTGGGAGATGATATTTTAGAGATATAATTAATTTAACCTTCTGAACGCGATGTGATGATAAAAAACCTAGCATTCCATTAAAAAAAAGTTGAAAACAACTAAAAATCTCGAAACCCTGATTGTCTCTTGTTCTTTCGAAAGTAACATAAAAGCGAGGAGGAAAGGTCCTAAAACTTTTCTAATTTAAGTTACTTCGTAAAAATACAAATAAGAGAGTTAGCTATTGTAGCGGCTTCCCATGAACAGCCTGTATGTCTAGAAGACGGATGCGTATAAACATTCAAAACTAAAATTATTATTAAATTAATAAATTTTATTAATTGTGGTACTTATTTACATATTTACAAAAAAAATTACTTTTTAACAAAAAATCTTAGTAACGTAATATTTTATTTTAAAGCATTAGCATAAATGTTCATATGGTCGTATTCAAAAGTTATTTTTTACAAATTAAATTAAAATGTTAAGGAGAATATACTTCAACCAAGTCAATGGAGTAGGTATTTATATATTATACAGCGTGTCTCTAAACTTGTGTTTCAATGAAACTACAAATACTGGTCAAAAAAAGAAACAAAAATTGTTATACCTACCTACTCGCATAAATAACAATAATAACCTGCACAAAAATAATTTTTCTTTTTCATAGAAATCGTTTAAGAGCGCTGGATACGATTTAAATGTCCCAAGCGGAGCGTGTTTACAACAATCATCTGCAGACCTAACCTTAAAAATCATAAAACGCAAATCATGACCTAATGAACAGGCGATTATAATTAAGGAAATGTTGTAAATGCTGTCAGTTTTGTCTTAATCTGTACCTTAATAGTTTCTGAAAAACTCTAACGAAAAATTTAAATTTACCTCTCTGGACGCTTTCTTGAAATGAAATAATTCAAAAGTCTAGCACACTTTGAAATAAAACTTTCGAAACAAATTTAAGATAAATTCATGTTTAATCTTTTTTTAAGCAGATACTGAGCACAAGAAACCGTACACTTACACTCACATGCAGTTCAAGAGAAAAAGTAAGTCTAGTTAGCAATAATAAATAACACACTGATTGGTCAATTTTTTATTATTTAAATCTTTTCCGTAACTCAATAGTTCCTCAAATACAGCAAATTGAAAACCCCTGGGATCAACACGATTCCTGGTATCAACAAGGTTAAGCTCTATCACATTTTACGACGGATTTTCATAAAATTATATTTCCTGAACGGTATGCAATAAGCTTGATCAGCCAGAAAGTCTCTACAAATACGCTTATTAAGTCATTTTAATTTTTTTAAATTACTTAATTTCTCACAAACTTCACGGTAATATGTGTCACATGAAACAGTCAACATGACAGATACAGAACAAACGTGGAGTAATGTTTACAATGTTTTGACATGATTATTTTAAAATGCAACATGGGGATGTGTTGCAGAATAAATTAAAAGCAATGTATATTCCTACTATTTTCTACTGAAATGAATATCTGCCTTTATCTCGATTCCTCCAATATATTCCCTTTTTCGTCTCGATTATTACGTAATTTGCCATGTATTCTAGACCTCTTTTCGATCTGTATATGAAGGCAGTAAAAATGTTTGTCAAATAAATTTTTTAATTGAATTCCAGCGTTATATAAATTAATCGTATATAACTTACAACTGCCTTGCTCTAGTTTAAATTCTGAAACAATTTTGTACTATGTTTTGAATTTGCCGCTTAAAACTTGACCATCACAGCAACTTCAGATAATTAAGTTGTTACCCGGTCTGCTAATACCACATATTAGCATATACAGCGCATTTGAGGTTGATGCTAATGAGGACGGGTTTATATCTTACGGCATCCCCACGTCTACATATGTGACGCACTTTGAATAACTGCGTTATGTTAAGAGGGTACGTTGATTAAATTATGTTAAGTGGCTTCGCAACTTTAAGCGGATTAAGTTGGCCTTGTAGTCAATTCTCAGAAATTATGAGATTTCCAAATGACTTTATAATGGCATACTTTCTTAAACTTCTTAAGCATCTTAAGAAGACAATTTCTGCAAAGACGATCAAAACTTGCTTTTGAATCCATAGCTTATGCAAAAGCTATAACCTATATGTACCCAATGATTAAACAGCTCTAAAGAAAATAAGAACTACGACAACGGAAGAAAAAATTGCAGTACTTTTATTTGGTTAGAAGTGGAAGAAACTTTACTTTAGGTCTTTGTGTAATAAATACTGGATTTCTTTAAAACGTAACAAGTAGAATTATTCTCTTTCGTCTCGCAAAAATACTCTCGCCTTCTATAAATTTGAACATGAAACCTGAAAAGGCAGCTTTGTCTGCAAAACAACCCCTGGGAATTTATTTTAATATTAAAATATTTTATAAAGAGAATGAGATGAGGGAGACTGCGCAAATGTACCTTTTGAACGCGTCTGTTATCTATTCGTTTATTTAGAGATGCTTTGATAATGCAAAACACATTTGAATTTCATCAGTTTCATATTTCGCTTTTCAAAGTGAAGTGTGTTAAACTCGTATATATTTTATTTTCTGATTTCTGTATATGCATGTATGTAGCTATAAGTAAAGGGGGTTACACATTACGTGACTGTGAGTTTTTAGCTTCTCTTCTAGTTTATGAATTTTTCGTAAAATAATACTTCTAAAATTTTCTTTTATTAAAAGTGGTACAGATCGATGAGATAAATTTTACAGAAAAGATGAAATGTAGTAGGATATGAGGAATGTATGTATAAACAAGAAATGTTTTCGAAGAAGAAATAAAGAACATGCTTGCCAACTTACATACAATGAATTTACTAATGGAACTACCTGTAGATGAAACACAAGATAATCTAGTACGTATCTCCTTTAACGTACGATCAGTTTTTATGGTTCTTCAGACAATACCACAAGCGACGAGGTTTCTAGCTTCCGCTGCAGATAATACGATAATAAAGTTTAAGTTATTGCGTTCGTGCCATTATAATAACCTGCACTTTGACGCTTCAGTGTAATATAGGTGGATTTATGTGTCGAATAAGCAGCTCTAACCACATCCATTAAATTTTTTCAATGTCTGTAAGCGACAGCCTTAACGACATGCACAAGTACCCTTATCTTCAAATGCAGTAATACGAAGACATGTCAGATGTCTGGAAATGTCGCAACTTTGAAATAAGAGTTATCCACGGTAAGAAAACGAGTTCGAACGCCACAATATATGAAAAGTTAGCTGCCGGCGGAAGTGTCACTGTCGTTTGTTCACTTCAAGAGACACCCACTGAAAAACGAAGCGTACTTCTTTCATAAATACTTTATGAAATAGGCGACATGCTGTCAGTGCATTGAATATTTACGCCGGAAATCAAACCGACGTTTCTTTACATTGGTAAGGATGTATTATGCAATAGACAAAAATATGGCGGAATTATGTATGTATACATTTACTTACTCATTCCGGATCTTTTCTATTACACGTAAAGGATCTTAATGGTTTTTCTTCATGCTCTGCCTGTCGGACTTTTTCTTTCTAATATTTTAAATATCTTTCCTACGTACTCTCTAGTCTGCCTTTCTCCTTTTACTGTTATTTTTCATTCGACTTATATGGCCGAAATTTCTTAATTGTTGAGTATATTTTCTGTAATTTCATGAGAAAGGACACAGACAAGACGAAAGCGATGATAATAGGACAAGGGAATATGACATACGACATCAGAATAAACGGACAGAAAATAAAACAAGTCGAGAAATTTAAATACCCAGAAACAGTAATACAAGGCAACGTAAAAATGGAAAAGGAAATAAACAATAAAATAGCTATAGTAGGAAGAATGTATAACGGGTTAAGAACAGCATTTTTGGGAAAAAGGGAAATAACGACGGGTATAAAATAGAAGTAATCAAAAAAGTGGTAATTCCCACACTAATACATGGTAGTAAAACATGGAGTCTCACGAACAAGAATAAGAGGAGAATAAAGGCAATATAGATGAGATTCCTAAGAAAAATAGATGGGCAAACGAGAAGAGACAGAATCAGGAACGAAGTATTCAGGAATAAGTTAACTAAATACTGCTCAATTCAGGAAAGAATAAATGCACGTCATATACGGAACTCGTCTATTTCAGGTGGTTGCACTACGTTAATCAACACTATTATTAATTTCGTATTTGAACTTAATTTAATAATGCATTTTCGATATTCATTCCTGAATTGAACTGTAGACATTGACGGGTTGTTCATTGTGCTGTAGACTAGCAAAATAAAAAAAAACATGTTGACTACTTCACAGGCTTACTGTTTCTACAACTGACGCCAGTGGCACCTAGTTTAGTTGTAGACAATCTGTTACTGTTCAATTTCTGCCCGACCCCGAAACATCCTGTATATTGTTTCCCGTGGAATATTTTCGCAGACCCGCCCCAGCGAGCTCTTTGCGTTTCACCGATTTGCTTTCAAAGTGATTCCCCAGTGTTATAAGTTTTCCTGTAAAAATTAGGATAAGGGAAAATTGGGATTTGAAAGTTAATTTTCGGTCGAATTGATTATTTATTTAGCATTTTTAGAGTTACACAATCTTGCACAATATTTCGACATCCTGACATCTTCGTTCTCACGGAGGCCGTACAGAAATTGATCCCCGGTATTTAAGCCCATTGGTTGTTTTTGACGTAAGATTCTGTAGCGGTTGGTGTTTGCATTTCAGCTCTTCTTTTCTCTTACCCCGTCTCTTTTTCACCCGCCAGTTCGCAGCGATTTCAGAGCTCATTTTCCGCTGTATCTCTCGACGTAACAGCACGTTTTGCTTTTGTGAATTTAAGTGTGTTTTCGCCCAAAATTTGTGTTGGGGAATTCAACTGCAGCTTTATTGCTGGATTAATCCGCTGTGTCGAAGTCCATTAATGCGTTCGCATTGTCTACGCCTGTTCCCCCAAGTTGCTCTGTGAACAGGTGAGTCCACTCGTTGATGTTTTGATTCGCTTCGAACGTTTCTATCGTGTACTTTTTTTCCTTACAGGCATTACATTTACCTTGATGTTTATCTTCACGTGTACCTTTATCTTTACGTGTACGCTTAAATTTACGTATCAATTCACGTAACTTCTATGGGTCCTTTTGTTTCGACTGTTATCGCCGCATTTTCCGGGACATCTTTCTCAGCGCCTTTTTACGCCGACCGGATTTCCTCGGGGTGTGGACGACGTGCCTCAGGTCTCTTCCCCTCTCCGCTGGGAAGCACGACGCATGACCCTCTGGTGGAGGACATCTTCAGCCAATCAGGTCGGACAAAGTTATTATTATTTTTTTAATGAAGAGCGTGTTTGCACGCGTTGCACTTTGATTTAATTTGGTTGCCTTACAAGTATGTCTTTGCGCGGCACGACGTTTTAATTTTAATTTTGTTCACGACGAAATTGTAGACAGTTGCTTGGACTGTGTGCGGCGTGATTTTGTTCCGGTCCGCAAATTTGAGTCTATTTAATGTATCCGCCGCTTAGTGCATAAGTTAACTTACGTTTAAATTATTTTTGCGCACGTCGTTGCTGAATTTTCATTAATGTATTGATTGTGTGTTCTATTTCTGTTGTTTTTTTGTTGTAAATATTTTGGATGAGTCGCGTTTTCTTGATTTTCCCGCGGTCCTCCATAGCCAAAAAAATTAAGTGGAGCCTTTCCTTTTCTTTATCTTGTTTGTGAAGACTTTGTATAAACCCACCCTATCCCACTGAGGCTGGCCGGCGACGCCGAAACGTCTGTCACGGCGATCACTTGCAGATACCTAAGCTGGTAGGTAGCAAATCTTCGATTTGATGAAGTGCAT
The DNA here is from genome assembly GCA_036172665.1 of Prosopocoilus inquinatus. Taxonomy (NCBI): domain Eukaryota; kingdom Metazoa; phylum Arthropoda; class Insecta; order Coleoptera; family Lucanidae; genus Prosopocoilus; species Prosopocoilus inquinatus. The sequence goes on from CM069870.1 coordinate 53,929,975, forward strand.
AAATGTGGATATAGGTGAAACGTCTGCTTTAGTTGTTGTCTGTGATAATGCCTAAGTTACAGCTGATAATTTTAATCGTTTTAGTATTTAGTACTGATAAAGGCGTGAGAGGATATTGTCACGTTTAGATTTTCTGTGAAACAATTTAAAAATTACGGAAATAATTACCACTTACACTTTATGTGTAATCAGTGCCTAATAACATTCCAGCTACGAAACCCAGAACTCAAGAGTAAAAAGGCGCGCGGGTGATGAAACTGGAACGCCAGCACGCAAGTATTCCGCGTACTCACGATTATTTCGCCAACGCGTTAAGCTGGCAAATTTTTGTAAACAAACGCGTATAAATAGGCCGAGCCGAATTTGGAACTTTAGCCATTAACTAAGCTGTTAGTGCGATACCGAAAAAGGGTCTCGCCCTCTCGGTGGTCGTCGTCATTCCCCTTGGACTATGACAGTCACTGTCTTCCACTCCTAATGGATGCCCTGGATCTTTTATCACGTCGATGTCGGATCAGAATTCAAGACAAGCAATTAGGATCAATCAAATCAAAAAGTCCTGTAACTAATTGCATAAAATACGTAGGCTTAATTTCAGGATTTCTTTTTTCATTATTTAGATAAATTCTCCTCGTGTTGAGATTTCTTTTTATTGATCTTGAGGTTGTGTTAAAGCAATTTATTGCTCCACTGCTCTAGGTTATTTTGGAGGCTTGTGTTATGACAGCAAGAAGTCATCTCGCAGATGATTGATATACACTTGTTTAGTTTTCTTTATTTCACATAAACCTCTCACGATAAATTAGTTTTTTTTTTAATTCTTGATCACTCTGTATATGCTCTGTCAAGCTTGAATTGTTCATTATTATTTTCTCGAAAAGCAGAACTTTTTATAAAAGGTATATTTTTTTAGTCAAATTAACAAAAAAAATGTTTCCCTTGTCTTGCTTTGGTTAGTTCATCCACTCGTACAATGTTCTCTGTTTCCTTGTATATACTTTTAATTTTAAGTTTTAACGAGAATTTGTTAAGTTATTGTTAACTTTAGCAGTAGGTAAGTTGTGACATCGCATGGTTATTTTCTGACCTAAACAGGGCCGAAACAGCTGAGCCGAAGATATTCGAGAAACCCTTACGATCTAAACCGACATGCAACAGAATTTTAGCTTAAAAATCGTTGCCAACAACAAAAATAAACATGGTAGCGAAGTGTGCAAATAAATAACACTAGCTAGAGCACACTCAATTACCTTCAAAAGTAAAAGGAAATTGAGCTGAAAGGAAAACTTGGTTTTGTGAAAATAAAAAAAGGGCTTCTGGAGAAAACTGACGTTTACTTTCGCCATGTTTTAGTTTTAGCGGAGTGTATACTATTAAAGAAATTTACATATTGACTTGCATTGCTTCAAGATTTCCTTTTCTCTTAATAATATAATATCGTTCATTTAACTTTTATATAGGGTATCACGTACCTGAAATGTATTATTAATTTACGCGTATACAAAAAGAAAATATAATAAAAGTTAATCTTCATTTCAGCGGCAGTCTCAATTGGTGTAAGTATATTCAAGGTCAGAAGCTTATACTGCCACTTTATATGGAAGCAATCCTTCAAAGAGATGATGACACCTTGCATACAAAAACTTTCCATTTACCGAAAACTTCAATCTACACGTGACTTTCATATTATGCAAATGAAACCACCTTCTTTGCCCAATTATTTAAAATCCAGGTTGTTACATATTTCAGAAGAATGCCTAACAGTAAATATGAATATCCTAAGAAGATAGGTAGAGAGTAACAGAAACTAATGTCATCAGAACTGCATGAAAAGCAACAGGCGCTGTTGAAGACCAAGAAAATAAACATAAAGATCTTTCTCTGATACCTACTTCTGCATTTTTATGAATTTTGAACTTTGAAAAGAAAGAGAAGGAACAAATACGAGAAACAAAATGACCTTACCGTGTGTGAAGATCAGAACCGGAAAACCGGAAATGATGGAGACCCAAATTCCAAAATGCACTGACGGTTGTGCATACAGTAATAGTCTTTCAGAACTCAAATAAAACATTGCAATATATTCGAAGCAGTTCCTTTGCTGATGTTGGTTAGAATGTAATGGATTGATCATGTAGCAAAAGAGGAAAGCGTCCTAAGCCATCCAGTTTCAAATTTAGCAACTTTGCCAAATTTACTGTGTACTGATAAACATAATTCCGTATGTCAACCGGGTGTTTGGAAATTGCTAGTTCAAAAAAAATTGGTAGTTGGTGATGATGAGTTGAAATCATCGGCAAAAAAATTCTAATAAGAGTCCTTTAATTTTCGAAATAAAAATTTGACCAAAATTATTGCTGTGTCACTGAGTTAAGGTAACAAACTGTCACAATAGTCACAACTCGGTACTTTGTTGTTACCGAAATGAATGTTGCTTGCACAAATAATGAGTTGACGAACATAATGCTATTTTATGGAAGAAATAAATAAAAAATAAAAAAAAAATTAAAAATGGTTTCTTGGATTTCTTATAACTGCCAGATGTAATAGACTTTTTTGTACTGGCAATTTTCAAAAACACTGTACATTCAATTTCTTTCAAAAAACATATTGTGCAGGTTTCAGAAGCACCTAAAAGTACGATGCTTCACAGCTTTAGATTGACGAAGAAGAAGAAGTTAAGAGCATTCTAAATTAATAATTGAAATTAATCTCCGCCCACAATAATTTTAATGCCCTGATCGTACTTTCTAAAAATATAAAGTTTTAATATTTTATATTGTTGGTTGACAAGCTGCAACCACCCCTGTCCAAAAATCAGAACTTTAACGTCCTCCACAACGCCAGAAAGCACCTGCAAACAATCCTCGAGACCGCGAATGCACCCACAAACAAATCAATGCCATTTTCCAGCAGAAACATCCATCCCACCCGCCACCACCCATACAGAGCAAATGACCAAAAAACTCAGTCCCTTTAAATGGGACAGCCTATATGTCCCACCACAGTCGAACTTCACATCACTTGCCCTTTCCAAAAATGTAAGGCGCTAACATGCTATATGGAGTAGTCGAAAAGATATATTCAATTTATTGTGAAAATTTCATCAAATCAATTTCCTTTGTAATTTCTTGGTACAATATTATTAATACCTGTTTCTAAATTACCATTTATGTTATTTAGAATATGTTTTATTATTGTGAGCGGAGATTAATTTCAGTTATTTCTTAAACAACATTCTCCTTTACAATTTTAGTTTATTCTAAATTGAGTATGTGTGTATGAGTATGCGTGATGGCGGAAAGTGAACAGCACAGTGTACAAGACTCTATCAATTTCGTTAATATTTGCGGTGTTTGTAAATCAAAAACTGCTGTAAAAAGAGTACAATGCGTTCATTGTGAAGTGTACTACCACAACAATTGTGTTTCCAAGATGAAAAAGTATTCAATCGTAAATTACGACAAAATTAATTGCTGCAAGCATAGTAACGAGCAGAATCACATGCGCGATGGAAACCCACTGGACGTAAACAACGACGAGGCGAGGCAAGAAATCGGTAGAGACTCGGCAGAGATGGGTGTCCCACAGGGTAGCATCTTGGGCCTTCAATATCTACATAAATGATGTACCAACAGCTATTCGAACTAATGGTAGCAAAGTTTTCAACTACGCCGACGACAGTAGCGTTCTGATAAAAGGAGGAAACTTCATAGATATTATAGAACGAGGATCGAAGATAGTAGGGCTGTCGGAGCAATGGTATACAAATAGACTAGTGCAAAACAACACTAAAACAATCAACATTTTATTTACCACCCAGGATCTTGAAAATATCAGTGGACATTTCTTTAAATGGTCAAAAAATTAAAATGTTGGAAGACTCAAAATACTTAGGAGTGTACCTTGAAGAACATCTGATATGGTCAACCCACATCTATACCCTGTGTAATAAGCTCTCGTCGGTATGTTTTGCTATACGGACTCTCAATTTAGCATACCGGGACAGTAGTGCTCAAAACAGTTTATTAAGCAAATTTTAATTCCTTGTGTCAGTACGGGATAATTCTCTGGGGACGCAGCTCTAAGGTCAACAAAGTTCTTGTTCTTCAAAAGAAAGTGCTCCGCATAATATACAAGTTATCAGTGAAGTGTTCTTGCCGAGGCGTGTTTCGGTCAAACAATATACTAACTATTTACGGCCTTTATATATACAGATGTTTAATTTTCATAAAAAAACGAAATCATTACTTCCGTAAACATGAAAGTCAAGAAATTAGCTACTATTCCACTCGCCAAAAAGACCTGTATATGTACCCTATTCATCGTCTTACAAAATCTGAGCACGGACTATTATATACGTGTAAAAAGATTTTCAATAGTCTACCCATGAATCTTAGGTCAATAGGAAATGTGAACCTATTTAAAAAGAGGTCTTAGCATTTCTTGTAAACTTAGAGCCCTATTCCTTATCAGACTTTATTGTCTAATGATAGTGTCCAACTATGGCTCGGTGCCGTTTTGTGTTGGTGTAAATTAATTTTTAGTTATTATTACTACTGACGCCTTTCTAACACTTGTTTTCACCTCTTTTGGGTCTGTAAACTTTTTGTTTTGAAATAAAGTGTATTATTATTATTATTATTATTATATTAAACTAAAAATTTGGAAAATGTGGATAAATGTTATAAAATTGACAATTCAGTTCTTAATACTAGATTAGAAGTACTTCTGAAAAATTCTAGTATTTATACAGACTGTTCAAAAATAACTCGACACTGTTGCTAACTTTTTTGTTATTAAAGTTACAGATACGGTTAAATTAGCAAACTAGTTGTGCCTTTTGCCCTGGTTGCAACGATGCATTCAAAAAAACAATCGAACATCGCGTTTATGAAATAAAGGGAAAAGAACACTTTTTTTAAATGAATCACCCTATATATTATTTAACCAAGGTGTTTGAGGTGTCTGGTTTTGGAAAAATCTTTTAATAACAATAATTTTTATGCAGAACATGCATCTTATGAAAACTCTTTTTGTTAAAAGATTTCTACAAAACTTACTCAGAAACAAATTTTATAATAAACAAATAAAACAAAATTAATGTTTTCACATACATATGTACATTGTTTTCAAATGTTTTATTCTTGAAATACAGCCATCTTAATGAATTTGTAAAAAAATCTAAATATCTTCTTTATTTTTTAATTTCCGATAAAATGATAAAGAACAACTTTAATTCAGAATTTTATTTTCTATTGATTGGTCAAATAATATACAGGGTGTTCCGTTTAAAAAAAGGTGTTCTTTTCCCTTTATTTCATAAACGCGATATTCAATTGCTTTTTTGAATGCATCGTTGCAATCAAGGCAAAATGTACTACTGGTTTGCTAATTTAACCGTATCTGTAACTTTAATAATAAAAAAGTTAACAATAGTGCCGAGTTATTTTTGAACAGTCTGTATACCGGATGTCCTATAGAAAACGCCCCAAGCCATAACTCCTTTATTTATTCTAGCATATTTTGGCAATTTTACGTCAACGACACTTTTTTAAAGTTCGATTTTCAATTTTTTTCTTATAGCAACTTTCATTTGCACACTTAACTTTAATTCTTTCATTAATGTTTTCAACCATATTTGCTAATCAAAACTTAAAGTGTTGCACATCTTTGATTTTTCAAAAAGTAGCTCTATCAGATACAATAATAAAAAATATACATAGCCATTTAAAAAATAAAAGTTGACAGTCGTTTAACCATGAAGGTAACTAAAAGAAATAATTAATTGACCACATTTTATAGTGTTTTTAATCTCATTTCATTTGCCTTTTTGTTTTTTTTTTTAATTAGTCTATAAATAAAGGAGTTATGGCTTGGGGTGTTTTCTGTGGGACACCGTATACTACATCAGCACCAGAGAGTTGAAAGGCAAGAGGAATGGTTCTAGACAGATAATATAAAGTCTTCACGCCTAAAATTATATCCTGTGTGGTCAGCGGAATGTAATAAATTTCTTCCAAAATAGGACTCTTTTACAAAAACAGTACCGGAGGAAAGATGTAAATTAGTTTCTATTTAAAGAGCACAATAGGGCCTATTCTGTATCGAGTACGTTAAATTTAACGGACTGTTGCTGTGGTAACAATCAATCATAAAGCTTTGCTCGATACAGAATAGTCCCTAATTTACGTAATTTTAACAGAGATTCGTAGAATAATAAATAATGGAACCGTTAAAAGAAAATTAGTTAGAAAAGTCATTGAATTCACATTCACTTGAATTGCAATCAAAATTCTATTTTAATCTTTGTTTATTATCTTCTGTGGATCAATTGAAAAATAACTGAAACTGAGACACATTCCAGAAAAGAATTCAACAAACATGATGACAAACGATCCGCTACGTGTTTACCTATTGCGACGTACTCAGCTTGATTGCAATTTCATAATGGATCGCCTGTTTATGCCAAAAAAATCCACAGTTCTCATTTTTCTTAATCTCATAAAGTTTAGCGAAAGTATGCCTATGAAAATTAATTTCTCCAGGAAACACCCAAATTTTTTTTTTAATTTCTCCGAATGGATGAAATTCGTTTATTATTTCTTAATTGTTTAGGAGCAGATATTTTTTTCATTTTGAGAGCTCTTTGTATCTGCATTTATTTATGAAACGTAAGAGTCTCTACATATAGACTAGAATCTTGGAGGCAGTGGGAGCTCTGCCATTCCAATCACTAATCACAGTGCAGAGAGGAGACCGATCGCTTTCCCCAGGGTCCAATTAAAAGTTGAATAATTAAAGAATGTGAAATGGAATTGGCATCAAATTGACTCCACAGTCAGAAAGTTAATTCTGAAAAACGTTAACCAATTTGGTGCAGCACAATTAATGGAATGACGCGTTGCAACTGACAGGAGAAAATCGGATATATTCCCGAACTGCATTCGAATAGTCGATAAACTTTTTAACATGTAAAATACGATTTGGTGAAATTGAACTTAACGAAATTAAATTAAATTACTTCAATCAATTTCATTTGTGGGGTTAATGTTTTTATCGTTAAATTCCAGTGTATCTGCGGAGGAGTTGTGATGATGAATTGATGTATCGATTGGCCAGACAGGTCAGACTCCTGTCCTGTCCTGGTGAAGAGAAACATGATTCGGTCGTAAATGGAAATTCTCTGCCTTCAGCATTGATGAAACATTTACTCACGCCGGAAATTAAATTCGAAACGTATCAATTCCACTCATTTTGAAATATATTCTGCCGCTTGTACTTCATCCCCTAAGCAACTGTCTAACATCCCTTCTGTGTGGCTTGATATTTTATTTGCCTCTTTTATTATGTGCTGCTGAATTAAAGCCGAGTGATGTTTTGATTGATGGCTTGGGATAATTGACGGCAGGCAGTGGTTTCTGACATGCTGAATCGATGAAACCGCTGTATTCAGTCACTCTATCATTGTGCCTGCGGTGGAACGAAACGTGAGCTGATTGTCAATGCAAGCGCCAAGGTTTCAACAGTGACTAATTTGCGCACAGCGGAAATTAAGTATTAATTTGATTGATTTTCCTTGTGCTAGTAGTGACAGTACATCCTCGAATGAATTGAAATGACAGAAAAATAAACTTCTTAATATTTTAGACATAAACTACCGACTGCTGTACAATAATCTATTTCTTGACCAATTCAAATTATTCAGTCAATTTATCAGTTAAAATAAATCAAAAGTTATTTGAAAAAAATGGAATGTGTCCAAGTCATATTTGCATCCCAGATGTTGTTCGTTTCATAATATTTATTATAGAAGTTAACTAAATTTTGTTGTCTAAACCTGCCTTAAAATTAAACTAGCTTTCAAAAAGAGAGAAGAGAGTGACAAGAACACTTAAATTTATTTATTTCGCACAAACAGTAAAACACATCAGCTGTGTAATAATTCTAAACATTTTAAATGTTGTTTTTTGCATTTCCCAGATGTGAGCAAAGAAGGTTCTCCACGAAAATCTGTAAAATGAGAATTGTTGAATAAGTTCGAGTATGCACGAGTGGAAAAATTTTTGCTAAAATTATGTTATTAAGTATGTTCTCACAAAGAAAATAGTTATTTTCCCTTTTAAGCAAAGAGTACTAGAAATACTTTCAGACTGCCGTATTATTTCTTGCTGTCAACCATGGTCGATCACGTCCATTTTAAGTTTTGCACTTTGCATTGATAAATTTTTTTTTGGCATCGGAATCACTTTCTTAATGAATATGGAAGGGATATTTTATGGTTTCAATATTTTATCAGGCATATTTTTGTACGATCATTTGCCATATTTCTTATTTACCCCATCCCTTCTTTTATAGAACAACATAACAGGTCTAGAGCCCATTTTAAACTACCCCATTTTTTGTACAGTCGCGATCAAGCTAATCAAGATTAATTGACAGTTGACAGTTCTATAGTCCTTATTACCGGCGCCAATAGCGGCTTTCTTTTGCTTAAAAGTTTGAATCTTGTTTTGAATAGTTTGAATCTGGATTCTCTAGTTGCTGTAACAAAACACATCAGATTTGAATTACTGATTGACAGTTCGTTTGCATATAACGGCAATTCAGTCCAAACAAAACATAAAAATAGTTTGATTCGGAGAGGAAAGGGGATTATCGATCTGGACTGAAATTTAAGTAAAGTGAGGATTAATCTCATTCATTAATAAACGCGTTTGGACCACGTTTTTGTGCGCGAACGAAAGCACCTTATAAGGGCGTAGTTGGTTTACAACAGTCTCGATTAGGTTTACACATACAAGAGTTAGATCAATTTTTTCAACAAAAATTTAGAACAAGAATTTTCTGTAGGGTTGCAGGTACAGTTTGGAAACGGAACACTTTCAATTGTTCCATAATTTTTTATTCAATTTAAATGTTGATATAATTTACTGCATAAAATAGAACCAGATTAGTAAATTAAGATGGTATTTAAATGGAGAAAACGGCCCCGGGTTGGAAACTCACTTTTCATCTTCTTTTGTCCGCAATTCTTTTAGCAATTCGTACGATCTTGAATTTCGATTTCTTTGTTAGTAGTGCCTTGGTTTTAGCATGAAAAGCCAGAAATTGATTTCCAAATGGCGTTTACTTGTATTTTTTTGGAATTGTCGAGAACTCTCCACTCCTTATCTCTTTCTATGTTTACTTAATCGTCCTTCCTTATTATTGTCCAAAAATCCAAAGCTTTAAATTACAAAATATATTCAAACAAAAGAGGAAACAAAATAATATGTAAATTTATTTAAATTAATTGACTAATTAAAATAAAACAATTGACATAAAATTAAAACTAGAATGTGAAAGAGAGAAGGAAAGATAAACAACCATCAGTTTACTCCTAAAGCTTTTTTAGATGCTTAACTTTAAGCAACAAAGATTCCATTCTATTTAAACTCATCCTCTTCGATCGTGGATACTCACTTTTAAATTAAAATAAATTATGAAAATTGACTGATTAAAAGAAATTTAGAATTTGAAAAGAATTAACGACGCACTAAATTGCATTCGGAATCGAAGAAACACTTTTCTAGATGACAGGAGTTAATGCCTCGAGCAACTGATGATCACAAAAGCTACCTATCTATTGGGATTGGATGACCTACTTAAGTCTACACCAGCTTTGCATTAGACGTTGGCATTGAAAAGAACCGTGATGACTAATTCTATCTTTTTAGAACTAAGATACGGTCATAGAAAAACAAGAACTATAAGTCTTTATATTAATGTCCTTGATCTAATTTCTCGCTACATACATCACAAGCTTGACGAATGCTTTAGTTTGCCTAAGGCAGCACGTGTTTTTTTATTTTTCGTAAGTCATGATACCAATACTACTTTAATAAAATATCCGAATTGAATAAGTGTACTGAATTAAAAAAAATAATAATATTAAGAATCTGGATTCTTACACAAAAATGAAAAGAATGACAGAAGAACAACACAAATATATCGAACTTTTATTGACAATTTTAATCTGATCTGATCTATGTTATTTCTAACATGGGGTTATGGGTTAGCCACTGAACTTAGAAGTTGTGATTTTTATTTTTCTTCCATGAAAGTACAATGGAGATCCTGTTTCAAACTGTAGAATATTTCCCCCGAATTTAGTAATATCAACTTTCATCATTTTAAGTCTCAGAAGGGGGCAGCTTCCTAAGCTGAGAACTATTAAAAGTTTCGGAGAGGGATCTTCTGAGAGATCGACCTACCTGTTTGATGTGATTACCAAACGTTTATTTATTGGATCTCTAGTTTTTGAACCGAGAAACTCGAGTAGATGAAATGTACGTCCAGTGTGTAGAGGATGTCAATAAGCCAATCTCGCTTCAAGTTCAGCATGATTCAACCTGCTTCTTTAATGCGTTTTAAATTTAAAATAAAGAAATTTATGTACAGAATACTGGTTTCTTAGAGAACATTTTTTAAAAATTTTCTACGTGAAAGGAAACAATAATATATATTTTCTTAAAAGCCTTTTTTACCTGTATCTAATAGTTCATGAGGTATTTACGTTTTCTTCAAACAATTTATATTAAATAAAATCGCTATCACTATTAAACTTTATTGAGTGCTAGCCCGATAATTTTTCAAAATAAGTATTAGTTGAAACATTAAGGTCTTGGATAATAAAAATTTGTACAATAAAGTCGTAGCTCTAATTTCATGAGAAAATGACTTCGAAATAATCTTGTTCAAAGAAGATGTTTACGTAAAGGAGTCCTAAGCTATTATTGAACCGAGAACAATACAGAAATAGTAATTTCAAAAGTTATTTCATTAAGAATCTGTCATTCCGTCGTGTGTCACCTGTTTTAAACTGGTTGAATATTCGCCGTTTCTATTAAAATGTTCAGTTTTACTCAAGGAGAGAGACTATTACGGAAATAAATTACTTTTCTTTTTGTGATGTCGTTGAAGACTGCGTGATTTCATTTATTCATATTTCGCTTAAGCTTCTTAAAATGTATGTACAAGAAATATTTGTTTTTCTAAGCCTGAATATTGCAAATGTATTCGCAGATAAATTTCAAATATTAATAATGATACACTTTTTAAGAAGAATCAGATTATTTTCTGATTGGATTGAAAAAGCTCAGAAAACAATATATTTCTGTTAATTAGAAAAATATATACGTACCAATTTCATAAAGATAAAGATAAATTTGGAACTCAAGTATTAAAACAAAAGAATAAAATTGACATTGAAATAATTTTTCTCTATACCAGGTATTTCTACTTATTTCTACTTATTTTAATTTGTTCTTGGATTCGTACCAATAATGGAAAGCTGGGGAAGCAGATGTAATAAGATATATTTCTGTAAAATACTGAGGAATGTAATGAATTTGAGGAATGTAACTTTCTGTAGAAGTATCTATAGCTTAAAATAATTTTAAAAAAAGACAAGTTCGTTTTATCGAATTTATGTATTTACATACAGTAGCAACCATTATTATACCTATGTATAGCAAATTCGGCGTGGAGCAAACTGTTTGATGAAAAATGAAAGTAAAATACGAAACCCACAAAATACTATCACTGCTCCAAAGTTAAACATAATTCTGAACAAACGCTACCGAATATATTTTATCAAAAGAACTTCCTCATACAAAATGATTGATAAGCAACTTCACTGTGCTTACAAAAGCAAGTTTCAAACTTTTTTTGTTTATATTGTGCCGTGGCTGTTTCCCGAGCAAAACCATAATCTTTATTGCGAAAGTTGTTTATAAAATTTAACATTCAAATTTACAATGACATGAAACTTTTAACGTCGAAACTTTTCGGTCACGTTGTCGAAATATTTTGTTTTCGTTTCTTCTTTTTAGGGCCATTAAAGTTTTCCAGCTATAAATCAGAGGGATTAATTACTCCAAATCCAGGTTCTCGAGAATATGATTCGTTGCAAGCATTGACGGATGATGAATTATTTAGGGTTTCCTGTGCTTCTTTGATGGTTGCATTTCCAAAGCATTAATAAAACAGCTGCCACTTTGTTAATGGTGTATGCGAGCGAGTGAGGATGGTGCTTGTCAAGTGAATTTTGCGGATGCATCAAATTCTAAAGAGCTATCTATTTTAGTTTGACGAAGGAAAGCTGAATGTCTCAACGTACAGCTTGCTTGCAATGAAGGATTTCGAGAATGTTGTTCTATAATGAGTGATAAATTGGTCTGTGTTGAAGCCTTATGTGTGTACCTACATAAAATGGCCAGTGTCTTTAATTATTACATACAGATTTAGTTAGAAACTTAGGCCTGATGACACGGTGGTAATTTTTGTACTTATTGTAAGAATACATAACTTTGGTACACTTAATTTAATTAAGGTAATTATAAATTAACAATCAGGTTGGAATATGACTCATTTGAAAACAAAATAAATTACGTGTAGCTGTGGTTTTATAATGTAAGTTTTATCAGCTTTAAATACACTAAGAAATGAGATCATCCTACCGTAGCAAGTTAAAATACATTGCATTTATAAAGCAAAATATCGTTGAATCAGAAATTAGTCCTAGCAAACATCTATGCTTTCAGAACAGCTTTCAGCTTGAGCGAATCCTAAGAATTCCAGGCTAGCGTACGCTGATCGTGTGACATAAAGCGATAGAATAAATATTGCAAAAGAAAAAACTCGTGCACTTCTGAACAGGACTTTATTGCTCAATATCGCGTCTTAATTTTCTTCGTCAATAAAATTTTCAAGTTCTAAATTTGTCTATCGATCAATTTCCCAGCTTTGTTTTAATTTAAACATAGAGTACCCAAGAAATAAAATAAAAATGTTGCAGCTTAAAAATTTAGAAGCTAATAAATGCTTTAAGAAAAGTAAACATTTCTTTGTCCGTTTTCCTTTATTTATCACAATCTATTTCATTTATTGTTAATTGATAAAATTTTTGTAATTTTTAAATTGTCATAGTTTTCAATACAAAACTGGTTTGTAATTTATTTGTTGTTGTACGAAATTTTCTCTCATGTATCAATATATCTTGTTCTTATTTTGTAAAAGAGAATGAGTGACCAACTTCAACAATTGTGAAAATATACAGATGGGGACGAAATCGTGGGTACTTCATTTATATTACAGGCTATTTCCTGCAACCAACGCTTATTTATACGCCCTCGATCATAAAAAAATCAAGTGGGGAAGCCTTTAAAAAGGGCTGCTGCATACTAAAAGAAATCATATTCCAGAGTAGTTTCAGAGTTCCTGACCTGTCTGGCTATTAACGCTCTTCTTTTTATTTATTTATTATTAAGAGCACAAATTCCTCTAATAAAATATTTCTTTGGCATTCCGACTGACTTAGCCTCCTTTTTTTATTATTCACTATTAAAATTATAAAAAAAATCAGGAATTCATTCGTTCAAAAAAAGACTACAGTTTTTCGAACTCCGAAGTCAACACCAAACGGAATGCAATGCGTTTATAATAGTTGTCTGTTAACGCGTTCCTTTCTTTGAATATAAAATATATTCAAATAAAAATATGAAATTTTGTTTACAAAAAATATTTACAATAAATCACAAACGGAAAAAAATACAATTTTAATGTAATCAATCACCTTTCTTTAACGAACTGAAAAAACATCAATAACAACCAAAATTAAACAAATTAAATATAATTCGGCTAGAATATTAATGGGATGGAAACTTTACGTTATACGCGCAATAATGGTTTTTATTTTAATTCGCTAAGGTCCGGTTGGAATCTTTCTTGGAACACTCAATTTAAATTGTATTAAAAAATTTCGGTTACGATTAAATTTTAATTAACAAAAACTAAAAGTCACACCGTGAAGAGTTGTTTCGTCATTCGCGAAAATAATTACCAACTGAGGAAAATGACTGAGTAAGATTTAAAATAAAATTTGAAAAAAAAAAAACAGACAGACAGACTCAAACAGGTCAGGAACTCTAAAACTTCACTGGAAAATAATCTCTTTTAATGTGCTATAGCCCTTGCTAAAGGTTTTCCTACTTGAGTTTTGATGATAGTGGGGGACATTCGATTGCACTTCCAATGTATGGAAAATAACCGTAACATCGTTGTTCATCTGCAGGTGTTACTTCGCTATGTTTTTGCATCGTCGGCGCGCGACCATTTCCGAGAATTCAGAGAGTGAGATACTCTTTTGACCTTGCACGTGTGATAATTTCATCATATCGCGATGTAAAGTTGTAATTTATTTCATTTCTAATGACCTTCATGGTGGTGCATTGTGTATTTTCAAATACAATGGAAGTTCGTTCCATAACCACAATTTTATCCTTGACGGTAAGTAAGTGTCATTCCAGCAAACCGTTGGAAACAAAATAGAAATCGATTTCCGGCTATATTTTCCAGGCTACGAACAAGGAAATTTGAGGTTTAAGATTTGCACACACTGGAAAAAGAATTGTGGACAAAAGGAGATGAAAAGTGGTTATTTGATTTTCTAGTTATTATTGAGGCATTGGAAAAAATTTCTTTTTTTTTGTCAACTTTTCAACCCGCGTTTACACACTTTGTTAAAAACTTATAGAGAAGTATCGAATAAACTAATGAACTGTCTTTGTCACAGTCTGTATCTTTTAGTTCGTAAAAAAAATTACACAAAAATTAATATCATTAACAAAATACGTATGCATCACAAGAAATTCATAAAAATAGACAAATAATGAGTTTATTCATTATAGTGAATACTGGGTCCGTTACCGGAAGCAGGTCACACGATCGTTCACGAAGCAGTCTAATCGGACAATAGTGTTTCCGTGTAGTTCGCCGATTTCTAGCACCACGTTCTGTCGATTAGATATTATACTTTAACAGACACAGTCCACTTTAATAGAGATATGTAGAATGCAAATTGGGTAGCTGCTGTATATCGATGCAAATTATGTGTCTGTTTTGAGTGACGCACCCTGTATGCATAATACATGCAAAATACTTGATCAACACTTTGTGACACATTTATAAAAGCACAACGTGTAATGTAACAACTTCGTGCTTACTAAGTGATATTAATATTAAATTACTTCACCAAATTACACTAATTGGTGATGTTTGTTTGCAATATAAGCTGTTATATTTCCATTCTAATATTCGACTCTATTAACTGAATCAAAATTTGAAAAATAGACTTTTTTATTTTTCACTGCCACTAAATTGTGGCATGTAATACGTGTTGGTATTAATTATTATTAAAGAAGCCAAAATGCGACCGATGCACCATTTTTGTCGCGCCTTTTCTCACTGAATTTAATTAAAACTTAAACTGTGTAGCAAAAGCCCGAATTATTTATGACGCTAGTTGGAGCTGGAGTTAATTATTTATTTAACGGAAAGCGCAGTTTCACATCAACGCTGCTTTAAAAATTAGTGCCATCAAAAAAGTTTTTAATTAATTTTAAATGCGTTTGAATTTTCTACACCGTAAAAATTTTAGTTCCATGAAATCCCAGAAACAAACAGTAAAAAACAACAGAGAATAAAACCGAAACCGGTAAACATTGGTTTGTGATAAATTTACATTTTAGCAACTTGAAAATTAAAAGGGCTTAATTAGACTTGTAAATTAATAATTTTTATATTGATCTTGTGTAGAAACTTCAATGTGTGTAATAATAACTGTGCTTTTCTACTTTCCTTCTACGACGTCTGCGTTATTTCAAAGTTTTAAATTACTTAAGGAAATGTTTCCCTTCGCATAATAAATTTATTGTTTAAGAATCTTTGTAACTTTGTAATCCGATCGCTTTTGAAATTTAACCAAATCCTCTTTTTGTTCGAGGGAAATTAATTATTTACTCTCAAAGTAAAGAGAACGTCGACAACGACAAGGACGAATTTATCCTACGGAAATACGCGTATAGTTCTTATTACAAAGATACTCAGCTTTTGATTAATTATCACGAAACATATTAAATCAGTTTGTGATCTAAGTTTCATGTAATATTTATCACAATATTAATAATGTTTAACTATTAGGCTAGGACCTGAAATTGTACATAATTATTTATGAATACGGCACGTGGGTTAAAAGCAAATATATTTTCCTTGAGTAAATTTATACACAGGTTTGTAAATAATACATGAATTGTGAAAACATTTGCTTATTTATTTTAAGGAAATAAAACATCAGAGTTATGTGATGTTAGCATAAAATGAAATTATGAAGTATATTGTTGTAATGTACATATTTTTTTTGGTTTATGCTTAATTAAATATCATGAAACGCTGCTTTATAGAATACAATTCATGTTTATTCAGATATTAATAACCAGCGACGGATTTAGGCATGGTGTTTATGGGCTGCAATCCAGAGCCTAAAAACAATTTATATTATATTTTAAGAAAATTTAAGAAAAAA
This sequence comes from Prosopocoilus inquinatus, assembly GCA_036172665.1. Lineage (NCBI taxonomy): Eukaryota > Metazoa > Arthropoda > Insecta > Coleoptera > Lucanidae > Prosopocoilus > Prosopocoilus inquinatus. The sequence goes on from CM069870.1 coordinate 53,946,380, forward strand.
TAAGTTATACTTTTTGTTGCTGATACAATCTAAACTGTATACATAGTGTGCTTTGACTATATAAATAAGAAAAAGTTACACATAAATATTACTGGTATAATACTGTATTTAACAGATAAAACAGCGACATCCTACGATCGCTTCTTGACCTGACATTGCAGAAGGATGACAAATTGAAGCGGATTTGCTACATAATAAGCTACCCCATGCAAGGCGACCATGCTTGCTGTACTATTGGTTTAAATTGCGCTTGTGCGCGCACGCCTTTTGGGGGTAATAATAAAAACAGGAAATATAGTTGATCAGTGTATTATGGGCAATTAGCACTCAATAAACCTGTTGCTTACCTGTGTACCATTTTAATTAATTTCCCTACCAAAACGTCACAACTGGCGACGAGGATAAAGAGGCAGAATGAAGAAATGTGGGTGAAAAGGCAAAAGTGAATGAACGGTGTAAATTTTAAAGTAATAAGAAATTATAATTAACGCGACACGTGGTAAAAATGGCGGAACCCGTACCGACCTCGACCAATGTTAATATGAATTTTAATTACATATTTAAAACTACAAGTGATGATTGGATAATCCACGTGAAACGTTTAGATCAATTTTATATAGTAAATAAAATTATCGATAGTGATATTAAACGCGCTGTTTTGTTAAATAGTTTATCAGTAGACGCGTATCGTTTAATACAAAATCTTTTGTTACCGACAACGCCGGAAAATGCAGACTATGAATTAATTGTGGAAAATCTAACAAAACATTTATCACCTGCACGCATATTGTTTGCGGAACGGTATAAATTCTATAATGCCCGTAAAGGTGAAAACGAATCATTAAATGAGTGGTGTATTCGTGTTAGAAGCCTTACCACTGACTGCAAATTCGGTGTTTTTCTGGACGTCGTGCTCCGGGATAAATTCATAACCGGACTACCTCCGGGAAAAATTTTGGACCGATTGTTTGCGGAGGATGATTCCTTAACTTTCAGTAAAGCTGTGCAAATCTCCACCGCTACAGAATCAGCTTCAACAGGATATGGTATTTTTGGAGCTCAGCAGTCACTGGTAAAGGAGGAACCCGCAGATATCAATCGCCTTCATATTAGATAAAGAGGTGCAGGATCAAGCCAGAAGATAAGTAGAGGAGGGGCGAGCAATAGGAAGGTTGCACGCCAAGGTACAAATTGTAAAACAAAGGAGGGCAACAGCCGTCAGGATCAAGTAAGGTGTACAAGATGCGGTCGAACCAGCCACACCCCGCAAAAGTGTCGTTAACCGTGAGTATGTTTGTGATGTGTGCGGTATCAAGGGTCTCTTAAGAGCCGTATGTAAACAACGGGTACAGTACTTGCAATGTGATGATGACGGGGATATGATAAATTCTGACGCGGCAATGTTTAATTTGTCTGATAAGAGAAGCAAACCAATTGTATTACATGTTTCTTTAAATAATGTAGAGTATAAGATGGAATTGGATTCAGGCGCGGCGGTATCAGTAATGTCCAAAGATTTTTGGGAAAACAATTTTAAAGAAGTTCCATTGTCAGAAACTAATTTAAAATTATTCAGTTACTTGGGGGATAAAATTTGTCCATTAGGTAAACTTCAGATGGACCTAACATTTAACAATAAAACAAAGCCAATAAACTTTTACGTGGTAAACAACGGCGGACCTCCATTGTTAGGTCGCGACTTTATTTCAATTTTTAACATGGGATTTAAAGAATTAAATTTCTTGTCTTCAGTAGAATCACCAATTGATTATTTTAAACGGAAGTATCCCGATGTATTTTCGGACAAGTTGGGCACGTTTACTAATGGCAAATTAACGTTATATCTTGAAGACAACGCGATTCCAAAATTTTATAAACCGCGACCATTACCTTACTCTATTAAAAATAAAGTTGAGGAGGAAATTAATCGGTTAATTGATTGCGGAATATTAATACCAACTGAGTACAGTGAATGGGGCACACCAATTGTTCCGGTTTTAAAAGGTGACAAAACCGTTCGATTGTGCGGTGACTACAAAGTTACTTTAAATCGGCATTTGCGAGTTGATAAATATCCCTTACCGCTTATTGATGACTTATTTGCGCAGCTTAAAAACGGAGTTCAATTTTCCAAAATAGATTTAAGTCATGCGTATCAACAAGTCTTACTGGATGAGAAATCGCAAAAGTTAACCACAATCTCAACGCATAAGGGGCTATTTTATTACAGCAGAGTACCGTATGGGGTAAGTTCAGCCCCAAGTCAATTTCAACGGATCATGGACAAAATGTTATGCGGAATTAACGGAGTAATGGTTTTTTTGGATGACATCTTAATTACAGGTGGCAATAAAAAGGAGCACATGTTAAGACTCAGTAAGGTTTTTGATCGCCTAAACAAAAATGGGTTCACTATAAATGAAAATAAATGTTCTTTTTTTAAAGACTCTATAAGTTATTTGGGTTTCTTAATAGACAAGAATGGTTTACATAAATGTCCCGAAAAAGTTAAAGCTATTCGCGAATTACCGACTCCGGAAAATGTTACGCAATTAAAAAGTTTTTTGGGATCAGTTTGTTATTATCATCGGTTTTTACCTTCAATGCCCGATGTATTGCATCCACTGTATGAGTTAATAAAAAAAGAGGTACCGTGGAAATGGACTAGAGAGTGTGACATTTCTTTTAATAAAATTCGCGAACAGTTATTTTCACCAAATTTTTTAGTATACTATGATCCGAAATTAGAATTAAATTTAACCGTGGACGCCTCAAATTATGGTCTCGGGGCAATTTTGTCACATGTTTACCCATCGGGAATGGAAAGACCGATTGCTTACGCGTCGCGAACCTTATCTGCAGCAGAAAGACGGTATTCGCAGATTGATAAGGAAGCTCTAGCAATAGTTTCTGGCGTAAAAAAATTCCACCAGTACGTTTACGGTAGGAAATTTAATTTATTTACAGATCATAAACTGTTAGTTGCTATATTTGGTCTTAAAAATAGCATCCCGATAATGGCTGCAAATAGGTTACAACGGTATGCATTATTTTTATTGAATTACAATTTCAGTATTGTTCACATTAAATCAAAAAATAATTATGCTGACTTTTTGTCTCGACTTCCAGTGAAAACGGATAACGATTTCAAATATAGCAACAAAGTATATAATTACGTAAATCATTTTACGGATAACACGAATTTGACATTAAATTGCGATTCTATTCGAAATGAAATAAAAAATGACCCGATTTTAACAAAAATCTATGACTATGTAATGAATGGTTGGCCTTCTGCGGTCAAGGAGAATGAAATTAAATCATTTTTTCATAGACGCGATGAATTAAATATCGAAGATGATATTCTTTTATGGGGTTTCAGAGTAATTATACCCAAAACACTTCAATCCTTAATATTGCAAGAATTACATATTGGTCATATGGGAGTAATTAAGATGAAGTTATTTGCACGATCTCATGTATGGTGGCCTAGCCTAAACAAGGACATCGAAAAAATTTCCAAGGACTGTTTAGTTTGCTCCAAGATCCAAAATAATCCACCGAAAGATGTTTTAAAACCTTGGCCCGTTGCTGCAGAACCATGGGAAAGAGTTCACGTAGATTTTCTAGGTCCTTTACAAAATAAAAGTTTCTTGGTCTTAATAGATTCTTTTTCAAATTGGCCCGAAGTTTACGTAATGAGCAATATTACAACAGCAAGTACTTTAAATCAATTAAGGGATTGTTTTGCTAGATTTGGACTTCCGAGAACTTTGGTCTCTGACAATGGACCCCAATTCAAATCTTATGAATTTTCTGAGTTTCTAGCGTCAAATAATATTAAGCACGTAACTTCACCACCTTACCACCCTTCTTCAAATGGTTTGGCGGAGAATTTTGTTAAAACTTTAAAAAGTTTTTTACTAAAACAATTAAATACATGTAAAACTATAAATTTTCAACGTGAAATATCTAATTTTTTATTAATGTATCGTAACACTGAACACTGTAGCACTGGAGAAACTCCGGCTCGAATTATGTTCTGCAGACCTCTCAGAACGAGATTAGATTTAATAAATCCATCCACGCGTAGGAGAGAAAATAAAACAAGACACAATATAAAGAAAAATTTAGAAAACAGTCAGAAAAAGAACAAAAAATTTTACCGTGGAAAAATAAAATCCAGATTTTCTCCAGGCCAGCATGTATTAGTTAAGGACTACAGATATTCAAAACCCTGCTGGACAGGTGGTATTATTTCAAAAATCTGGGGTAGGCAAGTATACGAGGTAACGCTACCAAATTCTGAACTTAAGTGGAAACGTCACGCTGACCAAATTATAGCGAAAGATTCACCTGAAGTCAATAAAAATATTGAACAGAATTTGATAGATCCCTCTGTTACGGTTAACAAAGAAGTAGTTGGTTTACCAGAAAATAATAATTCAAATCTTAATGACAATGCCGAATCAAATTTAAAAGTAAACAATTCAATTATCTTCAAATTCTGATATACCATCTACATCTTTGGATACTCCAGTAAGGCCACAGCGTGTGCGAAAAAGGCCATGCAGGTTGCAATACAATTAATAGGTTTTAGTTTCGTTTTTAGGCGAGATGTTTTCTTTTTTGTTATTTGCACCATTTTCTGTTTAAAGGGGAAGAAGTGTACTATTGGTTTAAATTGCGCTTGTGCGCGCACGCATTTTGGGGGTAATAATAAAAACAGGAAATATAGTTGATCAGTGTATTATGGGCAATTAGCACTCAATAAACCTGTTGCTTACCTGTGTACCATTTTAATTAATTTCCCTACCAAAACGTCACACTTGCTGTCAAAGCATAATGAAAGTTTTTAAAAAATTTTGTTGCAAAATTTGAATTTCGAACTACGTCTCTGCTGATGAAGCCCTAAGCAGGGCTGAAACAGCTGTACAGAGGCTGTTCGAGGTTTTCACTGTAATCAAAAACGATTTGCAACAATTTTTTTTTAAACTGTATTTAATGTTTAATATAATTTTGTGTTCTATTATAATATATACAGCGTGTAATCAAATAAGTTTCACATATTAAAACTATAAGTTCTTTATCACTTAAGAAAGTTATTTCTGCAAATATGAATTTTGTTGGTGAAAAATTAAAGAAATTAAAACCCTCCCAGGGCTAGAAGACATTTTGTTTGAAAACCTCTGACTGGCCGTGTATCAGTTTCTACAAGCGCATCATAAAACGTCGTAAAAGAATAAAGCACTGGGCACTGGGTTAAAATCTTCGCTTATGTAATTCCATAACGGAAAAGAATTACAAATATCCATCGCGTTGCTTATTAAATTAATCAATTTTTCTCAATTTTCACGTAATTGTTAATAGTTTTCTGCTCACAAAACTATAAAAATAAATAAAAATTAGAAATTCCAGTTTCTAAAATTATTTTACTGTTTTATACATATTCATCGTGTACCTTATTTGCTGGTCATCAATAAACTGCATTGTTATTTTTTATTGCGCAAAATGTTAAGAATGTCTTTTCTTTCTGCATTTCGGAAAATCGTTATTGAATGCAGTAATCGCTTTTATTATTTTGTGGAACCAAAACAGTAAAGCATCATCGAACTGGAACTACGAAGAAACGTATTCGTTAGTGGAAATAATTAAAACGACAATCAATCAAAGCGACTAATAATTTTTTTAAATCATTTTATACGCGAAATTAGCACTGTAAATCATGTGTATTGTTGGTTTACAAAGGCCGGGATATCAAGATCTAATTATTGTCGATTATCTAATGAAACATTTAATTCTGATCGATGCAAGCAGATTTAAATTGTTCTTCTTTAATCATAATGCACACACGGGCCACGAGCAAGAGGTTGTGAATTTGAACTATCGCCTTTAATCGGTCGGTGATTCTGTTTTATTGTGTTCTCATAAAGCTTTTAAAATGCGATCAAGCATTGTTTTAAAACGTTGTTTTTGTGCACGGTCGACCAGAAGTTCTCAAACAAAAGAGTCAATACTCCTCCACTAGGTCATTTTTTAATTTTTGAGCTAGACTTTTGGTACTTGCAGCATTAATTCTTTTACATGATGAGGAACTTGCGGTATTAATATGTGAAACTAATTTAATTACACCCTGTATATTAAAAAACAAGTTTCATAAAACGTGATTTTAGCGCACGCGTCCCGTTTTTTAAATAGCCAAAATGTCTTTTGAAACGAGTATTTTATAGTATTTTTTCTATTTTGGTGCTTACTCAGGAAAAAAAATCTTATTTTGTAATGTAGCATTGGAAATTCTTGTGTTGATGGCAGTTGGTGAAATTGAAAAAGATTAAAATAATTTCAAACAAACGTCAGTTTTGAGGTTATGCCTATAATTATATATTTTGTGAACTTATAAAATGTTTTAGTTATGTTTTTGTAATTTGGGATGTTAGATAATAAAGGTAGTTTCAAACACGTATAACTTGGAGGTAGGTTTTTATTTGTAATTTGATGTTTGAAAAAATCTAGCAGCGTACCTGAGAAAATAAAATTTCGGGTGCTTTAATGTTCTACTTTATGAAACCTAAATGACTCATTTGAGTTTCATAATGTAGCTCATTAAAGCATCGAAATAGAAAAAAAGAAGTTCTGACCAAGTTTGTACTTCCTGATCGATATAATATTAACCTTATAACAACACTTTTGCACCTACATAAAGGTTAAATCATTGGTTTACAATGCCATTAGATTTGAATAAAATATGAAATATCAATATTTTAAATAATAGTAAATAGTAAAAAATACGACACTGTCTTCTATCGTCTCTGTCGATAAAATCAAAACATACTTTGTAATTTGTTAATTATTATGGAAACTTGGGTTAATTGGGTAGTCCTCCAAACAATGTTAGTCCAAGGCCCCCGAAGTTAAAGGCACATGCCTACTAATAACCGTCCATTTCGATCGCTTTTGATATTAAAGGTAGTCCGTGTATTCGGAACCTAAATTTCAAAAATTTAATAATAATTTATGGTTTGTTTCGTTTATATGAAGTTGAACTCTTTAGAAATGATATTTTGTGTACTGTTTTCCGAATATTTTCATTTTTGGTTCGACTTGTTATTAAGAAAATCACTTAGGCAGCCGCATTTTTTAAATGTCATGTCCTCTATACGTAGAAAGCACACATTCGCCGTTCACTTTTCATGAATAACCGGCAACATACAAGACGATATAGCCTCTTACTTACCCTGAGTGCGTCACCCCATTTATGTACGACAGTTTCTTGTACATAAAGAAGTGCCCCACGCCAAAATGCCAACTCTTCCGGAAATATTAAACAAGTTTATGAAGGTATAAGTTCTTCACGGCTTTTATCACTTCACGAGTTTATGCATAAACTATCTCCCCGCTATCGTATCCCGTTTCTTCTTGCTTTCAAAACAAGTTTCTAGAAAACATGCAGTATAGTGCGCAAAGTTATGTGTTTGTGAATCGTATTAAATTTGGTGATCGTATACTTTAAGATGTACTGAGGCTTGTAAAACAAACGCGTACACCTGTTTTTCGTTGAATTAAATTGGTCTTGAGATTTAATTTGTCAGTCTCAAACAATTAACATTCAGACTGACAGAAAACGAGTAACTTAGAAGACGAATAGTGATTCACAGTAGTAGCGAATGATTATAGCTTAAATAAAAATACTATGATGCACAAATAATACTTGGGAAGAGGAAAAATTTGCAAATAGGAAAGATGGTTGGATATAGATGCCCAAAAATGTCGATTTACGATTCGGATAATGCTCTTCTGAATTAAGAAAAAGTTCAATAAAACCGCAAGGGATTCCATGTTTTAATAAACGTTCCTATACTCTTGTCACCAACACGTCGAAAATTACAATTAGAGCTTTGAAGAATCTTGACAAATGTTTAAAAAAATTATACATGGTTCGGCAATGTTCTGAATTTGGCCATTTATGAGATTGTTTAAGGAGATACTAAAAATTAAGCTGCGGTAAATGATTATCAGGGTAACTGTCCACATTTGAAAATTATTTTTAATAATACGGGGTGTTCCGTAAAACCACTGCGAACCAAAGTTACATTTTTTTATATGGAACACCCTATATGTGATACACTTTTTGAAATGCCCTGATCCGGCCCTTTCCAAAAATATAAATCTAAGTTTTAATATTTTATATCGGGTGGTTTGTCTTAAAATTAGTATAACTTTAACGTCCTCTCTAACGTTAGAAGTCATTTGTAAATAAACTTTGTGACTACAAATATACTTACAAATAGGTCAAAGTTTCTTCCTAGTGGAAACATTTATCTCATTTGCCATCATTTATACAGAGCGAGTCAAAACACAAATGATTGAGAAACTCATTTTTTTTAATGGGACACACTGTATATCTCACCATAGTCGAATTCTACATTACTTGCCCTTTCTAAAAATACAAGGTATTAATATGTTATACGGTGTGATCAAAAATTTATAATCAGTAGTGTGAACTTCTTCTGAAAAAAACGCCTAAATCAACTTTTTTGTAATTTTTAATTTTTTCCTTGATACTGTAATGAAATTTAGTATTATTACGATCATTGTTAGTGTAAAAACGGGGCGTAGTAAAACAACTAAGAAGAAATCGAAATTTAATGTGAACCAAAGTGATACATTTTAGATGTAGAACTATTTATATTTTCTTTTCAATTTTAAATTGTTGGTACAAATTTTATAATCGTATGCAAAAATAACTACTTAATAAAATAAATTGTAGACGAAGTGAGTGTTCAATTATATAAATTAGTGCTTTAAATGATGACAATTCTTTAATAAATTTTTTTTAATTCTACTTGGAAAAGAATTGTTCTGATATTGTAGTGGGATGGTTAAAAGTTTATTTTTTTATCAATATTCTAATAACTTTAGCTGTACTAAATGCATCCTCATAATCATGTGACATTACATGTCCACATAAGCATGGCACCGTAATATCTGCTATAAGAAGTCGCATGCTTTATTATAAATACGATTATTAAATTAATTCTAGAGAAACACAAGTAATGTCACGAGAAAAAATTAAAACAAAGTCTAAATAAAATAAATGATAATTTAGAATCAAGGAATAATAAAAATGTACCAGAAAAATACAAAAAAAATTGATTTAATGGAATTTTCACACTAAATTGTATGTACCTTTTTGACCACTCCGTATAACATATTAATACCTTATATTTTTAGAAAGAGTAAGTAATATAGAATTCGACTATGGTAAGATATACACTGTCCCATTAAAAAAAATGAGTTTCTCAATCATTGTGTTTTGACTCGCTCTGTGTAAATGGTGGCAAATGGGAAAAGTGTTTCTACTAGGAAATAACTTTGGCTTATGTGTAAGTATATTCGTAGTCACAAAGTTTATTTACAAATGACTTCTAACGTTAGAGAGAACCTTAAAGTTATACTAATTTTAAGACAAAAGAGGTCATAACTTATTAACCACCCGATATAAAATATTAAAACTTTACATTTTTAGAAAGGGCAGGGATCAAGGCATTTCAAAAAGTGTATTACATACGTAAAACGTAACTTTGGTCCGCAGTAACTTTACGGAACAGCCTGTATTATTGAAAATAATTTTCAGGTATGGATATTTACCTTGATAATCATTTGCCGCTGCTTAATTTGTAGTATCTTCTTAAATAACTTCATAAATGACCAAATTCAGTACTTTGCCGAACCGTGTATGAATAAGACAGCAATCGATAATTGTATATCGACTAAATTACATTACATTTATGGGCCGTTAAATATTTGGAATGTCATATTTATTGAATACCTACTGTCTGACTCATCTCAGGTAAAATAATAATAAAATCAACGCCCGTTCCGGACCTCTATGTTTCTAAACATGACAAAATTTTCAAAATACCCATTTAGAAAGCAAAAAATAGGTGAAAACTCGGCTACTTGATTTTGAAGTTGTACGCGATTTTATTGCAAGCAAGTGTACGTAAATTTGGCTTTTTATAACTTAAAATGTAGAATAAAAAAATGTCTGAAAATTGGAATGTTAAAGACAACAAATCAATTTGCTTAAATACAGTGTCTTTCAAAAAGTGTGCTACAAACGGAATTTTTTTTATTATCGATTTTTATAAAAAATTATTGATGCAGGACGCTTCTGCATCTCTTAAAATCAAATTGGGAAATGTCAGATGAAATTTTTCTTGAACGGTATACAGCGTGGACACCGATAAATGAAGACTGCTTAAGAGTAAACTGCCCTTATTTTATAAGATACAGGAAAATGTCATAAGAATAAGTTGTTCAGAATTGCTATAGCTAGACATGAAATTATAGCCTCCTATCTCAAAAATGAAAAAATCACAATTTATTATGAACCACTCTTTATACACACTACATTAGGAAATTCAGGTGTGGTTAAAGTATCCGCTAAAATAATATAAATAGGAAAACACGAAATTCGTTCTTATTTTTCAATTATTTCAATGCATTCCGAAACCTTATGTTTTATTGAAGCATGTTAGCAATTCATTGAAATAATCACTCAGAACCAAATAAAATAATTGAAAAATAAGAACGAATTTCGTGTATTTATAATATTTTTGCGGACATTTTAATTCCACTAGTATTTCTTCATGTAGTGTGAATAAAGCGTAGTTTACAATAAATTGTATTTCTTTTGTTTTTGAGATAGGAAACTATTACTTTACATCTAGCTACTTTTAATTCTGAACAACTTATTCTCATGATATTTTCCTGCATCTTAGAAAATAAGAGCACCTTGCACTTAAGCGGTCTTCATTTCTCGGTGTCCACGCTGTATACCATTCAAGAAAAGTTTCATCTGACATTTCCCAATTTGATTTTAAGAGGTGCAGAAGCGTCTTGCATCAATAATTTTTTATAAAAATCAATAATAAAAACAATTCCCATTTGTGGCGCACTTTTTGAAAGACACTCTAAATGATTCCTAAAACAATTTTCAGAATGACATTCCTTTTAAGAAAGACTGTTTAATTAACTTGAATTTGAGGGTTCGAAATTGGACGTCTTAACTTCGCGCCGGAGTTTCGGCTTGTTCGTTGGCGATTAGAAACTTAAACAAAAATTGTTGATTATGATTTACATCTCAGGCACACCTGCTTTAAAAGGCAAATGCCCGCCGAAAACATAAATACGAAATCAGATCATCTGACTACCAAATTCGTCCAGTAATTTTGCTTTAATAACGTTCTGACGATTTAACGCCGGCTTTTGACGGAAGTAAAACGCACCTCGTTTTCACCTCCGGAAGTTTTAAGTGACTGAGAGGTGAACAGCTCAAATAATTTGTACCTATACAACGTTAAAATTTGTTAAAAGACATTTTACTGCATTTTGTTTATTAAGTATGCGTTACACGATCACATTAATGTTAGGAGTATAAAAAAATATCAAACAAGAACAATGCATAATCGATTTTTTTTATATGTGGTGTTTGCCCAAGGGGGTCCTAAATCATAGACAGATGGCGGATAGAAAAAAAGTGTAACAGTTTACTATTGCAACGAAGCGATGCGATGTTATAAATAGATTGTGTACACGCCTCAACATATTTGCCGGCGCAGCGCGTCTAGCCGATAGTGAACAATCAGTAAGCCAAAGAAATAATGCATTCGTTAGGACGGCATGATTCACAATAATGTCGCGGTTGACTACGATGCTCGGACACGATGCGCACGACAGAGTGTGCTGCAGAGACGTGTCGTGTTTCTATTTAATTCAGATCAACTAAATTGTTGTTTATAAATTCAAGAAAGAGCTGTTATTAGCTTCTGGAATTATATTCGCGTTTTTACCGTGACGATATTAGACTGATTGATTAAAAATCACGTATAAGCGGGCGGAACATTTAACGCTTCGATTTAGACCCCCAAGTCGAATCGGACTGCCGCTGACTCAAACTGGTTTCAGGCAGTTCACTTTTTTGATTCCGCTGTTTGCTCATAGACTTGTCAGGACCTCAGGAGCGGAGTGTATTTTTGTGTGTGTAAAGTGTTCCATGGCTCTGTTCCTTCCAAATCTCTTCGCCGTTGAAGGGGAAGCAGTGTCGAATTGTATCCCCAACAGTGAAGGATACCTGAAGTGAGTAACGACCACTCCCGAGAAATATCCCCGAGCGAGATGGATGCAAACCCATGACCTTACGATTGCAAGGCCGCGCGCCCCTTACAATTGGACTGTTCAGGCTTGAATCAAAAACGAATCACAAAGATTAATTCCTCGTTTATACTTAACCTTTTAATTTTAGTGTTTCAATTTTGGAAGATACGTAAATTAGTTTTACGATAATGCTATTTGATTGTGTTTATACAGAACTTTTTAACCACTAAGAAGTAATAGATCGGAACGTAACTTTAATTTGCGAAATTTAAAACAAGTGTGTAACTTAACATTTAAGTTTATAGTTACGATTAAAGATAACCAATTTTCAAGGTTATAGATCGGTTAGTGTTAAAATACGCATCCGGGTATTCTTTAGTTTACTCTTAAGGTTATAAAAGCTGTATATAGGAGGCATAAGGTTTCTAATACAGTTTTCTTGACTCAGTGTTATTGCTCTGATATGTCAGTATTTCTGAGTGTCTCATAAACTGGGAAAGTCTCCGTTTTATGATTTGAAAATAAGCAAACGAATAGCATTGTTCTCCGTCTTACCAGAAGCATTCGCTGTTTATCGCGTTAATACCCCAAAAACTTTATTCCATTTGAAATGAACACAGCCGTCATCAAAGTGGAGTTCCACTTCCTCATTACTGCTCGTATTCCTCTTAATTATTCTGCACACATTTAAGGAAACGCTCAGTATCACAGATAATCCGAAGCGCAATCCGCAGTATTACATTATATTGCGCCTTATGAAATCTAACTTTTAATGGTTGCGATGCAGAAGTTTTTAATAACTCCTGCCATTAAAGCTTCGTGCAAATACTTCGGAATCGTACTCGACCGGCCTTAAATAATCAGTTTATTATCGGAAATGCTCACGTATATACCTACGTATTTCTGTACTGCTTGGTAGAGCGTAAAATTTTTGTTCGAGGGCATTGTGTATCAGGAATTATCTCTAACGATAAAAGTAATTAATATAAGAGTAAAGTGCCTAAAGTCCTTGTAATAATATTAACTTTTATTGTTACGTGGTATTTTGTTCCAAACGTGAAAAACATTTTTGCCCTTAAGCAAAAATGCTTTATACGAGGTCTGGCAATTAAATATCCGGACTCATTTTTTCTAAGAGGTCCTGACAGTTGGAAAACAATAGAATGGAAAGAGTATTGACAGGTATCCATTCCTCCTTTTATGTGCAAAATTCTAGTTTTGTAGCCAAATCAGTTTTCTTGTAATCGTTGATTAAATCAGACCTTGCAAGTGCCTTGCGACGGAATTATGTTAAACGCTAGAGTCGAACAACATATTAATGTGAAATTTCTCTTTAAACTTGGAAAATCGGCCATGGAGTGTTATGAAACTTTGCAAAAGGTATAATTGTCTGTCGCGTACACAAGTTTTCGAGTGGTATAAAAAATTTAAAGAGAAGCAAAAAAAGTAAAGATGAGCAAATCGAAATTTAAAGCAATGTTGTAGTAGTCTTTTTTGATGTCCGAACTGTTATCTACATCAACTGAGTTCCTGATGGCCATACAGTTAACCAACATTAATATTTACAAGTTTTCGAAAAATCTCCGTGAACGAGTTCGGAAGAGAAGGCCAGATTTGTGGAAAGAGAACTCGTGGATTCTGCACCAAGACAATGCGCCGGCTCACAACGTGCTCTCCGATAAGCAATTTTTGGCCAAAACTCTAATATTTTACTGGAACATCCGCCGTATTTGCCAGATCTGATTCCGTGTGACTTTTTTTTTGTTTGCTTAGATTAAATCTACGTTCAAAGGCACCTTTTTTGAATCCGTGGAAGTTGTAAAACAACAGGCGACGACTATTAAACATCTTGTCGGAAAATGACCTACGTCGCACTGGTTCCATCAATGGAAAATTCGAATTGAACGATGTAGGAATAGGGCAGGAGAGTACACTGAAGGGGGTTAAATGTTAAATAATTTTATCAATAAAAAATTTACAGCAACAATCCGGGTATTTAATTGCCAGACCTCGTATATACATAAAAAGATATTCATTCATTCATATTGAAAGTTCGTAGTTTATTCCTTTGATATCAATTCAAGAAGAACATTTGTGAGCGTGGTAATTTAATATTTTGACTCTCAAACAATAATAATACCGACTATGTTTCTTGCGAACGTTACAGAGTTCAGTTTCGTCATCAGTGTGCCATGGTATTATAAAATAGAGGCCCCAGTATCGATCTCTAAGGAACATTGCTACCCATGTACCTGTAAGTCGCAAGATCACGGAAGACGAAATTAACTTACGGTTCCACTACCGGCTGTGCAGTGGTACGGGTTAGTTCGACTTAAACAACAAATAACATACGATAGTTATTGATAAAGAAACACCTGGTATTGCACTTGTGTTTATTTATACAAACGAGAAATATCCAGGAGTATTTGCCGGGTCGCGAAAGAACTTCAAAAACTCAAAAGTCAAAACTCAACAATTTAAATGAAAATGAAATCCGAATAACGGGGCCTGTATTTCATTTAGTGATTTAGAAGACGTTACAGTAAACACACCACAAATCATTTAACTTGAACGTGTAGACAAAATTGAAAATTAGAAACAGCTAACAACGTTTTGCTAATAATAAATTCGATGATCAAAATAAAGTTAATTTCAACGTGGTGCCAATTTCGTCCAAACACCTAGTTACAGGTTACGCTTCTGACTTAGGGAATGTCGTATCCAAAGATGGAAAAATTAAAGAATATTTACAGTTTGACAAAACTTTTATTATTTATTAGTTTTTTACAAAAAAGTAACTCCAGAACGCTTGTTTCTTGTATGTTTCTAAATCGCATCCACCTGCAGTTTTTACGCAATTCTAATAACCACATATAAAACAATTGAAGATCAAGTAAGCAGAATCAATTGACTAAGGAAAATCTAATCCATTACATAATTAAGATATTTGGGCTGTCGCCGATTCCGCTGAGGTCTGCTTGAAGAAGCTGAGGTGGAGAGCGATGGCACATCTTCAACTGTACCCTCCTCTTGACTTCGAATGTCGTCTTCTACAATCTCATACTCGTTTGGATTATTACTTCCTGTAGCAGGAGTGTTGATTTTTACCCTATGATTAACTCCTGATGATGATTCGTCGATACAAGAGTCTTCATATTTTCCTCGTTTTTGTCATGAATCTACAACTTTATGTCCTACAGGTTCCACTTGCGTTGATAATTAGTTGATCTACACACGGCTATGTATTTTCACATCACTCTCTTCAACTGTACATTTTACATATTTTTCTACCTTGATTAGTCACGATTATCTCAGGAGACCACTTCTGTTTAGATAGACGATAGTGTTGGAAGTTGTAATTTTAGGATAAATTACTTCTAACGGCATACGTACTTTTAACTTAGAATAGAAAAGATCTGCTGGTATCTGGTTTGTAACTGTTCAAACTGCAGTACGCATTACAAACACTACTCGAGCTAATCTGGTGTGCCAATTTTCTTCTAAGTGATAAGAAGATCCTTAATTGCACCAACTGCTCTCTCCACTAATCCATTGGATGGCGGATGGAATGATGGTGAGTTAAGGAACTTAGTTTTGATAAGGAAACAACGATATTCCGTTGAAGTAAGTTGGGCGCCGTTGTCGGAGACCACTAAAGATGGAACACCAAAATCGGCAAAAATTTCTCGCGTTTTCAGAGTCAGGATAGTAACGAACATAGATGCCGCCGCTTTAATCACTGGAAAACGCAAATATGCATAGATCAATATTAAAAATATCTGTTCTTCAATCGGTCCAAAATAGTCGAAATGAACTCTTTCCCAACTGTATATTACTGTTGGCCAAGGAAGAGGTTCAGTCATTGGCGGATTCTTGGAAATTTTGGTAGCATCTAACTAAGATTTCAATATCCTTGTTAAAACCGGGCCACCAAACAAATCCACGAATAGCTGCCTTAGTTCTTACAATTCCGTGATGTGATGAATGAATCGAATCAAGAACTCGCTGGCGTAAGGACTCTGGCACTAGGACCCGATTTCCATTTAAGATGCAACCAGGTTAGACTGACAATTCATTGCAACATTGCCAAAATATCTTTAAATTGATCGTAGATGTTTTAAAATGGTATCTAAAGTGGACTCTTTCTCAGTGGCTAAAGATACTTCTCTGTAATTGTCTGGACATTCTTTCATTTCTAGAAGATGTATACCAACTGGCTCTGAGTATTCATCGTTAGAATTTACTTAGTTACTTAGAAGAAGTAGCCTGGACAGCGCGTCTGCATTCCCACGATGTTTACCTGGTCTGAAATAAAATTGTAATCGTAAGCGTTCAAGAAAGATGGAAAAATTAAAGAATACGTCAAGTTTGACAAAAATTTTATTATGTATTAGTTTTTTACAAAAAAAAACTGTAGTAACACCAGAACGTTTGTTTCTTGTATGCTTATAACAGGGAAGACGTCCATATAAGGCAGATCCTCGAACGAAACGAATGTCAGACTCTAGGTTGGCAACGCTGCCTGCAGAGCTGTTTGAGCCGTAAAGACGATCTACCAATTCGTACAAAAAGCAACAACAACACTTAATTCGTTAAGAATAGCTTTGAAGTATCCCAGATAAGAAAAGCCCGCAATAAAAATTCTAATAAAGAAAAATAAAACAAGCAGTACGGACATAAATCGTTCGTCATAAATACCTAATTAATGGAGTTGTCAGGCTTGGAAAGGCATAAATGAATGTGTTAATTTGCGTGGAGTACTTTTTCCAGTACACGGAGTCTTCTATTCCTGCGTTATTAAAACATCCCAGCTTGAATGAATAAACAAAATCGCCGCAGCTAACAAAACCGGATTTTATGCGATTAGCTAAACTATTGACTCATTGTAATTTGGTCCTGCATTGAGTCCGGACTGCAAGGCGCGAAGGAAAGTCACATGTTCTAAATTGATCAATCAATCACAGAACTGGTAAAATCCAGCAAGGAGATGAAGGGCGCCATGACGGGTCCTAGCTCAGTCAGCAGCTCTCTTGGGAACATTTTGCGTCTTAACGAAATTTTAAACTATAACAACATCTGAGGTGGCATATTCGATATCTGATTTCATTTAAACTTACAATTTGTGAAGTGTCAGTAAAGTAAGTAACAAGAATGTTTTTCCGCAGCTGTCTGAAAAAGTTTGTCAAAGATCTCTTGCCCTAATAGAAAGAGCTTTTGTATTGTAAACAAATTAAGTACTTCATTTATTAGATTGTTATTGATTTGAATTCTTACTGGCGTGACTCGTTTGTAATAAAGATGGTAAGAATTCATTTGCCAGGAACAGTTTCATTGTATCAAAAGAAATTCGATTGCTAGAATAGACATGCACGAGCTTTTATGTGAAACAGTGCTCAAGTACTTTCCGTGCTTTTGTCTATTCTAGGTAAAGTAACACGCGAAATTTCCTCTATGTGCCTCCAAGTCATTACGCTCAAATGCAGTGTAACTTTGTTCTGTCAATATTTTCACTTTAAAACCGAGGAGTTAATATCATGTAAATGTGCGCATTTGCACATTAATAGAACGATATAATGCCGTCGTAACGGAAAATTTGAATAACAATATGCACTAATGTATTGTGTTAAAATCCGCGCCTGCTTCCGAGCTAATATAACGCTCGGCGGTTTATGAAATAATATTTCGAGATGGGCGAGTCCACAGAAACTAAATCAACTTGCAGTAATGAGATTTTACATTTCGAAATTATAACTTAATTTTATACCGATTGAACGTATTAAAATGTTGTACTACAGAAAATTTAGTGCAGCAAAAATTTCAGACTTTAGGGACATAAATTTTATACGTTTGCTGGGTAACGAAAAGGATTTCTGAAACTGAGTTTCAATATCATTTCTTATGCATTTGGGAAATTTGAAAATTCGTATGCGATGTACGACACTGTAAAACAAGGGGCTTAACAAGCGTGAAGTTATTGCATAACATATTTAAACCCAATGGGAATTTTTTGGTAGTCTATTTTTTACCTGTTATCCTTCCAATATCAGATATCGAACTGCATATAAATTCTAAAACTATACCTACATACATTTAAGCAACCAGCAAACCAAATATTAACAACATATATTTTACTTTTGCTTTCTTTATTTTATAAATTGAATCATTTATACTTTTACCGATTGCGAAAATATGAGGTATACAAACTACGCCAGAAAGAGAATTCCAATATTAAATTATTGGAAAATAACTTCGACGTCTGACTTTTTTCGAACTCTAATAGGTGCGAATGAAAGTAGAAAACCGTTTCGTTGTTGATGTGAAGAGGCAAGAGAAACAGTCCCGGCCAGCAAGTCTATAGTGCAGAAGCTCAAAAAGTAAAAAGAATTTCTATGGCGCGCTTTCTGCGAATTTACGACACATAAACAGCACGTTTGCTTTAATAGACATAATCAAATAACTGCAATAAAATTTCACATTTTTCCGTCTGCATTGGAAGGAAGTGATTTTAGCTTACCTTCACATATTACACATTTCTTTATTCTTTATTTAACGTCACTATTGAAAATAGGAACAATTTTTTACTATTTGTATATAATTGATTGTATCAAGTTATGTTATAATTATGCAATAACAATAATACAAGCTGTGCGGCGAACAGCGGCAGCGTTAAATTTAGGTAAAAATCTTTCAAAGGGTTTTGATCATTGTCTGTACTTGTACTTGTTTAACATTCTAAGCAAACACGTTATAAATTGGAGCTGGAATTATATGCTAGTTGCATATCGGCTTCTATGACGTATATTTTTAACTTTTCGAGTCGTACCAAATAATTTTGAATCAAATGAAGTAATTTAAAAAATTGCATATTTTGCATATTTTCAAATTAGTGCATATCTTTACAATTTTTCAAGTATAGTTTTTTTTTTTTAATTTGTTTCTCAGTTTCTGAATTCATGGCTAATCTAAAATAATTAGTTACTGTTATTCATTCATTCATTCACATTTCAGAATTTAAATTTGTCGAACTTGATAATCTTGAAATATGTAGTTCAGCAAACAGTATCATTCAATGATGGTTCGGGGTTAGCTGGTCTTGCACGAAATGAACGCGTAAATTCTTTTTAAATTGAACCAAACCATGTAAGATAAAAAACAAAACTTTTTTCTCCGTTATTTAATAAATAAATTCTAAATATAAAGTCTATTTTTTAATTATAAGTGATATGTGCGTATCTATGCATAATTTTTTGCATATTCTGTGTATGTTAAGGCATATTTCAGCCAAGAAGCTTGCATACAAGGTGGGTCATTGGTATCGATTTCTTCAATAGCGCCTTAACAATTAATTATAAAAGAAATTTTCTTATACATAAGTTGTCGCATATAATATTTAAAGTCATCATTTATAAATGAATTAGCTTCACGCCAATTAGACGGATTAAAGGAAAATTACAATTGCCTGTTATCTGCAAAACCTTGGACTACGCACGTCCTTATAACCCATAGTGTACAAGGAGAATAATATGGATCCAATTACCGAACCTTGAGGTTCACCCTGAATATTTGAAAAAGAGGACCCAATAACCACAGTCTGGATTTGTTTGGTTACATAAGTTTTAATTAGATCAGCAGATTCTGTGGTGATTCCTGTGGTGTTGTAATAGGGAGTACAAAATATTATGATTTACAGTATCGAACACTTTGCTGAAATCTAATAAAATAAAAGCTGTTATTTGACGATTATCAGAATCCTTCAAAATGTCATCGGTTACGTTAAGCAAAGCAGTAATACAACTGAAACCTACTCTGAAGTCAGACTGTATACTTGGCAAAATTTGAGTGGTCTCTATACCATATCGAGTTGAGATTGTAAAACTTTTTCAAATATTTTAGACTTAGTATATACTCATAGGACGTAAGTCCTTCATTGATGTCGGATCTTTAACTTTGGGTAGCGGACGAATTAAAGCATGTGTCCAGATGAGATGAACTGAGGTAATACACGAATTAATTACATGTGTAATATATGGAATCATTAAAGGAGAACATAACCTTATCAATGTAATATTAATATCGTCAGTTCCAGTTGTTGTAGAACTTATACTGTTAATGATGCGGAAAACAGATTCAGTATCTACAGTTTGAAAAGAAAAGGTGGTTTCATTTTCAACATATACATACTTCGTAAGAGTACAATGATGGACAAGTAGTATTAGAAGATGGGATGCTGTGAAGAAAGTAGTTACTGATTTTATTTACGTTTACACTGATTTTAAGTCCAAGAAAGGCTAGATTTTGTTATGTTTGTTGGTAATGTGTTCAAAATGCCTTTTTTCTAATTTAAGAGAAGATGTGGCTAGATTTCTTAATAATTTATAATACTCTCAGTCACAATTGGATTTCGTTCTACGATATTTTCCCTTGGTTTTGTCTTTCAGACATATAAGGAATTTCTGATTGTCCGTTAGCCAAGGAGCCCACTTTCTTGTGACATGTCGCTTTATAAGCGGTGCGTGTTTATTAAATAAATTTTAAACTTGTGAATTGAAGAAACTAACCTTTTCGTCAACATTTCTTATTCTAAATATAAAGTGAAACGGTATAGAATGTAAATCTACTTCAAATTTTAACGAGTCATATTTTTATAATCTCTAAAAGTACGATATACAAGCGTAATTTAAGGTTTCAATGCCGGGAACTTACAGAAGACAGCATCGTGATCCGAGAGATCACAGTTAAGAACTCCAGAATTAACAAGTTCAGTATCCTCAGACAAAAGGAAATTTCTAATGACGAAATTATTAAAAATAAAGGTATATAACCTTATATCAGCAGCAGAAAACTACATTTAAGTGTTATCCATTTCTGAAACAGAAAGTAGGCCGTTCCATTAAGAAAAAAATGAGATACCGATTGTATCGTAAGTATCGATTGCTCGGTATAGCGCAAAAAGATATCTTAATTTTGTTAACATTTTCATAAAAGCCAAAGTCCTAACAATATCGTGTTAGATTTTCGTTCGCCAGTGTTATCTCAGTAATCAGAAATTCATATTCAAACTGACTGAATTTTTGAAGAATTCTTCAAGAAAAAAAATATTTTACGGAAGTAATTCAATGAATAGGTATTTATTGTATAAGTGTTTTAATTAGCGTTTTATCCACGCAAGAAAGTTAAAACCTGAGAGCGAAGGTCGAGGGCTTAATTTTCTTAACTGGATAAAACGCGACTAAAACACGAATGCAATACAACGTTTTATCCACAATCACGGTCATTTAGAATCAGATTTCATTAAAAAATGATTTGACATTTTGCTCTGACAGCAGCAGTAACGTCAAAAATTCTTGAAATTAAGAAAATCTTGGGAGGTATTGAATGGTTGCTATGTAGTTTCGATTGTTTATCGACTCCATTTGTGAAAACTTATTAAGTTGGTGAAAAATGCAAGAAAGCGATCTTGTTCCTGAGATAATTCTTCAGGAAGCTGAAGAAGCAATTCTCCAATTATTGTCTGCGAAGTCCAAGGAACATTATGAAAACGTATTTTTCAAATTTAATGAATGGAAAGAAAAATCGAGGGTAATGACAATAAATGAGGAAGTTCTGTTACCGTGCTTCTTAAATTTGAAGAAGAAGTATGTAATACCATCCATGTGGTCGAAGTGGCTGAAGGCCACTATAAAGGTCCATAAAAACATAGATATTGGAAAATATAGTAAGCTCTGAAGAGTGAGTAGAGAGGGTACAAGGCGAAGAAAGCTGCGGTATTGGAAAGAGCCAATGATGTAATAAGGTTAGATGGAGTCTAGCACCATTTTGAATAGGACTGCATCGGCTTTAACATTAGAGAGAGAAAGATAATATGAGCATTCCCTAAGAGTAACAAAGATCAGAAAGATACGCAAAAAACTAGCCAATCAAAAACAAATTGCAATAAATATTTTGCATATTCGGAATGCATCTCAACTAAGCTTAATGCGTTTGCAAACACCGTTGCCATGGCGAGTAAGTTGTTGAATGGCGAATTGTCAAAAATTAATGAACTTCGTAATTTATAGTTCATATTCCAATTTTAAATTAGACTATCGAATCTATTTTTACAATTTGCACATGCGTGTAATATGAAATATATTCAATATTTTAAGTAATTTTAAAATGCGTCTACCCTCTCTGTGGATGGATACATTTACATCTTTTTGTCGCATATTTATACAATCATCAGCGAAACAAGTAGGTATTCTACATTTTATTAACGCGATTATTGAAATATTATAATAAAAGATATTTAAGAAACCTGCTTATCTTTTTAGAGTAAAATAGTCACTTACATAAAACTAAAAATCTGATAAAATTGTAAGTACAAAGTTTTTTTTAATCTCAAACCGGACAGAAAAATGAAGGGAACACACTCAACGTTTCGCTATAGATTTATAGCTTCGACAGGAAGCTATAAACGAAACGTTTTTCGCTATAGATTTATAGATTTATATTATTTATAGATTTATAGCTTCGACAGGAAGCTATAAACGAAACGTTGAGTGTGTTCCCTTCATTTTTCTGTCCGGATTTGAGATTAAAAAAAACTTTGTACTTACAATTTTCATCGGACAAGAACAAACTTCAATAATAAAATGACATTCAAAATCAATTTAAAACGTGAAAACTAGAAGCGAAGTCAATGGATGTTGAACTCTAATTAAATAATAAACAAAAACTTGATAAGTCACTTCAAATAACTTAAAATCGAGAAAACGACCCCACAAAATCCAATTTGAAAACTAACAGACTAAACGCACAGACAACGAATGTTTTCACCTTTTGACATTGTCAAACTAATTTTGACGTTTTGCCCCAACCCAGCTGATCGAGGCTAGTTTTCTCTCTCTCTAATGTTCGTCGCGATACCTCTCACTCTACATTCCATCCAACCCGTACCAGATCATTGGAAAGAGCACACGTGGAATAATTTTTGACAAGGGTTTGCGATAAAGGATATTCGATGATTAAGGCCCGGTTTTTCAATCACAGGTTAACCTTAACTCTTGGTTTATTTCCCTGGTAACAAGCACGAACACAATTGTTTCCAAGGCAATAAACTGAAGGTTAAAATTAACTTGTGATTGAAAAACCGGTCCTAAGGTAATATCTCTCAACCTTTTAGATGTTGTAGATAATAAACTTTGAAATATTTTAGGTTGCACTAATAATGGGGGTGTCTGGCGCCTGTCCTTGCTATGAATTGACGAATTTGAAAATCAGTGATATAGAAGATAGGGGCGCATATCTGCTTGTTTCGATATCAGATACCAAGACCGGCATTTCACAATAAAATCACAATTATGGAAGAGGGATTTTCTATCAACACTCTGGAGACGTGTAGAAAATACGTCTCCTTACATCCGAAGAAGGTATCCAAAGACAGATTCTTTTTACGATACACTAATCAAAAATGTACTTTACAACCGAAAGTTCCTTCAAGAGTTGCTTCATTTTTTAATCTGGCAAACGCAGGAGCTTATAGCGGCCATTGCATGAAGCGCACGTCAACAACCTTACTGGCTAATTAATGTGCTAGTCTTACAACAATTAAACGACATGGTGGGTGGAGAAGCTCCGCTGTGGCAGAAACATATATAGAGGATTCTACACAGGAAAAACTGTGTAATAAAAATTACTACAATTTGTAGTAAAATAGGGGATAGTTACAAATTGTAGAAATTTTTCATGTAATTGTAGTAAATTTCACGAATTTAAAATGTGTGTGTAGTAAAATGCCCTACAATTTGTAGTATTTTACTACAATTTTTTTTACTGTGTATATCTAAGCACAATGCGTTCTGAAACCGATGACAACTACAACTTTGTTATTAATGGAAACGAAGTGAAACATAATAAAACAAAGAACGAATTGTCTATGAATGTAAATGTTAATGTTAATATTAATAATAAATAGATAAAATTTAAGATTTAAGATTGTATTTTTCATTTTTCCACTAGTGGATGAAGTGGTACTTTATATGCTTCATAAATGTGGATAAAACTCCAATTATAATGTGATTGTGGATAAATCAATATACCTTTATATCGTTGTAATCAGCTCACTGCGGCGCATCCAAATACCTAAAAATATACAGGTGTTCCATTAAAAAAAATAGTTTCCTTGAATCGCCATTTCTATGATCACTGTATATAGTTCAAAATAATTTTACAATATGCCGCGTGTTGTCTATTACAAAATTCTTTATCGACTTTTTCCTAATTTTTTGCCCATAGGCCTCACAGAAGAAATACGCGTCGTTGAGTCACCCTGTACATAACTGATAGATTCTAGAAATAATATGCCTGTGCTACTTTCAACCAGAAAGTACGCCGACATTATTTATATTTATGGATGGAATTTCAAGACTTGCCCGTAGAGAGTATCAACGATGATTTCTGAACAGAAGATTGCCAAATTATCAAACATTTGTTTCTGTGTTTTTGATTTACTATCTCTACATTTAGAACATCGAGAAAAGCAGAAAATCTGTGTACTTATTTCTAAACTTTAAAGGAAAACCCATGTAAAATATTATAACGTGTTTGCTAATTAAAACAATGCCTTTTGGAAAGTATATCTTACATCCAGATCAACGATAAACTGCACCACTGTGTGGTACTATTTAAGCCAATTATCATCAAGTTATGTACTGTGGCATGCAAAAAAAACGCGTACACCTGCTTTTCGTTGTATTAAGTTAGTCTTGAGATTTATGTTGTCAATGTCAAACAATTAAAATTCAGACTGACAGAAAACGAGTAAGTTAGAAGACGAATAGTGATTCTCAGTAGTAGCGAATGATTATGGCTTAAATAAAAACACTTTGATGCACAAATAATATGTGGGAAGAAGAAAAATTTTCAAATAGAAAAGATGGTTGGAGATAGATGTCCAAAAATGTCGATTTACAATTCGGATAATGTCCTTCTGAGTTAAGAGAAAATCCATTATAAACCGCAAGGGATTCCATGTTTGAATAAATTTTCCTATACTCTTGTCACCAACACGTCGAAAACTACAAATTCAGTTTTGAAGAGTCTTGACAAGTGTAAAAAAAAATTATGTGAATAGGATAGCAATCGACAATTGTATTTCGATTAAATTACATTACATTTATGGGCCGTTAAATATTTGGAATGCCGTGATATTTATCGAATAGATACTGTCTGACTCATACCAGGTAAAAGGTAATAATTTCAACTGCCGTTCCTAACTGTATGTTTCGAAACATGACAAAATTCTAAACATGCCCAAAAAATAGGTGAAAACTCGGCTACTTGATTTTGAATTTGTATGCGATTTTAATGCAAGCAAGTGTACATCATATACAAATACGAAGATTACAAGATTAAATGAAGACTTCATATAATTTCAAGGCTTACAAGATTAAATGAAGACTTCATATAATTTACACGCTTGTTGAAGAAAGAATATTTATTTATCTGTTATTTACATGCACAATAAAATACGTCCGGGTGTTTTGGGTAGGTGCCCTTTAATCTACTGAATAAATAAATACTCAATTCAATCAGTTTCCGCCGGCTTTGGTTTAAGTCCGTCCCTTCCTCGTTTATTTATTTTTTTTACATGCATGTTTTATCATCATTCATAGTAGATAAGGTAAATCCGTGAAGTGGGAAAGCCTGCACGATCGGTAATCTGTTGATGTAAACTTTCCAATATCATTAAATAATTAATTTTCAAGGGTTGTTGTTTCAAAATTCAATGTATGAGTTGCGTCTTTTTTATTTTTGTTCCTCAAACTCGTTTTCGGAAGCTATAATTATAAGAATTTAATTTTTATATTTTGTTTCATTGTCATAATGATTTTAAAATTTTTATTTAATTTGTTTTTTTATCATATGTTTTTTTCTATTCAATTAATCACTTTTTCGGGCTTAGACAAAACTAGGACAAAATTGAAATGAAATTTTGAGGAAAAAAAATGAAAGCTTTTTGAAACCATTCGACAAATTAAGGGTTTCGGTGTTACTTAAAACTTATCTAATATAACTTAAGGTAACATTTATAAAAGCGAAATGATCTTTTTCGTGTTTCAGAGAGTTCAGAAAGAAAGGAAAAAAATAAGTCTTTAGAAATGCCAGTCCAGGTTTATTTGACAGCATTTAATTTAACAAATGAATATATCTCATTTGTTAAATTAAACATTTTTTGAAAGATTTTCAGACTTTCAATAATCGTGCTCTTGTGACTTTAGCATAACCTTATTAAACAAATATAATAGCTGAATTTAATACGTTTTTCCTGAACTTAGTGGAACTGATATCTATGATTTTATGCTTTAATTTCTCTTAAGGTAATTTGCTAATTTACTTTCTTCTTTCAACTGTTTCTTTGATACTACAACTATCAAATCAGATGGCAAAGATGAATGTTACGTTAAAGGAAATATGTTTCAAGAAATGAAATAAATTCAAGAACAAAAGGCATTAAACATATTCGTTTCGAGTCCATCGACATTTGTATACAATAACCAATTTAGCTCTCTATTTTTTTTCATCCTCAAATAAAAAAAGCATTAATATTTGCAGTAAAGTAATTGTTTTAATAACTTTACTGCAAGTCCAATGCTTTACGAAATGATATTAAACACAACGCCAGTGGTTTAATTCATTTTGGTCTTCATCCTAAGGGTATTTAAAAAAGTTGATATTTTTTTATACCTTTTATACTTTCAAGTACGGTATTTTGTAAATGTATGGCAGTACACTTTAATTACGTTATGCGCAGCAAAGGGGGAATCTAAAAACTAAACGGCGAATGAAATTGTAATTTAATTTAAGATTAATTATGTGCAGGCTTTTAACAACAAGCATTTGCATAATTTTCGCATCACGTCATTTAAGCCGCAAATAGATAAGAACAAGATTAATTTTTTTCTCGCATGAAAAACAGAAAAGAAATTAAACAAGCCCCGCGCGTCTGAATTAATTAAAACGTGAGCAATTAATTATCTCGGTTATTCATCGCGTTTCGGGGCAGATAAGTAATTTCTTAAAAAAATACGGATCCCATTAATCTCGCGAATTTTTTTTCCCCGGCGCACTCAAAAATTTACAATTCATCACGCCGGCGTCAGGACACACGATAGGACTCGAATTTCGGGGTCCTTAAATCTAACTTATTCAGACCTGAACATGTCAGAGCGAATTACTATTCGAATACGATCTATTCACGGCGGAAAGCTCTACATGACGTGGCTTCCTGAAGCTTTCCGAGCCGTATATCTTTGGACGCGCTTGAATTTGTGCGTCGGCTTATCCCGACGATATTTTATGAAATTTAAATTCGCTCTCGTCCCGCACGTACGGCAAATTCGTCATTTCCTATCTCTGATTTGTTTTATTGCGATCTTCGAAGCGTATTGAAAAATTCAAAGTTTCTTTTAAAGAGAGAGAATATTTTGTGGGGAGCCTGTTCGAAATCAGAAAACGCGAATATGATTAGTGGGGTAGTGGTGAATTTTCGGTTAACGCCGTGCTGACGCATAAAATCAAGCCAATTATTCAAATCTGAGCAATTACTATGCGTCAGTAATCTATTCATGGTGTGAAGCTCAACACGACTTGGCTTTTGGAACCGCCCGCCGTATATCTTAGGATGAGTGGGAATTTGTACGTCAGCTTATCCTGGTGATATTTTAGGAAATTTGATTGGCTTCACCAAACCAAAGCTAATTCAGGAAAAAAAAATCACCTTTACTTATTTTATACTGGTAATCGATTGAAATCACTAAAAGCAAATGGTAATCCTGCTACGGTACACTCGCCTTCTAGCGACCAATAATAAATTTCAGTTTATCTTTTATAGCTTTTCTCGGTCATCAAAGACTAATTAATAAAAAGAACTTTTGGAATCAGCTTCCATTTGCAGTTTTGCCATGTATGTAAAAATGTGAAAAATTAGTTTCGGAAACTGGGCAGACACTCCGCACTAATAATCTTTTGATGTTATAGTTCTAATAATTGCCTTCTCTTAAAACTTGCTTATTTCAATATATTCGTAAACGCAAATTATTTTGGAAACCCTCTTACATCCTCCTACGAACGAAATTTAAGGCTTCCTACACCCCGTGACCCTCCTACTGCTATCATAAAAGTTAAATAAATGGGTGCGGTTCAAAATTATGACACACAGGGTCAATAAGTCGACAGAAAGCTAAGAAATAAGAAAAACGTTTAAGAAAAGAAAGACGTTTTAGAAAAGGATCTAAATCAAATTAAAAAGAAATGCGACTGAACTTGAATTTGACAAAAATTTTGTTACCTGAGATTATCTTGTCGTTCCGGAAATATTTCCGCTTATTTAAAATTCTGGATCGGCCATTGATTTAGGAATTCTTGCAAAGCTCAAAATATTCCAGTCATAAATTTAGCCAGAAAACATGTTTCAGTTTTGATGGAACGGATCAAACTACTGGCGGGCTATTCGGAATTATATATTTTCTCAGTGGCGTAACTAGAAGTCAAGGAGCCGGGTTGCAAAATTTGTACAAGCGCCTTTTATTATTACAATATTACTATTAACAAAATAAAACAAAAAAAATTCTTTGAATGCTAAATAAATAAAAAATGCTTAATTGCTTTTGGATTATCCTATTTCTAAAAAGGGACAAGAGCTGTCAATATTTTATGTTAGAAAATCTCCCGAAAAGCAGCGCTAAAAACTATGTATTTCTCGAATACTTTCTTGAAGAATTTTTTTCAACTTTGTTTTGAAACAGATTACAGATTAATAGATGGCACTGCTTATGTTTAAAATTTCTTTGAAAAACATTTCTTAACTCTTTCTTTTCAACTTTATTTATTCGATATTGTTTTTGTAATGTTAAAAGTGACAGTTTAAAAATGGTACCTCCACCAGAGCCATCGAATTATACCCGTGGAACACGCAATGCCATAGTGAAGGAAAACTGTCGGATTATCCTTGATGAAATCGAAATATTAAGTATGAATTCCTGAAGAACCGTCTGAAGCCTGTCATCAGAACCAAAAGGCAAAGATCTTTAAGTAATGGTACTCTTGTGCAACACGACAACATAAGGCCAAATACTGCATGTGCAGACTATGGCGACTATCCTAAGTTTGAAGTTTGAGCATCTACCACATCCTCCTTATTCCCCTGACTTCACTCCAGGTCAACCATATTTTTGGTCCAATCATATTTTTGGTCCACTTAAAGAGGCACTCGGTGAAAAGAATTCTCAGACTAATGATAAAGTGATTCAGGCGATGCATGAGTGACTGCGCACAAGACCAAAGGAATTTTTTTCTTCGGATATTCAAGCACTTTCAAAACGGTGAAGGAGGCGCATACAGCGCTTTTTTTTGACATTGCTTTAATAAATTTTGTTTAGTAACGTTTTTAAGGTTTTCATTTGACTTTGCCTCGTAATTATAACGAAATTTTTAACTGATAACAAACCGCTATTATAGAACGTTAAAAGATACGTATTTCTTTGAGTCAGATATTGCCTAGCAGACAAGATTGAATGCAACAGCTCGCGAAATTTATCTTTCATAAAATATTTTCTCTTTGTTACATTGATTTATTACAAGTAAGATGAAAGAGCGAAATAAAACAATCTGATTGTATTTAACAATACGTTTGAAACTAAGCGGTAATAATTGCTTTAAATATGTAGTATGAGGTTATTATTTTTACAATAAAAAAGAAATTTCGCGATAAAAAGAGTAATATATAGCCTTCTAGATTATGGAAGCGAAAGCCATTAGCGTTTGCTGTTGCATGTGGAGAGTTATTATACATTTTCAGTTCATCTTTGTGTTCGAGTTGTGGTTCAGGAGTAACAAACGTGACTGGAACATGCGATGCACAGCTGTTGCGCATGCATTTTTCCGCTGGTTATTGGCATTTGCTCTTGGAGATGGTGCTTCATGAATATTTTAGTTGAAAAATTAAATTTATTTTTATTATTGAAAGCTGCATGCATGCATGCAGTGACTTGCAAACGAACTTCCTTTTGCGATGCTTTTAACTTGTTTTACCTTTTCCTTTCACGAAGCAGAAATAAAAATCTCCAGGGGAAAAATATAAAAGGCGACTGAAGAAATAATATAAGCTAAAAGCACATTAAAGAAGTACATAATTAAAATAGTTTTCTTACTATTTCTATTTAACATAAGTAAATAATAACTCAGCATTATCTTCCAGATATTTTTTGACGAAGCAGCCGACATAAATCTTATATAATACTTCGAGAAGTCTCTTTGTCATAGAGAATACAGAGACCTAACAAGTCATTTCCAGGAACTTAAACAATTTGACTGATTTAAAATAAAATCATTTTAATTTATTTTAATGTAATTTTATTTGTGTCATGGCACGTTAATAAGTCTACATTGGTGAAAGAAAGGCGAATAACTGGGTCGATATCTCTTATTCATTTAATTTCGTTTTCTTAAGTTAACTTCAGGAAAACAGGAGGAAGACGTAAAATAATTTCATATTAAGCTACTCCAAGCAACTTGATTAATTTATAAACTTGATTTTTCTACGCTTCAGCGTAACCAGAAGCCACTTTCTCCTCGTCGTCAAATTAAAAACGTAATCATGGCTTTCTGAACGCAAATATTAGCACAGCAGATGTATTACGCCCTCGGTCGAGCGCCGTCCTTACATCTGAGGGGACGGATATTGCAAATATTTAAGGATATAAAGCGACCGTCTACAAAGACAGGGCTTGTTTAATTTCTCAAGAGGTTAAGCGATATTTTCCTTCTTGCTGTTTTCCCTTATATCGGCATGTATCGTTTCAGGTTTGTTTGATGTGGAATTTTTGAAAAACAGATAAACTAGTTTATCACAATTTTACCAGTTTCTAAGATATTCAACAATATTGTCAAGTCAGATTGTTGGAGGAAATAGAACAATCAAAAAAACAGCGGAAATAATTTAGAGCACTTAAAAAGAATTACGAAACCACAAAGTCAGCAAAGACTTCGCACGAATTAAGAAATGAGATCAGGGTATTTTTGAGACAGCGCAGCATTATTTTCATTTCAAAAGTATAACAGGACTCAGTTAAGCGAGCATACATTGACAAATTTTTATGTATCTGTGTAATATAAAGTAAACACAATTTGTATATACAGTGTGCCCGGATTTCGTAGGGACAGCGTGAGTAACTTTTGTATTTGAAGAGATAGAGAGATGATTACATACAAAGAGGCGCAAGTTCGAGAGCTCATTAAGAATCCATTTTCAAATATTACTTGTCATGGGCAACTTTTTGTTATTTAAGGCATTAAAATATGGTTTGAACTAATTTTCATGATTTTTTAAGTACTTTTATGGACACTTAAGGCTACCCTCTCTGCGACGAGGACCAAAAGAAACCCCTCCCGACTGGCAAACCCAAAATTTCGAATTAGTGACTAAATTAATTCTGTGCAATAAAGATGTATTTTTCTGCATCAAATAGTTTCAAGCTCTACCTATGCCTTAAAAATCCCCGACGCTCCAAAACACGAAAGCTTAGCAAGTAAAGAAGCCGCCAGCCCAACGAAACTGATGAAGTGTGACAAAGTGGAGTGGACTTCTATAAGGTACATGTAGCTAGATATTTGAGGATACTGTAAACTGTATACAATCCAATTGTCTGACATCTACATTCTCAGTGGTATTTTTTTTATATAAACGTTGTTTTCAGCATGAGTGTTGCATAAATAACACGGGTCGTTGTGATTTTAGCGTAGGTATTTGATTACAGACAACAATATTCACATATTCAAGCTGAACACAAAACAAGTAGAAATTTTGGTTTGTTTGCTTGACAAACAGGTCCTACCTGGTCCTGAAACGTAATAACGAAGTTATGCAATTATTATGTGGAAAGGACATTACAGGAGCGATCGTAATCAAATTTCCTCTAATTATTGTTAGACCTTTGCGCCATCCTAAATGTACCCGCGACCGAAGCAAGTGTGATATTCCTACTAATTAGTTGACAGAAAGCTTTAAACTCAGGTTTCACGAGCGATATGCGAACCTCGTTCTGTCACTTACGGGCATTTTAAGTGCACGTTACCTGTCTATTTGAACGCTAACTAACTAATTAATGGTTACTTGTCGAATAATATATTTAAATGCATTTAAAATTTAATACTCGGTCCGGGGATGGGGGAGTATACAGACTGAAGTTTGTAATTCAAGATTCTTATAGGCCTAACCCTCTTGTAATTAAATCACCGGGTTTCTGCACATAATTTTCAGTGCTTTCCAGCCGTTTGAAATATTTAGGGAGTAACCGAGACGCTCTGATTTAATTAAACTTGTCTGTTTATTCAAGTAAAGGACAAGCAACTGTGTGTGGGTGGTATCCATTATATTTTTCATTTAATTAATGAAATCAAATAAATGTGAATTCTGTAATAAATGGGGATGTAATAAAATTTACTTCAAACAGATTTAGCAATATTTAAATTATTTTAAAGCCAATACGTGAAGTATGTACTGCAAATTCATGAATTACATACAGGTGGAAGACGCATGTATGACAACAAAACAAGCAATAAATTAATGTTATTCATAATAATTTCTTAATTACATTTAAAAAACGGAGATTAACAGCTCCTTTAAAA
Source organism: Prosopocoilus inquinatus (assembly GCA_036172665.1). Classification (NCBI taxonomy): domain Eukaryota; kingdom Metazoa; phylum Arthropoda; class Insecta; order Coleoptera; family Lucanidae; genus Prosopocoilus; species Prosopocoilus inquinatus. The sequence continues at coordinate 53,979,203 of CM069870.1, forward strand.
CTTCTATTCAATTGGTCGATCAATGTCTCTTATTTCTTAGTAATTGTAATATTAATACATTTTAAAAGAAAGTTAACATTAAATTTTGATGGTAAATTGTTCTTTTTTAATATATTAAAAAAACAACTTTTATTTAATAAGCACGGCAATACTTCCATAAATACAGTTATTCATAATGCCTAAGTTAAAGTTTATAACTTTAATCGTTTTAGTATTGATTGACAGCACTGGTGTACTGATGAAGGCGTGAGAGGATATTGTCACGATTAGAATTTTTATAAAACATTTTAAAAACTACTAAAAGCTAACTAAAAAAATGTATTACTGGATCAACGGTCTTATTTACTCAAAACATACATCTCATTAGGACTATCAGAAACATCTAATTTAATATTAACATTAATAGATGCCTAGTTTGGTGGTCAATTGCGTTATTACATAAACTACTTTGTAATCATCGACGTCATTTGTATATACAGCAAATGTAATGTGATTACCTCATCCAAATACGAGATTGCGAATTCGAAATGGAGTCGGTCAGCTCCGATAATTTTCAAATTCGCATAACGCGGCAACAAAATTTTGCTGAGTTTGTGTTTTACACGAAATTTTATACAGAATTTAAATTTCAAAAGACAAATTCAATTCGGTTGCATTTATGAAATCTGTAATGAGTTATACACTCATACCTATAACCGAAATGTGTGAAATTTAAGAAATATCGGTGCTATATATGTAGAATCACCAATCGTTTTCATATTAACATAACATACGAGGTCTGGCAATTAAATACCCGGACTCATTTTTTTAAGAGGCCCTGACAGTCGGAAAACAATAGAATGGAAAGAGTATTGACAGGTATCCATGCCTCCTTTTATATGCAAAATTCTAGTTTTGTAGCCAAATCAGTTTTCTTGTAATCGTTGATTAAATCAGACCTTGTAAGTGTCTTGCGGCGGAATTATGTTAAACGCCAGAGTCGAACAACGTATTAATGTGAAATTTCTCTTTAAACTCGGAAAATCAGCCATGGAGTGTTATGAAACTTTGCAGAAGGTATAATTGTTTATCGCGTACACAAGTTTTAGAGTGGTATAAAAATTTAAAGAGAGGCAAAAAAGGTAAAGATGAGCAAATCGAAATTCAAAGCAATGTTGTTGTAGTCTTTTTCGATATTCGATGTGTTTTCTACATCAACTGAGTTCCTGATGGCCATACAGTTAACCAGCATTAATATTTACAAGTTTTCGAAAAATCTCCGTGAACGAGTTCGGAAGAGGAGGCCAGATTTGTGGAAAGAGAACTCGTGGATTCTGCACCAAGACAATGCGCCGGCTCACAACGTGCTCTCCGTAAAGCAATTTTTGGCTAAAACTCTAATATTTTACTGGAACATCCACCGTATTCGCCAGATCTGATTCCGTGTAATTTTTTTTTTGTTTCCTTAGATTAAATCTACGTTCAAAGGCACCCTTTTTGAATCCGTAAAGTTGTAAAACAACAGCCGACGCGACTATTAAACATCTTGTCGGAAAATTACCTACGTCGCACTGGTTCCATCAATGGAAAATTCGAATGGAACGATGTAGGAGTAGGGAAGGAGTGTACACTGAAGGGGATTAAATATTAATTGAATAATTTTATTAATAAAAAATTTACGGCAACAATTCGGATATTTAATAGCCAGGCCTCGTATTTGAAAGAATATAAGCCGACTAAAATGTTTCAACTTCTCTTAAGAGTGCAAATAGTAAGCAGCAAACTAGCAACTGCCTAGGTTCAGACTTTTAGTTGTCTAATGAAGCCAGTGATAATTATTTCTTGCATGAATGTGATTTTCCTAAATTAATTTGTTATTAGTGATAAGCTAAGAAGAGAAGATATCTTATCAAATAGGGTTATGTATCTTTATGTACAGTGTGAACAGTCCAAAGAGAATGAGAAGCAATAAAACTATGCAAAATTCGATTCGACGTTTATTATGTACGGGTATTAAGCTTTTCTAGCATACTCCTTTAATTGACTACCACAGTAAGTATTGGTAAGCAATTTGGAGTTCATTCTTTAAATGAAGTTACTTCTTCACATAATCGAAGTCTGTGTTTTTTCCACAAACGAGACATAGCCTTTTGCTTTTGTATCGTCTGCGGTTATTCAGGTCTTGCTTAATTACACGCGAACACTCAAAGCAACAAACTAAGCAATTAGTTGGAGATTGCCATTTAAGATACCTTGTTATTCAATTCCTACGCTAATCCCAGCACCGTAACTTTGAAATACCGTCTATTTATAGAACTTTGCGTATTCAGAAAAGCCAAGTAGTAAGTGGGTGGTTATAGCAAAACATCTGTGCCCGAAGGATACCTTTTTCGAAGGAGCTTTTTAAACTTTTGCATTTTATTCAATACAGATCTAGACATAATAGAAAAAGTAGACTAAGAAAATTCTTTAAAACACATGTGTGTACAGAATATTTCAAATTATTTAAAACGATCCACGACAATTACAATTATTACAAATTATGAGGTTTAAAATAATTTGAAATGTTTTATACATAGCAAAAAATACTTTATTAAAACATTTATTAATTTAAAACATTTTTTGTATGAATTAAAAGGTGTTTTACTTTCGATTTATCCCCAGTAATTAATAGGCAAGTTAATAAGGCCTCGTTAATATTTTCGCCCCTATAAATTTTAATTTTAATTACAATGGTGCGTCACGTTATAAAACGTCGGCCGAGAAGAATGGAAAGGCAAGACAATATATCACCATTCGGCGTATCTGCAGAGCAATATATTTCAGCATTGAAGAAATCGACTTTGCAGGAAAAAATGCTTCGTTTGACAAACAGCGTAATGGCTTGAAGCTTTAGTCTTTATTTAACGCATCGTTGGAAGATTCACGATTGTTTTATTGAAGGAATTTGAAGTGTGTTTGAAACCACATAAATAAACAAAAAAAATATATTCTTAATAATTTTATATTATTATCAGTAATAAGTAAATAGCTTTTTATTAGACAAATTTTACTTTTCTGCGTCAATATTTTTCCGATGCTCATTTATATTTCAACATTGTTTTCCTGGTCAAATAGTATTTGATTGGACGGTTTATGCAAAAAGTATTTTATTTTCAATGTGATACATTTAAGCGAATTCTATGTACATGTATTAAACATATCTCAAACTATCTTTGCTTATTATTTATTATTACTTGCATTACTTTTATTTCGTTTGATGTAAGCAGAAGAGCTTATAAACCTTACTAAAAATTAAATATTTCTACTTCCTAAGCTAGAAATAACAAAAGATGAAGGCTTGCAAAACTAAAAGGATGGATTTTGATTAAATCTTTCAATTAAAACCTGAAATTAGAGGAAATTTGTGTTGGTTATCATAAACAATACATATACAAGTAGCTGTTATAGTTATTTACTATTTCTGAAAGAATAATAATATCGCGGAAAGACTTCTGTGCCTTCACCATGACACGCAGAAACTTCCGGGTTATAGGGGCATATAAAGAGCTTTAAATAATCGAATACAAAAATATACCTTTTTACTTGATAATTGATTAATTTCATATCTATGGGGTTGGGGTTTTTGCTAGTCCGTTGTTTTTTTGTCCTCATCTCAGACAGGGTAATCCTCCACTGTATCACGACGGAATGGGTGGACGTGTGAAGTGTATACTCTTCGGTGTTGCAGGAACTCGGTGGCCTCGAGGTGTTTCCGCTAGGGATTTGTTGAAGGCGGTTTCTCGGGTGTTAAAGATCATAGTCATGCCTCGGAGTTGCTGAGATGTCTTGATCTCCTCTAGCGGCGAGGCGGCGGCAAGGTCTCTGACAACAGCGAAGTTCTTGTGGCGACGGAGTAGTTGTTGAGTCCAGGGGCAATGGCAGCTCTGGCGATGTCCGTCGTTCGATGTAGGATGGTGACGGTCTCTTCAAGCGAATCGGTTTACCGATTAACTTCCGAAATTCCAGATATACGTTGGTTTGTCAGCAGACATGTACAAAAATTTATCGATGCATGCTTCCTTAACCAGATCCCGTTATAATTTTAAAATAACACTGACTGTGTAGAAATGCAAGTGCAAAATGTTCTACAAAATATCTAATCGTGAGAATACTTTGTGATACAACTGAAAAAAAAATCACTAGCTACTACGCAGCTTTCAAAGGGAACATTTTTTAATGCCATGTTTTATTGCAAACGACAATGAACAATATTTTTGTCGTATAATAAAACAGTCCTCTATGCGTTGTGGTTGATCAAGTGGATCACATACCATTTCAGTCGTTTTATTTCGAAGATATCAAGAACCACTTTGGCTCGGGAATGGAGACAGTTCCTGATACCTTCGGCTCAATGTTGACAATACTTTTAACGTAGTGGTTTGTATTTTTACGATTAGGTAGGCACCATGACACATTACAAACATTTCATAGTATATTGAACTGCAAAAGTTGTATTGTACATTATGTTTGAGCCACTAATGGATCCCCGTATCAAACCATATGTCCAAATGGATTTTATAGCAATAGTTTATTTTCCATTCTCAAATGAGAATTTAGTTTCATAAGTATAAATCACTCACTAGATCTTTCTTTAACAATTCTAGAAATTTTTGCATCAAGTAAGGCGCATAGCTAATTGAGTACTTAGATATTTCACCTCTTCCTTTTGTGACCGTGAAGTGTTGTTTAGACATATTGCTGGATAGGTTTGTTTTCTGGTGGTAACAGCGATGTGAGTAGACTTGCAAGTGTTTACGCCGTGTCTTGAGATTCATTCTTCAATTACAAGGAGATGGTGCTGAAGATGGTTGAAGTCAACTTAGGGACTAAACGAAAAGCCATAAAAACAATATGACCTGTAAAGGTCGCAGTTGCTGTGTCACTTGTGATTGGCAAAACTGCTGTCTCTCTCCCTTTGGGACTCCCAACTAAATAGGATCTTGTGAGATTTGTACTTTTTCATACTTTACAAAGCATCGTTTGTCTTTCAAATATGATTCCATTTGCATACAGGATGAGGTAAGTTTAATTTTTTGATTTTGTAGATTAGACCGTGGTTCCAGAGCTTATCAAACGCCTGAGAAATATCATTTCCCGGTGATACCTTGCTTTTGCCGGAAACCAAATTGATAGTTTAGTCACAAACACTTCTCTCTTCGATTATTTATTTCGTATACTTTGGAGAGTATAAGCAGGAGGCTGATGGGACGACGGAATATACTTTGAAAGAGCTTTGACAGGTATTTGAATAACTGCAACCCATACATGAACACGCTACAATTGATTTCGCAGCATTGTGTTCATAGTTATGATTAGAAGTTCTTCTTCTTCTTGGAATTGAGGTCAACTTTCCGTTTCGGAAAATTTTTAATATTTTCATCTGTCATTTGTGAAATTAAGTAATCAAAGATTCCTCTGTGGAAATCACTCACTGCCATGATTGGAAACATTAGAAATCTGCGGAGACTTTACTTTTGGGCGTGCCAAAATGCCGTAGTTTTTCCTGTGAAACCGGTGAATTACATTTTTGCAGTTGAATGATTTTTTGAGTGATTATTCACGAAGTTTCTTAGGGTTTAGTTTTATTTACATTATTTAATATAAGCTCATAACTCTATTACGTGCAAAAAATGTTATTTGTACGACGACGATTCAGTCAAGTTATTATTTCGCTAGGAAAATATTGTTTAAATATAAACAGGTGTTATAAAGTTATTTGAACAGGAAAATGTTTGCTTTTTGCGTTGAATGTGTCTCCAATTTTTGTTGCGAGTCTAGTCGTTGTTCATAAGATCGCGGAGCATTTCCCGTTTGAGATGGTTTGGGCGTACGCTTGCTTCACTTTACTTACGCACGTCGCTTGCAGTGGTGGTCGTTTGTACGTTGTTTTGGAAGTTTAATTGGATCCCCGTTTTCCTTTGGGCTTTTGCACTGCGGGGAAGTTTTCCCCGTTGCTGTTGGGGCCGCTTTTGCAGATTTGATTAACGACGTGCGATGCTACTCATGTACTTTGCATGAGGTGACTCCTTCTTTTTCTTCTGTCTGTTTTCGTTGTTTGTGGCGTTTTATTTATTTGCTGTTGTTTCCCCTATCTTAAAGCAACCATTGTGTATGGCCTATACACTGTTCTCCCGTTCGTGAGGAACCCTGTTGATTCAAATTGAGGCGTCCGACGCCGTAGCTCAGCCTTTTTAGCTCACCATTTTTTCTTTGCTACTTTACTGACATCGACACAACCAACGCCCTAGAGAGGAAAATCTCGAACGTCCGGAAACAGACGCGGGTGGGACCCGTTTGGATCGTGAAAAACCGTCTTTTTTTGACAACCACTTAAGCTCCAACCATTTCTAATCTTTTTTCCTCTCACTGGCTAAGCTCCAACTTCGGCATTACGCGGATGTGCGTCGAATCATGCGATACGGATGTGAACTTACAGATTTATTTTCTTTGCGGCGGCAACCTCACTAGGTTGGGCCTCTACCGTTTTTCATGATTAATTCCCGAGTAGTTTTACCGTTGTTGAAGTCCCGAGCGGATTTATATTTAGCGTCACTTATGTTATTCGTATTTTTGAACGATTTTCGCGTTGTCGCGCTTCACACGTCACGTGTTGCTATTTATTTTGTTTTGTTTCTCATGCGCTTTTGAGTTTGTTACAAATAAAAATTTCGTTACCATTTGTTATATGTTACGCCAGAATACTCTTGCAGAAGCAAAGGTTACCCCATTTTGGCTTTTGTATTTCTGTTTACAGATATCTTGATAATTAAAATTCGGCAGAGTACCTCTTCAGGGTGTTCGTGTCCGTGATTTTGTGCATTGTGTTCGAAACTTGCCGGTTCAAGTAAATTGCTTTTGGTTCAGTTATTGGGTTTCTATTCAATAACCTTGGTCTATCTTTGGGGAGGGAGGTTCCATCACCTTCAGGGGTACGCTGTCGAAGAAGCGGCTCCAAGGGGATTGCCCTTGACGATAACGTCTCGGCCGTGTGTTTTTGATAATTTCGGGTTGCGTAACAACTGCTGGGTGGCGCCCTTTTCCATAACAGCTTTAGACATATCCCACGTCTCCTCCACTGAGTCGGCACCGTTACGTAACTCTGGTTTTTTAGTTCTCGTTTTCGAAAGGACGACCGACCTGACTTCTGGGCCGAGGTAACTTGCGCAATTAGCGCAGGCCACCTAATTTCTTCTGAGCATGTCAAACACGCCGAACTCTCGTTTCAGGTTATCGAACGAGAGAAAGGTGACAAAGGTACTACCATATGATAAATAAGTTTTTGATAAAGGTAGGTCATAGAACTTTAAACGTATATCGTAACCTAGAACACCAAGGAGTTGTCGTTTCATAAATTGTCAAACAAATAAATTCGTGCAGTAATTTGAGACAAACTGTCTTCCACAGCTTACCTTTATCGAAAATTTATTTATTTGTATTTGCCTGCGACATACAAATATGTAAAGTAAAAAGGTCTTAGTTATAAGGATAAGGAAAAATGAGGGAGAAAGTTTCTTCTAATACAAGTAAAGATAAGAACTCGTCTAGAATTATCACACTACATTTACATTTTTTTGTCTGTAGAATAATTCCTATTCTGCTGACGCTAATCGAATTTTCATATTTCCTTATTCTCGAATCAAACAAACGTTTAAAGCCTTTGTATGCGATTTTCGACATTTGCATAAACAGATTTGCGCTCTCTTGGCGCGATCTGAACAGAAAAGGAGATAAATAAGTACCGCTTAAAATTCCCACCGCATACAAGACGTAAATCTTCTAAAGATTGCTCTCTCGAAATACCTGTGTTTATTTTGTCGTTATGCACGCTAAAACATTGAAATTCTCTCACCTCTTCCTATACTAAAGCTGCCCTACGTGATCGCGGTCTTCAAGGTTTGGGCGTCTAGCCTTGAATTAGCCAAGACAGGCGTTCATGTGGAACAAACCCAGCACGAGCGAGAGAAAGAGAGAGTTTAGGAGATTGGGGGTTTGCATTTATAATGCTTACCCCTTTATCCTTTAGATTAAACATTGATTCTACACAGGGGCTTGAAACGCCAAGGAATTTAATTAGTAATTAATTTTTTTCGTCTACTTAAAAGGATTAACAATTACCTTGTGTACACACTTTTATGACAAGGAAAGCTGGCTCTCAGCTAAATTAGTAATTTAATTTTTTGTCATTACGACATCCAGTAATATCGATCCCAAGTATAAACTACGATTGCAACTCAATCTAAACTTTCCAGAAGTTTCAATGCAACGAACACATTGGTTTTTAGAAGTTACAAGTATGAGTGTGTCGAAGTAATTGTGTAAAACCCGATCAGTTTTACGTAAGTCCATTTACAAATCAATTTCCGTGACGAATTCAATTTGCCATTTCATGTTTTTCAAAGCCGAATGGATTCGGTCCGATTTATGTCAACAATTTAATTAATAGTTGAACAACACATTGATTAAAAGGCATTTTCCATTTTCATAAACGTGTGCAGTACCGGCTCAAAGCGAACTGCTGATTTAATCTGCGATGTTTTGCTGCAATTATTTTGTACAGTGAATTGGAATCGTATTATACGTTCACTATGCTTTAAAGATACTTTCTTGAATAGGATCAAGTGACCTGGAATGATTGCTTTTGAATACCAAGGCGCTGAAGTTTATGTTTGAGAGGCGAGAAATTAGCTACTTTTCGTTTTGAAATAAGTTAAATGAATATTGCCTTTTGACTTTTACTTTTATAACCTGTAAAGTACAAAAATAGTTACTAAGATTTTTTGAAAGCAGGCCAGAGTCGGCTTTGGAATAAGGAATAACCAAACGTATCTCTGGGGCTCTATTCTCGAGTTCGAGCATCACTCGAATAGGGAATCTAATTTTCGAGTGCGTACTGTGAGTCTCTGATTGTTTCATGCAATTGACTTCGTATGCAACCAATGGGATTTACATAAGAAATCGCAATTTTGGTTTGGCGCGTAAATTGTGCAACATGTGCAACATACTTGATTGTCCGAAAAGCAGGTACACAGATAGATTTGTATTAAAATCTTGAGCATTTAGAGATTTCACAAGGTGAAAGAGTTTAATAAAAAAGCGTAATTGAATTAAAAAGTAATCGTAGTTTGTCTTCTTTGCTTCATAAAAAGCAGGAAATAGTAAATAAATTTAAAAAACTAAAATAATTTCGTGTAACCGTTATTTGACATGTCAAATTTTAATGTATGTCGTTATTTGAAACTGTGAAACAAAACTGTAACGATTGAGAAACAAAGGAGTAAAATTGTGAAATAAAAATATATCTATGAAATCAAATGCTGACTATAAAATAAAGAAATATAAAAAAAAGAAAATAAAATAATTGATAATAAAAATAAAAATATAATATCGTCAAATCAAATAAAACCAAAACAAAAGACAATAAAAATCTCTATATATAAGGATGTCCAATCGATGTAAATATTGACAACCAAAAATTTAGTCTATTAATAATACTAGAGTAGATTAAAATGTAAAATGAAATAAGCTCAATTTGAGCAAATGAAAAAAATAACAAAAGTCAAGAATCCAATTGATAATTAAAAAATATAAAAAAAAACATATCAAATAGTCAAACGAAAGAGAAAAAATAAGATGATAGACGAAAATAAAAATTATAAAAAAATTTAATTGCTAAATGTTAAGGAAAAAATATATATAATTGATAATTAAAAAATAAAATCGTATCAAATGAAAGATAAACTTATAGTTAAAACATAAAAACAAAGTAAATGAAATCAAATAAAAGAAAAAGCAAAAATCGATCAGTTAATTATTCAGCGAGTAACTGGATATGGAGAAATAGAATTACTAACAACAGTTAATAGTTACAATCGTTATATATTTTCAAAATATATTTGTAGAAAAGAATAAATTGAAGTCATTGGCTAATTTGAGATCTGAATATTCAGGCAGAGTACATACTTGGTCTTTTTTATTAAGGAAAGTATTAACTACATTCCATAAACATTTCGATTTATTATCAGCATTGGATGTCAGGTTAGCATAGTATAAGCTTTTGGTGGAATGTAATAAAGTTACATACTCACATTTAAGTTGTGCAAACCGTTCTTTAAAACTAATGATGAAAAGAAATCTTGACCAATCATCCATCATCAATCAAGAAAACACTAGTTTATAATCTTACGCCCAGAGTGGAGTGAAAAGAACCAATTAATATTTCTTCTTCATCACCAGAACATCTCATTACCTAAAATTGACCTCAACGAGGCAGCTAGTCGTTCGGGCAGGCGGGTGGCTCAGTGTTTGGCCTAGCCGACTTATAAAGTCGTGTCACTCGTTGACGTGGCTTCAAATCTCACCAAGGCTGTGGATGTTTGTGTTGTCTTAGGTTCAGACCCAGCTCATTACATAATATGTGAGTACTACCTGGAATGGTTGTTACTGATAAGGCAAAAATGAAGGGTACCTACTGCGAATAACGGTTCATGGAAAAAAAGTAAATGTCAAATTTTTATAAATCTATTAGAAATAATATGGAATGAGAAATTACAATTTGTTTCCTCGTTTTTAATTTGTTCCGCAATAAACTTGTAATTACGTGCAGTGAGTTAATTTTTTTGACTAACCACTTGATAGAAGCGGCTGATTTACATGGTTCGTGCTCAAGATCATGTAAAATACCGACCCTGGCCTACTTCGGCTTCTGATCATAATTGAAGAGGCGGCCCCGCACTTTTAGCTGTGCCAGCAATTCTCAGACGGTTTAGTGAAAATTTGCTACTGCATTTTTCTCGAAAACTATTAAATTTTTGTTAAGAACATATGAGTTCAATCGTTGCCATTTATGGTGATATATATTACAGGTTTAAATATTTGGACACAGTAAAAGAACACCCTGTATATTTATCCTCAAACTATCTTTTAAAGATTTTAGACGGTAAAATAATTTAATTCACTAAAAAAAATAATGATTATGCGTTGTGCAACAAAAAACGGTACTTCTTTCTCTAGTATGATAATTATTATTAGCAGTCGTGAAGAAAAATAATTTTATTGCTACTAACGGCAACTTGGAATGTATCAGAACATGAGACAGCGCGCTTGTTTCTATCCATTGCTTTCTATGGCTTCTATGAACCCTCCTCGTATTTGGAAGAGTATGAAGCTGAATTTTCCAATGATATTAGCTTTGTTCCAACTGTTCAAAAAATCGCACACTGTACGATCACGAGCATGCGCAACAAACAAAACTACACGCGCAGAAAACAAAACGACACACGATTTATTTACTGCGCATGCTCATGATAGTACAATGTATGGTTCTTCGAGCAGTTGGAACAAAGTTATTAGTGACTAAAAAAACAATTGATGACAATCTGCAATTAGTTTGTGAATGTGAAACTGGAAGACTTTTCTAAGAAAAACAACAGGGCCAACAGCCAAAAAGGTATTCTTGAGGTTATGGAATTTGCAATGGACAATAGTACTCAAATTATATCACATTATATTCGCCGCTTATCGCAACAGTTTGTGCTTTCAGTTGGAACGTGCCACAAATTGGTACGTAAAGATGAAAAACTCTATGCTCACCGCTTGATACGTGGGCTGCTGGAAAAGTTTCTGGAAACGGTATGAAAAAACGCATATGAAATTTGGTAAACGGTATCATTGTTTTTCCAAGTATTCGCCCTTGACATCAATATACTTTTGCATACGCTCGAACAAATTTCTAAAGCACGTTTTGCACTCTAAAGATGGTACCTCAGAAACCAATGTCCGGAATGTTTCAACCGCTGCGTCAACCGACGAAAACCGCTCACCACGCATTTTAGTTTTGATATTTGGGAACAAAAAGAAATCATTAGGTGATAAATCAGGTAAATATGGACAATGAGTTATTAATTCAACATTTTTGTTGAACAAAAAATCAACTGTTTGACGGGCTGAGTGAGAGCTGGCGTTGTCATGATGGAGAATAATCCGTGGATTTCGATTGTTTCTTCTTATTTGATCGATGACTTCCGCAAACAAATTGTAGTATACCAACCAGCATTCACGGTTTTTCGATCCTCTAAAGCCACGTTTGCTCCATGTCCAGTTAAAGCAATGAAACAAGCAATCATTTGCTTCGTACTGTCAATACGTAAGGATGCCTGAATCTCACGGTACGTCACATGTCGATCTCGCTCAAGCATTTCACGCACACCATCTACATTAATGGCAACAACAGATGTTGATGGACGACCTTCACGAAATTCGTCATTGAGAGAGGTACGTCCACGCTGTAATTCGGCAAACCAATTATAAGCACTGCCCTTTGATGGTGCTTCATCTCCGAAAGCCAAATGAAGCCGATCGAGGCATTGTTTCGGCGTTAGACCACATTTGAAATCGTAAAAAATCATGGCACGAAAATTTTCACGCGAGATTTCCGTGTTTACACAAAATTACTTTTTCTCAAATGCTGTACAAACAAAACTAGTTGACTTGGATAGGAACCGTCAACAGAATTATATGCGAAAAACGTTAACATTTTTCAGATATGACAGTTGATAAACGCTAACTATTCTAGACCTACTAAATTCCACAAAATTTTCCAGCAGCCCACGTATTGGTGTAAAGCCTGGTACAGATCAAGCTCGTCGATCCGCGCCATGCCATGCAAAGCGTTTGTGATCATTGCAGACGCTTCCAATTTGGACGATTTACTGAACACAAACCCGTCCAAATTGGAAGTACCTGCAATTTTGGCAAACGTTTTGCACGGCACGGCGTGGATTGACGCGCTTGATCTGTACCCGCCTTAGGAATTGCTATCCGGTGATCTCCAGCATCTTACACAATAAGTTAATTAATTTGTGAATGAGTTGTAATTTATATTTCTTGTTATGATTCATGCTGACATTCAATAATTAGGTTATGTCCAATTTTAACACGGGGACAAACGTTTTCCTAAACAAAATATTTCCACAGGTAATGCTATCGGATTTTTAAATGAACACTTGATACTTCATGCATGGAAGTAGAAGAAATATTTTTTCTTAAACATTCTATTTTTTTTTCGTAATTTTAAAAATAGTAGAGAAAATGTGTTCTACATTAAGGAAACAGATGTCACAGCATCAGCGATGCATTAAATGGAGATAAAAGCGGGGCGATGTTAAACCGTTCGTCAAAATCAGTTTTTTACTACGCCGATTTTTCACTGGGGAAATATATTACATTCTGATAGCGTTATAGAACGACCGAAATTTTTCTCTTCGAACCAAATACTTTGCAACTTCACTACTTAACTAAAAATCTCGGAAACTAAGTGCACCGCTGCAATATCAGACAAGAAGTTATAACTTCGCGTTAACGCATTTTTGCATCGCCTCAGCCCTAAGAAGTTATCAGCAAACTAAGAGTTCTAGTTTTCGCCGCGGTGTAACTTTTAAATTTTCCGCTTGGTTTATGAAAGTTATTTCGCTCGACGTTTATCAAACTCTGCTATCAGTCTTGTCTCGGAACTTGTTTGTCGTATCGCATTTCGAAATAACAAGTTCGCAGCGGGAAAATAACGAGCTTCCTATTTTTACGACGTTAGTTGAATCAGATTTAAAAGACGTATTGTCTTTGGTTATTGGCGTCTTAAACGTACTCGTTACAAAGTTATCATAAAATAAATGGAGATTTCTCAGGTTGATTGCTATGATTTCTTTATTTTTGATACAGAGGTTATTCATGTCGAAAGGTTTTCCACAGTCTGTTCAATTTATACTTGTTTAATTTGTAATGGTGAATATCATTAGGTATTAACTGAACAAACGAAGAACAGGTTACAAATTTTCGAAATGGGGGTAATGAGAAGAATCGAAAAATGAATAGATCGAAAGGTTTATGTAACGAACGAAATTAGGGGCGGCCAACAATGAAGTTTGTGACGGAAATAATAAAAAATAATTCGTTTCGGTACTTCAATCATACCCATATGGCCCTGTATTAAAGTAGAAAAATGTGTGGAAAGAAAATAATGACTGTGTTGCTAGATCCCTGATCATCAGAGGACTTCCTTGAGAAGAAATAGGGAGAGTAGTGTCGTACAGAAAGAATTGTGGAAATTCACACAAGAAAGATTACTTAGTAATTAGGTATACATGTCTGGAAAATTTGATTAAAAGCTGACAGAATATACAGCTAATTCAATCAATTTCTGACTTCTACTGAAAATCATGGAAATAAAAGAATATTACATTAACACAATTTACTGACATTGTTCTAAGTGACAGCATTATTTATTCTTCTTCATTTTTACGTTACCAAAAATATTTGCATTTCTCATTTCCGAATTAAATATACAGAGTGATTCAGAATAAGTATCTGACCCGTTAGGAGTATATTCACTAGGGTTATGCAAGTGCGAAATTGGAAGAAATAAATCTATCAGAGGCATTTCAAAAATCAACCTCCTTTGAATCCAAAATAGAAATTCATGATTCATCTCTTACGTATACATACATAAGTCCAAAATTCGAATGAATGAATTGGGTATTTTGCATTTTGTTCCGCAAAAAGTCATAAATAAAACCGGTTTACAGTTTCATTTCAAGGTAATCGTTAGTGTTTCATTCTATTCCATGCGATTTCATTGCTTCTGTGACGCAAAACTGCTGTTTTAGTACTTAACAACCAATTTATATCGGAATCTTCAACGCATTTTATTAGGTTGTTCGGAAGAAAATTCGTTTTTTTTCTTTATCAACTAATTCATATTTCGAAGGTAGCGAGATATTTTTTTTTATTTGCAAATTGAAGAGTATACTTCTCTAAACAATATACTACGCAAATGTTAACTCGTACTTAAGTGTGTGTTTTTACGAAGAATAACCAAGAAAACGAAGAATTCTTGAACCTATTGTTATGCGAGTTTAAGAAGGAAAATGGCTGCACAAGTGGCTTAGAATATCTGCGAGGAGAAGACAAAGAATGTCTTAATGTTAAGACATGCCCAACATGAATTTATAAAATTTAGAAATGGCGATTTTACTCTTCGAAGGAGTCGTATTTCGGGTTGCCCTTTAAAGATTTTTTTTTGCAATTTATTAAAGAAAATACGGTTAGTACAACATATCGATTGTCAGACGAATTGCATGCATTCAATTCAACCATTCGGCGCCACTTAAGAGGTCGTAGTACGATTATTGAACGTCCTGCAAAAATTTCACATAACTTAAACGAATCTCAACCTAAACATCTTAAATATTTGTACAAAATTACTCCAAACTCCCCGCCACAATCGTTTTCTGTGACAAATTATGAGTTATGAAGAAAATTGATTCTTTTAAGAATCCCTACTGGCATAAACAGTGGCTTAATCTTCGACAAGTGTCTTTTTCAGTCGTTAATAAAGATCGTTTTGGAAGATAAGTAATGTTCAGTGTTTAGTGGAATATCTTTGGCGTGACCCATTTTGAACTTGTTTCAAATGTCCGTACAGTTACTGCCGCAATCTGTTGTGCTCAATTTACCAAAGTACACGAAATCTTACATTTAGGGTACCCTGCATTAGTAAATACAAATCATGTTATCACTTTTTTGATTTCTATCTATGGTTGACGGGTCGGATACTTATTTTGAATTACCCTGTATACAGGGCGCTCCGAGGAAGTACGAAAATGGCATTTTATCAAAAAACTTTGTTAACGAACGTTATTCAGACCCATATTCTGCACAATTTAAAATTATTTTCAACTACACAAGAAGTTTCTTTATTGACTTACACATAAACTTATGACTTTTGAAATGGAAACCAACACATTTTATTACATATTTGGATAGCAGTTGAAGAGCTAATGAAAATGATATAATAACTTATTAACCCTTATTTTCAGTACTTTTTGAGTTTTTTTTTGGAAGAAACCATCCAAACTCAAACGTCTGCCCGAAAGTTGTTTTAAATGGTAACAGGTTGAAATTTGGAACAAGCAATTTTTCGGAACATCTGTACTTTGGAGTCATTTACCAATTCGAATATTGCATCGCCTTTAACAAAAAATAGGGCTCGTTTCAAGAATTGTAAAATTACTTGATTATTTTAAATGTGTATTAATAGATTACTGGAGAGTCATTTTATTGGTTTTCAAACGACATCACACTTAATACATTTCAATTTAAAAAGGTCTGATTTATCGTTAATTAATTAATTAAAAATCAACTCACAGGAATTCACTGTGCGCCATTCCCATAAAATCTGTAAGGCTGTATGTCTAAAATATATAGGGTTATAAAATATATAGGGCTCCATTTAAAAAAAAATCATAAGTTTGATGTATAACTTAATAAAGAAACAGCCTGTTTGGTTGAAAATAATTTTGGATTATTCAAAATACGAATCTGTATAAGTTTTTTTAACAAAGTCTTTTGATAAAATGTATTTGTATAAAATGCCCTTTTCCTACTTTCTCGATGCACTGGGACGTCCTGTGTAGGTATGCAGGGTGTAACTTTTATCAGGGGACAAACGTCAAGGGCTAGTTCCTCAGGCTTAAACATGAGGAAAAAAATGATTGCTGGTACAGCCTTGTAGTTTGACGCCCATTACTATTAGCATAACCATACATGAAATTCGTATCTGCCAGAGAAACAAAAATAACTCACAAATGATTATGAAGAAACGACTAAAGAAGCAAATCTGACGTTTCTAATGGGTTTTGGAACAAATGAGACCTTCTTAATTAGGTTCAATATAAGTTTACTTAGTGCGCACAGCGTTGTATTAATAGAAATTTGTTTCTCTTACATCTGAAAAACTATGCGTTTGAAATATTTATATGAACTTTTCTTCATGTTTCGGAGGAAACTAGAGGAACTAGCCCTTCAAGTTTATCCCCAATTAAAATTACATGCTGTATATTTATTTAATGAGGTTCCATAACCTCCTAGAAGATAAACTTAATTGTAAGTAAAGTAAAGATTCTTTATTCGATTCGCTGTTGGCCTATTATCTTACGATATCAAAAGAAGCTGAAGTCATTTTTTCAGTAATAATAATTTAATTTCTCTTTTCATATTGTTTCTGATGATAGTTGAAGAAATTGAGGAGTATGAATGACGAAACGATATCTAGAAGAACATTTAAGTGTAAGGGCCCACTATAGTGACGCATTTTGTGCTCAAGAAAAGAAAATGAGACTTTTGGTCGTGCAAGAAAAACGGTTGATTAATCTGTATGCAGGATGCCTTTGCAGTTTATATGCAGTTTAACAAATGGTATTATTGAGTAATGTTATATTTATTAACATTATCTGTAATACCTGAAATACTTGATCAGTATGATTTTACATTACTTACGTAATTAAAGGTAGAAGATTAAAGTAAAGATTTAGATTTCTTCACATAAGGATAAATTTATCTGCCTCGGAAACTATTATCGATAAAATGGTTTCCAAGGATAATACCTGGCAGATAAATTTATCCTTACGTGAAGAAGTCAGGCCTTAGACTCTTACTTTTTTTTAAGATGCAGTTAAGAGTTTTTAAAATCGTTAGTTTGAAAATTATGTGGGAACAGAAGAAGTAAACCAAGTCGAACGTGAGATGTTTAATTTTTTCCTCCTGTACCACCAGCAGAAAAGACTAATTTCGCCCTGGGAATGCATTAAATCCAGCCAAGCTTTTGGGGCTGCGGGTTGAGCGCCCTTCATTTTTAATACTTTCCCTCTGTTTACCCGAGAAGGTTCTCCCGAGTACATTTCATTCTTAATTTGCTGCGTCTCCATTTCGTATAGCCTGCATTTTTATAAAAAATAGGTCTACCGGGTGGAGGATCATGACAATAAGTAGCACATCAAAAATAAAAAAAAAATTGAAATGAATGGCTTTCTGTAATTTTTCGGATCACTAATCAGCAAGACTTTCTTAATTTAATCAATGAAATAATTGAACAACTGTACCTCAAATGATAATGACCCATATTCTCATCTCATGACTAAAGTTTTGATTAAACTAAACAAGACAGGATATAGCTTTATGAAATTCATGAGTAAGAAAGTGGCGAATGCTATGAGAAATAAACGTGTCATTTATTTACACATTAAATTGACATAAAGCTATATCGTTTCTTGTTTATTTTAATCACGAAATGAGAATACGGGCAATAATTGTTAGAAAACAGAAAATAGGGTATCAGAGAGGCTTAAAGCTTAAGGTACGCATACGATTCCAATTTGCTTCTAAAAATTAAACGCAGTCGGTTTCATTTGTTCGGAAATAACAAGAGAATTAATTGTACCGAAGTTTACGGCTGCTGCATTTTACTCTAGCTGAGCAGGAATTAATTAAGAACAGAGAGAGTGCGTCAAAGCGTTGGCTGGCGTCAGTGTGTGCACGTCAATGGTGAATGTACAATGCAGCCGCTGTACTGAGAAAATTAATACGTAAACACATAAATACGTGCTTCACGACCTGTGTTTTTACAGGCGAACTGAAATAATTTGATCTCAGAGGAATATACGTAATATTCATTATAAGTAAGTTTGGGCACTTCTCTCCCGTATTTTTGTCACCCCAGTGAATAACTAGTTAATTAAAATTTTGCCCAAAATTACTTGAGTGGCTTACGAAAAGCAGTAATTTTTGTTTGTGATTTTTGAGTCGGATTGGTTAATAGTATGTGTCGTATAAAGGAAAACACTATTTCTGAGACGCCCAGTACTTGATACTATAACTACTATTATTACATCATACGATCAACGGAATTTATAATTATAGCAGGCTGTGGTATCTATCATAAGTTGACAACGCAGACTTGCAGTTTGAAATTAAAGATTTTAAGGGCCAGTTGTATAAAGGAGATTTACGCAAAAACTAGGTTCAGTTGGACGTCAGTTTAAACCTTCATAGTACAACTGGCCCTAATGCCCGATTTCTTCACCTCCAGATAAATTTATCTGCCAGGTATTATCCTTGGAAACCATTGTATCGATAATAGTTTCCGAGGATATTACCTGGTAGATAAATTTATCAAAGGTGAAGAAATCGACCATAAGTGTCACAATTGTGTCATTTAGTTTCAACAATATTTGATATTCGACAATTTCGACATAAAATATTTCTCACTGAGTTATATTTCAAGAATGCAGAGAAACAAGAAAATGGGACATGGAGCTATTCGATTTCTGGTTGCATCCAAGGTTTTCGGGAAGCATTTTGCAGTTGTTTACACCACCTTAGTACAAGAAATCCATTTGTGTGCTGGAAAATTTCGAGAAACGAGGGCTATTACTCGGAAGCCCGATACCGGAGGTCAAAGAAAGCGAACGGCTGACGTGCAGGATGTTGAAGCAAGAATGCATCAATCACCAAAGAAATCGCTTCGTAGGCTTGCTCAAGAAACAAATTTGCCATGTGGAACCTGCCATAACATTCTAAAGAAAGATTTAAATCAGCATCCGTGTAAAATAATGGCCATCTAGCAACTCTCCCCCGTGATTTTGGAGGACAAATGGAATATTGTCAATGGCTTTTAGAGAATTTAAACAAAAATGAAACCTTAGATTTGATATTCTTTTCGGGTGAGGCATAGTTTCACATCTCGGGTTATCTAAACAAGTAAAACATGAGAATATGGTCTTCCGATAACCCTCATGAACATGCGGAAACACCGTTCACTCACAAAAATTAGGATTGTGGTTGGCACTCTCCCGCAGACGTATAATTGGGCCAATTTTCTTTTACGGCACTATTACTGCTGAGAGGTATCGAAATAATTTGCTGTGACCATTTTTTGAAAATCTACATGATGAACTATTACTGGGTATTTTCAACAGGATAATGCAACGCACACACAACATGGTAAACCTTTCAATTGATTCAGGAGTTCTTTGACAATCGCATCGTGAATTTTTATATTCTTTTTGCCACGTTTCGTACTTTCCTGTGATTTTGGTTGTAAACTTCAAACAAACACCATTTCATTCTTTAATGTATATCGTTATTATTACTCTTAATGCCCCTATATCTCGCAACTTTTGTTTCAGTTCTTAGCTAGGAATATTCTTTTGCTCTAATTTTCGGAAATTACTAATTAGATGTCGCCCCTGATCCCGATCAATTTATTTATCCATGTCTTTTGCGGAAATGACGTCACTCCGGTGACATTCTGCATCCGCTCTGCGGGTGGTTGGAGAAGAACGACACGGTGTGGTCAAGAGTCTCCATCTTTGAGATGCGTGTTGGCTGGATGCAATTTTGGTGCAGTTAGCGGTTTATAATTCAATCGCTGGATTGAGTTTTTATCCTACTTTGTGTCGGTTTATTATCGTCCGTCTGTTCCCCTGCCGTAGAGCATTTTTCTACCAAGGCCCTTTCACCACGTGTTCCGTTCCCTACTTGATTTGGAAAAACTGGCTCAAAGATCGTAAGTAAAATACTTTGTATTTAAGGACGATTAGGAAATCATTTTCTAAAATTTCTATTTCGGTTTATATAGACTTTTTCCGCTACCGAATTATTCCACCTTTGGATATTTTTCCGCTTCCGCATTTTTCCGCTACCGAATTATTCCACGTCTGGATATTTTGTCTACGACCCGAAGCTTTCTCGTTGGGTGTTACTTAACTTGCTAATGCCGGTACCACCTTCGATCCGATTCGAGAGGGTGAGTAAGAAACTGTATCATTTGTTTTGTCGTACCGCATGCAAGTAAGACAACATTACTTATTTATCGTATCGTACGCAACCTTTCGTTGGAGCTTATCGTAACGTTAATGGTCTAAGGACATGATTACTTTATCGTACCATAATTAAAGTATCTTTAAAACTTACCTTATCATCGTATAAAGATTTTGTTTGATTATCGTTTTTGATTGTCAAAAGACAATACTAAAAGAATATTAGGTCACGTTCCTAAATCGATTTACTTTGTACATTTTATTGTAATTTTTTGTAATATTAAGAAACACTACGTTACTTTCATTCGTTTACATTGTAAATATTATTGACATTTATTGGTATTCTGTGCTAATTCATCTTTTGTTAACTTATGCAACTTCAAATTATATTTTTTTGTTATATGCATTCTGAATTTTCAATTTATAAGACAATTTAAGAAACTTGATCCAAACAAATTTGCTTATTTAACTTACCGGACTTTTTCAGTAATTAAAGTTAAAAGAAATTACTTGGCGCTCAGTTTTGTTTCGTTAGTTACCGTTTATTTCTTTGACGCAGTACGCAACTTTTCTTTAGAAAAAGTGTTCAAAGAATTATCCTTCCGAATTCACATCTCAGCCTCCGACTTTTACTGAACTATGGCAACAAAACAGGTAAGAACCTTACTTACAAAAAGTGTACGTCACAAATTTAGAACGATTACCTTAAGTTACTCAGGTAATATTTCGAACCGTAATTAAGGTAAAGCAAGTATTGTTCGTAGCGGAAACAAATGGTTGGCTGTACACGTGTGATTTTTACGAATAAACAAACGAAGCCAACATGGATAGGACACCTACAGGTGGAAAGATTTCAATCAAAAACTCTGCGCCAAAAACGAAACATTCAAGTGTCCAAGTGGTCTCCGAGGTCTCGGGAGAGAAAGGTGTCTGACAAGAATGTCTTGATTTGAAGAATTGTCAATCAATAACGCGTTCTATCTGCATCAGAACAGGGCAGAGAAACGATTTCTGGCTTAATTTATAAAACCAGAATACTACAAACAAGGAAACACTCGAGCTTGGCATGGATTAGCTACAGGAGAATAACAATAATAATTTTCGTACAGTTCTTGCTTGTGAGAATTGCAGAAAGATATGACACAAATAAAACACTTTAGAAAAGGAGCTGAAAATGTAATTTATTACCTAACTTGACGCTTCGTAAATGAGATTATATTTGTTTCATCAAAAGTTATTTACTTTTCAACGTGATTATTTGCTTTATCAAAAGTGAATAAGTTGATAAAGGATATAATCACATGTCCGAGACGCCAAGTAAGGTAATAAATTACAGTTTTAGCTCGATTTCTAAAGTGTTTTTATTTGTTTCATATCTTTTTTTCAATAATAGTAATATTTATTGTGCCATTTATTTATAAAATGATTATACAAGTCAAGTCAGTAAATTGTATGTGTACAAAGAGTACAGTTAGTTAGAGGATAGTAGGTTGTTTCCCGCAATTATAAAGAAGATCTGGTTAACTGTAGATGGTGTACCTTGTCCGGATGTGAAATTTATTTACTTATTAAATTCAAATGGGATCATCTTTATTAGATATCTTTTCATAGTAAAGTTAAAATTTTCTGTATTAACTGGAAATTTCTTGTACGGTGAAGTCTATCAAAAGGGATATATCAATTATTAGTAGATCTATTATTGTCACAGTCCTGAATATTGACATAACGCGAATCCCCAATGATTTGAATGAAGGGTTTGATGGTTCCCTGAATTTTTTTTTTCTTAAATTTTAACTAGTCACTAATCTCATGGATAATCCTTTGAGTTGCCTGAAATATTTCCCAGAGATTACTCTTACCACTTTACTTTACTTACTTTACTTTAAGTTCAAAAATTCTTTTTAAGTATGGATAGTTTCCCCAAAGAAGAATGCTAAACAAAAGCAGAGGTACAAATGTATCGCGATAAATGTAAAGAGAATATTACCTGAATATTTTATTGTAAAGATTTCGAAACAGTGTTAATAATTTATTTGCTACATAATCACAATGTCATGTAAGAGTAGGGTCAAAGTATACCCCCAGCAATTTAACTGGATAATTTAGTAAAAGGGTTGAGAGAATGGAAAAGAAATTCTTTTCTTCATTGAGCTTAAAGTAAAGATTTCTTTATTCTCTTTTCCTTCATCATTTCTTCAACCCCTTCGTACGTACTATCGCAATCACCGTGTCGCTGTATATTCTAGGAATATATATATATAATATAATATAATATATAGTATTTAAAACAACAGCGAGGAAAATATACGCATACATTTTCATGTTGAAATAAAACATAATGCAAATACGTGATGAGTAAATAAAGGCCAAAATCCAAAAGGTAGTATACATCACATTCGTACTTGGGAAATCCTCGCTGAACTCACCCCGAAAAACGCGTTAATTCTACCCTTATACCAATGAATATGTCTCCGCGTATATATTTAGATATACATATCTAGTTCGCTATTAACGCTCCCCTTCATTCTATATTATTCGTGCTCGCGATTATTGGATTACGAGATTTGGTGGCGTTACGCTAGACGTGAAACTAAATGCGGGCATTAAACGGAATACTTTCACTAATACCCTGAAGTGCGTTCTGAAACACTCCGTGCCTCTTTGTTTCCCTAATTTATAGCTCGGCCTTTAGTATAGTATAGATCTTCTCCAGATAACCTAAGGTTTTGTATTTTTTATTATTCCTTTTACGGTGTACAAAATTAATTGCACAATCTCATGTGGCGATTGGTGTAGTAAGGACATCAAACCAGAAGTACGTAAATCTGGTAACGTAGGACCTAGTGTTTCGAAAATGTCTTGGTTCCCTCATAATGAAAAGCAGCGTTCTGGCTGCCTTAATGGATTATCCAAGTATGCGTGCATGCCTTGTGAAAGAGACTTTGCAACACAATTCAGATCTCTCTGTAACCTACCCACCTTGAAAAAACGTAAACTCTAAATCAATCGCAAAAAGTGAAGAAATAAGTCTCTCGATGCCTAATTTTAATAATACAGGCTGTTTCCTAAGTACGGTTCGTAACTTCAGGGTATAATTCCTTCCGTTATTTTAATAAAAATCTTCTATATAAACATGTATCTGGAAATGTTTAAATTCCGAGATACAAGGTGTTAAAAGTAAAATTTCAGTGTTTTTTTATTTCATTGTTTTTATTATTTTTTAATGTTTCTAACAATACACAATAAAAATGTCTCTTGCATTTTCTACCTAATACTAACCAATTATTCTGTTATCAAAAATATCGGGCCAGCGATATAATCATAAAAATATTCAATTTCTATATTTATCAGACCAAATGTCTTTTGTATAAAACTCCTGTATTACATGAAAACGACTTAAGGAATAGAATAGTTCAAGGTTGTAATTACTCCGGGAATATTTGGATACACGAGGCAATCAATATTGAAACGATTAGCATAGTAATTGGATGTTTTTATTATTATTATTATTATTATTATTATTTATTTTTGTTTTATTATTATGCCCCGCCTTTTTTCTAATAATAATTGTAATAGAGGGACATTTTTAGTTGTGTATTTTTAGGAACATTACGAAGTAATAAAAACAATAAAAAAACTCGTTGACATTTTACTTTTACACCATGTGTCTCGGAATATATTTCCGGACACATGTTTATATAATTTTTTTTAAAATTAAAATAACGCAAGGAATTACACCCTGAACTTATGGACCGTAATTATGAAATAACATACCCAATAGAAGGTTTCATTTTGTGCCCTATCAATTAGAAGCAAGTAAAATATTTTATTTTAATGACAAACTGTAATACCAGAACAGTACATTAATAAATACATAAAATTTATTTTCAGTCCTGGAAGGGAGAATTATGGCTATTCGGATATTGGATGCGTTCAAATAAGAAGAAATAACAATATCTGTTTGTTACGAGGTAAAATATGTCCAGAACATAAAGTGCAATATAAATTATATTGGGCCACCTGCGAAATAGATGAGGAGTTAAAATATAACAATATTAATGTCCCGTATTTTCACTTCCAAGTAATTTTAACTACCCCATAAAATCCCTGGAGACAATTATTGTTTAGGAACGCCACGTTGCAATAATTTTGCTTGCCTAGGTCTGCCATCTTTGTTTCGTTGACGTTCTCTATTGTGGTTTATGGTTGCAGTAAATTTCAGTGAATTCAGAGAGTTTCAATAATTTATACATGCAACCTCACCAGCGCGATTGCTTAAAATTTTAAACTTTAATCCTGAAATCTCCGGAAATCACGTCCGTTCTATTTGTATTAACCGTAATTTTGAAATTTATGATCAGTTATACAGACAATATGGTGGATAACTCTAACTCTGAAATAACTTCATCAAATCGGAGCAGCGTACTACTTTCAGAACTTATAAATTTATTTCTATGAATGTTGCACATGCAGATAATTATAATTAATTTCCTCTAGTTGAAGCTTTTGCGCAACATGGCTTTGCATTTCAATAAAGACAAAGCCATCACTTCATAGTTTGCCTAATTCAAAGCAAATAATAATTAAAATTTTAGATTAAAATTAAATGCCTGTTCTAATTAAGTTTTATTTACAAACATAAAATAGTGTTTATTAGCCTTCATAATGTCAGTTTAATTATTTTAAATCGTCGATGTGTGGGTCTATTTGCCCGGTTCATACGCGTCAAATTAACAGAATATTTCAATTTTTAAAAACGCAAACATTATAGCGTTTTTAAAAATGTTTCGCAAATCTGATTCAATAATTGATTACACAGTACCTATTACAGTATTACAATAGTATAGTATTATTATAGAGCGAGAGTACGTAAAAGACACACGTAGCTTTCTATACTTTACATTAAAATTGTTTATGTATTCTAACAATGGTTTATTAGGCTGGCTGCCTCTTCATCTTCTTCCTCTTAAGTTATTCGCAGTAGGTACCCGTCATTTTTGCCTTATCGGTAACAACCATTCCAGGTAGTA
This sequence comes from Prosopocoilus inquinatus, assembly GCA_036172665.1. Taxonomy (NCBI): domain Eukaryota; kingdom Metazoa; phylum Arthropoda; class Insecta; order Coleoptera; family Lucanidae; genus Prosopocoilus; species Prosopocoilus inquinatus. The sequence continues at coordinate 54,004,902 of CM069870.1, forward strand.
GTCACATATTATGTAATGGAGCTGGGTCTGAACCTAAGACAAGACAAACATGTACAGCCTTGGTGAGATTTGAACCCACGTCCACGAGTGACACGACTTTATAAGTCGGCTAGGCTAAACGTGGAGCCACCCGCCTGCCTGAACGATTGGCTGCCTCGTTGAGGTCAATTTTAGGTAATGACGTGTTCTGGTGATGAAGAAGAAATATTAATTGGTTCTTTTCACTCCACGCTGGGCGTAAGATTATAAACTACTGTTTTGTTGATTGCTGAAGGGTGATTGGTCAGGATTTCTTTTCATCATTAGTTTTAAAGAACGGTTTGCACAACTTAAATGTGAGTATGTAACTTTATTACATTCCACCAAAAGCTTATACTAAGCTAACCTGATATCCAATGCTGAAAATAAATCGAAATGTTTATGGAATGGAGTTAATACTTTCCTTAATAAAAAGACCAAAGTATGTACTCTGCCTGAATATTCAGATCTTAAATTAGCCAATAACTTCAATTTATTCTTTTCTACCAATATTTTGAAAAAAATCTCTAACCTAATACGGAACGATTGTAACTATGAACTGTTATGAATTGTTATTAGTAATTCTATTTCTCCATATCCAGTTACTCCAAATGAGATAGTCATAAAGTAAATAACTTTAAAAATAAGAACTCCTCTTGTTTTGATGGAATTTCAGTCTGTCTTCTCAAAACGTGCATGAAACAGGACATTTTCCTGACATCCTAAAGTTTTCTGAAATGAAGCCATTCTATAAAAGTGGAGATGGAGATGATTTCAACAATTTTAAACCCATAAGCCTTCTTTCGGTTTTCTCTAAGCTCTTTGAAAGCATTTTGGCTGAAAGACTTCATAAGTTCTTACCAAATAATAACTTCTTTAATGACTTCCAACAAGGCTTTTTGCCAGGAAGGTCTACAGAATCAGCGGTTTTGGCTTTCATTAATCACATCCTCTTGGCGTTGGAGAGGCGAGAGATAGCCGGTGGCTTATTTCTTGACCTCTCCAAAGCCTTTGATTGCATAAAGCATAATGTTCTTCTACGAAAGCTAGACCTCGCAGGCATCAGAGGAACTGCAAATAGACTTCAAAAATCTTTCCTTTCTAATGGCAGACAGAGGGTAGTCATGTACCACCATAATGAGGAAAACAAATCAGATATTCTGAACTGTTCCAGTTTAAGTATACCTCAGGGAAGCACTCTTGGCCCCTTGATGTTTATTATACAGGGTGTTCTTTTACTGTATGCAAATATTTAAACTTATAATATATCACCATAAATGGCAACGATTGAACTCGTATGTTCTTAACACAAATTTAACAGTTTTCGAGAAAAATGCAGTGACAGATTTTCACTAAACCGTTGGATGCATGCTTCTGACGGTTTCAAACTAATCAGAGGCTGTATTTCGTGCGACGTAATTAATTTTATTCTATACAGCTTGGTCTATTTTTTTAAGTTATTTCTTTTAAAATTTTATTAGTGCAGGGACGTTTAATTTAATATACAACTTCCTATGTCGCATTCATCTACGCAACAACCCGTATACGTTTTCTTAGAATGTATAATAATGAACTATATTTTTTTTTTAATGAATTTTAGAGGTCAAATATGCAACGTTAGTTTAATTATTTCCGCCATAATCTCCCGGCAAGAATAACGTAATTACTTAAACATTATGCAAGACAGCCAAAAGGCACGCTCGAGACGCTAATAGAATTAAGTTTTCATTAGGGATGATTCGCATTAGCGCAAAGCCTTCGCACCCACCGACATATAATAGAAGAAATCATTCTATTAAAGCGAAACGGGTCAGTTAGTTCATCTTTGCGCCAGGTTGAAAACACAATTTTCTTTTCAAGTTATGTTGCTAATTGCGTAATATATTGTCGTCGGACGTTGTGAGCAAAAATGATGACAAACAGATTAATTAATTGGTTTGACGCAGCTTTTGTTCGTAATTGTTAAGCTTGAAGCTCGTTATAAATATGAGAAACCTTTTGACATTACGAAATTGCGTTTCCAAGTTGTTTATTGTGATTTATTTCATTCAGATATAACAGGTTATGTTTGCTTAAATTGTTTTTCCTCCGCTCTTCCAAATTTACAAAAAGAAAAGAAAAATTCTATTTTGAGTTCACATAAAATGGTTAGGTACGTGCAGTGGTGCGCAATTAAAGTACACCACTTGCACACAAGCTCATAAAATCAGTTTCTGCAAAATAAAATACCCGAACAATAACTGTAAATTCTATCAATTTTCTCTTTATTTTTGAAAGAGGCAAGTGACGATGTAGAGAATATGGGAGCTACCACAAAGGGCGCAAAACACTCATGTAACACATCACTAATAGAAACGGATGGAAAGAAAAACTCTTTCACAAGAAGTATCTCTTAAGTAAATGAAGAAAATCATTTTTTTTTCCTTTCTGGTCCAGTAGCTACAAAGGTATTGCCTTTTATACGGTAAACAAATAAAGCCCCAGCTTGATAGAAATAACTTTTAAACCATTTCTTTTTTTTAACTTTAACTTTCATTTTAGTACGATCTTTTAACTCGTTCAACTAGAAACTTGAAAATGAACATAAATTAAAAAGCAGACTACGTCTTGGCAACGGCGTATTATGTGATTGAGACCCGATTTCTTCACCTCCTGATAAATCTATCAGGCAAGTAATATCTCTGGAAACCATTGTGTCAATAATGATTTCCTAGGATATTATACATATGGCAGATAACTTTATCAGGAGGTGAATAAATCGGGCCTGAGACAGATGAAAGAAATGATGATGAGACAAAAGGAAAAGATAATATTTAAGAGATTGTTTTTCTTCTTCATCTCGGTTCAACTTTAATCTTTAGTTTATTTCCACAAACTCCTATTGGAATAAATGGTAGATTGTAGTTAAACAGTGATGGAAAGACCGGATTTAAGGCAAAAGTTCAAGTAATATAAGTCAAAGTTAAAAAAGCAAGTTTAATTAATTTATTTGCATTAATGGATCGTTAATTGATTAATTCGGATTTATGTTTTGGGCACTATGCTAATGGGCACTGATGAAGGGGACGTTTGTACCACTGAGGAGGGATCCGTCGCTACGGCATTGGGACTATATATACTGCAGGAGGATTATTGATTCGCTCGAAGATTTCAGAGGCAGTCATGAAAGATTATCATTAAACAGTGTGGATAATGGTATTTCTTGTTATTTTTATTTTGGTTTCTACATTTTTTAAGTTACGTGTCTTGATCAGGACTGCAACAAAAAGAGATCTGACTTAGAGGCTGGTACGTCATGTGCGTAGGCACTGAAAATTTTTGGTTCTAGTGGTATTGAAAACTTTTGGTTCTAGTGGCACTGAAAACTTTTGGTTCACGCCTGCTTTTATTTTCTTAATATTTGAAATCGATTGTGGATGAATTTTGAATTGAACACAGAGTTAATCCTTGGCGTAACTGGAACCACTTATCATATTTTTTTTAATTAGTGGTGTCTTCTTAAAATTAGGAGATTTGTTAATTTGAAACTCATGTTTGGTCTATAAAAAATATTCGGAAATTTACTTACAAATAATTACCAACACAATTAAGGCACATACTGTATTGTTTCACCTCCTCATTGAATTCTTGTGGCCACTGACTCAAGAATTCTTTTAGAGCGTTTTGCACTCCTACGTCAGACTCAAAACGCTTACCTACCATTTAACGCTTTTTTCAGTAGCCCAAAGATAAGGAAATAGTAAGGCGATAAACCTGGGCTGCAAGGTGGATGCTCTAAAATCTACCATTTCTTGTTTTACTACCTTTAGCAACCTGAGGCCAAGCGTTGTTGTGAATCAGAATAACGCGAATAATAAAGTAAAAGCTTCTCCGAAAGTTTTTGTCCTCACTTGTTCAGAATTTTATTGTACAAATTTACACTGATATTCACTCTGTTCTTCAATCTTTAAGAATTCTTCAATCAGCAGCCGCCACAAGAATCTTATAATATTTTATAAATATCATTTACCCAAACCTTACTGAACTAACGCGTTAGTTTAAGCGTGCATAACCCCTCTAACTTAAAAATGACTGTCCAATTGTCATACAAAACGACATATCAAAGGTGGGCCCAGTTATTTTGGAGAATTTCATATGCATTTCTACTTTAAAGTTGGTCCACATGGTCTAATAACTAGTGATGGGCATTATGGAATAAAATGAATTATCGAATAAATAGTAAATGAATAATAACGACTTACGAATAAATTCCACCAAATAAATAGAAATATTCATTACCAGAGACTCGAATAAATACAGATATTCATTATCATTTACTCCAAAGTTCTTATCATTCGTTTAGTCCGATACATCATTTTATTTGCCCATCAGTTCCAGTTACCCTAACATTGTGGGAAACTGGGCTTACTTACTCAAGCTTTAAAAACAAAAATCTTCAAAGTTGCTCATAAGTTGGCAGTCTTCTATTAATAGATGTGGCAAATACAGGAGTGCATTTTGTAGACTCAGTTAAACAACCTTGCCTTATCGTATAGAAATGAGAAAAATATTGTTTCAAGGTATGCTGGTATTATGATTTTGTTTTTATATTTTAAAGCATTGTGTCACGCACTATTGAAGATTTGAACAAGATCTAAGATTAGCATTAGGGTAAATTCTTGTTAGTTCATGACATGTTGTGTCCTTGTTTGGGACCATATTGAAATTTTAGAATAACGTTTTGATTAGTGATTACTTCGTTCAGTCTTACGTCTATAATTTTCCCCAGAAACTTAGCCTTTATGGGAAGGAGAGTAGGCCGGTATTCATAAACCAAACTTACGCTATGCGTCCGCTTAAAATTCGCTATATTTCATAAACTGAGCATACTTCCCACATTTTTGGCACATAATCAGTGAGGGTTTATATATATTTTGTGAATTACTTTCCTACAATATGGGAAATACATACCGTTTATGAAATACAGCGAATTATAAACGAACGCATAGTGTAAGTTTGGTTTACGAATACGAGTGTAATTGACTAGTATGGGTCGGGGAAATATATTTTGCGTGGTTCAAATTCTAGTGAATCGGACAATAAAAAATATTAGACCGTAGCATGCAAACAAACACGAGTGCTGCGGAGACAATTAACGCCGCTAGAGCTATGGTGTTAGTCTCAGTATAACAAAAAACAGAGCAATATTGCCGCAATAAAAAAATACAGTTATGCAATCAACTCTTCTTGTTTCAATGTGTAAAGATTTTCAGAGTAAGTAGTTGACCTCGACCTCCGCCACATTGCATCAGAGTGTGAGAATGCCGTAAATTATTTTCACCGTCCCATTACACAATGTGCCTGTTCGATACATTTTTACGGCGCTACTGAAACGATGACATGTACTTCTTCAAATCCTATCCTTATTGATTAGTCCATACCTCATGACCAGAGTAAAGATTTTTTCCTGGCTTTAAATACAGCAGTATACAAGAGTATTTCCAGGATTTTAGAAAGTATCCTATCCTCAGAACAGTGTTCAATCCTGTTGGTAGATATTCCAATAATTTCTCGCTTGCATTTCTAGTAGCCTTCGTAGTTTGTCCATAGGTCAGAAATCTTTTTAGTTTGTAGAGATTTAATTAGAGTTAACCACATGTAGAAAGGAACAAGACACTAGACAGCCACTACTGCTAGAAATGCCAGTAGTTTCTTGGTTGCATTCGTCAGTATTACATTCGTTATTTGTCCATGGCCAGAAACTTTCTAGATAGTAGAATTTTAATTGCGGTTAACTCAATATTTAAACGCACAAGCCGCTAGAAGCAGTTTTCTAAAAATTATTGCAGGGAGGATATAAAGTAAAATGAAGATATTAAAAGGTATTTTCAGGAAAAACGAAAATTTCCGAGAGGAAATGTGTAAAGTTGACAGTTAGTTCAAGTAGCTGAAAGTTATTGGTTCAAAACTGAGATGAGTCAAGTAATCCCTCATTTAAACCACGTTTGCCCTATATAATAAATTGCACCACCACACCTAGAACAGGCGAGCATTTACTTTGTATTAGCGCACCATTTGCGCGGCCTCGTAAATAGAACGATCCGGCAGCGGAATATAAAGCAAAACAATGTGTGCGAAATGAAATTGCACAGCTGCATCGACGACGATGTTAACCGCCTCTCGTCTCAACGGATCTTTATTGGGTTTCTCAGCACGAGCTGCCAGAGATTTTTTCGCTTTTTTTGATGGACGGTACATCCGTTTGAGTACCTACTTTTCCGAAAAAAGAAAAAAGTACTACCGCTGACCGCATTGAAATGTATGTACTGCTTGCTTTTCCTGAAACAGACGGATATATTGTTCCGGACACTCTACAGGATCGATCCGCAGGGACGTTTTCCGTCGCAGAGAGAGTGTTCCTGCTAATAAACAACAATTAGCTGCTGAATTAATTAACTGAATGTAAGGCGGCAATTCTGGGAGCGTTTGTTTCCTCTTTTAAAATTGCTCACTCACGTCTTGCTTGCGTGGCTTTCAAGTTATCATAAAACTTCATGGAGCGTTACTTCGTCTGCTAATGTTTTTCCTTTGTGTTTTCTTAATGAATTACCACATAATTCTCTTTATTGTTCTGCTTTTATCTGGTATTCTCGGTATTAACCCAAAGCAGATAATAAAACGTGCATTCATTGGACGCCGTTTGCGTTTTGGAATCTTGAGAAAAATTTGCTTCTGCACATGTTTGTTATATTCACAGCACACTACTGTCGAAAAGTTTGAAGACGAAAAGCAGTAAATCTGTTGGAATTTGAGCCTTATTGAAATAGCCCGTCTGAATTTAGAACCTTCTGCATTCGAGCCTCCCCGTTTCTCTCTCCCACTCTTGACCAGGGGATGACCAGGGTCATAAAATTCATTCACGAGAGCAGATAATCTGTTAAGCTTTGAATAAGGAAATTCCAGGTAATGAGAACTGCGTAATTTGTAATGTATTATGACAGTAATTAATAAAATTAATTCAGATATATAGTTATATTTTGTGAAGTTATGTTTAGTTTGTTAATTGTTTTTAGTTTAATCTAGATTTAATTATGGTGATGCTGTTTACGGTCCGTGCCTTGACTTATCTTCTGCTAACAGAATTCAAAAAATTCAAAATGCGTGTCTAAGATTTATTTTTAACTTAAAACCACGTGATCATGTGAGCTGTAAATTGTCTGAAGCTAGATGGTTAAGTATGACAGATAGAAGAGCTTTACATACGGGTTGGTTAGTGCATAAATTAATCTTATCGCCTACTCCGTATTACTTAAAATCTCTACTTATAACTCGAAGTGAACTACATGTAGTGAATTTGAGACGTACGAGCTTACTTGACACTCCGATCCACTCCACCTCCTCTTTCGAGCGGTCTTTTTCGTTTTCTAGGACTAATTTGTACAATTCACTGCCTAAGCAACTTCGTTCTCAGTCTTTAGTACAATTTAAAAGAAACTTAAAAATAAGATTATCATCCAGTAAACAGTGACCAACAGGTAAAGAATTACCTTTAATTGTTGTATTATTTTGTTCAGCAAGTTACATTTATTTATGCCTTACATTATTTATGCCTTACATTTATTTATACCTTTATATCGTTTTTCTTGCTTCGTATTTCTTGTTTTCAGCATATGTATTCACTTGTTTTTTTTTATACCCTACTTGTATAATATTAGGATGTTGGTTGAGTGGTCGAGCAGCATTTTGCTGAACTCCGCCAACAGAAATAAAGCCTTATTATTATTATTATTATTATTATTATTAATGAAAATAATACCTACCCGGGTTTTGTTATATTCTGTTTTTTTTTAAGATTCAATTTAGATTTTCATATTTAAATTGTTAACAAAATTGAAAGATATTAAATCAAAATGTTTTAAACTGCCATAAGTTCGGAATGTATTTAAATTTAAATTTAAGTTTGAACGTGTTATTGTTGTTGAATAATAAATAAACGAAGTGATCAGAAAAGGAAAATACTTTTTATGTTTCATGTGTTGCAATTAAAAATTTCTAACGCTAATTTAGATTAAACTATTATACAGAGTCAAACAAAACGAGATAAATAAACCAGAATTATTTTAGTATCCTATTTTTTCTGTATAAGCCGAATGAGTAACAAAGTATTTTTAATGACACATTAATTTTTAATTGGATTTATGGCCGTTTTCATAATCAGACTTTAAGGAAGCGTTAAGTCAATTTAAGAATGGGGAAACAAATGTATTTTTTTAGGTTAAAATAATTTTAAAATTAAGATCCTATTATGATATCGGACCTTACTGTTATATTAATTAATTCTTGAAAACATATGATAAAGAATATTCTTAAAAGTGATGCAAATTTCTGTTCATGAAACCGGGAATTTAAATACAAATTGAGGAATTTAAGCATCTAATAAGAAAATGAAAATTAATACTAAGTAGGATATTGTCCCTAATATTTAATCCTGTTTAAGTATCTTGCGCAGGAATGATTTTATACCTCTACATCTTATTACATTTGTAAAATGTTGGTATTCTGCAAAATTTCCGGTAATACCGTGTATTATCCCAATTTAGTGTGTAGGTATATAAGAAGCTGCGAACTAATTATCTTTTAGTATTGAACAATGTCTTGTGTTGTTTAATTTCGTTGTGAAAAGGAACGCAGAACACATACTACTGAAAGAGATAATAATTCCATTGTATGTATATTGTCATAGGACCAACGATACCTGTTATTATTACTGGAAACCGTAACCAATATTTATTTATTATGCTTACCGCCGGCCGTACCATAAAAGCAGGTCAGCCGGTTAAATGTTGATAAGGTTCATAATTGCAAGGCACAGATATTCGTACGGCCAGGGGTATTTCATTTCGTCTTAAAAGTTTCGACACCACCGTACCATTCACGTAAACAAGTGCTTATCTAGGCAACAATATGATGCGAAAGTGTGTAACAGTTAATAAAAATAATAATAAAATAAGTAGAATCTGTGGAATATGAGTGGTGAAAATCTGTGGAATATGACTGGTGAAATTTTCTGCAATACGTTTCCTGTACGGCTATGTCATATAAATTTGTTTACGCATTGTATACATTTAAGTTATTTTTATTATTTGCGCTTTTTTAAAACTTATTCAACTAGAGAATGGTTTTGATTTTATTTTTCGTATTAGCAGGTTACATTTATCAAAGTTAATACCTACCAGTTTTCTTTTAACTCTAAAAACACCTTTCGCGGAAGGCGTCGTCGTTGTAGCCATCGACGTAACGTTTAATTCGAGATGGACGCGTTTGGTTTGGAGAGATAGCGTCGACGTCGTTTATGAAGTTCCACTGAGCTGAGAAATGTTAGAACTTTCATAATAAGGTTAATGTTGTGCGCTCCATTCAAGGTTGCGCCAGTTGCGCGTTATACAATGCGACCTTCTCCACATTTCGAAATTGATTTATGTGCTTGCGATTCATGGTCGAAAATATATTGGATTGTCCACGGATCTGTTCAGAATGTTCCGACTAAAGCCATTTTCCGTAAAAAAATCGCTTTATTTATTGAGAGCACGACTGCAAGGTAATGTAAGCTTTATTAAGGACCAGCGTATTATATCTGCAGGAGTTATTTATTTACATTCCGAATATTTATAAACTCTCATTCCGCCGCTTATTTCCCTTGGCATGTCCTCTTGGTAAATTATTCATGTATTTTTTGAATAAAAATGCGAGATGATGATTTAATTTAACATCAGAACTAACTCACATAGTAGACATTTTTCGTTCTCTTGTATAACGTAAATGATAACAGGAAGAAAATGCAAAATATATTTCAAGCGCGACTCTTTCGCGTTACATTTCATAAATTTTATTATTTGAACTGAGAATGATTTTATTTTGCTTCAGGGTTCACTTTATTTAACATGTAATAATATGGGGTAAGGTCACAACGCAGCTGTGATAATAAATGACAGACGGCTTGTTCTGCTCGCAGAAGTATAGTCAATTCAATTCTCATTGCAATATTGCAGATTTACAGTCATATCCGTGGTATCGCTTACACTCTTTTAACGACATAAATGAAATTTTGTTTTTCTTTAATGCAAATATTATAGATCTTTTTGATAGATATGCCCCACATAAAACACGTAATTTCAATAAAGCTCGAGCTCCGTGGTTGACCGATAATATTAGGCTTCTTATTTCTTTGCGAGACAAATCTTCCAAAAGAGCGAAACGTCTTAAAACTCAAGCTTCTTTGGATTACTATAAACTTTTAAGAAACTTTACTACGTCCGCCATACGTAATGAAAAAAGAGCTTATGTTAGTCGTAGTTAAAAACATAAAACCTCTCAGGGGGTATGGAAAGACCTTCGAGATTTAAATGCGTATAATAAAAACACTGTCACTGAATTACCTGATCAATTAGCTGATGTAAATGAATCAAATACACATTTCTTAAATCTCTCTAATGTTAGAAGACCGAACAGTGAATTGAATAGTTTCTATAACTCTTCTACTGTTTTACATTTTCCTGAATTATTTTCATTCGAAGCTGTTATGCAATTATAAATATCTTAATGGAGTCAAAACGAAAGCGTGTAGTTCCGATGGCATAAGTGCCCATATGCTTCGTTTATGTTGTCTCTTTCTAATTCCTTATATAACTTATATTGTTAATTTTTGTTTAATACATAATGTCTACCCTGAGAGTTGGAAAGAAGCACTAATCTTACCATTACCAAAGGTTCCTCAACCTCGTGATTATAAGGACCTTAGACCAATCAGAATTTTACCTGTGCTATCTAAATTAGTAGAGAAATGCGTCTACATTTAAATAAATATCAGTTGCTTCCGACTTTCCAGTCAGGTTTCCATCCTGGATTCAGTTGTGCAAGGACGCTTTCTTCAATAATCGATGAGATATGCAAAGCCATAGACGATAACAAAATAACTGTGTTGGTCTTACTGCAGTCTTCTAAGGCCTTTGATACTGTTAACCATGAACTATTACTGTCTATACTTCATTACATTGGCCTTAGCAACGAAGCAGTTACTTTTTTTAAACTTTATCTAATGAACAGGTTACAAAAAGTTATATACAAAGACAATACATCGACAGCTCTAGAGCTTACAACAGGAATCCCTCAGAGTAGTATTCTGGGCCCAGTATTATTTTCAATATATATTAGTCTTTTGTTTAACAATTTAGAATTTTGCAAATGTTATTTGTACCCTGATGATTCACAACTTCTACATCATTTTAAACTAAATAATTTAAATGAGCCGGTTGCGGAAATTAATACAGACTTGAATCACATTTTCAACACTTCGTCAGATCATTGTCTAGCAATTAATCCTAATAAATCCTGCGCACTCGTATTTGGTAGAAATAAAGCACATAATTCAATTCTAAATCAAATCAATTTATATATTCATGATGTACCACTTGTAATCACTGATTGTGCTAGAAACTTGGGTCTAGATATTGATGTCAACGTCAGATTCAAAAATCATATTAGCAAATTAGTTCAAAGATCTTTTGGTAAATTAAAAATGCTTTATAATAGCAAAGACTTTTTAAATACTAATGCTAGGTTAATGTTATGTATTTCTTTGATACTTTCAAATACTTTTCAAAATTTTAAATCTTGTAGTATTTTGTCATTCAAGCGTCAGATGTTGCGATACTTTTCGAAAATTTATTAATATTTCATGTGAAGGAGATGTGCTGCTTTAAGCTGTAAGCTAAGGACAATATTAAATTTTTTGTCGGTTATGTATTTTTATAAACCTTGTGGTTAAACATGCATTATATTGCTTTTTATTTTTTTTTACATACTATTACATTACATATACATATACACATATATATATATATACATTTGGTTACCTTTACCAAGCCCGGTATGTTTCGCAGGCACTCAGAAGCCCGCGCTTTCCTCTATAGCTACAGCTGTATATTTCATGTTATTATGGTTGATAATTGCGTATAAGTGGTGGGACCATGAGAGGGGTAAAGTATTTTGACATACAATTCAATATGTATCATACAAGTCTTAGGAAGCCACACTCGTCTTTCGTAGTATACGAAGCCCATTTGTATATTTGTACATGCAGCGCCGATAATACGAATCCCAACACTGTTGCCTAATTGTTCGCAAGTGAGTCATTTTTAAGGTGCAGTTTTCTGGAGTTTGAAAAGATTATATTATTTAAAGTAGGTCAGCTATAAAATTATTGTAATTTCGATATGCCGGTGTGTTTGCATCCCGAGTGTCCACTTTGAATACATGCCACAGCAATTTCAACGCATTTTTGTTTTTCATTGTAAATGCCTGTTTTCCCATTATTATTATTTATATTTATCCCAATATTTTAAATTAAAAATTAATGAATTCACACTCCTGCTTAATTATTTTTCATCGCAACTCTTCAAATGTTTTCACGAGTCGTTGGTTGATTTAAGTCCAGAATCTCATATTCTTTTCCTAAGCGTCGAATAAATATCGTTAGTTATAGAAACCGCTGCTCGATACTCAGCTCTAGCGGTAGATGTTGGGCCCTTTCAGATATTCAAAGTTCGGTTAAACATTTTTCCATAGCTTATCACGGGCTTCGTAGTGAATCTGCTCAGATAATTTACCGCAAATATTTTTTTCTACGACCCTTTATGAAAAGACATTTTTTTGTCACCGAATAGTTCCTAGGGAGGAAAAATTTGATAACGTTAACTTTGGTCAATAGAGACGAAAGTTACATACTAATTTTTCAACCCCGTCTAGTTGCCTGCCGTCAGTGAGTCGCGTCATTATTAAATGTTAATTTGTGTTGTTCTTCATAGCTTTATCATGATTTCTGATTCCGAAAGTGATTTAGATCTTAGAATGTTTCTTAAATTGGCTTACGGTTGGAACCGCGTCACTCAGATTTCTTCTACTGCCGACGTTTCGTTCTTCATTGCAGAAGAACTTCCCCAGGGCTGCTGCTAATGGTACCGCTGCTGCTGCTTCTCGTTCGTCGTTGAGACTGCAGCAGCAGCCCTGAGGAAGTGCTTCTGCAATGAAGAACGAAATGTCGGCAGTAGAAGAAATCCGAATGACGCTATTCCAACCGGAAACCAATTCAAGAAAGTACTAAATTATTATTATTAAATCTACATATATGAGCGAGGCTTCATTCCGGAACACGTGGACTTCTCTCGCATGAATCTGATGTTGCATTCTCCGTAATCCCTTTTTCGACGAGGCACTTTTGTACAGAGGCAATTTACTAGAAACTCCACCTGAAGAAATTGCCGGTTTGATGCAGCAGAGACGAGGACTTGGCTAATTTCACAGCCGGCCGGACAGTCTCGTTTAAAAGATGCTCTAACGTCGGTCAGATATGCACAATCTTGATTGTAGACATTCTCCACGCGTTGATAATGCCCAATCCTTCGATGGGGATTTCGACCGGTTTGTGTGGCAGGAAAATAATCCATAAGACGATAGCCCGGTGGGCAGGAATCCCCTAATAATCGACCTGCCATTTGCATGCCAGCAGCATCAACACCCTCCGTGCAGGGAAGGTAATCAATGCCATGAACTTGCACCTTGCACTTGCACATCAAAATCAAAAGCGTAATGATATAAATCATTTTCGGTTATGTATGGGTAGGTAAGACACAGAACTATAAAACTGAACTGGACTGTATGAATGTTACCATTAAATTGCCAATTCGGATAAAATGGTATATAGTTAATCATAAGTCACGTGCCGTTACGTAATTTATTCCAGACTGAAAATAAATATTTAACTTTCCTTCGGCAATGATAGTACAACTAAAGAGGAAAATTATACTAGTGACTTCCAGAGGTTTGGCATCCTCGCAAGAAGTGGCAACGACGTATCAGCTTGTTTTGTATGCTGTATATACAACCCCACAAAAGTTAACAATCTTGTCCCCTCTTTTGACATTCGGATTTAGGAAGCATCCCTAATTACGAATGTCATGAATTTATATGAATATACAAACGGAAACACTCGGAAGCTAGGTAGCCTTTTCTATGTGCTGGAAGTGATTTCTTACCACCTATATACAGGGTGTTACTAAACTTATGTCATTAATTAAAACCACAAACTGCACTCAAGGAAAGATACAAAATTGGTTACATAACCATGGGGAAGAAAACCATATAAATCTCGATAAAAATATTTTTTAATTTTGAACAAAATTGTTTGAGAAGCGCTGGTTGGGATTTAAATGTCCCTGCTGGGCTTGCTTGATAGTCTTATCTGCCATTCACGAATGAATAATGTCTGATCTTCGCAAGAAAGAACGCTTGTGCGTCAACTGTTGTCCATCCAATGGACCGTCTTTGTCAAAACAATTTTCGGCAAAAGTTCCTTTTGAAGCACGCTTCAATCAACAAAAAAATTGAGTACCTATAGGTTTTTTTTCTGATTACGATGGTGTTTTATTTTGATAAAAAATTAAAAAAAAATTTATTAAAACGGTTTTGTTTAAATTCGATGTTTACCAATCTTAATTATTCTAATTAATTTAAAGTAAGAAAGGCACACTAATAAGAGCTTTTAAGGGTATATTAAGAAAGTAATTAATCTGCGGTTAGATCAAACATATTTTTGAAATATATTATTAGGTACTCATCAATTACTACATCCCGACCAAACGTGAGATTGCACCGCGAGCTTATTACTGAAATCATGGATGCGCTGTTGTCATATTGACGGGGCTCGTATTATACTAAAAAAGTATTTGGGCGGGTAATATCGGTAAAACCTCTACAGTGTATATACGGATATACAGATCGCGACGGAGCGCCCTCTACCTGGAATTTTTTTGAACTAAACGTGTATATTTCCGATATATACCGACTTTACCCGCCAAATCAAAAAGTCACAGGAAGCGCTCTCTAACGTATAGGAATTAAAATAACACTTTTATACACCTGAAAATTACGAAGCCCAAAATCGGGCTTCGTAAGTAGGTATCGGGCTTCGTATACTGTGGCAGATATACCATTTTGGGCTTGATAATGCCGGATAATACATATATATATATATATATATTGTTAATCCGTAGGCTTCCGCGGGTGTTGAATGCTGTAGTATTCTTCCGGGTAGTCCTCCGCGTTGAGTTCTCTAAAGAACTATTTGTCTTCTGACAACGTTTCGGCAAGGTCCGAAACGTTGTCAGAAGACAAATAGTTCTTTAGAGAACTCAACGCGGAGGACTACCCGGAAGAATACTACAGCATATATATATATATATATATATATATATATATATATATATATATCTATATATATATATTTCACTTTCATTCGTTGAATACTTAGATAATTTAGATGAATTTATTTTATTTTTTTGTTAGCCATTTTCATACAGTATATTGTAAATTTACATTGCTAAGGTTTTGGAGGCAGAACAGCGTATCCTTGGAGGAGCTGATCCAAAACCTTTTGGACATTTGTATGGTGCCAATAAACGTATATTATTATTATTATTATTATTATTATATATTCTTGCTTATACGGGCGCTTATACTCGAAGCTCGAATATGCAGACGTGCATTTGAATATATGTTTCTTATCACCGGCACTTTTCAAAATTAGGGCTATCATCTATCTCACAGCTCCATTGTAAAGAGACCCTAAGTGTGTCGATTACAGTATCGCTTAAGAATCTAGATTCTCATCATTATTATTTTTGTGCAATACAGTACACTTTATTTAAAAAAAGATAGTTCAGTAAATTAGAAATCAGGTCGACGTATGATTAATCTGAATTAGAAGTCATGTTGAAGTATGATTCATTGGAAAATACCAAATTAAACACCGCGGTTCAGAAATGTCTCCTGATATTTTCGGAATGAATACAACATGAAAAAATAAGATCAAAAAGGATGGTGGATCTGACAAATACGTTGATAATGCGCAGTTAGATGTCTTATATCTGTTTTTAAAATATTACTTTGATAAGAAGATATTGCCAAGAAACAATAGTTTTCACGACTTTTGCAGGGCTTATAACTCTCTTATTATTCATTTTTGGGAGTATATAAATTATATGAATTATATAGGAAGGTCACCTTATTTTTTGATGTCTATTCATCCCGAAAACATCGGGAGACCTTTCTAAATCAATAAAAAAAAGAACAATCTCGCATTGCATTGCCTTGCAGAACGTGAATCAACGATGACTCATTGGAAAGCTCTGTGTGTTACACGGATGCAGCTCCTAGTGCAAATCAATTCTTTGAATATGGTGAAAATCCAGGGACTCCTACTTCACCCTAAAACTCGTAACAAATAGGACAAGAGAAGAAGGTTCGCGGAAGAGTTCTGAAAGTTCCGAGTATGACTTAACCTGTGTAAAACGCATCTTAAAAATTCCTCGTCGTAAAGTTTTCAAAATTCAAAATTTATTCCATTAGTAAATTATCCTGATTTAATTTAACTAAAGTGTAACTGAGAAGCATCCACAACCGGCGAGAGTGAGTTTGAATAAAGTATCATTGTTAACAAAAATTTAATTTATGTAGATCTGCTCTTTATGCTAATTGTTAAAATTTAATTAATTAATTCATTAATTAAGTTTAATTGGCGTATACTTTATCGTCACATTCTTTGTTATTGCAATTTCTGTCATAGTTAAAGGATTATCAAAAAAATTGGGACAAAAAGGGGTTGAAAGGTGGGTTTCAACTCCCATGAGCACGTCCTACAGCGACTTCTGGAACAAGTACACACATTATATGATCATCAATTTCTAGTCAATTTCTACTATGTCTTCCTTTCTTGTTTCTTTTTTCTTTAGAGTCTGACGTACATATTCTTCTCATTTTACGTTTGTGTCCTAGCTATTTGAACTGACTTTTTTAATATGTGTTTCTTCTCCTAGTGTTTTTTCTAATTGTCTTTTCGAATCCTGTCTCTTTGCCTGTTTCCTTTTTTCACTTGGTGCCCACGACTCGCAACTATATTTTACTACTACTTTCATCATACCAACTTTTTTCTTTTGGTATATCTTTATGGTTTATGGTTTTTAGTTTAGTTGAATAACCTACCATTTTTATTTGTTCTTTCGATAGTTTTTGTATCTGCGGGTAGTTTTCGATTTGCTGCATACATTCTATATTTATGTTGTATTCTTTGTTCTTCACTGATCATTTTCGAGTTTTTATGGCATTAACCTAACCCAGCGACAGCTCTGTGTAACATATTTGTGTAGGCGGCCGATGTGCGCCGTGTATTATTTGTATTCTGTTCATGTGTGTTAGACAAAGCAAGCGCTCTGACAGTATGTCTGCCGCCCACCCAAATATGTTATGCACAAGCCTTTGCTGCCCTAACCTCACATTTCGGTATGCGTTGCACTTTCCACTCGATGTTGATGTTCCTTAATTCTCAGATCATACCGTGGTGGTGGTGCTGAGTACGCGCAGTAACGTTGAGGACACGTAGTAACAGCGTTGATGTCCTTCAGGGTGTGATGTAGTTGTCTTTTGGAGACAATGTTGAGCACGTGTTAACGTCCCTCGTTGTAGATGACACATTTTTGACGCTGTTGAGAACATGTGTTGATATTGCTCGTGCTGGCAGTGTAGATAACACATTGTGCTGCTTTGAGGGCAAATGGTGTTGACGTCATTGAGGTCACGTGATGCCGTTCCCCGGTTGTGGTGGTGTTGATGTAGTTGACTCTTCGTCGCAATGTGGAAGACACGTGTTGACGTTCCTTGTTGTAAATAACACATTTTGACGCAGTTCAGGTCACGTGTTGACGTTGCTCGTTATGGCAGTGTAGATAACAGGTGGTGCTGCGTTGAGGACATAAGGTGTTAACGTCATTGAGCAGACGTGATAACGTTCCTCAGTTCTGTTGGTGTTGATGTGTTGTTTCGTTAACCCCTCAGATTGTGATGATTTTTTCAGGTACGTTTTTCATGATTTATGTGTTATTATATGTATAATGTTTTATTTGTTATAGCGTTGTGGTGTTGATGATGGAATGATTATTCCAGATCGAATGTTGATATAATTAACCACTATTGATGTCATTCCTTCTTCAGGAAAATCGAATGTAAATATCTTTTTTTAATTCATTTTTCTTATATGCCTTTTTTTGTTTTAGGGGTGGTCAGTTATCACCGAAATATGTTAGAAAAAGTGTGTCATATCGGTATATACTGGCATGGAGTAAAATAATCCAAATGTTTATTTTGAATATCATCTTTTAGTTTTTTTTTTAAGTTACCCAACTTGATCTACGTATTGTTTTTTTTTTAACTTTTTTTCAATATTCTATCTCTCATGATTTTATAAAAAGTTGAATTATAATATAGATTTTTTTTTAATTTCTGAAGAAAAACGGAAAAGGTAAAAGAAAGAAATATTAAAAACAAAACATGAACGTTTTACTTTTTGCGTTTTCTTGTACTGCGTTCTAGAAAGAGATAGTCGATGGGATATTTTCGTACGTAATCATTAGTTAAATATAGTTATAGATATACGCGAAATTATACCACCGAGAACTGCTTCTTTATGGTTATGTATGTGCAATAAATCACCAATACTAAATGTCGAATTACTGTTGCAGCTTATACGTAAGTAATTATAGACGTAAATCATTCATTGGAATGTTGAATGAGTACATCAATACGGATGAGATAGATGCTACGTTACGTCCAACCATAAGATCAAACATTTAAGCAGCTAATACATCAGGTCAATGCAAATTGCGGAATAAATTAGAACAATTTACCTCTCCTATTTTTATAGCTATTGCTCCGTATACTCGTGGATAGCGAATTGGTCAAAACCTAATTTCATAAAACTTTTAATTGTCAGCGGTGAAGGGCAGGTTTTGCAAGTAAAACGACGAGGTAGCACTTATAGCTGAACTGCTCGTTCCTCTTGTGGTATATCCCCCTTTGCCTGGCGTTCGAGCAAAAGAAAGATGGCGGCACCGGCGGTGATAAATGGTTTTCAGCGCGCACAAAAGAGTACAGGAGCTACTGATTCAGGTGTCTGCAAAGAGTTAGAGGTTATTGTCGCCGGTGGAAACTAGAAGAATAGTTTTTCGTTTGTCTTTCCGAAGCTCTTCGCTGGTGAAAAGTGAAGCCGGTGAAGTATTAAAGGGTCAGTTAACCTCTTAAAGGATATTGTGATGGAATGGTGTCTACTGCGGTCAGATAAAATATGGTCTAGTCTGAGACACTTACCCTCAAGTGTAATGTAATTGATTACTGTAGAGTGGAAACTAGCTTCACGCAATTTAAGGAAATTAAGGAGACTATTGGTCAATTCATCCGTAAATAGATTTTTGGAATATCCACAATTTCTTCTTGGTTTAAAAGTTTTTAAAGAACACATTTAATTCGCAAGATGATGAATCTAGTTTTTCCTTCTTTATTTGATATGTACAGTGATTGCTGAAGTCATGAAGAAATCTCTACTCTTTTATTAAAAGATATGCAATGATAAAAGTTCTGATGGTATTTCACTCCAGAAAAGTAGCTTTAAATTTGCGTGAAGTTTAACGTACAAAATAAAAAAAATAATGACTATAAAATGGAGCTGAAATTTAGAGCTTCTAACTGTAATGAGTTTTAAAACATAATTTATTGTTTAACCTTAAGCAAAATTCAATTACACCGACTCCAGTGATACCAATTAAGGAACGGGAAAATTTAATTTACAGTAGAAAACCCTCAGGGTGCGGCCATGACGGACGAAGTTAAATGTTTTCTTAGCGTAATTCGATCAAATTCGCAACAAAATTAGAAATTTTGTTGATCCAGTTAGACCGCTCTTAAAAACTGCACCAGGAAAGAAAAGCACGGCTTGAAATACCAACATCAATTAAGCTCGCAATGAACGAAATTGATTCAACGGTGAGTACCTAACAAATAACAGGATGCGAATTTATGGTCGTTGGCGGGAATGAATATCCTGATTTAACGAGGGCGTTAATGGACTATCGGTAATTAACTTATATGTTCCAGTAGGTGTTAAATCGGATTTATAACGAATTGGTTGGTTATGCTTAAGTCAGAATCACAGGAATAGGATTAGTTTAGATAATGTAATTCGGCTAATTACCGCTAGAACTAAGTTCACAGGAATATTATATCCGTAAAATTATGCCATCAAATGCAATATAATATTAATTCTAATATGAAACCAACTAATTAAATTTGATGCACAGTTACAGAATCATAAAGCAGGACAAGTCTTCTAAGGACTTTTTGCGTTATTTCGATAGTGTCAAGCAGTGGCGCAGCGAGGGGGGTTTTGGTGGTTAACCCACCCCGAAGGATTACCTATTCATAATAATAATAATAATCTTTATTGGTCACAAATTCATAATGTAATAAAAAACAAAATAAATCATCATCATTTGATAAATGGTGACCAAAGGATTCCGAATCAGCAATTTCCAAAGAAATATGCTTCTCTGCCTTCGGAACTCTTGGTTAAATGAAAGAAAAATTGTTAGTTCAGGCGGTTTTAAATATAATCTGTAAGTAAGCAAAAATACCCTTCTAATATCAAAACTAAAAATAATATAAATCTCCAGCTGCCCGGAAAAATAACGATGGCAAGTGTACTAAATTGTCAGTGAGGACAATTTGGTCGCTGATTACCTGACAAAAATGCTTTCATATGTCATTTAAATGAGAGAATCGTTAAAGATTTCAGTGTTTCTGGTGTGTTGTTGTAATATTGAACGATATTATATGAAAAAGACCTGTGAAACAGGGAAGTGCAATGAGCTGGCGGTGTTAGGAGACCCTTGCTTCTAACATTGACATTGTGGACGTATGTTCTGTAAGTTTGTCTGCTAAACAGGTAACCAGGCGTTTTTGTGAAAATAATTTTCGGAAAAAATACAGCGCAATGCAGTGCACGTCTCTGGTTCATGTTTAACCATTTTTCTCTCTGAAATACATGAGAGATGTGATCTCTCTATCGCAGCCCACATGTGAAACGAAGACATGCATTTTGCACGCGCTGAATTCTTCGGACATCCGTATTGTCTAAACATGGGCCGTAGACGACATCACAGTAGTGTTACACAATTTATCCCGCATTTTTTTATTAAGTATTTCCTTGTTACCGTAGAGTATTTTTAGTTTGCCAAATGCTTTCTGCACAAGTTTGCTTATATGATTTTTAAAACGAAGTTTTACATCAATGAGAAGACCCAAATTTCTAGCACAATCTGTAACTGGCAAAAGTTGATCATAAATATGAATCTTGATAAAATTTAAAGCAGCCATCCTGGATTTATTCCTCCCAAAAATTAATGCACACGATTTATTTGGATTAATAGATAAACCATGATCAGAAGCGGAAATGGATAAGTTATTCAAATCTTGATTAATCTGACTCACACCAGCAACGATATCTTTACGATCAAAGGAATAATATAGCTGTGTACCGTCAGCATACAAATGACATTTACAGTAATTTATTTGATTAAAAACAAAGCTTGTATAAATACAGTACAGTAAGGGACCTAGAATGCTTCCTTGTGCAACTCCTGATTTGAGCTCGAGAGCCTCAGATACATAACCCTTTAGAATAACTTTTTGGCTTCTATTGCATAAGTAGTTTGTAAAAAAGAGTATAGAATCAGCGCTGAAGCCAATGTAATGCAATACAAAAAGTAAGAGATTTTGATTTATGGTATCAAACGCTCTCGAACAATCAAGCAGTACTAGCACAGTAACTTTATCATTATCGATAGCAGTAAGGATTTCATCCATAATCAGTGTTAATGCAGTAGCACAGCTATAACCACTCCTGAAACCTGACTGAAAAGTGGGTAAAATATTAAATGTGAGCGAATCTGACCTTCACTATACTTCTTTACCAGCTTTGATAAAACTGGCAGTAGACTGATCGGTCTCAGGTTTTTAAAATCATTAGGTTTACTCGTTTTCGGGAGAGGCAAAACCAGGGCGTCCTTCCAACTTTCCGGAAATTCCCCGTGCAACAGACAAAAATTAATAATGTAAGTAATTTGTACAATCAACTGTGGACAACAAAGATTTAACATTCGAAGGCTAATGCTGTCTGAGCCACTCGACTTGCTCTTCATATGCCATAAATGATTAAGCACTTCATCCTCAGTAACAGCACGAAATGAAAATAGCTTCTCAGAATCAACTATTTCTTCTTCGATTCTATTGTGTATGTAATACGTAATTAAATCTGCCCTCGGATTTAGAATTGACACATTTAGAAAGTGAAAATTAATTTCGTTTACATTACTTAAATGAGCTGGTATGTCAATTTTATTATTTTTCCTGAAAATGCATAAGTATTCAAGGTTTTTCCAAAATGTACTGGGCGAATTGTTACGGTGACTAAATTCAATAGAGGCTTTTTTTCTCTCTTCGAATGGCGGATGTCATAAAATTTCGTAACAGTTTATGATAATCGAAATGATGTTTTGCACCAGTACGTTTAGCTTTCTTGAGTTGCACATCTCGAAGCGATATTAAAAGCCTGATATTGTCCGTGAGCCACGCTGCAGGAGATTTGCGGAACGTGCTTGTTTTGAAGGAAGCATGAGTATCAAAAATAATTGTAATATTATAATTAAAATAGCCTGTTATATCATGGAAAAGAGCGCAAGTCAAGTTATTCAGTTCAAAATTTTTGAAATTTCTGTAGGTCCGTGTGATGACATTTAGAAGTAAAAATAAGTTTGAAGTAAGCGTAAATCAAAAAGTGGTCAGAAAATTCGTCCAATCGCATACGCCGGAAGTTATATTATTTTCGTTAATAGTCGTTATTAATAAATCAATTAAAGTAGAATTAGAATTGTTAATTCGAGTAGGTTCTTTAATGACCTGGGTTAAACCTAAAGAGTAAATTAAATTATTTAAGTAAATAGTGAGAAAACCCCTCGACCACATTAATTCACTGAAAGCGAATACGTATTTCGGTAACGATGTTACCATCTTCAGCGCTAAACTGATATTAACTTTAAAACAACAAATAAACTAAACTAGACTAGCCGCCCTCCCCCCCTCACTTTCTTTGTACCGTATTATGCATGCAAAGCAAACCGGGATTCTTCGAAAATCTAAAGGTCGAAGAGGCAAGAAGCGGTCTGCCCGGACTTCTCAAAATTCATTAATCTATTCCTATTTCTGTGAATCTCCAAGCTTTCAGAAGAATCTAGGTTTGTTTTGTTATTAATTTGTTTGATTAATTCTATTTTATTTACCGAATGATTGTTTTCAAGCATGTGTAAGGCAACACTAGATTTATCAAAGCGTTTGTATTTTAAATGAGCCAAGTGTTCTTTGAATCTAATTTTTAAGGATCTTTTTGTTTGCCCTACATAAATTTGATCACAATTTTTACAACTAATTTTATATATACCTGATTTATCCTCCGAATCTACTTTATCTTTTGGATTTCCCAGCAACGATTTTAAGCTGTTATTGTTGGTGTAAACTATTCTTAAACCTAATTTTTTAAAAATTGTATTCAACCCTTTAGTATATTGAGGATAAAACGGCATTTTTACAATTTTCTGATAATCTACCTCACCTATTTTGTCAGATTTTAGTGTGGTTATTTTATTAATCTCTAATTTTTGTTTTTGTTTTCTAATAATGTTATAGATTACATCGGGTTGGTAACCATTGTACGTGGCGATTTTAATAATTTCTTGAAGTTCTTTACTATAATTAGCAGTTGATAAAGGGAATGTCAGCATCCTATGCACTAAGAAATTTAAGGCCGCTAATTTATATTGTTTGCAATGATTTGAATCCGCGGGAATGAATCTATTAACATTAGTAGATTTCCTATAAACGTTAAATTCTAATTTATTACTATTTCTAGTTACTAATGTGTCTAAGAAGGGTAGTTTATTGTTAGTTTCAATTTCATAGGTAAATTTGATGGTGGTGAATTTAGAGTTTAAACTTGTAAGGAATTCCTCTGTTGAACATTTACTTTGGTCAAAAACACAAAATATATCATCGACGTATCTCACCCAGATTTTAGGGAAATAATCTAAAGAGGCTTTAAGTTCCGTTTCAAATTTACCCATAAACAGATTTGCCATAAACGGTGACAAGCTATTTCCCATGGCTGCCCCTTCCAATTGTTGGTAAAACTCGTTGCTAAATTTAAAGAAATTTTGATTCATGCATAAACTAGTGAGTTTTATTAATTCATCCACTTCCTCCTTATCGAAGCTATTCTTTGATAAAAGTTCTTTCAGGTAATCTAAGGTGGTTTTTACAGGTATACTAGGAAATAACGAAGTGACATCGAAGGATACTAAAATTTCGTTTGGTTTTATTTCTAGATTTTTTAATTTTTCAATAAATTCTAATGAATTTTTAACAGAAAAATCGGGTAATTTGACTGGAAGGTTATTAAAAACAAGATAAAAATTTGAAAATCATTAAAACACTTAGAGAAAAAGATTGTTTTTATCTCAAGGCGGACAAAGACAATACTGTGGTCATTTTAGATAAAGAAGATTATTTCGACAGAGTAAATGGCATGCTCAATCAAGGTCAATACCAGAAAGTTAAAAAAGATCCTTTACCTAAAATGATTACGGAGACCAAAAAAACCATGTTAGACTGCAGTAAAGCGATTACGAACGCTTTACGTTACAAATTAACAACATCTAACCCAATAATCCCTAGATTGTATTGTTTACCAAAAATACACAAACCAGGTAACAGCATGAGACCCATTGTATCCTGTATAAATTCACCGACTTCTTTATTATCGAGGTGGTTAAGTGATAAATTTAATAACCTTCCAGTCAAATTACCCCATTTTTCTGTTAAAATTTCATTAGAATTTATTGAAAAATTAAAAAGTCTAGAAATAAAACCAAACGAAATTTTAGTATCCTTCGATGTCACTTCGTTATTTCCTAGTATACCTGTAAAAACCACCTTAGATTACCTGAAAGAACTTTTATCAAAGAATAGCTTCGATAAGGAGGAAGTGGATGAATTAATAAAACTCACTAGTTTATGCATGAATCAAAATTTCTTTAAATTTAGCAACGAGTTTTACCAACAATTGGAAGGGGCAGCCATGGGAAATAGCTTGTCACCGTTTATGGCAAATCTGTTTATGGGTAAATTTGAAACGGAACTTAAAGCCTCTTTAGATTATTTCCCTAAAATCTGGGTGAGATACATCGATGATATATTTTGTGTTTTTGACCAAAGTAAATGTTCAACAGAGGAATTCCTTACAAGTTTAAACTCTAAATTCACCACCATCAAATTTACCTATGAAATTGAAACTAACAATAAACTACCCTTCTTAGACACATTAGTAACTAGAAATAGTAATAAATTAGAATTTAACGTTTATAGGAAATCTACTAATGTTAATAGATTCATTCCCGCGGATTCAAATCATTGCAAACAATATAAATTAGCGGCCTTAAATTTCTTAGTGCATAGGATGCTGACATTCCCTTTATCACCTGCTAATTATAGTAAAGAACTTCAAGAAATTATTAAAATCGCCACGTACAATGGTTACCAACCCGATGTAATCTATAACATTATTAGAAAACAAAAACAAAAATTAGAGATTAATAAAATAACCACATTAAAATCTGACAAAATAGGTGAGGTAGATTATAAGAAAATTGTAAAAATGCCGTTTTATCCTCAATATACTAAAGGGTTGAATACAATTTTTAAAAAATTAGGTTTAAGAATAGTTTACACCAACAATAACAGCTTAAAATCGTTGCTGGGAAATCCAAAAGATAAAGTAGATTCGGAGGATAAATCAGGTATATATAAAATTAGTTGTAAAAATTGTGATCAAATTTATGTAGGGCAAACAAAAAGATCCTTAAAAATTAGATTCAAAGAACACTTGGCTCATTTAAAATACAAACGCTTTGATAAATTTAGTGTTGCCTTACACATGCTTGAAAACAATCATTCGGTAAATAAAATAGAATTAATCAAACAAATTAATAACAAAACAAACCTAGATTCTTCTGAAAGCTTGGAGATTCACAGAAATAGGAATAGATTAATGAATTTTGAGAAGTCCGGGCAGACCGCTTCTTGCCTCTTCGACCTTTAGATTTTCGAAGAATCCCGGTTTGCTTTGCATGCATAATACGGTACAAAGAAAGTGAGGGGGGAGGGCGGCTAGTCTAGTTTAGTTTATTTGTTGTTTTAAAGTTAATATCAGTTTAGCGCTGAAGATGGTAACATCGTTACCGAAATACGTATTCGCTTTCAGTGAATTAATGTGGTCGAGGGGTTTTCTCACTATTTATTTGGATTACAGCCACAGGTTTTGTGTTGCTTTGTGATTAAGTTATTTAAGTGTTGAGTTGAAGTATTAGTATCGTATAAAAGATTTATGAACAGATAAAATAGCGACAGCTAACGATGGCTTTTTGACCTGACATTGCAGTAGGATAGACAGATTGAAGCGGGATTTGCTCCTAATAAGTCCCTCATGCAAGGCGGCCATGCTTGCTGTCAAAGCATAATGAAAATTTTTCTAAATGATTTATATTGAAATCGCCGATGCAAATAATATCATCAAAAGAAACGATGTAATTACTCAAGACATCTTCAATAATAACGTTCAGGGAATTAACAACGTTTGTGTTAGGTGGTTTATAAATGACGCCAATTATTAAGTTAAAGTTCGAAATATTTAATTTACTAAGTAATAGCCTTTGATAGAGATTAATGAATCTTCAACTTCTGGTGTTAATCAAGTTTCAGATATATCAATCACATCATAATTGTGTTCTAATAAGTAATGTTTCAGCAAACCAAAATTCCTCACTAACGATCTGGTATTAATGTGTGCCACTTAAAACATTATTTATAGTTATGAAAAGAACTAAAATTAATGTGAAAAATTGAGATATTCAAATGTTCAAAAACCATCCAGGCAACGTTAAAGACAATTTAACTTAATATATTTTTTATGCAATTGAATTGAAGTTTGGTCGTTTTCATTTTTTTACATAATCCATTGTGGAAAACATTCCATATATTCATAAGAATAGAAAACTTCCGCAATTATATGATTTGATTGTAATTGTTTAAATATCACTTCAAAAAATCAATTATAAAAGGAATCGGTTGTTCGCCTGTCTGAAAACTAAATAAAAATCTAAATTTGTGTACTGAGAGAATTGTTTAATACATGTAGGTATAAAAGCATGGCCGCCTTGCATGGGGGACTTATTAGGAGCAAATCCCGCTTCAATTTGTCTATCCTACTGCAATGTCAGGTCAAAAAGCGATCGTAAGATGTCGCTATTTTATCTGTTTAATTTTTTATTGGATTCTAATTATTATACAAGGAATATCGACCGTTGGGAATCGAAATAATAATTCATAAATTATCTGATATTCGGTCACAATTAGCAAATTTTAAAAACCTTTTTTCAATGCTAAGCTTTCGCTAAACTTTATTAGCTTCATCAGAGCGTTCTGTTCCGTTAAACAAAAAAAAATTAAGGTTAAGTAATGTTTGTAACTTACGAAATAGTTTTTTCAACAGTTAAGTTAACACATCATAAAAGTTGCATAACAACAGTAGTCTCACATCACAGCAATAGTTAATTTTAAACAAACTTAATGATTTTAAAACAATTATTGCTGTGATGTGAGACTACTGTTGTTATGCAACTTTTATTAGGTGTTAATTTAACTGTTGAAAAAACTATTTCGTAAGTTACAAATATTACTTAACCTTAAAATTTTTATTGTTTAAATTATTCATTGTTACAGAACGCTCTGATGAAGCTAATCTTTTCTAATTCGCAAAATCAAATTCATCAGTCAAATTTTCGTTACTACCTCCCACAGCTTCAGCTGCACATCTGTACCTAGTATACTACTAAGAACAAACTTGGTTAAGCCGAGAATTAAATCCACATCAGTGGGGATGGTTAATGAAAAATAATATTTTAAAACCTGTAGCGAAGTTATTACCGCCTGTGCCGGATGTACTGCTGAACAGAACTTTTTGCAATCGTTCGAAAAGTTGTGGCGCTAATTGTATGTGGTCATTGTCGTGGTAAATCATGCCGCAGTTCCACTCCCGAAGCTAATTCTTCTAACAGTTCTAATAATAATAATAATAATAATACACAAATGGGTGACGATGAATGAAATAAGTTCTTTAGTTTACTTACTATCAAGTACATCCGAGAAAATTGATGCGCCGAAAAAAGAAAAGGAAGAAGAGGGAGAAGTACCAGAGGAAGACAGCGACGAAGAAGGATGATAATTTGAAGTAGGGATTGTTCGTACCTAAAAAAAGGTATATAACAAAAGACGCCTCGCATTCTGCCTCGAAGATAGTGTGAAAATGAATGTATTTTAAGTTGTTTCCGTATTCTTGACCTTATATCAGGAAAATGGTTCATCACATGTAAAAATGTATAAGAACTTTTTTGTAGGGAATTGTCTAGTCTATAATTCTTATAATAACCAAAATTGTTGTCAAACTAAGAGGAAGCGACCTTGAATAACACGTAAAGCCGGCATGGCATCGATGGGGACTTATTTATAAGGGCTACATAAAGGTGTATACAAAAATTCAGCTAGGTTGGATTTTTTCGGAAACCAAATCCTTATTTTACTGTATTATAGTGATTATAAATTCTGAATAAAATGCATTCATTCATAAGGTAGCGTCAAACACTTAAACAAAGTTTCCCTTTTTTGATGGTTTCACAGGATTTAATTAAGAATGCACTTTTGAAGAATAAAAGATACACATAAAGTTACATAACACAATTGGAGTACAATTATGGTGTAAAGAGCAGCTCTTTTTGATAGTTTTACGGGATTTAACTATTAATGCAGTTTTGAAGAAACTGTCTTTCAGAGAGTGTACAAGTGTGCTACAAATGGGATCTGTTTTTATTATCGATTTTTATAAAAAATTATTAGTGCAGAACGGTTCTACATTCCTAAAAGCCAAGTTGGGAAATGTTACATGAAATTTATGTCGAACAGTATACAGCGTGGACTCCGAGAAATGAAGACCGTTTAAGAGAAAGGGCCCTTATTTTCAAGATACAAGAAAATATCAGAAGAATATTCGCTGAGAATTATACATATGATAAATATGAAATTATAGCTTCCTAAATAAATACAAAATACACAATTTATTATGAATCACTTATGATATGCACACTACATAAATACTGGTGTGATGAAAGTGTCCGCCAAAATAATACGAAAAGGAAAATACGAATTTCGTTCTTATTTCTCAATTATTTCATTTGTTTCTGACTGATTATTTCAATACATTCCGAAATTTTATACTTTTTATAGCACTCATCAGTCATTGAAATAAGTGAAATAATTGAGAAATAAGAACTAATTTCGTATTTTCCTGTTCTTAATATTTTAGCAAACACTTTAATCCCACCAGTACTTCCTAATGTAGTGTGTATATTATATTGTGCATCAGAACTTAGAATTAAAGAGAATGACCCCCACCTCCTTAGACATTGATGTATTAGTTCCCATACTAAATCTAGGTGAAAGATATGGAGTTTAATGACCATAAACACCAATTATGGTACACTTCAGGAAACAGAAAACGGGAGAGTAACCTTTTGTTAGTTTAAATCTTACTTCTAAATTTCGACAACTATAGTAATTTATGAACTCTCACATTAAATAAAATGATTAATCATTCCATTTATAATTAAAAATTACAAAGTACGAATACTTCATACAAATACGTCATACTAATGTAATAATAATAATTATAATGAACAGATAAAATAGCGACATCTTACGATCGCTTTTTGACCTGACATTGCAGTAGGATAGACAAATTGAAGCGGGATTTGCTCCTAATAAGTCCCCCATGCAAGGCGGCCATGCTTGCTGTCAAAGCATAATGAAAGTTTTTAGAAAAATTTTGTGCAAATCGTTTTTGATTGCAGTGAAAACCTTGAGCAGGCTCTGTACAGCTGTTTCAGCCCTGCTTGGGGCTTCGTCAGCAGTTCGGCGTTTTATCTAAAAAAATAACGATTTGCAACAAAAAATTAAAAAAAAATAACATAAACTAAGTTCCTAAATTCTTTTTAGCAAATTCCTCTTAACTACCAAAAACTTTTCTTTTTGTTTTACAATTTTTATTTTATGTTGCGTTTAAACTGCTGCAAACCTGTTCATCATTTTTTAAAATTTTGTTTGTAAGGACCATTTTTCATCAACGTACTACTGGTTTTTGATCTTCTTTAGCTCTGCTGATTTCTGTAAAAGTCTCTTGTTCAATATGTATATAAATTGAATATAAAAGCAGCTTTCATTCGCAGGGTGATGCTGTAAAATATGCATTTTTAGTAGAACTTTGCTCTGTAAGAATAATTAATTACATTAAGGGCCGATATTTACATCTTTCATTAACTTTAATCGTTGATATATTCCCACGGTTACAATTAGAGAAACAATTGTTTCTACAGTTCAACGGTTAATGTTAATCAGAAATGGAACAACCGGGCCTAAGTTCTATTAATTAACCGTACTCTGGAAAGAAACAAGTAGAAATTAAAGTTCTGTAAATAGAAAAAAATATTTTAGAAACATTTTCCAAATTAATGACTAATAGATGACGCTTCTTTTAATAATTATTCGTTTGGTTAACACTATATGACCTAAGAATGTCATTTGTCAAGCATTGATATTTTTTTAGTTTGATGAAAAAGGATTTTTTTATTTTGAATTTTTCTGCGGCAAATTTTCTTCGATTTAGGAAATTTAGTTATTCCAAAGTGTTCTCTGCACACTTGTTTTACCAGAGCAATACCGTTTAGCAATCATTTTTCTTCTTTCTTCTACATTTTTGTTGCCTTTTCGATGAAAATGTTCTTCAATTCTTAAAAATTGAGCCAGTACATTTCATTTGACGGATATTACTTCGAGAAGTTTGAATATTACTTCGAGAAGTCTTTTTTTTTAAATATTAGGTAATTTCCACTATTTTTAGTATTTGCATATTTAAATTTATGCAACACGAACTTTGCAAGATTAAATCTCATATACTATTTAAAATTTCGCTAATTACTCTAAAATATTCGTATCGTGTCAGCAAATTATTATAAAGTTGCCGTTACTATAATTTGCACGGAATCTCGGTTTATACACACAGTGCCACATCATCATGAAATTATGGTAGTGTGAGCAATCTGTTTCGACTTTTTTACTATAATGTGTGTTCATTCGAAAAGCCCTCGTTATTTTTCCCCTGACGATACGAATGCTGTAAGGTAAATGTACAGAATGTCGAGTGCACGTAAAGATATAGCTGTCGTGGGGTGCGATATGGCTGTCGTTACCATTAGAATCGCAGCTATAAAAGGCTTAATGGGTCGACCAGAAAGGGCTTTTATTCGGATTTTAAAACTCTCACTGCAAATTATTCGTATCAGCTTTTTTATATGGGTGATACGGCTTGGGGAAGTAGGAAAATGTAAAAACAAATTAAGGAAACGGAAGTACGTATAGGATAAGTTATCTTTTCACATTTGTTATCCGTTACCGCTTAATAAAGGGTAAAAGCAGAGTTCTACGGCGAAAAGAAAATAGTATTAAATAAATAGGAATGTATAAAACTAATTTATTTCTACATTCAATTTAAAAAGCTAGATGTACAACAAAAAGCGGTGGCGCTGAATTCAAGTCGCTTATTGGCGTTCAGTCTATAGACGGATTCACAGGATAAGCCGAGGACGTGAAAAATCTCATCCGTTACTCCTGGCGCGGTCACACCTCAGTGCTGAGTTCCCGAAAGCAGTGATTAATGACCACTTTTTACCTTCTAAATTCATTCTTCAATGCTAGAGATCGCTTTCTTTGCTTTAGTCGCGAATTAGCTGACAATGGTTAATTATCTCGGGATTATCAATACGTGGGCTGCTGGAAAATTTTCTGGAATCTAGTAGGTCTAGAATTGTTAGCATTTATCAACTGTCATATTTGAAAAATTTGACGTTTTTCGCCTATAATTCTATTGACAGTTCCTTTCCAAGTGAACTAATTTTGTTTGTACAGCATTTGAGAAAAACTAATTTTGTGTAAACATGGAAATCTCGCGTGAAAATTTTCGTGCCATGATTTTTTACGATTTCAAATGTGGTCTAACGCCGAAACAATGCCTCGATCGGCTTCATTTGGCTTTTGGAGATGAAGCACCATCAAAGAGCAGTGTTTATAATTGGTTTGCCGAATTCCAGCGTGGATGTACCTCTCTCAGTGACGAATTTCGTGAAGGTCGATGCTGTGTGAAGATGCTGTGCGTGAAATGCCAGAGCGAGATCGACATGTGGCATACCGTGAGATTCAAGCATCCTTACGCATTGACATGAAAGCAATACACCAGATTTTGCATGATCATTTGAATGTACGAAAGCTTTGCAGTCGTTGGATCCCACACAATTTAACTGAAGCGCAAAAGCAGGGTCGTGTCAGATGGTGCGAAGAAACGCTCAAGAAATTCATTGGAGAATGCTTAAATTTAGTTTATAACATCGTTACTGGTGATGAAACGTGGATCTATTCGTACGAGCCAGAAAGTAAACAACAATCTACCGTTTGGGTATTTCAAAATCAACCAAAACCAACAAAAGTTGTCCG
The DNA here is from genome assembly GCA_036172665.1 of Prosopocoilus inquinatus. NCBI lineage: Eukaryota > Metazoa > Arthropoda > Insecta > Coleoptera > Lucanidae > Prosopocoilus > Prosopocoilus inquinatus. The sequence goes on from CM069870.1 coordinate 54,037,593, forward strand.
TTCACGCAGTGCTGTGAAGCAAATGATTGCTCGTTTCTTTGGTTTAACTGGACATGTAGCAACCGTGGCTTTAGAGGATCGAGAAACCGTGAATGCTGATTGATATACTACAATTTGTTTGCCGAAAGTCATCGATCAAATAAGAAGAAATAATCGAAATCGACGAATTATTCTCCATCATGACAACGCCAGCTTTCACTCAGCCCGTCAAACAGTTGATTTTTTGTCCAACAAAAATGTTGAATTAATGACTCATTGTCCATATTCACCTGATTTATCACCTAATGATTTCTCTTTGCTCCCAAATATCAAAAATAAAATGAGTGGTGAGCGATTTTCATCGGCTGAAGCAGCGGTTGAAACATTCCGGACCCTGGTTTCTGAGGTACCATCTTTACAGTGGAAAACGTGCCTTAGAAATTGGTTCGAGCGTATGCAAAAGTATATTGTGGCGAATACTTTGAAAAACAATGATACTGTTTACCAAATTTCATAGGCGTTTTTTTCATACCGTTTCCAGGAACTTTTCCAGCAGCCCACGTTTACATCAAGAGGACGGATGATTTGTATTTGTTTTTTTTATCAAGCCCTTTTTCTACAATTATATACATAGGTGAATAAGTGCGATGAATATATTCTGCAATGCTTCGTTTGGTGTTTATATTTTACACCTACCCCTGGAACTTACATAATAAGATATCCGCAAGCATTAACGCTATAGAAACTAATTGCATACACTAAAACTTGATGTAAGGGAGGATTACGCATATTACCATAATGCCTTGTTATGGTTATAAGCATTAGACTCATTGAATTTCTATTCAATTTCTTTATTATTTCCAGTAAAAGTTTTTATCATTTAATCCAATTTACTCCATATTGCATGGAGCTTACATTTAGAACTATTTAAAAGTTCTAGTTTTATTATTGCGAAAGCTTTCAAACTATTAACTGCGCTTCGGAAAACTAATCAGAACCTTAAATTAATTTCTAAACTTAATTAAGCTATTGAATGCTCAGGTATGCCGATTAAAACTTCGCGGGCTGATATTCTGAGTTAAATTATCACGGAATTATTGACATGAATTCACGACCAAATTCGTCTCTACAACATACAAAGCGGCGAGGGATTCGATGCTTCGGTAATATATCCTGAAAGTACAAAGAGATCCGTAGCTTCTTTAATATCGGCACGCCTAGAAGGAAAAAAGAAATTCCATCGACCCCCTCTCAATTTAATTTCTATTATTACAATAAAACGATTTGTGTATACTAAGTAAGCAGTATCTGACAGTATCCACGTGACTGGGTTCAAGGACCTATTTTACATTGTACACGCATACATTGCATAAAAAAATCCTAATGATCCCGTTCAAGTTTGGTCGATCGCCGGGTGTCGATTTCGGCCCCATTGAAATCCCTGGTACTTATTGAGAAATTAAAAGGTGAAAGTATACTAAGAAAAATAATATCTTAAAAAAAAAAAAACAAAATCTCTTGTTATTAAAATCTAGTAGTAGTATTTACAAATAGATGTAAATTACATTATAATTTTTGAAATTTAGTTGCAAGTTTGTAATATTTTTTGTCAGTCGTTTCATAAAAGTATTGTTATAAGTAAGTAAGTATGTGTAAGTTATACAGGGTAATTCAGAATAAGTGCCCGAACCGTTAGGAGCGTATTCACTAAGGTCATGCAAGTGCGAAATTTTTTCGTATAAATACACAAGTCCGAAATTCGAATGCTTTGCGTGTTATACATTTTTTTCCGCATAAACCATAAATAAAAACGTTTTACAGTTTCATTTCATGCTAAACGCTAGTGTTTCGTTCTATTCCACGCGAGATCATTGCTCTTGTGACGCAATACAGCTGTACCAGTGCCCATCAACCAATTTATATCTGAATCTTCAATGCATTTTATTTCAAAACCTATGGATATTAGATTTCATATGCATATAGATTTTCTGTTTTCTTTTTTCTGGGTACTACCTGTGATTGACCGGTCGGACACTTTTGAATCACCAATATAACAAAAGCGCGTAACGCATTAACATTGTCGCATTTTCTAACATTTTGAATTACTGTTCATAACAGTGCTTGAAATTATTGCTCTAGGTACTGTCAAAAATTGTAGAACAGGATATAAAATGAAACTAAAGTTCTGCAAAAATATGAAGAACTTTTTTCTATAAATTGTCAATGTGTTCTATAGTTGTAGTAAAAACTCCTATTTGTTTTTCTCTGTGTAGAATCAACATTTTTTAATCAGAGTTTAAGAAATTGCATGATTTGTTTGAGCCAGATAATTGCAGCAGCCTTGCAGACTAGTGAAGATAGAGTAATCATCTCTCCAATTTGAATACAGTGAAATCTCTGATAAGCGGACACGAACCGTCGCTAATTATCTGTCAGCTTGTAAGAGGTGTCCGCTTATTAGAGAGAATTTTATTAAAAGATTCTATAGAACAGTTCCACAAAATTGTCCGGTTACGAGAGGTGTCCGTAATGAGAGAGTTCACTGTACACTTGTATCTACCCGACTTTAAAATTAATCATAAGCATTTTCTTGTCCAGCGAAAATTATGTAAATAATTATAACACACTAAATTCATAAAACGCATTTAAATGTTGTATCTGTTGTAATAAAATTGTATTATTTTAATATTTCTTTAATAATGACCAGATTAAGTTAGACAGGCAGCGAAACTATAGAGAAGCAGGAAAATCGCGACTAAAATAGAGAGCATTGCTTCCGAATGAATATTCTAAAAAATGTAAGTTACATTTTACACGTTTCGTAGTTGCTTATGACAGCTCAGAGTTATTTCCAATGAAGTAAAATTTCCTTAACAACCAGAAACATAAAGTTTTTTTACGAGCTAGAGTAACTGTTTTAAATTTAAAATACACAAGGTACATCAATGATACCGATTTTTAAATAGCCCCTTAACTATTAATTATAAAAGAAAATGTCTTCTACCCAACAAAAATTGTCGCCTATAATAATAATACATACCGAGTGTCCCGCGCCATGTCCTCACCCTTCTAGAATCTTTATTTATTAATCGATTAACCTGAAGTTTGGAGACAATAAATTAAACAAAAAATGGAATTTTTCGACATACCGCTACTCGTCATAGGACTTCCGGTTTCGCCGGAAGTGATATCAACTTTCTTATTTTAAATGGAACACCCTATATATTTTTACATATTTAAAATCTACGGATCGTTACGAGTCCGAACACGTATCAACTGACAATTTTGGTTTCTATGACAACGAAAAAAATACTTTTTTATTTTTCAATCTAGAAAGCTATGAATCGCATTTTTTCGATCTAATGCGATCAAGTGTTTCGGGAAAATCACTCCTTTGATGGTATTTTGATTTTTAACATTTTTACAGTATTTGAAATTTTCATTAGATCTTAACTCATTTTTTTAGATAGAACCTCAAATTTTCTTTGAAAAACATTTAAAATAGAGCATGCCTTATTGAAATTTTACACTCCCTTTATTTCAAATGACTTTCAAAGAAAATATGATGTATTTGATATCAGCGTTTTCAGAAAAAAATGTTCTGTTGAACTAAGCTAAGAGACATATGAGTTTCTATTAAAAAAATGAGTTAAGACCTAAAGAAAATTTCAAATGCTGTAAAAGTCAAAATACCATAAAAGCAGTGATTTTCTCGAAACACTTGATCGCATTAGATCGAGAAAATGCGATTCATAGCTATCTAGATTGAAAAATAAAAAAGTTTTTTTTTCGTTGTCATGGAAACCAAAATTATCAATTGATACGTGTTCGGACTCGCAATGGTTCGTAGATTTTAAATATGTAGAAATATATAGGGTGTTCCATTTAAAATAAGAAAGTTGATATCACTTCCGGAGAAACCAGAAGTCCTATGACGAGTGGCGGTATGTCAAAAAATTCCATTTTTTGCTTGATTTATTGTCTCCAAAATTCAGGTTAATCGATTAATAAATAAAGATTCTAGAAGGGTGAGCACATGGCGCGGGACACCCGGTATATTCTATATTAATTATTTTTTTTTCTCAAATACAGCGTGTTCCAAACATACGAGCTCTGTTCAAGAAATAACCGAACTTTTCAAATTGTGTGGCAACGAAGTAAATAGCGTCTTGCGGTTGGCAACACTGTGTTCCTCGAAACCTCCCAAGTATTCTGATCTTTACGGATTGTTGATATTTGGCTTCATTCCAGCGTGATTGCTTTTTGAGTGTAAGGTGTTTCAGCGTTCTTAGCGATTTCCACAATGTGCGATTTTCGGGAACAATGATGCAATGTGAAGTTTTGCGTGAAACTGGGAAAAGCTTTTACCGAAACATTTCAACTTTTGAAACAAGCTTATGGAGACGATGCTCTAGGCCGTACGCAGTGTTGCGAATGATTTTGACGATTCAAATGTGATCATCAGTCAGCTGAAGATAACTCTCGACCAGGAAGACCTTACTTAGACTACAAGTGATGACACTCACATTTAGAAAATGTGTGGTCTGGAGCGTGAAAATCGTCGGCTGACTGCCAGAGAACTTGCAGAGGAGGTTAGGATCTCAACAGGGTCTTGCCATGACATTCTGACCAAGAAATTAGACAGGCATCAAGTTGCAGCAAAGTTTGTTCCTCGTTTGATGACTGAACTGCAGGAAAGGTGAGTGGAACTCCTTCAACAAACCAATTATGACGACACATTCATGAAGAGGGTCATAACGGATGACGAGAGTTGGGTTTACGAAACATCGAGACAAAAATTCAGTCATCACAGTGGGTTGGCAATAGAGTTGGGCATTATTCGAATAAAGTTTTATCTACAGGGTAGCCCAAGTGAACGTATTTTTTCCTTAACGCGAAAACTATTTAAAATAGGTAAAAATATTTTGTACAAAAGTTTCTTAATTTTGTTTTCTCCATCTTGTAAATTTATTTTTAAATATGAGCGACTTCCGGTTATACCGGAAGTAAGTACCTACTTCGATATTTTAAATGGAATGATCCATAATTTATTACATTTTTGAATTCCTCGTCAAATTTAAAGGTCAGTTTGTGAAACATTTGTTGTACCAAAAATGCATCGTTTTTGATCAAATCGATGCTAAAGCAAAAAGCGTAGCAGTGCTTTACGCCATCGCGCCATCTTGAATGATTCAGAAAAGAATGTAGATGTGTAAATGAGATTTTGCTATTCATTTTTACAAGAAATGTGATTTCTATGGTATCTACACGGAAGAAATATTTTTTCAAATTAATTAAAATCTACAGCCGCCATTGAGGGCTCATTATGGGCATAATTCATTTTTCTTAATGGAACGCTATATTTTAAAATAAATAAATGCCATGTTGCCCTTTCATTTTTCTATATTTTGTTGGAATTTAATGAGTTATTTAAATGTGTCACAATACATAGGCGTTTCATTAAATTTTGTTCTAGGCGATAACTTTTGTAGAAAACATTTTTTATTAATTAAAAGTTAAGGGGCTATTAATGAATCGATACCAACGTCGCACCCTGTTTGTTAAAATATTACAATTTACAAACTTAACCATTTTTCACATTGCCCAAAGTATTGGAAAATAGGTTTACTTGTAAAGTTTTACAAGTTTCGTGGAGAAGACTTCACGTGAATTAGTGTTTTTTTTTATTCATTATAAAACAAATTAGAAAGGGCGAGAAGACCAGTCACAGGCTAAAGATTTAAATGGCAGTAAAGAGACATATTAATGCCTACAGCTGGACGTTAAAATAGTTTAACTCTTTCTGGGCTAAAAAAAGTCAAACTTTAAAGTAATAGCTCTAAATACTCGGAAGTTGTTTGGGAAGTCTGGTATCAAAGGAAAACTTTGAAAAGCGTTTCATCGTGATTCTTTACAGCGTCTTGAGTTCTAAATTATTTACAAAAGCCGTATATTTTTAATCTGCTGGTTAAATGAGATGCAAATATTTAAAATAATAAACTTAGTACATTTACCACGTTTAATAGAAATTATAAAAAAATTAGAACATATATATAAAAATATAAAATAATTGATTTTACAGTCGTAAGCAAATATTAAAATGCTAATATCTCAAAACTACTAATCGGTGGACTTGGTCACCTTCTCTTGTATATCGACGATATAACAAGTATACAAAAAGATTTCCCATCTAGTGCGTTGCTGTAATAATTTTTTGGCATGCTCATGTATGTTCCTAACTTCATCTGTACTCTGAGCAGACAAGTAAATAGACATTTCTCCTCACATTTTGCAAAATGTTATTAAAGGACGTCGCAAACTAGTTAACATACATGAACATATCAAAAAATTACAGCAACACACTACATGGGAAAACTTTTCGTACACTTGTTATTAGTTTGAAAGCGGCAATATGTATAGGTGGATCAATTTAGATATCTCTGAAAACGTGTAAGTATTTCTTTTCATATTTTTACTAATATACTAAAGTAATACACACACGTGACGTCAAATCGAGATCTTATAAAATCATGATTTTTTCATTACTTAGTACTATTATCGTGTATGCAACACGAAGTGAAGCAGTACTATATTTCGTGTTTCTTACTTAGCCTCACTTTATATCCATTTGGCACCAAATAAGTTTATGGGGTCACATTGATAACACTTTTGGGGTGAAATTGGTAATCATCAAAATCATCGCATAGTTAAAAAAATAACTTTTTTTCACGTATCAGTTGTTTCTTGATGTGGAAGTTCAGTTATTCATTTCAGATATATCTGTGTTGAGAAGTACGAATTACAATTCACAATGGGTCGTATTTGTGAACGTAAAGTTGGTTATAGAAGTTACAAAGACTATAACAAGAAGGCTATTGAAAAAATCTTAGAAAAGATAGTCGATTCAATTTGGTCCATTAATAAAGCTTCGAAGGAATTTAAAATTCCGTACGGAATCTTATTCAATAAATATAAAGGTTTGCATACGCAGAAACACGGAGGTCAAACTGTTTTTAGTAAACAAGAGGAAGAAGCGATAATTAAGTCTGTAGTATCTTGTAGTGATTGGGATTTTACTTTATGTGTAGAAGACCTACAAATGGTTACAAAATCATTGTTTGATAAAGAGGCACGACAGGTTAACCGTTTTAAAAATAACAGCCCAGATCGGGATTGGGTTTATTTGCTTATCAAGAGACATAAATCTAGTCTGACACAGCGGATGGGAGCTAATATAAAACGAGCAAAAGAACAATATGGCAGACGACCCAGGCAAAAAGAAGTGGCTACATCGCAGAATCATTGTAAGTCAGCCATTTCTATAATGTTCTCTGGTTCAGCTTCTGGAACATTACTACCACCATATGTCATTTAAAAGGTTGAGGACATGTGGGATCGTTGGGCTGAAAACGGTACAAAAGAAAATTTTCAGGGTTATTGAAGCTTGCTTTGAATGAAATGAGTTCATCTGGAACCACAAGCAATTGAACATGACTTAAAAGCTGGTTTTGAAGCCGGAAAAGTGATGCTTGTTCAACAAATGAATCAAAAGAAAGCGAAGAACAAATTTTAATTCCGGAAGAACTATGAGATAAAAACAGATGAAAATGAATATAAGGTCTTGGGGTTAAAATCACTAAATACGTTAAAAATAACCTACAAAATTGTTGATAATGACTCATTTACCGTAAACATTGAAAGACATCATGGCAATTCTAGAGCAGCCGCCAAAAACTTCTGCAGGGCGTACGAAAAGATATGTATTCCCAAAGTCAGTCGATATTTTTGAAAGATAAAATTTTATCCGAAGAATGTGAATATTTCTTTTATTATTTTTGTAAAGAATAAACATTTGCTTTGTGTTAACCAAGACTCTTATTGTCATTTTTCATAAAAACTGGGTTATATTTCCTAAAATCATAATTCTATCTGGAAATGATACAGGTGGCTTTGACAGTCAAGGAAAACTTATGAAATATAATTCACTCCAAGCGCACTTAAGATTGATTTAAAAAAAAACTCAAAATGAGATAAAATGCAATACATTGATAACTTTTAGCCTAAAATATTGCATTTACTGTATAAAATAACATAGTTATCATTATTTTGAGAACAAAGCTTTTATTTTATATTAAAAAAAATAATTATTTTTAAATTTATGCAAAGTAAAACGTATTGTTTCAAGCATTGGGAATACACAATAATTTTTCTTACAGCAACATTGGCGTACTCGAAAAATTAAGAAAAACTTAAAAAACAATCAATTTCGCCCCGTTTGACAGTACCTCAACAAGTTTCTTTTTTAATTTGTTTGCCCAACGGGGTCCTAAGTCATAGACTTGTCCTCAGGAGCGGGAATGTATTTTTGTGTGTATAAAGTGTTCCATGGCTGTGTTACTTCCAAACCTCCGCGCCGTTGAAGTGGAAGCAGTGTCGAAATGTATCCTTAAGACTGAAGGGTACCTGAAGTGAGTAAACCATCCCAAAGAAATATCTCGAGCGGGGTGCGAAACCCACGACCTTACGATTCCCCTTACCACAGTGGTAAGTGGCACGGGGAATCGAAAAGTCGCATGGCAGTGGCCGTCCAGGCATTTTCTTCGATGCACGGCTAATAAATGGTTGGCTGAACTGCAGCAGCAATAAACGTAATTGTTACAACATAATCTTTTGCTTTTTTTTTCAAGTACCATCACTTTCAAACTTGTTTACAAATTTCCAAATATTGCCAATTTGTGAAACGTAAAAACTAAAATCTTCCAAAAACTCGTGACATCTTTGGCATTGTTGCTTATGTTTTGTACGTAAACCTATCATCGGTGGAGGTAGATTGGTAGAGGCAGGGTTTCCACCCGTTCCTAATTAACTGAGGTTATCCTGGAACCTAAGAGCCCTATGAGAACTCACTGAAGAAGGTGCAGAAGTGGGAGTATTTCGCATTATTTTTACCCTCATTTGGTATTTATTGGCTGAAGCGACATTTTGTTCTTAAGCAACACAAAAACATTTGTGTCTTAGACTAGTTTCTGCAAAATCTGTTGCATTTCTTATAGTCAGATACAGGGTGAATCAAACTCACCTGTTAACGTAAAATTTTACTGAAGTGTAACGTACGTCGTTATGAAGTTATGAGTTATTTATTTATTGACTTTTACATGTAGATACAGTAGTACGTGGGCTGCTGGAAAAGATTCTGGAAACTGTATGAAAAAACGCATATGAAATTTGGTAAACGGTATCATTGTTTTTCCAAGTATTCGCCTTTGACATCAGTACACTTTTCCATACGCTCGAACCAATTTCTAAAGCACGTTTTCCACTCTAAAGATGGTACCTCAGAAACCAGTGTCCGGAATGTTTCAACCGCTGCTTCAGCCGACGAAAATCGCTCACCACGCATTTTATTTTTGATATTTGGGAACAAAAAGAAATTATTAGGTGATAAATCAGGTGAATATGGACAATGAATCATTAATTCCACATTTTTGTTGAACAAAAACAACTGTTTGACGGGCTGAGTGAAAGCTGGCGTCGTCATGATGGAGAATAATTCGTCTATTTCGATTGTCTCTTCTTATTTGATCCATGACTTCCGGCAAACAAATTGTAGTATACCAATCAGCATTCACGGTTTTTCGATCCTCTAAAGCAGGGTTGCTACATGTCCAGTTAAACCAAAGAAACAAGCAACATTTGCTTCGCAGCACTGCGTGAAAGGACAACTTTTGTTGGTTTTGGTTCATTTTGAAATACCCAACCGGTAGATTGTTGTTTACTATCTGGCTCGTACGAATAGATCCACGTTTCATCACCAGTAACGATGTTATAAACTAAATTTAAGCGTCCTCCATTGAATTTCTTGAGCGTTTCTTCGCACCGTTTGACACGACCCTGCTTTTGCGCTTCTGTTAAATTGTGTGGGATCAACGACTGCAAAGCTTTCGTACGTTCAAATGATCATGCAAAATTTGGTGTATTGCTTTCATGTCAATGCGTAAGAATGCTTGAATCTCACGGTACGTCATATGTTGATCTCACTCAAGCATTTCACGCACAGCATCTACTTTAGTGACAACAACAGATGTTGATGGACGACCTTCACGAAATTCGTCACTGAGAGAGGTACGTCCACTCTGGAATTCGAAATACCAAATATAAACACTGCTCTTTGATGGTGCTTCACCTCCAAAAGCCAAATGAAGCAGATCGAGGCATTGTTTCGGCGTTAGACCACATTTGAAATCGTAAAAAATCATGGCACGAAAATTTTCACGCGAGATTTCCGCGTTTACACAAAATTACTTTTTCTCAAATGCTGTACAAACAAAACTAGTTCACTTGGAGAGGAACTGTCAATAGAATTATAGGCGAAAAACGTCAAATTTTTCAAATATGACAGTTGATAAACGCTATCAATTCCAGACCTACTAGCAGAAAATTTTCCAGCAGCCCACGTACGCATAAATGTATTAAATCCACATGATAAGAATGTCACTTTCTCTGCATTAACCATTTGATTATCGAGTTGTTAGGCAACCAAAATAATTTGCAAGAGATTAATTTAAGTTCGAAGTAATTTCAGGTTAATAGAAATTTACAAGCACGTATCTGCGGAGTTAAATATGCAGGATGTAGTACGTGTAAGTCCCGGATGTTGTCAAGTCAATTGCGAGCAGCTTTGTCATTCGTCTTTCGACCCAATTAAATTCAGCGCAGCTCGCGATTTCGGTCGCACATTCGATCGCAGACAAGGTTTCGGAATCCATATTAATAAAGGCGTTGACTTCTAATGAATACGGAACCGTCGCATTTCCGATGCACTCAATTACAATTAAATCTTAGGAAACGCCTAAGTGGAATACTGTGTCCTGCAATTAGGGAGGATCAGGAAAAAATCGGACAAAATTATTTATACTCCGGGGAAAATGCGCCAACTTGTTGTCGGAGTTTAAGTCTTAATTAGGAAATTTAGTTGCCGGAAAGTGGAAAAATTCTCCGACGGATTAATTTGGTTAAATTAGAGCAGAAGTGCAAGCGAAACGGGAACTCATCAAGTTTAATTTGTGGAATTTGTTTTTCGTTGTTTAATTAAAATTGTTTAGAAAGGAAATAAGCTAAATTCATTATGAAGAAAGTTAAAATGAATTATGTAGAGGAACGTAAAATTTTATTGGGGAGACATTACTTTTAAAACTCAGTGTACGTTTAGTGCGAATATAAAAATAAATTTCTAAGGTATATATTCCTAAAATTAATTAATTACTCAGCCTAAAATTTTGATTGCTCAAAATCGAATATGTACCTATCTTTTAATGAAATCTGAAATCAAACGTAGGTACACTTCTCAATATTCCGAGGCGCAATTCGGCTCTAGTGTAATTAAAAGTCTCTCTTAACTAAGTTTTTTTTTTTTTTTATAAGTTTCGCCTCCTTAATTTTGATAGCCAAACTTTCTTAATTACACAGTAAAAACTTTTTTAGGTCGAATTTTACTTCCCGCGGAAGTTTTGTTAAACTTAATCCTCGTTTTGCGCTTAAGCTCGAGAATAATGCATTTCGTATTTATAGGTCTATACGTATACATTTTCATCAAATTACCTTGATGGAACGACATTCCGAGGGATAAACGACCCCCAGTTTTACTACACGCGGCTCGGTGTTCGAAATATTGTCCGGGTTTAATTTATGACCAAAGAAAAAGCAAAATTTGTTCCTTCCACATTATACGTAGGTATAAAGTTTACTACGTGTGTACGACGTTTTCGGGAAATTTATTGAGGTCAAGCAGGCGTTGGCTTGTTCCGCAAACCTTCGTAAAAATATTTTCATGTTTGACTAATAAATTCAAAATAAAATATTTTACGAGTGTTTATAACCCTGTGATGTAAAGGGAACCATACACATGGACGGTACATTTTGTTCAGAATGCAGAGAAGCGCCCGACCTGTGGTGTTCATGTGTAGGGCTCCCTTAAACAAAGAGATCAGGTTGAACCCATACGCAATAAAAAAAAAATATAAACTTATTGGTGTTGATGGGGTAGATACATGTTGGAATATAGAATATATGCCCGAACGGTGGTGTTCACATTTATGGGATCCCTTAAGCAAAAAGTTGCATATAGGATGAATCCATTGCGAATAATAAATAATAAAAAAAACAATAACTTATTGGTGTTGATGAGGTAGATACGTATTCGAATACAGAATGTTTAGATAGATTTCTACGAGCAAAATTAACTCTTCATTAAATGTAACTACCAAACTTGTAATACGCTCTGTAAATATAGAACTTGTACCTGCATATTGGATTACCCTCTCATAAATAAACTCAAGGAACATTTATTAAGTGCAAATATCTCATAACATCTATTGTTGCTATAAATATTAAGTGCCTGCAAGTATGAATATGTATGTGCATTATCCGAAGGTCGCTGTATAAACTGCTAGAGAATCATATTACACTGCTCTGCAACTTTAACATTTACGTAAAATTTACCATATTAATTACATCCGCGATTTATAAACGTCAGATTTTCTATCCACTCCCTAAAGAAAAAAAAAACTGATTCTTTTGAAAAAATTAGAATTGTTAATGTAGTTTTCTTTGACCTGCGCCAACTGTGGATGGAACCAAAGGGCAGGACGAGGATTAATCTATTAAGTTTGGCTTTTTCGCAGAAACTTCCTGGAAATCACACCCCTTGTAATGGTTTGCATTAAATCAAGCGCAGTTGCGTGTGCTGGCTGTTTTGTTCGCGATATAAATTCTGCAAACCTCACCGAGCCCACAAGTTAATTAACATTGACAAATGGGACACCGAATTAAATAATATTTATTTGAAGCAAACTAAAATATTACGCTAAAGGTCGTTTTATACTCCCTTATTTCTTGTGAAAAATTTGTCTAGTTTCTTAAGAATTTAATAGGTGTATTAAAATTGTATCAAGATTTCATTAAATAGGGAACTAGAATTCTATTTTCAAACCGTATCTGTAATTAAAAAAAATCTTGTTCTATATTTATTTTGTAGAAATTGGACCAAATTTACCGAAGTATAAAACGACTTTTACATTAGAATTTGCTGAATGGTATTTGTCTGAAGGAAGGCATTTCTTTTGTTAAAATAAAGATGTAAGAAATCGGTATTCTGCATAGAAATTTATTTATACATAGATATAAACCAAGCAATTCGAAATGCAATCGATGCGATTCAGCCCCGACTGAGTGATCGCAAAACACTTGCATCCGTCTTGGATCACATAGAGAGGACAAGTACTGTTGGTATCGTTGTAAACGATAACAACGTTAAAGTATAATTTTAATTTCAATTTTACAATACACGAAATCAATCGTAGTGTTGTGATAGTCGTTAGGTTTTTAAAAATGATGAATATTGTCAAAGTAGAGAGATTTAGAAATATTTTGCTCCAAGGTCGTATCATTAAAATTGATAATTTGGCAGACGATCAGACATGACCCAATTTTTGCATAAAATTAAAAATAACTCGTTAAATACTAAAAATAAGTAAGTATAATATTCATTATAATTTTTATCGTCTCTTCAAGGCTAATCGAAACTGCAATAAAATATATAGTGTTCTATTTAAGAAATAATAAGTTAAGTTTGTAAATTATTAAATGAACAACCTATACAGGTTCCCCCAGAGCTCTCCGTAAAAGTTCCATAACTTTCTTGCTATTCCAGGTATCGACTCAATTTTTTTTTGTATAATAAGAATACTTCTATTGCACATTTTAAAATTATTTTCGTTTGTATACAGTTTTGTATACATTCTCAAAAGAAAGATACAACAAAGAACTCAGATTTATTAAAGATATAGCAGTCCACAATGGTTAGTCAGTAGATGTCGTAGGAAAATTGTAAACAAAGCCAACATCAAAAAACTTACCACTTTGTTACCGGTAGAATCAAACACATCCAAATATATTAAAAATCCGTTTGACACATATTGTTCCAAAGGTTTAAATAGCATTTTTAAAACGCAGCGGTACACAATCGTACATACTAATAATACTTTAAAACGTTTACTGGCAAACCCTAAAGACAAAACTGAACCAAATCAGAAATCAGTTATCTATGAAATGTCATGTCAAGGATGTACTAAAAAATATATTGGGCAAACAAAAAGAAATATACTGACACATTTTAAAGAACACTAAGCTTATTTAAAGTACAATAGAATTGAAAAATTCAGTGTTCCCCAACATATTTTGACACCATTCATAAAATAGATTTAAACAATCTTAGGTTAGTAAAAGCAACGTCAAGCAACAGGGAATTAGACAGGTTTGAAACCATTTTCATATATAAAAATAAAAGAGATTTAATGAACACCGATCATGGGCCTTTGGCAGGTTCCGTGTTGCTTGACTTGGTTGACGCAATCCGATGAGACGCTCGCTTTGGACTTTACGCTTCATTGGAGTGAAACGAATTAGTATATAAGGCAGCCGTAGGTATGACACAGTCACTTCTCTGGTGATCAAGAAGAAGGCATCTACTGAAGATGGCAGCATAGCTGCCGAAATACGTATTAAGTTTTTAAACAAACTTTTTGTTGTTAGGAGGTTAAATCCAATTTCTTAGTACTACAAATCACAGTCTCCAATACATTTTAATATGTGTAGGTACTGTTCAAGAAATAACCAAAAATTTTATACAAATAAAGCTATGCGGGTCTTTGACGGTTTACTAACATTTTGGGACATAGGATGAGAAACAATAATTTGTTTAATTTTGAATCTCTTTCTCTCTCACCATCATTTCTATGTTATTTAGTTCCCTTGCCTTACAACATTTTAAACGTGAATAAAAACAAGACCGCAGATTTTCTAACATTTTTGGAACTTTGTTTTGGCGTAATCAGTTACATCTGGCCGCGACTTTTCAAATCAGAAAAGTATAAATTGATAAGCAAGTACGTTCCAGCAGGAGGATATTAGTCCCAAGTTAGCTAAAACAAGGAAGAAAAAACTCAGTGGAGGAAGGAAAGAAGTAACTTTCCCTATTAAAACTTTAAAACTCTCCAAATTTCTTGGGTCTCCGACGCGTCGGTAACTCGATTCGGTGCTTGCTCTGCATTGTGGAAAAAACTGAAATTGTTGATTAAATTTCGGATGCGGTGGGCGAAATTAACTCGTCTTAACGCCTAATCAAGTCAATCTTAAATTTCCTCGTGGGAATGGCATTAGGTGCAAACAGCAATAAAAAAGTTTGGCACGAACACATTTTGTACGTAATAAAAATAATTGTTTTCTCCTTTCATTTACTTGAATTGCACGAAATACAAAGTGTAAATGTGACTGGTGTAAGAAATTAACTCAATTTCATTTCTAAGAAGTGTCAAGATGTGTATGACGATAGTATCCATTCATTCAGAAATTAGTAACTTAGGCGCGATCCGAGTATCTTCCGGGTCAGAGCGCGATTATATTTTATGTATTTTGATGAAAAAGTACATATCGTGCTTTCTGAAGTATAAATTACATCATTATGTTCCCTCGGTATCTTCGCGTTGCGTTTTTATTACTGTCGAGAACGAAAGCGTTTTTATGAAGTTACAAATCCAAGACTTTTTTGGAGCAGCATTAATTCCGTTAACAAGTATAAATCAGTTTTACTTTACGTGACACGATGAAAGATGACAAATTGTTGGACTGTAAAGTTTGTTATGTCTAAATTGGATTCGCGATATAATCAAAATTTGTATACGTCATAATATTAAGAATATGTTTAACCATTTTCTTGCATAAAACATGCGCCTATTTTTATTCACTGTTACACCCTTATTCCGCAAACCAGTTTATGTAAATATCGAGGCCTTTTTATGTGTAATTTAAGATCGACTTTTGACGGAGACGTACGAACATGTAAATTTCGTGAAAGCTGATACAGGCAAGTATTAAAATATAAATGTTTTTTAGTGTCGTCTCACTCTCTACGCTAGTACCCTTACCTGCCATTCCGAAAGAAACTAATCCTCAGGGTGTAATATTTTTGCACGACGCGCGGCTTTAACAGAATTTAGATTATGTCCTCCAGAATGATAGTCTTCGAGGGACTACAAATTTCGAGCCGTTTAAAGCTCTACTGAGTTTTTCAATGTTATGATAATAATATTACGGAGTTTACCTTCAAAAATATAAAATACTAAGAAATAAATTCTTGATTAAAATGTCATAAAGCCAATAACAACAAATGACTTTATTACTATTGACTTCTTTCAGAGCTCTCGAGCATGTTTTCTTGCTCGTTGATCTGTGACAAGACGAGAAGATTTTCATTAGGATTGTATGTTTGCAGTGTTGGTGGTGCTGCTACTTACAATTACTTCTCTTATTATTCTGCATGTGTCTATTATTACTGCTCTTTGTATTTGTATGTGCCTGCATGTATCTAAATTTAGTTACTGTAGGATTTTCTCAAGTTCTTTCGGAATTTCTGCTGATGCTCCAGCTACTGATGGTGTTGTGCTAAGGACATGTATTTTGTGATCTTTTCTTCGTTTTCTTTTCTGTTTTGGTAGCAAAGCCTACTATGTATGTGGTCTTCTCGGTTTTATTGATCACTATTATGTCTGGTATCGTTGTGTTGTATATCTTTGTCTGTTTTGATTTTTCTTTTGCGTGTAGTGTATTTTTATAATGACTTTTTTTAGTATTAATACTTTTTATCTACAGTATTGTTCCCTGTACACCTCTACATTCAGTGTACTGCATAGTTTTTAGTGTATTATTTTGTGTTAATGGTGGTATGATTGTTACAAGTAAAACGTTGTCGTAAGCAGCTAGGTTTGAAGTCATTTCTTCTTCACGATAGTTTTAATGTGAGTATTTTTTGTTAAATTTCTTTCTCTTATATGCCTTGTCTGTTTTGGATGAATCTCTTAACCACAAAATGTTTTTAAATACTATGTACGTATTTCGGCAGTTATGCTGCCATCCTCAGTAAATGTCTTCTTAATCACAAGAGAAGTGACTGTGCCGTACCTCTCGCTACCTTATATACTATACACGTTCTAGTTCACTGAAGGGTGCGCTCCACAGAAGCGAGCGCCTCGCCGGGTTGCGTCAACCAAGTCAAGTAACACGAGGTAAAGAGAAATTACCATTCCTAGATGCCATGGTTATTAGGAACAGCGGAAACAAATTTGATATATGTATATAAGGTGCTGCGTTTTGAAACGCAACATAGGAAATCCCATGTTCATTTAAACGTGTTCGAATATTGGCTTTCCTAATTATTTTACAGCAAAATTCCATTAGGTTTTATAAAGTGCTCTTCAATGTGAATCTGTCTGTGAAGTTTGAGGATTTTTCATTCGCTCAGTTACAAGATATTTAAAAAACGGTAACGAAATTTTATTTATACCAAACTATCAGCAGGGTCTTGATCAGTAAATGTTAAAATAAATTACTGGAAAAGCTTTGTCTATCAATCTATCTGTTCAGCTTTGACTATCAATGATCAAAGCTGCGTAGATAGTTTGGTATAAATTGAATTTATTTAAAGAATCTTTCTTTAAATATCTCAAAACTCAGCACATGAAAAATTCTCAAACTTCACAGACAGATTAATCTTGAAGAGTACTTCAAGAAACCTAAATAGAATTTTGCTGTAAAATAATTAGGGAAGCCAGCATTCGAGGATTTTTAAATTAGCATAGGATTTCCTATGTTGCGTTTTAAAATACAGCACCCTGTGCAGACAAAATAATAAACAGAAAAGACACTGTTTTGGTGTATCATATTTTTTTATCTCGTTTTACAATTATAAAAAAGTTTGTTTGAGCTGAATTTTATACATTAATATTATTGAATTTCCAGTAATGCAATAAAAAGCATAATAATAATTTGAGTTTTCAGATTTATGACATTTAATTTTACATGAATTTTATTTCAAGAAAAAAATATTTGTAATATGGTAATACAAAATCAAAAATCCAGTAAATATATGAATTCAGGGCAGATCCAGAAACGTGCAAGTCCAAAACTTCCCACCCGATTTCGTGATTTGATAAGAAAGTGAGAAAGTACCTTTCAAGACGGGCTACGTAGGTGGCAAATTGTTTCACGTAAAATAATCTCCATATTTCATATATTTCTGATTTGAGAACATGTATATACTCTTAAAAATTTACATATTTTTGTTAAGGTTTCTTATATGCGGAGAATCAAATCATAAATATTAATATGTCAGTGTACGGTGTGAATTCAGAATTGGGCGCAGGGCAAATGTACAAAATGTATTTAGCAAATTGATGGTACACTTCTGTGATAAGACACCATCCCCTTTGCAGTGGTAATCTAAGTGTCGAGAACTTGATCCTCAATCCCTAGATACTTTCAGTTAGTTGAGGCAACCGCACATTTACTTCACATGAAATTCGTACGTACATACATTGGCAAGATTAGTTGAGGAGCAGGAGTTAACCTGTAGGTAGTCGTGCTCCCAGATAAATTTGCGGTTTCCGTAAGAGCGGTTGCGTGTACGTTATGTTAATACGGGGGTGGCGACGGTGGTGTTCTACTCAAAATTCTCGAACGCCCACAATCAATTAAAGGACGAGTACAATGCAAATCGCCAACGTTGATTAACATTTCATCAATAGAGCGCACACAGACTAGTTTTACCGCCAGTTACCAAAGGTGGCAGAACTATATTTAGAAGTTCTATTTGGAGAGTAAATTGATAATTTTAGGAGAATAGGTGGGCAGTTTGATTGACGTATTACCATCGTAAATAGTTTAGCAGGTTGCAATCAAATATTTTACTTTTCCGGTAAAATATTCAGATATTCGTTATGCGAGGAGATATTGATAACTTCTTAGTTTAGTAAAGAAACGTTACTGTATTTAAACACAAATTTCTTATTTATTTAACTTCACAACATTTTAAATGTAAGTACAAACCTAACGCAACATTCACAAAGTACACTTACATACAAATAATTTTGTACGACCCACTTCACAGTTTTGATTTTGATTGTTTTTTTTTCACTTGAAACTGGTTATTAGATTAAAAAAAAACTATGTTATTTGAAAGACTTTTATTTATTTATTAATCAGTTTTCATCTTCTGAAGCGGAAAATTGGAAAGTTAAACGTATGGATCAAATTAACATGACCATTTTAGTCACACAGTAGTACACTTATTCGATTATAAGAACGAATAATATTATTGCAGAAACATTTATAAACTGTTAAATGTTTAGATAAGGCGTATGACAACAAATATGCGTTTATTATTGTGGCCTGTTTACCTTTTTTATCAACCTATAATGGGTTATACAGGTGCGAACGGCACTCAGCTTTTTATGGGAGAGCAAAAGTCGAGGATTCAATGAATTAAATATTCCAATATGAAGCTGAACAAAACAGAAGTTATATTTTAACATAAATTTTGAAATTTGAGCGCCACCAAATTTTTTTTTATTATTATTAATAAAGGGATAACAAAAGAGCAAACAAAAGAAAATTTGGAAACCCACCAAAAATGCACAAATGTTGAATTGAAACGAAATAAATAGAAGAACGTCCAAAAATATAGAAATATATTTAATAAAGTTGTTAAACCAAAACAATGGGTGATAAATGTGCAATTTAGATTATTTAAGTATGAAATTTGTAGTTGCATTAAATTTGATAATAAATATGACTGAATACGTTATTATAAATTGACAGTTTGATAAGTTGCACGATATTGAATTAAATTTCGTTTCACATTGATAATACATAGAAATACTTTTCTTTAAATGGTAGTCCTAAAGGCAAATTAATTCTCAACTGAGTAATTAAATATTAAATGACCAAAATATTATTAATTATGTTAAATATAAATTATTAGTAAAAATATGAATTATTATGTAAATAAAGTACGTTAACTAAATCGTAACAAAACTTTACAATATTAAGCAGATTAATATTAAACCAAGAAAAATTGTTATGTAAATATTTAAGATATTTTATGTGATGAAATCCTGAAGGGTATTGAATAAATTTATTTACTTAGAAAGAATGGTTTTGAAGAGCGCAAATACATCCGGGTAAAATAAAAGAAGAATTTGACCTGCTAATGTCGATCCACACCAATGCCAGAAGTTCCTGTGTTTTTTTTCCAGCTCACCATAGCCCATACGACGATCGAACATGCTTCGTGAAGGAGGCGACAGCAAGGTAACGATTTCTTCGCTATTTCATTGATTGATATGTTATGAACGACGGAGGAATTTCAGCACTAGAACGGACGATTTCGACTGAAGTAATTAACTTAAGGAAAGGTAAAACCTCCCTCGGATTTTCCTAAGAAAAATTTCCATTAGTGCCTTGGCACGAGGTTCCGGTAGCAACACAATGTTTTTGCAAAAATCCAACGAAAAAGAAAGAAATATTGAAATTAACTTACTCCTTTATGTTTATGGGGAAACAAAAGACATTATTAAACGTGAAATTAACTTGGATGACCAAGAAAATGGTAATTAAATGTTAATTTTTAAATGAATACTTAAACAACCACCATACTGGCTGGGATTCAAAACGGTAACTGCCCCTCGAAGTTTGAAATTGTCGGCCAATCCCACCGCTCAGCTTAATCCGACCAATGAGGTGTGAGAGGGTAAGTTCAGACACGTAAGGCCGTTTGACGAAGAACTTCGAATGCAGCCCAATGATCCAGTATTGCCAATTCTATAAATCAATGTGAACGAAAATAAACAGATGAATAAATTACAATGTAAATTGTTGCAACATTCCATTAAAGTGGTAAATGACAAAATCAAAATACAAAGAGACAAACAACATGTAATCATATACACTGCGATCGTAAATGGTTGAACGTGCCGCTTCATACAAAAATTTCTTGGTCCAGTTACTAGAAATCATGTACCCAATTTAAAGGCGTGCGGATGTAATTTTAACCTAAAAATTGTGTAACATTAATCATAAATCGAGACGCAAAGAACGTTACTTACGTGTAAAAACAAAGTCAACTGAATAATAGTATTCAAAAATACTTATTTACTGATTTCGAATGATTTAAACTGCAAATTGTAGAAAACTCAAACATAAACAAACCATACACGAACGCTACTGCTTGCCGGCTGATGTGGAGCATTCAAAAACGCGAAAATTCCCTAGGCGGAAAGTAGTTTTGATCACCTTTGGGTATTTACTTTCTCAAGGACGCTCAATCATTTACGACCACAGTGTATGTAAACTCGTCCAATAACAACTGCGAAGTTAGTCACACAAAAGTAAACAACATCAGTTTAACCTTAAAATCAATACAATCGATTTAGTGCTGAAGCGTGAAACAATGAGAAATTTTGCGAGGAGAATATTTTACGAGGTAAATAGCCATATTAATTTAATCATAATTTAACAATATACTGATGGGATGCTAAAAAAGATACAACA
The DNA here is from genome assembly GCA_036172665.1 of Prosopocoilus inquinatus. Lineage (NCBI taxonomy): Eukaryota > Metazoa > Arthropoda > Insecta > Coleoptera > Lucanidae > Prosopocoilus > Prosopocoilus inquinatus. The sequence goes on from CM069870.1 coordinate 54,059,010, forward strand.
GATCCAAGATGCACATTTACAAACACCGTGTCATTTTAAATGTGACATTATTTTACAATCAAAAATGTGAAGTGGGTCGTCTTTTGCACGTAAGTATTTCAAAACCTTTAAAAGGTAAATGTTCATTAGATCTGCAAACTACTCTTCCACAATACGCGTTATTGCTTATTCGATTCCTACTTTTCCCTTTGTCTTTTTCCTTTTCAGTTTAGGAAAAGGAACTAAAACCCGGTCTTTTAATTTCCTTCTGAATATGTACATCTGCCCTATAATATACTTTGTCGATATAATTGTCAACAAAGACTTTATATGGCGAGAAAAAATTTAAAAGAAGATAAAAGGTCGGGTCCAAATCTAGTGAATAGGTATGGCCATCAGATATTTGAATCCAATTTGATAAATTTCTTGCAATGAAGCTAATTCAGTCAGTTAATTTAAAACGAACTTGATCAATTTCTTGCAATGAAACTAGGGATTTGTGAGCGGGGTACCTCTTGTATTGCAGCATAAACACACTTTTAGAATTTTCTCCACAGTGTTTTTCTATAACTTTTTTCTTGAAATTAGCCTAATAACGTAGAATAACATGTTCCCGTTACGGTTTTACATTGTTCAAAGGCCATCATAATCGTTCCGTCGTTTTCTCTGACTTCTAGACAGAAAATTTTTTAGTAGTGATGGAGCCATGGTTCGTTCAGAGTTAAAATTCGATTCAAAAAGTTAAAGAATCCTCTTCAAAATACTGGCAAAGTGACGTAGAAGTTGTCATTTTTGATAAGCTTTCAAGTATTTCGAAATCGATTCAGCATCGATGTTTTTGTCATGCTCAAATCATAATGTACACTTGAAATATACGTTCGTAGGTAAAGTTCAAATATCTGCTATACTTATCGGCCCAATTTTTCGATCCTGCAAAATAATACGTACGGTTTCAACATTTTTCTGTTGGAGACAGAATTGGTGGTATATCACAGAAGTTGGGTTCAGAATACATTTGATTTGTGGCAGTGTTTATATTCAAGATACGATGAAATGTTGAAAATGTTCAAATTAGAAAATGGAGAAGAAATATACAAAACTAGTAACTGTGCAAAAGCGGTAAGTACGTACCTTCGTTTTGGCTATTCAATTAAAAGAAAAAACCAAAGTAACATAGCCTGTCCACATATGCTAGTTTTACACCAATTTTTTGGCGGCATTTTGCTCCCGAAAATCGAGAAATTTTTTTTACTACAAACGAATATCAATATAATGCGATTGTGTGTTGAACATAATACCTATCAATCAGGGAAATGGACTGTTATTTCGCTTACACGAGAGATATATGTAACACTGATTTTCTTCTGAGAACAATAAAAAGAAAGAACAAATTAAATTAAAAATGTGCTAAAGAAAATCTGCAGTATAAATTAAAAAAAAATAGAAATTCAAGGTAAATATTTTTTTCTGACATTCTATAGAACTGTACGGAAGAGCAACACACAGAATGAAGAAAGTTGCTGTATCAATTTATTAGGTTATATTGACGCCAGCTCGGTGCCAATAAACCACCAAACAAATGGTATTAAGAAGAAATCACGAACATTAATTTACTGTCAAATATTGCAAGAACTATTCCCGATAGAACCGTATCGTTAATTTCATTATATTTAAACCAAACTAGATTGCTCTGGAACAACTGGCTAGGCTTACCTAGAGGTATAGCTCTGTTGAAAGATCAAGACTGGAGAAGAAATATTAAGGTTACAAGGATAAAAGAAGGAATACAAGGAAAGTTAGTGAGCATGAGATCAGAATTTAAAAATAACCTACTCACAAAACTTTTGTAGCGTTTGCAAAAAATAATAGCGACTACTATGATGCTATTAACTCTTTAATCCCTAACGATTAATAGTATCTTAGTATACTCGTATTACTATGTTTTATAAATAAGGCAGGCACTTGCTGTTTTAACTTACTGAATTTGACGGACAACAGCATCAATTTTAACTGTTAATTTTTGAGATTCAATGTATAAAAAAATAATTTAGAAACAGAAAGATTGTAATATATGAATTGTTTGTGATATTTGCAAAAATAAAATAGTTACGTTATGAGAATTTTATTTTGTAAGTTAAAATATCTTTTATTCTAAATATTCCTAAATACTAATCAGAAACTTGGTTTTCATTCAAATAAAAATAACAGTCGGTGATTGGCAACAAGTGCGAAATAAACGCACCAAGCGGACATCAAACAAGCCAGCTCGATACTGGAATGAAATGGTTGTAGGAACAGCTATAAATGAGGACAGAACATTGACAGTATCAGCGGTGCCTAGACCCAAGAAAACAGTAAGCATTCATTTATCTAGATTGGCTGTAAACACAAAATGTGAAGACATTGAAGACTACATAAAGCAGAATTTGCCGAATGCTAAGGTGAGCGTTGAGCATTTAAGGGCGCGCAGACCAAAATACCGATCTTTCAAGGTGGATTTCGAAGTTTCGTTCGTCTCCAAAGTGTTGGAACCGGAATTCTGGCCCAAGGATGTAGGCGTCAAACGTTTCATCACAAGGAAGGCCTCTTTTTTTAGGCAAAACGCCTCTGGGCACCAAACCAAACAGTTAAGTAGCTCTGAAGAATTTAGCTCTAAGTCTGTGGACACTCTCAGTAGCGACGAGGAAAAAGCAATTTGTATTCTATACCTTAATGTGCAGAGTATGACGAATAAACTATCCAAATTTCAATCTGAAGTAACTAACACTGATGCCAAGTGTATTTGTTTGAGTGAAACCTGGGCCAAGGAGGGATTCTTAAAATTTTACCACATTAATGGCTACAAGCTGGCTAGTGCATACTGCAGGAAAACAATGAGGGGAGGAGGTGTAGCCATTTGGACCAAAAATGATATGACTGCGACGCCATTGTCTCTAGAGGATAAGTGCATTGAACAGGACATTGAGATTTGTGGCATCAAATGGAAGGATGGAACTGCTAACAACATCTTAATCACGGTATATCGTTCTCCATCAGGCAAATATGATGTCTTCCTCAAGACTCTAGAATGCGTATTAAACGGAGTATTTAATATACAGAATCAAATATTCTTAACAGGAGACTTTAATATTAATTTTAACTCAGACAGTAAAGAAAAAGATGTGCTAATGGACCTACCTTGCTCCTTTGGTCTGCGAGAAACTGTGTTTCAAGCAATTCGTATAACAACATGTACTAGTACCAGGATAGACATTATCTTTGTCAAGTCTGATTCAGAATACCAATATGTGGTAAAAGATACCTTTTTATCTGACCATGGGATGGTTCTGTTGAGCGGCTCCTTAAACTCAAAGAACGATAAGTGCAAGATAAAACAAAAGAGTTGTAGAATATTTTCCACAAGAAACAATGCACTCTTCGCTAGCAGACTGCAGAGGGAAACATGGGATGATATATATTCTGAAATGACATCTGATAAAAAAATGGAAAATTTTATAGCAATATTACAACATCATTTCGAAGAATGTTTTCCTGAAAGAGTAAGTAAGATCAAAGAATATACAAATTCATGGACCACGGACGAAATCCAACGCTCAAGGGAAAAACTACAAGATTTATATATTCTACAAAAGTTTCATCCCAGTCTAAAATTCATTAGTGCCAAGAAAAATAATGGAAAACTGGTGCGTGAAATAAAAAGACAATATTATGAGCACAAGATTACGTATTCCTCCAATAAAAACAAGGCGACGTGGCAAGTCATTAACGAATTATGTGGAAATACGAAACCGAAGCGGAACTTATTTATTGAAGATAATGGAAAAGGTATTGAATCGTCTGTGGAATTGGCGAACCTGTTCAACTCGTACTTTGTTGAGAAACCAGAAACAATTATAAACAAAATCCCAATCCAGAACATCACGTCCGCCCATATAAAATCAATCATTAGCTCGATTGTACTTCTGCCTGTTACTCCAAATGACGTGCTAGATATATTTGATAGGATTAAGAACAAAAACTCCTCTGAACCTGACCAATTGCCCTGTAAACTAATAAAAGAATTTAGAATGTATCTGATTGAACCTCTGTGCTATCTTGTTAATGAATCATTTTTACATGGCTGTTTCTCTCAAATCCTCAAAACCGCTACAGTCACGCCGGTGCACAAGAAAGGTAGTCGGGAAAATATAGACAACTACAGGTCTGTTTCGATTTTATCAGTCATCAGAAAAATATTCGAATACAGTATGCTTCTTAGGCTCGCACCTTTTTTGAAAAAGCATGAAATCATACATCATATTTTTACTGTTGATTTTGGTGTCACTTTTATGCTGAGTGATTCTTAATTTTAATTTTTGTGATGTTTGACCAATGTACACCTCATCACAACTGCTGCAAGGTATTTTATAAATGACATCACTATTGTCCAAAAGTTCTATTTTGTCTTTACATTTAGTCATAATATTATTGATACACATGGGGCTACTTGAAGCTTCAAGTAGCCCCAAAATCAAAAGTAAAAATAACTCTTGTGCCCTGGCTGCTCACGCCTCTAATAAAAAACACACAATTAATTATGATGAATTTTTTTTGTTCACCTTAGTCATTAAATTTTCTTCTGTTTTTTTCTGTTCTCTTGACTTGTCCTATATACTTTGTATGTTAGAGGGCTAATAATAATAAAGTAAAGTAAAGTAACAGTTTACCAAAAGTGCTCCAAATTAATACTGCTTTTTAAGTGTTGCAGATGAACCTTTTGATTTTTTTAAATCCAGAAATGCAAATAATTGAACAAATTTTCAAAACCGTTTCCAACATTAATGCGTAAACTTGACATGTTCTTTTTGAATAATTTCTGTATTTCATTTAATTGCTTATTTTTATAACTTTAATGTACTGAGAATTGGAGTAATCAGGATCATTAAATACAGAATAATTGATTGTAGATGTAAAAAAGATATTTTCCATCTCTCTCGCAGATTACTCAAATTAAAAAGGCCCGCATTCTGCCTTTGATCAATAAATGAACCATAAAGTCTACCAATTAAATCATTGGTAAATTCAATACTTTGATATTGGGAAACATGTTTTTGTAACCACTACAGAATTCTCTCGTTTGTATTTTAGTCTAATTTAGTTTGTATTTTAGTTTAGTTTAGTTGTTTGCAGTCGAATAGGTTGTTGTTTCGAGTGCGGTTGCTAGAGGTCAGGCGATCACACGCTTTCTTTTCTGAGTTTGGCCGGTTTGCGATGAAGCGTTTATGGGCGAACATTTTCCACGTGAATAACGAAGCGAAAAGGCTGTTGGAAGTGTTGTCGTTGGATTTGGTTCCTCTACCGTTCCTGTATGGATATTCTCGCTCCGTTAGAAGCTTTCCCTGTTGTCTGGGGGTTCATTGCTATACGGATTTAGGGAATGATCTTCGATTTTGGAGCTTGCTCTATGGAGCAAGGTAAGTCATGTTGTCCTTTATTTTGTGTTCTACCTGCGTGCCACGTGCGTTTATTTTTCACAATCGCTAATTCTATTTCGTTTTTCCCTTTTTAAGCAATTGAAAAGGAACAGAATTGATGGCCACAAATTAACCTGGCCAGTCACGTTTCAGCTATCGAAGTGTTTTCCCCCTCGTGCCTCCGCTTTAAGAAAAGGAAAAGTTGAAGAAGGTATTGTAGCCCCGACCTGAATTCGTCCCAGTCACGCACCGTCATCTTATTCGGAGGGATTAAATGTTCAACGTTCATAATTTTTCTTTTTTCTCATCTGCGGTGAAAGGGGTTGTGCACGCGTCTTGCCAGTGGCGTCTTATTGAACTGAGTTGCGGGAGTATTTGATATCGTAGTTAAAGGAGAGGGACGCGCTATTTGATCGTATTATGTGGCCAGGGGAAGTTTTGTCTATTTTACTGTTGTGTCAAAACTATAGAGCCGTATTTACCCGACTATGTATATTAATTTTCTTGTTTTTGTTTTTGCAATTTAATTTATATTTAGCTTTGTACTTAATATTTTAATGGTTGGCTCCTTCACGCATAGTGACTGTTTTGGGTTGTTATGTAAATTTTGATAGAGAATTGTGTATATTGACACGGAAGTACCGACTTTGAAGTACTTTTTGCCCTCGATTTGAACTCTGTAATATTCAGATTTTTAAGTAAAATTACGGCTGATCACTCCATTAGGGGGTTTCATCTGATAGCAAATTCTGTGTTGGCGAATGCCTTAATAAATGATTTGTTTTTGGGCAGAACTAGGGTTTATTTGTTAAATTACGACACTGTCTTGGACACATATCCTTGGGAAGGGGTTCTCAAAAAAAAAAAAAAAGGTGCAGTTTATTTTGCTGGTGGGTTCCTTTTTCTCTTTGAATTCCTCATCGCTCGGTATTAGTGGATATACCAACGAAGAAGCGGGTCCTGAGGAGTACTTGAAGACGAATACACTATCCCAGCTGTTTGTTTTCGATATTACTCGGTTCCGTAACCACCGCTGGGTAGCGCCCTTTTCTTTAGAGCTTTTCTACGCCGTCTCCACTGAGTGGACATTGTTTCTATCTTCAATATAGTCTTCGAGGGAACGACCGACGCGGCTTCTCTAAAATCGGTAGGTTACGGATTGGTGCAGTCCCATTTGGTTCTTTTTGGTTTAGATCGAAATGCGCTAAGCACTCCTCTTTTAACGACACGTGATAAGGGTCACAGTCTATTACAAATTTATCGGGCAAAATTCTTTCAAGCTACTCAATATCCATATTTGACTAAACGACTGAACGCGATGTCTATTAGTCACACAAAAAATATTCTGGAAATAGTTGTTGGATCTAGGTAGAAAATTTCCACTCAATCATATAAATTATTTGGTTTCCTGTTGAGAACGCCATATTGGTGCTAGAATAAGTAATTTTTAGAATACACAAACTAAATATAATGGTGGGATGTTTTATTATTCATCTATAAAATAAATAAAATGTATAAAGAACAAATCAATGCTCCACATACTATTAAAATGTAAAATGCTTCTGAAAATATTAAACGCGAAACTGCGTTCCCCAAATATCACTCCTGACGAAAATTTATTAACATTGGCATTACCCAACTGTATTATTAAAATAACATCTTAGAAAAATTTTTGTGCAAATCGTTTTTGATTGCAGTGAGAACCTCGAGCAGCCTCTGGACAGCTGTTTCAGCCCTGCTTGGGGCTTCTTCAGCAGAAACGTAGCTCGACATTCCCACTGCAGACCAAAAACGACTTGCCCAATTTATTCGCAAATGCGATGTAAGAATGATGAACATATAAAATAGCGACATCTTACTATCGCTTTTTGACCTAACATTGCAGTAGGATAGACAAATTGAAGCGGGATTTGCTCCTAATGAGTCCCCCATGCAAGGCGGCCATGCTTGCTGTCAAAGCATAATGAAAGATTTTAGAAAAATTTTGTGCAAATCGTTTTTGATTGCAATGAGAACCTCGAGCAGCCTCTGGACAGCATTTGCGAATAAATTGGGCAAGTCGTGTTTGGTCTGCAGTGGGAATGTCGAGCTACGTTTCTGCTGAAGAAGCCCCAAGCAGGGCTGAAACAGCTGTCCAGAGGCTGCTCGAGGTTCTCACTGCAATCAAAAACGATTTGCACAAAATTTTTCTAAAATCTTTCATTATGCTTTGACAGCAAGCATGGCCGCCTTGCATGGGGGACTCATTAGGAGCAAATCCCGCTTCAATTTGTCTATCCTACTGAAATGTTAGGTCAAAAAGCGATAGTAAGATGTCGCTATTTTATATGTTTAAAATAACATCGGCAACACAGTTGCATTTCAAATAATTTATCTAAATGTGAGTTAATCTGATGGAAATAAAATATATATTAAGTCGTTACCAAACTGAATTTCTGCATAGATAAATGAAATTAAGTTAATGAAGCGGGGGCAGGGTCTTAATGAGATTCAATTACTCCGGAGGAAGTTTAACAAGACGAAGTTTGAGGCGGAAACTTCGCCTTGTTAAAAACGGGCAAACACAAATGTTAATTAGGCGAATACAAGGAAATTCGACTGCCTTTGGTTCGCGTAGACAATAAACAGGAAGTATCCGTTAAGTAAATTCCAATTGTTTTCCTGGAACGTAAGGCTTTTGAGTAGCTGTTTTAATAATTATCAAAGGACGGGTATTACGACTGTGGTTTAAGTAATTTGTAAGTAGATCTTCTTGGCCATTTCATCAGCTCATCAGCACACAACGATTATTGAATTTTCTGATTTCGTGCAGCAAACTTATTCTGATTAAAAGTTGAAGTTTTGCGTACAAGGAAAAATTTTAATTTAAAGCACTCTGTACCTATATGAATGTTTATCTATGCAAGTACCGAGTGAGGCAAAAATATTGCCCTCTATTTAAATTTACCGCAAATTCGGTAAATTAAGCAGGTTTGTATGTAGTAGGTGCCTTCTAGACGTGGACAACTGTACGTGAAGAGAAATATTCTAAGGGGTTCTAGTTATTTAAGTATACATATTGCTATATTATTGTTATTTTTCGTATAACAATTTTGGTTTATAATAACGCATATAAATGTTTGTTAACATGAAACTCTTATAGGTACAGGGTCGTGACCTTCTCGTTTGTTGTTTATAACAATATTTTGGGTTCTTTTCTAATTGTTATAAATAAAAGCTCAATTATAATTTTGAATGAAATTCAGAACAGATTAAAATCGTTTATTTTCTTCTATGGGTTTATTTAACAATTTTTTGATTTTGCAATAATAAATGAAATGTATTTCTTCATTTTAAACGGGTTATAACACACACTGAGTTCCTGCAATGGAGTTATTAATTGTTTGATATTTATTTTTGCAATACTGATACGTTAGCTTTCCTTTAAATGTTTATTACTCGTCTTGGCATTTAACGTTGAATCTAATTGAACAATCCTTTATTAAAATTGATAAGTGATTTAAATAGTTCCCAACGTTATGTTAATATTTTTGTTCATCTTACGGCTTTTGTCCCATGTGCACTTTATGACTAATGTACACGCACGCACTCGTTCATAAATTTATTTCACTAACCGTCTCCCAGGAAAAGTTGGTAAACCCCGACATATAATTGTTAAATTTTTAAGAAGAGAAGTGAAAGAAAACGTATATCGCAATAAAAAAATTCTGAAAGGCACAAACATTATTATTAGAGAGGACCTTACTTCGGCACGTATGATGCTTTTAAAGGAAGTTCAAAATATTTATGGAAACCGAAATGTTTGGACTTCTAACGGTAGAATAACAGCAAAAACTCAGGATGGTATTATAAAGATTGATAATCTAAAACAACTTCATTCCCGAAAATTGGTTAAAGAAAGGCAAGACCTCGAGTAAGACCACCCGCTTCGCGCACTTCTTGGTCCTTGTTAGATAGTGTTTCTAGTTTATAGCGCAAGTTTTGTTTTGCGTAAAATTTGTGGATTATTTCTTCGCACAAATATATTTACTCAATTATTAGTTACGGTAAATAATTATGGACTTCAGTTCAGTTATTGTTCCAATCACATTTAATTTTATTATTACTTGAATCAAATGGATTTAAAATGTAAAATGAATGCTTCATTTCTTTTTATTTGTTTATTATCTGTGAGCGACATCGCCGGTCAGGTTAACAAAAAGTAAATTTGTTGTACCCAAACTGTGTTTTCTTGTATTGATTAGATTAATACGGATAACAGATTAATTTTTTATTGTCAATCTTTAAGAAAATATTAGATAAGTAGAACTATACATTAATAGTAAAGAGTCAAATATTAATTTCATGATAACATGGTAACATTTCCTTAATTTATGCATTTCAAAATTGCTTGTGTTAACGTCCGCTCCCTGCTTCCGTCTTTCGACGAATTTAAAAACATCATATTAAATGAATCTTATGATCTGATTGCAGCTACGGAGACATGGCTTCAGGATGGTATTAACTCCAATGTCATAAACATTGACGGATGTAATCTGGAAATCTTCTCTAAACTGTAGGTCTCTAACTTTAAACGATAATCGGCAGGAAATACTGAAACAATGCTGGATAACGTTTAATTCTAATAATCATAAGTTTGCTTTTGGGGCACTTTATAGATCAAATACAGATTTTTATCAATTTATGGAAGTATTAGAAAATAGTTTCGTACAAATTCTGCCCCTCGTTGATACAGTGCTGTGCGCGGGAGATCTTAATATAGACTTGTATAATTTAACTAACAGCGCGTTAAACAACTCGACTACTTTTTGGATGCGTACGGTTTTTTCCAAGCAGTTAATTTTCCTACTAGGATAACCTAGTCTAGTAGCACGCTTATCGACGTCCTATTGACTAATAATCCTTCTTTCATAGCTGATACATCTTTTACAGATCTGTATTTCACCGATCACAGGTTGATTTGTGCCGAACTAAAATGATGCACTCCTAAACCCGATCCTAAAATCATTACTTATCGGGACTTCAAGTATTTTGCTTACTTGCCTTTTCGGGATGCTCTAAACTCTCTACCATGGAGAAACATTTATGATTTATCTGATGTTGATGACATGCTCCACTTTATAACTGACAATATTTTAACTTTATTTAATATATTTGCTCCTACGCGTACCGTACGCCTGACAAAGCCAGCAGCTCCTTGGTTAAGTGATACTTTAAAGAAATTAATAAAGTTGCGTGATAAAGCACTGGCTCGTTTTAAGTCAACACAAAGCCCGAGTCATTTGAATGAATATCGAAATCTTCGTAATCTTGCTAATATAACCGTAATCAGCGAAAAGCGTCGTTCTGTTATTCCTTCAATTTTAGTTAGGCCAAACGAAATTAATGATTACTTTTTACAAGTGAGTAAAAATAATTTAACTCCGTGCGTTAAGTCGATGACATTTTACAGTAACAATATCTACAATTCATTATTTAAATTCAATTTTTGCTCTGTGTCTGTTGAAGAGGTGGAGCGTATAATATACGCTTTGAAATCTGATGCTATTGGTGTAGACCAAATATCGAGGAAAATGCTAATTATATGTTTGCCTCACATTTCACAGTACATTACTTTTTTCATAAACAAATGTCTTACTTTACATAAGTGTGGTCAAAGAGTGGTTGTTGATGGAAATAGGTCTGATGCTGGAGCAGTTACTTCTGGGGTTCCTCAGGGTTCTGTACTTGGTCCTCTTCTGTACTTAGTCTATATAACCGATTTTCAGGAACAATTAAAAATATGTAAAAGTCATTACTACGCAGACGACACACAATTGTACACCAGCTTTGATTTTAACAACAGGAAAATGTATGAAAATATAATCAACGAAGACCTGCGTGCAATAGTTTCTTTTTCAAAATCACACTGCTTGAATATTAACCCACGCAAATCCTTGCTCATTATTTTCGGTCCTTTTAAAGATCGGCAGTCTTTATTTTCAACCACATTTACAGATACATATATATTTTATAGACCAGTTATTCTTGAAAAAAACAGGCGGAGTTCAGATGGATTACTAGTAACAAGTAATCCCCTGCTCTTACACTCAACCTACTCAAAATATAGAAAACTATGTGGCGCGTTTCTTAGTATCAAACAAGTAAACTGTTCACTATGGACAAATACAATATATATAAAAATTATAATAATAAGTAAGTGAGAAAAATTATTAATGTGAAGATGTAGAACTTTAAATGTAACTTTAAATGTTGGCGTAAAGATGTCTGAGAGACGTCTGCAGCCGATTCAAAAGAATTTTAAATAGATGTGAGGCAAATTTATTAACTGACAGATCTTTTATTTTTTGCGGTAACGAGTTGTAGAGAGACACAGCGTTATAACTGAAAGATCTTTCGAATATAGCTGTTTTATGTAGTGGTGGAGTTAGGAGCCTTTTATTTCTAATATTTAAATGATGAACGTCAGTTCTGGACGATATCTTGTTATACAGATACCTAGGATAGCCACTGTGAGTAATTTTGTGAAACAAACAACCCGAATGTAAAATTCTTCTATCTTTCATGTTAAGCCAATTTGCTTTTAATAGCTTATGTGTAATTCTTTGTCTCCTTAACACACCTAAAATAAGTCTCAAGCAGGAGTTTTGTACTACTTGTATTCTTCTACTAGTGTCGCTGTCGATACAAGGACCATACACAACATCAGCATAATTGAGTTTAGATAGAACCAAAGAATCACAAAGTAGTATTTTAACTTTTTTCGATAAGAGAGCTCTGTTTGCGTATATTACTTGAAGCGCAGCATACGACTTATTTATGCAATTTGTTATATATCCTTTAAATCGTAAGTTAGTATCAATCAAAAGCCCCAAGTTTTTTACTTGACTCATAAATGAAAGTTGGGAGTTGTTAATTACAATGTTAAGTCCTTCTACAGTTCCCTTCTTACTAAACAGCATACAAGAACATTTTGCTGGATTTATGATTAAAGAATGTTCGTGTGACGCATTTACAAGAGATTGTAAATCATTGTTAATTAAATTGCAGGCTGCAAGTCTTTCTGTAGGTTTAAACGAAAAATATAATTGCGTATCGTCTGCGTACATATACAGGGAACAGAAGTTTAAGTACGACCCAAAATTAGCTGTATATAATGTGAATAAAAGTGGGCCTAGTATCGACCCCTGCGGCACGCCGCTGGATAGTACAGTTTCTTGAGATTCTTGGCCATCAATGACCACTCTCTGTGTGCGTTCAGTAAAGTAACTTTTGAACAAAATACAAGCATTGTCAGACAGACCTATAAAATGTAAAATGGACAACAATACTGCGTGATTAAGACAATCAAAAGCCTTACTGTAGTCTAGCAAAACTAAAATTGTTTCTAGGCCTGCATCAACGGCTTTTAAAATATCGTCCGTAATATTAAGTAAGGCAGTCGTGCAACTATGCAAAGGTCTGAAACCGGACTGTATAGAAGGCAATATGTTATTTGTATTAACGTAATCACGAAGTTAAATCTCAAGAACTTTTTCGACATTGCAGGCAGAACACTAATGAGACGCAAATGTTGTAATTCTGTGGGGTTGCTAATTTTTGCCAAAGGCGTGATGATAGCGCGCTTCCAAGAGAGATGAACAATATTTTGTTTTAAACAGCAGTTAGTTATGTGCGTTATAAATGGTATAATGAAGGGGCAACACATTTTTAACATTGAAATGTTGATCCCGTCTGAACCAAAAGCCTTCGATTTGATGTTAACAATAATTTTACGCACAGTATCGATATCTATTAATTTGAAACTGGACAGTTCCTCGAAGTTACTTTTTGTATTTTTTTTTGTAAAAATTGATAATATTTGCGTTATTTACGTCGACAGTAGGAATGTTGCGAATAAAGAAATCACTAATAAGTTCAGGATCACACAAATCAGGAGGAATCTTATTTCTTGTTTTGTCAAGTAGATTTAGCTGCTGCAAATTTTTCCAAAGAGTTGCTGTATTTGACGTAGATAACACGCGTTTAAAATATATTTTCTTTTCATTACGGATTGAATTTATTGTAAAGTTGCGTATACGCTTATAGTAATCTCAGTGTTCTGGGGCTTTAGTACGTTTAAATCTACATAGAGCATTGTCCCTTACCTTCATCATAAATTTTAAATTTGGTGTTAACCACGGAGCATTTCGTTTAGTAAAACGAGAAAAGTTTTATAGGGCGCATGAAAATCAAATAGATTGATAAGGCAATGATTCACAAAGTCAACTTTATGATTAATATCTTCAAATTGAAATATACAATGTAGTGGCAAAGTTCTTAAGTCATCATAAAATGCATTTTCATCGATGGAATTAAAATCACGGTATGTTCTATAAACACAATTTTTCTCTTCGTGTTCAATTAACACATTGCAGCAAATTAGATCATGATCAGAAATGTGAACTCCAATAACACGCGTATTAGAAACAATATTTATATCAGACGTAATTAATAAATCAATAAGGGTGAAAGTTGTGCCTGTACTACGGGTAGGATTCTCAATCATTTGAGTCAGTTCAAAATTTTCTAAGGTCGACTGCATCGCCAGGGTGGCCGGATCATTTAATTTCAAAAAATCTCTATTCAAATCTCATAGACAAAGTAATTTGTCAGATATTGTAATGAAATCTGACAAAGAATTTTCAAAGTGGTCTAAAAAATATTTGTAACCTAAATTCGGAGCTTTGTAAACAACACCAATAGCTATGCTTTTTGCCGGAAGCGAAAGCAGTATCCAAAGTTGTTTTAGATTGTCGTCATAATTAAGCAGGCTGTATTTTAAACCCTTTTTTATATACAAGGCTACTCCACCTACTCGGTCAGATCGATCATTCCTTTCAAAAATGTAATTATCAATAGCGACTGGATTTGACGTGATATCAGACTTTAACCACGTTTCACTTACTCCTATTATGTCATAGTTTTCAGAGAGAATAAGTTGTCTAACACTTTCAAAATTTCAACTAATGACCTGACATTTAAATGGGCGACTAGAAGATTTTTCATAGTGAACAGTTACCAGAAACTTTTAAATACACTTAAGTAAACAAAGAAGTAATAAACAACTGAAAAGTAGTGTGCTTGCTCCTAGACTAAAATGTCAATAATTTGAGACTAATAAATATCAATCGTATACGTAAAGAAAGAAGAAAAAAGAAAGAAAAAGAAAGATTGATATGTCAAAACGAAAATTATAGACAAAACTATAACAGAAATGTAATTTTAGAAAGTAAAAGTAAATGAAAATATTTTCTTTTGCATTGTTACTGAAAAATGATATAGTTAAACATTTATTTGCATAATTTCAATATACCAGAGTTTGTCTTCACAAATATTGCGCCGTCCCTAGTCCAGACGCTCCGCCGTCCGTGCTCCAGAGAGAGCCTCTTGACTTCCGCTACGCGTAGGTGGGTCAGATCTTCCTTGATGACAAAGGGGCTTCCTTTTAATTTATATTTAAGGTTGAAAACGTGTTTTTTGAATTTATACGAGGCAAATTTGATGATAATCGCACGCACGGTCTTTGTTTTCATTTTTTCCTACTCTGTGACAACGATCCAACATTGAGGAACTAATGTTAGCGTCTAATTTGTCCCGGAGTAAACTGAGCACAACTTCGTCGATATTTTCCGAGGAATTTTCTTTTACACCAAACAAGCGAATGTTATCTCGTCGAGAGTACTGTTCGAGGCAGTCATATTTTTCCTTCCAAGTTTTTTCAGTCACCTCGACTTGTTTTCTGACCTCGGAAATTTCTTCGTTTAATTTGCCAATACTTAATTCAAACTCTTCTTTCATCTTTTCCAATTGATTATTTAACACAGTGCCAATAATGACTCCCAACCGGTCAACAAATGCTTGCTTTGAAAATGCAGCTATAATAATTTCTTCCAGCTCTGACTGCTGGGCGCGAGAAAAAACCATCTTTACTCGATTGTGCATTTACACGATGAATTATTATTTCGTAATGTCAAATTACCAATTGCACAATGTGGATGCAGTCACTGAGTTTAATAGCGTAGCGTTTAATATTTATTAGTTTTAAACAGTAGTAATTAACGAAAAACTGTAGAGCAAGCACGTGCGTATTACTTTCACTCGCGCATCATTCCCATATCCAATATCCATATCCATATCCATATGCGTAAATAATATTAAGATTAACTTTCAAACAGAAGTTAAGAGCTTGGGTGTGATACTGGATGGAGAATTGAGATTTAGGTTACATGTTAACAAACTAATACAGCGTTTCTACGGAGCACTGCGTAGTTTTTACGTTGGCAAAGGCTTTCTAAATTCTAAAATGAAAATTAACTTATGTGATACCTTAATTTTGTCCATTTTTTATTACTGCGATGTCGTCTATGGCCCGTGCATAGATCAGGCCACCGAAATTAGGATACAAAAAGTCCAAAATTCATGCGTTAGATTTATTTTAGGTCTGCGAAGGCGTGACCACATATCTCCTGGTATAATTTCTTTAAATTGGCTGAATATGAGCAACAGAAGACGATATCATTTACTTTGTATGACTCATAAGATTTTGTCTACTAGTACCCCACCATATTTACTTGAATTTTTAGTGCCAAGATGTTCTATCCATAATCGTGCTTTGGGCAATACTTGAATCTTAACAATTCCTCAACATACAACCTCCTTATTTACAAGATCTTTCGGTTACGTTGCACCCACCCTTTATAAAAACATTCCTGAAAATTTGAAGACCATGTCTCTGTTTGCATTTAGGTCTAATTTAAAACAACTAACCTTTACAGAGCAGGTAGCATAGGTTTGTAGCATAATTTCTGCATAAATATTTGACTCTTCAATGAATTAGAATTTAACACGTGACTTGACCACGAATCAAATTAAGGTTAGGTGGAAGAGCGCTTCGGCGAACCTCGCCTGGTATTTGTAATATTTTTTCTATTTAAAATATGTCCATAATGTTTCAATAAAGATCATATTATTATTAATAACCTCCGGACTATACTTCCGTTTTTAATTGACTTTCTCGATGATACCCGACGCGGATGTTTGCTGGTACTTTGGGGACTTTTTTCAATAATACCCGACGCTGATGTTTGTTAGTATTTTGATGACTTTCTTCGATAATACCCGACATTATGTTTGCTGGTATTTTCTTGACTTTCCCCGAAAATCGCTCCATCCCTTCATATAGATCACATAAGAAAAACTTCTCCCTTTCGTTTTCTGACTATCCTCAGAGCGTATCATTCCCAATTTCTAGTAAACACTTTTTTGCTAAATGAGTTTTATTGCTTTTCACAAAAAAACTACTTCCTTCCTACTTATTACTGTGGCTACCGACTTATGTAATGTTTTAAAATGTTCCTAAATGAATTCTCTTTACAGATATCAAACAATAATCTCCGTACATATTTTGTTTTGTTACCACGAATGTGTTCCTTGTTGTCGTGATGCTTAAAGACTTCTTAGCCGAAGATGACCATTTTGGTTTACGATGTGTTCATCTTTTGCTAGGCTTAAGAGATGCTTTCATATCAGCAAAGTCCTGCAGTCCTCTGTTACATCATAGAAGCTTCAAGACTGACTTTAGATTGCGGTTCAATGTGTTTTGTCGTAACCCATATCATTTACTTCATGGAACAAAATTTGTGTTTTAGTGTAAGCATTATTTGAGGCGAAATACCTTGGAATTACAATTCTCCCTTGATACACGGAATTTACACTGACTTTAAACAAAATTCTGATGCGAAATCATAATACATCCCAAAAATGTAAGTAAAACTTATTTAACATAAGGGGAAAAAATCGGACAGAGGATATAACACGATCATTCTGGTGCAGTTTACTCTTGGCCTAATAAAGTACGCGCTTCATTCCTCGTGGAAGTTTTTTTTTTTATTTTAATTTTATTCAATCAGTCAATTTCCTCTGTTTATTAATTTGAATTAAATTCTGTGTTTCAAGAAAGTCAGCGTTGGTGAGTTGAAAGAAAAAATAATTTTATGCATAAAGAAAAGCTATTTTCTAACACAGGCTCTATTTTTATTTTTTTGATTTTATACTGAATATTCGCCTTTTTCCCTCAAACTATTTTTTCTTGATTATTCAACGCTATAATTTCATTGATATTTATTAATTTTGATTTATTTGTAAAATTTCTGATTGATATTTTTAAAATATCATTCGGTCTTAATTAGAAAAACTAGAATTTCACGTTATTGTTTATTGTATTTTTGTATTTTTTTCCTGAATTGTATTGTAAACAAATTTACTACCCCAATATTGTTATACACATTTAAAAATTTGACATTTATGTTTGAGATATTTAAGTAAAGTAAAGAGAGATAGAGAGAGAGAGAGAGATTGGAGAGAAAGATATTGGAAAACCAATTTCTGTTTCTCCAAACCAAATCGAGATCTAACTTTGTACGGATTGTTTAAATTTGTTCAAAAGAACTGGTGATAAAAAGGGAATTAAAGTGAGTTTCCAACCCCCGTCCGCACGTTCTTACACAACTTTGCGGAAGCATTGTTATAAATTTTCTTTGTTATTATTTTTTATGCTCTTACGCCTGCTGTTATCCTCTTTTTTGCAGTAACAGAAGATTCCTTTAATTACAATAAAAGTAATGTAGAAGAGGAAATTAATCTGTACTTTCGGTTTGATTGGTACTAGTAAACTTAAGTCTTTCAGAAACATATCGTAAGACGAGTAATTCGCTTCACGGAAGCGCAACGATTTCACACCCTCAACATCGGAAGTAAACCGTGCGAGCAAGGAAGGATTTGCCGGGGTTAATGCCGAAAGGTGCGCAGAGCAACCCCCGTGTGTAAACCTAAGATGCTACAGGAATTAGACAGCTTCAGATGCTTACAACGCATCAGATCAATCCAGAGCAGATTACAACCTCTAAATTACTATCTAGTAAAGCATTCTGACCTTCAATGGAATAGCAAATAGGTTGCTCGAGGTTTGATCTGTTTTGGTTCGCGATTTACTGTTTTGTATTATTCAGAATGAATACTCAACGTAATATAATTTTCTTCCATGATATTCACGGTATAATTGGGAAGTCTTTAAGAAGATGAAGTATTCAAATTAAACAAAGGCGAGAAACATTAATTCTCAACTGCAATCCAAAGCAGGGAAACTGTCAAGACCAAGAACTGACCATATTTTTTTATTAGAATTGAATTAGCTTGAAACAATTAACTTGTAAATAGAAAAGTGTAAAAATGATAATCAAATTATAAAAAAAGACATTTGACCTGTTTCATTGAAACTCGATAAAAAAAATAATACAATGTTGTAATTGTATAATTTTATAAAAATTAGAATTAAAGTATAAATTCCATTTAGTCAATAAATTTATACATCTCGATCGGGCCTTGTTTATTATGTCTGCGATAACCAAAACAGCAACACACTTGAGTAATATGATACCGAAGAGAAAAGGTCCGGTCGGGAAGGGAGTCTTAGGCAATACTCGGTGAAAACATCTTACATCTTAATGAAATACAGTGGGATGTGATTGAGGGATTGATTCAGAATATAGGCTTTTAGAGTGTGGTGCCTGAGAGATAGGTCTGTATTCGCCGAATGGTCAGCAAAATAAATTATCAGATAATATTCTGAGATTGTGTTACTTGAAGGTCAGATCTGTATTCGCCGAATGGTCGGCAGAATAGATTATCATGAGTAATATTCTGAGATTGTGATACCTGAGGGATAGATCTGTATTCGCCGAAATGTTGGCAGAATAGATCATCACATTGAAGATAGAATTGGTCCGTTTGCCGTGAGTTTCTCCCCCAACAGCTTCTAGATTCACCGATGGAGAGGGAAAGAGGCAGAAGAACCTCGGTGAGTAAAACAGTTGTTATTGTTGAACATCGGATGTAAACACTGCATGGTTGTTACATGTGAATCACATGAACGGCTGTTTGACGTACAATATTTCTTATTTATATACATTGTGATTCAAAAGTGTCGCACCATCGCTTAGGTGGTGAGAGAGAATGTCATTAGGAGCATAAATATCTGTGTCTTTTGCGATGAGTGGTTTTCAAGATATAAAGGTTTAAAAGTATCAGAAATAGGCAACGTTGCACCTTGCAGATACACTTAAAAATTTGAAAACGTAAATCAAAGGTATCGTTCCTTTTGACAATTGAACTGATTTGTCAAAACATTCGGTACGCAAACGAGTAGACTATAAAACTAGTGCCCGGTTTCTGAAACGAAACATAAATTTAGGTAGAGATAAACTCACCATAACTTCTAAAAAACGTTTCTCAAAACTTTATCTGTAGGTAAAATGTATACGTAGCAACATAAACAATTTATATTTTTCATAAAGTTATCAGTCAAGAAAAATGTATGCTTACCTAAAGTTATTTATCGTTTCAGAAACCGGGCATGAGACAATAACTTATGACATATCTAAATATTTTAATGAATTATTTAAATGTCGAGTTAACTCAAAATCAGAAAAACACAATCAAAAATCAAACGAATAAAATTAAACCGCTACAATACACGGTCGAAACTGCCTCAATACATTTTCCTAGTCTTCTAAGGCATCTTTGAACATTTCTTAGCATTTATTATTATTATTTGTGCAGCATCAAGAATTCTTTTATGCAATTCGTGTTCACTGCTTAGTCGAATGAATCGGTTCAGTCAACCACGGAAAACGTGACATGCAAAATATTACATAACTGACAAATTTTATTTACTGTCAGCACGTGGGCTGCTGGAAAATTTTCTGGAATCTAGTAAGTCTAGAATTATTAGCGTTTATCAACTGTCATATTTGAAAAATATGACGTTTTTCGTCTATAATTCTATTGACAGTTCCTATCCAAGTGAACTAGTTTTGTTTGTACAGCATTTGAGAAAAAGTAATTTTGTGTAAACATGGAAATCTCGCGTGAAAATTTTCGTGCCATGATTTTTTACGATATCAAATGTGGTCTAACGCCGAAACAATGCCTCGATCGGCTTAATTTGGCTTTTGGAGATGCAGCAAAGAGCAGTGTTTATAATTGGTTTGCCGAAATCCAAGCGTGGACGTACCTCTCTCAGTGACGAATTTCGTGAAGGTCATCCGTCAATATCTGTTGTTGCCATTAATGTAGATGCTGTGCGTGAAATGCTTGAGCGAGATCGACATGTGACATACCGTGAGCTTCAAGTATCCCTACGCATTGACATGAAATCAATACACAAGATTTTTTATGATCATTTGAACGTACGAAAGCTTTGCAGTCGTTGGATCCCACACAATTTAACAGAAGCGCAAAAGCAGGGTCGTGTCAAATGGTGCGAAGAAATGCTTAAGAAATTCTATGGAGGTCGTTCAAATTTAATTTATAACATCGTTACTGGTGACGAAACGTGGATCTATTCGTACGAGTCAGAAAGTAAACAACAATCTACCGTTTAGGTATTTCAAAATGAACCAAAACCAACAAAAGTTGTCCGTTCACGCAGTGCTGCGAAGCAAATGATTGCTTGTTCCTTTGGTTTAATTGGACATGTAGCAACCGTGGCTTTAGAGGATCGAAAGACCGTGAATGCTGATTGGTATACTACAATTTGCTTGGCGGAATTAATTAATCGATCAAATAAGAAGAAACAATCGAAATCGACGAATTATTTTTCATCATGACAACGCCAGCTCTCACTCAGCCCGTCAAACAGTTGATTTTTTGTCCAATAAAAACGTTGAATTAATGACTCATTGTCTATATTCACCTGATTTATCACCTAATGATTTCTTTTTGTTCCCAAATATCAAAAATAAAATGCGTGGTGAGCGATTTTTGTTAGAACATTCCGGACACTGGTTTCTGAGGTACTATCTTTATAGTAGAAAACGTGCTTTAGAAATTGGTTCGAGCGTATGCAAAAGTGTATTGACGTCAAAGGCGAATACTTCGAAAAGCAATGATACCGTTTATCAAATTTCATATGCGTTTTTTCATATCGTTTCCAGAAACTTTTCCAGCAGCCCACGTACTGTCACTTATCAGACCATGGTAACCGTAGCAACACTCAATTATGAGTTCACCGTTGCCGACCTTATTTCTAAAATAATATTGATATTTTCAAAGTCTTTTCTGCTTTATTAATTAATATTAATTATCTTCATTAACAAGGAAAATTTTACCGGCGTTTATCTACGTTTTTCATAATAAAACATTAAAGTTATATTATCTTGTTAATAGAAAACCAACATCAACTTCCTACGTTTGAAGGCCTATACATACGTAAAGAAAGCTTCTAGAAAAATTTTGTTTAGATTTTTAAGAATAAATATATGATTATAAAGACCATCTACGTGATGGTGCGGTCCTTTTGAATCACAGTGTAAAAAGACGTTATTATTGATAATTGAAGTTGGTTCTTGTCCGATGAAAATTGACGAAGCTATAAATCTATAGCGAAACGTTGAGTGTGTTCCCATCATATTTCTGTCCGGTTCGAGATTAAAAAAACTTTGTACTTGTTATTACTGATGTTATTACTACTACTACTACTACTAAATGTTTAATAACAAAAAAAACGCGTCTACAAGAAGCACATATTATATTATTTTCTTAAAAATCTAAGGAATTAAGACGAAAGTGAAAAAAATGCGCGCTTACGTTTTCAAGTTGAAAAGATTATTGTTGAAGCAATCGTCGGATTTACCTCTAACACATAACATATTCGTTTATTTTGGTGATGGTTTTACGCCGTACGTTTATTTATTTACTGCAATGCAAACAACGAATTTTAAACTTTTTCGCTTGATTTGCTGTTTATTCCAACCAAATCGCATCCATGGAAGCTATAACTAATTGAAATAAC
Source organism: Prosopocoilus inquinatus (assembly GCA_036172665.1). Classification (NCBI taxonomy): domain Eukaryota; kingdom Metazoa; phylum Arthropoda; class Insecta; order Coleoptera; family Lucanidae; genus Prosopocoilus; species Prosopocoilus inquinatus. Next base: position 54,081,333 of record CM069870.1, read on the forward strand.
GAAGCTCACATAAATTCTTCAAGAGCCGAATTATAATTGCAAAATACGCGCTTCGGACAATAAACTTAATGTAATTGATTTAAATATTCTACGTGACTTTATCCGGAATGCTTCGAGTGTCGCCGTGAAGAAGAGCTGCTGTAGCAATCTCTTGATTGAGAATTACATTACTTTCGTTCGCCCGGCGGGCTCTTGCGCGTAATCCTGCCAGGATCCTTGCACACTAACAATTGTTTCCCTGCCTTTCAGGAACCGGGGAAACCTGCGACGTAATCTTGGGGAAATTCAAACAATGTACGCCTAAGATATCTAACCGTATTCATTTCCTTGATTACTCCTATATAGTTTCGTTTCATCGTTAGGCGGCGAAACGTGACTGTTTTCATTTAAATAATCTCCCCGAATTACGTCAAAAATACATTTCTCATTTGGAACTACTGTTTCATGCTGCGGAGGGAGAGTCACAAAAGTTTAAACGTCGCGTTTCACTTGATACGTTTCAGAGCAATTAACCGTGTTGAAACTTCTTAAACTCTTCCCGAGGAGGTTTTCAAACTCATTCAGGTAATAATGTGTTTTATAATAAATAGTACTTCTTGAAACTAAAACAATAATTTAATCTGGGTGTACGAAATTAATATCTTTAATATACAAAAATATTTTAGTTTTTTTTTTTGTAAAATTGGAGCCAATTAACGTTGCTTGGTGAAGTTGAAAAAGTTAGACCAAAGCGGATAAAATTAATCGTGGTTATGCCGATTGTCCACAATGAGGTAATTGTAACTTGAAAGAAAGTTTCCAAGTTTGTTTAATATTTATTAAAGAAACCAGTTTCGATTTTCGTTATCTTTAAGTCTAAAATTACAAATACTTCAGAATCCAGAAAGAAAATTATCACAACATAAAAAACTTTGAACTCATGTACAGGCTGACGAGAGAATTTTTTTCACCTTTAACTCTTATCATTTCAGAAAAAAATGTTTAATACCAAACTTATAGGAACTAATTCGAAGTTTCTTGGTGTGCTCACAGCAAAAAAAATGATGATCGGATAAATGAGATATAAAGTAAACTTAGGTTTTTTTTAATGGAACCCCCTACATATTATTACGATTTCCGATTCTAAATTAAATTCTAAAGGGACATAAAAGATAAAATGGAACGCATATAGCCGTACTTCATACTAAGGTTGGAAAGCGCTACAGGAGCAATATTATTAAATATTATTACTATTAAATATTTATTTAGGTTTTGATTGACAGTGACGTCACCAACATTTAGTGCTTGCGAATTACATATTCCGCGAGAATAAGTGTGCTGAAATGTAAAAATTGTCGCATTTCTTGGTAACGCGATGTTCAACTGCTTTTTTTTATATTTATTTATTTATTTTAATATTTATTTTAATATTATTTTTAATATTTATAATGTTGACGGCAGGGGTGGGGGGGAGCGTGAATCGTAAAACAGCTCAAAAGGGGGTCGCGAAACCTAAAAGTTTGGGAAACGCTGGACTACAGTATGATCAAAAAATAAACCATGCGAGTGTGGCCAGGCAGTTAGCGGCGAAGTTGCTACGATTATTGTCGTTTTTTTGTCATTGAAATCGCTATGTCCTAATGTCAGGTATACATACGGTATAATAAAATTAATAATGTAGAAGGTGTCTATTGTTATGAATTTGGGGGTTCACAAATTATAGTTGTGAAATTTCAGAACATTTTCATTACAAACTGTTGCTTTACACAATTAAAAACTCAATAGTAATTAGCTGCAACACCTGTCTGAACCTATGAACATGTTTTTAAATTTTCACTCATTTTTGAATTCCGTAATATTTTTTGTTTCTATTTTAAAAGTTAATTTTTAAAAAATGTCTAAATGGATTTAACAGGTGCTTTAAGTTTGAATTGTGTTTCGAATAGTTTGGATCTGAATTTCGTATTTGTTGCAACAAAACACCTGACACAATTTTTGAATGACAGTTCGTTCGTAAACAACAATAATTCAATCCAAACAAGTTTCAAAAATAAAGAGATTAAAAAATAGAATGTCTGTTTTTGAATTAAATCACGTTTGGATCACGATCGCGAAAGAAATCACCTAATATGTTAAGGGTAAAATTTTATTTAATGTTAGCAGAACTGAAATAAATTCTACCACTTCTTTATCTTTTTTTTTCTTTCTAAAATTAAAAATCAAAAAATGAAATAGGAATTATTTTATAGTCACCTTCTACATTATTAGTTTTATTATACATCTGGTCCCATTAGAATTTAATTTAGAGTCGAAAAACGTAATAATATACAGTGTTCCATTTAAAGAAAGTTTTGTCTATGTGTCGTTTATTCGACCGTCAACTGTTTTCTATGAGCACACAGAGAAACTTTGAATTAGCCCCTTTAAGTTTTGTATTAAGCATTTTTTCCTAAAATCAAAAATAAAAGAGGTAAAGGGGGGTAGAAATTCTCGCGCAGTCACCATGTAAAAGAAGAGAAAACACTTAAATGACTTATGGACCTTAAGGCTACATAATAAAAACCAATTTTTTTAACAGATAACTATTTCATACCGATCACAGAAAATGCTCTAATAAACTTATTACAGCTGGTACGATATTTGTTGAGGCACAATTTCTAGAAGATGGCTACGTCACTTTCTTGGAATTAACCGCATTCAAAACGAGTTCCGAAGATATTGGCAGCGAAGTATTCAAAAAGCGAACCTTAATTTTAATAACTTGTGCTATTATTATTTTGATAAAATATCTGACGTACAAATTACGTCTTTTTCCCCTAGAATCCGAATCTGCAATAAAAAATGATGGTACCTATTTGCGATTTGAAAGTTGTTGGGGGGTTACGATTGGTGACGATTAGACATTGGTGTGGAATAATTGACGAGAACCTCATTTTGGAGAACGAACTTCCGATATTTGCAGACCTATCGTTAGATATGCGACAAACAATGTGGTTTCAACTTGATGATTGTCCAGTATATTATTCTGTAGCAGCACGGAAAGGATTAGAACGTGTTTACAATCCGGTGGATCGGAAGAGGTGGTCCAGTGTCTTAGCCTTCAAGATCTCCACATCTTACTTCGCCTGACTTTTGTTTGTGGGGTTATTTGAAGAGTGAAGTTTATAATGCACTTCCAGCAAAGCGTAAGAACATGATTGAGCGAATCATTAACGCCTGCTGGACGATTTCACCATTACTCCGATGGTGAGAGGCCGGGGACTCACCTAAAACAAGCACCAATGGAAACAGAAACCTGGGTAACGCTAAAGGAAGGTCTTGCAGAAATTTAACGCTATATGTCAGGAATCCAAAACAAAGATTCGGACAAATTCTACCTAGTTTTAGGTGAAGAATTCGAAAAAAAGTAATTTCCATTTGCGATTTGAAAGTTGCCCCCAGCCCCACCCAATAGGGGTGGGGTGAGGTGTCGCGATTGGTATAGTTAGATAGGATCTTTCGAGCGAACAAATTGTATTCTCAATGTCTTTTGATTTGATGCCTAGTTTTCGACATATGGCGTTGCCTCAAAATAAAAACTCACCCTATATATTAAATAGCTCTATCATGGCATACCTTCCGCTATTATTTTTAGCAATAAGTAGATTTATGCAAAGACTTCAACTTGCTTTGATCATCTAAAGTTGTCTTTAGAAGAATTGAAATGATCTAACAATAATTATTATCATTTTACTTCCAAATTAATTCAAATTTAATTCCACATGAAGAGTTTATAAATGTTTATTCATTTCTGACTGGTTTTTAGGTTTGAAGCTCTCTCTGTATTATATTTGTGAGAATTACTTGGGCCTTTGTTTTTGTTACAAGCTCTAAATTGGTATTTATTACTAGCAGCTGCAAAGTTATTGTTTTCAGTTAGAATATTTTTGAACCATTAGTACTACTCCTGATTATTTTTAATGTTTTGAATTGACTTTTTATTACTTATCTACTCTTTTCTGTCGATTTAGTAAATATTTTCTGGTTCCCTATGAAGGTGAAATTCAATTATTTCACAACTAAATAATGTTTGTAGACGTCTTTCTTATAAGCTACTTTCATTTATGTTTACATTTTCCTTGTATGTATTGATTTTGCTATTTTTGTCCATTTTTCGGGTTTATCAAAATATCCAGTATGAGTGATTCACTTATTCTGTTTTTGTTACAGAAAATGTTAATTGTGATATTTTAGATAAAAATATTACATACTGGGTGTCTCATAACCTACGGAAGAGATTAAAAGGTTAGCTAGGGGAGATCAAATTAAAGCTCTTTTCTTAATAAATTTTTGGTAAAAAAGCAATATCTAGAAAGTTACAAGAGTTTAAAGTGAAATTAATTAACACGCAAAAGTTACTTCCTGCAGTAATATTTTACGTTTTAAATTCAAATTTGTGGCATTTATGGGTTAATTGAACACTGCTTTACAATAAACAAGTATTTTAAAAAAATGTATTCACGTTAAAGTAACAACTAGTTCATTTTTTCTTTTAATGCCCAAAAACGGGTTTTCGTCTCGTTGTGCACCGCCTACTAATTAAAAACAAAACTAGGAAACAGATTAACATAGACATTTTATGAATGGTGGTTTTGATAAGTTTAGAGTTTATTTAATAATAAAGTTGCATTTTGTGAAATAATTTTTATTAATTAAGAAGCTATAGGTGTAAATTAAAGAAGAAATTAAGAAAATTAACTTTCTTATTATTGGGTTTTGGTCAAAAGCGAATTAAAAAGCTTTATTTTGATGTCCTACAGCTGCCTTTTCTATCTCCTCCGTACGTTGCCAGACATCCAGTATATATCATCTAACACACACTATACGCTTTGGCTATTTTGAAATCATTTCTATTTCAATTAATAAAAGGAATTGCCTGATATTAAGAGCATTACTCAAAATTATTATTATTTTAAAATTTTCATAAAATTGATTTATCCTCTTGTTATTTTTTAATATTTTTTACGTATTCTGATTTAATGTAAAAAATATATTAAAAAAAAATAAGAATATAACTCAGATTCTAAAGTGAAAGTTTCCACTTAAATTAAAATAATTAATTATTTAAATACACCTGACACGGAGTCAGATGAATAAAACGAAGCAAATGCTTTTGCTTGAACTAGCGAGTATTTGCACAAAATTGAATTGTAAATATTGTGCTCGTAATACAGTTAGACTTTTTATAAAACGAATGGATAATGATTTACAATTGAAACTTTTGCACGTAATTTAGCATTAAAAAATTAATTGAAGTAGAAGCATTTGCTTCATTTTATTCATCTAGCCGTCCTCTCGCTAAGTTACTCGCACTTGAAGCAATCTGCTTAGGCTTTTTGAACAGAGCAGCACTTGCAAACCTCTTGTGCTGTCTAGAAACGTTACAAATACGTCTGGCTGAAGGTAGAATGCTCCTGAATAGATTATCAGCCTCTGATCTGTGAGTGGTCTCTTACTCGAGACATTTATCTAATAACATACATACATATACAGATTGACTTGGACAACTACATAAGCGGTGCGGGTCCTCGTATGCGTTCGGGATGTAAGGAGAAAACTTATTACTCTTTATTGAGCTTGAATACAGTTTTATATTTTTATTTATTTGAATTTTTAAATGTGCGAAAGTTTTTGCCTTCCGCTGTGTATCTAATCTGCCCCTAACACAAACGAGAACCTCACCGACTATTAGTAACCTGAATACGCAAATAATGAAAAATTAATTATAACTGATTATTTCTGAAGTTAATAGTTGTAGTTCAGTGATGTCGAAAAGTTTTAAGACGAAATGAAATACCCCTGGCCATACAAATTTCCGTTCTTTGCAATTATGAACCTTAACAACATTTAGCCGGCTGACCTGTTTTTATGGTACGGCCGGCGGAAAGCCCAATAAATAAATATGGTTTCCAGTAATAATAACAGGCATCGTTAGTCCTATGACAATATACAATGGAATGATTATCTCTTTCGGTAGTATGTGTTCTGCGTTCCATTTCACAACGAAATTAAACAAAACTTTCCGACACAAGAAATTGTTCAATACTAAAGGACAATTAGTTCGCAGCTTCTTATACACAGAGAAAAATCAATAGTAAAAAGTAACGCAAATTGTAGTCAGAATGAAGACAGAAACAAATTGTAACAAGTATTAACACAATTGTAGTAAATATTAGCATAATTGTAGTAAATAGTCCGACAATTGTGGGAATATTTGCTACAATTTGTTTCTGTCTTCATTCTAACTAAAATTTGTGTTATTTTGTACTATTGATTTTTTTATGTGTACCTATACACTAAATTGGGATAATACACGGTATTACCGGAAATTTTCCAGAATACCAACATTTTACATATGTAATAGGATGTAGAGGTATAAAATACCTCCTGCACAAGATAATTAAACAGGACTAAATATTAGGGACAATATCCTACTTAGTATTAATTTTTATTTTCTTATTGGGTGCTTAAATTCCTCAATTTGTATTTAAAATCTAAATTGAATCATAAAAATACAGAATATAACGAAACCCGGGTAGGTATTATTTAAAAGAGGGAGGGAGAATGTATGATATTCCTACTGTGTTCTTAACGTGAAAGTGGTATAGAATGTTTAAAAAAACTTTTTCTAAAAAAGTTATTGCTATGGGTTTCGAACTGTAATTTTCGTCTTATCATATCTCTATCAAATTAATTGGTTCCAAAAGATGTTGTTTAGTTAAATTAAATCTAATGACGTAATATTTCAGCGGCCCATTATCGATTCGCACTTTTAACAAATGACATGGCAAGCCGGTCCGTCATAAATTCAGATGAAGAATGACGTACAATTTTGTTAATTGCCTTGTCATAAAAACTCGCCGGCGGATCTACATCATTGATTAAAACGATTCGCCGGAGTTTTCGCTAATTGAATGATGAATAACAATTTTTCCGGAGAAGCAGAACCGTATTTAATATTTGCGCGCACGCACAACTTGTTCCAGTCTCGAGAGGGTGGTTGCCAGAGAGTCCTTGTTTGAATTAGAACTTAGTTTAGTGGGTATTTTATGGTCCATTTTGGGTAAATCGCGGTGGCTCCTTGTGCTAATGAATAATTCAGTGGATTCGGTATTGTCGTTTTTTTTTCTCATTCGTATTCCTTAGGATTTAAGCAATGAACTGGTGTGTAGTAATTTTAGTTTAGGAGATAAAAAATCTGGGAGAAACTTTCTTTAAATTTAAAAGAAGAGATCCAACATCTGGTTAACAGAAAATGTTCTCTTGGTTCATTTACATGACAACTAACTAATATGTAGTTATTCCACATATCTCCATTAGACGAAATACGAATGTGCCTGATGCCGAACATATTAGGTTATTTGCACCGAAATGCCGAATGTAATCGCTAATATGCTGTGCAAACATAAGCCAACGCAAGCCGATCTAGTTTCCCATATCACAGCTATCCCATTTCCGCGTGCTATTTATAATCAACCTCCTAAATTACAAAGGCAAAGGAAGCTGAATGCTTGCATACGTTTTAATTACGTCAGGATTGATTTTCCTCAAAACTTTCGAGCCCGTTCGTTTCGACTGCCTCGTTTAGTTTGAGTTTGATGCCCGCTATTTACATAATAAATCAGTTTTCCGGGCGTGAAAAATGCTCAATTCCAGTTTGTGGTAAATTGGGAAAATTTACTTCCGGTAGTTGAGATCGAACGGAGGGATTTCGTTTCCAAATAAACTCTCTTAAATACATTAGAAAATTTAACAAAATTGTCGCTAATACACAGAGCGTTGAAATAAATTCAACAGTTATTGTAACAGCCATTATGATAATTTCTAGGAATGAAAACTAAAACTAAGATTAAATATTGAAAACTTAGGAGTAGTATTTCATGATTAATAAATAAATTAAATATCTCACCGCTTGTAATATACTATAGGCCCGTTTTTAGTAAGTATACATATAGGCATCATGTTATGGATTAATTCATGTACTTAAACATGTTTTTTTTTTAAATATCTAAAGGCTAGTTAAGAAAGACAAAAAGTTTTTTAATTAGCACCTGTCATGGTTTCCATTTGTCTTCCATTAAGTTGAAACATCGAATCGACCCGGAGAAAATAGCAACAGAAATTTACATTTTCAATTTACATAACCGAATTCGTCGGGAGCAGCATTAAGAAGAAAATTAATGTTCAATAAAATCGTTACTGTTAGAATATTATAAAGGAAAGCATAAATAATTCATACAGCTTCGTCATCGCTTACGCATATCATTTCACAATCGAAACAATAATTTAAATAAAAGAAAATGCGACCTGTATTAAAATTTAGTGCTTGGTAGAACTCTAGATATAACCGTTTGGTCTCTTTTCGGCAATGTGACTAAAATGGCAGAGAACGGCTGTCCCTATGTAGGAGTTTCTTTCGCTGTAGGAAAAATGAAAAAAATGTCTTCTCAGAAGTAGGTAATATTATGAAACAATAAAATTTTCTCATGAAGAATGAAGGAACCCCACAATGCTACTTTATCGATCGAGTTAAACTTGTGTTAACGAAAAAGTTCCTCGAAGTGCCTTCAGACTCCGGGAATTCCGGTAATGATTTACAAGGATACGCGTCCATCAAAGTTTTCTACGGCTTCATTTTGCACAGCACATTTCCGTTGATTGCACTAAAAACTTAACTGTATCCAGTAAACTTTTTGTGGAACCTTTATTTATTTAATTAAGTAGTTTAGCCTTCTTAATTTTTAACGTTTGCAAATTGTACGTCGTTTCTAGAATTGAATTTTTTACTGCTTCAATTTATCCCTCTTAAAAAAGCATAATGCAAAACAGAATGAACAAAATACACTAAGGCCACACCACAAGAAGAGATTCAAAGCTGCCTCAATGTATCAAGGGACGGTAGCAATTTAAGTTAAATTTCTAATGGATAGGGTAAAACCGGCAGAGTTGGCCCACCGGGTGAGTTGACTCGTTCAACTATCTCGAACAATAGTAACATTTAGGAAATAAAGTCAGTAAAAATTGTGGTTTTTAAGTAACTAATAGGTAAGTTATTCACAAAAAAGGTTTGTTGGTCTCTGAAAATTTTTCATGCGCTCTAGTCAAACTTCGATATTACTGATTATTCAAGCTTCTTATTGAAATATTTGCATACGCATGATATGACAGCTATTTGAGGTTATGTTCGCGTGATTGGTTGCCTTTGTATTGCTTTAAAACTCACAATTATCAGGTGAGCCAACTCTCCCGTCTCTCTTGGGTGAGATGACCCGATTGGATTTGGGAGAGATGACCCAATATTTAATTTACTCGTTTTCTAAATTATACTTTTTTTTAGCCATGCCTACGCAATACAAAAGAAAAGGGACCAAACCTCGATGTTTGTGGAGTGAGGAGCAGCTAGTAGAAACTGCAAATGCGGTTCGAACGCGAGAAATGGGAGTAAATTAAGCCGATCGATCTTTTAATATATCTCCCTCGACACTAAGAAGACGATTAAAAAGTAATAACTTAACAAAAATAGGTTTAGGTGGTGGCACTTGTGTGTTGGGGTCAGATAATGAAATAAAAATTGAACGTCACGTTTTAAAATTACAAAACCATGGTTTTGCTCCTACAAGGTACTCAGTCAGAAAAATGGCTTATAGATTGGTGGAGACATTAGGAATTAACAACACCTTTAACAAACAAAAACACAAAAACACGTAGCAGGTAACGACTGGTTGCAAAACTTTTTGAAGAGGTATCCAGAGCTAAGTGTTAGAAAAGCTGAAGGAGTATCTTTGGCACGGAGTCAGGGCATGAATGTCAAAGAAGTTCAAGATTATTTTAATCTTTTGGAGAAAATCCTGCAAGAAAATGATCTGCTAAATAAACCAAGCAATGTGTTCTATATGGATGAAACTGGATTCCAGTTGAACAATAAGGAGAACGTAATAGCAAAGAAGGGTTCAAAAACTGTAGCTGCTGTTACATCGTCTGAAAAAGGAGAAACGAATACAGTGATTGCTTGCTGTAATGCGGAAGGGGTCTTTCTTCCACCAACTTGTATTTTCAAGGGGAAGAACTTGAAAGAAAAAAAAAGAAACAAGAGTTCGAAGATGGGATGCCACCTGGCTCAAAAGTGTACATGAATGCAAAATCAGCGTATATTAACACTGACATTTTTCTGAACTGGCTGCGGAATTACTTCTTTCCAAGGAAGCCAAAAGGAAAAGTTGTACATATTCTAGATGGACATTCATGCCATTGCAATTCTGTGGACATGTTGCAATTTGCAGAGGAAGCTGATATAATACTATTGTGTCTACCGAGCCATACGACTCAGTTCCTGCAACCTCTAGACAGAGCTTTTTTTAAGTCCCTGAAGTCCCACTGGAATAACGTTTGCAATTTATTTGTTAGAATGATTAATAAATAATCATTATAAAAATTAATAGATTGCAATTTGGAAAATTGTTGGCCGAATCTTGGGCAAAGTCCGCGACAGTTAGCAATGGTATATCTGCATTTAAAGCTACCGGTATTTATCCTTTCAATCCAAATGCTATTCCCGATTATGCTTATCTAGGACAACCTCCAACTGAACAACCTCTCATTGACAACATTCCAGCAACAAATGTGGCATCCACCTCTCTTGCTACAACAAATCATGCAGAGTCTAGTACCTTTAAATTGCAACATCGAGATTTTGATTCTACTCCAACAAAGGGTCCAGCAGCGACCCCCTCCCGATATCAACCTCACACCGCAAGTGTAAACCAGCAAACTCCGAGTAAGATACTTGAGGATATCAGCCCGGTACCTTCCGTGTCATGTATCAACCAAATTAGAAAAAGAAGTAAGCAAATAGCCATAATTTTAACAAGTCCCGAAAACATATCAAAACGAAAGGGGACTCAAACAAAGAAGAAAGAAAAAGAAGCAAGAATAATTAAAAAACGGCAATCAGCTCAGTTTAATAAAAGTAAGAAGTCCCGCAAGCAGAAGTTCTCTGAATCATCGTCCTCTGATGATTCTGATATCGACCTCCAGGAGTCAAGTGAGGAAATAGAAAACGAAGATGAAACTGAATGCGTAGGTTGCGGTGAAATATACATATCTACCTCAAAGAAGGACGATTGGCTTCAATGTGTAAATTGTGCTCGTTGGTTTCACGAGGGTTGCTCAAAATATGAAAACTTGTGTGACGGCTGTAGTAAACTAATCACTAAAAAACGCAGAGAAAACCATTAAATCAGGTTAATATCACAGGGCCATGTCACCCATACAGTATAGGCCATCTCACCCGGACAATTTGGGTGAGATGGTTTTTTCACTTTTTAGAAAATATTTTTTTTAAGTTTGTTTGAGTTTATATTAGTGATAAGAATACGTTATTGTTTGTAAAACATGTTAATTAGAATAGTGTATTTTTTAAATATAAAATTTTCAATTATTAGTTAACGATTTCTTCATTTAAAAAAACGTGGGCCAACTCTACCGGTTTTACCCCATAGGTTTAATTAATAGTCGCCGCGGCGTAGTTTTAACTTTTGCAGCACTAATAAATTAAAGAGACATCGCAAAAGTATTCAGCAAAAAAGTTACGTAATAAACTTTAAAATGACTTTGCATGATTTTTTTAGAAGTGGAAAATACACGCATGAGCGAAGCGAGTGATTGTAAACCATTGTAAATTAACGAGTAAAAAAGACCCTTTAGAGTTTCATACACGGTGGACAATATAACAGGTGATGTAACCAGAGCCATTGCTGTCACATCCAGGCCCACAGGTAGCAGTTGTTTTCAGTTGTGACAACACAGTAAAGGGGTAACTGTCAAGCATAAATCTATTTTGCTTGGAACTTTAAAGATTAATTAATAATAAAAAATAAGTATTCTACGCGTAAATGCTAAAAAAAATGTGTTTTGAAAATCATGATCAAGAATCAATGTGGAGGAAGCTAGAATCATTAAATATTTCCAAATCTAAAGCTAGCATTCTTGAATGTTTACAGAAATCGGATGATATAAACAATTTTCTTCTTGACAGTTTACCTGTTGTGATGAACGATTATTCCGCTCTACCTAACTTTTATAATGATAAAGCTGTGGGTGATAATATCTCCAAGTTTTCTTTCAAACCTGTTGAGGCATCTGAAATCTTGAAATTTCTTAGTCTATTGAGGAGTAAAGCACTGGATTGTGATTGTATTAGTTGACTATGATTCTTCACTGTTGCCCTCATATAATTCCATTTTAACTCATATGATTAATTCTTGTCTGGTGACTAAGTTCTTTCCTAGTTGTTGGAAAAATGCCATTGGTATCCCAGTACCTAAAACGTCTACGCCATCTGAATTTAAAGACTGGCGTTGAATTAGCATCCTTCCTGTAATATATAAAACCCTTGAAAAAATAGACAATGCACAATTAAGAGAATATCTTTTATTAAATTATAGTATTTTGGGGAAAATAATCCAACAATTAGAACTATAAATTATTTATTGCCTGATTCGTATGAAGTGAAATAAAAGGGTTGAAGTGCCAAGCGCCCGACAAGATTGTTATCTTTGCCCGACTGCCCTCGGTCCTACCACCGATCTTTTTTCTTCGGAGCCGCCCTGTCTCTCCGTTCCGGAGTATTATTTCGGCTTATGTACAGATGTTGGTTGAGTAATTATAAATTCAACGAGATAATTTAGTGACGCTGTCGCCACATCACTCCCCTGCCAGAATTTTACTTATTAAATCTAAAAGCTGTTTACAGGAATTAATGTAAAATTCGAAACTAACAATGAATTACTACAAAGATTATTAGAAAAATTTTGTGCAAATCGTTTATAATTGCAGTGAAAACCTCGAGCAGCCTCTGCACAGCTGTTTCCGCCCTGCTTGGGGCTTCTTCAGCAGAGACGTAGCTCGACATTCCCACTGTAAACAAAAACGACTTGTCCAATTTATTCGCAATTGCAAGCAAGGCCGCTTTGCATGGGGGACTTATTAGGAGCAAATCCCGCTTGAATTTGTCTATTCTACTGCAATGTCAGGTCAAAAAGCGATCGTAAGATGTCGCTATTTTATCTGTTTATAAAGATTATATACGTGAAAATAAAAGAAAAAAATGAATTTGTACACACGGAAAAAATTAAACAAAATAAACAATAACATACATAAACATAAAATACGTCGCATTTCACAACAGCATTACTTTGCGTAGCGGTATTTAGCACTGAATTTAGTGAAACAACACTTAACTTAGTCTTCTTTTTTACATGAACTCGACTTGTAACCGATCCGGGAAACGTACACATCTTCCCGACCGCGTTTGCGTCACCCTCATTGGATTACTGGTGCTCTGGGTGGTCGTTGCGTTGTGGGTATTTTGAGCGTTCGGTGGAGCTATAGGCCGTTGATGTTCAATTGTATTTTTGCGCCGTGGACGCATCTCGTCTTCTGTTTCTGTAATAATCGGTTAATCATAGTCGTCCTCTGTAACGGTCTCCAAGCGATTTATGATATGCTCGTCGATTGTATACTCTGATTTCAGCCGGTTAACGGAAAGGGTGACTTGTTTTCCTCGAATGAGAACAACAAAAGTTTTACCTTTCCGGCTAATTACTGCGTAGGATCCCTCATACGGCATCTGCAGTGGTTGTTTGAGGTCGTCGTTTCTTACGAATACGTATTCCGCAGTGGCGAGGTCCTTGAAAATAAATGTTCCATGCTCGCCGTGTTGGGTGCCGCTTACAGGTCTCAGTTGCTGGAAATGCTGACTCAGTTCTCTAACGTAGTCTGCAGCGTCGTCGTTGCAATTCCCCGATTTTGGAGTCTGAAATTCTTCTGGAAGACGAAGTAGCTCACCGTATACCAATTCGGCCGATGTTGCCTTCAGATCCTCGCGCGAAGCTGCTCTGATTCCAAGAAGCACGGTTGGCAATGCCTCCGTCCAGCGAACACCTATCCACTTAATCGCGGCTCTCAGCTGTCGATGTAACCGTTCGACCATCCCGTTGCTTGCAGGATGAAAAGCAGTCGTATGAAGATGAGTCGTACCAGCTAAACGATTAAGACACTTGAATAAATGCGACTCGAACTGTCAACCTATACCTGTGGTGACGCGAAGGGGTGTGCCGAACCACGCGATACAGTGAATGTAAAATGCTCGCGCGACGGTTTTGGTCTCCTGATTTTCCATCGGAATTGCTTCTGGTCAACGAGAAAAACGATCCACGCAGATCAAGCAGCATCTGCGCCCTTCTGAGTATGGCATTATCACGATGTCTAGGTGGAAGTGCTCAAATCGTCAATTGTGCCCAGAGGTGCGTTCACGTGACACTCTATCTTTGCTCATTAGCATGAGATGAATCCTCAAGTCCAACTACGGCAATCTGCTTTAACCGTGGGCCATACGTAACACTGTGTAATGAGCTCAGTCGTTGCTCTGATACCAGGATGGGCTAATCCATGTATTGCGTTAAAAGCTCTTCGGAATGGAGCTGTTACGAACGGCCGTGGAAATGTCGCAGTAAACAGTTGCGTTGGTTCCTGGTATTGGTATTTTCCTCAGCTTAAGTCTGCTCCCGTCCTGCAAAATATTTTTCAGCTCTTCATCTCTTTCCTACGTTTCCGCCAATCCCTCGAAATCCAGTAGTCCCATCATTTCTTCCACCCTTGAAAGTGCATCAGCCACAGTATTTTCTTCACCGCGAGTGTGCTGAATGAATTGCCCTATGAAGTCGAGGTGACAAATTGACGGGGCGAACATTTCTCTGATTTTTGACGAAACGCGTATGTGAGTGGTTTATGGTCTGTGAAAATGGTGAACGTTCGTGATTCCACCATGTATCTGTAACATTTTACAGACAGATAAACTTCAAGGAGTTCGCGGTCGTAAGTACTGTATTTCGGCCGGAGTCAGATTTTTCGAGAAAAATCCCAGGGGTTCCCAACTGTTGTCGATTCGCTGTTTTAGAGCGATGCCAACGGCGAAATCCGACGCGTCGCAGAATGTGGCTAAGTGCGCCCCTGGTTGAGGGTGCGTTAATAGTGTCGCCGCGGCGAGGGCATTTTTGCAGGCCACGAATGCGTCTTCTGCCTCCTTGGTCCACACAACCGGTGTTTTGCCCTTGATTAGATTAGATTGATGGTTATCTTTGCCCGACTGCCCTCGATCCTACCACCTATCCTTTTTTCTTCGTAGCCACACTGTCTCTCCATTCCGGAGTATTATTTCGAGGAAGAACAGTTTCTTCGGCTTATGTCCGTACGGATGTTGGTTGAGTAATTATAAATTCAACTAAATAATTTAGTGACGCTGTCGCAAAAAAATAATATTCTTCCAGAATGTCAGTCTGGTTTCCATCCGAGATACAGCTGCACCTCTACTCTTGAATATTACAGATGACCTTTTAGCTGCCACTGATCAAGGCCAAGTATCCTATCCATACTTGTCTTGCTAGATTACAGTAAGATGTTTTGTACCATTAATCACGCAATTTTGTTAGTTATAGTATTGAAGTATATTGGTCTGAGTGAGGGTGCTGTCCCATTTTTAAATCCTATCTCTTCGAAAGAACTTAGAGAGTGCGGCTGCTACTTGGTACTTCTGAACAGAGATTGGTATCCAGGGGTGACCCACAGGAATCCATTCTTGGTTCACTTTTGTACAAAGTATATACCTAAATTTCTTACAAATATGTAAAAATCTGTAGTTTTCATATGTACGCTGATAACACACAGTTGTATCATTCCTTCAACATTTGTGATAGTCAGTAAACAATATTTGACGTTCGAACTGATCTAGCGGCGACTGTTCAAATATCAGAATATTCTCGGTCTATTAATGCTTCTAAATCCACCTCACTGATATTTGGCAAAGTTGCTGATTGTACTCTACTTCAACATAGTGAGTTAAAGACGGTTAAAGATGTAGAAATTCCCTTATGTACTGACGCAAATAATCTTGGACTAATAATAGATAACTCATTTAGTTACGATGCTCAAGTTTCGAATTGTGTGAAAAGAGCTTACTGCAATTTAAAACTTTTATACTCTCACAGGTACTGTTTATGAATGAAAACCAAAAACCATGCCTGTGATGCCCTTGTACTTTAACAGTTTAACTATAGCTCCGAAATATATGGATCTTGCCTAACATATGACACCACGACATATATACAAAAAGTCCAAAATGCGTGCTTGAGGTTCATATATGGCATTCGGAAATATAATCATATAACACATAAATTAAAAGATGCTGGTTGGTTGAACATGTTTAATCTATTATAGAGTGATTATTAACCAAATGCATCTTATCTTCAAAGGAAAATTAAATTTCCTACTGATGTTCATATCTTAAATATCAAATTTAAAGGTACAATCAGACCTCCTATCCATATTTCAACTCTCTTTTAGATATCAAATTTCACATGTTTACAATATGATTCGTAATTCTTTCAAAACTCTGTCTCTTGCGGTGTTTAAAATGCGATTTCGTAATAATTTATTTCATAAGTTCTAACATACATAGATATATTCTTTACTTACTATCGTTTTACTCATTACCTTGCAGAAAATGTAATATTTAATTGTGCAATAATTAAAACTTCTTTAAACTTTCACAAAATGTTACTAAAACGAGATAAAAAATATGATACACCAAAACAGTGTCTTTTCTGTTTATTATTTTGTCTATACAGGGTGCTGCATTTTGAAACGTAACATAGAAAATCCCATGTTAATTTAAAGATGCTGGAATACTGGCTTCCCTAATTATTTTACAGCAAAATTCCATTTAGGTTTTTAAAGTGCCCTTCAAGATGAATCTATCTGTGAAGTTTGAGAATTTTTTATTCCCTCAGTTTCAAGATATTTACAAAAGATCAGTAACGAAATTCAATTTACACCATATTATCAGCACGGCCTTATTCAGTAAATGTTAAAATAAATTACTAAAATAACTTTTTTTTTCAGTCTTTTTCAAAAACTACTAGACTTATTAATGATCTGTCCAGTTTTCACTATTATTGATCCTGACCGTGCTAATAGTTTGGTATAAATTGAATTTAGTTACAAAATCTTTTCTTAAATATTATAATACTCAGCGTATGAAAAATTGTCAAACTTCACAAAGAGATTCATATTGAAGAGTATTTTAAAAAACCTGAATGGAATTTTGGTCTAGAATAATTAGGGAAGCCAATATTCGAGCACTTTTAAATTAACATGGAATTTCCTATGTAGCGTTTCAAAATGCAGCACCCTGTGTATATTATTTATGTATGTACTACGCCATTCATTTTCGAAAACTGAGACACTGTTTTTATTATTATGTGTTAATTTCTGTCTACTGTAATGTCAAAATGGCAATGCCAAGCACTCGGATATGTGCTGTTGTGTGCAGCAAAGCATAAGACCAAAATGCGAGAGCGATAACTGAATGCAGGGAGGCAAAACATCAATGCGCGAAAGAGAACGGTGTTTAATCGTTCAGCATGATAACACATTAAAGTATGTCTTGCAGTTGTGTGCATGTTCCGAATGCCGTTTGATTACCGGTTAATGCTTCATAGGTACTTAATTTTTACAGCATCTCAATATTATGGCCGGTATTAATAAACAAAACTTACGCTACACGTTCACTTAAAATTCACAATAATTCATCAATATTTCGTATTTCTCGCCTTTTGGGAAAGTAATTCATAAAAATCAGTTGATACTGGTACTAATTGTGATAGCAATCATTGCTTGCGTTCTGGATGCAAAAGAGCCACTTCACGTCCTAAAGCGGCGGTTTCACATAGCAATTGAGCGCTGTCACAGCGACACAGTTTGGTGGAGGATGTTGCTACTGCTATAACAGAGTCGACTTCAATTATAACAGTACTGTTATATTGTGTTTCGTACACTCGTAAAATTTTACTCGTATCTAAAAATAACATTGCAAGATAGTCCCAAACTGCAGACATAACAGTCGACAGCTGTCGAAAGTACAGTGTTTCACATTAATATCCCTTGACAGTCTAACCATGTCCATCAAACTGTTTCGTCTGCGATGGCAAAAGAACAATTTTTTCTAGTTATAACAGTAGCTGCTATAACAGTTAACTGCGATCGAAATAAGTATTTTATATCAATATTGATCTAGCAGTATAACCACGTCCACCAAACAGTCGCTGCGATCGCACTCAACGGCTAATATGCGTTCATAATCTTTTTAGACTCAGAATAGGCCGTGTAAGGGTCACATTGTTGGTATTACAATAACGTACAGCCATCACAAAATTGATTGACGTTCATCTTTAATTTTATGGTTATAATTTTTAAAACTGCTACTGCCACTGTTGCCAGTACAACAGAAGCAATCATTTCGTGAAAACGAGAAATATGGTCACGAGCAAACAGTTGCACGGGAAATTAAATAGCAGGAGATTCTTGCTGATACTGGTGGTTCAGAACTTGTCAGTTGGACCTCATTTAGATTTCTGTTTACTTCTTTCACCAACGCGCACATCTTTATATTCTTCTGCTAACAAGAGAATTCTTCAAATCCGCTTCTTTATTTTTAAAATTGGGCGAACCTTTATACAATATCTAATTAAACACCTTCACGCATGTTTAGTTTTATCACTTACAACTTTTGGAATTTTGAGAAGATTATAATGAATATATTTGTGTTAAGTTACGTTTTACTTTACTTATTCCACGTTGTCTATGTACCGGCAACACACTGAGTACCGCTGAAGTGACACTGACATTATTTCTTTCATGTCAGATTTTGATTTCCTTCAAAGTACATAGACGTAACTTAACGAAAAGAAAAAGGATAGCCCTCTGGAATCTAAAAAGATCGTGAACAGCTAATCTCTGAAACCGCCGCTTAATAGTAAACATGTACTGTGGCTTGCAAAAAAAACGCGTACACTTGGTTTTCGTTGTATAAAGTTGGTCTTGAGATTTAATTTGTCAGTGTCAAACAATTAAAATTCAGACTGACAGAAAACGAGTAACTTAGAAGACGAATAGTGATTCACAGCAGTCGCGAATGATTATAGCTTAAATACAAATGCTATGATGCACAAATAATATGTGGGAAGAGGAAAAATTTGCAAAAAGCGGCTACTTGATTTTGAAGGTATACAGGACTTTATTGCAAGCAAGTGTACATATAAACTTTTCTTGTCAGGTTTCGAGAAAAGTATTTCTGACAATTTAGTAGTTCAATTACACTTGATTTAACTTTTAGCACAAATTTGCCAGTACAGTTAAATAATTTTTCAAATTTTGGAGATTCATTTTATTAAACTCGTTTATAATAATGCACCTATTTCAGTATGACCTAATTTGAAAATTTTTGCATTTTATAATTGACTGATTGTCATGCACCCGCGTCAATTCGCGCATCAACGCACTCGCTCAATTTGTGTGACATGCAAAGCCAAAATGCAGGCCTTTATCCATAAACAACAAACGCATACCGGAAACCACACTCAGAACGTTCGTGCACAATGCGTTTCTAGATGGTGTCACCGGAAAATTACACGTTTTGATCGCTCACAGATCACACGACCTGCAAAATTGCTCATAATTACGTTCTCGTCTGTTTAAATGGATACGTTGCGTGTTGATGTTCAAATAGATTTCGAAGTGACTGTTGCGCGAAAAACGGCTCTGGTATTGGTTAGGTCGCATAACATGAATGAGAGTTGTGTCGATCGTTTGGTCATTATGAGTTCCGAAACCTCGAAACTTGTGAAGTTTACTTTTAAATAGGACACCAGAAACTTTTTTAAAACATGCACAGAAATGAATCGTTTTTGTTAAATTCGGTGAAGATGTGGGAGAACGTTGTCTGAGTTTGTTCTTTTCCTTATTTCTGAATAAATTATGACGATGTAAAATCAAGACGTTTATTTACATTTTTACACTAGAATGATTAAATGACACACAATTTTTAATCCACATTTTTTAAAGTTGTCACTTCAAATGAAAAAGAGGCTTATTCCGTTCTTTTTCTATTTGCTTTATTTGCGTCTAAGATCCGCACTAATTGATTTTTTACACTACTTATGGCCGGTTGCACCAATGTTTTAAGCAGAACTTAAATTTAAGTCGTGTTTAGAACATAACATTTTATGTAAATTCAACAAAATGTCAGACACATTCTAATATGATACTTATATGAAGTTTAAGTGTCAGTCAGAATGTGATTGACATTATATTCACCATGCATAAATGTTATGTTCTAAACATGACTTAAACTTAAGTTTTACTTAAAATATTGGTGCAACCGGGCATTAGTGCTTAACACTAATCATTCTTTAACTATCTTTAAACTAACGTCTAACTTATCTAACCAATATTTGTCTCTTATTAGATTCCCCTCTTAGTCTTGGTCGATACGTATCGATACTTTCCAGTATCGATAATTTACAGTTCGATACCCGATATTTTCTAATCGATACTTGGTCTTCCGATGTATCGGTGGATAAATCCAATTAAATGAATTATCGAATAATAAGTTACTATTTAACTAAACGAAAATTTGAAATTTAATTTATTTTGCGGAGAAATCTAGGAAAAATCCAGAAAATCTAGTTTACGAAAGATACTTGACATCCTTGAAACGATAAATATATCGTCGGTCTACAAGAGTAGGTGACCAAGTCCAGCGATAGTAGTTTTAAGTTATTATAATTAATATTTATCCATGTACCTTACATTCAATCTTTTTTAATTTAAAATACATATTCTAGGAACTCTGTTGTTCATAAAAATCAATACAAACAAACTTGATGTAAATAATTGATTTTATAATCATAAGCCAATATTAAAATTCTAGTAACTCAAAAATACTACCGGTGGACTTGGTCACCTTCTCTTGTAGACCGACGATGATATCAAGTATATCTTTAAACTCAAATCGGACAAAATTATAATTGGAGAAGCCTCAACGTTTCACTATTAATTGATAGCTATCCAGTACCTACTCAAAGTTTCACTATTTTAGTTTAAAAACCATTTCCTTACAATTTTCCAAGAGACAACTTCAATAGATACAAATAGTGGGTGTCTCATAACATACGAAAAATGTTTTATTTTTATATTTTATTTTATATTAATTATATCATTATTTTTAAAGTAAAAAGAAGACGCTTACTGTCAATTTTAAGTTAACATATCTTAGTTATATGACATTTATCAAAAATAATATACATAAGGACTTGTTACTAGAAATCAATTTTCTTTCGTTTGCGATAATAATACATAAGCAGTGGAACTATGTAAATACATAGAAAAGAAATTTCCTTTCTATCTCTGATAGAAAGATATCTACATATGTCAACGTGCTTGTATAAAACAGAGATAGACAGGAAATTTCTTTTCTATGTATTTACATAGTTCCACTGAAGGTCTTCCATTAAAAGAAAACATGTAACAAAAGATATCTTGAAAACTTTACATTCAATTGTTTATTTTTTGTTTTCATATTTGTAATGAGCGGAACAGGTAATACAAATTTGCTAATTTGAAGGATTCTGAAGCTTGAAAAATAAGAAAGTTAGCAATGGTGCCGACTTATTTTCAAACAGGGTGTATAAACATCTACAAGACTTTATTTAATAAAGCCTTTTGGTTACTTAGTTTTTAATTATTACACATACGTACTATTGCGGCCTTAAATTTCTCACGATTTTTTGTCAAGTAGTCTGTTTTTATTGAAACTTTTGTTGTGTTAATCGGGCTTTCTCTTAAAATTTGACACTAATGATACATTGGAAAATCATTTGGTTTTCAGATGGTTTGGTTATAATTTAACTACAGCAACGAAATAAAATGTCAGAACGGAAGTAATAGAATTCAGCAGAAAGACGTAAGGAATACCTTTCTCTACTTCAAAAACTTATACTTTAAAATTTGAAATCTGCCATTCAAAATTTTGGCAAGTTATTATAAAGTGTATTTACAACGAAAAACTAAATCGTGCGAAATTTTAAGGCCGCAGTAGTACATAGACATATTTAACAAAATCGCTAAATCTTATTTTCAAATTAGTATTTATCTTTTAATTTTTTCTGCGTATTAATTTTTAATTTTCAGATTACATTATACGTTTAGGCGTTGCCTGCGCGCTTTCCAAAAATATTTACGCTATTGCGAAAATAACTTAATTACGCAATTAAGAAAAAAACCTTTGAGATGAATTTAATTCAAACTGAAACATCTCGTTTCAGTTGAAAGACTTTAAATGAGCGGCATCGTTTTATATTAAGGGCAATTAAATTCAAAGTGAAACCATCTCGCTTTTGACTTTTATTTTCAAAGTTTTCCGGTAAAATTGCGTACAAGCCGCCGTGTTTTCTTTAAAAACAAGGAAAGCTACAGCATTGTTTTCACGGAATAATCGGATTAAACGCAATACTTTAAGTGGGACGTGTTATTTCAGAGGGCGACGGTGAAAATTTAATATGCAATAATTTGACGCTGAACTTTACTTCGTTTCGCCTAACGACACTATGCCGTGGGGTGTTTTCTGTGTTTAAAGTTACTGTGTCATTTACATAGTAAAATATCAAAATAAAATCGGATGGACATAACTTGAAGAAATTTGCATAATTGCGTTAAGAGTTGTTATTGTAATTCGGCACAGGGAAGCATAAACGATCAGAGTGGATAAGAGATAAGAAATTCCTTGCTGGAAGTCACGTAGCGCTTGAAGTTCTAGGTGGTCAGTCTTTGAGAGGGGAAGATACGTCGATGTCGTCAAGCACGAGGGTTCACGAAATTTACTTGAGATCATAAGTGAAAGAGCAAAGGAAAGCAGTTTCCTTACGGAAACAAATAAAAAAAATACAAAAATTTATCACGTTCGCATTTTATTCCAGATCTTGTCGACTCGGAGTAATTTTACAAATGGAATTTTGGTTCAAGTATTGTGACGAGTAATAAGTTTGCGATGTAACTTTTACTGCTCTACAGAATTTTCTGAATATATAGGTGAATTGGTTCTATTTACTAAATATAAAAGTCCTTCCAAACAAAAACAGTGAAGTAAAAAAAGGCGAAATCGTTTTTCACGTTCTAATGCACTCGCTTGACAAACTAATTCCACGCTTCTGGTATTAGTAATTATAGTATACAGTGAACCGAAGTGAAATTGCGATTTTGGTGGAGGAGCCGCGCCAACTAGAACTGGAAATTTAATAATTTCTCGCGCTCCGCCATTGTCTTGTTTTTCTTCTACCCTTCGGTGTGTGTTAATATTATTTCTAGTTTCTTGTCTTTCTATGAGCTTTTTAATTAACACAGAACGGGAACGTGTATATTCGCACGCTTCTGTGATCCTTTGTTCGTAGTAATGAGGTGACGGTTACGTGAAAGGCACTGTTACAGGAAAATTCTGAAGGCGAGTAATTTGTTTTCAAACTTACGTAAATGCAGGATTTTTTGAATTTGTTTTAGCGCCACTGCACTCGGATTATTTCAAAGTTGGGCTGCAATTTAAAGTTCTTTATTAATCATTGCCATGATTTGTCTTTTAATTACATTTAATTTTGTGTGACTTCAAGTTGGAAAATGCAGTCAAATTTATATAATTGAAAAGTTAGCTTAACTTTTTCCGAACCTGGTGAAGCCGATCTTGAATTGATTAACCCAAAATGTGGTCTCACTATAATTGTTTCATACAATTCACAACTACCAAGCCCCTTCCGGTTTGGAAAGTCATCCCTTTTTTACTCTTATGCCACAAAACTTTTCAACCGAATAGTCGTTAGTAGGTAAGGAGCTCTATCACCTGGATAGGAAATTAAAATAAAGATTTAATTAACCTCTTAAGGCGAAAAACAATGGAAAGCAAGATGGACGCACCCTATTAAACCGTCAGAGCAGATGAAAAATAATTCATAGTATCTTGCGTCTAGTCTTATGAGCCCATTTTACTTTCCGTAGCCTTCCGATTTTAAGGTCCTTTAGAAACCAATCTTAGCAAGTTGACCACTTTAACTAGAATTGAAATCTCTCAAATTTCAAGTTTTATTTATGACTTACGTCTTCTTGTGCCGGATTTCTTCACCTCTAAATAAATTTATCTGCCAGGTATTATCCTTGGAAACCATTGTATCGATAATAGTTTCCGAGGACATTACCTGGCAGATAAATTTATCAGGATATGAAGAAATCGGGCATTAGTAATGGAGCAATCTTTAGGTAGAACTTGGCGCAGACGGTTTTGTATGTCATTGAAAAAATCAAAGCAGCCTTGGATGATAAACGGCTAAAATTAGCCGAAATGGTAATTCTGGCGGGAAGAAGGGGCTTGAGACATCTATATCTGAATGTGAATGGAATGAAGATTGATAGTAAAGGGGAAATTAAATACCTTGGAGTTCACATTGACAGGGGAGTCGGAATGACCACGCACGTAAGGAAAACTTACGAGAAAGGAAAACTTACGAGAAAGCATACAAGGCACATACAGCGTTTGCTAGACTGTTGCCTAATGTGGGAGGTCCGAGTCCAAAAAAAGAAGAAGAGTACTGATTTCTGTGATTTTTTCGATCGGGCTCTATGCGGCTCCTGTATAAGAATAACGTCCGCATACAGGACGGTCCCTACGGAGGCAATCCTGATGATCGCGGCGGTGCCACCGATTAGGCTAAGAGTCGAAAAATGCATGAAAATGTATGAGCGGAGACACCAGATAAGAACAGAGGCTCGGAAAGAACTCTACGAGAAATGACATAGTAGTTGAGATTTATATACAAGCTGGACGAAAGTCTTTATAAAGGATGTGGAGGCGTCGTGCACTAAGAGGAGAGGCAAGACAGATTATTACCTGACTCAAGCACTTACAGGCCATGGGGTCTTCTTAAATTACCTGCAAGCAATTAAAAAATTGAAAACTGCTCAGTGTTGATTCTGTAATGAGGGCACCAGAACATACTGTTCGCATGGTATAAGTGGAAAAACATACGGGAGAGGACGGACGAGAGGGAAAGCGGGAAGCGGATCACAAAGGAAAACGTTGCAGAAGTAATTGGGGAAAGTGAGGAAGTTTGGAATAATGTAGCCAGCATGATAAAGGAAATAATGAGGGGTAAAGCAAAGGAGGAGATGAGGGGAGGTGGAGAATGATGATTAAGATCAAAAGGAAGAAAGGAGAGAGAGAAAGAGATGGAAGAAATTGGAGATAGGCAAAGAGGACAGAAGAGGAGGGGTGAAGAAAGGAGAAGCTCAGAAGGATAAAGAAGTGGATAGAAGAGGAAGGAAGAGAACAGAAGGGGCCCAGAAAGGGCGAAGAGGACGTAAGGTACAAGAGGACAAAGGAGGTTGCTAGAGGTTCGAGCGGCAACGGAAGTAATGTCAGTAGTTGGTTCCCCCCGCATAGACTGACGCAAAGAGGAAAGGGTTTAGTTGGTAAGCGTCTGCTGGGTAGATGTTTGACACTGTCCCAGATGAATCCAGCACAATGTCGAAATTGAACTACTCGGCATAGTCTATGAAGATTCCACAACTTCTATAAAAGGTAGGACTTGGTAAGAAGCTCACAATGAATTCTCGCGAATGGTTTTAAATCAAATGTACGAACTTTCACAGTGGGTATACCTCTACCTCAGGGCAGTATTTGCGGTCCTTTACTCTGTGTTATATATACGTCAACATTTAATAACTGCCTGCCTACATTACTGTAAATTACGTATTTATGCCGAGGACAGTCAGCTGTACTACCATTTTCAGGCTAAAGATATTGCTGAAACTAATATTAATGTAAATTCACATACACAATCTTTTAAGACGTCATGGTCTTAAATAAATGTTGCAAAATATTCCGTTATGTTCTTTGGTAACAAACAGAAAACCGATTTAATTAACTTGTTAAATATATATTAAATATGACTCAGTTTTGCAATTTCCTCAGCCTATCAAGAATATTGGCTTACGCATTGAGAAGAGTTAAAACTCAAACGCCATGTAAATAAGCTACTGCGAAAATCGTTTTCAAGTTTGAAAATTCTATGTATATTGTAATCGTTGCATACTTGATAAAAACAGCAAATTATGTTTAACTAACTCATTATTCTTTATCGATTTGATTATTGTGATTCTGTAAACAGTCATTGCTTGGACTTGAACAAAACATTTTGGAAGCAGTTAACGTTGGCAGTTGAAAACAGTGAAGAAAAGCTGTTTGTTGTAGGAAACATGAACAGTAGACTGGGGAGACCAAATGAAATGTCAGGTGAAGTAGTAAGAAAACATGATATGAAATGCAGTAATAGCAAAAGGCTGATCCAATTCTGTATAGAAAAATACTTAATTGTAGCAAATACTTTTTAAAAGCCTAAAAATAAGAAACATAAAACGAAGGTGAAAGTAGAACAGGCAAAGCAGAAAACTTGGGAGTATTTTGGAATGCGTATGGAGGTGAAGAGTAAGGGAAATCAGAAGTTAATTTACAAGTTCAACAAGAACAAGAGTTCGAGAAA
This sequence comes from Prosopocoilus inquinatus, assembly GCA_036172665.1. NCBI lineage: Eukaryota > Metazoa > Arthropoda > Insecta > Coleoptera > Lucanidae > Prosopocoilus > Prosopocoilus inquinatus. The sequence continues at coordinate 54,107,822 of CM069870.1, forward strand.
GGAGAAATAAATAGCATTATTAGAGATGAAGGATAAAAACGTGAAATAATAAGAGAAGAAGGATAAATTAGTGAAAGGTGGAAGGATTACTTTAAGGTGTTATTCGGTGCAGAAGATACAATACAAAATAATGGTTTGGAGTGTCAGAAAATCCAGCAACAACAAATTAGCATGCAGGAGGACGAAGAGCGGTAAGCTATTGGAAAAGTAAAATACGGAAAGGAGATATGCTCAAGATTATGGGCGAGAAAGAAATAGAAATTTGCTGGAAATCTTCACAAAAGTGTAGGAGTCAGGAAGAGTGTGGCAGGATTGAGAAATAGGAATCATGGTGCCCGTTTTCCAAAAAGATGACCGCAGATTGTAATAATTACAGGGCTGTAACATTGTTCTTCGTACCAGCTAAGGTACTCGAAAGATTTTAGAAAGTGGATTAAAATATAATATAGAAAAAGGTACGGTCAACTCACAAAGCGGTTTCAGGAAGGGGCACAACATTCAGGACAATATTTTCACCGTAAGCAAGTAACTGAAAAAGTACTTAAACAAAATCGGGAGGCCGCAATTGCATTTTTAAAAGTAGAGAAAGCCTTTGACAGGATGCCAACAGAGAAAGTGTGGGATATGTTGGAAAGAAACATAGTAGGCAAAAACTGTCAAATAATGTGGAGCTTGCAAAAATATAGTGAAGTGGAGAAATATTGTATCAGATGAGTTTAATACAGAACAAGGATTGAAGCAGGGTAATTGTCTTAAATCCAACACGGTTCATAATGATGATGAATGAAATAGACCAAAAGTGAAATTTGTGAAGTGATGTTTGCATGTTGGTTATTGGAATTTGTCTAGAATATAGATCTCCAAATGTGCATTCGCAGACGATTTGCAGATTTTCGCGCCAAACGAAAAAGAAAAATCAAGAGAACTTGAGCATCTAGAATGATTTACTAAGTAAAGGAAATATGAAAATTAACGAGGAGAAAACTAAGTTAAGGATGGTATCCAATAATAACATAAGAATGTAGACATAAAAATAAATCGAAGTAGGGTGGAGCAAGTGGAATTCTACAAATACTATTTGGGAACGATCCTACAGGCAAAAAGAAAACAAGAGTATAAAATAAATAAAAGAATTAAAGCCTCAGTAAAAATATATGGAAACCTAATAGAAGTTTTTTTGGTAAAAGTGAGGTGCCAGAGAACAAAAATCAAGGTATTTACGTTAGTTTACAGGCCGGTACAAAAGTACGGTTCGGAGACATGGATGTTAACTAAATCTTAAAAAAGGTAGAATTCAACCAATGGAAATGAAATACTCGAGAAGAGGAAGAGCAGTGACAAGAGGATTAGGATTAGAAACCAGGACATCAGAATAGAATTGGATGTAAAACGAATGTACGAAATTATAGAGCAGAATCTCAATTAAAATGGTGGAGACATAATGGAACAAAGTAGGAAAATCAAATAGTTTGCTAAGCAAGAACTGTTCCAAAAATAATAGTAGGAAAAAGTAATTATCACGTAAGTATTTCATCTGCATTGTGTGGAAAATAGAGCAGACAGGCACAATTTTTAAAGCAAGCAATATTGCACGCAATTTGCTGTTTGAAGCTTTACAATTTAGATTGTTTAAAAAATTAAACAAGTTCTTATACAACAAATTGTGAAATGTAAAACGGGCTTATGATGTTTTGGACTAAATACAGAGAATACTCATAAAAGAAATGATTAAAATACGAAAATAAATAAAAACTAAGGAAATTATTATATAAATAAATAATTAATAGCCATGGAAAAGAAAGGAGACTAAAATTGGACATCGAGTGCTGAAAGCATAGAATTAATAAATTGGAAAGAACGACGTCATCTCTTTTAATAACGCTAACAACTGAAAAGAGAACACAGAAAAATTACTGTTATTTGAAATAGAGCAACTTCATTAATAACAGAAATCTTTTCTAGTTCCCCAATTTAATTCGTCCAACATATTTTCAAAATCATTTGTAAAAAATGAAGATAACGGTCACCAATGAAGTACCATTAAAAATTGTTCATCCAATTATACTGCACCAAATCAAATCAATGTTCCTTGTGTCTATTAAACATGTCACAGTTTATAAGCCTGGTTCGTGTTGTGATGTTCCTGCTTCCGTTTCAATTTGTCGGGTCGAAGTTGATTTATTTTTCATTACATTTATCTCAAGCAGCTTCGTTAATTGAGTTGGTCAGTGCCTGCTCGTAATGAGTTACTACGGTTGCGCAACAACTGCAAAAGGGAAAGGTGGGTGCATGCAACTTTAATAGGACAGGTTGGGCGCTGCCCACTTTGAGGGAGATTTCCTGCTGGTGGAAAGCTGGGATCGTGTGGGACCCTGTGCCTTGACGTAGGTGTCCTTACGTTATCCGGTTGGAAATCAGAAAGGGACCTTTGGGCATGACGATCCCACCTACCCGAGTTGGCTGATCAGAGCCCTGAAGGGTTTCGGCCCGAAACGTCCCACCAGTGACGTAAGCTGGTACTATGGGGACCGGTTGAGCCCCGGGGGTAGACTGGCTTGCTGGTCTGCTCCAGTCCGATCGATTGGGTTGGACTCGTAGTGGCAGTGGTTGACAGCCCGCATGCTGGGCTAGGGGTGGTTCTCCACCCTGGTAGGTGAGCTACGTTTATTAGCTCGGGTACTAGCCTGCAGAGCTAGTAGAGAGTGGATAGTCTCTCGCCTACACCAGAGGGGGTGCGGAGCTTGCAACCCAATCCATTCTGGGAGTCCGCACGTTGTTGACGATGTGTGGGCGCGTGATTGGGCGAATCTCAATCCGGACGCCATAGGTGGCCGTATAATCGAGCCCTTTGGGCGGGTGTTGCACGTAAAATGCTCAGGACTTCTGCCCACTTTGCCCATCCCTACAAGCCGCCACTGGAGTTGGTTCTGATCCTGATTGGTTTATAGAAGGAACCATATTCTCCCAAACTATCATACAATCTTTTAAATGTAGGCAGTGAAGGCTGGAGATTACCAAAATATCAGTCAAAATATTGTTGTTCAGTTTAGATGGCATTTTTTTGACACTGAATGTAACACTTGATCATTTTGATTAGAAAAATTCGTTTCAATGACAAACCACACTTATCAAGTGAACATTGGTGGTAATAAACTTCAAGGTGATATAATTGCATTTGTCGATTAACATTTGTTTCCACGGCCAACCATGTTAACAATTTCGAAAGAGAAAACGTGTCGAATCTCCGTTATTTTTTAAATAAACATATCGAGTTATACATCGTTGGAAAGGTAGAAAAAGTGCAATTTTTTTCCAACCATAGCCTAATAGGGTTTCCATTAAAAAAAGTTTATGTCATAACTCGAAAATAGGAATTTACATGGAAAATTTAGTTCGACTATTTAATTAAGAACAGAATTCAGTACAACTTTTGCCTTTACTGTACGCGTTTAACGAAATTGTAAAAATTCAGTTTTTTCGAAATATCTAGGCAGCCACGAACTTTCAGTAAGAAACAAAAGCTGCATTAAACTGACCACCTAAAACTACTAATCTTTCCTCAGTTAACCGTCTCTCTAGCTCTGCTAGTTTCGAAGATTCCCTAGCTAAACATCCAAAAAAACTCACCCTGTATGTCTAAATGTAAGTAAATATAAATTAATATGTAAACATCTAAAATTAACCGTCAGAAAAACCTTACAAATAAGAGCTAACCAAACAACACGGAAATACGGAAATAAATAGTCCAAAGACCCGAAAAAAGGTTGTTATTCTAACGAATAAATAAGTATAAATTCCCTGTTATTTGATACCTAAAAATCCTAAAAATAAAATAAAATATATACAGCGTGTGCCAATAGTGTGTATTCGGTGGATAGCGCCTATATTAATGCAGATATTTAAAATCTGTTGTCGCTATTACTTACATAAGGTATAGATACGTGATTTAAAATTAGTTACAATTTTACAGAGTGTTCCGTGTGGCTGTGCCAGACCAAAGTTATGTTCTTTTAAATGGCACATACTGTACATTTTTTTAATTCTGAACGACTAATGACATTATTCGCTTTCTTCTGAAATAAGGGCCCTTTACTCATAAGCGGTTTTCAATTTCCCAATTTGTTTTTATGAGATGTAAAAGCGTTCTGACTCAATAAATTTTTGTTAAAGCCGATAATTAAAAAAAGCCAGTCGTAGCACACTTTTTGAAAGACACTGTGTATAATATGTTGATATTTGGAGGAAGTTTAAAATATCACTATATTATATTATTATAACTCGCCTACAGACGAACACGAACGAGTTCTTACAAAATTAATTTGCTAGACGCGAAGATTTGAGTATGTAGACATATTTATTAGATATAATATCAATTGGGAAATTCTGAAATTATTATTCATAAAAAATATCCTAGTTCGGCGCCCCTGAAAATTGGTGCCCCGGGCAGTCGCCCGTTTTGCCCGTCTTGCCCGCCCATTTATCTGCGCTGGGCGCAAGTGATTAACCCATAGAATCAATTATTGTAACAATCGTTTCTATGAAGTTAACTGGAACTTAAAATTTGGCGCAAATGGCTCTTAGAGTGGTAAGTATGAATAATGCATCAAAGCGTAACTTTTATTGTTTTTAATTTAAAGTCAATATCTCGTACAGGGTGAGACAGAAGACGAGGGAATACTGTACAGAATAATGTCATCCAGAAGTGCCAGCAGAAATTGTAAGCATTCTTGCGTTACAGAATAAGGGGGTTTTCTTTGTAATTTCTAAATATTAACTGCAAGAATCAGTCAAGCGTAACCGTTTCATCAAATTTTAATATCACAGGCGAACTGAAAGGCGGACCCTACCAGAAATTTACACAAAGGTAATAAATCATATTATTAAACGTTTAAAATGCATATCTACGGCAGGGCGAAAATTTCTAAGACACCCCCGCACGCATATAAATGAATAAATTAAAATGGAACACCCCTTGGCGTTTCATATATTCCCAGTAGTTTTATTTATGATTATTCCCAAGACTTACTTATATTAAAATATATGAGAAATTCACCTCAAAGCTGGCGGTTTCAAATATGTGGGCTGTAATCGTTTGAAATTAAGTGTAGGCGTAGTATAACGACTAAGCGAAACGTTGCGTAGTCTGCTACAAAGGTCTCCATCCTGATGAAGAAAATATAAAAAAAGGATGTTTTCCTTCTGTTGATTTCCGAGGCATTAAAGTCCTCATAAATTTGATAAACTAGGTCGTTTCTTTAATAGCACAGAGTATTTAGTATCGAAATGAAAATCCTTTTGAAGTCCTTAACGACACATAAACATCTGGCGATAAAAAAAACGAGTTAGAAGGGGCTTTGTAACTTGGAAGGAGAGCGAGTTCTTAAAACACCCTTCCTCCTTCCTCTCGATCGTTCTTCATTTTATATCCCGATAAGATTAAATCGGATTATATCCTGCGAACTTTTGCGGAAGACATTGACCTCAGGCAAATTTTAAACTGGACTATAACGTGGGTTTGGCGTGAGAACTAATTCGTTCTCGGCCTCGCCATTTGTCAGTGACAGTAAGACCGTAATAACTCATACTAAAACCCTTGCAAAGATTTGGAAGGTTAATAGATAGAATATTGATTTCTGAACAATTTTGCTGTCAAGTGTGCGAAAAGCGAAAAGTAAATGTTATTGATTAATGATTACCAAGTAAGAAATGAAACGTTTGCAGCATGTTACTCAACGCGGTTTTAATTGCACCCGAAGTGCAGTTAGCCGCATGAAACTGCATCTGTGCTAATTATTATTCCGCTTGTAAACTCGGGATATTGTTGTTTCTTGTTTTGTATTTGCCGGCCAGTTTTCTAAATGACCCTCTTAATGGCTTCTGGGGGAAAAATGGAAGAAATTTTATTGCAGTTGAAGTTTTATTTAGTTTCGTTTTAGTTGGGTACTGCCGTTAAAATGAACTTTGTAAGAAACATAATGAAATCAAAGCGAGTGATTATACTCGTATTAGAGAATAAATCTGTTACATAATATTTTCGATTTATTCGAAAATTACCGTACAAGTATTTCTCTTCAAATTCAATATTGTTTAATATTGTATGGAATCAGAAAAAATATAAGATTCTCTTGCATTTCGTAAGGGAAGGAGAAGCAGTTTCGATAGCAGACCTTTATTTATTATTAAGACTGACCTGGAAATTTGCACTTTCATCAAATTAATAATATCGTAAGAGTAACTACAATGAAGGAAAGGAAAGAAAATTTTGAAATAAATGTGATAAGATCTGTCGAAAGACTATTAGCCTCACCTCAAGTGAAAATTACTGTTTTCTGTTGAACCTTTTATGAAATTATTTTACCATAATAAGGAAAAAAAGTAAAATCATGAAAAATATATGAATTACAAATTGACATAGGAGATTAGGTCTGATTACGCTTATGTAAGGTACCGGGTGTGATAGCAGATGCCTTGAGCTTTGTGCAGCTCTCTTACTATCGAGATTGATTTCAATTGTCAAGAGCATTCTGAAACTTCAAAATGTTGAAACTAATTTATGGGCAGATTCAAAAATAACTTTTCGTCGGATACAAACGTCTTCTAGTAGTCTTACAACTTTCGTAGCTAATCGAGTCACAGAGATGCAAAAATTAATGTCTCAATACTTGGCGACATGTACCTTCAACAGAAAATCCAGCAGATTACATATCAAGAGGAGTTTCAGCGAATAAACTTCTCACCCTTGATCATTGGTGGCATGGGCCCAGTTGGATTAATTCATCTAAAAATTGGTCTGAACAAAATTCACCATTTATTAAAATACTTGAGCAGAAAGTCATAACTGCTTTGGCAACTGCTTTTAAATCAGATATTTTCTGTCGATATTCTTCTTTCAGAAAACTCCAACGCGTTATTGCATGTTGTGTACATTTTAGAAATATCAAGCTTCGAAAACAATCGAACCAAGGATCATTGTCATTAGAAGAACTTGAAGCGGTACGAACAAAATTCTTACATTAACTCCAGAAGAGTCATTTTCACAAGACCTAGCCAATTTACGTGCAGGAAAGTAAGTGAGCACCCAGAGCAATCTCATCACATTGAATCCTTTTCTGTATCTGATGGTTTGATGAAAGCTAGAGGAAGACTCAAACATGCAGAATTACAGTACGAACAAAAACACTCAGTGACTTTGCCACCAAAACATCACATTACTGAAATTATTTTACGAGATGAACACGAACGTCTTTTACATTGTGGACCACGTCAATTGTTATATTCGGTAAGGCAGAACTACTAGACTTTATCTGGAGCTCGCGAAGTCTGAAAATTAGTTTATAAATGTGTAATTTGTTTCAAATACAGACCAAGTCGTCCAGATTTAATTACGGGTGACTTAACCAAACCTCAAGTAAGTCATTCCAGTTTTTCATTTGAAATTATAGGAATTGATTACGCCGGTCCAGTGCAGTTAAGAGAGAGTCGACGAAGAGGCAGAGTACATGTTTCAAAAGAATATATTGCAGTTTTTGTTTGTTTTAGTACAAAGGCCGTTACTTTAGAGGTCGTCAGAGATCTGACGGCGGAAGCTCTAAGAAGATTGATCAGTCTTTGCAATAAAAAAAAATTATTCCGCTAATGCAACTAATTTTGTTGGTGCTGCACGTGAGTTAAAGGAACTGCAGCAACTGTTAACAGAAAACGAAGATGAAATTAAAACAGCACTTCGTTCACATGCCATTGTATGGGAGTTTACACCGCCCAGGTCTCTACACTTCGGTGGTCTATGGGAGTCAGCCATCAAGTCCATTAAAAACATTTATACACAGTCACAAAAGGTTTTCTTTTTGTACGTTTGAAGAGCTCAACATTCTTCTCATTTTCATCGAATCAGTTTTAAAACCAAGGTCTTTAATGCCTATGTCTGACAATATTGAAGATTTAAATGTTCTTACTCGAGCTCATTTTTCAATTGGGGTTCCTCTTTCTGAAGCTGCTTCGAGTTGTTTTCTTGATGTTGCAGGCAATAAACTCTCTTTATGGCAGCATGTTCAGCAGTTGAGATGGGAAGATGAATATGTGCAGCAACTACAGAAACGTACCAAGTAAACCAAAGGCGCTAGCAATATTGCACTTGGCACTGTGGTTTTGATCAGAGACGACAATTTACCACCACTCTAGTGGATCGTCGGATGAGTTGTCAACTCTTATCCAGGCTCCGACAAAGCGTTGATACATTACCTGTGCATTAATCACTTTCTGTTGTAATTTTACATTACCTAAACGGAAGCATAAGTTTTGATTGAAATTAGTATTTCAATGTGGGCCGGCATGGTTACGCTTATGTAATGTATCAGGTGTGTTTACAGAAAAAACAATAAACAGATTATAAAAAATTTTAAGTATATAGAATCTAACGTTTCTGAGACGAATGTAAATGATTAAATCTTGAATACAGTCCACTTAAAGTTAAATCAGAATAGCGAGTTTCATTTTACAATCACCAAGGTCCAAGTTGTACGTAGATAAGTGATGACGTAGGAGTTTGGAAATTTTTACGATCGACATGACTTGATTTCAAGTATTAAAATTGATTTTAACAGTATCATTGGTAGTTGATTTTAATCATTTTTAAGGTTACAAACTCAAATTTGCAAAGTTTTATGTGAATGCAAGGCAAGGCAGTTCGATTTGGCACTTTCTATTTTAACATTTGGGAATTCATTCTCTTTTCCACACTGAATTTGGCCAAAGACCGCAGGTGTGGAACATCGTGCGTCTTGTTACTACCCTGAACAGGTTAAGACAGTTGCGTTGGACCTATTCCAATCATTTATATTTTGACCAATTATTACATTAACAAGTAGAGTAAAGTCGGCATACACTGTGTTGAATCGTTTTTCGAACATAACAAAATATTATGTAAAACTAAGTACGTGCAATTATTGGCTCTCTTGTAAATTTTAGAGCAAAACGGCAAAAGAAAATATTGTTCCAAATATTAAAATGGCAAAAATCTTCTGAAAAATGCACCCAGTTTACTAACAAGGTAGCTATACTTGTAGAAAGTGACAACTTCAAAATTTATAGTTTTGCCACTTCTTCAGAGAGTAACGAAGTATTAGAATACTCCATAATGGGGCATTGTAATACTTCGTTCCAAGGATTACGAAACGGCAAGAGAAATAAAATTTTTCTAAGTGCAAAAATTGCAAGTTTTGAACTATACGAATATCTAAATATCTGTCGGTCATAGCTAACTTGTTAGTAAACTAAGTGCATTTTTCAGAAGATTTTTACCATTTTAAGTGCATTTTAATATTCCGAACAATATTTTCCTTTGCCCTATTGCTCCAAAAGTTACAAGAGAGCAAATAATTGCAAATATTTAGTTTTACATTCTATGTTGCTATGCCAGAAAACGATTCAACACAGTGTATATGGAATACCCATTCTTTGAGCTGTCATAAATTCTGAACTGATATTCTAAATACTGAAATATTTTAATTAAAAATACTTTATGTTGTTTTCTAGCGATACTTACATATAATTTAAGAAATACTTACTTTTTGTAAAAGTTTCTGTAACAAATTAAAAAAAAAACTACATTTTCATGATATGATTAAAAATGGCGGGTAATATGGGAAAAAAATTCCAAAACGATAAATTCACAAATTCATGCATTGTAAAGTTCTGCAATCTTACCGGCTGAGAACCTGTATAGGAGTGGCCTACAATACCTAAACTCATGTTAATACTATATTAGCCGGTCTATTGAGTATATACCGACTTTACTCTACGCTATTTTTAAGTAGATATACAGTGTCCTTATACAATGTATCGATTTAGTGTAACAAGGAACTTGTAATGAGATATAATACTTTATAATTATTTGGACCAAAACCTTGCTGTTTCGAGTAGTGTTTGACCAAGGGCTGATCGAGAGGTCAAATACCTAGAAACACGACAACCCAAGAAAATATGCCTTAGTCTTCTAGTGAACATTCAATAATATTTTCCCTATATGCCAGTCAGGTTTTCGCTCCGGTCATAGCTGCACTACTGCCCTTCTTAATGTAATTGACGACATTTTAGCGGCTAAAGATGAAGGCAAAACTACTATTTTAGTATTGCTAGACTATAGCAAAGCCTTTGACACGATCAATCATTTCACTTTATTATCTATCTTGCATTATATCGGCCTTAGTGAAAATGCTATTCTACTTATGCAGTCATATTTGTCTCATAGAACCCAGCGGGTTTCCCTTACATCGGGAGTCTCTAACCAAAGAACAGTAAGGAGAGGAGTACCGCAAGACTCCATTCTTGGTCCCTTGCTGTATATAGTGTATACCTCCTCCTTTCATAAATATGTCAAAACTTGTAATATCCACATATACGCTGATGACACACAACTCTATCATTCCTTTAATTTTGGCGAACATCAGCGTGTCTTACTTGCTGTTCAAGAAGATCTCTCATCCATCTCTGAGATATCTCATAAGCATTCGCTGACTATTAACGCATCTAAATCTGCGATCTTAGTATTCGGTAAACCATCCGATTGCATGGCTGTCCAGACTTTTACTAATCTTACTATAAATGGAATTAACATTCCTCTTCAAACGGAGGTTAAAAACTTAGGTTTAATTCTTGACAATTCTTTCAGATTTAATACCTATGTTACTAATTGTTTAAGAAGAGCCTACGCTAGTCTCAAGCTTATTTATCCGCATCGTCAATTTCTATCACTGCAAACTAAAATTTTACTCTGTGATGCTCTAGTACTCTCTCAATTTAATTACTGCTCGGAAATTTACGGCGTTTGCTTAACACAAGATATGTGTGCTAAAATTCAAAGAGTACAAAACTCTTGCCTGCGGCTTACCTACGGCATACGTAATTTTGACCGAATATCTAAGAAACTTTGCGATGCTGGATGGCTAAATATGCTCCACAGAAGAATTTTATCAAGTTCCTGTCTCTTCCATAAAATTATCATCGATCAAATGCCACTTTATTTATATAGAAAAATCAGATTTCGTGAGGACGTCCACAATGTCAATATTAGATTTAAGGGTACATTAACTCCACCTATCCACAGAACTGCTCTTTTCGAACGTTCGTTTAGTTATCAAATCTATTCTCTCTATAACAGTCTGTCCTCTAATTTCAAATATCTTCCTCTTCACCTGTTTAAAAAAAGACTCCGTAGCCTATTGTTTAATAAGCAGTAAATATAACTTTAATTTTACATTTCGTATCATATTTCTCCAGTCTCCTCGGCCCTTTATTATTTCTCATATATAAAATGTTCTTTACTCATGCATACTCATATTAAACATTTGTTGTAACCTCTTCACAGAATCATAGTAGTTTTAGATATATTTTTATATTAGGTTTAGGCACTGACTCAAAATATCTGAATTAGAGGTTTCGGTGGCAGAACATTATTCAGTCCTTGGATTGTCTAATGAACCGCGCCTAGTGGTTTCCAAATAAACATAAATCTACTATAAGCTTATCTTTGTATTCACAATCTTATACTCTATTATATTTACATTATTATTAAGTATGCCCTAGTAAAGATGAAGTTTTTTCGACACGATTAATTGCCAGAACGAGACCACCATGTCTTTCCCTAGCGCACTTCGGCCTAGAACACGAAACGGTATCAACTTCCTCCCTGAGCTACCCCTCAATTTAAGCAATTCTTCACTAGTGCTGAAAGCGAACAAAGTCCACTCTGTTTTTCTCTAGTGGACGAAATTTACCAACTTCCTCACTGAGCTACCCTTCAATTTAAGCAATTATCCGAAGAAGTCTTCCACTTTCAGAAGTAAAAATTGATACTCTATAATTTCAGTTAAGGTAACCATTATAAAATTGAAGAATTAACGTCATGATTTTAAATTAGGCATTACATCTGACATTTTCGCAGCGTACGAGGAAACACGTTCACAGTGCATAAAAGAAATAAATTTGGTGCGTAAAGAGCCCTTCTGTGATCCTCCTTCAACCAAAATAACAGCGCAAACTTGAAAGTAATAACATTAATATTCAGGGCAGAATTCGTGCAATGTCGAATGCTTCTGCATTCCACCGGATGTAATCGCTTTCCCTTGTAATTTTATTCAAGTAAATTACAAAAGGTACATTTACTGCTGCGCTCGGGATGGTGAGGTTGGGCCGAGTTGTTTGAATCGATGGTGCCCTCCTCGCTTATAAATTTAATAAGACCCAAAGGCAAACTTAGGAATAATTAAATAGTGAGTCAACAACTGTTTATTTCTGTTTGCATATTTAGTAGCGAAATTTATAAAAATTTTAAGTGGGCCGTTAAAAAATTAATTTCGTTCGATGTTTTATTTATGACCGTAAATTTTATTTTTTCGAAGGTCATCAGGAACGTGATATATGAAAGAAGTTTACGACGTTGTCACAGACAGATAGTTGATTGTGTACTTTATGTGACACTTTCGACGAGCTTTATGGCTTCGGTGAAATGAACACAAATAAAAAAGTGCTACATTTGATAGATATCAGCAATCATATTCGTAGTAAATATAACTCGCAAAGCTTTTACAGTCCGAGCCATCGGTTCGTCTTCATTAAGGACCTTGTTTTATAACACTTTCGAACCTTACGTTTTATTACGTTTTCGCGATGATACTAACGAGTTATTTTTGACGATAACGCCAGGTTTATTATCTGTTTATTACATTTGTAGACTTGTTCAAATTGTCAAATGTGTGATGATTCATCTATTGGCAAAAAAGGGCGAATTCAGCTAAACTCAGCACTTTAATAAAGTTTAACAGTGCTATAACTGATTTTTAATTTTAACTCTTGTTAGTGGCAGCAGTATTGCGAAATAAGACGCGTATACGTTTCGTAAAGGCTTACAATTTATGAAAACGTTTCTGTGTCGAATGTAGCTGAACGCGCTCATGGAATTTCACTTCCAAGCACATGGGGTATACTGCAGAGGGGGACCTATAAGCGAATTATGCTGATGTATGAGTGAAATAGGGCAATTATCTTGTGTAGTATTTCGAAATCATGGCAAAAGACACAGAACAAGAGACATACTTTCGTTCTCAGACAAGTATAGTGCGGCCGGAAATGTATTATACCTTAAATAGTTATGACATTTTAAAGTGTAACAAAATATCCGCCTTTCAAACACCTTTCATATTCTCAGATAAACAAATTAAATAATTTCCATTTTCATATGGCCCACTCTTTTGGTGTACGTGTAAAACGAATTTGTCTTCTAAAGGTCATATTTTTATTAAAAAGTCGTGTATGAAGTAGCTTGCTTAAAATATTTGGTATGTAATATTCGCTGGCCATTCAAAGGTATACTTAAATGCAGTTCAATTCACCAAAGAAAACATGCACATCATATGCAATACTCGTCAATATCACATAACTGCACTTTGTTTATAAACACTTAATATTTGAATTTAATGTAATGACGTACTTCCAGTATATAAAAATTGGTGTTGTGTTGATTAAGTAGTCCAGTTATTTGACACAGATGAGTGTTGAATATGAGGTGCATGTATTCTTTCGTGAAATGAACTGTAGAAGTTTGCACTTACCTTTAATAAAATCAACGGCCATTTCTAATCCATATGTGTCCTTATCACAGTCATCTAGTATATGCGCGCCCAGGGTAATGTTGGGTATTAACGGCCTTGGACCTTCATTAAGTCGATCTAACGTGTACAACATAGCTTCGAGCGCTTGTATTCCACCTTGTGGCATGACAGGTCCACACGTAACAGTATCTTCCCTTTCGTGTACCATCATTAAACCGCCCAAAATGATATCACCCTCTACGACCGCCTCCTTCTTGACCGGCCAAGGTATATCCGGATGACCTAAGTCATGATGATGTCTGATGCGGTGGTGTGTTTCCAATTCTATGTTTTGATATTCGATATCGGCGGTCGGAGCCTCGAGCAAATCAAAGGTTTGGTAGCCGCGGAAGGTCACGTCGTTGAAGTAATTATCGTAGGCGTCGAAGTAGTTTAGTTTATTCTTGTGCTTAGAGTAATGTTCACCGAAAGATAACCGGTGCTTGTGCTTTAAGTTTTTCTTAGAAACGGATATGTATACGACACTAAGGAGATATGCGATTTGTATGAAGCAGAATTTCATGCTGGGGCGGTTATTTTTTTTAAAGCTACACTTTCACGGGGAAACTGGGTTAGCTAAGTTCACATGTTATTGAACTAAATATATTGTTTATAAGCAGTAGATATGTCCATTTTATTACCTGCAAAGAATATTTTAAATATGTATTGTACATTATACTTTTATACATTATTCAAAACCAATAAAGGATGAAAATATACTATCAAGAAAAAAGTAAAGAAACTTGCATGGCACATTTGTGTATGTAACCCTATCTTCAATAGTAATTTTTGGTCATTCTTAATTATCAAATTAAAACAAACCATGCAAAAAAGATCTAAGTAATATTAACGTTAATTTGGAGAGAAAGAGATATTTTGTACTTCAATAACTTCTAGCATATAATAATACTAGATTAGGCTAGAATATAAAATTGCACTTTACAGCTCACCCTATCGGTGGGCCTTTTTTTGAAATTGTCCCATCAATGGCTTAATACTCTCCTTTTATGATTTTGATAATTATTGGTGCTTCTGGAAATCTCATCTCCCATGCGATAATGGAAACGAAAAGCTTTGGTAAAAATATGGGCAACTATTTCTGAGAGTCCTTCACACCAAGAATCTTCGTATTCGCTTTGCGTCGTGATTCCTCCTCAAGAAATCGTTGAAGTTCTTTTCAGGAACATCTGCAAGATCAAGTTCCAACTATCCAGGATACCTCTAAACAACAATTTGATTCTTTTGAAATTGTGGAGAGGATGAGAGTTGAAAAAGAGATGAAGGAAACGGTAAATAAAAATCTTTACCTAAAAACATTTATAGAAGAGCAAAAAATAAATTACTTGAGGATTCCTAAAGAGCAGATCGAACGATATCAGACAAATGGGCAATCATCTGCAGGAGTATTTTGTCATTTTGGGCGATTGTATCGCGTAAAAAGTTGGAATCGGAATTTATATCAACGCAACTAAATAACTTTTGAACTTACCTTCACATGAAAAACAAACTTCAGTATTATAAGAAACTGTAAATTATTCACATTGAAAAATTTAGGTGTTTGCAGAAAATGTCGATGTTAGATGACGAAATTGGGGAAGCCTTATAAATCAAAGAGAATTTGAAAGTGTAAATGTAATGGGAATTATTACGGAAGTTAAATATCGAAAGGGAGAGATACGAGGCAATGAATGTTGATTGTGATACGTTTGTTAAAAAATTGTTTCAAAATAATTTCAGATATCGCAATACTAAAAAATATATAAAATCAGGTTTTATGAATATGAAGGCGTAGAAATAAAAGTATTAATTAAAAATGAATAAGTAACAAAAAAAGTCCTGAAAGAAAGCCCTCGAACAAATATGTATTACTAAAGATAGTAATACAACCCATTCCATCATAACTTTCTGGCTGTAACCAGCAGAGAGAAGTATGTACAGAGACTATTTACAAATGACATGAAATGTTTATTAGTTGGCAAGAACCACATACAGAGTGGACATTTCCAAGCAAAGTAAACATCAGACGTCTTGATCCTATTTGTAGACTTTATTCCGCTATGAGAATACCGAAACTAAAGTTTCTGAGAATTATTATTTTGCAGAGACCTACGCTAAATCCGAGTTTTTGAAACTTTCATTCAGGAAACGTTGCATCTTTTACGAATAATAAAAACACAAATGAAATGCCTTTTCATGTTAGCAAGACGCTGCGAGACAGTTTAGGATTTACGTTCATTAGTAGAAGAAGTTGAAGACTGTTACTATTATGAAGTAGCTCGTTCTGAAATATCAAAACTGCATGCTACTTTACGCAAAAGACAGTAGAAATAAATTCAGAAATGAACCTCGAAACAAAAATCGAAATAACGATTACAAAATAAAAGCTCAGAATGATTCCTAAATTGAGAACCTATATTGAAAGAAATATTATAAGACATTCTAATTAAATTGTAAGATCTTGAGCTTTCAGCAGAAACTAATATTTAATTACATTACGAATATACGAATATACAGGCTGGTCTCGATATAACGTGTCAAACTCCGACTGGTAATTTACTTCGTCGAAACGAAAAAAAGTATAGTACCATTTTTGGATCTAACGAGAGGCATGTATAGAAAAAACTAAAAATAGTAACATGTTGATTATCTTTCAAATTTGTCACAAAAATATTTGTCTCTACCTGCCAATGTCTTTGCAAAATTTGTTTTTGTTTTTTTGAAAAAATTACCGTTAGATTTTTCATTCCTTTAGTCAAACCAAGTTACCAGCTACCAACTGGCACGTTATTTAAGGACCACCCGGTATAAATGTTTCTATTTGTTGAAGTGGAAACAAAAGTTTTAAATACAATTGATTTTAGCAGATAATTATAAAAAAAAGAATGGCTGAATTTTAGTGAAGCTAGACATAAGAACTTCAATTAACAATTAAAATTTGTCTCGACAATTAATATCAGGCTTCATAAATTTAACAATTTTAAAACCCGGTTACAGCCGCAGTAAACATAGTAAAATAAACATAATATAATCTTCTTGATAGTATACATAAATCGAAAACGAAAGTGCATTTACCATTTAAGATGGAAAATTAAAGTTTTGCTGTTTCGATCTAATATTTAAATTACGAGTGTAAATGTACTATGTGTACTATAAGTATATTCACATAAAATAGAAACTTTAAATATACGCAATTTTTCAAGACCTTTTTTTGTACAGCTGTATTAATTTTTTACTATTTGGTTACGTGTTCAATAGAACGCGAACGTTCTAAAATTGAATCGTTACCGAATCTCAGAAAATTAAATGTGGCTCAGATTTAAAATGAAATTGCCCTAGTTTAATGCATTTTATTTTACAGCCCGCGATTTAGGACCGAAGGAAATTAAGTTATCGACGCTGAAAGATTCAGTTCGCCAATTTTCATTTTCATTTGCATTAGCCGTTCGTCCTGCTTTAACTAAGCTGTTACTTCGCCTAAAATAGTAACTGCAAAATAAATTATTCCCTAACCACTGTTAAGTCGCATAGCTTCTGCAAAAGAGATATTTCTTCTGAGCTATCAGTAAATGGATTTCGCAAAGAGAATTGGTTTCAAAGCAAAATCAGTTTTAAATTTTGAGAGATATTAGTTTTGTAGCATACGTAGCAGGTCGGTATAATAACGAAATCATGGCATAGCACGTCCATTCAGGAAGCGTAAAAGAATGGAGAAGAAAACAAAGCACTCATCACCAAACCGAAAAAGAAACTAAACTAAAACAAGGGCACAAAGCATAGCGTAGCAATAACAACAGACGTCGAGTGACAATTACTTCAAGGAAAATAATTCCTAAAGGTCGCCGCCCTTCATGTTCTCATCAGAAAAAAAGGAAACTAAAGGAAACAGCATCTTTGTGACGTAGTCCTCTTAATGCTGATTACGTCGTTTGTGTTCGAGCTTATCGCTTTGATCTTGAAAACAACTGCGTTTTTATCTGAGCCCCGCTTACAAATGAACTGTTCAAGCTTACGCACGCCTGCACGAGTTGAGGATATTTGTTTTAAACTTCTTCTTACCTCAAACTGATTCTATATTTCTCGTGTTCACGCGTCGTCATTAACAATACATATTTCACGATTCAGGGGGAAACCGCTTTCCTGTTTCGGGGACGGATGTCATTTTAAACTATGAAATATGGAACACGTTCGGTATGTAAAATCGATAAATTCTCATTATCACAGACGTTAATAACAAGTGACATAATTCATTCATGTTTAAAACGGTAAGGATAACATTTGGGAAAATGTGTAAATGACTTTATTATACATTTGTGATATTGTGGATTAATTCAAATTATAATTAGTATTTTGATGATGGTTACTTTGCTTTAATTCATGTCGTAGTCATGTATTTTGGAAGTTTAGAATTTAAGAAAGTTTTGCATCTGTGAATCACGAGCATATTTGTTTACGTTATTAGTTTGGGAATATGATACGGGGGCGTGTTTAGCCCAGGCAGAAAAGAAAGGAAAGAGATTACAACTCCCCTGAGGGTTAACGCGAAGATTAAACGTAAAGTAAGTCGGGCTCTCTAAGGTGATTAAAATGTGTAGTGGATATTTGAGAAGGGCTATCCATGATATATCAGCCTAGAGGAGACGATGTTTATTACGAGATAATATCGGTCATGAAATGGCGATATTTCGTGGTTGATTTGGCAAAATATGCGGGGCCGTCAAGGTGACGGTGACCCGGGCTCTCGAGGCAGAGCAGCTGTTCGATGTCGTCGGGGATCGTTCCAATGGTGTAGCACTGTAGGGGAACGGCGACATGGGAAAAGTGCACAGAGACGTCGACAGGCGTCTCTAGGTGATCTCTCAGATGTGGTTGAACTATCATGCATTGTCGGGGATCAGTCCAGTGGCGTAGCACTGTAGGGAACCGACAATGCTGGAGAATAGCTAGATGAATACCTGACCTTGTAGGGATCGTGCTTCCAAGAACTGTTATGATTTGGTACACATGCGTGCTTGGTCGAAGTGCTGGAGGCACTTGTAGGAGGTGGTTACACCAGTAATCCGAAGAGCTTATGCACAGGAAGCAGGGTTTACTAATATCCATCGAGGAGTGGGTTTTATATCCACAGGTAAATGTGAGGGTTAATGCATGTGAAGACAAGAAGCCGTGAACACACACACAAGAACGTGCGAGGATGACTTTTTAGGTGTCCAACAGCATTGTGAGGGAGCTCCAGCTTCTAGATTCGCCGGTGGAGTGGACAGGACCGGGAAAACGGCCCCGGTAAGAGAAATGTTCCATTTTACTGAATAGATACTCGTAAAGATTTACTTGTAATTTGCATGGTCCTTATCGAATTGGAATGTGGTGCCCGGAAGCTAAGACGTTTACCCTCAGCGCCTGTTGCGGTCACAGAAGCGAGAAAGAGAGAACACAAGGAATGAGAGTTGTAACTAACGGTGAGTGAATGTTTTTTTCCCGTCTTCTGACAGTATTGTTTGTCAATAAAATTTAAATATAAAAAATCCAGCCGACATTCACATACATATTTTTGTTTACGGTTTCATTTGCTTGTAAGAGGAAATTAAAAAGTGCTGCTGCCCAATGTTTGAGTGTTTAAAAAAAAATAATTTATCCACGGGCTTTTTAACTAAAAGTCAATAAGTATACTCCATTCTTTATAAGAAGACCTATGAAGATCGTTTAATTCCTAGCAACGCTGTCTTGGAATCGGAGGGTAATTAAAAAGAAACTGTATTGATTATCTTCTTATAATGAACGGAGTATGGTTGCTGCCTTCTTTTGAATTTTTTGTTGATAAGTGTGTAATTATGTTTTAATTTCAAATTTGATCAAATGATAAAGGAAACCATAATGTGAAAAATATTATAAAGCATCCAAATTTCTTGAATACGTTTCCAAGTTCAAAATATAAATGCATGTTTGATATCAACCCCCTCAGACTTTCATCTTCTTTAGTTGATTTATTTTGGAATAAAATAGACATATTTAGCTATCGAATCATCTGGTTCAAAGCTTTATTTCAGTCCCTGAAGTTTGTTCGATATTAACTCATGATATACGAGTGTTGCGAAAGGTTTTCCCGACTAAAAGCGTGGAATTTGTTTGCGTAATGAACTTCCAGTGTACCGTGAAACTTACGTACATGTTGACCACGGGAGTGCATACTTCATTTATATTGCATATGCAGCTAACTACGCATGAAATTGTTCAACCACCCTTCCAGGGAAGTTTGACTGAATCCCTTCAGCCCTTTTATTTATCGCAGGC
Source organism: Prosopocoilus inquinatus (assembly GCA_036172665.1). Taxonomy (NCBI): domain Eukaryota; kingdom Metazoa; phylum Arthropoda; class Insecta; order Coleoptera; family Lucanidae; genus Prosopocoilus; species Prosopocoilus inquinatus. The sequence goes on from CM069870.1 coordinate 54,127,753, forward strand.
TTTCACAGGCATTCTGTCGGTGAGCCGTAATTATGAATACTACTCGAAAGGGATCGCAAAGCCAAGTTTTACGTTTTATTAATGTGTACGAAAACTGGGAAAAGTAATTCGAAGGAAATTATACATTCGGTACATTATAATTTTCCTGTCGCTTTAGGTATAATATCCGGTCTGCTTTAAAAGTTTCGTTTCTAAACATAGGTTAACGAAATATTTAATTCTGCTCATTTTTTAATTAGGTGTAACCAATTATTTGAAATATAATATCTAGGATGGAAGCAAGACTTTAACAGTTCACATCAGTATACGGAGTGCTTCGCAACAGACAACAGAAAAAGTGCAACTGATGAAAGTAGAGGTGAAGAATAATGAACCATTTTATATTTAGCAGAATTTTAATACATTTTAGAGATAATAGAGCGAATTCTCATCTCATGATTAGAGTTGTCTCTATCTAAAACCGTGATTAAAATAAACAGAAACGATACAGCTTTATGCGAATTTCATGAGTAAGTGAGTGAGAGAGAATATGATCATGGCGTTGCTAAATTAAAGACGAGGTGAGAACGTGGGCTGTAGTCACATGTTTAAAAGAAAATTATAAACTGATAATGTCATTGGATGAAAAATACCACTAGGCCATCTAAAATTTTGAAATTCTTTTTAGTATTTTTTCATGTATCATTAGCCTCTTTCCAATTGCCAAAATGAGGTACTTGGAGCTCCTCTGAGCTGATGAAACATATTTCAATTTCATGGTGCGGAACACACTTGAACTGATCTTTTTTACTTTTCCTCGTCCCCTCATGCACCTGTATCTATGACTAGACATATATCATTTTGACATTAATTCCATTTTGACAAATGAAATAAAAATGCTCCAGTTAATGCTATTCAGACGGCAATAATTTAAACGCGATTCCCAGATGGAATTAGCATTCGAGCAATTACAAGTACTGCAACTGAATCTGCCATTAGTACCCGTACCGTTTCACGCCTGAATAACAAGTAGATGACAAATACTGTCAAAATTAACTTCACTTTGTAATTGATCTTTATGATTACAATGATGCGTTAATTTTATCCTTGTCTGCATCTTGCATCTTATTTGGTTTCAAATTAACGATAGGGAAGGAGCTTTAGACTGTATAAGAAGAATCTGCACAAAGTCAAACAATCATTATTGCACAATATTAAGATTTGCAGATGTGCAATATTGATCTGTTTTATTTTTGTACAGATCGCACTGTGAGCGAGCTTTAATTCTACATCCAACGATAATATAAAGATACTAAAATTTATTATTATTCTTTTCAGTTGCCTACGTATATTATTTTACTGAAGAGTAATGTGATTCTTCGATTCATCTTTTTCTTCCGTTTTTGTTCAATTTTCCTACACAAGAGAAAATTGATTATAACCGCCGATAAAATTAATAATTTTTATATGTAGAAAAGTAAGCAATAAGTTGTTATTGACTGACAATTGAAAGAAACATGTTTTCTATTTCAATTGTGTGCGTTTTATCCAGCTGCGTTTGAACACTCTGTATTTTCACGTTATTCAGAATTTATTCTGTAACAGCGAAGATGTTTTATTTGAACATTAATTTTTAAATAATCGGAAGGATGTCTCCTGCTAATTAAAAACTAATAGCGTTTTCAATTGACGCCCCGAACCGCATGCGATTATTAATAAGTTATTGCAACAAACTAACAAAAATTTGTAATATTTGAAATAATCAAGAATTGATTGTTTACAAGAGAGACAAATTTACAATCAACTTATAAGGAAGTTAAGACTCCTGGCCTAAATTGCAAAGAATTCAAAATCAATTAGTTTATCACTTCGAAGTAATTAAAGATCTCATAAAATTTCATACAATTGAATCGGTGAGAATTAAAAAGAACTAACTACCAAACTTAAAAACAAAATTACATGTCTCTGCGGCAGTCTGTTGAAATTATTTTTCGTCGGTTGGTAATAAAAAAAACCGCTTCACACAGGGTAATTCAGAATAAGTCTCCGACCTGCTAGAAGCGTATTTACTAAGATCATGCAAGTAGCAAGTATGAAATTATAAGAAATACATTTATCAGAGGCATTTCAAAAGAACAACCTCCTTTGAATCCTAAATGGAAACAAAGATTAATTTCTTTCGTATATACACAAAAGTTTGAATTCCGAATGAATTAATTGGGTGTCATACATTTTTCTGCAGAAAGCCGTAAACAAAAACGATTTTCAGTTTCAGTTCAACGTAAACGCTAGTTTAAAATATTGCAAATTGTTTTTGATGGCAGTGAATCCCTCGAGTAGACTCTATACAGCTGCTTCAGCCCTATTTTCATCAACAGAAACGTAGCTCAACGTTAGGTCAAAAAGCGATCGTAGGGTGTCGCTGTTTAAGCTATTTATTATTATTACATCGCGTAAACGCTAGTGTTCCCTACTACTTTGCGTGGATTCATTACTCTTATGACGCAATACAGCTGTACCAGTGTCCATCAACCAATTTATATGTGAGTTTTCAAAGCATTTTATCTTAAAAACTATACATATTAGACCCTCTATGTATATAGACTTTTTCTTTTGTTTTTCTTTTTCGTGGACTACCTATGGTTAACGGATCGGACACTTATTCTGAATCATCCAGTATTCTGCGGTTAGGTTAGAGCGTCATCTGTAAGAAAATGTTTTGATGGAGAAAGATTGCCATTTTGCACTCCTCGATTTAGTGCCTTTTAATTCTCACCGATTCAATTCAACTCCGAGTTGAAAGCTATCTTAAAGTTTTCCTGCTGTAGATTTGGTTGTATCGACCCTTTCTTTGTATCATGAATTATTATTGAATATACAGGGTAATTCGGAGGAAAATCAAAATCTGCTAAATAAGCTAATATGATTAATCTGTTGCAGGGACCAGTAAAGATGTTTTCACTATTGCATAACTTGATAATAAATTTCCAGTGAAATATTGCTTTATATTAAGGACGGTAGTTGTTGGGTTTTCCACATTTGAGTCACTCAAAACAACTCAAAATGAACCCTGTAACGGATGAAAAACGGACATATTTTCAGTCTCTTAACAGGAATTTAAAATATTTTCCTTTCTTCTCGAATCATTCTATAAAAAATTTTGTAAATTGTTTCAATATTGCATCACTGTCAAAGTTGGTCCGCACTGCCTTACATGAAATGTGTTTCAGATTGTATAACACGGATGGAATTCATGACTACATCCATTCAATTAATACTCTATGTGCGAATATGTACTGTGATATTAATTCGAAGATACAAAGCCGTGTATTATTTTACATTTGTGTGTTCTTTCTCAGAATTACAGAAATAATAGTGTGATTATAAAACGCATGCGACATTATTCTAAAGTAAGAACAAAACAAAGCAGCGGCAGCGGCACCCAATAGAGACTGCATTGCCCTTTGTATGCTCTAACCTCTTGCGGAGGCGTGATTTTTTATTTTAGTCGGAACATAACAAATCCAACCGCACTTTATAAATTTTAACCCTCAATTATTTGTTATTATTATCAATTATTAATTGTTCTTATGAATTTTTGTGATGTTAGTTTGATTCAGCAACCGGTATAATGTTTCCTATCATTTTAAAATATTAGCTTTTCAAATTCACTTTAATTATTAAATCAAAACTCTTTTTTCAACAAGATCTATATCATAATTTTATTTTTTATTTAAAAGTTTTACATTGAATATTTTATCAACATGTTCCATACTATTAAACCCACAATTCGACAAATTTAGATTACATTAAAAAAAATTTTAAACGTATTAAAACGACAAACAATGCAAAAAGAAGAAAAACCCCAAAAACTGTCTGGACCAGAGTACTGCAAGTGGGTAGGTAACATTGGTAGATAATACCCGGTTAACCGGATGTTGTACACCCGGTACCAGGTAAAACTCGTTACCGGATGCCTTCGAACTTGACCACCCCGTAACACTTGTTACCCGGGTGGTCAAGTTCTAGGTAGGTCAGCCCCCCGGTAAAAGTCTTCACCTGGCACAGCCTTTCTCACGAAATAGACGTAGAAGTTATATCGTAAAAAACTCCATTCAGACTGTCAACCCGATACCAGGTAAGCAGTGTGCTACCTATACGTAGTAGGAGATATCGCATCGCTATACCTTGTTCATTAAACCTAGTAACCGGTAACTAGGTAGGTAATTGTGCAATACTCTGGTCTGGACTATTTAATTTAACATATCTCAAAAGCGGCTGTAGAAAAAAAATGTTTTAAATAAAATTTACTTTAAAGAAAAAAATACGTTGTTATTTTATATTTTCATATTTAAGTTATTTGAATTACAATCAATTTTTTTTAAAACAGAAGTAAAAAACAGAAACAGTATTGTGACGATTTAGCGCCTGACGCGTGCTACGTCAGAGCTTGACGCGCCTGCAAGAAAAGTTTGAAATAAATTCGTATAGCCGAAGAATCGGGAGAGACGTTCTGACGTCATCGATGAAAGATTTATCTCGTAATTGGCCGCAGATATAAAAAGGGACGTTTTTAATTGAGCTATAAATACACTTTTGATCTAGGTAAATCTGCGTTTATTTATCTGAACATGACAGACATCCACGTAATTAACACATCAACAGAATTGTCAAATATGAGTATAACAAATTTCTACATTATCTCTCAAAATATTGAGTGTCGAGCGATCTTTTTTTTTAAACTGATTAATTGATCTATTATTTTAACTAATGTGCCATTTAATATTGATTCATAAATAAGTAGGTACACTTTTGTCGATATTAAAGCAAGAGCGTACATACTATTTGAACTTTTCGATGGAATCATTACTGAAAATTCAATATTTTGGTTACGCGAGACACTTGTCGATACGTTAGAATCATTCCATTGAAAATTACTGAGTTGCCAAGCTACTATTTAAAAATAAAATATTTAAATGTGTAACTGTCTCTCCACCTTTATTACTTAGTAAAAGTTATTGGCCCGTATTCTCACCTCGTTTTTAATTTAGCAACGCCGTGATTAAATTCTTTCTCACTCTCTTACTTAAGAAATTCGAATAAAGCTATATCGTTTATATTTATATTAATCACAGCTCTAGTTAAAGACGACTTTAATCATGAGATGAGAATACGGCCCATTGTTTAATACATGAAATACATCGTTGATTGTGCAACCCAAACAGAAAAAGAAACACCAAAGGTTGCTTCTTTTTCATTTTTTGCTGGTGTTTGCATTTTGTATCTTAAATTAAATTCCAAATGCCCAAACTGTGTTAGGAGTGCTCAGTTACATTAATCGTTGATCAAAAAAGGAAAAAGTATCGATCATTTGGATTTGATTCATGGCTCATCTAGAGAAGCTAAGTCAGTATATTAGACGATGCTTTAACTTTTTTGCGAATTGAAATCGTAATATTTAGATTGTTGTTCGATTAAATACATACATACCACGTAAAAACTACACCCCGGGACTACGAGGACAGAACGCGAAAGATTGTAAATAGTAACCCTCGGAATTATATTTAATGGCGTTTTCGTACGAGTAGCTAATTCCGCCGCAATTGTGAGTGTTTATGTTCTACTTTAAATAAATTAGTTTTTTGAGTCTATCGTGTTTTGAAATTAATCACACCTCAAATTGGTAACAGTATTTTATTTTTATTATTCTTACAAGAGCAAACAACTTTTGATTGAATAATTTTAAAACATTTTCAAATGAACAAATTTTTAAAAGAACGTTATAAGCATCGACTTTGATTACCTGCCAAAACACATAACGGTAACATGATTTACGATGCCTTTGTTGTTCAGAGCAATGCACAACGTCTCATATATGAAGTGTACGCGGATGTTGCAGGAATGCATACGAAATGCTTGTACGAGTATTGAGAAAATATTTTTATCTACATATCAATATTTTCTGCAAAGTAATTCGAAAGTGCATTCGGGTAGTAGAGTATTACTTCCAGCATTCATTCAAATAAGGTCAGTGAAATAATCAATGATTTTTGTTTTGATAGAATTAGATGCTTCAAAGTGATGCATCCATAAAAGACAAGTAATTAGGTAAGGGTTGGCTTTGGAATTCATTAATTATCATAATTTAACCAAGTTTGTAGTTGTTTGTGGGTGTTGTAATTTAGTTTTTAATCTGAAATATTGTATTTTTAATGGTTAAAATCATTTTCAAAATTCATTGAATGAGCCCATTCAATTTTGAGCCCCCCGCCCTCTAAATATTTTCAGTACCATAAAGCTGCTTTTCCTGCTTTGAAGATTTGGAGAATTGGATATTACTAAAACGGAATACGGCGACACTAGGCTGTACTCCTAGAGTCTATGAGTTTTCGAACAATAAATTTAACGTTTTTTTTGCGCTCCAAACAGCCAAATTGTTGTATAATAAACAACATGTCCCCTTTAAACATTACTTCACTTCACTGAAAATAGTAACAGATAATGCCATTAGGATGGCGCTTATACTGTGGCTGAGATACGTTCCAAGATTCCAATTTCGTCGCCAAGGTACGTCTCAAGATTCCAATGTACATTTCAAGTTACGTTTGTTTACATGTAATCAGACTTGGTATGTTCCGAGTATGGTTGCCGACGTTTAAGTTTCGCAAATTGGGATGTCGTCGTCTTTGAAAAATTGAAACAAAACAAATCAAACATTTTGCACAAAAAAGTAGACAATTACAAAAGAATAATTGGAATGCGTGACAAAGGCTTTGAATCCGGTAGATACCGCAAAATACGGGACGGTTGGTAACCGTCTCTACGTAGATTTAGTATTGGAGCTCTAATCATTTTGATTGCAATTCTAACATACATTATTTTAAACAATATCTAAATGAAAAATGAAAATGTTGAACCAATTTTTTTGAGATCTGAGATTTGAGGCCCCTTGATTCAAGAAGGTCATTAATTACTGTGTATATTTAATTATTCAACTGATCGGTTGGTGCAAAATTATTACACATTACAAGTACACCTACGAAACGTATGGTTACACAAGTTTTTATATTTTGTGATGTCGATACAGTTTAATGCTTCACGAGGTATAAAATACCACGTATAAACTGTACCTTTACTATAACTGTACTCCTTGATGATGAACACAATTTAATTTACTGTACGCATTTGCTTCTTTTTTTCTTTTATGAATTTAAGAACATTTAACAACGCAGTAATAAAAAGCACTAGAAACGATTTTCACTTAAAAAGAATTCAAGCTGTATAAAATATCAGCAATTTATAAATCACATTGATTTATTGGTAAAGTAAAAGTGTATAGATCGTGAATGATTTGTACTTGAGAGAGGAATTTTTACAGGATTGCAACGTCAGAAAGAATCAACATACAGACTGATTCACGCAACTAAGTAGACGGTACGGGACAACTAAGCAGACGGTGCGGTCTTCACATTTCGGAACGGTAATATATGGGAAGACTCTCAACGCCTATTTCCTAGTTGCCGGATTCAATCTGTATAAATGTGTGTAAGTATTTATGTGACCTTACTAGGGGCGTTGCATTGATACACTAAATTAATCTATGCGCCAGCCGACTTCTACTAGTGCGCGCCCATGCATTGAACGCTTCCGTTACCATTCCTTAAACATTCCTCTTTCTGAGTATAAATTATTCACGATTTTCTGACATTCTGGTAGGTCATATTTTCTTTTCATTGAGTTATGTGCATGTAATTTGTAGAAGTCAAAAATATGAAAAAATATGAAGTTTATTATTTTATAAAAATGTAAGGTTAAAGAAAAGTAAATCATTCATAACATTTACTAGTGGGAGTTGCGATCCTCAGAAACAATAATCTTGAAATTCTAACCCAAATATCAACAAGAAAGTCTAGCCTAACATGGTACACTATAAATACCAGAGGATCGTGAACGGATAGTATATGAAACGAATAGCTGCCGAAATCTATAAAACCTATAAATTATTACTAAATAAATTATCATGGATCTTTTTACTTCCCGTTATTTTAATAATTAAATTAATCAATCGACCATGAACCACATAGCTAGGACATGTAAAAAGCAGCTATTTTTTTAATTGTTTATAAACAAGACTGCATCATATTCAAAGTGTCCGTCCCGTCAACCACAAGCAGTGCGCAGAAAAAGAAAACAAAAAGTCTATATGAGTCTAATATTCATAGTTTTTGAGATAAAATGCATTGAAGATTAAGATATAAATTGGTTCACTAATGCAGCTGTACTGCGTCACAAGAACAATGATCTCGCGTGGAATAGAACGAAACACTAGCGTTTACATTGAAATGAAACTGTAAAACATTTTAATTTATGGCTTTCTGCGGAAAAATTGTATAACACGCAATTAATTCATTCGAGTTTCGGAGTTGTGTATGTCTACGTAAGAAATGAAACATATCCATTTTGATAGATAGATCTGATAGATTTATTTCTTGCAATTTAGCACTTGCATGATCTTGTTTAATGTATTGGAAACTGTGGCTTGTCTAACAATAAATTTGGATTTGACTCCTAACCACAATGTTTTTTTTTATTTTTGTTTAAAAAACTAAATACGTATTTCGGCAGCTGTGCTGCCATCTTCAGTAGTTGCGACTTCTATCCTACTAAATCACAGGAGAAATGACTTCTCCTATGATTTAGTAGGATAGAAGTCGCAACTACTATTTCAGCAGCTATGCTGCCGTCTTCAGTAGTTGCGACTTATATCCTACTAAATCATAAGAGAAGTCATTTCTCCTGTGATATAGTAGGATAGAAGTCGCAACTACTGAATATGGCAGAATAACTGCCGAAATATGTATTTAGTTTAAAAAAAAAACATATTGTGGTTAGGAGTCAAATCCAAATTTATTACTTGCATGATCTTAGTGAATACGCTCCTAACGGGTCAGACACTTATTCTGAATCATCCTGTATGCACACATTGGACCTCTGATACATTTATTATGTGATTGTGAATTACAAATACAAGCTGAATCCATGTAACGAATGGCTTTATCATCTTCAGGAAATTTGACAATAGTTGAATTAAATTAAAAAAAAGACTCTTTTATTTTCAAATAACAATATAAGTTATAATGGAAGACTTTCTCATTTTTCTTTTGTATAGTTAAAAATAAATAGGTTTTTTGAAAATTTAGAAAATTGAATCAACAATTTGACAACGTAACAATATTTTTTTGCAAATTAATTTGTAAATATTTTCAGTCAGATTATTCTATACTTAGTGATTGAATTGAATGAACGTACATTTTGCGACGTGTGTACTTGCTCTGCTGCGCCTATTGGAAAACGCTAGTAATATTTGCAAGTGAAATTTTTTTCTTTTTTTAGCCGAAACTCGTTACGCTATTGCGGTAAAATAATTCAAAACTGCAGAATATTAATAAGGTCGCGAAATAATTTTGCGCAACAGGCTTGCCAACAAAAATAAATATTGCATAAATATATTTTTGTGGGAGTTTACTTAGGCAAATCGACCTTGAAAAACGAAAACTCTTTTTTTATCCGGGAAAATAATACCGAAATACATTTTGTATTACGTCTCCTCCGGCTTTTGCGTAAGTCTGGATTAAAGTCGAAGCAAAATTATTTGCGAAGGAGGCTTAGGATTTATTAAAAAAAGAATTGGGGTAAAGTCAGATTAAAAATTTACATTTAAAAGCATCCTTAAGATGTTTCAAAAATGTTTTACAATGAGAGCTACAAGTAGTGTCCGGTTATATTGGAAAATATTTACTTTGTAAAAGCAGGTGCATTTCCTACGTTGTTGTGACTTTCTTAAGCTCTTTGGCTGTTATGCCTCCTTTCAGAAGTTTCATTAAAAATTTATAAGTGCAAGTAAACAAACCTTTAAGAGAGTTTCCTGCGGTTGCACGTACCCAAAGGAATTTTAAATGATTTGTAATCAGATGCATGTGCAACGAATTTATTTTAAATGGAATGAATATTGTGTTTTTTGTAAACATTGCTTGCTGGGAAAATTGCAATGATTTCTATATTTTCTCTGTAGGTGTGGATTATATTAAATATTAAATGAATTCAAAAAATTCTTTTTGTATTATTTTCGCCGTGCCATGAACGAAATTACCGTTCAGAATTACTTTAGAATATAAATCGCGCATTTATTTTTAATAATCCCAATATTCTCTTTGTGTGCCGTAACATTTAGAAAATACATATACGTTACATAAGTGCACGTGTACATAGCTATTTACTCATCAGTTACTTACTTCTTTCGCCTTCAATGAAAATTATTAGGTGCAATAAAAAAATTTCCTTGGCGCAATTTATATTTGAATAAATAAAATTTTTAACACATTATTTTTTTGCTCGCACAAAAATTAGCGTACGTTCATAAAATAATTGCGTCAAACTCCAATGACACTGCTTTTTTTTTAAATTAATTTAAAGAAATGAAGTGCACTTTCGTTTTCTTACAATATTGGCTTTAAAGTACTGTAAAAATAAATTTAAAAGAAAAAATTGTGAACGTACTTTTGCATCGATGTTACGCCTCTCTTGCCACGAGTTACGTGACGCGCGTACAGCAACCCTTCGACTAACGACAGCACGGAGGGTGTTTCGAAACACGAGCGCCCGTCGACTACACAATTTCCAAGTTGGGGAGCGCTCCGTGCTGAGAGACTGCGCCCAAAGTTTGCCAGACTGTGCGACTCTTGCCTGCTTCGGGCGTGGACAGACAATTGCACAGACCGCAAAAACTAGGGTTGCCCCTGTCGGGGGTTGTGTACATACATTAGCTTCTGTATTATTAGGTGATAACATAAAATCATTAGGAGGAAATAACCAAAGGTAGGGCGGATACAAATTAATTTTCAGGCGCCTCCACCATTTCTTCTTAATAAGGCTTCCACAGTTGTCTTAAAATTTATTTTGTTTCTGTAGGGGAGACCGGGGATGGTTTGGACACGGGGACAGAATGGACGGGCTTATATATTCGGGTGAAAGATGAATTCTGCTGCGATGATCATTTTTTTATGTTGGCAACAGTTTAATTAACAGGCAGACAAATTCATGTTGTCAGCAATGCAAAAGTGTGTAGTGCCGTGAGAAATTTCATATTTCAAGCGTTCGGGTGTAAATTTGAAGGGTAAGGACGTAACCTTTCTCTAGAAGATAATTTTGTAATTTATACTTGGTGTTTTTTGTGCATGTGTTAAATAGGAGTACATGGATGTATTTTTTAAATAAATCAAACAATTGGTTTTGTTGTTACAACAAGAAATGCGTCATGGCGTCCTTCGGGGATATACTGGACAAGCTGTCCATTATATCCCCGGCTTGTCCATTCTATCCCCAGCACATTTTTGTTGATGTTTAACAGTGCTATGTTATAGATGCCACGAAAATATAAGAAAAAAACTGACCGAAACTTTAATGAAGCAGATCTAAGAAAAGCTGTGGAAGATGTATTGAACAACCGCGGAAGTCTATGAGAAGTAGAAGTTTCTAGGAATGTGACAAAATCTAGTTTGGCTCTTTATGTGAAGAAGGCTAGAGAAACGGGTTTAGACTTTTTATCGTTCAGACCAAATTTCCGTACAAGACAAGTTTTTTTCTGATGATATGGAAAATGCACTGGAGGAATATTTGCTCAATTGTCAAAAAATGTTCTATGGTCTGACACCGAAGAAAAGTCGTCTACTAGCGTTCCAGTTGGCTAAAACAAACAATCTTAAGTATCCTGACTCATGGAATGAAACAAAACAAGCTGGAGAAGACTGGTTTTCTGGTTTTACGGATAGGCACCCTGCGTTGTCTATAAGGAAAGATGAGGCAACATCTCTTGCCAGGATGACAGCATTCAACAAAACCACCGTAGGCGAGTTTTTCGATAAATTGGAGAATGTGCTGCAAAGGAACAGTTTTCACCCCAGCGACATTTTTAACATTGATGAAACCGGAGTTACAACAGTGCCTTCCGCTCAAAAAGTTATGGGGAAAAAAGGCGAAAAGCAAGTTGGGCAAGTAACTTCTAGAGAGCGCGGAGAACTTGTTACTCAAGTGGGAATCATTTCTGCGAACGTAAACGCTTTACCTCCCATATTTGTATTTCCAAGAGTCCGTTTCGATCAGAATCGAATGATGGCCGGGGCAGCACAGGAAGCATTAGCAGCACAAATCTGGCTGGATGACCGCAGAAAACTTCGTTTTGGTTCTAAAAATTTTTCTAGAACAATGTGAGATGCGACAAAGATCATCCGGTATTATTGGTGATGGATAATCATGATTCCCATCTTAGTCTGGATGGTATCAATTTTTGCCGAGACAACGGAATTACAATTCCAACGCTTCCTCCTCACACTTCAAACCGTCTACAACCACTAGACCGGTGTGTATTTGGGCCTTTCAAGAAGTACTTTAGTGAAGCTGTTCATTAATGGATGCTGGCCCATCCAAATGAAACGATATCAATCTACTCGCTTCCTCAGCTTTGTTCTAAATCTTGAGATCGGGCTGCAACATCTCAAAATATGAAATCAGGGTTCCTGAAATGTGGGATATCACCATTTGATCGAAACATTTTCCAGGATCACAACTTTCTCTGTTCTTCGGTCTCAGAGCCCAATTCCTGCTCCTGTTCTTCCCGTTAATAGAATTCCACGGAACCTAAGTCAGCGTTGGCAGAACCTAACGGAATGACTGCTGCTGTGGCGATTCTGGCACCAATCACCCAGTCTTCAGAGCCTGCCACACCAATTCTATCCACGTCAACGCAACCGGTTTCTTTTGTTTCCCCAGAAGAAAAAAGCCCGTATCCTAAGGCTGGGCCAAGGAAATTGTCTAAGAGCGGACGAAAGCGCGGAAAGAGCATGATAGCCACAGACACTCCAGAAAAAGAAGAATTGGAAGAAAGAGAGCGAATAAAGAAGACAAAAAAAATAGAGATCGTAAGGAAAAAATATTAGAAGAAAGGAAGAAACTTGAAAAAGAAGCAGACTGTTCGCATGAAGACGTCGAAGGAAATATCACAACGTATTCCTCTTCTGAATGGGGAGAAGACAATGAAGATGACGAGTGCCTTAAAACTGCTGAAGATGCCGATGAAGGTGATTTCCTAATTGTAACAGTACCATGGAAAAAAGGCAAGTTTGCAATGAACTATATAGGTAGAGTACAGAGGAAGTTTCCCGAGGGGTTTGAAGTTACGTTCTATAAGCGGCTGCTTCCTTCCAACCGCTCTCAATCTATAGCAGAAGATTCCTCATTTATCACTTTTTCTCAAGTGATTTTGATTCTGCCAAAAGCGATAGAAGATAAGCGTCCTAGATTCAAAGACATGCTGTATTTTAACACTGACCTTTCAGGGTTCTGCCTACAATAAATTTGAATTAAATACTTTGTGAATTTTTTCATTTTGCAATTTCAAAAATGGTCCTAACCATTTGTCCATATCATCGCCGGGTCGCGTCCAAAGTATCCCCGTATATGGGGATGGTTTGGACAAATGCAGTATCCCCATTTCCGCCCCTGTTATGTAAAAACAATTGCCGCTTGAAAGTCTATAGTATACAGGTAGTGCATTTCAAAACATTACTTAAAGACATTATCGTAAAAAATGGTAGTGGCATTCAGAAAAAGATGTTATTATAAAATATGGAAAATGTCCAAACCATCCCCGGTCTCCCCTACTGGTTTCTATTTCACAATAGAAGGTAATAAGTTACTGACTAAATCTATCTATATTCCAGTTTTAATTACTAACTTGTTCTATTTATATTTATTTTGTACCCTGCGTTCGTAAAGTTTGGAATAAGTTTTATAAGTAGTAGAATTTTGTATATCCCCCTCATACCCCTTTCTAGTGACAGTTACCCATTTTCATTTAAAACAAATGAAGGTTCATATGTTACCTCATTTGAAAGGCATTTTAATCCTCTATTTAGTAGTATAAGATTTTTTTATAATTCCTATTTTTTAATGAAAGTGTAGGAACTAACGTATTCAATCAAAGTAAAAGTAATAACACCAATACATCAACTGCCCAAAATATCCTCCTCCTACCTCTTCACAATAACATATACGAAGTTCAAACTCATACAAAACTTTATCGATCCGGACTGATTCCTTGAACGTCATTTCTTATCTTATCTTATACTTCTTCAAAACTATTTGGTTTCAAATAGGAATTATAAAAAAAATCTTATATTACTCAAAAGAATATTTCATGTTTTATTTTGTCTTTGTTTACTTATTTGTCTGACTACCTATTGCAGTAGTCAGAAGTCATTGGGCTGCAATTTAACGCTTGTAAGGGAGACATTAAAAAAAGGAATACATGCACTGCGTCTGTAAAGTTTGGAATAAATATTTTCTTTGAAATTAACGATTTGTATATAAATCCTGAAATACGTCGATTTTTAATTATAAAGTGAAAGACCGCCCATTCCATTTAAGAAATTTTACTCTAAGAGGTTAGGAGGGGGATTTACATAAAAATCACTAATTTCAAAGAACTTCCAGACTTTACAGACGCAGTGCATGTACATACAGTCTTTCTTTTTTTTAAGTGTTAAATTGCAGCCTAATGCTTTCTGACTACTGCAGTAGGTAGACAGACAAACAGGCAAACAAAGACAAAATAAAACATGAACAAAATTCAACACAACTTTTCAACGTGCAAGTAAGTTCTATTAACTCTACACATATAAGAATGCAATCACCGGGTGAGTTCACAATATAACATAAGTAAAAAAGGTTACTGTTTCTTTTTAGGTGGTTTAGATGCGGGAATTTACAGAAACAGGAAAGGATACTTCTCGCTGAATGTGCGTACACAAAATAGAACTATATTTAACAATAACAACTTAAAATATGCATTCGACGATAGAAGTTATGGACGGTTTCTTCTTATTGGTGATGGTGAATATGGTCTTCGACTATATTTAATGACATCTAAACCGGGTGAAATAAGTGCAGAAATTTAATCCTGTAATACAACACCATAAATAGGAACGTTGAACTTACATGTCCTTAACAAAAGTTCTACACATTTCGAGAAAATTGCAGTTGAAAATCTGGCAAGAAATAATCGTACGTCCATGTCTTTGAGGCAGGTCAAGAAAAGGAAATTTTATTGGAACAAGAAATAGAAGTGCATTCGAGCAGTGACCTTTGCCGAAGACGAGATGCTAATAAAATCGTTGTTTTTAAAGTCGGAATAAGTCGCATTACATTTAAGTGAAAGAGTCTGCTTCATTTTTTATAATTATTATGCAAAATTTATTGCTCCGTATTCTTTGGGATCAACAGTTTAGTTGATTGAACGAGTTAGGCTCTATTCTCACACGGGTAGCGCGTCGCGTCGCGTCTCGTCATGTTCTTACTTGTAATTTTTTTGACATAAAATGCTGCCGAGTGAGAATTGTTTCACTTAGAACCATAGCAACTTGTAACAATATTCTAATTATTTTTTTTTTTAATGAAAGAAGAATAATATGACTAAAAATAAAATATGTATAGTAATACAAAAAATTTATTAATAAAATAAGATGAAATATATAACAAACTAAAAGTATAATTTAAAATTAATTATTTTAAAACCATTTTTTTTACAATTTTTATTATAATCGACTCAGTGTAATCCTAAATTAAGCTGATTTTTGCCGAAGTTATATATAGGCTGTTCATAAAATAATAGGTGTTTACACTAGCACATTAGGTAGGCACTCCATAAACAACAAAATTTAGTCACACATCAATGCAAGAGTTTCTTCATTCATTTCTAAAACGCATTTGGGAGGCTGTTTCCTCAAACTTGAAATGAGTGGGTCAGAGCTAATTAACAACATACTCAAGATATCCTCATTGGTGGCCGATCGACTGCATTTGCGGGAACAACAAAGTCTATACTTTTTATAGTCTTTATTACGAGCTTCTTGGGCCTCCTGTGATGGCAGTCCAATCGGCAGAACTGCGGTGTCAATAATGTGTTCTCCGTGCAGAAGGACTTTATGGACTGTAACTGGCATGTGGTACCAGTTATATTCTTCAACAAACAATTGGGCTGTATCGTATGCATATTGATCAAACTTTCTTGGGTCTATTGATGCATCTGATGTAATTTCCTCTAAAATTACGAAAAAACGTTTAATCAGTTCAATATTTACTCTAGTAATCTCTGACGTTATTTGTGGGTTTTTAAAAAATCTGCGGGAAGTGTTGCCGTTATTTGATGTACCAGCTCCTTGTTGTACAACATCGACATTTAGACCTAAACGATTACGAAACTCTTCTTGAATTTTCTTATTTTCTTGTTTTTCAAGTCTCGTGCTAACATTAGTTGACCATTTTTCGAAAGCTAAATTATATGCAATATGTAAAATGCATTCCATAAATTTTATTCTTGCGTACAATGGTGACATACCCAGTTTGTAAGCGTCTTCTTTCTTTGCCTTTTTTTTAATAACTTCCAAATTGTTCATTTCCTTTGGTGTTGCATTGCAAATAAAACATGTTGAGGTTGACTTGGTTCCAGTTACAACCTGTGCCACTTTTCCATCGATCATGAGGAATACTAATTTATATCTACTTTTATAGTTCGTCCATGCAAATGTAGAGGTGTCTCTTGGAGATTTGAAATTTTGTTTTCCATATCCTTCACAATAGCATTGGTTTTTTCTGGGGTTACCTTTGCAAATTCAAATTGGATGGGTTGGCAATATATTGTAGATGACGCTCGATTGTTTTCCCAGTATTTAACAAGATTATCTTCCTTTGAATGCATAATTAAGGGAACCATAGAGACCATGAACAGGTTGGTATCCACTGCTTCTTTATCTATGTTGTTAAAGCATTAATTGTATTTTCTCTGACCTGATGTACCATCGCAACTCCATTTTGTCACTAACGTTAATTCCGTATTCTCAATTGCAGCAATTTCTTTTTCACTTTTCGTTGGAAAAATTCTCGTTATAGTGTGATCCAGAAGCTGTTGCAAATTAACGTTGCCCCCTGTTTCAGTTACTGTTACATTTTTAGGGTAACATAACTTTTTCGCTTCTCTCACCTTGTAATAAGGAGGAAACACATCACAGCCATGCGCTTTAAGAGCATTACGTATTACTTCGTATTGATGCCGTGATAACTGAGCATCTATTATTACTGCAAACGCCTTTTTATTATCCATGTAAATATTTGTTGATGTATGGGTGTCGTTACCAGATATTTGTTTGGCAGCTAAAGATATTTGTTCAGCTGGAAACAATTTTTGCAACTGCTGGGCTTTGTAACGTTTAGTGCAACCACAACACTCTTCAAATTCTTTCTGCGGTCTGCCAAGGGATGAACTTCGTCGCTTTGATGAAGAGGGTACATCTTCATTCACAAAACTGACAGTGAATATTCCCTTCAACATTGGTTTGCTGGATTCTGGAATGAAAATGGCAAGATTTCTCCCACTTTATTCGATGTTTGGGTACAAACTGCTTTCTTATTTTATTCACTATTTCTTCCACGACACGTTCTTCGAGATCAGAACTTCTTGTTCGCACAAATTCGGATAGATTTGACATATCTTGTCTGCAAGATATTATATACTGACTCAACTCTTGGTAACTAATTGAAAACTTATTCAATTTAGTCATTTCGTAATTGACAGATGCACGACACGATCGACAAGTACAATTTTGAATTAAACGGTAGGGTGTTTTCAACACAATTACATGAAAAACAAAATTGGATTCGTTATATAGGCATCTCCAATGAGAGGTAATTACCATAATGTGGGTTAAATTAGATTAGTAACATAATATGTTATTAATACATCATTATTCAAATAACTTAAAATAATTACGATAATTAGCAACTAACATAAACAATTGCAAAACGATTAAGAGAAATTGTAGTAAATATCAAGGAATTTAAAATTTTGTGAATCGCCTTAATTAGTTTATCACCTGCTAAATCAAAATCGAGCAAATTCGAGCAGCTGGAATTTCAATATATGTTTAAAAGAAGGTTTAGTCAATATCAGGAAATCGAATTCAGTCCGGAGGAAGCCGGAGCTAGTATTAAAAAATTTCTTGAAAGATAAAGTGTATCATTATTTGCCCTTCCCGCATTAATTTGTCATTAATCGAGAACAAATCAATGACACCATTCAAAAATGCAATTTTTGATATTTGTAAACTATGCTGCTTTTAAAGATGCTTTATTATTACTTATACAATAACTACTTTGCAGTAAGAAATTAGATTAAATATATCTTACATATTGTTAGAATTTCTAGAGTAATTTAACATCTGTTTCTGTGCGAAAAACATAATGATATGATAATTGTAATTTTATATTATTGGTGGCACTATATTTCTTGGTCTATCGGCATCACTAAACGCGAAGAAAAATTTTCAATTTGAGCAATTTTGAAACATGACTTTTTTCCGTCCTTACCCCACTGTGCGACGTGGCGCGTTGTCGTGCAAGAAATGAGCTTTAAAGCTACTACCTACTTGGTATTATTACTTATTAAAATGCCACAATTCACGAACGGCGAGAGAACAGCATTTGAGAGGTGTTTATTCATAATGCCTTTGACAGTATTTGCACTAATCTTGACATGCACAGGAACATAAGAATTACTTTTTCGCCAAGCTTGTTTGTGTGTGGTTATTGGTAGACGCCACACTGAACAATTGTTATAAACATTTCGAAATGTCTAATAGTGAAGTTTGTTTGAATGTGATCCTCCACACAGATGATATTCGGTAAGTGTGTCTTGCGTATTAGTCATTCCCGCGATATTTACTGTCTACGATCAGAGAAGCAAGTTCCGTAAGTTTTTTTTTCTTGTTTCATGAGCGCCGAATAAGGGACGGATAAGGGAATTTTCCTTTTGTTATACGATTTTTTTTTGTAATTTTTTGTGTTTCTGCTGTCGAAGTAATATGATTAAATATGTTACACTTATTTTGTTAACACCCTGTATAATCACTGATACGAAAACGCAACACAGTTGAAAGACAAAACGGTGAGTGGAAATGTCTATTTCCAATTTTATTTATGAGAATGAGATCTGTCGAAAATATTATGGCAATTATAGTTGCTACTGCTGTTGTACATAATATAGTAATAAATATGAATGATCTGGAAGAATTCCCCAATAATTTAGAACAAGATGGAGCAGGTGATATTAATCTGAAAGGTGGAAATGAAGCTGGCAATGCAGATTTTAATTAATTTTAATAATTTGCACAATTGTAAATACACTGCTCCAATAATTAACGCACCACACATTGAAATAAGATTTTTCATTTTCTTTTTTTAAAATTCGAAATGGTTGACGTTGATTTGAAACAATTTAGTAACAATTGTTCTAGTACAAAATCATCATTCACAAGTAAAAAATAAACAATTAAAACCAATAAAATCAAATACCGAAACATTTGAGAAAAAAAATTTTGAATAAATGATACCAACGTCGGGTGTTTCCACCACTATTTGGGATAACAGATTATTATCGACGATCCACACACAAAATAAGCGAAGTTATGTCATTTTTTTTTCAATTCCTTCCATATTTCGACAAGCCAACATCCCACCTGTTCCAAGTTATTAACTTGGTTTGGATAATCCTTGAGTGTTTTCAGACGCCTACAGAGTGTGTCCCAGGTATGCTCAATGGAACTGAGGTCTGAACTCGTTGCTGATGGTTGCTAAACCATGGCATCGATTTCAATCTCATCTAAGCAATTTTGATCTTCCGAACACGTTGGGGTCCGAAGTTATCTTGCTTTATAAAAAAAATGCGGCCGACATAGGGCACAAACGGCACAACATGATCTTGTAGGACGTTCGTTGTGTACCAAAAGGCACCGAAAGACTCTCATTATTTAACACCAATAAGTCAGTGCGCGCTGTCAAAGAAATTCATTCTCACGCTATGAAAAAGGTTCAACCAAATAATTTGGTATTCAAATGTTGCAGTGAGAATATCGCTCGTTTGGTCGTTGGGATACACGAACACGTCTATCACACTTCTAAAAACAAAACCTAGATTCGTCTCTGAAGAGAACTCGACTCCAATCGTCCTGTAATCAAATCACATGAAATCTAAGTAATTCCAAGTGATCTGTACGATGTTCTGTAGACAAGGCTGGACCTTGGACAGACACATGACATGTTAAATTAGCTTCCCCAAGACGTTAACAAACAATTTTGGTGCTAATTGGAGCCCCATGCACTTCCCTTAGTTCAAATTGGAAATGTTTGCTTGTAGTGAACCTTTTTTCTAAAGCAAAAAGTGTCAAAAAATGGTCTGAACACGGGTTGTTGCACTATGTCTGCCTTTTCTAGGCCTTCGAGAATAATTACCAATCTCTCTACATCTTCACAGCATTCGCCACACCGAGATTTGGGACACACCGAATCTTCCTCCTACTCGACAATATCTTCAGTCTTAATTTAACAGTACCGCTACTTGAGCGCATTCTTCTTTGGTCAAATTTCGAAATTCGTGTGGCAAAATGACGAAGAAACACAGAAACAAAAAACAGTAAAGTCACTCTAAGAATAAAATCTAAATTTAAACATAAAATTGAAATTGATTTTATGGTTAATGAACCGGCTTGTGATTTACTTTTATGGAATCACCCTTAAGTGATAATCAAATGGTAATAAACGTATGGACTTCCTCGCAGCAGTTTTTAAATTGTCAAATTTTTGTTTTATTTGCATTAAATCTCTCGGTGTAAGGCATTATTGTTATAGTAATCAGCTGTACAGACCCGCACGTGGTACAATCATTACACATGCGCATTATTTACTTACAGTATTGCCAACTTTTATTTATTTCTTTTAAATTAGCTGCGTTCCTTTTATCACAAATGTTACTTCAGATTATATAAACGTCATTTTCGTTGGCACCTTGCCACTCGACCACTCGAGCGCTGCCATTAGTTGCCAAGTCGAAGTATATTTACATTCACGCTTACTTGTCCGTGCCAACGGAAGTGACGTTTATCTGAACTGAGGTGGGATTTGTGGCAAAATGAAAGCACCTTTTGACTTTAGTTAAAGTAGATGCTGCATCAGATTATTGAACGACTTCATTTTAATTGAACTTAAAGTTACTTTACATTTAAAGCCTTTTTTACTTATAGTGACTTTAGTTGTGCACTATAAAACCGGTCCTATTTGTAATATATCTCCACTTGTTATCGGATTCGTCAAAAACGGAAAAATCACGAAAACTTCGTGGCGTACTTTAGCCCACTGAAACTATTTTCAATTTTCAATAAATTGGTGAACTAGCTATTTACCTACAAAGTTTAATTTTTTTTGATTGAATTATTATTTATAATAATGGCATAATTTGGTAAAATTATGGTAATTTTTCGCAGTAAGTGTCAACAAACCAAAAATATTTATTGAATTACAAGCTGTGTTAACAAATATATACAAATAGAAAACAAAGAAATTGACAAAATTAACAAACCAAATAAAATTCATTCAAAAACATTCTTTAATGTTTAATCGTCAAGGACTACGATAGTATGGTACTTTTTGTGCAAAATTTGTTGGTTTGGCTCTTGTGTCAGTTGTTTGCAGATGTTTATGAAGTATTTACGACCGTGCCATAAGGACACTAGAATATTAAATAAAACCGTTTAATTATTTTTACCACTTTACCAATCGTAGGTTTTGCTTTAACTTTTTTTGAACAAAAATGTTAGCCTGACAAAGAAAATATTTTTGATAGTAGGTATACTTATTTTTTTAAGATCCTTGTTTATGAAAATAGTAAGTATTACGATAGGTATTTACCTACAGGTTTATTCCAAGATGTACGGCAAAATAATGTTATGGTTAGCAATTATTTATTTCTTAAAAAAATAGGAATTCAATATGTGCTTCTTTTTTTTCAAAATTAGATACGGATAACTGTATACGCTATTAATTAACACAATAAAATAAACAATTATTGATAACAAGAAAACTAATGGAAGTAGGTATAGGGAATGCTTCTACTAATCGATGTAGTATTTGATTCTGCATCTCATGATGCAAAAATATACAGGCTGTTCCATTTACGAAAACTGAGTTTTGGGCAGTTGAACAGAAGAAGGTTCGAAACCATTGACCATCCTGTGAACTTTTCAATCAAAACTGGGATATGATTTGAAAGGCTGAATATTATTATTTCAAGCGACGGGCACCTTGAATCTTGAAATTTGAAAGTGTCGTAAATACATACTCTTAAATGAAAGGACACCGAAATAATTTTATTCAGAAATTCGAAGATATCTCAAAAACCGTTACATTTAAATATAGGGAAGTTTTAACAGCTTTTACTTTACATTATACTAATTTATGAACATATAAAATAGCGACATCTTACTATCGCTTTTTGACCTAACATTGCAGTCAAAAACGATTTGCACAAAAATTTTTCTAAAATACTAATTTATGTTACGAAAAAGTATTACCGAAAATACTAACAAATAAATGTTATGAAACGGACACAAATAAATCTATTATGTACAATTTTATGATACCATAATTTGTTTTACTGGTTTACATTATCCTAAAACTTGGTATACCTTTCTCTGGTATCATTTTATATGATAATGTAAAACAGGATGTACACTATCCTAAAGCCTGTTTTACTTTATCATATGTATAAAATGATACCAGAAAAAAAGTATATCAAGTTTTAGGATAGTGTAAAACAGTAAAACACATTATGGTACCATAAAATCGTATAGGAACAGATGTTTCATAACATTTCTTTGCTCATATTTTTTGGTACTACTTTTTCGTATCATAAATTATCATTTCATATGATAATGTAGAACAGGCTTTACAGTAGATTTTCGCTGTCAAAGTTTTGACCAGACTTCGTACATAAACTTGATTAGTTTTATTTTATTTTAAATTCCTGTCCTCGTCCATGAAAATATATGGAAGAGAAATTTTGCTTTGACATGATCGACAATGATATTCATTTTAATTCATCCCTCGTAAAGTGTTTTATAAGATCGCATTAAATCCGCATTTTATTATAGCTACTGCTGTTGAAATAAATTCTTAAGCGTCGTTTAATGCACAAACGACCTCCTCTATAATCGTAATGTCATTTGAACTAATCTGTTGAAGTAAGTTCTCGTACTTAGGTATTTTATGTTCTTCAAGGTGAACTACCAATACATAAAATAATCTTGTCTTTGCAGTGAATGATAATGGTTAATACAATACATATGAATATGATATTATAATATGTAAATTTAATCAGAACGGATTAAATTACTAAAATTTTCTATCCACTGAAGTAAGTTTCCTTTTACTGACCACTTTTTTCTTATCAATGAGAGATTATAAGAAGAAAGCGCAAGAAGATGCAAAATACATATAAAAAGCAATTTCGTACTTGACTAATGTTTTAAATTAATACAAAATTCATTCGTTTTCGATTTCATCTAGGAAATGCTCTACATTAGTTCTGATTTAATGAAAACAATTTTTTGGAAAACATCTTTCGCTCTTTTAAGTTTACTTTCTTTATTTTTATCTATTAATTTGTTTTTATAAACTATGTCTCTTGCTACTTATTTCAATTCCAATCTAGTTTTTCTTAAGAATACAAACTCGGTTGTCCTTTTCGTTAGATTAGACTGGAAATTACCACATACTTTAAACATCAAAGAACGCTGTTCTGTGCAATGAAATGCATGTAATGAAACAAATTTAAGAGTTTTGTTATTTATTTTTAATACTATCGTATAAAGTAAATATTTATGTGTGACGTTTGTTATTATTTCGTGTAAATTTATGAGTTTCAAAATTGCCTTTCAATATTTCATGTTAAACATTTTAATTTTCTATACAGAATTTACGACTTTTAATTGTAACATTTATTTTTAATCCACCGCAATTTATTCGAAATTGTCGGTGAAATATTACGAACAATATTTCCTCTTCTATGAACAGTCGTGTTGTCATTTTACATTTTTAATTATTTCGTCTTTAAAGCGAGCTGGCGGTTTAGGGACTAAAAAAAAAAACCGAAAATTGATGAATAGCAACTAAATAAGTAAGTAGGTTCACTTACTTGTCTAATTAAAAGAAAAGCTCCTGGCTCTTTGAAAAATTACTGCGTCTCGATATCATTCCTGAACTGGGAAGTACTCGTAGAAACTAATTATTTGTTGGAAACTTTAATTCTAATTTAACTACCGGCGCTAACAAGAGTGCATCCGAGGAGAATCAATTATTTTGTTCGGTTCTGAATGAAAACTAGAATGAAACAAATAATTTTAAGTCGAAAGAATTTTTCTTAATGCCTTTCATTATTATTATTTAATAAATAATTAGTTAAGTAGTTTATGTCTTGAATTTAATATTACCGTTATTATTATGATTATGATTATTATTATATTCATGGATTTGGTTAGTTACCCCATCTGGATTATACATTATTGCATTTCTTGATCTTAGATGTATCATATGATAATGGAATTTAATTTCTTATTATTTTTATTTCACTCAAAGAAATTTAAAAGTTCTGTGTCTCTCAGTTGACCGAGTTGCCAGCTTTCATTTTTAAGTGTTTAAAAGATCCCCGGTGATGTTTCCACCAGAATATTCTCCACTTTTTTTTAAATTCCAACGTGCTTCACCGCAAGCGCTTCATTGCACAAACACATCCTTTGATGAAGAAGTGTACTCTTAAGTGAGTAGCAATTACCAGAGAAAATAATTCCGGTTATTTACACAAATTTTCGCAGAATGTTTTCAGCGAAAATTGAGGCTAATTCACGATTTGTTCGAGCAAGTTGGTGGTGGAGTGAATGCGCGGAAGTTTGGCACAAGTTGTTGTTCGCAAATGCTGCTTGCCATCACGTGGTCTTTTGTCCTGTTACACTTGTCTAGTTTCACCAGGCATATTTGAACGAGTAAGTTTTACCGCAGACATTTACTAAGTTTCCATTTCCGCTTCGACGAGTTTTAGGGGAGTGAAAGAGTAAAGTAATTGTTTCAATTAACAATATAATTATTATAAGTAAAACAAAGATGTTCAACTGAATTAAAAAAAAATAGATCGATCAAACCCAAAAGAAATATAAAGTACCGTAGTAAGAACAAGTTTCAAAATAAATTAGCTTTTTTAAGCTACACAATTCCTTGTACAGTCGCGATTATCCCAATTGGCACTTGTAGTAAGAGTTACAGAACTGTCAGTCCATCTTGATTAGCTTGATCATGACTGTACAAGACTTGATAGATAGAACACGTTCCATTTTTTCAAATACTTTTAGATTAAATACATTTTTGATCCAGTTTATTGCTTTATTTCAATTGTTTAAGAAATTGAACCAAATCTTGACAAAATATGGTAGCGTAAAACGATCTTTACACCAACTTTTCTTGTTCTGATTGAAGAGGTAAGTGAACCTAAGCAACTTGATTTCTGTCCGTTTTAATAATCATATTTCCTGCAAGTGAATTCTCAATTTAATAAAATAATCATTTCAATTAATGAAGCAAATCCACCTTTTCAATTTTGCAATTCGCCATTAAAAGACGATGACGATATATTACTTTCCAGCGGCATCCTGATCGAGCGCAAACATTTTACGACCAATTTTATGGGCGATAAAACTGCTAAAATACTAAATCATGTTGAATTTCTTTCCAATTATAAATTGTATTCAATTAGGTCGCGTTGGAACAACCACCCTGGCAAGGGCCGATGAAAAATCGACGATGAGTCAAAACTACTAAAGCCATAAATCCTGGCAGTTACGATATTCGGCAAACGACGAGTGTGTTCCTGCAAAATTTATTTCGATAATGAAATTAATATTTTAGTGCGTGTTTCGTGCGCTGGCGGTAATATATCACGTAGAACTTTTGCAGTAAATAATTTAATTTTTGCGGTAAATGCGTTCAGCTGGCAGCGTGCAATATAAATCCCGCAATGTGTTCGTGCTGGTTCTTTTTAGTTAGAAGTATTTAGGTGGTGGCAGCTTTGGGTGAAGTTTAAATTAAAAACATCTGGAGGTCTTTCTCCGTTGAGAAATGTTCGAATTCCAGATAGCAGCAACGTAAAGAGGAAAGGGGATTTTCTGTTTCATGTACTGTACTTATTAAAGGATGTTGGCTACTGTCAAAGTCAAATATTACGGAGATTAACTCATACGTAACCAAAATATTTACATGATTATGAGTAAATTTGCGACATAAAGTAAAAAGTAATCAAAATTCGGAATATTTTAATCTAAATGAAAAGAGGTCAAAGCAGACAACTTTTAATGTTAATTTTTAATTAAAAAAATAAAGCTAAAAGTTTTACTAATTATGTTTAAAATAAATTCTGGTATTCGAATGCAAATAGCTGATTTTCAAGTTCGCCTGTAGGTGTCTCATAAGGAGCAACAAAGAGCATGTGACTCGTAGTACGTCAAAAATAAAAGCGTGAACAGAGAGTAAAATGAGGTAGGGATTGCTCATGTATGAATAGCATTCATGAGATTGTAATTTTCTCAAAAGCAATAGCAAATAAACTAATTTTTTCTTCTAAAAAATTCCACCGTCTTAGCGCTTAAGAACTTGGACTTTTTAGTGGCATTAAGCGGACTTTTTCTAATTTCTTCTTAAATCCAGAAATAATATTTATTTTGGTAGCTTATAAACGACCAAGCATTGTGTAGTGTTGATTGGTTTAGCTCCTAAGTTTGGTCATTGTCGTTGGTCGCCTAGAAGAATCTCCATACCTATCTCTTTCGACCATTTGCACCACACACCAATGTTATTTATTGCTCTTTAGGAAACTGCTATCAGCTAAGACCTCAAAGGGTATGTGCGACATGTAGAACAGTCTCAAAAGTTATAACCTAACCGAAAGCGATGACAGCAGCTCATTTCAATAGGAAAATAAAAACTTACGCAAATTTTCATAATTCACATTGCTATCTAATGGCCTGGTTGGTAGCTCTTTTTGTTGTTGTTGTTGCTACTGCTCAGGCTTTTGGGCTCTGAAGGGATGAAAACCTTCCATCTCTTGTTGTAGATGACCAACAGATTTATTGGCTTTATCCGTGTGAGAACCCCAGAATTCACAATAGTCAAATCATCACTCCGTCATACATGTGAATCACGTGTGAATTTAATTTTCGCTTTCTAATTTTAAAGCTTTGCTCTGTGTTTGCACCTGTTGCACCAATTAAACACCTGCCCGCAATGAACTCATGATCCCGTTTCTAAATTGCTTGATTTAATAATTTGTTTAAATGCTGAAGGCAAGATTTTCCACTTTAAAATAATAACAATGAGGACGGCTCGCGCCAAGCCACTGCTTGTTATCATGATTAGATTTTCCTTGATTTAATTTTGTTTTATCCAGTCTATATGATGATGTACTGGCTCCAAACCCGGTTGTTTGTTGCACAATAAAATTCACTTTCAACTTAATACCTTTATTATAATAATAAACTCTACTACTATACTAATGGCCGGTTTCACAAAGCTTTGTTAAAACGTTGATTAACTAATCAACCGTTAAGTTTTATCAGTGTTAAAAATTTGATGCTGTGTCACAAAACAAAAAAACTGTTATGTTAATCTCTGATTAACTAATTTGAGTTTACGTTTGGCAACATCGAAAAATTGCCACTTTCACACCGCTTTAAAGTAATCTGTCCGGTATGGCGTCAGGCCTGCAGTCAGGTGAGGTTAGAAACTCAAAATAAATAAATACATCTTAAATTCTTCGCATTAGTGCAGTTAATGATTTTTTAAAATGAAAAAGGAAAAAAGAAAGGGAGGAAGGAAGCTTTAGTGCAGTTGAATTACTTGAACATATATGGCGAAGACACATTTTCTGTTGTGGTACAGCTCAGCGGGATTACCATCAGGTGAAATAATTTTAACTTGGGGTACAATCTGTGGTGCCAATGACATGAGAAAAGCGTAATGTTAACTTGCAGAGCTTCTTCTATTGGCAATTTAATTAATTGTTTGCTTTGCCTTGCAATAAGATGAGTGACACGACAAATTATTCTAAGTATCGATGGTTTCTGAAAGTATCAGGAATCAGCTGTTGAAATATTTCAGTGGATTATAACGTAAGTTTATCAGCAACTGATTTGTACCATAAAATAAATTTATTTTTGCTTGTTGCAGGTTCTAGTGTGGGACCAAAGAGTTCCATAACTCCTTTGGAAAAGCGAATCGTTAAATGCATTATCATCCAAGTCATTAAAAGGATTATTTCTGTCTCTTATAAAATGAATCCTACCTTAAGGAGGCATTTATCATCAGAGAAGAAAGTGAGGTTGCAGACATTTTGAAATAATTTCGAATGTTTGTTCTTGAAAATAATTTCCGAAATAATGTCGTAAAAATTAATCAATAAACCAAGTGAGTAAAAAGTACAGAAATGTCATTATTTTTCATATTTAAGGTACGTTATATTTTTAAATAAAATTATAATTATTTTTTAGATATACAGGGTGTAATCAAATTAGTTTCACATATTAATACCGTAAGTTCCTCATCATGTAAGAGAATTAATGCTGCAACTACCAAAAGTCTAGCTCAAAAATAAAAAAAATTACCTAGTGGAGGAGTATTGACTCTTTTGTTTGAGAACTTTTGGTCGGCCGTGCACAAAAACAACGTTATAAAACAAAATTCCAGCAAAATTCAAGGTCAGTTGCTTGATCGCATTTTAAAAGCTTTATGGGAACACAATAAAATAGAATCACCGACCCACTAAAGACGACAGTTCAAATTGACAACATCTGGGTCGTAGCCCGCGTGTGCAATATTATTAAAGGAGAACAATTTAAATCTGCTTGAATTGATCAGAATTAAATCTGTTTCATTAGATAATCGACAATAATTAGATCTTGCTATCCCGGTCTTTGTAAACCAATAGTACACATGATTTACAGTGCTAATTTCGCTTATTAAAATGATAAAAAAAAATATTAGTAGCTTTGATTGATTGTCGCTTTGTTAATTATTTCCACCAACGAATACGTTTCTTCGTAGTTCGAGTTCGATGACGCTTTATTGTTTTGGTTCCACAAAATAATAAAAGCGATGATGATAATACCAATGCAGTTTATTGACGACCAGCAAATAAAGTACACGATGAATACGTATGAATTAGTAAAATAATTTTAGAAAATGGAATTTCTAATCTTTATTTATTTTTACAGTTTTGTGAGCAGAAAACTATTAACAATTACGTGAGAATTGAGAAAATTGATTAATTTAATAAGCAACGCGATGGATATTTATAATTCTATTCCGTTATGGAATTACATAAGCGAAGATTTTAACCCAGTGCCCTTCAGTTCGATGAGGCTTTATTGTTTTACGACGTTTTATGATGCGCTTGTAGAAACTGATACACGGCCGTCAGAGGTTTTCAAACAAAAAGTTTCCGGGCTCTGGGGGGGTTTTAATTTCATTAATTTTTCACCAATAAAATTCATATTTGCAGAAATCACTTTCTTAAGTGATAAAGAACTTACAGTTTTAATATGTGAAACTTATTTGATTACAGGCTGTATGTGTGGAATTTTTATATCAAAAAAAAACTTTATAATAACTATGGAAAATTCATTCGTTACTTTCTAATCGCTGGAATTCTATCGATTATTCTAACGCCTGATTAGACAGAAGTAAACGAAGCGTTATCTCTTAATCGAGCTTTGTGAAACACTTAACGGAGCATTAAGACTATTTGACAACCGATTACAGAGCGAGCCGTTTAGTAATCATCGTTAATTTAACCATCGTTAAATGCAGTTGTTTTCCTGTTTAATCATTCGTTACAGAGTTAATCGTAACTTAAATATTTAACGAAGCTTTATGAAACCGGCCATAAGACTTCGAATTAATTAATTTCTGGATGTTTGAGAGTTCTTCCTATTCGGACTCTAATGAAAACCTGTCCAGTTTTACTGCGACCTCGTCTTTTAAAGCGCCTTTTCCACCACCAGTTCTTTCACGCTCTTATCGCTTCAGAAGAATGGCACGCCGGTACCGCTAGGGATATTTTTGAACTGACTATTATAAATTAGAGTATCTAAACTGTAAAAATAAATATAAATTTCAGTTGGTCCTAGTTTGTCACATTATCTAGTGCCTTGTTGGTTCTACAAAAATTTAGAAAATTCTCAAGTACAATTTTTTATTTGTTTACAATTCAATCTGCCGAAAAATGTTCAGTTTTCTAACCTAACTCAAATTTTGTTTCAAACTTAACTAATATAACCATAATTTCGAAATTAACTGTTACACCTTTTTGTTATAAATAAATCAAAATAGTATTTCTAAACCTAAACAAGTCTAAATTTGTTTTCTCTGCCGTAGGTGGTTTCATTATGCCCAACAATCGATCCGTCAAGGGGTGCTTGTACACAGGTACGTATTTGAATCTCGGCCTCCATACAAACTCAAATTACCATCTGTACCCAAAATTGTCAGTTCATATTTGAGTAATTGTTGCTACACTTTTTTTGTTCAATACATAATATAATTGTCTGTGTTTTTAGGAATCTACTGTTTTTCACATCCGGAACCAAAATTCATCCCGAAGTTAGTATCTATGTGTCTTTTGAGGGTTTTTGATAACCGATCTTCAGGAATTGCAGTCATATATGCAATTATAAAACAAAATATAATTCATACGTATACTGGCGATTAAAAATACGAATCACTGTGAATTAATTAAAACAAAAAATAGGTATGTTTCATATGCAAGGTGTATAAGCAAGTGTGTAACAAACGGACAAAATAATTTTGCTCGATGCATCTCTTTCAGTTTTTAATAAATTCTGTAAAATGATTATTACTGTTTCACACGCATCTTAAGAAATTTAATTTGACAAGTGAAATTGATTATCGAATGTCCAAAATTCGATAATATTTTTACAATAAGTGTAAAAGTAATTAATAAAATACTCGTAGTTTGTTATTTAAACTGTATGACACAAAATTTTTAAACAATAAAATAAACAATAAAAGTTTTCCATTTATTACATATTTTGTTGGACATATTGTATATTTAAGAGGACCATCTATGTAGTACATTCTGCTCTGAATATTCCAAGGTGTTTTGTATTAGTATTCTTACGTAAACATAATTGCTTCTGACGACCTACGAGGACCCACGCAATAACTTAATATGCGGTTTCAAAGTCTACTAAAAGGTCGGCAGAAGGTTTCTTCAGGGAAATTAAGGACAAAAATATCCGCGCTGGAATTTCAGACGAACATGAAATAAAACAATGATCCGTTCCGACGCGACGTAGGAAGTCACTTCGGTGTGTTGGGATAAGCTCCATCGATGATACAACGCGCTTCAATTTATAACAAACGGAAGGCCTTCACACAATACTGAGCTCGTGATCCTCTTGATCTTTCTTTTTTTTGAACTTCTGAGCAATTTAATTTCTTTTTGTTCGAAAAATTATTTCTGTTATCTAAGTTTAACCTTACATCATTCTTATATTGAGAAAAATTCAAAAGCAAATTTCGAATAAAGGTTTTCAAAATTAAAATTTCAAAGTCCCATTGCAAGAGAAAAATCTGTTCAAATTGGCTTTTATGGTGGAATCTGACATCTATGAATCTGTACAGAAATTCTTTGGATAAGGTGAATCCTGGCTTTGCTCGATTGTAGTCGATGTGTTTGAGGTCACGAAATCCATGCCATTAGTCAAACGAGGTGACAACTCTGCCGAAAAGAGCACAATGAGCCGATAAAACCGGAATCCGGTGGGCGACAGACCACGCACGAAAGACTCCACTTCCGCATATTCGTAATATAATAAGTTGGTGCGGGGCGTCAACGTGCGTCCGTGTTCGGCTGTGATTAATGGAGCCTTTATATTAAAAACAAACGAGGCATTTTTGGACGATTTACTTCGGCGACGCAACGACACTTTAATTTGTTTTCATTATTTTTCCATTTAAGGCGGCACACTGGGTGAGTTTCTTCGAACCAGAATGAATGATTGGCATTAAATTGTGGGTGCCTTAGTGTTATAAGCACTAAAAAATCAGAGGGTGCGAGTTTAGATTACTTATAATCTTCCCTACTGCGTATTTGATAGTTTGAAAGTGATAAATTATGTTTATAGCTAACGTGTTTCAATTTAATTGAACTTTAAAGTATTAGTTGTTAAGGCCAACGGACTTTTCTAAATTTAAACCAGATTACAACGAATAACTTGACGAAAGTATCTTTAGCTCTTTCAAAGAAGAAGAAGCGTTCTTCATTCTTTCAAAAGTAAAAATTGACTAGCTGTTCTGGGAAACCAGTGGAAGTAGAACCCACTGACCAAACATTGGAAAATGTTGGAGATATGGTTTCAGGACCGTAGCCAGACTAAGGGGCGAATTCAGAGACAGAAAATGAGTCTCACTCACACTCACCTTGTGGAAGACTTCCTAACTGACGAAATTGGTATTCAGAAACAGACAGAGCGCAATGAGTGACTTATTTTCGATTCAAGTTGAGTGCGAAATGAGAAAGATATTAGTAGAGAACTAAGCGTCCATTTGTATAAACACGTGTGCGAACATTTTTTGATTGAACAAATTTATTGCTACGTAATGAATCCAGTTCAAATTGGAAATTTGTGCAGTATTTGCAAAATTATAATTTCGTAGGCGTACCCAGGTATGCAGTAAAAAGTATTAATATTTTAGGTAGTTAGATAAACAGTGATATTCTACGGAACAGTGACTGTTTATTAAATTTCAGAAATATATTACGAGACATAGAAAATACACTCGAGAAATATACAAATGCAGAATTAACACAGAGATATAGATTCTCCAGAAAAATAATACAAAATATTTTGTTATCACTGATTTTTAATCCACGAATAGTTGAAAATGAACGAAGTTTTCCGGCGCCATCAATATTATTATGTGTAGCGTTGCGGTTTTTTACAACGGGAAGTTATCAGGTTAGTATAATTTTATGGTAGTCACAATATGTGAAAAACTTTGAATTTGCAGAGGGTATGTGGTGATTTATTGGAAATCAGTGAATCATCAACTTCGCGTATTATAAAAGAAGTGTCTGAAAGACTGGCTCAAAATCTAGGCCGATTTATAGTTTTCAGAAATGGAAATAGAAAAGCAGTGAAACAGTACTTTATTTTTTGAAATAGCTGGATTTCCTGGAGTAATTGGATGTGTTGATCGAACGCATATTGAATTAAAAAGTCGTGGAGCTCCAAATGCTGAAATGTACCGGAAAGGATGGATGTAGTTACACGTAAACGTTCAAGTTGTAGCGAGTGCTCGTTTTGAAATTTTGGACATCGTTATTCGATGGCCTGGTGCTTCCCATGACAGCCGAATTTTTAATAACAGTGCGGTGGCTATGCGTTTACAGGAAAGGCGTTTAAGAGGTATTTTACTTGGTGACAGTGCATATCAACAGTCACATTACTTATATATACCACACAGTGGGGTATTTGATCGATTTAGCTGGCCAAAATACAAATTCTCAAATCTATACCAGATAAAAGCAAATGACCATGTGAAAATCTTGAATATTTGAAGAACAAAAAATTTGTTTTGTGGTTATCTTACATCTTCCCAGTCAAATATCAGCCCGAACTTAACCGTCTGCAAAGTACACGTGTTCATTTCTAAGTATTTTGCAAACCTCATTATATTTTTACGAAAAAAATATAATACCAACTAATTAAGCACTCTCTTGAAACGCGTAAACGTAAATGTATGTAAATCTTTTCAATTAAAATTCCATCAATTTTAACATAGTTAAGGTACTTTGAAGAAAGTACATTTTTAACGCTTCTTAAAGTCAATGTCAGCATAACTTTCTTTGAGTTAAGGATGCATCCCGGTGCTTATTTATCCATCATTAGAAAACGAAAGGTTTCGGCTTTATAATTATTAAAAAAATTGTAGCAGAATCTCGCAACATTTTCGCATATTTGCAAAAATAAAAGAATATAGAATTATTTACCTAACTATTCATCAATCCTTTTCAAAGAAACGGTTCAGATAAAAATTGTAAATTTACCCCTTAGAAGTGTTCTAGAGAGATTGCTATTATTTATTGAATAAAATTTAATCAGATCCAGTCACTTCCGGTTGTACCAGAAGTCATTATCAACACCCTTATTTTTAACAGCGCCTGTAATTTTTGTTGCATTTTTGGATTTTACTTAACATTAACGATATTGTTCCTGTCGCCTTCAAATATTATTATATTACTAGCTAACAGAGCTGCTGAAGTACTGGCAGTACTCAGTACCCAGTACCCAGAAGTCTTTGTTTGAAATTCAGTATCAGTACCAGTACTTGTAGGAAATACTTAAAGTTACAAGTATTTTACTGAAAATAGAGAACTTCCAGTACCAGTATTAAATATCTACTCTTTACAGTACTTGCAGTACTTTATAACATTTGCATTACTTTAATGTACTTGTAGTATTTTATGGTACTGAAAGTAGCAGGTTTATTAATACAATTTCGTAAATTGGTGAATTGTGTTACGTAATTAGTTAAAACGATATTTGATTGATCTTGAGCCCAAGAGACGTTAAATTGACGCAGGCCGATAGAATTCCTAGTAAATAAATTGTTTTAAATCATAAAAAGTTATGAAACAAATAAAAACACTTTAGAAAACGAGCTAAAAATTTAATTTATTAATTTACTTGATATTTCGCAAATGTTATTTTCCTTATCAAAAGTGAATAACGGAATTGCGAAACGTCAAGTAAGTTAATAAATTGCATTTATAGCACGTTTTCTAAAGTGTTTTTATTTGTTTCATATCTTTCTGCTATTCTTTTGAGCAAGAACTATACGAAAAGTAAATCATAAAGTTAGTGTAATCATAATCAGACTAGATGTCCATCGTTTCATGCGCAACTTATTTTAAAACAATGTTACTTATTATTATGGTATAGTATTGTCCATGAGATTTAATTAACGTCTTTATTTATAAGTAAAAATAATCATGAACCGGACAGATATATATTATTTTATTTATATTAGGCCTCGTTCGCACGAGGTTTTTTAAAACATTCATGCGCTCGCTTTTTCTAACGTCCTGAATAGAACCCATCAGATTTAATAGTTATGTTCACACTGAAGAAGCGCTTTAATGAGAACGCTTATATTTAAATCGATAAGTTCTATTCATGACGTTAAAAAAAACGAGCGCTTGAACGTTTTAGAAAACGCTGGTGCGAACGCCGCCTTAAGAATTGGTTTTCCTATTACATAATTATCAACGAGCAAGAATATTTTTAATAATGTAATCTAATTAAATGATATAAATTTACTACATTTTCTATTACAATATTTTAATTTTATTTTAGAGACTTTTTCTCTTATTGCTGTTATAATAAAGCAACCAAACCACAAGGTATTTCCCCCAAATTTAATAAGCTCAAACTACGTCCTTCATTTAATTTGTATTTCCAGTTCCTCTGGGTAATTGGAGTTGGTAAAGTGCTGGAAATATTTTATTGTACTGCAAGTATCTAGTTATAGTTACTGGAGGTAACTTTAAGTACATTTCCAAGTATGCAGTAATACTTATTACAGTTAATATACCAGCCAGTACCCAGTATCAGTACTTTGTGAGTGATACTTAAAATTCAAGTACCAGTATGTTAATTCAAAGGTACTGAGAGTAAAGTACTTCAATTACTAAATTAATCAGTACTTTACTTGCAGTAAAACTTGGTAATCAGTACCGCAGCTCTGCTAGCTAAACACATTTTGAATCAATTTTGCAACAGAAATAATTTTGGCCAGCTAGATCCGGCAAATACCCCACTGTGCACCGGTACAAAATCCTAACACTAGAGCAGAAGAACATTATAATAATGCACACATCAGAACTCGTAATACCGTTGAACGCACATTTGGAATATGGAAGAGCAGGTTTCGGTGTATTAGTACCATGCAACAATAACAAGAATTATAGCAGCTACAGCAGTGTTGCATAATATTGCTGTACAGCAAAAAGAGCAACAATTTCATGCTGACATGAATCCAAGAATTGTACCCAATCCACCACCACCAGTAGATGAAACTGCCAGAGGAAATATTATACGAGCAGCGTTTATTCAAAGATATTTTACGCAGTAAAAGTATTCGCATTCATTTAATATATCGTGGTGTATTAAAATAAAATAATAATAATAATAACATTGTAGTTTGTAAAATAAGATTTATTTAAAAAAATGGAAATAAATTAAAGAAGAAACTAAGATATATAAATTGCTGTACCTTTCTTGTAATTGTTTTTTTTTTTTAAAGAATTAAGAAAGAAGCATTACTTAGATTTCCCATTGCTCTCCTTTCCATTTTATATATTTTTTTAATATATTTTTTATATGTTATTTGAATACTGCACAGTTAAAAAACGTTATATTTTATTCAACAATACTACGTTTCTGTTTAAAAAATGTGGTTTTCAAAACCTCTTGTTGAAGCTGTTCTTCTGAAAATTTTTCTTTTTAATTTGCTCTTCTAATTTTTTTTCCTCTTGCTTCAACTTAACTTCTTGCTGTACTTTAAGACGACGTTCTTGCAGACGTAATGCGTGAATTTCGTCTTCGTGTATTTTTAATAAGTCATTTCTTTCTAATAGCATCTGTAGCTCCCTTTCTAAAGCATTCGTTCTAGTAAAACCCACTTCAAGCGACATCTTATTTTCTTTGTGGCCAGGAGTATTAAGAACTTGCCGTAAGTTTTCCTCTAAAAAGTATTATACAGGTGTCCCAGAGCTCCGTAAAATTTCCATAACTTTCTTGCTATTCCTAGTATCGACTCATTTTTTTTTTGTGTAATAGAAGCGCTTCTACTGCATATTTTAAAATTCTTTTAAAATTATCCTCGTTTATATATAGAGTGCCCTAGTATAATAAAAATATTAGTTACATTTTTTTTTAAATTGAAATACCCCATTTTGACTTCATTTTTGGATTCTACACTAAATTTTGCGTTAAATTTATTTGAGTCATTTTTACATATCAATCATACTTTTTGATGTGAGTCAATTTTTTCTAGAAAATTCCCTGATGAAAGGTGTCATTAAAAAATTCGTAACTTCTAAACCACTAAAGATAACGCAACCGATTTTTTTTTTTCAGTCAATGCTAAGGCTCTGACCAATCATTCGAGATCAAACCAAGTCGTGAAGGGATGTTCCAAGGATTACTACGATTTTTTGAGTTTGAATAATTATAAATGATAAAAACTCCATTTTTTCAAATAGAACACCCTGTATATTTCACACCATTCCATAGCGTTTTTGACAAGCTTTTCAATGATATACAGTTTGTAAATCTGATACTCGACGTGTTATTGAGAAAATAGTAATTTTTAAATGTAAATATTTCATAAACAACTGAAAGTTTCTAGTAGATTGGTGCCAAAATGAAAAGCGATTCATATTTTAAAATAACGTCGCATTAGTTATGGATATATTGTGTCAAAGAGTGCGAATTTCATTGGTTTAATATTTTATTCGCTGTGCATGATTATCCGCGATCGATCAATAGAACTGCGGCTTTAATTTCAAATTTGTCCTCCCAGTTCGCGTGAATTAGAAGTTCTCTTGATAATTCACGAAAATTCTAACTTGACTACTCGGGAAATCTCAAGAGAAACTGATTTGTATGTCACTTTCAAATTGTAACTTGAGCACTCGGAAAATCTCAAAAGAAACTGACTTGTATATCCGTTTCTCCCGAGTGCTCAAGTTAAAATTTGAAAGTGACATACAAATCAGTTTCTCTTGAGATTTCCCGAGTAGTCAAGTTAGAATTTTCATGAATCATCAAGAGAACTTCTAATTCATTCGAAGTGGGAGGATAAATTTGAAATTAAAGCCGCAATCCTACTGATTGGTCGCGGATAATCATGCACAGCGTATGAAATATTAATCCAATGAAATTCGCACTTTTTGACATAGTAGATCCGTAACTGGTGCGACGTTGGTTGAAAATTTTAATCGCTTTTTATTTTGGTACAAAACTACTAGAAATTTTCAGTTGTTTATTAAATATTTACATCTAAAATTTACTATCTTCTCAAAAGCTTCTCAAAAACGCTATAGAATGGTGTTAAAATACATAGGGTGTTCTATTTGAAAAAATGGAGTTTTATTATTATTATTATTATTTTATTATTTATACTTATTCATATTCAAGAAATCGTAGCAAGCCTAGGAACATCCCTTGACGACTTGGTTTGATCTCGAATGACTGACCACAGCTTTCGCATCGACTGAAAAAGGTCGGTTGCGTTATCTTTAGTGATTTAGAAGTTACGAATTATTGAATGGAACCTTGCATCCGGGAATTTTCAAGAAAAAATTGACTCACATCAAAAAGTATGATTGATACGTAAAAATGACTCAAATAAATTTAACGCAAAATTTAGTGTAGAATCCAAAAATGAAGTCAAAATGGGGTATTTCCATTTAAAAAAAACGTAACTTTAATATTTTTATAATGCTAGGACACTATAAACGAAGATATTTTTAAAATATGCAGTGGAAGCGCTTTTATTACACAAGAAAAAATTGAGTCGTTACCTAGAATAGCAAGAAATTTAAGGAACTTTTACGGTGCTCTGGTACACCCTGTATATAAATAATAAAGCTACTATTTATCATTTTGTTACCTTGTAAGTTTACTAAAAAACTATGCAAGAATCACATTTACAATGACGTGCTACTGTAAAGTTTCAAATATTTTACAAGAAAGGTTCGTACCCCTATTCTTTATTACCAGCTATTTATTTATTGGAGTCGTAGAAACCGATGCCAGATGACAAACAGGTGCGCTGCAATTGGCTAGTCTTACACTGACGTCACTATTTTCTATGACGTTTATTCTCATTTTTTAGTCAAGTTAGGAATTCATAACTTACCTTTTTGAATTCCGAAATGAGGATAAAATGAGTAAGAGTGAGTGAGAAATGAGTTTTAAATGAGATAAGGATTAGTCAGCCTCACCTCGTGTCTCTGAATTCGACCCTAAGTATTCAGGGAAGGCTTACCGTAGTGTAGGGCAGGCTCTATAAGTTCTTATTCTAATGTTTTTTTACGAATTTTTAAAATATTTTACGAATGAAAAACGACAAAGATAAATTAGCATTGCATGAAAAAACATCATTTAAGATAAAAGTTCACAAATTACAAGACAAATTAAAAGAGCACTAACTAGCGTTGCCTTGCGAAACTTTAAACTGGCAACAGGGCCCTAGCTGAAAATTTTGTGATAAAATTGCCAAAATTGCGAAATAAATGACACCATTTTGACTTCTGAATATCTAATAATTATAGTAGATTAATGACTGATGAATGCTTTAATCTTAACATTTGATATATCTATTTGCTCAGAAAACAGGCCGTAATTGTCAGTTAGTGGGTTATGAACTCAAATCAGACTAACCGGTGATGTCAAATTTCTACTTTTATCTATAGAGATGTTAAAAATTACTAAAGCGCGGACGAAAATTTACCTTAGGTTATCGCTCACGTGTAGCATCGCGTCATTCACGCTGCTAGCCGTTGGTTATTCAAGCGGTCGACTTAACGAGCTTTTGAGAATGACTAATCGCGACATTTTAGTGGCTTTAGTAATTTATTTAACGGGTCTTTACACATTGAACATATTTTACCTGAGCTATAACCAAGGTACATTTTTGTCCGCGCATTGCAAATGACTCATTCGACATAGAAAGCGTTAAAGATGTGACTTTTTCGGGCTGTACACTTAGCAAATTTCCATTTGCTGATTGTTAATTAACCGGAGGTCTTCGTTTATGTTTCCCTTCCTTTGATGGTGTTTGTTTTGTGGTGAAAATTTTGAAAACTAATTTTTCTCTAGCGGACGCAATTGCGGTATGTGAGAAATCATTCAGTTGATAATTATATTCGTATACTTTTAGATTTCAGTGTAACTAGGAATTAGTATTAAGTGGCAAATGTTAATTTTTTTATTTATCAAAGTTTATTTGATCAAAGAATCATTTATAACAAGTGTGTAGTATATTAACGCTTTAGATGATGAAAAGACAATACTGCAGCATTGCCTAAAATTTAGTTACATACATATAACCAAATTTTCCTTAGATTTTCACAGCATTTTGCAATGGTAAATATTGAATGAATAGAATGTAGGAGTATATATTATTTCATGTCAATTTGGGCCATCGTAGGGCCGGCTTAAAATTTTCCAGGGCAGGCTCAGCCTCTCTTGGCGCCCCCCTAGCTACGGCGCTGCATGGTTTATACGAATTTATCTGCACCCTCTGGCAGCCAGGGGTATATTGTGCATTCTTTTTATAGCGAAAGGCAACTGTACTGCTGCCTAGAAAGCTATAATGCACAAGGCGGCCAATGCGGACACATATGGAGCGTTCTGGTTTAAAATCGGGCAAGTCGTTCGGATTGCGGTGGAGTTTCTAGAGCTACTCTTCTGCTGATGAGG
The DNA here is from genome assembly GCA_036172665.1 of Prosopocoilus inquinatus. Classification (NCBI taxonomy): domain Eukaryota; kingdom Metazoa; phylum Arthropoda; class Insecta; order Coleoptera; family Lucanidae; genus Prosopocoilus; species Prosopocoilus inquinatus. Next base: position 54,168,282 of record CM069870.1, read on the forward strand.
CCCCAATTAGGGCCGAAATAGCACTATACAGAGGATACTTGAAGGTAATCTGAGCAGGCTTGCTGCAGCGATAACCGTCCTTGTTTCTCTTGCAGTTTACGGGATCCCCATGGTGGGTTTTGAATTAGTTATAACCCTGTGTACGTAAGCGATGAACAGAAGTCAGCTCTACACATTTATGTATTGAGGACGATTAACTATAATTATATAATAATCACATAATTAAGTAATTATACATATCTTTGTAACAAAAATGGAGCAGCAGAGGAGCAAACTGATCCTTTCCTTTCTTAGACAAAACGTCAGCAATTTCTTTTCTATTAGTGCAAATTGCTGTTATTTTATAGATGTATGAAAATTAAATTTTACACAATCTCTTAAAAACATGAATGCCTAAATACAATTTCTTTTTTCTAAATACTCCAACGATGAGTTTTTTGTGAGATACATATCGTCGCCACACAAAAATGGCGCAACAATAAGTTCAATGACCTGCTGGAGGCCATAATATGAGTCTACTCATGACAGTCATATGTGACTGAGTGGAGGAATCTTCGCTGAATCTTCCGGCTTCCATTTCTGCTAACTATGTCGGGTTTGGAGTTTGCTTGTTATTGTTTCCAAACTAAAGGAGATTGCCATGGAAAGGAACCAAAACCGGCGCACTTTAGTCATAAATTTGAACCTAACAATGAAAAACTCTAATAATCCAAATTAGATGTGGTAAAGCTAGGTTTTATAAACGTATATTAGTATTTTGCATATAAAGAATAACATACCTATATTTATTTATTTTTCTTTCAAAAGAATAAATTCTGACTTTTTTGTTCAAGGTTAAAATCTCGCATTTGATTCATTTGATTAGCTTTTTATGCAAGACCACTCTGACTTGTCAGAATCAATCATACTTTAGTAATTCAGTAGTTTTTCATAAATTTATTAACCTTCCAGAGATCACTTTGTCACGCTTTTGAGTTTAGTAAGTAGTAAGTAACTTTAGTTATTGTGTGAATCATAGCACAGCTCAAAAGGGGGTCGCGAAACTTAAAAGTTTGGGAAATGATATAAATAAATATATATAAAGATTCAGGCATTCTTTTGTTATAAGAAAAATTAACTTTGACTTCAAGAATTTTCAAGAAGAATACCTGCTTAACGAAACAGATTTGAATATAGATAAATTTAGTTAAATTGTCTCCTTTTGAGCGGAGGAATTTGTAGTTAAGCCGTGTCCACGGAATTTAGAGACGGCCTGTATAACACACTGACAACACAAAATAGAAGACATAAAGCCTAGTCAGATGCAGTGCTCGCGCGGTCGTAATTTTTAAAACTTGTAGATATTGGTTTTAATTCGATTAGAGATTTTGCGCATTAATTAATTAGTTATATTTTACAGCCTATGATATCAGCCATGCTTCGGTTTATCGATTACTTGTATAAGAGTTTCTAATATACATATATTTTCATTTATTTTTAATATGAATGTGAAAAGGAAAAACATTTTAAATCGAACTGAAAATATTAATTTTTCCTACATTTTTCTATTGGACATGAGACACGCGGAAATGCAGAAAGTATAGGGGGATATATCCGAACTAAATAAAAAGAATGTCATTCTACGACATGAAACATGTGCGAGCTTTTGTGAATTTTCGCCTTCGAGGAAACCTTTTCAGCTCCGAATCAAGTTAGCTTTTGATCTTTTACGTTTTACACGGAGAATTTCGCCAGGTGAGAATGCAATAAAGCTTAAATAATAAATCTATCTCGTACTTGAAATTGATCTAGAAGAATTTTGGCTTTTCTTATATTTTTATGTTTTTCATACCCTATAAATCTTTGACGTAAATTGAAAATACATGCAATAATATTTTAAGTAATACCTGTTAGTATAATCAACGTAACAAGCAGTTAATATGCTTATTAGTATCATTAAATATATCTGATTTATTTGTTTTCTTTTGATTTAATGAAATTTGGAATACTAAACAAAAGAAAATTTCACGAATTTTCATAACTTTATCGCCTGCACATTACTGAAACATGCTTTTATGTTTCGAACGTGCGACGGCTGCAACACCAAATATGGGAAACCACACGTCCAATTCCCGCTCGTAAACGCATAGGATCATAAAAAGAACGAAATTCACTTCGGCAGTAAATATTTACGTCAAGGATTTACGAATCAGGAGACGTCAAGGAGTAATCTCGCGCTGCAATCTGGCAGGATATAAGAGAGTTCCGTGCCGGAAGTGGCCGCGAATTATCCTGGAACCAGTCCGCATCAGTTACTCTTGATATGAGTTACGCACGTATATTGCGTCCGAGAAGACGAAAGCAAACGGATAACAGATGTTTCACTTTCATTTCATCCCACGTATACCGCTCAAGTGATGAGCTAGAGCAAGTCATCAACCGAAAACTCTTGAAGTACATCAGCGGCCAGAACTTGATGACATAAAGATTTTTGAAGGACGTGGATTGAGTAGAAAATTGACCTACGTACGAGATTGATTTCAACTGTATACTAATCCAAGTAAATTCAATACTTGTTTTAAGCTCCGAAATTTAATTCATAAATAACATACACACATCGGAAAAGTCTAGGGATAATTTTAAAAAAGCATAAAAGTAAATTGTATGTATTTAACATTGAACATTTAATGTATTTATATATTCAAATGTCCCTAGCCCAACATTTTTGAAAGTATGTGTAAGAAATAACAGCACCTTTATACTGATAAACATAATATTAAAAAAAAAAAGATTTCTTGGCTCCGTTAATTTGTTCGACTTCTATAATGCATTGCTTAGTAACCATTGCTTTTGTTTGTAAATATGTGAGTAATTTAGTGTTTAACAATTGAACGACAACATTTATGATTAGCTGATATCAACAGAGCAGTAGGTCTTCTTCAAGCTGATACGACATAAGTTGAAGTCACTGAGCGAATAGGTGTTTCCCAAAGTGTCATTAGTTGATTATGGGAGCGTTTTAGGGAAAATGGTACTCCAGCCAAACAACATCCAGGACGCGGACACTCTACGACAACAGCTCAGCACAGATTTTTGATTCTTACTGCTAGAAGACAACCCACAATTAAAGAACCTGAGTTGGTTACGGAGTTACAGAAGGCGCCCGAATTAATCATTAGTCGTGATACTCTAAGAAGTCGCCTTCATGAAGCCAACCTCCGCTCTCGGCGACCACTCAGATATCCACCCTTATCTAGAGGCAATCGCGGAGCAAGATTTCAAAACTGGGTTGAAAATGATTGTGCTACAGTCTTGTTAACTGATGAGTTCAGATTTGGATTTCATCTACGTAGTCATCAGACAAGACTGTGGAAACGATCCGGAAATGTGGAACGTTTGAGGCTCTTTCAGGAAGTACACTTACAGAGGTGATATTTTAATGGTTTAAGCCGGAATAATTACTGGCAGTAGAACGAAGCTCGTTTTCCCGAATGGTTTTCTGAGAGCTCAGCAGTATTTTTATAACATTCTTCGGCCCATTGTGCGTCCATTTGCTGGTACTGTTGGTCAAAATAGTCGTTTACATGTTGCAGGAATTATGACGAATTGGTTAAACAACGAAGAAATTGAAACATTGTCAAGGCCAGAATAATCCCCGTATCTAAATGCAATTAGTATGTGTGAGACATGCTTCAAAGAAAGATTGCTCCGCGTATGGGCGATATCCATGACGGATTTAGATTTCGGCAGCTTTTGACAGAAGAATGGGCACGTTTACCTCAAGGTGATGTTGATAATGTAATTATATCCATGAACAATAAGTGCCGAGCTGTAATTAACCACCGTGGAGGCCATATTCCGTAATAAAATTTATTTTCCATTGTTTTTTAATCGAAATTATCTACGTAATTTGCGATTTTTTAATTTTTTTTTGAAAATTGTGTTTGTTATTTGACCATTTTTTCCTTTCTATGAAAAATGTTTACGTTATTTTGTCTCTACCTAAACAATCGTTAATATATTAAAATATTTTGGAAAACTTATGTTTTTTAAGTGAAATACGTATATTTCAAGAAATATCCCTAGACTTTTCCGATGTGTGTACTTGAGAATCGTATAAAGCCTCGTACAGATCTGCAAGTCTGTACGCAAGTTTGTACGCGGGTATTAAAAACCTCGTCCACATCTCACGAGCCGCTCAGCTCGCAGGTCAATACGCGGCTTAAACGATGTTAATCTTTGTGTGTGTGTTTTTTTTTATTGAAGCACTATCTTCTCATTTTGTCCGATAATAATACTCCTTTATAATAACTCTTTACAAAGCGACAGTTAGGTTACCATGCTGAGTGTTTATTAGGTAATTCAGCACGTCTCTGTCAGTTTTTCACAAATTTTATATAAGAAATATCACCGTGTCATATGGGCCTAAGAGACGAGCACGCCGAAGAGCATTATTATTTAGAAATCGCCAAAATAAAGTGTCTCTCAAAATATTTATATTTTTTTGATCCGTTTATACTAGATTATAAAGATTATGTACAGTTGCGGACAGAAAATTAAGGACACTTTTGTCATCCTACGAACATAACAGTATACACCGCACTTTATTACAAATAACCTCACTTTGGCTTCAGTCAAATTCATATTAATCTCAGAATTTAAACGCACTGAAGGGTTAAATAAATGGTACATCTTTAGACAATAATAATTATATTTCTAACATTATTAAAATATGATACGAATGTGTACAGTTATAAACAAGAAGACAAAGTAATCATTATCGTTCTTACCCTCTTCAAATCGTCTAAAAAATTTGGTTTATATCCGCACCTGCAACTGAAAGGAGCGTTGAGAAGCAAAAGGCAAAAGTGCCTGTTTGCACGCAGCTGCTGTGACTTAGGAATAAAGACCGGTCTTTTAGGCCCTAAAAAAGTCGAAAATTTATGTAGTGGATTATCTATGATATTAGTGACTGTAATTAATTAAAATGAAAATCTTGAGGTGCCTTAAGTCACTAAAAACACTGTCAACTGAAAGTAGTTTATTATAACGAAGTCGTTATGAGGACATGTTTCGATCAAAAGACCATTTTCAAATCTACAAGAAAATAAATCAAAGCTAAAAATCCCTAACAATGGGGGAAAAAAAGTTACTAAATAATAAATTTAAACAAATAAACAAGAAAGCCCAAAAGGGGCAAAATACGGTTAAAGTATACAATAACAATGAATAATGTTGAACAGTAACAGATAACGCAAAAATTATAACTAGCAAAAAATTAATTAAGCCAACGAGAAACCAAAAAGGGTTAAGAGATATTCCAATTTATGAATTTAAAGAAGTTAAATCGAGGGAAGATAATCTGATCGTTCAATAAGATGACGTCTCTATCATTCTTAGCCAAAAATATTTCTAAAGCTTCAGCAATGTTAAGTTGAAGACCTTTAGGGAGTTGATGAAGTAATTTTATAGAGGGGTTGATATCTAAAGAATGACCAGAATCTAAAAGGTGGGTAGCAAAATTAGAATCAGTTTTTCCTAGCCGGGCAGAAGCTAAATGTTCTTTAACGCGGGTAGATAAATTACGACCTGTTTGGCCACTGTAAGTAGCAGTACAATGGGGTTGCATACACGAGATAGAGTATGCATCACTTTTGCTCATAAAATGTGTCTCATCTTTGGAGTATGAGAGATCAGATGTAAGGTTGTAATCATTTGAAAAAGTGATCTTTACACCCTCTAATTGTTTCAAAATTTGTCTGAGTTTTTCTGAGACGGTGCCTAAGTAAGGCAGTGAAACATAAGTGACCTGGCGGTCTGGCCATGGGTTGTAACTTGAGTCCACTCCTTGCTGATATATTTATGAACACTCTTGAGTCTAAGTTCTTCCTGTCTAACCACCCCCTTGTTAAAAATATAAAATTTTATGCCCGTTACGTCGATGATAATTTGATTGTTTTAGAGGGTGACGTCACTTGCGCTAACTATCTCCTTGAACTTTTCAATACTTTTAATAATAATATTAAATTCACCCTTGAAATTGAAAACGATCATAGCATCAATTACTTAGATGTCAATATACATAGACTCAATTCATCCCTTAAAATCAAAATTTTTCGTAAACCTACTAACACTGATGCTATTATCAATTTTAATTCTAATCATTCATATCAACACAAATTGTCAGCTTTCTCCGCCTTTTTTCATAGAGCTTTTTCTATACCAATGAGCTCCTTGGATTTTACTAATGAAATCAAAATCATTTGTCAAATTGCTTATAATAATAATTTTCCTATACTGGTTATCTCTAATTTGTTTTATAATATTAAAAATAAACTTATCAATAAAGCAGTTTTTCCTAGCCTGACAGTCTCTTCGACTTCAACCCCCAATTTCACTTATGTTTCACTGCCTTACTTAGGTACCGTCTCAGAAAAACTCAGACAAATTTTGAAACAATTAGAGGGTATAAAGATCACTTTTTCAAATGATTACAACCTTACATCTGATCTCTCAAACTCCAAAGATGAGACACATTTTATGAGCAAAAGTGGTGTTTATTCTATCTCGTGTATGCAACCCCATTGCACTGCTACTTACAATGGCCAAACAGGTCGTAATTTACCTACCCGCCTTAAAGAATATTTAGCTTCTGCCCGACTAGGAAAAACTGATTCTAATTTTGCTACCCACCTTTTAGATTCTGGTCATTCTTTAACTCATGAACTCCCTAAAGGTCTTCAACTTAACATTCTTGAAGCTTTAGAAATATTTTTGGCTAAGAATGATAGAGACGTCAGCTTATTGAACGATCAGATTATCTTCCCTCAATTTAACTTCTTTAAATCCATAAATTGGAATATCTCTTAACCCTTTTTTTGGTTTCTTGTTGGCTTGATTTAGTTTTTGCTAGTTTTAATTTTTGCGTTATCTGTTACTGTTCAACATTATTCATTGTTATTGTATACTTTAACCGTATTTTGCCTCTTTTGGGCTTTCTTGTTTATTTGTTTAAATTTATTATTTAGTAACTTTTTTCCCCCATTGTTAGGGATTTTTACCGAATATTTTATGTTACTGCACCTTAGCGTCACTCTCTGCAAACAACATGTCCTCCTTTTCGTAACACGTTCCGATTTATAACTCGTTTAATCGAATTTTACCAAGGTTTGTCTTTGTTTAGTTATTGGTGTACTATTTTAAGCTTTGATTTATTTTCTTGTAGATTTGAAAATGGTCTTTTGATCGAAACATGTCATCATAACGACTTCGACTTTTATATAAACTACTTTCAGTTGACAGCGTTTTTAGTGACTTAAGGCACCACAAGATTTCAATTTTAAGTACCTAATTTAATTTAGGATTTTATTATCTCATGATAGGTGCTTAAAAAGATCCCCTAAAGTTAAATAAAACATTAAAGTTAAAGCGATTATCCAAAATTTCGTATAAAATTAAATTGCTAAAATTGTTGGTCGTATTTCTTACGCTATTTAACATCTTTGCATCTTACCAGATCTACGATCGTTCACCGATTTCGGCAGTGCCTACTTAGAGATCTTTCAACATGTTGAGTTTGGCATGTCAGTGTTTGGCACTGTCTGAACAACAAATCAAATTAATGACTTTCATCATGATGTTCGTGTTATAAGTTTATTATAAACGCAAAAAAGTATATTATGTAGATATCAAATTTTAAAAGTTAAATGATACTAGAAAAAGATATATCAAGTTTTAGGTTAGTGTAAAGCAGTAAAACGAATTATGGAACCATAAAATCGTACATAAATAGATTTAATTGTGTCCGTTTCATAAGGTTTCTTTGCTTATATTTTTGGTACAATTTTCTTGTAATAAAATTTAGCATAATGTAAAGCAGCCCTTAATCAGCACAGCCGATGACCCACGAAGTTTTTTAAAACTTCTATGAGATCAAACTTGTTTCTTAATAGATCCTTTCTTACCGTCATACTCACATAAAAATCTGGAGTTAAATCTAACACTTTTTGGAAACGCAAGGCAACACCCAAAAGGTTTCCCTCGCGTCCGTTCGTTTGTGGAGCTAAACAAACAGAGTTAGGATGTTTACCCTTTAAAAGTAGTAGTAGCGGCTATCCTTGTCGGAGTAAACACATACTTTTAGACACAATTTAATCGGAAAAAGACAACAACAACGCCAAATTAGATAAAGAGTTGCAACTGCTCAGGTAAAACTTTATCTATATTTAACACCGATTAGGAAGACAATAATTTATCAAGAATGTTGACACCACTTAATATCAATGTCCTTTCATATAAAATCGTTTGCAAACCTTTTCTTGCATCCAAAAATATTTCAATACAAATCTGTTGCTCAATTACGACTGTTTTGACTATCGACATATTCGCATAAATCCTTCATCATACTTCATATTGATCGACCAATGGCTGCAAGTCAAAGCTTACAGCAGATTCTAACTGATTTTTTATTTGCATGCAACGTACCTTTAGGTATAAAATAATTAGATGTTTGTCTACAACAGATTTGTTTGGACTGACTTTTATTTTAACAACAGTATTTTGTGCTAGTATTGCAGGTCTACAGGGGAGCTTCTCCCCTTCAAATGCACAATTACATTTACGAAGCTTTTTCGGCGGAAAATGAGGAGGTCCGGCATATGATTACAATGAGTATGATTCCGTCCAATATAATTTAAAAGAGTTTGTGTATTCAGCATATATCATGTGGATTCTCTTATAGCGCTTTCAATTGGCATTCACTACGTACACTGAGTGCATCATTTGATCCCAGGTTAAAGGGAGATGAAGATACACTCAGTGCACATAGTGCACCCCAATCGAAAGAGCTTCAATAACAAACAAACAAACATATTGAGATGACATGAACACTTTGTTGTAAGGTGTTAAAATATAAATATCGATAGGATTGGGTTGCTCGCTTTTGTGAATTTTCGTAAGAGATTATTCTTTTGATGTACGACTTTGGTAAACAGTTGTCTACAAAAAATGTTAAAAAAATGATAGTTTTGTGTTATTTCAAATTTATGGAAAGTGCTGATTAGATTACCTAACGGGAAACTGAAATAAAATGTTGCCTTCATATATCCTCATGAAACACGATTTAAATATAAATTCAGTAGACCACGTCATGTGCTTTTCTAAAAAAGAAAGTGGAATTATAGGTGGTACTACCTTGCTAAGTTCTTTGTAAGGATAGAAAGAAACAGAAAATACTGGTAGAATTTAGTGAATATTTAGGATTTTTGATAAAATTCATTTTTCTTTTCTCAGAACAAAAAAAGAATGTCAGGTCTTATGTTTATTAATTCGGGTGCTGCTCACAAGAAATTTTGTAAAATATTTCTTCATTTATGTATATAAAAATGGGGAAAAAAGAAACTGGGAAAATGACCTTGTGACTACAGTTTACAGTGAGTTAGACATGATTATAGTGTAAGTATAGATACAGTAATATCTTCTATTTTATAATATAACCTGCTTTTCTTCAAGTTTTAGTGAAACAGGCAATACATTTATTTAAATTTTATTAATCTTGTAAGTTCGAAACAAGAGGATATCATTTCTTACTTTAGATCAGAAGAATTCAGTTAACAAGAACATTATTAATGGCAATTCAATTTTGAAATTTCAAAAAGATACAGTAGTAGGGTTCCTGTTTACATTCAGAAGAGAAGTAATGTCGAAATTAATTTGGCAGAACTGTAAACTTTCTAATTTCATTCAGGTAGTAACTTGAAATTCTTTAAATAATTACGCCTTCACATAAAGCAATTGAAAATATAAAATTAATTATAAAGCATTACATTTATTTAATTTAGAAAGATATGAAACAAATGAAAAGAAACGAGCAAAAATGTAATTTATTACCTTACTTGAATAATAATAATAATAATCATATTTGCGAAACGTCAAGTAAGGTAATAAATTAATTTTTAGCTCGTTTTCTAAAGTGTTTTTATTTGTATCATATGTTTCTGCAATTCTCACGAGCAAGAACTATACGAAAATGTATAGAAATAATCCTCTAATTATTCCGTATTGAATAATTATATTTGTTTTGTATCATTAAACAGAACTCCGATTATTTTAGCCATTAATTAGAATAAATGAGGTGTGCTCCTGCAAAAGCACCAAAACGAAGCGGATCTCTTCCCGTGATAATTTATCACGTCGCCTATCTTCATTCCTGTATTGTTTAATCTGAGAGTTAATTCTTTCGTGCTTCCTGTTTTTTAATTACCGCAGGGGTTCCGGGTTGATATCGTGGTGGTGTAACATAAACATAATCGGGACAGCAAGATAAAGGCAATTATCTAACCAGTCCCATCTAACACCACGTGTAAATTACTTGCAATCTTGAAATTTTGAAAACTCAATATAATAATACGCAGAGAAGAAGTCAAATTAGTTTTGTTTGTTAAAGCAATTAAGAAGAATTTTAGAAGATTTTATCAAGTTGACTGAATTTCAAAAATTGTATGCATTTGATGATGTTAATAAGTAAATTGTATATTTATTTCTCAAATTTGCTAATCTTTGAACCCTCGTACTATAAAGATTTTTATCCGACTAAATGTATTTAGGACCATCAGTAATAACGTAAAAAATGAAAGCTAAGAAATGTATTAAGCTAATTAATGTCGGGCGTCCGTCGCTTTGAGAACAATACGCAAAGAATTCCCATTTTGTTCTAGTTTTAAAGACGTCGTTTTTGCGTGTCTGTCCCACTTCAAAAAAAGTGTCCCACTTCAAAAAAAAAGTCGTTCCATATTTGTTTACGAAACTGACGAAATATTATATTTTAGTTTCAACGAAAATCATTGAAATTGAAAACTCAGCTAATTTAAATCTAGGAACTTACATTCATTGATTAATTCAATCATCTTTTTTATATCGTTAACTCAAGTAAAATACATGAGGATGTAACACAGACAAAATTTAAATGATGGAGGTTTATCACGAAAATGCTTTCGAAAAGTATTCTTTTATCTGCTTTCAACTGCAGTTACCCTGAAACTGGCTTTCAGCAAAATTATGTTCGATATTCGAATGCATGCTCGCGCAGCTCCTGAATATCGAGCTTCGGAATATAAGTTAAGGGTGGCGCCTGTTTACGGGTGGCGTCGCGGACGTCTAGGTGCCACACGAGCTTTGCAGAATTCCTAAGCGTTCGGCACGATTCTAGGAAATACTGCCATCTATGTTAGCTTTTCTGCAATATTGGAAGCGTTTGAGAATTTTCTCTACATAAAAAAAATCATTTGAAGCGTAGATTCCTAGCTACTAATTCAAATGAATTAACGAATAAATATATATATATATATACATATGTTTGTATTTTTTTGGTGAGTTTTAATGGTTTTTGAATCATTTTGCATTCTAAATAAGATGACTTCATATTGTAATATTTTATTTTTCTTTTACATGTTATACTAAAGAGAAGAAACACAGATGTTAAAAACTGAAAACAAAATAAAATCGATGATATTACAGTGTCCTCATGAGCAATATTATTTATTACAACAAACGTGAGGCGACGTCGTTTCAGTATTCTTCACGTTCGCTGAAAGATATAAACCAGGCCGCTGCGAATCGGTGCAATAAAGCACATTTAAGGGGATTTATCTTTCATAGAGTCATTTTATACGCAGCAGTAAAGAAACAATTCCACCATTTCTCAGATTTAACGTAAAAGCGATTTCACTGTGGTAGATACCATAGAAACTCACATCGTTAAACCCAAAATATAACTCCTCCTTTGCTCATGTCAAGAGACACTAAAATATTCTCATTTATTGCATATTCAAAGGTGAGATAAAAGTGGGACGCAAGAAAGCAGTAGCTAAGTTTGAAAAGTTAAAACACATGAAGTCAAGTAAAAGAGAAAGAAGTTCATGTAGGGTACCAAACGGGACAAACAATTTTGCCAGTATTTTTTCTTTCTGTTTTTGTAAATGGTTAGCATACCTAGGAAATTATAAATGTCAGACTTTAATATACAGTATAATATAGAGGTTTGAGAAATAACTCACCTAAAAAGAAATTAGTGCCGTATACTTTTCAGAGTGTATATTTGTTATCAAATAGCTACTTTAGCAAGAAGCATTTTAAAGTTTCTTGCAAATCATGGATCAACTTCGAAGACTACTTTTAAAATAAGTTCCGTTTGTTTATTCGTAAGTCATGCAACTGTGTGCAACTGGCACTTTTGTTTTTCAACACTCCTTTCAGTTGCAGGTGCGGTTATAAACATTTCTACATCACTCAATCCATTATGCTTCATTATTCTTACTATGCCTCTCTCTCTTCTCTTTCGGAGTATCCCTTACTTCCCTCGGTGAAGCACATCTCTCTTCGAATCCAAAAAACAGGGAAATCAAATTTTTATTTTTCCAAGTGTAAAATTTCTACTCGTCAATTGTTTATTTGTCTACCTATTAAATAAAAATTTCCGTCGCCTACTTAGGTACTTATTAATTCACCTACCGTCGTTAAATAATTATAATCTATTTCCACCTACATATTTCTAATGGCATACAGAGATCGGAATCACATATGTTGACGTCATCAATAAGAATTTTGGTTCGCAGAAAATTATTAATTTTAATATACGTAATCCTAACCGGAATAATCGGGGTGGGGAGGGGGGGGGGGGGCGATTAGTTTGCGAAATTTCCTTGTAATGATGGAGCGGCACAGTATTTCCAGCTCTTCAAGTTTCAAATTCCATTTTTTGTAGAAAAAAATTTGATTGTATTCTGTCTCACGTTATAAATTGTAATATTCAGATTTGACGTTTAAAATTAAGAATAAATTAAACTCAACCAATCAGACTTGACGTGAAAAAAGCACGATTAAAAAACAGTCAGATTATTAAATAGAAAAGTAACGTTGTTTTTTTTTCGATCTTTTTTTCTATCGATTATCGAGAATATTTAAAATATAGGATCGTCATTTGTTTTTCTTTCTCTTCTTTTCTCCTTGGACTTATCCACTTTTTTGTTTTTTTTTTTTTTAAATTTCCATCCTGATTACATTTTTTTCCAAAAAGACGAAAATGTTCCTTTTTGTTTTTATTTTATTTGTTTTTATTTTATTATTGGTCATTATAGTTTGATGTTAACTTGTGGAATATAATTAACCCTTTTCACAAAAAGGGTGTTTTCGTTTTTGCGTTAATTAATTATTATATTAATTAATTATTAATTAATAATAAATTAAACTCAACCAACCAAAGACACGACGTGAAAAAAGCATGATTAAAAAACAACCGGATTATTAAATAGAAAAGTAACTTTGTTTTTTTTCGATCTCTTTTTTTATCGATTCGATTATCGAGAATATCTCGCAGCAGTTTTTTGAATTATTAATCGAATTACAATTTTTGCTTATTTGCTGCATTTTCTGAAATTGTTTTAAAATATGCGATCGTCATTTGTTTTTCTTTCTCTTCTTTTCTAGTTGGAGTTATCTATTTTTTTGTTTTTTTTTTTTTTTAATTTCTATTCCGATTACATTTTTTCAAAAAGACGAAAATGTTCTTTTTTGTTTTTATTTTATTTGTCATTATTGGTCAGTATAGTTTGATGTGAACTTGTGAAATATAATTAACCCTTTTCACAAAAAGGGTGTTTTCGTTTTTTTTGCGTTTATTGGTCATTACATTATATTTCCGAACCGAATAATTAAAAACTTTTTACAGTCTGCGAATCGTTGCAATCGTCCTGTCGTGTTTTTGTTGCGTTTATTTTCTGATTGTGATTTGTCTTATTTTTGTACGCTCTTCTTTTGTAAATTTCGAATTACTGTTGCGTCTTGAATGTGCGATGGTCTTTTTTTTAATGTAAAATTTCTATTTTATTTTTTCTCGACTGTTCTTCATGTTTTTATTATTTTCAATTGTTTACCACTTTTCCTCCTAAATTAAATAATTATAATTTCTTCGGAAATTATATTTTTTCCCGTTTTGATTGTGCTTCTCGATTATCCAAAAGTTTTTCACTTTTTTCTTATTTCTGATTGTGTACCTGTTTCTTTTCTTGTATCTTTTTTTTTCTCGCAAACAAATATACGTAATCCTAACCGGAATATTCGGCGAGAGGGGGGGGGGGGGCGTCCTGCGGTTACTTTGCGAAATTTTCTTGTAATGGAGCGGCACAGTATTGCCAGCTCTTCAAGTTTCAAATTCCATTTTTTTTTTGTAGAAAAAAATTGTATTCTGTCGTTAAAAATTGTATTATTCAGATTTGACGTTTAGTATTAATAATAAATTAAACTCAACCAACCAAAAACTTGACGTGCAAAAAGCATGATTAAAAAACAGCCAGATTATTAAATAGAAAAGTAACGTTTTTTTGTCGATCTTTTTTTTATCGATTATCGAGAATATCTCGCAGCAGTTTTCTGAATTATTAATCAAATTATGTACTCTTTTTGCTTATTTGCTGCATTTTCTGAAATTGTTTTAAAATATGCGATCGTCATTTGTTTTTCTTTTTCTTCTTTTCTCCTTGGAGTTACCCATTTTTTTGTTTTTTTTTTATTTCCATTCCGATTACATTTTTCCAAAAAGACGAAAATGTTCTTTTTTGTTTTTATTTTATTTGTCATTATTGGTCATTATAGTTTGATGTGAACTTGTGAAATATAATTAACCCTTTTCACAAAAAGGGTGTTTTCGTTTTTTTTGCGTTTATTGGTCATTACATTATATTTCCGAACCGAATAATTAAAAACTTTTTACAGTCTGCGAATCGTTGCAATCGTCCTGTCGTGTTTTTGTTGCGTTTATTTTCTGATTGTGATTTGTCTTATTTTTGTACGCTCTTCTGTTGTAAATTTCGAATTACTGTTGTGTCTTGAATGTGTGATGATGTTCTTTTTTTAATGTAATAATTGTCGGTAGGAATTTTTATTTTATTTTTTCTCGACTGTTCTTCATGTTTTTATTATTTTCAATTGTTTACCACTTTTCTTCCTAAATTAAATAATTATAATTTCTTCGGAAATTATAATTTTTCCCGTTTTGATTGTGCTTCTCGATTATCCAAAAGTTTTTCACTTTTTTCTTAAGTTCCGCAAATGAACACGGAATTTGTAGTTATTTTATTATCTTAGAATTTGGCAGATAAAAAACAATATTTACAAAAAGAGACTGGGTATTTTCCTTGAATTGCGAAATACCATTAGGCAAGACATTAATAACAAATAACAACTTCGAAGATTACTTTTAAAATAAGTTCCGTTTGTTTATTTATAAGTCACTGCAACTGTGTGCAACTGTTACTTGCTTCTCAACGCTTCCATCAGTTGTAGGTGCGTATATAAACAAAATTCTTATACGATTTGATTAGGGTAAGAACAATAATTGCTTTGAGTTAATTGCCGTTCGAAATATTATCTAAGTAACTTAACATATCTGTACTAAATTAAATATAATTACGGGCACCTTTGTAACTTCTTTTATATGCATTAAATTTTGAATATTAATTAATTAATATTCGTTTATTAAGCACGATTATTACAGTACTATGATAGAGAATACACGAATATAAAACTAAAATTAAGTGTAATTGATGAAAATTGTAAGTACAAAGTTTTTTTTAATCTTGAACCGGACAGAAATATGAAGGGAACACACTCAACGTTTCGCTATAGATTTATAGCTTCGTCAGGAGTGAAAAGAAGTAAATAAACAAGTTGTCAAGAGAAACTTTTTCGTTTCTCTTGACGACTTGTTTCTCTTGACAACTTGTGTATTTACTTTTTTCACTCCTGACGAAGCTATAAATCTATAGCGAAACGTTGAGTGTGTTCCCTTCATATTTCTGTCCGGTTCGAGATTAAAAAAAAAACTTATAAAATTTGGTGCTTAAAACAGCGTTTCCCAAACTTTTAGGATTCGCGACCCCTTTTGAGCTGTGTATGGGTTAGGTAAATGGTTTATGATAAACATGTTGATTGCGCCTTATGCCCGTTATAAATCTTACACAACTATTCTGAACTCTCTGAATCCTTGAAGCATATAAGAACTTAAAAACGGTCCAAATACCACATCACAATGGTTAAAATGGGATAGAACCAGATACTCACAGAGCAAGCGTTTTATATGTTTGGATAAAAAATATCTATTTACGTAGATTAGCTTCAAACTTCCATAAGCTTTCCGTAAGAGGTCAGTAACATGTGACGTGAATTTAAGATTCTCGTCCAAGTGTACACCTAAGTTCTTTGAGCAATTGGACATGGGCAAGGGCGAATTTCCCATACGCAAATTAACCGCGGCATTTACAATAGTACGAGAGTTTTTGCTTCCGTATAGCATAACTTTAGCTTTAGAAGGATTGAGATGCAAAATGTGCTTATTAGATATTATAGATAAATTATTGAGGTCATCATTTATACGTTCACAAGCGGAATTTATTTGATCTGCTTCGAAAGTATAGTACAGTTGTGTATCGTCCGCTTAGAGGTGGAAATTACAATGTTTTATAACAATGGGAAATCTGGACCCGATGAACTGTAATATTACCGACAATATTTTGTGATTGATTAGGTCAAATGCTTTAGAATAATCTAGTAATACCAGTACTACCAATTTATTACTACCCAAGGCAGCTACCAGTTCATTCATTCATCTGTTATTGTGGTTAAAGCAAATGCACAACTAAAACGCCGTTGTAAACCAGATTTTTTTTCAGGAATAATATAGTGAGTTTTGAGGTACGGGTTAAGTTGATTGAACAAAATTCTTTCAGAACCTTGGAAAAAACCGGTAACATGCTGATCGGACGAAGGTCCTTAATATATTTGGGATTTTTAACTTTGGCAATTGGCAATACTCGGACCTCTTTCCAAGATTTGGGGAAACTCCATACGTAATGCAGAAGTTAATTATGTGTGTGAAAACTGGTAACAAGAAAGGACAACAGAAGCGAAGTAAGATAATATTAAAATTGTCAGAACCATAGGCAGTACTGGAAAAGTTAAGTAATATTTGTGCAATTACATCTTCAGATACAACAGAAAATTAAAAATCAGTAATCAATCTTTCGTGACTATTGGCGTAAGAAGTGATAATGTCTTCGTAATCTTCGCCAGTAATATGAGGCTGGCTTATTAGTTGTGCATTTAGGTCGTTTACACCACCAAGTTCTACGGGAAGAGGGGGTTTCTCTTTGATGTTAAAACCGAACTGTTTTAATTGCTTCAAGACATTTTTGATGAAGAATTCTTAATTCTATGTTCCAGGAACGCTTCTTTTCAGCCCTAATTGTAAGAGTAACCAAGTTTCTTAACGATTTATAGTAATTCCAGTGCTCCGAACGATTGGATTGCTTGAAGCACATCAATGCCTTATCTCTTAAATTGAACATAAATTTTATGTTATTTGTTATCCAGGGTGGATTCCTATATGACAACTTGCAAGTTTTTAAGGGAAGGTGTTTATCAAAAGTGCTAAAAGATTATTATTAAGAAAGTTTACCTTGCTATCGATGTCATCAATTTCGTGGATTTCTTGCCAGGGTATTAAATGCAGTTCAGTTTCAGAATTTTGCAGATTTAAATTTTTAAAGTTTCGGTAACTGAAAGTAGAGGGTTTGTTTTTTATAATACTATTGTACACCAGACTGAGGAGTGGTCAGAAATGTGAACGTCAAAAATTTCAGAATCAAGAATGGCATTATCAGAATTGGTAACTATAAAATCAATTAGTGTTGACGTTGTTTTCGTAGTGCGGGTGGGTTGTGTAATGATTTGTTTTATGCTGAAGGATTCTAAGAGTTCGAGAAACTGCAAAGCCTGCACACATGCGGCATAAGAAGGTAAATATTAAAATCACATGTGTGAATGCAAACACAATCATGAGACAATGACAACTACAAGAGGAGGAATAAATTGTGCTAGATAATATTTTGGCGGTCTGTAAATAACCCCAGGTAGAATGTAATTGTTTCCTACATTTAATTTTACGCAATTGATAATACTTCAGTTGCAACATTACTCAGTAACCAAGTTTTATTTAAGCAGAGAGTATCCAAATTATAAATTTAAATAATATTGACAAGTTTTCTATGTTTGGTAAAAGGGATCTCACGTTAAGTTATGCAAATTTTAGAGTACATAAGGAGAGAGAGAGAGAGAGAGAAGAAAAAAATTGTTTAGATAATAATAATAAAAAATTAGAGAATTAGAGAGAGAGAGAGAGACAAAGAAGAGAAAATTTGTTTAGATAATCCGACTAACTTCAGAAACGTAAATTTGCAAATATAAATGCAACAATTAATTATTAAATTAATCTAAATGTTACAAATGTGAAGAAAACAAATATATATAAATAAAGTAACTCAGGACTAAGAGCTAGCCGATAAAGAAATAATAACAGAACAGAAAAAAAGGGAGAGTAAAAAGAAAGCAATTTACAGTAAGAACGGTGAAATTGAACAATGCAAGAACGATACGCACAGGTATGTAATGAGTGAATTTCTAGTGTGGGGCTCCTTGGCGTTTCACATCCTCGATATCCGGTAGTTTTTTGATTTCGATTTTTTTGTTTTTGTAGTTAACATAAATATTGCCGTTGAGTGACCACGTGTTTCGAACTTTAAACTCGGAATTTTGTTAGGTCTTCTCTAACAGTGATTTTTGAACCCCTAAAATTTTTTTCCTGCTGAAAGCGAGGCGGCACCATTGGTGAGTGGTGAACTTGATGATAATAGGACGATGTTTCTTCTTGGATCTTGATTCGTGTTGTAATGGGCTTCCAACTCTATGACACCTATCTATTGCTCCTTCGTCAATTTCTAACTGCATTGAATTAGATAGAACATGAAGAACCCTCGTAGTGACATCCTCGTCTTTTTCTTCCGTAACACCGAATATTCTAATGCAGCTACGCCTTGAATACTGTTCTAGTTGCTCTACTTTTAGTCGAAGAATATCGTTTTCATTTTCAAGTTTGGCTACCTTGGTTTCGAGACTGTCGACAATATTGTCCAATTTTTGATAGATAATGTCGAGTCCGGCTTTAAGAGCAGCTAAGTCCTGCCCTGAGAGACTGTCATCGGTATCTCCTTGCGCGGTCTTAATGGTGTGCAAGACTTCTTTTATTAAATCAACATATTCTTCTTTTTGACTCTTTGTTAGAACCATTGCTGTGAATAGATACCACAAACAATAACGTAACCACAGATGAGTACAACAAAGAAATGCAAAAACGATAGAAATACTTAGAAAACTCACGAAACTAACAAGAGACACACAACGCACACTTGTACAGTACGCGACATTATTCTTCACTCGAGTTTCAAGTTTTCAAGTTTTTGTTTGTGTTGTCCGTATCTTGACGCAACATATTAAATATAGCAATTTTTCTGGAATGGTATCATGCCAAAAGACGATCATATGTGGGTGAATGTGCAAAGAAAGAAGTTAATAAGTTTATCTGCCCAGAATTTCGGTTTCTTACAAAATTTATCCCTATAAAAAAATCTTGTAATTAATTGGATTATGACAGAAAAGTTTGAAATGGTCGGGAATATGCTTGTAAATAAAATCGTGTTTTTGCTTGATTAAATGAACATATTAAACAAACCATATTTAGATTCCTAGAATTTCATGGTAGTAAATTTTAACCTGAAGGGACATGTCCGAGTACTTACTGTCTTTTCGAAAAATACAGTACAGTAAATGTGATAAATCGGTTAGTATGCATAACAACCAGTTATTTTAGAAAACAACTAAACTGTCTGGTTAGTTTAACAAACAGTACGAATTTTATCATTTTAACTGGTTATTTTGTATAACATCCAATTCGAATAGCTACTAAGATAAATTTCTTGCAATTTATTACTTTAACTGGCTAACATCCAAACTACTTTGGCGAATGTAATGAATTCTATAAACAACAGATTGAAAATTATTTTGAGGGCTCACTAGATAAAAAAAGGACAATCCTGGGAAAACAATGTTTAATTTTTACACTCAAAAGTGGTGCAGTGCTTTAATCATTTAATCATTTTCATCTTTAATTTATTCTTCTACGAACAATTATTTTTGTAATTGTGTGTTTACTGACAAGAAAATAAAAATCAAGTGAAAATAAACGAATCTACTAGCAGAGTTTTTTACTTGATTATTTTTTTTTTTATTGTTAGCAGAATAGTTTATTATTATTATACTTAATTCAGTGAAGTACTAGAATTGATTCGATAATAGTAAAAAGTATCTGCCGTTTATTTACAAATAAATAATACTCCTAAAAATTAAAAATCGGGCAAACCAACTTTGACAGTTAAAACTTTCAAATTGTTAAAAGGAGAATTTGTAAATTTGTTATACGCTGTATAATGCAATTTGGAGGCCAAGCTTCTAAAACTTCGCCAAATTTTCGTAGCACTATTAATTATTACATTACAAATTACAAATGAAAAATAGCACATCCTTAATATTTTTTATTTGGTAATTTTCTATTTTGTTTCATAATAATACAAGAGAAAAAATCTTTAGATTAGCACTATAGTAAGTTAATTATTACATAGAACGGATTGATTACTTGTTAGAACAAGTCAAGCTGACATTTCGAATTTCATAAAATTCCCTGCTTTTTGCAGCTATATTTTTTGACATTTGCCTTTGCAATTGCATTTTTTGAATCCTTGGTCGCCTATAATCGGTGATTTCCTGGCACATTCACGAAGATAGACACTTACTTACTTATTAGGAACACTCTTTCGATATGAAGTTTTTTTCATAAATATTAAATTGGTTCTGGAATATTTTTGCGCCAAACGTCGTTTTTTGGTGCCAATCTCATACAAGTTATTTCTTCTTGGTCTTGGTCCATCTTAGCTTTTAGACAATACCATATTACATGCAGCAAAGGGAAGAGGTTGAATTTGTTTAGTTCTTAAAATTTAGAGATAGGAAACAGTAAAGACATCAGATTGAGACTCGGAGGGTTTGATGTATGGGGTTTAATAAGTTTCGAAAACTGAAAGGACCCCCAAAATAAGTGGGCTATGGTTGTAAATTAATGGTAGGTGCAAGGAAATTCTGAGGACGCGTTAAAATGGGACGAAAGTAGCGTCTATTGGTCCGAGTGGTTTTAAAACTTGCTTTCGGGGACAAGGGGAGGAAATTTTGCCACCAGAGTTGAAAACGAAAAATTAAGAACAAACAGAAAGCTTACGGGTGCTCTACCGAACGTTGAGTTTTTAATTTAACTTAGCCAGCTTCTCTTGTAAGTGTTTGGCATTTTCCTCTTGTATTCATAATTAAATCATTTTATTTCGATCCGGTTAAAATACAGTATGTTAAAAGAAAGGCTTTAAATAAACAAAATCCAAATTCTTCCGATTTCGTGTCGCGAGTGAAATAAGGTGTGTGCGTGTGTGGATTGCAGTAATTTCGGGACGCGAGATAGGTAATTTCCAAAGGGAGGATCTAAGAAAGTGAACTACTTGAAACCAGTTTGAGTTCAGCGGCAGTCCGACTCGACGCGGGGCTCTAAATCGAAGCGTTAAATGTTCCGCCCGCTTATACGTGATTTTTAATCCATCAGTCTAATATCGCCACGGTAACAACGCGAATATAATTCCGGAAGCTAATAACAGCTCTTTCTTGAATTTAGAAACAACTATTTAGTTGATTTGAATTAAATAGAAGCACGACACATCTCTGCAGCACACTCTCTCGTGCGCATCGTGTCCGAGCATCGCAGCCAACCGCGACATTATTGTGAATCATGCCGTCCTACCGAATGCATTAGTACTTTGGCTTACCGATTGTTCACTATCAGTTAGACGCACTGCGCCAGCAAATATGAGGCTTGTACACAATCTATTCATAACATCGCACCGCTTCGTTGCAATAGTAAAGTTTCACACTTTTTTCTGTCCGCCATGTGGTAATTTCACATACTTGGTGATATAAATTGATTTAAAAATTATTTTAATTAACTCAGAAATCGGTGGCTAAGAAACTTGTAAATTTCAGTAGTTGCATTGCTGTTGGCAATTTTGAGTTTCAGTATTTGCTTTTGAGCCGAATTGGAATTTCAAAAGTCGTTTTCACTTAGTTAAATTTGTTGGTTATTTGTTGCATAAATTAATAGATTGATTGATTGGCGAAAAACGTATTTGTATGTGAGCCATTCAGTTCGTCAGATTGCGCAACCTGCTACTTAATCAACCAGAGCCAATTAACTGTACTTTCTAATCTAATGGAAAATTTAAAAACAAATTATTTTTGGAAAATAATCTTTTATGAGATATTCTCTGGCTATTCTCACGCTAAGAAGTGTACTTCGATTTGTTCAAGCAAGTCTACAATCTGCGCCACTGGTCTAAGGCAAATTTATATCTACCGACTAAACCAAGTGCGAGGAGCACGATGTAATCCCAGTTCAATTTATTTCTCGATACGAATTTCGTAAAATTCCGAGGCTGATCAAATTAAACTAGTGTTACGTCCCGCTTGTCGTTTTCTCCGTTTCGGTCAGGCAGTGTTTTCTTCTTCTGTTCGAGATCCGTTTGTACACTTCTTCCCCCTTGTCTTGGTTACGCTGGATGTCTTTCACAGGGCGTGTTTCTGCAAATACTACTCGTGTACTCGCTTTCTATCTAATTGTTGCACGTATCTTGCTTGGTCATTTCGCTGCGTGGCATTCACGGGTTGTTTTTCATCTTGGCGCATTTCCCCGGGCGTGTTTCTTCGTTTCCATCAACCGCCTTCGGGTCCGTGCCCTTTTGCGAACCGTAAAATGTTTGTTTGTTTGTTTACTCTTTTAGTAGAAGTTATGTGTTGCCAGGCTGACTTGACTAAGTGTTGCCATCTGTAGCTTTTTCTTACCCTAGCGTAAACCTTTGGGGTGTTTTGGTGACACGTTTGTTTTTACGGTGTGCCACTGACGGGTTCTCTTTCTTTCGGTTTCTTATTTCTCTCCTTATTCGCTTTTTCTTCCTGTTGGGCTCAGTTTGTTTTCTCTTCGTCCCACCAACTTTCGGTATTCTTCATTAAGTTGTTTCTCCCTCCTCTTGCTGCTAATTTCATGTCGGACGCGCGTTCAGCTTGTCTCCGTTTTCCGCGTTCCGGTCAGTCGTTAACTGATTGCGATGAAGTGAAGGTTGTCGTCGGGGCTGAGGTTTGGATTTGTCAAAAATTGTGGGAATTTAAGATTCCATTTTGGCTTGAAGAATCGGCTACCCGTGTTAAGATTTTGCCTCCTCAGTTTTGGTGGTTGAAAAGTTAACCTTCGCTTGGATACGGATAGATTTTCCCGACCTCGTGTGATCTCCTTCACCGCCATTTTATCGACGCTCGCCACATGCTCTCCGTTTGAGGTTTTTGGAAGCTTTAAGTCACTTCGAGAGGCGTGGGTATGATTAGTTTCTCCTTTTGTGTTGTACTTTGTGTGATTTTTCTCTTGTTTTTCTATTATAGCAAGTTTCTCCCCCCCTCTCTTTTTTGACGGTGGTCAAACCACGGTGCAATCTAAGGCCAGCATCGTCGTTGTTCGACTCGAAATTCACCGGCCCTCAGAATCCCCGTCTTTTAGACGTGGTACATCGGGACCGAGGCGTGCTAAATTCCGCCAGTCAAGGAGTCACCCTTCTCCTTCGAGCGTGCTGAGCTGCTATGGAAGCGATTGGACCGCCTACAAGTTTGGGGAACACGATAAGTCTGTATTTTTACTTCTACTCCGAATTCGGATCTCTTTAAGTGCGTGTTCCATTGCACTGTACGTCGCACCCCCTTCCCCCCATTTTGGTTATCGCTTTTGGCTCCGTCAATTTACCTATTATCTTTATATATATCTATATTATATTAATTTTGCTCTGTTAATTCTCCTTTACGGACTACGAGTCTATTTTATTTATTTTTTTTGTTTGTCATATTTTTGAAATTCAGCCCTTCCGGCCTACTTTTATTTTTGCGCCCCGCCCATCAGGCTATTATTGCTCCCCCCCCCCCCCCGTTCCGGGTTTTCTGTTTGCTGTGTTGGCGTAACCTTTTTTGGTATCTACTTATTTTTGATGTTATTATGTATATGTAAGGCGAACGCTTGGATCCATCGCGTAACGCATAACCGGGTACCATCCGACCATTGTATCAGACTACCGTTAGGCAAATCACATTTTATTTGTAAAATCTATTGTGGCAAATAGATATATTTCTCTTATACCCGTACGGATTTAGTTTTTTTTTCTTTTTTCTCTTTTGGGGATTTATTCGGGGAAAGTGAACTTTTTGGGTTTATTGAGAAAGATCCTGGGACCTTTAGAGTTGAACCTAACTGTGGGACCCGAATACTTTCCTAGCGAAGTATTTGGTAGCTCACTCCCTCGCAAAGCTACACTAGGTGGTGCCCCTTCTCCCCTGTCGGAGTGTATCGCTACGGCTATCTCGCCGCGTAACTTTGTTACCCACGACCGTCTTCCTGAGCTGGGCACTACTTTGCGAGAGAATACCCTCCGACCACACACAGGTAGGTTCGACCGTCCCGATCGCGACAAACAACACGCGAGAGATAGTCAATTGTTGCGAAGGTCGTAGCACTAGTAGTCATTGCTCTTCAACTTCTTAAACGAGCTTCTCTCACACCCTGTGTGTAGACCGAACTGTGGTTTTTGGTTGAGAGATTTGCAAGTTAATTTGAAGCATTTGTCTACTGAAAGGCCATAATCGTACGTGCGAAGTTCCAATAAAACAGTCAATTGGGTCTTTTGCGCAAACAAATTAGTTAGATAGAATTAGACGACGAAAACGAGTCATGGTGTACTAGTGGTACCGTACCCGTAAGGTACTTGGACGTGGTAGAGAAAGATCTTTGTCAAGTGACCGAATTAATTAGTTAGAGTTTCTCATCTCCCCTTCCAGGCGAGGGGTCCCTGAGAACTAGTGGCGTATGCTATAGATTATCTTGCGAATTGATCGCATTTTGTATCACATACGTCTCCCAAAACATCAGATTAATCAATAAAATTACTTCACCTAACTAAGTACACTGTAGAAACATCGTGTCACACTATGTTGATTGATTGCAACACAACGTGTCTTAGAGTACGATCTGAAGTGACGAAACACTTGTACCAACACCAATCTCAATTAAACATTAATAGCTAATTTAATCTAGGAACAAGGTTCCCACAACATTAATTGTTTGTGTGTCCACAACACCACCAACGATTGTGTTTGAAACAATTAGATCGCAACGATATTGGAACCTGAAATCCGTTGGCGAAATTCTATAACTGTATTTCCTATAACCGTTGTTTAGTTTCTCTCTGTATTAGTGCACACTCATTTTATCAGTTTATCCCTCAGTGGCTGGTAAGCGAACTTTTTGCCCTTTTTGAATAATTAATTTAATTAAATTTAACATCTAGCATTTTTTTATGCATACGTAATTAGTTCCTTGAATTTCTTGATTTTATAAGCCGTCACACCAAAATCAGAATCCAGTTATTGCAACAACGTAATATCCACGGGTAAATAGACGATCACGACAATAAGCATTGTATAAGTTTACTACTGGGTTTTCTGAAATATTGCAGAAACGAGTAGCAGTAGCGTATTTTTAGGTCATTAGAGTATTCTTTAGCGACGGCAACAACCCTTTAGGTAGAATCGACCTGGATTTGAAGTAACAGAACTTTTGTAACCTTTTGGAAGAACCCAGAAATAGGCCTTCGGTTTACGCATTCATTTGTTTACAAAACTGAGAAGTTAAATTTTTATAAATTTTTCGGACGATTAATTTGTCAAAAAGATTAATTTGTTTTATTATTTAGACAGTAAATAAAGTAGCACGTCGCGTCGCATCGGTGTGTTACAAGTTCTTGGCGGAATTTCATTGTAGCGTAGAAATTATTCATTCAAAAAGGTTTGTATAAATGTGAAATCGTTTTTAGTGGACAGTTACGGACAGAAAATTTCGGACACTACTGTCACTTGATTAACTAATGAAAACTCTGATTTAGTATATCCTTATCTTGTTACAGTCGATTTTGTTATTACGCATTTATTTCCGATTCGGCTAAGAACTGGCAACGTTGCTACTGGACGCCTACCGGCAACGCTCGGCGTTGTGTCATCTGGCAACGCTGTAACATTCGCGGCAGGAAGCGATTCTTTCAAATTAATAATTTCTTATTGGTGTTTAATCTCCGTCTTCTGACGTCATAATTTTCCCATTGGATTGGCCATTTTGTGTAGTCTATAAAACGGAAATCATCTTCTTCAGCGGCCATTGTGTATTACGGGCATTCATTCATTCTTCTGACTCGTGCGAGAGCAGACGCATATTCAGTGCTATCGACGGTTTGTGTTTGTTTAAACAAAACCACTTTTCTACGGATTTTCCGGAAGCAAATATCTCTCCCGAGTCTTGTGGAACGTTTATACGTTCACGTCCAACGAGTTTGCTAAGTAGCAGGTATGTTTAATTAATTCGTTCGTTACACGTGGTTAATGGTTGTTCTTTCCGTTCCCTTTCAGAGTCGTTTGTTTGTTGTTGGTTATTGTTACTGATTGCATTAGTATTAGTACTGAGCGTTGGTATCAGTTCCCGAATGGGTATGTGAACATTTCGAATACGAAACGCACCTGTGTTTGAATCGCTGGACTCCGTTGCGACATTAGAGCGAGACAGACATCTGGAGTTGGACCGCTGTTGGCAGCATTGCTGATTGAAAATCGTCTTGGAACGAAGCGGCGCCTACCAACTAGTGACATCTTACGCTTCTCGCAGGAACTGGAGCTCAGCTGAGCGACAAAGAGTGACGTATACCATTATTATTTTGATTCGAATTGCATGCCGACTATTTTACCGGACACGAAAGCAACTTACGTATTTAATAGTTCGTAACTTAGTTTAATATTTAAGTAACGTCTACGTAAATTTCGTGGTGTCTTTGGAGCACCGATTGTGAGGTCAGATCTGTCCATCCCGCGTATTATGGTTATCATTTAAAGTTTTGATAGGTTACAATTTAAACATTGTTAAATTTTGTTCAACTAGTGTATGTGTGTGTTAATAAACACCGTATCACTGAACGTGTTTTGCTTATGTTAATCTCCTACTTTGAACGCATCAAGAGAGGAAAAATCTCCTGGAGAAAATTGAGAATACTTCAAGCGCGCACATTGAGGCCTTGGGAAAGCATCAAAGTGTGTTTGACAATTGGGAAGGTAATTCCCTGGCGCCCTATTTGTTTATATTTAGTTACCCCGCCCATTCTCCACCAAGTTCAGCCGTGGCAACCAGTTGTCCAAAGACAACGCTATCTGTTACCAGTATTACGATGTTGGAATCCAGGAGTATTAGCTTTTAAATCTTTTGGTGGTAACAATCTACGTGTACCTCCTACATCTTAACATTCACGTAGTCAACAGGCAAGAATGAAAAATATTTGCGCTCTACAAAGCAAGAGGAACTTTTCCTTAACTGTAAATCAGTCTTGTTCTTTCAGTTCCATTTTACTCTTAATTTACTCAGCTCTACTAATTTATAACATCCCGTATGTTGGATTGAAAGAGCACTAACTAACCACGTTCAGAAGGTGCTTCTATTATTCAGAACTTTTTCATCATGCACGTAGTTTCCTTCGTGAATTCTCATTTTTCAAGTTTAACGTGACTTTTAAATTTAGAAGGGAATTGATGTTTTGCCTGCTGTTCAAGCTTCGGCCAATTTTCTCTGCATCAGTTTCCATTGCAGCTGCGCTCAGGTGAATGCTATGCAATTTGTTTTTTGTCCCGGGGCAACTTTTTATTTTAATCGCACGCCAACCACGTCCGATGGGATATATTTATCAAAAACTTGATGGTAAAAAAAAATTGCAGTCAGTAAATGTACCATGTATCATATTTATAACGCTGATTAAAATAAAAGTTTTATCTTAAACTAACAAACAACGAAAACTTCGATCTGATTTTTTCAATTGAATCTTCAAATAGCCTTTTACGTTTGATGTAGAGCTGTACAGGCTGCCTGAAAAATAGACTTACTGACGTTGTTAGTCCGTCTCTGTAATATGAAATCGATTGCGGAAGAAGTATGTTACCTACTTCTATTAGTATTACCAGTTTTTTCAAAAATTTGCGTTGGAAAAATTCATTTTTGTTTAACTCTGTACAATTTTAAATAACTGTCATCGACACTTTAGAAAAATATTATAAATGAAGAACCTGCAAACACAACTTCATACTCGCGTAACTTGAAACTAGCCATCATAAGAAAATTTTATCGTGATTTTAGAGTCGAATTTGTTAGTAGTTTGTCACGTATACAGATTGAATTCTATTTTCTAGACAACCAATATACAGAGTTTAATATGCAAAGGGTATTGAAAATGCTGAAGACCTTAATTAATAATAGTGAAAACAACGGGAAGAATAGAAAAATAACAAATAAAAAATGAAAGAACAGAGGAAGTGAGAAATGGAAAGATTAAGAAATTCATTCTAAATAGGTACGAGTGAACAAAATTCGAAAAAATCCATAATGCACTTATATTAGACATAATTCATAAGCTTTTGGGATACGGAAAACATTACTAATTTAAAATTGAATAGTTTAGTTACATTAATGATTTACTGGAAGTGTCTATTCGTACGAATTTTAAATCTATATATATATACAGTTTGATCATACACAAAATATTTATACAGTATGATTATGTATATAATAATAAAGACGTATTATTTCATACAGGGTCTGGCAAAATGCATGACTCATTCTGAACATCTTTGATCCTCTGTTTTGAAGCGAAGTTAAAACAAAATCCCAATACTCTGAGAGTGTTCCAGAGCGATAAATCGAAGACGCTATGAGTTTCCTATCCTGAGAAAAAAACATGTATTTCAGTTATCGCATAAAATCGCATCTACTTAAAAAAACATACATAATAGATTGTTTGAAGAAATATTTTATAAGGTTACTGTGTGTGACACAAAATATTAATATGCAGAGAAAAAAAATCATGTCCAATAACACGAAACGTCTTGGTCAGATTTTAATGTTACTAACTATTACTGAAAAAAAAAAATAGTAAATATATCTAATTTGAACAAGAATGGAAAGAAAAAATAAAATACTTGTAGAACTTGATTCTATTGCAAAAACAGTTCTAAACATGGAGGTAATGCTGACAATTTGTAGAAATACTAAAAGCAGAAAGCAGATAAAAATAGTTTTGGTTAAATGATAAGGGTAGGGCAACTTTCAGCTATTCTTTACAAAAGGCGTGAATACTTATAATTTTTCTGTTTTTGTTCGTTAACCACTGACTATTATGACATCTGGAAATGTTCTTTTTATACAAAGAAAAAAGAAAATTAGAATTTGCAATTTTGTCCCTCTAGAATGGGAGAATCGAACACTGTGCGTCGGCAAGAAAAAGTAAAATCGATCCGTCCGAAGATATTCGTTGGAAATGCACATCTCTGAACTTATTGAAGACTGTTCTAATACCATACATACCCATAAGTGCTTTATTTAAGAATTATGACCGTCTCTGCGTGTTACCATAGTCTTAAGAAATTATCAAACAGTGTTGAAAAATGCTTGCATAAGAAATAAAATTGCAGAGAGAATTCAGCAACGTGAAATTTAAAAGTGACTAACGTAAAAATTACTTCAGACCTAATTTACTTAATTTTTCAGATGATTTCATTAGTATTAATTAAAAATATTCTAAGGGAGTTTCTCTAGTTTGTCGCCATATCCCCAGGCGAAATTCTAGAACAAATACCTCACATTATTAAAGTTTTGCATGAAACAAAATACCTGCAAATTTAATAATAAATTTTACAAATTAACTTTAGACACAACCATGGGAAACTCATTATCTCCTTTCGTAGCTAAATATTTTGTTATGAAAATTTGAAAATTACGTATTATTATCCCACAGTTTCAAAGCTTCGGGCCAGATATGCGGACGACATTTTTGGAATTATTCGGGAATAAATTTACAATTTATAAGTAACCAATTTTCCTCTGTCAAATTCAAGTACGAAGAAGTAACTAAATCTGTTCCTTTTTCTAGATTTGAAACTTTCAACATTTAACTCGTTTGATGTTTTTTGAAAGAATATTCAGAAGACAAATACCTTATGTAATGACTCATTTACTTCAGAAATTTAAGAAAAAACGACTTTTACATGATAATTTAAGAATATAACCATCTCACTAATAAAATAAAATAAAGGAAATCTCTTTCCACATTAATTTGTATCCGTAGATAAATATTTTCACAATTAAGTTGCCATCTTCAGTATACTCACAAGTTAAGACAGTCACTGACTTAAAAGCAGTTTTCATGAAGTGTTTTTACCCGTGATTGTAAATTTTAATGTGTGAGTGAGTGCGCTAAATATAAGTTTGAAACAAATAAGGTTGGGTATGATTCATCGCACTTAAACATTCGTATCAATGACTTGAAACCGTACGTCTTCAATAACATCGTATAGGTTATTACAGATTTCTCTCTTTTTTAGTACACAACAAAATTAGTGCGTATGTATGAAGTACATTTAAATTTATTGTGGTAAGAGATTTTTTAATTTTATTTATTTTTGAAACACTCTCTCTTTTACCAATACCAATCATTACAAAAACAATCACCACAATTATAAAGTTTGTACAAAAATAAATTGTTTTAATAAATAGTGTATGATCATTAGAATAACGTGAAATTGAAAGAAAAAAGTGCCAGCATCAACACAACTATAATAAAACCTGGAGTCGTTAATAACAAGAAATATAGTGATACTACATGGCAAACTATTATAATTTTTGGAGATATTTCGAACCTGGCCAAGTTAGATATTGAAAACGTTTTGTAGTTTCCAATAGATTTATTTGACCGAGATTCAAGAACTTTAACTTACGAGTAACTAAAAATGTGTGGGTAATCCCCTGCTAAATAGTAAAGACTTTCGGAAAGTAGATTCCTTAAAATTTTATTTCATCAAACAATAATATTTATTTAGTCCGGTGTAGCAGATATGTCAAGCAAACAAGATAAATCAATTGAAAGATACAAATATGTACCTAATTAAAAAAATTAATAAAATAAAATACGCTGTCATGTCTTAATCATCTAATCATCACGATTCATTGCTAGCTTCAGCTCCAACTCCAGTTCTAACTCCGGATCCTAAGGGCAGCATAGGGATATTTGAAATCTTTTACGACTTTAGGATTTAACGAAATTCAGTCTCAAGTTACTCAAGATATTCATTCTTTTTATTTGTGATATTTGCCCAACGGGGTCCTAAGTCATGTCACTTGTCAGGACCTCAGGAGCGAGAGTGTATTTTGTGTGTGTCCAGTGCTCCTTTGTTACTTCCAAATCTCCTCGCCGTTGAAGGAGAAGCAGTGTCGAGTTGTATCCCCAACACCGAAGGGTACCCGAAGTGAGTAACGACCACCCCCTAGAAATATCTCGAGCGAGGTGCGAACCCACGACCTTGCGGTTGCAAGGCCGATCCCTTACCACTTGGACCGTTCAGGCGTTATGTTTCTCATTTTATTTCACTTTTAAATCCTGTATTTGTCATAACACCACGAGAAAATATGTTGATAGACATCGGCGGGTGTTTTATAAAAGGAAAAATATTTCCACGATGTTTCTTAGCTTTGTGCGTTATTTGGTTCAATTTGTACAACTTGGTTGTTTGAAGATATAGAACTCATTCTATTTCTTCAAGTAATTTTTAACTTAATTTAATGTTTGGTATCTCTTATAAGAAATTCCTTGATTTTTTTAGCTAAAGGCCGCTTTCCGGATTATTTTGTTCAATTTCTAAAATAATATTTGGTTATTTGAAAATATAGAATTCATTCTATTTCTTCCTAGTAATTTTTAACTTAATTTAATTTTTGATAACTACAGTTTTCTGTATGACAGAACAAATTAAATTTCTTTAAGGAATTGATCCAGATCTAGTACCAAAACAGGGGTAATTAGAAACAGCCTTTAGCTTTCTCTAAAAAGTAGTTGCAGTCCATCAAGGATTTAATGCATACCGTTTGTTATTGTAAAGTCAGAACATATACAATACAACAGACAGAAAGCAATATACGCATGGAAAAGAAAGCAGCAAACCTTTGCGTATGTGGTCTCGCCTCTTGCGGAGACGCTTCAGTCTTCAATTGCCTGCATTACTTGTTCTAATAGAATTTTTATTATCGCACTTTGATTCAACGACCAGTATAGAATTCGTTTGAAAAAAGAAAACAGAGTTGCTCTTTTGAAATCTTTGAAAATATAGTTGCCATCGTCATGATAAGTGTGCTATTTGCCCAGTAATGTCGGACATTTAAACTTAAAATACTATTATTGAACGGACATAATTCGTTTTTAGTATCAATTCCAGAGATTTAAGTCGGCACATCTTAGGTCGTGGATTATACCGACGGAAATCGTATATGATGATATGATAAAATTACCTGCTTCTGTTCGGTGCAATAAAACACATTTACCGGATTTTCTTCCTTTTGGTTTCAAAGAAACAATTCTCTCATTTATCAGGTTTAAGTTAAGAAACTAATTCATATTTGTTGCACTATGGTACATTTAAGTTTCTTCAAATTAAGTTATTTTAAAAACAAAATGCACTAATATGTTATTTAATTATGAGTATATATCGGGGAAATATATTTTGCGCGGTTCAAATTCTAATGAAGCGGGCAATATAAGATATTAGACCGTAGCGTGTAAACAAATGCGAGGGTTGCGGAGACAATTAACGCCGCTACAGCAATGGTGTTACCCAGTACAACAAAAAACAGAGCAATATTGCCGCAATAAAAAATTACAGTTGTGTAATCAACTCTTCTTGTTTAAATGTGTAAAGATTTTCAGAGTAATTAGTTGACCAGTTGAACCTCGACCGCCGGAATTTATTGCGATATTGCATCATATAGTAAGAACGCCGTATATTATTTTCACCATCCTATTACACAATGTGCCTGTTCGATACATTTTTACGGCGCTACTGAAACGATGGCGTGTACTTATTCAAATCCTATGCTTAATTATAAGCATTCTCGTAGCAATTTTATTATTGATATAAGACCTAATAATCCTGATTCAAAAAATCTTACATTCGCAATAAATTGATTTAAGACGGTATGCAATGCGAACTTATAAAATGAATCGTTCGCCAGGTCACGAAATTTCTGAAGAGTATAAACGTTAAAAAAAAATTAAAAACGTAATGAAACGCTCAAGCAGTTCCCCCAAGAAGTGCTCCTGAAAACAAAAATGTAATTATGCTCCGCCGTTAATTTAAAGGCGATTTTAGAGTGAAAACGAGTTTTCTTGCTGGCGACGGTTCCTAAGGGTTACTTTGTGTATAAAAATTGACGCGAGGAAGGTTGCGTCTCAAAGCTAAAGCAGTTTTCATTTACTTTTTATGTTTACAATTTTAACCCAGAGTAGAAACTTTTCTCCCCTGGATAGTAGTGCATTACGACATTCTTTCCTAGCGCCGAGCTGTTTATAAGCTGGAGGGTGATATTTTGGTTTTATTCATATGATTTTCATACTGAGGAAAATGAAATGCAAACTCATGATAAGAGAAACTATTCCAAAGGGTGTACTCGCCCGAGTTTTTAATGCATGTACGAAGTTAAGGATGCTTTGAAATACTGAGAAAGTTACTTATAATGTCGGGTCCATACCAAGACGAACTAACACGTTCGCTAACAATGCTACCAGAAAATTGAATTTCAATAACATTTCTACTAACATTTCAAATAAATGTTTTTATGACGCGCAACGTAATTAAAACTGTCCAATTATATTTCAAAAACTGATTGTCGTATCTGAATGAAATTTGACTTTTTTTTTATTTCTTAGAATTATAAATACTTATGTACACTTAAAATACTTGGTATGTTCAATTTAATTAAAAAAAAATTATAACAGTGCATTACAAGAAAGCAAATACACTAATTAATACTATTAATACATTCATACGTTTCTATAAAACAAATCGTGAATCTCATAAATACTGGAAAATCATATCATGATCTACTAAATTATCTAAAACGTCAAAAAGGATATTTAGAACATTTTTATTATGTTTCAAATTGGGTGTGCACTGAAGGGATCTCCTAAACCGTAAGAGATACAAATTCGGTTAAATGGAAGAAAAGTTGCACGAATCAATGCCTAATTCGTATCCATTGAGAGAATGATTTTTTTCTTATTTCTTCTTGAGATATTAATGAAAATGTGAAAAAATGGATTTTCTTTCTCTCTCTGTATCTCTTTTATTATACTTAATTTTGAAATTCTGATTTAACTTTCTACAGGCACTTTTTGATTCTGCTTCGAATAGAGGTAGCAGAATTTAAGTCAAACGTTTCGTCTTTCCAAGAGCATCATCAGTTTCGATTTTTTAAATACAACTTATGTATTTTTATTATTCCATTCGATAGCATTTTTTCTCCTGATTACAGTGATATATCACACTTAATAGTTGATATTAATCTGAAGCTTAAATAATACAGATTTTTATGTGAAAATATTATTTAATACATAATTTCAAATTTTTAGTTCATTTTCTTAGCTATAGTGTAAATTATAATAAACTATTTAAAGTTTTTCTGTATCGTTATTTTAATAATGCACTGCACTTACGAAAATGAATTTTTACCGAAAAATATCTAGTGGTTCTAATATAACTTGCTAGATCAGTATCTCAGCTTTAGTATAGGAATGAAAAAGCCTAGTTTTTAATTTTGACTCGCACTGTTGGATTAAAAGAAAAAATGAATACTAATTATACTAAAAATATTTAGATATTACTGAATAGTGCCTTCTATAAATATGTACATTGGCAGCTAAAACGAATATTTTTGTAATAAATTTGAAAGATTCTTTTTATAACAATGAATTTTTTTTTAATTTCTTTAGCACTCAGTGGCTCTCGACACTTGACTATCTTTATTTTTTTTAAATATGGTTAAGTTCACTCGTTTTAACCAGTTGAAGTTTGGCACGTTATATCGGAACCACCATCCATAATTTAAATAGGATGAAGTACGCTTTATATTTTGGACCTTGAAACAGTGACTAGCATTAAGATAAATAATAAGGAGGAACTAAGTAGGCGAAGATAAATCAGAATTTCAAAATTATGGATAATAAAAGAGATACAGAGAGGAAAAGAGAATCGATTTTTTCACATTTTTATTAATAACTCAAGAAGAAATGAGAAAAAAATCATTCTCTCAATGGATACGAATTAGGCATTGATTCATGCAACTTTTCTTTCATTTAACCGAATTTGTATCTCTTACGGTTTAGGAGATCCCTTCAGTGCACACCCAATTTGAAACAGCCGGTATATGGGTCCTTTCCTTCAAAACGTACAAAAACGTACAAAAGGAGTCACTAAGGGCCCCTTTTTGGATTATAATAAGTCGTTTATTTACCAACTAATAATTAACCATTTATAGAACAAAATAAAAATAGAAAATTGTGTCTCCTGTTGTTACGAACTCATTTTTTTAGTTATTAAGATTTAATGTTAGAATATCATTTACGTAGAATTTAGTCGTTTCTCACAACAGAGTTGCCCGCAAATACCAGATGTCCAGGCTATGTTACTCACAAGCCACTTTCTGAGATTTTCGTCAGTATTCATTTAGATTCAGTTCTCAGATTGTTAACTTGTAAAATTTTATATTTCTCTTCCGAAAAGGTTTAAGTAAATTGCTTTTTGGAAGGTCTGGGAACAACATTGCTATGCAGCCGTCCTGAGAAAATATTTCCTAACCAATCAAGGTTTACGCTTCACTTCCATTTAGTTTTTCAGAGAAATTTTTAGACTCTTTGAATATTTCATTTCAGAATTCAGTTGTACGTAGCGACTTGTCCAGGGCGGTTGGATGCCCTGCAGACTCTAAGGCCCGCAACTCATTGCATTTCAAACATCTTCTCTTTTATGTAAATAATCAAATTAAATACGTTTTAAGTTACCACTTGGTTTTTTATCCTTGTGCCGGCGACAAACATTTGTAATTAATTCTCGCGAACCGTTTTAAAGAAGCCTTACAACCTTCCAGGCCGCGTGGATTAATTTTGCATACGGTGGTTGTATCACCGGGTTCGTTAAATTAAACGAATACGAAACACCTGTTAACTTATGTTTTGCGAAAAGTTTTAAGTAAGTTTCAGTTTCCAATAATCAATTATACAATTTATTACAAAATACATATTACCAGAATGACATGTTGTTATGTGGCCAACCGATTTCCGATTTAATTTGTTCTTTTCTTCTTTTTTTTTGAGTGGTGTCCCAATTTTATGTTTAATTAAGAAAAAGTGGAGGGCACATGCAAAATATTGCGGGGGCTAAACTCTGCAAGTCGGTAAGCTAGGCCAAGGTATAGGCAGCAATAAGAAAAGGTGAGTAACATTCAAGAAAAATAATAAGAAAAATTATATCAAAAATTGTAACAAAATTCTGAATTCGGTACAACCTTATCTTTTTCTCTTTTTTTTTAGCTAAATCAATTCATACGTAAGTATTAGATTAAATCCAAACTAATTACCTAGTCCACTAGTTAATCTACCAAGATTAAGTATCAGTTCCAGATGAAGACGGTTTGTAAACTAAACGAAGGAGAAAAAGCATAATACAAAAAAATACACTCATTGCGTTGCTTCCTGGGCTTCTGGATGGTTGCGTCTGTCGTGGCTTGCTATAAAACGCAAGGATCCAAGAGGAGCTTTTTCTGGGCAAAGCACGTGGTGCCTTCTACATCGCAGCAGCCATTTAGTGAAAACTTTGAAAGGTTTCGGTCTTTAATATGTCGGCCTTTGAAATATTATGGTTTTGTAGAAATTGATGGAATGTAAAAGGGTATGGAATGAAATTGAAGAGAAAATTACTTACATTTTATAATTTTTAACCACGAGAACAATCAGGCGAACGATGCGTGCATGAGCAATGAAAAAGCAGAAAAAGCGCGGGCTCGCCAGAAGTAATAAGGACCAGTTTTCGGCAATCGAAATTGACCATCATTCAAATTGGGGGTTTGAAGGATAAATTATTAGACGCTTAAGAAGTGCCCTAATGCGAAAGGGGTACAAAATTCAATAATATGAGACATAAATTTCGGAAAAGAATTATCACAGAGAAAATATTGTGTAAGTCGAATTTACTGAGGTCAAAAAAGAAAACCTCAACTGGAACATGATTACTTTTAATTAACTTAACTAATATGATCAATACTAAAATTATTACAAGGTGGCGAAAACGTCATAATGATGTACTTAATTTTAATCTGTTCTGTTAGTATGTATTGTCACGATAAGGATTTAATTTTTAGCCTAAAATTAATAATTATAAAATGTAAAGGAGTCGCGACGAAATATTTCCGCGAGGAATAAAGTAGAACAATTAAGACAGCAATCTTGCGAAATCTAAGCTACAAGCGGTTCACGTTTCATAACAAAACACGCGCTATATGTGGGACAAATTAATACAACAGGTGACGAAAGGAGAACACAGAAACAAGTCATAACAGTCGAATAGACAGATTTTCGCCTATATAACGTACGGAAGAAGATGGGAAGGCAGTCGAACCCGACTCCGGTAGGCTTAGTGCCTACTGTAAGAAGGGCAGCCGCCCTCGGAGTGGAACCAGCCGTCGACTCAAGTAGGCCTAGTGCCAACTTCCCCAGGAGGACCTTCCTCACCAACGCCGTGCAACCGCCACCCGCATCAGGACGCTGCCGTTTCCAAGAAGGATCAACATCACCGACGCCTTGTTGCCGCCACCCTCATCAGGACGCTGCCCGTTCCACGGAGGCATCCTCACCGACGCCATGCCGCCGCCACCCTCATCAGGACGCTGCCCGTTCCACGGAGGCATCCTCACCGACGCCGTGCTGCCGCCACCCTCATCAGGACATCTCATCGCAATTGCTGCAGCCCTCGAGATTGCCCTGGATCCGGTTAGTCGAATCGTCGGGTCTCTTCAACCCCAGCACGGAGGGATTCCTCATCCTCGCTGTCGCAGCCGACCCGTCGCGATTTCCGATAATTACGAAAACGCACCCCCGCACATTTAAAGATCGTCCGCCGATAGATAAAAATATTCATTTAATAAAGGTATACATTGTTTTGGTAAACTGTGTTTTCAAGCTCTACCACTGAGAACCCGCTACCTACCCCTAACCACGTGACAGTATTTTGTAATAATTTAAAATTATTAGAAACTGAAATTTCTTTAGAACATAAATTAGCATAGCGCGAAATGTTTTCCATGTAAGTCCTTTTGGCCACAGTTAACTAAAGCATTGTATATCAAATATTTTTGTTTATTTCGTTTGAATAAATAATTTATACCATCAACTTGGGAACTTGGTACATATAATTTACACCATCAATTTTTATTGGACGCTGACATAAAATAAGTTTATAAAAATACTAAACAAAATAAAATTAAGTCATTGCTTACCTTAATAATTAAAGTAACAATAATGATTTAATTTTGTTTATTTTTCCGAAGTCCTGGCCTATACAATTTTTAAATTTTTAAGCTATATTTATTATTATTATTTTAATTGCATTATTATTCCTCAAGGTTTTTCATAGTTTTTCTAGGCCTAATCCCTGCAGTTTTTAATTTATTAAAAACTTTTAAAAAGTATCTTCCGAATTCAGTAGTATGCATGCTGCCAATAATTTGTGGAATAGTCTGCATAAGGCAAAATATATTTAGGTTATAATACCTATATAGGCTTTCCACCGAGTGTATATAAAATAAAAACGAAATTCAAAGGGGCTAAGGTACAACTCAGTCATCTCGATTTTATAAAATTATTTTTGGCTGTGTAGGGTATACGGCAAATGAGAGCCGTACCAAAGTTATATTTTTTTAACTGGAACATCCAGTATATCTAAACTCTCTTGAAATTTTGTTTAATAAGCTTTCATAAAAGGTTAATTGCATGTGTCTAAAAGGCGAGACAGCAATTAATTTTTTTTAATTCAATATTGACGTTGTTTAGACTTTCCATCCGGTTTTTCTGTTTTGATTAGCTGATAAATTAATGAACGTGTTTTATTTTTTGTTCAAAGTAATTAAATATGAACCTCTTAAACTATTTCCCATTTCGTTTTATTTTGAAAATATTTAAATAACTTTATTAAAATGCTTTTAAAAATTACATTTAGAATTACGTGGCAGTTTGGTAGAAAATAGGAAAACAGTTGCTATGAGTTTTATTAATTAAATTAATTAATATTCGTTAATTTATCAGCAAATCAAAGTAGAAGAATCGGTCAAAAAGCCCAACGTCAATTTTGAGTAAGAAAAAAATAAATAATTGCTATCTCGCCATTTCTTCAGTTTAAACAAATGCTTTTGACTTTGGTATGCCTCTCAGTTACCGAACACCCTATATAGCTAAAAATAATTTTATAAAATAGAGCTGACCGAGTTACAGCAGAAAATCTACTAATACATTAATTTTACATTGATTGTAAGGTAAGTTTACATCAATTATGTACCAATAACTAATAATTTTAAGGATAGGAAAAAATGAAAGAATATTTTAAGTATATTTCGATTAAAATATGTTTTATTGGAATATAAATCAAACGTTAATATCGAAATACAATGAAAATTCTTACTTATTGCATTCAACTGTTTATTCCTCAAATGTGACACAAGCATTTTCATAACTTCATTTAGAGAAATAAAACAGAATACGTATACTGTAACGCAAGAAAAAGGTTTTAAAACTGAAAAATAATTGAAAATCATATGCAAATGTAGGACATTATATCAATTATAAAAAAATACGTACTTGTATTATTTTATTCTGATAAGTAGTTTTTAAGATATCGAATTATTATCACAATCTTACTCCGCCGCGCATCGTAATAACATCCATTTCCTTTGAAGTTTACCGCCTTGGGATGGAACATTGAGATCTGTTCGCAAACACGGTTATTAGCTCACAGATGTTAGCGGGAATGTTATTGAACATTTGCCGCTAACAATGTTAGTAAACACTGTTCGCGAACAGAGTTAGCTGACCATGTTCGTGTCGGTGTGGACGTGGTTTTCAACGTTCCTAATAACATATGTTCGCTAATTTTATTCAGAACATTTGTTAGCTAACATTGCGTTAGCTAACACTTGTTCGCGTCTGGACGCGGCATAAGATAAAGTTATTTTTGCGCGAAGAATTCCTTCTGGCTGTATCTAATCTCATCAGTTAATCAACTTAATTTATAACGAACATGTTTATACTGGTTGTTGAATCAAACTGGGAACATCAATTTCTTTTGAACGCCTCTTCGTTGTTTATGTTCTATTTTAAAATAATTTACTTCTGATGTCATTTATTAAAGGCTATATTTTCTAATTTTTGTATACATACAGGATGATTTAGAATAAGTGTCCGACCCGTCAGTAGCGTATTCACTAAAGTCATGCAAGTGCGAAATTGCAAGAAATAAATCTATTAGAGGCATTTCAAAAATCAATCTCCTTTCAATTCAGAATTGAAATCATGATTATCATAAACGCTAGTGTTTCGTTTTATTCCAAGCGAATTCATTGCTCTTGTAACGCATTACAGCTGTACTAGTGCCCATCAACCAATTTATATTTGTATCTTCAATGTATTTTATGTCAAAAACTATCGATATTAGACCCCCTATGCACATAGACATGTTTTCTATACGTGTGTAGGTATTACATGTGGTTTACGGGTTGGACACTTACTTTGAATATAGTATAATTCATTTTTAATTTCTGTAAAGAAATTGTAGAATCTGTAAAAGGGCAACAATTAATATTTTTGTGCTTGACTACACTAAAACGAGAAACAATGAGTAGAATATTTGGGAAGGAATTCTAGAATTGTCTGTTTAATATTATAAACTTCCCTTTTAGTTTAGCCTGTATTTTACCACCACCTTTCATTTCCTCTAAACTAATTAATTATTAACAAAGAAGGACTATTACATCAAAGTTATCCCAAACTCACGAATTTTCCGAAAGACCAGAGAAAAAAAATCAATTCTTAAAACTCGACCCGACTCATCCTAAATAATTAATTAACATCGCACACTTTGATATTCCTTCGCATCCTTTTCATTTCACGTCGACCGTGTAATTTAGATTTCCCTTTTTACAGAAAAATAAAAATATTCCTGCTCTGCATGTGCGTGCGGGTCGGGGGTAAATTGCTCTCCCCCTGCCGCATAACTTTTAATTTTATTTCACTTTCGCCAGCAATGGGATCCTGACAGTAAACGGTGTCAAACAAATTGCGAATGTCTGGAAATTTACGGTGTTAATTCGTCAGGGTGGCTGAGGGACAATAGGAATAGAAAATGGGGGAGGACAATTAGGCTTTCACGTTGCCGGTAATATTTCGGGTGGACGCCGCAAAATAGATATTTCTTTTAGAAATGCCCGCCAGGAATTTCGCGCCTGCTATTTTCCCCTCTGTCTATTGTGCCAAGCTAATAAAAAAAATTTATTGCTCGGATTCCAAAGGTTCTCTGGCTGAAAAAGTAAATTGTCACAAAAAGTAAAATGACGACGGAAATTTTTTAAACAAATTCAATTATTACGGTAACTTTAAAACCGACGTAAAGAAAAATAAAGATTAATTTCTGAAGTAGGGACTGTAAATGAAAGTGATAGGATTAGCTAAGATTGTCAGGTTATTTTTGTGCCTTAATTAAATAGAGTTTACAAGTTCGTGTATTTAAATCGAACTGTGAGTGGCCAGTGGCATACTATTATATCCCACCACTGCCACCGATGTAGACAACCTAATCTTGAGTGAGAATTTCATTTATTTTATTTGTCTTTTTGTTTTTCTTTATTATTAAAACCCACCTATTAATTCACTAATTATTTTATTAACAGACGACCTTTTCACTTTACCTTTTTTTCTTATATGGTCATCTCATAGCTCTAAAAATTTGAGTAATTTCCAAATGATTAACTTCGCTGCTACCACCGGAGTTCAAGGGGCTCCAGACCCATTGGGGTATAAAGAATTACTTTAATGCAAATTGGGCAGGGAGCCTTTTCCAATCTCTGGAACTCTGCAAAGTTATTGAAACTCAAATTGTGCCCCAAGGAGGCACATTTTTACATACCGTATGTCCGTCTAACATTAGGACATAGCGATTAAATGGAGGAACAGACATCCCTTTATATTATCTGCCTGAACAAATTTATGAGTACATAGAATATAGCCAGAAAGACCATAAAATGTAAAACATTTTAATACTAAATTTGCTAGATTTTAGATGTTAATTTTTTGTAAATTAAAAAAAAAGCAATTAATTTTTTTTATTTGGCTTTAACAATGTGTTTTAAACAAAGTTGTAAATGATTCTCGTGGTCAAGTTGGTAGTGTCGAGTTTGATCGAATTACGTAACTGTCAGGTTGCGGTGTCAATCCCAGACCACGACTTTTTTTCATAATTTTTTTAAAGCTTGAATTTCTTTTTAAAAATGCATCAGAACAAGTTTCTTCTTTTTTCCACATACTTTATTTAATTAGAAAAATATCCCGCTAACTGCCTGGCCACACACAAATGGTTTATTTTTCGTTTCTAATCAGAATGTTATGCGTGCAAAATAAAAATTATTTCCTTTTTTTATTATTTTTAAGTAATTAACAGTTAAAGTATCATACATTTAATATCAAAATACTTCAAATGCCCAAGTCTTTCCTATTGCAACTTTCAAATTCGTATGAATTTATTCAGGAAGATAATATAAATTAATTTCTGTTTTTCCATGTTAACTCCTATGTCCTAATAGCAGACGGAGAACATACGGTACTTATACGGCATCTATATTTTAAGGCAAAACAACGTTGGAAAAGACATACCCTTCCCTACCTGCTGGGATGAGGACCTCTTTCATGCTATATGCTTGCTATCCAAGACAAATTTACAAAATTCTGCACTTAGTTCAGGTGCACTTGAAGAAAGGAATCAGAACTTCTGGTCACCAGAGAGTTTGGAAGAATATTCGCAGGTTAACCAACACCTATTCAAGGAAAAGGTCCGCCATAATTAACATTTTTGTTCTCCCGTTATGTTAAAATTCTTCCTGCTTTCGACAACTTCCCATCCGGGTTCCGCTTTGGATCAGTAACAGAGTGACT
This sequence comes from Prosopocoilus inquinatus, assembly GCA_036172665.1. NCBI lineage: Eukaryota > Metazoa > Arthropoda > Insecta > Coleoptera > Lucanidae > Prosopocoilus > Prosopocoilus inquinatus. Next base: position 54,211,469 of record CM069870.1, read on the forward strand.
TAAATTGTCTATCCTTCATCTCGTTTACTAGGTATTTAATTTAATCACCCTTCTTCAATATGTGGATACATTTCTTATGCATCGATTGTTCTTTATCGCTTGTTGTCTTTGGGAATGTATACACTCAAGGGGGTTTGGTGTTTTGAAGAACTGTTTTCCGTTTACGTCCTTTATCATATCAGAATATTTATATTTGTTTGGATTAGTAGTTTTAGAACATGCATAAATTTTCATTTATTTATCCAGGAGACAAAGGAAAAATAATGAGAAGACTTTGGAGAGAAGATGGAGGAAGAGTACCACACGAATCACAAATTATTTTACAAGATTCTAAAAAATATACGAACCAGAAGAAAACTATAAAGAGTACAACAAATGAAAGACAGAAATGAAGCTATACTGAGAGATGGCCAAAAAATCATGGGTAATTGGAAACAGTACTTTCAAGATCTATTATGCCCGCAGACAAGAAATTGCGATTATACATATCCAATTGGCGAGACAACACAAAATTTAGAAAAAGAACAGAAAATAGAACTAGAAGAAGTTAGACGCAATAGAAAGGTTAAAGAAAGAAAAAGCAGCTGGACATGACCAAATAACAGAGGAAATAGATAAGGGCCTAAAATCTGCTCAAGGAAATGTACAATTTAGCATGGGACCAAGGAATTATACCTAAGGACTGGGAAATTAGTATTATTATGGCAGTGTACAAAAAAGGGGATAAGTTAGAGTGTAAAAAATATACAGGCATCTCACTACTAAGTGCGGTATCCAAAGTGTACGAAAGAATTTTGGAAAAGAGGTTAAGGACGATGCTTAAACCACAACTGAAAGAAGGGCAATGTTGATTCAGGAAAGGAAGAGGTATTTATGACCACATATTTACAATAAAGCAACTAATTAATAGAGCGGGAAGAACGGGGCAAAAATTATTCATGGCCTTTGTAGACCTGGAAAGAGCTTTTAATAGAATATAAAGAGGAACAAACGACAAAGTCTAGCTGAAAGAAGAATAAATTTCAAGTAAGGAAGGGAATAATGAGTCTGTACACAAACACCAGGAATTATGTAAGATCAATAATCAGAAAAATTTATACAAAAGGAAGGCCTGAAACAGGAGGAGTTTTAAGTCCTGTTTTATTTAATGTGGCCATGGATGATATAATAAAAGAAACGAAGACGAGTACAAGTAAGGTCTACACAGAGCACAGAAACTTAACACCGGAATGGATAGAAGTGTGCGCATTCCCTGATGATTTAGTGATGTTCGCTAAAAGTGCTAATGACCTGAGAAATAATTTGCACATTGGAACGAAGCATTTAAAAAGAGAGAGAAGAGAAATTTAAAAATAAATTAAAATAAAACAAAAATAATATCAGTAGGAAATACATGAATATTAACATAGATATAAATAGCACGAAACTCGAGGAAGTGGATATATTTAAGTACTTAGGTGTTCCGATAAATAATAGAGGGAAACAAGAAGCTGAAATTGTAGTTCGATTAAAAAGTAAATCGAAATTGTATCATTCGACGAAAACTATGTTCGTAAGTGGGCATTCGTTCCGATCTGGTGCTGTAAAAGTAACGAAAAAGTTTGTACTCGCATGTACACTTCTGCTATAAAGTTTTCGGAGTACGAGACATGCCACTGGCAGTAAGAAATTTTATGCTCTGCAATTATGAACCTTATAGCTTTTAGAACCGTACCTGCTACCCCGATAATAAAACCGGTCATCGCAAACACAGCGATTTAACACATGTGCGAACTTATTCAACCAACTTGAATAATCTGCTAGAAAGACTTTCATTGTAGTTGGATGGATAAGAAATTTAACAAAATTTATTTTCTAAATATTATAACATGTGTAGTAAATAATGTGTGCATTATGAAATTAAAATTTCTGAAACTTTGGCAATTGAAATTAAATAAGTCAATAAAATAAAATCTGTTATTTTTCGTTAATTAAATTTAACTTTCTAGTTTCATTAAATACACATATGTTTTGCAACCAATTAATAGCTTTGTTGAACAGAACTTCTTAGCATTTATATTATTATAATAAGAAACAAATTTAAATAATCTAGCTCATTCTATATATTTTTTCAAATACTCAAAAATCATTCACATATTTTCACAAAATAAATGTTATACGATTTAATCATTTTCTCTTAACTTCTAGATTAATGAAAACTTGCCAAACTTTATTTTACCGATGTCAAATTTGAGAAGAAACTAAAAAGAAGAATATTTTTTTTCCTCTGTGGGGTAGAATGAAATATGTATATTACTTTTAACGCAAGTATTGCAATTTTTAAGTATTACACATATCATTCTATATTCTAGGAGTTTAATACTATATTTGTTAAGTTTCCTGAATTTGTATGATTCTGAATAATTTTAATGAGTTAATTATTCGATCAATAAGTATCATCAGTAAACTTATTATTTAAATGAAATTAAGTTATTTTAAATTTATTTCACTGTAAATTCTTACAATATTATATGATACCGTATAAAAAAGAATAACCTACACTGGAAAAAGTATTCAAGACTTTATTATTGAGAACAACGAAAAACTTATTACAAGTAAAAACAAAACTAAAGTAAAAATTAACAAAACAATTTGTGAGGTCTTCTATTTACTTAAAAATAAATAAAATCGAACATATGTCCTAATTGTTATTATTTTCTTAAAATTATGTGAGCTTTCCGTATGGCAAAGCTTGTCGGTGAGCTAATAAATCACCCTGTATTTCATATTTACTAAAAATCTATTTATGTATTTCTCGTAATGAAAATTTTAGAATCCACAGAAAAACATACACAAACTTCAAACGAATAAAATTTTTGTGAAGTCAAACAAACCAGAAGTGTATAAAGGCAGAAATTTGGTATAATTATAATTTTTCAGATTAATTAACATCGTCGATCCTTTATAGCAATTTAACATTTATATGTCTTTATAATATGATCTGAAATCCTGTTATTTAACAATATAAAATATTCTAATTAAAAAAAACCATTTTTTGTTCAATTTTTAAGTTAAAGCAAAAGAGAACAAACAAATTCGCCACCGCGTCCGCGTTCGCAACCGCGCGTCGCCTCCATAAATACTCGGAACCAAATACTGGCAACGAAATTCAACAAACCATAAACATCTGCACCGGCCGGGGTTTAATAGGACCTAAGTAAACAACCCTCCTATCGGGGTGCGGAGAAAGTGTCTCTGTTCCTTAAGGTTCGAAATATATTAGGCCCGTTTCAATAAGGTTCAAATTCGAACGATTTTATTGCTTTTCATTTCGAAACTTTTAAGCATTAGTGTACTTGTTACTTTAGTACTTTACTAGATTTCAGTACCCGTTATAAAGTATTCGTTACTCGTTACTTTCGTTACTACAGTATAATTAAATAATCAGATAACATGCGTGAACCTAATTTTCAACTTAAAATCGTAAAACATAATAAGATTACTTTTATTATAATTTACTACTTACTAAAAATGCATACATAAGTCGTGGACGGTGCCTACAAGCAATGCAATAAGTATAAACAGTTGATAAACAACCTATTAAAAACGCAAACAACTTATAACTGAAATTACTAAATTACCAATTGATCAGAAGCTCGCACTTTTGTATCGAAACGTGAACGAATTCGTACGTCATGGTCATACGAATCAAGTACACGAGTAATGAAATGTTTCGACAAGTAACGAATCGGTATTTTGAGTCTCATGTTGTACCCGTTACTCTGTAACGAATATGTACGGTTTGCAACCGCTCTATTCCGATCTTAACATTTAGATGCGAAAGCTGTGCTCTTACTAAAAAGTGCATAAGTAAAGTGTAGAGCTTAGAAATGAAGTTTTTAAGAGCAATTTTTAGGAATAACAAGGCTGGATAAAATTAGGAATAGTGTTGTGAGAGAAGAGCTTGGAGCAGAAACAGTTCTAGAAAGAATCGATAAAAGTCAGTTGCGATGGTTCGGTCGCATAGCACGAACGAACACTAACAGAGTAGTAAAAAAGTGTGGGAAGTAAGAAAATAAGAAAAGAAGAAAAGAGGTAGACCGCTGAAAACATGAAATGATAACGAACGACGCTGAAGATATCTCTCAGTGGTGGTTGATATCCACTTCAGTTTCAGTTCAATGGCCAGGAGTTTTGGAAGTAACAGCACCAAGGACACATACATAATATATTTCCGCTCCTGATATCTCGAGAAGTTGATGACTTGAGATCGCGTTGGACATCCACATCCACATCCACATAACATAAAAATGAAAAATTCAAGCACAGAAAGAGAGAAGCAGTGAACCAATTTCGACAATTCTGAAAATACAAATTGGGTCGTCCAGCAGAACTTTAGAAATAAAGTAAACATCGATTTCTGGCTTTATTTTCGAGAATCAGACCACAAAATAGAAAATTCGAAGTTCAGTGTTGCACGGGCTGCTAAAAAAGACTGGAGACAAAAGCGAGTTATATGGTTTTTTAACTTGACTGAGGCGTAGGAATAGCATTCCCTTTTTTTGTGTTTAATCTGTCACCTTTCAATTCCATTCCGCACGCTTACGTCACATCATACTGCAACTTGCCTTTTAAAAGTCTGAGGAAAAAGAAGTATTTGATGAGAATGAAGAATACTTACACCTTATAAATCACAACCACAAAAGATTAAAAAATGAACAAGTATAGTTACAGGAGATAAAGGGAAACGTCGAAAAACGCCCATTAATTTAAGGAACAGAAAAAAGAACGAGAACTTGTTTATAAAAGAAAATATCTAGCTCTTACTTATTTTATTAATAGAAACTATAGAGCTTCCACGCTCTCTAAGAGAAACGAGACGGCAAAAACTTCAGAAATCGCCTGCAAAAAATATGTGTATCCTCCATCACATAAATCACGGAGAGCTAAAAATATGTTCCAATAATTCATGTTCTTTCATTACGCTTCGTCTTAATAAATTTGATATATGCGTCCAGGGTTTGCTAAGGTATTTATCGAAATTGAAGCCAAATCCATGATCGATGAGTTACTTTTTTAAATCTGTGACATGAGATAAAAATAATGTATGTCCTTTATCCAGTTCTCTATCAAATCTTTTAAGTACTTTTTCTGAAGTTAGACAATTTGCTTATCTCCATGAAAGACGAAATGCGATTAGTTTCTGTCTCTCCTGTAAATTACATGTGCATGAAATTTCAAGTTTCATCACAGCAACAAAAAGAGGTTGGGATGTAAGCGGCAAACTTTCAAGATCTTGGCAACCGCAATTCCGCTCTGAATGCTAATGATGCAGGCCAGCCCAGAAAGTCTTAATACGTACAAGTAGAGAGAGCACCAACAAGGTCTCGATTTCAGATGGAAGTCGATCTCATATGTACGTTTATGCAGTGCAGACTGAAGAAACGACGGCGACGATAAATACAAATTAATCCTAATACACCCCCGGAGCCCCACATAAAATTTTTATGTCGTCAACAAGCGCCATAAAACCAGACCTTAAAGAAATAGGTCTCCGAGTAATTTATGTTCTGTTCTAGGACAGGTAGGCTCGAAATGCCATGTAAATCAATGAAATATTTACGAGGGAACACGAGAAAGTGGGATTGTCTTGTTAAAAGTTAAATTGTGATGCTTATTCGCTGTTGCTTGCGAATTTGAACGGAATTTGAATAAGAATACCATGCTCACGTAGTTTTATTAAAAGTTTTTTCGTGTGTGCTGGATTACGATTCTTTGTTGGAGGCCAGCGAAACGAGACTTTGTTTACCGAGGATGGAAGTAAATTTGAACAAAAAATTAATAAGATTTTTTGCTTTTTGATTTCCATCACAATGTCAGAGTTTATTGTAAAAAAAAGTTGACGTAAAACAGAATGCATTAGAGAAGCTTAAAAAAGAGCTTCGTCCTCTTTTCAAGTAAAATCTCATCGCTTGAAGAATATATTTTATCTACAACTGCTTTATAAAGGTCTCACCATTTATTACACCTCTTGATGTAACGCAAAAAGAAACATAATACATTTTTTTTATCTAATTTCTTAATTTCTTTCTTCTCACCAATCAACGAATCGTCTATAAAATTTTTCATACTGTTACGACATCCATGTTCGTAAATGATACTCGTTGATTAATCTTAAACAGAATCGTCCACACAACAAAGTACATTACAAATACTCTAGAACACTTATTTTAACAAATAGCACTTCTATTATGTCGCTGTTTATAGCTACGTGACGCACGTATTCTTCGCTTTTTAATAAGAACTTGGCAGCGCGCCGATGCCATTTTATGGTTAACAAATCTGTTTCTATATGCATCTGGAAACACCAGAGCATTCGCGGTAGCACTAGATTGCTCTCCAGCTTTCCCGAAGGTACCTGTGATATTGCGAGCGTCACAGTATTACGTTTTTGTTATTTTATTGTGTCCTGCTTTTTTCTAGACGTTCCTTTTGTCAGTTTATGCGTCTTTTGATCTTTTGATGCAGTTGGTGATGCATAGAAGTTTTGCTCGTCTTCTTGCTTTGGCCCATCGAGTTTGGCTGCGGTGCCTTCGCTCCGCACTCTCCTTTGTCGTGTTTACGCTCGGTACTTGTTTCTTGTCGTGTTATCTACGAAATTCGCTGCTGTTATATCCCGTTTATAAGTCAATTTCACTCACCTTCTCTGTTTTCCCGTGGCAATTATGTCTTGTTTCAATAACCGGCTCACACCCCGTTTTGTTCACCTAGCTGTCGGCGCCGCTCGTTGTACGTTCTGCGACTTCATTTTCGCCCCGTTGTTACTCTTTCGCTTCGATTTCTTCGTTTTATTCCACCTGATACAATTTGTTTCCATTCAGAGGGTAGGGGGCGTGGCGATATTACCTGACGTTGGCACGGATGCCACAGAACTACCAATTCCTGATCCGTTAATTCCCTAGGGGACCTTTTTGTTGCTTAATTTTCTCTTTTTATTCGACCCCTTTGACAACTTCGACTTTGACGAGTTTATTTCGGAAGTATTCAACTTCTGTTTAGCTTTTCATTTTCCTTCTTCGGCCTCTTCCTTTCACATTTAGACCCGATCTTTCGGAGCGTTTTGGATCTCGCTGTATATTCGACCTAATTTCCCTCTCCTCCCGAACTTTGTTCTGGTTGGTGGCAGAATTTTGTCGGCTCACGTTAAAACGAGTTGATTCCGAGGTCACTGTACATTTGTGAGAAACTGCAGTTTTAAGTTGAGGTGATTTTGGAAATCACATTTGGTATATTGGAGTTCTGCTTTCTTGTTGGGATTTGGTTTCCACAGACAAATTTTTTATGGGAATTTTCCTGCCGTTTTAAAAAGAAGCTACTTCGCCTCGCGGCCGACCGGCCTCGTCATCTTTTTGAAGTAACGTTCCTTTTCGTTTCGGAATTTGGGAAGATTTTGATTTACATGTAGGAGCGTGAGTGAGTAGTTGTAGCTTTTCTTCGTGTTTTTACGTATTGTAAGTTTCTCTCATTGATTATATAGTGACTCCTCCCCCCTTTTCTGTCGGATAAAATCAAGAAGTGAGTCTGACCTTTTCTGCCGAAAGCTTGGTTAATCAACGCCTGCTTGGGACATCCTTGGTTAGTTTTTCGCGGGACGAAAATCTTTTGGACATCGTCCTGGTTGCGTAGGATTTCACCACGATTTGGCGTTCTCCGACTTACTTCCCCTTTCGGGAGCTGCTCTGCAGACGCCGCTGATAGACCTGGAGTACCGATAAGTTTGTTTTTTTTTATTTTCTGTTCTTTGGCTTCGAAATATTAGTTTTGCGTGTTTCACCGTAATCTACTACCAGTCAATATTTTTCGCTTTATTTTCTTAAATGAAAAAGAAAACTGAATTTTCTCTGACTTTTAATGTTTTGTTTAATTCCACTTCATTTAGACACATTTTTGCTTTACGCCTAGTTTATCTTTGATTTGATTGAAATAGTAAATTCTGCTATACGGCAATCGCGTGGATCTACCACGAGAGCAGAAACCTCTTGTTTGTTTGATAACGTGTTGCTGTTGATATTAACTGTGTATAAACTTGTGCCTGGCAGTTCTAAACTGTTCTATCTTGTTAAAATTAAATATTTTACTGCGCAAGCGCTTGTTTCTTTACGTACGTAATTTACTATTTAACAGGTCTTGCTACTGAAAAGATTATTGACGTGGCCAATATTTATTATATTAAAGATATTCTGTACATTTTCGCGTTGGTCTTATTTCGGATGTGTGAGCTCCTCTGTTGTGTTTGTCGTCGACGCTACTTGGGATCCTCCAAGTTGAACTTAACCGTGAAGAGCGAATATTTTCCTAATGGAGTGTCCGGAAATTCTCGCCATCGCAAAGCGATACTAGATGGCGCCATTTTGTTGTCACGGCTATCTCGCTATGAATCTCTGTACCTCGCGACCGTCCCTGAGGTGGGTGATTCCTCTGCGAGTGTTATCATTCGATCGTCAATAGGTAGGTTTGACCGTCCCTTGGCTACGAATCATCAGAAGCGAGAGATAGCTAAGTGTTACTTTTTTAACGTAACACCAGGCGTATTAAAAAGGCCGGTCCGACTTGCCTGGTCACACAAAAAAAATTCCTGCCCCGGGCCCACAGCACAGTTGTAACAATACGAAATTTTCAACTTATTTAGAAAAAATGCTGATACCACTTTTGCATTAGCTTCTAAAGACAGGTTTTCTGTTTCTAAATCACTAATTATAACAGGATTTCACTATTTAAACAAATTTCGTTGCATTTATTATAAAAATTTGACTAACTGTAACAAAATATTATTTGGAAATATTTATTGTTATTTTGAGCTTTGAGGCAATGAATGGATAAACAAATAAAGAAAAATAAACTTTCTGTGAAGGTATTGATTGGTCGGTACAACCCGTTAATTAAGTACTCTGGCAAGGCATTAAGTTTGTTGCTTAAGTTTTTTTTAACGATCCAAGATCAAGCTAGTAGAAAACGGATCAGTTATTTACCTCAATAGATTTCTTCTGCTGCATTAAAATTTTTACAACTTCCAAGCACTTGCAAATCGCGTGAATTTTACGACGGCCACGTCTGTTTCTTTCTTAACGGATTTCCGCAAGTAAAACCTCGAACAAAATGGATTTAAGCGGAGGATAAAGGATCCTGTTGGGCGGAAGATAAGTACACAAAGAGAGATTAAAGGACTTTTGAACTTGACGTTCGAGTTTCAGCAAGGCAGCTGAAATGAAATGCCTGAACGTCGAGCTTTACGCGAGCTTACGCGGTGCAAGGTGTGCACTTCATTAATTATGAAAATCGTAATCTGTTGTAATTCCGTGATGAAGTGAAGAGCGAACAAAAAAGAACTCTTGTTGTTTTAAACGTTACATATTAATGTTGTTTAGCTTTCCCCAAATTAGAATTTAGTTGTTATAAGGGTCATTAGAATGCTCTATTGTTGTAGTTTATATCAAATATAACACAATTTAGTTATGAAAATTAACAAGTATTTGGTAGTTACGTATCATCAAAGTGGTGAAACTGAACTTTAAATTGGGTACTGAAGCAAGAAGTATTATATTATAAATTAATACTTTTGTTATGTTAAAGGTTGTTTTAATTTTGTAAATGTAAATAAATAACCTTTAGCACTTTTAAAAATCGTTATTAGTTATATTATATTGTAGTTATAGATATAAAAATTAATGCATAATATTTATCCATACAAAGAAAAGCAGTCTGATATTTGAACTGCTATGTTATAAATCGATGCAGTTTCTCAACAGGAAAATAACCAATTCGCAGAGGTCGGATCCGCTTTTTTTCGCCTCGGGATTCAATTAAGGATACTTTCTGTGCATGGTTACGATAACACAGACATCCGTTCAGGGGTTGCTTTATATCGGTTACGGTTGTTTCGTAATGCATAATATATTCTATAACCAATATTCGCTCCTGCGAAACTCCTTGATTTCCATATAATTTTTTTCTCAGCAAGAACTTGAGTCAATTAGTTTGGAGTTGAATATCGAATAAATTTCAAATGGCTTTTACAACAAGGTCATAAATAATCTAATATAATTTTACTAACAGTGTTATAAATGAAAGGCAGTTAATGTTTCAAATAACTCAGCGAAGCTTAACAATCTCCTTCAACACGATTGTTACACTGGGTTAACTATTCTCGTAAGTGCAGTTGTAACGGAGAATGTACTGGCTGTAACATGATCCTCAGTGCCTGCAACAGTTATTGTCAGTGACACATTACACATTAGTTGCCAAGTTGCACGATTTATATCTTTAATTGCATCTGTGACCTCTACAAATGGATTCAGATTTGTGCCTGTATAAAATTCATTTATTTTTACTTTTCTTTGACTTAACCAAATTGAGACACACTTATGAATATAAGAGTACAAGTGCAAAAGTTAATACAACATACAGAATATTACCATACTTGAATTTTCTATTGATGCTCTTTGATATTCAGGATGCTACGCTTTCAAACGCAACATAGGAAACCCGATATTAATTCAAAGATGCTCGAATATTGGCTTCCCTAATGATTTTACAGTAAAATTACATTTAGTTTTTTTAATGTGCCCTTCAAGATGAATCTGTTTGTGAAGTTTGTGAATTATTCATTCGCTCAGTTTCGAGATATTTAAAAAAGATCAGTAACAAACTTTAATTTATACCAAACTATCAGCACGGCCTTGATCAGTAAATGTTAAAATAAATTACTGGCAAAGTTTTTTTCTATTAATGTTTTTTAAAAGCTAGTACATTTATTAATTATTTAGGTGTAGAATCTTTTTTTTAATATCGGATCCCTTGATCATTACTGTATTATTTTTATTTTTATGTTTGCCTTTTGTTTTGTTTTTTTCTGGTAATGATCAAATAAACATTATTATTATTATTATTATCTTAAAACTCAGCGTATGAAAAATTCTCAAACTTCACAAATAGATTTATCTTGAAGAGTACTTTAAAAAAGCTGAATGGAATTTTGCTGTAAAATAATTAGGGAGGCCAATATTCTTGCCGCTTTAAATTAGCATGGGATTTCCTATATTGCGTTTCAAAATGCAGCACCCTGTATACATAGCTGTAAAATAAAACAATTTTCGTTTTTAAATTTCAAATGAAAAACTGAAGATGCATTCCCTAAGTAATAATAATATTTCAACACTTCATAAAATGTTCTTTTTTAAGTTTTGAGTTGAAATGAGAAATGTGACTGAGATTCCAAAACATTTCCATTTCGTAGTTAAAGTAGCATTAAATGTTACTGGGGTGTCCTTTAAATAGGAATCGCTGAATATTTCTTTGTGGCCTTAAAAGCAAATAATAAAAACTACTAAAACTACTAAACTAAAAAAAAACTCTTTAGCATTTTTTTAATTGTTATTATGATGCAGATATGAAAAATATATAAGAAGAGCGTATGTATAATATATAATAATAAATAATATGTCCGGTGGCGAACCGAGAGCAACACTGTCTTCATGAACAGCATATCATTTTAAAATAAAAACAAAATCACAAAGTTTAAGATTATTATTATACACATATATAAAATATTATTTATTTAGAAAAGACAAATTACAATAACACTTGTATTTACATGTTATGAAATTATAGTAATTGTAAAGAATTATATACAGTGGGTAAAGTAATGAGATTTGTAACGTAATTTAATCGATATTTCAAATTGAAAGAAAAATGAACAAGAAACGTCAACATTTGCTAACGGCACTAAGTTATTTACGGAAGTAGGGGTTCGTGGGCTCAAAAATAAATTATAAAATGAAAATATTTCAAGATACACAAAGTGAAAACTTTGACTAAATGGAAACATGAATTGAATTCAAAACAGGGCGCCACCCAAGGTCTTTGATAGGAAAAGAATGTATGGAAGATTGGGAAACCATATCAGGAAAATATCAAAAAAAGAAAATAAACAATTAAACAGCAACCGTAATAATAAGAAATTCAATGTAAATGTAAATATATATGTATTGAAAAATTTATAATAAATATATATGACTAGTAGTTGTGTTGAATCTCGTGGAGTAATTATTCTTAAAAATTTCAATATTAAATAATAGTAGATAGTTATATTTGACAATGATATTGTACTTCATGAAGGCTTCATTCAGTTCACATTTTGTGACAATAAATAAAATTAGAAGTAAATAAATGTTACATTTGACCATAAAGAATTTTAGATTGTAATTAAAAGGATGTAATTTGTTAGCTATGAAAATTAAATTGCAACCAAAACTTAAATGTTGAAACTGAATAATAATGTAGGTAAATAATATTTCTATGAAACTGAAAGTTAATATTAATAGTTATAATATAATAATTAATAATGAAATTAAGTAAGTTTAATGAAATTGAATCAAATTTGAATAACTTGAGATACCAAAAAAAAAAATAAGTTACAAAAGAAATATATATATATATAAATTCTTAAATTTGCGTTAAAGTTGGGTCGTAAAAATCTGTGACACGGCGTCCGAAGATCCGACGTGTTCAGCGGTGAAGATGTTGAACCACCAGCCTAGGGATCCTGGCCCAACCAAAAAAAATTAAGCGGTAGAGCTTCTCACCGGTACTGACTTGAAGACAACGGAGTGGTATGGAAATATTGGTAAATTCAAAGGGCGGTCATACGGCCCATCCGAATTAAATCTCAGAAGAAAAAAAGGGAGGGAGATTCTAAATTAGAATAGTTCCACGGTTAAATAATTTGCCCATTATGAAATTATTACTTTGCGCCAAAAGAAATTATAAGGCTCCTCCAAAAAAACCCTTGCTTTTAAGGGTGTAAACCAAAATTTAGGATGCCATTGGAGGGTAGATGGTTTTCAAGAAACACAAACTTTCAACCGTAAAATGCCGAAATGGCCTCTCTCAAGCACCTCAAGCGAATAGCTCTCCCAGACCCGGTTCTGCGATCAACGGATGCGCTCGAAAATTTGGCAAAACCCCGGGAAACTTCAAATGCGATGCAATCGCGATCCAAATAAGAGCTTACAGATAATCCAAAAGAGGAAATAATATTTAGGAAATTTAAAAGAAACGAAAATCAAATTTAAAATATTACATATTGATAAGAGGGATTTGCATATTTGAAAACAATACAGTTAACGACTGAATGAATTTAGGCTACCCATAACTAAATGGCGGCAAGGTACCAATTCCCTCAACAATTAATTCAATTAAATTTCCAAATTAAGAAAATTGTCAAAACAATTGTCACAGGTTTCCTATAGAGAAAACTTTTTTAATATGAGTTTTATTAGAAAAACTTATTATTTATAAAAAAAATTGCTTTATTGAAACCCCTTATAGTCAAAGAAAAATCCAGTGTCACTTAAGTTAAGATCAAAAACTTTAAATTATGAGTTTTTGATTTTAAATATAAGTCCAAATGTTACATCAGTGCCGTATTACCTCTAATTGCCGACGTTAGACAAAAGACAAATGTCATTTCGATAAAACGCTTATTGCTTTTCTGTTCGTACACAAGTATGGTCACAAAATTAAATGACTATTGCATATTTATACGAGAGTTCTCCTCTACAATAACATTTCACCAGTCAGATTCGCTGGTCTAGATTCAACCTTTTTATCAGGTTAAGCTCACTGAATGTCAGTAAATGTCGTTGGTTAACGAGTAATACATGGGTAATACCAGTACGATACTGATGTAACATTCGGACTTATCACATTTAAAATCGACAACTGGACATAATTTTTGATCTTATCTTGGGTGATTACTGAATTTTTCTTTGGGTATAATGGGTTTCGATACAAGCAAAATGTTTTATAAAAAATAACTTTTTCTCTTAAAACTCCTAATAAAAAAGTTTTCCCTACAGGAAATTTCATCACTTTACACAGTGCATATTCAGCAGAGAGTTTATTATTTCTATTTTGTTTAATTTTCTTGCGCTATTGTAATTTTGTGTAGTTTAAAAAAGATACAGGAAGTTCTTTATAAAACTAACTACCCACTGATGCTTAAGCAATGAATATTTTCCACACTTCCTTTTCTTCCTATCTATTTCCAGAAATAAGCGGCATTGCGAAAATTTGTGATGTTAAATTTGTAATCTGAGTAAAATAACTGTCCTCATTCAAATACGGACCGTTCAGAACTAAATTAGAAGTGCTTTTCCTGCAGTTAGGAGGTCGGCAGTGTTAACTATTACTACCACCTCTGTGCACCTTCATTCTGTCTTCATTTTATCTTATAAAATAGGCTTTTGGAACGTACGAACTTTTTGCGAACATTCTACGTATATTTAGCTATGTTTGTGTCTACTTTTAGCAATTAATTGTAAGTTATGCTGACCGTCTTTATACTTTTCTTGTAAATGTTCTGAAAACTGTCAACGATTCAGTTAGTTCTTCTCTATTACCAGGCTAGCTTTATCTGTAGCTACACACTTCTTTTGTAGATTTTGTAGCAACGATACAGCATCTTCAAAGTAGATTTATAATATATGGAGATTTATACTACCTGCGAATATACTATTGGTTGATGATTAAGCCAACTATTGCCAACTTGCTAATGGAGCGTTCATAATGGTTCGTATTAATAACACTAGCCTGCGAAGGTTTGCGGACGACATAAAACTATACTCTGTTCACGTTAAGAATATAGTAGTTAGCGCTCGCGTCGGCGTACGTATTACATAGGAGCAATAAGGAAAGAGCGGTAAATTCAAAATTTTTATATTTAGAAAAACAGCAAACTAAAGGAGAATTTAATTTGTTGCATGAATACACAAACCAAGCGATTAATTTAATTTACAATTAAATTAATCTTAGTAGTAATTTTAATTTGTTGTGCATAAATTCACCACAGAGTCTGAATTTTGTTGCAAGTTTTATTCTTTTAGAGATAATTTAAAATTAAAAGCCCATGTTATTTAATAATAATAATGCCTTTATTTACCTTATTGGTCAACATGTAAACACATAGAAAAATAAAACGTACTTGAGGTTCAGAAAAGCAATAAAAAAATTGCTATCTATTTCAAAACCTAACCTTAACCTAATATATCTATTTTTTCTATGTATTCTAACACTGATTCTACTCCAAGCTCTCCTCTAATATCTGCACTTTTTATTCTATCATTCAATGTAACTTCTATGGCTGTACGGAAGTATTCCATTTGTGTACTTCTATTTTTCTTTTCAGGCTACTCGTTTGTATCCATGATTCACAGCCAGAAGTTAATATGGATCTGAACATTGTTTTAATCTGACCCTAAAACTATCAAAGTAAACTTGATAAAATTGATCACTGTCAGTTAATTGATAGCTATAAAAACATGTTACACGAGACACAAAAATCAAAATGACAAAATACACAGAATAATTTAATAATTGCTGGCACAGCAAGAACAATCATGTTGTTATAACAAACAATGTGAATTTATAAATCGAAAACAACCTGCTCTGATAAGTAGGGAAATTTGACTTAATCACTTATTCACTGGGATGACAGATATTAATAACAAAAGTGTAGATAATGTGAAATCAGAATTTCTCACAAGATTAATTATTATTTACTTTCGTTAATTTATTCACTTGTAAAATCTAAATCTGAGTCAGGTGGCGATTCTGATGATGAGCCAGTATTTGCTGTTATAATTAATTCCTCCACCATATCTTCCACAATATTATCAAGTTGGTACGTTTTGTTTTCTTCTGCAATAGCATGTTTAACGCAATTTTCCCAATGTTCAGTATTTACAAGATCTAATCCCTCGAGCAGCAATGTTTTGACCTCGGGCAACTTGAATGTTTTATTATTAGCAGCTACATGATGTTTTACTTGAGCCCAAACAAGTTCTATCGGATTTAAATTGCAATGATAAGGGGGCAATCTTAATATTGTACGGCCAGTTTCTGTTACCATTTCATCTATAACGTAACTCACTGGATTATCACTTACATATTTTTTTGTTATATCAAGAAGTTGAACTTTTAATAAAGTGTTGTCCGTTACAATTCCTTTCAATGCAAGCCATTCAATTATTGCGCCTTTCTTCCATGAAGAATTAGGAATTTTATCCGTCTTGACTGAGTGATAAGGCGCATTGTCCATTACAATTACACATCCAGGTTCAAGATTTGGTAATATATTTTTCATCCACTCCGTAAAAACTTGACTGTTCATATCTTCATGATAGTCACCAGTTTTTTTTGATTCAAACAGTAGCAATCCGTTATCAACAAAACCAGTTTCACTACCAATGTGAAGCACAGTCAGACGTTTTCCTTTTCCAGAAGGATTTTGTAAACCAAGTGACAATCCATCTACAAATGCTTGTCGAGCAGTAGACACTGTTGTATCTTTCCACACTTTTGGCTTTGTGTGACCGGCATTCACCCACGTCTCATCCAAGAAATATATTTTCTTTCCCATTGTACGAAATTTTCTAATGGAGTTTAAATAATTACGTCTCCACAAGACAATATCTTGACGTTCGATTAAAATACAATTTCTGCTTCGTTTCTCCCATTTAAATCCCAATTTTCTCAAAATTTTCCACAATGTTGTACGATGAATTACAGGTAAAGTATCATCTGTTTGTAGAACCTATAAATTTTTTTACTTAGTTTCAAAATAACAGTAATAAATGTAAATGTATTTACCGTTAAAATTTTTGAGCAAGTAGGTAATTCATTCTTAAGATAAAAAGAATGCACATGTCTTCTAATAGATTTTTCATGAGCTTCATCGAGTTTATTGAAAATTGTATCACGGTTTCGCTTCTTGCTAGGAGATCGTAGAATTCCCGTGCTTTCCTTTTCTTTTACGATAGCCCACATTGTTGCCTCTCCAATGCCAACCATCTTTGAAGCCAATTTTATTGAAGCTGACTTGGAATTATCATGGTGGTATTGAACAAAAGCATTATATGCCATAACTCTTTGGTCACTTCGAATATGCTTCCCTTGAGGGTTTCTCGAGGAGCCAGCTTCCTCTCGTACGTCCATATTAGCACTGTAATATATCATAATAAATTCTCATGAAAATAAACATTATTAATAAAATATTTACCTGTTAATTGCAATTACAGCCGTAGAGCTCTAAAAAGAACAATTTTTTAAACGATTTTAAATAACAATAAGCACACAAACCAAACACCAACACCAAACCAAAATGACATAAATACAACTGACGTTCACAATTCTAGTTATATTTCGCTCTATCCAACATAAAATTAATTCGCGGGAACGAGCGCCGGAATGTCAACTTTAACCATTGTAAACTTGCCTCGAATTTCAACCAATCACAAGCCGGAAAATATTGCCCTATCCTTTCCAACGCTATATTCTTAACGTGAACAGAGTATAGGTGTATGTAATAGATTTGGTGTTCCTGAGTTCGAGAAAAATATAATAATTTTTTCATCACGTACCACTTTTTTTTAAATAACAATATATCAAAGTGGTTTTTCAATCATAATTTTCGAGAAGCCAACTGTTATTCACTTGTTTGCACATTTTCACTTGTTATTATTGACAGATTTGTGCTTAGGATTGCTTAAATGTTTCTGTTTAAGCAAAAAACGTTGTCTAAATGATTCTAACAGTTTTGCTACATTTGTTGTTGATCCCAAAAAAAAACACCAAAATAGGTTTTACTATATCCAAAGTTCGTTATAACCGGTAAATAAAAACGAAGTATGTATTTAGTAGGGTTTTCTACAAATGGATTCACTGCAGCCGACCTTCACTGTACAGGGCTTTTGATAGACAAACTACAATCGAACCTCCGTAACTCAAATTTCGAGGGACCGGAAAATTACGAGTTATAGAGATTTCCAGTTAAAGAAATAGATAGCAATTACATATAATGTGCAAGAACCATCACTAAATTTCGACTTACAGAAAATGTCGATTTGTGGAGGTTCGAGTTAAAGAGGTGCGACTTGTAAATATTTTTGGAAGTAAAAAGAGGAACTTTTGTTAATTCCAGAAAATTTACTGAATTTGTAATCTAAAATATCAAAAATAGTTTTTAAAACTTTAACTGGACAGTTTTAAAATTGGACAAAAATCGACTTCAATTAGAATAACGAAGTTGATTCTCATTTCCAATCGTCACTTGTTTTTTTTTAGTAAATTCTGGCGGTTCAGGTAAATCTCCAAAACGTTGCAATTAACATTTTTTTATATGTCTGATAGTAAAGTGTACAAGTACCGTATAAAATGTAAACAAAAACTCTCTAAAAAGTTTAATTTTTTTTGGAATCCTGACGTGATAGAAAAAAACTAATAACAGATTCTTTTTTATAATGTTGAAATCTTTAAAGAGCACAAAAAAGTATATTTTTTCGCAGGCTAGTGTAATTAGACAGGTCTACAATATTTTTTTTTTCTGTTGTTTGTAATGTGACATCTGTTTTGGGATGATGTTGGCAGGCAGGGTCGCTTCAAATGTCAAATCCATTTTTCCCTATCACGTCAGGTGTTTTCCTCTATGGCATGACCACAAAGTGTATATCTCTATCCACGGATTGGGTTCACTACAGGAAAACCTTTTTTATTTTTGAGTTTTAGAAAAAAAGTCATTCTTTATAATAGTTTCTGCACGTTCTAAAATCTCTAAAAATAATATAGAAAATAATAAACTCCTATTAATTGTTGATAAAATTGAAAATTTTATTTCAACTTTCGTAAAAAATAGCAAAATCCAAAAACTTTGAGTAAAAATCATGTCTGTCGATGTTATCACTTAATGATACTAATTTATACGTGAAGAAACTATTCAGGTAAGAATGTTAATTCTGAAGCATATTTACATAATTAAATGGTATGGAATTTTTAATTGTTTACTATAAAATTTACAATTTTGACGTTAGCAGTAAGTATTTGTAATTAAGTCCATCACCTATACAGGGTGTTTCGTAAATACGGTGCGTAACTTCAGGGTATAATTCCTGGCGTTATTTTAACAAAAATATTTTATACTTACACACATGTGTCCGGAAACGCTTATATTCCGAGATACAGGGTGTAATACTAACTGATTATTACAAGTAGAAAAATGGCCGGGTAATACATTAATAAAACTAGTCAATTTCTACAGAGCAAATGTCTTATGTATAAAACACCTGTATTAGTTGAAACGACTTAAGTAACCGAATAATTCAAGGCTGTAGTAATATACGAAGTACTCCGGGAATTTTTTGACGTATGAGGCAACCAATGTTGTTTGCTACGATTAGTGTAGAAATTGAATATTATTATTATAATTTTTGTTATTATTGTTACACCTGGCCATTTTTCTAATAATAATTGTAATAATCGGTTAGTATTAGGTAGAAAATGCAAGAGACATTTCTTGTTATTTATTGTTAGGAGTATTAAAAAAATAATAAAAACAATAGAAAAACTCTGAAATTTTACACTGCATATTTACTAACAATAGATATTAATTTCACGACACACATTTTCTAACCTAATTTTAAATTTATTACTCATCCATTTTCATCTTTTATCACACATCAGTTCTTGCAAATTATTTATTCACATTTATTTAAATTTAATCCACCAAAATTTTGTTATACATAATTCCTCCTCTTTTTCCAAATTTGTAGGTCTGATGAAGGTTTAAACACCGAAACCGTTCACTAGAATAAAATTCTACTATTAAATTAGGAAGTGCTTTAATTATCCCGTCTAAATAAAATATATATATATATATATATATTTCAAAGAAGAAGAAATATATTAATACGCTTTAAAGAACATTTAAGTCACTACAGGTATCATAGGTTTGAGAAATCAAGTGTTGCACAACATATTTGCAATGCGGGACATGGTATTGTTAGGGATGGTTTGGGACTCATTAGGGAGGTTTCAAATGGTAGGGAGTTGTATGCTTGCGAAAGTGTTTTTATTCGGAAAAGTGGAGGTAATTTGATGAATTCAGACAACGGACCAATACCTGGTTCCGCATTATTTGATTTGCTCTAGTTTGTTGGTTGTTATTTGATGGTTCGTATTTGGATATATATATCTTGGGTCAGGGATTGACCGCTGGATGTCGTGCTTGTGTGTCGGAAGTCATCCGCTAGATGTCGCTACATAAATCATATACAGGGGGGGTGTTGGAGACAGCTAAGCGCATTTGCACTGGATATTTCATTAGGAGGGGACTCTCCGAGGTAAAATTTTCCTAAAGTGCTCTTAACATGCGGTGTGTGGGTGTGATTTGCTCTCATCTGTAGGTTTTTTTTACGATTTATACCTAATATATATTTTATTTTATTTTTCAGGATTTTTAGGTCTTTAGGTATCAAATAACAGGGAATTACATTCTTATTTATTCGTTAGAATAAGAAGTTTTTTTGGGGTCTGTGGACTATTTATTTTCGCATTTCGGTGTTGTTTGGTTAGCTCTTATTTGTAAGGTATCTGACAACTAATTTTAGGTGTTCACATTTTTTTTCCAATTATACATAACATATATAGTTTATTTTAGATTTTTCACATATTAATTTACATTTACTTACATTTAGACATATACATCTTTTAGGATGATTACATTGTTGTTAGGTTTAACATTTTTATGATTTTGTCAGTGTGATTAGGTTGTTTTTAGACATTTTTTAGTGCTTTTAAGTTGGTAGAGTACTGAAGATGGCAGCTTAGCTGCCGAAATACGTATCTACGGATATAAAAATTATTGTGGGCGAAGGGCGAAGGCGAATAAATTGCTTTTTACGTGTTTCACGTTTTATTGCAATTTGATACAATAATTAGTTAAAAATATTTGTTTGCACAGACCATGACTACAATAATTGTTAGACTTCTGTTAGAAAACAATGTATTTGCTGTATTATTATCAAGGAATTTGCGCCCTCTATGTTAAATTCATTACGTGAAATCGGGCTAAAGCAAAGCTCTCTGGACGAAAATTCCAATTGGATTTTATTTAAAATCGTCGTAATAAAATCCAACCTAATTTTCCGAGCGAAAGAAAACCTAAACCTCTAATTTATTAGCGATCGCATCAGGAGAAGCATCCGAAAAAACGCGTTCATCCGTCACTAAATCTTAGCAGTGCTGTTCTAGACGGCCAAAAATACGATCGTGTTTGCGTGATTCATGTAAGCTCTGGCCCAGATTTCTTCTTATTACGGATGATCGAAAAAAATATTTGCCGTTTTTCTCGGCGGTGCACTTCGAAGAGTGATTAATCGACGCTCTTGTGCGTTCGGGTGAAAAACAGAAACGGAAAGAGGTCGTAACTCGATTGGAGGGAGTCCGCGTCGTTGTTAGGTTTTCATAATTAAAGCGTGCTCCAAAAAGGGGGGAAATTAAAATCGAATTATTGACTTTATAAAGGGAAACGTTCACTCAGATCGGCACGTACCTTGATTGCAAAACATTGCTAAATAAATGTTGAATCAATTTGAAAAAGCTTTAACGGTGTAAAAAAGCAACCCCGTAAACGGGAGTTCAAAATTAATTTTCCTGTAATTGAAGATAAAGGGATTTATTTAAATAGCATCAGATAAATTATTAATTTAAAATTTAGTTATTTTTTATATATAAAAAAGGAAACGAAATGGAAATTACTAAAATTATACACCTACCCCAAAATACCTTTATCGTATAAGATTAGCCCATGGCATGGAAGTAACGAACAAGTAGAAAACGAGCCAATTTACGGGCGCGCACTCCCTATTTAAGTTCCGCTTAAAGAGATAAGAATATTAATTTTGCCAGGTGACGTTTGGACAGAAGAAAGAGTTGCTATGAGATTTCAATTTTTACATTTGAAGAAGATTCACGCAAAACTTGATAAGTCACTTTTTCATAATTTTCAGAATTACGTTTTTCATATAATCCATGTAAAAGCTATACTACCTTTTCTTAACTAGAATTTATAAATATACTCAGTGACTTTAGAAGTGTTACACCTAGAAGGAATAACTTTTTTGACTTGATTTTTTGACAATGTGGTAGTCTTACATTAAGAATGAAACGACAAAATTTGCAAAAAATTTAAATAACATACAATACAAAAGAAAATGAATAATGTGTTGGGCGACTCCGTAACTGAGTACACTCCTGTACATGTCTAGGCATCGACAAAATGAAATGGTCGATGTCTGCTTCAGGCACCTCCTTCCAAATAACTTGAACTTCGCGGTTTAACTGTGCCAGAAAATGTGGAGGATGGTGCAACGTGGACAGTCTTCTCCCAATCATATCCCATACATGTTCAATGGGATTTAAATCCGGTGAACGGGGTGGCCACGGCAAAACATTAACGCCAGCTTCTTCAGGAGAGCCCATAGTTCGATAATATGAGGTCGTGCGTTGTCTTGCTGAAAAGGGACCTGTGGACAACCATCTAGATAAGGCAATAAATTGGGCTGTAGTAAGCCATTCACACAATCGCAGCTGTCATGCTGCCTCGAATAAACAAAAGAAGTGATCGGCTACCGTAGGCAATGGCCCCCTAAACCATTATGCCAACAATCCTGTGTACATGTCTCTCAACAGCAAACCTAATATCACGTCGCTCTCCTTTGACGGTCGAAGACCGTGGTCAGCATTTGGACTGGTGTAGAGGACGGCAGCATTGGGAGGCAGAATGGCATAATGTCGTATTCAGCGACGAATCGCAATTCTGCTAGGCATGCACGAAAGTCGTAGAATGGTAAGACGCTGCCGTGGTGAACGACGTGAATTGGGTTTGCTGTTGAGAGGCATGTACACAGGATTGTTGACGTAATGGTTTGGGGTGCTATTGCCTATGACAGCTGATCATCTCTCTTGTTTTTTCGAGGCAGTATGACAGCTGCGCTTTATGTGGATGACGTACTACAGCCCACTTTATTGCCTTATCTAGATGGGTGTTCACACGTTCCTTTTCAGCAAGACAACGCACCTAGTATTGTTTGTCGAACTGTAGACTCTCCTGAAGAAGCTGGCGTTAATATTTTGCCATGGCCGTCCCGTTCACCGGTTTTAAATCCTATTGAACATGTATGGGATATGATCGGGAGAAGGCTTTGCACCATCCTCCACAGAATCTAGAAGAGTTAAACCGGGCAGTTCAAGTTGCTTGGAACGAGGTGCCTGAAGCAACTTGCCTATCAACCATCTCATTTTGTCGATGCCTAGACATGTACAGGAGTGTACTCAGTTACGGGGTCGCCCAACACATTATTAATTTTCTTTTGCATTACATGTTATTTAATTTTTTTGCAAATTTTATCGTTTCATTCTTAAGACTACCACTTTGCCAAAAAATAAAGTCCAAAAAATTATTCCTTCTAGGTGTAACACTTCTAATGTCATTGAGTATATTATATTGCCCTAGTATACCAATTCTTTAAGTCAGATTAAAAATTAGTCAAGAAATTACCTTAAAAATCAAAATTTGTTTTGGACATATTGAGTTTTACTTGAACATCGTCGACTTATAAAGTTTTAAATGAAATTGACAAGGAATTTGCATACCGTACGTACGTTATTCGCCTGCATAACTCTAACCCCTTGCTACTTTTAAAATAACGAAAGAAACAAATAAACAATGATAATAATTTATCATTTCAATAATTTCCACGTGTATTTGTGAGCTCTTTTGGAAGGTTGCACAAGATTTGATCACAAATCTACTTGCAGATTTATATTTATATAGTAAGCCAGACCTCAACATATTCTAAAGTAATGGATGAAGTAATGGAAGGCGCTACATGCTACTGTTATTTGAAGCATACCAGACCTATTAAGTTTTGGTTGAATATCAGCATAATTTTTAATGTTACGGACATATTAAGTTTTGTGTGAACTCTTAAGGTTTAGTATTTTTTCTCAATGAAATAAGTTTTGAATGAATGAATCCATAAACCCCATATTCCATGTCTAACTCAAATTTCGTAATTTTGGAGTTAACAAGTTTTGCGTCTTCGTTTGACATTTCAAATATTTCTTTTTACGTTTACACAGAAACACAACATCAGTAAAAGACCTTAAGCATTATAGATTGGGGTGCACTGTCTGCAGTGAGTGCATCTTTATCTCATTTTAATCCATGAGGTTAAAACGAGATGAAAATGTATTCAGTCCACAGAGTGCATGCCAATCGAAAGCGCTATAATTTATAATTTGCACGGTCCCCATTTACGAAATATGCACGGCACATCAAATTTTCTTTCTGTTTTAGGGGAAAGGGAATGAAAGTTCCGTAATGACATCATTGTTAGTTGTACTTAAGTTTGTACATGTTAGCAGCTTCTCCGTTCATTCGGAGCTTCATGCTTCAAGTAAAGTTATGTACAGAAAATTTCACCGATGTCATCCCACTGATGTAAGTATGAGAAATATTTTATTGATGTGAGCCAGTGTATTATTTTAATAAGAGTCTCCATAATATTTATTATTTTTTTTTCTGTCAAGTATCCATTGCTGGATAGGGGCTAAATAGGTTTTCAGTTAAGCAGAAATTATTTCCAGCAAAGTATTTTTAGGAAAAATCAAAAATAAAGATTCTTCACATTTGATGCCGACTATTTGACGAGTATAGTATATCTCAAGTTTGATGTATAGTTAAGTAATAATCCTGTGCTTCCGCGGATATCGAAAAGTGAAGTTAAACAACCTCATATATCAAGTTTTTGTATGTAGAATGTTTTCAAGTTATTAACCAAATATATATATTTGACGTTTTACTGAAAATTTAAGGAGTTTTGCGTAGATTCTCCGTACTATAAATACTGTTGAATTTTCACTTTATGACGGTTTTATGTGGCGGCGTATGTACCTTATACAAGATTGAGACTTAATATGCGTTTTTGACTTTCAGAGTAGGCCATATTAGGGTGGCATTTTTCTTGGTATCACTAAAAAATATGGACGTTAGGAAATTGGGTTAGAGTCATGTTAGAGTTTATTATTGCTGAAGATCGAAGCTTCCACTGGTAAATATTATGAATGATTTAATTTTCTTTAACCTTACAATTACCGACCTATAAGCATTCTTCCAAATCATTAACAATCGGCCCTATGCAGTATCCATTTACGTTAAACATAACGTGTCGTTATCAACGAGTTTACATTCAAAAAAATGTAAATACGATGCTAAACCAAAAAAAAAATACCAAAATATGGTTGAATATACGTAGGTATATTAAACTATAGCGTGTTATTTGGGATTTTAATATATGTGTATTCAACCAAATTTTGGTTTTGGTATATTTATTAAATGCTTATAGCACAGACAACAACTAAAGCAGACCTGTCAGTCCTGTAGAAATTTTGCACCAGATTTATGTATTAAAATTATATCGCGAGATGGCATACACTTAGTTGGTTGTACTTCGGAAATTAATTTTGAGCCTAGTGCAACCCAGAACTAAAACCGTAGGACTCAAAAATATCTTCCTCCCCTTCTAGGAGGATATGTTTTAAAATTGAGATTGAGAATATGCCGACTAGAACCTAGCCACTATCAGACCCGAAAGCGCCACGAAAATTGCCGAGCGAAAAATGATTGATGGTATTTTCATTCATATTGAATTATGTAATTATTTTCTCCAGTGATTCAAAAGTACATACATACATTAAAGAATTATTTAAAGAAACA
The DNA here is from genome assembly GCA_036172665.1 of Prosopocoilus inquinatus. Taxonomy (NCBI): domain Eukaryota; kingdom Metazoa; phylum Arthropoda; class Insecta; order Coleoptera; family Lucanidae; genus Prosopocoilus; species Prosopocoilus inquinatus. The sequence continues at coordinate 54,237,117 of CM069870.1, forward strand.
AAATTATTTAATTATTAATTAATATAGATTTTAGCGTTGGGATGTTTAAAAACATAAAGAAAAACTGGAGGCGTTGCTTGAAATAAAAGAAATAAATCGTTCTTGTGTTGCTTAGTAATATCTTCAAACAAAATATAAAAAATATAAATATAACATGTGACGCAAAACGAACGAGCAAACTACAAAGAAAAAATAAACTAATAATAAATAAGAATATTGTGTATTTTATTATTATAAATACTGTGTCGAAAAATTCGTTTGCCAAATTTCTAAGGTGAGACCGAATGATAACAAAATAAGAAAATAAGCCACTTTCATTTAACCTGGGGTTTGAAATGAATTATTGCATAAGACTGTAAAAGCCAAAAAATATTGTAATTGTAAAGTAATATTGCCAAATGAAACATGAAATTAACAAGCGAATGATGAAATTTTGAACGCACACGGCATTAATTAGTATTGTCAGATGGGTGTAAAAGTAATCATTATCGACCCTAGGGTATATCGGGTGTTAATATGAAAATTTTACACACTTTAATGGGACGGGAAATTTTTAGTTAAGCTGTCAAATTTTATAGCAAGCGTTAATAAATATTTTAAAATTATTACATTTGATATAAAAAATGAACAAGGCTAAAGAACAGAAGGTTCTATCTTAACATGAGGCAAAATATTTACCACATAAAATAAATTTATAGTCGACATTTCGAAGTTTTCTGACACTTAAACGTCGCAGACGTCAAATAATGCACATTTATGACAGTGGAACGGTGCAAATTAATTAAAACTACTTTGTTATAATTATTAAATTATTTTTATTGAAAGAAATAACGTAATGGAGCACGAAATTACATTATAAAGCTTCACAAGCCAGGATCAAAATTAAAAAAGAACGTGTGGTTTGAATATGCCACACTTAGCTCGCGTTTTAACTAGGGATACCGATACCCGATAAGTTTACTACCCGGGTACTCGTTATTGATACCCGGGTAGTTACCCGTTACCCGATAAGTACCCGTTACCCGATAAGTACCCGGGTATCCGATAAGTACCCGATATCCGACAACTACTTGACTATCCGATAAGTATCAACTAACAATTTAAAAAACCAGTATAGAATTATCTGAAATAATTAATGCTCATTCGAGCAAAATGTTAATGTAGGTCACATTAGGCAAAATGAAATGAAGACTACTTGGTTGTTCGGCAATTTCAGAATATCGGGTAATGGGTAATTATCGGGTATCGGGTAGTTATCGGGTAACGGGTATTCAAAAAGAGGAACCGGTTCCATCTAAGTAAACGGGTACCCGGGTACCCGTCGTCATCCCTAGTTTTAACCATATTTGTCAAACAGGGCAAGTATTTTTTTAAAGAATCTGAGTTACATTACATTATAGTGTTCCTCTTTGTGTCACAACAACCAAAGAAGAAAGAAGACTAAAGGAGTTTGAGTAAGGAAAGTTAAGAAAACGATTTTTTTATTTTGTACATACCGTGTAAAATTTCAAACTACTTTCTCCTTAAATTAAGATTTGGTTGTAATTAAATCATTTGTAGAATTAACACTGTCTACCGGTACCGCCAGAAGACTATACCTGAGCCAACCTCAGCAAAGAAATACAACTTTACTGAGTATATACACAAAACTGTCAAAGAAGCTGACAGCTGTCAAAAATGACGTCACGGATATGATGTACATCCGTTTCCGGTTTTTTGGCGCCAACTCAGAAACACTTGAACTAGCAAATTACCCAGGCCATGTAGAGACGTCGTCTCATGAAATCTAGTAGGTCGTGAATAAAACAATCATATGTCGATGTCCAATGATGTAATCAGGTTAGATGGAATATAGCGTCATTTTGAATAAGTTTTAACTTTAGAGAGAGAAAGATAATATGAGCATCCCCTAAGAGTAACAAAGATCAGAAATGACCTATAAAACGTGGTTTGGGGCAAATGAAAGCTTAGTTCAGATGCATCCGGATACGCAAAAAACTAGCCAATCAAAAACAAATTGCAATAAATATTTTGCATATTCGGAATGCATCTGAAGTAAGCTTAATGCGTTTGCAAACACCGTTGCCATGGCGCGTAAGCGGTAACGAATTGTCAAAATGAAGGCTGTGGTAAGTGAACGGTCGGAGTGGTCAGACCAAATCACGTGATCACTTTTCTCAATTGCTGATTGATCAGAGGGTTTAATCGAACCGTTGACCTGCCGATTCTGTGCAATATGACCACTCACTTAACTCGGCCTTAATGAACTTCGTAATTTATAGTTTATATTCCAATGTTAAATTAGACTATCGAATCTATTTTTACAATTTGCACATGCGTGTAATACGAAATATATTCAATATTTGAAGTAATTTTAAAATGTGTCTACCCTCTCTGTGGATGGATATATTTACATCTTTTTGTGGCATATTTATGCAATCATCAGCGAACCAAGTAGGTATTCTCCATTTTATTGACGCGATTATTGAAATAATAAACAATAACTTGATAAGTCACATAAAATCAAGAAAACGACCCCACAAAATCCAACTTGAAAACTAACAGACTAAACGCGCAGACAACGAATGTTTTTACGTTTTGACATTGTCAAACTAATTTTGACGTTTTGCCCGAACTCAGCTGATCGAGGCTAGTTTTCTCTCACTCTAATATTCGTCCCGATACCTCTCACTCTACATCCCATCCACCCCATACCAGATTATTGTTTATGTATGCAGATTATACAGAAGTATAATTTTAAGTTCTATCTTCTAACTCAATTTAAATTTCCTTCAGTGTATGTATTAAATATGATTATACAAAAGTTGCTAAAATTATTTACAATCTTATGATTCTCGCTCTCAGGTTGCGAATGTCGAGATGTGTTAAATGTAATGTCTACAAAAACTACAAAAATACAGTGATCGTGTCTATTCGGAACAAGTCGTCATTGCTTGGCGGAAATTGAACTGTAATGGTGATGGTGTAGAACAAGAAGAATAAAAGACCTGTTGACTACTTCACAGACTTACTGTTTCTACAACTGACGCCAGTGACACCTAGTTTAGTTGTAGACAATTTTCGATTTGATGGGGTGCATAAAAGTGCATATAGGTGGAACGTCTGCTTTAGTTGTTGTCTGTGCTTATAGTCAACGTACCACGCCCGCCAAAAACTCTGGAACATGTAATGTGAACTGCTGTAAATATGACTAAGTGTTACTATAGAAACAAGTTCTAAATAGCAAGATGAATAGTTTAAAGCTGCATTCAAACTACTAAAATAACTCAAAAATGCACATTTTATCCTTTATTAAATGTTACGTCTCTGCTGTTTGGGCTTCATCAGCAGAGACGTAGTTCGACATTCCCACTGCAAACCAAACAGGACTGCAATCAAAAACGATTTGCAACAAAATTTTTAAAACTTTCATTATGCTTTGATAGCAAGCATGGCCGCCTTGCATGGGGGACTTATCAGGAGCAAATCCCGCTTCAATTTGTCTATCCTACTGCAATGTCAGGTCAAAAAGCGATTGTAGGATGTCGCTGTTTTATCTGCTAAATTTTAAGTACAATATTTTTTTAATCTTGAACCGGACAGAAATATGATGGGAACACACTCAACCTTTCGCTATAGATTTATAGCTTCGTCAGGAGCTGTTTCTCTTGACAACTTGTTTATTTACTTTTTTTCATTCCTGACGAAGCTATAAATCTATAGCGAAACGTCTTTCCGGTTCAAGAGTAAAAAAAAAAATTGTACTCTACTGTACATCGGACAAGAATCAAATTTTAAAATTGAATGTTGATTCTTGTCCGCTGTACAGTAGAGTACAATTTTTTTTAATTTTGAACCGGAAAGACGTTTCACTATAGATTTACAGCTTCGTCAGGAGTGAAAAAAAGTAAATAAACATGTTGTCAAGAGAAACAAGTCGTCAAGAGAAACAGCTCCTGACGAAGGTATAAATCTATAGCGAAACGTTGAGTGTGTCCCATCATATTTCTGTCCGGTTCAAGATTAAAAAAATTTTGTACTTAAAATTTAACAGATTAAACAGCGACATCCTACGATCGCTTTTTGATCCGACATCGGACAAGAATCAACTTTTAACTTATAAAATTTTAAAATTGAAGTTGATTCTTGTCCAATAAAAATTGCGAGTAAAAGGTTTTTAATCTTAAACCGAGCAAAATTTATAATTTTGTCCGGTTTAAGATTGAAAACTTTTTAAACATATAAAATAGCGACATCTTACTATCGCTTTTTGACCTAACATTGCAGTATGATAGACAAATTGAAAAAAAAACGATTTGCACAAAATTTTTCTAAAATCTTTCATTATGCTTTGACAGCAAGCATGGCCGCCTTGCATGGGGGACTCATTAGGAGCAAATCCCGCTTCAATTTGTCTATCCTATTGCAATGTTAGGTCAAAAAGCGATAGTAAGATGTCGCTATTTTATATGTTCATCATTCTTACATCGCATTCGCAAATAAATTGGGCAAGTCGTTTTTGGTCTGCAGTGGGAATGTCGAGCTACGTTTCTGCTGAAGAAGCCCCAAGCAGGGCTGAAACAGCTGTCCAGAGGCTGCTCGAGGTTCTCACTGCAATCAAAAACGATTTGCACAAAATTTTTCTGAAAACTTTTTACTTGTTAATTTATGTTTATTCAACTATTTGTATGTTTTCTTGGGATATTTACCAGAACTAAATGTAATTTATTATTTCAAAGTAAATATATCTCGCCAGTAAAATATCAAGTAATTTATATTTATTTCACGAAGTGTCTGTCTACGCGGCATTTATAACGAGCGGAGGTAATAAATCGGCGAAGTTTGGGCAGCCAAACTTTTAAGGGCTGGAATAAATTCGAGCGGAATTTTATTATGAGCGTGTTTTTCAATCAGAACGAATTGCTTCCCGAGTAAATTGGCAATTCGTCTCAATTCGCCCAACTAGGCGACGATGACATTGAATTAAAATGTCTGAACGCCTTAAGAAGCGAGCGAATTTGATGGAGACGTTTCGCATGATTTATTCGCTTTCTACTGATGATGACAGTCGGTGATCCGCCATCCAGCACAAATTATCATATTTAAATGGACCCATTTATTAAAAATCCGACGTTTTACTTTTTAATCGACAGCTTTAGCGTCAGCAAATATAATTAACAACTCTCCAATGAACGCTTGTTACAGTACCTGGTGTACAATTTTAGAAAGAATCACATCGACTTATTAAACAATTTTTTGTTAGTTAATTTACTTAAGAAAAAGTCACATTAAGCAAAAAGCGCCCTTTTCTATGTAGAGCATTGGCCAATTGGTTTTTAAACATAGGCGCTTCTTCGACCCGTATCGTAAGCGTTCGTGCCTGGCGGGTGCTTCTCTGGGCAGTTTGCATCACACGTGGGCAGACACAAGCGTTCTGCCTCTATAAATTTTTATAAAAATCGATAATAATAAGAATCCCATTTGTAGCACACTGCACTGTAAGTTACTGTAATATCATATATTTCGTTACGTGAATTATTATACTAAGAAGTTTATTGCAACAAATGTTAGCCTTTTCATATTTTAGCACCGTCCTAGATTAAACTTATATTTCTTGGAACTCTTCTCTTGTTGACAAGTTTATAAGTTTGTACGGGAATTAAATTTGCTCACTTCAAGGAAACGCGTCTCTACATTTCCAAATAAACTACAAATTAAGCAGTACCGTTCCGCACCACAAGTTGCAGACGTAATGTCAAAGTATCACATCCTACTAAGGTGTTACGGATGTGACCGGCAAACAAATTCAATCGATGTTCTAATTTACATAAACGTACAGGGACAGATAAAATAAATATCTGTCATCAGAAATTAAAGTATAATATGTATCATTTGAATAAAGTTTTCATATTCTCTCAAGGTCTCTTTAAGAACTTCTTGTTGTTTGTTGGTAATATATTTCTGAATGACTTTATGCTTTAATAGATTTAAAAAAAAGCGGTAAACGTGAACACAATATTTTAATCAGTGCCAAGAAAGTAGCTTTGATAGTACTGTCTGGGGATTATTAATCAGTTCGGTCTAGCAGCAGTTGTTCGTTATTACAGAATTTAAAAACATTTTGTGTTCTAGCTGAACTATTACAAAATACTTTGTGTCTGTATTTATTATCTCTGTGTGTTACATACCCTGAATAAGCTATTTTTTAAATTTTGCAATAATAAGTAGTTTAATTTTAAATATTACTCGAGGAATCAGCGTTTCATCTAAAAGCTCGCTTCTACGCCCTGTTACAATCATACATATTGGGTATGAAAATGAAGATTTTAAACCAGATAAACCATAAGAGTATATAAACTCCTTAAATTTATTATTACGGAATTAATTAATTAATTCTGCAGAGAACAGTTACTTAGAGGATGTTATGGGAAGACCCTTATAATCGTTATTTATGAGTTAAGACCCTTAAGGAAGAGGATTATATTTACGAGATCCTTATTTACGGCCTGAGACATTTACAATTAAATTTCGTTTTAGACAAGAAATCGTTGCATAGCGCGCTGCAGTACAAACTAAATTACAACATCACTTGTTGCTGGTGAAATTAGCGACATTAGCATCCCTCTTTGAAAATAAATTGAACGTTAATGGAATTACACGCAATCGTTCCTGCAATCTGCACGACATTTCATCCGATCAAAGCGAGGTAAAAGATTTTAATAATGTTTAATGGAAACTTCTTTATCGCCCTCGTCGATTCAATAAGGGCACATCGGGGGGAAAACAGCTTTATCCGCTTTCAAAGGAAAATCTTCCTCTTTACCACGAATTCAGGAGCATATTTGTGTTTGATTTTCAGACAGCACATTGAATAATTAATTATTTGTTTATTACATCCGGCTTTTGTGCCGGTACTTATTAAATTATCCATCATGTTTATGAATGCGCCCTGTGTATTACAATACAAAACGCCGCTCTCGGCTTCGGGCAATAAAATGTTTTCGCTTGGATTGTTTTGTATTGTGAAGGACTTTTTTGCACACGCAAGAATTCTGTTATTTTCGACGCTCCCGCATTTCGTATTTACGGAAATATAAATGAATAAATGCATTGTAAAGTGACCCCAAATGAAACGTTTTGATTTTTTGATGACAAGTAGATGCTTTCATATTTTTGTTTTGAACCTAAATAAATAAACAATATACAAACAATGGTTTTCATATTTCGACTACAACGATGACATCAACGTCATATGTAAAATGAATTGTTTCAGCGCGATAAATTTTCGACGGTGGAATTTACAGCGACAGTCAAAACTTGTCCAGTGGAGTCGCCCCATAATTCATTAAATTATTTTAACAGTTTCAAAAAACGTTGCCGCATTGTACAAACAAAATTAATTATTTCTGTAGTGCACAATCGACCTAGAACGCAGGATTTACGTAATTATCGCCATTGGTCAAATACCGATAAAATCGACAGTATTTGCATTATTGATTGCCACGCTGTGAATAATAATATAATCCTGGTGCAGGAATTGTTTTATGAAGTTCCGTATTAAACACCACAGTAAATTGAATAACAGATAAATTGAGAAATTAAAAAAAAAAACGTACGACAGTTATATGTATACAATATGGTCCAATGAAAACGAAACAGATTGAATAGCTCCCAAGAAAATGTCGTTTGAAAAAATGTAAAAACTGGTCGATTTATAATTCAGGGGGGACACCTTTTTATACTATACCCAATTGTCATACATCACTTACACAGCCGGTCAGGCTACACTCCTTCGACAGTATGAAAAAATTGCGATTGAAGGGAAGAATCTTTTTTTGGCGATTTGGTTTCTTAACGAATGTAAAACTCGTGGAATATTTTGCTAACCTGAAGAGCAAACTTAATACCATCTCGGCTAGACGGTCAATCAGACTGGCCAGGAACTACTGGTTCAATAATGAGATCAGGTACAGTTACTGCTACCTGCAAAATGTATCCAGATCCATGTATTTCATCCGCTCAAGATTGGCTTGTATTGTACATAATCAGGAATGGGACATCGTTGACGACCAGACCAGGAATAAGGTATCGCGAGTTTGTAATGGTCAAAACGTAACAAGAAACTCGTTTCTCCTTCCGACCATGCTGTCGAACTATGGTCCAGACCTTCGGTTTCTTATTCTCCTAGGCCTGAAAACCCAACTGTAAGTAATAACCCATCTGTAATACAACTGTAGCTTGTGTAGACAGTAGTAATATTAGAACGTTTTTAGATGGTAATTTACGCCTTGATAATAACAAGCGATCAGTTCAAGAACGTATTAGAGCAGGCGTTGGGAATTTAAAAGTGTGTCTGAGATAACTTCATAAGTAATATTAATTGTCATCAGTTGTCATATGATTAAAATATCAACAGCTTTGTAAAAATGACTTTTACAACTGAACAAAAGTCTTTCATGGTGGAGAGTTATTTTAGAAATGGCCAGAAAGTTGATAATGAATAGGTTTACTTGATACCTAAGGTGATGGAGAAGTTCCGAAAAGCATTTCCTGTTCCATTGTGCACTTCCACTACAGGTAGTTTTATAATGTGCCAATGCTGTCGGGGAAACGTTTCAGAGAAACTGCACGTACAGCAGATGTTGAACATGTTTAAAACAAATTTATCAAATGGAACTTGTCGCACTGTTCTCAAAAAAGACCTTATAGTATAAATATAGTTCAAGAGCTCCTCGCTGGCGACCCCATATAGAGGTAAACCTATTGTCAGTGGCTTCTCGATAACTTCGATAGCGAAGTCTTGGAACACAGTTTCTTTGCAGACGAGGCTTGGTTTTGTTTCGACGGGCTACATTAACTCCCAAAACATGAGGTTACGAAACCCCCATGAGTTTATAGAAACATCTGTGCATCCTCAGAAAATTGGAGTGTGGTCAGCTTTTAGTCGCAGGAGGCTCATCGGTCCCATTTTCTTTGAGGGAACACTTAATGCTCACCGCTACAGACGATATTGAGCTTCGTGAAGAATTTTTTCAACAATATGGGGCCACAATTCACACGATTATTGAAACACTGAACCTGTTACGTGAATTTTATGATAATCGGATAGAGAATAGAATTACCGAGAAATTTCAAGAGATAAATAACACACCGGGAATGTTGCTTAATGTCAGTGACGCAGTTATTCGTAGGATAATAAACAGGCTATTTATAATGAAATCACCCACATTACTAACTCCTCCACTCGTGCTGATACACCTAATCTTCTACATTATTTTGTCAATAACGGCTATAAAATCTTTACGAGAACGAATTTCTTCCTCCAATGTTGTGGTGTCCAAATCCAATAAAGGGCAGTATAGAGTTATCTTGGATAAACTCGACTACTTTGACAAAGTTAAACTTTTCTTAAACAACAACGGCTTTATTTGCTTACAATATAACCCAGTCACAGCTTATTGCTCCCGTTTGAACAAATTTTTAACTAAAAATGCTAATAACAACTTTATCAGGGTGTCCAAACTTAAGCCTATCCAAGTCGCACAAGGAAGGTTGCCCTATCAGACCTGTGATTTCTTTTTTGAACTTACTAGCTTATAACCCTGCGAAATTTCAAACCACCACCCTTAAAAATCTACTTAATTTTAACAACACTTACAGTATCAAAAACTCTAACGAACTTGTCAATAACCTCTATTCTCTAAAAATTCCCGAAAACAATATTGTAGTTTCTTTTGACGAATAATTTGTTCACATCGATTCAAGCTTCTGAGTGCCTGGGTTTAGTGAATAATTTACTTTTGTCTTTGGATTTTTCAGATACTGATGCTGTTTTCTTTTATTCCCTACTGACACTCACTTTGGAACAAACTTTGTATGTTTTTAACCAGAAATATTATTCACAAGTGGATAGTCTGGCCATGGGATGTAAGCTTTCCCCCCTGTTAGCTGACCTGTTCGTGAGTAACTTGGAAGCCCGTTTCTTTTCTTCAACGAGTTCTGTTGAACAGTACAGTAAATACTACTGTCGTTACGTCGATGACATTTTCTTGATTTTCGATGGTCCACGATCCGATCTAGATACTTTACTTTTGGAATTCAATTCACTTCGTTATAAAATTAATTTCACTCTGGAAAGAAAGAATGAACTGACTAGATCTATTAATTTGTTGGACCTTACCATAACTAGTTCTAGGGATTCATTACACTTTCGTGTTTTCAGAAAACCGTCTTTCACCAATACGAACATAAATTTGCTGCTTTCCGCACCTTTCTCAATAGGGCCTTGAACATCCCCATGAATTTGACTGACTTCAAAAACGAAATCAGCATTATTTTACAGATTGTACACTAGAATGTTTCCCGCAGAATCAACCCCGCCTTCCGAATATTTTTCGCTGCCGTGTATAGGTTTCGTTTCTACAAAAATCAAAAAGTTTTTAGTCTTTAGGTCTTAATATTTCTTTGAAAAGTCAACTCAATCTTAAACAATTATAAGGATCCCGCAGACCGTCTTGCCCGCAGTGGAATTTACTTTCTTAAATGTGACACTTGCTCAGCTTCGTACGTTGGCCAGACTGATAGAAGCCTACAAATTCGGCTCGCGAACATCTCAGATCTTTCAGACTGGGTAAGAATGACTCCGGATTCTCATCTTTTGGAGACTTCGTACAATTTTATTCCTAATAGTACTAATGTCACTTTATTACACGACTTACCTAAAAGCATTCACCTCACCGTGGCAGAGTTTTGAAATTTTCCTCCAGTACACTTCTTTCCCTAACAAAATTTTGAATGAATAGACTTTCTTTCCAAACACTTCACAACCTCCTTCTCTTTGGCAGACGATCTCGTACTAACTTTTCTTTTAAGTTTTACTGCTTTTTTTATATTTTAAGTTCCTCCTGCGCTCGCCCACGTGCATTCATGTATGCCAATGTAAGTCTGGCTTTCCTTTTTAATAATACAAGATTCTTTATTTTTAATTTAGGCTCTTGAAAATCCTTTATAGTAAGCGAAACCGGTCGCGCAAATAATAAAAATTGATGCAGAGCGACATTGCTTTTTTCCTCGCTTCTATTGAATAATCTTCCTGTGTTCACTACTCTCTCGTTTATTTATTCCTCTAATGCTTGGTTTCTGAAACGATGAATAACTTTATGTAAGGATAAATTTTTCATTGACAGATAACTTTGTTAAAAGCATAAATTGTTGCGTTGCTATGTACACGCTTTATCTACGGATAAAGTTTCGAGAAACTGTTTTCAGAAGTTATAGTGGGTTTATCCTGAGTTTATCTCTGCATAAAGTTATGTATCGTTTCAGAAATCGGTCATAAGTTTCCTTTACTTCCAAATATTTATAGCTTTTACTTACCTAGGCGTTTTCCGTCCAGTTCTATGTTATGTTTCTCCTCTTTTCTTTCTTTTACCAAGGTTTTAGTCCTATATATGTTGATCTTCATATTTTCCTTAAATTTTTCTTTTAATTATTTTGTAAATGTTTTTCTGTTTCTCCCATAACTATGAGTATGCATAGCATAATTCGGTTATAGTTACTATCTTCATTTTCCGGAATCCTATTCTTTACTTTTTTTAATTTCTCTTTTGTTGTGATTGTACAATTTTATAAAAATTAGAATTAATGTATAAATTACATCGCGTCTGCGATAACCAAAACAGCAACACACTTCAGTGATATGTAAGGGTCGGACATTCCTAGGATATCTGGTAAAACCCAGTATAAAGATAAACAAAGCAGGGGCGTAGATTTCAATGTCGCCGCTGAACGGCTTTTATGCCCGAGGCACTCTCACATTTGCGCTCATTGCATCAGAAGCAACCGTCTAATGTGAACTACTTGTTTAACATAATTGTCTTTATAGTTTTTTTCAAATTAATAATTATGAAAACATTAAAATTCTTTAATATAGCTTTTAAAAAGACTGGCATAATACATTTAATTCATATCAATTATTGCGCCAAAAACAATGGGAGTTCATTTCGGAATGAATCGATTATGTAAACAAGTTTATATATCCAGTCGACCAGAACTGTAGTGGTTACTGCGTGTCGCATAGACTTCTCGGGCTTCGACTGGTTTATTGTTTTGTTTTTACAGGGCAGACGTGTTAAAGATTAGAACTTTTTCCGACTGTGATCGCTTCAGCATATTAATAGTTCCTCGTATATTTAAGGAAACCTTCCGCCTAAAATGCGCCTAGGCCTGGTGATATGAGACCGAAAAAAAAAGGTCGGATCGGGTAGGCAGTCTCGGGCTATATTCGGGAGTGAAAGCATCTTACGGAAGACGCACGTAAATCGGATTGTTCGTACGTTAATGAAATGCAGTAAGATGTGATTGAGGGGTCGATTCAAAATATAGGTTGTTGAGGATGAGTAATATTCGGAGATTGAGTTACCTGAAGGATAGTTCTGTATTCCCCGAATAGTTGGCAGAACAGATTATCACTTCCATCTGAATACGACATTGTTCTATATCCACCAGTAGCTTGGGCGAAGAGTAGAAAACATAAACACAGCTAGCTGTTTACCTGACCTAGTGGATTGCATTGGGCTTCCCAAGAATGATCATGACTTGGCGTTGACTGGATTGTGGCCAGCACTCGTCTCTATGGAAGTCAGTAACGTCAATGAATCTAAGGGCATATGCTCAGGATGCAAGGCATGCTAATATCCATCCACCTGGGGCTAATCTTTATGCATGTACGAAGAAGGATATTTGTGGATACCCTCGCCGTCAGTTCCTCCTCCAATGGGGAGCTGCAGCATTTAGATTCACCGCTAGAGAAGGAAACGGGCAGATGAGCCCCGGTGAGTATAAACAATTGTTACTGTTGAACATCGAACGTAAACACTGCATGGTTGTTACATGTTAACCACATAACCGGCTGATTAACGGGATGCTTACAACCCCCCTTCGTAATGAAGGGAGATAGACACATGTGAGAAAGGGCTAACGAGACTGGTGAGTTGTTTGACGTACAATCTCTGTGATTTATATACAAACACGTTTATTATTAATGTTACTGCTAAATTTTTAATAACAGAAAAAAACGCACCTGTTGTTTTAATTGTGTCATCCAACACCAGGTTGAAGAACAAAGGATTTAATATACATCCGTATTTCAGATCTATCTTGCTGGTAAAAATCCTATGCGTCTCATTTCTTACTCTTACGTAATGTTTGATTTGTTTGTAGAGGCTTTTTATACACTCGATAAGATGTTCTTGATGTGTATAGGAGACAAAATTGTCATAGGCATTTGGATGACTTAATTTATTACTTTACCATTCATAGTTTAAGCTTGTATTTGACTATAAATAAATTCGAAATTACTTCAGATTATTTTCTACCTAGCTTACGACAGAAAGGTATACATGTTGCAGTGTCGCTGAAACAAATCAAAATGCTGTCCTGAATATGTGAAAGCGAAGCCGAGGGACATAATAAAAAAGACGACATTTGAATTATGCAAGGGCTTGTGAAGCTTAGCGTAAGTTGTGTACGTTGTCTTTATTTTTTAACATCATTATTGTTTTTAATCACAGTTTGCAGTTGGATATGACAAAAGGGCGGGCATTTTAAATTAAAATTATGCGTGACATCGGTTCGCTTTTGGGACTCCATTTTATGTGATGCAAGAAAACTTAATAATCGATTAATAATTCTGGAATTTTTATTTGAAAATTCATCAGTCTAAAATCTGTTCATACATTCTATAAATTGTGAGCTTTTCTGAAAGGCGTATTTGGTTCAAGTCATTTTACCATCTTTTTTCTGTTTATTCTAAGTTCATTAGAGGAACAAAAATAAATTGAAAAGAAGGAGAAAAACATCATGTTAACATTTAAAGTGAAATTCAAAAATAATTTAGCGTTTTTCTTTGTGCGTTATAAACTTTATGTTCGAGAAGTAATATATTATTTGGAACGTGTCTGCAAGAAGCGTTGAGGAAATTGCTACGTTCAGTTACGTGAGAGATTTATAATTAAAGCGAAAAGTCGGCTACTCCAATAATTCAAGTATAAACTACAACCGCTGCTTAAATTAACGTACCAAAGGGGTAAATTCCGTTTAAGATCGTAACTTTATCTGCTTTATACTGGAATTTTGAGCAAGGGTGGAACGTAATTATTCATTTTCTTTTACTAAAATTTAAGACCTTTGAGAGAAATATTTGTTTATTGATCAAGCGATTCAAATTCTTTACATATTACCGACTAAATTGGCAAACATTAAAAAAATTTAAAAAATATATATATTTAACATTTGTAAGACCCCTGCATCGGAAGGGTTTATTGAAAGAGAGACAATACAAGATGTACATTAATGTTTGAGATTGCCGGTTAAACAACCAAAGGTATACGTATATTACTACGCTCGCCAAAATATCCCTATAATTTAATTAGCAGCGGCGTCATATGAATATGGATAGTTAAATTCAAGCTCTGGCTCAAGGCTTCGTTGAATTGTTGCATGCACAGTTTGAGGTTATAAAATCTATTTCTGTTTTTATAGCGAGTTGTACCAGGAAAATGTGCCATAAAATAAAAACGCCCTGTTCGGGAGAGAAGAAAATTGAAATTTTTCTGTTGCTAATGTCGTACACACAAAGTTGGCGATCTCGGACGTTAATGAACACTTTGTATGAGAAAAAACGAGGCTGTACAGAATTGGTACCGTTTAATAATTTATTTCAATTAATTCTCATATCTTATCATAACTCACCCTGTATATTTAAGTGTAACGAAAAAAATTGGTGATAATTAAATGCCTAAGTGAAGTACTAGCCTAGTTCTGAAAAGACCGGACATGTTTCTCATGTAATATTTTAATTCTTGACTTATAATTCAGCGCCACTGAATGCCCTTTTCTCTTTCTCATTCTCAGGACTTTTTTAGGATCTTTTTCCTTTTCGGACTTATGTGCATGTGGTGGTAATTATTTTGATCCATTTCGATGGTTGCTGGCATTTTGCATATCATTACCTTATAAGGAAATCGCCAGCATTTGGCATGAACTTCTAATAGGGGCGAATGAAACGGTCGCGAATTTGCTAGTTAATAAAAAGTCGTGTTTTTTTCTTGTTTGATTAGAAACATTAAACAAATATTGGGATTCCCGGAATTTCACGACAGTAAATGTTAATCAGAAAAATGCGGGTCCGAGTAATTGTTGCCTTTTTCAAAGACGCCAAAAAACCCTTAGCTTAGAGTCATAAATACACGAAGGCAAATTTTGACAAACTTTATCTGCTATTATTACGTTGCGACTGGCAAGAATTGTTGCAATGCTCGGAAGTTAACAAAGCTGTTGACATATTCTACGATAAATTTTATATAATTCTAGGACAATGTGTGCCTCTTTACAAAAATCGCCCAAACAGGATGAAGTTTCCCAAGTGGTTTACACGTGAAATAAAATTGCTTATAGAAATTAAGGAATATCATAGGAAAAGAAAACAAAATACTTTCAATTTAGAAAGGTATAAATTCTATCGGGGACAACTAAAATCTGCTATTAATAATGCTTGCAATTCAAAACAACGCGAATATTTTTTGGTCATTTGTTAGAGACAAAAAACGTAGCCTTTCCGGTAATGATCTGTTTGTTTATAATGATCAAACATTTACAGATAGTAAAGAGATTGCAAATGGATTTGCAACATATTTTGAGAGTATATACGGAGTTGCTAAAAGTATAATATTTCTGATGGATGCGCGGAAAATGATGTATCTCTGGAAAACTTTAGCGATGATGACATAAGATTTGCAATAAGTAAATTAAGAGCTAAGAAATCTCCAGGTATGGATGACTTTCCTGCATATATTTACAAAGGTTGTTGCGAATTATTAATCGCCCCATTAAAGCAATATTTAATTTATCTCTTCGATCTGGGGTTTTTCTAGGGAAATGGAAATTGGCTAAGGTTATTCCCATACACAAATCTAGGGATGCAAATCTTCTGTCAAACTATCGACCAATTTCAATATTATCAGCCGCATCAAAACTTTTTGAGCAAATCTTATATAAGAAAATCTTGCATCTTGTAAAATTGCACTTGAACAGCATGGGTTCTTTCGTGGGAGATCTGTTGTAACAAATCTTTTATTATCTACTGACAATCTTTCGGAAGTTATAGAAGCTGACCAACAATTAGACACTGTCTATACGGACTTTTCTAGAGCCTTCGACAAAGTCAACCACGATATTCTTTTGAGTAAGCTAAGTAACTTTGGCTATTCAAATAATTTATTGCTGTTTTTTAGTTCTTACTTAAATAACAGGCGCCAGCTCGTCTTCTGTAGGGGAGCTTATTCCAGTTTATTTTTAGCTCAATCGTGCGTCCCTCAAGGAAGTAATTTAGGACCTCTCTTATTCCTATTATTCATTAACAATATTGTAACATATGTAACAGATTCTACATGATTACTTTTCGCCGATGATTGTAAAATTTATAAACCTGTAACATCCATTACTGACGCATTGCTTTTACAAAACGACATTAACAATGTATCGACCTGGTGTGCTCATAATATGTTACCTTTAAATGTAAACAAGTGCTGTGTTGTCACATTTACTAAGAGAAAACACCCCATTGTCTGCGACTACTTAGTAAACAATGCTTCTTTACCTCGTAAATGGTCCGTGAAGGATCTGGGTGTAATTTTTGATAATTTTTTTTTGCGTTTTACAGAACATATCACATCGCTATGAACAATGGATTTAGGAGTTTTGGGGTTTAATATACGCAACACGTCAGATTTCACTAATACTCGTTCAATTATTTCTTTATATAACACTCTGGTGCGTCCTAAATTGGAATATGCTTCTATTATTTGGTATCCAACAACTAAGTCAGATGAGACTTTAATCGAGAAAGTTCAGAATAAGTTCTTGAAATTTCTGTATTACAAAAAATATAAAAGAAATCCTCCTTTTGAATCTTATGCTCACATAAGATCAGAATTTTCAATCCTGCCCCTTAAACACAGGCGTGATATGGCAACGCTCTGTATCTTATTTAAAATATTTAATAATTTTGTCGATAACGCCTGGCTGTTGTCAATGTTCAGGTTACATATACCTTTTTATAGCATTAGACCTCAACCGCCTATGCACGTTGGTTCAAATACTTTATCTCCAGTTAGTAAAATTTGTAAATTGTTTAATAAACACTACCAATCCGTAGAAATTTTCGGAATATCGAAGGGTAAATTTATTAAATCTGCCAAGTCCGCCATTTTTCACTAATTAAAAATAGTTTTTCTTCTTTTTTTATAATATTATAGTCCCCTCTCATCATAACTAGTAAAGTGTAATAAAAAGTCGTCTTAAAATTGGGAGCACACATTTTCAAAATAAGTCTTTTGGGAAAAAAAGCGCTATTATTTTTCATAGTGTATTTGTAATTTTTGTTTTTTTTTTTTTCTAAAAATTGTTATATAGAAACATTAGTATTAGGAATTTCCCGTTTGTTTCGATGAATAAATAAAGAAATAAAAAAAATTCGACCCGAGGGTAATTACGCCACTCGAAGTAGACACTTTAAAATCTTGCTTTTGCATTGATTTTAAGTTCGTAAGAATTCATCACGGTAAATTGTCAAGATATGTTAGTTTTACAAAAATATCATATACAGCAAATTGAAAATTTGCTTTATTTAGTTTTCAAAATTTAGAGATAGCAAGAAGCAAGGACTGACATAGGGAGGGTTTTGATATACATATTAAGGGTTTCAGAATTTCGAAAATGAGAGGACCACCAACAGACACATAATTATCAACTTAATGGGGGGGGGGGGAGTATCTATTTATAAATACAAAAAAGAACACCTTGAGAACGCGTTAAATGTGACTAAAGCAACGCCTATTGGTCCGAGTAGTTTTAAAATTTGCTTTCGAGGCAAGGGAAGACGGAATTTTGACGACCGGGTTGGAAAAGGAAAAAATCAGAAAGCAAAAGCTTACGGGCGTTCAAGCGAGCAGTTGAGTCCTTTGAATTCAACTTATCTAATTTTTCTTGTAAGTGTTTGGCAGGGGTTCTTTTATTTTTTTCTTGTATTCATAAAATAATTCAATCATTAATTTCGGTATGATTAAAATACAGTGTGTTGAAAGAAAGGCAATCAAATAAACAAAATACGAATGCCTCGGGTTTCGCGCCGCGAGTGATTTTAAACAAAGTGTGTGAGTGTGTTGTGCTAATTTCTGGATATGGGATAGGTAATTTGCATTAATTTGTATTTCTTCTTTACATACTTGGCGATAAAAGTTGATTTAAAAATTATTTTAATTGACTCAGAAATCTATGACTAAAGAACTTCAGTATTATAGTAGTAAATTTTAGCACTTGCATTGTTTTTGGCAATTTTAAGTTTCAGTCTTTGCGTTTGAGTCGAATTTGAATTCCAATAACTGCTTTCACTTTAGTTAAATTGCTAATTATTTGTTACATAAATTATTAGATTAGTTGATTGGCGAATAAACGTATTGGTGTGCTCCATTCAGTTGGTCGGATTGCTCGTTTTGCAACTTAATCAATCAGAACCAACTAACTGTACTCTCAAATCTGTTGGGAAATTCCAATATAGTGTATTTTTGGTAAATAATTCTTTTAGGAGATATTCTATATGGCAAGTTGCGAGACACGCTACCAGTGCATTCCGATTGATTCAAAGAAGTCTCCAGTCTGAGCTACTGGTCTAAGACAAATTTATATCTGCCGATAGAACCAGTTGCGAGCAGCACGATTGAATCCCAGAAATCAAGGCCAATTTATTTCTCGTTATGAATTTCGTAAAATTCCGAGGCTCATCAGATTGAACTAACAGTCATAGCTCACCTCCTTAACCGAGCTTCTCTCACATCCTGTGTGTGGACTGAAGTGTGGTTTTTGGTTGACAGATTTGCAAATTAATTTGAAGTATTTGTTGAGCGACTGAAAACCCAAAACTGCACGCGCGGAGTGCCAATAAAACAGTCAGGAGTGTCCTTGCGCAACCAAATTTAGTCAGATAGGATTGGGCGACGAAAACGATACAGGGTGAATAAAAAGGTGTATCACCAGTACCACACCGTAAGGTACTTGGACGTAGTACAGGAAGAAATCCTTGCCAAGTAACTGAAGGCACTTGGACATGGTAGAGAGATATCCTTGCCAAGTGACCTAATAGCTAGCTAGAGTTAGGTTTTCCCATCACCTCTTCAAAAGACGAGGAGTCCCTGAAAAACTAACGGCGATTACTATACATTATCTTGCAAATTGGCCGGTAAGGGCGGCTTTTTGTATCACGTACATCTCCCAAAATATCTGATTAATCAATTAATTATTTCACCAAATTAAGTACACTGTAGACACACTATGTTACACTATGCATTGACTGATTATAACAGAAAGTGTCTTAGTGTACGATCTGAAGTGACGAAACACTAGTACCAAGACCATTCTCAATTGAACATTAATTATTTGTTAACTTAATCGAGAAACAAATTTCCCATCACAACTATCTGGTTGTGTGCCTAGGCCACCAGCAATAGTGATAGAAGGCCGCTCTTTCACAATCATATTGGAACGTGCAATCTCTTAAGCGAATTTTACTGTACTTCTTGTAAGCGTTATTTATTTTCTCTCTGTATTGGTGCATAAATTACAAGAGATTTTACGCTCATTTTCTCAGATCCCTCAGTGGCTAGTTTTTTTTTCCTTTCGTTTAATAAATAATCTAATTAAATTTATCATCTCGCATTTTTATTCATACATAATCAGTTCCTTAATTCTCTCGATTTTATAAGCCGTCACACCAAAATCAGAATCCAGAATAACAGGTAGAGTAATTTGTAGGTTACTAGAGCATCCTCTTGGCGCCGGGAAATAAGCCTTTGGTAGAATAGATCTAGACTTGAAGCAATAAAGCTTTTGTGACCTTTTTGGAAATCCTCAAATATAGGCCTTCAGTTTATGCATTGATTTCATTAACAATTCAGAAGCTAAATTTTCGAGTCACCTTCGTTAATTTGTCAATTAGAGTATTTTGTTTCATTATTTAGACAGATTTATTGTTTATTTGGTTGTTCGAAAAAGTAACAAACAAGGTAGCACATCGGCGTGTTACATATTGGCATTCGTGCCAAAATCATTGACGTATTACGTTATCGTTACTGAACATATAAAATAGCGACATCTTACTATCGCTTTTTGACCTAACATTGCAGTAGGATAGACAAATTGAAGCGGGATTTGCTCCTAATGAGTCCCCCATGCAAGGCGGCCATGCTTGCTGTCAAAGCATAATGAAAGAATTTAGAAAAATTTTGTGCAAATCGTTTTTGATTGCAGTGAGAACCTCGAGCAGCCTCTGGACAGCTGTTTCAGCCCTGCTTGGGGCTTCTTCAGCAGAAACGTAGCTCGACATTCCCACTGCAGACCAAAAACGACTTGCCCAATTTATTCGCAAATGCGATGTAAGAATGATGAACATATAAAATAGCGACATCTTACTATCGCTTTTTGACCTAACATTGCAGTAGGATAGACAAATTGAAGCGGGATTTGCTCCTAATGAGTCCCCCATGCAAGGCGGCCATGCTTGCTGTCAAAGCATAATGAAAGAATTTAGAAAAATTTTGTGCAAATCGTTTTTGATTGCAGTGAGAACCTCGAGCTACGTTTCTGCTGAAGAAGCCCCAAGCAGGGCTGAAACAGCTGTCCAGAGGCTGCTCGAGGTTCTCACTGCAATCAAAAACGATTTGCACAAAATTTTTCCAAAAAAAAAAATTTTTCTAAGTTATCGTTACTGTTACGTTTTGCCTTACATCGAGCACATGCTTGCGGGGCGGACTTAGGCCCAGTTTTACAATGACGCTTTAACTTTGAGCCGAAGCTTAAATCCTTCACAACAGTTGTTGAAATAATTGTTGCTAAGGGTTTAAGCCTCAGCTCAAAGTTGAACCCTATTTGTAAAACTGGACCTTAGACGGATGAAAATTATAAATATTTTTAAGTTTTGCATTACCTAGAATTCTTGTCGCTACATTCGACGAAATACCGCGTCCAGGACCGATTTCAGAAGTCAAATAAATTCACTGATAATTTAAACTAAACGCTATTAATGACTAACTCCCATAAACTTCTTCGACTGACTGACTCCTAACTGAACTACATACTAGGTGGGCCAAAAGAAGTCATCCAATATTGTTTGGCTCTCATTTTTTTTCTAAATGAAAAACTTCGATTCTGTTTTTTGATTATGTTTATTTGAACCTTTAGAATTTTATTGGTCAAGTCGAGAAGATGATATCGGTCAAATGGGCGCCGTCACAATTGATTGCCATACGGGCTCGTTTTATGGCATTTTTCAGCACTTCAGCGAGAACTTCGGGCGACAGATTCTCGCACTCGTGTCGAATGTTGTCCTTGAGGGCTTCCAGGGTCTCCTGCTTGTTCACGTAAACACGAGACTTCTAAAAACCCCACAAAAAAAGTCTGGAACGGTTAAATCGGGCGATCTTGCGGGCCAGAAACGAGAGATGAGGCGACCCGGGAACGCCGCCTTCAGATTATCAGTTGTGACTCGCGCAGTGTGTGCCGTTGCTCCGTCCTGTTGGAACCACATGTCCTCCAGTCCTAATTCGTTGAATTGCGGCAGAAAAAACTCGGTTAACATGGCCCTATAGCGCGCACCGTCCACTGTTGTCGTTTGACCAGCGGCATCCTCGAAAAAAAATGGCCCGATAATTCCTCCAGCGTGAACAGCGCACCGTGCAGTCACTTTGAGCGGGTGTAATGGCTCCTCGTGCATCGCTCGTGGATTTTCGGTGCCCCAGAAGCGATAGTTTTGCTTGTTCACGTATCCGCTGAGGTGGAAATGAGCCTCATCGCTCATTATGATTTTGGTCGAAAAATCGTCCACTTCGTCCTCGAGATTGAGGATGGCTTGGGCGTAGGTTACACGCGTTTGGCGGTCGACAGGCAGCAGCTGATGCACGGACTGGACTTTGTACGGGAACATGCGCAGGTCTTTGACCAAGATTCGCCTTAGGGACGACCGGCTGATGGCTAATTGCGAGGCACGGCTTCTGGTCGATGTTTCTAGCAACAGCTCGACATCATCGGCAACAGCGGCGATATTCTCGGCAGAACGGGCGCTCCGGGGCCGGCCACTCTTGGCAACGTCTCGTGTAGTCCCATACTCTTCAAGGTTGGTGGCCAAACGGCGCAGTGTTTGCGCAGTCGGTGTCAGACGACCGGCGAATCGGCGACGGAATTCGCGCTGCGCCATCACCACAGACGAATTGTTACGCAAAAAAATAGACACGATTATTCCGCGTTCTTGGGGAGTGTATCGCTCCATGGCTTATTCACTTGTATTCTACATCTGTCTAGTTCACAACAGTCAAAACAGATTTGAAATGGGCCGCCATTTGCTAAAATAAGAGCATCTTCCAATAGGGTGATTTCTTTTGGCCCACCTTGTATTTAACTGTTCTATTTAAATTAAACACATTTAATGTTCGAGCACGCTAATTGCTTTAAATGTAATATATCTGGGTTAGTTAAGTTCAGTGGACTTGGTGTCATTTCTCAGCACGAAATCCCCCTATTAAAAAGTAAATTTTCTGTGTGTTTCATAGACCGAAAAGAAATTTGATCTGCAAACTAAGCAGAAGTACTGTAAAGTAAATCATGCTATACAATGTTCGCGGCCATTATGTCGCGTACTTTCGAAATGTTGACTATGCAATTTTGTTAATATAATTAAATCTAGAAACATGGTTGTTAACTTCTGTGTTGTTCCAAAAGTTAAAAAAAAAGCGATTTTGATATCTCTTTTTAAACGTGACAATATAGCAACATTTTTAAATTGGAATTAAGTTTCATTTAAACTGTAATATTATTTTACAATAGTGTTTATGTATATTCACTGCATAATAACCTTTTTAGCCGAATCAAGACGAGTAATGTGCGATTTTGAAAACATTGTGAACTGTTGCTAAATATTCTACGCTTTTAAAACATTTACTCCAGTGACTTAATTTCACACTTGGATCTTACCTTTCATTTTAACTGAACTTGCAGACATATCAGTTTTTTGCTGTATTTTATTCTCGATTCGGAAGGTAAGTTATGGGGCGAGTTTTTACGACCCTACAAGTAATTGGTTGGAGCACATGGATTCTTTGTAGAATATCCATTCCATGCAAGTCGCTTATTAACAACTTCTGCCGTTATAGAGTTAAACTCTACTGTAAACAGTTTATCACAAAAAAATCATACTGTAGAAATTAAAACGTCTAGTTTACTTACGTACATTATAGAATAATACAATTACTAATTCAGTAATTACTATTTGTAGATTTAAAGGCCGATTTAATAATCGAACTAAACTTTAAAATAAGTCACATTTTGATGTGTAAATAACTATGTTTTCCTTTAGTTCCATTATGAAATCGGACCTTAATCACTAAAAAAATATAGTACAAAATAAATGCTAAAAAAAAACTTACCTTTAATAAAATCTACGGCCATTTCCAAGCCATAAGTATCTTTATCACAGTCGTCGAGAATATGTGCACCGAGGGTGATGTTGGGTAACAGGGGAGTTGGAGGTTCATTGAGGCGATCTAGGGTGTAAAGCATCGCTTCCAAGGCCTGAATTCCACCTTGAGGCATAACAGGGCCGCAAGTAATCATATCTTCCCTCTCGTGTATCATCATTAATCCACCTAACACTAAATCACCTTCCACCACCGCTTCCTTTTTAACGGGCCACGGGAATTCCTGACGCACTTTGGCGACGGCACTTCCGTTTTCATAAGTTTCGTTACCGTAATCTGCAGTCGCGTTTAACGCAATCTCACCATCGTCCCTGATTAACGTCACCCCCGTCAAATATCCATCCGAATCACCCGTTACTTCAGTGCTTGCACTCAACACGTCTTTACTATCAAGATCCACATTAAGAATTTCGGTCGTCGACGAAAATGAGTTATCGTCCGGAGTTGTATCACTGCTGATGGAGATATTCCTCGCGGTCTCGTTTTTGTATCTGTGCACGATTCCGAACACTTTGCTTTGAGTCTGTAATTTATTATCCAGTTCTGACGCGAAAGTGCTATTAGTACAATTCGTACAAGAAATTATATCCTTGTATATGTTGAAGAACTTCGAAGGAGAATACGCCTTGTTTGACTTTGTTTTGTTACTTTCGTAATAATGGACGACGTAGTTTGTCCCAGTTTCGTTGAAGTTTTTTGATAATGGGCTCTCCAAAGTTAAATCCGGTTCCCTAGTTGATTGTAAAGAATTTTTTTCGTCCTTTATAGTTTTGAGTTGGCCGAATTTAAGCGACAAATCTGAATTGATAGGATGAAATGTAGGTGGGGTAGTTGTGTCAATTTTCGAATTTGTCAGATCGTGGAGTTTCCTCTCATTCTTAACCTGTGAAAAATAATGAATTCTATTGTAATTCTCACATCATTAAGCCTTAAAAGTTGAAGAAACCAAAGTAAAAGTATTAAATGGTCACTAAATTGATTGGAGATTACATTACCTATTTAATTCGAATATTTGAATATGTTGGATGCAAAGAAATTTGGTGCTAAAATAGGCCGGAAAGTTCCTTCATTCATACGTAATTTTAAAAGTCTCGCTTGTGATATCGTGGGATGTAAACTTTGCTCTGCATGATAATTAGTGTTCCTGTGCCTTTTAAGTTCTGCCTAAATTCTAAGATTATTATTGTGTTAAATGAGGCGCGAATAAAGTTGAAGCAATTAGAGCCGCCCTAGCCCGGAGATAACGAGCTCCAACTTTGTGACAATTTCGCATTTCGGTTGAAGTGAAATGCGATAAGGCGTGTTTTGGAGTCAAGCAGAGAAAAAAATATTTAGGGAAACGGGCAAATTAAAGCAAGGCGTGACTATTTCAAGAATGGAAGTTGAGGCAATAATTTTTCTTAAGAGGTGATAACAGTTATGTATAGCAATTATGTTATAACGTTTACAAACAACGCAATAACGTACGGAGCAGTGTTATGGGCTCATTTAGATTTAACTAGCTTCTAGTATTTTATTAGTGAAATTTATTTTTATAAGTCCCGTATTGGTCCTAAATCCATGTCTGTCCATCGCTTAACATAAGTACTGATGAAATTTTCAATTTTTCTAAACAGTTTGTTGACGAATTTGGGACCTGATTCATTGAGATATTTACGAAATAATCGTTTTTTTTAGGATCGTTTATTTACACCGGCCGTGACTTATTCCAGGGCTGCCACATTAATTTAGGATTTTGGCGTCTGATTATAAATACCCATCTGAGACCATTTCCACGCTTGTAAAGTGCCTGTCCGCTTACACCCGTGAATTTTGCGCCATTTTCTCATCCATTCAGTACCGATCTAGCTTTTGTACTGTATAGTTATATCGCGTTGCTTGGTCGCCAAATTTTAGGACCAATTATGGTTAATTTTAACCACTTCAGTTGACACGTACTTAATTAGAATGTTGATCTCATTTCGAAGCTTTGCACTCCGAATTTATTTTGGACCTATCGATTCAACTTCCGTTCGGAATTGTGTAATTTTGTGAATTATTTGGTTTTTTGTATTCAAACTAGGTGTTTGTTCGTTATTTTTCACGCAAGTTCTGTTTACCCTAAACGGTGTTTAATTTATTGCTTCTCCCATCGCTCGATTACGGACAGTTCACAGTTAATTGTTACCTAATTAACACGGCTGGACCGTTTACCACCCCGCGTCATCAGCAGGCTCGAACAATTTTAGTCTTATACAGTTCGAAAATAATAATCAGACACAGGCGTTGCATCTCTATACGCGTTACCAATTTTATTGGTCGAAGCCAAAACTCGCACCTCCTCCGAGTTCCAAGTGCCATATCGATCACTTACGCTCCCGACATCTGAAGTAACAACTACCTTGTTACTTCCGAATTAACTACGGATTATTTTGTTATAAATTTGTGGTGACCTTGGTTCTAACATTGTTATGTTAGGGTGCCAATTTGTTACATTCGTTAAAAGATTCTGTACATATAACTAGACAGCTTTTACCTGCGTACACAGTATTTCCTGGTGATGAATTATTGTCGTCACGACGTGATACCAGCGGCTGCTCAAAACGTTTTGGAGAGGTGATCGTGGAGGAAACAAAGAGGAAATCCACAAAAGCAGTATATTAAAAATAAAACACCGATAGGCGCCGCCTGAGGCACAAATACATAGGGTATCTACTATATCCGACCATAAAAGAACTTCAGTTTTAAAAAGATGTATGGTGTTCAAGGTAACAATTCAATACGTACAACAAATTAAAGGCAAAAATGTCAGGAAAGCGTTGACGATAAAGTTTGAAATGGTTTAAATTCAAAATATTTTAAGTACAAAATGAGTACGTACGTTCGGAAATTTCCGTTTGTCACAGAGTGATTAATAACAGATAAACGAAAAATTATATAAATTGACTCAAACGTTAACAAAATAATCAAAATTAGGAACAAATAGCGGTAGCATTAGAATTAATTGAATTTAAGTTGAATGAAGCAACACTTAGAGTTAAATTAAATTGTCCAATTCAACTGAATTGTTGAAATTCAAAAGAGAGTAATATTCCGGAGTGTGCGGTTACGCAATGTTCATCAAGAAGAAAGGTGGAAAACAAAAAAGGTTTACCTCGTAATGCCGATGCCTGCGGTGTGAAAGGTCGTACAAATACCAAGTCGGATTCCGAAGTCCTCTTCCACAATCGATAATAATTCTTCAAAAAAGGCAAGTTTCTGGCAGCAATTCGGGCTTCGATTAGCAGAAATTTTGTCTAGTCAAACGCTTAATACCAGTTTAAACTCCAAAAACAGAATGGTACGATAAAAGGTAGCCATATAAGGCAGCGGGGTAAAACTTATCTACAAGGGTATAAGACTTCTAAATAAAATTTCAAAAGGGAAGAAAAGACAGCGTAATGGAGAGAAAAACCAACAAAGGTTCAAATGGCGGAAATAACTGTAACGCGCCTGCCCTCCCCTAATTGTAAATATTGATAATAAACCAGTAAACTCTGATTTGTTTTGATTATTTAAATGGCTCGTAAATTGTCTAGTGATAACTGAAAAAGGATCCCTCGGTCATGCTCGCATTAACATAGGGTCTTACCTGGTATTGGTGTGAAATTTGAAAGGAGGGACCTTACAAGAATGAAGTAAAAATGCCAGATTAACGTTTAAGACGTATATTGTAGAAGGAAAAACTCCTGAAGTCCGCAGTCTTAACTGGACTTACCAGTCCTGCGGAATTCTTGAGCGTAAAACCCTCTACTCGAAAAATTAAAATGATAACACAAACCAAAACCGAAATCTTACAAAGGTGAGCCGTAACAAAGTAATCGTAACTTAATAGCGACCTTAAATTCAGTACCGTGACGAAATTCCGATTATCGACGCGACTCATTGACATAAACCCCGGGGTGCCCACTCGGCTAGGTCTCGCCGGCCGACTCAGGTAGTCCCGTAAAGTCTCCCTGGGAGGAACTAATCAGCTGTTAATGTGGCAAGAATTTTGCGTAAACAAAAAGTATTACTTTTATTCGTAATCTTGAGAACCCCTCAGGTGTTCCCCGCCAATCAGATCCGGCAGTGTCACGGGGGTCTGTCTCTGTAATAATTATAACGGGTGGATACACCCGTGGGGCAAATGCTTTAACCGACAAGGCACGGCGTCGAATAAGAGCAGCGGTTTATCACGGTTGTTTAAGTGACCCACATGTGGGGTTCATTGCAATCGTCACCGGGCTTCCACCGTATGATCGATTGACTTTATTATTTGTTTTAAGGGAGGGATCGCGAATCGGTTTCGGACTGGATACCCGCTCATTGACCTGAGATCAGAGGTAGCACAGTCTCAGCTGCCCACATTCTAACCGCACTCCGGTCGGGGAGGCTTGATCGTAGGATGACCCAGATTAGTTGCTAGGGGTCAATATTGAATCCCGGGTTGCGATTCAGGATCGAATCCTTGTCCAGATTCCCTTAGGGCAAGGGCGGTCATGAATCGCGGTATACGTACACGTGCATCTACACGAGTACGATAAAATGACCAGAACATGTTGGTCGGTCGAGAAAATAGTACTCTCAGTCGGAGCCCCCGGCCGAAGTAAATTCTGACACTCAAAAGGGACGAACAGAGACGTACTATAAAGATATGATTTGTAATTTTAAATGTGTTGGCCGAAATTTAGCTCTGGCCATTCTGAGATATGGGTACACTTGGGCTTTCAGGGACTCTTCCAGTCGATGTCCGGGCACAAACTCCGCCGGCCAAAGCGCGCCCATGGACATCACCAAAATCGTCCCTATGGGAATTGCGTAAATAATGTGTCAGAGATACAGATCCCAGAAAGTGAAGTTTGTCTAGATGTGGTAGATCCACCACCGGAACTGAAAGGCAAACGGGACACCCGCGGGCGTGTCAAATCAGTCGTTAAATTTTAGATTGAACCCGCGTTCCTGCCCCAAGGACGGCGAGACTAGCCAAATCGCCACCCTTACATGAATATATGCGAAATTATACCTGACTTCCTACTGGTAATGATAACACATGCGCTCCTTTGTCTTTAATTAACACACTAACACTTACACTAGGACTTAACGCTATTGGTCACTAACCGTAACTTACGTTAGGAAACTTAGGAAATAATTAATTTACAATGAGCTTAGAAAATAATTAGAAATGGACTTAGAAACAAAACACGCTCGGTCGTCCGATCTCGGAGCTATTCCGTTTCCGACTGCCCTTCTTGTCTCCCGAATTCCCTATTGCGGTTCTCCTTACACCCCCCCGAAAACAGCAAAAACCACTTCTCTACGAATGTTACTTATCTTAAATCCTAAAACATCCTACGCCCTAATTGACTTAATAACTTATGTGTCTATCCGTGGCGTTCCCACCCGTTTGGCGTTTCAAAATGCCCATACTTATCAACCCTCTTCAAGCTTTCGCTATCTTGGCGCCAACCGCATTAGCAACACCACGAATCGCCGGAAAAAAATAATGATAAAATAAACTAAAAATAAAACGTCTTAAACCACAAAAATATAGCCGACCGGCTTGGACTGTTTCATAACTGATCTTCTTACACCAGAAAGTATTCAAGCTTGTGAAGGAAAATGAGAAATCAGAAAATGTAGATTAGAAAATCCTTCCAGCTTAATCAACTGATCCAAACGATCACAATATGTGCGGACCGTTGCATATTAAAGCGAACATTAAGCTTCAGGACAGCTACCGCCGCGAAGCAAGCGGAGGGACAGTGGAGTCTTCCTTCAAACGATAAATCTACTACAAATACTTAGGAATTTTTTTTTCAAAAAATTTTGTGTAACGTTAGAACACAAACTATCGGACAGTAGGCCGGGTTTAGGTGACAGAGAGGCAGATGATGAGCAGCCGGAAAAATGCATCTAAATCAAACTAGGCCCCTAAAAATACATTCAGTATACATTTACAATTAACAGTATTTTACTATCAGGTAAACAAATTATAGTTACATTTGTTATTTCACTTATTGTCAGTTTTTTTGAAAATGAAGATTTCAGATTTTAATTTAATATCTTATTTTCTTGAATTATGAAATTCTTGTGCAATGATTACGAAAATTTCCTGAGTACGTATCTTTATGTGTGTCACATATTTTAAGTTAATTTTGAGTTTTGAAGACAATCAGCCCAAATAGGGCTGAAACAGCTATACAGAGGCTGCTCAAGCTGCAATCAAAAATTACAATATTTCCCGTTTTCATTATCGAACTTTAGGAAACCTTAAAATAAGTCACAATCTGATGTGTAAATAACTACGTTTTCACATCTTTTTGGACATGTGACTGTGATTTTAATTTTAAAGTCTTCTAGTTCGATTATGAAATCGGGGCTAAGAGTGTAAATTTAACGACATTATTGCCAATTACTTTTTTACATTTTGAACCTTCGAACTGTTGCCTTGGACACGTCCACATTGTTAAAACTAAAGCTACCGATGTTTGGATGTAATCGTATTTTACGTGGTCTTCTTTTTTGTTCATTTTTATAAAAGTTTTTAATTTAATTGGAATAATCTAATTTATGACTCTCCCTTGCTCTACCAATTAAGTCTTCCTTGAGTCAACCAGATATTAGACAGTGTCCGTTGATTATGATAGCAGTTCCTTCGGGAATAATTCGGTGTACACAGGTAAGATCTGTTCGCTCTGTATACACCCCTAGCGATATCAGTTGTTGGGTTAACAATTTTGGCCCCCAACTGGTATAAATAATTTTTCTGTATGTAGGTGACAAAATAAGTTAAAAGTATATTAACTACACCTTAAATGGCGAAGGCATGAAACGTGAGAAATACGAAAATACGAAACTGAAAATGATGTTCAGACAAATATATCAAAAATGAGTCGAGGAAAAACATCAGGATAGAAATGATTTTATGAAAAGAAAAAGAAAACCTAAGAAAACTACACTTAAACAAGACAAAGATATAAAACGAAAAAAAAAACGAATTAGAAGAAACGAGTTGTTAACAAGAGGGAAGGATACGTTGATTAGAATCAAATAATCTCTCTAGTCCCTTAAAGATTATTTACAAGATTATTACTGCCAAGAAAATTTTGCAACGTTTTAAATAAAAAGCGACTTATTTATTTTTAATGACTGCAACCAGCGAAAACGTACCTTTAAGAAATTTGACTCATTGGTTTGGGTTTTCAACTGAACGGGTTTTTTCTTAATTAACTTTCCTTCTAAAGCGCATTTGAAATGTTCGAAAATGAAAACCTACCTTGTTATATGTTGTCGTGGCTTCTTCTTCTGAATGGTTTCCTAGTACACGAGGATACCTTGAAGAAGAGATAGTTGACGTAGCTGTATTCAGGCTGTATTCAGGGGTAGTGTAAATTGACATCGGCTCGTCATTAGGAGCAATCTTGTTACCAACAATAAATTGTCCAGAAGTGACAGTTGACGAGCGGCCCCTTTTAATCATCATCGACTTTGACCCCCGAAGTACACCAGCCGACTTCCGTTTGTTTCGTTCGCTCAATAACGTTTTTCCTTCGCCCGGAGGAACGGAGGCGTGCTGGGCTTCGACGCCCGATTTAGGGGTTTCATCGCCTTTGTTTCCAGTTGGGTTAGGGGGACGCGTTTGCTTAATTAAATTCATGCCCGAATTATTGTCTCGTGTACGATTCGCAGTTTTATTCGCAGGCAATTTATTATTTTTCGAAGCGCTTACAGGCCACATTTTTTTTATTCCCGTCGATTCCGTAGTTATGCGGAAATTTGTTTCCCGCGTGAATAAAAAATTTAGTGCACTGGGGTTTATAAAATTCGAATCGTTTCCGATCACGTTTATTTCATCGTTAACACGTATGGTATCGTAAAGTTTAGATCCGCTCGCAAACTTGGAGTTAGCACGTTGATTGTGTTGATTTGGATGGAGAGTTAACGTCGGAGTTTGATTTGCTTTGATTAATATTTTACTTTTTATGCTCTTGTTGTCAAGATGATATTCAGAACTATTACCGAGTAATTCAGGAGGCGGAAAATCCAATTGCTTTTCGTGAAATGCAATCTGATTTTCCATGAAATTGCTCGAGTTGTCGCTAATATTTTGAGAATCTTTTGTGAAAATATACTCGGAAAATTCTCCAGCAGCCGACGAGTTCAGAAACAAGTCCGAGTTGACAGTTTCATTTAAGCACAGCGTTTCACTTTTTCCGATCTCAGACGTATTTCCCGCCGAGTTTCTTCTCTTCCTCGCTCTCTTAAGTTTGAAATTATTTTCTGCTTCATTCATCCAAGCGTTTGCAAAATTCTTTAATCTCCGGGGATTAGGTCTTATAAATCGATCAACATCCCTTTCACTTGATGTTAATACAGAATCATCCCTCGGCAAAGCGATCCCTTCTGCATTTGCATTCCACGTTCCATTACACGTCATATTCGCTGACTCATCTAGCTCGTTAATTCGAATCATGTTGTTTACGTTACCGTCTAATGTATTATTGTTCATATCGACAGCTGAAGCAAATTCAGTCTGCTGCTTTGCGGACGCGATGAGATTTGTTGGGGTAATTTGGTTCGTTGTATAATTTACTTCGACGTGAATACCTAATGCATTCACATGGTCGCGTTGGTTTGATAACAATACGAAATAGGTTAGCGTGGCTAATACAGATGAGATCCACTTCATCGTGCTCAATTAGTTAGGACTCCTTTTCAGTTCACCAGGAACATTAAAACCTGAAACAAAGTATTTCATTTAATAATAGATAACGATATCTTCATTTCAATTTTTATTTATTCAAATACAACAAAATCTCAGTGAAATAATAAATAGATGGAGCAATTTTAAAAACCAATATTTAATCAAATTAATTGGTAATATTCTAAAAATGTCTTAAACGCAGAATTAATAAAAGCAAAAAGAGAATTTTGAATGAAGTTCGTCGAAAATGAAGCCTCAAGTTACTATAAAATTTTTGTTTAGTTTAGAAATGGCGGGGTTGGTGGATTCGATTTAAAGTGTGTAAAAAAGTGTAAAAAATTGAATCTTATCCAAAAAAATATCAAGTAATTAACCCTTAACTGTGCTGGTGGGGTCCGCCCGGACTTAGAGCGACATCTTTTATTCTGTAACTTTTGCAGTCGGTGTTGGATGTCGCTGTGGTTTATTGTAATCTTTTGTTATGTTATTTTCCAACATCGTGTACAACGATAGGTTTTGACGTTGATTTATTCGTTAATTATTAGCATTTAAGCCCGCAAAGACCCCACCAGCAAGTAAGTGACCCTAATTTTATTTAATTTTTTGTTAACATTTTTGATTATAATTTAGTATGGCGACTAGTCGTAGTCTAAATAGACCTTTGACAAACGCGGAGCTGGAAACCATTATAAATGATCCCTCATTTTTTTCTGATGAGGAAAGTGAAGCAGGCGATAACGAGTTTGAAGCAAGCGACCATAACTCCGATTCGGAGGCTTCTTCTGACGGCATGGAAGAAAGTTCAGACATAGAACTTGATAGTGACGAAGAATTAGACATAAATCAGTATTGGTTTGCTAAAAACAAACAATATAACTGGGCCAAAAATTGCAAACGTGGAACTCGTACTCGACGTCATATTGTAATTCATTTACCAGGCCCAAAAGGGAGAGCAAACGATGTAGACAATGATCTTGTTGCTACTTGGAGTTTGTATATTACAGATGAAATTTTGAACATTATCCTAGTGCATACAAATATGAAAATTCAAGAGAGACGCGAAAATTTTCGAGAACCTCGTCCATCACATACAAAACCATTAGATTTGAGTGAACTTAGAGCTTTTATAAGCTTACTTTACTTATCTGGAGCAATGAAATCGGGAGCAGTGGATGTTTCAGGCTTGTTTGCTAAAGATGGAACAGGCCGCGATATTTTCCGCGCTACAATGAATGTAAGTCGCTTTCTGTTTATATATTCTTGTTTGCGATTTGATGACTTACAAACCAGACAAATAAGAAAAGAAACAGATAAACTGGCAGCAATCAGAGAAGTCTGGGAGTTATTTATTATGAACTGCCAATCTTTATATGTACCAAGCGAGAACGTAACTATTGACGAAATGTTGGTTCCATTCCGAGGAAGATGCAGATTTAGGATGTATATGCCAAAGAAACCTGCCAAATATGGCATAAAAATTATGTGCATGTGCGATGCTCGCACATATTATTTTATGTAAACTATTTGTTAACACCGGTAAAGAAGATCGAGAGTGTACTAATGTATCTGTACCAACAAGCGACGTTCTTAGACTTGTAACTACGATTGAAAAAACAAACCGTAATGTCACTGCCGACAATTGGTTTTGCTTTGTAGAGTTGTGTAAAAAACTACAGGAAAAAGGACTCACTATCTTAGGAACATTAAAAATGAACAAACCGCAGATACCTACTGCCTTCAAACCTGACAGGCAACAGCAGGTGGGATCTACAATATTCGGACATGCAGACAACATGACAATTTGTAGCTATGTTCCGAAAAAAAAAACCGTGCTGTGGCTCTAATATCGATAATGCATCATGATCAAACAATCAGTGCAGTAAATGGAAAACCAGACATGATAAATGACTATAATATGACCAAATCCGGCGTTGATACACTTGCTCAATTATGTGCGAACTATTCGGTAGCCAGACGCACACAACGTTAGCCAATGGTTATTTTTTCTTCTATATTAAACATGGCTGCTGTCAACTATATGACAATTATGAAGACGCAGCCAGAAGAATATCAGGTTAAAAGAAGATCCTACATAATTCAATTAGGAGAACACCTCATACGCGAACACATGGAGCGCCGAGATTGGCGCCTTTTACCAAGAGATTTACAAACTATTATTGCTACACAGTTGGGTAGGGAACTTCATACAGCCCTAATGCAGAAACGGTGCGAAAACCTAGATGTGTTTTTGCTGTAGGCTCAGAGACCGAAAAGTAAAAACCGTGTGTAAAAAATGCAGGAATCATATCTGTCCCGACCACACGAATATGTTATGCAATAATTGCGCATAATATTGTTAATGTAATAGAGAAACAATTGAAATTTAATGTTCTGTTCAAAATTATAATCTATTTTTAATAAAAATATTTTTTTTTAATTCTTTGTTTTGGGATTCACGCGAACCCCACTAGCGTGTTTGAGTGAGTTAGTTTCACTAGCACAGTTAAGGGTTAAGCTATGTTACTGTGATGTTCGTTCCATAAACAGATTTGGAAGCTGAACCTACAAAAAAAAATTATAGTGACTGGAGGCTTCTCTTTCGACGAATTAAAAAAAAAATTAATTAGTCACTAATCTCACGAATAATCCTTTGACTTCAAAAAGAGAATGTTAGATTCTGAATCTCTAGGTTAAAATCTTTTCAACGGGAGCTTCCCGAAGAGGAAATTAAATGAATCAAGGTTGGAATATCTCGTTTACGCATATTCATAATCAAAGGCCAAATAGATCATGATTAGTTCGAGACTCAATTAATGAGTTCTACGTTACTCGAGTAAGGTTTAGGAATGCATTATCGTCATTGCTTCACATACCGTGCAAATAAATGGAAATTGCTACACATGTAAGTTATATTAGCAACTTAATTTCAACTCTAATCTCAATTGAATGATTTTGAAAGTATTTTGGTAAATGTCAAAGTCTTTCTATCATAAAGTTAACACATACAACTCCATGTTGATAGCTTCATAAGGGTGGAGTAGAATTAGTTGCATATACTTGACTGTGCTATGATTTGCACTTGTTACAAATGTTAGTAATCAAACTATTCTGAATAAAAATCGTGTAAACTCATAAAATTCAACATTCAGCTGCATTTGTATGACGAAAATGATGTACATACGCAAGACTTGAGTAGGTATACACTAAAAAGTCAAATGAATTAGATAAAGCATCAATTCGTGATATAGGCACATTTAGAATAAAACTAAATTAAGTAAAACGGTTCCTGAATGGTGGTTAATATCTCGAAAGCATCATAACTGTAGAAAACTTGATACATTGCATTCAGATGTACGAGAATTACGATGACGATTGATAAACTTCTGTATTAAACATCTGCTGTCTCTGTTAGTAAGCACCAAACCACAGATTTATTAGGTAAAAAAACACAAAACTTGAAACCCAATTATTTATGCTTGAAGCATAAAATTCAAAAGTAAAGCGAAAATTACCAATACATTGAGAAAAATATACGAACACTTTATTTGGATTTGAGTCAAAAATTTTATCAGAACCTTCGTTCGGGACAATGACATGCCAAGACAATAACAACAGCGCAAGCTTATACCCACATTTTGAAGTTGCGCTTTATTGGTTTTATTATCATATTCTGCTCCTTTATACCGAACCAATAGACTTCTCAATTGAGTGGTGGCAACGCAATACATGAAAAAGAAGATTAAACCTTTTGTCCACGTATTCCAGCATCGGATTGATTTTATACAATTTTCCCAATCGCTTATTTCCCTTTTCCTTTTGAAGGGAATGAAAATATAGTAAGGTCTATGGTGCGGTTGTTTTGATTTTCGTAAAGATTGGATTGTTTAATTCAGTGAATCTCAAAACGGTCAAGGTCGCGTCTTTGCGCGATTAATCTCTGACCTAAAATTTATTGTTATGCTGTAAGATTATTTTATCACAAGTCTAAGAGCGGCTCTAAATCAATGAATATAAAGAATTTGAATAATATTTGAAAAGGAGTTCATGTTACATAAAAGATTTATTTTATATCTAACTAAGAATGTGACACAATATGCTGGACATCAAAATTTTTGTAACATTTTCAACTTAGGATTAAATTTAATTCATGATTAAATCTTTTAAGCAACCCAGCCCATTTCAATTAAACTGAGGATTTGACTTACAGTTCGAATAGAATATTATCAGAATTTATTATCGTTTCATTATTAATTTGATTTCTATATTTTACAACTAACTACATACTCTGTATTATTATAAATTGGTTTGATTTTGCGATATTTAAGAATGAATATAATATTAAAATATTTCAATATTCAATTTAGAAATAAGATATCGATGAGGTGGATTGATTTGAATGTACCTAAGCACCTTACATATTAACACAGATATACAAGGTGAGTTTTTTTTTATCTTGATACTACGCAATATCTCGAAAACTACGTATCGGATCAAAAAATGTTGTGAATACAATTTGTTCGACCCGAAAGGGCCTAACTAATTATATCAATTGCGACCTCCCACCCCCAACTCCCAGTGGGTGGTGCTGGGGGCAACTTTCAAATCGCAAATAGAAACCACCATTTTTAATTGCAGATTCGAATTCTACGCCAAATACTACGTTAAGGTTTGTCTAAATCTTTGTTTTGGATTCCTGGCCAACGGGTTTAAATTTTTGCAAAACCTATCTTTAGCCTCACCCAGGAACAACGACGTTCTGCTCCCATAGGGTACTTGTTTTAGGTGAATTTCCTCGCCACTCACCATCGGGGTGTTTATTTGTAATATTATTTTAGTAAGTACACAACGTCGACGTCGTTGTTCCTGGATAAGGCTAAAGATAGGTTTTGCAAAAATTCAACGCCATCGGCCAGGAATCCAAAACAAAGTTTCGGACAAACCTTGCGTAATTTGAGGCGTAAAATCCGAATCTGCAACAAAAAAATGGTGGTTCCTATTTGCGATTTGAAAATTGCCCGAGCTCCACCCATGGGGTGTGGGGGGTC
Source organism: Prosopocoilus inquinatus (assembly GCA_036172665.1). Classification (NCBI taxonomy): domain Eukaryota; kingdom Metazoa; phylum Arthropoda; class Insecta; order Coleoptera; family Lucanidae; genus Prosopocoilus; species Prosopocoilus inquinatus. Next base: position 54,274,445 of record CM069870.1, read on the forward strand.
GCGATTGGTACGTTAGATAGACCCCTTCGGATCAAATAAATTATATTCACAAAGTTTTTTGAACCATTGCATAGTTTTTAAGATATTGCGTTAGTTCAAGATAAAAAAAACTCACCTGTATTAATCCAGACAGATCCTACATTTCCCTATTAATTCCCTGGCAAAATTCCGAAAAGCAGCTCAATTCTAACCTATTACATTCGAATTCATTCATAACATTTGTGAGTGCTGAGCGGTTGTTTTTAGTCTAAACTCACACCAAAATCGAACTCGTATGGTAAATAAACATACAAAACCAAAATGCATTTTGGAAATGCAGTAATCGTTTCTGCGTTTATTTACCACAAAATGATGTAAATAGCCGGAAATAATTCGTATTTAACGTGTAACGTACAGATCTCAATAATTACAGTTTCTATTTAATTGCATTGGAAATTAAATAGCGAGTGCATTTCGACATGTCAAATGTGATACACGGACGCAATTGCGTAAATTGATAGAATGATAAATCCAGCCTTGTTCGCCTGAAGCAACGATACATCACGTCTCTATTATCAAAGATAAGCTTCCTGTCTAATAATTCACTCTATGTCAGTGGTGTAATGTAATCAGTGGCAGTTCTTTCCGATGTTTGTTAAAGTTGGCTAGATTTTATTATTCCGAAAGATAATGTAGAATTTCTAGATTTAGATTCATATAATTGTACGATATCAGCTTAAACGATTTGGTTACGTAAATGAAATTGATCCATCTCAATCTAAACGGAGCTCATATCTTTATTCGCCTGGAATTTCCATTCGTTTCCTTTAGAAATGAGTTGCGGGACCCGTTCAAATTAAGATAAGTATGTTGAGTCATCACATTTTAAATCCATTATTTATCAACATTCTCAAAAATTATATTATTACAGTAAATAATTTTTATAGTTTTCACGGCAACCATTAAGTTGCTGAAACGCAAATTGTCATGAGTGAGCTTATCTTAATTTAAACAGGCTCTGTACAGTAATCATTAATCAATACGCACTCAGAAAATATTTATAATAATCACTTCGTATTCAATAAAAACTTAAAGGACGGTCTATAAATATGTGTTTTCTAGCTATTTCAAGGACCTTAAATTATTTTTTCCGCCAGAGGATAAGATTGAAACGTGTTTTATTCCTTGAGGACTGTTGTTCACTTTACTCAAGAAGCAAACAAAACTTGCAGACAATAGGTCACGCCCTGTTACACCGAAATAATCATCTCTAAAATAAGAGCTATAGCAACACGGAGAACTTTTTTTTTTTCAAAAGGCAGAAGAAAATTGTAGACGTTCGTTGCGACGTCCTGAAAACTAAACATACACTGTTAGCTCAGAGAGATATTTTTCAGCGTTGTGCACTTTTGTTTACGGAGCGCCTAGTAACTTCCATCTCGTTAAAAAGTTTACAAAGTTACCCATCAAATGTAAACATGCTTTGTGAGTACTTCAAACGGTTGCACGTAATGAAATTGAAATTAATTTCAAGTCAAATGCGAAAGGTAATTCAGTTATTATTACACAGCGGAAAATTATTTTAAAGGTTACCGGTTATAAATGTAATATATTCGACTTGGTCAGCGGCACGTCTTAAACGTTAAGTGACGTACAGACTTGTAACTGAGCAAAGTAACGAACCGCGCAAGGAACCGAGCAGCGAACCGCGCCGCAGATGTCGCGAACTGCTTAAAGACGTTCGCGGCAATATCCGCGGTTGGCTCGTTGCCCGGTTCGTAACTTCGCTCGGTTACAAGTCTGTGCGTCGCTTTAGTCTTTAGCAAACGAATAAAAAGCTTGAAGAACCGTATCTACGCTTCTCACTTCGCGCCCCTATTCGATAATCTAAGAAAATATTAATTTTCTGCTCATTAGTTCTCATTAGTAGCTCATTAAATGTGTAAAGTAATTTGTTATATTTTAGTGGAATTAACATCATTTAATAACAAAATCAAATACCGAAAAAACTGAGTGACTTCCTAACAATACTTTCAACAAACACCACGGATAAAAAAAACACAGCATTGATCCAATGCAGTGTGTACTACACCCCTTGAGGGGTGCTTTTACTTTATCACTAGTGATCGGAATCGTATATTTCGCCAAGTAATTTGCACACTCTACCTATGTACGTGGGCTGCTGGAAAAGTTTCTGGAAACGGTATGAAAAACCGCATATGAAATTTGGTAAACGGAATCATTGTTTTTCGAAGTATTCGCCTTTGACGTCAATACACTTTTGCATACGCTCGAACCAATTTCTAAACCACGTTTTCCACTCTAGAGATGGTACCTCAGAAACCAGTGTCCGGAATGTTTCAACCGCTGCTTCAGCCGACGAAAATCACTCACCACGCATTTTATTTTTGATATTTGGGAACAAAAAGAAATCATTAGATGATAAATCAGGTGAATATGAACAATGAGTCATTAATTCAACATTTTTGTTGGACAAAAATCAACTGTTTGACGGGCTAAGTGAGAGCTGGCGTTGTCATGATGGAGAATAATTCGTCGATTTCGATTGTTTCTTCTTATTTGATCGATGACTTCCGGCTAACAAATTGTAGTATACCAATCAGCATTCCGGTTTTTCGATCCTCTAAAGCCACGGTTGCTACATGTCCAGTTAAACCAAAGAATCAAGCAATCATTTGCTTCGCAGCACTGCGTGAACGGACAAGTTTTGTTGGTTTTGGTTCATTTTGAAATACCCAAACGGTAGATTGTTGTTTACTTTCTGGCTCGTACGAATAGATCCACGTTTCGTCACCAGTAACGATGTTATAAACTAAATTTGAACGACCTCCATTGAATTTCTTAAGCATTTCTTCGCACCATTTGACACGACCCTGCTTTTGCGCTTCTGTTAAATTGTGTGGGATCCAACGACCGCAAAGCTTTCGTACGTTCAAATGATCATTCAAAATATGGTTATTGCATTCATGTCAATGCGTAAGGATCCTTGAATCTCACGGTATGTCACATGTCGATCTCGCTCAAGCATTTCACGCACAGCATCTACATTAGTGGCAACAACAGATGTTGATGGACGACCTTCACGAAATTCGTCACTGAGAGAGAGGTACGTCCACGCTGGAATTCAGCAATTATAAACACTGCTCTTTGATGGTGCTTCATCTCCGAAAGCCAAATGAAGCCGATCAAGGCACTCTTTCGGCGTTAGACCACATTTGAAATCGTAAAAAATCATGGCACGAAAATTTTCACGCGAGATTTCCGTGTTTACACAAAATTACTTTTTCTCAAATGCTGTACAAACAAAACTAAATCACTTGGATAGGAACTGTCAATAGAATTATAGGCGAAAAACGTCAAAGTTTTCAAATATGACAGTTGATAAACGCTAACAATTCCCTACCTACTAGATTCCAGAAAATTTTCCAGCAGCCCACGTATTGACATGAAGGACTAGGAATTTTAAACCAGTTCGGAAGTCACATTAGAGTTGCGCTATAAGAACGAATTAAATAACTTTGTCTCTTCTTCATAAATAAATTCCTCATTCTTTTATTGATGCTCTCAAATTACGTAATTCCGATCTCTATTTATCATTAACTGAATTCTTAAAAGCGCAGCTTTAGAGGACAATGGCTAGTAAGATTCTAAAAAATAATTCAAACAAGAAAGAACGATTTTATGAGAGTATGAAGATTAACTTTTTGGCGTTACGTGACTCACAAGTTTGAAACCTGGATCTGATGTGCGCAGAGGGCTGTCTGTCATCGTTGTCTTCGACCTACGTAGAGAGCGAACTCATATTCGAACAACTACAGATGATCTGTAGTACAGCAAATGAGTGAATTGAATTGTTAAATTATCGTTTACGTATTAATAGTACGAGAAATTATTTAAAACAAAGCTACTAGTATTTAATATGAATACAACTTAAATTAATTCTACGGTTTCATTTAAAAAAATTAAAATCAAATCTAATTGCGCTTAGTTTAATTAAAGGTTAAAGAACTTCTTACCGTTCCCAACATGATTTTGCAAAAGTTGTTGGCAATGCTGAAAAGACAATTGAAATTTTGACTTAAGTCATCTGACTGTCAGATAATTGGAATGAAATTAATTATAGCATTACATTACAGACAAAATGTTGTCAACTAAAATAAAAAATAATAGCTTACTCCACTCAATAATTTTAAAAATAACTCGGTACATTGGGAATACTGGTCTCGAATTGTCATTCATAGTTGAAAAATAGAGAGAAATAAACAAGTTAATTGACTTTGATATTTTTATACCCTTTCTTCTTTAAAATATATTCTTCCATTTTGATTCTACCTTTTACCAAACTTTCATGAAACAATCGGTATGATCAGCTTATCTATTATTTCTTACTCTATTAATAACTCGCCGATACTACAGAACCCAATAAAAATTAATAGTAATAAATAATTATTTGAGAAAAAAAGCTGGTCAGAAAAACTTAGTCGATTACTCTTGTTAAACATGATAAAATGTATTGGAGACTGTGGTTTGTAGTACAAAGAAAATGGATTTAACCTCCTAACCACAAAAAGTTTGTTTAAAATCTAAATACGTATTTAGTTTTTAAACAAACATTTTGTGGTTAGGAGGTTAAATCCGTTTTCTTTATTCTTGTTAAATATGAATAATTAAAGAGTAATGTTGTTATATTTTGTTAAGAAAAAATAATTCTTAAACAATAGTTTTGCAAAGTCAAAAGCTAGACAAAAAGTTTTTACTACACCTGTAATTTCCGTGGTCTTTAAGATTTATTACAAAAATTGAATTTTTCTGTAATAGATGGGAAAGTTATTTTACTTATTTTAATTATTGGGGTTATTACCAAAATTTATGATTTGTATTTAGGGTTCTAAACAAATCTCAGTGCGATATACACCCCTTAAAAGTGGTTACCTCTAAAATCGGCCATTTTTCAAATTCTATGAAATTATTGGTAAAAATGACCTATAAATGCATTTATCAGAAACGATTACAGTCATTTTCAGAAAATTTTTCTTGGAAAACTTATCCCTCATTACCGGCTATAAATTTTCGATTGCTGGGTATTTACCTGCAAACACCAACAGTCATTAAGTATTTATAATAGCTGCAAAGCTAGAAATAACAGTATTCCTCGATCTGGATCTTTAGTAAAAGAACAAGTCTTGGAAGCAGCCAAAAATTTACAGATTATGGTGGCTTGAGAAATTTTCTCAAAAGAACAATGTAAGTTTTAAAACAATTTGTGGAGAGTCAGCTGATGTTTGCGTGGAGGACGTTGAAACTCGGACGGTACAACTTCAACTATTTTACTTCAACTTTCTTACCTTCCAATGTCGAACAAAAGATTCGCTTTGAAAAGCTATAAATGTAATGGTAAAAGAAAAGTCCAAAACAAATACTGGTAATTTTATTTTGCGCAAATATGAAAGGTGACAAGGAAAATCCGTTAATCATTAGGAAAAGCAAAAACCCTCGTTGTTTTAAAGAATCTCCTGTCAACAAACCTCCGTTGGGATAGGCAGCTAATAAAAAAGCTTAAATGACAGCAAAGATTATGACTTCGTGACTAAAAAAAATTAGATAACAAAATAAGAAAGTCTTATTATTTCTAATAACACGACGTCTCATTCCAGTACAGTACTTGAAAATGTGAAGATTGCCTTTCTAGCACCAAATACCAAATTCCATTGTCAGCTACTGGATTAAGGAATTATTAATAAACTCTACATGTGATACAGAAATTTTTTATAGAGAGGCTTGTAACAACGCACAACGAAAGTTCTTTGAAAGATGCAGAAAGGACATTAAGTTAACCAGTGCTTTAGTTTGAGTATCAACAGTCTGGAAAAACGTTCCGCCAGCTAGAATTTCTAAATGTTTTGCGAAAGCGGGATTTTTGGAAAAGGTCCAACAACAAGAAGATTTCTGATGAAGTAAACGAAATTCCACTAGCCGAGCTATTTCCTACACAAGATATAAGCCCGGAAAATTATGAATCTTTTGATTTCAATGTTTTGACAGAAAGTCCCTATTTAGGAATTCAGAAAGAAATTAGTGAATTAACTAACAACAAAGACTGTGATTTGGATAGTGAAAGTAAAGTTGAAGAAGCTGAACTTTGTAGATCAAATATTAAAAATGTGGGTGAAGCGAGTGGAAAACTAAAAGATGTACATCAGTGCATTCCAGTGAATTAGCTACAGAAGCTGTTCAAATTTTAGTAAAATGTAAATCTCGAGTTTTACAAACAAAAGTTAGAAATTTAAGGTAAAGCTCAATCAAAAAATATTTACAAAAAATGCAATTACATTTGTAATGCTGTGGCTAATTAAGTATTTTCTGTAATATGTACTATGCCCGCCAAAAAATCTGGGACAAGTCTTTACAAGCAATTTTAACTTATTTTATTAGTTTGAATGCCACTTTAAACTTGTTTCTATGGTAACGTAAGAAGCACAGAAATAAGTAAACGAGTGAATACATCATAGCAACAATAATTAACTCATCATATTTACATTAGGACATATCACCTGTCCGAGACTTTTTTGGCGGGCATAGTATGTACCTCATATGTATGCAAAGTTTTTAATGTACCATGAAGGGCGACATAAAAAATGAGGTCACTTATAATGCATGTACACTCATGGACTTTAAAGACGCCCAGGTCTTTACAACCCCTGTCCACTACTTTACCGGTCGACTATATTAATCCGACCGACCTAAAATTATTTAGGACGGGTACTCTTGCAGCCTTTCCAATAATTACTTTCACATAATATGTTCAAAAATTGCGTAAATTCACGTAAACTGTTTAAGTCAAGTAATATCAATCGAAGAATGTAACTTCTAAATGGTCTAAGTGCTAATTTGATTTAAGCGAAATACAGTCTGAAACCTGTTTAATAGCAAAAGTAACGAAATCAAATCATATATAAAGGCACAAGCAAATTACACCTTAATATTGCAGTTCCAAAAACTAAAAACAAAATTTGGAGCAGTTTTGAAAAAAAAAAAAAAAATTGGCACTTAGACCAGTAAGAAGTTATTCAATTACTGTAAATGTAAAAGGGGTAATAGTTACGTAGAATAAAATAATTTAAAGTAAATTCTCTTAAAAACAGGTTTTCATTTCTTAACTTCAATTTTAAAATTTTCATAAAACAAAGGTATTGTGAATGAAAACGTGGTAAGGTATCAAATTCATAATACCGCCAATTCCTAGCTGACATGATTGACATTTTGTTAAAGTAAAAAGATAAATATCCTAACTTTTTCAGTTATTAATGGGAATTTATTATTTTCGTAATATTTATTACGTTTTAGGGCAAGCAGAAAAATGAAAAATAAAACTTTTTTCTTATAGTAAACCCGATCTGCGGACACGGCGTGTAAAGCAGTATTAGCATGAATGCAAACAAACACGTGTAGATAATTATTGGAAAGGCTGCAAGAGTACCCGTCGTAAATAATTTTAGGTCGGCCGGATTAATATAGTCGACCGGAAAAGTAGCGGACAGGGGTTGTAAAGACCTGGGCGTCTTTAAAGTCCGTGGGTGTACATACAGCCGGGGACAAAATTGTGGGTATGGAAGAGAGTTCTATCGTGTTTGAAAAAGGTATATACCCAGAATTAAAATATAATCAAAAATAATTAACTGAACAGTTTATTGACAACTAAATATAATATTCCACCAAAAAAAGTGAAAAGATAAACGAAAAAACAAGTACCTTATAATAATAACTTAATAATTTCTGACATAAGAGGTGGAGAAATTTTTAAATTTGTGTTACATAAATTTCACCAGAATTAATGTTTAGTATGACCTCCCTTGGCTGCAATGACTGCTGTAAGTCGCCGTGGTATGCTGTCAATTAAATTTGTTATTATTTCTACTGGAATTTCTTCCCAAGCAGCGATCAGTTTGTTAAAGTAAGATGTGGCATTTGTTACTCCTTCTCGTGAAATGTTGCCGTCTAAATAAGCCCACAAGTGTTCAATTGGGTTTAGATCCGGACTTTGAGGCGGCCACTGAAGGACTTCAATGTCATTTTCTTGGAAATAATTCTTAACAACTCGTGAAGTATGCTTGGGATCGTTATCCTGTTGAAAAATAAAGTCGTCAAGGTTCATCTTTTCGAGCGAAGGAGACAAATTTTCTTCCAAAATTTGTACGTATGATATTCCTGTCATCGTACCTTCTATTCTAGCTAAATTGCCTACACCGCTTTTACTAAAACAACCCCATACAAATACATTGCCGCCTCCATGTTTAACTCCAGCTTCAACCATTTTAGAACTTAAGGCTTTTCCTGCTCGCCTCCATACTCTACCTCTTCGTTTTGACCCAAAAATTTCAAATTTACTTTCATCCGACCACACCACTTTTTCCCAATGGGCTGGGGGTTTATTTACATGTTGTTTTGCTAATGCTAATCGTTTTTTCTTATTTCTTTGTTGTTTCTGTTGTCGATTTATGAATGCTGCAGGTATAAAGGGATAAACGTTTGCGGGAAATAACCAGCAATATAAATGTCGTACCCACAATTTCGTCCCAGACTGTATATGTAAAAGGGTATTTCAGAAAACTGTTGCTGGAATAACGAATTTAATTTCACGAACTAATTGTGTAACTGTGATTACATTGCTATGGGAATGGCTATAAACCGAATTAGAAGTATCATTTACACTAACGAAAAACGTTAAAGTTACTAATAAGGTTTGTCCTGATTTTTTATGTCGTCAGTGGTGCATAGTTGGTTTTAATTTTAATGTTAACTTACAGACTTATTTTAATAAAAGCGCACTGATACATATAAAAATTTTTTTATTTACATATTGTAAACTCTCTTAATAACGACCACCCCCATATAACGGTCGTATTTCAAGTACATTTTGGTGACCACTATTTAGAGTTTTTAGTTTCATTCAAATAATTTTCGAAGTAAAAGTAATAGTCGAATATAAAATTTTACTTCAGGCTTAAATTTTAATAAAAATAAGCCACATTGTCACACCGACGAGAACAGAAGACAGAAGTCATTAATTAATTATTGAAGAAAATAAAATAAATCTAAAATATAATGGAAAAAAGTTTGGAGTAACACTTGGAAATTCATGAATAAATACAATACGATTTACCAGCATCGTTTTCTCGGCGAATAAGTTTTATTCGGTCCCACTGAAGCTTCTGCGACATTTATTACAAAAGAACTTTACACCTCATCAGTTAGATTCTATCTAATGAAAGAGAAATTGTGGGGCTATAAAAGGAAAATGAATGGCGGCAAACTTTGGAGATTATTTCAAGAATCAATTAATTGCCTGCGAAAACCCGCTCGGTGATACTTGCCCGCCACATTGCTTGAAATATCGCTTGGAAAAGCTGCTTGCTCTTGAATTTATTGGACGTTCGATCTTCCATAAAAATGATGAGCTGCATCGTTTAGGTGTCTGGGTCAAGACAAGATATATTAATGTATTGTGTAAATGCAAGAATAATGTATATATTTTACACGTCAAAACAAAATAAAAATCTAGAAACTAATTCTCATGTTCCACAAATATAAATATTTCGTGGAAATGTTTATTAATGTTTATTAACTTGTGTGCAGTTTTAGTTTCCGCGGACTCAACTTTGCAGTTCTTTATTTCGCGGCAAATGAGCTCTGAACTCTCAGGTTTAATTAAATATTAATCCGTTGGCTACGTGAAAAGAAGAAGATAAATAGATGCAGCACAAATTTAGTTCTAGTGCAAATTGGAACGAATTTTCAACTTGGAATTGAATATTTTAGCGTCGGAAATAATTTCTGAGTTAACTAATTTAAAATTTAGAAATTTATTTCGAAATTGCAAACGTTATTCTATTCCATTTTTCAGTTTATATTTTCATCTACATGGATACCAAGAAATTTTACAAATAATTCCTGTTTCAAATGCCTGCCAACTAAGCAAAGATCAATTTTTAAATTTAAATTATAAGATGTTCGAAAAATTACAAAATTAGTTTTAATGGAATTAATAAATTTATTGATGTTGAACCACTGACTCATTACGAAGTAAATTGCCTGTTGGAGTTAAATCTTCCAATTTCTTGCCTGTAAGAAGTCCGGAAGTCGGGATACATAATAAAAATGTGATTAATAAAAAGAACAGTATCATTAATAAACAGTAAAAATAAGATCGGACCCAATACCGATCCCTTTAGGACACCTATATTTATGGGTAACAGGCAGGAATTAATGTCAGACATCTTACCATCTTTAAAAACTTACTCCTTACGTATTGATTGCGGTCGCTCAAGTAGGATACAAACCAATCGGATGCGATACCGCGAATATCATATAGTACCAGTTTTGTTTTCGTCTGTTTTTGTTTTCGTCAAGCGAAACTTTTTATAAAGAGTGACTTTCTTCCGAAAATTTGAAATAAGCAAGTTTATAGTATAGTTAAGTTCATCTAGGTACAAAATATTAATTTTAAGATACAACGTTCAAATTAGATATTTGAGCTTCTTTTGACATTACAAACATCTTTTTCCAGTAATATTTTTAATTTCCTTTCAAATAGAAGGTACTTTACTCTTAACCAAATTTCACGTTGTCTCGATTTCTAACCGCCCTGTATGATATTTCGAAATTTTGGCAGTTGCTGAGGACTCGCTAAAAGAAGCAAAAGTTTTTATGAAGAATGACTTTTCTTCCTCAAATTCGAAATAAGGAAGTTTGTGGGTATAGTTACGTCCATCCGAGGACACGCTGTGTAGCAAACGGTATACTAATTTTTTTTTCTTGACAATAACCAGCTTTAATGGTTCTGTGTTTCGGTTATCAAAATAAAAATAAAATACAGTCAAATTGAATAAAACAAAAATCAAAAACGATCGTCGAAAATAAATTGTGTTAAATTAACAAGTCAATAGACATAAAAACTGACACATTTTACCAAGACCAAAAATTTAATCTGTAGATTTTAAAGAAAACAGACGATCAGTTAATAATTAAACGAATAAAGTCAAATTCAGTGAAAGAGGAAACAAAAAAGGGCGATTAATTGACAAGATTAAAAATTTAAAATAAATTAATCTCAAATCGAGTGAATGGAAACGTTATAAAAAATACTCAAATTACAAAAAATAAAATCATACCAAGTATTTCCGACCCCCAAAAAGACATCTAGAGGCTCATCGACCTCAACCGACTCCTACAGGTTCATCGACTCCTTTCAAATCTTCATCGACTGCCAAGGGTGTACACGTGCTTTAATTCTTCTACGCTATACGAGTTACTAGTTTCTCTTTTGTTTAGTAGATTTTACCTATTTAGTTTATGAAATTTTAAATTATCAGTCTTTTAAAAAAAATTATTTACTTTCCAACTACACTTTAGTAGCCTTAAAGTTCTCGTTTCATTAATTTGTAAATTTGGTTTCAATTTTGAGTTTATCAAAATTTGTATTAAGATATCGTCGTAACGTTTGATTTGTTTCGTCCGAATTTCCTCGTTTTATCATTATAGTATTCTTTTACAATTATCACTTTTAGATTTTTGAAAAAGTATTTGCCGTTAAAGCGATTCTTGTATGTACTACGACACTCTACTTAAATGATAGTCCTGCATGCGAACCACACCTTACGAAACTGTCAAATGTTATCATCTAAGATGAGCGTCTTTGTGCAAGATTGGGTTCAATTTCTCCGATTAATATTTCGAACAACAAATTTTAAACTACAGAATTGGATTGGAGATAGAACGCGTCCTATTTTTTTCAGATAATTTTTGATTCAGTTTTACTCTTGATATAATTCACTATAAAATTTAAATTATTCAAACAATTAATCTAAATTTTGTAGCAGAAATAGAACATTTCTCTTATTAGCTAATTTCAGTAAATTTTGTCAACTTATTCACTCTCATTTACTTTCCGAATCAAACTGCTTGCTTTTACGTAAATTCAGAAAACAAGTAACTAAATAATAATATTGCAAGGCTCAGAATATTATTTGTTCAGTATCATCTCGTTTGCTTATGGAGCATATAGCCACTCTTAAATAATGCTCCTATTAAACTTAAAGCGTTTACCTCACAAAGTTTCTTCACAATTTCTTTCGAAACTAATAAAAGCAGAAGATTGCATCTAAATATCCCTCCAGTAAGAGGGAAGAGGTCGATACATCAAACCCCTGCGTGATCGGATGTCCCTTGAATCTTGAGCCAAGACGTCGAGGACCTAACCTTTTCGACACAGCAGACCCTTAAAGATTAATCAACGTGACTTCGTAATGGGTTTCACCTTCCTGTGACTAAAAAGGGGGTGCTCAACCTGAGAGATACGAAAGGGATAGCATAGTTTCATATTATCAAGCTCATCGGTATTTACAATCGAGATTTCTTTTTACCTCGGAAGCTGATGAGAAATCACGTGAGTTACAAGCATGAATTTTTTTGTTCATTTAATTTTCTGTTCAGTATGAGGATTACTTGAGAGAGCGACGACTATCAATTTCTAGTGTGCTACATGTATTTGTTCTAGTTTGGATTATTTGCCTGGTGATGGAATTTTAATTACCCAATTAGTCATTGGAAAGCTGAGTTAATTCTACACAATTTTGATTGTAGACTTATTATCGTAACACCATTAATAAGGGTGTAGGAAGCAGTTGAATTATTTACTTTAAAAAATATCATAACTTCTGTAAACTTTTTCAGAAATTAACGAATTTCGGCTCATTTGAAAGGAAATTTTGAGCTGATTTAAAGTTTCTATTCAGCGACTATGGCTAATTTGTTATAAAGTAGCTAGAGGGCGTTATTTGCGAAAGTAATAGTTTTTCAGTTTTTCAAAAAAATTTAAATGGAAAGTCGTGTCTCCCTTATTTTTTTTTGAAAATTGGGAAAAACCATTACTTTTACAAATAGGGCCTCCTAACGACTTTGGTTTGTTAGTTTATTTTGTTAGACTGACTTGGTAAGTTCTCTGTTTCTCTTTGGAATTTCAATTGGGGTTCTTTGTTCACTTGTAGGCAAGTTTTTCTTCGTCGCCTTTCTTTGACATGTTTTATTGAATCTTCTTGAATTACGAACACATATCAGACGATTTACCAGCCTAAGGCCGCTCAAGCTATTCGGTCTGAGGAAGGTTTAATTCCTACTTACTTAATTTCTTTTCGGTTTCTTATTAATCCTCCGAAGTGAATGGTTCTTCTGCAGTTGGTTTAAGAGATTGCGATTCTAAATTGGTATTACTCTGCACTGGTTCTTCACCGAGAATTTGTTGTCCTACATCTGTTTTTGAAGAAGTTCCTATGTTTCTTCTCCCATATCTGCTGTTGACGATAGATCCGAGGAAGTTCTCTTCGTCGCTTTTGTAGATCTGTTACCTCTTCCAGGTATCCATCGACGTAGGCCAGTTTGCAGTAAAACCCCGTCGTTCCTTTGTAGTGGTTTACGTTTCTTGGTGTAGCGATCAGCATATCGTCGGCTTCATATGAAAAGTGCCTAACTCCAAAATGACTTCTTTTATAGGAGACTTAAAAAACTGAGTTAAAACAAGAATGTTTATTCAGAGTAGAACTTATTAAGTATGATTTTAGTTACCTCAGTGAGTTCCAACTTACTCAAAACTCAAGGAATTCCATCCTCAGTAAACATTCTTGCTTTAAATCAGTTTTTATGTCTTCTGTACACATACATATATTATGGACTTGAGCAAAATTCTTTTTTACTATTTGAGGGACTTCTCTTAACTTTTTTATGAAAGTTTATCTTCTGTGATTACAGATAGATATCAATTACTTGGTGTAAAAATTACATTTTTGGAAATTTGGAAAAAAAATATACCTGTTGTAATAATAGGTTTTTTTTTTGTAGATTTTCTGTCACATTTTTAACAATGTACCGTTTTAGTGCACATTTAGCTGTTGGTAGTTTGGCTTTACTACAGCTCATTGAATAGTCTTTGATTTGGTTGACTTTAATACTCGATCTCTCGGCATATTTCGATAGTTTATTAATGCTGCACAAATATCTGAACCATCTTCAGTGCCTTTCTTCAGAAGTAATTTTGCGGTCTGTACGAACCTTTCGGTTTGTCCATTCGCTTGCGTGTATTCTGGAGAGAAGGTCTGATGTTTGAAATCCCATTCTTTCGAAAAGACTTTAAATTCTCTGTGAAGAACCAATGCAGAGTAATATCCATTTAGAATCGCAATATTTTAAACCACATGCAAAAGTTACCAGTCGTTTCGGAAGGATAATTAAGAAAGGTTGGATGGAATCATTTTAAATTGAAGATTAATAAATTAACATAACTTGTTCGATATATCATTTGAGCGTGCTCCGTTGTTGCAGCAACTATTTTGCAGAAGCCAACTCGTGGCATTCACCAGGAATAACCGTTGAGAATCGTATGTTACTGAAATTTGTTTCAATTCAAACTTCAAACAATTCAAATCACGATTGTGAAGTTGTTTAACTTCATTTTACTTTCGCTTAGTTATTTTCAATATCGTTTTATTTAATTTAATCCAATGTACGTCAATTTCATTCGTTTTAATCGTTACTTTTTGTTTATTTTGAGTAAATTGATAAATTTAAAGATAATTTTCACAATTTTTTAACTGTTTAAGATCACTGTGAGACAAAAGGAAATTTTCTTATGTTGTAACTTAAACTAAACTCAGTACACCAATACTTACGGCTAGTCAGTTGATTTTCTTTTGACGGAGGCCAAGGTCGTGGATAAAGTATGAAAAAGATAATATGGGCGCCACCAATTTTTCTTTTGTATGGATCTTGCGGCCAAATAAAAAAATTGGAAATACTTGGCTTGAAGACGGACCGGATTCGGTTCAAAGTTTTAAAGTAAAGAAAAAGGTAAAAGAACATGTAAAAAAAAATTTAATGACGTTCAGAAAATTTAGTAATCTGATACGGTTAAAAAAAAAATTGTTCAAAAATTAAATGAAATAGCTTAAATATTGACAGTTTTCTTTGAATAGTACTGTGGTAAAGCTTTACTCAGTTTACAGTAATATGTACAGCTCAAATCAATAGTAAATAAAAAAATAATAATTAAGCAATTACAAAAATATAAAAGAAAATTTAAATAATAAACAAAAGGGTTGCGTAATCACGTCGGGTATGCAGGGTGTAGTTATTGCCTTGGTTTTATCCCAGTTCCCGTCTCATTGACAAGAAGAATGGAGTAAACAGGTAAGAATAGCAAAAACGCTCACCAAATAAATCAGCCTTGCTTTTTGTTTCAGCCTGGACGGAGGTGAGTCCTTGACTTGTACTTTACAACCGAAATTAAGAAGCTTTTCTTTTATGCCCAGAAAAGTCAATGGTTCCTGAATGTTCCTCGGCTAGCTTAGACAAGATGGAGTCTCCACGCCGTCCAAAAAAAATTATTAGGGAATGTGCGTCTGCTTTGAAACTCCTAAAAATAGTAGGAGTTTCACACCGAAATTAACTTAGGAAATGTAAATTTTGTTAAACGAAAAGGTGTACCGCACACACACAAGGCGGTCGATACGAGAAAAAGAAGCTGGAAAACCTGCTTTAACTCGGCCGAAAACGCTGACCCCACTCCGCGGATCAAATCCTGAAAGTTTTTATCAAATTGAATTATCAAAACAAAGACGATGTAGGAATTGTCCTCTAAGTGTTAGGCGCTGAAGCGGCCAAGAAATAATAAAATGAAAAGTAGTAAAAATTAACCGTTACAATGTACGTACCAATTTATGTTTTTGAACTTTGACTTTAACGTTTTTGATATACTCGCTACTTCATTTTTTGCGTATTATTGAATTGTTATCTTGGGGACACCTCCACCTTTCTAAAACTGAATTTGGCTTGAACGGAATAGATATCTTTGGTATATTTATTTCAGTTAATGCCTGCCGGTAAATAATTTTAAATACACATCTATTGCGGAATTCTTTCTTTTTCATTTTGTCAACAACCCACTCCCCGAAATAAAGCTGCCGGTGGTATTAAGCAGTGTCCACCTGTGTCAACAACAATTCAATAACCTCAACGAGGTTGACTTGATCTTTGTTTTAACAATAGGTCGTAGCAAATTATCACCCAACGTTCTAGACGTAACAATTTTAACATATTTAATTTACACGAGTTTATATGGTTAATTGTTTCTTGATTTACAAAAAGGTAATACCTTCGTGTATCAGCAAACTATATGAATTTTGAGAAACTCTATTTTCCGAAATGAAGGAAGAAGAATGAGGCCAGTGCACACAGGAGAATACGTTCCCAAAGGCACAGATGAATTTGTCCTGTCCCTCGTTAATAATCATACTGGTCCGCGCTCACAACGATTTACATGTCACTCCGTATCTATAGGTTGTAGTTTATGAGTTGGAAAACGCTCCTGCTACATGTAACAGTCGACGTGCATTTTACATTCACGGACGATGTAGTTGCAAATTTTTCCAACGTAAACGTCGCATTGCATTTACGCTTTTCGTCTCAACTTACAATAAAATGTAGTGAATTGTATTCAGCAGTATCTTGCATTTGGATACACCAGTAAACAATTGTAACATAATAATAATAATGTTTATGGGTGATGGTCATTCCACAGAATTTTCACACGTCACAATACAAATTAAAATATAACATTAAAAGCGATGTCATACGTCATGAGACAAATTAAAATTAACAATAATAGTTATATGATGACAAATTCGATTGTCCAATAATATAAATTAAAACAAAATGTATATATAACATATGAAAAAACGATTAGTGGCGATAGGAAAGTCGGGAATATGGAGAATAGTTTAAATAACAAAATCACGTTCTAAAAACTCTTGAATGTTATAGAATGCTTTCTTCAGTAGGTAGTTTTTTGTCACCTTCTTTTATCACCTTCTTAAATTCTGATATTTCTAAATTTAGAATATGGGTGGGTAACACGTTGTTCAGTTTTATTACAAGATAATTGACGCCATCTCTAGCTCTTTGAATTCAATGGTAGTTAATTAATAATTCGTTCTTATTACGAGTATTGTAATTGTGGTAATCGTCATTACGTTTATAGTGAGATATATTACTTTACGTGCATTAAAAAAGTTTGAATTCAATAAATTTGGACTTGCAGCAATCTGTAAAGTTCAAGCCTGCCATTGTCCTTATACACCTCCTGTGTACACGAACGACCTGCGAAGTGTGGGAAGAGCCTCCCAACACAAAACCGCGTATGACATATGCGAGTAAAAACAAGCGTAATATGCTTTTATCAGAGTTGTGAAAAGTACAATGCTGATTAAATTTCTTATCATGAAAATACCTGTGTTAAGTTTCTTCCAAAGTCGACTGATATGCTCTGCCCGATTTAATTTAGAATCCAGGCAAACCCCGAAGTATTTAACGGGATCGGGATAGCTATCTAAAGGTTGAAATGTAAAGAGCAAATTTTGGGTTTTAGTGTCATTAAGCACCAAGGAATTGAAATTAAAGTATTCCACAACATTCTCGTGTGTCTCTTTTACTAAAGTGTGCAGATCTTGTATAGTATGACCTCTGCTTATGGTGCAGGTGTCATCAGCAAACAGAACTGTTTTGCTGTTATCTGTCACTCGCTGGGGTAAATCGTTCATAAAGATTAAAAATAAAAGTGGACCGAGTACGGATTCTTGGGGTACTCCCTCTGTAATTGACAATTTAGTTGAAGAAGAGTTATTATATGAAACGTATTGGGTGCGATCTGACAAATAGGACTTAAATAAATTTATACTACTGAAGTTAGTAATATGTAATTTATGAGCAAGAGCTCGTGAGACACACAATCGAATGCCTTGGTAAGGTCGTAAAATGAAGCTTGTGTATACAATTTGTTCTCGAAGCCTTCTTGTCAATTAAACTGCTGTAAGCTGCGGTAGTAGATCTATTTTTTCTGAATCCACATTTGGGCGTTTTTTAATAAATTGTGCTTTACCAAGTATGCATTTATTTGATCGTTTAATACTGTTTCAAATATTTTGCCAAATGTTGGGATGATTGATATTGGTCTGTAATTCGCAACATCTTCAATGCACCCTTTTCTGAATATAGGAACAACCCTGGCAACTTTAAGACAGTCATTGTGATAAAGTAGTCCGTTCCGATTGACAATATTTTTTATGTACGAAATTAATATCTGTTGTTTTGGAAGAAACAATATTACTACCGACATTACCAAAATATGTGTTAAAATCGTTTGCATTTAGGGAATTAGAAACTGGACATTTTATTACGGGATTGTTATTCTTAATTACATTCCATGAAGGTAGTTGTTTATTTTTGACTGATTAATATAATTTGATTTGGCAATCATTTTGTTGTTTAAAATAAGTTTTCTATAGTGTTTACGTTGTACTTTTAAATCATCTTTTGTAATGATATTTGGATCATATTGATGAAGTTACAACGTATTTCTACACTGCCTCGCTTCTTCGGTAAACCATTTTATTGCAATTGCAGTCTCATTATTTTTAACTAGTTTTGATTTGAGAGGAAAGGATTCTTTAAATGTCGAGACTAATGCTCCCAGAAACACGTAAAATTTTTCATTAATATGCATGCAAAGCAGTATTATCAACAAAACTGAAATTGATATTATTTACATAATTATAAAATTCAAACATGCCACTGCCCGTAATTGGACGGTATGTGATTCTCTTTTTAGTATTACATTGTTTCTTTGAATCGTATATGAACGAAATTGCTAAATGATCTGAAAGGCAAGGATCAATGACATCGACAGTACATGCACTAATGTTTAGATTAGTAAAAATGTTATCCAAACATGCCTCTTTCCTTGTATTTTGAAAACTGCTTCTGATTAAGCCAAACGATTCACATAAATGACACAAGGAAATTGCTTGTCTTGTTTGTAAATGGAAATGGACATTAAAGTCGCCTGTCAAAACAATACCTTTGTTTAGGGCTAATTTTTTAGCACTAACTCTAGTTTGTTTAGAAAATTATCAAAATTTGCGTTTGGAGATCTTTATATCGTCAAGATTTTAATATTATTATAGTTAACACCAGCAATTTCGATGTCAACCTCACACGAGTAATCAATCAATTCGATGACCTGCAAAACTAGGACACATTAATATAATTACCCATTTTGATAACCGATAATTCATGTTTTCCAAGCCAGTGTTCGTTAAAACAAATCGAACTGTTTATCTGCAAGAAAGCATTCCATTTTATGTGTTTTGTTCCGAAATCCTTGCATACTGTATTGGAGTATAGAAAAGCTTGAAGCATATATATGTTATTCTACTTTTACATTCCCCGTCAGTTAACTCCCCCACGCCACTAACATAGATACAATTCTTGATCAATGTCGCTTAAGTACCCGCAGCAATATTTGTTTCGATAAAATTTGAGTATTATCACAGTCAACATACCTTAAGTTATTATAATCCGTATATATGAGAACAATTTGTCTTTACCATTAGGCCTTAAATGTAAACCATGACTTGGTTTATCATTTAGGAGAGAGTTCACTTCAATGAAACTGTTACCACTTTTATCAAGATTGTTCAATTTTTGTAAACACATTTTTTGGGACCATAGATTCTTCTAATAGATCATTTCATCCACCAAATAGTATGATGAAATCATTTTTTGTAAAATTATTACATAAATCGTCGATGTATTCAAAATATCGTCAAAACAGCGTTTGGTTTGCAAATTGTAATTGAATCGAAATTATCATTCAGATATTTAGTTAAAAATTTATGAAAATTTCTAGTATGACCATCACCTATTATTAACACTTTGAATTTCACATTGGTTGTAGGGCTGTGATAGCGTCGGATTTTCTGACTTGTTACCTCATCCTTCCTCTGCTCTGACAGCATCGATTTTGCCATCCGCCATACCCTGACTGTCCGCCAAAATTTGAATTTCGTGGTTTACATCTTCTCGTAATTTCTTATCCATTTCTTGAAGATCCGTATTGTTATTTTGAAATTATGTTTTACTTTGCGATGCGTAATGATCGAAATGTCCATCTGTCGATTTTCTTTCTTGTCCTCGCTTCTCTTTACCATCTTTTACTTCCTGTTTCTTTTGTTTATTTGACCAGTTTGATAAGTTGGTTAAGTGCAGCTGTAAATTATGAACTTTTTTCAAGTTGATCCACTTTATTTATTAATTTAAATATTAATTTATTTCCTCTTTTCTTTTTCCTTCTAATAACTGCGTTATCAATAACAGTTTCCGTGGAATCAGTTAGCTCATCTGAATTATTTAAATTATTAGCACTGATGTACAAATTATTTTCCGCACTTACTTTATTTGGTGCATTTAAATTTACAAAACTTGAATTTAACGCATTTTTTAGTGTGTTAATTAATTCGTTTTTATTACCTCTGTCATGAATCTTTAGTTTTTGTAAGTGATCCTTTAAGTCTTATAGTTTTAAATTTGATATTCTCATAGAACACATATTTATTTAAATCCGATTGCGATTTTGTAATTTGAATAGGAAGTTCTGGCAGTCTGTAGGTCCACTAAGAATAACAACTTTTTACCGATGCCGACACCTTATCAGCGAATTTCTTTACACGACACGTTGCTGTTAACGGAATGGAATAACACTAATTTTCTTAGTCATACACTTGTTTTAGAAAGTTTTCCAGTAGGGCATTCAAATGCTTTAGAAATACAATTCGATTTAATATAAATTTGTAATTATTCGTGCACTTTTACCCCAGGTAAATTGATATAACACTGCTAGGCTAGATCAGAGCAATGCACTGATGCGGCCACCTTACTCAATATCGCCTAATATACCCGTTTTATGGTTCACTTAGATAATAATCCGTAAATAAACAATAATTTTTTTATGAAGAATTAATTATTCCGATTAAATTAATTTATTATACTTTAACTAACAGTGTTGGCCAAATTTTTTTTTTGTTTAAATATTATAGACAAACTTTTCTATTTGAGGACGAAGTTATAGTAAACACTCACCCGCAATTAGTTAGTCTCACATTCCCAATGATCTTTCTTTCTTTCTCGCTTCCGTGACCCTGACCATAATAGGCGCTGAGAGTAAACGTTTCAGCTTCCGGGCATTGCATTTCAATTCGATAAGGACCATGCAAATTGCAAGTAACCCTTTATTCAATAAAATGAAAATATTCCACTTACCGGGGCCTTTTTCCCGGCCCCACCCACTCCAGCGGCAAATATAGCTGTAGCTCCTTCAGAATGATATTGGACACTGGCGAAGCCATCCTCGAACGTTGATTTCTCATCTTCGCATTCATTAACCCCCATGCACCTGTGTATATGAAACCTACCTCGGGATGGATATTAGCATACCTTGCCTCCCGAGTATTAGTTCTCAGGATCAACTGAAGTCACAGACCTCGCGAGTGTCAAGCAACTCGCGAGGTCTGTGACTTCAGTTGAGTGGTGCTTGACCCACTCCGTACCGGTCTTGAAACATCATATCATGTCAGACCGTTCTGAATAGCTCAATGCCACCACCTGGTCAGGAATAAAACCAACCGAATTCCCATTCACAATGAACGCGCAACACAGCTAATAGTCTTGCCGATACCATGGTGTTGCTTATCACTGAAAGCCCACAATATCGTATGCTGGTGCAGGATACCATTTTCTGACCAACGCCCCCCATCGCATCCCTGACATTATTCTACTACCAGAATAACTCCGCATAACTACATGACACTCATGCCGTATTGCCAATAATGAGGATGTATCGCCCTATTTACTACTTCTGCCAGAAAATACTCCACCTAAGGACATATTTTGCAGGCATCCTCTAGTTCATGCACGGCAATACACCAAGCCACCGCATACAATACTTCTCTCATAAACCATCGCCTCCCCTAAGCTAATATGTCGCGGACAACCCTTATCAAATATCCACTACACACTTTAATCGCATTCGCGAGCTCGACTTATTGGTACGTTTTCCGTCGCGCTAACCCTCGGGAGGACTATCGTAATCTCTTTCGTTTCTTTCCTGCCTGGGCTAAACACGCCCCCGTATCATATTACCAAACTAATAACGTAAACATATATGCTCGTGCTTCGCAGATATCTCGAGAATGCATAAACTTTCTTAAATTCTAAACTTCTAAAATAAACAACTTCAACAATAGCATGTTTATGCATTTGATTGAAGTGTTCCTAGCGGCTTTGACACAATGGAAGTAGGGAAGTAATATTCGTACATCTACATTTTACTTTTTGCTTTTTAATATATTGCAAGTTGCTTGCCTTTGTTGCTCTTTCAGAAAAGTCCTTTGGCTATGCGAAGAAAAGGTCTTTAATCGGTGCAAGATAGATTTATATAACGGAGTTCCCTAAGATATCTGGTTACATATTGTTACGAATTTAAAGTTCGTTTTTAATTTATTTCAAAATAATACTCGATGAAACTAAGACTAATTTATTAACGACTTTAATATTAACACTAAATTATCTAAAGCAGATTAAAAAACAATTTATGCTACCAAAAGCCGAGCTAATTAAAACTCTATTTCGAACAAAACTTATTTTCCCCGCCCGAGTGTTTAAATATCCCCTGGTTTTCCATTTTGTTCGCTTTCGCGTAAACTCTCATGTCGTCCGTCTCGCCGCGATGATCCAGTAAATTCTGTCGCCTTCGTCAATTATTATCGATGAATCATTACAATATTTATGACTCGCATCTCCTTTTCAAATTGTGAAACGTAGAGTATTTGCTTGTAAAAATATTAACTAACTTAACTAATACACTGCGTGTTGTTCTATACAAATTTGACGAAAAGACATAGTATTACCACACCCTATTAAACAAGTGCTAATTTTCAATATTCCATACTTTGATGACAAGATATTTAAGATGAAAATAGTTCGGCACAGTTTTTAACGCAAAATCATGTGGGGTAAAATTTATCGAAGGTTATAATATATCCTATATTGTTATATTCGATTGCTGTGACCTGTTTATTAAATTCACCCTGGTTTCTCACAAGCAGGATCAACTGTAATTATTCTGTAAACACCCCATCTATTCCAGAACATTTACTAATATTTAGAAGGATTTGTTTACAGAAGGAGCCAAATACAAATTTTAAAACATTTTTTTTATATGACTGGAAAGGGCTAATCGAATGATTTTAGGCCCGGTCTTTTCATCTCTTATGACGTACACTTTTTGTAAGTAAAGTTCTTACCTGTTTGGTTGCCATAGCTCAGTAAAAGTCGGAGGCTGAGGTGAATTCGGAAGGATAATTCTTTGAACATTTTTTCTAAAGAAAAGTTGCGTACTGCGTCAAAGAAATAAACGGTAACTAACGAAACAAAATTGAGCGCCAAGTAATTTCTTTTAACTTTAATTACTAAAAAAGTCCGGTTAGTTAAATACGCAAATTTTGTTTAGATTAAGGTTTCTTAAATTGTCTCATAAATTAAAAATTCAGAATGCATATAACAAAAAATATAATTTGAAATAAAAATGGGTTGCATAAGATAACAAAAGATGAATTAGCACAGAATACCAATAAATGTCAATAACATATACAATGTAAACAAATAAAAGTAACGTGGTGTTTCTTAATATTACAAAAAATTACAATAAAAGGTACAATGTAGATCGATTTAGGAACGTGACCTAATATTCTTTAGTATTTTCTTTTGACAATCAAGAACGATAATCAAACAAAATTTTTATACGATAAGGTAAGTTTTAAAGATACTTTATTTATGGTACGATAAGGTAATAATGTCCTTAGACCATTAACGATACGATAAACTCCAACGAAAAGCTGCGTACGATACGATAAGTAAGTAATGTGTTGTCTTACTTGCATGTGGTACGACAAAACAAATGATGCAGTTTCTTACTCATCCTCTTGAAAGATACTTCGCAAAATTCAGAGCAGCTCCAAACGGTAACGCAAAATCTGAAGTTATCTTCTCAACCAAGCGGGATCAAAGGTGGTACCGGCATTAGCAACTTAAGTAACACCCAACGAGAAAGCTTCGGATAGTAGACAAAATATCCAGGCGTGGAATAATTCGGTAGCGGAAAAATATCCAAAGGTGGAATAATTCGGAAGCGGAAAAACTCTACATAAATCGAAATAGAAATTTTAGAAAATGATTTCCTAATGTTCTTAAATACAAAGTGTTTTACTTACGATCTTTGAGCCAGTTTTTCCAAATCAAGTACGGAACGAAACACGTGGTGAAACGGCTTTGGCAAAAATATGTTCTACGGCAGAGGAGCAGACGGACGATAATAAACCGACAGAAAGTAGGAAAAAAACTCATTATAAGCCGCTAACTGCACCAAAATTGAATTGAATTGATTGACATCTAATTAGTAATTTCCGAAAATTAGAGAAAAGAAGATTCCTAACTAAGAACTGAAACAAAAGTTGCGAGAAATAGGGGCGTTAAGAGTCATAATAACGCTATAACTTAAAAAACGAAATGGTGTTTGTTTGAAGTTTACAACCAAAATCACAGGAAAATACGAAACGGGGCAAAAAGAATATAAAGGAACGGCAACAAAAAATGTGACCGTTACACTCTCAGTAACTTTAATTGTTGATTTATTCCCATAGTTACGATTATAGAGACAATTGTTTCTATGGGAATTAATCAACGGTTAAAGTTACTCAGAGATGCAAAGACCGGGTCTGAAACTAATTAAAACGTTAGTTTATAAAAAAGTACCTCAGCCAGTTTATTGAGTGTAAAGGAGAAAGAAGAGAGGAAATTTCAAATCAAAGAATGCCGAAACTGGTGATTCGCTCACTCAGAATCCACTCGATATTTACCAGTTCAGACAACTTATTTTTAAAAATATTAGCTATAGCAAAATTAAAAAGAGAGCGGTATCGGTTATAAAGATAATAGGTTTTTTTCAAAGTACAGTAAAAGTTTTAATGACAAATACAATTAAAAATCAAAACTTGTAATTTTTCGCAAATTAAAACAAAATTAAAATGTAGTTGGAAACGTGATCCGAAATGTCAAGCATTAATCTTAATAAGCCCCCCCCCCAGAGTAATATGTACGCGATTTTCAGCTTCTTCCCTACTCTTTATGGGACCGATAAAGATTAACTTCGATTTCGCTGGGTTTAAACTCAAAAACTGCTCTTTAGAGATAACAGCAAATCTCTCAAGATCTGAGTTGATACCATTCGACGTTTGAAATAGTTACGATAAATTAAAGGATTTGTAAATTTGTACATCATCTGCGTAAAAATGAAATTAGTAATTCACAAAAGCTGAACTGAAATTGGAAATGTAGAGACAATATAGAGGAGGGCTCGAGATTGACCTCTGAAGTACTCCTCTATCTGTCACCAAGAAAGTTGAGACAGTTCCTAAATGAGAAACTGCCTAGTGTCTGAGGACCAAATAATTTGAAATTAGATTAGTAGCATTCTCCGAAAAAGTAACATATTTCAAAATTGAGATTAATACAGTGTGATTTACTGTATCAAAAACACGCGAATAGTCGAGTAAAACAAGTGCCGTCGCATCACCGCGGTCAGTTGCAAGGATAATATCATCGACAATATGAGGAAGTGCTGTGCTGCAGCTATAATCCCGTCTGAATCCCGACTGCACCACTGGTAAAATATCATTGTATTTCCCTCATTTGTTTCTCAATTATACGCCAAAGGGTTACTGACTTTCAGTAACGGTATAACATAGCGCTTTTTCGGCATGTAGGAAATACACAGTGCGATACAAAAGATTTAAATATATGAATAATTACGTTAAATACGTGGGCTGCTAGAAAAGTTTCTGGAAACAAATTGTAGTATACCAATCAGCATTCACAGTTTTTCGATCCTCTAAAGCCACGGTTGCTAGATGTCCAGTTAAACCAAAGAAACAAGCAATCATTTGCTTCGCAGCACTGCGTAAACGGACAACTTTTGTTGGTTTTGGTTCAATTTGAAATACTCAAACGGTAGATTGTTGTTTACTTTCTGGCTAGTACGAATAGATCCACGTTTCGTCAGCAGTAACGATGTTATAAACTAAATTTGAACGACCTCCATTGAATTTCTTGAGCATTTCTTCGCACCATTTGAGACGGCCCTGCTTTTGCGCTTCTGTTAAATTGTGTGGGACTCAACGAATCAAACCTTTCGTACGTTCAAATGATCATGCAAAATCTGGTGTATTGCTTTCATGTCAATGCGTAAGGATGCTTGTATCTCACGGTGTCACATGTCGATCTCGCTCAAGCATTTCACGCACAGCATCTACATTAGTGGCAACAACTGATGTTGATGGACGACCTTCACGAAATTCGTCACTGAGAGAGGTACGTCCACGATGAAATTCGGCAAATCAATTATAAACACTGCTCTTTGATGTGCTTCATCTCCAAAAGCCAAATGAAGCCGATCGAGGCATTTTTTCGGCGTTATACCATATTTGAAATCGTAAGAAATCATGGCACGAAAATTTTCACGCGAGATTTCCATGTTTACACAAAATTACTTTTTCTCAAATACTGTACAAACAAAACTAGTTCACGTTTATAGGAACTGTCAATAGAGTT
Source organism: Prosopocoilus inquinatus (assembly GCA_036172665.1). Lineage (NCBI taxonomy): Eukaryota > Metazoa > Arthropoda > Insecta > Coleoptera > Lucanidae > Prosopocoilus > Prosopocoilus inquinatus. The sequence goes on from CM069870.1 coordinate 54,301,046, forward strand.
ATAGGCGAAAAACGGAAAATTTTTCAAATATGACAGTTGATAAACGCTAACAATTCTAGACCTACTAGATTCCAGAAAAGTTTCCCAGCAGCCCACGTAGACAAGACAGACAAAAAGCTAAATGAAAAATATTTAGCCCATCATAACCGATTGCCTTCGACTTAATTTCCGACAGTATCTGTAAGATATCGGATTCAGATACTGGAGAAAAATTGGAAACTGAGCTGTTATTATATATTTTTGTTGTTGCGGTAAAAATTACAGAGGGGAGTTACATCAATGTCCATGACAGGTACAGACTCAATAAAAAAATTTATAAAGTAGTCATACGTAGTTTTTGAATTACTAAAATCGAATTATAAATAAAGGAGTTTCAGCAAGGTGCATTTCTCGTAATACACTCGGTATGTGTTTGTATTTCTGCATTTATGTTGAGTAGGGATGCGAATTTAAAGCCGCTGCAATGTTACATAGCGCTATTGTTGCAATTATTTATGTTAATTTTAGTAATTAAAATGCAAAGCGTTGGTTAAGACACTGTTCTCTATCTCCTGTTTACATATCGCTTGGGAACTGCAGTTTCTAGAAACAATATAGATTCTGTTACAAGATTGCACGTAAAGTGCTACAGTCATCTGGGAGAAATAATTTTTTGCTTACATGGAAGAGAACACTTCGGACACACAAAATAAAATGAGGCAGCCGATGAGATTTAATTGTTTACGTTATTAGTACAGTGCGACGGAAATTCTTTGTGGGTAAAGGTAAAGAACTTTACTTGCTATTTTCGTGTCGGACAAAATTTGTGATGTGTAAGCATAGGATTTGAATAAGTACACGCCATCGTTTCAGAAGCGCCGTAAAAATGTATCGAACAGGCACATTGTGTAATGGGCCGGTGAAAATAATTTACGGCGTTCTTACTATATGATGCAATATCGCAATAAATTCCTGCGGTCGAGGTACAACTGGTCAACTAATTACTCTGAAAATCTTTACACATTTAAACAAGAGTTGATTACATAACTGTAATTTTTTATTGCGGCAATATTGCTCTGTTTTATGTTAAACTGAGTAACACCATTGCTTTAGCGGCGTTAAGTGTCTCCGCAGCCCTCTCGTTTGTTTCCACGCTACGGTCTAATATTTTATATTGCCTGCTTCACTAAAATTTGAACCGCGCAAAATATATTTTCCCGAAATACAGTCACGACCTTCTCACTAGGAATATTAAATCTTTGTTTATGATGCCACTTAGGACGCGTGTGCCCCGTTGTAATTGTGTATAACTTTAGGCACTAAAAGGAAATTTTGTGTGTTCCATACTCGTTAGATTTAGAACGTCTTCGGAAATCAAGGAAACAAGAACGCTGTTTATTTGAATGGAAGTTGAAGATGACAATTTGCTGCAATAATTACGTTCTAAAAATTTTCCTTTCATTGGAATCTGCGACGGATAATACTATATATAATTTATACTATACATAATTTAGATACATAAATGCACGATCTTGTTTGTCAGTAGTACTTTCGCTACACCGACAAAAATCGGTAGCCAGCCGTGGCTTGCTGAAGCATGCACACGTGGCTTTCCAGGCTATAGTGCAATAAATGTGGCGGCATTATTTTTTACAAAGAAATCATAAATGGATCATAAAAACGCCTCCTTTGATTCTTTTCTCGAGTCCACGTGGACTAGTTTACGCTTCCAAATTATTAGCCGTAACAAAATTCAGAAATTATAACCATTAGTATTCATCTATTCCGACCAGAGCAAAATAACATTTTCTCGGCGTCGTCCTAGGGAGTGGCAGGGTCGCCGCGGTTCGCCGCGCTAGATGTGCGTTAGCCGGGTAGCGGCACCGCGGGTCGCAACAGTGTGCGCACTCTCATAAGAATAAAGCAAAAGAAATATTCTTCGCCGCGCTAGATGTGCGACAACTTTAAATCTTCCCTTAGAATGCACTCACGAAAGCGACTAACTAATCGGGTGGCGGAATAAAGTTAATAAATGAAGCCAAATAAGTCTAAACACTATTTATTTACACTATGATATGAATATGAATTGAACACTGTGAGTACCGTGCCTGATTGTCTGCGAGCATGATTTAACCGGACGAGATCGCAACGATAACTGATTTTTAATTTTACTGAAATTTGACAAGGAAAGAAAATAGCAAAGTAAAAAATGGAGGGGTGACTTGCCTGATTGGCTGATGCAGGTTCTCACAGTGCTCGAAAAAATATTTGAAAATACGTATCTAACAACAGCTTCTAAACTGTAGTTAAGATACTGATAAGGCAATATAAAATATTTGAATACCATAGCGCAGATGGACCCAATTGTTTGTAAATACTTGTAAAATTTAACGCTATTGTTGCTCTTACTAAAAATGAATAATTAAACACTATATGCAAAACCAAATCTAAAATGCGTCCCATTTCTCGCGCGGAGTTCTAAACATTTTTCGTCGAACTATAGTTGTTAACCTTTCACCCGGTTTCCTCATCAGAGTAGATGAGCTAGGGTGACATTTTAGTTGGTATCACTATGAAATATAGACGTCAGATGAAACGGTTATGTTTATTTTCAATTTCAAGTTTATGATTAAGTACACTATCATCTCGACTGCAGTGGTAGGCACATTATTTATGACAGAGACGGTTCTAGGTGGGTGCTTCTTCGTATTCGGCAATGTAGTCTAAAGTGACCAATCATACAAAACAAAAAACCAGAACATACGGGAGGGGGGGGGGAGATAGTGTCAGTATTTCAAGATCAAACGGCCTAAATCTAGAAGAACTTGGAATTTAAATTACCCTTTTGAAAAATAAGTTTCATGGGGAATTTTTTTCTCTTCACAATGAACAATAATTTTAATTTAAAAGCAAGTGCTAAATTAAAAGTAATCAATAGTGGGGTTTACCGTAATTAAGAAGTAGCCGTGGTCGCTGGTGGATGGTTGAGGTATTAATAAAATTCAAACATCAAGAATTTCGTTAATAGGGATATTATAATACAATAACGGATAAATCTTTTGTAATTCGCTACTAAACAAACATTTACGTTGCGCTGGCGGCATATTAACGTTTGGCGAGACTGATTAATGATGAAATATAATATAACTGTCTGAACAATGTCAAATGTGTACCGACTGCCAAAAACGAAAAACATGTGAGTAACATTGACCCGCATTCTCACCTCTTAATTTAGCAACGCTGGACTGTATTCTCATTTCATGATTCGAGTCGTCTCTAACTAATGCCGTGGTTAAAATAAACATCATCGATATAACTTTATGCGAATTTAATGAGTGAGAGAGAATTTAATCACAGCGTTGCTAAATAAACGACGAGGAAAGAATACCTGCCATTGTGATTAAATTCTATCTCACTCTCTTGCTCATGAGATTCGCATAAAGCTATATCGTTTACGTTTATTTTAATCACGACTGTAGTTAGAGATGACTCTAATCATGAGATGAGAATACTGCCCATTGGCATTGCGGTTGCGCGATCCGAACTTAGCCACACGGAAATCAGAAAAAAGTACTGCATTCAGGTAAGCGTTAAATATAGTGTTCTGCTGCTTTGAGTTAGCAGGTGGAACAGCGCTTCCCAGTACACTTCTTAAAAACCAGTACGTTTACTGGGTTTTGTAATATAACGATTTACCCAGGACAGTGTTGTCAAAAAAGAATACTGTCCTGAATGAAACAGTACGGTTGGTCACCTTAACCCGTAGCTACTGATGTGACATATTTGCGCTTAAGTACTGATGTGGAGCCTGACAGACTCTCGCTATTCAATAGGGTTTATTACGGTATACAAATCAAGCTATAATACGTTATATACAAGTTCTTTAAACTTCAAACAAAAGAAATATGCAGTATAAACCGTTATATTTTCCAACAAAACAATTCGTGCAAAACGTTTTCATTCCTTCTTTTCCGCACATCTACAAAATTTTCTGGCGCATTCGAGGCAAATTGGTCTATGACATGCAATGCAAAGATATTTCGTTTTTCGGTGCAATTTTGACGGACAGAGATAACAGTATTTTCTCTTCTCTAAGACAATTTCTTCATTAATAGGCTCTCCTTAATCTTCAAAATTCGACTTATTATCATCCGCATTTCTTTGTGTATTCTAACGTTTCTGAACCTGGTTGTCATGTGAGGTGTAACCAAAGATTTTGCCAACTCCTTCATGAAATTACTCCGTAACAAAGGTGGATTATTTTTGTGAGAATTTGTACAGAATATAAGCATTTACGATTGATATATCTAAAATTCTATAGAATATGGCCATACTCCATCTCCGCGTCTGGCGTCTTGTTCCGTATGTTGCACATTTCTCATCCATAGAGTCTACTCCACCTTTCGTGTTGTTGTAGTAATCTCTAATTACAGGCTTTACACTTGTAGCATCTTGGGATATGGAGGAATGCATAGATGACAATAGTAACACAACTCTTCCTTTTTTAGGTACGTATGACAATAAAATCACGTCTGCAGTAAACCCATATATGCTCGAACCTGTTTGCCTAGATTTCTCTAAAAACTGTCGAAAATCTCCCGTTTATTTATTTATTTTTTTCAAGGTATCAACAAAAATTACTTTTTGTTTCTTGAGTTCGTCAATTACTTGTAAAGACGAAAACCAATTATCCGCGTTTACATTACGATTGGAACCGTAAAGTGGCTCGGCCAGATGCATTACAGCTTGAGTGGGTACACTCCAATTTCTTTTTTTTTGTGAATCTGATAAAGTCATGCCATCACTTCCTTTCCCAGAATAAATGTATGCATTAAAAGCATAGCCGGTTCCTGTATATATCAAAAAACCAAAGAGGGCTCTTATTTTCGTCGCATTTATGTCTTTATTATGTAGTCAAATTATTGGCGTTGAATTGTCATAATATTTTTCATGTCAAATTCTGACATCTCTCAAAATTTATGTCGACAAAGTAACGAAACTAGAACACGGCCTAATACACGAGGTGTGTTCTTTTTACCGCAAAACTCAAAGTAACTCAGCGGCACTCAGAAACCTTGAAAATTGGCATGTTTTTTTTGCACGCTCGTTGGCGAGATTATGTGAGCTACCTCCAAATCAATCAAATAGGGATTTAGGTTAGAATGCATGTGTATGTAATGGCCGAATGTCTTGATTGACGTTTGTGCGATGTCAGTGGAATTAATTTGTTTTTTTAGAACGTTTTAAAGGAGTTCGCCCATTAGACCTGACCGTAATAGGACCGTATCCGGACCGGCACAGTCAAAAACGCCTCTATCGGCTCCGACAGGCTTCAGACCGTGCGTTACCTCATTTAAATACATGAAAACAATGTTTTTTTGACTGTGTCGTCCGGATACGGTCCTATTACGGTCAGGTCTAATGGCGAACTCCTTTACTCAGCAAAACTCACCGCACTTCTGATATTTGCTGATCGGAGTCGAAAGTAAAACGAACACACCTATTGCTAATAAACTTGCCATGTTGTTTGATTACACATATTAATCTTGAAACTTGGTAATATGATATTCTGATTCCATTCACTTACATTAATTGCGCATCCATATTTAATTTAGTCTACGATGTCTCAAGTTTCTATTAATTAACGGCTTTTTCTTGTGCCCGTCATACTATAAGCGGGGTTATAAATAATGAAACTAAAGTACACTTTTGAAGGTGTCACTTTGAAAGATTAAACTTTTCTTACTTAATACCTTCAATGTCATTACCTCGTAGAAGATAAAATGAATTACAGAATAATTCCCTCGATTTACTTGAAAAGCAATTTTAACGATCATTTAATTAACACCAATGTTCACATTCATAAACGCACACGCAGAAAATGAAATAACGCGAGACCTGAATGTAAAAATCCAAACAAAATATCCAGAGCGCTCTGCTATATTTACTCTGCAAACTAATTTGGACGATGTATATACAACCTCTATTGTTCTAGTGGATTATTTTACCGCGATGTTTTGCTTCAGTTAACATTCTCTCAAGTTAAATTAAAGGGTTCAAATGAGGTAGACTTTTCTTTGGTAGTATCAAACTTGCTCCATTTTAAGCGTTTTTCAACAGTTAACAATAACACATGAACTTGGAAGCAACAAGCGTGGAAGTAGGTCAATGCGAAACGCATTAGGAGTAGTTGTTACTGAAGTTCTGTTTTTGTTCTGAAGTCTTGTTTAACAGCGACCAAAGTTGTTTAATACTTGCTTGCAAACTGTAAAGTGGAAATATCAAAAATCCGGTCGGAATGCGGACACGCTAGGCGATGTTTAATCAACGGGCTAAGAAATGTATTTTTTTTTTATTTAAGAACTTATTTCGTATTTCGGCAAATAATTAGTTCATATGGAAACGCCATTTAAGATAAATCAAAATTGCCTAAAGGAGTAGTTGCTTGTTTCTTGTACAAGATTCGGTCCATTTAAATTTTATAATAAATTGTATTTCGAATTCAACTGAATCAAAAGCTATCTAAAAACCTACTTCTATACCAAATCTAGCGCCCAAAAGTTTCTTGCTTATTTATTGCGAGAATTGAACCAATTAGGGATTATCCTAATGGAGACCGCTGTAAGGTAACTACGCCCTTATTGATTGTAGTAATAAGGATTACACAGCTGTCAATGGATCTCGATTAACTTTATCGCTATTGTACAAGAAAAAAGATAGTGTAAAAGGATCTTAAAAGAAAGTTACTATGTATTTAAAATTGATAAGAACTCAGATCTTTAAAGAGATAAAATCTTTCAAATTTTTAGTTTTCGTTTATCCAAATATAAATGGAAATAAAATTAGTTGGTTAAAATTTTCAGCCGAACGAGTATATTAATATCCCGTGTGATTTGAGAAGATTTATACATTAATAAATTAAAGAATACAAGCACATAAATTTTAGGTCTTTCTTAAAAATTCAGGTCTTGCTTAAAAATTAAATGTACTACGTAGTTAGATATGGTTAAAAGAAAGATAAAATCATTAAATAACGTTTGTTTGACAAACTTAAAAATTTGTGAACAAACTATAAAATTTACAGATAAAACAGCGACATCCTATGATCGCTTTTTGACCTGACCTTGCAGTAGGGTAGACAAATTGAAGCGGATTTACTACCTAATAAGTCCCCCATGCAAGGCGGAAATGCTTGCTGTCAAAGCATAATTAAAGTTAACAAAATTCATGGAATTTGCCTTCAGTGGAAAAGATGGACCGTTGATGGTTCATCGATAGCACTTTTTTCTCTATCGTTTCATTGACTCCTTTCTTCGATATTTCAAGATTTTTTATCCTTTAGTAATAATTCTGGTAATTACTTCGTGTTGGTGAAATGAACCGTCTCAAAATAATCCATAAGGCCAAAGAAAAAACAGAATTTGTTGGTGAAGAAAGCAAAGCGATTTCACTGAAAAATTTCCTCCGTACAAAACGTGATTTTGTTTATAAAAGCTTAGCTTAATTTTAACAGAACAGATCAGATTTACCACCTTAAAACGCAATAGGTAATTTTTAATAACTATTCCTGTTTTATATTCATCATAAAACATGATTAATCTTCAATAATCTAATTCCTGCCCAACTTATTGTGAAAAACGATCACGCGTTTGCTCGGAAACATTCTTCATCTATATTGTGTAAGTTGTCATTGAAATATGAAACAGTTTACATTACGATATTGACTATATTTTTCAGAGTGATGAATTATTGTCACCACATGCACAATACGACAATTTATCAAAGATAAAATTTATATTATAGTCCCCGCACTTCTTGTTTATAAAAATGTTTTCATTCTTACTAGAGGTTAAACAAGAGATTACCTACGTTCTAGGAAATACCGAGTGTGTTATCTAATGAGATCTGTGATCTTGTTACTTTAAATGGAACACCCTATGTTTTATAATGCCTTTGAGTTTTCAGAAGTATGATTTACTGAACTTATAATTGTTGTAAACAAGTATGGATTTCAACCTCATCTTCGTTAGAGAAGTATTATCGCTTTTTGAAATGGCCGTAAATCATGAATGAATAGAATTTGCGGAGAAAACTTTATAACATGAAAATTTTGATACCTTTAACACAACCTATTCTAGTACCGTGCCTTCAATTGAATTCCTCATTAAAGTAAGCTGTGATTTTTTTATGAAGTTGGCGACACAATTCTAGAGAAAACAGTTGTCATTAACTGTCAGTACTGATCATAACATCAAATAAAAACAAAACATTAAAGTTTAAAGTAGATGCTCAAAGTGCTCTCCTTCAGCTCGAATACATAAGCGTACTCTGCGTTTCATGTTTTCAAACCCGTTTGCTAAGTGTTCAGGGTTTATGTTAGCACACACATCTGTAATGCCCGCACGAAGTTCTTCGATTGTGTGACGCGTAGTTCTAAAAACTGTGTTTTTCTTGTGCGGATAAATGAAGTAATCCATAATTGTGAGATCCGGAGACCTTGCAGGAAAATTTACAATCCGATTATCGAAAAACTGCTGCAGGAAAGTCATTGTTCGATGAGCTGTGTGGGCAGTAGCATTATCTTGCTGAAAAAACCCTTCTGTAAGTTCATCATCATGAAGTTGATTAATGAAAGGTTCTAATAACTCATTTCGGTATCTTTCAGCAGGTACTGAGTCGTTAAAAAATATTGGTCCGATGATACGCCTTCTTGACACTGCTAGCCAAACACCAATTTTTAATGGAGGTAAAGGAGTTTCCACAAATTCGTGGAGATTTTCTGCTGTCCATATTCTCATATTCTGTTTATTTATATACCCTGAGAGATGAAACCAGGCCTCATCGGAAAAGAAACACTTGTCAAGAATGTCGTCGTTGTTTAAGTTATCAAGAAACCACTGACAATATTCTGTTCTTCTGTGAATATCTGCTGGCATGAGTTCGTGGACTGCTTGAATCTTATATGGATAAAGCTTTAAGTGTTTTTTAAGAATAGTGTGACATATTCCCACTGATAGCTTCCAACTTCTTGTGAAAGTTTCGCAATAGATTTCTTGGGAGAGTGTTACATTCGATCCCGAACATCTTCAATGCAGGCTTCAGTCCTTTTCTTAGCTGCTCCGCTCCCTGTTTTGCGACCAAGTGATCCTGTTTCACGAAATTTAAGAACACGAGCATGGATATGTTTAACTAGCTGTTCATAAGTAGTAGCAAAATTGCTGTCGAAACTTCTGTACACACTGATTAATTGAATAAACTAACTGTCCATTTTCTATTCTACCGGTTTGAAAATAACTTTCAACAATAAATATTTTCTGCTGTAATTCTAACGTTTTGAATTAATTGAAAATACAAAGTGTCAATTTGACATTTGTTTAATTAAATAATTGAACAGCTACCAGTGCTGCAAATCTTAGGAGAAAAAAACAGTGAAATCATAGCCCACTTTAATGAGGAATTCAATTGAAGGCGAATTGCCTGCTTTATGGCCAGATGTTAAGCCTCTCCGCACTGAAAAAATAAAAAAAATGAATGAAATGTACTAGTTAGTTCCCAAGATTGCGCAGAACTTCTATAAAGTTATATTATCTCCAATACTGCAGAATTTGAGGATGATATTGATGGATTTGGTGCTTCAATAGATTTCCAATTCGAAACAACTTGTTTCGAAGAAAACTGTGTACAAGAATTACAATAAGAGGCAGACGGATGTGAAAAAAACACAGATTAATAAAACAGCTGATAATAACATAATTGTTTGTATTATAAGGATAATATACTGGTTTCGTTAATTAGTTTTATTTTTGTAAAATGAATAAATGAATGTGTTCTTAAAATTTATCAATTTAGAAAGTATTAGATACATATTTTTTACTGGCAAAAATAGTTTTTGATAATTCTTTTTTGCTAAATTTCTATGAACTAACAAACCGTTTGACTTTTTTTTACAAAACAAGCTGATGGTGGCTTGACTCTTTGTTGCAGAACAGCGTGCGTGTTTTAAAGATCTCTTTGCATATATTTTCAATTCATTCTAATTTGCCTTTTTTTCACCTAAATTTTACCATATCTGCATAATTAGAAATATCCGTATCTAAACGGGGTTCGTTTTGCTATCGCCCCCACTAAAATAAATAAATAAATAAATAATAAATTGTCGTTACCGTGAAAGTGAATTATATATTGGCCGCGTTCAGATAGCCGGACCAGCTGAATTGCTGACCCATCACGTCGATATTCAGCGAATAGTGTTCCTACCCCCACAGCGAACTGTCTATTCAATGGATAAGCTCATTCAATAACTTAGCTGTTGAAAGGCATTCTCGGTGGCTGAATCAAATAATAATAATTAATTGTATTTGTAAGTTTTGAACGATAATTTATTGTTTTATAGAGTTTGAGGCAAGTGAATAAAGCTGATTAGAATATTAATTTTATATCTAAATAGTATTTTTCTTTTACTTTGCGTTTACAATGAAGTTATTTTGATTCCAAAAACTGATTCGATGGAAGTTATTAGGCACGTTTAGTCAGTCGTTGTCAAGTGCTGTCCTGCCACACTCAACACTTTGAGAGTGCTCTACATATGCGTTATTGCATGGGCTGAACGATATGAACGATATAAAATATGGTGAAAGATGTTGCCAATAATACATCCAATTTAATTTTTTACAATATACAGGATGATGATTTCAATTTTATTGTTTATTTGTTTTATTAATTTTTTTTAAGTACCTACTATGAGAAAATAAAAAAAAAAACCTAATTTCCTAATTATGTCACCTGACTAGGTACCTTTTTTCGACTTTTTACAACCTAAAAGTCCGGCTTTTAGTAATCACCCTTTAGACTGGGTAAATAAAAGTTGAATTAATTTCACTTTATTTTCTAAGGACTAAAGTGGTTTTAAGATGAATACATTCAATCTCCGGCTGGTTTTCTTTTCTTCTGTTGTGTAATTCTATTAAAAACAGAAACAAACAAGAAATGAAATGGGGAGCAGTTGATTCAAATAAGAAGTACCCTTTCAGTTTTGCGTTAATGTAGAAGCGTATACTAGGAGGCCTTTCATTTAGATAACACAAATGTAAACCGTACCCTCATGCGACACTGTTCGGTTTCCTAATTACAGTCTAACATATTTTAACTTGACATTTTACGCATTCGCTAATTAACTCCATCAAAGCGAAAATTCTATTACACGTAAATTCGGTTCCACAGCTGCTGCGAAGACGACGAAAATTTCTGCTCCTGATAATTACTTATTTCCTATTGAAGCAGAATGAATACAAATTTACAGTTTCATTAGAAACAGCAGCCGTGATATTCATTCCATCCGTTAATTAAAAGCTATTGCGTGCCTCTTTCTTGCGCCCCACTCGAAATAATTCTCTTGCGTTTTTAGAATAATTCGCTGCATATTAATACACTTTTAACATTTTAATCCCGCCGCTTCCGACTTCATTTGGATGCAAATTGCAACTCAAGAATTTAATATCATCGTCGGGATGTCGTCGGGCCAATGCGCCGTTGGTTCCTGAAGGATACGAAACGAGGTACACTTTAAAATACCTTCGAAATTTTACATAAATACATATTCAAAGGACTTTTGCTAAAACAAACTGGCGGAGTAACATGTATACGTCTTCTGCTTTGACACGGTTATTTTCATTTCAATAAAATTTCCCAATACTTTAAAGTGTAAAACAAATTCAGCGAAACGTAAAATTCACTGAAATGAGAAATTACTCATGAAATCAACAGACCGGATAATCTTGTATTATCCATGTTTAAACATCACCCAACTTACGTATTCTTTGGTAAATCTAAAATTTATTTTATTATTTATCATCACTTCACTTATCATCTTTACAGGGCTTAAATTGGGTTGTAAAAATTTCACTACTCCCCCCTTCCTCCCTCCAATTTCAGTCGAAAGGAGGAATTTCTACAACCGAATTTGCCATACAGTCGAACCTCCGTAACTCGAACTGCCAAGGGACCTGAGATTTAATTCGAGCTATAGAATATTCGAGTTAAAGGACATGGGTGCATACCATACATATATTTTGTATTTATTTACATATTTTATTAAGAAGTAAAAAAGAACATGTAAACAATAGTATACACACATTAAAATTTAATATAATAAACGTGGATAATATACTTACTGGTATTTTATATTCTTCAGCAATATTTTCCTTTTTGACACCACTTTCGACTTTTTTTTTAATTTCAAGCTTTTGTTGAACTGTAAGACTTTTAAGCTGACGGAAAGACAATACGTTAATTAAAACACTAAACAGAAGAGCGTAGTATTTTTATCTCAGATCCGAAAAAGGGGATTCCCAGAAGCAGCGTCGCTGGAAACAAGAAAAGGAGGGGATTTGTCGTAAAAATTTGAGTTACAGAGTTTTGTGAGTCATTTCTTCGTCAAATTTATTTCGAGCTATAGAAATTTTAGAGTTATAGAAATTGGAGATAAAGAGCGAAAAATCAATGCGAAACGCTAGGCAAATGCAAGGGACAGCAAACAACTTCGAGCTATAGAAAAATTCGAGTTATAGGAGTTCGAGTTAGGGAGCTTTGACTGTATTTGCTTCTTTGGTGACTGGATTTGTCATTTTTTCTTGTTTATCTTTTCGAATCTCTTTCATGTGCCAGTCATTTCACATCAATCTAAAGCGTTCGGCAACTCAATGAAAAAAGAATTCAATAAGAACAAACAACTCTTTGCAATCTCTTCGATTATAAATCGATCAGAAGCCGAATCTTTTCTTCCACTCCATTGATAAAAAAGAAACGCGCACGTAATAAATAGGACTTTATCACGGTTAATCTTTATTCGGATCTCGACGCGTGGATCCGCGACGTCACAAATAAATTTATACCTCGGAAAAGACCGCCAACTCTGAAAAATCTTTTTTTTATATATTAAAGGGTGAGTATCTTCGCTTGCCTCTTTCAATCACAATTCGCGCGAACCATTTCGCAAGGCAATAAATAATAATAGTAAAGTAAAGTAAAGTAATACTTTCTCGTTGCGCGGATTTTATCCTTCTATAAATTCTAAACAAGAGATATTCGAGTAAAAAAGAAACTTATAATAGAATTTATTGTTAAGCTAAAGTTTCGCGAGTACTAGCTTAGTGAAACCAACTTAAAATATTTTAGTCAGAAAATGATCGATTGGAGATTGAATAGTTCACATGCGTCAATTTCGTTTTTACTGTTTTTTACTATAAGAGTATATTTAAGCCAATTTAGCACATTGGTTCACATTGGATGTCAAAAACAAGAAAACACATTCAATGTGGAAATCGGCAAAAACTTAGACTTCTAAATCATCTAGATGTAGAGAAAAGGAGACAGTTTGAACGACTTTGATTTGATAGACGAAATTAACTGAAGACAATAATAAATACACAGAGGAAGACCGAGGTAAAGAATGAAAGAAGCTAACATGACAAGTAGGCGATTAGGGTCGAGAACTTCTTATAATGAGGTGACATAGCCTTAGGCCCAGTTTTTTACCTCCTTCTAAATTTATCCGTGCCATACAATTCCTGGAGACAATTGTTTCTAAGGATATTACAAAGCAGGTAAATTTATAAAGAATCGTTGGCCATGGCGGGGTCATGACCAACTTTACCAATAAATGTATATAGGAGAAATATATTTTGCGCGGTTCAAATTCTAGTGAAGCACGCAATATAAAATATTAGACCGTAGCGTGTAAACAAACGCGAGGGACGTGGAGACAATTAACGCCGCTACAGCAATGGTGTTACTCAGTATAACAAAAAACAGAGCAATATTGCCGCAATAAAAAATTACAGTTGTGTAATCAACTCTTCTTGTTTAAATGTGTAAAGATTTTCAGAGTAATTAGTTGACCAGTTGTACCTCGACCGGCGGACTTTATTGCGACATTGCGTCATATAATAAGAACGCCGTAAATTGTTTTCACCGTCCCATTACACAATGTGCCTGTTCGATACATTTTTACGGCGCTACTGAAACGATGGCATGTACTTATTCAAATCCTATGCTTACCAATAAGCTTAACGCTTGTATGGCCGTTCTAATTCTCGATTTTCAATGCAAACTTTTGTTCCTCTGACCATGGCGCCATCTATTAACGATTGTTGTATAATTAGATTGTCAAAACATTATCTGCATATTACAAGAATGTCGTAAGACTTATTTCAACAGTTTGTTTTTATTTGTTTTTTGGATGTGCGCGCCCTGGCTTATCATAATTTGTTTATAAATGAAGATATAAGTAGATGAAGATCCAGAAAATTGATTTTGGCATAATAACCATTCGTTGTTACACCGTGAAGATTTTTCTCTTTCCGTTTTCTAATCTAGGGATCTGTTTACTAAAGCCACTTTCCTTAATAGCACAGTACTTACCACAAAATTTAACGAGCAATTCCAATATTCCAATCATTTTTGCCTCCTGGGTAAATCGTTTGGAATTTGAAAAAACGGTTTACTTCTGTTTCCACATACCTCACATACTACACAAGTTCTACCCATGGTAAAAAATCTCATATTATCTAATAAAAAGTCTGCTTTTATCTAACGACAAGTCTAAAACGACCGAAAAACGACTCACTCACCACATAAATGACAAATGTGACAAGCATAAGACAAGCAAGAATTTTCCGATTTAACTTAATACGTCAATATTTGGCATACCGAGAGCGTCACGTGATGTATCTTCCAAGGCCTACTTTACAGAAACAGAAGTTGTTATCAGAGATCACCGGGCAGCAATTGTTGCACCAATGTCATACGGTAAAGATAGAGTTTTGCATCTTCAGGTAATAATTTGTGGCACCTTCCAACAAAAAGCTCCTCAAACTAGTCAAACTGATTGTGATATCGAACAAATAGAGATGTACGGAGCATTTTCTACTGCATGTATTGCACTTTTCTTAACCTTAGCAGTACGTTTTCTTAGTTGACTCTTCTTCGACAGATCCTTCAGTTTGTCGAAACATCTGCACCTACCAATGCAAATTGTTTGCAAATATTTTATAGTCAATAATAGAGCGGCAAATTCAGTTCTAAACTCTTCCAAGTAGTTTCGATACTCTCGTGACTTTTAAACAGTTACGAAAATTAATTTTCAGTGATAAATGTTTTCTGCTTCAATATAAACACCAAACATTATTTTGTAATGCAACATAAAGTCAATAACATCGTAAATGAGTCCTGAAAAGAAATTATTTTTGTTATGAAACCAGTAAATTACCTAAATAAAACACCTTACTCGACAATTGACAGAAGGCATGACACTAGTGACAGTCCTGTTAGCAGTAAAGTTAAGCTATGGTTGAGTTAAGTCAATGGTCAAACTGCACGAAATCGTTAAATCAATGGTCAGAACAAACGGTCTCACCAATCGCCGATTGAGTAAACTGATCACGTGATTAAGTCTGACCAGTTTGACCGTTGACTTACCGTAGCCTATGACATGCGTTTAAAAACATCTTTTGTTTACAACGCCAATGCTACCGGAAATCGAAATGAACACTTGTTATATTAAAACAACATAACTTCAATTTCATTAATTTTGTGTGTTGAAGAGAAATTTACGAGTAGATACGAATCTATTTATTAACTTTTATTGTTTTTCTGCTAGAAACATATTTAATACACCCAATGTTAAAGTGATTTTAGTAAAGTAAGTTTTAAACCTGATGCTATGTGTATGCCTCATTGCGAACTGTAAAACTGCCGTAATGGTACAATTGGGGAAATAGAAAGCGGGACAGTAAACTTTCGTTAGTTTAAACCTTACTTCTAAATTTCGGTAACTATGGTAATTTATCAACCTTCACATTAAGTAAAATGATTAATCATTCCGTCTATAGTTAAAAATTATAACGAACAAATACCTCGTACAGATAAATCATACCAGTGTAATAGTTTTTATTTTAGAACTGTATTTGACAAGTTATTTCTGACGTTCACTGACGGTAATAAATTAATTAGAAGGGTCACGACCGTCACTAAGGAAACTTCACACTATCAAAATAATCGGAAATTTATGTTTCCACAGCTGTACAAGTCGGCAAAATAAATCTCATAAAATTTTACGATTACCGTTTTTCGACGCAATTTATATCAGTCTTGGAGAAATAGAAGAGACGAGAACGGCTCAACATTGCAGTTTTGATTTGTTTACAAAATTTGGATTATGGTTTTCAATCTAGGCATAAGCGACTAATGTTCGTGGAACTATTGAAATAAAAATCTCAAAATTCTGTTAAGAATTGCAAAGACAGAACAAGTTTCATTCAGCAGTGTTCAGATACAACCATACGATCAAATTTGAACGTAAACTTTGTCGGTCACATAAAACGGACCACTAATTTCACAATAAAATAAAACAACCTTGTTATATTTCGATGTCGCATTTTAGTATACAAGATAATTTTTCAAGTCCACCGTTACAACAATACTATTTGACAGTTTCGTACACATTACGCTCGCTGTTCTTAAGGGTGTGGTTCGCATGCAGGAGTATCATCTAAGTTGAGCGTCGTAGTACATACAAAGAGTGTTAAGAATTAGCCAATTAAGTCTTTGATGCATGATCTGCGTCTATAATTTTCAGAATAATCGCTAAAGTTTACTGCCGGCGGTTATTATATTTCAAAAGCTAATAATTTATTGTTTAATATCAATTTATGATGAGTTATAGTTTGTATAGGTCGTATACTATAAAGTTCAAATTTATTGTTACAACGAGGGAAGGGTGTTTCGGCCGATTTAACTGCCTTGACGCAATATCT
The DNA here is from genome assembly GCA_036172665.1 of Prosopocoilus inquinatus. Lineage (NCBI taxonomy): Eukaryota > Metazoa > Arthropoda > Insecta > Coleoptera > Lucanidae > Prosopocoilus > Prosopocoilus inquinatus. The sequence goes on from CM069870.1 coordinate 54,317,836, forward strand.
CTCGTGATGTAATTTTACATGTAATTTGATCAAGCCAACGTGGAACAATAATTTTATGCATGTATACGCAATTGTCTGCGCCCAATATTGGAATTTAGTTTGAAATTCAGTAGGAGTTTGGCTGAGTTTATAACATCACTAGCGTATCATTAATTTTCAATTCTAAAATAGATCACCGTTAAAGTAATTCTAAAACAGTAACGGTGATCTATTTTAGAATTGAAAATTACTGATACGCAAGTGATATTGTGAACTCAGTAAACAAGTAATGAAAAATCATATCTTATTTTAATTATCCTCTCTTCTACTCTCCCTATATTACGTCCTACCAAGAAATATTTTATCAGTTTAGACATTTCGTTCTGATGTTATTTTGCATGTTAGTGAAAGCAATTTTAATTATTTTGTTATTAATCCATATTTGTTGACAATTGTAGATATATTTTTTTGCCCTTTCATTTACTACTATATTACTACGTAACAATGCAGATAATTGTATACATATAAAATATAGTTGCAACTTCGTTCAAAACTCCGTATTTAATGCCACAAATGCAGCAATGTGAAATAACGATGGCAATTAACATGCGCACCTCATTTTTAGTGAAGTTAATTAGGTTAACGTATGTATAATGAATGCGTTGGAGAGGTGCCGAATGGTTTTAGAACGATACCGTTGCATATTTTTATTATTATAAGGATGGACTAACTGTGAAATAAATCAGTAATTAATAATATGAAATTACTGTGGCGACAGTCACTGGCATTATTAAACGCCATATATACCTTCTTGAAAAAAAATTAACGAAGTCTTAATAATTATATCCAGAAAGGTGAACTTTTCATAAAAAGTTTTGTATTCATTTAAAGCCGCGTACAGACTTGAATGTGCATGTGGTGAGCCGAGATGATTGCATATACACATGCATGTTGATTCTAGTTGTACGCCCGGTTGACGTGCGTTGTAAAATTTTAATTTAACGCAAGCGTATTGTCCCGGTGTGCTCAATGTCTTCTTGGTAGACAATAATGGCGTAATCAGCATTTACAAATAAAAAATGGCAGAACAGGTAATTTTGGTCATTGTAGAGTTATTGAAAAAGAAGAAAAAGAAAGGATGCTTGGATATTGTTCATAACAATCAATTAATTGAAGGCAGTCATCGTTTGACCATTCCAGTTGGAACCGCGTCTCTCCTCGGATTTCATCTACTGCCGACGTTTCGTTCTCCATTGCAGAAAAACTTCCTCAGGGCTGCTGCTGGTGGTTGTGTTGGTGCTGCTGCTGGTGGTGGCAAATTAACCTATTTCCATTTTTTTTTAGATTTTCGAATGAAATTGTCTTATACGCAATGGTCCTAGAAAGTTTATATTATAACAGCCTATGTAAGAGGTGTTCCCAACGAGGTCGATATCAACCCCTAAGGGGTCGGTGAAGACTTACAAGGGGTCGCTGAACCATCAGGGATCGTTAGGAGGTTGATGAACCCATAGAGATCTTTTAGGAGTCGGAGTTATGAATTTTTATACTTATAGTGAAAGCCAATCTGAATAGTTTTTCACTTCAATAAGAAAAAGATTTATAAATACTAATTTTGAAGAAATTTGAATTAGCTCGAATACAGAAGACGATCAACTGATAATCAAAATAAAAACACTCCTAAAATACAGTCAAATCGAATAAAACAAAAACAAAAGACGATTGTCGAACTCGTTGATGAAGGACAAAAATAAAAATTATGCAAAATTCAATAAGTCAAATAATATAAAAGAAATGATGAACTAAAGTAAATAAAGTAAAGTGAAATTGAATAAAAGAAAAAATTATTATTGGCGATCAATCGACGAGATTAAAATGTAAAATAATATAAATCGAGTAAATGAAAAACTAAAAATATAAGACAATTGACAATAAAAAAAATCATGCCAAATAAAATCAAACCAAAGAAAAAATTACGTTTCTTCGGACAACTGATATTTTCAGTCTTTAAAAAAAAATCGTTACCTTTTTGTTCTTCTTGACAACTTGTTTATTTACTTTCTGACGGAGCTATCAATCGATAGTGGAATGTGGAGGCGCTTTCCATTTTTAATACTGTTCGGTTAAAGTTTAAAAAGTATTTTTTACAATTTTCATGATACAGGATTCAACTTCAATCAGTTCAAACGAGAAACAAGATGATCAATTGATAATTTAAAAAATAAATAAAAACAAAACAAATGAAATTGGTTAAAAGAAAGAACAAAGATGTCAATTGATTATTTAAGAATAAAATAAACTCAAATAAGGTATAAACAAATGATTCAAAATCTGAAATTTGTTCTAACTCGAAAATTAATCTGTAATCACTAAGGATCAATTAATAATTAAAAAACAAAATAAAATCATTGATGTCAAATAAAATCAAACGAAAGAAAAACAAACATAAAAATGATAAATTGTTAAAAAATGATTTTTAAATTTTATTTTATATTTTATTTTAAATTTTGATCGGACAAGACTGGACTTCAATGATAAATTGATAGTTAAAAAAATGAAAACAAATGAAATCGTTTAAAGAAAAAATTAAAGGTATTTGTAATTAATCATTGAATTAAATAAAATTTATAAGGGAAAAGAGGATCGGTGATGAAGTTAAGACTAAAATAAAGATTCTATAAAACTAAGATAAATCAAATCAAATCGAAATCATTGACGATTTTTGAAAGTTTGAACAAAAGGGAATCAAACTGCTAATTCAAATATAAAATAAGTTAAATCGAATCAAGAAAATGAAAAAGGTAATCGATTTAAAAATAAAAATAAAGTCAACTAGAATCGATTGTGACAAGTTAAAAAATTTAATTATTTTAATATTATTAGTGTATTTAAGGGTACTGTTTTAAAAATGTTAATAAAATTTGAAAGCGGGTCAATGGAAATTTTTATTTCTTGTAAGGGGTCGGTGCTTGGAAAATGTTACTCCTACTATCTATACATAAATCAGTTAAGTTTTCTTTTATGTCTAGATGAATCAGTAATAAATACTAATTTTCATATACTCGTAGATACCCTTTCGTGGAAAGCAGTAATGTAATCCCAGTTGTTACAACACATCTATTAAAACATGGATGTAAGTAGAAAATTAAAAAGTAAATCCTGAAAGCCGAAGTTGTTTATATTTCACCAACAGAATTTATTAGCTATTAAATATTAATACCTCAGGTCACCTAACTATAATATGTGCGTCGCATATTTTTTTTACTGAATGTACTAACCACCTATCATCTTTTCATCACCAACATTATCGTATACCTGTTATTATCTCGGAAAGCAAGCACATTTGTAAAATAGTCGGTTATAATCATAAAAGTTCATATACGGATATAAACGGAAACGTTTTCCTCGCAAATAAATTACGACCGTTAAGGAACCGATGTTCCACGACGGGAATAATAAAAAAAGCAGAAAAAATCTCTTATTACCTTTTCATGGCTCCACATAAGAACATGCATAAAATTTTTCTTTTATTTTGTCTCGTACTGTTGCTTCGTATTTTCCTGCGCAATTTTGCAAGAAATTTATACCAGATGAATTTTCCGGCATGCTTTTATAAGCAACAGGAGTAGAGCTTGCAAGTCATTAAACTACGGTCAGTCAGGGGTCGACCTGTAGACAAAACGTGTCTGCAAGCAAACCGGTGGACTGGTGTCGCGAAAGTTGGCTTTACTTTAATCAGTAAATTGCTACGTCAAAGTCTATTGAAATTGTTGGGACAAGTTAAATAGAGCTAGCAAATTAGTCACGGCGACGCTGTAATAAATTTTCAGGAGAAAAGTTGACGTTTTTACCGGCACAAGTTAATTAATAAATCGCGTGCCTTTTCATATTCAAAATTAAATTTTCTGAGTGAATTCTGCTCAGCGAAAGGCGACAGTTTTATTTTGTTAATACTCGAAATAGAATATGTATTCAAAGATATAAAGAAAATGGCGTTTTTCGCTTATAATTTAATCAAGATAAGACATTTTATTTTAAGTTATGTCAAAAGAAACGTCCGTGCTTATAACATTCGCTTCAGGAAGTTGAAACAAATGGAAAGTAAGAAAAATGTTGAGTTCCAATATGGCTTCGTTAGCGAGTTATTATTTCTTACAAGATTTGTTTCCTCTTACTTCAGTGCAAGCCACGATGAACGGTATAAGAACGCCGCAAGAGTAGTCGGCCGTGTGTCAACATGTGCATGAAAACGCGAGATCAACCGAGAGAGCGATAGATGAAAAAGGAGTTCAAATATCGGTACGCGAGAGAGAATGGTGTTTAATCCTTCAGCATCAGATAACATTAAAATATTTGTCACAGTTGCGTGCACGTTCCGAACGCCCGCGCTACTATCTACTGATTTGTTACTGGGGTGTAAACGTTAGCGTGATGCAGCTTCAAAGTCGAAAGCTCACTAATGCAGAGTTTCCCAAACTTTTAAGTTTCGCGACTCCCTTTGAACTGTGTTACGATTCACGCCCCCTTTCCCTTTCTTTTAATATATTTTATTTTTTTTTATTTTTTGACTACTATTTACCATTATTTGTTTTGATTTTCGTATATTGAGTGTGGATTTATTTTATATACATTAATCCCGTCGATTGATTGCCATTTTTTATTCTATTTTATTTTATTTGACTTTATTTTGTTTTTAAATTATAAAATTTACAGATTATTCTTTGGATCGTGACAACATTTGTCAATTTTTAAATCAATTTGACTTATTGCTAGTTTTATATAATTTTCATTTTGGTCCTAACTTTATCATCACCTTTTATTTTTATACAATCCTCATTTGGCTTTATTTAACTTTTAATATAATCAAGTGATGGACCTTTGTTTTTTTAATCGATTTCATTCGTTTTGTTTTTTAAATGAACAACTAATCATCTTGTTTTTTGATTTTCTCTTCTGTTTGATTTTATTTGATATGACTTGATTTTTTTAATTATCAATTGAACGTCTTTCGTTCCTTTTTTTACACGATTTAAGATTATTTTATATTTCAATTCCGCCGATTGATCGCCATTTTTGGCGAATTTATTTTATATATTTTATTTTTTTATTATTAAATCGAATTAAATTTTTGATTCTGGCGAAAGTCAGTTTATATCAACTTGACTTAATGAGTTTCACACAATTTTTATTTTCGTCCTGTCTTTCTTGACGATCGTCCTTTGTTTTTACTTCATTCGATTTTATTCGTATTTTAGAAGTGTTTTGATTTTGATAATCAATTCAACGTCTTTTTTTCTCCTTTATACGAGCTAATTCAAATTAATTTAATATTATATGTATTTTTTTTATAAACTATTCAACAAGACCTTGATTACACAAGACTTAACAACTCCGACGCCCTGAAAGATTCCTAGAAGACCCCTAATAAAGGTTCATCGATCCCTTTCAAGTCTTCACCGACCTCTAAGGGGTCGATACCGATCTCGTTACAAACACCCGTGGTATAAAATGTGATTAATCGTCTCTTAGATAAAATGTTACATTTTAATTAAACAAAGTTTTAAAAGATAAAATTTTTTTAAGAAATAGAAAGGCGATTATTATTTCAGACAGAAAATAATTATAAAAATACCAAGTGTTCCGTTTAAAAAATTAAAATTTCAGTTTATATTTGTTATGCGATGTTCATTTGTTTTTCTGTAAATTTTTGAATCAGTGTATGTATATAAGTTTTATAATAAATACTTCTTTCTAAAGTCAAAAATAAAGAAGTTAAAGGGGGTGGGAAGGGCTGTATAAGCAATTTCTTGTAAAAAATAAGATGATAATTAGTTTCAATTTGCTTTCTATTGTTTATACCTATTTATTCTTATGCGCCCCCCCCCCCCCCAGTGGGGCGCGCCCCACAGTTTGGGAGACGCTGCACTAATGTGTCTTTTTAAGTAATGTTATAGTTTACAGGCAAGTTTTCTTTTTATGAAAACTTATATATTTAAAAGATTGTAAGAGTTGGTTCAAACAATGGGCTTATAGATCACCCAATCTAAACCTTCTAGATCTCTTTTTTTGTTTCATTATTAATATGAATATTTCCACATAAAATTGTGCTAATATTTGCAGTGATGATAAAAAAGGACATCAGTATTATTAACTAGGTTTTAAAAATTTCATCATACCGCATTCTAATGTAATCTACAATAACGCAAGCGCAATCTTATAAAATTCTTTTTATTCTTTTAACGTAACTGAAAAGGCGAATAATTACACAGTGATAAAAAATAATTTTTATACAATTTTTTTAGACTAAAGACGACTTCAATTATTTCAATTTTAGTCGACTGGAGATGAAATGAAATTGTTAAAAGCGAATTGGCAGCGCTGAAGAAAACTTTGAATATCCTTTGCAAAAATTAGGTTTGAGTATTATTAATATAATAAAACTTGTTATAAATAAATATTTATTTCTTTTTTCTTTGATAAATCGTTTACTTTTATCATTCTTTCATTTTAATTGGTTGTAGTTTCCTGAATAGAACCCCAAAAGAACATGCTTTCCTTTTGAGACTATCTGTATAAACTATGAAAAACAATGTTCGATAAATATAATTATAAAACAAGCGTATATTGATCTGAAACTATTTTTACCAGGTTTTCCTTATCTTTAAGAAAAACAGTCTCTTGAAAATAGCGAAAGGTGAGGGCACGACAAACAAAAAGTTCGTCAGAGTAGAAAACCAACCCATTTACCTACTTACCTACCTACCTAAGTAGAAACAAGATTTTTGCTGAGGAAATTAACTTATAGCACAGCCAGCAGCTCAGTTATAACAGGTGTCGTAAATACGAAAATAAATGAGTGGCACCTAATCTTAACCGGAGATGAAGAAGAGGGTCAAAGGAAATGATTCAATTTTATGCAACAATTTAATATCATAAAATAATAACCAGAATAAATGTGAACAAAGCTTAAACACCTGAAGGATGTGTGCGCACCTTAAAAATTAAACATAGTTGTATCTGTAATAAATCTGTACTAACAGAATTAAAAGGTAGCCAAAATTTACATAAAAGGTAGTTTGCTAATTTGTAAATTCACAAACAAACTCAAACTAACTAATGGCGGATCCGTCACGGGTTTTACAAAATCGATACTTGAAATTTACTAATAATAATAATAATAATACCCTTTTCTTTAACAATTCCATAGAAAAGATACGACGATATGATAACCGATAATCTATCTTGTTAGAAAAACTAATGGGCGAAGTTCTAAAATAGTACCTGCAAGAATACTTCTGTCTTAACCCATAAAATAAATTATATTAAAGAACAAGGCAAAATGAGACTTAAGAATAAAAATATGTAAATTCTATCAATGCACGTGCTACACTTACCATAACATAAACATAACACAAGACATATTACTTGATGATAGCACCTTCAACGATAGTGATATTGATTTATTCGAATAACAGATCGGCTTCCGTACGATTATCCATGGTTGCTCAAATTCTGTTAATAATAGAACAGTTTCATACTTTATATTTTCCCTCCTTTACTACGTTAGATATTGGGGCCTATTCTTTAACATTGATATGGACTTAAAACGTAACAATTATTGATATAGGACGTGACTTTGCAAAGTCACTTGCTAAGCATATCAATTAATTGAAGAGGCCGTGCTGTCTAGCAAATTGAAACGCTGTCACAAACATAATCACTGTTTTTACGTATGCAGAAATATCTTTTTCCGGGCGTCAATTTTAAAACAATGCGTAAGCGTGCAGGATTAAAAAAATAAAAATTTGTCCATAATTAGTCGTCGGGTTGTCGTCAAGTGAAAGATTAGAAGAAGCGTGATTTTAGCAAGGATTTGGAAGGTCAAATTATTACTCGTTTTTCTATTTCTCGCTATAAATATAAATAAATCACGATAACTTTAAAATCGGCAACGCACGCACAATCCGTAAATTGTGCATTTCTTCAATCGTGTTCAAGTTCTCTTCAATTATTGAAGACCTTGAAGACATGTAGCAATTGATATGCATATCAATGTTACAGAATAGACTCTATTGTTCCTTGCCGTTAATCGCTCAAAGCGAAAAGTTGTTCATTGGCGTTAATCACCCAATGCGTTGGAGTTGTTCCTATAATGGAGCTGCTTCGAAGAAAGCCGCTGCAAAAAAGGTTACTTCACGAAAGCCATTGAGCTTGATGAATAAAAAGTAAGCAATTGTTTTAAGCTTTTGCCTATTAGCAAAAGCAAATGCTTTAAGAAAAAATAGTTGCTGAAATATTAGATGAATAAAAATCTCAAGCTTTGCTAGCTTTCCGCCTTCGTTTAAGCAATTACTAGTATGATTTATGCGGACTTGCATATCTTAATTTCCAAGGAAAAGAAATCGGGCCACTTGTTCCGCGCATGTGGCTGCATCAAGCACAATACTGTCGACTTGTAGGAGTTTTTATTATTTGCAATTAACTATTTAAAGTATCTGGTGATTTGCAGCGACTATTACATGCATTTTTATATTTTCAAAGAGAAATTTCTTCTATTATCTCTCTAGGATGTGCGAACGTTTTGACGATTAAATACATTTAAATCGTTTAGTCGTCGAAGAAAAAACCTGAACTAACTCGCATATCTTCCCTCTCCATCCAATGACAATTAGAAGCATCGCAGCTGCGCAAAGGTGGAAGGAGTGAACAGTACATTCGGCGTGAAAAGCGTCGGTACTAAGTGGACTCAATTCTTAAGCTTGCAACTTTCTTTATCAAAGCCAGTACTACGCTTTTAATAAAATATCGGATACTAGTGATCCAGACATTTGATATTGAAGCCGAGTTGACAAACATTATTTTTGTTAGAAAATTTAAAGAAAATAAAATTATTTTTAATAATTCACATAAAACACAGAAAACCTTGCAAGTAATAATTGATAATTATATGAAAATGTTTAATGTTTCATTTACAACTAAATAAGTATTAAAAAAATAAGCAATAAGAAAAGGGAAGTGAAAAAGAAGGTTGATTTAATAAATTTATTTTCTACGAAATGAAAGATATTTATGTAAAATCCTGAGACAAGCAGATTTTTAATTACAAAATGATAGGAGTATTATTTTAGCAGAATTTAGTTTTCTACCCTTCTACCCCCTTCGAAAGGCAGTTATCTCTTAATAATAAACGTAATATAATCCATAGAAACTAATGTTGATTGTATCTAATAAGTAAAAATTATTATCGTGCAAATGCGGTGAATACGAATTTAGTATTGCTTTAAGCAAATGCAAGACTGGGGTAGAGTTGCCTTAAAATTTTTCAAGAAAAAGCTCAAAAGAAAAAGCAATTACTTTTGATAATATTGGATACAGTCAACATCAGTTTCTATGGATTATATTACGTTTGTACGTTTTATCAAGAATGAAATGATTTCTGCAATACGTTAATAAGTTATTTGGATCAATTCTTGCTATGAAATTTTTAACGCTGCACAGTGAAAATCATTTTTGCACTCTTATGAGTTTTGAGCCGTAAAAATTCGCAAGTTTGACACGTTTGAAAGTTCAATCGAATAAAGCGATAGTTTCAAAAACAATAAAAATCTGTCAAACTAAATTGCACAGCAAGAGTTAATTTAAATAATTTAATAATAATGTAGTTCGAGCATCTGTTTTAAACGGTTTCTTTTTAAAAAAAATTTCGTTGATATTAAAATGCATTACTTTCATTTAAAAAATAGGAATTATAAAAAAGATTCGTATACTACTGAAAAGAGTTAAAAGGCCTTTCAAATGAGCCATCACATGGCCCCTCATACCATTAAAAAAAATTTAAAAGATAATTGTCATTCGAAGGCGGTAGAAGCTTGTTTCAGGATTTTACATAAAAATCGTTCATTTCACAGAAAATGAATTTATTAAATCAAACTTCTTTTTCACTTCCCCTTTCTTATTGCTTAGTTCTTGCTACTTGTTTAGTTGTGAATGAAATATTAAAAATTTTCATATAATTATCAGTTACTACTTGCAAGGCTTTCTCTTTTTTTATGTGATTTATTAAAAATAATTTTTTTTTTTTTAATTTTCTAGCAAAAATAATTTTTATCTAACTCGCTTTCAATCTCTGGATAACTAGTATCAAATATTTTATTTAAGTCCCTACATATGTACGGTTTGTTCAATTCACTCTGGCGAGGTACAGTTTGCTCTCTGTTGAAAGTGATAGACAATAAATTTATAAAAAGTGTTACTATATAGGCTGCTGTGATATAGTACAATAATTGAAAATAACACCTATTCAGATTTTGTAGTTTTCCATATGTCATTAAGTTTAACTTTTCAATAAACTAAACCACAATCTCTGCCGTAGGATAAGTTCCCTCCTTCCCCACCCTGTCAAATTAGTGTTAAAAGCTGGTTAAACTTAAAGTTAATGTTGAAGAATATTAACACCCTCTTTTCAGAAGATAATGTAAATATTTTGTGTTCACTGCAGTGGATAGTTGTATACGGTATGCTCACTACATCGAGACTCTACTGTACTTGTGATATTTATAGGATAGTATTTAATACTACTTACAATAATTGCAATAAATGTGAGACATTACTTCATACAATCGATAAGTGCTATTAGATAATCTTTTACCGATATTCTAGAGCGGAATCTGCAATAACTTTAACGTGGATAGAACAGCTGGGTAACATGTGCATAGAATTTCAAATTATTATTGAACGTACGAATTAATCTTTGCAGAAATTATAGTTTCAAATGCAAACACGAAATAAAAACGTAAAACGTCCTTCAGTTATGTTTACCTTTTTTTTCAGTTTGTAGCTTCGCAGTTGCTCAGTTTCAGTAGCAAATCGATTAGAATAATTGCAATAAATATTCTCTGAATCCCCGTTTCCTTACTCTTGGATGTCTGTTTTGTCGTTCCTACCCTGTACAATATTTAATTTATACAAATATAGTCGCAGAGAATATAATGTACATTTATTTATTTATATTACATTCCTTATTAATAAATTTAGCAGATGTAAAGAATCTTTCTTCATAAATTCTGAATTTACGCGTTATTGCTACAACAAGTGTTCTATGTTCTTTCCGAGCCAAGGTAAACGCTTTTGATATTCGTATTGGAAGATGAACAAAGTGAAGTTCAAACACGATTTTACATAGTCAACGATAGTCAACGATAACAATCTGTGCTACTTGTAAGTGACAGAACTTGAAAGTTGCAATATAAGGGTGAAGACGTCGTGTTCTTTTTTCGTTCGACTATGATATGCACTTAGCAGATGAAAAAGAATTTGATGCTTTTCACGTAACCGGAGAAAACTTTACTTTTTCTAATTAATGGAAAAGTTTCCTATACGTATAATTTAGTAACGAGCTCGTTAGAATAGGAGAAAAATGAAATAGAATCTGCAAAAGCCTCGGAGTTTTCTGGGAAAAGTTAATATCCTGAATAACGGGCGAGCGAAACGCTTTTTAGATTAATGTGCACATAATACACAGCCATAGAATTTCTAATCCTGTAACTGAAAATGGAAGTGAACTCTGAAAACGCATTTTTATGCTTGACTACACTAAAGAATTCTTAATAACGAGGTAAAGTATTTTCAGAAGCGTCTTCGAGATGTACTACCACAGGATAGCATTATTATTTTTTAAGTAAAAGGAATAACATGATATGAAATTTACATAAAAATTTAGATATACATATATGTAAACTAGATGAGAACGAAAAGCATATCAGCTTTATACGCCAAAACGAAAATAAAAGATCAATTGATTTTGTGCAATTCAACGGCTGTAAAAGACAGCACATAGGAAAATTACCTTTCCAAGTTCCATTTTGCACTCTCGTAAAGTACCTATTCAGCATTCTGTATGTGTAATTTGCATTTATTTATGTCGCCTTTAAGTGCCTACATAGAACTAATAATGCGAATCGATGATATTTAATGTATTATTCATGTATTTGTTTGAGTGCTTTTAAGGCAATAAGCAATACGATTATGCAGTCATTAAAAAAAACTCTCCTTTTTTCGTCTTTTTTTTAATGCAAATAGCAATTTGATTTATTTTCTCTGGATATATTTTAGTTTAGGATACTTAAATTAATAATGGCAACTAAATGATATTTAAAATGTTAAACATTTTGTTTAAAGTTTTCAATAACTTTTTTGATAACGCTCGATTGCTATCTTTATTCAGACTGCATATTCCCTATTACAGTATTAGGCCTCAACCACCTATGCATGTTGACTCAAATGCTCTGTCGCCAATTAACAAAATTTGTAGTTTATACAATGATCATTATCAGTTCTTAGAAATTTTTGATGTATCTAAATATAATTTTATTAAATCCGCCAAGTCTCTAATTTTATTCCCGAACAATTAATTTGACAATCAATTTTGTTTCTTGCTTGCGCATCCCCTGGCATTTAATATGGTTCTCAGGATAGGATAGTCCCCCATAAAGTAATTTACCTGTTTATTTTTATTTATTTTTATTTTATTTTTTTGTTTTGTAACTTCATTTAAAAAAACTCTGTAGCAATTTACATATATTTTTTTTCTGATTTATATAGAAACATTAATATTAGGTAAAACCTGTTTGTTTCTATGAAATAAATAAATAAATAAATAAATAAATAAAATTTGTAGGTTCGAATAACTTCATTTTAATTCATATTACACATCTGGTTAGTAATAATAATAAATTCCTGGCTTCCGGTTGGAACCGCGTATCTCCTCGGATTTCTTAAACTGCCGACGATTCGTTCTCCGTTATAGAAGAACTTCCTCAGGGCTGCTGCTGCTGCTGGTGGTCTTGCTGCTGCTTCTTGTGTCGTTGAGACTGAGATGGTATGTCCGTTGTCGTGGTAGTTAGAGTAGTCTGTGGGAGCAGCGGGGTGAAACGGTGGGCGGGGATTGGTCCGTTGGTGCGTGACGTGTCGTTAATGAAATGTTTCCAATTATTGTAAAGGTAGAAGCCATTATAACGGTTCAAGTTATTGGGGTGTTTGAAAATTTCTATAGATTCACGGATTTTACGGTTACAGAAATAAGATGAGCGAGCTAGGAGTTTTGTGTTGGAAAATTGGATTTGGTGGCTGGTACAGCGTTCATGTTCAGAAACACGAGTGCTGACCAATCGTTTCGTCTCACCGATGTTTACACACCGGAACACGGAATATTCAAATTATTTAAAGTTGTCCATGAATTCCTTACCATGTGGCCAAATTGCAAAGACATTTTCACACACTTCGCAATTTGTCCACATGGTAAGGAATTTATAGACAACTTCTTTGAATACCTTAATTCCTAACATCCTGACTTCCATTTCACTTTGGAATACGAAAGTGAAGGTCACTTACCTTGCCTTGATATCCTACTAACTAGTCTTCCTATATTAGGACACTCTGTTTATCGCAAACCGATTCACACTGATCGTTCTCTGAATGCACATTCCCATCATCATCCTTCACAAAAACAATCGGTCGTTAACTCACTAGTTAATCGTACCTTCGCTCTATCAAAACCCTCATCACTCTAGACTGAACTAGACCACGTAACAAAAGTCTTACTCAACAACAATTACAATAAACACGATATTCAAAGGTCCATTGCCCGTCATCTCACCCCAGTTCCACAGCGCCCTGAAACTGATACACCACCAGTCGCTACGGCTTGCCTACCTTTTATCCATACCATAATGGACCGAATAGGCAAAATCCTCAAACGACGAAACATCAAATCCATTTACTTACCTGTAACAAAACTTTCAATCTACCTACTCTCCACAAAACGCCGTATTCCCTTACAATTCGAAGGCGTATATCGAATTTCATGTTCCTGTGGACGTCTATATATCGGTGAGAGGAAACGATCGGTCAGCACTCGTGTTTCTGAACATGAACGCTGTACCAGACTACTACAAACGACTGGCTCCGCCTTAACTGAACACAAACTAGAAACCGGCCACCAAATCCAATTTTCCGACACAAAACTCCTAGCCCGCTCATCTCATTTCTTTAATCGTAAAATCCACTAGCTGTAGCAAGACCAGTAGCAGCAGCAGCCCTGAGGAAGTTCTTCTGCAATGGAGAACGAAACGTCGGCAGTAGAAGCAATCCGAGGAGATACGCGGTTCCAACCGGAAGCCAGGAATTCAACGATGAACGACGGTCGCGGAAGCCTTTAACTTAATAATAATAAATATACAACGTGTCGCAGAAATAAGTACATTAATTTTAACTGACAATAAAACTCGTCAAGACTAACAACTTTTTTAAATATATATTTTTTTTGTAAACGTTCTAGTTATCGAGTTGAAATTATTTAAAATTTGCTAAAAACATCACTGTCTACCACTGGGAACTGTAAAATATTGCTATGTTTGCAACTGTCTGGACGTCGTCGACCACTATCCTAAGCTACAGTCTTAAAGCACCGTGTTCTCGGAGATGCTGCACCACTCTGACAAATGTGCGAACATTCGAGTATTCGACCATTCAGAAACCGTTCCAAATAAATGCGTTGGGCTAAAACAGCATTGCCCTGGCCAGTGGCGTACACAGTAAGGGGTTATAGGGGTTAACCTCCCCAAATCAATCCAGTGTTATCAGTTTATTGATATAAAAAATCACAACATTTCCGTATTAAATCGCCTATTACGTGCATTTTACTCGATAGATACATTTAGTCGCTAAATTGAAAAATAAAAGTCGCCTAGCAGTGAATGTTCCTTTTCATCATTGAGACGCCTCGAAACGTATTTGAGGAACACAATAGAGTCTATTCTGTGACTTGATATTGCTATGTTTGAAGTGACCTTGCAAAATTGTTATTCTGTAAATAGGTTCGTAACAGCTTGCAATACGTTTCAAGTGTAATTTCGAGTTTATATGCATCTGTCTTCAATTTGCGGTCGGCAGTCGAAGTGAAATGTTATGAAATCGTAACAAGTTCTCTTCAAGTATTGAAGACCATATCAATTGATATGATCTTGAATGGCCCTGAATGTCTGAAAATCGACTAAATAAACTTGCTGTACTTAATATTCACAGTCGATTCTGTTTTAGACGAACTGGCAAAAAACTTCGATGACTTAATATAAAATATCAATCAAATTGTTTATGTCAAAAAGCATTTCTTTTATTGATTTTAATTGAAATATTTTAAACATATAAAATAGCGACATCTTACTATCGCTTTTTGACCTAACATTGCAGTAGGATAGACAAATTGAAGCGGGATTTCCTCCTAATGAGTCCCCCATGCAAGGCGGCCATGCTTGCTGTCAAAGCATAATGAAAGATTTTAGAAAAATTTTGTGCAACTCGTTTTTGATAAAAAATAAACGATTTGCACAAAATTTTTCTAAAATCTTTCATTATGCTTTGACAGCAAGTATGGCCGCCTTGCATGGGGGACTCATTAGGAGCAAATCCCGCTTCAATTTGTCTATCCTACTGCAATGTTAGGTCAAAAAGCGATAGTAAGATGTCGCTATTTTATATGTTCATCATTCTTACATCGCAATTGCGAATAAATTGGGCAAGTCGTTTTTGGTCTGCAGTGGGAATGTCGAGCTACGTTTCTGCTGAAGAAGCCCCAAGCAGGGCTGAAACAGCTGTCCAGAGGCTGCTCGAGGTTCTCACTGCAATCAAAAACGATTTGCACAAAATTTTTCTGAAATATTTTAGTTTCGTTCATTTGTAAACCCCTGTCATTCACCAACCCTGCGTACGCCGCTGGCCATGGCTTTTACCATAAATTAATTCAATACCGTGCATTCATAATTTGAAAAAGTAAACATTGTACAAAAAGAGCTATTTCAATTCAAGCGTTTGACAAAGATGACAGCAAATTATGTTCAAGTCATCTATTTAACAAACGACCGTTTCTAAGTAACTTAAAAACATAAAAATACTGACCATTCTTAGAACCTATGATTAGAACAATACTAAGGACTCGTTAATTTATTGGGAGAAAATTAAAGAAAAATTGGCGATTTGGAAAAATGATATGGAGAAAAATAGTTTGCTTTGACGAGTTCTGTTCCTGGTTAAAATTAATGTACTTATTTCTGACATCCAGTATAATTTCAAAACGTACTGTTTTGTTTACCTATTTATTATACTATTCCTATTAAACTTTGTTTCGTTCTAATTCCGTAACAAAGTGAAATAGAACTTTAGGTTCATATAACATTAATTCACTTAAAACAACCTCAATAAAATGTCAAAATTTGTTTTACTCAATATGAATCACCCTGTACATAAGATATTGTTTTGAAAGTAGATACGATTAAGAGCATAAGAAAATGAGTAAAATTTGGAGAGAAGAAACAGGAATGCTGGAAATGAAATTAACGCAAATGTAAATTAATATTAGCAAGCAATAGGCAAGGTTGATTTAAAATTTCTGAATGTTTCAACGTTCAGAAATTTTAAATCAACCAATCACGAAAAGAATTTTGAGTGCTGAATGCCGTACCAATCACGAATAGGAGTTCGAATGTCAGATGTCGTACGCCGGAGGGGTGGAAACCCAGCATCACTTACGTCTTATCATCTTATGCGGAAATGTCTGTCTCAACGAGTCTGGGTGAAATGGTGATGGCATTCAAAGTGAAGATTTCTTTGATTTACTTTAATTACGTTTTCTATCTACGTCTGTAAGTAACAGGAAAAGGGAGGAGAATTACAATTTCAGGAAACGAGAAAGTAGAATAGACCGAAGAAACGAATGGAGAGACGGAATAACCGAAAAAGTGATGATAAAAGTCAAAACGAAATGAGAAAGCTTATCCTGAATATAAAAGGAGAGTATGAGGACCAAAACAACCCTCACGGGTGTAATATGCTAAACTGTAAGAAGATAAGAAAGTAATTTATTACCGATGATAATACTTGCTAGTTTTTTGAAGATCATGTAAACCCTTTACAACCAACAGGTTTTAAAACATTTCTTTCTAAATATTTTTCTCATTAGAATACTTTAAAATTTGTTACCGAAATAACATTTTTTTACAGCCAATAATAATTTTCGTTTTTACATGAATTATGTTACAGCGCTTTTGGGAATCTAGTGGAGGATGTGTGTTTTTTTTTATCTATGGTGGTGTCAACGGGGCCTTAAGTTATCGACTTGTTGAGATCTCTTGAGCGAGAGTCTGTTTTGTGTGTGTAAAAGTCGCCGTTGAAGGGGAAATAGTGTCGAATTATACACTAAAGGTTACCTGAAGTGGATACCGATCACTATGGTTCAAACCCACCTTAGGATTGCAAGGACGTTCTCCTTACCGTTTGCACGTTCAGGCGTTGAAATATATTTTTTTCTTTCATGACATGATAGTTTTATTAGTGTTTCTATTGAGAAAGTGTGAATATACAAAAACAAAAACAAAACTGAAGGAAATATAAAATTATGCTTTCTCCTTAACTTCCCCACTTTCTACAAATATTGATATAGTTTAATAAGAATCTCCATATGATGTTAGTAACAAGTACACTGCTCAACAAAATTATCGCATCACCAAATCAAAATAGAATTATCTTTGTAAAGAACGGATTTAATTGTTTTTGATATAAGAGCGATGTTTAACTTCATTGTTTGAAACATAAAATAATATAGGAGGCGCTGATGGTTTGCATATAAACATGAGATGATCAATAACAAAGCCCACTCAAGCTAATTCTTATGTCACTAATCGATTGGTTTGCAATGATTTTTGTGTAAGGTGCATTTAATTTTTGTCAATAATGGATCCTCGTCGTCAACAAAGACATTTAAGCATTGAAGAAGCGATACGAAATGTTACTCTCCTCCAAGAAGGCCGTGGTCAGAGATATGTGGCTGAGGTGTGTGGAATTCAGCAATCTTCCGTATATAGAGCAGCCAGAAGATATAGAGAGACTGGAGAATATGTACGCTGACGAGGACAAGGCCGAAAGAGGGGCACTTCCGAAAGAGACGATAGATTTATTCGAATGAGTGCTCTTCGTCAACTTTTTGTGACGGCAAGACATATTCAAAATCAGCTTTCTAAGTACGACGAGTAAGTATAAGTGATCAAACCATTAGAAGACGTTTGAGGGAAGTGGGATTGAGGCCTAGGGAGCCTGCTACTGGGCCCCGGTTAACCAGAACATACCGAGTGTCAGGCGCCAGGTTAAGGTTTGCCCGTGAACACATTAATTGGTTTATTAACGACTGGAGCAACGTGCTTTTCACAGACGAGTCAAGATTTTGCTTAACATCGTCTGATGGACGTGTTAATGTGTGGCGTCGTGTGGGAGAACGATAAGCTCCAGGAAAGATTCTTCCAAGTTTTGGAAGTGGTTCAATAATGGTATGGGGTGTAATTTCATTGAACGCGCGTACGGAGTTAGTGGTGGTGGATAAGGGTTCAATAACAGCGAACAGATATGTGGTTGACATTTTAGAACCACATGTAATGCCCTTTGCCCCATTTATTGGGGATAACTTTGTACGTATGCAAGATAATGCCAGGCCCCACCTAGCTAGGGTTTCGCTCCAGTATCTTCGTGATACCGGAATTCAAGTCTTGGACTGGCCGGCTTATAGTCCAGATCTTAACATCATCGAGCATGTATGGGATGTGATTGGAAGGCGATTCAGACAAAGAGAAGTCGCTCCTGCTTCAATTGCAGAACTTGGTAGGGCGTTGACTGAAGAATGGGACAATTTTCTGCAGGAATCAGTGAGAAACTTATTTCCTTATTTCGCAGTTTACCGAGAAGAACGCAAGCTGTTATTAATGCCAGAGGTGCTAACACGCGATATTAGCTGTTTCTTGTCTTGTTTCTTTTTCGGGTAAACTTTTCTTTTGTAAACTTGTTGCTGTTTGTTGTTTATTTTTAATAAAATTACTATTTAATATTCTATTTTATATTTACAATAAAAAATCTAGCATTAGAATACGGAAGAAATAATTGCAATATATAAATATTGAGTGATGCGATAATTTTGTTGAGCAGTGTAGTTATCTAACGCAAGTTGATTTGCATTATTAGCGAGCAAGCTAATTAGTACATTGGTAATGATATGTTTTAACTTTTCATGTATGAATTAGAAAAAAAAAGATATTTTAAACACCTGGGCCTCATTTTGCTGATTCGGAAATCATACCTCAACTCCACGAAGACGTGAAATTTCTTGATTTTCCTTTTAAAATGTCGCTTCCGTGACACGATGTACCACTCACTTTACCTTCGGAATCACACAGAGACAGAACGCGGCACCGCCATGTGTTATAAAGCCCCTAGAGCCATGTCAACACAGACTGTTCACGTGAGCTGAATACAAAATTAAAAAGTTACATCGCGAACGGATGAGATCCGCAACGTGCGTGCTTCACAAATTTCAAATTTAATAAAATAAGTATAGGGAAGATATTCGATATCATATGTGTAGTTTGGCACAATACTTACGTGCTTGCTGGAACGTAAAAAGTAAATACTTTTTGTGGAAGAGCGAAAAGCTCGTCTTGAAAAGGCAGACGGTAGCTGACGTGAATGTGGTTGCCAGGAGTTTACATTTAGATATCATATGCGGATATCCTCCAGAAGGACGAAGGTTCTTATATCATCTAACACGTTATTGTAAAGGGGAAAATATATTATATTTTGATGAACTTGATAGAGCTAGAAAAAAAAATGTGGGTATTTTTATGATAGAACGGCAATATAATTACTAAACAGAAATAAAAGCATATCCCATCCACTTCAGGAAAGATTAAAAATGAATATCTTCTATTTCTAGACTAACGCCAAATACTTCAAATTCCAGACGCCGTCTGCAAGAATTAGGACTAACTGGAAGGGGTATAATCGCGGTCAATAACCGACACGGTTGTCGGAAAATAGGGTCGCTGCATCTTCGAGGGCGACGTGATACCCTCGCAAACATAAGTATCCACTTTTAGGATAATGCGAAAACTTTCTGCGTAATTACACGCGCCTTCCGAAAATTCCTTTGTGTAAACGGGCGGTCCTTTTTCTACATAGATTAATATTTACTTTCAACTTGTCCCGGGAAAGAAATTGGGAAAATTTGTGATAAACTTGATAAAGCGTCTCATTTGTGGATAATGTCATTTGAGCTCCATCGAAGCTCATTTCAAAGATTTCCAGGTCGTTGCAACTAAGAGGATAAACAAAACTATTCACGTTTACACGAACGTGATCAAAATTCTAAGGAATAAAATGTGACCATGGTGAACCAATACATTATTTTTTGGTGTTTATCATTTCATTTTCCATGGCTCTCATAAACAAACAAATTAATTTCTCTTCATTTTTGTTTATCTTAGTGCACCTTATTCCTTTTCAATAGCTTTTCTTTTATAATTGTCACTATAATCTGGCTTGCCAATCGAACTGATTGTGAGTCTCGACTCTGCACCAGTATCTATTTAATTTGCTCTTACTAGCTAATCTTTATTACTAATACGTCTCCTTTTTTCTTTACTTTAGTTTTCCATATTTCTTTTAGGATTTTAACCAAATATTCCTTCTAATCTGTTTCTGCAAGTATTTGTGCCATCGATTTTACCTCAGTGTCTTTCTAACTCGAGTTCTTTACTTTTCTGATGCTTGTATCTTTCATTATTTTTTTTAAAAATCCTTTCGTCATATGCTGTCTGCGTATTTCGATTCCTGTTCCTAGAATATGTGACCATATATTACAAAAATGCTACAAAGGCTACTCAATTACATATACTATTCTTCTTCTACCAGACAAGGTGTAGAGGAGCAGACGTGACGAAAAGCTCTCATTTCGCTTGATTTCTCGTTTTCCTTTTCACCTCGTTTTATTTGAGCTCCTTTTCTCTTTTAATTCTATGTCTTACTGATGTTGAGTTTCCTTTGGTCCGCCTTTCCTCCTCTTGTTTTTGACTTCCATTTACCTTATAGTTGTTGATTTCCCATCATCACATTCGGTATATGCGGCAAAACTATCTGAGTTGCTGTATTTATATATACTTTTTTGATATTGGTTTTGTTTTTAATCGTTTTCTGGTTTCCTTGCTTTTGATTCTATATGCTTCCTCAACTTTTGTTAATATTTTAACTGTCAATTAGTGTCTAAAACTCAGTGCTATAAGTCGATATAGAAAAAAAAACTGATTCTTAAATTTTTACCTTTGTTTCAGAATTTGCTACCTATCTGTAGGTAGGAAGATTATGGAAGAGAAAATTAACTTGCGTCGGAACTCGACTAGGCAGGGGATGGGGTGAATTCAAAAAAGCGCCAAATAATTTACATGAAATTGATAAAAAAAGGAAACACCAGTAAAATTTCAAAAATTGTCAATCAAAGTAAAATATATTCGATTAAGAATCAATGTAATTCAAATCAAATCCATAACGAATTAAGTGTGATTAACTCCAACCAAGGGGCATTGTTTACACGATATAATCACATTCGAAGCTTTTTAAAGCTTGGGTTTCCTAGGATTGTTCTATTGTAAAATAGAGCCGTAAAGTAGTAGTGAATGACGACACATAAAACCTGCTAACAACATTAAGTACAGTTGGTTTCCTAGAAAACACACCGTCATCTAAAACCATGTAAAAGTTTTTTGGTTTTTTGTACGTTTGGAGTCTTCTTTTGGTGGTTCTTCATTTTCTAAATACATTAGTAACGTCAAATCGAGATTAACTGTTATGTAATATACAGTGCAAATCCCGTAACGCTGCATATAAACATGATATAATACAATTCCAAATCATACAAAATTGCACCTAAGGCTTTTAACATTACGTTGCCATGGTGACCACTCAATATATATAATGCTGAATCATTTGAATCAATCTGCACATAGGAAGTTACAAGGAAACTATGTGCAGGCTTAAGGGCTTTACAGTGTATAAACTAATCTATGCCTAGCTTTTTCTTGCTTATTTTAGGTCAATGTACGTCACTTTTCAATGCTACCTGATGTCATTCACTGCCATATTACGGTCGTTATATTACGGTACCGCTATCCAATGAAACCAAAGCTTAACTCTAAATGCGTTTTGAATACGCCAAATAGAAATTCAAAACTTAATTTAAATTTGTGCAATTATTATTAGAAATAATTATGATCCAACCTGGTGACGAACAGTATAAGGACCATGTGTTACGTCACGGCCTAAAAGTTTGACGTCAAGGTCCGATCAGCTGCAAGGTAAAGCATTAACGGCCGCCTAGCATCCTCAGTATGAACCTTCCTTTATGTGGACATGGAACGACTGCTGCCTCTATCGGTTTGGTTCCGAAGATTCCCGAAGACGGCTTAGTAGTAGTAGTACTAGGGCGAAAACAAAACCAAAATCCTAGATAGGGTTGAAAGCCTAATTAGAAGAGAGAAACGAAAGCATTGGAACAAGGTCACGCAGGGAACTCACGATTATAAATATCTGGCCAAATTGAAGTGGTCAAAGCTTTAAAAAGCATTAACGAATGATTTAAATGACGTAGAGTGCTTCTTGTCAAAACACGGAGCAGTATTTTCCATTAGGAAATTACCAAAACACGATTTGGATGAAACAACAAACAAAATGGCGGAACCATGAAAGAAGACGTCTGCACTCCAAGCGTCCAGCAAGAACGTTGACGCGTTCTGTGTTCAAGCTCGTATTGGTTTACAGTCGCAGTGTAACTGTGGGCGGTCACGTGATTTAAGACGATCAATCACAATGTTTTATTTCAAAAATCGATAAAATCGACCAGAAGAAAACGTCAGCGCCATAAAGGCGAGAGGTAACGGCGGCGGACAGATTTTTGATTAACGGCAAATTACATGGTACAATTTTTTTTATTGCAAAATGTTTTCACAGTTTTATAATGTTTTAAATATTGTTTTCTGGTGAACTTCTTTTTTAGGATTGATTTATATCTCCTTTTCTACAACCACAGATTTTATTCCATCTACTTCACTTGCATTGTTCATTGTCCTTAAATGTTTCGCATTTCTAAGTAAATAGTTTTTAAAACTTTAACTGGACACCGTTTGAATTAGAAGGAACATTCAATTTTTTAAGTTTCACAAGCATTTTTACGTTTTAATATTTTATAGGGACACTGTCCTATTTACTCAAACATTTTTTGCTTGACTCATATATTTTGTCTTGATTCCATTTGCCATACTCCCTTTTCACTTCAAATGCGTTATAACCTTCATCATACTTCAGATTATTTGATAATCTTTTTCTTAATGTCAACCATTCTTTCCTCTTCCTTCGTTGTCTTTTTAACTTATTAATGTACGACTACAAAAACTCATATATTTATTTCATTCTACTTTATTTACCTTCTGCTCTTCTCTTCTAATTTTTGATACACACTACGTCCACATTTCGATGCGCACCATTAGCATCTCGGTTATTATCAGATATAGATAAATGGGGAATGTTTTGCAGAATTTAATGCTCGCGACAAATTGAGGAAGATTGAAATCGTCAAATTTTGTTTTCTCTTTTTAATTATCTCAAAAATTAGAGAAATGATGGTGAATTTGAAATGTGATTTATCGTAATGATTGAATTCACATTTCTCATTTAACCGTTACTCCGAGATGCCAATGGTGAGGGTCGAAATACTCCTGCATAGAGATTTTTATATGCTACTCTTAACAGTGGCAGCTCGTCGGGGTGGACAATGTTGGCAGTGCTCACTTTGACTCTGTCCTATTGAAGGTACACGTTCCGGTTCCACGTCGGGACAGTTCCGATAAACAAATTTATTTAGAAAATGAATCCACTTTCCCCTTTGCAGTTGTTGCCTACCCACAATAAATAATCAATAAGCGCCACTGGCTTTTAACCGTTTTCGCATATTTATGTTTGCAAACCATTTTATAAGAGGATATTTCGTTTCGCCTTTAGTCATTTATTTTTCATCAAATCCAATATTTACCATTTTATTGTTACCAGCTCTTCCATTAAATATACCGTGCCTTCAATTAAATTCCTCATCAAAGAAAGCTGTGATTATTTTATGAAGTTGGCGACACAATTCTAGAGAAAACAGTTGTCATTAACTGTCAGTACTGATCATAACATCAAATAAAAACACAAGGTTATAGTTTAAAGTAGATGCTCAAAGTGCTCTCCTTCAGCTTGAATACATAAGCGTACTCTGCGTTTCATGTTTTCAAACCCGTTTGCTAAGTGTTCGGGGGTTATGTTAGCACACACATCTGCAATGCCCGCGCGAAGTTCTTCGATTGTGTGACGCCTAGTTCTAAAAACTGTGTTTTTCGTGGGAGGATAAATGAAGTAATCCATAATAGTGAGATCCGGAGACCTTGCAGGAAAATTCACAATCCGATTATCGAAAAACTGCTGCAGGAAAGTCATTGTTTG
Organism: Prosopocoilus inquinatus; assembly: GCA_036172665.1. Classification (NCBI taxonomy): domain Eukaryota; kingdom Metazoa; phylum Arthropoda; class Insecta; order Coleoptera; family Lucanidae; genus Prosopocoilus; species Prosopocoilus inquinatus. The sequence continues at coordinate 54,342,211 of CM069870.1, forward strand.
ATGAGCTGTGGGGGCAGTAGCATTGTCTTGCTGAAAAAAACCCTTTTGTAAGTTCATCATCATGTAGTTGATTAACGAAAAGTTCTAATAACTCATTTCGGTGTGTTGCAGCAGTTACTGAGTCGTTAAAAAATATTGGTCCGATGATACGCCTTCTTGACACTGCTAGCCAAACACCAATTTTTAATGGATGTAATGGAGTTTCCACAAATTCGTGGAGATTTTCTGCTGTCCATATTCTCATATTCTGTTTATTTATATACCCTGAGAGATGAAACCAGGCCTCATCGGAAAGGAAACACTTGTCAAGAATGTCGTCGTTGTTTAAGTTATCAAGAAACCACTGACAATATTCTGTTCTTCTGTGAATATCTGCTGGCATGAGTTCGTGGACTGCTTGAATCTTACATGGATAAAGCTTTAAGTGTTTTTGAAGAATAGTGTGACATATTCCCACTGATAGCTTCCAACTTCTTATGAAAGTTTCGCAATAAATTTCGTGGGAGAGTGTTCCATTCGATCCCGAACATCTTCAATGCAGCTTGCAGTCCTTTTCTTAGCTGCTCCGCTCCCTGTTTTGCGATCAACTGATCCTGTTTCACGAAATTTAAGAACACAAGCATGGAAATGTTTAACTTGCTGTTCATAAGTAATAGCAAAATTAGGAAACTGCTGTCGAAACTTCTGTACACACTGATTAATTGAATAAACTAACTGCCCATTTTCTATTCTACCAGTTTGAAAATATCTTTCAACAATACATATTTTCTGCTGTAATTCTAATATTTTGAATTAATTGAAAATACAAAGTGTCAATTTGACATTTGTTTAATTAAATTGTTGAACAGCTATCAGTGCTGCAAATCTTAGAAGAAAAAAACAGTGAAATCATAGCCCACTTTAATGAGGAATTCAATTGAAGGCACGGTACATTGCAGCACTATTTCCTTTATATTTTGTTTATACGCAGTCAAGATCAGAACTCCCCTCTTTATTTTTATAATTTAGGCTATAAACTATTTTTACAGCAGAGTAATAAGAAAAACGTAAAAGCAAAATGTGGTGCAGTTTAAAGTTAATGTTCTTTTTAAATTATGAATTTACATGTACACTGTAATAAAATTGAGAATGAAGTTTTGCTTGCACGTAAATTAAATTTAATTCATAACCTGAACGCTGCGAGATACAATTCCCGTCACGTGTTTCTGATTATGCTTGCATACATATACATATTGAATTTGATGCAAGTATTTTAATTAATGGTTGTTTCGTGGTCGTGTATAAATACAGTTGCACTCGAAGCGGTCCTGTTTTGCACACGTTCCTATACATAGAACAATCAGAATTCCTGTAATTAGAACTCCTTGCAGATATGAGTTTTACTAAGCGTGAAGTGATTAATGATTTACTGTGGAGAGGGCAGCAATTCCTTAAATGATACAAAGTAATAATAATTAAATTAACAATAGTCGTCCTTCACAAGTCTTAAAAGCCTGTAGGGTATAGCAGGGCAGGTCTGCTACGACTAAGGTTTAGCGATGGAATACAGAGCCTATCAACTTTAGCAGAGTTAGTAAAACATTCATTTATAAAATATTTAAATATTATAACAAAACTGCCTTCGTCTTTTTAGCCCTAATCTTAGTTTTAATCCTTTCATACCTGATTCCTAGTTATAATCAAGATGATTGATCTTCTGTTACGAGGTTGAACTCTAAAAAAGGACTAGTTTAGTATTTAGTTTAGGATCAACGTGGTGTTGAAACTACGTGAGCTTTTGTAAAGAAATTTAAGCAGAAAACACTGCCCTTCAATGTACTAGAATATGATCGCATAATTTAAGATTTATCTAACGGAACTAGTTCCAGCTCGAAGATCGAGCAATTTACAATTTAGGACTAGACCAGACGCGCTCCTAAGATGTCCGTCCGTTATTTATGAGATTACATGAGAGTATATAAGATCCAGAAGGCCGGAATACCTGCCTCAGATTAATGCCTCTCGTGCGCTGTTATGCTGCCCGAATATGTGTGGTTTTAAATTTCCTGAATTCACGCCACGCCTAACAATGGAAAAAACGTCGGCAATAAATAAATTCTTCAATTCTCTTTTTTAATATTTGGTTTTCAGGAGTGTATTGCCCGCGAACGTGAACGATACCGCCTGCAATATATCCTATTGTTGCGATAAATTTGCTATTACCATCGCGGTAGTAACGGATTAGCATATTGTGGTTATTCACACACGAACAATGGCCATTAATATCTCATAAATAATTAAATTTGAATGTTAACGTATCAAAATTTAAAACGGATGTTATGTGATGGAATTAGCCTAATGCAATTTCCTCATGCTAATTCACATTTTCAAATTCCAATAATATTCATTCCACCTAATTTAATAAAGTTCTATTTATTGCTTTAGCGACGGCTTGTGCAACAAATTTATAAAATATAAAATTTTTGAAAATACATGTTAAGATAAGATAGGGCAGGTGCACCCCCAAATTAGATTAGTAGCATTAGTTATAAAAAATCCCTTTGAAGTAAAATGTATCATACATCTATAGGTTGATTAGATAGTTTTTAAGTATATTTAAAGCCATTATTAGATTACTTTATACAAATCGTAGTTTTGGTACTAATTACTTTTCTGTGACTTCGGCTTGGTTGTTGTCGGCAAACTGCAATATATGTGTAACGGGACTCTATCATTTGCGCATTACACAGGAATAATTCCGCTTCGTTTGAGAGTTATGCATTTGTTTGTAAATAAAAATAAAAATCTTGTTTTAGCTAAGTTTATTAATTTCAATTAAGCAATGTTTTATACGTCAAAAAACGAATATTTATTGCCAGTTTATTGCAAATTGTAATTGTCAACAGATATTTCGAAAGTTATTTCGCCTCTTCGACCTGTAATTGGTATAGGTAATCCTGACACGATGTCAATTTTAAAAATAACTGAGTAATCTTCAACAAACAACAGGGAAAGAAAATACTGATTTCTTTTTAAGAAAAGAATTCTTTCTACCAAACCTTAATGTTGATACCATCATCTGAAGTATTGATAATGTGGCCCATGTAATATTTTACAGATTTTTTCCCGCAAACTTCAGCAAAATCCAGTCATTAACTTCTATGTTGCTTTGTCAAACTCTCCAAATCTTGCTCTGCCTCCTCGAATTCTTCTAAAAAGTTCATGTTTTTTCCTCTTCACATTTAGTTAATACCTCGTCTTCATATTCATCAAATGTTATTTCTTTGACTACAGGAGTCTTTTTCCGCTTACCCTTATTTTTGATTTCATCTAATTTTTCAAGACGCTCCAACACATCTTTAGTGGTAACAACTTCTGCGCCACTACAAAACTTTTTTTTTGTTTTCTGATATGATTGTTTTCACTGGTCGTTTTTTTATCGTTTCAATAAAATGGCTTTCTGGGACTGCTTTAATTGTGGATGTCCAAGGGTCAAGCTCAGTATCTCTTGCTTGCATAGGTCTTTCTTCATAGCGAAGAGGTGTTTCTTCAGGGGATCATTTTCAGGTTGGTCAGGTTGTTCAGCAGAAATTTGTCCGATGGGTTCTGCTTGCGTGGGCTTTTGTTGACGATTTCCCCAACTTTCAAGGCATGCTGCATCGTAGTTTTTTCTCTGAAATGACTTTATTGTTAATAAGTAAGATACCTCCCTTTCTCAAGCCATTTTTTTATTATTTCGGAATTGGTCTCAGACCATACTTGACCAATTAATTGGGAATTTTTACTCCTAGATCTTCCCTTTGTCGCTTTACCAATTTTGCATCCCAGGAAGCTTTTAGGGACCGAAACGCGGCCAAATCTGAAGGCTGCGGCAAATGGGAAAGGTGGGATGATAGTTTCAATATTGTGATTTATTCCTCCACGGCCATTTGAATAACTTCTACTGTGATATGGGTGAAATGTCCATCATAAATTAGATAAATGGGTTCCAAGGTTTGGAGTAAAGGTTCTTCTGGAATAATTAGCACAAACATCAGCTTCCATCCATCCTTTTTTAGCAGCAGCGTACGATGTCCCTGGAAAAACAGTTCCATCTTCTGTCACCCATTCATTCCACATGCTTTTGCGTTTAATATAATTAATGGTGAAACTTTTTTCCCTGGTGCATTGCTTTGGTTTTTGATGGGTCAAAACAGAAACTGGACTCATCTAAATTGAAGATTTGGTCTGATTTGATGCGAAGGTCTAAAATGTCCAAAACAGTATTGAGTAAACTGAAATAATTTTGAATTATGAACGGATCCATATGTTTTTCTGGCCACTTCTGGCCACTCTGTGTCTTCTTTATGGAAAGGGCATGTCGTTTTTTTAACTGGGTTTCTATTTGATTTGCTGTTATAAATTCACCACTAAGACTTAAGATTTCAATTCGTGACAGTCCAAATCCCCATTTCTCAGCAGTACAAAGTGCTTCTGCAATTTTTCTTTCATTTTCGGACGGTATGTCGGATTTTCGACCAAACGTAGAACTTTTCTGTTCTGTTCTTCCTTTAACAGGGTCTTTCAGTGTAGTTACAGGAATATTGTAAATTCTGTTGGCTGCTTTTATAGTCACAACTCCTGCTTTTATATCACGAACAACTTGCTGAAGGATCTCTTGTGTATAGGTTTTAACCCTTTCACTTTTTCTTGTATAATTACGCACCATGTTGGTGATGTCTAGAAGCAATATTCATTAATTAAAAAACAATACTTACACTTCCTAGCAAACAAATAGAGTGGGGTTAGTGCGCCCTATGAACGCACTTGCCCCTCACCGACAAGTCGCACTTACCACGCGATGCTTTATGCCTGGGGCAAGACCGACCCCATTAATTAATTCAAATTAGTAAATACACGAGGAACTAACGCAACACAGGTCCTTAATGTAATGTGGACACAAAGATTGTGATTTAGTTCAATAATCTTTATTAATTGACAAGTTTATTTATATCAAAATAACAACTGTTTCTCTATGCCAACTAAATAAATACATAATTAAAATACATAATCATGACATCTCCTTTTTTTAATTTTTACAAAATACTGTTATCAAACAAAACACTTATGTAATATAATTTTCTAAATAAGTAGGTTTCTTAACAACTCGGCCGCTTCTAGTCATTCTAATTGGATTTTGAATACCATTGCTAAATGGTATTCAACATTCGATGTACTTGAAGGATTTACAACTTCAACATCTGGTATAGTTGTAGGTCCTTCAATACAATTATCGTAAATTATTTCAGATGTAATATTAAATTGTTTCGGCGAATCTCTACGTAAATGGTATCGATTACGAGTTAGAGTTTTACCATTCTCTGTTTTTATTGTATATGCACGACCATTCAAGTTCCAATGAACTATTTTTGCACGATCCCAAGTACCTTCATTATTTTGAACTCTGACATTTTGATTGATTTCAAATTGAGGTAAATCTCTGCCTCGCCGGTCATGAAACTGTTTATGATTTCTTTGTTTTTCAGTTAACATTTTTTTAAGTGAATTTAAAAAGATCTGCTTCAATCATTTCCCATGGACTATTAGAAATTTGACTTGTATGTATATAAGTTTCTTTAGTATTGTTGCGTTGGAATTTTAAGCATGTTTTATTAATTATTTCTACAATCTGCTTTGACATTCCTGGCCAAAATACAATATCGCGAGCTCTACATTTAAATTTTTCCTGGCATAAATGATTATAATGTAATTTGTCAATTATATCAGCACGTAGTTTCTGTGGAATTATTATACAATTATTTTTATATAAGAGACCATTATATTCATAGATATCATTGTGAAATATATGACATGCCTTAACACAATTTGGAACTTTCTTTATTTCACTAGGCCAACCTTGTTTAATTAGTTTCAAAAGTGTTTGTAATTCTGCATCATTGGCTGCTTCCCTGAAAAATTCATCTTTTCTACGATCACTTAAATTCTTTGCAATATTGACATATAGTACATGTAATCTAGGATCTACATCGTCTTCACTATCTTTCAAGTGTGCTCTGGACAGTGCATCTGCCAATATTAATTCTTTTCCAGGCTTATAAACAATTTCAAAATCAAAAGGTTGTAACCGCATCCGCATTTTTTGTAATCTAATCGGCATATCACTCATGGTTTTATTTAAAATTGAAATTAACGGTTTATGATCACTCTCAATGTCAAATGTTTGACCTAAAATGTATTGCCTTAATTTTTCACATCCGAAAACAATTGCATACAGCTCTTTCTCTATTTGAGCTCAAAATTTTTGACTTGTAGTAAAATATTTTGAAACGTACGCTACTGGCAAATTATTTTGAAGTAGGACAGCTCCCACACCTAACTTACTAGCATCAACACTGATAGTGTTTTTTTTTTATTTAAGTCATAAAATTGTAAAACTGGATTTTTACTTAACAGTGTATTAATTTTTGTAAAGGCATCATCATGAGAATTATTCCAAATGAATTCATGATCTTTTTTAATTAATTCACGTAAAGGGGCAGTTACGTCAGCTAAATCTGGAATAAATTTAGATACATACGTGACCATGCCAAGTAATCTTTCTACAGCCTTTGCATCATGAGGTTTCTCCATATCTGTTGTTGCTCGAATCTTATCATTGTCAACCTGAATGCCCTCAGAAATAAAAGAATTACCTAAAAATTTGACTGATTTAAGAGCAAATTTGAATTTTTCCATGTTAAATTTAATTCCGCTAGCTTTAGTTCTTTGGAATACTTGTTTTAAAATACGTATATGTTCTTTATTGTTTTTAGCCCAAATTATAATATCATTAATGTAAACTTCAACATTGTCAATATTTTAAAAACATCAGCATGTAATTTATGAAATACTTCTGGTGGTGTTTTAATTCCATATGGCATACATAAAAAACGATAACGTCCAAAAGGTGTTTGAAAAGTTGTTAATAACGAACTCTTTTCGGTTAACTCAACCTGCCAAAAAGCTTTAGATGCATCTAGTATGCTAAAAATTTTGGCATTTGCCATTTTGGATGATATTTTTAATATGTTGTACCTTAAGATATCTCTTATAAACTAACCTTTTGTAGAATCTCAAACACGTGCTTGCATATTCGCCCAGCCAACGTATTTCACATTACCTTCTAAATTTAACGCTCCAGTCTCCGGTCTCGCGCATACTGTTGCGCATACTCTCGAAAGTTGCGAAAGTTTAAAATTTAATTTAATTTAAAAAACTTATCCCAAAGTCGCATTAGCCTCACCTTACCTTAATAATTACTAATGAAAGGACATTCTCGGGTATCAAGCAAACAAACAAGTAGAGTGAATAAATGCTTCCACCAGATTCATTTGTAGTACGCAAGCGGTCCACTGTAACGCATAAAGCTCAAGGGCGTACCTAAAATGAATTATTTAAATGATCGTAACGGCGTCTAGCCTTAACAGCGGGCCCCCAGCTTGCACGCTCAAGACGATCATAGCCTTTTTTTCCGCCTAGTAGTAATTACTTAATCATAGTGTCACACTCTCTGTGCGCTCTTAATAAAGGTAGCCGTTCGAGTAACGTAGCTCTGGGTAGAAGGTGCCGCTCAGGTATGGGCTAAAGGCACTAGGGGGGTAGTTTACCCGATAGAGAAATGGGTTTCTCACCTCGTCCCGGTCTTGTCTCGAAACAAACAGACAAAAACTCCCCACAACCCTTTTAGGCTTTATTGAGAACCGCTATAGAGCCACCTTGCCGAGCCCACCTTCCTTGGACGGTGCCACCTCGACCCTGTCCTCCGCAATTTCCCAATTATCCGTAGCTCAGCAAAGTGACCCGTTGACAATTATATACAGCTGTCCCGAAAGAGTCTTCGTGACAATAGGTTATTATCAGAGATGATTAACTACGCTAGAGAAATAGTATTATTCAATATAACAGAAACAGATCTCTATCACCCCAATAAAAATTAACAGACGAGCAATCAACTTTTCTTGTTTCAATATCCAAATATTCTGAATCGCCGATGTTCCAGCGAATTAATACCCTTGATCTAATTTCTCGGTACATACATCACAAGCTCTTGCTTTTGTGTTTTGTATTTTCTATGAGTCAAGATACGAACTTCAATTTAATAAAATATCCGAATTAAATAAGTATACTAAATTATAGAAAATAATGCTAAGAATCTGGATTCTTACAGTAATAAAGATTTCGCCGATTTCTTAGTAAAATAAGATTTTCATTTGCCCTAATGGAAGAAAAGAAAACATATGACAATTAAGTTCGCAAGAAATTTCGTCAAAAACAATAAAATAACTCAAGATTAAGAAAATTTTTCCGCAAAAGAAAGCAACAGTTGCCGCGGAAATTGATAGAGATTTTTAAAAGCGATCTATACACCATGAGTGGAGGGCCACGAAAAAAGCGGTGAAGGAGATTCCAGAAAAGAGTCGATTTCACAAAGTATCTATCTCTTCACCAAATAAAGGAAAGGAAACGATCCACTTCTAGTTGATTAACGAAAAAGAACAATTTTTTGGATAACATGGATCTTGAGATTTTATGGTAAAACAAACAAAATGAACAAACAGAATTCAAGGTATCGCTCCAGAAAGAAAACTTCTTTTGATCCTACAATAACATCATCTTTCTTCACATCTTTTCCTCAGTTAGATTAAATCACAAGTACAATACAGATTACCGACAAGTTGTTTCAAAATAATGCCTAGTAAATTGGAATTTTTTTACATATATCTTTCTTGTACTGCTCTACTCTTTTTGTTCTAGCTGCTTCTCTCCATATAGCATCAGCTGTCTATCACTGGAACCAGTACAGTGCAGTTACCAACCACTTTTGAAATGTACTTATTAAAGTTATGTAACGTAACAAATATCCGTATTTTCGTAAAGCGGCTGTGTTTATTTTTCATGGAAAAGCCTCAGGATGAATCGTTTTAAAACATATTTTGGCACGTAACACATTTCTTACTTGACGAATAAAATGTGTCACTGCAGAAACGTCCTATTTAAAATTCATAAAGAACTATCCAGAAAGCAGTGCTGATCAAAAGAGCTTAACCAAAGCTCTCGTAAGTATTCAAATTTATTAGTTTAAGGTCTATTAAAGAAAGAAAAAGTTCTTAAACAATAATTTCCCGAAGTTTAAATTAAATTAAACCGAATAAACAAAATCTTTTTATACTCATACAGCTCATTTTTTATATATTCATTTGGCTATTTCTTTTTATAACCACGTGGCTATTTTGTTTTCGCTTTCTTCAAAATTTTCGTGTAATTTATAAATTTTCAAACTGTGTTCCTACATAAATTCCTAGAGGATATCATGTGTGCTCGTTTACATACGCGGGATATTCAAATAATTTTGCTTACGATAACGGGTTTTGATTGGTTACCCGTTCCGGATCGAACAAGAACTAACTGTACGCGGTGAAACGTATTTCTACACAATAACAAAGCACTTCTGAAATGAGTACCCCAAGCAACACGCTTTGGTTTAATTTTTGTGTATTCAACCATATTTTGGTTTTGGTTGGACATTTTTACATTTCTTAAACGGTTACGGTCAACGTACATGTTTTAAGCCGTCTAATAAACGTATACGTTATACCACTTTGATACAGAAACATCGTATTTAGTATATGGAACATGTCTTTTCAACATGTATCTCGCGGACATTTTATCCTTAGTTAAACGTATATGTGTATTGCTTGGGACGCTTCGTGCTTAGATCTTAGCGTCACATAAAGTTTAAACTCATTTTAAACACATTCTAAACTCAATTTTAACTCTCCTTCTGTCTTCAACGTATACATACTAACCTTCTTTTGGGTGTATTGCCTGGAATGTCAATTGTATCGCTAGTTCATACTATGACAAAGCTCCAACCAACTCGCCTCCTTAATTATTTTCTCTAACTTCAACCTATTTCGCTTCTTCCCTTCTCCACCGACAAACGGAAGAAAGTATGCTATCATTTAAATTTTTTTTTCTAGTTTTATTTTTGTTTCTTTTTTAATTTAGATAAGAATAGAAATATGCACATACTTTCTTATTGACCTTCGAACAAACCTTTTTTTCTGTTAAAAACCTGAATTGTTAGTTTTCTTTAGCTAAAAGGCTTCGGTGTAGCAACAAAATCCTTCAGAAAAAATCGATTCTTTTTTCGAACGGCATTGCCGCGCCAGTACTTTCGAAGAGTTTTAAGTGCTCTACGGAAACAAATCTGCGGGTATCCAAGGTGGCAATCCGAGAACGATACCACATAAAGTACAATGAAAATACAAAACCATCACCAGCGTATTTCGCATTCGAATCCTTCTGGGGGAAGAGCGAACGAACTCAGAACGAGATTTGTTCCCGGCGCGTGAATATAAGTCTTATTTATTCTTATCTGATCGGGCGCCATCATTTTCGGCACGCACGATACATCGAGGAAGTACAATATGCTATAAATATGTGAAACTTTTTCCGCACAACTTGACACCGTGTAAAACCCATACCGGCTTCGATGGGGATATACAGGCGTGATATTCCCTTAATATATAAAGTATCCGCGTCGTGTGTAAATTTTCGCGGTTATGGAAGGAGAGGGGCATAAATTTTTTCGCCTTATTACAGAAATTTCTCGGAGATACTTGATATTGGAAATAAGGTGCGCGTCTGAAATTTATGAGCGTACATGCGTAAATTTATGGAGCAGTAAATGTTGGGAATCTCTATTACTGAGTAAGGTTAATACCTTTAATATTCTTTCTACCAGCCACATGAACTGGAAGTATTTTTTAAAACATTATTTGAAGAATGTTATAAACAGGAAACTCTATTTACGTAAGTTTTTCCAGAAACCGTTCGCATAAATTGCACTGGAAACATCCCAGCCATTTAGGCTTATTGTTCTTTCCTTGATTTTGTCGGCACAACCATTCAGCCGAGCCTTCTATAGCAGCTGGTGTGAGTTTTTCACTGGTTGCACGCTGAAGACTTCCAGCAATCATAAGACGTCAAAATATTCGATTTACCAATCCTCCACAGGTGCTCGTTAACAGTCAAGTATCCTGTGGTGATTATGAATTGCACCTTATTAAATAATAACAGTTCCGCAGCTCATTTTTGCAAAGACCTTTAAGTTCATTGCCCATAAAACCCCATTAGCGTGGCATTCACAATAGTTTTGTTTCGATAGGTTATGAAGTTCATCAAAACATTTCCATACCAGTTTGAATCAAATATATGAGTTTAATAATGCCTTCTAAGCCATCTAGCTGTATTCTAGCCACGGTAATAATCTCGTTTCTCTAATCGTCCATATGCCAGATTAAACTAGCACGAGGAATATCCTGTTTAGGTTAATGATGGTCAGTAGGTTAATTAATGTTAGCCTGATAAGAAAGTTTACTTTACCTTTAGGAGCCGTATAGTTCGTCATCTTATTAAGTAAAGGAGTCCTTATTCTGCTAATGAAACTGTTGTCTGTGAAGCCTTCATCTTGCCTTATCCATTACTATGACGCGTGAAGAAGGAAGATCTATAAGGCTTTCTAATACAGTGACAAACGTTGTGCACATTGTCCAAGTTAGGTCTAGGCAGGCCAGAATTCGTATCCAGCTTAATCTAAATTCGATGGTGTTTTGGTTGACCGTAGGTCACCAAACTGAAGCCGAATATGGTATTGAGGTTCTTATGACTGTTGTCTGTATGTAAATATGCTTTTGGGGAGTGGACGTAACGATGTCGACAGGACCTACCTGTGCTTGTCGGTCTAAAATTGAGGCTCTGCCATGACAAATGACCCAAGTTAGTAGAGACGGCCGTGGGGATAATAATCTCTGCGCAGGAGGCAGTTGAAACACTGAGGGCGCCACCTGGTAATAATTGTCGCTCCGTCGGATTTTGAGAATTCACTGTTAGGGAAAAAATAATCACCCAAGTCAAATTCACGGTCTTTATCAATATAAATTTTGTTTATTTCAGTAATATTTAACCATGACTAAAAGGTACAGTAAGGTAAGTGTAATAAATATTTAAGTGACCAATTGTTCGTAGTCTATAAAATTCAACAATATTTAATTATGACTAATTATTGTTCTAATTTGGCGCTCAACTCCTCGTAAATATTTTCCCTGAGAGAGATCTAAAGATAGTGTTTTTCGGGTGAGAAAAAAAAATAATTAAGAAAAGTAAATACTAAGTAAGAAAGGAAAAGATTCCTTAAGCAACACACCAAAGAAAACACATTAGTATGTTAAGTTTTTAAAAGATTTCTTCCAATTTATTAGGAAACAAATAATTTGAATTTTGTAATGGCAATCAATAATTTCAGTACTCAATAAATATGAGTTGTGCAGATACTTTTATAGAAATTTGTTTAATAATACTGGACAATTTAATTAAAAAATTTCTTGGGCTGTATGATATTTCTCTACACTGTGTCCACATTGGGTACACATTTTTTTTTAATTTTTATTTTGTCGAGAGAAAGTCATTCTTTATAAAAGTTTTTGCTTGTCCTAAAACTCCCAAAAAGTTATCGAAAATTATGAATTCCTTTTGATAGCTGAGAAAAATTGAAAAGTGTATTTAAAATTTTCATAAAATATGGCAAAGTCCAAAAATGTTGAATAAAATCATGTTGGCCGATGTTGTCAGTAAAGGTTACTAATTTTTTGAAGAAATTATTTTGCGCAAAAATGTTAATTCTAGAGCGTATTTACTTAATTGAATACATATTATGGAGTTCCGAATTGTTTGCCGTAAAAACTCAAATGAGATGTTTTAAAAGAATCCTCTGTGCAGGTAGCTGACAAGAAATATTTAAAAAAATTGATGAAAAAGACCAGTGCTGAAAAAAAATGAAGATTATCTTTAGTCCGAGGCTACTAATTTGCCAATGACTTTCATAGCATTTCGCTCGTCTTAACATATTGACGATTTAAATATTTATTCCGAACAATTAAGAAAGGCAGATTTTTTTAAACTAAAATTTTAGCATTTTTGATACTATGAGTACAAACATTATAATTAATGACACAACCAGTATCAGTTGATGTGATTTTACTAAGAAGAAACTTCAGATTTTGCAAATTTTAAAAGAGAATTTTCAATTTTCCTCGGTTATCACCCAGAATTTACCATGTTCTATGAATCTTTTGGGAGTTTTAAGACAAGCAAAAGGAATGACTTTTCTCAATAACTCAAAAATAAAAAAGTTTTTCCTATTGTGAACCCAATCCGTTTATACACAGTTTATACATAATAGCACCGATACGATGCACAAACATGGCTATTACCACTGGGCCGGATCTTGTATGAATGGATTGGACTCGCTGTCGATATGACCGCAACCGCTTTTACATTTATAGCTGCAGATAGGGCAAGATAATCTAGCAGCAGCATTTAATGCGTTAAGCCATCGGGCACAATAAAATTTATGGTCTCTGCCCTCGCGCAACATAAAAATTTCATTTTTTTATTCTACAGTTCTAATTTCGTAATGGCTACCGCAATCTTATTCTAAACCAATGAATTACGTTCTACGTTCGTTAGTCCATGAACCGAACTTAAATTTGGTGATGGCATCGATAAAGTTCAAAACTTCCGACAACGTGGCTAAACAATTTTACGAGCGTGGCGTGACTTCATTCAGAACGGTGGAATAACAAATGGAAAATAATGAAAACAAACGCGTATGCTGAGAGCTTGAGTCAAGCTTCGTGAAATGTTTATCCTTAATGCCGCTCTATTTATGTAATTGTGATGAATGTTTACCGTAATTCGAAAATGATGTTGAGAATTCTGAAACATTTAGGGTCGATTTTGAGATGCTGAAACCTTTTAGCTGTTTGTATTTTCTACACTTCTCCTCCTGTGACGATAATTTTATTACACCACCGCTTTAGAAATAAAGGACGTTTAATTTCAACAGAAACATGCAGATATTTTAAAAAGAACCCCCAAAAGACGCCTAAATATTCATCGATCTTTTAAGTTTCAGTCATCTTACGCAGATAAAAATCTTCAACAATTATAATATTTACTTTTAGAAAATTTTTGTGCAAATCGTTTTTGATTGCAGTGAGAACCTCGAGCAGCCTCTGGACAGCTGTTTCAGCCCTGCTTGGGGCTTCTTCAGCAGAAACGTAGCTCGACATTCCCACTGCAGACCAAAAACGACTTGCCCAATTTATTCGCAAATGCGATGTAAGAATGATGAACATATAAAATAGCGACATCTTACTATCGCTTTTTGACCTAAATAAATTGGGCAAGTCGTTTTTGGTCTGCAGTGGGAATGTCGAGCTACGTTTCTGCTGAAGAAGCCCCAAGCAGGGCTGAAACAGCTGTCCAGAGGCTGCTCGAGGTTCTCACTGCAATCAAAAATGATTTGCACAAAATTTTTCTATAATATTTACCATGTAAAAGTAGGAGTAGAGCTTAACCTTGCTGGAGTAAAAACTGATTTTTTATTTATTTATCCGGAAAAGACAACAATAACGCCAAATTAGATAAGAATTAAGTACTATCCATATCTAACACTGATTGGGCAGATTACAATTAATCCCAAAAATATTGGTGTGTATAATATTGACTCCATAGGGAACATTAAAGATTTATCAGAATCTAAATAATTGAAAAAAACTGTAAAAGTAAACAGTTATGGATTTTGAATTTTGTAGTTTAGCTGAATTATCGTTGCATTCTGTTATTCAAATTGGAATTGCACAGATTTTATATCTTCGTAAAATTCGTTGTTACACATCAAAATATTTTACGGAGTAAAATTCATTCGTTCTGTAATTTGCATATAAAACATGCTGTTTCGTTAGTTAACTTAACTTAACTTAAAATGAATGTACTCTTTACTTTCTCAGATAAATTTATTCACTGGAAATAATTAAAATTAAGATACAATTATTTGATTCCGACGAAATGAAAAAATCTGCCCATTAAGACCCAAAAATTGTTAAGTTCTGCATATACCGTCTGTTTGAGATTATAATGGCTCCGAGCTTACAGCTCATTTATTTTTGTTCAAACATCCAATGAAGTATACATATACAGTGACTGGCAGAAAATTGGCAACATGTGGGAAAATTCTATATTATTAATTTCTCAGAAAAAATAAAATTTTGTGAACGCTTCTGCATCTTCTAAAACTCAAGATGCACGTATCAACATTTGAAGATCTCTTGTCATATACCAAGGAAATCAAAATATTTGAAATCAACATAAGAGTAAAGTACCTTTATTTTCCACAGTACGTCCACATTTTATTTGAAAAAGTTACTCAGAATTATTATAAAATCTCAAATATGAAATCACAGCTACCTACGATGGAAAAAAAATATAGCAGCAAAAAATTGTAATTTTTAGGGTCAGTGTTATTAATCATAATTTCTAGTTGATAGTTGAACAAAAGACAAATCTCAGAGTATGTTCATGTCACACTTGAAGAACCGTTCAGTTCTCCGTATTCAAAATTCTACGACATACACGTTGGTACGAGAAAAATTGTTTTTTTTTTCATCGTAGACAGCCATAATTTCATATTTGAGATTTCAGAATAATTCTGAGTAACTTTAACTCTTATGTCGATTTCAAATATTTTGAATTCCTGGGTATATGACAGAAGGTATTCAAACATTGATACGTGCATCTTAAGTTTGGAAAGATGCAGGACCTTTCATCAAGAATAAAGAAGAACACAGAACAACTTTCTCTAATGTCATTATACAGTGTATACTTTATTGGATGTTTGACAAAAAATAAATGAGTTACAGCTCGGGGTCTTTATAATTCAACAGAAGGTATATTGTGACTATCACATGCATAAAGTTGAAGTATTTACCCAAATTTGTTAAAGCTTTTGTATAAGTAGTAACATTTAGTTGTTATCTTATAAAAAGCCTCCTTCTTGGAGTTAAAACATTAACTACCATAAATCTAACACCTTCCGCGGATGGTCTCGGGGGAACTACCACAAATGCATAGTTAAAAAGCAGTTCCATTAAAACCATCATTTTTCCCTGTGTAAAAACAAAGTCATTGTATTATGTAAATACACGCAATGAAATTCAACAAACAAAATCCTTTTCCAGAATAAATTATCAGTTAATAAATTTATCTCGTTTCGTCTCTTCCCTGAATTATCTTAAATTACTAACTATTATTTTCATTCTAGACATTGTAACATTATTATTTTTATTGTAGAGACTGGAACAATATAAATTTGTGGCTACATAAATGTGCAACTGAAAGAAAAAAAGCATAAAATTCACGGCACTGCGGCAGCAAATATTGCGTGCTCTCTATCATAAAAAAAGAGATAAACTGACATAGAGTGAACGTTTCGTATAAATCCACAAACCATTAGCGGCGACAAGTAGCCATTATCTTGTGACACTTTATCGACTGCTATGTCTTCACAAAAAAGTCTTTGCGTAACAAACACTTCGTGTGATCAGATTATTTATTATGGAAACTCAGATTTTATCTCAGCTCTATAATCCACATGATATGTTATATGTAAACTATATATCATAGAAAATGATATTAAAGGAAGTTGTTTAAAGTTTTGAGAGAGTATAAAGCAGCTAACAAATTCTGTAAGGAAAAATGGTATACCGGGTGGTGTGTATAGCACGGCCGGGTGGCAGTTGGTGATGGTGAGTCATCGGCAAAAAAATTCTAATGAAAATCTTTTAAGTACAAAATTTTTTTAATCTTAATCTTGAACGGGACAGGAACACACTCAACGCTTCGCTATAGATTTATATCTTCGTCAAGAGTGAAAAAAAAGTAAATTTGTAAAGTTGTCAAGAGAAACAAGTCGTCAAGAGAAACGAAAAGGTAAAATGATTCTAAACTAAAATACGAGTTTTCCGGAGTAAAGGTAAAAATAACTAGAATTAAATTAAACCTATTTTTTTTTTTAATTGACAGATCTATGTCCTATTTAAAGATTCCAGAAAACTACAAAATATGTCATTTAAATTTTCAAAATCCGTACGTTTATTAATAGAATTTGGAGACATTTAAATTTTACACATTTCTATGAAACGTCTTTTAAAAATATTAGATTCACTGTACAAAATGTCTGTGTTATCAAAATCAAAGTTATGATTATTTAATTACTATGATTTCGTTAGATGTTATTTCTTTATTGACTAACATTCCTAAAGATTTAGCTTTAAAAAGTATTAATGATAGATGGTTAGAGATTAAAGACTTTACTAGTATTTCTAAAGGTAACTTTTTAGAAATAGTTGATTTGTGTTTTGAAACATCTTATTTTGCTTTCAAGCTTTAGCTGAAATTATTATGCAAGAACTAGAAAAATCTGTCATTAACTCTTGATCATTCAATTTAACGTTATATTTTCGTTATGTAGATGACATTTTATTGATTTTGCCTTCCGATAAGGTAGATTTTGTTTTAAATAAATTTAATTCTTTTCATAATAGATTAAAATTTACAGTAGAAAAAGAAAATAATAATTCTTTGAGTTTTCTTGATGTAAATATTATCAGACAGAATGATAAACTAATTACTAATTGGTTTCATAAACCCACCTGCTCAGGTAGATAATAAATTTTCACTCATACACACCCAAAAATTATAAAATTGCAACTATTATTTCATTAACTGATCGAGCTATTTTACGATCTGATAAAGTTTTCATTTATGATAACTTAAATTTAATAAAGAAAACTCTTACTCAAAATTCTTATCCAATAAATCTTATTGAATCAGTAATTAAAAATCGTATTAAATACTTACAAAATTCATATGTCTCTAATAATATTAGACAAACTTCGAACCATAAATACATATCATTGCGCCTTATATTGAACCATTAGACAATACATTTAAACATATTTTCAAAAAACATAATTTGATTTTAGCCAGTAAATCTGTGAATAATTTACATATTATTCTCTCGAATTTAAAAACCAAAATACCGAAATTAAAACAACCTAATGTGGTTTATGAAATCAAATGTTCAAATTGTATTTCTGTTTATATTGGTAAAATAAGCCAAAATTAAAAAAAAAGTTTAGACCAATATAAATATCATATCCAAAAAAATAATCAAAATCATTAAATACTTGTAGAGCATTCATTAGTAAATAATCATAATATTGATTTTGATAATACAGACATTTTGTACAGTGAATCTAATATTTTTAAAAGGCGTTTCATAGAAATGTGTAAAATTAAAATGTCTCCAAATTCTATTAATAAACGTACGGACTTTGAAAATTTAAATGACATATTTTGTAGTTTTCTGGATTCTTTAAATAGGATATAGATCTTTAATTAGGTTTAATTTAGTTCTAGTTATTTTTACCCTTATTCCGGAAAATTCATATTTTAGTTTAGAATCATGTTACCTTTTTGTTTCTCTTGACGACTTGTTTCTCTTGACAACTTTACAAATTTACTTTTTTTTCACTCCTGACGAAGCTATAAATCTATAGCGAAATGTTGAGGATGTTCCTGTCCGGTTCAAGATTAAACAAACTTTGTACTTACAATTTTCATCAGACAACAACCAACTTCAAAAATCCTTTAGTTTCGAAATAAAAAATTACATGGTGTTATTTTATGGAAAAAAAATAAAAATTATAAAAAATTAAAAAAAAACTTGTTTCTTGGATTTCTTAGGACTTGCAAATGCCACAGTTTTTTTTTGTATTAGCAATTTCCGAACATCCTGTATAGATGCAATTATTACATTTTGATTATTTTATTAAAATATTTGTATCTACCATTTTTTTCATAATTTAAATTAGTGTAAAGTAAAACGAAGAAACTTCCCGAAAAGAAATATATGTATATTTAAATTAAACTTAGTTTTACACGGGCTTAACTTTGTTAGAATGCATTACTTACAAGTGTGGGTTAATTTTATTTATTTTAAGCACGAAAGGGTAGAATATTCATTTCTGTGTTGACAAGAGATGAAGTGGGTAATTCAATCCACCCTATCTACCGTAAATATATTATATTGTGCTAAATACAAGTGTAAGAGCACATTTCGGAGAGTCCTGCAAACATCACCCTTTGGAAGGACGATTGTATTAAAATTGTGGCAAAACAAAAACTCCACGATGGGTTTTATCAAATTACAAGGGACCCTTCACTCTTATCTAAACGTAATAAATCAATTTTGTTGCCGGTATTGCTGGAACTGAGGGGGATTAATTGCCCTTTAACTGAAAATTCTATCTGTGCCGTTCGAAATATGTAGGATTATTTTTTCTTCGTCCAGGGTTTGATAGCAAGGCTTGGCAGATTTCCCATCATTTATATTGCAAAATCTAATTTAATTACTGAATAAATACGGCAAGAGGGAAGGCTTTCAAGCAAAAGCAAACATTTAATTAATTTATGTGGAATCAAAGCCTGCACTGTGAACTAGCTTAATGTGCAAGCAAAGCCGAGATAAAATGCCAAGCTCTTTCGGTTACAATTTGTTTAATAAAATTCCCATTAATCCTTTAAGCACTGCTTAAAGTAAGTTCAGGCATTCATCGTGCAATGCAAAGTTCAAGTCTCAAAAACTTACTCGGAGTTCGCTTATATTATTACAAGAAAGTTTCGAGTATTTTGCTTAACAGAGTGGGAATGTGTAGCTGAATTTGTACACCTTAAGACTACAATTTGATATTTGCGTAAATCTTTTAGCGAAGTACACACAAGCGAGTGATTTATTCAAATCTGTTTATATTCGTTGCTTTATGTGAGGAAGAACGTAAACATGTCAGTAACGACTGATACATTCAACTGCACCCTTAGCGGGCCTATTCAAATATTTTAAGGAAAATCAGTCACCGTGGAAACCAAATTCTAATACTCAAGCGAATTTCACTTTTACTTTTTTCCAATAGGTATTGTTATTTTATAGTTCCATGCATAAACGAAATGGATGTTAGTAAGACACATTAAAGGTTTCCCGTGACAGATTTTCTCGACTTTATTTTCCACGTTTCCGTTTTATAGTTCTTCACCACCGAAAGGGAATTTCATCAAAAACTTCGTGACTTGTTTAGGAAGAGTCTCCACAGGATAAAGTTTCATTACAGGGAACAGACAATGTAATCACGAAGCAATTTAAAACTAAATTATTTCATAATAGAATACTGACTGAAAGCTTTTTATGATTAAAACTCTTCTTAATGCGCTCAGAGACCATATGTGTGTGCTTGTCACACGAAACCTGAAAAACTGAATAAAGACTACTTATTTGATTTTTTTATCTTTTCATTTCAAGGCTCATCAAGATGAAAAATTTCTGGTCCGTTTTTTATTTCATTCTCATCTATGCATATGTTAAGTCGATTTTCACTTGCAATCTTATCGTTTTATTAATTCATTTCAACTAGTTGGTCATCGAAGTAATATTCGATTTTTCTGCGGCATCAAGTATACAAATTTGATGGACGAACGCCTGCTCTTGATAGTATTGAGTTATTCAGAAAGTGCTGCTGGAACAAACCTGTTGAATTTATGTAATACCAACTGCTTTCGACAACTTATAAATGCGTATATTTACCACCACCATAATTCATAATGTGCCATAAAATATTTTATGTCGCCATTAACTGCAAATCGAGCGGTTATTTGAAAAATATGGTTCATAATATTTGATTAAATGTAATCCTATTATTAATTTTTCATTTTAGTGGGATGCTATGTTTTCAGTTCTGCATTTATTAGAAAATTAGTTCAAAAAATAAAAATAGCGTTTACTTGAATCTACCGAGTGTGTATTTCTTGTTCTGTGTTTTGTACTTTTGTAGAGGTATTATTTATTTACACTTACATTTACTCATGGAGGAATAAATAGCGAGTAGAAGACGAGCCGATTTTCGAAAGCGCAGTCCTTTTTCTTGTATGGCAAAATTAAAGAGTACTAGAGAACACAGCATGTGTGTGACAAAATGCGCGATACTACACACTCTGTTCGTTTTGCCATACACAAAAGTTCGCGGCCGGACCGGTTTTCAGTAATACATCCTCCAGGAGTATAACTCGATGCATTTACTTATCGGGAGCGGGATAGATTCAATTGTGTAAGGGTCCAAATTAGTTATTTCAAAACAAGGACCACAGTAAAGAATCAACAGGTAGCATCGCGGGTGTTTTGAACGTGCACGCAACTGCGAGGAATATTTTCATGTTATCCCATGCTAAAGGATCAAACACCGTTCTCTCTCACGCATTAATACTTGAACCTCTCTTCCAACTGTCGCCCTTGCAATTGATCTCGCGCTGTCATGCACATATCGACACGTTGTTCACCGTAGCAAGGACATAAGCAGTATTACAGATACAGTGTTACAGATAGAGAACCATATAGACATGTAAAAAAAGTGAAGGAGATCCTGGAAGTGCTAGCCTCTTTTCGCAGGCGTGGAGTTTTTTAAACCTGGCAATCTCTTGTTCACATTTCTTCAGTTTTAATCTTTGTTATTTGTTCTCATTGAAATTCTATGTACTCAACATTTTAAAGTTTACAACATTTTGTTCCAAATCGTTTTTAATTGCAGTTAATCTCTCAAACAGCCTCTGTACGGTGTCCGGGGCATTTGCGCCTTCCATACATACGTGCCCCTAGTATTAAGTTTACGAGGAATTTGTAATCTTATTAGCATTTTGCATTTGCGCTTCTGCCGCAAAGTTAATACACCGAGGAAGATTTCCTGTTAAAAATCGACTCCACTATTGCTGCAAAATTAATAGAATATTAATGAATTTTTTTAGTACGTGGACTTATGAAAAATTTTCTGGAATCTAGTACGTCTAGAATTGTTAGCGTTTATCAACTGTCATATTTGAAAAAATTGACGTTTTTCGCCTATAATTCTATTGACAGCTCCTATCCAAGTGAACTAGCTTCATTTGTACAGCATTTGAGAGAAAGTAATTTTGTGTAAACATGGAAATCTCGCGTGAAAATTTCCGTGCCATGATTTTTCACGATTTCAAATATGGTCTAACGCCAAAACAATGCCTCGATTGGCTTCATTTGGCTTTTGGAGATGAAGCACCATCAAAGAGCAGTGTTTATAATTGGTTTGCCGAATTCGAGGGTAGACGTACCTCTCTCAGTGACGAATTTCGTGAAGGTCGTCCATCAACATCTGTTGTTGCCATTAATGTAGATGTTGTGCGTGAAATGCTTGAGCGAGATCGACATATGCAAGCATCCTTACGCATTTTGCATGATCATTTGAACATACGAAAGCTTTGCAGTCGTTGGATCCCACACAATTTAACAGAAGCGCAAAAGCAGGGTCGTGTCAAATGGTGCGAAGAAATGCTCAAGAAATTCAATGGAGGTCGTTCAAATTTAGTTTATAACTTCGTTACTGGTGACGAAACGTGGATCTATTCGTACGAGCTAGAAAGTAAACAACAATCTACCGTTTGGGTATTTCAAAATGAACCAAAACCAACAAAAGTTGTCCATTCACGCAGTGCTGCGAAGCTTGTTTCTTTGGTTTAACTGGACATGTAGCAACCGCGGCTTTAGAGGATAGAAAAACCGTGAATGCTGATTGGTATACTACAATTTGTTTGTCGGAAGTCATCGGTCAAATAAGAAGAAACAATCGAAATCGACGAATTATTCTCCATCATCACTACGCCAGCTCTCACTCAGCCCGTCAAACAGTTGACTTTTTGTCCAACAAAAATGTTGAGCTAATGACTCATTGTCCATATTCACCTGATTTATCACCTA
The DNA here is from genome assembly GCA_036172665.1 of Prosopocoilus inquinatus. Classification (NCBI taxonomy): domain Eukaryota; kingdom Metazoa; phylum Arthropoda; class Insecta; order Coleoptera; family Lucanidae; genus Prosopocoilus; species Prosopocoilus inquinatus. Next base: position 54,364,964 of record CM069870.1, read on the forward strand.
ATGATTTCTTTTTGTTCCCAAATATCAAAAATAAAATGCGTGGTGAACGATTATCGTCGGCTGAAACAGCGGTTGAAACATTCCGGACACTGGTTTCTGAGGTACCATCTTTAGGGTGGAAAACGTGCTTTAGAAATTGGTTCGAGCGTATGCAAAAGTGTATTGACGTCAAAGGCGAATACTTCGAAAAACAATGATACCGTTTACCAAATTTCATGTGCGTTTTTTCATTCCGTTTGCAGAAACTTTTCCAGCAGCCCACGTACGTACTGATATTTTCTCCTTACGTATTGAAAAAATCATTCTGTTACTGTTAATTTTGCAGCAATTTTACGCTGAATCGGTTTCTAACTAGTAATCTGAATAATATTTTGTGTACCCATGTACTTCGAAATGTTCGACCATTTTGGTTAATTATTTTTCGCCAAATAGTGAAAAAATATATTTTTACCAATGAGCTTTTTAATTACAATAACTACTAGGATGTTAAAAATTGTGAACATTGAGTTTTTCTAATATTTGAAAAACAAACATATAGGACCCTTTTAAAAAAATGAAAATGACTTTCGAATATCAGAAGCACCTTCACCTGGACAAACATTTTTATCGCTATCCCTTCGTACCGTACAATTTTGATTACACCAATCTTTCTCTGGAATTTATTGATATGAAGATATTTAACGTCCTAATAGTTATTGCCCTACCCTGTGTACAAGGTGAACCAGTCAAGACTTTCATCCCCTAATATTTTATTTTATTATTTTCTTGCAGTTATTGCTCGAGAGAATTGCAGAAAGGATATTAAACAGTCAAGTTTGCGAAACATCAAGCAAGTAATAAGATTATATTTTTAGCTCCTTTCTAAACTTTTTTATTTGTTTCATATTCTTCCCTAATGTCTTTGTTATTTATTGATGAACTTTGCTGAAATTCTTTTAATGAAAAATAAATATTCATTCAACGATTTCTATGATACAATAATATTTCTATTTTCTGGAAAGTATGTTTTACTTAGTATAATAAAAAAGAATTTATAAGTATCATTATTTTTGATCCCAAGAAAGTTTTCAGACAAATTTTCCAACGAAATGAAAAGCTTTCAGGTAAATTTTCGTTGCGAGAACCGGGGCGCAAATATTCAACTTTAAGTTTTAACCTGTGCTTTTATCTAATACCTCTTCACAATGGCGCATATGTGTTAGCGGCACAAGTGTCCCGCATTCCCTGTTTCAGCCCTATTTGGGGCTTCATCGGCAGAAGCGTAGCTCGAGAGTTCCACACCAAACTAAAACAACTTGACCAAGGATATTCGCAAATGCGGTGTAATATAAACAGCGACATCTTACAATCGCTTTTTGATCTAATATTGCATTAGGATTGACAAATTGAAGCCAGTTTCACATGTACAGAATAAGTCATCCCATGCAAGACGGCCATGCTTGCTGTCAAAGCAAAATGAAAGTTTTCAAAGATTTGGTTGCAATTCTCTTTTTTTGCATGGGATGACTTATTATGTAACAAACTGGATTCAATTAGTCAATCCTAATGCAATGTTAGGTCAGAAAGCGATTGTATGATGTCGTTGTTTAAACTATTTAAAATTTATGGTCACATGAAAACCCAGCATTCTCCAATTTAGCTTTAATTAACTTCATTACAATAAGTTTTATTCTGAAGTTAAACTATCATTCAATTCTTCGTCAACCAAGTGAAATTTAATAGCAACCGAAAGAGAAAAGCAATTAGTTCCTCGCTACTCTGGAAAATCATAAACTGTGAACTATTTACATATTTCCCTGACATAGCAAGAGAACTTCAGTGCTCTAAGTTAATTAAGTGGTGTGTTATTGCAAGCAGTTATTTAAGCGCCTAGTACTTCGCAAACAGTATTTCGTTGCCTATCAGATTTCATTGTTTGCAAGATAGAATCGCGGAGCTCTGCACAATCCTGCACAACAATGATGAAATTTTGTTTTCTTCTTGTTGGACGGAGTCTCTGATGCTGGTTTAAAACTTATGAGTATCTTTACAAAGTTTATAATTCATATAAATAACAACAACAAATAGGAATAATTATTTCATAAAAACATTTCTAATATCTGCCTGTGTAAATAAGAACAGAAAACGCTTTAGAAGGCATGAGGGATATGCTCAAATATGCCTTTGCTATATAAGGTGTTTGCAAAATAAGTGCAAACACAGTGCGCCAACAACACAAACACGAAAGAAAAAATACAAAAAAAATCATATGTGAAAAGAAAATTCCGTCCCTTATTCGGCGCTCATGAAATAACAAAAAGAAAACTTGCGGAACTTGCTTCTCTGATTGTAGACAGTAAACATCGCGGGAATGTCTAATACGCAAGACACACTCACCGAATATCATCGATTACCTTCAAACGTTCACACTTAAATATTTAGAAATGTTTACAATAATTGTTCGACGTGGTATCCATCATTAGCGACATACAAACGACCTCAGCGAAAAGTGTGTCTTGTGTTCGTGCGCATGTTAGGATTAGCGTAAATACTGGCGACAGCTTTATGAATTCACTCCTCTGAAATGCAGTTCTCTCGCCGTTCGTGAATTGCGGCATTTTAATAAGTAATACTACTATATAGACAGTAATCATATTTAGCTTTAACTCGTTTAATCACTTTTCATAAACTAAACAGTTGATCCCATGGAATACAGAGCAATAAACTACGTGTCATAAAATCATGAAAAATGAAGGAAATTCTTTCGCTCAGCTGTAATACGACTTATTGCGACTTTAAAAATAGCGTTCTTATTGGGCTCTCGACTTCGGCAAAGATCACTGCTCGATTGCACTTCTATTTTTAGTTTCAATAAAATTTCCTTTTCTTGACCTACCTCAAGACGGTAGACGTAAACGTACCATTATTTCTTTCCCGATTTTCAGCTGCGATTTTCTGGAAATGTTGTTACGGACATGTAAGTTAAATCGTTCTCATTTATGGTGATGTATTACAGGTTTAAATTTCTGCACTTATTTCACAAATACCCCGCATTTTTCGTTACAATTTGAAAAATTCTTAGCAATTATGCTAATAAATTGTATGGAATATATAAATACTGACGGGATCATGTCTTTAGATGTCATCTTCCTCCGCTTGTGGTATGCATTTGATGGATGACATTCGTAGTCATCACTCATCCACAATACAAGGTATTCTACTCGATGCCGCACAATTAAGTCGAGCAGTTTTTGCTCGCTTCATTAATCATTTGTTCGTGAACGATAAAAAGCGAGATTACGGAAAAATTTTCCGCGCGAGTACAAACGCAGTGTCGCAGTCGGCTCGCCTCGACGTTTTTTGTAGGTTCGGAAATTTAGTGTCGCTTGGATGGCAGGCTTGAAAAACACGCCCGGAAAAAATTAATGCGGTCAGAATTGCCATGAATAATAAATTATTACGTGTGGATGTTTTTGCTTCCCGCTACATGTATTTTGTTCCGCTTAATCTAAACTGCGAATACATTATGAAAATTTCTTCTAAACAACGCGCAGCGTTTTTCCTTCGTTTTTCTTTCGTTTCACAAAACAGAGAAATTATCTTGCACGGGAATAATAATGACGTATCGATGATGAGCTTTGTAAAGTTGATTGAAGTGTAAACTGATTTAAATTTTAACTTTATCTGCAGGAAATAAGAAGAAAAACTCCGAAGCTGGGGGCCCTGGAAAACAAAGGGCAATTGACTGAATATATTTACATTTTAACAGAGACTTATGTTAGACGATATCTCTTCATAAATGGTGATAAAAATGAGCAATCTTTTTTAAGCTGAAATCTAGACATTCAAATTTATTTCTGATTCCAATATTTATTGCTACAGATATAACATTTTAGAAGTTTTGGGGACACTCCTTATTGTTCATATTTACTATCCCATCCAATTAATTATTGTGTGAGTGATTGTGACACCCATTATTCATGAGGATGAAGTTTGTGGAACGAGCCGTAGACGAGTGCAGTAGGCAAGTAGTGAATAATGAATTCATAATTCACGACCGTTAATTATGAATAATCTGATCAATCCAAAAGCTCTAGCAATGAAATAGAGAACAAAAACTTTCTTCCAGCAAATTTGGAGGTTTTAATATTAATAATAATCAAATTGGATTTATGTATGTTTGACATAGTGAAATAATTAATTTGATGCTCTTATAATTTAGTTTCAGAGGTCTTTTAAAATCGTACAACTTATAGACGGGGGTTGAAAAGGTAATAAAGAACAAAATAAAGAAATTTCTATTTCTACCGAAACATTTTCAATCTTTTTGCCAGACGGTTTTAGCTTATCTACGTAAAAGCTCGAGTCACAATTTCCTTGTTAGTAATCCACTGATTTTCGAATTGAAGCCAAAGATCGTTTCTCTCCCCTGTTTTCCACTCTAACTGTGACCCACATCAGAGTTACAGTTTATTTTTGTGATTTTACAGTTTTAATTAAAAAAAATCAAATTGCAAAGAGTGTAACAAAATTGCCCTTATAGTTTCTTTCAAATTATGAAAATATTCTTTAATGTAACTGAAAAGGCGAGCATAATGCATTTAATTTTTATCAATTATGTCGCCGTCACTGCAAAAACAATGTGTGTTCATTTAGGAATGTTTCGGTTACATAAAAAGTTTTTGTATCCAGTCGACCTAGTTATTGCAAGCCGCGTAGATTTCTCGGACTTCGACTGGTTTATTGTTTTGTTTTTACAGGGCAGACTATGATCGCTTCAGCTTAATAGTAGTTCCTCATATATTTAACGAGACCTGCCGCCTAAAATGCGCCTAGGTCTGCTAATGACTTACATGTTTCTACTGTAATGCAATAAAAGAAATGAATTGTCTTAATCGCGGAACGCAAATTTTCTGAGTTACATAATATACCCATTCCAGAATAAACAGATCCCTTTTGTTTACGTCTAGTTTCATAGACTTTTCAACTTCAAGATTGCATCATCTTACGGTTTATTTCCTAATTTAAAATTAAGCGTACAAATACAGTGAAGATAGTCAGTGTAGGAGTTAAGAGTGTGAGGGCGGGTGAACTGCGGTCCTACACTATATTTAGACACAGAAACACCTATTAAATCTATGTAGGAAAGACACAATTTACATAGATTATCAGGGTGTCAGCTCCATCCTAATTGGTTTAGATTTGTTTAGTAACGTGTCAAGAAAAGTAAAGACTTCAAGAAACATCTAACATCTTATTGAAAAGTGTTATTACTGTTTAGAAGATTAGTTTAAGGATACCATTGATACGCCTCATAAATAAATTAAAATCCTGAGGAATATGTTTGCGTTCAATTTAGTTTAGTAATTTAATCTAATCCATATTTGTTTTTTTCTCCTGTAAGATATTCTATTTTGATTCAACCTAGCATTGTGCAATCAATAGGTAAATAAATGTACGAAATGTGAAATATTAGAAACTCTCTTCCTTTGAAAAGGAACATTAAAACCTAGTAATATCTAAATGGACGTACGTATACATTTACATATTTCCTTAAATCGTACTTTATCAGCAACAATATTCCATACCAGTTCTTATTCCTAAAATAACATGTGTTATAGGAGGAGTACATTTTATGCTCTCTGATGGTCTGTAATAAATGCGATCATTAAATAACCAAACCTGCCTTTTCTTTAGAATTTAAATTTACTTGCAAACAGAATTACTTTTATTTTCATATAAGTATAAATAATTGAAATGCTATCTTGTCCGATGAAAATTATTATAAAATAACAATTGTATAAAAACTTTTCCCATCTAGTGTATTGCTGTAATTCTTTGGCATGTTCACGTATGTTTTCTCCTTGATCAGTACATGTCAAACTGACATTCAACCTTCACATAACCTCAACATAATCAATAATTACGACTTATTGCGTATTTGAAACCAAATAAAATAAAACATTATATAAAGCTGAACCGAGATAGAAATACATTCAGGGCATGCTAGTGCAGCCAGTGGAAAATGCTATTAGATTTAAGTTTATGATTGTTAAAACTTGAAATTGGAATACCTACAGCCTAAATATGCTTGGAGCATAAGCGTAGCTAGAATTTTAGTTAGAGAGGGGCAGAATTAAATTAAATCTTTTAGATAAGTTCTACTGACTGATCTAGAACAATCTCTTGTTCAAATCTCATATAATAACAGGAGGAAGAAGATACCTTTAGATTGCATGACAGTCAGTCGGTAACGCTATAAAAAACAGTTACAATAGTTAATTTTGTAAATCCTGCTTCACTCAAGATATATTTTAAAATAATTGTAATAATACACTGCTCCAAGAAATTAACGTATCGTACAGTAAAATAAGATTTTTCGTTTTCTTTATTTAAAATTTGAAACGGTTGATGTGGATTTCAAACAATTTAGTAACAATTATTTAATGTGTAATAAAATCATCATTCATAAGTAAAAAATAAACAATTAAAAGCAATAAAATCAAGAATCGAAAAATTTGAGAAACAAAATTTTGGAATAAACCACACCAATTCCACCTCTCTTAGAAATAACAGATTGTTATCGACAAAGTTATGTTATTTTGTTCCAATTCCATATTTTCACAAGTCAACGCCCCACTTCTCCCAAGCCATTAACTTGGTTCGGATAATTTCTCAGAGTGCTTTCAGCATCTACCAGGTGTGCCCTAGGTATACTGAATCGAACTGATGTCTGAACTCGTTACTGGATAAACCATGGCATCGATTTCAATCTCCTCTAAGCAATTTTGAACTTTCCGAACACGTTGGGGTCGAACATTATCTTGCTTTAATAAAAAAAAATGCGTCCGATATAGGGCACAAACGGCACTACATGTCCTTGTAGGATGTCCGTTACGTACCGAAAGGCATTAATATTTCCATTATTTAACACTACTAGGTCTGTGTGCGCTGTCAATGAAATTCCTGCGCACGCCATAAAAAAGCTTCAGCCAAATAATGTGGTCGTTGGTATACACGAACACGTCTATAACACTTCTAAAACAAAATCTAGATTCGTTTCTAAAGAGAACTCGACTCCAATCGTCCTGTAACCAAATTACATGAAATTTAACAAATTCCAAGTGATCCGTGCGACGTTCTGTAAACAAGACTGGACCTTGGACAGACATACGAGGTCTGGCAATTAAATACCCGGACTCATTTTTTTTTAAGAGGCCCTGACAGTCGGAAAACAATAGAATGGAAAGAGTATTGACAGGTATCCATTCCTCCTTTTATGTGCAAAATTCTAGTTTTGTAGCCAAATCGTTTTTCTTGTAATCGTTGATTAAATCAGACCTTGTAAGTGCCTTGCGTCGGAATTATGTTAAACGCTAGAGTCGAACAACGTATTATTGTGAAATTTCTCTTTAAACTCGGAAAATCGGCCATGTTATTAAACTTTGGAAAAGGTATAATTGTCTATCGCGTATACAAGTTTTCGGGGTGGTATAAAAAATTTAAAGAGAGGCAAAAAAGTAAAGATGAGCAAATCGAAATTCAAAGCAATGTTGTAGTCTTTTTCGATATCCGAGGTGTTATCTACATCAACTGAGTTCCTGATGACCATACAGTTAACCAACATTAATATTTACAAGTTTTCGAAAAATTTCAGTGAACGAGTTCGGAAGAAAAGGCCAGATTTGTGGAAAGAGAACTCGTGGATTCTCAACCAAGACAATGTGCCGGCTCACAACGTGCTCTCCGTAAAGCAATTTTTGGCCAAAATTCTAATATTTTACTAGAACACCCACCGTACTCGCCCGACCTAGCTCCCTGACTTTTTTTTATTCCCCAAGGTCAAATCAGAGCTTAAGGGGACAAGATTTGACAGTGTAGAAGAGGTAAAAGAAAAAGCGACGGAGGTGCTCGAGAAGCTCACAGTACAGGACTTCCAGCACTGTTATCGACAATGGAAAATTCGTATGGAGCACTGTAGGGATCGGCAGGGGGAGTATATTGAAGGCTATAAATAGTCAAATGTGATTGGTCAATAAAAAGTTTTGTAGCATCAGTCCGGTTATTTAATTGTCACACCTCGTATGACTTGTCAAATTAGCTTCTCCAAGACGTTAGCAAACAATTTCAATGCTAATTGGAATTTTATGCACTTCCCTTAGTTGAAATTGGAAATTTTTGCTTGTAACGAACCTCTTTTCTAAAACAAAAAGTGTCAAAAAATGGTCTGAACACGGGTTGTTGCACTATGTCTGCCTTTCCTAGAATACCACTACTTGAGCGCATTCTTCTTTGGTCAAATTTCAAAATTCATGTTACATAATGACAAGAAAGCACAAAAACAAGAAACAATAAAATCACTTTAAGAACAAAACCTAAATTTAAACATAAAAATTAAAATTTTCTTGGTTAATGAACCCGCATGTGATTTAATTTTATGGAATCACCCTTAAGAGATAATCAAACGTAAATAAATGTTGGAAAAGGATCCTCGTATGTTTAGCTATTTCAGAGGAATGCCAGTTACTATAAATTTTGAATAAAAATTCGAAAATTTGGTATTTCATTGCATGGTACGTTAATTTATTGTATTTTAAATTTTTACCTACGATAGTTTAGTGAGAATTCAAGATTATCAAATATGTTTACAAAGCAAAATAAAACTTTTCTGTTACTCAAAGGGCCCCTTCAGAACTCTTACACCCGAGGCCTCGGAACAATTATGATGGCCTATGAATATAATCATGTAAGCTTTAAAATTTAGCTTTGTTTATTAACGTCATTTTAGTACTGGAAACTGCAACGCGGATTTCGTATTGAATCCGCAACGGATCCGCCGACAACTTCGTCGCGGTGGAACTTTCCAATTCATTGTTCTACATTTTGCATAAAAGCGACTGTGCGAATTGCAAATAACAAGGATGCAAAATTTATGCATTTGCTCGCGAAACTTCGCCTCGCCTCTAGCTAATTAAAATTTAGAACGCTCTGGCGAGAAATATTCGAACCGAAACTACACTGATCTACCAGACGTAACAAAGTAGATGGTAACAAGTGTTTCAAATTATACCGACACGTTTCCGACACTTGCAGTTTAGGAGAGGATTTCCAGCGAACAAACCTCTGAAATGAGTTCATAACACTCTTCAACAGGAAGCAATGAAATTAGTAATTTAGTTCTGCAGTAATTTAATTCAATTAGTAATTTCTAATATTTAGAAATAAAACAGGACTGAAACAGCTGTACAAAGGCTGCTCGAGGTTTTCACTAACATCGGGTAAGCATTTCCAACCAAACAACCACAATGACTTCAACCTGAGTGTCCAAGGGGAAGCTTACCCTACCGGAACGGTTAATGCGAAATTCGAACGTAACAATTTTATAATGATATTAAATTAAATTTGACATCAAATAAATATGGATTGGCGAATAGGTACTAAATTAAATATTAAGTCAAACCCTTTCCTTAAACTAAAATAGTAAAGGAGACTGTGGTTTAAGAAATAATTGAAATTAATCTCCGCCCACAATAATTTTATATCCATAGATACGTATTTGGGCAGCTAAGCTGCCATTTTCAGTACGCTAACAACTTAAAAGCACTTAAAAAGATCTAAAAACAACCTAATCATCCTAATAAAATCATAAAAATGTAAAAACTAACAACAATCTAATCATCCTAAAAATGTCTAAATATAAGTAAATATAAATTAATATGTAAACATCTAAAATTAACCGTCAGGAAAACCTTACAAATAAGAGCTAACCAAACAACACGGAAAGACGGAAATAAATAGTCCAAAGACCGGAAAAAAGTTCTTATTTTAAGGAATAAATAAGTATAAATTCCCTGTTCTTTGATACCTAAATATCTTGAAAAATAAAATATACAGGGTGTAACAAAAACACAGGTCACTACTTCACGGACGTATTTTACAGATCAAAACGAAAGAAAAAAAGTTCATATGAATATGTATATAAGGTGTTCACAGGAAGTTGTAATAACAGTTAACTCTCTTATTTGAATTTTTAGGAAGTAACTTATATTGGAAAAGTTTGAGAACCTGTCTTGCCCAATTTTATAGCAATATCGGAAAAACAAATGACCGTCAGTTTTTTGAGATTATCAATTGTTTTTAACGTTTTTTTAAAAAAACTTAATTTTTTATCATCGCTTCGCGTTCAGAACGTCACATTAATCACGTCTTTAAAATATTTTCTTCCAAAGCCTAGTAGTTTTTTATTATTTGGTAGATAAATTTTATAATCAAGGCCAATGTCTACAACTGCTAACCTTTTTATTTGAAATTTTACGAGGTAACTTAAAATAGGAAAGTTTTCTGCTAGATTTTATGACAGTCTCGGAAAAACAAATGACTGTTTGGTTTTCGAAATTTTCAATTGTTTTTGTATTTACTTACGGAATATCAGTTTTTTTATCACTGCATCCCGTTCCAAATATCAAATTAAGTTCGTAACTAGAAAGATATTTTCTAGCTTTCCATACGGTTCCCCGCGAACACCCTGTATACATGTTTAAATATTTTTTTTTCTACATTTACTTTAATCTTTTAATTACAATTAAATATTTAATTTTCAATTTCATAATTTTAAAAATTTAACTATAACATAAAAACAGCTGATTTCTTGGATATATGTTTATTTGAACGTTTTCTTTATTTTGATCAGTAGAATGTCTTAGAAGTAACAGCTACTTCAATGATATATCATACAGACTAAAGTAAAGAAAAAAGTAAATGTATACAGGTTGTTCGCGGTAAAAAATTCTTCTAGCTATAATACGATACGTATTATAGCTAGAAGAATTTTTTTAGAGGCGTACTGAATACATACGTTTTAATACAGTTGGCATTTATTTCTTAAGAGTGGGTAGCTTATTCATTTATATTCATAAAAAAAATTTAGCAGAATCAATTTTCCTCTTGGGTACCGAATGCATAAGAAAATTTGAAACAATTTTTACGTTTCTGACACAAGGCCTTTTTACTAACGATATCGTGTTAATGTTTTGATTTTTTCATAATACGTTTCTCATAATCCCAATTTAATCTAAGCAGATCGAAAATTGCAAGAATTGCATATACTTTTCGGTTTGGAGCTGTCTAATATCCGTACTTATAAAATTGATATTTTTCGTGCCAGCCATTCAATCGTATTTACTATCAATGTCGATTTTATAAGTACGAATATAAACGGGTTTAAACCAAAAAATAGATGCAATTCTTGCAATTTTCGGTCTGCTTAGGCTAAGTTAGGGTTACAAAATTTGTGTAATCAAGAAATTAAAAGTAATAACACAAAATTTTATGTTAAAAATGCCTTGCACTAGAAACGTGAAGAATCGTTTCAAATTTTCTTGTGCACGCAACAGTTAAAAACCCAACAGCAAATCTGATTGTCTTAAGTACTGCTTATGAATATAAATGAATAAGCTAACCATTCGTAAGAGGTAAGTACCAAATGCCCATTTACTTCTTCACATTTTGAGCAAAACTGAGAATATAAAAATAATTTTGAGTAATATATCCAGCAATTTCAAATTACAACAATTTTTCGTATCTTAAATAAGTGCTATTTTTAGCAACACTAAAAGTTGTTCACCAGTATTGTCCTACTTATATTTGGTTATCGAATATGCACAAACTATTGGCGCAAAAAGTTTTTCAAAAACATCAATAATAAAAAATTTTCCCGTATGGTGCGAACTTTTTGGCGGTCACTGTATATCTTTTATGATGATTAGATTGTTGTTAGTTTTTACATTTTTATGATTTTATTATTTATTTTTAAGTAATTTAAGTTGGTAGCGTACAGATACTGATATAAAATTATTATGGGCAGAGATTAATTTCAATTAAATCCTTTCCTTGATAAAAATTAATCCATTCAAGATTTTCCATCTCAGAAACTCCCCTAACTTCCTAAAAAAATGATTTTCATGATTAGCTTTATTTCCTCTTATTAACATAATCTGATTAGTGTTTTAGATTTGAAAATAAATTTTAATTAAAAATTATTTTAAGTTTCCACTATCTTTGAGCTACAGCTTAATGTAACATCCTTACTTCACTATTTATACACTTACTTATCTAATCAGGAAGGGATGAATAATCCGCTTAAAACTTGGTAATAGAATTGCTCCTTAAGTAGTCGAGACAAGCAAGACACCGCCGTTCTAGCCAAACGACATTCAAGGTTGAACTTGAATATCGCGATCTCAATTTATTTATGTTACAGTACCGAAAATTATAATTCAAATTCCGTTGCTGCACATGTCATGATAAATAAAAGTCAATAGAGGAATTTTCCAGCCGAAGAACTTCGCACATATGAACATGACATGTTTCCAGTGAGTTTCACTGTACAATATTTCCCCAAATTTAGAAATTGTGGGTCTCCGAATTAAAATAATACTGAAGTTTTTATTTGTCTATTCAACTCAACATTATTAATTTTGATGACGATGTCACAAAGGCAGGATTGCAATAAATTTATAAAGTTTTATTATTATTTATCTTGGGGATATAAAGTCAAAATTGGAAAAGGAAAATTAAAAACTTTGTGAGGTCTTGTAAATTTGTTTTATATCCAAACGAATTCACAATAAATATGTAAAGCCTCACAAAGTTTTTAATTTTCCTTTAATCCATTTTTATCATACTATGGACAAAAATGGAAAATGTTGAATAAAAAAAAACATGGACAAAATCATCTTAGGGCACTCACAAAAGATTAACGCACAAATCTCTGACAACATTAACATATATTCACAAATCTAGATGTTACAAATCATGTGTGAATAAGAGTGTTTTCTGTAGGTGTTGACAAGTGGAAAAGTAAACAGCAGGAGACGCAGCTTCTAAGCATTCGACGTCGCTGGAGTTCGCCTATCCATTCTGTACAAGATTCAGTGGTCCGTACATCATCTACAACCGAGTTTCGGCACAGATTAATGAGTTTTTTGCGAATTAAATGGCGACAGACACCATAAATTATCATCGCCACCAGGCCGCGGTAAAAGCGTAATACATTCAAGTCCGAGAGAATCTATTCGCTTGAATAGTTACGACACGAAAGTTGACTGTAATAAACGATTTATGTCATCGTAAAAAATGTCTCTTGGCAAACTATTTCAAACTAACTTGCTCTTTTGCGCCACTATGAAACCTTCAGTGAGGCAATTTCGTTTTTTTTTTATCAGAATTTTTACTGCACTGAAAATGATGGAAGCAAAATTTTACGAATCTAAAATCAGCAAATCTAATTAAGTCATATTTATCCGATCGTAAACAATCTGTTATTCTGAAGGGTAAGCGGGTTACACGAGGCATCCCGCAAGGTTCTTTAATCGGACCTGAACTATTTTCCATCTAGAGCTCTAAATTTTTATCAAATTTAAAATATTGCAGTGCACATATTTTCGCTGATGATATACAAATATATTTCTCCTTTAAACCCCCCGATTGGCGCGACGCAAAATTAATCGGGATTTAGATTCTTTAAAAACTACGTCTACAGCTCATTCTCTTATCACAAATCCCGTCAAGTCACAATTTCTACTCTTTGACAAAGACAAATGTTGTAATCATACTTAACGTTTATATGGCGCTACGAAAGCTGTATCCCCTCAGATGTATATTAAATGTAGTAACAAAAAGTCCCTTTGTGAAGCTTTGGTTCTCTCTCAGTTCATTTACTGTTTACCTATTTATCATACCGCTTTAGATACTGAAACAGCTAATCGAATACAAAAAATACAAAATTGCTGCCGTAAGTATATAGGTTCTCCCAAATTGAGTGGCTTATAAAAAGTTTTCGGGGAAAGGAACATACAAACATTCTGAAAATTAACACACTGCCCTAGTAGGAAGTTATCTTTCAGACTAAAATATTTTAACTTTCATACCACTTCCGGTTATTTTGTTGCAAATTCTGATTTTACACATTATTTTAAGTTAAAATTGTTAAAGCTTCCCTATACTTAAATGTAACGGTTTTTGAGATGTGAATTTCTGAAAAAGATTATTTCGGTGGCCTTTCATTTAACAGCATGTATTTATAACACTTTCAAATCTCAAGATTCAAGTTGCATGTCGTTTGAAAGAATAGTGTTCAGCTTTTCAAATCAAATCCTAGCTATCAAAAAAAAGATTCACAGGTTGGTCAAAATATAATGTCGAACCTTGTTCTGTTCAACTGCTCAAAACTCAGTTTTCGTAAATGGAACACCCTGCATTTTTTGCATTATGAAATGCAGAATCAAATTCTACATCGATTAGTAGTAGTGTTCTCTATACCTATTTCTGTTAGTTTTCTTCAATTATTCCTTCCTATAATGGCATATTTTGGTAAAATTATGGTAATTTTTCGTGTCGAAAAAACAAAAATATTTATTGATTTACAAGCTGTATTAACAGATATGTACAAATTAAAAAGAAATAAATTGATAAAATTAACAAAAAAAATAAAAAGGAGCGTTAATGTTTAATCGTCAGGGACTACAACACGATGGTATTTTTTTGTGCAAAACTTCTACAAAATGAGAGAGAGGTTACTATTGTAAATATTTATTACTTGATTTTATTATTGTTATTTACAGATTTTATACAGACTCTAGAATAATAAATAAAACTGTTTAATTATTTTAGCACTTAATTAATTGTAAGTTTTGCTTTTGTTTTTTTTTTTTAACAAAAATGTTAGCTTGACAAAGAAAATTGTTTTTGAAAGTAGGTGTACTTATTTCTTTAAGATCCTTGCTTACGAAAATCGTATGTATTACGATAGGTATTTACCTATTGCTTTCCAAAATGTACGATTAAATAATGTAATGGTTAGCAATTATTTATTTCTTAAAAAATATGAATTCAATATCTGGATCTTTTTTTAAAGTTAGATACAAATATTGACAAATAAAATAAACAATTATTGATAACAACAAATCTAATGGAAATAGGGAACGTAGTAGAACGATGTAGACTTTGATTCTGCATCCCACGATGCAAAAATAAACAGGTGTTCCATTTACGAAAACTGAGTTTTGGAAAGTTGAACACAACCAAGTTCGACACGATATTTTGACCACCCTGTAAATTTTTCAATGATAATTAGGATATGATTTGAAAGGCTGAACACTATTTTTTCAAACGACGTGCAAGTCGAATCTTGAGATTTGAAAGTATCGTAAAAACATTCTCTTAAATGAAAGCTCACTGAAATATTTTTTTCAGAAATTCAAATTCATATTTCAAAAATCGGTGCACTTAAGATTAGGGAAGACTTAACAACTTTTACTTAGAATAATATGTAAAATCAGAATTTCCAATGAAAAGTATAGCATTCTGTTTAAAATCAGAAACTTAATGGCGACTTCCGGTATAACCCGAAATGATATAAAAGAGAAAATATTTTAATCTGAAATATCACTTCTTCCAAGAGCAGTGTGACAATTTTCAAATTTGTATGCTCCTTTCCCCCAGAACTTTTAATAGGCCACTCAACTTTTGAGATCCTGTATAATCGGAATTAGAAAATATAGCCGCATTTCCAATAACCTTTCAGAAGCCTCATGGCCAGAGCCTATCAAATTTAATTCAGTTTTCATGGCATGTCGTGGGTAAAGGAGTTTCCCGGTCAACGAATTCTGCACATCCCGTCAGGATTTAAGTGCATGGCGCTGAATCACGTTGAATGGGAGGCAGTTACGCGTTTTGGACTTATTTGTGATAGGCTCTACTCAAGGCTCAATAAGAATAAACGAAGGGGACTTCAAATGCTATGCCTGTTTTATAAACTAAAGTTATCCAATACACCGCCTTACTTATACAGTGACCTCCAAAAAGTTCGCACCATATGGGAAAATTTTTTATTATCGAATTTTTAAAAAAAAACTTTTTGCGCCAGTAGTTTGCGCATGCTGGATAACCAAATATTGCAAGAATTGCATCTATTTTTTGGTTTAAACCCGTTTAAATTCGTACTTATTACATCGACATCGGTACAAACAGAAAATACGATTTCATGGTTACCACGAAAAATATCGATGTTATAAGTACGGATATTAAATGGGTCCAAACCGAAAAGTAGATGCAATTCTTGCAATTTTCGGTCTGTTTAGACTAAATTGGGATTATGAGGAACGACTATGAAGAAATCAATAACATTAACACGAAATCGTATGTAAAACAGGCCTTGCACCAGAAACGTAAAAAATTGTTTCAAATTTTCTTGTGCATGCAACAATTCGGAACCCAAGAGGAAAATTTATTCTATTAACTATTTTTTGTGAATATGAATAACTAAGCTAACCACTGGTAAGAGTTAAATGCCAAATGACTATTGACTGCTTCACATCTTGAAAATTCAGTATTTCGAAAATCTTCCGTTTTTCGAAATACTGAACCGAAGAAAATTTGGTCTAGCACACAAAGCAAAGACACACATTTTGTAAATAACTACTGAATTCTACTAAAATTTTGTCTAATATATCCAGCAATTCCAAATTACAACAATTTTTTGATTTTCGTGTCTTAAATAAGTGCTATTTTTAGGTACACTAAAAGTTGCTCACCAGCATTGTCCTATCTTAAATTTGGTTATCGAACATGCACAAACTATTGGCGCAAGAAGTTTTTAAAGAAAATCAATAATAAAACATTTTCCCATATGGTGCGAACTTTTTGGCGGTCATTGTATAACAAGATTCGTTTTCGTTCTGATGTTCACAATGTGACCATCACATTTCGTGGTCTTATGTCGCCCCTACTGCATAAAACAACTCTTTCTGAAAGGAGCTTTATATTTTCCATCTACTGTAATTATGATTAATTTCAAATAATCTTTTGTTAATAGAATTTTGCGTCTCTTTTAGGTATAGCTAAAATATATTTTTTTTTTACTTTAGTAAAATTTAGAAAAATAATTTTTGTTCTAATTTTTGAAGCTCCTACCAACATAAGAAAAAATTTCTTGTATAGTTTTACTTAACAAATGAAAGAATTTAAGTTGAAGAACTCTTTAAGAGAAGGAGTTAAAGAGTTACTTTTAAGGTAATGGAACACAGAACTTGAGGAAACGGTCGGGCTGAAACTGACATGGAGCGACGTTCGCTCTAACCAAAAGCGAACAATTATATAAAGATGGTTTCCTAGACTTCGCTCGGTTTTCATTGTTTTTAGTTAGAGCGGACATCGTTCGCGGTCAGTTTCAGCCGACCGACTTCCTAGGAAGCCGTTGCTTTAAACATTTTTACGTCATAAGAGTAATAAATTAGTAGCAAGTTAGTTTTAATTGTAGTGAATTTCCCGAGCATTCCGTGGAGAACTGTTTCGGCTCTATTTGAGGCCTTCTCAGCTAGGAAGTAGCTTTTTGGTAAAAAAGTGGCGTGCGATGACGCGACCTAACCTGTTGATAAATTATTGATTTTGAGTAGGTATAAAACAAACATTCTTCTCTCTGAGTCGGAGGTTTCATTGAGTATAAAAATAAATATTTGTTTTTATTAAGACACTGTAAGTTTGACATAATTTCAATTTTCAATTTACTACAAAATTAATCTTTTGTGTTAATAGTTTTTTTTACGATGACTTTTACTTTCTGTTCAGGTAAACTAACACGTAAAAAAGAGATTGTGCGATAGAGTGGATTTATTATTCGCTTTACAAAAGAACGACTGAAGTTACATTAAATGAACTTGACATTCTCAAGGTTTACGTCTAGACCAGGCATTTCAATGCAAACGCAATGTTATGTACTATTAGGGTTAATCTCATTCGATTATCTGGAAGAATCCACTTTTCTGAGTTCTTTACCTCCTTTTCGCACTGTAATTACTTCTCTTGTCCTACCGAATCGATACGTTTTCACTATTCCAGATGAAATGGAGACTGCGTTCGCTCAGATGACTGCCGCAATTTTTCAAACCAGATTCCGGAGGTATTCGTAAGAGCGATATTTCACGGACGTACAAAGGTTCTTTGAAATACAAGCGAATATGCGTTCATTCGATTTTATTCGCGGATATAACAGATAACATCAGTGATATATCAGCATTAATTCAAAAAAGAAAAACTATGTCTGGGTGTAACAAAGGGGAGGAAAAGGATATTCTTTTGTTAGTTTAATTAATCAATAATTAATCGTTATGGATGAAAATAATGCTTTCTGTATTTTCTTGCAGGTGCAGTGCTCAAGTCATAGAGTTGCTTAATATAATAAATTCTAAGTGACTTACTATACTATTAGAAGCTGACAAAACTGCTACTGTTATCAGCGAGTAGTTTTGTCGTTAGAATTTATGACTGTATTGAAGAAAATAGCAATTTTGTTTTTTAAACTTCAATGTCCCTTACTTATTTTAATCTATTTTTAATCTATTAATTATCCCACTAACATTTTGTAACACTTGAACAACGAATGGTATGGCCCGCAAGCCACTGCAATTTATCACTTATTAAAACTGGTCACTCACTTTTGTCAGTGAGGAAACAGTGACTTTTTCTGACTGTTTCCTTTTTTTCTTTGTTTTGGTTTTTTTTGTCAGTGAAGAAACAGTGATTATTTCAGACTGTTTCCTTTTTTTGTTTTGGATTTCCATTTCGATCTCTTTTCTGGCGTGTTAGTGTAAGTACGTGAACTTTTTCGTTTGCGGCCCCTACTGATTTCCGTTTTTCTTCTCTTGAGTTTTGGGAAAGGTCTCACAACTTCTGGGCTAAAAACTTCCAATTTTTATTTTTTTTTTCAATTCTCTCAATTTAATTATTCTCAATTTAATTCTTCAAGTTGTAGTTCTGGTATAACGGATAAGTTCATTTCAGTTTTGACGAAAACTCTTGAAAAAATAGAATCAATTAACTCAGCTACAACTTCAGTAGTTGTAGGAGCGGCGGTCATATCCGCTGATTTAATGACTTGAACCAAATCTGTGCTACTTGTAGAAGAAGGTCATGGAGTAGAAAACTTGTCTTCTGGTTCATCCATCGCTTTTTGATCTCAAATTTCATACTGCAACAATTGAGCAAAATCTGTATGGTCAAAAACTAATCGGTTTATTCCTGTGTATATGTTATGTATTCCTGGTTTTTGGAAAGCTTATTAGAAGGGGCGAATGAAAAAAGATATGGTTCACAACTTAATTTGTGATAGGTTTTCCAGGATTACCTAATATGAATTCGTTGAAAGTAGCCTTTAGCCTAGCTTTGAACGGACCATAAATTCCGACGTCTTGGGGCTGCATTTTATGGGTGAAATGTGGGGGAAATGCCAACATAATTATCCCATAATAAATGAAATTGGCGTCCTGTTTATTAAACTTTGAAAACATGGTAGTTGATCGGGTTTTTACGACGAAAAAGATTCTAAATCATACAGCTGACCAGTTTCGGTTTTTATTCTAAATCTTCATCAGAGCCTAAAAGGTATAACAGTAAGATTCTATCAAATAATAATTAAAAAAAAAAACATATTGCCTAAGATTAAAACAAAATCGGATAAACTACAAACGATCATAAGATTTGGGGTAAATTTACGTAATAACAGCCGCTGTAAAAAGCAAAAAACAACAGTCAGTCTAAGACTGGTAGATACAAAAATGTAAACACTTACGGTTCAATTAAAACACGTTTGAAGCAAAGTTCATCAATATGGGGATAATTTTTAGCAATTAACAATAACTGATCAAAGATAAAACAAAGTAACGTTAGAAAACGTATGCCAAATGACAGACTGAAGCTGGTTTTTACTAAGCAACGCGACAAGTTAAGCAACTTACAGGTTAGAGTAAATTTCCCCAAGTATTGGCCAACCTAAGGAAATTAACTTACTAACGATTAACAGTATGATGTTTGATAAGGTTATGGTAAATGATACTTAAATTTTGTATATCGGTTCTTAAATTTATTCAATTTTTATTATTCTTTATATGAATCATTTCAGAGATTAATCTTTTTGTAAAGACCGGTTCATAATCTAAAATCTTAACATTATCAAATACAAACGTATATCCTGTGGAAAAATGGTGTGTAGATAGAGCAGTTTCTTCGCATTTTGATTGTTGAGATGGATTATAATCATATTTATGATTTCTCATTCTATGGCATAGTTTCTGTTTAGTTTGGCCAATATAAGAGGAATCACACCCCATACAATCTATTTTATAAACAACGTTACATTGATCAAGCAAAGGGGTTTTTGATTTAAGTTTTGAACACAAGCTGTTGGTTGATTTTAAGGAATAAAAAGCTATGTTTGCTTGATCGTTGTTTAAGATTCTGGCAATGTTATAAGTTAGGCAAAAAAGGAATTTTGAAATATTTGACTTGATTTTGAGACTCTATTATTTCTGATTGTGAAGTATTGGGTCTAACACTCAACAGATGGGCAATGAGTTTTTTTGGATAGCCATTCTGTATAGCCATTTTTTGAACGATAGTAAAATTCTTTTGCCAAAAATTGGGATCAGAAAGCTCCATAACCCTGTGTTTTAAGGACTTTAAAACTGCCAGTTTGTGGTTTAAAAGCTGTACAGAATGGTGGTTAATTATTCTGCCAGCATGGGTAGGCTTTATGAACCAGTGAAATCAGTGGTAAGCTTACCATTAATAATTATCCCATGCTTTCTGCAAAAGTTGATCGCATCTAATGAAAACGTGTGTTTCGTAGTTATCCACAAATAAAAGGATTTTGTTGTCCGAAGAACAGTTTGCCGAATATGTCTCAAAACATTAAGAAATATTTCTACTGTTATCCACCCATTTTTTGACGCATAACCTTTTGAACCAGTAACCGACCCAAGTAGAAAACGATCTTTCAATCTAACCCGTGGAAAACTGTAGACGGATAGCATTGTCGAACCAGTAGCAGTTACAATACCACAAAATGTGACCTGTGTTCCTCGCTCAGCTGAAAAACATTGACTGACTCGTCTCTTTCCTTTTTCGCAAATAACTTTTGGCACTTGCATAACCATGGGGATTCCTACTTCGTCGGTATTCGCAATGCGGTCAGGCCGGCGCTTATATTTTTGTAAGACATTTGCCAACTTGTTGAAAAAAATATCAACGTTGTTTTTTATGAATCCTGAAATTCGACCAATGCTAACGTTTTCCGGCTTTCTGTATGAAAGTGTAGGGTGTCACTTTACAAATGAACGCATCCATTCAACCTCCGCTGATTTGTTGTTATGCCAGTAATCTTGAATGCCTTTCTTTATATATTCTTCATACGGAAAAGCCAACGACTTTGTGTTGCTATAAGTTAAGCCGAAGTTCATTGTCGACACAAGTATCGTGCAAGACTTTCCTCTTCTTCGAAACTGAATATATGATGCGATGCTTGTTTTGATTTGGTTTCACCGGCGTATGTATCAGAGGAGTCTTCAATATCTGATTCATCTACAGCTTCGTCTTCAATACCTGATTCATCTACAGCTCCGCGAGCTTTTTTTGGGCTTTTTGTACGTGAAAGAAAAATGTAGACTTTCTCAAATTATATCTGGCCGCTGCGGCTCTAATCTTCATTTTGTCCACGAGAACGAAGCCTACGGCTCTTTTTATATCTTTGGGATCTATCATGCATGTGTTTATCCGTTTTGCGTATATAGGATGAATCTTAATGGGCGGAACAAATTTTACCAAAAGTATGAGGAGACTTTTTTAAGTAAAAAAGTTCATATAAACCTACGTACAGGGTGTTCATGGGAAGCCGCTGCAGCAGCGAAATTTCTTATTTGTATTTTTACGAAGTAACTGAAAATAGAAAACTTGGACTTTTTCTCCTCGATTTTATGCTGCTTTCTAAAAAACAGTACGTTTTTTTTATCATCACATCGTATTCACGATGTCAAACTAATTATATTTCTAAAATGTCATCTTCCAAAGCCTACTATTTTAGAAATTATTTAGTACCAAAAAATTGGTGTTCACGGAAAACTGGTACAATAGCTAACTTCTTCACCTGACATTTCACAGGGTAGTTTAAATTAGAAAAGTTTCAGGACTTTTTTTTGTTCGATTTTATGGTATGTTGGAAGAAACAAATGATTATCAGGTTTTCGAGATTTTCAATTATTTAATATATAATTAGTTTGACGTCCTGAATGCGATGCGAATGCGATGCGATGATAAAAAACGTAACGTTCTTTTAAAAACAGTTGAAACAATTGAAAATCTCGAAAACCTGATTGTCATTTGTTTTTTTTTTCGAAAGTAGCATAACATCGAGGAGAAAAGGTCCTAAAACTTTTCTATTTTCAGTTACTTCATAAAACTACAAATAAGAAAGTTGGCCGTGTGTAGGTTTATATGAACTTTTTTACTTAAAAATATCTCCTACATACTGATAAAGTTTGTTCCGTCCTTTATGACTCACCCTGTATAATTTCGGATCATTCTAAAAAAAGAAAAAACTTTGGAAGCTTTAGAAATAGTTATCGTGGAGCAGTTTTGGATTTCTAAAACTACCTCATCTACAATGTTTTCTTTCTAATTGGAACAATGAAATATACGAAGCTTTATAATCTTAAACCGTGCAAGGTTATGTAGCATTATTATGCTAATAGCTTCCAGAAGCTTACAAATACACTACAAGAACTTACTTTCAGTTATCGAATTATTCACAATCACTCAAAATTAACAAATACCAAGATGCGTGCGCCTGCTTTCAACCAACGTTTTCTTATGAAAAGTGGAATGTACTAGCGAAAGCGCAGATTTCTTGGGGGTTATTTACCCGGTAAATTTGAAAAATCCAAATGTGCCCCATGTCCGAACCTACCCCACCCTACCCTACTTTTTTACAATGGTAACCATTTTCTCTTCACAGTCGTACATCTGCGTTGATTTGGGTGGAATAAAAAACTGAAAGAGAGAAAAAGAAAACTCCTTGTGTGATTTGCGTAATGGAACTTGTGTGAGACGCCTCTTGTACGTGACTATGTCTTAAATTTTTTTATCAGATCAATAGTATGTTCGCAGCTAGTTTTTCGTACATGTACAGTAACATGCATTTTATCAAGACGCAGTTTATAATGCGAGACGAGAAACTACGACTTTATAAAATACATGCATAAATGATTTTCCAATATTTAATGTATTCATACTTTGGGACAAAGTCTTTCTCTTGAATAGGTTGGAACATAGAGGACTGCGGTGATACTTTCTATTCGAGGGGAAGTTACTAAATGACGTCACGATTTTTTTGTTATTTGTCAAGTCATAAATTCAAATGTTTTCTCCGCCCTTATTAATGGTGATACGATAATAAGTCAAAAATTAAAATTGTCCAGAACTAATTCAACTTTCTAATACCGCCATCAAATCTGCAAACTTATCCCGAGAATTTTGTCAGTAAAATAAGTTTTTATTGTCGAGTCCAATGATTGCGCCCCCTTGCGGTCAGCTCGGATACTTAAAAATATTTTCTTTGAATTTTTCTTGGTCACTTTGATTATAATTTTTTTTTCTCTCGAAGCTGTAGGTATTGCGGCTTGCTTTGTTTCGCTGGTCGCCGCCCATATTGACAATAAAAACCATATTATTATTATTATTATTTTGAGACACCCGATATAGTATTTTCCATAACAAAAGTAAATGAAAAGATTAAGCACAGGACCAATTTTTGTCCTTGACATTGTATTGTTGTATTTATTTCTGTACACCGAAACACAACTGCATTTCTTCGTAAAACGCTTTAATTTTAAATTACGTAATTAAAGCGTTTCTTTTTTTGGATGAAATTAAATTCGGGTGATCTTGTAATACACTCAGATATTTTTATTTCCATCCGAAGCAAGAAAAATATTTTTATTTAAGTTCGCTTAGTCCGTGTTATTGAAATTAATTTAAACGGAGATAAAATTCTCGTTTTTCCGACCGGCGACGTGCAAGTGCACGATGACAAAAAACGCACGCAAAAAAAGGAAGCTGACTATACCACGGCTTTCTTTGATTGGTTAACAGGCTCCCGTCTCCTCAGTAACTTATCGGATCGCTAGCTTATCGCTTGGGATTGTGCGAGCTTTTCTCATTAAGCGAATTTGCAAAATTATTGCGATAGTTTGTTTATTATAAGATACGTGATCGTGTGGTGTGCCCCTGGAATGATAATGAAAAAAAGGTGAGAAAATTTTGAAATCACCAGGCCTAGGCGCATTAAATATACGAGGAACTACTAATATGCTGAAGCGATCATAGTCGGAAAAATTTCTAATATTTAACGCGTCTGCTCTGTAAAAAGAAAACAATAAACCACTCGAAGCCCGAGAAATATATGCGGCACGCAGTAACCGCTACAGTTCTGGTCGACTGGATATAAAAACTTGTTTACATAACCGATTCATTTCGAAATAAACTCGCATTCTTTTCGCAGTGGCGGCGCTGTAATTGATATGAATTAAATGTATTATGCCAGACTTTTTAAAAGTTACATTAAAGAATTATAATGTTTCATAATTATTAATTTGAAAGATACTATAAAGGTAATTATGTTACGATGCAATGAGCGCGAGAGTGAAAGTGCCTCGGACATAAAAGCCGTTCAGCGGCGACGTTGAAATCTACCCCCTCTCAGTTTCTCTCTCTCTCTCTCAGACTTATCGTTTGGTTTGTTTTCTGTAAGCTGTTGCCAAATTCGCATTTTTTTTAAATTTTTGTTTGGTTTTCTTTGTTCACAATTGTCATAATCTGGCTTAGTTCACAACGAAAACAAAACGTAGTTAATGCCTTTTTCGTTTTTAGGCCGAGGAAGGTTGCTGTTGGTTTCCTTTTTCTCTCCTCTTGTTTCATTGTTCATGCGAAGACAGACTGTCATTTGTTTTTCTATGTTTCATAAAAAAAAATAATAAACAAACAAGTTCCAGCTTATTGCTGGAAAATGCGACCGTCGATTGTTTCCTCGCAAGGGACGTTCGGCTCTCCTGAAATTTCAATCGCAGTCTAAGCGACAGAAACTGCAACATCCAGAGCTCTGAAGAGCTCAGACTGTGAAATAGAAAATTTACTTGACGTTTAAACCTGAAGGCAATTGTTTGTTAATTTTGTCAAATTTGAAGAGTTCAACATGGAAAAACAACGAAAATAATATGATGTGTCAGCGTTTTTTACGCGACGATTCTTTTTTGTTTGCCCTTGTATTTTTTCTTTTGTTGTCTCCTCCCATCCCCTTTCTCTATCAGATGTTGTCGTTTGTTTCGTTTTCTGTTCGCATTTTTTTACATCGTTTTTGTTTTGTTTTCATTGTTCACAATTGTCATAATCTGGCCTAGTTTGGAACGGAATCGAAAACATAAAGAAATGTCTTTTTCGTTTTAAGGCCAAGGTTGCCTTTAATTTTCTTTTTCCTCTTTTCTTGTTGTCGACAGTCATTTGTTTTTTTTTTCTCTTTCTTCGACACTGCCATTTGTCTTTTTCTCTTCGACTGACGACGGCGATCGCCGTTTGTTTTTTTTTTCTCGTCGGCATTGTCAATTACTTTTTTTCTTCGACTGACGACGGCGTTCGCCATTTTTTTATTTTTTCTCCTCCACATTGTCATTTGGTTTTTTCTCTTGGACTCTATAACGCATCGGTTACAGCGACGTTTGTCACTTGTTTTTTTTTCTTTTCATTTTTGAGTGTTTATTTACACGATTCTTAGGCCCAATTCTCACATGGCAGCGCGTCGCGTCGCGTCATTTTGCTGCTTCGAGAAGTTGTCTTGGTTTTAAATTGAGCAATTCTCACTCGGCAGTATTTTATGTCAAAAAATTACATGTAAAAGCATAGGAACAAAAATGACGCGACGCGACGCGCTGCCGTGTGAGAATTAAGCGTTATTCAGAATAGTTTAATTATTGACAATAAATTGACATTTATAACAAGTCTCTCCGCTTAATAGCACAGTCAAGTATATGCAACCAATTATACACCACTCTTATGACGTTTTCAATATGGAATCGTATGTGCTAACCTTTTGATAAAGAGACTGCTTTCGGAGATGTTTGTACACGATAACAAATTTAACTTGCTTTTAAATTAGTACTTGGCTCAATAATTTCGTTTAATATACTAGTTAAATACACGGAAGTCTTTTCCAATTGCCGAGCAATTTAATTCGTCCGTTTTGGATTGTTCGTTAGCAACGAAACGAACTGTCTGCATCTGTCCGAAGCAATTGGCTCTGACACTGTAATAAATGGACAGTTCGGGCTCGTCTCATTGCAATTAAACTCTCAACATCAAAAAGAGGAATTACCCTGATAACATGGTGAACCGCATTCCACACTTTTATCCTCTTCGCCGCATTGTAATTCTTGTCGAATTCGTTAGCGAAACGTTAATTTTCGCTCACCCTTGTCCCCATAAACATTGCAAATTAGGCAGTTACTTCCTTCGCGGGCAACAAATGGGCAACAAATTACTTTATACGGGGCGATTATATTCTACAACTGTAAAAATAATAACTGCAAAAGGAATGGTGTTTGCTTTAATTTTGTCGAGGGCGCGAGAGATGGGACGTAAAAGACCAATTTGTTTATGTGGGACTAAAATGTGGTTTTTGCCTTTACGAGTACGTCGGGTAGCGTGTGAAAGGTTAAATTGGAATGTTACAAGGGAAATATTTGTTGCTTGCCAATCATAAAACGACTGAATAGTAATTAACGTGAATGTTTCAATTTGAAATTCACGCAGTTACGTTTTAAATATTAATTAATTTGAGAAAAGAACTGGATGTTGCACATTCTACTGTGATACGATTTTAGTATTAAATTTTAACTACCCCTTCTTGTTCTATGGCGATACTTCTATTATGCTTACCTAAATCTTTCAACTAAATTAGTAAAGGAGACTGTGGTTCAAGAAATAATTGAAAACTAATCTCCGCCCACAATAATTTTATATCCGTAGATACGTATTTCGGCAGCTAAGCTGCCATCTTCAGTACGCTACCAACTTAAAAGCACTTAAAAAGTTCTGAAAACAACCAAATCATCCTAATAAAATTATAAAAATGTAAAAACTAACAACGATCTAAACATCCTAAATGATATACAGGTGTCCCAGAACTCCGTAAAAGTTCCATAACTTTCTAGCTATTCCACATATCGACTCGAATTTATTTTTGTATAATAGGAGTACCTCTATTGCACATTCTAAAATTATTTTCGTTTGTATACATAGAAAATAATAATTTTTAGATGTAAATATTTAACAAAACACTGAAAGTTTGTAGTAGACTGGTGTCAAAATTAAATTAACATTTTAAGCAAATCTCACATCAATTACAGACGTAATGTGTCAAAAAGTGCAAATTTTATTGATTTAATATTTTATTTGCTGTACTTGATTATCCGCGATCGATCAGTAGGACTGCGGCTTTAATTCAAAATTATCCTTCCAGTTCGCGTGAATTAGAAGTTCTCTTGATGATACATAAAAATTCTAACTTGAATACTCGGGAGAAACTGACATACAAGTCAGTTTCTTTTGAGATTTCCCGAGTACTCAAGTTAAAATTTGAAACTGACATACAAATCAGTTTCTCTTGAGATTTCCCGAGTACTCAAGTTAGAATTTTCGTGAATCATCAAGAGAACTTCCAATTCATGCGAACTGGAAGGATAATTTTGAAGTTAAAGCCGCAGTTTTACAGCGAATAAAATATTAAACCAATGAAATTAGCACTTTTGACACAATAAGTCTGTAACTGATGTGAGATTGATTTAAAACTTTAATACCTGGTTTCCGGTTGGAACCGCGTTGCTCCTCGGATTTCTTCTGCTGCCGACGTTTCGTTCTCCATTGCAGAAGAACTTTGCTGCTGCTGCTGGTGGTGGTGCTGCCTCTGCTGCTAGTGATCTTGCTGCTGCTTACGAAAAGCAGCAGCAAGATCACCAGTAGTAGCACACCACCAGCAGCAGCATGGAAATAAATAGTCCAAAGACCCGAAAAAAATTCTTATTCTGACGAATAAATAAGTTTATAATTCCCTGTTATTTGATACCTAAAACTTCTTCAGTGCTAATTTCGCGTATTACAATGATTAAAAAAAAATATTAGTCGCTTTGATTGATTGTCGCTTTGTTAATTATTTCCACTAACGAATACGTTTCTTCGTAGTTCGAGTGCGATGACGCTTTATTGTTTTGGTTCCACAAAATAATAAAAGCGATGACTGCATTCAATAATGATTTTCCGAAATGCAGAAAAAAAAGACATTCTTAAACATTTTGCGCAATAAAGAAATAACAATGCAGTTTATTGACGACCAGCAAATAAAGTACACGATGAATGAATTAGTAAAATAATTTTAGAAAATGGAATTTCTAATTTTTATTTATTTTTACAGTTTTGTGAGCAGAAAACTATTAACAATTACGTGAAAATTGATTAATTTAATAAGCAACGCGATTGATATTTATAATTCTATTCCGTTATGGAGTTACATAAGCGACGATTTTAACCCAGTGCTCTTTAGTTCGATGACGCTTTATTGTTTTACGACGTTTTATGATGCACTTGTAGAAAGAAACTGATACACGGCCAGTCAGAGGTTTTCAAACAAAAAGTTTCCGGGCTCTGGGGGGGTTTTAATTTGTTTAATTTTTCACCAATAAAATTCATATTTACAGAAATCACTTTCTTAAGTGATAAAGAACTTACAGTTTTAATATGTGAAACTTATTTGATTACAGGCTGTATATACAGGCTAGGGCAAAAGTATGGAACCGGCTTAATATTTCGAAAACTGTTTGACGTATCTATTTGAAATTTGGTATGTCATTTAGAGTCAATAAAACCTACTTTACCAATTTGTCCCAATTGTTTATCTGCTCTTGTTTCTGAGATCCAATGCCTACCTGATTTTTTTTAAACGACAACCTGCTGATTTCTTTCCTGTATTTAATAGCTTGTTTAATTCTTTAAACGACCACATAAAAATATTTATCTATTATTATGAGAAAATTTTCGGGAAAAAAACGTTTGAATGAAAAAGTTATGAAAAATGGTTTATTTGATATTCGACAAAAATTCTAGTTTTAACAAAAAACTGAAAGATCACAAGATTATGGGCTGTTTTTAAAACAGCGCTGAAGAGAATTTTAATAAAAATTGCCTTAAAAACATGAAAACAAATACCAAATATCAGCGTAAACCATGTTTTCTAACTTTTTCCTTCAAACATTATTTTCTCGAAAATTTTCTTATGCAAAATAAGATAAATATTTTTATGTGGTCTTTTATAGAATTAAAACGAACTATTAAATAGAGGAAAAAAAAAATCAACAGGTTGTTATTTAAAGAAAATAAAGTAGGCATTGGATCTCAGAAACAAGAGCAGATAAACAATTGAAACAAATTGGTAATGTAGGTCCTATTGACTCTGAATCACACAGCAAATTTCAAATAATTACGACAAACAGTTTTAGGAGTATTAAGCCGGTTCCATACTTTTGCCCTTCCCTGTATATATTTTGTATAAATCATCAAAAAACAACAAAATATAAATTAATATGAAAACACCTAAAATTAACCGTTGTGGTGCGAACTTTTTGGCGGTCACTGTATATCTTTTACGATGATTAGATTGTTGTTAGTTTTTTATGATTTTATTAGGATGATTAGGTTGTTTTTAGATCTTTTTAAGTGCTTTTAAGTTGGTAGCATACTGAAGATGGTGGTTCCGCTGCTGAAATACGTATCTACGGAAATAAAATTATAGTGGGCGGAGATTAATTTCAATTAAATTTTTCAAGTAGACTCCATTTCAACTTTCATGGTTTGCTTTTCCAAGTCTTCTTATGTATTTTTAT
The DNA here is from genome assembly GCA_036172665.1 of Prosopocoilus inquinatus. NCBI lineage: Eukaryota > Metazoa > Arthropoda > Insecta > Coleoptera > Lucanidae > Prosopocoilus > Prosopocoilus inquinatus. The sequence goes on from CM069870.1 coordinate 54,394,750, forward strand.
TCAATTTCAGTATTTGTTTTTCTCACTGTTATTAAGGTATCAGAATATTAATTTTTTTATTGCCATCTTTAACTTTCGTTAAAGGTATTCTGTTCTGGTTGTTTTACTTTCTTTCTGGTAGTCGATTTGAACAATTTTATTTTTTCGTCTAAATTTTTAGATAGTGTTTAATTTGGCCAATTTTCTGTTTATTTATCGGTACTCGTCAGTCACTACATTTTTTTAAAAATAAAATTCGTCGAAAAGAAGCATCGAGCCACTCTAATTTTCCTTTGATATCACATGATACCACGTTTATATGGATTACTCAAAATTCATAAAAAGATTTTCTTATTATACCTGTTGGTAGTAATATTAATTCTCCGTTATCAAAATTAGTTTGTTTCATTGATTCTACCCTCAGAAATTCTGAATTTATCTCATATTTATACTATAAAAAATTCTTTATCTCTGTACCGATTGCTGAATGTCTGAACTTTCTTGAAAGTTATCTGAACGATAACGAAATTTAACGTTCCGTTGAACTTTTGGAGTTTGTACTTAAACAAAATCTCTTTCAGTTTAATAACAAATTTTATTTTCAAAACCATGAACTTGCGATTGAATGTATCTTATCTCTCCTTCTCGCTGATATTTTTATGAATCATCTCGAAACAGAATTCTTCATATGATGAAACGTTTTATTCAAAATTTTATGAACAGATAACATCGACAGCGACATCCTACGATCGCTTTTTGACCTGACATTGCAGTAGGATAGACAAATTGCTGCGGAGTTGCTCCTAATAAGTCCCCCATGCAAGACGGCCATCTGTACAGCTGTTTCAGCCCTATTTGGGGCTTCATCAGCACAGACGTAGCTCGATATTCCCACTGCAGATCAAAAACGACTTGTCCAATTTATTCGCAATTGCTATGTAAAATTGATGAACAGTTAAAACAGCGACATCTACGACTGTACAGAGGATGCTCGAGGTTTTCACTGCAATCAAAAACGATTTGCAACAAATTTTTTCAAAATTTTATGCTTGATATGCTGACGATATTCTGACCGTTTAGCAGGGCGTTGTTGCATCTGCCTTAAATCATTTGAACACTACATAAAAATATTAAAATTACCGTTTAAGTTGAACAAAATAACAACATTAACTTCTTCGACGTTACAATACCAGATTTTAGAGTCACTTTCTTTAAAAATATTTCAAGAACCTACTAACGCAGATGCTGACATTAATTTTAACTCCAACCATTCCACTTAACACAAACTGTCAGTTTTTCTAGCTTTTTCCATAGAGAATTTTACGTACTCATGAATTACACCAACTTTACTTTTGAGGTCAAAACTGTCATTCAAATAGTGCATAATAGTAATTTTCCTGTATTAACCATCAAAAAGCATTTTCACAAAATTCGTAATAAATTAATAAACAAATTTGTTTAACCGACTCAATATAATTTAACTGTAGATTCGAATTTTAGGTATACCCATACCGTATTTAGGTCCGATTTCGGATAAATTAAGAGAATTCCTTAACCACCTGGAAGTGGCTAAGGTTACTTTTTTGAATAATTTCAATACTATACCCCTGCTGATTAATACAAAGGATAAAGTTGAACTCATGAAAAAAAGTGGTTTTATTTTCTAAAATGTGGTGATTCAATATTTATAGGCCAAACTAGCAGAAGTTCGTCTATTCGTTTAAATGAACATTTAGCTTCATAAGTCAAATTGATCTATCAATTCTCTATAAGCTTAAAACTCAATATTGTAGAAATTTTAGAATTTGTTACATGGAAAGAACAGTGAAATTACCTTGTTAAACGATCGGATCCAATTTTCTCATCACAATTTTTCTGAATCCATTAATTGGAGGAAATTCAAATAATTTGTGGGCCCTTGCCTTTACCCATTTTCTCTTATTAGATTTGATTAATTTTAACCATTTTAATTTGCTTTGTATACGTAACTTAGATATAGTTTCTTTTAACTTTGTCCCTAATGTGATTTAATACCTTTTGGTTCTAAATTTTGGTAAATAATAATTAAGCCTTTAGCTTGCAGTTTTGTTATTTGTACGATATTTTTCAAAATTTGTTGTTATTTTACAAGTTCTGCTTTTTCGGTACTTTTATTGTTCATGTAACTTAGGTTGGCATTTCCTTTCCGGCTTAGTTTAGAAATAAAGGTGTTTACGGATTCGATTTAAGTAAGTTTGTAATTAGTTTTTCTAATTTTTTTAGCGATAATTTCATAAAATTTTGTATTTTTAGAATTTTAATGTCAAGTAATCAACCTGTGCTACTGTGATTTTGGTTCAATAAAAGGGTTTGGAAAATTAACCTAGAAAGAAAAGATTATAGTGACTCAATGCTTCTCTTTCAACGAATTTTATTTAAAATTTTAGACAGTCACAAATCTCATGGACAATCCCTTGATATTAGATTTTTGTTCCATTTGTGATTAGCTTCAAAATACATGTGAATTGGTTAGATGACCTGTCTAAAATAGCGGACAATAAAATCAGGGCACGTCGCACAGTGTTGCTGAGTACTAATAAAAAATTGGACAAAATTATTTAAATTTTTTTTCATTAAAAATAGTTATATTACGTTGAAATATACATGAAAAATATAAAAATTCGAAAAGTACTTTTTCGTTTTAAGAACGATAAGACAATACATAAAATGTGAAGAAAAAGTCTGGTAAAGTAAATATTTCCGAAAATATTTTCTTTTTGCAAAAATGCTCGGAAGTTATTACTATAAATCTACATTTCAGTTCATTTATTTGTACAGTGGCGTACCATTAGGGTACTAAAACAACTTTAATTTTTTTTAATGGAAACCTCTATTTTTATTACGAATTCCAAGCGGGCATACTTTTCTACGTATAACTACCAAAAAAAAAAATTACAGTCATATAAGAATCTTTTTGAAACAAATGTTCAAGTATTAATAAAGAAACAAAACAAACAGATGAAGTATTTTGAATGATTATCACATCAACGCTCATTATCATGAAATGTGAGAAAATTTTCACTGTCTCTTCAAAGGAAATTATTAAAGATAAATGCAGGTGCACCGTGACTAAAACAAAATATTGGACTAAAATGTCAATGTCAATAACAATGTAAAAATTGCATCGTTTCACTGTTTAATAGTGAACGGGCCATAATTTTATATTTATTTAATTTACTTCATTCAAAATTAAATATTTATTAAAACATTAGGTAAACAAAAATTAAAATGGAGATTTATTACGAAAAAAGAAATTTATATTGTACCCCAATGATTGCTGAAAATAAATAATCTGAAATGTAGGAATCGAGTTCAAGCGTTCTTGTAAAAACAAAATAGTTTAGCGAATATTTAGGGTGTTCCAGACTTTTATCCTCAGTCTATAATAGAATTTATTTTACACTCCGTGTAGAAAGTAGCAGGAAAAGGATAAAATACTGTTGCAACTTCCAATTCCTGAATGTGTATGTATTTATCTCACATGTTTGATCGGAGCATTTTTATCAATTCTTGTTCTGTAATTATGACTCCTCTGTTGAAAGAAATGTTCCATATTTTTTCTTTTCTTAAATTTGACACAATTACTAAAATTTTCTAGTTTGTTTAAATTCTTTAAAATTCATTTTTCATTGATTTTTTGAAAAATATGATTTTCATGTCGAAAAAATTCCGCGAAGTGACCTACAACAAATAATAAATAAAAAGTCAGGGTAGCGCAAAAACGTGCAAGTTTTTAAGTTTTATTATGAAAACACAAAGTGTATAGAACATTTAAACATAGGTCTCCGACAGGTGATATTTGGAATTACTAAACAAAAAGTTTCATCAAAAAGATATAACAGGTGTAAAATATGTGTATGATTTGTACGATTATTTCTAAACTATTAAACACAAAAAAAATAATAATAGGTGAACGGATTAATTAAACATACCTTCCATATTTGATTACACAGTTCATGTTTGAACACATTCACTTCAGAAGGAAAATATGATTAACAATGTTCTGATAAATTTGTGGCGAGTATAATGACATAACAATTAATATGACACATTTCAAAAGATACTTACCCTCTTTTTACGATAAATAATAAATTAACTCCTGATCTAATATTTGATAAGTTTCTTTTCGTCTACCTACATTTTAACGTTTTGATTTTTGCCGTGTCTTGGCCACATTGTGTGTCGTTACAACAACCTTTCTTGATGTTTGATACATATACAAAATATCACTAGTAATTTTGACGCTTAATACAAAATGTTATAGATTGTATTTATTTTGACTTTTGACAAAATGCTTCTTTAAATTTTTTTCGAAAATTCAGGAAATCTAATGTAATCAGAACGGAGTTGCAACTAATCTTGTGCTTACATTAAAACTTATTGCAAGTCGGCTAGATTGCAGTAGTGTTCTCAAACATCATCTAAATAGCCATTTTGGCCCTAATTGCGGCCTCATCACCTTTAAAATATGCATATCATACTAACTGTATACGCATTGTTTGCTTTGTGCATGATAGCTCATGAGCAGAGGACGGAATTTTGGAACTTCTTTCTAATTGATCAATAATGAATTGTGGTAGTTCACTCAACACGTAGGTACATAATACATCCCTGCGTTGATCGATTAGAAAAGAATCTTCGAAATTCCAGCCTTTGATTATGGTTGATATTTACTATTCGCACAGTTTAAGATCAAAACTCTGGGCACAAGATGTCGCGTCTTAAGCTGCTGTTCCTAAGTTATTTAATTATTTTATCATTATTTTTGGATGTATAATATTTTGAAATTATAGGTCGTTTTTGTTTCAATTTTTTTCTCTTGACAACTTGTTTATATATATTTTCCTAACGAAGCTATCAAATGGTAGTGAAACGTTGAGTGTTCCTTTTGACTTTACAGTACCCGCTTAAAGTATAAAAACCATTTTCTCTTTAATTATTAAAATTGTGATGTTATTTTTATTTCTATATTAAATCATTACATACTCCTATTACATTTGAATAGTTATTTTTTAAACATTGTTTTACAGTTTTACTTTGGTCTTTTTCGTTTATTGAATTTTATTTTGTTTGAATATGTACTTTTAGAAAAGTACATTTATTTTTATTTCTAACAAAATTCTTGTAAAAGGCCAAATATTTCGTAGTTGGTCTGAAAACGATTTCTGGCTGCTTAAAACTCAAATCGGAAACGTACAAAGGACTTGAGTCTTATACCATTTGATTAAAATTTGATCGAGAGGACGAGAAGAAAAAAACCAATAGTTTGTGTTTATTTCTGTGGAAATTTTTTTTATTGAAGGCAGAGATTTTGGATGTAAATATTGAACCTTTCTCTTATTCTCGTTGAAATTTCCGGAGGTGACGAGCCCTCGTAAATTTATAATTTGAAGGTGTAGGACAGTTAATCCAGTTTCTTTTATCATTTAACTCCCGTCCCATACAAATTCAATAAAAGCTTATGAGATTCCTTTGCCCGTTTTTATTTGTCGGATATAGAAACTCAAAGCTTCAGAACATTTCTTTTAATGTGATACACTCGTATATCTGCTCCGATAAGAAACTGATTTATAGTCCACTTTGAATCGGGGGTGTGAATATTTTATCATTACATGGTATAGCGACAGACAAATTTATTAGGGCCAGCTACCACTAATCAATGTTAATAGCTCGTAACTACGCGCTTTAGAACTACCGTACTAGTGTCGTAATTTGTAATTAAAGCAGTCCAGTCGGTAATTGAATTTCCACTCTTAAGGTCGGCGACGACAACGGCATGAAAATGAAAAGCTTTCATCAACATCCTACACGCATGTAATTTCATGTCTCGTTGACAGGTCCTAATACGTACGTTAGTTATTTCATGTCTTTCAGAATCGAAGAAAAGACAGTTAATTATTTTTATTTTGCTAAGATCTTTATAAACAGCAACAAGAAATGTTACTTTAAAAAAAGTTATGTTTTGAAGTTTAAAGGCTGGTTTACATTATTCGATTTTTGTATTTGATTTTTCGTTCGATTTTATATTCGAGTTTGTCTCGAATGAAACTAGCTTCTCGAATGGAAAATCAAATAGTGTAAAGGCAAAAATATCACGTTTGAGCTACTCGAAACTTTAAAATTGGATGCAAAATTGGATAATGTAAGGTATAAAGCTTTACACTCACATAGGTCGCACCATTTTGTTTCCTATGATTTTACATGCGATTTTTTGACATTATGTGTTGCCGAGGCAGAATAAGTCTGTTTAAAAACATGACATCTTTTAAATAAAAGCAGCAAAATAATGCGATCCGACGCGCTGCCATGTGAGAATTAAGCCCAATAAATTGATGTACCATGCCATAAAATACGAAATTTTCGATTCTTTATTCAAAATTTATAGAAACTGACATTCCTATGAAATAGCTAAGCATACTAGGCCCATTTTCCAACATTTATTTACATTCGATTATTACTTAAGGGTGATTCCATAAAATTAAATCACACGCAGGTTCATTAACCATAAAATCAATTTCAATTTTTATGTTTGAATTTAGGTTTTATTCTTAAAATGTTTTTTGTTCTTGTGTTTCTTCGTCATTATGTCATACGAATTTCAAAATTTGATCAAAAAAGAATGCTCTCAAGCAGTGGTATTGTTAGAATAAGACTGAAGCTATTGTCGAGTAGGAAGAAGATTCGGCGTGTCCCAAATCTCGATGTGCTGAATGGTGCGAAGGTCTGTAGAGATTGGTAATTATTCTCGAAGGCCTAGGAAAGGCAGACAAAGTGCAACAACCTATTTTCAGACCGTTTTGACACTTTTTGCTTTAGAACAGAGGTTCGTTACAAACAAAAATTTCCAATTTGAAGTAAGGGAAGCGCATGGGGCTCCAATTAGTGTCGAAACTGCTTGTTAACGTCTTCGGGAAGCTAATTTGATATGTCATGTGTCTGTCCAAGGTCCAGTCCTGTCTACAGAACGTCGCACAGATTACTTGGCATTTGTTAAAATTCATATAATTTGGTTACAGGACGACGGAGTCGAGTTCTCTTTAGAGATGAATCTAGATTTTGTTTCTAGAAGTGTGATAGACGTGTGTGTGTATACCAAAGACCAAATGAGCGGTATGCTCACTGCAACATTTGAGTACCATATTATTTGGCCGAAGCTTTTTTATGGCGTAAGCAGGAATTTCATTGACAGCGCACATAGACTTAGTGGTATTAAACAATGAAAATATTAATGCCTTTCGGTACGAAACGGCCATCCTACAAGGGCATGTCGTGCCAACGTGTTCGGAAAGTTCAAAATTGCTTAGAGGAGTTTGAAATCGATGCCATGGTTTATCCAGAAAGAAGTTCAGATTTCAGTACCATTGAGCATATCTGAGACACGCTTGGTAAGCACCTGAAAGCACTCAGAGATTATCTGAACCAAGTTAATAACTTGGAAGAGGTGGGGCATTGGCTTGTGGAAATATGGAAAGAATTGGAACAAAATGACATTGCTTCGCTTTTTTTATGTGTGAGGTGAAAACACGTTATATTTATACGAATCCTGTCGCATATGAATTGGACCACCAAAACCAATACGAATTGGACCACCAAAACCAAGAATTATTATCAATTAATATAACGCATAAATAAACTCGTTGTAATGTTACAACAAAACCATAATCATTTGTAAGTTATTATTAACGTACAGTAAGTTAAAATTAAAATCATTATGGATTACTTTCCAGATAAAATAATAATAAAATAATTGGCTTATCAATAACTGCATACTTCACTATTATATTTAAATAACTTTATTAAAATGCCTTGAAAAAACACATTTAGAATCATGATGCGGTTTTATTAATTAAATTAATTAATATTTGTTAATTTATCAAAATAGAAGAATCGGTCAAAAGTCTAACGTCAATATTGAGTAAGAAAAAAATAAGTAATTGCTGTCTCTCCATTGCTTCAGTTTACACAAATACATTTGACGTTTCATGAAAACTTATTAAAACAGTTTCGCGAGAATTTTGATGTAATTGTGGTATGGCTCTCAGTTACCGAACACCCTATATAGCTTAAGAATAATTTTATATAACAGAGCTGACTGAGTTACAGCGGAAAATCTACTATTATATAAATTTTACATTGATTTAAGGTAATTTTACATCAATTATGTACGTTACTGGTACATAATTGATGTAAAATTACCTTAAATCAACGTAAAAAATTTTCTGACTGTAACTCAGTCAGCTCTCTAATAATTTTAAGGATAGAAAAAAATGAAAGAATATTTTAAGTATATTTTGATTAAAATTTGTTTTATTGGAATATAAATCATAAGTGAATATCCTTACAATGGAAATTTTTACTTATTGCATTCAACTGTTTATTCCTCAAACCGTTATTTATTTAATTGCGTCATAATAATTTACAAACATTTACTGTTTTCATAAACAATATTTCTTGATTATTAACTTTGCTAAATTCGCTAGTCCAATTCATGTACAATAGGACTCGTGTAATATTACTTTTTAATTAATTTTTTTGTTATTCTATTTCGCGCAAATTTATCACAGCGAGACAAAGACGACGTATATCAAAAATAAATAGGTACCTGTTTGAAAATTAAATTGAATGAATATTTTATCGATAGTAGCGAAATTTATTATTAAATGTGCACTTACATAAACTGGAAATGAAATTGCTTTATGGTGCACGTAAAATCATCTAAGTTCTTTATCAATGGTTGTAAAATATTCTCGTTATGATGCTCGACGTGTGTAGGGTTGCTAATAAAATTTCCATTAAGAATTTAATTATTTTAAAAAATACTAGACTGGAACGTGACATTTCCATAAATACGGCGCCACGCTCACAAACTTTACGATGTGACGTGAACTGGTGATGAAGAAACAAAATCAGATTTATTTATGTTAGTACATTCTTGCAAATATGTAACGTGTAGTGAAAAATTTCTAGTATCAACGAAACAAATTGTTGTAACTTTATTGTAATATTGCTGAATTTTATATAAAATGGTTTCATAATTCGACATAGAGCATCGACCTTTGGGAAATAGTTTCTATTTTCTAGACATATTTTTGGAAACACTGTATAGTATAAAGTTGATAGATTTATCTAAAGGCATCTAAAGGCACTATTAAGATGAAATTATAAATTTCGGGTAAATATTGTGGTAGAAAAACCGCCAGGTTTCTTACAGAGAAATTTCAGTCTTTAATACGTAATGTGAATGAAAAAGTGTTGGTATACTCTTTTAACAGGAGTAAATAAAATATTAAGAAAACCAGACGACGATGTATTTAGAATTGTCACTATGTTTTTGTAAACGTTTCTCGGCAGTTCTCAATCTGTTCTCGAAGGTTCCAGAAAAGCAAGTACATATGCTGTAGGTAGTAAAAAGTGAAATTGTGACGTACACTTTTTGTAAGTAAGGTTCTTACCTTTTTGGTTGCCATAGCTCAGTAAAAGTCGGAGGCTGAGGTGAATTCGGAAGGATAATCCTTTGAACACTTTTTCTAAAGAAAAGTTGCGTACTCTGTCAAAGAAATAAACTGTAACTAACGAAACAAATTTGAGCGCCAAGTAATTTCTTTTTATTTGAATTACTAAAAAAAAGTCCGGTAAGTTAAATACGCAAATTTTGTTTAGATCAAGTTTCTTAAATTGTCTCGTAAATTGAAAATTTAGAATGCATATAACAATAATATATAATTTCAAATTAAATATGGGTTGCATAAGTTAACAAAAGATGTATTAGCATAGAATACCAATAAATATCAATAATATTTACAATGTAAACGAATGAAAGTAACGTAGTGTTTCTTAATATTACAAAAAATTACAATAAAATGTACAATGTAAATTGATTTAGGAACGTGACCTAATATTCTTTTAGTATTGTCTTTTGACAATCAAAAACGATAATCAAACAAAATCTTTATACGACAAGGTAAGCGTTAAAGATACTTTATTTATGGTACGATAAAGTAATAATGTTCTTAGACCATTAACGTTACGATAAGCTCCAACGAGAGGTTGCATACGATACGATAAATAAGTAATGTTGTCTTACTTGAATGCGGTACGACAAAACAAATAATGCTGTTTCTTACTCATCCTCTTGAAAGATACGACGCAAAATTCAGAGTAGCTTCAAACGGTAACGCAAAATTCATCCCCTTGAAAGTTACGACGCAAAAATCCAGAGCAGCTCCAGACGGTAACGCAAAATCTGAAGTTATCTTCTCGAAAAAGCGGGATCGAAGGTGGAACCGGCATTAGCAACTTAAGTAACACTCAACGAGAAAGCTTCGGGTCGTAGACCAAATATCCAGACGTGGAATAATTCGGTAGCGGAAAAATTGATCTTGAGCCAGTTTTTTCAAATCAAGTACGGAACGGAACACGTGGTGAAACGGCCTTGGCAGATAAATCCTCTACGGCAGAGGAGCAGACGGACGATAATAAACCGACACAAAGTAGGATAAAAACTCAATCCAACGGTTGAATTATAAGCCGCTAACTGCAACAAAATTGCATCCAGCCAACACGCATCTCAAAGATGGAGGCTCTTGACCACACCTTGTCGTTCTTCTCTAACCACCCATAGGGCGGATGCAGAATGTCACCGGAGTGACGTCATTTCCGCAAACGACATCGATAAATAAATTGATCGTGACCAGGGGCGACATCTAATTAGTAATTTCCGAAAATTAGAGCAAAAGAAGATTCTTCACTAAGAACTGAAACAAAAGTTGCGAGAAATAGGGGCGTTAAGAGTCATAATAACGATATAAACTAAAGAACGAAATGAAGTTTACAACCAAAATCACAAGAAAATACGAAACGTGGCAAAAAGAATATAAAGGAACGGCAACAAAAAATTACTTTACTTTGAATTGGAATTTGATAATGCTTTACGTGCTGTTTAAAATGAATTCAATTAAATCAAAAGAAAAACTAAAAATTCCAGCAGTCTCCTTCAGTTTTAGAGAATGAAGGCTTGGATATCAAAATTAACAAAATTTGAAAATGAAACACTTTATAAAAGAAGTAAGCTTAGTTATAAATAAAACTAAAATAAAGTAAAATAGTAATAAAGTTTTTATGGAGAACATTGGGAGTGACATACTTGGATAAAATAATAAACGTCAATAAAAGTTTTGGGATAGACTTGATATAACGCTTAATAGAAAAGAGACAACTGGGTGGGGAGGATACATAGTTATCATGTATCTTGGTAAGAAAGAATGCTCCAACCAAGATTACATGAAAAATTAGGGTAACCACGATAAAGAAGAAGGAAAGAAGACGGTCTGGCAAAACAAAGGATAAATAGCTATTTAAAGCAGTAGCTAGAAAAGTGCAGTAATGTTAGCAGGAATACAGAAATGGGTAGTAATACTCCGCCAGGACATAATTAAGCTATAAATCCTTTACACTGAAAAATGGAAGAGCTAAGGAAACCAAAAGACCATTAGGTATAATGTTAGAATGCATGGCAGTTTCTTTCCCAAACTTTGTAAAGAACGCGAATCCCATAAGTCACAATTAATCTTCAAATCTAATTGACCACGAAGAAACTGATCTAGCGTAAATGTAACCAAAGTTAAAAAAGAGTGTTTAGCATATTTAAAGAGATTTTGAAATTGATTGTAAACATGCACGTAAAAATGGCAATGACCGACAACTTTCAAAGAAATCTCGAGAGCAGGAATTGCTAATGCACTTTAAAAATTACTTACACTTTACTCAAAAGACAGTTTTATTCAAGTTTCATTTAATTTCTTGCGCCTCTCATTAGCACTAACAGTTCCGAAAAAATACGGGAAAAGTTTTTATGCAAAAACAAATCTTTTGCTTTTACATTGTAAGTTTCAGGCTAAACGTTTCTGCTTACGAGATTTTAAAACCAAGCGAATAAATTTTGATTGTGTTATCACAACTTTTCAGATTTCGCACTCGCCGCCGCCGGCGGCGGCGACGCTTAATTGATTTAAAGGAACAGATAGTAGGTCGTGTCCCTAGAAGTTCCAAAAAGTTCGAAGAGTTGCTAAGATTATTGAAGTTGTGGAGCAGCTCCCCAAGACCTCATTTGCCCTTTGCGGTCGCGGTAGGAATTTGGAGTTCCGTAACATCACGGCAGCGACTAGGCATTTTTCTATTTATTTTAGAAATTCCTGTGAATAAATACGCCTCATGAACTTTATAAATGGCATGTATGTCTTCTTATGTAGTCAGCATTATTCTAAGTAAAGTTTTAATATTTTGAGTTATTTTAAACTTATGAGTGAAAAAAATTCATACGAATCTATAGTTAATCTTTTTACATTTTATGTACGATTCAACGTTACCAGAGGGACGTAACAATTTCATTAAACGTCCTTCCAATTGAAATCGGAGTTGCGGTAATTGAGCTCCGCGCCCAGCGCCAGCGTTAACGCGACTTTCGACAGGAGGGAGGCCTAAGGAATTTTTTAATACACCCTGACAACGCTGATACAACTATACATAGTTGGTATAAATGTTTCATTAGACACAGAAGTCCTTGAAAGCTTACTCTTATTATATATATATATATATATTATATATTATTATATTATTTATATTATGGATATTAAAAAGAAAATACAAAAATTAACACAATACAATACTTTTTGTGCAATTGATTTCTCTAAGTACTGATAGAATTAGTCTATAAACAATGGACACTAAGTTTGAAGAGCTCTGCATAATCATTGAAATGTTTACTGATTAACAAAAATAAATTACCCAAAAACTTTGTTTTGATGCAATTAGCAACATGCTCAATTAGTATTTTGTGGTACAATTATATTACAATTAGAAATTAAAAATAAATATTTATATTCTCGGCTACGGGTTCCAGGTTAATTGAAAGAGGACATCTCCTCCATGGCCTAAATATATTTAAATGCGAAAACATTAATTAAGATTTAAAAAGTTGTTATAATCACGGAATATAAATTTAATCTGCGGGACCGGATCTGCATTTTAATTTGCATTTATCTCGCTTAAATTAATTGCTGCAAATTAAACGCCGTTTTAGTTTTTCTGGTTTTGTTTGCACTCGAAATGTTTCCGATGAAAATTTTTACATATTAAACAAGACATTTCATTTCTGTATTTTCTTATCAAGAGACAAATCCTAACGTTTCATGACGCCTTATTTGTGGCTCATGACTTGATCTCATATTTTATTTTCAGACATATTCAAGAGGAATTTTCCCAGCGGCCCCAAAGAACGAATTTCTGTAGCAAAGCGTAAAATGAGTTACGCTTGTGTAATTTTCATATTTCTGTACTTGCTCATTTACAATAAGACTTCTTAGTTCACGTAAACATAGCGAACTTGTTTAATGTTTTATAAACAGAAACACACAATTTATCACATAAGGTGATAATATTTGGAAATGAAAACGAATTAAACATGTTTTTTGATTAATTATTTAAAAACGGCTTTAACTGATACACGTCGTAAGATCATTTCATATTTTCAATTTTTATATAATATAAGCAGTGGTATAAGTCTTAGGCTGGTATTCATAAGCAAAGCTTATGCTATGCGTTCACTTAAAATTCGCTATAATTCATAAATGTATTTCTCGCTTTTTGGGAAATTATGATTCATAAAATATTCTTCACTGGTTATGCGTCAAAAATGCGGGAAATACGTACATATTATACGAATTATAGCGAATTGTAAACAAGTGCACAGCGTAAGTTTGATTTATGAATACCGGCCTCAGATGCTTTCATTTCTACTATTTGCGGTGTTGCAAATAGTTGAAGAAGAAAATGTTCTTAATAATATTGCCATTTCCAGTCCTACTTCATATGTTCTCGTACATAATAAGTTACTATTGCGAGATAGTATTAGTATTTCAGCAAAAATGTATTTCAGCCAATCATAAGTAAGAACGTAAGAGCAGTTTGGCGCTAAGACTTAATTTTAACTTTGAAAGTAAACAAGCAAGGTTAGGTACTATTGTCAATTTGACCTGAAAGATGGCTGATTCTGCCAGATTGTAACTAGAGTCTAATACTGTCTCATATTACCTAGATATCCTCTAGTTAGAGTCTGGCAAAATCGGCCATCTTTCAGCGAAAACGTCCCGTCAGTGTCAAATTGACAGTATTACCTAACTTTACTTGCTTATTTTCAAAATCAAATTGAAGTGTTGGCGCCAAACTGCACTCTCATTCCTTCTTGTGATTGTCTGAAATACATTTTTGGTGAAATATGGCGGAACCGTTTAAAAATGCACGCCAGTCTGCCTGACTCTAACTAAAGGTTCTATAGTACTATCTAGTGACACTCTAGTTAGAGTCTTAGAGTCTGGCTGAATCAACCATCTTTCAGCAAAAAAATTTCCGTCAGTTTCAAATTGACAATATTTTCTAACCTTGCTATTTGAAAGTCATGCTATGTTTCCACATATCCGGCACACTTCATTCGGCATTCGGAGTTCTCTTCTTGGCTCACCTAAAATTTCTGAGTGTTTCAACGTTCAAAAATTTTAAATCAACTAATCCCGAAGAGGATATCGTATGCCGCAGGCATGGAGAACCAGCATCAAATTTCAGCAAAAAAAAAGTCCCGTCAGAGTGAAGTGTACAATATTACCTAACCTTGCTTGTTTCTTTTCAATGTCAAAATCAAGTGTTGGCTCCAAATTGCACTACATTTTTTCTTATGATTGGATGAAATACATTATTTTACCGAATAGCCGCTCTGAGTTTAACTCTTTCCGTTTCGTTCGCCCACTTATCGTTTTCTTCCTATTGTAGCGAATTTCCTTGTGAAATTAGTTTTAGAGAAAAGTGTCTTGAGAAGTCAAAATTACGGCGAAGCTTTCCTTCTTTTTTTGACTCGTTAAGAGTTGCGCAATTTGGTGAAAGCTCGGGCAATATTATCACGGGCCGATGTGGGACATGACCCCTGATATTTCGATCCCATTGGTTGATGTTGACCTAAGATTTTACAGTGATTGGTGTTAATGTTCTTTTCTCTTTTCTGTACCCCTCTTTTTTTACGTGACACCCTGTACGGATTAGAAATTCTCACTGTTACCGTTCCCCTGGAAGAGGCTACACGTACTTTGGTGTAGGTGTTTAACCCTTCTTGTGAAGTGAATTTCTCCCCAGTTCATGGTGGTGTTTTTCTGTCTTGGCCGGCGTAAACCGCAGTTTCTTCGACATTGAATGCCTCGGCATTTCGCACGCTTGTTCAATAACTAATGGTTTGCGAACAGGTGAGTTAAGCATTTCGAAAGGTGTCTTTATCGCGGAAATTCTTTTCCTTTCAGACTTTTTTTTTCGTTTGGGCTATCTTTTTTACCTCCCCTAAATTCGGGCTAATTTATTACATTTGCTAGTTTGGTTTATTCTGTACGATTTGTTCGGGTAATTGTATCTTGACTTGACGCTTACAGTTTCCTTTGTTTTGTTGCGATTAATTTTTCATTTCACCCAATAAGATTAAGCGGGTTTATCCTATTCGCTTAATTTATCTTTTAGTTAGCTGCGTATTAGTGTGTGCGTTTATTCTTGTAAGATTGAACAAGTTGTGACTTTGAGACGTACCATTTAATTTCTTTTTCCTGATGTTAATAAAAATTCGAATTATCAAAATATTTTGGATGAGACGCGTTTTATTGATTTTCGCAGCGGTTCCCTATAGCCAAAAAAAATTAAGTGGCGCCTTTGCTTTCCTCTCGAGTTTGAGAGTACCCAGTCTGTCCTATTGAAGCTGGCCGGTGACGTCCGTCACGGCGTTCACTTGCAATTACCTGAACTGGTAGGTAGCAACATTTTGCTGAAATATGGCGAACCAATTAAAAATGCACCACACAAAACTCGTACTAAAGGCTCCCTAGTACTATCATGGTCAGTTATGTCGATAAACTAACGCTTACACTGCCGTTTCAATTCGCAGGAAAACTGTTTCTGTTAAGTAGGTTACGAAAGGTACAGTATCTGGTGCCCTCTATATACCAAATTGGCGTATTAAATTAAAACGGAGAATTCTTGGTTGAGACTTCTCATCAGACAAAACGAGATATTTTTATCGAATAAACAGAGACTTTTCATTATGGATAAAACATGGTTAGTGTGAGGAAATAAGCCGTTTTTCCAAATTCCAATTCATTTACCTACAAGGCAAAAAAAAGTTAAAATTGCTCGATGATTTCATGGTAAGTACTGTGCTTACTACTACTTTATCAGCTTTATCTACTTATGTCTTCATTTATAAACAAATTCTGATAAGCCAGGGCACGCACATCCTACAAACAAGTAAAAACAACCTGACGAGGTAAGACATGACATAATTTTAACCTGCAAATAAATTTATAAAAAATAGATTTTGACACGTATTGTTACATAACAGTCATCAATAGATCGCACCAAATGATGTACCAAGCCCTAAAGCCCTAAATAAACATTGAAAATCGAAAAATTGGAACGGCCATATAAGCGTCAGCTTATCGATAGAGTTGATCATGTTACTATCCTGATAAAAGCGCCATCTTGAAGGGAATATGTGCCCCAGCTATTAGTACCACTTTTCCTTGTATCATCTCCTTATACCTACCTCAATATCAAATATTTGCTTTGTTCACAAGAAATCAATACTCCTAGCAACATAATTTTCAAACGGAATAGAACTATGTACCTGGAATTAAAATTTATAACCACAGTAAAATAATTCTGAGATTATACTGACGCAAATATTCATGCAGCAGAAGGACCAAAGCACACACTGGCACTCGCCAAATTAATTTCAGCAAAATCTCGTTGCAAAACTGTTAAATTTAATTTGGCGCGCACCAAATAGCGAAGCGAAAATTTCTTTAGATCTTATCCGAAGTAATTTCAGATATGAGGTTGAGCAATTATGCAAGGCGAAATTGCGTTTGCGGCTTTCGTTCCGAATTTTCATCTAATTCAGTTCTGACATTATATTGCGACGCCTTTAGTCAGAAAATGCTGATGCAACTACGTATTTCAATATATTTAACGTTTTCATGAAGATCGTTAAGTTCAAATTTAATAGTTGCTTTTCTTCTTGTTACGAGTATTAAAGACCCAGCTGCACGAACTGGTGCACCTGTACCTACATATAAATAAAAATCATTACAAACCTTTGAACTGCGTTTTTAAAAGGCTTTCGTAACTGTGACGTAAAATTTCATGCATTTCGATAATTGTATACATATTATTAAAAGTTAGGAAGTCCCGCTTTTACGAAGATGGCATTAAAAACTGTGATTTTTGATACGTTTCCTCCAAAACGTATTCGCTCTGACATTTAATTCCGATGCATATATCTTGATGTTAAAGATGAAACCTGCTGCAGAACATTAAGGAGGCCACACACTACGTTCATTTCGTGCGAATTAGTTCGCATGAACCTCTCAGAACATGCTAGAAATCCAGTGTGTGAAGAAGAAAACAATATCTGTTTTGTACAATTTTGATTGGCGCGATTTAGGTTGAGCGGTCCAATTCGCGCGAATTGAAGGTAGTGTGTGGCCCGCTTTACGTTACAGGATTAAGGATTCCGCATACTAATACAGGATGGCGGGAGCGATGCAGAAATGACGCGGGATGCTTGTCATATGACAAATATATACTACCTGTCTCAAAATTTAAAAAAAAACAGCATTTGTTGAATTATGTTATCAAAACACAAATTTCTCCAGATGTATTTTGGTTGAAGTTGGTTGGTACTTAATATTGTCACTGTAATTTATACGTGTCAATAAACTGGCGTCAAAATTTGAATTGTCCTATTTCCACCTTGCAATTTACGTCAAATTTTAACGCTGGCGCAAAAAAGCAAAAAACTTTTAAGCGCACCGTTAAAAGAAGCTCTTATCAAAGTTTATAGCGAAATTAAAAATGTGACGCCAATATTAACAAGCAACAATTACAAGAAAAAGTAGCAGGTCTTTTTGGGTAATTTTTGCCTTAATAATGTTACAGCCGTGAGGCGCGAATAGATCTATTTGCGCACTAGCTACCCCATCTTACGTCACAGAATGTTATGGAACGTTTCTCGGTCATTTTCGGTATATTCCAAACTACAGATTTCTACTATAAAAGCGTACCGGCCCGCCAGTAAGGACAGCGAGAACTTGGCAAGCGAAGGGTTCATAACTTGAATAAATAGAAACTTCATTTTGTAAAAGTATTTATTTGATAGACCAGTGTCGCAGCTAATTTCTATTGTACTTTTAATTGTGTAAGGCGACAGCTTTTAAGTAAAGTGTTCTGAAAATTAACGACTATAATTTGTGAACCCCCAAATTCATAACAATCTCCTTCTCGTATTGTCACGCTAGGGTGGTGCCTCCAGCATGTCACGCTAAGGGTGGTACCTCCACCCTGTTGCAGTAAGGAGGTAGCAGGTTGGGGTTAGTTCGTAATTCAAGACTGGTGTCTGCGATTCGAGTCGTCTGTGCGGCGGCTGGCTTGGTCTGGTGGCGACGGGATTCGACGGCGGTATGTTGTGACGATGTCAAGGTCAGGTCAGGAACGGATGGCCACGGTCTTCTTCTGGTTCTGGATTTTAAGCGCCTTCACCATGTCACGCTAAGGGTGGTCGATTCCGGTATCTAGGCGCTTGCGATGGCTTCGACGGAGTAGATGCTAAGTCTAGGGGCAACAGCGACGACCATTGTGGCAACGGATGAGGTGGCGACGGCAAGCAGGGGTTCGGTGATGGCTTCAGCTGACAGGTTGGTACGGCTCCCCGGAAATGGAGTTGACCGGGAAGAGATCGGCAGCTTCTGGCTGGGCATGGACGGTGGTAGCAGAGGGCGTCCTCCGATCGGCGTCAGGATGCTGATGATCTTGGGATCAGCGTTCCGGTTGGCTCCCCTTCTTCGAGATGGCAGAAGGATGCCAATTTGGAGTCGTTCCTAGGTCGACTGAGAGGGTGGCTGTCCTTCTTACGGTTGGCACTAAGCCTACCGGATTGTTATGACACTGTTGCCCTCGATTTCAAAAGCCCGTACTTTAATAATTTCTATATATTATTTTTTATGAAGAATTCGAAAAATTCCCATCATGACAGTATTAACGATGAAACTATGCATCATTGTCTAATTATTATTTATTATTAATTTGTTTAATATTATCCAACGTTAATCCCCGAATTTTATATTATGTCCGAGTGTAATTATCAATTTGACACATGCTCCACACATAACCTTTCCTTTCTTCTCTCTACATTTTTCAATAGCGGGTATTTACAGCAGTGTTTTCAGTTGTGTCCAAAAGGTAAATAGGTTATTTTGATTTTAAGACAGATAATTACAGTGGAACGCGGTTGAATATCCCACTATGCACTTGACAATCTACGTCTTTCCCGCATCGTTCCCGCTTCCACCGATTCACGTTAGTGTGCCGAATCGCCTTACCAATTAGAGGGTCTTCCCACTGAACTTAATCCCTAGATTGTGGTGTCTGTAAATGTCCTCACCATTATCAGCTTATTCTATATTGCTCTTTGATATCATCATTTGTTATGCGTTCTCAAACAGACACCCTCCAGTTGTTTCAAACGTCCTATTGCAGGGATACACTTATTTGTTTTGATTTACTTGTCCTTGTCCTTGTTTCATGAAAGATAGCTGTTACTGTGAGCAATGCTACCGTCATAAGCAGAAGTGCGGCATCTGCTAGTTACAGTTACGAGTTTTGAGATGCCGAGTTTTTATCCGGTATCGTGCTTATAATTTGTGGAGAAATGACGTTTCTTAATATAAAAATTATATTTATATCAGTTTTTGAGTGAAAATATCGGGGTTGTGTGCTGTATAAATGGAAGAAGAAACTCAGATTCTAACGATATATGTATACATATATATCATTATGTCAATTTCACTTTTTTCGATAGATGCCGCACTTCTGCTCATGAGGGCAGAATAATATACAAATAGTATTCACTTTGGGTACCGAATTTAAAGACATCCCATGCATAAATTGCCACGTGTGTAAAGATTTAGAAAACGTCTACGTTCCATACTTCTTCAGATATATTACTATTTTTAATTTGTTTGTGATAGTGAAACTAAATTTAAATTGAAATGTAAAACGACGTAGACAAAAATTGAAACGAGACTTTAATTAAAAAAGCCCTGAAACTACGATCCAATTTGTCACGACAGGTTCATTAAGCTCACAGATGTAACGATGCGAAATTAATCCTTCCACGACAGCACATGAGCACTGTGATAAAACTTCGGGCATTAAATTTAATGACGTAAGCAAAACCGCATTCGAAAATTACAGACCGTTTACTTCAATGACGAAGCTTCAGACTCATTTATGACTACTTCGTTAATGAACGATCACTGGAAGCGAGCGTTCGTTGCGTGCTGACAAATTAAAAAAACGAACTGTTCAAAATTATTTAAATCAATAAAAGCAAGTAGTTTGTCAGAAATAAACAACGACTATAGCTGTGTTTGGATATTCAGTTCCGTGCACGCTATTCACTCCTCTTGCAATATTGATCTCTCTTTTCCTTTAAGTAAAAGTGAGAGACAAATATACGAATGGAGTAAATAGAGTGCACGGAACCGAATAACCAAACACAGCTTATAGCTGTAATTCCCACTATTACTATATATTACTGTGTTTTTTAGAGACACCTATACATTTAAGGTTGTGTTTACGGAAAATAAATTTTATTTTTATGATATTCTCAATTTTCTGGTATCTCTACCGTTACACAATTCAATTTACATGGCAAAGTGAGGACCAGCCCCGCATCGTTTGAGTCAGAGAATTGTATTTAATAGCTTGAAAGGAGAGAGCATAAAAAAGAAAGTACATAAAGAAGTAATAAATGCTTTAAAACGAATAAAACACAGCAGTAAGTGTGCAATGTAATTTAATTATATTAAAGGCCGATTTCATAATAGGACTTTATTTATTATTATTAATTTAAAGTTACTTTAACCTAAAAAAATATAATATTTGATTCCCTATTCTTAAAATGAATTTAAATTAAAGCTTCCTTAGAGTCTGATTATGAAAACGGCCATTAGTCTTACGCGCCCATACAGAATTCAATTTACCTCGCCAAATGATAAAATGAGTGCAATCCATACCTCTTGAATCTCGTATTCTGACAATCAAATGCTGTCTTTGTCAAACTAATTTCTATGCACCTAGTTGAAACATTCTTACTGTATTTTTCAGAAAAAAAATTTCATGCACTAGATAAGGAGCTAATAATTTAGGCATGATTTATACATACTCTTACTGAATGGATTCCTGGACCTATTTTAAGTTTGAAAGATCATATAAACATGTTGCTATGTTATTTTAGTTAAAGGTTTAATTTCGAGTAATAATAATATATAATAATAATAATAATTTTTGTTAAATAAGTTTTACTTACATTTTTGGGATGTATTATTTTGATTTCGCGTCAGAATTTTGTTTAAAGTCAGTGTAAATTTCATGTATCAAGGGAGAATTGTAATTCCAAGGTATTTCGCCTCAAATAATGCTTACACTAAAACACAAATTTTGTTCCATGAATTAAATGATATGGGTTACGACAAAACATATTGAACCGCAAGCTAAAGTCAGTCTTGTCGATGTAACAAAAGACAGCAGAACTTTGCTGATATGAAGGCATCTTTTAAACCTAGCAAAAGGTGAACACATCGTAAGCCAAAATGGTCATTTCGGCCAAAAAGTCTTCAAGCATCACGACAACAAGAAATACATTCGTGGTAACAAAACAAAATATGTACGGAGATTATTGTTTGATATCTGTAAAGAGAATTCATTTAGGAACATTTTAAAACATTACATAAGTCGGTAGCAATAGTAATAAGGAAGTAGTTTTTTTTGTGAAAAGCAATAAAACGCTTTTAGCAAGAAAGTGTTTACTGGAAATTGGGAATGACGCGCTATAAGGATAGTCAGAAAACGAGAGGGAGGAGCTTTTCTTATATGATCTATATAAGGGGATGGAACGATTTTCGAGGAAAGTCACGAAAATACCAGCAAACATACCCGGCGGGTATCATCGAAAAAGTTAGTTAAAAACGGAAGTATAGTCTCAAGGTTATTATTGAAATAAATTTATGAACGAGTGCGTGCGTGTACATTAATAATAAAGTGCAAATGGGACAAAAGCCGTAAGATAAACAAAAATATTAACATAACGTCGGGAACTATTTAAATCACTTATCAATTTTAATAAAAGATTGTTCAAATAAATTCAACGTTAAATGTCAAGATAAGTAATAAACATTTAAAGGAAAACTAACGTATCAGTATTGCAAAAATAAATATCAAACAATTAATAACTCTATTGTAGGAACTTAGTTTGTTATAACCCATTTAAAATAAAGAAAAACATTTCATTTATTGTTGAAAAATCAAACATTTGTTAAATAAACCCATAGAAGAAAATAAATGATTTTAATTTGTTCTGAATTTCATTCAGAACTATAATTGAGCTTTCATTTATAACCCAAAAGATTGTTATAAACAACAAAAGAAAAGGTCATGACCCTGGACCTATAAGAGTTTCATGTTAACAAAAATTTATATGCGTTATTAGAAACAAAAATTGTTGTACGAAAAATAACAATAACGTAGCAATATGTCCTGGGTTTTCGATATACAGGGTGTTAAAATGTTTATTTGCTTTTTTACATTTTATTAAAAATCTCGAAAACATTTTAAGCTACATATTTATACGAACTTTTCAATTTAAAATTGATCCAGGAATGTTTTATGTTTGCGAGGCTGCTGAGAGCTCCTCATACGCAGGTTAAGACACTGGACTCTATTATTATATTACTAATTTTAGTTCCAATATAATTTTAATTATTTTTAACTTTTCAACTGATTCATTTATTGTTTGGCTATTTTGTTATAAATTTCGTACTTTAATTAATTATTTATAATTTGTCTGTGAGCACCTCCAAAAGTGTATGTACATTTCTGTGTCTTGCAAGTAATAACTTTTCTAAATTCATGATATTGAACAATTTATCATTAAATATTATCTTTTAGTTCCAAAATAACATACCTATTGAGTTCTAAAAATGCTGAGACTTCATTACCGTTCATATTCATCAAAGTGCTTTCTGAATTTCGAATTAAATATGATTACAAAGGTCTCCATTTCGGAGAGCTAATTGAAATTTACGAGGCATAAAAATACGGCACAGCTGCCAACCACGCGTGTTAATTAGTATGTGCACTGATTCCAAAATTACTTCATCATTAATTTATATCCGAAAAGAATGTCGCGTTAAAAGCTAATTAGGATTCATTTGCTTCACATATTGGAAGTTATCATATTCAGTATATTTCAGTAAGCTAACTACGATTCGACAAGCACTTTATGCTTACGAGCTTCTAATGCGATACATTTTGTTCTTAAAGTTCACTTTTGGAAAGTGAAAAAGGGGCCGACGTGAGATTAGACTAAGGACGAGGCGAAAACAGAGCTAATTTAGTTTTATCAAGAAAGTGCTTGACTAGGCTAATTTACCCTTTTCGGTCGATATAAACAAGCACGAGTTGACTTTTACGTTCCGATAAAAAAGGTTCCGTAACCTCAGAAGTTAGATAGAGTCTGGTGAGAGATCCTAGCTAATTTACGAAAAGAAAATATAGGGTTCGATACTGTAAAACGTACTGCAACGTATTAACAGGTCCTTTTAGAGACATTGTTATTTAGTTTATAGCACTCGTGATTTTTTGTTTTCTTGGTTAAATTAAATTGATTCATGACTCCACGTGATACCTGCATAAAATTTATAAAGAATCCGTGCCTTTAAGAAAAGTATTGACATATTTGAGGTCTGTTGTCAACTTTAACCAAATGCTGCTGTTTTTGTGATGAAGAGACGTCAAAGAATCTCAAAGTATGCAGTAGTTAGGAATAAAATTATGAATACGAAAGGTCTATTTCACTTGAATTGTTTCAGATATTCTTGCTACATATCCTTTGAAGTTACGTAAAGGAGTCAGTGCTTTTCTGTGCGTACATCGGAAAGAGTATCGTTATTGTTTTATCAAAGGAATATCGAAACTTAAAAGGCAAGATTTAATTATTCAAATGAGATGTAGGAGAACAAGAAAAATTACTTGAAACTCTTGCTGAATCGTAATATATTATATTAGATAATCATAATATATCACACATTTCACATCGCACTTTCAAAAAAAAAAAAAAACGACAATCAATAAGAAAATGTATTGCTTTGTGGACGCACTCATTTCAAACAAATCAATTTAGAGAATAATTCTGTTTTTTTTAATGCCGCTACATTCTCCTAGAGCGATGACACACGCAACGGTTTTTACTGTGTGTAAATACTTAAACCTGTAATATATCACCATAAATGGCAACGATTGAATTCATATGTCCTTAACAAAAATATAATAGTTTTCGAGAAAAATGCAGTAACAGATTTTCACTAAACCGTTTGAGAACTGCTGGCACAGCTAATGAGTGGAAGTATCGCGGTCGCCTGTTGAATGACGACCCGAAGATAGGTCAGTATTTAACTTGACGTTGTGCATGAACGATGTAAATCAGCTGCCCGGTCAGCCGGTTAATCAAAACATTTTAAATACGCTTACAATGCTCTCCAAGTAATTAGAAGTTTAAGTATTTTCAAAATAAATATATATATATATATGTATATATATAATCATATTCCCTTTTACCCACAGGGTGTCGGGAGTAAGGTTGTTCTAGCCATAGACAAATTTGCGCCACTCTCTTTTGTCTCTTGCTAATAACTTGGTTTCATTCCATGTCTTTCCTCTGTCTTTCAATAATTTTCCTATCGTACTCTCCCATGTTTCTCTTGGTCTTCCCCTTTTCCTCCTTATTAATATTTTCGCTTTCCAAATTCTTTTTACTTGTCTGTTGTTGTTCATTCTTTGTAGATGTCCCCACCAGCTTATTTGTCGTTGTTCTATGTATTCTAATATTGATTGCGCTTCAAGGTCTCCTCTTATTTGTTCATTTCTGATCTTATCCTTTCTTGTTACTCCTCTGGTTCTTCTTAGGTACTTCATTTCCGTTGCTTGAATTTTACTTTTCTGTTTTCTTGTTAGTGTCCAAGTTTCACATCCATATGTTAATATAGGTCTATAGACTGCTTTGTAAACGTTCATTTTTGTTTTGGATGATATTTCTTTTTTAATAATAAAGGTTTTGCTTATGCTGTGGTAGACTTTGATTGCGTTTTCTATTCTTTTGTTTATTTCTTTTTCTTGTCTTCCTGAAGTTTCTATTGTGACTCCTAAGTATTCAAACACTTCTACTTGTTCTATTTTTACTCCGTCTAAATGTACATTTAAGTTTTCTTCTTTTTCTGTTACTGCCATCATCTTTGTCTTTTCCGAATTCATTTTCATACCACTACTTTCCAGTACCAAATTTCTAAATTCTTCTGTAATTCTTTCTCTGTTGATGTAATTATTACGACATCGTCAGCATAGGCACATTCTTTTATTTCTATTGGTTGCAGATTTTTGTATCCTACAAATAAGCTCTTAGTTCTTTCATTACATTTCCTGATGATGTGATCCATGAACAAAGTAAAAAGTGTCGGGCTCATTCCTCCACCTTGTCTCAATCCTTCTTTAGTTGTAAATATTTCAGATTTCATATTTCTGAATATTACTACATTTTTCGTGTTCGCATACAAACTTTGAACTACTCTGCTCATCTTGCTGTCTACTCCTCTTTCTTCTAATATGTCCCATACTATTTTTCTTTGTACTTTGTCGAAGGCTTTTTGTATGTCTATGAATGCCATATAAGCTTCTCCTCTTTTCAGTTTGGTCTTTTCTATTATCTGTTTTATCGTGAATATATGGTCTTGCCCGCTTCTGCCCTTTCTAAAGCCACTTTGAGATTCGGTCAGAGTTACTTCTATGATATCTCGTAGTTTCACATTTAGGATTTGTTCATACAACTTCATTCCCGTGCTTAGTAATATTATACCTCTGTAATTGTTACATTCTTTTACATCTCCTTTTTCTAAAATTGGCAAAATCATTCCTGTTTCCCAGTCATTAGGTATATCTTCTTCCATCCAGGCTTTATTCATGATTTCTAGTAATACTTGTTTTCCTGTTTCTCCCATACTCTTCATCATTTCAGTCGTTATTCTATCTTGTCCATTTTTCAATTTGCATAATGCTTCTTTTAGTTCTTCCATAGTGATTCTTTCTTCGTTGTTTATTATCCCTGTTTTGTTTGCAATTATTTCTGTCCCTTTTTCTGCCCCTGCTAGCAAGTTCATGAAATATTCTCACCATCTTTCCATTATTTCTTTTTCTTCTGTTAGTATACTTCCTTTTGAATCTTTTATGTACATTGCCTGGTTTGTTTTCTGCTTCCTTATGTTTTTTATTACTTTAAAAAACAGTTTCTGGTTGCTTTTACTATCTTCTTCAAGCTTTGTTCCAAATTCTGTCCATGTTTTCTCTTTTGCTTCAAGTATCATCCTCTTAACGATTTGTCTTTGTTGTTTGTATTCTTCATAAGCTTCGTCTGTTTTTTTTTTGTAAATACAATTGCCATTTTCTTTTCTTTATTTTTACTTGTTTCTGTATTTCTTTTGTCCACCATGCCGTTTGCTTTCTAACATTAGTCGTCTTACATGTCCCGCATACTTTTTTGGTTACTTCAATCATTACTTCCTTGAATGTGTTCCACATCTGTTCGACGTTCATTGATTCCTTGTTTCTCATTAATATTTCCATTTCTAAGTTCATCTTTTCTTCATATTCTGATCTGACTGTTTCATCCAGTAACTTATATGACCTTATAGTTTCATGTTCTATCTTCTCTGGTTTCTTATTTATGCTATTTCTGCATTTCGCCTCATTTCTTATTCTCATTATTACTAAATAATGATCGCTGTGTATTTCCGGTCCCCTTTTAGCTTTTGTGTCGACGATTCGTCTTCTGTTTTCTTTTTCTATTAGGATATAATCTATTATTGATTTTTCTCTCCTTCTCGGTTCCACTCTTGTGTATTTATGGATATCCTTATGTTGGAAAAAAGAGTGTGTGATCATTAGATTGTTCATTTGGCAATATTCCAGCATTCTTTTCCCGTTGTTATTTCTTGTCGGTTCTCCATATTGTCCAAGTACTGTTGAGTATGTATTATCCTTTATGCCAACTCTACTGTTAAAATCTCCCATTACAAATATGTCCCCCTTGCTTTCTTCTGTAATCTTGGTTAGCTCTTCCCAAAAGATTTCTTTGATTTCCGTTTTCTCGTCTTCATTAGGTCCATAAATGCATATTAATGTGATAATATTTTTTTCTGTAATTCTCAGTTCTATTATCAGTATTCTTTCGGAAAAAGCCTCCCATTTATTTATTTTATTTGTTAGTTTTTGGTGTATTATACATCCCACTCCTGCTGCTGCTCTCTTATTGTTTTCTATTCCACTGTAGAATAATATATGTCCATTATCTAGCTCTATACATCCTTTTCCCTTTCTTTTTGTTTCGGATATAGCTAATATGTCCAGCCCACCATCTTCAAATTATTTTGTTAATTCTTTCTCTTTCCCACTTAAACTTCTAATATTCCAAGTTCCTATTTTCATCACTCTTTCTTTTCTTCTTTCTTGGTTTGTCATCGACATTGTTTTCTCCACTTTGCGCTTATCTGGTTTTTTAATTCTTGCTTTTGCTCGTTTTTTCCAGTTTTAATCATGTTTACTTTAATATTTCCTGATAATCTTTGTTTGTTTTTTTTGTTTATTTTTGTTTTGCCGTTTTTCATGTCCTTTTCCGTAGCTAGTTCGTTTACTTTGTGTTTATTCCTATCGGTTTTATTTAGTTTTTTGGGCTTGTTAATTCTAAAAGTCCTTTGTTTTTATTCCATCTCCATTCTTTTCCGTTTGCAATTATTTTGTTATATCCCTGTTTTACTTCTTTTCCGTTCAACCTTTCTTCCTTTGCTTTCTTTCTTATTTGTTGCTGTTTTTCTCTTTCTTGCCTCGTCAGGTCGTTGTTAATATATACTTCTCCCTCTTTGTAATTCTTTAACTTGTGCTTATTTGCCATAATTTTCAATTTTTCTTGCTCGTTTTCTAATTCAATTAAACAGGTCTTTTCCCCTATTTGCTGGACTTTTTTCATTTGAGTTAATACGTTGAGATGTTTGTTTATGAATTTATTCATCATTTCCTTTAGCTCAGTTGCGTCTTTTGAGCTTACCTTTATACCACTTACAATAATATTGTTTTTCTTTTTATCTTTTTCCATCCATTCAAAATTATTTTTCATATTTTGTATTTCTCTCTTAATTTCTGAGTTTTCTTGTCTTAATCTTTCGTTTTCTGCTTTTAGCTTTTCCATTTCCTTTGAGTATTCTTCTTGTTCTTTTCTTACCTGATGTATTTCTGCTTTTATATCAGTTTTCATTTCTTGTATCATTTTTATTATCATATCTAATTTTTCCTCATTTTTCTCTCTGTTTTATGGGTGATCTGGTTATTTTTTTGCTTCTCTCGAAACCTTCTTTGCAATCTCCTCCCTCCATTCTCCTTTTCTTTGTTTGATCATCAGTTGATGAATCGCTATACATTTTATTTATTCTAATAAGTCTCAGCACTTGCGTATTATTTGCTTACTTTCTGACCGGGTTTGTCTCTTTGTTTTTATGATTATTAATTATTAATTACAGCACGCTATCATCAGCAAGAAAAATTTAGCGTTTATCTACTCAAGAGTGTGCCGACTAGTTTTGCCAGTCCCCTACTTAGTTCAGGAACCGACCCGGCCTGCACCTGTCTCAATCCCACTCACGCTCTTCTCTTTTTAAATGTTATCAATCTGATAACGTGCTTAATGTACTATTGTTGATGACAACTAAATCGTAAAAAGTTTCGATTACTAGGTCAATTCATGTACTTACTTTTCCGTACTCTTCTATCGTTTCTTGTGTTTACCTAGGTGTTATTCAGAAAATTAATCTTACTGTAGTTACCACTTAAACACAGATTTTTCTTCGCACGTGACGGAGCCTAAATATTCGGGTATCGCGTCGACATACATACATTTTCAAAATAAAAACTAATGCAATTCAAGAAACAGCGAATATCGCATGTGGTTCGTTGTTGTCGAGCAAGTTAAAAGCGAGGTACAAATAAATTGCCAATTTCTCATTCCATACCTATTTTTAATAGATTTATCAAAATTTGATATTTACTTTTTTTTTCCATGGACCGTAAGTAGTAATACTTTCAGAGCTAGCAGCGAGATTAACAAAAGTCGATTTATGTAAAAGGGAGGAGGAAAAACATTTTTAACGTGCTCGCCTAATTGGTGCATGAACTTTCGGATTTATTCATCGAAAGTTGATATCGTAAAATAAATAAATGTAACATTACTTCGCTCAGTGAATTAAAATTTTAAATAAAATAATTAATAAACGATCAGTGATTGTTATTACGAAACGCTGCGTGGAAGATCGGTTGTGGTATCGGCGGGCGTGTTCATACCGAGAAGAAGGCTTCTTTGACCTAAATATTTTTGCCTCACTTATTTCAAAAATTTCAAACAAGTGGTACCTCCGAAATTTTTTGGCTTTGATATGGTAGCCACCAAAAAATACCCGCAGAAGGCAGTGTACTTATACTGAGATTTTTTTATTTGCACACAGTAAAAAAACACCCAGTAGATTAATAGAAGTACGTGCCGGTGCCGACTCGACGAAAACCGCCATGAGCGATGTACCAATAAATCACCATCATTATTCGTACTGGTTTCTTCAATGCTAAATTAAATTCTGAAAAAAAGATTTCTGCTCCTTTATTAGCAAAACAAAATTTACGTTTTGTGTTCATATATTACCGGACTTATTAATTAAACTAAATAACTCTCTCCGTCGCTCAAACATTGCAGATATTAAATCAACAGTCGAGCGCCGTTTTTATTAAGTTTATTTAAAAAATAATAATCTTTACATCACTTTCACTTACAGCCGTTGCGCTTCAGCATTATTTCATTTTTAGCTTTCGTGAATTTCGTGAAAAGAATTTGTGACTAAAGAATAATGTTTACGATTTAGGACGTTCGCCAAAACTTATTCAGCATACGTATTTGGTCAAAGTGGAACATATTATAAAAATAAAGAAGAAATATGGCTGTGACGCCCACTTGTGTTAAGAGTGCATTGGAGGCCGCTGTCGCAAAATTTACGATTATTAAGATTAGCCTTTTAGCTTCAACAGATAGCGAACACTTACGAAGCGCATCGAAGAATCCTTTTATACTTAATAAGCAAAGGCCTTATCTATGTTATTTATTTGTGGAAAATCAAAAATATAACAAACTTAGAATCAGAATTATTTTGTAAATAAATAGTTCAATATAATAAAAATAATAATTTTAATAGTTTGACAAATCCTACACCAACATTAATTAAAGTTCAAAATTTAATATTAGAATAACACTTACTATTTGTACCGGACAAAAATTTGCTCAACCACACGAGAGAGTGGAATTTAATGTTAAGGGTTTCTATCTGCACGTTGTGGTCGAACCCTTCTTTTATTACTGCCGTTCAAAGTAAATGGCCATAAGAGCTTTAATTCAGTTTTATGATCATATTAGTTTACCGAAAGTAGTTATTTGATGGGAAAAATTCGAACGTGCGTTGTTCATTATCCAGCTGATTGTGCCGGTTTTGGGCTTGTGTTTTCTCTGGAATTGTTTTCGGATCGCTTTATTCCTTCGAATTTTTCGCATTCTCAAGCAGAAGTATTTGTGGAATTTTGCGGGTCAACATTGACTGTTATTGCTTACGAAACCTAACGAAATGTTTAACTTTACGTACAATTAAAATAAGCTGCATTTATATGAACAGAATTTGTGTCCCACGTAACATTTTCAGCATGGGAATCTCACTTCTTATAAGAGATACGAATTCGGTGGTTAAATTAGGATAAAGTATTTCTAAGCATTTGAGGAGTTTCGAACTGCTTTGAAGTTGCGAAAATTCCATCAAGATCGGAAGTTATAACAAAAAAGCCAGAAATTTTATGTTTTATTTCTGTTTGCACTTTCTTAAGGCACTTTTTGACGTAGAATTTAAATATCTTTTTAGATTATTTTCTACTTTTCCATTTTTGAATTTTAACCTTTAAGTTCAACTTTCAGTTCATTTAAATAATGTTTTAAATGTGTGTTTAAGCCTCCGTGGACAATTAAATTATTTTTAATTTAATGGAAATTATTTCCACGAATATCACAGTAGTTCGCGAAGTAAATTGATCAATAGACGTAGTGATAATATGCGACCTAGTTTCATCCAAGGAACCACATCTTATATAACACCGAGCGTTAGATTTAAAGCGACGGAGCACATGAATTATGTAAAAGAATTAGTTCGCGTATGGAGAAGGACGCATGTGTAACGTTCAGGGTCTAGGAAGCGAAATTGTAATCGTAGATACAAATATTAAACTGATATGAATTGCAAGTTAAACCATTGTCGTATTGCTTTAATAAGAATAATAAATAGGTACGGTGTTGTTTTGTAATATTCTATTTGGTTTGGATATAATAATTTTACGTAATAAAAACTTTTACTGCCGTCAGATTTGTTCAGAAAGAAGCAGATATTAATATTTGTTTGGAATGTTGCCAAAATGAAGAACAGAGTTTGAGTATCAGCTACAACTAAGTCAAGGATACGAAGTGTGTATCACATATTCTATATTTTCTAATTGCCAAACATCGTAATTTTATTAAAAAGAGTTTTTATGTTGTGTGTGATTGAGAATTTGAACTACAATAATTTAAACATCGAACACGACAACAATTAAATTTTTTATAATACTATTGGTCAGTGGATATGCAACGCTGCTGAGAGTAGAATCTTATAACTAAAATGCGGGAACTCAGAGAGATTATACTGTGAATGACTTAATTAGTTCGCGTACTTAATCATTAAGATCAACTGCGCCCCACATTTGACCGAGTGTTTGGACTTTGCATCCCTCAACTTGCCCGCGGTCTCTTTACATTAAAACAAGCGGTTACAAGAAAAGCGAGAATTACTCTATAGAAAATCTTATTACATATCAGAACCCTCATGAATCATTTTTTTAAATAGCACCAAGTTTAGGAGGTAACAATATAATAATTAAACAAATAAAATTAAAATGGAGTGGAATCATATTCAAGACACTGCCATAAGAGTTGGACAATAGTAATGAAATCGAATGGAGATATTAAAACTATAAAGTCCCTGGATCTATTTAAGTACCGCAAGTGGTAAGGACAATGCGTTAGAGAGAGAACAGTTGGTAAAGATCACGAGTTAGAGTGAGAACTACCGAAAAGGAATCAATATGGCGCAGTTGTCAGACGATTTGCCGTTAATTTTAAAATTTGAGTTTCAAGCATAACTGTGTTTTAAACGCAAAAGATTTATGAACACCTACCTCACTGAAACGTGCGTTTCACGATTTCTTGCATTTTTGAACTTATCTGCATGCACAAATGGGTAAGAAAAACGGTCCTTGATAAGGCTTCAAGTTTCGCCCCATTCATACTCAACAATCAAGATACTTCGATATTATCAATCAGGTTCGTTCATTAAGCATAATAAATCAACGTTGAGACTAGGAATCACGATGGAATAGTGTCACTGGACACCCTCAATATCTAGGAAAATCAAATAGTGACTATAAATTTAAAAGACTTATGCTCGTTTGCACCACTTTCACTTAAAACTTTAAGTCCCACTTAAAAGATTAAGTGACACTTTTTCCATAATAGAAAGTGTCACTTAACCACTTAAGTAGGACTTAAAATTTTAAGTGAAAGTGGTGCAAACGGGCAGTATACTTCTATTACTAGGAACTGAAATTAATCTTTAGGAAAATGCTATATTCACAGTTATTCCAAAATAATCAAACTAATCGAATGCGGAGGACGTCAAGGATCGTAGACGTCGAAAAAGAGCTACAAAATTTTGCTTCCCTAAAAATAAGTAAAGAATACTTACGAAATAAGTGCGGTTTTATTTATAAAATTAATTAGTATTTTCTGTGATCGAGGTCGTTCTACACGATGATTATTATTCACTTAAAGGCTTTATTATTGACTAATTTAATAAATGACTACAGGAAGCTTTCAACTGTCATCAATGTTTTGACGTTGGCGCGAAACAGCGAATCAATATGGCGGCAAGCACGCGGTACTTTGATAGATATATCAATCACGATATACAGAACACTGGTACGCGCACTTCCCTATCTTCCCCATACAAAACGAGGAAGTCAAAAGTAGTGCCTAGTTACGTGATTTAAATTTTACCGCTAGATGACACCAATGTATGAAGGACTGTCACTAAACGTCATTAATGTACTCCTTTAGGTTATATTACGTGTTTTGGCACGGTTGTAGGCGACGTATATTCAGTATTTACGTGTGTATTAATGGAAAACTTTGGTTAGTGTGTATGAAATAAAGAATAAATGGCGACTGTCAAATTTAGCAAGCAATCAAACAGATGTAGAAAGATATTTACTAATGTAACGAGCAAGTACGTTTTGCTGTGATTTTTACAAACCTTTCAGAGGCTATTGGTATTATTTGTTTCTGTATCTGTTTGGTAGTGGTGGAAGAAAGGGCAGATGTGAGATTAGCTTTAGTAGGAGCATACATTTAGTTGAGGAATAGCATTTCGAATGATTTCATTTCCACTGACTTAACGATTTTTTACAATTTTTTCTTGAAAATGTATCGAGCACACAAACTGTTGCTTTAATATTGTGACACCTGCATTTGGATTCATTCTTGAAGCCTTTCCAAAATCTATAATTAACAATATTTCATAATTAATGGTATGAATCGTAAGTCTACATTTGTAACCCAAATTGGTTTGACAGCAGTTTATTCTGGTTAACTGAAAATTTAATGATGCTTTAAATATCTACTAATATTTTTGATTCACTGGCGTTGAATCAACACACAACACAACATTTTGTGTTATTACAAGATTACTCTGACTGCAACCAGTGCAAATGAATCGAAGATGCTATTTGCTTCACTGTTCTTTATCAATTTCTTCGAGATTAATAAATCATTTTATTCTCTGAAAGAGCCAGAGTGAAACGTAGATAAACTTTCATTACGTTGGTCATCATCAGTTTTTTCAAACTTGTGATGCAAATGAAGACAAGTGCTACTCCTACAGTAATCTTGGAATAAGGGATGTAATCAGATTAAACAATATGTTTATTAAATTAGAAATAATATAATGAAGGTTATGAGCCTCTCACATAACACTTGATATTTTCAGCTTCGATGGAATTAATTTGCAAGGTCATCAAACTTGAAGGAAACAAGCTGCAGTAACGTTTAGGTGTTTTAACTTTATGCACTTTTGGTATCACTTGCATGCAGAACTGATGTTGCTAGATAGGTACTTTTGTGAGTTTATATCCACTCGTTATATTGAATACATTTTAATCAGTACATCGGTCAGTTTAATGCCAGATGGATTGGTGGATATTCTAGGTTAGATAGCAATCTTACGATGAGTTCATGTTTATGTTAAAATTTCCTTGCTTCAATACAAATTAACTCTGA
Source organism: Prosopocoilus inquinatus (assembly GCA_036172665.1). Taxonomy (NCBI): domain Eukaryota; kingdom Metazoa; phylum Arthropoda; class Insecta; order Coleoptera; family Lucanidae; genus Prosopocoilus; species Prosopocoilus inquinatus. The sequence continues at coordinate 54,429,443 of CM069870.1, forward strand.
GAAGTCTTTCTATTTTGACTGCAATGTAACTAAATTAGGAAACGAATTAAATTATTCGCCAATACATACCCTCTTTAAATAAAAATTTCTACGCCTGACAACTTCGCTTTAAATTCATAGTTAAAATTTAAAATGCAGTATTTAACCTCAAACTAGTTGTTGCGTACTGACCTCTGTTTATCTCTGCCCATGTGTTTTGTGTTTACCACAAGAGCCTCAGAAGAACCGGTTGCGGAATTTGATAAAAATGACAGTCCGCGATACGGTTCTGCCATCTAGCGAATTTTTACAAACTACTCAACTTGAAGTTGTATGGCTTCACACGAGTCGGTTGTCAAACAAAGCACTAATAACAAAACCTGTAAAAGGTGCAAGCAGACGGCCTTGTCAGGCCTTAAGTGTATTTGTTGTGGCTCCATATCGCATAACAGTTGTGTTGAACTTCTAAAAAAGGAAAAAAATATCACTGTTATTGATTCTAAATCTATAAATTGTTGTGAAAGTGTGGAAAACAAAACCAGTGAAGTGCACATGCGCAATGAGCTAAGTAAGAAACAGCACCACCAGGACTCAAATGACGCCCAGGCCGTTGAAATTCTGTATCTTAAGGAGCTATTGAAGCAAAAAGACTTGGTAATTTGTAACCAACAAGATTCTATTAATTGTCTCAAGCAACAAATTACCTTACTGTGCAACATTCACGATTATGTGATTCCATGTGATAATCAGGATATAAATCAACCTGTCTCCATTGAAAAAGTCCAAAGTTCCAAAACAAAGATAGATAAGCCATCATACGCAAATTCATTAAAAGCGACGAAAACCCGTTCCGTGCTCGAAGCACAGCCTATCAACAATAACAAAAACAAGTCCTTGGCAGAAAATATAAACACGTGTATTTCGCCGGACCTGCAAGTAAAAAGAGTAAATACGAAAGAAGTATCTGCCAACGCACCCACTATTAAGAATGCTAAATCGAGAACAAAACCAGTAATTGGATCCAATAAAACGGTGACGGCTGCAGCAGCGCTTCCGAAAAAAGGGTATTTGCATGTTTACCGAATGCAACCTGACACCACCGTGGACTCATTGCAAAATTTCCTGAAAACTTCCGCGCCCTCCATCAATTTTGTATGTGAACAGCTGAAAAATACGGAAATCTCTTCATCTTTCAAAGTTGAGTTCCCCATCGAGCAGTTGCAGCAAGCGTATGACCCAGAAATTTGGCCAGCTGGAGCTGCAATCAAAAGGTATTTCTTCCAGAAGCCAAAAAATTTTCAGAAAACGCCTCAAGCCTCGTCGGCGCGGTAGGATCTGCGAAGACAACTTTTCAACTAATTCAACTCAACGCTCAATCGCTGTTTAATAAAATGGACCACCTTGACTTGTTGATAAAAGATTACAACCCAGATGTAATCTGCATCCAAGAGCATTGGTGCAGCAGTGAAACGATAAGCCTAATGAATCTCCCTGATTATGAAATTAAAGTCCATTTTTGTCGCAAAGAGCACAAATGTGGCGGAGTGCTGATATTCATTAAATCGGAAATCAATTCTTTTCCGATAGATCTTGACATTTATTGTATCGAGTTACATTTTGAAATTTGTGCCATCAAAATATCTGTGGATGAATTACAACTGTGCATCATTAATATATATAGACCCCCCAGTGGTAATCTCCTGACTTTTTTTGATAACTTTTCCTCGGTCTTAACTAAATGTAATTCTTTTGCATCCAACTTGTTTGTTTGCGGAGACCTTAACATAGACTATTTAAGCAACTCCACAGCTCGTCAGCTACTAAGTGATCTGATTGATAGCTTTGGCTTAAGCATTACAAATAGCCAACCAACAAGAGTATGTACTAATATAAATAACAAAACTTGTTCGTCCAAAATCGACTATATAATTACAAAGGCCCACCATCTAAAAGCATGTACTTCAGTTGTAATTCACCCCAACTTAGGTGATCATAACGCATTACTTTTAAGCCTCAATACAACCTCTGTACCTCCCAAAACTGTGAATAAGGCCGTACCTGTATATTGTCGTACCGTTAACAGCGCATCCCTAGATTTACTGCTTTACAAGCTTTTAGCCGAGCTTAACTTCAATTATTGTTACACAATTCGTAGCCCTGAAAATGTCGATGAAGTTTTTAACACTTTCATGAAGGAACTACGTCGCGTAATTGACGCATCACTGTTCATTAAAAAAACATTAAAAAAACCATACTCTTCCGGGTGGATCAACAACACTGTCATGACCGCCGGCCATGAGTTAAAAAATTTGCACTGGCTCAGACAGAACTTTGACATTCCGCAATTGCATGAAATGTACAGGCAAAAGAAAAAATCATATAACACACTAATTTCAGAAACTAAGAAGCAATTCTTTGGAAATTTAATTGACAATTCGCATAATAAACAAAAAACAACTTGGAAAATAATAAACGAAAGACTTGGTCGGACTAAACGCAACACAGACATAACATTAATATCTAATGACGTGTCTGTATCACAACCGCTAGGAGTGGCTGAACTCTTTGCCAGTCATTTTTCGACGGTTGCTCTACAAGCCCTCACAGATTCTTTCGGGTATATCCCTGCTGTTCCTTGCACAAAGAATCAGTTTAACCCCAAAACTTTTGCCTTTTTGCCAACTGACTCAGCAGAAGTACTCAAAATTGTAAATAATTTAAAAAATAAGAATAGTTACGGAATAGACAATATATCCACTCATGTACTCAAAACTATCGTCCAGCAAATTTCAGCTCCGTTAGCCTGCATTATAAATAATTCAGTGGAGTATGGCGTTTTTCCAAAACTTCTAAAAACGGCGATTGTTGTACCTATCTTTAAGAAAAATGACGCCCACAACGTTGATAACTACCGACCCATTGCTCTACTTAGTTGTCTGTCTAAAGTTTTCGAGAAAGTAATGTATAATCGTTTACTAACGTTCATAAATAAATGTAAATTACTCTGTAACTGTCAACACGGCTTTCGCACGGGTAGATCGACCGAGGGAGCCGCGACTGATTTTCTGGAATTTATATACAAAAATGTTGATGATGGTCACTTCGTCGCGGGTCTCTTTTTCGATCTGACTCGTGCCTTTGATTGTCTCGACATCACTTTCATTGGCGATAAACTGTATAATATAGGCATTAGAGGTAATGTTCTGAATTGGTTCATGTCTTATCTTAACGCCCGCAAACTTTGTGTTAAAATTGACAATATTTGTTCGTCTCAATTTGATGTAGATTATGGAGTTCCTCAAGGGTCCGTACTGGGACCCCTTATCTTTCTGCTTTACATTAACGACGTTGTTGATTATGTTAATGCTGATCATTTCACTATATTTGCGGACAACACGTCTATGGCTGTCACTGCACGGACCCCTGAGGAACTCAGAGCTAAAGTTACCAATGTCTCGGCGCAATTTGGCGATTGGTGTTTCAAGAATAGGCTTATCCTCAATGTTAGTAAAACGTGTGTATTGCAATTCTACAACAGAAAGAATCCCGGCGGCTCAGAGTTTAATGTAAATGGCACATCTATTGCTGCAAAACTCTCCACTGAACTTCTCGGCATTTATGTAGACGAACAGCTTAACTGGCAAGAACAAATTAATAATGTATGCAAGCATTTGAATAGAATCCACTTTGCTATCCTACATATAAAAACTGTTATCAATAACGATCAATTGCTCGACATGTACTATGCTCTGGGATACAGTTATTTAAGCTACAATGTAATTCTATGGGGAAATGCAACCAACTGCTCCAGAGTTTTTATCGCCCAAAAGAGATTGATCCGCCTGATATTTAATTTGAAACCCAGACAATCATGTCGTGATACATTCAAGAAACACAGTTTCCTGCAATTTATATTTACAAATGTTTACAATTTGCTAAAGCCAATGGGGGGCAATTTTTTACTAATTCCCATTTTCATGATTACAACACACGGACGAAAAACTTATTCTCTGTCCCCGGTCACAAGTCCACCAAATTCGAAAATTCTCCAAGTTTTATGGGCAGGAAGTTTTTTAATAAATTGCCCGATTCGTTGCGAACTGCTGATTCCTCAACTTTTAAACGAACAGTTAAGAAAATGCTCTCCGAAAAAGCATACTACTCTGTTGCCGAATTTTTAGCGGACAAAGTATTCTGACGCAACACTGTTTGTGACTGCATTCTTGTGTATTCGTCCTTTAATGTTTTATGTTTTATACAATTTTTTGACGTGTACATCCATTTTTGTAAATGGCCTGTGTACAATAAAGGAATTTATTGTTATTATTATTATTGCTCAAAATTTTAAACTGAAAATGGCGGCGAGTGAGCGTACCAGTGTTCTCTATATCGTGATAGGAACTTTAATTAATATTAGGGCACTTGATGTCTGTCTAAAGACACAGGTACTGCCATCATATGTTTTTGACACTTGACAATGGGTATTTGACCTCAAACAAGCGGGTTGTCAAAAATGACAAACTGAATACTTTGTGTAAATCAGGCGCACATATAAGGCAAATCATTTTTATTTCTATTTTATTAACGACAAGAATAAGTTTATAATAAACAAGCAATAATTTTACAATAAATCTAGACGTTAACGGTGCGAATATGACACAATAAACCGAAAAAGTAACAAAAAACGCGTCAGTATATTAGACTCTTTCCAGGTAAAATATTAAGTTTACTTAAATCCCGAAAATATTTCAAGGCACAAATCTTTAAATAGTTGACCATATAAACAGAAGTTTCAGTAATTTAGCTGTTAACTTTGAAATTAAAAATTGTAGACTTGCACTTGGAAAGTAACAGGATTTAGAGAATTTCATAAGTATTTATGATAAAAATGAGGTTTAGGACCCAGTCCAAAAAGCCGTAGGTAATACCTGACAAAAAAGATACTTTTTAGGCATAACTTTTCCATTTATTATGTCATATTGTCTCGTAGTTGCTTAGTTTTATTATAAATTTATACTTTGTCTTAATAAAATGGAAATTTAAGCTATTTTGCGTTATTTCTCGTCTTGATTTACATAAAATATTCCAGTTTGTCATTTTTGACAACTGATTTGTTCAAGGGCAAATACCCACTGTCGCGTGTCAAAAACATATGATGGCAGTACCTGTGTCTTTAGACAGATCAAGTGCATTAATTAATATAGGGCCGAAACGACATCTGTGTCACGATGCTTCCTTAGTATGAATAAATATTCTATAGTTGCAACTCGTTCTACCCACAACTTTATGACCACCTTTTTCTAAGTTAAAACTTGAGTAAGATAAAGAGAAAAAAAGGAGTACATACGGCAAACGGCTCTCAATTCTAATAATGGTGAGCATGGGTTCGTGTTTTTTTTTCATTATCAAATTGAGGAAAAAGCCGATAAATAAATGAAAGTTTTAAAGTTTCAAAATTATTGAAAAATAAAAAAAAATAAAAAATAAAAAATAGAGCGCCACCGAATTTTTTTCGTAATCTGTAACTTTGGGATGAAATTGGAAACCTTGAGCAAAATGTAAATGAAATAAATAAGTGACAAAAAATTTGAAATAAAATTTAAATGAATAGAGACTGATATATTAAAAAAATTTGAAGCATGTATGGGTATAATAATATAATTTGGTAAACAAGAAAATATTTATAAATATTATATTCAACAAAGAACTTTTAGAAATCACGTGAATATTTAATACTTTTATGAGCTCACTCCATTTCACATAATTAATATCATTAAATATATATCATTAACAATAAATTTGGATTTGACTCCTAACCACTTGCTGTGTAACACATACTGAGCCCTATATAATTGTAAAGCTTAATCAAAGGCCTATTAAATTCAGTCATAAAATATAGGGTGTTCCATTTAAACCGAGTAAAATAAACATCGAAGTTATGAAACACCCTGTGTAAAATAATAGGAATATGTTGAAGATGGAAATAGTTATCTGTTCCATAGAGGTTATGTAATGTTACTGCAAATCAAATAACACTATTTTTTTACATTGAAATGTCAATATCTCAAAAACTATTAGGTTTAGGTACATAATATCCTTCTAATAAATTTATCTACTCTTAAAGGCGAATCGAAATAAATCATAATATACAGTATATTCCATTAAAAAGAAAAACATAATTTGGTCTGTCACAGCCACACGGAATACTCTCTATAATTGCAGCTGATTTTAAGTCATGCATGTATACCATAGGTAAATAATAGTGAAAACAGATGTTAAAAATCTGCATTAATATAGGCTCTATCTACCGAATATGCATTATTGACCCACCCTGGATACAGTGATCGAAAAAGTCGGCATCAAGTGGGAAAAAATCTTTATTTCTGATTTTTCGCAAAAACTTTTTACGGCAATAGCTTCTGCTTGTCTGAAAACCTATTTAGCCCCTATCAAATATACCGAGTGAATTTGACTTAGAAAATGGAGTTTTTCGAAGTGGTCAAAATCATAAAACTGTTATTACTTGGAAACTGGTCAAAATTTCAATGAGATTTCTTTACCTGGCTCAGTTTCACCTTACTGCATTATATCAATACCAGATAATAGCTTAATTTTCTTTAATATTCCCAAACATAATTTTTCAATTTTTAGAATATTCTCAAATTTCCCGTATTAAACTCAATTTCAGAATTCAATATTTTTTGGGGTGAAACCTTAAAATATAATTGGAAAAAATAATAAAGAAGATTGATTACTCTTTGAGATATTGTATTATTTAGCGAAAATAATATTTGTACCTCATTTTTACGGTTTCGATGCAAGGTGCCTTTCAGGAGAAATATTTTTCAAAGATCATTAAAACGTATTTAAATAACTTCTAAAAACTCTGATCTATTCCTGTTAATGAATTGTTTTATTTATTTAGTTTACATGTTCAAGTCAGTAGCAGAATGTGAGATGGCTGTGGATATTTTATTGTCAAATCAAATTACTAAAGGGCTATTTTAATAATAGAACTTTAGACTTTAGATTACTTAAAAATGTAAAACCACCTTTAATTTCGCATTGTAATGTGATCTGAAATCTTTAGTCGTTTTATGAAAGAGGCCTTTAGTAATTTCTATTGACAATTCATGGCCCTCTCAAATTCTGCCTACTTAATTCACTAAACACGTAAACTAAATAAAAAAAAAATCTCATTTAGACAGCTGTAAAAGAACATTTAATAGGTTCTTTTGTGTGAAAGTAAGTCATTTACAGGGGTAGATTAGAGCTTTTGGAAGTTATTTAAAGTTAGGTATCAATGAAAAATATTTCTCTTAAAAAGTACTTTGAAGAATCGAAAAGAAAAATTTGCAACGTTCCACCACGCGGTTGTACAAAGAAAAAGTTTTCGGCGTGAAATTGAAAGAAATAATCGAAAATTACTTACCCCAAGTATAATTAGGGGAAAAATTTAAACCAAAATCGTTGAATAATACTTGGATGATTTGAAATAATTAAACAATATCAATTTAAAAGAAAGAAGGCTTTTCTGACCCCAGTTCGTGCGGCGACGCCAGTTTTAACCGTCGACTCGTATCCAGCTAATCGGACTTAGAAAATCCCGGGATTTGTAAAATTTGAAGAGATTTGACGAATATAGCCCAGAGCGGGCAAATCCAGCCAATCAGACTTCTTAGAAAATCCCGCGATCTTTAAAATTCCAAGAGATTTGACGAACGTAGCTCAAAGCGGGCAAATACATTCAGAAAGTAAATTATAACGACACTAGAATTCAGCAAATGGCGATACAAAATCTAAATCAATATAATGAAACAATGTTGAAACATATGAAATATTTACATAAAATCTTACTCTAGGCATTTTAACTCTTACAACTTATTGTTTATAGTTGTTTGAACATAAGCATTTCGAGTTAAGTTCAAAAATTGATAAAATTGGAATTTCTAGTGAAATTTCATTATTTTTTCTGGAAGGGAAAACAGCGAAGGAAATTCATTAAGGGATCACGCCTACATTGGGCGATTTATGCTCTTCTTATAAGACCGTGAGACTTTGGGTAAATGGATTCAAGCGTGACAGAATAAGCACTGAAGAAACTTCATTCCTGGAACACCGAAAACACCTGTAATACCAAGAAATGTCGAGACTGGTTTTGGCCGACAGATGAGTGAAAGGTACGCGAGTTAGGAAAGGCTACAGACATCTCAATTGATAGCCACATGAAAAAACTTTGCATGAGATGCGTGCCAAGTTTGCTGACGTCAGAGCAAAAACCAAGTCTTGTCACTAAGCAAAAATTGACCTAACTATTCTTTAAATTGCTTCCACATCAAGACTGTTCGCCTGATCTGGCTTCCTCGGATTTTCATTTCTTCCCACAACTCCAAACTTTTCTTATCTGGACAAAAATTTAGAACAAATAAACAGGTCATACAGGGCCCACTTCAGAAAAGGAATCGAAAACCTAGAGACATTGGCCCAAGTGCATTTTTTGCAATTCAATTGAAAGAAAAACAAAGGTGTATTATTATTATTATTATTATTATTAAGTACGTTGAACTTCTAGCGGGTTATGTCAAAAAGTAAAGCACTTTAAAAAGCGTAGAATGTTGTCTGTCCTATAGAATCAAGTTATTTCTCGAACCACCCTCGTATGTTAGGATTTTTTTTAGTTCACTGGTCTGATTATTATGACATTATAATCCAAATTATAAATAAGAGGAGTCACGTCAAAACTAACACTTAAAGCTGGTTATTACCTAGGAAAAAGATTAATGTCCTGTTCTTCATAAAAAAATCTTTGTTGTAAAATAAAAGATGAAACATCTAAGCTTACGCTGATTTGCTATAAGTACAAAAAATATTGGAAGAAATTAAGTACTCAAAAATTTAGCACTGTACAGAAAGTGCAATCTATGTACTTGCCCCGTACGTAGAAAAGTGGTCATTCATAAATGCCTTTTATAATAAACTATTTTTTTTCAAATATGCAAGTGGAAAGGCATTTACCGAAGCAAGTTAACGAAACATTCTCGCTTACTGATTCAGAGCATACAAAAAGCTACGCGGGTTTTGTTATCACGATTTATTTATATGGGTCTGTTTCACCAACTGTGTTTATTGGATTTGCACAAATAAAAAGGCGAAAAAAGATACTCCTATATGTTTTACTTGGCATGTCGGTTTACAGGTTTTATGTATCTTGAGGACAAAATCATAAATTCGACTAGTTTACTTTTGAAGACAAGACTCTTGTCTTGGTTGACTCTATTCCACATCGCCGTTTGTTATAAACGCAACAAGTTATTAAAACCTACCGTAGTTCTGCCGATTAAGTACACAAAGTTTTATTTATGCTATTAGGATTTCAGCTTATCAATAACTAAGGATAAAGACTGCTTTAAATTCTTTTTAGTTAGGCTTTCGAAAACCACTGTTTAATTTTTCACATACAATACTAATAGATGATTGTAATATAAAGCACAACTTATCAACAATCGGCAAGGTTGTCTTTAGAGGTCAATTTAATCTTCAGTTTTATTTATATAATTGAATGTCCTGATTAAACATAAGTGTCTAAAGTTCTACACCCAAAAAGAAAAAAAACATTTTCAAGCGCTGCATTAATCTCATTACATTTTAATGTTTTCCTAACAAGACGCCAGCTTTCCTTATTCTTAATATTTAGCTTCAAATGTTTACATACTGTATATGCATTATAAAGAGAAATGAAAATCATGTTGATTGCGGAGGATGCTTGAATTTATTTCTAGAAATTACAGTCACATGACATTTACATACACATCGTCGTAAAATTTGAAGCTAACAAAGACTCCTAAAACCTCATTTGCACTCGTCAGAGATTTCGAGCGTACATAATTCACGTAATTCCTTGGCTTTTAATTAATCTTCCGCAACGTCGGGCGTAATACTGTTGTAAATATACGTTTAATGAAAACCGACGCGCTCGGTGCTGTCAATTTTCTCGCCCTGTAACGTTTGATTATTCATTCGCCGAATTTAATATGTGTTAAGAAATTTTCTACTCCGAAACTTGACAGGAAAGAGCACTGAATTAATAATAACGTTTGTAATAGGGGCGCTGGAGTAAACCAATGAGATTATTATGCGAAATTAACTTTCTCATTTAGTTTCGTGGTATATAATCCCGTTCTTGTTATAGATCTGACAGATGCAGTTGATGTAATTTAGGAACGCTTGAAATGTTCTTTTAAAAGATATGTTACTTATGATAGAAGACAGAATTCTTAAAATTTATTGCATTAAATTGCAGAAAAATGTACTTACATGCGACGAAATTAAAAGAAAGATGTTATAAATGTCGATTATTCTTAACTTTGCAACCTATTCTTAAAAATATAGGTCATTTATCATTATTTCTTGTTTCTTGCTTCTTGCTAAGATAGGATGGGACGCTCGGTATACAATTTGCATGCATTCTTTCCGTTGGACGTTGGAGGGAGGAGAAATTAACCTGATGTGTTACCCAAGGAATTAATGACGCTACAAGGACCACATCATTAGCAAAAAATATAAAATAGCGTGACAGTATTTAAAATGTCGAAATGAGACACATTAAAGAAATTTCATAAAAGAAATGAAGACCATAAGTCAGTTATACTGCTAATGTAATGTAATTAAAACTAATCAAATCAAGTTATTGATAAAGAATCATACTCGTAAAAGCGATTTTTCGCGTGTTGAGAAAATAGTGAACTGAATGTATCAACCAAACTACATTTGCAACCCCTTTCTTTATTCAGAAAACTGAATTATGGGTGTTTGACGCATTGACAGTAAAAGGTAATATTTATTCAGGGTGATTCACAATCAGTGTCCGATCCGTTAGAGGAGTATTTACTAAGGTTATACAAGTCCCAAATTGCAAGAAAAAAATTAATCGGAAACATTTCGGAAATCAACGTCTTTTGTGCCCTAAATGGAAACCGTTTGAATAGCACCGAAGACTATTGGAATGCCATGCGTAATGTGTTTCTAACATCGGGTTGGCTTATGTTTTAGAAACTGTGTCAATGTGTCAACAAAAAGTAAATGTTATACGATGTAACGTTTTTTGTAACAAATATTCGATATGACCTTCTTGTTATACGCCTGTTCACATGATTGATGAATAGGCCGCCATACACAACGCGTCTTAGAGCTAGCTTATTCGGCCAAATTTATTATATAATCTTTTAAATCTGCAGTTACTTCTGGATGCACGTTTTGACTTGCGTACTTGAAGTGCAAGGCTTTTCTTCTTTGCACAAGCAAGTCTGCATGCCAAATATTCTACCACCCAAGAGCATTCCAGAGTTCTACGTGAATATCACGAAAACCGGGCAGTGATTTGCATTGTTTTGATTTTATTTGCTCCAGCAGAAACGCAATTTCCTCAAGTGTGTTTGTGGAGTTTTCATAAACTGAGTTTTCTTTATTTGTAATATTTGATTAAACTTGATTCACTTCACTTTAATTCGATTAAATATCTCGCACATGAAGCAATTGCAAATTCGTAAAACGCTGTGGTAATACATACGTTCATTTAAAAAAAATCCTAACGAGCTGCTGGTAGCATGAAGAGCACATCATTTTCTTCGTAGGACAAGTAAATTAAAATGCACGAATTTCAAGTTCAAGGTCATTGTTCGCATTATGCAATCTTTCCTCAGAAAGTCGTAAAGAAATCGTTTTATGTTTTCAGTTCTAGGTTAGATGTTCGTGTCTTCTTAAGTTTTTTTTCCGCGAAAGTCTATTTCCTGCTATTGTGTCGCGTTCAAGTATATCCAGTGACCACCAACAACGTTACTTGTGATTTTTAATCCATTTTATCTCAAAACTGAGTAAGTTAGACCCCCCCCCCCCCATGATTACAGTTATTTGTTTTGTTTTTTGAAGGACTATCAACATGTCGGACACTTATTCCGAATGACGTTGTATAAGCTTTCACAGATTTTGAAAAAAAAGGGAAAAGATTTCCTGTAAGCATTCCTAATAAATACTAATTTCATATAATCTGTCACATAACACGCCACCGAAATAGCTGTTTTCTAAGATCCTGAAAAAGTTGAGAAAAATTAAACGCATTACTTGCAATACATCATCAAAATATTTGTGGTTGCTCGTGAAAATATTAGCAGAAAGGTCACAACAGAGAAGAAGCACATAAATGTTTTTCCATATTTGTTATCGCGTAATAAAAATTCACGTTAGGTAGAAATCAGATAAATCTTTTGTTTAGAGAAATAAAATGCGTTGATTTGATAAGCACAAATAATCTGAGATTGCCACGCGAAATTAAATGCCACTGTAAGTTTTCAATACATACATTTTCCCACGGGTAGGCGAAGGGTAATAAATATCCCATGCAGAAATCTCCAATGCAGCGTTTCCGAAAAGCTGCTCTCTGGGAATTCGTACACATAAATTGCAGCAGTTTTTTTGTGTTTACTTGTGGTTTCGCTCTTGATAATACACATTTGATATCACGCCTGAATAGTTTTAAATTTAAATTTATACTTCATTTAGTTTATTTGCTTGAATATAGGAATTTCAATATGAACCGGAACCTTATTTTTCCTACAAGATTTGGTAAAGTTTCTACTTCAAAAAATAAACTTCTGAGCTAAACATAGAGCGTGTTCTATTTTTTTTAGACAGTTATTATTAAATATAAATTTAAATTGTTCAAGTATTTGAAGCAAATCTTGTATGTTCAAGAATAGGCCTGTATAAAACAGCCTTTAAACTTATTTGCTAATTGGGTGAAACCTTAATATCTCTTTCGAAACCCGACGGAATTATTCATGTGTTTTAATATTAAGCAATAAAGAGAGGAAAAAAGGAAAAAGGAAAGGAAGGACGTAAAAACGGGGTTTGGCTAGGAGCGCTAATTAACACGGGCATGTTTTTATCGTATCACTCGTCATGACCTTAAAGTTTTTTTTTCCTTTTTGCCGCGGATATTAAAATGAAAAATTAACATTACCGGAGATGAGCGCGAACCGGCTCGGACGTTTATTCAAAATGAAATGTAGGCGAATTCAATTCGAAAGCTCCCCGATGCTTACTGTAATTACGTTCCAAAATGGTGAATATTAACATTCCGTGGTATTCCGAAATTCACTTTTGTAAGCGAAAATTTGTTTTAAATTGAAAATCTTAATTTTGACCGTGGAAAAACCTCAATTTATTTATTTCTTTTTTTTCTCTTAATTATATATATACAATTTAAAGTCAATTTTCAGAGTAGATTAAATATTTTCTTTCGTGATTTATTTTTTGTGTGCGAAATTAATATTTTCTTATCAGAGAGAAAATTCTTGAAACTTAAATTAATTACTGTGCACACAGCAAAGCTTCTGTGGTAACCCGAGAAACCTTCTGCAATGAAGCAAGCTAATTCTGACGTGTATGATGTATAACATCCCCAAGAAACTAAACGGAAAACGGCAAGTTTTTCCAACTTTGACAAACGGGACCGAAATAAGTCCGCTATGCTTGTTCTCATTTATCTCGTATGTCGGGCCCCTTATTAGGTCTTCAGTCCGAGGACGGCTTTAACAAAAGGACCGTTGCATCAGTGTGGAACGCAAGATTTATGTGAGGACTTATTTCAATGCCACATAAATAATAACGTTTGAAATATCGCTTCGGTGCCATTGTCACTTTTGATGCCAGAATTAATAGGGAATAAATTCGCATTGCATGGCTCACACCGTAATTCACAGGCCTTCACATATGCTTATTTGAAATATTGATATTTGTGACAAAAGCAGTCGTCATAATTCCAATTAAAGTTCACTCTAATTTGACATACTAATGCTATACATAAAATTAGAGATAAAACCCACAAGTCACTAACAAATAGAAGGATTGCATCACACATGAGCAAAAGTAGCAAATTTTCTGTTTTCAACAGAAATGAAATGACATAAAATACAATACAATTGGACTTGATACGTAACAATTATTGCTATGAGTCAAGTGACCTTGCAAAATCGGTATTCTGTAAACAGTTTCGTAACAAGCAGAATGTATCAAGTGTAATATCGAGTTAACAATTCTTCGATTGGTGGTTGGTAATCGACTTAAATTGCTACGAAATCGTGTCAAGTTCTCTTCAGTTATTGAAAACCATATCAATTGATATGCATATAAATATTACAGAATAGCCCTGAATGTGTGCTTGCAAAACTTGTTTAGGTATTTTTTTTTTCTCTTCTTCAGATTCTGTGGAGTTAACACATAAGCAATTGAATTTACTTTTTCAACTTTCAATGGTAATTTGAATTTATATTTTCTAGGCAAAGATAACGAAGTAACTCGCGTTGAAATTTTAACGCAGACAATTTGATAAACGGTATACAAGCGGGCCGAACGTAATTGGATTACATCGAAAATTGATACCGATACAATTTACGGCTTCGAACGAATTTCCGGCAAAAAAGGGATTGACCCACATATCGCCATAAGTCGTCAACTTGATGTTAGGGTTTATTATTTTCAGATTCTCGAGCTCGTTTGTCCTCGTTACAACCACAATGCAGTTGCAAGAACCGTGGCTAAAACATGCTTGAAAAGACGCCGTCGTGTGGGAATTCGTTCAAATTTACTCGACGCGTCTTTGGCGAATTATGAATTATGGCTTCCGTGGGAAACTTTATTTGCCTAGAAAGCTTCAGGGGCGTTTTAACTCCGACGTTATGTACGAGCGCGTTTTCACTCTTGAAATTATGCGAAGTGCCCTGCATCTAAGACGTAAATTGTATTTTCACAGCTGACATTCAAAAATTATTTAAAATTTAGGAAAATGCAAATAGAATTACCTAAATTTAACTATGTTCGGATTTAACTAATTTCCAAATTTTTAAGTGGAGACATATATGTGATTTCCAAAATAAAATGGTGGCTGCGCCGGTGGTTATATTAATTTAAATCCGAATTAGCATGAATTGTTAATACACATTGTAAGATGCGACGTGTAACGAATTGAAAATATTATTTAAGAATAAAGTAAAGAATGTCAATATTACATATTTTTTGGCGGAATTTTTTTATGAAAAGTAAAGCTCAAAAGAAACAGTCAACTTCAGGAATATTCAGTTTTTCAGAAAGGAAGTTAACTTCCACTTTGTGGATGTAACTCATCACAACAAGGAAATGTTTATATGTTTATTTTCATCGTGGTTCTCCTTTGTTACTCATCCTTACATCGACAGCCGACTTATCTCTCCCCGAAACGATATTAAGAGGTCCTTTATTCACTTTTTTTATACAAACTGAAGAAGCAACCCTTTTATACGCGCCTCGGCATTGAGAGAAGCAAAACAGAAGGCTTTATCGTTCGCTAGTTTCAGGAACTTAATCTCGAGATTTATTGCAAGAAATGCGAAACCTCCGACTGGAACACGATTCGTTATCGTAAACGAACTTAATTATTTTTTCTTCTAGTTTCATTAGGACATTTTATTGTCAGGCGCGACGATAAAATATAAAATAAAACGTGAACCTGACTGCGTACTAAAATTTTACGCCGTCCGCTTTAATAACAAATGTACAAATTAGAACTTTATTCTCGCGGAAAATGTCTAATGTGATGTCATCAGTCCTTATAATATCACCATAAACAGAAAATTTTCTCTCCACGAATCACATCGAAAGCGCAATACAAAAAAAAAATTAACACCGAAATAACATCCGTTCGGAAACGTTTTTGGAGATGGTTGGTTTTGTTATAATAAACTTTATTAGGGGTTTTATGTTGCAAAAGGCAATCGTGTTATTAGAAACAAACGTCGTTAAGCACGTTTTGTAGCTTAAGGTTAATATTATATCGTCCTCGTCGAATAGATTGCAACAAGAAAACAAAAAATATAAGCAGGTGAAAATTTTGCGAGTAGGTATTAGAAAAATATGGACACATAATTATCTCCCATATTTTACACTTTCAATTAATTGTTCAATCAATTAGAAGCCAATGGACTTCATTGTCGTCGGGAAAAATGTGAAATTTTTCAAGAAAGATTTTCACTAAACAGTTTGAGAACTGCTGGCATAGCTAAAAGTGGAACGTGGGCGCCTCTTGAATTACGACCCGCAGTCGAAGTAGGCCAGGGTTAGTGCCTTATTGGAACACGAGGAGGAACGACGTAACTCATCGCCGCTGCGATCAGCTGGTTCGTCAAAGCGTTTACAATTTTAATTAACTTCACTCAAAGTAATTACAAGTTTAAGTATTAAATTAAAATCTAGTGAATTCAAGAAGCTGCGGTTCGTTATTGCCGAACAAATTAAAAGCAAGGTACAAACAAATTGTAATTTCTCATTCCATATTTTTTTAAAAGACTTATAAAAATTTTACATTTACTTTGTTTCCAAGGGCCGTAAGTAGCAATACTTTCATTGTTAGCAGCGAGATTGCAGCAAAAGTTTATTTACGTAAAAGGGCGAAGAAAGAACATTTTTAACGCGCTTGCCTAATTGATGCATAAATGTTCGGATTTATTCGTCGATAGTTCATATCGTAAAACATATTACTTCTCTCAGTGAATTAAAATTTTTAAATAAAATAATTAATAAACGATATCAGTGATTGTTATTACGAAACTCTGCGTTGAATATCGAGTGCGATATCGGTGGGCGTGTTCATACCGAGAGGAAGGCGAAGTTGACCTCCCTCTCTTTCTAGCACATTTCAACAGTTCCAAACAAGTGGTCCATCCGAAGTCTTTTGGCAATGATACGGTAGCCACCAAGAAAACCCGCAGAATGTAGCATTTCGCGACTTATACTGAGGTTTTTTTGCGCACAGTAAAAAAACACGCTGTACAATAATAAAAAGTATACAGAGCTATTTAAAAAATAAAAGTTGACAGTCGTTTGACGATGAAGGTAACTAAAAAAAAATAATTAATTGACCACATTTTATAGTGTTTTTAGTCTCATTTCATTTGCCGGTACATAGAAAATTTTTCAGATATTGCGGGACCTCTGAATGCTTTAAGGAAAAAGGGTGGCCAGTTCAAATGGAGCAGAAAGGAAGAAACTGCCTTCCAAACTATAAAGCAGAGTATTATGCAAGCGAAAACTCTACTCTTATCCACTACAAACCCGAGTTTCCACTTATATTAGTTACAGATGCCTCCTCATATGGAATTGGGGCTGTGTTATCTTATGGAGACACTGATGGCAATGAACGATCCATTGCATTCTCGTCAAAGACGATGAATGTCCACGAAAAACGCTATAATCAAACCAAGCGGTTTCATCAGTATGTTTATGATCGTGCTTTTGAACTTCAGACAGACCACAAACCATTTGTCGCAATATTTAACCCTTGTAAAAAAACTTCCAAATACTTCAATGCAAAAGTTACAGCGTTGGGCCATCTTCCTAAGGCTTAAAACAATCATACAAAAAGTTTGGTCGGAAAATTGCACGGAAGAACAACTGAAGCCGTATTTTGCACGACGTTTTGCGATCACTGTTGAATAAATTGTTATTCTATTTCAGGCAGGAGAGCATTACAGAGTAGTCACGCCTATAAAGTTACGTAAACATGTTCTCTTCATTTGTTACGTATGCAATACTGGGGATTTGTGCGTATGAAGCAATTAGCTAGAAGACATTGTTGGTGGCCAGATCTACATCGACTTTTCAAAAGTTACGTTTAACCACGAACTGCTATTGCGAAAACTTGGCAGGTTCAGATTTCCTGATTTCTTCTTTATGTTAATTTTGTTTGATTGAATTCAGTTTATTGATTTAGGAACAATTTTATCAAACACTTAAGATCAGCTTAATTTGAAGCATTACTAACGTCAAATGTTAAAA
Source organism: Prosopocoilus inquinatus (assembly GCA_036172665.1). Lineage (NCBI taxonomy): Eukaryota > Metazoa > Arthropoda > Insecta > Coleoptera > Lucanidae > Prosopocoilus > Prosopocoilus inquinatus. The sequence goes on from CM069870.1 coordinate 54,447,284, forward strand.
AAAAACCCAAATGGATCGAGAAACCTGATAGATAACACTAGACACTTTGATTGTAAACTTATTTAATAAGCACATTTTTATCTTTTAACAAGGCAGTGTTTAAATATTTTGAGTTGAAATTAGAAATAGAAAAGAGTTAAGTATTTGATGGGCAGGGTCGGGGGAGGGGTTACCTTCGAGAAGTTAATCTGGAAAGATTTTACCTTATGATGATCGATTTCAAGACTCTAAGAAGCTCTGAAAACAGTAGACTGGCCAGAGTATCGGTACGTACGTATGTCTAATAGATTCCTTATAGAAACTTGCTTAGTAGTACTGACTAATTCTGAACTTAAGTCCGAATAGTGTATCAGGGTATTCATGCAACTACCATGAGACAAAGTTTCCACTTACAATTAATTGTAAGACAAAATGTTTTTCAACATGTTTCTAAAAGCCGTTTGAGAATACCCTATTTCTTGTAGAAGACCTAATTCAATTTCTACCATAAATATTTGGAACGAGAAATTATACGGCAGCAGATGTGATTTTGGAATAAAAAACCTTCCATTTTTCTACAAAGCTTTCGATTCGATTTTCAAGACATCGAATCACATTTTGTACCTACCTACAAGAAACAGGGTAGTGCAACGACTCTCGTGGTTAAAGGGATGGACTGTGGACATTTTATTAGCGGAGTACAGATCTCACTTGTTAAAGTGAATAATAATAGAACATAAAAGATGAAATGTCGAAATATAGTGTAATTCGTCGTTCGTATAGTATGAAGTCATAAAACTCCACAAGTTCTTTGGTTACAATAAAATTTGCATCAAGGGGAGAATGAGACTCGTAACTCCTATAAAAATAATAGTTGTTTCCAATACATGTCAAACATTAAGTTACTTTAATAGTGTTGTCGGAAACCTCTAAGCACAGTGACATAAATTGCAGGGGACCTCGTCCACAAGTGTATCCCGGCAATTGTTTTAAGTGGCCATTAACATTTTTATAGGACCACTAAACCTTTCTCTCGTCAAACCCCCTGGAAATTTACAACGTTTAATTCGTCGGGGTGAGCAGCCGATTTAGCCTGGAATTTATTTATCACCGCACACGTTTGCCGCTGTTTATTTAGTCCTGTGTTATGGTGACACATTTGCTACGTAAATTTTAATCTGACGTGGAAAGTTTCGCAAATTGGCGCAGGTTATAGTTCAGTCAGATTTTTATTGACAATAAATGCGGGACGTAATATAAGAAAAGTCTAATCTGGAAAATAAATCTTTTGATAAATGCTAAGATATGTTTGATTGCACTTTTTGCCTAGAAAAGGAAGAAGTTATTGTCATTTCATTAATTTCTGACAGCCGACTGATTACTTTTTCTCCCAAATGAAGTATTAAAAATATGTAAATGTGGTAATGACTATTTACTGGTATATTTAAGTATAGTTTAGTTCACTTTTTAGTTACGAGTAAATTGTCTAACTATAATTAAGGTTAAATAATTAAGAGAATTCTAATGGATGACCTTGCGTTTAAAATATAAGCTCCTGCAAGCAATGGAATAAAAGCAAATCTCGAAAAGATCTCTGCTATAATTAAATCGAAACGAATAAGACTGAATTATTCATCGACCACAAATTAAACGCTGCCACTGAGGCAGTTTTAAATGTGCTTTAAGAAAGGATTTCAAGAACTCTTCCCCAACTTTGATTCTGTGTGCTTGAAAACCCAGGCAACGTTCGCTTTACTGAAACGGCGAATTAAAAAGGAAATATGTGTTTCTTCGAATAAAAACAAAAAGAATTTTTCCATTTAGTAGATTATTGTTATGCAACGCGCTCGACAGTTATGGACGCTTTTGAATACTAACATAGTAAATTTTTATTTTCTAAAAATAGATTTTTTACGCACCAACAAATGTTTCAACTCCCACGTTTTTTTCTCTTTCAATCAATTTACTAATTTGCCAGTTTGATGAACCGCCGATAAATTCATTTCAGAGACCAGCAATTAATTATCGAAAAACGACATGACAAGCGAAATTTAAAATGAAGCCTTCAGCGCATTGCCCAGGAATTTTAATTAAATACTTTCACCCGCCATTAATTAAGATTCGAAAGGGTTAATTAATCTTTTTTCTATATAATGTTTCAACTGCATGAAGTACTACGCCACCTCAAGACTGAAACATCTTCTAACGAAAGCCGAAAATGGAAATCGATTATCCACTTCTAAAGAAATCCGATGAAATTTAGTTGGAATCTATCGAGAAACGGTGAGGTGAAGAAGAGATTGGAGCGAATGATGAGATAAGAAGTTTCAAGAGCTTGTGGTTTATTTAAGATGACCGACCGAAAGCCGTGTTTACATACAGTGATCGTCAAGAAGTCGGCATCAAATCGGAAAAATCTTTATTTCTGAGTTTTCGAAAAAACTTTTTAGGGCAATAATTTCTGCTTGTTTGAAAACCTATTTAGCCTCTATCAAATATACTGAGTGAATTTTAGTCAGGTGGAAAATGGAGTATTTCGATGTGATCTGTGAAGTCTTCTGTAGTCGTTTTATGAAAGAGGCCTTTAGTAATTTCAGTTGACAATACAAGGCCATCTCATATTCGACCTACTTAATTGATTAAACACGCAAACTAAATAAGAAAAAAACTCCTCATTTAGGCAGCTGTAAAAGAATATTTATAAGGTTTTTGTAAAAGTACGTCACTTATAAGTGTAGATTAGAGTTTTTGGAAGTAATTTAAATGCATATTAGGTAACGAGTGTCTAAATAAAAAACTGGTCAAGCAGGCTGTGGAAAAATTCACAAACAAGGTCTGTACCTCTTAGATAATTTACGTACTTTTAGCAAAGGCATAAACCCCCATACGGTAATTCATTAAATGTTATTTCAGTGTCAAGATAAATGTAAACATAACTTTAAAAGAGGTTCCCAAAAATAAACACGTTGTCATTTATAAATAAATAATTAAGAAAAAGTAACGGAAAACGTGATTATTAAACACCAAATTTTGACGTTATATTTGACAACTTCGCAGTTTAACTTAGAAACGACATGCATGCACCGAACAAATTCTCGGTCATAGCCTACTTGACCAGATTTTTATTTAGATTTTCGTTATCAATGAAAATTATTTCTCTTAAAAAGTACCTTGCATCAAAAACGTAAAAATTAGGTCCAAATATTACTTTTTGCTAAATAATACAGTATCTCAAGGAATAATTAATCTTCTTTATTATTTTCTCCAATTATAAATATATATAAAGTTTTCACCCAAAAAAAATGAATTCTGAAATTAATTTAAATATGTGAAATTTTGAGAATATTCTAAAAATTGAAAAATTAAATTTTTCAGAAAATTAAGCTATTTTCTGATCTTGATATTATGCAATAAAGTGAAACTAACCAAGGTTAAAGAATCACATTGAATACAGAACCAAAATATACAGGGTGCTCCGACCAAACGAAACATTCCGTATACACCAAACTATTTTAAAATAAATATACTATGCTACACATGGTAGAAAGTAACTTTCATTTGAAACATATTTCTGTAAAATGAGTAACCGGAGAGACATAAACAAAGTAAGCCGCCTGGAACAACCTGTATTTTAACAATTCGCAATTTTTCAATCTGTAAAATCTTTTTCTGTTCTTTTTGCTCGCAAGTAAAATTGAAAATTGTTCAAGAAATAAATACTGCAGTCAGAGGCGGGCGAACCGGGCAACCGCCCGGCGCCTCGCGCTTTCAGGATACTGTACACGAATCTTTCAACATTTTAACCCATGATAGTTTAGCCAAAATGATGATTATCGAATATTTGCGTAAAATCATGTAAATACGAAAATATTTGCGGATCATCTTAATACTTCCTTAACAAATCGTACTTTTAGAGAAACCCAAGCTCTTATTCCTAGAATAACATCTGTTGTATGAGGACTAGATTTTACGGGTTTCAATAATTTTTTGCCTCTTCTTGGAATATAAGTTTGCTTGTAAATAATCGTACTTCACTTTCAAATATTTTTTAAATAAGGTTATTGCAGTTTATAATTAGTTTTACTTTTTTAATCTCTCCATATTATAATTCCATAACCTAATTGGTTTGTTAATATTGGTGGCGTATTAGTATTCTTAAAACAATATGCGTGGATTCTATTTGATTTTATTTCATTTTTTTTAGTTATAAACCGATCGTATTTTGTCTTTACTCGATTCAATTTGATTTCATTTTATATTTGAATTAACAATTCACATTGAATTCTTGATTAGTTTTCGAGTAATAACAATTTTACGATTTTGACCATTTCGAAAAACTCCATTTTCTAACTAAATAAAATTCACTCGGTACATTTGATAGGGTCTAAACAGGTTTTCAAACAAACAGAAAAATTAAAAATAAAGATTTTTCCCATTTGATGCCGACTTTTTGGTAATCACTGTATACTCGTGACAAATTTAAAAATCTCGTTGGAAAGTTAGATACAATCTGGTGTGAATTTAATTTCGATCACATTAAAGTCTAATCAAATAATTACATTAATGTAACTGATTGCAATTTGAATAATGCAATTTCACTACCGCCAAGCTATAGTAGTTCGTATTCTCGCAAAAGAAGTTATGAAAGGAATAATTCTCCGCAGGAGACATTCGAAAACTTCAGAAGAGTTCTGCACTTGATCGGTTAGACAATTACAAGTTCGTAATGAGTTTGTCAGCGGGGTGACAGTTTAAAACTTACATCTGTAGAATTAGCGCTCCTTTGCCCTGACTTTAATTTACACCACCTCAAATTTAAATGAGGCAGGAATATTTTGCAAGCTATTGTCTTCTTCCTTTTGAAGAAGAAGCATTTAACGTCACCGCAAAAAGCGTCGAGTACTTGCAAAAAGTCGGACATTAATGCAAGGTTACTTAGAATATGAATAGAACTTGCTGGAAGTTTCTCACTTGGTAACAATGAATGTCGTTGTAGTAAACGGACAAGAAGTTGCAAAAATAATTTTACATTTATGATACCTGTAAATAAGAATGCAATTGAAAATAATTGCTCATGCATCGCGGGTAAGTTAATAAATAAATTTTAAGATCCCTATAAATTGATAACCTGTACAATTAACGCACCCTATCTTTATATCAGTCACATAGTCTACATAGTTTCTTGATGATTTGGGAGGGTTCTAGATTATAAGTGGAAATCCACCATAAATATTTATTTAATAAATTGTGTGAAATATTTGTTTTAATAAACTTTAATCATTGAATAAAATCCTGAACCTCTAATATCTTCTTACCCTCTGGCCCATGTACCCCATCTCGTAATAATTGGTTGAGGAGATATCAGCATATCTGGATACTTTTCTTTGTAGAGGGATAACTTGGAAGGCTGGAAGGAGACTTTAATAAAATCCTAAAAATGTACTAACTAACGTATTAACTTAAAACATTTTCTGCAAATCGTTTTTGATTGCAGTGAAAACCTCGAGCAGCCTCTGTACAGTTGTTTCAGCCCTGTTTGGGGCTTCGTCAGCAGAGACGTAGTTCGACATTCCCACTGCAAACAAAACCGACTTGTCCAATTTATTCGCAATTGCGATGTAAGAGTGATGAACAGATAAAATAGCGACATCTTACGATCGCTTTTTCACCTGACATTGCAGACAAATTGAAGCAGATTTGCTCCTAATAATGTTTGGTCAAAAAGCGATCGTAAGATGTCGCTATTTTATCTGTTCATAAAGTATTAACGTTTAGAAATTCCTCACGAATGAACTCATAAATTCTGTGCAAGGTGAGTGCAGGGATATTAAGTGCAGCAGTGGAGGGCATTTCGAGCATCTACTTTAATTTATTAATTGACTGACCACTCTGTATAATTTAAACAGGATGAAGAAGACTTTGGATTTTGGAAATTGAAACAGAAACTAACTAACTGGATTAAGAACGAGTGTACGTTTTGAAAACCATGGAGGGCATTTCGAGCATTTACTTTAATTTATTAATTTTACTTTATTTATTTACGGTATTTTCTTCCGACAATTGAATGTTAGTTGTTAATATTTAATAAGTAAAAAATGTACCGAGAAATAAATTTATTTATTAAGTAAATCATGACGAAATTGTATCAAGCGTGTTTATCACATTTTAACTTTGCTTGAAAAAAAAAATAATAATAATAAAGTGTCAGACATCATTGCAATAACTTTAAGAAATGTTATTGAACAGAATGTTTTATATTTTGCCTATTATTTCATACATTCTTTGTTTTGATTCCATTTCTTATTAGTTCGTAATTTATATCGTCTAGGCTTACTTCTCTTTAGGTTTTTTGGCACTTCAACGTACTCTTTCTCTGCTATGATATATCTTCATCTTCTCTTTCTGCCAGGTCTATCCTTTTTACTTCTCCTTCGTTCCTATGCAGTATGCTTTTAAAATATTTTTCTCATGTCGATGTTAGACATTATTGCAGTCTTCCTTTTCTACTTTTCTGATGACCGGGGTAACTTAGTACCATTTGTGCTGTTGTTTCTGTTTCATTCATTTTTTCCTTTATTTATTGAGTCTTTTATATTTTTATTTCATTAGTTTAGTGATTTTTCTTACGCTATCTTCGTCTTTTTTCAAATCATGTTCTTTTCTTGTCTTGAGCTATCGTATTCTGACTTCTTTCTTCTCTTTCATGACTTCTTCGCACTTGGTAGCGAACCATTCTTTTTTACTTTCCTATTTTTCTTCTCCCTAGCACAATTTATGTCGCGTTTATTATATTATTTATGCTACTCTGTATCAATTTCTTCATTTGCTTGACACTTCTAAATGTTCCTTCACTTCTTTTTCGTAATTCTTTTCCTTTTCTTTATTGTTTAGCTCTTCTAAATTTCAATTTTTTCTCCGCATATTTTTATTTTTATTTATTTATTATTATCATTTTATTATTACTAATTGGTGGTCGCTGTCTGCATTAGCTCCTCCGTACACGTGTACGTCATGTTGTATCATTTTCATTCTCTTCTTGGACATGATCAATTTGGTTTAACGTTGTTTTCTCTGGTAGATTCCAAGCAACTTATGTTCTTTCTTATGCTTAAATTTTATGCTCATTATATACATGTCGAATAAGATTGTTTTAGTAATTTTCTCTCTTGTAGCAGCATCAGAAACAAAAAATAATACTTTTGCAGGTTCAGTATTTAATCTGTTGATTATTGGGTCGTTTACAAAATAATTGGGTGTTACTTAAATATAGCTGATACGATTGTTGTGAATCTAGAATACCAACAACAATATTTACCACGTATCTACCTTTAACGTTCGTTGTTTCGTCGACACCATCCCAGATATATGTAGTTGTTAGATATTTTTACTAATATTTTATCATAATGCCCTTGAATGCAATTTCTGCTAAGGGTTCATCTCCTTACAGTATATTTCTTTATAAAGTTTTAAAAGTGGGAATGTTAACTTTGGTTAAAGGAATATTGGCTGCAATAAGTGCTTCACATAAATCTTCGTAAAACTGTTTATTGGAAGTTTCTGCTACATTGTCTTGGCATTTCTTAGTTCGTGTGTTATGTCGAAGGGTTTGCTTTTTTTAACTATAAATTTGCAGAGCCGAAATTACACTTGATTACCTCTTTTTTTGATTAATGTAAAAATATTGCCAAACTCGTCTAATAGTCGAAAGGAAATCAAGATTCTAAATCGAAAATTTTATCAACTAAAAAGAAAATTTATTCTAAAACGAAATTAATGAAAAAATTAAATATAAAAATATAATAAATAAATAGGAATAATGATAACAAAACCAAATACTTGAAAATTAAAATAAACATTTGAAACAAATATTTGCTATAAATTAAACAAAACACTAACAGCTTAATGCGCGCCGCCAGGCGGCCAGGGTCCTGATTTAAACGGTTTTCATTTAGTTTCTTAGCCATTCGCCTCGAAGTTGTCTGGAAAAAGTGCTATGTTTGGAGGGTTCGTACAAAAGATTACGCTATAAACAAATATTTGCAGTTTTAGATTCAGGAACATATAGGAATTTACCTTAAGCTTTGTGGGCCTTTCTGGGACATTCTAAATTCTTAAAATTTAAAAGATAAATATAATTTTTAGTAATTTTAGTACGGCAACAAGAGTCATAAACATTTTCAGATTCCTTGAACTTTAAGGGTAAAGGTAACATTTTTCATTATATTTGCGATCTGGATTGTTGATTCTTAGATAGTCTGAGAGGATCAGTCACCTCGTTGATGAGAACCAGCAAAGCTTGTAACAGCCGTTTGAGATTACATTAAGATATCCGCCCACCTCACGTCGTCACGGCGTTTCCCCTCAAAAAAATAAGATTAAAATAAAATGTAGCTGTACCTTTGCTTTTATTTTATATACGCAATTTGGATTTAAAGCACAGATATGTAAGAAAAATTGAATTCTCCTTACACAGATGTTTTGTACTTAACAAATAACAGCAAAAAATTATGATTCCATAAATTACATTATCCATTACATAGAGTCAGTTAATCTACAATGTTTTTAATTTTACAAAAAAAATACTTAAGGAAAAAAATTGCTTGATTTTATAACGAACATAACTATAATTAAAATGTCAACATTAATACATTATGTTCTTAAAACTGAAGCATAAAAGAAACAAAATAAACGTTTTAAACTATTTGATTAATAATGAGTTTATGTGGAGTCATTTAATTTCACAATTAATGTAGCGCAACGTACACTGTAAAAATTTTTTAAGTGAAAGTACAGCGTAAATCGCGGGCATCTTTATGACTTTATTACACCTATACGTATAATTATCGCGATTATCGATGTAAACTTATACATATACATGTCATTTTATAGCGATAATCGTGGAAATGGAAGGAAATGTACTGCAGATTTTAGGAAACCGGAAGGTGATATCACCGCGATATACTCTGTTAAAATTTTTACAGTGTATTGGTGTAATTTTACTAAGAAAATCGCGGGCATCTTTATGACCCGCGATGATCGCTATAAAATTACACGCAATGGAAGAAAATGTGCTGCAAAAGTCAGTGTGTTTTCACAAACCGAATGTGATATTACTCAGAAATAAGGTGTACATTTACAACATTTTTTTTTCTCGCAGCTTTCGATGTAATTTTAATTGTACTTATCACTGAAACATTACCGTGCTTAACGCTGTAATTTTACCCCTATTTTTTACAGTGATATTGTGTATATTTACAATTCTCTTTTTTCTGATGACCTTCGCTGTAATTTTACTGTACTTACTGCTGTAATATTACCGTACTTATCGCTGCAATTTTACCTCTATTTTTTACAGTGTAATGTAATTTAAGGCAAAATCGAGCATTATTGTAATGAAACAAAATAACAAAATATTTTAACACATTTGGTTAATTAATTTCTGTTACTAAAAAGCTAATAATAGGAAACGTTTAACGATGTTGAAGCTTTCTAATTGAGCTAATGCATGCGCAAAAGTCATTTTATTGATGTAATTTAAGAAAGATAAAAGTTAACCAACTTTTACACTGCATTAAATGCCTACACTAAATTTAACACTCGCATTTAAACATGAACGCTTAAGATCTCAAACTTTTAAGTTAAATTGCGTTACGTTAAATTATAAATTAAATGATACTGCATAAATTCGCCATAATTCACCACCCCTTCCAGCACATAATTCAAATTTACATCGTAGTTCCTTTTATGTTATGGATAAATCGTTAAACATGCAATAGCACCTTCTATTCGATTTATTAGCGTTTCCATGTTACACGTATTAGGTGAGTGTTCCTTGTAAACAGTTTGTTTTAAACACCCCTGCAAATAAAAATCTGAAATTAGGACTCCTTGGCGACCATAAAACTGAATCGTTTCTGCCAATCCAGATTCGCGATTTAGCCAGTTAATAATGTTGATTTTGTTTTTTTTTTTTTGTTTTCGATTTTAAGAACATGCTGTATTAATGTTGAATGTTGTATTATTATTGAACCAATATACCTATATAAGTGAGTCACTCACAAAGGAGAATAAAATTCTGTTAGCCAAATGTCGTGATTATAGGAAGGAGCATCAAATTAAATATTTATGAAAATACAAAGTTTTTTTAATCTCAAAAAAAAAAAGGATTAAAAAAACTTTGTACTTACAATTTTCATCGGACAAGAACAAATTTCAATTAAATATTTATGAGTTAAAATTGGAAAAATTTTTATGAAAGAAAAATGATAACACTAAGATTCATTATATCAGCCATCTCTAATCTCTTTGATGTGCATTAGTGAACACAATTATGCATTAAATGTATTTTATCAAAACGTTCGTGTATTGAATACTAAATACTTTCTTAATGTATATCTCATAATATTGACATAAATTTGCTTGCTGAAACTTGACTAAAACATTTTGTATTTGATGGTGAACTGTTCCCTGAATCTTACGCTATTCTTAGAAAAGACAGATATACACATCAAGATAAACGTTTGGGCGGTGGTGTGTTAATTGCAGTGAAAAATCACTTTCAGTGTAAGCGTTTGACTCGGAGAGAATTTAATTCAAATTCCATTTACGAAGATATTTTTAAAATTTTAAAATTACCTTTGGATGATGTTCATTTATTTTATGCTGTGATTATTGTAAATAAAATTGTATATGAAAATTTGTATGTTAACTTTGAAGATAATTACCGGGTCTGTATGTTTCTAAGATTTCTAACGATAACAAAACTCCGCTATTTGAAATTCTTTTGAATACGACTGGTTTTCAGCATCACAATACGCAATAATTATGATAGAATTCTGATTTAGTTTTAAGTAATACTGAAACAACGCAACGGTTGAAAGATATTGTATGAGAAGTTTAAGGAATTAAGACTAAACATTAAACACAATATTAAGATTGCTTTCGAAAAATATGTAGAAGAAATGGAACTGAATTTGAAAATGGATTCCTGCTCATTTTGTTTTAATTTATTAAATCCTTGGAAAAAGAGTCTTATGCCAGTTATGAAATGAAATTTCAAGAACTACAATTAGAAACTAATGTTGATCAGGTTAATGCATTTGCAGAATATTTCAAGTCTATTCACAGACATTCGAGAAATGATTATAATGTAGGTACAAGTCAAGTTTCTTACCATGAAAATTTTAACTTCCGAACTGTTTCTGAACAAGATGTCTTAGGTCTGATTTCATAATCGAACTAAAGGGGATTTAAAAAAAAAGTCACATGTCCAAAAATATGGGAAAATGTAGTTATTTATGGGTGGATATCTTATAATTGTCCACTTTGACAAAGAAAGTAATGATAAAAAATTTGAAAATTATTTCAAATTTTGTTTGCCAGTATTATAAAATTGGTATTGTGCTATACCGGCTGTTTCAAATTGGGTGTGCACTGAAGGGATCTCCTAAACCGTAAGAGATACAAATTCGGTTAAATGGAAGAAAAGTTGCACGAATCAATGCCTAATTCGTATCCATCGAGAGAATGATTTTTTCCTCATTTCTTCTTGAGTTATTAATAAAAATGTGAAAAAATCGCTTTTCTTTTTCTCTCTGTATCTCTTTTATTATACATAATTTTGAAATTCTGATTTAACTTTCTACAGGCACTTTTTGACTCTGCTTCGAATAAGAGTCAAACGTTTCGTCTTTCCACGACCATCATCAGTTTCGATTTTTTAAATATAACTTATGTCTTTTTATTGCTCTATTCGAGAGCATTTTTTCTCCTGATTACAATGATATATCATGCTTAATAGTTGATATTAATTTGAAGCTTAAATAATTCAGATTTTTTATGAAAATTTTATTTAATACATAATTTGAAATTTTTAGTTCATTTTCTTAGCTATAGTGTAAATTATAATAAACTGTTTAAAGCTTTTCTGTATCGTTATTTTAAAAATGCACTGCACTTACGAAAATTAATTTTTACCGAAAAATATCTAGTGGTTCTAATAGTATAACTTGCTAGATTAGTATCTCAGCTTTAGTATAGGAATGAAAAAGCCTAGTTTTTAATTTTGACTCGCACTGTTGGGTTAAAAGAAAAAGTGAATACTGATTATACTAAAAATATTTAGATATTACTGAATATTGCCTTCTACGAATACATTGGCAGCTAAAACAAATATTTTTGTGATAAATTTGAAAGATACTTTCTATAACAGTATAAATTTTTTTAATTTCTTTAGCACTCAGTGGATCTCAACAATTGACTATCTTTATTATTTTTTAAATATGGTTAAGTTCACTCGTTTTAACCAGTTGAAGTTTGGCACGTTATATCGTGACCACTATCCATAATTTAAACAGGCTAAAGTGGGCTTTATGTTTTGGACATTGAAACAGTTACTAGCATTAAGATAAATAATAAGGAGGAATTAAGAAGGCGAATATTAGATTCTTACAAAAATGTTTCGCGCATTCATGTTCGACACGCTAGACACAAAGGATTAAGAACGAATCTGTGTCTTGAGCGCAGTGGAGGACATTTCAAGGATTTATTTTAATTTATTTATTTCACTTTATTTATTTCACAGAGTCATGTTCTTCTTCTATAATTTTTATTCAACTTATTTATTCTGTTCTTGTAATTTAATATGTTTATACTGCTGTTTATATGGTTTGTGTTAACCATCTCATATCATTTAGTCAATATTTATTGACTTTTCCTCTTCCGTCAACTGAATGTTAGTTGCTAATACTTAACAAATAAAAAAAGTGGTTAGGAATAAATTTACTTATTAAGAAAAACATGACGAAACCATATCAGTTTTTTTTGTCATATTCCAACTTTACTTGAAAAAGAGGTAATAAGTATTATACTCACTGATAAGAAAATGAACCAAAAATCTGAAATTATGTATTAAATAAAATTTTCACATAAAATCTGAATTATTTAAGCTTCAAATTAATATCAACTATTATGTGTGCATTGTAATCAGGAGAAAAAATTCTATCGAATAGAACAATAAAAAGACATAAGTTGTATTTAAAAAATAGAAACTGATGATGGTCGTGGAAAGACGAAACGTTTGTCTTCAATTCTAGTACTCTTATTCGAAGCAGAGTCAAAAAGTGCCTGTAGAAAGTTAAATCAGAATTTCAAAATTATGTATAATAAAAGAGATACAGAGAGAAAAAGAAAATCGATTTTTTCACATTTTTATTAATAACTCAAGAAGAAATGAGAAAAAAATCATTCTCTCGATGGATATGAATTAGGCATTGATTCGTGCAACTTTTCTTCCATTTAACCGAATTTGTATCTCTTACGGTTTAGGAGATCCGTTCAGTGCACACCCAATTTGAAACAGCCGGTATATAGGCAAATAGGACTAGCTAAAAACAAAGAGCTATTTTTAGTGACTGTTATAAATTGGGACAGTTAACGAAATGACGTTTTTCACACTAAAATCCTGAAAAGAAATATAGGTTGGAGAATATGCGCGTATGTTATTACAACAAATAGAAATGAACTATTATTATCCTTTTAAATATTCTTGAGGCCTCCAAATCATTCAACAAAACTGGCAATGACAGGAAATTGGTCAGTTATATGAAGCAAACTCTTATACATCAGATTGTGACTTTTATTTTAAAGTCTCCTTTAGTCGATTATGAAATCGGCCCTTAGAATATATTAAAAAGTTGAAACCAAAAAAATCCGTGGGACCTGGGAACAATCCTATCTGTACCGGGTGTACGCGGAGTGCAGTTAGCTAAATGAAATATTTTTTCTATTTGACTTTTATTTAAAGCTTTCTAAACTGATTTAAAATTTGAAACGTATTACATATTAAAATCAGTACCCGCCTCTGGTTAAGACCGGAAAATTTTGTTGTCAAAGAAACGAAAAACTCACATAAAAAGTCAATTGTTGTAATGTCACATTTACTAAATATCAACAGAGATTGCGTTTATAACTTGTCGGAAACAAATAATTGTTTGTTATTATAGGTTTCCATAATCTTTATTCACAGCGAAGGAAAACCGTAATTGCACATAACTATTGCACTTTTAAAATTTGTCAAATTGTCAAATGCGATACATTTTGCGGAAGTGCGTGTCTTCGGGTAATAGTAATAGCAGCAGTTACAACATTCAAAATGTTTTCTTGAACATTCAGTACGAGATCTGTCACGTCTTGGGTTTGAAGTTGAAATGAAATATTCGAGCATATAATACACAGTAATACTCTTATATTAGTACATCTCAGCATGTTTTTTTTTGTCGCTATATTTTACAGCTAATAATTTGCAATCAAATGTAGTATACTCTGATTTTGCAAGAGCCTTTGATGTAGATCACGATATATTGTAAACAAAATTAAACGTTTCTGGCTTCTCTGAAAATGCTTTAACATTTCTTGTATCCTACCTTATTAATAGGGTACAGTGTGCAGTTTTTAGGGGAGCAGTTTCTGAATCATTCATAGTATTATCTGGTGTGCCGCAAGGCTTTAATCTGGAACCATTGCTAATCTTATTAATGATAAATGATCTACCTTTAGTACCCAAAGTTTGTGAAGCTGAAGACTGCGTCGTACTTCAACACAATTTATACAGGATGTATAAGTGGTCAACAAATAACAGGTTTTAATACAAAGAAATGTGTTCTAGTAACATACACAAGAAAAGTAGAGCCGATTCTTTTCTTATACATGGTGGGGAATCAGATTCTTAAAAAAACTGATGAAATTAAAGACCTAGGCATTATATATGATTTTAAACTTACATTTACCAAACAAATCAAAAATTGTGTTAGTAAATCTTATCAGATGTTAGGATTCCTAATCAGGAATGCTCATTCTTTTAAAAATATTGATCTGTTTGTATAATACCTTTATAAGATGACACCCTGGATATGGCTCTATAATTTGGTCCCTTTTTTATACTTCACATAGCAATGATATTGAAAAAATGCAAAAAAAGTTTTTACGATTTGTGTATGTTAAAAACCTAATGCACAGACGTCAATTACTTTCTAACATATTTATACATATACAAACTTTTAAACAACTCTCTAGATTGTACTGCAATATTAAGTTAAGATGGACATTTTTTAGTCGAATTAATGATTAATGACTAAATCAGTCATTAGTCGTGAGATACGTGGTGACTAATGACTAAATTAGTCTTGACCGGTGACTAATGACTAATTGAATTGAAATTCACACCACGTCATATGAGATTTAAGCCACTAAGTACCTATTTAAAACCTGTTATTTAATATTAGGTACTCAATGGCATAGCTAGAGGGATTCCAGGTATTGTAATGCAATCAGTGTACAGTGCTCCGAAGACAAGAAATTTTTTTGAATCAGCAAATATATTTTCTCATAATTTCTTTTTTTTAACATATACATATCTTATTTAAGAAATTGTAACTTGTTAAATGAATTAAATATGACATCTAACTAATCTGTGCAGTTTAAAGCTGCTTGACGTATTTCGGACGTTTCCTTCAATTTTCGTCACAGGATTAATGCTTGAAGAATACATGAATGGTTTCTTAACTACAGAAGATCCGAGTGTTTACACGGTTCTGAACGAGCTACATTGATTATATAAAGTTGCATTCTTTACAAATAATAGTTCATAAAAGTTAAAGTTAAAATTTAATGATTCAGTGGTCAGTTTAGTGACATTTCACTTCATTTTAAAATTACTTATTAGTCGTCAATTTAGTCATTCATTATTATTCATGATTGAATTTAGTCGACTAATAATTAACTTTTTATTCAAGGACTAATACTAAAATATAATTGACGATTAACAACTAAATTAGTCATGATTAACTTAGTCATGACTAATTTAGTAATTTAGTTTTAGTCACGATTAAAAATTTAATCGAATAATGCCCAACACCGAGCAAGTTACATTTTCATGTGCCTATGCATGATGCAAGACACTGACTTTTCATTTCATTTAGTACTCAAAAAAATTTTTAATAAATTAAATTCTCTTGATGTATTTTTTGATATCAGGAAATTCAGAAAATGTGTTTTAGAAAATCAGTTTGCCTACACATACTTATGCTTAATATTTATTCTGTTTGGAACTAACTGTTAATTTTATTGATTATTGGTTGCTTATTTATATAAGTACTCATGACGTGCATTGACGCATATTTTTTTATATGTATATTCATTTTTGTAACTTGTAATTAGCTATTTAGCTGTTGGTTGCAATGAAGAAATAAAATTAAAAAAAATAAATTTTAATTACAGATATGCTCGTTATAAATCAAGCAAAACTTTTTCCTTCAGCACTTTTTTTGTGAAATAAGAAGTAAATTTGTACTCAACCAAAGGACATTATGTATACAAAGCTGACCCATGCGATTCAGCTGTATTTTCAGATATAATTAGGCAGTGTCACTAAACGAGTAAATACATACTGGATTGTAATTAATTGCTCCCATAATTTCATTAACGCGAGCAACATAAAATATCGCACGTCCTAGTTTATCACTCGGAATGTGAAATTTACGAGCAAGAGTAGTAGGGATTTACAAATTTAAATTTAACATTAAAATGGACCTTAAAAATTGTAATCGTGGAGTAAGTTAAGGTACGAAAATGGGATAAGTTTTGTAAGTCTCGTGAGGGTCCGCTTCAATTCGAGGCTGAGACCCAGAGACGTAACCCAATACCAAGTTAAATTTGATGCGATAAATATCTCTTGTTGTACTCTGGAGATAGTTCACTGGAACGTAGGTTTCGTCTGGTTTGTCGTCGACTGTTCTAGCACGGGAATTTATTTAATAATGAAATGCGTGTTTTCTCAATGTTATCATCTACTTAAAATAAGACGAAAGTTTAAAGTAAAGCACGCTCCAACTCTGCCAGAGATTAAATGTGTATTTAATATAATGGGTTGTTAACGGTTACGTTAATCTCATGTCACGAGTGAATGATTACAATCACTTGGTTATACCTGGGCCTATTCTGTGTGACATAATACAAATAGCGAAGCTTTGACGGAAATCCTTTTATGTGGCGCTGAAATAGGCAGGATAAGCAGCTTAGAATCGAGTGAAAATCTGCTCACGTTAGAGGGGCGATGAATATGTTCCAGATGACACTGCACCGATTCAATTTAAATATTTCCTGCTTTGTACGTGTTCAGAGTTTAACATTTGTAATTAATGACAGTTTACATGTGATAGGAATTATTCGAAGACGTTATAAATCGTTTGAATTATTCTTATTGAGTTGGAAAAATTTGAAACGAGAACTGAATGAATAATTTCCCTAATCTTAAAAAAAAATCGATAGAATTTAATAGACCATACTCTGCAAATAAATTCAAGGAATTTGCTTTCGTATTGCACTTGTTCTACTCTCGCTCTCTCATTTATTTTGATTTTGTAATTTTCAAGCACGAAATAATCATTTCCTTATGAAAATTAATAGATAAACATTTCCAGGATTTACATGATTAGCAGAACGCTATAAGTATAATAAATGGAGTTGCATTTACAACAAAAAGACTTTTGTTACTATTGAAACTCCAATTTTTTAAAAGGAAAGCAACAAATAAAACTATTCTCCTAATCAGAAGCAAGAGAATAAGATGAACAAAATAGAATATGTAATATTTTAATATACAGAGCGACTGCTAATTAAGTGGACAATGTGAAATTAATATCAAATCCAAAATTATAATAAACGTAAAAAAATATGTACAAGGTGACTATGCGAAATTTTCCACCCCCTTTAATATTTTTGATTTTAGGAAAAAATGCTTTATACAAAACGTAAAGGAACTAATTCAAAGTTTCTGTGTGTGGCCACAGAAAAACAATTAATGGTCGGATAAAAGTGATATAAACTACACTTAAGTTTTTTTTTAATAGAACAACCTGTATTTTATTCCGTTTTTCGATTCGAAATAAAATTCTAATGGGACTGTATGAATAATAAAACTAATAATGTAGAATGTGTCTATAAAATAATTCCTGCTTAATTTTTTTATTTTTTATTTTAGAAAGAAAAAAGGATAAAGAAAGTTGTAGAATTTATTTCAGTACTGCTACAGATACTCAACAACAAACAATTGAGCGTCAAATACCCAAAAAAATAAACGAAGTTTTGCTTCTAAATAAAATGACTTTAAATAAAATTTGACCATTAACGTATTTCGATTTACATGGTTTCTAAAAATTAACTTTTTAACTAGAAACGAAAAATATTTCGGAAAAATTGAATTTTAAAAAATGACTAAAAATTTAACGTAAAACATATTCAAAGCATCTTTAATTTTTTTTTACGCAAAGTGTAAATCTTTTTAACGTGTTTTGCTTCACATCTCTTAGTATAAAAGAATCATTATTCAATGTTTCTGTTTCTAAAATTCTAAAATAAAATAAATTAAGAAGGATTTTTTTTATAGACACCTTCTACATTATTGGTTTTATTATATACGTAATCCCATTAGAATTTTATTTCGAATCGAAAAGCGTAATAAAATACGAGGTGTTCCATTTAAAAAAAATTAAGTTTGGTTTATATCTCGTTTATCCGACCATCAATTGTTTTTCTGTGAGCACACGGAGAAACTTTGAATTGGTCCCTATAAGTTTTGTATTAAACATTTTTTCCTAAAATCAAAAATAAAGGAGTTAAAGGGGGTAGGAATTCTCGCGTAGTCACCCTGTACAAGTATACATATATTTTAATTTTCAAAAAATAGTTGATCAAAAATACACCCAATCACCGTACTTAGCTGAATAAGAAAGAGCTGTAGTGAGCGAAGTAAATACAAGTATAAAAGTACTTTATTATTTTTTGGCAGAGGTGCGTTCGATTTAAACGTTTGATCTTCCGGACAACCTGCCTATGATATTGACTATTTAAGTAAAGATGCCTGCATATTTAAAAAAATTAGGCAAATTTATTCATTCTGTGTTATGTATAACCAATACCGGACTTCACATAAGCCTGTTTTCTCGTTTAAAAATATCATATTTCTAGATGTGCTCATCGAGTCTCGAAATATTCGCCAGTAAGCATCTAGCCATAGAGATATGAAGACGTTATAAACAAAGAACGGACCGGAAGAAGTTTTAGAGTTTATTATTGCAACGAAACGATGCGGTTATAAATAGAATGCGTACACAACTCAACATATTTGCCGGCGCAGCAGGACTAGCGACAGTGAACAATCGGCAAGGCAAAGAAATAGTGCATTCGTGAGAACGGCATGATTCACAATAATGTCGCGGTTGGCTGGATGCTTGGAAACAATGCGCCCTGACAGACGTATGGTGCAGAAGTGATTCGTGCTTCCGCTTAATTCAAATCATCAATTGTTGTTTCTATATTCAAAAGAGAGCTGTTATTATCTTCTGGAATTATATCTATGTTTTTACTCTGACGATATTAGACTACTTGATTAAAAATCACGTATAAGTGGGCCTAACATTTAATGTTTCAACTTTAACCCCCGCGTCGCTGTCTCAATTTAGTTTCAGCTGGCAAAACTTTCAAAGTCCGCTGGTCATTAAGAATGAATTCTTGTGCTCTACTGCAATATTAAAAAATTACTTGCAATAAGTCGCATTCAGAGTAACACACTGTTTTAGGGCGAGTTATAAGTTTGTAAGTTATTGCAGCGATATTAAACTTTAAGGTTCTTGAGGTGTCTTCACTGTCGTAAATCGATAAGTAGACATCCTGAATTAAAAATGTAACGAATTTGGTGACACAAGTAGCTGTTTTCTTCATTCTGGAATTACTTGGTGATATACAGTGATAAAGCAATCGTTCCGGCCTGTTTTTGATTCCGCAATACGCAGTCCATTAATATTTTAGTATACGGCACGTGGCGTTATCTCAAGGTCTCAAATCGGGTATTCTTTCACCTCATGAAACAGGCCTGTATGAAGTGGGCGTTGAACTAACACATTCTTTTTTTTTTTTCTGGCTTACTTCCTTATGCAACGCGATGAAAGGAAACGTATGAGTGTTACCGATTGTACATGAAAGGCATAGATAAATTCGTAGAGCACTCCTTTCTATTCCTTTTTATTGTAACAGAAGAAATAATTTTGCAAGATCGTCCCTGGTTCAGTTATACATAGCAAGCAAACCTTGTTAATATGGGAAAACCCACGAGGGAAGCTCAAACCTTGGCCTACATTCATACATCAGCCTACTTAGCGGCAATGGAGAAAACTGAATCATCGGATTCTTCAAGAACAGATGCATTCTGCACAGCCTACGCACGTGGAATAGTAGGTCAAGTCAGTCACATAAATAGATACTTTTTCTGATCATAAATCAGTTCAGCGATATCCTTATGCGTGCTTGAACACATGTCGCTTACGTAAAGTGTTCCCTAAATTTTGCATATAAGTGTATTTTATATTTCTAATAAATGTACCTAACTACGCCCAGCAAACCCTAAAGTATACGTTACTTTTTGGTACAAACTAGATTGCCAATAGGGTAACGCTACATTATTTTTTATTCACAGCGAATATGTTTCTTCAGTAAAATTAAAATTTTGTGGTGTGAGAAGCTGAAGTGATCAGTTAAAATAAGAGCTTCAAAACTCTCTCTTTCTCTCTCCCCCTCTCGCTCCCCCCTTTTCCCACTTTACCTCTCTTTCTTCGGAAATATCATTGATTCTGTCTAAGCTAGTCTTACTCAAGAGAATTTCAAAATACTTATTATATCAAAAAAATTAATAAACAAAAGATTATTAAAATGTTTTGGAGACTGTGGAAATTGGATTTAACCTCCTAACCACAAAAAGTTTGTTTAAAAACTAGGAACGTATTTCGGCAGCTATGCTGCCATCTTCTGCCTTTTTCTTGATCACAAGAGAAGTCATGCCTATCGCTACCTTATATACTAATTCGTTCCGTTTCAATGAAACGTGCTCTCTAAAGCGAGCGTCTCACCGGATTGCGTCAACCAAGTCAAGTAACACGGAACCTGCCAAAGGCCCATGATCGGTGTTCATTAAATCTCTCTTATTCTTGCATATAAAAATGGTTTCAAACCCGTCTAATTCCCTGTTGCTTGACGTTGCTTTTACTAACCTAAGATTATTTAAATCTATTTTTTGACTGGTGTCAAAAATATGTTGGGCAACACATTTTTCAATTCTATTGTACTTTAAATAAGCTAAGTGTTCTTTAAAACGTGTCAGTATATTTCTTTTTGTTTGCCCAATATATCTTTTAGTACACGCTCGACAAGATATTTGATAGATTCCTGATATCTGATTTGGTTCAGTTTTGTTTTTAGGATTTGCCAGTTATCGTTTTAAAGTATTATTAATTAGTACGTGCGATTGTGTACCCCTGCGTTTTAAAAATGCTATTTAAACCTTTGGAACAATATTTGTCAAACGGAATTTTAATGTATTTGGATATGTTTGTTTCTACCGGAAACAAGGTGGTAAGCTTTTTGATGTTGGCTTTGTTTACAATTTTCCTTAAAATATTTACTACGACATCTATTGAGTAACCATTGTAGACTGCTATATCTTTAATAAATCTGAGTTCTTTGCTGTATCTTTCTTTTGAGAGTTGGAAGTTGACTAATGTATTAAGTAGAAAAGAAATTGCAGAACACTTGCAATAAGACATGTTGTGAGTCATTAACAATAAATCTGTTGTTGCTTGTCTTTTTCATATATACTGGGTGTCTCATAACATACGAAGGAGGTTAAAAGAGTAGCTAGGGAAGATCAAACTAAAGAGTTTCTCTTAATAAATTTTTGTTAAAAATGCAATAAATAAGAAGTTACAAGAGTTTGAAGCGAAATTAATGAACAAGCAAAAGTTACTCCCTGTAGTAATATTTTACGTTTTAAAATCAAATTTGAGGCATTTATGAGTTAACTGAACACTGCTTTACAATAGACAACTATTTTAAAAAATGTAGTCACGTTAATGTTACGGCTATCTCATTTTTTCTTCTAATGCCCAAAAACGGGTTTTCATGTCGTTGTGCACCGCCTACTAATTGAAAACAAAACTGGGAAACAGATTAACATGGACATTTTATGAATGGTGGTTTTGATAAATTTAGAGTTTATTTAATAATAAAGTTTCATTTAGTGAAATAATTTTTATTAATTAAGAAGCTGAAGAAGGTGTAAATTAAAGAAGAAATTAAGAAAGTTAAACTGCTGTAACTTTCTTATTATTGGGTTTTGGTCAAAAGCGAATTAAAAAAAGAGCTTTATTTTGATGTCCCACAGCTGCACTTTCAATCTCCTCCGTAGGTTGTGAGACACCCAGTATATCAAATTCTAATTTGTTTTCACTATTTCTAATAACCAAAGATTGTTCCAATAATAAAGTCAAATGATTTAACCGTTCTTGGAAAAGATCAAACTATGTTAACGACATCGACCTTTAAAATTAGCAAACGTTTTGAAAATACAGGTGCTTATAAATACTTTTTCTAAAATTTCAGCATCCTATCTTTTAAAATAACCGTCAGGGAAAAATTTAAATTTGGATCGTGTCTCGAATAAAATACAAAATATGTAAAAAGTACTGGAAATAAGTCAGTATGTTGTTATATCATTTTCATTCGCTCTTAAAAGTACTATTGAAATATGAGAAAATATGTATAACTTTCTATTGAAAATTTTTGGATTTGGCCTGTATCATAAACAAACAACCTGTATAATTAAACACAATTTTGAGTTATGCAAAAATGTCAGATAAACAACTCATACAATACCAATTTACAAACAGTTTCATTTATTTGACATTAATTTAACTAAATAAATAGGCTAAATGAAGCTTTGTGAATACGAAAACCGGCTAAATCGCCCATTTAGCTTCCGTTAAGGTTTTACTTCATTTATTAACAAACAGAACCTAAATGGACCATTTATAAATCATTAGCAACTTCTAAACGGAGCATTTAACGTAAATAATGATTCGTGAATACGACTGTAAGTCTTTTACGAAAAGTAAATAAATTGCATGTCGGTTCAATTTCCACAACCAGATCAGGGAAAGTAACCATTTCCCTTTTCGCGAAAATCGAACTTTGGAAAAGCTAATTGACAAAATTAAACAGAAATAAAACTGATTTCAGGGGAAACTAACTCGGCGACGAGAATAAACACGAGTTTTTCAGTAAGTTAAAATTGACGAGGCAACTCCCGTTTTCTTCTGCGGTAAGCCTTTTTAATAACTACAAACCACGTGACAACACTTCATCGCTGGAGTTAGGATTTTGAAACAAACTGGAGCGTGCTTTCAACACACTTTTCTCCCTAGAGGGAGCTGCCATTTAAATCTGCGATTTGCATTATTTTGATCTGGAGAACACGGTTTTATCGTAGAAAATTTTGTACTACTTTTACTGACATGACAAGTTTGATTTCGTAGACGAAAAGTGCAAGTTGAAACTGATAAGCCTTTATCCTAACCTCGGCAGAAATTTAACACTTATAACATCGTCTGAAGTGTAGACAATTAACAACGAAAATATATGAATCTGATACTTTGCTTATTCAAATTGGCGATGTCATCTCAATTCTAAATGGAAAAATTTTACCTCAAACCGGAATAATTCTGTTTTTCTATAGATAGAGCTCCAAATTCTTACAGAATCAGTCGGCCAATAGGAAATCTTCAACTGGTGTACATTTGATTGACAAGATGGTTATTAACCCTAGAACGTATACTGGGGTTACGGGTGACGCCAACATATTTAAACTTTCCCGCTTATCCTTTTATTTCACGATTGGTGGCGCTGATATCTAGGTAAGGTTAGTCAACTGTCGGTAGAATAAACACGTGCGTTAAGACTTACGTTGCCGATTGCCATTTTCGCAATAGAAATGATTTGGGGTTGTGAATGACCCCAGGATACGTTTGCGTATTGTGATATAATACTGTTTGTAATTTCAAGTGATAGAATATTTGTAAAACATGTCCAAAAAAACAGTTAGTGTCCTAGATCCGGACTTTGAGAAGACTATGTTACAATGGTATAATGAAGAAGAGATTGGTGCTGATGACAGTAATGCAGAAAGTGACTGTGAGAACGAGGTGGAAGAGTTTCCGGAGCACAACGATGAAACTTCTGAAGATGAAGAATTTGAAGAACGTCCACTTCAACGTGGAGAAGTTTTGATTAGCAAAAATGGTTTTGTGTGGAGTTTGCGAGAACCTGCAAAAACGAGAACTCCTTCAAGAAACATTGTAGTAAAGATACCTGGAATTACGAGTAAACGTGTAATTGCCACAGAAAAAGATGCTTGGCAAATTTTATTTACTTCTACAATTTTGAATGAAATTATAATTCATACAAATGAAGAAATAGAAAGACAATATGTCAAATACCAGCCAGGTACGAAATACATACATCCTACAGATGAAGTGGAAATCAATACCTTATTAGGCCTTTTGTACATAGCTGGTGCTCGAAAAGGTTGCACATTTATCTCTAGAACAAATGTTTTCTCCACTCCACAGGACCTCGAATAAATAGATGCATTATGCCTGAAGTATGTTTCAAATTCCTATTGAATTGTCTAAGATTCGACGATAAAGAAAACAGAAATCGCGAAAACAAATTTTCCCCGATAAGGCAAATATGGGAGGAATTTTCAAGAAATTGTACAAAAACTACTCTCCCCACTGCTACGTAACTATAGACGAGCAGCTACTTTGTTTTAGGGGCAAGTGCCCGTTTCGTGTTTACATAGGATCTAAACCTGACAAATACGGAATTAAAATTGTATGTATGTGTGATTCGCGTACATATTATATGATAAGTGCTATTCCATACATTGGAAAAAACACCAATACAACGAACGATTCTATTCCAACATACTTAGTGAAAGAATTACCCACGTCTATTCATGGATCAAATAGAAATATTACAATTGATAACTGGTTTACGTCTGTTCCATTAGCCCAAGAAATGCATAGAGAAAAAGGTCTGACAATCGTTGGAACAATAAGACTTAATAAAAGAGAATTACCACCTTATTTTTTACCAACTAAAAATAAACCAATACTAACTTCCGAATTTGCTTTCTCAGAAAACTTGACGTTGGTTTCGTTTACACCAAAGAAAAATAAGTCTGTCATACTCCTTTCGACCATGCACGCTGACAAGAATGTTGACGAGATTTCGAAGAAACAAGAAATTATTGAATTTTATAACTCCACTAAAGGTGGAGTGGATACATTCAATCAGATGGCTCACAACTACACCGTATCCAGTAAAACATGAAGATGGCCACTTAGATACTTCTATGGGATGCTTGATCAAGCAAATGCCTTTGTTTTATATAATTTGTCGGGTAACACTAGCAAAGTTACCCGAAATCAATTTTTGCAATCACTTGGACTACAACTGGCTAAAACTTGGATGGAAACTAGGCTCTCCAAAAAGATATCGGGTAAACTGCAGAGTGAAATACGAGAAGTACTGGAACTAACACATATTCTGGAAGAGAAACAGCCTGGTTCAGCGCCAAAAAACCCAGATCGTCAAGATGTTATATATGTCTTCGTTCACGTGATCGAAAATGCAGAGTAGTATGTTATATATGTTCCAAAAATGTATGTAACGATCACCGATCTGACATTTGTGTAAACTGCAAGAGAAATACTTAAAGTTGCTACCTACATTAATAAATAAAAGTTTTCCAAAATTTTTCTTTTTGCTTTTCCGAACTTGAATTTGGGGTAACTGATGACCCCAAGTATACGTTTTCAGGTGTGTTATTTTGGTAAACACTCTAGGGTTAACAACCGTCCTTGTTTATAAGTTGTACTTGTAGGTTACCGTCTTCAGGGTATTGCTTTGAGAAAGGTAGTTGCTTTCCAAATTTTCCATAAGGATAGTTTGGACTTTTATGTGAACGTCTCTCATTTTTATTGCCTTTGTGGGGTTTGAACCTGGGTTCTTCTGAATTTGTCAGACTAGGCACTTAACTCATCCAATCACTGCTGAGGCGGACATAGTATAATAAATTAGTTGCAATTTGCGTTCAATTTTTTTAAATTTATTCTGCTGCGCCTCCCTTTGAAGACATATGCGCCCCTCCAGGGGAAATAATGGATTGATTATATGGAGTAGGAATTGGCCTAGTTTGTGTGTTAGAAACTCTCTTGAACTGACGATCGGCCTTAGCGGGATTCCTAGCGGGATTCCATTATTCTGAATTTTTGGTAATCCATACAGATATGGAGGTTTGCTTTAGTGTGGTGTGTGTTTTATTCTTTGTTGGTATGTGAACTGTACTTGATGTCTATGAAGAGTTTTGTATATCTTTCGTTCTACTGAAGGAGTGGAATCTCTCTGCAGCTCTTTGTATTGTCCTGCATTTACGATTTCTTTTATTTTCTCCTCATATATTATTTTGTTCATTACTACTGTGGCACTCCCTTTGCCTGCTGGCAGTATTTTGATGGTATTATCCGATTTGTGTCCTTTCATGGCTTTCCTCTCAGTTTTTGTGGTGTTCGGAAGCATTTTCTTGTTTCAGACTTTTTCCAATTTGGCTCTCATTCTCCACCTACCTCCCATCCACCCACCTTCTACCTCGATTTTATTCTCCATTATCTGTGCCGCTTCTTCCACTGCCGCAACCTGATCTATTACTCGATTTTATTTTCCATTATCTGTGCCGTTTTTTCCACTGCCACAACCAGATCTATTACCGGTATCTTCTTTGAAGGTAATGAGAAATTCATTCCTTTATTCAGAACTGCTTCATCATGCTGTTTCTGGGATTGGTTGATCACTGTTCTATTAGGATCCGTAATCTACCCTTTCTTATTGTTGTCTTTTATTCTTATGAGGTAGTCGACTTATGTTTTTCTTTGGTGTTTGTAGCTTCGCAATATCGATGATTGGATTTTAACGTAATCTTCTTCGTTCATTGTGTTCTGTGTTTTCGCACTGTTTTGTTAGTTTTAAAAGGTGGTATTGACGTTTGTGGATTCTCACCCTCATCTTTTCTGAAAAAGTTCCGGTACTTGAGTTTGATAAATGTAATATCGCACTTAATTAAAATTAAATATTGAAAAGATACCACTCACCAAATCCGTTGTCTTTATAGCAATTGAGAGTTTTATACTTTATAAGGGTGTGGTTTACATGCAAGTGTGTCATTTTTATTGAATATGATAGTGGAAAAATATATTTTTAAATCGAATTAGGTCTTTGTTTATGAGGAAGGTTCTAATCGCCTTAAATATTACAGGCCATATTAAACGTATCCGCGTGCTCCTTTGATAAAAACAATAGCTTAAATTTTGGGGCCCGCTTTGCGGAATGTGGAATGAGCAGTTGCTCCAGTGAATTTCGTGGGTCGGTAGGTGGCATCGCAGGCACAGATGGGGCCGATTCATAACTCATAGCGCTATCCTAACGCGACAGATAAGCCTTTCTCCGGCGGTTCATTAAAATTCAGGCGAACGTGATTTAATGCGCTTCAGGGGGGTATTTTTATATTATCTGAAATATTGTCTCGACGCTAGCTGGATCACGTCAATGTACTTTGAGATTATTATTTAATAAGCAGTGGACTCGTTGCAATGTTGAATGTTGTATGGAAGAAGATGATCCTTTGAGCTTTGAAGTTTAATGCAAGATGTTCTCAACTCAGATGTGTTTTTTGTTTCAGACGAAAGCTCGAATTCTTGTATCCAGTTTCGAATTCAATTTTTTTTTGTACACAAAAGATAGGTGCCTTGATTCAATCGATCAAGAACCTTTCATTTGGCGTTTAATCCTTTTTTTAATTAAATAGAGGGTTTGCGTTACTTGAAATTGAACCCACGTAAAATTAATAAATTTTAATTAATTAACATTTTTGTTAAGCGTTTGCAGTAAAATTAATGTTAAAGCTAGTCTCAGAAAAAGTTTTGGTAAGGGAAATAATTTTCTTATTTTGAGAGATAGAGCAAGATATCTTTAAACAAAGCAGCGGTATACCACAAGTAAACCAAGTGTGGTTTTCTTCTCGGGCGTCTAAAATACTAGCTATATCCTAAAATTCAAACGTTATTTTTACTTAATTTGAAAACTACACAAATTAAAATTATATTCCATTCTACAGTGTGTTTAGTTCCTTGTGTACAAAACACAAAGTGCTTGTTTCTAACGAAACGCCCAATACACAGGGTGATTCATAATGAGTGTCCGACCCGTTAGGGGCGTATTTACTAAGGTCATGCAAGTCCCAAATTGCAAGAAAAAATTTATCGGAGACATTTTGAAAATCAACGTCTTTTGTGTCCCAAATGCAAACCATTTGAATAGCTTGAATAGTTCGAATGACTATTGGAATGCCAAGTGTATGTATTTATGTATTTATGTTTTAGAAACTCTGTCACTGTGTCAACAAAAAGTAAATGTTATGTGATGTAACTTACGGTTTTTGTGACAGATATTCAATGTGACCTTGTTATGCACTTGTTCATATGATCGATGAATAGGCCACCATACACAACGCGTCTTAGGTTTACCTTATTTGGCTGAATTTAACTTATTATTTAGTTTATTAAAACTACGTTATACTTCTGGATACACGTTCTGACTCGCGTACTTGAAGGGCAAGATTTTTCTTCTTTAGACGACCAAGTCTGCGTGCTATGTATTCTACCAAGGTTGGCATTAAGAGCACATCATTCAATTCTTCATAGGACAAGTAATCAGGAAATGCAAGAATTTCACTAAATTTCTATGAATTGATACGCATGATGACATGAACACGATTCCACTGAAGAAATTATTATTGTATCCCTATAATATCATAAAAAAATCAAGTTCATTGTTCGCATTATGCAATATTTCCTCAGAGAGTCGTAAACAAATCGTTTTACGGTTTCAGTTCAAGGTTAAATGTTCGTGTTTTGTGTTTTTCCTCGAAAGTCTATTGCTGATGTGGCGCATTCAATTATTCCAGTGACCACCAACAAGTTTACATGGAGAAACTACCCCTATGTCTACAGTTATTTGTTTTGTTTTTTCAAAGACTGTAGTTACCTAAAAGATTCCAGACACGCTGTATTTTAGAACTTTGCAACTCGATTATGCGCAAATCCTCGATATACATCAAAACGTGTCGAAACGGTAATGAATGTCGAAATGTAAGACCGAGGATACCGGAAACGATTTTCCTCCAGCAAAATGGCGACCAACGGAACACGGGAAAACACGCGAAGAGCGTGACTACTTAAGACCAATGAAAGCCTTGATTTCAAATTGTGTCACCTCCGGAACGCAATGTTTACCACCTTACTCAATCAAGCACATACCACATGTGGGTGCGGAAAGTAAGTAGGAATTAACCCATAACATCTTGCGTATTTTATCTTCAACAATTGCATTTCTTCTAATGCCATTTATCATCATGAGCGTACTTATAACGTTCTGCAGACACCGTTTTAGAGCTCTCTAAGAACATCTTCATCCTCTATTATATGAGATTAAAAGAAGGTTAAAATACTGAGAGCAATGGATTAAATCGCTATTAAATTAATAATAGGCGTGTTTTTCTTGCAACAAATCTCATCTCCACTCAGATAAACGTCATTTTCGTTGGCATGAACAAGATTGAAGTGTGATTTCGATCTCCCACCTTGTCATTCGGACACTGCTATTGGTTGCCAGGTTGAAATACAAATTCAAACTTACTTGTTTGCGCGAACGGAAATGACGTTTATCTGAGTTGAAGTGAGTTTTGCGGTAAAAAGAACACACCTAATGGCACTGATCTAACTTCCTGTCAAATTTTTGTACGTACGAATTGTTTTCCTTTTAGACCTCAACGAAAGTGTCAAAAAAATAAGTATAAAAGCTTTCAATTTGCTTTCACTGTTATTTCTAAGAAAACTGTAGACACACAGATTATATTTTAACACATTATAAATGAAAAGAAGGTAAGGCAGGTGCTTCTATAAAATTTTATGTTAACTTGAAATTGTGACAAATCCCCAGAGTTACATTTATTACGTAACCAAAAAGATTTCATTAGCGAAACACATATAAATTATAACAGGAATACGAGCAAATTGCTCGGGTACTTCTTTATTTACTGCGCTCGGCAGTAACGCACAAGCGGATTTTCGTTTGTAACTTTTTTACTACCCATTCTTTTAATCGCGTTTTATTCAAATTATTCCAGTTTCGTGCAGATAAGCCCTAAAAAAAGTTATAATTGTATACATAAATACTATTTTCGAACAGTGACGAGGGTCTTTTTCGCAAATGTAACAACCACAGGCCGAACTCAGATAAGGATTATTTCACAAACATCACGTTGGAGGGTCAGAAAATGTTAGAAGTGGGAATTCCGAAGTTCTTTCTTTGGGCTTTCTGTTCATTAGGATAACTGAATCAGTTTTCAATAATCTACTCTTTGTGACTAAAGCGAAGTTTAAGTATTTCAGTAAATAACCCTGGCTTTTTGAATGGCCTATTATACATAGAACAAAGGAGTTGTAGGTTTACTAAAAAACAGCATTACAAATTTGTAATTTATAAATAACGCATATGCCACTATTACCTTCTAGTAAATATAATAGAATTTTGAACACCCCTCGTATATGAGCGAAAAATTTATCGGAGACATTTTGAAAATCAACGTCTTTTGTGTCCCAAATGTAATTGTAATTTATAAATAACGCATATGCCACTATTACCTTCTAGTAAATATAATAGAATTTTGAACACCCCTCGTATATGAGCGAAAATATAACAGGCAAACATTTGATTATTTTTCTGTTATCTTTTTAAAGTCTAGGTATTCAACTTCATTAGGTTACCAATAAAGGAAAGATTAGTCGTGCTTGATGAACTAAGGTTAGGCGATAAAACCCCAGTTCACTCGCAGGCAAAGTCAAGCGACGGGGAAAACGAAAAAAGAAACTTAATTGAAATGTCTGAAGTGTTACTTTATCGGGTGTCACAGACGCAGCTACCTCTACGCAACGCAATCAATCAACACGTCACACACATTACGAGCGAGAGAGGAAACAGGGGAGGAAGATAAATGAAAAGTAAAAACCAGTTTATCTGGGAACAGGGTGACGAATCTGTGAAATTTACGAAAGCCTTCTTCCACCTATTCGTCCATTTGCTTGAATTTATTAAATTTTCATTTTCGTGTTTTTTATTTTCTGTGGGAGTACATTTTGTGAGAGTATAAATAATATTATACTTTCAGAGACAATAGCAATCTAAATATATTACTCTCTCTTTCTAAACACTTTAGATTCATATACGAATTTGCTGTGATAGCATAGTTTCTTCGCCATTTTTGAATTGTCATTTGAAACGTTTCTGGTCCTTGATTTTGGAATTCCTGCGCCCTTATCAACTTATCAATCTCCTCTCTAGGTTCATTGTAGTGCTCTGATATGGTTGCCATCTTTCGATTTGGTTTTGAAATTTAATTTTCTGCCATCAATTCTTCCATCAATTTACCAATCCTTTCGATGCTTCTTTATTTTTGTCTTCGTCACATCCCTAATCCTGTAATGCAGATAATACCGTGCCTTCAATTGAATTCCTCATTAAGGTGGGCTATGTTTTCAATATTTCTTCCTCCTAATATTTGCAGCACTGATAGCTGATCAATTATTAAGGTCCAGTTTTACAATTGCAGCTCAACTTTGAGCTGAGGTTTAAACCCTTAGCAACGATTATTTCAACAATTGTTGTGAAGGATTTAAGCTTCGGCTCAAAGTTAAACCGTGATTGTAAAACTGGGCCTTAATTACACAAATGTCAAATTGACACTTTGTATTTTCAATTAATTCAAAATGTTAGAATTACAGCAGAAATTATTTATTGTTGAAAGTTATTTTCAAACCGGTAGAATAGAAAATGGACAGTTAGTTTATTCAATTAATCAGTGTGTACAGAAGTTTCGACAGCAGTTTCCTAATTTTGCTATTACTTATGAACAGCTAATTATACATATCCACGCTTGTGTTCTTAAATTTCGTGAAACAGCATCACCTGGTCGCAAAACAGGGAGCGGAGCGGCTAAGGAAAGGACTGCAGCCTGCATTGAAGATGTTCGGGATCGAATGGAACACTCTCCCAAGAAATCTATTGCGAAACTTTCCCAAGAAGTTCAGCTATCAGTGGGAACATGTCACACTATTCTTAAAAAAATACTTAAAGCTTTATCCATATAAGATTCAAGCAGTCCACGAACTCAGGTCGGTAGATTTTCACAGAAGAACAGAATATTGTCAGTGATTTCTTGCTAACTTAAACAACGACGACATTCTTGACAAGTGTTTCTTCTCCGATGAGGTCTGGTTTCATCTCTCAGGATATTTAAATAAACATAATATGAGAATATGGTCAGCAGAAAATCCCCATGAATTTGTGGAAACTCCATTACATCTATTAAAAATTGGTGTTTGGCTAGCAGTGTCAAGAAGGCGTATCATCGGACCAATATCTTTAAAAGACTCAGTAACTGCTGAAAGATACTGAAATGAGTTATTAGAACCTTTCATTAATCAACTACATGATGATGAACTTACAGAAAGGTTTTCAGTAAGACAATGCTACTGCCCACACAGCTCATCAAACAATGACTTCCCTGCAGCAGTTTTTCGATAATCGGATTGTGAATTTTCCTGCAAGGTCTCCGGATCTCACAATTATAGATTACTTCATTTATCCGCACATGAAAAACACAGTTTTTAGAACTACGCGTCACACAATCGAAAAACTTCGTGCGGGCATTACAGATTTGTGTACTAACATAACCCCCGAACACTTAGCAAACGGGTTTGAAAACATGAAACGCAGAGTACGCTTAAAATCACAGCTTACTTTAATGAGGAATTCAATTGAAGGCACGGTATTATTGAACCTGTAACTGAAATCTATCTGTCCATCAACACTTTTAGTTTTTATTTTTATTGTGATTTAAGTTTCTCCCGTATTTTGATTGGTCTTTTGAAGTATAAGACTTGCAGGCAGGAGTTGGAACCCACCTTTCAACCTCTTCTTGTCCCCAATTCTTTTAGACAATCCGTACAAATTTAGATCTCGATTCTCTTCATGAGTAGCTTCTCCGGTTTAGCTAAAAGCCAGAAATCGATTGCCAAATTGTTTTCCACGGATTGCTCGAACGGCGTTTACTTATATTTTTGGAATTGTCGAAAACAGTCCACTCTTTATCTCTTTCTCAGCTTACTTAAAATAATTCAAATAATTCTAATAAAAACCTGAATCTTTAAGTAGCAAGATATGTATATTCAAATTTAAGAGAAATTTTTCGCACAATAAAAAATAAAAAATATGTGAATTAAATTAAATTAATTAATTAAATATTCAACCGTTACCACAAAATAGAATTTAGCATATGAAAGAGAGAAAAAACTTCTATGAAATGCGAGACTGAAATTTTAAGCAATAATGAATTTATTTTATATAAACTTTATTTAAATTAAATTAGGACAATTAACTGACACAAAATAATTTTGAATTTTGAAAACAAAAAAAAAACTCCGCTGTGGCAGAAACATATATCGAGGATTCTATATCTAATAAGCTTGATAACGCAAGGAGGATCCAAGGTACTCCAGGTACTAGTTGTTCCTTATAAGAGGAGACATCCATTGTTTCTATAGGTTTATCAAGAACTTCGACAAGCACTACGCGTTCTGAAACCGATGACAACTACAAGCTTGTTATTAATGGAAACGAAGTGAAACATGACAAAACAAAGAACGAATTGTCTATTAATATAAATGTTAATATTAGTAATAAATAAATAAAATTTAAGATTTAAAATTGTATTTTTCATTATTCCGCTAGTGGATAAAGGGGTACTTTATATGCTTCATAAGCAAAGGGAGGATCTAGAGCCGGGTACACACCTGCGAGCTGAGCGGCTCATGAGCCGCTCAGCTCGCAAGTTTGTACGCGATTATTAAAAAAAAACCTCGTCCACATCTGCGAGTTGAGCGGCTCATGATCCGCTCGGCTCGCAGGTCTGTACCCGGCTTAAGAAAGTGAACTGCTTGAAACCAGTTTGAGACAGCAGCAGTCCGACTCGATGCGGGGGTCTAAATCGAAGCGTTAAATGTTCCGCCCGCTCATACGTGATTTTTAATCAATCAGTCTAAAATCGCCACGGTAACAACGCGAATATAATTCCGGAAGCCAATAACAGCTCTTTTTTGAATTTAGAAACAACAATTTAGTTGATTTGAATTAAACAGAAACACGACACGTCTCTGCA
Source organism: Prosopocoilus inquinatus (assembly GCA_036172665.1). Classification (NCBI taxonomy): domain Eukaryota; kingdom Metazoa; phylum Arthropoda; class Insecta; order Coleoptera; family Lucanidae; genus Prosopocoilus; species Prosopocoilus inquinatus. Next base: position 54,481,536 of record CM069870.1, read on the forward strand.
GCACACTCTCTTGTGCGCATCGTGTCAGAGCATCGCAGTCAACCGCGACATTATTGTGAATCATGCCGTCCTGACGAATGCATTATTACTTTGGCTTACCGATTGTTCACTATCAGCTAGACGCGCTGCGCCGGCAAATATGAGTCGTGTACACAATCTATTTATAACATCGCACCGCTTCGTTGCAATAGTAAAGTTTTACACTTTTTCTGTCCGCCATGTGTTCATAAGTGTGGATAAAACTCCCATTATAATGTGATTGTGGATAAAAACTATTTTCTTTTATTTATATAATTAAAGACATTTTCAACAAATGAAATGAACAAATCCGTTACAAATATTTTTACAATCCAACCTGGTGATGAGCAGTAGAACGTCCTCCTTCTAACCAAGATTATTTTGCCGTCATTATCACGAATATCTAAATAGAAATCTGGTCAAGTAAGCTATGATCGAGAATTTATTTGCTGCATGCACGTCGCTACTAATTTCATAAATGAGATCATGTTAAATTTTGGGAACCTATTTTAAAGTTATGTTTACATTTAGCTTGACACTGAAATGACATATTTAACAAATTACCATATGGGGGTTATGTCTTTGCTAAAACTACGAAATTATCTAAGACGCACAGATCTTGTTTGTGAATTTTTCCACAGTCTGCTTGACCAGTTTTTTAGTTACACACTCGTCATAAATATTTTGGAGACTATTTATACTTTATTTGTGCCTATTCTGCACGTATATAAGCCTTTCTTAGGCGCCTAAAATTGTGTTTTTTATTGCCTAAACTTCCGCAGTCTAGTAATAATTAATGATAAGATGAATTACCAATTTACCTTTCCTTAAAAATGAATTAGTTTAAATCGTAAACTTTATTACTTCTTCTTTATTGTAAATACCGGATGTTTGAAAATTCCTAGCACAAAAAAAATTGGTAGTTGGTGATGGTGAGTAGAACTCAACGGCAAGAAAAAATTCTAATAAATGTCCTGTAGTTTTCGAAATAAAAATTACTAAAAATTTGGCCAAAATTGTTGCGCCACTTAGTTAAAGGTAACAAGCCGTCACAACAGTCACAACTTGGTACATTGTTGTTACCGAAATGAATGCCGCTTACACAAATAATAAGTTAACGGATATGGTGTTTTATTATGGAAAGAAGAATAAAAAATTAAAATAATATTTTTTTTTATTGATTTCTTGGATTTCTTAATGCTTCCAGATGCCACAGTGTTTTTTTTTTGTATTAGCAGTTTTCAAAGATGGTTTGTAAGTTAAATGTCAAGATGTTCCAAACGGATGTTAACAACTGTAAATAGCCATGTGTATATAAATACATTTACAGTTACTTGCCCATACACTTCCACTAGTTACTAGCAACAATAAATCCCAGTTCATGTAAAGTTTCTAATAATTAGAACACGTATTTCCTGCAAACAATCTAATTAGACCTTCCAACTAAACATTTCAGCCGAGCGTAATTAGTACAGCTGTAGAGTCTGTAATGGTACAACGTATGCCAATGGTCTTCCTCTCTTGCAGCCGGGCAGTAATGCCACATAACTGCAGTCGAAAGTTTGTTTAATACGTAAAGTTTGATGTGAAGGCCATTGCTGGCACGGTTTGCTAATTTTTGCTCCCTGCCCGTTCATCTAAACGTGTAGTTTAACGCCAATCTAGATACTTAACATGCTTTATTCTTGGGAAACTTACAAACTATGCTGTACAAAGTAAAGTTATGTATAATAAGCAAACTTCAATTAAATGCGTACTTCACTGATCTTGCAAGATTATATTTAAACTTGTTAGTTAGCTGCACGTTGCGTTCTTAAAATAATAGTTTAGGAAAGTAAAACTAACGAGCAACTTTAAGTCCTCTTCTTTTCGTATTTGTATTGTAGTAATAATAGAAAGCACAAAACGTATTGGTACAGATGAATTAATGGAATTTATAGGGAATAAAGATAAACAAATGAAAAAACTCCGTAACCTGTGATGCGACCCATCAACTAGGGCTAGAATTTATTCACGAATTGAAAAATGTCAATATGCGCAGTGCTCCATTAAAAAAATATATATAACTTTACTATGTTTAATGGCTTTTTAATTGTATTTTTTTTTCAAAAATTTTGCAAATCGTTTTTGATTCCAGTGAATCCCTTGAGCAGTCTCCGTACAACTGTTTCAGTTCTATCTAGAGTTCATCAGCAGAAGCACAGCTTGAGAGTTCCACTGCAGGACAAAAAGCGATCGTAAGATGTCGCTGTTTAAACTATTCATTACATTACATTATCGTGTAATTCCAGCAGTGTGCACGGGTGCATTGTCAGGCAGCAAACGCATGATTTTTCTTTCTTGGCGACGCTTCTCTTTTTCATCTCCATTCCATCAGCTCCCTTTTGACACAGAATTTTAATAAAGAACCACAGTTTCATCCCCTATGACAATTGTCTTGAACACGTCCACATGATTTTCTCCACGCAAAACGACGTTGGCGTTGAACTGCTGAAAGATGTTTGAGACACCACTTTGCACTTTCCTGTTCTTACGTCATCTTCTAAGGATTCCTGCCGTATTCGAAACCGTTTAGACTAATCTCTTACCACAAAATAAGACGGGAAATTTTTCCTGTATACCCCACATAGGTACTTCGGTACTTCGGTACTTTAGGAGAAAGACCTTCTGGAGTAAAGAATTTTATAACAACTCGATTCTCAATTTTCGGGACTTCTGATGTCGTGATGAACGAGTATCAGTTATAATAAAACTAATTGACATAAAGTCCAATTTTATTTTTTCCAAGGCTAATGAAACTTGGAACAATTTATCACAAAAATTTAGACCAACTGCTATACGTGGATCTATATCAGGCCGAGAAATTTTGGCGCTTACCTCGTACATCGCAATTGCGACTAACCTAAGTCGAATCGTTTTAGTTTGCAGTGGAACTCTTGAGCTACGCTTCTGCTGATGAAGCCCCAAATAGGGCTGAAACAGCTGTACAGAGGCTGATCGAGGAATTCACTGCGATCAAAAATGATTTACAACAAATTTTTTTCGAACTTTCATTATGCTTTGACACCAAGCATGGCTGCCTTGCATGGGATGACTTATTATGTATCAAATTGGCTTCAATTTGTCAATCTGAATGCAATGTCAGGTCAAAAAGCGATCGTGGGATGTCGCTGTTTAAACTGTTTTTTTTTTTCGTAAACGGCATTTTATAATTTGTTGATTTATTTACTGTCTGTGGCTTTATTATTATTGGACGGTTTAACGATAATCTTTAGTTTATTTCCATTTTTCTCTAAGGGCCAGTTTTTCAATTGGGGTTTAACTTTAAGCTCCGTTTTATTCCTGTGGAAACAATTATCCTTACAATTGTTACCATGGGAATAAAACGAAGCTTAAAGTTAAACTGGGATGGAAAAACAGGGCCTAAGGCCGAATTTTTCCATCACTTCCATAACTTTAAGCTTCGCTTTATTCCGATGGTATCAATTGTAAGGACAATTGTTTCCATAGGAATAAAACGGAGCTGAAAGTTAATATATGATGAAAAACTGGTCCTAAATCGCCTATTGGTAGTTTAAATTTGCTTTCTCTATAAAGCACGGAATTAAAAATTTAATAGGTCCTAAATAGGATATAAAAAATTACACTTTTAAGGTAAACACTTGCTACTAAAGTAATAAATTACGAACCTTTTCTGGTTCTTTACATTCGCGACGAAATTGAATAATAAATCAAAGCTATTTTAAAACTGCAAATGCACTTTCCAAGGTACTGCTTAACCCCATTGCCCCATCGAATTTGCCGGCCTCTGAACTTATACGCCCCGCTTTTATTTATGAATAATGGGGCTGCGTTCAGGCGCGACGTATTATGCAATTTGTATTTGGCCTCCGGCGGTACTTCACGAAACATCTCTCCAATGTGTCAGTAACACGGGAGTTTTAAAGTACGAGATAATGGAATGAATATCCGTCACCGCCGCCACCGCCACCCCCCGGTAAAAAAAGTCCGGGTTTCATGTTTCTTTAATGTGCGCTTCTTTTTCATCGCGGGCTTGGAACTATCGTGTTTACGCCCAAATAAATAAGTTAAGGGAAAATAAAATGACGTATTAACTGTCGGGTAAGGCTTAGCCGTGGTAAATTTTTAAATCGGGTTTGAATATTTATAATGTAGTTTGCTTTGATATGTTGTCCTATTGTAATACGTCAATACCCGTAGCAAATAATGGAATTGCGCTCATTGTTCAGAGTTCACTATAAACTTGTTAAGGTCTCCAACTTTGGTAGCACACCAGTTGTGCTATTTGGGGGATTTACTAGACGCAATAAACTTGAACATAAATCGAACATTCCACGGTTCCATGCGTAGTTATTGACGACGAGTCGCAGATTCGTGATCGTCACCAAGACGAAACAATTTCACCGACGGCTGATATGACTAAATTTAATCTTGAAGACATGGGTGCTACAGTAGCGATTTGTGGCAGTTGAGATTCGAATTTTTATATTTCCGAAATCCGATGAGAACCACTGTCATGCAAGCCTACACGTGCGTAATATTACGAACTTGATTCATTGAAGTAGGTTGATACAGATGTGTACGGAATGAGATGAATTTGGTTAAAAAAGGAAGTTTCACATGCACGCTGCTTAAGTATAAGGAATATGGTTTTGATTCTCAGTACTAGTCCAAATTAAGGCAGTCCTCCTTATCACCATCAAATCAATGAGTTTATATCACAGTAGATATTTTATTATTTTACTGTGGCGCTTTCAACAGAACGGTATTAAAGAATTTAATATCTTTAATTGTTTGTGCAGTAGGCTTTTGGTGAAACATTTTGAATAAATTGTAATAAAAGAACACTTGTATTTAACTGTTTCACGATTTTAAAATCGAAATAAAGAATTTAAGTCAACTGAGGTTTGAGGGGAGAATATAAAGTATGTCAAGTAATTATAGCGTACATACGAAAATTTAAATAAATTGCCATAAATCTTTGTTCATTCGGCCAAGAGATCACATATTATGTACACTTGCTTGCAATAAAATCGCGTACAACTTCAAAATCAAGTAGCCGAGTTTTTACCTATTTTTTTGCTTTGTAAATGGGTATTTTGAGAATTTTGTCATGTTTCCAAACGTACAGGTTAGGAACTGAGATTGAAATGATTACTATTTTACCGGATATGAGTCAGACAGTAAGATTTGTTCAATAAATATTATGCCGTTCCAAATATTTAACCGTTTATATTTGATTTTCTCTTAATTCAGAAGGGCATTGTCCGAATCGTGAATCGATATTTTTGGACATCTATCTCCAACCAGCTTTTCTATTTGCAAATTTTTCTTCTTCCCACATATTATTTGTGCATCGTAGTATTTTTATTTAAGCTATAATCATTCGCTACTACTGAGAATCATTATTCGTCTTCTAACTTACTCGTTTTCTGTCAATCTGAATTTTAATTGTTTGACACTAACAAATTAAATGTCAAGATCAACTTAATACAACGAAAAGCAGGTGTACGCGATTTTTTGCAAGCCACAGTACTTGCCTAAAATAGACGTTACAAATTACATTTACATCTCGGACAAGAACTCTTAAAAGGCTGGTAATAAATAGTAGCGCACATTGGAAATTATGCAACTGCCATTCGACTGTTAATAATTTTCTCTCGACTGATTGGTTTTTCTTGCGTCATGTCTAAGGGACTCAAGCTTACAGAATTCAAAAAAGTCAAATTCGAGTCCTAAAAGACACCGGTAGTACGGATGCAGAAATTTCAAGAAAAATCCATCGTTTCCGAAAAGTTATTTACAACTTTTAAGTGATCAAGACAATTATGGATTACGGAACTTCAGAAACCACTGAATCGGCCTCCAGCGCTGAGCGATCGCGATAAAAAAGAATTATCACTGGCTGCTTCAATTTCCATTATTGGTACAACAACTGTTCATTTCGATTTCCGGTAGCATTGGAGTTGTAAACAAATGATTTTTCTAAACGCATATCGTAGCTTAACAATGGCTGCGGTAAGTGAACGGTCGAAGTGGTCAGACCAAACCACGTGATCACTTTTCTCAATTGGTGATTGTTCAGAGGGTTTAGTCGGATCGTTGACTTGACGATTTTGTACAATTTGAACGTTCACTTAACTAGGCCTTTACTGCTAACTGTACTGTCATTAGTGTCATGCTTTCTGTCAACCGTCGAGTAAGGTGTTCGTTTTATTTACGTTATTTATTAGTTTCGTTGCAAAAATAATTTCTTTTCAGGACTCATTTACAATGTTATTGACTTTATGTTGCATTACAAAATGATGGTTGTGGTTATATTGAAGCAGATTTATTTTAAGATTTTATTTAATTTTCGTAACGGTTCAAGTCACGGGAATACCGAAACTGCTTGGAAGAGAAAATGCTTCATATTTCTCTATTCGCTTGTTATCACAATGCGTTTGACTAATTTGAGCTTTCTGTTGGAAGGTACCACAAATTATTACCTGAAGATGCAAAACTCTATCTTTACCGATAAAATAGCGACATCTTACGATCGCTTTTTGACCTGACATTGCAGTAAGATAGACAAATTCAAGCGGGATTTGCTCCTAATAAGCCCCCATGCAAGGCGGCCATGCTTGCTGTCAAAGCATAAAAAGCATAATGAAAGTTTTTCATTATGCTTTGACAGCAAGCATGGCCGCCTTCCATGGGGGACTTATTAGGAGCAAATCCCGCTTGAATTTGTCTATCCTACTACAATGTCAGGTCAAAAAGCGATCGTAAGATGTCGCTATTTTATCTGTTCCTCACTCTTACATCGCAATTGCGAATAAATTGGACAAGTCGTTTTTGGTCTGCAGTGGGAATGTCGAGCTACGTCTCTGCTGAAGAAACCCCAAGCAGGGCTGAAACAGCTGTCCAGAGGCTGCTCGAGGTTTTCACTGCAATCAAAAATTTTTCTATCTTTACCGTATGACATAGGTGCAGAAATTGCTGCCCGGTGATCTCAGATAGGAACATAACAACTTCTTATGTAAAAAATTATTTAATTTGTGAGTGAGTTGTAATGTACATTCTTTTAGATACGATTTATATTATGAAGACATTTTAAAGTTAGTTTACGTCCAATTTTAACACTACGGCAAACGTTTTTCGAGACAAAAGATTTTCACAGGTAATGCTACCGGATTTCGAAATGAACACTTGTTAGAACCTTGAGAAGGACTTCGGGATTGAATGACGTTCGTAAAATTATTAAAAGCGAGAACTTAAACGTATGAAAATGCAGATTCGACCCAATCTCAGGGTACGAACATGCTAAAGATGTCTCGCTGTTCACCCTCGATGTTTAGATCGCGCTCGATATCGCGATATTACCTCGATGTAAAACATACGTAGTTTTAAATATAACCGTGCATACCGAAGATGAATATTAGCGCGCATCTTCGGCATGCATGATTTCATTGAAATCTATGCGTTTGATAAAACAAACCATTAACTCTGAAACACAATTGACCCCGTTCTGCGACAGTCCTGGTTGCACTTTGCAGGGTATTTCGATTTATACTATGTCTATGTCTGCACCTCTGTTTCACGTAATTATTTGTTTTTATAGTTGAAATACTCATATTTTTAATTTTTTTACTATGCCCACAAATAAACTATGGTTTAAATAGTAACAGTTACAAATACAGTTAACCAATGGCCACCCCGATCCCGGAATTTAACACCCCTTGACTTTTATTTCTGGAGCATAGTAAAAATTAAAAATGTGGGAGTATTTTAAATTGTAACAACAATGCAGAATTACGTGAAGCAGTTATACAGGCATTCGTAGTATTAATAGAAATAACCTCCAAGGTGTGCCACAAAATGATGTCATTGTCATGATTGTGTTTCAGAATTAATGGTCAGGCTCTGTGGGCATTTATTATAACCAAGGAAAAGAATTCGGCCCACTTAGTGTTGGACACTTTTTAAACCGAATGTACTACTTACTTCTTCCGCGGCTCTGACGCATTTAAATTGCTGTTGAGTGGGAGGGAAAGGGTTACAGTGCGAGCGTTCGCACTTCGCAGAAGTTACTCTGGGCGGGGATTAATACAGTCCGACTACTAAACTTTCTCACTGCTCGCGGAACAAATGGGCTGGTTTCTTGTCCCTGATTATAACTTTCTTTTGTTCTATTTTTGTTTTATAAGTAAAAGCAACTTTTATTTTTCCTCGCTTGCTTGATTAAAAATAAAAATATTAATTTTTAAAATATTTTTTATTGAAGTATGAGTTGTTATACATGGTTGAAACGAGAAAAGAAAATGCTATTTATTCATATAAAAATCTAATGTAGCGTCCATTTAAAATAAAAAAGTTGCAATAAGAATCTTGAAAGCCGACATCTTGAGTTTTATTTTTACTTAACTTTCGATTGTATTTTATCATACCTAGTAACTTTTATATCAAACTTCTTTTCATATTTCTCTTAATTACAAAGTTACTGGACATTAAAGAAAATAGCGATTTTCAGTTTCTCTGCGATAATATCGGAACTATTCGGAATTTTCAAATTTTCTTAACGGCATCTGAATTAGCACATAAAACTGCAAAATATTGCCTATTTAACCAAATCTCTATCTTCGCTAATAAGTAGGTTATCTATGGTAGCCTACTCAATCTGGGACACACTGTATAGGAAAGTGGTTTTCTGATTGAAACATCGCCGTTTTAAACCACCTCCGTATTCTCCCCATCTAAATCCAATTGGGACTTATTGCGAAATTCTCGTTAGTCGAATTTATGAAAATGAACGACAACTTGGATCCATAGTCGACTTAAGAAAAGCTGTTCTCCACGCACACCGTTCCATCGAGCCAGAAATTTCTCGTAGGCTTATCTAAAGTATGCTAAATCGAATTTTTGAAGTGACTAGAAAAAAATTTAGATCAGATTGATTATTAATTAACGTTTTTAATCTTAAATTATTATTTATTCTGATAAATTTTGATTTATGTTAAAGTGCGCTATACTTTTCTGACACACTTCTAAAATTAATTTTACCATTCGTTATTCTTATCCCACTTTCGTTAAAACTTGAGTACGCAGAACTTTCCTTAATTTATAGTTTTTCTACCTAATTTTAAAATGTAGAGCATTTTGTGTGATTATACCTATATAAAAATTTGTGGAAGTGCGCTAATTTCAATTTCATTGGTGAAGTTGGCCCAACTAACGAAAATAGTTTTTTCGAAGAAAATTCTCCTTTGGAAAGAAAATTTATGAAAGTCAATAGAATATTATGATATTATGATTATATTATTATGATATTTGAATTCTTCAGTAACGTTTAACATATAAAACTAAATTATGATGATTAGGAATAACTAAAAACAAAAAATAGGAACATGGAAATATATCTAATATTATCACAAATTGAAAGATCGAAAATTGAAGATACTCTGTTACATCGCCTTTTAGACTTCTTCAATATGTTTTTCAAAACAGCTCATTTACTTTCGACTATCAAATTTGATACATTTCAGTCATACATTGGTTAAAATTAGCTTAGTCTAAACTTAACAAACCCTTCCTGAAAGCATCCTGCAAAGTTATCTGCAACGAACAAAAGCAAATAAGGACAAGAAGCAAGGAATAATTTGTAAGAAACAAACCAAACGCAACTGCAGCGAAACACGATACGAGCAGGAAACTCGTTAACTGAAGAGATAGTGCCTTAAATTGCTTCGTATCTCCATAAATATTCGGGAGTTATGTCTGAAAGCGACGCACTCGTAAATAAATTTTCGCGGCCGTGATTTTTTTAAGAAACTAAAAGTAATTTACATGCTCTACGTGCGACAGAAACTACTTGTATTTCCGCGCTGGTGTCCTGTTTCTTTGCTTTGTTTGGTGAGCAATGGAAGCGGAGTTACGTAGAGAGAATCAGAACAAGAAAATAAATTAAATTCCTATAGGATAAATGTTGGCGTCGTCGTTAAGGCAACGACAACACGTTTTATTGAGTAAATGTTTTTTTTTTCTGTTGATTTTTAGATTATTTGGGTTTACCCAAGTGTGTCGTTTCAAATGAAATTGACGAGTATATCTGCCAACTAAAGTATTTTTCAATCCCATAGTTTTTAGTCTTTTGAAATAGATGAAATCAAAGTTGCTTGAAATATATTATTTGTAAGTTTTCGTGACTTCATGCGTACTTGAACTTGAACTGAATGTCAAGTAAAACTCGCGAGAATTTCTGCTACTTAATTAACCTGTCCGATATTTTTGGTATTAAAATGGATGAAATATAACGTAGCAACTTTTTTTAATATGTTGCACTTTATACTGAAAGGATTCTGCTACTTTCGATAGATTAAAACGGAAATTAATACGCCAGATTCAATTTTTGTTGGCACTTTCAGTGAACCATACTTTGTTAAAAATGCATTAAGCATACAGGAACTGACAAAGATACATTTCATAGAGGATCCACGTGTATAATTCATAGGGTAGTTGATTAAATTCCATTTAAAGGTATATTTATTCTGATGTTTATAGCCGAAACTGTTTTATTAAAATCATATATCAGATTTTTTAACACACGTTTATATTTATTATTCGTCTCTTAAAATATTTCAGGGAATGATATTTAAAGCAATTAAAGCAACTGTATGTCCTTGCTGCCATTTTAATTCTATTTCCTATTTCTTTCTCTTGGGGTCCACTGTTGCTTAGAATTATTTCCAAATACTTAAACTCGTCAACTTACACAAACCTTTCTTCTTCAACTCTTACAGTGGTATTAGTATAGACGCATAGATGTTGCCAATTTAAATGTAGTATCTTGGCTTCTCTTAAGTTATTCTTGCTGCAATACCTCTTTAAGGGTTGATTTTGAAGGAATCTAACATTTTCTAATTCTCTTTTCTAAAACAACCCACAAATGTTCTATGGAGTTGAAGTCTGGTCATTGTCCCGGCGTGTTAAGTACCGTGCCTTCAATTGAATTCCTTATTAATGTGGGCTATGATTTCACTGCTTTTTTTCCTAAGATTTGCAGCACTGATAGCTGTTCAATTATTTAATTAAACAAATGTCAAACTGACACTTTGTATTTTCAATTAATTCAAAATGTTAGAATTACAGCAGAAAATATTTATTGTTGAAAGTTATTTTCAAACCGGTAGAATAGAAAATGGAGAGTTAGTTTATTCAACTAATCAGTGTATACAGAGGTTTCGACAGCAGTTTCCTAATTTTGCTGTTACTTATGAACAGCTGGTTAAACATATCCATGCTTGTGTTCTTAAATTTCGTGAAACAGGATCACTTGGTCGCAAAACAAGGAGCGGAGCAGCTAAGAAAAGGACTGCAGCCTGCATTGAAGGTGTTCAGGATCGAATGGAACACTCTCCCAAGAAATCTATTGCGAAACTTTCACAAGAAGTTCAGCTATCAGTGGGAACATGTCACACTATTCTTAAAAAAGACTTAAAACTTTATCCATATAAGATTCAAGCAGTCCACGAACTCAGTAGATTTTCACAGAAGAACAGAATATTGTCAGTGGTTTCTTGATAACTTAAACAACGACGACATTCTTGACAAGTGTTTCTTTTCCGATGAGGCCTGGTTTCATCTCTCAGGGTATTTAAATAAACAGAATATGAGAATATGGTCAGCAGAAAATCCCCATGAATTTGTTTACATCCATTAAAAATTGGTGTTTGGCTAGCAGTGTCAAGAAGGCGTATCATCGGACCAATATTTTTTAACGACTCACAGCTCATCGAACAATGACTTTCCTGCAGCAGTTTTTCGATAATCGGATTGTGAATTTTCCTGAAATGTCTCCGGATCTCACAATTATGGATTACTTCATTTATCCGCACATGAAAAACACAGTTTTTAGAACTACGCGTCACACAATCGAAGAACTTCGTGCGGGCATTACAGATGTGTGTGCTAAGATAAAACCCTGAACACTTAGCAAACGGGTTTGAAAACAAAAAACGTAGGGTACGCTTATGTATTCAAGCTGAAGGAGAGCACTTTGAACATCTACTTTAAACTTTAGTATTGTGTTTTTATTTGATGTTATGATCAGTACTGACAGTTAATGACAACTGTTTTCTCTAGAATTGTGTCGCCAACTTCATAAAAAAATCACAGCTTATTTTAATGAGGAATTCAATTTAAGGCACGATTTTCGGGCAATTGTGACCTGAACCATTCACGCTCTGGACGAGATTTATGCGTGGAACCGATATCTTAATAAAGCCTAAATATGTCTAATGTTACGTCACGTATCTCTCGCCTCTGATGATTCGTAGCAGAGGGAAGGTCGAACCTACCTATTGACGGTCAAAGGATAACACTCGCAAAGGTAGAGATTCGCTGCGATATAGCCGTAACAACAGAAGAGCGCCACATGGCGAGAATTTCCGGGCACTTCGCTTTGAAAATATTCGCTCTTCACAGTTAAGTTCTATTCCGAAGGTCCCAAGTTGTGTCGACGACATATACAACAGAGAAGCTCACACATCCGTAATAAGACCAATAAGTAAAGAAAGATAAGCGCTTGCGCAGTAAAATATTTAATTTCAGCGAAATAAAACAGCTTAAAACTGCTAGGCACAAATGTACACACGGTTAATATCAATAATAACATATTATTAAACAAACGACAGGTTTCTCCTCTCACGATGGATCCACGCGTTCGCCGTACAGCAAAATTTACAATTTCAATCAAAATAAAGGAAAACTGGGGCAAAGCAAAAATGTGACTAAATGAAATGAACATAAACAAAACATTAAAAGTCAAATAAAATTCCAACTTTGAAATATTTAAAGCTTTCAGTTTTCAGTTTCATTTAAGAAAATAAGAGAAAATATTGAAGGGTAGTAGATTACGGTGAAACACTAAAGAGTAATATTTCGCTGTGGGAGAAAAGAAAATTTAAAGAAAACTTATCGATACTCCTGTTCCACCAGCGGTGTCTTCAGAACAGTTCCCGAAAGGGGAAAGTAAGTCGGAGAACGCCAAATCGGGATGACATCCTACACAGCCAGAACGATATCCAAAAGATTTTCGTCCGGCGAAAAATTAACCAAGGATGTCCTAAGCAGGTATCGATTAACCAAGCCTTTGGCAGAAAAGGCCAGGCTCGCTTCTTGAATTTATCCGACGAAAAGGTTGCGGGAGAGTCGCTATATAATAATAACAAATTACTTCAGGTGGAATAAAACGAAGAATTCGTACCGAAAGTTTGATAAACGGGACGAAAATGAAGTCACAAAACGTAAAACGAGCGGCGCCGACAGCTAGATGAACAAAACGGGGCGTCAGTCGGCTATTGAAACGAGACATAACCTGATACATTTTTATATAGTAACCCGGGTAATTATAAATAACAGAATTTGTTTTAATAAAAACCATTAAGAGGAATTCTTTCTACTTTAAGAAAGAAAATATTACATAACCGCCACGGGAAAACAGAAAAGGTGAGTGAGATTAACTAGTAAACGAGATGCAACAGTAGCGAATTTTGTAGAGAACACGACAAGGAAGAAGTACCGAGCGTAAACACGACCAAAGGAAGTGTGGGGCGGAAGCACCGCAGCCAAACTCGGTGGGCCAAAGCAAGTGATGAGCGAAACTTCCATGCATCACCAACAGCGTCAAGAGGATTCAAAAAGGCGCATAGACTGACAAAAGGAACATCTGGAAAAAAGCAGGACAGAATAAAATAACAAGAATGTAACACTAAGATTCACTTCTTCTTAGCAGTGACTCTTAAATGAATTTTTAAAATATTCTAATACGTATCCATATCGTGATTCATAATACCGTCAATAATTACCAGACCCCAACACCAGTATGTCCTCCCACACATTAATATTTTTTTCATTCTTTGCAATAAGCACTACATCATCTGCAAATACACAAGCTACGATTTTAACGGTTGTAGAATGTGATATCCTCTTGTGTATTTTGTTGTTAGTCTCCAACTTTGTTTCACAACTTCATCCATAAGATACACAAACAGTAGGTAACGGAATAAGTATACCTTCTCTGTCTCACTCCGTGTTTACTTACAAAAATTTTGGATGTTAAATTTGATATTCTGTTCTTGTTGGTTATCCTATATATAAACTTTTGTTTTATTGTTTCAAGTGTATCAATCTTCACCCCTTGCTTTCTAAACTTTTTCATCTCCAGAAAAACCAAGTACAAAGTTTCTCCTCCTGCTTGTGTTTGTTTTTCTATGACCTGCTACCTGTTAGGTAACATTGGTAGGCAATAGCCGGTTAACTGGGTATTGTACACCCAATATACCAGGTAATATTCGTTACCGGGTGTTTCCCGGTACAGCACTTTATGTCGTAAAAAACCTCAATTCAGACTATCAACCCAGTACTAAGGTAAATAGTGTTACCCGTTGCCTATACGTAGTACGTTGTTAATTAAACTTAGTAACCGATAACTGCGTAGGTAATTGTGGTGATGTACACAATGTGCAGATCTGAAACAACTTACTACCATGTTCAAATTAATTTTTGATAAAGGTAAGGCATAGACCATTGGACATTGCCTCAGATTTCGATAGTAATTTATTTATTTACTTGACATTTTATGAATGACCTATCTTTGTCAAAAATGTGTTACAGTTTGAAATCCGCGCTTTAGGACACACCTGTATATATGCAAATTATCTCTGAAAAGTGCAAAAGACGCGATTTATTTCTTGTGCAATTCACCGTCTGGTTCCTCATTATGAATTGTTAACGAACGTTATTGACATATGCTGCAATACATCTAAGTCGTGCCAGCGGTTAACAATGAAGGAAAATTTCGGCAAATGTCAAAGTGTCAGAAATATCAAGTTGACATATAAGACTTGATTTATGACTTCCTTAAAATGAACACCTGCAACGCTGCAATAAAACAAACGCAGTTACGCCGCCGCTGTTTATGTATTTTCAGTAAAATAGACGTTATTGAGTATGGTTTCCTTTTTGAACGCAGCAATTTCGATTGAGAGGTACCCTATGACCTTTCGCAAACGATTGTCATTTATCGGCATTTATTTTTGGAACATTGACGTTGAGATTAGACGGCGTGTCTGCATTCCTGCTTTTATTGTTTTTACGGCATTACGACTTCTGCACACGATGGAATGTTTTGGCTTTATGGCTTGCGTGGCCCATTTATCTGTCATACGATTGGTCTATCCCTCTTCTACTTTGATTCTACTGGTTTCATATACTGTCAGACTACTTTCAATTCGTGCGAACCTTTTCTTCTTCAGATTTCAAGGGTATGGCTAGTTTCTGCCTTTCTTACTCTGTGACGTGCTTCCGGCCAGTCAGTCGCTCTGTGTTGTCTCCAGCACCTGGAGGTGCTCAACGGAGGCCTCCAGCCTCGCCTTTTGCGAGTTTCATCCAATCGACGGTACCAACCTTTCGGGAGGAACATCTGGGAGGTGTCCTCTATTTACGACTATGTGTCGGTTTTAACGAGGTGCTGGAAGACAGAAACTCCTTTTCTAAGAAGTTGTTTCTGTTCTTGACTAATAGGACAGGTATGTGGTTGGCTTGCTTTAACTTTCGTGCAGATTATTATTGGCAGATCTTTCTTTTCCTTACAAGGCTTTTAGTATATGGCCACCTTTTTCTCGTATTACTCATGAGTTTACGTAACGATTCTTCGTCTTGGCTTTTGGTCTACGTTCCCTGGGATTCAACCTTGTTAAAATGCCTTGCAAGCATTTTCGATTGGAGTTGCCTGTGACGATCCTAAGAGGGTAACAGTGCAGCGACAATGTGAACCCGGCTTTCAGCGTTGCCGTCATTTGCGACGGGCGTTATCATACGTCCAGAATTGAGAGTTTGCCATGACCGACCATGAGACGAGTTAAACAACAAACAGCTAGAAATTATTATTTACGGCCATTTCATCGGAGATTGGCGTTACGTTTAATCTGTTTATGGCCTTACGCTGATTGTAAATTATTGTTACCATTTTTGGGCGCCACTGATTTGAAACTCTGTAAAACTTGTCGGATCCGCCAATTGATTATTTTGATTCATTTTCGAGCTAATTTTATAATGTAAATATTGGGATAAAATTTAATTGTTCGTGTTTGACATCTTAAGGCGCACATACACGTTTGGAGCGGTAAGCTCACCATACACGTTACGTCGTAGCGGTTGACATATTGACGATATTAAAGTTGTTGCATAAATTGAGCGATTCTCTTGATCCTCTCCTCATCTCCGGTTAAGATTAGGTGGCGCTCATTTGTTTTCACGTTTAACTAATACCCACTCCCGTCACGACTGTAGCTGCCGGCGGTGCTGCAAGTTAATTTCCTCAGTACGACATTTGCTTCTGCAAATATATTTGGACGTATGGTAGTACGTAGGCATACATATTTTCATTCCTTCTTAAACAACTTTTTTTTATTTTTTGATCACCTAACGTTAACATTAGTAATTTGCTAGAATTGTCCTGAATTTGGTGACCACAAAATTTATTTATTTTG
Organism: Prosopocoilus inquinatus; assembly: GCA_036172665.1. Lineage (NCBI taxonomy): Eukaryota > Metazoa > Arthropoda > Insecta > Coleoptera > Lucanidae > Prosopocoilus > Prosopocoilus inquinatus. The sequence continues at coordinate 54,498,104 of CM069870.1, forward strand.
GCACTTCTAATAACTTCATTTTTCTAGTGTTACGTCTATTATAAAAACGAAAACAATTGCTCGAGATAAAAATAACGTCGAGATACTATAAAATCAACAGAAATAAAACAGAAATATAAAGTTAGTAAGATGGCTTTTGGAGGAAAATAGGAAAATTTAAAATTCCGACATAATTATTACGTTATTTTTTATGTCTCCGCCTCTAGTTGCTTCCCTTAAAAGAAAAGATTAGCGTCATTTAAAAATTCTTCCTAGAGTTAATTAATTAAAGAGAACCAAAATAAATGAGCAAAAATAACTTAAAGGTCTAAAAGGTTAAATATACTACAGTCCGGTCACTGTATAAAACAAAACAGAGTGTGTACTCGAGTTGTACAAAGGACTGACGTTGAAGTGTTCTCTGCAATACTACACATCCGTCTTTGTAATGAAATACAAACACTGTCTCGATATTCACTAAAAGCATGTAATCCAGTTAACCGTTTCACAACCGAGTAAACACAACGCACATTCAGCAAAGAAATAAATCCGTCACCGTTTACACTGCTACAAACTGCTCAACTAATTGCATGTATCGCAGTTGCATAATCAGCACTGCAAAATGAGTTAATTCGCTTAGACTTGGGAGAAAATTTAGTTTTTCCCAACGTCCCCTCCTCCCACAGAAAAGTTGCATAATTCTTTTACGGGAGTGCCTCCGTCAAAAGTGTCCAACAAGACCTGTCGTAAAATTATTGCCTGAAATATCCTAACCATAAAATAGCCAATTTCCCTCGGAATATATCAGTGTCATATTTTATTTCCCGTCGGGGCATTTCCCCTTGGATTTCTTTGTTCGACGGACTTTCAAAGTTTCACAAATAACGTCGAATTTCTTTCCGCGAAATGTTTGACTGTATCTGATTGACGGCAAAGAAGGAGACCATTCGTATTCTCGCTGGAATTTGTCGCATTTAGATATTGATTGTGTAGGGCCTAGGAACGTAGGTGTACGTTTTTAAGACCTCCCTCAAGTTAAATATTTTAATAATACAACACAAATTATGAAAAAGTTTAATTCGGAAACTTATTTTTCAGAAAAACAACCTTAGACTTAATTTTCTTCGATTTTCAGAAAAGTGATTATCTAGAAAAAAATTTACTTATGTTTCTACTAACATGAGCTGCATTAATATTAAGTGAAATTCAACTAGTATAAAGAAGTGAAAAAATACTCCTGCTGGATCAAATTTTAAATACATCATAGTTTTCTGAAAATTAAGAAATTCGTCTTTATGTCACTAGGAAAATGCTAATGGAAATTATACGTATATTATGAAATTAACATTAGTATACAGTAACAATCAATGGTCACATAGAAAAATGTTAATGGAAATTATACGTACATTACGAAATGAACATTAGTATAAAATATAAATATAAGTAGCAATCAATGGCTTCGTCTCCTGTTTTTTCCAAGCAAATGTTAATATTAATATCCTCTTAAATTGTGATTGGATTTGAATTACAAATGGTTCCTAAAATTTCGAGGAAAAGATGCTGGTGTCTGATTCTAAATATGTACGTCCTCGGAAAAGCGATTTCTCACGCATTTCCCCATCCTGTTTCCATTTTACTGAAATCAATCAATCAAATGTCATAAATTCCAAACCAATGCAACCAACCCCTTTTTATCTCCAGCCAGAATCTTATTTCCTCATTTATCAAAGATTTAATTAATCAGAGGTATGCCATGACATTAAATACAAATACAAATTCACTGTAATTAACGAGCGGTTATGCCCTCTGTCAAGCGTCGCGCAAGTTTATAATCCGACGTGCCTACGCCCTATTAACGCCGAATTACAACGCCGAAGAATTTAAGCCCCCTGCCCGACTTAAAAGATTTAGAACATTAGCATACAATTCTTTGTTCAATTACCGCCTTCGAATTCAAGTCGACGTTCGACTTTCCATTAATTAAAGTCTGGAAATTCGGCAATGGGATCCTTTAATTATCGAAGTTATATTCCTAATTTCATTTATCCCTGATGATTCGATATTGTTGAAATAAAATGGAAAACGTAGAATACTAGGTGAATTTAAGCGCGAAGTGAGAATATCTGATGTTTTATTAAAAAAAGTGCTCGTGCTTTAATTCAAACATTCACCCCTTCAGCGTTAGTTGACATAGGACATTCTGCCGAGTTGATTAAATTTGACATGGAATAGTTGCAGTCGTAGGATAAATCTACTGGTTTCTATTTAATATATTCTAATTTTGAAATATAATTATTGCATGCGTAAAAAGCCGGAATTCTGGAGAGAAAAATTTAAAATTTACCACGTGCGAAACCACCCACTTAATTTAGAACGGATAAGTTAAGTTACTCATAATCAGATAATACCGTGCCTTCAATTGAATTCCTCATTAAAGTGGGCTATGATTTCACTGTTTTTTTCTCCTAAGATTTGCAGCACTGATAGCTGTTCAGTTATTTAATTAAACAAATGTCAGATTGACACTTTGCATTTTCAATTAATTCAAAATGTTAGAATCACAGCAGAAAATATTTATTGTTGAAATTTATTTTCAAACCGGTAGATTAGAAAATGGACAGTTAGTTTATTCAATTAATCAGTGTTTACAGAAGTTTCGACAGCAGTTTCCTAATTTTGCTATTACTTATGAACAGCTAGTTAAACATATCCATGCTTGTGTTCTTAAATTTTGTGAAACAGGATTACTTGGTAGCAAAACAGGGAGCGGAGCGGCTAAGGAAAGGACTGCAGCCTGCATTGAAGATGTTCGGGATCGAATGGAACACTCTCCCAAGAAATCTATTGCGAAACTTTCACAAGAAGTTCAGCTATCAGTGGGAACATGTCACACTATTCTTAAAAAAGACTTAAAGCTTTATCCATATAAGATTCAAGCAGTCCACGAACTCAGGCCGGTAGATTTCCACAGAAGAACAGAATATTGTGAGTGGTTTCTTGATAACTTAAACGACGACGACAGTCTCGGCAAGTGTTTCTTTTCCGATGAGGCCTGGTTTCATCTGTCAGGGTATTTAAATAAACAGAATATGTGAACATGGTTAGCAGAAAATCCTCATGAATTTGTGGAAACTCCATTACATCCATTAAAAATTGGTGTTTGGCTAGCAGTGTCAAGAAGGCGTATCATCGGACCAATATTTTTTAACGACTCAGTAACTGTTGAAAGATACCGAAATAAGTTATTAGATCCTTTCATTAATCAACTACATGATGATGAACTTACAGAAGGGTTTTTTCAGCAAGACAATGCTACTGCCCACACAGCGCATCAAACAATGACTTTCCTGCAGCAGTTTTTCGACAATCGCATTGTGGATTTTCCTGCAAGGTCTCCGGATCTCACAATTATGGATTACTTCATTTATCCGCACATCAAAAACACAGTTTTTAGAACTACCCGTCACACAATTGAAGAACTTCGTGCGGGGATTACAGATGTGTGTGCTAACATAACCCCCGAACACTTAGCAAACGGGTTTGAAAACATGAAACGCAGAGTACGCTTATGTATTCAAGCTGAAGGAGAGCACTTAGAGCATCTACTTTAAACTTTAATGTTGTGTTTTTATTTGATATTATGATCAGTACTGACAGTTAATGACAACTGTTTTCTCTAGAATTGTGTCGTCAACTTCATAAAAGATCACAGCTTACTTTAATGAGGAATTCAATTGAAGGCACGGTATGTCAAACCGCGATTGAGACAAAACAATTATTGTTCGTAGCGTAGGCAAATACTGACAAATTATTTTTCTTAACAATGCCTAACTCTGAAAACCACCGTGAGAAGGAAAAGTGCTAACGCATGATGACCTTGGCTGTACGGATCTATGCTAACCACACGTGCGAATAAATAAAGAAATTGACAGTGATGACATCTAACGATAGATATTTTTCTATTTTAAGCTTTGCATCGAAACCAAGCGTACAATTTTTTACTAAATTAAATGAAGAATATTCAAAGTGAAATTTATTTCCTCAACCCTTTGCTACGTGCAAAAAAGAAAATTTAGACAAATTTTTAACATAACTGACGTAATTAGCTTGTGTTATCTGCATTGTGATCCAGCTTATTGAACAAAGTAAATTGTGTGGAATGGTGATGCCATAAGACATTAATATGCAGATTGCCGCGCAAAACAAGAAGAAGTAGAAGCTCAGTTGCCAAAAAAATGAATATGTAGAGATAGAGAAAAAGAGAAACCACGTTAGGTAAAAATGATGTATATTAAAGATTGTTAATATTGGTAATATGGACGCCAACTGAAGTGAGTACCCAAGGTACGATTACATCGAAACATCAATAACTTCAATTTTATAATGTAAACGGCTTCAATATAACAATTCAAAAGGGCCAATAATAATAATAAAGCAAATAACAATAGTGTATTTTTTCAATTTTGATATGGATTATAGTCAACACTCATAGGTAGCTTAAAATATCTCAGAAGCACTCCAAATTGGTACGTAGGTCAGAATATTTTGTGCGTCTCATAATAATTTGACAGTTTAAAAAAGATAATAAAATTCAAATTCGAAATCTTTAAACTCAAAAAACTAAGTGAAATAACAAGAGTTGATTTGTTTATCTTAAAGTAAAAAAAAACAAACTGTAAATTACTTTTAGATGTAAGTGACGTAACTCTGAAACGTGTTCGGATTCAAAGAATCGAAGTAACCACAAATTCGTACAAGAACATGACATAGAAGTATATTACCTTACATCGGCAGGTCATACGGTCGGTATACGATCTGGGGCTCGGATGAGATGCATACCTTGGTTCTGGCCAACGAGATTAGCATATCTACATGAATACAAAAGGCTTGTGTTTGGTTATTCCATCCGAACTGGATAAGTCTAGATCTGTTCAGGGCTACTAAGGAGGTGGAAAGGGTCACAAAAAAAATTATACACCGTTTAGGGTAAACGGAACTTGCCTGCAAGCGAACGAATAAGCACCTGAGTTTAATTACCAAATAAAAAAAAACTACCTTGCCAAGCAATCCGCACCAGATGCACAAGCAAGAACGGCAATCGGATTGATTAACCCAAAATAAAATTGAAGTATGTGTCTTCGGAGTAAACAAAACAAATATTTTAATAACGTTTGCGCCAACAGAAATGTTTAAGTTAAACAACTGCTGCGAAGGTATCACCCAACGCGATCTTCCCAAAACAACAGACAAATGCATACTAAAGTGACAGAGCAGGTGACGTACAAACCAAACTCGCCTCGTGAAGGATCGGCATTAAAAGTGTAGCAAATGGGTAGGTAAAAATCAACGCCGAAATTCGAAATTAAGTTGGCTGCAGGAAGTCAAAATGGACGGCGTAGCATATGATCCTCAAAAAAAAAAATACCTGCTATGATTTTTTGTGCTGGCGGAGTGGGAATTCAATCTTCGGTGCAACTTTAGCTATTTGCGGTGAGATTGCTTATGACTTTCCGTTTTTGGGCAAGTTTTCAACGTGCTGGAGTGCGCGCGAAGGTTGTTCGGGTCACTTGGTAACACACGTTGACTGGAGGTCGATTTTGTTTGCTGTGATAAAAGTTTTGTGGATACCCGTTTTTCGAGCTCTGTCACCTCGAGGGAGTTTCCCCGTTTATTTCTGGAGCCGCTACTGCGCATCTGCCGACGTATGACTCCTTGAGACTCATTAGATCACCGACGAGATGAGTAGCTTTTGTCCTTCCTCGTCTCTGCTGTACGTGCGCCATTTTTTTGACGATGTTTTCGTTTTGTCCGTGACCTTTTATTAATTTTATGTTGTTTTCCTTTTTCTGAAGCAACTACGGGGCCTATATACTACCCTCCTGATTGTGAGGAAGCCGCTTTGAAACAAGCCTGTGAATCAGACGCCGTATTTCATTTTCACTTTTCTCTGTAACGTTGACGCTTAGAGAACAAGCTAACGCCACAGCCGAGAGGAGAAAAATCATTATCTGCCGTCCTGAAAATATCGCAGGCGGTATACGCTCTGTCCAGTGAAATTTTCTATCACGTAAGATTGTTCCAATATTTTCTTTTCTTCTATCCGGTCAACTCCCAGCTTTGGCGTTGTGTTCATCGTCGCGTTGGCACGTGGTTGACGTGCCCTCCCAACGCGAACGGCGGGGATTTTGAATATTTGAATTTTTGCGGCAGCGACCTTACTTTGATTTTGCCCCCTCCCTATTTCTACAGTTTTCCCGCGCCGTCTCCACTGAGTTGGCACCGTTACGCAATTCCTATTTCTCATCTCGTTTTTAGGAGGACTACGGACTAAATTTCTGTGTCGAGGTAAGTTACGAACTGGCACAGGCCTTCTCATTTGTTCGGAGCGAGTCAAACGCGCCAAACTCTCGTGTCAGCTTGACGAACGAGAGAGAGGCAACAGACCAAGCAGGCAAAGATGATTTCGTAAATATCTCAATTAATCCACTGAAACGATAAATTTGTCCTACAATACGATACTTATGGGATCTGATTCAAGAAATCGGTTCGAAATGAAACGTAAATTTGTTGTCTAACGACAAAACCGATGGGCAAAGACGAATTCAGGACCAATTCCGGGCCTATAAAAATAAATTTTTGCGAACTGAATGTTTTAAATTGAAATGAGGCAGTAACATCTTCGCATGCATTATTATTGTATATTACCTTAAATACTGATAATAAAAAGCACTAAAGGCTCTCATGAAAATGGAAAATGAGTTTAGTGGAAAAAACGTAGTTATGGCCTACGCCTTTTCCACTAAACCAACATATTATCTTAAAGGAAGCGAATATCTGATAAATTTTATTACAAAGTAGAATCTGATCGCGACTGCGAACTTAAAGAATCAGTTGGGGTTGCAGAAACCAGTCAACTTAGGGCAGAGAAAGAACTGCTCTTTTCGATTTGCCAAATAAATTGACTGCTTCCTACAACGCCAACTGATTCCCTAATTTTATTACATATTGCTATGTAGCTGCCTGATTGGTAGCTCTTCTTGTTATTGTTTTTGCTGGTCAGGGTTTTGGATTGGACTCTGAAAGGATGGAAACCCTCCAAGTCTTGTTGTAGTCGACCAAAAGGCTTATTGGCTTTATCCAGAATTCACGAAAGTCAAATCATCACTCATGCTTAGCACCTCTTGTGAGAATTTAACGATTTACGCACAAATGTTTAATGATGCTATGGGTTTGCACCTGTTGCACCAATTAAATACTTGCCCGCAATAAACTTGGGATTCCGTTTTTAAATTGCGGGATTTAATAACTTGTTTAAGTGCTGAAGGCATGATTTTCCATTCTAAAACAATAGCAATGAGTGACGGCTCGCGCCAAGCCACCGCACGTTACCATAATTAGATTTTTTGTTGATTTAACTTTGTTTTATCTAGTCTGGATGGTGACGTCCTGGTTCCAAATTCGTTTGTTGTTTGTCTCTTAAATAATATTTGACAATATTTTACAGTTTTAACAGATTTTACCCTATGGGATCTAATTAAAATTTGTCTAATTTTACTGCGACTTCGCATTTTAAAGTGCATTGGTTCCACCACTAGTTCTTTTCCACCCTTGTGTCGCTGCAGCAGAATCGCGCGCCGGTACAGCTAGGAATATTTTTGAACTGTAATCAGAGTGTTCAAACTGCAAAAGCAAATATAAATTTCAATTAGTACTAGTTTGTCATATTTTATGTAATGTTACGTTGATTCTACAAATATTTAGAAATTTTTCAATAAATGAACACGTAAGTACAATTTTTTATTAGTTTACAATTCAGTCTATTTGCCGTAAAATTTTCGTAACATTGTTCAAAGAATTTCTAACCTAACTCAAATTTTTGTTTCAAACTTAACTATTTTAACCATAATTTCGAAATTAACTGCTACACCTTTTTGTTACAAATAAATCAAAATATAATTTCTAAACCTCAACAAAAGTTTAAAATTGTTTCAACTAAAATCGTTTTTCTCTGCCGTGGGTGGTTTTGTTTTGCCAAAATAGCGAGCTGTCAAGGAGTGCCTGGACTTTTGTGACACCAACCAGGATGGCTTGTGAACTCTAACCACCTGGCTTCCTTTAGCGCCATCCACTGCAGCTCGTCCACAGGTACGTATTCGAATATCGACCTTCCTTCAACATACAAAGTAAAATTACTATCTGTACCGAAATTGTCAATTAAAATTTGCTTCACTGATGCTACACTTATTTGTTCAGTACACTTTCTAATTATCTAGCTTTTTAAAAACCTAGTTTTTCACATCCGGAACCACAATTCCTCCCGTACTTACACTAGTTGAGCATCTAAGTCTCTTTTGGGAGTTTTTTGATGACCAAACTTCAGGAACTGCAGTTCATCACACAGTTCACTATCACGTTGTCTGTTAGAATGAATTGTATTTTTCATTATTATTTGGCAATCCAAGTACTTTGTATTTCGCAGTGTAATATTATTAAGTAAGCTACGTTTGTAGTTGTGAATGTGCTTTTGTTAATGTTTACTGTCAATATCAGTATAATAATTGTGATTGTATAATTTATTTGAATATACAAGTTTCTGGAGTTGATTGGCTGTTGCTGTTACTCGAAATCCTCATCGAAGTCCGACAGGTTATAGGCCCAGTTGGTCTCGTTTTGTAAGGATTCTTTTCTTAATGCAAGTGCCAAGAAAATGATGAATTCGATGAACGTGTCGAAGTTTGAGTCGCTAAATCGAGATAACTATGACACATGGAAAATTCACATGGAAGCTCTGCTGATTAGAAATGACGAATGGGACTTCGTGAATGGTACATCTTTGAAGCCAGAGTTAATCCCTAACGATGAAGCTTCTGCAAGAGCTCTAACTACATGGCTGAAAGGAGACAGCAAAGCCAAGTCGGATATTATCCTTTCGATCAGTGCTTCAGAATTAAAACAGATCAAAGAATGTATCACGTCAAGAGCAGTATGGGTCAAGCCGGAAAGTGTTTACCAATCGAAGGGGCCAGCAAGAAAGGCAACTCTCCTGAAACAATTAATGCTGCACCGTATGAAGGAGGGAGATTATGTGCGAGAACACATTGGGCATTTCTTTGATGAAGTTGATAAGTTGAAGGACATGGATGTTGACGTAAAATTATCCAGACAAGCGGAATCAAATGAACTTGAAAGTAATGTTCCACATCGAGAGCTTGTGGGATGTTTGACATATTTGGCACAAACGACACGACCAGACAAGTTTTGCTGGGAGTTATCTTGGTCAATTCAATAATTGTTACGGAAAACCTCACTGGATTGCTGCAAAAAGAGTGGTGCGGTACCTGAAAGGAACTATTGACCTTGGATTAACTTACACAGCTAACATGAATCCGCTAAGAGGATATGCTGATTCCGATTGGGGAAGCTGTCCTAATGATCGACGATCTTACTCTGGATACGTTTTCATGTTGAGTGGTTGTCCATTGTCATGGGAGTCCAGGAAACAAAAAAAAAAAGTTGCCCTTTCTTCTACTGAAGCCGAATATATGGGATTGACGGAGGGCGCCAAGGAATCGATTTATTGGACTTCTTTTCTCAACGAGCTAGGGTTCAGTGATTTGACAAACATCGTACTTTACAACGATAATTTTGGAGCATTGAGACTTGGGATGAACCCTGTGTTCCATGCTCGTAGCAAACATATCGCTATTCGTCACCATTTTATTCGTGAAGTAATTCAAAGTGGACAAATCAAAGTTGAACATGTTTCCACTGACAACAATATTGCAGATATGTTTACGAAGTCTCTTCCCAGACCCAAACTAGAAAAATGTATAAGTATGAGTGGATGCAAAAGATTGCAATGCAGCCGAAGAAGAAAACGTTCTCGAATCGAGGGGAAGTGTTAGGATGAATTGTGTTTTTCATTATTATTTGGCGATCCGAGTACTTTGTATTTCGCAGTGTAATATTATTAAATAAGCTACGTTTGTAGTTGTGCATGTGTTTTTGTTAATGTTTACTGTCAATATCAGTATAACAATTGTGATTGTATAATTTCTTTGAATATACAAGTTTCTGGAGTTTATTGGCTGTTGCTGTTACTCGAAATCCTCATCAAAGTCCGACATTGTCCGATTAACAGTCTGAGATATTTCGAGTCAAAAGTTTATTAAACAAGTTCAACATAAAATTGTTCTTTTCTTCAACTAAACTAAAATTTATTCTAGGTTATTTTGTTGAATTAAATATCACAGCAATGTCATTAGGACAATTTGCTAGCAAGCAGACTTCTAAAAATTTAGACATTGTCCCCATTTAAAATTTTAAAGTTAGATACACCTATTTTCGGTTGACCTTGAAAAATAATAAATTATATTGTTATTAATTTTGTTATTAATTTTTTTTTCGCAATAACAAAAAGGAGTGAGATGGATGGTCTGAAATAGCCTGTATACTGGGGTACAGAAATTATTGCCTTGCCATATTTAATTTTGCAAGGAAAATCAGTTATTTGTTCCTCTCCCCTTTTACTAAAGAGCGGGGTAGTTCTGCCACTTCCGGAAACATGACTGTAACCAGTAGGTACACGGCAAAGTTTTGCTTACACGCGAAGGATGACGATCTTGTGCAAATATGGAGCTTTACGACCGGTGAAGTTTAGAACTTAGTTTGCCACAGCCACCGTCGCGACAAAAGAAAATCGCGCGCGGAAATTCTCGAATAGAATAAACCGAATGCCTTTGTTGGTTCCCATTGGGGTAATGTATTTATAAAATTGCTACGCTTAAGAATTGAGGCTTTACAATAGAACGACGAGACGGTCATTGCTCCTCACGAACTAATTTAATTGCAGTTGCTTTCTTCCGATTGGTTTCCTCAATGCAGACGTTTCGATTTGATTTATCAATAAAGTTAAGAAATAGATTAAAAATAAGTTCTCCAACATATTTAAGTTGTAAATAAGAATAATACAAAAGAATTGAAGTTGTACAATAGAACGATGAGACGGTCATTGCTCCTCTCGAGCTAATTTGATTACAGTTGCTTTCTTCCGATTGGTTTCCTCAGTGCAAACGTTTCGATTTGATTAATCAGGAAAGTTAACCAATAGACTAAAAGTTAGTTCTCTAATATTAAATTATAAATACAAAATTTACTGTTTGAATTGCATTTGCAATTAAATTTATAATAAACATCTTATCCTCAGTTCATTACTGTCAGACACACCTTGTATATTGTATAAAAAAAAATTGCTTCATTCTTGACAGTTTCATTTCATACGTCTGCTTTATCTGCAAATACACACAGTTATTGACGTAGTAGTGCAAATATTTTCATTTTAAGTTTCATACATGATACTGAAAGTCCATGTATTTATTTTATTCTGCCATCTCTGCATTGACAATACATTTCAGTTTGAATGCAAATATTTTTAAAATCTCTATTGAACCAATAATAAAAGTGCCCGCAGGATATTACCTCTAGAAAATTTCTACATGCAATGCATGATTTAAATGTAAATGCAAAAACATAAACTTTTAAATGTTTCCGTTTCTATATCCTGCTTTGGAAAGAGGTTAACAGAAACAAAATAAACTAAACTTATCGATCACATTTATCTCTGTCCCTAAAATAAAGAATATAAAGTTGAAAGCAGAAAGTAAATTACTGAATTCGTTCATTTAAATAACTACCTAGCAAATTACACAATAACACTAGAACGCCAGTGCAGTGCGCCATAATTTAAGTTAAGCACATGATTAGTAAATTATGTAAGACAAACAAATAAACTCTTAATTTATGCAACCTAGTAGGTAACGTACATAACTTAATTTTAGGCACCTAATAAATAACGTAGTATGCATGCAAAAAAAAACTAGGACAACTCTCTACTTGCATTTTTAAGTTAGTTTATTATTTTGAATGAAGCTTAAGACATTCATCTTGCTATTTAGAGCTTGTTTCTATATTAATGTAAAAACACTTCGTTATATTTACATTAGAACATTTTACATGTCCTAAATTTTTTTGCGGGCATTCGCAGTAGGTACACGATTAGTTTTCTTTAATTTTATTCAAAATCAAAATACACTTCAGTCACAAGCACAATCATATAAATAAATAACAATTCCTTTTAAATATTAGATAAAACTAATTGTTAATAACTATATACAGTGGTATTTCTTAACTACGGCCATAGGAATTTACATGCAAAAAAATTTGCCTCATGATAACTTAGGTTCTACAAAAAATAAGTTTTAAGCAAACTTTGGTCTCTAATAATCAGTTACACAATTTGTTACAAAATTAAAAATACTAGAATAAGAGATGCGTCATTAATTTAATTATGTTAATAGTTAAAATTGAAATTATTAAGAAGCAAATACGAATCGAGTGGGTCAAGGCCAAAAATTAATTCGCCACTCAGATATTTTGAGGCGACAGCGAATAATTTCTCTCTGACGTTAACCTATTCCATCCATATTTGTTCATTAAAAAAAATCAACTTTTAATATTAAAATAATTAAATTAATGATGCAGCTGTTATTTTGTTATTTTAGAAATGTATAATTTTAATAAATTATGTAATTAATTATTGGAATCTGAAATTAATTTAAAATTTTGAGCTAAACGTAAGTTAACATGAGGCAAAATTTTTACCACGTAAATTCCGATAGCTACAGTTAACAAATGGTGCAACATATTTGACATAAATCAATGAAAAGAAAAATAAATCAAGAAAAAATCAAGAAAATCAAACATGCTAAATTAATGATTTAACAATTGGTAACCCTTCTCTAACTCTAAGTCACAATATACAAACGTGCTCTACTACAGTGACTTATATTTTGGTGAAATTTTATTCACAAACAGATAATCAGTAACTAGCTAACCTAAAAGATTGTAATGTTAATACCTTAAAAGGTTATAATGTTAAAACCCTAAAATTTACCAATTTGTTATTTTTCACTTTTCGAAGAAAATTTATATAAAAAAGTGGCCCCATCTTTTTGCTGTTCTATTCAATCTGAAAATATCGGGAGATATTTCTGAATCACGGTGAATTTATAATTTAAAAACTTCATTCTAATAAATAATCAATCGTTGTTTAACAAATTAATCTTACTTAAACCTTTTTCATGTAATAGTTAAATTCATCGTCTAATTTTTTAATTGTTCTAAAAAAATTCATCTGTAGGTTTGATCAGTCCCCCATAAGACAAATCCTTAACTCAAGATGGTACAATTAAACCACGTCTTTTTACGGAAAATTACACTTGTGGTTGCCTTTTAAGCTTTTTGGATAACCACCCAGACAAATACTCAAGTTCATCTTTTTCTAGATAATTCGTCAAATCTGTTGTATCATTAAATGTCTTGACTTGCATGTTTTCATGGATGTCTGATAGACTAGATGTTGTGGAATTTTCTCCTGTGATTTCAGCATCATACTCTCTAATCCACTTCTCCCAGGATGTAGACATCTGAACAATGTCTAGCATTAGATTTGTTTTTCATATTTATAGATTTTCCCAGTACGACTAGTCGCAATCGTTGTAAAGCATGTAGAGGTGTAGGATGATCGTTTAAGCCACCTCTGGTTCTTAACTGACCAAATTAATTCTCTAGAGAATCTTGATTTAATCGATGGGTTAAAATGTACATTATGCCGTACACGTCGCTTACATCTTCGTATAAACATTTTAAATTTGAATTGTTCTTTCTCTCTTAGATATCATCGAGCTCATTAAATTATGCATCTCATCTTCGAGAATCTCATTTTGGGCATCTACAGTTTTTCCATAACCAAAATTAACAAGTACTTCATGATCAGGTTTATATAAGTTCACAATGTCAAACCATTTATCTGCAAGCTCAATAAAATGTGAAGTGACTTTTGCAGTGGTGCTATTCGGAAAATAGTGTTTCAAAGCTACAGCTGTTGTACGACTCAATAATTTTGCTGCCATACAAACGTTCTGTCGGTTTGGTCCTTCAACTGTTAAGTGGTTCATTGTCAATTAAAAACAGCTACTAATCTCAGATTGATTTGATGAAATTAATTAAAGTAACATATTTTTAGTAATAATACTACTTTGATATGAAAATTCTGAATCCAATAACTAATTTCTAATTAATTTTAAAAGATGTGGGACATCAGCAAAAAAATAAATCTTTGGATCTATTGATGGGTGAATAATGAATGGATGTTTATGACTAATACTTAAATCCCGCAAAAATACCTAATTTTGCAATGTTGAAATTCCTGTAGAACAATTCGTAACCATAAATTAATATTAGGTTCATTACACAGTAGATACTACCTGGTAAAGGATAATTCAAAGAATCTGTCAGATAGACAAAGCTTTTCTTGCTTAAATATCTTAATGTAAAAGCTCTAGTGATTTCCTCTGATGTCCATTTAATTTTTTTAGCACCTTTTATTTTGAGTATTTATTAATTATTTATTATTTATATTTGAAAATATCTTAAAACATTCACAACGACTGGTTTATAATTTTGGATTAAGTGTTTCTTATTAAATGATTTTGGTATATTAATTTTTCTTTTTCATCTTTTGTATTTCCCGATCTTTCTCAACAATATCGTTCTTCAATTTTGTATTTTTAAATTTGTAACAATATTTTTTTTTTTCTTGATATCCTTTGGTTTCTGTGAACACTTTAACCCTCGACGTACCAATATTTTTATAACCTATGAAGTACCAAGCGGGCCTGAGAGACCCCTAATCTTTTTGTCATTATATTGTCTATTCTTTTAAATATTTTCTTGTCAATTATTTAATAATTGACTATTTATAGATTACCTTTAATGAAATAATTATCTACATAAAAAATAACAACATAATTTTACTGATTATAGCATTTATTACACAGTAGGACAGAATGTTCTTGGCACACATTATTGCTACATTTTTACATATAATTTTATTTTTTCTATCCAATGAGGGTGGACATATTGAACATCGTCTTCTTTTTAACATAGGTTCCACTATATCTTCAGCAGCTTGAACTTCTTCGCCTGGGTTAGCATCTTCCTTTACTCCAGCAAGTGTTTTACCCAGCTTGATAATGAATTCACCACGTTGCATGTTTTTGGATGTAATAGATTTCCACAGTATGAAAGAATTTAGAACGCTGATATCAATCATGTTATAAAAAACTACTAATGGCCATCTTCTTGTCATCCTTTTGACCGTGTAACATCTTGTCATTTGATCCATTGTGTCTACTCCACTTTTAGTTGCATTGTATGAAAGTATTATTTCCGGCTTCTGTTTTTCATTTATTTCATTTTTCTTTTCATGATGCATTGTACTCAATAGTGTCACCAAATTTCCTTTTTTAGGGCAATATGATACAACGGTTGCATCCCTTCTAAACCCGCAAATACTTGAATTCACTTTACGACCAGTAGTTTTGATGAGTTCTAGTGGTAACTCCAGTTTATCACGACGAATTTTACCAACAAGTGTAAGATTTTTTGACAGTAAGTATTCTCCCAGTAAATAACTCGTAAAAAAGTTATCACAAGTTATATTCCTTCCACTCCCTTCAATTTCTACTACAAGATCCTTCACTACCTTTTCTCCTAGTTTGACAGTTCTTTCTCCTCCGGCTGCTTTTCCAGTATATTTTATTCATTTTCCACGCATATGGAGTTTCACTATCACAAATTGCCCAAAATTTTAGACCGTATCTACCTGGTTTTGAAGGAATATACTGTCGGAATGGGCAGCAACCTCGAAAAGTTACCAGCTGTTCATCTATCGTCATGCACCAACTTGGAGTATATAATTCTCTCAAATATAAGTTCCACATTTCAAAACATTCGCGAATAGGTTCTAGTTCTAGTTTGTCTTCTGTTTTATTTATTCTTCTAGCCGATGCATGGTCAAATCGTAAACAACGTAACAAACTCTGAAATCGATTTTTGCTAATTGCTTTGTTGAAAGTAGCACGACCATCGTTTTTGCTCCACAGTTGCGTCACTGGTTCATTTCGGGATTTGTAGACGCCAGTAAGTGTCAAAACACCAATAAAAACTATTAGTTCTTTATCATCAACGTTCTTCCATTTTTCTTTCAGAAGTGCAACAGCTTCTTTGTTCGTCCATTTGCAATTTTTTTCTAAAAGTAGCTGCCGAAAATATAATAAAAACTAGGATTCTTCTGAATCGTACATTCTCTTAGCAAATGAAGTAGCTCCAGGAGTAAATCTTATTATATTTTTGTTTGGCGTTCTTCCTCGGGCTGCTTGCATTGGCTATGGACACCATTCTAATTTATTTTTCGATATGTAAATTCCTGTTGATGTATCTCCTATGGTCGGCACTCGAGACTGGGCATTTTCATCATCTGAACTATATTCCGATGTTCTCGATTCATGTTCTTCTACGTAATCGGATTCATTATCATCAGTAGATTGATCATTTTCATCGGTTAGATCTTCAAAATCACTAATGTTTTCTGCAATTTCTTCTAGCTCACGTTGAGAAAGCGCTCTCTTATTTCTAGCATATGCTATCTTGATAATACACTATGAAACTTCAATACGAACAATGGTCTAGAAAAAACTAACGACATTCATACGGCTCAGCTATTTATATAAGATTTTATTTAGCATATCAGAACTTGCACAAACCTGCAAGAGACTTGCAAATATGATCTCCAACAGAATATAATAGAAATTAACTTGAAACTACGGGTAGGGCTTTATAGGCCCGATTGGTATTTTATGCTATATTTTTAAAACAGTATACAATACCTACGTATTTTTTTATAATTATTCAGTCAGTAAGACATTATATTCGCACAAATAAAGTCGCAAGACCGTTAATCAAAATATGAATATTTAACAACAATTTCTTATATTAAAATATGTAACCGGGCCTCCGAGGCCCCTGCGGTATTTGCAGGGTTAAAGAAGAAAAGAAATCGCAAGCTTCCGCATTTTCTTCTTGCGTGGCAATAGTAATTGGAACAGCCCCTGCTTTTAGTTTTCTTCCTCTCTATGTATAATTTAATAATTTCACTTGCAGGTCACTTTCATAGTCGTTTTCATTAAAATATAGTGAACAGGTTCGCCAACTTATTGCATTAAAAACATGATCACGCCTACAAATTTTAATCCATAGCTGACGAATAGATTCTTCTTTCGGAAATCGGTAAATAGTTACATGTATCCCTTTTACTTTACTGTGTTCGTAAGTATTAGAAGAACCAGCTGCAGCACAAACTACAAGCATTGTAAAAGTTATAATAGGTACATTACATGATAATTATTAATTGACATAATATTGACTGACATTAATAAATTTAAAATTTTTCTAAAATCTTTCATTATGCTTTGACAGCATGCATGGCCGCCTTGCATGGGGGACTCATTAGGAGCAAATCCCGCTTCAATTTGTCTATCCTACTGCAATGTTAGGTCAAAAAGCGATAGTAAGATGTCGCTATTTTATATGTTCATTAAAATTTTGTATTTGGTGCTTATTGCATGACGTCACGAGTAATTTTTGCGAGGTAAATTCAACAAGGCAAACTCCTATATGCATTATTCAGTTCTACCAACCTTGACTCATAGCGCGTACAGTGCCGTCTAACGGATGTTCCAAAGTAATTACATTTCACGAAATAGTAATCTTTATTTAGGTACCTTGAGTTCGTCTTTGTATCTTGTATCTTCTCATAATTGCAGTTTATTACTCAACAGTCACAAGAACCATTTACGGAGTAACAATTTAACAGTTTAACAATTAAACTTAAAAATTTAAAACAATATAAACGGATGATTACAAAATTACGAGACAGTCACAGTTAAACAAACGGAGAGTGTAACATGTCTTTTCTTTCTGTAGTGTGTTTATAGATGCAGGACTAAGCAATGCAACGCCAAATAAAAACCTCATCCCATCATCATTTGGTTCTCTTTATATTCTATATTTTGAGAGAAGGAACTTTAGAGTAACACTGATAGAAAAATCTATACAAAATTAAACAATAGAGATTGCACAATATAATATTTCTTTCATTTTGTACAGATGCTGTTATACAGTGTTACTTTAAAATACCTTCCTGACAAAATAGAGTTACCGGAGCCGATGGAAACGTCAAATAACGTGAAAGGTACAACAGTAAATGATACCATATGACAGTTTTGTATTCCTTACGTTCAATATTCTTAAGGGTGTGGTTCGCTTGCAGGAGTATCATTTAAGTTGAGCGTCATAGTACTTCTTATTTGTGTGAGATACGATTATTACCCATACAGCAGTAACCGAAAGTAGTTTTGAGCAGAGCGACGCATGTTCGCATTATTGTTGCAACCTATCTTTCCAATTTTTCACGTTATTTGACGTTTCGATTGGCTCCAGGTACAGACAAAGACGAAATCAAGGTTCAGAAAAATTACTTATTCTTGAGAAGTGATTACTTTAGAACATAAAGACAAAGACGATTTGTGACATATCTTAACGGAATTTCAATTTTATATCCAGCTATTCGTTAGTTTTTAACAGTTTCTTTTTTTATTTTTGAGTTAATTACACGGAACTTATACTTATATAAAGTCGTTTCTCCTCCGTGTTAACTCTGAAACAAAATAAAAATTCTACATCCAATGACATCAGTTTTCAGTTTCTGCAATTTCTTTTAACACATGTGCCAGATGTGCTTAGGTCTCTGAAATTTATTAGTGAATTGTTTCTCAGACTTTTGTTAAGTTTAATATTCGATATAATAATGATATTGTTTTGTCAGGCTAGTAATTTATCGTAGAGCGCTTATGACTCAAACGAAACATAACGTCGCTGCGTTGTGGCATCGTTTTCCTCCCCCTCATAATTAAGAAATGATAAATATTACTTTCCAGATAAAAATCGGAAGAGATTAGATGCGTATTTCTGACGAACAACCTTTAGCGAGTACGGTTAAAACACTGTAGATTTCTGTACTACTTTTATTACGGTTAATAAAGTTAATTACCCGTAACTGTGTTTGAATTTAATCCCGGTTGTAAAATCACAACAGTTTCCTGTTAAATGAAATAAATGGATTTGTCAAGACGTAATTGCTGAAGTAATTCTACTCTGTAAGGTAATATTTTCTGGATTGTTATAGAACGAAAATAAAAGATCTAAAAAAGAAAGTTTATTTTATACTCTAGTATTTTCGTAAATCCGTTATACACTTCCTTACTGTGACCAGAGAAACGAGTTAAAAAAATATCAGTAAATCTTTCCCTACTGCCGGTTTCAAAAACGTATTTACTCAATGCGATGTGATTCAAAGGCAGGATGCGTAGAGGAAGGATTTGGATCAACCGGGGTGCGCTTTCACTTACAACCCTTAATGTTCTCAAATTGCCTTTTCAGCACACGTGACGGAAAAGCAGAATCTCTAACGTCCGGAATATTTTTAATAATTTTTTATTGTTCCGCGTTTTAAGGAAGGCACTTTTTTATTTTGCTCGGTATCGTAATATGGATGACGGAATCACAAATTCGAACGCAATCGTACAGACAACTCCATCAAATATTAAAACAGTGGGACGCGTTCGGAAAATTCAAGAAGAAAAGTTCCCGCCCGAATTCCCGCGTACTTCAGATTGCCATCTTCATACAATATGAAGGATTGACAAGCCTATACCCCAAACGTTTTCCCACGGGATTCGCTTTACACTCTGCGAACATACGAAGCCATTTGTATTCCGCAAGTCCGATGGGAAATTTATGATGACCGCATCCATATTTAAAGCGGAAAATTGAGACTTTATTGCAGTTAAACACCGTTGCACTGCCCGAAATACCTATTAAACTATTTTCGTTTTGAATGAAGATGAAGAGATGTTTCAAGTTTCAAAGCCTTAAATCTCAGTCTGCCTAAACTCCAAACAGGAAATACGACCAGAAAAAATACATTAATTTCAATTTGCAAAATATCTTTTGCTTATCCTAAGTTCAAAAGTCTAATGGAACTGCCGCGGTAATAAAAACAGATGTGATATATACTTTATTAAAGCAGATTTATCGTCGTTCTAGAAATTTCATATTGCCTAGTTTAAACTTCTATCGATTTGATATAATCCGGTATGATTTAATGTCGCAGACGTCGCAGTTCTAAGTTATTGCTACTGAGCAAGAAAAATTGATCTGATGATTTATAACTTTCAGATCATTATCGAGAAAAAATTTTGATACATTAGACACAGTGTCTGAAGTTTACGGTAATAATAATAATAAAAAGCTATGAGATTTCCAATTAATTTTATGTTTTAATTTTTTATTCAGCATTGAAAATTCATTAAATTAATTTCAATATTTGTTTTTAATATTGCTACGTTATTTGTTTGTTTATTTATCATTGGCTTTTTATGTATTTATATAATGGCTTAATACACACATAAAATTTTTTTGGAATAGTTTTAATCTGCCTATTCGGTTTTAAATAAGCATAAAGTTTTACCTGAAAAGTTGTTAATAATTATCTAATTTGGCGTTATTGTTCTCTTTACCCGACTAAATTGTATCTAAAAGTGAGTGTTAACTCCACCGACGATGAACTCTACTCTGCTCCATTACATACGTTTAAAGGGCAAACATCCTAACTTCATTTTTCGTAACTCCACAAACGGATGGATGCGAGGGAATACCGGAAAAGTTTTCCCTAGCGTCCAGAAAGTGTTAGAATTAAGTCCAGATTTTTATGTGTGTACAGAGTGTTATTGCATATTTAAGTACTAATTCGGATGTGCCTTAGAAATTTCTCAACTCTTACTTATACCCTCTTATTAAAAACAATATTAAATGCGGCGTCATGAACTTTTTGCTTGTCATTGTAATAAAAAATAACTTTCTTAGCATGATTCAAGTATAATTGTGGATTCCCGTAGGATTGTTATTAGATTCAAATAAATTCGTATGTTTTTGTTCATTCTACATATTGAACAATCCTGACCTTACAGCTTCTGGTTTGGTTAAAATAGATAGTATGCTGAGGGAATTCAGTATCAATGATGTACCATTTAGACTGTTAATAGCCGAGGATGTTCGGCTTTGGAAATACCTTTGTATAACTGCAATTCCCTCACGATACTACTACGCATCTACTTATAATTAGACCGGAATCTGTCTGAGTCTGAAACGAAAACTGGTAGTCAAAATTAAAAAGCTTGTATCCAAATCAACAAGCCTATGGAGGAAGGAAAATTCGTCAATAGTAATGTGAACGAAAAAAAGCCACCTGTCCGGAATATTACGGACGAGGCTGCCACTACCCCGAAGAATTTAGTTCCTTTCAGCGCTTAACTATGTAAAACCGACGAAAAGTCGTATCACGAGGAAATTTTTCTACGAAGATCATCAATAGCAACGCAAAATATGGATCGACCGTCAGAACGGCCACAATGCGAAAACGATTCAGCGCCTCCTGCAACAAACCACCAGGTGCTAGTGATATCGTCACACGACAGACTCTCCGAAGCATGTTACAAATTAATAAACCGAAACCAAACATGTCTCCAAATAATCTAAAAGAAGGGGTTTTCACGAATCAAAACCATCGTGACATCAGCAGGGACCAACGAGCGTCAATTTGACGTAAGGAAACTCCGATGACGACGAAGATGATAATAAAAAACTGATTTTACTGCGATAAAATGAGAACGGGCGCGGACTGAAGTGCTTACTACTCCTAAAATGATGCAATACTTGTCGAACAATACTCGTCGTTCCCTAAAAGCGGTCTTCATACCGTAACAAATGTTTACGAATCCTTTCTTCGAACCATTTCCTCGATGTACAGTTGGGGAAATAGAAAACGTGACAGTAAAATTTCATTAGTTTAAATCTTAGTTTTAAATTTCGGTAACTATGGTAATTTATCAACCTTCATATTAAATAAAATGATTATTGATTCCGTTTGTAATTCAAAATTGTATTAACAAAGAAACAATTACTTCATACAAATACATCATACTAGTGGAATAGTTACTTACAATTATTGCTATGCAAAATAAAATGAAACAAAATAAGTCATGCAGCCTGTCGATTGAATTATTGTCCGGTAATTGATTGATTTAAGATTTCTAATATATTCCACATCCAAAATGTTACGTAGTTATTCTACAGGCTGCGCTAATTCCATTTGTTTCACTGGCCGAAAATTTTCTTTACATTTCCGCTAGAATGACAATACATTCTTAAGAACTTAATTTGACAAGTTATTTCTGACATTAGTAAATTAATTAGAAGCGTGACGACCGTCATCAAGGAAACTTCACATTATTAAAATAATCCAAAATTTCGTTATAAGACTTGTCCCGCTTTCTATTTCCGCAACTGTACCAACTAACATAGAAAGGTTTGTACTAGCTACTACAATTTTTTTAAGGCATTTACTTTAAAATTATAGGGGGTGTTTGGAAATTGCTAGCACAAAACAAAACTATGGCATCTGGAAGTCCTAATTTTTTATTTTATTATTATTATTATTATTACTATTTTATTTTTTATTTTTTTCCCGTAAAATAACACTATGTCCAACAACTGATTATTTGTGTAAGTGGCATTCATTTCCGTAATAATAATGTACCTAGTTTTGACTATTGTGACAGCTGTTATGTCAACTCAGTAGCGCAACAACAATTTTGGCCAAATTTTTAATAATTTTTATCTCGAAAAGTAAAGGATTTTTATTAGAATTTTTTATTGCCGATGACTTCATCACTAAATTTTTCAAACACCCGGTATAAAATTCAATCTTTATATTAGATATTAGATCACAACTGCCAACATATTTTGCAACATTGTAGAATACGATTTACAAAGAAGTACATTTACGGTGACAAAAGTCGATTCATAACAAGAAAGTCTTTAAAAATTAAGACAAGAATTAAAAATTTTCATTGCATAACCTAAGGCAAGATCTTTGATAGAAGTAACCGCATTAAAGCTTGCGTACAGATGGAGAAACTTTTAAATTACATTGAATCTTCAGTCTCGAAGGAATTCGTCTGCAGCACATTATAATCCGTGCAACTTCTGGTTTTAATTAGCGTTAACTTTGTCTTAAAGTGTAATGTCGTTTAAAGAATATTTAAAAAAGTTGCGGAAACGAATGTTTCTCCGCCTCTGCACACTTTCGTTACGTCGGAGATGAATTTCACAATGAAATGCCTCGGGGTTCCAAGAAATACTCTCAGAAAGACTGTTTTACTCATTATGAGTTTATGATGAAACCAGTAATAGCTATTTTTTTACAAATACCTTTCCTCTTCAGATTTCATTCGCAACCTATGCTTATTTCTCAGAGAGCATAGGAAAAAGTGTCTTAGCAGGAAAGTTACCTAACTTAATCGAAACTTAAACTTATAGCGGTTTCAATTGAGTGCTCTAGAGCGCTCTCAGAAGAGTATCCTTGTCTTATTTTAATTTCATATGAAAAGAAGGGATGGAGATACTGTCACGATGCTTTGGACTGAAAGCTCTATTAAATTTTGAAAAAGGATCCAAAAAGTTTGTTGTTGAAATTGTTTGAAGTTCAACGGGACTTTTCTCCAAGGAAGGTACATTTTCCAATTTATTTACGATTTTCAAAGTACATAATTGGTTTTGCAGACACATCTCTTCTTTCGATCTTTAAATCGCTACATGTGAACCAATGATCTTTGGATTATCAGATCGACCAGTAAGCTAAGGAAAAGGCAGGTTAAAATAATTTTATTTAAACTACTGTTCTAGCTTTTGCCCAATTCAGCATCTTATTTCGTATTCCCTCTTTGAATATATGTGTATAGAGGAGTCATGTTCAGGTTGTTATATCGTCTTATAATAATTAAAAACCGGACTCTTTAACGTCTAGGCTGGATAGGTTGACGAGATTAATGGCATTACCTCTTTAAGTTTTCTGTTAATACTTCTGTCTTCTTTGGAAATTATTAATGTATGCTCTTATGTTATTTATTATAAATTTTTAAAAAAAATTCTGCAAATCGTTTTTGATTGCAGTGAAAACCTCGAGCAGCCTCTGTACAGCTGTTTCAGCTCTGCTTGGGGCTTCTTCAGCAGAGACGTAGCTCGAAAACGACTTGTCCAATTTATTCGCAATTGCGATGTAAGAGTGATGAACAGATAAAATAGCGACATCTTACGATCGCTTTTTGACCTGTCAGGTCATTAAAAAAAACGCGGAATATAAACTAATTGCGGGCTGGTTTACGAGATTTCTCGGTATCGCAAAAGTTCCAGGCCGCCGCGCCGACTGTCTACCGAAGCTTTCTCGCCCAGAAAATTCTGTTGCACGAAGCAGGCGGATGTCCATCGAAGCTTGGAGACTTTGATACGCCAGGCTCGGACACATGCAGCTTCCGACAAGTGTCGTTGATTCATCAGATAATCACAGTAGGATAACCAGTGGCGTAGCAGATTTAATTTTGTCGGAAAATGTAAAAAATACAATTTGCTGCAAGTCGGTTTTAATTTCAATAAGCATTGAGCATCATCTGCTGAAGAGATTGCAAAATTAATTTAAATAGAGCCAATAACAATAATAATTCATTTAAATGGTCACGCAAATATCTTACAATGTACGACACAAATTTTCCAAGAGAGGTACTTAATTTTGGTCACATGGAAATCAGATATTGTTTGAAGTCTACCACCAACTACTGCAGAAAATGAACTTTTTAATCCAATTAAACCTTTTTCTGACGTTCCTTGGTTTTTCTTCTCCTGTTTCAATTCCATCTTCATTTTTTTTTGTTTGTATTCTCCTTCTCTTTTTGCCAACCAACGATGTTCATCTATCAATCTTCTTTCGAGTTTTAATTTATTACAAATTACCATTTACGAAGTGCTTCTGTAAGACGTGTAGACTGGGGGTTGGAACCCACCTTTCAACTCCTTTTTGTCCCCAATTCTTTTGGACAAACAGTACGAATTTGAATCTTGAATCTCTTTGTGACTAGCGTATTCTGGTCTAGATTAAAAGCTAGAGCTCGGTTTCCAAACCGTTTTCCACGACTTGCTTGAACGGCGCTTACTTTAATTTTTAGAGTAATTGTCGAAGTCGGTCTGCTCCTCCTTATCTCTTCCTTGGCTTACTTTAGAATTCTTCCTTCCAGTAATTCAAATAAAAAAAAACTGAATATTCATGTAACAAGTTTTATTCAAATTTAAGACAACTTTTTTTTTGTTATACAATAACATACAATAACAAGAGATTACAAATAAGTGAATTTAATGAAATCTATTAATTATTTAAAATTTAACAATTACCACAAAATTAGAATCTAGAACATGAAAGAGAGAAGAGAAGTTCAATAAAATCAATGCACTTCTAAAAATATTTGTTAGAAAGTCACCTTCTCTGAGAGTGGATACTTTCAGCTACAATTTGTTTAAGGTATCTTGGGTAAATTAACTAACAGAAAATAATTTTGAAATTTGAAAGAAAATTATAACGAAGAAAATACAAACGCGTGTAAAACCCACAACTTGTTATTATTTATAAGTTACGGGACCCATCACTGACTTCGGTCTTATCACCGTTCGTGGTTTCTGACACTGATGGTGTTTTTATCATTAAGAGCAGGTTACTCTGCTTGCATTTCTACGCCTTGTTTCAT
This sequence comes from Prosopocoilus inquinatus, assembly GCA_036172665.1. NCBI lineage: Eukaryota > Metazoa > Arthropoda > Insecta > Coleoptera > Lucanidae > Prosopocoilus > Prosopocoilus inquinatus. Next base: position 54,523,732 of record CM069870.1, read on the forward strand.
TAACTAATTTTTCCTTCTTATAGCCAGAACGGATTTGTCTGTCTTCTATAAGTACTTATTTTTTACTTGGAGCCACCGATACATCTACTGTCGTGTAAGAGGAATGTCTAAGATTATTTGTGAAACGATCAAGAATTATGCTATAGCGCAGCATTTCCCAAACTTTTAGGTTTCGCGATCTCATTATAAGCTGTGTTTTGATTCGCCCCCGAGGGGTTTAAATTTTGGTCGTCACTGTTAATCACTGTTTTAATTCCAGAAATCAAAAATTTCATTTGTGTTTTACCAGTGTCAAAATAAATTAAATATTTAAGAAATTATTACTAGCATTCAAAATAAGACACAAATCTCGATAACTTCATTAAAATGCAAGTTCGGTGCCAACCTTTGACAATTAGTAACGACCAAAATTTGTTGCTCGTGACTGTATGTACACCGGGTGGAAAGTTTCAAACCCGTACATAGCAAAGTTCCATCGAGAATTACGTTTCTATAGACTACTGCTCGTCATTTAAAGATACAAAAATGGTAATGGTATTAAATGAAAGATAAAACTAAGGCCAATATTATCGTGTTGAAATTATTCCTATTGTGTTAAAACTATTGAAATAGAAATAAAATTTTTAAATTTCAAATGAAAAATGTAGTTGCATTAGTACGTCAGATTTGAAGTTTGCAATTCAATAACCAGAATTTTGTACAATATGCTTCTTATTCAAAATAAAATTCCTTTCATCTGTGTAGCATACTGACGATAAAAAGACTGTTAGAATTTATTTCTTTGCTCCTGCATTGCTTCACAAAATACTTTCCTATTATCTACTATTCTTGTTAAATCAATACAATGTTGATGGCAACTGGATTTGTGGAATAGATGTTTTTTCTTTTAATATTCTTTACAGTTGTGTGTTACTTATTCTTGAACAGTGTGCAACTTATTTAATTTTAAGAAAGAATTTTTGTAACTTAAACAACCAGAGTACCTGCCTATTATTTGCTCTGTACAATAATTCATAATACTTTTTGACTGACGTATAAATTATTTTTCATTAACTGAAAGTTTCAAACCTGACATAGGCGACTAAATTTTTCGTTTAAAATTTGAAAATTTTATTTATATTCCGAAAGTATAAATATTTAGGAATAATTTTAACATCATAATATTGTCCATAATTTTCTCTTTCCTGTAATACCATTGCCATTTTTGTATTTTCAAACGGCGAGCAGCAGTTCACAGAAACATAGTTTTCAATACAAGTTTGCTATGTTCGGGTTTGAAACTTTCCACACGGTATGCAATTTCTGGTAAAATTAGTTCCAATTTGCGTTTAATTTTTTTAAATTTATTCTGCTGCGCCCTCCTTTGAACACTCACGCGCCCTTGGGGGCGCGCCCCACAGTTTGGGAAACGCTGCTATAGCGCATTCCAACTCTAGTATGCAGTGAGGGTTCATGTCTCCTTATTTATCTTTCATGATTTTTCAATAACGCTATCCTTATCTTTCTAAACTTTCCATAAGGCTTGTACTGCATTCTAAGAGTGGAATACGCTATAAATATGGAATAAAAGAATGTCGTATCCAATCCACGATTTTAGATTTTGATTAATTTTAGTCTTGCTTTCTTTTTCGAAAGTATAATTCATTACTGATTCATAACGTATGCTTCCTTGGCAAAGATTCTAATAAATCGTTACTGTCGGTTGCTAGTTGTACATCACAGATCACTGTGAAATTAATAAGTGTGATAGATGAATGGTCATAATATGATTTATGGTCAGGCAAGATATCTGCTCACATTTCCCAATTAAATACATCACGTGTATGTCATTCGTTGAAAGGAAAAGCCTTTTTAATTATTCAAAACTTGCTTTAGATAAAAGTTTGCTCTGTTTTTCTTTAAAAAAATGATTATAAATGATAGTTTTTGAATAATGTTCCGCTCATATCTATAGAGTTTTGTTAATTTCGTCTGAGTAAGCATGTATATGAATGTGCAACCGAAACCTTTTAACTTTAAAATTCTTTCTGGGTTTGAAAAGTATCTGCACGCTCGAATGCAGCCAAATCATCATTAAGGAACTTTGAAATAAAACCTTATCGCAAAGCTCGGATTTTGCTCCACCCGACGAGATTCCATTATTTCATACTTGCTAAGCGGTGACACAGCGGCAACGTTGACCTCGAATTTTTTGCACGTTTCTTTTGGACGCATGGAACGGATTAAAAACGGAAACGCGAGGCTTTGCTAAATCTGACGGGATTAGATAGATACCGCCATCAATTAAATTGCTTCCAAAGGAGACGGATTACGAGGTGAGGGAAAATGTTTATAAAACTTCGTTTCTGAAACGGTTTCGACGTCGATCTCTCCCCTGAATTAGATGGGAATTCTAGGTGCTTTCCTGAAAACGAACTCACTAAACGCTTTCCGTATCATCTTTTTATGAATTAGATGGCGATTTGTAACCGCTTAAACGGAAAAGAGAGTTTTATGGAAAATTGCTGAGATATTTCGTGCTTTAGGACGTCGCCGAGCCGTCCGTCGTCATAGATCTACAATTTATTGGGGTTGGAGATCTGCAAAAATATTTTGTGTATGATGGATGCCATAACATTTTTTTTACATCTTCTTCAATTTCGTACTGATAAATGAATGAACTTAAACTCTTGCATGCGCATACCATTACAGTGCAGCCTCTTTAATCCGAACACACATTAATCCAAACATCCAGTAATGTGAACGCGCCGCCGATAATGTCATAGTCCGAACGCATATTCGTTAATCCGAACGTTGCCTGTAGGAACTTGTTGGCCGCTGCTGGATGATCTCACCGACGCGTACGCCACACGGAATAGAACGGTGTTATTGTAACTTGCTTTAGAGTAAACATATTCTAAAAAACTTTGCGTTTAGTGTGTTTTCTATGTATGTACATAGTTTAAAATAAAATAAAAATAATATAAATAAAATGTCTAAAAGAAAACACGTAACGTTAAAGTTACAGGAAAAAATTAGCATTTTAAAAATGATAGATCGAGGAGAAAGTTATTCAAAAATCGCAACAGAATTTGGAATTGGAAAGGCTACAGTGAGTGATATAAAGAAAAATCGGGCTAACATAATAAGCTATTATTCTACTACGGACGAAGGACCGGCAGAGTTTAGTTCAAATCCGGCTGTTGAGAAAGCCTTGTTTACATGGTTTCTACAAGAGAGAACTAAAGGTAAGATAGCAATAATTATTCATCTATCTTAACAGGTAAACAAAGGTTGCTATTTTGTTACAGGTACTCCAATTTCTGGAAATATTTTATGTGAAAAGGCAAAGTTTTTCTACAAAAACATAACAGGGAAGGACGATTTCAAAGCCAGTACCGGGTGGCTTCAAAAATTTAAGAAGAGGTTTGGCATTCGTCAATTGACTGTATGTGGGGAATCACTCTCGAGTGATCTTGATCCTGTGCTGCCGTTTATAGAAAAACTCCGAAAAGTAATTCAAGAAAGAAAGCTAACTCCTGATCAAGTCTACAATGCAGATGAAAGTGGACTTTTTTGGAAAGTGTTGCCAAGTAAAACATTGGCACATTCTGGGGAAAAATCGGCTCCTGGAATGAAGATTAGCAAAGAAAGGATAACGTTCATGCCCTGTTCGAATGCCTCTGGAAGCCATAAGTTAAAACTCCTGGTCTTAGGCAAAAATTTAAAACCACGGGCCTTTGGAAATTTTGATATTCCAGTTTCTTATAAAGGACAGAAGCGTGCATGGGATAGCAGAAAAATATTTAGTGAATGGTTCCATAGCGAATTTGTGCCATCTGTATGAAGAAAAATGAGAGAACTTAACTTAGGCCCAAAAGCACTTTTGTTATTGGACAATGCTCCAGGGCATCCGACAAAATTATCCAGTGATGACGACCAAATTTCTGTAATGTTTTTACCACCATATTGTACACCGCTATTGCAACCAATGGATCAACACGTAATACAAGCCATTAAGTTGTTTTATCGCAAAAGTCTGCTTCAGCATGTTGTACTTTCTTTGGATAATGCTTGGAAAAATGTGAGCACCGACTTGATTAAAAAATCCTGGAGTAAGGTTTGGCCTTCAGAAAATATTACAGAAGATTTATCTGACGAGGACGATGTAGATGATATTCCATTAGCAAGATTAGCTAAAAAACTGGCTGAAGTAGACAAAATACCAGAAATAGAAAACGATTTACAAGTGATTTGTAGTCTAAGTAGAAAACTTGACGAAAATCTTCAAAATAATGAAATTGAGGAATGAGTATTTGAGCGTAATGAGCCGTCTGATATAATTTTAACGGATGAATCCATTATCCAAGAGCAACTTGAAGACATTGGTAGCGATTCTAGTGACGACGGATGTGTTAACTTGGTATTGGTAAAACACGGAGAAGCCGTGTTAGCATTTGACAAATGTATACAATGGGCGACTCAAAATAATATATCTGAGAACCGACTGGCTTCACTTAATGAACTTCGGGGTCAAACTTTGACTTTAGGAAGGGAGAGTATGAAATAAATGAAAATTACTAATTTTCTTGCCAAAGTATCAGACAATGTTGCTATGTATGTAATTGATAGTTGATTTCTTGGTTTTGTTAAGTTTTTATTTTAAATATGTTACTTTTGTTATTAGTATTTTTTATTTTTTTGTGTTCATCTATGTACATACATAGTTACTTTAACCAATAAAAATAAGTAAGATATACATACATACATAGTTTGACTTTTTTTTCACCCACATCCGATAATCTGAACAAGTCGGTAATCCGAATTCCCTCTTGCAACACGGTGTTCGGATTAAAGAGGTTGCATTGTATTCGAAAAAAAGTTCTTAAAGGAAAATAAATTATAAGTATTTAAGATACACACAGTATGTAATAAATATGTCATGGTTAAATATTTCTTACATTAAAATTTTCTTGTTATTAAAAAAAAAAATTATTACAAAATGAATATTACCAGAATATGAAGCGCGTCATTAATTTAATTATTTTAATATGTAAAGTTGAACTTATTAACGAATCGAATAGGTCAAAATCGAAAATTAATTCATCAGACAGACATTTAGACGGCAGCAACTAATTTCTCTTTCACATCGACCTACTCGATTCATTAAAAATTTCCACTTTTAATATTAAAATAATTAAAGATACATTTGTTATTCTGGCAATGTGTAATTTGCAATAAATCATGCAATTGATGATTAGAAACTGAAATTTGCTAAAAATTTTGAACAGAACGTAAGTTAGCACGAGGCAAAATTTTTAGCACGTAAATCCCTAAGACACAGTTAAAAAAGTACTGTATAAATTATTTTACCTTTCCTTCATTGATTTTATAAAAAGTAATCCTTCTTAACTAAAATTTTAATGCTTAGAAAGTGAAACAACAAATATTTCAAACATTTTGCCACTTCCCAAGTACAGAGAAACAGTAGTAGTAGTTGTTTGACACGTTCCTGATTTATGTTCGAAATTTGGGCGAAAGTTCGCCGAGGAAACGTGGAGTTGACCAGGAGAGAGATGAAGGATGAGTACGGTGACGAATTGACTTTGTGCTTTTCTTGTTTAATATTATTGTTCCTCTAAAATAACGTCCGTTAAACGCAACGTTTTGTACAGACGTAAGGACATTATAAGATAACCCTTATATTGTCAGGTATTTTCATTCGTTTACAGTTATAAAAATTGACAAGTTAAAATATTTAAGTCATAAAAGTATGATTGCACTAACGCCTCCCGGTTCGACAAAAACATTTATTTTCTGGAAAATTTAATAATACTTTGTTTAACAAAAAAGGGTTCATTCTATTCATTTTCATGCAAACTTTCATCGCTTAATTTATTTGCATGAACCTATGAAACACCCTGTATTGATGTTAGAAATTGATAAGTTTATAGGCTTTCTATAACCATCGGTAGCGCGTTGTACTATTTACTGTTTTGCAAAATTTCACGTCTTACGATTCAACTAGGTAGTTCATTTTTTCTCAACTCCACATCTAGGAAATAAACTAGATGTCGGAGTCTAAAAAGCTACTCAACCTAAGCAAAGTCATCAGTTCCTTCAAGAACAACAACTGTACCAGGTGGTCGTTGAAAAAATCTATGATCTTCTTTCTCTTTTACCTTGTAAGTCTTTTTGAATAATTAATAACAAGTCATTTGGTGAGGATGGTCTTTGAATTACATTGAAATTCGGAGACATGGATTTACAAAAAAAAAACTTTTACTAGTGATTTACCAGTGATTGGAACATCTAAGTCTGTGAATTTTAGCTTAGACTACTTACACTGATCTTCAACACGTTTGCACTTCGACTTCTTTCTTCATTAAATGTCTCTACATTTATGAAAACCTGTGTTTAAGTAAACTTATTGCCATATTTCTGAAAAAATTTAATAGAGTAGTGATAGATATTTAGTAATGAGAAAGTAACAAGATGATCGAAATATTAGGGTAAGTGAATAGTAAATATTTTTATTGTCAGAACTTGAATAATTTTAATTCGGTGATTAGTAAATTAAACTTCTGTTCTGGAACAAGAAGAAATTCTGAATAATCAGCCGGAAATATGAGAGCCAAAAAAAAAAAAGAACTTGAATCAATGATGGAATAGACAAATAAAAATAATTTAGTTAATAAAGAATTAGAAACAGACTACGCAAGAGAAAACAGATAAATAAGAGGGTTGCAAAATTATTTGAAGACGTTACAAGACCTAGTTAAAAATATATGGCCTGTCACCTCTCTCTCGTTCTTCAACTCGAAACGAGAGTTCGTCGCGTTTGACCCGCTCTGGAGAAGTGAGAGAGCCTGCGCCAATTCCGCTACGTATCTCGGCCCAGAAGTCAGGTTGTTCGTCCTTCCGACAACGAGATGGGAAACCGGAGTTGCGTTACGGTGCCCACTCAGTGGAGACGGTGCAGGATAACTCTAGAGATGTTACGCAAAACGGTGCCACCCAGCGGTGGTTACGCTCCTCAAGGGGATGCGAAACACACGACCGGAAAGGTGTTCTTAAACGTTCTCGTCAAGGGAAATCCCCTTAGACCCGCTTCCTCGACAGCGTACCCCAAAAGGTGACGAAGGAACCTCTCTCCCCGAGAGTAAACTAATCCAAAATTATTGAAAAGATGCCCAAAGTGTGAATAAAGTTCGTTACGGTACGGCAAAGAGCAATTTATTCAAACAGGCAATCGTCACAAGCGATTTACAAACCCAACCAGATACCCTGAAGGGGTGTTCGGCAGTTTTCTTATTTAACAGGCAATAAAAAATAACAATGCCCAAAATAGGGCAACCCTTGCTTTTGCCAGAGTACTCTGGCGTCTGCGCGCAATACGGTAATATGAATTAAACGGTAAGAAAATGTCCGCTAAAGCGCAAAATAAACAAGTAATACAAAAATACATATTGCGCAGCGCGTGAAGCGCGACAACGCAAAAACAAAAGCTCAAGAATGAAACGATAAATATACTACTACTCTGAAGGAGCTTCAATTTAAAACAAGAAAAACAGCACAAAAATAAATAAACAAAAGTAAAAGGGATTTCAAAAACAGTAAATTGGACGGAAAACCCCCCAAGAAAAGTGAGGTTACTGCGACAAAATTTTTAAAAATTCACAAGTCGCGCCGCGCAAATCCGGAGCCGGAAGTTGATCAAAAAGAAAATATAGGAACAAGCTTATATGGTGGATAAATTCCATTGGAAGCAAGCGTACCTCACCTGCGATGATCTCAGGTCGGCCGTATACGAGTCTTCTTCTTTCGAGCGTCGATTTGTTCTCCAGCGTCGACGTTACAGGAAAAAAAGAGAATCAACGAGGTTGAAATGCGGCGTCGGAATCACCAGTCTGTTCCAATCGGCTTTCTCATAACCGGGGGAGGGGGTAGCAAGTAGGCCCTGTGCAAGTTGCTTTAGAAAGTGGAAACAACATCAAATTAATAATACGCCACAAACAAAAGAAAATGAAAACGTGGCCAACAAATGGCGCTCGTACACATAGGCGAAGAAGGGCAAACAAAACTCATCTCATTGATGATGCAACGAGCCTCAAAATGTTACACGTCGGCAGATCCGCAACAGCGGCCCCAAAAGCAAACGGGGAAAGTCCTTTGAGGTGACAGAACCCGAAAAAAACGAGGGTCCACTTGAACTTCTATCACAGCAAACAAAATCAACCGATCATCTCAAGTCAACGTGCGAAAATCAAGTGATGCCAAGCACCAACCTTGCCTCAAAATGGAGTGTCTTGAGCGATCTAACGGCAAAACGCCGAAGTCGTATCGAAGATTGAAATCTCGCTCCTTCAGGACAAAAAACAAAAACGTACAGGCCATTTGGAAAAAAAAGGAAACAGATTGAAAGGAAGAATGTAATATTGATGGAACAGTCTATGATAATGGATATATTAGATTAAAACTGTTAGATTTGTAAATAAATATCAAAACAACGACACCATATAACATTTTAACAAAATAAAAAATAACGGAACAAATAGTATTTTGAAAAAATATTCATAAAACGGGTGGCTATCTCGTTTATAAAAAGGAACGTGGACTTTAAAAATTGATATAGTAAGAGAGTAACTAATTAAAAGTTTGGCTTATTCCTGTCGTTGTAAAACGTCGCGTGGATCGAACTCTAATAAAATTGTTTGCTGCGACATGAAATTTAATTATATTATCATGTCTCGCTGAAAAAAAATCAGCTGGAGTTCTTAAATTTGAAACAAAGGGCAGACGCTATTTCTGATGTATTAAAGAAAGTGCTGAATTGTTCTCAGTTGAAGCGCACCGTGCCTTAATGAAATTCTTATATGTATTATTCATTTGCTGTCAAAGAACAGATTTTTTCATCCACCCACAGTGTCATAAGGAAATAAGAATTCGTTTTTTTTGTTGAGTTAAAGATTCAACAACATTAAAGAAATGAGTGTTAAATTAAAAACGATTTTTTTATATAAAAATAATTTAAAACGTCTTTTATCGCTGGAGCTCGCACCGTTGTCAAGACGTTCATTCACGCTAATGTTCATAGTTTATTAAAGGTGGAGAATTCGCAGTTTTCCTGAAATATGACGGCATTTTCCAGGTTAACATAATCAAGAAACTTGAAATTTCAACTGCACATCGTTGGTAAATACTCGTTACATACAGATGTCTTTTGTTTAGCAAAGTTTAAACTTAAAACGTGTTGAAGACATTTTTGTATATAGTCGATAATTGTGTGCAGAAGCTTAAGAATATGTGATTTATTTTTTCAGGAAAATGTTAAATAGGGCATCTTGTTATTAAATTTAAAAATAAATTCAGGTGTACTAAAAAATCAGGAGAAAAGTTCCTTTCTAATTTTGACATCAAAAGGATTAAAATAAGTATTGTTACGTTTCTAGGGTTTGAGTTTATTTATTTAAACGAATAAAACACTCAATAAAAACTTAACCGTAATTTAATAAAGCTTAAAAACTAATTTATTTGTAATAATTTATTTTCACACTAAAAATCTAACTTCGACGATCGCTGTTCGAATTCGACTGCCTGGTGAGTCAACTCCGGGCGATTTTATATCATTTGCTGGCGTCTGGAAGTCTCTACGCTGGAAGATTCTAGTTTGTTCGATGTAGGCCCCGGCCGCGTGACGGCCGATGACACATAACAGCGGACCGACTTCTTGACGCCTTGCGCTAAGTCAGGTTGGCTCGCCACACTGCCCCCTTCTTAGAAACGTTTCGTCTCGAAATGTTCCTGGTGATAGTCTTGAAGGAGGGTGTCGGAATCTACATGCTGGCCCATTCTTGCAACTTCCCGCCTGGAAGAAGTAACAGTCTACGGTTTTGCTGTTGCTGACTGTTGCCTGTGGGTGGTGGCTGCAGACTAGGACTTCAATTCCCGTTCTGTGGAAGATGACTTCCAGCATGCTTCGAATTACTCTCCAGTCTAGTCCGTCCAATCCGCAGCCCAATTTGGGGATGGCTAACTTCATCTGATGGTTCTCTATTAGCTGTCTCCTCAGGCTATATAGGGCTCTCCACATAGTCACATAGTCAGGTTTACCGCTTGATGTCTTCTTAGTGACTAAATAATGCACGTGGCGCCTCCGATCTGCCGTCGAATCAATGATCTGCAAGCTCTTGCCTACCACGGGATGCTGTCTTCGTAGCTCCTCGATTTGGCCAAATTTCCTAAACACCTGAGCGATTCCTTTGGACATTTTCAGGTCTTCTGCTACGCAGTGGGCCAGACTGTACTCCAGTGGCACTTTAAAGAGATCTTGTTGCTTCTCCGTGGTCACTCCAAACCGTGCCTTGCTTCCTTCGGCGTGATGAGACATGAAGGTTTCGAAGTTCACTTCGGAAACTTGCGCCCTTCGTACTGTCCCTTCATCTGCTTCTCCATGGTAAGGAGCTATCCGGTTGAAGTGGATTACTTTGGGTTTGCCATGGGGGACCTTCCTGATGCGATAAACGACGTCGTTGATCCGTTTCATCACTTTGTAAGGACCTTCCCAAGAGGTCTGTAATTTTGGGGAGAGGCCTCGACGTCTTTGGGGGTTATAAAGCCAGACCAGTGCTCCAGGTTGGTATCCCCCGTGTTGAGCGTTGATGTCATAGTGCTCCTTCATCCGATCGCTGGCCGTCTGTATATTGTGACGCACTTGGTTGTGGATATCATCCATTTTCCTGCGTAATTTGCTCACGTAATCTTCGTCGGCAGAGACTTCGCCAGGCTTCACACCAAACTTCAGGTCGCAGGGCAGTCTCGGTTCTCGCCCGAATACCACTTTCGCGGGAGTCTCCCCTGTTGTCTCATGAACAGATGAGCGGTATGCCATTAGAAACAGGGGGATGTACGTGTCCCAGTCCCTCTGATGATTGGAAACGACCTTGGACAAATGTCGGTTGATGGTTCTATTGAACCTTTCCACCATTCCGACCGACTGTGGGTGGAGTGCAGTTGTTCTAGTTTTTCGTTCGCCGAGCAGAGTACACACGTTCTTGAACAAGGCCGATTCAAAGTTCCTTCCTTGGTCTGAATGCAGTTCCATAGGTGCACCATACCGACTGATCCATTCCCTGACAAGGACTTCCGCAATAGTGACCGCCTCTTGGTTAGGTAGGGCGTAAGCTTCAACCCACTTACTAAAGTAGTCCATTACCACGACGATGTACTTGTTTCCACCATTCGTTTCTGGAAACGGGCCGGCTACATCGATGGCAACTCTCTCAAAAGGACTTCCAACGTTGTACTGTCTCATGGGAGCCTTACCCCGCCTGTGGGGGCCGTTACTGGCTGCGCAGACTGCACACTTTCTGCACCAATCCTTCACGTCTTCCTTGCAGTTCACCCAGTAAAATCTTTCGCGCACCTTCTCCATAGTCTTCTTAACTCCCAGATGCCCTCCCGAAGTTCCATCGTGAAGTTCCCTCAGAACTTCTGGCACCCTATTCTTGGGGATTAGTAACTGTGTCTTTTCTTCCATGCCTTCTGGATTCTCCATGCTTCGTCTCAGAAGACCACGATCCAACACTATGGAGTCCCACTGCGCCCAGTATGATTTTACGGACGGTGCACATGGTGCTACCTCTTCCCAGGTAGGCCTCGCGTACCTGCTTTTCCACTCTAGCACTAATTTCAAATCCGGGTCGTTCTCCTGGTCTCTTCGCAGTTCTTCGGCTTGCCATTTGTCGTCAACAATGGCTGTCCTCGCAGTCGTGGCTACTTTCTCGTCCAAACGACTACAGTGCTTACAGTCTTCGGCACAGGGTCTTCTCGACAAAGCATCGGCATTTCGATGGCTAGTTCCTGCCCGATGCTGAATTTCAAAATCGTACTCCTGAAGTCGTTCGATCCATCGTGCAACTTGCCCTTCTGGGTTCTTGAAACGGAGAAGCCATTTTAGAGCGGCGTGGTCGGTCCTCAGCAGGAAGCGTCTACCATACAAGTACTTGTAGAAGTGTTCTATCGTTTTTACGACGGCTAGCAATTCCCTTCTTGTGACGCAATAGTTTCGTTCCGGCTTTGATAGGACTTTACTGAAGTAGCCGATCACCTTCTCTTGCCCCTCTTGTATCTGGGAGAGTACGCCACCAATCCCAACGTTGCTAGCATCTGTGTCCACGACGAACTTGCCTTCCGGGAGAGGATAACTCAGAATAGGAGCACTAACCAAGTACTGCTTTAGTTGTTCAAAGCCAATTTGACACTGTTGGTCCCATTCAAATGGACGACCTTCTTCAGTGAGTTTTGTTAACGGCTTTGCAATGTCTGCAAATCCAGGAACGTAGCGCCGATAGTAAGTGCACAGGCCAAGGAAACTCCTTATTTGGTGTTTATTTCTGGGAGTTGGCCAGTCTTTCACCACCTGAATCTTCACAGGGTCCACGGCGATTCCGTTTCCATTAACAATGTGCCCCAGGTAATTCACTTCCTTCTGGAACAGGTGACACTTATTGAGGCTAAGCTTTAGTCCAGCTCCGCGAAGCCGCTGGAACACTCCTTCCAGGTCCCTTAGGTGGTCGTCGAACGTCTTTCCCACGACAATTATGTCGTCAAGGTACACCATGCACGTTGTCCAGGACAGACCTTTCAGAACCGTCTCCATTAACCTCTCGAATGTCGCTGGGGCATTACATAACCCGAATGGCATCACTGTGAACTGCCACAGACCCATACCAATGGAAAACGCCGTCTTTTCTCGATCTTCGGGCGCCAGCTCCACTTGCCAATATCCACTCTTTAAGTCCAAAGTTGAGAAGATCTTTGAGCCGGCCAGGGTGTCCAGGGTATCATCGATCCGGGGCAAGGGATAGCTGTCCTTCTTGGTGACATTATTGAGTAACCGGTAGTCTACACAGAACCTGGTGGACCCATCCTTCTTCTTCACAAGCACTACTGGTTTCGCCCACGGGCTGCTTGATGGTTCTATTACATTATCCTTTTCCATCTCGCGAATAATGCGTTCCGCTTCCTCACGCTTCGCCAACGGTAATCGCCTTGGAGCTTGACGGATAGGTCTTTCTTCTCCAGTCTCTATTTTGTGTTTCACGACATCAGTTCTTCCCTTGGATCCATTTTCTACCCCAAATACATCTTGATAGCGGCCGATCAGATTCTTTGCTTTTGTCTTCTGGTCTGGAGTCAATTCCTGGGCTGTTGACATAACCATTTCCCATAATTTCTTTGGGACTTTCGCTTCTGGCACGTTTGTTTCAAGTTGCCGGGAGATGGAGGACACCATGGTGCAGCTTCCCAAGACTGTTCCTTTCTTGATATTGACAGAGAAACAATTGACGTTCATCAGGCGGACAGGTACTTCCTTCTTCGCCGTCAACAACATTTTCCCAACGAGGATTCCTCTTCCAATCCTTTGATCATCAGTATTAGGTTCAACCATAATGACTTGCCCATCTTGAAAAACACCGTCCAGTTTTGCGTCGACGATAACCTCAGTCCTGCTGGGTAATACAACGTCTTCAGTGAGGACTACTCGAGCGGCCACATCCGCTCGTTGATGTAGAACCAACTCCTCATTATTGACCGCCATCACGCCACGCTTTAAGTCCAATTGGAACTCGTGGGCATACATGACGTCCATGCCCAAAATTGCCTCGTCCTCTATATCTGCCACCAGTGCACGGTGTTTTATTGGAGTTGAACCAATGGTGATGATAACCTCTACTTCACCGTGGACAGTTGCTGATGTTCCAGTTGCAGTTTTCAGTCTCCACTTGGTCGGCTCGGTGCGTCCAGATGACTTAATGACGTCGGGTCTTAGGATGGTCTTCGTCGCACCCGTATCCAATAACATGGTGTGAGGAATGTCATCAATGGTAACATCCACGAAGACACTGCTGGTTAACTGCCGTAGGGATATTACTTGTTTGGATTTCGTCTTTGGGGGCCTTTGAATACGGGTCGACGTTTGCCACTCTGCACCGACCCGGCTTAGTTTAACTGTGGCTTCCTTGGATCCTGTCTGGGTTTTGGACATCGCCTGCGAACATGTCCTTCCTCCTGGCAATTCCAACACACCAGCGGCTTCTTCTGCTTGAAGACCTGTTCCACAATGCGGCGAACATCCTCGGCGGTGGTATATTCCCTGGGTCGCTCCTTTATAGCAGAACCCACCTTGGAGTTAGCGGATTCTTCCTCTTCTTCCTCTTGGAAGTCCGTAGCCGCTCGCACCTTGACATGCCCTCTTGAAACTCGTCTCGCCGCTTCAAATTCCAAGGCATAAGCCAATGCGTTCTTGGACGTCTTCGGATGGGTCATTCTCAATGCCTGCTGGTTGTCTGGGTCACGGATTCCATCTATGAAGGTCTGCACCGTCAAACATTTGAGGAATTCAACAGGAGCTGTGGGATATGCCAACTGGGCCAGACGCTAAACCTCTGCTTCGAATTCCTGAAGACTTTCTCCGGATTTCTGACAGCGATTCCTCAACTGCGCATGGTATACCTCGGTCAGATGGGCCTGTCCGTAACGCATTTCCATCCTATTCACCAGCTTGTCGAAGTCTTCTTGTTCCTCTGGCGGCATCGTCTGTAGCACATCGATAGCGTCCCCTCTCAAGGCCACAATTAACGAAGTGGCTTTTTCGCTGGCCGTCCATCTGTTTGCCTTTGCTGCTGCTTCGAACTGTTTGAAGTAGTTGGGCCAAGAAGACTTTCCATCGAACGTTGGTGGTTTTATTTTTAATTTCGAATTTTCTGCTGGTCCTTCCACAATTCGGGTTTCATTATTTTCTAGTACTTCTACTGGTGGCTGATTCCCGAACACTCGCAACCCCGCCATGATTTGTTCCAGATTTTTGATTATGTTATCCTGCTGGAATATTATTTCTTCCACATTTTCTTGCAGGTTTCTTGTTTCTTCCGATATTTTTACCACTAGTTTATCTTCGAGTCCTTTCGTCTGTTCTAGAAATTCACCCTTCAAATTTCCGGACTGTTCTAGAAGTTTCTCGTCGAAATTTCTGGATTGCTCTAGAAATTTCTCGTCTAAGTCTCTAGATTGTTCCAACAATTTATTTTGTAATTTGTCGAAATTTCCAGATTGTTCTAGAAGCTTCTCCTCTAAATTTCTGGATTGTTCTCGAAGTTCGTCCTTGAAATTTCCAGATTGTTCTAGAAGCTTCTCCTCTAAATTTCTGGATTGTTCTCGAAGCTCGTCCTTGAAATTTCCAGATTGTTCTAGAAGCTTATCCTCTAAATTTCTGGATTGTTCTCTAAGCTTCTCTAAATTTCCAGACTGTTCTAGAAACTTCTCGTCCAAATTTCTGGATTGTTCTCGAAGTTCGTCCTTGAAATTTCCAGATTGTTCTAGAAACTTCTCGTCCAAATTTCTGGATTGTTCTCGAAGTTCGTCCTTGAAATTTCTGGATTGTTCTCGAAGTTCATCTTTCAAGATTTTATTAAAATCGACGGGACCACACGAAATTTCAAAAAGGAAGGTCTCTGGATCTTCACCAGCTGTCAACAAATCGGATCGGAGACGCTGTTGAAGTGCGCCTTTCAAACCACAGGTTTCTAACTCTCGTTCTTCCAATTCGGTTTTTAATTCGGTCACTTTTAAGTCTTTCAACAACACTTTTCTCGTAGCCATTGTTTTTTTCCGATACTGTACTTATTTAATAATCTGATTAAATTTAATTTACTTTAAATTGTTTATTTATTTGCACAAACCCCACACCTGACACCACTGTTACGTTTCTAGGGTTTGAGTTTATTTATTTAAACGAATAAAACACTCAATAAAAACTTAACCGTAATTTAATAAAGCTTAAAAACTAATTTATTTGTAATAATTTATTTTCACACTAAAAATCTAACTTCGACGATCGCTGTTGGAATTCGACTGACTGGTGAGTCAACTCCGAGCGATTTTATATCATTTGCTGGCGTCTGGAAGTCTCTACGCTGGAAGATTCTAGTTTGTTCGATGTAGGCCCCGGCCGCGTGACGGCCGATGACACATAACAGCGGACCGACTTCTTGACGCCTTGCGCTAAGTCAGGTTGGCTCGCCACAGTATTGTAAGTAAAAATTAAATATGCTTAAATAAATCTTATTTACATATAATACATGCATAAAAAGTAGATAGTATAAAGATTACCAAAGTTGTCCTTCATAATGTGTTATTTATTTTTTATGTTTTATTCTTTCACTAGGCTCTTTTAACGGACCATTTCCTTTTTATACTGCTCAAAAAATAAAAGTAATCATTTTTCTTTGTGGCATATGAGCGGCTAAAACAATGTTAATGACTATTTAATTAATTTATCATTTCATATTCATTACCCAACAAAGAAACTTAATTTAATCATTTCCATGGTTACAAAAAAATTGCAGCAGTAAATGTACTAGTACAAATTATAGCGAATATTGTACTAGTACGTTTAAGTGATAATTTTAAACAAATGAATATGTTTGTTTAATTTGCGTAAAACGGGATTGAAGGATTTGATTCATTAAATAGTCTTCCAAATACGATTCATAGTCAATATTGCGGAGATAACTTTTGCGGTGAATGCTACTCATGTCAATGATGCTGTTGAATTTGACTCGCGCTGCGCATTCGTCAAATTCATATACCAGCGCCGTTGACATTCGTAGCATCACCACAAAAATAATCGGCATAACCTTGACTACTTATCATATCACATCTGAAAATTATTCGTGAAAATAGATAACAAAGAAATTATAATTATAAAAATAGTTAATTTCTTGGGCAGTGTAATAATAAATCATTTATTATCCATTTTCAGTGTCAATAAATATTTGTCATCTTTCCAATTTACAAAGCATGCTCAAAGCTACGCCGATATTTACTAAATTGCATTCTGAATCTTTTGCCAAGCGTCTTGGCCATAAAACAGGTTTAATCTAATTGATTCGAACCAATGTGAAACCGAATACGAGTATACATACATCCTGTGTCATAAACCTTGATTTTTCCGCAAACAATAATAGTAAAGCGAAAATACTATATTAAGTGCATAAAAATTGTCACAAAAAGAAACCCGGAGTTCTCAAATTTTATCGAGTGGAAAAACTGCACGAACGATAAAATTTACTTTCTTGCAGCGAGTTTTCCGATTTGATTCGTTTTTTTGAGACGATTGATTCTAAGGGTTGGATCAGATCAAATATATACATTCGTTTTGAAGGGTGCGGAGTTTATTAAGTTGAGTTACCCGCGGTTTCAGCAGCATTAAGCTACTTTGTTTATTGGAAATTCAACAAATGTCTGTTAGTAAAGGAGTAATGCATTGTTTGCATTTCAAAGGTAACTGTACGTTTCTGACTTATTACGTATGCAAATACGTTAAGATGAGTACAAATTCTGTGGCTTATTTGACAACTTCGTCTGTTCATAATTATGTTAACCATAGGACATTGTAATGTCTCGAAATACAGAAAGACAGTATGTTTGTTTGTATGTTACCCCAATTCCGTGCTTCATGTTTCCTACTTTTAAAAGTAGCCATAATTTGCTCTATATCAGTATTTGTATAAATAACTGTACATAACAAAAAAGATTTTAGACATATTCCCACTCCACCATCCCGGGAATTGCGATCACGTTGAAAAAATTTGTATCCTTCTACGTGGGTTGCTGGAAAAGTTTCTGGAAACGGCATGAAAAAGCGCACATGAAATTTGGTAAAAGGTATCATTGTTTTTCGAAGTATTCGCCTTTGATGTTAATACACTTTTGCATATGCTCGAACCAATTTCTAAAGCACGTTTTCCACTCTAAAGATGGTACCTCAGAAACCAGTGTGCGGAATGTTTCAACCGCTGCTTCAGCCGACGAAAATCGCTCACCACGCATTTTATTTTTCATATTTGGGAACAAAAAGAAATCATTAGGTGATAAATCAGGTGAATATGGACAATGAGTCATTAATTCAACATTTTTGTTGGACAAAAAAATCAACTGTTTGACGGGCTGAGTGAGAGCTGGCGTTGTCATGATGGAGAATAATTCGTCGATTTCGATTGTTTCTTCTTATTTGATCAATGACTTTCGGCAAGCAAATTGTAGTATACCAATCAGCATTCACGGTTTTTCGATCCTCTAAGGTCACGGTTGCTACATGTCTAGTTAAACCAAAGAAACAAGCAATCATTTGCTTCGCAGCACTGCGTGAACAGACAACTTTTGTTGGTTTTGGTTCATTTTGAAAGACCCAAACGGTAGATTGTTATTTACTGTATGGCTCGTACGAATAGATCCACGTTTCGTCACCAGTAACGATGTTACGAACTAAATTTGAACGACGACCACCATTGAATTTCTTGAACATTTCTTCGCACCATTTGACACGACCCTACTTTTGCGCTTCTGTTAAATTGAGGGATCCATCTACTGCAAAGGTTTCGTACGTTCAGATGTTGATAAACGCTAACAATTCTAGACCTATTCTAGATTCCAGAAAATTTTCCAGCAGCCCACGTATATTAACAAAATTATTAGGTGTCTGAGAAGTAAGCCAAATGTTTAACATCTTTAACCCAAAAGTAACAAAAAGTATGAGCACAGTAAAAAGTAATCGAATCGCTTGTTTGAGATAACAAATAAATAAGGTACAGTTCGTATCGAAAACGTTTACCCTAAAAGCTAGCACAATAGACTCCCTTAATAACAATAAACAACTGAAAAATTTAATTAGAACTTAGAACGTAGCCAATGTATGACTGATTCATGAAATCACAAAATTTCAGGCGCGCCGAACGAGAGATAATTTTCAAGATCACTTTGGCTAGTAATACGTATGTATAATGGAGGTATCCGTTTTCAAAAACACGTCTAGTCACTGTTAGGTCTTCGACAATAGTTATTTTTGTCCCTTTCAGTAATTTTTTACCTTTAAAAATTAAACGTCGCATCCGATAACTACCAAATTTAACTAAAATAGCTCTATGTTTACCTGCAGAGACTTTTCCTACCCTTTGAGTTTTTCTTTAAAAAGTGACATAACAAGCATGTCCGTGTTTTCATTTTCTTTTTCCACCATACCGTAGATCCTGATGTTGCTCCTCCTGGAGTACTGCTCCGAATTATCGTATTTGATATCGTAACTGACCATTTTAACTTGCAGATTAGAAGGGCACTGCTTTAAAAATTCAATATCTTTTTCTATAGTGTCAATTTGTATTTGAATATTTGCACAGACGGCTTTGGTTAGACCATCAATTATTGATTTAATCAAATCTTCCGATGAAGACAAGTTGGCCACTAATGTTTGCACGGTGGACTGTAGATCGTCTTGTACTTTTCCGGCACGTGTATTAGACATATTAATTTCAGGATTATTACAGTTTTCCAAGAAAAAGTCACGCACACGTTTCGCTGTACGGTACCACCAGCACACAAAACTCCACAGAACATTTAACTTGGGGCAAAAAAAGCTAAATAATTACCAATAAAATGTTAAATATTTTGACTGCGCGCTAACATGTGCCTAATCATCCATTATATTATTATATTATATTTTGTTAAACTTTTTTATTTAAAATATTAAATTGTTACTGTAACCAACAGAAAGACAAACAGGGTAATAAGCAAGGACGAATTTATTAATAGTGGATATAATTTTAGAAAAGGTCTCATAGACGAGTTTTTTAAATGGACAAGTGAGGCAAAATGTCTTATGAAGCATGTACTTTATCCTATTTTTTCTACTTTGGTTCTCGGACATGATAGGTCTGTTCTATACAGGGTTACAACTAATTAAAGTGCCACCACGGGGATCTCGTAAACTATAAGAGATAAAAAGACGATTAAATTGCAAAAAAAAGTTGCGCTATTTTGGAGCCTATCAAAATATTCAAAAAAATCTTTTCTACCTTAATTCGTTTCTGGTATATCTTCAAAAAACTGAAAATTCTAATTTTAGAAAATCTCTAATATCTTCCTTATTTATTAAAATAGAATCATGAAATTCGATATTTTTATTTTAAATTCGATGAACAATCTAATACAGTCCGAAGAAATAGATTAGGATTGACAGTTTCGCAGATACGACTGCCAACTGTCTTTTTTCTTAAAGACGCTATCTTGGGTATTAATACCACGTGATGCAAAATCAAAATCAAAATCTGAATACGACCATATATTGTTTTAAAACAATATATCAAGATACTACAAAAGATTAAAAAAATATATCTAGTAGGCGGATGCATGTAATCATTCACAACTAAAATTATTATTAAATTAAGAAATCTTATTCAATTATGTAACTTATTTACATAAAAAAATACTTTTTAACAAACATTCTCAGTAATGTAATATTTTGTTTTTAAATGAAAGCATAAATGTTCATATGGTTGTATACAAATTTTATTATTTCATAAGAAAAGAAATAATTGACAGTTGTATCTATCGTACCTACGAAACTGTCAAACCTTACCTATTTCTTCGAACTGCATTAGATTGTCTATCGAATTTAATATAAAAACGCCGAATTTCATGATTCTGTCTTGAGAAATGAAGAAGATATTCCAGATTTTCGAAAATGAGAATTTTCAGTCTTTTGAAGATATTTCAGAAACGAATGAAAATAGGAAAAATTTTTTGCGCATTTTTTAGAACTCAAGATTGCGCAACTTTTCTGTAATTTAATCATCTTTGTATCTCTTATAGTTTACGAGAACCCCATAGTGGCTCTTTGATTAGTTGTAGCCCTGTATATATGCAGGATTTCAAGTTCTAAACTATTCAAATCATGCGCAATGTAAAATTTATATCCAATTCTGTGCACTGTTCATGCTTGAATTAATTTGAACCGTTCAAAATTTGAAATTCTGACTGATAGAACAGATCTTAAAAAAACTTAAGACTGTGCTGTTTCGTAATTTAAATTTTGTTTTGTTGATAGTGGTTGGTGACACTGGTTGACACTTTAAGTGATTTCGAACACGTTGGGGACGTACGAAACTTCTAAGAAAATAAACGCGAAAGTAAAGTGCATTTGTGCCACGACATGCGATATGATGTATATTGTAAGTGAAAAGTTTAAGTATTTCGAAAGGGAACTTATAAATAACCACTTTAGGAGTGACTGCGGCTTCCTTAGGAAGCATAAAGCTCCTAAGAAAATAAACTCATTTAGATGCTATGCTAATAATTGCATATTTTCTGAGCTTGTAAAGTAAATTAGATTTGAACAATTATGGGCGTGATTTAATTCGCGCCGCACATGTCGTTCCACGACTTCTTTAATAACGAAAAGGGTCCACTGCTGTGTTCGCGTAGAAGGAGCACAATCCTATAATATATGAGAAGTTCCATTTAAAAAATGATGTTGGATATAATATTCTGAAGTGCTGAGACGCCCTGTATATTTCATAATTATTTTATTATTTAATACGGCCTGTAAACCCGTGAAAATTTTGTAAAAAATGTTTTCTCATGTGATCAATGCAGAAGTAGATTTAATGAAGGTGCTGAGTTAGATGACACACCTATACAAGGTGTAACAAAAATACGGGCCGCTACTTCATAGACGTATTCTATGGATTAAAAAAAACACGTATACTTGATGTTCACGGGAAGCTGCAAAAACATTTAACTCTTTTATTTGAATTTTTACGAAGTAACTTACTTTGCAAATGTTTCAGGACCTGTACCGCCCAATTTTATGATAATATTGGAAAAACAAATGACTGTCAGGCTTTTGAAACTTTCAATCGTTTTTAACTTTTTTTTAATAAAACGTATTTTTTTTATCATCGCATCGCGTTCAAAACGTCATATGAATTATGTCTTTAAAATATTTTCTTCCAAAGTTTTATTTGAAATTTTACGAGGTAACTTAAAATAGGAACGTTTTAGATCCTTTTGCGCTAGATTTTATGACACAATGGGAAAAACAAATTTTTATCACTGCATCCCGTTCAGGATGTCTAACTAAATTCGTCCCTAAAAAGATATTTTCTAGCTATCAATAGGCTTTCCCGCGAACACCCTATATACATGTTAAAATGTTTTTTTTTCTACATTTACTTTAACATTTTAATTAAACTTAAATATTTTCAAATTCATAAATTTAATAATTTAACTAAGTATAACAAAAAACAGCTGATTTTTTAGATATACGTTAATTTGAACTCTTTCTTCATATTAGTCAGTAGAATGTCTCAGAAGTAGCAGCTAATTAAATGACATACAGAGTGTTCATTGGAAGCTGCTACAATAGCTAATTTTTTTATTCACATTTTTGCGATGTAACTCAAATTAGAAAAGTTTTAGGACTTTTTCTCCTCGATTTGATGGTACTTTGGAAAAAACAAATGACTATCAGGTTTTCAAGATTTTCAATTGTTTTCAACTTTTTTAAGATTTTTTTTTATGATCGCATCGCATTCTGGACGTCAAATTAATTATGTTCCTAAAATATCTTCTTCCATTCTATTTTATAAATGATTTAGTAACAAAATCTTGGTTTTCACGAAAAGTGGCTACAATAGCTAACTTTTTATTTTATTTTTATATACAGAAAATATTTTTAATATAGCTTATAACGGATTTTAATTTTTAACATGAATCCATTGAGGTATGTACGGTTCTATAAACGTAGGGTAAGTTAAGGCCTATTCTGTATCGAGTACGTTAAATTTAACGGACTCTTGCTATGGTAGCAATAAATTATAAAACTTTATGATTGTTGTTGTACTCGATACAGAATAGCCCCTATTCTCTGGAAAATCAGTCAGCCTTGTAGTACAAGACACTAAGGGTGAAGTTCGTATATAGGAGGTAAATTTTAGGTTATAGGAGGTAAATTTTGATAGTATGTACACCGCCTTCTAATAAAGGACATTCGATTAGATTTAACACCTCGTAAGTCAGTTTAGCATTATTTTACAGGAGACAACTTTACAAGAAACCCAACTTTTTCAAGATGAAAGAATTTATTTCTAAATTTTGATATCTTGGAAAGGTTAGATTATAGAAAATATACAAGAGATAATAGCACTAGTTTATGTCATCATATGTTAACATAATTTATTTATTTTTTCTTGTCAAACAGACTTCGTATTTTAAGTAAATAGTACTTACTTTTGAAAAGTTTTGATAAACGGCGCCTGGAGTTTTAATAAACACGTAGACAGACGGTATTTTTAAAATAACAGTACAATAAACCCAAAAATGAAAAGAATTCGACTTCGAAGTTTTGCACATTAACCATCGACATGCAGATTTAAAATTGATTTTACATTCGCAATAAACCATCTTTGTACTTATAAATAAACTGCAGTCCGTACGCTAATTAAATCAGATTAAATATCTTCACTTTAACTAAACACCAAATCGGAAAGGTGATTCCATAGCTTAAACAACGAGGTAAAAATTAGGATTGAGAAAAGGCAGAACAAAATAGTGTGAAATGTCAAACTCAAAAATTCCAATAAAAACGACTAAATTTTCCAGTGTGAATAATTTATTTCATAGTAAAATTATTAGGCGTCGTGTAAATAATTAATTACGGTATGGCAATAAATTATGTAGGAAGTTGCAAAATTTCGTTTACAATGAAAACTGATCCACCTAAATCTGTTAGGTAACTTTGCTCCAAATTCCAATTAACGTGATTACAACTTCATCTCCGAATTTAGTAAAGCGATATTTGGATTAATCAGGTTTTCTCTGGGTTCCGGTTACGCAGGAAGGTACTTAATACATGTTGAACGGAAGCTTACGAGGGCAATCGTGCTTTTGCACTGCTTGTACTCAAAAAGAGATTGCGCTAAATGTAGAAATTAACTAATTGTGAGGTATATTTTTTTAAGTATTATGATTTAATTGCTCCAATAAACTAGAGAGATTTGTGAAGTGCAGTTGATGATAAGATAAATAACACTCTTATAATAGTATTTATAGCAGTGCGACCATTAAATGTACTGGCCCGATTTCAGTAAATTATGACCCTAGATAACAGGATTAAATTTTTATTTAACGACGAGAAGAGTTTTCGTGCTTGTGTTGTAAAAGGAGATTAAACTAGCTTGAAGCTTTTCACTTTTTTGTCGAAAACTGTTGTCTCACAGTGAATTTAATGTTTGCAATAATATGTTATCTGGAAAATTAAAAAGAAAATCATTTACGATATACCGGGTGTCCTACAGAAAACGCCCCAAGTCATAACTCCTTTATTTATAGACTAATTTTAAAAAACAAAAAGTCAAATGAAACGAGACTAAGAAAACTATAAAATGTGGTCAATTAATCATTTTGTTTTTAGTTACCTTTACGGTCAAACGACCGTCAACTTTTATTTTTTAAATGTTTCTGTATATTTTTTATTGTTGTGTCTGATAAAGCTGCTTTTTTTAAATTCAACGATGTGCACTTTAAGTTTTGACTGGCAAATATTAATATTAAAAAACATTAATGAAAGAGCTAAAGTTAAGTGTGCAAATGTAAGTTGTCGTAGGAAAAAAATTGAAAATCAAACTTTCAATAACATACTATGCTTTAAAAAACAACTACAACGTGCAAACTAGATATTGCATGACAAGTGTTAATAATTCTATCTCACAATACTTCCTCATTTTCAGAATTAAATAAAAGCTAAATAAAAAAATCTAGTGGTGTAAGAGCGAGGGATGGTACAGGCCAAAAGTTCCTAATCATCAGCCCCAAAAAGCCTGCCTTCGCTCAGAATCATTTCTTTCTAAAGCATGTACTTTTCGAGATTTTTTTAATTGCTCTGCAAACGGTTGTCAATTTTATTTTTTAACACTTTTAATATCCGTCTGTCATATTTTTTTTATTTTTAATTCAAGTATGTCATGGTTCAAAATTTAATCTGTGTTTGTAGAAAAAATAGTTTACACTCTCTTAAAATTCGATTTTCAATTTTTTTCCTATAGCAATTTACATTTGCACACTTAACTTTAATTCTTTCGTTAATGTTTTCTACCCTCTTTGCTGGTCAAAATTTAAAGTGTAAGCACTTCATTGAATTCAGAAAAAGTAGCTCTACCAGATATAATAATAAAAAAAATATACAGAGCTATTTAAAAAATAAAAGTTGACGGTTGTTTTACCATGAAGGTAACAAAAAAAATAATAATTAATTGACCACATTCTATAGTGTTTTATGCCTCATTTCATTTGCCTTTAAGGTTTTTTTTTTAATTACTCTATAAATAAAGGAGTTATGGCTTGGGGCGTTTCCTGTAGGACACCCTCTATTTAACCTCTATAGCAAGTGTCGTAGGTAAAAATTTATAAATAATTACAATAGCTTCTATAAAAATCTGTACATTACGGTTAGTTCCTATACGAAATAAAATGTCTTTTGAAAAATTAATTCATAATTATCGAGAAATATTAATAATCAACTACACTTAGTAAGTTGCATGTATGTTCTGTTGCTCATATACTGGGTGTCTCAAAACGTACGGAGGAGATTGAAAGGGCAGTTGCAGAAGTTCGAAATAATAGTTATTTACGTGTCAAGCTTTGTAAATAAATCTTTACGGGCGAGCTGGAGTTTGCGACACAGGAGCGAGTCCCAAAATCCAGTGAGCCTAGTATAGATTATTTGCAAAGCGCGTTGCGTACAAACTTTTATTTTCACCTTCACATGGCTATTTTTAGTTAATTTGCTTCATTTGTTTTATGAAAACGTTTTTTTTTATCGAAGGCGTTATTTCTAGCTAGACGTAGTCATGATGATGTAAACAAACAATCTGCTCTCTACAAGCCTGTAAAATTTTACAGGTCTTTTATACAAGCCCGCAAAAGTTTTCCAGGCCTGTTCCAGTAATTTACCGTTTTCTTGGTTACCATAAACAACAAAATCGACTTGTAAAATGTCATTTATTAAGAAGGTGGAAATAAAGATTTTTTAATACCCAATGATAAGAAAGTTACAGCAGTTTAAGTTTCTTAATTTCTTCATTAATTTACACCTGTAACTACTTAATTAATAAAACTTATTTCTCAAGCTAAATTTATCAAAACCACCATTCACAAAATGTCTAAGTCAACCTGAATGCAAATGAAATAGTCGTATTTTATATTTTTAAATAGTTGTTTCATGTGAAGCACTAAATTTTAAATATCCCAAATTTGAATTTGAAACGTAAACTATGTAGTAATTTTCGCTTGTTAATTATTTTCACTTTAGTTATTTTATTATTATTTATTTATTTATTAAACTTTAATTTGATCTCTAGCTACCCTTTCAATCTCCTTCGTATGTTATGAGACACCCAGTAGAAAATGAGTCAAAACTTCGGAGTATTCTAGTTTCGATTTTGGCATCAACAAATCAGTAAATTATTTTAAACTAAAATCGAACACAGATTTCCAAACAGAGTGAGTATAGTTTCATATATTTCATTAATTACTCTATTTTTTACTTTCAGGAATATTCTAAACCAACATTTACTATTATTTAACATTACATTTCAAAATTTACATAAACTATAATTTCATTCTTCTAATGTAATCATACCCGAACTCTGCAACTCAAAAATTTAGCTGAATATATTTGAAATTTTTGAAACTTGTCTATCATTAAATAGTTTAAATGTGATAACAATAGATGGAGCTCCGAGTTTAGGAACTTTGCTCAATGTAATAACTGGTATATGGAAATCTATTAAGAAACTTTGTTGCAAATTCCAATTAACGCGATTTCAATTTACCTCAGAACGCCAATATTTTACTCAACAATGCCGTATTAACTAAACGTTTAAATGAGGCAAACAATTTTACGAACGAAATACGCGTAATTGATTAAAAGTTAAATTGAAAGCGAACAATTCATGCGAAAAAACTGGCTCCTCCACCAAAACGCTTAAATTATTTCCACTAAACTGTAGAGCTATGTACAAAAATTTATGTCTCTTCCTGTAAATTTAGTGTGAGTTATACAGTGCCATTGGAATTATGCCAAGATTTTCAGTCATCCGAAAGACTGAAACATCATCGACAAAGTAAATTAATGCTTTCCAAGAGAATAACTTCAAACGTTTGAAACTAGATTGACCTAAAAAAGTTTCATTTCTTTACATATTTTTGGCATAAATATGTAAATGTAACTTTTAACAATATGCTTTGACAGCAAGCATGGCCGCCTTGCATGGGGGACTCATTAGGAGCAAATCCCGCTTCAATTTGTCTATCCTACTGCAATGTTAGGTCAAAAAGCGATAGTAAGATGTCGCTATTTTATATATTCGTAACTTTTAACGTTTAAAAATTGTCTGGTGTCGTAAAAATGGCTGATCCGTTGCTTTATCTTCCTAATTGCCCACTCAGAGCAATTAAGGCTATTTTGCGAGTCATTAAATGCAGCAAACCATTAAGCAATAAACAAGCATTTGTATCGGAATTAATTGAAACTGCTTCCCACCACTTTTAAGGGTTGTAATCGAGTTAATAAGTCGAATGTTGCGGTTGTGTTATACTTGCCGCGCGTCTAAAAAAATTATTTCGGTTGTTTAAATGATTAATTGCCGATGTTGAATGGCCAGTAAGAGACTAATTTCCTGTCATGTCTTGAATATATATTTTTTTCGCAGTTAAAAAATGATGAACATTCTTGATTTATAAATGACGAGGAGGAAGAATAATGATGGCTGGAATGCTTATTACTCACGTTCCAGTTAACAGAATTCTGTATAAATAAGGGTCATTTATACTTACATTTTCATAAGTTCAACATTAAACCGATTACCGTAATAAAATTTATTTTTTTCTGGGTTATTTTTTGTTAACAGATTTTCGAACTCAGTTGAAATCAAAGCTTTCAAATATGTGGAACAACGTAACTAAAACAAAGTAAGAATTTTGAAAACACAAATCGACTACATCAAATTAAATAACTTTTATGCTTGCTCCAATTCGCTTATTGAATGAATAAAAATAATACTCCCTAAAAGCTCTGAATGTAAAGGCAAAAAGTACAAAGACACAGGACTTTGTATTTTTGATAAAAGAAAATTGCCCAAGGTCTCTTCCTAAATGAGGGCGCATAATTAGCTCGAGTTTGAAAGAAATTTCAGTAAGCTAAAAAGCCATTCTCTTAAGAGAGCCGCTTAAAAAGTTTCACTTTTAGCACGCACTTTCCTACTCCCATTTATTAAAGTCATTTGTTAAAAGACCTCTTCTAATAAACCCCCGCCAGGTTAGAATAGGATACCATTACCTCTCATAATTTGCCCCGAAGTGACTTTTTCTTAATTCAAATGTTTTCGATTTCTTCTACATTTTACAACGATCATAAATAATGAGTTATGTTCCTACCTTGCAACAAATCAAGACGAACTGAATTGCTGTTAATTGTGGAATTTTCTACACAGTTTTATTTTCTGGTTAATATGGACACACACAGGGAGAAATGTTTGTATGGTCCCATTGTAGACAACAAAAGAATTTAATTCGGTTTGTTTTTCTAAGTTTATATAGTTTTGCAAACTTCGAAATACGTCTGTCGTAAGTTTTCGCACCTCGCAGCATCCGTGGTCCGTGTGCGGCGAAATCGACGCGCAAACTGAGTTTTGTTTGCGGCGGAGGCGTCGCGACGCCGACGGCTGCGGCAGCGAGATGATTCCAACGATTCTGCGCTTAGGACGAAGACACACCTGGCCGGCGGCGGCCGCAATAATTCAAGGGGTGCTAAATATTAAATGGGGCCTCGCGATTCTCTGATTTGTGTTTACGGTTTAACGGAGGGCGGTGGCCTCGTAGAGAAAGTGATTAAAGTGAGCGATTTGCTCTCTGAGACATTCTAAGAAATGGGTGTCGGAAGAAAACTCTTCAAGAGGAAAATTAGCTAAGTTGATCTATCAAAAAGTAAAATGAATTCAAAGTGGCCAACTGAAAGAACCTGGTTTATTTGTTTTTCTTTTGCCAAAGACAAATAAATGAGGTAACTTACATAAAATATTTTTATCGGAAAATACAATTTTAAGATCCCCATCTATAACATGTAACTTTTCGTAAATAGTACTCCTATAATTCTCATCAGCTTCGATATTAAGTGCAATAAGTATTAATTAAGTATAACTATTGTAAAGATTCGAATTTCCTATCTGTACAAAAAATTGATTTTAATCAGTAGATAATCTGGTCTGTAATACAGCTTACATTCAGGTTTGCGATGCCAACTCATATAAACAATATCTCATTAAAATAATAATTCCTTTGTTAGATAACACGCATTAAAATGAAATTTGAGCTTTAGAATTTTCTGTCAGAATTTTCTGTCAGACTTGATGTGATAAGAAATTTTCCACTGATGTAACCAAAATGTCAAGCCAAGAAAAAGGAAAGAAATTTTCCACTGATGCATGACAAAATCACATTCCGCTGCTCAAAATTTTTCGCTCGGTCTGGTGTTACTGCATGCTTAAATAATGCAAAGTTAGATGCAAATCCGACTGCCAAAGGAGAAAAGCGCGTTGAACGCTCTGTTATGTGAAGGGAATTGACACGCGATCATAGTTCTTATAAGTAGTTGGCAATTGAACGGAAGCCAGTTGTAGTTCTTTGGCGTTGAGGTAAATGAAAAACTACGTGAACTTCGAAAGACATTTATTGAGCACCGGGATAATAATTAAAATCACTGGTAAATAAGTGCGACTCGTAGGATACCGCTGAGTCGACTCGCTATCTGGCGTTCCAAACCCCGGTCTTTTAATGCGTCGAGAATATTTACCTGACCGCTCCAGAAGCTTCCTGAAAAACGCGTAAGCAATATCGAACTGCCCAGAAGCTTCTCGGAGGGTTGTATCATCGAGGGGTGCGTCATTAAAATTCTTAAGATAAGTAGTCGATTTACACTTCCGCTACAGTTCGTCTGTCCCAACTTTAAAACAAAAACTCGTGCCTTATTTGGTTGCCGGGTAAATCTTCCTTGAAGTCAAGTCTTAATTTCTGTTTAATTTAAATCGGTAAATTTTTTCAAATTTGATATTCGCAAAGAAAAGTAAATTGCTTTTCTCGATATGCTGTGTTTTTATTTAAACCGATACGAAAACATTTCATATTTTCTTTGTATTTATAATATAGTTGGTGTTTTCAAAAATTTAGCACGGGAAGAATTTATACACACTTTTGTTAGTAACCAAAATGCAAAGTTGAAGCTAGAGAAATTTTCAAAAACTAAACAAAGCGTAAAAAGTACAGAAAAGCAAACCGTCCTGTTTCTAAACTGGTATTCGTAATCGCTATTATTTGCCTTATATTGAAAATTTTGTAAGAAGTTGATACAGGCAAATTTTGTAAAAATATCGTAAAGTCACTTATTCATCACTCTATATTTCTTGTATTTACCGTTAATATATTTTTGAAATTGTATTTTATTATTCATCTGCTAAAATTTCTTGAATATATTTGTCAAATTTACTATTTTATTTTATTAATTTAAGTTGAAGCGGTCGCGAATTTATTTATAAATAAAATCGTGTTTTTCTTGTTCGATTGGAAATACAAAACAAATTTAAATTCTTGAATTTTCGTAATAGTAAATGTTAACCGGAAAGAGGCACGTCCAAGTAATTGTGGCCTTTTTCAAAGATGCACAAATAACCCCAGCTAGAGTCATAAATTCTGACCCGAGCATAATAACACTACTCGAAGTAGACACTTTAGAATTTTGCTTTTTGTATTGGTTTTAAATTTGTAAGAATTCGCAGCGCCTCTTTACCTGAGTAGTTTTAAAATTTGCTTTCGGAGCAAGGGGGCGAAATTTTGGCATCAGAGTTGAGAAAGAAAAAATCAGAGAACAGAAAGCTTACGGCGTTTAAGCGAGCAGTTGATTCCTTTAATTCGATTTAACAAGTTTTTCTTATAAGTGTTTGGCAGAGGTTCTTTCCTTTTTCTTATATTCATAATTCATATGGTTCAATACAGTGTGTTAAAAGAAAGGCAATAATCAAACCAAATCTGAATCCTTCCGGTTTCGTGCCGCGAATGATTTTAAAACAAAGTGTGTACGTGTGTGCATTGCGCTAATTTCGGGACAGGAAGCAGGTAATTGGCATTAATTTATATTTCTTCTTCAAGTACTTGGTGGTATAAATTGATCTAAAAATTATTTTCATTGATTCAGAAATCTGTGTCTAGGTAACTTGTAAATTTCAGTACATTTGCATTGCCTTTGGCAATTCTGAGTTCAGTATTTACATTTGAGTTTAATTTGAATTCATTAATTGCATTCACTTTAGTTAAATTTGCTAGTCATTTGTTACAAAAATTATTAGATTGTTTGACTGGCGAATAACCATATTTTAGTATGCGCCATTCAGTTCGTCAGATTGTGCGTTCTGCGAACTAATCAATCAATGCAACAAACAATGTAGTACATCGGTGTGTTACAAAGTATTATCAACTTCTTGAGTAAGTTAAGCTCAGTCAGAATCAAGGATATTTCTTTCCATCAGACAGAAAGAGAGGGAGCGGAGGAAAAAAACTTGACAATCTTTAGGCTACAATGACTCTATTCTGACTCACGTGCGGAAAAGTTCTGGGGAGCGCATTTTCGGCTCTATCCTCAAACAAGACTCCAAACGAGAAAATCGTCTCTCAGGGGTACTTCGTTGGTTAAAAAGAGTAGATTGGGTTGTAAGCAATCGCGGGTCGTTTCGTTATCAGTTAAAGCAGCGTTTCCAAAACTTTTAGATTTCGCGACTCTCTTTTGAGCTGTGTTATGATTCACGCCCCCCTTTCCCGTCGAATCTATTTTTTTTTTTAATATTTGAGACTCGTTCTTCCATTTCATGACTGACAATAAACAGCATATTTGCTTTATTTGAAGCTTTTTTGCTTACTCTGACATGTTCTTTTTCCAAACCTGAACATGGGAATATTTACATTGTATGTTCAAAGAAAATAAAAACTCAAGGTATATGTACAGCAGCCAGTATTAAATTTTGGTCGTCACTGTGACAATTTATTACTTGCAACTCTATGTACAGGCTGGCTACGCGAGAATTCCCACCCCCTTCAACTTTTTTTTATTAGAAGGAAACGTTTGACACAAAACTTACACAGGCCGATTAAAAGTTTTTACTGATGTTTACCGCATAACAAATGCACATGGAATAACCGAGATATAAACTGATATTTTGTTTTCTGAAATGGAACATCCGGTATATCTGTTAACATTTGGATCCCAAATTAAATTCTGGTAACAATCTCTCTAAATAATTTTTTAAACGAAATGAAAAGTTTTCGAGATATTCGTATTTAATGGTAAAAGTTCTGACACGTGCGTCTAAAGCAGGAGTTTCCAACCTTCTCTTTAAGCGCCCATCCCTTACAAGAAAATAAAAAATTCCATTGAATCCATTCAGATTTAAATAATATTGAAAGAAAAACAGCAAGTGTAGATATACTAATAATGTTTTTGTGCACATAAAAAATTTTGTTAAATCGTGACAATTTATTATTCTATTTGTCTTCATTTTATTTTATTTTTTAATAATACGATCGTCTTTTTTCTTTTCTTGATTCGATTTCAGTTTGATTCTTTTTTAATCAAAAATATTAATTTTATAGAATATTTCTTTTCGTCTCATCTTCGTCAACGATCATCTTTTTTTTAATTCCTTATTTGACTTTATTTGATTAAATTTTCAATATGATCAATTGATCGAGTTCTGTTTTTTTTTTCAATATATTTTATTAGTTTTGTTTTTATTTTTTAAACTACCATTTACCATTATTTTTCATTGATTTGTTTCAGATTTCGTTTATTGAGTGTGAGTTTATTTTACACTTTAATCCCGTCGATTGATCGCCATTTTATTTTCTCTTTTATTCGATTTGACTTTGTTTTGTTTTTAAATTATTTGCTGGTCGCCCTGTTTCGTTAAAATATACGGAGTATTCTTTGGATCGTGACAAAATGTGTCAATTTTTAAATCAATTTGACTTATTGCTAGTTTTATATAATTTTTATTTTGGTCCTAAATTTATCATCAGCTTTTATTTTTATACAATCTCCATTTGACTCTATTTTATTTAACTTTTAATGTAGTCAACCGCGAACCTTTGTTTTTTCTTTTAATCAATTTCATTCGTTTTGTTTTTACTTTTAAATTAACAACCAATCGTCTTGTTTTTTTCTTCGGTTTGATTCTATTTGACATTTTTTTTAGTTACCAATTGAACGTCTTTTGTTTCTTTTTACACGATTTAAGATTATTTTGTTTTACATTCTAATTCTAATTCTGCTGATTGATCGCCATTTTTGGCGAATTTATTTTACTTTTTAATTTTAAATAGAATTAAATGTTTGGTTCTGATGAAAGTCAGTTTATGTCGATTTGACTTAACACACGTTTTTATTTTCGTTCTGACTCGTTTGACGATCGTCTTTTATTTTTGTTTTATTCGATTTTATTCGTATTTTAGGAGTGTTTAGATTTTGATAATCAATCTCTCTTTTATTCGAGCTAATTTAAATTAAATTTAATATTATACGTGTAAGTTTTTTACATTTTTTATAAACTATTCAGCAAGACCTTCAATAGAGAAGACTTAACAACTCCGACCCTCTGAAAGGCCCCTAGTGAACCCCTAATTAAAGTTCATCGATCCCTTTCAAGTCTTCATCGACCTCCAAGAGGTCGGTACCGATTACGTTGGAAACCCGTGGTATAAAATATGAATAAACGTCTCTTAGACAAAATATTTAATTTTAAAAAGTAAGATAAAGATAAAGTAAGATAAAGGGTGGCGCGCCTCATGGTTTGGGAAACGCTGAGTTAAAGATTTAGGATAAGTATATAGGCTGACCACCGTCAAATTTCTAATTAATTAACGGCGGTCTTTACACCATAAAATAAAAGTTTGGGAAAGTGTGAAACGTAAATAAACATAAAGTAATAAACATTTGCTGAAGGGATAAATAAAATTGAAACTACTTGTTTTGAGTACTTTTACGGCACTTTCTTGTAAGGATGACCTTTCAAAGAAAATATACAATGAAATCCTTCACATACTGCATGGGTTTTTCGTAGACGAAAATTAAATGAAGTAGAAACGTGCTTCCGCAAGCAAATATCATTGAACAGACTAAACCAACAATTCGCACGAATTAATTTACTGTTACTATCAAATTCAAGGGTTAACGCACCCCCTAAAAACACAGACTGTCGAATAAATCGGGCCTATTGCAACAATTGAATTACAGATAAGCGAATATTTATATTAGAGATACGTATCAATATTTGCATTTAATTATATTAAACTTTTATAAACTTATCTTCATTCCAGCCTGAATATACATACTTATTATTATTATGTAGTTGTAGTTGAATATACCATTAAGTTTAACGAGGTTAAATTTATACTTAAAATCTAAATATACCCATTTGTTGAATTTTCATTTTCATAATTTTGTAAGGGTGATTTTAATTAAGGAATCACAGTCAACAGCATCGCGTTTCTTTCCCATCCAAAAATAAAGGCCATTATTCTCAATTAACATATCTGCCTCGCTATCAAAAAGCTCGCGAATGACAAGGTTGTTTGCGTCCGGAACCCGGAAATTTAAGCGCAACGGTGATCTAATTTTGTCGGCGATGCCGACAGAAACATGTTAAATAACAGACGACGATTCTGTTTGCTTCGTTTATCGGATTTGTTTGTTTCTTGCCGCATTTCCGGGAAGTGCAAGAAAGACTGGGTCACGGATTACAGTTTTGAAATTCATCCTGCGTACCTAATAATGAGGAGAGATAGTAGTATTAAGAAGGGCGACATTACATCCCTGCTGGTAGTAGTTCGTTCTAGCGACGCAACGTCCTGAAATGAAATTTTAATGTATACGGCTTCCGGATAGTACGTTTCTGCCGGAGATATCAAATATAATACTCCTAACAGATTGAGAGTGTTCCTTGAATAATCGAATTGTGTAATTTATGGGGTATCAATAACAGATTTATTCATCTCATTGCAATTCATAGTTCGCTGTATTGCTTTAAAGGCGGGTACAGATGAAGCGCGCCGTCCCGTACCGTGCAAAATGTTTGCGAACGTTGTGGGTGCTTGCAATTTGGACGAGTTAACGAGCTTAAACGCGCAAGAACGTTCACGAACAAGCATTCTCAAATATTATCTGCCAGATGTTACGAACATTCCAATAACCTGAACCGTGATAACGGCTTCTACCTTCACAATACCTGGAAACATCTCATTAACGATCCATTATGCACCGCTCAGGGTTCCAACCCACTGCCTCCACAGACCACTACAAATATCCCGACAGCGGACATAACCTACTCAATCTTAAAAAGTAACCGGAAGCAGCAGCAAGACCACCACCAGCAGCAGTAGTATCAATACCACAACTAGCTGCAGTAGCTAAGAATTGTCTCAATTGTTTGGTCTTATGCCTCTTGTAAATCAGCCTACTAGAATAACAAATACAACGACGAAATTAATCGATAATGTATTTGTAAGCGAATGTGATACTATTTTAGATTGTCATGTTTCGGACTCAACTTTATCCGATCATTATTATCAAACGTTATCAGTAAAGAACGTTGATCTATCTCATCATATTCCGAAATATATCTATAGAAGGAAATTTGTAAAACAAAATATCACGTGTATGCAGCTACCTTTGGAAAAGGAAGACTATATATATTTTTATGTCTTTTCTAGAACATTTCAATAATTCTAGAACATTTCAATAATTACATTAACTAAATTTCGATTACATGCTAACAGTAAGTCTAGTTTATCTTGGCATAATAACTCACTACATGAACTTTCTGCTAACTTACGAGATCTTCATGCGCTTTGTACAAAATTTAATGATCCTCACTTACATAACGTATATAAAACTCAAAAGGAGTTTTACAAAACAACTATAAAACAAAGCAAGAAACAATATTATGACAACAAGATATTATCATCATCTAATAAATCAAAAAGAACTTGGCATATTGTAAGGCAAATAGTAAATTCAACTACTCCTAAGGTACCTGATTTTAAAATAATGTCAACATCTGGAAATTTGATCACCGACCCTAAAGAAATAACTCAATTGTTTTGTGATTATTTCGGTAACATAGTTTCAAATACAAAATTTCAATGTAATCAATATACCGCCAAATTCGGGTGTGATCGCAATATGTTTATGACTCCAGTTGATGAGGAAGAAATTAGGTCTAATTAAAATAATCTCCAACAAAAATTCTGCTGGAATAGATGATGTACCATGTTCATTGCTTAAAAAAGTTTGTCACATCTCTGTTGCGATAGAATGAACTTTATAACTGGTTCGTTATTGCTTTATTTTAGCATATAAGCACTGATATAAATGTTTTAATACATTTTTAGGTATCTCAGAAATAGTATCGTGTCGGCGTTGTCGTCACTCTTGCGCATGCTCGCAACCAGTCCGCCCTTCCCTTGTGCTCATGCCGGTCACATCTCAAAGAGCGCGAAAATTCAAACGAAAAATATAAACAGACCGCACATACTCCCCTCGTTGAACATTGATGTTCAACAACTCAAATGATACAATTCACATTCTACATTTCTGAACTAATTAACAATACATCTAAATAGGAACAATAGTAGAACAAAGTTTGTTGTTACAGGTAAGTTAATTAACACATTCACTCTTTAGTGTTTCAATTGGTAATGGACAAATTTTTGTTAATGCACGTTTCAGCACACCACTCGAAGTCTTCACACTAACCACCCTGGTTACTCCATCATCGCCTGGATGAAGCATGACGATTCTTCCGAGAGACCATCGCAATGGAGGTAAGTGATCGTTTTTTTATTAACACCAGTAATCCTACAATAGGAGTTGTGCCATTTCTTTTCCACTTGACTCTTCTTTGTAGCTGTGCAAGATACTCTTTGGACCATCTTGACCAGAAGCTTTGGTGTATTTGTTGAAGCAGCTGATATCTTGACAGTCGATTCATGGGAACATATTCTACATTCGAATCTGGTAATCCAGTCAAGGGGCGACCAATAAGGAAATGGGCCGGTGTTAAAGGAGATAAATCATGAGGATCCACGGAAAGAGGTGATATTGGTCGAGAATTGAGCGTAGCTTCAATTTGTGTGAGAACTGTGACAAATTCTTCGTAAGTTAATGCTGTTTCGCCAATAACCTTATATAAATGGTGTTTAATACATTTAATTCCAGCCTCCCACAATCCGCCAAAATGAGGGGAATTTGGAGGTATGAAGTGCCACTGTATATTCTCATCATTGCAAGCTTGTACAATGTCGTTTTCAGCTGATAGCAAAAATTCTTTTAGTTGCCTTCGAGCACCAACAAAGTTGGTTCCATTGTCTGAAAATACACGGGCCAGTTTACCGCGGCGCGAGACAAATCTTCGAAAACAATTTAAAAAATCATTTGTAGACAAACTTGTAACTAATTCAATGTGATTTGCCTTACTAGCAAAACAAATCAAAAGACATATCCAAGCTTTATGTGTTTTGGATCCACGACCCTTGTGATTTTTTAACTGAAATGGTCCTGCGTAATCAATACCTGTGTTGTAAAAAGGATAACTAGCAGTAACCCGTTCTTTAGGCAAGTTGGCCATTATTGGAAACTCGGTTTTGGGTTTTAGTCTGAAACAAACAAGACATTTCCTGCAAACTAATTTTGCTGCTTGCATACCTGCCGTGAGCCAAATTGTCTGTCGAACATGATACAATAAAAGCTGTGGACCAGCGTGTTGTAATTTGCGATGTTCATACTCAAGAATAAGCTTGGAGAGAACATGCTTTCCATTTAGCAATAGAGGATGTTTGGCATTATAGGTAACTTCTGAATTCACTAACCTGCCACCAACTCTTAAGAACCCATCATTATCCAAAAAAGGAGACAATGCAGCTAAATTGTGTTTCTCCTTAAAACCTGCATTTGCACTTAAAAGTTGAATTTCTTGAGAAAAGTCCTCATTCTGAGCTAACTTGATTAGAGTAAAAAATGCCAACTGAAGTTCATTAACTGACAGAGGTCCGTATGCTCTTTGTTCAGGAGGTTTCTTTGAGTTAGCACTAAATCTCAAACAATACGCTGTGACGCGTTTCAGCCTATTCCAATAAGAATAACGAAAAAATGGAAATTGTTCTTGCTTCTCAACACATAATGTGTGAAACTGCACCTTAGTATCGGGAATTTGTAAATCTACCTTTGATTTAAACCTTCTTGGCCAAGTAACATTTGTAGAAGACAACCAAGAAGGCCCATTCCACCAAAAAACTGATTCAATTAACATATTTGCTGTAAGTCCCCGAGATGCAACATCAGCGGGATTATCTTTGGACCTTACATGACTCCAGTTGTCAATAATAGTTAACTGTTGTATTTGTGACACTCTATTGGAAACAAAAGTTTGGAAATGTTTAGGATCTTTTTGAAGCCAAGCTAAGACAATTTCGAAATCTGTCCAATAATAGATGTTTGCTTTAACTGTAAGCGCTTCCGACACCTTTTGCATTAACTTAGCCAGAAGTAACGCACTGCACAATTCCAACCGAGGAATTGTTAATGATTTAATTGGGGCAACTTTTGTTTTTGCACAAAGAAGTTCGACCTTCACTGATTGACTGGCATCTAAACTTCTAACATAAATGCAGGCAGCGTATGCATCTTGAGACGCATCGCAAAATGCATGAAGCTCGATTTCAGATGAATGCTCCCAAATTGCACGTCTTGTTATTCGCAAACCATTTAACGAATGAAGATTTTGGCGAAAGAAAAGCCATTTTTGTTGAAGATCTTGCGGAATGGGGTCATCCCAATCTAGTTTTAAATTCTACAGCTTTTGTAACATTATTTTTACCAAAATGATGCAAGGACTGACAAGACCTAATGGATCAAATAGCTTTGCAACATCAGATAGAACACTTCTTTTTGAAATTGTCTTGTGATTCTGTTGAGCAGAAATTTTATAACTTAAAACATCTGAATGGCTGTTCCAATGAATACCCAACGTTGTTATAGATTCATCACATCCCAAAGAAATAATTCCCATCGTTTCACGGTTATGATGCAAACGATCTAAAATAATTTTACTGTTGGAGTGCCACTTTCGTGGAGGAAAATGGACGTCTAACAACATATTTGAAATGTCTAGACAAGTTTTTATGGCTGTTTCTTCACTATCGAAACCTGTAATTAAATCATCCATATAAAAGTCTTTTAGGATAATCTTTGAAGCAACTGGATACTGATTTTCATTATCAAAGGCAACTTGATGTAAACATCTGATAGCTAAATAAGGAGCTGAACTAGTTCCGTATGTAATAGTGTTTAATTGAAAGACCTGTGGTTCTCTATCCAAATGATCCCTCCACAAAATTTGCTGCAAAAACCTGTCATCTGGGTGAACCAACACCTGCCTATACATTTTTGCAATATCCCCCATAACTACAAATTTGTATTGCCTGAATCTTAGCATAATATCAAAAATATCGTTGTAAATGAAAGGACTTGTGAATTGGATGTCATTGAGAGACCAACCAGAATCAGTAGGAGAAGATCCATCAAACACAACCCTCAATTTTGTTGTTAAACTTTCCTCTCTAACGATTCCATGGTGAGGAAGAAAGTAAGATGGAATCTTGTGATTTCTGACATCTACTGCAGTCATATGATCTAGATCTGCGTACTCTTTCATCAAATCGACATATTGAGATTTCATTTCAGGACATGACAACAACTTGCGTTCTAATTGAAGCAATCTTTTTATTGCCACATCTTTGGAATTTCCTAATAAAAAAGGGGAATGTTTCAAAGGTATTCGCACCATGAAACGACCATCTTCAGATTTAGTAAGGTTATCGCAGAAATGTTTTTCACATTCATCATCTTCAGAAAGAACAGTAGAAGATTTTTCAATTTCCTCAACTTCCCAAAATCTTTTAACATCAGCATCAAGTAATCGACTATTGACGAAATTGCAAGAAGCGTTTTGAGTAGGCTGCTTTAAAGAGCCACACACAATCCACCCTAAGGCAGTATTGCGTAACATTGGTAAACTCTTTCCTAGTTTAATTGTCTGATTAAATAGAACCTTCCAGAAAATATCGGCACCCAGTAATATTTCTATATCACTCGGTATATTGAAACTTGAGTCAGCCAACGAAATGTCTTTTGGAATATTCCACGATTGTACGTCAAGAGTTTGGTTTGGAATGTTATCCGTTATTTTCGGAAGCACATAACAAGAAATCACCGTAGAAAATCTGTGAAGCATAGAACTGATGTTGACATTACATTTCCTGTCAAGTTTGGAAACCAATTTATTTATCCCCATGATAGAAATACTCGAAGATGTCTGTTCGAGATTTAATAGATTGCACAGTTTCGAAGTAATGAAATTGATCTGTGACCCACTGTCTAACAATGCTTTAGCCGTGTGTTTTGTTCCAGAGGAATCTTCAATCGTAACTAATGCAGTTGATAATAACGTGAAACCATCATGAGAAAATTTTGAAAATGCACATGACGATGGGGTCGAAACTGGTGCTTGGTTTTCGGCATTTGATGACGTCATTTCTTTTTCCAAATGAATTAAAGAATTGTATTTACCACGACATTTTTTGCAAGGACCTGAGCGGCAGTTTTTCAACTCATGACCTAAACAAAGACAATTCTTGCATAATTTTAGGGCTTTAACCTTTTCAATTCGAGTAGGAATAGTCAAACCTAAAAACTCTTTGCAGTTGTAGATCGTATGGTCTTGCTTACAAAAATTGCATGTAATTTTTTATGTATTTACCATAGCTAATCGTTTATGAAAATGATGACCATCTTTCACATCTTTTGTTTTTATACCATGGTTAATGTCTAACGTTTCGAGAAGATTGGCGCGATTTTCTATAAAATCTAGAAACTCTTGCAATTCCGGAAAATTGTTTGTAATTTTATGTTTTTCCCACTTTCGGACAGTGGATTTATCGAGTTTAATTGTTATTATATAAATAATTAAAGTGTCCCAATGCTGGGTCGGTTGGTTTAATGTTACCAAGGCTCGTAAATGCTCGGACACTGTATCAACCAATGAACGTAAACCATACGCAGTTTCTTTCACTAAAACTTCTGTGTCAAAAATAGCTTTTAAATGATTGTGTACTAATAATCTGGGATTATTAAATCGCTGGCAAAGTAAATCCCATGCTGCTGTATAATTGTCAGTGGAAAATTCAAGAGCTTGTATAACTTTCATTGCATCTCCTTCTAAGGAGGCTCTTAAATAGTGATATTTTTGAATATTGTTTATTATAGCATTCTCGTGAATGAGAGATTGAAAAGTGTCTCTAAATTCTAGCCACCCGTTATAATTGCCCTTGAATTTTGGTAATTGAATAGTAGGAAGCTTAATATTCCGTAAATGGTCAGTTTGGCGATTGTTCAAACTAGAATCACTTAAACGATCATTATCAACACTGTTTGCTTGACTCTGTTCATCTGATTGTAAGTCAGATTTTTGATTAAATTCATTTGACTTTGAAAGAAAACGCTCGAGTAACCATTTGCCTATT
Source organism: Prosopocoilus inquinatus (assembly GCA_036172665.1). Lineage (NCBI taxonomy): Eukaryota > Metazoa > Arthropoda > Insecta > Coleoptera > Lucanidae > Prosopocoilus > Prosopocoilus inquinatus. The sequence goes on from CM069870.1 coordinate 54,565,282, forward strand.
GCAAAAGTGGATGTAAACGAATCAGTGAAATCATCGCGATATTTATAATGTTCATCAAGAACTTCCTCATCACACATGCACTCTATTTGAGTTTGTATTTCCTCAAATTCAAGTGATAATTGCGACATTGAATTTAATCGTATTTCTAATTCTTTAATTAGCTCATTTGATAGCTCCTCATTAGCAGCTACCGCCCATTTTAATGGGTCTAAAAACTTTATAAAATTGGTGACTTTTTGTTTAGTGCAACCGCGTGTTCTGACGGCTTGTTTGAGATCCATTGTACTTGCTGAACGAGAATACAAAATGGCAGCAAATTATTACGCAATATTGTAAATTGTTAATTGCACAAACTGAAACTAGGTTATAGTAGGACAGAAAATAGGACTTACATTAGTCGCCTCGCTATCCCTGTTTCTTCGTTGAATTGTTGCTTTTTCCGCTAAGTTGGTTCGGTATCGTAGCTCGTAGCACGTGGAAAAATGATGAATGTCGTCTATTAATCGTCGAACCTTCTTATGCGACTCCGAAGGACCAAATGTTGCGATAGAATGAACTTTATAACTGGTTCGTTATTGCTTTTTTTTAGCATATAAGCACTGATATAAATGTTTTAATACATTTTTTGGTATCTCAGAAATAGTATCGTGTCGGCGTTGTCGTCACTCTTGCGCATGCTCGCAACCAGTCCGCCCTTCCCTTGTGCTCATGCCGGTCACATCTCAAAGAGCGCGAAAATTCAAACGAAAAATATAAACAGACCACACAATCTCCATTAGTAAACATAATTAACAAATGCTTATTACAAGGTATTTTTCCAGACTTACTAAAGTGTGCTAAAGTTTTACCCATTTTCAAAACGGGCGTGAAATCTGACATTAATTACTATCGACCTATTTCCCTCTTACCCGCTGTTAGTAAAATTTTTGAAAAGGTCTTGAACAAAAGATTGTTTTCCTATCTGACAAAATTTGAAATACTACATAAAAATCAATTTGGATTTGTTAGCAACTCATCTATACAAGATGCCATTTATAAACATAATATTGCTAGTATATTTTTTGATCTGTCTAAACCATTTGACATGCTGGACCATAACATTCTGTTAACCAAAATGGAAGCTTATGGTATACGTGGCACAGCCTTAAGCTTGTATATCTCATACCTTAGCAACCCCAGTCAAGTTGTTTCTTTAGCGTCAGATTGCAGTGGTACAATACAGACACATCAGTCCTCAAAATTACCTATTTGCTGAGGAGTCTCAGAGGGATCCATTCTAGGCCCTACGTTGTTTTTTATTTATGTCAATGACTTACCAGCATCTTTAACTTCAGGTCATATATCTCAATATGCAGATGATACTAATGTAATAATTAGCGATAAATCTGTTGCTGAAATTTCCAATATCAGTACTGAAGTAGTATATAATATGAATAAATGGTGCACGGACCATAATCTTGTACTCAATCTGAAAAAAACGAATTTAGTAAATTTCAAAAATCATGTACCTGATTACAGCATTCTTGTTAAACATGATAGCAAATCTTTGCCACTAAAAATAATGAATTCTTAGGTCAACAGGTTGATTCCAGGCTCGATTGGGAGCTACATTGTGATAAATTAAGCAAGAAATTATGTTCTGCATTTTATGCTTTAAATAATGTAAAAGTTCTTGTGGGAACAATCTCATTAAAAACTTTTTACTTTGCCTATGTCGAATCAAGGCTACGGTACGGTTTAATGTTCTGGGGCTCATCCAGTCACTTTACGAATTTATTTGTGCTGCAAAAAAGAATTGTTAGAGTTATGTGCGGAGCTCCATTGAATACTACGTGTAGACCATTATTTAGACGATTAGGCATACTCCCATTAGCTAACTTATACATTTTAGAGCTAGCTGTTTTCGCAAAACAACATGAGCACGTGTATACTCGAAATTCTGATATATACATGAACATGAGCACTAGACACTGTAACGATTTCAGCATTCCCAGCCACAAATCAACACTCTATCAACGTGGTGCTCATTATAGAGCCATAAAAGTATTTTATTTAATTTGTAAACGCTAGTTTAAAGCAGTTCAAAACGTTAATCAAAACGTACTTGCTTTCTAGATTTTTTATCACGTAAATGAATTTATTACCTCCACATGAAATTGCATAACCTCTGCTTTGCTGACTAACTTCTGCAGTGATAATGTACATTTGTGTAAGAGCGACATAGATACATCCCTTCTTTATCTTCGTTTTAAATATAATTTTCTTTGTTTTTTGTTTGTTTTTTATGTATCTACAGTCACATTTTTAACCTTTTTTTTTATTCTTGACAATATAACGATTATTATGTAATGTGATATTATACCTCTAATATTTTATTGTGTTTGTATGACAATGTCCATATCCATATTGATAAGTGACAGTAAATAATATTATTATTATTATAATTCAACCATGGACGACAGCCGCGGAAGCCTTCAAGTTAAATTACATAATATGTTGTTTTAAATAAAAAAGTTCGGACCCTTTTGGCTTATTCTGGTCACGCAATTCTTGAACAAGGCAAAAAGAATGGGGCAAGAAGTCAAAAATACGCCTCCAAAATTGTTCGGATTTCGAAAATTTAATTTAAGATCTATGAACAAGTCATAGTAACATATGTTCAATAAAGTTTGAGACAGCTGATTGTACAACCATACACGTGTGATAATATTCTAAGAAATATTCATAGACGAAAATGAAGTACACAATTCGAACGTTAGATATACAGGTAAATGTCACTTATTTTTAGTTGTTGATCTTCTTAATTTCGGTGTCGTCAATCTAGTGCCCAAGAAGTTCCTTTTTTAAATTTTTAAATGGCGACCTCGAACACAGATGAAGTCACTAGTCACTAGTTAATTTCATTGATTCGTGAGACAGGAAGTTGATTAATGTATTTCAACGAAATTGACCCATAATTTTTTTTATTTCTGGTAGTTGCCCGACGGGGTCTTAAGTCATAGATTTGTCAAGACCTCAAAAGCGGGAGTGTATTTTTGGGTGTGTAAAGTGTTCCATGGCTTTGTTACTTCCAAACTTCCTCGCCGTAGAAGGGGAAGCAGTTTCGAATTGTATCCCCAACACTGAAGAGTACCTGAAGTGAGTAACGATCACCTCCGAGAAATATCTCAAGCGGGATGCGAACCCACTACCTTATGATTGCAAGGCCGATCCCTTACCACTAGGACCGTTCAGGCGTTTTTAGTTCCAAAAAAAGTGAAAAGCAGGTCTATTTGATTGATAATACCGATTAAAGGGCCAGAACAAGGTTTCAATTTTATTGAAACAAATAAATACATCTCTTGACCAAAAATACTGACCACTTACATCATCTGTAATTTAAAGAAAAACAACTAATAAGTAATAACTAGTAAAAGTTACTAAAAGCCGCTAAATAAAAGAAAGAAACAATTTGATAACTGATTTAATAGCTTAAATTATTGTACTTTTTCTTAATACGGTAATATTTTGGCGCTATAATAATATTGTAGCATTATTACTTATTAATTAACAATTTATTAGAGAGGAAATAAATATTTGACTTTTGGAACTACATGACACGATAACAAATTTAGGCCTTAGAGAAATCAGGATTTGGAAATTTAGAGGTTTGTTATAGTATAACTATTTCAGCTTTTCTCGGGACTGATTTGTAAAAGGGTAGCTTAAGAACCCCGTTGTAGTCATATACAGTCATATACAAATTCAAGAACACGAGCCAGAGTTTAAGTCGTGACCAATTTTGATCCAAAATTGTGTGAAGATTGACACATAGCAACCATTTGTTGTCCAATAATAAGCCGTTGTGTACAAAGTAACCAAATAGTACTATGCCAGCGCAACTGTAAATTTCAAATTTTTCAAAGCGAGAGGTATCGGGATGGATGCCCGGCGCAGCCACCAAATGTAACGGAAAATGAATTTAATTAAAAATGCGTCTCCAGTATATATTACGGCACTTCACCGAATGTTACGGTTATCTTTTAGAGGTAGCCGTAATAAGGGACGCAGTCAAAATAAGAAATACATTTGTTATTGTTTATTTATTAATAAATAATATTTGACAGCAAATTAGTTGCTATTTAAGGACTAACCAAGTTCCTCAATAAAATGTAAAAATAAAATACAGATCACGTTTTTGAGGTTATTTAAATCATTGTATGTCGCCATATAGTTTTCAGCTTATTCAGTAACATTAATGTGCAGTATGCTCAACGGGTTAAGTATTGCAAGTCATTTGGTTACACCGACTAAGGTATCAATTGACTAGAATTATATTGGTGTATATTTTTTTTAATAATTTGAGATTACATTCGCGGAACTGATCGTGATTAATAAAATAACTTAAGCCGGCCAAAAATGTTTGCTTATTCTAGACCTGCCTTTATAATAAGTGAAACTCACTTAAATGAAACAGCAGCTTAAATTTAATATTCTTAAATAGAACCAATTAATTTTCAGGAAAAAAGCACTTCTAGATATTAACGCCTTCTCAATTAAAGCTAAAACAAAAACTCCTCCTGAAGTTCAGTAAAAGCGTAACTCCGAAATTAGCTCGGATGAAATTTTTATTTCGGCGAAGCCGCCCACTAAGACCTAATTCCTCCGGCGCTTTGTTTTTAGGCCGGTGTAATGAAAAAAATAAAATATAAGAGCTCTCAGGTTCAAGGAATTTTTGATAATTATTGTCACGCGCGCAACCCACTCCAGGAATAACAATCCGCCGAATAAAACGTTAAGTTCTATGCCGGAGGAATACGTAGCAGATGTAAAATAATTTTGAACTTCGAATTAACAAAAAGGTTTCCGTGATGAATAGAATAAGCGATTTGAAATTATGCCCAGGCTCACTTTTTTCTGTAAAATAAAAATTTGGATCTGTAACCTCGAATTATCTGTCTCCAGGTTATTTTTTCTCGATTAAAACACGAGTGATCCGTTATATAGACATTTTGTTAAGGTACATTCAATGATATAGAGGAAGGAAGCGGAGGTGTTACCAGATTTAGTTTTACACGCACATTCAAATATGTCAATATTTTTTAAGGTAAAATCACAATCTTTTTTTTAAAATAAAAATATTTTAAGTACCACTTTTTTTAAATCTTGAACCGGACAGAAATATGATGGGAACACACTCAACGTCTCGCTAAACATTTATAGCTTAGTCAGAAGTGAAAAAAAAGTAATTAAATAAGTTGTCAAGAGAAACGAAAAGATAACATTTTTTTAAACTAAATTAATAGAAGTTTAATTTTACACATTTCTATGAAACGTCTTTTAAAAATATTAGATTCACAGTACAAAATGTCAGTATTATCAAAATCAAAATTATGATTATTTACTAATGAATGCTCTACAAGTATTGAATGATTTTGATAATTTTTTGGATATGATATTTATGTTGGTCTAAATTTTTTTTTTTTAATTTTGGCCTGTTTCACCTATACCTGTTTCAAATTGAGTGTGCAGTGAAGGGATCTCCTGAATCGTAAGAGATACAAATTCGGTTAAATGAAAGAAAAGTTGCACGAATCAATACCTAATAGGTATCCATTGACAGAATGATTTTTTTTTCTTATTTCTTCTTGAGATATTAATGAAAATCGATTTTCTTTCTTCCTCTGTATCTCTTTTATTATACATAATTTTGAAATTCTGATTTAACTTTCTAGGCACTTTTTGATTCTGCTTCGAATGGAGGTGGCAGAATTGAAGTCAAATGTTTCGTTTTTCCAAGACCATCATCAGTTTCGATTTTTTTAATACAATATATATCTTTTTATTATTCTATTCCATAGGATTTTCTCCTGATTGTAATGGTATATCACAATTAATAGTTGATATTAATCTGACGCTTAAATAAAACAGATTTTTACATGAAAATTTGATTCAATACATAATTTTAAAAAAAAATTTCTTGCAAATCGTTTTTGATTGCAATGAAAACCGCAAAGCATTCTCTGTACAGCTGTTTCAGCCCTACTTGGGGTTTCTTCAGCAGAGACATAGCTCGAAATTTTCACTGCAAACTAAAAGAGACTTGACCAATTTATTCACAAATGCAAAATAAAATTTAAATTATTCACAGATTTACTGGCTAAAATTCTGTTTGTTGAAAATGTGTTTATATGTATTGTATAATGGTTCAATATAAGGCAATGATATTTATCTATGGTACGAAGTTTGTCTAACATTATTAGAGACATTTGAATTTTGTATAATTTTGTAAGTATTTAATACGATTTTTAATTACTGATTCAATGAGATTTATTGGATAAGAATTTTGAATAAGAATTTTCTTTATTAAATTGAAGTTATCATAAATGAAAACTTAATCAGAAAGTAAAATAGCTCGATCTGATAATGAAATAATAGTTGCAATTTTATAATTTTTGCGTGTGTATGAGTGAAAATTTATGTGTCTACCTGACCAGGTAGGTTTATGAAACCAATTAGTAATTAATTTATCATTCTGTCTGATCTTGTAAATTGTAATCTATTACGAAAAGAATTAAATTTACTTAAAACAAAATCTACCTTTTCGGAAGGCAAAATCAATAAAATGTCATCTACATAACGAAAATATAACGTTAAATTGAATGATAAAGAGTTAATAACAGATTTCACTAGTTCTTGCCTAACAATTTCAGCTAAAGACGGAGATAAAGGAGAACCCATTGCTGTACCAAAAATCTGTTTATAAAATTTATCATTGAAAGCAAAATGTATGTTTCAAAACATGAATCAACTATCTCTAAATATTTTAGAAAAATTTTGTGCAAATCGTTTTTAATTGCAGTGAGAACCTCGAGCAGCCTCTGGACAGCTGTTTCAGCCCTGCTTGGGGCTTCTTCAGCAGAAACGTAGCTCGACATTCCCACTGCAGACCAAAAACGACTTACCCAATTTATTCGCAAATGCGATGTAAGAATGGTGAACATATAAAATAGCGACATCTTACCATCGCTTTTTGACCTAACATTGCAGTAGGATAAACAAATTGAAGCGGGATTTGCTCCTAATGAGTCCCCCATGCAAGGCGGCCATGTTAGGTCAAAAAGCGATGGTAAGATGTCGCTATTTTATATGTTCACCATTCTTACATCGCATTTGCGAATAAATTGGGCAAGTCGTTTTTGGTCTGCAGTGGGAATGTCGAGCTACGTTTCTGATGAAGAAGCCCCAAGCAGGGCTGAAACAGCTGTCCAGAGGCTGCTCGAGGTTCTCACTGCAATCAAAAACGATTTGCACAAAATTTTTCTAAAATCTTTCATTATGCTTTGACAGCAAGCATGGCCGCCTTGCATGGGGGACTCATTAGGAGCAAATCCCGCTTCAATTTGTCTATCCTACTGCAATGTTAGGTCAAAAAGCGATGGTAAGATGTCGCTATTTTATATGTTTATCTCTAAATAGTTACCTTTAGAAATATCAGCAAAATCTTTAATCTCTAACCACCTTTCATTAATACTTTTTGAAGCTAAATCTTTAGGAATGTTAGTAAATAAAGAAATAACATCTAAAAAAATTATAATGCAATTATTTGGTACAGTTATTTGACAGAATGATAAATTAATTACTAGTTGGTTTCATAAACCTACCTGGTCACGTAGATACATAAATTTTCACTCATACACACCCAAAAATTATAAAATCCCAACTATTATTTCATTAACAAATCGAGCTATTTTACTTCTGATAAAGTTTTCATTTATGGTAACTTAACTTAGTATTTGTGTACACGACTTTTTGGGACCTATTCAATAAGTAATAACTGAAAAATGAAACTGCCTAAATCTAAGGCCAATGTAATGAAGAATGGATAAAAGTAAATTATGGTCAACCATGTTAAGAGCCTTAAAAAATCAAGCAGAACTAACACCGTTATTTTATTCTCTTCTATAGCCTTACAAATATCATCAATTATTACAGAAAGTTTAGTTGTACAACTAAACCCGGGGAGAAAATCTGATTGAAAGGACGGCAGTAGTTGAAATTTATTTAAATGTAAACTTAATTTATCCAATACACACTTTTCTACTAATTTAAATATAACAGGTAATACAAAAATGGGTCTAAGATCTATATATTCATGGGAAACTTTTGCCAAAGGCAAGACATGCTTATTTCCAACAAACATTTAGTGCCGCTAAATTTTGTTTGTTTCTAATTTTAATAATGAGGTTCAAAAGTTGATAATCGCCAGATTCGGCGCTGTCCTTACCGAAAATGGTTTAACTTTATGTTGCACGTACATAAAGTTAAACCATTTTATCATCATCTTATTATGACGCGTACCTGTAGCGTTACACTAATTCAAGGTTAATTAAGGTATGTATATACGCAAAATAAAATCTACATGCACCATTACACAACAAAGTACCTTGCTGAACGCAAGCATTAAGTTACAGCTTAATTAAAAAAAAGAAACAATTGTAAAGTCGGTTCTGTAAGGCCCAGTTTTACAATGACGGTTTAACTTTGAGCCGAAGCTTAAACCCTTCATAAAAATTGTTGAAATAATCGTTGCTAAGGGTTTAAGCCTCCGCTCAAAGTTGAGCCCCATTTGTAAAACTGGACCTTAGTCAATTAATTGACGATACCTATCAAAAATATTTTCTGTCTATGTAATTAAATTTAGACCAATTTTTACAAGCCTCGTTTAAGCGAAACAATTAAAGTATTCAACAGGACGGCAGGAAGGAGAGAATTACGGGAATGACGTGGGATGCTGATCACAAGTGCATTCAATGAAACCAGCAACAACAAACAGCGGTAAATGTTGCTGTACTGCCTCCTAAGATTCAAATCCCATGTATTTGCTTACAAGAATGAGTCTATGTTATTCATTTCTTTAGCATTTAGCATTTCTAATTCGTTCTTCTTCGCTTATTGGATTCCCTACCCTTGACAAGTATTTATATACGACTAAGTTAAAATTTATTAATTAATTCTATAAAGACAGGCGTCTTTTATATAGACCTTCCTTTTATACATTATAGACACAAGGTATTAGATGCCAAAATACCATTTTATTTCTGAAAGGAATCGTTCTGGCTTTCCCTAAAATTGTTTGTATTTTAATCACAACAGACCTTAATTTAAGTAACTGTTACGCTACCTAAGGGACAGTGCACACAGAGAGGTCGTAGCACAGACATCTGGCGAAGAGGTGACATTTTCTTTGTTGTTAAATATTGCTAAGTTGCACAAAAATTAGGCTTGCATAATTTTATGCCTCCTTTGTTTGCTGTAACATCTTCGTCAGAAGTTAACGAAAGAATTGTTACGAATCCACGACTCTCATGTTTCTCTTCTTCATTTTGGCCTAATCTACCTCTTCTTCCATTTTCTCTTCATCCGTTGCAATCAAATCTTCATGCCGCTTTGCATAAATTGTCTCTTTCTTCTAACTAACGATTTTCGTTACAGAATAAGTAATTGGATGCTTTTAATGTAGTACTGTGCATGATCCTTCCCAAGTTTTGGTCAATTTCTTTCACAACCTTGTCCTATAACAGGATTTTGTATTGCTACCTAATCACCTACCTAGAAGTGAGATTCAGCTTATTTCATATGTTGATGCTTTTCTTATTTAATTAAGACTAATTTTAATTGTTCTCTTGTTTACTTTCACGTAGAGTGTAGAGTTTGTTGGAGTTCAGCTGCACAGCTTTCTTAAACTTCGAACTTTACTCTTGTAGAATTGATTTTCATCAACAAGCCCATATAATAAGTCATGTGGGGATTCTATATGTGGAAGATCTGTATGCCATCAACGCAAATGGAATCCATTCACCCCAGTTTCTTTGGTCATATACAATGTATTGAATCGATACCATCCCCCGATCTTTTCGCTGCAAGGGAGTTACTATGGTATTGTTCGAAGCTTGATGATTTTTTTAAAGTGCACATCTCTAAATATTTTCGGTAATAAATTAGTTGCTTGACCAGTTTTTGTAATTGTTTGCGGACTCCATGGCGGGTAATAGTTCTATAAATTAATAAATGCTTTAGCTACTGTATATGATCGGAATATCTTCGGCTTACCTGGTCAAAGTATCCTTAAACGTTAATAGATACTACTTCTATTTCCACTGTTTGGAAGAAAACCAACTATGTCAATCGATGTTCTCTCAAACAGTTTGGACACTTCTTATAAGTATTGAATTGAAGCTGACTTCTGATACGTTAATGTCTTTCGTTCTTGAGAGGCTCGGCAGTTTTTATAGTACTTCATGATACACGTATTCGCTTTCATATTTTTCAAAAGAACCTTTTTGATAAATTTTAAAGTCAAGTACCTTTAATGCTTTATAAGAAGATTTATTCTCAATTTGTCTGTTTTACTTATTGCTGGGAAGGTGAAGTGAAAAAGAGTAAAATGATCGATAATTATTTAAAAAAAATGTTCCATTCGGAGCAATTTATAAAAGTTTAATAGGAGTAACATTTAATAAGAAAACAAGAAAATTTCTTTTCATATTGCTTTCCTTTATATTTAAAATAATCAGTGAAAAACAAAACATAAAATACTCCATTTTCACCTCATTTTATAGCAAAGGAAACAGAGACGCGGCAATCACACGGCTCATGCATCGTGTACCGAACGAGGAAATTGATTTCGTCATGGTCTTCTATGTCGGACGAACACAAAGCGACATTGTCATAAACAACTATCTGTGCAATTCAACGATATTAAACGCATGCACACTACCGACAAAGCTCGAGGGTGATATTCAGTAGAAATAGCCCAGCTTTTGCACAGATATCTGCATACCACATTTTTCTTCGAGGATATTCCGCATTAAAATTACGTTTACGACAAGCGATTTGAAGCAGATGCGAAATTAATATTAATCTAATGCAGAGTTTCTAAATTATTTGATTATCTGCGAGACATTCATGTTTCATTTCAAACTGCGCAAATTTCATGAGAATGTAGATCTCGTGTAATGGCAAAAGGTTTTATATTATAAACACAATGCAGGTGGGTACATTTGGCATGATATACATTGTAATCTAAACCTGAAACAAATTTTAAAATTTATTTTGAACTGTGATTTGGTTGAGTACATGGTTACACAATACACACACATTTAATAATAATTTATTCAAATTAATGATTTCTGATCAGATTTTTTCATTTTTTTGTAATATTATACATAATCTGACACTTTTTATAGCATAATATTGTTACGTATCCCACCGAGGGTTCGAAATTTGGGGGTCGTATCCCTCTCCTTGGGGGGTCGTCGCGCTAGCTCGAGGTACCTGTGACAATGAAAAGGGTACTTACCGGCAGTTCTCTATGGGGGATCCAAAAATTACTCCCGTCTCCGGTTATATAAGCAGTTTATTGTCGTCCAAAAGAGGAGGTGTACCAGGCAGCACCTTCCACTATTCACTGTGTCTCTCACATCCCGCTTACCTGGTACCCCGCCTTCATTATTCTAGATACCCACCAACAGGTGGCCTCTGGGGCACGGTCATGGCAATATTTTTTTCTACATTACGTTCATAGCAAGCTCATTTTCTCAAAGTGGATCATTGCGAAACTGTTTTTGGTGAAATTTTAGTCCTGAGAGTGGTATGAAATTGTGATGAAATGTCAAATGAGAAACCTAACAAACTTTTATTTTCCGTCACGTGACAGCTCTTGATGTGTCGAATTCAAATTAAAACGCTAGACCCTAGATGTTCAAATTCATTGATTTTTCATATTTTATTTTATTTATTTATTTATTTTAATTAAGACAATGTATTGTTCGGGGTTAGGGAGTTGTAGTAAGGAAGCTATAATTTTTTGGAACCTTGCCAATTTTATTGATTGATATTGATACCAATCGGACTTGTTGTGCAGCCTGATATTTAACAGAATCGTGAACAGCTGAGCAAGAAAAATTTGTCAATTTGATTTTTGTTTAAAACAAAAGGTTGCCAGTTTTGTTAAGCATTACTGTTAAAATTCAGACTACTATCGATTTTATTCAAAACACTTAAAAAAACTTTTATTGATTCTTAATTGATAGTAATACAAAAGTATGTGTTCCATTATGCTGACTAACATAAAAATGTAAAGTTTCTACGTTGCGCGGCAATGCTGAATAATCAAAACTAAGCGAAGATCGGAGCCTTCCACGGTTTCACCGGCTTCTGTCTTGCTGATGTCGCCCTATAACTTGTATTTTCTAAACAGATCCAATTTTGAAAAATATTGTTTATATTTTTGTTCAATAAATGACGCAGAGTAGAAAAAATAGTATATTGTACATAGATAAAACAGCGACATCCTACGATCGCTTTTTGACCTCACATTTTGGTCTGCAGTGGGAATGTTGAACTACGTCTCTGCTGATGAAGCCCCAAACAGGGCTGAAGCAGCTATACAGAGGCTGCTCGAGGTTTTCACTGCAATCAAAAACGATTTGCAACAAAAAATTTTATATTGTACACGTTTCTGTGTCTTAGTAGAACCTTTAACCTTGCTCTTCACTCACCACACCAAGATTTTCTCTTTTTTTACTCTCCATCCGTGTCGGTAACTTGCTAGTTCTTAGGTAAGTGCAAATAGTTTAGTAGCAAATTATTAGCTCGGATTAAAGAGGTCTTATAGTATGTGGTAATGGAAGTTTGAATTGTGAACTTCTTAGGAAGAATCAAACTTAATTTACATGTGCACCGCTGCAAAATCGATAAATAAATTATTAATGGTTCCAGAGGTGTTCAGAATAGATGTATTTCAAAGGTGTTTTCACTAAGGTAATGCTGGATTATGTAAAAAATTGGTTCTGGTTAAAAAATTCTACAGTTTGGATCCCCCAAATCCACCAAATTTCTATTTGTTTCGTTCTTTGTGAAACTTTAACAAAAATCAGTGCAGTTGAAGAAATCATAATGCACTTCTGCAGAAAAGAAACATAAACTTGCCTGAAATGTAATGGAATAAAATGAGCAGTATATTGTTTCATAAAATGTTTAATTCCTAAGGCCAGAGTATGACACGGTGATATTTCTTGTATCAAATTTGCGGAAAACTAACAAAGAAGTCTCAAAATAATCAATAAACATTCACTATAGTATTCTGTCTTTGTAAGAAATTTTTACAATTTCTTTATAAAAATTATCATCATGTCATATGGCTCTAAGAAATAATCGCATTTTATTCACACTCTACGTATTACTTTGTGGGTAATCTTTTATTTTATGTTTTTCTCTCACGCTTAAATAAATGCAAACTTTCTCCTTCTTCAATGGGAATTCTTGTACATTTTATTTCCAGATGTTTAACGAAATGGCCCCGAGTTTCCTGTTGATTCTTTGTTATCAATACATTCGAGCCTCTTCCTTCAAAGAAGCACAAAAAATAAGAAAGGAGATGAACCTTAGAATACGAGTGTGAACCACTATGTGATAAAAATTTCTAAAACTTCGAGAAGCTCGTAAATTTCGCTGTTAAACCACTTACTCGTATTTGCTGTAGTGATAAGATCGTAGAACAGGAAATTGAATCCTGCTATCTGAATAGAGTATATACAAAATATTCATTGAAGGCGTCTTCTGCCGCTTTATTAGCATTCGCTTACGTTAGCCTTATAAATTCCTCCGGTTTCTTGAACAAGTCGTTTTCTTTACCCCGAACTTTTTCCGTTTCTGTAATTAAACGCAGCAAACGTCCGCCGGGAGACTTTTAAATTTGCTTTACGACAACGAGCGCTAATTAATTCGCTTTAAAATAAAATATTGCGTGGGTGGACTCGTTTAATGTTGTAATTGCCAAACAAATATAATTGCGACGGCTTTTTAGAGAGAATATCTCTAGATTTAAGTGGCAGACAAATTCATTTACAGGAAAGTTTAACCCTCTTGGAAGTACGAACGATGTTTATCTGGGGAGAAAATCGAGTTAACTTTAATGTGTTTCTCTTCTACATTTTTAAACTCTTTAGAAATTTACAAGAAGTTTGATATAATGTTGAGACCACCGTCTTTTATGAAACAAGTCTAAATTTATTATAGCATAACTGAATTTCTAAAAATGTTTCTACTGCAATGTCAGGTCAAAAAGCGATCGTGGGATGTCGCTGTTTTATCTGAATTTCTAAAGTTAACTGACCGAGCATAGTAAATATGCCAAGATTAAATGTTAGATGACATGTTGCTACGGAAAGTTTCAGGTAGTCGCCCATTAATTAAACCGTATCGTACTGGGAACGTATCCAGTTTATATCTGAAATTTCAATGCATTTTTTCTCAAAACTATTGATATTATGCATATAGACTTTTTATTTACTTTTTCTGTGTACTACCTGTGGCTGACCCGTCAGCCACAGGTGACGGGTCGGATACTTATATTGAATCAATCCATTACATACTAAATATTAAATGAGTATCTTCTTACAAACATCTTTAAAACTGCTATTTAAATTTTCCGATGATTCTTGTAACGGTCCCTCTGAATTATTCTGTCCTTGATAAAATTCTGCTAAAATAGGAAAAAAACGTAAGAAAATATAATAATTTATAGTACACCTACTACCTAAAATTCATCGTAAATACCCGTAACTTGGGTACCTCAAATTTGTTGAAGCGTTTCATCCACAAAGTCAATCAATAACATTATCTCTTTTGAGACCTCCTTCAATACCACCGATGTGAGTTCATTCGAAAGAAAACTTTTTCTTTGTATTTTTTTTCATATTGGCACACTTTGTTTTGATCGATTTTGAATCACGTAAATTACCAGTGAACGCGTTAAATCTATTTGTTATTAGTTTTTTTTTTTATTACTAACGATATTGGTTTTCTTACATTCTATGATATTCTGATATTTTTGAATTAATTGTACAAGGAGTTTTTCTTCTTCTGTAAAATTATGGCAACGTTTTTTACCTCCTATACTATTAGAGGCCATAACTCTTCATAAAGAACGAAATAGCACAAATAACATTAGCTTACAATATTACAAACAACTAAGCATTAAAGAGGTTAAAATAAATACTGCATCTTGTGAAATTATATTCTACATATATATAGTTATACGTTAAACTTGAGTTAACAAATCTGCTGGTTAGCTAGCTGGTCTGCTGGTAGATTGAGCAACAATTTGAAGATAAGCTGTGGTTTGATATTTAATCAACAGTTAACAAATTGGTGGTTTAACAACACAGCTTAAGCGTTCAAAATAAGTAAAATTTAAGTTATGGAAAGAAAATAGGTAAAAACACACTTGGCCTTATTTGGCTTCAGATTCAAATAATCATAAACTCAACAGAAAGTTCCGTAATCTACAAAAAAGGTGTAAGGTAACTAGCGTGCAGACTGTAAATCATACAGCACCTGAGATCCAGAAAATAAATTAATTTGCTTTCAAACACCGTACTCGCAAATATGGAAGGCGTGGAATGGTGTGAGGGTGACTTTTCTGAAGAAGTCTATCAAGAGCGGCGTCCCACTGTCGACTGTACGTAAATAAATAATAATAATAAAAAAAAGTCGAGGTATCGGAAAACAAGCACCAAATAAGGTGATCGGAACGGCCTTAAAAATGAACGAACAAACGCCTAAGTTTGCGTGCCAAAGAAAAGGAGAAAATAGACTTACCAAACGATCCGTAAAAAAATATACCGACAATGATGAAAATCGGATCGGTTGGCTCAAAATAAAACTTGGAGCATGTAGGCTTGTAGGAACCAAATAAATACTTCGATTGGGTTTATGTGCTCAAAAAACTTTAAGATTGACGAGCTATTAGGAAGCCACACACAGAGCCAATGAACGTGACCTTTGCAGATAACAGCGAGAAGCACACTGCAAAATGAAAAATGTAAAGAAGGATTACTTATGAAGGCACGTTAAAATTCGAAGTTGAATTGGTATAAAAATGGATAAAAAAATGGATGACCGTCAAAAAAAAAACAAAGATTACTTCGGAAAAAATCTTATAGAATCCATTGAAACGAGACTTGAAACAGTTGAACGACATATAGAGTCTTTTAGCGGAATCAAATGGAAGTACTTAAAAGAGATGGGTTCGAAAAAATCAAAAATTTTTTCAGAAGGCGATAAAAAACGACAGGCAGAGACGGACACAAGCCAGAGCGGGGCCTGTAGAAACAAATTTCCGAGGGCGAACGATGCAATGTTTTAAACTGAACAAGTCCTTAACAGCAACTTACATATTTTTGTTGAAAATAACGATAATGTGATATATAACAGCGGATCGAATAAAAATTTTGTTTACTTACAGTTATGATGTTTTCTTTTACATTTTATAATCCAAAAATGCTTGTTTCTGAAGTAAAGTTTTATTTTCTGGTTTGTATTTATTCCCATAGAATCCCTGTTTTAAAATTAAGAAATTTGTACAGAGTTGTAAGATTTTTTTGTTATTTTACACAGGATATGCCTAATCTTAAGGACGAGCAGTTGGCGATCACTAGTCCGAGGACGTCTTCGTGGCTGAAAGATAAGCTTGTAGAGCTATTTGGCCACGGTCACGATACCGAAGTAAGGAAAGCTTGTGACAAGCCAAAAACTCCTGAGTCTCAGCTACAGTCTTCATGCGAAGCAACTGAGAGAGTTCTTCAAGGTGCTTTTTTATCGCTGCCTGTTCCTGAGTCCGCGTCGGAGGAAGACTTCGAAGAAGCGATCGAGAAGCTCCCGAAGAGCTTCTTTAGGAACAAAAAGGGCGCCAGAGTTGCTGGATGGAAAAGGGGGGGGGGGGCTGAAAGGGAGTTCTGAAAGGGGATTTCATTCCATTTTGAGTATATAAACGGACTGACGGACTTTCCATTTTCATAGTTTTTCACTGCGTTATAGTAAAAATTGAAATACTGAATGTCGCGTCATTTTGGTAATTTCTTGTTGTAGCTTCTTATAGAATTACTTATGTTCGTCATCTTGAACGCAGAAGAGAAGTCAAAAAATTTTGTATTTTTGATGTGATGTGATTTAAACAGGTAGTTAATTGTAGCATATTAGTTCCTGGATGAAATTTAAATATGACAACTAAATTGAGACAGAGGGTGTAATATTTTTGTAAATTGACATTTGTTGGACTTATGAAATTTATTGTGAAGTTAGAAAATTTTAAAGTCAAGTTAACTTTGAACTTTGTCCATGGATGGAGTGTCAGCTACATTTCTGCGGCACTCAATGTTAAACAATTTCATCAAGTGTTTTTGTAAGGAAAGTGAAGAATAATCATTTAGTTTCTAACAAAGTATTTGGAAAACGAAATATACAATAACGTGTTTGTCAAATTATTTTGAGTGTCAGATCTTTTTTGCGCTAAATTCTTTACAAACAATTAATAAATATATAAAATAAATATTTAATAAGAATACTGAAGAATAGTCATTTGGAATCTTATGTAAAATATTTATTATTTTTTACTTAAACAATACTAATAGCCGTTTTCATTATCAGACTTTAAGGAAGCTTTAATTTAAAGTCACTTTAAGAATAGGGAAACAGATGCATTTTTTTAGGTTAAAGTAACTTTAAATTTAAAGTCATATTATGAAAATGACCATAAGAATTCTTGTTGGATTATAAGCGTATCTGATTCAATTATGTCCTAATTTTCTTTTAACAATACTTTATAATATTATCTGAAACTTAAAATTATTGAAACAAACATTTTTACACCATCATAATCTAGTGTCAGTCAGCCACACTCTTGCTGCGCTGGTTATGTTTTTACACTCGACAAATATCACTAACCTGGCAGTATAATATTTTGTTCAAATTTAAAGAGCCACATTTCAAAAATTTACAAGACTTCGTATTTATTGTGTAACATATTGCACTAAAATTTTTATGTTGGTACTAATTCTGAGATATAATAAGCGTGTTATAGGTATTTGGTTATGCGCTAAATTCCCAACACAATTAAGAGTCAAGTTTAAAATCATTTAAACAATAATTTTTACAAAATTTTGTTGCAAATCGTTTTTGATTGCAGTGAAAACCTCGAGCAGCCCCTGTACAGCTGTTTCAGTCTTGTTTGGGGGCTTCGTCAGAAAAGACGTAGCTCGACGTTCCCACTGCAAACCAAAAACGACTTGTCCAATTTATTCGCAATTGCGATGTATTAGCGATGAACAGATAAAACTGTGACTTCCTACAATCGCTTTTTGACCTGACATTGCAATGTCAGATCAAAAAGCGTTGTTTTATCTGTTCAGTAATTCTTACGTCATCATTTCACTTCATACATTGTTTCTGATATACCCGTCCTTATTAATAAAAATTGTATATGAACCCCGTATATTTTAACCTTTTTGAGTCAGTCGAGATATATTTTGCAAGCCCTGAAATAAATAAATATTCAAACGTTTATATTGCTAAATTACACAGCAATGTGTTGTGATAAAAATTGTTATACTGCCTAATAAATAATAACCTGTTAAAATTTGATATCTTAGTAAAATAAAAAGTACAGAAAACTATAATCAACAAATTACAATTTAGAGTTCTGAAGTATTTTATTATTGCGAAGTATTTCAATTTCTTATCTTCACTTTAAAAGTGTAAGCTACTGATGGGAATAAATAGAATTTGATTGATTTTAATTAAATTGTCCTTTTTACCGATGTCTTCCGTGTAGTTAAAATTCAAGTGTCCTTTCTTTCAGAAGCTCAGGATGCAATCAGTCCTTAGTTCTTGAATTAACACACTCCAACAAACTGCCCTCGTTTCAATTCCAATGAATTGGCACGTTTTAATAAAAGTTAATAAAAACCTTAGATGTGACGAAAACAAAAATGTGAAAACCTGGAAACGCGAGTAATTTCGTTTTCCTTGCGCGTTTCCTTACAGAACTGTGTTGTCTTGGAGACGGAGGAGTTCCTGACGATTTCTTTTCGCCAGACGACTCGACGTGCGATGCTCATCAATAATTTCCACGTTTGTAGATTCTATTTAAATTGACAGCGCTCCAACAAATGAGCTATCTCTCGAAAGTGCGTACCGAATATTTCATTAAGTAATCGAACTCTCAGAATGATTAATTTGTTTGATTTAATTACTTAATGTAAACAAGTGGATTTCTAGAGCTCTGCGCTGTTTGAAATTCCAGATGATTGGTACTTTCACTCATCCTCCGTTTTCAACCTTGACCCAAACGAAGGTGTAAATGCTAAAAATTCAAGGGTACATTCGGCAATTCCACGCACTTTCCGCTGATATTAACTAGATTTATACGCTCGAGCAAGGTGAAGGTCTTCTCGGAGACGTCTACTCAATGCTCTCGGTCTTAAAGCGCCGCGCCGTGCCGTCTGAATAGACGACGCTTTAAAATTAGGATCATTCTGCGGGAAATGATCCTTCACTGACAGCTCCATTTTGAATAGTATTCGTTTTAGAATAGCCGTCATGTACGAGATTATCTACGCCCACTTTCGTGCTTTATTTCTGTGAAGATTGTGCTTATCTGCTATCCCAAAATATATCTTTAAGATACTTGAACATTAGAGGGCCGAAGCGCTTCTTTAGGAATAAAAAAAAACGAATAATCGTTTCGTTCGTTTTTTATACGATTTTCCGTCACACTATTAATTTTTGTAGGCTTGATAAGTGTATCAATAAACAATAAAGTTTCAAATTCATCCTCACATTCTTTTTTGCCCAATGCGGCTTTAAGTCATATACTTATCTTCAACACTGATGGGTACCTGTAGTGGATACCGACGACCCCCGAGAAATATTCTGAGCATGATTCGAACCCACGACCGTGCGATTGCAAGACCGTTCCCTTACCACTTGGACCATTCAGACGTTTTCTTTGTAATGTATCACCAAATTTGTATTTCCTGGCAAAATTTTTATTTGAAACTGTGAAGTATTCCTTAGGTTTTGTTACAGTTATTTTATAGATGACATTTAAAAAGAAAAAAAAAGTATTTCAATCAGATAGGACGACAATATCAATTAACTGCTCTCATGAATGTTCCGTGAAAATGATTAACTTACTTTCTAGGTGTAGTTAGAATTATATTTTATGCATTTTGAAAGTGTCAAAACCATACTATGCAGTAAATTAACTAAAGTTATCTTTGGGAATGAAGTTACAAGGCTTTCGCCACGCCATCCTGATCCAAGCCCGTTGTTTTCTCAACTAAAATATTTTAAACTCCAACGCTTTATAAATGTAGGCACTCATTCATTAATTTAAATTTATAGCAGGGGTCATTAAAACTACCTTACCATCGATCCGCTTCGTTCTGAAATTTATTCGCTGAAGTTAATAACTCTGCTTCCATAATAAACGCCCGAATTAATTTACGCTCACTTTTCCTGCAGTAAATTTTTCAGCTCATATTAAGGACGACTTTTATTGCTTAATTACGAGCTTTAATCAATTACAGCCAAAAGCTCACTCTTGATATTTAATAATAGGCATTTCTTCTTGGGCTTCTGATCAAGGTGATAATATCCACGAGGAACTGAGAAAAATCGCTTTTTTTGTTAGGTATAGTAATTTGTTTCACTTTTTCTAATCAATAAAACAAAATTAATTAAAGGAGAGAGGGCTCAGAAGCCTTAGTATTTAAGAGATTAGATAGTCTTTGATGCGAACAAATTCTTTCATAATCGGGGTGCCATTTTCTTAATTAACTTCATCAAATTAGACTTTCAATAGTTAAATTGTCGGTGCTTCACTGCACAAACTGCTTCTTTTCTGACATCAGAAGTTACCATCAAGTTATTAAAAAAAATATTTTTTACTTTGGAAAAGCTTTAGCTCGTGCAAAGCGGAAAGATCAAATCAATTAAAACGAACGTCGCGAGGCATCCACATCAAACCGCATAAATATTTCCCAGTTTGAAAAGGCCAAGCCGGAAATTGTCATTGCATGTTTACTATCTGCGGAAGTTGCCTCCCTTTCAGAGGGTAAAACGAAAAGTCATGCAGACGGCGCGGAGAACGGTTAACAAGCGTGCATTTCAGTGTTTCGTCTGTTGCAGGTCGAAAGCTTACATTGCAATTTGCAACGGAAGAAAGTTTTAATGGCTAGGTTTGTATGTGTCTGACATGCTAGGCTGAGAGAAATTACAGAAAAAATTGAATTAATTATTATACGCAAATTTCTTACTTATCTTACCTAATATTTGCAAAGTTTGTTGAAAGAACTGCGTCGCGCTTATTTTTTGGAATAATTTTTCCGTTTCCTGTATCCAGTGTTCGATAAAGAAAAACGTTCAAAAAATCATAAATTTATCCTGAAGGTATAGCTTAGGGTATTTTATACGACTGATGCCTCTTCCTAAATAATTTTTTTTACAAACGTTACATGTAAGTGTTTAAAGTGTCCATCTCCTTGCAGAAAACATTCAAAGTTTATTACGTGGGCTGCTGGAATATTTTCTGGAATGTAGTAGGTCTAGAATTGTTAGCGTTTATCAACTGTCATATTTGAAAAATTTTAAGTTTTTCGCCCATAATTCTATTGACAGTTCCTATCCAAGTCAACTAGTTTTTTTGAGAAAAAGTAATTTTGTGTAAACATGGAAATCTCGCGTGAAATTTTCCGTGCCATGATTTTTACGATTTCAAATGTGGTCTAACGCCGCAACAATGCCTCGATCGGCTTCATTTGGCTTTTGGAGATGATGCACCATCAAAGAGCAGTGTTTATAATTGGTTTGCCGAATTCCAGCGTCGACTTACCTCTCTCAGTGACGAATTTCGTGAAGGTCGTCCATCAACATCTGTTATTGTCACTAATGTAGATGCTGTGCGTGAAATGCTTGAGCGAGATCGACATGTGACATACCGTGAGATCCAAGCATCCTTACGCATTGACATGAAAGCAATACACTAGATTTTGCATGATCATTTGAACGTACGAAAGCTTTGCGGTCGTTGGATCTCACACAATTTAAGAGAAGCGCAGGGTTGTGTCAAATGGTGCGAAGAAATGCTCAAGAAATTCGATGGAGGTCGTTCAAATTTAGTTTATAACATCGTTACTGGTGACGAAACGTGGATCTACTCGTACGAGCCAGAAAGTAAACAACAATCTACCGTTTGGGTATTTCAAAATGAACCAAAACCAACAAAAGTTATCCGTTCACGCAGTGCTGCGAAGCAAATGATTGCTTGTTTCTTTGGTTTAACTGGACATGTAGCAACCGTGGCTTTGGAGGATCGAAAAACCGTGAATGCTGATTGGTATACTACAATTTGTTAGCCGGAAGTCATCGATCAAATAAGAAGAAACAATCGAAAGCGACGAATTATTCTCCATTATAACAACGCCAGCTCTCACTCAGCCCGTCAAAGAGTTGATTTTTTGTCCAACAAAAATGTTGAATTAATAATGACTTATTGTCCATATTCACCTGATTTATCACCTAATCATTTCTTTTTGCTCCCAAATATCAAAAATAAAATGCATGGTGAGCGATTTTCGTCGTCTGAAGCAGCGGTTGAAACATTCCGGACACTGGTTTCTGAGGTACCATCTTTAGAGTGGAAAACGTGCTTTAGAAATTGGTTCGAGCGTATGCAAAAGTGTATTGACGTCAAAGGCGAATACTTCGAAAAACAATGATACCGTTTACCAAATTTCATATGCGATTTTTCATACCGTTTCCAGAAACTTTTCCAGCAGCTCACGTACCATGCAAACAATTGTACTCATACCTATTACTACACAGTAAGAAATTTTTCCCGTGTAAATATGCTAGACTGCCTGGTAAAATATTTAGAGTGAAAACTCTAGTGTGAATGTTCAGAACCTTTTTACACACTATGAATAAAATTTACACGAAGCAACTCTATATTCACTCTGCAGACAAAGTTCATGACTTTTACTTACAACAGATAAAACAGATATCCTACGATCGCTTTTTAACCTGACATTGCAACAATGTTTTTTTTTAAATCTACAATTATCATCTACTTACTCTGATTAGAGTATTGTGTCTTCGATAACCATCGTGCGCCAATCGCACATACATCGCGAAGCAGGTATTATTCCAGTTACAACATGGCTGACATGAGTTGCATTGTGCTCCGTGCTTTATTATTAAAAATGCGCTGGATTCTTTAAGAATATTATTTTTCATACCACTTAACGTAGTTTCCGTGTAATTACCAATGATTTTGCGGTACTGCACTTAACGGTTTAGTACGAGATTCTATTAATTTTGGGCCGGTGTCTCGCCTACACATTAAAATCATCTTTAAATAAGTTTTACGGTATGATTTTTTTTAAAATTTCTATCTAAAGTCCGAGTGGTGCTATGTAAAGCTTGGAAGGAGTTCGCGCTACAGTCTGAGATGACTAGACGGGAAATTAAAAAAAATCATATTGTACTCGTAAGAAATATAAAAGTTCACACTGACTACATTACTTATTTTATAAATTTCGATTGAAATTTTACTCTACACACAGTACATTTAACACGAAATATAATGAAAGTCTTACTCTAGGCAATTTATAAATATTACAGCACTCTCGTGTAACTGGAACTCCACAGTTTAATAATTTTGCAGTGTAAATATTTTACACTAAAATAATTAGACCTATATGGCACAGGATTTAGTGTAAAATATTCACTCTAATTTCTTACTGTGTAGGAACATAAACCGTAAGTTAAGGTTAATTTGCTAAGTTAATTTGTGTTAAATACATTTCTTTATTTACACTTTTTATGTTTGTCTTTAGATATACTATGAACACGATTTACCAAATACTGCATTTACAGTTTATCTAAAGATTCTTTGAGAGCTCCAGCTTATCCTATCCACCGGTTTATCTCTCCAATCTTTGATATTCATCTTCGTCCTGTACGTCGTTTATCCATTTCTTTCGTGGCCTTGTCACCTCTCTCTCGTTTGTCAACCCAAAACGAGAGTTTGGCGCGTTTAACCCGCTCCGAAGAAGTTAGAGGGCCTGCGCCAATCCGTAACTTACCTTGGCACAGATGTCAGGTCGGTCGTCCTCCTGAAAACGAGATGGAAAATTGAAGTTGCCTAACGGTGTTCACTCAGTGGAGTCTGCGTGGGAAAACTCTAGAGATGTTACGTAAAAGGGCGCCACACAGCGGTGGTTACGCAACTCAAATGTGACAGGCCGGGAAGGCGTTCTCTTAGATATTCTCGTCAAGGGCAACCCCCATGGGCCCACTCCCTTAACAGCGTACCCTAAAAGGCAATGAAGGAACCTCCCTCCACAAGGCCAGACAAACGCAAATTTTTTACGGCAAATTCGTTACGGCCAAAAAGCAGTTTATTCACCGAGGCAATCGCCAAAAAAAGTTCACAAAATAAACCAAACACCCAGAAGGGGTGCTCGGCCGCTTTCCTAATTGGGGGGAGGAAATAGGCCCCGTGCCAAGTGCTTTAGAAATTCATAAAACGCCACGAATACACGAAAACGAGGTCAACAAATGGCGCACGTACAGCAGAAACGGAAAAGGACAAAAAAACTACTTATCTCGTTGGTGAACTGATGAGGTCCAAGAAGTAGCGGCCCCAAAAGCAAACGGGGAAAACTCCCTCGAGGTGATAGACAAATTTTTATCACAGCAAACAAAATCGACCGCCTATCTAGAGTCAGCGTGTGCAACCAAGTTACGCCGAAAAACATTCGCGCACACTCAAACGCATCGCAAACCCGCGCAAAAATGGAGATTCGCACGCAACCTAACGGCCTACAACTTAAGTTACACCGAAAATTGCAATCACACTCCACCAGCAAAGAAAGTAACAGTTCCGCCTTCTCTTTTTCTTTTCAGGTTTTCTATGCAGCACCATTTTAGATATTCCATGATTCTCTAGCCTCTGTGTATGTCCTACCCGCCCAATTCATTGGGCTTTAGCCACTTGATTGTTGGAAGAGTTCCTGTATTTCTTTGTTTGATATCCTTCTCCAACCGTCTTCAGTATTTACCCCTCCGTATATTGCTCTTAATACCTCAATAGTGCTTTGGCATCGTGCCAGTGTCTTCTCTTCTATTTTTTCAAAACTCAGGTTTCACACGCTTAAATGCATGAACTCATGAGGTTCGATGATCCTTTACAGAAACTTCAGTTTCATTAACATTCTTAATATAGCATATTTTCAGTTTCCTTTTGTTAATCTTGTTTCTATTTTCTGTCCGTTGTGGCCATTTGCACTTATTTTCAAATTGTCTCTCAAATATATAAAGTCAAATAATGACCTTGAACGTGTTCTTCCGTTTGTACCTGTAGAGAGCTTCCTGTATCTTTCGATGTATTCCCATTATCATGTATTTAATCTTTCATTGGTTTACTTTTTGAAGTCGAATATTCTTCTTATATTCTTTCTAGTTCTTTTTATGTTTTCTGCTAATATTGTGAAGTCATCCGCAAAAGTATTACATTGATGTTCATTTTTTAACATTACTCTTTTTTAGTTTTTATCTTCCCTTTTTTAATTATAATTTTTAGGGCTAGGTTAAATAATGTCGTTAACAATACGCTACAAAAAATCACAGAAAGTGATGTTTAAAGTTACATGATCTTGGACGTCAAGGAATTGCAGCGTTCCGGCTAATAATTCTGTCTCCAAGAAATCACTTAACATTCCCATCTACGTTGAGGATTGTTCTATCTATCCTGCTAAAAAAACACTTGCTCCACTTCAACATCACGTACTTCTTCACAAAATAGTTTTATTTTCTTCAGGAATAATAAATAGCACATTGATTGGTTCGCTTTTTATTAAGGGCACTTTTCCTTCTTATTTTATCTTCTCCGTAACTCAATAGTTCCCCAAACACAGCAAATTTCCATTGAAACTCTGTACGACCAAATTTATTACTTTCTACAAATTATTTAAATTATCAGATTTTAGGTAATCTCTGACCCTGAGATAGTCATCATGACAGATTGAAAAAAAAACACGTGGTAAACATCCACAAGTGTTATGTTTGTTGCCCGGATTTACAATGCTTTGATACGATTATTTTAAAGTGCAACGTAGGAATATGTTACATAATAAAATAAAAACACTGTTTAAATGTTACTGAGTTCAATATTTGCCTTCAAAGAATATTGGTGCATTTATCATTCGTCCACTTATACAACAAAACACGGACTTCCTCAGTATGCAAAGAAGTTTCTACAAACAGAAGGATTCTCAGTGAACCACTTTCTAATAAACTATTCTTTGGCGCCAGTAAGAAATTCGTTCGCATCATCGTCATTATTGAGGGTGATTCTAGTTTTCGTAAGAGGTCTGCTAGCAAAAACTCTTGAAGCAATTGAGGGAAATTATGCACGAATTTCTGAAAAACGATTTCCTGGGAATGCACCCAATTTTGAATTTTCATTTTTGTTCGATTCGAAAACAGAATATCATGATAAGCAGTTTTGATTCTAACGTAAAAACGAAAAAATCTAATCAATGAAGACGCTTCTTGTCAAGATTTTGTAAATAATAATTTTTGTTGCAGAAATTTATTAAATATATACCAAAATGTGACAAAAGCATTTTACAAAAGCTTTCGAGTTATTTTTATGATAAAAGCATTAATCGCTACTTGTAAAGATTTCAAAGTTAAAATATTTACAAAGGAACTTAATCACCACCAGACGTTTGATCTTGGTAACAGAAGCGCGTTGCTGACCGGATTTTGAAATCTCTGACAGGACACCGCCCGGAATTTATTAGAGACCGAAATTTTCTTCGCTAATTTTAAAATTGAAATATCTCTGTTCTTGAATTTTTACAAGATCAGAGCCCCATTATGGAATCTCCTCCGATCTAAAGATAATTTTTTATTATATGTCGATCGATCGTTTAATAATTTTAACAATTTTTATACAGCTACTTCATTTTAACTTTCCTGGAATCGCTTAGTAGCTTGCAGTCGGAAGTCAGGTTGAATTCTGAACTTAGACTGAATTAATTGGCGTATAATAAAATAATGATCTGGATAGCGAAAAAATTATGATCAAAGTTGAAGGAGGTTCCAGAGTGGGCCTAGGATTATAGTTTAATGAGGTTGTTGAATTATAGGCCGATTTTAGATGATTTTTAAAACTTTTCCCAGTAAAGAAAAGTATAAAAAAGCACAGTCATAAGTTTAGTGAATAAATTACGCGTAATACTTACTGTGACTAGAAAAAGTTGCATGAAGGAATCTTTTCAAGGGAAGTTCCACAGAGGATCCAAAATTTGGAATTATATTAATCTTTCGAAAAGTATTTTTAGAATTACATAGCTTTATTTTTTCGTTTAAATTATTTATTAAATAAATTACACTGGAAGGAATTCTCCAAACCTTGACCTGAGTATTTCAGTTTCACTTTTCCTGACGGCTAAAACAGAACCGCAGCACTACAAAAGAAGGAACGAGAAAACCGCAGGCGTATAAATGTTTTTGTTATTTGCTTTGTTTCCTTTGTGAACAAATATGCAGAAAATATTTATATTTAATTTTATAGTCGTCTACGAAAGACTGGCGTACCAATGTGTCTAACTGAAATTGTTTCCTCTGATTTCAGAATTATTTTCTCTTTATCTTTTTTATTAATTTATTCTGAAGCCCATATTTTCCCTTTGCGCATAAATAATTGCCTTTCATTGTCCGCTTCTGTATACAAATTCCTTTACGGGTATCTTCACGAGAAGTTTCTCCAAGGTCGAACGATTTTGTAATCTATGTATATGGAGCTCACTATCGTAACATAATCATGCTTCACCTTGCACATTTAATAAGCTCGAGCTTTGCTCATTGAAGCACGATTATTACAGCTGAGGAGCGTTGAAATACCGCGACATAAATGCTGAGTTTCCCAAGAAAATGTCACTCACGTAAGCAAGTTGGGTTGACACTGATCTCGTTCGTTTACTAGAACAAAGGTGACAACAAAGGAAGGTGAATGAAAGTAACTATCAAGGGCAAAAAAAGAACTGAAGGAGAAGGTTAAAGTAAATAAGGTTCATTCAAATACGTACATTTTGTTTCTTTCGTTAATTATCATTCATTTTTAATTTGTATATGTTGATGAATCTTTTTCGTAAACTTTTATTTTGTTAAACCTAACTTCCTTATGTGATGCGTAAGAAGTGCTAAGTATGAAAATTGAAATGGTATATCATGTTAGAATGAAGGGAACACAATTTCTTTGTGTTTTATAAACGAATCTTCACAGAAATTAGGTAAATCAGGAAAAGATAAGAAAGAGATAATTCTATTTGGTTTGATTTTACTTATATTACGGTTTGATTTTACTTATATTACTTAAAATAAAATTAGTGGAAATTTTTATCCCTCAGTAGTAGAAGAAGACTATATTATCTATAAGGACAGCCGAAAAGGCAAACTTTCAAAATTTGAAAGTTTAATATAAAACATTCATATTTCTTTCCATAAATCAAGATTCCCTAGCCAATATAAATTCAATTATGGCCAATATTGATATGGGAACTCGATCGCGCAACACGACGAGACCGTCACGCGAAACATTTGTTCGCTGTTTTATGATTTTCAGCTGGAGGTCCATAAATAAAACAACTTTACCATCAATGGAAAATCGATTTTTATGAATCTCCACTAAATTGCCCTCAGCATGACGAACTTTCCCGTTCATGACGTCTCGCAATCGAAGATTGCAACAAGTCTTCGAAACTAGCACGTTAGTTCTCGCGAATCAATTCGCCATATTTCACCCAGAAAATTAATTCCGCAATTTTTCAGATCGCGTAACAGGAAGCAGCGTACTGAGATGATTCATTGCCGGATGGCATTTCCATTTCGCAGCAGCGCAAAAAAAAAACGTTTTACCTCCCTTTCATTGTCAGTGTATTGATTAGCTACATGAATAGGGCGGGATTATCACAGAATCTATCAGAGTCGATAAAAAAATTCGTTTGGCACGCACGGCTATCCGCTAACCGGCAGATATTTATGTCATATCAGGATTTCGCTTTAATTCCTGGATTAATAAAACAAATTGAAACAAATTCATGAATATGCGAAATTGAAATAATAAAACAAAAAAAGATAACAGTAATGTAATAAAACCGCAATAGTAGTATTTTAATTGTAAACACAATTAAACACTACTATCTATAAAAAATCTAATTCAGATCTAGTTGTAGATAATTTCTTTCATTGTGAAAACAAACTAAAATTTGTTCTTCTCAAAAGGCGACCATGTTCGAAGAGTATAGTCTGCTGTTGTGCGTTTTTCTGGGCAAAAGGACTTCCTGAAAAAGATATCCATAAGGTAATGTCTTCTGTTTACGATGAAAAGTGTTTGTCGCGTAAAGCCATTTACAGGGTGGCACAACGATGTGTATTTCTTCTGTGAGGCTTATGGAAAAAAATTAGGAAAAAAATCTATAAAGAATTTTCTATTAGACAATACGCGACATACTGTAAAATTATTTTGAACTAATAATAATAATAATGTTTATTTGCAATTGGATTCATACAGAATATTGCTTCGTCAAAATGGAAAAAGAAGCCGATGTGGGCGTACAAAAACACATAAATCAACGATACATTTAAACAACACAATAACCAGAAACTACAACTAAACATCCTCATAGCCAATTTTAGTACTAACCGGACTATTTTAGCAGTGATGTACCTAGAGGATTCTAGCCATTTAGGAATTCTTCGAGAGAGTAGTAAGGAGTACTGAGAAATAGATGTCTAATATTTCGCTTGAATGAATTTCTATTTAAATTAGATCGGATTTCTAGCGGTAATTTGTTAAAAATTTGAATTCCCATATAGCCAGTGCCCCTTGCCAAAAAGGATGTTCGATGAACAGGTACGCACAAATTGTCACTGTTTCGAGTGCTGTAAGATACATTTATTTCCTTATTCGCCGGAAATCTTTCTAAGTTGTCATAGATGAATAATGATAAGTTGTATAAATAAAGCGAGAAGATTGTCATTACATTGAATTGTAAGAAAAGAGGTCTGCAATGTTCTCTCCAAGTTGCATTAGCAATTAATCTTATTATTTGTTTCTGTAATAGGAATAGTTTATTTACATGACTGGAATTACCCCATATGATTATGCCATACTCCAGATGAGAGCGGACATGCGCGTTATAGTACAATAAAAGAACATTAACAGACACCACTTTTCTCAGGTTAAGGAGGGCTTTTGCCCTCCTTAACCTTACCTTAACAGTGTAGCGAGTAAATTGAGCAGTTCATGTTTTCATGAACTGCTCAATTTACTCGCTACACTGTCAATGTGGGACTCCCAGTTTAAGTTACAATCAACCCAAATACCCACAGGTATGGATTTATGGCCGGATTTTACTAGCATATTTTCGTGCAAGGAAACAGAATTTTTAATTGAAAACTGAACCATTGCCGACTTGTTAGGGTTAAGCAGTAAATTATTAGTTGCACACCAGTTATTCATTATTTTAGCCATTTCATTACACTTTTTTGTTAAATCCGATCGATTTTTCGTGCTAATAATAGTCGTTGTATTATCCGCGTATTGACATAATTTTATCAGTCCTTCACCGTATAATTGATTTTGTTTTAACAAATCATTACTGTATAACAGAAACAGAAGTGGCGAAAGGATTCCACCCTGTGGCACACCAGAATTAGTAGTGATAGAGTTCGATCTGTAGACCGCATCCTTTACTCTTTCTGTATCCTGTTTCACTTCGACAAATTGCCTGCGATCATGAAGGTAGGAGATGAACCAATTTACTACCGGACCATTTATACCGTGTTGACTTAGTTTCCATTGTAGCAGCTTGTGATCCAACACATCGATGGCTCTCGTGAGATCGTAAAATATGCCTACCATAGGGCATTTATTGTCCAGACTATTAATAATATGATCTATGACTGTAAAAAGAGCACTGGTGGTGTTTCTTCCTTCCCGGAAGCCATGGTGACTTTCCGCTAGTAGATTATGTTCTTCTAGAAAGCTTTTATTCGAATGTACATAAGCTTATCGATAACCTTAGCAAAAACCGATAAATTAGCGACGGCTCTATAATTTTCAATGTTCGATGCATCCCCCTTCTTGTACACAGGTATTATCTTAGCAGTTTTCAGTTCATCGGGATACGTACCTGTTTTGAAAGAACAATTAATTATATCGACTAAGGGAGAGGCAAGCAGCTTTGCAACAGGACCTACCAGGAAACAGGGTACTCCATCTGGACCTTCCGAGTTTTTGACAGAAATTTTTTGTAATACAATTACTACTTCCTCTGTGGTAACCGGAGATAAAAACAGAAAAGTTTACCGAGAAGGGAAGTACACTTGTATCCTTTGAACTAATATTGGTAACCCCGACGCTCCTTGAGAAGTAGTCACTAAACTTATTTGTAATTATCAGAGGATCATTTGGCTTATCTACATTATTATTTAGGTTAGGGGATTTGACCCGGTTAATTTCTGAGATTAGTAATTAGTACAGAGTAATCAAAAAAATGGTGGTTCATGAAAACTTAATTTTTTTTAATGGAACATCCTGTATATATTTAGATATCTGGATGCCCCACAGTGAGCTGATTACAACGGTATAAAGATATATTGATTATATTAAATAACTTTCGTAAAATATTTTTTTTCTTGAAAAGTTTTGCAACAATTCAGTCAGTTTGAATATGAATTTTTGATTACTGAGGTAACATAGACGAACGAAAATCTAAGACGATATTTTTAGGACTTTGCCCTTTATGAAAATGTGAACAAAATTAAAATATCTTTTTGCATTATACAGAGCGATCGATACTTACGAAACATTCGGTATCTCATTTTTTTTAAATGGAACGGCCTACTTTTTATTTCAGAAATGGATAGCACTTAAATGTAGCTTTCTGCTGATATCAGGTTATATACCTTTATTTTTCATAATTTCGTCACTAGAAATTTTCTTTTTATAAGTATTTCAATTCGGCGTTTTAAACTATACACCCAGTATTGCTACTTTCCTACCTAAATTCAATCATTCGAAGTCATTTTTCGATCATTTGATTCTACTTTCAAAGATCTCTAATTTGACTACCCCCGCGATAGGATTTATTTTACCAAAAATAATTTAAAGCAGACCATTGAAATACTTGTAAAAAGGAAATTTTTAGTGACGAAGAATATCGGATATAGGTAAGTTTGGTTAAATCGTTTTATATTGAGCCCATGAATCTATGGTTACGCCATGTCCACGGAATTTAGAGACAGCCTGTATATTACGACCTATATATTTTTAAATAGCTTATAAAACTACATTAGATGAGTTACATATCTCAGAATTACCATAAGGTATGTCAAAATTGCGCTAGTCAACTTTTTTTTTAAATGACACACTATATTTTTTCTGATCTATTTCTGTTAAGCGTGTTCTTCCATATGCTACTGGACATAAGAAAGTTTTTGAAAGAAGAAACCATAAAAACAGTGGCATTAATTTGTTATTTTACTATTATATCATTATTTTTGAACATTTTAAAGTTTAAAATGCATGTTGCTATTTGTTACTTTACTATTAAATCAAAATTTGTTATTTAATTTATTTCAAACAGCATGTTTTTTTTAACTATGTAACTAAAGTCGTTATTCCGGTTCGCCCAGCTTTAATGCCGCCACTGCTTTCGTGCCTTTTTTCCTCCTTTCTTATGGATCTATAAACTTTTTGTATTCAGTGGTATAGACAAGAACACGCTTTACAAGAATCGCTGAAAAAAATGCAGGGTATTTTATTAAAATAAAGAAGATATGGGGCCGCCAATATCAAACTGAATCACCCTGTACAATCCTAAGATATGACACTCCCTGAATATTAAAATCAATAAGAAAAGTCAAAGACGTTGATAATAAACAGAAAGAAAAAAAGATAAAAATTGAAGAAACTGAATTAGAACAAGTAAAAATTTACTCTTTAAAGCAATTAAAAATGAATTCCCGGCCAAAAAGAAAAATCCCGAAAGAAATAAAATTGGAAATGGTCAAGAGGGTGACAACACCGGTATTAATCTTTAGTTCGGAAAACTGGACATTGACAAATAGACAGTCAAGCATAAGGCAAGATTATGAAATAATATTTCTAAAAAGGATTGAAGGGAAAACAAAAAATAATATTCAGAGAAAAGCTGAATTTGCAACCAGTAAAATATAAAACTGAGAAAGGACAGTTAAGATGGTAAGGGTACATGAGGATGAAACAGAATCAAACAATGAGAAAGATCTACGAGGCAAAGATAGATAAAAGGAATAAGGGTAAACCACACAAAAACAGCGGTAGAGAAACGACCAATGGCAGAAAATAAAACAAGACGCAAGAAAGAGGATAATGGAGACAAATATGAAAAACACAACCTCAGTAATAAATCATCTCCAACAAGCAGTAGAACTGGAAGGATAGAAACATGCAGGAAAGAGTATAAAGTATATACAAAGATGCGTGCCCCGTAATTATTTAAAAGTGTCTCGATTATTTAAAAAAAAAAATATTTATTTTACCCATCATTCTTTGATACGATTATTTAGAGTTTTTCATAATGACCACAGGCACGGTAAGAACGGGTTAGTTAACGTGAGACAATTTTCATCTTTAACACCCGATCTTAAATTGCAGCAGCTCATGTAAATCAAATAATAGATAGAATAAATAAAATTCTCTTTAGCAAAAATTA
This sequence comes from Prosopocoilus inquinatus, assembly GCA_036172665.1. Lineage (NCBI taxonomy): Eukaryota > Metazoa > Arthropoda > Insecta > Coleoptera > Lucanidae > Prosopocoilus > Prosopocoilus inquinatus. Next base: position 54,598,941 of record CM069870.1, read on the forward strand.
TCTGATTGTTAGAATATTCCCTCTAATTTCTTTTTTTTTCTATTAAATATATTCGTCTGATTTAATCAGATTGTTTCAAATTCAAGTATCTTATTTATAAAAAGATAGCAACACTACAACCTTTTATGAATAAGATACGAGTTCTTCTAGTTTTGTCTGCACGTTCAAGTCATAGATTGAAAACCATTACATGAAAGAAAATTTCCACACTAGAATTTAAGAAGACGTATACTTGAACGAAGGTGTGCAAAGTTTTTTTACTTTGTCATGCTTTCATATAATATGAAAAAGCAAGTGTAGGATGTTGGATTATATTATACGAACGTTGTATAATTTACGCTAAGTCACAAAAAAAGTCGCAGATTTTCATTCACTGAAATCTGGGAAATTTTATATTCAAAGGAAACATTAATGGGTGGATGGAACCGCTGTAATCGGGAATCATTTCATCGAAACTATCTGAGGATGAATGAAGCCCTGACATCAAAGAGATATGTTTTAGAAAGCCCTATTTCGCAGATGCAATTTACGATGCCATTGTGCCGGTTTTTTCTGCTCCAGTTCTTTACCGCTTTTCGGAAGCAACTTCGCAAAACAAAGGACGTCTTATCGCTTCCCGTTTTCCATTGCATTTTAGAATGTTACAGTCGGGATTGTGTTTAACGAACTAATTGCTTCACTTACTGCAGAGTTTGTAGCTTTAAATTAATTTAAAGTTATTAATACACGAGTTTCCCGTCGTTTTATTTGAATTAGAAAGGATTAAAATCAAGGCTTTGTCCGATGTTTTGGGTATTTATAAAAAAAATGTTTGAGTTTTCTGAACACAAAAGAATTTTTTCGACGATAATCCTTTAGGAACAAATGGGAAAACATTTTTCTGCTTCTGTTTAATCTCGGACTTACAAATAGGTTTCCATTCATAAAAGTATGAGCATTCATCAATAATAATTCTTTTAAAGTTTGAACGCGCACATTTATTATGCTCGCAAAAGAACGCGAAAACGCTTGAATTCTCACAATCACTGAGGATTTACATGTTTTCCAAATGTGCTAGTAAACTTTATCTACACTCCTGGCACAGCCGTGCCAAGTTTTGCAGCGTTGAACCCATAAATACTTTGCAGTGGTGCTTTTCGGGGCACTTTTGACGTATAAAACGTTTATCTGCGCCAGTATACCGAGATTTAGTTGACAACGCCGAGGATTAGTCTTTCGAATTTACAGTAAAACAAAACTCCTGACTTCATAATCGTTTTTTTCCACTGAAAATTGTTTACTTTTGGTTAAAATAAATTCTTTAAAAATTTAAAATTTGATTAGTTTTTAAACATTTTAATTGCTTTAATTAGAAAAACTTCAGAGAAGTTAAGTTTTGTTATTAGGGGATTATAATTTCTATAGGTATTATTCTATTAATGATAGAGGTTTGGTAATAATTAAAAATTAAAAGCATAAATATTCATGAGTGTACGTTTATAAAATAAATTGAAGTAAGCCTAGGATGATGTGCACATTTTGTATGTATACGGATGCGTAGGGACCTTGAGAGAATTTAAGAGCGATTTTTTGCAATAAAAGTTTATGTCCAGAACAACATAAAAAAGAAATTAAAATGTAATTTCTGTCTTATACCTAAAGGTCAGCTGAAGTATTAAAATTACATCTCAAGAGGTGAAGCAATTTAAAGTAGCTCACACATATTTTATTGTTCTGCAATGATTAATTTTTAGTTTTAAAATTGCGTGTACAGCCAATTACAATCCAAGAAAATACAAATGGGAAACACAGAGTGACATCGAATTAATGACACCAAATAGAATTCGAATAGAATAAGGCTGGAGGTTGAATTTCTAAAAGGTCAAAATAGTCCTGACTCTTTTCCAAGTATAAATGTTAAATTTAAGTTATATTAACAGATAAAGTCAAACCGGAAAATACTGTGGAGTTAAATGTGTTCAATACTTCAGTTGGTTCAATAACTGTTGCACCAAGCATGAGTGTTTGAATTTTTAGAACGGTGTGAGGAGCTTAGTGTTTCACGGAATGTCACTAAGGTCGAATTGTTTGGCTCAGCAATTGATCTCTTTTCTGGAAATACTTTGCTTTGGTTCAGATCAATAAAGTCCCAGTAAACGATTGGGATTCCTTAGTCAACTTATTGAAACAAGAATTTCTGTCATCTGATTTTATTGACGAGATATGGGAACAAATTCGAAATCGCGTACAGTTTAGGGATGAACCCATACCTATTTACGTAGCCATAATGGAAAACTTATTTAACCGGCTCGGTACTTTTATAGCTGAAGTAACTAAACTGAAGTACATACGTAGAAATTTATTAGCCCTTAACGCCTCTCAATTAGCTTTAGTTGACGTGACAAGTATCGCTAGTTTGCTAAAATTTTGCAGGAAAATTGACGAAAATAAATCCAACACAAAAGACATTATCATAATGCTGCTAGCATTTCCATTTTACAGATAAATGGTACAGAATCTAATCCAAAATCAGATAATTCGATAAATTTAAATAAAAGATATACAGGGCCTAAGAAAACAGATTCTGGTTATTCTAAACAAAACGTTTATCCTAAGAGGGTGCTCAATAAATCAAATAAGCAGAAATCCGACAGAAAGATCATTTGCTCTAATTGTGGTCAACCTAACCATACTTTTAGGAACTATCTTCAAGTGCGCTCCATATTTTGTTATAAGTGTGGTCGTAAAAACGTCATCACGTCTCACTGTAGCTGTTCAAAAAACTAGACAGGGAGGTGCTTGTCCCAGGTCGTAACACCTCTCGTCACTTTCATTCAAAAACGGCCAAAGTTGAGATATTTCCAATAAACTGCAAGAAAAGTCATGTTCATTCAAAAAGAAATTCAAAACAAACATTACCTAATAATTCTAATGACATTTCACCTTTGTTTGTTAAGAGACTTCCTGATAATAGACCTTACATCACAGTAAACATTTTTAAAACGTAAGTTGTAGCATTGCTTGATTCTGGGGCCACACATTCCATTTTGGGAAAAGGTTACGAAGATATTTAATCTGAAGTTTTATAAAAATGATGTACATCCAAATGCATTCAAGTTAAAGGTTACCACAGCTGATGGAAATCGTCAGAAAGTAACTGGGATTGTTGATATACCACTGTGTGTTGGTTCAGTTTGTCAAATAGTGAAAATCTTAGTTGTACCATCTCTTGAACATTTAATTATTTTAGGAAGTGATTTCTGCCAACAATTTTCTTTAACTCTCGATTTTAAGGAAGGACTTTGGAATATTCGCAGAGAAATTAATTGTCTTAAATTTGATATTCGGGAAGAACCAAATTCTAAAACCATCTCAACTCCTGATACCAAAGATTCACGAAAGTTTACCCTAACCCAAAGGAAGCAGATGTCTGAAATTAAAGATCTACTGGAAAACATTGGCCTCGATAAACGTCTAGGTAGGACTCATTTGTTAACTCACACTATTGATACAGGTGACGCGAAACCGTTTCGTCAGAAGCAGTACCCGATGTCCCCATACATGATGACACATCTTAATGCAGAACTCGATAAAATGTTGAATTAAATATCATTCAACCCTCTCATGGGGCCTGGAGCTCACCAGGTCTGTTAGTAAAGTAAAATAACGGTGATTTTCGTTTTTGCTTCGACGGTTCTCTATCCCTGGAAGAGGTTTGTTTGAATTTTCCTTTTTCTTTTTTTTCGGAGAGGGGCAGTGTAACAGTTAAATTTAAGTTATAGGTTCTGCGTTTTATTGCCATGAATTGTAAAATTTCTAATAACTAAAAGATACAAAAAAATTATAAGCTAATATAGATATTAAACTTGATTGAAAGGAACATTCTGAATATACCTTCATTTTCTGAAGTGGATTTCTGATTATTTAATTTATGTTTAATTGTACGTTGTAATGTAACAAACAAGAGAAAGATTGTTTGGTTTGTATTTTAAATTGAAGTAGACTTCGAGATTATCATATTTCCTTAAAACACTCTTGATTTTCGTACAGGTTAAAGCTAAATTATGATTTGCATAATTTTATTTAGATAAAACTTAAGAAACGCATGAATACGTCACTGCGACAATACACGAACACATAAAGTGGATTGCAAAAATAATTTTATGTAAATAAAAACGTACGAAAATGTTACTTGCCTACTCTTCTGATGTAATAAGTGGATGGCTCTTGTAGAGGAGGTGTTGTAAATTAAATAACATTTACTTAAACTAACAATAATGAAGTTCTTGCTGCTCATTCTATATTGTTAATTATACAGGTTTATTCACGTAAATCGTTGAAATTTTTCAAGGAAGTGCACAAGAAAATAAGACATTTACAAAACAAAGGTACTTTATACAAAATAAAGTGGACTTTGCGTTATTTCCGGCTACGATAGAAAATAGGAAAGTATATAAAAACATTTGAGACACAAAAATCATCCTTTCCATCTTGTAAACACAAAACCCTAACCAATTTTAAGAGGATTTTCAGTTATAATTACAATAGCAATTCCTTAACAGTAATGTATGTACTTAATTGCAATGAAAATTCGTATTAATTTTTCAGCATAAAAATGTGTCAGTTTTTATTTTCATACATAACAAAACTTAGTTACTATTGCAAAGCCTCCTAATGCATATACAACGTACAATACACCCTTCCCTAAAAAAGAAAATGTACTTTAAGTATAAGTCACAAATTTTCTCTGTCTTAACAATATTCGTAATACTGGAATCTGTTGCTGTTCTTCAGATGTTTCTTCATTAGTTTTACAATCGTTATTACTGGTAGAAATACGACTGGGACTCATCAAAAATAAGTCTGACCCTTCGGATGTTGGCGAGGCTTTCAAATCTGAATCAATTATCAATTCTTGATCATTGCACACAGTTGTTTCGAAGCAGGTCTTAACTGGTCCACATGTCTCTTCCAATAGGTACCATCTTATAGGCGTAAAAGGTAAATACGTGTACCTAAAACTGAATCGATTTTGGCAATCTTCCAAAAGTTTGTAGAACGGCAACCTCTTACCAAAACAGTGTCTCTTATTTCAAAAGTCATTTTTTCTCAGAACCATTAGAATTTCTAACTTGGACTTCCTTCTTTGACAAAATAGTCCACGTAACTGGGCAGCAGCAGTTGTAGTCTAGTTCTCGGTTTTCTTCCCAGAATCAAGACTTTTGGTGACTAGCGTGTAGCGGAATGTGAACTTACACGATACGAGGTAAGAAAAATATGAAGAGCATCATCAAGTGAAGGATTCTTGTAAACACTGCATTTCATTGATCGCTTAAACGTGTCGACCAAATTTTCTGCAATATCGTTCGTAGCCGGATGATGCGATGTAATGTGTTTACGGTATCAAATACATTACATCAGCTCCATATCATCCGGCTACGAACGGTGCTGCAAAAGATCTTGTAACACGCCCTGCAAAAAATGTTGTAACACGCCGGAAGTGAATGACGTAGCATTATCAGAAACTAGTACTATTGGCAGTTGAAAACGAGCAAAAATGGAACCTAAGCGAGTAATTGTAACAGTAGAGGATACAGAATTGGGAGGTAAAATCTCAGGCCATTTACTGTAAGAATCTATCAAAATGAGAAAAATTTTTCCCATGAATGACCCCGTATAATCAATGTGTATTCTCTGCCAAGGACCTGTAGAGGGCTCCCATGGATGTAGCAAAGCCTTGCTGGAATTCTTTTGAACTACGGCAGAAGATTTGCAGTCTCTTACAAAAGTTTTGAAGTCGCTGTCAATTCCGGTCCACCAAATGTACTATCGTGCTAGTCTCTTCATTCCAACGATACCAATGTGACTCTGGTGCAGCTCGTTGAGCATTTGTTGTCTCAATTTAGATGAAACGACAACTTTACTTCTCAATAGAAGACAACCTTGCTCGATAGTTAATTCTGATCTTCTTCTATGAAATGGTTTAATGGCAATATCCTGTAGTTGTTCTGCCTAACCAGTACTCAAGAACATGTGGGTCTTGGAAAGTATAGGGTCCTACCTTGTAAATCCAGGGATGTCAAGGGCAGTACAGGGCAGATCTCGAATGTCTAATTTAAACAAGACCGATACGTCATCTTCTTCCACGGACTCAGGATAAGCTTCTTTCATTTGGTAATCGAGAAAGGAAATCAGCAAGTTCATTTTCCTTTGATTTAATGTATTATAATCAAAATCATAGGCAGATAACAGCAAATCCTAGCGTTGCATTCTTGCTGCGGCTGTACTTGGTAAACCATTTTTAGTGCCGAAAATAAAAGCTACAGTAATGGCTTATGATCTGACCATAAAACGAATTTCTTTCCATAAAGGTATTGATGGAAGCACTGCACTCCGAATATTATACTCAGAGCTTCTTTATCAATTTAAGAGTAACTTACTTCTGCTTGATTCAAACTTTTGGATGTATAAGCAACTACCATCAGGAATCCCTTTTGATTGCTTTGGAAAATCCATTTCTATTTCGTATTTTTCTGCAGCAATTGGAATAAGGGATGTAACATTGTAGCTAAGTGCGGAGCAAACTTGGCGTAGAAGTGTACAAGCCCGATGAATATCTGCAGGAGCAGGTGCATCAGAAATAGCTTGTCTTCAGTTGGCTGTCTCGAAATACAGTAACCCAAATAAGTTACAAAATCCAGAAGAAACTTAACGTTTTTCACATCGCAGACGAACATCATGAGTTTTAAGAGTTGAAAGAGCTTCGTTAAGGTTTGGTTTCCTAAATGCTCTGATGTTGGTTCTCCGATGATGATAATATCATCCTGAAACACTCCAACTCGTGGAAAATTTCCAAATATCATATCAAATCTTTTCTGAAAAATTTCAAGCGCTGATGCAATCCCAAATGGTAATCGTAAAACCTTGAATCCCCGGCCAACTTAGTAAAAATTTCTTCTGAAGTAGGTAACTTGTATTTGTCAATATAAAGATGTGGATTCACTGTTGTTCGGTACTTTCCGCATAATCTCACACTGCCATCCTTTTTCCTCACAGGAATGATTGGAGTAGCACATTCGCAGTAATCCTTAGGAAGTAGAAATTCCATTTTCACTAATCTGTGAAGTTCCTCTTCAATTTTTGTACGGAATGCAAATGGCACAGATCTAGCCCTAAATAACTAAGGAGTAACTCCTTCTTTAAACCATAAAGAAACTGCGGAGTCAATAAAGTAGCCTATCAAAGTTCGAAAACCTTGTATTTCTTCAATATTGCGTCAATGTTTATCGTGCTGTCATTTCTTTCTTCCCTGTGAAATAATTGCTTAAGGTCGACTTTAAAGAACCTTACGAATGGTCTTCCAACCAGTGGTGGTCCTCCACTTTCAACGACTAGAAATTTGTGAGCTTCACAAACTTTTTCTGCTTTAACTTCAGCATGTATGGCTCCCAAAGGATGAACCATACTGCTATCTTAGAGTTTCAAATCAACTTTTGACGGTTCTAGTAATGAACGATTAAAGTTGTTTTCGTATGTCTGCAAATAACACACACCAACGATCCCAAATCTACTTCAAAATCGATGGATTTTCCCTCCACTAGTATCTGGATCACAATGGGTTTGTCATGGAGCTGATTTTGCATATTGTATATGGCGCAGAATTGAACGATCAATTAACGTATATACTACCATGTATTAAAAAAAAATATTTTTTAACCCAATTAACTATCTGAAAAATTAGTTTTTTTTTAAATACCAATAATAATTATTTGACTTTTAAATGTTAACAAAAGCTAGCAGCATATTGATATGTTATACAAAGTAACATACTAAATATTAAAAAGATTAAATTATGAAGTCATTATTCACATTAATAAGAAGAAAATAGTTTTTAAACTTTAAATTTTTGAAAAAATTTGTGCAAATCGTTCTTGATTGCAGTGAGAACCTCGAGCAGCCTCTGGACAGCTGTTTCAGCCCTGCTTGGGGCTTCTTCAGCAGAAACGTAGCTCGACATTCCCACTGCAGACCAAAAACGACTTGCCCAATTTATTCGCAAATGCTACGTTTCTGCTGAAGAAGCCCCAAGCAGGGCTGAAACAGCTGTCCAGAGGCTGCTCGAGGTTCTCACTGCAATCAAGAACGATTTGCACAAATTTTTTCTAAAATCTTTCATTATGCTTTGACAGCAAGCATGGCCGCCTTGCATGGGGGACTCATTAGGAGCAAATCCCGCTTCAATTTGTCTATCCTACTGCAATGTCAGGTCAAAAAGCGATAGTAAGATGTCGCTATTTTATATGTTTAAATTTTTGGTTGGAAGCTGTCAATGCGAAACGTAGAGTGCTCTTTCGAATTTTAACAGTGCCCGTTTAAAGTTTAGAAACTATTTTCTTACCATTTTCACCGGACAAGAATCGACTTCAATTATTAATAAGAAGGATGTATAATGCCGGTGAGTTATTATACATTGTAAGATTTACGTGCATAAAAAATTAATTTACGCAAAAAAGCTATTCACGTTCTCCTGCGGGCGTCGATGTCCATCATTTACAATAATTTTGCAGTTCCGCTACCTCGACGAGATAATCTGTGTGAACGAATGTGCTCAACTTGACTATAATTACAGTAGACCTCGTGCAGAACATTAATGACAGTATAACTCAATTATGAAACGATAATGGAATTCAAATTACACCATTCCCTCTCGCAAACGTTAATCGCAGAATCTATTCACGATAGGCTTCCCGCAGGAAGAAAATTTGCTAGACTTAGGGCCTGAAAGCACAACAGAAACGCACACTGAAATAAAGAACTTGAAAAAAGAATATATTCGTTTTCATTTTAGAACCACTTGAGGAAAACATTTGAAACGAAGGTATTAGTTCGCACGAGTAAATGACAGTTGTAAATTAGGTACTTATTTCTGGAGAACTGCATTTATTGCAGAAGATATTAATTTTCTAACTGCTTTCTGCTGGAAATAAGGCGCACGCATTAAGCAAGTAAGTTCTCAGACTATAATAAAACTGTTTTCCCTGAAGGTAACATTACCTCTGTTCTGACGTTAACGGCTTGGAAATTGACTTCATGAGTTTAGAATATTTAAAATACTTATGCATTTGCGTACCAAAGGCGAATGGGAATATTTTATGACATCTCAGAGTTATTAAAATATAGGCGTAATATTTTATTCATAGTTAAGAAAAAAACAATTACGAAAAGTAACTTTTTATTGCTAGGTTAATATGTATAACAGAAAATGGAGCTCTTGTTTTTTTCAAATGCTTCGATAGATTAAAGCCTGTAATACATTATTTAAGGTTCACGTTCCCAGGTGTTCACGATCTGAGCTTGGGCGATTAATATTGGTCTTATGGATATTTGTCATTCTAGACGGCGTACACGTAGTATGCATAAACTGCAAATTATTACAAGGAGGAATACAAGATTTGGAAGATCGTGTCAAGCCCAGACCGCAACCAGTTTCGAACGCGAACGTCAATTGTGTTTCGGCCTTAACAGTTCAGCATTAGCTTGTGCTACATAAAAAAAATTCAAAACGATTATGTAAAACATAATTAAACATATTTTAGGCACGTTTCGAACTTTCAAGGTAATTAAGCGAACCACTGCAAATACGATCGCGTGTATACTTACAGTGCAAAATTACCTAATTAGTAACTTAAGCAATTTATAACCTGCAGTTTTATAGCTAGAATCATATTTCAAAAATTATTTGACATTTATGTACGCATGAAGAAATAATGGCCTGGTTCGTTCTGTTAGAAAAGAAAAACTCGGTTTTATAGCGTTTTCAGCGTAAGAAATTGTTAAATCACGAGACTAGTTTCAATGTAATGCTGCAGATATAATCGTTGACATAATTTCTGCGCAACTGGTAGTTACTTTCCATTTCTATATTAAAACTGGCCAGTCATTATTCATTGAGCACGCTTAAATGAGGTGTGAAAAATTCGCAAAATGTTGAAAAAGGTATTTACGTCTAAAAATTGTTGAATATTATGTAATTACTGACGTTCTAAATAAAAATAACTTAAACATAACGACTCCTTATAAAATGTATGGAAGAAAATACAGATGTATTGTGAATTAACCACTTAGAATTAAATGGGTCTAAAATTTTTAGGCTATATTCTTTTATATTAATTATCACATATTATGAGAAAGAAATTATGTGGATTAGTTCGTCTTGTACCACATTGGGCGCCAACAATTTGTAATGTTTTTGCTTCACATTGCTTCTTTCAGGAATGTTGTCAATACTCCAGTCAATTCTTTTAGCAGATATCTTCTTTTCTATTTCCTTCTATTTTTTATTACCTTAACCCCAGAACGTATACCGGGTTTACGGGTGACCCCAGCATATTTAAACTTTCCTGCTTATGCTTTTATTTCACAAATGGTGGCGCTGATATTGTAAGTAAGATTAGTCAACTATCGGTAGAATAAACACGTGCATTGAGACTTACGTTGCCGGTTGTCATTTTCGCAATTAAATTGATTTGGGGTTGCGAGTGACCTCAGGATACGTTTGCGTATTGGGATATAATACTGTTTGTAATTTCAAATGATAGAATATTTGTAAAACATGTCCAAGAAAAAACAGTTATTGTCCTAGATCCGGGCTTTGAGAAGACTGTGTTGCAATGGTATAATGAAGAAGAGAGTGATGCTGATGACAAAAATGCAGAAAGTGACTGTGAGGACGAGGTTCCGAAGTTTTCGGAGCACAACGACGAAACTTCTACTGAAGATGAATAATTTGAAGAAGTCCACTTCAACGTAGAGAAGTTTTGATTGGCAAAAATGGAGTTTACGAGAATCTGCAAAAACGAGAACTCCTTCAAGAAACATTGTAGTAAAGATACCTGGAATTATAAGTAAACGCCACAGAGAAAGATGCTTGGGACATTTTATTTACTTCTACAATTTTGAATGAAATTGTAATTCATACAAATGAACAAATAGAAAGACAATGTGTCAAATACCAGCCAGGTACGGAATACATACATCCTACAGATGAAGTGGAAATCAATGCCTTATTAGGCCTTTTGTACATAGCTGGTGCTCGAAAAGATGCACATTTATCTCTAGAACAAATGTTTTCTCCACAAGGACCTCGAATATATAGATGCATTATGCCTGAAGTACGTTTCAAATTCCTATTGAATTGTTTAAGATTTGACGATAAAGAAAACAGAAATCGCGAATACAAATTTTCCCCGATAAGGCAAATATGGGAGGAATTTTCAAGAAATTGTACAAAAACTACTCTCCCCACTGCTACGTAACTATAGACGAGTAGCTACTTGGTTTTAGGGGCAAGTACCCGTTTCGTGTTTACATAGGATCTAAACCTGACAAATACGGAATAAAGATTGTATGTATGTGTGATTCGCGTACATATTATACGATAAGTGCTATTCCATACATTGGAAAAAACACCAATACAACGAACGATTCTGTTCCAACATACTTAGTGAAAGAATTATCCAAGTCTATTCATGGATCAAATAGAAATATTACAATGGATAACTGGTAACACTAGCAAAGTTACCCGAAATCAATTTTTGCAATCACTTGGACTACAACTAGCTAAAACTTGGATGGAAACTAGGCTCTCCAAAAAGATATCAGCTAAACTGCAGAGTGAAATACGAGAAGTACTGGGACTAACACATATTCTAGAAGAGGAACAGTGCCAAAAAAAACCAGATCATCAAGATGTTATATATGTCTTCGGTCGTGGTCGAAAATGCAGAGTAGTATGTTATATGTGTTCCAAAAATGTATGTAACGATCACCGATCTGATATTTGTGTAAACTGCAAGAGAAATACTTAAAGTTGCTACCTACATTAATAAATAAAACTTTTCCAAAATTTTCTTTTTGTTTTTCCGAACTTAAATTTGGGGTAACTGGTGACCCCAAGTATACGTTTTCAGGTGTGTTATTTTGGTATACACTCTACGGTTAATAGAGCACTTAACGACGTTTGGACTCTCGTGAATGTCCTCGTTGTTTATTATACATTTTACGACTTTTGCACAAACGTAGAAGCCTTTGACTTGTTTAATCTGAAGCTTGCACAAGCGCAGAGGTCTTTTTGGTTTAATTAAGAATATTATTTTTCAATAATCAGAACGAAGCGCTTTGTACAACGTTCGTTCCAATAACTTTAATGTTGTATGGTTCTTTTCAATTTAGATTTTCTTTATATTTTTGAAGGAATTTACTCACCGTCGTACACTAAGAGAAATATTAAGTGTGATTTTTCTTTAAAAATTGACGCAGCGCATTAAACTGACTTTTTCAGCACAATATTGCAAAATTAACATTATAGTAGTTTAGTGCGTCACTCTCAAAAATCAATCTCACACTATTAATTTTGCGAATCAATACACTCAGTGGATTTTTAACGGGAATCGTACAGTAGCAAGCAATAAATTTTGATTGTCCCTGTCAATCAAAATGTCAGTTTTCATTCTAAAAATTAAACTTTTTCATGTAAATATCCAGTCTTTAATGAGAAAAGTATCGAAAATAAATTTTCAAGAGACTATTCCCAGTACTAACAATTAAAATACATCAATCTCCTTATTTTTAATAAAATACAAGTCAAGTGCAATCAAAGACGACAAAAATTTTGTGCTTGCGACTGTACATTTTTCTCAGTGTACGTTTTCTCGTTACCTTTAAGTGTGGGTTTCGAAAAAAATATATAATTGTGCACTATAAAGTGTTATGTGCTTTTTTAAAATAAAAGTGTAGCAATTTGTAGTAAGACTTATAATAAGAAACTATTTAATTAAAAGCAGTTTTATTTTTCCTTAGACCTCCCAGTTTTCCGCATAGTCATCACATTTTAAACAAAATTTAAACACATTCATAATACAAACTGAAATATAAAAATATTTTTTTGACCTTTTAGTGAATAAGATAATTAACTAACGACATACAGGCTGATTCGCAATAAGTGTCCGACCCGTTAGGAACATCTTCACTAAAGTCATGCAAGTGCAAAATTTCAAGAAATAAATCTATTGGAAGCATTTCAAAAATCAACCTCCTTTGAATCCAAACTGGAAATTATGATTCATTTCTTAAATATACGTACAGGGTGGATCATTTTTTATGGTTTTACAGGGTTTCTCAGTTATTTACAGGAATAGAAGAAAACCGTTTTCGCGACCCAATGCTACTTTTTCGAGAAAAACTCAGTGCAGAAAACAAAAGTTATATATCTCGATTTGTTCGGGAAATATCGGCCGAAAACGAATTTTTCCGAAGTATTATTTTTCACAATATCTCAGTTATTTGTCAAGATATTTTCAAAATTCAAAAACTATTTTATTCAGAAATTAATGTAGATTTCATAGAAAATAATGTCTTTTGTAAAAACTGCGCGAGTTCTGCAAAACAGACTATAACTGGAAACCGCACTTGGCTGATACAAATAAATTCCTTGTTTAATGAGGTTTTCAAAAATATAGTGTCTGATATAATTATTTTTAGAAATAACAAAGATACTAGCTTTACTTATTTTGCAGTAAATTATTAATTAAAAAAAACTAAAGTGGCTGGTAGATAGCTTAGCTTGATAAAGGGCACCTTTAATTGGATAATGTCGATAATATTATGACCAAATCGTTATTTATTAAAATTCTTAATATTTTAATTAAACTCCTTGTTACCATAAAGTCAATATTAATTAGTAGATTGATGCTTTCGAATACTTTTGGAAACACCTGTTTTACCTTTTTGAAAGAGGGTGGAAAGTGTGAAACATAAGTTTGGCATCCTGAATCGGAAAGTGTCCATACAACCTGGGGGTGTAATGGTTCGACGCCCGCCAAGTCACCCCAATTGTGTCAGACGTACGCTGACCCCATTTCTCGGTGTATTCGCCTTTCAGGCGGCCGCGTTCCCGCGGCTTTACATTCTAAAGCACTTCGTTAAAAAGGACGGCAGTTGTTTCTGCACATAACTAAAAATTTATTGTAATGTTCCAGGGGTTGCTAGCGCGAAATTATGAAACAAAGTAATCAATCGTTACCCCTTATTTGTGAAATAAGTGAGTTGGAAATAGTTCAGTTTAGTCAAATAAAAACTTATGTTGAAAGTTGAAACGTTTCATATTATCTCGTCATATAGTCTTTCCATTAAAGAAAATCTTTGACATAATTGAGTTGGCTTCCGCTTGGAACCACGTCACACTGATTTCTTTTACTGTCGACGTTTAGTTCCTTATTGCAGGAGAACTTCCTCATGGTTGCTGCTGGTCTCGGCGAAGAACGCAGAACGAAGAACGAAACGTCGGCAGTAGAAAAAAATCAGTGTGGCGCGGTTCCAACCGGAAGCCAATTCAGTTATGGACGGCGGCCAATGCTGCCGTTTCGGGATGCCGTAAATAAATCTTAGACAACTATTTTGCACTGCAATATCCCTGAAATCTAAACAAGAACCATAAACAACGTAACAAAAAAGTTTGATAATACCACAGATTCGCATAATGTAATTTTTGCTACCGTCTTTACAAAATGTCTACTAGGGTACAATGTTTCAAGATTTCAGAAAGCTCTTCTTATGGATACTATCACATGTTCTTTAAAGCGTTTAAAAGCGTTTAAAATTCTTTATAGAGTCACAATGCGTCAACCTAGAGTTGTTAAGGATTACGACCTTACGATTGCAAGTTCACGTGTCAATAATTAGTGGAAATACAGGATTACGAAAAACTTCTCCTCCAAACAAAGAATAATATGATTTATTAGGGTTGATCTCTAAACAGTGTTTGACAAAATATCAGCTTAGGACCTTATTTCACCAACAACTTTGCATACAATGCCTTTTTTTGTACTTTACACTTTGCGTGTCATTTTGTGTTCCATCAAAGTAACTGAAATTTCCAAAAAGTAAAGTATAATTGAAAAGCGAAAAGGGCAAAGACTTCTTGTTGTTTTTCAGAAGATTTGTTTCACGAAAATGTATTTACCCAAAGTGCAAAGCTTAATAACGCAAACTTTGTAAAATTACTGAAGGGTCATTTCTGCTCTTTCTTGGTTGAAGTTTCTTCTTAAATTTGGAAAGTGATAAGAAGATTTATACACTCTAGTGATGATTCTAATGAAGACGATGATCAGGAACATAACAGAAGAAGGAAAATACTTTTTCGGAACAAGAATTAACTTCGAAATAAATTACAATTTTCAATTTAAAGAGTGTTTTTTTTTCTGCGACGTCAAGTTCGATACGTGTTGCATTAAATTGAAGTTATTTTAGAAAGAAAGAATGATAGAAATAAGGCCCTAACAACCCCTTTTTGCATTATGTCTCTTTACCTATAATTCGGTGGAATACATATTTCGCAGATGTTTAATCAGTTTTATGTTGTACAGTCGCAAGCCATAAATTTTAGTCTTCATTGATTGTCAAAGATTTATACTTGACATGTATTTTATTGAAAATAACGTGATTGATCTATCAATTTTGAATATTGAGAATAATTTCTTAAAAGTCTAATTTACTTCCAACACTTTTTTCGTTAAAGAAATTTTTCGTTTCTGGAATTTGGACATTTTGTTTGATGTTGACAGTGACGACTAAAATTTAATGCTCGCGACTGTATCTAGTTGAATATTTTGGCTGTGGAGTTGGAGTCAGAGTCGAGTCAGAGTCAGAAGCAATTATTGCCTTACCGGAGTCGAAGCTTTGCAGCAATTGTAAAATGGAAAGTGCAAAAAATATAGGGCCCAGATCTGTATTAAAACCAAGGACAGTTGTATCAAGATCAGGAAAACTAAATGATGTATGCAGTTGTGTATCGTCGGCGTACCGGCGGTGATTAGATTTAATTTTAATTAATTGAGGTATAGATTGAATAAAGCAAAAGTCCAAGGATAGATTCTTGCGGTACTCCCAATCTAAGCAGTGCAGTATCTGAATGACGATTATCAAGGACAACTGTTTGACTTCTTCAGTTAAGATAAATGAAACGTATTTATTTTCATAATAATTGACAATATCTTCACAATTACTCCGTTTCAAGCCATTTCCTTAATTGGCTACATATACACTGGGTAGAAAACACCTACGTGCTTCTCTCAAGCCACTCAACTCATTTTGGACAAATTTCAACTTAAATACACGTATACACTGAGACGACACAAATTAGAATGACATTTCAAAAAAAGGATAAATAACCAAGAAGCAGATGGTAGGGGAATAATAAATCATCAACGAAACATAAAAGCTACCGGCCTTGCTTTTTTCACTTAAATTAATTTTTTATACCTTACTACATTATTTAACTATAGTTTCTGCTTTCAGGATCTGCGATTAAGTCTCCTTACAGAGCGTTAAAATTTTAATGTAATTATATGGTTCGTGGCGGATTCACAGCCCAATTTTTTGCACAAACACCGAATGTTTACGCAAGGCCGAAGCTTCAAGTGAAAGAAAGAAGGAACAACAACACCTCGAAGCTAATAAACTAATTAAGAGCTCTTTATCAACGCCGCGGAGCGAGATTGCGGCAAGGACACGAAATCTAGGTTTCTATAGATGCACCTGTATTGGTACGTTACAGTCATTTCAGACGGCGGTCGGAAAGTGTCAGTGGCACGAAAATTATCGTAATTTTGGTTAAGTGTAACATAACTAATTATTAATCGCCATGGTTTACACAATATCGGATAAAGTCGAGAAGTCCATCGACCCTGTTAATCAGTAAGTAATAGAACTAATATAAAAATTGAAATGAGGGAAATTGCAGTCTAATATGTATAATTATTTAACAAAAACCAGTATTTTTCTATATAAAGACAAGAGGAAGGAAATAAGTAAAAGTACTTCAGAATATTTTTCATTGACACATATAATAATTATTGCTGCCACAAATACAATTTTAGCTTAGATAATGCATAACAGATGAAAATAAAATATAGCAGATACAGATATTTGAATTTAAAGAATAAATATGCAGCGTGATGTATAACAAACTAATTGAAGCAATTTCCTTGTCCGTTACAATTTGTTAGATAAATTTTTACTGATTTTCCTCGGGCTTTGTAAAAGTCACTTTAAATCTGTCAAATAATTAATATAAAAAATTTGTAACATATGTAACGAGTGTTCAATTAAAAAAGACGATCTAGATAGCTATGAATTTATTCTGAACGTCTAGCGTAGGGTTCGTCATACGACCAGCGTGAAGCGTCACTTGCATTTCTAACTTCACTTTAACTCAAAAAAGACATTTCAAAAAGAAACGTTTATTACCGAATATTTATATTAAGTATATATTAGAAAAAAAATTGCAGGAGCAGCTTTCGAATTTTGATGATTACGTTAACCGCCAACTTGTCAAAGTTGAAATTCAAATTATGTTAATCACGACATGCGTTCCCGACAACAAAAGCCTGCTGCAGCCTACCTGACCGTTTCTTTTATTGAACACTCGTTATATATACAGTGCTTCTTTTAACCATGGCAATAGGGATGGATTCACGTGCTAAAGATTTTGCGTCGTGTTAACTTATGTTTTGCTAAAAAAATTATGAAAATTTTTCTTTCTAAATAATCAATTATACAATTTATTACAAAATACACATTACCAGAATAGGAAAAGCGTTAATTTAATTATTTTTAGATGAAAAGTTGAAATTATTAACAAGCAAATATGAATCCAGTGGGTTAAAGTCAAGAATTTGTTATACAGGATGTTCCTTTACTGTGTGCAAATAAAAAAACCTTAGTATAAGTACGGGAAATGCTACCTTCTGCGCGCATTTTCAAGTGGCCACCGAATCCTAGCCAAAAAAATTCGGAGGTTCCACTTCCTCTGTAGTCAGTGGGTGTGCCGACACACATAGCGCCGATCATAAAAAGCGTCCCGCATTTAAACTCATTCTCCAGCGTTTCGTAATAAAAATCACTGATATCGTTTATTACAATGCCCGGGCCCTATGTACGTTTCCGCGGATTTCCCAGTACAAGAGTAACATATCTGTTTTTTCGTTATTTGTAAATGCCATTACGATCTTAATATGCGTTTTTACGAATCAAAAATCTTTCTTCGTTTGTTAAATTTCTCCTATCTGCAGAACGCTAATATAATACTGACCCACCTTAAATGCGTTACAGCGGCCGTCGTTGTAAAAACACAAAAAGTTCCTGTAATAAAAAACATCAATAGAAATGCGAAACTGCAGCTTTATCGAATGCATGCGAGAATACTTTAAGATATTAATCAATTTGTAAATTTTGGAATTTGCAATGCAGGCGCAATAAAAATGCTTTACTTAGCCGGATTTCATAATTGAATTAATAGAAATTGTAAATTTAATGTCAGTCATATTAGTAGTGAGCACATGTCAGTTTAAACAGCTATTTTATTCTCCCTAGTGTGATTACGTAATGCGGCCGATTTTAAACTGTACAAACAGTAGATAAATTACTACCTTATTTTAAGGTTTCTTTATTAAACTAAAGAAATCTTAATCTATTTAATTCGAAATGGAAAGAGAATTTATTACTTGTGAAGGTAAATATCCGGAAATAAAACGATGAATGACGGTGATGTCATTATTTAACTCATCCGCATTTTTTCTCCAGTAATTAAATCGTCGGTTTATAATTTGAAAATACCAAAAATTGTAATTACTTGGAGCGAAGTGGCACATGTTTTAATTAATCCATGCGCTTTGTGAGCGCGTTTGAAATGTTTCGACTGTTACGATCTATTAATAGGCCTCATACGAATGAAACAGATGTTCGTTTACGACATCGTAAAACACTGACCTATATTAAAGTGACACAGGCAAGGCGGCGTACCATCCAGTCGTTAGCTATGCCAGCAGTTCTCAAACGGTTTGGTGAAAATCTTCCAATGTATTTTTCTCGAAAACTATTAACTTCATGTCAAGGGTACATAAGTTTAATCGTTGCCATTTATGGTGATGTATTACAGGTTTAAGTATTTGCACATAGTAAAAGAACAGCCTGTATAGGGTAAATAATAAATATTCCAGAAATCCCAACGCTGAAAATAATCTACCTTTGAACTTTTCTTTAGGAGCTTTATAAGCGTGACAAACTGAGATTAAAAATTAACTGATCATAACTAAATCACTGAACATAACTAAATCTTGACCGTTGAAAATATGTTAAATTTTTATTGTACCCAATTGTTTATTCAATTGAAATGCATTGAACTTTCATTTAACACATTCATCGTTAGTTGATTTTTATTATTAATTTGGCTGTAATTAACAATATAAAACACAATGAAAATAAATAGACAAATTGCAATAGTTTATTTACTACATTTTTAAATGTATAGCTACTATCGTATTCGATCAGCCTCAATAACTTTCTAATGAATAAATAAACCTGATATTTTACTCGTCACGTATACTTGAGAAGATCATTTTCGGTTAGTTTAAATGATAGTAGCATTGAGATATCCTCCTTGACGCAGTTTTTATTCTTGCAAACACCTACTGTATTACATTGTCATTAACATAAAAAGATTTTATTAAGGTTGTGGTTGTTCCGAATAAACCCACATTCATTATACAGCATGGTTTGGCGGCCGCAGAAGATCCTTTTCGATAATATGCCATCAATTAAAATTGATTTAGAGCAGATCCTAATTACTGCTTGAGAGTTACACAAAAACAATGTCGATGTTGGAGCTTACCTTACCTTTAGTGTGTTCAAATTGTTTGTTAATGTCAAGCAATACGGAATATTTTTATTTATTTATTTATTATATTGTACGGCCGATTACTAAGTGACAAGAGTTTCAGATTTTCTTCTTTATTAAAAAAAATATGTTCCCTTCGTTTCATTTTTTTTTGAATTTCCTGTTGTGCTTTTTAACATAATCGTTTTTCTATTCTGTTACTAATTGTAGACTATTACAAGGTTCCCATTATGGTAGTTAAACTCATGCTTTCTCTGAATCATTTTTTTCAACTTTTATTCTAACGCGTATTATTGGGTTACATACATTTTCCACTGAAAATGTAGAAGTGATCTTTAAATTCCAAAATAATGGAATTTACTAGATTTGTAATAAATTAAACTCCATGCAGACATTTTCATTGATTTGATCATTATAGTTAACCTCCAATGAGATTTTTATTCTTATATCTATGTTAATTATATACGCAAAGATCAGGGTCTTAGGAGGAAGTAGAGGAAGTTGTTTACAAAGAAGTTTTACTCAATTCACTTTTTTTCGGAGTATTTGTACTATGAAGAAAAATAAAAGAAAGCAAAATAATTTCCAACCCGTAATGCAGGCAGTTTTTTTACCAATACAGAATCAATTTAGCTTTAAAGTTTTGTTAGTTTTGTGAGAACTAGCTTAAATTGAAAACGTCTCTCCTCACAAGTATGAAATATAAGTTTGCCTTTCAAAAGTTAATTGTTTTTTTCTTTACTTAAAAATGTTTTAGATGTTTACAAAATGTTTGGTGTCGTTATTGTGAAATATCGTGGCAGGGAGAGTAAAAAGCTTGTACCTCAAAAATTGAAACTATAAAATAGTAAATTTTATTTTAGGAAAACTTTAAAGTAAGATCCAATGATAAAATATTATTTTGAATTATAATCAAGTGAATTATGAAAATTGAACAGACTGCGTTAATGAAATCTTAGAGATCAGGTTTTGTCTCTATGACGACTTTCGTCTTTCATGCATTGTTAGTAGGGACTTGCACCAAATGGAATTATACCGTGCCTTCAATTGAATTCCTCATTAAAGTGGGCTATGATTTCACAGTTTTTTTTCTCCTAAAGTTTGCAGCACTGATAGCTGTTCAATTATTTGATTAAACAAATGTCAAATTGACACTTTGTATTTTCAATTAATTCAAAATGTTAGGAATTACAGCAGAAAATATTTATTGTTGAAAGTTATTTTCAAACCGGTAGAATAGAAATTGGACAGTTAGTTTATTCAATTAATCAGTGTGCACAGAAGTTTCGACAGCAGTTTCCTAATTTTGCTATTACTTATGAACAGCTAGTTAAACATATCCATGCTTGTGTTCTTAAATTTCGTGAAACAGGATCACTTGGTCGCAAAACAGGGAGCGGAGCAGCTAAGAAAAGGAATGCAGCCTGCATTGAAGATGTTCGGGATCGAATGGAACACTCTCCCAAGAAATCTATTGCGAAACTTTCACAAGAAGTTCAGCTATCAGTGGGAACATGTCACACTATTCTTAAGAAAGACTTGAAGCTTTATCCATATAAGATTCAAGCAGTCCACGAACTCAGGCCAGTAGATTTTCACAGAAGAACAGAATATTGTCAGTGGTTTCTTGATAACTTAAACAACGACGACATTCTTGACAAGTGTTTCTTTTCCGATGAGGCCTGGTTTCATCTCTCAGGGTATTTAAATAAACAGAATATGAGAATATGTCAGCAGACAATCCCAATGAATTTGTGGAAATTCCATTACATCCATTAAAAATTGGTGGTTGGCTAGCAATGTCAAGAAGGCGTATCATCGGACCAATATTTTTTAACGACTCAGTAACTGCTGAAAGATACCGACATGAGTTATTAGAACCTTTCATTAATCAACTACATGATGATGAACTTACAGAAGGGTTTTTTCAGCAAGACAATGCTACTGCCCACACAGCTCATCAAACAATGACTTGCAGCAGTTTTTCGATAATCGGATTGTGAATTTTCCTGCAAGGTCTCCGGATCTCACAATTATGGATTACTTCATTTATTCGCACATGAAAAACACAGTTTTTAGAACTACGCGTCACACAATCGAAGAACTTCGTGCGGGCATTAGAAATGTATGTGCTAACGTAACCCCCGAACACTTAGCAAACGGGTTTGAAAACATGAAACGCAGAGTACGCTTATGTATCAAGCTGAAGGAGAGTACTTTGAGCATCTACTTTAAACTTTAATGTTGTGTTTTTATTTGATGTTATGATCAGTACTGACAATTAATGACAACTGTTTTCTCTAGAATTGTGTCCCCAACTTCACAAAAAAATTACAGCTTACTTTAATGAGGAATTCAATTGAAGGCATGGTATAATCAATTCTTGGCATGATTGAAGCATTTTGTCATTATTCAATCGTACCTACTTTGATTCCTTGTGCGTCAGTAGGTATTAGCAAATTTTATCAAGAAACTATTATTTCATAACAGAATGAAATAAAAGAGGATAATCTCGTCAAATAACTTAGCATGATTTCCACCCAAACTTCTTTTTGCTGCCAAATATGTAGGTTAAGCAAAATTTATATTGAATTTGTTATTTTGTTGTTCAGTCATTCGTACCTGACCCGCATCTCCAGCACAGCGCGCACAAGCTCGCATGTCACCTTTGAAGTTACCGATTCGCGGCGGATTGTTCTCACACCCCATGCATGGCCCTGTATAGCCACAGACGACATTATTTCCATAGTGGGATGGTACGAGCTCGTCCATGAAAACACGCAGCGTGGGAAGCCGGCTTTAGATCTTTATCCACTGTTTCTCCAACCATCGTATGTGGAACCGTTTGAACCTTAACCCATTTACCAAGTTCTGAACCTCTAGAATTTAGGCTTGCGATCGTAGTAGGTACAACGATGCTCACCATAAATTATACCATTTGACAGTTTCGTAGCCCTTACGCTGAATGTTCTTAAGGGTGTGGTTCGCATGCAGGAGTATCATTTAAGTTGAGCGTCGTAGTACATGTTTCACTATGGTTTTATAAATTCTGAATTTTGTCGCTCTACTCAGAATGTTAAATTTGAATTCACGAAGATGCTCCGAGTTAGTTTTTACAATTTCCATTTCTCTTTCTAAAAATTATTTAAGTTGATCGTAAAATCTGTTCAGATCTTGGAATTAGTACTGTTGATAAATTCTTCTTACTGACACTGCTGCCATTTTCAATAGATTTCGTCATTTTATCATTTATTTTTAAAGCGTATTTCCGCATTATGTTTTCTGAAACTCAAAAATCCTTTCTGCTTTTTGCTTTTACGATATTGTTGCTTGTTCCTAAAAATATGATGCAGGGGCGGATTTAGGTATGGTCTTTATGGGCTGCATCCCACGGCCCCGTCCAATCAAAAGGCCCCTTCACGATCAAAAAATAGAAATTTAAAATAATTTTAGAAAAAACTTAATTTAAATCGTTGGTTTGTAGCAAGCGGTATTGGTCTTTTAAATGACAGCATACAGGACTCTGCTTTTTATTGCCTCTGGCGGTAATCCATAAAATCAAAATATACTTTTGTCATTTGTCACGTATATAAAAAAAACTTGGGTTAATTGACGATTTTAACCACTGATGGTGGCGCTATACATTACTTGTCCTGTAAGTTCGTAAAACGACCACTAGGGGGAGTTTAGGTTTTTAAAATCGATAAATTGGCGATTTTAACCACTGATGGCGTTTTTGGAAATTCCAGTTCGGTTAACCCGAGCAGAAATTTGAGAAAGAACATAAGAACACTTCGTGCACTGAAGAGTGAGGAAAAATGTCGGTCGAATTAAATAGATCGGAGTTTCCTTAAACGCCCAATGAGGGCACTATGCATTACTCGCTCTTTAGATTTGCAACCACCACCAGGAGGAGGTTGAAATTGCCGATTGGGTAGACCCCCAAACAATGTTAGTCCAGGGCCCAGGAGAAGATTAAAATCGCCAATTGGGTAGGCCCCGAAAAGGCTTCTCCAGGGCCCTCAAACTTAAAGGTCCGCCCGTGATACGATGTATTCTAGTGGTAGTTAATTAGTTTCAATTGGTCTTTTTGATGAGGGCATCTGTCATCTATTTCTAGAATATGTTCGAAAAGGTTAACATATAAAATTATTCTGTGACGTCTTTTTAAACAATAGTAATTAACCTTGATAAAAAGAATCAAAACAAGTCACTTCGACTAAGCTTCAATGTATTTGATGCTTAAAAGAAAAATTATACAAAAAGAGGTCCAGAAGATAGCAACATAGGAGCGGAAAGGATTCGAATTCTATTCTCAACCCTTTCTCAAGATGGAGTTTCTAGGTAACCTTTGAGACCTCTTTTCATATTCGCAGTTTCTTTTAGTTTTACGGTTTTAAACATAAACACGATTCACATTCAAATTCAATTTTTTTAAACCCTTTTCTAACCATTTAAACCGTAAAAGATTCTTCAGCGATCCGTCGAGGGGTTGCAACTCCATTAGTTGTAATAGTTAAATTCATCATTGTTACAATTTTATGTAAACTTTTGTAATTTATTATCATATCAGTTTCAATCAATCTGAGAAGAAGTTAAATCATATGGTCAAATAGTCAAAAATGAGACACGCAAAATTTAGGTGAAAAATAAGACATCAAATTAAAATTGGTAAAATAATATAATGCGATACAGCCGATTGTTTTCTTATTATAAATACTTTATTATTTATTTATTAGCTTATGTTTCTATCCAAGACAGCATCATTTTACTTATCTATATGTTGATTTGTTGTAGGTATTTTTCTATTAAATAATTTTTTTATAAAGTTTACTAGAGGTCGCTCATGACTGTTAGGCCGGGTTTTTCAGTCACAGTTTCACTTTAATCTTCAGTTTTTTTTTTACATAGAAACAGATGGAAGCTATCTGAAGATTAACGTTAAACAGTGACTGAGCAACCGGCCCTTAATACATAATATTTAACCTGGCATGTGTCATTATTACATTTTTTCAGGGTAAATATGAGACACAGTTTTTATTTATTTTCATCTTTTTAAAGGTATTTTTTGTATGTTTTTAAGTTGTTAATAGTTTTTTCATCATTTACCTCTTACAAAAATTTCATCAATTCCATTGAAGCACTCTAACATACTGAAAAATTGAAAAAGTATCTCATTTTTACACCACCACTTGACCCTACTCAAAGAAAAACAAAAATAAATCATTTTTCAGTACTGTGGAAATATTTATTATTCCTGTCACGTATTAAAAATATTCGTAGAGTAATACTACGTACTCGTATGTGTATTTACTCCCACATTGTCAAGCATCGTATTAGAATATTTATGAATTCTCATTCCAAACAAAGCATTTTTTAAAATTTTGTCATAGCCGTCTTCATATGGGATACAAACTTTCCTGAAACAAATTCTTCGTCATGCTAAAAACTATTTAACATTTCGGTGAAAGAAAGTTACAAAAAGTTATTGGTAAAAGTAATTATAAACAAATTTAGGCCTAATGAAATATTCCGATAAATTACATCATTTTTTAAATTTTTCCTCGTATATTCGTATGTATATAAATAAACAAATGAGTTTAAATGCATTCTTCTATGTTTTTTTTTTCGTTACGACCTTCTGATCTATTTAAAAAAAATGGCTGAAGAAACCTATAATTC
Organism: Prosopocoilus inquinatus; assembly: GCA_036172665.1. Taxonomy (NCBI): domain Eukaryota; kingdom Metazoa; phylum Arthropoda; class Insecta; order Coleoptera; family Lucanidae; genus Prosopocoilus; species Prosopocoilus inquinatus. The sequence continues at coordinate 54,624,334 of CM069870.1, forward strand.
CTATTGCATCACAACGATATATCAATCTCATTCTTATTTTGAGATAGCTACTCATTTGCGTAAAAAAATAAATGATAGGAGTAACATTTATTTATTTCAATTAGCTCGGTCATTATTTCGTTTTGCATGAAAATAGTGAGAAATTTCTTGAGAGTTGTTTAAATTTTATCCAACATAAAAAACAGTGTTTAACAGGACTAACAATTGTTTTGAATTTAATTCAGTAACTGTGATTTCATTTTGTGCGTACTTTGGTGGCAATTTTAAATCAGCTGCTACGTAAGTTTTATTTTTCTGTAAGTTCCCATTCTTTCCCTTATTACTAAGCATAAGATTAGAATAAGTACACGCCATTGTTTCAGTAGCGCCGTAAAAATGTATCGAACAGGCACATTATGTAATGGGACGGTGAAAATAATTTGCGGCGTTCTTACTATATGATGCAATGTCGCAATAAAGTCTGCCGGTCGAGGTACAACTGGTCAACTAAGAAGAGTTGATTACACAACTGGAATTTTTTATTGCGGCAATATTGCTCTGTTTTTTGTTATACTGAGTAACACCATTGCTGTAGCGGCGTTAATTGTCTCCGCAGCCCTCGCGTTTGTTTACACGCTACGGTCTAACATTTTATATTGCCTGCTTCATTAGAATTTGAAACGCGCAAACTATATTCCTCCTATATATACTTATTACATATTATACTTCGGATATGTATATAAACTGCATTTTAAATCGCTTCCAGATCGCCTAAAATAGTTTTTCTCATTGACAGTTTATTGTTGAAGTAATAATAATAAAAGCACTTTCAGTGAGACGTAACAGTATATTATACGTTGTACAGGTTGTAATCAAATTAGTTTCACATATTAATACTGCAAGTTCCTCATCATGTAAGTGAATTAATGCTGCAACTATCAAAGTTCTAGTTCTAGTTGTTGGAGAACTTCTGGTCGACCATGCACAAAAACAACGCCGTAAAATAAAAATCCAGCAAAATTCAAGGTCAATTGCTTGATCGTATTTTAAAAGTTTTAATGTGAACACAATAAAATAGAATCGCCAACCGATTAAAAAAATTACAGCGTCTCGGTCGTAGCCCACATGTGCGTTATGATTAAAGAAGAACTATTTAAATCTGCTTGCATTGATCAGAATTAAATCTGTTTCATTAGATAATCGACAATAGTTAGATCTTGATATCCTAGTATTTGTAAACCAATAATACTGTACTAATTTCGCGTATTAAAATGATTAAAAAAAAATTAGTCGCTTTGATCGATGGTTCTTTATTACTTCCACAAACGAGTACGTTTCTTCGTTCTTCGTTTAGGAGTTTCTGGATGTAAATATTATTTTGGTTCCAAAAATAATAAAAGCGATGACTGCATTCAATAAGATATTTTCCGAAATAGGATGAAATGACATTTTGCGCAATAAAATAATAACAATGCAGTTTTATTAACTACCAGCAAATAAAGTACACGATGAATACTTATGAATTAGTAAAATAATTTTAGATAATGGAGTTTCTAATTTTTATTTCTTGTTGCAGTTTTGTGAGCAGCGGTGGATATTAATAATTCTTTTCCGTTAGGGAATTGCATAATTTTATTTATATAATATTTTAATCCTGTGGCCTTCAATTCAAACAAAAAGTCTCCGGGCTCTTGGGAGGTTTTAATTTCTTTCATTTTTCACCAATAATATTCATATTTCGAGAAATCATTTTCTTAAGCAATGAAGAACAGTTTTAACATGTAAATCTTATTTGATTACAGGCTGTACAGGGTGTTCTTTTACTGTGTGCAATATTTAAACCTGTAATACGTCACCATAAATGGCAACGATTAAACTTATATACCTTTAACATGAAGTTAATAGTTTTCGAGAAAAATGCATTGGAAGATTTTCACCAAACCGTTTGAGAACTGCTGGCATAGCTAACGGCTGGATGTTACGCCGCCTTGCCTGTGTCACCCGAATGCAGGTCAGTGGTTTACGAAGTCGTAAACGAACATCTGTTTCATTCGTATAAGGTCTATTAATAGATCGTAACAGTCGAAATATTTTAAACGCGCTCACAAAGCGCCCGGATTAATTAAAACAAGTGCCACTTCGCTCCAAGTAATTACAATTTTTGGTATTTTCAAATTATAAACCGACGATTTAATTACTGGAGAAAAAATGCGGATGGGTTAAATAATGACATCACCGTCATTCATCGTTTTATTTCGGATATTTACCCTCACAAGTAATAAATTGTCTTTCCATTTCTAATTAAATAGATTAAGATTTTTTAGTTTAATATAGAAACTTTAAAATAATGTAGTAATTTATCTATTGTTTGTACAGTTTAAAATCGGCCGCATTACGTAATCACACTAGGGATATAAAATAGCTGTTAAAACTGATATGTGCTCATTACCAATATGACTGACATTAAATTTACAATTTCTATTAATTCAATTATGAAATCCGGCCAAGTAAAGCATTTTTAACGCGCCTGCATTGCAAATTCCAAAATTTACAAATTGATTAATATCTTAAAGTATTCTCGCATGCATTCGATAAAGTCGCAGTTTCGTATTTTTATTGATGTTTTTTATTACGGCATTTTTTTGTGTTTTTACAACGGTGGCCGCTGTAACGCGTTTAAGGTGGGTCAGTATTACATTAGCGTTCTGCAGATACGAAAAATTTGACAAACGAAGAAAGATTTTTGATTCGTAAAAACGCATATTAAGATCGTAATAGCATTTACAAATAACGAAAAAACAGATATGTTACTCTTGTACTGGGAAGTCCGCGGAAACGCACGTAGGGCCCGGGCATTCTAATAAACGATATCAGTGATTTTTATTACGAATCGCTGGAGATTGAGTTTAAAAGCGTGACTCTTTTTATGTTCGGCGCTATGTGTGTGGGCACACCCACTGACTACACAGGAAGGCGTAAATGACCTTGCTAAATGTTTCTCTCTCGCACATCTCAGCAGTTTCAAACAAGCAGAACCTCCGAATTTTTTTGGCTACGATTCGGTAGCCACCCGAAAATACGCGCAGAAGATAGCATTTCAGGTACTTATACTGAGGTTTTTTTATTTGCACACAGTAAAAGAACACCCTGTATATCCTTCTTCAGACTTTTTACGTTGAAAACAGTAAGACAAAAATATTTTAATTAGCGATAGTACGATTTATTACTCAAAACAGTACATAATATATGACACCGATTCTGCCAGACGATAAATTTTCCAAGTTTCAGGAACTTTATGCAGACTGAAATTACTTATGGGTAGGGTAAGATATTGCGGTGCGATGTAGTTTCCAAGAGTTCACTCAGCGCCGTCCTTTCATCAAAGTCATCATACTAAAGTACCTTAACTAGTTGCCATAATGCAGACTACTATGACATTAATTATCTTTTGCATAACTTAATAACTCAAACTAGTGCCGTATACGAAAGAGCAGCCGTTTTAAAAGGAAAAAAAATCATCCTAGCTTGGTTACTTTTTGATCTGATAAAATGACTAATTAAATAATCGAAAGCTAAACCTTCAAATTAAAAAAAAATTACACAAAAATAATGATGTTTATTGTGAAAGAGCGGTGTATGCTTTTTAAGATGAGTCACGTTCGAGTTATTAAAACGGATAATTAATTACTGCTTATTGTCCTTTAACTAGCTCGAACTTTCCTGAACAAATTTTCTTTCATAACAGGAGAACTAAAAACGAACACGCGAAAAACAAAATTATATTTGCCGTGTAAATTGTCCTTGAATTTATCTTTATTGGTTTGGTATTAAAAATTTTCTTGCTGCTTGTGTAAGCACATAGACGTGCCTAAGATATTGGTGTCTGTACAACTATAAACTTGATATTGTTCACATAACAATAAATGTGTATAAATTGATGTTATTTCTCTACTGTCTGCTCAACTCGTGCCTACCATTGCGAAGCGAATATTGAAGTTATATTAAAGCGAATACCTTAGGGCATGTTTGAAAACTTATTGAAAAGTATGTGCCCCATCCACTTTACCTGCGTTGAAAATTGTATACGTAAGCAATACTCTCGACATAGTTATACATAAATACAGGATGTCTCTAAATTTCGTGGATATGGCTTAATCACAGATTCCTGGGCTCAAACTAAGACGATTTAAATGAACTTATCTATATCCACAATGGTCTTGTTAAGCCGGTATTCTTCTTCAAGTTTCAGAAAATAGAAAAATCTAAATGGTTAAAGTGTCTTTTTTTCCAAAATGTTTTAATGTATAATGTCAAGTTAGCAGACTGTACACAGAAAAACTAATGCCTAATATAGCTTACTAATTAATGGCTTTTTCTCAACACAAATGAATTAAGCAGTTAAAAGGCAGTAAAGTATACCTGTTTTTAATAAAAAAAAACGCTACCATCACTTACATTTTCTTATTCTGTGACCAAATCAAAAGAAATATGAAAAGTTTCAAAGACACGAAAAAGTTTCCTATCGAATGCTTCTGTCTAAAAATTTGTTAAGTAAAGTTAGTCCTAGCCTCAAAAAAGCTTTAGTAAGATATATGAATATTTTAAAACATAAAGAGGATTTTTGAAAATTGAGTTTCATGTGGATTTCTCAGATTCATAAAATTTGGCTAAACCATGTTCTTTTGCGATATTTTATAAGTGTACAAAGAATACTAAAAATCGAAGAAAACATTTCTAAATGCATTGAAACAATGTAAACACGTGCTTTCAAAAAGAAACAAAATTAAAACTACTTCGTTTTAAATTTAATTCGCCAAAAAAAACTGTTATTAAATTTTCAAATAAATGAAATTGGCGTCCTGTTTATTGCTTTTTCCTTTTTTATAGCGGCTGTTAGTACGTAAATTCACCCCAAATCTTACGATGGTTTGTAGTTTAGCGTTTTTGTTTTAATCAGAGGTAAAATCTTTTTTAATTGTTAGTCGATAGAATCTCACTGTATACCTTTTAGGCTCTGATGAAGGTTTTAAAATAAAACCGAAACTGGTCAGCTGAATGATTTAGAATCTTTTTTGTCCTAAAAACCCGATCAACTACTACGTTTTCAAAATTAAATTTTTTACCCTAAATTAATTATTTGCTCTGCTGCAAAAAAAAATTTCATGGATAATTATATTAATAAGATTTACACGTGTAAGTGTACCGTAACAAATTTAAGGCAGAGTTAAGTAACAAATTAGCTGATGACTGGTAAATAGTATTTGCGATATAAATATTCTAATAAAAACACATGGCAAGGCCACTTGATTGTTTTTCCCCTATACGTATAACCAACTTGGGCTTCATTCTGCTACTGCGTAATTCAAGTGGCGTTAACTTCAATTAGATGAGCTAGCCACGGAAGAAAACTAAATAATTTAAATTTTTTATTACATTGTGAACACAGATTTAATGTTCACATAATTTATTACATTTACGTAACATAAGCAGAGCGAAATCACGCAAGTTGTAAGCTTACATAACGAAAAGAAAACGATGGTGTTGCGACTTTACTTCTTTAAACATCGGTAAATTGTTTGAAGCATATAATGTATGTACAGCCAGAATTAAAAGTAATGTCTCCTCAAAAAATATAAATATCTGGAATTTATATATTTTTTATTTTTTTCCTGCTTATACGTTTTTGATAAGTTCTGATAAATCGGTTATTCATTCCTGAAATTTTCTTATCCTCGGCCAACTTTATTTGAAAAATTCTATTTTAAATCTTACTTAGTTAAACCTCTTGCCTCTTCTATTCCCATGGATGTGCGACTGGTGGAGTTGAGTGTGCCGCTCTTCTTCCTTTCCAAAAGTCCTTCTGTCTGTTTCGATCCGAAAAACCGTTAATGGTTCCTTCCTCTTTTCCCCTCTACTCGTTTTCCTTCTTTGACCGTCTCTAGCAGAAGAAGATTTACTTTTATATTCTCTCTTAGCGGTGTTGCCTCGCATCTCATTTACGTGTTTGTACCCCTTGTTGTTAAAGATACATTTTTAACAGTATCTAGATAGAGATATTTAAAAAAAATATGTATCTAGATTTAGATACAGATACTTTTAACGGAAAATATCTAGATACGCATACAGATACAAAACGTATTTGCAGTTATCACACTTGCAAGTATCAAGATACTTGCAAGTGTAAAATTCAATAAATGGAGATACGGTATTATTTACCATCCAAATCGAGTATTTTTGTGAACACTTGTTATGTTGGGTGCCAAAAATTGTTACACGTTGGGATTCAACTTGTTGCATCAAATAAATAATCAACCGCAACATGTGTACATAGAGCGAGGCAGGGTAGTTCTTACCTGCGTACACGGTATTTCCAGTAGTTGATTTATTGTCGTCACCAAGGGATACCAACAGCAGCTTTTCATAGTCGGAGAGGGCGTGGAGTAAAAGAGTAAATCCACAAAAAACAATATATTTAACAATAATTAACCGCCAACTGGAGGATACAAATCACGGTATCGACCATAATTCCAACCCAAAATTAACTCCAGTTTTAAAAAGGTGGAATATGTTCAATGACAGAATAAAAATAATTTACGGTAAATAGCAACAAATAAAACTTTAACGTTAAATTTTTGTTCAAAGTAGTTCATGAATTGATCTTAAATATTTCTAAAGACAAAATGGTTTGTACGTTTGGAAATTTCCTGTTTTCTCACAATAACACACGTAACAAAAGAAATCTAGTAACTGAATTGACTCAAACGTTAACAAAAGCAGTAAGTTACCACTGACAATTGTTAACGAGCAAAAATTAATTAGTGTCTTTAATAAAAAGAATTGTATTGGCTGAATTAAATTGTCTACCGCAAGGGTGACACATAAACTAGGCAACCAAAGTTGCACGTAAGTTGAAAGGACAAAAAAAGCCTGTAAGATGAGTCCGGATTAGTGATGGGCGAGAAATAGTATTCGAATGAAATTAGTATACGAATAAAATCAGAAATCGAATTAAATTAGTATTCGAATATCTGCAAACTGTCATTGCTTATTAAGGTTACGTGTCGACGCATGGTCATAAACTTTTTATTAATTTGTGGTATTTATATCGTAAATGGAAAAAAAATTGAATTTGCTTGTGTTAAAAAACAGCGTGTACCTGTCTTACACGGTCAAAGCATTCGGTTGTACGGCGAACTCGAGTACCGACTGCTATTTTCATTCGAATTCTGCTTTCATTCGACTTCCCTTTCGAATTCTGCTTTCATTCGACTTCCCTTTCGAATACTATTTTCATTCGAATACGAAATTGATTCAAATACTAATTTCATTCGAATACTATTTTATTCGAATTTTAATTTTATTCGAATACTAATTTCATTCGACTTCTGATTTTATTCGAATACTATTTTTCGCCTATCACTAGTCCGGATGTATGTTGCGACGATCAACTGAAGTGACGAAGAAAAAGGTGTAAATTTTAATGAACGTGTGCCCCTCACCAGAGAAAGTTTTATACTGTAACGAGGGCTAAATGAACGTGCGGAGTTGAAAGGAAATCAGGGCTGCCAATTGTCTAATAGAAATATTTATCACAAATACAAACGAGTTGACCGTAACAGAATTGAAAATTGGTGGCAAAACTGAAGATGAAACATGGCCACGCGTTAAACAAAAAGTTTATAGAGTCGTTTTGTCGAAAACTCGATGACGCGGATAAAATGGATAGTGTTTCTCGCTCAGTAGAAGCAGCAAATAAGTTAGAAGCCAAATTAAGTAATCAGGTTTTCATAAAGCAAAAATTTTCGTCGAATATAGCAGCAAAAACCTAGGAGAGAAATGGACGGGTTTAGGTGTTGTAGCGCGACCAGTGTCATGCAGCTGAAGCAATCTGGGCCCGTAACAAACTGACAGAGTTTCCGTAGGAATAAGTGAATAATATACACGCTAAAAGAAAAAGAAAATGTATTTTTTGTGTAAAGTTGATCAATAATCAAATCAGGTCGGTCAAATCAGGTAATATATAAAATTATCAACAGAAATGACCCCTTGCTTCCCTACCAGACAAGTTAAATGTCAAATGAATCTAGGATCGTTAGTTGTACCCTTGTTGTAGCTACACGTATAAAGAATTTTGGGATTAATTGTAATCTGCCAAATCGGTGTTAAATATGTATAAAGTTTTACCTGAGAAGTTGTTAATTCTTATCTAATTTGGCCTTATTGTTGTCTTTTACCAACTAAATTGTGTCTAAAAGTGAGCTTTTAATCCAACAAGGATAAGCTGTATCCTATTTCTGCATGGTAAACTTCAAAACTCTGTTTCTTCTAACTCCACAAACGGATGGATGCGAGGGAACACGAAAAAAGTGTTCCCTGGCGTCCAAAAACATTAAAAAAAAATTATTTGGGTAAGAGAGCGTTGACGTAACCAAAAAATACTGATACGATCAGCAATACAGTCTTTTTCTTTTGATTTTCTCCTTTTGTCAATTATGTTTCCCAATTTGTCAAATATTTTCAAGAAGTTTCTAAACTATCAAGTCCCACTTCAAACAAAAAAGTCATTTGACAGCCGGGAAAACAAAATTGGCAAAAGGGGAAAAACAAAAGAAAAAGACTGTAAAATCGAAAGTTGCATTTCCGCCAAGGTCTGCTGTTTTTATGGAAGTTGATATTTGATTTTTTAGTAAAATCTGAGATGCGTACCTAGATACTGAAAAGGTATTTAGATACCTCCACCTAGATACTTAGCAACATTGCCTGTACCGCTTTGTATCTGTTGTGTGGCCTAAGTTTTCTTTAAACAACAACGATCTGTATAAAGGTATGAATGGTAATTTTTTTTGAAAGAATTCGGTTTTTATTTCTTCTCTAGGTAGTGCTTTCCCTCACAATTTGCCCTTCTGTTATTCTTCCTTCCTGTGTCATCAATATTCAGAACTACTTTAATTTCTGCACTTGCAGCAGTTCCAAGCAAAACAGACCAGAGTGGTCTATGAAAAATGCAAAGAATTGCTAAAACAGTGACATCCTACGATCGCTTTTTGACCTAACATTGCATAAGGATTGACAAGCTGAAGCTGGTTTGCTACATAATAAGATATGCAAGACGGCTATGCTTGCTGTCAAAGCATAATGAAAGTTTAAAAAAAAAATTGCAAATCGTTTTTGATTGCAACGAAACCCTGGAGCAGCCTCTGCAATCAAAAACGATTTGCAACAAAATTTTTTGGAAAATGCAAACTTAAGTCTTAGTTAAATTTTAGTTATGCTAGCGTCAAAAATTCAAAATGTATTAGATGAAGAGCTTCGAAAACGACAAACTTTCCAATAAAAATGATTTTCGTTCTTTAGAAACCATTCTGGTAACAATTTTAAAAATATTTTCCCGTTTGCTTCCTAATAAATCTGGATATTAATTTTCATTAGTGATAAGCAAGGAATTTTTTTCAGACATATTTTTAGTGAATAGAAACCCAACTCTGGCCTGTTTTCAAAAATTATCATGCTCGTTCTTGTTTTATCGATGTCGATTTTCATATTCCGTTTTCCCAATTTCTCACATAACCGTAATTCCCCAATTTATGAAAATATATCGTTTACTAAGCTCCGAATACTTTGATTTGACTTCATATTGCGTTTTTCTCTAATGTTTCGTGCAAATAACATCGCACTTACGTACTAAGCAACCCTGTCATAATCAATGAGAAGTCATAAATGAAATTAGTTGAACGGAGCGGTACGGGTGGGTAGTCACGTTCTTCATGCACTGTTGTGTCCTGGTTCGTTGGTAGGAGAAATATTTGATTTGAATGTTCAGTTTTCAGTTCATCGTAGTAGGATTAATAAGCGTATCAGTCAGAGTCTTGATGATAAACAAATAAACTTAATAAACACTGGAAGGACCGGAAAAGGTTTTACGGTTTACTAAAAGCAACGAAGCGGCGGGATGTTATAAATACAATGTCTAGGTGGCTCTTTTGTTGTGAATAGAAATATTGAAAAATCAAAGAATCAAAGAAGTAACGCACTCGTAGAAATGGCATAACTCACAATGTTGTACTACCTGATTGGACGCTCGCAAAAGATGCGACATGTGGGCAGCAGCCTAATATGATTTGAAATTTTCCGAGAGCCCGAGTGCTAAGTTAACATTCACGTATGAGCGGGGGTAGTCAAAGCAATTAGGACTGCGCTTGTCTAAAATTGAATGAAAACAGAAAAACTTTATAGGTCCTCTCCCTGTTAATAAAAAACTCCCAAATTATTTAACTTTTGCAGCGAAGACTAATAGCGATGTTGAACGTAGTTTATCTGTCTTCAATGATAAGTACAATTTTTTTTTAATCTCGAACCGGACAGAAATATGATGGAAACACACTCAACGTTTCGCTATAGATTTATAGCTTCGTCAGGAGTGGAAAAAGTAAATAAACAAGTTGTCAAGAGAAACAAATCGTCAAGAGAAACGAAAAGGTAACATGATTTTAAACTAAAATACAATTACAATTTTCATCGGACAAGAATCAACTTCAACTTTAAAAGATAGTTTGGAAATTAAAACGGACGATCTTTAAGAGGAAAATTTAGAAAATATTTGATTATAAATAAACACGTATGTAAATCGTCCTCGACTGTAGAATAATTAGAAGGCGATGCGATAGCAAAGTTACTGAAAATTTTACTTTTCTTCCGAGATCGGCCAACCTACAGCGAAAGAAGAGGAACAGCTTAGTTGCTAAGAGTTTTAATGGAGTTGCTATCGCGCATTGCTATTAACAACGTAGTTGTTCAACTGCAGGAATTTGTTTGAAACACTTCTCTTCTCTCTGGTCATAATACACCTTCTCAAATTTTATTTACACTTTTTTCTGTGGATACCAAAATATTTTTTGGTAATGATTATTTTATGGATTATTTTATGGATCGAACTAATATCTTCTACTTCGTAATCGGCATCGTAATTACTTTAACTATTAGGGTAAGACAAAGGGAATTTCTTCCTGACTGGCCCCGTATTCCTAATAATTCCAACTGAAATCAAAAACTAAAGGAAATATATGTTTATTAAATAGTGTGTTCTAGACGTGTAAGGTAAACGTTAAATAGTTTAGGCCCGGTATTATAAAGGCAAGTTAGCTTTAACTACTGGTTTATTCCCATGGTGACAATTGTGAACACAATTGTTGTTATGGCAATAAACTGGGAGTTAAAGTTAACTTTCATTTATAATACCGGGCCTAAGACTTGTATTACATTTTCCAATTAAAAACGTCGGAATAGTTTTCACTTGATTTTATTACTACATGTCATTCTTCATGATTTTCACGATTACATGTATACTGCAATACAAGCACAAATTTGAGATTGTTTTTAAGACAGAGAAAGCCGTTAATGATGTCTTAAATTTTTCATAATGCAAATACTAAAAATTTCTTATATTAATGCTCAAAATCAAATTAAAACTTGTTTAACTTTATTCGTTCTGTTTTCTCCCTTCACTTAGTAGAGAACACTTACTTTCGCCGATCAATGAATTAAAAATACAAACGACGCACAAAAGTAATTATTCTTGCTACCGTCTTTGCTTGTAGGCAATTAACCGAAAGTGTAACGATGGACAAATCGAAGGACGGCCACAAACTAACAAGTTTGATCAATACCGTCGATAATAGCATAAAAATTACCTACTTGGAATGTGGCTATTTACAAATCGACCATGGCAGCCCATTATTTCCAGCAGGATGGAAGCAGATGTAAGATGTAATCAAATTCGTTTCGTTATTTTGATTATGCAATACTATAGTCATTGCAAAATCCTAACCTTTAACGAAGAACAAGTATCAGGTAATTACATACCAATTAGAGTTGAAGAGAAAAACGATATGCTGTACGGCTTTAATCTTGGTAATCCTAGATCAACCAGTTAATCAATGAATCAGTCAGTCACTTAGTCAAATCAACCAATTGATTATTCATTATACTAACTTAGATTCGATTTTATTGTTTAAGACAACTGAAATAATCACTTAAGCCAAATTCGTCATATATCATTATATTCGAATTCGAAAGGAAATAATAATAATGCAAAAAGCCTGAAAAAATATTTTCAAAATTTATAATAAAGACAAATAACACTCCAGTGAGTGATCTTTAAAATTCAATCTCAAATCATTTCAATAATTACAAATTACTTTCGATAATACAAATAGAAATGTCTACTTTCATAAATTTAGTGCCTTTGAAGTATAAATGCTACAATGAACCGTAAGTTATTTAAGTGCACTTCTCTGGCTTTTTAAATATTGAACTCTAAACACCACCCTAATTCAAAAAAAAAATGCATAACATCAACACAAGTACTTGTTGGTCAGTCCTAATCATTTTAAAAGGATGTTTAATTTAAACTACACTAAAATGATAAACATTTTATACTTTATATAATTAGTACAGAGTCTGTTGTTTATTTAGTCCGACAAATCTTCAGAGCGAGTGACAACATGCGATCGATAATTTTAATTAACGTCACGTAAACATTTATACAAAATCGTCGTTTCGTTCCTTTCCAACGTAAACAGTAAACAGATTAAAAGAAAACGAAATCTCTTTCTGCGGGAAAAATACTTAATTTAAAATGCATTGCTTTGCTGGTCCTAGTTTGATGATACGGTTTTACACAATGGTATAAATTCGGTTGAAGGTAAATTTCTATTTTTTAGAGTTTTTAAGTTATCGAAAATAATGATGCAAGAGAAATAACTTTTATCATTTATTCTTTCAGTTTGTTGTTAAAAATCGGAGGCTTACCCGTGATTTACTTAATTACAATTTTCTAGAGTCAGTTATTTCATTGTTGAAATACTAATTACTTTACGACTGCAATTAAGATAATTATGTTTCATTACTTAACCTAATTATATTGTTTGCGTCGTTAATTACAATGAAAGCTGTAACAAGACATATGTCTTCATGAAAACGGTTGCGATCTTTAAAATAAAATATTAAAATCGTTAAAAGAAACCTAAACAAGCATTACTAAGTCAATTTTTCAAGCAAGTTTCATTGGACCTACCAAAAATGAGCTGTCCTTTTTGTGATAAATCGAAAAATCAAAAAGTCGTTAAGTGTTCAAATAAAAATAACTTTTTTTTTAAGTTATCAAAAAATGTTAGACGCTTTTTTAGGTTGGACCCGTGTGACACCTCGCAAGATTTGTTCGTTTCTTGCGCAAAGTGGCAGAGAAGTATCGATTCAACCAATGAGCATTAAGTATGGTAACCTGTCTCTCTCATTTTCTACAAGATTTTTTACAAATTTGTATCAAATCTTCTATGGTGTCAAACGTGCTAAACGTTTGCTACATAAGAAGTCTCCCATGCAAGACGGCCCTGCTTGCTGTCAAAGCATAATGAAAGTTTTAAAAAATGTTGTTGCAAATCGTTTTTGATTGCATTTGCGAATAAATTGGTCAAGTCGCTTTTCGCTTGCAGTGGAAATTTCGAGCTACGTTTCTGCCGAAGAATCCCCAAATAGGACTGAAAGAGCTGCGCAGAGACTGCTCGAGGTTTTTACTGCAATCAAAAACTATTTGCAACAAAATTTTTCATAATTTTTAAATCAAATAATTTATATAAAAGCTTTATGTTAGCCGAACTATAGACTAAATATATTATCTTTTTTTAATATTAGTTGCAGTTGGGCTGTGCCACTATTAAAAAGAGAGTATTTTTTAGGTATTTAGATGTATTTTTTAGGTGTATTTAGTTATGAACGTATTTTTGGTTCTGTTGTGTTTTTTAATATTTTTCTTCAGTATAAATATGGTCCGGGTCGATTTTAAAGAATATTTAAAGTCAGATTTTAATAACGTTGAATGAACATATATTAATAAATAAATAAATAAATAAATGTCTTCTCGAGGGCTGGGTCGTCAGCAACTACAACGTTTCTTTAAACGTAACCGGCATTTCAGACTAATTAATGATACCGAAACTTCTTTAAATTTTATAGTTCTTCGGATATAATTAGGAGTAGACCTACTAGTGTGTTACAGCCTGATGAAAACAGCATATTGTAATTTTGTACTGGCAATTCATCCTTGCAAATTGGCTTATATTCTTGTCTCGTTGCTCATTAAAAACCGTAGAGCGTCCAGCTTCCACAAGGTGTTTTCCTAGAATCTGACATTTCCCTAATAACGTTACTGCTAGGGAAACGTCGGAAAATTCTGTGATTTGTGAAACGTATCTGAAAAGTCTAATTAAATTAGTGCAAATATTTCAATAATATTATGAGCTTACTTAAAATTATTAGTTATTGTGGCATATTTAAAGAAAAATTTCGTTTAACATAAGTCTATTAAGAAAATAAGTTTCAATTCAGTGTATGTATAAAAAAAGGCAATAAAATTAAAAACTCGTTTATGCTTAAGGTCTTTGGATAAATATTTCAATATTTTATTGAATTTAATAGGACGAAAATTCGAAACATGTAGACCTCTCTTTAAACCCAAAAAAAAGTTTATTCTCAACTGACTGGAAAGAAACAAACACGTAACATGCAAATCGAACTTTATGGGGTTTATTCGTTTTCTGCTGTTCTTACAGCATACAAATCAATAAGTTAATGTGATTTCACTGATTTCTTATATCTTTAACACATTCTTTTTTTAAATAGATTTCGTGTGGCAGTCGTGTGAGCAACATCTTTTAAGATTATGTTTTTATGTTAGAGATTTTAAAACTACGATCCTTTTCAAACTAGATATGACAATTACAGATCACTTTTTATATGCCAATCGAGCAGTCTGAATTTAACACATTTTGAATTTGACTTTCGACTGCAAGCGGAAAAACTGGTTCACATAGCAGTGGTTTCTTCAGTAGTGACGTTCCTATTGAATATATGAAAAAATATTTTGTGCAAAACTTTGATATTGTCTAGTACTATGTATTATGTTGCAGAATATTGGAGACTATTATCGATTCAAACAAGGGAAATTTAAAAGTTGTGCTGCTCGGTAACAGAAATAAGTACGCTTCTGTACCTATTGCTCATTCAGTAGATGCTTTTAGAAGAAAATGACGAGAACAGCCTGTTTGTGACTCACTATCCACTATCCACTGTATCTACCGAAGAAATTCGCGACACTGTTACTAAGACCTACTAATTTTAAAATAGTGATCAAGATATAGGTACATATTTAATGAAATCGAGCACTTTCGAATAGTCTAGTAATACTAATAAAACAAATTCTTTATCAACCAAAGTAGGGACAATGCCATCAGTTATAGTAGTTAAACCATTAGAACAGCTGAAGTGTTGCCGAAATCCCGTCAGATTTTCCGGAAATAAATTATATTAATTAATAAGTTTAAGAAATTATCTAAACTGCTTTCCAATTATCTTTTTAAGGACAGAGAGCATTGGCAGGGGGCGTAAAGTCTTGAACTTTAACCCTCACCGCCCGTCTGGGGTCTTTTTTGACCCCACGTAAACTAGAATCTATTTTTTTATGTTTATTCCGGGTGTATTGTCTTACACCCCTAGATATGCTTCTATCTAACTTCATAGAACACCGTCACAATTGTTTTTTTTTGTTTTTGTTGTAGTAAAACATATTTATGCCACAAAATATGCGTTTGGGGTTAATTTTGTCCCCAGGTGGGTAATACGTAATAAATTCTTAGCTACGTTTTTATGAAGTTTGGAATGACGTTTAGCATAAATTTGCAGTTTTCATGTTTTTATAAGTTGGGGTTTGTTAGTTGGTTGTTGAAATTTATTCTTTTGTAATTGGAAATAAGAATCGGTATAAACTTATAGTTATTCCTGTTTCTGCAAGTTGTGATTTGTTCGTTGTGTGTCGCAGTATGTTTCGTAATTTTGTGTAATATTATGTACAAACATGTAATAATTCATGTTTCTGCAAGTTATAACATGAAACATGCCAATAGTCAATACTTATAAATGTAGCTCCATGGCAAGCGTTCTCATTCAAAGTTTTACTGAGTGATAAGTGATATGAAAATTTATTATGGCGGATTATAATATAAACTTTGGAAGAGGCTACAGTGAAGAACAAACTTTGATGGGTGTATACAATTCTGATTTTGAGATCATAGATAACGAGAGCGATGGTAGTGATGTAGACGAAGATTTCTCTGAACTGCAGGTAGTCGAAGCAAATGCAGCAAATCTAAGCAGCTCAGATACTGACAATGAAGACGGGAATGAAGAAGTTTGAATTAGCAAGGATGGAATAATACAGTGGAGTAGTATGGAGCCAGGACGTAAAAAGACACAGTCAAGGAATATTATAAAAGAAATTCCTGGTATATCAAAACATTTAAATTTGTCCACCCGCACGGACTGCTTTTGTGCATTTATGACGAACGAAATCATAGACAAAATATGCTTGCACACCAATGAAAGGGCAAATGAACAAAAGGAAAAGAAGTCAAGCCTAAATAATTGGAAGGAATTACAACATAGTGAGTTTTTGGCATTTTTGGGTCTAAGCTTGCTTTATGGTATTCAGAAGGGTCACGGGAAAGATCTAAAAGAATTTTGGTCAGAAAAGTACGGTTATCCAATTTTTAGAGCTACAATGTCCAGACATCGTTTCACGAGCATACTTAGCTGTCTACGATTTGATGATAGAGGTACACGACAAGTTAGAAAAGAAGCAACTAAGAACAAGATTGAACCTACAGCTAAAATAATTAATATGTTCATTACTCAATGCAAGAATGCTTATATACCAGGTCCAAATATTACTGTGGACGAACACCTGTGTGCTTTTAGAGGAAGATGTGGTTTCAAGGTTCATATTCCTTCAAAGCCGGGAAAATGTGGTATAAAAATATGGATGGCTGTAGACTGTGACTCTCGATACATTACAAACCTGCAAATATATTCTGGCAAAATAGGAAACACAAAGGAACAGGAACAAGGAAAGCGGGTGGTGTTAGATTTGGTAACGCACCTAAACGGCTCTGGTCGCAATATTACTACTGATAACTTCTTTACTAGCTACAGTCTTGGGCAGGAATTATTGAAACAAAAATTAACTCTTGTCGGAACTGTCCGTAAAAACCGTAAAGAGCTTCCTTCCTGTATGCTGCCGTCAAAATTTCGTGAAGAGAAATCATCTGTTTTTGCTTATGCCAACAATACATTATTAGTTTCTTACGTTCCTAAAAAAGGAAAGGCTGTAGTTTTATTGTCTACTCAACATAATAGATTTGACGTATCCGACGAAGAGCACAGAAAACTAATAATTCCACTAAATTCGGTGTTGATACTATAGATCAAATGGCTAGGATCTATTCAACAAAAATATCGACAAGAAGATGGCCACTTGCAGTATTTTTTGATCTTGTGGATTTTGCTGGAATTAATGCTTACGTATTATTTTCTGAGCTTGACAATACATACAAAAATAAAACTGGAAGACGCCGCTTCTTACTAGAACTAGGCGAGGAATTAGTAAAACAAGAAATAGAAAATAGAATTCAATATCCCCAATCCAAGACAAGGAAAATTCATAAAGCCATTGAAAATGCAGGGTTTGGAAACTTACTCCAACAATACAAACACCCGGACCTACCACAAAATAAACGAGGAAGATGCAGCATTTGTCCACGGCAAGCAGACAGAAAAACAAATATTTTATGTGATATGTGCAGTAAATTCGTTTGTAAGGAGCACCTTGAAATGCGCACATTATGTTTTGCATGTTCTAGTTTAACGTTAGATGACAGTGGCTCTGACTAATATATTTACTACAGCAAAGTATTCAGCTCATAAATAAATTTGCTTTAAAATTGATTGTGTTTATATAGTTTAGCTTGTATATATAGTTTATATACATTTAGTTTATTAAAGTTTATTAATAACTATCACATACAGACTAATTAATATATATCTTTAAACATTAATCTGAAAAATACATTTTTTTTATAGCAAACCAACGCAATTTTAGGTTTGGGGTCAAAAGTGACCCCAGACGGCCAGTATGTAATTTTAAGGTAGACGGGCGGTGAGGGTTAAAGCTCATGCCTTTACAGTCCCTGTTCACTAGTTTACCACCCGACTATATTAATTCGACCAACCTAATGTGAGAACAATAAAGGATAATTAAAACAGTGCACAATATTTTATAGGGGCTGTAAAACATCTGGCAGGTAACAATTCGCAATTGTGGTTCTGTGAACAGGTAGTCAGTCTCCTATTGGCGCTTGTACTGAGAACAATTTTTAAATATACTGGGTGTATCAAAAATACGTGTGTTAATAGTAAACCATAGAAGATCTCGCCAAGCTGAACAATTTTATTGTGTGGCATTTTGAAAATAACGTAAATTTTTTAGTAATTTTCTTACCCCTATTTTTGAGCAAACAAACAGTTTGGTGTTTGAACTGAACCTTCTTTCAAAAAACCATGGCGGATACAGTTATGTATAATGTGCTAAGACAGTTGTCATTTTTATAAACGTACACAACTTTTCTAATCAAGAATTTAAGTGTGGTTTATACAGTCACTAAAACTAATAACTAAACATTATTAACTATCAACTAAGAAATTAAAAGGCCGTACTGATACGAAGCGGTTTATACAACTTCACTAAAAATTAAGAATTCGTTTATTTCAATTCTTAGTGGAAAAGGCGGGATGACCGTAAATTTGACTGTACTTTCTCTCCAGTTAATATTCCCTCCGCGGAATTTTCACAGCTAGGTGTACAACGAGCATGCCTAATTTTTGCTTATATAAACGGAAACTTTTGCATAGTTTTAATTTTAGTTTTAGTTAATTTTTAGTTTTAGTTTTAGTGACTGTATAAACCAAGCATAACAGATACTCTCGTGATGTATAGTAGAGCTTGTGGAAATGCTGAATGGAAACACGAAGACCGCGGTTCGTTTCCTAATCGTATTTTACCCAACAGGCATACATTTCAATCAACTGTCCAAATTCTCCAGGAGACTTCAACTTCAAGCCCAAGACCGTGGCAGACCTCGTACTGATTGTTGAAAAAAACATTTTGGATGCTGTGATTGTTCTAGTACAATTACCCGAAGACACGTACTTCAGCAAGGAGTATCGCATTTTATAGTTTGGCAAATTTTAAAAGTGCAATAGTTATGTGTAACTACAGTTTTGCTTCGCTGTGTTTAAGGATTATGAAAACCCATAATAATAAACAATTATTTGTCTCCGACAAGTTAAAAACGCAATTTCTATTCAAATTTAGTAAATGTGACATTACAACACTTGACTTTTTTATGTGACTTTTTCGTTTCTATAACAACAGAATTTTCCGATCTTAACCAGAGGCGGGTATAGATTTTAATATGTAATACGTTTCAAATTTTAAATCAGTTTAGAAAACTTTAAATAAAAAAAGTCAAATAGAATAAACATTCCATTTAGCTAACTGCATTCCATGTTAAAATTCACACGTGTATTTCACGTGTATACACCCAGTATATTTTAAAAATGCCTTAAAAAACCGAACTGAGTGAGCATTTACGCTTCCAAATTGTGTTATGAAAACAAATGTAATAATAAAAAAATTATTAAATTGCTAAATGTTTGTTAAAACCTAAATGTATTAACGTTGCAACTTTTTAACCAATATCTTATTTTACACTATTTGTAATATAATCTAATACTTATAACTTCAAAAACATTACTGAAACAAAACTGTCTTACACGAGTCTTCTAAATGTAACCGCTTGCAATAATTTATGCAGATTTCAGCCTCGCATTAATACAGTCGGCCGGTAAAGTAGCAGACAGGGGCTGTAAAAGCATGGACTTATTTTTAGTCCAAGACTGTACATCAGTCAGAAATTATGGATGGTTATTTTTCGGCAAAGATAATACTCCCTATTACTTCCACCTTTTAGGAAAAATACGGTAGAATATGCAGTAATTAAATATATATTTCAAAAATGGCAAGATATATGGACAGAAAAGTAAATAAGTTAATACGAAGGCGTATTGGTTCGGATTGCAGTTTTGGCGCGCGAAATAATTATAAATTCTACTTAAATAGTTCTTTTTACATTCTAAAACAGTGTTTCCAAACTTTTTTATCGGTCACACCACTGGTTTCGTCATAACGTATATCATTTCTGTGATTATCTGATATTGTGCAGGTGTTGGTAGGCAATTGCTACAGTAAATAGCATAAATACATATAGATCAGGTATTTATTAGGGTGTTACTATCCTCCCCCCCACAAAAAATACGATTCAACTACTCATATTCTTCTGGACAAATTAATAATATTTTCATGAATGTATCTAGAAGGCATCACCTGTTAAACATGCTAGATCTTTCACAGAAAATTTAATTGAAAGATCAATTGTATTAAGCAAATAAAATAAATATAAGTATAAGTAAAAAAATATCTACTTCAAAATTAATAAATTTATTATTAGATTATTATAAACTACAATTAAATTAAACAATGAAAAAGCATTTTGCCGTCTTTTTCATTAATTCATTAATAATTCTTTAAATGATTAATGAAGAAAACTAATTCTTCATGCACATGTTTTATTAATTTAGAAATAAAAACTAATTTAACAAATGAACCACATATTTTATTTGTGAAACATCAATGATTATGCGAAACTTAATTTGAAATCGGAAATTGTTCTTTTTTTCAATAATATATTTATTTTAGTATCTGATCACTTCAAATATTCCTATTCTTATCATCCAACAAGCAGTTCGATGTAGATGTAGTTACTGGTTATGTTTAGTGTGTAGTGTTCCTAAAAAAAAATAAAAATAAGTAGAAAAGTCGCACACAGGCGCATTTCAAAATGCAAAGACCTACCTTTTTGTGAGTCCGTTTAATTTTAAAATCATAGAATTGAAACTAATTTAATAGCGGAAACACTAGTTTTACATGCAGATCGGGGGTTTCGAGGCATGTAATAGGGAATTGCAAGTTAAAATTTTTATTTGATTTAATAACTTATTTGTTTTAGTTAAAAAAATAGGTCAGTCAAAATAGGAAAGTTGCACACAGATGCACTTTGTTTTTTTTAATAATGAATTTTGAATACGTATTGATCCTAAAAATTACGTTTCAAATCTGCAAACATTCGTCTTTTTTGTGGGTCCACTTAATTTCTGAAATTATTTTTGTTTAACATGCAAGTAAGTTGGCAAGTCAAAAAAATATTTACATTAAAGACAGAATAGTAACAAATATATTACATATCCAGTATATGATTATCATTGCAAAAAATATAATATAGAAATAAACATAAATAACTTAGAAAAGTAAGATCTTTCAAAGACGACTGATGACAACACGAATGATGGTTTAATAAATTAATAAGTATGTCAATTGCTTATTTAGAACTAAAACAATATTTATATTGTATATATATTTTTTTAATATTGTCTGTGATGTTTATTAACAGGATTATTTTCATTTACGTGATATATGAAGACTTAATTTTTCGAATTTTGTCGCGCTAAATATTCATTCTAGAACACTGTGGGCCGTCAGGGTCACACGATTTATTAGAAAAATAAAAGAATTTTGCAGATTTTATCTTCTGTAATTAGAGAAAATGCAAAACTTTCATTCGTGATAGAATTATTAACATGGAAATTTATCAGTTCAACAGAATTCACATCATCGTGTCAATAATTAAAACTACATTTTCTACTGTCCCGTACAGACTAGTTTCACGAAAATATACAAGCACATATAAACTACGTTCACGAAAATTTAGGATAAGGAAGCGAGCAAAACAGAAAATGGTTTTATCAGGACATAAAAGAGACGGAGTACAGGTATTAAGATAAATAGGATACGAACATGATGATTGATTACTGCTGGATGCTGAGAAGAGACACCGCAAAAGATGACAGGAGTTCAAGTAAAGAGAAGGGGCTAAAATTTAATCCAGAATACAAATAAACAAGGTTTTTTTGGTATCTGGTGTAATGAAATGAGTGTGTTTCATTTTATAATGGAACGGTCGGTTTTATACTGTTTACATTGTAAACAATTTTATTATTATACCGCATAATATAGTTTAATGTTTATCATAATCTAACTTCTTCTTAAATAAATGTCATAAAAGTATTTGTTTTAGTAGCGTTGAACTTGACAAAATATTGTGGATTATTTAGCAGAAGTTGCTCTCTAAGATTTTGTAAGTAGCCGATATTAAATAAATTAATCTGTAAAATTGAACGTTAATTTTAGACAACCATTTATACAGGAATAGTCATGTTAGTTGCCTGTATCAAGGTGAGCGTGGTACAAATTATTGTTTAAGGTTTTAACGAATGACAAGGTTAGCTTTGTGGATTATCGAGATCAGAGCACTACTTTTAGCTTTACAGTGAATTATTTAATTATTCAGAATTCATTTACTTAATCAATCAGTTACTTTAATCAACTTGAAGTTAATCAAAATAAAATAAATTTAGTTTTGATGTTTATATATATTTTCTAAAGTTTGCTCTTTCTTGTTTTTGTTCAATTATTTAATGCTTTCAGGCAAATTACTATAACTCAATATAATTCTCAAATATAAATTTTCAAAAACTAAACTAAATTCTTTATATTAATATCTACTTTCGAACTGTTTAATGCAAATACCCCATGTGAGTTAATAAGTTAACTAATTAAAAATTTTATTTTACTTCATAAATTCTTCGTTTCACATTTGAGTTATTGTCAACAAAAATTTTCACCCAAATTTATTTGCAATTGTGATCTTTTAAATCCGAATAGGTATTTGTAGTGATGTAAAATGACGGTCATTTAAAATCGTGACGTCATTTTGGTAATTTAAGTATAAATAACGGCCGTTTTGTCGTCATAATCGCATATTAATAAAATAAATACAAATTTTTACGAAACGAAATTTAAATCAAAACAACAAAGGTAATACCCTTAGACACGAGGACAATTGTTTCCATAGGATTAAAACGGAGCTTAAAGTTGAACTCCAATTGAAACACTGCTCTTTAAACAGTTTCATAAATTCTTACAGTTTACAGATAAGGCATACAACGAATAGCATACTCGTAACTAAAATCAAAATCTTTTTATCTAAACAGTCATTAAAATTTATCAAAGCCAGAACGGTACAAGTGGCAAGTGGCCCGGCCGGCTTGGCACTCGCAAAGTCATTGGTTCAAACGACGCTCGAATTAATTCTCGGTAATGGTCGGTATTCATCTCAGGTACTCCTTCAATACTACGGACACAATTCGGCACCAAGCTGATGACTAAGCATAGGATTTGAATAAGTACACGCCATCGTTTCAGTAGCGCCGTAAAAATGTATGGAACAGTCACATTATGTAATGGAAGATGAAAATAATTTACGGCGTTCTTACTATATGATGTAATGTCGCAATAAATTACAGCGGTCGAGGTTTAACTGGTCAACTAATTACTCTAAAAATCTTTACACATTTAAACAAGAGTTGTCTGTTTTTTGTTATACAGAGTAACACCATTGCTGTAGCGGCGTTAACTATCTCCACAGCCCTCGCGTTTGTTTACAGGCTACGGTCTAATATCTTATATTGCCCGCTTCATTAGAATTTGAACCGCGTAAAATATATTTCCCCGATATATACTGATGACTTAATACCCCGTTGGTTATCTAACAGATTTAAAAAAATCTATCAACAAGTAACTATAAACATAAAGAACATAAAGAACAATAAAAAGAAGATTTTTACAGATTTTTACTTAAAAAAATAATCTGAAGAAATAAAAATGGCCATCACATTACATATTTTAATATTATGATATTTTAAATACATCTTCATCACTTATTTGAATATCAGTCTCCATTTGCTCATTTCTTCATCAGTGTCCGTAACCGAACTTGACTGGACCTCTTCACATATTACAGTTAATTTGTTTCTTGTTTTCTTTGTGATGATATAGCCATACCCCTTGAGGGACCTTATATTTTTATTTTACGTGAAGTATTTTTCCAACAGCAGTACACGCACATTTGCACGTGTCTGTCTGTGACTGTCATTTATTAAAATGTCGGTCATTTATTAAAATGGCAGTGATTTATTAAAATGATTGTCATGTATCGTTCACAGGCATTTTAAAATGACCAACCATTGTGACGTGACCGCCAAATTTATTGTGACCACTGTCATGACCGATGTCATTTAAGGAACTTACATCGCTAGTGCCCGGTTTCTGAAACGATACATAATTTTAGGTAAACATAAATTTTTCTTGTCAGATAACTTATAAAATTATAAATTGTTTACATTGCTACGTATACACTTTACCTACAGATAAAGTTTTCAGAAACGGTTTTTAGAAGTTATGATGAGTTTATCTTGACTTTGTCTCTACGTAAAGTTATGTATCGTTTCAGAAATCGGGCATTAGTATTTGAATTGCAAAATAGTTTGTTGTATATGAAATACTATATTGTATAGGCAACTATATTTACGAAACGTCTCTTTACTGGATGATATTAGGCGCTAGTGTTTATAAAATGTCAGGATAATTAAACATATTCATCTAAATTATTGCTTTTTCTGATTAATCGATTTAGCTGTCTGAAAAACGTTTAAAATTTTGACTCTACAACGATGATATTATGTCGTAAATGAATTAATCATAAGTTCGCGAATCCAGATAACATTTTTTTTCTATTGTTCCGTAAGCGTAAAAACCATCTTTTAATAAGAAATAAACCACAATATTTAAAAACAATGCAGCTGTCAGCAGAATAATTTGATTACGGCGGTATGTAAATGTTTTCTTTTTAAAACACATTCACCTTCATGAATTTGTAAAAAATCAAAATATCTTCTTTACTCATTAATTTCTTCTTTTCTTTTTTCGAGTAGTAAAACAAGGTCTTACTGCCTTTATCTCGTAAATGCGATGCTCAGTTTTTCTGACTACATCACTGCTAACAACTTAAAAATAATACTAGTTTGCTAATTTAACGGAATTTGTTCCTTTAATAAGCAAAGTTAGGTTACGCTACCTAGGTCAAAGCAAGAATTATTATGAATTCATAGGACTGTGTCGCACTTATGTGAAACTTCCGTTATGGATTGCAACTTATTAACTTTTTATAAAAGCTCCGTATCAGCAAATGGTGTTTGGGAAGCCTGAAAAGGATATAATATGGTACGGAGCAGGAGCCAACTCGTTAGGGCCGGACTTTTCATCCCTCATTAACTTTAATCGTTGATTTATTCCCATAGTTACAATTATAGAGACAATTGTTTCTGTAGGAATTAATCAACGGTTAAAGTTAATCACAGATGAAATGACCAGGCCTTAAACTATTAAATCTATTAATAAAGTTTACTTATAACTTAATTGAACCGATAATTGTTCAATTTTCAATTTTAACTTAAAAATTAATTTTGTCAAAAATGCGTTAAATAAGAAAACGAAATCAAAATTGAAAACCAAATTAAAAACAATGCAATAATGAGTCCAATCAAGGTTAGTAGAGCTGGATCGTTAAGAGTATTAGAAGGTAGCCTTGATCCAGAGGGGAGGGTTTGGGTATAGACGAGCATTATCGTTACGTGATAAATTCTATTGAGAATATTAATCAGGTTTTTGCATTATATTATCAATAAGATCACAGAATTAATTCCGTTTTTAATGAATTAGATTAAGCTTTAGGACACAGATTAAAACTCACTCTATTTACTTCAGTGCGACGGACAGAAGTTCCGTGTGACGTCACGAGTTACTTTTGCGGAGGAGGGGGATAAGAATCAAACTACATATTTAAATAGGAACGACGCAATCTGCTAGATGCCATATCAGTTTTACCAACCTTGAGTCCAATGATATTTTAATAAAAGGTGTGTCCTCTGCTACTAATTACTTGATGCGATTTGGCATGCTGGAGATTAAATTTTCAATGAATTTCTGGGAAATTTTCTCTACCAGTTAATTGTGGTTAAGAAGTGTTGGTATATGGATTTGACCTTTTCTTTTAAGAGCATCTCATAGATGTTACGGTGGATTTCGATCTGGACTGTTGGGTAGCCTTTCCAGTAACGAAATGTTAGCAATATGCAAGTAGGTAATAACTTGTCTAGCTACGTGGGCAAGAGCATTACCTTCCAATCTTGCATAAGTAAAAAATTCGGCCCTACAAAAGGAGCAAATGGCATTACACATTCAAGTATGATATTTTCCAGATAATAATCTGTTTTCATAGACCTCACGGGTATAGGGACCAATTCTGTGCTATTGAAACACATTTCCCTGCCCCCCAAAACATTACAGTATCACCTCTAAACGGGACCCTTGCACAGTGAGACAGAATTTACAAAAAGCGGCCAAAATTGAATTTTTGTAATAGTGTTGGAACATCTTTAATTTTTCACAAATTTGTTATTAAATAGTCTTTTCCTACAATAAGAAGTTCATTAAACAACTCTGTTGCCAGATATTCCACCTGAAACTTACCCTTTAAATCGTAGGCAGCGCTATAGAAGTGAAGACATTTTCTACGGCAATTTTGCCGTTTCACCACATCTCTAAATACTGAGTTTTTAAATGAAATTTGTTCATTTATAATTCATAATAAGTACTGTAGCATGCACAATTTCATTTTTATAACAATATTAATATATTTGAAATATATGTCTGCTTTTCAAACAGTTTCATGTACAATTGTGTTTTACAAGAATTATAATTTTCTATAGAGTTTAATAATAATTACCCACGCGTCTCCACTTCCATTTGTGTACCAAATAATAAAGAAGAACTTACCCAAAAATATATACAAAATTTACTTGCTACTATTTGCTATCTTATGAGATACGAATATTTCTGTAGACCGTCATTAAAAATATAACATGCTGTTTAAACAACTGAAGAAAGTAGTCTTGGAAACAATTGAAGATCGAAGTCTTAGAAGTAATAAGATAGTACCTTTAATATCCCATACAACTTTCTTGAAACATTTTTTCTTCAATTTTTCAAAATATAAAAGATATTTTAAATATAGGACCGTGAATCACTCTGGCACGACAAAATAGTTCCTCGCATTTTTCTGGAAAATTTTATTATCTATGGGGATAACTTTCTTGTTCAGATCAATACAGATTTTAATCGTCTACTATAATTCGCCATAAAGAGTACACTATGTTACTTAAAAAAATCAAAAAAGGCTTAGCCGCATTAAAACAACTGCAGATCGAGGTCGCTGGAGTTGTTCAATTTGCAGTACTTAACATTCAATTAAACTTTTCTTAAAGACTTTTTGCTCTATCTCTGAAAATGAGAATGTTATTTTGAAAAAACCGAACCGTAGCTCACCCTGTGTAAACCAACCCTCAGGAAAACGTCAATGTCCTAAAAAAATTTAATCGTTGGTTTATGCTTCTGGACTCATTGTAAGATAATTAAAACGAAAAATGGAATTTTGGCCACTTTTAGGGTGTGCTTCCCCCTGTGCCTTGATGAGATATTGAAAGCTCCAAATCTCTCTCCCATTCTTCTCCAGTCAGATTCGTGTCCATCAGGAGCTTTAAGGCTACCTAACTTCTTCCAATCAACAATTGTTCAGTTTTCATGGTTAATTTTGGCAAAACATGTTCGTTGAAATTTATAATCTCTGGTGATCAGTGTTTTTTTACAGATCTTCTACTGATTAATCCCGCTCCATTTAAACGTTTTCTGACTGTTCGACTTAATATTACACGATTGCGAACATATTTTCGTTCGTTTTTTGATATAATGCCGGTAATTCTTCAGTTTGTAAGAGTGAATTGCCTAAGAAAACGCCCACTCCGTAGTTTGGAACATCATTTTCGACCTTGACCTGGTCTTCGAAAGTGAGAGCCTGTCTCGTTTAATCGCCTGACCATGCGACTTACATACGCTGGAATTATTTCTTCCCAGCGCTTCAGAAACAGAGCGCATTGAGTATCTCTTCCGGATTAGTGGATTTGTTGCCGGAATGTATTCGGAAAATAGTTAAAAGGGCCAATTTTGCTGTACATTACAAAAATAAACTTGTAACCATTGCGGTCAGAAAATACTTCACTTTTGACGAAAATCAAGCAAAACATTACGGGTTAAACCTAGCTTTGAATAAAAGTTAAAATGAAGTTTCTTGTCATGGTCTTACTTCGACAATGAAATTGCTTTGATTTCTTCTTGATTCATCGAAGATTGTTTTATGATAATTTGGCAACAACTGCTTCTTGTTCTTCAGATAAATATGAAAACTTTCAAGTATTTATAAATTATGACGGAAAATGTTACTAATGAAAATCCGCTTTAACTGATAAAACATTGTCCCAGTATTTTGTGGCCGCGATGGTACATGATAAATCAAGCGTTCATCTATCATTTTATACAATACAATCTTGATGACACTGTCAAATTTGAGATTGAATTATATTAAAATTTTTCCAGTGAATTTTGACTTCTGCCTCAATGAGTAATTCGAGTGACGTTTAGAAACTTCAGATCTAGTATCAGTTCATCGCCAAAACATTGTATTTGTCAAAGTGTACCAACGTGGCCAGAAAATACTGGGACAAAGCAGTTGCTGTTTTTGACGAAAATCAAGCAAAATGTTATGATTTAAATTAATTTTGAATCAATGTTTCAAAGAATCAAAATTTCTTGTCATGGTCTTACTTCGACAATAAAATAGTTTTGTCGCACTTCAAAGATTTCCGATATATATAAAATTCAGTCTGAAATATCAGATAAAGAAAAAGTCGTGGAGGTATTCATTGATTTGTCTAAGGGCTTCGACTGTGTAGATCATAGGATACATCTGCAGAAATTTCACAAATTAAGTTGCAAGGGCATTGTGAATAATATTATTAACTCGTTCGTATCTAAAGGACAGAAAACAGTGCATTCAAATAAATAATCGATAGGAAATAAGACCTTAGATCGAGAAATCAGGGCATGCCACAGGGATCAGTATTAGGCGCATTGCTATTTTTAATTTACACAAATGACTTACCTAATATTCTAAATGATTAAAGTCCGACGCGCACTTATCCTACCCGGCCGGCAGCGCACCGGTCCACGTCGGCCGACACTTTATTATTTACCTATTTGGATATGTAACAGTGCACACTAATCGAAATCGCATCACTCCGCACGGAATCGGCCCGTACGGAATAATTCGATTAGAATAATTTAGCCGGCTGCCGAGACTGACTTACACTTCCTATCATTATTTTTCAGCTTTTCTTCTTCCTCTTCACATATTAGCGCCACAGTCACAATTTTAGTATCTAAATGAGCATCCATACTTGTTTAAATTTGAAAAAATACGAATATTCATTGCTCAAATGCATAGAATTTTGTCATTTGATGTAGGTGACGATCCGGATAATGCGCGTTAAGGCCGACGCGCACTTATCCTACTCGGCCGGCAACGCATCGGTCCACGCCGGCCGGCATCTTATTATTTTCCTATTTTTATAATATAACATATTTGTATATGTAATAGCGCACCCTAACGGATCGTCATCTACATCAAATTACAAATTCCTATACACCTGAGCAACGAATGTTAAGTTCTCTTGGTATTCTTTCAAATGTAAACAAATATGGATGCTCTTTTAAATCCTAATATTATGATTATGTGAAGAGGAAGAACAAAAGCTGAGAAGTAATCATAATGATCTCGCCAGCCGGCTGAAATATTATAGTCGAATTAATTCCGTACCGGCCAAAATTAGAAGCAACGCGCATTATTCGGATCGTCACCTACATCAAACTACAAAATTCTGTGCGCTTGAGCAATGAATATTGGTATTCTTTCAAATTTAAACACATGTGGATGCTCATTTAGATCCTAAAATTGTGACTGTGGCGCTATTGTATGAAGTGGAAGAAGAAAAGCTAAAAAATAATGATAGGAAGCGTAAGTCAGTCTCGGCAGCCGGCTAAAATATTCTAGTCGAATTATTTCGTAGGGGCCGGTTCTGTGCGGAATGATGCGATTCCGATTAGTGTGCGTTGTTACATATAAAAATAGGTAAATAATAAAAAGCCGGCTGGCGTGGACCGGTGCGCTGCCGGCCGGGTAGGATAAGTGCGCGTCGGCCTTTACTTTTGATTTTTGACGGTCGGCGTGGACCGGTGCGCTGCCGACCGGATAGGATAAGTGCGCGTCGGTCTTAAATCGTAATATTCGCAGATGATACATTCTTAATAGTGATAGCTGAGAGTAACGATACTGAACGACTGCAAAGACTGAAAATGACATTTCAGTTACGGATCAGTGGTTTAAGAGTAAGAACTTAAAACTTAAAGAAAACTAAAATAATAGATACACTATCTTCAATTTAATCTACGAACATTTAAGTGTGTGTACAAAACGTTATGTTTGTCTGTTTCGCTGAGGGTAGTAACCTGGAAAAAACAAGTGTTTAATACCATTTTCTTCAAAAAAGTTAAGAAATTCACGTGATGAAAATTGAGTACCATTGTAAATTACTAAAATTTCTAGTAAACCACAACTGCTGAAAAGATAATGAAGTTTCATAATTGTTGCTTGTGATGTCGTTGACTTCATGTCAAATATCTCTAGATAGTTGTAGAATGTGTCAACAATAACTAAGAAATAGGATCCATTTACAGGGCCAGTGTAGTCAACGTGAATTCGAGACCACGGTTTCTGTGCTTTTGGCCGGTAATGAAGTTCTGCCATGATTGGATTACGTTCTGCTTGGTGACATGGTCGACATTTTTTAACATGATTTTCAATATCTTTGTCCATGTTAGGCCAAAATACTTAATTTCGTGCAAGAGCCTTCATTTTTTTAATACCTGGGTGACCATTGCGTAAGGACTTTTAGATTTCTCTTCTGAGTGTTTGGGGAACCGTGTTATTAATATATTGTTTCACTTTAGTTAACACTTCATCTGTTTTTGCTTCATTAACTATGGCCTAAAAAGTTACTGGAATTTTGCGAATTGCGTTATTCAGAGGAATGCTTAAGTCAGATATTTCTAGGATTGAGATATAACTTTTTCATCATCTGTTTCTGAATTACTAGCAATAAGACGAGATAAAGCATCTGCAAAACCAAAATCAACCGTGTTGCGATATTCAATTTTAAACCCGTAGGCACTTAGCACCCAAGACAGTTCAAGTCGATTTGCAGAGTAGGTTGGAATACCTTTATGATTTCCAAAAAATGTTAAAAGTGTTATCAAGGTAAAACGACCGCGACGTCCATAAACCATTTTGCGGAATTTCTTGACTGCGTACACTAACGCAAGTCCTTCTTTTCCTATCTAACTAAAATTTTGCTCAGACAAAGTTAATGATCTAGAGACATGATGAATCGCTTTGATGGATCCATCTGGAAGACGGTGATGTATTACTCCACCGCTACTATAATTTTTAACGAAGGATCGTAATGAATAAGCAGTAAGGCTGGTTGGAGTATGTTCTTGAGAAAATCAAGTTCAAGTTCAAGAAATCTGTTCGGGTATGCATATCTGCAATTGCTCATATTTTAGACGGATCTGGTCTTCTGCCGTCTTTATCTATGATGAAACTGAGATAATTGATTTTACCCATCAGAAACGAACATTTTTCTAAACGAATACAAAAACCAAAATCTTTTAGCTGCTGAAACACTTCTGTAATATGTGCTATTTGTTCTTTTAGATTATGGCTGACAAAAAATATATATCTGCTAAATATGCCGTTGCAAATGGTAATCCTGCCAATATGCTGTCCATTATAAATTGAAAGATTCCTAATTCCAAATGGTAATCCTTGATAATGATAGACTCGTGCAGAGACTGGAGTCAGTCATCAACAGGTAGAGTTTATAAGTAGTTAATAGTTCGGCTTTTGTTAAGATAAATTAGTTTATAATTGTGTATTAAATAAAATAGTGTTAAATGTTAAAGTGGTTAATAAATTAGTGTTAGTTTCATCGAGTATTATTTTTAAAACAAAATAAAACGAACCTTAAATTCGTCACAGTATATTAGAAGGAACCATTGTGTACTTAGAATTGTTTCTGTCTGTCAAAAAATACCTAATTAACAAGGTCAGTACACACAAGGGTCTTCTTGCATTGTCATGGATGTAATAATTTCATGCCCTGCATATAAATTGCAAATCACACGACTCAGAAAACAATGAGATTTTGGATCGTAAAAATGAATGTATGCAAATGAGTACTTTTTTATATGTATAACATAAAGATGTAGGATTTTCTTTTAACCTTCGTTTCTGCTAGTACATTTACTATCCTGGAAACAGCAAGATTATTTGATTAAATATATTCTCAGCACACTTTTCAATTAGCAAATGCAAATTTAGCGGTTGCTTTTTTTTAGCTTCCACAATAAGCAGGTCAGTTTTCTTACGTCTTTCTTTGGAATGCAGATTTTCCTTCTCCTCGCCAAGATTGAGATAGAGTTAATTTATGTGCGTATAATATTCTTTAAGCGAGTAAACTGCTGTGGCCTAAATTTCTTGCGTCTGTACTTTAATCGTCTCTTCACCGCACGAAGGCGAACATGGGTAAGCGCGGAAAATATTACTGGAGTTCTGAAGTAATTTGTCTGTTTGTGTCTTACTAAGACGGAAATTCATTTAACATTTCACGTTTACAGAGAAAGACGAGAAAGGAACTTTGTGTGTGAGAGAATAAAGCAAAAGCTAAAACATCTTTCTTGTCTCAATACCTTTCCAATGAAATAAGTAATTACTTCTCGTTTCATTGTGTACTTTGATGTACTTGTCGGGTTTAATCTCTTTTGAGAACTGAAACATTCGCCTTTAAGACAAAATTTTGAAGAACCAAACCTGTTGACATGATTAAAAAAAATTGGGAGGATTTCTTTGTGTCTGGTATAAACATGCGTTATACTTGGCGGAGATTTTAATGCATTGTAGACGGGAAACTCGACCTAAAAATTCGGAATTCTTAACAGATTCCTTATAAAAACAATATTTTTTGTTATTATTAAGGATGTTTAAATGTTTTTGTTTTAACATGTGAAGAGATAATTACTAGATTATTTCACAAATAAATCAAAAATTATTTTTTTTCTAATTTATAATCGCAGGGCTTCGCTTTAATTTCTGCCGCTGATATAGTTTTACGTGAAGCGAAAAATGTTAAAGAAGTTGATTTCCATACATTCCAAACGAATGCAAATCAGGTTTCTGATTAGATTAGTTATCAAAGGAAAAGAAACTAAGTAGAGCAATTTTCACAAACTAGGAAAATAAAAGCGAAGAAAACGTCTTCTCAATTTCCTTTGATAGTGCTCCTCCCACATATTTGAATTTCTCTTCCTATTAACTAGGTACGAAAAGCATGAAGTTCGTTAATTATGTTTTCGTAGTATGAACGTAAACGTGCGCTGAACCCGAATTACTCGAATGAGTTCGTTGTACTATGTAGAACTACTTGATTTATAAACTTAGAACGCCTCTAAATAATTGGGCTGTGCATGTACATATGTTAATACCTGCATATTGAAGTCACGTGATGGGAATTTCCCAGCTCAGAGGAATATATTCTCATACAAGATGAACAAGAAGAGGCGAGAACCTGTTTTATCAATAAAACCACGACGAGACAAGGAACGTCGCAAATTCATTTCGAGCTTGTTAATTATGTGCGTGGGATTCCTTATTTTCATCTTTTATTTCTAATAATCTAGTGACGCACATTTGAAATACCAACTGATTAAAAACGAACGGTAAATCCTTCAAATTAATAATTGAATTTAGATTCAAAGGAAATCGGTGATTTTTTTAATTTTTACATTTCATCATAATTTGTAATTGTGGTATAAAGTAACTGTTTTTTATTCACTTAACTTTTCCTATTTATTACCAATAGTAATTTGAAATAAAGTGCCGTGAAAGAATTATGTAAACTAAATATACCGAATTAGAGCCGAAATAGCTATCCAGAGGATGCTTGAGAGTCAACTGCAATCTTAACGACTTGCTACTAGCTTTAAACTAAATAATTTTAAATTGACCCATTAAATTTGGCTGCACTAAATAAATAATTTCTACAAGTACTAATATCCTTGCTGGGTACTGCACTAAATACGACACTTAATAACCTGGTGTCTATTCTGCATAATAAAAGGTGAATTCATTCAGTATACTTAACAGCCGTGCCGCTACTTATAACCAGGCCACGGATTTAAATATATTTTTGCCACGAGTGCCTCTTCTTTTGTACATTATAACATTTACTCATTTATGTGAGAGGAAAACCCACTGGCCGGTTAACACCTCTACGAAAATATATTTAAATCCGTGAGCTATTATAACACTATAATTGAAAATGTTCATCATGGATTAGAGATGGGCAAATCAAATCTATCAATGCAAAGTCGTCTACGATCTACTTTTAAATACGGAAAGAAACAGAAAGAAAAATTTACACGTAAATGCGATAGAAATAATTCAAAAATTGTAAAATTCCTAGGACACTCTGCTAACATGGGAAGATCATATAAATGAAACAGCTATGAAGGTATCAGAAAACCTATCTTTACTCACCTCTTTTTTGATATGAGTTTTAGGAAAAAAGCTTATTCTTTATAAAATATTTTGCTTGTATCGAAACCCCTTATAGTCAAAGAAAAATGCAGTAATCACTTAAGATAAAATCAAAAACTTGAAATTATATTTATTGATTTTAAGTCCGAATCTTACATCAGTATCGTATTACCTGTAATTGTCGACGTTAGACAAAAGGAAAATGTCATTTCGATAAAAAGTTTATTGCTTTTCTGTATGTAAACAAGGATTGCCACGAAATTAAATAACTGTATTGCATACTTATACGAGACTCATCCTCTACCATAACATTTTACCAGATAGTTTCGTTGCTCTAACGTCAACATTTTTATCAGGTAAAGCTTGAAATATCAGTAAATGTCATTGGTTAACCAGTAATACATATGTAATACGATATTGATGTAACATTCGGATTTCTAAAATCATCAACTCGACATAATTTCAAGTTTCTGATCTTATCTTAAGTGATTACTGGATTTTTCTTCGACTATAAGGGGTTTCGATACAAGCAAATTTTTCTCTCCTAAAACTCATATTAAAAGAGTTTTCCCTATAGGAAATCACATCATTTTACACACTGTATATACAAATGTATTATGTGTACTAAAAAAAAACTTAAACTTATATTTACAAAACACTGATTTTCATCAATACAGGGTGTCTCAAAACCTCTGCCTTTAAATGAAACTGTAAGTTCTTCGTTACATAAGAGATTAAGTCTCCAAATCTGAATTTTTTTGCCCAAAAATGAAAAACTGACCTATCATTAGTGAGCGCAGTCCCTTTGTTTTCAAACCTCTGCTTAATTTACGACTTGTTTCTGTAATTTATTCAGATAAAAGCAATAAACCGCAATAAAACTTTTTATTGACGTTTAGAAGAACTCGGTCAAGGTCTTATTGTATACGAATATGAATCCGACTTGCGGAGATCGGCATGTTTATTAGTATGTTCAACTTGCCATAAGTAAGAACGTTTGTTTACGCACCTCTCTGTATTAGACAATAACAATTATGTTAAAAACGAGTACCTAATCTTCATTGAATTTTCGCTAAAATAATTAAACAACTTCGTACGCTAGTTTTGTAACTGCGTTGAAAATACGTGTATTATTTCTTGATTATCGCACTAATAGCTGCAGAATAAGAATTGCAAGAACAGAAACGCTACTATTATGCGTTTCTTCAAAAAAGTCTGTCTAACATTTATGCATAACTATCCCTATCTTTAACTATAAACACTTTAATATTTCTGTGTACACTTTTCTTTTCCTTAACTACATACATTTTACTATGTAATATAAATTTTACGATATACAGATCAATGTTAGAAAAAAACTATATATATATTTTTTGGATTGATTGATCTATGTAAACTATAATGTGATAACAGCAATAATGGTATATTATTATACAAGTTTCACAAGAAGGCGTATTGTAGCACGAATGGGGTTGGTGTACGACGAGCGTAGCGAGTATTAAATTGCCTCTTGCGAACGTGTATAATATATTATTTTTTCTGCTTTGCGTCATTTAACGAAGAAAAATATGAAAAATATTTTTAAAAATTGGATCTGTTTAGTAAATACCTAATCTGTAAACTACATATCTCCATTTTAACGAATTTTACAGGAGAGCCAAAAAATATTTTCTATTATTATTACTTTTTATTTTCTAGCGAAAATTCTCAGTAAGCATTTATACATTTTTCTATAATTTAATAATCAGAATATGAATATCCTACTATTCACACGGGGATAAGATGGAATTTCAGAGTTTTCCAGTCAAATATGATGTTTACGGAGTTACGCTATTTATCGACTGAGAAGTATTTTCCAATTATTCTAATAAAAATGTGAACTTATGAACTATTATCATGAAAATTTAAGCTATTCTGCATAAGTTGGTGCTAATAATAATTCTTTAAAACGTTTACTGACAAACCCTAAAGAAAAAACTGAACCAAATCAGAAATCAGGAATCTATGAAATATCTTGTCAAGGCGTACTAAAAAATATCTTGGGCAAATACGAAGAAATATTTTGTCACTTAGCTCATTTAAAGTACAATAGAATTGAAAAATCCAGTGTTGCCCAACATATTTTTGACATCAGTCATAAAATAGATTTAAACAATTTTAAGTTAGTAAAAGCAACGTTAACCAAAAGGAAATTAGACGGGTTTGAAACCATTTTCATATACAAAAATAAGAGAGATTTAATGAACACCGATCATGGGCCTTTGGCAGGTTCCGTGTTGCTTGACTTGGTTGACGCAATCCGGTGAGGCGCTCGCCTTAGACAGCACGCTTGGAGCGGAACGAATTAGTATATAAGGCAGCGATAGGTATGACACAGTCACTTCTCTTGTGATCAAGAAGTAGGCATCTACTGAAGATGGCAGCATAGCTGCCGAAATACGTAATTAGTTTTTAAACAAACTTTTTGTGGTTAGGAGGTTAAATCCATTTTCTTTGAACTGTTACTGAAAGCTAATTAATCAACGATGACAAAGTGTGAGTACAGTCAGAAAATAAAATGCATTGAATCAACCAAACTATGACTGTTGACTGTTTTTAATCAAAAATATTTGTTAAATTTTTTGGTTGATCCATTGAATTTTTTTCTGAGTGTTCGACTAAAAGTATATATCGACTATGTAATCGAAGTCGCGAATCCCTATCATGAATCTATTTCTTTTGGTTAGGTAACACTTTTTCATAAGAAAATCTCAAAGGTTGGTCTCTTCAACGTACAATCTTTTTAACCGTTCATCTTTGATAGAAAATAAATGTAATTATACTTTGACTACTTTTCTATCTTCTATTTAAATTTAAATTTGATCATTGTTTTATTCTTTTCTGCATGTTCCTATATGATAAAACTTACTTCTTTGAAATTAAGTGAAAGATATAAATCGAGATTTGTTGTTTATAAGAAGAATTAACTGGTGTGCTGCCTCTTAATTTTCTCAGGAAACAGTTTCTTTATCTTCATGAAATATTTTAATTACGACACTTACAAAATTTACCATTTTTACCAAATTTTAGGAACAAATCTTTTAATACATTTACACCAAGAATAAAAGTTTTATGGATTCATTTTTTTTATATATAAAATAAAAGTCACACAATAAAACAGGACATGATTTAGATAATGTAATAATAAAATCAGGAGATTCCAATTACGCGAGTTATTTTCCGTAGTTTATTTTGTAAATTCACTCAATGCCATGTATTATGCAAATAGAACGTTTATTACGTTAGCACAGAAATGTACGGCGTTTAGAATTTTAAGTCGTAACCATTCTGTCAGTTCTAATTTCATAAGTTTTGAACATTTTTACGTGGCCCTTTCAGTGCTGGTTCTTTGGAAATCAAGCAAATTACCACTTAAAGTGAGCATTAAAAAAAGTAAAACACAAATAAAGTCGGTTTTAAAATGCAACGAACAATTTAGCACATAGCGAAAAATCATTTTCGTACTTTATTGTTCACGAGTTTCAGATGCAATTTTTGCCAGAACTACTTTCATCGTGCATGTGCATGTGAACAAATGGAAATTGCTCTCCTAGAAATTTATTCCAGTGCTTTTGTCGAGGCAGAAAATGCTGGGAACAATTTTTTTTGGTCAATTAGTTTAAAATTCCTGGAATGGATTATTTACTTGTTTATATTACGTTCCATTTTCAAAGCGGTGATGTAAATGATTTAGGATTAATTGACAAATGAGAATTAAGTAGAACATTTTCATATACATGTACCAACAACAAAACCAACAAAATATTTAAAAATATATTTGAAAGTTGAAATGAAGACATTTTCATTTCATTACACGAAGGGAGTATGAATTATTCTCCATTATTTGCAACTAAGCAAATGTTAGCTTTAAATAATTAATCTTCTCTTCTCTCATAAAACTTCATTTTCCATTTTACGTAAGGCCTGTATTTTCGAAATATTTTACAAAACACAGTGATTTATTGTGTTTCAATCTAGACTATTGGTTTATTTTCTTTTTATGTTGATATTCAAAGCATATTTATAGTAAACTATTGGGAACTATACTGCTTGTTCGTTCTCAAAGTCGAACAAAATCTTTACTGTCAGCTTCGAATATACCGGGTGTTTATGAAATAAGTGCAGAAATTTAAACCTCTAATACATCACCATAAATGAGAGCGATTGAACTTACATCCGTCCTTAAAAAAGTGTTATACATTACAATATCGTAGTTGGAAATCGTACATCTATGTCTTTGAGGTAGATCAAGAAGAGAAAATTTTATTGGAACAAAGAGCAGAAATGAAATCGAGTGGTGACCTTCACCGAAATCAAGAGGCTAATGAAAGCGTTGTTTTTAACGTCGAAATAAGTCGTATTACAGCTGAGCGAAAGAATTTGGCGTCATTTTTTATGATTATGACTCAAAATTTATTGCTCCGTATTCTATGGGATCAACTGTTTAGTTTGTGAAAAGTGATTGAACGAGTTAAAGGTAAACATGATTACTATCTACATAATATTATTACTTATTAAAATGCCGCAATTCCCGAACGGCGAGAGAACAGCATTTCCGAGGAGTGTATTCATAATGCCGTCGACAGTATTTGCGTTAATCCTGACAAGCTCATGAACACAAGAATCACTTGTTCGCTGAGCTCGTTTGTGTATCGGTAATGATGGACGCCACGTCAAACATTTGTACAAACACTTCTAAATATCTAATACTGAACGTATGTTTGAATGTGATTCTCCACACAGATGATATTCCGTGAGTGTGTCTTGCGTATTAATCATTCCCGCGATGTTTACTGTCTACGATCAGAGAAGCAAGTACCGTAAGTTTTTTTTTGTTATTTCATTAGCGCCGAATAAGGGTCGGATAAAGGAATTTTCTTTTTGTTTGTGTTATCAGCGTACTGTGGTTAAAAATTTTACACTTATTTTGCAAACACCCTGTACACGTTAATTAGTTATGTTTGACTTTAAGAGTGGACACTCAATATAAAGCCAGCTTCATGTTTTTACTCACTTATAAATACATATATCGATAAATTTATTTTAATTAAAATTTAAATAATAAGTGTCGGAATTTGTTAATATTTTCCAGTACAAAAAATAGCCTTTACTACCCATCCTCGTATCTGTTTTCATTTTAAATATTGGTTAACGCTTTCTGAAATCATGTCAGATTTATTTTGAATAGTATATGATTTTACAGTATGTTTTGTCAACAATACGAATGTTTTGAACAAATTTTAACTAAACTCTTTTTATAATTCAACATTCTGATTTTCACAAATATGAACCTTGGCTTTTGGATCGAATTGAATTGGTTGCATTCTGAATTCTGGAACAAGTTATTAACTTTCCAATTGTTCCAGATTATGGGGGAAACAGGTTGATTTATTAATTAATAGCGTTGAAATATCTTCATTTGCCCTTTCTTGTTTTGAGAACTTTTGGGTAAATTTTATAAATTCGATAGTTATTTAAATTATAAATGCATTTATGTGTGTATTCTTAAAAGTGTTTGAGGCGCCTGTCTTGCAATAGGGCCCATTTTAAGGAAAGCATTATTGAAGAAAACCTCAAGGACATACTATGAATTCGGGCATTCTTCTCGGAGAATCCCGTTAACTCTTCTTAAAAGAGGAAATATATATTTTTTAATTTTATTAAAGTAAATGTCCATGCAGACTAAATGTAAACATTTATTCCAAAAATCACATTGTCTATTATTAGTACAAATAAAAATAGACAAAAACAGTTCTTTGTTCAGCAGGTAAATTAATTTTATATGCAAATTAGTCAAAAATTCCTGACTTCGCTGGCGATGCAATGATTCAACCAGTCCTGTACGAGATGTAAGACTGGACGGAATAAAATTGGTGTTCTTAAGGCCGAAAAATTGTTTAAAAAATAGTTTAAACTGGAATTAGCATCTGCGTAAACGTATTCCGGCCTTTCCCATTGCAAACATTCGTAAACAACAGCTTATTGAGACAAACCCAGGTACGCTAAATTGTCGCAGAAACCTCGGATTCGTTTCTAAAATTTCATTTCTTTGTCACACATGGGAGTTACCCGAGTTGAACTTGATCTGTAAGAAAGAGCTAACACTCAAGAAAACTCCTGTATTCCATTCACGCCTGTCTTAGTTAAGCGGGCGAGTAAGTGATAGTGCGAAACACTGATTGCAACAGCAGTGAATCTAATAGAAATTATTTAAACAATTTAACGTAAGTAATCCAATTATTATATTTATTTTAATTTCATTTAAAAAGTTACTAATATCCAGAATACACTTCATCACAAATTTATTCTACATTTCCTAAGGTTACAGATATATAGTTATACTTCACTTACCTTTTATTAAACCTAATAACGTCTTTTTTTATTAAACCTAATTACAGCTTATTGACATTAACATATAAAATTAAACGAATTTTTTCTTAAATTATAAACGAGAGCGAAACAAAATATGAGCTAGCTGGCCTTGAACTACTGCCAACAATGATACACTTTCAGTTTCATTTACATTTCCGACAATTTTTTTATTCATTACTTACCTGTGCGTGTACATACGCACTATTAAGATAACAATGCCTAATTAATTCATTCCGGAAGTGTGTACGAGAGTTTTAATTCGTCACTATTTGCTTATAAAGCCAATTAAAATTAATTAAGAAGAATGTGGGCAAGCA
Organism: Prosopocoilus inquinatus; assembly: GCA_036172665.1. Taxonomy (NCBI): domain Eukaryota; kingdom Metazoa; phylum Arthropoda; class Insecta; order Coleoptera; family Lucanidae; genus Prosopocoilus; species Prosopocoilus inquinatus. The sequence goes on from CM069870.1 coordinate 54,665,603, forward strand.
GAGAAACCAACATTTTTTCCGTGATAAAATTATCCTGCGGCTAAGCTAAATAAATATATGCACCTACGCCTTAATAATTTTGCAAGAATGCCAATGGTATTTCTTGTGCAAACTAAGTTTCCGTGTCCCAAATTATTACGCACATTCAATCAAGGTCGTACTTTACAGTATAAGATAGTATCAACCCTTGCGCAAGCTAAATTTCCAAAAAGAGAAGACAATAAAAAAACCAGGTATTACCATTCACCATCAGGCAAGGTCAAGGAAATTTAAATACCGATTAATTATGTGCATTTTCAGCTTTGCTTAACAAGTTAAGTTTTCTAATACATCTTTAATTATTCATGTGATTTCGAGTTAATAAATCATAAATTAAATAATAATTTATTCATAGCACATTTGAACATGTATTTCATATTTTTGCAACACTATAGATTTAATAATAAATTTACCATACCATTCTGATAAATCTAACTAATCTTTTTTACCAAATTTATTTGAAAAAAACAAAATTTTGATTATATTTATTTGTATACAGGGTCATTCACGTGAACCATTTAAGACACTCTAAGACTGGAAATTTATAGATCAGATTCTGTTTCTTATAATTTTATTTGTTCTGCAGAACATTATTTCTAAATAAAATATTTAAGTCAGCGATCGTGATTTAAAAATCGTTTATAAAATAAATTCATTAAAAATAAAAAACTTCTAGAAGTTGGTTTGTTTTTAATTTCTTATTTATTTTAGTCCTACAAAAATTTTAGTCTTATAAAATTTAAAATTAAAAAAAAACAACTTAGGTGTCAGTATGGAAGTAATTATGTTTCTGCCTTTCCGGTTGCAAACAACCACTTTATTTTCCAATTCCAGCGTTTCAAAAATAGTAAATGATTTTTAACTACCACTGCTTACTAGCTGAGTTGCTAAGTGAAGGTTTAAATTACATTTAAAAATAACTATTATTATTCGCATTTAAAACTAACTATAATTTTATTTTTTTGGTTGTTCAAACAGTGATTAAGATGTAAAACGTAGTTTAACTGTAAGAGAAATCTAGTTTGATACTTAACCAGTAGTTACTAAATTGCTGGTTTAATCGAACACTGAGTAACTCAGCCTTAGACATCATAATTTAATTGCAATTTTTTATATAATAAGTAGATATTCGCCCTTATGCTGTATCCAGTTACGGTAAACATAACATGACGTTATCGACGAGTTTACATTCAAATTCCTACTTCAAAAAAATATAACAGCGCGTTGTTGTTGTTTAACGTAAATTGGTACAGCATACGGGCGATTGTTAGTTAATATCAACATTAGTGAATCGATTCCAAATTTCACATTCACAAATTTTTTCGTTTAAGCCTTTATCGGTTCACCATTTTGACATAATGATAGAATCTTTTGTGTCAAGGTAAAGCAACTAGTTTTTTTTTTTAATGTGAAAGAAAAATTCAAATATATTCAATATTCAGTGAAATGAAATGAAATGAAATTAAATGCCATAATTCTTCATGCTTTCTAATTCACAACTTCCACTATTACTATGATTCTCCACTTATTTGTCGTCTATCTGCCATTTGCTTTTACCATTTCTCTATATTCATTATTGTCAGTCTGCTTCATCTCTCCATTTAATCTTTCATATTCCCCCTGACCTCTTCTGCACTACTTCCCTTTCTAATCGGCTTATTATTTTCACTTCTCATTCTGTGTCTGTGAGTATTATCTTATTTTCTGTGCTTTAATTGCTAGGAATTCTGATTTCACGGTTTTTTTTTTATTTCCCGGAAATCGAGAATATAAGAATTTTTTTTGAAAAATTTTATTTCAAATTGTTTTTGGTTGTAGTGAATCCCAAATAGGACTAAAACAGCTGTACAGAAGCTGCTCGAAGGTTTCACTGCAATCAATATATACAATATTATATTATACCTCCTGTTTATCATCAGGTCCGTATTCATTCTTTTAGAAAATAGGTGTAGTTGAGAGCTCAATCGTATAAATGAATGATGTTTTTTTTGCATAAAGGGCATGCATAAGTCAAAAATTCTATACACCAAAATGTGTTTATAACCGTTGCATCACGTCCTTTATGTAGAAATTTTTAGTGAATATTTATAAACTTGTTAACAGAACTAACGCACTTTCTGCATAAAATATATGGTATTAAAATACGATTTTCTTTAAAAACGCAATTTCTGTAAAAACTGACTTAAGCCTTTCCTGCATATACTTACTTTAATTTAATTAGTTAGTTATTCTACAGTTAAATGTTAGTAAGTAACCAGCTGCTTTCCTAGATAGTATTACAGTTACGAAGTTAACTTTTCAAAATAATAACAATACCTAATTGAAGTCAACTCTTGTCCGATGAAAATTGTAAGTGAATGCTTTCTAAACTCTAACCGGACAATGTGAAAATTGGAAAAGTCACACAACGAAAAAAGTAAACATGTTGTCAAGAGAAACAAGTCGTCAAGAGAAACAGAAAGTTAACGTGATTTTAAACTAAAATACGAATTGTCCGGAGAAACGTAAAAATAAAAAGAACTAAATTAGAATTATTATTATTATCAGGGTTGGGTAATTGTATTCTGCTACATTTGCTACGTAGTTTACAACATGTCGCAAACGTATTTGTTACATCTTCGTATTTGCTACATTTGTTACGTTGAAATAAACATAAAGAACATGTTATTAAAATAAAATTCATTCCTATGTAATATTTACATGCAACAATACAACACAAATAAGACGGTACAATAAAAATAGAAAAAAAAGAAAAACCCGTTAGGTTTCTTAACTGTTTTTAATGTTTTTGGGGTTGCTGAATACGAATCTGCAAGGAGATTTTTAGGATCAGTTTTGGTTTTCATTATAGATGATAGTGAAGAAGTCGATGCTTTTTCGACTTCTTTATTGGTGTCTAGAACGAAAATTTAAGCTGATCCTAAAAGCTGTTTGCAGATTCGTACTCACCGACTCCAAAGTTATTAAAAACAGTTGAGAAATCCGATGAAATTTTTATTTTTTTTCGTCTTCAGTTTCTTCGACTTCTTTATTGGTGTAAAGAACGAGAACCTGAGGTAAGCTGAAGAAACTGTTTGAAGATTCATATTCAGCAACCTCAAAAACAGTTGAGAAACCTTGGATTGTTTTGACTATGGACACAGAGTCAGAAGGCCAGAATTTTAACTTAATATTCATTTGAAAAATTAGAATCTTTCATTTTTAACGAATAATAAATGTGAATTAATTTTTCTGATTTCTCAGCTGTTAACCGATTTCTTAAGGGGGAGTGTACACACGACCAATTGGAAAACACTTGTTCTAGTTGTGCTGAAGAGGCCGGTATCGTTATTAACTTTTTCGCTAATTGGGAAAAAGAAAAATATTTTTTCTCCACAAACCCCCAATATGTTTTTGAATTCACAACATTTTTAGCGACTAATTGTTTAAATATGTCATTGTTAGTTTTATAAGCTTAAAATCTATCAAGGCCCTCAGCGTTAAGTTGATCCAATATAAAATCTTCAACTAACATATGTTGATTTTTTGATAATAGTTTGTAAACTGGATGTAAATAATTTGATATGTTGATTTTCTAATAAGTGTTGACCTTTGTAAACTGGATGTAAATAATTTGCAGCTAATCCATATACGTTTATAGCTTTTCTAGACCTTACAAAAGTCGACAGGTTACGGTTGTCTGATGTTAATATCTGATTTGTTTCTTACTTCAACCATTCCTCTGCAGTGTCTGCGATAGAACACTTATTTTCTTCACATTTATTAATTAACTGGCAAATTGGATCGATTATCTGAATATAGTTCTCAACAGTTGTAATAAAAGTCTCATTAAAAAGATTTTGTACAATTTTTTTGTTTTACTTTGTGTTGGCCATCTGCCACGATTCGTTTCATAATCTGAAGACTTTTTATCAAGCAGTTGGAGGCATCTCTGTAACTCCACCATCCAGTCTCTGCTGGTAAAATTATTTTAGTTCCTCTGTAATCCACCAATTTTTTTCCAAGTTGCATTGTTTGAATTATTTTAGTATAGCTTTGTTTAATATATCTTTGTCTGTTATATCTTTAATAAGTAAATTACCTAAGTGGCTGTTGTAAGTACAGTGCCAAAGATCAACCAATCGTCCCATTTTGATCATATATACAGCATTGTCGCTCACGATTGCGTATACATTAGTTTTATATTTTGGTTTTACTAGTTTAAGAGATTCTTCGCAAACATTTGCCAATGCTTCGCCTGTTTTTCTGTCATCCGTGAAGTCAAATGACTTTAAAAAGGCACTAGGGCTTTCAGATGTATGTAGCATTGTCACCACATTTTTTGTATTATTACTAGAATTTTTCCAACCATCTACCAAAAGAGTCGCTTCACTTGGAAGATTCTCAGATTCCTCCTCATGTATGTCTTGATATACCTTTTCAAGAATTGTAGTGGATAATGTTTTACGTGGCGGGGCATTATAAGCTGGACGCAAAGTTGTTAGAAAACGTCTAAAGTGATCTGAATCTACAACAGGAAATGGAAAAAAAAATGTTTGGCTAGAGACACATCGATCGAATTTTTTTCTTTGGCGTTCATAAAATTTAATAATAATTTCAGATGTAGATGTTTTTTTTTTTTTGCTTTTTTCCAGCGATTTAGGTGTTGACTGAATTGTTTGGAGTCTAGAGTTTGGATGTGGAGTGTAATCTGCTAAAATTTCTACATCAGAGTCAGCTTGGGCATTTACTGTATTAATTTCTATGACGTCTTCATTATTCTTATAAAAAATATTTGATAAACTTTCCTGATCTAAAACCCTAGATCCGCTTGGAATATCTGATTCTGGTTTGTTTATTAAAATCACGAGTAGCAATTCGCCTGACTCATCTTGTTTCGCCTGACTCATATTGATCTTTTGAAAACGCTGAATAAGGGGTTTCTTCAACTACATTGTCAATACTGTTCTCTCTTGGACTTAAGTGACGTTTACAGCGACGTCTAAAAAACGATATCAAAAGTTATTGAAAAGATTTATTGTTCTACAATGTCCATTCACCTTTTATTACGAATCACTCTTTGTAATATCAACAAATATCGGTGAAATTAAAGTACTCGCCAAGATAATATGAATGGAAAACGATTAAATTTATTGTTGTTTCTCTATTATTTCATTTTTAATTTTCGCAAGTAATTAAATAATTTCGTAATAAAGGGAACTTTTCTATTTTTGATATAAGAGTAATTTTGTATTTGACTTTAACCTAATATTCTAAACAATATTTATGACATTTTCCTGTATTTTCTAAAATAAGGGCACTTTACTCTCTTAAGCTGTCTTCATTTTTCGGTGTTCACCGTAAAGACAAGTATTATCTGGCATTTCCCAATTTAACTCGAAGGAATGCAGAAGTGTTTTGCATCAATAAAATTTAATAAAAAAAACTGTAATTACTCACCAGTGGGCTCCAAGTCGGCTGACTATTTTTTATAACCACATTGGAAAACACACACTTTGCGCCCATTGCATAAACGGTACATTGAAATTGAAGTTTTTTATACATGGAATGGCTTTCTCGTCAGGAATTGTTTTCTATATCCATCTTGGCGACAAAGTTAGGTATATGAATTATAACCTGTAATTTACAGGCCACAGATAATAATCAAACGCCACCTTCAACAACTACAGCGCTTTGAAACTGACACTTCTTGCTCTTGGCAGCAACCATTTTTAGAAATTTAACAATCAAATCAATTTGCGACACCGATTGTTACGTTTGCTACATTTGCTACGGTGCAAAAAAAAGTTTAGTCATTTACCCAACCCTGATTATTACTCCTGTTATTTATTTTATATAATAGATATAAACTGACAGATCTATATCCCATTTTAAAATCATTTTACATTTTTGTTTCTCTTCACGGCTTGTTTTTCTTGACAAGTTCTTTATTCACTTTTTTCACTCCTGACGAAGCTATCAATCAATAATGAAATAGTGATATTTGCAATTTTCACGTTGTCCGGTTAGAGTTTGAAAAGCATTCACTTAATAACAATACCATTTCAATGGTTATTATCCTCAACTTGTTTTTATAGTACACGATGAAAACAGATAAATAGAAATTTAAACTGGGCCACCAAACGAAACACTTCAATCAGTTATTATTACGATTCGAATTTTAATCTGACTGCGGACAGAACACATTCAATTACCATTGATATACATTCGGCCTTAAAACAGCAAAGAACTAAATTGAGTCCGTACATCGGAAATATATACAATTTTAATTGACAACCTCATAAAAAGATAAACCGACTCGTAGAGAAAGACCTAAGAGAAAAAAGGTTCTAACTCGTACGTAACTTTAAAGAATAAGTTGTTACATAAACCCTCATCGCGAAAGAGGTTGCAAAATCCACCTGCGTTTTTCATATCATATTACATTATAGCGATATGAGAAGGCGGTTCTTTCATAACGTAAATGTCAATTTAAGAAATATAAAACGTACGAGGCACTTCGAAACGAATTAATGAAAGAAGGGATGCTCTGGAATATATCGTAACTTGGTCATAATTGACAATAAACTTCTCATAATAGAACGGCAAGAATTTATTTGGTTTGATGTTAAAGAACAAAATTGACAGAGCTGATAATGACAACTTAATATACCATTCATTTGGGAAATATGTTAGCAAAAAATGTATTACTTCAATTCATGTGTAAGAACTGAATCGATCAAGCAAACATCAGGGTTTATAGTTTTACTGAGCGCTAAAAGTAATATCTAAAGCTAAACAAATACGTGTAGATTTTTTTTTCATATATGTATTTCTTGTTTGTGTACTTACATACATGTTTTCAAGCAAACGAGAAATCGTTTACTTGTCAGTCTATTTGCTATGTATACTGGTCGGTAGGGATTAGGTTGCAATTTAAGATTTATACGAGATACAATACTTTATATTCTCAGTGCGAAACAATTTATAAACTTAGCTTAAAAGGCAACTTAAAAATTAAAATTTCACACGTGGATAATTCAGTTGGATAACTTTGTACTGGTTTATTTATTTAAAGATTTTTCATCTTTTTGCTATAAACTTATAAACAAAGACAAAATACTTAAACGCAACTGCTTTCAGATTTCAGGAAATTAGCTCGGAATGAAACGAATCGGGTGAAACGGAAATAAAGCAAAGAAACTCTGTCCGCTCCGACCCATCGGTTACGGCGCGCTTGACGTGAACATTTTGATCGTCGTTATTGCCGCAAATCGCTGAGAAAAAGAAAATATCAAATACAATTCGCGATGTTTTCAGCTTGATGAGGCGGGACAAATTACGAACAAGAACTAGCACACGCTTCGTCGAAACTTGATAGTTGCAACTTGAAAATATTTGATCGATTCGAAAAGCTTATAAGACGTGAACGAATTGAAACGGCTTTGTCAGTAGAAACAAAATAGGAAAAATTATTGCATTTAAATCGCTTTTAATCAGCGATAATTAAATAAGAATCGACTCCTCATTGCTTTAGCTCAATCATAATAATTTAAAAGTATCGTTTAAGTCGTGACTCAAATTTGCATTTTAATAATTCATTCTAATGCCCCGAAACACACGTCATTGTTAAATTTAGCCTTTGTTAGTTTTATAATAATAAATTACTGTCACCTAATCGTAACTTAACACAAAAGTAGACATACAACAAAGCCAACGCCAATTAGTATTTTTCTGATCGTAATGTTGATTGTATCGGCCTATTTTTTATTGTAATTTAGAACAAGGTTGGCGATTTATACCAATCGCTCGTTTGCAATTTACCACAAATGTTACGGTCAGTGAATGAAACTACTCATTTATGGTACTTACATTTTTGTTTAATTGATAATCTTTTATTGGTATTTCCTATCAAATTATGAATTACCTGTAAGTATGATGTATATAATTTTTCCTCATTTATCACCTACTATTATAAAAATATACATAACACCTGACTCTAATCATGTACCTATTGACGTAAAAATGATAAACGTGTGTTATGTCATTACGTGATCACTCGTACATAACTCTTGGCAAAGAAAACTCTTGCCTTTTCATTTCTCCATCAATTTCCTTCTCAGAGAGGATCATTATTCCTTACAATTTAGAAACTCATTTATAGGTAGTTGCTTTAATTCCCATTTAAAAGAAGATAAAGTAAGGTAAGGTAAAGTTTCTTTATTATTATTTTACTAAGAAGTGTATTGAAAATTTTAATTCCTAACGAAAATGAGAGATTTTTAAGTAGTAAATAATTTATAGTACAGTATAGTACAGTAACTTTTATTCTTGTATTAAAACCTGTCCAAAATCTAGACTTGATTGTATATACAGTGTCTTTCAAAAAATGTGCTACAAATAGGTTTTTCTTTTAATTATCGATTTTTATCAAAATGTATTGATGCAGAACGCTTCTATTCTACATCTCTTAAAATCAAATTGGCAAATGTCAGATGAAATTTGTCTTGAACAGTATACAGCCGAGAAATGAAGACTGCTTAAGAATAAAGTATCCTTATTTTATATGATATATAAAAATAAGTTGTTCAGAATGAAAAGTTATAGCTAGATTGTAACCTCCTATCTCAAAAATGAAAAAATTACAATTTATTGTGAACCACGATTTATACACAATAGATTAGGAAATACAGGTGGGATTAAAGTGTCCACTAAAGTAATATGAATAGCAAAACACGAAATTCGTTCTTATTTTTCAATTATTTTATATTTGTCTGAGTAACTATGTCAATGCATTCCGAAACTTTATGCTCTTTTTTAGCATAATGGCAATTTATTGAAATAATCACTCAGAACCAAATGAAGTAATTGAGGAATAAGAACGAATTTCCTGTTTTCAAATTCATACTATTTTGGCGAACACTTTAATCCTACCAGTATTTCTTAAAGTCGTGTCTATAAAGAGTGGTTCACAATAAATTGTATTTCTTTTGTTTTTGAGATAGGAAGCTATGGTTTCCGTTCCATAAATATCAAAAAGATATGCTTGAAAATGTTCAAAAGAAATTCTTAAAATATTTATATTACAGACAAGTTGGCTCATATCCCGTCAGAGATGATATTTCGTTATCCACTCTATTGAATATGTTTGACTATAACAGTCTAGAAGTCCGCAGAGTTGCTTATGCAGTTGTCTACCTTTTCAAATTAGTTACTGGGAACGCGGATAATAATTCTTTGTTGTCGCAGATTAATTTCAGAGTCCCCTCGAATACTAAAAATAAGGCTACATTTGTTTGTCCCAGTGCACACTCGAATTTTGTAAAAAGATCACCTGTATATATAATGACCGACTATTTTAACAAAATAGCGGACTCAACAGATTTTAACAGATTATAATAATAATAATAATTTCACAACTAGCTATAACTTTTAATTCTGAACGACTTATTGTTATGATATTTTCCTGTATCTTGTGAAATAAGAGCACTTCACTCTTAAGCGATGTTCATTTCATAGTGTCTACGCTGTATATCATTCAAGATAAATTCCAGCTGATATTTGCCAATTTGATTTTAGATGATGCAGAAGTGTCCTAACTTAATAAATTTAAATAAAAATTGATAACTAAAAAGAACCATTTGTAGCACACTTTTTGAAAGACTGATATTTACATTTGAAATGTCAATATTTTTAATATTTTTGTAGAAGAAGACTTAGAGTGGGCCCTAAAACCGAATCCCTGAGGTACTTTTCAATGACATCCATTGTTTAAACTTGTTTAAATATTCCAAACCATAAAGAATTTTGATGTTTTGATAGAAACCCATTGTTCAAAATCTCCCGTAGAAAATCAGTAATAAATGAAATTGACGTCCTGTACTTTTCAATGTTTATTGTTTAAATATCTGATCTCTTCAGTTACATCTCTCACATTTAGTACTACGACGTACTGGCTATAACTGCTGAAGGAAGATGAAGCCCAATTACTACTCTCATTTATCTTAACAAAATATTATCGAGATCCTGGCAGGGTACTTGCCTGCCCCCGTTGGATCAGTAATGTTATTAAAGAGTCATTAAATAGCTCTTCTGATGGATTTATCCATTTGGAACCCATGTTGACTTCAAAGTAAAATAAGTATTTTAAACCCCTATTTTCAACTTTGAACAATTGAAGTTATTATTATTATCTATATTAGTAAACAAAATGTTCAACAAAAAAAGGGAAATTTCTAAAATTATAATTTTTCATTGGAACTACCACCTTGCATTCATAAATTTCCAATTATTCCAGGGATGTAATGGACTCTCGTTTCACACGAGTCAAGACTAGCGAAGATGAAGAAGAATTTACACCAAAAGAGCAATGGCGAATTTGGAAAAACATACTTATGCTGGGAGCAGCCTTCATGATTCATTTTACGGCCTTCTGGGGAGCCTCTAATCTTCAGAGCTCAGTGAACGCAGATGCATCGCTAGGAACCTTCACCTTGGCTGCAATATACGGCTCTCTAATATTATCCAACATCTTTTTACCAGTGATTGTGATAAAGTAAGTATACAAACATCAATTAAACTTGGAACAAGTTTCTTTTCAACGATTTTCTTTCATAAACCTATTATTTCAATAATTTATTTAACTCACAGCTTTAAAATAGAAGGCAGTTTTTATTGCACGTCAAATAAACTTTGATTTTAACACGTCAAATAAATGTTGATTTATTAAACATCATTTTATTGCAGTAATTTCAAATCCGACGGCAATAACAATTTCATTGTTTCAATTTTCCTTTTGTTTACTTATACAGCGTTATTTTCGGAATTTGAAAAATTTTAATTCAGCTGCGAATTAGATTTAATTGGAATCGATAAAATCGGTGAAATGAAAAAGCGAATACCATTGTTTGCCCAACGTACATACATACATACGATAAATATACACAGTATAAATGCAAATTAAGACTGGCTTTTCCATTCGGTTATTATTATGCTCGTTGAAATACTGCTAATAACATTTGATATCTTATGAACAATCAATTAATATGAGTATTAATATGCGAAGTGTGCAGATTTTGCAACTGATCCGGCAGCAGGTGGTTAACATAATTTTTTTTTTTGCGGTTTACTAGAATGGCATAATAATTTATCTGCGTTGTTGTATAAAGAGCAGATATCTTGAGTTCATTGATTTATTTTAAACTTGGGAAATATTTTGGAATTTCTTCATTTATAAGATTTTTACAAACAATAGTAGCTTGTAGTATGTAAGCGGCGAATGCTAATCGCTTTCGCTAATGTACATGATTCAAGGTTTTCTGAATGAGAGTCTGGCTTGTTTATTAATTTTCGTGAAACACGATTTGAAACGTTGCATAATAAATGCTAATTAAATTAAACTAACTTAAAGCGAAATTCAGAAAGAAACTTTTGTTTTTAAGTTAGGATTTTTAAAGTAAATTGTATTAAAAGTGTTATAAAATTATGATTTCAGGTATTAAAAATCGTTACATTCTTTCGTAATCTAAAAAAGTTTTCTTTATTCTAAACTATTTTGCAATTAAATATAAAATATGTATACGTAGATGCAATTGATAATCTTAAAAAATTCCTCGTAGAAAATCACTGCTGCCTTACCAGCCATTATACAGCTTTCCAGATATATGAAATAAAGTTAAAAAATTGCTTTTTTGGTTAATATTGTATTGTATTGTATCGATAAATATACGTCCCTATAGGTGAATAAGTGCCTTTTTAATATTTTGTCAATTTTATTTATTTGCCTCTACTGTTTTAATTTTTGTATGTACTGTAGCTGTTCCTTTTCAACTCAAAAATTCATTTTATGTTTTCTTAATAATTTCCGAATATACAGGTAAGTTTGAACCCAGTGATATAATTAATATTCTACAAAAATTGGATTAATTTTCTAACCACAATATGCATCTTTGATACTACTCGTATATGCATACATATTTCGGCAGATGTGCATTAGATGACTTCTTTGCTTCTTAATCCTTTGTCTAAACTCATTAGGGAAGTGAAGGATACCATTAAAAACTGTCCTCTTTGCCTACTAAATAAATGGAACACATACAAGTTATAATTTCTAAGCCGATCCTCCCTAAATTAAACCTACCCTACCTAAAATACATAAACTCGGCAAATCGGTAAGGCCCGGTTTCTCAGTCACAGTTTAACTTTAGTCTTCAGTTTTTCTACATAAGAACAAATGGAAGTTAGCTGAAGATTATCGTTAAACTGTGACTGAGCAACCGGCCCTAAGACCAATAGTATCCGGGATTAACTCTCCCACCTATATCCTACCAAAAATGGCTAAACACCAATTTAACAAACTTTTTAATTCTGAAGACGTGTTTTCAGATATCAATATCCTTTGATGCCCAATCCTTATTTTTCAGTATCCCTTTTCTCACACACACATTAAATCAAGTTCTCCTAACCTCCAACAACATAGAACAACGTAAGATAGATAAACTCCTGAAATTCACAAACTTATACTTGTCGCAAAACTGTGTTTAAACGGGGAATTTTTTAAACAAACCGAAGGATCTTCACTGGGAAACTATTTATCACCACATCTTGCTAATATTTTTAGGTGTAATTAAAAAACATCATTCAGAAAATATTGTAATTATTTCCCAAGAATTTGGTTTCGATATGTAGCTGATGTTTTTGCTGTTTTTAATACAAAGGAATGCAGAATAAAAGATTTTCTGGATATTTTAAATTCTGAATTTCCTAGTATTAAATTCACGTTTGAGAAAGAGATAAATGGGAAATTACCGTTCGTAGATGCCTTGGTTATTAGGAACAGCGTAATTAGATTTTGATATACAGATTGAATCCGGCGACTAGGTAAATAGGCATTCGGAGTTTCCGTATGTATTACCGTTCCAAACACATGAGGACCGCCTCGTCTGCTTAGTTGTCCCGTACCATTTGCCTAGTTGCGTGACTCAATCTGTGTATAGGAAAGAAACAGGCACCAATAGGTTTATTATTTCTTAATTTCTTTTTTACTTAATAGATTAGTCAATTTCTCAGTTTCAAAAGAAAGATGCAAAAAATAACTCAAATTTATTAAGGTTCACACTGGTAGATCCAAATACATTGAAATTCCGTTTGAGGAAAATTGTTCCAAAGGTTTAAATACGTATTTTTAAAACGGAGGCGTACGCTACTGTACATACTAATAATAACACTTTAAAACGTTTACTAACAAACCCCAAAGACAAAACTAAACCGACTGAGAAATCAGGAATCTACGAAATATCTTGTCAAGGGTGCACTAAAAAATATCTTGGCCGAACAAAAAGAAATGTACTAACTCGTTTTAAAGAACATTTAGATCATTTAAAGTACCGGGTGTTCTTTTAAGGTGTGCAAATATTAAAACCTGTAATACATCACCATAAATGGTAACGATTTAACTCATATATCCTTAACAAAAATTGCAAAAAATGCAGTGACAGATTTTCACCAAACCGTGTGAGAATTGCTGCATCGTCTCGCCTGTTGAATGACGACTCGAAGATAGGTCAGTATTTAACTTAAATGTAAATCATCCGGTCAATCAAAACATTTTAAATGTGTTCACAATGCGCATAAATTTATTAAAATAAATAAATGAAACTTCACTTCAAGTAATTACAAGTTTAAGCATTTTCAATGCTGCGAATATCGCATGTGGTTCGATGTTGTCGAACAAGTTAAAACCGAGGTATTTCTCATTCCATATTTATTTTTAATAGACTTAATAAAATTTGACATTTACTTTTTTTTCATGGACCGTAAGTAATACTTTCAGAGTTAGTAATGCAATTAGTAAAAGTTGATTTACGTAAAAGGGAGAAGGAAAAACTTTTTGAACGTTTAGCGTTTGCCTATTTAGTGCATAAATTTTCGGATTCATTTCTTTCTCACATATTTCAGCAGTTTTAAACGACATTTTTTGAATATGATACGATAGCCACCAAAAAATATCCGTATAAGGTAACATTTCGTGTACTTATACTGAAGTTTTTTTTTATTTGCACACATTAAAAAAAAATTAAAAAACACATTGTATAATAGAATTGAAAAATCCAGTGTTGCCCAACATATTTTTGATACCAATCATAAAACAGATTTAAATAATCTTAGGTTAGTAAAAGCAACGTCAAGCAAGAGGGATTAGACGGTTTCGAAACCGTTTTCGTATAAAAAATAATAGATTAATGAACACCGATCACGGGCCTTTAGCAGGTTCCGTATTGCTTGACTTGGTTGGCGCATCCTGGTGAGGCACTCCCTTCTATGGAGCGCACGCTTCATTGGATTCATGTGGAAGGTATTAACGAAAATTTTACTGATGACATGTTGTAGATTTTGCGAAGCTCAATTAATTATTGTAGATTTTAAATCTTGTAGATTTTGCGAAGCTCAATATCTGCAGTTATCAATGGAAACTTCTTAGACTGGAGCTCCATGCACTGTCAGGAGAAAACGTATTCCGTGATTTACAATGACATTTGAGCATCAATTTTCAATTTTGAATACTTCTCTTGGACAGAAATCATTTCAATCAATCACCCAGTTTCTCAATATTCCTCAAATTTTTATACAGAAAAGAAATTTGCAATGAGGTAGTAGTGTACTGAAAGTTTGGCAGCAGTGCTCAACCTGGTACGATAGTAAAATCTGAAACAATCGTAATGAAGAACGATAAAAATATATTATAGAAAAATTTTGTGCAAATCGTTTTTGATTGCAGTGAGAACCTCGAGCAGCCTCTGGACAGCTGTTTCAGCCCTGCATTTGCGCATAAATTGGGCAAGTCGGTTTTGGTCTGCAGTGGGAATGTCGAGCTACGTTTCTGCTGAAGAAGCCCCAAGCAGGGCTGAAACAGCTGTCCAGAGGCTGCTCGAGGTTCTCACTGCAATCAAAAACGATTTGCACAAAATTTTTCTAAAATCTTTCATTATGCTTTGACAGCAAGCATGGCCGCCTTGCATGGGGGACTCATTAGGAGCAAATCCCGCTTCAATTTGTCTATCCTACTGCAATGTTAGGTCAAAAAGCGATAGTAAGATGTCGCTATTTTATATGTTCATGATAAAAATATATTAGAAAAATTTTGTGCAAATCGTTTTTGATTGCAGTGAGAACTCACTGCAATCAAAAACGATTTGCACAAAAAAATTTTTCTAAAAACTTTCATTATGCTTTGACAGCAAGCATGGCCGCCTTGCATGGGGGACTTATTAGGAGCAAATCCCGCTTCAATTTGTCTATCCTACTGCAATGTCAGGTCAAAAAGCGATAGTAAGATGTCGCTATTTTATATGATAAAAATATAATATATATATATAATATAATATAGAGTACATAAAAATTTGTATGAACTTTTTTTGTAGAGAATTGACTAATCTCTAATTCTTATAATAACCCGAATTGTTGTCAGACCAACAGGAAGACAGATAATCGCGAAAAACTATTTTTTTTGACGTTTGATCATGAATAACACGTGAAGCCGGCAAGATATCGATTGGGACTTTTAGTATGTTATTTATAATGGCTGCATAAATGTGTGTACAAAAATTCAGCTAGGTTGGATTTTTTCGGAAGTTACCGCATTTTTAAAACTTATTTTACTGGACTGTATCAGGTAGTTATTACACGCCTACTTGCCAAAGAGGTGTTTTATAATTTATTCATTTAGGTCCGGTCTTCTCATCTCTGAGTAACTTTAATCGTTGATTTATTTCCATAGTTACAATTGCTTCTATAGGAATTAATCAACGGTTAAAGTTACTCAGAGATGAAAAGACCGGGCCTTAGTTTGTGATTTTTTTTAAGTTTGTTTTTTTTTTCTTTTTTCTGAATTTTTCCATTGTTTCACATTGACCAATTTCTTTCGAATTAAATATATTTATATTCACATTGAATATTTTATTTATTTTGATGTAAACTATCTATAAATTAACGATCGGACTTCACACCTAACTTACACAGAACACAACACTACATAAATATTTTGGCACCGTAACGTGGGGCAGAATCTCAACACCACCACATATAAATATTTAGTTCCCCAACGTGGGGCGAACACCACCACATTACATAAATAAATTGGCGCCCAACGTGGGGCGAAGATTACCACTACATTACAATATGTCGCGTGTACATGTAATGCAAAACGTAAACATTTTTTTGGAAGGACAGAAATAAATCCAAGAACAAAAACACAACACAATAACAGTACTATGGACTTAAAACGAAACCTAGATAGCAGCAGAAATGAAACAATTCATAAAAATAGTCAGATTGACAAAATGGGACCATGCCAAATATAATAGAGGATATGAAGCAAATAAAAAAGCTTTTTGAAAACGTTTCGCAAATATAATTATTTGCTTTATCAAATTTATTATATTTGCGAAACGTCAAGTAAGTCAATAAATTACTCTTTTAGCTCGTTTTTAAAAAGCTTTTGTATGTGTTTCATATCCGCTGCAACTCTCACGAGCAAGAATTATCCAAAAATTAACCAAATATGTACAAGAAACCAAAGCAGAAATAAATAAAAAGCAAGATAAACAACAATTTATTACAACACACATATAGAATGAACCAAGATAGATTTCTAGAGAAAATGTTACAAATAAGAGAGACTGCCAAGAATCAAATACATTTGTAAAAGTAGAATGATGATTGAAAAGAGGACTATGGGAGATGACTTAAGGCACCCCGGCCCTAAGAAATTAAAGGGTATAAGGAAAAGAGAAGAAGAGGAGTAAGCAGTTTTGTTAGTCTACTTTTGAATTCATGAGACTTATTTCATATTTATTTCTAATTTATTGAAAATTAAACTACTCTTCGCCTTTCTAAAAAACGCACATGTTTAACGAATGTAGGTATTCATCTGTCAATAAGTACTGTCAATAAGTATACATAATAATAACTATTATTTAGGAAATTTAAATTCTGATCTTCGCATTAATTTAAATTAAACAATTTAATATTGAGGAAATTGTTGAAAATTTTTGGAAGAAATTTCTTGCCGGTAACTTTTATGATGTTTGAAATACGTATGTTTCAATGGAATCAAAAGTGATTTTCGAATTATATCAAAAATTGGTTTTCAGCAATGTTCTGAAATCATTATTCAGAAATAAATTAGCCCCGGGCCAAACACTAATCAGAAATATCTGCAAACCAAATTACCAGCATATAATGGAAAATTTGAAACAGAGCTTTTGAATACGAATATTTTTGGAACAGAATAGGTATAGGTATATGGAATTTACGCACGGTATAATGAAACAAAAAGCGAACGCGAAGGTTATTAAATGGCAGAGTAGAATTGTGTTTTACTTATAAATTCGGAGCCCATGCACCGACTGAAGGCAAAATTAGAAATCTCCGCCGTATAATCGAAAATGGAAACAAAATAAACGTGGGAATGTACGAGGTTCATTTGACCCACATTATTGTGTATTTTAAGCGATAAATACTGCGTGATTGCAAAGGATTCCATGACATATCAAAATTAATAAATATCAATAATTATCTCTTATTAGGAAGTAATGCATTCTATAAAGGATCTATGGAAGAGGCTCTTAATTACGCACCCTAGATAAAATTACAGAGGAAATACTAAAATGAAGAACAAATCGAAGAAAAAATAATCTATTTTATCAGAAGACAAAGGTAATAGAAATATTAGTTTTAGTTCAAAGTCCTACACAGGGTGTCTTAAAAATTCCCATTGCAGTCATCGATCATTACCTATTATTATTATTTTCAATCGCTGAAACTGAAAATACGTTCAAACATTTCGGGAAATTCTTTACTTTTTGCGTAAAAAAACCATTTTTTCCTCGGCCTTTCCTTTAATTAATTTTCCTGACCTTTACGATCTATATATAAGTAAAAAATAATATACTTCTATATTTTTGAATTTCAGATGGTTAGGTTGCAAATGGGCTGTCGCTTTGTCCTTCGTAACATACATGCCCTTCATTGCATCCCAATTTTATCCACGATTCTACACGATGATCCCCGCAGGACTACTTGTAGGATTCGGGGGAGGACCGCTTTGGTGTGCCAAATGCACATACCTCACCGTAGCCTCAGAAGCTTTCTCCAAGATAAGCGGTCTGTCTGCAGACGTAATAGTAACTCGTTTCTTCGGAGTATTCTTCATGTTTTATCAGTTTTCACAAGTCTGGGGAAACCTAATAAGCTCAGCAGGTAAGAAAGCCATGTTTATAAAAAATCCAGTTATGAGTCAGCCTTGCAATTTCAGTATTATCCTCAAGTTCAATCGACGACCCTGAGTTACTCACAAACGTCACTCTTATGCCTAACTTGTCGATGATAATTAATGGAACTGCCAACACACTGTCTCTCGAAAATATGTGCGGTGCTAACTTCTGTCCGGGGGCGGTAGAGAACATCAACCCCAATTTAGAGCCGCCGCCGCCCTATAAAATTAATTTAATCGCTGGAATTTACTTAGCCTGTATGATTACCGCTTGTTTAATCGTCGCATTTGGAGTGGATTCTCTAACGAGGTAGTAAAGTAAACTTTGTTCATTCACATTTAATTAATTAATGTTTGAATATTGTACTCACCGTCATTGTCTTATCAGATTTAAGAAACAAATATTAAAGCCATATTTCTCCAGATTTTATCGATCTGTTTGTTAAGTATTAAAAGGTCGAATCCATTGTCATTAAATGTCGTCACAATTACAATCCAAATTTGGGTTATTTGATGTACCGATAAATTATAAAATGCAACAGATTTTTTCTTAAAAAAGATCTGATTTTGGGATTTAATTAAAAATTAAAAGAGTGCTTAAAAATTTGTTTTTTTTAGCTTTCCGTTCGATGTAATCAAAATTTTTTTACTCTCACGTAATATAATTTTATATAACCGGTGTAACTGCAGCAACCATGCACAAATTTCCATGCAAATTTTGTTAACGAATTTAACGGGTCATGTAAACAACGTAAACGAATTCACTTTTATTTCGTTACAACTACGAATCTAATTAAATTTGAACGAATGAATTCGACCTCGCAGGACTACACAGGATCTCGCAGAGTTTTCCGCGAAAGGCTTTAATTAATTCCTATTTATCCACTTTTGTACCCGTCATAATTTAATTAATTAGCGAATTATTTGTTGAATACGTGGAGGACGAGAGCTCAGTGTTTCAGCCAAATTAGGCCATTAATTTAATTGCATTCGGCGTGAAATTGCTCTATATACCAACCGGAACAGGGACAACAATGTAGCCATATAATTGTGACCTCACTTCGTCAATATCGGTTACAGAGATTAAATTTATTTCCGGCGACAATCAGTCTGAAGTAGATAGATCAACAACGTTCTTAGTGCTTGTGGGTAATATGCAAAATAATGTTTTCGTTTTGCTTTTCATAATAAAGGTTGTAGATTATAGAGATTTTTACCTCTCCTGAAAATTAATATTTAATTATACCGAGTGTGTAGGGAGATTTGTAACATAGCTATTTCCGTGCAAGCAAGGAGTTATATTAGACAAAATACGGTGATGCTCCCTCCTGTGAAATTAATTAAGCCAAAACAACTCGCTTTATCTCAGTGTTTTTCAAGTTGTAGAAGAGGGTTGGTCGCATTCACGGAAATTTTAATAAACGTATACACTTCTTATTGTTTTTCCATTAAAGGCTTTCTGATTAGCAGAAAAATGAAAATTTTATTCTAATAAAGCAAATTAATTAGACAGCATTTAAATTTTCATTTTTTTGCTCTCATACGTAATACAGACACATGTTCCACACATTTAAAGCATAATAATATGTCGATTTTAATCAACCCTTCGCCTCTATAATTTTCAGATACAATAAAGGTAGAGCTGGCAGTGGCAAAGGTCTTTCAGGATTGAAGTTGCTGGCGGTCACGTTAAAGCACTTATCGAATCCATATCAGCTGCTAATCCTGCCAATAACGATGTTCATCGGAGCCGAACAGGCCTTTATTGCGGCGGATTACAATGCGGTAAGTTCCACATCTCGGAGTGCAATGCTAATTAAAACCTCCCGTTGGCAGAGACAACTTAATTAATTTGCCAACACGCATTGCTTTTTAATTGTGACAAATAAAGGGCAGGCTTTGTGGTCTGTTGTCCTGATTGATCCTTGCCTGTAAATGTCAGACGTAAACAAAGCGAGTTGATTGTGGCTTTGAAGGGTTTACGTTTATTTTTCAACGCGAAAATTAAATTAGTGAAGCTCCTAACACTTCACAGGGTGTTGCTCCTGATCTGTAAAATTTTCTTTGAAGTTTTTACGCCTTTTGAACTATTATAGTAAAATGAAAAAAAAACTACATTCTAGCAGCATCGTATGAAACGTAGGGAATTTTATATTTCCAAAGAATGAATTATAAAAAAAAGTTAGTTATTTGTTATAGTGACCTCAATGCATTCAATGGATTTTGTCAGTGAAATAATATATTCTGAATTCTATCTGCTTTCCCTTTTTATTGAGATGCTAGCCACAGGTTTTAAATCGGTTAAGCAAATCTCATTCGTATTACAAACAGAGTACATACGTTTGGTAATGTTTTTATTATTCTTTGTGGATTTGGTAATGCAATATTATTACGAATTCATGTGCGCACATTTATTATTTCCTCTCTCGTAGCTAGAACTTTATTGAGATACGTGTACTAACAATAAGTACGATACGAAAATTGCAACATTCAGTTAGGATCAGATTATGAATGTTTTTTTAATCTTTTATAATAAAGAAGTAGCGCAAAGAAGATAAGAGAATTTATTTAGCTTGTTTATCAGTATTTTGTTGATTCACTTCATTCGTGTTTACTTTCGATAGTGGAACATATTCAAGCCGAAATGAAGAAAATAATATATATATATATATATCCATATAAATAATATAATAAGTATGCACAAGTATACTTTACCACTAACTTAAGCCGAAATGAAGAAAGTAAACGCATATACAATGCCTTTCATAAAGTTCGTAACATGCGGGAAGAAGGTTTATTATTGATGTTTGCGAATTATTTTTACTAAGATCAGTGTGTGTTTCTATGAAAACAGAAAACAACACAACCACATCTAATTTATCATTTAAAATTTGGCGGTAAACAAGGAAAATCGCAATTCTTAAAACAGAAAAATTGCGTGTCTTCCTCAATTTTTCCTTCTAGCCAGAAAGAAAAATTCATCATTGGTAATTCAATGCTCATGTGGTTTTTTAAAATTATTTTCAACAGACCCAGTATTTTTAAATTTAAAAAGATTCTGCTTACTGTCATATGTGAAATAACTTTGTTGGGATACTTTCGATTAAAAATTTGAGCGGCATCTCTAAAAGATTTATAATTATCCTCTACAATTAAAATTATTTGGATTTTTTCCCGTTGAGTTAACTTTGCCGACATCTTTAACAAGAAATATCAACGAACCGACTGTTGTTTTGACATGACGTTAAGTTCACGGCAAACACTATTTTACAAACCGACTGATATTTTTGCATGACGTTAGATTCACGGCTATTTTACGAATTATTGTTCGAAATTTACAACACTTTTCAAAAGATCAGAGGTATGTATTTAATATGCTGTAAAGAACATTTTGATACGAAAAGAGCATATTTACATATTGTCTTTCTAATTTGCAAAAACTAATTGTGAATATTTCTTTTTTAATTGTTCAAAACTCATATAACAAAAACAAGTTTTTAAAGACAAACTTTTTAATTTTTCGTAAAAAGCGTCCTATCTAAAGTAATATTTTCATATTAATGGTATTTGTCTTAGTAAGCATAGATGAAAGAAAGAGATGATGTATGTTTTTGAAATATTTAAAACAGCATCTTAATTTTAAAACTACATAAAATGAAATTCAAAAAAGTTGTTTTTTCGCCATAATTTTAGCAAAATATTGTATTTAGTCACCGTAGACTGTTGAGTACACTTAATTTTACCTGAGTACATTGATTCCAGAAGAAGTACATTAATATTTTCCGAATTATCGCAATTTTTCATTTTTGAGATATTCTTTTTTTCAAATTTTTGCTATTTTTTATTTTGATTGATGCCCCATCTAACTGCTTAAAATATGTTCATAAAATTCAATAGTAAAAATTTTTCCCATTTGTTACAAACTTTACGAAAGGCCACTGTATATGTAAGCCTTTTTACTAAAATATGCCTTAGCATGTGCACGAATAAGTAAGTACAAACATACTTTATCACTAACTTCGTATTTTGTTTTGTATTATTTGGACAGATTTAAATCGTTTCAAAAAGAATTTACACGATCATTTCACGGAAGATCAGTCAACCCCACCAACATTTAGTGAATAATACTGTATTGTTTTCTGAGTTATTTCCAAATTAGTTTCTACAAATTTAAATTCAAATTCTGCAAAATTATTTTAATACTCCCCTATATTTAACTTTCGGCACTGTTTTGCTTCATTTCAAAGCACATTTTTGTTTTATACCGATAGAATACTTTTATTTTAGTCGCTGCGGTTTCATTGCCCTGCATACTGCAGACGTGCAATTAGCGTTTCTCTACCTACATTGCAGTTCTTTGTTGTTTATGAAACCTTGTGCACCAAAATGAAAGTCTTCCTTCGGTATAAAAACATAAAACAGCAAAATAAATTTGAACTTTTGAATTGATGCAAATCGATAAATTAATATAATCAAAGTGCGAATCAAACGCAAAAATGCCATATCTAGTCTAAAAGCTGTAAAAACGCAATTTGTTTATTGGTACTTACAACTTGTGACAATGTATTATTTATTTAATTGATGTGGTCCCAAGCAGCAAGGTGTCGTCTTTTTCACGTCAAAAATTGGTCATCGTTTACGTCGAATGATCAATGTCAATGACGTATTAAAGACGTAAAAATGACGAGCAAATATCACAGCCCGGCGACGTCGTTTTTGTACGTCAAACAGTAGTGTATTTCTGACGTCATTTTTAATTGTATTACCTATGACGCATAAGTAACCAAGAAACTAAATCATATTTTAATTTTTATTCAAATATTTGTACATATGTATACATATACTTACGAACAATAAATAAATAATATTTTAAATAAATTCATACATATTTTGTAAAATTCCAAATAAAAATAAAATAAAAAGCTATTACTAAACAGTTTGATTCTACTCTATAGTGAAATAAAAGAATTAAATTAAGAAAACGAAAAAGAAAAATGCCCAAGTCCTATCTCAAGGACCGTTAAAATATTAATATAACAGGTTATAAAGTATGAGTTACCAATACCCACCTTCTTTACACAGTTTGCTAATAACTAAAACAATAAATACCTAAAGCAAGTACACGTAGATTAGTTAGTTAATACATAATAAATTAACGCTTAAAAACGAATTGCACTAAACTTAAGCACCACGATTACGATATGCAAGAACAATGCATGCGTCGCATACCCCGTAACAGAAGTCTAGTAAATTTCTTATGTATTAAAATGGTATTAATTAATAAATTCAATCATGTTTATAATTTATATTTTCCTACAAAATCTAATATCTTGTCAAATTTATAACTACATTTATTATCGAAACGAAACTTTTTTAAAATTAGTGTCAAATTTATGTCATTAAACTGACGTTCTGTTCACGTGATTTATAAACGTTAAATTTTAAACAAAATTTTTACGAAAAAATGACATGTGCAAAACTGGTCATTCGACGTCCTTGACCAATTTTGACCAAATAATGACGTGATAAAAACGACTGCTTGCTGCTTGGGGTACAAATGTCGTCATTAATGTACAATATATACAGAGTGCTGCGTTTTGAAACGCAATATAGGAAATCCAATGTTAATTTAAAGGTGCTCGAATGTTGGCTTCCCTAATAATTTTACAGCAAAATTCAAATTTGAATTAAAGTACTCTTCAGGATAAATCTGTCTGCGAAGTTTGAGAATTTTTCAGTCACTTTATTTCAAGATATTTAACAAAGATCAATAACGAAATTAAATTTACACCAATCTATCAACACGCCTTGATCAATAAATGTTAAAATGAATTAATGGAGAAGCTTTTTCTATCAATCTTTTTCAAAAACGAACTAGATTTGTTAATTATCTGTCCAGGTGGTTTGGTATAAATTGAATTAAGTTACATACTCTTTTTTTAAGTATCTAAAAACTCAGCGTATGAAAAATTCTCAAAATTCATCTCGAAGAGAACTTTACAAAACCTAAATGGAATTTTACTATTAAACAATTAGATTAGAGTATACGTCCCGATTTTGCGGCATTTTAAAACTGTCCCGCTTTTTGGAGAGAATATACTTTTTGCCTGTTTACAATAAAAAATATTGTGTTTAAAATATAAAAAATATTAGGCGTATTCTTTTTACCGCAAAACTCAGAGTAACTCAGCGGAACTCAAGAGCCTTGGAAATTTGTATGTTTTTTTTTACATACTCGTTGGTGAAATTCTGTGAACTTCCTCCGAATCAATCAAATAGGGATTTAGGTTAGAATGCATGTGTATGTTATGGCCGAATGTCTCGTTTGGCAATTGGGCGATGTCAGTGGAATTAATTTGATTTTTTAGGAACGTTATAACTTAGCCTTATAGTAAAGTTCCTATGCTTTTGAATTAGATTTTTATTATTTTAATTTATTTTGCAATATTTAATGTTCAAAAACTATTACTTTGCCGTAATTTCTATACAAAAATGTCGCCTCCCTCTCTTTCCGAAAAACATAGATTGTTTTTTTAGCATTTCATTGGTAAGTACTCTTTAAAAGCAAAGCTATTTTGGTGGTTGGATTGAGGTTGGGGTTTCCTCGCCTTGCCGAAATTAAAATCTGGTCACCTTAAGGAAGGTACAGTTGGGGAAACAGAAAGCGGGACAGTAGACTTTCGTTAGTTTAAACCTTACTTCTAAATTTCGGTAACTATGGTAATTTATCAACCTTCACATTAAGTAAAATGATTAATCATTCCGTTTATAATTAAAAATTATAACTAACAAATATCTCTTACAAATAAATCATACTAGTGTAATAGTTAGTTTTTATTTTACATACAATTATTGCCACGCGAAATAAAATGAAACAAAATAACAGTCATGCAGCCTTTCAATTGAATTATTGAATACAAATGATTTAATTAAGATTTCTAATACACATATTCCACATCCCAAATGTCACATAGTTCTTCACTAAGTCCACTTGATTCACTGGTCGAAAATATTCACTTACATTTCCCTTAGAAAGACGATACATTCTTAAGACTCAATTTGACAAGTTATTTCTGACGTTCACTGACGATAATAAATTAATTAGAAGGTTGACGACCGTCACCAAGCAAACTTCACACTATCAAAATAATCGAAAGTTTCGTTATAAGACTTGTCCCGCTTTATGTTTCCGCAACTGTACTTTCAGGGCCTTGTATACAAGCACGGTTTAAACTCAAGTTTAACTGAACCAGGTTCAAAGTAAACAAAATCGCATAGGATATTAAGGACATAGGGCAATTAATGCATTCATAAATAAAATTTGAACCTGGTTTAGTTGAACGTCAGTTTAAATCTCATTTGTGGAAGTGGCCCTCACAGGTAATAATAATCTAGCTTTATTCCTAATAGTTCAACGGATACAGCACTCAAGGTAACTTGAGGTCCAAGAGCCTTTCTTTACGACTCCTTTTGTTGCGTCATGTAATTCTAAAAAAAGATCTGGAATGATCCCTGCTGAAAAGATTTCATAATACTGGAAACATTTTTGGGGTAGTTTAAATGTTATCTACAATGCTAACGTATCATTTATCTTCTACATTCTTGAGACAATCGGTTTCAGTGGTGTTTTTAACATACGTAAAATTTTGCAAACCAAAAATGCTTACCATTCAAGGGAGATAGGTGCAGAAACTGCAATATGTTCTGAAATAATATATGAAATTTGATTTGGCTGCGGTAAATTGTTTTACATTAGTGCTTGATGTTTACGTTTCGCGGAATTGATTCACTTAAAAATGGATACATTGAACTTGGTTTGTTATGAAAAGTCTTGAAGAAAAAAATATCATTTATAGAAATCAACATTACGTAAGCTATACATTAATAAATAAGAGAATCTTGTTCTTTACACACAAATATTTGGAATAGAGTAAAATAAACTTGCACCACGGACCTGGACAGAGCAAGCTTGGAATATAATCTTGAAGTGGTCGGTCCGAAACGGCTGCAGCGTTAGAAATTATCGGTAAAGTTGACGATTGAAGGTATCAGAAATAGCATTTCAGAAGAATGATTGATTTTTCTTTTACATGGAGAATCGATACGATCAAGGAAGGTGATTTTAACAAGTTCATTGTCAAGTTTCAATAGGTTTTAGGTACAATTTATAACCTGAAAATATCACTGTTCTGGAATTAAAAGACCAATCGTAAATGTAGATTAGGCATGGAACCCTGTTTTGAAGAAAGCCTATATAAAAAAGAAATGTAAAAGAAAATAGTTTATTTGTTATGGCTAAATAGTCCATGAAACAATGTTTTTCTTTTCGTAAAACTGAGCAGAAATTTGTCTAGTTTATCAAGAATTTGTAGAAAATAACATAATAACGTGAAACTCATGAATAGAATATGAACTTTCAATATTTTTCACACAAAGCTTCTAAACGAAATCTTTCTACCGGCTAATGTCGTGCAATGGTCGTTCTATTTATTTATTTCTTATTTTTATTCGTAATTTGATTTCTCATGATTCTTTCAGTTGCAGGTGCAAATAAAAACTGTAGAATGCTTTGCAGCTAAAGAAATTAACATTTCCATTCAGAATTAAACAGCTGTACAGAATTCCGGTTTCTTACAAAATGGATTCCTTGATGCTAAGAAATTTGTTACGAAAGTCAATACTGAGCAAAAGTTTTCAAGAGATTGAAGAAAGTCACTTCCGTGAAAGCACACACAAAATTTGGACACCGTTGAACCAAATATTTTAAAATGAGGGGAAGTTTAGCAGAAAAATAAAATTAAAAAACTATAAGAGATTACAAGCACGACATGTTAGTGTCGTTTTTAACACCAATAGCGAATCAATACTAACGATAAATGATTTGACCAGAGCACGCAGTGAAATTTAAAGGAAAAGAAATGGAAGGGAAAGGGAATTTTGTTTATTTTATGAAATAAATTACGTAGATGAAACGAAAATGCTAAATATCTAAAAAAAAAAACATATTAAACACAGGAAAAAATAATACAATTAAAATTTGGTATCAAGAAATTATTATTAGGGGAAAATTCTACTGTTCTACTTGTTTCTATAGATTGCAATTTTTTTAGAATTAATAACTTCTTAAGAATATAAATAAGCTTCGTTATAACTCAATTACTTTTTTATTGAAATTAACTTCCCAATGATATTCTGGTGTAGTTTTTTCCCACTTATAAAATCTTTTAAAAACAGATACAGTAAGAAGTAAAAGATTACTCAATAATTTATTTTTGGCGATAGAAATGTCTTGGAGATTTCAACGTGTTTTGAGAAAGAAATTTTAAGCACAGGTAATCTCCCTTACATGACTCTCGATTTTATTCAAACGATCTTATCCGAAGATCGAATATTCGAGCTCACGGTACACGTCCCAACTTCTTTGAAACTCTACTACTTTAGTTTGAAACTTCGTTTTTTTCTGACTCGCTCCCAATTAAAGATCGTGTACGATACTTTTCAAATTAGTTTTAACACATTTAATAATTGCGATGTCTTCATTAACAGAGTGGTACGAGTTCTGATTATGAAACCTGTTTTATTTTTCTAGGCTTTTGTATCATGCGGATGGGGCATCAGCAACATTGGTTTCGTAATGATTTGCTTCGGTGTGAGTAACGCAATTGCCGCCATCGTAATAGGAAATCTCGTGAAAATTATAGGAAGGCCGCCTGTAATAGTCTGCGGACTGGCAATGCACGTGGGTCTGATGATTACTCTCTTAATATGGAGTCCAGATTCTACCAACAAACTAATGTATTTCTTAATGGCTGGCCTTTGGGGAATCGCAGATGCAGTATGGCTCGTAAATATTAATGGTAAATAGTTCCAAACAAATAGTCTAGTGATATTATAGTGAATTATGGCAAATTAGCTAATTAGAGTTTCATTACTTTCACGTCCTTGATAACCATCTCTTCCTCCAATTAATTTAAATTGTTTGTTCACAGCGCTCAGCGGTATATTATTCCCCGGAAAGGAGGAAGCGTCTTACAGCAACTTCCGCCTTTGGGAATCAACAGGTTCCGTGATAACGTACGCCTACAGCCCCTATCTCTGCACGCATGTTAAAATATATCTGCTGCTCGGTCTTCTGCTGATCGGGGCTTGCGGTTACACCGCAGTGGAAATCATGGAGCACAGGGCAAGAAGCGACGACGCCGACGTTACCGCGAAAGGGCAGTTCAAACTCGTCGGGGGTGGCAAAGAAAAATCGCGGGAAGTTGCTGAAAATTAAAACTGTGATAGGTTTAATGACGATGATTTTCTCGTTTTTTGAGAATAATTTTATATATGTATTTTTTTTGTATTAATAATTAATTGTAGGAAGCAAAGAAAGTTGGCGTTTCATTTCTAAGAATGTTCTTCATAAACGCATTTTTGCGACATTAATTAAGAAAATTAACCAATTACTACGGCTCACAATATCTCAATAGTAGCGCACCTGTCATATTACCAGATAACTCTAGTTCGATTCACCCAATTATATCGTGTCATTAAAAAGAAAACGTTTCTCTTAAAAAGATTGATAATTGAAATTAACCTCCGCCCACAATAATTTTTATATCCGTAGATACGTATTTCGGCGGCTAAGCTGTCGTCTTCAGTACGCTACCAACTTAAAAGCACTAAAAAGATCTAAAAACAACCTAATCATCCTAATAAAATCATAAAAATGTTAAAACTAACAATCTAATTATCCTAAAAGATATATATGTCTAAATGTAAGTAAATATAAATTAATATGTAAAGATCTAAAATTAATTATGTCGGAGAATTCTCTCCTTATCAAATATCCAGTGCAAATGCCATATTTCCGTGTTGTTTAGTTAGAACTTATTTGTAAGGTTTTTCTGACGGTTAATTTTAGATCTTTACATATTAATTTATATTTACTTACATTTAGACATATATATCTTTTAGGATAATTAGATTGTTGTCAGTTTTAACATTTTTATGATTTTATTAGGATAATTAGGTTGTTTTTAGATATTTTTAGTGCTTTTATGTTGGTAGCGTACTGAACATGGCAGCTTAGCTGCCGAAATACGTATCTACAGATATAAAATTATTGTGGGCGGAGGTTAATTTCAATTATCTCTTAAACCGCAGTCTCCTTTACTGTTTTAGTTTTAAGAAGATTGATATTATAGTAAATGAAAAATTTAGTACCAATACTAGAAAGTTGGCTGAAAAGTTTGGTGTTAGAAGAACACAAGTTAACGAAATTATTAAAAAAAAAAACAAATCCGACATAAAGAGGCTCTATGAAGAATGTTCTAATATAGAGCAAAAGAAAATATCCGAAACTGAACATTTAGCGATTGACCATTGAATTGATTGACGATTAAATTCGGCTAAAAGTTTTAGAATAGAATTTAGAGAAAAAATTAACAAAACCAAAAAAAAATAGAAGAAATAAATAGAAAATTCCGTCAAAATTGCTTCCCTTCTTTAAATTTTTCCATTTTTGAAGCTTCTATAAAAATTTAAAAAACTTATAATATTTTTCTTCACTTTTTATAAAGACCATAGCTGCCAAAGGCCCTCAAGGCGAGCAGCCCTAACAGCGCGAAGCGCTTTCTTCAATTACCATCAACTTCCACGAGTTCTCTGTTCAAGAACTTTAAATTGCACGAGAAAGACACTGGTTATCAGTATTAGAAAATAATTAAAAAACACACACACAAATGGAAAGGATATGTTAGTGCTGAAATAAATTTTTAAAAATAATAATAATTTAATACAAAGCTTGGTTCAGATGCATCCGGATAAGTAAAATATTTACTGCGGATCGGTTTCTGATTGGTTCTTTCAAACAATCAGCTAGTGTCTCCCTTTGTAATCGAAATCCATGAAGTAGGTCCCTCTACTTTTTCGATAATATCTAAATTCAGCATAATATTCTGAATCTCTGCTTGTACTTTATCAGGTATTTTAAAAGAAAGTTGGCTGATAGGCTGAGCTACCAGTGTGCAATTTTTATCAATGGGTAATGTCAACTAGCGATGTGCCGACACGAGTAAACTCGGTACCGGGCTCGGTTCTCGAGTAGCTCAAGTACTGAACTTTTGGAACTCGAGTACTGGAATCGACTATTTTCTTACTCGAGTACTGGAATCGAGTATTTTCTTACTCGAATACCGGATTCGAGTATTTTCTTACTCAAATATCGGATTCGAGTATTTTCTTACTCGAGTGCTTTAAAATGCTGCGACGAGTTAAATCGAGAACTCCTGAAATTCTATTCTTAGCAATACTTAATCGAGTGGAGAACTCTTCGAAATGGACTCGAGTTCGAAATAAAATTCGAATACAGCAATTTTAGGAACGAATACCGATTGATATGAGTATCGAGTCGGTTTTCGGAAAATTCTAGAAACTTCGATTAACACTTGAAATGAGAATCGAGTGCTTCTTACCTAAACAACCAGGAGTTTTATATTTGGTTTGTTTCTGGAAAATTTTAACGGGACTTTTTTATATATTTGAAAAAGTGAATTTCTAAGCATCCTAGAATAACTACACATAAAAGATAGTAAAGAAATATTAGTAGAAATTGACAAGGAATTAAATATACAATGTGTCCCCGGATTGAGTTCGCGATACGTATAATAGACCAAAAATGTGTGAATTTAGATTTCATATTTTACAGTTCAAATCTCTTGCTGCGAAATGAATTTGTACCGAATTAGACCTCGAAAATTTTCAAGGCAATAAAATATGCAAAGTGGCATTCCTTTTGAATTTAGGAAAAAATTTTACTAAGATAAAATGATTCTCTTTGAAATTATGGAAATATATCAAATTACAATTATTCATTCGTTTTCTTTTCTACTTCATAAGTCCCCATTAACCGTTCACATTAGTGCGAGTCAATATCATTGGCGTTCATGTGAACGGTCAGTGGGGACTGTAGGTAAGTATATACGCGCGTAATGAAAGACGCGCGCTTCCTAAACGCGCGTTTTTAAAATACTGGGTGTCTCACAACCTACGGAAGTGATTGAAGGGGCAGCTGTAGAACATCAAAACAAAGTTTTTTTCTTAATTCGCTTTTGACCAAAACCCAATAATAAGAAAGTTACAGCAGCTTAACTTTCTTAATTTCTTCTTTAATTTACACCTTTAGCTTCTTAATTAAAAAAATTATTTCACAAAACGCAACTTTATTATTAAATAAACTTTAAATTTATCAAAACCACCATTGATAAGATGTCCATGTTAATCTGTTTCCTCTGGCTTTGTCTTTAATTAGTAGGCGATGCACAACGACATGAAAACCCGTTTTTGGGCATTAGAAGAAAAAATGAAATAGCTATAACATTAACGTGACTACGTTTTTTTTTTTAAATAGTTGTTTATTGTAAGTGTCAGTGTTCCATTAACTCATAACTTTATAACATTAACTCAAATTTGAAATTATTTTTAAACTCTTGTAACTTTTTAGTTATTGCGTTTTTACCAAAAATTTATTAAGAAAATCTCTTTAATTTGTTCTATCCTAGCTACCCTTTTAATCTCCTCCGTAGGTTATGAGACACCCAGTATACATAATTAGTACTGGCTATTCACATGGTAGCGCGCAGTTAGAATTTTACGCGCCCTTGACGCAGCTCAAAGTTTTAAAAGCGCGCGTTGACCGGCGTTGATGTGACATGAGATATATCCGTTGTCTGTTCACATGAAGCGCGTTTTTACTGTGAATCTCTTCGGTGCTCTACATTTCAATTTCATATTAGTTACGGAAGGTGAAGATTTTAATGGCATATAATATTTTCTAGTAGATTATCAAAAGATTTTATTGACATTCTAAAGTAATTAAAGAATTTATGTATATAATTTCTAAGAATGGGATATAGATTAACGTATAAATTTAAAAAAAAGTCTACTTCTTAGAATAGGATGAACCCAATACGTTCTTTCTCTTTTACGGCGCCGACGTCTCATTTTTCTGTACCCAATCCACACACAAATAGCGTCTTCAACATCCATTCTTGATGAATAACAAAATTATTCTCTACCTAGCTCGCGAAAATCACTTATACTGCGCGCTAAGCGTGCGTCTTACGCCTTTCATGACAACGGCTTACAAATTACAGAACGCGCATGAAGTGTGCGCTTCATGTGAACTAAGCCTAATACATAACACTTTTATTCAACCTAAGTATTCAACAGATTTAACACTACAACATGGAAGTAACAAACATACATTTTTATTGCGTGGATACTTATGCGCAACTACTCTTGATCGTACATCGATCTCAGTCTAATAAAAATCAATAGTATTAATTCGCGTACTTAACTACATACAGGGTGATTCAGAATAAGTGTTCGACCAATTAAGAGCGTATTCACAGGTCACACGAGTGCGAAATTGCAAGGGTTGCTTAGCGGCACCTTTGGGTACCAAGGAATTTGTAGATCCGTTGTAGTTAACCCAAAACAGCACTAATTGTTTTCCAATAGCTCCCGAAAACGCAACACTTGTTCGATTAACTTAACGTTTATTTACAAATATATGTTCACAGTTATGACAAGAAAACAAAATACGTTTGCGAAATAATGAAGTTAAACTACTCGCGACAGTTTTAAACTTAATGTTTCGTCACCAGTAACGATGTTATAAATTAAATTTGAACGACCTCCATTGAATTTCTTGAGCATTTCTTCGCACCATTTGACACGACCCTGCTTTTGCGCTTCTGTTAAATTGTGTGGGATCCAACGACTGCAAAGCTTTCGTACGTTCAAATGATCATGCAAAATCTGGTGTATTGCTTTCATGTCAATGCGTAAGGATGTTTGAATCTCACGCTATGTCACATGTCTCGCTCAAACATTTCACGCACAGCATCTACATTAGTGGCAACAACAGATGTTGATGGACGACCTTCACGAAATTCGTCACTGAGAGAGGTACGTCCACGCTGGAATTCGGCAAACCAATTATAAACACTGCTCTTTGATGGTACTTCATCTCCAAAAGCCAAATGAAGCCGATCAAGGCATTGTTTCGGCGTTAGACCACATTTGAAATCGTAAAAAATCATGGAACGAAAATTTTCACGCGAAATTTCCGTGTTTACACAAAATTACTTTTTCTCAAATATTCTAATATTTGATTGTTTGAATTAGCTGCATTTTATTATTGTCATTATAGCATAGACTTATGAGTACAAAGTTTTTTTAATCTCGAACCGGACAGAAATATGAAGGGAAAACACTCAACGTTTTTACAGCTAACGAAACTATAATTCTATAGCGAAACGTTGAGTGTTTTCCCTTCGTATTTCTATTTCATTGATTTATAGCTGAAGAAGCTATAAATCTATAGCGAAACGTTGAGTGTTTTCCCTTCATATTTCTGTCCGGTTCGAGATTAACAAAACTTTGTACTTACAATTTTCATCGGACAAGAACAAACTTCAATCATAGACTTATGGTTGCCTATTTAAAACAAACAAAATAAAATAAAAACTTTTGTTGTTATTAATTTCTCATCTTATTTCATAATTAATTCAATGAAAAATTTTGTTAATAAGTTCTATATTTGTAATCTTTATTAAATCTAAATTAAAAAAAAAAAAACTGAATTTATTCAGACATCATACAGTTTTACCACTTCCACAGGTGGATATTTGGAATGGTTAGAAGCAAAGGTGTTTGCTTAATTTTTCTATTTTTTTTTTTCATAAAGATGAATATATAAAATCTCTTCCTTAATTAGCCGTGACAAAAAACGTAAGAGTATTTTTTAATCAGGACAAACTTGAACGTCAGATTGTCTAAAAATAACCATACAGGGCGTTCTTTTACTGTGTGCAAATAAAAAACCTCAGTATAAGTACATGAAATGCTACTTACTGTGCGTATTTTCCGGTGGTTACCGTATTACAGCCAAAAAAATTTGGAGGTTCCACTTGTTTGGAACCGTTGATATGTGCGAGAGAGAAATACTTGCAAGGTCACAACGCCTTCCTACACATTGACCCCCGCTGAGTTCTGCAGTCAAACCCATTTCGTAGCGTTTCGTAATAATTATAGGTCGGGGATATATATTTTGCGCGGTTCAAATTCTAGTGAAGTGGGCAATAAAAATTATTAGACCGTAGCGTGCAAACAAACGCGAGGGCTGCGGAGACAATTAACGCCGCCACAGCTATGGTGTAAAGCCGGCAATACACGTTCCAATAATTTCAGGTAAAAATTCATGTAAACAAGTGTAGAAATTCATGAATTGTAATTTGCAATACACGTTTCAATTATATTAATATAAAGATCTTCTGCTAAATAGTAATTTAGAATGTTAATGTTGGTGAAGATGGTAACTCATTAATGCTTCTAACTTCATGTTATTTTTTCGGGCAGCTGGGAATGTTGGATTATGTTATCAAGGGTGTCATCCAAACGGAAAGCACGTGGTCATCACTGATTAATCTGTCTTGAAGCTAAAATTATTTATAAACATATACCCGCATAAATTAGCTGAAGTCGTTCTTCATTCATCTGACCCAACAGCCAACAGCAACAATCAAAGTCACTAGAATTTACTAAAATTTCACGTCAAAAACCTTGAGAAATAGAACTTGCTCTTTGTTTTCAATTTTACATGTATAAATTCATGTAATTCTTTTTGCTCGCTATACACGTTGAAAAATAGGTTTTATCATAAATTACATGTAAATTTCATACAATTTATGATCGTCTATTGCGGGCTTTACTCACTCAGTATAACAAGAAACAGAGCAATATTGCCGCAATAAAAAATTACAGTTATGCAATCAACTCTTCTTGTTTAAATGTGCAAAGATTTTCAGAGTAAGTAGTTGACCAATTGTACCTCGACCTCCGCCACATTGCATCAGAGTGTAAGAACGCCGTAAATTATTTTCACCGTTCCATTACACAATGTGCCAATGTGTTCGATACATTTTTACGGCGCTACTGAAACGATGGCGTGTACTTATACAAATCCTATCCTTAGTAATAATAATCACCGATATCGTTTATTAATTATTTTTTTTTAGAATTTCAATTCACTGAGCAAAGTAATACGTTTTACGATATCAACTATCGACGACTAAGTTTAAAATTTATGCACCAATTACGCAAGCTCGTTAAAAATGTTCTTCCTTCACCATCTACGTAAATAAACTTTAACTGTAATCTCGCCGTTAGCTATGAAAGTATTACTACTTACGCTTCATGGAAAAAAGTAAATTTTTATAAGTCTACTAAAAATAATACGTAATGAGAAATTACAATTCGTTTGTTCCTCGCTTTTAATTTGATCGGCAATTACGAACCGCAGCTTCTTGAATTGCAATAGATTTTAATTTAAACATACTTAAATTTGTAATTACTTGCAGTGAAGTTAATTTAAATTGTAAACGTTTCGAGATTAGCTGTGATCAGAGCGGCTGGACGACATTCGTACTCAAGAACAAGTAACGCACTAACCCTGGCCTACTTCGGCTGCGGGTCTTAATTGAAGCCGCGGCCGCATTCCACTTTTAGCTATGTCAGCAGTTTTCGAACGGTTTAGTGAAAATTTGCCACTGCATTTTTCTCGAAAACTATTAAATTTGTGTTAAGAACATATGAGTTCAATCGTTGCCATTTATGGTGATATATTATAGGTTTAAATATTTGCACACAGTAAAAGAACACGTTGTATATGAGACTAATTTTTTCTGAGCTGAGCGGTGAAAAGTAGAAATTTATAGGTTTATATCCAGCGATTAGGGATGTAGAGATTTCAAAAAAACACATCTTTTTTGAAACAAATGTGTAAATTTCAATACAATACAATACAAAAATGCACTGAAAATTCTTGCAAGCTACAAGCATGAAAATCGGGACACTTATTATCATAGATAGTTTACAGCTTTAAATGGTAGTTCTAAATTTATGTTGTAATGTCATAATAATCAGAATTCTAACAATTTTAATAAAAATTACAGTTACAGCACTAACAAGATTTAGCTGCAAGTAATTCATTCATCATTGCGTATGTGAAGTAAAGTGCATTCTACATATTCTGTTGCGATTTGTTAACTGCAAAAAGCTTAACAAATAGGTATCAAAAGTATACTGATTCCAAAACGTAACAATCAATATTTGGAAATTTCAGTGAAATTTCCGACAACTAAAGAAATTTCATTAAAATATCAAAAAACCTAGAAATTTACACTGTATTGGCAGTTTCGAAAAGTGTAGAAATTTCAGGAAATTTCTATAATCGTTTCACTATACATATGTTAGCAATAGATTTATAATAACTTAGAAAGTGAATATCTCCCTTTATGAAATTACAAACATTCATTGTAGTCAAACTTTGTTGATAAACTCAGATATCGAGAAGCGTTTGACTATACAAATAATTGAAATGCTGCGTTCATGAATAAAAGAGATAAAGAAACTGACGTTTTTATTACCTTCTGAATAAAGAAAACTGTAAATATTGACTAAATGCTATGTTTAGAGCAGTTTTCTAAATAATAATTTATTGCGAACAGGAAACTTTGGGCTTCAATTTTTTTACAGAAAACATTTCACGTTCCTTGGTTTCTTCTGGTTTATCAACTGTACATACCGATTTAATGCGAACAGCGATGTAACTTGAAGTGCCGGACTCAGTAAGATGATAAAGAATCCTACTGTTATTTTCTCTTAATTTTATTCGAATACAATTAGTTTTTTTAGAAAAATTTCACTTCTTTATCTCTCCAGAACTTTTATTCTCAGAAATAAATCAGTATCAAAGGAAAAATAACGGAAATGAATGATATCTGTAAAATTTTACAGGTCGCTGTACTAGACTGTCAGAAATTTACAAAGTACAAGCGACATGTTTTCAAATAGAAGTTCTCTGTAACAAGAAAGCTAGCTTTATTGATTTCAAATTTAAAAAAGCTAGTGATAGATAGGTAACCTTTACTTTGAAACTCGTATTTATGTCAGCAATTAAATTTTAATCTTCTTGAACCTGTTCATTATGAAAAATATCATGAATGGTAAAGTGCAATTAAATTGTTTTAAAATATATCGGTTTTTTTAATTTGGCGACCAGAGTGCTGCGGATACATTTGTTTATATGCATTTTAAATAGACTGCACGCTAGCCATAGCACACTGGACGCCAAATTAAAAAAAAACACCCCTTATTATTTATTTACCGTCTTCTTCAGGATTAATTTTATTATTTTTTTTAAGTTAATTTACATTACCTTTGCCATGAACTGATGCTGTTTATCTTTGGTTATGTGGATCGTTTTGTACACCTACAGTTGCTAAAGAATACTTTAAAATAAATAATTAATGCAATTTACTTATCTGTTTTACGTATTCATGCGGTTTCATGTTAATTGAAATTTCATAAAACTGTACCTATAGTGTGTAATAGCGACTTTTTCAAGATTTAACGCGAAAGTTACTACAAAAGTGGGTTCAATTTTCATAAAGCAGTCATTACTTAAATCTGAAATCACGCGTTATTATTACTTACCTACAAAGATTTAGTATAGTTTTATTTAGCAAATCCTGGATGTTTTGCCTTCTCTTGCACTTAATATTTGCTACTTTTCTTAGGCTTTAGTATTTCGTAATTTCTTGACTACTTTCTTATTTCTTTCCTTTTATTTATTTTAGGTCTTTTAATCATCGATATAATAAGACAAACCTTAACAATTATTAGGTATTGTGTAGTAACTTGTTGACCTAAGTTTTCAAAATGATATTACGTTAAAATAAATAGTATACTCAAATAATGAAATGGCGTCATGAGTAGATAATCAGAGGTAAACTATTTCTAAATTTTTGTAATGTTTAGATAGAACTTATTTGTAACATCTTGGAGGCTCTGAGGAAGGCTTTAAATAAAGCCGAAGCTGTTTTTTCGTCCAAAACCCGATCAAGTCTACTTTCAGTATACTCAATATACCAAACGCGTCACTCTTAAGTAAGCACACACCCACATAGGCAAACCTCAAAACTCATTATTAGTGTAAGCAGTGCGTATTAATTAAATTACAAAATCTAAACGGCGGATAGACGTCATAGATATTGGTGACCTACAGGAAATTCTTGTGACTACTTGTGCTGGAGCCCTCTGTATATTAAGTTTCACTTAAGTTGTAAACTTTAGATACTCGATTTAAGGCTATATTTATTGCCAACTTGTAACCCACAAATTATTTTTCTGCTTTATGCAGTGTATTATATTATTCAATAATTCAATGATTAGGCAGTTTTTATACCACAATTATTTTTATTTTATTGTACACCTACATCACGAACATTTACAATTTTTTTCATTCACAAATCTATTCGTTATCACTAGCGTTAATTCACAATAATAATAATAGTAATAATAATAATAATATATCTAATCTGACACAGACTTTAATAAAGATAGTAGCTAATGAACTTTCTTAAACCTACTATTTACAACAGATACACTTAAGAGCTATTAGGAACTTTGGTTTCATTCGGAGGTTCTGAACCTCTTACTAAAAATACTACTCAAATAATACGCTCGCTTTTTTAGGCTTCCTTTATTTTCTTATTCACTTTCGCGCTTAAATGTACAACTAATACTCTAATATCTGTGTTTAAATAAATAATGTACAAAAATAATAATTAACAATAAATACTTGCACTATCTGACTAATTTTGTTAAACGAAAAGGCAATACATTTTATAAATAAATTAGTTTTGTTCTAGTTTCTTGACTATTTCCATTGGTGGTATATCATTTTAATTCCCTCGAAGAAAACAGTTGTATACATAAAAAAAATAAATGTGCCTTTTCATGCAATACTTTAACTGAATTACTATCACAGTCTTAAAGGTTGCACAAACCTGTTCCTTTTAGTTTTTAACTACTTATCAATTGCATGAAGTCCATCGTCAATAAATTATTTGTTAATAAAAAAATCATAAAATCAATATTGACAAGGCTCCTTAAATTATGTGCTCGAATTTCAACACAAATTGTACCCACTTTTGGAAACTAGGAGAAGCTTCCCTGAATGTAAGTCACGAAAAGGTTCATTTTAGAAGTTAAAAAAAAAAACTTTACTGCACAAAACTAATTTGACTTGTGTAGGTATCTATCTTGTTAATAATTTAATGTATAAACTGCTTTGAGTTTGCATGAAAAGGCACTATATATATATATATATAATCAAAACACATACATAAAAGAAGAAAACTGCTAACTACTAAATATGTAATTAACATAATGAGTCGTTCTACACGAAGGATGATCGCTATACATTATGACGCGCATTCATACATTCTCACAGACTGTCGTAATTACTATAATGGCATCACACAACTTGGTCATTTGAAGAACTATCAGTATTTAATAACCATGTTTTCAAACATCCGTTTTTTACCTTTGCTATTTAATAAATACGTATACTTTACGTGGTAATTCCACTGATTGGATATGTATGAATTGATGAGTGTTTTACAGAAAATGCTAAATCAATCAATTTGATACATGATTTTAAATCAAATGAAGAGTCTAAGTAAACTTAGAAAGTTATTTTTGGACTCTCAAAATTAATTTTGAATTAAATTTCCGCAGTAGTAATGTTGTCGTCGTCTCGTCTTTCAGAGTATAAAAATTACATTTTTACCATCACAATCCTGTCATGATTATCAGCATGTACAAAATTAGAAATCACAGACTTCCATGTATTTACACCATTCCTTTGGACATCATTCGCACGGTATTCTTCAGGGCTTGCCTTTTGTTGCAAAACCATATTCTAATTACCTCACGTTCGTATCCCAATTGATGTGCCAGGCCTGTTATTTCAGTTCCTAAAATCAATTATTCGATAATAAAAAAATTAAAAAGAAACCAGAAGGGCTACTTCACAATACCTGACGGGTGAGTGTTACGTTCGAAATGCGCGTTCAGTAATTCCAGAGCTTGTGGAGTGAACGACGTTCTTCGTTTTCGCTTCTTGGACGGTTCAATTCCAATGAAATCCGTCAAGTGATTTTGGCCGCTTTTGTATCTGGAAAAACTTTTGCGCATTATTAATTTTATAATTATCGTCACAAGGCAAATTTAATCGAAAGAAGAAGCAGAAAAAAAGAGGTATCGGTCTGAACCATCATAAAAATCGCAAGTAGGTATAATTAATAATAACATCGCAAAAAACAAACGAAAAAGAAATTACAAAATTATTGATTCGGAGAGAGACTTCTACGTATAACGTAAGTGTACCAACCTCTCTTCTGCCTCCTTCATCCATCGTTCTAGTACAGGTTTGATTTTTTGTGCACTCTTTGGAGTAATGTCGAGCTTTTCGAACCTGCAACGTCATAAACTTATCACGGAGAATTAATTTCGCGTAAGTCGTACTATGCACGCGACGAATCTTAATTTATAAGTAGTCGGGAAATTATATATGGAGATTATGTTACAGTTATGCAATTACGTCGTATTGAAGATATATAAATAAAACTTGCTATGTCATCTCGTATGAAATAAAAATAGTAATTCATGACAGCGGTAATAAATTTAATTTCGTTTTTGTAAAATTAATAAGTGAAGGTTTTAATGAAGCTTCGCAGGATCAGTGTTGAAGAGCAAGTCATTTAAAAAATTAATTTTAGAAATTTCACTTTCGGTTTTTTTTATTTGCATACAAACATTTTTGTTGTTGATTTCAAAGTTACGTTTTTATTATTGACCTTAGGCAAAAATGTATTCTTTACAAAAAATTCCACTGTTCAAGAATCTTTAGAAACCACACATAAATTTTAGTTTTTTGACGTCAGACTGTCTCAAATATTCAATTCCAAATAAAAATAAACTGTTTTTATTGATTTTACGCTGTTGCATTCTGTATAAAAAAAAACATTAATCTTCTCGGAAAACCTCAGACACCATAATCAAATTTGAATCATGAAATACAGAATGTTTGAAAATTTCATATTTTTGAGTTTAATGTAGAAAAAAAAAAGCCAATTACTGTAAACTTTACACAAACATAATTTTAACAAATAATTCTACTCTAAAGAAATCCCGAAACTTGATGACCTCAACGCCCCAAATTATTAGAAAGACATGAAACACGACAAGAAAACTTTGATAAATTAAAACATGAAATTCTTCAACAAAGCTTCCGCCAACATCTACACATTTTTCCGCCCTTTTAAGGAATTGTCTGTAGAACTTTACGGATTATTATTGGCGTAATTTAACTGACGGCGTCCTGTATCCTAGCTCTTTTAATACTTCTCCATCATGTGGTAATTCGGTAATTAAACTTTTTGCTTTAAATCACTCCATACGCAAAAATATAGCAGCGTAAGGTCAGGTGATACAGCAGGATACGGACTGAACCAAATTTTCCTATCCATCTCTCACCAAAATGCTGCGTTAACCATAGTTTCACCAAAACTGTGGAATGCTCGGGAAATCAATCTTACTGCCAAATCATATTCCGCCTCGTTTTCGGCTCAACTAAAAGGTTGGTGAAACTGATATTGCATAAACATCACAGATAAAAAAAAGAATGGATAAACTTTGTTGTCTTTATAAATTCATTTTAATAAGCTTTTATTTACACGCAGTCTTAGTGAGCGTTTTCTTAGGACAGCTTTGGGTTTTCTATTTAAAAATTTACTGCTAATAATGTAATTGAAGTTTGTTCTTGTCCGATGAAAATAGTAACTACAAAGTTTTTTAATCTCGAACCGGACAGAAAAATGAAGGGAACACACTCAACGTTTCGCTATAGATTTATAGCTTCGTAAGGAGTGAAAAAAAGTAAATAAACTTGTTTATTTACTTTTTTTACTTACTTTTTTTCACTCCTGACGAAGCTATAAATCTATAGAGAAACGTTGAGTGTGTTCCCTTCATTTTTCTGTCCGGTTTGAGATTAAAAAA
This sequence comes from Prosopocoilus inquinatus, assembly GCA_036172665.1. Classification (NCBI taxonomy): domain Eukaryota; kingdom Metazoa; phylum Arthropoda; class Insecta; order Coleoptera; family Lucanidae; genus Prosopocoilus; species Prosopocoilus inquinatus. The sequence continues at coordinate 54,707,853 of CM069870.1, forward strand.
ACTTAAAATAAAAAAAAAATAAAACTATAAATCTATAGCGAAACATTAAGTGTGTTCCCTTCATTTTTCTGTCCGGTTTGAGATTAAAAAAACTTTGTACTTGCTAATAATGTAGTTGCATCGCTTTCGTTATACCTTTTTTCTTCAGCTTCTTGTCTGGACTTTTCATGAAAAACATCAATTGTATATCGATAGGAGATATTTCAAAGAAATGCGTTTTTCCTTAGACAGCATTTTTGTTAATAATCTAAAATATTTACATACTTATTTGCTAGAAATATTCTTGCTAGTATTTTCCCTAAGCATACCAGATGTGTTATAAATTTTCCAACGTAAAGCTTGCCCGACAAGAACTATTATTTTGTATAACTGCGTAAAATCAAAAATATGAAATTATTCTCATGATTCAAATTTGAGTATAGTGTCTGAGGTTTTCCGAGAAGATGAATGTTTTTATACAGAATGCAATAGCATACAATCAATTAAAAAAAAACATTTTATTTTTATTTGAAGATTTCAGACACTCTGTCGTCAAAGAACTTAAATTTGTGTGTGGTTTCTGAAGATTCTCGAACAGTAGAATTTTTTGTAGAGAATACATTTTTGCCTAAGATCAATAATGAAAAGGTTAACTACTTTGAAATCTGCAACATGAAATTAAGAACAATTTTTTAGACAGACTGTAGTTCAAAATTTAAATTTAACCATCGTTTCTGAAGTTTCTTGAGAAGCAGAACTTTTTCGTAAAGAATCCTTCTTTGCATAAAATTGATATAAAAGTGCTTCCTCATCCTTGGTAGAGGAGTCCCGCATTCACCCTTTGCTTCTGATGACGGACCCGGCCGGGTCCCTAAACATTTAAAGAAACTTATAAATCAAGTTTTTTTAATTAATAAAAAAGAAGTATTAAAGAAGTTTTTCTTCTTGCCAAGTCGACCCGTGGACATACTGTATACTTCGGCAAAAGGTATTTCGTATGATCATTACTTAAAAGATATGTACTTGAGAACATATCCAATGAAACTCTCTTTTCTGTTAGTTATTATTAATTGGTTAAGTTTTGGTTGTTATATTCGTGTATTGTAATGTTGTAATTGTACTTTATTTGTTCGCTTATTTTATGTTACAGAAAAATAAATATTTTCTGATTTTTTACAATTGACATGGAGCGTGTATCACAAGCATGTATGTACCAAGATCAGAGATTTTTAACATCTGAAAATCTCAGTATTCAAAATGTTTTTACGCGGAGGAGGTTATAAATCGTATTAAGGGGGCCATGCATTGCGGTTTTATTCGGTGAATAAGTCTGTTCTATAAAAAACCACGCAAAATTGAAGCGTGTGGCTGCAAATTTGTCGCTACACACATCAGTTTTGCATAGTTTTTGAATCGAACAGACCAGTTCGTAAAACAAAACGGTTGAACAAAACCGCAATGTATGGGTTTTACCCTTTACACTTATTTAATGCATAAAAGAATAACCTCCTACACAAACAAGAATTTGAATCTCGAGATGTTCGTGTGTCGAAAAGCTGAGATCGTCCCGTGTTAACGCGGCTTTATTATATAAGAGTGATTTGAATAAATTACTGTTGTAGAATACAAATTTTATTATTATTATTTTTAAATCTTATGCGTCATAAAAACCTTTAAAAAAGAAGGTGAACAATATTATCCCAGAAAGATATGCGAAAGCATGAGTCAACAAAATCTAAAACTTGCTCTCTACTGTTCATTTTGTTTGTTTACTTAAAATATTTCTCAAATTAAAAATCTGCTTTAAGATAGGAATTCAATTAAAAAAAAAACTATGTTGAATACTTTTAGAGGGAGATTCAGGCAACACTTTCATTAAAAGTTTACGGATTTCCTCTTTGAATTTCTATTTCATATTTTGCTGTTACAAGTTAGCGATAATGATCTATTATTAAAATATATTTCCAACTTTCGGGCACTTCCGCTTGTACCGGAAGTTGCTGTCAACTTTCTTATTTTAAATAGATACCCCATTTTTTATTGCATTTCTTAAATCTTCATGAAATTCTAAAAATATTTTGTGTAACATGTGATGCAAGAAAAATTAGCCGTTTTAGTGATATTTCCATTTTTTAAAGAAAGTTCAAAGTAGCAGTACCTTGTTTATGATGCTGTCATCTTTGTGTAACAAAAGCCATAATTTCAATTTTTGGCCTGTAGTAGGCTATACTCGTAAGCTTTCAGGTCATACCTAATTTTACAAAAAATCGTTTACGGGCTGGTTGAAAAGTAACTTCTATTCGAACTGATTTCAACTGTCGAAAAGTCATGTTTTTTAAATAGAACACCCAATATTTTTTATACCATAAGAATTAGAATTAAATGTTCTTTCGAACTGTATTAGAATTCTTGGTACGACTATTTACACATTTACAAGGAGAAATTTACACTTACAATACAAAATTATATGAAAACTAATAAATAAATCAGAAATATTAAAAATAATACACAAATTATTGGTTATAATATTGGCTCTAAGTTGTCCTCGGCTATTATTTATTAGTAATAACTTTCTACTGTATCTAAGTAATAACGCATTTTCCTCGATATAACAACTTTTTTTATTAACTTCTTGAATTGTCGATTTTTTTTATCATCAAATATATTTAATATGTCTGTGTTTGGTTTTACATTTTTTGGTTCTTCGTAGCGATTAAATTGTTTTTTTTTTTAATTCCTACTAGACGGATGTTTTCAAAAATTATTTCTCTAGTTTTCATAGCCCACTATTTAAAAATAATACCGAAAAATGGAGAAAAATTGCGTGTTAAAAAGAAATCATCGATAACGTGTGAACTATAAGATATAGGTATAGGGAATACTAATACAGGACGAAAGAACATTTAATCCTCAGTCAAATGGTATAAAAATATACTAGGCGTTCCATTTAAAAAACATGACTTTTCGACAGTTGAAATTAGTTCGAATATAAGTTACTTTTCAACCAGCCCGTAAACAATCAAGTGCAAAACTGGACATGATCTGAAAGAATATTACTGTAGCCTACTATAGGCCAAAAATGGGCATCATGGTTTTTGTTGCACAAAGATGGCAGTACCATAACCAAGGTTGTGCAAGTCTGAGTTATTTTTAAAAAATGAAAATGTCTCGGAAACGGTTAATTTTCGTTGTGTCACATGTTACACAAAATATTTTTAGAATTTTATGAAGATTTCAAAAATGCCTTACAAATTGGGGTATTCGATTTAAAATAAGAAAGTTGACAGCAACTTCCGGTATAAGCGGAAATTGGTGGTTTTGTCAGTCAATTGAAAGAAAATAGCTAAGTTTTGAATTAAACACTCATTTAGTTGGTTGCACCATCAATTTTCTAAAACGAAATGCATAACTCCATATATAATTCGAAAACATGTTAAATTACTGATAAAATCATGATGACTACGTGAATATGAAATCGCCGTTCGTAATGAATAATTAATTAAAGGCACAGGACACTGACATACACCATATCATAAATGAAGTGAACTGCTTTTCATCATAAAATTTGAAAATTAGTTATGCCAGTGCCCTGGCTGCTGCTGCTGCGTACACAAACTGTGCACACAGCCAATGATGAATTTGAGCTTAGCGCCAAAAAATCAAGAGCGATGCGACTGAATGGACGTTTTCAGATAATTAAGATTAAATTATTAAAGTGAACGTACATTGCTTGCTGCTGTGAGGATAGCTGCGCGGCGGCAAACATCTGTGAGGCCAGGGCACTGGGAACAAACCAAGCAGTTACTTACGTGCACTCATTAAAAGGTGGCAATAAAAAAGGTGCAAATGTAAATAAACAGTAATTGCGCGGAAACAATGCGAATACGCTTTGGATTTTGAGAGCGTTAATGCTGGGAAAGTTAAACCTCGTTAATTATTAAATGTGTGTGCAAAATGTATTTAATTGTAGAGCACAGATTGTTGCGTTTATCATTAAACAGATATTCAACTTTACTGCTTTCATTGAAAAACCTAGTTTACAACTTCAATCCTTCCTTCTTTTTCCTTCTTCCTCTTCTTCTTAGTATTGCACTACGATTGTTTACCAGAAGTTGCAATATTCCGAAAAGTACTGATTCTGTTTGAAAAAATCCATACGTCACAAAATCTTGACAGTACGTTTTTCCTCTTTGCACTCCTTCAAGGGAAAGACCATTCCATTGCTATTCTCTACACATGCAATGGATCATAAATTTTATCTGGCAGTTTTATTTTTCGTTTATTGCTTGCGTAATTTGGATTTCTTAAAAAAATTCCTCGGTATTTGACCAACTCATCCATCATTAATAATATTTATGACAAATTTAATTTCTTCGAATTTCCGTTTTCTCTCTGCCTAAATCTATTTTGTAGGCGCACCAATCTCTTCTCTTTAATTTTCAGTAGAGCAAAGTGCAAATTTCTTTAATTTCTTTTCATATTAATCTAACTTTGGACTTTTGAAGGGCTAGAAGGTTAGAAAAAATGTGAAGTTTCAAATACGTAAGAAAAATAGTTGTGAAATAAATGAAATATTATACGTATAACATGACGAAAAAGAAATTTTGTGTGTGTTTAAAAAATGGTAAAACGTTATGAGTGTTTCGAAAGCGATATTCTTGAAAAGATATAGGACAAGGACAAATGAGGTAGTAAGGAAGAACTAAAAATCCAGTTTGTAACTAGAACAACAAAACAAGAAGCAAGGGATTTAGGATAATTTAAATTGCTTGAGCTATACAGCCTGTAATCAAATAAGTTTCACATATTAAAACTGTAAGTTCTTTATCACTTAAGAAAGTGATTTCTGCAAATATGAATTTTATTGGTGAAAAATTAAAGAAATTAAAACCCCCCCAGAGCCCGGAAACTTTTTGTTTGAAAACCTCTGACTGACCGTGTATCAGTTTCTACAGGCGCATCATAAAACGTCGTAAAACAATAAAGCGTCATCGAACTGAAGAGCACTGGGTTAAAATCATCGCTTATGTAATTCCATAACGTAATAGAATTATAAATATCCATCGCGTTGCTTATTAAATTAATCAATTTTCTTAATTTTCACGTAATTGTTAATAGTTTTCTGCTTACAAAACTGTAAAAATAAATAAAAATTAGAAATTCCGTTTTCTAAAATTATTTTACTAATTCATACGTAATCATCGTGTACTTTATTTGCTGGTCGTCAATAAACTGCATTGTTATTTCTTTATTGCGCAAAATGTTTAAGAATGTCTTTTCTTTCTGCATTTCGGAAAATCATTATGGAATGCAGTCATCGCTTTTATTATTTTGTGGAGCCAAAACAATAAAGCGTCATCGCACTCGAACTACGAAGAAACGTATTCGTTAGTGGAAATAATTAACAAAGCGACAATCAATCAGAGCGACTAATAATTTTTTTAAATTACTTTAATACGCGAAATTAGCACTGTAAATCATGTATACTCTTGGTTTACAAAGACCAGGATGTCAATATCTAATTATTGTCGATTATCTAATGAAACAGATTTAATTCTGATCAATGCAAGCAGATTTAAATTGTTCTGCTTTAATTATAATGCACACACGGGGCACGACCGAGAGGTTGTCAATTTGAACTGTCGTCTTTAATGGGTCGGTGATTCTATTTTATCGTGTTCCCATAAAGCTTTTAAAATGCGATCAAGCAATTGACCTTGAATTTTGCTGGAATTTTGTTTTATAACGTTGTGTTTGTCCACGGCCGACCAAAAGTTCTCAAACAAAAGAGTCAATACTCCTCCACTAGGTCATTTTTTTATTTTTGAGCTAGACTTTTGGTAGTTGCAGCATTAATTCTCTTACATGATGAGGAACTTACAGTATTAATATGTGAAACTAATTTGATTACACCCTGTATAACGAAACTGGGAAAGAATCATGATTGTCACCCATTTCGGAGTCACTTGGGTTACCTCTATCCAGTTAAAATATGTGACCCAGGCTCCGGATTGTCCCAAAGACATCAGATTCTGACAACGAGGAATCAGCCATAAACTGAATGAATGTGCCAGTTAGAATATATGCAACGACTTCCGAGAAAAATTTTTGGTAATCGCCGAAATTGAATGACGCGATGGTTAACCATTTCGCTGGAATGCCGCTTAAGGATACAGAAATTATTAGAAATGAAAACTGTTTCGTTAAGGAGGTGGGGAAAAAATATTTTTCAAGGGCAAATGCCATACTTATAAAAATATCGAAAATCTTCCGTTGCTATTCTTTAAACATGCAATGGATCATAAATTTTATCTGGCAGTTTTATTTTCCGTTTATTGCTTGCGTAATTTGGATTTCTTAAAAAAATTCCTCGACATTTGACCAACTCATCCATCATTAATAATATTTATGACAAATTTAATTTCTTCGAATTTCCATTTTCTCTCTGCCTAAATCTATTTTGTAGGCGCACCAATCTCTTCTCTTTAATTTTGAGTAGCGGAAAGTGCAAATGTCTTCAATTTCTTTTCATATTAATCTAATCTTGGATTTTTGAGGGGCTAGAAGGTTAGAAAAAATGTGAAGCTTCAAATACGTAAGAAAAATAGTTGTGAAATAAATGAAATAAATTTTTCAAGAGAAAAAAAAGTGTTGAAAAAATAGTAAAACGTTAAGAGTGTTTCGAAAGTGATATTCTTGAAAAGATATAGGACAAGGAAAAACGATGTAGTAATGAAGAACTAAAAATCCAGCTGGTAACTAGAACAAAACAAGAAGCAAGGGATTTAGAATGATTTAGATTGCTTGAGCTATACCGTATGTCCGTCTGCCATTAGGACATAGGAATTAACATGGGAAAACAGAAATTGATTTATATTATTTTCCTGAATAAATTCGTACGAATTTGAAGGTTGCAGTCGGAAAGACTTGGGCATTTGATGTATTTTAATGTTAAATGTATAATACTTTAACTGTTAATTACTTAAAAATAATGAAAAAATTAAATGATTTTTATTTTGCACTCAAATTTGGTATAACAATGTTTTAAATTTTATGGTCTTTCTGACTATATCTTATGTACTCATATAAATTTATTCAGGCAGATAATATAAAGCAATTTCTGTTCTTCCATGTTAATCGCTGTGTCCTAATATCAGACGGACATACGGTATAGTGTGCGAAACAGGGAAAGAATCATGATTGTCACCAATCTCGGATTCACTTGGATTACCCCTATCCAGTTAAGATATGTGACCCAGGCTCCGGATTGTACCAAAGACACCAGATTCTGACAATGAGGAATCAACCATAAACTGGATGAATGTGCCAGTTAGAATATATGCAAAGACTTCTGAGAAAAATTTTTGGTAATCGCCGAAATTAAATGACGCGATGGTTAACCATTTCGCTGGAATGCCGCTTAAGGATACCGCATTTATTAGAAATGAAAACTATTTCGTTAAGGAGGCGGAGAAAAAAGTATTTTTCAAGGGAAAATGCCATACTTATAAAAATATCGAAAATCTTTTTGGTCTAGTGCTATAAAATTCGGTGAAGATTTGAGCAGGCATTTTGCTTGTTACAGAAAGTTCTGTGTTCAGGAAGGGCTCCCCTAAAAAGTGACAAACCTAGAAACAAACGAAGACTAAGAAAATCCTGACGAGAAGAAATTAAAAAGACAACAAACAAACAACGTCTCGACAAAAATCATTTAACCAATTCACAGGTATTCAGTGTTGAAGCCAAGGAGAAAATTATAGAAATAGTTCTAAAATTTATCTCAAATTTATATCGTGACTAGCTATTTCATGTAAAAATGAACACAGCAAAGTTTTCTTTAACTACATAATTCAGAACACTATTAAAATTAGAATAGTCCAAAAAAACATCTTTTAAGTCGTTTTCTTTTTAAACCGCGACGCACTTATGTACGAGTAGTATATACACAGTTCGTTTTACAGATATGAATTCCAAAGAAATTAATAACATTATACGAAATTCCAATAGCATAGAATTCAAAGATAATAAAATGTTAACTATATTGAAGATAAAGTGTTTAACTCACTTTGAAAATTGATGGTAGTGCTTAAAAGGGAGTCAAAAAACCTTGAATTTAGTTTTCAAAATAGTAAAGATTTTTCTAAATCTGAACCTCTTTTAGTGAAAATAAGTCGTGAATAGTGGTTGAGCTTTCAGGAAACGTCCAAACTTAATCACTAAATTACATATTTTATTTAAGTGGCTAATAAATTTGAAAATAGCAAAAATTCAGCAATAATTATAATGTTCAACCTTAATTGTTGAATATAAGGAGTGGGAGATTAAGATGGTCCAATGTAGAAGCGTGCAGAGATATTTCAAAACAAAACTGAAGAAGCTGCAGTTTAAATAGAGGTGAACGTTAGCAATTTCTAGAACAGTGGGGCGCCCAGTAAAATATGTTTCACTTAACGCAAGTTGGCTTTTTAATGTTTTAAACTATTGCATAAAACGGAAGATAAAGAAGTGAGTAATAGAGTAATTAAAGAAAAAAAATGGTACTTATTGCTATTTTATCCATTGAGGACGCCATACCATATAATGTGTATTACTGAAAACCGGTCCGGCTGCGAACCTATTGTATGGCAAAACGAACCGAGTGTGGAGTATCGCGCACTTTGTCACACACATGTTGTGTTCTCTAGTGCTCTTTATTTTTGCCATACAAGAAAGAGGACTGCGCGTTCAAAATCGGCTCGTTTTTTTGCTCACTATTTACTCCTCCAGTACTTAACCTCCATGATTTTATCAAATAATGATTCAGATAGGTAATTAAAGATTGCAAGGTCTAATCTAACGTTGGCGTTGCTAACTTCTGATCGCATTCTATTTGGACTTGAAGCTTTCCGCGTCCATTCTTTAAGCTTTACGTTTTGTAATGCACAGTTGCTAGCAAGAAAATTGGTCGTCAGTAATTTTCTATCGCGAAAAGATTGTGATTGTTACAAGCTTTGTACAGCGATGTGTGTCGTGCGTGCCTAATTTGCCAAATTGTTTCAAATGTAATACATAAGCTTGGCAAGAGGACAGGAAAATATTTTGAATTCCTGACGATTCCATCAAATTTTTGAGTAGTAGAGGTTTGTCGCTCAACAGTTTATGAATACTTTGAGACCATCAAAAGCAAGCAAGTGGCGCATTAGATTTTGATCGTTACTGTTAATGAACACGTCAGTTTTAATTCTAGAAATTATGTACAAATTTTCATATAAACATCACTATTGAAAAAGCGGAGAAAATGAATTACATTTTTAAAAGATTATTCTCAGTATTTAAAACTAAGATATCAATCTCCTTATTTTACAAAATGAAATGTAAATCAAGTAAATTTTTTGACGATCAAAGACGACCAAAATTTATCGCTCGCGACTGCGATTATTACTTCAGCAGGCAACTGATTCTGTGGATTCCAAAGTAGTAATTACAACAAGCGACGACCATTTGTCTAATGGTGCTTGTATTATTTGATTATAATCTGTAACATTTATCGGTCCTAGTTTTCTTAAGAATATTTTTCCAGCCAAGTGCTACAGTCTGGACAAGTTGTATTTCAGTTCTTCTAAATGTTATAAAATGAAGAAATCACTATATTGAGATATCTATTGGCTTCATGGTCATTTCTCTCGTGGTTCGTCTTCAAAAATTGAAGACATTCAAGGATCAATCAAAAAATTTCGCAACTTAGGCGCCAGCTCCTTTCTTTGTTTCACGCTTGAAAAACTCAGTTCTGGTTTTAATCTCGCAGAATTCTTTTCGTTATTGAAAATCTGAGAAAAATCTTTCAACGGTGAATGGTTGAAAAATATCACACCAGGAGATGTTACTCAACTTCTTCAGTAAACCTGAAAGTATTAACTGTTTCGCTAATTGAAAAGTAACATTATTCGCGAGATACTTGTATCAAAAACCAATTAAAATTCATCCGATCCGTAGCGCTTTCACGTAACACCGTTTGCATAATAATTAAGAAACGCCGGCCGTAAAACGAAATGTCATAAATCGAATATTAATTTAAAGGCAATCTTCGGAACGAAACTAAAACAATTACCTGCATATTGCGCTCTGACTGTAGGCTGGCCCCTCTGTAACACTAAGCGCCTGCCCCACTTGTGTCTGTGTCAATCCTAACGACAGTCTTCGTAATTTGAAAGCTTTGGCAAAATCCTTAATCTCATCCAGATTAATTCCGTCCACCACGTTGCTATTAGTCTGATTTATTGTCGGCTGATCTAAAAATACAAACACTACCTAATCACAACTTCGATTTAGTTCATGCCATTATCCATTATTATCATTGCAGGCCTCTCAATAAAAGCTCTGGATGCATTAGTCGAAATAAAATAATAGTAATAATTCTTATTTTATGCAAATTTTTAAACTAGTATGAAAGTAGAAACGAAATTACTCTTAAAGACTAGGTCAGATTCTTCCAGTAGATGTCTGTAGCAGCTGGAATTTTAAGATGCTGTTAACGAATGATTTAAAACGAAACTAGAAATTGCTTGGAATAACGAGCGTAGTTGTCGCAATCGGGAACCTGTAATTTAGATAGAGAAAACGAGTTCCCAGAAACTCACGAAATACATACAAAGACTAGAAAAAAAGACGGAACGTTTCTCCGTACACACAAAGCCCCATTTGTGTCAGCCACAACGTATAATTAAAGCGAGCAATTACTTTACATTAAATATAATAAAAATTGAAGGTAATTTCCTTAATTGCCGATTAATTAAATTACATAAAGGGCATTAATAATAATTAAATAGTAATTTGTGCTGTAATGTTTGTGATACAACAATATTCCACAATTAATCATTTGATCATCTGCAGTCGGATTAATTAAGCCAATAGAGAGACATAAAGCTGTTATTACCATAATAAAAGAATCATGAGCACAAATAACTCCATTACTCCATTTAATAAAGAATAAGGTTACACCTAATAAGTGCTTATCAGCTATTTTACGTTTAAATTTATTGTTGCATTCTTTAACGAAATAATTATTTTTCAATTTGTCCGGTTTCATTTAGAAAATCAACTTAATTGACAGTTTCAATTAGAATTAGCGCAACCGCTAAAAAAACCTTTAGAATTCTTTAACTCGTAATATTCGGTTAACACAAAATTACACAATGCCACCTCATAGAAATAAATGACCTCTCAACATATTTTTTTTTAATTTAAAATATTTTCATTAAATTTGTTCTTTTTTTAGTTTTCAAATTCCAGTGCACCTGTTACAAAAAAATCCCTTAAATTTTATAAACTACTGTAATTACATATAGTGGAGCTCATAATAAGAAGCACCTGTCAACACTATTTTGATTTTAGACTTTCCACTTACGCAAAAAAAATGCTGGCAGTGTAGCCCCTGTGTTATTATCGCTTAAATTTTAAGCCAATATTCCATTGACAATATTTTGATCAAAATTTCCATGAAAATAATACATATTTGATCAAAAATATTGACAGTGGGATATCGGCCTTTTATAACTAAACATGTTTCAGCTGTTTATATTAAAAAAAATGTTAGTATATTGGGATCTAATTAGTAAACTGAGAAAAATACAAGGCGTGTGACAGTTCTGAATTGTCAAAATAATTCCTTTGATTCTTCAAATAAGGCCTCTTCAAAACATCTGAATATCAACTTCATTGATGTTCTGAAAGTTGTAGCTTTTAATGTTCAAGCATTTCTTCTGAAGGATTTCTTTTGTATCTCTCAAAATAAGAAGGATATTAGGAAAATATAGAGTTGTCACTCGCCCTGTATAGTTTACTCTAAAGGATTTTTAAAAGCACAATAAATTAGTTCTCTGGTTATATAATGATCAATTATATAGAAATACCGAGACATTGAGTAAATTAATATTTACAAATACGACGATAGTGTTTTAGTGTAATATACCTACAAAAAATGTGTTTGATAGTTTTGATTAGGGAATTAATGTAACCCATCTCAATACAATAATGTATAACTAACAAAATAAAGATAGAATAATTTTATATTTTACTCTAATCAGGATTGTAATAGATGCCGTTTCTGATGTATTTATGTACAGTTGCGGCCTTTGAAAACTGGTACATTTTACATCAATGTCAAAAATTGATAATTTTGTAGTGCGTAAAGCAACCCTTCATTATTTTATAACAGGTTTTAGAGTGATTTGAGTGACGTTTAGAAACTTCAGATTTAGGATCAGTGTACACTGCCAAAACATTGTATTTGTCAATGTGTACCAGTTTTCAAAGGCCGCAATTATACCACGGACGATATAAAAATAGGGACACTTAATAATACTTTAATGCGTGTTGGTGTATCAGAAAACTATTGCTGTAGTAACAAAATTAATTTGACAAGTTAATTGTGTAACAATTTTCATGGAATGGAAAGGGCTACAAATTGAATTACATCATACATCAGTATTATTCAAACTAATAATTTTTTTTTGTCAACCGTATAATTAATTTTAGGGAAATTTTAATTAAATTAAGGAGATATCCTCAGAAGAAAGAAACAAATACAATTTGATTTGGGATGCATCCCCAAACAACTTTTTTTCATCAACAATATATTAGTCAACAGGTCAGTCAACAATTAAAGAAAATCTTGACGAGCGCTCAAAAGAGTTTGCAAACGAATATATTACTTGTTTTCACCATACATGTAATAGTCCGTCTTCCACATTCCGATGGCTTTATGTAGTAAACTGCATTTTGGAGTTTATAATTGATTTCCTTAACATCGTATTTTAAAGGAAAGAAATAGAATGGAAGTATTTGATTTAGTAGACTTATAGACTATATAGAATGAGCTAAAAGTCGCTTTCCCAAAAATTCCTTTCAGTCTTCACGCTTGGCCTTGTTTCGTATAAATTCGATAAGTTACGTATCAAAACAGAGTACCACATGATTATGGTTACGAAATTACAACCTTTTTTGGACAACAATTATTGGATTGAATGTAAGTAATAATTATTGTACTCTATGTCGTAGGTGACCCGATTTTTAAATTTGTAGATTTCGGTGTTATTTCGAGGCAAGCCCAAAATCCAAATTTACCTCTACCTGTTTTGTAACGCTTGGGCACTAAACGGATCCATCATCTGATTACTTGCTTTGAGACTTCATCAATGGTGAAGTTTTCCTTTCAGAAATTTAATTGGAATCATTTGCAACAGTCGATGGAAATAGCAGTTATGTTTTGCGATCTGTGACTAAAAAAAATCGGATCTCCATTTCGAAGAAATTTTGTAAATAAATGGAAATTACTATCCTGTGTTACCTTTTTTCTCAACGTGTAATCTCCGCAGTTCTATGATAGTAGTCTGTTGTTCTAATAGAACTCCGAAAACACTTTAATTATATCTACCACTTGTGGACTCGAGCAATGCGAAATGCACGGTATTCACTTCGAATCAATTCATGAAGACATAAAAATAAAAAAACTTGGAAGGGCTTTATTAAATTTTTTTGGGGAAAGCGACTTTTATCCCACTCTGAAAATGCAGTTTTTCCAAAACCGAATTGCTCGATGTCTTATCTTAAAATATCTATGATCACGATGCACAACAAAATTAATCTTTAAAACAACCAGTAGTAATCGTAACAAATTGATTTCAAAGTTCTGGCGTAAAAGAGGAAACGACGAAATTAGATGTCCCTTTAATTTAATAGCTAGCAAACATGCGGTATAGCTCTAAAGCATTCATAAATACTAACGAAGTTAGAGGTTAAAAGTAGATTCAAGTAATATCAACTCTACAATGCCGAACGTGCATGTAAATACAAAATTACGTAAATAAATTTGCACTTACTGGGAGAATCGACTAATAAATCTGCCGTCGAGTTGTCATTACAATTCGGTGAAAGAGACGATGGCGATCTCTTCAAACTTTGACTAGAATTAGGCCCTAGCGATGTGGTGATTGTCAACTCTCCATTGCTTGCCGATAACCTGTTTATGCTGTTCACGCTGGACGTGTTGGGAGACGTAGACAGAGGTCTGGATAACGACTGCTGGTGCAATTTACTTTCGGGATAGTGCACAGGATTTAAGGGATTCACGTTCAACTGAGATCTGGATTGACTGGGGGCCGTTTGCGTCGCCGGTGTGGGCAATAACGTGCAGGGTGTCGTGAGAAGAGGCGGAACGGGTTGGTTTAGCGTGCTCAATAAGGACGACTGGTTCGCGGCAGGATGAGGACTGCTCAACATTTGAGGTAGGGTTTGCAGTAATTGCTGAGCCGAATTAGTCGACAGGATATGCGAGAGATTCGGCGGATTCAACAGGCTGGGACCCATTGTTCCGTTTGTTGTTGGTACTGTAAAAGAAGGTTCGGTATAGTTCGACACGCTAAATTACCACTTCGACGAGGATTACTTGTATTATTGGCTGCCGGAAGGATGTTTGGTTGCGCCATAGCTTGAAGATTTGCTAATGTCGTCGTCACCACCTGCCCGTTGTTCAGGGCCAAGTTTACCATTTGATCGCTGCTATTTACATGATTTACCGGAATTGTTAAGATTGTCTGTGTCGCCAAACCTGTGAAATCATCCATAAATAATAATACGAAGCCTGAATTATTTAATACATTTTCTGGCGAATATCCAATTTTAAGTAACGCATTTTTCAACAAGAAGTTTCAAGTTATTTAAAAGTATAAGCTGTTTTTTTTGTTTCATTCCACTGATATACTTAAGGTTTCTTATTCATTACACGTATAGCGTGCTTTCTAACAAACATTTGAATATCAGAATATGTTTTGGTTTACACTTGCAATCTGCATAAATTAAAGCGAAAGGAAGGCTTACGGCTTCGCGCCTCGATATTTATTTAGGATACGAGGAGTTCTGAAAATTTGATTTCGTTTATATCTCTCACTTACTCTTCTTCATCACACCGCAGTTAATACGGTCCTTTTAGATTAAGTCCTAATATATTAAATTATCCGGAAGGGCGCCGTGTGAAATCTCCATTTCAGGATTTCGCAATACATTAAGGAATTATTCAATCAACAATCAGAGCTAATTAAAATTCTCGAAACAGAAGCGACACTCTTTTCGTAACACTTCCAAGAAATGTTAGTCACATTTTATTTGATAGTTAGCAATCTTTTAACTTCATCATTTTAGAATGTTAATTACTAAAGTCCCTGCACATCAAATCTAAAATTTTTAATACAAATTAATACACTGTTGTTGCAGCAATATTATTTAATACTGAAAATTTTATTAACTTCGCTTCAAATAAAAGTGTTACTTCAGAATGTTACTTTTTAATTTATTTTCCATATACAGACTGTTACAAATTCGAAGCTGACCTTTGGGATTTCGGAAACGATAAGAGGTACGAAGTAGTTTAAATTGTGTAAAAGTTGCGTATGTTGGTGGTAAACAATAATCTGTTTGGAAAAATCTTCTCTACAATTTGTGGTTTCTGAAATATTTCCAAAAAATTGAGAAACCTGACTTTTTTTAGGAGTTATTGCAGGGATCACAACAAAATTTAATATATTCTGTAGGTATTTTTTGAGCTTTTTGCTTCGATATATTATTAAGTATGTCACATGCGAATGCATCATTGGATTTAAAAGGAAATAATAAATTGGCGTTGCTTAAAGTCGCTGAAAGATTTCAAATTATTAAACGGTATTACTGAGGTGTTAAAGTAGAAATTCAGAACAATAATGTCTCTGAAAAATTTCAAATTATTAATGGGATTACCGAGGTATTACAGTAGCAATTCAGAACAAGCAACAAATTTAAGAAAATCATTCTTATTGTGCGCCTACACAATGTTTTTTTTTTCTTTTCAACGTTTTGTGAATCACATGCTCTTTGTTCGTAACAAAATCATTTTAAATTCATCAACCTGTACAGAGCCGGATAAAATTCAAATATCAATAAATCATGTATAACAGATCAAGGATGTGAAGATGTTTAATTGACACTAGAGAGTTAATTATCATTAATCACCTATTTCTTTCCAGGGTTTTGAAAACTAAGGCTATACAGACATTTAGGTAGTTAAATTCTCTAACGATGTACAGTGGCAAGTATCGAAAACGAGCCATGTCTGAAGCTCAGAATCTAGCTGTGTGATGGAGTTTTCGATTTTAGAAAATTGAATTCGCTATTGAATTTTATTATTAACTTAAGAGCAATTACATCTACGTTACGATTATTCTGTAAACATAAACCCGTCAAGCCCCCGCGTTACCAGATGGTAACGTTAATATCAGTTACCTATTTATCATTTTTAAACTTTAATTTTTGGATTTTGGCACATGTATCCCTATGAATGTTTTATTTACTTTATTACTTTTATTCCTGCATCGGAATTACCAACTGTATTGTGTTGATCTTGTGGTTGTTGAAAGAACCTTGAACATTACTTTTGGTTAAGTATCACTTCTTTCTTTATTTAGTAATAACAGAAACTACATGTATAACGTAGTCGGAAGAAATGTATTGTTTGATTGAATTGAATTCATCTTCTCATATTTTCGTTATAAAAGTACCGTATGATAATACTAAGGTTTCATATTTATAATTTCAGAAGAAGATATTTAGGCTGTATATATAATTTTGCTAATAATTTATCTAGGTGCAGTTAAGCTTTCCTGTGGAATCATAATAGAAATAACATGTACGTTGCGTACACTGATAAAAGTGGTAGTAAAATTACATCATTTTTACATTTAAATTTAATGTTATTTTACTACCGTTATGTAATAATATACTGAATTTTTTGTAAAAATATACTTTAAATTTTAATGTAAAAATGATGTAATTTTATGTGTAAGAAATATAATTTAGGTTTATGCATTCCATGTTTTTATATCTTCTTACCAAGCAGTGGTTATTTTATTTTAATAACATTTACTCAGTATGTATTTAGTAAGTATAAGTACTGTATAGACTTCATGCTTCGTAGATTTTGCAATTTTGGAAATCTTCCTAACTGTATATATCGTGAAGTCCTAGAATTACCACATGGTAACGTAAAAATTAGGAAAATCTGTGCACTAATCTACTATAATATAGTTACATTTCAGCTAATTATATTAAAATAGATCAAAAGTTATTTAATTTATAGAGTAAATTAAGAAAAGAAAATTCCGGCATTGAAGGGTATTACTAGATGTACCAAAGTGCAGTTCAATGATTTAATTATAGTTTAGTAAAATTAAAATAATAATTTATTAGAGACATAAAAGAAACTTTCACGATTAAATATGTATTAACACAAAAATGATTACGAAATGTAAAAAAGTGTTTTCTCGATAATTTTATACATATATCTTCGCAAATCGGTGCAAGAATTTCACCTCAATTTCCTTAGAAACGAGTTCTTTTCGAAATCAAGGAAGTTTGTCGCAAATACCTCGACGAAGTGTGTGTTATTCTCGTATGAGGCAACGTGCAAGTGACAACTTGGGAAGTATAGCAACAGGTCTCGTAAACCTAGCGAATCTTCCGACGACGTAACTCACAGTCTATTATTGACTGGTGCGGCTTCATAGGGTTACAACAGGAAAAATCTATTTTGGTTTAACTTATTCTTTTTTGATTTTATTTTTCGAAATCATTTTAATCCCTATACTTTCTTCTAAAATTTTCATTTCCTTATCTCTTTAGTTTTTACTAAGACCTTAGGTTACGTACATGTACGTGTTAAAAAAAAAAGTAGATCTTACATACCTTGCGACGTAGGAATTAACAATTGTGCTCCTTGTATACCCTGTACCAACTGACCGGAAGCCAGTATAAATTGCGGCATCGGAGCGGGTTGTTGCGAGGTGAGAAGGGGAGGAATTGATGTTGTAGGAGGTTGCTGTGGATTCATATTACTAGTCATTAATCCCGCAGGTGTTTCCGTGCATACTACCGACTGCGTACTTCTCGGCGTCGTCGCTGCGGATAAAGATGTTTATTTGATGCATGTTGGACCACGTGAAGTATTGTTCAGTACCTGTCGCATTTACGCTTAAGTTTAAGGGAGCATTCGCTAGATTATTTGGTGTCATGTTGGCCATATTCTGCAAACCAGCTGCTGCCAGAGATGCCACTTGAGGAAGACTCTGTTGTAAAGACGCTAAGTTCTGAAGGTTATGAAGTGTTACTAAACCTGCCACTATAAAAACAACAATTACAACAAATTCCCTTAAACTCAGAAACTTGTTCGTATTTGTATTATACTGGGTGTTGCATGCTAAAGTTAAGGAACATGTTCCCGAGGTCATTCTAAGTAGGAAAGTTAGAAATAGATGGGTTTAGTTCTCCGTGTTCACAGAGCTATGGACCTTTAAAGTTTAGAAATACGGACACAGATTTTTTTGTGATGTTTCATTGTCATATATAGCAGATTAAGAAGAAAGAATCGAATATTTGACGATTTGCCACTTCTCTGTTTGGAAATCGTTGTTGATACTCTCTATGGACATCGTGAATTTCCATCACTAAATCCATAAATCTAAAGTCTGTCGACGTACTCTTCGTTTGAGAGCAGCACAGGTATGATGACAGTAAATGTATTTCTAGAAACACGTACTTACTCTTACTACATCAACTGACGTACATTAATCAATATAATAAAAATCGTTTCTAAACTTCAAAGGTCCATCATGGAGAATTGAACTCATGTATTTGTATATTATAAGTTTTTGTTTTTGCGTAGAATGACCTCGGGAACATATTCCTTAATTTCGTCCCGTACGTTATACAAACCCGGTATAATTTCAGGCGAGGAAATGATGCTTGCTTCAAAAGTCTCAATATTTTTCTTACTTATTACTACAGCATATTGTAGTTACAGAGGCAGTAAGAGCCGTTTTACACTATCTGGTTTTCCATTTGATTTTGGATTTGACTTCAGAAATATAAAATGTATTCTTCTTGGCACTGTTTGTGATTTTGAGTTGTGCAGTTTGATTTTTCATGTGGCTTTTACAAAACAGAGCCGTATCTAACCTCATTTTTAATATGTATTTCCGAAGTCAAATTGAAATTCAAATAGAAAATCAGATAGTGCGAAGCGAGAAATTTTTTCACTTTGCCATAGTAATGGGTGTTTGTAAGATGATAAACTTATTCCTTAATATTATTCGTACACTCAATGGAGCGAAGACAAATGAAGAAAAAATCAAGAGGCAGAATGCTGGTTACAAGTAGACTTTGAAAAAAAAAACTTTGAATGACGGAGAAGCAGTGTTTGTATTTCTCTGCGAATTACTGTATGTATACAGAGAGAAATTATAAATTTCTCAATTTATAATTAAAAAAAAATATTAGTTTTAATTTAGTTCTAGTTATTTCTACATTTATTCCGAACAACTCTATTTTAATTTAAAATCTTGTTAAAGTAACAAGATGGTCGTCTCTCTTGACGACTTGTTTCTCTTGACAAAATGTTTATTTACTTTTTTCACTCCTGACGAAGCTATAAAATATAGTATTGCGCGAAAAGGAGTGAAGTCGTTGCCTTTTGAAAAGTGAGTTTCAAAAGGTTTTTATTATTGTTGTTACGATATTACGATATTAACTATTTAATTTTTTTCTAATATTTAATTCAATAAATAATTTATTTCAATTACATTTTGATGTAAACATTTGTACCCTGCAAAATGAAGCACTGCTACGTCACTGGTAGTCAGTTGGAAGATTTTAGAAACGTCTTTAATTTTGAAAAATATTATCTAATTAAGAATGGGTGTTTGATTTGATAATATGAATAATAAATTAATGATTTTTTTTACTGTTGACTTTTTCTGTGGTTATTTTCATGAGTGAGAATAAAAATGAAAATAGTTTTTTCAGTGAAAGAAAAAATTTATTAAATCGGATGATTTTATTGCCTTGCCTCGCTTGTTACACTGTTCACTTGAGTGAAGGATCAAACTGGTCAAATTGAACCACGCTTTCAATTTTCCCAATCAATTATTATGTCATTCTTTTTATTATTATCTTATTATGATGCAGTTCACACCAAAAATCTCGCTCAAGATAGATAACAGCCGCGGAAGCATTTGGGTTATTTATTATAGTCTAAGAAATACTTAATTTAACTTTAATTCATACTTGTTCCATTTAGATGAGCTGCCGTTGATGCAACCGGAGCCATTTTATTTTCGATTGGACTAGGTTCATCCGCCCTATTACAGTGCATCATTTTCTGTGAAAGGTGAATATCGGTACTTCCATCAGCTCCCATAGTAGACGCCGGTTCTGGGGAACTACAGCTGCTTTCTCTATCGCTTTCCTGAAAACAAAATTAAAAATAAATTAATTGAATCCTTAAATTGTGCACGTACGGAAAGTTTTCTATCTATAATTTACTTTTTCCTCGAGAAAACAAGTTATAATCAAAGTTTTCTTTTCTGTCAGATAGAAATAGCATTTTGATGCAAATTGATCAAGTTTGGTTCAGTTTTAAAGAGTTTTTTTTTGTTTTTACGAAATCTCACCTCGCAAAATATAAGTGAGATTCAACTGGTACATAATTTTAGAGTATAGACAGTAATATAAGTAATATGGAGCGCGCATTACACGGCAACCGTATTGGCAACATAAGTCAGGCAACCTAAGGGCCGTCAGTTCCTATAGAAAAATGCGTTATGAGGAATTACCAGCCTACTTTACAAAACAACCAGAAAAGAACCGGGCATATGTATTTTCTCGCCCTCTTGCCCTTAGAGGCAATGTAAGTTGTCTACCTTACAATGACAATGTTCTAGACTAAAGAGTATTCATAGAGGATGAAAACATAAGTAAGCTGAAGGATTGGTCTTGGCAAATCAAAGAAAACGCGTTTCAATAATCACCACACTCAAGAAAGAATATCTGAAGCTGCGGTATTAAATATTTTATACGAGATTTGTTGAATAAATAAAATGTCAGCATTTAGGATTCCCAAACTGTTTACATCTGAACAAGTATTGTCTCGGTAAAAAAATTGCCAGGAAATTCGGGGGGCTGTGGCTAAAGACACAATCTTTTTTTTTAATTATAATGAGACTTGGATGTGTACGAGGCAGAGTCAAGTAAATACGTTAAAAACATTAGAAAACAAGATTTATTCATGCAATGTCGAAAACAAGTATGTCATTTTTTGACGTAGTCCCTATTACGTTCCAAACGCTTCCTCCACCGTTTTGGAATAAGTGCTTGAATATCCGAAGTAAAAAATTTCTTTGGTCGCATGCACAGCCGCTTGTGCACCACCTGAATCATTTCATCATTACTCTGAAAATTCTTTCCACTTAATGCCTCTGGAAACGGACCAAAGACATGATAATCACATGAGGCCAAGTCAGGGGAATAAGGATGATGTGGCAGACATTCAAACTTCACATTTTAGATAGTCATTACACATGCAGTATGTGGCCGCGCATTGTTGTGTTGCAAAAGAATACAATACAAGATCTTCGTCTTTTGGTTCTAGTGGCAGGGTTCTTCGGGAACTCATTTCAGCGATTTTAAATAAGGATAATCCGACGATTTTCTTTCACTAAGGCTTCAACTGCCGAAATCGACTCACGACACGATTTGCTTGACCAAGTCGATGAGAATCGGCTACGGAAACCAACCCATTTTTGAATTTATTGTTACATTCACACACTTACTGGAGTGACAAGCAGGAATTTCATATTGTAACTTCATAATGCGATGAATATCAATAAGTTTCACTCCTTCACTGTGCAAGAAATGGATAACAGAACACTGTCACTTCCTAGTGTAATGCTCCAGTGCAGGTACAATTTTGAAACTGTCACAGCGGCAACACTTTCAATCAACTTTTCAACTTTTGTAACAATTTTTAAGACGAGGTTCCGTTCGGTGATTTTTCAGGACACTTTTAAGGTTTAAGGTTTTCATTTGACTCTGCCTCGTATTTTTTATATTTAGACCACTGGCAAAATAAGTCCATACAGTATCTAGATATCTCCTTCGCCAAATAAGGCAAGACTGAAATAACCAAGAAAACTGACGGTATTTTGATATACAGAAAGAATTTGTGCGATAACAGAAGAAAACAACCGAAAAGTCAAAAAACTGTAAAAGAGGCCTTAAAACTGTGATCAAAAGATGAGTCCCCAAAAGCATGTCCACTCCGAAAAATATTCAATGGGTGTTGTCTTCTAAAGTTGGAAAATTCATCCTACAGCCCAGACTTGTTGCACTTCTTGTACAATAACAAATTGTAACAATGACTGTGACGTATCAAAAAAATAAATAATTTGTCATAAACTTAATATATCTTTTTCCTAAATTAGAAGAGCACTTGTACCAATGGTTTTTTCTGAAATGATTTTGTAAGGCTTAGCTTTACTGGAGAAATATTGGAATATGTGTATAACCCCCAGAGGATCATATTTGGAAAGATAAACCATTACTGTTTCTCTAACTCTTTTTTTCATAGCTGCTAGATGATTTAAAAATCTCTCTTCGTATCTTAAAAGTGTTGGTCACAATTGGTCATTTACATTAGGGAGAACTGTAAAGAATTGCAAAAGCTTTACAAATAGGCAATGCCAAAATATTGATCAAACTATACTTTCTAAGATCGTTCTTTTGAAAGTAACCACATAAATTCCGGACTGAAAAACTCATTTTGATTTGCTTAAATATTTAATGCGACTGCTTCTTCTAATAATATCTTAAACTTAATTAAAGTGTTTTATGGTTAGAAGTATCGTATAATTTAATGCAAAGTTGGTTGAATAATTTTACTTCAGTTATTTAATTTTCTCAAGTATGTAAGAAGACAATCCTGAAATTAAAAGTTAAAAGTTCTCCGAACGCATTAACAAAGGCAAGTTTAAAGCGAATTCGCAAATCTTTAATTTCAGCTGTAAGTTTTCCGTAACTATAATATATTACTGCAAGTATAATCTATTCTGGTATAATGATAATCAAGCAAGCGGGGAATAGGGGAGGACAGCATAATAAGAGCGCAAGGGCGAGGGGAGGCCGGACAGCGGCCAGGCGAGAGCTCTTTGTGTAGTTAGTGTAATTAGTGCCCCTCCGCCGCACCCTGTCCCTCCCGAGTACCTTATTTAAATGCAAATGAGCTTCATTTCGCAATATTAATGTGCCTCACCCTCGCCCCGCCGCCGCGGCCTCCCACCGCCACCCTCTTGGATCTGAAGGGTTGAGCACATTCGGCCGCGTTCAATCATACAATGTAGGGTTTGCCGGTTCCGATTCTGCGGGCACATATACTTTCCATCATAGAGCTAGTAAATTGGGCCGCATTATAACTTACAACCACCTTGGGAACAATTTCTACAATTTTTCACCTGGGATGTATTATTATCCGTTTTGTTTATTTTACTTCCGTTTTTAGCGGCTAATAAAATGTAAAATGTAAATTGTTTGCAAAGATTACGCGCTTAATTTTTGATTAACTAAACACTTCCACAGGCAAAACAACAATATTATGAATGTTGTTTCATTTTAATATTACCAAAAAGATTCGGAATTTTCATTTTTTGGCAGAGAAATTTTAATTGTAAGAAGAATATTTAAAAGTCAATTACGTAGAACTCATTATATTTAGAACATAACAAAGATATACTAGCAGAACAAGTGTTTACTTTATAATAACTACTTGTATTAATTTTTGGTGGTTCACAAAATATCCAAAACGTATTTGGTCTACAAATAATAGTGATAGAGCGTTTGTAGTTTTAGACGATTTCAAGTCTTGCTGACCTCGTTATGAATGATTGGTTAACTTAATTAAAGTCAGTTACGGTTAGTAGGCAGACCATTTAAAATAAATTGAGAATAACTCCGTCCAAACACAAAAAAGCCAAGACATAAGCGTTTTAGGAGCACAATCTATTCAATGTCGTAAAGTATTTGTGGTCTCTTAAATATTTATGTGAAATTTTGAAGTTTGACGGATCAGAGAGCTGAGTGGGTTCGAGTTTGTCTTCTCGCAGATGTCGCTTAACATAATTTATAATTAAAGTGTAACTAAATCGGTTGTAAATATTCCTAAATGCATATACATACAATGTTAAGCACTTACTTAAACAATTCTTACATTGTAGAGCGAATAAATAATTGAGAGAGTTGGCTCGGCGTGAACGTTAATTGTACGATATTAAACAAACCGTGGCGCTATTGTAAAGCCCTCCTCCCTTCTACTTTATTATGTATGAATTTATTTCTGGTCTGAGTCATGCATTACTATTATTTACGCGTCTATTGAACTAGAGATTATGCATATGAGAATGATTGAGAATCACGTGACTGCATATTGCACGAGAACAAATACGTCTAATTCTGTTCTAATTTAGCTCAACGGACAGTATAATCAATAGTCTTGCCGCTGCTACTCCTATTATTCGCCTAAATGTGCACACAAAACGAGGAGTATACTTCACGGCGATTCGTATCCTTTCTAATTGCAACAGGATACTACAAATTTCTCTCGCTAGCATTCAAACGTGAATTAATACAACAATGAAATTAATGAGATTTACTAAACATAATTTATCCTAAACGAAATTATTTCCTCCTTTCGAGAGGATTTATTCTTGATTTAATTACAAAGCGTTTAATTTATGATAATCCAAAAACTAGTATCTCATCCTGCCTTAACTCATCAAACAGAACTGCACGTGAACAAATAATTTCTAACTTTTCTTCGTGACTATTGAATTTCAATAGCATTCTTTAATCTTTATATTTGTACAAGTGTTTTCAAAGAAATGTAATGGTGAAGGTATTTTATGTTACACCTTCAAATAGTCTCCAATGTTCTGCAAACTCTTTAATTGGAAAAAAAATATGATGGCAGTTTTGTCATCTATATTTATTTTATGTATTACATTTTTCAACTTCTTTCTGCATTCTCATTCATTCAATCATTCTCTATTTTATCTTGCAACAGAACGGCATACATTTATATCAACTTTATTTACTCGTTTTCCTTTCTGTAACGTAATTTGTTTTGAATTTATCATAATAATTGAAGAGATATTATTGTTTCACGTCTCACGTCCCCAGTAGACTATGCTGAACTATGTAGGTCAGTTTTTCAATTCTTCAGTTTTTTAATTTTACCTTGTCGTCAGTAAATTTTACTTGCTTGCAAAATCCTGCTATTTTTGCTATTTCCTTTCCTTCTTCCATTTGTTATAATTTCTTAATATGACAAAATTCACTCCTTATTCATATTCTGATATTTTCTACATACTGGTACTTATATCTTTCTTTGCAAACCATCCTTCCTATTTCGAATGATGGAAAATATTCAAATAGTCCAATTACTTGAAATTCTCTGTGTACACAGTAACGTATTTATTTTTTTCATCCATTTAAAGATAATCTTAGGAATTTGAGGCAGCAAATTTAAAACTCAAATAAAATTGAAAATGAGTAAATGCTGGAAGTATTAAAGATATGAAGGCAAATCTTAAGTTCACTATGTAAAAAAGTAAGTCCAGTGGTACTTCTAATCCACATATTAGAAGTCGAAGAAGAAGAATTAAAGTAATTTTAGTTTTTGTTGTGAGTAGCCTTTTCGACTGTACCCAACCGTCTTTCGGAAAATTCAAGAAAAGTTTATTAAGGTACAGATGTTGTTCGGAACCGTAATGAATTTTTACAGCACAAAATATTTGTATTACTTTTACAATTTGTTGAATATTGTTTATTATATAGAACAAGAATAATCGACATTTATCCAGTATTTAACAAAAAAAAAAGAACGAAAACTATTATTAGTGAGTTTGTGTCACGTTTTAGATGTGTGAGTCCTTATAAATTAGAAATGTAGTTAATACTTTAAAATGGACAAGAAAAGCACAAAATTGAAATGTTGGAAACATCAGTTTTTGTTAATACGTAATTAACCGATTTTCGGATAATCCAAAAACTGGCTTCTTGATTACAGATTTCGCGAATATCCGAATAGTCGGTTTTTAAATATATTTAAGTAGACAGTCTTTCAAATATCCGAATAATCGGTTTTTGGATATTCGAATAGTCGATTTTAAACATTATTTGGATAACCGGTTTTATTCAAGACCGGTTTTTAAAGAAACCGATTATTCGGTTTCAACTTTTTCCGGTTTTTACCGGCACTAAATAAAATACAATCATGAAATTCCACATTTTTATGTTAAAGTCGATAAACAATCTAAGAGAGTCCGAAAAAATAGGTTAGGATTTACAGTTCCGCAGATACGACTGTCAATTGTCTTTTTTCTTATGGACGCTATCTTGAGTATTCATAGCACGTGATACAAAAGCAAAATGTGAATACGACCACACCACACTTTTGCTTTTGATTTAAAACAAAATATCGAGATACAAAGATATTTTCAAGAAAAAAAATCTAGTAGGCGAATGCGTGTAAACATTTAGAAGTAAAATTATTATTAAATTAACAAATTTTATACAATTATTAAATTATTAAATTAAAAAATCTTATTAATCTATGGTACTTATTTACGTATTTACATAACAAAAATTACTCTACTTTTTAACAAATATTCTTAGGGGCCTATTCTGTATCAAAAGCGTTAAATTTAAAGAGCTATTAAATTTTGTTGGTACGGTAATAACCAATTGTAGAACTGTATTGAAATTTTTTTTTAAAGGACCTCTAAGTATTAACAGCCCGCTAATAAGTTACAGAATACGCCCTTTAGTAACCTAATATTTTGTTTTAAAACAAAAGCAGAAATGTCCATATGGTCTTATTTAAAAATTATTTCTGCATCACGTGCCATGAATAACTAAAGAAGCGTCTATAAGAAAAGAAGCAGTTGAAAATCGTATCTACGAAACTGTCAAATCTAACCTGTTTCTTCGAACTGTACTAGGTTGTCCATCGAATTTAATATAAAAACACCGAATTTTATCATTCTATCTTAAGAAATAAAGAAGATATTCGAGATTTTCGAAAATGAGAATTTTATGTTTTTTGAAGATGTCTCAGAAAGGAAAGAAAATTGGAAAAGATTTTTTTCCATTTTTTTTTAGACCTCAAGAGTGCGCGCAACTTTTCTGTAATTTAGCCGTCTTTGTATCTCTTATTGTTTACGAGATCCCCATAGTGGCTCTTTAATTGGTTGTAACCTTGTATACCAGTGTTGATTCGTCTTCCAGAAATTTTCTTATTCTTTCTTATCATATTAAAAAAAATCTCTTAAGGTGCTTGAATAAGTAAATGCAGCATTAAAATTCTGAACAAATTATTATTATTTCTTTTTTTCTTCTAGCTATTGTTTTACTCAAAAAAGTACATGAGGGCCAATACTTTTATAAATATTTAATTATACATGTTGTTTCTCTAGTGTATATGTTGCTTATTAAGCGCCATGGTCCACTGCTGTGTACATTAATATCTAATATACCTCCATTTTTAATTTTTCGAATAAGAAGTAAATTTTTAATACACTAATACCCCTGCTTTTACAAATCTTTAGTTTATCTCGTCAATTTTTCATTCTCTGTTCGTGTCCTTTACTTCCTCTTTTCTTTCAGTGATACTAAAATATTGCCTTTTTCTCTTTCTGTTCTTTTATACATACTTTCTGTTCTCCAAAATTGTTGAAGAGGCAGTTACTTTTCTTTAGCTATTTTTTTCAATTTTATGAAAATATGTGACAATACTGTGAATGTTTTTCTTTTTTTAAATTAGAATTTTGAGTTTTCCAAAAGATATTCCCAGCTCTCCAGGTGAGGAATTTAATAACTTTAATTTAGAAGATTGTGTTAATTACGTTGGAAACGTATTGCATCATGGCGTGCATTAAATAATGAAACAAAGACAATTTGATTGCAAATTACATCTGGACAAATAACGTCTAATTCTGTTCTAATTAAATACAGCGGACAGAATAATCAATAGCTTTAAAAGGGTCCGAGGTAATGAGTAAACGCCTGTCCGGACGGGAGCGGACAATGCGCTTGAAAAATGGCAGCACATTCGTACGTACATTCGTTTATTATCATTACGCGCGTTTATTTTTCAAATTCAGATATAGCGGACAATGTTTTTGATGGGTCGTAATTAATATTTACGTTGCTCGAGACAAATCTACGTTTATTCAAAACCCCTCTCGCATGCGTCTACGTCAGAGTCAATATCGCGTGTTTTCTTTCAATTATGAGCGAAAAAAAATTCATAAAACGCTAAAAGTTTGCATAAATGCCCACGAATTATTATTTAAATAGTGGACGCCACCCGCTTGTAAAAATATGTGCGTTGTAGTTGAACCAAATTCCAGATTTCCAATTAACCGTTTTGCAAGATTAGATCTCCCTGATCATTTACAGTTCTTATGCACATTCGATTCATTTGCATAATAAGCCGAGGTATGTATAGGAAGCTCACTTGCAATTCGAAACTTACGTGTTCAACACAGGCGAATTTCAAGTAGCGACTCGTAACGTAAGTAGCTTATAAATGCAATATAATATTCATGGGCTCCTTGGAATTTCAGTCACTGAATGCAGGTCGGTGGTTAATACTGAAGTTTGCTTTAATTACCTGTTTTTAAGGAAAAAAAAAACAATTTAAAAATATTATTGACTGTAACAACATAAATTATGTCAATTACTTCGAATATTGTTCGTTTCTTCTTCGTTTATTAATGAGTACATATTTTTTATTGTTTACTCTGGTGTGTATTGAGAGCAACAATGTCTTTGTTCATCATGTCATCACCACATATATCTAATTAAAATAATACCTATTGCTACCACGTTAATAATGTATAGTTTAGATGTACTTAATGACATTCATTTTTGGAAGAAATACTGAAGACCAAGTGTTACATGAATGCTAATGTAAAGAATACAAGAGAAACCAGAAGTGATTTGCCCCGTCGTTTAAAGTATTCAAAAGTACCGAGGAAATAGGAATTCAATTGAAGATCATTTACCAGAAATTAAAGAAAGATTACCGGTATGGACAGGGAGGTAACTACAACGTACACATTAATTTGCATATAAAAGAAAACTGTATTGGACAAATAGGAAATGCAAAAAACAATGAAGAAGCTGGCAGACTTTTGAAATGGAATAATTGGGCTAAGAGCAAAACAAAAGCTACCAATAAGAACTTTGTTTTCCAATAGGGTTGAAATAGGTTATGTTGAGAGTTCTGTCATTCCGTTTATTGACATACGTACAACAGAAGGTTTACCATCTGTTATAATGTCTTCAATTTCTCTCAAAAATCGTATTAAAATAAGCCAAATCCTTTACGAAAATGGTGGATCCGTAAAAAATACATTTCGTAAAATTCGCGATATTCTTGGTCGTAATAATAGTCCATCTGACACTGCCATTACGAATTTAGTGCGAAAATTTGAGTCCACCGGTTCAGTAGCAAATACAACCACATCAAAACTTACTTGTGCAATCCGTTATTGTTGCAGTAAGTGAAAATGTTGCAGAGGACTCAAATTTATCAGTTTTATAACTCTCTAGACAATTGGGCCCGTCCACAATGACCACATAACGAATTTGGAGTAAGGATTTGGGCTCTAAAGCCTTATAATGTCCAACTGATCCAAGAATTAAAGCCAGCAGGTCATTTTCAATTCAACGTCGTGCATTTGCTGATTGGATCATTGAACACGGTGTTGAAGTAATTTTCTCTAAGTATGAAATTCGCGAACGGAAGGCAAAAGCTTTACCCGTGACGTGAATATTTGTGTATTTAAAACTGTTCCGAACAGAACATTTACTTTCTACAGTGGCTCGTTGGTCAAAAGAGCAGGTTGGGTTTTCTATAAAACGAGGGGCGGGGGGTCCGTGTTGTTCAGGGTAAGAGAGTTTCGGGTAAGTATTGAGATTACCCCTAAACTTAGTAGAAAAACAACCCGCGTCCGTTATACTACATCAGAATTACTTTAACCTTAAAACGTCAACAGTAAGATTAGCTGGTTTTGAGGTATAGGTAGAGCGCCGCCATACGTTCCTTCAACTAACGCCAACTGCAAACATGTTTTCATTTGAACACTCGATATAAAACATTAGAAGATCCAATGCATCGGAAAAACATAAAAATTGCCACCGTAGTAAGAAGCTGCGCAAGATTTGGTGGATTAATCAGTCAATCATGGTTCATAATTTCATTAGGATGTTTTCGATCACAACATGTGAATTGATAAATAAAAGAAAACTGCTTTGGAGAAATAAGAACTATAAAAAGAGAATGAAAAAATACTAGACAGAAAACACGAACTGCACATGTTCACGATGCA
Source organism: Prosopocoilus inquinatus (assembly GCA_036172665.1). Taxonomy (NCBI): domain Eukaryota; kingdom Metazoa; phylum Arthropoda; class Insecta; order Coleoptera; family Lucanidae; genus Prosopocoilus; species Prosopocoilus inquinatus. The sequence goes on from CM069870.1 coordinate 54,738,113, forward strand.
CACGAAGAAGTACCATTGGCTAATCATCATAATCATCATAAAGAAGTGGTTGCCAATAGCTTCATTAAGACGTTTTCGAACAGTTTTCACTTTTGACAAATTCATGTAATTTTCACCTTCAATTTAATTTGTTTTGTGGAAACATCGTCCAAAAGATTTTATTTTTAAATAATACTCCTATTTTATTTTGTACTCCTATAAAATATGTTCATCATATGAGGTAAACCTTACAATTTACATACTTTATGATTTATTTATATTGCTTAGAGTGCTGAAACGTTTCATGCGAAACAATCCCGCCTGTTTGCGAACGCAAAGTAACAAAACTATTTCTAATTTAATAAAGTGGTTTTTAGTTCGGAGTTGCAGGCAAGCCGCGTTCAGTTTTAGATAGCCGCTACCTTTCGCGCGGCGTTTCACGTTAATTAGATTACTGTAGTATGTTAATAAGTTTTATTTCATTAGCAATTAACGTTAGTGCAACGGGCAGTACAACGTGCAATTACCGGCGAAATCCCGCTAGTGCTCGGTCCTTATATACATGTCGCAATTGTGCAACACTTAAGTATGTATTAACGATACGAGATTTGGGTCAAACATGAGAATTGTGCATACAATAAATGCATAAATAAGTGCGCGAGTTGCCGTAGATAACGTGAGGGCTTTTACGTGAAATGCTAATAGATGTTTGGAGCATTTGTAAATCCAGACATGGCAGACATAATTGCGAGAATATTGAACTTTGTGGTTTATTTTAAAGCAGTAGTTACTGTCAATGGAGATGAATTTGCTTTTTTTCTTCCTTTTTTCTTTCTGCAAGTGCAGCAGAAGTTTGATAAATTAAAAAAAGTGCAACTTGTAATCTGAATATTAATCCCCAACGCCAAGATGAATTATTTCTGCATGCACCCGCTTGGCATACGGGGTATTCGTGCAAATGGATTTCAAAAGTAGTATACGATTAGCATAAATAAAGCAGCCCCTAATAGTGAGTCTAGTAGTGTGGAGTACACGCGCTTCGGCGAGCCCGCTGATGAATAAACATTAGCAACCCTTCACATTATGCAAGCAGCTCGAATTAAACATTCTGGCCAATTCAATTATAGAACAGAACACACATTTCATATTCTAGATCTATCTCTGAGACTGGCGTTTTCGTTGTGTGTAGCAGCAGCAAGCCTGCTTAGATTTCAATTAGATTATCCCGCAAACAAATCACTTCAACCGGGGCGGTTTAAAAATTTATTGAATACGGTTCCTGGTAGTGCATTTACTTCTACCAACGTATATTGACGGCTTTTAATTTCAATGCGCTTTACGACCACGCTATTATTGTTGATACTTAATCTCAGACGTTCAATTTTATAAAGAATTCGATAAGGATTTGCACAATTAAAAGTGATAATTAACGCCTTCCGATACAGGAACAGAGCTCTTTATTTCATATGAAGTTTCATTTTGCAATGACATTCTACCGCAAAATCATATTCATTCATCTAAATCATGTAATAATAACCGAGAAGTAAACTGAACTTTTCCTGAAAAACAATAAAAAAATATAATACGTATATGGTTGTAAAGTGAGAATAGAGACAATACAATAGACAGAAAACACTACAGGCATTGTACACCGCCTGTTTCAAATTGGGTATGCACTGAAGGGATCTCCTAAACCGTAAGAGATACAAATTCGGTTAAATGGAAGAAAAGTTGCATGAATCAATGCCTAATTCGTATCCATTGAGAGAATGCTTTTTTCTCATTTCTTCTTGAGCTATTAATGAAAATGTGAAAAAATCGATTTTTTTTTCTCTCTGTATCTCTTTTATTATACTTAATTTTGAAATTCTGATTTAATTTTCTACAGGCACTTTTGGATTCTGCTTCGAGCAAGAGTAATAGAATTGAAGTCAACGTTTCGTATTCCCACGACCTTCATCAGTTTCGATTTTTTAAATACAACTTATGTCTTTTTATTGTTCTATTCGATAGCATTTTTCTCCTGATTGTAACGGTATATCACACTTAATAGTTGATATTAATCTGAAGCTTAAATAATACAGATTTTTATATGAAAATTTTATTTAATACATAATTTCAAATTTTTAGTTCGTTTTCTTAGCTATAGTGTAAATTATAATAAACTATTTAAAGTTTTTCTGTATTTATTTTAATAATGCACTGCACTTACGAAAATGAATTTTTACCGAAAAATATCTAGTGGTTCTAATATAACTTGCTAGATCAGTATCTCAGCTTTAGTATAGGAATGAAAAAGCCTAGTTTTTAATTTTGTAAAAGTGAATACTAATTATACTAAAAATATTTAGATATTACTGAATAGTGCCTTCTACAAATACATTGGCAGCTAAAACGAATATTTTTGTAATAAATTTGAAAGATACTTTCTATAACAATGTATTTTTTTTAAATTTCTTTAGCACTCAGTGGCTCTCAACAGTTGACTATCTTTATCTTTTTTTAAATATGGTTAAGTTCACTCGTTTTAACCAGTTGAAGTTTGGTACGTTATATCGGAACCACCATCCATAATTTAAACAGGATAAAGTAGGCTTTATATTTTGGACATTGAAACAGTGACTAGCATTAAGATAAAGAATAAGGAGGAACTAAGAAGGCGAATATTAGATTCTTACCGAAATATTTCGCGAATTCATGTTCGACACACTAGACAACACATAGGATTAAGAACGAATCTGTGTCTTGAAAGCAATGGAGGACATTTCGAGGATTTACTTTAATTTATTTATTTCACTTTATTTATTTCACAGAGTCATGTTCTTCGTCTATAATTTTTATACAACTTATTTATTCTGTTCTTGTAATTTAATATGTTTATACTGATGTTTATTTGGGTTGTGTTAACCACCTCATATCATTTAGTCAATATCTATTGACTTTTCCTCTTCCGACAACTGAATGTTGTTGTTAATACTTAACAAATAAAAAAAGAGGTTAGGAATAGATTTACTTATTAAGAAAAACATGACGAAACGATATCAGTTTTTTTGTCATATTCCAACTTTACTTGAAAAAAAGGTATTAAGTATTATACTCACTGAAATCAAAAGAAAAAATGCTTTCGACTAGAATAATAAAAAGATAAGAAAAGGAACAAAAAATTTGAAATTATGTATTAAATAAAATTTTCATATAAAATCTGAATTATTTAAGCTTCAGATTAATATCGACTATTAAGTGTGATATATCATTGTAATCAGGAGAAAAAATGCTATCGAGCAGAACAATAAAAAGACATAAGTTGTATTTAAAAAATCGAAACTGATGATGGTCGTGGGAATACGAAACGTTTGACTTCAATTCTATTACTCTTGCTCGAAGCAGAATCCAAAAGTGCCTGTAGAAAATTAAATCAGAATTTCAAAATTATGTATAATAAAAGAGATACAGAGAGGAAAAGAAAATCGATTTTTTCACATTTTTATTAATAACTCAAGAAGAAATGAGAAAAAAATCATTCTCTCAAGGGATACGAATTAGGCATTGATTCATGCAACTTTTCTTCCATTTAACCGAATTTGTATCTCTTACGGTTTAGAAGATCCCTTCAGTGCACACCCAATTTGAAACAGCCGGTATACGTCCCTAGTCATAATGTAGTGCTACCCGTTGGCACTTCATAAATTTCAACCTTCAATTATCTTCGCTATTTGTTTTCATTGAATTTATGTGATTTCGGTTTGATTCAACAACCGGTATGTGTGCAAATCAATTCATAGAGTGGGATGATTTCTCCAACCAGAAGCGGAAAAAAAACAACTAAATATTCAAAAAAAGTTAAATCTAAAAATAGTCTACTTGCCACCGTCGATAAGAAAGTTTTAAACCTTGAGAGTAGTTAGGTTAAAAATCAATTCAAATGAAATAACTACATTTGGCACTAAATCATCATGAACTCACTAGATTTTCCACGCAGCTTTAGGTTACCAAAGTAAGCCAAACTTTCTGATTCCTTTTTGTGGCGGAAAAATTTTAAACACTAGTATTAAAAAATGTAAAAAAGAGTCTGCTATGTTTATATAATTCTTATGTTTACGTATATTACGAAGGAAACGCTAGGCTCAAGATAATTTCAAATGAATTATGGCTTCACTTTCTGGCGGCAAATTTTAAAACACATTCGTAAATTAAACATTAAAAAAATGATTATTATTATTAGTAAATTTTTGCATTGAAAATAATTATTTATGTCAATTAATCATAAATAATGTATTCTGAAATCTGGTACACTATATTGAATTACCTAATTTTTTTGTGATATTTACACGAATTAACATGTTTTTAATGTAGGAATATAAGAAATAGGAGTAAAAAGTATATTTCCAAACAACAACAAAGTTATTTCCAAGAAAGAATTTTTAAGTATTTAAAAAGAATCACCATGATCAGTGTTGGTACAAGGTGACTATGCGAGAATTCCTAACCCCTTTAACTTTTTTATTTTCGATTTTAGGAAAAAATGATTAATACAAAACTAATTCAAAGTTTCTCTGTGTGGTCACAGAAAAACAATTGATAGAGATATAAACTAAACTTAAGCTTTTTTTTAATGGAACACCCTGTATTTTATTACGTTTTTCGATTCGAATTAAAATTCTAATGGGACTATATGTATAATAAAACTAATAATGTAGAAGACGTCTATAAAATAATTCCTGCTTAATTTTTTTATTTTTTATTTTAGAAAGAAAAAAGGATAAAAAAAGTTGTAGAATTTATTTCAGTACTGCTACAGATACTCACAACAAATAATTGAGCGTCGGATACCCAAAAAAATAAACGAAGTTTTGGTTTTAATTAAAATAACATTACATAAAATTTTACCATTAACATAATAAATCGATTTACATGTTTCCTAAAAATTAACTTTTTAACTAGAAACGAAAAATATTTGGGAAAAAAGGAATTTTAAAAAATGACTAAAAATTTAACGTAAAACATATTCAAGGCATCTTCAATTTTTTTTTACGCAAAGTGTAAATCTTTTTAACATGTTCTGATTCACATCTCTTAGTATAAAAGAATCATTATTCAAGTTTCCTATTTCTAAAATTCAAAAATTAAATAAGTTAAATAGGAATTATTTTATAGACACCTTCAATATTATTAGTTTTATTATATAGGTAGTCCAGTAGAATTTAATTTAGAATCGAAAATCGTAATAATATAGAGGCCGTTCCATTAAAAAAAGTTTAGTTGACATCTCGTTTATCCGATCATCAATTGCTTTTCTGTGAGCACACGGAGAAACTTTGAATCAGTCCCTATAAGTTTTGTATTAAACATTTTTTACTGAAATCAAAAATAAAGGAGTTAAAAGGGGTAGAAATTCTCGCGTAGTCACCCTGTACATATGAGGGTGTATCAAATATAAACGGGACTGATTTTTTGTACGTGACTGCTTTATTGGTCAAGATTTAGATTTACATCAGCGTAAAAACTCTTCGGACGGTCACCCAGCCACTGGAGCACAAACCACTCTACCGCTTGATCAATCATCAAACCGTTGACCGCCAAGTGCTTCTTTCAGCGGTCCAAACAGATGGAAATCACAAGGTGACAAGTCAGGACTGTAGGGAGAATGTTCCAACAGTTTCCAACCGAACTGGTTCAATTTCTGCCCCGTAGCGTTTGCGGAATGAGGCCTGACATTGTCGTGAAGAAGAATGACATTTTTGATTGATTGTATCTTTCTTTTCCTTCGATATGATAATTTTGCGGCATCCAGACGGTCGCAATAATATTGTGCGTTAATTGTGCGTTCTCTATAAGATTCCGGATTTCCGCAAGGTTGTATTCTGTAACGCTCGTCCCCGGTCGCCAAGTGTGACTCTGGTTCTCGACTTTTTCACGCCCTTCAGAAAATTCTTCGTGCCATGCAAATACATGGGTTCTTGAGAGGGTGTTTATCCCAAACTGTAGCTGTAACTTTCGCAAAATTTCTATTGGATTTGCCGCCTCCTTAGCCAAAAACTTAATAATTATCCGCTGCTCCACGAAAACAGGCACTGCTTGCTCGCTCATAATCTTTTCATTCCTAAACGAACGCGACAGAGTTTCACCTGTCACTGTCTCCTCCCTAATCGTCGAAACTACCTATACAACCACTATTGCCTCGGTCTACAATCATGCTGGAATGGAACAACCTATCAGTCCCGTTTATATCTGAAACACCCTCGTATATGAACATTATATCTTAGATAATAGACAATAGATGAAAATTTCAAAAATCATTTAATAGATAAAAAATAATGTTAATATATGTACGTAAATAAAAATAAATGATAACAGATATATCTGTAACTCTTCTACCCTAAGGTGTAGGGATAACTTTCTGTACTAGTTAAATCTAGTTAGGTTTTTCGACACTATGCGATCTCTTGTAAGGCGTCTTCCCTCTTGCCAGCTCAAGTTGTTATTTTGTAGCACTGTGCGTATCATGTCATTCCACGTTGTTTTCGGTCTTCCATTCCAGCTTTTTCCTCGACGTTTGCACTCCCATTTCATTTTCACTAGCCTCTTATTGTCCATGGTGTCGATGCGATCGTAACTGACTACAATCTACATGGTTTAGTAAGCTTTTTACTCCCAACTGTTGGAGACAGCCCGTTAACATTATTTTTCAACATTATTTGACATCATTAAGAGGTCATCAACGAAGGCCAAGGATCCCACTTTTACCGGATTTAGATTTCTGTACCCAATACCTAATTTTGCTGTGTTATCCTGACATGTTTTAATGGTTTCATCCATCACTAGGAGAAATAGTAAGGGGCTGAGCACACCACCTTGCCTAACTCCCTTTTCAGTGATAAACTCTTCTGCGTATTCATTGTCAAGTTGGATAATATTACGTGTCGTTCTGTAGAGACTTTCAATGGACAAAATTAGATTACAGCTGACTTTCTTTTTCGTTAGGACTTTCCAAATTTATTTTTTGGCAGCCTGCCAAATGCTTGTTGTAGATCGATGAATGTCACAAAGAATTTGTCGTCCTTACTCAGCATTTTCTGTATAATTTGTCTAACTGTACTTCCTGAGAACTTCTACCGCTTCTAAAACCGCACTGAATATCTGACAGAGTTTTATCGTCTTTATGAATTAATGTGATACCAATTTCCCCGTCCTATGGTACCTTTTTGTATTGCCAGGCCAAGCTTATGAGTTGAAGTAGTCTACTTTTGCCTTATTAGCTTAAATATTTCACCATTTCCGGACTCAGCATATCTATTCTTCCAGCTTTACCGACCTTTACTGAAGCAATTGCTTCTTCAAGCTTCGTTGCCGTGATTAAGTCCGCTTGTGAATCTTCTGTTGATTTTTCTTTTTGGTTAGCGTTAAAACTGTTACTAAAGTCGACATCGAAATGCTATCCATGGAAAAACCATTTCAAATCTATGAAATAAATCAATATAAAGAATTTATAAACATCTGCGTACATAAAAAGACAACTGTTGCGAGGCTACTGTTATCTGTTTCGAGTATCTGTTATTCAGATAAATAATGCAGACAAATAAGACAATTTAGCTATTTATCTAGTTAAAAAAATAATAGATGAAAAATTGTTACATAGTTAAAAAATCAGATAAATTCTCTAGATAATCCCAACACTAATCATAATGTCCTGGCATGAAGCACATTTGATGTGAATATTTCACATGACTACAAATGTGAAATACTATAGTTCTGGGCAACCACACTCTCAAATACACACTACGATTATTTTCATCCTCCGGAGATATTCCATTTGTGTATGACATAATTAACACAATTTAATAAATTTCGCATTTGTTCATATAAACTCATGTTATACACCCCTATAACTAATTACTCGAGAATCAAGAAATTATAATTTAATTTAATTTTATAAGGTACATAAATTATTTTTTATTTTGACTTAAAAAAACAGTAAATATTAGGAATTATTTGAACCTAAGAATTCTATTTTCATTTACCTTTACCCTGTGCATTTGATAAATTCAGTGAATTTGGTAAAATTGTTGATATTAACTTTGCTCTAATGCATTCTTGCGTGCTTTTATTGGAACCACAGGAAGCAGGAAGTACAATTAAAGACGGTTCAAAAATACTGATACTAGAGAGGGATAAAGATATGATAAGGAAATGATTATCATGTTACAAGAACTGTAACTAATAAAATTTGATTTGTAATAATAAAAGTTACAAAAGCAGTCGTCTACTGCAACTTAATAGGAAGGAGTGCGAGTCCCAAAGAAGAAGAAGTTTTTTAAGTCAATTTTCCTCATTTCCATAATAATATTCGTACTTAAGTTATTTCTGCAATCTGCCAGTGTATAATGTCTTTTAGTTCGTTAATTAACAGTATTCATTTTATATAAAGGTTTCTAATTACATAGCGTATAGCCTATAGACTTAGTAGCAGTCGCATTAATTAATTATAATTAAGTTTTAGTTCGAGTTCGGGCGCCGGCTCGGAGCAAAGGGAAGGAGGCGAGGGATCCACTCCGAACGTGATGTGCATTTTGACCGTTATAGATATTATGCAGATCTGTCCTTACTTTGCGATGCCAAATTTAAAACCTCGTCCCTACGTTGCTATTAGTTTTATATGTCCGCCAAAGGTTCTGGGAAATTAATTGCAAAATTTGATTTACAAAGGCGTAAATCAAAGTCTTATAATGTCCAGGTACTTTTCAAAATTTGTTCATCAAAAACGTCTACTCAAATATTGAAGACTATACGGTTGTTTAATGCAAAAATTATGATGGTCACGCTAAACTATATCTTCATTTCTCTTGCCGATTTTTACAATCTGTCAGATGATTTTTTTGTCATATAACAGTTATCATACTGAGCAAGACAAAGAGTGAGGTCGACTCTCGCGCTGTTATACATATAAATAATTAGTTATTTCAAATTTATTATTAACTTCGTCCAATAACGTTCCTTAATCAGATAATTAAATTAATCGCTGATTAGCAATTTTTTTGTGAAATACACTGTATGGTGCATATAACGAGGATGCCCAGCATTTTGACCTCTCTTTGTCATTATAATCATAATGCACAGAGGAGCTCGATCGCTGAAATCTGTCTACATTCAGGATTCCCTCATTGTCAACTGATTTCAAAAAATGTTATGTCACGAAAGATGTTGGAGTCAAATAATATATTATTAAATATTAAATATTAAAATATTAAAATATTATTTTCTTTCGTTTTTGTATAAACAATTTTATCGCTATCTTTAATGGTTTTCAGGATATTTATGCATAATTTATTTTTTGTTAAGTACCGACGTTATAAAGATTTGATTTTTGAATTTCTTGTCCATCCGATTGTTCAAATGCTTTTCTGCCCCTTCGTTCCAGATTTTCTCTAGTATTTGCAAGAGTATTATGTACTTTATCTTTTTAGTTTACTCCGTAAATAAAAATCTACTGGAGTTAGATCAGGTGATCTAGGAAGCCAAACCCATTTATCACTGCACCCTATTAAACAATCTTCAAACATTTCCGCCAGCATTAAAAAAGTTCTTATTAGTAAATAAATAGCATTTTGAACAAAAATTATGAAAGATTTAGCTAAGCGTTCTGTCTGTAATACGAAATTGCTTATTTATAGCGTCAGTATTTACCAAGGAATCAATTTGTACGCAAATATCTTGAAAACCTTTAGAGGTAATCATTATATGGTTTATACAAAATAGAAAGAAAATTACATTTTTCATTAGTTGCCATAGAAAAAGTTAATGGTCGTATTTAAAAAAATCAAGTTATTCATACTTGAAAACTGTCAACGTCTGTCGATCCCCTGTAAGCTCTTTGTAAAGTGTACTGTATATCTTTTACCAAAAAGTGTTACTTCATCTCTGTGTTCAAGAAGAGGAAAGTACAATTCCTTTTTAGTTTTCGAAATATTCCAATTTATTGTGACCCCTGTAATCGCCAAGATTTTTAGAAAAAAATTGATATTGTCGAAACAGTTCATTTTAGCTATGACGTATGTGAACACAAAAGATGTAAAAAAGAATGGGGAATTCAAAATTTAATAAACAGATAAAATAGCGACATCTTACTATCGCTTTTTGACCTGACATTGCAGTAGGATAGACTAACTGAAGCGGGATTTGCTCCTAATAAGTCCCCAGTGCAAGGCGGCCATGCTTGCTGTCAAAGCATAATGAAAGTTTTTAGAAAAATTTTGTGCAAATTGTTCTTGATTGCAGTGAAAACCTCGAGCAGCCGCTGGACAGCTGTTTCAGCCCTGCTTGTCTTCTTCAGCAGAGACGTAGCTCGAGGTTTTCACTGTAATCAAGAACGATTTGCACAAAATTTTTCTCAAAATTTAATCATATATGTGGTTTTCCATTTAAAATTAGAAGGTTAGTATTGACTTCCGCTACAGCCGGAAGTACCCCAGGACTGATTTTATATTATTTGAAATTGAAATTGAAATTTTTCAGCGGCCTGTAAGGTATAGTTTCCAATATAATCTAATAGGCCACTCACTGTGAATATCCCTGTATACGTGAAAACGTATTTTATTTAAGAAAAATTATTTAATGCAAAACTTATACTGCATGCATATAAAGGTAAAGTACGGTTTCCACCTAAGCATTTTGATGCATGCAGTCGTGTTGCATTGCATGCATTTTGCGGTTTACATTACGCTCTGTGCATTAAAACATTGCATGAAATCGTAATGCACGGTATTAGATTCTGTTCTAATTTCGTGCGTCAAGTTGCATGCAACTCTTAGTGCGTTCAGTAATTTCTTTATTATCAACTGCTATTGGTGCTTATACTGACAGTCAGTTGATCAGTGTGTTGATTACCTTGTTTGATTAGTAGTTATTATTATTACCATTAATAGTATTTCTTCTTCTGGGTCCGTGATAAATATTTTTTAACCACCCTTCTATAAACACTGTATGTTTACAGTAGCAACCACCTTGAACAAGCATAAAAGCAACATAAAATGACAAGTTGCACAAAACTAAAATCACCGTCCGCCAATACACCCAAAAAATATAAATGCATAAATGTAAACGGTCGTGCATGTTTTGCTGCATTTTTCCAAACATGCAGATTCAAAAGATGCATGCATGGAAATGCATAAATGGAAACCAAGCTTTATTAGTTCCCTTTTAATATAATGCCTTGTAGATAATTATACTTTGTAAATAGCTTTTGTCATGCTCATATTTAATATAAAATATTCGATTCTACGAGAATATTTCCTTCTATTTGATTATCTTATTATTATCAAGTAAAAAACTGCCACTGACAGTAGATAAATGAAAATGTATATTAATCACATTGACCAATCTCTAAAACGATAAAAAACAGTAATAAATATTTGCTTATCACAGTTTTCTATAACTTTTTCAGTCTTAAAGGATAAAAAACATTTTTGTATACATACTAAGTAAGTGAAACCGAAAGCGAATTGACGCCTACGCTTAATCCAAATCAAAACTTAAAGATAAAGGATGGTTTAGAATTCCCTAATTTTGTTTTAACATTTGGTTGAATTTCTACAATAAGTATTTGCGCTGCAGACATGGTTTGGATATGGAGCACCTACTACCCATTTCTTTAGTTACTTTTACATCCAAGAATGAATTTACAACGCATGACACTCGTCATCCTTATTTTTGTACTTTGTAATTTTTATTCGAAAAATTTGCATCCAGAACACAATAAAAAGTGCGTATGTAGAAGGTATTAATAGAAACTTGGCACTTTTTTCATTTTTAATATTAATAATTGCAAACAGTAAAGTAAACACTCCCTGTTTAAGTTGCACTTGTTCCAAATACCTCTTTAGATACAGCCCTATGTAACTGTACAACAACGTTCTATTCTTTTGAGCTGGGAGTTTTGTCATTAAAACGAGAAAAGAAGGTAAGTTAAATACATCGTGATTGTCTCCCGATATTCTCATCCGGGTGAATAGAACAGAAAAAATAATGACACAAATGTTTTGGGGAGTTATAATCTCCAAAGAGTGGTGAAAATTATTGATCTCTGGATCTTTTAAAGGGTGAACTCGGCAAAATTCGGACACTTTTGACTGTGCATATCTTAGCAATCCTTGCATCAAGGTAGTTACTATTTAGCATCAAGGTAGCCAGAATAAACGAAAACAAAAGCTATCAGTACCATCGCCACCGTGTCATTAGTTGTCAAAATGGTTTCGTTGGAATTGGAAAGAAGAATACTGATTCCGCACGAACATCTGCAAAATAGAAACTCTAGTGTTCATCAGATCGCTAAAACTTTAAAAGTTCCCAAATCTACGGTTGCAGATGTCATCAAACGCTTCAAAGAACGTCTGACTATCAACAGAAAGTTCAGAAGTAGGGGTGAACATAGTACAACTGAACATAACTTGGCCAAAAAGGTTCTTCAAGCATATACAAAGAATCCAAAGATTTCATCCCGTGAAGTTGCTGTCAAGGTAAAAAAATCTCAAACAAATGTACAAAAAGTTAAAGCCAGAACTGGATTAAAAAGGATTAAAGCCCAAGCAGTACCTGACAGAGATGCAAAACAAAATTTAAAAGCAAAATACCGCTGTAGAAAGCTTTATGAAAACAAATTAACGACATTCAAATGCATTGTTATGGACGATGAAACGTTCTGTTTCAAAAACATTAATTATATCGCTGGTCAGGTTTTTTTTTATACAGTCGTAGTCTCAGGGACGCTCCTGAAGTTTGTAAGCGTAGAATAAACGCAACATTTCCACAAAAATTTCTTGTTTGGTAGGCCATCTGCACCTTTGGCTTGAAAACCACTCCCTTCATTATCTCTGGAACCATAAACTCAGAGATGTACTGCAAAGAATGTCTTCCAAAAAGGCTTGTAAGCCATTATTTTGGCCAGATCTGGCAACATGTCATTACTCAAATGAAACGGTCTTGACAATGAAGTGGATTATGTTCCTAAAGAATTTAACCCGCTCAATAGCCTAGAACTCAGGCCAATTGAAAAATTCTGGTCTATTGTGAAGACTATCTTGAAGAAGAATGGCGCACCGGTTACAACCATCGACCAGTTCCGATACAAGTGGCTTTGGGCGTCTCGAAAAATTGATCAAGTCATCGTCCAAAAACTTATGCGGCAGGTGCGCCGAGTAGTTCGTTCATTAGCATACGCTACAAATTCAGAATAATTTAATGTATTATAATTTTTAATACTGTCGAGTAGTTTAAAAATAGATACTTGTTATTTCCAAAAATGTTATGGGTTTCTGTTTTATAGCATTTTTAAATGTCCGGATTTTGCTGAGTTCACCCTTTCAGTTATTAAACAAATATTGTAAACTCAAGTATAATGCATGTAACTACGTATTAACAATATATTTGTTAGATCCTCCCTTCTTTTTAAGGTGTTGTTTTGCAGGAGTAGCTTTCAGTATTTTACCCTTAACCTTTTATTTTTTTACATATTTTATCAAAAATTTATGAAGAAAATATTTTTTAGACTATTAAGCACGATAAGTTCTCTTATTGCATATCAATAAACAACGTCATCGTCCAGTAATTAAGGTTTAAGAGTTAGTATACATCTAGAGGGTGTTTTCTTAGGTTAGATAGATCTTCGGTTAGCAGTGGCTGTGAAATTAATTGCCGGTTTGAGCACTATAAGTGACATTTGTATTTGGTATGGTTTTACAAATTACATAATGTTAATACCACATTATTACCAATTTCTTATTTTTAACTCATTGAAAGAAATTTATGTGTATTTTCATGTTGTTTTCACCCTCAAAATATCGGGAGACATTTCTGAATTACTCTCACAACTATTTTTCGCAACGAAAATTGGGAATCCTAAATGATAAACATGAAAATCGTAATGATAAAAATGCAAGAAATACCATACAAATGCTTGTAAAAGACTCCTTCATGAAACATGTTGTCTAAACCGAAAAGATCTCAGTTTTTCTTTCTCCAACTTCGTATATCTTTCAAATTGAAAATTTTTGAGAAAGTTCAAGACACGATGCTTACATAAACAAAATTAGAATACTTCACGTAGAAACTACTTATTTCTAATATTCTGTTGTCGTTTTTCCGTTCCGTATCTTTTTTGATATAAATTGATAAGTTAATATATTTATTTACTAAATCGCAGTCCATTTTCGACAAGGCTGTATCTGACGAGCTAGTTAAATCAACTGCAGTTGGCAGCTGGACGAAACTGGCAGCACATAAACTGGAACGTCGAACTTCTGCAATCTAATATGCTGTGCGATGTTGAAAAGGGGTAACCGTTTTTTTATGATAGCACGGTATAATCTTAATCGTACGGGTTTAAAACTTGAGGGTTAGTCTAATGCTAGCTACAAAAACCAAACACGGTTTATTGCCAATTCACATCAGTCGATAAATGTAAATCATACTATTTGGCGTGGCTGAATTGTGAATTTGACGTAATCTCGTCTCTCGCACCTCCACCCCCGACGTCGTCAAGCCGGTGTAATTTATTGTATAAATCACGTCTGCGCATTTTTAGCAGGCTATTTAACTAAAAGATTAGTAGCGGATTTAGCGATTTGAGAAATACTTGTTGGTATTCCGCGCGAGCCGTAGTTCGCAGACGTTGACTGGGCCCGTTAATAAACGAAGACAAATGTTTCTCGCGCAGACCAAGTCAATAGACACGGCTTTCCGTAAACTGCGCTAATATTGTAAAATTAGGGAGTCGCAAAAGCTCGCCGCCCCCGCGACGACGTTCGTGTCTCTCTAGGCGCTATCTTCCTGATTTATTTATGAGGGTTTGTCATTGCGCGAGTCGAATGCATATCGTTTCTGACAACTGGGTTCACATTATATCCTAACAAAATTCAGGAATATAGACGGGATATTTCGCAATTCTTGAGGAACTGACTCCAACTATAAGAAAAAATTGAGTACATCGATTGAGAACTGTAGTATTAATATGTGGGATATCAAACAGGTATGCAGTAGACGCGTTCGTGAACCATAAGGCACATAGAGCATAACAATTGCATCTATAACTACATATACCGTGCCTTCATTTCAATTCCTCATTAAAGTGGGCTATAATTTCAGTGTTTTTTTCTCCTAAGATTTGCAGCACTGATAGCTGTTCAATTATTTAATTAAACAAATGTCAAATTGACACTTTGTATTTTCAATTAATTCAAAACGTTAGAATTACAGTACAAAATATTTATTGTTGAAAGTTATTTTCAAACCGGTAGAATAGAAAATGGACAGTTAGTTTATTCAATTAATCAGTATGTACAGAAGTTTCGACAGTAGTTTCCTAATTTTGCTGTTACTTCTGAACAGCTAGTTAAACATATCCATGCTTGTGTTCTTAAATTTCGTGAAACAGAATCACTTGGTCGCAAAACAGGGAGCGGAGCACCTAAGAAAAGGACTGCAGCCTGCATTGAAGATGTTCGGGATCGAATGGAACACTCTCCCAAGAAATCTATTGCGAAACTTTCACAAGAAGTTCAGCTATCAGTGAGAACATGTCACACTATTCTTAAAAAAGTCTTAAAGCTTTATCCATATAAGATTCAAGCAGTCCACGAACTCCGGCCAGTGGATTTTCACAGAAGAACAGAATATTGTCAGTGGTCAGCAGAAAATTCCCATGAATTTGTGGAAACTCCATTACATCCATTAAAAATTGGTGTTTGGCTAGCAGTGTAAAGAAGGCGTGTCATCGGACCAATATTTTTTAACGACTCAGTAACTGCTGAAAGATACCGAAATGAGTTATTAGAACCTTTCATTAATCAACTACATGATGATGAACTTACAGAAGGGTTTTTTCAGCAACACAATGCTACTGCCCACACAGCTCATCAAACAATGACTTTCCTGCAGCAGTTTCTCGATAATCGGATTGTGAATTTTCCTGCAAGGTCTCCGGATCTCACAATTATGGATTACTTCATTTATCCGCACATGAAAAACACAGTTTTTAGAACTACGCGTCACACAATCGTGCGGGCATTACAGATATGTGTGCTAACATAACCCCCGAACATTTAGCAAACAGGTTTGATAACATGAAACGCAGAGTACGCTTATGTATTCAAGCTGAAGGAGAGCACTTTGAGCATCTAATTTAAACTTTAATGTTGTGTTTTTATTTGATGTTATGATCAGTACTGACAGTTAATGACAACTGTTTTCTCTAGAATTGTGTCGTCAACTTCATAAAAGAATCACAGCTTACTTTAATGAACTATGAATGAACGAATGAATTCAATTGAAGGCAAGAGACAACTTTTTCGTAGTCTACGCACATGTGTTATCTGTGGCTTACGGAATGGCAGGAACATTTTATTTTGAAATCATTTTTAGCCACAGTGTGTTTGTACTTCCCTAACACCAGATTTCCAAATTCTACTTTAAGAAGTACGAGATGATCCTCATTGAACATCGAATTGCACGTATTATCGTTAGCAGTCTCTCTACAAGTTAAAAAAATCGAGCGATGCGTAAACTCTGTTCCAAAAGCATCAAGCACCAAAATTAAATTGTGGTCGTAAAGATGGTAAGACTAGCAACGATAATTTGACTCGAGATCATGACAATTCCCTTCTAGATTTTACATCATAGCAATAAATATACCTATATAATTCTGATCAAGATCGCAATTCTATGTTTACTAGAAGTCCACCAAGCTCTGGATCTGATTGTTTTGTGAATGCCGTGTTTAACAACAGTATAGTATTATTTAATCAACAGTTTTTTGTTATTTAAGAGTAATTTCTCGCTCCACTTTATTACCACTAGTTTAGCCCTAGCCTTAGCCGTTGTGAGGGATATATTATAGGGATATATTATAGAAATGATGGATGTTTTGTAATTGTAAAAAAATGAAGAAAATAATAGAATGACAGTAAGGATACTGGACGATAGTAGTAGTAGAGTACAAACTCCGAACAAATCACGCGGTGGTTTTGCATTTAGCCACTACCAATTTCCTTGAGTTTAAGAAGTGTGAAAGAATCAATTCGCTCATTTTATCCAAATATGCATCTTCAGTAGAAAAAGACATCCAATTCTAATCCTGTTTAAAAATATAAATAAAAATAATAATTATATGGCGTTAAATAACAAAAAAAAATTAAAGATGTACCTGTAAGACACTATAAAACCAATTACACACGCCATGAATGTGACAGCTGTTAGAAGGGAAAGACCTAAAAATAATCGTAACGTGGATAATGAGGACAGTACTAGGAGTAAATGAGAAGGAAAAATATGGGGAAAAACAAATAAAGAAACAGAAGAAGAACTAAAGCCCGTGTAACGGTCGCCTTGCAAGATTTGTTAGAATTTCTTGCGCAAAGTGACAGAGAGGTATCTAATCAACCAACGAACGTTAACTATAGTAGCCTGTCTCTCTCAGTTTATAAAATATTCTGTACAATTGTATCAAATCATGCAAGGTGTCACATGGACCTAAGAGGTGTGCTAAAATAGTCTAAAATAGTAAAGAGGTGAGAATATAATTAAATTAAATAAATAAAAGATGACACATGAGCAATAGGATCAGTAAATTGGAAATAAATATGTCTGTATAGAAAAACTGTACAGAAAGATGATAAATGCGAGGAATTATCTACCTCTAAGAGTGGATTCTAAAATACTCCTCCGAGCGTTTGCCGTAATCCAATAGGATTGAACAGCTTCATGATGATAATGATAATGTTGAATATTGAAAGAAGTTTTCAAAAAATTACATATAATAATAAATAATTCATAATTCATAAATGAAAAACAACAAATGGTTAACCGTATTTTATGCACTTAAAATTTTATGAATTTCAACTTAACTTTTCCAAAGTGTATTTTTTCTTATAAATGAAAAAAAGTTTAGCTTTTTGTTCCTTTAGTCGTTACTGCTACCCCAAACATTCATAATATCAAATTTGATGCAAAAATAATAACTAATGAAAAGAAAATTCTATTCGCAAAAGAACTGAAAGTTTTTTTATTCAAGTATCAAAAAAACAAAGAAATGATGTTTAATAGAGAATATTTTGAAAATAATTATTATTAAAATATTTCTCCTGTGGCGTCAAATATTAAAAATACAACCAATCAGGGTGTAGTGACTGCTACATAGAAATTACATCGAACGTTAGGCGTATGCGTGACAGCTACTTTCACAGGATTCAAAAAACAATTATTGCTGAGCAAAAAGACTAACCAATCTTGTTATTCTCAAGGTGAATAGCAATCGTGATGAATATTGTCGAGATTATTGTTACCAGATATCTGCTTAACAATGTTGTTATCTAATGGCTTCTATAGCAAGCTTCTTGGGCTGATTGTGCAAGTAAAAATACAAGCTGATAGAGCAAAGACACGAGTAATGTTGTCACATGATAATCGGTCACAGATTAAACAATTAAAAATGTTCTTCTTACTCATTACGTGAACATGTAAAAGAATTAAAGAAACTAACATTAACATTAACTGTTGAGAAGTAACAAAGATGGTTTATCTGTTGGGGAGAGAAGATAATAAACAAACAAAATACACTACCAGTAGGGATAGAGCAAAGTTATCAGTAATACAGTCATATGAGAATTGGGTCATGTGAAAGAAATAATAGACACTGAGAAAAGGGCGTTAACCTAACTTAAACTGACCTTTTGTGAAGTAATAATTGCATGATTATTCTTTTATGCAAGTAAAGTGATGAGAAGAGGAATTGAAAGAAATGGTCCACCAGTAAATACACAATTTGACAGAGCAAAGACATCAGTAATGTTGTGTCATAAGAAAACTGGAAGTAATTAAACGGTTAAAATCGTCGTCATCGTCATCGAGAAACTGACATTCACAGTAATTTTTATGAAGTGACGAAGAGTGATTCTTTTTTTGGGAAAGCAAAGAGAAGATCAGAGGTAAGGAACAAATATCAATCAATTATTTTATTTACTTTTACTATAAAGCGTATAGTTAGAAAAAATATCTTGAACCGGACAGAAATATGATGGGAACACACTCAACGTTTCGCTATAGATTTATAGCTTCGTCAGGATTGAAAAAGTAAATAAACAAGTTGTCAAGAGAAACAAGTCGTCAAGAGAAACGAAAAGGTAACATGATTTTAAACTAGAATACGAGTTTCCCGGAATAAAGGTAAAAGTAACTAGAAGTAAATTAAAACTATTTTTTTTTTAATTGACAGATGTATATCATATTTAATGAATCCAGAAAACTACAAAATATGTCATTTAAATTTTCAAAATCCGAACGTTTATTAATAGAATTTGGAGACATTTTAATTTTACACATTTCTGTGAAACGTCTTTAAAAATATGAGATTCGCTGTACAAAATGTCAGTATTATCAAAATCAAAATTATGATTATTTACTAATGAATGCTCTACAAGCATTGAGTGATTTTGATTATTTTTTTGGATATGATATTTATGTTGGTCTAAACGTTTTTTTTTTAAATGTTTTGGCTTGTTTCACCTATATAGACAGAATTACAATTTGAACATTTAATTTCATAAACCACGTTAGGTTGCTTTAATTTCGGTATTTTGGTTTCCAAATTTAAGAAAATAAAATTTAAATTATTCACAGATTTACTGGCTAAAATTACATTATGTTTTCTGAAATTGTGTTTAAATGTATTGTGTAATGGTTGAATAAAAGGCAATAATTTGTATTTATGGTTCGAAGTTTGTCTAATATTATTAGAGACATTTGAATTTTGTAAGTATTTAATACGATTTCTAATTACTGATTCAATAATATTTATTGGATAAGAATTTTGAATAAGAGTTTTTTTATTAAATTTAAGATATCATAAATGAAAACTTTATCAGAAAGTAAAATAGCTCGATCTGTTAATGAAATAATAGTTTTGTAATTTTATCATTTTTGGGTATTAATGAGTGAAAATTTATGTATCTACCTGACCAGGTTTATGAAACTATTTAATTTATAATAATAATATTTACATCAAGCAAACTTAACGAAATATTATTTTCTTTTTATTAGTTTTAATTTAGTTCTAGTTACTTTTACCTTTATTCCAGACAACTCGTATTTTAGTTTAAAATTACCTTTTCGTTTCTCTTGACGACTTGTTTCTCTTGACAACTTGTTTATTTACTTTTTTTCACTCCTGACGCAGCTGTAAATCTATAGCGAAACGTTGAGTATGTTCCCATCATATTTCTGTCCGGTTCAAGATTAAAAAAACTTTGTACTTACAATTTTCATCGGACAAGAACCAACTTGAATAAAACATTATACATAGTAAAATACCTAAGCTAAAACACAATAAGTCATGAAAAACGTAAAATTTAGTAGATGCCAAAGATCCATTGCAATTAATCACAAGATCCAAACGATAAATTAAGATTGATCATAAGTGGAATGTTAAGAGTTCATACAATGAGTAAATACTTTTCTGGAGAAAGAATTGGATTAAGGGATAAAGAAGGAAGAAGAAGATATATTCAAAGTGATACGTGGGCTGCTGGAAAATTTTCTGGAATCTAGTAGGTCTAGAATTGTTAGCGTTTATCAACTGTCATATTTGAAAAATTTTACGTTTTTCGCCTCTAATTCTATTGACAGTTCCTATACAAGTGAACTAGTTTTGTTTGTACTGGAAAGAAACTCTTCAATAAACTCAAACACACAACTCATGAGACTGTTTGAGCTAAGTTTGACTTTTTGTCTGAAAGCTTTTAAGTTATGTACATCCCTTAGGTGATTAGGTAGTTTAAGTTAAACTGTACCGAAATAGTATGGAGTGTTTTTATATAAGGACGAATTAGGTAGCAACAGTGTCAAGTCATTGCCTGCTCGTGCGTAATGATTATGAATTTGTTCACGTATGGGAATGAAACTTAAGCGTTTAAAAATCATTGAAAGGGCCTCTAACATAAAAAGAGAAAAGAGAGTTAGTACCTGTTTTTCAATGAAGAGAGGTCTACAGTGAGCTCTAAATTCTGACCCAGTGATAATGCGAATCGCTTTCTTTTGAATTTTAAATAAAGTCTCTAAGTTTTCCTTCGAGGAGAAGCCCCAGTAACAGACACCAAACACGTAACAGTTAGAATCTTTAAAGGAAGATTTAGCTAACTATTAGTAGAACATTTGAGAGAAAAAGCGAATGGAACAAAATAGATACTAACGGTAAAAGATAGGATCCTGTAGTTCCTGTGAGCTTAATACAGCAAAAGTTCGTAGACGATTTTATTATTTAGCTATTATTGTCTGTAGTAATATGGAAAAATAACAGAGTATGTTATTTGAAGAGCTAAAAAACTGTCTGATCTTCCCGTATTTTCTGCGAGCGTTTTCATTTTAAAATGCGTATTTCCAATGAAAAAATTCACGTGAATAATTTTTCCTCTGTTGTTCGAAGGGTCCCCCGCCGCCGCAGCCGTCGCAGCACATGAAAGCTGAATTATTCATTGGTGCCGATTGTGTTTAGAATTATTCGTGCGGATTCTACGGCAGTTCAATACGGGGCGTGTTTAGCGAGTGGAGTGCTTATTAAACTTAAAAACAAAGGATTTTTTAATTAAACACATGGCTTCGGTTTCACACATCAATTGCGAATTCATTTAAACATGCAGCATGTTCGTTATAATTAAATTGATACGAGACATCGCAAATACATTTGATATGTACGCGGCTTTTTTTCCGCTGGCCGACGAACGCACACATTGCCATCTTTTTTTTTCTCGTTATTGTGCGCACGCGGTTTTGTTCGAAATATTTAATTAAACCCGATGAATTCGTTAATACCTAAGCGAAGCTTTACGTATTTCGATATGTCCTGGGTAACGGTTTTCAGTAATGCACTCTGTATATAACGGCACGGACCATTACAGTTATTCCTCACAATCACATCGTCCAGGTTAAAATGGTCTAAAATATTTTCCCGGTGAATTAACGGCAAAAACGCGTTCATTTTCAGCGCGTTGTTGGTGAATTTTATCCGCATTTGTTCGTTGTGTAATTAAATTTTGCTAATTTCGCAGGCCAAATTGAATAAAAATCAATATGAAATAACTAATTAAGTCTATTCATCGTGCGAACAAAAAAAATCATTGCGCAAGCATAACAGAATTAAATAAATACATGAATATTTTATCGAGTACTGAGTATCATTGTAGTTGAATTATTTTCATAAAAACATATTTCCCATAACAAAATTCCATAGTCACGAAAGAATCTAGAGTGCCACTAAAACAATTTTATTAAAAAAAAAAACCATTTAAGTACATTTAGAGTGAATCTGATTTTTGGTGTTTCTTGGCTTCCGAGCTCTGGAGCATTAGAAACTTTCACTGAAAGGGTAACAGTTTCTTCTAACTTTGCACACATTTATTCCAGAAAGAAACACGTTCATAATGAATGTTACAGAACATTATTAAATTTTTTAGCGGGAATAAGTTAAAAAATATTTCCCCTGTCTGGCGCACAGTAGATAACAAATCGCGTGGCATTTTTAACTCCGCGCATGGGGTACATTTATTATTTGTTAATATCGAATTACGCGATAAGCGAATTACACGACATTATAAATGTGCCCGTCTCATGAAACGACGCGGGTCTATTTTTATTGCGGATATTTTTTTTTGTTCATTATTATAACACATTCGCAATTTAGATACACATGAGTAATTACTTGAATTACAATAAGAAAATTCCTGTGAGTCATTGATTTCTTAGTCCAAGTTTGTAGCAAAGATGCAAGAAATCGTAATTCTGTACAAGAAAAAGATTATTAAACAAAGTTGTTTCTTGGCCGATGAGAATTGTAAGTAAAAAGTTGTTTTAATCTAAAACCGGACAGAATTATGATTGGAAATAACTCAACGTTTCGCTATAGATTTATAGCTTTGTCAGGAGTGAAGAAAAAGTAAATAAACAAGTTGTCAGGAGAAACAAGTCGTCGAGAGAAACGAAAAGGTAACATGATTTTAAACTAAAATACGATTTGTCCGGAATAAAGATAAAGTAACTAGAACTAAATTAAGCTAGAACTAAATTAAAATTATTCCTTTTTTAATTAAATATAAATTGACAGATCTATATCCTATTTAAAGAATCCAGGAAACTACAAAATATGTCATTTAAATTTTCAAAATCCGTACGTTTATTAATAGAATTGAATTTTAATTTTACAAATTTCTATGAAACGTCTTTTAGAAATATTAGATTCACTATACAAAGTGTCGGTGTTACCAAAATCAAAATTATGATTATTTACTAATGAATGCTCTACAAGCATTGACTAAGTTTGATTATTTTTTGGATATTATATTTATAAGTTGGTCTATACATTTTTGTTTTAATTTTGACTTGTTTCACCTATATGTATAAACTGAATTACAATTAGTAGCTGTCGAAATTGACTTGTGCTGCGCACTGGTCAAATTTATATACCAGCGCCGTTGATATTCATCACCATACAAATAATTGGCATAACCTTGACTACTCATCGTATTACATCTCATAATATAAATGTTGTTGAAATGAAAAAGTTATTGGGCAAGTTACTGTGATTCTTCAAAACACCTAATTTTGACTTGATTTTGTAAGAATAAAGACGTCATTTCGTAGAAAAGAGAGTTTGATGGATTGACGCAAGAAGCAATTGTTTGTACGTCTGTAATACCTATGTTCTAATTGGAGAGGATTGATTGAGTTAAAATATGTGACTATTCCAAGGGCAAAAACTGAAAAATTTTATGAATGGTTACGGTTCTATGTATGAAGTTGACAACTTTGGAGAAATGTGAAAGGCACTATTGTATTCAGAGGTTAATGACCACATTAAATGTGGAGTTTTTTTTGAAAGTAGCAGGCGTAGTGTTCTTTTATATCGCATTTAAGAGAAATTTTCTCATTCATTATTTGATTCATCAAATCAATCGGATTTTAACGTTGAAGAAGAAATATTCGAGATAAGGAAACAAGTATACTTAAATCTTGTTTGGACATTGCCATGGTTGCGAGGACTAGTAAATAATATAGTTACATGATGTAAGGAATATGAGAACCGTTGATCAATGTATTTTCACCATACGTGTTTTGCGTAGCCATGACAACGCCCGAAATATCTGAAATATAGTTATAACCAAGAGTCAAACGACAAGGTCGATTTGGAGGCCATAGTAATCAAATAAATTTTGAAGAATTTCAATCTTCTGAACTAGGCAAGAATCGCAAACGAAATTTGCTATTTGTTTCTGAAAAGGTAGAAAAAATGATCGATCATATTGAGTAGTTGAGTAGCAGGTAGTTTAGTTCGTTTACTCGAACTAACTTAATTCGCTCTTGTTCGCACCCTGCCGGAAACATGAGTAAATCGGTCATCTGTTTACATCCGAGCGTCGAGCCCGTGAATCGTTTTGTTTGGATACGACGATGGTTGATGTGACAGTCATTATTATGACACAATTTTGGATTTTCACAACAGTGCAAAAATGGAGTGAAGTGTGAAATCATTTTAAAATGGACAAAAACGAGTTTGTAAAAACTAAGTACTTATGCTGGTTCTGCACTTTCCGAGAACATTTTGTATTCGTAATAATCTCAGTTTTAGCAAATTGTAAAATATGCAAGTGCAAACTTATACGATTGCACCGACTAAACGCAATCGTGTCGGATTGTCTCTTTTTAAATGAACAAGGTTCGTGAACTAGCTCCAAACTGGGAATAAGTACAAAAAGAATCAGCTCGTGAGAATGAGCTAACTTTACCACCTCTATAGTGAACTAGCTGACCACATCTCTCACATTTGTGTCATGTTTGTCTTAACGGAGTAGATCACAAGTTTACAGGCTACAGTTTAGTTATTGTCTTCTTTTCCTTTCCCTTTGGTAGGAGAACCGCTACTTGCTTGTCTTTACAGAGTAGACTATAAATCTGACAAACTCCTAAATTTTTCTCTCAAACCTTTGTAAACCAAAGTTAAAGATTTCTTCGAGCACTGTCAAGGTAATATGTGCCTTTATAGCGATTTCTTTTCTATTTGATGTCATATGTTGATTTTTCGTGTGCATTTGGACTCATTGCATGCGACCAGCTTCTTTTTGACTGAATGCTGAGTACTGAAAACGTCCTTGGACTTTGTCTAAAAACGAACAAAGTAGACTGAGCTTCGTGATGGTGCTTTCTCTTATAAGTTTGTTTACAGCACGTATTTTTGGGAAGTGCAACATTATATGACGACATTTGCAAACCATATCCAAATATTTCTTTGGACATTGTGAAACCACTTTGTGACAATTTTTGTTCTATTTAGGCCCGATCTATTGTCTTCTCTATAAATTTATTGACGTTATCCTTGGAAACCATTGTCGATGAAATAGTTTCCAAAATAGATAAATTTTTAGGAAGGTCGAAAAATCAGATATTAATCTCATATATTAGTTTTTATGAGTTTGTATTCGGTCAGTTCTCTTTGCCTGCGACCAGTTTCACTTTTCCAGAGCGAGAATTTCCAAAATCAAGTAACATTTCAATTAAATGTTTTTTAAATGCAATTGTAACTACAGAACGTAAAGAGCAGAAAGATTTGCGGGCATAAGTTATTTGGGTTACGGTTTCTTAGTATATGCATCTCCTCTGTTAACATTGTTAAACTTTTGTAAACTATGATACCTTAAAGGCTAGTTTACATTATCCGATTTTGCATTCGACTTTCAGTTTCGAGGAGCTCAAACGTGTTATTTTTGCCTTGTTCGAATTTCCATTCGAAGAGCTAGTTTCATTTGAGACAAACTCGAATATAAAATCGAACACAAAAATCAAAAACAAAAATCGAATTATGTAAACTAGCCTCGAGCATTATAATTTACGAAATTGCATAGATTTTATTTTATTTTATTCCGCCTTGCATGGGGGACTCATTAGGAGCAAATCCCGCTTCAATTTGTCTATCCTACTGCAATGTTAGGTCAAAAAGCGATAGTAAGATGTCGCTATTTTATATGTTCATCATTCTTACATCGCATTTGCGAATAAATTGGGCAAGTCGTTTTTGGTCTGCAGTGGGAATGTCGAGCTACGTTTCTGCTGAAGAAGCCCCAAGCAGGGCTGAAACAGTTGTCCAGAGGCTGCTCGGGGTTCTCACTGCAATCAAAAACGATTTGCACAAAATTTTTCTAAAATCTTTCATTATGCTTTGACAGCAAGCATGGCCGCCTTGCATGGGGGACTCATTAGGAGCAAATCCCGCTTCAATTTGTCTATCCTACTGCAATGTTAGGTCAAAAAGCGATAGTAAGATGTCGCTATTTTATATGTTCATCATTCTTACATCGCATTTGCGAATAAATTGGGCAAGTCGTTTTTGGTCTGCAGTGGGAATGTCGAGCTACGTTTCTGCTGAAGAAGCCCCAAGCAGGGCTGAAACAGCTGCCCAGAGGCTGCTCGAGGTTCTCACTGCAATCAAAAACGATTTGCACAAAATTTTTCTAAAAACTTTCATTATGCTTTGACAGCAATCATGGCCGCCTTGCATGGGGGACTTATTAGGAGCAAATCCCGCTTCAATTTGTCTATCCTACTGCAATGTTAGGTCAAAAAGCGATAGTAAGATGTCGCTATTTTATATGTTCATAGATTTTATTGTCTACCTCATCACGTATTGCAATGTTCCATCAGGTAGTTATAAGACCTGTTCCTCATTATGCTGATCTTTTAGTGCCATTATCAGAAAGTGATTCAAGTTTATCGCCATCAAAGATAAAGTACTATAAAGATACTAAATCCAAGCGAACTTCACAATTTTTACTACTCGTAGAACTGTTGTTCATGGTGCAGATGTAGGGAGTAGTAAGTAAGTAGTTTTCTACTTTTCCGAAAATGGGTTAACAGTATATTGCAATAAGTATTGAGAGAGTAGAGAGTATTAGTTACAACGAGCATAATTGGATGACGTGTGGAGATTTTAAAGTTAGTTACAAGACTACTACTTGGTCTATTTGCTCAAAACCGGGCTATATAAAAATGTCCTGTTATCTCTGCTATACCATTGAACCATATTAGAAATTGTTTCAGTACATTTGTTTCAAATTTCCAGCTTTGGTCTTTGAGAAACTTAAAGCTGGAATTTTCGTTGGATCTTAGATAGGAAATTTGAGGGACTGAAAAGGAAGCGTGGATAGCTTTAAAAACGCCGTTAAGAATTTTTTAGGCAACAATAATGATTTTAATTACACACACAAAAGTAGCGAACCACATGCTAGAAAAGTTTAAAATATTAAGTTGCGACTATTTACATTTTTCACACTCGCATGTAGTCTGTTTTCTCGGAAATTTAGGAAACGCGAGGAAGAAAGGTTCCATCTGCACATAAAGGCTTCAAGATAAATGGAATACGGACATGATGATTTCTTGGTTTGTATTCTGGATTAAATTTCAGCTCCTTGGCTTTTCTTTCTTCTTTCTTTTGCGATTTCTCTTTTCTACATCCAATGGTAGTCAGTCATCACATATCCCAAGAAAGCTAATTTAATACATCTTACAGAAGGGTTATTTTCCAAGTGACCATTTCTAAAAAAGGTAACTTTTTAAGAATTTTCGCCTACTCTTTTATCTAATTCCCCTAAAATAAAAAGAAGTCATCAGCTAAATAATTTTTAAATGGGGCCAGCAAATATTGTTTTTAGGTTTTCAAAATTATGCATCTCGTCCATTTTTCAAACATATTTACAGTTTTTGTTTAAAGAATTTGACGTATTTCTTTTGATTTCATAATAAGGTCGCTGTCACATCAAAAGAATTCGAATCAATCGGATACATTCTTCTACTCCATTGCTTTTAAAATTACATCTAATATTAAATCCCCCACAAATCCAACCGCTTTTGCCCAAAATACTCTTTGTAATAGCTTCTTCCTCACTCCTACGAATGTACACGAAATATGTTCCATTTTATTGAAATTAAAAAACAAACACTCTACAGGAATCGATGGAAAACCTTTAAAAATTACTTGGCGGCTGCCCAACCAGGTACTCCATATTTTTGCTGAATTAATAAATGCACCCTTCCTAGGAGGAATATTTCCTTCCTGTTTGAAAGTTCGGTAGTCATTCCGATCCACAAAGGCTGCTCTGAACTTAGTTGTTTCAATTTTATACCAATATCTCTGTTTTCTGTTCTTTCAAAAATTATTGAGACTATTGTTAAAGAAAAAGTGTTAAGTCATTTAAACACAGTGGCCCATATTCTCAACTCATGATTAAGATCGTCTCTAACTAAAGTCCTGATTAGAATAACATAAACTATATAGTTTTATGTGAGTTTCATGGGGAAGAGAGTGAGAGAGAATTTAATCACGGCGTTGCTAAATTAAAGACGTGGTGAGAATGCGGGTCTTTCAATTTAATTGCTTCTTCACAATTTGGTTTCCAATTAAATAAAAGTACACAAAATGCTTGTTACGATCTTCTCTCCTGTACTTATGACCAATTGAATGCAGGAAATTATGTTGACTGTGTAACTCATTCTGTTCTTCTACAAAAACTATCTTCAATTGGATACCGTGATACTACTTCTAAATAATTTTCTTCATATCTCAAGGACCGCTCCCAGATGGTAAGGATACGTAAAGACAACACATCTTGCACTTCTAATGAATTACACTTAAGCCACGGTGTTCCCCAAGAGTCCATTTTGGGACCTATTTTATTCCTTCCTTACATTGATTGCAGTAGATCATCTCTTAACTTAAATAAAACTAAAGTTATTTTGTACAATAGCCATACACAGTTGTACATATTAACGACATTAAAATTGAACAAGAAGAAAATATAAAATTTAGGTATTTTGGTTGATACTTCTTTAAAATGGAAACCCCACGTTTCGCTATTAGCAAATCAGTTATCAAAAATATGTTATGCCTTGAGAGTTGTAAGGGCGGAGATCGGGTTTGTTGAGACAAGGGCTGTGTTTGTTTGAGCCGCGATGAGATATGGTGTCTGTTACTGGGGCTTCTCCTGGAAGGAAAACTTAGAGACTTTATTTAAAATTCAAAAGAAAGCGATTCGCATTATCACTGGGTCAGATTTTAGAGCTCACTGTAGACCTCTCTCTCTTCATTGAAAAACAGGTACTAACAAAGTACTAACTCTCTTTTCTCTTTTTATGTTAGATGCCCTTTCAATGATTTTTAAGCGCTTAAGTTTCATTCCCAGACGTAAATAAATTCATAATCATTACACACGAGCAGGCAATGACTTGACACTGTCGCTACCTAATTCGTCCTTACATAAAAACTCTCCATACTACCTCGGTAGAGTTTTACTTAAACTACCTAATCATCTAAGGGATGCAGATAACTTAAAAGCTTTCAGGCAAAAAGTCAAACTTTTTCTTTGAGTTATGTGTTTTAGTCTATTGAAGAGTTCCTTTCCAATGACTTCCGAGACAGAATATGTTAAGAATATTGAGAAGTTTAAACAGCGACATCCTATGATCGCTTTTTGACCTAACATTGCATTAGGATTGACAAATTGAAGCCAGTTTGCTACATAATAAGTCATCCCATGCAAGGCAGCCATGTTTGCTGCCAAAGCATATTGAAAGTTTTAAAAAATTTTGTGCTATTAATATATATTATGCTATTAATTTCAATCTTAATTTTAAGGACATTTTTATACTTTTATACCTACTATTATGTATACTTTATTATTATGTATACAGTACCATGATGGGTTGATAAATACTTACACTACTTACCTACAATCAGAACCAACAATCAACTAGAATCTGATCACAAAAATGATACTCCTAAAAATAATCAAAATAGAAGGCATAGTATTAGCTTCCCCAGATGAGTTAAAAGTGGTTTAAACTAAAAGTTCTTTGTCGTGTGATGTGCATATCTCATAACAACACACAGAAACAACTGAGATGAAAAGAAAATGTGATTCAAAATGATTCAATACGTGTGAAAACTTGATTTATGTGAATCAGCCTCCAATCGATTCGCTTTGATATTCAGATTGGTAGTTAGATTCATAAATTCTGTTGGTGTGAAAGTGGCCTATATATCGCAAACTATTCTCGTGCATTTTTTTTATAACATTTACATTGTCTAGATGTGTAAACATAAACAAAGTAATAGATTTTAGAACTATATAATTTTTCAAAGCAATTTAACCTCGGTGCGAAGGTGTAGCTACATTATACCGGTAATTATCGCGTGACGCAACCTAATAATTGCATTAGCATTACCTCAGCAGCTACCCGCTGTTATGTAACGTGCTGAATATGTGCCTCATTTCTCAGAAATAAATCAAATCTTTTAATTAATATCGTACATTGATTAGTGGGCGGAGCAGCTACCCATATCATAATTTCCTTCACCGTTATTTCATAGAAGCGATGGTAAATACTCTTTCCAACACTCAGATTTATCCAATTGTTAACACCGGTAAAGCACGTTCAAGAGTTTTAAATATCCGCTCCGAACAAGTACCTCAGTCACTTTCTTAATTTAAATTTTGATTCGGGATTAGCGGAGGTCATGTTATCAAAGTTATCAACATCGAGATGAACTGCTGTCAAATTCTTACACAAAAAAAAAATAGAGCTATTTGCTTTCGCTTTAATGTTATTCAGCCCGTATGATAAAATCGTTGTTCTGGATAGTGTAAAGCATGAAAAAGGGGCTATTAAAAAAGCTTTAATTATTTTTCACGCAACTGCCGAAATAATGCGCAAAAAATACGCGCGATTGTTTTCCTTCGGTCGTGGTCGTCAAAAAAGTTTCGGCGCAGCGTTCGAAAAAACAATTTAATTTAAAAATTGAATAACACAAGTGGAGTATTGACCTGCACCTAAACATGGCCGACTAAAAACCAATCCACCAATCATTTGTTTTTAGTTTTTTTTTTCACGCGATGCAGTGACAGTTGGCCGAGGGTAGTTCGGGGGTGCTGTGGAAGGAGGCTGCTGCTGCTGCTGTTCCTGCCGCTGGGTGGCGTGACGTCACCGCGGGCAGCGCCGTCGGGACCTGTCACTCAACTGCTAATGAGTAATGACTAACGAGTCTCGCGTGAAAATATGCAAATCAAATTGGAAGTCGTGTTTAATAATTCAATACCGCGTCCGAAGTGCTATGGCTACGTGTTCCTTATATTTCAGATAAAGCGAGCAATAATTCTGACCCACGTTCATTTGAAGCTTGATAAATAATCGAACTGCATGTCAAATGGTACAGGCTGAAAAACGGAACTGAATTTATTACCAATGCAAATTAATGCTGACTGTTTCTAAGGAGTCTACTAAAGTGGATATGAACTTAGAAATTTCAAAAAAAATGTTCTCAAAAGGTAATACATTGATATATAAGTTTACCATTCATTTGAAATTAACGTTAAGGTTCTTAATTGAAATTAATCTCTGCCCACAATAATCTTATATCCGTAGATACGTATTTCGTACATCTTCAGTACGCTATCAACTTATAAGCACTTAAAAAGATCTAAAAACAACCGATAAAATCATAAAAATCTAAAAACTAACAACAATCTAGTCATCCTATAAGATATATATGACCAAACGAGACTAAATAATTTAGAAAACACAAAAAATCATTCGTCAAAGATCTTTTTAAAAAGTTGTTTTGCTTTTCTGATCTTAAGTGAATCAACTGGTTTCGCCAGTAGTAATGTCGTAGAACATAATTCATCAAAACTTAAATAAACAAGAAAATTCAAAATGTAAACATCCTGAGAAAGACTAAACAAAATCTAACTGGTTAATTAAGTTAGTAATAAAAAAAGAACAATTCAAGACAGCTTAAAGTAAATGTAATGAAAATTACCATATTATAAAAGAGAGTACCGCAGTTACATATACAAAAGGAAAGAAATAAGACTTGCGAAAGGTAGAGTTACAGGAACATAACACAAAAAGAGAGGTAGAGAAGAGACAAGAGAGAGGGAAAAGAAGAGACGGAAAAGATGAATAGAAATAGAATCGATCATTCAGGAGAAACAGAAACAGGAAAAAATAAATCTTTACCTAAACAAAGTTCTTTGAACAAACCATACCTCATAGTTTCTTATGTCAATTCATTCACGATAGCAATGGAATCGAAAAGATCCTGAGAAAGGCTACATGGAACCAAACTAAGAGATAAGAAGTAAGAAGGTACCACTCACCATACTAGTTCTGAAAATATTTTACGACGCCATGAAAGCAAAGAAACAAAAGACCGGAGAAAGTAAGATGAATAAAACTGAAGAACAGAAGACAAAGAAAGAGGGGTAAGAAAAAGGAAAAGAAGGTATTGATTGAAATGATGAGAGAAAACATATAGTATTGATAGTTAGATTGGATGTTTTAGAAGAAGAAAAGAATCAGGAAAGGAAAAAAAAACATGCTTCTTTGAAGAAATAACCAAAGCTCGGCGAAAATTCTTGAAACGCGGTGGATTTACCTCCCATTTCACTGACGCAGTGTACTCAATTATTTCGTACAAAATTTAATGCAATGTACGACGTACGATGAGAGAGAGAGAGAGAGAGAGAGATAGAGAGAGAATATCATACGGTTTTACGAGTATTAAACTCAAAGTATTCCAAAATTATTCTGAGAAGGATTATGCAACGAAAACATTTATTTTCTTTAAATGTCATAAGTAGAAGTACAAAGTTTTTCTAATCTTGAACCGGACAGAAAAATGAAGAGAACACACTCAACGTTTCGCTATAGATTTATAGCTGACGAAGCTGACGAAACGTTGAGTGTGTTCTCTTCATTTTTCTGTCCGATTCGAGATTAAAAAAACTTTGTACTTACAATTTTCATCGGACAAGAACCAACTTCAATTATCTCATAAGTATGTTGAACACAATAGATTTAGCAGCTCCTTTCCGTCTCTTTTCCAACATTGATGTATTCGCTTGAAAAAGTGATTTTGATGTTCTTCCTTAGCTTTACGATTGGAACAATTTTATACGATCGAGAGTGAAACAACTTTGCATACTACAGATCGAAGCTCCAACATATAATATTTATACACTTGCAGTACATATGCAACGAATATATTTATTTAGAGAATTGTAGTTACAGAAATTAAAACTTTGTACAGAAATATAAAATGTTCGTTACCTGTTCAATTAATTGTACATAAAACTAATGTAGTACTGATATTGAAAAGTAAGGAAATCTAGTAATATGAAAGTTAGAAATTTCCACAATTAAATTATCTGAAACGAGGGCGAAAACAACGGTCAACTAATACATAATTTCAATGAACTTACGCTAAACAATAATTATTCCGACCCTTCAACAGCAGGCAGAAGGAAGGTTTTTATCGTTCGCGTTCGAATCGGCCGTGTGCGTGTAAAGTTAAATGTGTTTATAATTTACAAGTGTGTGAATGTAATCACGTCACGATATAATCTAGAGAGCTGCTACGAACGAGCTTTTTGTTCAGTGGCTTTCTCGTACACGATTACTGTGTGCGCTGAAAACAAACGCTTTTTAGCGAGCAATACCAACTTTGAAATATTAATGTGATATAATACTCGTAAACTATACGGCGCTGTTTAATGAACAAAAAAGGGGGGATTTATTGTACATTATTAAATTGGCGACGTGCTTTATATTTCTCTCAAAAGGATACGTATAAATCAACGCGTAACTTTTGGTTTACCTCATTCAGAATTTTTAATTTCATTATTATCACTTCTCTACAAAATGTGAATGGAATTCAATATATAGCTTATAGATTAAACTATTTCAAAATCGGAAACAATAGAAGAGGAAGGACTAATAAAAAAATTATTCAAATATGAAACCATGAAACGTGATATTCAGAAACAATTTCGTCTAAACACTAATGTGTTAACGGAAAAGAAGTCTCTTTGTTAATATAAACATAAACATTTGTAAATGGTCACAAGAAGAAATCATAATAATAAAGAAATAATAATAATTGTAAAGTAACCAAAACAATAATCATTTATATCCTAAATTAATATGTAAATTAAAATAAGGTCGTAACTAAAGGTTCATAAAATGAGCTATCGATATCATTGAGTAGAAACAAGCTTAACAATAACAATTTACCAGCATTTGCTGTGATCTCTGAGCATAATTATATTACGCGGAATTAGCAACCAATAAATTTATGCGCAGAGTCATTACGAAACAGATTGTAGTGTTTATACAAATTCGGTTCACTGTTGCATATCGCTTCCCATATTCCGATATGACGTTTGTTCCACGAGGCGAGATGACTGGTGTTACCTCTGTGTAATAAATTGGACTCATTTATTTTGCTATCACGAA
This sequence comes from Prosopocoilus inquinatus, assembly GCA_036172665.1. Lineage (NCBI taxonomy): Eukaryota > Metazoa > Arthropoda > Insecta > Coleoptera > Lucanidae > Prosopocoilus > Prosopocoilus inquinatus. The sequence goes on from CM069870.1 coordinate 54,772,460, forward strand.
CGCAAATTGTTTATGAAGTCTTACATTCACGTTACACAAAAATCAGTAGTAGAATGTAGACAATAATCGATCAATAATGGCTTCTTTGAAAATATTTTTTCGGAAAAGGTGGCACGGTCGAGCAGAGCTTTGTTGTTAGTAAAACAGAAATAATCAAAGAAAAATTTAAATCCATAAAAGGAACGGTCATAGCGAAAGTAACGCCTAGAAATGTTTCAATAGCATTAGGACCTCGTCAGAACACTTTAATCAACGGAAAAGATCTTAAAAATTTGAAGATAAAATCGTAATTGGAACAACAAATCCAGGAGACTAAATGGATAGTTGCGTTCACACCATTAATAGAGAAAATAATTATAATTTCAATTTGCGATATGTACTATCGGGGCTACAAAATACTGGGACAAACAAATATTTTATAAATTAAAGTGGACTTTCATTAATGACGTTTACTTGTCAAAATTTATCAATACTTGAAAGTTGGCATACTTATGCGAAGAACAGTTGCTAAATTGTATGATGGTGTCCTCCTAGTGTCATCATACGAATAATCTCTGATGAAATAAGAATAAGTAGAAACAGTTTATTTATTACCGAAATAAGACCATGAAAAGAAACTTCATTCCGACTTTTGTTCAAAGTTGGATTTAAACCATAACACTTTACTTGATTTCCGTCAAGAATGTCAACTGCTTTGTCCCAGTATTTTCTGACCGCGATGGCACATTCTGATAAGAGATTGATCTCTGTGAAAAAAGCTTGGATTTGGCAAGAGGAGTTGATTTCAGGACATTTTGTGGTATTTTTGAAATACTGTAGACAGTCATAAATTTAATTCTTAAACTCAATAAGGGGGTATAAAAGAAACCAAGTTTCAGTTGTGTTTTCGCTAATTGTTTAATATTCTTAAATATGTAATTGTACATACCTATACAGGGAGATTCAGTCAATCCATTCATTAAATTTTGGTGTGACCTTTTACGCATTTACAAAAAGAAATTCTCACAAAAGAACAATTAATCCTCAGTCACGTGGTATAAAAATATACTGGGTGTTCCATTTAAAAAACTCAACTTTTCGACGGTTGAAATCAGTTCGAATAGAAGTTAGTTTTTAACCATCCTTTAGACAATTATGTTTAAAACTGGGCATGATCTCAAAACATATTACTGTAGTATACTACAGGCCAAAAATTAATATCACGGCTTTTATTGCACAAAGATGGCAATATCATAAGCAAGCTACTGCAAGTTTGAAAAAAAAATGAAAAAAGTGGAAATAACTCTGAAATGGCTAATTTTTCTTATGTTATATGTTGAATAAAATAATTTTAGAATTTTACGAGGAATTCAAAAATGCAGTAAAAAAATGTTGTATTTCATTTAAAATAAGAAAGTTAACAGCAACTTCCGGTACAAGCGGAAGTGCCCGAAAGTTGGAAATATTATACTTTAATAGACCATTATCGCTAACTTATAACTGTAAAATAGGCAATAGAAATTCAAAGGGGAAGTCCGTAAACTTTTAACGAAGGGGTTCCGTGAATCACCCTGTATAAATAAATTAAGATTTTGCTTTTTGGGACAAACTTTAAAAGGTATAACAAAATAAATCCAATAAAAATCCAAGAATCTCTCAGTTTCGTGATGACATTCTCTGTTTGCATTTCGTCAACTATTACCAAAAGGAAAAATTCTGGAAAGCCACTCCCATAAATTTCTAATAATGTGTAAAACAAAGGATTTAGGCTGTTCGAAAGCCATTATTTTCCAAGTAGAACAATTTAATTTAAGCTGTAATATCCACACTACTGGCAGGTTTAGTTCTTTCAAGTTGCTTGTAATGTATTTTTCTCCAGTTTGATTGCACGGATTCTATAGGAAAGATTACTCCCCAGAACGTAACACATCTCCTTATCTAGCAATATAGGTAAAAATACTTCTCTTCTTCTTCTTAAATTACCAAATATGAACATTTCCTAGAAGAAATTCGTAACATCCCCTTTTCAGTTGTAATATTTTCTCCAAACTTCTCTTTTTTTAGCTTTGTTCCAACACATTTTGACTGGTTCGAAACTGTCAAATACATTCGCCTGTCGAATTAATCGCCACTTTCAAGAGGTGCGTCAAATATGAAACTCTGGTTGGCGAATGTTTCTGACAGTTTTGCACTAGTCAGAGGCTGTTGTTGGTACAGGCTTAATATTAAAAATCACCTGGACCTTCTAAGTGAAATCTTTATTTTATTACACTTTTTCCTTGATAGCTCCAGTACATATGGTCGCTGGCAAAATTTAATTTAGTTACACGGTACTTTATGACAAGCCATTAGATTGTTTATAACATTGTTTCAAATTGTAAGTACAAAGTTTTTTTTGAATCTCGAACCGGACAGAAATATGATGGGAACACACTCAACCATTCGCTATAGATTTATGCATTATTGCAATCGTATGGTCGTGGGTTCGCATCCGCTCGAGATAATTCTCGAGGGTTGTTACTCACTTCAGGTACCCTTTAGTGTTGGGGAGAAAATTCGACACTAATTCCCCTTCAACGGCAAGGCGGTTTGGAAGTAACAAAGCCATGGAACACTTTACACACACAAAAATACACTCCTCTGCTCCTGAGGTCCTGACAAGTCTATGACTTAGGACACCGTTGGGCAAACACCACAGATAAAAAAAAAGAAAAAGTTTACGGCTGAATAGTTTTTCTTTCTTCTGATTTCGCCATTTGTATTCCTCCCCTATAATTTTACGGTATTATATATTTTTAACAGTCACGAGTTATACTACTAACTCTTCCGACAATGTTACGATTCGAGTAGCGTATTTGCTTGGGGGTTTAATAATCCCATTTTTTCCAGTCTTCTGTTTTTATTTCAGTTATGTCCAGTGAAAAAAGTTAATATGCAATATATTCCTTGCAGAAATGAATTTTAATTGGTGTACAGATAAAAAAAACCTTTAACGCTAATGGACGCCAGGGAACACTTCAGTGTTCCCTCACGTCCATCCGTTCGTGGAGTTAGAAGAAACTCAGTTATGATGTTTACCATGAAAAAATTAGATAGGAATTAACAACTTTTCAGTTTTTTTTCCCGTATTTAACACCGGTTAGGAAGATTACAATTAATCCCAAAATTTTTTATCAATTCCTTGTTGCGTTTCTATTAGCACTTGTCAGGCACGAACGATTTAAAAAATGTACAATTGTCAAGAGTTTCTGGAACTGACCAAATTGGCCGAACTACTATTTGCAATCTAGAAATGAACCCGTAGTAACGTGCAGTAAGAAGCAGAGAGCAGAGAATTCCTCTTGAGGACAAGCACAATGCTTGTGGTCTGAGGCTTGACGGACCGCCTTGGACGCGGTAATAAGAGAATAAAGTCAGAATTATTTTACATAAGAACAAAAGAACTCGTCGCCTAAGAAGCAAAGAGAAGCATTAGTCATAATCTTGACGTTAAACATTTTTTTCATCTCTTTGTTCACTGCTTTTAGTACAATAACAGTCCTACAACATGCTTTAACAAAAAAATTTTGTGAAAGCTATAAAGGCCAGCAAATGTAGGAGAAAAAAGACAAGTCGGGAAAGCAGCTTTGAGGATAATCTGCTCTTTCGTTGATATAAATAAACAGAAGAGGTTATTCTATACAAGAATTGATGGGAATGTCTCGACATTCTTGTTCTCCAATTACTAAGGATACTATATCTTGTGATAAAGTGTGATAAAAATAGATTATTCGGTTCTGTCAATGGTGCAATGAGAGATATTATGGCTGTTGAACATGGCGTCCTTTATCAGAGCGAAGTTGACACGATTCCAATTCTGACCACTTCGTCCGTGCCTCACCGAATTCAGCTGCCAAGCTAATTGATGCTCTATATTAAACCATTAGTTCGCGCGACAATGCGATTTGACGAAACATGACTTCTCCGAAATTGATAACATGATTATTTAAGGGCGTCTCGCGCTTACCGACGACTCGGCGTCGGTCGTTTCAGTGCAAGTCTACTGAACTTTCTAATTCCATTTGCATTAGAGCTAAGTTGCATAAGGATTGAAAACAATTGTAGTCAATTAGAGTAGCGGATAGTTATTTAATTCGTATGTAACGCGTAATATGACGGTGATTCTGATTTGTTTTGGACAGGTTTTGGAAACTCTCACCCAAATCAGATTAGGTTGCTTGGAACCTAGCTTCATCTAAGATTTAGTTTTTGTATTTTCGTTAATGTAGAAGGGTATATTGGGATAATTACAAATTTAATATGTATTGTAATATAGTAAGAATTAATTATCAAAATGCAAAAGAGTGCAATCTTAAAATGAAAAGATTGGAGTTGTGGTATTTTTAATTTCTTCCAGAAAAAAATTATGAGTTGTAAATATTGAGGGAAATGGTGATGGAAGTGAATGTGCTTGTGAATAAACGGAAGGGATTCAAGGAAATTAACAATGTTTAGTTAAGCAATATAAAATCGATTGAATTCGGACTGTAATCGTAAGTTGTTAGTTGGTGGAGGGGGAAAACGAAAGGGTGAAGCTGCAGGGGTCCGATAGGGGAAGGCAGGCACATAGTCCTCGCTTTGCAAGCACCACCTCATTTGAATTTCTAATTAGCAAACCTCCATGCAATTATTGGATTAATGTAAATTACGACGACGCGTTGTGCTCACTGGCAGGACTGGGGGGCGAGGGGCCGGGATAATTAAAATCCGTTGATTAATATGTAAATTTAATAAGATTACAGTTCCAGGAACGAATGGAGCTGGCTCTCCCATATAACCTATCTCCCCATTTCAATAGCGTTAACAAGTTTTTAACGCAGCCTGAAAGGGTTATGTGATGATTTAAATAACGTTAATTTGACTTTCAATAAAATTACGGCGTTTCGCGAGAATTCGCCCGCATAAATTTTAAATCTCCTTCATTTCCAGTTCGAATGTTTGATCAAAGTTGCATTCAACGTCTACTCAAAGCGCGTCTAATAAAGCCAGTCTTATAACGCGCTGTTGATCGCATATTACGAGCCATTTATTTATGGCAATAAACTTCCAAGGCGACGGCTTACCTTAAACCTCGTGTTATATAAATGTTAATATATTCAACAAAGTAGCGGCAAATAAAAGCTTATGTACGGAGCGGTTCTCAAAGCTTCCTCTTAGACATGGAGTGGGAGGAGCTCCACCTATCTCCGTTTTTTTTAATAAAATTCTAATATGTATTATAATATGAGTCAACCATAATTTATTTTTAAACAGCAATTTATGTTAATTACACCAGTTCCAGTTGCCATTACCATTAATTAACCCCATTAATATCGCGCAGCTCGTTTCAACATCTGCAACAATTTTCATATTTAAATGTAATGATTAATCTGAGTAGAACAGATTTTAATGCGAGTTCAAAAAACTGTAGGAAATAACAACTTTCAAAAGCAATTTCTCAAGACATCATCTGAAGTGCCTTTTCTACCGAGTTTAAATTACCTGGAATCAAGCCAAAATTTTAAAACTGTATCGCAATCTCTACCAAGCAGAAACAGGAAGGAGACAGAAAGTAAAACGAATTTTCTTTATTAGTGACTCTAACGGTTTTCGGAAAAATTTGAATTAAAATTGCAGATTTCTACATTTCTTTACTTAATCACATGTGCCTCCCAACACAAAACTTTGGTCACCAATTACTCTTAAAACAGTTGGTTTTGACACAACCTACCTATACCAATTTGAATCCTAAACTCTACCTGAGACCAAGCAAAGTAAAATTTCAAAAAAATACTTTCAAAAAAGCTGAGAAATCTTTAAAATGGTCTGAGAAAAAAAAATACCTAATTAGCTTTACGACAGTTCTGTCTATAAAAGAAACTGCGTATAAAATTGTACTAGTTTTAAAAAAAAAGTATGCGTCAAAATGATCTTTTCAAACGTCTTCAGATTTAACGTACTGTTGGCACACCTGTGTACCCGCATTTACCAACGTCAATTACAATTGATTACCTGTTAAATTATACAATAACCATTCGAAGTCAGTTCCTTTGGGGCATATGAAACATCGACTTACTATTTACGATTCGATAATGCAGTAGTTTAAACCGACACGTTGTCTACGAATAAAGATATTGTGACTCCATTATTACCAATAACTATAAGTTTTATTTTCAATATAATTGTAAATCAAAAAGAAAGAAGAAAAAAGATTAATGGCATTTTAGTTCAGAATAAGTACAAACATGAAAATGAAATAAATCGGAGAAAAATATCTTGGAGTTCATTCTTAGCAAACATTTTGCTTCTGACAAAATCTGGATGGCTTTCTTAACGTAGCAGTTTTACTAAATATTTTCTAATCATTTGGAATTTTGTCCTGTAACGAAGTGAGTAAATAAGTAAGCTGGGGTAATTAATTATCAGTAATTCATCAATCTCAAGTTGAATTCCTGAGATTTGGCAAAGCCACATTATTTGAACTACGTAATCAAAGGAGTAGAAATGATTCCGAGATTAATGACTCCAATTTGTCGAGGCCTTCTGGACTTTATCCATCGATGTCCGCTATTTTTGAATTACTACGTACTGCCTACTGACATAAGACCAACAACTTGGAACGTACCCGGACGCACCGTTTTCAATTTGAGTTACCAATAATCAAAAAGATTGTAATAAAGGAATATTATCTTCCGTCAATACTTATTTTGCTTATTCATAATTAAAAAGTATTTACTTTTGTACTACGAGAGCACAAATTGAATAATATGTGAACAAATCTTAACACTACAACAAAAAAATAAAATCTTTCATAATCTTGTTTGAGTTGTAAATTAGAAGACAATAATCAAAAACTGGTTAAAGATTTGAAATAATGAAGGAACAAGATCTAACGTCCTTGGAACTTCACAAGATTTTTTAAAGGCGAAAAAGAACAGGAAAGAAGACATTAAAATCATCTAGGATAACAAAACATTTAAAAGCAGTATAGTATTAGTGTGTAAATTCTGTAAAAATGAAGATTTTTAACAGTATATTTTTAACGTCTGAAACTGTAGCAGAACATTATAGATTAATATATAAGCAAAATGGTTCTGATTAAAATAACAACAAGAATATAATGCATCAATAACGACGACATAAAACAATCAACTTAAGTAAAAAACTAATAAATTAATAAAACAAAAGTAAAAATAAACTTTATTATTGATGTTATTGTTATTAAAATTACAAAATACCATGTGTCTCAGTTTTCTAAATGTTAACAAAAGATTCCATGTAAAATATAAAGTACAATTTATTTTTTTTGGAATAACAGGAAGTGACTAACACCGGGTATTAGTCAGCTCTTGTTCAATTTACTATTTTTTAAATCACAATCGTCATAAAACTTTGCGAGGTTATAGATTTTGATCGATAGATTTATTATCTTTATGTCTGATTTCTTCACCTCCTGATAAATTTACCTTACCTAATATCCTCGGAAACTATTATCGATATTTATCAGGAGATGAAGAAATCGGGTATAAAGATAATAAATAAATCGATCAGAATCTATAACCTCACACAGTTTTAAGACGATTGTGATTTAAAAAATAGTAAATTGAACAAGAATAAAAAAGAGAGAAATTAGTAAATAAAACAAAGACATCTTCGAATACTAAATCCACCAGTAAATAAGAAAAGGATTCATAACATTCATAATATTCATCACGTTACTTCCAATGTGGGTGTGTTTTTCTGATGAGTCCGTGACTTTGCGCTTTCCTAGAAGCCAATGGTATTTTTCCTAGCATTACGAATACAATTTTAATTAAACATATATTAAGACTTTTACTGAATCCTTTGGTTTTACTGGTCAAGTTCATCTTCAGCATGAAAAAGTTAACGAGACCCGCGATCCAACCAAGAACCGAGAGACTGTAACATAATTTTTTCGTACTGAAGATGAACCTGCTCAGATTCGAAAAGGCTCTACAATAAAAACTCTAAAAATAATAATGAAGTAAGTCTTCGTTAGTCAAACTGTTTCCTCTTCCTAAAATAAAATAACTAAAAACCGTCAACTCTTTAATTGATAGCTATTGAAAGGGGAAATTAGGTAAAAATTTTTTAGTTGGTAAACTCGTTAGATCCTACCAGAACATCATGAGTGATATATACAGAAGTATTTAATTAAAATTTATGGAAAACCATTGTTTTCTAACCATTTTCTCAAGAAATTGATGGATTATTTTAATATTCAGAATAAAATATTATTATGAGTTTGGCTTTCTCGCATCGGAGCTTTCAATTTTAATGAATGGACTGTGAACACATTTTGTAACTTAAATGATATTCGTCTCTAAGATGAGGTTTGTTAAAGTCTAGCTAAAAATTAGCCGAAACTAGTCAGACAACATGTCTTGTAGGCAAAAGTTTGTTTTACTTAGATCTTAGAGGTTATTATCAAAGCCAGGACGAAATAGTACTGTCGTAGCAACGTCTGTAAGGGAATTTCGTAGCTTACGTTTTCTCAGACATTAGTTGTAAGAAATATTGTGAGCCACACGGATAATTGTTTGGGAAATTGCCTTTGCACCGCTGACATTGTGACGTGTTAAAGGCGGTGTAGTAAACCGCTGTTATTATGGCTGCCCTCATCGCGTAGATTGTGTAGCTAAATAACTGATAAACTGAGGCGGGCACTTTTTAATCCTTGCCTTAGTTATTTAGTTATCAAAATGATGTAATAATTGCAGCCTTAAAATTTCGCACGATTCAGTTTTTCGTTGTAAACACGGTTTTTAACGAATTGTCAAAAGTTTGTAATCATTTTGAATGTCATATTCTCAAAGTTGAAATGCTTAAACTGCCAAATCACAAGCTTTCTGAAATAGAAAAAGGTATTGCTTATGTTTATTTTATTTTTCTGTTAAATTCTATTACTTTCGTTCTAATATTTACCTTACTCTTCTGCTGTAGTTAAAATATAACCAACAATCTGAAAACCAGATGACTTTTCAGTGTTATGTCATTAGTGTCAAATTTGAAGAGAAAGATTGGTTGACCAAACTAAAAAAACAGGCTACTTGACAAAAAATCGTGCGAAATTTCAAGGCCGCAATAGTACAACATATTAGCGACACCTCGCGGACGGAAAACCAGAACAAGAGTAAGAGTTTCTTGAGAAAACCGTTCGACTACCTTACAATTCAAACGTGGCACAAGGAACAAAATTATAAGTGTAACAAGTACGTTGAAGGACAAAAAAAATCGGTTAGCAACAGGGATAACATGGAGTTTACCGGTAGCGAGAGTAATTCGAATGCGGATGTGTTTGAAATTTTTCAAAGACAAATTGAAACAAAAGAAAACGAACAAGTGAGTGTGAACGGAATGTTAGCGGCAAAATGCAAAATACGCGACCATGATGCAAATGTTACAAATGCAAATTAGTGCGAACAATAATGTTAAAAATTTTAATGGAATGCCCGATTTATCAAAAAGATTTAAGGTGTTTGATGGTGAAACAGGACCCAGTGCGGCAAAATTTTCGCTAGAACATATTGAGAGTGCTGTAAATTTACATTCGTGGCCCGAAGCATTTACGTTTGAAACCATAAGAACGCATTTCCAAGGAGCAACTAAATTTTGGTTCCAAGGACGCTCAAGAGATATTACAAATTGAAAGCAATTTAAAAATTCATTTAAACGGAGTTTCTGCAAGAAAGAAGCCTAACAGATTGATGGATGTAAATGCAAGCTATAGTTCAAACTCAAGAGGAGAGCACAAATTTGTACTTCCATGAAAAGGTAAAACATTGCAATGAATTACCCCTTAGTTTTGAAATGACGAGGGAGCAAATTGTCATTGGTTTATAGTCAAAAGAACTCAGCAACCATTTAATGTCGAAAGAATATTCCAATATAGACGACCTGTATAAAGATGTTGTGGGTTAGGAACGAATCAGTAGTACAAGACTTGAATGGATAGCGAACAACAGAAGTAAAGAAAACTGGAAGAAGTCAGCAGTGGTACAGTTGGGGAAATAGAAAGCGGGACAGTAAACTTTCGTTAGTTTAAACGTTACTTCTAAATTTCGGTAACTATGGCAATTTATCAACCTTCACCTTAAGTAAAATAATTAATCATTCCGTTTATAATTAAAAATTATAACGAACAAATAGCTCATAGAATACATTCTTAAGAACTCAATTTGACAAGTTAATTGTAACGTTCACTGATGGTAATAAATTAATTAGAAGGGTCACGACCAAGGAAACTTCACACTATCAAAATAATCGGAAATTTCGTTATAAGACTTGTCCCGCTTTATATTTCCGCAGCTGCACCTTGTTGTCAAGACAGAAAATTCGTGAACCAGTAAGTAACCAGTAACAAGTAACGAACACAGAACACAGGAAACCGATAGAAAACCAGATGTGAGACCACCTATTAAAAATGAATCTGGAGAATATAAGTGTTACAACTGTTCAAAGTATGGACATTGCACTGAACCAAGAAGAAAACTGATATGTTTAAAGCGTTCAAAAACTGGTCACACTGCGAAGCACTGTCAAAAAGCAGCTTTGAAAAATACATAAAACTGTGAATCTGGACAAGAAATTATACAGCAATGATCCACACATGTAGCTCTGAGTGCACAACACAAGCTACTGCAGCAACTGAGGGTGATTTTGAGATAATCAAGGAGAAAAGCGAATTGAAGGGTTTTGGACCAAGTGCGTATGCTGTAAACTCAAGCGGAATGATTACAAAAATTACTGTCAAAATTACAGTAGATGAAGTGGCAGTTGAGAAGGTTACAGTCAGAGTCGTACCAGATAATGTGCAACCAACTGACGTCTTAATTGGTCGAAGTTATACAGGGTCGCCAAATGTTGTCTATTGTAAAATTGGAGACGAGTTGTTGTTTCAGCATCAAGATGAAGTTATTCTACCTTTAATTGAGAACAAGAAGACTCATGGGAAAGCTGTAGCGAGCGAAAACATTTTAATTCCCACCACGTTCAATAAATTTTATTAATACCAATTACCAAGGTGAAGTCTTATTGATAAAATGCGTAATAAGGTCGGTAATAGGGCAAGTGCTGGTTAATTTGTTTAATTGTTCATTCCGCTGACATGTTTCGGTAGTAATTCAACCTTCTTCGGAGCCTCTGAACATAACAAAGTGTTGAAAACATGACCTACCCTAAGGGGGTACTAATTACAAAAGGAAACAGGTAGTAACTCCTGTACAACGTTTGTTTGTTAGTTAATTTGTCCTTTTTACAAATAATTTTAACGTGTTTGTTTTCTGTAAACCTATGTCATTCTAAATGTTGATGTCTTGATATCTACCTGTTTCCTTTGGTAACTAGCGGGTAACTTAGGGTTGGTCATGTTTTCAACACTTTGTTATGTTCAGAGGCTCTGACGAAGATTGAATTACAACCGAAACATATCAGCGGGATGAACAATAAAACAAATTAGCCAGCACTTGTCCTATTACCGACCATATTACGTATTCTATCAATCAATTTTCAAGGACACCATAAAAATAATAGTGAAGTCTGATGCTTACGTGCAGATAACCATTAGGATGAAGAAAAAATGGTCAAAGAAGGTTTTCACATAACATGTGAAACCATGAGCATATGCAGAAATGAAGTCATGAAAATTAAGCAAGTAATCAAGGAATCTATAACGGCTGAAGAATTAAATAAGGGAAACACGACAGTGGAGAAAACTGAAGAATTACTTACCATTTTAAATGAATATCGTGACTGTGTATCGAAAGACATTTATGAACTAAGCAAAATAGAACTGATCTAGATAAATATTGAAAAAGTGCCAGGAAGTGTAACAATGTGGAGCAAACCATATAAAGCAAGCAGTAGTGAACGATAAGAGAATACAAACGTAGTGAAAGAATGGAATAGTTCGAGAGACGTCACCCAATGACATAATTTCTTCATACTGAAGATGAAACTGTTCAGGTTCGAAAAGGCTATAATAAAAACGCTAAGAATAAGAATGAAGTAAGTCTTCATTTTTTCCTCTTCTTAAAATAAAATAACTAAGAAACGTCAACCCTTTAATGGATAGCTTTTGAAAGGAGAAATTAGGTAAAGATTTTTTAGTTGGTAAACTCGTTAGATTCTAGCAGAGCATCATGAATGGTATCATATAGAAGTATTTAATTAAAATTTATGGCAGCAGAAGTAAACTATTATTTTCTGACCATTTTCTCAAGAAATTAATGCATTATTTTAAGATTGAGAATAAAATATTATTATGAGTTTGACTTTCTCGCATCAGAGCTTTCAATTCTAATGAATGGACCTTCTACGGAACTGAAGAAGTTAAATATTTCAATAATTCATCTTCTTTGGAGTAGTTCGGTTTTGAAAGTTTTATACAGTAGATAATTGATGATGCTGACATCTTCAATGCCCTACGTCAAAACAGGTAGGTTTTCCGTTGACTGGCCGTCTAAATTAAATAATAAGTACGAACAAAGCGGTCAGCTTAAAAATAGATGTGCGTTTAATGGATGTCCTCTAACAAAAACTAAGCTGGCTTACGCCGGCCAATAATGATGATTTATTTCACAGTAAAAATTGCAGGCTCGCCGGTGCATGAGTAATGTCCTGCCGCCGGAGCTTCAAAGCGTAACGAGTGGGGGCGCTGCGGAGGATAAAAAAAATGCCCGCTGCCACGCACAAAAAAAGCGCCACTGTATTATATGTGCGCGCCGTATTAAAATAATAAAACGGGCGCAATTGGAAACTGAAATTGGAGATTTTGAAAAATGCATCCGCTTAAATTCCTCCTCTCTGAGGGTGAATTTAACCGACGAAAAAATACAAACTCGAATGCAGAAAGTTTTAGCACCGTAGGTGATTTGCATTAAATTTTATGCGCTTTGTAGGTTTTCACATATTTTGACACTCATCGTACTGCAAGCAAGCACGATTATTTATTTATGTTTTTGTTCTTTTAGTCGTGGAACGCAATTTTAATCCACGTTAATATAAATATTTTCTTCTTTCGTCTACAAGTTTGGGTTCTAGTTTCTCTTCCTATTCAAACGTTAGCATTGAAGATCAACTTGAAGATCATACATTTTTCCAGACTGGTTTTGTTTCTTAAGTTAGAACGAAAGACAAAACAGAAAAACACAACATCTAACATTTTTGATTCTTTCAGATATGCTAGACCTAGCCTAGATAGACTATTGATAAATCAAACTCTACAACACTTTAATAAATTCGCGGCAAAGTGAAAGTGAATTTCCTACTTATCCGGAGGTTTAGCGGACGATTTCAAATACATTTTATATTCGGGATAAGAGGGCAATTGAAGATATCCGGCATTTGACCGGTGGCGAGGAGGCAGGTATCGATCTAGAGGGGTAGCGGCTGCCCGCTGCGGCCGTCGAGATAACAACAGGGGGACGAGAAAAACGATTGCATACAGTAATCGCCTCACCACCTTCCCGTCAATGATATATGAGATTTTCATCAAAGAACTTGTTATAGGTACTCCACCACATCATATTTTACTGACAGAGATCCTTCACCTTTAATAAGATTGAATTTGTAGTAGAATTTACTGATCCACAATGAATAAAAATTATTAAATTTTTCTAAATTACGAGAAATACTTATGCTAGAGGACATTCAATTTTTTCAATCTAACGTATAGCAAGTTCATTACACTTGCTGAAAAAATGTTAGAAGATCTGGATATAGTTTTTCCCATAAAACTTACATGCAACAGGACGAGACTGTCCAGCCGCGTACCAAAGCTGTAGTAAAGAGACCCTGACTACGAGAACATTTTCCCTTTTATTTTTAATTAATAAATCTAAGAATGATTCTAAAATTTGCCAAAAAAAAATGTATCAAATAAGTTGTATTTTCTTTATAATATATTTAAAATGAGAATAATACAGAATAGATAAGTCTTTGGTTCGCAGTTGCTGTTGAATTAACCCATCATCTATGAAATTAATTAACTGTATTAAATTTGACCTGTTTCAAAGCAGATTATAATGAAAAGTGTTTCAAAGACACTCAGGTCTACTGCGGTGAACACTGGAAAAGGATTGGATCTTGGTTATTGAGAAATTTTAATAACAATTAATTTGTCGAATTACTGTGCTCCTCTTAATAAATATAAACAACTTTTTCAGATATTGGAAATTTAATTGTATGAAGTTTATGGTTCTTCTTCACCTATAAGCGATAACGTGTAATTACATTTTTAATTTACATTAAGTAATATTCAATACACCAAATTGAATATTTTTCAATAATTCGAAAATTACCAAGGTTGTTTTCAAGATCAGATGACGTTTCACCATAATTGACGTTTCACTGTTTTGTCTGTTATTTACCAATAACCTCTTATTAACAGACATCCAAATTTCAACGTAATAAGCCTGAATAAAAAATATTTATAATTAATACCCTTTCTTTTAACTCATTTTAAAACGAAAATGGCCATTAAATTAACAGGTACGTTATGTCATGGCTAGATGTATTCATGTGACCATGATAGATGCAATCATTTTATTTAATTCTTAATTAAAGAGGAAAGAGACACAAAAGTCAATTTTTTCTCACTTACAGATAAATTTGCAAGTAACTTAAGAAGACCGAACCTTAATCATATTATGTGAAATGAAAGAATTGCGAGTGAGAGAGGATTACAAAGGCAAAATCATTAACTGATTTATATATGTCTAAATGAATTTCGTGAGAAATATCCCGATTTCTCCACTATCGATCGGGATTCTTGCCAATAACTTCAACGTCCTATGAGTAAATCTGAAGAAACGGGAAATTTAAGTGATAAAGTTGACCTGGGGGAAGATACATTAAAAGTCATGTCATTAACTAGGTCAACGTTGCCAGGGGGACGTAAAAATTTCACTAAACATCCTTCCAATTGAAATCCGGAACAGCGATAATTGAGTTTCGCGCCCAGGCGCCAGCGTTAACGACTTCGACAGGCCTAAGAACTAAATTAGTTATACAAAGAGAAGATACTTAAATGGTTATAAGAAGAAAAAAAGAACTTATGGGGCATGTCAAACCATTGACATACATAATTTGAACATGTTGCCTTATAATATACAGTACCTAGAGTTGCTTTTACTTTATTCAGAGACCTACTTCCTTACTTTCCGTATTTCTTGCATATACAAGATTTGGTCCAATTTCTTAAAGGCTTAAAGAATTTAAATTGTTCATTCAATTTAATTATTTAAGGTGTATCAAAACTTGATTTGAATCAAGTAGTGTGTGAATAATAGAACGTGTTTTTCCTCATAATCTGGAAGGGCTGTACAAGAAGTAGGGTAATCTAGAACGACCTTTAGGTATTAATATCAATAAAAAAAATAATTGATGGCTTTCGGGTTCTACCTCAATCGCGATTCAAAGTACTACTTATAAACATCTCTATATCACATTTGCATATAATTTATGAATGTATCTGCCATGCACTCTTTTTATTCATTCTTGAGATCTCGCTGCTTCATATTATAGCTGTTTTAATCTTGCTTAATTCTTTTCTCAGATACCCTTTTTTACAGCAAGTCACTTAAGAATTAATTATTCAATTACCACAAGTCGAATTTGTTTGGTAAGAGAGTTATCTGCGTTAAACATCGAAAGTTTGAATTTCTAGATTCGAAGACAAATTTAAATCTTATTATATTAGCGTATCTTAATTTGATTGAACTGAAAAGAACAGAGAAACAAAGATCATCATCATGCTTAAACTAGTAGTTCCCAAAGTGGTTCCTAGGTACCTCCAGGGTGCTTATTCTCGAATCGGGGGAACAGATTCACAAGAGAACGTGACGTCAAAATGACACAGTTCTCCTACGATTTACATAGGCTTGCTACGTCATTTTGACGTCACGAATCTGTTTCCCTGTTAGCTTATTCAAGAATAAGGCCCCAGGGGTTTGTGGAAACGCTGCGCTTTTATTTCTATTTTACTTTTACGTCACCATTCCTCATTCAAGACAACAAAGTTAGATTTATAATTATGCAGTTTTGTAGAGTTATTTAGCTTGGGATAATGGTCAGGTTTTTGCTATGAGAAGAGGTCCGTGGGCGTAATAAGTTTGGGTACCACTGATTTAAACGGTTTGAATTATTCTTCCTTCGATAATGTTTCTATTAAATAAAGCTTGACGTGAACTACACGACTCACCCGCAGTTTCACAAATATTATTTAATCACTGATTAATTTAACAGCGTGATTAGAGCCTGTGATTGGTTAGGTGAAACAATATAAATGTTTGTTTCAAATCTATTGTTAACTTCGTCCAATGACGTTCTTTAATCAGAGGATTAAATTAATCCTTGATTAACAATTTTTTGTGTGAAACCCACCGCCGAACTGTTAGGACTTAAGGCAATTAAGAAGACTTTTAACAAAACTATTAAGGCAGATCTTTGTTTTACGCTGTATTGAATGGAATTTTTCACACAGTCATTTTTAAAGAAAAAGTAGAAGCTTCAAATATGAAGTTGAAACCTATTCTTCTACATTAGACATTTTCACATTGTACGGAGCTCAGAGTATCTTTTTTTAGTGGGAAAAAGTAATGCTAATGAATATATAAGTTATTTTAGATTGGCCTATTTCTTGCATTTTTTTTGACTTGTTTGAAACCGTTAGAGTGAATGGTCCAAAGAAACAATGATCAATTTTATTTAGTAACTTAGTGTACAACTTTGATGAGTATATGGTTTTAACTAATCACAAACTCATGTACGAACATATCTTTTATGTCAAATATGTGTTAGAATAATCAAACTATCGTCTAACATACCTACCGATTTCTAGAAATTTATTATTTAAGGTTAGACCACAAACTCACCGCACCTCAATGCGAAACAGCAGAGAATTTTACAAATTCAAAATTGCTTAGAGTAATAAAGGATAATTTAGAAATCGTGCAGCAAGGACTTAAACAGAGAATGTACAACTAAATAGCTAAGTGAGGCAAACAAAGAACAACACGGTTTCAAATAAATTAAAGAAAAAGGAAGAAGAAATATTACAGTTTTCTTTTTTGCGTTGTGAATCCGGTCGTTATAAAAATTCGTAAAATTGAAATGAACGCCAAAACTCTAAAGCAAAGGATACGCAAAAGAGCAGAAGTTTGTGTCCTTCTGTGAAACAGAAATACTTTCTCTATACTACGTGAAGATTAATATTAGCAGTTCTTAATAATGTATCAATTTATGTTCTTTATATTTCAAATTGGAGGTCTCATGATATTTATCCTGAATAATCTGAATTCAAATCCTTTAATTCTGTTATGACTATTTCAAGTTTGTTTAAGAAAGATCAGTTGATAAATTAATACAACCACTAATTCACATGTTCACGTGTGGTATAGTAACAAAATTCAGGGTTTCATGATAGCAATGGTAAATAATTTGAAAGCTTGAGTATCGCAAATTGTATCTAATGCTAAACCTTTTTATTCTATAATGGCTATTATTTTTTTTTACACAAGAATATTTTATTTCTCTGATTGTTTACTTTACTCTGTTTTTTTTATTGTTGTTTATACGGTGTTGATGACCACATTTTTCCAAGTTTGTATTTTGATTTTTTACGAATTTCTTTTTGTGTTACGTTTTAAAAAGAGCTTACCGTATGTATCTTCTGCCTTAACGCTATTATTATTGTTACAGTGTTACTATTATTAATTAATATTAACATTATCTTCAGCATGCTATTGTGTTTTAATTTTGACTGTACTTGTAATATCCCTTGTGATTTCACCTAATACCAATGAGAATTAGAGTGTGAGAATACAGTAAATTTAAAATGGGAGTACTAGTGTATTTATATCTATACACAAAACAGCTTTTATCCTAGTAGTTGTGGAGCTTTGTGTTTGAATAAGTGACCGTGTTGTTGGAGTTTCGCAACCAAAATGAGTTTCGAAACTTATGCATAAATTTATGAGAAATGTAAGTAAAAATTGATGAAATGTAATATACATGGTCATCATCATAAGTAAATCCAACATATCCCCCTTACACAAGAGCATCATGTAGATGCTATTCCAAGACAATCTTATCCTTATTTACATAGGCAGGGCAGCGGGTGACCACCCGCTTTATAATGCAGCGTATCCCGAGGGAAGAAGACCGCCTTACGATTGGTACAGACTGATAGCCGTTGGAATAGGGTGATGGAAATCATCTTGGTATTTGTTATGCATTGCTGGATATGTGGACACTGTCCGGTATAATATTTCAATATATTCCTATATTCTGCCGATATGAACGGGCGCGTCTTCGATGTAAATACGCCAAGATCTAAATAAAATTTCACCGGCAACGGACTTCAACCGATCGAAATGAATGTTATAAACGCAATAAATATTTCGAGAAGATCTCGTATATTCTGATATCCGCGCCGAAATTATATATAGTACATTTTATTGACGCCTGAACATTTCCTTTTATTGAGGTTACAATCCACTTGCAATTTTTGTAAAGCTGTACTGAAATAACGTGAAAAAAAAATACAAACAAATTACAATTTCTGGAGGAAACTTACACTATAAATATATATGTAGGTATCAATTTCAAATTTCTTATAACTAATTAATGGAAAATCTTTAGGTTAGAAGAATTTAGCAATTTAGCAATAAGCAGATGGCTACAAGAAATTAATAACACTCCTAATATAAAACGAAAATAAATAAGCAAATAAACAAGGATGAAAAAAGAGTTACGAGTAAGTTCAGCTAATTATCACGAGTATTAACTGTTCTACCACATTTTTACCATGGATTACATAAACCAAATATTTAAAATGAAATTAACAACAGACCAATATTTCTGGCGAGCAGCAAATAAGAAGAGGACAAAATTAACTAGAAAGAAAGTATAATTTAACAATTCTCGAAGTTATATAAGAAGCAATTTAATTTCATTATCTAATTACGACTGTGTACAGATAAATAACAAAGCGATATGATATCAAATTCATCATTTACTGTGGTTCTTGGTGTGACTTTAAATGTTAAACTAAAATTTTAAATTTGGGAAAAGAGACAGATGCAAAACTAAGAAACTTTGTGATTGTGATTCTAGATTTATGACGTGGAGGTCTGGAGGAGTATAAGACTTAAAATAACGTAAAGATGCGAACATGCCGAAGATGCCTCTCTGTTCACCCTCGATGTTTAGGTCGCGCTCAATATTGCAATATCATCTCGATGTAAAACATATACTGTGATGTATAGCTTTAAATGGAATCGTGTACGTTGAAGATGTGCGCTGATATGCATGGTTCTATTAAAAACTATACGTTTCCTTCATATCGAGGTGATATTGAACAGCGAGGGTGCTTTGCATGAACGTGGTGAACAGTGAGGCATCTTCGGTATATTCGTACCCTAAGGGTATACCGAAGTTACGAACATACCGAAAATGTCTGGTTGTTGACTCTCGATATCACCTTCACGTAAATCAAACGTACCGTTTTAAATAAAATCGTACATATCGAAGGTGAGTAGCAACAGGCATTTTCAACAGGCACGATTTCATTGAAAACCATGCATTTGGTTTACATCGAGCTATCAAGCGCGACCTAAAGATCGGTGGTGAATAGTAAGGCATCTTCGGCATGTTGGAACCCTAAGGCCGGTATGCATAAACAAAACTATGCGTCCGATTAAAACTCGCTGTATTTCATAAACTGAGCATATTTTCCGCATTTTTGGCGCATAATCAGTTAGAGTTTATGAACATTTTACCAATCACTTTCCCACTATATGGGAAATGCTTACCGTTTATGAATTATAGCGAATTGTAAAGGAACACATAACGTAAGTTTGGTTTATGAATACGGATGTAAGACGCTGAGGTCTATCGTATAGTTATTTTTAATATTAATGTTTTAGATTCCGACACTCGATATTTTAGATTCCGATACTCCATATTTTATACACGTATCGATACTTCGCCTTCTGATATATCAGTGAATCGATCCAATTAAATGAGGTACCGAAAAACAAATTAATAACTGATAATACGCCATGATTGAATGTATAACAGCAGTAAGAACTTCTTACTAAGAAGTACGCAAAATATATCAAAATATACCAAGTACATACAGTTTGAATTTTTTTCAAAACTCAATAGTTTATTTTTTATCTAATTTATTACTTATTTTTTCCACACTACAGTAACACTGCCATCTGTGGTTCAGTGCAGTTCAGAATGAAATACGTAATTAAAGTAACAGATTCTGAAACAGTTATTGGGTTTAATAATGGTTATCGATTTTATAAAAACATATTTATTCGTTACGAATATCGATGTTTTATAAAGTATGATCCATTACTACCCTGAGAACATATGTGCTGTGAATTTTAATTTACAATCAAAAGCTAAATCAAGATTTCTGGCTGATACAATACAACACATAAAATGAAATTAGTTTGTGTGTATGTTTAGAGTACTTTGAACAAAATCTCAATTGAAACGTGTTACAGTTGTCTTTTTGTGAGGGAGTGTGTCTCCAATTTTTGTTATGAGTTCGGTCGTTGGCCGTATGATCGCGGAGCATGTTCCGCTTAAAGCAGGGTTGCGCGTCCTTTTGGGTGGCGTGCTCTGACTTGACTTACGCACGTCGCTTGCTGTGTTGGTCGACTCTGTGTGCTTTGGAAGTTTAATTGAACCCCGTTTTTTTTATTCGGACTTTTGCACCGCAAGGAAGTTTTTCACATTGCTGTTGGGGCCGCTGTTTGCGGATTTGTTTAACGACGTGCGTTGGTGTTCTTGGACTTTTTATGAGGTGAGTTATTTTCTCCTTCTCCGTCTCTTGTACGAGCGCCATTTGCTGACCACATTTTCGTTTTGTTCATGGCGTTGTACTAATTTTGTTGTTTCCCCTTTTCTAAAGCAACTGGGGCCTATCTACTACCCCCCCCCCCCATTCATGAGGAAGCCTACTGACACAAGAATCCGACGCCTAGCTCAGCCTTTTTGCCTGGTTCTTTTTTTTCCTCCTGACGACGACACAGCCAACGCCCCAGAAAGGAAAAACTAGAACGTCCCAGGAACCATAGGAGGTGGACCCGTTGGATCGTTGAAAAACCTCTTTTTTTGACAACCACGTAACCTCGAACCATTTCTGTCTTCTTTTATTTCCTCTCACCGGCTAAGTCCCGACTTCGGCGTTACCCGGCACGACTCGAGCGGCACAGCTTGTAAATCTACAGATTTATTATTTTTTTGAGGCGGAAACCACTGTGTTGCGCTTCTACCGTTTACCTGTTTACAATAATTTCTTTTCGAGATCTCCTAGTAATTTTACCGTGGTCGAAGTTCCGTTTACAATCTCTTATTCTGTATAGTTTTTTTTATTTTCGCGTTGTCGCTTCACGCGCCACGTATTACATTTTATATTGTCTTGTTTATATACGCTTTCGCGGTCGTTACAAATAAAACTTCCGATACCATCGGTTATATGTTACGCAATTGTATGTAGACGCCAGAGTACACTCGCAGGAGCAAAGATTGCCCTATCTTGGGTTTTCTATTTCTATTTACTGCTATTTTGGTAATTAAAACTCGGCCGAACACCCCTTCAGGATGTCTATGTGTTTTTGTGAACTGCATTTTGAACTTTCCCTGTTCGAATAGATTGCCTTTTGGCCGTAACGTACTTTATTCACTTATTGGGTTTCTATATTCAATTGGTATACCTTTGGGGAGGGACGTTTCTTCATCACCTTTTGGGGTACGCAGCCGAGGCAGCAGGTCCAAGGGGGCTACCCTTGACGAGAACGACGAGAACGTCTAAAAACGCACCTTCCCGACCTTATGTTTTTGATACCTTTGGGTTGCGTAACCACTGCTGTGTAGCGCCCTTTTCCGTAATATCCTTTGAGATATCTCACGCCATCTCCACTGAGTAGTCACCGTTACGCAACTCTGATTTTCCATCTCGTTTTCGACAGGACAACCGACCTGACACTTCTGGGCTGAGGTAAGTTGCGGAATTGGCGCAGGTCCTCTCATTTCTCCTGAGCGGGTCAAACGCGAACGAGAGAGAGGTGACATACGTCAACAAAAAAAAAATATTTATTTTGCGCCTGGGTTTAGTCCATAATTTTCTTGTTTGTCATATATAAAAACAATAAAAATTTGTATAGAGTCCCATCAAAGTTTGCTTTTGATGTCTAGAGATATATTAAATAATTCCATAGTTTTGACTGTGGCGCTAATCTGGTTACTAAAGTACTTATGTTTTAAAGCAGACCTGGGCGTGATAACGTGAACAGAGCGAATAAGTAGTATTCCCACTATTCAATAGGCATCACTGGAAAAGTGCAGTGACAATGAATCGATTAAGAAACGACTTTGAAGTAACTCATAGAAGAAAAGTTTCGTGTATCATTGGTTTTTGAGATTAAGCGGCAACTGATACTGCGAACAAAGGGGATATAACCTGGCATGTTTCTCTAACTGGAATTTGTTGCGCCGTATGTAGATCGTATCACCATACGCTTGCGCCGCAAACTAGTAAAACGTGGTTTTTGTGATTTTGTGAAAGGAGACTAAATGGTGCAAATATGATGCAGATTAATTCTGTTATACATGGTGTTCCACGAGGTAACCGACAGACTTATATCATACGTTCTAGAGAGTTTTCTTCGTGTCCTCTTTACCTAAAGTGTAAGTGTAAAGCTATAATAATAAGACACTGAAATCCCAGGCGCAAAGTTCGTGTAGACCTGTGTTATGTTTCTCAAAGATGCATTAGATCATTATTAAAGAGTCACAATACTTAGCAGAGTGCTTTGAAAGTATGATATAATCGTGTATCGTCAGGTACATGTGACAATTGCACACTTTTAAGATTTCTGACAAACGGTAGGCGTAACTTGAATACATCAATGGTCCCAAAATAAAACATTGTGGTATTCCACAAATACACGCCAGCGAGCTATAGATTTTAGCATGTCCAGGTATCGAGGTCTATTAGTCAAGTAACTAGAAAAAAGTTTTACTGCTTTAGATTCAAATTCTGTAGCTACTGGAAGATCAAATTGAATTCTTCATTGGTTCGTACAATGTAATAGTAAGTAGTAATTAACAACGAATTATTCAAGAGCACTTAATTGTAGATAAAGCGATTGCACTTTGAAATGAAATTAATTAATAAGGGATGCGATTTTAAATTTACATTCTCCGGTGTTTCATGTTAATGAACTGATTAGAAAACGAGTTGTTAATGTGCATTTCGTGATGTTTAGCCAAAACAATTTCAAAGTGCAAAATCGTGATAAGATCATTATGTATTTTCGCTCCTGGCGGAAAAAAGCAAGTGCATTACAAAAGCGGACAATTATGGCAGGGAAAACAGATTGCATTCAGGAGGAATATGTAATAATATTGAATAGCAAAATTACAATGTGTTGTCCGTTTCCATAATATATTAGCAGATCAAGTCTGAGCCATAATTACAATGCATTACTCACTTCAAAAGTTATAATTAATGTTTATATGCCTAAGTATCTCGGCAATTAAGCCAATAATTTATATCATTCTTTGGAATACAGTAATTTCTCTGTTATAGAGGAGTCATAATGAGAAATGAGAATCGTACGAGGGGGCAGGGAGAAGGGTGAAGGAGACGGAAAATTAATGTTATGCAATTCTCGGAAGGTGGGAGAGAGTAAATGTAATTAATTATCTCTGTTCGTAATGACTCTGACTGATGAGGTGTTCAGGCTCGCGCGCGCCCGTCAGGCGGGGGTAGTTTAGGGGTGGCGATAATCGACCGCCGTCTTTGGATGAATAAGTAGGTAAGCGCATTTCAAAACTTCTTATTTCGACTCGAGTTTTTCTACTTAATTAATTGCTTCGTTAAACAAGTTTGACCTGTCACCGCTTTAGGTACCTGAACGGTAACAAGTTTTAAAACTTTTTTGCCTGAAATATTAGATTACAAAGCCGAAGCAATAAGAAAAAATTCGTCAGTGATTGCTTTTGCTTATTAATCAGAAACTAGTTCAACAATTTTGTAGAACACTTGGGTGTGATTTTTTGCGTCCTTATTACTAAAGAATCAGTTACTAACGAACGTAAGCGTTCGAACAAAAGCAATTAATAAGGCCCGTTACGTAGAGAAAAAAGCGCTCGCGTTTCGCAAACCATTCAAACACAATAAAATAAGTACAATATTAATCAATTAATTCGAGAACGAATTTACAACCGAGCCCCATTACACATGTGGGAGTGCCAAGCGCGGCATTATAATTTAAATAAATACAGCTAACAATACATGTATGTATTAAAGACATGACCGCAAAGTCTTACATCCACGTACTTTTAAAAGTCTGCTTTATTTAAAATATTTTAATTCGACTTTTTCTCTTTCGACCTGTATATTTTCTTAAAAACTTTGGAATCGGTGGATTTATTTAAACTGGTTATCTAATCTGAATGGCTTCAGCTTAACATTTCTTTTAGTTTAGATTTGTTTCGCGGCAAATCATTTAAATGTTTGTTATCATCGGCTCCGACACGAAGCAGGTAAGAAAAATTTCGTTTCACTTTCTTGTAAGCAATCCCGCCGAGCACGTGTAACAACATCGCGACCTGACGAAGACGAATTAGCTCGTAAACGAAACGACTTTGCCACTTAATCGTGCTTCACGAAACCAACTTCTGTCCGTTTCATACATGTGATTTCTTAGGTAATCTTGTTTATGTTATATAAACTTTAACGAACTTTCGAGACAAAGTACATATGCATGTGCCTAGATTTCCAAGAAATTACATCAAAAACCCATGTCCAATTGGTCGCTCTATCTTCACTTTATAAATCAAAATTGGAAATAATTTTAATAAATCAATAATATAAATTTGATGTTTGGAAAATAATATGATCTGGATTTCCTGATCTCGATAACAACTTCTGCTTTTTTTTCTATTTGAAAAAGAGTACTTATTTTAAGCTGGCCACTCACTGGGAAACATGGGCAACATCGTCGACAACATTTCCGTCAACATTTTCCCTAGTGTATGGCACGCTACATACAGGGCAATAAACTCAGGCACATGTCTCAACTTTTGGGTATTTTTCCAGAGATTCTGCAACATGTTGATCAACTTGTTTACACACTAGCGACTTGTTGCTACGAGCCATGTTGCTGAGCATGTTGCCCAACATGTTCTCTAGTCATTGGTCTGCTTATAACTGGCCAATTCAAAGTATTACAATAAATATGAAAAATATGTATGCCCAAATTTGACAATAATGTATGTAGCAACACGGTATCATAACAAGTTAAATTAGCAACATTGTATTAAATGCCAGGTGTTCGTACTTAGTTGGTATCTGTATTCTGTTTTTAAATAATGGAAATGCTGTATTGCACATATAAACTATCTGAACAACTTTTCTTACTTTTGTTGCATATATGTTAACTTTCATCTCATTTTTCTAAATTTGTAAATCAAAAATTTACGTACAGGACTCCGAAATTGTATAAAATTAGTTGTAGAAATCAAAACATCTTCCAATAAAGTTTTTTTTTTGTAGACCTGTATAATTTTTACTTAAATGCTGCAATTCTAAGTAATTTTACGGTTCTCTCGTAATATCGAAAAATCGTAGCTTTCGATTCAATCGTAAGTAACGCTGTTACGGATTAACGAGAATTGCAATTCTGTGCTGGATCTATTATCATAAAACATTACGGTTCCTACCTTACGATATGCACCTATCTTCATTAATATTGTGTATTATGAAATTGAGGTTGGTTTACAGATGTGCTGTCGAAATCAATGTATTTCTATTAGTAGATCACTTAGAAACGATTTGAATCTGTTTTGTCACGTTTATCTTGGTGAATCCTCCACGAATCGAAAGCGTAAATTCTTTTTTAATCAATTTAGATCGATCAAAAATAAATTAAGGAATTGAATGCAAGTGATACGTGTTTACTAAAATTTCTACTAGAGAACACGTTTATCTTTTAAGAACGAGATTAGTACAGAGTATAACAATAATAAATTAGAAAATATTGAAATTATTAAAAAGTGGAAACACGATAGCGGGTACGTGGTAATTGTCAATTTTACGTAAGTGAGATTTTTTAGGGGAAATGGTTAAAAGAAAACCGTATGTATTATGAAGAATTATAAGTGCTACATTTAATTATTAAACGAAGCTAGAATTTGTAAATCTTCACAATTCCAGCTCAAAACTCTGATGACCTGTATACAAGTTAAAAATCTCATTTTTTGCAAAATTGGCACCTATCCCCTTTCTTAGTTTCACCCTTTAATTATTCTATTACTCTGGGTCATTTTCATAAAAGGATTACATTGGACATAATTTAAAATCACTTTTAAGAATAGGAAAATAAACATGTATTTACTTTATATTTAAATAAAATCTTATTATAAAACCGGTCTTTGGAAAAAAGTTACTTGGGGCTATTCCTCGGAGATACAGGAACATGCGACTCCCTAATTAATTGAGTTATTAACAGTGTCAATTTCGAGGCAATAGATTAAATAGATTAGTCGTATATGTTTACAATAATTCTATTCATAGAGAATTGGCTTAAAGCCATTGATAAATTTGCTCCAACTGAATTTTAAAATAAATCCATTGCACATAAAATTCAATGTTCTTAAAAACTAAACTAATTCATTATGTTTTAAAGCACGTTTTTTTATTACTTCGTATCTTACTTTTATGTGCAAAGGAATTTTATAATTTTACTCACAATATTAAAGTTGTGTATCACTAATTGGGTACTGTTGGTCAAATATGAACATTTGCTTGAAATATGAAATTGGCATGTTAAATGAATTCCATATTTCTAATACACGTAACACGTCTATAATTCCTTAAACAATTATTTTTTTAAGGCTACTGGCTACTGCCACAAGTAATACATAAATACAGTTTCATTTGCTTGTTCTAGTCTTCATACAGATGTACAATTGTATTTGAACATTTCTTGAAAGTATTTCATTTTTATATTTGTTTAACAACACAATAAAACAATACAATTTGAATATCGTAACGCTTTCAGTCAATCATTAGCCAACTGTAAGATTTACGAGAACTCGTAAGAAACTCGTAAATGATTCGATAATCCCTTACGATACCTACGGTTGCGCTTAGAATTGCAGCATAAGAATTTTTTTCCTTCGGGAAATACTAACAAACTCCTATTTTTCAGTAGAAAATATACCATAATTTAATCAAAATTTAATTGAAATAAATTAAATAATTTATTAATCTTCCCTTACATTTTATTTCTTGTAGCCCTCTACCCTTGAGTTTATCTACATGTAGATCATTAAAGTAATCCCCCACAATTTGTTAGTTTTTCATTCTTCAGTAAATTAATTATTGCATCCGGGTTATTTAAGCGACGTCACGGACATCGTCGCTCAGCGTGTTTAACAACGAACGATGACTGGTAAAGGGCTAATGTTATTATGTTGCAGTATAGCCCTTCGTGTAGATATTTATGGGGACAGCATGAACTACATTTTGAACAGCAAGTTGTTTACTATAATCACACCGATGATTCGATAATGGTGAACATCAAGTAGTTTTAATGCAACAATTACGGTACGTTTTAGTCTGTATCTAATTAACTTTTAATTTTTTTTATTATTACAAATTAGGAGTATAATATAATAGATCACTTTTTATTTTTCTTCATAAAATTTTTGGGAAGATTAAAACAGAAAATAATTGGAGTCCTCAAGCTACTCTTCTGCCGAAAAGACTCTAAATAAATTTTCTTCTTGCAATTATAATAACCAACTTACAATTTACTACATTTTTTTACATTTATTAATATTATTTAGCTTTCGCTTGCTGAAACCTTAAAATTTACGATTCATTGAATTGTTTAAAATTTCACCTCGTATTTTTTTTAATCGATTACACTTAGATAGTTTTCCTGATCTTCGACGATCTTTAACATTACCAATGTCATTGTATAATTTTATATTCGATATAAAAACATTTGATTCCTAGAAATCAAACCAAGAATTTTCTATTTGTAGATTAACCAAATCAATGAGAGTTTCTTATTTCCCCCTTCCATCATAAAGTTGTCACGATAAATATATATATATAAATGTATATAATATATACCTGTTTAGAAAATTTGTATACTTTTAATTCTTGATAAATAAACTTCTGGTTAGAGGTAAGTGGGTTTTGGGGTTGTGAAAATTGAGATTATGAAGCAGAATCTCAGAATAAAAAAGGCACTCGATAATAAATCTACCTTATTGGATAACTGAAAAGAAAATAGCCTAACTATTTTCAAAAATATTTTAATAATATCTCTAAACCACTTTGTTTAAATATTTTAAACGCAGTACAGTATCTTTCAGAAAGTGTGCTACAAATGGGATATCTTTTTTATTATCGACTTTTATAAAAATTTATTAAGGCAGAACGCTTCTGCATCTCCTAAAATCAAGATGGGTAATATCAAATAAAATTTATCTTGGACGATATTCAGGGTGTTCTTTTACTGTTTGCAAATATTTAAACCTGCAATATATCATCATGAATGGCAACGATTGAACTCATACCTTCTTAACATAAATGTAATAGTTTTCGAGTGGTAGATTTTCACTGAACAGTTTGAGAACTGCTGGCATAGCTAAAAGTGGAACGTGGTCACCTCTTCAATTATGACTCGCAGCCGAAGAAGGCCAGGGTCAGTGCCTTCCTGGATCTTAAGCAGGAACGACGTAACTCTGCTCCGATCTGCTGGTCCGTCAAAACGTTTACAATTGAAATTAACTTCACCGCAACTAATTATTAGTTTAAGTATTCAATTAAAATCTAGTGCAATTCAAGAAGCTGCGGTTCATAATTCCCGAACAAATTAAAAACGAGGTACAAAACAAATTGTAATTTGTCATTCCATATTATTTTCAAAAGACTTATAAAATTTTACATTTACTTTGTTTCCAATAATAATAATACTTTCATAGCTAGCAGCGCGATTGCAGCAAAAGCTCATTTACGTAAAAGGGTGAAGGAAGAACATTTTTAGCGCGTTTGCCTAATTGGTGCTTAAGTTTTCGGATTTATTCGTCGATAGTTGATATCGTAAAACATATTACTTCGCTCAGTGAATTAAAATTTTAAATAAAATAATTAGTAACCGGTATCAGTGATTATTACGAAACTCTACGTTGAACATCGAGTGCGGTATCGGTGGGCGTGTTCATACCGAGAGGAAGGCGAAGTTGACCTTCCTATCTTTCTCGTACATTTCAACAGTTCCAAACAAGTGGTCCATCCAAAATTTTTTGGCTATGATATGGTAGCCACCAAAAAATACCTGCAGAAAGTAGCATTTCGCATACATATACTGAGGTATATTTTATTTGCACATAGTAAAAGAACACCCTGTACAACTTATACGACAAGAAAGAAGACAGCTAAAGAGTAAAGTACCCTTATTTCACAAGGAAATTATTGGCTCCTATCTCGAAGAGACAAAACAATTACAATTTATTATGAACCAACCATTCTTAAACACACTACATTAGGAAATACTGGTGAAATTAAAATGTCTGCCCAAATAATATCAATAGGAAAACATGAAATTCGTTCTTATTTCTCAATTATTTAATTTTAATAAAAACCGATAATTAAGAAAATCCCATTTGTAGCACAATTTTTAAAAGACATATTTAGCGAATTTTTAAATCAGCAAGATATTGCCGTTTTCAGAAAATTTAAATTCTGACTCGCCTAACTTTTTCATTTTTCTTTACGTTCTAATTTTGATATTTCTATAATTTATATTTCACAGTTAATTATGTCTACTACTTAATTCCAAGAGTTCCGTTCTTCTCCGTTATGTTAATAATGAATGAAACATGTATTAATACGAGGAAAGCGAGGATTCGGAACCACTTCTGCTATACAGTGTGCCCGGATTTCGAGTAACTTTAGTATTTGAAGAGGTATAGAGAAATGGTTAAAATAGCAAAAGGGTGCAGGTTTAATACCTCATTAAGAATCCGTTACAGATATTTCAAAAGTTACTTGTCATAGCCAACTTGTTTAAAATTTTATCTCTTAATTTTTTTAATTGCTGTAACTTTTTTTTGTTACTTAAGATGTTGAGATGCGGTTTGAACTAAATTGTATGGTAGTTTAAGTACTTTTATCGGCACTTAATAAAACCAATTTCATTTTTGCAAATTTTTAATAATCTAACCTAACCTCCAAATTTTAAATTGTTACCTCCCAATTTTCTCATCCGTTTTAAGAGAGAACTGAAACTTCTCCAAAATTTTGAAACACTGGGCTTATTCGTTTTACGAGCAGAATCACTAGAGTGCCACGATCACAAAACTTTGTTTTTGTTTATCAAATTATCTGTGATGATATGTTTCGAAACAAGAAGCACGGTTATCATCATTAGTGTCTGTCAACAATGTCAGTGTTATTAATTCAACTTATGACAGAAAATTTTTAAAAATATGGTAAATTTTGTACAATCGCGATCATCCTAATCGAGATCGTTGCAAGATAACTGCGCTCTTTTTAACCTTGGTAACTGTCAATAGGTCTCCATTCGCTTGATCGCTACTATACATAGGTATACTAAGTCCTACAAGAACGTAGAACTTACTCATGAAATATATGCAGCTCAATATCCAGAAAGGCGGTTACAGATAAGGCTGCAGTCCTTCTTATCAATTGTGGGCAATTGTGTACAAGAGATTAAAATTTTAACCAATGAAATTCAATCTTTTTGGCATAACGTGCTCATAGCTGATATGATATTGGTTTAAAATTTTAATCACTTGTGCCGGATTGACTTATGTATTCAACACTGCGCTCTGACGTATCCTACAAACCGAAGTCAAATGACAGTTTCTAAATAATCTAACACGGGGAGCAATTTATAAATAGCAAGTAAAAGCAGGTAGCAGTTTCTTACCTGATATTTATAAATTGGAAACCCCTCTATCAAGCTCCAGTGGCCCTAACAGTGGCCCCGAACCATCATAGTGTATCTGCCTACTAATAACCATTTCTACTCTTGTATCAAAAAGCAGGTGGTAACTTACCTCTTCCTTGAAAGTTTTGTTTCCATCAGACTAACCTATTATTATAATTTGCTTAACATTCAATTTACCCAAAACTTTATTACGTTACAATCTCCTCCTCATTTGTACATATGGTTAATAAGCTCGTATTGTTTATCAGCATATTTACTTATAATAGATCATTTCAACTCATATTTGACCTTTGAATTGTTATTTAAATTGCTAATTTTAATATCCTATACTTTCAGAAGAAATTACATGTAATGTACAGAATGTTCATGTGTTAAAGAGATACATTTACCCTCTCGCGCATGACGTAAATGGAAAATGCGTTAAAACGAGCAACTTAACGGAGAACAAAACGAAGACGTCGTACGATGCTAATTAAAAAAAATAAAGGAAGCAAAATTAATCGGAAGTCACTACTACAGTGCGTGCTTAGATGCGCTCAGCAGGTGGCTGATGAAAAGTACTCTCATCAATGTAATTATATTCCTTGAGTTCACTTCGACTGCCACCGCTTTTAATTACGCGGCCCCGGCTAAAAAACGGTCTTCATTCGTACGCCCACACGAAATTTATTTTATGCCTTTGTTTCGCATTTACGAGCCATCAATGTCAAAAAGTGCAGCCAGCTGCCATGAATATCATGGGTCTCATAGTTGCCCCGCTCACATTAACAACAGGTAATATTACACTCTACTTAACTACTGTTCTTTTATTAGAAAAACAAAACTAGTTTAAGTAACTATTACAGGGAGCCTTTTACATCATAACTCACTCTACGAGTAAATATATGTTTTTAACAGTTTCAGTAATTAAATTTTCATACTTAAAATTAAACAGCCAAAAAATCTTGATACCTTTTACATTATAAGGGGTGAACGAATCTAAGAGTTTTGGAAATTATAATTCTTGAATTAATAAGTCATTGGTCCAGAAGATTCTTCAGCACAGCCGTAAACCATCTATGATCAACGATGATTCGATGATGATTCATAATTTCGTTACATTTACTACATTAAGTACTTTTAAACTATATCAGAATAATCAGAATATTTTTGATGACCAAATTGAATATCTTTGACAGCCAAACCTATGCTTCTTTGTAGTTTTCTTCGTTCCTTTAAGGAAACCTTCCCCTTTCTTTCTCCGAAGATTACTTATTCCTCCTTAGTTTTAATAAGATGCAAGAATGCTCTGATGGGACCAGTGGTAGAACAGAGTTTAAAACAAATAGGAGTGGGGTTTTACACCCTGTATATATGAATATTTGAATAAATTTTGGTAATGAAATATTTTTCAATGTGGAGATAGTAAAACCCACCTACCAGTTAAAGCAAAGAATGTATTTAATGAAGCGAATTGGAAATCGTCGTAGACAACATTCGAATTAATTTTGTTCAATTTGGATTAACTTCGTTTGTAATTACGGAAAACGTAAAAAAATAAAGATAAATCTGTGCTCCAGCGAGAAAAAAATTTTCATTAAAATTCTTCCACTCATTTATTCCCAATTTCCGCCGATGCGAGTTCAGAATTAGGCACACCGGCATTATGACGGTTGCCCTGATCGATCATGTTATTAACATTCGATTACGATCTTGCTCGTCGAAAGTCGGGACCCGTGAAAACGCGTGCGGTTGATGCAACGTAATGAGCTTACTTAATGTGGCCCTAGCGTCGTCGTAGACGACGTCGACGGCGGCGTCGGCTAAGCTCCCCGTTACGGCACTGTTGCCAACATCGATTTCCTTATTTCATTACTTCGCTGAAAGTGAAATCAAAGCACACTTAACGTCACTTCTATTTACGCCCTCTCACTTCGCGTTACGAACGACTAATATTTGTATTTTCGACATCATTTCCCTAATAAATAAATTATTCATGTCTTCCAAACATTACCTCACATTATCATATAAAGGATTTAGATCGATCACATTTAATGTCTCAGAACACCCTCGTAGAACTAATTGTAAGTGAGAACACCAACACCAAGACTTTATCAAGACTTAAATGATGATCATGATGTTGTTTTAAAAACTTAAAGTCTGAAGAAAAATATGGAAAACATCATACCCACACTTGAACTCCTTTAAAAGAAGAACTCTTTTACATGATGCTGACGTGAGGTAATGTTTGGAAGACACAAACATTTTTTAGAGATGTACGGTGACTTACCTTTAGTCGAATTATATAGTTATAATTCGGCTAAAGAAAGTCACTGTACTTCTCTAAGGCCCGGTTTTTCAATCACAGGTTAACCCTAACTGTCGGTTTATTTCCATGGTAATAAGTACGAAGACAATTGTTTCCATGGCAATAAACTGAAGGTTAAAGTTAACTTGAGATTGAAAAACCGGCCCTTAGACATGCTCATGTCTTCCAAATATTACATCACATCATCATGTATTGACAGTTTCGATATCCGAAGATTCACAATCACATGCAATTTCCTCATGGTCTTCAATTTCCATTACATCTTCAGTAATCCACTTTTCCTCTAGTAAGGTCCTAACGGATTACTGCCACTGAGTGGCGACTCATTGAAATCCTGCATATGTAGAGTAACCAATTCAGACGAGCGACTGTGGCGTGCGTTTGCTCGTTCGCATTTAAACCTAGCAGAAGAAAAACAATATGACTGATTGGCCCGTCTGGAATTACCCTTATGATTGTTTTCCAAATGTCTGGCTGTGGTGAATGGAAATAAATATCCCTTTGATAAAGGACGCGACATCTGAAATAAGTAAATATTTCTTAGTCATAAGTAACAGTTACATTTCTAAAAATTCATAACATTAAGGACAATTCTGAAGTATCTGCCAATGTATGATACTAAAAAAACAGTCGACACGCACCAAATATTTGATACGTTGTATCTAAGAATACCTAGGACAAAGGAGATACGAATGGCTAAGACCTCTCAAGGTAGGACTTGAAAATTCAAACCACTTTTTCACCCACCATTACTTTACATTCTTTAATTTTGTTTAGTGAATTCTTCTCTATGGTCATTCTACTCTAATTTTCTGAAATTAATATTTAGATGTCGCCAGCAGTCAAATAAATCAATATATTTATCGATTCCTTCTGTTGACGTCAGCGGAAATTACGTAGCGTTTTTCGTGACGTATTTCCTTCCGTTTGAGAACAGATCTTCCGGTGCTTCCATTTTGTAGATGCGTTGTTTGCGAGTGCAATTTGTGCGATTTGTTGGGACTGACGATTTCGTAAATCCACCAGTTTTGCACATCTGTTTATCGTACTGCGACATTCCCGTTAAGATTATTTCCTAGCCCCAAGTATTTACACACGAGCTCGTGTCCGGCTACATTCTTCTTCAGAAAAGCTAGCAATAAGACTGCCGTTTACTTTAATTTGATTGATTAGGAAATTTTCTAAGATTATTTTGTTATTTACGTAGAGTTTTTCTATTACCGGATATTTCCTACTACCGCAAGTTTTTCTACTACTGCAAGTTTTCCTACTGCTGGATACAAATACTTTTTCTACTACTGGAAGTTTTCTTACTGGATTCTTCCACGTTTCTGGGTGCTGCTACCTTTTCTAATCTGTAATGATTCGGAGGAAGCAGTCTGTCATTTATGCGAAGTTGCATAAGAATTCTGCCAGATTTTGCGTTGTCTCTTTTGAAGGAATGGAGTTGTGAAGATTTCTGCGTTGTCTCGTTGGAGCCGAGAATATTTTCTGCGTTCGTCGTTTGAAAACATTCTGCGTTCGTTGTCGTGAAGGAATGAATATTAGAGCCATGAAGTTTCTACCTGACGAGAGGAGCTTCCTTATATCAAATCTCGGAGCAGATGAGTAAGAAATCACATCATTTTTATTATCGTACCATGTATGAAGTTTTCGTTAATGTCCAAAGACATATATCATACTGTATATGAAATTTTCCTTAAAGTTTGATACTTTAAGACTTTCCTTTAAGGTTTATTTTTTTTGTCAAAAGACAATATTATGTAAATATTGAGTCACTTTCCTGTAAAGTAAGGAAACACTGCGTTAAATTTAGTTTCAGCTAATTGTACATACCTTGGACTCTACTTTAAACATTAATTACTTATGTTATATTATTGTACACTTTTAATTTTAACATTTTTCATCTGCATTTCTGATTTTTCAATTATAGATACAGACAAGGAAAATTGTCGGTATTGATTTCATTTTTGCCGGACTGTTTTAGTAATTAGAGTTTAAAGAGACTACTTGGCGCTCAATAACTTTCGTTTGGTTACGTTATGTTTTTATCCTTTCATGCATTACTCAATTTTTCAAAAAAAATGTTCAAATAATAATCCCTCCTAATTCACCTCAGCCTCTGACTATACTGAGCTATGGCAACCAAAACGGTAAGAACATTTTTACAAAAAGGTGATTGTTACAGTATCACGAAATGTACGAAGTTGTTGTTGCAAGACCCAAACACTTCATTTCGTTTTTGTTTACAGCATTAAACATTAAGAAAACTGGTTCTTTCGACATTTTACACAAAGATTAACTTGTAAAAGTTTACAAAATACCTTTAACTCGAGATTAACAGAGATTACGTTGTGAATTTGTTGACTGGGCGATAAGAATTTTTTTTCCAACCTAATTGGGTAGACTTGTCAAATATGGTGGAAGAAATCCATGAGCAATATTGCAAAAACCAATTTATCCCCAAAAAGTAACGATTTTGGTGTGTTTTTGGTCTGGTGGAGTGATTGGTCTGTATTTCTTCAAAGAGGATTTGGTGATAACATTATTGGACGGATTTCGGCATCATAAATGTTGATTAAGTTAGTAAACAACATTTTTTGATATCGAAATCCATTCATTAATGTTAACACCAAATAGTCTTTGGTGAAATACAGGCCAGTCACTCCACCATACCAAAAGCCCACCAAAATCGTTACCTTTTGGAGATGGATAAATTAGTTTTTCCAAAATATTGTTCATAGACCGTATTTGATTATGGAATGAATCGGAAGAAAATGTGGCTTCACTAGTGCTACCACCAGTCACATCACTTTTATTGACCTTTTGCGAGCAAAGTTTAGTAACCGAATAATTTCGAGAAGAGACGTCAAGTAGCCGTCTAGATCATAGGATCAAATATCCTTAGAGTTTTTCTTATGGGGGTTGCGTTAAAGAAACCGATTATTTTCCAAATCTTAAAAAAATCAGCACCTTAAGAACAAATACATTTCGTGAAGAAGGGCAAATCGTGCCGAATTTATTTAGCAATGTCTTAAATCATGAGACAAGGAGTCGAGGACCCTCTGATATTCTATTTCATTGTTAAGTTTTTTTTTTATTTTCAATACAAATATTTTAACATATCCAGTACTTTTTACGTTTTATTTTTTGTTTTATTCAGGAATTAAAAATAATATTATTGTTCTTGCATATGAATTTTTAATTAGATTTGTTCGTAAAAAATTGATAAACGTGTAACGTGTAGGTGTATATATGGAAGAATGCACATTAAAAATCTTTTTGCGGTTCAACCGGAACAGAAATCTAGTTAAAAGTAACCTTGTTATAATTATGAGTTTAAATTCACAAGCGTAAAATTCAATAACTTCGGGTAAATTTGGTCTACTTTGTTCTGAAAATTGTAAACAAAATTCAGTACAACTCCAGTTCCGAACACATAAGAATTCCTCCAGCACAACGTGCGGACTGAAGGTCACTTTTAGGGTTTATGTTATTTGCCTTTAATATAAAGCCGACTAAATGAACGTCAGTATCCAAAGACTGGGGGAGATTTATTCAGTCTGATAAATTGGGGATGTAACGTTACAAGATTATTAAGGGCAGCGTACGCATAACTTAGACATTCCGGGTTTTCAGAACACGACTTTCAGACTTTCTTGTAGAAAAAATATCTTGAAAGTTCTTTTTTTCATATACGGAACTGAGATCACAGAAAACAACACGCAAATAATAAATAAATAATTTTATATTAACATTTAAATTTATTCGAAATGACGAAATTGGTAAAGTAAACACGAAGAAACATAATTACCATGGTATACTAATTGTTTTTAATGTTAGGTCAAAAAGCGATCGTAGGGTGTCGCTGTTTTATCTATTTAGTTTTAATATTAAAAATCTCAGTTTTCCAGGGATGACTACAGACTAATAATAATTGCTGGAGTAGTAAAATAAGATGAAGAAAATTGTATAGAAATAAAAATGGCAAAGAGAAACAAATAAGGTTACGAAGCTTCTATGAATTATAAAAGTACAATTACTCACAATACCTTTCAACTTGGCTTAATTAAAAATATTTATCATTTAAACAGAAAATTGCTATTTATGTATAAAGCGGGTTTTACACAGCTTAATTTATTGATTAAAAAAAATAGTCCATGAAATTGATAAATTATTTGATCAATAAATTGTTCACTTTTTCACAATTGTGAGTAAGTTATAAAACGTACTTGCTTTTAAGTTGAACACTTTAATAATTCTTAATAATAATAAGTAAACTATACATAATGAACATAACTGAGGAGGTCCAACCAAAAACGAACAGGTCAAAAGTTTTCAGAAAATGAGTTAGGCATTCATTATTGTCAAGGACGATCCATTGTGCATCGAAAGCCGACCAGAATCTAACAATTCACCGTTATTTTCAAAGCTAAAAATCGACGATCTAAGCAAAACACAACATTTCAGCGTGGGGGATTCAAACAAAACCGAACATGTCAAAGCAACCCATCGGGGACTAGGGAACAGAGCGTCATAGGTCACGTGACCAATCTTATAGCAATGATAACAGTGAACAGCGTCTGTGTTTTTTACATCTTTGCGGCAAATGCCTACGCATTTCTTGTGTTTTTCCTTTATTGGACGATGCAGTGCACCTGCTGGTTCCAAATCGTTTCTAGGCTGCAAGCATAATAGTAAGTTATCGTCTTGCTATAATATACGTTCAAGTGATGCTGTTCACATTCGTGCGAAGTTGCACCCATATAACATAATAATAATAGTGTTTCATATTTTGTACCAGTCGATTGAAAAACTGTGCGAGTATGTCAATCGTTTTTCATGAGATTAAATGCATTAAATCCAGTCGCCTTAACAATGTTTGCAAGCACGTAAAAGCACGATACATCATAGAAGAGAGAAAAGGTGGTGATCGTGTAAGTCATAGGCAATTTGAAAGGCAATGAGTCTCATTACAATCGTAAAAAGTCGGCTGGAATTCATCTGCACTGCCAGCTAACACGAATCAGACTGAGACATATTTACATCAGCTCTGTGTCCCAGGAATTCGAAGTATCGAAATCTATGTTTCGGAACATATTCTCTGAATTTAATGTTGGATTCAAGTTTCCTGCTTCAGTTGAACTGAAGCTGGAGACTTGCACTTTCTGTGCTAGGCTCAACTTTCAGATAAAAAACGAAAGATATAGTGACAAACGAGCAAGGCTCATGATGGAAAAGAGAGCACATAAAATAAGAGCAAAAGCATTTTATGGGCTTCTAAGACAAGAAGATGACCATGACACCGTGACTCTTTATTTGGATCTTCAACAGGTCATGCCTTTTCCCAAGACCCGTATTCAACTAGCTTTCTACTCCAGACAATTCAGTTACTATAATTTTTGTATTGTTGACCAGAAAGCTGAAAGAGAGAGGAAATGCAAATGTGGACGTGGTGAGCCAAATATTTTATCGAATCGCAGTAGAGAAGACACCAGTGACTCTTCCAAAGAAATGAGTAACATCAGTTTTACCATTGGAGCATGCTATAGCAGAAGCGAAGGAAAACGATGTGTATTCCGTCCTTAAGGAAATCTACGGGCAATCTTGGAGAACAGAAGATTTCTCTACAAGAGCTTGATACTCAATTGATGGATACAGTTCACAGTCTGTACCTGATGAATATGACCAGTTGGTGTTCCAAGTGAGAGTGAGTGTGGCTGCTAGAAGAGGACTGTAGAATTCACATTTGAAATTTTTCTAAATTTTCATTAGCAATCTATATCCATTCCGTTCATTTTTTCTTAGTATTTTTTAAATGCATTATTTCTGTTTGAATTGATTTGAAACTTACTTCTGCGTGAAATAATTTTAAAAACTTTTAATTTTTGGAGTAGATTAATACATTAAAATGATTAAACATCATTATTTTGGTGAATAAAAATTATTTTTTGATGATGGTCAATTATATTGAAATCCTGGTCAAAAACAAACACACATCATCAAGATTTCAGCAAAAGTAAACATGTCATCAATGATCCGAACAAAAATAAACACATCAAAATTTCAAGTTCTATTGTTTAAATATAAACATATTTTTTTATCTAAACGACTCATACAGACGTGTTTCAAATATGAAAATGGAAAGGCCTGGTGAAAAATATAATGCAAATTCATCGAGAATAATTATATAAACGTTTTTCCTGTTTCCTGAAAATTTGAATCTGAATGACGTATTGGTTTTTGCTTGGACCCTCTTCAACTGAATACTCAATGTTTCACTATCAATTGAAACATTGAATGCTCTTTCCAATTTGAATATCGTCCGGTTAAAGTTTAAAAACTATTTTCTTAAATATTAATACTAATCAATGAATCAGAACCTGTTATTATTCAATTTCTTGTAATTATAAATCGATGTCAATCTCGTTGTTTTATACCTACAACTAAATGGAAGGAAGGTCAACTTTATCAATTTCTTGATCAATAAGGTGAACTAAACAAAAATTGATTAAGTAAGTCAGCCTTTTCCTCTTTTTTTTTTCTAGTTTTCCTTCCTTTCATCTTATTAATGTATCTTGTAAAGTGTTGTCAACTTCAGTAAGTAAGTAGTGAGTGATATGAGAGGTAAAGTAACATCGAATTATAATAAATCAAAATTGAATATTATGAAAGAATTGCACAATTAATGTAGATATGGAAGAACGTTAAAGGGTATTCGACGAATAGTTATTCCGTCTTTATTCCAGGTTTGTAAAATTGGGCCTTAGTGTGACATGACTCGTATTTTTTAACAAAAGGAAACCAGAAATAAAAAATGTCTGTGATACATAATAGTATGTTGTAAGTAGTTCTATATTATATGATTAATATGACTGTATTAATCATTTTTCTGTAAAAAGGTTAATTCAGATCATGGGGGTTAAGTTAATGGCAACGCCCTGACGTTAATTTAAGCAGTCTCACCTAAATGTAGAAAATTTTCCTCAATTAGTTAACGTCATTAAGAACAACATGCAAGCTGCTAACTAATTATAATAATTATAGTTCAAAGCAAGAGAGAGAGGGAAAGAGAGGACCCCATCGTACAAAAGCCGCTACTAATCAACGGGGCTGTAATGTCTATGCCCCCTACCCCAATCCACTTCCGACAAACAAAAACCTTTTTCCAATACAACGCGAGTCAGTGAATAAATGAAAATGAAGGACTATTGGTTTTTAGCTTTTGTCTGTTGTTCAAATGAGTGTGTGTTCGAAAATCAGTTAGGAGAACAAAACGATTCAGCCCGACAACGAATACGCTTTAGCAACCCCGATGCACGCTTTACCCCTACCTACGTACCTCCAGCAGAACGGACTACCCTTGCCCACTCTATAATACACCACACGTCTATGTATTTTTATTCTTTGTGATTAGTCCGCAGCATTTTACTCTTTTCGCGCATGACTTTTTGTAACTGGACGCTTCAATCTGTAATTTAAAAACACGCAAATGTAAGTATTGATTTTTAATAAAATTCATTTTTTCGGTTGGCAACTCGTTCCACCAATCGCAATCAGAATCAGTAATGGGCAAATGCTGCATAATTAACTAATTATAAAATACATTTATGACATTTTTGTAGCGGCCATTATTATCACGTTGCCAATATTTATAAATCTTCGTTCCGGCGTTATTAAT
Source organism: Prosopocoilus inquinatus (assembly GCA_036172665.1). Lineage (NCBI taxonomy): Eukaryota > Metazoa > Arthropoda > Insecta > Coleoptera > Lucanidae > Prosopocoilus > Prosopocoilus inquinatus. The sequence goes on from CM069870.1 coordinate 54,813,489, forward strand.
GCGCCAACGGCAATTTTTATTTCGGTTCGCATTACAAAATGCAAATGAATTTATGCGTTTCATTGTGCTCCTTTTTTCCAGAAAATAACTATACTCATACGCGGACCTCAAAAAACAACAATCGTTTGATTACCGTTGTTATTTAACATATGAACATGGGGGCAGGCAAAAGTTGCTGATTAAAAGTAACATCGCAGATAGTCTTAAAACAGGTTTTGAATTCGTGAAACGATGATTGATGGCGGAAAGGATTTAATACAATTTATAACAGGTAGAAATGAGGTTAACACGATCGCTCTTATGCAAGAAAGATGCGTTTCACGAAATACTCCTACAATCAGTACATTCATCAGTACACTCTACTTATATTGCCGACACAAAATTAACAACAAAAAAATTGACCGTCCTGCAACTACAACTTAATATTCGTTCACGATATTTTGACTTTCCGAGTAGGTCATGTTATGGTGGCATTTCTTGCTGGTATCAATAAAAAAATGTGGACGTCAGAAATTTGGGTTAGAGTTTAATGATTATTGTTTCTGAAGATCAGAGCTCATACTAATAAATGTTATGAATGATTTAATTTTCTTTAACCTTAGCATTTCCGACCATGATAAGTATTCTTCCAAATTATTAACACAGTTATTATTACAAAATAGGAACCTTTAGACTACTCTGTTTTTTGTACAAGGTTCAATCCATAAAAATATATAAACTGACGAAATTCTTGGTTGTTAGGAAATACGCAGTATGTCTTCGGATTGAGTTTACAAGAGGGAAAACAAGTTCAGTTTTATTTTTTCGAAAAAAATGCCAAAGAAGTTTTGCTTGTTTTATACCAAACCATAATAAAACCATAATAAAATCAACATTTTATGCTACCCATTCGATTGACTCATCATCCCTTCCAGCACATAATTCAAGTTGATGTCGTAGTTCCTTGTAACTGTATTTCCACATTACTAAGTAAGTGTTCCTTGTAAATACTTGGGATTTAGACGAAAAAAACTTTGATTTGTAAGCTGAACAGAAGTAATTTTGTTAATTAAGCCAAAACTCGCGCGTTAAATTTTGTGTAGTTCCGAAAATAAAAAAGACGGATTTTGATAAACGTGACAGGATAGCTATCGTGTTGAAAAGTAGTTAAAACCTCAACTTCTTACAAGGAGCTACGACGCAAACTTGAATAATGTGCTGGAAGAAGTGATAGGTGAATCGAATAGTTTAAAATGTTGTTCTGTTTTTGATTTTAAGAACACTCTGTATTGATATTGAAGTTTTTATTACAGATATGTTACTTATAAATCAAGCAAAACTTCTTTTTATTTGGCATTTCTTTGTAAAATTAAAAATAAACTCATTTTTTCTCTTGTAAACTCAATTTTGGGACATACTGTATACACTTTCTATTTTTTGAAAATCACCCGTAATATAATTTTTAATGCAATTTGCTGTGTGTTACTAAACAATTTAATTATTATATAAATTATTCAAGAAATTGAATCAAGTTTTATTAAAAAAATGAAACAGTCTAAAGGGAGTTATTAGAAATCTTTCAGAATACCAGAAAGTATTCGAAATTTCCTTAGACTTGAATTAAAAAAATTTCTTAGCTTTCAGGCATGATGTAAAATCGTGCATAACATGATTTTTTGCGCACTCTTTTTCGGAATTAAACTTTTTTCAGTTAGTTTGTGTGTTACATGCCAGATTAAAATAAAGTAGCAAAATTACTCAGCTAAATTGTGCTAAGTATATTTAAAAAAAACGATCACATATTTAGTTTTAAAATTACATTAAAAAACATTTTGCGGTTGTATTGCATAAAATTAGGTAATATACATATAACTAAAAACGCGGAAGTGAATGCTGAAGTATTGAAATATATTTGCAAATCATTGTCAGAATATAATAAAATTCTTTAATTATTTTCATATTCAGAAATTAAGAAAAAGTGCCTCCTATAAAAGGTATTGGAAGGAGCTGCGAACGTAAACATAGCAACCAATCATCATGAATGCATCGAAAGCGAATCAAATCAGGGGTTCGTCTTGGATTCCGGAATTAATATCTAATAGTAATAATAATAATAACCATGCAAGCTTTCTTCAACTGCATTATAAAAGTTTTTTTTTTTAATTAGTAACAGTTCTCTACAAAATATTTCTTAAATAAATATTTATAATTCCTATTTAGCATTTACTGGACTATACTGATGTGAAAAATGAGACACCTTGAAAAAAGTAGCAGTAAATGCTATGATGAAGAGAAGCACAACCTTGTGGAAGAATTGGAAATAAATGTTGTCTCTGGAAACTTGAAGTCCTTATCAGTAGATTCTTAATTTTCGACTAAGTGACAAGTACGTCATACTATTGTCGCCAAAGAAGCACCTGGGGGCTTGAATGGCATAACATTGTGTTCAATGATGAGAACCATAACCTCTAATGACTGCTTGCTGATTAAATGAGAAATTTGAGATATTTTATTGATTATTTTTGGAGTGCACTAAACAGATACTATGTTAGTCCCAAAAACGTATATTCTCTGGAGTTCTCACCTGTATTTCTGAGTATGATGAAAATAAGGCAAATTATATCACGTCGTTTACGTAAATCTCCTAAGTATAGCACTTTGCAATCAGTGTAAGAACAACTTCTGTGCGTGTATTGCAGTTCTTGCCTTCCTGAATCCTCCTCAACAATTCAGTGATCAGTGCAGAGTAGAAATAAACATTATTAAGCTTATTCTGTGGTCTTTCCTGCAACTTCAGGAAGATGGTTGTTTGTTAAGAAGATAGTGCCCGACAGTGATTGTTACTGATTGTTTGACAACCTGTGCAGGCATGTGTACTATCCTATTTATTTATTTCATTTCTGCGTTTCATCTGTAGTTTTAGTAAATTTATTTATTTTTAATTATACAAATGTATTGATGAAATGTATCTGTTGAGAATGTAATCACCTACCAGGAAGCTGGATAAATTACTTCTATTGATGATTTTTGTTTTTTATCTTTTCCGTCGTTAAGCTGAACGCAGTTGTATGGTACCTAAATCGTAACTACGGTTTTTATATATAGTTCCACTACACATCAATGAGTTTCTTAAATGTATTTCTTTTTATCTTTAAAACATTTGAAACTTAAAGCAAAGCACCGAAAGATTTAGTACAATTTTATTATTTTTGAGTTTGTGGTAAATCTTCGTGATCGTAAATTTTTTACAAATTTCAAAAGCAAGACAATGAATCTAAGTACTTATATTTATTGACACTACTTCATACTATTTCGACTGACTTTTTTCGAGGTTTATTTGTTACTTGGATGATTGGATGATTAAATTTATTTCTTTTAACATGCTTGTTCTTCGAGGTATGCTGAAATTTTCAAGCCTGTTAAAAAATCTTTTCTATTCATCAATTATGTAACTTGGAAACACAGTGAATACCGTATACGATTATTGAGGAAAAATATTAAACGATGTCTTTAATGAAATGTGTAGATATACTGGGTGTCTCATAACGTACGGAGGAGATTGAAAGAGCAGCTGTAGGAAATCAAAATAAAGTTTTTTTCTTAATTCGCTTTCGACCAAAACCCAATAATAAGAAAGTTAACTGTCTTAATTTCTTCTTTAATTTAGACCTGTAGCTTCTTAATTAATCAACTTCTTTCACAAACTGCAACTTTATTGTCAAATAGACTCTAAATTTATCCTAAAATTAAATTTATTTCCAAGTTTTGTTTTAATGAGTAGGTGATGCACAGCAATACGAAAATCCATTTTTGGACATACGAAAATTTGAAATAGTCGTAACTTTTGTGTTACTACATTTTTTTAAATAGTTGTTTCTTGTAAAGAAATGTTCAATTAACACTTAAATAGCCCAAATTGAATTTAAAACATACAATATTACTCCAGGTAGTAACTTTTGTTTCTTAAGTAATTTCATTTTAAACTCTTGTAACTTTTTAGTTATTGATTTCTTATTATCAGTTTATTGGGAAAAAGCTTTAATTTGATCTTCTCTAGCTGTCCTTTCAATCTTCTCCGTACGTTATGCGACACCCAGTGTATATTATTTAATATTATTAAAAAGTTAGAAAATTGTAAGTAAAATTAAAAAAAAATGATCTACATTTCACTACCGTTTGATAGCTTCGAAGCTATCAAAAATAAAAGAATTGTTTATTACTAATTCTAGCCGTGTCCGTTTAAAATTAAATTAAAAACTTAGAAGCAATGAACTTCGACCTGTTTTGATAAATAAAAAAGAGGCAGATGGGTAGTAGATAAAATACCTGGAAGACATTAGAATGAAAACCAAGTTTTAAGTAGTAAATGTTTTCTTTCTGCCACAAATATCAACGTAACTTTTTTGTAAGATTGAATTTCGTCATATTTAAAAGTAAAAATAACTTGTTTATATACAATGCCAAAAAATCGGCATCAAATGGGAAAATCCTTGCTTTTGATTTTTTGAAAAAAGCTTTTTAGGACAATAATTTCTGCTTGTCTAAAAACCTATTTATTTATCAGATGTAATGGGTGATTTTTACTTAGAAAACATAGTTTTTCGAAATGGTCGAAATCGCAAAGTTGTTATTACTTGGAAACTAATCAAGATTTCTTTAACCTGGGTTAGTTTCAGCTTCTTGCCAGAAAATAACTTGGTTTTCTTTAAATTCCGTTAAAATTGAATTTTTCTAAACTTAACTTCAGAATTTAATATTTTTAGAGTGAAAACTTTAGATTTATAATTTAAAAAAATAAGAAGAAAGATTATTTACCGAAAAGTAATATTTTTGCATATTTTTTACGCTTTTGATGCAAGGTGCCTTTCAGGAGAAACAGGAATAATTAAAACGTGTTTAAATAACTTCTAAAAACCCTAACGCACTCCTGTTAATGAATTATTTTCACAAGAAGCCTGTAAATTATTTAGATCTTTTTAACTATGTTATTTGAAAGACCATTTAATAACCTTGAACATCAAGCCAAATTTATTAAAATTTCTTTCGTCTTCTGAAGCGGAAAATTGTGAAATTAAACTAAGGAACAAATTAACACCCGTTTAAAACGACCGTTGCGACTTCGACTTCCGGTGTAGTATCCATTTTAGTGTCACAGTAGTACACTTATTCGATTATAAGAACGAATAATGTTGCAGAAACATTTACAGACTTTTAAATGTTTAGATAATAATGCGTATGATAACAAATATGCGTATTTTTTCAATAGTTTCTGTGCTCGAGAAGAAATAAACATTCTTTATAAAAATGATCTCATTAAAGTTTCTTTCTTTTTAAATTTCTGATATGTAGTTGTTGTGTATTCACTCGTGATTTAAGTGAATAATTATTTCTTGTTGAATTAAACACACATTTAATAAAACTCACTTTAATAAGAATCGATATGACACTGTATGATGAGTTTGAAAATGAATGTATGTGGCTCTTTGACGAGCTTGAAATGAAATGTGTTGTGGCTCTTGGACGAGCTTGAGATGAAATGTGTTGTAATAGATAAAATATGTTGGTTTTAAACACCCTTAAATGTGAGTAATCTTCACAGAAATCGTCTGACTCAAGTTTACCAAGCGTAAGTGAAGAGTGCCCACGTTCGATGAATTCAAAAAAAGTCGGGGTGACAAAACATTTTGTTGAAAAAAGCTGTTGAAAAAAGCTGTATGAGTCACATTAATACTAGCTTAAATAATACTTAACAGTAGTTGCAAAAAAAAACAATCACAATCAAAAATGTGAAGTGGGCCGATTTCTTTGCACGTAAGTGTATAACGATGGCTTTTTTAATTAATTTCACTTTAATTTCCTATAGCTTCTTAGTTATTGATTTATTTTATTAAAAGTTTATTAAGACAGGAAGCTTTAGATTGATCTCCCCTAGCTACCCTTTTAATTTCCTCCGCTTGTTTTGCTGAGACACCCAGTATATTTCTACTTAACCCATGCTATAATATGTGAACAGACATTTGTGAATTTCAGTTAAATTTGAAAGGAAATTCTAGGGAAATAAATATATTTTAACTTTCAAGCATCTTTAATTTCACCTACTGAAACACTAAAACCAGAAATAACGTGTTAAAAACATCACTGTAAATATACCTGATGAGAATGAATTTTTGAAATCATTCAAAAGTGGTTATCAAATATTAACTAAGGATGGGCTAACTAGACATACATGAACAAAGGGGTAAGTAAACAAACTCTAAAGATTCTTTCTTGTAAAAACAGGGTTGCTTAAGATTGCCCACTCCATTTTCTAAAGTTAGGGTATAATTGAGAACGAATTGACTTATTTATTTCTTTGTGTCTTATCTGATATAAATATTAAGTATTCTAGGGAATGAAGTAAAGACTAAAATGGTAGATATGTATGTTAAAATCTGAATCAGCAAAAGGACATGAAATTTTCTGAAACCAGAAATTTTGATTTTTATATATTTTCGTTAGCATTCTTTCACCTTAGGAACATATTTTCTGTTTTTCTTGTCGTTTAGGCAACAAAAATGAGACGAATTAGTAGCTTATTTTTAATATAAAGTTAAGTAATTGTTTGTAATTCATTTACTGAAACAATCCGTTTTAACTGAAATAATTCTGGTGTTTATACCACAATCTAAGAGGGTTATTTTGGAGGGGTTAAACGTTAAAACAATAGTGTTGTAATGAGATTGTTGAAAACGGCTTTATTATCATATAAATGACAAATCCACGTAGGCATTGAAATGCTCATTGTGTATAAATAAATTAGCGTGCTCGGTACGAAAAGGATACATAATTGAACTCATATTTCATTCATATAAATCACTAATCTGACCCTTTGAGTGCTTTGTGAAGTTGGTTACAATAACGTAAGCAAGTAGCGGGTAGGGTTTGAGGTGCAAGGCACCGTGAAATTACACTAGTGCGGGCTCGGGAAGTTCCCTTGGGCAGCCTGGTCCAACATCCATCTCCCGGGTCACTGTCGGGCCCACTGGACAGGCCAAATAAACACACTCCTACCACCGTTCCGACCGGCATCCCAACACTGCAGGATGAGGACCGCTGTTTAATGCCGGCTAGAGCGAACTTAATGAGATATTTATACAGTAATCCATGAATACCACACGTACGACTAGTAAGTGGATATATCTGCTCAGAGTAATGCTGTTTAACACAACTAAACAACATTACGCATTAACTTATTCCATAAATAAATTTATCTGTGATTGTTTGCGCCTGCTTGATTTTCAACATTTGGGATTCACTAGAAATTGTCTCGCCAACCCTGAAGTAGGATTTTGAAATATATATGTGTAGGTAGTATATTATTGTTCAATTCACTAACCTACCTGATAATCCCAACACAAGATATCTTATCAGTCATTTACAAATCTATATTATTATGACTCATCAATATATCATCAATAAATGCAGATTTTGAAGGAACGAGAGTATCTCTGCATAAATCGTTTGTTAAATGACTACCAAATTGATTACAGAGTCTCCTGTTAGGATTGCTGAAATAACTAATCAATCACAAGAAGGAAAATGAATGCCAATTGATTAAAGAAAAAAAATAAGTAAAGCTTTGAATTCTGTCTTTTAATCTTATATTACAGTTTCTGTTATATTAAGAAGATTTGTTTATGGTCCTTCAAATCAAGAACTGATTAGATATAAAAAAGTTTAAAAAATGATTAAGGTTCACAATCAATCGAGTAGGGATGGTTAAGGTCACTAAATCACAGTTACGTAACAGTTACAGTTACGTAACGCAGGTAACACCAATACATTCCCTTTCCAAGATTCTTGTGTAACAAAGATAACAAATGTCGCAATAGCAACAGGGAAATCAACACTTTTAGGGAATTCTGTTTACTACGATGGTAGTAGTTTACGGCCGACTGTCTAGTCAAAATTATATTAGGTTATAATATTCTCCGCAGCCATAGTAAAATGCCATTTGTGAAACGTCACTTTGATTAACAAACTTTCGACTGTGTTTTTTATCCCTAGACGAGATTATTGTGCGACAAGGATTGATAGAAAAAAATCACTAATGTCGCTACCTGAACACGAACTGTGTCGATTTAGAACCTTAGGGATTGTGGTCAACGAGAGATTACTTTTCCATTTTCTCATGGGATAAGCTTAAATTACTTCTGAGTAAGATAGTATTGTCGATTTACTTTTTAATAACAATTGATCAAATATGACTATCATAATTTTTCATTGTATAAATATTATAGCACTCACTCAAGTGCAACATAAACGAGGTATCAATTTCTTTTTTTTTTTTTGTAAATTCAATGTTGTTCTTGTAATTGAAATAAACGTTCGGGATTTATAATAAAAATAGATTGAAATATAATTAATAGCGTTTTCGATTGATTTCTCTAGAACACTCTCAGAGTACCGTCATACCTTATCATTAAATGAAGATAAACAAGATGGAGATCAAGCATAATAATATTGTTCCGAAATATTTATTTTATTAACGATTTCAACAAGTAATCCTAAATATAAGATTTTTTTTTGTAAAATTTACACTTTCAGTCACACAACGTCGCACGTGGTAGTGAGTACAAAGACCGATTCATAATATACAATCATTAAAATTTATTCCCAACAAAACACCAAGAAGGAAACGACATACGAGTACAAATCCTATTAATAGTTTTAAAAGAATTCTTAACTATCCTTTTCAGATACTAATCACCACTTCTGTGGAGTGCTTCGGTTTCCTTTTTCGGTAATCGAAACGTTATCGGCGCTAGATTGAAGGAGCTTTCAGTCTAGTGCTGATGAGATGCCAACAAGGACGAAATTGGTTTCTTCCTTGAAAAATTGTTTTCAAAATATGGCGAGGGACACTGATTTATGCTATCCTTTTCAGTCAAACAAATTCCTTATAGGTAATTATGAATGTCAAAGCTTGAAACCTAATACAAAGTTAGAGACATTCTAGTAATTACGGCATCGCTTTAACGTTCATATATTAAAGCCAGAAAGTTTTAAGCAAAGACAAATCATGCAAATTAACAGCGGATTAACATACCCTATGCATATAAGCTCACACATCAAAACTTGCGTAGCATGCGTAGCGACGGAGTAATACATTACTCGGGATGAGGAAGTGGATGTGTACCGTTTGTTGACGGAACTTTGCAATAATTCCGGAATAGGACTATTGCGTACAGGCACTACAGGCAGGAACTTACCTTAATGCTTGTCACGGCTGCCAAAATAAACGACAGTTTCAAATTCGTTCCCGAAAAAATTGGCAACCGTATATTTTCCTGGCACTGACAGCAGATTAGCGCTTCGTACGTGTACATCTGCATTCACATTTTTGCTTATAGTTTTTAATAAAAGCCCGTAATTTATGCACGCAGTTGCGCTGTCATCTGCATAATAGAAAACTCAATCAGATGCGCATTAAAAACAGGAAATAGTACAGGCATTTATGTCGTCAATATGGACTATAAATTACGGGAAAATTTGAGGAAATTATCAACGCCGCGTGTGAACGGGTATTTATTGGCGCTCTCATATCTGCGCAAAAAATGCGCAAAATACCTTTCTTGTAATCCAAAATCAATGTGTACTGGTTTTCGTTATGGCGATGGCGGTGGAAAAGGGGGAAAAATTAAACACATTTTTACGTCTGGTCATATATTCTTTATTTACACAGAAGAAAAATACTATTGCTGTTCCGGATATTCGTATCCGGATATCCGCGGATATTCGCGGAGAAAATCTGTTTGAGGCTGTTCTGTTCACCTTATTTGGTGAAATTGGAAAGTATAAGATCCCACATCAGTATCCGCGGATCTAGATACAAAGAACTCGCATCCACGAATGTAGATACGAATATCCGTATCCGTATTCGCAGATTTTCAACGATCTGGCACATCACTAAAAAATATTGACAGAAAGAAAAAAAGTATTCTTTTGCTCCGAGAAGAAAAATAGCGACAGAGAAAGAGAAAAGTATCCTTTTGGTATGGAGTTTTTTTACTCTAAAATGACACAAAATTACTTATTCGTTTAATTTTTTTTTAAGGAAGGACAACCATAACAAAGCAAAAAGATTATTTATTTTATTTCGTTTCTCAAAGGCAAGTATCCATCCATTTTATGTGGTGTCTAGGCTATAACAACATGTCTTTTGGCATGTTTTAAAAGCAGTTGTCTCCAATTTGACAGACATTTTAGTGACCGTTGAACGGGCGAATAATTTACTTACAGACGTAGCTGATTCAATAGCTTTTGAGAACTTTCCAGACTTAATTATAGTTTCCAGACTTAATTGTTGCTTATTTCTTGCATGTAGAAAATTGCAATCAAGTAGACTTGACTTCCATGTATGGTATGGAAAATCAAATTCCGTTTTTTTTTTTCAAAATTTAATTGGAAACTGATACCCTACGTGCCGTATACCCGACTTTGCTTTCGGTTATTATCTTCTATATATATATATATATATATATATATAGCTTTCCATCGCTTTTTAATTCGGCATCCGCTCTATCTACTGCTTCTTCTACTTTAATCTCTCGTAACTTATACAGCAACTCCTGCTTTCTAACATATCCGAGATTACAGAAATTGATGTTCTCAATGCCTTATCGAAATTTAAAAAAAAATCCTTGACCGCTAAACATTACCAAATACCTAGTTTCCTGGTAAGAGACTGCAAATTAGCCTTCGTGAAGCCGTTGCATATAATCTTGCGGTACTTTTCCCTCCATCTGGAAACTATCTAAGGTAATTCCCGTGTTTAAAATTGGTGACGCTTCAGACATAACGAATTATCGTCCTGTTTCACTATTGTGCAACTTCTCTAAGGTCTTCGAAATTGCATTATACTCGTATGTACCTCTATCCTTACGTAAGGCAAAATATGTGCCCTGAACATCAAGGCTTTAGAGACAAGCGCTTAACTGTAAGTAATCGTGCTTGCTTCTTCCAGTATCTATGTGAGTTAATTGATAACGGCTTTCAAGTTGATCTTGTGTATACAAACTTTGCTAAAGCTTTCGACAGGATAAATCACGGGTTTCTGATTTCAAAACTTTCCTTTGGTCTTTGCAACACATTAATGATTCTTTTGCAATAATATCTTGCTAACAGACGTCAAAACGTGTACTACAATAGTTTCTCTTCTTATACTTAAATCGCCGCATCTGGTGTTCCTCAAAGTGCCAACTTAGGTCTTTGTCCTCCTCTTTGTTTTATTCGTAGATGATCTTTCTATATCGCTTATCAACCGAAGTAAAATCTTGATGCATCTTCAAAATGATTTGAATTCCTTATTTGATTGGTTTACATTAAATTCATTTACCTTGAATGTTAAGAAATGTGAAACCGTTTCTTTCTCACGAAGGGTGAGCAAACATCTATTTTCCTATCTGCTAAATAATCGGAATCTTGAAAAAGTAACTGTAATCAAAGGTCTTGGTATTCATTTTGATAACCGCCTCCTATTTATCCATCACGTCAATGATGTTAAAACAATCTAACTATTTTAGGTTTCATCATCAGAAATATTCGAGATTTTACTAATTATGTCTTAAATATACTATTCAATGCTTTTATTCTTTCACGGTTACAGTGTGCCTCGCTAATTTGGTATCCCATTTACAAGTGTCATATCGAAAAACTAGAACAAGTTCAGCGTGGTTTTTTCAAATTCGGATGGTTTTAGGAATATGGTGTGTACCCTCACAGAGGTTTTCCACATCAAACTTTACTTTTTGAATTTAATTCCTTAACATTAGCTGATAGGAGATGCATATCTTGTTTGTCATTTTTACACAAGTTGGTTAACAATGAACTTGATGCAGGTTACCTTTTGGGTAGACTATCCTTCCATGTCTTGTAGATCATGAAACTCAATGTATTCATCTTCACCTAGAACTAATGTTCGTTCTCCTATAGATATTATTTTCAGTTTGTATAATCAGCTTTGTAATAATGTTGACATTTTTCACCTTAATTGTAATACTTTTAAATGCAACCTATTAAACTTCATACTTGTGCGCACAATACTCTCTAACTTCTGAGCATTCACTAATTCAATCCTTTAGGTTTATATTTTTTATTTGATTACTTGGTTTAGATTATATTTAGATCTAGATTAGTTTTTGGCTTGTTTTTCTACTTTTACTAATTTGCTTTGTAATTGGTTTTTCTAAACTGTTGGGCAAGAAAACATATTATTATTATTATAATTATTCTTAAAAAATTTGATGTGTTTTATGTTTTTTTTTGATGTATTGGGGTTGCTGTCGCTTAGGGGTTGAGGGGTGGAGGATTGAAAATTACATCTCCAAATGACGATTTAAAAATAAAAATTGACTTATCCGAACGTTTTTCTGCGGCATTTCTCTCAACCATTTTATGGAATTTATCCTTTACTGTCGGAAAACACTTTCATTTCAAATATTTTTGCTGAATATCTCAGTTATTTATAAATTGATTTTGAAAATGTTTTTTTTTTTCTATTTTATTTCTATCTTTTAAATGAGGTATTACAAGGAGTACCTTGCTATTTGAATTTTGAAAGTTAGGGTTGCTGTCGCTTAGGGGTTGAGGGGTGGAGGGTTGAAAATTACATCTTCAAATGATAATTTAAGAATAAAAATTGACCTGTCTCCGAGCGTTTTTCTGTAATATTTTTTTCAACCATTTTATAGAATTTATCCGTTACTTTTGGGAAACACTGTATATTTGTGGTGGTTTAAAGTATTCTACGAGATTCAAATTTAGACATTATAACAGAAATTTTATTTTATTAAACGATATACTAATGTATGTCTTAGGAAAATTCTTGTCAAATTAGCTAACCACATGTTATAAAAATTAAACAGATTCGAATAATTACTGATTATTGATTACTTTACTCGATTACTAAATAGATTACAAATAAACGTAACTGGTTTTCATTGACTTGCAATTTATGATAAAAACAGAAATACGTTAGAAAATATGAAAGTTATTTGAGAAGAATTATACGTCTATTCCGTTTCCAGAAACTTGTGAAATGTCTATGTATCGTAACAGTCTAGACTTTTCTCTCTCTTGTCTGAATACGGAATAAGAGCCGTTTTCATAATCAGACTTTAAATTTAAAGTTACTTTAACCTAAAAAAATACATTTGTTTCCCTATTCTTAGAGTTACTTTAAATTAAAGCTTCCTTAAAGTCTGATTATGAAAACGGCCATAAGTGTTATATGAACTTTTGTTAATTTGAATACGTGTATAAATTGATAGTATTACCTTATGTTGTTTATGGCCAGTTGCACCAAACACTTAAGCGGAGCTTAAATTTAAGTATTGCTTATAATGTGACATTTAAGGTTACATAACATTAATATTTCTCACATTATAAGCGGCACTTAACGTTAAGATGACATTTAACATTTAATTGCATTTATATCTTTAAATTCTGGATGAGGATATTCTGGATATTACCCGAATCTTTGTAGAAATTCACACAGAATGTATTTTTTTTGTTCTCATCATCTTTATTATTTAACTAAGTAAAACAAATTACTGGCAGCAAGTAGAGATGCTTATGTAGGTCGATTCAAACTTAGATCTACATTCGCAATGGATTGGAAGAAAGAAAGCTTCCGCATCACCAATATTTTCCGTTCCATTTAGATCAAGTCGAATGTTTACAAATTTTTCTTGACTAATAACCAGGCTTAGGATTTTTCGGGCTTTACCTTGGTTGCGCATACAACGCGAAGTGTGTATAAGGTTATTTTTGAAACTAATTACAAATCTGTTCTTCTTTTCTTTCAATAGCATCTAAAGTTTTTTTTTTCTTATGAGAGTACTCCGAAAAACAACACAAATTATAATTTATTTACATAAAAGTTTTTAAGATTAAACTGACACTAACGTTGCCAAAGTTACGGGTTTTCCCCAAATTAAGAAACAAAGATTTTAATTACTAACTTGGCTAAAATGACGTTTTATTTATTCAAGATGCTTAAATTTGTACAGAGAATATGCAATGTTGTTAACAAGTATTTTTTGTTGTTTTAAAAATATGTAAAATTTTGAACCACGTTTCTTATATTACAAAATGAAATATGAAATTAGCTTATAAAAATTAAATTAGAAAAAAACATATTTTATTTCTGTTGATTAAAAAAGTTTTAAAATTTTGACCAGTGTAATTAGGCATACAGTATTACCCAGAGAAGTTAAAAGTTAAGTGTATAAATAATTTCTTCTTCAACAACAAATACATTTTCATATTTTCATAAATAAATCACAACTGGCATTAAAAATTTATAAACGAAAATTTACATAGCAGATCTCGTTCGGTCATGAAACTATATCGAGATGAACCGAATCAATTCACTAATCGGATTAGAATGGATTACAATATTTCACCGGCATCTGATACTGATTCTAGGAAATTATAAACAGTAAAATTTACTTTATTAATAAATTCTATCAGCAAATATTTAAATAGTGTCCCTACTTATGAATTATAACTGTTAAGTTGCAGTACCATGTAACATTAGGGTCAAAATAAACTGTAACCAGCAAATATATCAGTTAAGGGCGCTATTTCAGTCATGGACAAAATTTAAACTTTAGTTTATTCCGATGGGTACAATTATTTACAATTGTTTCTTGGGAATAAGATATTTTTTCCTTGGGAATAAGCCAAAGCTTAAAATTAATCTACAGCTGAAATACCGAACCTTAAAGTGGATTTCTGTTAATCACTTTGTTCTGTCAAAATTTATATGTCTTGAAAAACTGACATTTGTCCAAAGAACAAAAAGCAAATATTGCTGCCAGATTTAATGGTGTCACCGCGCCAGTAATAGCTGATGAATTAAGAATAAGTAAAAATAAATTTATTTTATTAATTTATTTGTCGAAGTAGACCACATACCAAGGAACTTCATATTAATTTTTGCTTAAATTTTGATTAGATAACATTTTGCTTAATTTCCATCTAGAATTGCAGCAGTTTATCCTAGTTTTTTTCTGACAGCGATTGTAGTTCCAAAGTTTATTATTCCTGAAGGTCTTTTACTAATACCTTGCACTACAATTAAAGCTAAGTCACATTTTTATGTTTCCAAGCTATAGGGAATTGAATATTTTAATATGCTCCCACATTTACATATTTTTGTTTATTGCTTCAGGCATGCTGGATGTCTTTTTTTTTGTACGCTGGATCACTGATGTATAACAAAAGGCCAAAATTGAAATTTAGAAGACTTGCTTAGGACCTAAAAAATAATAGAACATTGTTTTACACTTGGCAACTTTTTGCACTGAATTTCGATAACGTCGGTAATTTACTATACAATATGACCCCAGATTGAGTTTACAAGAGACAAAAAAGTTTTAATTTCAATTTTACCGAAAAGAAACATTAAAAGATTTCTTTGTGCTTGATTTATAACGAACATATCTGTATCAAAATCAAAACTTCAACATTAATGAAGGGTGTTCTTGAGATCGGAAAAACCAAGTCAACATTTTTAACTTTCTATTAACCCACTACATAATTTAAGTTTACATCAGTTTGAATCCTCCCTCTAAATGTTACGGATTTATTAAATCGCTCAATCGATGTTTAGGGCCAGTTATATGTATAAAGGAAGTTTAAACTGACGTTCAACTCAACGTCAAGTTAAATTTTATTTATGAATTCATCAGTTGCCATAAGTCCTTAAGATCCAATGCGAGTTTGTTTGCATCGAACCTAGTTCAGTTGAACTTGAGTTTAAACCGCCTTTGTACAACTAGCCCTTAATATTTTCACTTTATTGAGTAAGTATTCCTTGAAAACAACTTGTTCTAGTTCTAGGCGCCACCAGAAATAAAAATCAGAAATTGTTAAGTGAAGGTCATAAAACCTAACCACTTATGTCAATATCGGAGACATGGACTGAGTTTACAAGAACACTAAAAAAAATTATTTACAAATAAAGAGTCAAAGGAAAAAAAATTGTACGATTGCTAAAAATGGTCCAGTTTTATGACCATCAAGGATCTCTGATTTAACAATTTCAGATAAAAATGTTGCTGATTTCTTTTTTTTATTATTTTAAGAACATTCTGTTTTAATTACGTATATGTTCGTTATAAATAAAAATATTTTCGCTTTGACTTTTTTTGTAAAATTAAATTAAATTAAAAATAGGTTTTTTGTCTCTCTTATAAACTCAATCTGAAGACATGCTGCAGACAGAAACATTTCAACAAGCAATGTTTTATTGAAATTGAAATTGAATTGGCTTCCGGTTGGAACCATGTCACACTGATTTCCTCCACTGCCGACGTTTTACATTGGATAATAACTTCCTCAGGTTTGCTACAGCAGCGGCAGCAACGCCATCATCAGCAGTAGCCTAAAGTTCTTCTGCATTGAAAACAAATCTTCGGCAATAGAAGAAATTAGTGTGACGCGTTCCGACCGGAAGCCAATACAGTTATGGACGTTGGCCGTGGAAGTTAAAATACGATATAATTATTTGAATTTAACCAAATGAAGGCACGGTAACGGACAATAAAACTGGAGAAAGAATTTGCCGTAGCAAAATCATAAATCAGGCTAACAGAATTTGATGTCGAAACATCTAATCATGTGACGCTCATGTCAAAAAGTAGCCATGTTGTCGGATTAGAGGCATATCTTACGACTTAGCAACTTCTTACACTGACTTGAGATTCGACTGAAACACTTACTTGCGCGGTTTAGTGAATTTATCTACGTCTTGGTTTTTATCTCAGTTTACCAGACGATAGTACGTGAAAATTAATGCAGTACATGACACTGGTTATCTCAAAACTGCCAAATATATTACATAACCACTTTTTCAATTACAAAACCTGATCTCTTTGAAATGAAATTCCTTCTTAAACGAATAGTTTTCAGTATCGAATACAAATGGAAAGATATTTGCTAATTCAATATATATTCAAATTTATCATGCTTATAAGTTTTGGGTTTACCAGTAACTTTCTCTTAATTTTGTTAAAATTTAATTTTTTTCAGCGCTTCAGGCTGCTGTAGGCTGAATGGTAGTCGAATCAAATCCACATTCCAGTGTTGATTTAACACATCTTTCTTATTTCTTCATATTCATTTTATGAAGGAAGGAACATAGGAAGTTTTAACGTTAAGAATCAATTTCTCGAAGTTCAGGGAAGAAAATTGTTACTTTCTACAATGTATATAATTAAGTCTTTTTAGTAACTTTTTTGTAGCGCCATAATTAAACGCGCGTTTATTTGAACTCAACTAATTATTTGCATTTTTATATTGTTTTCTTTAATTTTCAAGTAGTATATTCCACCTGAAATCAAAATGAGATTTTAAAAACGTTATAAAATTATCAATCCACACTCTTATTCAAGTTTGTTGCTTAAATGGCTTAAACGCAAGCATTTTCATTGCGACAGTTTCATCTGCAGCGCAAATTATTTAGGCGCATTTAATTAAGTGCCTCAAAGTTTCCGAAATGGCGGTATTTAATTACACACAACAAACAGTATCGGTATGGGTACGAGTTTTAGTTTTAGCCAGTGCGGGCACGGGGTAAGTTGCGGCAACTTATAATGCGAACTCTCAACTAATAGAGTCTCCAATCAATACTGGATGTTGTTACATACGTTCCGGTGCTTTTAGATGCATGAGTTACACTTTAGATTAAAGATGAACTGACCTACCACCCTTTGGTTCAGGTAATGACATCAAACAAGTATAATGCGTCCATTTAAACTGTCCATTATCAGGCAATCAACCTTTGTTGGATTTGGTCCTGCTAAAACGGCCAATAAATGCTGTGTAAGGCAGAAATTACTATAACTTCTTTAACTGGATTAAACTGAGAGTGAGGATATTGATGATTGGATGGGAAAGAAATAGCTTGATTAAAATAAATGTAAAGTTTGATAGTGTCAGATTTTATTTCAGTTAGAACAGAAATGACATATTAAAAGGTATTTAATTGGATCGTCAAAATTCTGACTAAAGCCTTGAAAATATCTCATCAATTACGAATGCATCGGTAACACTGGCAATTACTGTTGAAGTGCTTTTAATATTTGCGATTTCGGGGTGTAATTTGGTACAAGTCGTCAGTCAACGGCCGGCATCAAAAATTTCGTGCAATTTGGAAGCGGGGCGCGCACATCAATTTTGTTATTACATTTGCGTAATTTATCGCTTATTTTTCATCGGTCATATTCATAAAATGTAACAATACTTTTGAATTTTAACGCCGGCGAATTCCAACCGCGCCTCGGCTTCGGTTCAATTCCGAAATATTGCTTTTTAATCATTGGTTTTCATTGCCGCAGTTTTTCACTCATAAATTGTCGTTTATTGTTTTAGGGTAATTTTTTAATAACATTTTTGCTTGGGTGGAATTTTTAACAAATGAGAAAAATAAATTAAAAATCTCTCAGCCACCCTTATTTTGGAAAACACAGACGAATAAGACTTTCAATCTTTAGCTGAAAAGATTGAATCCGGGACACTTCCACCGCGCACATTTGCGCCACCGATACATTTGCGCCCTTCCAAGAAAAGGTGCTCAATAACCGCACAGGTAAAGATTTAAAGTTGAACATTTGCGCTTCCAATCTGGAAAATTATTTATTTCTTAGATAGACGAAAATTTACCTGTAAACCTTCTTATTTTGTATGAAAATATATCTGAAAACTTATTTCTTGCGGATCAAAAATAATCAATTGTATCAATTGTGTGGCACTTTGCTGTGATATCACTTACTGGTGTTATTATTAGGCTCCCAAGTTTCGTCCTCACTATTTATCCACGCGCAAGTTTACTTTTGTGGATTATTTATATTTATTACCTACTTTAATCTTTATAATTTTAAACACAAGATTACTTTTCTAGTTTAACTATGATTGCTGTATTCTCTTCTGTTGATTGCACTTCCTTAAATATTTAATGTTTCCTATAAGTATAGGAAAGTAGCAAACAACTCTGCAACTTCCAGTTTTTGAATTTATGAATGAAACAATTCAAATCGAGAAAGAAGATAGTTTCTGTTACTTGTTTATGTAATTTCCGTTTAATCCCACAAATTATACTGAATGTTCGGGAAACTTAAAATCAAATCACTTCAGCCTGAGTGCAACTGGTACTCCATCTGTGCACAAAATGACACTATTATTTTATTTTTTCTTGCGTTTTTTGGTCGAAACATTTTTATCAACCCTTCTTCTTTAATTATGAACCCCTCTGTTGAAAAAACGATCCACATTTTTTCACTTTTCTTAAATTTGCCATAGTTACTCAAATCTCTTTGTTTATTTAAGATTGTTAAAATTCAATGCCTGTTGTCATTTCTTTTATTTGATTCTTTAGAAAAATGATATTGACAAAAATACTACGCTCCTCCACTGCTGGGAAAGCCATATATTAGAAAAAAAATTTATAAAATTTTAAAGATTCCGGACACTTTCTAGACGGTCTATATATTTATTATATTTTATATTTACTTTTATTTATATCTACTTCTATTTTGGGGAAATAAACATTATTATTGTATTATAATAGCTAATAGAGCCAGCCGTTTAGAAATTTTGGTAGGCGTTTTTCCAGGCCATTTTTCTTTTTTAGCCGTGAATATATTAATATTTTAAACTCAATTATTATATTATGAACGGTTCATGCAAATAAAGTTTTTCTACAATTTGTAAAAAAATGGATGTTATTAATTTTAGTGCGCAAAACGCGTTTTTTTCACCGTTCAAATGTCAGAAAATCTTTTTCTCGAATTTGTTTTTAACGGTGAAAAAACGCGTGTTTTGCGCACTAAAATTAATACGTAAACACCTATCCTACGATAGCTTGTTGGCCTGACATTGCCAAATTGAAGCCAGTTGGCTACAAAATAAGTCATCCCATACAAGGCGACTTACGCTTGCTGTCAGAGCAGTCAGAGGTTTGTTTTTACAAAATTTTGTTTTGTTCTTTATTTTCAACATTCTTAATTATAAGATACGTTTCTACGAAACTTAGAAAAGGGCAGGGTTTATTGATCAAATTTCCAACTCAAACAAAACTTACGGTATGCCTTTATTTCCAATTTATTTTTTATTTCTATAAATTTTACAATAAGAAGAAAACTAACCCATGTTAACTTATTAATTAATTATTCAATATACTTAACAAGGGACGTTATGAATAATTTTTGTTAACAATCTCTTTTGCAGATTACGGTATAATATAACAAGCTTTTTTGCAGATTGTAGTTAATTGAAGATTGGAGCATACACTTTGCGTCTATCCTTTCTGTAAGGGATTAAGAGAAGCCTCTTTAAATCGCAACGTAAATAATGACGCTCTTGAGGGTTTAAAAACTGGACAAAAACCGATGTTCTAAACTTTTCCCGCTTTATGAAAAGCGCCATGAAAATCCGCTCATTTACTATGAATGAATTAAATATCACATTATCGCTTTACTAGTCTGGAATACCCTTTTATTTATTTATTGTGTTTATCACGTTTAATTCATTGATTTATCTGTATTGTCATTAATAGCACTCTATATCCAATCCAAAGTCCTTGTTCTTTTTTCGTTGAATATTGGTTGATGAGTTGATTATTTTGCACATAATTAAGATAATTACAGTGTGTGCCATATGGAAGTTTTTTTCTATTTTCTTTTTCCAGAAAAAAAAATGATTTTGTAGAAAAGGTTTGCTTGCTTTATAACTGCCACGTTGGAAAAATAAAAATGATAAATTGTAAGCAATCCAAAAAAGAGTTATATGATTTTAATTAGGTAAATATTTTTACAATTAATAATTTTTTACGTTTTAGAAAAACAGAACTATTCTAAAGTAATCAAACTAGTGATACTTATAGTTCAACATGTGCATTCAACAAGCAAAACTTTTTTTAAAGAACAGCTATTTTTGAAAAATCAAAATAAACAACTTCCATGTATGAAGTAATTAAGTAAATCTGGGTACATACTGTATATGCCTCGTTTTTACCACCGCAGAAAGTTCTCACTTCCGCATATTAAGTCTGTTTTACATTATCATATAAAATGATACCAGAAAAAAGTGTATCAAGTTTTAGGATAGTGCAAAATAGTAAAACCATGAAATTGTACAAACGTAGATGTACTTGTGTTCGTTTCATAATATTTCTTTGCTAACATTTTATAATGCTATTTTCTCGCTGCAAAAGTCTATATAATGTAAACAAAACGGCCTCTAGTCTCGATAAAAACTCATATGTGTCTTAACTTAGTTCAACAGAACATTTCTTTCTGAGTATGTTGATATCAAATACATCATATTTTTTTGAAAGTCCTTTGAAATAAAGGGAGTGTAAAATTTCAATAAGACATGCTCATTTTAAATTATTTTCAAAGAAAATATGATTGTATTTGGTATCAGCGTACTCAGAAAAAAAAATGTTCTGTTGAAGTAAGTTAAGAGACATATGAGGTTCTACCCAAAAAATGAGTTAAGACCTAATAAAAATTTCAAATCAAATGTAAAAATATTAAAAATCTAAATACCAAAAATAAATAAAGGAGTGAGTGATTTTCTCGAAACACTTGATCGCATTAGATTGAAAAAAAATGCGATTCATAGCTTTCTAGATTGAAAAATAAAATATTTTTTTGTTGTCAAGGAAACCAAAATTAACAACTGATACGTATTCGGACTCATAATGATAAATTTCAAATATGCAAAAATGTGTAGGGTGATGACGACTAGCAGTATGTCAAAAAATTCCATTTTTTGTTTAATTTATTGTCTCCTAAATTCAGGTTAGTCGATTAATAAATAATGATTCCAGAAGGGTGAGCACATGGCGCGGGACACCCGGTATATTATTTGTTAAGATGAATGATCCTTTTTTCCTTATTTCAAAAATGTATAATAATATGTGGTTATTCTGAGGGAATTTAAAATGTCAGTATATAAAGGTGCGCATGTGCAACTCGCTTATAGACGAGCACGGATAAGAAGTTATTTTGGCACGAAAATTTAAATATGCATGCAAATTAACTCTTATTACAGCTAGAAATAATTACAATTTATAATTTCTGAAATTATTATCTATAAAAAAATATTCTAGTGCGGCGCCCCTCACGATTGGCGCCACGGGCAGTCGTCCGCCTCGCCCGTCTCTTTATCCGGCCCTGACTACGGCATGAACATGAATTACAGAAAAATCAGAAAGTGGATAGAAAACTTTTTTGTCTTAGTAGAGATTATGGGTTATCTAAATTATTTCTTTAAAAACAGCATTCAGAAAAATCGTCGAAAAATTATTTTCACAAGAAATACTTATATACAAGATTTGTTCGATAGCCCCTTAATTATTAATTATAAAAGAAAAAGCCTTGTATAAAAGTTGTATATAAATAAATATATAATGCAGAAATCATATTGTACATTAAAAGTTTTGTTTGCGAACAGAATTATATTAAATCAATAAACTAAAATCATGCTTTGTGAATCTTTAATTCTTTCAAATTTTAATTACTGTGATTTAATATATCATTCTAATACCGATTCGAGAGAAATTTCTAAGATACAGTTAGTTCAAAATTCGTATTTGCGTTTTATATATGGAATCAAAAAAAAACAGCATACATCTCACATTCAGTTGGGCTAATTGGCTAGACATGCCTAGACGAAGAATATTACATTTAATGTGTTTGTATATACATATAAAACTACTCCATACCTATATAACAAAATTACCTATAGGACGGACGTACACAACTTAAATTTACGTTTCAAACATACTCTTACTATTGCATCACATAAGACGGAACAGTTTAAACGAAGTTTCTCTTACCAAATAGCGGTAACTTTAAATGAAATGCCGTCTGATTTGCTAAATTTGTCTTTAGCTCGCTTTAAGTTAATAATGAGGGACAGGCTTAACCAAAGTGCGTAATTCAAATGACCGACATATTACAGTTTTCATGTTTCTAAATTTATCTAGTTACCTAGATCGCTAATATAATAATTTGCAATAATTGTCAGTTATTAGGGTAAACTAAGATCAGGCTTTCATTTGTTTTTGTCAGTCTGAATTTATCCTTTGGTCACCATTTCATTTAAAAAATCTTTTTATATAATTTATGTATCACAACATAATCATGGTGTATCAATAAAATTTATTATTATTATTATTATTAAATTATTTGCACATATACAGAATGTTTCATAAGTGAGTTATCTGCCAAATTTATACTTTTCTAAATAGAATGTACAATTTTTATTGCAGATTTCGATAGATCTCTTAAAAATAAGCATTTTTTATTTAGCAACTATAGCCCTAAATCAAATTGTTCGCAGTCTACAGCTATTCAATTGAATTAAAGAGCTAAAGTGTAGAGGTATTTTATTTATAATCGGCGATCAAAAAAAGTATCTTTAGTGTGCCTAACTATTTATAAATACCTGTAGAATAATCCTTTGAATAATAGCAACGTTTTTAATGAACATTCGTACAGAAACAATTAAAACTTAAAAGTTTAAATTTCTATAAAAAAAAATTAAATGGAACGGCCTGTATATTTTAACACATTTGACTAGCTCGTTAAATTCTGTTTCTAGCATATTTGCAGTATTGGTCTAAAGCTTACGGTTTTCGAAATATCAGCACTTACAATTACAACTTCTGACAAGAACCATATGTCAAGGAAATAAACAAGACAAAAAAATACAATTCTAATTATCTATTAAATTTCAAGAATGTATTGACATTTATAAATAATTCGAGAACTGTAACAACTGCTTACAGCGAAAATTAATTAGTCACTAAAGTTCTAACAAAGAAATTCAAAGTGTAATTTTCATCTACTGAAAATTTAAATCTATTAATCATTCAATTTTCTTCTATAATTCATAGTTAAGGCGACATTGAAGAAATCTTTACCAATTGTCCAGCCTGTATATTTCATAGATTTACTGAAAGCTAAGTATTTATTATGACCCACTTCCAAAGTTAACCAAAATATAAACGTAATTTGATGAAGGTTGATTTCCCACAAATTATTCCAAGAAACTTTGGCTTCACTTTCAAAACCTTATTAATATACATAAATCTTTTTTCCAAGCAGAAGAAATGGACAGATACTTTACAATATTATCAACAACTTCGGTTTTAAATTTTCACTAACATACGTTCTCAATCCACTATAATTCAAGTTTTTCTCGGCGTTTTTATAATGAATATTTTTTATTTTTTTTATCTGTGGTGTTCGTCCAACGTGGATCGTAAGTCATAGACTTGTCAGGATCTTAGGAGCGGGAGAATATTTTAGTGTATGTAAAGTGCTCCATGGCTTTGTTACTTCCAAACCTCCTCGCCGTTGAAGGGGAAGCAGCATTCCCAATATTGAAGGGTACCTGAAGTTAGTAACGACCATCCCCCGAGAAATATCTCGAGCGGGGTGTGAACTCACGACCTTACGATTCCAAGGCCAGTCCCTCACCACTTGGACCGTTCAGGCGTTTTTTCTCGGTGTTTTTAAACGTATAATAATTTGTACATTCGTTGTTCAAATTACAACGTTCAACTTGAAGGAATTCTGAAATGTAATTTTGTTCAAAAATAAATTTTTCACTGTTAACAACAGTTTACTGTAATTATTACTACAGTTAACAATTACTATGAAGGTGAGGATGTAATTGCATATCTTTGCAAGTAAAACGTGCAGTCAAAGTAACAACAATGTAGGTGCGTAGAATAATTCGTGTGATTACTGAAAGTAATGCAATAATAGTAAAAGAGGAACAGATTAAATCTGCAGATAAAACTAAGCAAACTAATGCATCCCAACAAGGCCTTAATTAATTGCAACGGAGTGCAACAGCTCCTTAGTTAAATAAAGTAGCATGTAATAATAACGTAGAATAACTATTTATTAGAACGAGTTCCCCTGCCGCACATTACCCCGTAGACTTAATATTAGCAGTAAAACGGGTAGATTGCAACATTGTAGATTAGTCCGTGTTTATTCGAAGTGCGGCGATAAGTTGGTGGACGGAGCAGCGCCCTCTCCGTGCTCGATTTATGGCCAAGCAAGGGCCGTAAAACAACTTTGATGCTCTAAGCACTGGACCTTGCTTGTATTGTTTGCTTCAACTTGTCCGCATTAGTGTAAATTATGGTTAACGATAGCCCCACGAAATTTCCACCCAGCCCCCGTAACACCAACATCAAACAATAGGCACGGACGCATTACGAGAAAAAGAGTTCCTTTCATCCACAGCTGCCTTCAAAGTGTCCGTTTAAATTTATATTATTATTATTTTATCCAAAGCACGTTTTACCCTGTTGAATTTCGTTAAAGCTGTAAAAAGATGGAAGCTGATTGGGTATAAACATTTAAACCCCTTAAACACTTACAAATGATATTTTTGAAAAAAAAATTGGTAAACTCTAAGGTCCGGTTTCTCAGTCACAGTTTAACTTTAATCTTCAATTTTTTTTTACATAGGAACAGATGGAAGTTAACTGAAAATTAATGTTAAACTGTGCCTGAGCAACCGGGCCTAAGTTGATTTAGGGCTTGGAAAATCTGTATTCTATTAAGATGAGCTTTTAGCATGCAGCCGAAATTCAAATTTTAATTTCTAGAATAAAAACCGAATCGAAACAGTTTCGATCACACGAAACCGTTTGTCCTCAATTCCATAATTTTTTGACGTAAACAAAAGAATTCAAATAATTATGCACCATCTCCATAGATGATCAATGATCAATTTAAAAGAAGACTTTGGTTTGAGACATAAGTCAAAGTGTTGTTCCAAAGGAATAGGACAAGTAATACTGTAGTTAAGAGTGTCGATAAAGGATTCGTTGTGGCAATTGAAATTAATTTGAGCGGAATACGGCTCATTGTGTTCGCTGACCTTGTTAAATATGATATGACTTACCTCTGCCTTGACGTTAAGAGCAGATGGAGATTGGTGGACCGGTACTGTCGCGGGCCCCAGCATGTCACCACTCTCCTCTTCGGCGCCGCCTTCTGCCATGTCAGCCTCGCATCCTGATTCGTCTGCAAATTTTATAAACATACTAATTAACTCGGCGACTTGACATGTTAATTAAATATTAAGACGGTTTTTGGTACAATTAAATCGAGAATTTTAATCACGTGCGGATAATTATTTTTGTAAGGCGAGCGGGGTGATGGACGGCCATCAGTCCAACTAACCGAGTTGTAATTAGGTTAGATCTGCGATGAATTTTTTAATGAGAACGTTCGTACTCATCTAACCGATTAATTTTAATGACAACGAGATGTGGATGGATGATGAGACAGATGGAGAATAATATTATGTAAATTATACTGTCTGGAAAATTTTCATTTTTTTCTGGCCGTTTTGTAATTACAATAACCCAAAAAAAATGTAATAGATGTGGAAATCTTTTAGTGTAAGACATATTCGAGGGAAAAATGCATGGAAGGTAAAAATGGAGTGAGCTTCACAACACAAGGGCTCAGAAGAGAATTTTTATGTACTATATGCACCATATGCACAGATCCCTTTCCATATGAAAAAAAAACTGACCCAAGTGAAATAATTTTACACAACTGCATAGCAAGCAGCAAAAGTATTCATTTTAATTTGATGTCTTGGTGCACTTCCAAATTAATTTGCATTTTTTCTGTAGGAATCGCTCTTTTGTTGGATGATTTATTAAAATTTTTATTATTATTCCAACCATAGATCTCGTAGGAGATATCGGTTTCGTCATTGGAAAAAGAACTTCGTACGAGCTCTTTAAGTTCCTAAAAACAATGTTCCAGTAGGAATTGTCTTAGTTCTAATCTAAAGCCGGACATGAATTTGTCACTCTTCAAATTCGACTGTTATAGACTTTTAGGGCTCTATAATCACAATGCCTTGTTTTTATGGATAAGCACGTCCCCTTTTTTCTTTGTTCTTGGGAAACAGATTTATATTGGGTTTGGCAAAAATAGCTAAGTTATATATGTACAAACATGATAAAGTTTCAATAAAGGTTTACAACTTTCAGTCGGCTTTTTGTACATTATAGTCCTTTTGAGATATTTCTGCAAGACTTAGTATATTATTAGATTCCTCCCAGAAGATTAATCCAGGTTTTTTTTATTGTGTATATGAATTTAGTAAGTCTAAAACTGATACGCTATACGTGCACATTAAACTTTAAGGAGGCATCAATATATATATATATATAAACCCAGAAATTTTACGTTATTAACAATAGGAACCGATTTTCCATTAAATTTAATATTTGGTCCTTATTAAACTCTAGCTGGAATTTTGTTAAGGTTTAGTTTAAGAAGCTCAGACTCACAACAATAGATACATGTTCAAAATAGTAGATGAAGTAAGCCTGAAACAGGAAGCTTGAGTTTTGACAGTTATGACTACAGCATCGAGGAAAATAGTCCGTCCAGTCTCCCAGATGCCGATTACGCATCGTAACACCCCCGGTGTAGCGCAGATCTGAATCGTTCGATTGCCCGGTTTAAGAAAGACGCGCGTTGTTGATTATTCTTAGATATTCGAAATTCGAATAAGGAAGATAGTACTAAACTTTCTCAGCTATTAATTGTTATTAAAATTAATTACTAAATAACGTTCCAAATTTTCGTTCATTCGTTCGTTCGTTTCGATTTGCCGTGAGTATGTCTTGTCTTTTAAAGCGAGAAAATGATTTCTCAATATAACAGGTTGTGAGAGACGCTTTCTGTAAGTAAATTTTGAACTCTTCAATATTTACGGAGAGACTGAGCAATCAAATAAATGTCAAATCATCAGAATCAAAATTAATGAGACACAGAATTCGATCGTGGAATCCCCGTGCCTATCGGAAATGCAGCGAGAAATCGAGCCCCGCCGCGCGCGGAATAATGGCCTCTGAGTTTGGACCCTCAGATTCGAGGCCTTAGTTATGACGCACTAGGTATCATAGGCATACTGACATAGGGAAATAGATGAGAACAGATTTTTTAAATCGTTTACAAAAATTATAAACAACAGAGGGCCCTTGATAGAACTTTAGGGAATACCGCTGTTGATTTCTTTAGGTTTAAGTAATACCACTTTTATAACGCCTTCCTCCACATACTTAATGCAGACTTGTTGAGACCTTTTTGAAAAGTAGGAGCGGAACAGATCAAAACCACACCTCAAACTCCAATTTGTACAATTTGGGGAGTAAAACAGAGTGATCCAACGTATCGAAAGCTTTTGAAAAATCGAAATAAATTCCCACACGAGATTCGCCTTCATCTAAGCAGGTGGTGATAAAATGCAGAGATTCAAAAATTGCAGTTTCAGTTGATCGCCTTTAGTAAAAACCATGTTAACACATGGACAAAATTTTGTACTGCACCAGATACGAATATAATCTATTGTATATGATTCTTTTAAAAACATTAGAGAAAGCTGGCAGTGGTGAAATAGGGCGATAGTTATTAATATCTGTTCTTGAGGCTTTATTGTTAAAGATGGGAATAATTTTAGCATGTTTGAGGCAATCAGAGAAGATTTTCGTTAAAAAACAATTGTTTATGGTCTCAGCAAGTTAACCTGATATGAAATTGTGAACAAGTGTCAATTATGAAACATGGGATGCCATCCTGGCCGCAGGTTTTCTTAGAAGACATGCGATTCAATATGTTTGCGACTTTTTGAGGATCGGTAGGAATCAAAAAGGAGTGAGATACCACACTAAACCGGAAAAAAGATTTAGAGTTATTTGATAGCATTGCATGGTTAAATGTAGCAAAATAATGACCAAATAGGTTTGCTATTTCGAGTGGATTATTTACGGAAACGTTATCAACGATTAACCCAATCTTTGTGTATATCTCCGATGGATAAG
This sequence comes from Prosopocoilus inquinatus, assembly GCA_036172665.1. Classification (NCBI taxonomy): domain Eukaryota; kingdom Metazoa; phylum Arthropoda; class Insecta; order Coleoptera; family Lucanidae; genus Prosopocoilus; species Prosopocoilus inquinatus. The sequence continues at coordinate 54,842,401 of CM069870.1, forward strand.
TCTAGTCTTTAATAATACCCCATATCATTTTGTTTCTACTTGAACATGTAAAACCTAAAATTGTGTTATTACTAAATGATATTTAGGTTTTTATTTATAAACTGCAGATAATCTTTCTTCTTAGTAAGATAGGTGTTGGAAGTAGCAACAATGGATGATTTATTTATGAAACATAATATGTAAAAATTATCTAGCGAGTCCTCAGTTTTACAATACGGCTGAAGAAAATGATATTGACGGTGGACATAAAATTATCCAGGATAATTCGACGAGGTATTTGTACTTCTGGAGGGTAACCACATGTCCAGTATTGTACTAGATTGTACGGAATTTTAAGCGATTGTCTAGCAAATGTATTTGTATTGTTATGGCTGTTTTACGTTTCCCTATTTTTAGCGCAAATTATTGAATAATTTAAAATGTGCAGTATCACCCAAAAAATTGCACCAAAAATTATAGTGAATCACAAAGTGTACGAAAAAAATTGGAACGAACGTATTCTGTAATTCCAAATAGTGAAAAATGTCTTGTGCCAAATATTACTAGAAAAAATGACACTAAATCTTGTACAGGATGTATAGTCAAAAACAGTATATAGAGGCTTGTGGGCTAAGGAAAATTAAATTGAAGAAGTATTCTATCACTTTTATGAAAAGTATGTACTTTTGTATTCCATTCTGCTATTTCCGGTGATTCTTTGCCATTGATAAACGAGAATCACGTCCTAGTGGCTATCAGTGAGTTCCAGAATAAACTAATATCAGATCCAGATGGCAATCTAAATTTCTTTATAAAAGATCGCTCCAAAATTTTTGCTCGTCCTTGGTGAAGTTATTCATATTGTGTCTAAGCTCATCCGTCTTTCCTACTCAATGGAAAATTTCAAAAATTACTTCAATATTTAGAAATAATGATCGATCAAATGTGAAAATTATCGGACCATTGCAATCATTTCTAATTTCAGTAATTTTTTAAAATATATTTATCTATCTATAAGTACGCAATCAGACTAATAGCATTCTCTCATCTGGTCAACATGGATTTAAGAGTAAATGATCAACGGTTTCAAAACTTATAATTTGAAAACTTTGGGAAGTATACCGTACTAAAAACAAAATGTTCATAAAAATTTGATTAAAGGGATTAACGCCAGAACTAGACTGGTTTTCTTAAAGGCGTACAACAAAAGAGTGCCTTTAAATAACCAGTCAAATCCTGCCGAATAATCCTTTAATTCAAATTTTTTCAAGGTTATCACTGACTATTCAGTCTTACGCTTATCTCATAGCATGAATAACAATATGCAAGTTGATGTTAGATACAACGATATGGGAAAGGCCTTTGATAAGCTTGATCATTCGCTTATGATATCAAAACTACCTTATTTTGGTTTTGATCTTTCAACTATTTATCTTATTAAATCCTGTCTATATGCTTGGAAACAATTTGTTGAGTGTAACGGTTTTGAGTTATTTATCTATACATCAACTTCGGGACTTTCTCAAGGATCCGTCATTGGTCCTCAACTATTTAGTATCTTTTTTAATGACCTTACATTAAATTTTCAGGACATAAACTTCTATTTGCAGATGATCTTAAATTGTATAGTAATATTTCTTCTTTCCATGACAGTCTAGCCTTGCAGAAAGATTTTTGTGCTGTGGTGTTTGAGCGTCGTAAGGATAAATTGTCTTTAAATGTTGCAAAATGTAAAGTCTTGCCTTTTACTAAGAAAAAAAAACAAGAAAAAAATCCTTTTTACTTTTAATTACTCTCTTGGCAAGGAAGAGATAGCTAAGGTTAATTCTCATATTGATCTTGGTGTTACTTTCGAGCCTCACTTTTAATAAATACATTAGCGCCGTCATTTCCTCTTCCTTTAAATTTACTATTTATTAAGTTTCTTCTTAAATTGTGTGCTTCTGGGTCTTTCCTATTTTTCTGCGTTCCATATTTAAGTTCTTTAACATATTTTTATCGTTAGCCATGGTATACGAAAGATGTGCAGCAAAGATTATCGAAAAATCTGTCACCCTCATCATCTGCATTTTTCACTGAAGGAACTATATACTCCAGTATTTATCCTAATGAATACCTGCATAAAGGGATGATTAAACAATTATAACATGCAACAACAGATTCTACCAATATTTGGCCCAATTTGGTTACATGGCATTACGCTACAGAAAACCTAATCAGGATAATTTTGTTTGCTGTTAATAAAAGAAAAATGAATCCTGTCCAGATCCACTAGAATAACATTGGAGTTTGTTCTTCAACTTTCTTTCTTATATTCTCGTGTATTTATAGAACTCTAATTATTTACACTACTTACCATCATTCAAAATTGCTTCGTACAACAGTGTAGATTTTGTACAATCACTGTTTGTTTTTCTGCAATTTTCAATCTTTTTGTAAAGTCGGCACATATGGAACACCCATTCTTTGGGCCGTCATAAATTCTGACCTAAGATACTAAAATACTCAGATATTTTAATTAAAAATACTTTGTGTTTTTTTCCAGCAGTTGCATATAATCAATACATATTTTTTGGGAAAATTTTGTAACAAATTAAAAAAGCTGCATTTTCATGATACGATTTAAAATGGCAGATTATACGGAATAGTCAGCTGGGGTTGGGGTGATATGCTATAAGGAAAAATATGCAACATTTTGAATTAATAAGCTGAAATATCAACTGTTATACTAATCTACACTATAACAAACTCACTTTGGTGTGAAAAACACTTTCATTTTAAAAAATATGCGAAAATACATTTTTCTGGTACCGCGCGAAAACTTCCAAAACGATAAATTCACATGTACTGTAAAGTTATGCAATCATACCGGCTGAGAACCTCTGTAGTAGTGACCTGCAACACCGAAACTCATGTTAATGCCAAAGTCATTTAACAGATGGTGCTTCTTATTTCAAAAATACCGGGTATTCCATATTAACCGGTCTATTCCATGCATGCCGGCTTTACTCTACTACTTAAATAACTGAACGCTTCCTCAAAAGCTTCTTTACGAAAGTTCAATAAACTTTTTCATCATTTTTTGGTTACCTTTGTTTATTCAGTTTTTAATTTCCTCAAAATTCTTGATTTCTTATATTTTAATATTTCTTCTCTTGAAAATTTTCCATCTGCTTCCCGTTCAATTCTTTCCCGTTTGTTGATGGTTGATGGTCGTGTTCCTATCTTTCAAGATATCATTTCATATATCTACATTTGGATATATTGAAAGATTGCGAAAAAAAGAAAGAATTAAACTATTAAGTATTCAGAAAACATACAACGCTTAAGTTTTTTCAACGAAAATATTAGATCCCTTCTATTTTGCGCTACTCCTTATTTACTTATACGCAAGACAAATTGTATCCATTATCTTCAGATAACAACTCTACAAAAGTAGTGATTTTAAGTCAGAAATCTAAAAATATCATTCATTCAAATTAATTAAAAGTTTTCCACAGATTAAATAGAAACTCATGAAAGCAAAGTAGTATAGTTACTAATCAAAATTTTAACTGCGCTAAAAGAAATTTATGAAATAAGCACAAATTACATATTCTTTTCTTTTTCACTTCCTGTTCAAGTAGCCTAGGTTCCAGTAACTACTTTTGTTCATTCAACTATGAAGGTATATAATTATAATTTGAATAATTGCAACCTAACGCAAATTACTAAAACAAACCAACCATTAGTCATTTATAAATAATTAAATGTCAAAAGCGATTTTTGCTTCGCCATTAAATAAAATCACATGCTTTAATTAAAGAGCAAATAGTCTTGCAAAACATCATGAAATCAAGTTAGTTACATCTTTCTTTTGGTCGAAGTTCATAACCTGTAAATCAGAAACTAATTAATCAAACAAAGTTTTCTAATAACTTAATAAATTAGTTTTTACCTGAAAACATGCTGCTGGGAAATTCGTTGTTCTACGTTAAAAAGCTTTGTTTGATAAATAAATGACGCAAACTAAACAGAAAGAGTACTGATTCGTGTGGTCATGAGGAACGCCTGATGAATTAAATTGTTAATATTTAAAGCAAATAATTAGTTCGTACTTAATTGAATTTAGCCAACTATGACTCATAATCCAATTGAAATAATGATCGTGCCCTACAAATATCTTCTTTTGCTTCGTCGATTTTAAATATTAAGTCATAGTGCTTCACAAAGTGTCATTTGATCACAGCTTTCAAGACGAATGGGTTGCACTTGGGTTAACGAAATAATTAAAGAGAGAAAGACATGCAGGGTGGTGGAGGGTAGATTGTACCTACGATCATTAAGTCTTACAAAGTACTTTACGATCTGCGTCGACGAGTGCGTGCCCTTATGTCAGTGGAACCATGCGTGACCCTTAACAATGGCAGTCAGATTTGGTGAACGGGCTTCAAAATGAATACCGCCTGGGGTCCTTTCATGGCCCTCTTGTTCTAATCATAATTGATCCTGGCTGAAGCTTGCTGTTTAATTGATCGGCCCGTGTTTTAAACTTCCAATAAGTATTATTGAAATTTCAACGAAAAAGTTTTTAGTTGACTTGAAAATAGGATAAGCAGAGTCGCACCCATTCTTGCGTTTATTAATCACTCCCTAGTAACCAACTTCCTATTTACTTAGTGCCGTGCGTTAAGACGCAAAACAATAACTTTATTCAATGTCACGCCACCTAAGATCAAATCTGCGTGCCAATTTAATTGAGAACAACAGCAGTGCTGTACGTATGCCGTACACCTAGAAGGAATTCTGATATGACTTGCTTGATAAGTTATCTTAATAAGGCGGACTTTGTTAGCTCTGTTTTATACGAATGAGTCCATTAGTGTTTATTGTTGGTGTAACTCAATAATAATTATTAATGTAACACAGATTTTAATTTTTTTGTCATAATATCCTACATCAAGTTATCTAATAGGTGTAATTAGAACAAACATATTCGTAAACATGATTTCGTTTTATCAAATAGTACAGTTTCTTTGGATCAATTTTCCGCTTGAGCGGAAGATCAAATTTGCTTGAACGAAACTTATACGAATCCGCAATATATGAATTCGAACAAACGATTTCGAACTATCAAATATAACTAATCTCGTTTCACACTAAACAAGATTTAATCTAAGAGACCGAAATGAGAGAGACAGAGGCTACCATTGCCAATAGTGTGAATTTTCAGTGGTTTATTTGATAGTTCGCTGTCACTGTCTATATATAAGATTTTAGGTCTAATTTCAGGTCTTGCATGAGTCTGTATGAATACTACGAATATATTTTGGTTATTAATTATCTGGAGTAAATAATTAATATTAATTTAATGCGTAAAAATTTTGCAATTCAAATCGAAAGTATAAAATGACTAATTAAAGTTTGTCATCTGATTAAGCAATTTTATTAATTGGTTGTTAGTAGCCTGCAGTAAATGATATATCGGGGCCTAGTATGAAAACGAGGCCCGCAAAAACTGTACTTAATGTATTAAATTACTATATTCTATATTATGTTACCTAATAAATTATACAAAATTATACTTCATTACGCCATATCATTTGAATAAATTAGGTTAATAAGGGAACTTATTAAGCCGGTCAAATTACAATGCGTTTATAACGTTTAATAAGAAATAATTAGGACGAGCGTACGTGGACGGCTGGCGGCTTTAATCTTTTGCTCAGTATATTTTTTCCTTTTTTTTAATAATGCTTTAAAAGGCCAATTTCAATATAAAAGTAGATTTAAGAAGGAACGTGATGTACAGACACTGTCAAAATTTAAAGTATATACCTGCTTCTATCGTAGCATGTACTATAGAGAAACGCAGCTAAGTTTGCAGTTACGTAGTTAGTGACGTATTTCGTACCAATTCAATGAAAGCAAAATACAATAAATTATTTGAGCATTTAACATACAGAATTTAATGCATTTGTATAGCGTTGGTAAATAAGTTTGACATTTACTGCAGCAATTTATTCTTATTTAAGTAACAATGAAATAAATAAATAAAAACGAATGTAATATTATGTTTGAGGGTTGGAATCCTGATTATACGTTTACATATCGGCCGTTCGTGCGACTTCGTGATTTTGACAATTGTGGTTATGGTATTTGAGCAACTATTTGAGCGCACAAGTTTCTTAAATTATATTCGTTTTCTTATTGTTTCGTGTCAGTTCTTCTTAGGACTAAAATGCCAAAACCACTGCATAGCCAATCCAAGGAATTGGTTGCCTCTTTGATTAAATATTTTGAGAGAGAAAAGGTTAACGCTGGACCTTTATTGACCGTAGGCAGTGTTTGTGAGGTTTGTGTACATCTGTTATTTTATTGCGTATTATTAATGCTAATCTTATTGACAGAGAGTTGCTGATGCTTTGAATCTCAGTCTACGAACAGTACATTCCATATCGAAAGCCGTGAAAAAGAATATACCTTTACAAAGCCCTCCTAAAAAACGTTCACGTACAAAACCTATTTGCAACATTAGTGAAGCAGAACAGGGGGCAATACGAGATGGAATTTATGATATGTACAGATCAAGTAAGCTTTTGTGTTCAGTGCAAGTATAAAAATGTTTCGTTATATTTATTTGCAGAGCAACACGTTACACGTCATTCACTTTTGTTGTATCTGAAGGAACGGCAAATTTTTAATGGATCAGTAGATTCATTAGGTAGAATCTTGAAAAAGATTGGATTTAAATACAAGAAAGATGATTCTCGCCGAGCCTTAATGGAGCTTCAACATGTTGCTTCAGCAAGAATCGATTTTTTAAAATCGTATGTACAGAATTTAAACTCTGGAAAATCCTGGCAACCAGTATATGTAGATGAAACATGGATTTTTGAGAATGGTACAGTGACACGGTCTTGGCAAGATGACAGCCATAAGAGTGTAAAAAGAATGAAATGTGATGGCAAAAGGTTAGTTAATCGATATTAAATTTCCTGTATTTGCATGAATCAATTATTGTTTTCAGATTTATTGTACTACATGCAGGCAACATTAACGGTTTTATTGAAGGAGCTTCATTAGTATTTTCGTCAAATTCAAAGAACCCTGATTATCATGGAGAAATGAATGAAAATAACTTCTTAAAATGGTTTGAAAACCAGTTACTAAAAAATTTAGAAGAACCTTCTTTGATAATTATGGACAATGCCAGTTATCACAGCAGTTTATGTGACAAAAGTCCTAATAGTTCTTGGTCAAAGGCAAGAATAAAGGAATGGCTTCAGCAGCACAACGTTCAAGTAAACGATTGTTTGCTAAAACTGGAACTGTTGGAATTAGTGTCACGGTAATTGGCAATTATTACAAATTATTCAGTAACATTAGTGATGGTCTTGTTTTAGCAATAAGCCTGCGAAAACATACAAAGTTGACAAATTAGCTTTAGAATATGGACATCGTGTACTAAGATTGCCACCATATCACTGCATATTTAACCCCAAAGAAAACATTTGGGGTATTTGTAAAACTTATTACAACAGACATGTTGGACGAGATGGATATGGTTAGGTAAAAGCTGTGGATATGTGGAAGGAGGCATTGAACCATGTGATTCCAGAAATGTGGGCGAATATTATCACTCATACTGATAATGTCATTAAAAAATGGTGGGACAGAGAAGTAGTATTTGACACCGAAGACGTTCATCCGTTAATTATATCGGTAAATAATGATTCCAGCACTAGTAGCGAAGAGAGTGAGAGTGATTAAATATGCAACGTTTACTTTCTTTGTATCTGTAAATCTTTTCTTAAATGTATTATATCGAAGCACTTCAGATTCCATATTATATTATAATAGCTACTAATTTTTGTATATTTTCTTTTGTTTACAAATAAAAGCTTTGTTCTTTTATATTTGAACATATCGTGTACTTTTTGATGACAATAAATATATCATAAAAAGCCAATGAACTCCAAACTGTTTCAAAATTTTATTCACTATGAAAAAAAAAAAAATTTAAATTCTTGAAATTTTTTTCTACATATAATAAAACTTCAGGTTATTTACATTTAATAATTTGATATAACCAGAACTTTATGATTGCACAAAGATTTACCCATTTCACCTCATTATAACATTAATTAAGTGTATTTGCATAGATAATCAATAAAAAAATAAATATGTATAAAATTCAAATAATTATGTCGCTTCAGAACTACTATAAACGTACTAGGCATTCACGTTCGTGACGTCACTGCAAAGTTAGCTGCTTCTGTCTATATTAATATTTTGCAATTCAAAACGTATTGCAGTTCAAAAATTGTTATATCTTAAGAACGGGCAGCGAAATATTAAGAAACACTTTGCTTACTTCCTTCTGTAATAAACTGTTCAAAACTAACGTCTACTTACTTTTTTTATTTCCTTCTTTTAATTGGCGAAGTTGTAAAAAAAAACGAAGTACGAGGTCTGCGATAATTTTCGAGGTGTTGACCATTCATCAGTTAGTCGGATGATTAAAAGATACAGAGAAACTGAGGCATACGCAAGAAGATTTGGATAGGGTAGGAAGAGGTCTACAAGTTTATGGAATGAACAGTTTCTTCGTCTACAGGTTTTAAAAAACGAGAGATGTACAATTTCGGAATTAGTAATGAACTTGTAACTAAGAAAAGTTAGGATATCAGCTGTAACTATTAGGATAATGCTAAGGGGACCAGGGCTAGCCAGTAGAAGGTCTGCAATTGCACCGCTGCTCTCCACAGGACACAGAATGGCCAGACTAAGATTGCCAGAGAGCATCAAAGTTGGTCCATAGACGATTGGGAACGAGTCTCTTGTTTACCGATGAAAGAAGTGTGAGCTTAAAATCACCAGATGGTCGGGAACGAGTACGGTGCAGGCCTGGAGAAAGATTTGGTGCTTACAATATCTCTCCAAGGGAGGGTCAGGAATGTTCTGGTGAGGAATCTGTTCAACTCCCGTACAGACTTAGTTCCCATTCGACAAAGGGAAATGAATGCTGAGTTTTACCTAGAGAACATTATTCTGGACTATGTCATGTCTTTTGCGCCATCATTTATAGGCAATAACTTCACTTTCATGCAGGATAATGCTCGACCGCACATTGCAAGAGATCTGTTGAGTTACTTAAATGAGATCAATATTCAAGTATTGAACTGGCCACCTCGCAGTCCAGACTTGAATCCCATCGAGCTCTTATGGGATGTTCCAAAAGAGCAGCGGCTCCCAAAAGTCTTCATGAACTAGAACACCTCTCCCTTGCTGATAATATGGGATAACATTTCAAAAGAACCCATCCAGAATCTGATGAGCAGCTTACCAAGACGAAGTCAGGCAATCATCAGCGTTAGAGGTAGTACTATAAATTATTAATTTTTTTACGGTATTCAGTGTTTCTTTGTTTATGGTGTTCCATAAATTTGTTCCTTTTTGTAAGTTTTATCTTCGAAAGTTTAATTCGTGAATAATAAAGATTATTAGTGCATATGAATCGTTGTATTGCTGTTATGTTATCAACGTAATTGTCAGCTTTTATATTAAGATAAACTATTATTGAATAATGTTTGCAAAAATTCAAATCTAGCCATGATTTTTGTAGTGGTGCGTTAATTTTGAACAGGAGTTTATATCCTACGGTTTGGATTTCAAAAATGTGTTGAATTCCCCAGTCATGCTATCTTAGTTCAATACGTATAGTTGCGACACTTGAAAACTTTTACACTGATAAATACAATGCTTTGGCGTTATAACTTGATCCTAAAACTCAAAATACATCACCCAAACTTAACAGTCATCGAAATGAGTCGGCAAAAGTTTGACTTACACATTACCAAATTTCAAATTTTTGACATTTATGTAAATTTTCGGTTTTCTAGTTTTGAACAGGTGCAACTGTACAGATGTGGCTTGACAAGCACAAGCAGTAGACAATTGCATTTTTTTTTTTTTCATTAATAATACAGTCATTTAATCTTAATAAACATTCTTTATTGTCCATAACCATTTAGAAAAAAAAAGTATAAATGATACATTGCTTAAATGTAATGGACAAAAGGCGAAGTTCAGTTTTCATATGAAAACAGCTCTTCCACTTAACTTGAAAAAAGTAGAGCTATTTATTGCAGCGTAATAATGCAAAGGCAGTGATTGTACTTACATACGTCACATAACGGCAACAATTGTAACGATTTACAAACCGAAAAACAGAGAAAAGAAGAAGAATATCAGCACATTCAACACTACTCTCAAACAGATTTATCTTGTAACAATTTATGAATTATTCTAAAAGATTTTTTCTTTTAATTTTGAGGATTATAGATTATATGAAAAGGAACGTTCAAAAGATGGCGTTTGTGAATAGACGCTGTTATAATATTTTTATACTCCTACCTAATATTTTTAGTACCGTCCTCCTTCTTTCAAGCTTGATGAAACAAACAGTATTTTAAACAAAATTATCCACATCACAACAAGTGGAAACTTTATTTTTTTTACTTCTCAAGTAATTTATTAAATTTATTATTATCATTACGTTATTTTCACTCTAGTAGATGATAAGAAGTAAACTGACTATTTCAAAGACTACGAAATTATTCTGCTATTTAGCTACTTAAAAAGCAAGCAATATCCAAATTGAAAAAGTTTTCAACGGCAAAAATACGATTTTTGTTGTTGTCAAATATTAAGATTAAACAGTAAAGATGCTTTTTTGTGTAAAAATATTCTTCACAGTATTTTCTGTATATAATTTTGATCTAGAAATAGAATAGGTCAGCGTTTCCTAAACTGTGAGGCGCGCCGCCCCGGGGGGCGCAGTAAAATAAATTTTAAAAAATTGCAACTAATTTGCATTTTACTTTTTGACAAGAGATTGGTTATAAATAAATTCGCGAGCAATAAATTTTCATCGTCATTAATTGTCAAAAGTTGGCGCCGAACTTGTATTTTATATTTTATAAATGCACTCAGATTTACATAGACAGACCTCTAATTTTGAATACTAGGAATAGTCTCTTAAGTATTTATTTTGACACTTTCGTGGTAAAACAATGAAAATTTCTAAATTCTGAAATTTAAACTGACTTTATGATTGACAGTGACGACAAATATTTAATACTTGCGACTTATAGCGTGAGTTTTCTTTTAACTTTGAACATGCAACGCATACATTCCTATGTTGTTTAAAAAAAAAAAATGTGTCAATGCATTGCAGAATATGCAAACATGTTTTGATAAAAAAAATGTGCTGTTACTGTCAGTTATGAAATGTAATGAGGAATCTCAAATATTAGATAAAAAAATACTATGAAAGTATTTGACATTAGTTTAGCATCAGTGTTCAAGTTCGAGATTCGACGGGGGGCGTGAACCATAACACAGCTCAAAAGGCGGTCACGAAACCTAAAAGTTTGGGAAAGGCTGGAGTAGGTAAATGTATGTTACAGACTATGAATGGCATTGCATATTTAGAGAATTTCTTAATTGAGGACAATAATTCAAGCAGAGAGTTCAAAATGAAAGTAATTTTCTTATTTTATTAATTAAAGAAATTGTTTAGAATTTCTGCCTTGTGCAGATTTTGCTTTGCCGATTTTATTCAATAAACATAAATGGAAGTCAATTAGAAAATAACTCAGTTTCCGCTGACGTAATATTAAATGCACTAAATTAAATCTAATGCACGTAGTGAAACACATTAAAACATGACTACATAAAATTCATTAAATTAAGTCGGAAACGAAATTACGATAACAAAAAACCGCAAATAATGTCAAGGTGAATTTTTGCAATAAAAATTTAAAAAACAAACTATTTATTGAAATGTACGCAAACAATACCACTCTCATGAACATTATTATATCAGATCTAAAACTTCTGCTTCTAAAATCTATCGAATGCAAATGTATTCCTAGTTATGCGAGTATGCCTATTAAGTAATTAGCTTACGTATAAAGTGAAGTATGTGATTGACACATATTTTAATTCTAGATAAATAAGCATTTAATGTGGGAAAATCCCTATTTGTTAACTTTTTTCACCTCTACTTCAAGCCGTTTCTACGCGGTTTCTTCTTACAAGTTTTGGTATTTAATTCAATTTTTTGAACCATTTAAATGGTATAGAAAACTATGAAAAATTGAATCAAAAATAATAATAATAGTTGAACATGTTCTATCTTTAAACCATACCTGCAGTTCAAAGTCAAATATTCTTATACATTTGGAAAGATTTGTTGATCTACATAATTTGTTGGAGAAACTGAAATAAATCTTGAAATAACAATAGGGCAGTCTAAGACGGCATTTAGGTATATTACAGAATATTCAATGCAGAAAAATCAAGTTGATAAAGTTAATTAGAAAATTTATTAATAAATTTGAACTCTTTATATATCAGGCAATCTAAAATTAATGTAAAAACAATCACGTTGTTTTTGTTACGATGGAACTGAGAGAGAAATGTCAAATTAATAAACATTCACTATCTGTTTCTCTCACTTGGTAACAAATTTTACACAAAAATGAATATCGTGTTACTCGGGTCTAATGATTATAAGCGACTAAAAGCTCAACTTTTTCAACAGTTTTTCTACAATAGAGTAGAAACAAATATCAATTCTTTTACTTTCTATTACTATTTATTATTTTAATTTGAAAAATTTTCATTTTATTTGATTTTGAATGGAATTCCTAACTTTTACAAGGCAATTTACTATCTAAAATCATAAGAAAATTTCGATAAAAATAATAATTTCGATGAACAGATAAAACAGCGACATCCTGACGAAGCCCCAAGCAGGGCTGAAACAGCTGTACAGAAGCTGCTCGGGGTTTTCACTGCAATCAAAAACGATTTGCAACAAAATTTTTAATAATAATTTCATTATTTAATTACATATTCCACATGAGCCAGACTCATAGATAACGAAGACACAAGATAACAAAATTTGTTAATTCAAGGCTATGGAAGCCGTAACATTTTTTGTCTTGAATAACACTTAATAAAAATTATAGCATACCATTTAAAATAAGAAAGTTAATGCCGACTTCCGGCAGATAATACAAAAATTAAAATATTATTTTTTATTTTAGTTTTTTATTTTTAGAATTTTTGTACATTCCCTACGCCGAGAACTTTTGAAAGGCCACTCGACTTGAGATACCCTGGATATTTGCTGTTACAATAATTCCTGAATTGGAGGCTAGTGTAATATTTTGATCCACAATAGTTTATTTATTATCTTATCTTTCTCAGAGATAAATATCAGAAGGTAGTTCTCAACAGTGATAATGAAAGGAAAGAATCGAGTTTGGCGGAGATTCATTTTGAGGTAATTCAGGGAAGTATTTTAGGTCCGTTTTTCTTCTTATGAACGACCAATTTCTACCTATCTATTATCTTTTGCAAGACTTTAAGTTAAGCAGAAAATGTTGAGTCTTGATAAAAAAACGATAATTACACTGACGAGCAAGAAAACCGAGTCACTTAGTTATTTCGATTTTTGACAATTTAAAAATAAAAGTATTAAAAAAGAACAGGCTGTGGTTAAAGGATAGACTAAACCCAATGTGTTTAATAGGAAATTGAAACATATATTCAACAGAGAATTAAAGAGTGAAAAATCGGTCAAAAGACTTCTTCAGTATGAGATATTAACACCTTGAGCCCTATATAACAGCTTCTAAACGTCTCCCCGTTCTTAGAATAAATGTCTGTATTCTTTCCTGGGGAACAGCGTCCCGTTCTTCTTGAAGTGCTTCACGTAGCTCTTGTAGGTTATTTGGGGTACCTTTAGATGTTGACAGCAGTAAGGTGACGACTTCTAACAACAAACAAAATAATAAAGCGGTCATCCTTATTCGATGTGAACCATTTTCTTCCAGATCCGGGTCTTCATGTAAGTTGACTCGTCTCCTGATTCCAGCACTTCCAGCATTCCAGCACTCTTTGGACTTTCGCAAGACTCACAGTTAAAGTTCTAGCTACATGTCTTTGACTGCACCCAGCCCCATATAACGCAACAATTCTTGCGCAGTTTTCAACAGAAAGACTCATTTTAAGTTAAAAAGGAACTTTGTATACACCACAAATGTAAACAGCTTTCAATTGACAAATAACACATAGAAACTGTAAAAAAATTCAGCTTTTTTTCTGCCTTTTGACTAAACGTTTGGATATTTTTCCTAAACACATTATTTGTAGTATACATTTGAGTAAAAAGGTTGATTCTCCCAATAGATTCGCTTTAATATAATCACACAGAAAAATAATTAGGTGACCCGTTTTTTTTGTTCGTCAGTGACGATATGACGATAACTATGATATGGGGAGTAAAGTTCTTGAAGGACAGGGGCCTTATTCTCAAATCAGCAAAAGTGCATGTCGAATGCGACATTGCTAAAATGTCTACTAAAGCTAATTCTCAAATGTCGCGTACGACAAATTTTCGACATTTTTAGTAGAGATATTGTAGAGTGGTCAAAACCACTCTCCATTTGTCATGTCGTGTACGACACGAACAGAACGAGGTTATGTAATTTCATTTCGCAGGTGTGTTGAAGTTGTTATTGATTTCGTGCATTAAATTATGGCAGAAGAATTATTTATTATTCAAAATTTAGAAGAAAATGAAGGGGAAATGATGTATTTCATATATCTTTTGTGAATTTTCCACATAAAATTACTACATTATTCTCAACCTGCACTAAATTACTTAACAATTCTTTCTGTCGCGCATTACAATATTGTTTTTTATTTGTTTCCATAATTTGTTGTCTGGATGCACGAGGGAGCTCTCTACTGCACGATACTGATAAACAAAAATTATGGTGGTAAATTTCAGATTTGCCAACTTGAATAATATGAAATATGCGGCCGAATGCTATTCAATTGAACTAATATACAACGTTGTCAAATCGCTTCGTCGACAATCGGAGTCGCATACGACATTCACTTCGAATAGTGCTTAAGAATACAGAAATCAAAACTTGTGCGACTTTAGTCTTCGACAATTGTCGATTTCTAGTGTCACCACCCGACATTTGAGAATAGCCTCCCAGGCCTTCAAGGCCAAGGCGTTAAGTTCCGGATATGCCTTAAAGATGCTAAGTTTCTGCCGCTGACATTTTTACACTAGGTTAAGCTGCTCGTTGAGGAACACGAACTCTAACTTTCAAAATTTAGTGAATATCAACTCAGCCGCTACATCAGCTAAGCGGGACCATTGATAAGTTGCTTTCCAAAAATAATTTCGTTGATAAAATATATTAAAAAAAAAATAGTATCCATGGATAATACAGAAAAATTAAGCTCAGTTTGCTTCGGTCTGCGAACTCTAAAGTGATCATTCTAATCGGAGTTGCAAATTACAAAATGATACTTCTTTGTTCCTACTGTCGAACATTGTCGAAGCTGTATAACGTTGAAACCTGCTTATTACCGAACATTACTGAGACTGCAACTTTTGATGACATTGCTTAGGAGGTGCTACCGTTGATAGGTTGCAAACTAAATTAGATGACCTAATGCCCGGTTTCTAGAAACTTGTATGATTAGATAAGTTAAAAATTCCTATTGTTCTAACATGGGTGTACCCTAGTAGTACTTTATCTAATGATAAAAGTCTCTAGAAAACCGGCATTAGTCTATCAAGTTTTGAGATATTAAAAACTGTATATTTTCAAATTTTTACTTTGAAATGAAAAAGAATCCACTCAAGGATCAAGGAATGCAGGCGGTTTCTTCAGAGCTCATAAACTTGTGGCTGTCTACTCTATTTATAACATGTTTTCTTTTTAAATACCGTAAAGGGTGGTTATGGAAAATATAATTCATGCCGTAGCACATTCGTGTATTCGTGCGTTTGACAACGCTTAAATTTCTAGATCAGATCCTTTAGATGTCAGAAATGATGCACTGGTAGCTCCTTGAACGTGTACGCATCAAGCAACGACATGAAATTTATTTTCCACATCCATCTCTTAGGGAATTTTAAAGAAAAACGCATGTCATAAACTCTCTTACGCTATTTGTGATGTAGCAGTTTACTAATCTCCCTGTACACTGTGTATATATAAATTTGCAATCTCATTAGAACATCATTTAAATATCAGTTTAAAAGTAGGACTCTGTGCATTTGGCTTCTTCGAACCTTAATTTACGCCGCCGCAGAGGCAGTATAAATTTTTGAGATACAATTTTGAAATTACGTTTTTACTACTAATAACTTTGCAACTAAAACCAAAACCTGTGTGTCAATAAATTGATGTATAAATTCAAATAGCCATAACAACAGATTAATAATCACAAAAGAAAAGAAATTAATCGTTTACAAGATACGTGGAAAACTTAAACACATTATAAATGCAGGGTTATTCAGAATAAGTGTCCGACCCGTCAACCACAGGTAGTACACAGAAAAAGAAAACAATATCTATATGCATAGAGGGTCTAATATCCATAGTTTTTGAGATAAAATGCATCGAGTATACGAATATAAGTTGATTGATGGGCACTAGTACAGCTGTATTGCATCAAAAGTGCAATAAACTCGCGAGTAATAGAAAGAAACACTAGCGTTTACCTTGAAATGAAGCTGTAAACGTTTTTATTTATGACTTTCTATGGAAAAAATGTAAACAACGCAATTCATTCATTTCAATTTAGGACTTGTGTATGTATACGTTAGAAATGAATCATGATTTCGATTTTGGATTCAAAGGTGGTTGTTTTTCGAAATGCCTCTGATAGATTTATTTCTTGCGATTTCGCACTTGCATGACCTTAGTGAATACGCTCCTAAAGGGTCTGACACTTATCTTAAATCAACCTGTGTGTATGCATTTAATATATTTTTAGCTATGTTCCTTAACTTATGTGGTAAGTAGTTAACAAAGAGTAAGTAAGATAGTTAACAAATATGATTCCAGGAATAATTTTTGCTTTATAAAGTTTAAATGAAGCTGTAAATGGTGTTTTTATGCTTACATGCAGCTTTATAATAAATTACCAGTTGATATTAAAATGTTGGAGGTAATTAAATTTCGAACGGAAAATTTTCAGCTTTCTAGTGGAGCTTGAACCTTATAGATTATCGGACTATTAACTGGCTATTTCATATGTATATTTTTAGTTTCGCAATAAACTTTATGAGCATCTTTCGACTATAAGAGAGAAAAAACGAGTGGCCAAATTTAAGCTATTAAAAAACTGCTTTAATAATATTATTAGGGCACTTTTTCCAATACAATCCAATGGCTGGTGTAGTTGGTTTTTGACGTTTAGTTAAATTTTCGAGTTATAACATAAAGTTATATTTTTTTTTAATGGAAATCATAGTACATTACATTACATTACATTACATTACATTAAAAATCTTAGTAGGCTGGGCTTCATTAACGAGCAATTGTTCAAATATTTTGACAATTTTGACTGCATAAACAGTTTCATAGTCTGGTTATTTTACAAAATTCCGTTTGGAAATTTTGAGTTTTGAAAGTTTAATATCGCAACCGATCTGGCAACTGTTCCCATTTGACTTTATTTTGAAAATGATTCAGAATGAATGTTAATGAATATTGTTAGCATGAACGACTTAAAAGATTCGTTCTTAAAGAAAACCATTCCCGAACGAACGAATCGGTGAACGACATGAACAATATGAACGAGATGAGCGAAAGAATGGTCGTACATATATCGTTTCTAAACAACAACTTGCTTACACTGACGTATTTTAAAGATTTTTCGTTAAAATGCATCAAAAATACAGGTGACGAATAAAATTTAAAGCTACGGTACAGCCTAAGGATTCATTGATTTCGTTCATCTAAATCAAATCGTTCAAATGAATTTAAATCTATAATCATTTCAACAACTCAATCGTTCGTGAACGACACGATTCTAGAAAGATTTAAATTATTATTATTGAAATTTGTTATGACCACAAATTCATAATTTAATTACATTTACATTTGTCTAAATGTGAAAAATTACCTTTCATAAAATTTACCGAATGTTAAATTGCACTATTTCTGATTAACAATTGTTTTAATATATTTTTGGAAGTCTATTGTAAAGCCGAATACCAGCGTAGTATGGAGTTTTTTCATAATGAGAAGTTCTGTGTAACGTAATTGTGACATCACATCTGGCCCGTGTTGAATATTCATGATACTCGGAATTTAGTTCTCAGAAGTCACTAATATTATTTTTGACACATAAACAACATTTCAGTATATAAAATACAAGGGATAGTTAAAATATGATTGATTCCAAATGTACTTTAAGACTGCCTGGAATTTTCTTTTTTATTATTAATCCATTGTGTCCAGTTCCAGTATTCGAATTTCTATTGTTTTTTGCTAACTAAAACAGCCATTTAGAACATTTATAAGCACCTGATATTTTAAACTTAATTATATCACAAACGATCCCTCCAAATGTCAACATATTATATATTTTTGAAATCAGGAAAATATGGTTTTTCATCTTAGTAAACAATACACAGGCCGTTCCATTTAAAAAAACAAAATTTATATTTCTTTCTCCAATTTGTGATGGGCTTTTGTTTCTTCTTATAACTCAAAAGATAATAGATATAAAACCCTACAACTTTTGCATTTAAAGTTTTTCTTTAGCTCCTAAAATAAACTAAACTATAAAATAAATGTTTAAAATACAAACACTGTGTTTTATGTACACTTAAAATTAGTTTATTTGCTTTACACCAATCCTTAAACTGACAGAAAACTTAGGATTGTTAGTTTCAAGGCATCTTCGGTGTCACTCGATACAGCAACGGACGAATTGTCTTCATAATTTATTAAAACACAGTCGGCAATGTGACATGGCAAATCAAAACACAATAAATATTAAAGGGCCCAAAGTGACCCCTGTGCAACTTCTTCGTCCACCACGAATTCTTCTGAAATTTGGTCTTCTATTCTTACCACAATTACTACTAAATTGTATTGGAAAAAGTGTCCTAATAATGTTAAAGTAGTTTTCAATACCTTTAAAATAAAGGAGATACGACTTGAAAACAAAAGAAGGTTGCTAGTTTTTGTTTACACTGTTACAATCAATTTTTTTCTATCCTCTATTATCTTCTGTTGTTACCTAGATGACCATAAGGGACATCGAAATTTACCTTAACAATTTATTACTATTACTTTGAGTGCCTATTCCTCTGTAGGAAGAAAAATATGTATACAATCAATACCCCTCCTTCAGCAACTTGTTGCCTCTAACATCCTGTGAAAATAGAGATTTCCCAACTTGGCATACGAGCGGATATCGCCTGTAAAAACTCTTGGCGATAAACTCGATAACATAGGGAAGATCCCCTGTTTTTGTCCCGATGTCAAGCAACCATCTGAAATTACTCATGCTCGTTCCTTTGTAAATTCGTATGAGCTTCCCCTGCTGCATCACTTTAACAATTAGCCACGGTCCCGACGAAATCGCTTTTATTTTTTCCTTTGCGAAATCCGTATTTTCGGGTTGGAATTTTGTTAGGTTCTTTTGTTCTCGCGCCTGGCTGCCGCAACACTATCATTAATTCCCGCCGTAATTTTAAAAAGGGCATTCGTATTTAAGTGCTTTGTCTATAAATCACGGCGAACATGTTTTATTAATATGCATTGGTGGGTGGGGTCATGTTAATGCAATTAAGACTCGGGGCACTGACCGGCACACATACGGGTCTCCAAACATTAACGGCTACTTATTCTGTTACCACAATAACGCAATATCCACAGCTCCGTTGTCGAATTTATGTCGCACAACTGATTGACGTGTCTGCTAAGCTATGCGTTCTATTAATTAATGGGTGTAACTTAATTTACAATTATGTGTTTTGCCATTACCGCGTCGCTTGATCAATTTCTTTCTTACGGTCTTGGGTAGGTGACTTTGCCTCACATCCTGCTTCTACGTAATAAATTATTAACATTCTCGTTTCATTTTATAGGGAATTTACATAATATATTAAAGATAACTAATTACAACGTATCATGAAATGCTTTATGTGCTGAAACAGAACAATCAACATGCTATAAATAACGGCGAGATATTGTTAACAAGAACTCGTTGGCATAGCTCCGCTAATAAAAGAATCGTGCTGCATGTTTTAACGCTGGTACAGATTTTCAGTACAATGCTGTATAATAAAAATGAACAGAGCATTTCAAGAAAATAGAAAGACTATAACTCTTGGATGATAACATGATATGCAAAGCAACGTCGCAAAGAAAATATAGCAAAATATTCTTGGAATTCGATTACTTTTGAAGAAACATACGAGGAAGCTCCCGCTGAGACTAATATTACCATGTTGACACAATTAAGCTGATCCTTACAAAAAGAAGAAAACAAAATTGGAAAATTTACTTAAGTCAGGATTTTAAAATGTATTGGAGACTGTGGCTTGCAGTACAAAGAAATTGAATTTAGCCTCCTTCTTCTTGATCACAAGAGAAGTGCACTCCTCTTGTGATCAAGAACAAGGCATCTAATGAAGATGCCAGCCAGCATGGCTGCCGAAATACGTATCTAGTTTTTAAACAAACTTTTTGTGGTTAGGAGGTTAAATCCAATTTCTTTTTAAATCAGGATTGCATGGGGCAAGAAGCTATCATTTCATCTTTTCATCTGTATCAGTAAAGTACAGTGTGGTCCATTTTTGATGGTTTCACAGGGTTTCTCAGTTATTTATAGGAATAGAGGAAAACCATTTTCGTGACTGTCTTCTTCTTTTCCTATAAATAACTGAGAAATCCTGTAAAAACATCAAAAATGGTCAATTCTGTACCTATGAAGAAAAATGATGACGATCTGTCCTTTACTGCATTTTTATATTTATTTTAATTTACTTTTCTTCATACTTACATTCATTCATTATTATAGGTACCTACAGTAATAAATCTAATATAATACCATGCGATCAAAGGAATTTATAATTAGAGCAGGCTGTGATATTTTCCAAAAAATTAACAACACAGAGGCTTACAGTTTGAAACTAAAAATTTTTAGTGTCAGAATTTTGAAATTTATTTGTTTAATGATTGATAATAAACGGATTTGTCTTGTGAACCCCGCCCCCAGTATTTTAAAAAATGTTTTAAACCAGCATCCAAACAAAATGAAATAATAAAATTGTATAATGCATGAGCATAACCTCAAATATGACAACAGAAAACTTATTGAAAAAAAATAGTTTTCAAAAACTTTGAATTATTTATACACGATATGACAAAAAAATTATTGGTTAGAGAAATAACAATAACTCACTCATCTCAAGAGAATAAGTATTATGAATGAAAATTAGCAGAATCACAATTACACTTCAACGTTTACTGGCACAGAGCTTTTTAATATAACTGAAAGTCGTAAAATAATCGACGTTCTATATAATAACGGTGTCAATTATTTTAAATGTGTTCAAAGTAATTCCCTTCAGCAATGATACACTTAACCATTCTTTCTTTCCACTGTTTAAAAGCGCCCAACCGATCTTCTTTCGGAATACCGTCAAAATAAGTGTGAACTGCGGCATCAATCTCTGCTTCAGACGAAAACCTTCTACCCTGCAAATTCCTTTTAAGCCCAAAAGATAGCCAGAAGTCGCACATGACTAAATCAGGTGAATACGACGGATGTTCTATTATTTTTATATTTTTCCAGCCAAAAAATAGAGAATTAAAGCTGCAGTATGGGATGATGTCGTTGTCTTGGTGCAGAATAATTGCCTTGTTTGGAACCTTACTGAATACTTCAGGCAAACATTTTTCAGTGTACCATTTAGCTGTAACTGTCTTTTGTCCGTCTAGCTTAATTGCTTTTACTAGCCCAGTACTTCTAAAGAATACTGCATACATAACTTTTTTCATTGCTCGCAGCTTCTTGGTTGTTATTGGAGTTTCCTCATCTTCATGAATCCACACACGACTCTCTTGGCGGGTTGGTATGTCAAAAAAATGGAATATAAGTTTCGTCATCTGTCACTATTTTGGTAAAAAATTGGTGGCCACCATTGTTTAAGAAATTTAAAGTTTCAAGGCAAATCCTTACACGTTCTGTTTTTTGGGGAAGTTGATGCGGCACAAAACGACTAACCACTTTTTTTAAATGCAGCTGATCGTGTAAGATTATTCTTACAGCTGAGGATCCAATCTTGAGTTGATGCTCGATTACCGCATAAGTGGCTTTATTGTCCTCTTCAATTATTTTTTTAACAGCAGCAATGTTTTTGTCGGTAACACCCGTAGGAGGAGGCCCTGCTCCTTTTTGATGCTGTACAGAATTTCTTTCGCGTTCAAATTCCTTGTACCATCGGTAAATTGTAGCCAAGGAAGATGCTTGTTCACTGATAGCCGAATCTAAACTCTCCTTGCACTCATAAGCGCTTAAGCCTATTTTAAAATCATAATAAATCATGATTCGAAAATGCTGTCTGTTTAATTCCATTTTTGTACTTGTATTGTCACTTAAAAATTAATAACTTCGGTTATACCAAACGTAGATTCAGCAACTGAACTTCAAATGACAGCTAAAAAAGTGTTCTAAATAACAATGTACGTTTTGTTTTTCAAGGCCTGCTAGATTTTCTTATTCTCAATAAATTCAGCTTAACCTTCGTAAAAATACCTAATTAGCATAGTAAAATTTCTTACACTGAACAGAATTTCTAAATTCCGCATAGCTGTTCACTATATTTTAATCTGATAGTAAACGCACTGATTTTCTATGTAACAAGAATCCCGTTCAGTAGAATATATGTTAGCGCAAAATAAGTACTCTAGGAAATAAAAGGTCATAGTCGTACGGAATTTGTAACTAAAAGGTTATTATCACATACTTTTCATTCAATACAGAAAACATGAAATCATATATCACGATTCATGAATTATTCTATTACCGGATTAACAAATCTAGATAGATACATTGTAGATACAAGAAACTAATAATAGCCTGTACGTTTTTGAAACTCGTTCCCAAAGAAGTCATGTGCGTATAAGGTAGAATCTTCTTATGCAAATCGGTCTTCATTAAAATCCCAAAATGACTAACACGAACGCAGACTTAAATAAAAATGTAATTTCTGCAAGAGAAGTTTTAACAAACGAGATTCGATCCAAAAGAACGACCGAAAATAGAATCGACACCGTTCTGTTATCAATGCGATTAATTAAAAAATATTAATTAGTCGCACAAA
Organism: Prosopocoilus inquinatus; assembly: GCA_036172665.1. Lineage (NCBI taxonomy): Eukaryota > Metazoa > Arthropoda > Insecta > Coleoptera > Lucanidae > Prosopocoilus > Prosopocoilus inquinatus. The sequence goes on from CM069870.1 coordinate 54,865,601, forward strand.
CTTTGTTAGCGGCCAACATTTGCATATAATCTAAATATAGTAGTGAATTTCTGCGGCCTCCGGCCCCAACCTCCATTGTTGACCGTAATAATAATCTTATCGTCGCTCGACTGTCAAAAATATTAATTTGATTTATTAAATAAAAAACGTTTCGCTTTTACACAGTTGTCACGTGAATATCCTTATTCAAATTAGGCCGCAACACCCACAATTCTACCGGAATTGAGTCAAGGTTATTTTTAAATACATAGAAAAATATTGCCTGTTGAATGAAGTAATAAAGTGATATGATATTTCTAAAGCATTACATTCCTAAAATGTTGTTAAAATATTCCTTTTTTGCTTTTAGAAACTTGTACAGTTGTGTGTACCTTAAGTGCTACAATTTGAATTTCTGTGAACTTTACAACACAAGATCTTACAAATGACGTTTTCGTGCTTTTCTGTTACGGATAACTATACTATCACGCTCAATTAAAGTGATACTATTTGACAATTTTATGATCCTTACAGCTTTAAAAATTTTTTTTTTAAACTTTCATTATGCTTTGACAGCAAGCATGGCCGCCTTGCATGCGGGACTTATTAGGAGCAAATCCGCTTCAATTTGTCTGTTCTACTGCAATGTCAGGTCAAAAAGCGATCGTAGGATGTCGCTGTTTTATCTGTTGATCCTTACAGCATTTGAGAGGGGATGGCTGACGCATTGTTATAAATGTTTACCGCTTAGTTTTAATAAGGGTGCGGGTATGCAGGAGTATCGTTTTTAATAAGCGTGGTAGTACATACGTGCGTAGCAATCGTAAAGACGGTCTCGATGCGATGTTCATCCGTCTTTCTTAAAACTATAAACAGAGAAATGATAAACTAACTCACAATTTCAAATAAACTTTAATTACCAAGTGGATTTACTACATTATGAAAGTCAAAGAAAGCTGAAATTAAATGTTTCCTTGCCACATGTCCCAATTTCATTCAAACTAATGAAATCTACACGTCATTCCGAAATAATATTTCCTTTACTATCCTTAACAGGAAATAACAGGACGTAAAATATTAATTTTAGTTGCAATTATATGATTGGTCAAATCTGAAAGAACCACTTCATTTTTAGTAATAACATGTAGTATACAATGCAAAGCTTGAATAGGATTGTTTTTGTATTTAGAACTAATTGTCATTTAACCATGTTTTATACTGCGTAACATTAAACAGAACTGAGAATACGAGTATTCTGAGATTAAATAAAGTTTAACTTAAAATAACTAGTCACCCAAATATAACGAGCATCCTTTTTAAAGGACTTTATACAGAAATCTGTAATTTTTTAACACAAGTTTCGTTTGTAAGATGACACTCCTAATTTCTGCTTGTCGTTTGTTCGTTACACAAATGTACCATAGATAACTGGAGGTAAGCAGAAGATCTGTGAGTGATAAAGTGCTTAATGTTATTACTAATAGTTATTCTGAGCGTATCAAAACACAAATATCAGTATATATGTGTTGAATATGACGCGATTTATGTTACCTTTTAAAAGGTCGATAGTAATGTGGGCTACCAATAAGTAAATAATTATTTTTGATTCTGTGCCGTTACTGAGTTACTAGAAAAAGCTTCTACGCTTACACGAGCTTTCAGTTGAAGTTGAGAGAAGATTATACTACTATAGAAGTAGTTGTCTTTCCACTGGAAACTGCAAACGAAGATCTTACTGATGAGGATTCTAGTGACGAAGACTCTGTGCATCTCAATAATTACTGTAGGTACAATAACCGTTCTGGAGATATAACACTCGAGAAAATCCAGTGCTTCATTGGTATCTTGGTGGTTAGTGGGTATGTCAGAGTGCCAAAACGGTTTGTTTATGTATTGGGAAACAGCTGAAGACTGTCATAATAATTTAATTCTGCAATTTCACGTGATCATTTTACATACATAATGCAAAATATTCATTGCTGCGACAATAATGCTCTAAACGCAAGTGACAAGTTTACCAAAATGAGGCCTACTTTTAACGCACCGAATGAATGATTTATATGTATTATTTTCTCCCACTGAAGAGAACTACTGCATAGATGAAGGTATAGTCTCAAATTATGGACGTCACACCACTAAGCAGTTTGTATATGGGAAACCCACACGGTGGGGGTATAAGTTTTGGGTGGAATCAACTAGACTTGGGTATGTGACATGGTTCGAATCATTTCAGGGGTAAATTGCTCAACACTATTAATTCTCACAAAGACATGAGGTTAGGACCCGGTGTGGTATTGCACAGTAGATGTAATGCAACAATCAAAACCTTGCATTAATTTTCAATTCTGCTTCGATAACTTTTTTACGACGCTTTACTTATTATATGTACTCTCACAGAAAGGAATAAAAGCTACAGGGATTGTAAGGGAGAATAGACTAGGTTCGTGCTCCATCCGTTCGTCAAAAAATTGATAAAGAAGAAGAGAGGCAAATTCGAAACGTCCTACGCAATGTCAAGTACTGCTAACATATTTGTATGTAAATGGAATTATAACAATGTAGTGTGTGTAGCTACTAACGCTTGTTCCTTTGATCCGGTTCGTAAAGTAAAACGCTACTCTCAGAAAGACAAGAAGAAAGTACTAATCGATCAACCAGACGTCATAAAATATTATAATTTGAATGTGGGAGGAATTGACCGTTCGGACCAGAATATTGGGCTTTGCAGAATTTCTATCCGCGATAAGAAATGGTACTTTCCTTTTATTGCTCATTGCATTGCTGTGGCAGTGTAGAATACTTAGAAGATACATAGACTTCAGGGAGGAAAAATGGATCAACTTATTTTAGAAGGGCGATCGCAACAAATATCTTGGAAACCCACAAGAGACCATCTAAAAGAGGACGTCCTAGATTATCTAATAATGTACTGCTTATTCTAGGTATGATAGAATTGACCATCTAATCGTACATCAAGAAAGACAGACGAAATGTGCCCATTGCCATAAGAAACATTGTGTTATGTTGGTCTATGTCCCAAATATTGCTTTAAGGAATACCACACTCAATAAGTTTCTTTTCAACATCTCTAATTTACATGTACTTTATGAATGTAACAATACAATTTTATAAACTATTGGTATAGTATATTACTATCGACCTTTAAAAGGACGTAACTTTTCCGTAACTTCAAAGTTAAAAAAAATATATAAAAAAAATCAATAAATATGTTCACTGAAACATATAATTAAATGTTTCTAATAAAAATTTCATTTTTTTCTTCTTAAAAATTAAATCTGTAATGTCTGGGTTTGTCCGAAGTTAGATTGTAATTGACATTATACTGATCACGTCATTTTCTAATACGACTAAAATTTAAGCTATACTTAAAATGCTGGTGTAACAGGGCATAAGACGTTTCTGATTAAAATACAAACTGTCCGAGAAATGCACATAAAGCCTAAAATATATTATTTGTAAAGGTAAGGTCACAAAATTGCAAGAATTAATTCTCCAAGTTTGATAGTTTCAGCATACAAGGCAAGAAAATTGTTAAACTTGGCAACACATAGAAAAATCAGCTATTGCCTTACATCACCACGAGACAGGACACAACTTTTCAATAGAAAATGTTAAACTCCTAAAAAAATGCCGAGGCAATAATTTAGATATGCTCGAAGCATACATGAAGAAACATAAACAACACCTTTTAAATTTAGATTTATCACCTTTAAATAATACTTTTTTAAAATTTATACATACTATAAATAATCTTTAATATTGTTCTATTATCATTCCTAGTAATTTCTACTGAGTTATGCATTAAACCGTTTCTGAAAGTTTCCTGACACTCTCCCGCTTTTCTATATAAGATTCATTCTGGTGGTCCGTCTTCCTAGTACCTACTCAAATTTACAGAAAATATTCTTAGAATAACAGTTTTAGATTTTGAAATCCTATATAAACTAGCCCGTAAGACAAAATAATTTGTATACTACTGACGATGTATGCTTAGCATACGAAATGTACATTTAGTGAATAAAACAAAACTTTTGTGAAATCAAGGGTGTTTTTTTCGTGTTACGTTAATTCACAAGTGCTCAAGAAATAACTGTTAGTATTTAGTTACTGATTCAAACAATGGTTTCTATTCCGCATTTAGCCGTTTGCGATATACCTGAAGCTGAAATCTATTTCTGAGAAATCCTGTATATGCAATTTTAATTTGAGATTGCACAATAATCTTGATATTTGTGTTCCTGTGAGAATCCAAGGGTCCAATACAGTAGTTTGGAAAATCATTCGAAGTTATTGAAACATTGCGTGCTTCAAATTATGTGAACTTAAATATTGAAATATAGCATAGGATGAGTGAGAATTATAAAATACAAATTCAATATTTCAATACAAAAAGAATTCCGACCGCTGAAATCCATCATTATGATATACCGGCTGTTTCAAATTGGATGTGCACTGAACGGATCTCCTAAACCGTAAGAGATACAAATATGGTTAAATGAAAGAAAAGTTGCATGAATCAATGTCTAACTCGTATTCATTAACAGAATGATTTTTTTATTATTTCTTCTTGAGATATTAATAAAAATGTAAAAATAATCGATTTTCTTTTTCTCTCTGTATCTCTTTTATTATACATAATTTTGAAATTCTGTTTTAACTATCTACAGGCACTTTTTGATTCTCCTTCGAATAGGAGTAATAGAGTTGAAGTCATACGTTTCGTCTTTCCACGACCATCATCGGTTTCGATTTTTTAAATACAATTTTTATCGATTTATTGTTCTATTCGATAACATTTTTTTTCCTGTTTGTAATGATATATCACACTTAATAGTTGATATTAATTTGAAGCTTCAATAATTCAGATTTCAAATTTTTGGTTCGTTTTCTTATCTTTTTATTCTAGTCGATAGCATTTTTTTTCTGGTGATTTCAGTGAGTAAAATATTTAATACATTTTTTTCAAGTAAAGTTAGAATATGACAAAAAAATTGACACAGTTTCGTCATGTTTTTCTTAATAAATAAATTTATTAATAACCACTTTTTTTATTTGTTAACATTCAGTTGTCAGAAGAGAAAAAAATCAATCAATATTGACTAAATGATATTAGGTGGTAAAGAAAAACCAAATAAACGGCAGTATAAACATATTAAATTACAAGAACAAAATAAATAAGTTGAATAAAAATTATAGAAGAAGAACATGAGTTTGTGAAATAAAAAAGTGAAATAAATAAATAAAAGTAAATCCTCGAAATGTCCACTGTTTTCAAGACATACATTCGTTCTCAATCCTATGTGTTGTCTAGCATATCGAACATGAATTCGCGGAAACATTTCTGCAAGAATTTAATATTGGCCTTCTTAGTTACTCCTTATTATTTATCTTAATGCTAGTCACTGTTTCAATGTCCAAAATATAAAGCCTACCTAACCATATTAAAAAAAAAAAAATAAAGATAGTGAAGTGTTGAGAGCCACTGAGTGCTAAAGAAATTAAAAAATTACATTATTATAGAAAGTATCTTTCAAATTTAACACAAAAATATTCGTTTTAACTGCCAATGTCATTGTAGATGGCACTATTCAGTAATATATAGATGTTTTGAGTATAATTAGTATTCACTTTTTCTTTTAACCCAACAGTGCGAGTCAAAATTAAAAACTAGGTTTTTTCATTCCTATACCTGAGATACTAATCTAGCAAGTTATATTAGAACCACTAGATATTTGTCGGTAAAAATTCATTTTCGTATATGCAGTGCATTATTAAAATAACGATACAGAAAAACTTTAAAATAAATAAAAAGACATAAGTTGTATTTAAAAAATCGAAATTGATGAAGATTGCGGAAAGACGAAACGTTTGACTTCAATTCTGTTGCTTTTATTCGAAGCAGAATCAAAAAGTGCCTATAGAAAGTTAAATCAGAATTTCAAAATTATGTATAATAAAAAAAAGAGATACGGAGAGAAAAAGAAAATCGATTTTTTTTACATTTTTATTAATATCTCAAGAAGAAATAAGAAAAAAATCATTCTTTCAATGGATACGAATTAGGCAATGATTCGTGCAACTTTTCTTCTATTTAACCGAATTTATATCTCTTACGGTTTAGGAGCACACGCAATTTGAAGCAGCCAGTATATGTCGTGCTCACATAGTGTAATCGATCTTTTCATGAAACGGTTGTCCACTTCATGAAACTGATCCACTTGGTGTGTTATCATCTGTATTGATCATCTGCACAAAGTATTTTGTCCTTTGCATGAAACGGAGCGACATTTTGCTCTTCCTGAAATTAATGACAATTACAATTTCATCAAGTGGATGGGCGATTTTACTCTTTTCGTATAATGGTCACAAGCGATTCTACATAAGCTGTGCACTTCATGAAATAAATTAGAGATCAGTATTAAAAACATGACAGAGGCGGCAGACCATTGCTGTTTAGGCAAAACTAAAAATTTAGGAAAAAGTTTGCACTAAACAGCAGCAGCAGTTATATTAAATGAAATATAAGCAGCAGCTAAAATAAGACTAATTATAAGTACGATAGCTAAAAGTAAGGTTATTTTATATGTAATAAAATTTTCTATAAGATTTAATCAAAGCCAAGTTTAACTAAAATAGTAAAGGAGACTGTGGTTTAAGAAATAATTGAAATTAATCTCCGCCCACAATAATTTTATATCCGTAGATACGCATTTCGGCAGCTAAGTTGCCATCTTCGTACTGAAGATGGCAGCTTAGCTTAGCTGTGGGCGGAGATTAATTTGAATTAAATCTGAGTTTCTCAATTTTTATCATGCTTTCAAGTGACTGTTGGTTTTTTAAAGTAACACGTATAAAACCGCTCACGTGAAAAAAATGAAATCGTCCATCCATTTGATGAAATTGTAATTGATTTCATAAAGACCACAAAAAGTTACTCAGTTTCATGAAAAGGACAAATATTTTGTGCAGATGGTGAGTATACGAGTAGATGATAATATTGAATCCGTTTCATGAGGTGGATATCCGTTTCGTGAAAAAATCAATTTCACAGTGTGAGCACGACATATACATATTTAAGGCGCTCTTAAGAATGTCTTAGGAGGCACTGGTTTTTGTTTATATTTTGTTTAGTAGTTTCTTACATATTTGGATATTTTAGGATATTATAATTATTTTTTAGTAGTACATTAATATACATTTTTTGGTTTCAAATACAATACGACCGTAAGATCTTCTCATATGTATGTACAGTTGCGGAAACATAAAGCGGGACAATATTTCCGATTATTTTGATAGTGTGAAGTTTCCTTGTTGACGGTTGTGACCCTTCTAATTAATTTATTACCGTCAGTGAACGTCAGAATTAATTTGTCAAATTAAGTTCTTAAGAATGTATCGTCTTTTTAAGGGAAATGTAAGTGAAAATTTTCGACCAGTGAATCAAATGGAATTAGTGAAGCCTTTGGTAGAACTATGTGACATTCTGGATGTGGAATATGTATATTAAAAATCTTAATTCAATCAATGTCCGGACATTTGCATTCAATAATTCAATCGAAAGGCTGCATGACTGTTATTTTGTTTCATTTTATTTCGCATGGCAATAATTGTAAGTAAAATAAAAGCTAACTATTACACTGGTATGATTTATTTGTATGAGGTATTTGTTCGTTATAATTTTTAATTATAAACGGAATGATTAATCATTTTACTTAATGTGAAGGTTGATAAATTACCATAGTTACCGAAATTTAGAAGTAAGATTTAAACTAACGAAAGTTTACTTACTGTCCCGCTTTTTGTTTCCCCAACTGTACAACGTTAGGATTTGGGAAAATTTTATGTGCTTCAATATCTTTCTTAAAACAATCTTTTAAAAGACGTTACCTACTCTGCCGAAAATACATGTCCTTGTTTTATACCTTTTAAGTATTTAAGATAATAAGAAAAAGTGTTATGCTGAGGTTTCCAAACTTTCCAAAATTTATTAGGAGTACTATTTTCCGTTTTTTTTTTTATATTGAAATGAAATTAAATCTAAGCTGGTAAAAGTAGTCTGGAGTACAGATAAATATCAACTATCCAGACATTCAAACTTTTTAAGAAGATAAAAAAAGGAAGAAGAAAGAAATGCCATTTATGCTGTGAATTCAGTAAACGGCTTAGCTATTCGCAACCCCTTGAAAAGGAGAAGAAAAAAAAAACTAAAACTAAATTGAACAAAAAATATTCTAACAAACGATATTTACGAACGATTGCGTACAAAAACTAAGCAAAGTGGAACAAATTTTTTTACATTCTGCGTCGGTGAAAAATTACGTGGCACAGCACGGTCGGTAATCTCGTAAAATGTAAAGCAAAATAAATTGGAAGTATAAACACTTTTTCTTGATTTTCCTTTTATTTCATAAAGTTGCGCCGCATAAAAAGCGCAATTCATCCAGCGCTTTCTTTCGCGCAGAAGTCTCGCAGAAGTTTTGAAATAAAAGTCGTGTAAAATAAAGTTCGAGGTATGTTCTAAGCTTGCGCTTTGACCTAGTGCGGCGAAGAAACGCGCGCGACAAACGGTTCCGATCGGTTGCTCCGTTATACCTCCAAGGATCTCCCAGGACGTATCTGGACGAAATTGCTCGCTTATCTTGTACACTATTAAATCAGAAAAAAAACATTTTTTCAGTCGACAATAAAAAATATTACACGGTGGATTTACGTAGTGAAAAATCTATTCGCTCTAGTCATTAACTTTAACAAATCGTAACGAGGAACTAATTGCAGGAGTTATTCTTATTTAGTTACATAACTTATTAGATATAAACAAATTAATTAAGATGAGTTAATAGAACGTAAATGAATCATTTAATGATGTGCAGAGAGAAACATAATGGTTTCGCAGTTAATAACAGAAGCCGTAATGAGAAAGAATGTTATTTTTAAACTAATAACTACTTCTGATGCTCAAACAACAAAACACTTCTGTCCTAAATTACAACATACCTACATCGCAGTAAAAATGAATGAATAAACTAAAAAGTGAACTAAGTTGGTATGATTACAAATAAGGGACAATCAGTGCTATCCTGTAACACTGTCATGATCTTCAATAACTGAAGAGGACTTGATACGATTTCATAACAATTCAAGTCGATTGCAAACCGCCAATTGAAGAGAGATGCATATTAACTCGATATCACACCTGGTGTCATAAAGATTGCAAGTTGTTACGAAACTGTTTACAGAATACCGATTTTGCAAGGGCACTTGAAATATAGCAATAATTGTTACGTATCAAGTCCATATCAATGCTACAGAATAGACCCCGTAGGGGTTGAATTGTTAATTCTTTTCTATATGACACTAAACACACAACACATCAGTATTTTAAGCGAGGAAAAAATGAGGATAAATGCAATGTACACTTGAGGAAGAAAATAAATTTAGTAATCTTTCAAAAGGTTCAGATTAACTTTTGTATTATTAATTTACGGAACAATCTGGTCACATATAATCAATAGATATTCGTTTTTCTTAGGAATTCTATCATAAATTCGGAGGCGTTCTTGAAACGTACAGACGTTCGTACCTAAAGAACTACAATTTGACATTTCTGCGAGTCTTATGGCACAAAGGCGAGGTTTGTATGAGAGGGCGTATTTTAGGTGTGGAAGACGGTACATACTAATAGGTGATCATTCAGTTTCGTCAAACTAGTAGGCCTTTTCTTAGAACATTTTATTAATTAGATTGGCATTTCATTTAACCGGCATATGTCAAAACACTACCTGAAAACTCTTCCGTTTGCACATTCGGAGCCTACTAGGAGGACGGGACTTTGTGATCGCTTCACATGTTAGTTATAAATAAGAAGCCTTACTTCGAAGTGAACCATAACCAATTTGTAAGATTTTGGCTTTTTAAAGTTATATTCCGTATTTTGAATAGATCAGCGTTCACAGTCAAAAAATACGAATAAAGTATCGAAGGTAAACAAAGGAGTCTGCAGATAGAGTGGAATATCATTGATTTTTTAATACTCTCATACATAGATTTAGTTGCAATTATGTTTCTTCTTCTCACATCTAACTTAAAACTCAAACTAACCTTTCAAACAACTATTAAGCGTTAATTTATTAACGATTTTTATTAACAAATTTTTTTCTAACGAATATGTCTGCTAAAAAATATAAAACCTGTATTTCTTCTTTTTTCTATTTTGGTTCTAATACAACTTGTCCCAGCCAAGACTCGCACCTCGATTATTTATTGATGAATGTTGGTAAAGTTTGCACAGCTACATTTAATAAAAGCAAAATATTTTTTCAGCATCATCAAACATGATCAATAATTTCGGTAACAGCACCAAATGTTTCGTGATTACTATTACTAAACAGACAACATGAATCAAATGAACATTTCTATCTTTAATATTACAGAAAATAAATTAATTATGATACTGTTCTTTATTTTCCGCAATATTAAAGATAAAATTGTTCAAAACCTTAACATTTGATCCACATTCGCAGCAATCTTGAAGTCATTTGAAGCTATTTGGTGCTCTTACCGATGCGATGGTGATAAATTTTTAATGCCAGATAACTTTATGAAAAGTATAAATTGTTTGCGTTGCTACGTATACGTCTTTCCATGGATAAAGTTTTGAGAAACGATTTTTAGAAGTTATTACGAGTTTATCTCTACATAAAGTTATGTGTCGTTTCAAAAACCGAGCATGAGTCTTTTGTAATTAAAGAGAAAATTCTGTATTGTTATGTAACTGTCGGTGACATTGGTTGGAGATGCCAACAAATACAGGTTTTTTTAACAATGTGGAGGTTATTCTCGTAATTTGAGATGTCAACAAATATAGTTACATATGCGGTCATCAGCACAACAAAATATAATTTCGAGTGTTTTACTGAAACCCAAATGACTGTCATAATGAAACCATTAGCGAACCAAAATAGAAAAACAGAGTTTCCAAACGTTTTCGATTCTCCTTTTTCATGTTAGTGCAGCTACGACTATATTTATGCACCGCAGTGTAGTATTTGCATACGTATTCTCAAGCAAATTATTTATAAACAAGAAAAATAAATCGTGGAGTGAATTATGATGTACTTCGTATGAATCACTTTATTATTATTGTCAGAATTAAAGGCATTTTACATTAACTTAAAAAGCATACATGGATTGTACATCTGAAGCTAACAATTTGTTCCCAGTTCCCAGTATTCTCCTCGGTGTATAAACCGCATCTTTAATTAATTTTTCTTGAAGAATTTGCGGTCGGTCAAGTTAAAAATGTACCAAACGGACCATAATCATTCGTAATTTGGTAATAGCAGCCGTATTGATTATAACATACGCAAACCGTAATTACAGCCATGCACATTAACATTGCACGAGAAGTCTAAAACGCTCACTTCTATTTTAAGTCACAAGTAATTAGCGCCAGCACCTTAAGGCATCTGCTTTATTTAGCCAGTTGTTCGTTCAAGTATTTTCACATTCCGTCGAGTGACATGCGTCCTGATAAGCAGTTTCGAAATATTCGAAATAAATTTGTATGTTTCAGTACCAGCGCTTTCCAAAACAATAAAATTGAAGTCAAACAAGTCTCAATGGCAAAACTCAATGCAAATGGATTTTAGTTTCACCCAGAATTAATCATAATAAAAAAAAACGAAGATTACGGCATTACGACGAAATAATAAATACGACTATAAATACGAAACCAATTTCGATTTAACTATTCTTTTAATATTGCATAATTACAAGTGGAAAATTTCGCGAAAGGAAATACAAGAGTGAGAGGGGATCTCTTCAAGTGAAGGTACGCAATTTATACGGCAAATAATAAAAGATTTTATTGCTTCCATCAGTTTAATAGTTGCAGCGTACGATTATCAGGTTAGTTAACAGTGGCATGCTCATCAGTTGCTGTTTTTCAAAAATGAAGAAACAATAATGATCGGAACATATTGGCAATGAGTCAAACTCATTCTAACGAACACGGATGCAATAGTAGTTGTCCGTAAGACCAACTTATTAAAACAAAACGATTCTCTGATCTCTGTATTTCATAAATCCTTTCAAATAGTAACGGACGCATAGCAGAAAACCTAATTTCTTCAAGTTTATGGAAGAAATATGTACGATAAATATTAATGTTATAAAAAATTTGAAACCTTGCGAGAGAAATGGTATATCTAATTATAAATATTCATTGTTTGAATACATTATTTTAAAAGTACAAAAACAGTTAATAAATTATAATCTTCTAATTCATGGAAATCCTACCATTGCACCAACTGTTCATCCCCTGACACGAAAACCCTCAGATGCTGCACTTAAGAATGTAAAGCGTGGACAGTTGAAAGAGAATAAGAAAAAAAGAAACTGCCCCGGCCAGTACTACCCAAATTTCTGTGTATGTGTCCTATCTTAACTGTCCACAAGTCCATGTTTACTCTATTATACATATGTATATATGAAAGAAAAATTGATTCACTTACTCATCGTACTTATGTTGACCTTTTTTTCCCGTACATTGAAGTACAAACCAAATATTTTTTTGACCGTTCAAAATTATTACAGAATTTGTAATTCATTCGGAATAAATTTGCAAAAGCTTTTTAAAAGAAGTCGTGACGTTTTACTACGAATCTATTATTTATCTACAGAATGCGTCAAGATGCGGCCAAATATGAACATTTGAAAATATTTTACATATGTATATGAGATAAAATAATAAATAAATATAAAGAAACTGTCTTCTATATTCTTTTAAAGTAAATCGAGTCAGTCTGCTATATTTTCTATTTCTTTATACAAATGCCCTGGACTGTATGTTTAAATAAATAGTTCTTATATGGCTCGCCTGTTTGTCCCCTTTCTGGTAATAGCGGTCGGAACGAATCAGACTACAGCGTAACATTTTATTGAGGAGATTTTACTTTGCATTTTCTGTACTTTTGCAGTAAACTAGGATTATTTATGTAGGGTTAACATCAATTTTATATTCAAATACACCCAATAAACTTGAATAACTTTTTGCTTTTCCGACCCAATTTTTATGTCAAGAATTAAATTTATTACCATGAACAGTGGAAAAATTATATAAAATTCCACACTTTTCCAGAACAGGCACAAAAACAAACAAAAATTGATTATATTAGCAAAACCCGCTAGCAAAAATTGCCGTTTTATATGTTAACATTTCGAACAGATAAACAGCGACATGCTTAGATCTTTTTGATCTGACATTGCAGTCCGATAGACAAATTGAAGTGGGTTTGCTACATAATAAGTCCCCCACGCAGGGCGGCCAGGCTTGCTGTCAAAGCATAATGAAAGTTTTAGAAATTTTGTTGCAAATCGTTTTTGATTGCAGTGAAAACCTCGAACAGCCTCTGTACAGCTGTGTCAGCCCTGTATGGGGCTTCGTCAGCAAAAAAGATTTGCAACAAAATTTTTAAAACTTTCATTATGCTTTGACAGCAAGTGGTCGCCTTGCATGGGGACTTAGTAAGTAGTAAACCCGCTTCAATTCGTCTATCCTACTGCAATGTCAGGTTAAAAAGCGATCATAGGATATTTACATAAACAAAGCTGTACATTTAGAGAGTTTCAAAAATATGAAACGTATTTTTTTCTCCTAAAGTTAGGATAGATTTTTCAGCAGTATTTTCAGTATTTCTTTACAATTTGAACTTTATTCTTCTCTACATATGCATTCGAAGTTTTTCGGTCAAATTTCTAATTTCGGATTTAATTTCTGCATTATCTGGACGCATTGTCAAAATTTTTCTCTCTTTTTTCTTCTGCCTCATTTAGCAACAATTGAAGTCTTATTAAATTATTGCCATCTGTTTCCACCTCAGTAAAGAATCAATAGGTAGTACACGAAATTGCGAGAAATATTTTAATACTATGTGAAGAATTAAACACCGTTCTCTCTCGCGCATTTGTATTTGAACCTCTCTTTCAGTCGTCGATCTCGCGCTTTCATGCACATATCGACACACGGCGAAATGATCTTGTGGCGTCACCTAATATATCGTTAAACGTGGTTTACACTTATTTAGTTGTTTTAATTTTTTTATGAATCATGCACAAATTATTTCAATTTAAAAGCTTATGACATTATGTATCATTATCAGTATTATTCTTTTTTTTTTCATTGGCAGTACAATTAAGATCATTTTTTTTTGTTTTGATTACATTAGCCGATAAATTTTAAGATTTTGCTTGTAACATTGATCAAAATAACTTTCCTTTGTGAATTTAGAAAGCACAAAATGTTACACCTTTGCTCCCATGATCATCGGTCCTAGCGATTTTGGTACTCTAATTCCATATTTGAAATATTCCGGTCGAGCCCTACTGGTCACTTTCCCCATTCACTACTCATAAATTTTCGACAATAATCAGCAAATGAGAATACAGAAAATGTATCTTTAGTAACAATAGACATTCTAGCTTCTGAAAAGATTTCAATCGTCTTCTTAGTAAAATGGTCTAATTGGTAACACTTTTGCTTCCTAAAAAGCCAAATACTACAGACTTAAAGGCTTTCCATACTGACAATAAACAATTTTTCAGATTTCTTTCAAATTCTTCATGTAAAAATTTGTTAATTTGAAATTCCACAATTATTCCATCCCTTCCTTAAGTTTTGCTTTTCTTAATTTTGAAAATTTTTGCTTTAAGAAAATTACTGACCTTGTCAAAGCTTTAAGATACTTGATAAATTATTTCATTAACATAATTTATATGTAAAGGAGGAAAATGTAATTACTGAGGATCCACCAATCGCATAATTTTTACATTACACTTCTAAGTTCTACGCATCGTGATCAATTTTGCATATATCTGTGACTTAACTATCCCAAAGACATAGAAAAATAGTATTATGTCGCAAAATTGAAATCGCTTTGCAAACCCAAATTCATATACAGATGAAACCACTCAAGTAGGCATAGAATTTAAATCGGCATACATCGCACCATACTTAGGCTCACGCTGTAAGACTGCCTCGGAAGCGCTCGAGTGTGCCTACTTAATGTGGTGGAATCGGTATACCTACTAAACAAAAAGTTTTAGTTCGATATGTTTGATTTATAAAATATCATTTTTTATACAATTATATTTTACACTACACATTATTATCACGATTATTACTTCACCAACGCCATCTATCTGTTCTATAAGAAAATGTGGACAAAAATAAAATCGTCCGGTTCGAGTAAATTCATCGAAACTGAACGCTTGAAAAAATTACTTTATTCCAGACTTTTCTAATGCATTCAACATAAATATTTTGAATTTCTTTAACATTTGTATTCAATGTAAAAGCATACTTATACTCTACTGCCGCAATCAGGATTAGCAGATCTACAGTTTTCTTGAAAAACATTGCCTTGCTATTTAAAAATCATCCGTGACGTCATGTGGGGTACTTCACCAACGCCATCTATGAAATGTTGTATGTCTGAGGATCCATGTATAGAACTGGCTAAAATGGTACTAATAAATCTATTTTTACGCATGTTAAAAGATGTTGTTGACTAGTGTTATTCGAAAAATGTTTGACCTAATAGCAGTAACGACAAAATTGGAGGTTATGTGAATATAAATTAATGGTGCAAATATATTAAACTTACAATTAGAGAACAATAAACTACAAACTAACTGAAGGTGATAGTCTAAGTGCATGACTTAACCCTCTACACGTGAATTAACTCTTCTATTCAGGCTTTTGAACACTCTGAATACTTCTCAATGATGCTGTCAGATGATGGCCGTCAGTGTCAAGACTGTGGTGACCTGGCCCGTTATCGGTATCACTAAAACA
Organism: Prosopocoilus inquinatus; assembly: GCA_036172665.1. NCBI lineage: Eukaryota > Metazoa > Arthropoda > Insecta > Coleoptera > Lucanidae > Prosopocoilus > Prosopocoilus inquinatus. The sequence goes on from CM069870.1 coordinate 54,881,454, forward strand.
CGCTACTAAATATAAACAACTTTATTCATAATTTATAACCCTTGTAATTAATTCAATATGTTCCGTCCAATTGTTACACGTCAACTGACTGACTCCAAAAACCCTATTGTCTTCACCTTATCTACTAATCTACAGGGTGAAACTCGATCATTCGTCGGGTGACTCACCGGCCGGTCTCCACAAAGACATAAACTATCGAAAATTACCCAAGTCTGTCTCGTTTATAAATAAAAGGGGAAATTTGTATACAGTGTAGTATCTTTAACGTGAACATCCCGTAACATGAACGTGGTTTGGGTACTCTGCATGTTCTAAAACGTGAACGACATTAATATTTAATACTCTAAAACGTGAACACTAATACAAATGCATTTAGACACTAAGTTTCGACAAGTCAGTCAATCAGTTCTCAGTCCCTGCATAAATTCCGTAATTATTGCACATAGTTTTAGATTTAATCTGTGGGTTTAATAGTTTCTACATTATGACATCTAAGAAGTCGAATTATTTAACATTAGAAAAAAAAGGTCAGCAAAAAATTAGTTCGCTTAGAGATTCCGAATTTCCTAAGATGGAAAAGGCGTTGTACAGGGTGTCCTAAATCTCTGGAAAAGTTCAAAAATGTCTCTTTAAATTCATTTTATCGAGAAAATGTCTTAACAACATTTTATAACTTACTTATTATTTTTTTAATGGAACATTATATTTTATTGGAGTTTCGGTTAGTCCTTGAAGAGACGATACAAATTACATCATATTATACTTACTTATTTTTAGTATTTACCGAGTTATTTTTAATTTTATGCAAAAAATGGATCACGTTTGATCATTTGCCAAATTGCCAATTTTAATGGTACGACAGTCTTAGACTAAAATATTTCTAAATCTCTCTACTTTCATATTCTCAATTTTTTAAAAGTCTAGCGACTATCAAAAATACTACGATTCAGTTCACATACTGTAAAATTTGTCATTTTTTTATTATGATACAAATATGTAATTAGCCTCCAAAACGTGAACTTTTCAAAAACGTGAACACCACTGTCCTTAATTAGTTCACGTTATCGCTACTATACTGTAGCCCTTTTATTTCTACACAAAAAGTGTTAGTCAAATATGTATTTTCAAAACCCGACTAGTTTCGACCAATCAGTCATCTTCAGAGGTTAAATAAAGCCATTCATAAAAATTCAGCACTGCCAACTCAAATGAATTCTCACTCCTTTTAATTATCAAAGGTGTCAATGAGGAAATTCTTTTTTTTTTCTTCTTTTTTTTGAAATGGTATATTAGATTAGAAGTGTATTTGTAAAATATGATTTCGGATTAGTTTCCTGATTCTTCGTATACAGAATCTTTGGAAATATATAGAAGATGGCACATAGATGGTACACTGTACCAGACTTTGTGTATTTCCTCTAATAAATAAAATAATTTATTAAAATCCAGCCCAAAATATTACCAGAAAAAAAAAAGGATGTACGCTAAGAATTTTATAATTTTGTGGTACCTCTTGGTATTAGTTTCTTGTATCGCCTGAGAACTTAATACCGCATCACGTGCGAAAATTCCGTGATTCCAATAATCAATTTACGTAATATAAAACGCAATTTAAATGAAAATTACTTTCTGCTTAGAATAAAGGAAAACAATGAATAAAGTAATCACTTAAATATGCACACAGAACCGAAAAGAATGAATTCGATTTGCATAACAAAACAATTACTCCTGTACCTTCAGGTAAGTACAAGTGACCCGAAGGTATATTGAACATCTGTCTGTTTTAAATAAAAATAAAAGGAACTGTATTGAATCATTATCCCGGAAGCACCGTAAAAGTTTGTGTAAAAGCAATTACGACGGGCATTAGGATAACATTGGTCACCACTCTTAAAGGACTCTTTTCTTTTTAATTGGTGCAAAATGATTGATGGTTATGTTGAGAAACGGGGATATTTTATTTCGTATTAACGAATTTTTTATGCTAACGGTATGTGAACCGCAATCGCGTCAATAAATGTCAAGTTTTGAGTTTTTTGACCGTGTCATATTTCCAAGAAACGTGCCACAGTTTTAAAAGGGGACATTTTTTTTTTTGAAAGGTTGAGTACAAACATATTAAAAATATGTAAGAAGTTAAGGTGCTTCCGGGATTTTTTGTTTTATTCTATTTTTTTTTTTGAAACAATTTTTGAATCGGAAAGGGTTTGGAATTTCCTTGTAAAAAAACAATTTCGTTCTTACTTTCAGGAAACGTAACTGAAAGTCGTTGTCACGAGTCCTTAAAGAAGTTGAGCGCGTCTCATCGACCGTGCAGGAGTTTGTACGTCTCCGTAGACGACCTTGACGCTCGCGACGCCTTTCAAAGCTCCGATGACTCGCGGAAAGTGAGAGGATGAAAACACGTGCATGTGTTGTGACACGCACGGCCACGTGTACCGGCGTAGCAAATTTCTGTATACATCGAAATAACTAAATTCATTAGGTAACACAAATGTAATTAGTAATTATTCGCAATTAAAAAAATATAGAAGAAGCAGTTGCTAATTATACTGTAATTAGACGAAATTATACATGGGGTATAATCGAAGGAAAAAATAACATTATTTCACATTTTAAATTAAGAACGTGATTCATTACGACCGAAATGAAATAATTACATACGTAGAATTTTTGCGGAGGCGTCTTTCTTTTTTTCTTCAGTTTAAAAAACATGAGCAGAAGAAAAAATGGGGGCCAAGTAAATGACATGCAATAATTTTCGAGATTATATTAAGTGAAAACTAATTAGCTCTAGCTCGGGGAATTTAGAAACGTGAATACGTTAAATAAACATTTTAACACACCCATAAGCATATTTAATTATACCACTATATGTATGTTAATTTCAAATGCATGATTCATACCTTATAAATAACGACTTTATAATGCGTCCAATATAAATTTCAGTTTATGTGACTAAAGAATATTAGTCACATAAGTTGAGCGTAGCATTTATTAGAACGAAGGAAGTCGGGGGAGTGCTTCATTATTATTTTTTTTTAATCATAGAATCATAATAGAATTCGTACTTACCAGATGCTGATGAAGTATTCGAATATAAAACTTCTCTATAGTTGGTAGCCGTTTTGAATAATGTAATCAAACAGTTTAGAGAACCTCTAGAAACTTCGTCCTAAAGTTTATGTAACGCTTCACGTTTAATTATATTGTTTGTTTAGCATTATGTATATTGTAGTAGTTCCCATAACTAACACAACTTGCAGTTTTACTTTATTCTCGCAATTACGATTATGCAATTAAACAACTGTAATTTATGCGTTCCAAGCTCACTTATTAAAAACTTCAAAGTTCATTCGATGCGAACAAACTCGGATTAAGTTTCTCGTGCAGGTAAAAATACACCGATTAAGTTATCGTCGTGCGGCACCCACTCAATTTCAGCGCGCTGTGTGTGAGTATATTTGTGAAAGAAGCATGTGTCATTTGTAAAAGTTGCTGCTTTAACGCGCGCTTGTTTGAAGTCGAGTCGAGCGGCTACTGGCGAAAACAAGAGAATTCTCTGACGCTCTCGGTCCAACTTACCCCTACCTACCCTAGTCGCGGTCTCACTTGCCGCCCCTCCGTCGGGACGCCCCATGAGTAAACCCCATCCACGAACGCTCGGCCACGCATGAGCAAAGATTGTAATTAGATTCGTAATGTCCAGTTCGTTATTCTGGAGGTTGGGGAGGTTGAGTGGAGGAGACGAAGAGGACGCGATGCCCGACAGAGAGCGACGCATCTAACTCTCGGAAAGTTAGCTCACACTATGAGCTAATGATTTATAGTCCTGCACGTTCAATTTTGGATGCATCGCGAAATGTTCCGATAGAGAAGGGGGAAATTTCTTGGGATTTAACTTTTAATATCCTGATACGGTAGTGTCAAATTATGAATTATTTATTTACTTCAACATATCCGCTTAACAAGCGTATAATATTTTGAAGGCCAACAGAAGACATAATTTATTTTTTACTAGCTCACTTAGGCTTACACGATTTTAATTTTTGTACAATATTCTTTACAAAACGAGAGAGATTGTTTGGTTCCACACTTCTCTTTCAATTTCTAACATATTTTACAGAAAAATTTTCTCTGTACTTTATGTTTTTAAACAAAAAATTCGCAAAATGTCATTAAGATAGAAAAATGACTTCAAACAATTAAACCTATTTAAGGACTTACATTGAATACAGTCAGAATCAAAAGAAACATATTCAAGTCTTTTGACAGGATTCAATTTATATACATTTCTAAAATCAAGTTTTTTTCGAGGTCTTTGGACTATTTATTTTCGCATTTCCGTGTTGTTTAGCTTCCGTGTTGTTTAGCTCTTATTTGTAAGGTATCTGACATGTTTAATGTATTGGAGACTGTGGCTTGTCTAACAATAAATTTGAATTTGGCTCCTAACCACAATACGTTTTTTTTTTAAACTAAATACGTATTTCGGCAGCTATACTGCCATCTATCATCTATCAGACTTCTATCCTACTAAATCACAGGAGAAGTGATCACTTCAATTATTTAGTATATATAAAAAAGAAAACATTGTGGTTAGGAGTCAGATCCAAATTTATTGTAGGTATCTGACAGTTAATTTTAGATGTTCACATAATTTTTGTTTCCGATTTATACATAACATATATAGTTTATTTTAGATTTTCACATATTAATTTATATTTACTTACATTTTGACATATATCTTTTAGGATGATTAGATTGTTGTTAGGTTTAACATTTTTATGATTTTGTCAGTGGGATTAGGTTGTTTTTAGACATTTTTTAGTGCTTTTAAGTTGATAGCTTTCTGAAGATGACAGCTTAGCTACCGAAATACGTATTTACGGATATAAAAATTATTGTGGGCGGAGGTTAATTTCAATTATCTCTTAAACCACAGTCTCTTTTACTATTTTAGATTTTCTTATAGTCTAGAAATAGAGGCAACCCAGTCAAACCGTGTCAAACGTCGTCAGTAGCAGTGCTGGGCAGTAATTGAGTATAAAAAGTAATTGATTACAAAAGTACTCAATAATTATGAGTACTATGTACTCGATTACAAACTTACTCACAATGGTTAAGTACAAAAGTAATTGATTACGAAAATACTCAAAAATTATGAGTACAATGTAATTGATTACAAATTTGCTCACATTGCTTAAGTATAAAAGTAATTGAGTACAAAGTACGTGACTAGTAGAAGTAATTGAGTTTTTTTGTAATCTGAAATTATGAGTACAAACATAAAGAAGTACCAATAGAAATCCGTTATTCACGTCTAATATTATTCAGGCTTTTCCAAATGCTGTTAATTGTACGCTTACCACGTGGCCTAAGCTTTAAAGTGAAAGGACTAAAATTTACTGTGGAAATTTTTATTTAAAAAAATTTTGTTGCAAATCGTTTTTGATTGCGGTGAATCCCTCGAGCATCCTTAAGCTTTTGATTTTGATTTTATTTGTTTTGTCTAAGATGTGTGTATAGGTGTCCCATTTTCGATGGTATTGTACAGGTTTCTTCATGAGTAATGGAAACAGAAAAAATCCAGAACCTAATATTGAGTTTTAACTTTTAATGCTAATTTAAATTGTTAAATCAAAACTTGGCTGATTCTTGTTAAATAACTTTTTTATTTTTAAAGATATAAAAAAATGATAGCTTTTTTATTTGATTTTTAATATAGATTAATTAACAATTACATCACATGAAAACTTCATAACAGCCAAACTACGAACTCAATTTTTTATATAACGTGTGTCCCAAAAATCTTATAATCCAGACGGTCATGAGTTCATAAGAGATAATTCGAATTGTAATATTTGACTATTTGAAAACTTAATGTCTAATATTCAAATTATGCAAAAAATTAAAAATCTTGGACTTTATTTGATCCATCATATCAATTATTGTTTAATATTTAACTTATTTTTACTGGTCAGAGGCGCCAGGATTATAAGACTTGCGACACATGTTAGTTTATATTATTTGAAATTGTTTATGTAATTTATAACGAGTGTTCGATTTATTTGCACTGGATATTTCATAAGGAGAGGACTCTCCGAGATAAAATTTTCCTAAAGTGCTCTTAACTTGTAGTGTGTGGGTGTAATTTGCCCTCATCTGTAGGTTGTTTGTTGACGATTTATACCTAATATATATATTTTATTTTATTTTTCAGGATTTTTAGGTCTTTAGGTATCAAATAACAGGGAATTGTATTCTCATTTATTCGTTAGAATAAGAAGTTTTTTCGGGGTCTTTGGACTATTTATTTCTGCATTTCCGTGTTGTTTGGTTAGCTCTTATTTGTAAGGCTTCTGACAGTAAATTTTAGGTGTTCACATTTTTTTCCGATTTATACATAACACACATAGTTTATTTTCAAGATTTTGTCAGTATGATTAGGTTGTTTTTAGACATTTCTTAGTGCTTTTAAGTTGGTAGCGTACTGAAGATGGCAGCTTAGCTGCCGAAATACGTATCTACGGATATAAAAATTATTGTGGGCGAAGGTTAATTTCAATTATATACATTTCAATTATGAGGAAAGAAACCGGAACAATTTTTAAACAAAAAATTTATTCAGTTCGCTAGTAAATAAGTTAATCATTCTGACGTAAAATTCACAAAATTTTGTCATAATTAATTAAAATTAAGATGAAAAGATGATATGCAACAGTTGAAAAATTGATTCCAATGGTCTTCTTTTCTAACAAAATTAAAGAAATTATTTCGTTTAATAAATTGATGATCCCAAATAAGGCCGCGGCAAAGTTATTTGCCCTCTTGGCGCGAATAAGTTACCTCCACAAACTTTTGTAGCTTCTTGTATAAGTTTATCCGTCCCTTTTCTACATGTAGTGCATCACTTAATATTCCGGTTATATCAAGTACCAAAATAAGTAAAGTGACTAGGCCGGTATTCATAAACAAAACTTATGCTATGCGCTCGCATATAACTCGCTATAATTCCTAAACCCTACCTATTTCCCGCATTTTTGGAAAGTGATTAATAAAATGTTGTTAAATCTTCACTGATTATGTGCCCAAAATATAGTAAATACGTACAATTTATGAATTATGGCAAATTGTAAGTGAACGCATAAAATAAGTTTTGTTTATGAATAGGGAACTAAAATGTGTTCATATCAATTTATAACTTACCTAGTATTGAGTAAATGCCTATAAATACGTTTTATATTGATTCGGACACATTCTTCTAAAATACTCCATCTTTTATACAGGGTGGGCCAACAGTGCGTTGGCGGATGATTGTGACGTTGAAAATTTTTGAAATCTGCATGCGCATGAACATACATATCGGTTAAACGGACAATCTAAAATTATTTATACTTATATAGAGTATTGTGTAAGAGTGTGATGATCCTGACATAAGTTTTTTTAAACGTAATTTTTTGTTAGATGTCTTCTTATCAGTGGACAAAAATAATATAGTTTTATTAACCTACAGTTTATGGTTTTCCAGACAATTTACCGGTAAAAATGTCGAAATTTGTTACTCCATAAATTAATTATTTTTAAATATCTTGCTTTGAATCTTAGTAGATATATTATTTAACTATTCGAAAACAGAAATGTGTGGTCAACTCGAAATTCCTCCGGATACAGTACACAGGGTGATGCACAACGCATATTACCATTTTTCTAAAAAAGTTTAAATGGAACGCCCTGTATATGAATTTTATAAGTTAAAACATCCCTTACTAAGGTTTCCAATAATGTAAGACATTTTACGTATAGCTCTTAAACTTTGAACGTAGAAAGTTCTTAAATATATATCTTTAAAATCTCAGCTCTATTGTAATTTAATAAATAAAATTGATTTTTTTTGTTTCTATATGCATACATTTGGTAATAACATTGTTGATAAACTTGATAATAATAGCAGTAGAGTAAAGTCGGCATATATGAAATATCCATTCTTTAGGCCCTAATAAATTCTGAACTAAGATACTAAAAACTCAAGTACTTTCATTAAAAATACTTTTGGCCAATTGCACCAAACACTTAAGTCGAGCTTAATTTTAAGCACCGCTTAGAATGTGATTTACTGAATGTTGTGTAACCTCAAATGTCATATTATAAGCACTACTTAAATTTAAGCTCGACTTAATTGTTTGGTGCAACTGATATGATTTAAAATGACGGGTAATATGCAATAATTAGTTGGGGTAGTATAAAGAAAAAGTATGCAACACTTTGAATTATTAAGTTGAAACATCAACAGTTGTTCTGATTTACGTTATAACAAACTTACACTTTTATTTTTAAAAATCCGCCAAAGTAGTTTTTCTGTCCCTGCGTGAAAACTTTCACAGACTCATGTACTGTGAAGTTATGCAATCTTACCGGCTGAGAACCTCTGTAGTAATGACCTACAATACCAAAATTCATGTTAATACCAGCGTCGTTTAAGAGATGGCGCTCCTTATTTCAAAAATATCGGGTATTCCATATTGGCTGGTCTATTTCATATATGCCGGCTTTACTCTAAATATATGTTAATGTTGGAATCAATATTTTGAACACACCGACTTTTCTTAATTAACAAAGTATTAAATTGAATTAAATTTAATTTATTTATAATCATATCATTGTTCAATTGTTTTGCAATATATTCATAGTACGAAAGGTACAAAATACTACAAAATTTTAGTTAACAAAAGAAAAACTAGATTTAATAAACATGCTCAAAATGTAATCCAATTTATTTTATACATTTTTAATTCGGAGACTAAAAAATATACTAAAATTTATTAATAGTACAGACATAATGCATATAAATGCAATTCTAGATAATTCTGTGTCATGATCTGGACGTCCACGGGCGATTAACTAAACCCGTTCCTGTTCTGGTGTAAAAAAATAGTGAAATCAGACGGAACATCCGGGTAGCCACTCAAAATTCTTCCGCATTTTATGTATTAAATTAACTATGTAGTTAAATCATTTTCTAATGTCATTGTTGTAATATGATAGTACTTCATCATGCTTAAACAACACATTTTAATCGCTATTTCGGGGAACATTCATCAAAAATTACAGGAAATAATTCTAAATCAAAAACAACTATCGTGAATCGTGTCACAAAATACAAACCGATAATAAGACATAACTAGGGTGATAACATATGAATGCATTAAATAGAAGACCATTAGTTGTCTTGAAAAATTCCTAGAAAATATGGATTTTCGCCACCATAATATTGTGAATTCTATTTGTTAGGAATTTATTTATTCCTAATAATTAGAAAGTTTTTAATCCAGCTTACTGGATTTTAAATTAGAATACTGCAGAATATCCAACGTCATGACAAGTTGAAATTTACGCCAATAGAAACGCAAGAAACCCAATTTTGTTTATTAAATTACAGTTATAATTAAGATTTTAAAGGTGCAAATTTAAAAGATTTCTACGTTCAAAGTTTAAGAGGTACACGTAAAAAGTCTTAAACTATTGGAAACCTTAGTAATGGATGTTTTAAACTATGTCTTCTTAAACAGGCTATTTATTATCTTTTTTAGAAAAATGGTAATTTGCGATACATATTGCCCTGTGTAAAGTGGCCGGCAGAATTTCGAGTTAATCACACATTTGTGTTTCCTAATAGTTAAATAATATAGCTACCAAGATTCAAAGCATAATGTTTAAAAATAACTAATTTACGGAGTAACAAATTTTGCTATTTTATGTAAATTGTCAATATCTCGAAAACCATAAACTTTAGGTCAATGAAATAATTATAGATTGCGCATATGTTTGTTAGAGCGCATGCAGATTTCAAAAATTTTCAATTGTAACGCAATTTTTTAAAGTAAAATATAGAACAAAATCTATACGTTATTTGCTGAAATTTTAAGAAGAAATAAAAGAATTTTCAATTAGTGCAGTATGGATGATTTTAGAGAAAAAATTCCTATTAGCTGTAGCTTTAAGAAACGATGCAATTTTATTGTCTCCAAGTTTTCCGAAACTTTCTGGAAAGGCTTTAATATCAAGTTTGGGCTCAATTTTCAAACATACGAGTATGTTATAAATTTGACAAATTTTCAATAATTCTAATTCGAAATATAAAACAACAAAATAATGCCTCTGAAAAGCCAGGCCAATTCTTATAATCATGATACTTTCCAATCTTTTCTTTCTTTGGAGACACATAAAAGTAAATAACATGTAAACTAAGAATTAATTGAAAAGGTGTATGAATTGAGAAAGAAATGTAAATACTAAATAAAACATTCACTTCGTGTTCATTAACCAACGGAAAAACTTAATTTTAATCATTTCCAAGGTTACAAAAAAATTGCAGCAGTAGTTGTACTCGTACAAATTACATCGAATATTGTACTAGTACTGGAAATGAATATTTTAAAGAAATGAAAATCTTTATTTGAGATGCGTATAACGGATTTGAAGAATTTGATTCATTAAATAGCCCTCCGAATACGATTCTTAGTCAATGTTGTGCAGATCATTTTGGCGGTAGTGCTGCGCTCCCCTCAAATTCATATTCCAGTGCCGTTGACATTCGTTACACCATCACAAAAATAATCGGCCTATCATTGACTACTCATCGTATAACATCAGAAAATTCTACGTTAGTAAAGAATATTGTCAAATAAATAAGCGCATTATAGTTACATAATTACATAGTTACATAGTTAAAATTTAGAAATTTCCAAAATCTTAATAAAAGTCAGTAATGCTTGAAAATAAAATAGGCTCAGTTAATATCAGTTAATTAAAGAACAAAAGGAAATCTTAAAGTCGTCACTTTCAAATATAACACTCCTAACTAACTTGAAAATTTGCCTTTACCGTTGTTATTATCATCACAATTTAATTCAAAATTAGTTGCTTAACCTTCATAAAAGACAAACATGCTTTAATAAAATATAAATTTCTTAAACACGAAAAAGCTATTTATTTACCCACACATATACCTACGTACCCCTGGAATGTTATTTAAAAATGAATATAAGAAGAACATCAAGTTTACTAATTTTTAAAAATGAAAAATCAACATTTACATTGAAAACATTTTAAAATTTCCAAATTGTTGGTCGGAGACGCCAAAGCAATAACGAAATGGCGGACAGAAAAAAATTTAACTTAACCACTCAATGGCATTATCAAAGATCGATATTAAATTAAAAATGTTCAAAATGTTGCATTTCAAAATTTTTGTAATTTGTATTTATAATCTCTGAAGCAAGTAAAGTTACAAATAAATTGAAACGGTCAGCTGAATGAACAAATAATCACGTTTCCTTTTTCCTTAACGCGATCAACTAGCACCAGTCAATTATTCATTATATTCAAGACACAAATTTAAATTTGAAGATGGAAAATGATTTTTGAATGAAATTTTGAAAGTGCATTAAAATATCTGTTTTCGCCAGAAGTCTTCTGCGTACAAGATTAGGCATGTGGAATCAAAAATTTCCAGTTTTCCACGTGAACTCGTCACAGGTGTATTCAGTTAATTTTTTTGAACATACAAATTCTACTCCTATGTTAGATTCTGCGTAAGATTTAACATGTCTTCCAATAGAACATTTTCCCGTGATTTCATCAAGGAATTTATCGAATTGTGCAGGGAGAATACCCTTGGAGAATTCCAGTGGAAATTTTTAAGTTAAATTCTGAATGTCTGCAAGAAATTCGAGTGTTGTGTTACAGTTAACCGTTTATGTCCTGTATTGCAAATACAAGTATTGCAAATCTCATGATTGCACATTGAAGTTCTGTTAATAACAGAAAAGAAACGGTTATTGTTTTGAAAGGCCATCCTTTGGACCACGGCGCCATGAGGTTTTTGCTTTTCTTGGTTTCCGTTTTTCGCCAATTCGTACGCCACTGCCACTACAATGTTCATGCGCCGTAGACATATCAAATGTATGTTATTTGTGCGTTGACGAATGGACATATATTCATTAAGACATGCGTGTGCAGCGGTCTTTTTAGATTTTCTAGATTCTGAACTTGGGTGACATTTATTCTATACACTAGAGGTTCTTCTGTAAAGTTTTTAGTAACACAACTGGTATATCTTCATAGTCTATTGATTTAATGTTTTTCACATTTTTGTAGTCCAAATCTCTTTTACAATATGAGTCAGTCTAAAGAAAAAAGACCACAGATCTTTGCCAGCTCCTCCTTGTTTTTCTTTCCAATGTCTTATAAATATCATAAGAAACTTTTTCTATAGTTTAAAATATTTCTAGTTTCTCTTGTTCTGTAATTTGTCTTAATGTCATCAATTATGAATTTTTACATTCTGTCAGGTAGTTTTTGTTACGTTATTTTTTAATTTATTAAATGTTTTTAATTATTACAACTTTATTTTTTTATTTAACATGACAGGAAATTATAGTAATTATGAGAAATGTAAAATAAAGTATCTGATCATCTATACTGTCAGTATACAGGTTGTATTACATGTTACTGATTATACCAACCGATAATGTTGGCTCTGTCGACATCTTTAAGATTATCTTCTTCCCTTTTTGCTCTTTTGTATATTTTTTAACTAAGGACAACCGATGCAACCTATAATTTTCAATAAAAATCAATACAATACGAAAAAGTAAGGCAAGTAATTTAGTTTTTATACTTGAGTACTTGTTATAACATTAAAAAAACAATTACAAATTTTCTGGAACGATTTAGAATAACGCTTTTTCTGACGCAAGATGTAGAGGTGCTACAGCATTTCAGCCAAATTAATGGACCGTTGCTGTCTATACACGTGAAGCGTGTCATGTGGATGGGAATTTGAAAAGTCCGAAACAAATCGACGAATGTATGTCCGGCGGGCGAACTCACGAAACGTTAAATTCACAACTTTAAACAATACCTTAACATTGCGACAACGACTTGCCAGAAACGTTCTGCATGCTCCTCAAAGACGACACGCATAACGTGCAAAATGAATCGGATTGATTAAATTGGACTTTTTATGTCGAATTTATAGTTCTGAAAAACGTCCATATATACAAGACAAAGATCGAGAGAAAGCTTGGAAATAACAGAAAAAAATCGTCCGTCTGTTAACCTACATTAATAGTTTAGACAATTAACGTTTGCTCTAATTCCCTTTTTTTTTCTTTGACAAAAAGCCAATTGAAATGAAGAATTTTTTATTATGTATTTCGAAATCGTTAAAATGTTTTTGGTTATCATTAATGTTCGACAAAGAAAGATACCTATATTAACAATAAATTTATAATCAATCAATCACAACAGGTGTTTTCATTTGAAATTAATGAATCACGTTATGTAGCTTAATGAAAAAGAATTGCGTAATTTATTATATCAGTGTGTGTTTTTTTGTTAATATCCTATGTGATTGTAGCATTGACAAATCAGACACTGATTTGTACATACAAAGTATTTAGACAAAATAAACAATTAGAGGTAGAATACTGTCGACGTAAATATGTGCTGACAATATAATAACAGGCATGTTAATATCTGTATTATGCTTTTGATGAATAGAAAAACATGGTTTTGCGTCATGTTATATCAAACTCTAGTAAATTATTCAATTCTTTAGGATTCAGATTTTTTTTCTGAACTATTTAAAGTAACAAAAAATGTTCATGTGTATTTACATATCCTGTGTATATGTTTAAGTTATGGGCATAATTAGAAGCAATTATATTCAAACCACATTGTTAAGACTTAAGTTACATAGAGCAGTTTATTTCAATCTCTTTTTGAGAAAAATAAGCAGTATTTAGCGAAATAATAAAATACAAAAAATAAGTTTTTTTTTAGAAAATATAAATTACATACAGTGTTTCCCAAAAGTAACGGATAAATTCTAAAAAACGGTTAAGAAAAATGCTCAGACAAGTCGATTTTTATTATTAAATTATCATTTGAGGATGTAATTTTCAACCCCCCATCCCTCATACCTCATAAGCGATAACTACCCCAACTTTAAAAATTCAAATAGCAAAGTACCCCTTGTGATAGATACCTCATTTAACAACATCTTTTATGCTAAATATAACAAACAAAACTTTATCAAAATCAGTTGATAAATAAATAAAAATAAATAAATAAAAATAAATAAATAAAAATAAATAAATAAAAATAAATAAATAAAAATAAATAAATAAAAATAAATTAATAAAAATAAATTAATAAAAATAAATTAATAAAAATAAATTAATAAAAATAAATAAATAAAAATAAATAAATAAAAATAAATAAATAAAAATAAATAAATAAATAACGGATTCAGTTTTGGTATCTAATCGTTAAAACAAGTAACAAGCAGTGCACCACGTAATGTTAATAAATTCTATTTGATATTTAACAACTTGCAATTATTTTTATCATTATTACTAGAGCCGTAACAATGCTTACTCAAAAATTCTGAATATCTCAGTTATTTATCAACCAATTTTAAATATTTGTTGTATTTAGCATTAAAAATGCTATTAAGCGGGGTATCATAAGGAGTACTTTGCTATTTGAATTTTTAAACTTGGAGTTGCTTGCTCTTAGGGGTTATTGGGGATTGAAAAGTACATCTTCAAATGATGATTTAAAAATAAAAATCGATCTGTCTGAGCATTTTTATGAAATATTTTTCTTAATGATTTTATGGAATTTATCCGTTACTTTTGGGAAACACTGTATAATGTAGTTATTAGGCATAGGTACGTTTTTTAATTTTTCATTTATCAGTAATTAAGTTCACTTATTAGTAATTTGAGGGAAGATTTTTGAAATACTCCTATCTTTTAAGGAACGTGGAGAAAAAGAAGTGAGCAAAAGCATAGCTCGAGAGCTCCATTGTAAACCAAAATGACTTGCCCGAGGATGTGATATAAAAGTGGAATTTTCGGGCAACGCTTCTGCTGACGAGGCTCCGAATAAGGCTGAAGCAGCTGTACAGAGGATGCTCGGGGGAACTACTACAATCAAAAACGATTTGCAACAAAATTTTTAAAACTTATTATGATTTGACAGCAAGCATAGCCACCTTGTATGAAATGTAGTAAACTGGCTTCAATTTGTCAATCCTTAAGTCAAACAGCGATCGCACGACTTCGCTACTTAAGCTTTTTATTAAAATTAAATTGTTCATGTACTATGCCTGCCAAAAAAATTTGGGGCATGTAATATGTCTTACTGTAACGACATGTTTTTACATTATCAGAGAAACAAGCTCTAAATCTCTAAATAGTAAGATGAGTAGCTCAAATCTGCATTCAAACTAATAAAATAACTAAAAAGTGCATGTAGAGAGTTGTCCCAGATTTTTTGGCGGGCATAGTACAACAAGGCGAAATTATAAAAGAGTCAACAATCATACGTGATAGAAGTAATAAGAACAGTTGTCAATATTTTAAGTTAAGAAACCGCCTGGTAACTAACGTTGGGCAGAACACTTTTGCCGAAGCCAGTTATCAATTGAAATGCAGTAAAGTTACGATACGATGCTGCAAAATGTTTTTCATTCAAAATGGCTGTTTAAGTGGGCAGTACAATTGGAAAGATTTTTTAGTCGATTATCCTTCTCGACTTTGGCAAGGCATTTGATACTATTAACCATAACGTGCTGCTAGCGATTCTTCATTTTATTGGATTGTCAGATGATGACATATTACTTTTTTCTTATCTGAAGAATCGTTTGCAGAAAGTAATAATTGGAAGCAAAATTTCTCTATAATTAGAAACCGTTCAGGGAGTCCCACAGTGTTCATTTTAGAACCTTTACCTTATGCAATATATACCTGTAAATTTGATGAATATATGGAAAATTTCAAATATTATATATACGCGGATGATACTCAACTTCTTTATTCCTTTTCTAAAGACGATTATTCTCCCGTGACTCAGACTATTAATGAGAATTTAGCTGACTTAGTATGCGAGTCAAAAAAGCATTCATTTCGAATTAATGCAGCCAAATCAGTATCATTTCTTTTCAGTAAAAGTTTACAGTCAACTGATATCATCTTGTTCTAGATGGCGCTCCTCTTAAGTTCGTGGATGAAGCTAAAAATCTAGGGTTAATAGTAGACACTAAATTGAGATTTAAGAACCATATCTCTGAGTCTATTTGTAGAGCTTATTCTAACTTAAACTTAATTTTTAACTCAAGACACGCAAATTAAAAATCCTTCTCTGAGAAAGCCTTATATTATCTCACTTCACTTAATGCGATGTTGTATATGTTCCTTGCTTAGATCCTATCACCCGTAATAGAATACAATTGATACAAAACTCGTGCCTTAAGGGGCGTTTACATTACATGCATGTCTTCAACAAACTCAAAAAGAAATCTGTTCAAAACTGTCGACTTGTCGCAGACAAATCTCGATGAATGGTTAGCACAAGTCTTCGACAAATACTAGAACACTAGAACAGGGCATCGTTTACACTGTGTGACGTGTTCGTTACATACATATCTGGTATTTAATATGAATAAAAATGTCGCATATCGATGATGAGGATCAATTTTTGTTTCTGGCCGCGGCCGCTTATTATTACTGTGCTCCTTTTGGACCACTCCATCGTCACAAAGTATCGGCTCGCTTTATGATTTAAAACAGCTAATTATTCTGCACGTGCATTTGTATGGTCTGTGATCGCTGTGTTTTCCATTTATTTGGAATACAAGTAAAATATATGAAAAATCTAATAATACTTGTATGAGACAAATTTCAGATTTGTTCCAAACTGTTCAAACGTAACGTAAATGTAGGATACATGTATAATATAAACATGTATGTAATATAAACGCCCCTTTAGACTTATATACGGTATCGGAACATATCAAAGAATTTCACACACACTGACACTGATCGGATGGTTAAGTAAGTACTTACATAAAAAAATATCTTTTAAAACGGATGTCCATCATATCAGATGCAAGGGTCTTTTAACACCCCCCCCCCCTCGTTCACAGTTCTAGTTTTTATGAAAGATCGTTTTCTTATAATATTACTTATTACTAAAGTAGCATAATGGCATCCCTTCAGATTACAAATTGCTTCCCAGTTTCAGTTTCAAAAAGAAAGTTCCCTTACTTTTGACTATTGGATATAAAAGTGTAAAGGAAAATAAACGGAAAGAGCATTTTTTCTCTTCTAATGATTGCATGTGCTTTGTAATTTATAAATTTACTTTAAAGGTTGGGGGGAAGAACAGATTGGCACTTGTGCCTATTCTAAACCTGACCCCTCTGATTCCCAAACGTTCTACTTCTTGGTCCTATTGCATTATTGTAATAACATATCAAATTGGTGGGAATAAAGTCTATTATTATTATTATTTTAAATAAATTAATTAGAAATATTCATCATTTTAATTGGAATTAAACGTTTAAATATATCCAACTTTTCTTCTAAAATTCTGTATCTCTGAAAAATAATTGCTATTAATTACTTCAATGTTGCAAAGTGTGATTTCTTATGAAATTTTTGCTAGTTAAAATTGAAATTTTGAAGACTATTGCAACTTGGTTAGAAATTCATTTGGCAGGTTATGGCGGTGGAATCATGAAAAAGTTTGTTTCTTAATAAGAATTTCAATTTCTTGACTTCAAAAGGTAGAACCTATTGCATATTGGCGTCGCCTTGCCTTGCAATCCCTGCAACCCTTATTGCTACGCCACAAAATATAATTACAAAGTCTTTTTAATCTCGAGCCGGACAGAAATATGAAGGGAACACACTCAACGTTTCGCTATAGATTTATTATTATTATACGTTGACTGTGATCCCTTCATATTTCTGTCCGGTTCGAGATTAAAAAAACTTTATACTTACAATTTTCATCGGACAACTTCAATCACAAAATATAACGTATAATTTAAAATAATAAAGAAGAATAAAGAGATAAGTCCAAAATCTTAATATTAGGCACATTAGAAACACGTTTTAATTATTTGCTATTGAAGATAAGTGAAGTAGTGAGATAAGTCTTTACGATGCTAACAGGCAATAGGAGTACTCGGCAATGTTCGTTCCACACGATTATAATAGTCAATTTAGGCAACACGTTATACAAAATATCTCCCGCGTTTGCACCAAACGATGAAGCAACATCGATTAGTTTAAAAAGCAATGTCTTCAATTGTAAACATATTAAAAAATCATCATCGCGGGATAAAAAGAAAACCGTTCAAAATTACTCATTTTTATTTTAACTCTTAGCAAGTACTGCAATGAAATTTTAGACACCCTTACTTAATTACTATTGACGAACGATAAGTAGCTCTTAGGGAATGTCATAAAGAAAAGCCTACTTATATGCCAACCGTTTTTCAACACTCCCTATTGTCAAAGAGGAAATTCAATTTGAAATTAAAAATTTTACAAGGAATGTAATACCAATCTCAATCACCATAGCACGAAGACGTCATGAAAATCCGGCGTGTTGTTAAAATTAAGAAATGAGTGCTATGTTTACAATGGCCATTTTTTTAATCTGTGTTGTTTTGTCCAATGGGTTCCTAAGTCATAGACTTGTGACGACCACAGGAGCGGGAGTGTGTCCCATGACTTTGTTACTTCCAAACCTCCTCGCCGTTGAAGGGGAAGCAGTATTGAATTGTATCCCCAACACTGAAGTAAACTACCCCAGAGAAATATCTTGAGCGGGATGCGAACCCATGACCTTACGATTGCAAGTCCGGTCCCTTACCACTGGACCGTTCAGGCGTTGTGATGTTGTGAAAGATGTTAATATTTTAGCCGTTAGCTTATTAGAATCCAAATATTGCTGTACTATTTTTCTTTTATAATTAAGACACTTACATTTTTGAACAAATATACGTTCTTGTAACTAATTTTCTTTATTTAACTGAAGTCGTAGTTCACAAGATCAATGCCTATTAAATGAATTTCACTTCTGAAAGGTCTACTCAAAAGTACTTAGACGCTGAAAATGGGGGTTTTCCAATCCTAATTTTCTCTTCCTTTACCTGATTTTCTTTGTTTTGGTTTGTATTGTATTTGTAAGTATATGCACATTACTTGTTATTATTAAAAATGTTGTTGTTAACATCTAGTAAAGCCACTTAAAATAAACATAATTACATTATCCACATTAACACATACAACAGCATCCAGATTTAAATAATTTATGTATGCACGTTTGTACACTATAACTTTCATGTTTAAATGAAGTAATAACACTTAAATGCTATCTGATGAGAACGCAGTTTAACATTTAAAATTTTTACTGTAGATGGTAAGGTAGCATTACATTATGTTAAGCGAGGGAAGTTTGCGAACGTAATAACAAAAATAAAGCTCATTAAAGTGAAAAGATTAAACATTTGACGTTACTCGGCATGACGTGGAATTAAACAGCAAAAAAGTCGCGAAAGTAAAACAAAAGGAAGCCTTACGAGAACGAAACATATTCCCTGTAGTCAAAGACCGTGCTCACATGAAAGAAAAATTCTCAAAGAGTCCTATTTTTGTCTCTGCTAAAATAAATGCAATTAAAATGATGTCGACTTGTTTTACTTCTTCGCCTACACTCGACGAGGTACATCATCGCAGTTCTTGTAATTATCCTCCCAAGCTTAGTCATAATATATTATGTTAATTTGTATTCAGTAACAAATGCTGTATCATTATGTTAATTTATGACTTGCGTATTTTTATTCGTGTCGTTAGTCGAGCAAGCACTCTCTTGGATTCGGCTTCTTCGAACCAACTTATTAGCCCGGAGCCTGTTAAAACAGCCGTCATCGGCATTTAATTTGATTATAAGCGTAAAATCGGCTCTCAATGCGACGCGGTGCCTCCTCGCGAACGCTAATAAGGATAATCCGTAAAAATTTTAATTGCATTAATTGACAGCCGCGAAATTCGGGCGCACTGGAAGAGCCGAAACCGAAATAAATTTGCGCGCCGGACGAAACTAGGACGAATTATTCACGCTGGCCGTCTCATTCTCTAAATTAACTAGTTCAAATTAATTTCGGATGAATAGGCTTTTCTCGCGATGAATTCACCATGTTTATCCAATCGCAAGTTCCTGAGATGCAAATCTGAGTTTATGTGATTCAATAAAACCAGCCACAATAAATCAAATTAATTAAGATACAGATGACGCAATCAAGGTTGATTCAACACAAGAAAGTTTTTACTTGCAAATTCAAGTACTGAATGTACAATGGAAATATAAAAAAAAAAACTTCAAATAACAAACGGAAACAAAAAATTTAACTCGAATAATCACTAGAAATAAGCAAGAAAAATAGGAGAGCCAAAGTTCAAGGAACAGCACACAGAACAGTAGGCACAAAGACCACAGAGGTATCTGTTGTCATGAATGGGTCAATTTTAAGTTAAATTTTGGTAATAATCAGCCAGGCATCAAGTTTAAAGTAGATTCATAAATGTTCGTAATTAAAATAAGATCTAAATTCCTTATTTTTTCCTATTTCTTTGAAGAACTTGGTCATTTTATTACTACTGTGATTACTACTCGAAGTATTTATAAAAAGTGTGCCAAAATCTGTCTGACCCAATTCCCTCTGATATTTTCTTGGGCGATAACTAATTACTATTTACTATGGGTAATACTATTTGCTATTGGTGATGATTTGCTTCTTACCACCCTCAAGTTGCTTGACGTCAGTAGAGCATTCGCCATAGTGCAACATTTTCTGAAAACCCGGTTTTTTGGTTAATACTACGGTAAAAGATCTTTTTCTACCGCTTGTAACTAGGTGGTCTATCATCTGTCTAATCCTGTTCCCACTGACATTCCCTGTCTGAGACTTCTGATGATGGGTTTATTACAATCCACACGTTACTTTATTTCAATAAAGTTTTCGGCATTGTACAACATAAGACCCTGAGATTTTCTTAACACAAGTTTTATGATCTCTTCTACCTCACCTCGTAACTAAATAGTTCATCACGTGTCTAATTCTCTTTCCTCTATACTCTTTAAGTAAGATCTAATATACGAAGAGTTAATAAGGATCTCATTACCATCCTTGTGATGTTGAATTTCGGTAAAGCTTTGGACATCCGTTGACCTAAATATAAAAATTCGTCGGTCTTCTTGTCTGATCGTAAATAGTCAGTTATTTTGCAAGATAAGGTGTACCGCAAGCTTCCTTGATCAGCTTTCTTTATATTTCCTATTTAGAACTTTAAATGTAAACACCTTAATGCACACACCTAAACAGCAAGGAATTATATTACGTATTACTTCTTAACTCCCCTCCCCCCCGTTGCAGTACTGTTACTGAATTTCTGAGGACTTAAATTTCCTGAAAACCAATGTAAGACCTATGAAGTCACAGATTTTGCTGTTTGGCAAATACAATAATGTTTTAAGAATTTAAATATTAATAACATGAAAATTATGAAAATCAGTGACGTAAAAATTCCTGCTATAAAAGTCAGAAAGTTGAGACCACTTATGAACAACACTGCCTATCGTCAAATTTCTAAATTAATTAGTAACGTCTACATGGCTGTGCGTAAATTGTAATCTCCGTAGTCTTGGGATTAGTCTTAGTTTTCGAAAGAGCTTTAGATATCCAACAATTATAAAAAAAGATTAAAGTTCCTGCTTTAAATATTAAATGGAATTTGATACTCAAAGCTCAACATTAAAAATCAAAGAGAACTTCGAATGTTGTGCTTGGTTTACAAAAGAAATGTCTGATATGGCGTTATCAGGTTTCGTGAGTTTGCTTTGCCCTATTCGTCACATAAAAGGTATTATTTTTCTGTAAAGAGCTTTATATGTATTTTCCAAGTGATAGAACTCCTCTATTACATATTTTTATCGGTATGTACAGGGTGATTCAGAATAAGTGTCTGATCCGTTAGGAGCTTATTTACTGAGGTCATACAAGTACGAAATTGCAATTTCTTATGCATGCATTCACAAGTTCGAATTCCGAATGAATGAATTTCGTGTTATATATTTTTTCTGCAGAAAGCCTTAAGCAAAAACGTTTAACAGTTTCTGTTCGGATTTGACGCCTCACTGTTATATATTATTTTTAATATTTTATATTTTTTATGTGTAAATATTTGATTTGATTCAGTAATTCATAGTTCATTGTTTTCATTAACGTTCTAATTATCTTTAGCTTAAAATTAGTAAGTATTAGGAAGTTTTACGTGTACTTTTCTAGGGTTCATTATAGTACTATATTGGCCGCAATAAATCAATCTGCAGAAAGTGCGTTGTCCGAAATGTCAGAGCCGTTGCCTAACAAAACTGTAAAATGACAAAAACGCTTAAAGTCATTCATACAGCGCCGACACACCGGCGTTTTCGGTCCCATTTTTCAATTTTCAATTAACTGTGTGCTCCTGTAAAATACCTTGTAAATATTGTGTAAATAAAGTTAGTTAAGTGACTTGTTGTTAATTATTATTTCAATTAAAGACACGTTTTCATTTGTAACGGTTTGAGATTGACGTTAAGTGTGACGTCTACCAGCGTGGTTCAAATAGCCGTTACGCATCGCCTTCAAGTTTGCGATTGAACTTTCAAATCGAACAGTGTCAGTTCAACGTAAACAGTAATATTTCGTTCTACGCTAGAGGGTTCACAGTTTTCGCGACGCAATATAGCTGTACCAGTGTCCATCAATCAATTTATGTCTGAATTTTCAATGTATTTTATCTTAAAAATTATGCATATTAGACCCCCTATGCATACAGAATTTCTGTTCTATTTTTTCGTATACTACCTATGTTTAACAGGTCGGACACTTATTCTGAATAACCCACTATGTATAAACAAAGTTAGAATGCAAAAGCAGACATTCTGAGGTCTAGACTTTACCTTCCGATTGTGTTGTCGACTTTTCCTCTTTTTCCTCCAACGTTAACCGCTGTACACGTGTGTCCTTTTATGCATAATACAGATTTTATTACTTCTGAAGGATGTACATTTCTTGTTATTCTTATCATAAGTTTAGTTTTGTACATATATCGATCTATTGGTTTCTTGTTTATTTTCTTGTTTACCTCTTCATTATTTCCGTCAACCAGATATTTCTTTCTTTAGAGAAATAATTTTGAAAATATGGTATTAAAGCTGCTTTTTAGCAGCAATGAGCAACTGTTGAAGATGAGTTTTGTTTTAAGGATGATGATATTAGTAAACATTTCACGGACACTTCAGCTATATGAGGATTCATCCAAAAAGAATCACTTTAATTAAAACCTCTGTACTTTTTTGACTCATTCCACAGACCTCATCTGCATATCATTTCGCTTGCACACGTATGTGACTGACGAAACTTTCCAATTAGTCAGTGCAAGTTGTACGCTGGAGATTATAATTCGCGAATGCCGTCGCCGCCGCGGCCGAAGTTATTTTATCGATTTAGGGACGGAGAGCAGGGCCAAATCTCGCTCATTAGTACGGTGAATCATGGCCCACACTTCAGTTAAATTGCTGGATTATCATAATGCTGATCTATAACCGATGTAGAGAGAAGCTACTGCGATTCTATTTAACCTTTGAGCCGGTCGCAAGCGCCGCAAATGCCCTCCAGCTAGATGTCATTTACCTCGTCCTCGGAGGACTGGTGATGGATACAATCTGAAATCGAGCAGCAAAATAATAGCATCGTCATGACGACTGATTATCATAATTTAGAGTCCTGCTGATGCGAAAGAAATTCCGTCAAGATAGTTACAGACTATTAAAAAAAATTCCAGAACTTTCAATGTTACTTTAGATAAGGGGTATTCCAACGGAGTCAATATCGATTTTAAGAAAATGTTAAAAATTTAGTATGAAAAATTGGAAGTTGGAGTTCTACAGGCACGTGATTATACTTCCGCCGGAACGAAATCTTAATTTCACGCTTTTCACAGAGTGGAGGAAGTCGTCAGAAATATTTATTTCCTTGTAAGGGGTCGATTTCAATCAACCCAAAACATAAGCATCAACTTACTTAACGAAGATAAGACTTTTTTGATTTCAAGAAAGCACTAATCTAGTTATAAATTATTTGCTTGTAACTTTTGTAGACCTGTCAGAACTAAACCTTCAACTTTTACAGCCTTTTCCTTGATACTTGATTCTATATTTTATTATTTTAATGTAAGACCTTTAAATTAGTTGCTTTTACAGAAACTTTCTTCCTTCAGTCTGTCGGAATTAAATCTTTTATCTCCTTCCTTGTTTCTATATTTTCTTAATTCTCCGATTTAAACGTAAAATTTCCGAAGCAGTTTTTTTTTTGATTTCCTTATTTCATTTGCAAATTCTTCGATATGTCAAAACTAAATCTTCAAAATTTCAATGTTTTCTTCGTCTTTACTTCCTCCATTTATTTATTCTCAAATTTTCTTCTTTGGGTCCGTCAAAACCTTCAATCTCTAATTTTCTTCTCGCCTCCGCAAAGTTTTAAAACATTGGGTCGTTTTCAAATACTTTCTTGAAATTGTTTATACCAAAATTTCTTTGCAGAACCTAACCACTACGCTCCCTACGTTACACCTAACCTTGCTTTTGAGTTCGATGTTAACAATGATCGGCAAATCGTTGGCGAAATTCTTTAAACCAAATTTAACTCCACCATGAAGATTTTCTGTTTTTGCGAAAACGCCATTTTATATAAAAATAACAAATTTTATTTCAAAACTTAAAGCAAATCACAAATATCAGATGTTTAAAAAATTATGTTGCGTTCACAATACATCACCACCAAATTCATATTTTCCATATATAGGGTGGACTAATTAATTTGACAATACGAAATATATCAAGAAAGAAAGCACAATAGAAGAAATGTTTTAAATAGCCGGTAGCCGGTACCGGTCTCAAGTATTGTTGCCGGCGCTAATATTGACATAACTGGCAAGTACAGAACTGGCCGACGTACGTTTCGATCTTATTAGATCCCATCAGGATAATTAATAATCATTATTTTATTAAATTTATGTTTAATGTTCGGAAATACTGTCCTGTGGCGGAAGCCTTGGGCGATAACAAATAATAATAATACCATTTATTTATGTGAACGCAACAAAATTAGGAGGAAATGAACATGAGGTCATAGAACACAAAAATCGCAGCGCGAAGTTCAGATAACAATCTAAATCTAAACAGACTGACAACTTTTCGTGTAGACGGAAACGATATATACCGGGTGTTGAGTTGATTTTGAGACACAGGGATTTAACACGGGAAATCAGTCCCAGGAGTTGAAATAAAACAAGAAAAGGAATTAAAAAAAAATCACTGTAATAGCCATGAAAAGTCACAATAACAGTAAACAAAATTTGACAAAAAAATCTTTCTGAATGTTAACCAAAACGACAAAATTATTGATACTGGAGTACCAAAAATCAAAATTTACTGCTACAGACAAGTATTCAGTACCGAGGCAGTGTAAATACCGGGTGTCTCAGGATGGGCGGCAACCGGCAGTATATAGCTAACCGTAATACAGCTTCGGGAGGAACAAAATTATAATAAAAGTGACCAAGCGAAATTCAAAGAAAATATAAACTTAACCGTTATACCCGTTATTGCTTGTTTTAATGACACTACACATTCTTGAAAATTCTGTTGACTTTATTAATTACCTCACATGAAACACTTGGCCGTGCAGGCCAGTTAATGGATATCAAATGAAATTTCAATTCTTAATTCTTAATAGGTTCTTAAAAATAATATTTTTTCTTCAGCAATATAATATTCCATAACAATAATTACAAGAGAAATCAAATTTACCTAAGAAGTGCAAAAATTCCAAATTTTTATGTATCTACATTCTATACATACTTAAAAAAATATCATAAATAATAATTATCAGTCATAGCTAATTTGTTGATGGTAAATTAAATGTATATTCCAGAAAATTTTTCCCATTTGAAAAAAAATGGCTGCGAAATGGCATTTTAAAGTTCTGAATAATATTTTCCTTTACCTTTGCTCTAAAATTTAAGAGAACTAATAATTACATATATTTAGTTTTACATGCTAATTTGTTATGTCTGAAAAATAAATCAACATAGTGTATATTCAATCAATACTATTTTTAAGTTTTGTTTTTCTCGGTTATATGTTAGTTTTTTCTGCATTTCTTCTGTAGAAGAACTAAATTCCCTGGGTCTTTTTTACATCAACTGTTTAGCCTACATTTCTAAAGATATGGAATTAAGAAGAAAACAAAAACAATTCTGTTTGAAGTAGCCAAGGCGGTTTACTAAAAGGCTGAACTGACAAACTGACAAAAGGCTTAAATTTACTGATCGACTTATCTCGCATTCCGGTTTTGACGCCAAAATGCTTCACACTCGACAGTTCACAAATTGATACCTTCTATAAGCCGGAAGATTTTCTTTAATTGTCGACTTAGCCTGGCGATTGAGAAAAAGAAGCCCGGCAGAAACAGCGGCAGGGTTTCCGGAGCGTGCTTAATTCGCCGCTTACATATTCATGGTACGCCGAATTAATTCTTTCTTTGATGTAAGACCCAGTTTGAAATTTATTTAAATTGTGCACAATTTATGACGTGCATTAAAAATAATTACGCGTTCTCCGCGAGATTATTTGATTTACAATCACGCATGAAATTATGTATTCGCTTAAATCGTGACAAACAAGTACGGCATAAAGCGATTTTAATTATAGTTTTCCAGGAAGTTTTATTATATTTTAAAGCGATAGTAGAAACACAAATGCTACCGGATGGAAAAATAACAATAAGCAGCAGTGTTATATGTTTAATCTTTTTTGTACTTTTTTCAAGAACAAGAACTATTCATTGGAAATATTAATGAGGTTACATAAATTATTGCTTCAAAATATTTATTGATGCCCCTCTTTGAATTTTAGAAATTATAATGTATTCATAAAATCAAAAACTATAAAAAAAAAACTGTCCCGGACTAGCAATCTTTAAACAGTTTAATGTGTACAGTTTAAAGTGTCGAACCTTATAATGATTATACGTATGGATGTGTACGTAAATTTTGTTAACTTTTCAATCTTATATTATCCATTACCAGAGAAAAACAAACTCTCCTTAATACGTAGTTGTAGAAATAAAAATTTAAATGAAATTACCTGCATAAGATCATGTCCGTCCTGCTCGCCTTTAATTAATTTTTAAATCACTATTATTACGACGTACGGTTTTATTGATTGTAACATTAAAATATTAATTATTTTAAAAGGTTGCAATTGAACGGTAATTACAGCCGCGACTGCTAAATATATTATGAGAATGGCAGCGGTAAATACGTGCTCTCGTTTTTTAATTTATGCGGCTGAACACGAGTACTTAACCGTAATAAATAAAATATTAATTAAAATTAGGTTCGCTCTTAATGTAATTAAAATTTAAATATGAGAAGAAAACGACCGAGTACAGGTTCCCGATATTTATTTTGCCTCCTCGCGTCACTCTTCTTAATTCTTAATTACCGATACGAAATTTATTATAATTAAAAAAGCCCGATTGTTAATTGCTAGTGTAACATGAAGAAGTATTTATCGTTAACAATAAAAGGTTAACATTTTCTCGAATAACATTTCAATTTATTTTATACATCCAGTAGTTCTCAGTTTTTTCACAAAAGTTTAGAAATATACATACTGGTCATTGTTGTAAACTATAAGCAATTCGAGAAAATCACGAAGTGGCTGACATCTAGCGAATAAAGTCCCTATAATAAGAAAAACATTTAGTTAACCTGTAAAAAAACATTAAATTGAGTACGCTTCTGTACTTTTAACATAACGTAAACATAACAATAAAAGAAACAAAAAGCAATGTTGGATCGAATATACAAAGTTATACTGAATAACATTAATGCCAACGGTTTAGTTTCCTTGTTAATAACGCCATCTGTTGGTTAGTTACTGATTCTCGTGAATACAACAGAGAGAAAGCGATATAGACACGCTAAACAGATGGCGCTTATACGCTTCTGCCCCTTGCGGAAGTTACTCGCCTGCCTACTCCTAACATAATGTTGTCTCGTTCATACTTGTTTTATGTTGTTAAAATAAGTAAGAAAATAATTTTTTGGAGCAATCTGATTTATTAAATAGTTGCGGAACTTACCACAAGGATTGCAGCAGTGTACCTATCTTAATTTATTATTTTTTGGAAGTTTTGGAACTATGTGACTCAATTGTTAAAGTATGCTTAGCATGTACCGTCTGTTTTATCAAGTCCGTAGTTTGGGAAGAAAGAGACACATTTTTATTAATGTGAACAATTGACTGTGAATATAGAAAATAAAGGATGAAATGAAGGTCCACTACAAGAGTACGTGTATGTGCGAAAATATAACAGTATTTAAAATAAGATAGTTAAAAGTATTTTAAGAAAATTAATTGAAAAGAAAACCAATTTTTCGACTTTTAATTTTATGATGATTACTTTTACACTTTGACAATGACAATTACACAATGACAAACACCAAAAGAAACCACAAAAGTCAATAAAACAAATAAATGAAGCAGCAAAAGGTCCAAATACGTCGAAAACGTAGATTTCAAACAAAGCTCGATCAAGGTATGCATAAATCATTCGATTTGCATCCTTGATCATATACTTTTGAGAGAAGATTGCCTCAATTACAAATAATACGTAATAATGCCAAAAAGAAAACAGTGAAAACAAAAAAATGATCGCCTCTCTATAAGAAATCAATCTATAACGTACAACGCAATTAATCAATAAAAACGAAAAGTACTGTTAATCCAATAAGTTAATGGATAAACTAAGAGTCGAAACCAAAGGAAAAACAGTTAATTAAATGTAATAAAAAAAGGGGCAGTCTACTGTAAATTAAAAATAAATGAGTCAGTCAAATCATTTATAATTAATTATATAATTTATAATTATTTAAAAAGTCGTTGAGTTAATAATTAATCTACTAAATTTATTATTTCATCGAAACGTCAATCTCTCTAAGTGTAAAATCTACAAAAAAAAAACATTTTGAGAAATACTGGCTGTGTTTACTTTTAGTTTCTATTTTTCTCAAAAGTTTTCATTCTACCTAATTGTGTAAATGATGATAAACTAATCAACAGATATCTGAAGAAAAACCCAGTAGAGTCGAATCTTATAGACCCAACAAACTAACACTAATAGAGTAACGAAAATGGATTGCTGTCGAGGATAAAGTTTCTGCAACCCCAGTAGAGTAAGATAACTTGAGATCTCCGTCGATGTTCTCTCTCCTTGTCTGTCTTTACTTTCAATATTAGTAAGGGTATAATTGATAATAGTTTCGTCGACTTATTCAATAGTTGTTATTAGAAATAAAAAATCTGTGCGTGGAATGTTAGAATTGCGTGTAAATTTACGTATTTGCGGGGATAGATTTATGAGTATAATAGAGTTCTACAAGTAGTAGAGTGGAGAGAAGCGAAAACACATTCAAATTATATCTGCTACATATATCATGTCTATTATCAGGTAAATCAGAACTACAGCACGAATGTCCAGGACAGTATATCTGTACGTATGAGTTGGTAGAACTGGGCAGGGTAAGACTGAATTATGCGCGCCATGTTTAATGTTTATTAGGTCGCTGCGAATGACGGAGCTGCAATTAACGGCAAGCTGTGACGTGCATAATAAATACGTTAACTAATTTATTAACAAATAACACAATTTCACCAACTTAGAACAATAACGCGGTATAGACGGACGTGCTTCCGCACAGGTAGATTTTAATTACATAAAATCGAAATGTGTTTATGCATGTATACGTTCGCCGTTTAATTAGTTTATAAAATTGATTCGTCGGGCATTAATTAATTTTTGAATTTAATTAGATTCGTAATGTGGCAGCCTGGAAATGAGCAAAAAAAACGGACGCCCTCAAGGAACGCATTGCGGCTGCATTTTACACTTCATTTAAATGTCATTTTAAAAGTTATAAAAAGCGCGCTTCATTAAATTAATTAATTATCAGTAGTTTAGAACATGTAGTAATCAACCGTAATACTAATTACTGTTTCATTTGAAATTAAATCATTAACAGTACCTATTTATATACGTGTAAGTAGTGACCGGAAACTATTCAACTAGCAAAAGCGAAATGCATAAGAATGATTAGCACCCTGAGCAAACATTTAAAACTCAAAATTTAATTTTCCTTTTATTACTCTCCAGTCTTACGCAAGGTATAATTTCAACTGTTGGAATTATATCCATTTTTTTAAAACTCAAAATGATTTAATTAACAAGGCAATACAATTTACCGAGCTGTACTTACTTATCCTTTAGTAAACCAATCAGAAATGTGTCGTAAAGTCGAGTTATTTTGCTTTATTTTCGCGCAGAATACGAAAATTCTTCATAAAGAATTAAATAACAAACAAACACAAGCCTGAATCTAGAACTAGATGTAGACTGACACCTCAGCTATTCTTTCAAAATTTAAAATTTCCGCTGTATTAAATTAAAAAAAAATTATATACATATATGTATCCATCAATGTAAATAAGTAATGGAAATGTATCTAAATACGTCTTTAACTCAGGAATAAAAATAATAAGAAATAAACCTCTTTAATGAATACATCTCATGGTCAAGCAAAAAATCATGAAGTACCTTAACACACTGTATACAAAATGAAGTGAATCTCTTCCCGTATATGAGGCAATGTAACTTTTTGTACAATGTCAGGTTAAATTTAAGGAGATGCTTTAAACTAGTAACAACGATTATTTCAATAACTGTGCTTTTTGTTTTGGCTTAAAGTTAAACTGAAATTACACAACTGGGCCTAAATAAGACGTAATGTAACCTCACTTTGCGGTACCTAGCACGGACGGTACTGAATAAACAAAGTAATCGTTTAAAATGTAACACATATCGTTTTACTTTGATCAATATTTTATTTAGTAATTCCAATATAATTTAATGAAAGCAACCGTAAAGCGCAGACCAATTAAGATTAATTAACAAATAATTTGTTTACATAAAGCAATTAAACACAAAAAGCGCGTTGTAAGTCAAATAGACATATTCAATATTAAACTGAGATTTTTTCCTCAAAAGTCCAATGAAATGGCAAGAAAACAATTGTTTAAAATATATACATAAACACTTAAGGGTTTGTCTCATATAATTGACCAATTTCCTGTCATTACCAGTTTTGTTGAATGCTAAAGATTTAGAACCCTCAAAAATATTTAAAAGGATAATAATAGTTCATTTCTATTTGGTGTAATAACATAAGCGCATAATCTTCAACCTACATCTTCTAAAATCGCCCTGCTGCAGTTTTTTGCTCTAATAAAATCCTGAGTATTGTTCTCTGTAAATATGTTATTTCGCAATGTCAAAGTTAAATCATCCTACCTAGTTTATCCAACACATCGACAATCGCTTTTTGTGTTAGTGAAGCAGAGTAAAGCTGCATTAAAGTGCCAGAGTAGGTAAAATATTCATATTGTTGTTAGTTGTAACACAGCATGACGATAAATAGCAATAATTAGATGCGTATACACACAAAACAAGAAAAAATCTTTCCCTTTGATATCTGGTATTATGTTACACGAACATAACTTAAAAAGTTCGATGAAATTTTTAGACAAAAAAGGTGGTATAGTATCAAATCTGTCGAAAATGTCATTTCGGTAACGGTCATTTCGGTAACAACGGTTGTTTACCCAGCAACAAAATCGTTTTTTTTTGCGTTTCATAGGCTCATTTTTTTAATAAAATCTTACTAATTTTTCACGAAAAGTTTTTAAATTCTAAAAAGATAACAAAAATACCGAAAAAACGGTTGTGTTCAACGAAAACTACTAATTTTTGTAATTTATCCCAACCAAAAAGATATCACTCGAATTTTTAACTTCTATTCGACGAAGAATTGGAAAGAAGGACTTAAAAAAATTAAGTTAAAACATTCGAAAATGTAAATGAAATTTTTCAGTAGTCAACAACAAAAAAAACTTAACTGAAGAAGGATATATTAATACACACATATTAATGAATTCGAAAATACCAAGTAAAGGATACCTTACTTTTTAGGTAAATATTTAATATCAGTTAGCCGTGACGTTGCCCCTCATGTGAAATTACGTTAAATTAGTTTTCGGGAATTACTTGTTTATTTCTTTTGATAATATAATAAACGTTTTATTATTCTGAGTGTGTGTTTATTTCCCGTTCAATGGTAAACTGAAATTTGTATAAATGACTGAAATGATTATTGTGCATTACAGAAATGGCGAAAATCAAATCAGTTATATTGAAACGTAAGTAGGTATGATCTTTGCTGATACTGAAAATGAACTTCTTTAGTCTAACTTTATAATACTGGTAAATAAAATTTGAAATAATTTTCAAATTTTTTATTACTACTTTCTTTGTCAAACTCGACAATTATATGATATCCACCCACATGCATCATTCCTTCTTATATTCCCAATTGTCTCGTTCAGGTCTCTTCTAAACATATCAATCTTTTTTTTTTAATTTCTACTTATTAATTAATTATCTACTTATTAAGTAATTATGTTAGAATAGAAAAAGAAGAAAAAGATGGTCTAACATAATTACTTTCTTTGTTAATACTCATGTGTTGGAATCATAATAACTTTAATTTCTTTGTTTATTCTACCTTGCATTCTCATAGTTTGTTTCCTGATCTGTTCTGGAAATGTAAGAACCTATCAAATTTACCTGCAAATATCGATATGTTTTAATTAATTCATTATTAGTGCATAATAGAAGCAAAAGTAAACGTTAGAGAGGAAATGAATGGACTCAATTAAATTGAAAAGAAGAAAAAAGCGGATCTTTTTCATACAAAAGCGAAAATACGAACTGCCATCGAGCAATACAAAAGAATTGATAAGCGAATCCCATATATCGTTGTTCTTTGATTTCGCATTTGAAAAAATAAAATAAGTAAAACAAAACCATACAATTTGGTGGCGTGACATCCACATACATAATGTCGTACAAAGCAAGTGCGATACTATTGTTCGTCGGGGTAACGAGCGACGCATTATCCTGAAATTGCCGCGAGTTATGCTCACCTGAAGAGCTCGCTTTGTCAGAATCCGATACCAAATCCTCCGAATATTCAAATGACTCTATGTACTGCAACAATTTTAATCTCCTGATAATAAAAATGAAAATAAATGTTCATCGCCGGAGCATGTATGCGAGCGCGGGCATATAAATTATAGCCATCATCCCATCAGAGAGGGAGTAAGCCGGGCTATTTGTTATTTTTCATTTCGAAAAATCCAGTAATTTAGTTTCTGTAGTGTATGCAGCTCGCTCCCATATCACATTTCCTGGCTTTTTATGGCGCAATGATACATCATTCAATATCGGCCGTATTAATGGCTGGTCTCTCGTTGCTCGGCCACCTACCCCCGCCGCTGGACTCTGATAACGCCGAACCGGAGATCACAACAAATTGCTCCACGGTAACTACACTTCTTTTCTGCGTTCTTAACGCAGTATTATCAACTTTTAGCCATCCTATACTGTGAAACTTATATCTCAACCTTACACTCTGTATAACCTCTTCCTTAAGAAATATGATGACATAATTCAGTTCCCAAACACAAGGGTTTGACTTAACTTAAAATCAAAAACAATTGCTTTTAAAAGGGATATTCCCATCAATGTCTTCTTACCTCTCGTTGTCTTGGTTTCTTTTATTTTCAATTTCTGCGCGATGTCCTCACATGAAACTTCATGGTCGCAATCTTCCATTTTCAGATTGTTTTGCTTGTATTACTGACCATACCTACAACAGAAAATGCATGAAAGATAAATATTTAACAAAGAAACTGACTCTCTGAAGAGAACAAGCACCAAGACAGGCTCCTTCTGATAACATTTCATCTAGAAGAATTTGATAAACACTATCGATAATTCATAGATAATGGCAAACAATGTCAAAAACAACAAAACTCACCTGAAAAGAAGAAAAACCACCACGACGGACGTGAAAGGGTGAAGACACAACATTACAACGAGACGAAATCCATCACGATGGGACGTTGTACAGACAACGCCACGATGAGAAAAGAACATAACCAGTCACGACACGAAGGGATGATATCAAGAGACACAACATCGACTACAACGATATTTAAAGAACAGTTTAAAAACATAGAGTTGGGGAAACGCCTTTATTTAGTTTTCAAGAAACATTTTTGGGGCTACAAAAAACTGTAAATAAATAATTTTGACTCAAAATTAACATTAGAATTATTGAATTAACGGAAATAATAAACTAACTCTATCCTTTCAGTTCATTTAGTATCAGAAAACTGCGACTGTGTTTTTAGATAAGCCTGTTCTTAAATCACCAATGGTTCGCAATCATCTAATAATAATTATGTCGTCTAGAATTTCTCAAAAATGGTGTTTTCCAAAATAAGAATTTTTATGTGATGTCCTTATCATAATAGTCAAGGACTTCTAGTTTATTAAATGCGTTAATCTGACTCTACTAATGATACTGAGTTACGCCTGAAAATCATTAGTTCCGCCATAATTAATACTGTTCTCTCAATTTTGAATTTCTTTCTTCGTAAGACAAGCTTCTATGCACTCATCAATAATTCCTGGTGAGAAAAATTTAAATTAAAATATTCTAAATTAAGGAGTGTACTCTAAAAAAATTAGTCCAAGTTCCTAAAATCTCGGTGCAAAGAGAAGCGAACGCCGCAAAATTAAACAAAAGTCTCTGTGAATTAGCTATCCAATGTCACCACTTATGTTGCGTAACGGTGGGTGTGGACTGTATTTTGTTGGATTTATGTGATTTTTCTTCGATTCCGTTACCAGGATAATGTTGGAATAATAGAACACAAGTCACTTAGCACAATTTAATTAATATAATTAATACTATTTTAAAAACACGAATATAATAAATTTGTTTGATTACAAAAATTACGAACAAAGACACAGTGTGTGAATGATGTACAATTTGTATGTTGAGTAACGTCTACAAACTATTGTATGAAAAAGGTGTTAAGTTGAAAGGTATTACAGAATATATACGGTGCCAAAGAGGGGAAGGAATAGGAAATAAGTGGAAATAATACGAAGTGGTTCATAGAAAATTAATAAAATAAAAAATTAGGGTGAAGTGGTTGCTTGTGTGGCATTCGGGAATTTCGAGAAAGTTCGGATGTCTATCGGAGAGGAAGGACCGTGATTATGTTGACGGTCGCTTGTTAATGTAATCGTGGAACTTAGGTAAAGATACCTTCCGCGAAAGTGGCGAGTGAAAAAACATCTAATTACATATTAGGGTTGAGGAATGCAGGGCAAATGCATTCTATGTATTGCACGTGTTTCTACGTTACGTAGAAATTAACAAAATTGTGAGAGCGAACCGAACAACTTACATACAAAGAAAACGTGAGGAAAGGAGTCTTTAAGCCTTATTTGGAGCTTTCCTTCGTCTGAGTGTACCGAACGTTTTCAATAGTGACAAGACGAACAACGGTATTGTTATAAAGGGGGACTGTTGATATGGGGAGCAAAATCAGGACTACAGGATGAGCAGAAAAGGACAGGTGTCTTTTTCTTTGCCAAGAATTCCTCAAGGTTCGTAATATGTGCATTGGTATCGTCATGGCGTTATGGTATGGATGATGTGATGTAATGTGTTGGTAAAGTTAAGGGCACCCATCCAAAATTCAAGAATTCAAATTATTTGCGATGAAATTCCTAAAGTTAACCTAAAAGTTTTGAAGAAGACGAAGATGGGGGATTCCAACGGTGACTTACACACGAAAAAAGAACGTAAGGAAGGAAGTTTTGAAGGTTCATTCAAAGTTTTCTTTCATCTAAGTGTATCGAACGTTTTCAATAGTGACAAAATAAAGAATGGTATAATTTTAGGGGGGAAGTTTTGATTTAGGAGAACAAAATCACGACTACAGGATGAGCAGAAAAAGATAGGTGTCCTCGTGGTCCATGATGTGTGCATTGGCATCGTCATGGCATGGAGGTTTCGACGTGTTGGTAATGTTAAGAGCAACCACCCGAACGAAATTCAAGGATCCAAATTCTTTGCGAAGAAATTCCTGAAATTAATCAAAAAGCTTTGAAGAAGACGAAAAATCTATGTATTTTTTAAATCAAAAGTTTATCCAGTTTTCAAGTTTTCGTAAGTGTTGACCTTGACCATGCAGAATTTTTAACCAAAATTACTATTCAGTTTTGTTTTCTTTGATTACTTCCAAAAAGCAAAAAAATACCTGTTGATTTATTATTGCTTTGCGGACAGAATACTTATGATAAATTGTGTTAAACTGAATTAGCAGATTTTCTACGTACAGTTGTCAAATGTGAAAAGTATTTATTTTATAAAAAATCATTTCTGTAGGGAATTTCACAAAACAAGGCAAGATTTTTGTTCCCTCTTTGATCATTTTTGATCGTGTATGTACAGCCGCGGAATCACAAAGCGGAACATTCGGTAATTTGTTTTAGTTTAGATGTTGCTAATAGATTTCAGTAGCCCTGGTGGTGACTTATTAATCTTACTTTTAATGATGTACATAAGATGTAATGTTCGCTTATATTAAAACTGACGTAGAACAAATATCATACAAATATAATACTTATTTTACTTAAAATTATAGTCACAAAACGTTTTTAATAGTTGATCATGCAGCCATTCGATAGAATTACGGAATGCAAGTATCCGGGTTTAATTGAATTAAAATTTCTAATACATTTTTCATTTCAAATATGTCCTGCGCTTCTTCTACAGCCTTTAATGGTTCCATTTCATGAATTATTGAGGTCTTATTCTCAAGTCACTCGATTAAACTCGTATGCGAAAATAACGTCAGATTTGTATAATTTTGTACGCTGTCCTAGAGCGAATTGACATGTTATTTCAGATATTAGCAAATTCATTATTATAAGTGACACAACCGTCACCAAGAAAGTTTCACACTAACGGTATAATATAAAATATTGTTATAAGAGTTGTCCCAATTAATCATTCCACCACTGTACATTCTTTTTAGAAATGTTAAGATACTCACTTTTGTTCTGACAAAAATCTGATTAAATCAGTCACTAGGAACTGAGCACTTTACTGCAGTTGCATGTAAGAGGAATAATATTTTACAGAAAGAAAGACTTTATGGTCTATAACCCCTGGAATATAACGCATATCAATTTGAGTTTTTAAACACGATCTAATTTCTCAAGGTATTTTTTTAATTTTATTACGATTGAAAATTGTTAACAACATTATTAATTATCTCTTAAGTCTATTAAAGCAATATCATTTATTATCAAAATTTAAAGTAAAATGTCGTGCAATACCATTTCGAGAATTCAGGAAAATCCAAATTGAAATGCATTTACGTAATAATCGACTGCGCGGAAGTTTGTGCAATTTGAACTTGAGGACTTAATTTATATGTCCTGAAGTGGTTGAAAATGTTACGTTCAAGTAAATATGTTTTTGTAGAAAACTGTGCAGAAGTTTAAAAAACAGATCAGTTATTTCAAATGTGTGACATTTCTCAAAAAAAATTTATATGTAATTTTTGCACTTAAGATTATATTAGGTAAATGTGTAAGGATAATAAATAATTTAAATTTATTTTAAAGTATTAACTCGTTTTATAAGTATTTGGCTTTCAACCATAGAATGAATGTTTTGAAGTTCAGGATTCAGTATTCGATTATACATGGTGATTATAAAAATTGTGGAAATATTTGAACTGGTAATAGTAAACGACAAAACTTTACGATTTGCCAAACTCTGCAGCCAAAATGGCTCTCTCATGGGCATGAAATTGACAAACGCATGAACTTAGTATTAGATAGTTTGCTAGCAAAATAAAACAATTACTTTTAAAATGACAAATTTTCAGAATGTTGAATTCCTTTTCAGAATGTTTTTACGAAAGTCAGATATGAGATTTTTTTAGAATGTTGTGAATTATTTCATCAAAATTGGACGTAGTCTAAAAAATTCGTTTTGTCAAATTAAGAAACTCATAACTCAATCGACTTAAGAAATAACGTAAGGAACGTAGAAAATTTTAAAGAAGGAATGCAAAGATCTAGTTTTGTTAGAAATAAATTAAGATCAATGACTAATAGCCGCTTTACACTATCTCATTTTCCGTTGATAAAAGCGTCTAAGAAAATTAAAGGATCAATTCAGTCGTTATAAAAATTAAACCGAGCAACTGAAATAAAAAGTCAATCAGTGTGAAGACAAGCATGTAATTCTGAAGTCAAATTAAAAATCAAATGAAAAATAAGATAGTGTAAAGCTGTTTTTAGGTTACTATGAACTTTGAAACGGAGGATTACTATGACATTTTAAATAATTTATTTGATTTGTCTTTGATAACTACGGTTGCAGGCTGAAAATGACATCACTGTTGACGTAAGATTGAGGAATCTTCCTTGGTGTAAAACAATCTTTGTTGTCATTTTGAATAATGTTTGAAAATTAAATCTTTAAATCTTGATTTTTTTTTGTTAAGCTTAAATTGTCGGATGAATCATATGTCAATAATGTTAGAATTATAATCTTTGTCCAAACCACCGATAAAAGCACCGATAAAAGCTAACTGCCACTGAATCGCAAGCCAAAAGAGGAGGTTAATTGTTTTTAATGTCTGGTCTGCTGTGCTGGTCGAATGACAGAGTCCGAAATTTTCTGTTCGCAACACTACATAAAAATTCAAATGTCAGAGACACTAGGAAAATGTCAATAGTTTAACTTGAAGGCTTTCGGTTGGAACCGCTTGTATCCGATTTCTTCTACTACCCAACGTGTCGTTCTTCATTGCAAAAGGAATTTCTCAGCGTCGTTGCTGCTGATGGTGGCGGGGCTGCTTGCTGCTGCAATCGAAAGCCAAGAATTCAACAAAAATGTTAACAGCTTCCAAAACTTTGTGTTTTGTGTTTTACGGTAAATAAAATTGAATACGTGAGTATTTTGTACTTAAAAATTTTTGTTGCAAATCGTTTCTGATGAAGTGAGTCTCTTGAGCAGCCTCTGTACAGCTGTTTCAGCCCTATTTGAAGCTTCTTGAGCAGATGCGCAGCTCAAGAGTTTCACTGCAAACCAAAACGATTCGACCAAGGATAATCTCAAATGCGATGTAATAGTGATGAATAGTTTAAACAGCGACATCCTAGGATCGCTTTTTGACTTAACATTGCAGCAGGATTGATAAATTGAAGCCAGTTTGCTACATCATAAGTCATCCCATGCTTGCTGTCAATCCTACTGTAATGTTAGGTCAAAAAATGTAATGTCTTAGGATGTCGCTGTTTAAACTATTCAAATACCTTACGTATTGATGCATGCAAAACACTTTTTGAATTTGCTGTATTTAAAGTAAGAGAAATATTTAATAGTCCTTTTGTTTGAGTGACACTGGAGTTGTTCAAATTTACTGCACCTCGATGGAAACCATAAACAATCAGACTCCTTCACATGTTATTTTAATGTAATTATCAAAATATGTAAACCAAGTTTTGTTCTAAGTTTCATAATCACTGGTATTCAATTAGATTACGAGTGGTAAACTAATCAGCATAGATGTTGAGATGAGCGAGATGAAGTAGTTGAATCTGCATGGTAAACAGAAGGCATTCCGCAGGGATCAATATTAGGACCGTTTCAATATAGTTGGAAATTATGTTTTCAGGATTTTTATCATATAAACACATGCTATTTTTAACCTTAGCGCAATAGAATCTTGCTGACTACATTTCGTAAAAAAAGCCTGAGCACAATTTAAAATTCGCAGTGCATGTTAATTAAAAAAGAAAAATTTAAATCAGTCTGATACAGAATATACCTTCATGCAAAAGTGCTACACTGCGCAATAAGAAGAAAGTAATAAACTAACATTTACACATAAAATGAAAACTTATCAAGTAAACATTGCAATTTACACTGTGTCAGTATTTCATACTCCTAGCTCATTACAGGAAAAACTGTTAGGAGCAAAAACTTTAGAACGAGGAAAAACTTTTAAGACAAGAAAAAACTTTGATAAAGAATGACTACTTTACTTTTTCGAAAAGCAAAAGGCAAGAAAGTTTTTCCTACAGTGGAATCAATCCGAGCACATAGTGTATAATGTTAAAAAGTTTATTTACATTTTAGAGTAGATTTAATGGATTAGATATTAGATACTGAGGTACATTTACAT
Source organism: Prosopocoilus inquinatus (assembly GCA_036172665.1). Taxonomy (NCBI): domain Eukaryota; kingdom Metazoa; phylum Arthropoda; class Insecta; order Coleoptera; family Lucanidae; genus Prosopocoilus; species Prosopocoilus inquinatus. Next base: position 54,921,681 of record CM069870.1, read on the forward strand.
TTCTGTGGTTTGTTCTATAACTACAGGGTTATTTGGAATTAACAAATTCATTATTATAAAATTCCTATATTTTATTTAATTCTACAGTTCTTAAAGAGAATTCGTAGAGTGCAGCTTCTAACAGTTATAAATTCGCGTCAGTCTTGAGGTTAAGATTAGTTAATGAAATATTTGTAACCTATTTACATTATTTTGACCTTGGATATGCTATGCGTTATATTGGTTTAAAGGAATCAAAATGAAAAGAAAGTAAGTAACTTCAAATAATAAAATTATACTCCTATTATTTTTAAATGGTGAGAACAGATAGATATCTTATGACCCCAAGAGTAAACTTTGGTGGAAAATAACGTCGTCATAGAAGAGGATGCTATATGAGAGAACATTATCGAACTTTATACACGTGTCCGTATAATCCTTTGGACGCACTGGAGTTGCAAGCGCCACTGTATCGACCTGGCCAGGTATTGTTTAATGCCGATTGCATTTTTAACTTTTTTGCACTAATGACTCTAGATTTACTGTTATTTGTAGTTATGGCGTGCAATTTCATTTCGAGATGAACATTTATATTATCCGCGATGTTTTCGCGAATGCATGCGTACATATGCAGGCGGGAGCGCGACATAAAAATTTTAATGAAATATCACATATTGAAGATTAATTATTTGTTCGGCGTTTATTTTAATTAAAATTATTCGAAATTGTGCACAAAAAAAAAACGCACGCCCACATGCCGATTTATGTTTTACCACTCACGGTTCAGAGATCAATAGGTAGTACCAATTTGTAAAAAAAATGCTTGCTGTACACAACCCTCTTCTTTAATAGGCAGAAATCAGAATTCTGATAAATTCTTAACACAAAAATTGAAAGCTACCATGACTTCTTTTTCGAGTTCTAATGGGAGTATTATGAAAATGAAACAGCAAACAATTCTAATCGAAATAGTTTCGATGTCTGTCACTCAGATCTGCATTCTGGAATACGTGTGAAATGTTTCGTCGAAAATCGCTGCATTAACACCGAATGTGTGCATGTAAATGTGCGCTTAGAGGGCGAAATGCAATGAGCCACGAATGTCAGATCTAGTATCTCTCTGCAAAGTTCATTAGCTTGTCGTTTGAACATATATTTACAATATCAGTGATTGTCGTATTTCATGTGAACCGATGCATGAATTTTGATGAACAGGTAACATGTATTCATCAGAATCAACAATTAATAATTCTACTTAAAACGAACGTAAAAACCTACAATTAACTACATAACTAAATCTAAAAACATCTATTGTCCAAATTAACTGACTAAGTAACTGGAATAAATTAGTTCTTTCCGTGAAAAAGCTATAGACTCATCTCGACATGCGTTGCTTAATCTACGTGAATTTCATTTCTGGACGAGTGGTGAAACGAGCGCAAGACGAGAAGCACTCGACTTCTCAAACAATATACATAATGAATTACGGGAAAATATGTTAAGGGTGATTTTAACAATGCGAATTCACCTCCGCAGGGTCGAAATTAACAAGAGTAACACTTGGCTTGCATAAAGAACAAGTTCAATAGCACGTAAAGAGCTTTAATGCGGTGGGGATTTGTTTTTGCTAAAATATGTTGTTTTTTTCATCATAATTCAATTCTAATACCTACCTAGTTTAAAACATATTCATTGATATGTTATTTAGCGTATTAGTTTTATATTTGCCTTATTCCAATATAAACTAAGTTGAAGATATCGGAGAGAAAATTTCCAAAATAAAAAAATCAAATTATAACTCCAAACTAAGAGACTATTGTTCGGGTTGCATCAGCATATTTTAAGCAGAACTTAAATTTAAGCCAAGTTTAAAATGACATTTGGAACAAAAAATCGAAATTGATATTAAATATTGATACTTAAACGAAGTTTAAGTGTTAGACAGAATTTGATTGACATTAGGTGTGTTCGTTTTACTTTCGACTCAAATCAGTAAATACCAGAAGTTAGGTGACATTTGCTGAGTTAAAACGTTCCTAAAGAAACAAGTTAATTCCACTGACATCGCGCAAATGTCAAACGAGACATTCGGCCATTACATACGCATGCATTCTAACCTAAATCCCTATTTGATTGATTCGGAGGAAGCTCACAAAATCTCACAAACGAGCATGTAAAAGAAACATACAAATTTCCAAGGTTACTGAGTGCCGCTGAGTTACTTTGAGTTTTGCGGTAAAAAGAATACACCTATTATATCCACTATGCATAAATATCATATTTTAAACTTTTAAAACTTAACTTAACTTAAACACAAACTTAAGTTCTACTTAAAATATTGGTGCAACCGGACATAATTGGAATAGAAATGAAGAAATTAATGTATTAATTGATATCAAAATTTCTTTGAATATTCAAAATTCTTCCTTCTACACATATTTTCCAGCTTGTATAAATGTTGCATAAAGAAATTAAAGGCCGGACACGAGGGAATAACGGCGGAAATGGTCAACAATCTGGAAGACAAAGGACTATATGTAATTACTACATTGTTCAACAAGGCATGGCAAGAAGAAAAGATGCCTACGGAGTGGGAATAATTTTACCAATACATAAAAAAGGTGACAAAAAGGAGTGTGAAAACTACAGACGAATCATACGTAGTAGCAAAAGTATATGAAAGAATTCTTGAAAGACGATTAATGAAGATACCGGAACATAAAGTGGAGGACTCACAATGTGGATTTAGAAAAGGAAAAAGAGTACAAGGCCATATTTTTGTTATTAAATAGCCAATAGAAAACTTCCAACAAAGAAGGTAATCGTGGCATTTATTGAACCGGCAAAGTACAATCCGAATAAATCACAACGGCGAAGGACTAAGCCAAGGAGGATTTCTTAGCCCAACGCTGTTTAACCTAATAATGGACAATGTTCTAAAATAAATTAAAGAAAAAGTAAAAAAAAACTGAAGGTGGGTTACAGAAATATGGAACAAATAGAAATATCTGAGAGCGTATTCCCCGATGATTTACTGATCTAGAGATCGAGAGATGTAGATATAAAGATAAATAATATACAGATTGAGAAAGTCCAATCATTCGATTGGACTTTCGGAAGAGACGGAAATAAATGAGAGTATGGAGAATGCGGCAAAAATCTACCGTTCCTTGAAAAATTCAATCTTCAGGAAAAAAGAGATATCTCGGAAAACAAAAATAATATACAGAGAGTCTTTAAAACAATCTTTAAACCGATATTGTTATATGGAAGTGAAAGCTGGATTTTATTAAAACAGCTAGAAAGCAAAATCCAGGCCTTAAAAATGAGATTCACTGAGGGACATAAAAGATGTTGCGCGTAGAAATAGAATCAGAAATGAAATTATAACAGAAGAACTAGAAGTGGGTTCGATCCTGCAGACCATCAAACGAAACCAGCTATGATGGTTTGGACACATGGTACGAATGAGAGAAGAAAGAACAACAAAAAGAACAAGAACGCACCAAAAAGAAGAAGAGAGACACCAAGAAAGACCTGGGATATGGAAATAGCAAATAACCTAAAGGAGAGAGGACTATCACGGAAAGAATGCAAAAAATAGCAAAGAACAAAAAGGAAATGGGCAAAGAAATTATACACTGAGTAACGAAAGTAATGAAGAAAAATTAAAAGTAGATGAGTAAATAGTAATGATATATTTTAGATTAAAATTCATGACTTTAAAAAGAGATAAACTTCCATGATTTTTTTTAATATTTGATATTGAATGAGTATGTAACCTCTAAATTTATCTTGAAAAGAGTTTAAAGCGAAGTTTCTGAGAAAATATAATGTGGACGGATTTTTCGATGTTTAGAATCAAATAAAATCAACAAATTTTTTGCAAGGAGTAAATCAAAGTTTGCATTCATGACTGCAAGATAATTGTTCGATGCCTGAATAAATAGCGATGTATGATCTGCAAACATCACAGTATTAGTTAAGGGGAAATCATTAATATACCGGGTGTCCCGCGCCATGTGTTCACCATTCTAGAATCTTTATTTATTAATCGAGTTACCTGAATTTTTGAGACAATAAATGAAGTAAGAAATGTAATTCTCCGATATATCGCTAGTCGTCATAGGACTTTCGGTTTTGCCGGAAGTGATATCAACTTTCTTATTTTAAATGGAAAACCAATATATTCTTACATATTTAAAATCTACGGATCATTACGAGTCCGAATACGTATCAATTGATAATTTTGGTAAAAGCTATGAATCGCATTTTTTCGATTTAATGCGATCAAGTGTTTCGAGAAAATCACTCGTTTGATTGTATTTTGCTTTTTAACATTTTTACAGCATTTGAAATTTTCATTAGGTCGTAACTCATTTTTTTAAATAGAAATTCATATGTTTCTTAGCTTAGTTCCACAGAACATTTCTTTCTGAGTACGTTGATATCAAATACATCATATTTTCTTTCAAAGTTATTTGAAATAAAGGGAGTGTAAGACATGCTCTATTTTAAATTATCCGTAAACTTTTAATGAATGGGTTGCCTGAATCTCCCTGTATATAATGTTATTTTCTATTGTCGGACCAAGCAAAAAGGTGTAGTTGTTTTGAATAATATTTGTATTGGAGATATTTGAGTTGCTGGACTTAATTAATATTTTGGCTGCATTATTACAGTAAGAATTAAAGTGATTTGATATGAGAATTGGATCATTTACTATTTCATTGTTTATATTGAGACATATATCTTTCGTAGGAATTTTATTTTTAAAAGAATTGACAATATTCCACGCTGTCTTGGTTTTATTTTTGGAATTAAATACTAGGTCATTACAATAAAGTTGTTTAGCTTTTATTAAATTTTTATATTTAATATAGTACGCTTTAATAATCTCATCACCATTTAATTTTAATTTATATAGGTTTTTTTAATTTTCTTGATATGAAAAACTTCATGATACAAATAACAAAGACCTGCACTGGTGCATCTTTTCCGTCGTCCTTTTATTTCCTTTTGCCATTTAAGAAGTCCGCAACTTTAACAATCTTTGCAGCTATTTGTTACTAAGTGATAAAATGAACTGTTACGAAGATAACGTACTGTACAAGAATGTGAGGAATTTTTAAGCCATTTTTCTGTAGAACCGAATTTCTAGCAAATTTTCAATAGCATCGAACTTTTGGTGGAGGATTATTATGTGCAAAATATTTCACAATATTTAAAATTCGTAAAATACTTAACGTACTATGACGGTCACAAGTAGATGGCGATATGTTTTACGAGTTAAAGGTAGTTTGAAAATCTTCGCTCTGTACCAAAAATCTTCCATCTATGTTGATACGAAATGCTTTCCCTTTAATGGAAATAAGTATCTCTTCTTTTGTAAAATACTAAATTTAGCAGAAACCATGGTAGCCACTCGAATACAAATGTCTAAACAGAAGTATAGGAAATGTGTAATGTGTTATACATCCAGCGTACTATCAATGCGGGCTCGTAATTAGGTAATTAAAATTGGAACTAACGCAGCATCATCGGTCAGGAACTCAATTAGCAATTAAACGCAACATTTTCTCTAATTACGGAATACTTTCTAACTAATTATAATGTTGTACGTAACAGTGAACATTATGAACAATAATATTCCATCAGCTAACACGCGTAATATAAATAACATGGAAATAAGCCAGAGCGAAGTTGTTTTCAGAAAATGTCATTAGATGTAACATTGCGCTGACGGCAATTCAGCATCAATTGTCTGCATTATTAGCTCATAAAGGAGACTCGAATCAAACTTGCATGAACTTATGTTGATTTGTTATTATTTGGGATCATTGAATTAACTCCGGCTATTCATACACGCATTACATGCAAAACTACTAATGACGTATAATCATACACTGCGCTGTAAATAATTCGTCTCAGCTAAGTTGCTCACGTCATTTAGATGAGAAAATTATATCTAAATTAGGTACTTATTACAGCTTATTACATAACAATAACAATTTTCTTCTGTCACATCAGGCGTCAATATCCATAATAAATTAAGAATATTATAATTAAATTGAACATTAAAAATAATAAGTCGTAATTACCTCCAGGTTTAACGAACTTATCTAATTAAGTTTTGTGCATATGTACGAGTACCATTATATACATATGTATCTTTAATAAAATTTAATGAATTCTTCGTTATATTTTTGCACACGCGTTTCTTATGCATGGCAATTAGTCAAAAGTTTAATTGCCGAACTTAATTATTATTTCTTTTTACAACAGGACTTGCGTACATACCTACCGACGCATCAGCAAATTAATTAATCCGGCAATTTGATATTTATTATGCAAATTTTCGTTTCCCATTAGCCATCGATACCGCGCAGCTTAGAAGTAAGATTTTTATTTATGCAAATGTGAAATTACAAATTCCATGTTTTATAATTGGAAAATTATTTTTCAGGTCCTTTTTTTTCGAGCTCGGAATTTTGCATGTTCAAGCAGATTTCTGTTGACAGCTATATCTTATATTAATTGTGTTCCAATTTTTGTTTCGTTTGGCGTTCATGTTTTTAATTAAATTGTAAATCTATCGGACACTTTCTTTTTCTTTTTCTCCGGCCATTCTTTCTTCAGCTTTTGGGTAATTACGTTAAGTGTTTCACCTGTAAAGCATGTAATATGTAAATCGATTCAACAACTGTTTTCAATTATCCAATGCATTACCTAATTAATTGGAGCAGCGTCGTCAAATTACAGGTTAATCAGACCTAGTAGACACTTCCCTCTGATAAGCTATTACAATCAAAATTAAAAGTGTAATATCTTAGCTGTTATATAGAAATATGATATCTTAGCTATTATTTAAAAATACATATAATATCTTAGCTATTATAGAGAAATTGTGAAAATGGAAATCATATTTAGTAATAAAAACATCACTACAAAAAAGAAAAATTTAGTCAAAACATTTATTAACAAAACTAAAGCAAGATGCTAAATACAAGGATAAAGACAAGTTGAGCTTTTAAAGCAAAATCAAGAGGGCTAGAATTTTTTTTAATCTTCTCGGTGAGTTGTGTTCGTTTTTTTGTTATCTGTGGCTAATCGTTTATGAAAAATTGGATAATTAAGCTTAAAAATTGTAAATTATCCCTCAGGTTGATATTATCGTGGAATTACCCATATAAAGGCACAGAATTTTTTTTTAGAGTTGGCTATGAATGAGAGAGATACACATAGCAGTCACATCGGATATTAATTTAACATGGTTGGGCTAACAGCAGTTTAAAAAGAACTGTCAGTGTCAGTGCCTGCCATTCTGATTTTTTATTTTTGTTTATTTATGAATAAATAAAGACTTTTGTGTTTTATGAGCTTCAAAAACGATACCTGATTAAAATTTATCTGAAAAATAAACGGCGAATGGGTTTATAATGTAAGAAATGCCATTAACAGGTTTAAACAGGTTAAAGAAGTTTCAATATAACTACGACATACCTGATTTTTATCACAGCCGACTCTGAAAAAAAAATTCTGTGGCTCACATATTATTTTTTATCTGTAGTGTTTAGCTAGCGGGACTTAAGGGGACTTAAGACTCTTAAATCACAGACTTATCAAGACTTCAGGGGCGGGAGTGTATTTTGTGTGTGTAGTTTTCCATGGCTTTGTTAATTCCAAACCTCCTCGCCGTTGAAGGGAAAGCAGTGTCGAATTTTCTCACCAACAATGTGCTGCAGATAACTATGTGTATATGTAAGTGACACACTTAGAACTAATAATTGATTAGATTTATTAATTACTGCGGTATTACACTAAAACTAATTGGACATGAATTATCAATGTTTCCTTATGACTATTGAAGCAATGCCGCAAATACTAAATTTTAAATAAGCGCTGGGATAACTTGCATGACTAATGCCCGATTTCTTCACTTCATGATAAATTTATCTGCCAGGTATTTTCCTTGGAAACCATTCTATCGATAATAGTTTTCGAGGATATTACCTGGCACATAAATTTATCAAGTGGTGAAGAAATCGAGCATAAGGTACGGTACCCCAGGTGGTGGAGGATGCTAGAAATTCCTCGAAGACACGAGTAGTGTTTAGGACCTGGCAACGCCTTGGTCAGCACGTCTGCGAACATGCTCTCTGTGGGCAAATAATTCAAGATTAATAAGAAGAGATGTCACAGCTTGCCGTATAAGTGGTGTTTGATGTCGACGTGTATGGATCGTCTGTGGAACACGGGATTTCGAGCAAATTTTTCCAGCACTTTGATCGTCATTATACAAGGCGACATCGGCCAAATTTGGAATATCCGGCGTCTTGAGGATCTCTCTAAAGTAGATAGATGGCTTTCTTGGTTGCATTTGTAAGGACTTTGTGTTTAGCTACGCTAGACGACAGTGCGATGACGTTGCGTTATTTTCTGCTCTCCCAGGAAATCGCTGCCATCGCCAAGACAAAAGTGAATGAGATGTAGGGACACCTGTCTACAGGACAACTTCCCCAGTCAGCGCCCACGAATCCAGTTAATGACGCTTGGGTATTTCGGAAAACATGCACAAAGTCCATAGTCCCACGAAGGTATCTCAACAAACGCTTCGCTGCCGCCCAGTGACACTTCCTAAAGTCATTGAGGTGCTGATTCAAGGAACTTACTGCATGAGAAATGTCTGGACGTGTGCCGACAGATAGATACATCAGTGCCCCAATCAGTTCTCGATACGGATACCGGTTTGTACCATCACCCATATTCCCATCGGACTTATCGGGTAGATAAAATCGACGTACAGACTTGTAACTGAACAAAGTAACGAACTGCGCCGCGGACGTTGCCGCAAACGGCTTAGAGACGTCTTAAAGACGGTTGCATATGTAAGGCCTATGTGTTTAGCTACGCGAGACGACAGTGCGATGACGTTGCGTTGTTTTTTGCTCTCCCAGAAAATCGCTGTCCCCGCCAAGACAAAGGTGAATGAGATGTAGGGACACCTGTCTGCAGGACAACTTCCCCAGTCAGCGCCCACGAATCCAGTTAATAACGCTTGGGTTTTTCGGAAAACATGCACGAAGTCCATACTCCCACGAAGGTATCTCAACAAACGCTTCCCTGCAGCCCAGTGACACTTCCTAAAATCATAGAGGTGCTGATTCAAGGAACTTACTGCATGAGAAATGTCTGGACGTGTGCCGACTGACAGATATATCAGTGCCCCAATCAGTTCTCGATATGGATACCGGTTTGTACCATCATCCATATTCCCATCGGACTTATCGGGTAGATAAAATCGACGTACAGACTTATAACTGAACAAAGTAACAAACCGCGCCGCGGACGTTGCCGCGAACGGCTTAAAGACGTCTTAAAGACGTTCACAGCAACATCCGCTGCTCGGTTCGCTGAGCGGTTCATTGCGCGCTTCGGTACTTGTCGCAGTTACAAGTCTATACAGTATTTTACATACTGTACACCTGCTTACCATTCTTCTATTGACTCATCAACAAGTTGCCGCATTCAAGAAATACAAAATTCTTGTTTAGGGTACATTTATGGCATACGTAAGTTTAAGCATATTTCTCACAAATCAAAGGATGCAAAATGGTTAAATATAGAGAATCGTAGAAAACTTCAGAGTTACTTTGTTTACATAAAATTTTAACCACGAATCGTCCTCTGTATCCCAGACACTGGGTGTCTCATAACCTGCGGAGGAGATTAAAAGGGTAGCAAGGAGAGATCAAATTAAAGAGTTTTTCTTAATAAATTTTTCGTAAAAACGCAAGAGTTTACAGCGGAATGAATTAACAAGCAAAAATTACTCCCTGTAGTAATGTTTTACGTTTTAAAAACAAATTTGAGGCATTTATAAGTTAATTGAACACAGCTTTACAATAAACTATTTTAAAAAATGTAGTCACGTCAAAGTTATGGCTATTTCAGTTTTTCTTCTAATGCTCAAAAACTTCTAATGCTCAAAAACGGGTTTTCATGTCGTTGTGCACCACATATTAATTAAAAAGAAGCTAGGAAATAGATTAACATGAACATTTTATGAATTTGATACATTTAGAGGTTATTTAATAATAAAGTTGCATTTTGTGAAATAATTTTGATTAATTAAGAAGCTACAGGTGTAAATTAAAGAAGAAATTAAGAAAGTTAAGCTGCCGTAACTTTCTTATTAGTGGATTTTGGTCAAAAGCGAATTAAGAAAAAAGATTTACTTTGATTGTCCTACAGCTGGCTTTTCAATCTCCTCCGTAGGTTGTGAGACACCCAGTATAACGACATAACTTATAGATCTGATGTTCATAATACTTATTACCACTAGAGGTCGTATTTCGCCCGCAATTCATAAGTCCGCATTCTTTGAGCAATCATTTACTTTTCAAATGTATAAGTTTTTTAATTACTCAGTTGTAAACTTATCTGTCTTCAAGAAGCAATTTAGGGATTATCTGTTTCAAAAGCAGTGTATTTCTGTTGTGCAGTAATAATGATTTTATTTTTTCACATTTTGTTAATTATATATTGGTTAGAGCCTAAACATCGCAGAATTTGGAATTTAGAATTAAATTTAAAATTTAGGATTATTTCAGGTTTTTTTTTGACGATTTAGACATAATATAGATATTTTATTTTATTTTCAGGATTTTCAGGTATCAAATAACAGGGAATTTATAGTTACTTTCTCATTAGAATGAGAACCTCTTTTCTTTCTGGTCTTTGGACAATTTTTTTCCGTATTTCCGTGTTGTTTGGTTAGCTCTTATTTGTAAGGTTTTTCTGACGGTTAATTTTAGATATATACATATTAATTTTTATTTACTTATATTTAGACATATGTATTTTTTAGGATGATTAGATTGTTGTTAGTTTTTACATTTTTATGATTTTATTAGGATGATTCGGTTGTTTTTAGATCTTTTTAAGTGTTTTTAAGTTGGTAGCATACTGAAGATGGCAGCTTAGCTGCCGAAATACGTATCTACGGATATCAAATTATTGTGTACGGAGATTAATTTCAATTAAAGTTATCGTCTTACTTATAATCCCGAAATTGTTTTTTTTATTTTCTCTTATTTATCCTTGGTTTTCTTTTCAGTTCATTATTACAATTAATTAATTGTTACAATCTACATTCAAATTAAATAATTATGTAAGACACCAATTCAAAAACGATTTTATGCAATAAACTGAACATCTGCTGGTTGAGATAAACGAATGCATTTGCAAATTATTCGACATTCGACATTCTTAATTAAATCTACATGAAAATTTAAATTTAAGAAAGCTTTGTAATAAGAATACTCGAGTGTTGTCACGTTCTTAATAATCAAATCTACATAAAAATTTTAAAATGCATTCGATTAAAAAAAAAACTTTTTAATAAGAAAAAAGAACAAATTCGGCTTGGTTGTTCCGTTTTGTTTTGTACGTACAATTTCACTTAAACACTTTCCTGAAATAAATCTTTCAGACTTGATCGTGAGCGATTACAATCGGAGTTCATTACACAATTTAAATTAACATGTAAATCCGATCATATGTGGGGAGATAGCTATTCATTTAATTAATAAATTAATAACATTGCAGTGTTTCGCAGCGTGCATGTTAGATATCTTCCGGTAAATGTTTTGCCCCATTCCAACTTCCAACTTCTTATTTAGACACTTCGCTATTTATTATTTACGCTTAATGATGCGTGTTATTCAGCTGCCCTGTTGGCATTTTACAATATTATTATAAAATCTGCTCTCCTTTTACTAGGGGAAAATTTTCAATTTTGAGTACTAAAAGAACAGAGTACCTTGCCACGAAGAGAGATAGAAAATAAATAATAACTTCTTTTCATTGCTCTGGAAATTTTTGTTTGCCTTCAAAAGCAATCACATATCACAATCCATATATCTTCAGCAGATTTGAACGAGTGGCATTCTAATTAATACTTACCTGTCATGGGCTGCTTTATTCTTTTCTTCAATAGAAGCACTCAAATATAATTTTCTGACAACGAAATATGCGTTAAATTAAAACAGGTAATAGGGACTAAAATATACATTTTCAAGAAAAAAATTTTATTACTGAAACAAACATACATATTTTCGATCGGGGTAGCTTATAAACAGATAATGGTAATATTTTACTGTCATTCATTCATTACACTGAATGTAAGTAAAAGTTTGGGCTGCAGTTCCCAAATAAAGTCGTCGAAAATACTTCATTACTACATCATATTCATCAGATTGTAGAGAAATGTCATGCCACAGGAAGAAATATTCAAATTCAAATCTCCTGGAAGGCAAACTCGACTAAAATAGCAAAAATGTTGAGGGTCTTGTTGAACAGCATTCGTAAACGTCAGTAGATGTTTAATAGTTCTAATGGATGTGCCTCGTATCTTTTAGTTCCGTCAGAAAATTTCCGAAATCTCGTTTGCATACGCAACCCTAGAAAGTGTCTATGATCCCTCAAATCCTTCCAATAGATCATGGTAACATTGCAACTATTCTCAAAAACATTTAAGTAATGAGGAAGTTCTCGATTAAAGCTTCTTAACAGATGAGGCATTGTTCCTTTTAGGTGATTACAAAAATTATAGAACGTAATTATTTGTGAATCCTTACGATCGCATTGATGCAATTACAGTCAGGATATGATTAGCTGAGGAGAAGATAACAGGTCCCATATTTTTCAATGACACCAATAATAGTTGACATTATTGAGAAGAGTTATCAGTACTGTAATTAGACGTAGGTACTTTAGGAAGAATTATAGTTGTTATTTTCGGTAGTATAAATCTTTGAATCTAAGCGCGTAATAACTTGCTTGGATCGAGCGAAAAAAAGCAGCTATTCACCCCTATGTTGTATCACTTAGGTTAAACATAAGGTGCTGTTATCGATGATTTCGCATAGGAATTTGAACGTGAACTCGTCGATAACGTCACGTTATGTTTACCGTAAAATGATACAACATAAGCCTAATTATTTGGGAAGGGAAAGAAAATCACGAATGTTTAAAAAAGATGTAAGTCTAAAAATTAAATTAGTCCATCAATATTTATGATCGATTTTAATTGCTTCTTCTAATCGTCGTCTCAACATGGTAACAACTTCATAATCAGCGAATTAACCAAACTTTGCGTTGTACATTGTAATAGTTGATATATTTTGTGCCAGGCTGGGAATGCAGATTGACGCACATTAATTTTAGGAATAAATTCATCGATTATATTTTTGTTCAAGTAAGAGTAAAACACATCAACTGCACTCTCGGCCGGTAAATTATTAAGCACCTTTTGCCAGTCAACGTTGGATACTGCCTCATTAATAATTATATAATAATAATTATAGATTATTTTTGAAGCTAATGGAAAATAAGAAAATATTATAATTAAAGAAATCAAATTTTGATGTATATCTTCAGTACAAAGCGACTCTTGAACTGGTTTTATGACAAAGTTGTTTTATGTTCAAACAGAAAAACATATCTATTAAGATCGCTTCATCGGAATCATTAGTAATAATATTAGGAATTGAGAAAATAAACACAACAAACGTTAATTTTATTGTTCGCTAAGGAAAATGAGATTCAGAAGTCTTCATTGGATGTAAAGTTTACACCAAATAAGGTTGTATATGACTCATAATTATTCAATACAACTTTTTGCCTTTTCCCTGTTGACTGTATTTTATTTCATACGTGCGCACTAATTTTCTTGTGTATTAAAAAAAGAAAGAAATCCGTAATAACCTATATGATGTTATTGCAGACGTACGGCTTCCGAGGATTGATTCATACGTTAAAGCGCAATGAGCCTTATTTGGTCCATACTAAAGACCTATCATCACGTAGAGATACATTGAGAGACTACCTTCGTTATTAAAGAAGGTTGCCTGGTAACTCGTGGAATGACGCGTCATCCAGTAAGCCGTTGCTGCCATAGCTAAATGCATAGTGATTGATATTGTAAAAGGCTGTTTTTGAATTAGAGTAGTATGTGATACCTACGCAGGTAAAAATATAATTATGGTATGCATTAAGAGCAAACAATAACAAAATATTGCAGATGGAACTATTTATTGTATTGTCACTTGCAAAAGCAATGTAAAGAAGTCAAGACAGTCCCAGAAACCAAGTGATTTTTTTAAATTTTCCTGTTGATCCAGATACTAGAAGAGAATGAGTTAGAAGGTGTAACTGAAAAGATAAATTTTATCCAAAAAAAGAATACGCAACTTGTATTTTAAGATGGACGATTAGGAGAATGCATTATACGCTTGTCTCATGAATAGTGTACCGACAAAATTAGAGAAAACTGGTATGTATTTAAACTGCCCGTTGTCTGGCATTGCACTTGAACATAGAGAGTAAGTAATAGTGATAACGTCACTGACTTTTTTTTTAATGACAGTTCCCAAGTTTGAGTGATATTTCGATATCCCCCGTGACTATTAGAATGATGCTACAAAAATTTTGACCACTATCATAAGAGAATTTTTGAGAAAATAGTAATAAAAACTGAAAAACAAAATTTTAATGTTAACGTTCTCAAATTTATTTCAATTAAAAAATAAGTAAACTTAAGATACAAAAGATCGTAAATTTTTTAAGCATCATTTTCATAGTCACGGGGGTTATCGAAATATCAATTCAAACTTGGGAGTTATCATTAAAAAAGAATGTCAGTGAGTCATCACTCATATCTGTAACACTCTGTATATTCAGGTGCAATGCCAAACAACGCAAAATATAAATAAAAAATTAATCTGTTTTTGGAATTTTCTTAGAAATCAATAATTTACGCTTTAAACTGATTACTCCAAACTTTACCGTCTCACGGTATATTAATTTATGGTGGGTTTATACTATAACTAAACTAACAACTAACGCGTAAGAATATTTTAGGACCGTTAGTTAGTGTTAGTTTCTACAATAACTAAACTAACAACTAATGCGTAAGAATTAATCCTTTACAACCGTTTTCTCAGTCATAATTTAACTTTAATCTTCTGTTCATTTTAAATCTTGAATTGTAAACATAGGACAACCAGATATGATTTTCGTCAAACATCACACATGTTTGTAGGTGCAACCAACGCAAAAATGACATTCTACCGCACGCGTTCTCATTGGCTGAAAGTTACCAGGCCTGTAATCGAGAGAGGCAGCCATCTCCATCTTTTTTGGAAGAGGTTTCAGAGCTGCGATCGCAACGTAGCACCTTTTAACGACAGTTAAAAAGTTCACTTAAAAGATCATTTAACCAAGTTTCTGTGCAAAGTATTACTTCGTAACTAGTGGTGTTAACATAAACAAAAGTCATTAATCTGTGAGATCTATAGACGATATTGTATCCATCAATTAGCGGTATTAATATGTAACAAAATAAAATTATTAGATTCTGAAATGAAATTAAATAATTTCAGTTGGTCTTCGTTAGAGGTAAGGATCTGTATTTTACAGATTTTCTTGTAAATATTTTCACGTCTTTAGTCCAGCAAAATTGAAACGCATCTTCACTGTTTTTTGTTAATTAACTTCATACAAACACTTATGGCTTCGGAATACTCGCATTAGAAGTTTAAATACAAACCAAAAACGTTATGACAAGTTACTGTTTTTTTTTAAATAAACTCGGTGCGATATCCTCACTGACGACGTCATATCATCCATGAACCTAATCCGCAACCAACAGGTAATTTCTTCAACCTTATTCCGTGAAGTGATTTAGTCAACATGTCTGCCAACGTGTTTGATGTACAGCAATATGAAGAATCTGCAAAATTAGAAAGTTTTAAATCTTTTACATAATAATAGTTTGTATCTATGTGTTTTGTTCGGTTATTTAAGGTTTTGGACGGAATTATTTTGAAATAACTTTGTTTATCTTCAAATATTTTCGTTGGTTTCGAATCATCAATATTGTTTACAACATTTCGACGTATCTCTTCGGAGTAATTCCTTTATTTTTTTCTAGAAGAACGTCTTCTACAAGTTGTACCTTCCATTTTCTGGTCCTTCTGGAAATCTTTCGCTTCTTCATGATTCCTCTCGTTGTGATCTTTCTCTCCGTCCACTGCGTATTCATGTGAATTTTGACACATTGAAATGTTTTTACTGATCTCTACTGATGATAATACGGTAGGTCTTCTGGTTCAATAATCGGTAACCCTTTGATTGGCTCGCGTATCCAACGAATTTGAGTTCTTGTGCCTTTGAATCTAGCTTTCTTTTGTGTACCTACGGAATGTGGACAAAAACTGTATTACCAAATATAATTAAATGGCTTACATCAGGCTTCTTTGAAAACAATAACTCAAAAGGTGTCTTCTCAATCGGCTTTGTGGGTAAAGGATTGTGTAAACCATAATTAGCGGTATGGACTGCTTCTCCCCAATATTTATTTGGTAAGCTTGCATCGATGAACAAACACCTCGCCATTTCCATCAAAGATAGATTTTTCTTTCAGCGGTGCCATTTTGCTGCGGTGAATATGTCACTGTGTATTGTATTCCTTTTTGCTTCAGAAATTCTTTCAATTTCAAATTGGTATATTCTCCTCCTCGATCTGATCTTATAATCCTGGGCTTTTTACCAAAAGTTGTCTTCATTTTTTTCGACATATTCTTGAATGCAATTTATGCTGTCGCTTTTCTTTTCTAAGAGAAAAGCTTCTGCACACCGACTATAATCATCAATCATGGTTTTCTTACTCGGAGTAAGTGTCTGCAACAGACCGCACAAATCTGTACGTATCAGATCTAAAGGAGATTTTGTTTTGCTTTCTGACTTCTTTGGAAACGGTTTCCGTGTCGTTACCCTGTTGTTTGTTGATTAATTTGATAATTGTAACGCGCATGTTTTCTGCCGTAATCACAAAATTACACTTTCATTGGCGAAAGCTGGGCCCATAACCTGTTGTTTGTTAATTAACTTCATAGAAACACTTATATTAATATTAGAAGTTTAAATACAAAGCAAGATTACCCGTACAACTTGTCATGACAAGTTACTGTTTCTTTTATTTATTTATAGTAAATAAAGTCAATTACGGTATCCAACATTCACACAACCAAATTGTTTATTAAAAAAAAAAATTTAAATTAAATTGACATTAAAAATTTTTTTAGGTATAATCAAAGACATGAATGGAAATTTATTTAACCGCTCAATATTTAGGTACGGTTGAAAGATTCAGGTATGTTAATTGGTAATAAATATAATAATTATGAGCTTAATTTTGGAATTTACGAGCGGTAAAATATTTTTAAAATGACGTGCCGAACGAAAAATTAAAAATCGGTCAGGTAAGTAAGTGAAGTTGTAGAGGAAGGAGAATGGCACGTTCTAAACGTCAGTATCCCGCCGATACGTACGTACAGATTTAATTTAAACAATTTACCGAGCGCATCAGCTAAAAGAAATAATTACCTGATAAATGCGTTTCCATACATACATTACTCATAATATGCAACATGAATTATATTCTTTATAATGGTGTAAACTTAATTTAAATGCAAATCATCTTATGTTAATTCGTACTTCTGCTTGCCCATTAATTTAAGTAGCATATAATTAAATTTTATTTTTTCGCCGATGCGAATATGTAATACGGGGTCGGCCCGTGATGGATGATGATTTCGAAGGGGGCTCAGCACTACTCTTAATTACATTCGCAGAAATTGATAATTAAAATCGCCGCTCTCTGACGAACAATCCGCTCGGTTTCTCTCTGAATATTAAATTTTCAGTGCGGGAAGAATATTGCCGTTTAAAAGTCCGTGTGCACGCTTTAATTTTTGTGTGCACTTCTTCATGCTACTTGACAAATTTATGACATTAAAAATAATTATTGGTTGTTTGCATTCACCTCAACCGTAAGCCCGTCATTTTAATAACTCTCAACTTGACCACAGACTTGTTAATAAAATTGCATTATTAAATGAAACTTCCAGAATTTCTATATTAACATTAACTTAGCGTCGTATAACTTAATACCAAGTAAGAAGAAGAAGAAGAAACAATGAATAATTCTAAATATTAACGAAGTATGAATACTGTTATAATTTACAGTGTTATACGTCAATTTAAAATATTCAACGATCTTTTATTTATAAAATAGCCCTAAGAACGATTTTCAACTCTTATACAGTGTTTCACAAGTCCATTACTCATTTTATTTCTTTAATAAAATTAAAAGTACGACTATCAGAGAAACAATATTTTTGAATTAAAGAGTAGGCTTTTTAACTGCCGTTAATTAGCAAAGCACTATATTTTCTGTTCGTTAAGTTAAATTAAGGGCCGATCTTTCCACTTGCTAATAAAGTTAACGTTATTTGGCGAATAAGTTGAATTTTATGAATGATTGTCATGGTGATTCGTCGAATTATTGGTCAAATAAATTAGGTTAGAAAGAAAGAAAATCATTAGGAGATTGGAAAGATTGGGCCTAAGTTAAGTAAACATAATAAAATCATCAGAAATGAAGTAAATTTACACAAACATTTAAAGCCGGTGGCATGGAAGCCGGTGTTAGTAACATCGGCGTAAAAATTCGTATAAACAGGACATAACCGTTGTTATAAAACCGGTTTGAGTAACTCCACACCCGCAAGATTACAGGTGTGGCGTTAATAACACCGGTTTTACAGTTCGTGTAAATATTTTACAGTTATAGTCAACGTTGCTACCAACCTTGGCTGTTTAAATGATCGTAACCTTTGTTTATTGTGATCCTAGGCTGTCTTACAGATTTAGAGACAGGTTTTAAGAAACATTTAAGAATTTGCTTAATGTCTTAACTTACGGGAGGCTAGTTTATTTAAAAACGTTTAGGTCGTCACTTAAAGACCTTCTAAGCAATGACTAACTTATGCATTCATAGTCAATTTATGTCATCTTTATTTCTGATTTTGATTTGTGTACGTAAATTCAGTTTTCTTATATTTGCTTTAACCCATTAGTGCATGTAGTCACTGGAAACAAATTTGGGGCAATAAATATGTTTTACTAATCATATACAATTACTAGAAAGGGTAGAAACAGTTTATTTCAAGAAAAAAAGAAACATTAGCTTAAATTTTACAAGGTGTTCGTTATAACGAACACTATGCAAAGTAACTTTATTTTGTAGGTATGATAAGCCTTGAAGTAAAGCTTGGGGTGCAGTCCTGTATTACACTTCAGGCATATAAATTGAGTATATTTGTCACAGAATTTACGTCTTCTTTATCGTTGTATTTGATCAAGTGATTTCAAATCAAATTCATCAAATCGAATGTCATTACTCGGAGCTTTGATTATTCTTCCTCGCAGTGACGGTGTTCCATGTGTAGTCAATAGTCCAGTAGCAATATCCCTTCTAAATAACAATAGAGTTGAGGAACAATAGTCATTTGGGCATATTCTTCTCTTCAACAACCATGAGTTTGTCACCCACGCATCAAGTCAATTAGCAAAAATTGGCCACCACCATTTTCTTTGGCACATTCTTGTGCGATAAACGGCAACTAGCTGATCTAATTTGTCCACTCCTCCCACACTCTTGTTGTAAATGGAAATTGGTCTTGGCTGAGTTACAACTATTTTTTATTTGCAATATCGGGCATATCTGCTACAAGTATCTTCTTCTGTTATATCAAACTTCGTAATACGTGAGACAATTTTATTATCTTTTTACTTGATAACACAGATGTATTTATTTTTGTAGCTTATGAAATCATGCGAACCTCTCGCTTTCTTCATCACTTCTTTTTTGTCAGGAAATGGCCTCTTAACAATTCATCCTTCCTGAATAGTAGCCGTGGCGCAATAACCTTTCTCAGCTAGGTGACAAAACAATGGGATTGATGACAAGTAATTACCAAAAAGAAAACTTATATAAATTCATCCATTGTCATATTTATGCGGTTATTTTTTGGGAGGAATATAAATTTGTTTGGATTATTATATGATGGAGGAAATAAAAAAAGTTTAAAAAAATCCAACGGACTTGTAGCCATTCTTGTTTCTTGTGAAGTTTTTTTACCATCATATCCTATGTTTACTTTGCAAGCTGGTTTTTGTTTAGTCCAAACGAACTTGTCAAGTGTAAAGTTTTCAATGGTTTCCTAGCGTTTTCTTGTACTTTGGCAATTTTCGTAACGGGTTCATCATCGCCAGAATCCCACTCTGTTGAGTCATTTTGTAGATCATTAGATGCTTCATCTATAGTTGAATTTCTTCTACGAACTTCAGATGCTGTGTGGAGCATTTTGGACCCAAGACAATTCAAATTGGCGAACTTACCAAATGGGACGCTGAGCATACTGTTCGGTATAACGAACATCAGAAGTAAGCGCTTTCAACAAAAACTGTATTTGCAAAATACATCATCGCAACTTATAATTATAATAAGAGATTATTTTACCCAACTGTAATCCAAACTACAATTACGTAAACCTAACAGTACAGAAAGTATGACCATAAACCTTATCCTTTGCC
The DNA here is from genome assembly GCA_036172665.1 of Prosopocoilus inquinatus. Lineage (NCBI taxonomy): Eukaryota > Metazoa > Arthropoda > Insecta > Coleoptera > Lucanidae > Prosopocoilus > Prosopocoilus inquinatus. The sequence goes on from CM069870.1 coordinate 54,942,165, forward strand.
AAGAGTATCATATAATGCTGGATTCACAGTTATAGGTTCCAAAATTTTACGTGAAGGTCCTAGATGAAATTTGCACTGAGGATAATATTAACTATAACTGAAATTAACCACTGCATTAAAAAAATATTGAAGGTTATGTCAGTTAACTAGCACATGCCCAATAAATAAGCGCCCGTTTAAACGAATACTGTGCCCTTATGGGTTAAATCGTGGCTTTTTAAATCGTTAATTTTTTCACAGATGTAGTGAAATGCAGTACCATCGGGTACAAAGAAAAGTAAACTATTTTTTCGCTATTGTACACTTCCTTGCAATAAAATCGCGTACATCTTCAAATCAAGTAGCCGAGTTTTGACATATTTTTTTGCTTTGTAAATGGGTATTTGGGAATTTTGTCATGTTTCCAAACGTACAGGTTGGGAACTGAGATTGAAATGATTACTATTTTACCTGGTATGAGTCAGACAGGATGATTTGTTCAATAAATATTACGCCATTCTACACCCTTAACGGCCTGTAAATGTAATTTAACCGAAAAAGAATTGTCGATTGCTTATGTTCTGCTATTAATATAATTTTTTTAACACTTAACAAGACTCTGCAAAGTTGGTTTGTAATTTTCTACGTGTTGGTAACATTTGTTAAAACATGAAATCCCTTGCGGTTTATATTGGATTTTCTCTTAATTCAGAAGGGCATTATTCGAATCGTGAATCGATATTTTTAGATATCTATCTCCAACCATCTTTTCTATTTGCAACTTTTTCTTCTTCCCACATATTATTTATGCATCATAGTATTTTTTTAAGCTGTAATCATTCGCTACTACTGAGAATCACTATTCACTATTCATCTTCTAACTTACTCGTTTTCTGTCAGTCTGACTTTTAATTGTTTGAGACTGACAAATTAAATCTCAAGACCAACTTAATACAACGAAAAGCAGGTGTACGCGATTTTTTTGCAAGCCACTGTACGTCTGACAATGGTACATGCGAGATATTGACGACCTTGAGAGTGAATTGCTTAAGGCAGAGTCCTTATCTCTAAAAAATTGCTTAAACTTAAGTATCATAAAATAGCATCCTTTGGTCTTACTAATATATCGAGGTGTAAAAGCAATATATTTTCTACTCTTGTAGTTGTAGGGGAAGGTATTTATTTGGTTGAATTTAGAAATTCAACAACAGGAAGTTCAGAAATTAATTCTGAAAGATAAAGTGAAAAAGACAATTTTATAATATCCATTTTTGAATAACGATCTTATATAGAAATTGCAGTTTACAGAGAGAACTCGGTAACATTCAAAAATCGTAGGCACTGTAAACCCAAACTAAAGGTTAAAAAGAAGATTCTGATCTAGATTTTACAATTACATTTGTTCCATTTTTATTTTATTCATAAATATCTTTATAAATATAAAGAAAAAAATTTTACTATCAATCACAGACGTTTGTACTACCATTCACAGACGATTCTGCTATCATTCACAAACGTATACATTGACTTTAGTTAGGTATCTTGATAAGAAGAAAGCGACACCTGTTAAAGACTGTCTTTATTTGTAATTCGAAGAGCGGCTCATGACACTTCAATAAATTCTGCTCTAGATTTCTACGGTCATTTACGTAGCTTTGCTAAACAAACAGAAGAAATAATTTGAAATATCAGGTGCTCGCTCTTCTAGAGAAAAAGGTTGTACTGTTTCTTAAAACTTTTCATGAAACGTTTATTTGATTCTGGCAGTGAGCTGTCTTGTTAAAACCAATACAATAATAAAGGTTAACTTTAATAACGTTCAACATAGTTATGAATACGAAGGTTCGGGAAGTTATGACAAAACTTAAGATTCTTTAACTTTAAGTACTGAGTAAAAAGATTTTTTATGGATGCAACTTTTAGTTCTCCTTCTTGAGGCATTGGATTCCTCTCGATTGCCATTAAGATTATTCAAAGAGTTTTCCCTTTATTAAAAAAGTAAAATTTGTAAAGCATTTTGCCGTGAACCCTGTGCAAAATATTACAATCAAATAGAGAAGGGAAGAACCCTAAATTTCATCCAATTCGAACCTACAGATCTCTAATTTATGTTTAACGGAAAAAGAACTAAATAGGTAATATAGCGTACCCGTAAAATATTCTCTAAATGTTCAGCCAATAAACAACAGAATTCATTTTAGGTTTTATAAACAAGTAATGAATTCTCGATCAGAACAATGCTTAGATAAGTTTTACGTCCTTCAACATATCAATTCATAGAGCACTTGGGTCGGATTTGTGTTTTAGATTCATACCGATTCTTGAAAAATGTTTTTCTTGTGTTTCCCCTGTAAGACAAGTACAAAGGAGAAAAAAATATCTAGTAACTCGGTCGCAGTCGCAAATTCATTACAAATTGTAAAGGAAATAAGGGTAGGTATTGAAAAGTTGTTACTGAATATTAGAACCGTAAGAGTTTAAGAAGATAACCAAACCTGGCAGGTAAAATGCAAGAATTTGCAACGAAATCTGAGAAGATCTAAAACTTATACACTTATAACTAAAGACCGGACGTTTAGATCGTAAAAAGGTTGAAAAACGCATGTATCTGATTTCAGTAACTTAATTATTATAACAAGTATTTATTTTCTCGCGCTAGGTTTTTAAAAAGATTTCTTACAAAATGATAAAAACGATTTTATTTTAATTTTGGACAAAATTGTGGATAATGACTTTAATTTTAATATTTAAGTTATTCGATTTTTTTATCACGAGAAAATAAATACCTGGTATCATAATTAAGTCATCCAAATCTGGGAACATGCGTTTTTTGACATTTTTACGACCTAAACGTCTGATCTATACTTATAACGAATAATAACTGTCACGTAAACATTTTTTAATTTTATTGCGTACCTCATATATCGGTCATTGTTGTAAAATGAGTGCATAGGTAAAACAACCGAAAGCATACTGAAATTTGTATAGACATACAAAAAAATGAAGTAGGTTTTTATATGCTTTATAGCCTCTTGCGGAAGCGTAGTGCTTTCGTACTCACATAACGCTATATAGATTTGATTCTGGCAGTGAGCTGTCTTGTTAAAACCAATACAATAATAAAGGTTAACTTTAATAACGTTCAACATAGTTATGAATACGAAGGTTCGGGAAGTTATGACAAAACTCAAGATTCTTTAACTTATCTTGGGCGTTTAATTCCCGAGTAAAAAGATTTTGTATGGATGCAACTCTTAGTTCTCCTTCTTGAGCCATTGGATTGCTCTCAATTGCCATTAAGATTATTCAAAGAGTTTTCCCTTTATTAAAAAAGTAAAATATGTAAAGCATTTTGCCATAAACCTTATCAAAATATTACAATCAAATAGAGAAGGAAAGAACCCTAAATTTCATCTATTCGAACCTACAGAATCTCTAATTTATGTTTAACGGAAAAAAAACTAAATAAGTAATGTAGTGTATCCGTAAAATATTCTCTAAATGTTCAATTCAATTTCTGTTTCCATAAAATTTGTGGAAAATGACAAACAATCTCGTTTCAAATGCCAATCATTTAATTTCGAAGGTTAAAATAATGAGTGCCTGATCATTTAGGTTTTAAAAACAAGTAATGAATTCTCGACCAGAACAATGCTTAGGCAAGTTTACGTCCTTCAACATATCAATTCATAGAGCACTTGGCTTGGATTTGTGTTTTAGATTCATACCGATTCTTGAAAAATGTTTTTTTTGTGTTTCCCCTGTTTATAAGACAAGTACCAAAGGAGAAAAAAATATCTAGTAACTCGGTCGCAGTCGCAAATTTATTACAAATTGTAAAGGAAATAAGGGTAGGTATTGAAAAGTTGCTACAGAATATTAAAGAAGCGAAAAACCGTAAGAGTTTAAGAAGATAACCAAACCTGACAGGTAAAATGCAAGAATTGCAACGAAATCTGAAGAGATCTAAAACTTATACACTTATAACTAAAGAGCGGACGTCTAGGTCGTAAGAAGGTTGAAAAACGCGTGTATCTGATTTCAGTAACTTAATTATTATAACAAATATTTATTTTCTTGCGTTAGATTTTAAAAAGATTGCGTACAAAATGATAAAAACGATTTTATTTGAATTTTGGACAAAATTGTGGATAATAACTTTAATTTTAATACTTAAGTTAACTCTATTGGACTTTTTTAAGAACCTATCACGAGAAAATAAATACCTGGTATCATAATTAAGTCATCCAAATTTGGGTACATGCGTTTTTGGACATTTTTACGACCTAAACGTCCGGTTTATACTTACAACGAATAAAAACTGTCACGTAAACATTTTCTTATTTTATTGCGTACCTCATATATCGGTCATTGTTGTGAAATGAGAGCATAGGTAGAACAACCGAAAACATAGTGAAATCGTTATAGACATACAAAAAAAGATTAAGTAGGTTTTTATATGCTTTATAGCCTCTTGCGGAGGTGTAGTGCTTTCGTACTCACATAACGCTATTCCGTTTGAAATAATTTTTTTTGCGCTATTTGTTCTCACTGAATTCTGTAATTTCAGATTGATTCCAATAATCGGCAAAAATGTTATGAGAAAGTTAAAGAGGCTTTTGTTTATATGACTTTACTTGAATCAATAAATCAGAGGTTTTGTATACACCTTCCTGGAATCAGGTTGAACTTTCACATTAATTCCATAATGATGTGTGGCGGATTCTGCAAGGCCTGACGGACCACGAACCATAAATACGCCTCAGATTCGCTAATACGCTTACGCCTTCACATGTGCGTTAATAATACCGCAAATTTCCATGCTACGTCGTTAGTTGACTCGCAAATTAAGCAGTTATACGCGGCCAATTTAACCTCGTCCGAATTTTCCCGCATCAACAACCCGAAAACGATTTAGCACAGCTTTGGTTTAGTTTCGATTTTAATTCGATGGGTTATACCAAACACTTATAAATGAACCCTTGTACTATCGTGATAAATATAATTATAATTTTTTAAAATTAAACGAGAATTATACAGTTGACATGTAAATTTATTTGTAATTTCACTAAATTTAGAGCCACATGTACTGGATGGAGGCATCATTAAAAGTGGACGCATACTTAATGCATCGAAAATTATTCGCCGCATTTTCATATCAAATTATGCGGACGTCTTTTTAATAACACTTCTCATAAAAATGTAATTAAACGTAACAACCTGCTTAGTGCCGCCTATATATGGCAAGTTCGAGCCGGTAAGCAAGATGTTCACATGTTAACCCGTTTCTATGAATATTTATTTATTAATGTTAATCATTTATCACACGGAATAGGGACGTTTATAAATATAATAATTATAATCCTAGCGCATCACTTATACGCGGTTTAATTACGACGCTGCATGACCTGAAAATTCCAAAGCGTGGTTATTTCAACCCATTTTTTAAAGTCTTGTTAAGTGGAAATTTAAATTGTGTTAAATTCTGTGCTGCAATGGTTATTCAAATGATGGTGTGAAAGGTTTGCGGCTTTTCTGTTAGAAAGCGATACCACAATACAATTCCATTCAAAATTTTGTTTATCATTCCTTTAATTAATATAGTAATACAGTAAACTAGTTCTGCTAGAATATTATTTATTTTGTTTGCCCCCAGAGAATGGGGGTTTCTCCAGAATTGTAAGAAATTAGTTTTATCTAAAAAACGACCGTTTCTATACAAAGAAGGATCGTTTTTGATTTATTTATGATCAAAATAATTTTCATTTGTAGTCTTATAATTAATAAGAAAACTTCGTACACTGGTAAAAATCTTTAACACTTTTGGACGCCAGGGAACATTTTCTCGGTGTTCCCTCGCGTCCATTCGTTTGTGGAGTTGGAGAAATCGAAGTTACGATGTTTATGATGTAAAAGTAGGAGTCAAAGCTTATCTTTGTTGGAGTAAACACTCACTTTTAGACACTGTTTAGTCAGGAAAAGACAATAATAACGCCAAATTAGATAAGAATTAACAACTTTTCAGGTAAAACTTTATCCATTTTTACCACCGACTAGCAGATTATAATTAATCCCAAAAATTTTTATGTGTGTACGTTCCCATTTTAAAATTTAAATTTGCCAAGAAATTGAAGCTTTACACACATAAAAATTTTTGGGATTAATTGTAATCTGCCTAATCGGTGTTAAATGTGGATAAAGTTTTGCATGAAAAATTGTCAATCCTTATCTTATTTTGCGTTATTATCGTCTTTTCCCGACTAAATTGCATCAAAAGTGAGCGTTTATTCCAACAAGGATAACCTCTACTCCTACTTTTACATGGTAAACATCGTAACTCCGTCTTTTTTAACTCCACAAACGGATGGACACGAAGGAACACCGAAAAAGTGTTTCCTGGCGGTCCAAAAAGTGTTAGAATTAACTCCAGATTTTTATCAGTGTAACTAATAGAAAACTGATATTATTTTCAATGATGACCTAATGCGAAAGTTAAAAATGATATATTATTAATTCATAATTATAGCAATAAGAGTGAGAAAGTTTCAGAATAGTTGGAATGTGCAATTATAACAGAAACTATTAAACGGTTATGCTAATACAGAGTTAATATCCAAAATAACTGTGTACACTTATTTTGGCACGAATACAATAATTATACGCCAACAAATATTTCATTAGCATTCTTAATAGTTGATAACTATTCATATTATGTACATGTTGACGTCGTAAATTTATTTAATTAGCATCATTATACATAATTATATACTAAGTTGTTAATCCTAGCACGAAATTAAATTGAGAGCCCATTATTTACGCCTAATATTTTCTAGTATTCCGTATGAAACGAAAACACTACGTCAATGCTTCTAAGGCATTTATAATTTATTGTAGTAGCAGGTATACCACTATTATAACTTTAAGCTCGGTAGATTTTTAGTAGAAAAAAATTATTAAGTAAGGGTATCATCAAACTCATTTACAAACAGATTAGTGTAATTGGGCACAGTTCAATGTACAATAAATTAATATAGAAATTTAGGTGAAATAAAATCAGTTTGTGCTTGTAGAGTCAACTAAATTCAGCAAATTTTAAGTGGATGACGGAATGCTTTCAAAATAACATAGCATTTTACTCATGCGATGTCATGTCGTAGCTGTTAATTAATGCAAATTAAAAATAAACTTCTTTGTCTGTTTGCTTGTACTCAAGTATATTGCATTAATAGATTAGGCATCTTCTACTTAAAAGTATTACATTTCTTTCTCTCAACATAAAAAGTACCTTTTTATTAATAGGTATAAGAATATTCAGAAATTAATTTAATAAAACATTTTACCATTCGCTCGAATTAGACTATTTTAACGTTTGTGAACTTTAGGTTGAAAATCTTAAGACGCGAAAGAGTAGACGAGAGGGTGGGCGGGCGGACAAGAGCAATCATAACTCGCATAATATAATTATAATATTCCAAACGATTCCCACTTTATAAGCAAGAGAGGAGAGAACTGAAATGACTCACGCAAAAGTAAATTATACATTGAAAAGGCTTTAATATAATGAATTCATTCATATGCATGAGGCAGAGTAGAATGCTGGAGCAATATTTGGTGGCGTAATGAAATGAATTTATGCAGAGCTGTAATGCTTGAATATTTAGCATATACCCCTTCATCCTCTTTGAAACACCGAACACTGTGTACCTAAGCTTGTCCTCCTGCTATAATACACCGCTTATTATTTTCTGTTCGCTCCTCTCTGATACCACTTCCAATCTAAGTTTTCGACGTAATCATTTTAAGTTAACATTCAATAGGCGCTGTGCAAAGACATAAATACGCAGGCGGCTTTCTTCTTCGGATCCCCAGTTTCAAATAATCTAATATTTGGACGAATTGAGACCAATTTACTGTCAGTGTTACTATTCAGAAGTAATTTTCTCCCAAAAGTCGAATCTTACTATAATAACCGCAATAAATACAGTGACTGATTAACTGATTTCAAAAGCGACACAGTAATTAATATTAAAAATATTATACGAATTTGCATCCAATTATTAAATAAATATAAATTAAATACAGAATCTTGCAATTATAAAAATAATGAAACTGAACAAAACATTTTGCAAGAACTAACATGTATTTGACTAACAATAAGCCTATCAAAGATTCACGGAAATATCTTGCAACTTTAATGAATTCAGTAAGCATGGAACGAATTGAGCTTTTAATTAAACATAGAAAAGTTAAAATTAAAGTTTGTTCTTGTCCGATGAAAATTGTAAGTACAAAGTTTTTTTAATCTAGAACCGGACAGAAAAATGAAGAGAACACACTCAACGTTTCGCTATAGATTTATAGCTTAATGCTTCTATTAATAAACGTACGGACTTTGAAAATTTAAATGACATATTTTGTAGTTTTCTAGACTCTTTAAACAGGATATAGATCTGTCAATTAAATTAAAAAATATATATATATATATTAGTTTTAATTTAGTTCTAGTTACTTTTTCCTTTTTTTCCGGACAACTCCTATTTTAGTTTAAAATCATATTACCTTTTCGTTTCTCTTGACGACTTGTTTCTCTTGACAACTTGTTTATTTACTTTTTTTCACTCCTGACGAAGCTATAAATCTATAGCGAAACGTTGAGTGTGTTCTCTTCATTTTTCTGTCCGGTTTGAGATTAAAAAAACTTTGTACTTAGAAAAGTTATAGTAACTAAAGGAGCAATCACTTCACTAAAAAGACGATCAGTAACACTTTTAGCAACTAAAGAATATACCATAGTAATGTCCAACTTTAACTTATTAGCTATTTAAACAGGTACAGCTCTCTTGTAATATTTAACAAAAGTTCCGTCGGTGCACTGCATACAGTTCCCTAAAAAGGGATTTATTGAAATATTTATAGAGAGAGTTTATCATAGTAAATGTTTGTTAGTTAATAGTTAACTCGACACTTCTTTATCACTTGTTCACAAATTTTATATCAGAAATATAATTCTGTTATAGGGACCTAACGAATAAAAGAAAAGAAAATACTTTTTAACCTTTAAGGGGACAATAAAAGAATTGGGAAGAATGCTCAAAGTTTTACTATCGCTTGATAGCTTTATCAGGAACATAACATTAGATATACAGTCCAAAAGCTTGAACAGATATAGTTAATGAGATTCAGAAACTTTTCGCAGGTATTTCAATAAATCCAGCCATCTAGTAGTACCCGAGTATACTATTGTCATAAAATATAAAGTCCAAACAAGGGATATACAACCATAATTAAAGATAAATGTTATAACGTCTTTCTCATTTCTAGAGACTTCTATGAAGACGCATTTAAATAGGAAGACGAAGCCAGAATATTACAAACAGCGGAACTGATAGAACACCAAGAAGAAGAAATAACCAGAGAAGAACTGGAGGACGTATTTCAAAAAAATTAAATTAGGAAAAGCATGTGGATCCAACGAAATAGACCCAGAAAAGTTTAAAGGGATGAGAAAGGAGAGTAGAACGGGGCTTTTAGAGGTTTTTCGAGATGTGCAGAGCAGCATTGAATAACGAGAAAATCCCCATAGAATGGGAGGAGAATCTAATAGTTCCCATACAAAAAAAGGAAATGAATTCCAATGCAAAAATTACAGAGCGATTTGTCTGGAGCCCTCAGCATTTAAAGTCGCAGAAGGAAGAATCAGAAAATTTGCGGAACATAAAACAGACGAAGAATATGCAGCATTTAGAGGAGGGAGACGAACAGCGGACAATATCTTTCTGATAGGAAACCTACCTGTTAGAGAAAAAGAACAAGGATAACGAAGAACTATTTATTACGTTTATAGATAAGAAAGAAATGGGATTCCCAAGAAAAATGTTTGGAATAGTTAAAGTATTTACAACAGAGATAGCACTTTACGGCATAGCAATATTAAATGGGAAAAGATCTGGAAAATTTGAGACGAGAAGAAGAATAAAATAGAGAGACAGCCTTAGTCCACGCTGTTTATATTAATAATGGACAACATATTGAAAAACACAAGGAAGAGAACTTACGATTCCAGACAACCATAGGATACAGGCAGTTGCTACTGATCCAACTCGATGGAATGCTACACGCAGATAATATAGAACTACTCGCGCACACAAGGGAAAAAATGAAGGCACTGATCGATTTATGCAAAGGAGAGGACAGAAGATATAGAAAAAATGAAAATGGAGGGCTATATAGGAAAAACTAAATATATGACAATAAACCAGAAAACACAAATGGATGCAAAGGGAATAAAATTCAAGGGACAACAAATAGAACAAGTAACTGCATATGAATACCTAGGAATTATAATATCAGAAAATGGAAAGATAGACCTAGAGATAGCAAATAGAGTGAGGAAAACAACAAAAATAATAATATAATATTTGGAAAGAAAGTGATCGAAACCAAAGTGAAACTCCAGGTATAACACAAACTAGTAGTACCAACGTTATTATAAGGATATGAGTCCTAGGTAAGTACAGAAAAACACAAGGGTATGCTGACAGCAACAGAGATGAAACATTTGAGTAAAATAGCATTGAAGATAAAGATGGATAGACTAAGAAATGACGATTAAGGTCAATTAATTGTTGTTCATGTTTCACAAGCGATTGTTTCATTTGAAGAACTGTTGTTTGTAATTGTGATTAGTGAATAGTGATGTGCCATGGAAAACAAAGATTTGTCATACCTACATGTATAAAATGTACAGTGTCTCCATAATACGTGGGCGAGGCTTACCCACAGATTCCTGAGCTCAAAATGAGACCTAGAGTTTAACCTATAATCAAAAGTGCTTCCTTAAGTAAGCCAAAGTTACAGTTAAAGTTCATTTTTCTGATAACATAAGAATGTTTTATTCTATTTGAATGATTTAGTATGATCTACAGGAAGGTTAATCTCAGTCAAAGCAATTTTAATCAAACTATGATCCATCAGTTAATTTAGTACATTGTGATATACGCAGACGTTATTTATGAAAATCAATATCCATAAGCTAATACGCTTACAATTAGACTAAAATTGTACAGAAAAGTTTGTGGAGTATTAACAATTATGATTAGTAATTTAATTTAAAGTTTGTCTATGACGTACTGGAAATATTTACTCTGTGGATACAAAAGTATAAAGTTTTAGACGTTACTGCATGTCCTAACATTTAAGTAATTTACAAATAACTATGCGTGCCTCCTTATAAAGCTTACTTTCTTATAATTGAATGATATGTTGAGATACCAAAACTTACTTTATTAAATCGTGGAAAAATCAGAATAAACAAAAAATATATGGATTTTGTATATCATAAAAAAATGTAAAAATATGGAGAGATAGTAAATCAAGCCGTGAACTTAAAAGTTCATTTATGCTGACAATAATACTGAAGGCCATCTGTACTAAAGAGGTTTAAGTCAACGTTCAACTAAACCAAGTTCAAAATGAACAAAATCGCATCAAATTTTATTTGTGGAGTCAGTAATTGCTATATGTCCTTAAGTTTCTATGCAAATTTGTTTTTCAGTTGAACGTCAGTTTAAATCTCATTGATACAACTGGCCCTCAGGCCCGGTTTTTCAATCACAGGTTAACCCTAACTCTCGGTTTATTTCCATGGTAACAAGTACGACAATTGTTTCCATGGCAATAAACTGAAGGTGAAAGTTAACTTGTGATTGAAAAGCTCACTTTTAGACATACAATAATACTCACAATTGAGGGAAGTGGATTTAAACACTGCCCCAAAGTTACAAGAACTCAAAAATAAGGAACAACGATAATTCAACTAACTGCAAGCGATAAAGCTGTTTTAAGAAAGTTAAAAGGGGATAGCAACATAAAAGTTTTTTATAATTATCAACTGATCGATCAGATCAGCATATAATAAAAATTGAATGTTGTATGAAATTAATTCAAATAGAGGACCGTTAAGGTTAAAGTTGGAGATAGCAATTGAATAGCCGAGTTAGTTGCGTTCGCTTATGACGAATTTAATGATTGGCCAGGCAATTACAGGTCTGAGTTTAATTTAAAGTTCGTGCCTTTAAGTGCCTCCGAGTGAATATAAAATGATTGAGATGCATTTTATTAGACAGATTTTCAAAGTTTATGTTGATTATTGGACTGTCAAATTCGAATAAATTAATCTGTTGATGAATAGCAAACGAAATAAATTAAAATTGTAATTATTATGATTTATTATTTCAAAATCATTTTTGCTGCACAACAAAATTTATTCTAATAACTTATTTCCTAAGCGGAGTGTAAAATAAAGTTGGTAACTTTCACAACAGCATGACTTTATTGATAGCAACCCTGATTATCAAATTGACTTTCGTCTTCTCCTGCAACATTATCGTAATTGACCATTTCTTACATTCTGGTATTGCAAGATAAATAAATTTACTGACGGTTCCACATCTGATGTGAAAAATGTCGATGACATTCCACAACAGAATGCTTCTGTTTCCATACGCCCAACATCTACATATGCACATCTTTTAAACTTTCCTATATCAGTCTTCTATATTTCAGGAAGTTCTCACGAATCACTGGGCGGTAGAGATCAGGTTGTTTACTACTGGCTTAAGAAGTTCTTCAACAAGGAGTTAATAAACACTGTTAGTTTCATCAACATTTTCCAGAACAAAAATGTATAATTTGGTGAATATATTTTCTTTTTTTAATTAATAAAGACGTCATTAAAATAAAGTTAAATAACGTATAAATATTTGGTCAACTGTCTCAAAAATACAAAAATTAATGCGAAATTAATAAATATTTACAACAATGAAATTAAATATGGACTATTGTAAACATAAACACGACGAAGGAGATTTTTTCAAGGTTCTCAGAATAAGATTTTAATTTATGAGAATGGTGTGATTGTTCTGAAACTTGTTAGGAATAAAATCAAAACCAAAATGGGTCGTATCAATAAAATCAATAATGTGGGTGAACAACACTTTGAATTTTACGCGTGAAACTAATATCTGTTTTTTAATTCATCAGTAAAATCAATTATACAGGTGTCTCAATAATGTGTTCTCATGCAATATCTCGACAACTGCTGAAGATACAAAAAAAGTTTCAAAACATTTTTATTTTAAATTTTAGAAACATAAGATTTCATCTATGCAGGGTGAATTAAAACAGTGTACGTCCTATACCGGGTGTCCCGCACCATGCACTCACCCTTCTAGAATTTTTATTTATAGACAATAAATTAAACAAAAAATGATTTTCTTTTACATACTTCTAGTCGTCATGGCCTGACAGTATGTCGAAAAACCCAATTTGTTTGTTTAATTTATTGTCTACAAAATTCAGATTAATTGATTAATAAATAAAGATTCTAGAAGGGTGAGCACATGGCGCGGAACACCCGGAATAATGTCAAATTTGGATTGTTCATAAAATTTTACACTTTTTTTGTATATCGTAGAGAGAAGTTATTCGTACATATTCCTGCAATGGAACAGCTACTTTCTTAACAGCAATTCTCGTAAGCTACTCGATCAAAACATCGAGCAACTGAGCTGGTTTTCTTCTTTCGCAGTAGGTTGGCCGACCTCGGAGGACCAGTAAACTAGAACCATTGATAGAAGTATTTATTGGTTGTAACGTTTTCTAATTATTCAACAGTCGAAGGACAAGGAACCTTCAGATCTAGGCAGGTCGCAAAAGCACATGAAGGACGTGACCACCCACTCCTACTGTTCCCTTCCACCTATCTCCTGTACGACTTTCCTATCACTATGTCTACATCTAACAGTTCTGGATATGATATTTAACATTTTATCTAAAAGCAGCAATTATTTTATTTATTTTTAATTTTTAGAGAACAATTTTTGATACAGATGCACTTAAGCTTATTATAAGCCATTATTAAAAGTACATTTACTGTTACATGGTCATCAGGAAAATATGCAAAATATCACAAGTTTCAAAATGACTGAAGCCAATTTTCTTAAATAGCGTGCCCTATATTTTTCGATCTTAAATTAATCGTTTAATAAAATACTTTCATTTTTGTGATGTCCTATACCTATCTGTAATATTCTTTAAGAGTCTTAAAACCATGTGAGTAATTATTTGTTGAAACAAATAATTCTGTACGGTAGGTGTGAAAAACATGGAAAATAATTATTAATGTCAACCTCCTCGTTTGTGTTCCATGGCCATCTTATAAAATTACTCGTTTAAAACAGCCTTATTTAGGTGACACTTAACTTTAACAAGATTGATAAGTAAATATTAGGGGTTATTTTGTATCGAGTACGTTAAATTTAAAGGACTTTTGCTGTGGTAATAACCATCAAAGGACCTTTATGATGTTTATTACCATAGCAGCAGTCCTTTAAATTTAACGTACTCCATTCAAAATTAGCCTCTAATATTTACTTATCAATCTTGTTATCAATGGTCACCTGAATAAGGCTGTAAATTAATGTTTGATAATGCATTTATAATAATTTCCCTAAAAATTAGTGCTATACAATGTATTTAAATGGGCTGTATTAAACTTGAAGTATATTTTTGCTTCTGGATATAAATTTTCTTAATTCAAGTCTTGAATCTGAGCAAATATATAAAAAATAACAATTTTAAATGTGTGTCATAATAAGATTTTATTTAGCTTAATATAGGTAAGTGAAAAAAACGTGTATTTTCAATTAACATATTTCTTACAGTTAAGACAACACCTTAAGTCGTTTGGAAAATATGCATGTTAAATTTTGTGTAAATCCAAAAGTAAAAAACGAATTCAGAATATAATTTTTCAAACGTGACAGTACACTTCTGTATTTATTAAATTGTGCACGCTTCGCATTAAAACCATTGCATCTAAAAGAAAACATGCCTCTATATGTAAGGCTCATATAACGTAAAATTCCGTTTCCGTTTTTAAAACTTACTGGAAATATCTTCTATTTTCTCTTAAATCCTTGTACCCATTAGAGCATCAGTTGTGGTGTAATACTTCCTGGCTCTACCCATCTTATTTATCCTTTCTGGTCTTGGACTAAGGTTAATTTCACTTAAGTTTTTGTTCTGGCAGCACCTATTTATTTAGTTTGTTCCATCCTGGTTCTCCCCTTCACTTAGGTTTTATTCTGGTAGTACTTATTTATTCAATCTTTTCTATTTGGATTCTCTTTGCTCCAGCGGTTTTCTTAATCCGAATATTCTTTTCGGGTCCATTCTTCGTAGGGAACAGACGGGTAACGCAGTCAGATCGGGTAAAGTGAACAACTTAATTTATAAAGCATTTCTGCACCTGTATTCAAATTATTGTACACTTCAGATAATCTTTTATTATAATAGAGGTTGCTGAACTAAAACTCCCGCAAAAATTGCTTCTCGCAAATTTGTGTTGTTTTTATTAGACAGAGTGCAAGTGTTAGATTGTATGGGTTACACAGGTAAGATTTTGTGCTCTTTATGTAAGTGTATTATGAAATAGATCTATTTTCTGTTTTTTTTTAACACATTCCGTTAATTGGCTTGGTTCAATCATTGCTTTTTAAGATACCACCTGAAGTATATTGTTTATACACTTAGGGGTAAAGTGGTCCGATGGGTGATGAGGTAAAGCAGTCCATCTGTCCTCTTTACCCATCATATTTTCATAACCATTTTGAACTACATTTAATTGATAATAATCAATTAATTATTTTAATTGCAGCTGCAGTAATTAACTAATCATGTCTAGGGTCTACAAAAGAAAATGTAAACAAACAATCGTGGAGTAAGGAAAGTCTTGTAAGTGCAGTACAAGATATTCGAAGTGGAAAAATTTCATACAGGCAAGCGTCTGAAATTTATAATATTCCGCAAACTACTTTAATGAAAAGAACCAAAAGAAATGAAGTAGATAAAATTAAATTATCAAAGATCAGGAACAGGAAGTTAAAGAATATTTGTTGCACATGAAACAACGATTTCTTGGACTAACGCAAAGAGAGTTTAAAAAACTTGTTTATAGTTTTGCAGAAGCAAATAAAATAGAACATCCTTTTAATATAACAAAAAGTTTAGCAGGAAAGGATTGATAAAGGGGATTCGTGGAAAGAAATCCAGGCCTTTCACTCAGGAATCTAGAGCACACTCATTTGCACGAGCGTCGGGTTTTAATAAGGTAACTGTGGATAAATTTTTCGATGTTTTAACGGAGCTTATAGAGAAATATGGGTTTTGCCAAGTAGAATTTTAAAACGTAGATGAATCACAACCGTACCCAATAAATCGTAAAAAATTATATCAAAAAGAAGAAAACGGCAGATTGAAGTCCTCACATCTACAGAGAGGGGCGTAACCGTTACGTGTGCAATTTTTTGCAATGCAGGTGGTTATTTTTGCCATCACTCATGATGTTTCCTAAAATACCCACAATTCCACTTTTATAAATGGATGTCCACCTGAAACGCTATTAGTTTGCCACCAGTCGGGATGGACGCAAACTGAAATCTTTTCGCCTACATGGTTCAATCATTTTTTGGCGTTTGTGAAACCTATTAAAAGTAGTCTGATCAAAAGAACTAAAGCAAACCATCTTCACATTTTATGCATTCCCCCGTTTCACACAAATTGCAACCTCTCGATCGTACTTTTATGAAATCCTGAAGCACATTTTACAGTCAAGACTGTCAAGGTTGTCAAGAAAGTGGTTAATTTGTTCAATCTAGGTGAAATTTTTGGAAAGGCATATTTAAAAGCTGCAACACCCTCAAATGCAATTAGTGGATTTCGTGCCTCGGGCATTGTACCTTTCAACAAGTTTATTTTTCCAGACCTTGAATTTGCTCTATGATTACCCACTGACAACGAACAATAATCCGACACAAACTGAAGAACAAGAAAGTATTGAAGCACCGATATTAATGATTGATCAAATTCCTAAAAATTTTGAAGTTCTGGCAGAAATTGAATTTGTAGATTTACAATATTCAAAAACGCCTGCAAGAAGAACCTCCTAGTTTTTAAGATGGATCATCATCCAGTAAACAGAATTATGTGTCTAAAGCTGATGTGATTCCATTACTAAAAGCAACATTTGAAGGTAAATTAAGAAACGATAGTAAAAATAAAGAAAAGGCTGCGATATTAACACCTGCAAAGAAACAATCTCTGCAAGAAGAACCTTCTGGTATTTATGATAGACTATCAACTAGTAAACAGAATTGTGTATCTCCAGCTGATGTAATGCCATTACCAAAAGCGAAATTTGAAGGTAATTTAAGAAATAATAGTAAAAATAAAGGGAAGACTGCAATATTAACTTCTAGCCCATATATTAAGAGCCTTCAATAAAAAGTGTACAGAGCGAATGTTAAAAGAACAATTTTTGGCAAAGAAATAATATATATATATAGTATAGTATAGCTAGTAAGAAATACAGTCAAATAGGCAAAATCAATAAAAAAAGAAATGAATCCGATCACAACGATGTTGCTTGTCCGTATTGCAATTCTTTATTTAGCGAATCAAAGTCACGTGAGAATTGGGTTCAGTGCAGTGTTTGCAAGATGCAACACCAGTACACAAAAAATTAAATAAAACGGATATTACGAATTATAGGCCAATAGCTATTCTTCCCGCTCTTTCAAAAATATACGAAACTGCAATAAAAAACCGTCTTGTTGGTTTCTTTGAAAAATATAAACTTATAGATAATACACAGCATGGTTTTCGCTCGGGAAGATCCACTGTCACGGCTTTAAATAATATCTTGTCAAATATTATATTCTCTTGTTAATGAAAAAATGCTGCTAGCTAGCCTGAATTGCGACCTTTCTAAAGCATTTGATCTTGTGGATCATAACATTCTATTACAAAAATTATCTTTCTACGGTATTAAAGGGAACGCGTTAGATTTATTTGAATCGTATTTAAGTAACAGGCGCCAATTTACTGAAATCATAAATAAAGAAATGGGAAAGCTACTCATTCAAGTACACTGGATATTAACAGGGGTGTGCCACAGGGTTCATTCTTAGGCCCTATTCTTTTCTCAATCTTCATGAATGATCTCGCGGCTAATGTAGACAGCATGCTTACTTTGTTTGCTGACGATACAAGTGTATGTGTATCAGCCGAAAATAAAGCCTCCTTGAAAGCTAACGTGGAAAAAACATTGCAGGAACTTGTTGCATGGTTTACTGCTAAAACAAATGTGGTAGTTTTTCCACTCCACAAATTTGACTCATTTTCAGTATTACACGAGAATCTTAAACTTAGCGCCTTACGTGCAAGTACCTTTCTGGGTTTGGTTGTCGACGGCGAACTCTGTTGGAAAGATCACTTTTATAAAATTAATACTAAACTTAATAAAGCAATTTTTGCTATGAGACGGCTTAAACCTATCCGTAATCAGTGGTCACTATTATCAGTTTATCACGGATACTTCGAAACAATAGCCCGTTATGCTTTACTGTACTGTGGTAATCGCTTTAACTTAGATAAAGTTTTAAAGATGCAGAAACAGTGCATTCGCATTATAAAACAACTACCACCACGTGTCTCATGCAGAGAGCATTTTAAAAGCTTACATATACTAACTATTATTAACTTGTTCATTTACGAAAGCTCTGTGTACGTCTTTGATTTTCGTTCGGACAACTCAGTTAACTCAGTGATACATGGCTATCCAACACGCAGCAAAAACGAAATAAGATTAACAGTACCACAAATTTTAGCTTTAAAATCTTTAGTAAATTGCCTCCAGATATTTCTAGCGAAATTATACGTAAATGATTCATTAAAAAATTGAAATTGTATCTCTATAATAATGTATTTTATTCAGTCAATGAATTCCTCTCAGATTAGCGTCGTCGTAGCGCTTCAATCAGTATCAACCATTAAATATAACGTTTTTTTGCTTTCTATATTTTAATATGTTCTATGATTCTGTAATTAAGATGTTGTTATGTCTTGTATCATTCTACATCACTGATATTTTACGAATGATTAAACTACTGATTACTACTGATTACTGATGTGGGGTCACCAAGAATGTTCATGTTTAACAAAGAGCAATTAAATTTTATTTTACAGGCTTTTTTTACACATTTTTTATTACATTATGATTTTTTTTAATTCTATTTTGAAAAATAATTGCTTGTTTTTAATATCTTATTATTTTCATACACCTTTCCGGAAAATTTATTTTATTTTTGATTGTGACCGTTTTACGCGACGAGGTGACTTTTCCCAGCCCGGTGAGGCAAAGTGGGCCGTTTGCATCCAAGAATCTGGTCCACCCTATTGCAAAATAAATTTCCAACAAATTCCATGGTATAATTCTTTCTCATAGCTTAAAATACATTCTTATTATTAAGCGTTTGTAATACGTCTTTTCAAGAATAGCGTCATTTATAAAAGCGGTTTAAAGTTATCATATCCATGTCGCAGGAATTTTGAGTAATCCGTATTTTTGCAAAAAGGCTAGTAATTTTGCAAAACACCGAGTTATTGCGGAATATGAGCACTGTTATGCAATCTTACTAATAAAAACTAATAATTTTGCTAAATTTCCAAGCACAGTCGTAATATTGAATAGGAGTTGATGTTAATGCAATCTTACTACAGGATTTTAGTAATTTTGCAAAAATTGTAATTCGTTTCGGTAACACAACATTATCTATCCATCATCTTTAGAAATTTTGCAAAGATAGTTTTAGTAATACCTAGCATTAACTTTGTTTTCAAATTAGAAAATATAAGATAATTATTTTCGATAATGTGCATACTTTTTTTACTCTATTAATGAGTTCTACTAGAAATTGGATAATTATTTATGAGACAACTTGTGTTAGAAGCCATCAGTCGAAGACGAGTGTTTATTTCTTCTAAGTGACGGACATCAGTCTTCAACTTGTTCAAATAAATACATGAATTTGCAATAGGCATTTGGAAATATTTTTCTGATTTTTTGTAGTCAACGTAATACCTATTTGCAATAAAAAAGGCATTTAACCTTTTTTTTGTTTCACATTAACGCCATTGTAACCTATTATCATAATAACCAATTTAGGCTCAATTCTCACTTGAGCGGCGTGTCACGTCACGTCATTTTGGTTCCTATGAACTTTTGACATAAAATGCTGCCAAATGAGAATAACTTCATTTAAAACCATGAAAACTTTTAGAGGCAGCAAAATGACGGTACGCGACGCGCTGCCTGTGAGAATTGAGCCTTAAAATATTTCAATTACTAGTAAAACAAACTAATGAAGTAAAACAGTAAATACGCATTACAATTTTTGCAAAATTACTAAAATTCTGTAGGAAGATTGCATAAACATCAACTCGTATTCAATATTACGAATGTGTTTGGGAATTTTGCAAAATTACTGCTTTTTATTAGCAAGATTGCATAATAGCGCATATATTCCACAATAATTCGGTGCTTTGCAAAATTACTAGTATTTTTGCAAAAATACGGATTATTCAAAATTCCTACGACATCCACATTACCCGTCTTTACCCTATATACTTATGCCATTTGAATTGCCTATTTTCGAACCTTAGTACTTGTTCCGTCTTTTTCCTAATATGTTCATTTCGTACTCTGCCAATTCTCGTTTTCCTTGCTATTCTTCTACGTATTTCATCTCGGCTGTATTGAACTGTGATATCTCATTGTAAATAATTTGTTCTTGATTCCATTTTCCTTCTAACGGTTAATCTACAATTCCGTATAGATACACAAGTGATTTTATTTACCTAATGAAATTGCTTGCTTGCTTACTTAATTTTGCACAACTAGACACAATATGAGATTGGAAAACAAGTCAAGTTAGACCTGAAAACCATCAAATAACTATATGTAAGAAGTAATATAATCAAAAAATTAAAAAGCTACGGTAGTGCTACTTTTCTTTAATTTATAATCCGATGAATTTAATCACCAACGAAAACTTAATAAAAATGCAACAGCCCAGAACTTTATTATTTCAAAGTACTTTAGTTTGAAGGGAAAAAGTTGAAACTTTGTGTTGAGCGTTGTAAAGAATAAATTAGGAGCTAAAAATAATAATCGTAATCCAATTATAAATTCGCATTATGCATTCCGGCATTGAGAAAATGATAAAATTTCGCGCCGGAGTTAAGTGTGAAGGTAATTGCAGAGCAGAGATAGGGTTGTCAACTTTTAACTAACTTTCCAATAATACCGTTTATGTGCAAGTCAAATACAAGTTTAAATTAGCTTTGCGAATAAATTAGCGAGTTTTGTGCGGCCTATCTCGGCAATTATCGCGCGCGACGCCTCCTTTGTAATTATTGTTATTCAAAATTATGGAATTTTAGATGTTTTATTATGCTGATTTTATAGTGCAAATCGAGGGGGTTAAAGGTATTTGAATTTCCGTCTGCGCTTCGCTCTTAACCAATAGAAAGAAAATTAGTAATTAACTTCACGCTTATTTATTCAGTTCTTCTATTTATTCATACATAAATTTTACAATTTTGTAATTATCTTTAACCGTTTCTACTTTTATATTTCAGAGTAGAAGAAAATAAGAATTACAAATTCATCTAATTAATTAATTAATTCTGATTTTAATTATTTCATACTATCAGGACTTTTTTACAATACCAATTCTTTTGAATGGTAATATTTGTTGTTTCTTTATTAAAAGAGCAATTTTTCAAACTAATTCTGTTCAAAAACATACTCGTAGACTTCTTCATATCAGTGAAAAAGTGCCAAACATATATCGCTTCATTAATTTTAAAGAAAGTATACCGTGTGTTTCATTTCAACTTGAAAACGTAAGCACTTACTCTGTACGCTCTTGTTTTAAATCTCATGATTTTGATATGAACCTTGTTTCTAGAGTATAAGATGAAGTAGTTAACACAATGATCAAGCGAACGATTTATTTTACATCCCTGCTGTTTTTAAAGTTTCAGTGAAACAGGCGGTATATCTTCATTATTTCCACATTTCAATTAGTTTAACAAATAAATACTTTACCTTGGTCTAGTATAAGGTTAATGTTCAAATACTTTTTATTTGTCTTTTCATCATTAACTACTTATTTATTAACCCAAAGTTAAGTTATTTTCAATTTGTTTATTTAAGCTTAGATTCCAGTATTACGTAAAAAAGAAGATGGTTTCAGATATAGACAATGTTGTATTTTATATTTCAAAATGGAATGTACAATAGGAAAGCGGAAATAATAACAGAGTTTCCTATAATAAACAAGAGTAAAAATCATCCGTCGATGGCGAGAAGCAGTGACAATTAAATTCCACCGCCTCCTAGCGCGGCAAAATGAGCAGCATAAATTATCAATATCCAGTGCAGAATTTTCAATAAGGCAGTAATGCTTAAAAGTTGATTGGCTAATATAGAGCAGCATTAGGTGGAAATAAAAAATTTGCAAATGTCGATTGGCTTGAGCGAGTCCCATGTGTAGGAACGGCGGTCAGTGGAGGGTGGCTCTGTGCAGGGGTGCGGAGGAGGGGATGGAATTGGATGGAAATATCATTACATTGGAAGCCCCCTCTAAAGCCTCGCAAAAAACTGACCGACCGAAAGGCAGAAAAATAGAGGGAATTTGACTGTGGAAAATAATAAAAATTGGAGATGGACTTTGAATTATGTAGCAGGAGATTTGATAAAACGCTATTCCACCACGGTTCATATTTAAAAGCGAATCAATTAGAATACTCTTTAACATACATATATCATATTTTCTTTTACGGAAGATTCTTTATATAATTTCTCGGATAATAATTAATAATTAATTAAATTAAAATACAATTTTTTCACCTGTTAGCTGCAAAACATTTCTACAAATTAACCACTGGATTTTCTCCTACCTGTGAAATGAAAACTACTTGGAATGTGATTATAAAGAAATCTCTGCTTCTCTTGCTTGATGACAATGATTTTTATCATCTTCAGTCGTACTATTTGATATTAGAAATAGGGAGATTCCATAAATAAGAAATGATTAATAGTATCCATTAATAATCAATTGTGAAATATCTATTACAGCAAATCTACTTTTTACTTAATTCTAAAGCCTATACAGTTTTTTGTTTACTTTAATTAACTACCTAACTAACTGTTCACATTGTATCAATCCTCTACTGTTAGTTTGACAAAGTAAAACACGCTCAAGGTGATACGACTGTTTGATTCCTGGCATAATTGAGGTCCTTGTTTCTTGTATTTGTTAAAGGAAGTTGATTCAAAATTCATTTTTTTAATTTCCCGTTAATTTAACAATATCTATAAATCTGTTGTATTTATTACAATAAGACCCGGTCTTTTCATCTCTGATTAATTTTAACGGTTCATTAATTCCTATAGAAAGAATTGTCTCTATAATTGTAACTATGTTTCTATGTATCTGGTTTCTCTTTTATTTATTTATTTATTACTTTTATCTATATTTCAGCACTGCTTTAGTGCTCTACTTTTTGTTTTTGACATTATAAAACACGCCCTAGCCGAGGTAGCTGTTTTAATCTTTGCGCCGTTCAGATGCTTGTTTCTGGTAATAATTGCATCTTTTTGACAGTTTCTTTTTTGCAATATTGGATCTTTAACAATTCAATTTGACCATAATAACCTCGGAAGGTATAAAAAGGTGTGAAGAATATTTTGTCATCATTATTGGAATAAATTCATTTTATTGAAATTACTTAAAAAATCGATTCAACAATTAAAATAAAAACTAAATACGAAGTGGTTGATATGAAAGAAGTTGTGCAATAATTCTTACATTCTCAATTATTACAGGTTTTTATTTTACAAATTTTCAACGGAAAGTTAACCACGTTTATTAGGCAGGGATGGATTTACATATATTTTTGCAAGTTTTAAATGTAAGATATTTTAAAATTTTCCACTATAAATTTAAATAAGGCAAAGGAGCTCTAGTTTATTAATCATTTGGTTTCTCGAATCCATTCCCGCAATAGACTCAAAATTAACTCTCCATCTACTTAAGAATAAACGTGATCCTGAATATTTACTTTAAAGTTTCGAATTTCAAAAAAGAAATACATAACTTTTATGAGAAATTCTAAATAAAAATTCTATTAATTTTAAAAAACACCAAGAAACACTGTCATAAACATCAACAAATCTGAAAAAGGTAAAAAAATATATTCACTATAAACGTATACATAGTAAGTACAAAGTTTTTTTAAATCTCGAACCGGACAGAAATATTCTTATCCGGTTCAAGATTAAAAAAACTTTGTACTTACAATTTTCATCGGACAAGAACCAACATCAAGTATACATAGTAGTTAATGAAGTCAAAAAACTTAGAAAGAAAAAGAAAGAATAATCAATCATAGAATAGAATAAATAATAATTTTCCTGTTTTAATATCTATCTTCTATTCAAATATATTCATGCGAGATAAAAGTAAAGGTTACTTTAGTTTCGCCCGAAACCTTATCTGCATGTCGAGAACGAAACATCGAATTAAATTAAATATTAAAAAGGATTTTAAAATCCCATCAAATACAAATGGATTTGTATTATAAAATAATGAAATTAACAGTAGATGAAGTGAAGACATAGGACCTTCCTGCTTCAAAATGTAAAATAGAGATAGTGTTATCACTAATTGGCACAGGGACATTTGGAATGACGAGCATACTTAGTAAATTAGTAATTAGGGAAGGAACATGTCAGGAGACAAGGATATTTTATTAACTAGTTTAATTTAGTTACCCGGAACAATAATTAATTGAATATTGATGATACGATGATGTCAATCAATCGACGGTGTACACCGTTCATATGTTTAATTGAAGAAACTATATTAAATTCTTAAAATTCTTACAGAAATAAAAAATTTACCACAGTCGAGATTTATTTCTTCCAATTTATTTTACCTATGTACGTTAATACACTGTTTGAATGGTTTCTTTCAATGAACGAAGAAGAAAATCGATCAACTAACAGATTCCTTTCTCTCCTTATTTTCGTCTAGATCTGAAGTTTGATTATTTTAGCAATAATACTCGCATACAGGCGGGTCCAGACTAGAACAACAAACATCGATTAGTTGGTGGTTGGAGAATCTGTCGATGTTGTGACTGTTGGGCGACATGTTTGCACTGCATTGCACACACTCAACTGTTATTCAGCAATGTTTGCTTTGTCTGGACTCATCTTAGCGTTTCTGATTACAAGTGACTATTTTCAGAACGTTTCCCGCAACTGACTTATTTATTGTACTGAATGTATAACGACGCTCAACTTAAATGATACCTTTTGACAATTTCGTAGCTCTTATGCTAAATGTTCTTAAGGGTGTGGTTCGCATGCAGGAGTATCATTTAAGTTGAACGTCGTAGTTCATGCCTTTTATTGTAATTAATTGTCTTGATCTTTTCGTTTTTTTTGTAAATTAATCTTGACATGTTTTATTTAATGCTAACAAAATGTTAACTGTGATTTTGACAATTCGACAGTTTTTCCAATACGTTTTCAAATTCTGATTGATTTTCAGAGTTGTGATGGACCTGAACAAGTGAAGTGAAAAACTGTTGACATTAGAATGCGTACGTCGCATCGCATCGGTGATGGTGGAATGTAAAAGAACCTAAACAAAGCACGAAACGCGAAGCGAGCTTTATAAAGGACGAGGCTACGCTTATCATACATATGCAACGCGTATCTACATACGTACATACATCCACGATATAAAAATACAGAGCTGCCCCCACAATTCATTCCAGTTGGTATTGCTTCTGCTGCCCAAATTGAATAATGTACCAGTCCTGTAGAATAAAGCAGCATTAAAGTTAATGAAGTCGGTAAATAATGACGGGCGTTTTTCAGATTACTGTAACTCTGAAATTAACAATTATTTACGACGGGCACGACTGACGGTCGCAGGCAAGGATCCAAAGCAAAGCCACGGGTCCCGGCTTTTAAACCGAGAACGCGATACTGTTTAAGAAATATTAATTTTAAAAAATATATATTACATTTTAAATTTGAAAAAATGCGTAAATCCGCCGGCCTGTCCCTTTGTAACCGAGCACGGCATTAAGGAAATTACGATTATTATTATTACAATGGAATTTGAGCTGTAGATTACCATCATCAGAACAATTATTGTAACGATAAAAAACAAGGAACGCAGTGGCGTAATGAGAATGCACAAAGTGAATCGTCAAATGGTAATTACTTTTTTGATTAACATCGATAACAATTTACATTAATACAAATGCGCAAGTTTTGTTTTAAAAATCGAGTAATATTATACTTCCCTTTCAAATGATCGAATCGTAGGCAATTAATTTATGGTACATTAATTTTTAAAACAATCGTAATTATTCCGGCGTTGAAATTGTGTTTTGAAATTTATTTCCAAGGTTCAACACATTCGACGAGTTTAAAACGGAAGAGCGCACATTTTCTGTGTATTTTTTTATAGTACTAAACGATATACAAAATACTTAATACCATAATAATTTTATAGTTCACAGACACATCAAGAAGTGCCAGTTTCAAATCACTATATCCCAACCAACATAAAATATTGATTTAATTCTTTTATGCAAAATAAATTATCTATTTTATGTACCGATAAATTTATTACAAAAATAACTAACATAAAAAATAATTAAATAATTTTAGAATCTATCTCCGTGACAACTTCCACAGCATGGTTAAATTTAAAATAGTTTACTCAATGTTAGTTATATCATGAAAAAGCTGTCGTGTTGTAGTAAACCGTCGCATATACAGTATTTGCTCCGAAAAGCTGGTCAAACGGAGAATGACACAAAATCTTGAATTTGACTACAATAACTATTACTTAAGATAGAACAATTAATATGGATCAACAGGGTTAACTTATTTCTTCTCTCGGGTAGATGAACAAAATACGATCAAAGGCATCAAAGCACCTTCATAGTCGATTGTGTTAAACGTATGTATACGCCCAACTCAAAAAATAAATAAATTCAAACTGTTTCTAATTTTTCTTTGAAGCTATGTGCTTGATTTTTATACCGGAAGACGTTGAACAAAGTAAGCACTGTCCGTATTAATCATTAATGTTAAAATACTACTTTCAGTATTTAAGACATTTCGGATTAACTGTATGTCAAATTTATGTCATTGAATTTTCGGTTATCAGTGTATGTATATCGAAAGGGTTTTCTTATATGTCAAGGAGTTTCCCGGTCCATTTTTTCGGTTATACTTTACAGTAGGTAATACACTTTAAATATCTGAAGACTTTGGCTGCCGTAGATTGCTTATAAATTTATGATAATTATTTTCTTGAGCTGTGAGTTGCAATAATAGGGAGAAAAACTAGTCTTTATGCAAAACGACGTAGTTAAAAATTGTACATATCCTGAAGAACAAAAGAAGGAAATCATTAACAGCCTATATATGACAACTGTCATGAAAAGCCGCTACTACAGCCGAAAATGTCACTTATATCCAACAAGGAACGCTGACCAAATAAGGGCGTTCGGACACCGGACATCTCTATTTGAACGTTCCGTTCTCCAATATACTGTTGTTATAGTGTTTATAATAATCTACCAAGAGATATTAAATTTATCAGCAGTTATAATGTATTTAAAAATACAGTAATAAATGAAATTGGCGTCCTGTTTATTAAATTTTGAAAACGTGATAGATGGACAAAAAAGTTTTTTGTCCTAAAAACCCGATCAACTACCATGTTTTCAAAATTTAAAAATACAGTGAAAGATAATTATTTAGTAGCTACTAGTTACTATAGTTTAAGTGACTTTTGTTAAATTTAAAGTCTGTATTTCTCCATGACGTATCCATGGTCTTTTCTGATGTTATTGGATTAATAAATACATTTACATAGCTAACTTTCTTATTTGAATTTTTACAAAGTAACTTAAATTAGAAAAGTTTCAGGATCTTTGGTTCTCAATTTTATGGTGCCTTCGGGAAAATAAATGACTAGCTATCAAGTTTTCGAGATTTTTAATTGTTTTCAACTTTTTCAAAAGTAATGTTAGGTTTTTTATTATCGCATCGCGTTCAGGAAAACAAATAGTTATGTCTCTAAAATATCTTCTCTTAAAGCTTACTATTTTATAAATGATTTAGTAACTAAACCTTGATGTTCACAGAAAATGGCTACAATAGCTAATTTTTTTATTTAAAACTTCACTAGATAGCTTAAATTAGAAATTTCAGGGCATTTCCTATTTATTTAATGATATCTTCTGAGAAATAAATGACTAAATATCAGGTTTTCGAAATTTTAAATTGTTTTCAACTTTCTTAAATGACACGATGATAAAAAATATAATGTTTTATATGAAAAAGTTGAAAACAATTGAAGATTTCGCAATACCTGAACCAGGTTTAACGTAAACAAATTCGTATAGAATTTTAAAGACATGGCAATTAATGCGTTCCTAAATAAAATTTGATGCGATTTTATTCACTTTGAATCTGGTTTAGTTGACCGTCCTCTTGGTACAACTAGCCCTAAAAGTTTATAATATTTAAAAATATTTCCAGAAGAATCAAAAGGTTTCTTACCTTTTTTTAATCGATAAAGACATATTTGAAAGCACTGTATCATTCCTTCTACGTACTCTTAATCTGAACGTATTATATCGTTCCGTTGCTAACGTAGATCTCTAATATCTGAATCTCAATCTGAAAGTAGACTCCTGTCTTGTATTTATTTTATTTTACTTACTGCAGAAGTTGTCAAGAGTAATATTTTTATCTTTGCTTTTAGTAACAAATCATCAGAAGCGAATCACTGAGATAATGTTTAGGCAATTTTTATGCAAAGTATATCTTTAATATATTATGTGTTTCTGGTATCATTTTATAAAATAACTAAAGACCGGAATTTTAGGTCTTGAAAAAGACGAGAAAAGGTACCTAATTTTGGTTTTATTTTCTCAATGTAGGTACTTAAAAGATCCAATAAAATTCAGTTAAATAACAGTTTATGCACGTCATCTTGCGGCTACCTACACAGAAGATGCTCAGAAGGTTCATTGCATCTAAACTGACTCGCAACTATTTTTTTGAATAAAAATTAAAGTCGTCATCCAGAATTTTCTGCAAAATTGGATAAATTGAAACGCACAGTGGAAAAAAGGATTATTTAAACTTTAGACAAGAAATTTAATATTGTCACTGTGAACGCTTTCTCTCAGATATTTTTAACTTTCAGCATATTTTTATTAGTGAATGATTATCCTGTTTTAATCTCTAAAAATGGTGGCGTTCGGAAAACCACAACATCTAAATTGCTGACTCAGCTTTGCCATTTAATTATTATTTAAGTCAAAAAAGGTAGAAAAAATGTTACAATAGGTGAAAAAAATTGAAAAAAGGTAACTTAGGTCAAATAAAATTTGGTTAAATGATTCTACTTCTAATGAAATGGAAGGATATGCAGTAAAATCTTTAAAACCATCAAAATTAAAGAAGGCATTTTCCTAAAATCCAGTCTCTAATAATAACCTAAAACAGGCTTCATATATTTGGATAACAGATAAGTGGCCTAATTGAATCTTGTTATGGATATGTAAATAAAGAAAAGTAGGTAGTAGTAGTAAACTAAATAAAAAATAAAATAGAAAGAAGCTTTGGATGTCAAGAATGAAAAATAAAGAAGAGCTACATCTAATTGGGCAAAGAAAACTGCAACAAAATTAGTTACGTATGGATTACTGAATTAAATCTTAATTTAGTTTTACAAGAGAGTTTCACAACCAGTGATACTGGACTTTGGAGGGCCGTCTTTAAGAAGATCAAAATGCACAGCTTTTACGTGTACAAATCTACATATCCTTTTATTAGAGTTGACTTTCTTTTGTTTACGAAAACAAGCCAGGGCTCCACACCGAACCTACCGAACTTCTATATTAATACTATATTCTACAGGAATAAAGCCATTTATTATTATTGCTAGAGTAATAAAATTACAGTTTGGTTTTTCAGACGAATTATCGAAGAGTTAATGTGCATAACATACCTAATGAAAATACTAATAATCATAATAAACAAGTTTAAGCTGACTCATAAACGTCTCATAAAATTTAACGTGTTCTTAATATTACCAAGAACAGAAGCTAGCTTCACATATCACAGGTTGTAATCATATCTCACTATTAGTTGTTACGTAACCAAACAGTTATTAGCGCTGTTCTAACACTTACATTTTTTTCTAAATATGAAGATCAAAAAAATCCACCTTACTGTCGTTTCTTGCCTTTGAAAAATTTACGAAAAGAATTAGTTCTTACTAATCTTCCAACAACTTTTAGAGTGTAATTGAAATCAACGTTCCGCTACACATTGATGATTAGAGACCGGATTTTAAGTAAAATGTCTTTTTTTAGTTTTTAAGAAGCTCAAAGATCTTTTTTGCATATATTTTTGATTTATTAGAAATAGAATCAAAAAGCCAAATTGCTTTTTCCACCTATTGCAACTTTTTTCACCTAATTTTTTGACGTAATTAATAGTAATTTTTGTTAGAAAAATTTTGTGCAAATCGTTTTTGATTGAAGTGAAAACCTCGAGCAGCCTCTGTACAGCTGTTTCAGCCCTACTTGGGGTTTCTTCAGCAGAGACGTAGCTCGTAGATCGTAAGATGTCGCTATTTTATTTGTTCAGTAATTTTTGTATTTAAATTAATTTTTTTGCTATTGATATTTCCAAACGCAATTTTTCATCATGTGAATTATATTGAAGCAAGAACCGCGTTCAGAAAACAACCAAAACACACAAAAATTAAGAACTGTTGGAACTTAGCGGCTTAAAAGCGTGTCCGTTCTAAACTGAGTCAGTAACTTAGCTAATGTGGTTATCTGAACGCGGCCCTTTCAGGAGAATCAAAACAGGACAATAAACTAACAAAAATATGCAGTAAGTTAAGAAAGCGTTCACAGTGAAGTGACATATATGTGTTCCAAGTTTTATACGATAATTTATTGTTCTGCAGGGCTTGTAGCAAATTAGTAAATCAGCCGATTATTAAATTTCTTGTCTAAAGTTCAATCAATACTTTTTTCCACTTTGCGTTTACAATATAATTCTAACTTATAATTTTGTATAAAATTCTGAATTAATTAATTTTACTGGATCTTTTTAAATATCTTTACCTTTTTTCAATCATTCAATGACCTCAAAGTTCAGTCCTTACTGATGACGTTTGATCAACAGTTCTCTAAAATACTTAAAATGGCATTTGGTCTTCATCAAATAAATACTGTGTTTCAACAGACAAGATATCCACAAATTTAATTTTTTATGATAATTCTTTTAATATTGCAACTCTAAACGATATTTATGTTGTAAATCATTTACGGATTTAAATTATTTATTTCTTTAACCGAAAAGAGTATCGCAGGATAATTAAACTATTTTTCAGAATTCTTTCGTTTACTTTACTCCTAAGGAATCTATCAATCGATAGTGAAACTTAGCTCCGCTTAAAACTTAAAAACTTTTTATTTACAATTTTGTAAGATTCGATTTCAATTTACTATTAGACTTCATATAACCCCATTATTTCTTTTTATATCTTACTGTTTTTCGCTTTGTCTTTCCTCTTTTGTGATTTTTTTACCTACCTTCATTCCCCACTGAGTCTTCCAAACTTGTTCGTGAAATCTAATTCCTCCGTGATCTTTTATGATCAACCATCATTTTTTCTAATTTATTTCATCTATGTATTTTTTTAACTACATAATTTTAATTGATGACACAT
Organism: Prosopocoilus inquinatus; assembly: GCA_036172665.1. Classification (NCBI taxonomy): domain Eukaryota; kingdom Metazoa; phylum Arthropoda; class Insecta; order Coleoptera; family Lucanidae; genus Prosopocoilus; species Prosopocoilus inquinatus. Next base: position 54,973,913 of record CM069870.1, read on the forward strand.
TATAGCAACTTAATTTTATAGTATCCACTCAATTTATAATTATATATTTGTAATAACTTTCAAGAACAAGAAAATCCTTCAATAATACATTTTTGGGTCATAGTAACTTTCGTATACTTCTTTATTTGTTCATTTGCATCTCATACTCATTTCATACTCATCTTCTGTTTTCTTCCCTCCTAATATTCTGCTTCTCCCATCTCTTAAACTTCCAATTGCCTTATTGTTTCATAAACATAATTACACATTTAGTCTTAATTGTAGTCTTATTTTTTTGTAAGCACGGATAAATTTTTGTTTTATCAATCGACTAATTGCTCTTGCGCAACTGCTCGCTTTCGTTAATATTTATCAATACTTTTTTCCTCCTCACATTTGTTTGCAGTTGTTGAGAAGTAGGTATATGAATTCCTTTACTCCTAGCTGCGTGATTGTATTTTCTACCTTTTGCGTTTCTATCATCACGATTTTATTTCTTCTCATTTGTAGATCAATCACGCTTGCCTCCTGTATACATTTTCTGGCAATTCCTTTCAGCTCTTGCTCGTTTCTCGACTTTTCATTCTTGCGCATTCTCGTGAGGGCCACTTGTTCAAGAACAACTTAAATTTAAAGCCAAGCTTATTCTTGTTGGACAAAAATTATTTCACTTTTCTTATTTTTAGATGCAATTTAGGCGATAAAACAGCCTTGGTGTTGATAAGAATTAAAAACTTTTCAGGTAAAACCTTATTCATAGCATTTTTAATTAATTAAATTAGTATATTTTAATAGCGATTAAGAAGGTAATAATTATATATCATAAAAAAAAAAAATTGTGTACAACCAAAACTTTTTTTATTTTGAATCATTTACTTTATGTTTGTTGTCGTTTTTAGAAGACCTAACTCTTCAAAATTACAGGTAAATAATACATCTCTTATAGCAGCAACAGATAGGCGAAGACGTTTATCAATTAGTCGCTGGTACAAAGTGAAACAAGTAGATTATGTGAATCAGAAATCGAAATGACTGAACACATACTTTGTAAATGCATAAAAATAGCGAGACTTCGACTTAGGAGCATTTTACCACAGTCTATACAGTCGTTTCACTGGCGCTGGTTTCGCGTTATACGTGTAGAAAACGTTTTTTTTGTCGTAACTCATAGCCGAATGCGCAGTAGTCTACGGCTCGTAGATTGGAGGTTTGTTTACGTTGCCACGTGCTTGGAGAGGTTAAGCTCAGAGTGTGATAAATATTTCTACTGCGTGGTGTAAAATGTGTAAAAATAAAGTAATAATGGAAACACTGGAATTATTTTATATTTTCGCCAGATAGATGCAGGTAAAATGATTTACAGAGCTGGTTCGAAAGCAAAATCAAATCGCGACGGAATGCACAGTGGATCTTTTTCGGACACGAGATCAAAGGTACCGACACGAAGTGAAACGACTGTGTAGTCTGTGATTCTACACTTCACTGAAAAGGTAGGGTTTCTAGGAAATTAATTATTCACAGGATCTGAACAATAGATCAATTTGGTTGCAGTTCTGTCAAGCTACTTAAGGTGAGTAGAGAGGCAGATGGGTATACGAGACAAATAGATGGACGAGATGGGTGCTTAGACGAATTAGACCAAAATGGTAGGCGAGACAAACCAGTGAGTCAAATGGTTAGATGAGCTGGATGAACAGACGAGATAGGTGCATAGTATGGTTGTGCGACTTCGACTACATAGTCGATAATAGTCGACTTACACTTGTCCTCGTAGATTAATTAGCCTCTAGTCTCGTTTGTTGATTGGTGAGCGCACTTATTTAGAATGAATTAATTAACAAAGTAAATGTAGTTCAATTTTAGAATCTGTGCTTTTATGTACGTGGAATAAGAAAAATTAAAATTTTGTAGGAATGCAAGTATTTTCCGTTCACAATCTTTTGGCATTTAAAGTAACCAAATTTGTGATTGGCTTACATAAGGTCAATAAAGAGATACTACAAAAGTAGTACTATTTTTCAGACACTATATTACTACAATTTTTTTAATTTTATCCACAAATAAAAGAACAAACTTCTGCATAAAATACCGTGCCTTCAATTGAATTCCTCATTAAAGTGGGCTATGATTTCACTGTTTTTTTTTCTCCTAAGATTTGCAGCACTGATAGCTGTTCAATTATTTAATTAAACAAATGTCAAATTGACACTTTGTATTTTCAATTAATTCACAATGTTAGAATTACAGCAGAAAATATTTATTGTTGAAAGTTATTTTCAAACCGGTAGAATAGAAAATGGACAGTTAGTTTATTCAATTAATCAGTGTGTATAGAAGTTTCGACAGCAGTTTCCTAATTTTGCTATTACTTATGAGCAGCTTTGTTAAACATATCCAAGCTTGTGTTCTTAAATTTCGTGAAACAGGATCACTTGGTCGCAAAACAGGGAGCGGAGCAGCTAAGAAAAGGACTGCAGCCTGCATTGAAGATGTTCGGGATCGAATGGAACACTCTCCCGAGAAATCTATTGCGAAACTTTCACAAGAAGTTCAGCTATCAGTGGGAACATGTCATACTATTCTTAAAAAGACTTAAAGCTTTATCCATATAATATTCGAGCAGTCCACGAACTCAGGCCAGTAGATTTTCACAGAAGAACAGAATATTCTCAGTGGTTTCTTGATAACTTAAACAACGACGACATTCTGGACAAATGTTTCTTTTCTGATGAGGCCTGGTTTCATCTCTCAGGGTGTTTAAATAAACAGAATATGACAATGCGGTCAGCAGAAAATCACCATTAATTTGTGGAAACTCCATTACATCCATTAAAAATTGGTGTTTGGCTAGTAGTGTCAAGAAGGCATATCATCGGACCAATGTTTTTTAACGACTCAGTAACTGCTGAAAGATACCGAAATGAGTTATTAGAACCTGTCATTAATCAACTACATGATGATGAACTTACAGAAGGGTTTTTTAGCAAGACAATGCTACTGCCCACACAGCTCATCAAAAAATGACTTTCCTGCAGCAGTTTTTCGATAATCGGATTGTCAATTTTCCTGCAAGATCTTCGGATCTCACAATTATGGATTACTTCATTTATCCGCACATGAGAAACACATTTTTAGAACTACGCGTCACACAATCGAAGAACTTCGTGCGGGCATTACAGATGTGTGTGCTAACAAAACCCCCGAACACTTAGCAAACGGGTTTGAAAACATGAAATGCAGAGTACGCTTATGTATTCAAGCTGAAGGAGAGTACTTTGAGCATCTACTTTAAACTTTAATGTTGTGTTTTCATTTGATGTTATGATCAGTACTGACAGTTAATGATAACTCTTTTCTCTAGAATTGTGTCGCCAACTTTATAAAAAGATCACAGCTTACATTAATGAGGAATTCAATTGAAGGCACGGTAGAATTTACAATTACAATAACTTAATTACGCACTGCGAACATTAGCTAATTAATTTCTCATGTATCTAAATTAGGGAATTTACTGCAGGATAATTAAAACTACGGTAAATTTTCAACATTCGGATCAAAATAAGCAGCGACAAAACATGCAACGCATCAACGAATATTTCTGTCAGTTTGACAAAGAGCTGTCAGAAATGCGGTAATTTCACAGTCAGAGAAAGGCGGGACAATCCAACGCCTTCTATGTCCATAGAATCATATATATAAACTACAGTCGGAAGCAAGAAAAGGTAGACAAACTACATTGTCCTGTAATCTTTCTTTCTGAAAACGGTAGTGATTAAAGACGACTTCACAGATAACGTTTAAAAAATTTAAAAGCTTTCAAAATCAATAAGTTTAAAACTTAAAATCTGTGAATTCGTCTTTAATCTATGGCATTTTGAGAAAGAATAATTACAGGAAACTGCAATTTGTCTACTTTTTTTTGCTTTCAACTGTATGTATTAACGAAATAATGTGAGAAGTCGACAAAAATGTCGACTAATATTCGACTTGCCCTGTTGACGAATTAGTAGTAGCTTAGTCGACTTTACATTGATAAACTCGATCTGCAGTCGACTTGCGTCAAATCGCTTAGTCGTCCGTCACTAGTGCATAGACGAGACATGAATAGAGATAGATGGGATATACGACGTAGAGGACAGATATTGCACGACCTTTTAAAATCATGTTTTTCTTAATGGAAGGCTTTTTATTTATACTTAGAGCCTTATAGTGAATTTTATAAGAACATGCATATAATTGCCACCAATAATTAAAGAGGTAAATAATTTAGGCATAATTTAAAACTAAATGATTCGAAGGAGATGTGATAAAATTATTGTCAATACAGTAATTTAAATGCAAATACAAAATGATTAAAACTCGCATTTTTTAAGATACCTGTTCCAAAAAAGGGAACGAGATTCTTATAAATTTAACGGGGCGGGAAAAAATACCAAAATAGGTAGGCAGATATAATTATTATTTATTCTGATGATTCCTATTATAAATAATAAGCGTTCGGATTCGACGTCTTATATTACATGAATCAAGTGTAGAAATCCCGATCGGACGCGTCATCGTACATCAGTCTGGTCCGTGGGCTTAATTGCGCCCTGTAATACCGGACCCGTAAGTCAACTAGTGAAACTTTGATCTGCTTTATGTATATTTGCGGCCATTAATTGAAGTTTATAGGTTCTGCAATTATCATAAGATAATACAAGGGAGTGACCGGCTGCGTGCAAGCATATCTTATGTGCAGAAGTCATTAGCGTTTTCTAAGAGTAATTTAGTCCTTCTGTCACTTCCTACACTTGCGTTAATGCACACTAACTTTATTAATGATTTAAATAAACTCCGTTATAAATTTTATGCTCTTAATGAAGGAATTTTAACAGCATTCGCGACCAGTTTAACTCATTACATGATCAAAAATTCAGTGAAAAAGCGCGTTTCGCTCTGCACATTTAAATGTGTTGAAATTGCCTGCTGAACAGTTTTATTGGTTTCATAAGTTTCTGACTTTTATTATCTGCACGCTTAACTGTCTCTTGATTAATTTCTGCGTGTGTATAAATTCAAGACAAAAAACCCACATCAACTTGGACATATCTTAATAGTAAGCAGTCACGTAAATAGAAAGTGTAATTCTGCTAAGCTTTCACGATGTATTTCGCAAGTAATAAGAACAATAATAATAATAATTATGGGTCCAAACATAAAATAAATAACAAATACAACATTAAGAGATATTTTTAATGAGGGTCTTCTCCTAATATCTCTAAATACTTTCAATCTTTTTGGCATTTTTAATATTGAAAGTAACGAAATCGAATCGCTTTAATTAACTCATTAACACGTAAATATACTAAATCAGAAAATAATTATGCAAAGAAACAAATATTAACTTTCCTTAGGTACTCAAAAAATTTTGAAAACTTCTCAGTTAAACTTATATACCTAAATGCCCAAAATTTTATAAATACACTAAGGCATGGTCTCCTTCCTAGAGCGCGTTCCACTCTTAGAATGCAATATAGGCCATATGGAGAATTCGGAGAGATAAAGAGAGAGCTTTATTAAAAAACCATGAAAGATAGCAAAGAGCGCATATAGCCATACTTCACACTAAGATTAAAACGCGCCAAAGTAGATCTATCTTCCTCAGGTCCTGGGTCAGTAATATTTCTTTTAACAAATTTGCGAAAATCTGACAGAAAAGTGTCGAATTATCCAATAAACATTCACTACGGTAAGCTATCTCTATCACTTTGTAACAAATTTACGTAAATATTTTACAAAAATTATCATCGTGTCATATGGCTTTTAAAAACCATTATCGATGCAATTTTCTCAGGGGGCAGAGAAATTTAAAAAGAGGTAAAGACACCTGGCCTAAGTGTTTGGAATGGTGAATGATTCAATCAATCGGTAAATTGATTCAAATAAAAATTTTAAATGAAATAAATCCATAAGAAAAATTTAACTTTTCTAGCAACAAGATTATAAGGTTTTCCCAATTTGAACAGAACCGGCATTATTGTCCAAAATTTAATAAAAATACACTTTCCTTAGGAGCAGGAATAGATTGATTTAATCATTAGGTGCTTGCTTTCTTTCGCTCACAAAATCGTGATCCAAACGTGTTTTGATTTAAAAACAGATATTCGTTTCTTTGAATCTCTCTATTTTTAAAACTTGTTTGGATTGAATTATGATTATTTGCAAATGAACTGTCAATCAAAAATTCAAGTCAGGTGTTTTGTAGCAACAACACGATTCAAACTTTTAAGCGAAAGAAAGCACCTATTAAAATATTTTTTATGTAATTTTTTGTCAATATTTTAAGCCGACGTTAATGAATTTTGCTTCAACTACCATCTTATCTTTTTAGATCATAACTCTTGAAATTAATAATTGTTTACTACTTTTTATTTCAATTTCTTTTGTAGTAGATTGTTTGTTTGTTTTTCAGTAGGCAAGATATATAAGATTATATCTATAGAAGGGTAGATAAGTAAAGGATATACTGCCACATCTTGATTTTTTTGTAAGAATAGGTGACCATAAGACATTTACCTGAAATTATAGCGTTTTACTTTAATTATTGTCAACTGGATTGTTTGATGTGGCCACTGGTACTGAACAACTGCATGAGGCGCGCACCTGGGGCCTCTTAAATCAAGGGGGCTTCAAATCTCAAGCCTCAAAAAAACGTTTAATTAAAAAAAAAATATTAGAAAAATTTTGTGCAAATCGTTTTTGATTGCAGCGAGAACCTCGAGCAGCCTCTGGACAGCTGTTTCAGCCCTGCTTGGGGCTTCTTCAGCAGAGACGTAGCTCGACATTCCCGCTGCAAACAAAAACGACTTGCCCAATTTATTCGCATTTGCGATGTAAGAGTGATGAACAGATAAAATAGCGACATCTTACTATCGCTTTTTGACCTGACATTGCAGTAGGGTAGACAAATTGAAGCGGGATTTGCTCCTAATAAGTTCCCCATGCAAGGCGGCCATGCTTGCTGTCAAGGATAATGAAAATTTTAGAAAAATTTTGTGCAAATCGTTTTTGATTGCAGCGAGAACCTCGAGCAGCCTCTGGACAGCTGTTTCAGCCCTGCTTGGGGCTTCTCCAGCAGAGACGTAGCTCGACATTCCCGCTGCAAACAAAAACGACTTGCTCAATTTATTCGCATTTGCGATGTAAGAGTGATGAACAGATAAAATAGCGACATCTTACTATCGCTTTTTGACCTGACATTGCAGTAGGGTAGACAAATTGAAGCGGGATTTGCTCCTAATAAGTTCCCCATGCAAGGCGGCCATGCTTGCTGTCAAGGATAATGAAAATTTTAGAAAAATTTTTGTGCAAATCGTTTTTGATTGCAGCGAGAACCTCGAGCAGCCTCTGGACAGCTGTTTCAGCCCTGCTTGGGGCTTCTTCAGCAGAGACGTAGCTCGACATTCCCGCTGCAAACAAAAACGACTTGCCCAATTTATTCGCATTTGCGATGTAAGAGTGATGAACAGATAAAATAGCGACATCTTACTATCGCTTTTTGACCTGACATTGCAGTAGGGTAGACAAATTGAAGCGGGATTTGCTCCTAATAAGTTCCCCATGCAAGGCGGCCATGCTTGCTGTCAAGGATAATGAAAATTTTAGAAAAATTTTGTGCAAATCGTTTTTGATTGCAGCGAGAACCTCGAGCAGCCTCTGGACAGCTGTTTCAGCCCTGCTTGGGGCTTCTTCAGCGATAGTAAGATGTCGCTATTTTATCTGTTCATCACTCTTACATCGCAAATGCGAATAAATTGGGCAAGTCGTTTTTGTTTGCAGCGGGAATGTCGAGCTACGTCTCTGCTGAAGAAGCCCCAAGCAGGGCTGAAACAGCTGTCCAGAGGCTACTCGAGGTTCTCGCTGCAATCAAAAACGATTTGCACAAAATTTTTCTAAAATTTTCATTATCCTTGACAGCAAGCATGGCCGCCTTGCATGGGGAACTTATTAGGAGCAAATCCCGCTTCAATTTGTCTACCCTACTGCAATGTCAGGTCAAAAAGCGATAGTAAGATGTCGCTATTTTATCTGTTCATCACTCTTACATCGCAAATGCGAATAAATTGGGCAAGTCGTTTTTGTTTGCAGCGGGAATGTCGAGCTACGTCTCTGCTGAAGAAGCCCCAAGCAGGGCTGAAACAGCTGTCCAGAGGCTGCTCGAGGTTCTCGCTGCAATCAAAAACGATTTGCACAAAATTTTTCTAAAATTTTCATTATCCTTGACAGCAAGCATGGCCGCCTTGCATGGGGAACTTATTAGGAGCAAATCCCGCTTCAATTTGTCTACCCTACTGCAATGTCAGGTCAAAAAGCGATAGTAAGATGTCGCTATTTTATCTGTTTAAAAAAAAATATTTATTTTTTGTTGAATTCCTGACTTCCGGTTGGAACCGCGTCTCTCCTCGGATTTCTTCTACTGCCGACGTTTCGTTCTCCATTGCAGAAGAATTTCCTCACGGCTGCTGCTGCTGGTGGTGTTGCTGCTGATTCTTGTAAGTCGTTGAGACTGAGTTGGTATGTCCGTTGTTGTGGTATTTATAATGGTCGGTGGGGGCAGCGGGGTGAAACGGTGGACGGGGATTGGTGCGTTGGTGCGTGATGGGTCGTTAATGAGATGTTTCTAAGTATTGCGAAAGTAGAAGCCATTACCACGGCTCAGGTTATTAGGGTGTTTGAAAATTTCTATAGATTCATGGATTTTACGGTTAAAGAAATGAGGTGAGCGGGCTAGGAGTTTTGTGTCGGAAAATTGGATTTGGCATGCCTCCATAAAGAAGTTTTCTACTATTGGGGAAAGAAGGGAACCCATGGATGTGCCTGACACTTGTTCGTAATATTGATCACGAAACATGAAATAAGTTGAGGTTAAACAACATTCTATTCTCGGGTTGGTTATGGGCTCTTAAAAGTTGCTGGATGATTGTAATGGTGTCGGGAATTGGAACTTTGGTGAACAAGGATTCTACATCGAAGCTGACCAGAATGTCTTGCGGGTATAAGGATATATCTTGAATTTTTTGGACGAGATGTTGGCAATTGAGGATAAAGGTTTCACTTTTGCCTGCAAATGGCTTGAGGGTGTGCGCTGGATATTGGAGACTTTGTATGTTTAGTGAGTTGATTGCGCTGACTATGGGACCTAAAGGTGTATCGGGTTTGTTGATTTTAGGGAGTCCGTAAAGTCTTGGAATTCTAGAGCCACGTGGGATCAAAGTTTGTTGTGTGTCTGAAGGGATAGAGGAAGATTTACTTAGGGCGTTACGGTGCGTTCTATACGGGAGGTAGGATTGCGTCGTAAAGGTTGGTAGGCTGGGTCGTCTAATAGGATATTGATTTTTTGGTCGTATTTTACACGGTCTAAAACTACAGTGGCGTTTCCTTTTTCTGTAGGGAGTATGATTATGTCTGGGTTAGTTTTAAGGGTTTTGAGGGCTTGAAATTCGGTTTTTGGGCAGTTTGCCCATCTCAAACGTGATTATGTTTAAACACACGAATCTTAACATGTACTTTGGTCACGAGATTCATGAATCATGAAACGCATTTCAGCTACAGCTTAAATATCATAGAGTGGAGTTATCCGTCACTATTTTCATTTACAGAGAAATGACGTGATTGATGTCCGTAGACAACCAGTAAAAGGCAACGGTGCTTTACGCATATTACTCTCTCATAAAAAATACTTTTAAAAACCATTTACTTATTAAGAAAACTAGGACAACTTTTAAATTCCCTTACTTTGTCAAAACCTATTTTTGTGAATGCCTTGTCTTAACAATTTGTCTGTGACATTATCTTCTAAGCAAGTAATTATTCTTTGTTTTAAAACAACATTTAAATTATGTTTAACAGTGACAGTTTCAAATAATTTTAAATTTATGATTGCTAGCCAGATTTACGGAGCTCAAAAAATCTAGTTTTTTTAATGTTAACTATTACATAGTTGGCACGTACAGTATTCAGTTTTAGCGATTGGCGAATCCATTATTATGCTGCAAAGATAACTTTTTAAAAAACTCTTTTAATAAATATTTAAGAAGTCCAACGACGACGTCTCGGATTACGAAACTTAGCTCTCAGTCTGGCAAGACTGATTATGTCTAAACACGCGTTTCTTGAAATGCACCTCGGCCATGGTTCGCGAATCTCGGATACCTCAGTCACAGCATAAACGCTGTACTAATGGTTAATGGCGTTATCTGTTACTATTTTCAGAGAAGTGAAGTGATGTCTGTAAGCGACCAGTTAACGGCAATGTTGCCTTTGGAATTATAATTATAAGACAATTTGGGAGTTTGGAGCTATAATAAAAATTTTTAATTTATTATCACAGACTCTATATGAAAACAGAATTCACTCTGTAGTGATATCTACCACAAATGTTCAGAGAGAGGCCTCAAAATTGAATTGCGCCTGGAGCCTCCCAAGTGCTAAATCCGTCGTCACTGCTAAGAACAATAAAGGAAACGGTGGTTCAGAAATAAGTAAATCAGAAATCATTTACCTCAATGAGTAGATACGTATTTCGACATCTAAGCTGCTACCTTCAGTATATACACTTTAAGTTAATAAATTTCATGGAATTGAGTCATTGTCCTTGAGATTCAATGCTCATTCTATTGAGAGGAGAGTTCCGAATTAAAATGCTTTACCTCGACCGCACGTGTTCATTACTATTTGCCTTATCAAACATTTATTTAGACGCTTAACATAATGCCACGAGATCATTTAAATTTGAATTTTAGTTAAAAGTCACCTGTCAATTTATTAAATCAATCTCAAGCACAACTGTACCTAAGCTTCATTAAAGCCAAAAGAAAAATGGTACCAAATGTTCTTTTATTTTCGAGTTCGAACATAAAATAGAAATTCATTCCATGACACTCTCTGTTCAGTTTCTAAATAATATAATTGTATTAAATGATTAATAAGTATTAAGAGTATAACGAAAGTATTTTATTGCCGCAGTTTGTTATGTATAGTCAAAGTAGAAACATTGTAGACTGAAATTTTATTTATTTTATTCAAGTTATCTATGGAAATTTGTCTTCCAAAACAAATTCTGATTAAAAATTATTTGTAATTTGATACAGTTACGACCGGTATAATAAAGACTGTCTCTAAATTCCGTGGACATGGCGTAACCACAGTTTCCTGGGCTCAAAATAAGACGATTTAACCCAACTTATCTATATCCATAATGGTCTCGTTAAGCCAGTATTTTTTTTAAGTTCTTGAGGAGAAAGTTAATTTTTCTTATAACAAAGGAACACCTGAATCGATTTGGATGAAATTTGGTATAAGATTCCACAAGAAGGTAAGTCAAAAATTAACTTTCTCTTCAAGAACTTTGAAGAAGAATACCGGCTTAACGAGACCATTAAGGATACAGGCAAGTTTGGTTAAATCGTCTTATTTTGAGCCTAGGAGTCTATGGTTAAGCCATATCCACGGAATTTAGAGACAACCCGTATAGCAACTTTTAAATTTAAATCTTGTTTTCATTGTAACTATTAGCTGTTCACATTCTTTTTAGACTCAGAGCAGGCCTTGTTAGGGTGACATTTTTGTCGGTATTACCACTAGTATTACTAAAAAATATGGACGTTAGGAAATTGGGTTAGAACATTCTAATAAATACGATTTAAATTTAAAGGCTACTTAGAATGCTGATATTGCCGGCCGTATTATACACTGTTGGTCTGGCACTATTTATTAGTTATAGTGAGTAGGTAAAACTAAAACAGAATAATAGATACTGCCTAAGTAAACGAAATAGCTCTCTAAACCTACACTGCTGTAAATGCACATTAGATTTACTCTATTTAATTTCCACACAAGTTACAATCAGCCTTTGTTACATTTACTCACAATAAACTCAGAGATAGTGCTGGCAAGACCTACAGTGTATGTACAATCTATATTTTTCTTATACATCACAGATATTAACACACAAAACAATTGTTTATATAACTAACTGTAGCCAAGGTTTTTATTACTTCAAATATTACAATACACAGATAAAAATTTTGCGGAGTTCAAGGAGTAAGTAGTTAAACGTTATACCAGAAGAGTGAAAATTTCACCTAATGTAGTAAAAACTATTTTTTTTTATTTTGTCAAAGTAACTCCTTTTGTGGTTTATTTAACTACTTGCGTAGTAGTTATAAATTTTGAATATACGAAACGGATAAATATTACACTTTTGCAGGGTTGAAAATAAATTTAACATATTTGTGTGTTGAAATGTTCTTGAACCGGTGAGCATGTAACTCATATTAGGAGAAAAATATTATTTCAACAACAAAACTGTGTTAAAAACTTCCAAAAGCATTCTGTTATACGAGGGTCAAGCTGAATTTATTGAGAATAAGAAAATCTAGCAGGCCTTGAAAAACAAAACATACATTGTTATTTAGAACATTTTTTTATATGTCATTTGAAGTTTAGTTGCTGAATGTACGTTTGGTATAACCGAAGTTATTAATTTTTAAAAGTGACAATACAAGTACAAAAATGGAATTAACCAGAGAGCATTTTCGAATCATGATTTATTATGATTTTAAGAAAGGCTTAAGCGCTTATGAGTGCAAGGAGAGTTTAGATTCGGCTTTCAGTGAACAAGCACCTTCCTTGGCTACAATTTACCGATGGTACAAGGAATTTGAATGCGAAAGAAATTCTGTTTCCTCATCAAAAAGGAGCAGGGTGTCCTCCTACGGCTCTTACCGACAAAAACATTGCTGCTGTTAAAAAAATAATTGAAGAGCACAATAAAGCCACTTATGCGGTAATCGAGCATCAACTCAAGATTGGATCCTCAGCTGTGAGAACAATCTTACATGATCACCTACATTATAAAAAAAGTGGTTAGTCGTTTTGTGCCGCATCAACTTTCCAACTTCCTAAAAGCAGAACGTGTAAGGATTTGCCACGAAACTTTAAATTTCTTAAACAATGGTGGCCACCAGATTTTTTCCAAAATAGTGACAGATGACGAAACTTATATTCCATTTTTTGACATACCAAATGGCCAAGAGAGTCGTGTGTGGATTCATGAAGATGAGGAAACTCCAATAACAACCAAGAAGCTGCGAGATATGAAAAAAGTTATGTATGCAGTATTCTTTAGAAGTACAGGGCTAGTGAAAGCAATTAAGCTAGACAGACAAAAGACAGTTACAGCTAAATGGTACACTGAAAAATGTAAGATTCCAAACAAGGGAATTATTCTGCACCATGACAATGCATCATCCCATACTGGAGCTTTAACTCTCTAGTTTTTGGCTGGAAAAAATATAAAAACAATAGAACATCCGCCGTATTCACCTGATTTAGCCATGTGCGACTTCTGGCTATTTTTTGGGCTTAAAAGGAATTTGCGAGGTAGAAGGTTTTCGTCTGAAGAAGAGATTGATGCCGCAGTTCACACTTATTTTGACGGTATTCCGAAAGAAGACTGGTTGGGCGCTTTTAAACAGTGGAAAGAAAGAATGGTTAAGTGTATATTTTTTATTCTCAATAAATTCAGCTTGATCCTCGTACATTTATGTGTTAGAGTCTCGGCTAAAGATTAAAATATAACACTTATAGATAGTTAACTTGGTAAATGGTTAAGTTGGTAAAGGTGCAATTTTACACCATTAAAATGTAATATTAACACCCTACAAGTGTAATTTTAATACAAAGTATAACTTCAACTCCTTAAAAGTATATTATAACACCCGTAAAGTGTAATTTTAACACCACTAAAAGTATAACTGCAACTCCTTGAAAGAATAATTTCAACATCTTTGTGTAGTCAAACTAACACCTTTCAATCCTTCAAATTTTAACATCTTTGTGTTTAATTATTTGTGCAAATGGATGCGAGGAAACTACCAAAAAGAATTAAAACGGTGTTAAATCTAACACCACATTTTTATCTTTGTATACTTATGGCCGTTTTCATAATCAGACATTAAGGAAGTTTTAATTTAAAGTCACTTTAAGAATACGGAAACAAATGTATTTTTTTCGGTTGAAGTAACTCTAAATTTAAAGTCCTGTTATGAAATCGGCTCTTTGAAATATAAATGCCCTGAATCACAACCTGTAAAACTTTATTTTAAAGATACTTTTTAGCATGTTTATTAATATCTGCAGAGACACTACTGTGTTATCAGAAAATTCTGATTACTCATATCATTTCTGTTATACTGAAGATGTTTTAACTTAAATTTACAGATAAATAAGAGAGTTATGAGTTCATAAAAGGTTACTGGAGAACAAAAATTACTAAGGAGGAGATAATGTATTAAAAACTGAAAGGTCGGAGATAAGTCTTATACCTACTTCTTAAGGGAACTCTACACACAGACCACAGAACCTCAATACCAGTAGCGGTTTCTGCAATAGAGCGTTCTTAAAATGACGAAACCGTAGTCGGACTGGCTATTCCAATCCTCAGTTTTTGCCTCAACATTGACCACCAAAAAAAAAGAAAATCTGACAAACTTATATTCAAAAAGTTCATACGATGTTGTTCTTATTTTCAGCTTTAGGATGTAAAATTAGAGATGAATTTTATATATGTACCTGAATAATTTTAACTGTGCAATTTTGCAAACTATTTTTTAGTGAGTTGTAACGAAGTATAACCATTGCATCGAAATAAAATTTTTAAAATTCTATTTAAAAAAATCGATCTACATGCAACGGCACCGAAGTCTGTTTGATTAAAACGCAATTCATAATTTAGTATTGTTTATTAAACAAGTTATTTATTGTATTTGTCACAGGTTAATTGCGAGCCGCATTTTTATATAATCTTCATGGCACGGGCATAACCATCAAATAGTAATTACAGTTCATGTTTCGCGGTTCGGCAGCCTGTATAAAACAGATTGAAATTGGTCAACTTAATTATTTATACAACGCGTTCCGGCACAGTTTTTATTATCGTTGCGAAATAAAAACGCACGTTTCGATCAGCGATTTCCATTAAATTTTCTTTTTTTTTGTTTTTTTTTTCAGTAAAACATCATATAAATTTTATACTATTAAAAATAAGCGTCCGCGAATTAATTACTTTTAAAAATTATAAATTTATTTTATTAAAAAAAATTTAAAATATCTATAAATCAAGCACGTTATTTGAAAATATTTTAGGGAAAGTAAACCTGAGATATATTTTTTTTTCGAGCAGGAAATAAACGATTGCAATTTCGTGTATGCGCGCGCGTAAATTTTAATTTAAACGTACACACTTCTGTTCGTCCGTTTCGCGGTTTCGGAGCCAAATTTTCATTTACATTCGTTCCATTTTAATGTGTTTTTGTGGCAAGAGGTGAATCGATGTTTCATTAAAAATGCGGTCAGTATCTAAATTACGAATTTTGATTGAGCTCTGATATAAAACGCTGCCTGCCACCGAAATATTTTCACCGCCTCTGCCGGTGATGCGTTTTAAGTGTTATTATCCGCAGTACGTTTCATAGTGCCGCAATTGGTAATTTTCGCCGAAGTTTCCATCGATCCGGGACCGTTGAATACCGCTTGGATTTTAAATTTTATATGACAAAGGCTGGTTGGTCCGCATCGGGAATCAAAATCTCATAAAAGCGGCTGTAATTTTTTTTTGTTGAATATTGTATTGGATATTTGTGGAAGTTTCCTAAATTTAAATTTCTGGGACAATCGGAAAATCTATGGCCACATGCTGTTTTCATAATGTAACGCGACACATGCATATACATAATTTATTATTACTGTAATTAATAACCCCACTTGAAATTCCATGGTGGAATGAAGAAAATTTTCAATCAGATTCGGATATAGAGCAGACCTGTATTTGGAAAACAAACTTGCTTGTTATTTAAGATAACAGTAATTTTCTATTTATTATTATTAAATAACATTTGGAAGAGCAACTTGTTGCGAGCGCAGCAGTTAGTAGACTCCAGTAGGATAGCATACTTGACGACTAAATTATGCTCGTAACCAAAAACGAAAGAGGATTAGCCAAGTAAGTTACTATATCAGGTGAGTCAGATTTCTGCATTTCTGTAATAATTTTTTTATCAGTAGAGATAGAGCAAGAAACCTTTAAGAAAGATTTTCTGAAATGTCAAGTACTACAACGCTGTTACATATATCAATAAACATTGTTGTGAAAGATACAGACATAGATACTTTCAAAAATACGTATCTAGATACTGATACATGCGAAGTATGATCACGACTGATCAATTAAGGAATCAATTATATAACTGGGTTGCAGCCCAGTTACAAAATTGATACTGATACACTTAATTTTTCTGGAAAATATAGATGCAGTTACAAAAAGAGTGTTTGCAGTTTATCACGATACTTACAAGTGTAAATTTAGTAACCCGTACAGTGCCGGACACACGCTATTCTTTACGATAAGAACCACCGAGTTTTTGTGTGAGTTTTCGTATGAGTATGTGAATAATATAAACTTTAGAACCCGTGATAATTTTCACAATCAACCCTAAATAACAATTATTTTTAAATAGAAAATTCACCTTTTGTAATAAGCTGATCAATAAGATGATAAATGATCATTTGATTTTGTATGAGACGAAATCTGGTCAACGTAAAAATAAAATTATCAACAGAAATGACTTTCCCATCAGACAATGAAACGACAAGTCAATCTAGGATCCTTAGTTATAGTTAAGAGAGCGTTCCTCTAATCAAGAAGCGTTTATTAAATCAGCAACACAGTCTTTTTTTTATTGTTGTTCATAATTAGGTAGAAATTCAGATTATATAAGTAAGGCACATCCTAATTTGTTATAAAATGTATTATTCTAGCGACCGGTTTCGGCGATTAGATACACCTTGTTCAGGCCTAAAAATTTGGAAAAAAAGAGTTATTATAATTCAATTATTGTAGGCCTAAAGAAGGCGTATCTATTCCGGTCGCTAGATTAAAACATGTTATAACAGATTAGAATGTGTCTTACATATACAATCTAAACCTTTTTTTATTTTCCCCTTTTGTCAACCGTGTTTCCCAATTTGTCAAATCATTTCCCATTTTCTGAACTGTCAAGTCGCATATCAAACAGAACAATCTTTCGACAAATTGGAAAATGTATTTGAAAAAGGGGGAAACCGAAGAGAAAATTGTAGTGTCGAAAGTTGCATTTACGACAAAGTCTGCTGCTTTTATGGAAGTTTAAAGTGAATCTTAAAAGTACCTTAGTATCTCAGATGGATACTTCAGTAATTTTTGTAATTTTAATTGTAGTATGTGAGATGCGTATCTAGATACTCAAAAAATATTTAGATACAATGGCCGGTATTCTCACCTCGTGTTTAATTTAGCAATGCCGTAATTAAATTCTGGCTCACTATCTTATTCATTAAATTCGCATGAAGCTATAGCGTTTATGTTTATATTTTGATCATGGCTTTGTATAGAGACGACTCTACTGCCCTGTATCTCGATACACAGAGAAAAATTCATGTCAAAATAAAGACACAAACAAATTTTATAGGAAATATTTGCACAATTGTCGGACAAGACGCTATTCTTGTAGTAAAATTTACTACAATTGTACTCACATTTGCTACAATTTGTTTATGTCTTCATTTTGATTACAATTTGAGTTATTTTTTACTATTCATTTTTCTCGGTGTACTTGCATCTAGATACTTTACAGAACTGTCAGTTAACGTCGATCTACAACTGTTTTCGAGCGGCTACGGCTTCTGTGTTTTTTTTTTCTTTTAAATTGCATGACCTACTAACGATGGAACTTGATAGAAATATTTTTCTCTTTCTGATAATGGAGGAGTCCTGCTATAGTCCTACCTGATAATAAAAATTAGTAAGCCGCGGGTATGGTACGAAAGTGACTTTATTCCTTGGATATCAATAGGCTTATGCATTTGCAAATGCACATTTTGAACATTTTTTAAATAAATGCACGTTTTAATTCCTTAGGGCATTAATGAATGAATGAAATTTCCTACACTTTGTGTTTTCAAATCTACTTATTTCTTGTTGCTAAGTGCAAACCACCACTTCATCCTAGCTTAACTAATCACAAAGTGAACTCAACCAAACTCTAGTTAAACTTGTGCAAGAAATTCAAATGCAAGAAATATACCGAAACCCCAAATCTCAAAAGGAAAAAATCAAATTCAGTTGGAATTACGTACAGACAATCTGGAAAATCGGAATACTTGGAAATAATAAGAGGATTACCAAGCAATGGGCACAGTCTTTTCAGTGGGTATCAGCATCTTTAATGTTTGTGTCTTCAATATGACCACTGCGCATTTTCCCAAGAGTCGATTCTTAAATGGAGCGAACAATTTAAATTTAAATTGTTGCAGCACACCACTTATCTCCGCGGCTTCTCAAAAAAAAAACGGTAGAAGATCGACTTTAACTGATTTAACAGTGTTATAGTCCTTGCCCTGTCAGACTATTTTTTTTTTAAAGTTATTTGTTCTATCTCTATTGATAAGACTATTACAGAAATGCAAATATATGACTCTTTCTATACTAACGCAAAAGTTTTGCTTACTACATTCGGAACCATTTCCCAGAAGGGAGGAAACAAATAGCTTACATCTATAACCATTTGCCAGAAGCAAGGAAACAAATAATGAACTTTAACATTTACATCATATTATGAAACATTTACGTAACATTGATTTTTTTAATTTCTCATCTCATTCTAGTGCGCTGTGAATAGTCCTGTATAGCATAGGTTTGATTGAACGCGCACTCCAGTCACAGCCGTCTAAATAAGAAATTAAAAACACGTTTCATATATTTTGCTAATGCTCTCCCATTAGTATTTCCCATGCCTATATATTTTCTCCATTCTTTCCTTACGACCATATTTACCCATTTTAATAAGCTAGGTAGCTAAGTCCTTTGAACGAAAACCGTCCAATTCTTCCTTTAAATTGTTTTCTTTCATTCTTAACCATACATTTACTTTTTTTAATATTCTTGTTTGACAGCTGATTTGTTTTAGGGCCTATGAAGCCATATCCACATCAATAACTACAATAAGAAATAAACACCTCCATTGAAAACTTTTCATCAAAAAACTATCATGCTGCAGAAAGACTAAACAAAATGTTGTAAAGCGAAAATCTGGCTTTTGGAGTATCAGACAGATCGGTGAGAAGCAAATAATTTGCAGAAATAATATCTCCGACTGTATAAGGATTGCTAAAAGTCTAGGAATAGTAATAGTAGCTACCTTCTGTTCAATACACAACAGCCAGCCGAAGCTGAAAAAAATTAAGAAATTCCTTAAACTTTGGGAGTGAACCTTCTCATAAAAATATTTTCACAATCCTCAAGGCGCCCATCAGGTAATCGATGCGATGTTGAAACAATCCCGTAGAAACAAAACTTTTTAAATATACAGCTTTTATCTTGGGGATGAGTTTCCATTCTTGCTGACTGGTTTTCATTAATAGATCATTAAAATCAAGACCAATATGATGTCATGAAAATATTCCTCGATTTGAAACAAAAGAATGTGATCTTTTGTAAGAGGACTAAGTACTTAATGAGGACTAATAGTACTGTAACGTTCTAGATTTGAATCCATTGGTATTTTACATTTGGCAACACCAAAAATAGAGAAAGGCAAATCTTCTGTTGCCCTAGCGACAGCACACTTGCCAAAAAAAAAATAGTATCTGAAATTTCATTAGTTTATTTTAGGGTCCCTAGATGTGATTTAACATGATTCGGCAAAACAATTTCCGCCATTTTGCCAAGCTCCGTATCGTCTACGATATAGCAAAACTACGTTTTATTGTTTCTAATCCACGGGAAAATCATATCAAGTTAGGCCAGCCAACTATAAAATCTGACATTACATTATACTGTCGAACCCTATCCGACATGTTAAATCACATCTAGAGACCCTAGTTTATTGTAACCAGCGTTTTACGTAGAAAGTATGATTAAAAAAAAGACGGAAATGTCCATTAACCAATCTAACCGTCCTATTCAAATTCTACGAAAAAAAAGTGTAGAAAGAAAAAGTACTACTGAGTACTAATAAAAAATTGGACAAAATTATTAAAAATTTTTTTCATTAAAAATAGTTATATTACGTTGAAATAGACATGAAAATATAAAAATTCGAAAAATACTTTTTCGTTTTAGGAACGAAACGACAATACATAAAATGTGAAGAAAAGTCTGGTAAAGTAAATATTTCCGAAAATATTTTCTTTTTGCAAAAATGCTCGGAAAGAAAAGTTATTACTATAAATCTACATTTCAGTTCATTTATTTGTACAGTGGCGTCCCATTAGGGTACTAAAACAACTTTTTTTTTTAATGGAAACCTCTATTTTTATTACGAATTCCAAGTGGGCATATTTTTCTACGTACAACTATAAAAAAAAAGTATAGTCACATAAGAATCTTTTTGAAACAAATGTTCAAGTATTAATAAAAACAAATAGATGAAGTATTTTGAATGCAGATTATCACCTCAACGCTCATTATCATGAAATGTGAGAAAACTTTCACTGTCTCTGCAAAGGAAATTATTGAAGATAAATAACAAATAAGGTGCACTGTGACTAACAAAATATTGGACTAAAATGTCAATGTTAATAACAATGTCAAAAATGCATCGTTTCACTGTTTAATGGTGACCCGGCCATAATTTTATACTTATTTAATTTACTTCATTCAAAATTAAGTATTTATTAAAACACTAGGTAAATAAAAATGAAAAGGAGATTTATTAGGAAAAAAGAAATTTATATTGTACCCCAATGATTGCTGAAAATAAATAACCTGAAATGTAGGAATCGAGTTCGAGCGTTCTTGTAAAAACAAAATAGTTTAGCAAATATTTAGGGTGTTCCAGACTTTTATCCTCAGTCTATAATAGAATTTATTTTACACTCTGTATAGAAAGTAGTAGGAAAAGGATAAAATTCTGCCGCAATTTCCAATTCTTGAATGTGTATGTATTTATCTCACATGTTTGATCGGAGCATCTTTATCAATTCTTCTTCTGTAATTATGACTCCTCTGTTGAAAGAAATATTTCATATCTTTTTCCTTTCTTAAATTTGACACAATTACTAAAATGTTCTAGTTTGTTTAAATTCCTTAAAATTCATTTTTCATTGATTTTTTTGAAAAATATGATTTTCATGTCGAGAATATTCCACGAAGTGACCTACAACAAATAATAAATAAAAACTCAGAGTGGCACAAAAATGCGCAAGTTTTTAAGTTTTATTATGAAAACACAAAGTGTATAGAATATTTAAACATAGGTCTCCAACAGGTGATATTCGGAATTACTAAACAAAAAGTTTCATCAAAAAGATGTAACAGGTGTAAAATATTTGTATGATTTGTACGATTATTTCTAAAGTATTAAACACAATAAAAATAATAATAGGTGAAACGATTAATTAAACGTACCTTCCATATTTGATTACACAGTTCAGTTTTGAACAAACTCACTTCAGAAGGAAAATATAATTAACCATGTTGCGATAAATTTATGGGGAGTATAATGACATAACGATTAATATGACACTTGGTCTAGCACTTACTCGATAATTTCAAAAGGTACTTACCCTCTTTTTACGATAAATAATAAATTAACTCCTGATCCAATATTTATTAAGTTTCTTTTCGTCTACCTTCATTTTAACATTTTGATTTTTGCCGTGTCTTGGCCACAGTGTGCGTCGTTTCATAATTAGGGTCATAAAGTAAGTTAAACAATTTTTTTCAACGTTGTCTTTATTAACATATAAAATAGCGACATCTTACTATCGCTTTTTGACCTAACATTGCAGTAGGATAGACAAATAGAAGCGGTATTTGCTCCTAATAAGTCCGCCATGCAAGGCGGCCATGCTTGCTGTCAAAGCATAATGAAAGATTTTAGAAAAATTTTGTGCAAATCGTCCTTGATTGCAGTGAGAACCTTGAGCAGCCTCTGGACAGCTGTTTCAGCCCTGCTTGTCTTTATTGGTCCAATTTGATTCCAATTTACAACCCATTAGAAGAACAACTTTCCAGGAGCTGGAAAATACTCTTTGACATGAACATGACATGAACTTTTTCTCACCGAATCAAATTTTGAAATTTAGGAAAAGAAAAGAAATCATCCGTAGTTAAGTCCGGAGAATAAGGTGAATAAGGAATTAAGCATTTAAGTAAAAAGAAATTAAGTATTTAAGTAAAAAATTTTAACTTTACGATTAAACTTTTCTTCACTTATGTATTAACGGCTACAGTGTACAAAAAGAATGCAAGGTATCTGTTTCAAATTAGCCATGATTTAGTTTGTAGACTGATACAGCTCAGCTCTGACGTCAACAAGCAGATTGTGGCGCCATCTCATAGAAACTAAGCTGAATTTTAAAATGACCCCCGTATAAAACAATAAATATTTGTAATTGAAGTCACATACGATGAAAATTCCAAGAAAATTGTTTTTAACGCTTAACAAACACTGAATAAGTCCGTTAAAGGTTAAAAACAATTTTCTCAATAAATTTTATTTTCAGGTTTCTTAAGAGACTTAAAAATTGTTTTTTTTTGTTCATTAAATAATCATCAATAAAAAAATTTAAGAATTTTAAGCAGAAATTACATTGGTGAAACACGCCTATTTATTCATTAAAATTGAAACTCATTTCCTTCTACTTTTATTTAATGAAGAGGATGAGGGTGAGTTACTAATAGAATAGCGAAGTTCGTAGTTGGTAGGATCCACTAGGGTTGAGTCCTGTCCCCAATGTCAAATTTATTACGTTATTTCTGGCTACTTTACCCATGCAAAGGCCGTGTTACACTGCCATATTTTATATACAAGAATTGATTCCAGTTTCCTGAAGATTTGAAATTATTGAGTACAATGCATTAAAAGTTAAATCGAATCAAAAGCTGCTTATCTGAAAAAAATGGATTACATTTTGTACCAGACACAGGAGAGTCTAAAACGGCCTTGATTAGTTAGAGTTGAATATTAGTTAGGTTCTCTATGATATCTGCAGTAAATAGAATTTGCAATTAATATTTATTTCCTTTTTTATACTAAAATAAGTTTTATATGTAATATAAGACTTTTCTATATTATTTATTGATAGAATTGAATAATTCATGTAACATTTTAAATTTGTTTAAAAAAAGAAAGAGATGTAAAGAGAACTCTGTTTAAGTTCCTTTTAAATTTTAAGTATTTATAACAATTGTGCCGGTTCTTGTGTAACAACTTCCAGTACGATAATCATATGATAATGTTATGCAAATCAAAAAAGAAAGAGAGGCATTTGCAAAGCTGCTACGTGCTTGTACTATTAACACTTTTGGCATCACACGGTCCAATTTAGACTGCGCTCTTTCGAAAGCGTTCAAGATTAAATAACGCTTGAGTGAGGTAACATAAATTTAGAATTTTAGTAGAAACGACGTTAATTTTAAGACACGCTTATTAAGCGTGCATCGTAAATACTTTCGATTTGCGAAACAATATACAACGCCGCTTCTGCTCCCGTACGTTCGATCATTAGCGGACCGGGGGATGGGGCTGCCTCCTCACTCATAGCCCAATCTAAATCACGAAAGCCCTCATTAAAATATGTAAATGTTACCGAGAACTAAATCATAAAGAACTTGAGGAAGTCTTGCATTAAGTCAGTTTATAAAGTAAATTCTTGTGGCAATTTCGAAGGTATTTACTGCTAATTTATCTTCATCATTAAATTTTCGTATCGTATCATTACACTCCGCTCTTTATGTATTCAGTGTTTTTTGAGGTCATATATTATCTTCGCGAACGTTCGAATCAAATTACTGTACAAAACTTCCGCCTACTACTGAGATTAATTTTAACTTGGAGTTCACGCAAAACGTGCATAATTTTTGAAGGCAATGTTACAAATGGTATTAACATTATTATACACTGTGAGTATAAAACAAATTCTTGTAGTTGACTTTGAATAAGATCGAAGTAGTCAAAAGTCAATCAATCGAGAATTTAAGCTCACTGACTATTTGCTTAAGATAATTTTGCGCTATTAATAATAATAATAATAATAATATATGTAAAGAAAGTTTCATTATTTTAGGTTTTTCAACATTAAGTTTTAAGTTGTTACTCTTAAACCACTGATTCATAACTGAAATGTCATTTGCAGTCTTTACAGTCATCGTTATTCTCAGCTCTCACTATTAAGGATGTATCATCTGCGAACATTACGATTTGATCATTTAGAATATTAGGTAAGCCATTTGTGTAAATTAAAAATAGCAATGGGCCTAATACCCATCCTTGTGGCACGCCCTGATTTCTCGGTCTAAGATTAGATCTTATTTCGTATCCATTGGTGTTACTTTTTTGAATGCACTGTTTCCTATCCTTTAGATACGAGTTAATAAAGTTAGTCACAATGCCCCTGCAACGTAATTTGTGAAGTTTCTGCAGAAGTATACTATGATCTACACAGTCGAAGGCCTTAGCCAAATCCATGAATACCCCCACGACTTTTTCTTTATCCGATATTCCTTGTAAAATGTTACACATACTTATGTAGACAGCTCTTATAGTCGATCGTTCTTTAAGGTAGGCATTTTGAGCATTTGTGATCAAATTAAATTTTCGTAAGTAATCCATTACGCGATTTGTTAGAGTTTTTTCAAACACTTTAGGTATAACTGATATCAGAGCAATTGGCTTATAGTTTGATATATCATTTCTGTCGCCTTTTTTATATATGGGTTTTATTACTATTATTTTCAGCTGATCTGGAAAAATTCCCATTTCAAAGCATTGATTTATGAGATAGCACAATTGTATAGTCAGAATATCGACACATAATTAATAATAACTTTAATAACTTGGTAGGTATTTCATCGTAGCCGGCAGATGGTGTATCTTTTAAATTTACAATTGTATTGTAAATTTCTGTTACACTTGTAGGATATAGAAACATACTTTTATTATGATTTGGAATGTTATTACCGTCAAATACCTCTGTTTTATTGTTGCTAAATCCTGCATCAGCAAAAAAAATATTTATTTTTTCTAATGTTTGTACAGTACTTTCAGAATTGTTTTGTTTTACGTTCTCGATATCAAAATTACTAGTGGTATGTTTGCCAGTAATTTGTTTTACCAGCTTCCATGTAGCGTTTATCTTGTTTCTAGAATTCCCAACGACAATAATGTAAGTAAAGCTCTTTCTCTATCCTCCCTTCAACTTGTCCTTCGAATAATTGTCTTTTAATTCTGTTTTTCTCGTAAATCGTCAGTTATCCATAACGTATTTTGCTTATCTTTGATCAATATTCTCTTTTTTGGACACACTTCATTCAATATATATTGGAGTATGTTCAGAAATATATTAACATTTGTATTAGGGCAACTGCTGGTTAAAATCTCAAACCAATCTACATTCATAATAATATTTTTAATTTTATTTAATTTTGAAATTGTAATTTGACGCGTCAACAAAAATTTTTGTTTCATATTTATTAAATTAATATCAAAAGAAATCTCTGTCCGTAGTGATCTGATAAACCAGATTTATGTATCTTGGTGTCATAATTTTGAACAGTAGTAAAAATATTGTCGATTGTGTAGAACTTTCAGTATTGTTTTTAACAGGTCAAACGACTGAGTTATATCAATCAGTGATTTCACTCGCAGATCTTCCGTATTTTGGAAATTGACATTGAAATCTCCACACAGTAATAAATTATAATGTTTTAATTTATTGGACAATGATAATAAAATCTCTTCCAACGTCATTAAAAATTCTTCATAGTTTCCTAAAGGCGAGCGATATATATTTATTGTTATTAATTTTAGTGATATTATTTCTACAGCGGTAATTTCTATTATTAATTCTTTGCTTTTTTGTTTCAGGTCCTCCAGTTCCCGATACAGTAAATCTTCATGAACATATATGCATGCACCTCCATGAATCTGGACATTTCTAGTAAAGCAAGATGCCATTTTATATCGATTAAGGATCATCCAACGTTCTTCGTTAGGTTTAAACCAATGTTCCGAAAAGACAAATACATCGAATGTGTAATTTAATTCATTAATATAAATATATAGTTCGTCTTCTTTGTTATTATTTAGACATTGTATATTTTGATTTAACAATCTAAATATAGCTCTTGTTTCATTTCGCTTAGTTTTATTAGTGTTTTCATCAGAGATTATAAGTGATTGTTTATAAGTAAGATGTTCATTTGTATCTTTATTAAATGATTCTATACGTGTGTCTATTTTGCATTGGAAATTTTTTGAAGAGTCTGAAAAATTTCCTGATTATCTTGATTTTGTAGTTTTAAAGGAGAATCCGCAATGAATTTTGCTATTTCAGAACACACAGTTCTTTTAGCAAAATTTTTCAGGTGTAAACCTACGTTTGTATAATAAGAACGGAATATATGATTGTTTATACAAAACATTTCTATGTGACTGTACTCTTTGCCTAATTGGTATAATATTACTTGAGAAACTTGGTGAAAAATATGTACTAGATATAAACAAATAACCCTATTACTTATTAGTATTTATTTAAAAAGGTTGCGCATTCCAAAAATAAGGATAAAAATCTTACACGAATGTAGCCTTGTCTACTGTGCCATTCACGATAATCCAAATAATTGCTTATCGTCTACCCTTCTCCTAATGGAACAATCACGATTAACATGGAACGCCATATTTTCTTTCAAAACTAAAGAAAACTACCTGAATTTGGTTTTACCGCAGGAATAAAATGGATAAATTAATCAATTAATTCGACAGAAGGTATGTAGTGTACGCACCAGTATGGCGGAACGTAGGCCACTTTCTTTTACGTAATAGCATTTCCTAGATACCATCACACTGAATTACAGCATTTTACAATATACGGCAAAATGATCTCGCACATTTTGCATCGCTACTGTGCC
Source organism: Prosopocoilus inquinatus (assembly GCA_036172665.1). Lineage (NCBI taxonomy): Eukaryota > Metazoa > Arthropoda > Insecta > Coleoptera > Lucanidae > Prosopocoilus > Prosopocoilus inquinatus. Next base: position 55,000,884 of record CM069870.1, read on the forward strand.
CGAATCACTGAAAGGAGGTTAGGTTTAGTGTATTTATCCAGTAGCTCACACCTTGCCATTTCAGTTGTCGTCATGAAATTGACGGGCGACCATGTTCCAACGAAATTATTCAGAACGTTCTACAAAATGCAGTTTTAATAAAGAGTGACGAAGATCGTTTTTACTTATCTGACTATTTCAATAAACAAAATTTTCGCTATTGGGCATCAGAAAATTCACAGTAGCTCCATGAAAGATCACTTCACAGCCCACATGTTACGGTTTGGTGTGCTGTTGGATCGTTTGGCGTTTGGGGTCCCTATTTTTTTGAAGAGGGAAGCGTAACGGTTACCATAACTGCCGATCGATATATCGAAATGCTACACAATTTTTTGGAACCGAAAACTTAGAGAACTTGAATATCCTGATGTTTGGTTCCAACAAGATAGACTACGGTTCAAACGGCAAGAAGGTCAACGACATTTTACGTGAAATGTTTCCAGGACACTTAATCTCGTTACGTGGAGACATTGGGTGACCTGCGCGAAACCAGGCCACCTAGGTCTTTCAAAACTATCTCCAAACCATTAGCGAATTAAAAGCAGCGATACGCCAAGAAATTGCAGGAATATCACTTCAAATGACTGCTCGAGTAATGGAAACCTTCAAAATCAGCTTCGAATGTGTATCGCGAAAAATGTAGTCCCCATTTGGACTTTGGTAATTTTCAAAACTTAATGAAAGTAAACGGCACACTATACATTTTCATTTAATAAAGTAAGATTCTCAATACCATTTCCAATAGCGATTTTATTAAAAATTAAAATGTGGGAGATTATTTTGCCGGACCCTGTAGAAAGAGAATTCGAAAAAGAACTAGAATTAATTAAATAATAAGTCACACTAAACGTGATTAAACAGCGAAACTTATGGTACTATTACTTGACTTATGGTACTTATTATTAGAAGATAAGTTACACCACTTTACAATGGATATGAAGAAGATAAGCAAAACATTAGAAGTATGGAAAACTAAATTAAATTCAAATAAAAATACGAGAATACTTGAACAAATATATCCGACCTCCGTTGTTGCCTTTGATTAAATGATAAAACACACGAGGATACAGTAATAAATATAAAAGATAAATAAACATAATAATGAAAGAAAATGTGGATGAAAGAAAATATAACACCTAATGGAAATAAATATGACGCAGAAGTAATTAAAAAGAGCTGCAGAAACAACCCAGCGTAATAGTTTTAAACCTTTATTTGAAAGAACTCAAAATTAAATAAGTATACAAATGGTGAGAAAGTTTTTTAATCATTTCTCTACAGAGCTGTTAGAGGTTGTAGTACAGGGTGACTATGCGAGAATTCCTACACCCTTTAAATCTTTTATTTTTGATGTCAGGAAAAAATGTTTTGTATTAAGCATTTTTTTTCCTAAAATCAAAAATAAAAGAGTTAAAGGGGGGAAGGAATTATTGCGTAGTCACCTTGTACATTCCCAAATTGCATTTCTTTTTCTAAATTGTCTGTAATCACTATTTCTAAGAATGTTGGTAAGATTACTAGTTCTACAAAGCTCTGTTGGTTAGTCTTTTCACAAAACATGCACATTTTAGCTTAAATAATCAAATATAGCGACGGTTTCATTATTTTATTTACACACGCACGTTTTAAATTATAACTAAACAGACTCATTTGATTCACAAACATAAGCAAATACATATACCAAAAATTATAGTAGTTAATTTGTGTAAAAACAAAATTTCATATTTATTTTTATTGATTTCCGCCTTTTATTTATGTGCGCTTATTATTTATTTATGAGTGTTTTTGGATAGCATTATTTATATATTTAAATTTACAAATGGATTCGAGAAATTGAGAGCAAGTGTTGGTAAAATGTTAACTAAAAATAATAATTTAATTATGTCTAAACCACATGTACGCAACACTTACAATCAGGGCTTAAGTAAATGTGTGAAAATGAATTATAAAGTATTTTATGTACCTCATTATTCAAACTTCAGTTGGCAGATACATAAAAGCAAGGTTGGTTTTGATATAAGCATGTCATTAAATAATTAAAAATTTGATACATCATTAATAATCTCAATGCTAGAATCTCTGTACAAGAGTTTCGCTTAACAAAATTTTGAAGTACGGAAACATTATACAGAATCACCACTGCAAGCAGGTACACGAAGCACTTTAATAATATAATGGAGTTTCAGTGGAGCTTCTTTCTTGATTCTTTAAAAAAAGGCAGTTAAAGATTTTAAACATTTAATATATTTGCCTTCACAAAGTTTTTCTGAGAAACAATAGAAACGTATATGAAAATAAATAAAATTTTTCAGTTTCCTGAAGTATTAAAGTATTAGGTATAGAATTCTCAGAAATATTACTTAAATTTATCAATATTTGTTATTGGAATATCAAGAAAGTAGTAAAATACTAATTTTCCAATGTTTTGAAGAGATAGAAAGTGAAAATCATCGAAATTGCATGGAAAGAAAATATCAATGACATGAGAAGGATGGTTAAAAGCATAAAAAGCAGAAAACGACTTTCTTATAAATGTGTTTCTTATTAATTTATTTAGAACAAAACTTTATATACGAAAAATTGAGAAATAATTTGTAAGGCCTAGAACATACTTGGATACAAAGTCGCGCAACATTCTGGAAACATTTTTACGATATAAAATATCGAAACTGTTTCTATACATTATCGCATGTTCACACTAAGGCTGAGCGCACTTTGGATACATTTTCATACGAATTTTAATAGTCCGAATATGTACGAATACGCACAAAAATTCCGAATCCTCAAAGTAATATTGGAGCTCATAGACTGAATACGTTTTGCTCAAGCTTATACGTGCATTTAGTTACGACATCCGACACATTCCCATTTTGTTGGGATATTTGCGTATTCGTACGGACAAATGGATATCAAAAAATCTATTAAGTGAACAATCACAAATACTTGTTGGATCAAAGTGATTGTAATTATCACTTACGTGGCCATTAACGCAAATCATGGCGAGAAATCTGTGAAGAAATATTTAAGTCTGCCATAATATGATGGAATTCACCGAAATTCATCCCTTTTTAAATACATTCACCCACTCATTTCTTCGACGGCGAAGAACTACAAAAAGAAACTGATCGTGTTGGTGTGTTGGGCAAAAACGTAAACCAATATGCGCACTTAAAACGTACGACAAGAATCGTATTGTTACGTTTCTAGGGTTTAAATTTATTTATTTAAACGAATAAAACACTCGATAAAAACTTAACCGTAATTTAATAAAGCTTAAAAACTAATTTATTTGTAACAATTTATTTTCACACTAAAATCTAACTTCGACGATCGCTGTTCGAATTCGACTGACTCGTGAGTCAACTCCGGGCGATTTTATATCATTTGCTGCCGTCTGGAATTCTCTACGCTGGAAGATTCGAGTTTGTTCCATCGCCGGAAAAGTCTAGGCTGTTCGATATAGACCCCGGTGGCGTGGCAGCCAATGACGCATAACGAACCGACTTCTTGACGCCTTGAGCTAAGCCGGGTGGCGCGCCACACTGCCCCCTTCTTAAAAACGTTTCGTCTCGAAATGTTCCTGGTGATAGTCTTGAAGGAGGGTGTCGGAATCTACATGCTGGCCCATTCTTGCAACTTCCCGCCTGGAAGAAGTAGCAGTCTACGGTTTTGCTGTTGCTCACTGTTGCCTGTGGGTGGTGGCTGCAGACTAGGACTTCAATTCCCGTTCTGTGGAAGATGACTTCCAGCATGCTTCGAATTACTCTCCAGTCTAGTCCGTCCAATCCGCAGCCCAATTTGGGGATGGCTAACTTCATCTGATGGTTCTCTATTAGCTGTCTCCTCAGGCTATATAGGGCTCTCCACATACTTTGATAGTCAGGTTTACCGCTTGATGTCTTCTTAGTGACTAAATAATGCACGTGGCGCCTCCGATCTGCCGTCGAATCAATGATCTGCAAGCTCTTGCCTACCATGGGATGCTGTCTTCGTAGCTCCTCGATTTGGCCAAATTTTTTTCTAAACACCTGAGCGATTCCTTTGGACATTTTCAGGTCTTCTGCTACGCAGTGGGCCAGACTGTACTCCAGTGGCACTTTAAAGAGATCTTGTTGCTTCTCCGTGGTCACACCAAACCGTGCCTTGCTTCCTTCGGCGTGATGAGACATGAAGGTTTCGAAGTTCACTTCGGAAGCTTGCGCCCTTTGTACTGTCCCTTCATCTGCTTCTCCATGGTAAGGGGCTATCCGGTTGAAGTGGATTACTTTGGGTTTGCCATGGGGGACCTTCTTGATGCTGTAAACGACGTCGTTGATCCGTTTCATCACTTTGTAAGAGGTCTGCAATTTTGGGGAGAGGCCTCGACGTCTTTGGGGGTTATAAAGCCAGACCAGTGCTCCAGGTTGGTATCCCCCGTGTTGAGCGTTGATGTCATAGTGCTCCTTCATCCGATCGCTGGCCGTCTGTATATTGTGACGCACTTGGTTGTGGATATCATCCATTTTCCTGCGTAATTTGCTCACGTAATCTTCGTCGGCAGAGACTTCGCCAGGCTTCACACCAAACTTCAGGTCGCAGGGCAGTCTCGGCTCTCGCCCGAATACCACTTTCGCGGGAGTCTCCCCTGTTGTCTCATGAACGGATGCGCGGTATGCCATTAGAAACAGGGGGATGTACGTGTCCCAGTCCCTCTGATGATCGGAAACGACCTTGGACAAATGTCGGTTGATGGTTCTATTGAACCTTTCCACCATTCCGTCCGACTGTGGGTGGAGTGCAGTTGTTCTAGTTTTTCGTACGCCGAGCAGAGTACACACGTTCTTGAACAAGGCCGATTCAAAGTTCCTTCCTTGGTCTGAATGCAGTTCCATAGGTGCACCATACCGACTGATCCATTCCCTGACAAGGACTTCCGCAATAGTGACTGCCTCTTGGTTAGGTAGGGCGTAAGCTTCAACCCACTTGCTAAAATAGTCCATTACCACGACGATGTACTTGTTTCCACCATTCGTTTCTGGAAACGGGCCGGCTACATCGATGGCAACTCTCTCAAAAGGACTTCCAACGTTGTACTGTCTCATGGGGGCCTTACCCCGCCTGTGGGGACCGTTACTGGCTGCGCAGACTGCACACTTTCTGCACCAATCCTTCACGTCTTCCTTGCAGTTTACCCAGTAAAATCTTTCGCGCACCTTCTCCATAGTCTTCTTAACTCCCAGATGCCCTCCCGAAGTTCCATCGTGAAGTTCCCTCAGAACTTCTGGCACCCTATTCTTGGGGATTAGTAACTGTGTCTTCTGTTCCATGCCTTCCTGATTCTCTATGCTTCGTCTCAGAAGACCACGATCCAACACTATGGAGTCCCACTGCGCCCAGTATGATTTTACGGACGGTGCACATGGTGCTACCTCTTCCCAGGTAGGCCTCGCGTCCCTGCTTTTCCACTCTAGCACTAATTTCAAATCCGGGTCGTTCTTCTGGTCTCTTCGCAGTTCTTCGTCTTGCCATTTGTCGTCAACTATGGCTGTCCTCGCAGTCGTGGCTACTTTCTCGTCCAAACGACTACAGTGCTTACAGTCTTCGGCACAGGGTCTTCTCGACAAAGCATCGGCATTTCGATGGCTAGTTCCTGCCCGATGCTGAATTTCAAAATCGTACTCCTGAAGTCGTTCGATCCATCGTGCAACTTGCCCTTCTGGGTTCTTGAAACGGAGAAGCCATTTTAGAGCGGCGTGGTCGGTCCTCAGCAGGAAGCGTCTACCATACAAGTACTTGTAGAAGTGTTCTATCGTTTTTACGACGGCTAGCAATTCCCTTCTTGTGACGCAATAGTTTCGTTCCGGCTTTGATAGGACTTTACTGAAGTAGCCGATCACCTTCTCTTGCCCCTCTTGTATCTGGGAGAGTACGCCACCAATCCCAACGTTGCTAGCATCTGTGTCCACGACGAACTTGCCTTCCGGGAGAGGATAACTCAGAATAGGAGCACTAATCAAGTACTGCTTTAGTTGTTCAAAGCCAATTTGACACTGTTGGTCCCATTCAAATGGACGACCTTCTTCAGTGAGTTTTGTCAACGGCTTAGCAATGTCTGCAAATCCAGGAACGTAGCGCCGATAGTAAGTGCACAGGCCAAGGAAACTCCTTATTTGGTGTTTATTTCTGGGAGTTGGCCAGTCTTTCACCACCTGAATCTTCACAGGGTCCACGGCGATTCCATTTCCATTAACAATGTGCCCCAGGTAATTCACTTCCTTCTGGAACAGGTGACACTTCTTGAGGCTAAGCTTTAGTCCAGCTCCGCGAAGCCGCTGGAACACTCCTTCCAGGTTCCTTAGGTGGTCGTCGAACGTCTTTCCCACGACAATTATGTCGTCAAGGTACACCATGCACGTTGTCCAGGACAGACCTTTCAGAACCGTCTCCATTAACCTCTCGAATGTCGCTGGGGCATTACATAATCCGAATGGCATCACTGTGAACTGCCACAGACCCATACCAATGGAAAACGCCGTCTTTTCTCGATCTTCGGGCGCCAGCTCCACTTGCCAATATCCACTCTTTAAGTCCAAAGTTGAGAAGATCTTTGAGCCGGCCAGGGTGTCCAGGGTATCATCAATCCGTGGCAGGGGATAGCTGTCCTTCTTGGTGACATTATTGAGTAACCGGTAGTCTACACAGAACCTGGTGGACCCATCCTTCTTCTTCACAAGCACTACTGGTGACGCCCACGGGCTCCTTGATGGTTCTATTACATTATCCTTTTCCATCTCGCGAATAATGCGTTCCGCTTCCTCACGCTTCGCCAACGGTAATCGCCTTGGAGCTTGACGGATAGGTCTTTCTTCTCCAGTCTCTATTTTGTGTTTCACGACATCAGTTCTTCCCTTGGATCCATTTTCTACCTCAAATACATCTTGATAGCGGCCGATCAGATTCTTTGCTTTTGTCTTCTGGTCTGGAGTCAATTCCTGGGCTGTTGACATAACCATTTCCCATAATTTTTTTGGGACTTTCGCTTCTGGCACGTTTGTTTCAAGTTGCCGGGAGATGGAGGACACCATGGTGCAGCTTCCCAAGATTGTTCCTTTCTTGATATTGACAGAGAAACAATTCACGTTCATCAGGCGAACAGGTACTTCCTTCTTCGCCGTCAACAACATTTTCCCAACGAGGACTCCTCTTCCAATCCTTTGATCATCAGTATTAGGTTCAACCATAATGACTTGCCCATCTTGAAAAACACCGTCCAGTTTTGCGTCGACGATAACCTCAGTCCTGCTGGGTAATACAACGTCTTCAGCGAGGACTACTCGAGCGGCCACGTCCCCTCGTTGATGTAGAACCAACTCCTCATTATTGACCGCCATCACGCCACGCTTTAAGTCCAATTGGAACCCGTGGGCACACATGACGTCCATGCCCAAAATTGCCTCGTCCTCTATATTTGCCACCAGTGCACGGTGTTTTATTGGAGTTGAACCAATGGTGATGATAACCTCTACTTCACCGTGGACAGTTGCTGATGTTCCAGTTGCAGTTTTCAGTTTCCACTTGGTCGGCTCGGTGCGTCCAGATGACTTAACGACGACGGGTCTTAGGATGGTCTTCGTCGCACCCGTATCCAACAACATGGTGTGAGGAATGTCATCAATGGTGACATCCACGAAGACACTGCTGGTTAACTGCCGTAGGGATATTACTTGTTTGGCTTTCGTCTTTGGGGCCTTTGAATACGGGTCGACGTTTGCCCCTCTGCACCGGCCCGGCTTAGTTTAACTGTGGCTTCCTTGGATCCGGTCTGGGCTTTGGACATCGCCTGCGAACATGTCCTTCGTCCTGGCCTTTCCAGCGGCTTTTTCTTCTTGATGACCTGTTCCACAATGCGGCGAACATCCTCGGCGGTGGTATACTCTCTGGGTCGCTCCTTTATAGCAGATCCCACCTTGGCGTTAGCGGATTCTTCCTCTTCTTCCTCTTGGAAGTCCATAGCCGCTCGCACCTTGACATGCCCTCTTGAGACTCGTCTCGCCGCTTCAAATTCCAAGGCATAAGCCAATGCGTTCTTGGACGTCTTCGGATGGGTCATTCTCAATGCCTGCTGGTTGTCTGGGTCACGGATTCCATCTATGAAGGTCTGCACCGTCAAACATTTGAGGAATTCAACAGGAGCTGTGGGATATGCCAACTGGGCCAGACGCGCTACGTCTGCTTCGAATTCCTGAAGACTTTCTCCGGATTTCTGACAGCGATTCCTCAACTGCGCTTGGTATACCTCGGTCAGATGGGCCTGTCCGTAACGCATTTCCATCCTATTCACCAGCTTGTAGAAGTCTTCTTGTTCCTCTGGCGGCATCGTCTGTAGCACATCGATAGCGTCCCCTCTCAAGGCCACAATTAACGAAGTGGCTTTTTCGCTGGCCGTCCATCTGTTCGCCTTTGCTGCTGCTTCGAACTGTTTGAAGTAGTTGGGCCAAGAAGACTTTCCATCGAACGTTGGTGGTTTTATTTTCAATTTCGAATTTTCTGCTTGTCCTCCCACAATTCGGGTTTCATTATTTTCTAGTATTTCTACTGGTGGCTGATCCCCGAACACTCGCAACCCCGCCATGATTTGTTCCAGATTTTTGATTTTGTTATCCTGCTGGAATATTATTTCTTCCACATTTTCTTGCAGGTTTCTTGTTTCTTCCGATATTTTTACCACTAGTTTATCTCCGAGTCCTTTCGTCTGTTCTAGAAATTCACCCTTCAAATTTCCGGACTGTTCTAGAAGTTTCTCGTCGAAATTTCTGGATTGCTCTAGAAATTTCTCGTCTAAGTCTCTAGATTGTTCCAACAGTTTATTTTGTAATTTGTCGAAATTTCCAGATTGTTCTAGAAGCTTCTCCTCTAAATTTCTGGATTGTTCTCGAAGCTTCTGTAAATTTCCAGACTGTTCTTGAAACTTCTCGTCCAAATTTCTGGATTGTTCTCGAAATTCGTCCTTGAATTTTCCAGATTGTTCTAGAAACTTCTCGTCCAAATTTCTGGATTTTTCTCGAAGTTCGTCCTTGAAATTTCCAGATTGTTCTTGAAACTTCTCGTCCAAATTTCTGGATTGTTCGCGAAATTCATCCTTCAAGATTTTATTAAAATCGGCGGGACCACACGAAATTTCGAAAAGGAACGTCTCTGGATCTTCACCAGCTATCAACAAATCGCATCGGAGACGCTGTTGAAGTGCGCCTTTCAAACCACCGGTTTCTAACTCTCGTTCTTCCAATTCGGTTTTTAATTCGGCCACTTTTAAGTCTTTCAACAACACTTTTCTCGGAGCCATTGTTTTCTTCCGATACTGTACTTATTTAATAATCTGATTAAATTTAATTTACTTTAAATTGTTTATTTATTTGCACAAACCCGCACACCGACACCACTGTTACGTTTCTAGGGTTTAAATTTATTTATTTAAACGAATAAAACACTCGATAAAAACTTAACCGTAATTTAATAAAGCTTAAAAACTAATTTATTTGTAACAATTTATTTTCACACTAAAATCTAACTTCGACGATCGCTGTTCGAATTCGACTGACTCGTGAGTCAACTCCGGGCGATTTTATATCATTTGCTGCCGTCTGGAATTCTCTACGCTGGAAGATTCGAGTTTGTTCCATCATGTCTAGGCTGTTCAATATAGACCCCGGTGGCGTGGCAGCCAATGACGCATAACGAACCGACTTCTTGACGCCTTGAGCTAAGCCGGGTGGCGCGCCACAGTATAAATGCGTGCGCTATAAATTCGTATACAAAGTGCGCTCGGCCTTAAGCTTAGTTCTGGATACGCAAAATATTTCTTGCCAATTGTTTTTGATTGGTTGGTTTTCTTGAAAGAACCAATCAAAAATCGATCCACGATAAACATTTAGCGTACCTATCCGGATGTATCTCAAATATTTAAAATAGCATCTGACTCTTGTCCGATGAAAATTGTAAGTTTTTAATCTATAACCGGACAGAATATAAATGGGAAAGGACTCAACGTTTCACTATCATTAATAGCTTCGTCAAGAGAGAAAAAAGTAAATAAACAAGTTGTCAAGAGAAACAAATATTTAAGTTTTAAAGTTGTTTCTTTACTACTTAAGGTTGAAACAGATTTGACGCGATCTTTCACATTCCTTGTAATATCTACACTTTATGCAAACTACATCGATACGTTCAAGGCAAAACGACGTAAGCGACATTTTCTATCAAATTAAAAATTTACCATTACACGACAGCACTAAACACAATAATTAATATAAATTCTACCATTTGCGTGTTAAGTGAATAGTAATTTTGGGACTTCATCAGCAGAAGCGTAGCTCGAGAGTACCATAGCAAACCAAAACGACTTGTCCAAGCAAATGCGATGTAATAGTCATGAATAGCTTAAATAGCGACATCCTTCGATCGCTTTTTGACATGACATCGCATTTGCGACGTCCTAAAGGCTACAAGCAAGCTGTAGCACGGAAATCTTTAGTATTTTTTTGGGACCAAATAATAAAAAATAAAAAAAAACAGCAGAGCCGACAACATACGAAGGTGATTGACTGTGAGCGAGATTTATCTAATTTGTGATCTTCTTCTTCCTCCTACACGTCGGAATGTTGCGCAACACTGTTTCAAGTTTTCCATTTCAAATGGAAAACAAAAATTCTGCGATTTTTGTCCCAAACCTTCGAGGTACATCACATTTTGTTTAGCAACTGTTTCGAAGCAATCACGAAACTGAAACTGAAAAGTTTTGGATTTTGTATCCAACTATATATGAGGCCTTAGAAAGTATTACTTTCCATGCAATCTCTTTTTCTAGATCTACACAAATCTGAATGAAGTTTCTCCCCTGCTAGAAGTAATGCTACAATTCCTTTTAAGAGAGTTCTGCTTTTCTGGAATAAGTACAAGTCCCAATCGAAGTCGTTTTTGGTCAAAACTACTTTACTATCTGAGGTAATTGCTGCTTTCTCGGAAGAAAATCTTTCAACTACTATGTTCGATTAATTGTGTGAACTGGAACAAAATCATCACCTTAAATTTAACTTTGCTTTTCTAGACTTTTGTGCCACTCAAGTGAAACACTAACATTGCTGTAAGCTTTCTGAGCGGGGTTGGAAAGTTTAAAACAAAGTGTTTAAAACATAGTGTTTATAACACCCAATTAAAAACATACCGTCTGTTTTAAACAAAATGTTTTAAACATGTTTTTTTTTGCTAATGATTTAAATTCATTTTTTGTAGTTATAAGCTAAAAAAGAACACGTCTGATATAAGCGATTTATTTTTGCAAAATAATACTGAGCAACCACAAGCTAATTGTTTACTTAGGGCTGGTATTTCAGTCACGAATTAACTTTAGTTTATTCTCATATCAATTGTTTTAATAATTGTAGACCATGCGTGGCTGAGCTGATAACATGATGACCACTCTGATAGTTTCTTGATTTAATTTGAATTGCATTAGATTGATTAAAATCAGTCTAATAATTGTTATTGAAGACTAGAATAATATATTGTATAATTTTAAAATACATTTTCAATATTTAACCTTTTATTATTTCATTATGTTTCGAAACGCTTCCCTGCTCATTCTATAACGTTATCACCTCATTTGTATTCATTGAATCTCTACCGTGTGTCCCATATGATCGCTGTTCTAGAATTTTAATTTTTTTATAGATTTGCTTCAAATTTTGGAAACAATAAATTAAACAATATTTAATTTGAATTTTCCGACTGGACTTTCGGTTTCGCCGGAAGTGACATCAACTTGTTTTAAATGGAATACTCTATACATTTTTTCGTGGCTATTTGAAATGTTTGTGTTCCAGTCTTGAAAGCCACGAGTCGTGTATTTTCGTTCTCATGCGATCAAATAATCTGAAAAATTCACTTCTTTTGTCTAGTAGAGAATGATTTTCTCAGCACGCTGATACCAAATACTTTATACATTCTTTAAAATCATTTAAAACACCAGGAGCCTAGCTCCTAAGTAAAACATGCTCTGCCTTAAATGACTTAAATTATTATGAAAGTACATACATTATTTTAACAATCTTGCATACAAACTTTTCATCTTTTTTTTAATTAGAGATCGAATTTGAATAAATTATTCGTATTTTTTACACAAATATCAAGTAAGAATAATACTTTTTTATGTAAGTTGTAAGTTTTAATTTTAACCTTTAAAAGTCTTTTAAAATGCTGCTTTTAATCATTTAAAATATGATTTTCTTTAATTTTGGATCAATTTTAAACATGTTTTAAACGAAAAAATTAAAACAAGAAAAACAAAAGTTTTTTTTAATCAGTTTTTTTCCCACCGTTTCCAAGTAAGCTTTCATTCCCCATTTAGTTACTGAAGTTGATACAACAAAATATCCCTTTATACTTTTTAGAATATCCTTTTAATTTGCATTTTATTCTTCACAAGGAACGTAAAATGACATTTAAAAGTATATTGGGTCTCTCACTACCTGCGGAGGAGATTGGAAGGGCAGCTGTAGGAGATCAAAAAAAAAATTTTCTTAATTCGCTTTTGACCGAAACCCAATAATAAGAAATTTACAGCGGTTTAACTGACTTCATTTCTTCTTTAACCTATGACTTCTTAATTAATCAAAATTATTTCACAAACTGCAACTTTATTGTCAAATTAACTCTAAATTTATCGAAACCGCGATTCATAAAATGTCTCTATGTATCTATTTCCAAGTTTTGTTTTAATGAGTAGGCGGTGCACAGCAATACGAAAATCCGTTTTTGGGCATTAAAGGAAAAAATGAAATATACGCAACTTTTGTGTGACTACATCTTTTTAGATAGTTGTTTCATGTAAAGCAGTGTTCAATTAACTCATAAATACCCCAAGTTTTTTAAAACGTGCAATATTACTCCAGGTAGTAACTTTTGTTTCTTAAGATACTTCACTTTAATCTCTTGTAACTATTTAGTTATTGTTTTTTTACCAAAAGTTTATTAGAAAAAAAGCTTTAATTTGATCTCCCCTAGCTGCCTTTTCAATCTCCTCCGTCCGTTATGAGACACCCAGTATATACCTATATGCATACTTTTTTAAATGATTTGGCTTACAAATGTTAAATCTGATAAACTTCTACATATATATCAGATATGTTTACGTGCACAGTCACAATTAAAAATTAAATTACAGCCTAATCACCAACGAGCTGGAAATTTATATCTTCCTAGGTTATCGGTTAGCGAAATTTAAAATTAAATTTTTTAAAAATTTGTCATTACTATGCGAATAAAAAGCTTGAAGAACCGCATGTAGCAACTCACACCGCATGCAATTCCGTACGCCGCTGCCTGATAACCTTGGAAAATATAATTTTCCCGTCCACAGCTAATCACTTCTGATCACCATAACAAGTAAGCAACAAGACAAGAAGATAGACAAGTATCGAATTCTTGCCAACGTTTACTTTGTCGCCTGTTTGTTTGAATTACGTTTTATTGGGAAGACATTACTTTTAATTCTGACTGTACAGGGTAAATTGTACATATTGTACGTAATTAATTTCACTAAGTTACAATGCTATAAACTTAAGTATTTTTAGATTGTTAATCAGTATACACTAATTTTTGTTTTTTAACCGCTACTGGGCTTTGTATTAAATTAGGATAGTAATTTAAACGCAATATTCAAATAAGATAAATTAATTTAATTAAGTAAAGTTTAAAAGCTGATACGCTCAGGTTAGTTTGAACTTCGCCTTGTGTATATTTGGGTAGGTTTATTCTATAACAAAGCGTTATGTATTTAATTGTAACAATAAAGTCATTTATTATAATTTCGTTGATATCGAAGAAAAGAGAAGACAAAACAAATTCGTTACAAATACGATAAACACAGCATTATGCAATCAAGATTTAGATGAAAATTTATTAATATCGAAAAATCAAAATCAATCAATCAAATAAGGCTGCTACAATTTGCAGAGACTTTAAACACTAATTTGCGCACCGGTGGACGAGAAGAACAGGAAGTACAAGTGATGCAAAACGATATGAATATATTGAGCGAAGTTTCTTTAAATGAAGTGACAGAGGCAAGTTAAAGAATGAAAGCGGCCGGATGTAACAACATAAAAGCTGGGCTGATAAAATATGTAGGTGATAAAGCACTGCACTTACCACTTGTAATAATAAATAATACCTGAAAAACGAGACGCATCCTTGGGTACTGGGCTTTAATTATTATCTTATCTAAATGTAAAGGGGACGATTCGGAAAAATACAATAATAAGAGGATTCTCGTTACTAAATGTTGCTGTAAAAATCTATGAAACAATTTTGCAAAAGAAACTAAGATTAATTATAGAGCAAACGATGGATGGTAATCAGTGTGGTTTTAGACCGGGGAGAGGCACTACTGATTTAATCTTTTCGGCAAGGCATTTAATAGGAAAGTCGTTGCAATATAATATCAGTCTGTTTCTGTTTTGTTGATTTGGAAAAGGCCTTTGATACTGTCCCAAGAGACAAAATATGGGAGATACTAGAAAGAACACAAGTGGATTGTCGTGAAACTAAGAGTGTGTATGAGTGTACAGGAAGTAAAATCAGAACCTACAATGAACAATCCGGAGAATTCAGGATAAAATAGGGGTGAGACAAGGCAACACTCTGAGTCCCCATTTGTTTATAGTGCTAATGAATGAAATTGCGATAGAATGCCGTGCAAAATATAAAAAAAGTAAGAACTGGCGTGAGAAATTTCAACAGAGTTACGTGTAAGTGTCCGAACTGATCTACGCAGGGGACTTACCATCGCCTAACGAAAACTTACAAAATAATGTTAGTGAGTGGAACAAGAGCTCTAGAAAATTTAACATGAATATTAATGTGGATAGACAGAAGTTTTGGCGGCGAAAAGAAATGAGCAACAGAAACAAACTGCAAACTTGGGCTCTGTAATAAATTCGAAAGGGGACATGGATCCAGAAATAAGGTTTAGGATAACAAACGCCACTATGGTGTACCGGGTACTAACCAGAGCCTTTATCCGGCAGAAGGAAGTCAGCAGGAAGACAAAAATACATATTTTTAACAGTATGTACACTATACTAACTTAAGGTATGAAACATGGACCTTAAATGTTAATGCTACAGATCTGAAGGAAGATTATCCAAAAGCTCGATGTCATATTGCGGGATTTTTACGTGAATGATCTTTTGACTGGTGCACACACTGAACAAGAATTGCTAATGTTGAAAAGAGACATCACGAAGGTATTATTGCAATGGGCACAATCTGAATTAAGAAAATGGATTTCAATCAATTATTATTGGTCAAAGCACGAAGGTTTTAGGCGTAAGATGGAATCCAGAATAAGATATTTTGCATTTTAAAATAAATTTGTCAGATAGTCTTTTAAAGGCAACCAAAAGATCAATCCTACCACTTATTACTCAAATATTTGATCCCTTAGGACTGCTTGCACCGGTAGTAGTAACAGCTAATTGATTATCTAGCAATTGTGGCAAGCAAAGTCACATTGGGATCAACACCTGCCAAGAGAACTTCATGTAGAAAGAATGGAATGATATGATGAAATTCAAAAGAATTAATTATTTACAGATTTATCGCCTAGCAATTTGTGAAAAATGTTTATTTATAGAATTTCACGGATTCTATGATGAATCCGAAGCGGCATCCAGTGCATGTATTTATTTAAAAAGTAAATAGGTTTTAGCGCTCGTGAATATCACACAACATTATTGCGCAAAATTGCGAGTGGCACCATTCAAAAGAATGTTTTAGCAATGTTTGTGTACATTTATGGATAGATTCCAAAAATTGCATTGGCTTGAATGAAAAACAAACCAAATAAATAGGAGACTCTGTAACTAATAGAATAACAGAGATACAAAGGTTAACAAGTTTCATCCAATAGTATCATGTACCGTCTGAGTATAAATAATAATAATAAATTATCTAGAGCTTCAACTTCTTGTAATTTACAACAATGTTCAAATTGGCTAGCGGTAGAACGGTTCAAAGTTTCTGAAGGAAGAATTTTCGACAGATGTTAGCGATGAACAAAATCTTCCATTTGAAGATATGTCTGAAAGAAAAAAATCCAGTATTATGTTAACATCACCAACCACAACACTTTTCAATTTATTATCTAAGTTTTCCTTTTTGATTCCATTGAAACGCATTACAGCGTGGATATACAGATTCAAAACTAATACTTTACGACCAAAAGACAAAGTATCAGGATTTTTAATTCTGGAAGAAATGCATAGAAGTGCTTCTTAAAGTATCACAATTAGAAAAGTTTAATAAAGAAATTCTTTTCTTTTCTTTTCTTTTTGTTTCTGTAGGATTATTAAGAACAAATAGCAATAATTCGAGAAGCTTTGCTTGATTAGTCTCAAAGACGCCCTATAATAATTGGTAATAAATGTTTTCGGTAATAAATGTTTTCTTCCCACTTTACTCATTAAGGATGAATACTTAAAAGAACCTTCATGTAGGATCACTTCGCCACAGACACTGGGCTATATCATGTATCATATATACTGTACGAAAGAGTTCGGCCAACAACGGCTGATTTTTTTATGGATAATTTTCCTGTGGAACAGGTTTAATCGGCTCGTCCATTTAGTCATACCGGGGTAGACTATGCTCTGGACCTTTTTCAATTAAATTAGGTCGAAATAAAACTAGAAAGGCATATATGTGCGTTTTAATTTGTTTAGAAATTAGAGCGGTTCATCTTAACTTCGTTTCAGATTTAACCACTAACATTAAGATTTTCACCAAAAGTAATACATTATCTAACGCTTTGAAAAGCATAGCAAGATAAATTTAGTGTAAAAATTTGCAGCCTGGCATTCACGTTACAATTAATGTATAAAAAGCGTCATCGAAAATCTTAGCCAAACTATTTCTGCAGCTAAAAGGAAGAAAACGATACGGTGACTGATAGCTGTGGGATCGCCAGATGAAAATGCCAAATTGTGCACTTTTCGCAGTAAGGCATGTGTACGTGAATGTCTTTTTTTTCATTCAACAATTCTGCACTCGGTTTTGTTACGTTTTTTTTTTGATCCTGAAGGAGTGAGTTTCCAATCTTCGATGCGACTTCGTCCCGTTGACGTGAGATCGCATATGACGTTCCATTTTAAGGCAGGGTTGTGTCGTGCTGGTTGCATGTGGCGTTACTTGATTTTCGCACGTCGACTTGAGGTGATCTACGAATTTTGTTTGCTTAAACGTTTTTTTGTTTTGGGTTCTGAGTTTTCCCCGTTTTGCTTTTGGGGCCACTGTGATGGATCTGCCGACTAGAGTTTCCTTGAGGCTCATTGTATCTTCAAAGAAGTAAGTTACTTTTGGCTCTTCTCCGTCTACGTGTACGAGCGCCGTTTGCTAAAAACGTTTTTGTTTTGCATGTGGCGTTTTATTAATTTGATGTTGATGGTAATTCCCCTTTCTAAAGCAACTTGTATGGGGCCTATTTGCTACTCCACCTCC
Organism: Prosopocoilus inquinatus; assembly: GCA_036172665.1. Lineage (NCBI taxonomy): Eukaryota > Metazoa > Arthropoda > Insecta > Coleoptera > Lucanidae > Prosopocoilus > Prosopocoilus inquinatus. The sequence continues at coordinate 55,018,455 of CM069870.1, forward strand.
GATTGTGAGGAAGCCAATTGACATAAGCTGCTGATTCCAACGCCGTAGTTCAACCTCTTTGGTTCTCTTTTTTTGCTCCTGTGACGTCGACGCATCAAAAGCCCAAAAGAGGAAGACTCGATTACAGCCGACCTGGGAACATCGCAGGCGGGATACGCTTAGATCGAGTGAATTTCTTCCCCACCAAGTAAGCTTGTTCCAATTATTTCTTTCCTCTCACTGGCCAACTCCAGGTTTCGGCGTTGTATGAAACGTTGTGTTGCGGTGCGGCTTGTGAATTCTCGAAATTTTTGCGGCGGGAACCTTACTTTGTTTTAGCCCTTATCCTTAGTCCAGATTATTCTTTTTTGGAAAGTTTTCGTGTAATTTACTGTTTTTTGAAGTTTCTTTTACATTTGATTATTTATTTTGTCCTGTTATTTTTGTTTTAATTTGAGGCTCCTTCAGAGCAGAAGTTTATTAAGCGTTTCATTTTTGAACGTTTCTCGCGTTGTCGCGCTTAACGCATCACGCAATATTTTTGTTGTTATTAATTTGGCGCTTGTGCGAATTTTCTTAGCGTTTAATTTGCTTTCTGTTAAAACCCCTTGTTTGGGTTTGTAAATCGCATGTGACGATTGCTTGTTTGAATAAATTCTTTTTTTTTGCCGTAACGATCTTTGTTCGTTCTTTCCTCGTCTAGTCTTGGGGAGGGAGGTTCCTTCATCACCTTTTGGGGTACGCTGTCGAGGAAGCGGGTCCAAGGGGGTTGCTCTTGACGAAAACGTCTAAGAACACACCATCATTTCTGGATTTATCCTACGTCGTCTCCACTGAGTGGGTATCGTTACGCAACTCCAATTTTCCATCTCGTTTTCGGAAGGACGATCGACTTGACTTCTAGGTCGAGACAAGTTACGAATTGGTGCAAGCCCTCTCACTTCTCTACAGCGCGTCAAACGCGCCGAATTCTCGTTTCGGGTTGACGAACGCGAGAGAGATGACAGCCAAAATTAGTTGTCCATTGATTGATTTTAACATCTCCATAATGAGTACAATTTTGATGAGTCAGTGCATGTTTTGACGGTTTCAAACTGTGTAGTCAGAAAGCCCTGCACAAACAAGTCTTATAAGTTCAATTTAACAGCGTTTTTAATTTTTTAAAAAAGGAAACATTGAAATAATAGAAAAACTGAAAAATATATTGAAAGCATGTGTCACTCTACTATTGCAGGAAATCGCTGGACACACTGTTATAAACGTGAAACAACAACCTATGTACTTCCAATTAATATATCCCATTGGGAAATCGATAAAATAATTTTTTAATTCAACTTTGTAGAGAGGGTTGTAAAATTAAATTTTAATATGTTCAAACGGATTTAAAAATTGATGAAGTAGTAAAGTGATTTGTTAGTATGAAAAGAAATGTCTTTTTGATACACAAATAAATTAATTTGGTCGATACATGGTGGAAATCCATTTCAATGTGTGTGTAGAAAAACTTTTTGTTAAAGATATCCACTGTATTGTGTTTTTACAGGCTGTCCCACGTAAGGCGGATTCTTTAATACCTCTCTAGTTATTAATTTTACGAAAAGATGTTTCAAATGAAAGTTCGACTGCATCTATGGAGCATATTTTATTTTTTATTTAGTTACACCGTAAAGAGAAAATCCCAGCAATATAAGTTCTTACAAAAAATTAATAAACTTGAGAATATTCAAACCACGATATCTAATTTTTCTTGTTAGATTCGCTATTTAATTCTCTTTTCAATAATATAAGGTTGGCGATATCTGTCGTTAATAGTTTTTTCAGTATTTAGATCTTTCATTACGATTTTTAAAATACACGAAATATTGAAACATTTGTTAGTTGCGGTTACAGAGCAAACAAATTGTTTGTTTATCTTACCCTTAGATTATTAAGTATTATGCGATTTTACTTTTGCCGCGGATATCCTAGCTAATGAACCCTAAAAAATCTTCTATTATTGTGAGTAGATGCAGATTTTCATAAAATTAATAACCAGAGAGGTATGAAAGAATCCGCCTTAAATGGGACACCTGTACATATACAGTGGAAATTGTGAGTAAAAAAGTGGCGTTTCTTACTTCTGCGTACCTACACATTCAAATAAATTAAAAAATGAGAAAAAATCTTCTATAATAAAAGAACTAAATAAAACTCAGCAGACTGAAACCCATAGCTGTAGATAAACTAATACTATTTATAAATACTCACGCAAAGATTAGTATTATCAGGAAGTGCTTTTTTGTCTAGAATTGCTCGATTGAATTACAAATATGGTTTCCTAAGGCAAATACTCTTACACGATCGAACTTAGCTGTACGCAATAAATATCGATAATGGTCAAATAATAACTCTACCCGAGAAAAAGAACGCCTGGGTTAATTAAATTTAAATGCGTTTATGTTAGCCATAATGGAGAGCGAGCAGCACACTTAAGCATATGAAACTGGCAAGCAGGCAAGAGTCGATCTACCTTCATCACAATAATATAAATTAGCCGATCCTGATTATAAGTATCGGTCTGATATACGAACTCGACTAGTATATCTCTGCAGCTTTTAATGTGTCATGTACACTTACAATTTATTACAACCAATATTAACGACTCTGAAAAAAGCCCGACTGGTTGTACAATATAATTACGGAGATGGAGCCCATAATGAGGTTTTGCATGTGTATGTAATTACCTGCATAATATACATCATCCTTAATGTATGTATTACGAAAATTTAATTTTGCATTTACTTATTTAACCGGGAACGCTAATACATTTAGGTCATACCTTTAACTTTCACGCATTAATTATTCATTATAATTCCAAGTGAGAAATTTAAATATTTAATTAACAACGATCAATTCTCATATAAGGAAACAACCAAGAGATTCATTTTTTATCGATTACATATTATTTATCGAAAACAAAACAAAATGCAAGCAAACTTTAATTTATAAACATCTATACCTAGTTTCATTAAAAGTTGAAAATCTCCAGAGACTAAACAGTGTATTAAAAAATAAAAAATATAAAACAAAATATTTCGCTTAACCACTAATTGACATGCACTTATATTCTAGACACAAGGTTCATGTAAAAAATAAGGGATTTAAGACCAGAGCGAGCGAAATATACGCACACATTTTCATGCCTAAATGAAACATACGGTATGTAATCTAATCAATGTTTTAGAAATCTACAAAATTAGCCTGCTCGAAATTGTTTTTAAAAAATCAATTTCTGAGAAACAATAAAACGCTTAATCATTAAAATTAAATTGGCTTGACCTCATTTAAATATGCAAATTGCTGAACATGTGAAAATTTACAAAAGACGAGCGCATAAACATAAAACCTGTATCGACCAGCGATTAAATATTCCGTGTTGAATTAATTATGATCAAAAAGACAACAATTGTCGTTCGCTCAAATATCACCGTTGTCGTCAATGAGCTTTAGCAGCTGGTAAACTATTCGCGTGAATTAAATAATTATTTAATTTTCGCCCGTGTATGGCCGTTCCCTTGAGTTTCGGTATGTTTTATGCATAACGCTCTGAACCTAGATTAGAAAGTTATTCCTCAATTACATACAACTGTACACGTTTAAACGTTTCGAATTATACACTACCGTCGAAAAGCTTAATTGCAGCTATTAAATTCATGAAAAAAAAACGAATTAAAAATATAAAAGGAATTCAATTATAGACCGAAATATTAAATACGAACTTTATTCACTACGCACAAATGTCTTCTATTCAAGTAAATATTTAAGCAATTACATTATAGTATCATATCTAAGAAACAACTGTATAGATCATCTGAGGAAATTGAGAAAACTTAAAATTTTTAAAAGAAAAGAAACCCACATCCGTAATATCGACCAGTTGGTTTCCAAACAACTACCCAATCGTCATCACAAACCGTCTCCCTTAACACATACAGTGACAAAGAAATCCCATTATCCCTTAACCGAAAACGAAATTTTCAAACACCCCAAAGACAACTCCCATTGATTGACATTCTAACCAGTGTTGAATCCGCGCTTGTCAAACTTCCTTTCCACATTGCAGAACTTATTCGCCATGAAACCTCCAAAATTCTAAAAACAAACCAAACCTCCTAAACTTTGCACACAAACTGAATTTCAAGCCCTCAAAACCCCTGAAAACTAACCCAGACATAGTCATATTCCCTGCAGACAAAGGGAACGCCACTGTAGGTTTAGACCACGACCAGAAAATCAATACCCTATTAGACGACCCAGCCTACCCATATTCACGACGCAATTCTACTTCCCGTATAGAATGCACCATAACGGCCCTAACTAAATCATCCTTTATCCCTTCAGATACACAAAAACACTGATCCCTCGTGACTCTAGAATTCTAAGACTTTACGGACTCCCTAAAATCCACAAACCCGATACACCCTTACGTCCCACAGTCAGCGCAATCAACTCACCAACCTACAAAGTTTCCAAATAACTAGGACACACTCTCAAGCCATTTGCAGGCAAAATTCCCAGCATTTCGTCCAAAAAATTCAGGATTTGTCCTTAGACCCGCAGGACATTCTGGTCAGCTTCAATGTAGAATCCTAATTCACCAAAGTTCGAATCCCCGACACAATTTCAACCATCCAGCAACTCTTCAGAGCCTATAACCTACCCGAGGACTTAATTCCCTTAGCAGAATGGTGTTTAACCTCAACTTATTTCATGTTTCGTGATCAATATTATGAACAAGTGACAGGCACAGCCGTGGGTTCCCCTCTTTCGCCAATAGTAACAAACATCTTTATGGAGACATTCGAACAAGAAGTCCTTACTTCTTTCCCCTTTAAACCCAAGTGTTGATTTAGGTATGTAGATGATATTTTCGCAATTTGGCCATATAGTAAGGAGTCCCTGGAAAACTTTAAATACCTTAATTCTCAACATCCTGATATCCGTTTCACTTTGAAATACGAAAGTGAAGGTCACTTATCTTTCCTTGATATCCTAATAAGTCGTCTTTCGAACGGTACATTAGGACACTCTGTGTACTGCAAACCGGCTCACAGTGACCGCTATCTGAAAGCATAGGCCCACCGTCATCCTTCGCAAAAGCAATCGGTCATTAACTCACTAGTTACTCGTGCCTTCGCCCTATCAGAACCATCGTCACTTCAGACTGAAGTAAACCACATAACAGTAGTCTTACTCAACAACAATTATAACAAACACACCATAACGGACCAGTTAGGAAAAATCCTCAAATGGCAAAACATCAAATCCATTTACTTCCCTGTGACCACACTTTCGAACTACCTACCCACCTCAAGAAACGTGACTGCTGTGAATTTGAATCAAGCACAAAAAAATGTGAAAGAAACTGTAAGCTGGATGCACAGAGATGAATAAACATTGAGATTTTTTAAGCAAAAGGTACCTACAGAGTAAAGTACTAGATCTGATTAAAAAGAGACCAGTGAACTGCGAAATAAAGTAGATATCAATTAAGAGAACTGGTCACAGTCTTCTTCTCCTTTCATTTTCACGTACATTTACACAATTTAGGGAGAACTCTGTGCTCTGTAATTGGACCAACTTTTTTATATTTAAATTTAAATATATTTTTCAGGGCGTGCATGATTATTCCGATTTTCATTTTTTTTATCCTAGGATCTCCTCGTTTCCTCTTTACTCTTACATCAATTACTTCCTTCGTTTCTGTTCACTTACATCCACAGAAAGACTAGCACTGGAAGTTCTAAGAAGAAGGAAGGCGAAGTAATCAAAGACCTAGAAATGATAAAATATTAGGTAGCGAAAAATAAAGCTAAAGAATGGATTTCAACAGAAAGAAAAGAAAATTCACATCATATGGTAGTCGTTCTAAGAAGATATAGAACAGAAAGGTCAAGTAACTAAAGACCTAGGAAGCATCATAAAAACAATATCAGGTGGAGAAAAGTAAATATAAAGAAAAAACTTCAACAGAAAGAAAAACAAGTTCACGGTAAGTTATTAAAGAGTTTATTGAAATGAAATGATCCGCGATTGCAATAAAATGTTAAATCGCTGATATATTCCGCCTTTATTGCGGGATACTCGTACTACAAACCACACTCAAGAAATATGATGGAGGTTGAATATTTTGAATATTTAAGAAACACTCTGAGTCCTGTCGTAGACTGCGAATCGATTTGGAGAAAGTTATAGAATAGGAAAATAAGAATTCTTAAGGAATACGCAGGTAATAAATGTAGGTACGAAGGCAAAAGACATGGTCATTATATAACAATCATCAGGATTTGGTGAAAATAAAATTATTAATTATTTTAGAATTGGACAAATTGATAAATTGAAAAAATATGTCCCTTTAAGAGGTATCATCGTTTTTTTTTTTCTCGAAGACACCACTTTATATACCTCTCAGCCAAATTAAATAAAATATTATTCTGGAGAAGCTCCATTTTATACATTGTATCCACCGATTGGTTCACAATAGGAAAAACTCTGTTCTAATTTTGAAATTTCGCGAAAAAGTTTTCTTATTCTTTATACAGCTTTTCCTAAAGCCTCCAGAGGTTTTTCTTAGTAAAATAATGTCAGACGGTATCTCCTCGTCGTCACAATATCAAAAATGCTAACATTTATATTAAAGAAATTCTGTCCTTATAAATAATTTAGAATAAATATTTAAACTTCACTGTAGAGTTATACAGCTTTTCCTAAAGCCTCCAGAAGTTTTTCTTAGTAAAATAATGTCAGACGGTATCGCCTCGTCGTCACAATATCAAAAATGCTAACATTTATATTAAAGAAATTCTGTCCTTATAAATAGTTTAGAATAAATATTTAAACTTCACTGTAGAGTTAAGTGAAGTGCTATGGAAGCCATTAGCAAAATAGTAGTAACATGAATCTCAATATAAACTTTCATTCTCTTTTAACATGAGTCTCATTTGATCCAATTTTTGGATCAATTTTTTTCAGTTACGATTTTTATAAAACATCTTAGATAGGACTTTTTAGCAAACAATACGAAATTCCATAATATTCAATTAAGTATATAAAATCGAGAATAAACATTCTTACTTGAATATCTTTTTCATGTAAATTAGTAACAGACATATATATATATTTTTTGAAAGCCGAATTGGATTTATCGTTTCCTGTAACATTTTCAGAACTTTGAGAACAAGCTAAAACTTTTATAATGACTTTTTTTCGAAAATCCAAAAATAAAAAAGGTCTTTCTATTATGAACCCAATCCACGGACAATCCAATTATTAATATAGAAAAGAAGGCACAAAAAGATAAGAGAAATTTTTAACAAAAGTTATAGTCGATGTTTCTTGGATTTAGAGAAATTATTGAACCCAACTTAATCGACAAGAGAAACATTTCATTTAAGATGACCAACTCGTCGGACTTTCATATTTATATTTATTAAAAAAAATTTAGCGTAATCAATACCCGAAAATTATTTTACCGGTTTTTGAGCAATTCGGACGAGATTGGGCTAGATAGTGCTAAATATGTAATTATAGTAAAACTAAACAAACCGATCTCCGTATGACACTCACTAACAGCTTCCACATCTTCCTTAAAACTGATAGTATAAAAACGGATTAGAAATAAATATTGAAGAACATAAAATATATGACAGAGATATAGGCGATAAAATAATTGGTTCTTAGTGGTCCGAAAGCGAAGCAAGGAATAAATTTGGCCGAAAATCGACAAAACCGCTTTCGCCCGAATTGTATTCATCGGAAAACGGTGAACGATCTTATATCATTGGAAGCAGTGGCATTTTCGATCGTTTTCTGACGAACATAATTTGAGGAAAGACGCATCCATTTGACGACAACGCTAAATATCCTTTCAATCCTTTCGATTTATTGAATTTACACGTTATTGTTTTATCATGTATGCCGCAAACTATGAGCATCTCTTTAGTGCCCTGGAACGGAGCTATGTATATAGGACACTTGGATAATGTGGGATAAATACCAAATTTTTTTTTAATTTAGCAGGTACGTCTAATCAAGTACATGAACACTGTGTTTCGGCTGCTAGAACGTGGATTCAAGTCTTACTGAATTAAATTAAATATAGAAAGTGTGGTATTTTTCCCATGCTGCCCAGTTCGATGGTACTAACGGAGCTTGACATTGACTTTCCCACCACATTCTTTAAACTATTTTTTCAATGACCAACCAGAAAGTAATACGAGGAGTGTTCAAATATGAGTGAGAGTGACTTAAAAACGTCTTTATTATCAATGAACTAAAAACGTATTACTGTTTTTCTCGTTTTCAATATGCCTGGGCCAACGTTCTGGAAACTTACGTATACCATTTTCGAAGATGGTTTTTAGTTGCATGCGTATCCAATTTTGCACAGCTGTAATGAGTTCATCATTATCCCTAAATTTCTGACCACTTAAAAAGTCTTTCAGTGGTGAAAACAAATGAAAATCCCATGGAAACAAATCGGAGCTGTATGCAGAATGAGACAGAATGGGGACAGAATCTTTCACTTGAATTTTCTCAGTGCTGCCAATGTTAATGCGGCTGAATGGGGGCTTAGGGTTGTTCTGAAGAAAACAAGCAGAATCACGACACTCTCCTTGCTTATGCCAATTTCTTCTGACAATTATCTCATGGTTGACCGACGATCAACCCAAATAAGCTGATCAATCGTTCCAAAATTGTCTGGAGTTAAGGATATTTTCGGTCGTCTCATAGGGGGTATCTTTTATACGCGCTTTGGACCTTCTCAAAACTTGTTTTTTATGCCCAAGGCAACTAGATTCTCACTTATATTTGAACCCTCCTCGTACAATTTACGTCGAGTTTGACGTGTTCAACTGAGCTGTTCAGTTTCCGCGAATGAGCCCAAATGAACTTCTTTGTGTACCTACGTATACTTTTGTTTAGAAAGGCTATCGTTTTAATAGGAGAAACACTTCCAAACTTTAGAAATTGAAAGACTTACTACGACAACTCCGGAATTTATTGTACGTCGTGTTGTTACAACCTCATTGTTAATAAAGTCAGAAAGGAATCAAACCGTTAAATGCCCATACATATCTGCGGCTTCCTGAATCGTTGGAGATTGCGCTCGGAGACGATAAAGAACTGAAACTGAACGCTCAAATCCAAGCCCATTCCGTACCTCCCATGATGGTTCAAGTAATTGACATTCTTAATATCATAATCGCTCTTATTTTGAAATGGTTAATTTATGAGTCAAATATAATAGGCGTAAAACTTTTTTTTTATTTTTCAATGGGTACCCTGACTGAAAATATTTTGGAGAGGTGATTAAATTTTCAACAGTAGTGTATGTGGTGCAGATATTTATTGAAATGCAAAGTATTTTATGTAGTTTAGGATGCACAATTTTAATAATTCTAATTTTAATAAACATCTGCTTTCTAAGGCGCTCGATTTACATCGACTATTACACAAAATAATAATACGTTAATTTCAAACAACTAATCTTATGTCATGTCACATCCGCAATTGCTTTTATTCTCACATTAATTAGGTTTTTCTCTTGATTGAAATCAAATAAGAGCATTTAAATTGTAGGGGGCCTGAGGCATTCCAGTTTAATGCGAAGGCATTCAAAATTAGCATTTAGAGAGAGTTTTCTAATAATTATCATTATTTACTTGATAGCACGTTAATATTAAAATTTGCTTGAGGACATCGCGTATGCAGAATGAGATTGATATTAATTATCGGGCAATAAATTCCGGCGTAAGAGCGAAACAGCGCGCTGCTGCTTAATTATAGCGCCGATAATTAAAATCGTACGTAACGCTTATTAATACGGAAAGAACTACAAAAATTATACCTACTCTTTGACTCGCGGCCAATTACCTCGTAATTAGGTGAACAAAATTGTGATTAATTACATAATTCCAGTTTCTTTTTATTAAACTTTACAGTTTTGTTTTAAATATAACAAAACAAATTAGTCCTGTTTTTTTAATGTAACTTTAATTACATAGAAATTTCAACAGTTATTATTTACGACTTATTAAAAAAACTGGTCCGCTTAAAAATTTAATGTTAACACATTCATTTGTAAATTTTCTCTGAACTGCATTTGACTTTGTTTTTATGAACCCACTAATTATTTTATTAAGTTCTACTAGCTCTTGCATCTGAAACTAAATAGAATACTTGAGGTTATTAAATGGTACCAAAAATTACAATAAAATGATCGAGTCGTATAAAAACTACTTTTTTAGGAATTGAATGAATTGAATTGCAATGGTGGATAATTCAAAAAAAAGCTCTTTAACTAAAGCAATACTTCATAGTCAGTTAGCTAAATCGAATAGAAAAATTAAAGTAAAAAGTTAATAAATTCTGACAATGTAAATCTGTCTTTTTCGATTTATGAAGTTTAATTTTTGAAATGGTTATTTAAAGTCCCGTTTGCAACAAAATTGAAACTGACACGAACTAATTAGCCTCATTTACACCACTCTAGATTAACTTTAACCGGCGTTTATTTCGCATCGAAGCATTTATTGTAACATTTCTATGGAGTTAATTGAAGCTTCACTTTTAACTGAAAGAGGTGCAGATAGCCCTTAATTAGAGAAAATCAATTGAAGTCGATTTTTTAAGTAACTGTTCTATGTCGATAGGTATTTTCAAAGCTACTATTCTGATCAATAAAATCATGAGTCCTGAAGAAGTTTGTCAGTAATAACTGCGAAACGTCGCGTCGACAGAAAAACATCACAACTTCGTAATATCTCCGAAAAAATAAAATTGATTTTCCTATGTTTCTTTCTTTTCGTGTCTCAATTTAAGAGATTTACATAGCTTATTTCCTCATTAATTTCGCTGAAAAATCGTCGATTTCTGGGAAAACTCAACTTTACTCTGAGAAAAAAATTCTCCGTGTTCGAATTCAATTGAAAACGAGTAGATTTTTCTTCGAAATTCGGTTTACTCAAGCTTTATAACCATGTAACGTTTCGTTCCTATGATGCACAAGGAATGTCTATGAATTCGAATGCTTCAATGTTCAATTTCTTGACCAATTACAAAATTACAGTTATGGCGACGAACCCCCTCAGAATTCAATTAGATGTCAAATTTCTGACTTATTATGCCAGTGTTCAGAATTTTTTATAATTTATCGGTAAAGGTTGACTAAACATATTTGGCAAATCGATCTCGTAACAAAAAATTTCATAGGAGTTACCAGAAATGTGTAACCTTTAAAAATATGTACACCGAAGCTCAACTTAAATGATACTCCAACTTATAAAACCACACCCTTAAGAACATTTACCGTAAGGGCTACGAGACTGTCAAATGGTATCATTTAAGTTGAGCATTGAAGTACATTCCTATGAATTAATGAATTCAACAAATCCAGAAACTCTTTTCATAAACTAATCTTTTGTCGACGCTACGGAACTAAGATCGCTATCGAAGCGAAAGCAAGCTATTTGTAACTAAGCCAGTTGATTATGTCTCAACCACAATTTGACTAATATTTTCATTTCTATACCTAAATATTTTTATAGTGATTAGTGATTATAGTGAGAAAATATTATGTATTTTATTACATGTAATAATACATGTTACCTTATGAAAATATACAAATAATAATTGTCAAATGGTATGCTTTGATACTAAAACTTATCGATGTTAGTCATTTTGCGTTTCTTCAGATTTTTTAAACAATCTTATATAGGTACACTTGCGACGACTTTTATACTCCACAAGTTTTCATTGACTATAAATCCGCAGACAGAAATGAAATTTAAAACAATAGCATAATTTTTATGAAAAACAACAATGAAAGCCTTAGTTAATAACAAATAAACTTTCTAAAAAATAACAAAACAAAGTATCTACCGTTTTTAGTTAAAAAAGTAACATTACCCAATTAAAATATATGTTTCAAAAACGTTAACTGACTTTGGGAATAATACATATCTCTGTACGCACCCTGCAGAAGTTTCTTCATTTCACTCCAAATCTTATCAAAGTGATACCATAGGATTTGTTCAATTATAATGCTTCAAGTAAACCATTGATAACATCGATAGTATTACTAATAAATAATGAAATAATCATGATTTTGTATGGTGGGGATTTGAAGTCACTTTTGCTTATTATTTTATTGTTAAAAATATGACAACAGAGGCTTTTAGGAGTTTTGACACGACATAACGTCGATAGAACTTCACTATTTTGATGGATGCCCACATGGATGTCGGCCAATAATAATCGTGTTAAATTTGAATGTATATGTACATAATTCTAAATCCAGGATTTTGAACGCGAAAGGGACAATATAAGACAAGATTTTGTATATTTTTAACAAATTATTTTGGTTATACTAAAAAACCTCGGTCTTGCATTCTATTTGGTTATTTTTGGAACAGTAAAAAGACTCCCTCCAAATCAATTTCACCCCATTTGACGGTATATCTTAATTATGGTGTAACATAACTTTAAATAAATATTATGGATCATCGTTGTTTTTAGACTTAGAAAACAGTCCAAGAGTACTGTTTCAAAAATAAAGTAGAATGCAAGACCGAGGTTTTTTAGTATAACCAAAAAAATAATATTAAAAAGATATCAGTTAATAAAGGAAAGAATCCTACAAAATTTAAATAAAATTTTAAATTTATCTTATATTGTCCCTTTGTCGCTCAAAACATATAAGCTATGCTGTAAGTTTTCTCCAAGTCATCAGAAAAGAACGCGACTGGTCATACAATTTATATAATCCATTCGTTATTTATATACACATGAGTATTTCGTAAATGCCTCTGTTACACATAATAAGTGCGTTCTTTTTGCCACAAATCTCACCTCAGCTCAGATAAACGTCATCTCCATTCGCACAAACACTTAAGTTAGAATATATATTTCAACCTAGCGACTAAAGGGAGTACTCGAGAGACAAGATCGGAGATCGAAATCGCAGTTCCAACTTACTTGTTCGTGCCAATGACGTTTATCTGATGAGCTGAGGTGATATTTGTGGCAAAAAGAACGCACTTATTGTGTATAAACAAATAATTACTTTCACATAATCTTAAGTCAGTAATGTCACTTACCTTCTACCGTACCAACCAGTTAAATAGAACCTGCACTAGAAAATGACATAAACATTTTTATTTTCGCACTGTTGGGAAAACAGAATACTTCACAGTGTCTTACATTTACAGTTTAATACCGTATAATACATTAGTTTATGTACAATTCTATTGCCAAGTATATATGTAGTCGCGATCATCCTAATCGAGACCGCTGCAAGCTAACCGCGCTCTTATTAACACTGACAATAAGTAATGAACAGATAAAATAGCAACATCTTACGATCGCTTTTTGACCTGACATTGCTGAAGAAGCCCCAAGCAGGGCTGAAACAGCTGTACAGAGGCTGCTCGAGGTTTTCACTGCAATCAAAAACGATTTGCACAAAATTTTTCTAAAAACTGGCAATAAGGGTTACAAAACTGTCAATCGGTCTCGATTCGTTTGATCGCGACTATACGTATTATACATTTTATACATACCTACATGTTATACATGTAACGTATAAAATCCAACTGTCACGTATTATATCAGTCGTGATAATAACGATAACACATAAATAAAGAATGCCTTTTACGTAATATTGTATTACGCGATAATGTCTCTCTAATACAACTTGCCATCTAAAAGGTAAACAAACGCGTGCTGAAGTTTATTTTGTGTCTTTTAACCTACTTGCTCATGTCTGTATATCTGTTATTCTGGTCAGTCAGAATGCTTTAGGCCGCAATTTAACATTTGTAGGGGAGACATTATTGTAAACTTGACTGACGCAGGAAGTATTAATTTTTTATTTGTGAAATGTTGTACAATATACAAAGCAAATATAACAAAACATTATTTTAATCTAAAAAGATAACTTCTGTTTTTCTCTTTCGTTTACCAGCGTTGTTACTCGTTTCAGGTTTTGACGATGAAGTCGAAGGACATTCAGTTTCAATAAATTCCTTCTAAAGAAAATACATTCATTGTCAAAAAAAAACAAATTGAAATTTAGAAAGATTCCTCACCAAAGATGAATTTCGACGACATAACAGCTTCACATCGTCTATATTTATGGTGGAACGTTTTGCATGCCTGAAAATATTTAAAATAATTCTTTTTTAATCGTTAGTCGTATTTTTACCACGTACTTTTGAAATGCTTCTAAATCACTTCCGTAGAGCAGCAGCTTCTTCCAAGTTAATTCTCCTATTAAATCTAAGGCATCTCGATCATATTCAAAGTTCAATCGTATACCAACTTCTTTGCATATATTTTTGACGTCTGCGTAAATTGCAGACCTTAATTTCTGGAAAATATTGGAAAAGAAACATACAAAATTTAAAGGTCGAAAATCAATTTTAATTTTACCTTTTCTGTTGCCATAATGGAAATATAAAATTTACATGACGTTACGTTGACGTTTCTGTATATCTTAGCAGGTAATAAAAAATGACCCTTCTGAAATAAAAAAAACACAAAAAAAGAAGTAAATGTATTACGCCATAAAGTAAAAGACGAGAAGTTAAAAAAATCTTAGTGTTAAATTAAAAATAAGTACTTTATCTTAACAGAAAATAAGTCTAAAAATATTGTTTTCTCGTTAAATACTCAACATAATAATTGCTAAAGCCCGCAATAGACGATCATAAATTGTATAAAATTTACATGTACTTTATGGCAAAACCTATTTTTCACCGTGTATAGCGAGCAAAATGAATTACACGAATTTATACACGTAAAATTGAAAACAAAGAGCAAGTTCTATTTCTCAAGGTTTTTGACGTGAAATTTTAGTAAATTCTAGTGACTTTGATTGTTGCTGTTGGCTGTTGGCTGTTGGCTCAGATGAATGAAGAACGACTTCAGCTAGTTTATGCGGGTATATGTTTATAAATAATTTTAGCTTCAAGACAGTTTAATCAGTGATGACCACGTGCTCTCCGTTTGGATGACACCCTTGATAACATAATCTGACAGAATCCAATATTCCCAGCTGCTCGAAGAAAATAACTTGAAGTTAGAAACATTAATGAGTTACCATCTTCACCAACATTAACATTCTAAATTACTATTTAGCAGAACATCTTTTTATTAATATAATTGAAACGTGTATTGCAAATTACAATTCATGGATTTATACAGCATGTTTACATGAATTTTTACGTCAAATTATTGGAACATGTATTGCCGGCTTAAGAGACAAAAATATAATAAAAACAGAAATCTTACGCTATAACATTAAAAAAGAAATTCGAAAAAAATAACTCTTGAGAAAGTGATTCAAGAGCTCTACCAAGAGAGTTGTTAATTGATAAAAATTAAAAAATAATAATAATTTGTCAATGTAATTTTAAAGTCACCGAGATATATTCTTTACGAAGTTATTAAACCTATTTGCTACGTAAACCCACCAGTAATTTCATCAGGAATTGCTAACAACTGTAAATAAATCATAAATAATTTTTGAGCATATCTGATGAAAGTAAACCAGATTAGAAATTAGCTCAATAAAGTTAAGTTAAAAATTACAAGAAAAAAACTTTATATACAGTCGCAAGCATTAAATTTAGGTTGTCACTCTCAGTCAAACCGACAGTCTTAATTCTAAAAATAAAAAATTAAGAAATATTCTGTGTTTTACCAAGAGTGTCGAAAATAAGTTCAATAGGTATTAAAAAAAACAGGGCCGAATAAAGGGGCGGGCGAGATAGACGTTTGCCCGGGGCGCCAATTTTGAGGAGCGCCGAACGTCCCGAACGTCGAAAAAAAAGTACGAACGAAATAGTAATAAGCTAGAATACGGGAACGATAAACGAAACAAGATCAAAGATTCTACAAAAAAAAAAACAATAATAATAACAACACTAACGAAAAGCAAAGAAAACTTGCAGGAAGAACAAATAAATGAAAGATATTACGACGAGAAGATGAACGAAAATTTAAAAACAAAAATTACGGTTACGTGGGGCGCTCTTTAAAAGTTATAAAAAATTGACAGAAAAACAAACAAGAAATTAAATTGCACATAACGTTAAATGTTAAAAAAGAATAAAAAACTAACGAAAAATTAAGAATGAATGCAAGAAAACAAATACAGTAAAACAAAAATACAACGGCGTACGAAAGATGATGCTTGAAAATTATTTTTAAAAATATCAATAAAGAAACTAAAACCAAAAATAACGTCAATAGAATAACGTGTTTTCTTGTTTCTGTTTGTCGAAATATTGTTTTGTAACGTGTTTTTTTTTTTTTTTAATTTGACGTCTGTATATTTCAGATTTATTCGTGTCGGTCGTAGCCTTCTGAACGTCAAATTAAAAAAAGATACGTTATAAAACAATATTTCGAGAAAAAGAAACAAAAGAGACCAAGGAGACCAAATCAAAACAAACAAAAAACAAAAGATAACAAACAATTTTTCAGCGGAATGTAAAAAAAAAAAACAAACAAACAAAAAACAAAAGATCATAAATTTCCAGCGGAATGTAAAAAAATCAGAAGGGGAAAAACAAACGAAATCGAAACGAAGCATATGGTGAACAAAGAACGAAAGAAAATCGATGATTGTGTAACGCCTTGCAAGATGATAATTTGATAAAAGGACGAAAGGACGAAACGAACACAAATAATAAAAATAAACACAAAAAATAAAGCGAAAAATGAAAAACAAATCGATGAAAATTCAATAAGAAGAAAATGGTATAATTAATTCAAACAAAAGCAGCAAAAGAAAATTGATAGTATACATTATCATCGTATAAAAAGGGCGCCGAAAACCCTAGATCTGGCCCTGATTGCTGGTATTCAAAATGAAGTCATCAATCTCCTTGTTCTTGATAAAATTTGGTGCCAATCTTTGATAATCGGTGACGACCAAAATTATTTGTACGCGGCTATATGATGACAATATTCATTTTTAAGAATTTTGAAAAAGGCGAAAAGCAGAAAAACTTTTGAAAAAATATTTAAATAACTGCGTGTTAATTATTATTATATATTATTAAATTTACAATTTAAATGCAAGGCGTATTACTTAACGCACAACTAGATATGTAAAGAAATAAAAATTATTTAAATAAATATACAGTGCTCGTCTAAAGTTCCTTCCCCCTATTAACTTTTGAACCAAATAAGATACCACCATCCGCCACCTAGTGGATATTCTAAAGTAATTTTATCTCAAAAATTAGTATTTTTTATCTACCTTGATTTGGTTTTTGTCCGAACTTTCTATTTGATTTCAAAATTAACAAGGGTGGGGGGGGGGGAACTTTAGACTAGCACTGTATGTATTCCTTAAATGTTTCTCAAACTGTTACCGATGATACAGGTATGCATAAGAAATTGTCTACACTGTAGTGGGTTTGCATTTACCACAAGTAGTTACACTACTTTAGGAAGATTTCCCTGACTTACCTAACACACTTTATAGTTTTAAAACAATATATTGCCAAATTAAACCAATACAGCGCACGAATTATTCAATTTAAGACATTTTAAATAGAAGCGTTCTTATGCACAATAAATTAAACATAAAAACTCACACAATCAATCGCTACGACTGATATAAACATGTATGAGGTTAAAAAAGTTTTGCTCGAGAATCAGGTGCCATCTGTCTTTCGAAAGGCGTACCAACGAATTCAACAATCTCTTAGAAATTGTCGTTTAAGCAAGAAAAAGATATATGCAGTCATAAATTTTGTGTAAGTGAATTAAGTGATTAATTTTATTTAAATTTTCTACTCCTTTATAAATTCAAATTTGTCTGGATGGTTCAAAGAAATTTATATTTAAAGGATTCTAATTGTGGAAACAGCAAACCTTAAAGGCAGCGGTGAGAGTGTCATCTCTGTATAAAAATCTCAAATGTAGAACTAGATGTACTTAATTCAATCTGTTTTCAATTAAAAAATAGAAATAATATGCACTTACCTAATCTCCACATTACGTAGTATGGCAAAAATAAGTAGGAGTAACATTTAATTGTTCATTCCAGTTTGTAAAATGATTCATTTAATTTAAATTATTTACTTTATTATATTAAATAATGACGTTAATTTCTTTCTGTTGGAAACTACTGATTTTATTATACAAATTGATTCTCAGGGTGATAGCAATCTTGAATGTTACATTTTTAAAACTTGATTTACACTTTTTACTTTCTAATTTATTAAGCTAGCTAGCTTATATTCCAAGCGCAAACTTCGACTTTTTTTGCTTTCATAGTATTAAAGAATTTTAGAATTTAAATTTCTTTAACCAAAACTGTAAATGTATGTTAATAAGAATTGAACAATTTCTATCAATAATATTTGGCAATGTGATATAACCTTTTTTTATATAAGAAAATTTATTATCACGTCTTGTCTAAATGTCTAATTATTGTTTTTTTTTTTTATAACCTGTAGCTGTCTTATTTTATTGTTCCTAATCTCTCAGTATAGTAAAAAATGACGCAATATTAGAATCACAATGTTTGAGTTCGATTTAATTAAAATGACATACATACTAGCATTTTTTATCATTATTTAAAATTGCACGATGAGTTTTAGGAAAAATATGTACTACGACGCTCAACTTAAATGATATTCCTGCACGCGAAAGACACCCTTAAGAAAAGTCAGCGTGAAGGCTATGAAACTGTCAAATGGTATCATTTATGGAGAGCGTCGTTGTACAGGATGTTCCATTTTCGATGGTATTCTACAGGTATCTCCGTCAATAATGGAAATATAAAAGAACTAAACTTCTAAAACTATTAGGTCAACTCTTCATGCCAATTTCAATGGTTAAATTAAAAATTTGCTGTTTCTTACTTGTTATTAACTGAGTTACCTATAGAATATCATCGAAAATCGAACATCCTGTACACACATTAAATAAAAAATATCTTTTTCTTGATTTACAAATGTTACGTGATACTACAATGTAGGAACAAACTCAAACTACAAAAATGATCGGATTAAGTGTACAGTTTCTTTTTTTTTCGAAGAGAAAAATTTACCGTTGTCAATTGCAAGATTTAAACAAAATTCTTGTGGATACTATTGTCTGTCAAATTCATAATTATACAAATATTTTCAAAGTTGTAAAATTCCCAATATTTCGCTACATTAGTTGACAGCGTCTTCATCAGCAAAATTTGCGATTTTGAAATTATTTACGAGAATAAATTACGTAACAGTTACACAAATTTTCATTGTAGAAAAATGATATTTAAGTATTTATTATTGTCGAATAAATAAGTCATTGACTTATGTAAAAAAATTTCTTTACAAAATCGCTCATTGATGTAACAATTTTCACCCAAAAAAATGTTGTAAAACTTAACCAATTTATTAAAAATCGAGATCACATTTATTATAATCACTTAATTAACAATATGTATAGATTATGCTTAACAACTACCAAGGCCTCCACATATCATTATTGGTTTCGATATTTCTGCTCTCTCTGGATGCCTCATCCAAAACTTTAGAAGAAGAGGCCTGTTCTTCATCAACTTTCTTGAATTCCTCTACACCAACAATATCATTATTCCTGTACAAACCAACATATGAATCCTTATTTGTCTTCATCACTTTGCTAGGACACGCATAATCAGAAGAAGCCACAGTTAAAAGACCTTGATGTAATTTTCTCTTAACACCTTGTCTCATATTTTCTTCACAGTTTACCGTATCATTGAGAACCTGTGCTTGTTTGAAGCGTTCCCCCTGATTGGTGATTATACACAGAGGTTCTACAACCTTCTTGGGGCTCGCATATTTATTTATGGGGTACGTGATGTTTCTTAGTTCGAGTTCGTGGGTTTTGGCCGTGCTTGCGAACGCACTTTGATAAGACCTCTGCAATTTTGAATTCACCGGCCTGAAACCACGTGGTGACGGCGTTTTACAAAAATTTTGGTGCAGTGCTGAATCGTCGTTTTGACTATTGGCGGAGCTCGATGGGCTTATTGGTGGACTCAAAGGTTTCGTAGTATTTACACATTCTTGACTGGTGGACGAGCTCGATGACGGTATCACAGAAATGAATGCACTTTCCCTTTTATGTAAATCGAGGTTTATCGGGGCGATTTTTACTTGAGCTTCGCCAGGCATGTTAGAGAAGCATTGCAAGTTTCTGGAATTCGGTACCAAAAATGCAATTTCTCCCGAGGGCAATCGGCTAGGAATTAGTTGAATTCCTTGAGATAAGTGAACACGGGGGTTGTTGTTTTGGTCTCCAACGACGTCGGTATCGGTAGTTTTGGGTAAAGACGATCCAAAAATGTTGGAAGTGGCGCTTAAAAATGGTAGTGTGCCTATTCCAGCAATTCCGTTCAGCCGGGCTATTTGTTCAATTCCCGTTATGCATTTAGTTAAATGAGAGTTAACTCGTTGTTTAAGAGCAGGGTTCGAGCCATCGACCTGCGTGATGAATTTGCCAACTTCTTCGGCGCACTCATTAAAGCCTGTTTTAAATTTTCTAAGTACTGAAGGATCACCTGCCATGGCCATAGCTAGTTGTTGTCTCTGGACGTTTTGCAAATGCTTTACCGCCATTTCGAGTATGTCTGCTTTCTCCAGTTTCGAATGTCTTGCAGGCTGTAAACAATAATATTAAGTAATATAAGTAGCACTACAATTATTATAAGTACTAACAAAATTAAAAATTCAAAAAAGAAATATCAAACTGTGTAAAATTAAGACCAGTTATTGGTAAGACGTAAAATATAGCTTAAATTTGAGTTTTGCAAAAGGTAAAAAAGGAAAGACAAGAAAAATATTAACTTTAACTCAAAATGAAGAATTATAATTGAAGCATACTGGCTGAACTACAGGTAAACTACATGTTTTTGGTATTAGGAGAAAAAACCTTTCTTAATTCGAGAAAATATACTGGGTGTTCCATTTAAAATAACAAAATCGATACTCATTTGTTACGTTTCCGATCATCATTTGTTTGCTTTTCTAGGAAATTCTGGTAATTCAGGTAAATTCCTAAAACATTTTGTAATATGTCTGATGATAATAAAATACGTAGTTACTGTTCAAAATATAACCAAAACCCCTGTACATTTTCCAAAAGTGCATGAAATTCTCTGTCTTAATATTGAGCTTATTTTTCTTAGAATAGGGTGTATTTTTATGCCAGATTATAGTTAAACTTACATCCTTTTTCATGGCCTCGAGGATAAGTGATTTGATTTCGTTCAGGCACTGATTAATCCTTGCCCTCCTTTTCTTCTCCATTATGGGCTTGTGAGTCTGAAATTGTTTTAATATTAAAATAATACAAGCGATTTATTTTGGCCTACTTAACTAATGATAACCAAGTTTTTCTTGTTAGATTTTGGAAAATCGTTTTTTAAGTTATTAATAGATGCAACTATTCGTACCTTCCTAAGTTCTGCTTTGGACATGGTGGACGTGGCTTCATTTACAGAGCACCGATCAAACTCGTCCTCGCTGATTGGCATTACGATCAGAATGGACCGACTCCTTGGAGTCACGTGTTTCAATGTCTAAAACAATAAACAAGTTTCCGTTTTGACTTTATTTACATGTAAATCTTAATTTACATACGGCGGCGAGTGTCTAAATAACTTCACGTATTAAGAAAATAACGTTGATTTGGAGTCTCCAAATTACGTCAGCATTAATCTTATTTTCGTCTTCAAGATTTAATTACGACAAAAAATTTTGTTACATTTTATTAAGTTTAAGCTTACACATATAAGGATATCATTGAATAAATTGGCAATAATTATACGACGTATAGACGACATCAAAATATTACATTTAATCTAATTTATCTTATACAGTGTGCCCGGATTTCGTAGGGACAGCATGGGTAACTTTTGTATTTGAAGAGATAGAGAGATGATTAAATTAGCAAAAAGGTGCAGGTTCGAGAGCTCATTAAGAATCCATTTTCAAATATTACTTGTCATAGCCAACTTAGTTAAACTTTTACAAAAACCCAAATCTCCTGATTTATTTTATTTGCCGTAACATTTTTGTTATTTAAGATATTGAGATGCGGTTTAAACGAATTTACATAATAATTTAAGTACTTTTATGGGCACTTAATAAAACTAATTTCATTTTTGCAACTTTTCAGTAATCTAACTTAGACTTCAAATTTTAAATTAGTACCCCCTAATTTTTTAGCCCTTTTAAGAGAGACTTTTTTTCTGAATGCAATGATATATCACATGATATGGAAGCTTCTTCAAAATTTTGAAAATGCCAACTTATTCTTTTAACGAACAGAAATCGCTAGTGCCATGATCACAAAACTTTGTTTTTTGTTTATCAAATTACCTGTGAAATTATGTCTCGAAACAAGATGTACGCTTATTATCATACGTTCCTGTCAATAGGGTCAGTGTTATTACTTACTTTACCTTATATTGGAAAATTTTGAAAACTAGAAAAAATTATCCCAATCATCCTTATCGATACTCGTATTTATTATATATGTATCCTACATGTTGTTTGGTAAGTCTGGAATGAATCTGAAATTTGTCTCATACAAGTATTACATTTTTCATGTATTTGACATGTATCCAACATGTTTTACAGGACAGATTTGTATTCCAAATTAATGGAAAATACAGCGATCGCAGACCATACAAAGGTACTTATGAATCTGCACAATGGTGAACTGTTTTAAATTATTAAGCGAGCTGATGGTTTGTGACGATGGAGTGATCCAAAAAGAGCATAGTAATAATAAGGGGCCGCGGCCAAAAACAAAAATTGATCGTCATCATCCATGAGCGACACTTTTTTTGATTATTAAACACTAGATATGTAGCGAACAAGTCACACAGTGTAAACGATGTCCTGTGCTAGTATTTGTCGAGACTTGTGCTAAAGATTCATCAGGATTTGCATGCGACAAGTCGACAATTTTGTAAAGATTTGTTTTTGAATTTATTAAAGACATGTATGTAATGTAAATATAAATAGGTCTCGATTCATTTGATCGCGAGTATACGTATACCAAGTGCTACAAGAACGTAGAACTTACTCGTGAAATATACGAAGCTCAATATCCAGAAAAGGCTACACAGATTAAGCTGTATTCCCACTGATCGTTCGTGGACAATCGTGTACAAGCGATTAAAATTTTCACCAATGAAATCCTATCTTTTTGGTACAACATACCCCTAACTGATGTGATATTGGTTTAAAATTTTAATCGCTCGTACACCATTGGCTGCAATCGGTCAGTGCCACTGCAGCCTAACTTGACAAACAAAAAGCAAAGTTTCAGTGATCATGGCAGTGGCGATTTCTTCGTAAGAAGAATAAGTTCGGTTTTCTTGTCTTCATATCATATGGTACATCACTGCATTCAGAAAAAAATTCTTTCTTAAAAGGGCCAATAAAATTAGGGGGTATCAATTTAAAATTTTAAGGTTAGGTTAGATTACTGAAAATTTGCAAAAAATAAATTAGTTTTATTAAGTGTCTATAAAAGTACTTAAATTATCATGTAAATTAGTTCGAACTCCATCTCAATATCTTAACAAAAAGTTACAACAAATAAAAGAAATTAGGAGATTTTGTTCTTTGTAGTATTTTAACCAAGTTGGCCATGACAAACTTACCAAACAACATGTAGGATACATGTATAATAAATACGAGTATCGATAAGGATGATTGGGATAATTTTTTCTAGTTTTCAAAATTTTCCAATATAAGGTAAAGTAAGTAATGACAGTGACCCTATTGACAGGAACGTATGATAATAAGCGTACTTCTTGTTTCGAGACATAATTTCACAGGTAATTTGATAAACAAAAAGCAAAGTTTTGTGATCATGGCACTAGCGATTTCTGTTCGTTAAAAGAATAAGTTGGCATTTTCAAAATTTTGAAGAAGCTTCCATATCATGTGATATATCATTGCATTCAGAAAAAAATCTCTCTTAAAAGGGCTAAAAAATTAGGGGGTACTAATTTAAAATTTTAAGTCTAAGTTAGATTACTGAAAATTTCCAAAAATGAAATTAGTTTTATTAAGTGCCCGTAAAAGTACTTAAATTATTATGTAAATTCGTTCGAACCGCATCTCAATATCTTAAATAACAAAAAAGTTACGGCAAATAAAATAAATCAGGAGATTTTGGTTTTTGTAAAAGTTTAACTAAGTTGGCCATGACAAGTAATATTTGAAAATGGATTCTTAATGAGCTCTCGTACCTGCACCTTTTTGCTAATTTAATGATCTCTTTCTCTCTTCAAATGCAGAAGTTACCCATGCTGTTCCTACAAAATCCGGGCACACTGTATATACAAAAGTTTTTCTTTTCTGTGTTATAAGCAGTGAGCGGCGGAATTGAGGTTTTTGATGACGAATGCAGATGATTTGCATTGCCCGAGACCTTATAAGTCGTTGAATGAATGTATATATAAAATAAATTTACTTACAAGATTCCATAAAAATAATTTTAATATAATGATTACGGTTTGAATAACCTTAAGTAAAACCTCAGGTCATCCGCTCCTTGGTTATAAGCTCTTAAAAAGGTAACTTGAAAAGCATATTTTCTTAAATATTTCTGGAATGGTTTAAGATTGGGAGGTTGACAGGCGGAACAAGTGAAACACAGGGATGGATATTTCATACGTATTCTTCACCAGTGACGCAGTTCATTTTAGTAAATAAATGTTACGTAAACAAAACTAAAACAAAATTTAAAAAGTTGAATTAAAATTGTACCAGAAATGAACTAAGTTCATCTTTGTCAGATTAACTGTTAACAACGAGATAATTAGATCAAATGATTACATTGCTGCAGAAACTCGAAATTTCGTAAAGCTCTAACATGACTTAAAAACTGGAATTTTACCTGGGTATTTTACATGTCAATAAATAATACATAACTGTTGCATAGTGTTTTTTTTTCCTCAAATTAGGCTTTTCAAGATGCCTTTGTAGGTTACACCCAGTGGCGGATTTCTGTGCAGGCGCATGAGCCACGCGTCTGAGGGCCTCTTAAATCCTGGGAGCCTCTTAAATCAATCATGTTTCAAAAAAGAAAAAAAAAATATAATTAAATTCTGTCATTTTAAATTCTTTACAACCATCTAATAATGTCGTTTCTGGATAAAACTGTAATTTAATATGAGAAGTTAAAAAAAATAAAATAAAAATCATGCTTTAATAACAAAGTTATAAAAAATTAACACTAAATGCTTCATTGTTTGAAAAAGTCGCGTGATTTGTTTTCTAAAACATTAAATTCAAAATTAAATTAAATTTAGTGTGGTAGAAAATAAAGTACACTTTTCAAACAAGCAAAGAACTTTTCATTGTAAATATTTTATAAAAAAATATATTTTTTTCATAAATTTGTTATAAATTGTTAGAATTTATAAAGAAAATGTATTTTGTATAAAAAAAAATTAACAACAAAAGTTTCTCCAAGAAGCAGTTTTAGTTACTGTTTGCTTCATGATTCAAATCCGAGTACAATTTCTGAAGCTTTTCGCTTAAAATAATTACTGTATTTGCTCCTTTTGAAAAAAACTCTTAACTTTGGTGGAATTACGTTTTCCGTTCGGGACCCTTGATTTCCACCGCGATTTTTTTGTGAGTAAAAAGATCAAGCTACCAGTTACACCTTTTTTTGCTTCTGGTATCCGCTCGTCGGATATTCTCGGGCCAAAGAAAATTAAACTCGAACTATGGTGTAATTTGACGTTCCTTCCAGGCTTCTTGAAAATGAAAACAATTTGTTGCTTTTCATCGTAGGATGTCGCTGTTTAAACTATTTTCATTAAAGAAAATTAAAGTGGAACTTTAGTGGAACTGACGTTCATCCTGTTTTCCGCCGCAGCACTAAAAGAAAATCTCTCGTTTTCTGCTTCCGACGTTACCAAGTTGAAAGAAATTTACTATTCGCTCTTGATTTGTCATTTTTTGTTTTACGAAAGTGTATTATAATTGAATAATATAGTGAACAATGTTGCCAAGTCGTCAGAATTATCCATTTTGACTTTTACTTTGTTGCTCTCCTAAATAATCATCAACAGCATTGTCAAGTTGAAAGAAACTTACCTTTTCGTTTTTAATTTGTAGTTTTTCTAAATAGTAAACGACAACGTCGCCAAGTCCAAAGATTTTTCCCTTTTCGCTTCTAATTTATTCATATTTTCTAATTTCGTTAAAATCTGGTGTTAATATTTAAATCGACAGCATTGCAAGGTTGAAAAAATTTCCCCTTTCGCTCTTTATTTCTGGCTTTTTTAATTTTGTAGCCAGTTGCCCAGTCGAAAAGAATTTCCCTTTTCTCTTTTATTTTATTCGCTCCGCATGGTGTCAGCCAATCCGTAATTTGAATGAATGACTCATTAGATTTATTTAATTTTTTGCAACTGACAAGGTCATTAATTCCGTTCTTCTTTCACTTGGGGTAGCTTCATAAATTAAATGAAATTTAAAATTTAACGATCAACCATTGCCAACTGTACTGCTCCTCAGTTTTAATTAAATTTGTTTGCGGTAAAACCGAATATGAGGAGGCGAGCCCAGATATTTTTCGCGCGGCAATGTTACCACACGTCGTGGACATACTGTATATGTATGTCTACTTAACCCGTGGCACAGGTTTGGTTGGCATCCAATAAAATTATTCCGAAAGACAGTGCGGCAATAGACATCTGCGAATTCAGTTAAAATTTATAGAAAATTTAGTTAAAAAAGAAACAGCTCTATGCACTTGTGCATTTCAAGATTGCAAGCAACAGAAACGAAAACTATTAACATTGAAGAAAATGCAACGCATTAAAGTAGCATAAAATAAAACTTATAAATGGTAGAAATTTTAATAACAAAGTATAATTTTGTCTTAAAATACAATATTTTTTAAATTGGAAACAGAAAAGTCCAAAATTCCATTTGTTGCACACTTTTTCAAAGACACTGGATAAAAAAAAAGGCAGTATCGAAAATAATTAAAGGGGGGGGGGGGGTCAAAACTAAAATCCGCCTGGGGCCTCATAAGTGCCAAATCTGCCACTGGTCATACATACCTCAGAAAGAAAATTTTATATGTCGATAATAAATTAGGTTAAATCGTAATATTTTAACGCCGTCTATACGTGGTATAATTATTGCCAACATATTCGATAACACCCTCTATGTTTAAAATGAATACATAAAGAAGAGCACTAAATGTTTTGTAAGGTGACATGTAACTAGAACATAATCAAAAGTAGAAAGAGTTTGAAAACAAATTAATGGTTAGTTATTTTAGAAGGTGTAAATGCAATGAGATGAAAGAGTGGTAAGGTCGACGTAAAAGAAAGTTTGTATGAGAAGGACAAGTAATTTAAAATTAACTGAACCAGAATCAATGAAATATTGAAAAAAGTACATGCATTTCATCGTCACATATATAGGGTGTTTGAAAATTGCTAGTACAAAACAAAATTGGTAGTTGGTGATGGTGAGTTGAATTCTAATAAAATTTCTTTAGTTTTCGAGATAGAAATTACTAAACATTTTATCAAAATGCGCCACTGAGTCAAGGTAAGAAGCTGTCACAACAGTCACAGTCACAACTCAATACATTATTACCGAACTGAATGCCGCCGACACAAATAATGTCTTGGCGAATTAGATTTCTTAGGACTTCTAGATGCCACAGTTTTCTTTTTGTGCTAGCAATTTCCAAATACCTATGCAACCTATGCACTCATTCCAAACGCAACAAAATATAGTATTCAAAATGGAAAACTAATTTCATGGAAAGCACACAAGTGATTCTAGAAATGTGTAACATAATTCAAAACTTTAGCTGTTTACATAAACAAGATACTATCGCTTTTAAAGATTTGATTGACAGTTCTGTCGGAAACTCTAAGTAGAGAATTCAGATAAGAGATGGGATTTTTCATTCAGTATTGTGTTCGGATTCACACCAATCCCTTCGAACTTTTTCTCAATTCGTAAGGCGAAAGATAGTCGCAGCTGCAGACGGCAATATTAGTACAACAAGCTTTGAAGTCTTGAAGTAAGTATGGTGGTAAAAAATGAGTAAGTAAAGATAAAAAAATTTCTTCTAAAAAGAATAAATTCTAATAATATACACCGTGATTGAGAAATGTCTCCCGATATTTTCAGGGTAAATAAAACATAAAAAAATAAGATAACCTTTTTATATAATTTTTTCTTCCAAAAATGAACAATAAGGGAGTTATAAACCCCGAAAAAGGAGTGAAAAATATTGCTTTTTGGCAATATCCTCTAATCTTTTAACTCAGCGTTTCCCAAACTGTGGGGCGCGTGTCTTCCAAGGGGGGCGCAGTAAAATAAATCTAAAAAGAAATGAACGCAAATTGCAACTATTTATCAAATTATCATAGATTGGCATCGAACTTGTATTTGATTAAAACTAAGGGAATTTTAATTTCTGGAATTAAAACTAACATTTTGCTTTACGGTGACAACACAAATTTAATTCTCGCTATTGTCGCTGATATCTATGATAGTTATGAAATAAAATGAGAAGTCTCAAATATTTAAAAATTTAGCATTTGACAATCATTTGGCATCAGTATTCAAGTTCGAGTATCGACGGAACATGGGGGCGTGAAAAATAACACAGCTCAAAAGGGGGTCACGAAACCTAAAAGTTTGGGAAACGCTGTTTTAACTTATTAAACTAATATTTTAATCACAGACACAAGGCGCCTAACTGCGCAATATTTGTGAGATCCTCCATCCTTTTTAAAGGGTAGGTTTGTAAGAGTAGCTTTCAGTATTTTATCTCAAAACTTTTTATTTTTTACATACCTATTTTGTCAAAAATTTGTGAAGGAAATATTCTTTAGATTATATGGCACAAAAAAGGTTCTCTTATTGCATTTTTATAAACTCAACCGTTTTGGAGTAATTGAGGGTTAAAAGATAGTATGCATCTATTACGTAATGTAAATACCCTAAAATTTTTCAGTTTTGGAAAGAAGAAATTATATATAACAGCAAAATTTACCAATTTCTCATTTTTCACTTTTCGAAAAAAAAAAAATTATATAAAAAGGTGATCTTAATTTTTGATGTTGATGAACCTTGAAAATATCGGGAGATATTTCTGAGTCACGATGTATACACTGTGTCCACATTTCGATGCTCACCATTGGCATCTCGGTTATTAGAAGACGTAGAGCAACGGTTAAATGGAGAATGTTCGCAGAATTCAATGCTCGCAACAAATCTCATTTCAAATTCACCATAACTTTTTTAAATTTTAAGATAATTTAAGAAAACCAACATTTTACGATTTCAATATTCCTCAATAACTCGATAATACCTGATGTGACCTTTTCTAAACTTTTACATTGTTCAGACACTTTTTTAAGACAAAGTTTTTGATGCAAACAGAAACCTCTGATTGTCATTTGTTTTCAAGTTATTAGGGCTAACTTTTGTTTTTCATATGGCACCCATATTAGGTTTTCAGTTAGTTAGATAGTCTTTACAAAGAGCTTTTCAACGATGTATGACATATCCGAAAAATTTTTATTTTTACGGGAGATATTAACAAAAACATAAATTAATTCATTTTGAAATTAGTAGGCTATGAAATTAAACACTCAATACTGTTACGAAACGATATTGACGTAACAGATATTTGAAACTACTAACAAACGAAAAAAACCTGCTTCCAGACAAATTATTAATCCTGACAACATGCCGCAAAACATCAGGTTCCAGCAGGATGGTTACCTGGTCCATAGCACTCGTGACGTACATTTTTGAGAGAAAGCTTTAATTAGAGTGTTTTCAAATAATGGACCAGTGCAATGGTTTGCAAGATCACTCAACCTTACCCCCCTTGACTGTCATTTATGGGGTATCACTAAAAACGAAGTATTTAATTTTGCACCGCCACTAAAAACGAAGTATTTAATTTTGGACCGCCAGAAGCTCAGGGAATTTTAGAACAAAGAATGCTGGATGTGCTAAGATTATTAAACGAAAACACACTTTGTAGTGTCTGAAACTCTGTTAGAATAAGGTGTCAAAAGTGTGTGGAACAGAATGGTTGTCAGAATTTTGAACAGTTTCTTTAAGTCAACGCTTTATTTACTTTTTTTCTTTTATGACATTTATTATCATTTCGTTATTTTATAGCATACTTAGCATATCTTTAAGCTTTTTCGTTTGTGTTTAATTCCACAGCCTACTAATTTTATAAGGGATTAGTTTATGTTTTTGTTAATATCTCCCGTAAAAATAAAAATTTTTCGGGTATGTCATACATCGTTGAAAAGCTCTTTTTAAAGACTATCTAACTAACCAAAAACCTAATATGGGTGCCATATGAAAACCAAAAGTTAGCCCTAATAACTTGAAAACATATGTCAATCGGAGGTTTCTGTTTGCATCACAAACTTTGTCTTAAAAAAGTGTCTGAACGATGTAAAAGTTTAGAAGAGGTCACATCAGGTGTTATCGAGTTATTGAGGAATACTGAAATCGTAAAATGTTGGTTTTCTTAAATTATCTTAAAATTTAAAAAAGTTATGGTGAATTTGAAATGAGATTTGTTGCAAGTATTGAATTCTGCAAAACATTTCCCATTTAACCGTTGCTCTGTCTTCTAATAACCGAGATGCCAATGGTGAGCGTCGAAATATGGACACAGTTTATAATAAATGATTTCCAGATATATTTTAATTAATTTTCTACTAGAACATGAGCAAAAGAAGAATGCGTAAAATTTTGAATGAAAGCTTGAAAATAGTGAGGTTACGAGGGTTAAGTAGGTTTTTATGAAACGTATTAAAGTCGACCACATTTGAATAGGCAAAGAGAAAACGTAGATGCAATATTTTTACTAGACTGTAAGAAATAAGGAAGGGTTTCATGAGAAAAGGATGGCCAATGTGTGCTCTTAGTCTGTAAAGTTTACTACGGCTATCTCTCTCATACTTCAAGATTCAACTGTGTCTGTCGCTCTCGAGAATTATATCCATCACTGTCGCATGTTGCGGACACTTTTTGCTTACATACAATGTTGAATTTGTGAAAAATTAGACAACAATAAATAATGAAGGACTACCTGAATTAAAAAAATAATTTGTATAAAAGCAAAAATGAAATGCCATTCTAGAATAGTGAAAGTAGAACAAAAATAGAAAAACCAAATTTTTATCGAAAGTAAAATTTTTTAGTCGTCAATCCCTGTGTTTTTGTGTTTATTTTACTAAATATTATAATTTAATTTAGATTGGAAACACGAACAGAAAAGGTTCACAATTTCATTAATTTTGAGTAAAACTTGCGTACACTAATGTTTACAATTTCCACGCATTTTCAACTTTCAATTGGGTTATATACAAACACATACGTATCTTCACAAGAACAATGATCGAACTTCTTTGTTTTTTGATAATCCTCACATAAATAGCACGAACGCGAATAGACGTCCACAAAAAAAAAAAACTCAAATGCAAAATAACTGCGCACTAAATCTATAAAATAATGGTCACTACCTCGTCGCAGATTAATATACAAACTACCCCGTCGAAAGGTCAGATCGGTTTGTGATCGCGCAGAGGTGCTCCAAGAACGGCATTCCGATACAGCGTGGGAACCTTCACGAAAATCCCCACCTCCGAAGTGCCGCATGGCTAGCTCACCCTTCTCGGACAGGGTAAAATAACTTCACACAACCGCGAGTTCCCACGCGTAGAGTTGTATTCAGTCAGACGATGATGCTCTGGTTTTGTCGGGACGATTTAAGTACAGTTATTAAACGTCCTTGTCCTCAACTCAGGATTATAAGTTTTCTTGGAAGGAATAACTTTTCAATCGATACGTATAGAAATTACGGTATGCATTATTAAAAGAAAGAACAAAAATCGAATACCTGTGATTCAGATATTTCTTCCACTTTTCCAAAAACAAAGAATAAGAAATTCAACCTTTTCGGTGCCAAATAATCTAAAAAATATTTTTTACACAAATTTTTCATGAAAGATGTAAACAATTACAATTTAGGGATGAAATATTTAGGCGCCTGATAACTTAAAGGATCCAAGAAAGATTGCCAAAAGAACTACGCATATTTGGAAAAAAAATTACATAAAAACGTGAGCTTATTTTTTCACCATCAAAATATCGGGAAACATTTCTGAATCACGGTGTATATGTTATACAGGGTGATTCAGAATAAGTGTAAATGTATTAGAGGCAATCTTCTTTGAATCCATAATGGAAACTATGATTCATACCGGTGAGAAGTTAGCAACAACATTCCAGCAACAAAACTATAAAATTTCAATTAGCTGTAAAAAACACCCTAATTGTCACACAAGGATAACTTAATATCTTCAAGAAGGTCATTAACTGCAGTTTGTCATGGTGTATCACAACACAAAAATACCACCAATAAGTTTTGGCCCATCGATTTGATAGAGTACTGATTAAGTGAAAATGTGCAACTTCTGGCAATTAAAATTCAACAGATACAAACGCACATAACTCTTTGCACAGACGTTGCACAAATGAAATTTTCACAAAATATGAAAGAGCATGTTTAAATCTATCGATTTATGCTATTTGTGAGTTTTGGCCGATCGATTTGATAGACTAATTATCGAATGTAATTAGGCATTCTGGCGGCTGCACGTTTTTAATGCAGCGTTAATTATAAACGCATATAATTTGTTGTGCAGATGTTGCACAAACGAAATTTTCAGAAAATATGAAAAAGCATGTTTAAATCCAGACCTTAGTATGGTAGGGGAATATGACGGGGTATATCCCCTTTCTTCGCGATATTAGTTGCGCGCTTATCTCAGCAACCAATCACACTGGGACCTTTTTTGTAACTTCTATGTGATCACACTTGTTTGTCAATGGATTCATTGTTACCGTCGATGGGTGGGGGATACTACCAGGTTGAAAAATTAAAAAAAATAGATAAAAATACAAAATATTTTACTAAAAACATTGTGTTGGTCCTCTCTATTCATCGAACTTAATAAATAACTGGAAGAGCAACAAAAGAATTCCGATGTATACTCCGTACTCATGTATGGCAAAAATAAAAAGCTCTAGAAAATGACTTGTGAAACAACATGTCCTCTTTATATTCGTATTTCTTCGAGATTTGCAGAAAATTTCTAGTGCAATATTGACTTCCCTTTACTATCAAACTGGAACATAAACATTTTCCGAACAATGTTATTTTAATTTGGCTTTGCCATATCAATGATCCTGCAGTTATCAATTATAATTTTATGATTGAGACCTTTATAACGCAATATTTACTGCTAAGATTTTCAGAACGGGACATTTTTGCGTCGCGAGTGATCTCTTGGGGATAAAAGGACAATGGCTTAAAAAAACTGTACTGTTTTTGTTTTGTATTTCGTGTGCTACCTGCAGATAACGGGTCAAACACTTATTTTGAATCACCCAATATGCATAAAATGAATTACATAAATTTGAACATATTAATCAATATCCTACGAAATACGGGCAATTACAGCAAAAGAATAAAACGATGGCTACAACCATAAATGAAGCACTGTGTTCGTCTATGGAAAGTGTGACAATTCTTTAGCAACCAACGCTGAGCAAGAACAACTTCAACACATAAAATACCTCTCTTATTCTCACTGTAAGGCTGCGGTCACAGTGGAATCTGGCGATTAAGTGGTAGAATATACATGTGAGTAGTTGGATGAACGATTTAAATAGATAAAACTATATGGAAATATTCATTATCAATGAAGCGCGCATAAGGACTACAACTAGTTTTATACTGGGTGTCTCATAACGTGCGGATGAGCTTGAAAGGGCAGCTAGAGGAGATCAAACTAAAGCTTTTTTCTCAATAAACTTTTGGTAAAAAGGCAATAACTAAAAAGTTACAAGAGGTTAAACTGAAATGACTTAAGAAACAAGAGTTACTACCTGGAGTAATATTGCACGTTTTAAATTCAAATTTGGGGTATTTAAGAGTTAATTGAACACTGCTTTACAGGAAACAACTATCTTAAAGAATGTAGTCACATAAATATTGCGGTTGTTTCATTTTTTCTTTTAATGCCCAAAAACGGATTTCCGTATTGCTGTACACCGCCTACTCAAACTTGGAAATAGATTCATATAGTCATTTTATGAATGGTAGTTTCAATAAATTTAGAATTTATTTGACAATAAAGTTGCAGTTTGTGAAATAATTTTGATTAATTAAGAAGCTATAGGTGTAAAGTAAAGAAGAAATTAAGACATTTAAACAGCTGTAACTTTCTTATTATTGTCAAAAGCGAATTAAGAAAAAGGTTTTATTTTGATCTCCTACAGCTGAGCTTATGATATGAAAACAACGTGGTTTCTTTCTCAATATCTTATTTTATCAACTGCCTTCTGTTGTTATAATAAGTTTGACTCTGCATAATACTGGACGTACATATATCGCTATATCTAAGGAAAGGAAATATCTCCCCAATAGAATTACTTTGGAAAAGGTTTTGTTTACTAGTATAAAAATTAGCAAATTTTGTATTCGTTTATAGCTACATCTAATAGCGTTTTTGGCTGACTGCTCTGGAACGCTGAAAGAGTATCTCCATCCTCTGTTTTTACATGAAGTTAAAAGAATACTCTGAGAGCACTCTCGAGAAGTAAGTCGAAAACGCTATGAGTAGGCCTAGGCGCATTTTAGGCGGAAGGTTTCGTTAAATATACGAGGAACTACTAATATGCTGAAGCGATCATAGTCGGAAAAAGTTCGAATCTATAACGCGTCTGCCCTGTAAAAACAAAACAATAAACCAGTCGAAGCGCAAGAAGTTTATGCGGCACGCAGTAACCACAACAGTTCTGGTCGACTGGATATAAAAACTTGTTTACATGATTGATTCATTCCGAAATGAACTGGCATTCTTTTTGCAGTGACGGCGCTATAATTGATATGAATTAAATGTATTATGCCAGTCTACATTAAATAATTATAATGTTTTCATAATTATTAATTTGAAAGAATCTATAAAGGCAATTATGTTATACTAATTTACATCAAATGGTTGCTTCTGATGCAATAAGCGCGGGGGTGAGTGTGCCACGGGCATATAAGCCGGGGAAAAACAAAATAAAAAGAGACTGTAGGCTTACAAAGCAAAAATATTTCAGAAAAGTAATTTAGTAGCACGTGACGTATAAAGCATGAATACTATTTTGGCGTCATCCAGTATATTTAATTGGAAGACAAGGAATATTACTTTTACGCAAAAACAAAAATAATTAAATTTTAACTGAACTGACGAAAATTTTCAAACGTAATCAATATATTCCAAGTTAAATTTATTAAAGGAGGCAAAGAATTTCTAAAGAAAATACGAAAGGTGTCTCAGAAATAATTCTGGCTGTTTTCTTCTTTTCATCGAAATCAGCAATTCTGAATTATGGCAGTTTCAAAGAAAAATCTTAGTTTCGTCAAAGCCGTGAGAAAAAATAAAATGTTTAAGTATAACAGGACGAGATGAAAAAAAAAAGATG
This sequence comes from Prosopocoilus inquinatus, assembly GCA_036172665.1. Classification (NCBI taxonomy): domain Eukaryota; kingdom Metazoa; phylum Arthropoda; class Insecta; order Coleoptera; family Lucanidae; genus Prosopocoilus; species Prosopocoilus inquinatus. The sequence continues at coordinate 55,054,067 of CM069870.1, forward strand.
AATGAATAGTTTTGGGAGCAGGTAAATAATCCCGTCGGCAATGTTATGCTTGGCTACTATTTAACTTAATGGGGTAATTGGATACATAAAAGGAGTGTGACTGGTTTCATGAGAGGGAGGAAGTAAACAATACTAAGCACTTTAAAGTCGTTTATTTATTTTATGTTTCCGGCTTTTTTTATTAAAAATTTCACGATTTTTACCACCGACGAAATCAATATTTCATACAACAGGTAGGTATTATTTAGGAAATATCGAATTTCAGTAACAATGTGAAGTGAACAAAACAGCAGCACGTTTTTTTTAAGGTTACTAGAAAACTTATTAGGGCATGCGACCTCCTATATCGGAAGTTCTCAGCAAAATTACGCTACAGGTGCATCTAGTCTTCACCCCCTTGCCCCGCTCTTTTACCTGAATTCGTCCTCCGACGATACACATGTAGGGTGCCAGCCATCACGGTGAGAACAATATCATAAAGCATTTCTCACACAAGTCGAGCAAACGCGACGTTTGCCGACGTTTGTGGTGACACGCGCGTAATATATACTTCCGGTCAGTTGGGGTGAGATATGGAGGATTACTGTGACGGCGTTTCCTTTCCCTTTTTGCCTTAAATTCTACACAGGTCATCATTTATTTGAATTCCATTATACACACCGAAAGGCAACAACATTTTTACATAACAAAAGTTATGCACTAATATTCCGATAGCTAAAGAATAGGGAGGGGAAATAAATATAAAGCCTAAAAAATTCAGATGTTAATTTTGTCAGTGTAAATAAAATTGTAACACATTTTTAACAATAATTCAGTCTGCAAGAAATTATTTGTATAAATAGAATGTATAAGACATTCCACATAGAAGTCGAAAAGACACTGCATACTACAAACTACAAAAATTTTTAACAAGAAGAAAAAACCACATGCTATGACAGAGCGCACTAGAAAAACTTTTAGAGAATAACTATAATAATAATAATCAATTTATTGTCATTATGAATTACGACGTTCAACTTAAACGATACTCCTGCATGCGAACCACACTCTTAAGAACATTTCGTGTAAGGGCTGCGAAACTGTCAAATATAATCATTTGTGTTGAGCATTATTGTACAGGGTGGATTAATTTCGATCTATCTTATGGACATCTCCGTAACTATAAGAGATAGGAAAGAACTAGTAGACAAGTCTCGATTTCTTTTTTTTTTCAATCTCTAGAAATAAACCAGATATGACCGAAAAACGAAAAGTCGAAAATTGCAATTTTGGCCTATAGCTTGAAAACAAAAGAAGATAGCCAATTTCTATTTATACTATTGACTTAATCTCCAGATAAAGATATCGAGACTTGGCTACTAGTTTTTTTCTGTCTCTTATAGTTACGGAAATACCCATAAGAGACATCGAAATTATGTGTTACACATTTGACTCGTCAAGAAAAGGAATTCGAATTTTTACATATCTAAAAAACTCGCTTACTGAATAACAGCCTTTTTAGGCGAAATAATCCTTCATTTTTAGTTTTAAACATTTAAAGAACATTATATAATAATTTATATCAATTGTAACTAGTTTATTATGAAGTTTTGTGCAGATGTGTTACGGGTTTTGTTGTCCCACCTGTAACCTGGAGAAGGAAACATCTAACTCTTTGCTGCGTCTTGTGTTGTATAAGTGTACATCTGATCTTTTTTTCAGCGTTCCTTGTTGTTTCTTTACATGCACTAAAGTAGCATATATGAAGGGAGAAGGGTAGGTCAACATTTTTAATGACTTAAATAGTGGTCTACAAATTGCTTGGACCATGTGCTGCACGTATGCTGCATGTACATCACCTCATACGAAATAATCGATTGTATTAGGCCATAGTACAGTAGTTTTAATACATCCATAGTGACGGTGAGTTTTATGTTACGCATAATGTAGATTACGGAGCTAATTTTTGGTAGTAGATACTCCAGATGTGTTGACCAAGTTAATTTTTGGTTAATATACAAACCAAGAAATTTTGTGGCGTATCAATTGGCCTTTCTGAACACGGCCCCTTTTTCCTTTACTTAACTTTTAGTTATCTATTTTACCGAATGTTCATAACCCGAACTTGTCATTTATACGTTCACTTACGTTTTTTTCCGTTCTTGTTAACACGCGGTCTTGGCTTCATCATGCCTCCACGTCTTCACTTTGTTTTTCATATCATGTAAAGTTTAATTTTTAAAATGTCTTAAACTTTTGATTTTTTGTTTTATATAATTTTTGGTAAGTCCAATTTAATGATTAATTTCATCTTGAGATTAACTCTCACCTTTTAACCTTTCAGCCTGAAGATGAGATAGAAGATACGAATTTATTTCCCTCTTTTGTTTCCCTCTTTTGTTCACGTTTGCTGTAAAGTCTCAATAGAGGTGTTCTTAGTGTACAAATCCATAGCGGTGGTTTTGGAATTATTCAGTTTGATTCCGTTGTTATTACACCATTTTAAAACTTCAGTAACACAATCGTGAGCAGCATTTAAGCGGTCATCCTCAGAATCTCCCGTGAAAATCACATTGTAGTCATCAGCGTACAGAGTTGACTTCTTATTCAGGTTGTCATCGGGTAAATCACTGATAAAACCGTTCAAGAGGGTTGGGGACACACAAGAACCTTGTGGTGTGCCTCTTGTAACACTGCGCTTACTTGATCTAATGCCATTTATCTCGACAATTTGCTCTCGATTGTGAAGGTGGAATTGAATCCACTTGTTAGCTTGACCTCGTATTCCCATGCGTTACAATTTAATTTATTAAAATGGGTGTTCGACAGAGTCGAAAGCACGACTCATGTCAAACAATATTTCTAAAGGCCGCTTTCTTTGATTTAGACTGCAACGTATATGGTTTCTAGCATCTCCCAGAGCTGATTCTGTCAACCGATTACTTCGAAATCCGTTTTGGTAGTTATTTAATATTTTATTTTTTCTAAGAATATGTTAATTCTGCTGTTGAAACTTCTTTCAAATATTTTTCCAAAAGGGGATCGCACGGTTGGAGACTTCGTCAGGTTGTCCTTTCGTATACAGGGCTTATCCTCGACACTTTTAGTTTGTCTGAGTAAACGCCTTCAGCAAAACTGGTGTTTTCAATTTCATGCTCTGCAGGCCGTGGATTCCTTGACTTCTTTTTACATACTTGGGTCATTATATTCAGTATTTCATGTGGGTCAGTAGGGATTAGAAACATTGTTTTACGTCTCTCATTTTGTTTTGTTTCTTCTAGGGTTATTCTCGTGTTTTCTATTGGCGGTTCAGGGAAAAATTCACTGAAAACCTCGCATATATTTTGCATGTTTGTGATAACGCTTTCCATTTCACTTATCTTTTTCAATGGGTTTTTATTTTTATTATTTTCTTTTATGACGTTCCATGCTTCCTTGCTAACGCTGTCTGCGCTGAGCAGTCTTTGGTTGTTATAACTTTGTTTTGTTGTTTTTATCAATTCCTTGTAGTAACTTTTAAGTTGTAGATACTGTTTTTGAGGTTGCTGTGTATAAGCATGAACAACTGCTGTCTCGTAGTAATGGAAACACCAACACTGAGTCTAAGAACTATTTAATAACTCCAACAACTATTTACAAAACTCTTACAATTAAAAATAAATTTGAAATATCACTTGAATTGAAAGAGGAGTCTCTGCGCTGATCTCATCTAATGGTTTAGATGAAAGATCAGCGCAGAGACTCCTCTTTCAATTCAAGTGATATTTCAAATTTATTTTTAATTGTAAGAGTTTTGTAAATAGTTGTTGGAGTTATTAAATAGTTCTTAGACTCAGTGTTGGTGTTTCCATTACTACGAGACAGCAGTTGTTCATGCTTATGCACAGCAATCTCAACACCATTGGTCCTTCGAGCCGGATTCAGCATAATCCAACGTCGTATCAAGATTAAACATCGCAGCAGTCCCATCAATAGCTGAAGAGAACAAATATTCCAACGACTAACATATCTACAACAATCAGTGAGTTACACCTTTCTTTTATCTTTCCTTTTCTTAATACTGCCAATATTTGTACTCAACATGAGTGAAACTGCTTTGAAAGATCTTAAGAACAAGAAAAAACAATTAAAGGCTTCTCTAACAAGATTCATCACCTGGTCTACTTCGCTAACGGAAAATAGCAACCCAGTTGAAATAAAACGGCGTCTTAATGTAGCCGAACAATATTTATCGCAATTTCTAGGAATTCAAGATCAGATTGAACTTCTAGAAGAATCAGACGTGCTTGACGAAGAAAGAATTGAGTTCGAAAATAATTATTTTCAAGTAACTAGCAAGGTAGAGAAGTTTTTAATTGACATAGCGGATAGCAAGACTCAAAACAATAAGGTCAATCAAGTTAATGATCAAACTAATAATCAATTTAATCACGTGCGTCTTCCTACGATTAAATTACCTGTTTTTTCTGGTGCTTATGATGAATGGTTCTCGTATCATGACACGTTTCCTTCGCTAATTCATTCGAATGAAAGCTTAACCGACGTTCAAAGGTTTCATTATTTAAAGGCATCTCTACAAGGAGAAGCCGCAAATGTCATTACTTCGTTAGAGATCACCTCTCAAAATTATCGCGAAGCTTGGGAAATGTTAAAGGAAAGATGCAGCAACAAACGATTAATTATACAAAAACACATACGAGACATGTTTGAATTACCCAGCGCTCACAAAGAAAATCCTGCAATATTGCGTCAAATTCTAGATGGGGTATTAAAACATCTTCGTGCATTAAAGGCTTTGGAACGTCCTACAGATAAATGGGACGATTTGCTAATTCATCTAATTTCTTCTAAGATTGATCCTTACACAAATAAGGACTGGGAAGCAAGCATCACTAAATCTGAAATTCCCTCCTTCAAAGAAATGGCCGATTTCTTGTTGCACAAATGTGAAACGCTAGATATCATTTCAAAGAAATTCTTCCAATCTTCACAACTAAAGCTTTCTTTAAATAAATCAACACTTTCTCATGTTGTAACTCAGAAACAATCATGTGTTATATGCAAGTCTGATCATCTTATCTATCATTGCAAACCTTTTCTTCAACTGACAATTGAAAAGCGTTTACAAACAGCTAAGGCTAAGAACCTATGCATCAATTGTTTAAAACCTGGTCATCAACTAAACAAATGTACATCAGGGACTTGTAAAGAGTGTGGAAAACGGCATAATACCTTGCTACATTTTCCAATTCAGCAAAAACAAGAAGATCAAAACCTTTCAAGTCCAAGTGATTCCACAACATTTTCTGCACATTCTTCCGAGGACATATCTCATATTTTCTTGTCGACAGCCATTGTCAAAATTTACGATCGTCGTAACAAAGCTCATGAATGTCGCGCCTTGCTCGATTCTGGTTCGCAATCCAATTTCATCACAAAGGATTTAGCAACGAGACTAAATCTAGTCTTGAATTCAACATCAGTACCTGTCATGGGAATCAACAAAGTAAAATCTCACATATCTCATTGCGTCACAGCAGGGATATCTTCCATGTACAACGCATTTCGTGCAAATCTGAAATGTCTTGTGTTGGAGAATATAGCAGGAAACATACCTCAAATCTCCGTGGAAAAGTCAAGTCTCTCAATACCAAAAAATGTGAAGTTAGCAGATCCCAACTTTAACATTTCAAACAAGATAGACCTATTAATAGGTTCAGAAACATTTTGGAAGCTATTATGTGTTGGACAAATAAGGCTTGCAGAAAATCAACCATGCCTACAAAAAACCCATCTTGGATGGATCATCGCTGGAAAGTTAGGAAATATTTCTCAAACCTTTACCAGCACGTTTTGCAGTTTAGCATTGGAAAACAAGCTGGAAGCGAGCTTAACGAAATTCTGGGAAGTTGAACAGTGCCCACGCAAACTAGCTTTAACCATGGAAGAAAGAGTTTGCGAAAGGCACTTCAAGGACACTGTTAGAAGAGATGAGAATGGTAGGTTCGTCGTCCAGCTACCACTGAAGGCAAGCGAAACCACATTAGGCGAGTCAAGATGCAACGCAGTGAGGCGATTATATTCTCTGGAGAGGAAACTGGCCAAGCAACCACAACTTAAAGAAGAATATGACAATTTCATGCGAGAATACGTAAATCTGGGTCATATGGCAATAGTTCCCAAAGAACGGGCTACTCTCTCGGAAGCCAACTATTACTTACCCCATCATGCCGTAATCAAGGAGGACAGCTCAACCACCAGATTAAGGGTAGTCTTTGACGGATCTGCAAAATCAACGAATGGAACCTCATTGAATGACATTCTCATGGTCGGTCCCAATTTACAAGATGACATATTTTCGATTATCATAAGATTTCGAACCCATAAATATGTGGTCACTGCAGACGTTGCCAAAATGTATCGGCAAGTTTTGGTTGATAGAGCTCAGACAAGGTTGCAAAGAATCGTTTGGAGATTCAATACCAATGACAGCATAGAAGATTACGAACTGTCAACGGTAACCTACGGAACAGCATCGGCCTCCTACTTAGCAATTAAGGCACTGCAATCTTTGGCTATGGAGGAAGCTGATCGGTTTCCAGTTGGATCATCAATCATCCTAAGTGATTTCTATGTTGACGACTTGTTAACTGGGGCAAACACCGTAGAAGAAGTTAAAACGATTATTGAAGAAGTAAACACGTTACTTCAAGAAGGCGGTTTTCAACTTCGCAAATGGTCTTCAAATCATCCACAACTGCTTGATTTCATTCCAAATTCCTCAACGGACGCAGCAATTCTAAACATTACAAAAGATGAAATTAAAACATTAGGATTACAATGGAATTCAGTTTCAGATGTACTCCAATACAGACTGTCCCCTTCAAGGACAAACAGCAAAACGACCAAGAGAACCATTTTATCACGAACTTCACAGTTGTTTGATCCGTTGGGATTGGTGAGTCCTGTCATTATAATTGCCAAAATAATGATGCAAAGACTGTGGCTTTTAAAATTAGATTGGGATGAGTCTGTCCCACAAGAGATACACTCAGCTTGGACACAGTTTGAAGCCCAGTTAGAGTATCTAAAAAACATCAAAATACCTAGGCAGGTTACACTTAATGATAACAATCCAACGTTAGAAATCTGCGGTTTTTCTGACGCCAGTGAAAAGGCATACGGAGCGTGTGTATATATAAGGTGCATCAATTCAAATGGTAACATTAGCAGCAATCTTTTATGCTCAAAATCTAAAGTTGCCCCCGTAAAATGCATTTCCCTTCCAAGATTGGAGCTATGTGGTGCGCTCCTATTGGCTCAACTCGTAGAAAAGGTGTCATCTTCCATAAATAGTTCTATTAAATCTATTCGCTTATGGACAGATTCTACTATAGTGCTCTGTTGGATAAGATCAACGTCAAAGAAGTGGAAAACCTTTGTAACAAACCGAGTGAGTGAAATTCAAATTTTGACGAAGGTAGAAAACTGGAACCATGTTAAGACTACTGACAATCCAGCTGATCTTATATCAAGAGGAACTTCAACCGAACAGTTGGCCACTTGCAAGTTATGGTAGGATGGCCCCGACTGGCTCTCAAAAAATGAGAAGTACTTTCCAATGCAAGCTGATACCGATATTCAAGGGATTGATCAAAAATGTCTAGAAATACGCAATGTTCCTCCCGTTCAAGTATTCTTTGCTCAAAACAATTTTAACATATTTGAACGATATTCCAGTTTAAACAAACTGACACGAATATTAGCATACTGTATCCGCTTTAAGCTGAATCTCCTCGCCAAAATCAAAGGTACTCCCGCTGAGGCACTTTCTGGTCCATTGAAGATGTCTGAACTGGTTCATGCTAACAACACCCTGATTAAGCTGGTTCAGGAAGAGGTTTTCACACGAGAATTGGATACCTTGCGTAAAAAAAGGCCATTGCCTAATAAAAGTAAGCTATTGTGTTTGAATCCATTCCTAGATGATGATGGTTTGCTGAGAGTAGGAGGTAGAATTCAAAATTCATCTTTGACTCGTGACAAAAGGCATCAAATCATACTACCCTCAAATCATGTCTTCACGAAGCTTCTGATAGAACAAGAACATATACGTCAGCTACATGCAGGTGTACAACAGACAGTAGCCGCTGTCAGGGCTAAGTATTGGCCACTGGCTGCAAGAGGAACCGTGCGACATGTAGTTAGAAGATGTGTTCCTTGCTTTAAGGCTAATCCAAAACCTACCGAATATATCATGGGAAACTTGCCTCATGGTAGGGTCGAACCAGCTCGTCCGTTCACACACGTTGGAGTCGACTACTGTGGACCATTTCATATTCACGAGGGCTCAAGATGCAATAGCCGTATCGTAAAGGCATATGCTGCGGTATTCGTATGTTTCGCAAGTAAAGCTATTCACATAGAACTTGTCAGCAATTTGTCTTGTGAAGCATTTTTAAGTGCATTAAGGAGATTTATTGCACGCAGAGGTCATCCATCACATATCTATTCAGACAATGCCACCAACTTTACTGGGCCGAATAAGGAACTACAACGGTTGCAGAAGTTGTTTGAAGATACTGAGCAAGAAATGATCCTCAACTACTTATCTGAGCGAAACATTCAGTGGCACTTCATACCGGCGCGATCTCCACATTTCGGAGGCTTGTGGGAAGCGGCGGTAAAGTAAGTCAAAAACCATCTAAAACGTATCGCGGGCAATGCCCACTTGTCCTTTGAAGAATTGTATACATTTCTTGTTCAAATAGAGGCAGTATTAAACTCCCGTCCTCTTACTCCAATGTCAGATGATCCTAACGATCCATCCTTCCTCACTCCTGGTCACTTTCTCATTGGTGAACCCCTCACTGAAATTTTGGAGCCAAATTTAACAGGGCTAAGGTTAAATCGGCTATCTCGATGGCAACATGTTCAGCAATTGAAGCAGCACTTCTGGACCAGGTGGTCAAAGGAATACCTCAGCCAGCTACAAGAAAGGAGGAAATGGCAGAAAAACCCTGGACCAATTCTACAACGTGGCAACTTGGTCATCATCAAGGAGGATGGTACTCCACCGCATCTCTGGATCTCAGCCCGTGTCGTGGAGATTCATCCAGGATCAGATGGTGCGATACGTGCAGCAACAGTGCAAACTAGTTCGGGAGTGACGAAGCGAGCCATTAATAAGTTATGTTTGCTACCGATCAAAGACAACGAGTAGTTCAAGTAAAATGTTCTGATTGATTTGAAAGGAAATCCTTTCAACGCGGGCGGCATGTTCGCTCTCAGTATGTACAGTTGTAAATAATTTATTCGATTTAAATTTTTCTTGTATATTATAGTGCTATTATCTTAGTTTGTCATACAATAACTTTTAGTAATTCAAATAATTTAGTCCGCACTTGTTTGAAATTCAATTATTTAAATTTTAATGTATTATTCACGAAATCGTTCTTAGAAAATGCGTTTAGAAATTTAGATCCTGAATGCCGAGTTTTACCACTTATCTTCCGTTCTTTGTGACACGGCATTTAGAGTCGTTAAGGATTGGCTCCCGCGGTGCAGTACGTGCCGTTTTAATGTGCAATTTACCCTTTGGATTTTGGATTTCTAACTACACAAAATTTCCCAATTTATGATTTCCTAGTAACGTTCTACTTCAATGCCAACCAATAACAATGTACCAGAAGGAAATGCAAGACCTTCTGATTGGTTCAACCCTTCCCGTAAGGCGCGAAGAATAATTTTCTTCGAGGAGAAAACGACACCCCAAAGTCAGTACCGATTGATCTTCCATCTAAACCATTCGATGAGATCAGCGCAGAGACTCCTCTTTCAATTCAAATTATATTTAAAATTTATTTTTAATTGTAAGAGTTTTGTAAATAGTTGTTGGAGTTATTAAATAGTTCTTAGACTCAGTGTTGGTGTTTCCATTACTACGAGACAGCAGTTGTTCATGCTTATGCACAGCAACCTCAAAACAGATACTTTCCCCCAAAAATTAACGATTCCTCTAGTATTGTTCTAATCACAGGTTCTAAGAATGGGCATTTTCATTTTTTAAGTAGCTTAATAACGGTCGTTTGTCGAATAGATGACTTTTGCAAATAATTTTCTGTCACCTTTGTCAAGCGTCTGAATTGAAATAGCTCTTCTTGTACAATGCCTACATTTTCAAATTATGAATGCATTGGTAATGTATTAATTTATGGTAAAAGCCAGAGCAATGCTGCTTTAGCCCAAAGCATTTACCTGGAGCGGTTTCTGAATCGTCGCATTCCGAATGTTCGTACATTCGTCAGAGTGGTGCATCATCTCCGAGAACACGGATCCTTTAAGGCTGCAGCCTGCCTGCAGTTTAGGATCGTTGTTGACAACGTCCAAACAGCTTCAGACCTTGAGGAGGCTAATTTGGATAGCGTTAAATGTCAACCCGAATCCATTAATATTAGACGACAGACTGCGACAGACTTTTGACATTGCGTCAGATTTGTTCACGTCATCATTACTAAGCAAAAGTCACAGTACAGCAATATTGTATAGCCCCCAGTGACAGCCAGTGACGGACAGTGTTATTTTTAGCAAATCTTTAAATAATTTTAACTCAATAACTAGAACGTTCACAAAAAAATGTATTTAAAAAAGTTGTGATTATTGACGAGTTTTATTATCAGATAAAATTAATGTACTTATTTCTTATTTGCTTCTTTCTAAACATTTATTAACTAAAGTTATCTTGCTAACCTCAAAAAAGTTATAGCATGATATGTGTTGAGGCAACTCTGTTTCTCACACTAACGGTTAACTGTAAGTAACTAAAACCACTAAAACTAAATGTGGAATCTCATACCATGTTTCATCCAAATCGGTTCAGACGTTCCTTTGTTATAAGAAAAATTAACTTTCTCTTCAAGAGCTTTAAAAGAAAAATGTCGGCTTAACGAAACCATTATGGATATAGATAAGTTTGGTTAAATCGTCTTATTTTGAGCCCAGGAATCTATGGTTAAGCCATGTCCACGGAATTTAGAGACAGCCTGTATTTTGTCAATTTATGTTGTTTTACAGAGTTTCTATATGTGATGCATTGGATGAGTTCCTGGTTTCCGGTTGCAACCGCGTATCTCGGATTTGTTCTACTGGTCGAGATACGCGGTTCCAACCGGAAGCCAGGAATTGAACCATGGACGACGGCCGCGGAAGCCTTCAAGTTAAACTCATTAATTAGATATAGAAGACATTGGTATGTTTCGCCTTTTTCCGATTGAGAAATTACTACATTTTTGACATCAGTTTGTCAATTGCTCCGAATGTTGAAAATTTACCATGGCTGATTTTCCTATAACGAATGAAATGAATGATACATGAGAAATTAATCAGTTGATGTTCGTGGTGTGCAATTAGGTTATTTTAGTAGTTGACACTAGGATTAATAAGCGACAAGTGTTCGTTTTTATTATTTGTCACTGCATCAACGAAAACCTTTATACAAACGACGAAACCTTTATACAAACTCTGTATTTTTTTAGTTATTTTTATTTTAAAAACAAAACAAAATGGTATTTGAACAAACAAGTGGAAATTAAAATTAAGCTAAATTTTAGTTAATGTTGATTTATTATCTGCAGTTCATGACGTTTATTATAAACGTGTCTTAATCAAAAGTTCACTTTCTGTAAATACCTCCTTTTGATACAGTACAAGCAACAATTCTCGTTGCTTCAAAAAGTTCTCCTGTAACTATCCAATACGAACCCACAACTGGAAATATGTTGAAATTCTCAAAATTAAAAGAACAATTTCTGGCCTTGTAAATCCCCTAAAACAAAGAGAAAGTAAATAATTTTAATTAACATAAAGCATTGTGTTTTCAAGCGTTTCAAAATCTGTACGTATTACAAAGAAAACTAGGGTCTGTACAAAATTTTGAACCAATACCATCGTTACCATCCAAGCTTAAGAGTTGGGCCCACTTAGTACCGTCGCTTTTCAGGCCGAATGTACTGTTTACTCCTTCCACCTTTGCGCGGCTGCGATGCTTCTAATTGTTATTGAATGGAGAGGGAAGATATACGAGTTAGTTCAGGTTTTTTCTTCGACGACTAAACGATTTAAATGTATTTAATCGTCAAAACGTTCGCACATCCTAGAGAGATAATAGAAGAAAGTTTCTCTTTGAAAATATAAAAATGCAGGTAATAGTCGCTGCAAATATCCACATACTTTAAATATTTAATTGCAAACAATAAAAACGCCTACAAGTCGACAGTATTGTGGTCGATGCAGCCACATAAGATAACTCCCTTCCAAATACTGCGGGCGGAGCTAGTACAGTCCGAGTTTTAAATTTTCGCACTGAGCGCGGAACAAGTTGTCCGATTTCTTTTCCTTGCTTATATCCAACGAAACGAAAAGTTGTCAGCGCCATCTCTCGGTTACCTTGGATATAAGCAAGGAAAAGAAATCGGGCCACTTGTTCCGCGCTCAGTACGAAAATTTAATACTCGGACTGTACTAGCTCCGCCCGCAGTATTTGGAAGGGAATTATCTTATGTGGCTGCATCGAGCACATTACTGTCGACTTGTAGGCGTTTTTATTGTTTGCAATTAAATATTTAAAGTGTGTGGTGATTTTCAGCGACTATTACATGCATTTTTATATTTTCAAAGAGGAACTTTCTTCTATTATCTCTCTAAGATGTGCGAACGTTTTAACGATTAAATACATTTAGATCGTTTAGTTGTTGAAGAATAAACCTGAACTACCTCGCATATCTTCCCTCTCCATTCAAAGACAATTAGAAGCATCGCAGCCGCGCAAAGGTGGAAGGAGTGAACAGTACAATCGGCGTGAAAAGCGTCGGTACCAAGTGGGCTCAATTCTTAAGCTTGCTTATATCTGTACCTATGTACCTTTGTTGGTGGACACGGTGGTTTTGGATGCATACAGTCAGAAAAATGGCTGAAACCGTATTTGCTTGCACGTAAAACTTCGCAAATTTTGCTGGTTCTAAGTTTTGTAAATTGCACGCAAGTATCCGGTGCTTCCCTTAGTTCACATCTTATAATTGTTAAAACCATCTGAAATAAGTAAATAAAAAAATTGTAACTTTTTGTGTTTCTCCGATAATTACATTTAGTTTTTGCAAATTTCGTCTCACGTGAATATCGAGATCTACGAACTGAGTTCTTCGTTCTAAATCGAACCTGAAGAATACATTTTCCGTCGTCACATCCAAATTTCTTCGATTTTCGCAGTTGTGAAAAGTGTCCAGCTCTAAAACAATCTAATTTTTTTTTGCTATGATTATTATTAATTTTAAAATAAATACCCGCCGTTGTTGAAAACTAAACGCATTTTGTGCCAGGAAAAAAAACATCCAAAATAAATTGGTCATGCCGAATTGATTTGTTGCGCATAACTAAATGAAGATCATTTAATTGTTTATGCAGGATGTTATTTTCGGCTTAATGGGATCCGAGATTATCAGATTTTGTCCTTGGAAGTACAGGTTGCTCATTGGACAACATAAAGTAGAATTATATAAAAACAAATGAAACAAAAATTATTATTTTGGAAATTATTATAAATTCCAATAGCAGCAAATTATTTTTAATAGAATTTTATTCGCTGTATTATGTGCAGGATATTTTTTCAATTTTATCTAAGCATAAAATATTCTGTAGGCACAAGCGGCCCGAAAATATTTCAGTAAGAAACTTGTCAAGTTTCAAAATACAAACTCACGCGTCAGCATGGCCGCAGCTAGAGGGATACCAAGGGAGGCTAAGCCTGCCCTGGAGAGTTTAAAGCCTGTCCTACGTTGGGCCAACCAGACATGAAAATATTTTAAAAATTCGTAAAAGCATTGGAATAAAAACTATAGAGCCTGTCCTGTACTGCTATAATCCTCCCAATATTTAGTCTGGCTATGGCTCTGCGCGACAGAAAAGTATAATTTAATTTATGTTCGTTAAGTTTAATACTTTTTTAATGCTTTCGTTGTCGTCATGACCAGAGGAATTTAGGTTTTCGTCTACAAAAAAATAATGATTTTGTAAAAGATACACCTTGCTCAAGGAAATCCAAAGATGACGAGAGAAATTTAAATATTCGTGACTACCGATTAGTATTAAGTTCGAAAGAATTTTATAAATGAAACGAAGTTTTAAAAAATGTGTGGCAAACACACGTAATTACACTGATTATGGAAAAAAAGGCAAGTTATGAGTGTTATTTTACTACACAAAAGAATGTATATGTCGTTGACAGCCATCAGTTTCAGAGCAGAATGTAGAATACTATAATCAATAACAATTATTGTCCTCGCTTCTATTTATTTATGTTATTTATAACATATAATACATGAGTGCAAATCATTTTCTGAATAAACCACCTTCAGATGTAGTGCACGCAACTTTCTCGTTTCCAGCAAACATTTCGCCTGTTATTTTCCAGTAAGAACCTGTCAAAGGAAATACCTTGAAGTTGGAAAAGTCGAAGTAGCAGTTTCTTGCTCTATAAATTCCCTAAAACATTTCACTTTTATAATTTATTGCGTTACAAAATTGCATTACGACGTTTATAAAAATTAAAATTACAAAGCATATTACCTTAACTAATGGACATGGCAGTTTTGGGCGAACACACTCCAAGAAGTGATTAAAACCATAGGAACTTGTCTGCAAGACCTCGCAGACCTTATTGGTTTTGAGTTTAGTAAATTGTGAACAAGTATCTGGAGCTTCCTTCAATTTGCATCTCACAATTGTTAGTAACATCTGCAAATAATAATGAAAACTCTGTCTTATAATTAATGATAAAAAAAAACTTACGCTTAAGGTTTGAAAATTCTGCTTTACGTGAATGTCGGTATCTATAAACTGATATTTCCCGTGCTGATCAAATTTTAATGACACGTTTTCTACGGACACCTTCAAATCTCCTGCGTTTTCACAGTTGTGGAATGAATCCAGCTGTAAAATAATCTAAATTTTTTTAATCGTAAGAAATTTAGCGTAAAATATAAGAATTCGTACCTTTCTTTCGCCCTTAACGCGAACTACGTTCAATATATTTATTACAATAAATAAAAATACAATAAAATTCATTTCAGCTTTCGTGTAGAATTCCAATTCTATTTTTAAGCATGATTATGACTGACAATAAGCGTTTGTCTAAAACTGTGATCGTACTTTTGAAAGTACTCGCAGATTGCAGGTTTGAACGCGCAGGATGTCCTTATCTCCACTAATTTATAATTCATTCAGAGCTCATTATTTCAACTTCCGATTTGTTTTGTTACAAAGTAAAAACAAAACCTAATTGTAGATTTACTTTTAAGAGCAAAAACACAAAAATCTAAATAACAGTTTTGGAATTATAAGCCCAATAGTTCATAACTTTAAAATGAAAGTGTAATTTTTGGTCATTTTTAAAAGTAGTGATATGCGTTCGAAATACCATAACACCCAGTGGTCTGTCAAAATTAAAACAGGTAAGGCATAGTGTGAGAATGAATTCGTTTAACTCAGAAGTTTACATGTGTCCTTTTTGTGTCAGGGTAAAGGAAAATGCAGAGGATTTTTTTGAGAAAGTATAAAGGCTGTCCACCGAGTGCAGCGGTCTTCTCTACCGTCTAAAGTATACAAGATAGAAAAGAAATTCAAACGAGCTGAGGTGTAACTCAGTCAGCTCTGTTTTCTAAAATTATTTTTGGCTTTTCGGTGTTCAGTAACTGAGAGCTATACCAGAGTTATACTTTTTTAAATGGAACACACAGTATATTTTTACATATTTCGAAAGTACGCATAACGAGCAGGTAGTAACCAAAAATTTCGGAAGTTTTATTTAAGAGTTTTTAAAATATTTATATATTTATTTTTATATTTTTGGTTATTACCTACTCGTTATGCATACTTTCGAAATTTGTAAAATATACCGGGTGTTGCATTTAAAAAAATATAACTTTGGTATAGCTCTCAGTTACTGAACAGCTTGTATAGCCAAAAATAATTTTAGAAAATAGAGCTGACTGAGTTACACCTCAGCTCGTTTGAATTTCTTTTCTATCTTGTATACTTTAGACGGTAGAGAAGACCGCGGCACTCGGTGGACACTCTGTATATTCTATACCAGATATCTTTAGTGCAATAAACGCAATTTAAAATTTAAATAATACGCATTAATTAAAGTGTTCCATTAAAAAACAAACTTCCAAATACAAGCAACTTAACAAATACTTTCCTCTCAGAATACGAAGTGTTTCTTTCCAATAATAGGTGCTTTCCATTTGCACAAATCTCACCTCATATCAGATCGTCATTT
The DNA here is from genome assembly GCA_036172665.1 of Prosopocoilus inquinatus. Lineage (NCBI taxonomy): Eukaryota > Metazoa > Arthropoda > Insecta > Coleoptera > Lucanidae > Prosopocoilus > Prosopocoilus inquinatus. The sequence continues at coordinate 55,070,379 of CM069870.1, forward strand.
CGTCATTTCCTTTAGAATGAACAAGTAAGTCTGAACGAATGTTATGACTTAGCAGACAAGGGAAGTACTCGAACAACAAGGTGGAAGGCTGAAATCTCCGTTTAAACTTACTTTTTCGTGCTAACGGAAATGGCGTTTATCTTATCAGAGGTGAGATTAGTGACAAAAGGAAAGCAGCTAATATTCACTGGCCATAAATATCGGGAATCCCCTCTTGCATCTAATTTGCAATTTGTGGACACGTATATGCCCTGAAATAACCCAATTAAACAACAGAAGACGTAAGAAGGTGAAAATGACAATGAACTTTATTTCCGCAATATTTTTTTAAAAGAAAAATTACGAGGTCATGATGAAAAAAATAATCAAATTAATAGTATTTGACAAATTCTTTCTGATGATAGAAATTATATTTTTCATTGGACAAGATGTAATTCCAGGTCTGTATCAGGTCTGCATTTAGTTCCAGTAATTCCGTACATTTTGTTAAATAAACCTTGCTTATCGTCAGTGCAATTGTAACGGACGCGGGTTATCTTTCTTTAGAATTTAGGAAGGTGGTCAGCCTTATACTTACTCGGAATTCTTTTACCCTGAACAACCCGAAACCACCCCCGCGTTTCATAGAAAACCCAACCTGCTCTTTTGACCAACAGGCCACTGTGAAAAGCAATTTTCTTGTTCGGTAGCTACAGTTTGAGAAATGAGCCTAAAATGTACTTTCGACGTGTCTTCCCCAAAAAAAAAAATCGAAACAATGTCGTTTTGTCCCTGAAGATTGTCAAATCTGTTTCCTGTCGTTGTCTCTCTCCTATGTAGACGTTTTCCTCGGACTTTTTGGAGAAGATAAAAGGGGTGAACTTAAAATTAATGAGTAAAAAAGTTTGATAAATTTAACCAGTCTATTAAAATAAAAGAAATAGCAAAAAAATTAAAATGACAAAAAAATACAAAAAAAGACTAACGACGTGTAGAATAATGTAAATACAAACTTTACCTATAAAAATAACATTAACAAAAAGGGGGAGAGAGACAAGAAATGCACTTTCGATTACAGCAATTAGTTTTTAAGCGGTCTGTTAGCTTACCAAACTGAATCGAAAGATCTTCTCGTAATCCAAAAATTAAGGAAACACAATGACTTTATATAAAGCAAATAAAATACTCAGTTAAGTACACAAATATCCACTACGTGGGGAAAGCTTTCGCTTTCCGTTCGCGAATTTCAAACTTGGAGAAAATTTACTGAATTTTAATTGAAATAAAAATAAAATTAAAATTGAAGTTAAAATCAATATCGCCCGGTACGAGGAAAAAAACACAAGCTTTTCAAAAGCTGAAAGAAGGTCCGCGGATTAGCTAACTGAAAAATCAAATGTTAACGTTTTTTATGAATTATCTCGCAACTTCCCCCTCCCCAATTCCCCCGCGTACCTGGGTCGGACTTCTGCTCTAGATGCTCTCAAAACTAGATGGCGTAACAATGTCAATTTGTCTTATTTTTTTCCTAAACTTCCCACGCTCTCAGACCTGGGCAGAGAAAGCTGAGTCGACAGTACGTGCTCAATTAAACTTAAAATGTCACTGAGGATTAATAATAAAATATTGTATAGCATTGAATACGCGAAAGGTAAGCAATCATATTATTTTTCCAAAAAGCGATAGTAAGATGTCGCTATTTTATCTATTCATTACAGTTCTTAACGTCTACATGGTACAGGAAAGAAATTTGAATATTTTTCACAATATACAGCTTGAAACCTTCGGATTCTTATACAATAAACTGTACAGGGTGTCCCATTTTCGATGGTATTCTATAGGTATCTTCGTTAATAATGGAAATATAAAAAAAACTAAGCACGCAATATTGGGTCAACTTTTTATGCCAGTTTAAATGGTAAATAAAAAATTTGCTGTTTCTTATTGTTTGCGTGGTAGAGTCGAAAAATTAAAAATTCACCAAATCTTCAAATGCAAATATATTTTTTTATTTTTAAAGATATTAAAAAATGATAATTACACTTTTTATTCAACTTTTAACTTTAAATGGAAGTCATAGTTTGACATCATTAAAAGGAGTATTTTTCAAGCTTTTCAAAAATATATAATATGTTGGTACTATTTTCGAAAATTGCCGAGCTGTAAGCAAATGAATCTATTTGTTACTTAATGCGAGTTGTAGTAGGCCTTGACTCATGTAAAACAATAAAATATTCATTAAACCGGAGTTTCCCAAACTGTGGGCCCTCTGGGAGGGCGCGTAAATCTTCAAAGGGGGGCGCAGCAAAATAAGTATAACAAAACTGAATGCAAATTGCAGCTAATAACCATGTTATTTTTTACAAGAGATTACAAATACGTACAGTCGCAAGTAATAAATTTTAGACGTCATTAATAATTGACAAGGGCTGGCATTAAAACGAAGGAGATTCGTGTCTTCATTTTGAATGCTAAGTCAATATATAATATGTAATTTATTTTGACACTTTCGTGGTAAAAAAACAAAAGAAAATTTCTGATCTGTGGAATTGAAAACTGACATTTTTATTGACAGTGACGACCAAAATTTAATACTTGTGAGTGTACTATACCGTGAGATTTTTTTTATTTTGAAATTGTAAATTGTAAATATTTCTGTTTCAGAAAAAAAAATGTGTGAATGTATTTCAGGATTTGCAAACAAGTTTCAATAAAGCAAATGTGCTATTACTGTCAATTATGAAATGTAGCGATGAATTACAAATATTTAAAAAATACTATGAAAGGGGGGGGGGAGGAGTCGTGAATCATAACAGAGCTCAAAAGCGGGACACAATACCTAAAAGTTTGGGAAACGCTGCATTAAACTTTAGTTTTTTAATAAATGATAAATTAGTACACCGACAGAATTTGCACTAAAGAGCTAGAAACAATTTTAAACTAATATACAGTAATATAAACATAAGCAATTTTAGACATAAACTTTTGAACAATAATATAAACTAACTAAGTTCACAACGAATTAATTCCATACCTATTAACAGTGAAGCAACGAAGAAAATTAATAGAAGTAAAAAAACTATCTAAAAGCAGTAAACAAAACTATAAAAATATTAATAAAAAAAAAAATAGGAATTCATTGAACGATGCGAGAGGATTGCTAATGACTAATATCATAAATTTTTTATAGGTGTTTATTATATGCTTGATCTGCATGATTATACAGTGCATGAAGTTATGTTAAGCAGATTGATATTAAATATAAAGAATTTGTTAATTCTGTGGAAGATAAAATGTTTGTGGTTTACCACATTAGTACATCATCTTACTTTAATACAGGAGTACACACTGACGCAGGAACATCAAACTCTCACTTTTTTGTAGATGTTTTATTACAGGGACATCAGAAATGATTTCAATCTACGTGATTCCGCCATGAAACACATCAAAACAAGTCGAGTAAAATGAAACACAACAGAACGAACGTTAATAATAAATATATTCCAATCTGAAGCAGTAACCACTTTTCTCAATGTTCCCAAGTCAAATTGGTCACGTGGGATGAAATAATTTCTGATGTCGTTGTCTTTACTCAATCAATAATTTTTAACCCACTTTAGAATTAATAATTTACTTTCCCGTAGCAAATTTAAGTTTTATAATACCAAAGTAATTTTATAAATATTTGGCATATTTATATTTAAGAGAAGCGTTAAGGGTATAACTTAACCAGTCATTAAAGATAATAATAAAATCAAATCAAATTATCAGTGACAATAACGTTTACTTTTCTACATTATAATAAAATTTTGAATAATTTTTAATTAAGGGAGTCCTAGTGTAGAAGTGTTACTTGTTTGTCTAATAAAAGTGATTTAAAAACAGTAAATAAGAATTAAACAATCAAACAAATAACTCATTATTGTGCAAATAAATAAGCTTCCAAATAAAAACAACCCAAACCTTTTTTTTCTCTTAAAAAGCGTAGTGTAAGTTTCCAGTAATAATCCGTAGACTGAAAGAAAAGAAAAACACTTGCATCATATTCACAATTTCTGCACGTATACGTATCCTGAAATTATTTCTTTTAGTCAAGAAGCAAGAAGCAACGCATGAAGGAACGGGCGCTTGAAGAAACTTTACTTGCTGCACGATATTTTGTGAAAGAAATCAGTGATTCATGGAATTAGTGATTTCAAATCACTAATTCGATAAAGATTTTACCCATTAGTCTCGTTTTATGGCAGCAAATAAAATTCTTTCGTTCAAGCTGATTAAAATTACTTTTTTTATTGGATACGATGTAACTTTTGGTTTATTATTAGCCGCTAGATCAGATAATCCATTAATTTCACTAAACAGAACCTTGCAAATTTTTGACGTTTTTAAATTAACAAAGCGTGCACAAGAATCGGGAGCCTCTTTGGTTCTGCACCGCACTACATCTACTTCCATTTTAGTCGGATCCTGCAAAATATAACGGATTAATTTGGTTTATCAAAGATAAAAAAAACCTTACTGTTGGATAAAACATACCTTCTTCAAAATGAACCGTGCTGTTTAGTGCATCTCTGAAATCAATTTTACCTAGACGTACATCCTTGAAGAAGATCGTTAAATTTCGAATATTTTTACAATTTTGTGCAATATTTAGGTGGGTTCGTAGCTGTTAAATTTGTCGAATAAGTTTTTTTATTTATATTTTTAAATACACAATAGCCTACCTTTTGTTCGGACCAAAGTATTTCGCTGGTAAATGTTGCTAACAAAAGTACGGTGTACACGTTCATGTTTTCTTTCGGATGAAAATGTTTTAATTCACTTTATAACTACCTTCGTTATAAAAAGCAGAAAGTAATAGAAGAGATAGATAAGAATAATCACTGCTTACGTTTATGATTTTAATTTTTGTTTTTGTTATTTGCCATGCAGGTAATTCGTGTTAGTAACAAAATATACAGACAAAAATAGCTCCGCACTATTGCTAACTTTTTCATTATTAAAGTTACAGATATGATTAATAGCACACTAGTAGTACTTTCTGCCCTGATTGCAACGATGCATTTCAAAAAAACATCGCGTTTACGAAATAAAGGGAAAATAACACTTTTTTTTTTAATGGAACACGGTGTATATTATTTGACCAAAGAGTAAAATTTTGAAGTAAAATTGTTCTTTATCATTTTATCGTAAATGAATAAATAAAGAAGATATTTAGATTTTATAGAAATTTATTAAGATGGCTGTCTTTCAAGAACAAAACATTTCACCGTTGTATTATTTCAGAGTTTACATTTTATAAAAATATTATTTTAACGCTTCTAGAAAAAATATGTTATGGCTGTACTAAAAAAAAATTGTTAACGTACTTACCATTATTTCCAGACTCAGAACGGAATCTACTACTTCCTGGCTGGCAAGTTGAGGTTCAATGTAAACACTTTTGTAAAAACTAAAATAAAGAAACATTTTTATAACTGAATCGTTTATTGTTGAAAGAACCTAAAGTCATAGGAATTTGTGTTAACTTTCGCCCTGTCAGCAACAATCGATTCAATTGATGAAGAAACCGAAATTGTTGTTTTCGCATATTACGAAGCCTATCGTGAAAACTCGACAAGAAACTTAATGAGAAGTAACAATTTATGTTTGAGCGCTATATATAACAAATTTTATTGCAAATCGTTTTTGATTACAGTGAAACCCCCGAGCAGCCTCTGTACAGCTGTTTCAGCTCTATTTGGGACTTCTTCAGCTGAAACCCTCGAGCAGCCTCTATACAGCTGCTTCGGCCGTATTTGGGGTTTCTTCAGTAGAAACGCAGCTGAAACTCTCGAGCAGCCCCTGCACAGCTGTTTCAGCCCTATTTGGGGCTTCTTCAGCAGAAACGTAGCTCGAGCTACTGATATTGTTGATACTTGTCACATTAAACGTCGAATGGAAGTAGAAGAAAAATCGTAAGTTGATTAAGAAGGCGTTGTAAGCCATAAAAATTATGTTTAAGCATAAGGTGTTTACACTGCCGATACGAAAATATAGTACTTCCTAAGTTTTATAAAAGAACTTCACATTTTCGCTATTATTTTCATTTGTTCTTAAAAATTGATGCTTTACTATACATAAAATAATGAAAATAATTATTGTTTTTTACAATTTATCCCAGTCAACAAACGTCGCTCAAATTTACAAGTTCAAGAAATGGGTTTTTATCGGAAAGTTTTAGAAAATTACGGTTTTAATGCAAGAAGAAAATTAAAGTCTTTATCTCAATTATTAAAAAAAAATCTCTACAAACCAAAACAAAAGAAATTTTCTACTCAGAAGTCGAAATGAAGGAGTAATACCAAAAGGCTACAGGATCAACGCAAGTAAATGTAATAACATACCAATTCATAAATTAAATAAAATCATACCACAATACAAACAAAAAATACTAAATGCAGAAATCTCTAGTACAATTAGTTACTTACACAGATTTTAAATTTAATTTTACAGTAGGATATCTGTCTAGTTATGTAGAATTAGACATAATTAACAACTTTATTATTACCCAACCTAACCCAACCCAATTATCATATTAATAAAGGAAACCCTAATCATAGTGCTTTAGTACAACATTCAATAAACCACAATCATAGCTTTGATTTCGACAACTGTATTATATTAGATAATGAAAATAATAAAATTTAAAATATTAGTCAAAGAATCTTTACATATTAATATGAATCATAATAATATTACTCACATAAGTGATTTTCAAGAAATTAAATATTACACTCATGACCTAATTAAATAGTTTCCTTTATTGTTTATACAGATTAATAAATAGATATTTTTCCTCTTTCACACATTCATTATTCCTTTAAATATAGAAAAACTAGATACTGCGCTTTTGTTTTCAAGGGTCAAACCATGTTCGACCATCTGTGCTTGTTAACTGTCGCTCGCTTCCCTTAACGTTTTCATAATGCAATTTGTGTTCCAAATTTTTAAAGTGTTTGTTTTGTCCCCTTTTACATTTAGGTGAGACGATTTTTAATTAATGATTGTAAATTCCTGGTTCGTAAGCACATTTTCTTTGTTTTTTAGATTGTACTGATGAAGCGGCAAATAAGGCTGTGAAACGTTTACAAAAAAATTAATAAATAGGCTGTGTAACTTAAAATCATTTTTGCTTTACTATACTTATTAGGCAATTTGCAAATTATTGGAGCTTGTTTTATGTGTTTCTGCTATTGAAATAAATACCTAACAAGTACATTTTTTCCCTTATTTTTATTTTTATTTTTAATTTAATTTAATTGATAATAGTCACTAACTATGATTTCTTTTAACGCTTTCTTGCAACGTTAGTAAAATCTTCAGTTATTATTATTTTCTATGAATACTGCAATGTTGCCTTTACCCATAGAAAGTAATAGTAATTTTCAAGATTCAAGGTGCAGAAAAGTGTTAAAAAATTTATATTAGTGACTATTTTCGACTATGAATATGGCGGCAAATGTTTTAGTACATACTAGATTACACATTTCTCCACTTAATTATGTGTATTTTATTTTAAATTTCATAATAATGAAAAAAAATAATTGGTGTCACATATGACATCATGTTATCATTTATGTTAAAAAAACAATGTTACTATTCTAGGGTTAACACCAACATATGATCAACATAAACACAACTTCAAAACATAACCCGCTCAAACCTACTCTGCTACTAGGGTTACTTCGGTAGCAACCTGGTTTGCAAACCTAGTGTTTTTATGTTATTTTACGAACACTTTCGTGTTTGCTACCCATAATAAACGAACGCGTATTTCTCTAATCCCGTACCAACCCATTTAATCTGGTTGAATTTACGAAAACGCCTTATGTGTATGTTACACTTAAGGAATTTTCTTGTTCCAGGTCGGTGTTTGATCTCAAAATCATCTTTTACAAGCAAACTATACCATGATGCTATTGTCACGACTACGGAAAATTTGAAAATCGTATTTAATTAATTTAAAATGTATTTTTTCCAATGCAATACGAGTTATTTGCTGATAAACGGTTTGCTGTTGCAACGACTCAGGCGATGAACTTGTAGCGTGAATCCGCAAACTTGCAAATACGCAAATAACTAGGGCAGTGTTTAAACACAATCAATTAATTCACGATTTAATAGAAATGACGATTGGAAACAACGTGAAAATCGTGACATCACCTTTTCAGCAACCAAGCAAAGTACGGGTTCAATTAAAGTTTTGTGGAATTTGGTCATGATGCCACGTACATTGTCAGTATAAAAGATGGGTGTAATTTGTAAAAGTTATTGATCAGTTAATCTGATCGTCGTCGTGGGATACAGTTATCTGTATTTCTGACCTTTAAATAAGAAAGGTAATCCTTGTTATTTTAATGAGTTGGTTTGCAGTTTCCCTGTTACTCCCTTTTCACCCTCAAGCTACGCAACCACCGCGTCTGGACGCCGACAGCTCGTAACCTGCTGAAGACGACCGACGAGTGACTTATGACTTATGGTTTCAACGACTTCTTCTCATGCGGAAAAACTTGGCCTACTTCTTCTCAAGCAGATAAACTCGGCAATCTATGACAATCATGAAATGTCAATAGAACAGGATCTCAATCTTTCCACACTCCAAATTATTACCCGTATAACCAATCTCCAATCTGCTCGAGTGATATTTTACCTCTGATTATGTTGTCTTGCTTGATACATGATACACTATTTGCATTTTCTTATCGGTGTCAGATTGTAGAAGCATTTCTGCAATCCCAACTGATGGAGCGTTTGCATGCAACTTAGTGTGTACGTTTATATCAAACAACTTAAGAACTGGTTCTTGTTCTAATTCGGATATTTTAAACGTTCAAAGGCTTTTTGTTGTTCTTTTGTGTTGAACTTTGTGTTCTGTCTGGCCAAATCGGTCTTGTTTTTCTGCATACTTAGATATAAATCTTTGAAAAAAGCCCGGCAGCAAACCCAAAAATTTTTTGCTACCTGTTCATCAGTAGGCGCTGGAAATTCTGATACGGCTCTCACTTTCACTATACCTCGAATTTTTGTATTAGAATTTGAATATTTGAATATTGAATAGCTAAGTATTTAAATTATACTAAAAACGAAAATCCTCGGGAGTTATTCGGCTTATTTATTGGTCATAAGCAAGGAAAAGAATTCGGGCCACTTGTTCTGCGAACGGTACGAAAATTTAATACTCGGACTGTTCAGACTCGCCCACAGCGTGCGCACGCTGGTATTGCAAGGTTGCATATCTGCCCTTCCCATTCGATAACACTTCAATCCATCGCATCGTAGGCCGCGAAGAGGTGGCAGGAGCAAATAGTACATTCAGCATAAAAAATGTTCATAACTAAGTGGCCCGAATTCTTTTTCTTGGTCATAAGCGTCTACATTATAACGCCGGTTCTACATAATTGGATAAAATTAAATTGTTCTTTTTAAATCCTGATAATTTTTGTAATTTTAAGAATAGAATAAAGTGGTCGAATTAATTGTAAATGTATTAGCCAAACATCCGAATATGTAGAGCCGGCTTAAGACTTTCAGACACACGTAAGTATGTATTTTTATTTCAGAAATGAAACAAAGGCGAATGTAACACGTACTTTCCGAAAAACTAAAACTAAAAAGAACATTGAAATAGAGGGATCCTAATTCTAGGTATTGGTTTTCTCTTTTCTCTAGCTGGAAGTAGAAATGGTTTCAATTCCGTATTTTGCTTTAGGTATACTTTGTATTAAAGAACTTTTATCCCTACGAATACATGGATTCTTTTAAAAAACTTTTTGAAATAAAACTGCCATCAATAAATAAATTTTAGTCTTCGCTAAGTAAAGAAAGTATGTATTTCTCAAAAGAGTTCAAACAGGCAGTGAAAGTATGGAAATATTTTAAAATTAACTTAGGCGAATGGCATAATAGATTAACTGATATATTTGAAAATTTTAGAAATTTATGTTGCAATTCTGACTCCGATCGTAAGCCTGTAAGTTGTTACAGAGCCATTTAAATACATAGATCATAAATATGTTACGATGGTTACGATAGTGCTCAGAATTGCAGGATTAGTTTGGAAGAGTTACGGATTGAATCCTGTTTGGAACTGTTATGAAATGCACTGTCAGTAACTCACGATGATAGGCAACCAAACGTACACATTTGTCACACAATGTTAATTCTTTATAAGAAAGTGGCGCAAAACCCTCATAGTATATCTACTTCTACTAATAATGATAATACCCTACGATATAGGGTATTATTATTATTATTATTATTGAATAGACAAAACAGCGACATCTTACGATCGCTTTTTGACACGACATTGCAGTATTATTATTATTATTATTATTATTGTTAACGAGAGATGAAAATACTGGCCTTTAGTAACTTAAACCACAATTATTATTTTTTTATTAAATTCCTTTTACTGAATTGTCCAGAATTGGTTATTCTAGGATACGTTTTTGCAAAACGGAAGTGAGGTTATAAGTTATATACCTATTATAAGAAAATTGTTACATGTATTACAAATAGAAGTAAGTTAAACAGTTTCCTTTTGAACGAGTACATTTCGATTAGTTAGAGTCTGTTGTACCAACGGGATTTAACTCGACGTTTAACTGAACCAGGTTCAAAGTAAACAAATTCGCATAGGATCTTAAGGACATTATGACAATTAATGCATATCATAAACAAAATTTGATAATGATTTTGTCCACTTTGGACCTGGTTCAGTTGAATGTCAATTTACACCACATTGGTACAACTGGCCCTTAAAGTAATTAAATTAAATAAATTACCGCAATAATGCATCTTACTACGGTAAGTATCAAATCTGAGTAATTATTTGTACTTTAAATACAATTACAAAGTACTTTTTCAAAAGAGGAATTAATTACAATTACAAAGTACTTTTCAGAAAAGGAACTAATTACAATTACAAAATACGAGTCGTAAAAAAAGGAATTGGCCATTACTTGTAATTATAGTAAATCATAATTGACAAACAGCTACGTTTAAAATGTTGTCATAATTAAAAGTGTTCAAATAATCCAAATATATCAAAAAATAAGTTTTAATTATTATTGAAAACTATATAAAAAATTTTATACTTAAGTGTAATGCAGAAAAAGTAAATAAATATATAAAAAATAGAAAAGGCAACTTTATAAGAAACAATTTGAGATTTTAAGTTTAACACATGTAACAAGTGTTTGGAAAAAAGTCACTGCAACCAATGTTTGTGTACCTACCCAATTTTTATAGTTTTATTCACATTAAATTAACGTTGTTACTTTTCAAATTAACCAATTTTTCAAAATTAGTGTCAGAAAGCGCATTTCTTCGGGGACTTTGCATGGCGCAGCGCGTCCTTCAAATAATGAAAGAATGAATTGAAACAAACACCTAGGATGGGTAGATCTGGAGACCGGGACTTTACGCAAATTCATGCAGGAATTATCTTGATTGTAGACCATGTGTGTATTGTAAACAAGTATTTAAAAGTAATTGTTATTAGAAAAAGTAATTGTAATTGAAAAAATTATTGTACCTATAAATGCAATTGTAATTGAAAAAGTAATTGTACTTACAAGAAGTAGTTATAGTTAGATAATTTAAATACCCCTAATATAATTACAAATTCTAATTCCTCCATCAATCACATTAAAAAAACTAATGGTAACTGTCAATTACTTTTTTTACCAGGAATTACCTAACTCTGGTAAGTATATTTAAGAGAATGAGGGAGAGGAGGCACTTCTCCCTTCTAAACGTTTCAAGGGTCACAATTTCTGTATACAGTAGTATAACACAACACCCTACAAAATATAAATTAATACAACATTTTTCTTTTATAACGTTCATACAATCATTAAGAATATTTTAAATTCTGTAAAAATTAACCTTAAAATCCAAAATTAATTTCCGTAATGCTTAAGAAATTTGATTAGGGAATGTGTTGCTAAGGCAGAAATAAAACAATTGAAAGGTACTTTTTTTATCTATTTTGCAGTAAGTACACTCTCAAATAAAGTTATTTTCCTCACAACTAAGTACCATCTCGAAATAAATAAATCTCCATATAAAGGCAACCCAGTAAATCCGTTCCTCTTAGAATTCGGGCAGTTTGCTTCCAGTAAAATTCCCCTAAGTTAAACACGGGGAACTTGGTTGCATCAAATTCGCAATTTCTGCACCTATACACACCCTAAAATTACTTTATTTAAACAAAAAACAGCATAAAAGGGGTAAAGATATAAAGAATCTTTATTAGCGACAATTTTTTTTTTTTTGATAAAATTAACACTAACATCGAAGCGTCAAATAAAATTCATTGGTTAACTTCAGAAATGGGGCTTACTTTTCTTATTGGACAGTATGTCACTTTTGGTTTCATATTAGTCGTAAATCCAATAATTCCATACATTCTATTAAACATAGCCTTGCAAATTTTAGACGTTTTTAACTGAACAAAACGCGCGCACGAATCAGGATTGTCCTTACTTCTGCATCGCACCATATCTAATTCTAAGTAAATTAGGTCCTGCAAGCATTCTGATTTTTATTCAGTTATTAAAAATAGAAAAAAATCTTACTCCAGGTAAAAATAGGGCTTCTCTGAAACTAACTGTAATATTTACTACATCTCTGTTACCAATTTTAAATATACGTGCCTCTCGCATATTTAATGTTAAATTCCGATTCTTTTGGCAATTTTGCATCACATTTAAATGGGTTTGTAACTATTTTATTGTTTTATTTACGTTTCTAACACTTTAACTGTACCTTTCGCTCAGACCAAATTATTTCGCTAAATAATGTTAGAATCAGAAATACGTAATACATGTTTTCTTTCAGATAAGAATGCTTTGGCCAGTGAATGAATGCACTTTGTCTGTATACATGTAGCAAAAAGCAGAAATTTATCCGATGTACTGATTGATAAGGTTGTCATTGAGGATGCTAATGATATAAGTTTTTTTGTAAATATTCATCACATAGATGATTTGAGTACTAACGGCAAGGTATATGTACATTGTGGACTAAGTCATGAAAATGTCAATATGGAGTATGTGCTAACACCCTCTTACGATATCAATGCATCGTTATAAATTAGAAAATGCAATTTGTATTCCAAATGAGTTATCTTTCAAAAGCATTAATGATAAGTGGACTGAGATTAAAGATTTTACTGACATTTCCAGAGATAACTTTTTTATAAATAGTTGAGTTATGTTTTGAAACATGCTTTCAATGATAAATTAAGTAAACAGATTTTTAGTGCAGCAGTGGGTTCTCCTTTAGTTGAAATTGTTATGCATAAACTAGAGAAATCTGTCATTAACTCCTTGCCTTTCAATTTAACGTTATGTAGATTACATATTATTGATTTTGTCTTCAGATAAGGTATAAAATTGTATTTTAAACAAATTTAACCCTTTTCGTTTGTATTGTATATTCATAGTCTGCACATTAACAGGAAACCAAGAGATAGTTAGATAGAGTTCTAAACAATTAAACTATTCTGTATGAAGACAAGTAAAATTCCGTATTTACACAACACAACAAATGGCTTCTTCTCAGAAGACGAACTGTAGCTTTCCAATAATATCACAAGACGTTTACAATCGGGAGCCTACTTACATCCAGTTCGCAGTTTGCGCATGCGTATACACCCTAAAATGATTTCATTTAAATAAAACCCCAGACTTAGGGATATGAAAAAGTGAATTAACTTTATTTTTGTTATACTTTTAAGAAAGAAAATTAAAGTCAATCTCATTGAAGGATTAATTAAACCAGCGGCATGTAACAAAATTCCGCTATCAGAAATTACCTTTTTTATAGGACACGATTTAATTCTAGGTGTGTATTTATCTATCACACTAGCGACACCTAAAATTTTATCAAACAACAGGTTGCATGTTTTAGTTGTTTTCAATACAGTAAAACGTAAACAAGAATCGGGAGACTCTCTGCTTCTGCACCTCATTAATTCCACTTCCAAGTGAACTGGATTCTGTGGAACAAAGTCCCTTCATTTTTGTTATAAAGTAGCCATGAAACTTACTGCAGAATGAAATATGTCTTCTCCAATACTAACTGTCAAGTTCATCGCATCCTTGAAGCCAGTTTTGAATATACGTACCTTTTTCAGAATTACCGTTAAATTTTGATCCTTTTCACAATTTTTAAAAACGTTGAGGTGAGTTACCAGCTATTAGAGTTTTTACTTAGTGTTTTATTTAAATTTTTAAGTAGGGAATCGTACCTTTTCTTCAGTTCTAATAATCTCGCTGGAAAGTATTATAAATAAAATAACCTTAAACATGTTTTCTTTCTGACGAGAATAATTTAAGCACTGAATGAGTTTTACATACAATTTGCGAAAAAAGTTGGATAATGCAGTAGGATTGTTAGTTATTAGCTTTTTATACATTTATCATATAATCTATGATCTGCTTATATGTACACTTTTCTCAGTGCAAGTACACTACAATGTATTTAAATACATTGTTATGTGCTTGCAGTGAGAAAAATGAAATTGTTAAGCCAACACATTTTAGACTGTCTGCATTTTGTGCACTGGCTTAAATAAAATGTACTTGTTTTAACATTAATATTTTTAACTGAACATCTTAGAAATTTTTGAAATAACAATAAAAAGATCATCTCCAACATATCTAAAATATTTGAGTATGCGATGTTTGTCAGATTGGAATCATTTCTGAATAAATACAATATTATCTATCCTTCACAACATGGTTTTAGGAATGGTCAGTCTACCACGACGGCCATCTTCGAGTTCTATAATGAAGTACTTAATTTAATGAATGATAAACAGCACCCTGTTGGTATCTTTTGCGACCTTTCTAAGGCGTTTGACTGTGTATCTCATGTTCGTCTTCTGGAGAAACTTAATCTTTATGGCATCAGAGGACACGTTGCTCAGTGGTTTTTATCCTACTTAAGTGATAGGTTCCAGTTGGTGGAAGTTAGTTTTACACAACGCAATTCTCGACTTAAATTTAGATCTGGGCCGTTACCAGTTACCATTGGAGTACCCCAGGGCTCTAACCTGGCTCCTCTCCTTTTCAGTATTTATGTTAATGACATTATAAATTTTTTGAGTGATTTTGTTGTTGTAATGTATGCTGACGACACCTCTTTCATTGTTTCAAGCAACTCGGAAACAGCTGCCCGTCAACTTGCAAATTCTTTAGCTCAGCGTATGTATTCCTGGTTTTGTGCTAACTTTTCTTGAATCTTTCCAAAACAAAAGCTATGTTTCTCCATACACGGCAAAGACGCATTAACGAATCTGGTGGACTCAAGGTCGGAGATAATTCTGTGCATTTCGCAAATACTATATCCTTTCTGGGTCTTCAACTGTCAGATATTCTCACTTGGGATGACCATGCGAGACAATTAGTTTCTAAATTGAGCACTTTTGCCTTCTAATTCCGTATGCTGCGTAGTGTAACTGATATCTCCGTGCTAAGGACAACATATTTTTCAGACGTACAGTCAAGACTTTATGTTTTGGGGTAGTTCTTCTGCCTTTAACACGGCCTTTCTTGCTCAAAAAAGAGTATTACGTTGCATGACTGGCACTTCGCTTAGAGATTCCTGTCGTCCAATCTTCGCTAAACTTAACATTCTGCCTTTGGCTTGTTTATATATTCTGCAGCTTGTGTGTTACGTCCATTCTAATCGAAATAATCTGGATAATAGAACTGTTCATCCTTATAGTACCCGTCATAACGAAATTCTTCCCAAACTGTATAATATGGCTATAACCTACAACGGACCTGTCAATACTGGTATAAAGCTCTATAATGCTCTTCCAACAGATTTAAAAGATGTAAACAATGTGCATTTTAAATCTCAAGTTAAAAACATTTTGTTAAGGGATAAGTTCTATATTATAAGTGAATTTTTAGATCGGCTTAAGTAATTATATTATGAATTTTGTTGGACTTATTCTACTTGTAGAACTAATAAATATTATTATTATTATTATTATTATTAAGATGTTAAACTACTACATTTGACTGAAGGCTGTAAATGTTTGCCTAAAATTGAAAGCATTGTATTTGAGGAGTCACAAAGATGAAATTTCAGAGTTATTATAAAGCGCTGTTGGTTCGTTGTGGTTAGATGGACCTTAGTTTCTTGGCCTAAGCAGTATAAAAAGTTAAATTAAATAATAGTGAGAGGTAATTCTTATGTCATGCTCTTAACCCTGGCGGCTTTGTGTCACAATTTGCAACCGTAATCACTATGGGTTAGGGAAATATATTTTGCACGGTTCAAATTCTAACGAAGCGGGCAATATAAAATATTAGACCGTAAAGTGTAAACAAACGCCTTGATTGCGGAGACAATTAAAGCAGCTACAGCAATGGTGTTACTCAGTATAACAAAAAATAGGGCAATATTCCCGCAAAAAAAAAATTACAGTTATGAATCAACTCTTCTTGTTTCAATGTGTAAAGATTTTCAGAGTAATTAGTTGACCACTTGTACCTCAACCTCCGGAATATATCGCCACATTGCATCATATAGTAAGAACGCCGTAAATTATTTTCACCGTCCCATTACACAATGTGCCTGTTCGATGCATTTTTGCGGCGCTACTGAAACGATGGCGTGTACTTATTCCAATCATATCCTTAGTTATCACCGTTATAACCACGTAACATTACGATGAATGACGTGTGGTAAGTAATTGGAACGTGAAATTAATCAATCTATTTATTATCAGTACTTGTTTACTTTTTAACTTAAATATTACTAAAATAATAGGAGTAACAAATTGTAGAGTCAACTAGTCGTTGATGATGATGATAGATGACCCTCGCAAAACATTTACGCGTAGTTTTTTCATTTCTTAATATAAGTACCTTATTTCGTATTACTTGTTGGTTCACAACGAATCAGAACAACTAAAACGGTTGGACTTTTTTCATGGGTGACCTCTCTTGGTTATGTGCTTTTATCAAAACGTGTTCAAGGTTAGGGTGCCCATCGAAGAGCAAAACATCGATGTTTTCTACATCCATTTTTCTATATAATTACTAGATCTTTGCAAGAAATTTCTTTGTTGCTGCGTACTTAATTCAATAGGTAATGGTTTTATAGTTTTTGCAAAGATAAGTAATGAAAGATATTTTGATTTAAATAAAAACAAACAAGATATGTTTTATTCAAAACACAACTATAGTAAAATATAATAGATATTGTCACGCTAAGGGTGGAAGAGAGGCGCCTCCACCATGTCACGCTAGGGGTGGTGCCTCCACCCTGTCGCGGTATGGGGGTAGCGGAGTGTTTCAGAAGGTAGAGCTTGAAACACAGTTATTTTATAAAAGTGGATACCTTTTATTAATGTAAAATTTAATATGATGGGGTTTGTTCGTAATTCAAGACGGGTGGCTGCGATTCGGGTCGTCTGTGCGGCGGCTGGCTTGGTGTGGTGGGGACGGGATTCGACGGACGGTATGTTGTGGCGATGTCAAGGTCGGCTCAGGAACGGATAACCACGGTCTTCTTCTGGTTCTGAATTTTAAGCGCCTTCACCGGTATCTAGGCGCTTGCGATGGCTTCGATGGAGTAGATGCTAAACCTAGGAGCAGCGACGACCATTGTGGGGCCCGATGAGGTGGCGACGGCAAGCAGGAGTGCGGCGATGGCTTCAGCTGGCAGGCTGGTGCGGCTCCCCGGAACTGGAGTTGACCGGGAAGAGATCGGCAGCTTCTGGGTGGGCGTAGGCGGTGATGGCAGGAGTCGTCCTCCGATCGGCGTCAGGATGCTGATGATCTTGGGATCAGCGTTCCGGGTGGCTCCCCTTCTTCAAGATGGCAGGAGGATGCCAATTCGGAGTCGTTCCTAGGTCGACTGCCTATCTAAATTTTAAGCGCACTTTTTATACGAATTTTTTGTTGATTCGCATATTGCGTTATTCGTAACATGACCGGCGTTCAATTGTATTGCCTACTTGATGAAATCTTTGCCCTAGTTGTCGTGATTCTGCCAATGTTTTGTTTTGAAACAAGAACCGTGTTATATCGGGTTACCACACGCATTGTTATGACACTGTTGTCGATTTCACAAGCCCTTGCTTTAATAATTTCTTTATATTATTTTTTATGGAAAACTCGGAAAACTCCCATCGTGACAATATAGCATGTCGTCGGCTTCATATGAAAATTGCCTAAGTCCTAAATTTCCAAAAATTAAATTTTTGCACCATTTAGTTGCTAAAAGTTTCACAAAAAAATGTTAACGGATGTCCTTCAAAGAGAAAAAGAAAATTTTGCTTAACTTCATGATATGTGTACAAGAGTCTTAAAAAACTGACTTAAAGCAAGAAGATTTACTCATGGTAGAACTTATTGAGTATGATTAGTTCGAAAACCTCCACTGAGGTAACTAAAATTACTTGCCAAAATCATATTTAATAGAGTAATTATTCTTGCTTTAAATCAGCTTTTAGGTCTCCTGTAAAGGTGGTCATTTTGAAGGTAGGCACGTTCCATATGAAGCCGACGATATAGGAAGCAGCGAAAAAATTAAAACAGAATAAACATGAAAAATGTCATGCATTTGTGTATCATATAACACTTAACCCGGTATTGGTTGCTATATGAGAGTTTCTCTCACAAAATTTATTATCTTTAAAAGTTTCGGTTTTCCAGGCCTGAAATATATTTCAGGCCTGAAACTTCATGTAATCGTTTTTACAACCTTCTGATATTTTGCAATATAGGTTCCATTCAAATTATTTAACTGCTTTTCATCCCTTTAATTTACATTGTGTCGGTCGCAATTTCGCAGAGATTTTTTCTTTCGTTTCTAAAATATAAACCGTTAGTCAACCCAAGTTTAAAAACAGATTACGCATCGCATTCCAATAGTCATCATTGGAATGCGATGCGTAATCTGTTTTTAAAATCGGGTTAACTAACTGTTTATGTTCTAGAAACTGTGTTACGGTGTCAACAAAAAGTAAATGTTATGTGTTGTAACTTACGGTTTTTGTAACAGATATTCGGTTGACCTTCTTGTTTGCGCTTATTCACATAATTGGTGAATAGGTCGCCATACACACCGCGTCTTAGGGCTAGCTTATTCGTCCAAATTTAACATATTATTTAATTTATTCAAACTGCGGTTACTTCTGGATGCACGTTTTCACTTGCGTACTTAGAGCGCAATATTTTTCTTCTGTGCGCGAGCAACTCTGCGTGCCAAGTATGATACCACTCAAGAGCGTTCAAAAGTTCTGTGTGAATGTTAGCCTAACGAATCACGTACGCCAGGCAGTGATTTGCATTATTTTGATTTATTTTGTTCCAGCAAAAACGAAATTTCCTCAACTGGAGTCTTCATAAATTGAATTATTTAGTTTTAATGTTCGATTATACATAATTCGCTTCACTTTATTTCGATTAGTTATCTCGCACGCATACGTTCAATTAAAAAAAATCCTAAAAGGCAGCGGTTGGCATCAGGAGTACATCATTAAATTCTTTATAGGACAAGTAATATTAAAATGCACCAATTTCAATAAATTTCTGTGAATTGATACGCACATTGCCATGAACACGATTGTACTGACAAGATTATTAATGTATCCCTACTTACATCACAAAAAAGTCACATTCATTGTTCACAATATGCAATCTTTCCTCGGAGAGTCGTAAACAAGTCGTTTTACGGTTTCGGTTCAAGTTTAAATGTTCGTGTTTTGTGTTTTTTCCTCGAAGGTCTATTTCTGTTATGACGCATTCGGCTATTCTAGTGACAACTAACAAGTTTACATGTGAATTTTTGTCATTTTATCTCAAAAACTACACAAGTTAGATCCGCCCGTGTGTACAATTATTAGCGTTGCTTTTTCAAGGACTATCTATGGTTAACAGGTCGAACACTTATTTTGAATCACCCTTTCCAGTCTAGAAGGTGAAATTGATACGTAATTGACACTCAAAGTCCGAAACCAAATCCGGACATTCTAGGTCGATGTAGTATAACACGTTTGTAGTTATTTGGTTACAATACTTGAAATTAAACACATTTGATAAATATTAAAGAAGCATTCAATCATATAATATAAGCAGTCGCCACAAGCAACTTACGTGGAAAACTTGAAATATTTAACATTCTTTCACTCTTGGTTCACTTACCTCTATAGGCATTGCTAACCGATGAATGAAAAATTTTATTGACTGAATATTTAATTTTTCTCAGTGTAAACCCACTAGGCTGTGTAGCTATGTAAAGAAATATTGTTTAAGGTCGCTTTCAGATGTTAAATGATTCGAAGTACCATAAAACCCACTGTTCATAGTTAAACTATTCTGTATTGAGACAAGTAAAATTCCATATTTAAGCAACCCAACAAATAGTTTCTTCTCAGAAGGTGAACTGTCACTTTCCAATAAAAATCTGTGACGTTCACTATTGGGAACCTACTTGCATCCAGCTCGCAATTTGTGTATGCGTATACACCCTAAAATGTTTCCATTTAAACAAAACGCAAGACTTGAGGAGACGAAAAGATGAAGGAATTTAATTTTTGTCATTGGATTCGACTCTTGTCCGATGAAAGTTGTAAGTAAGTAGTTTTTAAAACTGTAACCAGACACTGTTTAATTAGTAAGAACGCTCAATGTTTCACTATCACTCACGGGTTACAGTTTTAAAATCTATTTACTTTTATTTTTGTTAAGTAGAAAGTTTTTTTAATCTCAAACCGGACAGAAAAATGAAGGGAAACACACTCAACGTTTCGCTATAGATTTATAGCTTCGTCAGGAGCTATAAATCTATAGCGAAACGTTGAGTGTGTTTCCCTTCATTTTTCTGTCCAGTTTGAGATTAAAAAAACTTTCTACTTACTATTTTCATCGGACAAGAACAAACTTCAATTTATTTTTGTTGTATTTTAAAAAAGGAAATTAAAGCCAATTTCATAAAAAGATTAATTACATCAATGAGATGACTTAACAGTTGCTGACAAAATTCCCTCTGTTAGCAGAAATTACTTTTTTTATAGGACACGATGTAATTCTAGGTCTGTATTTATCTATAGCACCAGCAATTCCAAAAATTTTATCAAACAGCAGGTTGCATGTTTTAGTAGTTTTCAATACAGCAAAATCTATACAAGAATCGGGAGACTCTCTGCTTCTGCACCTTATTAAATCCACAGCTGAACTGGATTCTATGAAACAAAGGATCTTCAATTTTATCAAAAAGTAGTCATGAAACTTACTGTAGAACGGAATATGTCTTCTCCTATAGTAACTGTTACGTTCATCGCATCTTTGAAGCCAATTTTCACTATACGTACGTTTTTCAGAACGAGCGTTAAATTTTGACCCTGTTAATGTGTGAACGGTGGTAACCCAAGGTACAGTGTCTTGAGACACTTGATTTTTCTCACTTGATTGATAATTGTGGGTAGATAGAAACACCTTGACACTTGACTTAACTTTAATGAATAAAGGTAGAAATACAGTTGTTACATGCTTGGCCCGAGAATGCCTACTGCCTGGTTTTCGGCCAACCGCCCGTTATATTGCAGGTTACTGCAGGCCCTAGCTTCTACGTATTTTTTGTGAGATGTCCAAATTCCGTTCTTAATTTCTTAATACATAATTATTGTTCATTACTTAACAGACCCTTTTTACAATTTTTAAAAACATTTATGTGAGTTACCAGCTGTTAGAGTATTTAATTAGTGCTTTGTTTAAATTTTTAAAAACGAAAACGTACCTTTTGCTCAGTTCTAATAATCTCACTGGAAAAAATTATAAATAAAATAACTTTAAACATATTTTCTTTCTGACGAGAATAATTTGATCTCTGAATGTACTTTAAACATAGTTTGCAAACAATCGGCATTCCTTAGATAATGCGGTAGAATAGTTAATGATATTAGTTTTTTTATACATTTATCATATAATCTGTGATCTGTTTATATGTACAAATATGTATTTAAATGCATTGTAGTATGCTTGCACTAAGGAAAATGAAATTGTTAAGCCAAGTCAACTTTTTGTGCGCTGGCTTAAATAAAATGTATTTGTTTCAACATTAATATTCTTAATTGAACATCTTAGAAATTGTTGAAATAACGTTAAAAAAAATGTTGAACTGTTATATGTCCTTAAATAAATTGTAATGTGCTTAGAATTATGTTAAGGAGATTGATATTAAAATATAAATGTGAAAAAATTCATGAAACAAGATGTACGTAAAATTATAATAGAGTCTTGATAATAAATGATGTTCTACTCACCCTGAATGAAAATATTGAGAGACATTTCTTAATCACAGTGTATATTGTATGAATGTATTGTAAGTTGTAAAAACAGGATGCACCGATAAGACTACCGCTGATGATATTAACGATTTTAATTTTTTTCTAATAATTATCTGGATAATCTGCATTAGTAATTTAAGTAAGTTTGTATACATTGTAATTGCATATTATCAATGATTATATATTATGTAACAATTGTGCGAAGCGAGCTTTTTTTACACGAGAGTGAAGTTTACATGGGAATCACATGAACGTTGAAAAAGCGTCTCGCTTATGTTGCACGTTGCATATTTTACAGGAGCGGACCGTTTACTTTGTGGGCCCTGGGCTACTCTTTGGAAGTTTGAGTTTTGGGTTTGTGACGACTCATTCGTCAATTTATCGAAATTGATTTTTGCTCTTTTTTAAGATATACCAAATTATAGCCCAAAGACTTTTATTTTATTTGATGTACTGCCAATGTACAGGCTGCTTTTGAAAGTGTGCCTGATAATGAAGGCGGATACATTATGAAACGGATCTAAAAGATGCAGATTAATTTTTATTTTTTTGTGTTCATTTTGAAAGGAAAAATAGTTTCCTAAATTACTAAAAAATGGTACACGCTGTTGATTGTTTATTTCAATATTTTGACAAATGTGACATTTTTCCCTTAGTTATGACATTAGTTTTATGTTTCAAATTTAATATAAAATCATAACGACGCGTTTTTCTGAAATATTAGGTTCTTAACCTTAATAATTTATTTAATGAAATTTTCTTATTCACCAGTGTCGCAGAGTCATTTGTTTGTGCAGTAAAAAGGATTCAATCATAAAAAAGCCAAGATTTTCTTTTCAGCCACATTTCCCAAACTATCCTATATAAACATTTATACACAATTATACTGAAAAATGGTTTCGTAACCAATATCAAACAAGTAAAAAATAAAATGTATTATGTTATTCCAATGTATTACATTTAATAATAAACAAGACAACGAAACAACAAATCCTTAAGCTAAGAAAAAAACAAAAACAAAGAAAAAATGTAAGTAAGTAAGAGTAAAGTAAAGGTAAAAGTATTAACTTTGCCATATAAACTTTAGACAGCAACAAGAGTTGTAAGATTTCAATTTATTAAATTTGACAACACGATTTTCTATATTTTGACAGAAATAAAACCTCAATAACAACCTAATTTAAATACCAAACTTGTATAAATGTACATGATATGTCAAATTGTCCAGATTTTAGTAGTCCAACGTCCAGCGCTGTTTATCGAGTGTTTTCTTAACTTAAAATTTTGACAGTCTTTATTACTTCTGTCACTTGTTAAAAGGCGGTGGGTGAAATCAAGGAATTAGCTGGACAAAAATGTAAAATGGCAACATTTTTTCATTTTTAATTAGCTCGTTGATATACCTAGTTAAAACTTCTTTTTAACTTAATAAGTAATTTTAATACAGGAAAAGTACATGTGCTATAAAATTATGATTTTGGGGTAACATTTTTCATTATAAATAGTTAATATTTAATTTAGACTGTTGTAAGATTGTATTTTTATCTGACATTGAACAAATCACCAGAACTTTTGTATCTTTGAAAGTGTCTGTAAAAAAATGGTAAAAAATGGTATTTTTGAAACTTACCACCTATTCACGAAGTAACAGAGTTTGTAGCCATCTAGATTTCACAATATTTTTTCTGACATCAAAATAATACAATTCTGTTTGTATTTCTTTGTTTTTTTGTGTGATTTTAAAATTATATCCGTCTAAATTTCACAATATTTTTTCTGATTTGAAATAAGATAGTACACTACTGTTAGAAATAAGAAACTATATTGCGTAATCTAAGATCTTGACATCGCTTAGCCAGGGACGAGCAGTAGCGGGAAAATGTACTCCCATCATGCAACTGCGACGATTGTGTTTATTTGCCAAGCGCATCTCTATGAATGAATTCTCGTATCCCCGACAGAAGCGAGAGCAGGGATAGCTCTTTCGAAGCATCCGAGAGCATCGTTTAAGTCATAAGGAATGCGCTTCACGCATTTCTGTTAAAAGTAAGACTTCATTGACTGTGATTGGTAGGCATGTAAAATTACTACTCCACACATTGGATTGGGAAAGTATTGTTTTCACAA
Organism: Prosopocoilus inquinatus; assembly: GCA_036172665.1. Taxonomy (NCBI): domain Eukaryota; kingdom Metazoa; phylum Arthropoda; class Insecta; order Coleoptera; family Lucanidae; genus Prosopocoilus; species Prosopocoilus inquinatus. Next base: position 55,094,848 of record CM069870.1, read on the forward strand.
AAAAATCAATTGAATTTATATGTTGTATAACGACAACATAGGAATCCATACAGCATAATAACATACGAAAATTAGTTTTTATTTTCAATAATATTGTTAGGAGATGAAATAACTGAGGTTAATTATTTTTGCATGTAAAATCCTATATGGCTCGGAAAACAACTCAACATCCGGTAGTAGAATAAGAAATGTGTACGTTTTCGTGTATTAACTTTTCCTCACCTTGAACATCAAAAATTAATTAATTAATTTCTCCACCGGAAAATACGCACAGTAAATAGTATTTCATGCACTTATACTGATTATTTGCACACAGTAAAAGAACACCCTGTATAAAATAATATTTAAATATTCAACACTGTTTTTTGTAAACTTCTGGCATTTCGATTCAAGATTATTTACTATCAAATTAATTAATTTAGTAGTTTATTTGCATTTAAATAAAGCATAACAGTACCTTTTGCTGAGAGACAATTATTTCATTAAATAATATTAGAGTAGAAATTACGTAAAACATATTTTCTTTCAGAGAAGAATGCTTTAGACAGTGAATAAATGCATTATGTATATTTATAGTAAGAAAAGCAGAATTTTATCTGATCTTGTGAGAAGGGTGTCATTGATGATGTTAATGACGAAGTTTTTTTTTGTAAATGTTCCTGTTATATATGATTTGAGTACTAATGACAACGTATACATTGTAGAATGTTGTTCTAATATTATTCTTAACATAGTAGTAACGCAGGTTGACCTTGTTTGTGTCATTGCTATAAATTGCCCTCAAATCAAAATTGTTTGCAACTTGTCCACAACTTACATCTTGGCTGTAGTGTCCTGATGTGTGTCTATGAAGTCTTTTATTTTTCAACAAAATCTGAAAAACATTCCTTTTGTTTAGAAAGTATTATGATGTATGGCATTGCAAAACATGTCTCTAAAAAACTATTGTGATAAAAGCACGGTACATATTACAGAGGTGATCCAACGCTGCATTCGGTATGGTCAGGCGAATGTGCGAGAGAAATAGCCAATGCTACAGCCTTACAGGCCCTCGGGTACTAGTAGTAGTAGTAGTAGTAGCCTCTTAACAGGGCATGATTCCGTTTTAACTATACTAAATGCTGAAGGTCCAGACTTATAAATGCAAAATAAATTTACTCTAGTTTCATACCTTAGATTGCCTTTACATTGTAAGTGTATGGATAACAAGAGCTACTTTAAGGAAATTGATAATATAATATAAAGGTCATTTGATCCATTTAAACAAGAAGAATATTAAAGTTATATGAAATTAAGCTTGTTTGGAAGATTCTATGGAAAAAGATCTTTATAGTTTATCCAATTAAGAACCAGAAAGATTTGTTTTCTAAGTTTACATCGATGAAAGAAAGAGATGATTTAAGTTTTTGAAAGATTTAAAACAGCATCTTAATTGAAAACTACATAAAATGAAATTCAAAAAAAGTTGATTTTTCGCCATAATTTTAGCAAAATGTTGTATTTAGTCACCGAAGACTGTTGTGTGAGTACATTTAATTTTACCTAAGTACATTGATTCTAGAAGAAGTGCAAAACTGTTTAGAATTTGAATAAAAAAAGTTACACTTGTGATTGAGATATCGCCTTTTGAATCAAACGATATATAGAGATAGAGAGAATCAGATAGAGAGAAGATAGCATTATACGCCCGAATTCCATTCGCACGGATATAAGACAATGTGAGACAGAGAGAGCATATGAAAGATGGACTAAACAGAGGCGGCCAGCCACGAGACAGAAATTCCCATTAAAGTGTTTTTTAACTAAGCTTATGTTGAACTTTAAACCTTCACATTTCAATGAGATTCATCTGCAATATGGCGTGAACGTGTTTCATGCCTATGTGCAAAATACAAGAGTCAAAGAAATGAAAAAATGTCGCTGTTTCGGGTACTCCAGGCTAAGATAGCTGAATGGAAAAAAAATATTTCTCTTATGATTCGTGTTTTAAGTGTTAAGGAATGAGCTGTTCTTGGTAGGTATATTTAAAAGTAATTAACTAACAGGTAAACAAAAGAAATATGTTAGGTAATTATTCACTATTTCTAGCACGCTGCCTGTATTTTCTATTATGAAATTTTATTTTTCAAAAAAGTGCGACAAAAATTCTGAATTCAAATTCAGCAGAAACGGTAAATTTAAATGTTGTCAGTCCTGCGCTTGTAGTTTTGTGTGTTCCGCGGGTTCGAGATGTTATGTCATGGTTAAGGCATAAACATTGTTGATACATTGAGCGCAGATTTTTTATTTAGCTCTTTCTCAAATTGATCTCGCGTTCCTGTACCCGCATCTAATGCGCCTACCCATCTGTCAATTATAATATCTATGTTTTCTATTTACAACGGTCGGTATATGATAAAAAAATGTAATTTTCCGTAATCAATTGAAATGTAACGCACTATATCCAAGTAACCCCAAATGCTTTATTAAACTTTTATAAATGTTTACAAAGCATTTTTGGTTTACTAGAGTTTCGTTTACTATAACTGTTGCGTCTCAGTTCATTCTAATTTTTTGTATTTCTTTGACCCTTTTTTTTGTTAACTTAACATGAAAATAAAACGTTTTCTTGAGATTGGCCTTAAAAATTTTAAATATTGTTGAACAAAATTTTAACGAAAGGAATCGTCAAAAGAACTTTCAAGTATAATGATTAATGAAACACCCGAACTATTTTTGCGATGTATTTATGTATCAGTTATTTTAAATACACATATTTTAAAGTAAGCTGATTGAAAACTAAACAATTAAGGTATACCACTGCGAAATAAATAAATTTCCATGTAAAAGCAACCTAACAAATGTTTCCCTCTCCGAAGACTCGAAGTTACTCTCCAGTAATATTCCTCTACGTGGAAAGCGGTTGCATCAAATACGAAGTTTCTGCAAATATATGTCCCCTAAAATAATTTCAATTAATCAAGAGGCAAGATAAGAATTGTAAAAATAGGAAGCAGTATTGTATTAATCTTAGAGGGCAGAAATTACTTTTCTTATTGGACACGAAGTGATTTTTGGGATTGTATTAGTTACCACCTTATTCAATCCATAAGCTCTGTTGAACAAAAGCTTGCAAATTTTTGACGTTTTCAACTCCATAAAACGTACACAAAAATCAGGATATTCCTTGGCTCTGCATCGCAATAAATCTATTTCCAAACGAATTGGATCCTAAATAAAATACTGATCGTGATTTTGTTAACTCAAGAGAAATAACACTTACACTAGGACGAAATAAGTCTTCTTTGACGTGAAATGTGTAGTTCAATATATCGCTCGTTTTAAATATACGCACCTTTTTTAGTGCAATTGTTAAGTGTCCATTTTGACAATTTCGCAAAATATTTATATGTGTTTCTAACTATTAAATTGATGAAAGTTAGTGTTTTATTTTTTTTAATAAGGAGCTTACCTTTCGCTCAGACCAAATTACCTTGCAGAACAATATTACTAACAAAAGTACTTTAACCATATTTTCCTTCAGGTCAGGATGTTTCAGTCAATAAATGAATGATGTTTGCCGTAAAAAGGAAGTTCAGCGGATGCACTGATAAGATTGCCACTGCTGATGTTGATTTTTTATTTATCGTATGGATGATCTGCATATTAGTTATATATTTAAACAATCGTAGTCTCTTCAATAAGTTAGAGTTGTGTTAGTAAAGAATGTTACATATTAAATGATAAAAATGAATATTTTTTAATTTAGCATTTCTGCATTAAATCATATATCATGTGTGTAAAACACTTGTTGATTATTGATATAACTATCTACTTCATGCAGATGATAGTTGACCATTTGATCAAATTAAATCACAAATGTTTTACCGGGTGTTTCGAGAGGAAACGTCAATACTTCGTGGGGGTCCATAGTGGGTTATTATAAATCAAAAAGTTTATATAAACAGGTAGTCTCTTTTTTATTTATTTATTTTTTTATCACAAGATCGCAGGGTCATGGGTTCGAAACATCTCTTGCGGTGGTTATTACTCACTTCCACAATTAGACTTAATACCAACGAACATGACTGAATGAAGAAATAATAATTATAATTCAATATTTATCTCAGGATTCATTAATAAAGACTACCTGTTTATATAAACTTTTTGACTTAACCCACCCTAGACCCCCATATATTGACCTCCCGGATCGCCCGGTATGACACTAAATATTTAACTGACTGCGTTCACAACTAAAATTCAAATTAATGTCTAATATCTTTTATATGAAATGTAAATATTTTCAGATACTAAATGGTCCTAAAAAATATTATACTGAAACATAAAAGTGTGCAAATCTATAGAAAAAAAAAAATAAATAAGCCTATAAAAGAAAGACTTGAGGCTTTTCTTTCCATGAACTTTATTCAAAATATATTTGTATCTAATTTGGCCCATAAAGAATAAACAGTTAATAAATAGGTTCTAACGATTTTGATGGTAAATTGGTCTACAGGTTTTTTTCGTATTTTAAAGAATTTTAAGGCCCAGTTTCTCAGTTTGCAGTTAGAATATTTTGAGTTACTACTTTGCTTCGATTAGGTCAGGTTTTCGGTATTGACAAACTTTTTTAATGAATGAAACGATTAGTTGGTCGGAAAATTTTTATAACATGAGAATTTATAAATGAAAATCAGTAATATTTGAAGTTTAAAAAAACAAATTTTTGACGTTTTAATAGTAATTCAAGTCATTATCGCCCAATCGTAAATATGATTTATGTTTAATTGAAATCTGAAAACCTTGCGAATTCTATACTCTAAATACAAATCATTGCCACCTAACCAAATATTATTACAGGCAAGTAATAATTTGTTACATGTAATAATATTAGGTTAAATGGTAATAATCTATTTTTAAAATGTACCCAAGTGCACTATAGAAGCTGTTATTTCTTAATCATCAGACGATTTTCATTTTCGTCACCGGTACTTGTATCTGTAAGTGTATTTGAAATATATGGTAAGCACTAGTGTACACTTTTTTACAAAATACGTTTTAGTACAGCCTATCTTTTTGATAAATTTGTCAGTACGATTCATATTGACGTACCACACAGAGACTTCACGTGACTCTAAAGAACTTTTTTGGGAAAAAAGTATGTAACCGTGTAAATAAGTGGAGGATAAACAGACTTATTAATACGAGAGTATGTCACTTATATCGTATCTTTTTTCTTATCTGTGGTGTTTTGCCCAACGGTGTCCTAAGTCATAAACTTGTCAGGACCTCAGGAGCGGGAGTGTATTTTTGTGTGTGTAAAGTCTTCCATGGCTTTGTTACTTCCAAACCTCTTCGCCGTTGAAGGGGAAGCAGAGTTAAATTTTCTCCCCAACACTGAAGGGTACCTGAAGTGAGTAACGACCCTCGAGAAATATCTCATCGGGTGCAAACCGAAGGTCGGCCTCTTACCACTGGACCTTCAGACGTTAAAGCAATTAAAAGGCATTTTATTCGTTTATCAATTTGAATCAATTCGAATGGCCAAATTTACATGATATTCGACGGCGAAACAAATATATTTTACAGAACTGTACTGCTTTGTTAATTTTTAGAAACTAATAATCTCAAAACTCGCAATAATTCAGAAAACCGTTCTATCATTCAATTATGGCCTAATTGTTGGTGGGGTTAACTAAGTTTGCACGAAACGGACGCATAAATTCTTTTTGACCGATTTAAATACATTCAAATAATGTAAAATAAAGATCAAAACTTTTAACTGTGCTTTTTGATCAATGAATTCCTAGTCTGTTTCTTTTTTCCTTTATAAGTGACAAAGCATATTACGCATTTTATTGCATATTCTTGCATATGTTAAGGCTTATTTTAGCCGAAAAGACTGCATATACACCGTGATTACAAATGTCTTCCGATTCTTTCAGAGTGAATAGAACATTGAAAAATAAGGTCACCTTTTTATATAAATCTTTTTCTAAAAGTGAATTATAGGGAAGTTGTAAGCCCTATAAGAGAAGTGAAAAATATTGCTTTCTGATAACTGCTGGATCCTTTCACTTATCAAACTAATATTTTAAACACAGTTATAAGGCATCCAGCTGCACATTAACAACATATTTATCAAATCTTCCATCCTTTTTAAAAGGTGGTTTGTTTTATTCACTCTGATGAAAACATCGGGAGACATTTTTGAATCACGGTGTACTTACGTACATAAGAATCTAAGTCAATTTTAGGAAAATTTTTGAAAACAGCTCTGCCTCATAAACAGAAAAAAGATTATGTAGATCAACCGGAAAAGCTGAAAACCATCTAAAAGTTTATTTAAAAATAACTAAAGCGCGTTTCACTCAGAGAATGCAGTACAGGCCTTTTAGAGAATTCGGAGAGATAAAGACAGCTTTATTGACAAACTATGAAAGATAGAAAGGGCCGCATAAAGCCATACTTCTTACTAAGGTTAGAACACGTTATAACATACGGATTAGAAATTGATTTAAAAACTTTTAGCTTTATTATCGCATATATCGTATTATATAACACGAGTTACATAACCTTCCCAATTAGCGCAAGCTAATAGATTATTCTCTCTGTACAACAACCAGTGTATGTACCTTCTGTAAAGGACAAGCAATATTGCTTGGCTTAAAGCATTCAAGCCATTCCGTATATATTGTTAAATAAAATACCACATAGCTTGGTTGTTTTCAGTTGCGAAAAATTCATGCATGAATCGCTTGTTTCCCTACTTCTACATCTCATGAGGCTGACAACTAGTTGGAGAACATCCTGGGAGAAACAAATTAATACTCCTAATAAACGATTCTGATTATATATGAAACTGATCTTACTGTAGACGTGAACAGGTTTTCTCGTACTAAGGCAGTTATAATCATTAAGTCAGCATGAGGTAAATTTCTAATTTGTACATTCAAAAGATCAACGGTTAAATTTTCATGATTTTCACAGTTCCTCACAAAAACGATATGTGTTCTTACCTGTTAAAAAATACTTATACTTTAAGTGTAAGAATTCGTTGATATTTCTTTAAGTACCAGTGTTACTTAACACGTACCTTAGCTTTAACAAAAATATCTGCGTGCTAAAATAAAATCAATAGAACTATTTTGCAAAGGGATATTTCAACACTTCGATATTATGAGACGAACAATGTAGGAATAAAAGCAAAGTTTATTATCGATGAATAAAAGCGTTTTTATACAGGAAACTACTGCCAATTATGGATCATTTTCTTTTTTACATTGTATGTCATTGATTCATTCGCGTTTCGTGCGTCGCGTTTCGTGCGGAACCATAAAACCTTCTCGTTTCGTCCGCAAATCTGGAGGACAATAAAATTCCGTACTAATGACTTCTTGTTTCGTGCGCGATTGGAATGACAGTTCAATCGTACACCTGAGTATCGATGTAAATTAAAAAAAAAATTACTGCAAAATGTATTTATTTTAAGAAATGTCGCTAAGTAAAAATAACCTAAAATTTACAACTTATTAACAATATAAAATATTACTTTAATCAAATTTTATAATACAGATCAATTTTCTTAACGTTTCACAAAGGTTTATTTTATTTTGTGAGAAATCAAGTAACATTTTACTCAGACGTTGATCTAAGTCAATGTACTTTTTTACACGTTTCGGTGTGTTCAAGTGGAGATCATACCGTTGTTGCAGAATATCATAGTAATTAATTTCTTCTTCAAGTATTTTCATAATTTCAAATATGTTCGGATGTGCTTTTCCAACACGTTTATTTAATCTATTGTGCCAGCCTTCCACTGAATTTGTTGTGCGATGCCGCTCGTTGTAACAAATCCATATATGATCGCTCTCAAGCCATTGTTCTACAAAATAGTCGTTAAATTGGACCAGAGCGTCTTCGTTGGGTGAATTTTCCATCAAAAGTAGCCATGCATCGGTTATAACTTCCTCTGGTAAATGTGCAAGTGCTGCACACATGCGGATATGATCTCTTACTTGTTTATTTTGTTTATATAATGTAGTGAGTCCCAAATCCTGCACTTTTCGCCACAAGGCCTGATTAAAGTGAAAATTACACCCTTTGACAATAACACCCGGGAAAGCTTCTTTCATAGCATTTATGACAGCTTTTTCAAAGTCGATGTGCACTTTTTCAGGAACGAAACTTGGTATGCGTTGTTGCAGTAGTTTAAATAACCTTTTATACGTGACTTCTTTACGGTTGGGTAAAAGCGCATAAATCGCTGGAACGATACATGTACTCACTTCAGTACTTCCCAAATCGACGTGAATTGTGTACAGCTGGTCAAAAAGAGAACAGCAGCTTTTAAATGTCCCGTCCATGAAAAATTCCGAACCTTGTGTGAGGAGATGTTGTCTACTACTAATATTCGTTCTTCTTGGCCATCGTCGATCAATATGTATTGCTGCATTGTGTCTGGAATCACAATTTCTTGGCGTTGTTTTGGTAGCGTATTTACTCTCAGAGCTTTGTGCCTTTCTCTGTAGAGTCTGTCTTTCACTGATGAAAACTGAGGTATTTCGACTACAAAATCAAGCCCAGCGTCCTTCACATTCATCAGTTCTTGCCGATAAATTTGAGCTACCGGAAGCAGTTCTTCCCGAGCACGTTTTTTAGCTTTATCTAAATACAAAAAAACATCGTTCTTTGCCATGTTGGGAACACATGTGTGAACTTTCTCTTGTAGAACCTTGTAATTTTCAGTAGTTACAATGGCTCCCGGACAGGATCGATTTGCACAAGTCCATCGTATAGTTGAGTTATTATTCCGAGCTTTCATTGTAAATCGGTATCCGGAATACAAAATCGCAGGTTTTCCTCTTTTTGTATCTATAACTTGCACATCCATACTCGTATATCAAAATAACTAGCAAGCACTTGTTAACACTCAGAAATCTTAAACACATATGTTGACAAATCGTTCGTAATATTAGAAATGCACTTGGCAATTACCTTAAGGACCAATAGCAAGTAACAAATTAATCCGTGAATTTACCCCTAAATATTTCATGTAAAATAATAATAAGAATTTAATTACATTAAGAACATATAAGTGGAATTACGGTCCCTTTAAGTTATGCCGCCCAACAGGTAGGTAATGGTTAAGATTAAGATTATTTTTGATCCGCACGAAATGAGAAGTTTTCAGGTAAACATTGGTTTACGCACGAAACGCGACGTACGAAACAAGAAAACACCATGTCATTATTCCGAACAATATTTGCCTGCACTAAAATAATAATTAGCAAACAAATGCAATATGCAATATAATCAAATATTTTTATCCTCTATAAGGCTATGTTAATGATGGGTGTATACAGTAAGTAACAATTAACGTTTAGAAATTGATCATTAAACAGTTAAAATTGAGGTTAAAATATGTGGATAATTATAAGTGGTTTATACAAGTTCATTAATAACTAAGTATTACTTACTTAATAGAAATTAACGTTTAAGAAAGTGGCTACTTTCTACTATTTAGTTAAGTTGTTAATGCAAATGGCAAATACTCGTGTCACATAATCGTCTGATGTTCTAATAAACTTTTTAACTGAATAAGGGGCGTATTCTGTAACTTTTTAAACGGCTGTTGAAACTTAGAGGTCCTTTAAAATTTAAAATTTCATGATTGGTTGTTACCGTAGCAACAAAATTTAACACCCCTTTAAATTTAATAATTTTAGCATTATATTTACCTGCTATTTGCATTAATAGGTAGCATCATAAAGACAAAATACTTACGGCTTAAAAATTCTTGAAGCTACAACATATAATGCCATGCGTATATTTAATCCAAATTTTTGTGCAAACAGCTACTTTGCTTTGGTTGTGTCGTATTGTGTTTGATGTTAAATTGTTATTTTTTTCATGCGTATAAATCCACTTTAAGTATTTCCTATAATGTTAATAAGTTACCTACAAATTCGTTCATAATTTATTTTTTTTCGCCGAATTAAGAGAAAATTTAATCAGTTATCAAAGGGCAATATTTATTTAAAAAAATAACTTAACAAATAGTTACAATGATATTTCCTTTTCCATACCTATTACCTTACTAGAAAAGTTGCAAATTTATCAGATTCTTTCTCTGTAAGTTTTGGTCTGCTGATAGCCAATAAGCTCTAGACACGTGTACGTTGCACGTAACATTCAGCATATGCACAGTACACTAATTCATTTCTTGAGTACAGTTTCGTTACACTTTTCCAATATGACCCAAGCAACGACATAAAGGGAAGATTTTCAAAGTCAAAAGCACAGTTCTTACAAATGTAAACACCCTGGTAACATAAAAATAATAATTTAACAAACGAAAATTCATTCTAATTTTAATACCTTCAGTATTGGGCACTTTTCTACTTTTGGCGTACAACATTCAAGAAACTGTTTTATTCCAGGAAGTTTAGAAATCATTTCGCAAAACTTCCAACTTTTGAACTCCATTAAGTAGGCACAAGTGTCTAAGGCATCTCTCGAATTGCACTTTTCCACGCTCAATTTAATCAGCGGATGATCCTGTTTTATATTCAATTAATATCTTGGAAATAACATATAAGGTGTTCTTATTTGGTTCGTAAATAAATCTGCTTTTGCCACTAGTGTAAGGTTTATGAAGTCTCTTGTTGCCACGTGTGCTATGCGAATATTTCTGATGTCAGTTACCAACCTTTTATTTTCATCGCATTTTCTAATCATTGTAATGTGAGTACTTATCTGAAAAACGTGAGAAAAATTGATACAATTTAGAAAATATTTTTTTTTGGTAATGTTTGTGAATCAACTCAAAAAAATGGATAATTTTGACAAAAATAAATTGGTAGTCGAAGACCTTTAATGAAAACAAAAACAAAAACATTTGTGTCCATTGAAAGTTCAAATTTTCTACAGTTTCCAGTTTCAATTTTTGGAGACTGAGGTTTAAACATAAAGAGATAAGAGATATCAAATTTTTCAGGCTCTGTTTTTTCACGATTATAAACGAGGCTTAACATATGACTAAAGTCGCTAAAATTTTATCGACAGCTTTCGGTAACAGTAATCTTTAAGTATCTATAGGCTAGGTACTAATTTAGATTTGGAAGTTGCACGTTAAAAGATAAACCTGTAGCTGTTTGTACTGAAAACGTTAGTGCTCTCGAAAAGCTGATTAAGGAAAATCGAAAAATCACTTATAAAGACATTCAAGAACAACTAGATATTGAATCGTCTGCAGCAAAAAGAATTTTTCCTAAACATCTAAGTGTAAGATGATGGAATGCATATTTGTTAACCGAAGAAAAAAGCAAATTTGCAGGTTTATCTTACAAAAGTTCGATGGATAATCTTCGGTGAAGGTTAGGGGTGTTAAATCGTGGATATATTATGACCCCAAGACAAACCAATAATCAGCCAAACAAGTTTTTGGGTGTTTGAAAATGAGGAAGTGGTAATAAAAGTTATTCGAGGTCGAAGTGAAAATAAAAATTGATTGCTGCTTTCTTTAAATACAGTTGCCCAGTTGCAGTAATTTTTCCTCAAGATCCTAAAACTAATTGGTGCTTGGGATACTAAAATTTGGTTGCTCTAACTTGTTGAAAAATTGTATAATGATTGAGCGTGCTTTAAAAGTGTTCTTTCTTTACCCTTTAACATAAATAAACTTTTACTGTAATATCGCTGCTAGCTATGAAAGTATTACTACTTACGGTCCATGGAAAAAAAGTAAATTTTTATAAGTCTATTAAAAATAATGTGGAATGAGAAATTATAATTTGTTTGTACCTCGCTTTTAATTTGTTTGGCAATTACGAGCCGCAGCTTCTTGAATTGCACTAGATTTTAATCTAAAAATACTTAAAGTTGTAATTACTTGCAGTGAAGTTAATTAAAATTGCAAACGTTTTGAGCGACCAGCTGATTGGAGCGGCTGCTTTACGTCGTTCGTGCTCAACATCAAGTGAAATACTGACTCTGCCCTACTTCGGGTTCAGGTCATAATTGAAGAGGCTGCCGCGTTCCACTTTTAGCTATGCCAGCAGTTCTCAAGCGGTATGGTAAAAATCTGCCACTGCATTTTTCTCGAAAACTATTAAATGTTTGTTAGGAACATATGAGTTCAACCGTTGCCAATTATGGTGATATATTACAGGTTTAAATATTTGCACAGAGTAAAAGAATAACCTGTACAAGCAAACAAATTTAGGTTCTGAGAATTTCATAATCGTAGTGGGAAGCCGAAAGGGGTAGACCTGGTAATAGATATCATTTTCAAAGAAAACGCAGTTACAGTCGTAAATCTTTGACGCGGGCGTAATAACGCTACTTGAAATAGACACTTTAGAATTTTGCCTTTTGTATGAGTTTAATTTATTAGGAGTTTTGGAATTTCGAAAACTGAAAGGGCCACCAAGAAACGTTGTTGTTAGCTTCATGACGGAGTGTATAGTGATTTATGGATACAAGAAAGAAATATCTGCGAACGCGTTTAAATGGAACGGACGCTGCCTATTGGTCGGGATGAGAGGGGCCGAATTTTGGCGTCAGGTTAGGAAAAGAAAAATTAAAATCAGAAAACAGAAAGCGTACAGCATTCCAAGCGGTCAGAAGTCTGTGATTTCGATTTAGCTAAGTTTGGTTATAAGTGTTTTTCAGGGGTTCTCTAATTTTTGCTTGTATTAACAACTAAATCAGTTTATTTCGGTACGGTTAAAATACGGTGTGTTCAAAGAGAGGCAATTAAATAAACGATTTAAAGCAAAGTTTGTGCCAGGGTGCATCGCGCCAGTTTCGAGACACGGTATAGGTAATTTGTGTTCATTTATATTTCTTCTTCACATACTTGGTGGTATAAATTAATTTAAAACTTATTTTAATTGACTCCGAAATCTCCAACTAAGTGTTTACCACCTCGGTACGACCATTTTGTAGAAGCGTATTAATGGTGTTCGTCACGAAAATGGAAAAGAGTAATTTAGAACAACTTGCAGTAATTTTGCTCAAAACTGGGCGATTCGTCTGTGAAAACGTACAGTAAAATACTTAAAGTGTATGGTGGTGAGCCAACAACCAACAGTGGCTGTCTCCAAATGACCCGAGACCGAAAAAAGCTCGCACGAGCAAGTCCAAGATGAAAACCATGCTCATCTGCTTCGACTGTCGCGTGGTAGTCCATAGAGAGTTTGTTCCTCCTGGACAGACCATTAACTAGATGTACTACCGCGAAGTATTCGACAGACTTCGAAAAAGGGTCAACAGAGTGCGTCTCGACATCGCATGAACTTGGATTCTCCACCACGACAACGCTCCCTGTCACACCGCATTCAATGTGACCCAGTTTTTGACCTCCAAAGGAACGCGGTGTTACCACAGCCGCCATACTCGCCTGATTTATCATCCTGCGACTTCTTCTTGTTCCCCATAGTCAAGCAGGACCTGCTACGATGCATGGAAAAATTACTGGAATCGCTGTGTTGGTATCCAAGGGAACTTTTAGGAAGGGGTTCATGCGGTTGTTGAATAATTTTTAAATATACGGTTTTTATACATTCAGTCTCATTACTTAATTGTCAGACCTCGTATACCACTCGTCTAAGGCAAATTTATCTGTCGACTAAACCAAGTGGGACCAACACGATTTAATCCCAGAAATCAAGGCCAATTTACCTCTCCTCCTCTCACCTTCTTAACCGAGCTTCTCTCATACCCTGTGTGAACTGAAGTATGGTTTTTGGTCGAGAGATTTGCAAGCTAATTTGAAGCATTTGTCGAGCGATTGAAAGGCCAAAACTGCACGCGCAGAGTGCCAATAAAACAGTGAAAAATGTGTTCTTGCTCAACCAAATCAGTTAGAAGGTTAGGTGTCGAAAAACGACTTCTTTTGAACAAAAAGGTATTCGGGTGAAGTAGAGCAGGATTCTTACCGCAGTAACCTTAGGCACTCAAGCTTAGTCGACGTATGATCCTTACTGAGTCGCCAAATTAATTAGGTAGAATCAGGATTTCCCATCACCTCTTCAAGAGATGAGGCGTCCGTGGAAAACTAACGACGATTGCTACGTATTATCTTGCAAATTGATCGCTAAGGGCGGAATTTTGTGTCACAGACATCTCCTAAAACATCTGATTAATCAGTTAATTATTTCACCAAATTAAGTACACTGTAGACCCACTGCGTCACACTGTGCATTGATTGATTGTACCAGAACGTGTCTTGGCATACCATCTCAAGTGACGAAACACTAATACCAAGACCAATCTCACTTCACAATTAAGTAATTGTTAATTTAATCGAGTAACAAAGTTCCCACAACAACTACTCGCTTGTGTGTGACTGCACCATCAGCTATAGTGATAGAAGACAATTAGATCGCAACGATATTCGAACGTTAAATCCGTTAAGCGAATTCTACTGTACTTGTAACCGTTTTTTATTTTCTTTTTGTATTGGTACATACTTTACAAGGGTCTCTCAACTCTATAAGGCGTCTCACCAAAATCAGAATCCTATACTGCGCCGAGGGAGGTAATTATAGACGATCACGGAAATAAAAGAAAAATAGTCTGGCTTATTTTCAAATTTTCAAAAGGACTATGGTGTCCAAATCATTAACACAGTCATTATTATAAAATAAGGAAACTTATCTATTTTTGACATGTCAAACTTTGATTACTTTCACATTACATTCACGTAACTTAACGGAAAAAAAAACACAGCCTGCTAGAATGCTGAAAGATTGCGAATTCTTTATACGTGTTTTGTTCCTCGATGTCTGTACCGTTTTAGCTGAGCGTCACGAAACGTAGAAGATTTTTTTTCATGTGCTTTTCCATACATTAGAATTTATGCAAAACGGATGTACTTACTTACTGATGAAACTTACCTTTTCTTCCTGAGAAACATCTCCTTGCCAAATTAAAATTAAAATAATTATTATTTTATAAGAGAACATTTTAGTTATTGGGTCATCTAAGATCTAGAGCGCTGTTTTGTAATGAATCAAAGGATAATTATTTCTTGATGAGAGGAAAATATGTTTCCGTTCATATCCAGGAAGCTAACATCAATTACAGTAATAACTATTATTTAAAAACCAACATTATATTAATGATGTTAATCTGAAATCGGAGCTGAAAGTTTATTTTGCTTTTCTTTAGTGTTTCAGGAGAAAGAATATATTTCGGATATTACATAATTAAAAGCAACCCAAAGTGAAAGAGAGCAGAGCAACAAAAGAACGTTTTGATAATGTTTCTAATTGGTCTGAACGACCAAAAAAAGAATAACACTGTAGTTAATGTTAAACGTAGTTTAGACCTTTAGTGAGCAACTCAGCCTAAATGTCCATCTTTTAAAGAAATTACCATAAAATTTGTACTCAATTTAGAAAATCACTTTACATGTATATTTTATAATTTAAGTCGATTAAAAAGACCAGGAGCTAGATAATAAACACCCAAAGCATAACTCTATTTTTTTATAGAATAGATATAGATAGATCTGAATAAGGAAAAGAATTGTACAAAACCGCTTTATAAAAACTACAAAAGTGATTGCATTTTACCTGCACACGTATACGTATACACATGTATACTGGGTGTCTCATAACCTATGGAGGAGATTAAAAGGGGAGATCAAATTAAAGCTTTTTCTTAATAAATTTCTGGTAAAAAAACAATAACTAACTAAAAAGTTACAAGAGTTTAGAGTAAAGTTAATTAACAAGCAAAAGTTACTCACTGTAGTAATATTTTACGTTCCAAATTCAAATTTGAGGCATTTATGAGTTAATTGAACACTGCTTTACAATAAACAACTTTCTTAAAAAATGTAGTCACGTTAAAATTACGGCTATTTCATTTCTTTTAATGCCCTAAAATGGGTTTTCATCTCGTTGTGTACTGCTTACTAATTAGGAACTAGGAAACAGACAGGACATTTTATGAATGATGGTTTTCATAAATTTAGAGTTTATTTAACAATAAAGTTGCATTTTGTGAAATAATTTTTATTAATTAAGAAGCTGTAGGTGTAAATTAAAGAAGAAATTAAGAAAGTTAAAGTGCTGTAAGTTTCTTATTATTGGGTTTTGGTCAAAAGCGAATTAAGAAAAAAGCTTTTTTTGATGTCCCTTTCAATTTCCTCCGTACGTTGTGAGACATCCAGTATAGTAAAAGAGAAATGCAACTGATGTGCCGATAAGGTTGTCAGAGCTGACGTTAAAGATAATTTATTTTTATTATAAATATTCATCGTATAAAGAATTTTAGTAATAATAACAAAACACATATACACAATGTAGAATACAATAAGTTTTATATTATATTAGAGATTATATATTTTGTATGTATTATCTTGTACTTATTGTGCGTATTATTTCACAGGAGATACGTAGCCTTCCCAGTAAACGCAGCCTAATACACTGGTGCCTCTTAACAACTTTACCGTTCCTTTCCAGTAGAAATCAAAAAGCGGGAACATATTAACCAAATTGTAATCAGCTGGGCAGTTGTTGCAGACATACAAGTTCTAAAACAAAATTTATTTGAGGATTTCTGCTCTCTCTGATATTTTAACGCAGGGTAATAATTTAAAAGTAGTATACACCGTGATTCAGAAATGTCTCCTGCTTTTGAAGGGTGAATAGAACATCAATAAATAAGGTGACCTTTTTATGTATTTTTTTCCAAAACTGAATAATAAGGGATATGTAACTCCTGAAAGAGAGGTGAAAAATTTTGTTTTTCGGCAATATCTTCTGGACCTTTCAATTATCGAACTAGTATTTTAAACATATACAAGGTACTAACTGCACATTAACAACATATTTATCAGATTCTCCATCCTTTTTATGTATTTTATCCCTAACTTTATTTTTTACATATTTTGTCAAAATTTCTGAGTAAAATATTCCTTAGACTATTTGGCACAAAAAAGTTCTCTTATTACATTTCGAAAAACTCAATCATTTTGGAGTAATTGAGGTTTAAAAGTTCGTATGTACCTATTACGTAATGTTAATACCCTAAAATTTACTAATGTCTTATATTTCACTTTCACTCGAAAAAAAAATAATATGAAAAGGTTACCTTATTTTTTGATGTTCTATTCTCCCTGAAAATATCGGTAGACATTTCTGAATCACGGTGTATAATTAAAAGAAAAAGGGAACAAAATGCGATTGTAAGTTAAGCAAGGTACCTTTTTGACAGGACAAGTAACTATGCTCGGTTTACAGCAAGCAAGTGTTTCAGCAAATCCATACATTTTGTTACGTAAAATATCACAGCCTCTAGTTGTTTTCAGTTGCGTGAAATGGCTACATGAATCGCTTGTTTCTCTACTTCTGCATTTGATAACGTCGGCAACTATTTGTAGATTATCCTACAGAAGAAGAAAAAATGTATACTGATAATTTTATACTAATCATACGTGAACTTACTCCAGACATGAATAAATTTTCTCGTATGTTTGCAGTTATATTTAAAAAATCATAATAAGGAAATTTTTTTACTTGAAGTTTCAATGTATCAATGGTCAAATTTTTATAATTTGCGCATTTCCGGAGAAGAACGATATTTGTTTTTATCTGCTAAAAGAATACCATAAGAACCACAATTTGTTGATATTATTTTAAGCATATAAAACGTACCTTACATTCCACAGGAATGTCTGCCTGACAAAACAAAATTAATAAAATTATTTTGTAACAAAACATTTCAGAATATTCTTGTGTGTACTTAGACCACTAGTATTAGAATAAAATAAATTACAGTTGAGTTATTGATGAAGAGAAACAGGAAGTCACTATCAATTAAACTGATTACTGTTATTTAAAAATCATTTTATTTTATATTGCTCATTATGACATAGGTACTATTGTGTACAATTTTAGATTTTTCTTGCGCATCAGATCTATGAATTTTGATTTCGATTGTTGTTCGTCACTGGTTAAGTCATTAATTTTTTTTTAATAAAATGATCACATTTTATTCATTTTATTTCAGACTTCATGATTTATCCTTTCTGATAGTATACTATTTTTGACATATCTTTTGAAATCATAAAAATCGTGCCCCTTTTTACAGAAGTCATGGTCATGCCGATATTAAATATGTTTATTTTTTAATACAAAACACAGAATAATCCAAATGGATCATTTTCTCGTTTGTGCTTCTTTAAAATATATCCAAATTAATTTTGACAGATGACTTTTGTAAAAAGAGGCGCGATTAGTTTCGCGATGGTTTCAAAAGATATGTTAACAATAGTATACTACCAGAAAGACCTCTCAAATGAAGTGAATAAAATGTGATCATTTTATTAAAAAAAATTAATAACGTAACCAGTGACAAACGACAATCGAAAACAAAATTTTACCTAGACCATCAGATCCGCAACAAAAATCTAAAATTGACCTACCTTTTTCATGTACAACGACCATACCATTTGACAGTTTCGTAGCCCTTACGCTGAATGTTCTTAAGGTTGTCGTTCCCATGCAGGAGTATCATTTAAATTGAGCGTCGTAGTACATTGAGCATTAAGAAAATTATTTTATTCTTTACTTAATCTCCTCACTGTATATAGTACATATTTCATAATAAGCAATATAAAGTAAACAGATTTTTAAATAACAGTAATCAGTTTAATTGACAGTACACGTCAGAATATTCTGAAATGTTTTGTTACAAAATAATTTTATTAATTTTGTTCAGTCAGGCAGACATTCCAAATTTTCATTAGATCGAAAGACGTTCCATTTAAAAAAAAAACAAGTTATGATCTAATGAAAATTTAAGATGCTGCAAAAATGTTAAAACCGAAAACTTAATCAAAGTAGAGGCTTTCTTGAATTACTTGAACGCATTAGAACGAAAATGCACGATTTATAGCTTCACAAATTAAAAAAAGAAACAGAAAAAAATATCGTTGTCATTATAATTATCAAGTGACACTTATTCGGACTCATAATAACCTGGAGATTTCAAATATGTAAAAACATACAGGTCGTTCTATTTAAAATAAGAAAGTTGATGTCACTTCCAGCAAAACCGGACGTACGGTAGCCAGTGCGGAATTTTGAGCTTTTTACATAATTTATCGATCCCGAATTTTATGTAGTGGACACATGGCGTGGACACCCTATTGGACACGGGTTATTAAATTTTTCTTCTTGTTTTAATCTCTACTATCACCTGCTAAACGTTGTATAGTTTTCTTTAACACCCTGTATATTACTATTTTATATCGTTTAATGGAGAACTTTTGTTCTGAATTCGGTGATATGACGTAAGTTGGTTTTGGCCCAATATTTGCTAGAACAATTGAAGGAAAATAATCATGAAAAGACTTTATTTCCCTTAAGAGCAGATAATATAACCATCTAATTTTTTTTCGAAAATTTATGCTGGTTTAACCAAAAGTTTTAATACGATAATTAGAACAAGAAGGGGAAAGACATTTGTTATGTCCAAAGGAAGCGAAAAGGGATGAAATATGACTTCACGATTACGTTTAATTTTTTTCCTGTATTTATCAAATTCTGATAAAGTTCCTAGTACATTTTCTTATATTTTATCCATGTTGTTTTGTCGGTGGGTTTTGAACTCTTACATGCTCCAAATATCCTTCCGAATAAAGACATAATACCATCTCATTTCTTGAGTATACCTTCGTCACAGCTTTCCAATAAAATTCAGGCAGCGGTATAGGATGTATAATCGATAAATCAAAGGCGCAGTTTCTGCATACGTGTACACCCTAATAAATACAACTACAATTGATTCGCTCGATCTTTACCACCATTCAACTAGTTTGTGTAAACTAAGAATAAAAATATACGTAAAATATTTTGTTTGTAGTATATGACTTTTTAATGATAAAGGCGATAGCTATTTTACATCGCCTACGCCTTTCGCTTCATCTTTTCTGGACTGAGTGCAAAGATCGAAGGAACGAACAACATATACATCAGTTTTCGGTAACAGTAATAATTCTTTACCTTACGTATTGGACATTTTCCTACGGGCGGTGTACAACAATCTAGAAATTGTCTTATACCCACAATTTTATATATAATATCGCAAAACTTGGAACTCTTGAACTCCAACATTGGAGCACAAGTATCCAAAGCATCCCTGGAATTGCACCTTTCCAAGTTCACTCTCATCTGCGGGTGGTCCTGTTTTGCATTCGATTAGGTCCTAACATTTAAGTTCAAACTACTCTTACCTCTTCCTTAAATAAATCTTCTGTCGACACTAAAGTAAGATTTATGAAATCTCTAGTTGCTACCCTTGCTATTCCAATATTTTTGACGTCAATAGGCAATTTTTGGTTTTCATTGCATTTTCTGATAACTGGGACGTGAGTAGAAACCTGTTAATAATAGTATTATAATAATACTAATCCTACCGACTCTAAAGAGTTACCTGAGTTCGTGCAGCAAATACTACCAGGCAAGTGAAAAATGCTAAGCCCAAAATGCTTAATTCAAATGTGTAAGTTGCTAGATACATTCTGAATTGGATTTTGAGAATGTCTACACAGTAGTGATGTTTTTTTTTTAAATATAAAATAAATATAAATGCTAAATGCTGAATGTGATTATTATCGAAAACTGTGTACCATTTTGCATTATATTTCTGTAATTTACTTCCCTCATACCGACATAAATTTATTTCTCTAATGATAATTACTGCAACTACACAGTCCTTTGTCGTAGCTAGAAAAAATTCGTAGATTACCAAACACGATAAAAGAAATGTTTAAAGAGAAAATTATAATTGACAGTATTGTATAAAGGTACGCTCTTCAATAGTATTCTAAAATCAAAAGATGTGTCGTGGAGAAAAAAGTGACAAGTTTACAAAACTCTACTGTATGCCAGTCAAACCAGATCATGAACAGAAAAAAAATTGAATAAGACCTAAACATATAGTACAGAAAAAAAATTATGCTGGAAAGATGTCATCTCAAAGATGGGAGAGACGAATAAAAATGGGAATTTATGAATCGTATCAGAAATAAACTTAAAGTTCGTTCAGTTCCCAATGTGCTTTCTAAATTTCGTTTAAACGTCCTTTTTTTAGACAACTTATACAAACAAAATGATTTGAAATTCAGTTAATATACATAATAACAAAATACCTCATATTAAAATTATATTGAATATTGCAACAAACTTTTGAAATAAAATGATTAAAATAATGAAATAAAAAAATGTTTCTTACGTATTCATCTGTGATTAATTGTTCCGGTCATTTCATTAACAAAAAATGTTCATTGTTTGGACACAAGTTAATTTTTTTTAAATTTTAATTTTATGAATTCGTTGGCAGTTGTTTACCTATTTGCGTATTTCAACTTTATTTAAAAAGACACCTGCATTTAACAGGTTTAAGTTAATGAATTCTTTAACTAGATGTCAGCATTTTAGGGCTCACTGTGTCTCTGTATCGATTGGCGTCATCTCCACTGATTCGCTGTTCTCGCAGTCCCGGTAACTCCACCAACCAATCAAAAGTGAAATCCAGAATGTTAACTGCAACTGCTACCTTTACTTCCAGTTATGTTACAGTTTGAAGAATAAATTTTATGAAATCTGTATGAAGATTAATCAAAGTGTATAGCTTATAATACAGGTGGCACACGTGAATTTCCGGAAATAATAATTATTATAGTTCATAAAGAATAATTATGCAGGATGACTGGTAAGTCGACGTATTCCTTTGAGGGCGTGTTAGTGAATTCATTTGGAATTGATTTGACTGTAATATGCGATATACAAAATGCAATCGTTTCTGAGATATTTTAATTTTTGTGTTTTCTTTAGAAATACGCACCCTATTACCATTTATCTAAAATTACTCAGACATTATAAAAGCTTTTTTTTAATATTTATATTTTCCCGATTAGACTAAATAATAATCCGTATTACGCAACAAACATTAAGTTAAAAACTTTACTAAGGTTGAAATAAAATAGCGGAAAAGATACTTTTCTAAAAAAAAATCCAACCTATTTGAACATTATTTCTGATTTATTTTCAAAATTTGATAATACAATCGGCTTGCAAATTATTCTAAAAACTTCTTTGATTTATTGTCTTTCGAATGAGGTATTTAAGTTTTAGTAGAAATCTGTATACATCATACTTCCATCATACAATAATTATTAAGTGCGAGGTAGAATATAAATTCTTTTCAAATTAACAGGATAACAACTTTTGCTAAATATTAGTTTTGTATGAACTGCAATTTAAAAATCCGTTAAAAAGTTCCGTGGGTTCACAAAATTGGAAATTAAAAAAAGCTGTTCCAGTGTAAGCTTAAAATTTGAATTTTTATTTTTCGACTGAAGCCGATTCTTCAGGGCCAAAGAGAATTCATCGGAAGGTGATTCGGCCATATTAAATGATATTTGTATTAAACTTAATTCTAATCAAAAACTGAAATAAATATTTTTCAAATTCAATTGTTAAGTAGGACTTAGTCTGTTCAGATATGTTTTACGACTAGATTAACGCTAAGATACATTTAAAAATAATTGTCGATGTCAACCACTGCAGTCGTTAATTGTAATTTTCTGAATTCTGTTTAAATAATCTCTCTCATGTCATTAATTTTTGTTGATATTGTTATATTATGTTCTTGTTCTTGTTGTTCAGCTTTTCCTATTGTCCACTTCTGACAGAATTAGTGAAACTAAAGTACGTAAAAGAACAAGTTTTTTGCATACGAGCCAGAGGGAACCATTTCGAAAATAAAACATAATTAAAATTGTGGACTATAAATTTATTAAATTTTGTTTATTAGTCTGTGTCCTGTCTAGTAAAGACTAGATTGAAATCCACATGTTCGTCTAGTATTGTTATACCATTAATAGAAGTAACATACTTTTACTAAAACTTACTACCTCACTGGAAAGGCAAATAAATCAAACAAATTTTTGGAATAATTTGCAAGCTGATTGTATTATAAAAGTTAAACGGAAATAAATCAGAATTAATGATTAAAAGAACATGACCTTCCAGTTAATTTTCTTTGAGCTTACGCTAGAATTTTCTTGAGTTTCCAATTTTGTTAAGTCGCGTGACTTCTTAACGGATTTCTTAACTGAAGTTTATAGAAAATTAATACTTAACAGCAGCTGTTATCCTCTGAAATTGAAAGCAATAAATATTCTATCCCGCACTTAATAATTATTATTTGATGGAAGTATGATATATACAGATTTTTACTTTACTTTAACTTTAATACCTCATTCGAAAGACAATAAATCAAAAAAGAAGTTTTTAGAATAATTTACAAGCTGACTGTATTATCAATTTTTGAAAATAAATTAGATTGAATAAGTAAGTTGGATTTTTTTTAGAAAAGTATCTTTTCAGCCATTGTATTTCAAATTCATTAATGTTTTTAACTTTTTTAACTGTTTGTTGCGAAGTACGTACTATTATTTAGTCTAACCAGGAAAACATAAATATTAAGAAAAGCTGTTATATTTTTTGAGTAATTTTAAATAAATGGTAGTAGGGTGTGTGTTTATAATAAAAACACAAAAATTAAAATATCTAATTAACTATTACATTTTGTTTAATTCATATTATGGTCAAATGATTTACAAATGAGCTCTACTAACGCTCCCCCAAAGGAATACGTCGACTTACCAGTCGTCCTGTATATGTAGGTATCATTATGTTCTGCCTCTCTTGGTGACATTTGTCGGCTTTACAAAAACTTTATTAAAAACTTCTTTTTTTTGGATAGTTCTTGCTCGTGAGAATTGCAGAGAATATGAAATAAATAAAAAAGCTTTTTAAAAACGAGCTAAAAGAGTAATTTATTGACTTACTTGACGTTTCGCAAATATAATTATTTGCTTTATCAAAAGTGAATAAAAAAAATTAGTAGGCTAAATTTTTTATATTTCCGTTATTCGAAAAAGCGTTTTTGATTGCAGTGGAAACCTCGAGCAGCCCCTGTACAGCTGTTTCAGCCCTATTTTATTTTTTAAAACTTTCATTATGCTTTGATAACAAACATGGCCGCCTTGCTTGGGTGACTTATTATGTAGCAAACCCGCTTGAATTTGTTTATCCTACTGCCATTGCGGATTCCATTAATAAGGTACGCTTATATAACTTGTTCCTGTAAAGCATGTCATGATCGTTCCGTAACAGGCGTCATCCATGAAAGCATTGAACATATTACCGTGAAATCACGAACTCGGCACAAATTTTTATCTAAGGAAAACATATCTTAAATCGTATTTCTCTGTGATTTCCACCAAAATTTAAAATTGCGGTAAAGCAAGAAGTAACATTTTTTTTTAAATTTTATTATTGCCTTACTATTTTAAGGCCCGCTTCCTATTTAGCGGCGGACACAAGCGACATCGCGTTTCCTCTACAACGTAGTCGCCGACACAATGGTCGTCACGAGACTATCGCGAGACTTCATCATAATCACCACAACACGTGTGAAAATAATAAAACTATGTTGAAACTATCGTTAAAAGAAGCTATAGACGATAAAATTTTGCAGCAGTGCCTGTTTCTCCATGCAGAATTTTTTATTTTTTAAATTTTGTACTTACGTAGAAGGGTATTTCGTCACCCATTTTATCAGTTTTTCAACTTCCGTAACTAGAAATAATAGTTTTAAAATTGCAAAACACTGTTCGCGACTGCTACTCTACAACTTCCAGAGGAAAAAGATTAAGAAAACCACCACCTGTTGAATTGTTGCCAAAAAGCAAATTTCCCCAACTATAGTTTGGTTGAAATTGGTACTTCACGTTGTCACTGTAATTTTGACTCGTCAGTCAAAATTTGAATTGTCATATTTCCAATTTGCAATTTGCATCAAATTTCAAATTTCAAACGAGCATGTCGCGAAAACGCAGAAACCTTTAAAGTGCGTAGTTCAAGGAAGCTCTTGTCTCGAAGTTTATAGTGAAACTGAACATTTAACGTAGCGACAATTAACGAAAAATTAACAAACCTTGTTTTAATAATTTGTATCTTAATAATTTACTTTCTTTTCTGTTTTCATATTAACTTTGTACGTTTGCATCATTTTGCAACTGTTACTGATGAATTTGTTTGATGTTATCCAACGTTAAGCCCTGTATTTTACACTTTTTTTCTTTACGCTAATGATTGTCCTTCTGGCTACTTATAATTGTCAACTTGAACTTCCTAAATTTATAACTAGCGCGTTTTTGCAGCAGTGTTGCCGGTTGTGTAGAGGAGGTAAAATGCGAGGTTGGTAGTTTCTTGATTTTGAAACAGATAGTATTAGGCCGGTATTCATAAACAAAACTTACGCTATGCGTTCACGCAAAATACGCTATAATTGATAAATCCTACGTATTTCCCGCCTTTTATACATAAAATATTCTTAGATTCTCACTGGCTATGTACCTAAAATGCAGAAAATACTTACAGTTTATGAATTATAGCGAATTGTAAACGAACGCATAGCGTAAGTTTTAATTTATGAATACGGACCTTAGTCCGGTATTCATAAACCAAACTACGCTACGCGTCCGCTTAAAATTCGCTATATTTTATAAACTGAGCATATTTCCCACATTTTTGGCTCATAATCAGTAAGTGTGAGTGTGAATATTTTGAATATTTTGAAAATTACTTTCCTACAATGTGGGAAATACATACCGTTTATGAAATGTAGCGAATTCTAAACGAACGCATAGCGTAAGTTTGGTTTATGCATACGGATGTTAGTGATGTGCCGGATCCTTGAAGATTCGCGGATACAAATACGGATACGGATATTCGTATCTACATCCGTTGATGCGGGTTCTTTATTTCTAGGTCCGCGGATACTGATACGGATGTAGGCACCAAATAAGATGAACGGAACAGCCTAAAAGTGCATCGAACAGTTTTTCCTCACGAATATCCGCGGATACGGATACGAATATCAGGAACATCTCTATTTAATATGCAGTTTGAAATTTCCTTCCCGTGAAAGTAACTCATGACGTCACACGAAACTTCTATCCGTCACAGTGAAGTAAATAGGGTGAGTTTTAATCTGTATCCTAAAGCTTCATCTAATTCACTAAAATGGAATCAATTCTGTGGTCCTATTATAATAATATACCATTTCACGTGACGTGACGAGATACGTACCCTCTGTTCCCTCCGTTGATCAAGGCAACCTTCTAATACACAGTCCAGCTCTACCAACCTTGCTATTCATCACTATTACATCGCAATTGCGAATAAATTGGTCAAGTCGTTTTTGGTTTGCAGTGAAAATTTCGAGCCATGCTTCTGCCGAAGAAGCTCCAAATAGGGCTGAAACAGCTCTATAGAGCCTGCTCGAGGTTTTCACTGCAATCAAAAACGATTTGCAACAAAATTTTTTAAAACTTTCATTATACTTTGACAGCAAGCATGGTCGCCTTGCAAGGGTGACTTATTATGTAGCAAACCCACTTCAATTTGTTTATACTACACATGTCAGGTCACAAAGCGATCGTAGGATGTCGCTATTTTATCTATTTAAAATTCTTAAGTTCATCAAAAATTTATTCTACATTATCAGTTGTCCTTAACGAAGCAATATGTATAACCCACCTTTTACTGATTTATTCAGAATTATAACTAATTAAAATACTTAAAAAAATAAAAATTTTCGATGAATTATAGTATCTTTAAATTCCGTCTCTTTCGTCCGAAACTTAAATAAAAAAAAACATAAGAGCAAAATCTCTCTTTGAATTTACTAATTTATTTAATTGTATACTGCTAACAGAGCAACCCGAATAAAAACGCGCATTATTACTTCAGGTGTTTTATCTACATTTTTCCAGTAGCGCAATTACTTTACTCGAAACTCAACTCTGCATCCTTTCTACTTAGAGAAGGCACTCTTTAACGCGCCGCAGTACCATTGTGTGCCTCTGCGTCAGACTGCACTACAAATAACTTCCTTTATATGATATTTCTTTGATGTTGAAAACTTACAGGAGAACAAAGAATTCATGCAGTGGTAATCATGTGTATCATAAAAGCCAGCCATTCTGTGTGTTTATTAATTAACAATACGCCTACGTGTGTACTTTACTTTGAAAAATTGCTAATAAAGTCCTAATAAGAACAGACAGAATACTTACAGATTTAACTAACTCCTCCATGTAAAAATAATAATTAATTAATATATCTGCATAACTTATATAGAATTTAATATCCCTTTACATTTCTGAAATGATACATGAAAGTGTTAATAAATATTGGATGTATTTCGAATAAGATACACCATCGGTGTCTTGTATAACGTGCGAGTTTTGTTTTTACAAGTTGGTATCCTTGAATGTAATTAGGTTGGTGTCGATGTCCGCCAGGATTGATTTATCGAGTCCTCGATCCCTTCCTCCATCTATTGTAAGATATCAGGCATGGTAGACGCAGTGTCCCTTCGAATAATTTGATTTTGAAACTGTGCTTGTTATTGAAATAAATTTCGCTTGGTAGCGGGATTAACGCCAGGCCCATAATGAAGCTGAAATTGTTAGTAGCCAGTTTTGCACACCGACGCAGGTGGTTTCATTGCGTTCAAACCACTTATTGCCGCCGCTTACGCCGTAAGGTAAACCGCGCTATTTTGTGTTGTAAGTTCTGAATGTAATTTTCTTCTCCTTAAAGGGACTGTTTTTGGCTTGTCCTTCCTCCTCGGGATTATCCTAATAAGACAGAATACTTACAGATTTGACTAACTCTTTCATTTAAAAAATAATAATTATTTAATATATCTGCATAACTTATGTAGAATTTAATATCCTTTTACATTTCAGAAATGATTGATGCAAGTGTCGGTATATATTGGATTTATTTCGAATAAGATACGTCATTGGTATTTTGTGATATCAGAACGTTTTTTTTTTGTCAATAAATATTAATATAATAAATTAAATAGAAAGAATTTGGCAGTTCCAAAAGATTTTTTATCTTCACTTATCTAGTTCTTACAGAAAAAATAAACTTTTCATTTAAATCATTCTATAATTTTCCTCGCGCTTCAAAACTTCATCGCGTGGGTAACTAGCTGCACTCGTATAAGAAACTTTATATTACAATCGATCTTTGAAAGCCATAGTACATACGCGAAAGGAATTTGGTAATTTTTAAATTCCATCTTTACTTTTGGTTCTCCCCTTTCATCAATTTGTCATATTGTTTTCATACTTGACTTAAGGTATACACAGGGTCCGTTAGTGAAACGGGAAAATTTTAAACACCTGTATTTAAAACAGGTTTTTATTTTAACGTGAATGTTTCTACAGTTGATTGAATTCCTGGCTTCCGGTTGACCGCGTCTCTCCGATTTCTTCTACTGCCGACGTTTCGTCCTCCATTGCAAAAGAACTTTTTCAGCGCTGCTGCTGCTGGTGGTGCTGCTTCTTGTAAATCGTTGAAACTGATATTTCCATGTATTGTGAAGGTGGAAGCCATTATCACGGTTCAGGTTATGAGGGTTTTTGAAAATTTCAATAGATTTACGGATTTTACGGTTAATGAAATGAGATGAGCGGGCTAGGAGTTTTGTGTTGGAAAAATGGATTCGGTGGCCGGTTTCTAGTTTGTGTTCAGATAGGGCGAATACAGTCGTTGGTCTCAGTGAGGTAGTATTAGCGTTCATGTTCAGAAATACGAGTGCTGACCGATCGTTTCGTTTCACCGATGTAAATATGTCCACAGGAACACGAAATTCGATACACTCCTTCGGATTGTAAAGAAATATTGTCTTTAGGCAATGGATCTTTGGATGTCGTGTTTGTTATAATTGTTGTTGAGCAAGACTTTTGTTACGTAGTCTAGTTCAGTCTGGAATGATGAGGGTTCTGGCAGGGCGAAGATACGATTAGCTAATGAGTTAATGACCCATTGCTTTTGCGAAGGATGATGGTGGGAATGTAAGTTCAGATGGCGGGCAGTGTGAGTCGGTTTGCGATAAACGGAGTGTCCTAATCTACCGTTTGGGAGACGACTTACTAGGATATCAAGGAAAGGTAAGTGACCTTCATTTTCTTGTTCCAAAGAGAAACAGATGTCAGGATGTTGGGAATTAAGGTATTTAAAGAAGTCCAAGAATTCCTTACCATGTGGCCAAATTGCGAAGACATCATCTACATACCTGAACAAACACTTGGGTTTAAGGAGGAGAGAAGTAAGGACTTGTTGTTCGAATGCCTCTATAAAGATGTTTGCTACCAATGTTGAAAGAGAGGAACCCTTGGCTGTGCCTGACACTTGTTCGTAATATTGATCATGAAACATGAAATAAGTTGAGGTTAAACAATATTCAGCTAAGGGAATTAAGCCCTCGGGTTGGTTATGGGCTCTGAAGAGTTGCTGGATGATTGTAATTGTGTCGGGGATTCGAACTTTGGTAAACTAGGATTCTATATCGAAGCTGACCAGAATGTCCTGCGGGTCAGGTTATGTATTGTTACTGTAAAATTTAAATGTCGAATTTTAATAAACATCTAATCTGTAAAACATCAAATAATATCATTTTTCTACATTGAAATGTCAATGTCTCAAAAAAAAACTATTAGGTAGGTACATGATATGCTTATAATAAATTTATCTACTCTTAAAGACGAATCGAAATAAACCATAATATACAGTATGTTCCAATTAAAAACACAGAACTTTGATCTGGCACAGCCACACGGAACACTCTGTATAATTGTAACTAATTTTAGATCATGCATCTATACCATGGGTGAGTAAAAGCGAAAACAGATTTTAGAAATCTGCATTAATACAGGCGCTATCTACCGAATACGCATTATTGGCCCACCCTGTATAAAAACAGTCACGATACGTATCTTTTTGCATATAAAACAAATTATACGTACAACAAATGAGCACAAACAAATTGTTGTTTGAATTTGTATGCATGCGCAGTGCGACAACCATGTTGATCAAACCGCGGTGGAAAGATTTATATCTCAACAATTGGACGTCTTACGTCAATTTCAAGGTCACCATCGTGTTCAGGGGATTCAGTTACGTAAGATTACCTCTTTTTTTTCGACCATACAAAAATTGTGTTAACCAGTATAGACTTTGTAAGTTGTGCTAATTATGGGACGTAAGGGTGCATCGGGTTTGTGGATTTTAGGGAGTCCGTAAAGTCTTGGAATTCTAGAGTCACGTGGGATCAAAGTTTGTTGTGTGTCTGAAGGGATAGAGGAAGATTTAATTAGGGCCGTTACGGTGCGTTCTATACGAGAGGTAGGATTGCGTCGTAAAGGTTAGTAGACTGGGTTGTCTAATAGGATACTAATTTATTGGTCGTATTCTACACGGTCTAAAACTACAGTGGCGTTTCCTTTGTCTGCTGGAAGTATGACTATGTCTGGGTTAGTTTTAGGGGTTTTGATGGCTTGAAATTCCGTTTTTGTGCAGTTTGGTTGGTTTGGATGTCTTTGGAATTTTGGATGTTTCGTGGCGAATATGGTCTGCAATGTGCGAAAGGAGTTTGACAAGGGCGGATTTAAAGTATAACAAAACATTCAAACTAACTACCCTCCACAAGACCATATTCCCGTACAGTCCGAAGGAATGTATCGAATTCTGTATTTCTGTGGACGTGTATACATCGGTGAAACGAAATTATCGATCAGCAGTCGTGTTTCTGAACATGAACGCTGTACCAGAATACAACAAAGGACTGGCTCCGCCCTAGCTGAACACAAACTAGACACCGATCACCAAATCCAATTTTCCGACACAAAACTCCTCAAATACAAATGCAGACCAGGAACACTTTAATAAGCTGTAAGATATACACATTAATTTTTTCAACTCTTTCAGTTATTCCGGCAGAATTAAAAGAAATATATAACTGTGTATCGTCTGCGAATTTATCAAAATTGCAATTTTTAATGAAAGCAATAAAATCGGAAGTGTATAATAGAAACAGCAAAGGTTCCAGTATCGATCCCCGCGGAATGGACAATTTCAGAGTTAATGGAATGAGCAATTTTCCCGGGATAAGCTCGTTTACTGTCGATTGGTGCTATTTCTCCTTTCTGTTGGCTAGTCGGTCAGTCGGAGATCACGGTGACGTGAGAGGCGTCACCGGCAGCACGTGCATGCGGAGTTCCCTCCACTTATGGGAAATGATGCCAATAGATTAAAGAGCGCTACCGAAAGTGAACGACGTAGTGTTCACGCTTCAAGGTGATCCTTCGGGGACCCGATGTAGCAGATGGCCCTAGGAATTTATTACCACCACTACGTGCCAGGTGGAGGTCGGTGGTGAGATGCCACATTATCTGGTGGAAAAGTAGATTAATAGGAGAGAATCTACAGGTCGGATAGTACCACGACGTAGGGTAGAATGTGTTTGCGTATACCTAAATGATGCTATATGCGCTAATGTAGAGTGTGTTTGAGGGAATAACATTTCCATAGAATTAGAGCATATGAAAGAGCAACAGGAATGAGATTGGAGGCTCCAGGTGGATACCATTAGGTCAGGTGGTGGAGACCCTAGAATGAAATGTAAATAGACCAAAAGGGTTGGTTGAGAAAGTACAGACCGTTGGGGCCTTTAGGGCCGATCCTTTTTCTCCCTCCCCTTTCTCCCTGTGGATTAGAGTTCACCCGACGGAATCAACAGGATATACACAGGGTAGCGCTTTACTTACTTGACTGCAAATTTGAGGACCAAGACAAATGACTTGAGCGACAGGTTTGCATGGTTTCTTTTTTTTCCGTTAAAGCGTTACAGCTTATATAGATCGTAATGATTATAATATTAAAAACTCTTTTAATTTTGTGTAACAATTTCAGAACTTCAAACTTCACCAATATTCCTAGTGATTTGGTACTTGATATTGTTGGTACTGATTGAGATTTGATCCAACCTTTTTGAAGTACAAACAAAACTGAATTCTTAATTTTTATTT
Organism: Prosopocoilus inquinatus; assembly: GCA_036172665.1. Lineage (NCBI taxonomy): Eukaryota > Metazoa > Arthropoda > Insecta > Coleoptera > Lucanidae > Prosopocoilus > Prosopocoilus inquinatus. Next base: position 55,126,811 of record CM069870.1, read on the forward strand.
AATAACAGTTACTTTTCTTTTCAACATAATTATTATAAACTTCAGGAGTCCCTATAAGTTCTGCTCTTAGCCCAAATAGTCATGAATCATTTGTTAACTAACGTAATTCCTAAATTACCTTTCACTTTTGCTTTTACTAAAAAATATGTTGATGACGATCCCTTCTGATATAATTGAAACTACTTTGAATACTTTTATGGTTTTCATACCAACTTAAACTTTACTGCTGAAGTTAAAAATGAATCTTCTTTCTTGACACTAAAGTTGTCAGAATACAAGATAATTCAGTCATATTAGATTGGTACCAGAAACCCGTACTCGCTCAGGAAGGTTTATCAATTATCACTCTGCGCATCCCATTAATCAAAAAAATTACATTTTACGTGCCCAAACAAAGAGAGTTAGTTAAGTCTCACACCCGTCTCTTCTTCAAAAGAATTTCCTAAAACTCAAAACTATGTTCTGTAATAATGGTTACCCAACTTCTTTGGTCAATAAAATCTTATTTTCTAGTCCTAATTCTAACGATAATACCACAAACAATAATATTGTTTCCGAAATAATTTACAAAAGATTACCCCATATTCCTAATTTCACTCCTCAGATCATAAAATGCATCACTAATTTCAATATAAAAATAGCTAAATTTAATGTTTTACCCATTAATTTGCTTTTTACTAATCTCGAAGACAAAACCACCATCAACTTATAATCTAATTTAATGTAGTCTATTCCATACCCTGTACTGACTGCAATAAAGTTTACATTGGTCACACTTCAATTTGGTTAACGTTAAAAACCAGAATTTCCAAACATAAATCTGATTGTAAAAAAATTTTTAAAAATTTTCGAATATTAATGCTTTGGCCCAACACTCACAAATTAATTAACATAAGATTGAATTCAACAATGTCAAAATTTTATATAAAGAAGACAATTATCGTTCGCGTCTGTTTTAATTCAATGAATTTCTTTTAACTTTTTAATTCAATAAATTTCAGGACTAACATTAAGAATTTGAATTCTTCTTATGAATTCTTGAAACATTTCTCGAATTCAAATGTGAATGATAATAAATTGCCGCTCTCGAATTAATTCACACATGCGCTTTACTAAATTTTTCACTGCTTTACTTGGCGTCGCCATTTTCTGTTTCCAATTTTAAAATGTTTTAACTGTTTTGTCAATTTTAAACAACCTCGAATCCGAAGGAGTGTATCGAATTCCGTGTTCCTCTGGACGTGTATACATCGATGAAACGAAATGATCGGACAGCACTCGTGCTTTTGAACATCAACGCTGTACCAGCCCACTACAAACGACTAGCTCCGTCCTAGCTGAAGACATAGTAGTAGTAGTTTAGTAGTAGTAGTAGTTTAATCCTTCATAAAATATCAGTGATGTAGAATGATACAAGACATAACATCTTAATTACAGAATCATAGAACATATTAAAATATAGAAAGCACAAAAACGTTATATTTAATGGTTGATACTGATTGAAGCGCTGCGATGACGGTAATCTGAGAGGAATTCATTGACTGAATAAAATACATTATTATAGAGATACAATTTCAATTTTTTAATTAATCGTTTACGTATAATTTCGCTAGAAATATCTGGAGGCAATTTACTAAAGATTTTAAAGCTAAAATTTAAGAAACTTTTTTCATAAAGTGCAATTTGTGGTACTGTTAATCTTATTTCGTTTTAGCTGCGTGTTGGATAGCCATGTATCACTGAGTTAACTGAGTTGTTCGAACGAAAATCAAAGACGTACACAGAGCTTTCGTAAATGAACGACAAAATGTTAGTATATGTAAGCTTTTAAAATGCTCTCTGCATGAGACACGTGGTGGTGGTGGTAGTTGTTTTATAATGCGAATGCACTGTTTCTGCATCTTTAAAACTTTATCTAAGTTAAAGCGATTACCCCAGTATAGTAAAGCATAACGGGCTATTGAAGAAGAAGAAGTATCCGTGATAAACTGATAATAGTGACCACTGATTACAGATAGGTTTAAGCCGTCTCATAGCAAAAATTGCTTTATTAAGTTTAGTATTAATTTTGTAAAAGTGATCTTTCCAACAGAGTTCGCCGTCGACAACCAAACCCAGTAAGCTACTTGCACGTAAGGCGCTAAGTTTAAGATTCTCATGTGATACTGAAAATGAGTCAAATTTGTGGAGTGGAAAAACTACCACATTTGTTTTATCTACGTTAATTTTTAATCTGTTAGCAGTAAACCATGCAACAAGTTCCTGCAATGTTTTTTCCACGTTAGCTTTCAAGGAGGCTTTATTTTCGGCTGATACACATGCACTTGTATCGTCAGCATACAAAGTAAGCATGCTGTCTACATTAGCCGCGAGATCATTCATGAAGATTGAGAAAAGAGTAGGGCCCAAGACTGAACCCTGTTACACACCCCTGTTAATATCCAGTGTACTTGAATGTGTATTTATGTATTCAGTAAATTGGCGCCTGTTACTTAAATACGATTCAAATAAATCTAACGCGTTCCCTTTAATACCGTAGAAAGATAATTTTTGTAATAGAATGTTATGATCCACAAGATCAAATGCTTTAGAAAGGTCGCAGTTCAGGCTAGCTACCAGCATTTTTTCATTAACAAGAGAATATATATTTGACAAGATATTATTTAAAGCCGTGACAGTGGATCTTCCCGAGCGAAAACCATGCTGTGTATTATCTATAAGTTTATATTTTTCAAAGAAACCAACAAGACGGTTTTTTATTGCAGTTTCATATATTTTTGAAAGAGCAGGAAGAATAGCTATTGGCCTATAATTCGTAATATCCGTTTTATTTAATTTTTTGTGTACTGGTATTATTTTAGATATTTTAAAGTGCATAGGATATATACCCATTTCAAAACAAGAAATAATCATATTTACAAGAACATCAACTATTAGTTCAATTGTATATTTATATACTATTATGGGAATGTCGTCGATCCCAAAAGCCTTCGTATTTCTCAATGATTTAACAATATGTTTGATTTCATAGTCATCCACAGGAGACAGAAATAAAAATTCTTGAATATTTTTTATAATACTCTTGAAGAGTGGTATTCGAAAAGAAGCAAAGAGTACGGAAAAGGGTTCTCTTCGTATTTGATGATATAACAATGCCTTTAGTTAACCAACTTTTTGAAGTTACTCGGGTTTTACATTTAACCGGAAAATTTATATTGAACTATTTTTGAAAAATGGAGTAAAATTGTGTCAATTTATGCTCTGGATCTGCCGCTTCAAATACAGGTTCCCAATTCATATGCTGCAGCTCATCAGCAAACTTTATTAAATTTGTAGTTGAAAAATTTCTGGTGAAAAATTTAGTCGTATTCTCAATGCAATTAACGTCTTCAATTTTAATAGTCTGCAGGTTGTGATCTGAGATATCTACTATGAGATTATCTACTGAAAATTTATTTGAGAGATTAAAATTTAGAAAAAAATTGTCTATGCATGTTGATGACCACTTCGTAATACGTGTGGGCCCATCTATTACGGGTACAAAGTTATATGATTTTAACAAAGAGAGAAACGCGTGCGTCCTATTATCCAGCTTTTTTAAGTCAACGTTAAAATCCCACTGAGAATTATTTTACTGTTGTGGTAAAAAGTCATATCATTTAGTAAACTGTCCATACATTCAAGAAACTCAACCATTTCATACTGCGGAGTTCTATATATGTCAACAATACTGATACTACCAACACAAACAGCACAACACTCAAAGAATGTTTCGTTAGAGTACTTAGAGCAATCAATAACATTAAATTGCAAATTATTTTTAATAAAGATAGCAGTACTACCAAGTTTTCTATTGTTTCGAGTAAAATAACTAGCTAGAGTAAAACCATGAATATTAATACTGTTACGTTTCTAGGGTTTGAGTTTATTTATTTAAACGAATAAAACACTCGATAAAAACTTAACCGTAATTTAATAAAGCTTAAAAACTAATTTATTTGTAATAATTTATTTTCACACTAAAATCTAACTTCGACGTTCGCTGTTAGAATTCGACTGCCTGGTGAGTCAACTCCGGGCGATTTTATATCATTTGCTGGCGTCTGGAAGTCTCTACGCTGGAAGATTCTAGTTTGTTTGATGTAGGCCCCGGTCGCGTGACGGCCGATGACACATACCAGCGAACCGACTTCCTGACGCCTTGCGCTAAGTCAGGTTGGCTCGCCACAATACATTTAAGTTCATACTCACAGAGCCAATGCTCATCCAAACAGATGACGTCAACGCTGCGATTCGAAAGAAAAGCTTCTAAATTAAAAGTTTTTTTGCTAAGTCCTTGTATGTTTACATGACATATACAAAATGCTTGCGATGAACTGACTGTAGAAATGCGTCGTTGGTCTAAAAATGTAAAGAACTGATGTTTTGTGTGTCGTCAACAGAGACGAAAGAAGTTTCACTTTCCTCTTGCGGATGAATAGTGTCGTCAATATAGTGACTTTGAGTGACTTCTGTCCGTTGTCCGTCCTTAATTGTAACAAGATTTGTTGATGGCTTTGAACTTTCCATTCTGTGTTGCAACGTAGGCTTCGGATCTGGTGTTTTTTGTGTGTTTGCGATAGGTGGATAGAGTTGAATGAGTATGGACCCAGGACGTTGCGCCAAGGACTCGTAGGCGGATGGAGCACACACCACATGTGATTTTATTAAATCTGACAAGTAATTATATAGGATCATCTTACTCCCGTATGATAAGTGAACAGTTTTATTAGATAATAAGTTATCATCTATTAATCGATTAACATCAACGAAGAGGCAATGAGGATTTTGTAGTGCAGCACTATGTATTTTAATGTTTGCCTCATAAATTAGATTATTTAAAATAGGCTTATTATGTTGATATGGTACAGTCACAATGATTGGATTTGTATTTCCCAATTGTTGTAAGTGACTACTAACTATTTTACTATCTATTTGAAGACCTCTTAAGACATTGTTTGTTCCAGCCATTATAATTACGTAGTCACTTTTGGTGTAATTACAGGTTAAACCACGAAGATCTCGAACGACATCATTAAACACCGCATTGGGTTTAAAAATATTTACGATATTGTAGGTATCAGAAAGTCCCTTTTACTCAAACATGCAATAACCGTCTCGTCCTTGACTATCGGATACTAATAAGATATTGGATTTTAAGTTTTGACTTTTATTTTCACATTTTGCATATAGATTTAAACAAGATGATGACGTATGTTTACATTGCTCTTGTATTTTATCATAAATGTTATTACTTTAATTCGACGAATAGTTCCAAGCTTTTGTTTCAGTTTTTTTCACTTTAACATCAAACTTTTTAGAGTCCACTTTTACTTTACCTTCTAAGTTCACTTTTACTTTACCTTCTAATGCTTCAACCCGCTTGTTAATATCACGCTTTATTTTAGTGTTAGTTATCATAAGAAAATTTAGTTTTTCCTCCAGTTGATTTATGTAATTTAGTAAAAAAATATACGATTTGTTCTTTTTTACCTTGGTCACATCACTTGTATTTTTAGTTGTGGGTTTCTCAAGCGTGTCATTTTGTAATAAACTCGAATTTAACGCGGATTTCAGCCTGTCGATGAGTACCTGCTTTTTACCACTTGTGAGTAAACCACGTTTTTGCAGGTGCACATGAAGCTCGTGTTTCTTCAAATGCGAAATTTTAATGGCGTCTTGCATGATTGTTTAAACTGTTTTTACCGTTTGCACATTATTTAACACTTATAACACTTACATAAAATTTGTATACATCACTAATACAAACGTTTACATACGTTAAAAATAGTTTTTAGTACTATAATACGGCCGAAACTTGATAAACACTCGGAGTGACACGAGATACGTCCAGTATGTCCGACAGTGTTACCTCGATAGTACTACTAGAACTAGTACACACTAGAAACCGGTCACCAAATCCAACCTTCCAACATAAAACTCCTAGCCTGCTCATTATATTTCTTCAATCGTAAGATCCGTGAATCTACAGAAATTTTCAAACACTCCAATAACTCAAACCATGATAATGGGTTTTACCTTCACAATACCTGGAAACATCTCATTACGATCCGTCACACACCAACCAATCCCCACCCATCGTTCCACTCGCTGGCACCGACCACTATAAATACCACGATAATGGACATAACTACTCAGACTCGATGACTAACGAGAAGCAGCAGCAAGACCACCAGTAGTAACACCATCATCGCCACCACCAACAGCAGCCTTGAGGAGGGTCTTCTGCAATGAAGAATGAACAGAAGAAATCCGAGACACGTGGTTCCAACGGGAAATCAAGAACCAATACTAGACACCGAAAGCTAAGTTATAAATCCTGTCATTATCCTCAGATCAGCAGGCGCTATAGGGGCACGTGCCGATTGTCAACATAGTTAGCTTCAATAAATATGTAGTTTTAGGCTATGATACCAATTTAAAATGAGAATAATACACCTAATTACTTTAGAGTTGAAATTCATGTTGAAAAAGAATTAAATCGTAGTTAGAACATAGAATGAGCGACATTTATTATTGGAAAAGGTATTGTAAAACTTAATGCTCTGTGGGTAAAAATTGCAATCCAAAAGAAAAGGATGTAAAAATATTATTTTGTTTTCTGGAGTGTATACAATAGCAGTCTAGAGTGGGCCATTAAGTTGATATACACAAGTCGTGCACGGGATGCTAACGCAAATAGTCGAGCGGACGAGGAATAAAAATTCCCGCATATGTGAACATATCAGTCTGCTTGCTCTCTACAGTATGCAACAATACATTTTGGCGCACTGCGAATGCACAGCCAAATGCGCCCACATATTAAATTTATGGTGTTACATGCTGTCTGCCCTACAATTAATGTTTCAGGAGTTTTTCAAAAATAAGCACCAAGTCAGGAGACTCCTTTGACCCTAAACGAAATTTTTCATCGTCTGGATTAAACTGAAAGTGCACACTAAAATTCCACGGCATCAAACTTCACCGGAGCTCAAAGTAACTTTGTTTGCGAAACTGGATTTTTATGCGGCGTCTGGTTATTTTTATTTAAAAACTGCGCCCACGTTCATTTCTGCCAGAAACTTTAATAAGGAAAAAGAACACAACGCTCGTTCTGCAGCTGCATATGCTATTCTCCATGCCAATAACTTGTTTTATAACCTGAAACATGTCCATACATATTGAATGCAACAGTCAAAAGAGGGAAACCGTTCCGGAATATAAATCACCCTCCACCACTCTGCCTATGCTAATTCTAAGACGCATTTCTGTGCATCTTGAAAACAGAGAGCCCCTCACGTGATTCCAATCTTTCTCTATTTAACAAATTATTGATTATAACTATTATTAACGAAATTTATGTATGACCAAAGCTCATTTAAAATATAGACGTGAAATATCAATCACTGACTAAAACAGCACGTAAAATAGAACATTTAAAGCGATTTGATTTACGTCATCCAAGTTCAAATAAATTATTAAATACCAGCAACGACGGGTGATTGCAGATAAATAATAAATTAGCTGCGTATTACATTAAGCGATAATTTGTCAGGGAAAACAAACAATCATTTAAATCATTGGAGCTTGCACATCAACTGATTGACCTCAACGAATAAATAAACAGCGAATTGTTCATATCCATTTAGCAACGTGAACGAAAAAGAACAATCCTGGCTGCATTTTGACGAATTTAAAATTCACTCACAATCAGGTATGTTGGGGCCACCAAAACTTTTAATTAAAATTTGTGACCGGGGAATAGTTTAAATATGAGGAATTGCTCGTGGTATCTAAACAGGCGTAAAATTTTGTTTTAACAGATATTTTCGTGTCACTTTAATTAAAATCCTATTATACAACGAATTTCTCACTACAATTATTACACGAAATAATGAAATATTTTGAATTTCAGTTTTATGGTTTTATTACAAATAAACGAATAAAGGCAGTTCATTAAAAAATACGTTATTCATTCATATATTATTTGAAATGTTTTAGTCGGGGATATTGTTACGTGATTAATTAATTCGTAATTCGGAATTTTCCAATGTATTATTTTTTTTTATTAAAATTAGCGAATATATGAAAATCATTACTTACCTTTTTAGTTCCTAATAATTTAAAATATTTTTACCTCTAAATACTTCCAGTTTCCTTTAAGTTTTTTCAATGTAAATGCAATTTCATTTATAAATTTAATGATGAACAGATAAAACAGCGACATCCTACGATCGATTTTTGCTTGAAATTTATAAGTACCTTGAGTCTATTTAATAGCGTTTTCCACTGGTCGCACTTTCTTGCACTCAGTGCGCACTGAATGTATCTCCATCTCGGTTCAACTTTATGTAATAAAATGAGACAGAGATTCACTCAGTGCACACTGGTGCAGCCAGCGAAAAACGATATAAGTAACTGTCTGCAAATTATTATAAGGAATTCTGAAAAAAAAGAAATTCAAGGAAACAACAAAATTGGTGTTCCTTAGTTCGTTTTGTTTGACATATTTGACATGTCGACCGATGCATATCAAACTGACTAACTCTTGAAAATGGCGAAAGCTCAAACCTATCATTAAACGTAAATCGTTTCTATGTTTCTCCTCTTTCAGTTCTTCAACCAGAAACGTAGGCAATTGTCTTGGACTTATTGAAATAATTCTCTATTTTCATCAAGAATTCTATATTGTTTTAAAATTTTGTCAACTATAACGTTCAACCCTTCAGAGGTCGCGCGAAAATGTTATAAGGTTAGTCACGTCTCTTTTTATGAGACAATAACTGTGTTATTGGGATATATTGCGCTTATTAATAACACTTTAGAATGGTAAATATATTTTAATCCCTATATTAAAACATAAAAAAATGAAAAATATATTGTACCGACCAAAGAGATCATTAATAACAAAAACTAAGCAATATATGTCTAAGTAAGAAAGAACTCAAAATAAAGTATGTACAGCAAAATAAACAAATTCATCTTAGGAGGCTGTTTCGGGACAGAATGGGCATCTAGTTAAATATACTCCAAACACATGAAAACATCGAAAACAAGAAAATTGGGTCTTCCTATTTTTTTCTTATCACAATACGCACATCGCCCGCCTCTAATGTTTTCTTCATTTTCAGCATTATAAGTAGTGACAATTACTGGCTTTTGCATATCTGCAGCAGTCTCACCAATGTCATCATGATGATGGATGATGGACACTAAAATAACATTTTTATTTTCCTTTGGTATATATGAGACTATCATGAGTAAAAACAAAAACACACTAGCTAGAGCTAGGTTTCTTAGCTGGAGTTGATATCTCACTGGGTAATTCCCTCTGATATTTTCTAATATTCCGATAGCAGAGATTTTCACAAGAGATGAACCAGTTATCCATAGTTAAATTACGATTGGAGACCGAAGTATGCTCACACAACCTAAGCACTACCTCGTGTGAATTATTCGCAACTTTATAGGATCCATCAGGTTGAATTCCCAAACAAACCCATAAATTCGAAGTATAGTACATCTTCTCATCACATAAAGCGAATAGTTTAATCCCATATTTTTTGGGTTTAGAGGGAATATATTGCCTGAAGCTACATTTTCCTCTAAAAGCAGGCAGCATTTCATCCATTGTCACATATTCTGATAAGTGATATCAATTTTTACAATTTACAACAAACATCAAATAAATTAATTATTGGAGCCAGCTTATTAGTCTTTCTTCGTTCTTCACGGCAATTCTTATCATCGAACCTTAGACACCGCTATAAAAATCTAAATCTTTGCATAGCTACTGTAGTTGTGTTTGATGGAATCTACAAATATGTTTGTGGAATTTACGATGAAATCAACCATTTAATCATTTATAAAATAATTTATTCTATTGATTGGGTTTTTCAATAATTTTTTATGAAGTAGGCCCGGGAAGTCTTTTTATTATGTTTGTACTTTTAAGTTGGTAGCGTACTGAATATGGCAGCTGCCGAAATACGTATCTACGGATAAAAAATTATTATGGACGGAGATTAATTTTCAATTAAGTTACATAATTATTTATTAGTGTTTTCCTTGGGCTTGTCTTGCAGAGCAAAGTTTTTCAAAAGAAGGTTTAATATTAGAAATAGAAACTCTGAGTTCCTTTTCTATATATAGCTGAGATCTATATTTTGTCTTCAGAGCAGCCACCGCAGAAAATCCAGTTTCGCAAAGGTAGGATATTGAAAATGGTAATAGTATACGAAATGCTCTCGTTTTCAATGCAGAAAACTCAACATCCACCCCTGCCAAAAATTCAAAGAGTGATTTATTACTAAATTATCTTTTGATTTCGCCCCTTGCTGTGACGTCTATGTCTTCTTCGGCAGTTGAGAGATCTTTGGGAGTATTTTGAAATGGATCCCTAACCCACTCGTAGCTTGCTACCAAGTTGTCGTCAGCAAGAAAATACTTCTTAGATTTTTTTTCTAGCGTGGCTAAATGATTTTCAATGGTTACAAAAACAACTTTCACATGTTGTTCTTCAGCCTTATAAGTTTTAACAATTTCGTGCAGAATTGCAAACATTTCTAGTTTTTTTTTTGCTTTAAATTTCTGCTCCACAATTCCTTTTTCTACAAAAGCATTAACTTTATCACTCGTATCCAACATATTTGTGTTTGATCCTTGGAGTTGAACATTCAAGTTATTTAATATCTCGAAAATGTCGACCAAGTAGCTCAGTTTCATCAGAAAAAAAACATCTCGAAACTTCTCGGCTTCTGTTCGGTTTTTCTCTTCTAGAAAAATGGCGAGTTCATCTCTTAATTCATAAATACGTCGCAAAAATTTCCCACGTGATAACCATCTTGCCTCGTAATAAAATAGTAACGCTGAATGTACTGTACCCATGCCTTTACAAATGGCAGAAAAGATTTTTGATTTTAGGGGTCTCATTTTTATATAATTTACTACGATTATAACCGTAGATAATACAATATTCAGACCAGGACTCATTTCTTTAGAAGCCAGAGCTTCTCTGTGGATTATGCAATGTGTCCAGACACACAGCGGAGATTTTTGTTTCACAAGTGCTTGTAAACTTTGGAATCTTCCAGACATTATACCAGCACCATCGGTGCAAATTCCGACGCAATTTTTCCATTCTGTTTGCCTCGTTTAGAAAATCATTTAAGTTAGAAAATAATGCGAGTGCTGTTGCTTTAAGTTCTATTGATTTGCAGAAAAGTAGTTCTTCTACTGCTGACATACCATCACAAAATCGAACATAAGCAATTAAATGAGCATCTTCATTGCTATCTGTTGCCTCTTCAAGTTGAATTGAAAATAATTTGTAACGCAACTTCCAGAAGAGCTGATGCTGTACATCTTCAGCGAAGTCTTTTTATTATGTTTTCTTTTCTAGTTAGTACTTTTTTACTCGGAGGATGCCTATTCCATATCGAAATACCATATTTAGCTTGGAATGATAATGATGAGCTGTTAGGTTCTCCTAAATCGGAAATTTCTTGTTCTGTATCGGTGTTATGATCAGATTTTTCTTCTCTGTTTCAGTGACATTATTTTATTATGCAACATATCCTTATGTTACTTTTTAAAATTATCATGTCAAAACATGGTAACCGTAGGCAACTAACACCGCTAATTAAAATAATTTAAATGTCTAACATCCTTTGAAATAAATTTTCGATGCAAAGTTTAAGATTACAACTCACATGCAGTTCAAGAGAAAAAGTAAACGTCTGGTAGAAATAATAAATAACACACTGATTGGTCAATTTCTTATTATTTACATATTCTCCGTAACTTAATAGTTCCTCAAATACAGCCAATTTGAAATCACCTGCTATTAACAAGATGATGTTCCATCACATTTTACGATGAATTTGCTTAATAAAATACTTCCTGAACAATATCCATGAGCGAATAAGCTTGACCAGTCAGAAACTCTCTACGAACAAACTTATTAAGTCACTTTAATTTGTTAAAAATTACTTAATTTCTCACAGACTTCACGGAAATATGTATCACATAAAACAGTCAAGTGATACTAAAGTAAACTGTACAAAATAAAAATAATTCTGGGAACAAATATCAGTTTGTTACAAACTTAACCCATACGTACTAACCTGCTCAGTAAAAACGATATACTTGACAATTGCGTTGACCTTATAGCAATTGAAATGCGATGGCTGCGACTCACTGTTTAAATGCTTGCTGCTGAATGTTCATTGCCTACATCTATATCTATTTAATTGAGTATGAAAGTACCTATTTATTATTCTCACCCTCCAAATTTTTTTAAAGAAGATTCTAAATGAATTCTTTTTTCTACGCTATGTACAAACTCATATCAGTCGATGAGTGCTCCTGCTTTAAACTTAAAAAAGAAAATAAATATTTGTTAACCCTGGAAACGAGCCGTCACGCAACGTTTCAAAATCAACATTCATCCTTGATTTTCGCCGCTTTTACGCGAAACGGCGGTGTTAATTACATGGCTAGCTAATATTTATCGAGTTGGCTTTCATGAAACTGATCGACACGACTTGTTACTGAAATGTATGCGCAATTCATATAACAATGAACGTGTGCGAAATCCATGGCCTGGCGGAACTGGATTTAAACGAGCCAATCAACGCGGAGGCGACGAATTGAAAAGGAATGCAAACTGCAAGCATACATTAAACAGATTATTAAATTGGACACATTTTAAACAATATACTATGCCCGCCAAAAATATCTGGGACGTAAAACATCCTACTGTAAATATATATGTTCGCAAATTAAAAGACCACTGGCATTGTTGCCTTGTGAAAAATACAACCGACAAAAGTAGTCCTAGTTAAAAATTTGGTAACAGAATTGGTAAGTGTTTGAAATAAACGATAAGGTTATAGAAAAATTGTTTGTGCAAATCGTTTTTGATTGCAGTGAAAACTTCGAGCAGCCTCTGTACAGCTGTGTCAGCCCTACTTGGGGCTTCTTCAGCAGAGACGTAGCTCGACATTCCTACTGCAAACGAAAACAACTTGTCCAATTTATAAGGTTATACGTTCGGAACAAATCCGTGGTTCTAAATTTAATAATTGTGATAGATTCATGGTTTTTACCTTATCGTTCGCAAGCAATTTTATAACAGACACACTGTAATTAGTTGAAACAGCTCGTTAAAATGAATATAAATGAAAATAATCTAATAGTAAAATTGAATTGACAAATTACTTTGACATGAACTTCAAGTACATTGCCAACTTAGTGTTTTGATCATGTTTTATAGGGACTTATGTTTTATATCAACATAATGCAACAGGTGATGGTTTTCTAATTTGTGAATAACGTTTAACGACGTGTTTTTACATTATCATAGAAACAAGCTCTGAATAGCAAGATAAATGTCTTAAAGCTGCATTCAAACTAATAAAATAACGCGACTGGAGAGTTGTTTCAAGTTTTTTTGGCAGGCATAGTACCTATGTACAGTTACGGACAGAAAATTTCGGACACCATTGCCACCTCCATCAGGTAAAAGAGAGAAACGTTTCTTGATACAAATTACTCTATTGTCATTTTGACTGAGGTTCTAAATTTAAATTTGGAAGTTTTTTATCTGTTAGGCATACATTGTCGAATGTATCATATTTTAATAAAGTAAGAATTATAATCAGTGTTCGTAGATGTTACATTTAACTATCCAAGAGAAAATCGACAAAAATTATCTACCAATGAATAACGTGCGTTTACGTACTACGACTAATTTTATTGCTGCCGCTGTCAAATTGACAAACATACGAATATGACTAAAGTAAAAAGTGAGGTTATTGGCTTCTAAATACTGTTATGTTGGTGGAATGACAGCGTTATCCGAATTTTTTTGCACGTAACTGTACATATTTGTAAATAATCGTAATTTTTGCACTTGCATTTTTGTTTGAATATTGAAATTGTGAGCGTCTTTGAGCTTCAGCTAAGCTCTTATTATTAAACTGCGCAGTTCTATTCGCATTATTTTAAGCAAATAGGATTTGATGCTTCGTATAGTGTAGGTATTCCAGCTTCTCTGGCACGTGGAAAATGTTCGAGTTATTGATAAACAAAACGCTTTCAGCCAAGATTATATGCGCAGAATATAGAATTTAATGCAAATACATACAGGTGAATATTAGTTCAAAATATTAACTAGATATTCTCAATTGGATTATCCCGCTAAATCTATACACAGGCCCCGACTGTGAACTAAAGGACTAGTAGTCTGTAGTTGTTTACGTGTTTCATTACCTAGGGTCGATATCTGTAAAGCCAGGCAGGGTATTAGCATTCAGGTCGCAGTATTAACCCAGCCGGTTGTTGAACCGTTATCTCAATACCTCCTAATTATTTAAATTAATTTATATCGCGTCTTCCTTTTTTCCGCCTCAACGAACCAGCTCCAGGGTGCAGCAATAAAAAAGCTCAAAACAAACTAAATTTTAACTACCCTAAATGCAAATCCCCAACAAACAAATCTAATTGGATTAAGTTAACATGCGGAGAGCTTTTTGGGGGCCATTCCATTCATTAATCAGCTGATGTTCGCTTTATCAATTAATCACTTCGAACAGAAAACAAAATTGCATAATATGAAACCAAATCAAACTTAAGTGTGTGTATATAAAATGATTTCCTGAAAATTTATAAACGTCAAAATCATTTTCTGTAACGACGAACGTTACCCTCAACCCTGTACTTAATACAGAAGAAAATGTATCCTCAGCAATACAGTAGTTCGGGATGTAACGGTGCCGTTGTAATCAATGACTTGCGCGTTTAATTAAGTATTCCCGAACAGCGATATTAACATAGTCTAACGACGAAACCGCAGAGGAAACCTCTGCAAATGATGCAAACTTTGCAACTATTAATTTAGGACCGGGCGGAGCTTTCGGATGGAGAGATCTTGCGCTCGCTGAAGTTCTTGACTCCGCTGTAGAGTTCAGCTCGCGAGGTAAGTGACAACTCGATGAACCTAGCAAGTGTATTAAACAAACCCAAACATTTACGAGAAGGCTTCTTTTTCAAATATTTTTAGTTAAAGGTTCAAAACTAAGTTTTTTTTGTCTCAACCTCTTCTACCCTCCAGCTTATATCAAAGCTTCTTGGTGAGATGGAAATTGACTGAGTTATTCCACATATTATTTCAGCCGGGATAAAAGAAAAATGTTAATAAACTAATAAGGATCATTTCACTATTGAAGCACGTATTGTTTACTTACGAAAAAGAACCTAGAAACATGTAACATGTAATTTTTGTCTTGACAAAGCAATTAATGTGATAATGAATTAAACTTTACCGTTCTTCATAACTAAGGCCTCGAATCTGAGGGTCCAAACTCAGAGGCGTTGTATTTCGCGCGCGGTGGGGCTCGATTTCTCGCTGCATTTCCGATAGGCACGGGGATTCTACGATCGAATTCTGCGTCTCATTAATTTTGATTTTGACGATTCGACATTTATTTGATTGCTCAGTCGCTCCGTAAATATTGAAGAGTTCAAAATTTACCTAGAGAAAGCGTCTCTCACAACCTGTTATGTTGAGAGATCATTTTCTCGCTTTAAAAGACAAGACATTTTCACGGCAAATCGAAACGAAAGAACGAACGAACGAAAATTTGGAACGTTATTTAATAATTAATTTTAATAACGATTAATAGCTGAGAAATTTTAGTATTTTCTTCCCTATTCGAATTTCGAATACTTGAGAATACTCAATAACGCGCGTCTCTGTTAAACCGGGCAATCGAACGATGCAGATCTGTGCTATACCGGGGATGTTACGATGTGTAATCGGCAGCTGGGAGATTGGACGGGCTATTTTCCTCGATGCTGTATTCATAACATATCGTTCTTCATAACTGGACTTAATAATAATAATAATAATAATAATGAAAATTTTATTAAGCATGAAACAAATTGAGAAAAAGAAAAAAATTAACAAAGCCAAAATCAGTACAATTCATGCTTAAATGGTGCAAGGTCAGAGAAATTAATAATTAATTCTCTGATCTTTCCCTCACACTCACTAATTACAAAATAAGAAATGATGCAGTGCGCAAAACATAAAGAAGGTAAATATATTCTATGAAAGAAGATAAAGATAAAGAAGGTAAGGAAGATAGGGAAAAGTAGATAATAAGGTAGATAGAGATAAAGTAGGTAGAGAAAAATTTAAATAAATCAGTGATTTGAAACCTGAGAATTAAATAGTATTAGATTCAATTTATTTCGTAACGAAAAAGAAGACAAATCTAGGAAGCCATATGATAAATTATTTAAAACAGAGGTTATTTGGTAAGTGAAACAACGGTTATAGAATTCAGACTTATGACGTGAAATAGTTAAAAGTCCTCTGTTTCTAATGTTGATGTGGACATCTGTACGAAAGCGAATTTTGTTGTACAAGTACGGAGGGCATTTATAATCTAAGATTTTATGAAAAAATTGAGTGTAATGTAAAGAGCGCCTGTTTTTTATATTAAGCCACTGAAGCTCCTAAACCTTATGTGATATATGCTGCCTACGTCTAATACCGCTTATTAATCTCATACAACTATTTTGGACTACCTAAATTCTTGAAGTATCTGAAAAGTCGAGACATGATCCGTATACAACATCGCAAAAATTGAAAAGTGGGACAATACTAAAGAATCACACAGCATACGTTTAACATGAAAAGAGAGATAAGAGCGGTTGATGTAAATTAGTTTTAAGTTAGCGTAAGCTCTTTGAATTAATTTAGTAATATGTGCTGAAAATTTAAGATCGGTATCAATATACCGGCTGTTTCAAATTGGGTGTGCACTGAAGGGATCTCCTAAACCGTAAGAGATACAAATTCGGTTAAATGGAAGAAAAGTTGCACAAATCAATGCCTAATTCGTATCCATTGAGAGAATGATTTTTTTCTTATTTCTTCTTGAGATATTAATGAAAATGTAAAAAAATCGATTTTTTTCTCTCTGTATCTCTTTTATTATACATAATTTTGAAAATCTGATTTAACTTTCTACAAGCACTTTTTGATTCTGCTTCGAATAGAGGTAGAAAAATTTAAATCAAACGTTTCGTCTTTCCACGACCATCATCAGTTTCGATTTTTTAAATACAACTTATGTCTTTTTATTATTCTATTCGATATCATTTTTTCTCCTGATTACAATGATATATCACACTTAATAGTTGATATTAATCTGAAGCTTACATAATACAGATTTTTATGTGAAAATTTTATTTAATACATAATTTCAAATTTTTAGTTCATTTTCTTAGCTATAGTGTAAATTATAATAAACTAAAGTTTTTCTGTATCGTTATTTTAATAATGCACTGCACTTACGAAAACGATTTTTTACCGAAAAATATCTAGTGGTAGATCAGTATCTCAGCTTTAGTATAGAAATGAAAAAGCCTAGTTTTTAATTTTGACTCGCACTGTTGGATTAAAAGAAAAAGTGAATACTAATTATACTAAAAATATTTAGATATTACTGAATAGTGCCTTCTACAAATACATTGGCAGCTAAAACTAATATTTTTGTAATAAATTTGAAAGATACTTTCTATAACAATGTTTTTTTGTTAATTTTTTTGGAATTCAGTGGCTTCAACACTTGACTATCTTTATTTTTTTTTAATATGATTAAGTTCACTCATTGAAACAGTGGCTAGCATTAAGATAAATAATAAGAAGGAACTAAGAAGGCCAATATTAGATTCTTACAGAAATGTTTCGCGAATTCATGTTCGACACGCTAGACAACACATAGGATTAAGAACGAATCTGTGTCTCGAAAGCAGTGGAGGACATTTCGAGGAAATTTATTTATTTCACTTTATTTATTTCACAGAGTCATGTTCTTCGTCTATAATTTTTATTCAACTTATTTATTCTGTTCTTGTAATTTAATATGTTTATAGTGATGTTTATTTGGTTTGTGTTAACCACCACATATCATTTAGTCAATATTTATTGACTTTTCCTCTTCCGACAACTGAATGTTGTTGCTAATACTTAACAAATAAAAAAAGAGGTTAGGAATAAATTTACTTATTAAGAAAAACATGTCGAAACGATATCAGTTTTTTTGTCATATTCCAACATTACTTGAAAAAAAGGTATTAAGTATTATACTCACTAAAATCACCAGAAAAAATGCTTTGGACTAGAATAATAAAAAGATAAGAAAAGGAAAAAAAAATTGAAATTATATTATTAAATAAAATTTTCATATAAAATCTGAAAGCTTAAATAAAAGCTTCAAATTAATATCAACTATTAAGTGTGATATACCATTGTAATCAGGAGAAAAAATGCTATCGAATAGAACAATAAAAAGACATAAGTTGTATTAAAAAGATCGAAACTGATGATGGTCGTGGAAAGTCGAAACGTTTGACTTCAATTCTATTACTCTTATTCGAAGCAGAATCAAAAAAATGCCTGTAGAAAGTTAAATCAGAATTTCAAAGTTATGTATAATAAAAGAGATACAGGGAGAAAAAGAAAATTGATTTTTTTACATTTTTATTAATATCTCAAAAAGAAATCAGAAAAATATTATTCTGTTAATGAATGCGAATTAGGCATTGATTCATACAACTTTTCTTCCATTTAATCGAATTTGTATCTCTTACGGTTTAGGAGATCCCTTCAGTGCACACCCAATTTGAAACAGCCGGTATAATCCCATAATAATTTCTACAACAGTAAGTCAAAAGGCATTACATTAGTTTTTGCGGCATTAAGATACAAGTCGTGATCATTTGAAGTTCTTAGTAAATTTTGTATATCTTCATTAACCAGAGTACACACACAGTATCTATGTCTTTTGCGTCAAATGAATAATACAATTGAGTATCATCAGCATAAAGGTGATACTTGCAGTGCTTCAGCGATTTCGCCAGCTGAAAGGTGTAAATAGTATACAGCAATGGACCTAAAATTGATCCCTGCGGTACACCACAGTGAACCGATAACGAGTTAGACAATTTACAATTATAAAACACTCTCTGAGTTCTTCCTTCAAGATAATTACCAAAAAAATTTAAGGCGCATTGACTTAAACCAATATACTTTAAAATTGCAAGCAAAATTTTGTGATTTATGAGGTCAAAGACTTTTATACAATCCAGAATAAAAAACTAGAAGAACCATTCTGTTAGCATCAACTTCATTAACTATGTCATCAACTACATGAGAAAGAGCAGTACAATAGTTTTAACCCGGTCGAAAACCAGATTGCATTTCTGGAATAATATTATGGAATAACAAATAATCTCTTAGCTGCCGATCTATGATTTTCTCTAAGATCTTAGATAAGACTGGTAAGATGCTAATAGGACGTATGTCCTTAAAAGATTTAGGGTTGCTGATTTTAGCCATTGGTAGAACACGCGCTTCTTTCCAACAATCAGGAAACACACAATGCAAAAGTTAATAAGATGAGTAAAAATAGATAGAAGAAATGGGCAAGAAAAGTATATTAGATCTATGCTTAAATAATCTGCACCGCAGGCTTCACTACGGAACTTTAGAAGATATTGTATGATAACTTCTTCCGAAACAGAAGAAAATGAAACCGGAGAAACATTCAAATATGAAGAAATGGTGTCTGGCAACTGTTTATTAGAATTCTTCAGAGAGTCTATTAAAAATTCACTAATTTGATTCGGATCATTAAGATCCTCAGGGAGATCAATTCTTTTGTTGTCATAAACACCAAATTGTTTTAATTGTTTCCAAATATAACTGGGTTTAGTGTTTTATATTTTGTGTTCTAGATAAGCTTTTTTCTCGGATTTGACGGAAACTAAATTTCGTAATGATTTGTAGTATGTCCAATGTGTTAAAAGACCAGAAGATTTGAACCGCGTTAATGCTTTGTCCCTGAGTTTCATCATGAATTTCAAATTTTCCGTCAACCACGGTGAATGTTTTTTAGTGCATTTAAAAGTTTTAAGTGGCATATGAAGGTTTAACAGCTTTAATAGAGTACTATTTAGGAAGTCGACTTTATCATTAATGTTGTTAAATTCATAGATTATGTGCCAAGGAATGGATTCGAAACCATTATTAAAATTGAATAAGTTTATATTTGTAAATATTTGTTTCAAAGCTAGAGTTAATTTAAAATAAAGAATACGTTTGTTTTTGTATACTTAAAGTAACTTTACATTAAATTCTGCTTTGTGAAAATGTTATATAGTTTTTGAAATACTTCATCCGTAGCATTTGTAGTTAAAGCGAGTATTTTCTTTCAAAGTGAAAACTTAGAAGCGTTAAATCGTTGTCGGCGGTGAAATAATGAACGTCCGAAGTTCTAATGACTTGTTAGGAATGTATAAAGCGTAGGTGGGTCCAACTTTGTATCATATTTCAGGAGCGGAAGCGCTGACAGGTAACACCGGTAAAGTTAGCGGTTGCGGTGCCACGCTGCGGTCCGGACTCCCGGAACCGGAACTGCTCTGTAACGCACGTACCGCATCGCAACCTACTGCCGACTGGAAGCGCCCATTAGATTACCTAAGTTCGGCCGAAATTAGGGTCTTCTAATTGTTACTGGGCTCCTGGTAGATTTAGTTTCTTCGGCGAGAAATTTATGTCGCTCCGACGCATAATAGAATTATCCTATTTGATACTTTGGCGAAATTCTCAATTATAATAGTCTCGCTCCTGAACATGTTTTATTTGTTATAGAAACATAATTTTCCATATCTTAAAATGGCAAACTGAATATATTTTTTTTAATTGTGTACATGTGCTTCTAAGTTCGAAGATAGAGATATTCGTTAAGTTTTAGTATCGAACATAAACTTGAATTATAGCCCGACACATAAGCTGATCCCCTGTCAGCTTCGTTATGTGAAATTACATTCGAAACAGCGGCAAGCATAATGTTTAATCGTCCTAACAAAGTTACTTAGCGCTCAAGTGTATGTGCTCCATTGACCGGGATATTAGCGAAATGGCGGCAGCAAGGACCGTTCCGAATAGCGTTTATGAATATTGCGTCCACCTCGCATATCCTTCTTAATCCGGTTAAACAAACGATTGCTCTGCGCTTCCGTACACAGGGATTAACTTGTACTCGGTGGACCTTTTAACTGAACAATATATTTTTCGTTTGGATAGGTTTACATCATCATCATCAGTTACCATAATTTTTCAGTCAACCAAATACCGAAGGAACTTACTTTAAAAAATAGAATTTTAAATATTATTAAGTATATTGGTACTGTAAATTAATATTTAAATAAATGTACAGAAAATTGGCAGACTTTATTCGCTGTATTCGAGATTTGAAATCAAGTCCTTCTGAAAGGAAATCGCATCGTTAAATCGATATTAATTCCAGAACATTGAATTTATGACTTCACCCTAGATATGCCTCCATTAAA
Organism: Prosopocoilus inquinatus; assembly: GCA_036172665.1. Taxonomy (NCBI): domain Eukaryota; kingdom Metazoa; phylum Arthropoda; class Insecta; order Coleoptera; family Lucanidae; genus Prosopocoilus; species Prosopocoilus inquinatus. The sequence goes on from CM069870.1 coordinate 55,148,279, forward strand.
AGCTTCGATTTTTTATTTCTTTCTTACATTCTGTGCATCGAATGCATGTTATATACTTACGTTGAGTCTCGCATTACGACGCTCTCTGTTACATCTGAAGGCATTCCGCAGGGATCTGTTTTAAGACCTTTGTATATGTGTTACAAATACATAGAAACTTATAAAGGAAGAAAAGAATTAGGAGTACCTTTTTATAAAAGTAATTGGAATAATACAAAATTAATTAATAATAAATTGGATTAAAATTTATTAGAATTCTTAAAAAGAAGGAAATCGAATCATCTTATAAAATACAAATAATTATCTGTAAAACACTAATTGGTAGTGAAATTGGAAATAATGATGAATTTTAAATTTTAAATTAACAGTTGTCTCCTGACGGTAGGCAGCTTTGAAAATCCTTTTTTCGTGCTGACATTGCTTCTACTACCTCTGCTGTTAATGATGATACAGCGTTCTTAGTTTCAGTGACCAAGGAATGCAGGTAAAATTTCTGCTACTTCGTTCGGTAAAACTTTAATCCCCGACGACTTGTTACTTCGTATTAACGACATTGTTTTGTAACTTGTTAAAGAAACGAAAGATTTAGATTTAATACTTGCCTCTGCTCTAATAATGAAAGTCACATTTGTTTCTTACTCAAGCTTTTACCTGTACAGGATGTTAATAAAAAAAAAACTGAAAATAGCAGATAGTACAGATAGTAGAGTGAAAAAAAAATCAAATGAACCCATGTCCAATACTCAATACAGGCTGTGCACCCCATGTGTTCACTCTTCTAGAGTTTTTTTTTTTAATGTAATTCGAGAACCATACATTAAATAAAAAGACAAAAATGAAAAAATGCTCTTAAAGTAATGACTTTCTCGAATTACCTGATCGCATAAGAATCAAAATACCCGACTCAGCTTCGCAGATTAAAAAACAAAAGAAAAAATTTTCCGTTACCTTGGGAACAAGAATTACCAAGTGTTGTTCGCATTCACAATAATCTGTAGAATCCAAATATCTAGATCGTTCTATTTACAATACGCAAGTTAATATCACTTCCGGCGACACTCGAAGTCCTAGGGCAGCCAGTGATATGTTGGAAAATTCAGCTTTTATTTAATTCATGGTTCCAGAATTTAATAATAATAATAACTTTATTGTAAAAAATAAAAATTCTAGAAGAGTGAACACACTGCGTGGATAGTCTGCATTGAGTATTGGGCATCGGTTTAATAGAATTGTTTTTGGGTTGATTTTTTTATCAACTGTCAAATTGTGTATAGGTGTTTTGCCACCATATTTAACATAAAACATTATTTGACGAGAAAATTCAAAACTGCGTTAATAGATAAAGGGTTCGGCAAATTTTTGAATTTATTTATTAGTTATTTAGGAAGATATTCCTATTAAAAATTAATCTGCGGCTGTTGATTGCTAGGGCAAATGTCCTCACTTTAAAATTATTTTGAATAATACAGGTTGTTCCGTAAAGTAACTGCGGTTCAACGTTACAAATGGAACAGCCTGTTTGTGATAATTTTTTTGAAATATTCTGATCGTGCTTTTTCAAAATACTATAAAGGTTAAAATTGTATAATGGGTGGTTAATTAAAAATTAGCACAATTTTTACGCCCTCTCTAACGACAGAAGTTATTTTATTTGCAAATAAATTTATAAAAATAGGTTAAGTTTTATAGTTCGTATGCAAAAATAAATACCTAATAAAATAAATTACAGAAGTTAAAGTTATGTAAGTTAAAACTGCAAAATATTGCCCATTTAACTAAATATCTATCTTCACTGATACGAAAGTTACCCATGGTAGCCTACTCAATCTTAGACAGATTGCATACTGGATGGTTCAAAATAAGTGTCTGGCCCGTAAACCATAGGTAGTACACAGAAAAAAAAAACAAAAAGGCTATATGTATAGGGGGTCTAATATCCATGGCTTCTGAGATAAAATGCATTGAAGATTCAGATATAAATTGGTTGATGAGCACTAGTACTTGGGCTGCTGGCTATTTTACTTCGATTTATACACTCTGTCCACGGATTGGGTTCACAATAGGAAAAACTTTTTTATTTCTGAGTTTTCAAAGAAAGTGATACTTAATAAAAAATAAATAAATGTTTCTGCTTATTCTAGAATCCTCAAAAATGTCACAGAACATCATAAACTTCCGTTATTACGTGGGCTGCTGGAAAATTTTCTGGAATCTAGTAGGTCTAGAATTGTTAGCGCTTATCAACTGTCATATTTGAAAAATTTGACGTTTTTCGCCTATAATTCTATTGACAGTTCCTATCCAAGTGAACTAGTTTTGTTTGTACAGCATTTGAGAAAAAGTAATTTTGTGTAATCATGGAAATCTCGCGTGAAAATTTTCGTGCCACAATTTTTTACGATTTCAAATGTGGTCTAACGCCGAAACAATGCCTCAATCGGCTTCATTTGGCTTTTGGAGGTGAAGCACCATCAAAGAGCAGTGTTTATAATTGGTTTGCCGAATTTCAGCGTGGACGTACCTCTCTCAGTGACGAATTTCGTGAAAGTCGTCCATCAACATCTGTTGTTGCCACTAATGTAGATGCTGTGCGTGAAATGCTTGAGCGAGATCGACATGTGACATACCGTAAGATTCAAGCATCCTTACGCATTGACATGAAAGCAATATACCAAATTTTGCATGATCATTTGGACGTACAAAAGCTTTGCAGTCGTTGGAACCCACACAATTTAACAGAAACGCAAAAGCAGGGCCGTGTCAAATGGTGCGAAGAAATGCTCAAGAAATTCAATGGAGGTCGTTCAAATTTAGTTTATAACATCGTTACTGGTGACGAAACGTGGATCTATTCCTACGAGCCAGAAAGTAAACAACAATCTACCGTTTGCGTATTTCAAAATAAACCAAAACTAACAATAGCTGTTCGTTCACGCAGTGCTGCGAAGCAAATGATTGCTTGTTTCTTTGGTTTAACTGGACATGTAGCTACCGTGGCTTTAGAATATCGAAAAATCGTGAATGCTGATTGGTATACTACAATTTGTTTGCCGGAAGTCATGGATCAAATAAGAAGAAACAATCGAAATCGACGAATTATTCTCCATCATGACAACGCCAGCTCTCACTCAGCCCATCAAACAGTTGATTTTTTGTCCAACAAAAATGTTGAATTAATGGCTCGTTGTCCATATTCACCTGATTTATCACCTAATGATTTCTTTTTGTTCCCAAATATCAAAAATAAAATGTGTGGTGAGCGATTTTCGTCGGCTGAAGCAGCGGTTGAAACATTCCGGACACTGGTTTCTGAGGTACCATCTTTAGAGTGGAAAACGTGCTTTAGAAATTGGTTCGAGCGTATGCAGAAGTGTGTTGACGTCAAAGGCGAATACTTCGAAAAACAATGATACCGTTTACCAAATTTCATATGCGTTTTTTATACCGTTTCCAGAAACTTTTCCAACAGCCCACGTACCGCTGTATTGCGTTACATGAACTCGCGGGAAATAGAACCAAACAGTAGCGTTTAGCTTGAACTGAAATTATAAGACGGCTTTCTGGGGAAAAACGTGTACGCAATTCATTAATTCGAATTTCGGATTTGGATTTGGATTCAAAGCAGGTTGATTTTTGAAATGTCTTTGATAAGATTTATTTCTTGCAATTTCGCGCTTGCCTGACCTTAGTAAATCCGCTCCTAACGGGCCGGACACTTATTCTGAATCAGCCTATACAAAACAATAATGCGACTTTCAATTATATACGGATTAGAATGTGGACTATGACGAAACAAGAACTCTACAAACAAGGCAACGTGAACTACTAAGAAGGAAAAAAAAGAAGACAACATCTGAAGAAGAAGAACAAACAAGGAATTGAAAAGAATGTTCGAAGAACCAAACATGACAACTCAAATATAAATGAATCGAATAAGAAAAAAAAGTGAAGACTAAAAAAGAGATGGTTATACAAAGTTTGAAAGAATATCCTAAAACTGTAGGTGTAGGCAGATGGAAAGTTATGGCGCGGGATAGAAAAGAATAGCGCAAAACAGTAATACAAGTAAGAGCCTAAGAGATCAAGAACGTTATATTCAAATATAAGAGAGAATTTCTGACAATAACAAATAGATTAGAAACAATTTTTGGACTGAAAATATCATAATTTTAAAATTTTATCAATTAACAATAAAATTTAAACAAGAATATGAAAGAGAGAAGAGAAGATTACAAAAGAAATATATATATTTTTTTATCTGTGGTGTTTTTGCCCAACGGGGTCCTAAGTCGTAGACTTGTCAGTACACTTTTGTAGTCTTTGTTAGATGCTAGGCAACGATAATTCTATTTTATTCAAACTCACCTTCGCTGGTCGTTGATGCTTCTTACGTATACTCTGTTTAAATTAAAGTAGAAGAATTGACTGATAGAAGAAAAAGTTTGAATTCTGAACCATTTCTCGACGAGGAAAATTGAGATGCGATTTCAAGCAAATAAAATCACCTTCGGGACTGACTCCAGCTTTCTTCTCTTGTGGTATTTATTATATGATCCAGGGTGACGTGGGTAGTTTAAGCTAGTTCGGATTTCCCGGAATTCACTCCTGTAGAAACTGTGTTGAAAGCATGAAATGTATTTTATTACAGACACAATGCAAGCTTGTTGTTTTTTATGTGGTAACATCTTATTTCTCGATATCGTACTTTAAGCTGACTAATGCTTTCGTTAGCTGCATGTGTTTCATTTTGTATTTTTTAATGAGTCACAGGTATTTCGATATTATTTCTAATTTAATAAAGTATCTCACTTAAATTAAGTGTAACAAAACAAGAAAAATGATAATAATCTGAATTCTTACTGATCTGCATGTTGGCCTACATATTTGCGGAAACATTTGTCCGATCATTTGCGTATATATGTGCTACCCAGACGCTATCTACGCTCGAATCTCTTTGAGTTGTTGCTGCTTTACCGACACCCAGGCGAATAGAGGCAAATTTGGTCAAATTAAAGCCACATTGCTTCCAACGTTTGCATTTGTCTACTTTTCGATAGAACTTGGTAAATGAGACCTAAGTGAAAGAAATATTTGCCGCTTGTACATACTTAAATGCGATTCAGCAACATCATACACACTATTTGATAAACGTTTGGAAAACTTTTTCACACTTTTTCCATATCTTTATCGTCTTGTTCAGTTTTGACGATTTACTATCTTTATACATCCAATATGGAGTGGTCCAATCATTTGATTATAGAGTTTTTTAGTCTTTATGGAAAATATACCTTAATTTAGAACCCAAAAAAATTCAATAAGAACAGAAATGTAGTGGCCGATGCCTGAAATAATATTAAATCTAAACTTACTGTACCAACGACAGTGGTTGAATTAAAGAAAGAAAAAGAGTCGCTTATAGTAATATACACACGTACACTTAAGAAAAATAGGTACAAGAGACCTACAGGAAATTTATTGGAGGATATTTGTAAACCAACGTGGATCGCATACCAAACAATGTATAATTTTTTAAACAGTGTTGGAATCTCTATTTGTATGAACAGAAACCATCTCCTTTTTCTAATAGCTAATGTTTTTTTTTTCTTTTTGGCAACAAATTGAAGCGGATTTGCTACCTAATAAGTCCCCCATGCAAGGCGGCCATGCTTCTTTCAAACCATAATGAAAGTATTAAAAATTTTGTTGCAAATCGTTTTTGATTGCAGTGAAAACCTCGAGCAGCCTCTGTAGAGCTGCTTCAACCATGTTTGGGGCTTCGTCAGCGCAGAGACGTAGTTCGACAATCAAAAACGATTTGCAACAAAATTTTTAATAATTATTGTATTGTCACGCTTACCGGGGTTGGACTCTCTAGCAAGCTTCGCTAATGTGGTAGCGCCTCCACCATGTCACGTAAGTGGAGGGATAACGTAGGGTTTGCAGAGGGTAGAGCTTTAAAACACAGTTTACAAAAATATATACCTTTTATTTAATATTAAGTTTTAAATAGTTGGGGATTTGTCGTGGTCCGAAATGGGATGGTTGCTGTCCTGGTCGTCCGTGCGGGCGGCTGCGGTTAACGTTGGTCTGGACCCTGGGGGCGTCGTACTTCGCGTCCGGGCCACGGTTTAAGCGACGATGGTCAAGATGGCTCGTTGCGACGTCTGCGGCGCTATGGCGACCGGAGGCGGATGAACTACGGTTGATTCTTTGACCACGGACGAAGTGGCGTATCCTTGATGCTGCTAGCAGGGGTGCGGTGTTGACTTCAGCTGGGCAGGCTGGTTCGGATCATCGGTACTGTGGTTGACCGGGGGTGAAGATGGCAACTTCTGGCTGGAGTTGACGTGGGTGGCAGGGAGGCGTTCTTAATCAGTCTCAGATGATGGTGATCGCGGAAACGGCGTCCTTGGTGGCCGTGATGGTTTCGAGTGGCTCCCTTTCGTCGAGCTGGCTCTAGTGCCCACTGAGTCGATCCTTGCTCGACTACTGTCCAAATTTTAACCTATACGTTTTATACGCATTTCTTGTGTATTCGCACATTACATTGTTCGTAACATGCCCTGTGTTCTTTTGCGTCACTCTATGTAAGCGCTTGCCCCAGTTACAGCGATTCTGCCGAGGTTTTACTATGAAATTTGTACCGTGTTATATCGGGTTACCTCGCTTATTGTTTTTAAATTCCGACACTGTTGAAATTGCCCTGGATTTTGCAAGCCCGTATTTTAATAATATTTTTTTACTATTTCTTACGAAAAAATCGTGTCAGTATCATCACCAGGCTTAGGCGGATTTTAGGCGGAAGGTTACGTTAAATATACGAGGAGCTACTAATATGCTGAAGCAATCATAGTCGGAAAAACTAATCTTGAACGCGTCTGCCCTGTAAAAACAAAACAATAAACCAGTTGAAGCCCGAGAAGTCTATACAGCACGCTGTAACCACTACAGTTCTGGTCGACTGGGCGAAATTAACTCGCATTCTTTTTGGGGTGACGGCGCTATAAATGATATGAATTAAATGTATTATGCCACTCTCTTTAAAAGCTACATTAAAGAATTATAATGTTTTCATAATTATTAATTTGAAAGAAAGTATACACATGTAATTTACATCAAACGGTTGCTTCTGATGCAATGAGCGCAATGGTGAGAGTGCCTCGGGCACATAAACCGTTCAGCGGCGACGTTCAAATATACGCCGCTGCTTTGTTTATCTTTGTACTGGTTTTTACCAGATATCCTAGAAATGTCAGATCCTTAATCATCACTTCCCCATCTTTACTACTCTAATTATTATTTCTTTAAGTGTATGTACAAACAAATGTTTGTGCTTTTCCCACTACGAACGTCAAACTATTAAAATGCCAAATGGTTCGGCATATTATTTGTACGGACCACTCGACAAACGTCACTTGACATTGCAAAATGTACACATTACCTTGCACATCATCAAAGTTTGACATTCACCTAGTTTGCCGTGCAATATGTGGCCGCCTTAACAACTACACTTCGTGTTGACCAAGGTTTACCAGACTTCGCCCAGCGTGTGAACCTGGCATTAAATATTTAACATGTTGGAAAAATTGGTTGGCTAAAATTTGTCTTGTTTGATATATTTCTCTGATAGCATATAACTTTGTTGGAAATCCTGAGGTTACCATAAATTGTTTCAGTTAAGTTTAAAGGGACGAACTCTGCAAACTATAACACAATTTCAAAATAATTATTAGCGTCCAGGTAACGGACATATATATATATAACACTCTCCGAAGTTAATTAAATTGAAATTACCTCCATTTGTTCGAACCGAGAACTTATGCCATAAGCAGAAATTCAATTAAAACAACTAATTCAATTAGATTAGGCCCGGAAGATTTAGGTAGTTACGCAGGGCGTGTTTGATCTTGAATGAATATTCCGCGGCCAAATCCCACCGGGTGCTGGAAGGAATTTGTACGCAATCTCACGTAACACTCGGATGCATTCCTGATGAAATCTAGCGGAACAGCACCCACTGCTTCCACCGTTAGCATCGCCAACTTGATACCACCGAAACACTAATTTTCAGCTCTGTCACACGAGATTTAATGCACAATTTAGACGTTAGTACAAGTTAGACGACTTGGTTTATATTAATATATGTTCCGCAGGATAATTATTCGAATTCCAAGTCGGATGAGTAACTCACTTGACAACGTCTATATCTTCTTGTATACCTACAACACAATCATATTGTCTAAAAATCAAATATCACCATGTCGTACCTTTCAATGATGAAAACTTGCTGTGTGATCTAAAAACATGTTTAGTGTTCACGTACGTTTCGTTGCAAACCATGGGATCTCTAGGCTAGAGAATGTGATATGTGCATATATTTACATAAAAAGATTCATCCTGACTTTGCTGTTAACAATGGTCCGGTTCTGACAATCCAGAAATCGAGAAGCGTAAAAGACAAATCATAAAAAAATAATACTGCACACCTTTCAAAGCTTTCTTGTATTTCGTTGCCGAGCACACTATCCTCCAAGGAATTACACGTTTCGCTAAACCTCTCCCAAAGTGAGCCCGCTCAGTCGGAGGATAATGGATTTACAGCAACCACCTCTGTTAAATTTATAAAATTTTCGACGATTCCGCATTGTGTCGCTGAAAGCATAAAAAGCGAAGGACCGAAGACGACGGACGAAATATTAATATAACCGGAGTGCAGGCTGCCATTGTCGTCCGAACTGACTCCGGGAAATTTGAATATTTTACGCCGTTCGGAAAGAAGTGATTAGAGTGGAGTTTACAGATAAGTAATTAATAAGTTAAACACGTAAGCTAAGAAAAGTTAAGTTAAGATTAAGATATTGATAATAATACACAATAATACATTGTGACAAATAAATAAATAGACACTACTTCGATAAGGCTATTGTATTGTATTGTATTATAGGGTCGAATGGCTCTTAAGTAGCCCTACAGAACTCCAACCAAAATTTGATCTATTTTTCAGACCCTGCGAATAATTAATTTCCTAGAAACCCTATCTTTGAAGCGAAATAGAGACTGTTCCTAAGAGGCGTACCTTTTACTCCAAATTAATTAATTAATCTACTTGTTTCACTTTCTGCCAGTCCATTTTATTAAGGTGGTACCTCACAGGGCAATGGCCAGTAAAAAGTCCTGTGATAGTCTTTAATTCTTTCTTTGTGGAAAGTAGAAGCTTTTGAAGAGTTTTGGAAGAGTGATTGATGAATATCTTCGCCTGTCTTTGTTCTGGAATATTATTCCAATAGGATACTTTTATCCTTTTTATTCACGTTCAGTCTCTTCTAAACTCCCATAGGTCCCGAACCTTACTGTGGTCAGTGTCTTGCAAAAACCACAGTAAGGTTCGGCACTTATGGGCGAAGCTTCAGAACCAGCACAACCAAGTTTGTCGGTTTTTTCGTTTTCCTCTATATTCTCATGGCCGGCTAACCATTTTAGCGTAATTTTGTTGCAAATTTTTTTATTATTCAAGTTACAGATACGGTTAAATAGCACACTAGTAGTATCTTTTGCCCTGATTGCAACTTTGGAATCAAAGAAACAATAAAACATCGCATTTATGAAATAAAGGGAAAAGAGCCATCTTAATGAATTTGTAAAAAATCAAAATATCTTCTTTATTATAAACATAATTTACGATAAAATGATAAAGAATAATTTTAATTCAGAATTTTATTCTGTATCGATTAGTCAATAATATACAGGGCGTTCCATTAAAAAAAGTGTTCCCTTACTACTACTAGTTTGCTGATTTAACCGTATCTGTAAAAGATTCATAATATTCATTCTTGAACATTTATTCTCACTTATTTCCAAAATTTGGTAATATAGTCAATTTGCAAATTGTTCTAAAAACTTCTCTGATTTATTGCCTTTCGAATGAGGGTATTAAGTTTTAATAAAAATCTGTGTACATCATATTTCCGACATACAATAATTATTAAGTGTGGGGGTAGAATATTCATTGTTTTCAATTTAAGAGGATAACAACTTCTGTTAAATATAATTTTTTATGGACTTTAATTGAGAAATCCCTTAAAATTGAAAATTACAGAAAACCGTTCCAGTGTAAGCTTAAAATTTGAATTTTTCATTTTTCTACTGAAACCGATTCTTCAGGACCAAAGAGAATTCATTGGAAGATTATTTTCCTTTCAAAGGTGGCCATATTAAATGATATTTGTATTAAACTTAAGTCCAACTAAAAACTGACGTAAATATTTCTCAAATTCACTTATTAAGCAGGACTTATGTCCGGTTTCTGAAACGATACATAACTTAACATATATTTTTATTGATAGATAACTTTATGAAAAGTATAAATTGTTTACATTGCTACGTATACACTTAAAGTTTTGAGAAACGGTTTTTAGAAGTTATGGTGAGTTTATCTTGAGTTTGTCTCTACGTAAAGTTATGTACCGTTTGAGAAACCGGACATAAGTTCTGCTTAATAAGTGAATTTGATAAATATTTACGTCAGTTTTTAGTTGGACTTAAGTTTAATACAAATATCATTTAATAGATGTCCTCTGCGGTCACCTGGTTTGAATTTCCTAGTTCGAGTTAGTCTGAAAGAAGCTTGCATGCTCTCCCTCTGCACCTGCAAGTGGAGTGGAGGGATGTCTTGCAAGACTTGCAGAGCTGTTGTTGGGGTAGTGTTCATGTCATTCGCAAACACGCTAATTGCTGCAATTTCTGCAGTTTATTTTGCATAGTTACCTCAGTGGTCTTTGTCCACCACACTAAATAGGTACAAGTAACTATGGGTTTTATTATTGCCGTATATGACCATTGGATCATTCGCGGTTCCAGACCTCTTGTTTTATCAAAGAGCTTACGACATACCAAAACAGATGTCGTTGCCTTTGAAACTTTTCTGTCGGCATGTGCTTTCCAATTTAGCTTCGTGTCCAGGGTTACTCCTAAATACTTCACGTTCCTGCGTTTACTAAATGCTACTATGATGGTTTCTTAGGGTTTACACTAAGTTCCTCCTTAAGACACCATCTATCGATAATTTTCGTGTTTCCTTCTGATCATTATGACTATATCATCCGGATAACCATGAATCCGATGATCTTTATCAGTCATTTCTCTCAGTAGGTCGTCGACGTTTATAGTCCACAGCAGCAGTGATAAAACTCCACCTTGTCGACGGTCTGTTACATTACAAAACGTGGCAACAATTCATCTCCACCGAGCTTCATATTTATCTGCCAACACTGTATGCCGTTGCTTCTCCGCATTATCTGACCAAATATGGTCACGAATAATTTCGTTGGTTATCGGGGCATTAAAGACATATTTGACCTTTCAGCTGATATTCTTAGCTTCGTAGTGCGTTTCGCGATTACTTGTTACATGTTGGTGTTGTGAATTTAACGAAGTTCTTGCTGGAATTTAGCAGAAGAGCTTATCTACGGTTGTGCCGAAATCTTCTTTTACACCACCAGCAAGTTTTTGGGGTATTTTAAAGCCTCATCCGAAGCCTGAGCTGTTTGTAAACTCAGGTAATTTGAACGAATCGCGTGGGTCCATTATGGACGCTAACGGATTTCTTTCTTTTTTTTCAGGCTTTTACTTTCAGTTTTACTTTCAGTCTCAGTTACAGTTGCAGCTGCAGTTCTAATATCGTTTTATACTTTCCTGCTTCAAGTACGATACTATCCCCTTGGTAGATTAATCGTCTTATCCATACGTTTGAGTTTTCACCTAAAGTCCCTAGATCTATCAAAGTACCGCAAACTGGCCACCATATTGGTTCCCTGTTTCGCGTCAACGTAAAAACATTGATGATATCTGAAAGTTTCTTGCAGTCATTTACTAAATTAGTCAGTAATAGAGTTAAGTGAATAATAATCACTGTGTAAAACGACCTGAGTCACAGAAAATATCTATTAATTAATTTTATAAATAACACTGCACTTAATTCGTAAGTATTTTTATTTTTAGGGAAGCAAAACTTTGAATTTTATGGATTTATGTGCCTCGCTCGTATTCTACCTTCGCCTACAAGAGAGATACGCTTAGCCTCGAGTTTTTGTTTGGAAGCTTCTGCAATCACCAAGTCAGTCCGGGGACGCCGACGAGTTGCTTTTATGCAATCAGCTTGGGTTTAGTCCGTACTGGCGCGCGAATACTTTACCATCATAATATTACCTACCCCCATTTTCGCTGTAGCTAGCCAAGGGGAAAAGCTGGTGAACGACCCAGACTTGTCACCAGGTCCAGCTAACATTGGAGGGTTTTCGTTTTACAGTAAATTCGGTGACAAGCCCTTTGCAGTGTTTATTGTCGTTTCCCCCCATCCTAACGAAGCCGTCACTGTTCGACTTTCCAACATTGATCTGATCGACCGAATTGTCGGTAAATCTATGCCACATTTTATGACAGCTTTTTCTATAGATTTAAATGAGGTGTTATCGAGGGCACCTTCCATATCTACAAAGATGCCAATAGATTTTTCCACAGCATTCACATGATTGCGAATCGCATCTACTGTGAATTTGCCTGGCTGGAACGTAAATTGCTTGAGATGAAGTAAAGCTTTACCAGCCAGTTTACCTTTAATTTTGTTATCTATGATTTTGTCTATTGATTTGAAGAGAAAAGAAGACAGGCTTATCGGGCGATAGGATTTAGCGTCTTCTGTAGACCGCTTGCCCGTTATATTACTGGCGAAACATTTTTTAAACTACTGATTAAAATAATAGACCTTTGGTATTGTTTCAATAATTAAATAATCCAAATTGTAACTTGTACTTAATCCAGTAGTGCATTTTTTTTTGTAACTAATGCAAGGGCACAGGATACTCTTTTAGAATTTGCCGTAGAGTATTAGGTTTACTGAAAGTTTCCGATTAATTGTCAGACTGATTGCAACGGTCCGATAATCAGATTACCGCTAACTTCACTGGAAATGAGAGCTTCCAGCTTATCCGTTTCAAATAGCGAATGACCAGCAATTACTCTACCAGCGAACTAAATACTTTGTATCGGATAACGAGCTACGTACGGACTGGTGTTGATTAGATTTCCATTCGAAGCGTACGGCTTGAGGGTGAAAACCCAGTGGACCGTTTAAGCGCGAACATTTTTGCTTTGTTTGAATAAATCCGGTATAGGCGAGATTAAATCTATCGGCAATGTCAGTTTTTGGTTTAGGAAAAATCCCAGAGAAAATATTTGATTATTTAATTTTGTATTTAAGCAAATACATTTTAGCTTTGTACGAATAAAACCCGGTGAAAGAATAATGAAAAAAAGGAGATGAAAAGCCGAGATTTCAGGCGTTAATTTTTACTGCTCAAAAATACGAACGGGTGCTCTTGTATCTCGCGTATCTCATTTATCTGCTCGTCACGCATTGCGCTCTGCAGCATATCACGTGCGTCTGATCCTCACTGACACTTATCTAATATACCATATCATATATAAGCTCAAAGAATCCAGGCAAGATTCATTTCCGCTATTCCCGTAGTTATGCTCGCCTGAAGGATTTTTCCACGCGTCAGCCTGCTGAAAATGGAACTTGATGCCTCTACTTTTACGTTTTTCCAATTCATATTTTAATTTCTGAACACCTTGGAGCACGTCTACATTTTGATCACAAGCTTCGTGACAATAACGCGATTTTTCTTTCATTAAAAACGACGTTTGATCACATATGTAACGAAACCATAAAGGAAAATTTAATACAGTAAGCGGATTAACTATTGAGAATTTTCTCTGATAAAAGCGAAATTCTAAGGTAGAAAGTATATCATTATTAAAAGAAATCTAACTGTAATTTTTATTATATCATTGATGTAGAATATTATATTATTGTTTGTTATAATTTTTCCTTTATAATGAATTTATAAAAAAATAAATGATCGCAGAGAAGCTAGTAAGAAAATAAATAAAATCTCATGTTATCCATAAAATCGTTTTAAAGTCGACCCTTATTAAAATTAACGCAATACATTAATCTGAAAATTGGTGAACTGCCCTGTTACTCACCAATCTAAAGGAAAGTTTTCATTTTCACGTCACTGATAATAGTATTGAAAGTCATTAATTACCGTCTCTTTCAGGTTTTGTTGAGTTTTAGCATGTTACATTAATTTTGTATTACGTCAAGTTAGTTTGAAAACAAATATGTATATTACTGTAGTTACATAATATATTGTTTTTTATGATGATGGCTGATGTTACAAAATATTTTCTGTAAATTTTGTCTTTCCTGCCTAACATAAAAACCATCTGTTAGAAGAAAAGGGCGTCTTTTTTCGTACAATACAACAGGTTATGGGCCCAGTTGACGAAATTGCCCATATTCGAAGGTAATTTAAAGACAGAAAGTTCAAATTTTGAAGTAACACTCGTAGTGCCTAATTTCTCATATAGAGGTTGGTCGTTTCCTTTTACTTGAATGTGATTGAGACCGAGGTAATAGATGGATAAATTAAAAGGCTTTAACATTCAGAAATTTGATGGCAAGAATTTGCAACTGTGGAAATATCAGTTAGAAATAATTTTTCGTGGTGAATGTATTAGCGATGTTTTTCTGGGTACAAAACCACGACCCACTGAGAAGGATGAAACTCAAACATTATGGGATGATCAAAATGCAAAAGGTATGTTATTAATTTCTACCGCAATAGAATTTGATCAGCTTCAGGTTGTCATGACATATGATACATACAACAAATACTAAATTTTCTGTTTACAAAACAAACGAGGAGGATTAAAATTCATCCCCGCTAATATTTAGCAATCAATCGCAAAATTCCAAATACAATTAGAAAAATATGTTTAACATAATTATCACACTCTCAGTAATTAATAATGTTCTCTAATCATTTTCAGAGGTTCAACGCTATCATTATACCTATTCTCGCAACCATGCAAAGGAGCTTAAGTGAGTCTCGCATCTCCGGTATTTCAGAAGAAAGAAGTATGAACCCCTAAAATATGCAAAAAGTTATTTTGCATATGCATTTATAAAATATACTCAAAATATGCATTTATACAGTTAATATGCTTTTTGCATATATTTCAACCTTTAATTATAAATTACAATTCACAACAACAATAACACTTCTATAAATACATTTTTTATTAGTCACAATATTCGCATCATGATTACTGAATCATCACGATTATTTTTGCGGACTCCGAATTCGTAACAAATTGGTGTCAGAAGTGGGATTTATTTGCATTGTAGGTCACGGCTGTAACAATATTTAATTTGAACAAGCATAATAATATTATAATATTGAAAGTGAAATTTATGTTAGGTATTCACTTTTCAAATGAAGCCCTAAATCAGTCGTAAAGTTCAATCGAGTTCGGAGGATTAGCTTTGTTTAAACCAATTTGTAAAACCACTCGCCTAAAATTACAGCGGTCATAAAACTTTCCAGAAGGCTGGCGTTCATTTAGCCGTACAACAATAAATGTTAACTCGATTTAACCGATGTCCAAAAACCGGACATTGTGCGACAGCGCGAGCCCGGCGGACATCACCCCTAAGCGCGTACGCTTCAGCGAACCCTTGCGGTCTCCGCTTCAATTCCCAGTAATACCAGTTTTTATATCCTTCATCTCGGCCGACGTCCCTGCTGTGTATCGTAAGACTTTGAAAATTTCCTCGCAAATGCTTTCTCCTGAAACTTATTCAGCGTGAAACGTGACGTCAAAGAATTTTGCTCGACAATGAGGGCCTTTCATGAAATTGTTATTAAATTAGTAAAAAAACTATTTTTTGTTGCATTTACCCATCGAAAATAAATATAAGGCATTTGTTGTCACCGATTTAAGTTAATTTATTATCTGAAAGGATTCCTCATTTCACAAAGTTCACCTTTGATGGCAAGTGACACAAAAACGGAAATTATTGAACCAACTTAATTAAATGAGACCTTTGACAAAAAATTATTCGGGTGTAATTAATTAAACAAATATTGCTTAGGAATGAAATAAATTAATTATAACCCGCCTCCCACGAGGACCGAGTTTTATGTCAGAGTTCATGATTTTCATGAGACCCTGTTTGTATTCTTAAAGGACGAGATTGATAATCCAATAATTATTTTACATTGCTCGAAATCTAATCTCCTAAACCGATGTCATTAAGACTCGCATGATCGGCATCACTTCTGCGAAGCCGTTGGAAAACAAAGGGGTATTTACCGAAGATCTGGAATCCATTAAGTTTCCGAATTAATTGCGAAGTAAACTCCTGATCCTCGGTAAACATTTGACATACGTATGCAGCGACTCGGGAAAATGTATTCAGCTGCAGCCGGTGATTTTCACTGGATATAGCGTTTGCGTTTCGCAAGTCAAAAGCTGCACAAAACGCTTCGACATCACGTACCAGATCATCATAATCAAATATTCGCTGTTCAAGATGACATTTCCTTAGAAGGGTTTAAGCAAAAGCTCAAAGCTCAAAGATTTATTTATACACTTGATGATGACACTCAATTTTTATTTTTGGACAGATTAAAATGATTTTAATTTCCAGACATCTAAACATTTTTTTCTCGTAGTTTATTACGTAAGAGAAGAAAAGTTAATCTGAGTAAAATAAAAAATGCTTTTAAGATTTCTCTGCGTTCGTTTTACGTATTTTGCGTGTTAAACTTTAAATATAATTAATCGAATACAATTCAAAAAAAAAAACCTCAAATAAATATAAAAGAATGAATAAAAAGAGTCGGTTTAATTTCTAAATTGTAAAGAAAGCACGGCACCGTAGTGGGAATTCCGCCGGTCACTGCTCATTAAAATAAATAACACACTGAAGTTTATTATTAAATTAACATGCTGAAGAAGTTTATATTAAATTGGACCACCGCCGCAGTTCGCCGGGGAGTTCGTCGCCGGTGAAAGTAAATATCGTACGACCCAAATCACAAGCGACAGCACAGTACCGTCGTTAGTCGGTTTGTGGGCCCCATGAATTCCAGTGGGCGAGGGAAAGTTCAAACGGTTGTGCGAAATTAGCTGCGGTATTTTCGCAGTAACGAGGACCACTACTTGCTTTGGAGAAGAGCGAAACTTCAGAAATAGGGCAGGAAGTTAATTCTTTTGATTGTAAACATAGATAACCCATCTGTTGATGCTAATAATAAACGTGTTACAAATATTTACTTCTATTTGAAAGAATGATAGAATCATACTGAAACACACCATTTATACAGTCAAAAAATATATAAAATATTATACAGAAGTATTTCTGGATATAAGATAATTGGAAATTTATGGAGATAAAACAAAAAATCTTAATAAATCAGAAAACTCTTATATTATTCCTTATCAGATTGTTTCCGATGTTGTCAGCGAGTGGAATGAGTTTGTAAGATTGTTTCCGGAAGTGAAATATAAGGTTGACATAAATAAATTAATATTTATTAAATCTCTTTTCCTCATAAAATTATCAATTATAAGTAAGTTAGTTATAAAATAAAGTAAATTTCGGATAGTAAAGAGAAAAGACTCGTCAACGAACTGAAAAAAAATTAAGGAGCTTAAACGATTTCCACGTCCATTCAGAATGGTGTCCACAAAACATAAGTATTCAACCACGCTACGATTTATTTTTTTTTTGATAAAATCAACTTCTGGTGTGAATATCTCCTTTTGAAAATAAATTAATTTTGCAGGTAAAAGGAATTAAAATATAATTGTTGTCAATAACAAACGCTGCAGTCACTTAAATTTTTCTACTTTGTGTTTAAACCGTAAGAAATATCAAAAATTGCAAAGACCCGAAAAAATTTTCAAAAAATTATATACTCTACAGTTATCTGCCTAACAACAAGAAAGTTATTGTAAGATCTGAATTGTGCCAATACACTGGTTTAAATGACGAACTTCGAGTTAGACATGGAATCAGGGTTTATCATTGAGTTGCATTGTTTGGTAAGGCCTGATTAATTAATTTCTTATACCGTGAATTTATTTTAACACAAAACATTGCCTGTTATGTACGAATCTGAGAATCCATGCAACGTGTACAATTTCTAAATGAAACTGTACTTTTTAAAATAGAACATGAGATGACAGCTGTCATGAATCTGTTCTATTATTAATGCTTTCAATATACCGTGCCTTCAATTGAATTCCTCATTAAAGTGGGCTATGATTTCACTGCTTTTTTCTCCCAAATGTCAAATTGGCACTTTGTATTTTCAATTAATTCAAAATATTAGAATTACAGTAGAAAATATTTATTGTTGAAAGTTATTTTCAAACCGGTAGAATAGAAATGGACAGTTAGTTTATTCAATTAATCAGTGTATACAGAAGTTTCGACAGCAGTTTCCTAATTTTGCTATTAATTATGAACAGCTAGTTAAACATATCCAAGCTTGTGTTCTTAAATTTCATGAAACAGGATCACTTGGTCGCAAAACAGGGAGCGGAGTAGCTAAGAAAAGGACTGCAGCCTGCATTGAAGATGTTCGGGATCGAATGGAACACTCTCCCAAGAAATCTATTGCGAAACTTTCACAAGAAGTTCAGCTATCAGTGGGAACATGTCACACTATTCTTAAAAAGACTTAAAGCTTTATCCATATAAGAGTCAAGCAATCCACAAACTCAGGCCAGTAGATTTTCACAGAACAGAATATTGTCAGTGGTTTCTTGATAACTTAAACAACGACAACATTCTTGACAAGTATTTCTTTTCCGATGAGGCCTGGTTTCATCTCTCAGGGTATTTAAATAAACAGAATATGAGAATATGGTCAGCAGAAAATCCCCATGAATTTGTGGAAACTCCATTACATCCATTAAAAATTGGTGTTTGGCTAGCAGTGTCAAGAAGGCGTATCATCGGACCAATATTCTTTAACGAATCAGTAACTGCTGAAAGATACCGAAATGAGTTATTAGAACCTTTCATTAATCAACTACATGATGATGAATTTACAGAAAAGTTTTTCAGCAAGACAATGCTACTGCCCACACAGCTCATCAAACAATGACTTTCCTGCATCGGTTTTCGATAATCGGATTGTGAAGTTTCCTGCAAGGTTTCCGGATCTCACAATTATGGATTACTTCATTTATCCGCACATGAAAAACACAGTTTTTAGAACTACGCGTCACACAATCGAAGAATTTCCTGCGGGCATTACAGATGTGTGTGCTAACATAACCTCCGAACACTTAGCAAACGGGTTTGAAAACATGAAACGCAGAGTACGCTTATGTATTCAAACTGAAGGAGAGCACCTTGAGCATCTACTTTAAACTTTAATGTTGTGTTTTTATTTGATGTTATGATCAGTACTGACAGTTAATGACAACTGTTTTCTCTAGAATTGTGTCGCCAACTTCATAAAAAAATCACAGCTTACTTTAATGAGGAATTCAATTGAAGGCATGGTACTTGTACTACAAAATAATAGCGACTATTGCAATTATATTAGATAAATATACTCTTGTGTGAAGTAAGTAAACTTAAAACATAAGGAAAACAGGAATTATTTAATTCAAAACAAATATCGCAACGAGTTTTCAAAAATTTTCGCTGTCATTGCCTAACAGATGTTAAAAAAATAAAATAAAATGGACAAACTTACAGACGACGATCATGCAATCATATTTTTAGAAATTGGAGTTAGTTTCTATAGTAATTTAAACAGCAATGTTTCAAGATAAAATAAAATCGCGGCAATGTTTTACGTTAAAATATATTCACGGTGTATTACATGAGAAATGAATGAATTAGGCCTCACCAGATGATTCAACTTAATAATTAACCCTTGATTCCAAGTCTAACTCGAAGTTCGTCGTTTTTTACTTATCAGGTTTCGCGTGAATGCTCTTCATCTGTAAATGCGACTTACCTTCCTGTGGCACCTAATATCATTCAAAGCAATTCAAGCTTCCTTTTTTAATCGTTACCATTTGTAGTTCATAAATATATTACAGATTTCGATCTTTGTACAACTATCACAGTCATCCTAAACATTTGAAAGCACTCTTCTCCGATGAAAATTATTATAAAATAATGTAATAAATTTTTTCACTGAGGATTCGTAAAATTGAATTAAATATTTACGATTCGCTATACATTTCATTTCTTCTTAAAAAAAATGTAATTTTCCCAACATACATCGGAACGTCAGCATTTAATTCAATTTTACGAAGTGTCCATGTAAAATGTAAGACAGGTTTCAGATAATAAAGTTTAGGGCGACAAATTAAATCAACCAGGTACATAATAACAGTAATTGGTAAAATATATAATTTCGACGTGAGGCGAACTTTTTTTCGGTGTAATTACAATTCGTTCAGGTTTAAATTTATTTTCGCAGAATTCGTATCGCGGCATGTGAGTTTCAGCGATAAAAAGTTTTTAAAAGCAGAAGGGAAATGTGTATTATCTGATTGCCGTAAAACAAACGCTGTGGTAAAAATTCTTTCATATTATTCTTCAGTTAGGCAGATCTTTTATTTAAAAGCTGTGTGGGTGTGTGAAGTTTTCACAATTTAGTAATTTCGGTCATTTTAAATGGTATATTGAGTAGCAAAATGGTTGTGGCAAGTATGTGTTTTTTATTTACAAACTGTACAGAAATCACGTATACTTTCAATTACATAACCATTTTCCTGAAATCTTGAGGAGAGTAACAATAAATCGATAATTGGATGGTCGAGTCGAGTAGCTCAGCGGTTAACGTAGCCTGGATCGTGTCACTCGGCGGTGTATGTTCGAATCTCACCAAAGCCATTGATGTCTGTACTGTCCAAAGACGGGCAACGCTTATATTTAGTAATAAGTAATTACCTAAAATTATTAATACTAAAATGCAAAACAATACTAAAATTATTACATCATTGTAATAATACTTTAACTCGGCATGTTTCTTCACTGCTGTTAATGTAGCTGCTGTTTTTTTTTAAGTATTCATCTGGTTACACCTGTTGTACATAAGTTGGTTGATAGATACTATATTATATATATATATATATATATATATTAATAAACAGCCAATTTCATTTAATACTATATTATTTGATATCTTCATTCAGAAAGCCTGAACTCGAAAAACTACGAATTTGACAGACTGTTTCCGAACCCTTTCAGAACTTTTATTATACTTATCGATATGTTAGATCTACTTTTTTAATGAAACGATTCATTTAGAGTAATCTAATATTAATTAGGATAATTAATTTAAATTTTAATGTCTAATCTAATTAATTAGAATATTCATTATTCGCGAAATCGATACATGCATATAATTTAATTGTTTTCTTTATCCGTGAATTAGTTCTTCCTTCAAGTTTATTTTTGTATATTTCCAGAACGTTAGTTTATTATTAAGAAATTTAAGCAAATTGTTTACATCTGTTCTTTTAAATAAAAAACATTTTAGTTTATTATTTCTTTGAACTTTACCTGAATCTACAATAGCAACCAAGCTAGGTCGACAGATTAAATTTTCATACTTACTTCTATTTTATTTGTTTTATATTTATTATCAATCATTCTACCAATAGATTTCAATGACGTATACAGCTTGAAATCTTTTAAATTTGCTTGCACGTCATTAATTTGCCACATGGTTAGGTTCAAATAATTTTGATATTTCACACAAGTTTGTATTAATGAAAACGATATGCACTGACGACGGTATACAAACTGAAAATGTTTCAAATATATACTTTTAAGTGCTACAACTTGACATTTCTGTGAGCCTTGTAGCACAAGGTCTTAAAAGTGAAGTTTTCTTGCAGGAGGTGTAGTTTAGTTGCACACGATTGTAGCTAGGTACTTCTATTTGCATGTTGTTGCAAGTGCGAGAAGAAACTGAAAGTATATGAGAGAATACTCATACAAACAACAAAGTTTTTACAGAATTTTTATAGAACCATATAAAATTCAGAATTGGCCAAATTGAAAAAAGCTTTAAAGTTAAAGTTTAGGATCCTCTTTTCTAACTAATGATACACTTTATAAGATCTTATTCTATTACAAAAGTTAAGTTAGAAATAGGTACTGTGGGTCGGTACCTTTTGGAATCATTTTTCTTAAACACTTTGCTTCTCTTCGGTTTTATTATTGCTTTTTAAGGTTTCTATTAAGGTTGAAGGTAAGATATCTTGACTGAAAATTATTTAGACAAAAATGTCTTCCAAATTGTACAATTTAGCCGTTTCGTAAAGACAACATTTGGTGGGGATGCGGCCAAACGAAAAGCAGTTGTACGTGTTCATGTGTTGAAAATACAACTATTAAGGTATATTCTGTAAATATTTCATAACGATTATTCTGCTTACGATAGATCTGTAACAAGTGTAGCAATTGAGTTCCTAGAAAAACCGTATTTTCTTCAATTAACTGCAGCATACATACAGCATATTGAAGTGTTATTGGTGGATTGTTGTGGTTGTTATGATTACAGACCATTTATTTCTCTTTAATTATTGTTTGGTATCAACTGAAATGAGTTGATGGTTACAAAGTACAAGTGAAGGGCAGAATTACACTTTTGATGTACAGAAGGTGGTCTTCAACTTCTTGAAGAGGTATTCCAATTAAAATGGAGAAACTTTTGTAAGTCCCGAATTGTATATCGAATGTTGATTCTTTTGGTTTCCTTTTTTGTGAATGTTAATTTGGTTAGGACAATTAATGCATTTGTTTTATCTGAAAGTATACACATACAGCAAAAAATAGAAGTGAAAACTGTTTTTCAAGAAATTTTCAAAATTAAAAAAAGTTACCAGGAGCAGGGTGTGCAATTAAAAGAGATAGTGGTTCACAATCAAGAATATTTCGAAAATGTAATAAAAAACGGCCAATTTTCAAAACAAATATGTAAGAAATATAATATACTCGCTTTCACGAAATCATCGAAGTTCTTCACTGTCTGCACGAGTACTTTTATTTTTTGTCGTTTATTTGACCATGCTTTGATAAAAAATTGTATTGTATTTTAGTCACTTACTTTAAAATATTAGCCGATCTGCAAAGAAACTAAATGGTAATAAAAATTAACTTACTGTACGTTATACAGCAAACTACCACAAGCTTTCAGGTCTTTCACAATTCACTGATTACGACGATTTTCCTTACAGCGTTTTCGATTCACTTGCACTGGTTGCACTCAGACAATGCTCACTTCATACAGGTCTAATTCATTAAGTGGGAGAGTAACCCTACAAGAAAATTGATTCAATCCAAACGGGGTCCAGTACAGAAATTCACCATTTTAATTTATCTTTCCGTCCTTGTTAGTAAGCGTAGCGCATAGATTTTCACGGCTCTACAACAAAACGCTTGCGTTGCAACCCCCAGAAACTGGATAATACTCTGAGGTTTGATATTTCTACGCGATAACTCAGGCCTATATTATTAAAGACTGTGTTGACTCAAAGTATCATCACATCACCTCGTAGTATATGTGAGGTTAAAAAAAGATACAAATCATAAATTTGTTCTATCATCATTTTCTCCGTACTGATTAACATGTTAATGGTAAATATAAACCCGTCCGTTGCTACAATTATCTAGTTAATTGTTTGTCATGTATATGTTTAATAAACTTTTTAATAGCGACAATTAACATTTTTATTACATTTATGAAACAAATCACTGACAGATTGAATTATCAGTTATTAATCAATGTATTCGATTTTCTCTCACAATAAATGTTGAATTATTGTACCAAAAACAAATCCATCAAATAGTTTCGAACTGTTCGTCATAACAATAAACTGCATCATTATCACAAAGATATGATAACCAAAGAACTTAAGATTAAAATTTTTTGAGTGTTTATTATGTTTTTGTATTTTGTGTTTTCTATTTGTTATACTAAGACCACAAAAGTAATTAAAAATGATCCGGCAGTTTGTTAAAATCTCACGCCAAGTTTTGACGTGCGTAATACACATACTACAGTTTTAAAAATCTAAGAAAAACAGATTGACAAGCAGTTGCTTTATGGCATACTTTTTCTCAACTGTCAATTTAACAAAAAATGTTAAATTACGTATTGCGTATCTTCACTTTCTTCAAAAATTGGATTGTTTAAATTAAAGTCACAAAAGGAAAATAAATATAACTTATTTTAAATCTATTATTCCTTGGACGCATTAACATATTTCTACATAAGAATAAACTTTTTTTAAATCTACAATTAATTTAATGACCGTTAACAATTAAAACTATTTATTATATAAGTGTCTTATAAGGCAAATAAGTCACGAAAGGAATGCTTAGCCACGAGAGCTTGCTCGAGTGAGTTAATTTTTCTTGAGTGACTTATTTGCTGTTAAGGCACGAGGGTAATACATAGTTTTATCCAACACCTGTTTATTACGTATGAAGTCATAATGATGCAGATTTTAATAACAGTTTAATTATGGGTTCATAATTCCATTAGTGTTTTATAGACCTCATAATGTATTAAAAATCGGCAATATTATAACGTCATAAATAAACAGGTGTTTATTTTAATTTAGTTATCTATATTTCATTTTCGTTTTATCTCTGTATTCTAGCCAAATCAGTTTAACGTCTTTTATCTATTTTCTACTCTATAAAATACCTTATAAAATACTTTATATTTCTGAAGTCAAAATCAAAATCAAATGGAAAATCAGATAGTATAAAGCGGATTTTACAAATAAATCATGTATATACTTGCTGTCTCCTGAAAATTAGAGAAAATATTGTAAGTTTGTATGGCCTTTGATATTTCGATTTTGCAATTCTTACGTCTTTTCACTTTCTTCTAGAGTTGAATGTTTTGTATGTTCTACAATTGTTTCTTCCTTGTCTTTGTTAATTAGATTACGCCAGACTTTTTTCTTCTTCTATTTTTCAAGTCGTAAATATCACGACATACAATTCAACGTATATACTTTTTAACGTGAAAAGGAAATCCTAGCAATTTTAAAGTGCACTTTTATATGGTAAGGACGAAATTAGTTGAGAGCAATTTGAGTTCTCGCTTCTTCTTCTTCTAAAGATTTTTATTCTTAATTTATTACCTTTACAGACAATAAAGACCAAAACGCTTATATTTAAAATAATTAACGTTGTACAGTTGTATCACATTAATTAAGCATTTTTGTTGAAATAATTATTGTGATTTTATTGAACTACTGTTGCCTTAATCTCGTTACCCACAATGAATTTTACCTACTTAACTTAAGGCAAGGTACCGCCAACTTCTTTCTCTCTCTCTTCCCTCTCTTTGAAATTGGGGTTAAATCGCGGTTAAATTCCGCGGAAACGCCATAACAATAGTAACTTGTTATGTGTATATCCTTTTTCTTCTCCGGGGTCTTAGAACGTCTTTTCAATTTGAGAAATACGGATTGGAATGGCATTACCTTCTCAATACAAGTTGCCTTCCTTTTGCCACAAATCTTACCTGAGATCAGATAAACGTCACTTCCCCTGGCACGAATAAGTAAGTTTGAACTGAGATTTCGACCTCCCACCTTCCCACTGGAGTCCTCCTATTAGCTGCGCGGTCGAAATATACATTCAAGCATACTTGTTCTTGCTAACGGATATGAAGTTTATCTGATCTGAGGTAAAATTTGTTGCAAAAGGAAAGCACCTAATGTAACCTTAACTAGTTCACAAAAAAAATTAAAAGGCGGGAAATCAAAACTTAAACAAAATTCTCCAAGTTTTCCTCAAAAAATCGTCTTGCGGCCTATTTTGTCAAATAAAATTGTATGAGGATGACATTGAAACTCCAGAAATTAATATAGCTCATAGCTCGTTTTAAATTGTCCTGTAACCAATCCAACTGGATTGTCTGCAAGAAATTGTTGAAGAGTTTGTACTATTTTGTGTTTTAAATACTCTAATAATTCATTGCTGAAGAAGCCCCAAATAGGGTTGAAACAGCTGTACAGAGGCTGCTCGAGGTTTTTACTGCAATCAAAAACGATTTGCAACAATTTTTTTTATAATAATAATATTTATTAATCCAAAAAGATTTGAAAAAGATGTGGGACACGTCACAAGAGAATTAATGTAAAGAACATATAGGAAAAATATAAAAATGAATTTATAGATCACTTTCTATCACAGCAGTATCCATTAAATATTCATATTCGCTTTTGACAATAAAAGCTGTTTCAGTTCACGTTTAAATTGTAACACACTAATATTCTTAAGTCTAAGGGGAAGCTTATTATATAATCTAATTCATATATTGTAAAATTATGCTGTGGAAACTTGAGTAGACCCTGATAGCTAGTGCTGTCAGAATGATTCTATCCAAGGGATTTGTAGTCATTAATATGATCTACAGTCTAGACTAAAGATTAATAGATGTACAGGCAAGGAACAATTAGAATTTGTAACTCTCGGAAATATTCTTTGCAACTTTCAACTCTTTGAAGACCTTTTATATTTCGGATTGCTCTTTTCTGTAACTGGAACACTTGTTAGCTCTGTGGCAGATCCCCAACAGATAAGTCTGTGTAAGCCTCTACCTCTGCAAGACCATGGAAGTGACAACTGTTTATTTAAGAACCCAATAAACGCATTGCTTATTCTGACTACATCCCTTATTACGGCTACCCCAAAAGAAACCGTAGGCGTAATATCTGGCGAAGCGTCGTTGTTTACCGCCGCGATACTAGTACGATTTATTGAAATCTAGGTATTCCAATGATAATATTATAATTAAGTAATCTTTAAATATATATAAATGTAAGAAATTTGTTATGCAAATGAGTCGACAAAATAAAATGAGTTCAAATTTTAGATTAACTTTTTGTCTTAATTTAATTTGGCAACAAGTGTCATTCGTTCCAGTGTTAAATGCTATCAGGCAACAAAATCTGTTATGTATCACCCAATATAATTACTCATTTTAAGCTAATATAGTACAACAACGTCATAGGTCATCAGAATAGACGATACTTACTTAGACAAAAAAAAAATAGTTTTGCTATCTAGCTGTGAAAAATTTGCACATGCGCGCATACTCGCATTAATTCAAAGGGACGCTCTCTTGTGAGTTCAGTAGCGCCGCGATGCCGTTATCAAAGGACGCCTGTGTTGAAATCGCTACAGAACGGCGCGTGTATCTTTCAGTTACGCGCTTGTTGCTGACGGTGTGAAAACATTTCCGGTCACAGAAAAATGGCATTGTTCACTCAGTTCTAATGAATGATCTAAAGCAATGTGTCAATTAATATAAGAAATTTCCGTTAGAAATAATCGTAAAAGTTGAGTGAAGATGTACTTTACCGTAACAAACAGTTTTTCATTACTTTTATTATTTCTAGGTAAGTTAGGCGAGTTAAACCAATACTTCAACCAAGTTTTCATAATTAATTCTAATCTTAAAATAGACAATGAAAATTAAAAAGGTAATACTTTAAAAAAAAATTCTGTATGCATAAATTTAAACATTAAAATCCGAGTTGAATAAGCAACACAAAAGCAGAAAAATTTCGGCAATTTTCGTTTCGTTACTACTCGGAGCTGATTTTTCTCTAAATTATTCTATATTTGACACGTTCAGCTGGCAGCATTTCCATATCAATCATTTCAAATTCTCTCCTCGTTGAACTTATATCTTTTGAATATAGCTTTATGTCTGCGCTAAATTTAAAATGTTAGAAAGGCAATGAGAAGATGATTTCTCGACAGCCCACTTCTTCACACTAATTTGGCTAATTTTGTCAATCACTTCTCACGAAGAATTTTACAATATTCATGCGAATTTCATGTATGTATGTATTAGTTTAGTTTTTTAGGCAAATTTATAATCTATTGCTTTTAGCACCAATCGTTTTTTTTTAATTAAATATTTAATTGAAAAATACAAAATTATAAAACAATAAGATGCAAACTTGTTGAATACAATTTGGAAAGAATGGAAGTTTAACAGAAATTAAATTATTTTTTTTTTCTTCTGAAAGTCTGAAGTTAAAATAAAAATGAAACTTTAAACACTTTAGAAAATTTAATGAGTATTCTACATTATTTTGGACACACTTTCAGAACACCTTATAACAGTTAATACTTAGAATCTAAGCTCTCGTAAGAAAGCTAGAATCCATCACTTTCAGATACCCCAAAATGTAATCACCTGAACGATTGAATATACTAATATTAGAAACGATGTAAAAATCTGACGTAAAAAATCAATGAAAAAGTTCTAAAATTACTGAAAGCACAAAAACACAAGCGCTCCTTTTTAAGTACACCAAAATAGCATGTTATTGCCGGGTTACGAACACTCAACACTTTAACAAACGTGTAAAATATTGTTTAAAATTTGTCGAAGGAGCCTTCTACTATTACTAATGGATTTGATAATAAAATATTATGTTTACAGGAAAACTATTTAAATGTTGAAACCTAATATTCGTGAATGCTATGTCACTATTTTGGGTAAATTTAGGCTAAAATAAAGTCAAAATTTATTTCTTACGTTTCGTAAGACGCATTAATATTTGTTAATATTAAGTAATTTATCAAAATTAATTTACTTTTCTTTTTCTGTTAACTCTGTAGTAATCTGCTTCAGTCTCCTTAATCCTTGGAACACTCTTATTCATCACAGTCTGTTTTAGATTTTGCTTTGGCCTATTCTTTTAAATAATGTCCAATTCGTAATACGTTAAATAAAACTATAAGAACACATTAACTTCAAAATTGCACAAGATTCAGTTTCCTTTTATTTTTTGGAATAAATGATATTCTTTTCGAGCATTTGCTTCTCGTCCTCTATAGGCAATTTAAATCTAACGATTATACCGATCGTTGTTGTAAACTGAGAACGTAGACACTGCAACAAACAGAAAGCGGTGTAGAAATAAATGCAAAAAATATGGAGCACGCATTTGTAAGAACTTTATATTTACATGTAAGACGATCATATTTTTTTTATCTCGTTGAGAGATTTAGTTCCATTTCTGAGTAATTCTATGTACCTACGTAAAGTTATGCTCCTGCAAATTGTCATCTTTTGCTTCGCCTATTTTCCTTCGACTGCTTCCGTGATTTTGTCCATTGATAATTTTTTTGCTGCAACAGAAAAGAACAGCAAGTAGCCCTGAAGATATTTAGTTGTTATTTCTTCACGTACATGTATATCGTGTGATTCCATCAATTACGCTCGCCGCGTAATAGCTTCGTGCGCGTTCGGGGCGAGCGGAAAGAGAAGACACATTTAAACGATCTCGACCGAACTCTTCTGTATCTTTCTATCTACGCAATTCTTATTGTACACTTCATTTTTTGCTTACATTTGTACATTGTTTCTTGTTTTTTTTTTAACCTTTATCCGGTGACGTGACTTTTAGACCCCGTACTTTAATAACCTACTAAATTTTTGGATAGTTCTTGCTCGTGAGAGTTGCAGAGGATATGAAACAAATAAAAAAGCTTTTTAAATACGAGCTAAAAGAGTAATTTATTGACTTACATGACGTTTCGCAAATAT
Source organism: Prosopocoilus inquinatus (assembly GCA_036172665.1). NCBI lineage: Eukaryota > Metazoa > Arthropoda > Insecta > Coleoptera > Lucanidae > Prosopocoilus > Prosopocoilus inquinatus. The sequence goes on from CM069870.1 coordinate 55,177,771, forward strand.
AATTATTTGCTTTATCAAAAGTGAATAACGGAAATATAAACAATTTAGCCCACTATTTTTTTTTAATTAATTGTGAAGAGATTATTCGTGGTTAAAAAAAAATTAAAAAAATTATCAGCAAAGATATAACTTGTAAAACAAGAATATCATTAATTAAAAAAATTCTTATTCAAAATTCTTACCCTGAGAAGATTATTGAGTCAGTAATAAATAATCATTTACAGCATTTAAAAAATGTTAATATATCTAACAATTCACAAAAAAATCAGGAAATAAATACATATCATAACCTTATATAGAACCTTTACATGATTCTTATAAACATTTTTTCAAAAAATTTAATTTGCATTTAGCCAGTAAATCTACTGATAATTTTAACATTATTTTTGCTAATTTAAAAACAAAAGCACCTAAATTTCGAACACCAAATGTAGTTTATCAGGTAAATTGTCAAAGTTGTAACTCAGCATATGTAGGTGAAACTAGCCAAAATTTTAAACAAAGGTTAGATCAGCATAAATATTATATCCAAAAAAAGAATGAAAGTCACTCAATGTTAGTAGAAGATTCACTTTTATCTAAACATATTTTTGATTTTGAAAATGTTAAAATTCTTTATCAGGAGTCTAACACGTTTAAAAGTAGATTTATTGAAATGTGTAAAGTAAAAATGTGTAATAATTCAATTAATAAAAGAACCGATTTTGCAAATTTGAACCATATATTTTGTAATTTTCTAAGTTCATTAAATTAGACATAATAATCGGAAACTTCTCTGTTTATTATTGGAAGAACTATATTATTATTATTATGTTATTTTATTGTTTTATTATTGTTAGAATTATTGTAATTGACCATCTGTTTATACGCTGATTTGTAGAATATATGTCACATATTTTTTATCAAGAGTGTCTATTCGTCCTTTTGTATAATTGTAAAAAGCAATAATTTCTGGTTTTCGTTTTACGTTTTGACAATGCTGACGATAGGGTACGTCAGCGTGGTCAAGACTCTCTTTAGTGACACAACATATCTAAATATTTCGTCCAGTTCCATCAGATGAAAACAATGAATCTAAATCTTCGTGATTAGCTTTAAAAACAGACCAGTTGTACAGTAAAGTCCCAAAAATACAAAGAATTCTACGGAATCCAAGTCTTGTAATTCAGGCTTATCTTTCTGTTCATAATTAGCTGCCATAGTCTGCATTTTTTTATTTGTTTGAAATATAATCTCATTTGCTACTTCTTCTGTAAACAGACGTTTCCATATTCGCAATGGAGAACTGATCTGACCAATCTGTTTTGCAGTTTGTACATATCGCATACTTTCTCTGGAGTCGTCTTCAGTATCAGATGAGATATCAACATTTTCCAAACTTACATTTTCTGTATTGACCTCACATTCAATTTCCGAGTCCGTGCTGTGATCACTGTTAGAAATAAAATTCGAATCTACGTCACTGAAATAACTTTCAATTTCATTGTACCACTGTATCGAAGTTTTCTTAAAATTGTCATCATCATAACGCACACTTTTTGAGGTACCAGCCATTATTATTGACACATAAGGTGACGCGGTGCCCGTCTAACCCCAACTTTTATTTGACGTCAAGTATCAAATAATGGGTGCATTTAGGTATGCTCAGCGGCTGAGAAACTTACTCAAAAGTCGTTTAGAATGGCTGTTACCTTATTGTGAGCCAGTCACAAATGATTGTCGACTAAGGTCCAGTTTTACAAATGGGGCTCAACTTTGCGCTGAAGCTTAAATCCTTAGCATCGATTATTTCAACAATTGTGAAGGATTTAAGCTTCGGCTCAAAGTTAAACCGTCATTGCAAAACTGGGCTTAAGCCTCTCAGGACCGGTTGCACCAAATACTAAGTCGAGCTTAAATTTAAGTACTGCTTATAATGTGACATTTGAGGTTACACAACATGCAGAAAATCACATTCTAAGTAGTGCTTAAAGTTAAGCTGACCTTAAGTGTTTGGTGCAACTGGCCATCAGCTGCTGAGCGTCCCTGAATGCATCCATTGAATTTGCGTTGTTGACAGTAGTTTTCATGAAAGATAGATAGCGTATGAGTGTTTTTTCTGTTTAAAGTCCCTAGATCTATCAAAGTAACGCAAATGGTAAGGACAATGAGTTGGAGAGAGAACAATTGGTAAAGACCATGAGTTAGAGTGAGAACTATCGAAAAGGAATCAATATGGGGCAGTGACGTTTCGTGACAGTTGTCAGACGATTTACTGTTAGTTTTAAAATTTGAGGTTCAAGCACAGATGTGTTTTAACGCAAAAGATTTATGAACACCTTGCTAACTGAAACGTGCGTCTCACGATTTCTTGCGTTTTTGAACTTATCTGCATGCACAAATGGGTAAGAAAAACGGCTCTTGATAAGGCTTCAACTTTCGCCGCATTCACACTCAACAATCAAGATACTTCGAAATTATCAATCAGGTTCGTTCATTAAGGCTGTTTACTCGGCCCCAAAATCGTTTTTCCCATTTCCTGGGCTTATTTTTCTTTAAAATCGTACCAATTTTTCGCGAAAAATTTTTAAATAGATTCTGTTAGACGGCTAAAGGCTCGTTTTTCGAGAATTGCCAAAAAGGCCTTAAAAAAAATTAAAATTAAAAAAATCGAAAATGTAAGCCTTTATCCGAAATTTCGCAGTATTCAATAATAATAAACCGTTTAGTTTTTTTTTTATTTTTAAAAATAAGGACAGGAAATGGGAAACAAATTTGAAATTTTCGGAATGAAATCGCTTAAATCAAATGTGATATGTGATACACGCTAGCTCCGCCTTCGGCCCTAGTGCAAGAGGGGCGAGTTCGCATATTTATTCTCCCGACTTAGTGACAGATGAAGGGTGTAAGTGAGAGCGAATGCGTTTCAGTGCGTATATGAGTGAAACACAGAATACATGCACCGTAAACACACGGACACTACCGAGCGCCGCCAGAAAATAAAGTGCCTACAATTCTTCTATATTTCTCTTTTCAGAGTCGTGCCTTTTGGTAAATTTTTTACGCTAAATTGAAAAAAAAAACATTTTTGTCATAATAAACTTCTGCAAATCTGGTAATCATGCACTTAATTAGTTTTAAAAAGGGAATACTCAACAAATTTGTGTTATTTTGTTATTTATTTGTGTAGAGTACATATTTACCTTGACATCATTAAAAATTCTTGTTAATGCATGTAATTAATATTATGTGATAACACAGGAATAAACAATAAATAAAATGGGTCGGTGATGTAAAATGTTGAATATCAAGTTCACCCAAATAGTGAAACGGAACTGCGTCAAATAATTTTTGTTTCTACACAACTAATTGAATAAATACTTGATAAATACGAGGATTCAGATCTCATCAACTGTAACCTAAAATAAATTTATTTTAACAAGTAACGTTACTGCCAACTAAAATGTCTGATTTTCACAGATAGTCCGAATTTAAAACAATTGTTTTAAAATGATTTATATTAGTACGTTATATCAATCGGTAAACTTCCGCCTATTAATAAAAAATAGAGTATAGTTTTAGAAAATCAGCGCATATGCAACTGTCAACAAAAAAAAGGACATTTAATGTCACCTACAACTACGGTTTCAAATTTGTAAGTGCATCTGCACAACTATTCGTTAAAGCCAACTGCCTGCCCTTGAATCTGATAGTAGTAGATATGTGTTTTCTTCAGTTTCACAGTATTGCCTTCTAAAAAGAAATAGGGCATAACTTTCATCTTTGCTGCTTCCTGAGGAGTTATTTTTAACTTCGCTAACTTATAGGGACACTTGATCTCAATTATAGCATCCTCACCAACTAGTCCATCAGGACTAGCTCCATGATACGGCATTTCTTTAGATATAAATAATCCGTCGTTATCAACTTTATGTCCAAATTCCTGTGAAAATTGTTTTCTTGCAAATTTCTTCATGGTAATGGCACCAGTTAGTAACTATCCTTCCCGAAAAATTAGAGGAAATTAATTTTTACGCCAATTTTTTGGTATCAGTTGTTTGACGTCTTTTACAGACAATACCAAATTTCGATGCTGCTAGTCTTCGCTCTTTATGCCATTTCACTTTGTTGTTTTGGCCAACAGTGTTTCTCTCTAACGATTCTAACTCTACCTGGGTCCTTCTCAAGTAGTTCATTAAAGATGATTTCTTTTCTTTTATGTTTTCAAGAGGGATCACCTCTTTTACTAGTCCGTAGTCACCCTCAGCTTCGGCTGCTTTTTTCTTTTGTGCCTTGCCCAGGAAATAGTCGTACTCTGCATTTTCGGTAAAAACGTCTCCTACGCAAGATTGACGTATACAGTGTGCCCGGATTTCGTAGGGACAGCATCAGTAAGTTCTGTATTTAAAGAGATAGAAAGTGCAGGTTCGAGAGCTTATTAAGAATCCATTTTCAAATATTACTTGTCATGGTCAACTTGGTTAAAATTTTACAAAAACTAAAATCTTTTAATTTCTTTTATTTGCCGTAACTTTTTGTTATTTAAGATATTGAGATGCGGTTTAAACTAATTTGCACGATAATTTAAGTACTTTTATGGCCACTTAATAAAACTAATCCCATTTTTACATGTTCTCAATAATCTAACCTAACCTTAAAATTTTAAATAATTAACTTTGGTATATTTGCCTGGACTCTTCCCGATCATTCTCTTATAAATGCGGTGGTGATATTGCTCACTGATATTTTAAGAAAGGCTCGCGGCGTGGCATTTCACTTCGTAGCTATTTTTCAAAGAGAAGTTAACTCTTTTTCCACCAACAAATTTTGAAACAATTGAAATGTACGTCTCCGCTGCATTAATGTTCATATTTAAAAGTAAACTGTGCATTATGCGTCAAATGATTGCAGCAAGCAATAATATCATGAAATCATCCACATTCTACTAAGTCTGGAACTGAATTAATTTCATTATCTTTAAACCCGGTGCAAAAATAAACGTCACAATCAGAATGATCGCCGATTACGTGCTTAGGGCAATGAATAATGTCCTTTTTTAACGCATTAACTTGCTCTGTGAGCGTCAGTACATTAGAGAAGTATTAATTCCTATTCCAATAATCATAAGCACAATTATTCTGTATAATGTATATTTTTTCTTTACGTCCACTTTAAACCGCAATACTTCATTGTGCCTAATTTAAGTGTAGTCTAGATAAAAAAGCAATCCACGTAAAATTTAAAAAAAAAACAATTTTATATGGATAATAATAACTGTAACGAAACAACAAAATGACGTTATTGATTTACAGAGGAACATGCGATTCGTTTTTTTTTGTGTCGTTTCAATTCTGATAAACTTTCACTTTCCGACAGACGTAGTTTTATTTCCCGAGTTTTACATAGTTTCTGTGTTAGATCAGGTCGCCGTTTTTATTTACATCACTTTTACATAAAAATTTTTACTCATCTGAGTGTGCGTTCGACCTTAGAATTTGCAGGAGGCCGCGGGCGGTGCCCATGTGAATGAGGCCTTATCCGAATATTCTCTTGTGGGTGTGTCAAACTGACACGTAAACCAATCAAAAATAAAGATCAGTGACAGCAGAGTCATAAATTAAAAGGAAAACGTTTAGGTGGTAATTCTGTTCTCTGTTCTTTTCGTTTGTGTGTAAAAATGCAGGAACACATGTTGAACGTATGTTTCTCTTAAATATATGGGAAAAATAGTGATACGCCCATTTGAAATCGAGTTCAGCTGTAAGCGAGCATACAGCCTTAAGCATAATAAATCAACGTTGGGACTTGGAATCATGATGGAATAGTATGAATGGAGTATCTAGGAAAGTTGAATAGTGACTATAAATTTAAGAGACGCCAATGCCATCAATTACTACGAACTCAAATTAAATTAATCTTCAAGAAAATGCCACATTCACAGGTATTCCAAAATAATAAAACTAATCGAATGCGGAGGATGTTAGGGACCGTAGATGTCGAAAAAGAGCTACAAAGTTTTGCTTCCCTAAAAATAAGAATACTTACGAATTATATGCGGTTTTATTTATGACTCAGGTCGTTCTACATTTTGATTATTATTCACTTAAAGACTTTAATATTGACTAATTTAGTAAGTGACTGCAAGAAACTTTCAGCTGTCATCAATGTTTCGACGTTGGCGCGAAACAGGGAATCAATATGGCAGCAAGTTTGCGATACTTTGATAGATCTAAGGACTTTATTTTCTGTTTTTTCTGTTACTATATTACGATGGTAGCTAATATAAATTATGCTGAGGTCAGCGGACACTACGCCACCAGGTAAAGGTTAAAATTGGTAAATTCTCTATGAAAAGCAATGGAGTAAAATATAACGCCGGAATTTCTGACTCAAGTAAAATTCGAATTTTATTTTAAGCAAAATATACGGCGGTCGTAAAAAACTTCAAACTCTGCCTGAATTTTCATGCAACATAATTTATATATTAATCTTCCATAGAAGGTCGCCGCAATGAACCAATATATATTCCAGATATGGAGCACGCCGTTGGCCTAAATACTACTTCCCCGTTAATTACCGGTGTCCCCGATTCAAAACTTCGTTGCGTTACACGCAAATTATTATTAAATTAGATTTGGTGGTATTAATGTTCAGCGTGCGCGGAAAATTTCGTCAACAATAGACATTATTGAGACATTTGGGCTTCGCGTGTACAAAGCTATTAATAAGCTCAAATTCTTAATGCAACAATACCGGTCTGTACCTAGATGTATACTGGGTGTCTCATAACACACAGAGGCGATTAAAAGGGTAGTTAGGGGAGATCAAATTAAAGATGTTTTCTTAATAAATTTTTGGTTAAAAAAGCAATAACTAAAAAGTTACAAGAGTTTAAAGTGAAATTAATTAACAAGCAAAAGTTACTCCCTGTTGTACGTCTTAAATTCAGATTTGAGGCATTTATGAGTTAATTGAACACTCCTTTACAATAAACATTTTTCATGCGGTTGTGTATCGCCTATTAATTAAAAACGAAGTTAGGAAACAGATTAACATAGACATTTTATGAATGGTGGTTTTGATAAATTTAGAGTTTATTTGATAATAAAGTTGCATTTTGTGAAATATTTTTTATTAATTAAGAAACTATAGGAGTAATTTAAAGAAGGAACTAAGAAAGTTTAATTGCTATATCTTTCTTGGGTTTTTGTCAAAAGCGAATTAAGAAAAAAAAACTTTATTTTGATGTCCTACAGCTGTTCTTTCAATCTCCTTCGTACGTTGTGAGACACCCAGTATATGTAAACCAACACACACCATATGACGTCTAATATCAGCTTTATCAGAACCCTTTTTGGCTTGTCGTGCATGACTCGAACCTTTTTACGAGGCTCATTAGACTTAAATATTTTGGAGCTGGATTTGCACATAACCGCTGGTTATGGAAAATACAAAAGAGCGACCAGAGAAAAAGATAATCTTATTTCATCAACAGCAAAATATGCTGTTGCGCCCATCGGATCGCCTCATCGATTATCAATTATTGAAGCATTATCGGAACAGGACGTATTTAATTTTGATGAAGAAAAAACAGACAAGTGCTCTCTCACGTCTGTTACTCTAACCAACAATACCTGACAACCTGTATATGAGAATACATACGTTATTTTGTAAAAAAAGAAATAATATGCATTCGCAATTAACATTCTCAAGAGCTCGATCACGTTTCTTCTTGAAAGAGAAAAATAAAGACAAATCGAAAACGTACTCCCAAATATCCTCCGGCAGATAGTCGATCGATTTATATGTACCTCGTGTAGGCAATTTATATTAATACGAGCGCCGCGTCAAAGAAAATCCGATATATTTTCTTCTGTTACACTCCTTTATTATGTAGGATCCTGAGCGTGAGGCGAAAAAATTTCCGGCAAAAAGCTTCGCCTTCGTGTTTTCCACGCGACATAACTGACCGAGAATGTTTTACGAAACATCATCGAAATACTTCCAGGCCCATTGTTATTCATCACGAGAATTATTTATGTCACAATTTGACACTGCTTCGCCTAAGTAAATATAAAAAATGAATTCGTTGGCACGTTTTGTTTATATTGATATATTATGGAGTACTTTCTTATCACTTGAGTTGTCAGTGCACATTTACTCATAGACATTTACTTTCCAACTTTCAGAGAGTGAAAATATGGAAATCAAATTTTTACATACAATTACCGACGCATGCACAGAGAAATATTATATAAAATTTATAAGAGAACTAAGCCTCTCATAATTTTTTTAAATAAATGTTTTCGGACCTTTGAACAGTTCAGTTTATACCTATACTGTCATATATTAAATGTGCATGCAGATTAACTTGTACAGATTAGGAGAAAATTGATTCAGAATAATTTAACTCTGCAAATATTAATACCACATAGAACATTTATGTCCATTCAAGTTATCTTCCAATTAAAGTGAAGAAAGTTCTATGTTTAATCTAATCTAACCTAACCTTAGAATATATTCTCCTTAAAACACTCGATCATTTTAAGGTAAATACTGTCTTAAACGCTGAACAAACTGTTTGCTGTTTGGAAATATGCACAAACGTCTTTTCCCAAAAAATAAAGTTTTCCAAAATATACTTTCCTTTGCAAATTGTACATTTTCTTTTCATTTCTGGTATGGGTAATACCCCATAGCGATTTTTGGTATGAAATTCTTTCAAACAATTCTTTCCTTTCAAAAAACACAAATGTACTTTACATTTTTCACATAAAACATGTGTTTTTTCTTGCAGCTATATTTTTTACACCTTGTTGCTTCCTTGTTTTCATCATAAATCGGCATATGATCGATTAAATTCGTTCGAAGTTCTTTCAGTGGGCAATTTTTTTTCCTTTTCTTGTTATTCTTCTCACATCCTTCAAATGAGCTCCTAGGTCTACCTCTTTTGGACGTATTTGCCGTTTTTCCCATTTTTACTTCAGCTTCAGCGATGGATATTTTGAATGCCAACGATCTAAAAGATTTTTTTAAGGAACTCGTATTGCCTTGGCATCAGCTTGCTATTCTAGCTAACTGTTCACAACAGCTATATCAAAACCATGAAAAATCAATCGAAGAGTCCACTTGCGAGACCTGATAGCTACCCTATACAAACCTATGAGCTAATCCATGATGTATGTACTTTCTCGACTTCATCAAAAAATCCACTTGGTTTCTTCATGACTTCTTTATATTTCGGTAAAGGAGGATTGTTGAATCTATTTATTCTCACCATTCCAGCAGCAAAAATTTTCTTTAACAAAATTTCCAATAAATTATATGTGAAAAAATAATTGCCAAAAAATAGTTGATAATTGTTGTGACTCAAGAAATACGTCAACATGAAGAATACACATTTATTTGTGGAAACTCCAAACATGATGTAATAAAAAGTAGTCCAATAAGAGTTTTTTTTTATTTCACAAGAATTTGTTAACCTCCTTTCTGAAGTGAGTAAATATTCGTTTTTCTGCCATATTTTCAAAAAAAAGTTCTTCTGAAAAATAACGATTAAAATATTCAATCGGAGTAGTTAGTTCAGTCATTGTTTGTTCCAAATGATGATTTCCGACCCAGTCTATTTCTGGTGGGCGTAAAAGGTGCACGATTCCACTGAATATTCCCTTTCTTAGTATAATTCAAATAACTAATTGATTCTTCTTCATTCTCAACATCTGTTTTCCTTAAAGATTCTGCATGGACGTCATCATATACTAGATTAGGATTTTGAATACATACTTTGATACATATTTTGTATATCTCGTAGAAATTTCGGTGGAGCTGCTTCGTTACATTTATTATCTCCAACTTCTTCATCTAACCAACATCCAACTTCGGAGTCTTCGCCGGTTATACAGCTAAGTAAATTGATGTTTCCTTCTTCGCGCTCATCTGTAATCTTTAATAATTCGTCAACATGCTGAGGATTGTCAAGATCATATCGAAATGCAATAAAATTTATAGCATACTTAACAGCATTTGGAAATTAAATAAAAAAGTTTTATCAAAAACTATGGAGAATTCAATCTGAAATCTTCAAATGTGCGTATTATGTTAAAAAATCATTTAGTTTAATTTTTCGTTCCAATGGACACTGATTCTTGGATAATTGTATTACTAATTTATAAATTGTGATAATTCTGCCACAATTACTACTTTATGCGAAGCTTATGTATTATTCATATATTCATGCCCGGTTTCTAAAATGATAAACAACTAAAGATAAATTTTTATTGACAGATAACTTTATGAGAAGTATAATCTGTTTACTATGCTACATATCGGGTGTCCCGCCCCATGCGCCCACCCTTCTAGAATCTTTATTCCGATTAGCCTGAATTTTGGAGACAATAAATTAAAAAAAATGGGATTTCTCGACATACTGCTAGTCATCATAGGACTTCCGGTTTCGCCGGATACGTATCAATTGTTAATATTGGTTTCCATTACAATGAAAAAAATAACTTTTTTATTTTTCAACCTAGAAAGCTATGAATCGCATTTTTTCGATCTAACACGATTAAGTGTTTCGAGAAAATCACTCCTTTTATGGTATTTTGATTTTTACAGTACTCGAAATTTTCTTTAGGTCTCAACTCATTCTTTTCGATAGAACCTCATATGTTTCTGAGGTTACTTCAACAGAACATTTTTTTTGAGTACGCTGACACCAAATACGTCATATTTTCTTTGAAAATAATTTAAAATAGAGCATGTCTAATTGAAATTTTACACTCCCTTTATTTCACATAACTTTCAAAGAAAATATGATGTATCTTGTATCGACGTACTCAGAAAGAAATATTCTGTTGAACTAAGCTAAGAAACATATGAGTTTCTATTAAAAAATGAGTTACAATCTAATGAACATTTCAAATGCTATAAAAATATTAAAAAGCAAAACACAATTAAAGGAGTGATTTTTTGAACCACTTGATCGCATTAGATCGACAAAATGCGATTCGTAGCTTTCTAGATTGAAAAATAAAAAAGTTCTTTTTTCGTTATCATGGAAACCAAAATTAACCAATCATCAACATCAATTAGTAAGAAATTTTGTTCGAAAGGGGTAGTAGGATATACAAAAAGATCTCTTGGACCAACTTTGGTTACTAATATCAATGGATCACTCATTACTGATATCAATTATTGTTTTCGGTATATCGAAATTTCATTGTCTTAGGCCCGGTTTTACCATCACAGTTTAACTTTAAGCTCTGTTTTATTCCTGTGGAAACAATTATCTTTGCAATTGTTACTACGGGAATAAAGCGAAGTTTAAAGTTAAACTGTGATGGCGAAACCGGGCCTTAGTAATAAATGTTAACTTATTTTCTTTTAATTTAATTAAATTAGCGATCGATTATCTGAGAGATTCCTTCTGTACTTCTCTTCTTTTTCGTCTTCACTTTTTTTTAATAGCTTTCGTTTACATTTTTCTTACATTTTTAAGTATGTTATTGTTCGTCTTTATTTGCAATTTATTAACCATTTATTTCTTTCCCAAAACAGTTTCTATTTGCTTAGTTTGGTAAATATTCCTTTTACGACGAAAACAATTTAAAAAATAAATTTCTAATTTCTGTTTTATAGTTGCCTTTGAATAAAGAAACTAATTTCTTTTCACGATTCAATAATATCGAAAGTTTATTACAAAAGTATAACTTTGAGAAATTGGGTCTAGCACGCAACTGAATAGGTTGGTGAAAAATATTTCTACTTTAAATACTTATATGTAGTACATAGTACGTAGGTGTGGTTAGTTTAAGAAAGAGAAGGAAAGAGAGAAGGAAGAGATCTAAATATTTGTAATATCCAGACATAAATAATATAATTTCCCCAATTTCTTCCATAATAAATACTGATAAGAGGCTGATCTTCGACAGGTCGACCGGGGTCGGCCTCTTTCCGCAGTAAAGATAATAAAACCGATTAACGGCTAGCAATGACTTTTAGGCTCAATTCTTACACGGCAGCGCGTCGTAGCGCGCCACGTCGCGTCATTTTGCTGCCTTTCAAAGTTGCCCTGGTTTTAAATGAAGAAATTCTCATTCGGCAGCATTTTATGTCAAAAAATGTAAAAACATGACGCGACGCGACGCACTGCGGCACGCTGCCCGAGTGAGAATTGAGCCTTCATTGCAAATAAATTAACGTAATAATAAAATGGACTCTGAAAGAAAAGAATAAAGAAGTAATTAGAAGAGCTCGAAAACAAATTAAGAGCAAGGAGATAATAAGTAAAATGAAACAGAAAAACCAGACTAAAAGAAATAATTAAGTACCAGGAAGAAAGGATGGAACAAATTGAAAGGGCGTGAGGAGAAATAACATCGTAGTGCAAGAATTGGAAATCCTAGATAGAGAAAAATTGGAGGAAAGAAAAACTTCAAAGAGAAATTGGAGTAAAATTAATCCAGATGTAGACATAAAGGAAATAACGAAACTGGGAACTTTCAAGTCAAATAGGAAAGGACCAATTTTTATGAAGTTATAAACCTGGAATTAGAAAATGGAAATATTTAAATGCACCAAAGAAGTAAAGGGAAAAGAAACTTGGATTAACGATGATTACACAAAAAAAAAGTTCAAAAGGATAGAAAACCTTTGATACTTCACTTAAAACAGGCAAGAGGTCACAACTTTGAACAATTTTTATAAAAATAACATTAACATAAATAACTACCAATATCATTTTGAATGCAATTATTAATTTTCTTTTCATTGCATACTTTCATCGATTATTGTACTTAGTAAGTTGGCATTTTGGGACATAAGTTTATTGATACAATTTAATTATTTGGACGTTCTTTACTTACTCACAAAATTTTTGTGTCTGAATCTTGGAACACCCTGTAGAATAGAATTATTGGCCCTGCAGGAAATAAGATGAAAAGGAGAAGGCAAGATTGATAAAAAAATACACGCTGTTAGAATCTCGATCTCCATGCACAAATGCATCTGGGCTCGATTTATTCAGATGTAACGCTTTTCGTACATTGACCCTCACGAGCTTGTCTGCCTCTCGCAACATTTTATCGGTCACCCTTAGCGTTTGGAATAGATGTAGATATTTTGATAGGAGAAAGGTCTTAATGAGGCTTAATTTCTGTGTTGGCTTGAGAGGAGCTCTCATGATGTCAAATCGTGTTTGAGCCTCTCAAAAAAGAGCTTTGACTGACCCATGTAATTGTATCGTTGGCCTAGATAGTTAAAAAAGTGTTCCGGGCCAAGTTGCTGCAGCTCCTCTCCACGGACATAGAATAAAGTTCTTGAGTGTGTAAAGAGGACTTTCTTTGCGGGCACTACTCCGACTGACAGAGCTACACTCTTACTTATGTTTAGACAGAGTCTTCTTTTCCAACAGAATTTGTCCGTTTCACATAACAGTTTTCGTGCCTTTCCTACCGTGTCCGATACTAAGATCAGGTCATCGGCGTACCCCAGTGCAGAGATGTTCAGATGTTCACTAACATGGAGACCGAGATTCTTTTCCTCGAGTCTCGTCAGGAGCTCGTGAAGAACCAGGTTGAAAAGTATCGGGGACAGGGGGCCCCCCTGCTTGACGCCACGTCTGACTGTGATGGTGTCGATCTTAGATTTTCGGAGTGCTCTTTCTACAGATTCCAGGGAGACCGTGTCAAATGCCTTTTTAAAGTATAAGGCCAGAACGTTGTACGGTCTTCCTTTCCTTCTACGATCTTTGATAATGTGCTCTATAATCAGCGTATTGGTAAGTACTCCGTGGAGACTCCTGAACTCTCTCTGGTGGCTGTGCAGTGGCAGAGTTGACAGTCTGTTTGCCATTATCTTGTTGCACAGCCTTAATATGACTGAGGAGATGGTGATTGGCCTCCAATTGTCGATATCGTTTGGGTCGCCGCCTTTCGACAATGGTATCGTTCTGCCCTGTTTAATCACGCCTGGGATTATTCCAAATAGTAGCATGGTGTTGTATTAAAGCACTAATCGACGAATCGGAATCCGTTTGATCTGATTTGATCTGAAAGCCGGACCGAGTCTGTAACCGAACTGTTGGACTTGGTGGCGTTTATTCCACAGACGATTTCCTCTTCGGCGATCGATTTTGAGGTTCTGACATTGTGATCTTTAAAATCCGAGATAGAGGACAGAATGGAATGGGATTTATGATAAGCAAGAAATTGCAGGGACATTTAATGGAATTTAAGAGTTTAAATGGAAAGATCTCGTTTATAAGATTACGAAGTGACTTAGCCAACATAAAAGTTATAGGAGTAAATAATAAATTTTAATTTTAATTATAATAAATGCTTATGCGCCCACTGAAGTAGCAACCGAAGAAGAAAAAAATAGGTTCTGTGATAAAATAGGAAAGTTATGCGAAGAAATCCCAAAACACGACACACTTATTCTCCTGGGGGACTTTAATGCAAAGATGGGAAAAGAAGAATACTGGAGAGCAACTGCTGAAAGAGAAACGGCACACGTCAAAACAAATAACATTGGAAAAGGATTGGGAAATTTGCATACACCAAATACAACACAAAGTAACATGACTAATCTCTGGTAGAATTACAGGAAGTCAAATAAAGAAGAGGCAAGAAGTGATACAGCATGTAAGGTCGTATCGAGGAGCAGATGTGGGAATAGACCATATGCTAGTGCTAGCGAAGTTAATGTTAAGAATGGTAAGACAAAGGGAAAAACAAAGCAGTAAGTAACACACAAGAGTAAAAGTAACATACAAGTAACACAAAAGAAAACAACAGAAAATATAAAAGAATGGTTTGATGAAGAAGACAGAGAGGTAATACAGAAAAAGGGCGATGCTAGATTTTAGTAGCTAAGAACGGAAAAGGAAGTACACTACAGGACATACCAAGAAACTAAAAAAGATAATTCTAAACTAATCAAAATAAATTAGACAAGATGGATTGAATAAGTGATGGACATATTAGAAAAGGATAATAAAAATAATAAAAATTTCACAGATATATCAAGAGACAATATAGAAAAAGAAACATAAATAGCACTGAACAGAGAAACCAATTTAAGGAAATGTTAGCTTATAAAAATACATTGACAGAAGAGGAAAGGATACAGAAGAAGACACCCGAAAAAAACTGGAAATGCACAATTTGATATACCCACAGAAGAGGAATTCACATAGGTAATAGCCAACTCAAGATAAATAAAGCAGGAAGATAATGTAGTCAATGAACTGATAAAATACGTAGGGAAAATATTAACACAAAGAATATTCAAATTAATAACGAGAGAACGGAAAAGATGCCTAGCGAGTGGAGAAAAGGAATAATAGTGCCAATACATAAGAAGGGAGTGCTTATGCAAATTACCTAAATCTTGCATATAGAATATTGATCACACTAACAAAAAAAAATTAATGAAGCACATGGAGACAGAAATTGGAGACAATCAATATGGCTCTAGAAAAGGCAGATCTACACTTAGTGAAGCAAATAATGGAAAAGTTTTATGAATATACATAGATTGAAACTACAATTGTGTATACATCTGTACATCGATTTCAAGCAAGCTTTCGACAATCATAAACCAGAACAGATTATAAAAACTATGAAAGATATGAATATACCTGAAAAGCTTGTAAAATTAAGAGAAGTGACGACGAAACACTCAAAAGCGTCAGAAATGACAAATGAAGGAGACTTCGAAGATTTTGGAATTAATGTGGAAGTAACGCAGGGGGACGGACAGGAAGAGCTTGGAGGAAATAATCCGAAAACTTGTCCAGGAAATAAAAAAGAGACCTAACAATAAACGAAGGAAAAGCAATATATATAGAAATAAACAGAAAACAGGAAAATAACAGGTAAAGAAATAAATATCGGAAACTTCAAGTTTGAAAGACCAAATAATTTGAAATACCTAGAAATAATAATTAATGGTATAAGCGATAAAGATAGATAGCGATTGAGATAGATCATAGAGTACTGGAGGAACACAAAACGTGCTATAGGTCTGTTTGTTTGTTACACTAGTACGCACTCGAAGTATTTGTGTCTTGCTCTAACCTCATATATTAATACGAGATGAAGATACTTTGAATGAATAAACGAGCAGACCTTGTAATACAAAAATGTTATGAAAAGTTAAAGCATTAGCGTAATACAAAATTGAGGGTATACAGAGTAGCAATCAGACCAGAAGTGATGTATAGAGCAGAGAGGGTGAACTTAAAAACTTGGAAGAGGAGAAGTTAACAGTATTCGAAAGAAACTTAATAAGAAAAAAATACGGATTAAAGAAATTTACTGATAATGAATACTCAAGGCTAATGAATTCTAAAATAAAAAAAAAACTCGAAAACTCGAAAAAGATATTGTGCGTATTGTAAAAATGCAAAGACTTCGCTGGTGCGGTCATATAAGAAGATTGTGAACCGATTTAGAAGTAAAGAAAATTACAAGATTACAAGAATTACCTGATACTGGCAGAGGAGGAGGAAGAAGTCCGAAAAGCAGGTGGGAAGATCAGGTGCAAAGACCGACAACAGGATAGAATAAACTTAAGGAAGAACATGGACCTTTCCTATAGGAATGTATAGCTACATATGCCGGCTGTTTCATAACAGGTGAAAAAGAAAATGATTTGCCATGCACAGAATCTTATTTTGAGTTATCTTAATTTGAAAATAGAAACTGAAATAATTTATTTTTATTTTTTTTAATATTTAATGGTGTTCAAAATATCCAGAACAGACATATTTTCCGGCAAGTCTGCAACTCTTTAATAATCTGATGTGAAAGCCGTATACGTCATCAAGGCGGACGCTTTGAACAATTTGTATAATTTCATTTAATTTGTGTTATATTTTTATGTTTTTGTTTAATATTTTTATTCTGAGGCCTATTACGTACTTTTTCTGGTTATCTAACATTAAGTTCAGGTAACTCCGAGACTAAGCAAAGTTTGAATTTTTTTTATTCTTTCATTTTAACTTGTACATGTACATGAGATTTCATTTTTTTTTACCTGTTATAAAACAGCATTTATAATATGATTTACAACTTTCAAATCACGAGAAAAATGTGGAAGAAATTATGTTACTCTTACGACTTTAGATTTAAATTTAACGTCAGTTAATTTTAATACACTAGAAACACTAAGCACATAAAAGCGATCACTAAATGTCCTAAAGTACTTAATTACAAGTTAATATTTAAAATGTTCCTAGGTACCACCGTATTCTATTCGTAATATTATCGCGTGCATTCGCATATTAAAATCAACTGTTCAAATTTCATGCTCGCTTCAGCTTTTATTCATGCAGAAATGTTCCCGAGAGTATTACAATCAACGAGAAGTTTGTTGAATATAGGAGCAACTATTTATTAACAGACAGTTCATTTGTGTTCAGTTGGTTGTCTATTAATCAGGATGTATTAAAGTTTCGTAAAAATCTATGCTTTCAAAGTTTAAGAATGACCCAGTCATTTTAGTAGTGGTTTCATCAATATATTCATTCATTTATTTTGTGCAGTTTTGAATTATAATACTTTTATCTACAAAAAGCTTCCAGCACAATATTTTGTTTTTATATTATTTGTGTTACATTTAAATTTTCCTCTTCAAGCATTACCCTAAATTGCTTTCTAGTTATGATAACGACAAAGTTTATCACACCCTCTCAAAATCCAGAAATATTAGAAGGTAATTTAAGAAATTTATACTTCCCGTTCGAGAGCAAAGTCCAAAGTAATAAAAATGATAAAGTAATCAGAGACGCTATGAAAACTTTATATCCAACTGGGAGGTTAATATCACGAAATTAAAACTTCTTAATGTTAGGTAGCTCACTGCGATGGGCCGAAGTTTAGATTGGGTACGTCGGTCCTGACAATATTTAGCGTCGATTAAATTCGCTGCAAAACCATGAAGTCGACGGCCCTTTATTCATCGGTGACGTCAAACTCGAATATATTCGCCGGGAACTCTAATATTTGCCTCTGTAAATCAGGTCGATCTTATTCGAAGTTAAACGTTTTTATACGTAATAAAGTTCCGTTGAGTAAACTTCTAGTGTACTTCATTAAAATTTATATTACTTTTCAGGTGTACTTAGTTTCAATCAAAGTGTCTATTTTATTTTCAAATAAAATAGAAACCTTATAAAACTTTACAGCCTCAAGTATTTAAGAACAGAACTGAATACAATACACAGTTGAACAAGGTATACAGACCAACATACAGCGTGTAATCAAATAAGTTACACATATTAAAACTGCAAGTTTATCACTTAAGAAAGTGATTTCTGCAAATATGGATTTTATTGGTGAAAAATTAAAGAAATTAAACCCCTCCCAGAGCCCGGAGACTTTTTGTTTGAAAACCTCTGACTGGCCGTGTATCAGTTTCTACAAGCGCATCATAAAACGTCGTAAAACAATAAAACGTCATCGAAC
The DNA here is from genome assembly GCA_036172665.1 of Prosopocoilus inquinatus. Classification (NCBI taxonomy): domain Eukaryota; kingdom Metazoa; phylum Arthropoda; class Insecta; order Coleoptera; family Lucanidae; genus Prosopocoilus; species Prosopocoilus inquinatus. The sequence goes on from CM069870.1 coordinate 55,196,220, forward strand.
TGAAGGGCACTGGGTTAAAATCTTAGCTTATGTAATTCTATAACGGAATAGAATTATAAATATCCATCGCGTTGCTTATTAAATTAATCAATTTTCACGTAATTGTTAATAATTTTCTGCTCACAAAACTCTAAAAATAAATAAAAATTAGAAATTCCATTTTCTAAAATTGTTTTACTAATTCATACGTGTTCATCGTGTACTTTATTTGCTGGTCGTCAATAAACTGCAGTGTTATTTCTTTATTGCGCAAAATGTTTAAGAATGTCTTACCTTTCTGCATTTCGGAAAATCGTTATTGAATGCAGTCATCGCATTTATTATTTTGTGGAACCAAAACAATAAAGCGTCATCGAATTCGAACTACGAAGAAACGTATTCGTTGGTGGAAATAATTAACAAAGCGACAATCAATCAAAGCGACTAATATTTTTTTTTAATCATTTTAATACGCGAAATTAGCACTGTAAATCATGTATACTATTGGTTTACAAAGCAGGTTACAATGCAAGCAGATTTAAATTGTTCTCCTTTAATAATAATGCACAGACGGGCCACGACCGAGAGGTTGTGAATTTGAACTGTCGTCTTTAATGGGTCGGTGATTCTATTTTAATGTGTTCCCATAAAGCTTTTAAAATGCGATCAACCAATTGACCTTGAATTTTGCTGGAATTTTGTTTTATAACGTTGTTTTTGTGCACGGCCAACCAGAAGTTCTCAAACAAAAGAGTCAATACTCCTCCACTAGGTAATTTTTTTATTTTTGAGCTAGACTTTTAGTAGTTGCAGCATTAATTCTCTTACATGATGAGGAACTTGCGGTATTAATATGTGAAACTAATTTGATTATATCCTGTATACATACACGATTCGATTCATGTCGAAGTGCATGTTCTTATTTAAGGGTCCGCTCAGTGATACGTATTCAAATTAATTTGCTTCTAAACTTCGTGGTAAATCGCAATTACATAAATTAATAATTGTAGAGGTGCACGATGTTAATTAGAGTGTTTAGTCGGAGTAAATTGTATGCTGAATTATGAATTCCATAGGTAATACGATACTATATTTAATTGCCGGTACATTTATTCCGTAACAGTAAACGTGATATTATGCTGACAGCCGTTAATTAATGTTAGTTATTACGTTTTCGTGCGGTGCTGAATAACTGGCAGTGCGAATTTGATTCTATTTGCTCCGGTGTAAACAAAACAATACCCATTAAATTCAGTAGAATTACATTCTAAATTCGTATTTATTTTGACCATTGCTGTTGTTCCAGTTATTTCAAGAACGGTAGAAGCTGTAAAAATAAAGAACTTACACGTGCCGGAAGTGATCCAGCTTGGAAACCCCGTAGTCTTAGATTGTGATTACACACTCGAAGCCGATGCCGAAGGTTTAGTGGTTAAATGGTTCTTCAATCAGATGCCTATCCCCATCTATCAGTGGATCCCGACTAGAAGACCGCAAGATTTCGGTGAGAAACTTCTCTGCTAACTACGTAAATAAATTACACTCTTGAGCACCTGATATATTGAGAATAATTTAGCGTTAGGGCTTCCAATTGAATTTCCGTATTCGAATGTAGATTTCCAAAAATCGCGGTTTCCAAATGTCACATAAATATTTTAGTTTCTTATTAAATTTTCAACGAATTCCTGTGCAAAGCCAGACCGCGAAAGAAGTCGACCGTTCCATCTGTAAGTATCTAAACAAACTTTAAATGACAGGGATAGAAGAACGATTTTGCATTTGGCGCTCAGATTAATTATTCCATCATTAAATGCAACCCCAGTTTTACAGTTTATCGCAAAACAAGTAATAAAAGAACCAATTATTTTTGTCGTAAAACACAAATCCCTTACCTTGGTGAGAACTGGCGGCATCAATTTCTGATATGGTACGACGAGAATATAAACCCCATTAGCCGAAAGCGCTCCATCTAAAACCCATAGCTGAGAAAATTACGCTCCGGCTTCTTTCCAGGTATATTTAAAGGACGATTAAATCTGGAGTACTCGGCGAGCAAGGACAGCAACAGTATGCACAGAGCACTGCACATTATCGAACCTGGCCCGGATCTCTCCGGGGAATACACTTGTCTCGTCTCCACTTTTAAAAACGAAGAGAGCCAAACCAAAAAGATGTTGGTATTCGGTGAGTATTAAACGAAATTATTTTTTCTTCTTCTTAAACAACAAGTTAAGAGCCTTAAAGAAATGATTTTATTTGACCCCAGGAAGAAATTCCTCTGCACCTGTTCATAATACTAATAGTTGATAAGACCTATGACGTAATGTAAATCATATAATGGTGTGTATATTGAGTGTTTTTATATTAAATTAAAGGTAAGTATAAACGTATTTCACCTCGGTTCTTCCACCATTTTGTCACATAAGTTATAGCGTATAATGACGAACAAGAGAACTCACTCGACTTTAATAGGTTTTTCATTAGTTAACGACACCTTTCAACTTAGCTTTGCACTTCCGCGACCTTTTCGTTCAATTTACTTTAATTCAGTAATTATTCCTAGTATTCCTAGTTTCAATATGTAGAAAATGGAAATGCATTCGAAAAGGATTACATTAAAGTTAGAGACTAATTCTGATTTATGTTTAGTTTAGGGGTACCATTTTATAATTAAGTTTAATAATAATTTAGAATTAGCTTTTGTTCAGTTATCGAAATTGTTTTATTTAAAAATAACCTGTGATAATGAACTAAAAAAAAGTTTCGATTTTTTTTTTGTTTTTGAATGGCAAAATAGGATTTGAATAGACCACTTCTTCTCAAACATTTTGTAGTGTCGACATGGTTTTTGATTAAAAAAGAGGCATTATTCCATTTAGGCTAAATTTTTCAGTAACAGTTTAACTTTAATCTTCAGTTTATTCCATATATGCTCCTACGGGATAATTTTCTCCGTCACGATTTGACAGTACTCTTCAATTTATTCCCGTAGGAGCATATAACTGCAGATTACAGTTAAACTATGATTAAGAAATCGAACCTTAGTAGCAGTAAATGCAATGTTTTTAAAGAGTCGTGTTAACACGAAAAACATTAAAATAATAATAATGATAAGAATAGTAATTTTTTATTTAACTTCTGAAAAGTTACATCATAAAACATGTATGGATATACTGATTTTTAATTAGATAATTACAACGCCGTTAAAAAATATATAAAAAATCAGAAAAGAACATTTCTAAATTGTGACAATGAGCAAAGAATTCTTCCACAGAATATAACGCTTTTTCAAGCAGATATTTTTTCAGTTTGGTTTTGAACTTTTGGTTGCTGAGATTTCTCCATGCTTCAGGAAGCTTGTTGAACATATTACTGTGATATTTAGTCCAGCAAGAAAGTAACCTGGAATAAATTTTAGTTTAGTTGGAAGAAAGAACAATAAGTTATGTTGAATTTATTTAATAAGCTTTAGAAATATCTGTGACTGTTAAGTGGACAATGTGACATCAACTGTGTGGTGAATTGCAATTCCTGAAGATCTGTCATCAAAAAACTCTCGAAAGAAACTTAGATGCCAAACTCGTGTAAGTGCGGGATGATTTTTGGTTCCGGGCGTGAAAAACAGGCCGTGTTTCAAGTAGATACTTGTACCTGAGGAGGAGTCCAGTAGGTGGAAGAGACGCTAAGGGAAGCTAAGAGGTTAGAGTTCACGAGATACCTTGACCGAATCCACAGAAAGCCTAGTCATCCCTTAACGGCCCGAAATTAACCGGTAAAATCATCTAAGCCAGGAAAAAGGAATCGTCAATTTGTGTACTTAGAAAATGGTAGACGGGTGCGTTTAAATATCAGTTTTCTAAAAGAATCTTCTAAAAGATTTGTACATAGACTATGAAGAATTAAAGCTGAAGAAGCTGAAATTAGAAAATTAGTTTCGGGACGAAAATTCAAAATTTGGGTGACATAAATCGATGGTAGAGTCAAAATCTTTAATAAATAAAGGTCGACAGTGGTATCATAATCTGTTCCCACTATAGATCTGATTGCTTGTATTTGCACAGTGATTTTTTTTTTAATATGAGTTGACCCTCCTCATGCTTTAATACAAAACAGAGGAGCGGAAAAAAACAAGCTGCTTTGTCGCATCTAATCCGATTATTTTACTAATTCTTCTAATCTCAAAAACAGCAGTAGACAATTTATGTTGTAGGAAATCGACATGTACAGACCATGTCAATCCACTGTCCAATGTGATTCCCAGAAATTTTACTGGATCTGAAGGCGCTCCAATGTTTCTTGAGCTGCGAAAAGCAGTATTTTGGCTTTTCGTCTCATTAATTACTAATTTGAAGAGTTCCATATATTTTCACTCTTTCCACCCCGCTTTTGTAAGCGGTGTTTAGACAAAGCCTTTTATCGTGTCTGTGAGAAATAGATTTATATTAGTTTGCGATTTTTATCCATTTCTCCAGCAACAGTAAAGAGATAGTTAATACTGTCCTTAATAAAAAAAAATAGTATGTACTCTGCCTGAATATTCAGATAGTCTCAAATTAGCCAATGGCTTCAATTTATTCTTTTCTATCGATATTTTGAAAAAATCTCTAACCTAATTCAGAACGATTGTAACTATGGAGGCTGCACAAACTAGTTATTAGTAATTCTATTTTTTTATATCCAGTTACTCCAAAGATAGTCAATAATATAAATACCTCTAAAATCGTCTGGTTTTGATGGAATTTGTCTCCTCAAGAAGTGCATTAATGTCCTATGCGAATCTTTATGTGATCTTTATAATGCTGCTATAGAAACAGTCCAATTTTCTGACATCATAAAGCTTTTTGAGATTAACCATCCTATAAAAGTGGAGACAAAAATGATGTCAACAATTTTAGACCCATAAGTCTCCATTGGGATTTCTCTAAGCTCTTTGAAGGCATTTTGGCTGAAAAATTTTATAAGTTCTTGTCAAATAATAACTTTTTTAATGACTTCCAACATGGTTTCTTTTCTAGTACGATTATTAAACGTTCTACAAAAACTTCACATAATTTAAATGAATCACAACCTAAACAACTTAAACATTTGTATAAAATTACTCCAAACTCCTCACCACAATCGTTTTTGTGACAAATCATGATTTATGAAGAAATATGGATTCTTTTAAGAATCCCTATTGGTATAAACAGTGACTTAATCTTGGACAAGTGTCTTTTTCAGTCGTTAACAAAGATCCTTTTGGAAGACAAGTAATGTTCAGTGTTTGGTGGAATATCTTTGGCATGATCCATTTTGAACTTATTTCAAATGTCAAATGCTGCAGTCTGTTGTGCTCAACTTACCAAATTGCACGAAATTTTACATTTAGGGTACCCTGCATTAGTAAATACAAATCACGTGATTCACCACCAGGATAATGCAAAACCGCATAATACAATTAAGTCTCAATAAAAACTGATGGAGCTTGGATGGACTTTCCTTCCTGTTTCTGCATAAAGTCCGGACATTGCTCCTTCGGATTACCATATGTTTTGTTCGATGAAACATTTCCTTAAAAACAGAATTTTTAATGAATATTGCGAAGTCGATACGGCATATCAAGAATTTCTTGACTCTGCAGAACTTGGCTGGCATCATCGAGGAATACAAATGCTGGCAGAATGATGGCAAAGGATCACTAATGAAAATAGCAATTGCATAGTTCAATTAAAATTAATATATTTCGTTTAATACAAGCATTCTAAATTAGAAAAAAAAACGACATTTTTTCCGAACAACCTAATATATTATATTAATGATATAAGCAAGGCATTTAACACACCTGACCAAGTAAACATTAACTATGCTGACGAATCTAACTTAATAATTCGCGCTGAAAATATAGTTCAGATGGTCTTCTGTTGCAAGTATCACGGAATGGTTTTCAGAAAACGGACTTCTTATAAACAATGATAAATCTAAATGTATCATATTTCGCACATACAGATCTACGATATCCTGTCCATCTGATATTTGTTTAGATAACAGCATTTTTAATGTAACGGATGACAACAAAGTTTTAGGTATCTAGATTGATCCCCACGTGAAATGGAAGCTTCATATCAGCGAAACCTGTAAGTAAATCAAGAAAGCATATTTTGCTCTTAGAATTGTCTTCAGATAGAAGCAGTTATCGCTGCTTACTATGCTCAAGTCTACTCTCGTTTGCATACGGCAACCTGGTATGGGGTGGTGCCTGCAATCTAGATGAACATTTTATCATTCAAAAAAGAGCAATAAGTTAATATTTAAGATGACAATGCGTGACTCTTGTCGTAATGTATTTAAATTACATAAAATGTTAACAATCTATGGTTTGTATATCTTCAAATGTCTTTTCCATTTATCAAATAGTTCAAATCTTGTCGATGAATATCTCATTAAAAATACTTACCGCACCAGAAAACAAGGATATTTTGCATATGCCTAACATAGACTCACGTTAACGGAGCATAATTATTAATGTTGCTGTTTAAAGATTTTTGAAAATCTTCTCCAAGTCATGAAAGACTTAATATTTGATGCTAAAAAATTTAAAGTGGCTTGTTTCGAGTTTCTGTGCGTCCTGTTAATTACGTGAATATAAAACTAACTCTACTTAATATTTGTTAAATATTTTCATTGACGTTTTCAGCATTGTATTTATGCATTTTCATTTTCACATTTCACCACATTCAAATATTTTCATTCGTCCTATTCTTCAAAATTCCGAACTTCTTTTTTATGGGTTTACATACAAAAATGATTCTGCATTCTTCTTCCATTTTTCGCTCCGTTTCTTTTATGATTTGCATCCCTTTCATTTATTACAGAGCGGTGTTATTAATCGGAACTTCGTAAATAATTAGACCTCATTCTTTTTTATATGTTATTTACATTTGGAGATATCTCTTTCTTTCCAGTAAGTTTCCTCTCTTTGCCTTATACACCTTTCTATTCTATTATTCAGATACAGTGATCTTCCGTTTTTATTTTAACTTCCAATTTCTTATTTGCTTTTAAAATATCGTAGCATGTTAAAGCAAAAGCATATAAAAGTTTGAATTTAATTCTTGCTAATGGGTTGGAGCTTTTACGAACGGACTTTGATAATCAAAAGTTAGAGATTTTGATATATGTGCTTTATTCGTTTTTAGCCAGAACTTGCAACGTGTAGCATACAAAAGACGTGGGTATAAAAACGTAAAAATTCCGTGTAGGTACACGTTATGTTTCTGTGTGAGGTGCAAATGAATCAAAGCCACTTCCGTAGGGTAATGTGGCAAATGTATGATTTAAAAGTTCTCATATAAAGTCGTTTATCACTCGCCGCACCGTCATGGCCTGTTTTATATGCAGCATTTTCATCCAGTGGTAATATAAGCCGTTACAGAACGCGGGTAGATGAATATCCATTTAAATTACAAAGCCGACTTCATATTTTATAGCCAGGTAGTTTGCAGATAAAGCGAAATCATAAACCGCGTTAATTACTTACGGTCAGCTGTTTTATTAATTATATAACAGGAAAGAAAGAAACAAAGAATCAAGACGGCACTCTGACTTGTGTAGTTCCTGAAATATTAGTGAGACAGGAAATATCACTAAAGGCCAGTGGTCAACTACTTTGGAACTTCGAAGTTTGTTCGGGTGAGTTTAAGAGACCTGGCGCCCGCAAATTCAGCCAATCTTAACTTCTGCTAGTTGTGACGCAAACAGCTTTAAAATTAACTTTGGAGAGCGAAAAGAACTACTTTAGATTTTGATGCTTTACAAAAAAAAGCTGAATTAATAAAGCACGCAAACGGCAAACAGACTGAATTGTAAACTAATCAAATCAAAATTTGTACTTTCGTATACATTTATTGACAATTTATTATTATTTTTTTTTTTTTGTAAAATTAACATAACACTAGAAAATGTGACAAATTAGTATCAACTGAAATTTATATTTGTTTATATAGTTTAGATACTCTAGTTTACAGTTCAGAAATATCCCTAGCTGTAACCGGTGCGCGATCGAGGTGGAGCGGCGAGAATGGGAAGGAACTGACGTGGTAGAACTAAGACGCTTTCAAAGACAAAGACGCGATAAATTTCTCAAAGCGCCAAGAGATTAATTTATTGAAAATGTTAATATTGAAATCTTTTGTAACAAATGTATTAAGTTGAAAGTGAATTTTGTTGAGTAACGAACAACAACCGGATTTAGAGCCAGGACATCACAATACAGATTGGATAAAATAAAATGAAATCAAGAAAATCTAATCGTTGTAATAAGCGGTGGCTTGGCGTAAGCCGTCACTCCTTGTTACCATTTCAAAATTGAAAATTATGCCTTCAGTACTTAAATAAATTATTAAATCAAGGAACTTAAAAACGGGAACCTGAGTCCATTGCGCGCAAGTGTTTAATTGGTACTGCAATTGCAAATACAAAATAAACGAAAGTAATATTAACACATGAGGTGTTAATCTGGAGTGATGGTTTGACTATAGTGAATTCCGGGGTTCTCACGTGTATGAAGCCAATAAAACTTTTGGTTATCTACAGTAAGATATGAAGGGTTTCCGTCCCTTCAGAACCCAAAACCTCGAACAACAACAACAACAACAACAACAAAAAGAGCTACCAACCAGGACAATACATAGCAATATATAAACCTTTATGACTGATGTACGTGGTGTGAAGTCTCCAATTTGGAATCGTTATATTACAATTTGATCGAAAGTTGTGATCATATGTCGCTTTCCTTAAAGTGTAATTCGCAATATGTAATTTCACGGCAGTGAGTTGTTGGATAACATAAATCGATGGTAGAGTCAAAATCTTTAATTGTTAAAATAAAGTTTGACAGTGGGCATAATAATCTGCTCTCACAATAGATCTGCTTGCTAGTTTTTGCAGAGTGCTTTAATACAATAACAGAGGTGCGGATAAAACAAGCTGAAGTAAGTTTGCCGCATCTAATCCGATTATTTTACGAATTCTTCTTATTGCAAAGAAGCAGTAGACAATTTATATTGTAGGAAACCGACATGTACAGACAACGTCAATTTACTATATAACATGATTCCCAGAAATTTGACTTGATCAGAAGGCACTCCATTGTTTCTTGAGCTGCGAAAAGTAGAATTTTGGCTTTTCGTCTCATTAATTACAAACTTTCAGAGTTCCATATAAATATTTTCAATATTTTGCCCAATTCTTCATTTGAATCGCTTTTGTAAGCGGGGTGGTGTCGTCTGCATACATAGTTGTATAGGAATTGACATTTGTAGGTAAGTCACTAACATACAGGGTTCGGCAAAGTTCTGAATTTGGTCATTTGTTAAGTTATTTAAGAAGACACTAAAAATGAATCTGCGGCATATGATTAACAGGGTAAATGCCCACAATTGAAAATTTACTATTCCACTTTCCTCCCATTTTTCCCCCGTTTTTAATTCCTTGTATTGTAGCATATTTAAACTTGTATTTTGCCCTGAAAAATCAGACAGAACTACAAGTGTCTCGGGTTCACGTTATTATGAATGTGTAACGTCTCAAGTTTCAACCCTACGTTTGTTTTTATCTTCAAACTAACTTGTAACATATTGTGTAAATAATTGTATATTAAAAGTGTAAATACCGAGTGTGTGTTTTCGCTTAAACAATTAGTGCACCTTTTGGACCATCCTCAAGGAACATCCAGGATTCCAGAAAGCGCCGCTAAACAAATATTGTAGTTCGAATGCAAAAATAACTACTTAATAATAAAACTTATAGAAGAAATGGATATTCAATTATGTAAGTTGGTGCTTTAAATGATGACAATTTATTAAAATATTTTTTAATTCTGTTTAGAACACTATTGTTCTCATATTGTATTGGGATGGTTGAAACTTTATTTTTTTATCAATATTCTAATGAATTTAGCCATACTGAATACATCCTCATAATCATGTAACATTACATGTTTTCATAAGCACCGCACCGTAATATCTGCTATAAGAAGTCGTTTGTATTATTATAAATACGATTATTAAATTGATCTCAGAGAAACACAAGTACTGTCACGCGAAAAAGTTAAAACGCATGCTAAATAACATAAATGGTAATTTAGAAGCAAATAATAATAAACATGTACCAGAAAATTACAAAAGAAACTGATTTAATGGAATTTTCATGCTAAATTGAATATATCTTTTCGACCACTCCATTTAACATAATAATACCTTATATTTTTAGAAAGCGCAAGTCATGCAGAATTCGACTATTGTATATACAGTATATTCCATTTAGATAAATCGAGTTTTTTAATCGTTTAATTTTTGACACACTCTGTATAAATGGTGGCAAATGAGATAAATGTTTCTACCAGAAAATAATATTAACCTGTTTCTAAATACATTCGCAGGCACGAATTTTATTTGCAAATGATTTTTAACGTTAGAGAGGACGATAAAATAATGCTAATTTTTAGACTAAAGTGGTCATAACTTATTAACCACGCAAAATAAAATATTAAAACTTTATATTTTTAGAAAGAGCACGATCAAAACATTTCAAAAAGTGTATCATATATAGGGTGTTCCATTAAAAAAAAATATAACTTTTGTCCGCAGAAATTTTATTTATTATTTTACCCTATTAATCATATGCCGCAGATTAACTTTTAGTATCTTCTTAAATAACTTCATAAATGACCAAATTCAGAACTTTGCCGAACCCTGTAAATGATGAGTAGCAAAGGACCTTGTACTATTCCGTTTTTGATGTCTTGGGGTTTCTTGCAAATTTCGTTATGAAAGGCGATCTGTGAAACTAACAGCTAACAGCTTTTTCGAATTTCTTCTGAAGCCGCAGTGTAGTATTCAATTTTCTGGAGCATGCAATCGAAGGCTTTCGATATATCAACCAAGATTGCCGAACTTTCACATCGTTCTTCAAGGGCTTTCATTCACTTAGCTCAGCATCAACATAACTGCGTCGGATGTGTTTCTTGACGAAAACCAAATTGATGAGGAAACAAATATTCAGTCCTGTTGAAAAAATCCATTATTCATATAACCATTATTAGCCGCTTTCAAATTATGAATTCAAGCACCTGAGATGATCTGAGCTGATCTTATCCGAATTACACTTCCGAGATTTTAATAGGAACCCAAACAACACACATATACACATTTAATAAAGGATAAAATGTCCGCAAATAGTTGTTGAAAAATGTTCCATATACAAAGTACGATGTTTATTATACGAGTTTAAGAAACCTAGTGCCCGCAAATTCAGCCAATCTTAACTTCTGCTAGTTGTGGCGCAAGCAGTTTTAAAATTAACTTTGCAGAGCACAAAGAACTACTTAGATTTTGATGCTTTACAAAAAAAGCGGCATAAAAGGGGTTCTTAAAAAAAGCTGAATTAATAAAACACGCAGTGACACACACACCTAATGAAAAGAAGTGCTCCCTTACTCTTTTTACCGGAGTAGGCTTCGACCTGAAATATTTTCATAAAATCTCTTTGGGTCTGTTGGAACTCGAGCGAAAGGGAACGGAGTACAAAGGGTCTTTCATGATGCGAAACAAAATGTTTCGACGCGCTCTTATTTGCTTTATAGGCAAAACGAAATTTAACTTTGCGCGTCTCGGAATTTAATCTATTGATTTTGTGTTGTATGGTGCCAAAACAATGTACAAAATCCGTTGATATGTCTCAAAGGAACACTTTCACCAAATCACAATACAACAAGCGGAAGAGTACATTCTCTTTAGATACGGTGACAGCTCTTAGAGAATTTGCTAGTATATCTTACAATTAGTTACATCTTACAATTAGCTAATATTCTGTAAAAAGAATTAATTTCAATACACAAGGAAAATTAGTTATTTAAGAATGAATATATTTATAGTCACAACTTTTTCATTTTAAATGAATTTTGTAGTATAGTAATTTAAATGCTATTTTATGTTATTTGATTGAAAACCACAAGAAATATGAAACACATTAAATAAAAATTTGTCAAATTATTGCAGAGATCTGAAAATTTATATATCCTGCCACATATTACAGGTATTGCTTCAGGTAACATTAATCTTGCGTATGTCTCCATGCATAAATGATTTACACCACCTCAAATATGACATTTATAGTTATTGATTCACTGATGATTTACGGGGTTCCTGTAAATCTTCCCCCGCAACAGCTTCTGTAATGCCGTGAACGCATAACAAATCGTGCTCCGAAATCGTATACGACCCCTGACCCCGTTCGTTTTCGATGGAATTCTGCGAGACACATTCACAAATTTAAGAAGCGCCCAACTTAGATTCTCACCCTTGCGAAACGTGCGCCCGATATTTCTTTCGGAGCGCTCTTAATTTCGCTGGCGACGTTTAAGGAAGATTAAGAAAAATTAGGCCGCCCGAAAAAAGGTCACCTCGTTACGAAACAGGAGGAAAATCCGCGACAAAAACGGGCCGTAAATAAATTGAAATCGCCGAAATCGGCGTGAAAAGATTTAGGAGGAGGCTTTTTGCGCCTTTCCTTCTTTTTTATTTAAATTTCATACCCATTGTTCGTGACAATTAAGTATTCAGTACGGACGCTTTTGTACAGAATAAAGTTAGTAATGTAATTTACAAAAGTAAAAGAAGTTAATTTATGCACAAAAAAATTTGGCCGGTAAATTTTTGTAATAAATTTACAATAATTGGTGAAACTACTAGGGGAACGGTTTCTTTCCAAATCAAATCCAACGATCCAAATCAAGAAAGAGTTCCGTTTGGTGGTGTTTCTGTGATGATCTGGGACGGTATTTCGATCGACAACAAAACTGATTTTGTTCTCCAAATCCAAGTACAATCTCGTGCACAGTTGAGTTTTATTTCAATGTAATACAATGCCCAGCCACATTATCATTATGCGAGAATTCATTATTCTAATATCTGCTAAAGCAAAATATCATCACTATACCATGTTCAACACGCAGTCTTGACGTTAATGCCTTTGAATATCTTTGGAACGAGCTTGGTAGATGAGTCTGAAATTGGTAAAACGCACCTCTTACACTCCAGGAGCTAATGCTGTTTTGGAAGAATGGGAGCAAATTCCACAAGACACCGCCCGAAGATTAACACGAAATATATCAAGACACTGTGCAGCTTTAATTAAAGCGAGAAAACGCCCAAGTCGTTATTAAAAATAAAAAATTCAAGAAATAATGTGATAACATTGAGAACAAAAATTTATCATGACATTTTTTCTTTTTAGTTTATTCTTTGTTAATTTTCAATTTTTGTTACAGAATGTTGATGTATGAATTGGAATCTTTAAACTAGTGTTCACAAAAGCTGTGAGTTTGAAAATACTATTTTTTAAAAAGAAAATGTCCAATTTCCAATATATACAGTTGCTTAAATACTTGACACCTTAATTGTTTTGAGAAATTTCTTTTATTAGATAGTGTAAGTTTGTTTATTATACTTTCAAAATTATTTTTACTACTTGCTATTCACAAATTTGGACTGAAAAAGAAAATATATGGTTTAAAGAAATTTACTCATTTAAGTGCCAAAAAAGTTTTTCACCCGAGGCGCCTTAAAATTGCATCGCCCTGTACATTTGTAATTATCCCGATCTGTTTCAATACTTCAGGAGTGATCATATCTCGCGTGGTTTAATCCCTTGAAACGTAGTTTGTGCGTACGTTGTAGTGTGCCCTATATAAACCAATCCTCAGAAAAACGTCAGTATCCTAAAAATAATTTTTAATCATCGGTTTATGTTTATGTCATTTTCAGAAAATTAGAACCGAAAATAGAGTTTTGGTCACTTTTAGGGTTCTCCGTTCCACTGTCGCGTCGGCCGTATGAAGCACAGCTTGCGTGCTTTAATTTAGGAGGCCGTCACACTCCGAGTTTTAATTGACACAACCCGGGTAGCACTTCTCATTTGAAGAAGTTGGTCAGGGTTGCCAGATTAAGCGAAATTCCGCCATTTGGGCTACATTTTGGACGTATTTGGCAAGCAATTTCCAAACACCCTGTATTGTTATACAAATGTGATTATGTTTATTGACTACAACCCTGAATGCAACCCTGACCAACTTCTCATTTGGAGAAGTTGGTCAGGGTTGCCAGATTAAGCGAAATTCCGCCATTTGGGCTACATTTTAGACGTATTTGGCGAGCAATTTCCAAACAACATGTATTATGATACAAATGCGATTATGTTTATTGACTACAACCCTGAATGCAACCCTGACCAACTTCTCATTTGGAGAAGTTGGTCAGGGTTGCCAGATTAAGCGAAATTCCGCCATTTGGGCTACATTTTAGACGTATTTGGCGAGCAATTTCCAAACACCCTGTATTGTTATACAAATGCAATTATGTTTACTGAATTCTCAGTCTGTCGACTTAAATTAATCTCCTTTGTTATTATTTTAATTTACTCTCTCAATCTCATTTCCGTTATCAAATATGTCTTACTCCACTCGTCTCTCATCATTGGTTTTTCTAATATTATTTTTTATATTACTTTGCTTCTTCAATAATTTGGGCAAAGTTCTTTGCTTCGTCACAACTATTTCTCAGGCAATCTTGCTTACACTTATTCTTTTATTCGTATTTCTTCTTAAAAACCTTTAACCAGAGACTTCGTCAAATCCATTTTCTTCTACTTTCTACTTTCTTCTTTCTCTTATTGTGAGTTTCAACTTATCCTCCTCATTCTCTGCCCAGATTATAATAGTGCTTTCTCTATGTTAATTTTTAAACTCAGTTTCTCACTAGCCAATTTTTAGACGGATCGCAATTCGTGCTCAATTCCTAGTACTGTTTTAATGTCGTGGGCAAATGCTGAACATTGATGTCACAAATGGCACACTAATTCTCTGCTCTTGACTTTCACCAGACATTGTTTTTGTAAGGTGAACTGAACATCGTTGATGACCAACCTTAGGATATTTGTGTGGATATTCACGGTCACTTCGTTTCCTGAATGGAACGCGCGCGTTCGCTGTCAGTACATGAGCGCCGACCTGCGATGAATACGTGGTAGCAAATGCAAAGTACGCGATTGGGCCACCGTCTACCTAACGTGCCGCTTATGAGAATGACATTGAGTTCCATACTTTCATCCCATATTTGTTGATGACAGTCAGTGCCCCTTGTGCGACCTCCACCTTATTATGACAGTAGTAGTAAAAGTGTGACGTATTTATTTCCTTTTGTAACACGTACTAACTAACTTTGTTTTTCATGGTAAACTACGTAAAATTAACACTCCTACTATGCTCCTACTACAATATCATACCATTTTTCCCCACGCATATAGCTTCATGTGGGAAAAAGGTAACTGCTTTTGGTTTCACTTGATAATACAGTCCCCACTTGCCACTTGTCATTGCCAACGCCAAGACATAGTTGGGCAAATATACCGCTCAGCTTGTCCGTTGGTTGATGAATGGCAAGGGGCAGTAATTTCAATTCAATTTTAAAAAATCTTGAAATTCTTTTGATTTGAAATTAGAACCATTATCGCTGACGACAATAATTTGTGGCAGACCAAATCTAGCAAATGTCTTAATTTAACGATGGTGTTTTTTGTGTCGATTGACTGAGCTGAAATAACTTCAATCCATTTCATTAACGAATCTGTTACTATGAGTAAAAATGTTTTCATAAACGGTCCAGCGTCATCGATGTACAAGTTGCAAAATTCCAAGGATGTACCATTTTAAGCGGGTTATTTCTTACTTTTATTTACTATTTCTTACTTTTGAACAGCTGACACGGCTTTCAGCCATGTCTTTTATATCCTTATCGATACTTTTCCATCAAACGTAACTCCCTGCTACTGATTTCATCCGAACAATTCTTGTATGTGCAGTATGAAGTTCTTGAAGATTTGTCGACGAGAAACTCCTGGAATTACTATTCAAATACTTCGGAAAAGACATTCATCATGAATTGTAAATTCTGAAAAGCTTAAGAAGCCGTCTAGCAAATGTTTTTTACCTCGTTGCAATGCTAAGCATATTTCGCATAATTCTGATCCTTTAAGGTTTCTTTCTTGATATCTTTCTGTGTGACTGGTAAAACTTCCAACTGTTTCAATTGAAATATTTCATCTTCAAGAAGATTAGCCTTTTCACATTCATTTGATTGAATTGGTTTTCTTGATAAAAATTTAGGTTGGCATGCTCATTAGTTTTACGATATTGAATTTCATAAAAATCCGATAGAAAATTTGAATAATATAGGAATCGTATTATTGAAGCTACTGGTAAATTCTTCTGGGGATGAAATATTGCAGTAAGAGATTTGTTGTCATAACCGGGATAAATCTCCGTCCATAAAAATATTGAAAGAAGTTTTTTAAGCCCCAAAGTATTCCAGTAGCTTCCTTATCAATTTGTTTGTAATTTTTTTTAAATTTTATAGTGCTCTCGAAAAAAACGCAATTGGCTTTTTATATCCACCAACCATGTGTGACAAATCCGCTCCCAGTCCTTTCAGTAAAGCATTTGTAGCAAGTAGTAATGGTAATTTTTGATAACTGAAGTGTGTTAGTACTTTCTTTGCAAATTTTGAGATTTAATTTCCTAAAAAGCTCCTTTAGTTTCTCTTGTCCACTTTTTAGGTGGATTTTTCTGTAGAAACAAATGATAGAGATGTACTTTTTCTGACAAGTTTGGTATAAAATTCTGACAGTAATTCACCATTGCTAGGAATGACCCCATGCAGTTTTTGAGATTTTGTAATTGCTTCTACCTTTTCAGCCCAAATTCGTCGATTGTATGACCGAGATTGTTGTTGACTTCTCAGAGAAACGACATTTCTTTTTGCTTACATGGTCAATTAAAGTTTAGTCCATAAATCGATGCCATGTATTTAAAGCAATTTTAATACCAAACGTCAGTCCATTAGCTTTATAGTTCCCCTTGTGTGTATTAATAACTTGGATCATTGCACAGTCTTCATCCATCTTCATAATGTAGATAGACTTTACAAATATCTTACAGACGTATTTATCTCTAGACATTTTACGATAAATTTCTTCAATTCTTGGAATTGGATTCTTGTTACCTATTAGAAACTTATTCAGGGTTGAATTGTAGTCTGCACATAGTCACAGCCTGTCGTCGGATTTGGCTATGGCAACAAATGTTCACCAATTTGCAAATTTGATCAGTTCGTTTATTCTCAGTTTCTCTAGCCTCAAGATTTTATCTTCAACATTCTGTACTAAGGTGTATGGTACGTGTTGTCGTGTGGCTTAATAAAAATTGACTTTATCTTGCCGTTCTTCAGTGTCAAACTCCATTTGGAAATTCCTGCCTTCAATTTGTAATGTAATAATATCATGATTTTATCCAACCCCTGTGAATGAATTTTCCTCATAGTGTTAATGCGTGATTGATACGTACTCCACGAATAAATTAAGTTCTTAAATGACTATGACTATTTGTGGTTGATGCTTGACATGACTGACAATGAAAATTACAATTCAACACTGCAATCTGCAATTGATTCATCTTCTCTTTCAATTCTTAGACTGAATTTGTCTTGTTCGGTAATTTCACTTACTTTTGGTGGTAAATAATTTTGTAGAGTTTCAACTAATTCTTTTTATTTTCGGTAAGTCCGGAGCAATTAATTTTGTCAATGTTTGATATACTTTTGGATTCTAACTACTAATTAAGAGTTGAGCCCATTGCTTGTCTTTCTGTGCTGTGCTGTCATCCAATTTTCCAAATTCCAAATAATTCACTAATCATTATAGATACGTCGTAAATGATTCCACCTGTAGAAATTTTTGTTGGTTTTCTTGAAAATTTTGAAGAAGTTGTACCAGTAAGTTTATATTTTTCTGCGTAATTTCTGGTGAGTTTTCTGTTTTCTCCTCGTCGCTAGTTTATTATGTACTAACTTTGAAGAATAAAAGTTTGAAGTACTTAAAGTGTGACATATTTATTTCCTTTTGTAACACTTTGTGTTTCAAGGTAAACTATGGTCAAATTGATAACATGTGTTCATCTGAATTTGTGGTCTAGTGACCGTTGGCCGATGAAACTGTTAAACTCATATCGTTAATTAAATCATACGGCCTTTTAATTTGACATTTGCCGAAAATAATACACAAATTTATGATAACAGTTATTTTTATTTACAAAATACCCTTTATTTTAACCCTATTGCGAAAATAACATTTTTAGAAATGCACGTTCGTTTTAAGCACGGTTTTATGGAAAACTTCTAGGTTAGAAACAAACACGTTTGACACACGCCGGTAAACAGACTGACGTGAAAGGGCGTGTTGACATATGCTACGACATACGCACACAGTCGTCAAAGCTAACTAGACTACAAATTCAAATCAACACATTAAACTACAACATTATAACACACCTGATATTTTTTTTAAGTCTTGTCCTTTACACATGACTTTCTTGGCTATAATTTTATTTAATACCACGTATTGTGTTTTAGCGTGGTCGATATCTTTTTTGCTATATTAGTCATCTTCTTTCATTTCCATCTAACGTATTGTCTTTCCTGGAATTAGATTAATCAAGGCTGATAATGACCGATTCCATTTCCATCCTTATGTATCTTCACATAAATACTTTCTCAGGCCTTGCTCTTTACTTTCGCTTTGTTATTTCAATGTGGTTGGAAAATGCCAGCCACTGATACTCTATCTCTCGTCTATTGATTTCCATCTGACGTGTTGCCTTTTCTAATGTAAAATTGATGACAGTCGAACCCTTGGGTAAGTCCTTTTCAATTTTTCCAAAGCCTTGTCCTTTACTTTCGCTCTTTCTTGTATGATCTACAGTCATTTTTATCAATGTTACCTTATCGCTGACGTTCTAATTTTTAAATAATTTTATTTTTAGTATTTTTGGCAAATAATTAAATGTGTCCGTTTTCCAGCTCCAGAGAAAAGTATAGAATTAAAGCAGAAGCACGTGGAGGCTGAAATATTGCAAGTTTTGTGCACCGCAGAAGGCGTCTTCCCCGCACCCAACATGAGTCTGCTAATGGGAAACAGGTATATAATCCTCTAAAAATAATTTATTAGTTTCTTACAGATAAGTAGAGAAGCGAGCGTGTAACAAAACCGAACCTTCTTTAGTTCCAATTTTAGACATCGTTAGAAAACCTCCCGTACTTCTGAGGAGATATTTCGTTCCATAACGAGCGTCGTATTTATTTCACCCATAATACTCAGCGTAATTGAACTCAGTCAGCAGAGCTTTTATTAAGCTCTCTATAATTAAAATACATTTTAGTGAGGGGACGAGCTTATTTGTGTGGGTATATGTGTGTTCAACGTGCTCGTTTCGCTAATAGTTGCAAGCTTCTGGCCTTCCTGCTCGTCATTATTTTCAAGCTTACATACCGGCGACAGTGTACATTAATTAGTCTTAATGTTGGGCGTTATGCACATATTTGTTAACACACTACACAACTGTCTAGAATTGCCTGCTTGCTTCTCATTAAGATGATAATTGTGCGATACTGTGTTAGCCAGTTTTCTCCTAATGGCACCGATATAATTTAAAACTAATTAATGCGACCTTCACCGTGTACTTTGCTCTTATAACATTGTTATTTAATGAGGCCAAAAATTTTAACAAATACTACCAAAATTTTCTGAACACATTTTACACCAAGTTTTAACATTGTTTTAAACTGTCGATCAATTGCACTCTTTTATATTTTTATGATTGTGACTAGTGTCTTCATATTTTATTCAAGGATTATGTTTACCCATTTTACTTTTTAACTCCGATCTTACGGTTGTCGATTTAATCACATGTAGGTATAAGAGGCTCTGAAGAAGGTTTTTAAATAAAAGCGAAACAGGTTATCTGAATCATTTGAATGATCAGTCCTAAACCTTGGCTATCTTCACATTATTAGAACTCAGCTAATCATTTTTCCCGAGAAAAGCAGGATTAATCAACTTCCTTATTTGTCTTTAGTAGTTTTTAATTCTTTTGTTAAAATTAAAAAAAAAATTATCTAAAGTAATAAATTTATTTAAAATAAACCACATACACGTCAAAATAAAAATGTTGTATATACACTGAAAATAATTTAATTAATTTTATTGTTATTTTTCTTTTCTATTCAAAAACCAAACATCAACTTTTCTTAAAGGTATTAAATATTTAAAACGAAGTGAATTTCAATCTTTCGGTTTCAATATACATATATCTACATAAATTCCTAATCTAATATTTTAATCAAAACTACATCTGATAACGTTGCAGTAAAAATTAAACATTATCTTAAACCATAAGAGACTAATACTGGACTAATTTCTGATTGATAAGTGTTATCCCTTGTAAATGTCATTTGATATTCGGATCGAGAAACTACAATACTGTGTGTAATTAACCGGAAAATTGACGTTAGGATAATTACTATACAACCATAGACATTCGATTCCATCAGCTATATTTCAAATTAGATGTAGGCATTTGATTTTGCCGTAAGTCTTAACCGGAACATTCAACTCAATAATTTCTCATCCTGAAATTCAAAGCAGAAATTGTTCTGTCCTAATGGTCTCGTGTTGAAAGTTCGAATTCATGATGGATTTACAGCTCCATAAACTAAGTACGCTATTGAATTATACCATATGACGTCAGAACTAACCAATGATAACTTTTTATTGCAGACAACCCCGTGTAAAGGAGTTATAGTATCACCCAACTAATCGAAATATAAAGTTTTGATCGATTAAAAATAAAGCTGAGCACAACTCTCAAATCAATTAAATAACGGCACATCTGAAAAGTGATTTTTTAATGTTCCTTTAATTTTTGATGCGACAGAATTATCTACAATTCCTTTCTTTTTTCTTCAGTTTCTTTTAAGTAAAAAGTCTTCTGTTCTTGCAGATTCATTGTTATTACGACTCATGGTGCCATATGTACTAGCTTTATCCTTGATGGGAAATTTTAATGAAGTCGAAGTTATTTAAAACTTTATAAGTTAAATGAGATTGTAATGGAGATATTTCTTTCTTATTGCAGCGAAGTTAATGGTTCAGTGGTAATAATCCAAGAAAGGGCGGGCTTGTACAACATCAAAGCTTCAGCTAACGTCTCGACGCTTGACACTCCTGAAGAGTTTTCTTGTGAGCTACATATCCCCGAAGCCAACTACACGGTTAGAATAGCTGCAATGTACTATCCCTGTAAGTAGAACATTTTTCACTGCAATTCCACTGCAAGCTCTCCGAGTTATGAAACGACCGAAAATCTTCTGCTTGCTTCATTTGCTCTTGATCCTACCAAACGCCCCGAAGTCCGCAGGCAGCATTTAATTAAAGTAGTTCGGTCACTTTGCCTTAATTTCACCATGGCAGTTTTAATAATAACGGAAGTTCATCGTGAGCGTAGTTGATGTTATCTCCTCCTTTGTTATATTCCTTCAGGGGCGGTAAATATCTACCGGTGATGTAGTTTCACAAAATTCATGAGATAAAAGGGTTTCATGGCAAATATGTAGATCATTCTATTTAGATGTGACTAAGTATAAATTGAATTACATTTCTGAGCAAATTTCAGTTTAATGTTTGTGGTGTATATTCTTACATTTTCTTTATTACGTGCAATTTGGACTTGAAATTTTGAAAGCGTATTTATAATTAGAAGAGTATTACTAAAATTATTGCAAAATGTAATACACGGAATAAATTCAATTCATTCATTCAAGAAACTAAAATACCTAGTCGTAGGAGACTAAAATATTGTATCGCTTCTGGTGATGCCAGAAGTCTTTCTTATTTTAAACGGACTACTATATTTTTTATTGCAAATTTAGATTATACATATTCAGGGTTGGGTTAGTAAAATTCATAAGTTTATACATAGTTTCCTACGTGTAAAATACTACGTAAATTATGTCAAGAGTTTTCTACATACTTTACGCGTAAATAACGTAAGGTATACTTTTTAATATTTTAGTTTCTTATATAATATGTTTGTTAAAAGAAAGTGACTACATGATGGCCGGACAATAAATCGAAACGCTTGAAAATTTTCTTGGCACTAATGTAAATTATGGATTAGCGAAAATCGATTTGTATTTGTACGTATAAAACTCTTTAGTGGTATTCAAGTTGAATTTAAATTTGAAGTACATACTCTCTGCTTAGTTTTTCTTTTTGTAACTTCAGATAGTATCTTGTCGAATATGTATTATTAACTAAATTTCACTTCTATTGAAAATTTCACTTCTATTGAAAATTTCACTTCTATTGAAAATTTGGTGAGGAATGTTCTTCGGTTTATATCAGTCAAATATGTCACAACTGAAATGCATCTCTAGTTAGAAATATTTTTCTAGTTTATTTTTTCCTTTTTTATAGTTTACCTTACAAAATTCAAAGTAAAAAGAGAAGAGGAGGATTTTATACATATTCTACAGTTTTTTACGTTATATTTTCTACATTGTTTTCTACGCATAATATTGTGCATATTATTCTAAGTAAAAATTGTTACGACTTTCCTGCACTGAAATGTAACGGTTTTTGACATATCTTAAAAATTTCTTCAAATATTACATTATTTCGGTAACCTTTCATTTAAGAGAATGTATTTACAATACTTTCAAATTTCATGATTCAAAGCGAAAGCTGTAAATAGGTATATATGTATAAAATAGGCCACTAAAATATGCGAGGTAAGCGCCAAAAATTCTCGGCCTGACTATGAGAGAGACGGCGCAGACTGACAACTAATTATTATTTTCCAATATAGTCCCTCCTGACATCAATGTACTTATTACATCGTTTTAATATTTCGATACCCTTAAAAAATATTTTTTGGGTTTGTCTCTAAAATGTGTCTTCGTCATCACTAAAATGGCGCCCACGAAGGTTCTTTTTCAAATTTCCACACAGATAATCTTGATATTTTTTTAACTTATGTTACAAAAATTTGGACCGACTGCTATACCTTCATGTCATGTCAGGCCGGGAAACTTTATAAGTAAAATAAACAAGCGCTCAGGGCAAACTGTTATTCAACATAAGAGAAAGAAGCCTTCCGCACTGTTTCGCAAGTTGCGCATGACGCGTCTCGACCTATTTAGAAAATGACATACAAAATAAAGGCCGAATTATACCTGTCGTGTTCTGGTCCGAGTCACTCGCTTTATTACTCGGCCGAGAAACTAATACTGGAGCAGGTGAATATACTGGGGATAGATCGAGTCCTGTCTGTCTTGATCACATTAGCCGAACACTCGGCCGAATGCACTCCCTCGGCCCAGCACTCGGCAAGTGTAATTTCTTAAGACAAGAAAATATGCTAAATAAAAATATATTGATCTTTAAAATTTCATTTCTGAACTTAAAATATTTATTGCGATAGATAAATTTAATATACGTAATTGAGATGTAATTGACTTAAGCCAGATCTATCATTTACAAGAAAATTTACAATAAAAGCAAATATTAGCTACGATTTAAATTACAACGCAAGGAACTGATGATGAAGATTCCTTCGCGATAACTTCACATGTCATGAAAAATTGTCGAGATTTTTAAATAAAATACAAGGCGAAAGCATCAACGACTCTTAGAGTGGAGAAAGGTTTAACGACTTTTTTACATCCATTGACAAAGGTAGCCCAAGTTTCTAAAGTTGTCCCCGAGTGGTTTTATTATTAATATGGATTGCCGCAGGGATGGTAATCGATTAATGAGTTGCTCGGTCGATATCGAAACAAGCGTGAAGTTACCTAAGCACATTTTCAGCAAGAATTGAAGCGGATTCAAAAGCGCAGAGGTTCTTGCAATTGAAGTATTCGGAAAATATTTTTCGAGAAGACATTGCCTGTTGTAAACGTTATTCGGAGTTATGATCACCAAATTAACAAGGCCCACAGAAAGGGTAAAAAAAAACGTTAAAGTTAAAAATACATTAATTCAAAATTATTTGAAGAAATTCGATTTAACCTCCTAACCACAAAAAATTTGTTTAAAAACTACATACGTATATCGGCAGCTATGCTGCCATCTTCAGTAGACGCCTTCTTCTTGACCACAAGAGAAGTGATTGTGTCATGCCTATCGCTACCTTATATACTAATTCGTTCCGCTCCAATGAAGCGTGCTCTCTAAAGCGAGCGTCTCACAGGATTGCGTCAACCAAGTCAAGCAACACGGAACGTGTCAAAGGCCCATGGTCGGTGTTCATTAAATCTCTCTTATTTTTGTATTTGAAAATGGTTTCAAACCCATGTAATTCCCTGTTACTTGACGTTACTCTTACTAACCTAAGATTGTTTAAATCTATTTTATGAATGGTGTCAAAAATAGGTTGGGCAACACTGGATTTTTCAATTCTACACACTGCAATTGGAATATGTTGGATCAATCCGGAATAGCTCCAAGTATGTCTCTTTTCCAATTGCCAAAATGTATCAACATCCATTTTAGACGACAGCTGTCACATGCTCCGTAAATTTTTTTTGCGTTCATTGGGAATATTATTGAAATTACGTCTACATTACTTTACGGTCAGGCTGCGCTATTTACATATTTTCTACGCCCACGTCCATTGTGAATGAGCACTTAGATTGTGGCTCTTTTCTTGTGTGCAATATTTTGGTGCTGAGAAAAAAAAAAACGAAAAATATTGACTTCCAGACAATGCAGGGAGCACCAAAATATTGCATTTTATAAAAAAAAATATTTGAAATCTGAAATCGTATCAAATTATAAAAGAATATTAAAAGAGGAAATCAAAGTGTAATTTTAAATATTAATAAAAACAGGAGAGATTAATGAGTTTCTTAGAAAATAACAATGCTTTGTTCTCAATAAATTTTTGATAATCACGAAATTCATTTTCTGACGAGTTAATGCGTGAACTGGGCCACAACCCTTCCAATAAAGCTTCCCACAGAATTAGTTGGTTCGGTGAAGCATGAATTCCCAGAAATTTAATAATATAGCACCCGACTCACGAACAGATATAATCCATCACCAATTAGTCAAAGTATCACGATATTCTATTAAGCGATAGTTCTAGTGGGCGTGCAGAAAATATTCCCAGTAAATGGGAACTTATAATTGAAACTGATTAAGGTCGCACGTAAAGTTCACGATCTCTACAAAACACGACAGGAATAAAATTAACGCGCTTCTCGCTTTGCCACATTTAACTCCGCATTATTTCATTCAAATTGCACGGTAGGTGGATAAACTAGCGAATAACAATTTGTCAGCGCGCTTACAATTCAATTTATTTGCGAAATAACAGGAGGAAAGCGCTTTACGCTCCGGCATCGCCCTGCCGGGACGTAAAACGCCGTAAAACGTATAAATTCGACGACGTTGTAAGTTTCAACCGGTTAAATCCCACTGCAGCAAATTAAATACATAACACAGTCTACGTTCTCAAGACAGTCTTCCAAAAGAGAGTGTAAAACAGTGTCTGCGAGCGGAAATCTTCTCTTCTTATACCCAAGACGACCATAAACGACGG
Organism: Prosopocoilus inquinatus; assembly: GCA_036172665.1. Classification (NCBI taxonomy): domain Eukaryota; kingdom Metazoa; phylum Arthropoda; class Insecta; order Coleoptera; family Lucanidae; genus Prosopocoilus; species Prosopocoilus inquinatus. The sequence goes on from CM069870.1 coordinate 55,221,724, forward strand.
GGATATTCCAAAAACAAGGACGCCGAAATCTGACCAACTATTAACTAACTGTAATTGCGCTCTCCGAGCTTGAGTACGAGATATAAATTCATATTTATGATGCACGGTTATTTTTAAGCTTATAAACTTAAAGGAATCAGGAAAAAACATCAAGGATTACATTCTCTCTATTTACATAACAATTTATTAAGTTATTGTCAATAGATCTCCCCCAAGGATTCTTTCTCGTTTCGGGTTATTTTAGCTCAGAGGATTATATGTCCCTGGATGCTCTCTCGTCTCGAGTTTTCGAGTGTTTGTAGGATAGGTTACTTGATACAGGACTTAACGTTTCTCATCTTGAAAGAAAACATACATATAAGTGCTGAATTTGTTTTAAATTTACATCAACAAGCCCCTTTTATACGAAAGTCAAACAGCCCTTGAAAGATTATTAATCAAATTACTTATTCCTACGGACTATCCTATTTCTTGCACAAGATTTCTGCACTAACATTAAGGAACTTTTTAAGTGCACATAGGTTTAGAGAGCACGTCTTTATTTCTCGTAGGTACTATAGTTTTTGATTCAATTTTAGTTTTACTACAGTTTACTACAAAATTCAAATATTTTTAAAGAAATTGACTTAACGTTTTTCATCTTGAAAGAAAACATACATATAATTGCTGAATTTGTTTTAAATTTACATCAACAAGCCCCTTTTATATGAAAGTCAAACAGCCCTTGAAAGATTTGAATCAAATTCATGCATCGAAAATAAATCCTGAAATTACTCATTTCTAGGGACCTAGACCCTAAATTTACCGCAACTTCTTTTAATTTATCTGTCTTTGCATTTCTTATAGTTTACGAGATCCTCATAATGAGCCTTTAATTAGTTGTAACCCTGTATGCCACAATTTATTTGTTCCTTGAGTTTTCAGCCTATGGTTATTTCTATCCTAACTTGTGATTCAGTTACAAAAAGTACAAACAAAATAATTACAAAATCTCTAAACTAATAACTAAAAAACACGCGAGTAAAGCGACGATCATCAAAAATCTGTAATAATAATACACATTTAACGCGTCTACTTAATGGCGAATAATGTTTAAATTTGGTTCTAAAGATTATGTACAGGAACGGTACCTAAGGTCTGTAGGTGCCATTCCTGTACACAATTTTTCTTCATAAAAAAATGTTAAATGCAGGAATTAACCTAAAGCGCTAGAATTTACTAAAAAAGGAAATAAATGACTATCGAAAACGTAAAAAATGAGTACCGACTTTGTTATTTTAAATGGAACACTCATTATATATTCTCGAATTAAGAAAATAAATTTTCCTAATTCCTAATTTTAATAAAACTAATTTTTCCTATAAATTGTAAAATAGAATAATGAGATTTTTCATGAATTCAATTTCCAAGTTAATTAACCTTTCTCCGTAAATATCTAGGTGTTTTTTATTGACAATATCATACTCATCAATTGCATCAGCAGTTTTAACTAATCTTCTATTACCGACATTAATGGATCAGTTAAATTCAGTGATTTCTTATAATCTAAAAGCGAATTTATGTTTTTCTTTCATGTTGTTCTCCGTAAATATGTAGTTGTTTTTTATGGACAACATCATACTAATCAATTACATCAGCAGTTTTAACTAATCTTCCATTACCGACATTAATGTACAGTCGAACCTACATAACTCAAACCGCCAAGGGACCTGAGATTAAGTTCGAGTTATAGAATATTCGAGTTAAAGGACATGAGTACATACCATACATGTTCATACATATTTTGTATTTATTTATATATTTTATTAAAAAGTAAAAAAGAAACATATAAACAATAGTATACAGACATCAAAATTTAATATAATAAACGTGCATATTGTACTATTCCTCAGCAATATTTTTCTTTTTGACACCATTTTCGACTTTTTTTTTAATTTCAAGTTTTTGTTGGACTGTAAGACTTTTAAGTTGATGGAAATTTATATGTTTGTAAAGAAAATACGACCAAATTAATTAAAACACTAAACGCAACTGAAATGCTGAAATATTATAGTCTCACCGAAGAAGGGAATTCCCAGAAGCACCATCGCTGGAAACGTAAATTGATTATACAAAGGTGGGGATTTTTCGCAAAAATTCGAATTATAGAGCTTTGTGAGTCCTTTGTTCATCAAATTTATTTCGAATTATAGAAATTTTCGAGTTAGAGATATTCGAAATAAAGAGCGAAAAATCATTGCGAAACGCTAGGCAACTGCAGGGGACAGCAAGCGACTTCAAGTTATAGAAAAATTCGAGTTATGGACTTGAAGTTAAAGATCTTTGACTGTATCTGTTATTAGCAGTTAAATTCAGTGATTTCTGTGATGACCTAAAAGCGAATTTATGTTTTTTTTTGTTGTTGTTCTCCATCTTTTTTAATCATATTATTTAATTCCGGTTTAACAATTTTTAGAATACTTTGAGAATCACCTTTTTTAATCATCTTGCTCAGTTTAGGTTTAAAAATATATCTGAATAGAACACTAACCAAAATTTTCCTTTATGTGACCAATGAAAATTTCTTTGATCACATTTCTCCTGAAGAATGCAATCGTCAAAAATAATTGAAATATCTTCTAAAATGCATGTTGATCCATATGACAAGGTGAATAATATAATCGGTGTTAAATTCTGATAAAGTTTTACTTGAAAAGTTGTCAATGCTTATCTAATTTGGCGTTATTTTTGTCTTTTCCCGACTAAATTGCGTCTAAAAGTAAGACTTTACTCCAACAAGGATAAGCTGTACTGCTGCTTCTAAATGGTAAACATCCTAACGCCGTTTTATTTTAGATAGACACTTTTTTGGTGTTCCCTGGCGTCCAAAAAGTGTTATGAATGTTTATTAACTGATTCGATACTTCTCTCTCAGTTTTATATAAAACTTATCATGGTGTACCTCAAAGTAATAGTCAGATTCAAAAGCTAATCTCTTAACACACATATTTTTGAATCATCAGAATCGCGTATTTGGTATACTGTTGACGTACAGTCGTGATCAACCTAATCGAGACGTAAGCTAACTGCGCCCGTATGACACCGGTAGTCAAGCTTACAGAACTGTCAATCGGTGTTGATTGGCTTGATCATCGCGACTGTACAATTATAGCATTCACCTATAAATAGAAGTCTTAAATTCAGAATCAATGGCCTTTCACAACACTCTAACAAATTTATATCACAAGCCCAGAGTTACATAGAATCTTGTTAGATGTTCTCATTACATCACGTATGCCCAGGAGAATTGCCAGAATATTACCTGGAGAAAGCCGTGATGTTCGGTGAGGCGCGAAATGTGAACAAGGTCAGTGAGCCCTGGTGCTTTTATGTTCGCGATAAATTTATCGGCGCTTCGTCTGATTTAGCAACGCACTGTGGAGGACTGGAACGCGAACACAAAAAGAATTACTTTTTTGCCAGAGGATTTTTTTGCCATTTCATTATATTTATTCGGTTTTATACGTACAATAGACTTTAGAAACTTGAAAAATGTTTGTGTTGAAAATGACAACAAAGGATACCTATCAAATATCAAATAAAGTGCTAATCAATATTCAACGCCCGCCCGGATTGAGTGATAATAGCTTAACATTAGATTGATTGACACCTAAAAAATCAGGTAAAAAAATGTATAAATTATTATTATTTTTTTTCTTAAATGAAGTGACCTATGTTAAACTGATGATAAAATTAGTAATTAAAGCAGATTTTAATTAATATGACTGAAATGAGAAAATTGTATAGCTACATTTGAATATACGATTTCTAAAAGTTGGGAGGTTTTGCTAAGGTTTGGCAGTCTTTGTATTTTATTTTACGACATTTAATCATTTTATTCCAAGACTTTGGAAGTTCTAACTCGTATCATACTGGTCACTTATGAATTAGGTATTACATTTTATTGAGAAATAAAAATTGGAAAATTAAAACATATAAACCATACCATCATTTTTATTCTAAATTTATATTTTTGAAACTGAAGCAAATCTTGTACAAAAATAAGACGATCTAAAACGGCTTTTAAGTTTGAGCAATATTCTTGAAATGCTCCCACACGAGTACAGGTGCTGGTAAAAGGTCATTCTAGGAATAACGGCTAATTCCATAAAGATCTGCCACTGAGACCTCGAAACTGCACTACTACAAATTAAATTTCAACTGACCGTGTAGTATTCGATGCAGCAAACTACCTTCTGCGAGGTTTACTCCCCCAACCGGCTGATTAAGGCAAGTTTATAAGCTGAAATGAAACTTCAGCGAGAAGAACTAAAGAACAAGGTGACTGAGATTATTTCGACGTTTATTAAAAAATTAAATACAATTTTTCGAAAAAATTGTTTAAAATGCAAATAGCCATCTTCTTTTCGTAACTCACTAATCCAATTCAACTACTTTTATAAGATATTAGTGTCGTGTTAAAAATCGTACTCAGATGAAGCGTTTGTAATTTCCATAAAATTTGTTATTTTTTTCATGGAATTATATAATGCCTTTTTTTAACAATACCAGAATAAGAGCTTTATCATTAATTTAGTTATTTTAATATCATTAAAATCAAATTATTAACAAGCAAATACAAATCAAGTAGGTCAAATTCAAAAATTAACTCGTCACTCGGACGTTTTAGACGACAGTGAATAATTTTTTTGTCGTTAACCTATTCGATCAATATTTTTCATTAAAACTTTTAACTTTTAATAATAAAATAATTAAATTAATGATGCTCCTGTTGTTCTGGGAAAGTGTATCGCAATAAATTATGTAATTGATTATTAAAAACTGAAATTTGCTAAAAATTTTAAGTAGAATACAAGTTAACATGAGACAAAATTTTTACCACATAAAACCCTACAGCCACCTTATTTCTTCATTTCTTTTAGTGAAAATGCTGGAACATGTGGATTATTACTCTAACTTTTCCATCTTTTGGAGTGGTTCACTTATTTACTTACAATGACATACCGTTAAGGTATAAAAATATTTTTAATTTTTTAAACGAAAACGTCTATTTTTTTATTGTGAATTCCAATATTTCTCGAATTCTGATATTTTTTGCGTACTACTGCGGCCTCAAAATTTCGCATGATTCAGTTTTTCGTTGTAAATACGGTTTTTAATAACTTGTCAAAACTATAATTTGTTCACAAATTAAAAGGACACCCGCGGTGTTGCCTTGTGAAAAATACAATCGGCAACAGTGTCCTAGTTAAAAATTTGGTAACAAAATTGGCAAGTGTTTGAAATAAACGATAAGGTCGCAAGAAATTTTATAACAGACAAACTGTAATTAATTGAAACGGCTAAATAATCTAATAGTAAAATTGAACTAACAAATTACTTTGACATGTAACTTCAAATACCTTGCCAACTTAATATTTTATATAAGGGACCTATGTTTTATACCAACATAATGCAACAGGTTGTGGTTTTTTGATTTGTGAACAACTGTATACATACTAAATTTTAAAGTTGATATGTTAAAAATGCCAAATTATATGCTTTCTGAAGTAGAAAAAGGTATCGCTTATTTTTGTTTTATTTCTCTGTTAAATTGTATTACTTCCGTTCTAATATTTACCTTACTTTTCGGCTGTAGTTAAAATATCACCAACAATCTCAAAGCCAGATAACTTTTCAGTGTTATGTCGTTAGTGTCAAATTTGAAGAGAAAGCCTGGTTGACAAAACTAAAATTTCGACAAGAACAAGCTACTTGACAAAAAATGGTGCGAAATTTTAAGGCCGCAATAGTACATCATTTAAGTACAGTTGCGGAAATATAAAGCGGAACAAGTCTTATAACGAAATTTCCGATTATTTTGATAGTGTGAAGTTTCCTTGGTGACGGTCGTGACCCTTCTAATTAATTTATTACCGTCAGTGAACGTCAGAAATAACTTGTCGAATTGAGTTTTGAAGAATGTATCGTCTTTCTAAGGGAAATGTAAGTGAAAATTTTCCACCAGTGAGTCAAATGGAATTAGTGAAGCCTTTGGAAGAACTATGTGACTTTTTGGATGTGGAATATGTATATTAAACATCTTAATTCAATCAATGTCCGGACATTTGCATTCAATAATTCAATCGAAAGGGTGTATGACTGTTATTTTGCTTCATTTTATTTCGCATGGCAATAATTGTAAGTAAAATAAAAAATAACTATTACACTAGTATGATTTATTTGTACGAGCTATTTGTTCGTTATAATTTTTAATTATAAACGGAATGATTAATCATTTTACTTAATGTGAAGGTTGATAAATTACCATAGTTACCGAAATTTGCTTACGAAAGTTTACTGTCCCGCTTTCTGTTTCCTCAACTGTACATAGAAATTTTGTAAGGTCACATATTTTTTTTTCAAACAATGAATAAAAATTAAAAGAAATGCATCTAAATGGAACCAAAGATATGAGAAATACTGAATGCAGATTGTCACATCAACACTCCTTATCGGGAAAAGTTAGAAAATTTAAATACGATGTTTGGAAGGGAAGGTAAAAGACGTTTGTAATGTCAAAAGAAGCTCAAATATCTAATCTGAAAGTTGTATCTCAAATAATTTTTTTTTGTCTTCAGTGTGATTAAGAGATAACATTGTTCAAACATTGATTGACAATCGTCAACAAATTCGTTGACATGAAATAAATCACTTGAGTTAAATCTCAGTTGCATTTGTTGTCATAGATAACTGTGATCATTACATTGGCTAATTTATACCTATTACCTTATTATTATAATGAAGAGAAAAAAGTCAATTTTAAGATACAACGTTCAAATTATACATTTGAGCTTTCTTTTGACATTACAAACATCTTCTTCCTTTACTTTACTTTCCTTTCAAATAAAAGGTACTTTACTCTTAACCAACTTTCATGTTATCGCAGGTTCTAACCACCCTGTATGTTATTTCGAAATTTTAGTAGTTGCTAAGGGCTCACTAGAAGAAGCAAAACTCTTCATGTAGAGTGACTTTTCTTCCTAAAATTCGAAATAAGGAAGTTAGTTTATAAGAAGAGTTAGGTCCATCCGGGAACACACTGTAGGCATAAGAGTTCTCCAATTAAATTATAATTTTATTTAGTATCGATATTAAAGATGCGTGTAAAGAATTTAAAATGAAAAACTTTATCTTTTTGAGATCTGTAATTTGAGGCCCCTCGATTTAATAGGCTCCAGGCACACGCCTCATGCGCCTGTGCGGGAATCTGCCACTACCGGTAGCTTGAAAAGTTAACGTGCTAGGCAAAAACTGTGGTTGTTTTTGGATTCAGATGCCAAAAATCAGTCAAAATCAGGTGTCAGATTTAAAATTTATGTTTCCCAGTGTACTATACAGGGAAGGGCAAGAGTATGGAACCGGCTTAATATTTCGAAAACTGTTTGACGTATTTGTTTGAAATTTGGTATGTGATTTAGAATCAATAAGACCTACTTTACCAATTTGTTTCAATTGTTTATCTGCTCTCGTTTCTGAGATCCATCGCCTACTTGATTTTTTTTAAATGAGAATTTCTTTCCTGTATTTAATAGCTCGTTTAATTCTCTAAACGACTGCATAAAAATATTTATCTATTACATAAGAAAATTTTCGAGAAAATAATGTTTTATGAAAAAGTTAAGAAAAATGGTCTGTTTGATATTCCACAAAAATATTAGTTTAAACAAAAAAAAAAACTAGAACACACACCAAATTACAAATAGATACGTCAAACAGTTTTCGGTATATTCAGCCGGTCCATACTTTTGCCCTTCCCTGTATAATTTGTTTTCATAGAAGGATTTTTTTCCTAACGTACCCATTTCTCTAGTTTTTTTTTGTGGAAAGGAAGACTAAGAAAAAATATAAATCCTGATTATGTTTTGCTTACTCAGACTGAAGTTGCGGTCTTCAAATGCAGATACAACTGTAGATAATTACGTGAAATATTACGGCTTTTTTAAATTCTTTTCAATTCAGTTTTTCTGATGCTTATTTAGAGCACACCGAGTTGTCGTAAATACGACAACTGTCCCCTGGAATAATATTTACCATGATTTTTAACAGTTTTAAAAGTAAATGTCATGTTACATACCGCGTTCGTAAAGTTGAAATAAATTCATTTTCAGTGAAAGGAACGATTTTTTTTGTAAAATTTCGAAACGCGTCAATTTTTAATTATAAAACGACACTATTTTAACAGAATTTTATAAGGCGTGGTTAAACCGAATTTTGTAACTCCTCCGCCTACCCCCTTCGAGTGACAGTTATCCATTTACAACTTTTAGAGAGAATCAAAGGTTACGTGATACTTCTTTTCAAAGGTCTGTTAATTCTCTATTGTACAATAGTATAAGAATTATTTTATAATTCCTATTTTTCTTTAGTGAAAGTACATTTTAATATCAACAAATAATATATAAAAAATCGTTCAGTTAAAGGAAAATTAATTTATTCCACACTTCACTAACGTAGTGGTTTATTTCCATTTAAAGATATTTTTGGTGCCTGCGGGATTACTTTCTCTCCTTGTTGCACATATAGCTCTTCTCCAAGAAATATTTTCTCTTGCAATAAAATATTTTAACTAGGTAGTTTATTTTATTACTGTTGATTTTCAGAAAATTCAATAAAAGCTCCATTAAAAAGTCGTGGCGTTAACATACGACCTACAAACCTCGCGCACAAGTTTTTATGTCAGCAATTTACGGTGCTTGATCCGCGATAGTAAAAAAATCACTACTCCTCTTTTAGTGCCTCCGGCATAAAAGCTAATATATTTTTTCACCGGAAACTTTACGTTCCGGAAAAAATGTTCCGTGTCACACTCACTTTGACGCCTGCCTCTCGCCGAGATCATAAGAGAAAACGCTAAAAGCAATAAGGGTCACGTTCAGCGGGCGAGCGTGGATTTTAGTTTCGCCGTAAACACGGCATTTACATTTCGAAGACGCCGAAAAAAGCTCCGCGACGCGACGCCCGCCGCGTTCTGCGAATATTTTTCGCCCAAATTAAAACCCGTAAATTTCTATTGCGGCGAAAGTTAATGGTTCGAACCGGGGCGGCTTGTCTTAAGAAAGCTGAAAAATGAGACTTTGAAATTATAATTTATCGCCGTTAGTTTAAATTAATTATTGAGACAATTAAGCTTCCTTGTAGTTTCTTAAAGTTCTTTCTGCACCAAACTTTCACATCCCTGGTGATTGTAAAGATATTTTGAAATCTTAAGTACTTTTAATTGTTCAAATGTTTTTGAAAAAAACGTGTTCTTTCTAAAGGAAAAGTATAAATAAAATTCAGTTCCAATGAATTAAAGACTTTTCCACAAGGTTTGACATTTTTCTGCGGGCGTGACATTTTTGTAAATTAGCAATGAAGTGTATATTTCCTAAATTTCTTCTACTTTAAAATAATTATGTTGAAAATATAGGTTGTTTTTTTTTTAAATTAGTGTTCAGAGTACCATAAATGGTTTTGTTTGTATTTTATTTATTTATTATAAACATGCAATTTGATATTTTTATCCAAATCATAGAAAAGACTTTTAGCAAAATTTTGTGCAAATCGTTTTTGATTGCAGTGAAAACCTCGAGCAGCCTCTGGACAGCTGTTTCAGCCCTGCTTGGGGCTTCTTCAGCAGAGACGTAGCTCGACATTTCCACTGCAAACAAAAACGACTTGTCCAATTTATTCGCAATTGTGATGTAAGAGTGATGAACAGATAAAATAGCGACATCTTACTATCGCTTTTTGACCTGACATTGCAAAAGGATAGACAAATTGAAGCGGGATTTGCTCCTAATAAGTCCCCCATGCAGGGCGGCCACGCTCGCTGTCAAAGCATAATGAAAATTTTGATTGCAATGAAAACCTCTATTAGGAGCAAATCCCGCTTCAATTTGTCTATCCTACTGCAATGTCAGGTCAAAAAGCGATAGTAAGATGTCGCTACTTTATCTGTTCATATAAAAGACAATGAATGAGGCGTTCCCAGAAAGAAGTAAACTTATTCAGAATATCAAGAAAAAGCTAGTATGTGTGAATATATTTCTCTTCTGCAGGAAGGAATTACATCGACAAGAATGTGATCTAAAGCACCAACTAAAAACATATAGAAACTACTATCGCAAATATTTAAGTGAACGAATACATTAATGATGAATACATGAAGAATTCACAATGTGCATCTAAATCGTTGTGGAAAATAGTTAATAATTACAGAAGCAATGATCATAAAAAAATGGAAAACGTACCAACGTCTAATGAACGAATGAATAAATAGCTTTCCACAAAGCAAAAGAGACATTTTGACCTACTTTAATTAGACGACTCAGAAAACAAGAAATTTTGATTTTACTCTAGTCAGTATAAATGAAGTAAGAGACATAATTTACAATTTTTAAAATAGTGACACAAAAGACGCATGCATTCGGGTTGAACACAAATATTCTTCATACTGTAGCAGAGCACGTAGTAGTACCTCTTACAAAACATTATAATTATTGCACCACAGAGAATGTTATTCCACCGCCACAGAAAATGTCTAGAGTGATCCCGATTCATAAAAGTGGTGCCTGCAATTTCATCATCCCTATTTGGACTAAAATACTAGAGAAGGCACTGCAAGTAAGAATTTGTTCATATATAGAGGAATTCGAGACATTCACTGCATCCCAATGCGATGATAGGAAATCATTATCGGTTACAGATGCAATTAACCACTTGGTCGTGTCAATAATCGATGCATACAATAATGGAGAATATGCAGCGACGCTTTATTATGATCTAACACGAACGTAACTTTTGAGAATTTACTGAAGCAATTAAAATTTTATGCTTTTAGTGAGAGAGCTATTAAACTCATAAGCTCCTACCTGCAGGAAAGAAGGCAATTTATAACTCAAATTGGAAAGAAGTCGATGACAATTGAGATAAAACATGGTATACCACAGGGGTCGGTGCTTGGGCCGGTACTGTTTTTACTGTATATCAATGACCCTAACATTAGCGTGCTGAAGTACCGATATGGTACTTTTCGCGGATGATACAACGACTGTTAGTGTTGACTGTAATTTAAAGAAACATGTCCATAAAAATGGAAACATCCAAGAGAGAATGGAATGAACGGTTTATTATCAACAAATTAAAATTAAATGAAAATAAAACTCAGTCAATGTAATTTCCACTGAGAAACATGGATGAAGTAGATAATCCTGAGAAGGTTACATTTCTGGAGGTATATTTAGATCCCAATTTGACTTGGGATGTCCACACAGATTTTCTAGTCAAGACAATTGCTTCAAACATCTATCTTTTGGGTAAACTTAAAGAGGTAGCATCTGATAATATCTTGTTAACGGTGTATCGTGCAGTGATACAGTCGCATATCGCCTTTGCATTATTAGTTTGGGGACACGCTCCTTCAACACGAATTAGTTTTCGATTTATTAATAACGTGTGTTTTTTTTTAAATGTCATAAGGGGTGGCTATGGACAATGTATACCAAGAAGTTTTATACAAATGGAGAAAAAATTTATCTTACATTTCACAAAAAATATATTCTTGACAAAAAGCTCTGCATAACTTGTAGATCCATAACCTGGTACAAATTTAAAAAAAAATTGGTTGGAATAGAGGAAAAATAAAAAATAATGATTTGGACGGAGAGCAAAATACGTTCTAACTGTATTGGAGAGCAAAATGTTTATTGAAATTTATTGTTGATAGTTATTAGATATTCCAAAGCACTTTGTTAGCATCAGAAACTAAGGCGCTTATTAGGAACGGTATCTTACGAAGTTTCGTACTGCGCATTAATCTAATAATTGCTGAAGTGTTTATTGTCTTTTAATTTTTATCTGGGAATATCAATAATCTACAAGTATGCATAATTTCTTGCTATTTAATCACAATTTCAATGAACATTTTGCTCTCCAATACAGTTTGAACGTATTTTACTCTCCGTCTTAATTATTATTTTTTATTTTCCCTGTATTCTAGCCAATTTATTTTTTAAATTTTGTACCTGATTATGGATCCACAAGTCATGCGGAGCTTTTTATCAAGAATATTTTTTTGTGAAATGTCAGACAAACTTTTTCTCCATTTGTATAAAACTTTTTGGTATACACTGTATATTACATTTTCCATAGCCACCCCTTATGGCATTTAAAAAAACACTTTATTAATAAATTGAAAGCCAATTTAAATATGCTGAGATTTAATTTTATTAACTTGTTTTAATAGTAGAATATAGTAATCAGTCAGATATATCGACATATGAAAATATCGATATATTTGTACCTATATATAGAATATATTGTCACGCGTCGGTCGTCTCCAGCAGGTTACGAGCTATCGGCGTCCAGACGCAGGGGTTGCGTAGCTTGGGAGTGAAAAGGGAGTAACAGAGAAACTGCAAACCAACTCATTAAAACAACAAGGATTACCTTTATTGTTTAACGGTCAGAAATACAGATAACTGTATCCCACAACGACGATCAGATCAACTGATATCTTTTACAAATTACGCTCATCTTTTATACTGTCAATGTACGTGACGTCATGACCAAATTCCGCAAAATTTTAATTGAACCCGTACTTTGCTTGGTTGCTGAGAAGATGTTGTCAGGATTTTCACGTTGTTTCCAATCGTCATTTCTATTAAATCGTGAATTAATTGGTTGTGCTTAAACACTCATACAATACCCTAGTTATTTGCGTATTTGTAAGTTTGCGGATTCACGCTACAAGTTCATCGCCTGAGTCGTTGCACCAGCAAACCGCTTATCAGCAAATAACTCATATTGCATCGGAAAAAATACATTTTAGATTAATTAAATACGATTTTCTAATTTTCCGTAATCGTGACAATATCAATATACAGTTAAAGATGTATGAAATAAGTCGATATATCCATATATGATTTTTTTTCCATTCCTAGCCGCAAATTATTTTTTTAATAATTTCTTAAATAACTTCATAAGCGACCAAATTCATAATTTTTATATTTTTAAATGAAGCTATTCCCTTGTAATTTCTTAATCATCTGTGCAATTACTCAACTTACGGGGTTTATCTTATGGCGTTTTCGCCTGACCACTCTGAAGCAATCTGAGAGTATTGCCACCTTCTGCTTTGACATGAGGTTAAAACAAGATGATAGTCTGACAGCACAGCCCAGCCGTCAGTCAAAATCGCTATTACAAATTTAAAGTAACATGATTATTTGGAAAAACATGGAATTTACATTATAACTCTGCAGTATATAAAACTCACAATCTCATTATACCGATTCCACCATATTAAATAAGACACACACGGAGTCATCGTAAATATGATGCGATGCATGAGATTTAAATTCTGTGCCTACTTGTACACAAATAAAGCGTCAGCAGACCTTAACCGCCGCTGCTTGGAAAATCAACAGAATCTGCTTATCTCTTGTAATATATAGCATCTTATCAGAAGGCCTCATTCTCACGAGCGCTTTCCAAAACGATCAAGCGCTAGCTTTTTCTAGCTTTTTCGTCGTGAATAAAACATATCAAAATTAATATTTGTGTTCATACTGTAGCGGTCGTTAAAAAAGCGCTCTAGAGCGAATGCATATATTTAAAGTGTTATGTTCTATTCGCGACGCTAGAGAAAGCGAGCGTTTAAGTGTTTTATAAAATTCTCGTGCGAACGCCGCCTAACTCCGGTGAATAATTTTAATGCTGCGATAACAATTCCATTATATTCACCTACTAAAAGTTACAAGTCCACATATTCCTGAATTCCGGAGAATTCCCTTTTAAATAAAACTATCAACACTAACGTACAATAAAAGTAAAAAAATCAAATGAAGCAATATGAAGAGGAAACAAAAAATCAAATTTATAATACCGGATGGAATATGAAAAGCCTTTGATGCTGTGACGTCTTTATTTTTTTCCGATTTTACTAAAAGAAACGTCAAACAAAATCACTTAAATTACACAATTTGAATCGATTTAACATTTTTCGAGTTCCGTTTTTGATAGAGAACAGTCAAGTTTTATTTTTCAAATTGCGTACTATTTTTTTTACTCATTTTTTGTAGACATGTTTTTCCTGAACATGCAAATCTAAGCAGTTATACCCATGCATGGAAAAAGAACGAGAATTTAAGGAACTAATTTAGGAATTTTAAAAATGAAACAATCACATTAAACAAAGAATAAGTGAGCTGTGCATGTCTTGTCTGTCAGTCGCGCATTTTACTAAAAACTAACTTCAAAAATTCTCTCATTTTATAATTTAAAAGATACTGAAATGGACAACCAGAATTATGTGGATACGATCGAAACATATTTTGAATGTGGAAAAAAGGCTGCAACTGCTTTGATACTACAGAAATCTTTTTCCTGATAGATTACTACCAAGTGCCACTAATAAATAAATAAATAAAAATAAATCAAAAAATAAACTAAGAAATTTAAAAAAATAAATAAATTATAATATACGTGTATTTAGAAACAAAATTTCTAATAAAAGAAGTACAGAAAAATATATAATGTAATTTAAAAAAAAATAAGTTGGATGTGATCTGTCAAATGATCGACGTTAAAAAGAAATTTACTTCAGGTCAGGCTAAAATGTTTTTAAAGCGGTTTTGTGTGACGTCTTATTTCTTAAAATCGAATGAAAAATAAGGAAGGAAGGTTTTTCGTATTCCACCCGGTATATACACACTACGTTTACATCCTGCATGAAAGTAATCTTACATTTATAATGAACCTGCTTAATATACACATATATTTTTTGCTTTGAATTTTCTATTTTGTTCCTTGGAGCAAAGATCGAGTAAGTACATTTTATCACAGCAGCGTGTATACATGTACGTGTACGAAAATGTTTTACACTCAGAAGTTAAAATGAACCCCATTTGCTAAGGTGTCTGAAACTTTTACTCATTTGAACAATGCATAAGCAAATTAGCTAATGGATATCTGCTTATTACGTTATGTGTTATACTCATAAGTTATTCGAGATTTTAACGAGTTTTGTGGTATTATTCACATCATCTAAAAGCATAATTCAGCTGCACTTAAAACTAAGAGGTTTTGAAATTAATAAAATATTAAATTTCACTTAAAACTTTCAAAAGATTTCAAATGTTGAAAAATGTAATATAATTTTAGAGTTTCAGCTTTCATAAACGCGTATATTTGAAGAAAATAATTTCACGTTTCAGCAAATGGTGGCAATTCCTTCGGTTCAACTGCAGTTTCATTCCTGAGCAAATTTATGCCGCTACTTCCACACGTGATACGTCTTTTATTTGGTAAGTTTGAAATGCGTTAAGCGCCGTAACGACGCATAAATCACACCGTCTTTTTCGTCCTCAGGAGCGCTCTTCTTCCAGTGAGAGATCAACGCTGCGACGCCAAACTGATTTTGTGTAAAAATATTTTCTATGAGACGTGTAAATTAATAAAGTATGTTTGAAGAGAAAAATAACAATATTGAGGATTCAATAAAATTATGTACGTTTTCATTCGATTTTCATTACTTTTTCCGCCCTGTTTTGCAAATTTATGTCCTGCTTAATGTAGAAATTACGGTGATTCAGGTTTTTGTGTTTTTATGACGCTTTTATGGAGCACGATTTTTTATTTTATGCGCAATAACTTCTGGAAACGATACATCAGCGACAAAATAAGCCTCAGCTTTACACAGACTGACATGTATATCAGAAGCATATTTTTGTTTTCTTTTTTTTTGTTTTAACGTTGCTCATTAAATTTACGCAATTAGAAGAATGCTAATTGCAAAGAAATTATTGCAAAAGTTAAGAAAGTCGTCAGGTACACTCCAAAAATAGATTATTACTACGTAACCAAGTGTATATTGTTCAATGAGTGGCGAAAGTTTATTTTGAAGGCTTCCACGGCCGTCGTCCATGGTTGAATTCCTGGCTTCCGGCTGGAACCGCATATCTCGGTTTTTTGTACTGCCGACGTTTCGTTCTCCATTGCAGAAAAACTTCCTCAGGGCTGCAGGTGCTGCTGCTGGTGGTCTTGCTGCTACTTCTTGTAAGTCGTTGAGACTGAGTTGGTATGTCCGTTGCACTGGTATTTATAGTGGTCGGTGGTGGAAGACAGGGATTGGTCTGTTAGTGTGTGACGGGTCCGTAATGAGATGTTTCCATGTATTATGAAGATAGAAGCCATTATCTCGTTCAGTTTATTGGGATGTTTGAAAATTTCTATAGAAAATTAGATTTGGTGGCCGGTTTCTAGTTTGTGTTCAGCTAGGATGGAGCAAGTCGTTTGTAGTACTCTGGTACAGCGTTCATGTTCAAAAACACGAGTGCTGATCTATCGTTTCGTTTCACCGATATATACACGTCCACAGGAACACGGAATTCGATACACTCCTTCAGATTGTAAGGGAATATGGTCTTTTGTAGAGCCATATTACAGGCGATGTATCAGTTTCAAGACGCGGTGGTATTGGAGTGAGATGACGGGCAATGGATATTTGTATGTCGTGTTTGTTATAATTATTGTTGTGTAGGATTTTGTTACGTGGTTTAGTTCAGTCTCGAGTGATGAGCAAACGGCGGATCTAAGAAAGTGAACTGGTTTCATCCGGTTTCAGACAGCGGCAGACCCCGCACGGAACCTGCATTACGTTATTACCCGCGCTCGTATCTCATCATATATGACTACTCGGGCTTCCGCGCAGTTAGATATGCTTAGAATATACACAATTGCAAATTCCAATAGATAACAATAACTTTTCGCTGCTTTTGAATAGGTAAAAGATAATAAATTATTATACAAATATGTGTATAAAATCGCGCGGCGCCCGACCACTACTGACATCGAGGTTCCTCGCGCACATCTCTGACGGACATCAATTTAACCAGTACAATACTGTGAGTAACGCCGCTTCCATGAATGCACTACTTCTCTGACTCGCCGATTATTCAATATTACTAGTCGCACAAAGCTGGCAAATGCGTAGAGCCGCCTAGATGTTGTATTTATAATATCTCGCTGCTTCGTTGTAATAATAACCCGTACCACTTTTTCCAATCCTTTCACTGGCGATGAGAGTTCTGATAGGGCGAAGACACGACTAACCAGTGAATTAATGTCCGATTGCTTTTGCGAAGGATGGTGGGGCTGTGCGTTCAGGTAGCGGTCAGTGTGAGTTGGTTTGCGATAAGCAGAGTATCCTAATCTACCGTTGAGGAGGCAACTTACTAGAATATCAAGGAAAGGTAAGTGACCTTCACTTTCGTATTTCAAAGTAAAACGGATATCAGGATGTTGGGAATTAAGGTATTCAAAGAAGTTGTCCAGGGATTCCTTACCATGTGGCCAAATTGCAAAGACATCATACCTGAACCTACACTTCGGTGTAAGAGGGAGAGAAGTAAGAACTTGTTGTTCGAATAGGTCCTTACAGGTGGGGAGAGAGGGAAACTCTTGGCTGTGCGTGACACATGTTCGTAATATTGATCACGAAACATGAAATAAGTTGAGGTTAAACAACATTCTGTTATTAAAACAATTAAGTCCTCGGGTTGGCTGTGGGCTCTGACGAGTTTGTCGATAATTGTACTGGTATCGGAGATTGGAACTTTGGTGAACAAGAATTCTACATCGAAGCTGACCAGAAGTCCTGCGGGTCTAAGGATTTATCTTTTTTGGAAGAAATTCTGGGAATTGAGGATAAAGGTTTCACTTTTGCCTGCAAATGGCTTGTGGATGTGTGCTAGATATTTGGAGACTTTGTAGGCTGGTAAGTTGATTGCGCTGACTTTGAGACAAAAGGGTTTGTGGATTTTCGGGAGTTGGTAAAGTTTTGGAATTCTATAGTCATGTGGGATTAAATTTTGTTATGTGTCTGAAGGGATAGCGGTCAAGCCGTTTGCAGTCTCTAACAACGAAAGTTAATATTATGAGATTTTTCCTCATTGGTTACTGAAATCAGGAAGTATTCGGTGACAAAAAAAGTCTTTACATAGAGTCCCAGAAAAATATGATTACATGCAACAACTTGTTAGTTGCCTGTAACAATATTTAATTACATGGCAATAATCTATTTTCAGAGTATAAGTATATACGACAGCAGAAAATAAATAAAATTTACATTCAAGAACAGCAATTAAAAAGAAAATTTCTATAAATAACATAAATATTTTATTTTAATTTTATGATAACAAGCAGCACGTGTCGATTGGAAGGAGTGTAAAGTTGAATATTCAAATTCTAATAATCGAGAAAAAGATACTTTAGAGAGACGCAAATCCAGTACAAAACGTTGGTGGATGTACCTACATCTACTTCATTTAAGTAAATAATTTACTTTACTTATTTTCAGAACTCTTAAAAATGCAGTTCAAATAAATTTCAGATTACCTATCCAGGGATTTACTAATGCGATTACATTCGTATACCTAGAGAATTCATTGCACTGAAATATATGTAGTTTAATAGTCCAACCACTCAATTTTAGATTGTAATTACGTTAGCTTAACGTAATTATCGATTGAGGAGCAAATGCTAAAATCAAGTAGAAGCATCCTGTTAATCGTGTCGCCGCTTCTGTCGTTTACGAGGGCATTAAGTGGACTTAAGCAAGCAAATAATGTACATCTTGGGAAGGAATCGATGAATCTGTAAGTAATTAAGCTCGAGAGATATAGCGTCGCGTCGTTACAAAACGATGAGCTGAAATGCAATAGCTAAGTGAAACGTAATGTGCCTTCAACTGGAAATATAACTTCGTCCACACTGAAGGTATGCACTCGCGAATTAAAAAAGATTTTAAAGTTTAAAATTTTATTTCATGAAGGAGTTTCCTGGGCCGACCCCGACAGACTTTAAAATTTTCAGAATTTAATTTAAAAAAAATATTTTAGAAAAAAAATTGTGCAAATCGTTTTTGATTGCAGTGAGAACCTCGAGCAGCCTCTGGACAACTGTTTCAGCCCTGCTTGGGGCTTCTTCAGCAGAAACGTAGCTCGACATTCCCACTGCAGACCAAAAAAGACTTGCCCAATTTATTCGCAAATGCGATGTAAGAATGATGAACATATAAAATAGCGACATCTTACTATCGCTTTTTGACCTAACATTGCAGTAGGATAGACAAATTGAAGCGGGATTTGCTCCTAATGAGTCCCTCATGCAAAAAAAGCATAATGAAAGATTTTAGAAAAAAGTTGTGCAAATCGTTTTTGCATGGGGGACTCATTAGGAGCAAATCCCGCTTCAATTTGTCTATCCTACTGCAATGTTAGGTCAAAAAGCGATAGTAAGATGTCGCTATTTTATATGTTCATCATTCTTATATCGCATTTGCGAATAAATTGGGCAAGTCGTTTTTGGTCTGCAGTGGGAATGTCGAGCTACGTTTCTGCTGAAGAAGCCCCAAGCAGGGCTGAAACAGTTGTCCAGAGGCTGCTCGAGGTTCTCACTGCAATCAAAAACGATTTGCACAATTTTTTTTCTAAAATCGTTCCTTATGCTTTGACAGCAAGCATGGCCGCCTTGCATGGGTGACTCATTAGGAGCAAATCCCGCTTCAATTTGTCTATCCTACTGCAATGTTAGGTCAAAAAGCGATAGTAAGATGTCGCTATTTTATATGTTTAAAAAAAAATAATTATAGTTTGATGACAACAGTTAATACATTGATTACTCTATTTACAATATCTCCAATCAATAGAGGGTGTCATTATATTCCGTGGACATGGTTTAACCACAGATTCCTGAATAAGATGATTTAACCGAACTTATCTACATCAGAAATTTCTTCGTGAAGATAGTGTTCTTCTTCAAAGTTCTTGAAGAGAAAGTTAATTTTTCTTATAACAAGGGAACACCTGAATCGATAATAAAAGTAAATATGATATATCTTTCTTTGCGATCTCGTATCCAATATCATCCAAATCGATTCAGGCCTTGCCTTGTTATCAAAAAAATACTTTCCTTCAAGAATATTAAAGAAGAATACCGCCTTAATGAAACAGATTCGAGTATAAGTAGATAAGTTTGGTTGAATTGTCAGGAATATGTCGTTAAGCCATGGTCACGGATTTAAGCGCCAGTCTTTATAATACTTACAATGATAGAATACAAAAGCTTAACATTTAAAAATGTACTAAAACTGCGCATGCGTCTGGGGAATTTATGTGTCACTTCTGCGCAGCTTGACGTTTGAACTATCGTTCTTCTCATCACCAAGAAGGCAGCGGTACGAACACTAAACGTGAAAAATTCAAATTCGTTACAGTAAATAAATAAATTTTTATAAAAAAAAAAAACTTAAGGAAAGGCATTTAAAATGTATTTTATATAATTTTCACTTGGTAGATATTTAATGGAGCTCTTATCTTCTCATCCGACAAGTCTCTCTGTTCCCCTTCATTGAAAGTAGATGGAAAAGGTGTAATCAACTTCCTGTGCATCTTTTTCGATATTTTAGGTAAGTATTCAGATTAGACATACATAAAAATATAATACACAGGGTGCTGCATTTTGAAGCGCAACATAGAAAATTCCATACTAACTTAAAGGTGCTCGAATATTGGCTTCCCTAATTATTTTACAGCAAAATTCTATGTAGGTTTTTTTAAAGTACTCTGTGAAGTTTGAGAATTTTTCATACGCTGAGTTTTAAGATATTCACAAAAGCTTCTGCAGCTAAATTCAATTTATACCAAACTATCAGCTCGGTCTTGATCAATAATAGTGAAAACTGAATATATAATTAATAAATCTAGTTTCTTTCTGAAAAAGATTGATGGAGAAAGCTTTTCCAGTAATTTATTTTAACATTTATTGATCAAGTGTAGTGTAAATTGAATATCGTTACTGATCTTTTGTAAATATCTTGAAACTAAGCGAATGAGAGATTCTGAAACTTCACAGACAGACTCATCTTGAAGAGCACTTAAACCTAAATGGAATTTTGCTGCAAAATAATTAGGGAAGCCAATATTCGAGCACTTTTAAATTAACATGGGATTTCCTATGTTGCGTTTCAAAATGCAGCACCCTGTATACCTACTTCACATAAAAATAAAATTGGAGTAGGGAGTAGGTAAAGGACTTTTACATTTCGTTCGTTTAATCTCCAAGAAGGAGACAAGGTGCGTATGGATATATGGTCGTGGTCATTAACAGTCGTTATTTCTGCATGCTAATTTCGCCGTTATTGACCTGCAATGTAATCAACGGCCTACCACTGCATTTGTAATTCCCACTCGCATTGTCGCTAAGGGTTAGCTGTCTCTCAAATCGTAACCATTTACATGGCCACCAGTGTACATTATTAACTCCTTGCTGTAACTGTCTACATTTCCATCTCGTCTGCAGTTAATTGAACAAAACATTTATTTATTTATTTATTTATTATTTATTTTATTAAAACTAACTGGACAAGTCATGTCCCAATAACCGCTTCCATTAAATTAACTTGACACAGAAAAATAATATGCTGAAATGCGTATGTGGTACATAAAAATATAAAGAAAAAGATATGTGAAAAAGAAAACTTAATAATTAAATTTAACTAATTATAAAGTTTAGCTAAAGGGGCGTTTTCCTTATTCATATAGCTGAAAGAATATAAAAGTAAATAATAGTATTTCTAACTAAAAGAATTAACCTAAAAATAATACAAATAATACAAACCCGTTGAAGATAAACTTATATGTGTTATATGTTTTTTTAAGCATTGGTAAATACATATTTTAAAAACATCCAGACTGGAAAAGAAGACGTCATCATCACTTACATTACAATTGAAAGAATGACTTAATCTATATAGTATACGTGAATTAAAACCAATATTTGTTCATTGGCCATCGATATAAAACGTCATCAGATATCAAGATTCACAACGAGGTGTGCAGAAACTAAACAGCGAAAGCAGCTCTTGGCAGTCAATGTAAATAATTATTAATTATTTTAAAAACGAAAATAATACCGGCAGCAACGCGTATCTGTTCCAATGAAAAAAAGATTGTACATAACAATGCAGCTTTGTAAGAGAGGCTCTGATTACCGTAATGAAATTTATAGTCTAAAAATTTTAGAAATTTCTTTTGAATACCTTCACACTCTACGATCGCTTTTTGATCTGACATTGACATTGCAATGTCGGGTTAAAAAGCGATCGTAAATGTCGCTATTTTATCTGTTCACCTGACAGTTTCAAAATTGCATACTTTCTCAATATTTCGGAATCGGTTAATAGCTCCTTCAGAAGTGTAAAAATAACAAGATTGTCAAGGAATATTAAAAATTATTTTAGAGAACTTTTAAGTAGTAAAAGTTAAATCTTTGTTTGTGTATGTGTATAAAACAATTCAAATCACTGCCCGGCTTTCGTGATTCATTAGTCTGACATTCACACAGAACTTTTTAACGCTCTTGGGTGGTAGCATACTTGGCAAGCAGACTCGCTCGTGCAAAGAAGAAACACTTTGTGCTTCAAGTATGCGAGTAAAAACGTGCATCCAGAAATAACTGCAGTTTTAATAAATTAATTTATTATAATAAGCAAAATTTGGCCGAATAAGCTAGCCCTCAGACGCGTTGTGTATATATACACTGCTCCAAGAAATTAACGAACCATTCATTAAAATAAGATTTTTCGTTTTCTTTATTTAAAATTTGAACCGGTTAACGTTGATTTGAAACAATTTAGTAACAACTGTTTGATGTGTTATAAAATCATCACTTATAAGTAAAAAATAAACAATAAAAACCAATAAAATCAAAAGTTCAAAAACTTGAGAAACAAGATTTTTGAATAAATCACACCAATGTCGGATATTTTCACCTCTATTTGGAACAACAGATTGTTATCGACGATCCACACATAAAATAAGCGAAGTTAGATCATTTTGTTCCAATTCCATCCATATTTCCAAATCCAACGTCCCATCTCTTCCAAGTTATTAACTTGATTCAGATAATCTCTGCATGCTTTCAGGCGCCTACCAAGTGTGTCCAGATATGCTCAACGGGACTGATATCTGAACTTCTTTCTGGATAAACCATGGCATCGATTTCAATCTCCTCTAAGCAATTTTGAACTTTCCGAATAAGTTGGCGTAGAACATTATCTTGCTTTAATAAAAAAATGCGTCCGATAAAGGCCACAAACGGCACGTCATGATCTTGTATGATGTCCGCTATGTACCAAAAGGTAATAAGTTTTCCACTATTTAACATTACTACGTCCGTGCGCACTGTCAAAGATATTTCTACTCACGCCATAAAGAAGCTTCCGCCAAATAATGTGGTATTCAAATGTTGCAGTGAACATACCGCTCATTTGGTCATTGGTATATACAAGCACGTCTATTACAGTTGTAAAAACAAAATCTAGATTCGTCTCTAAAGGAAAATCGACTCCAATCGTCCTGTAACCAAACAAATCACATGAAATCCAACAAATTCCAAGTGATTTGTGCGATGTTCTGCAGACAAGAAAACACCTTGGACAGACATATGACATGTGAAATGAGCTTCCCCAAGACGTTAGCAAACAGTTTCGACGCTAATTGGAACCTTATTATTGCATGGCGCGTTACTTTATTGGACCAGTGTATATCTGTTACAAAAACCGTAAGTTACATCACATAACATTCAATTTTGTTGACTCAGTGACAGTTTCTAAAACATAAACAGTTAGTCAAACCGATTTTAAAAGCACATTATGCATCGCATTTCAATAGTCATCGGTGCTACTCCAACAGTTTCCATTAGGAGCACAAAAGACGTTGATTTTCGAAATGTCTTCGATAAATTTTTTCTTGCAATTTGGGACTTACATGACCTTAGTTAATACGTCCCTAACACGTCGGACACTTATTATGAATCCCCCAATACATGCAATTTATCCCTCAGAAGTGCAAAGGCTATCTATTTTTCTTTTTTTGCATTGGTATTCTTTGTAATCATCTTATTGCATGGGTCGGTAAACATTAAAGAGTTGGAAAATATCAGAATATGATTTATGACATTCAATTGTAAACAACTGCTGTTAATAAATAATAATAATAATAATAATAATAATAATAATAGTTTATTGTCACGGATCATTATATGATATGGACATGGTCAAAATCAGGTACATGTGATACAATACAATTAAAAACAATATGAGACATGGGTATGTAACATATCACAGTCAACACAAACAATATAAAAATCACAATTACAAGGATAAGAATACGCTGGGAAAACGTGTAGAAAAAAAACTCACCCAGCCACAGCAAGCAATAAATTAAATTTTAGCATGTGAACGAAATCTGTCCAACAGGGCACTAATTGTCAGAGCTTATTAGTTCATTGACATGATAGAAAGCTTTTTCGCGTCAGTAGCGTTTTAGTAATATCTTAAATTGTTTAACATCTGCACTTTTGATATTGATAGGTAATGCATTAAAGATTATTATTGCTCTGTAATGAGCTCCACCTTGATAGAAAGTCGTCCTGTGCTGTGGGATACTGAAGTCATTACGTTGTCTAGTTTGCATATTATCATACATATCAAGATTACGAGTAAACATACGCTCGTGTTTTTTTATGAACGTGGCTAGTTCATAGATGTATAAACTGGCAAGGGTTAAAATTCCCAAATTTTGGAATAATGGTTTGCATAAACTATTTATCGACACTCCACACATGGTTCTGACAACCCTTTTTTGTAGAAGGAATAGACGCGTAAAGTGGCAGGAGGATCCCCAGAAAAGAATGCCATAGCGCAACCTGGATTCGACGTAAGCATAATAAAACGCTTTGAGGGATGATATTCCTACATTGGCTCTTAGGTTATTTAAAGCATAGAAAGCAGAGGAAAACTTACTGTTCAATTTACTGCAATGTTGCTCCCAATCAAGTTTGGCGTCGACAGTGAGACCCAGGAACTCAACGAAACTCGATGTCGGTAGCGATTTATTATTATGTTTGACTAAGATGCTAAAGGCAGCAGGTTGTTTTTTAAAGGTGACAATCGCGGTTTTATTCATATTAAGGCGAAGATTATTAATTGAGCACCACCTATTCATTTTCTCGACAATTTCAGAACTGATTTTGGAAATTTCCTCAGCTGACTTATTAGCTACAATTGCGTTAGTGTCATCTGCATATTGTGATAGGTGTCCGAGTGAGACGGTAAGAGGCAAGTCATTTACGTAGATCAAAAATAAGGTCGATCCTAGGATCGATCCCTGAGGAACTCCACGGTGAATAGGTGACTCGGTTGAATGGTAAGTTTTAATTGTATTATCGATTTCAAGACGTAATGAGACAATTTGACTACGGTTACATAAATAAGATTGAAAAATGCTCAAAGCTAGACCACGTATGCCATATCTCTCCATTTTTTTTAATAGGATATCGTGATCCAGTGAGTCGAACGCTTTGGAGAGATCGAAGAATACGCCAGTTACGTTAAATTTACTATCCAACTTATCATGTTTGTCGCAAAGAACAAACGCAGAGGCTCCGCCGCCTTTGTTCTTTGCATACTGCCTGCCGTTTGTTTCGGCGAATATTATTCAAATGGCGGATAGGGGTGTGGCTTCCTCTTGACGTACACGTGCTGGTTCTGCGCATTCGCGAGATTAAAGGATACCGTCAAAGTGGTAAACGTCAACTACTCCTGCTTTGTTTGCATTAGCCCAGATACTTGTTTTTCCTTAAATGAACACCTGCATCAACTTTAAACGATGCCGCCGTTTGTTGATCTGTTTGTTCACATTTTTAACTTTACTGCTACATCTGATCCTCAGAATTAAAATTTTTGCGTACGACGGAGAGTTTAACTTGCATTTACGTTTGACCTTTTATGCCATTGATTTACCTCTACCTCTACTCATATTTTATTAGGTTTGTATGCTGTCTCGATATTTTCGATTCGTACATGCCCTTCTCTACTTCGAAAGGAGGGTATGGTTACAGTGACCATACGCCCCGTTATCAACGGAACAGTACCGTTTTCGAAATCTACGGTATTTTTAACATAAAATGCTTTCGAGCAACAATTATTATAACAATTATTATCGTCTATGACATTTTTGTTTCATAAATTACGTAATTTCTCGAAAAATCGATAAATAGTAATTATCATAACTTTCTCTGCTAAGTTTGATGACTATACTAGAAGTTGCTAAAAATTTGTATTTTTACCGAATTTTGTTTAATTTTTCAAAGTCTACCGTTTATTAATGAAAAATATATCTTCACTTCAGATATGGCCAGTTTAGATTTTATTAACACACAACGTGCTCGGAGCGGGCAGAGTCTTTCTCGTGGTATCCCCACCAGCTGGTTAATGTCTGAGGGGCCTTTTGGTCCTGTTTCGGATGTGTTCGTCCAGGGGACGATACACAATTTCGTTCTCGTGAGTCTCGGAGGACTTACCTCGGTGTACATTTCGATATTTCGTCGATTTTAACATTGCGCTGGAGAAGTGAAACTCTTTTGGAGTTGTCTCAACCTCGTTCTTGACGTTCAGGATAAACTACTGTACGCTTTTAGGTCCAGTTTCGGTCACGGTTAATTTCTTTTGGCTTACGTACGACTTACCTATTAGAACCACGCTTTTAGACGTTCTACTGTTATCTGTGACGGTCATTTCGGAAGGACCAGATCTAGAACCGGCTTTCGACGAGACAGCAGTGGTTTTGGTGTCTTCTTCTTCACATAAGTAAGATGTGTCTATTTATGTTTCGGTTACGGTCATGCCAAATTTAACAATTGTTATAACGTATATCGTAATGCACGCTAAATGAAATACATTCTTTTACATTTTATCGTACAATAGTGAACGACATGTTGCGTTATCTGTAAAGCAAATGACGGATCCGCCGTTTCATTGGATTCCTTGGAAGGTGTCACATTTGTTAATATTTTTGATAATACTGTCACGCTAAGGGTGGTCGAGTCGATTCCGGTTATCCAGGTGCTTGCAATGGCTTCGACGGAGTAGATGCTAAATCTAAAAGCAGCAGCGACGACCATTGTGGGGTCGGATGAGGTGGCGACGGCAAGCAGAAGTGCGGCGATGGCTGCAGCTGGCAGGCTGGTGCGGCTCCCCGGAACTGGAGTTGACCGGGATAAGATCGGCAGCTTCTGGCTGGGCGTAGACGGCGGTGGCAGAGAGGCGTCCTATGATCGGCGTGAGGATGCTGATGATCTTGAGATGAGCATTCCGGGTGGCTCCCCTTCTTCGAGATAGCAGATGTTGCCAATTCGGAGTCGGTCGTAGGTCGACTGCGACTTCTTACAGTAGGCACTAAACCTACCGGAGTCGGATTTGACTGGCGTACATTTTTTAATTCGCACATTTTATACGCAATTTTTGTTGATTTGCGCATTGCGTTATTCGTAACATGCCCGGCGTTCAATTGTATTGCCTACTTGATGAAATCGTTTGCCCTAGTTGTCGCAATTCTGCCGATGTTTTGTTTTGAAACAAGAACCGTGTTATATCGGGTTACCACACGCATTGTTATGACACTGTTGCCCTCAATTTCACAAGCCCGTGCTTTAATAATTTCTTTATATTATTTTTTATGAGAAACTCGAGAAACTCCCATCGTGAAAATACTGTCACGCTAAGGGTGGTGCCTCCAACATGTCACGCTTAGGGGTGGTGCCTCCACCCTGTCGCGGTAAGGGGGTAGCGTAGGGTTACAGAAGGTAGAGCTTTGAACACAGTTATTTTATAAAAGTTGATACCTTTTATTAATGTAAAATTTAATTTGATGGGGGTTGTTCGTAATTCAAGACGGGGTGGGCGATTCGGGTTGTTTGTGCGGCGCCGGCTAGCCTGGTCTAGTGGCGACGTGCTTCGACGGAGCGGTATACAGCTGCGATGTCAAGATCGGCTCGTTGCGGCGTTTACTCTATCAGGGACGATCACCGTCGATCTTGTGGCCCTGGACGAAGTGGCGCGGCAAGAAGGGTGCGGTGATGGCTTCAGCTGGCAGGCTAGTGTGGCTCCCTGGAACTGGAGTTGATCGGGTTGAAGTCGGCAGCTTCTGGCTGGAGGCGGTGGCAGAGAGACGTCCTACGATTGGCGTCAGGATACTGGCGGTCTTGGGATCAGCATCCTAGGTCTTGGGGTGATTCCGAGTGGCTCCTCTTCTTCGAGATGGCAGATGATACCAAATCGGAGTCGTTCCTCGATCAACTGCGAGAGCGGCTGCCCTTATAGTAGGCACTAAGCCTACCGGAGTCTAGCTCGACTGGCGTCCAAATCTCAATTCGCACATTCGGCGTTCAACTGTATTGCCTACTTGATGAAATCGTTTGCTCTAGTTGTGGCGATTCTGCCGATGTTTTGTTTTGAAACAAGTTATATCGGGTTACCTCACGCATTGTTATGACACTGTTGAAATTGCCCTCGATTTCACAAGACCTTGTTTTAATAATTTCTTTATATTTTTTATGAAAAACTCAAAAAACTGCCATCGTGACAATACCTAATACAGTTGCAATAGTGTTTTAAATTTTAAGAGTACGCGCATGCTAGGTTGATGTTAAGAATGCGCTCATACTGTGACCTGGTGGTCATGATTTGCTGTTATTAAAGTGGTTGCATGAATTGAGTCACTTTCATTTCCTTTGATCCTCTCCTCGTCTCGAGTTATGATTAGGAGGCGCTCATTTATTTTCGCATTTATGTAATACCCATATCTGTAACGACTGAGGCTGCTGGCTGTGCGGCAAGTTAATTTCCTCAGCACCAATCTTACTTCTACATACGGTAGGTAATAGTATAATGGAGCAAAAATTTTTGAAATTAAATTTGATGCTTTGTAATTCAGGTCTGCTTGGTGCCAAATTAATTTCTATCAAATTTGACGCCCAAGGTCTTCAAGAGGGTGAAATTAATGCTAATTAATTATTAATTAATAACTGACTAACCGGAAATCTATTCTGGGCACGTGGTAAACGAACACTAGTTTCACAAATTATTATGTGGATCAGCTACAATCAGTGAAGTTTTAAGTTTTCTTATATATTTTTTTCTAATTTATACAATTAAATTGTGGGAAGTTTTATTTTAATATAAGTTTCAGTTTATAGACAAACAAAAGTGGCGCTCGACGGCAAATTTCGTGCCGAAAGCTACTCAAGATTAATCTGCGTCAGGAAAGTAAACAATTAGGCGGAATAATTTATAACATCCAACTAAGCAAGTCCCTCGATAAAATATAATTATGCGAAATATGCGATCCGAGACAAAGATAGCTTTTTTAGGTAAGGTGCTCGGTTAAACGAGTGGGTTCATAAACAAAAGATAAAGACGACATTAGAACAAAGCCCCTCATTAATCTATATTAGTTCAGGCGGGCGCTTTTCGAATTCACGTGAACATTTCCGGAGGAGACTCCGGGAGGATCCAGCTTTTGACGGCGGAGGTCGGCGATCGCGACATTTCACCGGAGCTTGATGGAGTGCCGCAATAAAAATAACTGGAAGTTTTTCGAGACGGGACATTCTGCTTACTATTGACGTCTTCTACGCGGAGGAACGCGAATAAAACTGAAATAGATGAAGAAGGGAACTTCGCAAATAAATAACGTGATAGATATCTTATGCATATTGTATGAGATTTGTAAAAATTCGCTAGCATAAATATAAATGGATTATCCTGATGTTTATCTTAGCTGAATGATTTAAGGTGACGGAAAGAAATTTTATGTCTATACATTATTAATGTTATCAAAAGAGCATTATTAATAAAAGAACGAATTATAACTACCAGAACATATCGGAATAAAACAAATTCAGAAAAGATGTCCTCGATATATAACAAAAAATTTTCTTTCATTAGTAAAACATTAACTTTTAAGAAATTTTTTATAGTTTTAATACTACGTACTTATATCCTCTTCTGTACCTTCGCCTTTAAAGCATTCAAGCTCTAGATCGTTCTCACAGTTTTCACCTTTTATTAACAAATATTGTGTTTCGAGTAAGGAAAAGGTAAATTATTTGAATACAAGTTTGTAGTATTGTATCGTTATTTTAAATATAGTTTTAATGAAATTTGAAATAGAAATAATAATAAATACAGGAAATTTGAAGCTCGATGACGAATTCATAGGAATGTTTTTGAAACTATTTGTAGCAATCTTGTGTCTATAGTGGCAAATGGTAATTGCTTTATCACAAATGGTCTTTAAAATTTCTAAAATTAAAAAAAAAACATTGAAAATTATGGAATGTTAATTGTTTTCAGGACAAATTATTTTCATAATTTTTTATGATGTGATGCTTATTGATTTTCAATTATTAATAATAATGTGAGAAAATAGTTTTTAAACTTTAAAAAGGACACTGTGAAATCATAAGGAACACTCTCTGTTTTGCTATTGCTTGATAGCTTCGTCAGGAGTGAAGAAATAAATTTTTCAAGCCATAACGAAACGTGGAGTGTTCCTCGCGATTTCAGTGTCCGTTTTAAAGTTTAAAAACTATTTTCTCAACATCGATAAGAGTCGACTTCATTTATTAATAATAATATTTATTCTCCAACCGTTCTCTAAAAGTTATAATAATAATAATAATAAATTTTGAATGTCGAGTGTATTCAGTATATTTACCAATTTTTTTTTTAATTCAAAAGTGCTTTTAGATATTACACGAAACGTTTCGTAAGTCTTTGAAATCCACGAGAAGAAAGAACAAGATTCTTTTCCGTTCGTTTCCGTTTTTGATCCTGTGATTTGTTTATTCATGTACTAAAAATTCTTGAAAGGTAATTAAATTTTGTTTACTAATATTTATTTTCAATTGCTGTCCGCATATTTCTTTGCTTTTTTAATGTAAAATAAAATAACTTCAATCTTGTCAAATATCAATTCATATCAAAGTAAGTGTCAACTTTTAACTTTCTCAAAAAAAGAATAGATTTTGCTGATTGTCCATTGTTTTCAGTTAAAACTAATGTTAAAAATAAAATTTTGAAGCAGTCGCCGATTCAATTGCTTTCTGCTTATATTTTAATGCCATTTTCTATTAATAAAATTTAATACAATTATTGAAGAGTAGTTATCTACTTGACTAGAAATAAGATATGTGCTGAGAAAATGAACTTGCAACATCGCCAGCAGCTTCAGTCGTGACGAGTGTGGGTGTTAATTAAAACCGAAAATAAATGAGTGCCACCTAACCTAAACCGGAAATGAGGAGAAGATCAAAAGAAATTAAAAAATTAATTCAACAATTTTAAAAAAAATTCAAGTTTTCAACATCGGCAAAGTATGTAGCTAAGCGCATGAACACTATAACGTTACTGAATAATATGTCTGAAATTGGTAAACAAATTCGGCATTAGCTTTAACCTCAAAGTAATCAGAATGTTCCCCCTGATTAATTCCTCGGATATTCTCCTATTGTCACCATACGTCGACATGTGAAGGCGCCAACACTAAAACTACGGTTCTACATCTACTCCCCCGTAGTAGGTAGGTAGGTCCTTGGAACGTAAATCAAACGTAACAGAAAACTAGGACATCGCCTAAAACAGAGCTTAACCAAAACTGGGACTATAAATGAACAGCATCCAAAACTGGGACTAAAAATGAGCCGTATCCGAAACCGAAAATAAAACTGGGATTAAAAGCTTGTAAGGGAAGGAAGGTTCGGCAACAGTAATTTGTACGAAAGAGAAACCATCAGCCACAAATATACTTGAACTGAACGTGGAGGACGAGCCTAAGACAACTCAGGTGAGTTTTCAGTCCTCCAGCGCCATGTCAAAGCTAATGAAATGGCGTACACTGAGAAAACCTCCATCTACAAAAAATTAAAATTCTAAGGACCTTATAACGTAAAAGATGGATGTAACGTCTCCGGCAATTTTATGACCGTCTAGACGTCTTAATATAAACAACCAATCAGTTCTCATGCAAAGGGTGAAATGCACCTATAGACGCCTGCAAAAATATCTAATATCTAAAAATAGAAACTCCGAACGGTATTGCTTACTTAAAGCAATAAAAGAAATGCCGACATAGTGAGAATTATACGATGGTTTATGGCCGATATATTTTAAAATGTATGCAAAATACTGTCTGTGAGTTGCAGCACGATACAAGCTGCAAGACTTTTCTGAAGAAACTAACTTGCAGCACAGCCATCAGCTTCAGTCGTGTTGGGTATGAGTGTTAGTTAAACGCAGCAATAAATAAGCGCCACTAAATCGATAGGAAAAGGAAATGACTCAATTTATGCAACAATATTAAGGGCCAGTTGTACCATGGCGGTTCAAGGGGACGTTCGACTGAATCAGGTTCAAAGTAAGCTAATGCGGTTAGGATTTTAAGGACATATGGCAATAATTTATTCCTAAATAAAATTTAATGTGATTTTTATCAATTTTAACCTGGTTCAATTGAACGTCTCCTTGAGCTCCCCTGGTACAACTGGTCCTTAATGTTCAGAAGCAGGCAAATACATCGGGTTAGTGCGTAGCAAGTTCAACGCCACCAAGTACATGCACACCTTAATTAATGCATTGCCAAAACTTTAAAATAAATGACTAGTCGTAATATAATATCAAGAACAAAAATATCTTTCAAATAATTCAAACCAATTGACAAATCCGTAACAAATGACAAAACATATATCTAAATAAGTTGGCGTGAAGCGCCCAAGAAAATCAATACGAATAATATATTTGGCGGGACGCGCCCAAAACAACGTTAAATGATAATACAATATTTTGCGGGAAGCGACCAAAACAACGCTCAAATAAATAGTAATACAATAAAAGTCAGCATGAGGCCGTAGCGCTAACCCTCGGTCCTGTTGATGTGTGGAAATGCCAACACCAATTATTCCATTTCGAGGCTGCTACTAATAAGCCAGTACAAAGATTTCACTCTGCTCCCCCAACTGACTGTATACGGTACGTCGAAAGAGCGTCGTACAAAGTAGGCAATCGTCGAAACGTATACCGAAACAGGGAGCCTAAGCTCGACGCAAAACTTATGCCCAAAACTAAAATTGTGTCCGGAATTAAAATTAAGAGCCTGTGAGAAAAGGAAAGTTTGACAATAAAAAAACTGCATAAAAGAGAGAGCAATAGTCACAAACATACTTGACCTCATCTTTAAGGACGAGACTTGAGACAAACTCTTTTATTGTTGTACTAGCACCAAATCAGAACCGACAAAATGACGAGGAAACCCTCCCGCGAAGATCCTCAACAGTACAAAATATGAACTTACTTTCACCTAAACTAGTTCAATAAAAAAATAGACGACGGTGGAAATTTTATGACAGTCTAATCGCATGGAATAATAATATTGATCGGTCCTCACGAAACAGATAAAATGTGCACCACAAAGGAGTGTCGATGCATCCAGAATTTTACATCATTTTATGGTCGGAGTATTTTAAAACGAATGCAAAGAAAACGTCTGAGTTAAAACACAAAGCCTGAGATCATCTGATGTTTTACTAATTGAATTATTCCAATTATTCCAGCAACGAAGATGGTAAAAACCATGGTAAAATGTGACGGAATAGGTGCGGTAAGAGCGTTTTAAACACACAAAGAATTTCTTGCAGTTGTGCAATCCGGAGTAAATTCGAGTCAAACTTAATATACAGGTTGTTTCCTGAAAAGCGGTTTCCCAAGTTGTAGTAAGCGTTCCCACATAACTTTCTAACATTACGTCATCAAGGATAAACATGACATCAGGTGACGTTTAAGATTAAAGGACGAGTACAATTATTGTTTTCGACACAAATGTTACTTTTGAATTTATAATAGTTGAGGGTTATTGAGGGGTATGTAATTGTTTTATCGCAAATACTTAGTTAAAATTTCTAAAATTAACACAACTGATGGCCGTTTTCACAATCAAACTTTAAGGAAGCTTTAATTTAAAGTCACTTTAAGAATAGGGAAACGAATGTAATTTTTTTGTAAAAACTAAAATAGTAAAGGAGACTGGTTTAAGAAATAATTGAAAATTAATCTCCGTCCACAATAATTTTACATCCGTAGATACGTATTTCGGCAGCTAAGCTGCCATCTTCAATACCCTACCAACTTAAAGGCACTTAAAAAGATCTAAAAACAACCTCAATGACTCATTTTATTCTTATTTAATGTTCATGCTATTGATAAACTTTAGGGATAAGGCCCTCAAAGAACCTAAAATCAAGAAAACCAGCTCTTCTTTTAATTATTACAAACAGTTACGCAACCTTACCACTTCTGCAATCCGCCATGAGAAGCGTGCCTGCTTTCAGTATATTTCTAAGAAACACGATTCCAAATTGTTATGGAATAATCTTAAATCTTGAAATATTTATGATAAAAAGAATAATAATAATAATTCGAATTTACCTACTCATCTGTCAGATGTTAACAACATTAATTCGCATTTTTATGGGTTTATGTCGAATATAGGTGCAGATGCTGATTTAATTACTTTTTACAATAACAATGTTAATATCAACACAAAATTTTCTTTTTCCTTGCTTTCGGTTACTGATGTAACTATTTTACTTAACTCTATTAAATCACATTCTGTCGGCAGTGATTATATTTCTATTAAGATGTTATCGCTTTGTTGTCTATACTTACTGCTTACGATGACACATATTTTAAATTCTTACTTGTTTGAGTGCGTATTTCCCGACTGTTGGAAAAGGAGTATTATTAGACCCCTACCAAAATGAGTACTAAGTACTAGTAGCCTAGTAGAGTTTACCCATCTAAGGCCTATATCTCTTCTTCCTGTTCTTTCTAAAATCTTAGAAAAGCAGTTAGTCAACAGATCCGTGGCTTTTTGGATAAGTATAATATACTGCCCAATCAACAGTCTGGTTTTCGACCGGGCTGCAGCTGTGAGTCTGCGATGGCTGATATAGTAGATGACTTACTAAGAAGTATTGATGATAATGAAATCTCATTATTGGTCCTGTTAGACTATTC
The DNA here is from genome assembly GCA_036172665.1 of Prosopocoilus inquinatus. NCBI lineage: Eukaryota > Metazoa > Arthropoda > Insecta > Coleoptera > Lucanidae > Prosopocoilus > Prosopocoilus inquinatus. Next base: position 55,256,720 of record CM069870.1, read on the forward strand.
GAAAGTCTTCGACACTCTTAATCATACGCTTTTACTGGCTACTTTAAAGTACACAGGTTTCAATTAAAATACAGTAGAATTCTTCTCTTTTTATTTATCTGGTAGAACTCAGCAAGTTTTATACGATGGAAGCTTATCCTCTCCACTTAGTAATATTTCCGGTGTTTTCCAAGGCAGTATACTGGGCCCTCTTCTTTTTACTATTTATACGACCAATATCACTAAATGTTTAAGACACTGCAATCATCATCTTTATGCTGATGATACCCAACGTTATTATTCGTTCAAAATGAAAGACGTGTGTGCAGCTGTTTCCAAAATTAATGAAGATCTTGCATCTCTTGTGAATCTGTCTTCTAGGCAATGTCTTAACATTAACAGTTTTTGATCGTACTAAAACTAAAGCTTGATACCATCAAAATTAAAGTTAATGATAACATTATTCCTCTTTCCGATTGTGCGCGTGATTTAGGATTATATATTGATACAAAATTGCGTTTTAAAGAACATGTTTCTCATCTGCTTAGATTAGGGTACTGCAATTTGAAAATACTTTACGGCAATAAAGATTACTTAGACAGACATTTAAAAAAAATGTTATGCGAATCTCTTATCCTTGTACGATTTAACTATTGTATGAGTGTTTACTATCATTGTTTAAATAGCATGGATAGAATCAGAATTCAGCGATTACAAAATGCATGTTTGAGATTTATTTTTGGAATTCGTAAATACGAAAGGATATCGCATACGCTTGCTTGGGCTGGTTGGCTGAAAATGTCTCGTAAAGCTGAATTTCATTCTGCGAATTTTTATTTTTAAATTCATAGTATCATTATTAGAAGTAGGGGCGTCTAACTCCTCCAATTTACCACCTGGAAATCTTTAAAAGATCTTTCAGTTACAATATTGTACATTTCTTTAACGCCATTCTGCCTAAATTGCGACTATTAACTCCGTTATCGTTCGTACGTCAGTTCCAGCAATATTTCTTTGTATAAGATTGATTTGCACCGCTATATTTTCTATTTTTATGTTAGATTATAGCCTTATCATATATATATATATATATATTTAGGATACAATGCATGTGTAGCTTGAACTATCTACTTAATAGTTAGTAGCTCTAGTTTGCATATGCTCTTAGTTTTTTAATATTGTTATTTATGTTGGCTTAGGAGGAAGTACAGCTGCTTCTTCGGAAGTCGCTGATTCTGAGCCTTTTGGCAGGTCACAGATATATTGAATTGTCTACTTTACTTTATATTTTTTGTTCTTTATGCTGTGTTGCCAATAAACTGCTTTATTTTTATTATTATTATTAAATTTAAATAACCTATTATGAAATCGGCCCTCAAAATTATACAAAGCCAATTATTTTCCAGGAAAGTCTATTTTTATGATTTTTTATGATGTGATGCTTATCGTATGATAATTTTGTTGTTCTCAAAGAAAATGTCCGTTTACTATAACCATAACAATACCAGATAACTTTCTTTCCTGACGCAACAAACGTAAAGATTAAGAAAATAGGGCTAGCCTTAAACCTTATTTTCACTATGATAGTTTATCTGATAGTTGCTATCACGAAAGCAACAAACACAAAAAAAAATCATCATCGTGTGAATATCTTGACAATTGATTTTAGCCTATCGTGACAGAACATTCCAGGTGTTTACAAGTTTACAAATCAATTGATCAAGAAACTTGAATTTTATTTTAAAAAATGTTCAGATATTTGCTTGATATTTTTACCATAAAATTTTGTATTTTTTTCATGAAGTATCCAAATTAGAAAAATAGCGTGGTCGTCCTTTTTTAAGAGCGCTTCCAATTTATTCCAGTTCAGTTGTTTGCCCTCGTTATACAATATTTCACGCAAGGACATTGCCCGGAAATGGGAGGACTAAAACGGCTGCACGTAGGTGGGTCCTGCAATCAAGACGCTATCGCGGATTAACGCTTCGTCCGTTCGACCAACAGCTGTCCCGCCAAATTACATTAATATACGCTGCCTTGATTACTATAACTTAATTACGAACTTGATCGATATTAATTAAGCTACCTCCAAACAGAAGGTGGGTACGTTATGAAGCGAGTCCCGGACTTTTCCCCAACTTGTTTCGTCACATTCATCTACTCATTCTACTCCAAGAAATGTATGTGCCAGAATTACTTATAGCACTCCGGATGTTGTGTAAGGTTTTTGTAATCCGTTGCCTTGTTATAAAGCCGATAAAATTACAACGTCGCATGTTCCTGATAAATATGGTCTCAGCACGGCTTGAATTATTTACCGGCGTGAAACAAATAGCGGCGCTTTAGAGACAAGCCCAAAGAGCTTACCAGATATGTGAATGCATCAATCAGATGGCGCGGAATGCGTGGCAATAAATCCTTGACCGCATTACGTTTATTGAGAGCGTTATTACGATTATAGCAGATTCCCATACCATAACGGTTTGGACCGTTATTATCATTACCGGGCATTCATCTCGCTCGTGTAAAGGATTTATGGACAATATTATTAACTCCGGCTAACTAATTATTTTCAGGTATAAAGCGCATTAGTCTTACTGTTAAGTAAAAGCCGACAGTTCATATTTTCATTTTTCTCAATGTTTCCAAAAGTAAGGTTAAATGGCAGAGGTTTATCATTTTCAAAATTTCAAATTAATTTTACATATCTATTATCTCTTAATGGCATTAGGATTTATAAAGATAATGACTTTATATCTGACGATATGCACTGTAGGATCAAGTGGAGTAAATACGTGTGCTGCTGGAAAAGTTTCTGGAAACGGTATGAAAAAACGCATATGAAATTTGGTAATTTTGGTATCATTGTTTTTCGAAGTATTCGCCTTTGACGTCGATACACTTTTGCATACGCTCCAATTTCTAAAGCACGTTTTCCACTCTAAAGATGGTACCTCAGAAACCAGTGTCCGGAATGTTTCAACCGCTGCTTCAGCCGACGAAAATCGCTCACCACGCATTTTATTTTTCATATTTGGGAACAAAAAGAAATCATTAGGTGATAAATCAACAATGAATCATTAATTCAACATTTTTGTTGGACAACAAATCAACTGTTTGACGGGTTGAGTGAGAGCTGGCGTTATCATGATGGAGAATAATTCGTCGATTTCGATTATTTCTTCTTATTTGATCGATAACAATGACAAACAAATTGTATACCAATCAATATACCAATCAGCAGTCACAGTTTTTGGTCCTCTAAAGCCACGGTTGCTACATGTCCAGTTAAACCAAAGAAACAAGCAATCATTTGCTTCGCAGCACTGCGTGAACGGATAACTTTTGTTGGTTTTGGTTCATTTTGAAATACCCAAACGGTAGATTGTTGTTTACTTTCTGGCTCGTACGAATAGATCCAAGTTTCGTCACCAGTCACGATGTTATAAACTAAATTTGAACGACCTCCATTGAATTTCTTGATCGTTTCTTCGCACCATTGGTCACGACCCTGCTTTTGCGTTTCTGTTAAATTGTGCGGGATCCAACGACTGCAAAGCTTTCGTATGTTCAAATGATCATGCAAAATCTGGTGTATTGCTTACTTTCATGTCAATGCGTAAGGATTCTTGAATCTCACGGTATGTCACATGTCGATCTCGCTCAAGCATTTCACGTACAGCATCTACATTAGTGGCAACAACAGATGTTGATGGACGACCTTCACGAAATTCGTCACTGAGAGAGGTACGTCCACGCTGAAATTCGGCAAACCAATTACAAACACTGCTCTTTGATGGTGCTTCATCTCCAAAAGCCAAATGAAGCCGATCGAGGCATTGTTTTGGCGTTAGACCACATTTGAAATCATAAAAAATCAAGGCACGAAAATTTTCAAGCGAGATTTCTATGTTTACACAAAATTACTTTTTATCAAATGCTGTAAAAACAAAACTAGTTCACTTGGTTAGGAACTATCAATAGAATTATAGGCGAAAAACGTAAAATTTTTCAAATATGACAGTTGATAAACGCTAACAATTCTAGACCTACTAGATTCCAGAAAGATTCCGTAAAATAGACAAGAAAAATATAAAAAGGAACTGTAAACTTGCCCTGTACATTGGCAGAAGTATTTTCTTAATGCTTTTCTTGCAAAACCAGTTTCAACCACAAAACAGATAGTTTGATAGTTGATAACTGGTAGTAAGATAATGGTTTGATTTTCAATTTGATAGAGACTTTACCTAACCTTATTATACGTTTATTAATTAAAGCGCTAACCAATCGATCAGACAAATGTAGACGTTTGACACAGTAAACTCTTAATTCATTTCGAAATCTTATATTTTTGTCTTCAAAGCAAACTTTGCTACTTTCTGTACTTTGAGAATTACGAAATATACAGGTTGATTTCAAAATGGTGGATAGGGTTTGCAATACGTTATTCTGGACACTCAGACAAGTGCGAGAAAAATGCTGAAAATTTTTTTATTTTAAAATTTAAAAAACGTTGTTCCAAATTTTTTTTGTTTGCAGTGAATCCCTCGAGCAGCTTCTGTACAGCTATTTCAGCCCTATTTATCAATCCTAACGCGAACGTGGGATGTCGCTATTTAAGCTGTTTAACATTTAAGAAATGAAATTGTTTTAATTCTTAAAATTCACAATAAGGTTTGAATAATGAGCTTCTACGTAAAGTTTATTGCATATATTATTTGTTTCATTCAAAATTGCATTGCATTGAACTGAGGTGCGGCTGAAAATAGTGAGCAGTTCATGTAAATTAGAAAGAAATATTAGGCATGAGAAATTTCTACAATTATTCACCAGTAAAACTGTTTCTGAAGAGTTTTGGCCTTTAGATTATATGCACTGATTTAATAACACCGTTCAACACTAAAATTGTTTCTAATATAAAAATAGCCAAATCGTAACTACTTTGCTCTGTTAAACACCAATATGACTGTAAAATATTCTTTTTAGCTCTCGTTTCGAAGATAAAGTTCCTTTCTTTAACTAGAAATACAGAAATAGCTACATTAATTGGATGTTCTTTTTTCTTATATGTATAACTATGGGAATGAGTATGCCACAAAACCCTAGACCCAGTAGGATAAAATACACCCACTTTATCTGTAATAAACCTGACGTTCAAATAAACTTTGGACTTTGTCTTTTATATTTAATTGCGGACTTAATTTTAGTTAATTCGAAACATTAGGGGAAGATATACTCTCTGATTTTAATAAATTTTGTTGCAAATCGCTTTCTATTGCAGTGAATCCCTCGAGCAGCCTCTGTACAGCTGTTTCAGCCCTATTTGGTACTTCATCAGCAGAAGCATAGCTCGATACTTCCAGTGCAAAGCAAAACGATTCGGCCAAGGATAATCACAAATGCGACGTAACAGTAATTAATTGTTTAAACAGCGACATCCTACGATCGCTTTTTAACCTAACATTGCATTAAGATTGACAAATTGAAGCCAGTTTGCTTTGACAGCAAGCATGACCGCCCTGTATGGGATGACTTATTATGTAGCAAACTGGCTTAAATTTGTCAATCCTAACGCAATGTTAGATCAAAAAGCGATCGTAGGATGTTTAAACTATTCTGATTTTAATGTAATTTAGGACATTATTTCACAGATTTAAACTCAATTAACAAAGAAACATTCCTAGGCTTCCTAATCCAATTTTGATAAATCTTGGTAGCTTATAGACCTTTGGCAACTGTATTTAAAGCTACCTTTAGTTGCTGCCCAAATTCACTTTGAAGGGGTATAATGGCCACCCTAAAATTGGCAACAATTCAGATATTTGTGCTCTAAAAAATTGCTAATGATAAGCCTTCTGGTGTACTATATCCTCCCAAAAAACAACATTTTATGGCATGCATTTAATCCGTTTAGAAAGTATGCGGAATATCTAAAATTTTGTGAATTTTTTGCCAATATATGGCTTTCCCAGCAACCCAGGAGTGTAGTATTTTTGTCAAAATCATTTTTTTACAGAATCAAATAACAAAAATTACAACAGGCATTTAATTCTAACAATTGCAAATAAACAAGGAGATTTGAACAACTATGGCAAATTTAAGAAAAATGAAAAATTATGGAGCATTTTTTCTTTCTTTTTTTTGCTTCAGCCGACGAAAATCGCTCACCACGCATTTTATTTTTGATATTTGGGAACAAAAAGAAATCATTAGGTGATAAATCAGGTGAATATGGACAATGAGTCATTAATTCAACATTCTTGTTGGACAAAAAATCAACGGTTTGACGGGCTAAGTGAGAGCTGGCGTTGTCATGATGGAGAATAATTCGTCGATTTCGATGTTTCTTTTTATTTGATCGATGACTTCCGGCAAATAAACTGTAGTATACCAATCAGCATTCACGGTTTTTCGATCCTCTAAAGCCACGGTTGCTACATGTCCAGTTAAACCAAAGTAATAAGCAATTATTTGCTTCGTAGCACTGCGTGAACGGACAACTTTTGTTGGTTTTGTTCATTTTGAAATACCCAAACGGTAGATTGTTGTTTACTTTCTGGTTCGTACGAATAGATTCATGTTTCGTCACCAGTAACGATGTTATAAACTAAATTTGAACAACCTCCGTTGAATTTCTTGAGCATTTCTTCGCACCATTTGACACGATCCTGCTTTTGCGCTTCTGTAAAATTGTGTGGGATCCAACGACTGCAAAGCTTTCGTACTTTCAAATGATCATGCAAAATCTGGTGTATTGCTTTCATGTCAATGCGTAAGGATGCTTGAATCTCACGGTATGTCGCATGTCGACCTCGCTCAAGCATTTCACGCACAGCATCTACATTAGTGGCAACAACAGATGTTGATGGATGACCTTCACGAAATTCATCACTGAGAGAGTTACATCCACGCTGGAATTCGGCAAATCAATTATAAACACTGCTCTTTGATGGTACTTCATCTCCAAAAGCCAAATGAAGCCGATCGAGGCATTGTTTTGGCGTTAGACCACATTTGAAATCGTAAAAAATCATGGCACGAAAATTTTCACGCGAGATTTCCATGTTTACACAAAATTACTTTTTCTCAAATGCTGTACAAACAAAACTAGTTCACTTGGATAGGAACTGTCAATAGAATTATAGGCGAAAAACGTCAAATTTTTCAAATATGACAGTTGATAAACGCTAACAATTCTAGACCTACTAGATTCCAGAAAATTTTCCAGCAGCCCACGTATCACGTCAATTTTTAGTTGCTATTAAGTGATTACACATATTAACGGTGCCATTTAGGGCTTAGTTCCTGAATTATACGGTGTTCATCTCAGGCGACGGACCATCTCGCACGTTAGCTAAAATAATAGATAAATTAGAAAAAAGTTGCTCTCTCAGTATTTCGAGAGATAATTTTTTATGTACATGTTCGACAGTTCTATTGCTGTATTAGTAATAATATATGAATTTAGTTTTATAGATCATCTGGTTTATTCGAGAAACCAGAACTTAAATACAGCTTGTTCCGATAAATTAAATCATATTTACATACATTAAAAATTTATTTATAGCTCAATAAAAAATTTCCCATATTTTATTTACTTTTATAATTACGGAATTATTTACAAATCTCAAAAGTTGCTAATTTTGTGATAAATTTGGACAGTAACGAAAAGTGGTTTTCAGTTCCGTCAAAATCGGAGTGGGACACCTATGGCCAGTTGCACCAAACACCTAAGGTCAGCTTAACTTTAAGCATTTAACAGAATGTAATTTACTGAATGTTGTGTAACATCAAATGCCACATTATAAGCAGTACTTAAAACTAAGCTCGACTTAAGTGTTTGATGCGACCGGCCATTAGGAACCTTTCCTTTTAAGTGTATTTAGCCCTGTGTTTTTGACCGAAATCTATTCATCTTGTCTCGGTAATTGTACTTAAAGACATTTAGGTATATCGGATAGCTCCTGAGTTAATTAAATTTTATACTTCTGAAATAAATCTAAAGTGCTACTTTGGAAGATATTTTTCCATATGAATTACGTCTTAGTATTAAGGATCGAAATTTAATGCATTCATACGGAAGAGATTTCTCGCGGAAGACAAGTGTAACGTATTGTTTTCTCGTAAAATATAAAATATCAGCCGGTGTAGTGGAAATGGCGCGCCTCTTCTGCGGGAAAATATCTTAGTAATAAATACTGATGTATGTGAGAGGTGTAGGAAAGGCGAGCAGAGAGAGCATCCCCGAGTAGCGCAGATGTGCGAGCCGCGAATAGGAATGAGCCAATTCGAATAATGGAGCCGAGTGTTGTCCATAAACGGAATACGGAAACGGATTTATAACAGAGAGAACCGCCGTTCAAGTTTCTTCCATCTGATGTATTTGCGAACGTACGTACGACGGGGACGGAATCGGATTTGGTCCAGGTGCGATTTCCACATTGTTACGAATTAATCGAGCGCGCCCTAATGGCCTTTGTTGCGGTAGCAAAAATTCGAGAGGAAAAAATTGGATTTGTGCCGACGGCGACGGGCAAATCTGTCAGACGTGTTCCTTAAATCCCATTTTCTCACCCAACTTTATTTAAGATCCACTAGGCTTTCCAGTTTAATAGAAACCTTCTCGTCCTGATTTTAGTATTACTTCCAGCTTAGCTTAACACTTTTCCAAATCTTACCTGAACAGGGATACCGAATTCGATAGAAGTGTAATACCTATCAGAAAGGCAAGGAATATATCAATCAGAAACGAAGACATCCTAATGTCAAGGACATTTAATAAATATAATAATATATAACAAACACTAAGGAATGAATATATCTTAGAGGGCACTTTAGAGTTCTTTTTCTGTTAAAATTTTCAAACATCACATTATTATTAAAACATATTTTTATGACTTTTATAAGTGCACGTATAAGTTTCAGCGAAAGTAGAACAACGAAAAGAGTAATCGAAGTACAATATATTTCTCAATTGGGTATTATTTCACGTACGACATTTAGCACTTTCGACAATTCATAAGACATAACTGTTTTCGAACGCTTCGAAATTAAATTAGTTAACCATTTGATTCAATGCACTACAACGACGTTAGGTGCCAATCGTAACGTTGATTTTAATTGAAATAGTTATGAACGTAACTAAGTTCAATGATCATTCGTAACTATAAATCTGCAAACAACAAAGGTGGATCTGGAAGTCGACAGAGGACGTAGTCAACAAAACACGACGTCTTAGGGAGCTGTATTCAACCATCAGTCTCGACAAATACTAAGTAAAGCCTGCGTTGACGAAATAATTCCTTCAGCGAAGTGATGCCTACGACTGAATGAGGCCTACGAGACTGTAAGCAGGCTTACGAGGGTTTGTGATCTGTGTTGGGTCTACAGTCTACGAACTATCCCCAATCGAACCACGCAACGGGAGAAAAGGATAAATTTTGTTCATGGTAAACGAAACTTGTCTACATATGATCAGACAAACACCTGAAATTAAATACTAAACAAGAGAAAATTGACCCAAAAATAAAATCGGAATATAAAACTTCGAAGTGAGATCAACATTTCAATCAAGCTTACGTCGACAAAATCGTTTGAGATTAAACGCTCTTGGTCATAATGTCACGATCTCCGGGTCACGATCGATTAGCCTTCTCCATGTTACGAATGTTGTCAGACACAGTGAAAAAGCGAGCGCGTTAATTACTTTCTAATAAAAATAAAATCCGCCGATGCAGCCAGCGCAAGTAAGGTTCAATGACATAGATTTCCCTTATGGAATTTCCTTACGCTTCTTAACCTAGGCCTAGATTTGCAACGTAAGCAGGCGACGCGTCCGTCAATTCATGCTTGCTAAACTGCTGTCAATAACGACACCTCCGAACTGCAACTAAACAATAAATACGCGTGTTGAATTTTGTGTGAAAGTCTAAAGTAAAACTAACTTAGAAGATGAGTTTTTGAAACGTGACAATAATTTTTCGGACAAGAGCAAGGAGGACGCAACCGTCTATTGACATGGCACATTACACATGAGTAAGTATAGTCGAACGCAAAATACGAAGTTAAGGTGTCAGTACTGAAATTAAAGATGGCCGGGCAGGTCAAACCTATGACAAAAAAGTAAATGCGAAAATGTAAACAAATCTTTTGAAATGAGGCGAGCAATTCATTCGGTATAAAATAATGGAGTGTAGATGTCAATAAAAAAACGATGAATAGAGACGAATTCAGGATCAGTTCGAGGCCTGTAAAAATGAATTTCACATACAAATAATTTTACTTTACCTGTCGTTTCCTTAGCTAAAAACCTGGGTTTGACTCTTGACTGTGATCTAAGATTCACTTCGCATGTATCTTGTCTGATTAATCAAGCTTACGGCATCCTTAAAATCTTATACAGCAGCAGAAATTTACTTTCCTGCAATACTCGCAAAACTCTTTGTGATAGGCTGGTTCTCTCGTTGTTCAATTTCTGCGACAACGTTTACGGCCCCTGTTTAGCTGGCAGGGACGTAAAAAGAATTAAGTTATCCAAAATTCCTGCCTTAGATTTATCTTTGGGATTAGAAAGGGTCAACATATATCCCACACTCTGAACTGGCTTGGTTGGCTCAATATGTCTAACCGCAGAAAATTTCATTCTATCTGTTTGTATTTTAAAATTTTGCATAAAAAAGCTCCGGAGTATCTTTACAATAAGATTTCATTTCGGACCGATGTGCACAACATTAACGTGCGCAGCAAAGGCTTACTGACTCCTCCATTTCACAGAACCACAACTTTCGAGCGCTCTTTTACTTTTACAATAGCAAAATACTTAAATTCACTCGGCTTAAATTTTACTCTTACTCCGATATCTTATTCCAATTTCAGAACGGCAGTTAGGGAACTGTTGAGGTCGCAGCAATGGTAAAAATAAAATAGCAATGGTTTGCGAATGTGCAAATGAAGAGCGAGGCACACGTATTTGTCACACTTTAATAACGGGCGTTTTCAATTTCCTTTTGAGTGTCATCCTTCCATTCTTCGCCATTACTTATTACATACACTTATTTCTTTAACTGTTTTTTTTTTATTTTTTTTTAGTTAGTACATTTATATTTAGTTTAAGGCTTTAGCTTAGGAAGGGGTAGGTGGCAGAACAGTTGTTATATGCTTATATCAACTGAACCCACTGCCTTTTGATCCGCAAGTTAAGTCATTTCTTTTAGTTATATATTGTACACATGAATTCTGTTACATTTAAATTTTTCTTTTTTTGTATATTTGTACTCTCTTTTGTCGGATCAATAAAACTATTATTATTATTATTATTATTATTATTATTACTAACGAAATGTGAAATCAAAGGATTATCCATGAAATTAGTGACTAGTAAAATTTTAAAAGTTTAGAAATGGGCGTGCTTGCGGATTCGACTTAATTACTTCTGAAAATGGAATTTGAACCGAAATATGTCAACTAGTCGAACTTTGTTCTTGTGATGACCGATTAAATAGATTCAGAAACGTAACCTACAATTTATGTTAACTTGAGGCTTATTTTCGACTTTTGTTTAAAAAAAAATATGTGAACGTTTGTTAGTTTCAAATATGCCCAGGACATTAACAATTTTGTAGTCTGTTATTTATGTAATTGCTTCTGTTCAAAAAAAAGTACCTATTTGTATTCATAATATATTTAAAATTAATTACGATTTACAATGCAATATTTTTATTACATTTGTGATTTAATTTGTAATAGAAGTCAACTCTTGTTTGAAGAAAATTGTAAATAAAAGATTTTTAAAAGTTTAACCGAACAGTATTAAAAATGGAAAAAGCACTCAATGTTTTACCAGTGGCTGGTCGCAATAATTTACTGGGGGTGGGCAATAACTGCAAAAGGGAAAGATAAGTGCATTTTCGAAATAAATTTGTTTTTCGTGTCTGCCCCGTGCAACTTAAATAGGACAAGGCGGGCGATGCCCACCTTGCCCACCCCGACGAACCGCCACTGCGTTTTACTATCGGTTGATAGCTTAATTAAATAGGTTAAAGTTTTAAAAACCTTTTATCTTTAATATGTAATTAAACCTCAAGACTTCACATTTATTTGAAGGCATTTCATAACAACCGGAAATTGATTATTGATTCGCTCCTCGTATCAAAATAAATTTAGGTGTTTTGAAGTTTCTTGATTAAAAAAACAGCCCGTTAATTTTTTATTAGCGGTATCGCTTTTCGCACTTAACAAGTTTTTAATTCCATGCCGAACAGATATATCACAAAATACGAGGCCGCTTTTTACGATAACCTAATTAAAAATTAATTTAAAATTTCTATAACGGATATTGCGACCCATTATAAATTTCCCGTAACGACATTATAGGCCATTAATTCGCGCACCCTTCTCCACCCCGTGGAAATTCGGCGCTAATCGATCGATTAATTAAAATTCGCTTACGTTTTTTAAGATTTCGAAGAAATCAGGCAGTTTTCGGTTGATTATGATCGGCAAGTGAAAGTGAAGGCAGATAAGACTTACGCTGATGGGTTTTCAAGTAACTATTCAATTTGCTCATCTCTTGCAGGAGCAGAGGACGAAAACCACAGCGATATTAGATGTAAATGGAATTGTTGATACCCTCTAATGCAAGCACCGCAGTCCAATGGCACTGCAAAGCCCCTGATGGAGCGACTTCATTACCATACATTCACGCTGCATTCTAATTAGAATACGTTTGATGTAATAAGTATGCCGACTGTCACCTAACGAGTGTGGGGTGGAAATCAACAGGGGGCGAATATTTACATTGGCGGATGCTATTAGGACCCGAACGTTTTCCTTCCAGCGATGTCTTCTAAATTACAACGGTCATTAGTTCTTTATGGGGCATATAATATTTCAATGAAGCAGATATAATGGCGCCAAATTATTTCCTGGAGTTCTTGGCCCATTGTTGTTCGCAGAAAATTTCTTATTAAGATTTTCGTCCTTTGTTAGATGCAGACACGATTCCTGCGAAATTAATTTGCGAAGTGAAAGGCATGAGACAGAACGTAGTTTTTCCGACGCGAAAAATAAAAATTAATGTCATATTTCAGGTATTCTATATCACTTTAATATCTACATATTTTCAAACCTTCTTTTCACAAGCAAATAAACGACACATATTACATATTGAATTCCAACATTCATCGCGAAATAGCACAAAAAAATATCAAAATGTCATTATAAAAATGTCACAGTTCAAAAATATTGTTTTTAATTAAAGAATGTATTTACCTTTAAATTTTATTTTCTCTGAGGAACAGCGAGCCCAGAACAGGAAACAAGAGAAACCTAATATGATACAAAAATTCAATAAAGACTCACTTTTATATTTCCCCCTTATTTCCTTCCACGTTAAGCATGTTTACGAACAATTTATTAATATTTAACGATAAGCCCGGCTCAGTTATTTATTTTAGGACCACGACGCTTACCTCGAAAAAGGAACGATTTATATAAAAAAATAAAATTTATATTTCCAGAGAAATCTAATTAAATAAATTATTTTTTAAAGGAGATTTATTATTAATGCGGCTCAGCTGCTACACACAATTCCGGAAATGCGAATTTTAGAAATCCTTTAAATATAATTTATCAATACATAATGGTAATCACTGCACAGAACCCTTTGTCTGACGAATTAAATTAATAATTTCTTTTTGCTGAGGATTTCTTATTTTAATTTAATGACATTCCGCCTCTGTAATTGTTTCAGAAGTGTATTCATTCTCTTCTACGCGAAATTGTATATTAAGAGCTGGCGTGGAGAGAGTGACAATAAATTTTAGCGTTAAATAATATGCAGCCCTTCATCACACGCCTCTCCAAAATTTAAATTCGAATCAACTAAAGACTAAATGAATTTTCGCTCTCGCTCCTTCCTTCGTCTGCCTCTTGTCAACTTTCAAAGTTAATATTCCAATAGGCTTTGTATCACACCGTAATTTTAAGTGTTCCGTTCAAACAGTGCTGTAATAAATCTAAATTGTAGATCTCAACTTGCTCCTTTGAATTTGTGATATTAAATTACACGAATTGATATTAATAGCGGAGGAACGTCACAGTCGGAGAAAGAAAAAAAGCTTTATGTATAAAATAAATATATAAATAAGCGCTGACAGGTTTATGAATAATAAAATATAAGGGAAACAAAGGGCCGAAATGCGATCCATCAAATGCAGGGCGCGTCAAATATTTATAATTTTCTCATTTGTTTCTTTTATTTTTTTGTATTTTTATTTTACGGTTGGCGAGACGAAAGTGTGCATGCAATAAAGGGCAACTTTAAGGTCTCGTGTGCTCACTGTTCCTTTTATATTGCAAACTGTAACTGATACAATAATGCGGGCCTGACACCTGTTTCCTTTACGATATTACTGTCGCGTTTTACATATTCATGATTTTTTCTTATGTAATGGTTCAAAGTTGTCTTCAACATACCATCCCTGCCAGACGAATATTTCCAAATGGCAATTTGGTTATATCGCCTGTCTGAGAAGTTGACTTTTATTTTATTACTGTTGGGTTGTCGAATACGGGAATAGAAAAAATAGGATTTGGAAATAAATAAGTTTTGTCAAGTAGTTTAATTAGAAGTAAATTACACATTTTGTTAAACCCAATTTGTGGCCTTATTTCTGTAATATAACGACTTTACAGTGGCGACGAGGACAAAGGCAACTAAAATGGACACCGAATCAATAAAAGCATTCACCACAAATCTTCTGGCAAGTCAAAACGTAGCTTCAAGAAGAAGATAAAAAGAATCTCGTAGATGGGAGGACGTTTTGATTTAATTCTTAAAGAATCTTCGAATTAATTCTAATCAACCGTCATCTACTTCGTCAATTGTGCCTTCAAAACTTTCTACAGCAGCCTTCAGTGAGTACACCAAATTTTGTATGCCGAAAGCAGTTATTGACTTCGATTACGACGAAACTGCTTTACGTCTTCAACAGCTATACAGTAAAAAATGCTCAATTTTCGCAGTACGTTATGAAACAGAAAAATGATTGCAAGAAAGTCGCACCGCCTAGCGCCTGCCGATGTTATATAGAAATGCACTGATTGAAGGACTCTCCATAAAAAAAAAACATAAATGTCACAAATGTCAACAATTGGGACATTTAAAAACACTGTGATGTAGTATATTCTAATATGTAAGAGTTGGCAAGACTGTTGGTATTCCATATTGTTACAGAGATATCCCAAAATAAAGTTGTATGCGTAGAAGATGTATTTTGAGTGTCCTCTAAAATACATAACATAACTGGCGACGAGGATAAATCAGAAGTTCTTGGTAGAAAGAAAAAGTTGTTTAGAAGTTACGTCACGTCACAGAAAAGAGTGAAAGAAAAGTAAGGTTCGAGATGTCTTTTATTGAAGCCATTGAACATTTCAAACCCCATGAATCGGATATTACAACATATTTAGAACGTATGGAACAATTGTTTGTTTGCAAAAATTAAGAAAAGTTGCAATTTTCTTAACATTAATAGGGGGAGAAGTTTATAACACAATCAGAGATTTAATTTCTCCAGAATTGCCAAGTACACGAACATATATCCAACTAGAAACCGTGTCAGTAAGTCATTTTAGTCCAAAGCTACTACTCATAGCAGCACGATATGGTTTATAGTTGTAAACAGTAAAGTGGCGAAAATTTAGCTGAATACGTAAGAAAGCTAAAAAATTTATCGAAATACTGTACTTTTGAAGAATTTTTACCAGATGCCCTCAAAGATAAGTTTGTTTGTGGACTGGGCAAGAACAATTGTCGAGAATGGTTGCGAATGCATGACGAAGCAGATTGCCCGGCAGTAAATTGGAAATGTTATGCGTGGGGTCGTTTAGGACATACAAGTAAATCTCCATTTTATAAATACAATGTCTACTACAATGTGGCAGAAGAAGGCCAAGAAGGTGCTCCGGAAACTGAGGAAGAAATATTTTGGATTGGCACTAGAAAAGTGCAGGAATGTTACCAGTCTATAATTTGTACCAAGTCACGTCCAGTGGTAGTGAAAGTGTACATCGAACAGAAACTTTAAATATGGAAATTGATACAGGAGCTGATTGTTCGATATTACCAAAAAAGTTGTTTAAATATTTGTTTCCCTACATTCCCATTAAAAGCACTGTAGGACAAGTTAAAACATTATTTGGTCAAGTACGGAGACAAGTGGAAAAGGCTGTAGTAACTGTAAGTATTTTAAAAATTAAAAAGAGATTAGAAGTCAAAATTGTGAATTATGAAGATAATGTCTGTTTAATAGGCAGAAATTGGTTAGATGAATTTTTCCCAAAACGGCGGGAACAATTCAAGTTAATTAAGCCAATATCAGTAATAAATGAAGTTAATAGAAACAACATGGAAATAATCAGTGAATTAAAGGAAACCTATAAAGCAAATTACAAAACAGCTAGTCGTATACAGGATTTTATTGTTAACATTCAAGTTCAAAAACGTTAAATTCTCAAATTTTGTAAGCCTTACGGGGTACCTTATGCATTAAAAGAAAAAGTCGAAACGGAAATTAAAAGTTTAGTTAAGAATAATATTATAGAACCAGTGGAAAGTGCTGAATGGGCCATACATAACAAGTGCAAAGAACAGTCAAAGAAGAATAAGACATCTAATTGAATACCAGTGGCCCTGGCAGATGATCAAAAGTCAACATTATTAACAAAAATACATACAAATAAATCGGGTGCCCTGATATTCAACCATGTAATGAACGAGCACAAGCATATGATGGAAGCATATTTAAGTCGCCTTTCCTAGGCAAAGGCACGCAACTTTCAACTATGCTGGTAATAAAAGCGAAAAAATATTCTACGTGTGGCCAAAAAAATTTGTTGGGCTTAAATGCCATGTACAATTTTAAGTTCTTTTCCACCGAAATTCAGAATGTCAATGTCTGTCAAACGTCAAATAATGAGCAGCGAAATATCGTGGAATCGTTACAAAACAGTTTCCCAGATGTATTTTCCGATGGATTAGGATGATGCAATGAAACTAAAGCATTGCTTATTCTAAAACCAAATGTCGTGCCAACCAAAATAAAAACGCGTTCAGTTCCATACGCTTCACGAGCTAGTGTAGATGAAGAACTTGACCGACTAATCAAGACGGAGTAATTAAATAAGTCGATTACCTTGAGAATGGGTTGCACCCATTATGGTAATTACAAAACCAAATGGATCTTCGCGCCTTCGCCTTACTCACTATGATCCTTCATTAGATATTATTATTGCTGTTGTAGCCTCAAATCTTGGACTCGATGCTGTACTTCAACGTCGTCTACCACACGGGCAAATTAAGGCCGTTACTCAGGCTTCTCGAGCTGTCAAACCTGCCGAGAAGAACTACAGCCAGATTGAAAAAGAAGCACTGAGCCTAATTTTTGTCATTCAAAGCCTCTTCTTGCAATTTTTGGAAATATGAAAGACGTACCAACACCTACCGCAAATAGACTGTAACGATGGGCAATAACTTTAATTGCTTACAACTTCAAGATCGAATACCGGAGAACGAATGAATTCGGACCAGCGGATGCATTATCACGGATAATTTCAGATCTACCAACACCAGATGAAGAGTTTGTTATTGCAACAGTTCAACCAGATTTCGATTTTACGTCAATTTCATCTCAGCTGCCGGTAACATTCGACACGCTTTGTGAGCAAACGAATTATAAAGAGGACAAACTCCTGCAAACGGTGAAACAGTACTTATAGACAGAATGGCAATCCAACATCAAGAATTATACATTCGCTGATGCATTTTCAAACTTGACAATTTCAATTAGGTCTGACTTTTTACTTCAGATTTTCAATCCTAAGTTTTGGATTTTGATTTTGATCTCATTTTACTACTAAGTTGTTTTGTTTTGGAGGATCTTCGGAATCAAACCGATAAAGGCAGCAGTCCATACAAAGGAAGGTTCATACGGAGGGCGCTAGGCAGCCGTTAATGATTCACATTGCAATTGATTGGGACTTTTAGGTCGTTACGTAACGCATCGCATGGTCCTTAGAGGACGTTATACTGCTCTTCACCTCATCATAAAGATTTATTTGTAGTACTATTTGCGCAAATTTAATGGAGTTTTGAGTTTCCACTTGTCGTATTCTAAACGCACTTAAAGTTAACGAACTTCGGATGTTAGTTGATTAGGTACGTCGTGTAAACGACATTCGAGCCCGTTGATCGAAGTTAATTGCTTTTCGTTTGTTATGAATTGAAATGGATTTATATTGATTTATTGATGGGATTTATCTAACTTTAAATGACTTTTTTAATGTTTGCCTTTGGCAATGCTTCTTTATCATTTTCATGTAAATTGTTTGATGCTTCTTCACCCCGACTCCTGAGATAGTTCGTTAGTTAGTTTCTTCTCCCATAATCTTGCAACTTACAAGTAAGTAGCAATATTTTTGCGCTAATAAGGATCACATTTATTGAACGCTTGAATATAAATAATATTTCATGTTTTTCACTGAAAAATAGATTAAATATTCATAAGCGTCAGTTCCGGTGGCATTCCTCATCGTCAAAATGTTTTCTCTAGAGTGTTAAAGCCTTGACTCTTGACATTTCTCGTCGCTGAATGTTATCAGTATTTTGTTAATCAGCGGCGTTTATACAGTGAATACATGCGGGCGGAGATAAGGTGGATTTAATTAAGGAATGCTGCTTGATACACAGCATTGTGATAGAGAAGAGCTAATGAAGCGAGGCTCCTAATTACTGCAGCATCAGGCTTGGGCTTGAAACAGTGATAAGTGTTTTAATTAGCATTTACAAATTTACCCCTTTAATATTCTGTTTATATTAAATCCCGCAGTTAGATGTTATTTTCGCCTTCCTAAACCGGCGTTAATCTGTGTCGGTTTGCCCGGACGATTTGCAATTTTCCAAGCTAATAAGAAATAAATTATTTGGCAAAGTTTCAGCTTGAAGTCATATAAATTATATAAAATTCACTGTGGAACTACAAAGTCGAAATTTGCACTCGGAGGAGAGAGGAAATTGCTTCCGAGCTTCAACATCTCACTGCAGAATCGTATATTATTATTCGTGCAGTTGATCTGCAGTTCGCAAGTCTTCACATCCCTTAAGCTAACTGATTCCGGGGAAACTCGTGCGGGATTTCGATGACATTACGGACTCCGGATCTGAACTTCGGCAATATGCTGCGCTGTGCATTCCGTAATGAAAGCGGCATGTCGCTTTTATTAAAATTTCTCCCTGTACGTGGAATCTTGTAAAAGGCAGATGGTATCGATACAAGGGAAACGCATATTACAAAATCGGGATGTGGGTGCTAACGGGGCAATATTTTTTTCATTTTAAGCGTCGATTTATTCAAATTTATTCAAATGCTATTTTATATACCTTATACCTTAATTCGCAAACGAAATCACAGAATAGAATTTTAGAAAGGAAATATATATTTAAATTATTTATAAAAATGTAAAAGAACTGAAAAAGTAAATTTTTTTGCCGAGCATTTTTGTGAACTCTAAGCATTTAAGAAATCTCGCACTTTCAAAAGCTTGTTTCTAAAAGAAAGTAAAGAATTGTTTGGAAAAGGTTGAGAGTAAACTAGTGAATGAAATATAAGCATCGTGTCATTGCTAAAAAAGAAACGAATTTCTTTAATTTAAACGGAAAGCAATCATGTTGTCATAAAATGGAATACGGTATAGGAAAACTTATTATACTAATCAAAAAAAGTTAAATTAAAACTAAAAATTAAATTACAGTACAGTTTTAAACCTCCGTAGTTCTTGTTCAAATTATTTAGTTTAGTTCTAAAAGGAAACATTAAGCGACTCAGATAAATGCGAACAGCAGCGGGAAGTAATACAATTCTTGTTTTCAGTCACGTTAAGCTCAGTTCCCAGCAGTACTTTCAGCTGCAAAACCTCATAGAAATAATAGTCGTATGAAACGCGCATCTCCGACTACGCCTGTTGGAATCGTAAAGCTAGCTTTACACGATGCCTCATTTCGTGCGACAACGCAAGCGCTAATTGCATGCATCTACGCATGCAATAAGACTCAAGAAATGCGTGCGTTTTAAATATGTGTAAAAATATTTTTACGAGAGTTGGTTCCACTGCGGATTACAAAATGGACGTAGAGCTTTTTGGAGTTCTTGCTTGCGTCACCTTGTCTCTCAGAAAATAGTACATTGCGCTATAAAATCACGCATGCAGTCAAGCATGCATATTATTGCGTTATGAACGCATGCATCATGATGCAAGAAAAGAGGCATCGTGTAAAGCTACCTTTAAGCTAGCTTTACACGATGCCTTATTTCAGGCAAGGTGACGCAAGCAAAACCGGGTGTAATGGGCATACCAGGTATTCCCTTTTTAGCCATCTTTAGACGTTGCCGTATTACGTGTATCTTGATGTAAACATGCTTTTGTAATGCTTTTGTTTGTGTTAATTTACAGTGAAGCTTTTTTTATAGGCAAGGTGACGCGATTGAGTTCCAAGTTTGATGGGAATCCTTTGCGTTATTTCTGCGTTTTTATTAACCGTACCTTTGCATTCGTCGAACTCAAAAGTCACACACACCATGGAGTGGAATAATGAAAAAACATTAGATTTCATTGAGTCGTACAGACAACATCCATGTTTATGGCGTTCCAGTGACATAAATTATAAAAATAGTGTTGAGGGGGGATGCTTTACGAGAATTACAAGAAAATTAGAACATAACTTCCAAAATTATATTAAATAAAATCAAAAGTCTTATTTTCCCAAGGAACATGCAAAAATAATTACAAAGGAAAGTGGTAGTGGAGCATGTGCGTTTAAAAAAGCAATTGGTTCGCATATACTAGCTTGTTGTTTATTTTGGACGGTGGCACTCATCGACGCGGAAGAGAAACTGAAAATTTTCAAGATAAGGCTATCGATTCAAATATTGAAAATGAAGGTGACAATGAAACCCACGTAAGTAATTAATCTTTATTTTCTTTGACTAATTAAGCCGGGTTCACATGAGGTGTGTATCACTGACGTGTATCAAAATCACACATTTTCGACATGCGAAAATCTCGGTACTCAAAATGTTTTTACGTCTTGATGGGGAGAATGATAAGTTGAATGATGTCATCAATCCCCTAACGTGGATGAGATTATTCTTCATATTCCACGCACTCATAAAGAGTAATCTATACAAAAAAAATGAATCCTGATATTTTCGTGTGTGGAAAATCTGTGTACTTGGTTCATCGTGATTCACGTGCCATGTCAACATGTTTTTATATTACAGGCATACTTATGTATCATTGGTTCGCAAATTTATCCTGCCATGGTACACTGCCTTCCTTTGATACAAAATAATTCATGAATTCTTATAAAGTTGGCATCATACCCTGCTTTTCGTGGAATTCTCCTCAAATCTAGCAAACCGGCGTCACCTTCAGTATCCCTTCTCCATGTACCTGGTATTACTTCTCTCGTATTCACATTATCGCAGTGAAATGTTCCTGGCGGTGAATACTTTCTTCTCGAGACAAAATTTTTTCTCAAAAAATTATGTAAATGAATGCAAGTTATTACAAGCGTTTCGACTGTGTCTGATTTAAGTAATACGGGTTTTCGAAAGATCCTGAACACCCCGGCTAAAATTCCAAATCCGTTCTCTACAATTCGCCTAGCTCTTGAAAACCTATAATTAAATATTCTTCTTAGGGATCCTTTAGATACATTATTGGGAAATGGTTTCATAAGATTGGGTGTCAAAGCAAATGCAGCATCTGCAACCAACGTCTAAGGCATTTCCAAGTTTCAGCCCTTAAGATTTTTTTGGTTTTGGTAGGTTTAATTTGTCATTGATCAACTTTGTATAGAACAAAGTACTGTGGAAAACACCACCATCTGACAGACGTCCTTGACATCCTGCATGTGCGTACATAAATTTATAATTTGCATCAACAATCGTCAGTAAAATAATGCTAAATGTCCCTTTGCAATTATAAAAGGAACTCCCAGTATTTGCGGGGCACTGCAATAAAACGTGCTTCCCATTTAGCGCCCCAATATAATGCGGGAAGTTCCATTGATTTTCAAAATCTTGCGCAACTTGTAGCCACTCGCTTTCTGTTGAAAGAACGTAAAATGATAATTTCTTTGATTAGTTTCCATTGTATTTTCCAGGTAACTGAGGATACCACTGAATCAAATATTGATTATAATGAAAGTCAAAAGTTAATGTCCAGCTTTCCTAAATCTGCATCATCGACACCAAAAAGAGCCAAAGAAAAAAATCACAAGTGGCTGAAGGGTATGGTTTCATGAAAGAAGTCAAAGATCATTTAAATAAACGGGATGAGTTTTCACACTTCGGAGAAGTAATAGCTTGAAAATTGAGAAAACTACATGATCCGCGTTTACAATCCATCGCTCAGTTTGAAATAACTAAAGTATTGTTTCAAATGGAGACAAAGTTGTTGAACGGTGGCGGTCAGGATAGAAACTTTAATGTTAACGCTCCTGGTCTCCATGATGGCATACAATTGTACAGTAACCGTCCCACTGGTTCTTCTTCTGAATTATTAAGTCCAGACTCCGACTCACATTCTACATTTGAATCTACCAATGTTAATACACCTAGCACCACAATCTTGCAGAGTCCAAAGTCTAACAAATAAACTTTTTTTCGCCAGTAAATGAGTTTTTACATTTTCAAACCGAAATGTAATTATTTTCCCCGCGATTAGCTATTTTTTGTAATAAAATTTCTTAAATTAAAGTTACGAAATGTTAGATTTATGTTTTTTTTTTTATTTTAATGAATAAAACTTAATTTTATATTTTTTGAAATTTATTGAATGTGTTTACTTACCTTAACATATCCTTTTAATACTGCGTTTATAGTACTGCACACATCGGGTATTATAAGTGAAAGTAATGAATCAGAAATTCTAAAGGTGTACATTAATCTCCTGTGCGAGTCACCTGATGCCAAAAATTTTAAACAAATTGCAAGTCTTATTTTTGCCGAAACGGTTTCTCTCATATTTGTGTTTCTTTTGCTTATAATCGATGCGACCATTTGTAGTAATTCTTTAAAATTGTTGCAGACATTCTTGTAAAATTTTGAAAAAACCAGCCACAATCTAATACCATTTTTTCCAGAAACGAATTATTATATTTTTGTTTTAAAAATTCTCTCGAGACCATTTCTGTTTTTCGTATTTTATTTATTTATTTATTTTCGCATATTTAAGACGCATGCATTTCTTGCCTCGTATTGTATGTGTAAATGCATGCAATAGGAGTCAAGAAATGCGTGCGTCTAAATATGTGTAAAAATATTTTTAGGAGAGTTGGTTCCACTGTGGATTACAAAATGGACGTAGAGCTTTTTGGAGTTCTTGCTTGCGTCACCTTGTCTCTCAGAAAATAGTGCATTGCGCTATAAAATCACGCATGCAGTCAAGCATGCATATTATTGCGTTATGAACGCATGCATCATGAAATAAGGCATCGTGTAAAGCTACCTTTAGGTAGTCAATTTATATGCTTCCAAGGGCAAGAGGACGGGAAAATACATGTAACCGTGTTTTTGTCCGGTTGTTTTGTAAAATAGGCTGGTAATTTCTCAAAACGCATTTTTCTATAGGAATTGACGGTTACTTGCCCTTAGGTGTCTTGGTTGGTTGCCTAATTTACGTTGTCAACACGGTTGCCGTGTAAGTAGTTCGCCCATTAGACCTGACCGTAATAGGAGCGTATCCGGACCGACACAGACAAAAAAAAAACATTCTTTCCATATATTTAAATGGGGCTAGTGGGCGTTACCCCATTTAAATATATGGAAAGATGGTTTTTGGTCTGTATCGGTCCGGATACGCTCCTATTACGATCAGGTCTAATGGGCGGACTCCTTAATTCGCATAGGGACGCGCACTCCATATTACTGTCTATACTCTAACGCAAGGCAATACCTGGACAACAAGCAAGCTGTTGTTGGGAGTTTGCACATCTGCATTCGGAATACTTTAAAGTACTAATGAACAAACGAAATAAACAATTCCATGACATCTATTGGTGAATGAATCTCGTTCAGAAACTATGTGCGGCTTAAAAGTACTTCAAATTTAATGATGTTACGGAACTAGGAAAAAACTAACAGATTCGACGTTTGGTGAATTATTGACTAAGAAAAGATTTAAATACGTCTCCTCTGTTTTGAATTAATTTCAAACAAAATTGTTTGCATGCAAATTGCAATTTTTATAAATCTTTAAACATTTTGTCTATTTACTTTTTTTATTTATTTTATTAATTTTGTTACATATGTAGATTTGAACTTAATTTTCAAATAATTTGTCTTCATAAAATTAAAAAAAAACAACGTAAATTAAACTGACTTTCAAAAACTACAAAATTTGTTCCTATCCTTAATATCCTTAATATTAAATGCATATGCACAATAAATGATCGAAATTAATGGAGGGAGATAAGAAGTTGAGTCATTTCGACTAACTCGAAAATAAATGATAAATGGTTACATCTGTAAGAAGCCTAGCATCTTCAAAATAAAACAGAGAAGAAATTTATGGCTACATTTCATAACCTAGGAAAACAACAAACAAGGAAAATCGTGACTCGATGACTAAAATAATCTGGTAAAAGCCTGAGAAAGTGAGAAAAAAATAGTTTATTCATTGTGTATATAATTTTGCAAAATTTATTTGAAACTGTTTCTGCAATTTGAAAACTGATGGTCAAATATTCCAATCAGATATTTAAATTCTCAAAACTCACGAATCTCTCTAAACGAAGTTGGAAATTTAACAGAGATGAATTTGCTTATTAATTTCGTAAAGTCTCCACATCATCTCTTCTGGAAAATGTAAAATAATATTCTTGCCCTTTCAGAATAATGAAATCATTCCCTTTCCCAATTCGGAAAGCAATCATCAAAGTAAAACACTCCAACTAGAAAATCTTAAAACCATAGAAATATTACTTTTCAGTCACGTATGATATTCAAAAATTTACGAAACGAGTATTTATATCAATGAAATTTTATTAAGGAAGACGACACAGTAATCAATTTTAATGGGAAGGGACTTTCATTAGCTTGCAAATGTAAGCCCCCTCTTAGGATAGGTTACTATTAAGTACATTGTTGGTATTTATTTAAAGTATACTATTAGTATTTATTTAAAGTATACTATTGGTATTTATTTAAAGATACATATGTAGTTTATTCTGATTTTCTGATCATAAGAATGAAAAATCTTACCCGGGTACAGTCATGCATGTTGCACTTAAAGGGCACAAAGACATCATATCTTAGTAGAAGAAAATAGAACTATTAAGAGCAGTTTAGATTAATTTCATCCAAACTTAAATTGATTTGATTTTGTAGTGAACTGATTTTAAAGCGAACAAAAAGTTTCCTAAAGGAATATAAACTAAATTCACTGAGTAAAACTGCAAATAAAATGTAGTCAGTGATTTTTAAATGAAGTTGAATCGATTAGAAATATGTTGTGAATGGAGGACGGCTAAAGTGAAGCATTGAACACTGAAGTCGCCTTTGTTCATATCCTAGATCCAATCTTATCTCATTGATCATTTAAACAGAAACCAATTCAGATTTGAATCGATTAAATTGTTTTTAATTCAAGTATTTTTATACAAATCAAAATTATGTTCAATTGGCTTGAATACATACGTGGGCTGCTGGAAAAGTTTCTGGAAACGGTATGAAAAAACGCATATGAAATTTGGTAAACGGTATCATTGTTTTTCGAAGTATTCGCCTTTGACGTCAATACACTTTTGCATAAGCTCGAACCAATTTCCAAGGCACGTTTTCCACTCTAAAGATGCTACCTCAGAAACCAGTGTCCGGAATATTTCAACCGCTGCTTCAGCCGACGAAAATAGCTCACCACGCATTTTATTTTTGATATTTGGGAACAAAAAGAAATCATTAGGTGTTAAATCAGGTGAATATGGACAATGAGTCATTAATTCAACATTTTTGTTGGACAAAAAATCAACTGTTTGACGGGCTGAGTTGGCGTTGTCATGATGGAGAATAATTCGTCGATTTCGATTGTTTCTTCTTATTTGATCGATGACTTCCGGCAAACAAATTGTAGTATACCAATCAGCCTTCATAGTTTTTCGATCCTCTAAAGCCACGGTTGCTACACGTCCAGTTAAACCAAAGAAATATGCAATCACTTGCTTCGCAACACTGCGTGAACGGATAACTTTTGTTGGTTTTGGTTCATTTTGAAATACCCAAACGGTAGATTGTTGTTTACTTTCTGGCTCGTACGAATAGATCCACGTTTCGTCACCTGTAGCGATGTTATAAACTAAATTTGAACGACCTCCATTGAATTTCTTGAGCATTTCTTCGCACCATTTGACACGACCCTGCTTTTGCGCTTCTGTTAAATTGTGTGGGATCCAACGACTGCAAAGCTTTCGTACGTTCAAATGATCATGCAAAATCTGGTATATTGTTTTCATGTCAATGCGTAAGGATGCTTGAATCTCACGGTATGTCACATGTCAATCTCGCTCAAGCATTTCACGCACAGC
This sequence comes from Prosopocoilus inquinatus, assembly GCA_036172665.1. Lineage (NCBI taxonomy): Eukaryota > Metazoa > Arthropoda > Insecta > Coleoptera > Lucanidae > Prosopocoilus > Prosopocoilus inquinatus. Next base: position 55,283,337 of record CM069870.1, read on the forward strand.
ATCTACATTAGTAGCAACAACAGATGTTGATGGACGACCTTCACGAAATTAGTAACTGAGAGAGGTACGTCCACGCAGGAATTCGGCAAACCAATTGTAAACACTGCTCTTTGATGGTGCTTCATTTCCAAAAGCCAAATGAAGCCGATCGAGGCATTGTTTCGGCGTTAGAACACATTTGAAATCGCAAAAAATCATGGCACGAAAATTTTCATGCGAGATTTCCATGTTTACACAAAATTACTTTTTATCAAATGCTGTACAAACAAAACTAGTTCACTTGGATAGGAACTGTCAATAGAATTATAGGCGAAAAACGTCAAATTTTTCAATATGACAGTTGATAAACGCTAACAATTCTAGATCTACTAGATTCCAGAAATTTTTCCAGAAGCCCACGTACAATAAACATAATTTTAGTTATAAACGGTTATCCATAATTTTAGGGTCTAACGAAAAACTAAAATAAGTCGTGTTTGCCCAAGGTCACTAATAACGTAAATGAATGAGTCAAAAACTCTTTCTTATTTGTTGTTAACAATACACAGATGACATTTGTTTTGGTTGATTACCACTTTCAAATCGGTTACAAAATTCTGTACGGACATTTTAACTTCTGAGCTAATAATAAGGTTTTAACAATTAAAATTTTCATTTTTCAAATCTACTATAAGACAAATTTAAAATTTCACTTAAAATAAAAACCGAAAAGAGCAGAGACAATTTTCGTGAGTACTTGCGCGTAATATCTTTCAGAAAAATCTAATTGCATTCGTTTAACTACGAACGCGCAAACGTAATTTAGAAATGTAACATCAAATGTAGGAGCATTTTAAGTCCACGATCGATTGCTGTTTAAAGCAGAAAGTAATTTCACACGTACATTAATTTTATAGTTAATCAAGTCGCTTTAATGGTTTAATTAATTTAAAATCATCCGAGAAGTTATATTAACAGACGTAATTAAGTACAGACAAGTCTATAAATTATTATTATTATTATTATTATTATTATTATTATAGTTATTCGGAGTACTTAGAAGCAAAATTCTGTTGTGTTTTTTTGTAAATTTTTTTGTGAAACACTTCCGGCTTGCGCATTGAAAGTTTGAAGAATTTGTTTCACACAGTGACGTGCGTGTAAAGAATTGAACATAATTTACATAATTGTTTACATGTAGCCAATGATGTAGTTTACATCATATTTTACTGTGTAGACAATATAAACAATGTAGACAATGTAAACAAGTGCTTTTTTTCATGTATCTAACAAAAGTATGAACTTTTTAACAATAACGGCTGCTTTCTTTTGCTCACAAAATCGTGATCCAAACGCAACATTACGCGTTTAGATTAAAAAATAGACGTTTTTTTTGCAAACGGATTAATCCCCTCTCCCGTCGAATTTCATTCCTGATCAGAATCTCCTTTCCCCTTTGAATCTTTCTCTTTTTAATTTATTGATTGTAGGACAATTTACAGGACAACTGTCAATCATTAATTCAAATCTGAGCTATTTTGTTGCAACAACTATAGAATTCAGATTCAACCTATTCGAATCACGAAACTCTTAAGCGACAGAAAGCAGACATTACACAATTTCTTTTTACAATCATTACACATCACCCTGTAACTTATTCTTTTGTTTTATTAATGTGTAATTAAACATCTTTAAATTTTCTACATTGTCTGCATCGTCTATGTTAAAATTGATGTTTAAAGAAACTTGCTCGTTGAAATTTGAAAATATGAATGAATCACTATTTGTAAAACAGAAAAATCACCAGAAAATTTAATATGAAATGTAAATAAAACGTATGCAGAAGAAAAATTATATTTTCTATGGATGTTATTTCGACATCTAGGGTAAAATCTTCATTACATACAAACATTCCAAATTAAAAACATTTAATGGAATCCTTAGTTGGTCGGAAGTCGGAATCAGAAAAGATTCCTCGCCAAATTTCCAGCTATTCCTTAAACTATTCTTAAAAAATATAATTAATTATTTGACATTGAAATAGAACAGAAAGCTTACTTTAATTTAAAAAAAATGTAAAACAAGTGAGTAGAAACTTTGACTAAATAATAGAAATTAAAAAAAAACTCAAATTAAAAAAATTACAAGTTAGATTCGAAATTTATTAAAGAAAACCCCCAGGTTTAACTTGTAGGCTTCCGCAACCGTCGTCCATGGTTGAATTCTTGGCTTCCGGTTGGAGCCGGGTGTCTCGGATAACTTCTACCGCAGACGTTTCGTTCTTCATTGCAGAAGAACTTCCTCGGAGCTGCTGCTGTTGCTGCTGCTTCTTGTTAGTCAATGAGCCTGATCACCAGCAGCAACCCTGAGGTAGTTCTTCAAGAAGCAATGAAGAACGAAAACGTCGGCGGTAGACGAAATCCTAGACATATGGTTCCAACTGAAGGCCAAGAATTCAACCAGAAGAACCCCAAATTAATCGCTTTTAAGAAGAAATAAATCAAAAATGCAACGGTTATAATTATTTTTATGTTACACAAGTTACACAGACAATTAAGACACTTCTCTCGTGCTGATTTAACCGTTTACGGCTCTTATAACGGTTTTCTTCTTTTTTTTTTCAGAAGGACAGCTTCGGGACTGCTGCTATTATTCTTCTTGTTACTAAAGCTCCTAATGTTCTCGCTGCTTATGCTTCGTAGAAATTGGTTATGATCCGTTTGTCTTACTCAATTTATGGCATATGGTGAAAATAATGTACTAAAACATGATTATACAAAATAGGACGAAACGTCGATAGAAAGGAGATTTCTGATGCGATACAATCGCAACTCATAAAAGAAGAGTGTTCTAGTTAATTGAATTATTTTGAAATTCAATCAATCGCAAGCGTCAATAATACTGTCAATAACTGATGGAGGAATGGAATATTACTGACAGTAGCAATTGATGGAGGTTCAATAATATTGAGGGTTGTGAATGATGGAAGTTCAATTATATTGTCAGTAATACGGTTACGATTGATGGAAGTTCAACAACACGTCAATACTTTCATCAATATATAGTTGCTCTGCAAATGTTTCTATTGTAACGTGGATGTTAGAGTGTGCTTTCTTGCCTTAACTTTGGGTGTCTGCATTCGAAAAAAAAAAGAATAAGCTGTGTTCAGTTGTCCAAAGAGTGATACAAACAGAGAAGCTGCTCTTCAATTAACTTCCCCATCAATCTCCGTGCATGGATTAACAATCGCAACCATTGCCTTTTACCTGATCAATGAGCCGCCGCAATGAGTACCATTGGCAATATTATTGACAATTTTATTGAGCCCCTTTACAAATTCTTCCACAAAGAAGTTCAACAGTCCTAAAGTTCTACTCAAGTCATGAATATGGAATGAGAGCTTGTTCTTGTTCGATACTGGGGATCCCGTGCAACCTCCATGATCTGTGCCAGCGTACATCCTGTTACCTACACCGACTATCCAAGTACACATAACCAACTTCTTGTTGCGCTACCTTGAGTTTACAAGTTGTTACTTCGAATTTCTATATAGTTGGTTACAAACATTCCAGTAATTGTTTATGACTCACACTAACGTTTATAATTAAATAAAATTTTCGTTTCATTTCTATGTCGTATCTAAAATAATTCATTTACCTAGTTATTTGTCATTGCTTTGTTTTAATTTTGAGATTCATCAAACCAATAAAACTTTAATTACCTAATTGAATTATTGTAAAAATTGTTGTGAGACTAGGAAAATTTTCTGAGTACGAACTTTTTAACGTTTTGGTTGTTGCCCTTTGGTAAATTATTTTTGAACTATTGCATTATATTTATATATGGACGTAATCGATACCTTAGGTTCTGTGGCGCCCTTCAACCGGTATCTTTTTTTAATGTACTTACCTAACGTTGTCTCTTGTTTTTGAGAATTCTCCTCCACGATCCCTCCCTGAACAAACCCTTAGGTACTGCTTTATGAGACTATGTCCACCCAAGTCAACAGCAATTCATCGATGTATGTAGGTAAGATCTGCTCGTTCTCTGTACACCTTTAGCAAAATAATATTGCATTAATTCGTTACAGATTTCAAATTTGATCCACAGTTGATCATCGTTTTTACGTCAAACCAACTGCTGTCATATCTCTTCGGATTTTGAGCAAAATAAACTTAAAATTATAAAATTTTGTTAAAGGTTTCGGATATGTTCATAAGTAAGTAAGATCACGTTCACAGATAAAATTTAACTCCCTCCATATTTCTCACCATCAACCTGGTTTAATGCATTAAAATAAGAGGAAAACATGAAAGAAGCTATGTCAACAAACGCGGGATGACTCCTACTAAGAAAATACGCGTAAGGGGTTCACTTTATTGGATATCCTTAGTCTCGTTCATTGAAAGATCAACACGTTTTCAATTTCGTTGCTTGTACAGCACACGTCCTGACCTCTGCAATAACAAACGCACGCAGATTGCTAGCGCCGAAACGCACACTTCTCGACGCCCGTGCACACAGCTAATGTATGTAAAGTATATTTAACTTATGTAAAATAATTCCGGCGCGGTTAGCTGACGCCGCCAACTTTTTTTCGAATACTCTTTATAGCATCTTTAAACTCAGGAGAGATTTAATACCGCGTATAAAATTATAAGAGAGAAAAAAGTTCGCCCTCTGTGCGTGTCACACTTTTCATGTTTTATTTATGTCGCCCGGATTTATGTATTATGTAGATACTTAGGGAAGAAGCGGGCGAAAATTATTTCCCTATACATAGATATATTTTTTTTCTTTTTGGTCAAAAAATTGGACTGCTAATATAAGCAACACGAAACATTCGGTTCGTTTGGAAAACAATTAAAGCAAGAGGATCTCCAAACGTAAATACGAATCTAAGTAAGTCTCACGGGAAAACTAAAACCATTTTAAAAGCATCAAGGAAACCCCAACTGAGGTGCATTGTGCCCAGCTTCAGAGTATGCAAATTTGTACTACTTGATTTATCCGTTTAAAAAATTCTCTAGACACCCCAAAAAGAAAAAGAAACGTCCATTCCAAGATAGATTTCAACTTAGCAAGACATAAGCTAAATTGACAGAAGTATATAAGTTGCATATACCGTATTGCAAAATTTACACTAGCAGACGAGGATAATAAACAGTGAAAAGCGGTATAAGTACAATTAGTCAAAAGCTTGAGTTGTGAGTGAGCACATATCTTTCTCCATTATCATTCACCTACACTTGCTAATAAATTATTTGCATTAAGATATTGTTGCGGTAAGAGAGTAGCACCTCCACGATTAGGGTGGAACCTCCAATATGTCACGCTTACCGGGGTGGCATAGGGTTTTCAGAGAGTCAGATTTTGTGGTTCTGGACGAAGTGGCGTGTCCTTGATGCGGCAGGCAGAGGTACGGTAGTGGCTTCAGCTGGGCAGGCTGGTTCGGCTCACCGGGACTGTGGTTGACCGTGGTTGAAGTTGGCAGCTTCTGACTCCAGGTTGACAGGAGTTGACAGAGAGGCGTCCTACAATCAGACACAGGGTGATGGTGATCTCGGGAACTGCGTCCTAGGTCGTTGGGATGGTCCTGGGCGGCTCCCCTTCTTCGAGTCGGCTTGCACTAATGTCCACCGGAGTCAAGCTGTGCTCGACTGCCGTCCAAATTTTAACCAATTTTTGTTTATTCGCCCATTGCATTATTCGTAATATGCCCTGTGTTCTTTGTATCACTTGATATAATCGCCTGCCGCTGTTGCCGCGGTTCTGCCTATATTTTATTATGAAATATACACCGTGTTACATCGGGTTACCTTACTTATTGTTATTACATTCCGACACTGTTGAAATCGTCGATTTCAAAAAGCCCGTGCTTTAATAATTTCTTTTTATTATTTTTTACGAAAAACTCCCATCGTGACAATAAACTGTATGTATGTTTTAATTCAACTAAAGTCGTTTCAAGTTGTTTCATTAGATGAATAAAATCACAACAAAGCATTTTGCAAAATAAAAATAAATTCAGCAACTTTTAACGCAAAAGGTGTTACAATCAACAACAGGCAGAAAGCAATAAATTATGTTAAGCAGATTCAATAAAATACGAGTGAGGATAAAACACACGGACGTGCAAAAACTGTTTAGGCAAATTCTTTTTGTGCAAAGTTGACGCAAATCAAAATACAAAAAGCCCCATACGTGAATACCCAATTTGAATAATTTTATTACCCGTTCGTGTTGTATTCGTGGTTGGAAAGTCATCGAAATGCTGAACTGGCAGTCGACGGGGTAATAAGAGAGTGGCGGGAATGTAACGCATTCGATCTCTGCGTTTTATTGAATTGGCTCTTCCTTATCACTTTCCCTTTTCTCATACGACGAAGAAGGCGTCCTGGCGATTTATGTAGTTTTGACCAACAATACCAATTTAGGTCGAATATATTTTACGGTGGTCTCTGCTGACAAATGTAAATGCGGAAATTTTCCTTATACTGCAGGCATAAACCCAGAAAATTTTGTTGAAATATTATCTCTATGATTTATATTTCGAAAACTCGATTTATGTTTCGGAAACACAAGCGGAAATTTCATTAATTAATCAGTAACCAAATATTAAGCACTCAACATCTTCAAATCATTTTAATTGTGAAACTCTTTGAATTAATACAAAAATATTAAGCAGAATTCTATTTTACTTCTTAAACACGTACTTACATTTTGGTTCACTTTCCAGTTCACATCAGACCTCATCAGTATCATCGTAAAACTTTAAAGATCCAAAGCTCGTCATAAAACGTAAATGACATTTGAGAGATTTCTCGAGGACGTCGTCTAAACTGAGATAAGAAAGTGCAAGCGCCTTTGTAAGGTTGACGTATCGATTCTGCATTTAGCTCGTGCGTCGCAGTAGGTCATTGTGTCAGAGACAAGAACGAAGTAGCGATGGGGGTGTGAGACATTTTAAACTTCCGTTTTCGAAAGCTTCTCCATTCAAGCGGAGTTAATCCACAAGAAATACCAGCTTCATCCTTTGGGATACGTCGTCGTACGCCGGCCTAATGCCAAAAATAAGCCTTGAATCCTGTTGATTGACATGTTTATACTATACATTTTTATTGTTTAGACAAGTGCCATATATCTTGCTTAAGTAACGCTTGAAATTATATTTTTGGACACGCTTGAAGTCGTCTGAATTTATCTTACACTCTTAAATTTCTTTTTTCTTTGCAATTTCAACATGCGTGAATAAATTAAAACACTGGTTAATGTCAAAGCAAGCAACTGTAAATGAAAGTTTATTTATTTTCATTCTTATAAGAATGCAAATATTTTATAATACACTGTGGATACCACGTATGGAATAATAATATATTAAAACACAAATTACCGAAGACAATCTTTCATACACCAGTCCAAAAGTTCAACGAGTTCTTGAATAGCGTTCGGTAACGAGTATTTTATATATATTTTTTGTCTATTTTGCACCTTTAATATCTTTGGTTGAATTCTTGGCTTTCGGTTGGAACCGCGTGTCTCGGATTTCTTCTACTGCCGACGTTTCGTTCTTCATTGCAAAAGAACTGCCTCAGGACTGCTGCTGCTGGTTGTCTTGCTTCTACTTCTTGTAAAGTCAATGAGATTGAGTTGGCAAGTCCATTGTGGTATTTATAGTGGTCGGTGGGGATAGCGGGGTGAAACGGTGGCCGGGGATTGGTTTGTTGGCGCGTGACGGATCGTTAATGAGATGTGTCCATGTATTGTGAAGATAGAAGCCATTTTTGCAGCTCAGGTTAGTAAATTCACGGATTTTACGGTTAAAGAAATGAGATGACCGGAAAATTGGATTTGGTGGCCAGTTTCTAATTTGTGTTCAGCTAGAACGGAGCCAGTAATTCGTAGAATGTCTTTTTTTAAGAAAAAAGCTGTATTTGAAATTTATGGAAATCTGTTGTGATTGGTGACATTGATTTAATATCACTTAAATAGGCAGTGGATGGTAGTGGAAAATTAAATTTTTGACCATATTTTTTTTGCAATTAGCACTACTACATTAACTAAACAAATTACACCACCACCATTAAAGGACTCAACGCATTCATTTGGATGCGATAACAACTCCATTACCGACGCAAAATAGATAAACTTATTTTTGGCTTTACTTTATAAAATTATGAGAAAAACTCGAACACATCATTTTTTAATCTGAAAGTTATATCTTTTAAACTAAAATTTGAATGTACAGGGTGATTCATGTATTTGCAGCAATAGAGTTTTGTTAAATATATTACTCTTGATCGTCTGAGTACAACTACCTGCAATACTTATGGTTTAAATGACAGAATACTCTCAGAAATACAATACATTTCGCCTCAAGTTTTAAAGAAAGTTAGGCAGCAGTTTTACTCAGACAGATTAGGTTGAACCAAATAATAAAATTACAATTCAATCAGAATTATTCAGAAGTTATGTGTATATTACACAGACAAACTATCGATTGTTTTTTTTTTTTAAACAACAACTGTGTTTTCATTAGATTCAAATATAACTATCTATGATATTTACAGTGGAAATTGTACTATATTCAACATTTATGTCAATTGAAAGTGTAGGAGAGTGATACGTTTATTTCGTTTATTTCTCATGACATCATGAGATGATAATATGGGCAAGTATTTTTATCACTTAAACCATAAGTATTGTAGGTCGTTGAACTGAGATGATCAAGTTTTCCAAGTACACAGGTCGAACCATTTAACAAAATTCGTGATAAATTAACTACATTAACTTACGGAAGATATTGCTGATTCACTTTCCGAAAGACAGACAGATTTGTTCTCGAATAGATGTGCTTTACACCAAAGTGTGATGCCGGAATGATAGTGCCGCATGTAAACATTTAATAAAATAAGGGATGAAATTTACTTGAGCACCATATGTATCCTAAACATCTTAAGCTTATGCTGACTAAATATACCCAGTCAAAAACCGACACATGAAGATTTTACCTCTCACGCTGTCGTTATTTTGCTAATTACCTTAAGTTTGATTTGATTGGGATTGAGAAATGTTGATGGGCTACGTACTTTTTGATTTTTAAAGAAAGTATTTGGATTTAATACGCCATATAAATAGCCAAATTAGAATCTTACTCATTTTTGTTAGTAAAAGTCTGGATACAATACATTTCTTATAAAAGGTGCGTGAGTTTTATACATTGTAACGAGCATCCGTGATGCCCATATGAGATTAATGGCTAACTTTTAGATGATAACGCATATAACAGAGTGGAGCTCGGAGAGCTTTCGCAAAATCGCCTCCAACGTCACGCCCGGAACGGTAAAGCTCGCCTCGAATCCCAGAAAACTCCTGAAATGCTCTGGGGTCCACGCTCTAAAAATATTCTGTCACTGGCGTATATAAACTAAACGGCGATTGATGCATGGAGCTAGAGTTGAAGTTGAAGGTGAGGTCTAGTCTAGTTTCAGTCTGTAACCTACATATGTCAGTCCAATGTATTAATTTATTAATAAAATAAATGCTCTGTGTAACTCTTTACCCCTACAAGACCAAGTAAGTGATAAAGTAGGTAAATCTAGTCCTTATTCTGACTATGTTCTTTATTACGGCTACCTAAAAGATAACCGTAACACTTGGTAAAGCGCCATTGCTTTAATCTAACAGTATGACTTTAGGATTAGGAAGGGCTGATGAAATAGATACTTCTTGATTTTATTCTTTACGTGTAGAAAGTAGAAAGCAACACCTACCAGTGCCTTTCTTCTCACTTTGATTACAATGTTGACAAGACATTTATTTATGCTGTACTTGTTTCAAAATTCAATTTGCTGATTCGGAAGGTGCTCATCTTTTCCTCTTATCTAGATCTTCTTAAATAATGTAAAGAACAGAAACAAAATTTACTCCTAACTTTATTACGACAACTTAACACGTTATAAAATTTTTAAAATAAGGTCAGAATTAAAATGTGAGACAAAGAAAATTCAAATCAAGAGCAATCTGTTAGATAGACGCTATTCTGCTAAATATTTTTTGTTAGTGCAAGAGAAACAGAAAAGTTAAGATATATCGTAATACCTTAATATAAAATTTCCAGTATGAAAACAAAATTGTTTTATTACCTAAGTAAATCAATACGATTGATATCATCGTACTAAAATAACAAGCGATTCTCTAAAAATTTAATTAAATTGAATACTTCCTCAATCAAAAGGTGACAGTTCATGCATAATTATTTCGTGCTAAACGCAACAAATTTTCAATCGTTTGTCCGTCGTAATTCGCTCGGTTTATTCGAAATACCTCGACCGTTTGTTGGAAATGAGATTGAAACAAATCGCTTTCATAACCCTTTGATACGCTCGCTTGAATAAATTTTGCGACAGCTACGTTTTATGAGAAATGGCCCGTTATTCGTTTCTGTCGTCCATTCTTGAATTTTGATTTCGTTTGTTGTAAATGTGCAAATAAATAACTGGTATTTTATGGTCTCATTTAGAATGGACGGATCTGCTTTTATAGTTTGCATAAGAGTCTGAATTACGCTAGTCAAATTGCTTGCTTCCATATTTTATGCAAAGTACATGAGACATAAATGCACAAGTGCACGTTTACTCGAACATCGATTTATTTTCGAATTGCTTTTAACTAAATTATTTCCGGTGGATGTATATTTTATGTCATGTGACGAATTATAAATGGAAATAAATTTTATCAGCATTTTTCGTCTTTTTTATTACTTTTTTTCTCGGTTAAAATCTTATACACCTACCTATACCAAAAAATCCATATTTATTGTCCCTTTTTCTCGTTCGAACAGGCATTTACATATTCTCTTACGCATGATGAAATACGGCAAGCTCAGGTTTTAACCGACCGTTATAAAAGGGAATAAACAAACAGGAACGGAACGAAACGGTCGGTCAATATCGTACGTGCGTATACGGACGCACGTGTTTGTGTGTGTGTGCGTCCAGTGTGCAAGCAATAAAGAAGGAATAAACTCCTGCAGAGAGGAGCGCGGCTGTTATGAACTCTCGACAAATATTATTTTTATGTTCAAATATGAAAGGTTCCCCCACAACCATATTGTTAAGAAGGTTTACTTCGAAAATTGCACATCTTTACAAAAAAAAATGTTTACTTACTTTCATCATTAGCTCCAGGAGCCTTTTTTTCTATTTCTGTAAAACTCTTTTGAGAGTTAAACAAGCTTTTCCTTCCTTCGATCCTCCAACTTCAAAACAAAAGCGACAAACAAAGAAAAAGTTCGTCATTTAGACGAAATTCCATCTTAACTGCCAGATCTACATAAGCGATTTAATTCAGTCGATTATCCTTCGTTCTGATCCTGGCAACTCGAGAGAAAAAAATTTCGCCTGCAGAACGGACCGATTTACAACAACGCTTCGGATGTGATATGGACCATTAAAAGCCAGGATAAAACGGCTAATATCCTGCGAAACGTGAGCGTGACGCGTAGTTTCTTTGAGTCCTTCGTTAGGACCCACATTATCCTGGCAGATTTTTTCAGCATCGGCTGCACGAAAAGGAAATGTAAACAGATACTGCAATAAACCGGCGATATAATATTTGCATATGAAAAGTGTTTCGAGGCTAAATTGTTGTGACATTTTTACATAATCTCTGCTTCTTCAAAAATATATAAAAAAAAGGTCGATAGCGCAAAATATTTTAAGTATAAATAGGGAACAGTGTTTTGAAATTTTTTTTTGTAAATCTCTTACAATAATTAAAACATTAAATGTTTAGTAGTATTACGAACTCCAACAATGAAATTATATCAGTTTCAGTAAGTGAAAGACAAAATAAAATAATAATTAAAATCGGTTTTTAATTTCAGCGCAAAACTATTTTTTCTACTTCCATGCATAAAATAGTAATTTTACATATTCGGCATTTAATAAGAAAGCTTGACCTGCAACGCATTTCTTATGAACTATCTTCACGGAACTGGATTTCACGAATTTCTGCAACAAGGACATTCGCTAGTTTAAAACTTATATTTTGAGAAAATTAAACAATCTTTCTTTGACCCAATCTTTAAATTTAAGTGAGAAAATGGTTTTTAAATTTCAAAGCTGACACTGTGAAGTCGCAGTGAGCACTCTACGTTTCGCTATAGCTTGAGAACTTCGTCACAGGAAGTCAAATCTTATCCGATGTAATATATGAGAAAATAGTTTTTAAACTTTAAAACGAACACTGTGAAATCGTGTAGAATATTAATTGCGATTTCACAGTGTACGTTTTAAAGTTTAAAAACTATTTTCTCACAGAATGAGTAATGTGCTCTTAATGCCAACCCCTAAGGAGTTTTTTTTTAATTGACCGTATGTATTGCCACAATGTTTTACGTATTTGTAATTGCTTCATATGTGAAATAATTAATCGAATTAAAGTGAAGAGAATCTTATGTTCAATAAAACATTACAAATCAAAAATTCAGTTCATAAAGACTCCATTAATACGATTTAGGAACTTTAAACTGCAATTTTTCCTGGAGCAAAAAAGAACAATGCAAGTCGCTGTCCGGTATACGTGATTAATTAGGTCGGCATTCACACAGAACTTTCGAATGATCTTGATTCATAACGTGCTTGGCACGCAAACTTGCTCGTGAAAGGAAGAAGAAAAATCTTACTCTTCAAATACGCGGATCAAAACCTTCATCCAGAAGTAACTGAAGTTTTAATAAATTAAATTTGACCAAATAATAATAATAATAAGTTTTATTGTCCAACAGTACAAAATATACCAGACAGGACAAACAAATCAGTAATAATAGTAAATAATAAACAACACAAAATTATAATCCCACAAAAGATACGGAGTAATTAACACTAATACTAAATATAAAAATTAAGTTAACTACATTACTTTGTATAACAATAAACTACAGAAATATTTTGTAAGAAAAAACAGAATTTGTACCAAGAAACTATAGTATTAATTCAAAATATCTCTTAAATGCATATTGTGAATATCACAGTCTCTGCATATGGCATTAAAATTATTGCACATTACAAAAATAGGGGATTTTTTTATAATATTCGTACGGTAATGAGTTAAGTAAAAAGTTCTATCATAACGAGATTCACATCTAGGAACAAGAAAATTTAATTTTTGCACAGGGCAGGACAATCAATGTGATTATTAATTAAATTAAACAGAAAATATATAGATATAACTATTCGACGAGTGTATAACGACCTAAAGTTGAATCTGTCTAACAATAATTGGTTATTGATTCCACGAACTCGTTAGAAATTATCTACTCCTAAGTATTTTAAGAATTTACACTGCACACTTTCAATTAATTCTATGTAATAATTATAAACAGGATACCATATCAAAGCTCCATATTCTAATTTAGGCCTTACAAATACATAGTATAAATTAATCATAGTTTGCACGTTAACAAAATCTCTATTATTTCTGATGACGAAACCCAACATTTTTAAGGCAGACTGTACCATGTTATCGATATGATTAGAGAAGTTGAAAGCAGAATCAAATATGACTCCCAGGTCTTTTGTATGATCAACACGTAGCAAAACTGTATTATCAAGTTTATAATGATATATAATGGGATTAACTTTTCTGTGGAAGGTTAACGATTTACATTTCTTTACATTCAGTTTCAAATTATTCTTAGTACACCAAATTTTGACCAATTCTAACGCAAATTGTAGGTCTAAGCAATCTTTCTATGTGTCAATTCTATTATAGATTTTTAAATCGTCTGCAAATAGTAAATTGTTACTTTCTATGCATTTAGATAAATCGTTAATGAATATTAGAAAAAGTAAAGGACCAAGATTCGACCCTTGCGGTACTCCAGATGTAACTCTCATTAAGCGTGACCTACAACTACTTACTTCTACGTACTGACGTCTGCCCAATAAGTAATTCTTAAATAGTAGCAGCAGGGAATAGCTGAAACCAACTGCATCAAGTTTTTTCAGTAAAATGAAATGATCGATTTGATCAAACGCTTTGCTAATATCTGTGTATATAACGTCAACTTGTCCTGAATTATCTATTATTTCAGAAACATATTGAGTGAATATACATAAATTTGATATTGTTGAACGTCCTTTAAAAAAACCATTTTGTGATTCCGAAATGAAGGGTTTCACCTGATTATAGATAATATTGTAAAGAATTATTTCAAACACTTTTGCAAAATTGCATAAGATAGAAATTGGCCTATAATTTGACACATTCGTTGCATCACCAGTTTTCAAGACAGGACATAATTTTGATATTTTCCAAATGACTGGCATAGATGAAGAAGAAAACATCAAATTAAAAATTACAGACAGTGGTTTAGCTAGAACGTGAGCGCAATCTTTCACTAAGTCATTTTATTTTTTAATTTTTTGCACGCTTTAATAACGTCATCTTCCCCAATTTGATGAACATTTATACATTGTAAATTTACAGTATCTAGTAAGAAATCATTTGACAAGTTAGATTCTTCAGACTCAATGTAAGTGCTTGAGAAGTAATCAATGAATGCATTTACAATTGTTTCCGGGTTATTCTACTCAGCATTGTTATTTTCAACATATCCAGGAATTCGTGAAAGATTACGCTTACGTTGAACATGCGACCAAAACTGAGACGGGTCTTCATTCAGACGTAACTCAACATTTTTTATGTAATTATGGTAAACCGTACGAAGCAGTAAGCTTTCTGAAATGCTGAAATTTGATATAGTAGTATTGTGAATTATATTTTTTATAATATTTATGCAATTTATTTTTTAGACGAATATTTTTAATAATATCCTGTGTAAACCAAAAAGGATATTTACATGAAACAGTTTTCTGAGTTTTAGCAGGGACACACAATTTGAAAATTGATTCCAACTTATCATAGGAACTTGAACAAACCGATTCGACATTAGAATAACAATTCAGAAAACTCCAGTCAACATTAACTAGCTGATCATACAACAATATGTAATTAGTCAAATAAGCTATCCCTTAGGCTCAGTTTTAGAATGACGGATTAACTTTGAGCCGAAGCTTAAATCTTTCACAATAATTGTTGAAATAATAGTTGCTAAGGGTTTAAACCTCAGCTCAAAGTTAATCTCCATTTGTAAAACGAGCTAAGACGCTTTGTGTATGGCGACCTATTCTTCAATCATGTAACTACGTGCTGACACAGTGACACAGTTTTGTAAAACGTAAACAATTAGTCATCCCGATTTAAAAAAATACGTTACGCATTCCAATAGTTATCAGCGCTATTCAGCTAGGTTGGATTTTTTCGGAAGACAAATCCCTATTTTACTGTATTATATGCAAAGCAAACCACAGTACTGCATTTAGAATAGTTTATGAATTTTCTTGGAAATTGAGTTTGATTATCTTATTACCATGATCTTCAGGGTCCTCGGATATAGTATAGAACATGTTTAGAAATTGGTTGTCTGAAGAAAAATCACTTTGTTTATTTAAATTTTGTAAAAATTTTGTTGCAAATCGTTTTTGATTGTACTGAAAACCTCGAGCAGTCTCTGTACTGCTGCTTCAGCCCTGTTTGGGGCTTCGTCGGCAGAAAAGTAGCTGGCAATTCCCACTGCAAAACAAAAACGACTTGTCCAATTTATTCGCAAGTGCGATGTAAAAGTGATGAACGGCAAGGTTTGTAGAGCTGGACTGTGTAGTAGAAGGTTGCCTTAATCCAAGGAGGGGAGAGAGCAAATTTTTACTTTCCGAGCCACTGAAAAAAAAGTTAAAGGGCTAAAAAAATTACGAGCAGCAACATTATTTCAGTTAAATAAAAAACACAAATAGAACACTTTTCTAGAACAAGAGGCAAAATTATACATTAAATTAATTACTTGAGGCTCCGCAGGAGGCAAAGTTTGTTGTTTCATTGGATATATTAACAAGTTTAAAGCGTTATTTGATCAGTAGGACCATAGAATTGATTCTGAAACAGATTAAAACTCACTCTATTTACTTCACTGTGACGGATAGTCCCCCATGCAAGGCGGTCATGCAAAGCGTAATGAAAATTTTAAAAATTTTGTTGCAAATCGTTTTTGATTTCAGTGAAAACCTCAAGCAGTCTGTATACAGCTGTTTCAGCTTTCACGTCACCAGAGACCGCACGTACACCCCCAGGGGGATGAGATAACTTCTCATATAGTAACTTTGCCCAAACCCTCCCTTCTGAATCAAGGCAACCTTCTAATACGTAGTTCAACTCTACTAACCTTGGATTTATTTGTCCGTTGGCGACATCTAAACATTAATTTCCGAAAAGTAAAGTAGAATGACCACAGAGTACGACTGAAGTTAATCAATTAAATGATAACGTCCGCTTAAAAAGTGAACCTAAAACAAAAGTCACTAGAAATCTACTACGAATTTTACAAAAAAAAAAATGAAAGAATGTCAAATAACGGTCAGTGACAAAGTGAGCGTTACCAATTTAACTTAAGTCAATTTTAGAGGTCAAAGCGGTATTAAACATTCTGCAAAATTTGTCAGATTAAGTTCGTTATTGGGCTGCGCCTTGATCGAGTAAGATTTAAGAACCGTTAATTTAAGAATCTTTTGAAAAAGGTCACACAGGGAATTGGGTGAACTGGATAACCGTCCAAAAGCCAATTAATAAATGCCAAAAAAGTTCATTTTTGTCCCTTACGTAATTCAGTAATGCAGGATATGAATAGTGGCATAACTATTGTTTGACCTAGTTATATTTGTTTTCTGTGTTCGATATGCAAATCAGGAAAGCCTCAAATTTCGAATAACCTGGAGAATGTTGTTGCGGAAGTCCCAATTTACTGAACCGAATTCCTGTAAATATGCAAAAGCCCTCAAAACTGACATTTTATTGACGTTTCACCACACCCAAAATTGTCTCTCGCTGCCGTTTGGTGTTGAAATTTCCGTTTCGCGTCGGCCTGAAAAATTTATTACGTCTAATTTTCGCCTGACACAAAGGAATCGGGGAAAAGTTAATGAACGTCCGATTTTAAAGTAATGAAAACGTCTGGCGCCAAAGGAAGTGTCCTACGGTACTCGGATTAGCAATTACTAATTAGTGCGTTTCCTGCACTTATAACTTCAAAGCGTCGGGTCGCGACGCATTAAGAGCAAGTGACAGAGTCACTCTAATCAGGGGGCCCTAATTAGAACTCGTAGTTCTTTTTGATAACAAGAGCTCGCCTTATTCGCTTCTCTTTGCGTTCGCTAATTTCATCGGGCGGCGACATGAAAAAAAAAAATAGCGGGCGTTCCGTGCAATTATTTCAGGGTGCGGTCTGAAAGATTTTAATTAACTCTTTCTCCATGCTATATTAACTCTCAGATGGAAATATGTAATTGATTCTCTAGATGTAATTGGAAAATTCTAGTTTTGTTAAAAGGAATAATTAGAATGAATTCTCTTAAACGTACTCTTATGCAGAAAGCTACACTACCAACCTACAAACAGATGAAATTAAGATATTAAGCTATCTGTTCTAAAAAACTCTCTTTCAAAAAAATATATTTCCATATTTATATCAGGTGTGGACATGATAGGGGTACATCCGGCAATTTTTCGCAATATTAGTTACGCGCTAATCACAACAGCCAATGAGTCATGAAACTTTTTTGTAACTTTTGTAAGATCACACTTGCTTGTTAATGGATTCATTCTTACCGTGAAATAGTAGGGATACTACGAGCTCGCTCTTTTCGGATACGCTTATTTATAAAAAATTTCCATATCAAGTTATCCATATTCGGAAAATTGTAGAAACTATTCTAACAGTAAACAGTAACAGTGTATTTGTACAAACAACAGATGAAAAGAATGTCTTTGATTAAGAAATTTTCTGGAATGCATTATATGAAAGCCAATTGCGGGAATAATTCTTCGGTAAGTTGCGCTTTGCACTTAAACGACAGTACACGAATGTTAATGTCTCCGAAACTTGAGCCAATTTATTCATGGACTTAATGGTTTAGTTTCATTCTAGTCGCTAAGTGGCACTGGAAAACGTCGGTAATTCTTTCAACGTGCATTTTTTCTATGTTATTCTTACGTCGAGTACAATTAACTCTAAGCATTCTTGTATTGTTTTGCTTTTCTGTGCTGTCTTTGGACTTTAAATTGAGAATACATAAATGAAACTAAAAACATTACTCAAAATTAATTCAAAATTATTAAAACTTTTGCTACTACAAACAAATTAGCTTCGCGAGAAAGAAATTTTTATTTTATTTTATGCATACGTATTAAAATAATAATGACGGAATTCAGGTTAACAGGAGCGGATTTGAGGATCGAAACGGATTTGCTTGACCAAAGGGTACGCCCTCCGGGGATCTAAAACATTTAATTAAAGCCCCGTTACGTCTCGCAAGTGGCCCATTACTTGCAATTGGAAGTGACAAAATGATTTTATTGAGCGCGATTTGGGGCGAAGGGAGCTTAACTCGTTTACTTCCGAATTTGCTCGCTCAAAACGCCGTCTACTGAGGGGCAATGGATTGATTATCCGTAATTAATTTTTCCTTAATATCCCGACCCTATTTACGCATTAATTAAAAGGTTAATAAAATTTCGGTCGTGTTATGTTTTAAACAAGAATCAAGCAACTTCATGACGTCATATTTTGCGTTGTAAGGGATTATAATTAACTTTGCAGATTAAGTATTTGCTTTCTCAAGATCACAGAGAACTTTGAAATAATTTTGCGTAATTAACATAGTTACTCTTGTTCGGAATTTGTTAATTTAGGTCGACGTTCTCTCCAAAACGTCTGATATTAAACACTCAAACACAACGCATAAATGTTCGACATTTACTTTCCGCTACCTTTTAACCAAACTTTGAAATCAATTCCCATTCTTTTTCAGCAATCAGCAATCGAATGGAGAGAATAATAATAGAAAAAAACATTATGTTGGGCACGTTGGAAATCTAACTGGCGACGGCCCTTTACGCAATTACTGCATTAATAACATTCAAATTCCCTAATTTGCGGTATATTAGCATACAAATGAAACAATTCCCCTGGCAAACCGATTAGAAAAGCGATTTCGCTTGCACGTATGATTGGAACTTGGTGTATTCAGAGTTTAAAAAAAAATCTCTTTTTCATGCAAATTTTTACTTTCCGAGCCACTGTAAAAAAAGTTAAAGAGCTGAAAAAATTACGAACAGCAACATTATTTCAGTTAAATAAAAAACACAAATAGAACACTTTTCTAGAACAAGAGGCAAAATTATACATTAAATTAATTACTTGAGGCTCCGCAGCAGGCAAAGTTTATTGTTTCGTTCGATGTAAATAATAAATTATTTTGGAAAAGCTAGGGAAAACATATATCTCAGCGAATCATCATGCCTGGGCCTTCATACAATTTAATGGTTGTCATTTCTGTGAACGACATGTTAAGTGGCACCACAAGGGCACTCGACCGTTTGTCGATAAGTGCATGAAGGCGCGAGATCAATTGCGAGAACGACAGCTGAAAGAGGGGTTCACATATCAATGCGCGAGAGAGAACGGTGCTTGATGCTTCAGCATGAGATAACATGAAAATATTTCTCGCAGTTACGTGCACGTTCCGAATGCCCACACTACTACCTACTGATTCTTTACTGTGATTATCATGAAGAATGCCTTATTATTCCCACCACCGGCGATTGTAAGTTGCGGCGCCGATCAGGGATTTTATCTTACATGGAAATTGCGGCAGATTCAACAGGTATAAACCGTCAGAATTTGTAAATTGCGGAGAGTATTTAATTATAACTGTATGGAACAAGGTTAATATAATAAAAATAAATTAAAAAGAAAAATAGATAAAAATTTGTAATAACATTAAACAAGTCAGGCAAAGTTATTTCTAAAAATATTAGACAAATTAAACATAATTGCAAATATAATGTAGAACGATAAATATTTAAACATATAATCAGGCTTGAAAAATATATTTTGCATTACATTTCGTGGAATTAAATTTTTATGGCGAATTTCAGTCTTGCACTGGTGCATACTAAAGCGTATTTAATAATATTCCTTTCATATTATTACATAAAATAAGAAAACACTAAGAATGCACGAATGAAATTATTGGAATTTGCCAGTAGATAAACGTAAATTTTTTAACCTAACAGGAAAATTCACTTCACATAATATTATAATATTTCAAATATAAGGTGTAAGGTTCCAGTTCTTCAGGCTAAAATAACACCTATTATTAGGGAATACCGAAATTTTAATAATATAGATTGGAAGTTATTTGAACAAGACTTATCCTCCATTCCTTTTCAACATATATTCATGCTCAACGACGTAAATGACAAAACTAATTTCTTTATTAATCATATCGTCAATTTGTTCGACAAACATGTTCCTTTAGCGACGCATTGATTTACCAAAAAGCGTCTTCCTTGGCTGACACATAATTTAAAATTATTAATGGACTTGAGAAATAAGGCTAAAGCAAGATATCGTCGCACTAAAAGAAATACACATTTGGGAATACTATAAAACTCTAAAAAATTTGACTAATAAAACTTTCAAACTCGAAAAGAAAGCCTGTTTTGATTATATCTCAAGTACTAGTGATCCTAAAAGTCTGTGGAAAAATTTTAATTATTTACATATTAATAAAAGACAGTCTGTTGAAATACTTCCTCATTTAGCTGAACCTAATCAAATAAACAAATTTTTTAATAAATAATTTACTTACTTCGAATAATAATTCCCAACAATTGTAATTAACGTACAATAACGCAAAAATATTTGAACATAATTTTGCTTTTAAAACCGTTAATGTGGACAAAATCGTTTCTCTCTTACATCGTTTTAAATCTACAGCAACCGGAATAGATGGAATTAATACTATCATGATAAAAATATGTTGCCCATTAGTACTCCCTTATCTTACTCATATAATTAATTCTTGCATTGTGGATAATATCGTCCCCGATTACTGAAAGCATGCCTTAGTCCGTCCTGTGCCAAAAATAAAAGATCCAAGTAATATAACAGATCTACGACCAATTAGTTTATTACCGTTTTTATCCAAACTCTTCGAGAGTGTTATCACAAAGCAACTTACAGATTACCTTAATTTTGCTGGCATTATACCAGATACTCAATCAGGTTTTCGGAAGGGCCACAGCTGTGCGACTGCTTTGCTGAAAGTAACTGATAATATATTCCAAGCGACTGACAAAGGACTTATCACCTTATTAGATTTCAGCAGGGCATTCGACACAGTACAGCATGACATACTACATTCAATTTTATTGCATGTTGGCTTAAGTGATAATGCTGCTAATTTAATTAAGTCATATCTCTTTGAACGTGAACAAACTGTTATTATTGGTAACCAACGTTCCTCTCCTTTAGCAGTTTTACAAGGAGTACCACAAGGCTCTATTATTGGACCTATCTTATTTTGTTGTTATACATTCAAATTTCTGTCTGTACTAAAACATTGTACTGCTCATGTCTACGCGGACGACACTCAGCTGTACTACTACTCCTTTGAACCTGCTGACTGGAAGGCTGCCACACTGAAAATCAACACAGATCTTGCGGCTTTGTTTTCGATTACTCAGGATCATTATCTTAAACTTAATCAAATAAATCTAAAGTCATCCTTTTTGGTAAAAAGAAATCCTGTGATAATCTCTCAAATATCATTCAGATTTGTATTAATGGCGTTAAGATTCCGTTTGTAAGAAAAGTCAAGAATCTGGGTTTAATAATGGACAATAGTTTCCGGTACCACAGTCAGATCGCTAAATATATTAGTAGTGCTTATATTTTTTTAAAGAAAATGTTTCCTTTTAGATCTGTGTTAAACAGGGATATAAAAAGACGCTTATGTGAAGCATTTGTCCTTTCCCAATTTACTTATTGCACTCCAGTATATCATACAGCCTTGGATTCCATAACTATCTACCGTATTCAGAAAATACAAAATTCCTGTTTAAGGTTAACTTATGGAATCAGAAAATATGATCATATGTCTCATAAACTCAAGGAAATAAGCTGGCTGAACATGAAAAACTGGAGAGAACTTCAAACTTTAAATCTATTTCACAAAATTATATTGTATAAAAGTCCGCCATATTTGTACAATAAAATACGTTTTCGATCTGATGTTCATAATATAACCACCAGGTTCCGGGGCCTTATATCACCACCACCACATAGGACATCACTTTATGAAAGATCATTTACATATGCCATTTTCTCCAAGTATAATGACTTGCCTCAAGAATTTAAACTTTTAATTCCAACCGCTTTCAAATTACATTTAAAAAATATGCTATTCGTGTCGCAGTAAAATTAATTGATACAGATTGCTACTTAAAATAATTATTTTTCGTACTGGCTATTAAATTACGAAGGGAAGAGAAGACTCTTCTCTTCGTAATTTCGCTGTGTGTACACAAATGTCAATATTATTTTTTATATGTTTTTTTTTTAGCTTTAATAAGCTTAATTTAAATTAAATTTAAGTTTTCCTAATTTAGGCATTTTCATATGTTGTATTAATCTTTATTACTTAAGGTTAAATTTAAAAGCAGAGAAGCTTGCGCTGAATCTGAATTTCGCTTTGCGGTTGTATATTCTTTGTTTCTTTATAGCTGTTTTCTGATCTAATTAATTTATATAGGGAGTAACATACAGTATTTATTTGTATTATTTTATGTTTGCACAATAAAGTCATTTATTATTATTATTATTATTAAAATATTTTATTTAGAAAAAAGAAAAATTATTTCCTGGAAATATTTTGAAATCTGACAGAGTAGAAGTGACAATGCTAAAATTATTAGAAATTTAAATTAAATAATTTATTTTTGTCAAATAAATATTGCCTTTTTCATTTTTTCAATTAATGTAATCCTTTTTACATTTAGATTGTGTAGATAATTAATTATGACTTTAAATAGAGAAATAGAAAACGACGATAAGCTAATTAAAAAAATTTACTCATAATTAACAGTTTTAAAAATGTTGCAAATCGTTTTTGGGGCTTCGTCAGCAGAAACTTAGCTCGAAATATCCACTGCAAACCAAAAACAACTTGACCAATTTATTCGCAATTGCGATGTAATAGTGATGAATAAGCTTAGGATAATTATGCATTAAAAAACTTCAAAATATGCATGCACATATGCACTAAAATCATCAAAAATATGCAATTAAATATGCATTAAAAATTAACTTTTATAGAATAAATAATATTTTTATGTTACCACATTCTTCATTATTTTGCTACAAAAAAAACAAAAACTTTTTTTTTTAATTTTAAATTATTTATTTAGTCGTTATATAGAAACAAATTATAATTACATTTAACTACAACATGGTGTAACAAAATCTCAAAAGTAAATTTGCGCGTATTGTCGGCGAGAATATTTTTGTACTGAGAAAACACTCTCTCGACATCGCAGGACACTATTGGTACAAATTCGTATTTTACAACGTCATTGACACTTAAATGTTTTTTTCATTAAGGGTCGATTCATTTTGCAACACTTCACTTATATTCTTCAGTTGCTGATAGCCCGTATTCTTTGACAGCACTTCGTTTAATTTATTGATAAAAACATTTTTCTTGAGTTTTGCTAAACCGTTAACTACATGTTCTACTATTTGAATGCTTTCTTGTAAAGATAGACCCTTAGCTTCTAGCTTGGAGATTGCAGTCGAAATGCATGCCAGATTAGCTCGAATAAAAATTAAATCTTCTCGAATACCTTTTTTTCTCAGAATAATCTGTGCTTCTTCGATGCACTGCGCTTCCTCAGAGTCGAATTTATCAACAATTTTCTTCACAATTTCAAAATTTTCAGCGTAATACACAGCAGCGTCGATCCAACTTCCCCATCTTGTAATGATTGGCGCAGGTGGAAGTGGAATGTCATCCGAAATTTCCCGAAACTTCTGAATACGACTTGGTGCCTTAAGGAAAATCTTTTTCACAGATGATATTAGCACATTAACATTTGAATAAAGATTACGAACTAAATCAGCTACTCGATGTAAGCCATGTGCTAAACAGGTCATATGTATCATGTTTGGATATAAAACCTGCAGTCCCCGCATTGTTTTGCACATATATGGTGCAGCATTACTACAAACCGCTAGCACTTTTTCATATAAAATTCCAGACGGCCACAATAAACTTAAAGAGTCGTTGAAAAAAGCAGCGACTGTTGAATGATTTACTTTGTCCAACACTTTTAAAGTCAGCAGATATGATTTATTTTTTTCTTCAGGAACCCCTAATATACCAAACACAAAATTTCCTATGCATCTTTGTTCTTCATCGGTTGTTTCATCCAACGACACCCAAATAGAATGATCCTTTACTTTTGCTCTTAATTTATCCAATGTTAATGTATACAATTCAGAAACATAATTTTTTCTTACTGTCGATTCATCTGGAATATTTTGCTTTGTATACTTTTCCAAAAAATGGCAAAGAACTTCATTTTTTAACTTAGCTAATGGGATGTCTGCGCAAATAAAAGCCTTACAAAGTTCTACATTGAATTCTGAACGTTTAGGTCCAGGCGTCGGTAAATTAGAAATTAACACTTGCCGTTCGTTATTTCCCCTTTTGCGATTTTTTTTACTTCCATGCTTTCCGGTTTGAAGATGCTGCGTGACTTAAAACTTTTTGGTTGCCGTAACATGAACCTCGCAGTATTTACAAAATAACAGACGCCCATCCGTTATAAAATCATCGTAGTCCTTCACAAACTGGTTTAAAATACTTACACTCTTTTTTCTTTTGGCATCTTGAGAGATGTTAATCCTATTGCAATCAGCATACAACTACTGAAGGTTGATGAAATTTTCTGCAGAATTTCCTGATAAAATTAGAAAGAGAGCTACCCCATACCATGGTCTGTACGAGTACTATTAACGCGGACAAAATACTTGGAAATTCGTGGGATAATGTGCGGTCCCAGTAAACAATGGCGGTTTTCATACACTGTTAATCCTCTTATTATTTCCAAGTATTCTGATTTTGAAACACTGGTTGTTCAGATTGTCTGCTATAAAATGTCAGTTTGCACTTGGCAATAAGAAATAATCGCAAATTTGCAATTAAAACAAAAAATGCAGGAAATTATGCATTAATGCCCTAAAAAGTTAAAATATGCATTTATGTATAAAAATGTTCCAAATATGCATTTGCATATGCAATTATGCAAACGCATAATTATTCTAAGCCTAGTGATAAACATATAAAACAGCGACATCCTACGATCGCTTTTTGACCAGATATTGCAGGAGGACAGACAAATTGAAGTGAATTTGCTACATAATAAGTCCCCCATGCAAGGCGGCCATGCTTGCCGTCAAAGCATAATGAAAGTTTTAAATATGTTGTACAGCTGTACAGAGGACGCTCGAGGTTTTCACCGCAATCAAAAACGATTTACAACAAAATTTTTAAAACACATTATGCTTGGACAGCAAGCATGGCCGCCTTACATGGGGGACTTACTTTGTAACAAACTCGCTTCAATTTGTCTATCCTACTGCAATGTCAGGTCAAAAAGCGATCGTAGGATGCTGGTGTTTTAGCTGTTCGTAATAATTAATAGGTATTTATACGAGAAGAGTTCAAATATAAGTGAAAATCTAATTGCCTTGAGCACAGAAAACAATGGATGGATACAAGCGCTCTGTGTCATATTCTGATACATTCCAAGTTGTCATTAGCAATAATTAAAATTCTTTTTCTTTGCATCTGACTGCCAATAATAATTAGCATGTTAGAGAACGAAGTACCATTCTTTGTTGCACAGCGCATAATCGTTAATTATTTTAGTGAAATAAAGTATTTTACCATCTGAAATCTTTACAACACTTCAAGGGGCGTATGCGAGTTGGGCCACAAACACAAAGATAATCTCCTAATAGCAAAATATAGGTATTAGCAAGATGGGTGAGTTGGGCCGAAATGGTAATCTAGTATTATAGGTTTTCTTTTGAAGGAGGGGGGACGGGGATGTGATGACAAGGTGATAAATAAAATCCTAGTAATTGTCTAATTAGTTTGTTATTATCAGTGAGACCAGTAAGATCCTAGCAGACGTCTGTAGTGTTCTTATCGAATTAAAAAAAATGGAAGGTGATACAACGAAATCAATGTTAAGTGAAAAGGGATATAAATTGTTAGTGGTCAATAATTATAAATTTTCTAAGGCCAATGTGTCTAAAAGTGGAAAGATTCGTTGGAGATGCTGCAATCGGAAGTGTGGTGCAAAAGTTTATTCGCATATTTCGGATGAGAATAAATTAGTTGAAGCTAATTCAATTCATAATCACGAAGCTGATGCGTTTATCGAAAGGCAAATTGTCAGCAATTCTATAAAAAGAAAAGCTGTAGAGGATTTAACAGAAAAACCGTCGAAAATTATTCACCTAGAATTAAAGTCTAACAGCGCTGAAACTTTAACTGTGAACGACATCAATTATATAAGGAAAAATTTATATGTGGCTAGAAGAAAAATCCAGCCAACACTCCCTAAAAGTCAAGAAGAAGTTATAAGTGCTGTGAAAAGTTTAAATTTAATAACTAACAAAGAAGAGAATTTTCTTATGTTTGTGGACGAATCGAAAAAGCTGATAATTTTCTCCTGTTACACTAATTTACATTTTCTGTGTAATGTCAATACAGTGTACATGGACGGTACATTTCAATTTTCTTATAAGTTCTTTTATCAAATGTTTACAATACATGGGTTCAAAAACGGCTATTATGTACCGTTAGTGTTTGGTTTGCTACCTACTAAAGCCAGTGAGTGTTATTTAGATTTTTTTACGAGTATTAAAAACAAATGTGTACAATTAGATTTAACTTTCGACCCAAAAGAAATTGTAATAGATTTTGAGATTGCTACACACAATGCATGTAAAATTATGTGGCCACAGGCGAATATTATTGGCTGTAGATTTCATTTATGCCAAAACTGGTTCAAGAAAATTCAATCTTTAGGCCGAGTAACAGAATATAAAGACAAGAATTCTAATTTAGGAAGTTATTTAAAGATGTACTTTGGACTTCAGTTTCTAAATGCAAACGAGATTAATAATTTTTTTTGCAACGAATTGTATTATTTAATGCCACAAGACCCAAGAATTGTAGAATTTAGGGATTATGTATATAATTATTACATTAAGGATAACGCACTATTTCCTCCATCAGTATGTACAAGTGACTGTAATACGTTATATCGTACCACGAATGCATGCGAATCTTTCCATTCTAAATTTAATGCTAGTTTCTACTCTCCACATCCAAATATTTTTCAATTTATCAATACCCTATTAAATCAACAAACTGAAATTTATATAAAAATTAGAACTGCTCAAACATTAACGAAAAAAATCAGACCAGAAATAGAACGTAAACAAAATTACATTAATGAAAAAATTTGTGAATATAAACAAAATATTATATCTAGATTTCATTTTGTAAAATTAGTTTCGATTAAATATTATCCTTAAGAAACTGTTATTATATCTCTTTTAATATTGCATTAATTATTATTGTAAATATTTTGTTAATATAAATAAACTGTTTATTTCTTCTTTGTCTATTTCTTTAATCGTTTAATCCCTACCCTTGTTAAATTGTGGCCCAACTCACCCGTAAGATTTATGGATCACCCGCTGTTGTGGCCCAACTCACCAACGCCGACTTCAAGTGCAGTTTGAGGACAAATGTGTATCCAAAGCGGAGTTGTTTGATTGCGTGAAAAAATTTCGAGAAGGTCCAAATCGAGTAGAAACGACCGAAAATATCCTTGACTCCAGAGTCTCCAGACAATGTTGGAACGATTGATCAACTTATTTGGGTTGATCGTTGGTCAACTATGAGATAAGTCGAGTCGTTAGATGAGTATGTCATCTCCTTGAGCCAGCAAAAGCGGTTAACTGATGTATATTGTTTAATTTTTTATTTATTACACAATTATAGAAATTATTACAAATAAATTTTCATTAGAGTTATTCTTTAAATCATGTCTTACCAGCCCTGGAAACATTGCTCCGAAACACTAATCTAATAAAAATATCCTTTAAATCACTGCTTGACTTGTCTCCATTTTTTATGTCGTCAGTATTACTTTAACCTAAATGGGACTTTGCTGTAAAATAACTAGGGAAGCCAATATTCGAGCGACTTTAAATTAACATGGGATTTCCTATGTTGCGTTTCAAAATGCAGCGCCCTGTATAAAAATTCGCGTAGCGTTGATTAACCGAACTGATCCAGTTGTTTGATACAGACTAGTATTGTACGAGACATGCATGTATTCAATCATGAATTGAACTGTAGTTATTTTTAACATACCTGGAGTGATTTATTAAAACCTCAAATTCGTAACAATATCACAAAAAATATTCCAGATTTTAAAATAACTATCTACTAACTAATCAAGTAAAACAAATCAAGGCGTACACTTTTACATAAGACAACCGCAATTCACAAACGTGCAGTTTTCCTGAATGTTCATTCAATCCGATAAGTGGATAACTTACACCCAAAGTTGCAAGAACTGATTTAATGTCAAGTGTTATTGTCAGTCATATGCGTTTTAAGCATGTGACGTTTTAAATGATGGATTTGTCGGCTCCTGTAATCACACAGGCCGCAGATCAGTGGTTTTTGCTCTGTGTGCGCCAACATGTGGTTGTTCAGCGTTGCTTTCTGTCGGCATTTATAATCGCAGACGTTACAGCTGAACGGTTTCTCGCCGGTGTGTATTAACTTGTGGTTCTTCAGATGCTCCAGCCGACGGAATTTAAAATCGCAGACGTCACACCTGAACGGTTTCTCACAGGTGTGCGTTAATTGATGCGTTTTCAGATTTTCTAGTTGCCGACATCTATAATCGCAGACGTCACAACTGAACGGTTTCTCGTCGGCGTGTATTAAGTTGTGTGTTTTCAGGTGTCCCAGCCGAAGGCATTTATAATCGCAGACGTCGCAGCTGAACGGTTTCTCGCCGGTGTGTTGTGCTTTTGTAAATTTTGCAGGCGATGGCATTTGAAATCGCAGACGTCACAACTGAACGGTTTCTGGTCGGCGTGCATTAATTTGTGCGTTTTCAAATCCGCTAGCCGAAAACACTTGTAGCTGCAGGCGTCACAACTTAACGGTTTCTCGCCGGCGTGTATTAATTTGTGTGTTTTCAAGTTTCCCAGCCGACGGCATTTAAAATCGCAGACGTCACAACCGAACGGCTTCACATCGGTGTGTATTAATTTGTGTGTTTTCAAATTCTCCAGCAATCGACACTTATAATCGCAGAGGTCACAACCGTACGGTTTCTCGCCGGTGTGTATTAACTTGTGCCTTTTCAGATGTTCCGTCCGACGGCATTTATAATCGCAGACGTCACAACTGTACGGTTTCTCGCCGGTGTGTATTAATTTGTGTTTCTTCAAATCTCCCAGCCTGCGACACTTATAATCGCAGCGATCACAGCTGAAGCATTTCGTGTGAGTGAACTTGTCTTCTTGTTTTAGAGGATCGAGAGATTGACATTCCTTAATCCGTTTGTGGTCTTCGATAAGTTCGTAAGTGTCAAACTCACGAAATTCGAATTTTCTTCCATCCTCAACTGTACGTTCAGAAACTAGCAGATACCTGAAACAAAACTGTTATCAGCACTATGACAAACAGAAATAAATTTAAAAAAAAAATTTTTAAACAGAAAGCAATTTTGTAGTAAATTGAGTTGAACTTCACTTTCACTTTCATCCTGAAACTTACTTTACAGCAAATCTGCTCAGATTGCAGTGGAACCCCTCAAGCTTCATCTGTACAGCGCTATTTCGGCCCTAATTAGGGCCTCATCAGCAGGAGAGTAGCTCGAGAAACTCCACTGCAATCCAAACGACTAGCCCGATTTTAAACCGGTAAGCCCGGTAATAGCAGACAATAGCCTTACGGCGTGCCCTCACGCGGCCAGTCAGGGATTTGACCTTGAGAATATAAAAAGGTTGGGAATTGCGGTGTTTAAAACTGCCGACTCTACGCAATTTTGTCGCCAACTATCCGCAGAAAAAAGTCGCCCGTAACAGCCAATTCGAAATCGATTCGATAAATATAATTAAAAAAAAATTAAAATCAATTAAAATGCAACCTAACCAATTTCAAAGCCAACAAAACTCAGCTTAGTGTTGGACACAATTAAATTATATTGGCAATTGTAATTAATTGTAATCGTAGAAACTGGCAATTAACAGTTAATTAATTGTATTTGTAGAAACTCGCAATTAACAATTAATTAACAGCCATTCTACGCGAATGGACCGGGACAATTTGTGATTTTCTTTTTATAAAAACCTTATTTTAAAGTATTCATAACACTTTATTGGAACATTTTCATCAGCGTGAAAATTCTAGGTAAACTGAAGATACTTTTACTGTCAAAATTTAAAGTACACGCAAGAAAGGATAATTAAAGAGAATAATTTACGTAACGAACAGGATAATCCTGGTACGTCCTGTCCGTTACGTAAATTTAATGTCTAATTATTATCTCAATCTATTAAATATAATTGTTATTAAAAGTTTAATTGTAACCTACAATTAAATGCATATGTAAATTACAATTAATGTTAATTACAATGAAACATCAAGAAACTAATTTTTTAATCAATTGATTAATTAATTGAAATTTCAATTGATTGATGCCCTACACTGATTCAAGTAAACTCCACTTAACTATGAAATCCCTTCCCTTAAACTTTCAGAATCATTTAAAATTTTCAATACTTTACTAATTAAACTTTGACTTAAATTTAAACTAGAATTATTATTTGATACCCTTTTAGGCCATTTTAACACATTTTCCCTAATTCAAACACCTGTGTTTTATTTGATATTTCTCACTTTGTAGATCATATAACCATCTTACCGCCACAGTAGATCTGCAAGAACAAAGCACTACATCAAACATTATTCAAGGGCTCGTTTACATGTAAGGGCGTGAGTAACACAAGTTGTGTATACAAATTGTTCTAGAAATTACTTTATACTCCTATATTATTATGATATGTAAACTAAGACATGGCTGACGGCGTGTTGAAGCTTAGAGAGTACTAGTTCTCATTATCTGAAGTGTATAAAACGAATTAAGCTCACGTAATTCACACGAAACTCAATCATCACGTTGATACACTGGTGACGTGTGGTAACAGTAAAAGAAGTATGCAAAAACAATACAAAGAGAATGAATACAAGACACTTGAAAGGAAGTTTTTCTTTTAGTTTTACTTACTAAAGAAGGGTCAGAATTAAAAGTAATGTCTTGCCAATAAAATTTAATGTGAGGTTTGATTCATTTTGATCAACAAAACAAACAGACGAGCAAGCAAATGTACATAGAATGGAATTTGATGCCTGTTTAATACCTTATCTATCTATTCTTTACATTGGTTAGAAGTGATTAATAAAGTAAGTTATTAAACCTACTTGAAACATGAAATGTAGAATGAGTGAAATGTGAAAGTGTAAAATTGTATAAAAAAAAATAATTTCGCGCCATCCCTTTTATAAAAGGGTTGTCCTAAGTGAAACTAAGGAAAAATGCATAGCAGAAAGTTGGACTCTATCTGGAAATGAAAATACTTTCTAGAAGTCAACATCTATGGTATGTAGATATAACAGAATATAAATATATTTCAATAAATTAAATTAATTAAATCAAGAAAATATGATACTTGAAAAAAATAGAATAAGAGTAATATTTTAGAAAGAAGATGTCAAATGTTTTCTTCCCCTATCTGCATATTATTACATCCCGATGTTAATAAATTTATTATTCAGACAAGAGGCGCTATCTGTTAGTCAACCGATATTTTTCGTGGGTTGATGGTGTTATTATACGTGTTCTCCGGAAGGCACGCCACCTGCTCTCTGAAATCTTCGAGAAACTTCGTTTTACTTCGCATTCGACGCGTTTCTAGTAACGGAGAGTTTCAGATCTAAATTCTCTTCTTGTTTTGAGACACTCTGTATAATAAGAATTTCCTATTTTAGCTCCGTCTATTACCTTCGAGCTATTTTTAACGTGTCGGAAAAGCAAGGCATGTTGCCGCAGCCATACGAGCGGAATGTGTTTTACGGCCGCTCGAGCCTGAGAGTAAATTAAACGATGAATTCCCGGATCGCTTATTCACTTTCCTTTATATTATATTTATTTAAGTTCATGGTTTCCGAAATAATTTTAGGTGGCGCCAAGGCGACGATTTCGTTTTCGTGTCTCGTTTACGACGGATTGTGAAATACTACGGCCGCTCTTTGGATGCGATCGTGGCCCTTGACATTCAAATCTGATTGGATAAGGTTGATGTCACGTTCTCCCGGATTGGTTTACTTCCTTTGGTCCTTTTCTTTTCTCCCTTTTGCGTTTTTCAACCCGTTACCCCGAATCAAGTCTACAACGAATTATTCTAGAATTAGCTGTCGGGGTAACCACACGTTTCGTGTTTCGTATTGTGTGAGTGTTTGTTGACCTTTGCTGGAAATATTCCCCTTAAGAAGGTGGAATAGAAGTTGTGGCCCTAGCCGGACTTACGTGATAATTTCCGCGATTTTCACAGCCAGTTCGTGTCCAAGATAACGGTCAGGTGAGTTAATATTCATGGGGTTTAGACTAGTTCGTGTGTTACGATGTCTTTTTTGTATCCCTATTAGGCTTTTTATTTTGATCTGCCGGCATCCCTACATCATTGTGATCCACTCATGACTCTCATCTCCAGCGAGGCGCTGTCCGCCTTTACGCTCTTTCTGGTGCTTCTGCCGAATATTGCCCCTAGGTCCCTAACCCTTGGAGGAGCTGCTGGTCTCCGTCATTGTCTGACAAGGAATGGGACGCAAAAAACGAGGAGGTTGTTGGAGTTTACAGATCTTCGACCACCGTCTGAATCGACGCGACGCTGCGCTTGAACAGGTCGGATCTTTCTCATATTGTTTTTAATTTATTGGGCAGTTTTATTTGCCATTTCCCTAAATAAGAATTCGTTCGCGGACTTCGTGAATTAGACTGAAGCGACTTTACGTAGTTGGACAGACCCGTTGTAAATATTGTGTATGCGAGTCCTGTCAGGACTATTTGCACCAGTGTTAACTTTGGATAAGGGATTATCGATTGTTAGTTATAAATTTTTTATACAGATTTGAACTTATGCACTGGAGGGATGTGGTGAATTTCGAGTTTGTACGAAATCAATTTTTCGAATCTTCCTTTCGCCCAACCAACGGCTGATTTTCTAATGTTTGATTTGGAACTTTTCTACCTGTGTTAATTTTGTTGATTGAAGCAACAGAAATGAAGATTGTGTAATATTTTGGATGAGTCGCTTTTTCTTGATTTTCTTGCGGTACCTAATATTAAAAAAATTAAATGGCGCCTTTTAAGGTAATTTTCGCGTTTGGTTTGATAACTCCCACCTCGTCCTATTGCAACTGGCCGTTAACATCGAAGCATGTTTCCGGTTAAATAATTTTAGCTGGGGTTATACTTAAGCTTGGGGGCGTTATACTTAAGCGTCACGGTGTTAACCTTCCACCCGAACAGGTACGCAGCACAAGTTTACACCGAGCGAGCGATAGTGCGAACATCTTGGACGACATAGACGGTGAAGTATTAAAATGTTATTTATTAAGATGAGTGTTGTACGTTCATTAAAGCTAGTGCTTTTTATATCTGCGGTGTTTGTCCTTGTCAAGATCTCAGGAGCGGGAGTGTATTTTTGTGTGTGTAAAGTGTTCCATGGCTTTGTTACTTCCAATCCTCCTCACCGTTGAAGCGGAAGCAGTGTCGAATTGTATCTCCAACACTGAAGAGTACCTGAAGTGAGTAACAACCCTCGAGAAATATCTCGAGCGGTTGCGAACCCACGACCTTACGATTACAGGGCCGGTCCTTTACCACTGGACCGTCGTCCAGGCGTAAATTAATTCATTTAATTAATTAAAGTTTTGAAATCAAGTCACAATTATTATTTGCGATCCCTGAATTCCGAATAATATTTTATTGCAATCTACCAGTTATAAACCCTCCATTCTTCTTCCATTCTTCTTCATATCGCTTTTTGACCTGACATTGCAGTAGGATAGACAAATTGAAGCGGGATTTGCTCCTAATAAGTCCAAGCAAGCATGGCCGCCTTGCATGGGGGACTTATTAGGAGCAAATCCCGCTTCAATTTGTCTATCCTAGTGCAATGTCAGGTCAAAAAGTGATAGTAAGATGTCGCTATTTTATCTGTTCATCACTCTTACATCGCAATTGCGAATAAATTGGACAAGTCGTTTTTGTTTGCAGTGGAAATGTCGAGCTACGTCTCTGCTGAAGAAGCCCCAAGCAGGGCTGAAACAGCTGTCCAGAGGTTGCTCGAGGTTTTCACTGCAATCAAAAACGATTTGCACAAAATTTTTCTATAAATTCTACATTTAACAAACCATAACAGAGGTTTACTGTAGCTAATAGCAAACGACAATCTAATCTATATTACTCAAATTATACAGATTTTCTAACTAAAGCAAATAATGATATTTTTTAAGTTTTTACTCAAAAAGCTTTTTCGTTTTCATTCACTTTCTTACACAGAAAACACTATTTCCCTGACTTTACTAACATATAGCAACGACGATGTGGAACTGAGAAACAATTAGTTTCCATTTTTCGGAAGATAAAGAGCAATATATATCTCCAGCAGGATTTGTGATAAACGAAGGAACTTACACAAAGCTTTTTTCGTCATTAATTCCAAACACCTACGCAGCTCCAGGTGATAGCATGCAATCAACGAAAGTATCTTTTTGAAGTTACACGATATACATGCAGAGCTTTGCTACACATGTCTCCCTGCATTTAAGATAGTCAAGGCATCCATGGTTTTAATCTAATTGATTTTTGAGATTGTGTAGCGTTTTAAATAAATATAAATTTTCATCACCTTTCCGGGAGGAAGGAATTATGGTGAAAAATGCGACAGAACTTCTGAAGATATATGAAAGAACTTAAAAAGGTCTCCAGTTACTAATTTGAAAACACCAACGCTGTACAGGGACTCCCACGCAATCCTGGCAAAATCATATTTTACGAAACAGAAATTTCCGCTTGCGTAAGTTGAAATTCGTTAAAATAAATTAACCGTCGTCCTTCAGATCTAGTAGAAATTAAGAATCCGAAATTTTTAAACCTCCCTCATGTCACAGGATTATCGCCTAATTTAATGAAACCCTATTTTACCCCCGGAGTATTCCGGACTTTTTACATTCTGCTTTGCATCGCAGATAAAAACAAGATTTTTTTTCCGCCACCGTCGGATAATCCCGTGCGGAATCTCAAAGTTACACGTACGATATAATGTTTAAACTTTCCCGATTGTAGTTCGGAAGCACAAAGGAGCACATCGCTGACGTATATGTTCCGCATATTCTTCCACTCTACAGGTTTCAATTCATAATAAATTATGTACGTCTGACGGGATCGCTTCAAAGCTTTGAAGTTAACGCCGGAACTTGAAGAAATTTGCATTTTGTTAACTTGTCAAACGAGCATATTAAACGTCCCCACGAAATTATATCCGAAATACATAGTATATATGGAATAGATGCCAATAAATAAGTTTCATAATAATGAAGACTCCCTTTATTTACTCCCTTAATGAACAAATACTTAGCAGAGAAGATTAGGAGTGTAAGCTATTCATATTCATACACATATTTTGAGAACTTATAAAAATCGCATTTAGAATCGACATAACGACTTTAGAACACTACAAAGAAGACTTCTACAATAATCTATGCAGAAACAATAAAAACGTTTGGTACACATACACTTACTAGTAGTAACCCTCTATAATAAGTACGCGGGGGAAATCGCGAGTTAATTGATAAAAAAACCATAGTAGCTATTTGGTATTTGATTTAACTCAGTTAATCCGCGGACCTCTTCAGTTTCAGAAAAAATTCGCGTCTCTTCCTCGTACTGGGCGATTCTAAATTGAACTTCAGTTTTAATTTTATTTCATTAAAATCATTAATTTTCTCCAAGTTTGAAATTCGTGAACGGAAGGTAAAAGCTTTTTCGCGGTGAAGTGAATATTTGTGTATTTAAAACCATTTCGAACAGAATATTTCATTTTCTTAAATAAAATCGTTGTGTTTAGTTAATTTTTGGATTACGTGAAGATCTTTCGATTCAGTTTGGTAAGCTAACATTCCGCTTAAAAACTAATCACTGCAATGGATAGTGCAATCCTTGGCTCTCCCCCTTTATATCATTTTCAATTTATTTTTGTTCTGTTTCCTTATATCTACACGTTAGTTGTTATTTTGGTAATTTTTGTTTCGTTGTTGTGTTATTTCTTGTTTTCTTTAAATAGACCAAATTTTTAATAAAATTATTAAAGTTTACCAAATTAACAACGTCGTAAGGAGAGCGACAATGACAGGAAAGAAATTTGGCAATCTTCAGACAACTAAAACGGCACTGTTTCAACTTCTCGGGAAAGACACGGTTGAAAGTATATTTCTGGCCTTTATCTCAAACTACCGAACAAGAAAATTGTTTTCCAACGGTGGCTCGTTGGTTAAAATAGCAGGTTGGGTTTTCTATCAAGTGCGGGGGTGGTTTCGAGTTGTTCAGGGTGCAAGCGTTTCCAGGAAGTATTGAGACTGGCCACCCTTAAATTATGTAGAAAGATAACCCGCGTCCGTTACACCATATCTCTCTTAAGTATCTTTCTCCCAAGATTATTACGTTTTATCCTAATCAATAGAGTTGAGTTACTAGATTTCTGTTTTCTTTGTAGTTGTATTTACCTTGAGACTGCTCCTTATTTTCTCTGGGTGGTTTATTGAAGGTCATCGTCGCATGGCATTCTCCATTGACATCCACTTATAGACTATTGCACAAACATTTCATTGTTTCTTCTGCCGTTTTTCCGTTCCTCATCACCTATAGATACTCGTACTGAATTTGTTTCAATGTTATCCTTCTTTGTTCCGAAAACAATTGTGAGCTTTCTTTCCAAAATTCATTATTTCCGAAAAGACCACTTTTCAGAAACTGCAAAAATCTGTGCAAGACTGGCCGCTGGAATGTTAACAGCTTTAACTAATCGATTTTTTCATTTAGATTTACTATACGTACAATACATACAATTATTGTATACAGTAAATTTACGTTAAAATAATTTAATTGGTTAATGCCCTGGACAGATTTTTGCAGTTTCTGAAAAGTCGGCTTATACGAAATAGTGAGTTTTGGAAAGAAAGCTGACAACTGAGGTGAGGTGGTTCAGTTTCCGATTGTTATTGTAATCTTCTCTTCACGTTCTTGAAAACTTAAAGATTCGTTTTATATGTATACTCCTGAAAAAAATTATTTTTGAACAAAATAGAGTTTTGATAACACCCCCCTCCCTCAATTGTTTTGGTCAGAATGAACCTAACTTATTATTATTTAAATAGAACAATATATATTTTATTGCAGTTTCGGTTAACCGTTGAAGGGACGATAAAAATGATATAACATTATACTTACTTATTTTTAGTATTTACCGAGTTATTTTTTATTTTATGCAAAAAATTGATCATGTTTGATCGTCTGCCAAATTGTCAATTTTAATGATACGACAATCAACCTTGGACCAAAATATTTCTAAATCTCTCTACTTTTACAATATACATCATTTTCATAAACCTAGCGACTATCAACAACATTAGATTCAATTCGCGTATTGTAAAATTAGTCATTTTTTTTCAAATGGAACACCCCGTATATTATGGTATATTTGGATAGTGCTATCTACAAGCTTTCTAATCATATCATATTTTATGGTTTTAAGAGTGATAACTTGTGAGTTATTATTATTAGATAATTCAATAAACCATAATTGCGTTAAAAAAATTTGTCACAAGGAAAAATTATACCCGTACAAACTCATCGAATATTGGGACCAGTATTCAATCAGATAATTTTAACGACGAGATGTCGTATCATCAGGATGGTGCACCATCGCACTATGCAGCAATGATTCGTAATTATCTGCATAAGATGTTTCCCAATTGGTGTATCGGGCAACGTGGTCCTGTGGAGTGGCGCGATCTCCAGACTTAACTCCATTAGATTATTTCCTACGGGGTTACTTGAAAAGCAAAGTGTACGTGAACAGACCCGTAAATTTGGAGGAGTTAAGAGACCGTATTAGACTTAAAATGTGCTTAATTAGTCCAGAAGCAAATAGTAAATTTTCCAGAAAACTCAAGTTTCCTCGAAAATTTTCTTATGTAAGGATATAAAAACTGTATGTGGTTGAAAAGGAAAAAGGATGTTCTGTTATGTTTGATGACATCATGACTCCTATACAGTGTAACCAAAAAGAAACTTTGATGCTTCATTCTCTAGAGAAGAAAATCTCATTTAAGGCTGTCCACCGACTGCCGCGGTCTTCTCTGCCGTCTAAAGTATACAAGATATAAAAGAAATTCAAACGAGCTGAGGTGTAACTCAGTTAACTTTAGTTTATAAAATTTTTGGCTATACAGGCTGTTCAGTAATTGAGAGCCATACCAAAGTTATTTTTTTTAAATGGAACACCCAGTATATTTTTACATATTTCGAAAGTACGCAAACGAGTATGTAATAACAGAAAATTTCACTTTTTAAAACCCAACACCCTGTACACATTACACCCTAATAGATTGAAGCTGTTGTGAAATTTCTGTAGATGAGATATTGTACTGACTACCTACGAAAATTCACGATGAAATGTAAGTAAATAATCAATCTCTAAGAGCTCAAAGTAGAGCAATTTCTTACAAATAATCATTAATATCTTACAAACTCATAAGTAAAACTTCGGAAATTTTTTGTTATTACCTACTCGTTATGTGTACTTTCGAAATATGTACAAATATATTGGGTATTCCATTTAAAAAAAATATAACTTTGGTGTGCCTCTCAGTTACGGGACACCCTGTGTAGCCAAAAATAATTTTATAAAGTAGAGTTGACTAATTTACATCTTAGCTCGTTTATTTTTCTATCTTGTATACTTTAGACGGTAGAGAAAACTGCGGCACTCGGTGGACATCCCTGTATATACTCCTTGGATGTTTGAACAAAAATAAAGGAGTTACAGCTTGTTGCCTTTATAATCAAACAGACGGTATAAGCGTTCGCACTAAAGTGCGTTTTTCAGCGTAAACATAACTATTATATCTGATATGTTCTATTCATGACGTTAGAAAAAGCGAGCGCTCGAACGTTTTAGAAAACGCTCGTGTGAACGAAGCCTTAAATAAATGCCTTTTTAGATTTGTTTTGACAAAGTGAGTTTAAATTTTCCATTAATTTGATTGTGAAACCCGACCTTCGGCATTTAAACAATACTCGTGATACGCTGATCGACTATGTACTTTAGTTTAACAATTCTTTTTTGTATCTCAATATACGAAAACAAGATATCATACATTAATCGGAAAAGTTATTAATTAGTCAATTAAATTGTTATTTGTTATTTATAAATTAGTTTATAGTATAAACAAATGCAAGTAATTATATGACGTCTTAGCTTCCGATGCAAGTAATCATCTAATCATTGTGCTTCACCAATTTTCATTTATAAATAAAACGCAGTTTAACCGGCCGCTCAAGTCACTTGTGCACCGATACGCAGTTTGGGTGGACATTTCTTCCTTACAGTCACTTAAATACACGTATTATTAGCTTATTTTAATATTACTACTATTATTCTTTTTCAGCAAAAAAAGATGTTTGCCACCGATATTCTATTTTACAATTCGATTGCTTTAATTACTCTCACAACAATCATTATCAGCTACCTGAAATGGAACTTCACGTACTGGAAGAGACTCGGTTTGATCCAAAAAGAACCAACAATTCCATTCGGAGATTTCACGGAATGCTTCAAACAAATCAAGAGCCCCGCAGAAATAGGTTCAGAAATCTATGCCGAAATGAAACAGAAAGGTGCGAAACAGGCGGGCATTTACTTTTTCCACATGCCGGTTTATATGCCCCTTGATCCGGAAATAATCAAACGAGTGCTTCAAAACGACTTCGACCACTTCACAAGCCACGGTATTTACTTCAATGAGAAAGATGATCCGCTCAGTGCAGATCTCTTCGCATTAGAAGGAGTAAAATGGAGAAATACGAGGGTAAAACTTACGCCAACTTTCTCCTCTGGGAAAATGAAGATGATGTTTCCACTTATAGTCAAAATATCTCATGAGCTGAAAGCTGTCTTGGATGAATATCCTTTGAATGAAGCGGTTGAAATAAAGGACATCCTTGCCCGTTTCACAACCGATGTAATTGGTAGTTGCGCTTTTGGTTTGGAATGTAACAGCCTGCGCGATCCTAACAGTGAATTTCGAAAGTACGGAAAACGGTTGTTTGATTTAACCGAAAAAGAAGTCGCAGTGACTTTCGCTGGTTTTGTTTACCGAGATCTGTTAAGATTTTTTAGAGTGAAAATCCTGCCTGAAGTTCTGACGAAATTTTTCACGGAAGTCGTGAGGGATACAATAAATTACAGAGTAACGAACGGCGTAAAAAGAAACGATTTCATCCAGTTATTAATTAATATGCAAAACGACACTTCGGAATCCAAAATGACTTTGAATGAAATGGCCGCTCACGCTTTTGTTTTCTTCGTCGCTGGTTTCGAAACAACTTCATCTACTACGTCTTTATGCTTGATCGAATTGGCTCAAAATCAAGAAGTACAGCAAAATCTTCGAAATGAAATCAACGACATTTTAGAGAAACATCATGGAGAGTTCACTTATGAAGCGATGATGGAAATGCATTATATGGACATGGTGATTAATGGTAAATTTTTCAGATGATTTCATTTCTTTAATAACAATTATACCTATAGTTATACATTTTTTCTATAGAGACCTTGCGAAAATATCCATCGGTTCCACTTTTACCCCGCATGTGCACAAAGAATTATAAACTGCCAGACACTAACATCATCATCAAAGAAGGTACAAGGATGTTCGTTCCAATCCAGGGGTTGCATTATGATCCGGAATATTTTGAAAACCCTACAGTTTTCGATCCTTCACGATTTACCGAAGAAAACAAACTGAAGAGACAGCAGTTTACGTACCTACCATTCGGAGAAGGACCACGAATTTGCATTGGTAAATAGTAAATATTTTTTTAATAGACGTAAGACAAAACATTTATGTCGGAGTACTAGAGCAATTTATGTATTTACATACTCGACAATTAATTTATTTATTTATTTGTACTTCCAATGCCTACCTTTATCAAAAATTTATTAAGACATATCGTATATACATAAAACCATATATTTGTTTTAACTTGTAAACGTACGTTAATTTTTGTATATATAACATTTTATGTGGCAAACATGATCAAGCGTTCTTCAAGCTTCATTGAAACAAGCGATATACGGGGTGATTCAGAATAAGTATCCGACCCGTTAGGAGCGTACTCTTTAAGGTCAAGCAAGTGCGAACTTGCAAGAAGTAAATCTGTCAGAGGCATTTAAAAAATCAACTTCCTTTGAATTCAAAATGAAAATTATGATTCATTTCTTACGTATACATACACAAATCCGAAACTCGAATGAATGAATTGCGTACTATACATTTTTTCCGCAGAAAGCCTTTAATAAAAACATTTCACTGTTTCATTTCAAGGTAAACGCTAGTGTTTCGTTCTATTCCACGCAAGTTCATTGCTTTTGTGACGCAATAGAGCTCCACTAGTGCCCATCAACCAATTTATATATGTATATTCAATGCATTTTATCTCACAATCTATGGATATTACACCCCCCCTCCTCCCCCTATGTATATAGACGTTTTGTTTTCTTTTTCTGTGTACGACCTGTGGTTGACGGGTCGGACACTTATTGTGAATCACCCAGTATTGTTAAACGTAACGTTTCTGAATCTGTACTCATGTAATTATTATTACTAAAAGTTATTTTTCTTTATAGGATTACGTTTTGGAATCATGCAAATCAAAATCGCTCTCACTCTTCTTCTCAAGCATTACAAATTTAAGCCGAGTTCAAAAACGACATTTCCTGTAATAATGGATCCCAGAAATTTTCTGAATACGGTTCTGGGTGGTGTCTGGTTGAACATAGAGAAAATGTCTTCGTAATTATATTTTATTTTTTTTAAATTTTATGTGTCATGTGTTTTAAATAATAAATAGTAGTTATTTGAAGAAAGGTTGCAATATTTCGACTAATCTAAATTTGAATGCTTTTAAATTTATTTACCCTTGTGTAGACGACTATTTCTTAGATATTCTAAATTTACAAGCAAGTTAAAATCACTAATTGTAAGTGAAATGTTAAACTGCGTAAAAACGGCTTAAAAACTTGTCCTAGAAAATTCTTTAGTGGAATTAGTACACCAGATTATAATGTCTAATGCAACATCGAATTAATAAAATTATTAACTAAATACTAACAACACAAGTTGCATAAGAGCGTTTAATTAAAATTTTCAGTGCAGCTACATGAAACTCTAACGCCTAATAGCGTTTGCACTTATGTCTATGTAAAAATTAAACCAGGTTTAACAGTAAACTCAGTTTGCACTACGACTTAATCTGTAGTTAAAAACTCGCTAAACCAACTCAACCTTAAACCATCACGGAAGATAGAAGATTAAATTGAGTTGGTTTAGGGAGTTTCTAACTACGGTTTAAGCCGCGATACAAACTGAGTTTACTATTAAACCTGATTTAATTTTTAACTAAATATGGGTTATAAAAAACCTAATAATAACAAAGGAAAGGAAGAGGAAGAAACACAAACGAAAAGACTAAATCCATTAAAAAAACAGGAATTACAATATTTTGAAACTGCTTTTTTAAAAACCAGCTTCACCTTATACATATTTACTTTATTCTAAGCTGTTTATTTAATGCGAAACAACTATACAAATGGTTGATTTTCAGACTTTATACTTTGATAAACTGTTATTTCCTGTTGCATTTTGTGTCGTAGTTGCATGAAACTTGTTAATCACATAAAATAAATGTACACGGGAAAAAGTACAGAATAAAATGTAGGAGTATTACAATTGCACCAAATTTTACTTTAAAATACAATAAGTTTAGTGACATATATACAGGGTGTCAATTGAGTGCCGCGGTCTTCTCTACCATCTAAAGTATACAAGATAGAAAGAAATTCAAACGAGCTAAGGTATAAATCAGTCAGTTCTATTTTATAAAATTATTTTTCGCTAAACAGGGGGTTCAGTAACTAAGAGCCATACCAAAGTTAAATACCTAGAACACTCAGTATATTTTTACATATTTCGAAAGTACGCATAACGGATGAGTAATAAGAAGTTTTATTTAAGAGTTCGTAAGAAAATATTTTTTGACAGATGGTGTAAGAAATCTATGGGCTATTTAAGGAATCAAGAAAGCTGCAGAATATATCATTCAAAGTGGCAAAATGTGTTCGCCAATAATTGATACTTAGCGATTTAATTAGACTCTGTTCTATTGGCTACGAAAATTTAAACAATTATTCATTCTTTCATATTGTGACGATCTAATGCATGACGAATTAATCATACATACCTGGTACCTCAATTCCCGACGCATTGGAAATATGTATTTTGACGGAATTTGCTTGGCGAAAAAAAATCTATAGACTCTCTCTTGCCATCTGGAATCTGCGCCAGCCTGGATATTTAAGCGATCGCCAGGGGGAAATAAAAATAGTTCGTATTGGAGTTAACTGATCGCCTGACTTACATTTAAATAAATTATTATGCTGTGTTAAATACATTAGTATAACGTTTTAAATAAATTAGTTATATAGAGTTTCTATTTTGAAACAAATAACGAGCCCTAAATACGTAATATTTTATAGAAATTTATGAATAGGGTAGTGGTCAACGATTTTTTTTGTTTTATTAGTTTCGTGTTCCATTCACGCAAAATTTCCTGTACAAGAAAACAAGACATTCAAACACGTTTGTTTGATTTATAAATTACAAATAATGAT
This sequence comes from Prosopocoilus inquinatus, assembly GCA_036172665.1. Lineage (NCBI taxonomy): Eukaryota > Metazoa > Arthropoda > Insecta > Coleoptera > Lucanidae > Prosopocoilus > Prosopocoilus inquinatus. The sequence continues at coordinate 55,327,465 of CM069870.1, forward strand.
TTAGAAACTAACATTGAAACTCAATATGCTAACACTGGCCTCAATCTTTTATGACAGTAAAAAACTAGTTAGATATTTTGAGATTTAATGACAATCCGAAAAATATCGGGCTTTCCTAGAAAGTATACAATTTTTGCAAGGATGTTCAACATAAAGAGTAAACATTGCGGCGGCCTCTAATCAAAGGAAATTTACGAAATTTATTGCGGAGTGAATGAAATCCGAAAATATTGAATAGGTTTATGCATTTAATAGATTTTACGCGATATCGTGTACGTGTTAATTGCACAGATACTAATTAAACATTTTAAGAAGCAAATAAAAATATTTATTAAGTTAAACAAATAGGAATATTCTATTAGAATTTAACACTAATGATTTTTACATATTACAAATTCATGTATTGCAAGACACCCATGTCTGTCTGAAATGCCACCAGCAGTGGATATTTTTAAGGAAAAACAACGGTACTTCACCAAATGTTACGGTTTCTTTTAGGGATAACTGTAATAAGGGACGTAGACAGATTAAGGAATACATTTATTATGTTAATAAAAAAGCAGTTGTGATTTATTCATACATGGTATAGACTGACTTAAACTAGACTAAAGAAAAACTAGACCCAACTCTACTACAACTTCAACTCTAACTAAATGCTTTCATCGACATTTAGTTTATATACGATCGCCGGACGCCAGCAAAGCTCGGGAGCGTCAGAGTATTTTTAGACTGTGGACACCGAAGCATTCCAGGGGCTTTACAGGATTCGAGGCGAGCTTTACCGTTCCGGGCGTGATGTTGGCAGCGATTCCGCCAAAGCTATCAGATTGGCACTCGGTTATATGTGTCATCACTTAAAGTTAGCGATGAACCAGATGTGGGAATGCTCGTTACAAAATAACTGAAGAAAAAAATATTTCAAAAGCTACTACACAGTCGACAATTCACAAAACTCTCATGATTTAATTGTCAAAAGGAACTTGCTAATAATTTTATTACTTGGAAAACAAAAATATTATTTCTCCAACGATGATTCAGTCAAATTCCTAGAAAAATACTGTTTAAATATTAAAGTGCGTTAGGACCCAGGCAAACAGTATTTGCCTGGGAAAATATTGTTTGATAAAATAACCATTTGCCTGCGTCATGTACATTGTACACGGATTATGTCTGATGTCCAAAGAATGGATTGCTAATTAAAACTTATAATTTATTTACGACAATCTCTGTTAAATTAAGCGCTGCTAATGGCTATCAGATCGATAGAACACTTCAATTAATGACCCTAGTGTCAGGCTACAGCATTGAATCTAATAGCAAATGACTTTTTAATTGCATTATTCTCAAAAAATTTAGATGAAAGTCTTTACGTTCATGTATCAGTTCAGCACTAAAACGGAAACCTAATCCTACAAGTCATAATTTACACTTCGAAGGGCTCAGGGGTCCATAATTAATGGTCGCGGTGTGACACTCACTCACGTGCAACCACATGACGTTAGAGAGCTAGTAAAGCTATGAATATATGTATGTGCATGTGAGCAATCCCTCTAAATAAACCTCGACGTAATTATTTTTTCGATTTCGTTCCCTTCAACTTTCAAAATTTTTCTAGGAGGACGAAGCTCTCTTGGTAATCATCCGTTAATTATTTCCGCATGGCCGGCCAGCTTAAAGTTTGTGCCAAGAAGACTAATGGCTGGCCCTACACTCGCGCCTCATTTTCCAGAAAGAAATTAAAAGCGTCGCGGATTCTTTTTTAATAACTCGTTCAAAACGGAAAAATGGCGGAGTTTGCAGGAAGTTTTTCAATTAACATTCGGAAAAAAACGGTCGACGACAATTAGGATATTCTTCTCGCCTTAAATAAAACAGTTAAAACAAGAAAGTTTAATGTAACTAGGGAGCTGTATTACATTTCAAATATTTGCAGCATTAAAAAAAAAGAACTTTTCTGTTAATGACAATATCTGTCGTCCCAATGAATAAGTGATTAAATCAAATTTCCAATAAAATAATTTTAATTACCCAAATTTGATTTTGAAAATTGTGTAGTTTCTGCATAATTCTCACGTTGCTAGCTAGCTTCCGACGTTACAAAATTATGTATTATTAACTCACATGAAACATTGAAAAATTTTTAAACAGGCACAAATGGAAGAACAATAGTTAACTGAATGTCATGCTTAATACACAAAGACAATTAAATAATTACACTACAACTTTTGTTGTAGTAAGAAGAAACTTCAAAACAAAATTGCATAATGAAGCCATCCAAAGATTACATCTTAATGTGATAAATGATAAATATCTAACTTTAAAAATTAATTATATTGGATCGGATTTCCCAATTTTCAGTTTTTCTGTAAAGTTTTCCATTATAATGAGACAAAACCAGAAAACTAGTTTTGTACAATGAAATAGTAAGCTTGTTACGTTACCTATGATGTTACTATGAATAACTTTAAAAAGTAATTGTATTGAAGATAGATTAAAAACTAATGATGATTAGAAAGACATTCAACGACATCTAACTTAAATGAACAAGAAAATTTTGTAGCCCTTACCCCTTAGTCTTATTGGAAATTATTTCATGGACGTACAATATTTTCCAACTCCTAAAATTATTTTTTTGGAATTTGTCTTCCGTCCATAAAAAGAAACTATTTAAAAAAATTTGTGATAATAAATTTATGACATAATTAACAAGTTAATTGGAGGAAAAATAAGTTCTTGTTAGCAAAATACTATTCTGGAACTAATTTTTCCGCAGTAAACAACAACATTGCTTGATTCAATAGTAGTTTACGCAATAAGTTTAATAAAGTGAAGTTTTGCTAATCGTGTTTGGCATGTTTGACCTAAAAAGCCATTCAAATTTAGGAAATATACTAAGTATTCTATGTATATTTCGGCGCTTCGTGCGAAAATTAATTTTTCCAAATTTTATGCTATTATTGTAATTTTGATTCAAACTTAATAATAAATTATTTTTTTAAGAAAGACTTTTCGCTTTTGTATGTACTTTTTTATTTGTGCTTTTGTAAATCTGTAAGATTGAAATTTCTGAAAGAATTCAGTTTTCGGTATTTTGCTTGACTAGCTTTTTTCTAGTATTTGAAAGTTTAAAACACATGAAAAATATGGAAAACATAGGAATTTGCATTTCTTATGTGGTCTTTTAACTTCCTTGTAAATTCCTTATCAACTATTGTCTCCATTTAAAACGAATCTTAACGTAAGGCAATAGCACCATTACTTTTTGCAACATTTTTTTAATAAATTAATATTAAAGTTATTTAGGGGTTTTGATATTCTCCCAATAATTTTGCTCTATAATGTAAAAAGTGGCAAAAAGTTTTAGAATATTTAATTTTTGAATCTTTGACGGTGGAAAATTACATATGTGTGCTTTAACTTTAACTTTTTTATAAATTAATAATAACAAAAGTAAGTATTTAATTAGTTAGAAACTCCATGATATTTACAGTAAGTGGAATCAACAATTAGAAAGAAAAGTCTTCTACTGCAATTAATATTTATTTATTTTCTTTTTTCTACTAGATCGGTATCACACTTATTGCTTTGCGCAAGTGTTATAACCTTCAATTTAAAGAAATATTACACAAATAAATATTTTTTGTTTCTTTTTCTTTTCATACACTATTCTAGGCCCCAAGCTTTCTCAGCTTTTCGAGGAGGCGTGTGGTTAGTTACTCTTATTGCCGTTTGCGGCTGCGGCCGTCTTACAGTTGTTATTTCCCCTTCGGCATTCGCCTTACAAATAATAATAATAATAAAAGTTACCAGCTTATTTACTTATTTCACGCCTGACGAAGCTATCAAGCGATAGCGAAACGCTGAGAGCTTTTCCAATTACATTCTGTCCGGTTGTAGATTTTAAACTTACAGTTTTCATCGGACAAGGGTCAACTGCCATAATAAAACTTATATTATTCTCTAATATAAATGCATTTTATTGCAATCATTTTCCGCTGTTGTTGCAGTCGAGTAGGTTTCCCTTTGTGCACGCATGTTAGGAGTGTTGTTCGTTTTTATTTGAAACGCTTTCTTTCTTTTGTCTGCCAACAACGAGACGTTGCAGTTGTGTTCAAGTCTGTAAAACGTAGTGAATTTGGGCGTGTTTTGGAAACGTAGATTATCGTTGGGGTCTGTGACCCCACTGTCATGTACAGATGTACTCACTTTGTTAGTTCTTCCCCTGACTGTTTGTGGAACCATTTTCTACGGATTTGGTGGACGTGAAGAATCATTTTCGAGCTTGCTTTTTCCGAATACAATAAGCGCAATTTTGTTTTTCCATCCTGTTACCTGCTTATTTTCGAGGTGCGTTTATTGCTCACGTTCGTGAAGTTCTCGTTTACTTCCTTCAGAGCAAATAGTCTGGGGCAGATTTTCACCGACAGTTCAACACCGATATTGGTCTTCGTCCAGCCTCTTGAGCGACTTTGCGACCCCTGCTCATTGTTTCTATAAACTATCAATATCTCTTTCATTTACTATTACAACAAAAATACCGAAATTCACTTTGGCTGCTACGCGTTTGTGCAATGCGAAGTGTGCTTGATTTGATCCCAATGGGTAACAGTTTTCGCTCATGCGTTGGATACGGCGTGCGCCATCCTCTTTCTTTCCTTATCTAATGTTGACCCTTAGCAAAAACCGCATGCAAAAGAATAAATTCCACTTTTTTAACAAATTATCAAAAAGATATTTTTTATTGCAAAATAAATTTGACGAAGTTAATTGGTTGCTATACGAAAAACTTAAACCTAAAGATTTTAATTTTTTTTTTGGAATTCTTAGTGATAAATTTCCAACATACAGAAAGGAATTTTATTTTAATTGGGACTGTTTCTGATTCCTCGACATGAATTTGATACTACGTATGGTACAAGTTAAAAAACTATTCTCATTGCCATTTACTTAATTTATCAGAATATTCTAGTAACAACACATTTGTACTAGATTAATCGTATTATATTTCTTTAACTTAATGATTGTAATATTTGTGCTACTGACGAAGCTATGTGCGAAACTGGTTTAAGAGAAAAAAGAAAATAAATAGGTATGAATTGCAATAGAAAAAATTTGTTTATAACTATTGTAAGTACACTGATCAAACAATAAAAGTGGTCCTTGTTTTTTCCTGGTACATTTTCTTTCAGGCTTATAATATATAAGTAAGACTTGGTAAAAGTTTATGGCATTACTTATTTAAAATCTCCCTGTTACTTGTGAAAACTTAGTTTACACACACCAACAAACACGAATCACTACTTTTTATTTTTTGAGTAGTGTATTTAATCTTCTCGGTGCTCTTTCGATAATTTTACACTACTTTTTAACCATCAAACAATAAAAATATACCTATTCTCTTTAATTATTAATAAGGGTCGGACATTCCTAGGATGTCTGGTAAAAACTAGTAGAAAGATAAACAAAGCAGCGGCGTAGATTTCAACGTCGCTGCTGAACGGGTTTTATGCCCGAGGCACTCTCACCCTCGTGCTCATTGCATCAGAAGCAACCGTTTGATGTAAATTACGTGTGTAACATAATTGCCTTTATAGTTTCTTTCAAATTAATAATTATGAAAACATTATAATTCTTTAATGTAACTTTTAAAAAGACTGGCATAATACATTTAATTCATATCAATTATAGCGCCGAACAATGGAGCCGAGGTGGAAAAAAAAGGATTAATTCGTTGATTTAACTAACTTTTCTTACATTACTTTAGTCGTAGATTCTGGCTGTGATAATGGTTTTGCGGTAAAAATTAGCTTTCATCTAATATAAGGGCTTAAATCTCATTCAGTAAGCCATAAAGCCTTAAAAAGATTAATTTTGTAAAATTCCGTCAGCTTCGTGGATTATTTTTAAAAGTTACTCCATTATATATTTGGTTAGTACATACTTACAGCTTTTTGTAAAAAAATAAGTTACTCTTTAAAGAAACTTAGACGTGGTAATTAAGCCGAAATTAGATTTCTGGGCGTAATGCGAATTTTCATACGGTCTGTAATATTGTTTTTCTAAAAGCTATAATATTTATCTAACTACCCTAAAAGTTTCACGGCCGCATTCAACCGCATGCCATATACAGGCTGTTTCAAATTCGACTGCCACCACGGGGATCTCGCTTATTTGAAGAGATAGTTGGTAAGTTTAAATTTGGAAAAGTTGTTAAATTTCATGACCATTAATATCATTAATATCCGGAGAGAAAAAATGTTAATTCTTATTCCAAATAATTCTAATAAGAAAAAAAAAATTATCATTTTCTTATTTTTGCCTCTATCTTCTCACATTAAACATTTTTATTCTGGCCTTGTTTTAAAGAATTTTTATAATACGTGCTACGTTGCCGTAATCGGCATAATGAGTAGGTTCTCTTGCCACTCAATTTCAATACAGGCGCCATAAGAAAAAATGAACTTGATGATGGTATCAATTTGACGAAACGTGTTATAGAAAAATTGTGCTTACCACTGTATAGAGAATTGAGAAGTTCCTTAAGGAAGTATTTTTATTTTTTTGATATCTCTTTAAATAAAGAAGATAGAGATAAAACAAGAAAATGACAATTTTTATTTTTTTACAATTATTTCGAATAAGAGTTAATGCAGAAACTTTTTCTCTGCGGATTATTAATGTTCATCAAATTTAGCAACTTTTCCAAATCTAAATCTACCGTCTATCTCTTCAAACAAGCGAGATCTCCAGTGAGGGTCGAATTTGAAACAGCCTGTATATTGAATACAAAAGATGCGAAAAACAGCACCAGCGATCCGTATAAACATGATTACTTGGAGTAAAATTAAAATGATTATACCTTAAAAAAAAATTCTTTTTTGAAACTTTGAGAAAGTCAAAAATTGTTATTTAGTACCTTCTTGAAATATCCTAAGTTTCACCTCGATCAGACAAAAATTCTGGAAATGAGAGGTTTTTTCATAAATCGAGCATTTGGCCCCACTGTGGCGCCGTCGCGTCACTGCAAAAATTATGCGAGTTTATTTGGGAATGAATCGATTATGTAAACAAGTTTTATATCCAGTCGACCAGAACTGTAGTTTGTTTTTACAGTGCAAGCGCGTTACAGATTAGAACTTTTTCCGACGATGATCGCTTCAGCATATTAATAGTTCCTCGGATATTTAACGAAACCTTACGCCTAAAATGCGCCTAGGCCTGATTATTAATGTAAGTATTACTTTTTTCTACTTATGTTTGTTAACTTTCATATTTTAATAATTGCTGCTTTTCAGAATTCTAAAAACTTTTTAATATCTCATTTTGATTGTTAATAAATTATACTGTATCTTTTCGTATCTTGCGAGCTTCATGACTTTTTGACACTCACAGTTAAAAAAAAATACTTTTCAAACACTAATCATAACAATTGGTCATCCACAAGAGTTGGCAATAGTGAATCTGCAAATTTCTACTATCTTTTTAATAATTTTTCTTTTATAGAATAACATGATTTCTTTTTCTTATTCATCTGCGACAAGTAGATGAGTTATTTACAGACCACTTAATTTTTTTATTATTTATATGTTTTCATTAGTTTCTATAAAAGAAGCAGTTTAAAAATTACTTTTTTTACTCAAATAAACTAGCAAAATAACTGAATTTCTTTTAATTTGCAAATAGTACCGCCACCTATAGTGCATCAGCTAAGTTTTCACCGCTCTTCCGTTTAGTGCTCTGTTCGTGGCTTTTCAAATTCTAAATAGTTTTCCTTGTCAAAATCTCAAGGTTCAAATGAATACTTAAATATTTTATTGTTTTGCAGATTACTTTCTACTTTGAAAAATTGTAGGATTGAAACATATGAATTTCAAAAGCCCTAAATGAAATAATTGTACCAACTGCAAGGAACATGTGTTCAAACTTCAATAGAAACAGGCAATTAAAGAGAGATGTCGGCACGGTGAAATATTTATTGAATGAATCCACATGACGTAACGTGATGACCTTGCGTATGTTTGTAAACAGAATACACGTTGGTGTGCTCTATGTGTTGTGTTTTAAATTTGCAGGTTGAGAATTTTTCTTTAAAGTGAACAGTTCGTGCGGCGAAAGCGAAAACAAAGCAAAATCACGATGATGGAATATCAGGAGATGCATGTCATCGACGAAAACAACATAACTGTAAGTGCACTCGTCCTTGCGAAGCGATTTTGTTTTAGTCCTGATGATTGCTCGTTAATGATTGGCGGTGACATGCGTTCATTTTTTCTTACGATTTATCGCAAAGTAAGCTTGAATTGGTGTCGTTGCTTGTTTATCATGAAGCATTTTCTTGTTCTGTGTTTGTTCTCAAATGAGGCACATTTGGGTGCTTCATACTTTCGGACGCATGCGCACTGCAGAGTCATTAAGATTTTTCGAATATGAAATATAAAGGACTCGACTGAGACGATGGCGATGAAAAGTACCTGATGCTTGCATTCGAAACTTGTTCGATATAATTTGTGTCAACAAGCACAGACAATAATTATGTCTTGTCAGTTTTAAGTGAAAAAGGTGGTCTAAAAATTATCTTCGCATGTAATAAGTGATAAGAATATTATTATCTGATAAGCTGTTTTGTTTTTTTTTAATTTGAAAGTTAAAACGCGTACAGAGTACATAGGTAATTTATTTGTGTCATTTGTGTAATTAAATAATTTTCAAATTTGGAATTCAATTTTTTTCTTGCTATCATTTCAGTAGATAGTCACACATACCATATGTTTCATTTCAATTTGAAAAGAAAAGACTTACACTGCGGTCAATAAAGACTGTCTGAAAAAAATTACTTTCCAGGAGCGATTGTATCAATATTTACATCCCCATTACTTCAGATGTAGAACCTGAAGTTGGAACATGGGGATATCTGGGAAATTCTAGTTGCTTTCATCCATTTTTTTTTCAGTGACGTTCGTGGGCGGTATACGATATTTACGTTATTTGTTTATTTTCGTCGCTATAATTCAATTATTTTAATCGTATCAGCCTCAGCCTTTCTGAAAGCTACATTACCAAGCGGCTCATGAAACTCTTAGCATCGTACACACATCGTACATCGTTCTTTTTAAATCCCAACTGACACCAAGCATTTCTTTGTGCGTACGGAAAAAGCACTCAGAAACCTTTTTTTTGCATTCTTTGATAATAAAGAAATTTTCTTTAAAGTATTTGTGCTTTCTTCAAATAATTTTTTTTGTCATGTCCTGACACTGGAGCTCAATGACGCTAGTAACGCAATGCGGTTCAAATTATGCTGAAGACGGCACATCGAATTAGGTTTCTACATATAATATTAGCGGCACTGACAACCTTTATTGACCACACTGTATATTTTGCGCGCACTTAAGTAGCCGATGGAATTACAACACGAAATCCTACCTGTATAGTACAAATTTAGTCTTAATTTTCCTAAATTGAATTAAACGCTATTTTAAAGTACTCAGATGTAGATGTAGAGGAGGTAAAAATAGCAGATACTCCTACTATTTCATCCTTATTACGTTTACATTTTTATAAGTATACAGGTGTCCCAACAGTACATTCTCGGACTTTAACTACTCAAGATATAAAAATAGTTTCAAGACAAATTTAACACTATCGACATGTCAACTACATAAAATTATTTTCATTTTAACAGGATGAATACAGAGATGCTGGATGCAACTTTTTTATTTCAAATTACGCACCCTGTACCTATACAGTGTGTCCCAGATAACATTTACAGCACGGGGATCTCGCTTATTACAAGAAACAGAATTCGGTTAAATTAGATATATTGTTCCTTAGTTATAAACCGTTTGAAGTTGCAAAATTTCATCGGGTTCAAGTTCAAGATATAGCAAAAAAACCCAGTTTATTTTTTCTGTAATAACTTTTTTGTCGTAATACATACTTACATACTTTATTTCTTTTTTCGCTTTCTTAAGGCACTTTTTAATTGGAAAGGAGAATTATAGTTTAGAACATTTCAACAATTCTGAAAAATTCTATTAATTTATTATGTATTTATTATTGTATTAACTTATTATTATTATTGTTATTATTATATTATTTGTTTACGATTATTATTCAGTATAACCTCTTTAATTCGAACATACCCTAATCCGAATCTCCAGTAATCCAAGCTGCGGAAACTCGAAGCCATAATCTGAATAATATCTCTATAATCCGAACAGCCAACTAATTACCTCCACATAAATTAGGAAATCCCTTGGTTTCGTGTTTTCTAAGAACTGCTCTCTTCCTGCTACGGAGGTTTGGAGAATTAGAGATTAAAGAGGGAGCATGAAGTATGTATCTTTCACAAAATTGCTAAAAATTTGGAAAAAAGGTACTTTTAAAATAATTACACGAATAGAAGCAGCTGATCGAGATAATGACAAGCGCGCATGTTTCTTAAAGTTCCACAAGAAAAGCTGAAAACACTTTAACGTACTTTTTGAATATAAAATGTATTGGAGACTGTGGTTTGTAGTACAAAGGAATTGGATTTAACCTCCTAACCACAAAAAGTTAGTTTAAAAACTACATACGTATTTCGGCAGCTATGCTGCCATCTTCAGTAGATGCCTTCTTCTTGATCACAAGAGAAGTGATTGTGTCGTACCATGTCGCTACCTTATATACTAATTCATTCCGCTCCAATGAAGCATGCTCTCTAAAGCGAGCGTCTCACTGGATGGCGTCAACCAAGTCAAGCAACACGGAACCTGCCAAAGGCTCATGATCGGTGTTCATTAAATCTCTCTTATTTTTGTGTATGAAAATGGTTTCAAACCCGTCTAGTTCCCTGTTGCTTGACGTTGCTTTTATTAGCCTAAGATTGTTTAAATTTATTTATGATTTAAACAATCTTAGGTTAGTAAAAGCAACGTCAAGCAACAGGGACCTAGACGGGTTTGAAACCATTTTCATGTACAGTGAGACGCTCGCTTTAGAGAGCACGCATCACTTCTCTTGTGATCAAGAAGAAGGCGTCTACTGAAGATGGCAACATAGCTGCCGAAATACGTATATAGTTTTTAAACTAACTTTTTGTGGTTAGGAGGTTAAATCCAATTTCTTTATACTTTTTGAAGAAATTGCTAATGTCTCAGCAGAAGTGATCATGTGATCGACAAAAACCGATGACGACCGATTTTTCCAAAGCAGAAAAAGTAGCTTTACTGTTCATTGTTCATTAGAACGTTGTGCGTTCAGTCAGTTGACGAGTTCAGTTTGCTTTGAATTGCAATTTATAATGAAAATTACTTCTAAAAGGAAATACGTTAATTAACTGATAAACCAAAGAATGAGGTGAGTTTTTACAGTTAATTCTCGATAACGAACTTTTCGTGTGGGAAATTCGTAGGATAATTGGTGTTAAGCACGGGTATCATAAAGAAACGTTTTGACTATTCTCTTTCTTTCACTTTCTCTTACAAAAACATATGAAATTTGTGAGATGGCAAAATATTTCAGTTACGGAATAATTACTTCCAGAAAATACTCGTATAAGCAATCGTCGGTTTTTCGGTACCACTACAGAACTGAGATACGTAACATAAAAAGCTTTTTCACAACAACTTTCTTCTTAATTTTGATCAGCTGCAATAACAACGTAAAAATGACCACGAATAGGCTCATTTTATCCTTCAACCCCTCTGCCCTATTGATACATAGGTGAATCAAGGAAAAGAGACAAAGAGACTTCCTCCTCTAAAATACCAATCCTCAATGGATATTTTCTGTCCTTCAGAAACTCAGTGTAAATGTTGACATGTCGCTGTACGTTTAACAGCTTTTCCAGGGTAAATAATAAATATAAATAATGTCACAACTTCATTGGGAAAATATGCAAGGCTTTTAACATCGTTAAATAAATACGTTAATTCATTATTGAGTGTCTCGTTTAGTGATGCGACGAGTCGGTGTTTTTAAGAATCAAGTCGACTCGAATACTTTTATAAAAGAATCGAGTTTTGACTCGAGTCGAGAGACTCGAATCCAGATCAAATACTCGAGTGCTCAAGTCTACTCGAGTCAAAAATCCAAGTAAAAAGTACTCGAGTACCTGATTAAACTCTAATTGTTTTAAAGAATATAATAAATTTGAGTATTTTTATAACAGAAGTGAGTTTCGACTCGAGTCTAAATCAAAATATTCGAACATTTAACTAAACCCGGAAGTATGGGTAGTCACGACTCAATTTGTTTTACTCATGGTAAAGTCTATAGTTAAAAATTTGAAGATGCAGTGTTTTTGTTTATATTTTTAACGGTATCTACACACTTTATTATTAGAGATTTACATCAAAATATGTAAAATATAAATTTTAGAGGTTTATATTATTTATTGAAACCAGAATTTATTAAAAAAAAAATTAAACAAATAACGATCGGAAACCCAAAGGAGTTCCATTTGGAATCGACGTTCAGAAATCCAAATGAGTTATTGAATCGGCTTCCATTTGGAACCGCATCACGATATCTTCCTGTGCCGAGGTTTCGATCTTCATTGCAAAAGACATTCCTCAGGGCTACTGATAGCGTTCTGCTTCCTGTCAGTTTCAACGGCTAGCAAAAAACAGCAGTTATGAGAAAGTTCTTCATTCAGAACGAAAATACATTTATTTGTGCCTTTACTTCAAATAATACTGAAGGAAGTATGGTTTCCCTGACGCATCGACTGTCGACAGACTTGTCGTTTGCTTCAACACGTCTGAAGTAAAGGAATCCGTTGACCGCTGCCAAGTTGCCGCGGCCGCCACAGATATCAAGAAAACGAAACGAAACTCGGTTCACATTGAATTGTTTACCCATTGACAAGGAAACACTGTGAAGTGAATCGAGTAGAATGAATACCTTTTAAAATCCAGTCTGACGGCGAGTCTACTCGACTCGTTGCAGCGCTATTTAATTCTAAAGTCGGTACTCGAGTACTTGGATCGAACTCGAGTTGACTCGAGTACTGCTGACTCGGGTTCACAGAATTGGTTACTCGAGTACAATGAGTACATTTGAGAATCGAGTTTGACAGCGAGTCTACTTGACTTGTCGCATCACTAGTCTCGTTGCCACAGTGGAAATCTGCCTTAACACTCGCAGAGATAGATAAGCTTCACATATTTTTATTCGACTTTATAAAATTAAACAGTCACATATACTCTTTACAAATGCAGGAAAACGTAGTATAATTATCAATGGAAATAATTGGTTCTAGAAATTACGAATGTTTTTCAGTACGTGATTTACAATTTACATTGTATATTCAAAGTAAAAAGAAACTCACGGTATATGTACAGACACTAGTATTAAATTTTGGTCGTCACTGTCAATGAAAAGTCAGTTCTAATTCCAGAAATTAGAAATTTTTATTTGTTTCATCACGAAGGTGTGAACCCCTTTGAAGACTTTTTTTGGGAAACGTTGGCCTAGTATATTGGCCCCTTATTCTTTGCCTCTTGTTCCTTATTTGAAATTTCGGTAGTTTTTATTTTGTCGAATTATTTTCTGTAATCATATTTACGTTTCGTGTAGTTTTTTGTTTTGTTTTCTGTATTAAAGAATTGTCGATCATCCTTTGTTTTGAATCTCGTAATTCTTCATATTTCCATGTCAATTGCTCCATTTTCTTTTACATTAACAATTTCACTTTTATTTGTACCTCTTATTCTTTGCATTCCAAATTCATACGTCAAAGTTGCAGATATTAAAAAAAAAAACCTTTTCCATTTATCCGGAGACCAAAAAGACTTCTACCGAAAAACCTAGTTACTATGCTTGTACACTGGCCAGTTACTTCTTGCAACACCACTGTATAAAATGAAATTTTCTTAGAATATAGAAACGTCAATTAGTCTCTTTAAAATTCAACTCAAAGCTATTGTCTATTTATATCGAAACACTCCATATTGATCAGCACGTTTTTTAATGAATAATTAATCTCCATGAAGAGAAGCAACTGCATTGACAGACAATGACCAAAACAAATTAAATTTTCAACACAAGCTCGAGCAGTTAATTTATTTTGCAGAGATTATGTAACAAGAATTAATTGCCATCAAAATAACTCGATCCCACGAATTGACATCTGATATTTCCGAGGGATTCAGTTCCCTGGATAATTGAAGCAGTTCCAAGGAGACGTGCGGTGCGATCGAATTGACAAGAAAAAAATTGCACGAATTAATTTACGTCGTATTTCGTCAAAAGCCTCTCGGTCGGAACGCGTTTGTTGATCGTCAGGCCACATGAATATTTATGCGAAATCGATTTGAATTTGCATGGGTTTGTGTAACTTGGCACTGGGTGCGGTTAAATTTACAGCGTAATTGATGGTCACTGATAAATTATTCGTTTGTGGTAGGTCGCTGATTCTTGCTATGTGTGCGTGTATGTAGTTTTTAAATAGAAATGAGTTCTTATTAAAACAGAAAAACGCTAACTCAGATGATATCTAAAATCATGTTTGGAAGAGTTAGTAAAAACCTGATCTGAACATTTTCTGTAAGTGTAAACACACAAGAGAATTACATTGAAAATTCAAATATATTATATTTTATATGTAGAGTTTGGGAAAGTCTGGATCCATGGGATCTCTCGGAAGGTTTGATGAATTGGAATAAAATTCTCAACAATAAGGTATACCGATCAATGGCGATAGGCTGTAATAATTGCGTTCGTTCTCATGGAGAAATGCGTCAGTTTGTTGTTGAGTATCTCTGCGGTTATTCATCACAAACATAACATAAACCAAGTATTACAAGGGGAGATTTTAGGATAACCTGCAATAGAACGTCCGGTTAAAATTTTCTGACTTTTCTCACTTCTGACATTTTCATATGTGCTTGTAGGTGGTATGTCGGTTTACCTTCATGTTCAAAATTTCATTCATAAAACTCCCGAACGAAATATCTTTCTTGCCCAATACTATAAATACTACATCTAGTTAGCCCATACCATAGTTTTGAATGGAATCCAATAAAACTATGCCGATTAGTGGCGGAGCAACAAATGTTTTTGAATTAGTGTTAAAATTGAAAGGATATTTAAGAAACGGAAACTAAAAAGCACATCTGTTATGCCATCTACATTTCATCATTATAAGCAGCAACAATTTCCCTTTCTGAAACACTAAAACTAGAACGGTTATTCCAGGCGAACGGATGGGACAATTTGTCATTTTCTTTTTATAAATACCTAATATTTTTAAATATTCATAATAGGAGTATTTTAATGGAGCGTTTTCATCAATGTGAAAGTATTCTGTAAATTAAAAATACTTTTTCTACCTGTGTACAGATTCAACGTACACGTAAGAGAAGTACGGGACATTCCAGGATTGTCCTGTCCGTTATACCGTGCCTTCAATTGAATTCCTCATTAAAGTGGGCTATAATTTCACTGTTTTTTTCTCCTAAGATTTGCAGCACTTGACAGCTGTTCAATTATTTAATTAAACAAATGTCAAATTGACACTTTGTATTTTCAATTAATTCAAAATGTTAGAATTACAGCAGAAAATATTTATTGTTGAAAGTTATTTTCAAACCGGTAGAATAGAAAATGGACAGTTAGTTTATTCAATTAATCAGTGTGTACAGAAGTTTCGACAGCAGTTTCCTAATTTTGCTATTACTTATGAAAAGCTAGCTAAACATATCCATGCTTGTGTTCTTAAATTTCGTGAAACAGGATCACTTGGTCGCAAAACAGGGAGCGGAGCAGCTAAGAAAAGGACTGCAGCCTGCATTGAAGATGTTCGGGATCGAATGGAACACTCTCCCAAGATATCTATTGCGAAACTTTCACAAGAAGTTCAGCTATCAATGGGAACATGTCACACTATTCTTAAAAAGGACACTTAAAGCTTTATCCATATAAGATTCAAGCAGTCCACGAACTCAGGCCAGTAGATTTTCACAGAAGAACAGAATATTGTCAGTGGTTTCTTGATAACTTAAACAACGACGACATTCTTGACAAGTGTTTCTTTTCCGATGAGGCCTGGTTTCATCTCTCAGGGTATTTAAATAAACAGAATATGAGAATATGGTCAGCAGAAAATCCCCATGAATTTGTGGAAACTCCATTACATCCATTAAAAATTGGTATTTGGCTAGCAGTGTCAAAAAGGCGTATCATCGGACCAATATTTTTTAACGACTCAGTAACTGCTGAAAGATACCGAAATGAGTTATTAGAACCTTTCGTTAATCAACTACATGATGATGAACTTACAGAAGGGTTTTTTCAGCAAGACAATGCTACTGCCCACACAGCTCATCAAACAATGACTTTCCTGCAGCAGTTTTTTGATAATCGGATTGTGAATTTTCCTGCAAGGTCTCCGGATCTCACAATTATGGATTACTTCATTTATCAGCACATGAAAAACACAGTTTTTAGAACTGCGCATCACACAATCGAAGAACTTCGTGCGGGGATTACAGATGTGTGTGCTAACATAACCCCCGAACACTTAGCAAACAGGTTTGAAAACATGAAACGCAGAGTACGCTTATGTATTCAAGCTGAAGGAGAGCACTTTGAGCATCCACTTTAAACTTTAATGTTGTGTTTTAATTTGATGTTATGATCAGTACTGACAATTAATGACAACTGTTTTCTCTAGAATTGTGTGGCCAACTTCATAAAAAATCAGAGCTTACTTTAATGAGGAATTCAATTAAAGGCACGGTATAAGTTATTGCCTTTAATTATTGACTCCAGAATTAATGCATCCGATCTCCAAAAGTTTTTACCAAGGATGAGCTAACCAGATATAAAAAACGAAACACGAATGTTTACCTGGAACTGTAAAACTGCAAAATATTTTTGTTTGTGGCCTCTTGCGAAAAGATTGAACAAGTCACAATTTATTTACGAACGTAGAACTTGTGTATGAATATCCAAATTATAGAGAATTTTTTTAGGACGTAACTACTCGTAGGAATACAATTACGATTTTGTCAGTGCGAGTTAGTTTTTGTTAGTCGGGAAAGACGTGCTTGATTTGTTGTCAATTCAGGGAAATTTACTGAAATTATTATGCATTATGATTACAATGACTCAATATTACGAATGAAGGATTGGTCTAGTGCACTCTTAATTTATACAGAATGTCGTTAGAACGCTAATGCCGCGTTGGCCCTTCACTTGTAAGCAGGAAGAGTGTAGGTGTATAAGGATCCCGTTAACACTATTGAAGAACTTCACAATGGCATTCTTGTCGAAGTATAAATACAAGAAACAATGCGAATCGAATTTTTCCCGACTCACTCATCATAATCGTCATTCGTGCAGCATCGCACAGCAAGATCATATCGAGCACGGAAAGAAAACCATAGGTTAAATAACATTCCAGGACAAATAAGAGACAAAAGGAAAAAATAGTCAAACAAAAATCAAAAGTTATAGACTAAGAGAGAATGGAACTCGAAGAATTTTCCAAGAAATCTTAGAGAAGAAAATTCATCAAAATAAAAGGATCAGTAACGGTATAGAAACTAACTGGAGATATTTGAAATAAAACATTTAGGGATCCACCTACCCCTCATGTCTACACTCGTAGAAATCCAATGAGGAAGCCGGTAATCATCCATATCCATCAATCTCTTCTGTCTCTTTCGGAAAATCTTCCAGTTATTATCCCGGCAGGACCCAGCGCAATCCCTCCTTGGCGCTTTCCTGCCACCCGTTGCCGCTTTGATCTGCAATTGTTAGACCACTCTGCTCTTAACCGAGAAGGTATACGTAAACGTTCCCGATTTTTCGAACTTTTAGAATCTTACCCGGACTATTTGATCGTGTACACGGACGGCACGAAGACCTCAGAGGGGTAGGCTGTTCTTTCGTTGTTGGTGAAGAATCCTTCTTCTTCTCCCTTCCCTGCACGTCAACAGTATATACAGCCGAACTGTACACCATCCTGGAGGCATTAAACCACTGTGACCCCAAGGCAGCCCAGGGTCTTATTATTTGTTCGGACTTCCAAAGCGCACTACAATCAGTTTCTTCTATCTTCACTGATGACCCTTTCATACAACTCATCCTGCAAAGGCCGAGTATCTTCACCAGACCAATTGTAATCATCTGGACACCAGGGCACAAAGACATCAAAGGCAACGAGATAGCCGATGCTGCAGCTTGTCTGGATGCCTCCTTGCCTCCAGAAGATATCCCTATCCGCCACTGTGATGTTAAAGCCTATCTGCACGCCAAAGTTTTAAGTAAATGACAGGAGAAATGGAATGTCTCTTCTGGATGGTTAGGTAACATCAAACAAAATACCATGTCCCTATCAAGACGAGAATAGGTCATACCCTATTCTCTTCGGCTAATTTCATAACAGGAGAGGCTCAGGACCTCTGCACCTGCTGTCTCCAACCGCTCACATAGAACACGTAATCACCCAGTGTCCAACTCTGGCCCCTCTTCGTTTAATGTACGGCATACGCGGTACCGCTGCGGAAATTCTTTCTGACAGTCCCCCGCGTATACGTTCAGTGCTTCTATTTATCAAAGCCGCCAACCTATATAATCGTGTGTAGTCCCCGTATACATGTATAGACTGGGTGTCACAGAAATAAGTACATTAATTTTAACCAGTCACAGAACTCGTCAAATTAAACATTTTTTCTCTTATCATTTTTTCCGAATCGCCAATTTTTTTAAAATTTTTCCCCCCATAAATTAACGAGTTGTCTAGTATTGTTCTAATCACAGGTTCTAAGAATGGCCAGTATTTTCATTTTTTTAAGTTGCTTAGTAACGGTCGTTTGTCAAATAGATGACTTTTGAAAATAATTTGTTGTCACCTTTGTCAAGCGTCTGAATTGAAAGTTCTTCTTGTAAAATGCCTGCACTTTCAAATTGTGAATACACTGGTATTGTATTAATATATGGTAAAAGCCAGGGCAATACTGCTTTAGCCCAATGCATTTACCTGGAACGGTTTCTGAGTCGACGAATTCCGAATGTTTGCACATTTGTCAGAGTGGTGCAGCAACTCTGAGAACACGGATCCTTTAAAACTGCAATTTACGATCGCGGTCGCCAACGAATGAACGAATGTTTGAGTCGGTGAACGATATGAACCAAACAAACGGAATGAACGAGATGAACGAAATGAAGGAGATGAACGAAAGAACGGAGCGAGTCGTTCGCCATACATGTTATATCGATTCCCGCCGTACTCACTTCGTTCAAATAATAATTACATTTTCTTTTATTTATATCAGAAACTGTAAAGTATTTCCAACCAACCCTTTTTTACGCTCAGATATAAGTTCCAAATAATCTGACAGATTTGACAGAAAATTAAAATTGTTTAAAAATCTTCACTCACAGCCTACCTGAACATTGTAAATATTATTGAAAGCCGTATATCTCGCAATCTTTTTGATTAATATACTGTGCTATATTATTGATAAAGTAATTTTATTCTTTCTTCAAAAATGTAAAAATACACAGGATGATTCATATAATATATTTTAATTATTAAAACACATGAAAACAAGAGATGAAAATTGCACGAATAAAACTGGAAGCTACGGTGCAGAAATAAAGATTCGTTCATTTTGTTCATCTGAATCAAATCGTTAGAAAAGATTCCAACGAACGAAATGAACGAATCTTTAGTTAAAAATTCGTTCGAAACAACTCAATCGTTCGTGAACGACACAACTCTACAGCAGAGCAATATTATATAATCTCCAACGGCGGACAGTGATATTTTTAACAAATTTTTAAATAATTTTAACCCGATAACTAGAACGTTCAAAAAAAAATAAGGTGTTACTCTTGATGTGTTATATTGTCAGTTAAAATTAATGTACTTATTTCTGTGATACGTTGTATGTATATCTTCCGTACATATTTATTTATTTATCAGTCTTTCTATTTATTTATTTATTTACTTATTCATTTTTTCTTAATCTTTATGCTCGGATCTTTTATCTGTGATATTTTTAACTGTACACCTACCCCTTACTTACATTGGGATCTCCTAACTGTGATATTTTAATCTGCATATATACCTCTCAATCTTTCGCTTCTTTATTTTTAAAATAAATACTTATCTAATTTCTGACTTCTAGACATTCATGAAATTTAGAAGATTTGGGCTAATGATCCTTGTTGTCGACCTTCTTCACAATTTCCACTAAATATTTTGTTCTTTTTCCTGAAATTTTAATTATGGTTTTATACAAATTTATTTACACGTATTTGGTTCGTTTTCTTTTATTTATATTCGTTGCTTTGCCTTTTTTAGCTTCTTTTAAATTATTATTTCATCATTTTTACTAGCCTATTTGAAAAATTTGTTTCTACTGGGTGTCTCTCAATTCCGTGGACATGACTGAACCACAGATTCCAGGGCTGAAAATAAGACGATTTAACCAAACTTACTTATATCCCTAATGATCTCGTTAAACCGATATCGTACTTCAATGTTCTTGAAGAAAAAGTTAATTTTTCTTATAACAAAGGAACGCCTGAACCGATTTAGATGAAATTTGGTATGAGGTTCCACAAGAAGGCAAGTCATGTTTACAGGTGTATTTAGTTACTCGCAGTGAACCCCTAGCGTGAAAAACAGGGTTGCAAGAATATGCATCTAACTATAACTTTTTTGATGTTAGGAAGATAACTTTAGTTAATAAACTTTTAAGAAGAAGCATTCGATAGAAAACTTTTTCGTGTCTTTGTAACTTTTAATATTTCTTACGGTTTAGTCACAAAATAACAAAGGTGACTGCAGCATTTTTTATTGAAAACAAGTATACTTTACTTGCCTTTTAACTGCTTAATTTATTTATTTTGAGAAAAGTCATTAATTAGTAAACTATATTAGGCATTTGTGAAAAAGACATTTTAGTATTTTAGATTTTTTTTTATTTTCTGACTAAACCGTGAGAGATAGCAAAGTTGGCAAAGATACATAAAAGGTTACTAATGAATAACTCTTTCCCAAAATAAATTAGTTGTACACTTAGAAGGCACTAGAGCATACCCATTTTCCATAAGTAATTCATTCTCAGACATGAGAAAGTTTCCTATCTAGTGCTTCTTCCTAATAATTTATTTAAGGGCCAGGTTTTCAATTGGGGTTTAACTTTAAGCTCCGTTTTATTCATGTGGAAATAATTGTCCTTACAATTGTTACCATGGGAATAATACGAAGCTTAAAGTTAAACTATGATGGAAAAACTAGGCCTAAGTAACGTTATTTTCCCAACTTCAAAAAAGTTATAGCAAGATATGCCTTGTGGCAACCCTGTTTCTCACACTAGCGGTTAACTCTAAGTAACTAAAACCACCTGTAAATGTGACTTACCTCCTTGTGGAACCTCATACCAAATTTCTTCAGAATCGGTCCAGGCGTTCCTTTGTTATAAGAAAAAATAACTTTATCTTCAAGAACTTTAAAGAAGAATACCTGCTAAACGAGACCATTATGGATATAGAGAAGTTTGGTTAAATCGTCTTCTTTGAGCCCAGGAATCTGATTAAGCCATGTTCACAAAATTTACAGACAGCCTGTATAATTTTAAGCTAGATAAATTTTTATATTTTTACTTCTTATGTAAAATTTTGTTTTCTCGGTAACTGATATTTATTTAATTACATGCTTATTTTATTTTTTTGTAAAACTTCTGTTTTTTTTCTGTAATTTGTTCTTGAAATTTTATCCATGTTGGTGATTTGTTACTTTAGTAATTTTTCTTCTGATTTCGTTTTTGTTTTTGAATTCAGTTTCTCACAATATTTTATTGTATTCTGTCCCTACCACTTCGATTTCCAAATTTAATTTTTTGAAATGTTATGGTTTTTTAACCAGTTTTTAAATAATTGAATAGGATTCTTTTAAAAAAAATGTAATTGTCTAAACGAATTTATAGAAAAGCTTTATATTTCGAAGGAATTAAATTAATGTACTTTTACATTTAAAAAAAAATGTGGGATTTTTAAATGACTCGAAAAAAGTAAATTTGAAGGAAAAAATGAGGGACGGTTTCTCTAGGACAGAAAATGGTTTAATTCTAAACTTTCTTCTTTCAAATTATTTGTATAATACTCAAACACGTACTTTATGATTTCCAAATAAATAAATATACATAAATAAAAACCAACAGTGACAAGGTCAGAAAAGGGAGTTTATAAGTAACAGTCAATATGCATTAAAAAATAAATTCGGTAATACCCATTTTGCGACACCATTGACCTTATTAACTTTCAAATTGACCGTACCTAAGAATCAGTTAACTCATGAACAAAAAAATTAAAAGGATATTTAAAAGATAATATCGATATGTAATGTTTACTTCTATATAAGAGCAATTCCTGAACAAAAGCAAAAATCGCAGTGAATTTGTGTACTAAAGTTTCACACAACAAAACACTTTTTTTAAAACGTACTTTGAATTTTCTTTTGAAAATAGCGACAGACTGCGCAAATACATCGATAAATAAACAGCGGATAAGATAACGCGATACGAAGAGCACCACAATTTACAAATTACTATGATGTTGCGAATTCGTAATGCGTTATTTTTAGCGTCCGTTGTAAACAGATTTTAGAGTTTCGAAAAATTAAACATTGTTTAGGATCAAAAGTACAGACTTTTCGTTTTGTGTTACTTAAAGCAAACGAGTGTGTGTACTTATCTTTTCTTTAATTACTCAGAGAAAAGCTCTGAATTAAATAAGTAAATATTTTTATATAATAGCAATGTACTTAGAAAAGTATTTACGTACGTAAACAAAGCTACTCAAGTTTTTGATTAAAAGGCACAATTGTCAATTGACATTTGTTTTTACGCCTATTTTATTTTATTGCTTTTAAAATTATTTATTTGAAAACTGCAGTTTATTAAACTTATTATTCTAAGGTGAGCAGCAAGGTGAACTTAGATTCAATATATGAGTGTATGCGTGAATGTAAAACAACAAATTCTCGCATACAGGAAAAGGTTCAAGTTCAACCATTAGCTTCCGAGCAGGCAGGCAATTACCGTTAAAATTTCACGATTGCGTGTTCATAATCGCCCAATCGATCGCATTGCATTTGAGATATCCGTTCGTGTTGCTGCGGTGGGTGGCAAAACACTCAACTGCGACGCCACTGCTGTAAAAATTGAAAATTTAATTAGCAAATTAATTAATTTAGCTTAAGCTTTCAACGGTAAGCTCGTATACTTGATTTTAGGTCATACTTAATTCTAGTGTTTTTCGATCACGAATAAATTAAACAACACAGTGCCACCTCTTTATCCGAGCTAATAATTGCACTGGTTGATTCGGATTTTCTAAATGTTCGGATTATCGAGCAAAAGAAAAATATAAATTACAATGCAAACTAAACTCACAATTATTAATATAGCTTTGGCCTCCTAGGACACCAGTACCATAATGTAGCGGCCGTCTTATGACAGTAAATGACATTATTTAGTGTTGAAAAATGGCGTCACGTAGCACGGAAAAGATGACGTACATTCATTTACATAAAGTAAGCAAAAAGAAAACCAACAATCTGTACTTATTTTACATATTTCAGAATAGTGCATAACAATACGATTTGGATGCACGAAACGTTCACAGTTTTGAAAATGTTGGGTACAATACTAGTATTCTCTAAGCTTTCTGTAAGCGTCATGAATTTTTATTGCGACTGTGATAATGTTTCATCAAACATCGAACTTTTCAATCGAATAATTGATATGGTGGATTAAATAAAGCCCAAGATTTTTAATTTTTTGCATATTAGACATTCAGTTTTCAAATAGTCAAATATTACAATTTGAATTATCTCTCATGAACGCATTAGCGTCTAGATTATAAGACTTTTGGGACACACGTTATATAAAAAAATCACTCCTGACGAAGCTATAAATCTATAGCGAAACGTTGAGTATTTTCCCTACATATTTCTGTCCGGTTAGAGATTAAAAAAACTTTGTACTTATAAAAAATTGAGTTCGTAGTTTGGCTGTTATGAAGTTTTAATTAAGGAACCATAATCTAAGTTAAAAATCAAACAAAAAAGTTATCATTTTTTTATATCTTTAACATTTAAAATGTTGGTAAATTTTACATTTTTCAACCGTACCATAAAACAACAAGAAATAGCGAATTTTTTATTTAATCATTTAAATTAGCATTAAAAGTTAAAATTCAATATTATGTTCTCGGTTCTTTTCTGTTTCCATTACTCATGAAGAAAGAATAGTACAAAATCAAAAGCTTAAGGATGCTCCAGGGATTCACCGCAATCAAAAACGATTTGCAACAAAATTTTTTTAAATAAAAACTTCCACAGTAAATTTAAGTCAGTTCACTTTAAAGCTTGGACCACGAGGTAAGCGTACGATTAACGGCATTCGGAAAAGCCTGAATATTATTAGACGTGAATAACGGATTTCTATTGGTACTCCATTATGTTTGTACTCGTTATTTCAGATTACAAAAAAATCAATTACTTCTACTACTCAAATACTTTGTACTCAATTACTTTTATACTTAAGCACTATGAGTAAATTTGTAATCGATTACATTGTACCATAATTTTTGAGTATTTTTGTAATCAATTACTTTTGTACTTAACCACTGTGAGTAAATTTATAACCGAGTATAACGTACTCATAATTATTGAGTACTTTTGTAATCAATTACTTTTTATACTCAATTACTGCCCAACACTGATAATAACATAATTAATTAATGGCAAACAGCATGGAAGACTATTACTAAGATTTAGAAATGTTTTGGTCCAAAGTTGATTGTCGTATCATTAAATAAACCTAAACAACTTTTGTTAAGCCATTTTCTTGTTAAAATGAATCTGAAGGGGCATTTGCGCACTTTTCCAGAGGTTTGGGACAGCCTGTACACGTAGATTGTTCAAAAATAACTCGGCACTATTGCCAGAGTTTTTAGTATTAAAGTTAGAGATACGGTTAAATTAGCAAACTAGTAGTACTTTTTTATCCTGATTGCAACGATGCATTCAAAAAAAATATTGAACAACGCCTTTACGAAATAAAGGAAGTATAATATAAAGTTGTTCTTGATCATTTTACCGTACATTAATAAATAAAGGAGATATTTTGATATTTTTTCAAATTCATTAAGAGGGCTGTATTTCAATTGATGAAGAAACCCAAAGTGTTATTTTGGCATATTTCGTGAAATTTTCACAAGAAACTTAATGACAGTAGCAGCAGTCTATGTTTGGACGCTAGTTATAACGAATTATAATATAAATAATTATAACAAATCTTTAATCGAATGAAATTAAGCAACGTTACTGGCTGTCGTATTACCCAAAACATGCATTCTATGACAACTACTGTTATTAAAAGATTTTTTCAAAACTTAGCCAGAAACACCTTTTACTATAAACAAATAAACCAAAATTAATGTTTTCACGTACAGTCCGGGACGAAATTGTGGGTACGACATTTAAGTTGCTGGTTACTTCCCGCAAGCGTTTATCCCTTTATACTTGCAGCATTCATAAATCGACAACAGCGTCTTAAAACTGTGCAAATAACATTTATTGGGCATTATTTCATATATGAATAATCCCTTAATGGTGGGGTTTGTTTTGTTTACTTTATAGATGTTTTTAGTGGGACAAAGTTATGGATACAACGATGCAGCTTTAGTTTTATCAGAACTATTCTAGCGTGCACAAAATATTAGTGGATTAATCTGAAAAATGGCATTTTTATTGCCTATAGGAAAAAAGTGGTGTGGTCGGATGAAAGTAAATTTGAACTTTTTGGGTCAAAACAAAGAGGTAGAGTATGGAGGCGAGCAGGAAAAGCCTTAAGTTCTAAAATGGTTGAAGCTACAGTTAAACATGGAGGCGGCAATGTTCTTGTATGGGGTTGTTTTAGTAAAAGCGGTGTAGGAAATGTAGCTAGAATAGAAGGTACGATGGCAGGAATATCATACGTACAAATTTTGGAAGAAAATTTGTATCCCTCGCTCGAAAAGGTGGACCTTGACGACTTTATTTTTCAACAGGATAACGATCCCAAGCATACTTCGCGAGTTGCTAAGAATTGTTTCCAAGAGAATGACATTGAAGTCCTTCAGTGGCCGCCTCAAAGTCCGGATCTAAACCCAATTGAACACTTGTGGGCTTATTTAGACGCCAAAATTTCACGAAAAGGAGTAACAAATGCCACATCTTACTTTAACAAACTGATCGCTGCTTGGGAAGAAATTCCAGCAGAAATAATAACAAATTTAATTGACAGCATACCACGGCGACTTACAGCAGTCATTGCAGCCAAGGGAGGTCATACTAAATATTAATTCTGGTGAAATTTATGTAATACAAATTTAAAAAAGAAATTGTACCCATAATTTTGTCCACCTCTTATGTCAGAAATTATTAAGCTATTATAATAAAGTATTTGCTTTTTCGTTTATCTTTTCACTTTTTTTGCTAGAATATTATATTTAGTTGTCAATAAACTGTTCAGTTGATTATTTTTGTTTATTTTTTAATTCTGTGTATATATCTTTTTCAAATACGATAGAACTCTCTTCCGTACTCACAATTTTGTCCCCGACTGTACATACACGGTTTCCAAATGTTTTGTTCTTGAAACACATCCATCTCAATGAATTTGTAAAAAATCTAAATATCATCTTTATTTATTAATTTCCGATAAAATGATAAAAAAATTTTAATTCAGAATTTTATTCTCCATCGATTAGTCAAATAATATACAGCATGGTCCATTAAAAAAAAAGTGTTATTTTCCCTTTGTTTCGTAAACGCGATGTTCAATTGCTTTCTTGTACGCATCGTTGCAATGAGGGCAAACACTACTACTAGTTTGCTAATTCAACCGTATTTGTAACTTTGTAATAAAAAAAGTTAGCAATAGTGCCGAGTAATTTTTGAGCAGGGTGTATATTATTGTTTAATGCCTGTCCCCATCGACCGCAAATCTAGGCCCGTTTCACATGAGACTGACGAATATTATAATAATAAATGTTTCCCGGCCTGTTATCGCAACGCACACTATTATAAATATATATAATATCTAACACCTCCCTTCTTAATTACATATAAGGATACTAACTACTTAAATAACATTCATTTAACATTTTTTCCTTTAACTACATAAATCATTTCCTAGGTCTTAAATTATATCGTTGTTCAGTAGACATTTATCTAGCTTTTCTGTAGGTATTTGTGGTTCACTTTGTTCAATTATTTTGCAACTATTAGTGTGAATCTCATCAATGCTTTTATAAGTACTTGGAAATGAGAATGCCATGGAAGCTGATAAG
This sequence comes from Prosopocoilus inquinatus, assembly GCA_036172665.1. Classification (NCBI taxonomy): domain Eukaryota; kingdom Metazoa; phylum Arthropoda; class Insecta; order Coleoptera; family Lucanidae; genus Prosopocoilus; species Prosopocoilus inquinatus. The sequence continues at coordinate 55,354,810 of CM069870.1, forward strand.
GAGTGATAGTGACGAGTTTTAGAAATACTAGAGTTAGGAATTCTATAAATTTGATCAGACTGTCGTCTCCAACTCTTACCTTCCCCCATGTTTACATCAAAAACTACTGAGCCTAGTTTTTTGGAAATTTTTCCTTTCTTCCAATTATTTTCCGAATTAGAAAAGTCTTCAACAAGAACTTCATCGCCGATTTCTATATTTTTAGAATTAAAAACTTTTCTACTTGCTTGATCAAAAATTTTACTTTCGACAATTTTGTTTGTGTTAGGTCTAATTAAATCTAAACGAGAGCGTAATTCTCTCCTTCTACTGCTCCAGCCGTGCAATATAAGTGGTCAACTTTTTATTGGATGGTTTAAATTCATTTATCTTGCCGATGGACATGCTTCTAATTAAGACCTCGTCGCCAATGTGAAGTCTTGACCGAGTCTTGACTGAGTAAATTAATATTTTCTTTTAAATAATTTATTACTTGTCAAAAACCTTTTTATACAAAAAAAAACTTATTATAATAATAAATGTTTCCCGGCCTGTTATCGCAACGCACACTATTATAAATATACAGTGAGAATCTTGTAACGCTGCACATAGACGAACATTACGTGATCAGATAATACATTTCTGAATCATATAAAATTGCACATAGGGGTTTTAACATTATGTTGCTATAGTTACTCAATTCTCAATGCTGAGTCATTTAAAAATTGCACATAGGAAGTATTAAGGAAGGGAATAATTGATCTATCCAGAAATTTGGCGGTAAATAACGCAAAGACCTTTGTCAATGAACTTCACCTGAGAATAATGTGTACCTACATTTTTACTTGTTCGGCGGTTGTGTGCATTTTACAAAAAATCAAGAGAACAATTTAATTCAATCTGACAATTCATAATCAGTAGTGTCATTACTAACAACGCACGGTAACCATTACGAAGAAAATAAATTTGGAAATAATAATATAATAAAGCTTCCATTGATGAATACTATGTGCAGTCTTATAAGATTCTCAGTGTATATAATATCTAACAGTGACAAGAGTAACGTATATCGTGGTTTCCGATACTGTTAAGAGATCAATCTTCTTCTTAGGGTAAGTTCATAACGAAGCGGTAATGATAGCGCAGATTTCGAATAGCGCTGATACAAAGAAACACGTATTCAAATGCTTGTGTTCATAACCGAGCTGCGACTATAAGCATTCTTATAAGCAGATGTAACAATTTTAATTAAACGGACTATTCTTCTGCAAGCAGAAAAAGCCATGTATCTAGTGTCCGACCGAGCATTCGGTTTCGTTTTCGGTTTCGGCCGGTTTCGGCTACAATTTCGTGGTTCGGTCAAAGTTTCGGTTTCGGCCAAAAAACAGCCGAACCTTCGGCTATAACCGAAACTACATTTATTTTCTTTTTTCTGCTTTAATTGCATATTAATCTCAAACTTGATTAATGTTTGGATATCAATTAATAACGATGCTCAGTTTTAACAGTGTAAATGTCAATTTTGATAGTGAATTAAAGCTGTTTCAACTCATATTTGACCGCATATTTTAAATGTAACAATTCAAAAGCTGATTCAAAATACCGCAGCTTGAGAATGCAGACCGTAATATTAACGCAATCTTTACCATACAATTTTATTTTAATTATAAAGTGAATTTGCTTTGCACGACACGAAATTTCTAAAATACCAAAGTTTTTGATTCTCACCTAAATTCAATTTTAATAAGATATACATTTGAATTTTGCTTTTAGCTATAGCTGAAAAAGAAATTTTTTTTGACTTTGTTTTGTTGTTGTTTTTGTTTTTACTTACAATATAAGATTGTTTGATTTTAGTTATTAATAAATAAAACTACTAATTTAGACTTTAGTAAAACTATCTCTGACTTCTTTCGAATAATATTCGGCTTCGGTTTCGGTTTCGGCCGAAACTGAGACAATTAGGTAGTGTCCGACCGAAACCGATTTTTTCGCCGAAACCGAAACCAAATTTCGGTCATTGTCTCAGTTTCGGCCGAAACCGTAACCGAAACCGAAACTTATACAAAGTAGCTTAAAGATAGTGACACTAAAGTCTAGATTAATGGTTTGGTTTATTAATAACTGAAATTAAATAAACTTATATTGTAAGAATAAGAACAGTGATATTTTAGAGAGAGCTTTTTCACGTCAAGCAAAGCAAATTCACTTTATAATTTAAAATTTTATGATGCATTAAAGTTGCATTAACTTTGCGATCTGCCATCTCAAACTCGGAAATTTTGAATAAGACTTTTAATGTGGATCGGTTACATTTCACATAGATTTACAGGTGTCCCACTTAAGGCGAATTCTTTCATACCTCTCTTTTTACGAAAAAATGTGTCAAATAAAGTTTCACGGGATTATGTGGAGCATACTTTAAAATTAGTTTGATGTGTACAGAGTATTCTGTTTAGCCTGGGCGTTAGGTCACTTCGTCACTTCACATTTTTGGGTTCTGGATTGCATTTTAATGTGACCTTGTGTACCATACATAGGGTCTAATCTAAACCGTTTTCGCGTTATTCAACTTTTTATAAGAATTATCGCTCTTGCAGTACCTCAAACAAATGCAAATATCTTCCGAACAAATGACGTTAGGGACTTGTGTTTTTTTGCAAAATTTTCGTCCTGAAATGCTTTTTAAGTTACACTGTAAAGAAGAAATTCTAGCAACATAAGTTCTTAATAAAAAAATAATAAACTTGAGAATATTCAAACTATAATAACTATTTTTTTTTTAATGGAATACCATATAACTTTTATCATTATTAGATGTTTATGTTAGTTTGCTATGGTTACACAGCAATTCATTTCCATTCGGTTCCATTTAAAATAACGAAGTGACCTAACGCCCAGGCTAAACGGAACACTCTGTACACGTCAAACTAATTGTAAATTATGCTCCACATGATCCTGTGAAAGTTTCATTTGAAACATTTTTTCGTACACTTAATAACTAGACAGGTATGAAAGAATCCGCCTTAAGTGGGAAACCCTGTATGTACTATACTCAGAGATTGAGTCTGAAAAAAAGAAAATATAAAAACATTTTCTGTAGTCATTCAGTTTGTAAATGATTAGTAGTTATTTGTATATACTCGCTTAATTTGTTATTTTCCACCCTAAAATGACTGCTAAGGCGCGCCGAATACAGTTTCGGTTGTAACCGAAGGTTCGGCTGCTTTTTGGCCGAAACCGAAACTTTGGCCGAATCACGTAAATGTGGCCGAAACCGAAACCGAAACCGAATATTCAGTCGGACACTACAATTCGGTTTCGGTTTCGGCAAGAAAATCGGTTTCGATCGGACACTACATGTATCATCTATCTAATCATCACAGCTTCGTTATGGACTTACCCTTATTTGCTTTACTCTAGTTTCCATACACGTCTTGAAAAAATGTGATATAAAACCAGCGGATCTGTTTGTTTATTTTTGAACTGGCTGATAGCGAAAAGGAACATAGATATTTAGTTCAGAGATATTTAGGGTGGATGTATTTTAAATGGACGCACTGGGTGCAAGTTGTTGGTTGTAAAAGTGCGGTTTACCTTTTGCATTTTGAACCTATTTAAACAGCAAAACAAAACTGTTCAAAACTTAGACCAATTTAGAATCAAAATAGAATCAAAACAGTTATCTCCGTACAATCCAAATATTTCTCACGACGTAATTAAGCCTGATTTAGCGGTCATAAAAGTAATGTAAATCGTGGTTTCCGTTAGTGTTAACGCAATAAGTAGCAACGGCAGATGCATCCATTCACATTGTACCGACACACAGCCGGTTTGGAAGCGGCGATAGTCCCATTGCACCTCGGAATATACGCGTCCATATCGACTGCCTCAGCTCCACGGTTTACACAGCGGAGAACAGTTTAACTGCGCAATATCCTTCCTGGTGCTGAGCGGTCACGTCGCATACGCGCTCGCTTCCATCCAGCCATTGCAACTTTGTCTATTGCGCTGCGTATATCGGTGAGACATTTCACTTTTCTAACTATTTATAGCGTTAAATTACTATTTATATATAAAGGTTTGCTTGATGCACGGCTTACGGTTTGGTAATTATATGCATGTTAGGCTGAGCTAACAACCGGTGTTTATATCCACCACCGGTTCCTCTTTACGTTAAGCTGGTTAAGGTCAGTATTTTGCCGGCAAAAATCGGCGTAATAAGCGCACTGATATGAAAGAAGGCAAAATAAGGACTACTTGTTCTGAGGACTCTGTATGCCATGTTAATATCATTAATGTGGTGTGCAAGGCAGTTCTGCTGTAGCTCTCGTATTTAACCGGTAAATACAAGGATTACGCTTGTTACTTATACGCCATACAGTCTCGCTTTTGGAAGCGTCGAAACCTACAAACACGTCTGCGTGCTAGTGTAATTATTTCATCATTTAAATACTGCGTAACACGTAAATTTGCGATCTCCTGGTTGACAATTTGATCAGTTTGTCTGTTTAAAATAATTCTTGCGTAGAATTGTAATATATTTTTTTTATTGACTTGAGATAATTTTTGTGTATACCTATATGTTTGAGGGGGGCGGAGCAGTTTTGAAATAAAACTGCGTAACAAAACCGTCGACCTTGGCATTGGTTTGTTTGTATATTTACGGGTAATATTTTTGGAATTGTAATGCCCGTGTTCGCGCCCGCTCGTCTACTTGCCTCCGGCCGCGAAAATTCTTGTTTCCTTCGCGTAATTGACGTTTTGCGCCGTTACGCAATTTGCGTTTCGAACCGGCGAGCTTTCTGCGTGGCTTCTATTTACAAAAACTGCGTTGCAACTCGAAGCGGCAACCTTGACGTGGATTTGTAAGTCGTTACCTTTTGCGGTTCAGATTTATGTTTCGACATTTTGCCTTTATTTAATTACTCCTGGGCACATCCCAGTTATTTGTTGAACTGCGACGAACGGTTAAGTATTACGATTTACGATGCTATCTCTGATTATCATTTCGATAATCTAAACATTTTTAGCAGTAAGCAACAAAAACGTTGACTTCATGAAAACAAAGGCGTACGTACATCCATATAAAAGTCCTTTTAGATTATACTATTTCTAGTACAAAATTGGATCCATTTCTACAATAAATTTTTGGAACAAGATATTTTGTGCGGCAGATATGGCTTGCAATTCGGAGATGCAATTTACTATATACAGTCGAAGCTCCATAACTCGAACTGCCAAGGGACCTGAGATTAAATTCGAGTTATAGAAAATTCGAGTTAGACATGAGAACATACCATAAATCTTCATACATATTTTGTATTTATTTACATATTTTATTAAGAAGTAAAAAAAAACATATAAACAATAGTATACAGACATCAGAATTTAATATAATAAACGTGGATACTATACTTGCTGTTATTTTGTATTTCTCAGCAATTTTTTTTCGACACCATTTTCGACTTTTTTTAATTTCAAGCTTTTGTTGAACTGTAAGACTCTTAAGTTGATGGAAATTTATATGTATGTAAAGAAAATACGACCAAATTAATTCAAACACTAAATACAACTGAAGTACGTAGCATTATTGTCTGAGATCCGAAGAAGGGGATTCCCAGAAGCACCATCCCTGAAACGTAAATTGACGATAAAAAGTGGGGATTTGTCGTAAAAATTCGAGTTATAGTGGCTTTGTGAGTCCTTTGTTCTTTTTTCGAATTATAGTATAAATCAATGTGAAACGCTAGGCAACTGCAGGAGACAGCAAGCGATATCGAGTTACAGAAAAAATCGAGTTATAAAACCTCGAGTTACGGAGCTTTGACTGTAATTAAAATTGTGCAAGAAATTCAACCAAATACAGCGTGTAATCAAATAAGTTTCACATATTAAAACTGTAAGTTCTTTATTACTTAAGAAAGTGATTTCTGCAAATATGGATTTTATTGGTGAAAAATTAAAGAAATTAAACCCCTCCCAGAGCCCGGAGACTTTTTGTCTGAAAACCTCTGACTTGGCCGTGTATCAGTTTCTACAAGCGCATCATAAAACGTCGTAAAACAATAAAGCGTCTTCGAACTGAAGGGCACTGGGTTAAAATCTTCGCTTATGTAATTCCATAACGGATCAGAATTATAAACATCCATCGCGTTGCTTATTAAATTAACCAATCTTCTCAATTTTCACGTAATTGTTAATAGTTTTCTGCTCACAAAACTGTAAAATTAAATAAAAATTAGAAATTCTATTTTCTAAAATTATTTTACTAATTCATACGTGTTCATCGTGTACTTTATTTGCTGGTCGTCAATAAACTGCATTGTTATTTCTTTATTGCGCAAAATGTTTAAGAATGTCTTTTCTTGCTGCATTTCGGAAAATCGTTATTGAATGCAGTCATCGCTTTTATTATTTTGTGGAACCAAAACAATAAAACGTCATCGAACTCGAACTACGAAGAAACGTATTCGTTGGTGGAAATAATTAACAAAGTGACAATCAATCAAAGCGACTAATATTTTTTTTAAATCATTTTAATACGCGAAATTAGCACTGTAAATCATGTGTACTATTGGTTTACAAAGACCAGGATGTAAGATCTAATTATTGTCGATTATCTAATGAAACAGATTTAATTCTGATCAATGCAAGCAGATTTAAATTGTTCTCCTTTAATAATAATGCACACACGGGCCACGACCGAGAGGTTATGAATTTGAACTGTCGTCTTTAACGGGTCGGTGATTCTATTTTATTGTGTTCCCATAAAGCTTTAAAATGCGATCAACCAATTGACCTTGAATTTTGCTGAAATTTTGTTTTATAACGTTGTTTTTGTGCACGGCCGGCCAGAAGTTCTCAAACAAAAGAGTCAATACTCCTCCACTGGGTAATTTTTTTTATTTTTGAGCTAGACTTTTAGTAGTTGCAGTATTAATTATCTTACATGATGAGGAACTTGCGGTATTAATATGCGAAACTAATTTGATTACACCCTGTACAGTAACTAAGAAAAACATTGACTTCATAAAAACGAAGGCATTCATCCATCTGAAATATCCTTTTCAGAGTATCTTATTTCTTGTAGTACAAGATGTGGTTAAGTTTCTACAATAAATATTTGTAAGAAAATAGTTTTTAAACGGCCACTGTTAAAATGGGAAAGAACGCTGAGCGTTTCTCAGTGTTAGATAGCTTCCTCGCTCCTAACGAAGCTATGGTTAAACGATAGTGAAACGTTGAGTCTTCCTTCCAATTTTAACAGTGGCCGTTTAAAATTTAAAAACCATTTTCTTACAATTTCTTTCAGGCAAAACTTACTTGATCTCAATCATAAATATTTGAAATTTTTTAGCTGCAGATGTGGTCTGGAGCAGGATTGGGAAAAAATGTTTTTAAAGAACAAAGCTTTTGTTTTTGTTTTAAACAGTTTTTTTAATGAACATATAAAATAGCGACATCTTACCATCGCTTTTTGACCTAACATTGCAGTAGGATAGACAAATTGAAGCGGGATTTGCTCCTAATGAGTCCCCCATGCAAGGCGGCCATGCTTGCTGTCAAAGCATAATGAAAGATTTTAGAAAAATTTTGTGCAAATCGTTTTTGATTGCAGTGAGAACCTCGAGCAGCCTCTATTGTCTATCCTACTGCAATGTTAGGTCAAAAAGCGATGGTAAGATGTCGCTATTTTATATGTTCACCATTCTTACATCGCATTTGCGAATAAATTGGGCAAGTCGTTTTTGGTCTGCAGTGGGAATGTCGAGCTACGTTTCTGCTGAAGAAGCCCCAAGCAGGGCTGAAACAGCTGTCCAGAGGCTGCTCGAGGTTCTCACTGCAATCAAAAACGATTTGCACAAAATTTTTCTAAAATCTTTCATTATGCTTTGACAGCAAGCATGGCCGCCTTGCATGGGGGACTCATTAGGAGCAAATCCCGCTTCAATTTGTCTATCCTACTGCAATGTTAGGTCAAAAAGCGATGGTAAGATGTCGCTATTTTATATGTTCACCATTCTTACATCGCATTTGCGAATAAATTGGGCAAGTCGTTTTTGGTCTGCAGTGGGAATGTCGAGCTACGTTTCTGCTGAAGAAGCCCCAAGCAGGGCTGAAACAGCTGTCCAGAGGCTGCTCGAGGTTCTCACTGCAATCAAAAACGATTTGCACAAAATTTTTCTAAAAAGTTTTTTTAATGTTTGTTTAAAATTGACCCAAAATTAAACAAGTTTTAAACAAAAAAAGCAGTTTAAAACATTTTTGAACGTTTCAATTATTACTCTCACAGCTTACATAAAAAGGTATTTATCTACTTCATATTTACGAAGAATTTATTCAATTTCGATCTCTCAGGGTCCCTGCGAGACCGAAAGACGCCCGCGTGCCACTTCATATTTTGCCAATTATTACGATTATAAAAAAAAAAATTAAAAGAAATGAAAAAGTGGAATAAACAAGAAAATTAAAAAAATTTAAACATTAAAGACAAATTTTTGAAAGTTTTCCTTCACTCTTCAAGTTCCCAGCAGCCGCGAGCCCCTAAATGAGTTGGGCATGTAAAAACATTCAATTATCAAAATTATCAAAAAAAAATTCTATAATGGAAAAAAAATTTAAAAATTTAAATAGGTTGTTTCTCAACTTTTTTGAACATTTGCCTTTCCATTTTTAAAACATTTTCCTTCAATTTTTATCAAGTTCCTAGCTGCCGTGAGTCCTCAAATGAGTTGGGGTAGTTAAGGCTTGCAAAAACAGTCAATTATCATAATCACAATTATCAAAAAAAATTAAAGAAACCAAAAAAAACAGAAAAAAAACCAACAAAATTTTTAGAAATTAACGTCTCTGCGGGGGCCACCGAGTGTGCAATTAGAGTGGAGACAGGTTTCGGACCCGTTACGGGCTGGAAATCTGTCGGAGCGGCCTCTGTCGAAGGAGCTCTGTGTTTAGTAGACCCCCATAGAATGCAAATGGGAGGAGCCTGCTTGTTATTAGTATTACAAAAAAAAAGAAACAAAATCACAAAAACAAAAAATTAAATTTCTAAAAACTTGGAAAGTAAAATGTAATTTATTTTTAACCAGACCGTAACAGCTTACATATTTTTTTCTTAATAAAATCATTAAGTGCATTAAACTTTTTTATGAAAAATGTAGCACATGAATATTGCAAAAACTGAACTTTTCTACTTTTAATTGCAACAATTAACTGTGCCATTTTAGTCGACGTTTTGCTGTGAGGTTGACAGCTTTATCAAGACAGTTCAGTCTTGTGGATAGTTTTTTCGAATAATTTTTACCAAACAAGGAATTGTTTCCGATTAATTTTTTTGTCGAAAAAAATAACATAGTAACTCCACCATTCGATAGGTATCAATGGAAAAGTATGGTAACAATGAACCGATTAAGAAACGAATAAAGTATAAAAAAAGCTTCATGTATTATTGGTTCTTGAAATTAGCGACTAACTAACATTGTGGAAAAGAGGATATATACCCCATTATGTTCTCCTACTATGCCTAGTATCACAATCCATTGTGTAAGTACCGTAACAGAGTTTATTTGATGCATTTCTGCACATTTTGGCAGCACAGATAAAAATGTTAATAGATTTCTTAAAGTAAGCATTCGTTATTTTAACATTTATGTACGATTCATTTTTTGTTTAAGGTCAAAAACACGCACTAGGTACACAATACCGTATTTTAAATTCAGTAATAACTTCCGCTGAACAAAAGTTCGAATGCGAATGGAAAATATATTTTCTACGACTACGATTTTGAGAATCTTAACATAGTCTTTAAGATAAGACATACAAGCTTGTGCCTTAGTCTCACATGCATTAACAATGATCATCAATTTAATTTTGAAAATACAAAAATCTTAAATTTTGAAAAGAATTTTTCAGTCAATAAATTTTAGAACTGATATAGATAATATTAGTAACTTTTCTTTCAAACTAAATCTAGATTACATTTCTGTAACAATAATTTGAAATTTGCACTGGTCACCATTTTGTATTGTACATATGTTTGTCGTTTCAATTTAACGTTTCTGATAATTTTAAATGTAATTAATTTATGTTTTACAATTATATTCCAGTTTGTTAACCGATTTTAGAGTCTCCAGTTCGTAAATAATCTTACTTTTAACTTAAGCTTTAATGAAGTGACACTCGTTGATTCTTGTAGTTCTCCTGAGGAAGCTTTTAATAAAAATCGAAATGTGGAGATGAAACAAAAGAGTTTATTCTTGTAGCAACGTCCAATTACACCGCATCCCCTTCTTCAATTGATTAATTAAAATGTTAATTAATTATTTTTCGCCCTAATTTTGAACTGTCTCTTATAATTTTTCATGTTTTCGTAATAAGCTGAAATGAATTAAAATTTTGTAGTTGCTGGAAAAAAATAGAATACTTATTTTTCCATTGAGATTATTTCTAGTCTTCATTTTCTTTATTTCGTTCTAACTTGGTGTGGAACCATTTCCGGCCACAACTTTATTAATAAAAGTTGCTTAACTACATGCCCTCTACTACTTCTGAAAGTTAGTTTAATAGTTTTTCTGAGACATCCTGTATAACAGAAAATAATTACATATATTAAAATCAATTGAGTTATACGAAATAAAAATTTGAATACACTAAGAAATAAAGAAAACAAACGAATCACCTTTGATGAAATTTGATATGTATTCATTGCAAAATTTAGGAAAATTCTAACAAAACTTAATCTGGATGTATAGTTTTTAACTACAACAAATTAATATTTTAATATTACTGCATTAATAAAAATGTAAAATGTTAAGTGAATAAATTGGTTGAAATTTTCACATTGAATGGTTTATTTATTATTCATTTTTGACAAAATCAAGAATATATCATTTAATTAAAAAATACGACTACGAACTGTAAACTGATTTATGACGCTCAACTTTTCATGCAGCTCATAAGACAGGGAAAAAAGCATTAAGTTGAGCAAGTTAATGATAAAAACTGTAACAGAGTTGTGTTGGCTCGCGCGTCACGTCTCGCCACAACTGACTGTTTCACCACATGATACTCCAATAACTTACAAAAAAAAATACTGTTCGGGCAGTTTCAGAACCCACGAGGTGTCTGATTTAATTTCATTTATATGAAAAAGTTAAAAATTTATATTAAAAAGTTGTATTTGTGTATAGTAGAGTCCCGATTATTCGCGGTAACGTGAGAAATGCATACCTCGGTTAAGCTAAAACTCAGATATACCGAATTATCTTATCAGTACCAATTCTGATACGATTTCTTCGCCAATCACCGACTATTAGGTCTGCTTGTTATCCTGCACTAGTGTACACTAAAATATTTGTTTCTTGTTCTAACCTCGTACATTGATACGAGATGAAGATACTTTGAGTGTGCACTAGTGCAGGATAACAAACAGACCTTTTATTTCACCTACCACAATGCATGAGGAGACTATAGGAAACAACAGCTTTATCAGTGGTTGCTTTGACTGGGTGCGATGTAAATGGGGAATTCCATACAACTAAGTAACCTCGAATAATCTTTTAGAAATGAACTTAGCACGGCTAATTCTGTTCTAATAATTTAAATAATATGACACTTTGATAGTAGTTTTGACGCAGATTTTATGTTCAATTTTATAGGTTTGACTTGAAATTTAAGAAGATTTGGAAATACAAGGAGCGATAACAGACATCAAAACCATCACCATTGTATTGATTAACACTTTTTTATTATTCTCAATATCTGCCTGCATAATTCTCTTGCTGAACAATTATTTCAGAAGACTTTTTGATATATTATCGTATATTTTCGTCATTTTTTTAATACGTTCCTTCCGGTTGGAATCCTAAACTTTCTTTTTTGCTTAGTCCATACTTTAAATAAAATTGAAGTGTGTATGTATTACACGTTTTATTATGTCAATATTAAATGGTTTTCCCGATGATGTTAATTATAATTCTATTCGTCGTCTCTTCACGTGTTCAAACATTAAATATGATGAGCTGCCGTCTTTTTTTTCATCTCAGATTATAAACGAAGCGCAAAACGTGATAAGTCACTTTTTCATAATATTCAGAAGTTATGTTTTCCTTATGATCCATGTTACCTTTTTTTAACTAAAATTTAGAAATATGTTGCCCTAGTATACTAATTGTTTAAGTCAGATTAAAAATTAGTCAGAAACTTACCTTAAATATCCAATACAAAGTTTTTTAAATCTCGAACCGGACAGAATTATGAAGGGAAAACACTCAACGTTTCGCTATAGATTTATAGCTTCGTCTATAGCGAAACGTTGAGTGTTTTCCCTTCATAATTCTGTCCGGTTCGAGATTTAAAAAACTTTGTACTTACAATTTTCATCGGATAAGAACAAACTTCAATTAAATATCAAAATTTGTTTTGGACATGTTGAGTTTTGTTTGAACAGCGGTGACTTACAAAGTTCTTAATGAAACAAAGCATGGACTTATGGAGTTTTGATTGAAATTGACAAGGAATTTGCGTACCATAATTTAATGAAATATAAAATTTTGAAGGAATCAGGCCTCACCTAGACGATGTAAACCCCTGATTCCATGTCTAACACAAATTTCGTGATTTTATACTTATCAGGTTTTGCGGGAATGCTCTTCAATTGTTTCATGTAATGTTTTAATCATTTTAGCAATTTTCTGTTTTCTGGTAGTTTAATTTAATATTCGAGTAGTCGAAGAGTAATTTTGCTACCCGGGTACCCGATAACGACCTGGATGTCTGGTAAGTATCGAATAAAAATTTGAAAAACTAAGAATTATCTGAAGTATCTAAAGTAAATGTAATGAAGGTCACATCAGGCAAAGAGTGATGGAGGCTACTTGGCTGTTGGGCACTTTTTGAACGTCGGGTATCGGTTAGTTATCGGGTAACGGATATTCAGAAAGAGGAACCGGTTCCAATTAAATAAATGGGTACTCGGCTACCCGTCGTCATTCCTACTTTTTGTATACACGTCCTTATATTCTTTAGATATAAGAGTCTCTTTCAAATTTTGTACATACAACTATTTGAATTGATGTGTTTACTTGAGTTTTAGTACGTGTAGACCGAATGCTGATAATCACAGAAGCGCATATCTGTAGAGTAGCTTTACTGAGTTAGTAACTCATCTGAACGCGGCCATAGTTGATTACAGAGTTTTATTTTTAACGTAACTAATATGTCGAAAATAACAAAGGTTAAAACAAAGATCAGTGATCTTCAGTGATGAATATTGGTGTTGTTAAGGAAATCGAATTATCACGTCATGAATATAAAGCCATATAGAAAAAGGCACAATTATTTGAACTTTGTTCAAAAGTCAGAAGTAATGGTCATATGTCCTAATAATAAGTCACCTTCAATGTTTATTATTGGCATTTAAGTTAAGAACAACACATTGTCAATTCCTAAAGCCAGTTTACCCTGCATTAGAGCGCATCCTGAATTTTTCTTTCACCGACGTAATGCTGGTTCTCAAATTTTAAGAACGTCCAGTTTCTGTGAACACGATATTATCTTGATAAGTACGTATTACTTATCAAGATAATATCCTCATAGTAAGATTAACAATAATTTAACTTCCAGCTTGACCACATGTGTTGAAGAGAGAATATTTCTGTGGTAACACAAACCTTCATAAATTAGGAACGAAAGTGCAACATTTGCGTATTCGTTGACTTGACTTTATAATTTAAGATCTTTCTTTGCGAATGCTACATTTTTTTTATGACCAGCCTGTTCAAGAACTCATAACATTAAACATACATATATTATGACAATATACTGCATGAATTCAGAAATTATTATTTTTAAAAGGTAATTAATAAATTCCTTTGTAAAAGTTTCTAACATGTTTTGTTTTTAAATTACATAATTTTAATTTAGAAACTGTTATTACCCGCTAAGATGTATAATAATATATTGTTCCTTATTTTGGAAAGTTAATTAGTAGTAATTATTTATAATTGTAAAAGTAATAAAATAAATGAGTAAGAAGCTTTTAAATGAACTAATAGCAATTGTTACCAACAATAGACATAATAATGAAATTTCCAGGAAAAGTCAAGAAGCACATACGTGTACACATATAAATATGTATTATGATATTCAAATTCAGCAACAGTATAACTTGACTAATGTTGATAACTACATATACAAACATTGTTTTCTTTGGGAACACGATTTTTTTAGATAGATACATTCCTTATATTTGACAGTTAATTAATAGGTCATATCTTCCAAGATTTGCTCCAATATTTCTGAATGGTTAAAATATAAAAATCAATAAATTACTTAGCGTTTCTAAATTTTCGTTTTCAAAAATTTTTTAGAATATTTTTTAATTAATTTGTTAATCAAGGTTCTTATTTGATTTTTTTACATAATACAATTGGGGATCTAATTTTAAAAATTAACGATTTTTTTTGAACAGATAAAACAGCGACATCCTACGATCGCTTTGTTTGCAGTAGGATAGACAAATTGAAGCGGATTTGCTTCCTAATAAGTCCCCTATGCAAGGCGGCCATGCTTGCTGTCAAAGCATAATGAAAGTTAAAAAATTTTTGTACCGCTGTACAGAGGATGCTCGAGGTTTTCACCCCAATCAAAAACGATTTGCAACAAAATTTTTAAAACTTTCATTATTCTTTGACAGCCAGCATGACCGCCTTGCATGGGGGACTTACTATGTAACAAACTCGCTTCAATTTGACTATCATATTGCAATGTCGCATACGTTTCTGCTGACGAAGCCCCAAACAGGGCTGAGAAGCTGTACACAGAGAGGCTGCTCGAGGTTTTCACTGCCATCAAAAACGATTTACAACAAAATTTTTAAGATTTTTTTTGTTAAAACAATCACACTTCGTCTTTTACACAAAGTGAAGTAGTTATTGCTCCCATAATTTTATTTAAATAACAAATATAATTTGACTCTATGCTTTATTAATTCGCGACAATGGAACTGAATTTATTTATTTTTTATTAACTTTCTATTGCAAAAATCATTTAGGCCACAATAATCAGAGCTGCAAGAAAATGACTGCAAAGACGGCAAATTCTTTAACGTATTTAAATTATTTCTTCCTCTTCTAATAAATTGTTTCATTATTCTGCCCTTTTTGACCTTCGAATGAATTATTTCAAATTTAAACCGTTCTGATTGTTTCTAACAAGTAAGAACTTGTAATTATTGATTGATATTTTATTACTTGAGACATTTTTGTTTTGTCCTATATAAAACAAACCGTTACACAGTAAGAAATTAGAGTAAATATTTTACACTCTAAGCTATTTACGCCCAGTTGTTTTAGTATAAATTATTTACATTATTAAACTGTAGAGTTCAAGTTACACCAGAATAGTATAATATGTATTTGTGTAATTGCCTAGAGTAAAACTTTTAGTATGTTTCGAGTTGAATGTACTATGTGTAGAATAATAATCGAAATTTATAAAATATGTAATATAGTCATTGTGAATTTTTATATTGCTTAGAGTACAATATAATTTCTTAAAATTTCACGTCTAGTCGACTGAAACTGTAGCATGTGCTACACTGCGCTTTACATCGCTCCATTTACGGCACTTTAGACAAGAAATTAAAACATTGCATTGTAAAATTAGGTAAATGTCACTGGATATGCAGGAAAGACTCCAAACCAAACCTAATCGAATCATGTCCTATAACCTCATGTGCAATACCACAAAAGCATTATACTTATACAAAAACTATGTCAAATTGTATGAAAAATAATTCCTTAAAAAATCCAGCGTATTTTCAATAATTATGTACGGAGCGCAATGTCATTTACGTCAGCCATGTTATAACTGTAATAATACGTGCTTTACGATCTTTACGATGCTTATCGTTACAATGCACTAATTAGAATAAATAAGTAATAAATGGAGAGTAAAAAGTTATCAACTTGAAAAAGTTTCTGAACATATACACTAGAGTTTGACTCTAAATACTACAAGTTTTACTTGGTCTGAAGGTATTTCATAAAATTCAGATGCGTTCATTGGCAGTTCATCTCATCAACGGAGAAAGTGGTCTTTAAATTATCATTTAAACTGCAACAGATTTATTTAGTAGACATCTATTTAACTTTTTGCTATGCGGTTTCACTTTAATTTGCAACGCAAATCCTCTCTAATTCATTTTACCTTTCAACGAATTCATTATCCATTTATAGCACAGTTTTCTTAATTGTGGAAGTAAATACATAGGTTACTAATATTGAGACAGTAGTTTAAAATTCACACTCTGGAAGGATTTGCTTCTTTACTTTTCTATAATGCTTCTAAATATAAAATTTTGGACTGTAAAAGATATACTAAATTTCTGAGATAGGTATGATACAATAGTCACTTTATATTAGCAGCATAGTCTAAAGCTGATGCTATTATAGGAGTACAATTTTCATGTCATATTCTCGGAATGAACGAATTTTAGAAAATATATCCAAACGTAGGATGTCAACTGTTAAACATAAGTACTAAAGAAATTTTCCCCCATAACTACACCTAGGACTAAAAGTGAAATTCTGAAAAACCTGCAAATCGAAGTTTGAGTCCAAAAGAAAGAAGAAAGCTCAAGTTGAAGCCCAAACCTCCACGAATGACTCTTGAAGTTCTTAAAAACACAAAAACCATAATTTACAAGCAGTTGAATATTGTAAAACAGAAATGTTAAAGTGAGAAAAGAATATAACAACTTGGAGCTAAAACTGCATGAAAACATCACCTCTTACAGAAATATTTGACGCTCAGTACAACAAAGCAGAGTAACAAGAAACAAATGAGAGGAAATGTAAATTTTCAGATGATAACAAATATCTACTCTCAAAAGCTCGTAAGTCTCGCACAAGTCATATGAACAATAAAGAATGTTATCTACACGTATTTGTAACAAAGAAATTAAATATCGCTTCCCGCACTCAATAACAAGCACCCTGAGAAAAAATTTAATTTATAAAAGAAGAAATCAGGACAAAGAAAAAAAATGTTGATTGCATTTTTTGTTTTGTGAGTTTGCGTTATTAAAGTACAATTTCATCCGTTGAAACATTTGAAGAAGCTGTTGATCGGATATAGCGAAACGTCGAAAGTGAACGGTTTTAAAGGTGTCTGCATTTAGAAATTTAATTCGAATTGAATTGACCAGATTACTTTTTCACTGAAATATTCAACAAAAAGTCCTGAAGCCCGGTTGACACTGGTCGTGGCTCACGAACGTCAACACCCGAAAATCTCGGAATTCAAATTATCCTCTTGCGCCGGAGATTATTCTTCTATCATTTTAATTGTAAGTTGAAAAATCATTACTCAAATTGAGTCTGACTTCATAGAGTCTTTGGTCAGTATAAAACAGAATATTCCCCACGCCAAATTTCCAGTGGAAAAGACTATTCTTGTACAAAATAAATGGTATGTCAGTGGTAATAAAGAATTGTATTACATTGACAAAAATTCATTAAAATTCATTGAAGTGTTACTTAAACACTGTTTGAACAAATACAATTTTAACTAATAAATAAATAAGAAGTCTAAATTACAAAATGTTAAAATTATACATCGTGCATCCAGCATAAAATTACTAAAATGTCATCAAATTTTGTTAAAAAACGCATACATTTTGATAGTTTAATTGATACATTTTGTAATTTGTAGGATCGTTAATTTGTTAATTTTCAAATTTATGTTTATTTAAATTCTTTAAAATTTAACACAGTAACAGACGTTTTTTAATTTATTTTTTCTTACTACTGTTCTTTTTTCCTTAGTTTACAACAGAGATCGTTAGCAGCCTTAATATTCAATACTAATTTGGTGTTTTATTATAAAAATTGGGTTAAATGGCCTCCTAATTTAATAAACGTATTAATGCCTATGTTCCCCGTTGAGAATGTACTACGATGCTCAACAAAAACGACACCCCTGCAAACAAACTGCACCCTTATGAACATTGGACGGAGCCAACTCGGACGTTAAAATTGTTACTCGAATCTAGTCCGCTGTAATTTTATTGCTTCGGTAAGCGTAATTCTTTTGAATACGACGGGAATACTTAAGGAGATTTCGATAACAGTTTGCGATTTCAGAGGGAAATCTGTGTTTAGTAAAAATAATATTTTTCTTAAAGATAATAGCATCTTATTAAACAATTTGTTTTATTCTTCAAACAGAAAGGTGTAAATCTTAATTTTCAGTCAATTTGAAATATTTATAATAAATGTTTTATTTTCAAGAAGTATTGGTTACTCACAGGAGACATAAGCTTCTTTGCAATCATAAAACAAATTCGCCGAATTCATTTCGTGTTGGAAAATAAATTTGCTGAGAACACAACAGGTATAGCAATGAGAGAGAGCATATGGAAACCTAGTGCACATATGAGTGAGACAGATAGATAACCAAACGCTCCGAACGGATTAACTAAATCGCCTTAAATATTCATTCTGTTCTAATTTGTAAGAAAAAAAATTAATTCTTTCCTTACACTTTAAAAACTGATAATTGCCACGTAACAAAATATTATTACATGCAACTAATAATTTGTTGCGTGCTTGTTGCATGCTTTAACTGCCAATTGTCTGATTTACTATTTATTTAATGGATATATATATATATATTTAATTTTTAACACTGAATTAAATAAATTTCTTATTGCAAAACGTGCAATAAAATGTGAAGTTAGGGATCAAGAAAAACGTGTTACCGAGAAAGACTAAACAATTTATCAAGGACAATTTAACAAAAAAATGTATATTTTTTGCATCGACTTTTTTTATTTAGACATTCGTTATAATAAATTCAATTCAATCTTTTATAAAACATGAAAATCACTCAATTGTTTACCGTTTCGTTATTAGACGCTTCACTAGAGTGAAAAAAATTAACATGTTGCCAACTTTATTAATTTTTCACTGTTGATAAAGCCATCAATCTACGGGGTAGAAAAAGTTGAATGAGCGTACAATTTTCAAAATGTTAGAAAATCAAAAAGAATTTGTTGTACAAATTCATTAGACAAGAATCTACTACAATCATTAATGTGTGACATGTTTTTTCATCAGCAAATCAATGAAGCATTTTCAATGATATACGATATGATATGATCATGTCAAAATGTAATCTTAATTATTCAAAGTTCTTTTTCTATAAGTACAAAGCATTTCGTTTTTCAGACAAACAAGAACTCTAGTCATTTCGGTATAATATTATAAATAAAGTCACTTATTGAGTTATACATATTTTTTTCTAATTTTTATGTATTTTTATATACTAATTTTCAAAATGTATATGCTTTTTTAAGCGCTAATTTTGTTCTTTTTTATTTTATTCTTAAAAATAACGAATTCAAGATTCAAAGAAAATCGGATGTGAGCGCTAATTTTACTGCCACTAAAAAATGTGTAAGCAAATCCACCAATTTTGTTTCCGCATGAAATACGCCTTCAGTTTATTAAACTCAAAATACCCAAGTTGCAAAATAATGATCTAGTAAAACACAAAACAAAATATCTGCGGAAAGCGCAGCGTTACAAAGTTCAGTTATAACATTCTAACAGTAATAAGTATTCTTAAATAATCCGTGCATAATATTTCTTACGGCAGGACGGCAGGTACCAGGCCTAAACGTAGTCGATCAGTTAGTTACTTCTCACAGCGGTTTCAGCCCTTCGCGTCTGTATATTGCCGTAAGGGTCAGCAAATTGCCGAGTCGTATCATTTTTGGTGAGCACCATAGTACACTCGGTATGGTATAGAGAAAGAAGTTTATATATTGATATTTACAAATTATGGCTCTTTAGTTACAAATACTTACTAAAGACTTACTAATTATACAGTTTAAAAATTTACCAAGAAGAGGGCTCCCGAAAAGTTGACCCCTCAAAATTAGTTTTCTAATATAACACCAATGACTGACTTACAAATTACAGTTACCTGATTACAAATACTTTCAAATGACTTTCTAATTACTGGTTACGAAAAAATATAATAGTTAAAATTGTTGGAGACGCCCGGGAAGTTAATGCCAAAATAATCACCTGTGTTTTTTTCTTAAGCAACTATGTTACAAGTTATTATCTCTTGATCATAAGTAATTATTTATTAATTACTAATTGCTATATAAATATAAATTAATAAGCTCTTAGGTAGGTGTCAACATCACGAAAGCTGTTTCTTTGAAGATTTGATCTGAAATTAAAAAAAAAAAAAACATTTTTCTTTATCAGCTGAGAAAATAAAATATGGTACGACGATGTAAAGCATAAGCAAAAGCAAAATTGTACGGGAAAGTATTTGGGTGTATTTTTCAAATAATCGTTTCTCGGCCTGTTTTTGTGTCACAATATCATTGTTGCAGCTCAGGCTTTATTTATCTAATCTACGCTATCGCGCAGTTGGTTAATTCATAATCAAATTGCGTTTAGAGTACGTATGCCTCGATCCAAACTGCATGTGTGTGTGAACATTTGACATAATAAAAAAATTGTATATAAATTTTTAGACAGAAGGGTTGTGAAGTTTGAGCTTGAGACAATTGTCTATTGTTTGGATAAGTCAGTCTCACAGAATTTTTATAAAACATAATTAAGAATGATACGTTTACATAAAACTGTATGTAAAGTTATACGGTGATGGTGAGCTAATTTGAAAAAAATAAATTTAATTTATTAACATTTTAAACTTCTTCAACTAGTTTCAATCAATTTCTTTTATTGTAAGAATAGAAAGATAAGAGTAACTTATTTCAGTTATGCTACTTATTCTTAGAAAGTACAAAATTGAGAGTACAATCCCATTGGCCATCATGTTCACAAAGGTCTACTGAGACGACACAACAAACGTCCAATTTCAATTACGGAAAACAGGACCACTTATGCTATAACCAATATGGTGTTTTGAACAGGACAGTATTCAAGAATTTAAACCCAATGACTTTCATAACTAAGTTTGCATGAGACAATTTTACGCTGTCATTTCGAAAACTTGAAGAAAAATACATACTTGATATAAACAAATGACCATATTATTATTAGTACATACTACGGATAGCACAAGATGTCATATTTTTGTCTTGAAACTAAACAAATCCACCCGAGTGTGGTTTTACTGCAGGAATGAAAATGATCTATCTATCCATATGACAGAAGGTACGCAGTGTACACACCAGCATGGCGGAACGGAGGTAATTTTTTTAATACGTAAAAAATGACGACTCCCCAGATACTAATTCACTGGTCACGTTGTTTAACCTTTTCAAATAAACTTGGGCAAGCAAAGAAATCAGTCATAAAGACATTTTAGATAAATTTCCTTTATGTAATTTCTTGTATTGCGTTCTAATTGAAGCATGGTCAAGCTTTCCCGCACAACAGCGTTCATAATCATTAACCTTGTCCGTTTTAATTGAATCCTTTCGATCAGCGCAGCCTGTTATCGCAGAGGCGCGACAGGATATCGTCGCCCGCCCCTTCCTTGTTCGGTTCACATTTTTATTTACCTTGATTTCATTCAATGAACTTAATTACAGATTGTATGCAAACGAGATGTTGCTTCTGTGTGCTTGCTCATTTGCATGCTGTCCACAATCGGTTACACGCAGTAAACTTCAACACCTCATACAACATTTACTTCCAAAGAAACAATTAAAATGCAATAACTGTTGCTTAGTACATACAATTCAACGTACGCTAATAAATAGTATCCAATTAGTTGAGTATTTCTTATCCGTGATACTATTATAATAGGAAAAATGTTAATAATTGTTTACATTTCTCGGTTTACTTTTTTTTCTTTTCACTTCATTATAAGTATTTTCTTGTATATTACCATTTTGTCGTTTCAGTATTTCTCTTTACCTCGGAAAATACTATGATTACTATAACTGTGAATTATAACGTCGTCAGCAAATCTGCCCCTACCCATTATGGAAAATTGGCCAAAAAAACTTAAATGAGATACGTAAGACAAGAAAAGATTTTGTTTTCAACGTTAGTTCAATGACCAAAACAAATAATACATTCGAATTTTTCTGATCATCAAAAAATTCACTTGTGGAAAATTATTTCCATCCGAATGTAGAATGCCAACTTCTACTGGCTTACTCCACAGAAACTTCGCTAGAATTATGAAAGGTATCTGATTGAGAACATTAAATATCCATACTTAATTTTTCTACTTATTTCAGAATAGATTTTCCTCAGTAAACATTCTCTATAGTTTGACCTTCAAATTAATAAGCTACATCTCTTTCTTCTTATCTTACGCAATTGGTTAATTCTCCATAGTTTTGCCCTATTCGGCCAAATGATATTAGGGGGGAAACTGTAAACTCATTCATGTCATTTTGTTTTTCTCCATTATAAACCATTTGTAGATCAGGAGTTCATTACGTTCAAGCGTCTGAGGCTTCAACACAAAGTAGGCATTCGTGGTTTGTACCACAGGCTTCATAAACTTTCAACCATGACCTTCGCCTTTCGCATTTACCTTGCCGATTAAAAGAACTTGACTTGCCCTCTTATACTTTACAATATAACACTATTTTTTTCAAAATGTAGTTCCGACTTCTGTTATTAACCTATTTGTGATACGACGTCAAACGGTTTAGCAATTTTTTCGCTAAGAAAAGACCCTGAGTGGTTCAACCTATGACAAAAACATACATTATCTTAATCCTATCACATACAGCAAGAACCCGACCTAATACAACAAAGACCACATTACTGATGTTATTGGTTGATTATAATGGCATTAAAGAACATAATACTATTAACCTCACAAAGTGGGATAATTTGGAAGTGATTTCGTTGAACCATAAGGTTGGCAAGCTTTCGACCTTCACTTTATTTTTTTACATTTATTTATCAATTAAATATTTGAATTTTGAACTTACACTT
Source organism: Prosopocoilus inquinatus (assembly GCA_036172665.1). NCBI lineage: Eukaryota > Metazoa > Arthropoda > Insecta > Coleoptera > Lucanidae > Prosopocoilus > Prosopocoilus inquinatus. The sequence goes on from CM069870.1 coordinate 55,377,747, forward strand.
TTCTGGAATGTCTGTATACGCTGTCTTCTTCCTTTTCCGTTTGTCATACGTCAAAAGATTGTTGGATTATAAAGCACCAAAATATGTTGTGGTTTTAGTCCATCTTGCGGAAGACATCTGTACTTGAGAAATATAGAGTTTAAGCTGTTGTTTCCTGTGCTCCAATTTAAGTGTTTGAGATATTTCCGCTTATAATCTTCCTTCAACAATCTGCATTTTACAATAGTCACTGATTTTCTTTTTCAATTAACGATCAAATTACACCTTGCTACCACCTGAAAGTAATTACGTTACCTCTTGATTAGTTAACGAAAACGGTGACAAGCTAGCGCTGAGAGTATCAACTGTCCCGAGCTAGAACTCAGATGGAGAAGGGCTAGGTCAAAGTTTAAGGGCGCCAGGGAGTGAAACCTCAGCTGATTTCTGCGTCACTGCAAAACCACCTCTCAAGGTTCACCGTGTGCGTCAAAATTCGGAAAGCTTTCAGAACCTTCACTCGTGCATTCAAAAATAATTAGTCGTCGTAGCAAAACAACAGGAAGAACAAATGAAGTAAAAACATTACAACGAGAAATGTGAACGAAAAAACAAAAAGAAAATAACGCTGCCTAGGGTGCTGTTTAAAACTTATAAAAAATTAATGAAAACAAACAAGAAATTAAATTGCAAATTACGTCAATAAGACATGAAACATCAGCTTGATAAAAGAAAAAATAAATAAAAATGAGTAAGTAAACAAAATGAACGAAAAACGATGATAAGACGAACGACAAACCAAAATGATCAATTATTCTTCGGCTAAAAATAAACAATAAAAAACGAAAAATTAAGATTGACTGCAATAGGAAAAAGAAAAATACAATGGCGTACGAAAGAAAGATGATGTTTGAAAACTATTAAAAAAAAAACTAAAACTAAGAGTAACGTCAATAGAATAATGTTTATTTTGCCGAAACATTGTTTCATAACGTGTTTTTTCTTTCTTCAAATTTAAACAGCACCCTAGACGTCAAATTAAAAAGAAAATATGTTATAAACCAATATGTCGACAAAAAGAAACAAAAGAGAACAAGAAGACAAAAAACAAAAGATAATCGACAATTTTCCGGCGGAATATAAAAAACAAAAGAAGGCAAAAAAACTAAATCGAAACATGAAGCACATGATGAACAAGAAACAAAAGAAAATCAACGATTGTCCGGCGGAACGTAAAAGTAATTAAAAAAAAAACAGCAAATACAAAACTGTGTGGAGCATAACGCCTTGAAGATAATAATTTGACAAAAGGAAAAAACTAAAACAAATAATAAAAATAAACACAAAAATAAAGCGAGTAATGAAATCGATGAAAATTCAATAAAAAGAAAATGGAATAATTAATTCGAACAAAGGTCGGAAAAAGTGTGTAAAACTTAAATCAGTTTTTATTTTGTTCACTTGATGTAGTACAGCTGATTGCAGAAAAATCGAGTACACCGAAAATATCAAGAGTGCGAAATTTTATAACTTTTTGAAAATGTGCAATTTTTCGAACTCTGAAATCTTATTTTGGTAACTTTTTATTGCGATAGTCGCCATTTGTTTTTCTTATTTTCTGTATAAGTTTTATTTGTTACTTTTGTTTTTGATTGTTTTCATCCCATAAAGCCTGTTGACGAATTTGTAAAAAAAAAAATGTCTTCTTTATTTATTAATTTACGATAAAATGACAAATGACTATTTTTAATTTTAGAATTTTATTCTCTACCGATCGGTAAAATAATATAGAGGCTATTCCATGTCTTTTTGTCCTTCCATAAACAAATTTAGCGATAATACCGATTTAAATTTGATAGTATAAGCCCGGGACGCTGAAAACCCTAGGTACGGCCCTGTAGCGTACATAATTCGTATATGCCCTCGGTAAGAGACGAAGACGAAGGAGATTCGCCGCAGAAAACAGAGGAACGTTAAACGCGAAGAGAAGAAAGAAAAGAAGCGGATTCCTCTGTTGAAACAAAGAAATCGAGTGTAAACATGGGTCGCTTAATTTCATTTCGACATCTTTCTTTATACTAACATCAGTTGCTTGACCCCGGGCGATACCGGCCCTTAAGTTATATTGGTTGACAAAACCTCCCGCCCCCCCCCCCCCCGCGAGAAGAAAAGATGTTTATATTCTTTGTATTATAAAGAGCAGAGAAATACTCCTAAATAAATTAAAAAAAGTAAAATATGTAAAATAATTTTTTGCAACCAATCCGTAACTGATATTTGATACATTTCTAAAATACAGCAGGACCTCTTCGATCTGAACTAATAATTGCACTGGTTGATCCGGATTTGCGAAATGTTCAGATTATTGAACGAAAGACAAAATATATATTTTCCTGATTACCAGGGCCGGAGTGAAACAAGTTGAGCAAGGCACGAGGGCGCCGATTAAAGCCCAACTCGAACAATTTCAAGGTTAACCAAACTCGATCCAACTGAAAAAAAAAAATTAAAAGATATTCAATATTCCCCCAATCCAACTGAACCCGACCTAACTCCATTCAACAAATCCCAAGGTCAACCTAACCCAAACTGAACTGAATTCAAACTAACTGTATTCAATTAAAGGAAAAAAATTAAAATGCAAAAAATTAAAAGTAAAATTTTTAAAAAGTGATTAGAGCGAGGTTCGACCTTTATCAAGGTCAACCAAACTCGACCCAAAAACTGAATAATAAACAATAAAAAAAATTGATGCCAACAATTAAATTAAAAAAAAAATTCCACGTCAACCCAACCTAACTCGAATCCAAGTAAAAAAATTTAATACACATTAAAATGAATCTCAGCAAATCTCAAAGTCAAGTGATTTCTTCTATCTTATTATATCATTCTACACAAAAGAAAAAATACTTTAAAAAAGTAAAAGTTAAAGTTAAAATTTATACATGGATTAAAGTTAAGTTAAACAAATCTCAAGGTCAATCCAGTCCAACTGACATGAACCAAACTTCATCTAACATAAGTAAAAGTTCTAAAATTACTAGAAAAACTAAAAGAAAAGATTTAAAAAAAATCAATTAAAATGAAGTTTAACTAACGTCAAGGTCAATCCAACCCAACTTCTCTCAACCTAACTCCATTTAACACAAATAAAAATTAAAAATTGCAAGAAAAATGAAAAGTATAAAAATCGTTAAAAATTAAAAATCAAATGAAGCTCAACCAATTTCAACGTCAACATAACTCAACGTAGCCCAAGCAAAATATAAAATAGAAACTTAATTTTTCCGTACTTTAAAATTGTCACTCACAACAAAATAAAATTTAATTCGGCGATAAATCGCCACGGTTGGCAACACTGTCTGACTTTAAATCACATACGCAGTTTTTGGAAGAGGGGCGTCAATTATTGTTCACATTGTTTAAATTCTACAGAAAGGCAAAAAAATTATTACAGGCCATAAAATCTAGTCCTCATACAACAGGTGTTATTCATGGAATAAGAGTAGGACTGAAAGTTTGTTTCTCAGATATCTGATTTCTTTTTGACGGAACTGAATAAGCTTTTAATAAGTTCACTGTATACAGATATGGAAATATTTCGATTTTCGATAATTTGAAATCTGACTGAATTGTCATAGGTTAAAAAATTGAAAAATTCACACATTGCAGATGGCGCGGATGAATATTTAATTTAATGGTATGTTTAAATGTTCACAGATTAATTTATAATTGAAGGCAAATTTTATTTGAATGCTTTTTCAGATAATTTCGAACGCAAAGAATATTAATATTTATTGAAAAAAATGTCAGAATTTTATGTTTGTGTTTGAAATATGTAAATTTTATTTCATTATACTGTATTTACTTTTCTTCCCTTTTTTAAAGAGTGCACCCTGAAAACCTAAAAAACCCTAATCCAAACCGACAGAAAACCATTACTGAAACCGTAACCGAAATCAATTTAAAATTAAAACCGAAACCTTATGCCTAACCTTTTATAACATGCGTATACACCCCTGGCGCAAAGTGACAAAGCATCGATTCAACTAATGAACGTTAACTGTGGTAGTCTGTCTCTCTCTCGCTTTGTTCAAGCTTTTGTACAAACTTTGATAGATGTAAAATAGCTCTAACACAGTTAGTTCTTTTAATTTTCATATTCCAAATTTTTTGTTTCTTTAAAAATTCCAGATTTTTTATTTATAGGGTTAATTCATAAATCATTAGCATCTCTGCATTACCAAGTTTACTCAGTTTCATTGTCATTTATTAAATAATCAGCGTTCTAATTTTTTCAGTAGTGAATTAGATTGCTTCTTCCAGTTGTAATCGAAAAACACTCTCTAATCGTTTGCGACCTATATTTATTTCCTGCACCTGAAATCCAACGGGAACACGTTTGAATCGCGGTTCTCGTCTCTTAGCAAAATCAATAATACACCATTTTGCGTAAAGAGTAGGGCTTAATCCTCAACCCATCAACATCACATTATCCTAATGTTAACTCTTAAAACCATGGAAATATTCATTTTCAGTCACGTATGATATTCAAAAATTTACGAAACGAGTATTTATATCAATGTTTTATTAAAGGAGAGACACAGTAACCAATTTTAATGGGAAGGGACTTTCATTAGCTTGCAAATATAAGCCCCCTCTTAGTACAGGTTACTATTAAGTACACAAAGTACACTATTAGTATTTATTTAAAGAGAGTTCTATCGTATTTGAAAAGGATATGTACACAGAATTAAAATATAAACAAAAATAATCAACTGAACAGTTTATTGACAACTAAATGTAATATTCTATCAAAAAATGTGAAAAGATAAACGTAGAAACAAGTACTTTATTAAAATAACTTAATAATTTCTGAAATAAGAGGTGGACAAAATTACGGGTACAATTTCTTTTTTAAATTTGTATTACATAAATTTCACCAGAATTAATATTTGGTATGACCTCACTTGGCTGCAATGATTGCTGTAAGTCGCCGTGGTATGCTGTCAATTAAATTTGTTATTATTTCTGCTGGAATTTCTTCCCAAGCAGCGATCAGTTTGTTAAAGTAAGATGTGGAATTTGTTACTCTTTCTCGTGAAATTTTGCCGTCTAAGTAAGCCCACAAGTGTTCGATTGGGTTTAGATCCGGACTTTGAGGCGGCCACTGAAGGACTTCAATGTCATTTTCTTGGAAAGAATTATTAGCAACTCGCGAAGTATGCTTGGGATTTTTATCCTGTTGAAAAATAAAGTCGTTAAGGTCCATCTTTTCGAGCGAAGGATACAAATTTTCTTCCAAAATTTGTACGTATGATATTCCTGTCATCGTACCTTCTATTCTAGCTAAATTGCCTAAACCGCTTTTACTAAAACAACCCCATACAAGAACATTGCCGCCATTTTAGAACTTAAGGCTTCTCCTGCTCGCTTCCATACTCTACCTCTTCGTTTTGAACCAAAAAGTTCAAATTTACTTTCATCCGACCACACCACTTTTTTCCAATAGGCTGGGTGTTTATTTACATGTTGTTTTGCAACTGCTAATCGTTTTTTCTTATTTCGTTCACTAGCGAATAGTTTTTCTTTTTAAAAAACTTTGAAAGCTAGCCTCCTTAATCCTTCTTTTAATTGTTTTAGTAGAAACGTTTACATTGACACTTTCCCTCCTTGGCGAGCACTTGCATTGGGACTTTTTCTCACTTCCCGCACAATTCGGGCATCATCTCTTGGTGTGGATTTTCTTTTTCGCCCTCGACCAGCAATATTTTCAGTACTATTAGTGGCTTCAAATTTTTTACAAATACGAACAGCGTTATTTGATACTTTATACTTTTTGCTAATTGTCCGTATAACTTGTACCCACTTTTCGGTCTTCAACAATACGTTTTCGAATTTCCAAAGCAATTTCTTTTCTGAGAGCCATGAGAAATTTTTAGTTTAAAAACGAACTTTCTTAGGACATTTCACTATTAATTATTAACTCAATCAAAATGCCGCTTTTCAGATTAATTCACTAATATTGTGTGCACACTAGAATAGTTCTGATAAAACTAAAGCTGCATCTTTGTACCCATAATTTTGTCCAAATAAAAACATCTATAAAATAAACAAAACAAACCCCACCATTAAGGGATTATTCATTTATGAAATAATACCCAATAAATGTTATTTACACAGTTTTAAGACGCTATTGTCGATTTATGAATGCTGCAGGTATCAAGTGATAAACGTTTACGGGAAGTAACCAGTAATATAAATGTCGTACCCACAATTTCGTCCCCGACTGTATGTAGTTTATTCTGATATTCTGATCATAAGAATGAAAAATCTTACCCGGGTACATTCATGCATGCTGCACTTAAAGGGCACAAAGACATTATATCTTAGTAGAAGAAAATAGAACTATTAAGAGCAGTTTAGATTAATTTCGTCCAAAATTAAATTGATTTGATTTTGAACTGAACTGATTTTAAAGCGAACAAAAAGTTTCTTAAAGGAATATAAACTAAATTACTAATACAAAAATCCAGATTGATCGGCAGGGGTTGAGGGAGGGGAAGCATGATCACTTCTGTATCACTGATTTTTAAGTGAAATTGATCATTTAAACAGAAACCAATTCAGATTTGAATCGATTGTTTTTTAATTCAAGTATTTTTGTACAAATCAAAATTATGTTCAATTGTCTTGAATACATTGAATATGTATGTATAAGAAAATCATTTTAGAATTTGTTCGTTTGTATTTTTGAGTTTGATTCACACATAGATTTTTTTTTTATTTTCCAACTTCTTTCTCAATAGCAGTGCAACACTATAACTCTTTTCATAAATAATAAGATGAGTTTAAGGTTAAGCTTCTGGTAAACAAGCCACAATTTGAATCGTGCAACAGAGAAATTGCATAATCAGCTCGAATATTTTGCAGCAAACTTGTAAACACGAATGCAAAGCGGAAGGAAACTTAAAAATAAATGTGATACGCCGCCCAGCAACATAAACGTTACAACTTTTACTTTCATTCAAATAAGCGCTGCAAAGAATCCATTATGATAAAAATAAACTATTATTTATTTGTCTAAATCTAAATTATCAATTGCTGCCTGAAGTTGTACGCTTGTTGAAACATAATGTGTATGTCAATCACAATAATAGTCACAATCTAAGTTTCTTAAAATATTTGTTATATATATGTTAGTGCACGCGGGATTCTTATGTTATGTGTGGAATGAGGCTTTAATGTAAATTATTTATACAGTCCAATCTCCTTTGCAGTCTGCAGGTTTATTTAAATCTTCTGCGTGTTGCCTTGGTAACAAGCAAATACACAAACACACATTCGTTTTATCTGCACACTGAATTGATTTTATTGCTTATCAGTTGCGCGTTAACGCCGCCGTATTTTTTTGAATCGTACCAGCCGTATCGTTTCAGAGTACATTCATGTTTTCAAGTCTGCCATTAAAAGCAGACATCCATATTTATAGTGTGTGCATTTAACTAAAGGGGACCTTACACGTAAATACGAATACCGAACTGCCCCTCTCCGCCATTCTAATCAGAACGCAAGGAGGAGCTTAACCATTGAAATTCAGGTCCCCGGCGTCTGTATGTAGGATCCCCTTAATAGGCACTTCACAAATTCAGTTTCATTTTATTTATCTGCATGGTGTTCATGGAAAATATCTAACTTTCTTATTTGAATTTTCGCAAAGTATCTTAAATTAGAATAGTTTCACCACCGTTCCTGCTCGACTTTTAAAGTTTGCCAAATTTTCAATTGTTTTCAACTTTTTAAAATGGAATATTTTTTTTTATCGTGGGATCGCGTTCACAACGTCAATTTAATTACTTCTCTAAAATATTATCTCTTAAAACTGAGTATTTTATAAATAATTTAGTCTTGATATTCGCATCGTTACGATAGCCTTTTTGAAGTCGACTCTTGTTCGATGAAAATTGTAAATAAATGGTTTTTAAACTTTAACCAGGCAGAATTATAATTGGAAATAGCTTAACTTAAAAAAAGAAACTTAATTTAGTTCTTTTTAGTTCTTGTTACCTTTGCATTTCTCCGGACAACTCGTACTTTAGTTTAAAATCATGTTACCTTTTTTGTTTCTCTTGATGACTTGTTTCTCTTGACTTGTTTATTTACTTTTTTTCACTCCTGACGAAGCTATCAATCGATAGTGACACATTGAGTGCTATTTGCAATTATAATTCCGTCCGGTTAAAGTTTAAAAACAATTTATTTACGATTGCCTTAAGAATACAATAGGATCCGCTTTCGTTCTGGTGAATCACAGGATTTTCGATTTCTTGTTCGAATGAAGATTATAAAAAATCTAATCTCAGATTTACGGAGATTATGATTATTTTTTTTTTATCTGGTGGTTGTCCAACGGAGTCTTAAGCATAGATTTGTCAGGACCTCAGTAGCGGGAGTGCATTTTGTGTGTTACATGGACTTTGTTACTTCCAAACCTACTCGCCGTTAAAAGAGAAGCTTATCGAAGTTTATCCCCGACACTCAAGGGCACCTGAAGTGAATATCGACCATGCCCGAGAAATATTTCGAGTGCGGTTCGAACGCACGACCTTACGCTTGTAAGGCCGGCCTCGTTACCGCTTAGACTGTTCAGACCATATGCCAAGGAATATTCCAAACAAGTTTCAAAGGAGTGTGCTTTTGTAATGCGAATAAAAGAATCATGATCATGAAACTAAAGCGCCTATAGTGTCAATTATGGAGAATTCTGAAGTTTTGTTTTCAAACTGTCAAACTTCTGTAAACTGTTTTAAGGACGCACGGTTATCACCGAAAAAAAACTGGTATAATTTGTTCACAAATTAAAACACCACTGGCGGTGTTTCCTTGTGAAAAATACAACCGGCAACAGTATTCTAGAAATATTTGGTAAAAAAATTGGCAAGTGTTTGAAATAAATGACAAGGATATGTGTTCTGAATATTTATTTCAGATTTATGGTTCTAAATTTAATAATTATGATAGATTACTGTTTTCTACCTTCGTTCGTGATGAATTTTATAACAAACCAGCAGTAATTATCCATTGTGTTAGATACGTACGATTTTTTTACAGAAATACGAATTTTTTGTAGAAATACGTAGGCAAATATACATTTTTACATTTGCACAGAGAGAAAAGAACGAGAATATAAGTTTAAAATGTAACATTAAACTAATGAAATTATATAAACAATCTCCAGAACCAGGAAGAAGTAGTTACGAACCATCAGATTCGAGTGTTTGCCGGTGCCTTAAATCTGCCGCCAAGTTTTTAAAATATTTCTCTGCTTTCCAAGTATTGAAATGACTTGTTCAAATTAATATAAATGCTATAACAGTAGAATTGAGATGACAAATTACTTTGACATGAAACTTCAAATACCTTGTCAGCTTAATATTTTGATAATGTTCTATAGGGGACTTATGTTTTATACCAACATAATGCAACAGGTGTTGGTTTTTTAATTTCTGAACAACGTATGTATGACTGAAAATTTAATCACGTGAATTTAAAAATTTTAAGCTGTTAAGTTTCTGTAAAAATAAATTATGAGTATCAAATTCCTAATTTTTCTTTATCATTATTTCATCACTGCAGCCTTACTGACACTAAATTCCTCATCTCTTGCTCGCATCATTAAAAGTAATTCAAAATATTAACATGTCGGAACACGGCAAGTATCAGGCTGACGGTCACATAAGTTTTCTGGTTGCTATGATACTAGTGATGTTCCGGATATTCGTATCCGTGTCCGCGGATATTCGCGAAGAAAAACGGTTCGATGCACTTTTAGGCTGGTCCGTTCACCTTATTTGGTGCCTACATCCGTATCAGTATCCGCGGACCTAGAAATAAAGAACCCACATCACGGATGTAGATACAAATATCAGTATCCGTATTCGTATCCGCGGATTTTCAACGATCGGCACATCACTATTTGATACAAATGCAGTTTTAGTTGCATTTACAAAGGGAAACATTTGGTGTACCAGTTTTCTTCGGCGATAACCGTACATACAACTTTTGGAACTAAAGAATTTTCATTACGCTTATTATACAGAATGTTGTAACTAGAGCTGGGTCAAAGTATTGTTAGATGTATCGATACCCCGGCCGTGTCGATACACATTGTTAGCTGTATCGACGTGTCGAATATCGATACGCATCGAAATATCAAGTCGATACGTATCGATATTCGATGCGTCGATACTGTTGACAATGTATATCAATACTTATGGAAATATCGATTCGGTTCGTATCGACATACATTGATACGTATCGTCCGATAATTCAATACGTACCGATACAGAAAACTTATCGATATTCGATATACAATTTTCCTCCACATATGAGTTCAATCGTTAATATTTATAATGATATATTACATGTTTAGAGCTCTGCACAACTATTACAGTCACACATGTGTTATACGTCGAGAGAGAGAAACATATATTTTTCCTGCTAAACTAAATATGCACTTAAAATTCGAAACTGAAAAGTTATAATTTAACCCAAACACCAAAAAAAAATAAACACTCAACTTTAATAACTTCCACTTCCACCCTAAGCCAGCTCAACTCAACTTTAATCAAACTCAATTGTACCTAGTCCATGCAAAAAAGTTAAAATGAAAATAAATAATTAAATGTTTAAGAATAATTCATTTAATTTAACCGAATTCGTATGCTGCATGTCCATGTTGAAAAGTTTAAATAATAACGCCGAATATTCGACCATATTAAATACAAATAAATAAAATATTTAATTTTTCTGTAATTCGATATTTCAATGCATGTCGATATATGGATATTTGATATTTCGTTACGTATCGATATCAGATATTTCGATACGTCGATACAGCCCTACTCATACATTCTTAACAAAAGGTTAATAGATTTCGAGAAAATCACAGTTCAATTTTTTTCCCGAAACTGAGAACCTCCAGGTTATTATTTCGCGAACAGCCCTTATCAAACATCCATTGCACATTTTAACCATGCTCGTGAGCCCAACTCATTAATGCCTTTTGCATACGTTTACCCTTCGCGCTAACGCCCGAGAGACTGCCGTAATCTTTCCTTTTCCTTGCATGCCTGAGTCAGATACATCCCCTGTATCATATTACCAAACTAACAATGTAAACAAACACGCTCATGCTTTATAGATATATCGAGAATGCATATACCAGTGAATTCGCGATTTAGTGAATCAATTTTGGCAAAGCCGGTTCATTAAACTGAAATGTTCACTACACTAAAGATTGAAAGTAAAAAAACGAGGAAAATAATTTTTTTACTAAATAATTAAAATGTAATACTGTTTTAAAATTAAAAAAAAAAATATTGCATATAATAAAAAATAATGTTAAATTGTAAATCGAAAATACATGCAAAATAAACAAAAAACATGTGTATTCATGGTGCTTATGTCGGAGTAACAAAGACGTTATTTTTAATTGCTCTTTTGTTTTTTACCTAAAGTTAATGATACTAGTTTTTCATTTTCATTCTCTTCAGTCCATTAGTTTACTTCGTTTAGTGATTTCAGTGCCGGACTTGTAGGAATTAATTTGTCTTCTGCGTCATAAATACTATATTATTCAGAAGAATAACAATTATTACACGCAGTTACTTTTGTAACAGTAACAGCTGAATCATTGAAAGCTTAGGTCGCATCAGCGCATTTCGGGGGATTCCCTAATAAAGAAAACTGCATTCACTATATCGAGGTATATCGCAGTTCACTAAATCGCGATAAAAACACAAAATTTTCACCATTCACTCCACTGAGTAGTTCACTTAAACTTTCTTAAATTCTAAACTAAGTTTCTTAAATACATATACATACTAATTTCTAATGTCATTTTCTAAATAAGTCCCAATGAAGAATTTTTATTAATTCTATTAAATAGTCATTTAGTAAAATTGTATTTTTTTTCACAAAATGTGTTACAAAGAAGAAGTCATTAACCATCACCAATCCTTTGTTGCACAAAGAAAGACTTGTGCAATCAATGCTTCAATGATAATTTTCTACTTTTCTAAAACTACACAGCGCTTGACCTCGCATCCACTTTAATGAATGTGTTTTATAATCAAGATTCTTTTTCTGAAACAACACTGTTCGGAGCGCCCATTAAAACATCATTAAACACAAAAGCTGAAAATATTCGACAGCGTCCAGAAACACGCAGGTTATTTAAACATTGGCCGTCCGCAAATTCCACACACTTGTTGTTTCCTAACGTCTTGATCTGTGGTTTGAAGAGGTCACTGGCCGTTTCATGTGCATCGGTTTAACCTTCTGCCAGAAATGAACTTGTTACTTGTTTACCATATTAACTTTCGGACAATGCAATCTATGTACTCTTTCTTTAATTAAAATCTGTTTGTTTCAGGAGGGTCCTCATCGTAAGGAGTCGGGAAAGCGAGGACGTAAGCCGGGGAGGAAATCCGCTGAAAAAGTGGACATGAAAGCTAAATTGGGTAATTCTTTTTTACTAATTACAAAATTAATAAAAATACTTCAGTGAAAATTAGAAATCCTTTTTTTTAACAGAGTAACCAAACATGAAAGGAACTTGAAAAATGCAAGAAATGAAAAAAATTGTAATTCTTTGATTAAAAAATATACGCACACAAATTTTTTTATAAGAAAGTGAAAATTATTTCTAAAAAAAAAATAATATGTAGTTACAACGCAATATAATGAAAGTCTGGAGAGGTAAACGGCAAATTTTGGACGGGCGAAGCTACAGCGTTTAGTGGCCCTTTACCCCTCCAGAGTTTCTTTACGTCATCATTGCGTTGTGACTGTAATACATAAATAATAAATCTTGATTCTTTAATTGTGTTAAACTAAGCAGCCCTGTGATTGGCAAAAATGAAACGTTTTGTCACAGACTTGGATGATTGATCATCAAGTAGTTATGTGCGCCATGACACAGCACTACAATTGGCACCTTTCCATGGAAAACTAGAAAAGGTTACAGGATCGTATTGTATGTTTCCTTTAAAACTGAAATCGCACGAGTTTGATATCCCTGATTTTATAATAAAAACATTTCTAACCTGTATCCGCCTTTTTTAATGTTTCAATGAAACAGTAGGTATATTATTAATATATATCTACTTAACTGGAAATCTAGTCATAATATTCGATTAAAAAAATTCTAGAAGCAGCTTTTACAAATTTTCAAATGTGCAGTTAATTTAAAGTAGCCGATTACAAGCTGTTATTTTAAGTCCAGTGCAGAAAGAAAACAATAACTTATTGCCAAGGTAAATCTATTAATACAAAAGACAACAACTGAAATATTCATTGGCAGCGTCATTGTGGGTATATTCCTTCTTTTAAAATGGGTGTATTTACTCCATTTAAAATTCAAAGTTCTCTTGGTATATTCGAATCTTGATTTTTATACTTAAACATAAAACAAAATCGCCGTGTTTAATAAGACTCCATGAAAAATTGGGTATGCTCAGGATTATTATTAAGAAAAATAAGCTTATTTAAAATATTGATCTTTTATTAATTAAACGTATTTTTTTATTCAATTTATTAATTTTAAGTAAGTTTTGATTACAGAGCGCAGTAGACAAAGTGCTCGAGAATGTAGAGCTAGGAAGAAGCTGAGATATCAGTACCTAGAGGAATTAGTAGCTGATAGAGAAAAGGCTGTGTTCGCGCTTAGAAAGGAATTGGAAAAGGTAAGGAGGTACACTAGTGCTTAAAAGAAATGCGTCAAAAAGTGATAAAATCGTAGGAAACTGATCTTTATTTAAACTAACCATACTGCCAGGTCGCTTGCCAAGAGTCGCATTTCTTTTAAGCACTGAAAGCTTTTTCATGTAAACCGCCTTTCATATTGGAGTTTTTTCTTGACAAACAACTAGTAAAATTCTTCAAAACATTTTTCTTCTTTTCAGTATCAACAGTGGGCCAATGAATTAGACGCGGGACGAATGCCTGAAGGAATGCAGGAGTTCCTTGAAGAACTTGGCGCCCTGAAACAAGAAACTTAAGATCTAACATACCGGCGGCATTTATTTTCTTTTTATTCGCCGTTTATAGAAAATCACGAATTGCTGATTTTGTTTTTAATTTATACACTTATTGTACATATGTATTATTTTCACGGATAATAAAGAAATTATGTATGTCTCGTTAAAAATATTGTACAAACTATTCAACGATAGTCGCTATATGTAATGTGCAAGTGATTGAATATGTATCCATTTCGTCACCTGGGAATTGTAGTATTCTATGTGCATTTTTATATTACGAGTAAATCGCGAATTCAAATACATATAACGTGTTGAAATGATTCGTTAGAATGGCCATGCTACCTAGTTACCTTTAAACTGCATCTCTAATATTATGATAAATTATATTAAGTTAGAATCATTTGATCCTACAGAAGTCAAAGCAAAATTTTACTCGTTTTCGGAAGAAACTGCAGATAAAACACTAATTCTCTGTAATACAAAAGAACCGAAACGTGCATCTGCTCTACAAAGAAAAATACTTCCTTAACAATTAACCCACAAGGAAAAATTAAAAGAAACACGATAGTATAAATTGAATAATAATAAATAAATAATTTTCTAGTTGGAACTTCCTCTCCTTCGTTCTCCATTCTCAGGGCTGCTTTTCCTAAACGAAAGGCAGCAGCAGTAGTCCTGCAATGAAGAACGAAACCTCGGTACGAGAGGGAATGAATCGGTGTGACGCGGTTCCAATCGGAAACCAATTCAATTACAGACAACGGCCGCGGGAAGCTTCAAGTTAAACAAACAAAAAAGTGTTTATTAAAAATACGTGAGCATTAATTATTTTTACTAAATTGTCATTTATTTTCTTTTAAAACCGACAAGTAATAACGCTACTGTTAGGTCTTTAAATGACAACATTACTTATACCAAACACAATCAAGAAGATAAATTCGTTAAACGAAAATAAAAGACAAACTGCAAAGCAAAGAAGCAATCCCAATGTTAATATTTTTTTTTTAAATAAACACTAATGTACTTCTACCAAGCCATTAGTGATGATGATTATTACTACGTTACTATTAAAAATAAATGTTCTTGTTTTTGTTTTTATTGCAAATTGTTTATTTTAGCATAAATTTTAGTACAAATAACAAAAAACATAACATTTTATTTTGCGTCTTAAAAGCTAACGACTTCAAAGCATATTTTAAAATATCGGCGTCGCGTCGCTTCTTTGAAATGTCATTAGCTTTCAAATTAATTTGTAATTGTAAATTTCTACACCACTGGTACAGAAGTTCAATATATATATTATTATTATTATTATTGCTAAGTAGACTTGTCTTTTACCCGCTGTTGGAAATTCACAAGTTGCTCATTAAAGCTATTATCTCCTATACGCAATATTTGTAAAGTGCAAGGACAACTGTTAATTAATCCTCTTGTTTACGCTTTATTATATAAAACTACATATTTAAGCTGTCCCCTGCGGTAATCGTGTTTGTTTGTTTGTTGGTGTATAATTTAATAACATTCCGGAGAAAGTGCTTCTGTGGCAAGAATTTAGAAGCAGCATGTGCACACTGGAAATAATTTTTAGAAAAACAGCTTTAATATAAATAAACTCCTGGACAAAATTAACGCACCACTTTATTAAACGTCCTTAATTTAAAAAAAAATCAGTATAGAAATTAAAATCAAACGAAAACTACGCTAAAACTCATAAATTACACTAGTATTAAAACATGATGTCAATTCCAAACTTTTTCTTTTCTTCAAATCTTTATTTTTTGACTTCAACTTTTTTTGCTTCAAAGCGCTCAAGTTATAAGAACGGAAAAAATTGTAAAGACTGAAATTTTAGTATTCAACGCGATGTTAAAACCGTATATACTCAACTGTGCTCCTAATTACTGCTGCCATACGCTTTGACATGCTTGAGATTGAATTTTCCAGTAAACCCTGAGGAACGTTCTTCCATTCTTCAAGCGTTGCATTTGCCTGTTGGTCAGAAGTGATAGGTGCAGCCATACAACTTCGGACTTTTCTTTTTTAGAGTGTCTGCTGGCTATTTCATCAACAAGATATTAACAGCATTCAAGTATTGAACAACCTGTAAAGCTGCGTGGGATCGAACATTATCTTGCATAAACAGGAAATCCGGTTCAAGTAAAGGAAAATGGCATTACATTATCAACTACAATATGTTCCAGATAATCTGCATTCCTAGACCTCACATTATAGAGACTAACTCTGTGGAACCGTTGAAGCAAGTCCCGTCCCAGAACATTACCGAGCCGCCACCAAAAGAATTTTTTGCGAGACATCGCAACTCGAAAATCTTTCAATGTCTTCTCCAAACACGTTCACTCTGGTTACATTGGTTAATAAAACCTTTTTCCAAACGTCAATAGTCTAATATTGGTGATTTCGGACAAACTGCAGTCTTCGAACTTTGTGTTGCGGGGTTAGGAATTGTTTCTTTTTTCAGCCTTCTGCTAGTCAGTTTAACTTCCTTTAAACGTCTTCTGACAGTTCGATACGATATTACAACATTGCGAACAGTTCTAAGTTCTTTTTGTAGCTCGGTGCTAGTGCTTTTCCTGTTTTTTCGAGCGCAATGCCTAATGAACCGATCATCCTTTGGAATTAGAGACCGTTTTCGACCTTGTCTTCGTGGGTGAGATCCAGTCTCGTTAAAGCTGCTTACCATACAACTAGCGCTGGAATGATGTCTTTCTAGCTGCTTAGCACCGTGCCGCATCAAGTTCCCTCACACAAAAGTGTTACCGCTTGTAACATTTCTTCCACTGACACATTTCTGACTCGATTCATTTTTGTACTCTAGGATATTCATATTCAGCCTAACTGTGTATTTTGTAATCTTTCTCATAAAATAGGTATGGTTCTTATCTAGCATGTCTACATTGCATATCGTTAAAGGGAGCCATCAAGTTACTAGCAAAGTGAGGGCAAGATGCAACGGGATGTAGGATAGGTAGGGTTACGCATTTTTACATTGGGTTTAGTGCTGCGACGAGTCGAGTAGACTCGCTATCAGACTCGATTCTCAAAGGTACTCATTGAACTCGAGTAACTAATTCTGTGAACCCGAGTCAGCGGTACTCGAGTCAACTCGAGTACGATACAAGTACTCGAGTATCGACTTTAGAATTTGTAGACTCCTCATCAGACTCGAGTCCCAAAGGTATTCGTTCTACTCGAGTAACTATTGCAGTGACACCAAGTCAGTGAAACTCGAGTCAACTCAAGTTCGATTCAAGTAACTCGAGTATCGACTTTAGAATTAAATAGCGCTGCAACGAGTCGAGTAGATTCGATGCCAGACTGGATTTTATTGGATTCTCTTTATAGAACCTCCTCGTCAGTGGGTAACGAGTGAATGAGTACCGATTTGGAATTGAGATTATGCGTGTAGGCATTAATGTGACAGTCAGACGCTTGATATCGAAGCGGCTTGGCGGCGGTCATTGTTTCTTTTTTATATTTTATGAAAAAGATTACGAACATATAAAATAGCGACATCTTACCATCGCTTTTTGACCTAACATTGCAGTAGGATAGACAAATTGAAGCGGGATTTGCTCCTAATGAGTCCCCCATGCAAGGCGGCCATGCTTGCTGTCAAAGCATAATGAAAGATTTTAGAAAAATTTTGTGCAAATCGTTTTTGATTGCAGTGAGAACCTCGAGCAGCCTCTGGACAGCTGTTTCAGCCCTGCTTGGGGCTTCTTCAGCAGAAACGTAGCTCGACATTCCCACTGCAGACCAAAAACGACTTGCCTAATTTATTCGCAAATGCGATGTAAGAATGGTGAACATATAAAATAGCGACATCTTACCATCGCTTTTTGACCTAACATTGCAGTAGGATAGACAAATTGAAGCGGGATTTGCTCCTAATGAGTCCCCCATGCAAGGCGGCCATGCTTGCTGTCAAAGCATAATGAAAGATTTTAGAAAAATTTTGTGCAAATCGTTTTTGATTGCAGTGAGAACCTCGAGCAGCCTCTGGACAGCTGTTTCAGCCCTGCTTGGGGCTTCTTCAGCAGAAACGTAGCTCGACATTCCCACTGCAGACCAAAAACGACTTGCCTAATTTATTCGCAAATGCGATGTAAGAATGGTGAACATATAAAATAGCGACATCTTACCATCGCTTTTTGACCTAACATTGCAGTAGGATAGACAAGTTGAAGCGGGATTTGCTCCTAATGAGTCCCCCATGCAAGGCGGCCATGCTTGCTGTCAAAGCATAATGAAAGATTTTAGAAAAATTTTGTGCAAATCGTTTTTGATTGCAGTGAGAACCTCGAGCAGCCTCTGGACAGCTGTTTCAGCCCTGCTTGGAATGTCGAGCTACGTTTCTGCTGAAGAAGCCCCAAGCAGGGCTGAAACAGCTGTCCAGAGGCTGCTCGAGGTTCTCACTGCAATCAAAAACGATTTGCACAAAATTTTTCTAAAATCTTTCATTATGCTTTGACAGCAAGCATGGCCGCCTTGCATGGGGGACTCATTAGGAGCAAATCCCGCTTCAATTTGTCTATCCTACTGCAATGTTAGGTCAAAAAGCGATGGTAAGATGTCGCTATTTTATATGTTCACCATTCTTACATCGCATTTGCGAATAAATTAGGCAAGTCGTTTTTGGTCTGCAGTGGGAATGTCGAGCTACGTTTCTGCTGAAGAAGCCCCACGCAGGGCTGAAACAGCTGTCCAGAGGCTGCTCGAGGTTCTCACTGCAATCAAAAACGATTTGCACAAAATTTTTCTAAAATCTTTCATTATGCTTTGACAGCAAGCATGGCCGCCTTGCATGGGGGACTCATTAGGAGCAAATCCCGCTTCAATTTGTCTATCCTACTGCAATGTTAGGTCAAAAAGCGATGGTAAGATGTCGCTATTTTATATGTTCACCATTCTTACATCGCATTTGCGAATAAATTAGGCAAGTCGTTTTTGGTCTGCAGTGGGAATGTCGAGCTACGTTTCTGCTGAAGAAGCCCCAAGCAGGGCTGAAACAGCTGTCCAGAGGCTGCTCGAGGTTCTCACTGCAATCAAAAACGATTTGCACAAAATTTTTTTAGAAAAAGATTACATAAAAAAATGACTAAGTCCTAAAATTTCAAAGGGACTACAGTTTTTTGTAACTGAAAATGTTGTTAAATATTGTTAAGTAAAAACTGAAGACTCATACTCATTTAATGAATAATTTGTGGCTCTATATTCTATACTTTGTTTTCTTTTAAAGAAAATAATTTTAATTCAACTAAACATGCAATTACATAGTAAAAAAGTTTTTCTTTTTATGTTACACAGTGCCTGCGCACTTTCTTATGAGACATATCAAATAATATTACATAGTTACAAAATTTTAAATTTATCTGAACTGGCAGAATATATTAAAAAAGAAAACACGTGACTATCGGAAATCTAGCAAAATATAGAATGAACTTTATTGTTTTAAACGGAACGTTCAATATACACTCCTGAGGAAGCTATAAATCTATAGCGAAACGTTGAGTGTTTTCCTTTCATATTTCTGTCCGGTTCGAGATTAAAAAAACTTTGTACGTTCAATATACAGTTGAAAGCAAAAAAAGTAGACAAATTACAGTTTCCTGTAATTATTCTTCCTCAAAATGCCATAGATTAAAGCCGATTTCACAGATTTTACCACAGTTTTAAACTTGTTAATTTTGAAAGCTTTTACATTTTTTTAAAGTTATCTGTGAAGTCGTCTTTAATCACTACCATTTTCAGAAAGAATAATTATAGAAAACTGAAATTTGTCTACTTTTTTTGCTCTCAACTGTAAAGTCGGCATATATGGAATACCCATTCTTTGGGCCGTCATAAATTCTGAACTAAGATACTAAATACTCAAATATTTTAATTAAAAATACTTTATGTTGTTTTCCAGCGGTAGTATATAATAAATTTAAGAAATACATATTTTTGGGAAAAATTCTGAAACAAATTAAAAAAACTGCATTTTCATATGATTTAAAATGGCGGGTAATATGGAATAGTCAGTTGGGGTGACATGAAATAAGAGAAAATATGCAATACTTTGAATTAATAAGGTAAGATATCAACTCTTGTACTAATCTATACTATGACAAACTAACTTTGGTGTAAAAAAAACACTTTTTAAAAAATACGCCAAAATACATTTATTTCGTACCGCGTGAAAACTTCCAAAACGATAAATTCATAAAGTCATGTACTGTAAAGTTATGCAGTCTTACCGGATAAGAACCTCTGTAGTAGTGACCTATAATACCGAAACTCATGTTAATGCCAGAGTCGTTTAACAGATAGCGCTTCTTATTTCAAAAATTCTGGGTATTCCATATTACCCAGTCTATTCCATATATGTATACTGACTTTACTCTACATATTTTCTTGGATTAAGAAAAATACTTAATTCCTAATTCCTAATTCAAAATATATTTACATGTCTATGTTGTTTTGTTTCTTTGCATTTTCTTTTTTTACGATATTTAAGTTTAAAAAAAATGTGTATTTATTTTAGTAGACCTTTGCATTAACAAGAGTTTTTAATGCGTAACAGGAGCTAATTGTAATTAACAGACAAAACGTCAACAGCTAGAACAAATTAACATTATACTGGGTGTCTCATAACGTATGGAGGAGATTAAAAGGGTAGATAGAGAAGATCAAATTAAAGACTTTTTCTTAATAAACTTTTGGTGAAAAATCAGTAACTAGAAAGTTACAAGAGTTTAATGACAAAATTAATTAACAAGTAAAAGTTACTACCTGTAGTAATATTTTACGTTTTAAATTTTGGTATTTAAGACTTAATTAAACACTGCTTTACAATAAACAACTATTTAAAAAAAAATCTAGTCTCGTAAAAGTTACGGATATTTCATTTGTGTGTCAATTAAAGAAGAAATTAAGAAACTTAAATGTAACTTTTTTAGGGTTTTGGTCAAAAACGAATTAAGAAAAAAGCTTTATTTTGATCTTCTACAACTGCGCTTTCAATCTCCTACGTACGTTATAAAATAAATTAATAAAAATAAATCAACCCTAATAATTTCAAGCTCAAATATCATGAAAAGTATGAAACCAAATATAGACAAACTATAAATTGTTGCAATTAGGAATTAAATAAAATATGTTGCTAGTTCCATTTCAAATAATACTCCCTTATTGGTTTAACTTGAATGTTTCTACGCCGTCATCCATGATCGAATTGGCTACCGGTTGAAAACACGTCATTACGATTTCTTCCACTGCCGTCATTTCGCCCTTCATTGTAGAAGAACCTCTCAGGACTGCTATTGCTGGCTGCAGCTTTTTCCTAGTCGTTGAAATTGACGGAAAGTAATAGAACACTAGTGATGCGACGAGTCGGTGTTTTTAAGAATCGAGTCGAGTCGAATACTTTTATAAAAGAATCGAGTCTTGACTCGAGTCGAGAGACTCGAATCCAGATCAAAATAATCGAGTACTCAAGTCTACTCGAGTCAAAAGTCCAAGTCAAAGGTATTCGAGTACCTACACACTTTATTATTAGAGATTTATATCAAAATATGTACAATATAAATTTATTTAGATTTGTATTTATTGAAACTAGAATTTATTTTTAAAAAAATAAAACAAATAACGATCGGAAACCCAGAGGAATTATTGAATCGGCTTCCATTTGGAACCGACGTTCAGAAATTCAAATGAGTTATTGAATCGGCTTCCATTTGGATCTGTATCACGATATCTTTCTGTGCCAAGGTTTCGCTCTTCATTGCAAAAGAACTTCCTCAGAGCTGCCGACAGGCGTTCTGCTTCTTGTCGGTTTCAACGGCTAACAAAAAACAGCAGTTCTGAGAAAGTTCTTCAGCAACTTAGAACGAAAACACATTTATTTGTGCCTTTACTTCACGTTACACAAGAATAAAATAACACTGAAGTTAGTATGTTTTCCCTGACGCGTCGACTGTCGACAGACTTGTGTGCTTCGACACTTCTGAATATAAACGAATCCGTTGACCGCCGCCAAGTTGCCGCCGCCACCGCTAACATCAAGGAAACGAAACGAAGCTTGTATTCATTCAATTGTTAACCATTAACGAGGAGCACTGTGAAGTGAATCGA
Source organism: Prosopocoilus inquinatus (assembly GCA_036172665.1). NCBI lineage: Eukaryota > Metazoa > Arthropoda > Insecta > Coleoptera > Lucanidae > Prosopocoilus > Prosopocoilus inquinatus. The sequence goes on from CM069870.1 coordinate 55,399,904, forward strand.
GTAGAGCGAGTACCTTTGAAAATCCAGTCTGACAACGAGTCTACTCCGACTCGTTGCAGTGCTATTTAATTCTAAAATCGGTACTCGAGTACTTGAATCGAAATCGAGTTCACTCGAGTACTACTGACTCGGATTCACAAAATTGGTTACTCGACTACAATGAGTACTTTTGAGAATCGAGTCTGTCAGCGAGTCTACTCGACTCGTCGCATCACTACAGAACACTATTAGCAGCTCAGAGCAATTTCTTCTGCAACGAAGAGCAAAACGTCGGCGTAGGAAATATCTTGATGCGGTCAGTCATTTGGGTTTCCGATCGGCACTTATTTAATTTTTTCTTAATAAATTCTGGATTCAAACAAATCCCTGAAACTTACATTTTACATATTTTGATATACATACGTACCTAAAATAGTGTTGAAACCGTTAAAAATGTAAGTAAAAATACTGCACCTTTAATCAATCGATTCTACTAGCAGTAAAAAAGTAGTCATGAGTGCTCATATTTCCACGTTCAGGTAAATGTCCGAAACTTTTAATGTGGACTCGAGTCAAAACTCGCATTTTTTATAAAATAGTTCGTTTATTACATTTTTTAAAACGGCGACTCCCGAGTTCAATTCGAGTACTCGAGTACTTTTGATCTGGGACTCGATTCTTTTATAAAAGTATTCGAGTCGACTCGATTCTTAAAAACAGCGACTCGTCACATCACTAATGGCCAGTTGCACCGAACACTTAAGCCGAGCTGAACTTTAAATACTGCTTATAATGTGACATTTGAGGTTACACAACATTCAGTAAATCATATTCTAAGCGGTGCTTAAAGTTAAGCTCGGCTTTTGTGTTTGGTGCAACTGGCCATAAGGCCCAGTTTTACAATGACGGTTTAACTTTGAGCCGAAGCTTAAACCCTTCACAACAATTGTTGAAATAATCGTTGCTAAGGGTTTAAGCCTCAGCTCAAAGTTGAGCCCCATTTGTAAAACTAGACCTAATTGGGTTGGGTATCTATCTTAATAGATTCAAAATAAATAGTTTGTCCGTTATTTTATTTCTATCAATATGGCAACCCTAACCCTTATAAAAGTCTATGATAAAAGTGTTAAAAATAGTTTTCAATATCTGTGATTCAGTATTGGCATCACTGTGTGAATTTCACCTGAATTATCTAACCTCAACTAAAATTTGAAACACGTGCAAAATGGCAGGACCAAATAAAAGACGTGCAGTCAATCAGGAAGATATCGAGTCTTCCGAAGGCGAAAGTGAGTCCAGTAGCAACGTAGCAGGCGAAGTAACATATAAGAATCGTTTGAGGTTATGTCACTAACATTTATGATCCTCACCTAGGAAATACAAGCAGACTTCGAAGGTAGAAATCCTGAAGGGCAAGATTTTCACGGCATAAAACAACTTCTACAACAATTATTCTTGAAAGCACACCTCGACCTATCACAGTTAGCAGATATGATAATTGCTCAAACTGGAATAGGTAGTGTGCTAAAACAAAGTATGTACGATGATGAAATGAATGACGAAGAAGAAGATGACTTATCAGATCCTTTGGATGTATTTGGAATAACAAGCGTCATTAATTTATCATCACACAAAGTGAGAATTTAATTCAACATCTGAAAACCACAGTAAAGATTTAGTTTTTTTTTTTTTTTTATAGGAAACCGCTTGCGTTCAACAAGTGCAGTCTTTGATTTTAGACCTGTGTAAAAAGCACTCTGATAAATCTGTACAAGTAGAAGTTGAAAATATCTTGTCAAAATCCAAGCGGTTAGGTCTTCTAATAAATGAACGTTTTGTTAATATTCCAGCAAAAATTTCAGACCCATTATTAACTTCTTTAGCTGGAGAATTGGACAGGATAAAAAAGAAGGATGCCTCTTATGAATTTCAGTATTATATTATGATTTGCAAACTTCATAAATCTAAGCAAGGAGGTGGTAAGTGTGTTAAAATCACAAGACACTAGATGATAATAATCTAAGTTTGTTTTTTTTTTTAGATGAAGTTGTATTTGCAAATGCCGAAGAAGAAATATTTTCTAGAGAAGCTCGAGTTAGTTTCGAATTTAATGTTGCAGCACAATCCGATACATCTGTTGGGGGTTCATGGAAAGAAGGTGATGTGGACATGGTGCCTTACAGAAAAATATTGTTTATTGATGGCCAAAAGTTTAATAGCATTGTGCAACAAGTTAAAATATTTGTAGCGTAACTGCTTTGAATATATTTTTACTTTTTTTTTACTATATTAATTAAAGCAATTTATGTATGTTCAGTTTATCAATGGTTGGTGGTAATAGTTGCCAATCTCCTAAGCCAAAATTGTCAAGATTATGAGAGTGCAACCCCAAAAATTGGCATAGGAGCCTTAAAACTTTCACCATCATTGTGAATTCGACTTGTCAATGAAATTCAGTATAATTGCATTATTTACAAATTAAATATTCAATAAGTTGAAGTGTTATTATATAAAAAATATGTGACAATATAAACATATAAAAAATTCGACAAAACAACCCAACACAATTGATTCAGTTGAATTTATGATTATACAATTCTTATAAATCTATCAATTTATGGAAACGCTTATCGGGTTGCAGGAGTCGGAGTTGAAGTCGATAGAACGTACCGACTCTGACTCCGACTCCTGTGATTATTATCACATGGCGGATAGAAAAAAGTATAACACTTTACTATTGCAACGAAGTGGTGCGATGTTATAAATAGGCGCGGCGCATCTAGCTGATAGTGAACAATCGGTAAGCCAAAGAAATAATGCATTCGTTAGGACGGCATGATTCACAATAATGTCGCGGTTGACTGCGATGCTTGGACACGATGTGCACGAGAGAGTGTGCTGCAGAGACGTGTCGTGCTTCTATTTAATTCAAATCAACTAAATTGTTTCTAAATTCAAGAAAGAGCTGTTATTAGCTTCTAGAATTATATTCGCGCTTTTACCGTGACGATACTAGACTGATTAAAAATCACGTATAAGCGAGCGGAACATTTAACACTTCGATTTAGACCCCCACGTCGAGTCGGACTGCCGCTGTCTCAAACTAGTTTCAAGCAGTTAACTTTCTTAGATCCTCCGTTTGATTATTATAATGTAACCAGGAAATGAACCGTATTTTTTCGTGATTGCCTTATTCATATTCATCAACAGAGTGATCTTTTTCTTATTTCTTCTTGAGATATTAATAAAAGTAGATATGTCTATTTTCTTTTTACCTCTGTATCTCTCTTATTATAAATCATTTTGAAATTCTGATTTAAGTTTCTAGAGGCACTTTTTTATTTTGCTTCGAATAGCTGTGGCAGAATTGAAGTGAAACGTTTCATCTTTCCACGACCATCATCACCTCGATTTCTTAAATACAACGTGTATCTTATTATTATTCTGTACCATAGTTGATTGATTAGTACAGATTTTTATATGAAAACTTATATTTCTCGATCATCATGTTTTAAATGTTTTTGGAATCGGATTGTTTACCTTTTTTGTATCTTTTTCTTCAGAAATTTAAAATCAGTGGTTTATCGTATACAAATCCAAAAAAAGAAGAGATTTTTTTTCTAAAATGCAAAAACGAATATTTCATATTAAATTTTTATTAAAAAGCAATTATACTCTAAAGTTCAGTCAATATTATAGTTTGAAAAATATTGGCTCATGTCAGCCATATAGCAAAGTAGCTAATTAAGGCAAAAATAGAAAACGAATTTATCTTTAAAAAAGCTAATTTGTTTGTCATTCGTAAATGACAGTCCTAATTACAGCTACTCAAGAAAAGTGTTTTTTTTTGGCGGCGATAATAGATACCCTGGTAGGTACACAACACTATTCGCTAGCTAAGGGGCGTCCTGATTTCGTGTTTGTATCGACGGTCGTCATCGTGACACTAGCCGCCTTCCAATTGCCAAAATGAGCTACTTGGAGCTCCTCCGAACTAATCCAACATGTTCCAATTGCAAGGTGCGGAACGCACTTGAACTGATCTTTTTTGACTGCACGTATATCACGCATGTAGTGGCGTTCCCATGAAAATTTCCGAAGTGTAGTTCGGATTAGATAAGTTCAGATCATCTCAGGCGCATGAAAGTCATAATTGGAAAGCGGCTGTTGTTTTACTGCTCTTGACAAGGTGTTGCTATGATAGCTGTCACAGTGGCATATCCAAACTCTAATTAATGATTAAAAATTTTGTTGCAAATCGTTTTTGATTGCAGTGAGAACCTCGAGCAGCCTGTTTGGGGCTTCGTCAGCAGAGACGTAGCTCGAAATTCCCACTGCAAACCAAAAACGACTTGTCCAACTTATTCGCAATTGCGATGTAATAGTGATGAACAGATTAAACATCGAGGTTCTCACTGCAATCAAAAACGATTTGCAACAAAATTTTTTTAAACTTTCATTATGCTTTGACAGCAAGCAAAGGGGCGAATCCGCTTCAATTTGTCTATCCTACCCAATGTCAGGTCAAAAAGCGATCGTAGGATGTCGCTGTTTAATCTGTTCATCTAATTAATGAAATGGCGTCCTGAGTGGCAATGCCTGAATATTAAATTTTGAAAGTAGACTTGATCGGGTTTAGGATGAAAAAATAATTTTAATCATTCAGCTGACAGTTTCGGATTTATTAAAAGCCTTCCTCAGAGCCTCTGATTAAAGTGTGTAAAGGTGCCTACTGACGTCCCAATTTCGCTCCCAATCTGCAGAGTCGATCGGCGGGGTAATAAACAGGTGCTACTCTACGTCCCAATTTTGGTCCCGATATCATTTTGTGAATTACGGCCCCATCATGAGTGTCTAGAATGGTTTCTTTTGTTTCAAAACAACAATTGTTGCTTTAATAATTCTCTCCACTACAATTCGAGGCGGAAGAAGACCAACAAAATTACTGGTCTAAGAAAATGTATCTATTAACAAAAAAAATATCACAATAAACATTTTGAAAACTTTGAAACCGGACGATTTTTTTAACTTCCTCAGAATGAACTCGAAATGTTTTCCAATTAATAACACCATATATTATAAAGCAAGATACCTTAATATCAGTGCAAATAAAACACCTAGGGTCTAGTCGTTACTTTGCGTTATTTGGCAACAATTTTCCCAAGTTTTGAAAAAAAAATTATTCTTCAAACCTGTTGGGCTATTTACAAAGGCCTAGATCATTACATAAAGATAAGTGAAAAATACGTGGGCTGCTGGAAAATTTGCTCGAATCTAGTAGGACTAGAATTGTTAGCATTTATCAACTGTCATATTTGAAAAATTTGACGTTTTTCGCCTATAATTCCATTGACAGTGTCTATCTAAGTAAACTAGTTTTGTTTGTACAGCATTTGAGAAAAAGTAATTTTGTGTAAAACGGAAATCTCCCGTGAAAATTTTCGTACCGTGATTTTTTACGATTTCAAATGTGGTCTAACGCCGAAACGATGGCTCGATCGGCTTCATTTGGCTTTTGGAGATGAAGCACCATCAAAGAGCAGTGTTTATAATTGGTTTGTCGAATTCCAGCGTGGACGTACCTCTCTCAGTGACGAATTTCGTGAAGGTCGTCCATCAACATCTCTCGTTCCCGCTAATGTAGATGCTGTGCATGAAATGCTTGAGCGAGATCGACATGTGACGTACCGTGAGATTCAAGTATCCTTACGCATTGACATGAAAGCAATACATCAGATTTTGCATGATCATTTGAACGTACGAAAGCTTTGCAGTCGTTGGATCCCACACAATTTAACAGAAGCGCAAAAGCAGGGTCATGTCAAATGGTGTGAAGAAATGCTCAAGAAATTCAATGGAGGTCGTTCAAATTTAGTTTATAACATCATTACTGGTGACGAAACGTGGATCTATTCGTACGAGCCAAAAAGTAAATAACAATCTACCGTTTGGGTATTTCAAAATGGACCAAAACCAACAAAAGTTGTCCGTTCACGCAGTGCTGCGAAGCAAATGATTGCTTGTTTCTTTGGTTTAACTGGACATGTAGCAACCGTGGCTTTAGAGGATCGAAAAAGTGTGAATGTTTATTGTTATACTACAATTTGTTTGCCGGAAGTCATCGATCAAATAAAAAGAAACAATCGAAATCGACGAATTATTCTCCATCATGACAACACCAGCTCTGATTTTTTGTCCAACAAAAATGTTGAATTAATGACTCATTGTCCATATTCATCTGATTTATCATCTAATGATTTCTTTTTGTACCCGAATATCAAAAATAAAATGCGTGGTGAGCGAGTTTCGTCGGCTGAAGCAGCGGTTGAAACATTCCGGACACTTGTTTCTGAGGTACCATCTTTACAGTGGAAAACGTGCTTTAGAAATTGGTTCGAACGTGATTTTGCTCCAGTGGCAAAATCAAAGGTTGTCGCTGCTATTTAAAATGGAGGGTCTATACTACAACCCATAGTGGTTGGAGTTAAACCGCAAGGTTTTTTAAAAATTTCAAAAACATAGCTGGACAATGTCAACCAAGAACCGGATGACTAATATACCTAACAATTAAAATAAAGTTGTGAACCTGCTCTAAATGACAGAATGAACCTGGAAAGAATCTCCAACTCTGTCAGCCTGACGTTACTTGGCAACTGTTAGACTGACGTCTGTCGCTTCTTCTGTCAGTTTGATGTTACCTGACACCTGTCAAATTAACGTCTGTCATCTTGACGTCGTTCCTTCGATTGCTACGTAACGGACCCAAAGCTAATTCAGTCCGATTATGGGTCAGTTGTACCATCGCGGCCAGAAAATATTGGGACAAAGTAGTTTTATTCTTGACGGAAATCAAGCAAAGTGTTATGGTTTAAACCCAACTTTGAACAAAAGTCAGAATGAAGTTTCTTTTCATAGTCTTACTTCGATAATAAAAGTGTTTTTACTTATTCATATTTCATCAGAGATTATTCATTCGTATGATGACACTAGGATGACACAATCATAAAATTTAGCAACAACTGCTTCTTGTTCTTCGGATAAGCACGGCGACTTTCAAGTATTGATACGTTTTCACAAGTAAACGTCATTAATCAAAATCCACTTTAATTCATAAAATATTTGCTTGTCCCAGTATTTTTGGCCGCGATGATATCAAGGCAGTGCAAGAGAATGTTCAATTGAACTAGGTTCAAAGTAATCAAATTTGCATAGGATTTTAAGGACATACGGCAATTAATCCATTCCTAGTAAAATTTGATGCCATGTTGTTCACTTTGAACCTAGTTCAATTGAACGTTCTCTTGAACTCCCTTAGTACGCTCATCATAAGCGATACCATTTGACAATTTCGTAGCCCTTACGTTCAATGTTCTTAAAGGTGTGGTTCGCATGCAGGAGTATCATTTAAGCTGAGCGTCGTAGTACATCTGGCCCTAATAGTTTTGTGACCCTTACTATCAGCGTAAATAAAGGTACAATTGGCTTGCAGCGGTCTTAGTTAAGATGATCACGACTGTACATACAGGGCTTAAAAGATTTGCTTTTCTAGTACCTAGCGGGAAAGAATGTTTCAGACTCTTTCGGTACTTCATTTGTAAATCGTTTCTCTCTGCAAATTGTACCGGATGTGTCCGACAAAATTGTACTCTATTATTCTTTACAGTTAGTGGGCACCTGAAGATGATCAATATTTTAATCAAGCATGTTTGTATAACAATCTTCTGACAGATTTTTTTTCTCAAAATTTGATAGATTTGATGGTTTTTATTCTCACTCAAAGCGATCTAGTAACATTTAAAAAATCATTTGTACGTATACCTACCTTTTTTTATCTTATAAGCTATTTACAAAGATAATGGTTGGTATGAATAAAAATGAAGTATCTACTAATGCTTCAAGTATTATCATCTTCTACGTAGTATTTACTCTGACGCTGTAGTATCTACTAACTTCCAGCAGCACTTACTTCGTTTTACAAAGACAGTACTTGAAATCGAAGTAAATACTTGTCTAGGTGTAGTATGTGCTTCTGCAGTGCAGTATTTTCTCTAAAATGTGTAGCATTCTCTCCTACTTCCTTTAAAACATATCGCATGTTTATTAATACGTTAAATTAATAAATTTCCGAAAGTTAATTAATTACAGTTATTATTAATAATTTTTGTCTATTGATGGTAAATGTAATAAATTTCAATATTTTAATGTAAAAAGATCAAACCTTTGTAATTCTAAATGTCACAATAAGAGTTTCGTGCAGGAATAAATAGTTGATTGTTAGTTTAAATATAATAACATTTTTTTTTTAATAATAAATGATGGAATAATGCAGAATTCTTAAATTCTTAAAAAATATTTGAGAATAAATAATAACTAAATTCATTATTTATTCTCAAATATTTTTTAATTTTATTGTTTATCCTGAAGTAGCTGTCAAATGTATAGCAAAACATCTACATTTATACTGCTTTTCTGAATCGTCCCATTAATTATTACAAATTTTTCGATAATTTTCAACAGACTGGAAAATTATATACTTTTTTAATATTTACTATTTATACATATTAAAAAGTTCAATTTCTTTTTTATAATAAATCTAAACTCCAGATCAAAATTAACGGACCACTATACAGGGCTTTTTTCTCTTTTTATATACATAGTAGTTATGTATACTTTTGTAAAAAAAAATCAGGTCAATGCATTATGTAGAAGGCTATGAGCAACAGATATACATCACAAAAAAATTAAGATGCGTTGTTCCTTACTTTGTTCCTCATAATAAGAGTGGGAATGTTCATTGAGTACACAAAATATCTTCAAATGAATTTTATCAAGCTTCAGAAGTTGAAACGAATTGCTATTAATTGACATTAATAACTGAAGATTTTTCACAGCTGACTGTTCTTTGATTAGCTCGTAACTTATTTTTTTCCAGATGGGACATCTTAACGACCTAATGAAAATTTCATATACTGTAAAAATGTTAAAAACCAAAATGCAAAAGGGTGGCTTTCTCGAATTCGCATTATGATTTATAGGTTTACGAAGTAAAAACAAAAAGAAATGTTATCATGGAAACTAAAATTATCAAGTGATACATATTCTGTAAATTTCAAGTACGTAAAAATATAGAATAGCTTGTTCCATTTAAAATAAGAAAGTTGATGTCAATTCCGGCGAAACCAGAAGTCGTCCGGTGGCCAATGCTACGTCAGAAGATTCAGCTTTTTATTTAATCTGGATCCCGAATTTTATGTAAAATATAAAAATTCTAGAAGAGTGAACACATAGTGTGACATCCTATATTGTGTATTCGACATAGCTTTATTACATTTTTTTTCTTATTTTGATCTCTACTATCACCTACCAACCGGTGCACAAGTTTTTTATTATCACTCGGTATAAATGTGGATTGTTACCTAGACAACATCGTAGCTGAAGATATCAAATCCTTTCTACGCGAATGGATAGATTACCGAGTATTTGATTTCTATTGACACTCCATTAATCGAATGACCAACAGTTCCAACGTAACTTTCATAGAGCAATACGGCGAATAATATAAATTCTCTTATAATCTTTCAAAAGAAAATTAATTAAACAAAAAGAAATAATGAGTTTTCAAAATATTTTTTAAATTGATCTCCACTGCGTTTAACACTTTCTTGCAACATTAGCATTCATTATTAAATTTGTAAGTAATTTTTGTAGTAATAATAATCCTTTGACGAAATATTAAATTATTAGCCATATTTTTGAAAGTGATCCACTACAACATTAAGGTATTTACTTACCTCATATCACTTTAAAAAAAATACATGTATGTCCAGTTCAAGAAAAAAGTTGACTATCATTTATTATAATAGATACTAAAACAAAATGCAACTTTTACCAATTTGTAGTATTTATGGAGTGATTTTGTATATTTCTTTCTTACTTAATTCAAATCGGACTGTAGTTATGTATGTCTTATGGCATATTTTATCTTGCACCCGGTATAGAAATGACAAGTTCAGGCTTTCTATAACTAGATTTATGGTAATTATTTTACACATTTATACTTATCTAAATATTTTGTAATGCAGTGTAATTTCTTTTGTAATAATAAATTTTTCTATTAGGGATCTGTGCCATTTTTCGCAAATGCTACGAATAAAAGTACGCAAGCTGAAGCTGCGATGGGACCAGCTTCACTGACACGAGTAAATACTACAATTTTGAGTTAAAACTGAAGCATTTAGTAGCCGAAGTAAATACTTCAGAGTAAAATAAACACTTCGATAATTTCCACACGCATGCTATTTGCCGTAGTATCTTCCGGAAAATAATAGTACTTACTTCAGAGTGTAGCATCTTCTCAAAAACTGAAGTAAATACTACGAAGAAGATACTTCAAACTGTAGCATTAGCATTTACTTCGTTTTTATTCATACCACCCAATGGAAATAGATCTTTTCGTCCAACGAGCTAAACGGGCAAGTGTCCCATTTGCCTTATCTTGACTGCGTCCGTACTCCTAATCGCAATTAAATTTGGATTTACGATACTAAGATATCCTTTCTATAATTAACTTATACTTTGTCTAATTACTAATTAGTATAGTTTTCAAGAAATAGAAGGCTTTTGATATATAAATCTGAAAATTATGATTAAATATTATTCTTTTGTTGTTCTGGCTGACCAAACTGCTCAAAATAACTTTTGTTTGTACGTGTGTTCTTAAGGTTATTATTTAATTACCTATTAGATTAGTATTAACTTTTGAATATTCAAATAAATATTGTATACGCACATTTTATTTTTTTATCCTGAAGTTATGATTATAAAATATTATAAAACTGTGTCATGACACCCACTTTTTTATTATTATTGCACATCGACTCTCGGTAGTGCTATAAGCCGTAAGTAAATGAAGAAGTTGTCATTCCGATCGACCTGTTTAAGTAACAGTACTCTTTTACGCGGCAGAATTAAGATTACCTGGCTGAAAAAGTAGTTTTGATAATGTCTTTCGCAAACAACTCCGGCAAATCGCGCGGCCGCAATTTCTAAATTTTGCCGGTCTCGTGGTTCCGGTTCGCGAAAATCACGTAAGAAGAAAACTTCAGATGTACTTGACTTCTTATAATATCTCTTTCCAAAACCGCAAGAAACATTGTTGAACTTTACTTGGGTACTCTCTTATAAAGTGGGGCCGATATACCGATTGGTTTATTTAAGAGTTACTGAGTTTGCGGTGCATTACGATGTTATCGAACCGGTGTAATTTGTTTGGATGTATTTTAATATTTTTTGTTTGTAAGTATTGTTTACCTTATTTAAATAATTAAACAAATTTAATCAATATACTGGATGTCTTATATAATGTACGGGGGAGGCAGCTACAGGATACGAGATCAAAATGAAGGTTTTCGCTTTTGACCAAAACCCAATGTTAAGAAAGTTACAGCCCTTTAAGTTTCTTAACTATTTTTTAATTTACACCTACATCTTCTTAATTAATAAAACTTATTTCATTAACTGCAAATTTATTCATAATTGAAGTTTGTTCTTGTCCGATGAAAATTGTAAGTACAAAGTTTTTTTAATCTCGAACCGGATGAAGCTATAAATCTATAGCGAAACGTTGAGTGTTTTCCCTTCATATTTCTGTCCGGTTCGCGATTAAAAAACTTTGTACTTGCAAATTTATTATTAAATAAACTCTAAATTTATCAAAACCACTTTTTACAAAATATTTACGTCGACTTGTTTTCTAGTCTTGTTTTTATTAATCAGTGATTTTTAATAATATGATCAGCTGTTGTTGGACATTAAAAGAAGAAATGAAATAGCTTTTACGTAATTACATAGTTTTTTTAATAGTTGTTTTGGGAAAAGCAATATTCAACTAACTCTTAAATACCCCAAATTTGAATTTAAAACGTAAAATGTTACCACAGGTAGTAACTTTGGCTTGATTATTAATTTCACTCTTTTAACTTTTTAGTTATTGATTTTGTATCAAATATTTATTAGAAAAAAGCTTTGTTCCCCTCTAGCTACTCTTTTAATTTCCTCCGTACGTTATAAGACACCCAGTATTGTCAAAGAAAAACAAATTTATATGTAAAATTTAAATGTGTAAGGGGTAATTTTGGTTATTTATCTAAGACAAGAAAAATAATTCAACAAATCTAGAAAGAATGTAAAAAAAATAGTCAACTGTTTCTGTTAGTATAATGAAAAATACTGTTTCTTTTTTTAAATTTGTAAAAGTCTATTTTTATGGACGTTCTACTACTAAAAAGTAATCGGCAAAAAGCGAACAACTCTGCAACTTCCAGTTCTTGAATTTACAAGGTGTTTTGTAATTTTCGTTACGTGAGAACACACTAACACTACTGATAGTTATCTATTTTTCTGGATTATCACAAAAAATAAGTCGTATTCTTGAAAATTAGTGTCTTTCTATTTGAACTGATTATTGGTTAAACTTGAACTTGAAAAATTGATCATTAAACACTCAGTATTTCTGAAACTGTTTACTTTAAAACAAAACTTTATTAGAGTTTTTTTTACTCAGTTTGAATTGATATTGACGTGGGTAAAGTGGCGACATTACGTCGTGGGACACCCGGTATTTTGATAGCGGAAAATTTATAAATAAAAAATTAAAAAATGACATTTATTGTTAGTTTTCCGGCAAAAAATTACTTTCTAATTTACATAATTTCCATCAAAATCATGGACGCACTTAATTAAGCAATATTTTCTTTATCTCTTCTTATCACCGTAATTATTTTTATTGCAAAGTAATACACAATTGAAGGATACTAGCTAAAAACGATCAGTCACGTTTTGCTAATCTGTCGGTATTTAAATTTTAAATTTTGAGATTCATCAACATACAGGGTGTAATCAAATTAGTTTCACGTATTAATAACGCAAGTTCCTCATCATGTAAGAGAATTAATGCTGCAACTACCAAAAGTCTAGCTCAAAAATAAAAAAATTTACCGATTGGAGAAATATTGACTCTTTTGTTTGAGAATTTCTGGTCGGCCGTGCACAAAAACAACGTTATAAAACAAAATTCCAGCAAAATTCAAGGTCAATTGCTTGATCGCATTTTAAAAGCTTTATGGGAACACAATAAAATAGAATCACCGACCCATTAAGGACGAGCATTCAAATTCACAACCTCTCGGTCATGGCCCGTGTGTGCATTATGATTAAAGGAGAACAATTTAAATCTGCTTTCATTGTAAAATAGTTTTAGAAAATGGAATTTCTAATTTTTATTTATTTTTATAGTTTTGTGAGCAGAATACTATTAACAATTACGTGAAAATTGAGAAAAATTGATGAATTTAATAAGCAGCGCGATGGATATTTATAATTCTTTTTCGTTATGGAATTACATAAGTGAAGATTTTAACCCAGTCCCCTTCAGTTCGATGACGCTTTATTGTTTTACGACGTTTTATGATGCGCTTGTAGAAACTGATACACGGGCAGTCAGAGGTTTTCAAACAAAAAGTCTCCGGGTTCTGGGGGGGGGGGTAATTTCTTTAATTTTTCACTAATAAAATTCATATTTGCAGAAATCACTTTCTTAAGTGAAAAGAACTTACAGTTTTAATATGTGAAACTTATTTGATTACACGCTGTATAGCCGTTAACTCGTTTCTTTTCTCTTTATATACTAGGAAACCAATATTTTTTAGCTAAACTGTAATATTTGTCTGTATTAAGCCATAAAATGGCACTATAAACTCGTTTTCAATGAAAACTGGACCCCGTTCGTTTTTAGCCATTACCCGTCAATCGTATAAGTACTGAAGTAACTCTTTTTATGAGCAATAGTTTTTAATGACCCATTTGTATCACTTATAACTAATTCTAGGATTTGGTATTACTTTAGATTCATCAAAATAAAATCGTTACACAATTTTTTTTCGGATATTTTCGGATTTAAACAGCTCACTTGCCGTGACACAAATATTGCTATTTTTATTCAATTTATTATTTTTTATGTTCATTGTTGCTGTTATTATGTATTTTCAGAACTAAAAATAATTACAATTTCAGAAATGTTAACTTAGACACTTATTTTTATTTTAGTTCAAATGCATAATAAAGATTGCTCAAAATGACCACTGTTGCTTTCCGGACTCTGTTGCTATCCGGACATATTGTACCAAGTAATTTCCGTTTACTTTAGGGCATAACCTTGTTAGAATTATTTATTACCTTATTACTTTTCATCGTGGGACACCTGTATATGTGAAAAAAATAGTTTAAATATTATACAATTTCTCACGTATTCAAATTTTTACAAATATTCTTCTCTTTAGAGAATGTGGAGACGAAGACTTTCAGAAACATCTAAAATATTAAATCAATTTTCCATTTAACAATGATTTATTTAAAAAAAAAATTTCATCAGTCAAAATTAGTGTTTTGATTTAGTACATGTATTAGTAAGGCGATTATGTTTTTTGGAACCACTTTCTTAATCAAATAATATAAATAGATAATAGGATTTTTAAGTTGAATGTTAAGGCGGTTTTTGTTTAAACGGCAAACATTCAGAGAGACAAATTTAATAGCATTTTCAGCTGGCTGCACCAGTATGCCTCCCCTAAAGGCGGCTGTTCTACTTAATGGACTAAATTCCCCCAGAATATTTAGTACATTATTTATTAAACAGATTCAAATGATTTTTCTTTTTATATTTTCAGAAAATCTCAGCAAAAACTTATTTTATTTATTTTATTTTCACTTAAGTGTTAAATAAAAAATCAAATAAAAATCGTTATTTTAAGTTCTTAGATTCCTTTTTGTATTGTAATATGTTTTCAGTAACAACCGCCTGCATTGTATATTACGTTACGTTATTACATGTCACATAAATTATTGTCTTGTTATTATTCTCAATGTCTTCTGACTGTTGTACTATATTCTGACACTACACTATTAAAAGTTAACATTTCGTCTAGATTTAGGTTGCGGTAAGTGAACAGTCAAACTAGTCAGACTAAACCAAGTGATCAATTTTCCCAATTGCCGATTGATCAGGTAGTTTGGTCTGACCGTTGACTTGACGATTGCGTGCAGTTTCATCATTGACTTAACTCAATCTTACTAACGCGTATACAAGTGAAAAGTTCATGCAGAAGATTTCGATTTTTTGATGAAAGAACGCACGACTTCATGAACTGATTAAAGTTCAACAGTTGGTGGTTGTCAAATTGTAGTAGTTTTTTTTTTTAAATTTATCTTTCTATAGTGGCTTTCACTGTGGAACAAAGGTTTTTTTAATCGAAAGTTATTTTCGAAAGGGTATTTGGGTTTATTCGGTTTATTCTCGGTATACAAAACTGTATGTCATTTTGCCAAAATGATGCTTTGATCTTATTTCAGATCTGCTTCAATGTTATGAAAAATTCAAAAGCCATTTAATGAACTTTTCAATTGTACACTCGTTAGATAAATATATTTGTGTCCTTCTCTTTTTATAATTGAGGCATTGCTAGTTTATTTTCTGGATATACGGTACTTGTCAGAAGTTTTACTTGTGATATGTGATTTTCAACTACGTTTCACGTAGTTCAAAACATACCGGTCGTTCCGTTTAATTCTTTTAGGCGTACCATCGTAATGATAAAAACTGGCTACACTAAAAGCAGTTGCTGATTGAATCGTGCTTCAAAATGAAATTTCCTAATTTTGATATTAATATTAGGTTTGTTCCTACACAGTTCTAAAACAGTTCGGAATTGTAGTGCGCATACGCACTTGTGAAATAGTATTCCAAGTGTATTTTTGCTACTAGTAATAACAGAGAATTTCAAATTTCGCGTTTCGTTAATCTGGAATTCAAACTAGGAACAGTTCTAGGACAATTCTACAAATTCCTGCAAAGAAGTAAGTATTTGAAACTCTATTACGCTATATAACCACAATAATATAAACCTTCAAACAAAGCACCTGTTTTATTTGAAACTATTTAGGTTATTTGTGACAAAAGTAAAAGAATTATTTATTGGTTAGTATTATTTTATATTATACCCGATGAATAGTTAAAATAATCATGTACATTGTATTTTATTCAAAAGTTTTCTTCAGTTCGACTTTCTTATGTTGTAACTCATACTTATCAACAATTTCTATACCGGGTGTTTGAAAATTGCTAATACAAAAAAAAAATGATAGTTGAAGTCGTCGGCAAAAAACATTCTAATGGAAGTCCTTTAATTTTCTAGATAAAAATTACTAAAAACTTGGTCAAAATTGTTGTTGGGCCACAGTTAGGGTAACAAGCTGTCACAAACTCGACGCATTATCATTACCGAAATGAATGCCGCTTACACAAATGAGTTTACGAAAATGATGTTATTTTATGGAAAAAAAATAATAAAAAAAATTTTAAAAATGTCTTTCTTGATTTCTTAGTGCTTCCAGATGCCAGATTTTTTATATTAGCAATTTTCAAACGCCCTGTATATTGTGTGATAATTTTATTCTTCTCATAATTTGGTAGTAGTTCCTTGTCAATAATAACAAATTGATCTGCAATAATTTGAGGAATATAAAATTTGCATAAATACACCTATGAATTTAACAACTTACTCATTTTAATACGCTTGCAGAACCAAATTATAAACAAATAGTGTATGTAACCTCCAAAATTAGAACCGTACAAATAAACTACCAACTAGCAACAAAGACGTATTATATTACAAGTTTTGTAAATGTTACAACGAATAATATTTTCCGATCAGTCCCCAATACAAAATTTGTTACGCATGCGTATTCACATCGTTCAAATTCTAGATTTGAACTGTTTTCGTAATTATGTAGGAATAAACCTATTATGTTAACAAAACAAATAAAAATATCTCGGTTAGATGCAAATAATGCAATTCAGAAAATGACAAGTTAAACGCGATATTAATTAATTAATTAATTAATTAATTAGATATTATGTATCCGGAGCTAGCCTGTTTAAAATAATTGCACTATAATTGTACGTATTGGAAATTATTACTAAGGGTCGGACATTCCTAGGATATCTGGTAAAAACCAGTATAAAGATAAACAATGCAGCGGCGTAGATTTCAACGTCGCCGCTGAACGACTTTTATGCCCGAAGCACTTTCACCCTCGCGCTTATTGCATCAGAAACGCAACCGTTTGATGTAAATTACGTGTGTAACATAATTGCCTTTATAGCTTCTTTCAAATTAATAATTATGAAAACATTATAATTCTTTAATGTAACTTTAAAAAAGACTGGCATAATACATTTAATTCATATCAATCATAGCGCCGTCACTGCAAACAGAATGCGAGTTTATTTCAGAATGAATCGGTTATGTAAACAAGTTTTTATATACAGTCGACCACTTCTGTAGTGGTTACTGCGTGCCGAATAGACTTCTCGGGCTTCGACTGCTTTATTGTTTTGTTTTTATAGGGCAGGCGCGTTAAAGATTAGAACTATGATCGCTTCAGCATATTAGTAGTTCCTTGTATATTTAACGAAACTTTCCGCCTAAAATGCGCCTAGGCCTGATTATTGCAAATGCGAAATTAATAATATGAAATTAATAATAGCATAGCTATTTGTAACAGACGAAGAATGAACCTATATGACGTGCATGTGTTCTTTCCTGGATTGAACAGTATCTATTAGTTATTACTAATACTGTTAAGTGCAAATGAAACGAATGGGGTTTATTAGGTTGATAAATATGAGGCAAACACTGTCAAAGTTAGAGACCCTCTAATTAGAGTCTGGTAGAATCAGCCATCTTTCAGTAGAAAAAGTACCGTCAGTGTCAAATTGACAATACTTTCCAAGCAAACTTCAACAAAATGTCCCGTCAGCGTCAGGTTGACAATACGAGATTACCTAACCTTGCTTGCTTATTTTCAATGTAAAATTCAAATGTTGGCGCCAAACTGCACTTCCATTCTTTCTTATGACTGGCTGAAGTATATTTTGCTAAAATATGGTGGAACCAATTAAAAATGCACACCATTCTGCCAAACTCTTACTAGAGCGTCTCCAGTCGAAATTAATGTCACACAACTAAAATTTCTGAAACTGAAAGTGCCTGTTTGACTTCGCTGCAGTTGGTTTTTATGATTACGATGCTACGCTATTATTATCACAAAGATTAATCTACATGATATTTATATCCATTTATATCATACCATACCATAATGCACCGTCCATAATATCATTTTTTCTCGAATAAATTAAATAAAACACTATTTTAGTATAGTAGTATATAGTATAGTATAGTATATAGTATATAGTCACTATATTTAACACCAGAATTGTGACTACAGTTTCGGCATACAATGCCATTATCAAATTAGTTTGATAATGGCATTGTATGCCGAAAGTAAAATGGAATATCACAAAAGAACAGCTAACAGTATCAATTATTCATTTTTTCTCTTTTTGAATATATGTAAACATTATGACAACAAAAAAAAATGAAATTTGAAAACACATAAGTACGTCATACATACAAATATAAAATATTTCAAAATTTCAGCAACTTGTTTGTGTCAATTCGTCTACGTACCAAACCTACATGACACCATAAAGGACGAATTATTCCTGCACAATCAATCAATATCAAACAAAACCAGGCGAGATTGTATATGGCGTCCCATGAACGAGCATACCACGTGCCCAGATCCAGATATAAAATTTATTTTATACTCTGGTGATGGCAAAACTAAACAAGCTTTGGATTCATACCAAACTGATTGGCTCAGGCAAAGCGCCTGGGATTCCAGCAAAGAAGATGTTTTTGTCATACATGGGTACGCTGGTGGAGATGACACGTTGCCAATCGCTGTCTTAAGAGATGGTCTGTTTAGGTTTTTTCATCTTCTTATACCTAAATGATGTACTTAAATATTTTTAGCGTATGTTAAGAATGGAAGTTATAATGTGTGGATGGTTGACTGGGGTCCTCTAAGTCAACCCCCTTGTTACCCTGCGGCTGTACACAATATAAAAGTGGTCGCCAAGTGTACAGCGGATCTTTTGACGGCGCTTAGAAACGAAGGTCTAAGAACTGAACGCTTATTGTGTGTAGGTCATTCTCTGGGTAAGAACAAAATCAATACCCTCTTCAAACGGGCCTGATTTATATCGAGGACTGCAATGTAAGGGTTACGCTGTTGAACCGCTCCGCTTACTAATAAGGGCAGAAGGATAACTTGAAACGGTGGATTCCTGTGTAATTTTCAAGTCGGAATATTCTCCGACCTAATGAATTTGGCCTGAATGAAGAGGGCGTTGACAGAACTGATATAATAATAAATTCATTATTAATATTCAAAGGTGCTTTATGAAACTGTTATTTTCCTGGGATTTTAGGCGCGCACACTTGCGGCCTTATATCGCGGTTCGTGCAATTTCGTATGCATAGGATTGTGGCGCTGGATCCGGCCAGGCCTTTAATTCCAGCAGCTACCAGGTTGAATAGCGGCGACGCAGGTGCAGTTCATGTGATCCATACTAATGCGGGACACTATGGGGAAGCGGGACGATCAGGACATGTGGATTTTTGCGTGAACGGAGGCAAAATACAACCTTACTGCGAGAATGTTGGATGTAAGTTTATATTAGTAACTCTAGAATAAAATTTGATGACATGTTTAAGAAAAGAATAAAAATCGAAATACTTTCAGTCGTGAATTAAAATATGGAATTTGGTATTAAACGTTCAAAAATCTAAATTAGTTTCATAGATATTAAAATTCCTTTTAAAACTTGCTCAAAATTCTTATAATATTGATTCTTTTCAACAGTTTTACTTCTTGTATTTCTGTTTCAAGTCAAACACGAATGTTGTCAACCCTCAAGGAATTACTAACGTATAAATTCCGTATACATTTCAAATTTTCATTTTTCCTGTGAATAATAAAATCGATTTAATTATCTTATTGTTGTTCTGGAAAATGTTTTTTTTCTCTATACAGTTTGATAACGCTCTCAACCTTAAATGTTATAGCTTGTAGCACCAATTATGTTATTTGTCATTCTTTACGAGAACAGCGACATTCCTCTTCTTTAAAATTATTTTATGTCAGACCAAAAGGAAATTAAAATAAAAATTTAGCGATCTCTCGCAACGTCTCCATTACCTTTATTTTTGTTTTCGATTAAATTATTTGAGACCTTTCGATGTCACCAACTCTTGGCAATGGATCGCTCCAATTTAATATCTAATACTCGCCTCAAAACATAAAAATGTAAGTTCATTTTTGATGGTCTGGTTCATACGTAATGTGTTTCGGTCTACATGAATACATAATAAAGACTAAATAACTTGTTTATTAATAAAGAAATTAGTACAACATTTTTCCCAATGATAGAGGCCATTAAGATTAATCTTTTTAATTACAAAGTTTTTTAATCTCGAACCGGACAGAATTATGAAGGGAAAACACTCAACGTTTCGCTATAGATTTATAGCTTCGTCAGGAAGCGTTGAGTGTTTTCCCTTCATAATTCTATCCGGTTCGAGATTAAAAAAAACTTTGTACTTACAATTTTCATCGGACAAGAACCAACTTCAATTAATCTTTTGTAATAATGATTTTTTTTTTGGAATGTAAATGATCAACTATGATTAAAATAAAAACTAGTGTTTCAAGTAAAGCCATAGTAGCGATGAAGGTAGAGCAAAATAGTATTTAAAAAAGTCGTTGCTAATCACTAAAATCTTTCAAACGAAGTTTTGCCAAAAAATTGAAAATTTTTTAAAACGTCAATTATGAAAAGAATTGGCATGAAATTTTTGTTGTGTATGATGCTGAACAACGAACTCAAAAATTTTTAAAAATAATTAAAATTTTTCAGCGTAACTTCATATTTAGAGTATTTTAGTGATTAGCAATACCTTTTTTAAATGCCATTTTGCTTCTTCTTCTTCTTCTTCTTTTTTCTTGACTATTAGTTTTTACTTTAATCATAGTTGGTCAGATTTACAGGTACTTCAAAAAATTCATTCCTACAAAAATATTACTTAATGGTCTCCGTCACTGGTACAAGTTTTATACTAATTGCGTTATTAGCAGACAACTTAGTTAGGTGTCTTCATGTAAAGTGAAACACACTGTATGTACAATATGTCTCGTGATTATGTTCACAAGAGAGAAAAAAAGTGTATATATTTTTAATTTTACAAAAAAATGCCAAAAGAAAAAATGTTTTATTTATGACGAACGAATCTGTAATTAAAACTTCAACTTTTCAACAGCATCGTTGTCTGATTCCATTAATATCGTTCCGTTATTAAGTGGCTAAATCGGAAATTTGGAAATAATTGGCTTGGTAGAAATGGTTCAATTCAGTTTATAGCCGCCAAGGAATTCTGATTTGACAATTTCAGATTTTTATTTGTAAAGGCATTAAAAAAAAATGGTTTAGAAAAACCATTTAACTTAATAACTCCTTAATCTTTAGAAAAATAAGTAATCCGTAACAATTACAATTACGACGTGAATATAAATTGTGTGTTGTTGAAAGGCGTGGTGACTTAATCCAGGGGTTCCCAACCTTTCTTGAGCATCGAACCCTTATAAGAAAGTAAAAATTTCCATCGACCTCGTCTCCAATTTTATTAATATTTTTGAAACAGTATGTGTAGATTCTATTTGACATTTTTTAATTTTTTTTTTTCATTCTTGTGTTGTAAACTTAATTCAGGTTGACTTTATTTTATATTTGAGTTATCCTTTTTGTTTTCCTTTTGTTCAAACTTTCGGTTAAAAATTTGTGCTATTAATACGTTTTGAATGAGTATTAGGGAATAATTATTTTCGTCTTATCTTCGTCACCGATCGTCTATTTTTTTTTAATTAGTATAATCAATTGATCGAACTTTGCTTTTTCTTTTATTCGACTTCACTTAACTTGCTTGTATATGATACGAATTTATTTTTTAATTATCAACTAATCGTCTTTTGTTTATGTTGTTTATGTACTCGATTTGAGTTAATAATTATATTTTAATTCCGTCAATTCATCGCCACTTTTGTTTTCTCTTTATGCGATATGACTATATTTCATTTTTTCTTTAATATTTACAGATTAAATTTTTGACTATGATAAAATTTCTCAATTTTTAAATCAAATTCACTTATTGTTAGTTTTATATATTCTTCTTATTTTCGTCTATCAATTGATTATCGTTTGCTTTTTCTTTTGTTTCATTTTTTTATGATTTTTTAATTTTTTCTATTAATAGTTTATTGACTTTTGTTTTTCTTTTTCATATACTCGATTTGATTTTATTTTATATTTTGGTCCTGTCGATTGATCGCCATTTTTTCTCTTTCATTCGATTTGACTCTATTTTATTTTTTAATTATTAAGTGATTTTTCTTCTTTAATATTTACATATTAAATTTTTAGTTTAACAATTATTTTCGTCCTATCTTCATCGACGATCGTCTTTTGTTTTGACCGCCTTTTTTTCATCTCTTATTGTTGTTGGTTATTGCGACATTATAGCTTAAACGCAGAAATGCCAATTAAAGCTATCGAAGAAAAAGAAGTTCTTATTTTCTATGTTCGTCATTATACAATTCAATTACTTTAATTAATTCAAATTTATTTATTATTTACAAATCTACTTTTTTAGTATATCATTTAGATAGGCCAACTTCAACTAGACAAGAATTCGTAACTTCGACCCACTAACTCTTGTAGGTTCATAAACCCCCAGCCGATCCCTGTAGGTTCGTCGACCCGTTTCAAGTCTTCATCGACCCTCAAGGGGTCGATATTGACCCCGTAACCCCCCTGACTCAATCGAAGAGTTTAAAGTATTTGTGGTTTGATTTTTTTTTAATTTTGGAAACACACTGCCTTAAGGATACAGTTTTTAATTATAAATATGTTAATTATAAATCAAACAAAAAATATTGTTACGAAATTTGAGGTTCGATTAATTTTATTTTAATACAAAACTCGAAACCCTTATTAAACCAATTTTTTTGAAGCAACACATAAACACTAATTTCGTTCTGTAGCCTCTCTTTTCTTTACGTTATGTAATCTATGCCATCTGCGGATCCTTTTATCGTCTACATTTTTAGCATTTCCTTTCTTCTAAATTTTCGAACCTCGTGTCTCCGTATATTTTACTCTGTTTTATTAACTTAGAACATTTTAGAAGAACAACAACTAATTTAATATCTCATTTCCATTTAACTAGTTTCAGTTTATTCACTTTAGCTGTCTCTTTCTTTATACGAATGTACACAGATCTATTTAAGTTGCTTTTCTTTAAGATATAATGTTTTTAATTTTTCTTCTAAATGTAAATAATTTCCAGCGAAAATTCCTCTCGCATTAAAAATGAGAAGGAAGGTTTCCCCATTTTTTGTTCCAGTTGACGAGCAACTATGCAGCCACGTTTGGGCCGTTTGCTACATGGCAGAAAGCTTACACTCAGATTTGGCGAGGAGAGCAGAACCTTGTTCAAGAAGATGCCCAAATGGTCCACGGCCCGGTTTGCGAGTGGGTGTGCCGGTCCTCATGGGACAGTTTACGCCTTTGACGTAAGTTAACAATCCTTACCCTTGCATACACTTTACATCATTTCCTGTTTTCCAGAACTAGCGGTTCGTACTGTTTGTATGACAAACATCCTCCTTATTGCCCGTCAGCACCTGGAGCTCCGGGCGACAAAAGATGTTGTTTAAAGCCGAAAATTTCGGATGCGACTAATAATAGAGCGGCGTAATTCATTTAAATTATAGGAGTATTAAGTAGAATTTAAATAAAATTTAGTTTTGTAAATAGAAATAGAAATTTGTTAAATGAAACCCTGTTATGAGAGTTGGTGGCAACAATGAACAGTCACGCACACCTAGTACTTAAGGGGGTGAGATTTACGTGCGGCAGGAGGAGGAGCAGGTACGCTTAAAATGAGCGCGACTGTACATATATGCGTAGCTATAAATTATAGTTACATTATCGACACGCTAACAGTATAAAAAGATGCATTGTTGATAACAGTAGTAAGTGCATCCGACTGTTTATACTCGCACATTCTTGATATCAACAATTAAGATCGAATTTAGAAATGATATTCAATGTATGTACAAATGTAATAAACGAAGCATTGTCATTTAGTTACTCATACTTTGTTAATTTTCTTAAAATTTTATGTAATCATCCACCAAATGAGGACTCCAAATCATTCTTGATACTAATGGGGTATACTTACTTGCAAAATTCTTTAGACCCCCGGTAATTGGAAAATCGCCTGCTATGAGTATAATGAAGTTTAGTCCGCAGATTAGATTTAGAATGGATGTGATATTGCCCGCAGAAAATAAATCCATGAAGAAAACCAAAAGAAAAAACTGATTGAACTTGTTGGTTGTCAGGAGAATATCTCGACTCTCTCGACTTTGATAGAGAATGGTCTCGTGAAATTATTTTAGAGGAAGTCAGATCTGGAAAAGACATATTAACAAGTGCAAATAAATAGTATTACAAATTAGGAGAAATTCATTTCCGACTGGTGACTAAGAAGATCATGGCAGAAATAGCGTTCCAAATCCAGAGTGTCTTATAACTAGAGAACGGATTCTCGTACATGTATCAGGTGGAAGGGACCCGTTGGGGATGACGATCATGCGCTTTCGCGTTCTGCTTTGATGTGAATGCTCAGTCTTCAATTTATCGTAGTTAGTGATGGGCGATGTCGTGATATCAGTATCACTGTGAAATCACAGTTTATCAGATATCAGATAGCGAAAAGTAACAATTTGGCCGCAATCATAGTTTATAGTTGGATGAAGCATCGCGTTCGCGTACGTCCATAAAGTTTACTTTCCCTTCACGCCATAAGAAATGTACACGCAGCAAGCGACTTCGACTTCGGCATTTGCACTTCGACAAACAGCCAAGCGCCCTCGTGCAAATTATTTTCGTTAAACAATGTAACAATAACTTATAACGTTTCGAGAAAATCTGTACGGTGCAAAAAACCAAACAAATTTTCGCGAAAGTGATCGTCAACCCCGACGGTTCCCTTCCACCTGACGCATGTACGAGAATCCGTTCTCTACTTATAACATTTGAACTCTCTACCATCTTTGACAATCTTTAATCTTTTTTTATGCATGAATTGGCTGAAAATGACAAACTATTTTGGAGCGTATGAAAGTGAAAGGTTGTTTCTAAATATGAAAAGCCATTTTTGGTTCCCAATTTTTGATTATCTATAATTCTTCAAGAATATTTGGGATGCCTAAAAATGGTGGATTTTTTTTCATATTAATTACAGTTATTTAAATAAACGTTGTTAAAATAATTGTTGTTAATCGCCGTGAAGACAAATTAAAATTCTTTCTGTAATTGTAAAAATGGTCACGTTTAATATAAGCATCAAATATTGATTAATAAATAAGACGTGAATAACGGGAAGCAATCTACCATGCAGTTGCAAACTCCTGAGTGGAATAATTAATGCAGTCTTATTTCGATTTACCTTGACATCATACTTCAAATCCTTTAATAAAATTTTTCATTTTGTGTTCTTTTGTCTAAAATCCAATTTTATGAAAAACAGAATTAATATTCTATAGATCTCATGACGCAAGTTCAAGGAGCTTCTTACATAACTGGTGTCTCGGAAACTAGTCCTTTTAAGCCACCTCCGTTACTCATCAAGAATATCAATGAATTAGAATTCTTTCTGATCAGTCACGGTGCTCCATTACCGGCTGGCTACTTTCTTTTATTTGACAATTTTTTAATTTAAATTCAGACACGCGCTCAGTTGCGTGACCGTCAACTTAAAAAAAACGGAAATTTGTATAACGGTAACAACGATCTCGTTTACCTAATTAATGAATCGACTACTAAAATTTTTACGAGAATATAACAATTTTGTTCTCACTGATACGTTCGATGGAAGTGACTGAAGATGAAGCTAAACTTTTTGTTTATAGGTGAGCTTTTATTTAATTAATATTCCGATTTGTTTAAGTTCGTTTTCTCTCTAGTTTTCACTTTTGGATTAGGTACTAACAACTTCGGCTTGAACATTTTTAATTCTAAAATCGAAGCCGTGACGAATGTTAACACCATCATTAAGTGATTACTTTATTCCGTTTGGATTTAGACGAATTTGTCTAGCATTATCTGCTCCGGCTTAATAAATCTATTGAATATACCTACCTACCTTTCCAGATTAAAGTCATAAATTTCAAATAAAGTACGTTTTGATTAAAACCGAATTATTTCCTTGATTAAATTTCTTGGAAAGAAACGTGGATCATGAAATTATTTTCTAATTATATTATTATATATTATACATATATCGAATATATTTTTTTTTGCACAATGTTTTTGAGTAGAAAATGATTTTTTTTGTAGAGCGATATAATGCAGATTAATTCTTAGCTAAATTACCTTTAGATTTTTTTTAATTTTTAGATATTTGTAAATTAAATTATTCTCCTGACGAAGCTATAAATCTATAGCGAAACGTTGAGTGTGTTCCCTTCATTTTTCTGTCCGGTTTGAGATTAAAAAAACTTTCTACTTAAATTATTCTGTTCTTTATTACACTCTAATGTATTCAGAAATTAATATCTATTACCAAAATGTTAGGGGACTACGAACAAAGAGCAATATAATTTATAATAACATATTGAACAACTCATATGATGTAATATTCTTGGTCGAGACTTGGCTCGATAATAAATTTTATGATTCTCAGATATTCGATGAAAGATACAGGGAGTTTAGAAGGGATAGAATTCTCCAAAGGGGAGGAGGAGTACTTATAGCTATACTTAAAAGATTTCGTTCAACATTAGTTCATGTTAATACTGACATCGAGACCCTATTTGTAAAAACTAAAATAAATGACCAAAATTTTCTACTAAATGACTACTACGTTTATGAAAAATACTTAATATATTTGAGTTTTTTTCTGATATATCTAGTCACAATTTACTAATTGGAGGTGATTTTAATATTCGTTGCATAACCGGTATTGCGTGCAACTTTTCAGATAATCATCATATATGCCAAGCCCTATGTAGCTTTCTTTATCTGTATAATTTAAAACTGCACAACAATGTGCAAAATTTAAATGAAAGAACTCTTGATCTTATTTGCTCCGATATTTATGTGTCTGTTAATTCAGGCGATTTACCGCTTATTACCTTTGATTTACATCATCCTGCATTGAATATAAATATGTTTACCGACTATCGATGCGCAGATTCTTTTCAAAGTAATAATTACGATCGTTACAATTACATGAAGGCAAATTTTGACAAACTTTATCGGCTATTATTACGTTGCGACTGGCAAGAATTGTTGCAATGCTCGGAAGTTAACAAAGTTGTTGACATATTCTACGATAAATTTTAAATACGTCTAGGACAATGTGTGCATCTTTACAAAAATCGCCCAAACAGGATGAAGTTTCCCAAGTGGTTTACACATGAAATAGAATTGCTTATAGAAATTAAGGAATATCATAGGAAAAGAAAACAAAATACTTTCAATTTAGAAAGGTATAAATTCTATCGCGGACAACTAAAATCTGCTATTAATAATGCTTACCAAAATTACTATAGTAATGTTGAGGCATCAATTCAAAACAACGCGAATATTTTTTGGTCGTTTGTTAGAGACAAAAAACGTAGCCTTTCCAGTAATGATAATATATTTGTTTATAATGATCAAACATTTACAAATAGTAAAGAGATTGCAAACGGATTTGCAACATATTTTAAAAGTATATACGAAGTTGCTTCAAAGTATAATATTTCTGATGGATGCGCGGAAAATGATGCATCTCTGGAAAATTTTGACATAAGATTTGTAATAAGTAAATTAAAAGCTAAGAAATCTCCAGGTATGGTCGACATTCCTGCATATATTTACAAAGGTTGTTGCGAATTATTAATCGCCCCATTAAAGCATATATTTAATTTCTCTCTTCGATCTGGCGTTTTTCCAGAGAAATGGAAATTGGCTAAGGTTATTCCCATGCACAAATCTGAGGATGCAAATCTTCTGTCAAACTATCGACCAATTTCAATATTATCAGCCCCATCAAAAATTTTCGAGCAAATCTTATATAAGAAAATCTTCTCGCAAATTGAATCCAAAATTGCACTTGAGCAGCATGGGTTCTTTTGTGGGAGATCTGTAGTAACAAATCTGTTATTATTTACTGACAATCTTTCGGAGGTTATAGAAAGCTGGCCAACAATTAGACACTGTCTATACGGACTTTTCTAGAGCCTTCGTCAAAGTCAACCACGATATTCTTTTGAGTAAGCTAAGTAACTTTGGCTTTTCAAATAATTTATTGCTGTTTTTTAGTTCTTACTTAAATAACAGGCGCCAGCTCGTCTTCTATAGGGGAGCTTATTCCAGTTTATTTTTAGCTCAATCGGGCGTCCCTCAAGGAAGTAATTTAGGACCTCTCTTATTCCTATTATTCATTAACGATATTGTAACATATGTAACAGATTCCACATGTTTACTTTTTGCTGATGATTGTAAAATTTATAAACCTGTAACATCCATTGCTGACGCATTGCTCTTACAAAACGACATTAACAATGCATCGACCTGGGGTGCTCATAATATGTTACCATTAAATGTAAATAAGTGCTCTGTTGTCACATTTACTAAGAGAAAACACCCCATCATAAGTCAGATTAGACTTTGATCGAGAAAGTTCAGAATAAGTTCTTGAATTTTCTGTATTACAAAAAATATAAAAGAAATCCTCCTTTTGAATCTTATGCTCACATAAGATCAGAATTTTCAATCCCGTCCCTTAAACAAAGTCGTGATGTAGCAATGCTGTGTATCTTATTTAAAATATTTAATAATTTTGTTGATAACGCCTGGCTGTTGTCACTGTTCAAGTTACATATACCTTTTCATAGCATTACAACTCAACCCCCTATGCACGTTGGTTCAAATACTTTATCTCCAGTTAGTAAAATTTGTAAATTGTTTAATAAACACTACCAATTCGTAGAAATTTACGGAATATCGAAGGGTAAATTTATTAAATTCGCCAAGTCCGCCATTTTTCACTAATTAAAAATAGCTTTTCTTCTTTTTTTTATAATATTGTAGTCCCCTCTCATCATAACTAGTAAAATGTAATAAAAAGTCGTCTTAAAATTGGTAGCACACATTTTCAAAATAAATCTTTTGGAAAAAAAAGCGCTATTATTTTTTATAGTGTATTTATAATTTTTGTTTTTTTTCTTTTCTAAAAATTGTTATATACAAACATTAGTATTAGGAATTTCCTGTTTGTTTCTATGAATAAATAAATAAATAAATATCCCTTGTATATAAATAAAGAAAAACTTTGGAAGTAAGTTTTGCGAAAATGTCTGGCAAGTTTTCAGCATCCATGGCTCCTT
Organism: Prosopocoilus inquinatus; assembly: GCA_036172665.1. Taxonomy (NCBI): domain Eukaryota; kingdom Metazoa; phylum Arthropoda; class Insecta; order Coleoptera; family Lucanidae; genus Prosopocoilus; species Prosopocoilus inquinatus. The sequence goes on from CM069870.1 coordinate 55,429,340, forward strand.
AAGTTATAAACTGAGTATAGGAGATTGCACAATATATTACGAGGAACCCTGCCGAAAAGGTGACGTTTCTTTCTATCTACTATCCCAAAGTAGAAGACCGGGCGGGATCCTTTTAGATCCATTCAACGTCGTTCTTCCTGCTAACTTCAATTTTACATTGCCTCTAAAATTATTGGTCCACGGATATGGAGGATACAATTTGGACAGTGCTATTAAAAATGTTAGTAAAGCCTACACAGAAATTGGTTATAACACCATAACAGGTATCAGAACGTATATTGCAAATCAATTAAATTTACAACTTATTTCCTCCTTATTTTAGTTGATTGGAGTTATTTTTCTTACACCCCATGTTATCCCGCTGCGTTTTTAAACACGTGGCACGTCAGTCAATGTATTGCAATTTTGGCTGTTAGTTTAGCAGCATTGGGAATCACTCCTGACAAACTCCATGTCCTCGGCTTTAGCCTTGGAGCTCATATTGCTGGTTTCGCCAGCAATCATCTACAGAAATCATTAGGCGTTCCATTCGGACGCATAACAGGTTAGTGTTGCAACTACAATATGAAATATACCTGCAGAAATAATTTAGGTCTAGATCCTGCTTTGCCATTTTTTGCTTCCTTCAAGAACGAATGGAAGTTGGACGCCGGTGATGCGCCCTTTGTGGATGTTATTCACACTAACGCTGGCTCCTTTGGTAAAATTGAAGCGATGGGTCATGCAGATTTTTATGTCAATGGCGGAAGTTTACAACCAGCTTGTGAAGATTTCATTTGTAAGTAAACCAGGAAAATAACCGGTATTATTTACCATGAAAAAAGCTTCGATGTGTCTGTAAAGTCAATAAGGAAAACGAATAGTTTGCCAATTTAATATTAAAATGTTTGACATTTCCTTATTTCTTTTTGAGTTAAGAAAAGTTAATCCTTTTTTGCATCTTTCTGTTTTCGGCAAAAAAAAAGACTTCCTAACTTTATTACTTTGTACAAATACCGAGAATTTTCTTTTGCAGACGTGCCTTTATGTAGCCACTTTATGGCCGGAGTATACTTTGCAGAGTCAGTTACGTCTCCGAATTTTGTAGCCACAAAATGCAACTTTTTTGATTACTATTTTGGATCTTGTGATTTCTCCAAGAAAGCTGTTATGGGTGAACATTGTAGTTATAAGTAAGTATGTTGGATAATAGTTTAGCCGTTTTTATTATATTTTGTTTGTTTGTTTTTTTTTGCAGAAGTCGTGGCTCCTTCATTTTGAGTACGGGAAAGAAACCACCCTACGCTTTAGGATAGGAACACATATGGATTTTGAGTAGCGTCATTAATTATTGTAGAAAAAATCTCAGGTTGCAATATTTAATTAATGTTTATTGAATTCTTGTAAAGTATAACATTTAATAAATTGGTTCAACTATATTACAAAGTCATTAATTAATTTTTAAAGATAATTTTGTCTCATTTTAATTAACAAGGAAAATGATGTTGTTACATGGACACTTACTTTCAGAAATCTGGTGGAAAACAATTGCAGCTGTGGGTTTGGTTACTTTCTTTTATTGTTGGAAAAATATTTAAATAGCGCCAGGATGACACGGTGATTATTTTTAAATAAAATTTCTTAAAAACCGACAGAGAATTATCGAAACTACTGGTAAACAATCACTGTGATAATTCTCCCTCTAACCAATCACCCAAAATTTCTTAGATTCTTATGTGTTTAAAAAAGTACATTTAGGTTATTCTGATGTTTACTTTAAAGTAAAAGTACCATTTCAATATTTTAAGATTTCAAATTTGATTTTGATGAAAATAAAATTAATTTATAACTATCATTTGTAGATCATGACAAAAAAATAGTAACAAAACTGAAATATCAGAATATCTGAAGTTATATAGTATTTCTTTTTCAATCACCTAATTCATAATCGATGAAAACAGATGAATTTTTTATTAACTGTCGTGTAATTGAAATTAATTTCCACGCACAATAATTTTATATCTGTAGGTACGTGTTTCGGCAGCTGAGCTGCCATCTTCAGTACGCTACCAACTTAAAAGCACTTAAAAAGATCTAAAAACAACCTAATCATAAAAAATAATAATAAAATCATAAAAATGTAAGTACTAACAACAATCCTAAAAGATATATATATGTCTAAATGTAAGTAAATATAAATTAATATGTAAACATTTAAAATTAACCGTCAGAAAAAAAATTACAAATAAGAGCTAATCAAACAACACGGAAATACGAAAATAAATAGTCCAAAGACCCGAAAAACCTTCTTATTCTAAAGAAAATAAATAAGTATATAATTCTCTGTTAATTATGCCTAAAAATCCTGAAAAATAAAATATATATATTATGTATGCGCAAACATTGATAGAATAATCACTTTATAAAAAAAAGGTCTTGAGAATAATATTTAAAATGTCATATCGTGACACGTGTCGAAACATTTTTAGGTCCAATAATTTACTGACAGTTCATGGAATTTATATAAACATAGTATTTAATGTTCTTATTTAAATATAGAAGCAAATATATAGAATTCGAGAAGAAGCAAATTAATAATTACGAAACCAGAAATGTCGATTCTTTTTTATATCCAACGCATAGGTTAACTAAATTTGAAAATGGTATCATGTATAATAGCATGAAATTATTCAATTCGCTGTCGGTAAATGTAAGAAAAATTCTGTAAAAGTCTGCAAATCAATTCAAACTAAATGTTTTCACACTCTTAGTAGAGCTGGAAACATATAGTCTTTCCGATTATTGTACAACTTCCATTTATTGCCAAATGTGTATGATTTAAACTGCTTTTCCTTGTTTACTGACGTTTTTCAAACCTGTATTTTGTTAAAATTGCGGTTGTTTTGGAAATAAATTTCTTATTATTATCATTATTATTATTGTCATATGACATATATATATGTCAAAAAACAACATACAGATGAGAGCAAATCACACCCACACACCACAAGTTAAGAGCACTTTAGGAAAATTTTATCTCGGAGAATCCTCTCCTTATCCAATGTCCAGTGCAAATGCACTTAATTGTCACCCCTTTATATATGATTTAGGTAGCGGCATCTTGATGAGTATTTCTTTTGTGAGGCAGGCCTATGAGAAAAAAAATAGGAAAAAACCGATTAAGAATTTTATACTAGACAACACGCGGCATATTGGGCGTGTTTTTAAATTGTAAATTATTGAAGATTAATGGCGGGAATTTGATTAACATAACCTGAAAATGTTTATGTTGGTTGACTTCATGACTATTTGCATGTGATTCAGATTTTACTTGTAGGTTTATTTTGATCGTAGTATTTATATATTAGTTTGGTTAACAAAAATGAATGAAATAAATGTTTTTACCTGTGGACCTTTAGTTCGAGTTCAATTTTGTGTCTTTTAATTATATTGCTCAAGTAAGTGCTTGAACAATTCACAAATTGTTCGAGTGCAAGTTAAGAGCACTTTAGGAAAATTTTATCTCAGAGAATCCTCTCCGTATCCAATGTCCAGTGCAAATGCGCATAACTGACCCCTTTATATATGATTTAGTTAGCGGCATCTTGCGGATGAATGTTGACATAACAAGTACGACATCTAGCGGCAGATTTTTGACTTAAGATCTAGAAAACATTACTGAAGGGAGAGAGAGAGAGAGAGAGAGAGAGACGAGTAAAATATACTTTCCTGTAAATAGAAAAAAAATATTACTGTATAGAAATCGTTGAATGAGTATTTAGTTTACATTAAAGGTCTCTGCTAAATTTTAGCAAAATTGATGGATAAATAACAAACATATTAGGAAAGAACATGAAACAAAATAAACACTTCAGAAACGAGCTAAACAAATATAATTCTATTACTTAGTTGATGTTTCGCAAACTTGGTTCTTTCATATCCTTTCTGCAACTCTTACGAGCAAGAACTGCACCAAAATAAAGATATTAGGGGTGAAAGTCTTGACTGGGACAATTAGGACAATAACTAATAGGACATTAAATATCTTCGAATCAATAAAGTTCAGAGAAAAATTGTACGGTACGAAGTTCAGATTCTGAACTTCTCTTTTATGGAAAGAAAACGTATAGGACCAATTTAAAAAAGTGAAGATGATTTCGAATATCAGAAGCATCTTCACCTATACAAAAATTATTATCGCTTTGCTTTCGTCCCGTATAATTTTAGTTACACCAATCTTCTTCTGGGCTTTATTGATTCGAAGGCATTTAACGTCCTAATAGTTATTGTTCCACATTGTATATGCACGTATGCAATTGTAACTAAAAAGATCATTGGTGAAAATAATTTTATTTATTTGTTGCAAAATAAAAGCTGCAAAATCTAATTTTGATATTTCTTAACAATGAAAAAAGTAATGACAGCTTATAAAAAGGCAGAAATAACTAAAATTTTATTTTATAAATATGGGCGTCAAATTTTCTGACTAAAAAGGTTACGATAACATAAACAATACAGCAAAACAAATTATAGTTGAAATTACAATGTAATTTTTAAAGCGTGTACTACAATGTTAGGTCAAAAAGCGATCGTAGTATGTCGCTGTTTAAACTATTTAAATTATTATAAAAATATTTATCCTGTACAGGGGGCTCAACGATGCGTATTTCTTTTGTGAGGCCGGCCTATGAGAAAAAAACTAGGAAAAAAACCAATTAAGAATTTTGTACTAGACAACATATTGGCATATTGGGCGTGTTTTTAAATTGTAAATTATTGAAGATTAATAGCAAGAATTTGATTAACATAACCTGAAAATGTTTATGTTGGTTGACTTCATGACTACTTGCATGTGATTCAGATTTTACTTGTAGATTTATTTTTATTGTAGTATTTATATATTAGTTTGTTAACAAAATGAATGAAATAAATGTTTTTACCTGTGGACCTTTAGTTCGAGTTCAATTTTGTGTTTTTTATTATATTGCTCAAGTAAGTGCTCGAACAATGCACAAATTGTTCGAGTGCATTTGTATGAATCAAAAAACGCACCCATTGTTTAATTATTTTGAACTATGAAGAGCGATCAGAAAAATGGCGGTTCGTGGAAATTAATGGAATGGAACACCTTGTATATTTTTAGATATTTGGATGCGCCGAGCTGATTGCAACGGTATAAATATGTATTGATTTCATTGAACTGCTTGCGTAAAATAATTTTTTTTTTGAAAAATTCAAAAATTCAGTCCGAATTTCTGATTATTGAGATAACACAGGCGAGAGAAAATCTAACACGATATTTTTAGGACTTTGGCCTTTATGAAAATGTGAACAAAGTTAAGATATCTTTTTGCATTATACCGAGCGATCGATACTTACGAAGCATTGGGTATATTATTTTTTTTTTTTTAATGGAACGGCCTACTTTTTATTTCAGAAATGGATAGCAATCAAATATAGCTTTCTGCTGATATAAGGTTATAAACTTTTATTTGTAAGAATTTCGTCCCTAGAAATTTTCTTTTTTCTTTCAAGGATCGGCCTCTTAAATTATTTTTGTTAAAATAAATCCTATCGTGGGGTTACTTAAATTAGAGATCTTTGAAAATAGAATCAAATGATCGAAAAATCGACTTTGAATGACCGAATTTAGTAGGAAAGTGACAACATTGTGTGTGTAGTTTAAAAAGCCGACCAAAGAAAATTTTTAGTGACAAATTATTAAAAATAAAGTTATACAGGTGATGCATAACTCAATTGATCATTTTTCTTATTTTTTATGGAAAGCCCGCCTATATTTGAGGACATGTTTTTGTTAGGTGTTATGAATTATGAAACAGATATAATATAAAACAAAAATAAACTAAAACTTAATTATCAGTAGTTTCCTCAGGATAAATATTATATATCGTTCTTAATGTTTATGCTTGGGGCGGCGCATCCGCCGGTCGTATGGGCGGCTATATTTCTGGCGGCAGCCCCGGTTTAATTGATTAAATCTTACCAGTTATAAACAGATATAAGCAAACGTAAGGAAAATTTGTACAACATATTAAAACTGAGTTACCAGGTACTTTCTTTTTTCCAAAAAATTGGTTTGTTTTTATTACTAATAAACTAGTACAATATTGAAGAGAAAGGCATAAATTTTACAAATTACATTAATTTATATTCGATGATAAACAACAGTGAAAGTAAATGTACAAGTTTGTTTATAAATTTGTCAATAAAAAGTACTTAATTGATATATCAATCTGTTATACAAATAAAGAAATTATGACTCGTGATTCATCATCATTATTAAATTCTTTGCATAACCTAGTGAAACCAGTGTTCGTTCAAATTTTGTAATAGTATCTCTTGCATAAAACATTAGTCTAACCCAGTTAAATCTTTTTTGAGTAATACCTCAATTTATAGATAGAAAACTCGAAGCGCTAACGTACAGTGCTCATACACCTACGAGACGGCATGCGCTTGTAAAAAAATACAGTTAAATGCGTGCAGGCTTGCATTAACAATAAGTATCATGTCCAACACGCATACATTTTCGGAACATTATTTATTCAACTTAGTGAAAATGTTTCCTTGTCTTAGTTGCAAAAAAAGGAAGCCCCATTAAGTGCGTTTATAGCAACTCGTGGGTCATAAAACGATGTTAAGGTACCATCGAAGCTTATTCTTCCTTCTTATTATAAGTAATGGTAAGTTTTATATAAATATCTCATGTTTATTAAAGCGCATTTCGATATATGTAGTTATTTTAAGTCGTTTGTTTTCAGTAATTTGTTTAAATGTCAAAGAATTTCTATTGAAACCAAATTGGTGGATGCATCGAAAAAGCAGACAGGATACATTAACACTGGGGCCTTGTAAAATCGTACTCAACAGGTAATAGATAATTGAATTTCTTTTTAAAGTTGTATAAAGAATTATAATAGAATATGAAATCGTTTACTACAAGCTATGTTTTCAGGTATTGTCCACATCCGGATGTGAGATATTTTCTTTATACACACAGACATCCGTACATACCGGAAGAAATGCGTATTGGAAAGGGAAGTTTTGAATCGAATATTACAAACAGTGCATTTGATTCTTCTTTGCCAGCAAAAATTATTGTGCACGGATACAATTCGGATATGTATCTCAACGGTTTGGTGGAAATAAAAAATCGTAAGTTCAAAGTTAAATTTATTTAATTTCAGTAAAAAATAAAGGAAGGTTTAAAATAAAACCGAAACTGGTCAGCTGAATGATTTAAAATCAATTTGTTTGTCCTAAAAACTCGATGAAATACCACGTTTTTCAAAATTTAACAAACAGGACGCCAATTTCATTTTTTTTTATTACAAACATTGTTTTATTTGAAATAGCCATTTAATAGAGTGAAAGAAAAATTAACTAGAACAATGCAAAAATAGTGCACTATATAAGAACAAAAAAATCAAATAAAATGTCTGTCATTTTTTAAATGTTGCTCGTTAAAAAAGTGTTAAAAAGCAATTATCTTCCTCTTAATAGGTGCTACCTGCTGCCCCTTTTAACTCCTTTGTTCAAATAGGCTTATAATTCAACAATAAAAGCGAACTTAAAAATTCCATCCTTCGACTAAAGAAAACCATTAATCGAAGGCGACGTATTCTAGATTCGGATTCAGCGTCCTCGACTTACAAAAGACGCCATTATTCTCCTTTACCGCTTCCTACCTTGAAATTCATGCACTCCTCCTTATTAGGTGAAGTTTTCGGTTTCAGTTTCGGCCGAACCTTCGGTTGTAACTGAACTTTCGATTGTGCAACCGAAGGTTCGGCTCTCCTTTTTGATCGACACTGAAAGTTTGGCTGCACTACGTATTTATGGCAGAAACCGGTCGAAACCGTAACCGAAACCGAATCTTTGGTTGGACTCTAATAATAACATTAAAAGGCCTCAAGTAACGAATTTTCTTTTTGCTTAAATGTTACTTTGGCGTGATTTTATTCTGGTCTTCTAATTATCCAATCCTAGGTGGTACAGAAATGGATTTATGGTAATAAAAATTCTTTTTTCCTAAAGCCCTCGTGGGATGTTGTAACTTCAAGCTAAATTTTAAAAGAGAGAACAAGAATGGCTTGTTCTATTGAATAATCTGTAATTTGTATTTTGATGAACTTTAAGCGTTTTGTATCGTTTGAAAAACGCTTATTGTCTGGTTGTCCAGAAATAAAATGCATTTCGGGTGTCTAAAGATTGTCAAGTTTTCTTATTTTGGATTTTTTTTTCCTTTTTTCATACATACCTACCTAATTTGTAATAATCCATAAGTTCGATGAGTAGTTTCATAATTGAAGACCTTGCTGTAACAATTCTCTTTAAATTGGGACATCACTGATTTTTAAACTATATTCGGCATTGCTTATTCGTTTGGCCCAATAACCGAAGTATTTTTGTATAACGTGATGTCCAAATTGATTGCTAGGACTTATCTCACTACTTCAATTATCCTCTATTGTAAATTATTAAAAGGTTTCTTTTAACTTAACTAAAATTAGCATTTTGGACTTATCCCTTTGTTGAGCAAGGTCTTAAATCGTGAGCTTTCTTTCCAAAACTCGCCATTTCCCAAAAATCAACTTTTCATACACTGCTAAAGTACATTACAATTTTTTCACTTAAATTTACTATGTACAATGATTGTAAAGTGAAAAGAGTGAGTTTTGGAAAGAATGCTCACAATTTAGATAAGACGTTATTTTCGGAATGTTTCGATAATAAGAACTAGTTGTAAGTTTCTAGACTTTTACAATAATTTTGCAACTGTTTTAAAGACTGTACTTCTTAGAATAACTTTTAACATCTTCGCAAAGATTGGTTTCTCCTTCATTACTTACAATTTACTTATAAACTTTGTTTTCATTATTTTTTAACAACTTTTCATGTACTTAATTTAGCTAGACCAGAAGTAACACAGGCATCTACTTACATTATTTTGAGCTTATTAATAAATGTTGCGTGAAATTAATTTAGCCTCATTGCTGTATCTGTGGTTTGGAGCAACTCTCGACAATCTCTAATGAACGGTGTCATGGGTAACTTTAATATTTATTTTGGTCAAATGCGTGGTCAAGAATTTAAATTGCTAATCGGACGCAATATCTGCGTGAATATATTAATAGAAAACGTTATTTTGAATTGAAATAGAAAATACACTTTCAATTTTAATTGGATACAAGTTCGAAAGAACAGTCAACGTTTTCTGTAACTTCTGGAAAGTTTATTTCAACGAAATATTAAAAATAATCTGCTGTACTTACTGGGTGATTCAAAATAAATGTCCGACCCCTCAACCACAGTTAGTACACAGAAAAAGAAAACAAAGAGACTATATGCATAGGGGGTCCAATATCTATAGTTTTTGAGAGTACATGAATAGTTTTGCGCCCAGGACTAAAACGGTTTTGTATGGTTTATTATTATTACTGAAAAAATATTTTCGATATTTATTATCAACTTCTTTTAAATTTTGCTAAAGGTTTTTTCTTACGAATCACATTTTAAGAAATTGAAAATTCTTCTTTTTCTTTCTTTATCTTACCGTGTTCTACTTGGTAACTGCACAATCAAAGACCTTCAGACTTGATTATTTTTCTTTTACAGAATACTTAATGAGATACGATTTAAACATCTTTGCAATAGATTGGAGTCCAATGGCGCAAGGCCCTTGCTACCCAGCAGCAGTTTTGAATTCCAGACTTGCCGGAAAATGCTCTGCCTTACTAGTAGAAAGACTACGCGAACTCAACGTTAGAAATATTCACCTAATAGGATTCAGTTTGGGTTTGTTCCCTACATTTGGCTTTTTGGACAAATAAAAGAATTCTTGCTTGGTTTCAGGTGCTCATATCACTGGATTCATAGCAAATGAAGTCGCCCCATTCAAAATTCCAAGAATTACGGGACTAGATCCGGCAATGCCCGGCTTCACAACCTTAAATACGAACGACAAATTGGACCCTAGTGATGCGGAATTTGTTGACGTCATTCATACCAATGCTTTTTTCCAGGGGCAGATCGAACAGTGCGGGCACATTGATTTTTATGTGAATGGAGGGGTGGTTCAGCCAGGTTGTTGGGCTGATGACAGTAAGAATAAACAATTCCTATTTTTTTCCAATTTTAAAATTTATCTTTAGGATTTTTTGCCTGTAATCACCATCGTGCGCCATTTTACTTCGCCGAATCCGTCATTTCCGAGAAAGGATTTTGGGGATGGCCTTGCCCAAATTATTTTTCTTACTTAATAGGGCGGTGTCCGCCTCACGAACCGCAAGCATTAATGGGGGAATATGTTAATAAGGTACAAAGAGGAATGCATTTGGTCATCACCGATTCAGTGTCGCCATTTGCTGTTGGCAAATTCACAGGCCCCACTATAGATATTTTGAGGATTAAATACGAGAAAAACAGAATATCAGATTTCGAGAGGTATAAGCAAGAATTGGAAGACTGTTTGGATGAGATGTCCGAAAATTGTAGCAGCTTTAGTACTTACGACGATGACATACTTAGCTCGATTGTACCATAATTTATTACAAATTTAGATTAAATTAAATTATTTTTAAATTTAATTGATTTTTCTCATTATTTAAAAAAAAACTCATATTATTTATTATTTATAGGACACCGAAGTGATAAATACAATGTCTGGTAAAATAATTTAATGCAAATAGTAGAGGTAAGATAATTAAGGTCGTCCATTCTTTACTTAAATGAAGTGATAAAGACTCGACATTTATTTTCACCTTTAAAAAGCAACAAATTTAAAATACAATCAGCTCAGTTTAATAACAACAACTTTATTTTTTATTCAATGTCCGAAGACGATTAGATTTAATTCACAGAAAAATTAATAATTAAGTTAAGAGCTTTATGTACATTTCCTTACAAGCATAAAACTTTTCAGTTTATTGTCATGCAAAAATTTAATCAAGAACTTACTTGAAAAAGTAATTTATACAATTTTATTTCCGTGCATTAAGTAATTAGTTGAAGTGTAAATATGTTGCAATAAAAGTTACTTATGTAAATTAATTAAAAGCATTTTCAAATTCTATAATTGTTTGCTACATTGCGGTGCGCTTCTCAAATATTTGATGAAGTTAAGGAATCGTTTCCATTAATAACCATAGGCGTACAGCTAGGGGTCCTTTGTCAAAAATAATAATCTTCATTTAATTAATGACTTTCACACAGTTTTTTTAAATATGTATATGACTGTAATTAATAAATTATGTGTGAGAGTCATTAATGAAACGTCACAGGTACATTATTTTAAATTATTAATTTTAATTTTAATAAATTTTTTTAAGTAACATAGAAAGTACAGTGTGAAGTGATGAGGTTTCCTACAGGGAAAACTTTTTTGAGTTTTAGTAGAAAAACTTATTCTCTATAAAAGATTTTGCTTGTATCGAAACCCATTATAGTCAAAGAAAAATCAAATAAGATAACTTGAAATAATGTCGAGTTGTTGATTTAAAAAATATAAGGCCGAACATTCCACTTACTACCTGTAAGTGTAGATGTGGACATCTTCTATTAACCCTTCTAGGTAACACATGACCTATAATTCCCAGATTCCTTCTTACAGTTCTCTTGAGACAAAAGACAATTGTCATTTCGATAAAATAAAATTATTGGATTTCTGTTTGTAAATAAAGATGGCCACGAAACTCAAACATTTACTTTTTCTGAAAAAAAAAGAAAATTAAGAAATAGTTAAAAACAATTGAAAATCTCAAAAACCTGCTAGTCATTTATTTTTCTGATATTGCCATAAAATTGGGCAGGAATGATCTTGAAACTTTTCCAATATAAGTTACTTAATAAAAATTCAAATAAGTAAGTTAGCTATTATTGCGGCTTCCCGTGAACACCCTGTAAATTTTTATTGTTGCGGACGCGGCTTAAGATGCAACTTATTTGTTACTGGATATAATCATTGAATGTTCGTTTTAGAAGAGAGGTAAGTATTTTAATTTTACGAGGTCCTCAGTGCTTTGCTCTTTGCTAGAAATTATACAAAAAAATATTCTCTTGTCGATATAATAGTATTTCCTAGCGATATTAAAAACGTTTTAATAATTAAACCTCATGTTTTCTGTAGTTGTGATTCCCGGAACAAAAGTGCAACAAAAAGCAGGATCTGTTTAACGCATTTTTGTTCAGAGATACATGCGTTTCTTCAGTGCACGAACAATTCGGTAAACGAATAGAAGTGATTGTTATGTTACAAATCATATGTTAAAAATCATAATTCGGAAGACGTGTAATAACTCCAGCTGAAATTTTAAAAGGTTCCTGTGCAAAAGAGAGTCTCGAAAGATACAAATTCTAAAAAGAAAAAATTAATTGGATCTAAAAAATACTTTTGTCTAAATAAAGTTGGGACAACCTGTACTTGTAAAGTTATGAAAATGTATGCGAAATTTCGCTTATCTTTGCAACAATTACTTTTGATTTTCATATTAAGATGCTTTATTATTTCTCGTATTCTAAATTCTGAACTTGAACGGATAATCCTCAGTTTCACTTTCAATAAGTTAGAGTTAATAATAAATTACAATTAATTACAGTCTCATTACCGATCATTTACAATCGTGTAATTAAAAATGTAAATGTTCGTTGCATTACACAGAGCACTGCAATTTTCACGAAGAAAAACATAGTTTTTTTTATAAGTTAATTCATGCCGTTAGATTAATATGCCGGTCGTTGTTGTAAAGTGAGAGCATTGGCAATACAAAGAGATGGAATAGGCTTTTGTACGCTCTAGCCACTTACGAAAACGTGGTGCTTCTCTACTCAAGGAAGTGCTTGTCTTCACGGAATTTCTGATCTCAGTATTATTCTAGGTTAACCAACCTGAAAGTACAACTTTGTATTGTACTATTATTATCAATGACTTTGGTCTGCATATTTAAGACAATTCAAATTCTATCTATCTGGAGACGTATTTAAAAAACGAAATTTAACTCTTCAAGCAACACTATACTCTACTTTTTATTGATGGGCTGATTTTACAGATTGGTATAATTTATTACATAACAACGACAAAAAAAATCCAATTTGGCCCCAATCATTACTAACTAGTTGCTATTTTAATAAAATAAAAAAAGAGCACAAATAAATTACTAATAGGAGAACCACATTCCTTTATAACTTCGAATTTAACGCCTATCAATAAAAAATAGGGTACAGTTCAATATATTCTTTGAAAAAGGCGTTGCTTTTTTTTAAATAAAGTCAAAATCAAAAAAATTACTTTAAATTCATAACAAGTGAACAAGTGTCTTATTAAATGACTTTGAGGGCCGGTATTTCAATCACGGATTAACTTAAAGCAGCGTTTCCCAAACTTTTAGATTTGGCGACCCCCTTTTGAGTTGTGTTATGATTCACGCCCCCCCCCCCGCGCCTGACGAACCACGAACTTGAAGACCGATACTGATCAAATGTTTTCATAATATTCTTTAAATGTTTGAAACTCACATTATATTTCATAACTGACATTAACAGCACATTTGTTTTATTAAAACTTGTTTGCATATCCTGCAATGCATTGACTTGTTATGTTCTAAAACTAAACATGGGAATATTTACATTGCACATATGTTCAAAATAAGAAAAGACTCGTGGTATATGTACAGTCGCGAGTATTAAATTTTGGTCGTCACTGTCAATCAAAACATCAAACTGTGTAGAAGCAGAAAGTATAGAAATTAGAAATTTTTGTAAATAATAAATAAATTAAATGTTTATGAGACTATTCCTAGCATTCAAAATTAAGAATCTCCTTAGTTTCAAGAAAATACAAGTTCGGTGACAACCTTTGACAATTAATGACGACCAAAATGTATTGCTCGCGACTGTATCTATATGCAATTTCTTGTAAAAAAAATAATATGATAATATTTTTAATTTATTCTGTTGCGCCCCCCTTTGAAGACTTACGCGCCCCCGAGGGGGCGCGCCCCACAGTTTGGGAAACGCTGACTTAAAGCTTTGGTTTATTTAAATAAACCAAAGCTTAAAGTTAATCCACGATTGAAATACCGGCCCTAAATCACTAACAATAACAACATTTTAGCTCAAATTCCTATTCTCAGAAAAACAAATTTTGAATGTCACTTATGACGTTAATTTCGAGGAAGTTTTGAAACTTGACATTCCAATATAACGCAATTTGTACGGACAGACCTCGTGGGCTTATTTCTTAAACGTTTTGTTACATGTTTATTATTTATTTACGATGGTAAAACAAAGTGACATCACAATCATCACCTCAAACTGAGCAGAAGTTACACCATTGGTGATATATAAAGCATTCACGATCTTTTGACTTTCTAGTAGACTGTTTTTTGTTCCCTTTTTTTTTTTCGTTAGGTTACGTATACGTAATTTTATAGAAGTCAAAGTCTGACATTATATCATGGTCGGTAATGGTAAGGTTAAAGAAAATTAAATCCTTCATAACATTTACTAGTGGGAGCTCCGATCTTCAGACACAATTTTTTTAGCGATACCAACAAAAATTCCACCCTAACATGGCCTACTCTGAAAATCAAAAGATCGTAAACGCATATTACTACCACCTCTAAAATATAATTGTGAATGTATGTATTTGGATGTGAGAATTCTCTTACTTGTTATTTTGCGAGGTCAAGATATGCTTAATTTTTTGTAACAGATACAATGGCCCATATTCTCATCTCATCTTTAATATAGCAACGCCATGATTAAATTCTCTCTCACTCTCTTACGCATGAATTTTGCATAAAGCTGTATCGTTTATGTTTATTTTAATCACGGCTTTAGCTTCTATACAGTTTTCTTCTTTTTAAATAAATTACCAGTTCTTCTTCATCAGAAGAAGGATCTGAATTACATAGTCGATAAATGTGCAGGCATGCAATTATTCTTTTTAAAAATTTTCGTTATCAAATTAAACAAAAGTCACAGTCTATATGCTTAAATACATAATTTATGAAGTTCAATTGCTTACTTAAAAACTACTTTAAATATCAAATGACCGCAAACCACCATTTAAGTTTTAAAGGACCTTTTAGCTGGTTTTAAAGCTGTCTTTATTATTATGGAATTTTCTGTTTTAAGACGACTCTAAAATTAAATGGGGCTTTAAAATTCATTATGAAACCGGGCCTAGGTAACTTAGAAATTAATCATTTTATATCCTCATCAAGATGCAAGTATCTAGATACAGTATCTAAATACTTTTTGAGTATCTAGATATATATCTCAGATACCACTAAAAAAAAATGTAACTGTATCTGCATCTAGATACAATTACAGTGCATCTATTCATTGAAATACTAAGATACATTTTAGATACACTTTGGACTTCCTTAAAAACAGCAGACTTTGGCGGAAATGCAATCTCTCATTGTACAGTCTCTTTCTTTTGATTTTCCCCTCTTGTTAATTATGATTTCCAGTTTGTCAAATGACTGTTCTATTTAAAATGCAATTTGATAGTTCAGAAACTTGAAAATTATTTTAAAAGTTGGGAAAGATAATTAACAAAAGGAGAAAATCAAAAGGAAAAGACTGTATTGTTGATTTTATCAACTTTTCTTGATTATGGGAACGCTCTCTTAGCTACAACAAGGTTGCAACTAAGGATCCTAGATTCATTTGACATTTAACTTGTCTGATACGGAAGTAGAGTCATTTATGTTGATAACTTTATATTTGACGTTGACTTGATTTGGTTTCATATAAAACCAGGTAATTACTTATCAGCTTATTGATCAACTTAATTACAAAGATAAATTTTCTATTTAAAAAGACATACTGCTGAAAAAAATTGTGAAAATTATCACAGATTTTAGTGTGTACATTATTCACATATTCATACGAAAAATTTTCAGAAAAGAATTCGATTTGGATCGCAAATAATACCGTACCTCCATTCCATAGGTTATTGAATTCAAGTATCTTGATAAACTGCAGATATTTTTTTTTGTATCTGTATCTAGATATTTTCCAGAAAAAGTATCTGTATCTGCATCTAGATACATATTTGTGAATGTATCTGCATCTGTATCTAGATATCATTAGAAATGTAACTTTAACAACACTGACAGGAAGGTAAAATATCCTTCAACAAAATTGGTGTTTCTGGTCGGTATTTACTTAAGTTTATTAGTTTTGATTATAATAGGGTGTATGATTTGTAGAAGGAACAAACATTATGTAAAGAAAAATTCGAGTATCGCACTACGTATTGGAAAATGAAGATGGGTGTGTTTTTAGTTAATGTTAATGTTAAGACAACAAAGTGAGTTGTCACTATCTGTTCTAAATAGTAAAAACGCCCATAAATTAAACCTGTCCAACTAAAAATAAAAATCTAGCTTAACAAACGTGATTAAACCAAAAAGAAAAATATTATAACGTGTGATTTTTATTTTTTTACGCACGCGTTCGCCAGCTACTGTGATACCATTATTTTTAAATAAATTTTATTTAAATGTATGCGCAAACATTAGTTAGCATATAATTACCTTAATGGTGCATATAAAAACTCGAGTGAATTTGTTCATTGCAGTGGTTGTTCATACCATAGTGATACACATGAATTTTGTCAAAGTGAAAACTTTGTTCTTCACCTTTATTATCGTGGAATGTGAGCTGGCTGATCTTTATCTTCATGTTGGAGCTTGAAATTACATCGTTTTCTAGGTTGTACTTTAAATGTACTGGGTGATCCCTACGATTCAGGTGTCTTGTTTAAGAAATATCCGGGATACGGTGAATCTTGGATGTATTTTCCTGACGAAGATGGAAATCCACATGTGGCTATCCTCAACTTACCGGAAGTGAACGATAAAGCCAGGATTTTTGCGAATATAGAAGAATCAGTTACTTTTATTTTGTATACAAGGTAAAATCGACTTACATTTACGTTTGAATGTGCGCTAACTTCTTTTGAATAGAAAAAACTTACAAGGTGAAGAACTGACGATGGAAGAAGGCATTTTAGAACGTTCTAGTTTCGATTTCGGCAAAGATACAAAATTCCTCACGCACGGTTGGATGTCTAGTGGTAACTCGACGACATGTCAACAAATGAAAGACGCTTATTTAGAAAATTTTGATCATAACGTGGTCATTATAGACTGGAGCCCGGTAGCTGGTAATGTTTTGTACGCGTTTCCTGCCTTGAATACGGAAGGCGTCGGGGTCCAACTTGCCAAGTTTCTAGATTTTTTGATATGTAGAGGATACGACTCAAAAAAAATTCATGTGATTGGGCATAGCCTTGGAGCACATGTCGCAGGAGTCGCTGGTACCAAAAATAACGGTCGTCTAGGAAGAGTGACAGGTACTAGGCATTTCTTATTTCAGTTACCTATAGTAAAAAAAAACTATTGGTTTAAATTGACTTAGGTTTAGACCCTGCTAATCCCATTTTCAATTTTGGCATCCTCCAAACGTTATCAAATCAATCAGCTCAGTTTGTTGATGTCATTCATACATCCTCGGGCATCGTAGGAATGGGCAATCCTTTAGGGCATGCGGATTTTTATCCTAATGGGGGAGGACCACCACAACCAGGATGTTTTGGCTTAACCGAGGTGTGCCTTTCATTGTTTAGTTGTAAAACACTTTCCAATTTAATATCTTTTAGTTTATAGAAGGATGTAGTCATGCGAGTAGTTGGAAATATTTTGTGAAAACTATACAGAATTCAGAGGAATACGCTTCATATAAATGTTCTACCTATCAAGATTTTGAAAGAGGAAAGTGCGTTAAGAATGATCCGATTTATATGGGAGAAGGAGCTTTGCAAAGAGCAAGAGGAAGTTATTATTTAGCAACTGCGAAAGTATGAAAGCAAACTGTTCTAAAATATTCTTTTGTGCGACTAAGGAAATTGAAATAAAGAAAGTGATTCGATTACTTTAAGAATCAAAAGAAAAAAGATTCTATGATTTTCTATCCGGAAAAAAGAAATAATCTGAGGTTTTACAGATTACTGGCATGATGTCACATGTTAAAAATAATGATTTCGTACTATAAATAAACTATTATTATTTTAGAACTTATCATCAGGTAATAAATTTCTCTGCGTTGATAAAGCAACTGGATAAAATCCGGCTTAAAAATTCAATGAAGCTAAAATCTTAAGGTTTTGTTTGAGAGAGTATACAGATTTTGAATTGGACGTTTCTTTTACGTTAAAAAGCTCGTTATATCTTACAGGATATCTGCCTTTCAAAAGGATTAACTATAATAAAATTATAATCTATTCATTAATTACTAAAGCTCTTCGGATTAAGACATCAATTTTCATTTATTTAAAATAGAGAAGCAGGTAAAATAATTTCAAATTGTCTTACAGGCAATTTCTGTAGTTTTATTTTGGAGAATTCACTGTAAAAAATAAATATGACGTAATAAAATATCTTCGTCAGGTATGACAGTCCATTCCCAAATAACTGGAGCGTTTGCAATGTTTCTTTGCGTGTTGTTTCGTTTTTATTCCAGTTAAACATACCATTTTTTACATTCCATAAATGTTTGCTATGCATTCTGTAAAATATTCGTTAAAATAAGTACAGTACAAAATATTAGACGATGGAAAATGTTACATTCGTCCAGGGTACTTGTACTGAAAATGTTTCGGCTATTATTTATTTGGTTATTTAGCAGCTTCTTTATTGTCGATGGTAAGTAAACCAAAATTGCTTAAACTTTTTATAGAGTTTGTTACATTATAAATGCGATCATTATAAAATAGAGAATGAAATTTCTACCACCGTAGCACCGTATTCAACAAGTATCTAAACTTAGCGCATATTTTTCAAATTTTGTACTTTTGTGAAATTTTAACTACCTTTTCTAGTTATATTTTTTTCTATAATTTCTTAAGTATATATTTATTCTATTTTTTGTACAAGTTTTGGTTCAGTATCTACTCTAAATATTTTTAACAAGAAATTTTTGCGCTGAGGATATAGTTTGGAGATAGAACAGGTTCTACTTCCAGATTTGATTGCATTTAACGCAAATGTTCTAGAAATTAAACAAAACTTTATACCAGAATTGAGGAGTGTAAAACGGTCTTACTATTGACTAAGTTCTGTGTTTATACAAATCAAGTATTTTTTTAATAAACTCAGGTTTATCATTTAAGTACGAATTCTTAAAGTAATCATCATGCATCAAGTTTTGATGGGCATTAAACTAAATAGTGGTTTTCTGTTAATTTCCAATTTTATAAATTCCACATGACGTCACATATAATACAGTCTTTTCCTTTCGGTTTTCTCCTTTTGATAATTCTGTTTCCAATTTTAATAGATTAATTATGCTCAACAGTATTCGTAATTTATGAAACTGTTCTCTTGGGAGAGCTTTTGTAAAGATGTCTGCAATTTGATCTTTAGTTGGTATGTAAGCTTCATCAATTTCATGACTGAAATGTTTCGAATTTTTCGAACAAAGTGATAATGAATATCAGTATGTTTGGTTCTTTCAAGGAACTTTGGATTACGAATCAAACGTAATGTACTCGAATTATCTATTTTTAATGTTGTTACTTCCTCCATTGTTTGATTGACATTTTTAAGTAGATGTCTCAACCAGATAGCTTCTTTGGTAACTGCAGACGCCGCAAGATTCTCTGCTTCCGTTTTCGACAGAGAAACGACACGTTGACGTAGACTCGACCAGGTTGCAGGTCTACCGTTCGTGTTGAAGACGTATTCCGTTGGGGATCGAGCTGTTTGTTGTTCATTTGCATACTCTGAATCACAAAAACCAATTAAGTTTCGCTGATCTGTATTCTTTGAATATTTGATTCCGTAATAAGTCGTGTCTTTCAAATACTTGAAGGTTCTCTTGATGGCGTTCCAGTGGATTTCCTTAGGATTCGCGAAAATTTGCTGTAAGAAACAGCGAACATTAAATCTGGTCTGCTGACTGTTGCTGCAAACATGAGACAGCCAAATGCTTCTCAAACCAGGACACTTTCTGATATTACTTCAAGTTCTTCAAACCTATACAGATTTGTATGAGAGTCTGCTGGAATGCTAACTGACTTACAGTCTTCCATATTAAATCTTTTTAATAATTGACGAATGTAATTCGCTTGATGGATGAAAATGAAACCATCATTATAATTACATTCAATTTCTAAGACTACATAATTAGTTGGTGCATTTATCGTCACTTCAAATTCTTTTTGGAATTCACTCAATAAAATAGATGAATTTTCTTTTCCATCTGTGATAATTAAACCGTCATCAACGTATATAACAACTAATGCTGCTTTCTCTTTAAAAATTCTTTTATAAACACAGACTGTATAAATCAAAACCTTTTAAGAAACTTATCAACTCTTGTGTTGCAGCATCGAGGTGACTGCTTAAGGCCATACAACAATTTTTCTAATTTACCCATAAGATTTTATTTTACATCAAGTCCATCAGGAGGTAGCGTGTAAATATCTTCGTTAACACGGCCAAGAGAAATGGGGGTTTTACATCAAATTGCATAATATGATAATCTAATTGAGCTACCGTCGACAGAAGAACTCTGATGGAGTCGAATCTCGTCATAGGTGAATATGTTTCAAAGTAGTCTACACCTGCCTTTTGAAGAAAGCCTTTAGGACACAGTCTTGCTTTCTTACAACTGGTTCACCTTTATTGTGTTGAACTTTAAACACCCATTTAGAATCAATTGTCTTTTTGTTTGGGGGCAATTCTTGTAGTATCCATGTTTCATTTTTCTCCAACGCCGATAATTTTTCTTTCATGGCTTCTCTCCATTTCTCTGCTTCTGGACTTGTTAGCGCTTCCTGGTAAGATTGTGGTACTACCACCTCAATAAAATTCGCTTGGTTATGGCATGAAGTTCTCAAACAATTTACATCAGATTTATGTTTGATAAATGATATAACTCGATAACCAGAACAATCGCCTTTAAACGATACAAAATAATTTACTTCTCCAATCGATGATACTGACATTGAACCGCACACGTTCCTGAAAATTCTTTCACCTACATTTCTTTTCATGTAATTTGTAAGAGAGAATGGTATTTCCCATATATGCAGGACTCATACACAAATTGTTCAGTGCTTTTAATATTTAGACCATGTCATTAATTATCTCACCTGCATCTCGAATTTGACGTGCCAGATTCTACACTTTCGAGACATCCATTTTATAAATGTGAAACTTTTCATGAACTAGCATTTTATTTACTTCAGTTTTCTGTTCGTAAATGCTGTCTAATTTGTCAAAAGTTTCTTTAGCAGATTCACAATTTTCGATCAAGGTAATCTATGTGACTTCCATTGCCGATGTCAACGCACACATTGCAATTATGTCGCATTTATTAAAATCATTCAAATTTGTTCCTTCTTGACTAAATTGGACTCGAATATCGTTCGTCACTTCATAGACTCGTTTTGCACGAAGGATACATTTCATTTGGAATTTCCACTGTATGTAGTTATTGCCCTCAAATTTTGAAATACTCATGAGGTCACGTTCTAACATTTTAATCAAATCAAAGAAGATATTTCTGCAATTGGACACAAAATACCAATTCAGCACTTTTCAAAATACGATGCTTCTGTATTGCATTCGCTTTTCTAGTAGTAGTGTTACAAATGTCAATAACGTCAATACACGATACGAAACTTGATGTATTCGCGTACAATACGGTACTCACTCCAAAAGCTTTCTCAACTTATCCCAGACAATCCCAAAATCAATTTAAATAATTCAGTGATGAACTGGGCCCATAACCTGATGAAAATTTATAATACTCCTATTTTAATAATTTGACGAATTGATATTTAACAATTTCGGAAATGTAATTGACAAAAAGGGAAAACAAAAAGGTAAAGACTGTGGGATAAGATTATTATGTAACTGAGGCGAGACACTTGTTTAGAATTGACCCCTGAGATGACAGTTTCTTGGGACAAGGCGTTTAATTAAATGACTAACTCCCTTTCCAACTTGAATTTTGCACTTTTTTTCAAATTCACAGGTGTACATTTACATGAAAGTCCCAACAACAAACCAATACAAACACGAGCCACCTCAATAGAAAATTTTGTTACGATCACAGTGTATAACAGGTAAATCCCCCAATTCGGTCATCACTTGTCTTTATCTACAATTTATAGAAACAATCGTCAGGGAACTGTGCTCACCATCAACAATGATTGGGCTTTAACGAACTCCCGATTCGACTTTAATAAATATACCCCAAGCCTCACTCATGGTTGGAACAACAACATAACATCAGAACCTAACATTTTCCAACTGAAAGATGCATACCTGGCAAAATATGATTGCAATATCCTAATAGTTAATTGGACGAGGCTTGCAGGAAATTTAAATGAAACCGTTGGTGTCACCAATTCAGATCCCGTTGGGGAGTACTATGGTCAATTCTTGAATTACCTAATCAATAAAGGGGCGAACGCAAACAGGTTCCATTTAGTTGGGCATAGTTTAGGGGCGCACGTATCAGGCTTGGCAGCTTTTAGGGTATTCACTTCAAGAGGAGTAAAAATCTTTCGAGTGACAGGTACGATCTTATGTTCAAAAGTTAAGCGGCAAATTCCTCCTCAATTTTTAGGCCTTGATGCATCACGACGGTACGCTCGAAAACTTTCAAAATCTGATGCAATCTACGTCGACTTGATTCACACCTCCGATTATTTTTATGGTATCGCAGAGGCCATTGGTCTTGCTGATTTTTACCCGATGGATGGAAAAGTGCCTCAACCAGATTGTGGAGGATTTTTTGAAGTTTGTGACTTTACGTCACTATTTTTCTAAATTTATTAATTGCAATATTTTAGGAAATGATAGCCTGCTCTAGTTACAAGAGCATTTTTTATTTCAAGGAAAGTATACAGCAAGAAAACAAATACGTGGCAACTCGGTGTACGTCTTATCAGGACTATAAGGACGGGAAGTGTTCTAATGAACATATTTCTCATATGGGGGAGGATATGTCTCCAAATGCATCTGGAAAATACTACTTAAGTACTTATTAACGAATAAGATAATAAAATTTTCAATTATTAAAGTATGACTTCTTCGTACACCTTCCACGATTTCAGAAATGAAACAAAACAAAATGAGGGTTTTTAAAAACCTAACGCGTAAACTAATTTGCTCGTAAATTTTATTAAGTATAATCATATCCATTATCTACATGCTTATGTATAATTTCTCAATATTCTTAAGTGGTCGATAAAATGTCTTTAGGTAAATTAGGTGACCTCTCATTAATGTTTCATACACGAGTGTGAATAGAATAAGTTCTGTTCGTTTTTAAATTTAAGAAAATAGGGATAAAAACAGAAACATTGAACCAAAACAAATTCCTTGTCGCGAAGAAAGGAGAACATGGTACTTAGTTTCCTTCTGTTTCTCAAGATTATCGGTAAGAACTTGCATTATTCGAAAAGAGAAAAAAATATTATTTTGTACGAGATTTGGTTGAATTTCTTAATATGTGCAGTAAATTATATCAAAATTTAAAGTGAATCTAAAAGTTATATTCTATCTCCAAAATGTATATGCAGTCCAAAACTTTCTTATTTTAAATTTAAATTATATTTAGAAATTGAACCAAATCTTTTGCAACAGGAAATTGAGCTTCACGTTTTTAAGATCGGAAATTTTGAATTTATTTCCAAGCTTTTTTAAAAAGATTCCTTTAACTTTATTCTTATTTGCATAAATAAAAATTTTGTGAACGTGTTTTGCACCTAACGTTTTTAAATTAGTTATCACGATGTACTTTTTCTTATATTTTCTTCTTCTCGTGTCTTTGTTTTAAAAATTTTATTTTACATGGTATTTATTACCTCTTGTTGCGTTGCATGTTCAAATTACACTGAAACAAAAATTGCTTCTTTTAAAATACTCAAAAATGTATTTATATAATGGAAATATTTGTAATTTTTTTTCGTTTTTCCTTAAACGTGTGAATTGCCTTTCATAAAATCTTCTGAAAATTTCTTTTATATTTACTAAAAAAAAAATCGGCTTTATGTTCCGACATGGTTTGAATTATTAAAATATCTAGACACTTTGGTTGGGTAACCGGGGAGATTGGAGAAAAGGTAATTAAAATACTATTATTTCATTAAGAATTTTCACAATACGTAACAAATTGGCGAAGAGGATTTAAGGAAAATGTCCGACAACGAGAATCAAAAAGTGACACGTGTAATGGGCACAATAGGAATCTTAGCGGAATTTATTCCTGGTTCGTCAGAGGCATTCAATAAATATTAAATATATAAGTAACACCTTGGATACTATAGGTGCTTTCTTTCGCTCATAAAATCGTGATCCAAATGTGTTTTGATTCAAAAACATACATTTAGAGCTATTCTGTAACATTGATGTTCTTATCAATTGAAGTGGTCGATTTCATAACATTTCACGTTGATTTCCGACCGCAAATTGAAGAGAGATGCATATTAACTCGAGATCACACTTGAAACGGATTGCAAGTTGTTACGAAACTATTTACAGAATACCAATTTTGCAACGTCACTTGAAACATAGCAATATAAAGTCCATATCAATGTTACAGAATAGACCCCATTCTTTTTTTTTGAATCTCTCTATTTTTAAAACTTGTTTATATTCAATTATGGTTCTTTCCAAATAAACTGTCAATCAAAAGTCAAGTCAGGTGTTTTGTTACAACAACTACGAAATTCAGGTCCAAACTATTCGAAACACGATTCAAACTTTTAAGCGAAAGAAAGCACCTTATATTGAAGCAAACGAGATAGTTGATGCAACATAGAGAAAAGCTACACTACACTCAGCATGTGGTAAAGAATCATACATTGCTACATTCTTTGGCAACACCGACAAAACCGTCAGAATTATCTTAGGAGGAAGCTCTTGAGATATTATCAAACCATTTTACTCTGAGGCCAAGCAAATTCGTTCAGCGATATAAATTTTACAGACCCGATCAAAAGGCTGGTGAGCTGATTACAGAATAATTAGCTGCACTACGTAAGTTAAGCGAACATTGCTGTTTCGAAAATTTGGATGACCAATTGTTAGACAGATTTAGATGTGGCATGAGTAATAGCAGATTGCAACAATGGCTACTGGCAATCGCAAATTTAACGTACAAGAAAGTCTTTGATGAAGCTGTTGCTGCAGAATCGGCTCGTAAAAACATTACAGAACTTAAAAGTACTGCTAACACTATACTAAAAACGGATGCACCTTCAACAGGTCAATTTCAACGTAAAAAGTATTCGTGTCTTAGATGCGGCGAAAATAACTCAGTAAAAACTTGCAAATTCATAAGTGCAAAATGCCGATAATGTACTGTAGGTCATCTGGAGAAAGCTTGTTTTGGAAAGAAGCATGAGTACAACACAAAGAAGAAGTGAACAAAAATAAAGGAACAAAGAAGTCAAATTTTTGTCACCCTACTGAAGAATCGGAAAATCAATATGATGGTTTCTTATTCAGTGTAGAAGAGGTTTTACATTCAAAATCATTTAAAAAATTAGTCAACATCGATGGACAGGACGTAATCATGGAGATTGATTTAGGAGCAGGCCATACCATTATGGGATGGCAGACTTTTGACAAATTTTTTTCGTCGCGAAAGAAGTTAAAGGCATCGGAAGTTATATTACAAAACTGGTCGAAACAAAAATCGAAGTTTCTAGGAGAATGCTACGTCGATGTTATATTTGGAGAAAAACAAGTGAAGTTACCACTTCTGATCATGGAGGCAGAAGGACCTAATTTACTTGGATGGAATTGGTTCAAGAAACTAAATATTTCAACTGAAAATTTGTTTAATTTCGAGGGCAACGAGTTAGCCACATAAATACGAAAATTTGCTGACGTTTTCTCTGGGGAATTAGGGAAATATTCAGGAGAGCCAATGCACATCGGAATAGAAGATGATGCACAACCAATCTTCAAGAGACAACACCAGGTAACTTTTGCCTTGCAAAACCAAGTTGAAACGGACCTGGACAAGATGGTAAAAGAAGGGTTGCTTGAGTCAGTTAAACATGAAGATTGGGCAACACCTATCGTACCAGTTCTTAAGTCCAACGGCGATGTGCGAATATGTGGTGACTACAGTGGAACGGTAAACACAGTCATCAATTATCTGTCCTTCACCTAGTATCACGAAGGTATTGATCACATTAGTAGGAGAAAAACTTTTTACAACGTGGGGTTTAGATCGAGTATACGCGAACATATGAAGAAAATCGTCAAGGATACTCACCTTAAATACTACAAAATGTCTTTTCCGAGTAAAACGAGTTCCATTTAGAATCACTTCTGCACCTGCATTATTTCAACGTTTAATGAAAAACTTATTGAAGGGAGTCGTGGTGTATCTCGCCGATATATACTGGCAAAAATGAACTAGATAGAAGTTTTCGAAAAATTAAAGAGATAATTACATCGGATGGTGTTTTGGCACATTAGTAGGAGTAGGAATAGTTTTATCGCATGTAATGCCGGGTGAGTCCAGAAGCACCTTTTGTTTTTGGATCAAAAACACTCCAGGCCAGTGAAAAGAGTTATTCAAAATTGGATAAAAAAGCGTTATCAATTATATTCGGAATAAAGAAGTTCCACCGATACATTCGGGTCCGACATTTTATGATTTTCACGGACCACAAACCACTCGTAGGAATATTGGAATATTATTCTCTCCTAGAATGCTTAGACGATCACTGTTGCTGAGTGGATATATTTACACTCTCAAGTATAAATCGGGCAAATTTCATCAAAACGTTGTTGCAGTTGTTTCTCACTACACGCTAAAGAAGAATGTATTCCAGAGCCAGGAGATGTTTTGCTGTTATAAGAAGCTCCAGAGGACTCCCTGTTGACAGCAAAGAAAATAGGAAAGGAAATAAATAAGTCGAATCAAAAGAACAGTGCTGCACGAACTTCAAAATCACGAATCTTTCACTACGGTGAAGTCTAGAAGGGATGCGTTATCAGTTCATCGAGGCTGTGTTCTTTGGGGAAGTTGAGTAATAGTACCAAAAAATCTCAGACCTAACGTGTTCAGATTGTTACACAAGGTACAACAAGAAATGGGACGAACCAAGGCTTGCTGTTATATTTGGGGGTCGGGAATTGACCGACAAATAGAAGAAATGACATCAAACTGCCCGATTTGCTCTGAAACAAGGAATTTATCAGCATAAGTAAACCAATGTATTGGCCAGCAACTAACAAACCATGGTCTAGAATTCATATCGATTTTGCTGAACCAATAAACAGAAAGTCGTTTCTGGTCGTGGTCGATTCACATTCGAAATGGCCAGAAGTAATAGAGACAGCTTCAGCGGAAACGGTAATTGATAATTTACGAAAAATGTTCGCAAGACATGGTTTACCTGATGTTATTGTATCAGATAACGGCACAGGGTTCATTGCAGCAAAAGTTAAAGATTACCTCGGAAGAATTGGGAATTCGATATATACAAACTGCACCATTTCATCCAGCAACCAATGGATTGGCAGAGCGGATAGTTCAAACCGTCAAACATCAATTAAAGAAAATTCCAAAACAACACTGGAAATGTGAATTAAATAATATTCTCTTAGCACTTCGATCCATTCCATGCGAAACAACGGGGCGCCCTCCAGCAGAATATCTTATGGGAAGAAGACTAACGACGTTGTTAGACAGACTCCACCCCGAATCGTGTATAACTGGCAAAATAAGTTCTTCCCCATGCACGTACAAAAAGAATTTTGAACAAGCATCACCGGTTCTTTATGGCAACTACGGGTTAGGAAAAAAGTGGGAAAGAGGAGTGGTAAGACAAGTATCAGGATCAAGAAATTTAATTATTAGGACATCTGAATATGTGAATAAGAGAAGACATGTAGATCTAATTTGGTTAGATAAGTCACAAACAATGGAATCAGAGTACCATGAATTGAATCAAGAAGCAGAAACGGAAGCAGAAAATTTGAATAAAGAAAATGGCGATGAGTTAGAGAATCCAGAGCAAGACACGAGCATGATGACTGGAGAGAATTAATAGAAAACAGCCCTTTGACTCAGGTTAAACCGCCAAAAGGAAACCGTATAACAAACAGCTTCTTTCTTTCACCCGTAAATGAATATGAAATAAATAAAGTTATTAATATATGCTGCAAGAAAATGTCATCCGGGATAGACGAGGTTCCAGGAAAAATAATAAAAATTGTTTCGGACTGTATAACATCTCCACTAACCAGATTAATAAACTTATCTTTCGAAAAAGGATTGTATCCAGAGCGACTAAAAGTTTCTAAAGTTTTACCGGTGTATAAAAACAAGAGAAATCGGGATAACATAGAAAACTACCAACCTATATCATTACAGTATCAAATTTAAAAAATTTTTAAATACACTTTTCATTCTAGAGTGTACGGGTTTCTAGAAAAATACAAAATTTTCAGCGACTGCCAATATGGCTATAGAAAAAATAAGTCGACGATATCAGCGATTCAAAAGGCACTTTCTACTGTAGTCAGTGCTTTAAATGAAAAAAGTAAAAAAGCGTTGGATTATTTTTCGACATGAGCCGTGCTTTTGACTCGTTTGATCACATGCTACTATTAAACCAACTCAATTTCGCAGGAGTAAGAGGTCCCGCTCATGGTTGGATTGCAACTTACCTACACAATAGGAAACAGCAAGTAGTTATTAAATAAAATACATCAGAAATAAGAGGAACAAACAAAGGAGTACCACAAGGTACCATACTTGGACCACTTCTTTTCTGTAAATGATCTACCAAGTCAATGTCGCTCTGCGTATCAAATGAACATGTACGCGGATGATAATTAAAGTATGATAATTTTAGCACAAAATACTGAACAACGTGCGAAGCAAGGTAACGCCGCCGTGAAAGAATTATTAACGTGGACCACAGATAATGGAATCATTCTTAACGAACGTTAAATGCATGCCACACAATTTTACCCGGTGAACAAACATGTTGACAGCAGCATACTATTGAAAATTAACAAGAAATCAATTACAGAAGTCACTACCACAAAATTTTTAGGCATTGAAATTGATCAGAAACTGACATGGGAACAACAAGTTACACAAATAAGTGCGAAATTAAGTTCTTTAATATTCTTATTTAAAAACCTAAAACATTTAGTAACTACAAAAATCCTGCTACAAGCTTGTTTTGGTTTAGTACAATCCATACTTACCTACGGTATTACAGTCTGGGGACACAGCAGATATGCTACGGAAATTTTTATCAAACAAAAGAAGATAGTCGGAATATAACCGAATTCACATTGCAAAGATTTATTTATAAAATATAAAATTCCGACAGTCTACTCCTTATATATCTATCAACTTGTGATTTTCACTTTTAAAATGAATTTAAAAAGAAATAATGACTTTTACTCTTACCATACTCGGAATAATTAAGACATCAGACCTGAATATCAACGCATTATGATAGGTCAAAAAAATGCTGAAGACATTGGCCCAAATACTTTCAATGCATGACTCCCTAACACAAATGTTACACTTACTTTCTAGAAAAGCCTCTGTACTTGATAAATGAACACCTTATCACATAATGTTGGACTTGCAGATTGGAGGACCAGGAATGTTGTTGATTCACCAGGAATAAAATTGACTTTTATGATAAGATGATCTCTGAATCTAAAAATAAAACCCACAATATTAAAAATACTTACCTAAAAGAGATGAAGATCTTCATCTTCATGGTTTCTCCTTCGAGAAGTACTTTCGCACGTCGCATCGTCTGTAGCCGATCCAACCCTGGAATTACTTTAATCTTAGTGTTACATTTAATTTTAATTTAATTTTGATTTTAATTATGTCTACCTAAAATTGTCATTGAGTCTTACTTTTATTTTTTTTGATTTGTACTTATTAGATGACTAAGTCTCATGATTATTTTTATAATCGTTGACTAAATTAAAAAATAGAGGAGAATGTTTCCGTAGGTTTGTGTCATGCAGAATTCGAAGAAAACAAAAATTTCTAGAAGACTATGTTCAACACCTTTCTTTTCGAAAGGGGAAGGAATGTTCCGACATGGTTTGAAATATTAAATTATTATCGAGGCACCTTGGTTGGGTAACCGGGGAGATTAGAGAATTTATTTATTAATAAATTATATAAAAAATGTATATAACTAAAATACTATTACTTCATTAAGAGTTTTCATATACGTAACACTTTACCAATTTTTCAAAGTGCAAAACAAAGTATAAAGTTACATTAAATACTGTAATTTATTTTAAATCGCACCTACTTATTATCTATGCACATATCAATAAAGTAATAAAGTAAATTAGGAGTAGTATTTTGCGACTGACAACATAAATTACGGGTCACTCTTATTAATGATAAGCCATAAATTCACCAATTGAAGGCACTATAATTAAAGCAATATTAACAATACAACTCGAGTTGCTACCATTTTCCATTATTTGGTTTTTTGTTTCAGTTTCTAAAAAAAATAAATTGTATTATTTTTTTAGAATGGACGCATAAATTGTATTATTTTTTAGAATGGACGCATTTTTTTGACGTTGGAAGTTTAAGAAAGAATTTTCGCTTAATTTCTGTTTGTAATCACAAATATTTTTTTTGCGCTTAGAACTGACATTTAGGTCGTTCTCAATCTGATGTATTCATTTTTAATAATCACGGCACAAATCGGTGCTGATTCATTATTATTTTACACAAATTACGAACCGCATGCGTATATAAATTTGTAAATCTGATCTGACTAAGGAGAAATCGTACGATGGATTTGCTTGCTGTGATTTGTCTTAATACAACAAAATCTGGGGTAATAAATACTTTATAAAAACTCATCGCTGCCGCTTTTATTTTTATGTTCGATGTGAGGTTCAATGACTTTGAAGGTGACAATAACAAATAACAAATTTTACATTACTCATCGTTTAAATAATCCCAAATTTCTTTTGTCATAATTTGTAATGTTGTTTATTTTAAGATGTTATGTGCGGATTAAGTAGATTCTTCAAAGCTTTTTTGCATTAGGTCAGCGTTTCCCAAACTATGGGGCGCGTAATTGTTCCAAGGGGGGCACAGCAGAATAAATCTAAACACAAATGAACGCAAATTGTAATTAATTTATCATAGTATTTTGTGCAAGAAGTTGTACAAACATTAATTTCATAGGTTGGCACCGAACTTGTATTGGATTAAAACTAAGGAGATTCTAATTTCTGGAATTAAAATAACGTTTTGTTTGACAGTGCATATCTACGACAGTTATTAAATGTGTCTAATGATGAGTCTAAAATATTTCAAAAATAAGCATTCTGACAATCATTTTCATCATCAGTGGGGGGGGGGGGGGGCGTGAACTTTAACACAGCGCAAAAGGGGCTCGCGAATCCTAAAAGTTTGGGAAACGCTGCACTAGGTAATAAAAGTTTCAAAATAATCTCTGGCCAAATTTAGATTAATTGACATGAATACGACACACATAAGCTTTCAAATTTCAAATCTTATTCAATTCAATTCTTTTTTTTATGCATTAGGAAAGAAATTGAATCAGTGGCGTAGCTAGAACTCAAACCGCCGCGTTGCAAAATTTCAGTCAGCGCCTTAAAATCGAAATGTAACTATTTCGTTAAAACTTTAAAAGACAAAACTGCTTGGTTGATTCTGGATTATCCTATTTTTAAAAAGGGACAGGAGTTGTCAATCATTTTAGGTTAGAAAAGTTCCTGGAAACTTGCGCTAAGCGGGGTACGCTTCAATTGTTCTTCAATCACTTATTTCTCGAAGAAATTCGTTTTTAGCGGTTATTTCTTACGTTCTGATATTTCAATTCATTCATCTTTATTCGAAATTGTTTTTCGTAACGTTATTTCTTGAATATTTTGAGTTAGGAGCAATTGTAACAGAGGGTGCTACAAGAGCTAATAAATTAATTACGACTGTATACAGATTAACAGATGGCGCTATTTTTTTTGAATCTTCTCATTTCTGTTCAACTTTATTTATTCGAAATTGAATATTTTTTTTCGTAATGTTATTTCTTGAATTTTTCTTAGCGTTTTTCAGTAATTGTTTCCCACAAATAAAGAGAACGAAGTTACGATCCAGAGTAACAGATGGCGCCGCAAATACTTTCCCTTTGCATTTAAATTTTATTAATTTATTAGTTGTTTTTTTGTTTTCCGTTTTGTTTTTTCAATCTTCCCGGCAAACGTAAGGCGCGGATTATCAGATGGCGCCACACTGGAAATTAACGCTTAAACGTATTCCTGGAGTTCTTTTTCAGTTGCTTTGAATTTTAATTTTAATCCTCCCCATTTTGATTCATTTAAAGACGATTCGGCCAATTTCTGGGTTTTAATACAAAACCTTAATTACTTTTATGTTCGGTTTTGCCAAACAAGCGAGTCACTCTTCGACGAATAATTATATTTCGGGAAATAGCAATTCATTTGAACCAATGCGCTTTGTGGATTCAATTTAATCCATAATTAATCCATCTAATATTAATTTAATTTAATTTGGGCGGCGGTCAAGCCGACATTAACTGTGCCAGTTCTACCCATTTAAATGATATCAGGTTTGGCATGTGTTGATTCGATATAGTGGACTGTATTTCTTTGTGTTTGTTTGCAGAAAAATTTCGCTGGTACAATTACCTTTTTTTATATGAAAGTTTTTTATTTATATTGCAATTGTTTTTTTTTTTACAAGTGTATGTGATTCATTAAAATGAACGTAAAAATCGTGTTAACATAGCTCCCTGCCTTGAACATTTTTTTTTTTTTAAGAAAGTGTTCAAATATTCATAAATTGCAGGTAAGTATGAACTGATTGTAATAATGAAAATGAATTATTTTAATCAGTTCATACTTACCTGCAATTTATGAATATTTGAACACTTTCTTAAAAAAAAAAAAATGTTCAAGGCAGGGAGCTATGTTAACACGATTTTTTCTATATCTGCCGAAACTGCAAAAGGATGTTGTCTGAATTTTATGAGTATAGAAAATATTTCATTCTGAATGGGTGGCCCTGTAAATTGTAAATCATTAACTGACCAACCTGAATCAGAATTCGCTGATCCATCAAAGACTACTCTTAGTTTAGTAGTCAAACTTTCTTGTCTAAAAACACCATGATGTGGCAAAAAATATGCTGTATTGGAAGGAATTAAATTTACTTGAGACATGTGGTTTAAATCTATGTATTCTTTTATGAATTGAGAATATTGAAATTTTAGATTAGAATCGTATGAAAATTTACGTTCTAATTGTTGTTGACGTTTAATTGATAATGGTTTTGAGTTACCTAAATTAGAAGCAGAATGTTTTAGTGGTATTCGAACAATGAACCGTCCTTCTTCATTTCTAGAAAACGTTTCTAGGAAATGTTTTTCGCAATAAACATCATCGGAAGACATAGAATGCTCGTTATTAATTTCCTCTATCTCCCAAAATTTCTGCAATTCAGAATCAAGATTGCTGTGAGTTTTAGAAAAATTGCAATGAATTTTTGAAATGGATTCTGAGATGGTACCTGATATAATCCAACCGAATTCTGTGTTTTGAAGAACTGGCATATTCTTACCCAACTGAATTCTTTGATGATGAAGAATATTCCAAAAAATACCTGCACCAATAAGTACATCTATTTCACTAGGCTCGGTGAATTGAGGATCTGCCAATTGAATGTTGGCTGGAATATTCCATGAGCTGGTGTTGATAGTGAATGAAGGCAAATTACCTGTAATTGTGGGCAAAATAAAACAACAAAGATTAGTAGAAAATTCATAATTGAGTGAATATATCACAATGTTGCATTTTTTTTTAATGACTGATGAAACGCCATTGATTCCTCCAATGGTCATGTTTGTTGAATGTTCTTCTAATCCTAACTTTTTGCAAAATTTTGAAGTAAGAAAATTTGACTGAGAACCACAGTCAAGTAAAGCTTTTGCAGTATGAATGTTGCCAAAAACATCTGGAACTAAAATTGATACAGTGGAAAGCAGAACATGTTGATTAGGATAATGACTTGTGAAACTAACTTGTGGCGAAATTGTTGTTGATGCATTTGGATGAATTGTTTTTGATGTAATTGGTTCACGTGTATATAATAATTCTGGATGAAGTAAAGTGTTATGTTTAGCTTTGCACTTTTTACAAAATCCAGATCTGCAGTTTTTAGTTGTGTGGCCTGAACGTAAACAGTTATTACAAAGATTCAGCTGCTTTACTGTTTTTAATTTATCTGACAAATTTAATTTTAAGAATTTTTCACAATAATAAATTAAATGTGCCCCATTACATACAGGACATTTCACATTTGAGGATATTAACGAAACTTGTTTGATATTATTATGTAACTGTTTATGTTCTTTGGCATTTTTATTATGATTGATTTCAAGTGTTTCTAGAAAATCTGCTCTTGAATTCAAAAAACTCTTGAATTCAGAAAGTGTTGGGAAATTATTGCCTGTTTTAACTTTTTCCCATTCCCGAACAGTAAATTTGTCTAATTTTGACGTAATTAAAAATATCAACAAAGTGTCCCAATGTTCTGTTGGTTGTTCTAGTGTTTGAAGAGCTCTTAAATGTTTAAAAATGGTATCTATCAAGTCTCTTATTCCTCTTGAGGACTCCTTTGTAAGTGAATTTAATTCAAACAGAGATTTGATGTGATTATTAATTAACAATCTGATGTTATTATACCTATTGCAAAGTAGTTCCCATGCGATTATGTAATTTTCGGATGAGAATTCTAGAGACTGTATAACCTTTAGTGCGTCACCTTCTAGTGAAGCACGTAAATAATGATACTTCTGAACATTGTCAATTGATTTGTTTGAATTAATTAGTGACTCAAAAGTATCTTTGAATTCCAACCAATTATCATATGCACCGTTAAATTTTGCAAGTTTAATTGTTGGAAGTTTAATGTTGTGAGAAATACCGTTTTGTTTTGAGGAATCTGATATGCCAGTGATACTGTCGCTTTGAATTTGGATGACAGGT
Organism: Prosopocoilus inquinatus; assembly: GCA_036172665.1. NCBI lineage: Eukaryota > Metazoa > Arthropoda > Insecta > Coleoptera > Lucanidae > Prosopocoilus > Prosopocoilus inquinatus. The sequence continues at coordinate 55,464,445 of CM069870.1, forward strand.
GTGCAGACTTGCTTTAAAATAAATTTTGCGTCTGTGATTGCGGATGAATGCTTTTCAGTGAAATCTTCTCTCTCTAAATATTGCCTTTCTAAGTCATCTTCATCGCAAATATATTCTATTTTACTCTGAGTTTCATCAAATTCCTCAAACAACGATGCAAACTTGCTACTACGATCTTGCAATTCAATGATTGTTTTTTCTGCTAAAACTTGATCACTTGCATATGCATCTTGAACTGTGCGTAAATATTTTATAAAATTTGTTAGTTTGTATTTAATAGTACCTCGTTTACGCACAAGTTTTTCAGTAGATGTGACGTCTTGCATGACTTTTCAAATTCAGAAAACTATGAATTGAATTATTGTAACCTAGTTACAAAGAAATTGTGTTAATGTGTAAAAATATTTGTCAAAATATTTTCTTTTGCAAATAAATGTATAAAAGTATGAATGTGTTTTATAAATGTGTACTACCTTAACACAGATAGCAGCCTACAAATTCTAGAACTGTTCTAGAGCCTTATCTGTAGTCCTGAACGATAGTTTTCTATGCGGTGTTTCTCTTCTTCGCTGATGCGCTTAGTTCTTGTAAATCTTGAATCCGGCTCGATCGGACCAAAAATAATATGTTGATTCGATATAGTGGACTGTATTTCTTTGTGTTTGTTTGCAGAAAAATTTCGCTGGTACAATTACCTTTTTTTATATGAAAGTTTTTTATTTATATTGCAATTGTTTTTTTTTTTTACAAGTGTATGTGATTCATTAAAATGAACGTAAAAATCGTGTTAACAGCATGTATCCAATAAAGAATCATTGGACCCTTAAGTTAAAGGATCAAAAATGACACCAATTTTACAGATGGACCTGTTTGATCATCAAGATTCATGAAGGCTATGAAATATAAAAAAAAAATGCTGCGTGAAATTTAATTAGAAAATAAATAAGGAAAATCAATAAAGATTTTAAAGAAATGATAAGTTCTTCTAAAAGCATTTTAATTTGTTTTAACTGTTTGCAATTTTGTTTTATTACTACTTTCTAAATCCTTAAATTTGGTCTCCCTGTTTGGTTTTAGAATGCTTGATTCGAGAGTTCTATACACAAAATATAATACTTATTATTATTATGAATTTCACATAAATAATGTGAAAAATACAACTTGAAGAGGAAATTTTAAAAATACCCACTTACCTTATTTCAGTTTTATCGCAGTAATAATTATTAGTGATATTTTTTTGACATTTTCTTAAACACTTAAAAATGAGATTCAGTTTCGCTAAATTGCAAATGAAAAGTAAAAGTAAGCTGCCAAATAATAACGTAACCTTAATTATTGTTTGAAAACGTCACGCTTATTGCCAAATGATGAAACAGATAATAATGCGTTCGAAGGATACCGATCTTAACTAAGAGCACGAGCTGCTCTTATGTATTTCTATAAACTGTAGGTTTAAATAGATGCGAATCGAATTTTTAATCTAGTTCCACACCGAAATTGTCCAAAAAAATGTCCCACTTAAAAATTATCACAGTTTTCGTTGGCTTAGGTATACTAAATCATTTTAATTATTTTTTGCATGAAGCATATCTTTTCATTCTAAACTCGGTTTTTCCTCAACTATTTCGATTTTCCTTGATCGGTTCAAACGAATCTTTTCTGAAACCGATGGTTTTAAGTAAGCCCCTACCACGTGTTAATTGCAAATTTATCTCGAGATTATTTCTCGCCATATCTGTTTACGGCCAAAGAAATAATACTTTTAGGCTGGATTGATAGAAAAATGCTAAAGGCGATGCTGAAATCCGGGATTATCGTAAAATATGACTCCTTATTTTAGTCAGATAATACACATGTATAAATACAGAAGCAGAATAGGCCTCGCACAGTGTACGAAAGTCGCTGCAAGAAAAATGTTGCCCCTCCTATTCGTAGCTCTACTCGTTGCAGTTAGTAAGTACATAGGAGTACCCATACAGTTGGGCAAAACTTTGAATTGGTTGACCAAGTAGAGGATTCACTTTTTGTTTAAATTTTAGCTTCGGCGCAAGTTCAAGAAGGAGATGTTCGATTTTATTTAGGCACCAGCCGCCTTCAAATACAAGCTTCTGCCGTGTTGGGTAGTACTTCCGAAGTCAAAATACTTAGCCATGGATGGCAAGATAGTATTAATGCTGTTTGGTACCCCAATACCACCAACCAATTTACTGTACGAGGATTTCCCAATGTAATTGCAATTGATTGGTCTGCCCATTCGAATGGTTTATACACAACAGCAGTGAACAGACTTAATGCTGTAGGCGGACTTGTTGCCACATTTATCCTCGATCTTTCACGAAACCAAAATGTTCCATTATCCAACTTTCATCTGATCGGCCATTCTCTTGGCGCTCACTTGTTTGGTTTTGCAGGTATGGATGTGTGAAGTAATAAAATACGAAATAACCTTCGCGATATTTTGTAGGTCAGCAAGTTCTCTCTCGAACAGGACAACGAATTGGAAGAATCACCGGCTTAGATCCTGCTGGGCCTTCTTTCGAAGGAGCAGCCGTGAATAATCGTTTAAGCCCTGACGATGCCCTTTTTGTTGATATCATACACACCGACAGTACTAGTGCTGGATTTAGCGGTTCTTTAGGGCATGCTGATTTTCGTCCAAATGGAGGAGTGAGCCGTCAACCAGGGTGTGGCATATTGCAACGTAAGTATCGCGAATGATAGGAAAAGGAAGGAGTCATTAAGTCTTTATATATTTATAGTTGGATGCAGTCACAATCGTGCGCCAATATTATTCGCAGATTCGATTAATAGTTTTTCGCTTGTTGGTGTGGATTGCCCCAATGTTAATGATTTCAATGCAGGAAGGTGTGCTAACAATCAAAGAGCATTGTTGGGTGAAAATGTAGACCGTTCGGCCAGAGGTAACTTCTTCTTGACCACGAGAGCTCTCGCGCCTTTTGGCCTTGGCTAATTTCAATTAGGACAGTTTAAATCGTAAATTTATAAGTGATTATACTAACAATAATTAAAATTTGTACAAAATATAAATATATATAGTTATTTGCTTTACAAAAGAAAGCACTGCGTTTTTATGGCGTAGTTTGACGTTCACTTAAAACGGTACTCCTGAGTACAAACCATACCTTTATGCAAGAGTGCGGAGGATAAGGATCACGAAATTGCAGAGTGGTATCATTTTACTTGAGCGTTGTTGTACATACATATAGCACACAGCTTGTAGGTATCTTTAAAAGAAGTACTTAATCGTTTATAAATTTTCGACTTTTCTTTATGTAATGTAATGTAATAAATGCAACTCATTAAAAATTCTAACTAAACCTGCTTGTTTCTTTTTAAATTAAGAAGTTAAGTACCCGTCTTAATAGGGATTTAAATTAATACATTTAAATATTTTTCTTAAACGAAGGTATTAGATAAAAGAACATAATCCTAAGAAATGTAAATAACTAACAACTTCATCTCTTTACATTTCTGACAATGAGTAAATCTGGAAGGTAAGTGAATTTTATTTAAAGAATTGTTAGTGACTACCGAGTGCTTCCATTGGTCCGCCTTGCACCGTGTATTGCAATGTAAAGCGATAATCAAATTGATTAGGATTTTATAAATATTCGGCGTAGTTGCGCGAGCAATAAAAGTAAAAAGAAATTAAAGTTTGTACAATATTTTGCTTAAAAAAAGAGTTCTTCTCGTATTTAGATTAATGAGACTCTTCTCTCATAACAAAAATAATACTGACATCACAGGTACTGCACTGAAATGAGTAAATTGAAAAAAATGTTATACTTCAGTTGAATATCTAAATCTTTTTTAATTCTAATGGTGAAATATTATTACGACATGTTTTTGTCTTAATCATGTTCTTTGATTAGATTTCTTTCATATGAATTGTCTGTTGTTTGTGGTACAGGGTGTCACTATGAGTCGGTCTTAAAAAAATGTTTCATTGATAACATAATTTTCTACATGAAATTTTAATGACTTGTTCAACGAAAGACAAACATCATCCTTTGCAAAAATATTTGAGCAAGTCGTGTTCATAACTTTATTTCGAAGTGCAACCAATGGAATAATAGTCCTCGTGGATTTTTTTAAATGAAGAGACATTGACACTGCTTTACAACAAATATTTTTAACAAGGAAGAAGGAAAACTTGTTTGCGGTTTCTTTCTTGATTTAAGCAAGGCCTTCGATACTCTAGAACACAACATTTTGTTTAATAAGTTGCACCAACATCGCGTCCGTGAATTGCCTCTTGATTGAATCAAATCTTATCTCAACCATAAATTACAAAATTATTAAATTACAAAAGGTAATTTTCAGAGATAAAAGTGAGACGACACAATCTAGTTTAATTGAAATATCCCGGAGGAGGGGTACCGCAAGGAAGCATTCTGGGTCCGTTGTTGTTCATTTTGTATATGAATGTTCTTCCACACGCGGCGCAGAATTCCTTTTGTAACATCTATAACTATGCAGATGATACATGTGTTTTAATAACCGGAGAAACATTTGTAGATATACCTAAACAAGGAAAAGGGTGTTTGCAAATCTAGGATCAGTGGTTTTCTTAAAACAACTTAGTATTAAATGAATCTAAAACAAATTGTGTTCTATTTAAAACGATCAATTTCTGTGAAACTCCACCAGTGATAGCAATAAATAATAAAAACAACTTTCTTAAAAGCAGTATTCGATATCTGAGTGTTTCTTTAGATGGAACTCTGAATTGGACTGATCATTTAGACCTTCTGTGTAATAAACTAAGTTCAATTTGTTTTGCTTTAAGAATTCTAGGCCAATCAATATACCAGCTTAAAACGCTAAGAACCGTTTATTTCGCAAATTTCTATTCTCATCTACAATACGGAATAATCTTCTGGGGGAATAGGATTCATGAAAAGAATTATTTTTTTTGTTATGCAGAAGTTACGCATCATTCATAAAATATCCTGTCGACAGTCCTGCAGAGGTATTTTCAAGTATAGTACATGACATTTTATGGTATATACATTTAAAAATGTTTATCCTTTTTGTTTAAAAATAGGCATCTGTTATTAATTTTGAAAACAAATACAACACCAGAAATATTGATCACTTCCTTTATCCTCCTCACAGCCTTACAAAATTTGAAAGTAGCCTTTGTATAGCTGCAGGAAACTATTTAATATATATCGGCTAATTTTAGAAAATTAAGAAATCGAAGAGAGATGAAACGAAGTATTTTCAATTTTCTAGTAGATGTACTAGAACCTTACAACTTGCTAGATTATTATAATGCACCAGCAATGTAAACAATCTTCTAAATCTTGGACGTTTGTCAAATCTGTATTCTAACTTCTTGTACATTTGTTTTGAAGTAATAATAATAATTACTATTATTACATAAAAGATAGTTAGTAACATGTTCGATACATTAATCTAACCTGTCAGATCACTACATTGATTGCCTTTTTCTCACTGAAATGAATTACATGCTCCAACTAACGTAGAACCAGTCAGCAAAATAAGTTTTCGCAATTTATCCAACCAAAATTTAGACCAACTGCGAGTTCGACTACCAAAAATTGATCGGACACTAATTGACTCCGTTAATGTTAATCACAGCTTCATGTTATTCTTGAATTACTTAACATGGCATTTAAACTTGCAATGTCCCCTGCAGGAAAAGACGTCGTTAGAGAAATCTTCCGGTGCCTGGGTAACGGACGAAATTTTTAAGCTCAAAAACGAATTACTGGTTCGCAAGAAACTTAAAAAATGCTGGATCGGCATCATTTTATAAATACAGGAAACAAAATTATGCTGCTGTCGCAATAAAATTAATACTGCTACAATATAAACAAAACGAAATCAGTTTGGAAAATAGTAAATGACAACATCAATAATAATAATACTCATAAGAAGGTTATCGTCTTATCTAAGAATAACAAAATGGTGTGCTATCCCCTGCAGGTAGCTAATGAATTCAGGCGTCATTTTTCGTCTTATGCTGAAGAAGCAATGGTCAATCACTTTGGTTCTACCGCTTCTAAAGACTGTACAACGAGTAGAGAAGTACTAGAGAGCATGTTTTCCGACTCAGTTGATGAAATTGAACTTCTACGAGTTACCAACCAACTTCCAAACAAAACTTCACGCGGTCTTGTCGGAGTCTCAACAAAGATAATAAAATATATCTGTGACGTGATAGCCAAACCCTTAGGGCTAATTGTACCAAGGGAGTTTAAATCGACGTTCAGCTGAACTAGATTGAAAGTGAACAAAATCGTATCAAATTTTGTTTATGAATGCATTAATTGCCGTATATCCTTAAAATCCTATGCGAATGTGTTTCCTTTGAAACCGATTTAGTTGACCGTTATTTTAAACCTCTTTGGTACTACCGGCCTTTAGTATTTCTGCTGAACTTATCTGTGACATCCGAAATATTTCGTAGTGCCAAAACTTGTCGTAGTGCTTCTCCTATACAAAAAGAACGATAGAAGTAACATTGTAAACTACCGACCTATAACTTTGCTAAGTACCATTTCTAAAATATTTCAGTGAAGTACAAAATTTTTTATTTGAAATTTCCAAAACAATAAATAGCTAGGTTAAAGTGAAGTATACCTTTCGAAACTGTAACATATTAAATTAGAAACCTTTTTAAGTGATAATAAAAATTGATAAACCTCTTGGTTAACTTGTTGCCAGACTATTGCAAAGTTGAACTCTTGCCGTTAAATTCAAAATGTTTTATGCTGCCTATCATTTACACATTCATGATACCATAAGAGTGGTAAATTTTGAAAAGTTAAGTGATTCGGATAGCACCATCATTGTGAAAAGCGTTCAAGAAAATTTCACGTGAGTGCGACGGAGAGGAGATTATGCAGATGCGCTGGTGTAAGACAGAGAGATTTCAAAATAATTTTCAGTACACTTACTCTCGGAATTGCTCCGCCAGAACATCGATTTCCTCTTTAGACATGCATTAAATATCTTCTCAAGAAATTTCAGTCGGTATAAAACACTTTGTCAAAAAAGTCCACCGGCTCTCAGTCTATAACAAACATCAAATGACGCACATTACACGCGAATTAATTAAAACCACTTTGTTATAATTTTTATTGAAAAGAATAACGTAATTGAGATTACATTATAAAGCTTCACAAGCCAGGATCAGAATAAATAAACGTGTGGTTTGAATATAAAGGGTTTTCCAATAAGGTCGGGTCGATCTTGGCAGGCTGCGGCGGCAATGTTGTTTTAGCGACGTCTGTCAAATCTGTTGTTTATTATTCTGTCACTGATGCCAAATCACCATGGCAAGTTACACGACTGAGCAACACGTCCAAATGATAAAACTTTATTATCAAAACGAGTGTTCGTTTGCGCAAACGTTGCGCGCGTTGCGCCCATTTTACGGCAGACGGGGTGGCCCTTCAAAGTCGACCCTCCAACGCTTGGTGGCCAAATTCGAGAAGACCGGCTCGGTAAATAATCAGCGAACACCCGTACGTCAAAAGAACGCCAGATCGGCCGAGAATATCGCCGCTGTCCGTGAAAGTGTGCAGGAGAACCCGAGGCAGTCAATTCCTCGCCGTGCACAAGAACTTGGCCTTTCGCAGACTTCAGCTTGGAGAATTCTGCGTCGGGACTTGGGCCTGCACCCGTACAAGATCCAACTGACCCAGGAGCTCAAAGTCAATGACCATACACAACGCCGTTTGTTCGCTGAATGGGCTTCGGAGCGTTTGGAAGAGGACCCCAGTTTTGGCCAGAAAATCATCTTTAGCGACGAGGCGCACTTTTGGATGAACGGCTATGTTAATAAGCAAAATTGCCGTATATGGGACGACACCAACCCACACGAGGTTCAGCAGGTGGCAATGCATCCACAAAAGGTTACCGTTTGGTGCGGATTTTGGGCCGGCGGTGTCATTGGTCCGTACTTCTTTGAAAACGACGTTGGTGAGGCCATTACTGTCAACGGCGAGCGCTACAGATCGATGATAACCGATTTCTTTTGGCCCGAATTGAACGATATGGACGTGGACGACATGTGGTTCCAGCAGGATGGCGCTACGTGCCACACAGCGAGCGCCACGATGGACATTTTGCATGAACGATTTGAGGGTATGGTTATTTCTCGCGGAGGTGACGTGAATTGGCCACCAAGATCGTGCGATTTGACCCCACTAGACTTTTTCTTGTGGGGTTTTCTGAAGTCGCAGGTCTACGCCAATAGCCCGCAATCGACCGATGCCCTCAAACTCAACATAACTCAGGCCATTGCTCAAATTCAGCGGGATCTATGCGCCAGAGTCATTGAAAATTGGGTCTCACGGATCCGTGCCACCCTGCGAAGCCGCGGCGGACATTTGAACGATATCATCTTCCGTTCATAATGGCACATATGGGCCTTTCAAATAAAAAAAGTATTTCGTTAATTTCTCACACACAGCTTGTTTTATTCTATTTCAACATCGACCCGACCCTATTGGAAAACCCTTTACCACTGGTATTCTTGGTTCGCGTTTTACCGATATTTGTGAAACAGGACATCAGTAATTTTTTAAAGAATTATTACTGAATTACATTACATTATAGAAGTTCCCTTTTGTGGCGCAACAAACAAAGAAGAAAGAAGACTAAAGAAGCACTTGGAGTAAGAAAAATGAGATTCGGCCGGTTTTGAGCCTACCGATATAGCCAGAAAACTATACCTGAGCCAAACTCTGAGCAAAGAATTACAACTTTACTGAGCGTATACGCGAAACTGTCAAAAACTGCGGAAGCTGACATCAGTCAACAATGACGTCGCGGATGTGCATCCGTTTCCGTTTTTTTGGTTGAGTGGCACCAACGGAGAAACACTTGAAGTAGTAAATTGCCCAGGGCGTATAGAGACGTCGCGACGTCTCGTGAAATCTAGTAGGTCGTGAATTAAGTCCAAAGTTAATATATGAGAAGTTATTTCATAAGTTTGGATTTACATGCACAAAGCCGAATGCCGGGTCACGCTGGTGGGGGTGTCTCTCGTGACCGCAGACTAGACTGTTTCGATTTCGATTGGTCGCGATCCACGGAGCATGCACAGTCGGTGCCATTGCCATAACAACGCAACTATTCTGATGATGATGAAAATGTCGAATCTGTCCTATATTGCATGAGGCAACTTCTCATATACTAACTTGTAAATGCCAATGCCAATGTAAATTTAAAATTGACCCAAAATGGCCGATAAAATGCGCGTAACTACGAAAACGTCTTCATAGGTTCTGTTAGTTTTGACAGATTAATAAAAAAGCTTGCAGACCTACAGATTTAGAAAAATTTTGTGCAAATCGTTTTTGATTGCAGTGAAAACCTCGAGCAGCCTCTGGACAGCTGTTTCAGCCCTGCTTGGGGCTTCTTCAGCAGAGACGTAGCTCGACATTCCCACTGCAAACAAAAACGACTTGCCCAATTTATTCGCAATTGCGATGTAAGAGTGATGAACAGCGAATAAATTGGGCAAGTCGTTTTTGTTTGTAATGGGAATGTCGAGCTACGTCTCTGCTGAAGAAGCTCCAAGCAGGGCTGAAACAGCTGTCCAGAGGCTGCTCGAGGTTTTCACTGCAATCAAAAACGATTTTTCAAAAAATTTTCAATATGCTTTGACAGCAAGCATGGCCGCCTTGCATGGGGGACTTATTAGGAGCAAATCCCGCTTCAATTTGTCTATCCTACTGCAATGTCAGGTCAAAAAGCGATCGTAAGATGTCGCTATTTTATCTGTTCATTACAGATTTAGGCTCGATCTTACCACCTCCTGATAAATTTAACCGTCGGTTAATATCCTAGGTAACCATTGTCGGCACAATAGTTTCTAATTAATATTAGATTAGATTAGATATTAACCGACGGTTGAAGTTATGGCAGATGGTAGATGGTAAAATCGGGCCTTAGAGATTACAAAAACTGACCAGAAAAGAGTGTTTAATTATTTAGGAGTCCTCCAGATATAAGAAACGGGACACGGCGTCAATAGTGGCTGTACGGCTATAATTTATTTATTTAACCGAAGTTACACCGAAATTTCTACCAACCTAAAATTGGCGCTCTCTTTGTGGGGTGAATCTGAGGAATAAATTATTTTTAGTACTAAAATACTCCTTAATAAAAAGAGGCACGTTTTCCAAGTAATCAATTTGTTATTCGTTTTATTTGTATATATTTTCTCTTCAAAAATTACATATTTTATTCAAGTACTGATGTTACTGGAGACAGTGTATAAAATTTTTTTGAGAGGTACGCACAAAACTAAATATTCTTAAATATGAATCATATAATATTGAAAATGAAATGAAATAGGTTTCAGATAAAAATTATTGATTTCGTAAACGAGTTTATGTAACAAAATCCTTTCAATTCAATTCCGATTTGCCATGACATTTTGTCAATGACGTTTAATTAAAAATAAGCAAAAACAACCAATTTATTTGTAAAAAGAATACATTTTTCATTAAAAATAAAAGTCAATTAAATACAAAGCATTTTGTATAGATAAATGTATAACTTTATTTATACATAAAATAATTTTAAATTTTGGCGCGCTTATTTTGACTCAAAATGGCGTATTTGCGGTACTTTAGCAATCTATTTTAAACCAAACTCTGCGTTTTATGTTTTATGGACTATGGGGCGGATTCTGTAACTTATTAACGAGCTGTTAAAATTTAGAGGTCCATTAAAATTTAAAACACAGTTCCATGATTGGCAACAAAATTTAACACCCCTTTAAATTTAACGGTTTTAATACAGAATAGACCCCTACAAAAGTTAAAATCCTTATTGAACACTAGTGCGTTAATCCAAGTCTATTACGCACTGCTATGTGAAATATAACGTCATTCTCTGTGGTGGTACAGCAGGAGCAAAACGAGTATTTTTACATCAAAAATGTATTCTAAGACTTTTATTTTCTTTAAATGCCCGTGACTCGTGCAAACCAGTGTTTAAAGACTTTGTTATTCTTACCTTCCCAAAATATTCTGAGTTGCGCAATGTTTGTTCGTAAAAATCAAGATTCTTTTACTAAAAACGGCGACAATCATAACTATGATACCCGTGATCGATCAGAACCCAGAATTATATCCCACAATTCAGCTCTATTTGAACGGTTTCCTTCTTATGTTTATATTAGAATATCTAGTTGTCTACCAAGTTAGATTAAAAATTCTGATTTGGATTTTACTTTTAAAAATCGATTGAAAAACTATTTGCTTATACATTCTTTTTATTCTGTTAAAGATTTTTAACTTAACATGTCCTTGTCTTTTATCTACGTATTTTTATAACCACGTAGTTCAAACAACTAGCTAACCATTTAATGTGTTACTTGTCTTGACTAATATCTTGCATTATTATGTTAATTTTAATTTACAAGGCTTTAACTTGTTTCTTATATCATGTATATGATCCCAAAGACTAATAAACATTATCATGTTACGTTTACTTCTATTACTCGCAGTAATCTTGTTTTGTTTACTTGTTCGTATCGTTCACCTGTGTTTACTATTTTTGTTTTTTTTTGGAATCAGATTAAAGAGATAACATGACGAGTATTTGACGTCAGCACATAAGGCAAAATTGAATTACAGAAAAAGTTTCCCAACGCTTAGCAAAAATAAAATCAGAAATCTTTAATCATTAAAATAAATAACCTTTCTTCGATTTGAATTCATTGATTTTTCGTTTTTGTCATCTCTAATTATTGTGATTAATCGAAATTCATTATTTTTTACGCTTGTGAAGAAAATTCATCATTAAAGCTTGCTTCTTTTATTAATTGATTAGACAATGACATAAATCAAAAATTTAACTTCCGAGACCAAACGGCGCTGAAGAAGCGGTATTTAATAAGTAATCGCCCCTAGAAGCTTGGTTCACTCGTTCACCCATAATAGTCCTTGGATTGTTATTACAAAATCCTAACAGATAAAGTGCCCAGTTGGTACACCGTGTTGCCACGAAAGCATCTCTCCAAATCGATTCAACAAAGTAAACTGGTGCACGATTATGACCGCAAAACGCTGAAACAAAGCATTTTATCAGGACATTGAAGATCAAATTTTGCCTGATTTACCAATGACGCATCCAGGTTGAGGAGCAATACCACCATTCGGCCAGTAATCAATATGACCTATAGAAGAAATAATGCCGGACATCCCAGCATCTGTATGCATGACATCTACAAAAACAGCGTCGTCATCACTTAAACGTCCATCTCTTGGAGCAACATCGTAATCTGTTCCTGCTGGATCTAAACCGGTAACGCGTCCTAGTAATGGTCCTGGTCGTAAAGTAATAATGTGTTGCCCTAAAATATGCAGGTACATTTCACCTCTGTCTTCGTTTCAATATTTTTCTGTGGTTTACCAACAAATCCACCAACATGTGCACCAAGGGAGTGACCAATTACGTGAAACCTGGATAGGGGTATGTTAAATCGATCATGCAAGTCCAACACGAGTAAAGCGACCCAACGAGCAACACCACTGGTGGCAGAAGTTGCAATTGGATAGATTTGGTTGGAATGGAAGGACCAGTCAACACTGATTACGTTGGAGGTACCAATTCTTAAATACTCATTTCTGGCATCGGCATACCAAAAATTGCTGACGAATTGAAGCCAACCGTGCACCAAAATTTTCACTTCCCTCGATGGATCGATGACGATGTTCTCTTGCCCAATTCTGATTTGACGATCGATTGGATCAAGAGGAGATGTTAGGAAGAATGATACATGTTGTTCTTCAACGTTAATCTGCCCGTAAACTAAATAATATTGTGAGTTATTATTTCGTTTTTAATCGATAACTTAGATTTGTGTTTTACCTGTTGTTGCTAAAATCAACAAAATTGCCGAGGTGTACCACATTTTCAACAAGTTTACTTGATCGTATTGAAAGCGGTAAACGAACTCAACTTTTATATGAAGTGTTTGATATCTATAATTAGTTAATCAAAAGAGTTCATCTTTTAGATTACTGGGGGTTCTTACGCACACACTCAAAAACAAATTTATCGATTTTTGTAATCGTTCAGGTTTCTACTGCTCCTACTTCGAAAGATCCTAATAAGCAATTTAACGCAGTTGAAGACAAAAACGTTTAAAAATTACGAATTACAATACAAAGATCGAATTCGTTTAGAATTGGATATTTTTCAATTTTTTATAATGTTTATGATGTAGATGCTTATTACGGTACATGATTACATAAACAGAAAATAAAGCATATAATTCACTTAAGAATCTTAAAATACTATTTAATCGTGTTTAAGAGCCTGCTTTAAAATTAAATGATTGTCAAGAGCTTTTGATTGCTTACCTAAATCGTAAATTAATAGCATCTTTGTTTTCGTTAGATGAAAATAATGATGAGAAATGCGTTAAGCATCTTCTGTTATCGATACTACTTCAGCAGATCCGATAATATGATTGTTTAATCACAAATATTAAATTTATTGAGTACTTGTATTCCAAGAAACTACGAGTACGTATGCATAAATACGTAAGTTAAAAACCACAAAATTTAAACTTTGACCACAAAAATATAAATATTATTGTTTTACTATTTCTTTTTCAATTTATTTTGGTATTTCATTTCTTATTTTGATGAGATAAGTACACCTAAGATAAGAATTATTTGATGTTTGATAAAGAGATAATAACATTATAAATTAAAAATATGATGCTTCCGCTTATTGTGTGACTTTCATATTTACAATTCTAAAACAAAGTGATCGCCAAAAATATGAAAGTAGATAAACACCCCGTACATTGTCAATAATTCGCCAACTCTTATTTATTATTATTTCTCTGAAATCTTTCAGTTTTATTTCTGAACCTAAATACTTTTCAATTTAGTACTTAGAACCATTAAATTCATTTCGAATTGTTTTTTTTTTTTAATGTGGTTTCCCAGTTTTCTGTTTTAAAGTTTTAAAATTTGCTTTTAAATTCTCATGAAAACAATTTTTTTATTAAAATTCTTTTTAATTTTGATGTATTTGTTTTTAATGAGCTGTTTTTCAAATTTCCAGTCCTATCAAATGGTACACTCGCTGACTTGTTACCAAACATTTTTGAAAATTCTTGACATTACGAAATTGTTAATACCCTCAAATTTATGCAACAAACAAAAACAAACCCCATAACAATTGTCACAGAGTTTAATTAGAATTTAACAAAAAGTAACTGGAAATTGTGTTACTTTCTTTTGAGAGGACAGTTTTATTTCTGGATTTTCCGTCCTCTTATCTGACATATAAATTTTTTGCTCTTTTTTGTGAATAACATTAATATAAAGATGAATGTAAAAAAACAGGTGCAGTAATTTATTCAACCTTTAATAGCTGAGACGGCAGAAGTAAATTTACAATAGAATTAATAAAAACGAATTAATTAATTACGAGTTATTAATGGCGTAGTTGGCTAGGAAAAAAGTAATTGTGGACGTGATTTTTCATTTGTGTTTCCTTGCTCGCTTTATTTTTTGTATTTGTTTTTATTCGTTGTTTTCTGTTTTTCCTTAGATCGGATTATTATCTTGCAAGGCGATCCGCTCCACACAGTTTCTTCTTTCGGACATACGTGCTGCTGGTTTTCTAGATTATTTTCAAATTCCACCGGAAAATTGTCCATTTTCTTTTATTTCTTTGTTCACCATATATTTCATGTTTGTTTGTTTTCTTTTATTTCTTTTTATCAAAATGTTGTTTTATAACGTGTTTTCTTTTTAATTTCATGTCCAGAGAGCTGTGACTGGCACGCTTAGATTTGAAATATACACAGACGTCAAATTAAAATACAAAATACAAATTAACCTATTGACGTTATTTTGTTATAGTTTTCTCTTTGTACTTTTTTGAAAACAATATTTAAGCAGTTCGCCGGTCTTCTTTTGGTATTTTTGGTCATCTTTCTTTCATATAACGTTATATTTTTTTTACTGTATTTGTGTTTCTTGCAGTAATACTTAATTTTTCGTTAGTTTTTTAATTTGTTTTGTTTTATCCGGAGAATCTTAATTACCTTTTGCTTGTCGTTCGCCTTGTCATCGTTTTTCCTTCATTTTATTTGTTTATTTTTATTTGCTATTGTTTTTTTTCTTTTATCGAGTTTGTTTCATGTCCTATCGATTGTATGATTTGAATTTGGATAGTGACATAAACGCCGGATACACATATTTAGAGCTGAATTAAAAAAATCGGGAAATATAAAAAAATATACACGATTTTATTAGTTTTTCCATAGCGTGAAAATGATTTATTAGTAAAGATCGGAATCACATATTTTGACGTCATCATTGTGTGGCGCTTGTCATGCTGCAGCTCTGCAACAACGTTGCCAACCGTGTGATTATTTTAGTAGTTAGTACTATGAACAATTTCTTCTTCAGAATCGTCTGTATGCTTGGAGTGGATTTTGGATTTTGGGAACGACGATGAAATTTCTCTTCCTTTTCCATTTTTAGTCGTGCGCGATGAAACTCAAAAAGTGCCGATTTAAAAATTCTCAAGATGGTAATTAATAGCATTAATAACATTCAAAATGGAATTGACGGATTAAGAAAAGGAAAAAGGAAACAGGAGACAATCGAAACAGTTTGAAAGAAAAAAGATACAAGAAAAGAAAAAGTTACACAATGAGAAACAAGAAAAAAAGCGAAAAACTTTTTGATAATCCAGAAACAATCGAGAAACACTATCAAATCAATCAATAAAGAAATTATAATTATTATAATTATTTCTACAGAAATTATAATTATAATTATTTAAAAAAAATTGTTGCAAATCGTTTTTGATTGCAGTGAAAACATCGAACAGCCTCTGTTTCAGCCCTATTTGGGACTTCTGCGGCAGAGACGTAACTTTCATTATGCTTTGACAGCAAGCATGGCCGCCTCGTATGGGGTCGCTTATTATGTAGCAAACCCGCTTCAATTTGTTATCGTGCTGCAATGTTAGGTCAAAAAGCGATCGTAGGATGTCGCTGTTTTATCTATTCACTATAATTATTTAATTTATGAAAAAATGGTAAACAATTGAAAATAAAAAAAAACATGAAAATTTTTCTAACAGTCTAGAAAAAGTAAAATGAAAAACATTACACATTCAACAGATTTTTCGATCTAATGCGATCAAGTGTTTCAAGAAAATCACTCCCTTGATTGTATTTTGATTTTTAAAATTTTTACAGCATTCTGTCTGTGTGCTTCTTAGCTTAGTTCAGCAGAACATTTCATTCTGCGTACGTTGATACCAAACATCATATTTTCTTTGAAACCCAAAATAGAGCATATTTTATTGAAATTTTATTCTACCTTTATTTTAAATGATCTTCAAAGAAAAAATGACGCATTTGGTATCAGCGTACTCAGAAAAAAATGTTCTGTTGAATTAAGCTCATCTTAGATGGCATTCTATAGATATTTCCGATATCTAAATATGAAACTTTTAACTGGATTATGATTTTTTCATAAATAACTTAAAAATAATTCGTAATAGTCCACAGGAAAACCCAACTGTGCGTCTAGTGAGTGCCATTTTTTCTAAGCACAGGAAAATATTATGGGTTCTCAAATATTATTGAATTGTATGTCCCCAAGGCAAAATACGATAAAAATTTACACCGCATCCGTAGTTCCCAAATGAACAACTACAGTTAATGCTAATGTTTAAAAGGATGAAGATTTACACAATTCTTTAAATAAAGAAAGATTTCGGAAGTTGTAATCTTATTCAAAAACCGTATTTTTTTTGTTTGATTTAGGCAAGCATGTTAGCGCACTTGCTTATTTTTCCGACTTTCTTTCATCAAAAATCGAACTTTTCAATCGAACACTCGTTATAAATTACATAAACAATTTCAAACAATATAAAAAGCATGTGTCGCAAATCTTATAATCCAGACGCCTATGACCAGTAAAAAATAAGTTGAATATTAACCAATAATTGACATGGTGGATCAAATAAAGCCCAAGATTTTTAATTTTTTGCATAATTTGAATATTAGACATTCAGTTTTCAAATAGTCAAATATTACAATTAGAATTATCTCTCATGAACTTCCGAGCGTCTAGATTATGACTTTTGGGACACACGTCATATAAAAAATTGAGTTCGTAGTTTGGCTATTATGAAGTTTTCATGTGATTTAATTGTTAATTAAGGAACCAAAATCTATGTTTAAAATCAAACAAAAAAGCTATATTTTTTTATATTTTTAAAAATAAAAAAAGTTATTTGCATTTAAAATGTTGGTCAATTTTACATTTTTCAACCGTACCACAAAACAACAAGAAACAGCGAATTTTTGATTTAACCATTTAAATTAGCATTAAAATTAAAACTCAATATTACGTTCTCGGTTCTTTTCTGTTTCCATTGCTCATGAAAAAACCTGTACAATACCATCGAAAATGGGGCACCTATATACACATCTTAGATAAAACAAATACAATCAAAATCAAAAGCTTAAGGATACTCGAGGGATTCACCGCAATCAAAAACTATAACTATAAACATACATACGAATGTTGATAAAAAAAAAGTTGAAATAAAAAACAAAAAAGCTATATTTTTTTATATTTTTAAAAATAAAAAAAGTTATTTGCATTTAAAATGTTGGTCAATTTTACATTTTTCAACCGTACCACAAAACAACAAGAAACAGCGAATTTTTGATTTAACCATTTAAATTAGCATTAAAATTAAAACTCAATATTACGTTCTCGGTTCTTTTCTGTTTCCATTGCTCATGAAAAAACCTGTACAATACCATCGAAAATGGGGCACCTATATACACATCTTAGATAAAACAAATACAATCAAAATCAAAAGCTTAAGGATACTCGAGGGATTCACCGCAATCAAAAACTATAACTATAAACATACATACGAATGTTGATAAAAAAAAAGTTGAAATAAAAAATATTTCCGTCAGTTTTATATTTTGCACTTTAAAGTTATATTAAACGAATCTGAAGTAATTTGGAGGCTATACTGCGAACAGAAAATTTGAACAGGTTATGGGCCCAGATTGGAATAAAGTGCAAGATGAAGAAAACTGGTCTTGTGGGCTTCATGATAAATTGATTGAGCATGACAGCGGAATTAGAAAAATATCGCATTCCATTGTTTGACGGGACAAATTTCAACAACTGGAAATTTCGAATCGAGACATTACTTGATGAATTGGATTTGTTGAATTTTGTGAAGAAGCCATTTACGGAAATGGTGGAAATAGTCGCAACGGATATAGCTCAGCAAAAGGCCAAAAAGGAAGAAAAGCTGAATAATTTGCGGAAGCTTGATCGTAAGTGCATGTCCCAAATTATTGAAAGAATATCCGATAGCCATTTGGAATATGCCAAAGACAAAGAGACAGCCTATCATCTTTGGTTTTCTCTTGCGGCTACATTTGAGCGAAAAGGTATGGCAAATCAATTATTATTACGCAAAACACTACTGACAATGAAATTTGACATTAAAAATGACACCTTAGGTGATCACTTTTTGAAGTTTGATAAATTAATTCGAGAATTGCGTGCAACTGGAGCTAATTTGGAGGAAATCGATGTTGTCTGTAACTTGCTATTAACAATGCCTACAGAATTTGAAGTAGTTGTTACGGCTCTTGAAACGTTGATCATCTAACACTGAGTTTTGTCAAAAATAGACTGTTGGATGAGGAAATGAAACGTAAGAATTTAGGTGAACAAAATCAGATTAATTTGCAATCCTCCTCTGTATTTTCTTCGCAAACATCTCATAAAATATCAGGATCCACAAAAGGTGGAAATAAAAGCAAATTTCCATTCAAATGTTACAGATGCGGAAAAAATGGACATATGCGTTCACAATGTAAAGTTAATTTGACAAAAACTAAGAATGCAGGGAACAGTACAGCTAATGTAGCACCGACAGCAGAAACGATCCCTCCAAATGTTTGCTTTTCAGCTTTTGTTGGAGAGAGAACAAACACAGATATAATCTGGTTTTTAGATTCTGGTGCAACTGAACATTTGGCCAGCAAGAATGTTCGACTGGAAAATACAAAAATTTACAAAAGTAAATTTGATTCGAAGTCTAAGTTATGTTATCTTGTAGGATATTGTCCCATTGGATACAAACTTTGGTGTCCGGAAGAAAAGAAAATTCTTTTCGGAAAGAATGTAATTTTTCTGGAGGAAAAATTTAGTAAAGAAGAATTGTCTACAGAGACAAAGCAGAAAAAAAAATATGCAACAGATGATAAACTGGAAGGAATGAACAAAGAAGCTGAAGAATTTTTTCACGAAAGAAAACAAAGAAAGTGTTCGACGTAGTGGCAGATATCGAAGAAGGCCAGAATATTTGGAAGATTATGCTAAATTGGCTCTGAATGCTGAAACGTTCGTAGATGATGTACCGGAAAGCTTTGAAGACATGGAAATGAGAAGCGACAAAATAGAGTGGAAAAGAGCAGTAAAAGAAGAATTAAAGGCTCTCGAAAAAAATAAAACTTGGACTTTAACTACATTACCACCTGGAAAGAAATTTATAAATAATAAATGGGTTTTTAAATTATAACGAGATGAAGCGGGGAATGTAGAAAAATTTAAAGCAAGATTAGTGATAAAAAGTTGTAGCCAGCGAAAAGGATATGATTTTGAAGAAACTTATGCTCCTGTTGCACGTCTGACCACACTCAGAACATTACTGTGGCTAGCTGCCAAAGAAAATTTGCAATTACAGCAAATGGATGTGAAAAATGCTTTTCTTCACGGAACTTTGAAAGAAGAAATTTACATGACAGTACCTAAAGGAGTCGAATGCACAGAAGGACAAGTGACAATTGGATTGCTTCAATCGGACATTGATAAATGTTTATACATTTATAAGACTGGAAATACGAAACTTTACCTGTTAATGTACGTCGATGATATATTGCTAATAGGAAATGATAAAGATAAAATCGAAGAAGTTAAAACGCAACTAAAGAGAAAATTTCCAATGAAAGATTTAGGGGAACCAAAATTATTTTTGGAATTAACATCTGCAGAAAAGAAAATGAGATATTTGTCAGTCAGCCTATTTATCTCCAAAATTTGCTGAAAAGGTTTAACATGGAAGAATGTAAACCAAGCTCTACACCTATAGAAACTAAACCTGAAGCAGGAAGGACATCAGAAGATGAAAATGAAAATTTGGATCAACCCTATCAAGAGTTGATAGGTTGTCTTATGTATGCCATGGTAACAACCCGACCAGATATTAGCGCAGCTATCAATTATTACAGCAGGTTTCAAAATAATTGGACGCAAGTTGAATGGAAAGGTTTGAAGAGAATTTTAAGGTATATTAAGGGAACATTGGACCTAGGACTCGTTTATCGACAAAAGCAAGAAGATAGCTTGGTGGGTTACGCCGATGCAAATTGGGGAAGTGAAGAAGATAGAAAATCTACATCCGGATATTTATTGCAAGTTTTTGGAAACACAGTTTGTTGGTCTACGAAACGACAAACGAGGTTGCTTTATCTTCTACCGAAGCAGAGTATATTGCTTTGGCAGTGGCCGCTGCTGAACTATTGTGGATAAAAAATCTACTCGACGAACTCGGAAATTATGTCCATCTGCCAGTAAAGATGTTTGAAGACAATCAAGCTTGCATTCACGTACTTCAGCGTTGGGAACACAAGCGTCTCAAACATATTGAAATCAAATATAATTTCATTCGAGATCTCTGCGCTAAGATCTTAAACGTCCAATATGTCAAGACTGAAGATCAAATAGCGGACATTCTGACGAAAGGTTTGCTAAGATGTCAATTTGAAAAACTACGCCTGCAGTTGGAACTCGACAGACATTTTTGAATAATTTTATTGTTTCTGTAAACATTAATTTTATGTATGGTTATTAAATTGAGGAGGGGTGTTAATACAGGGTGATTCACGGAACCCGTTCGTTAAAAGTTTACGAACTTCCCCTTTGACTTTCTATTTCATATTTTGCAGTTATAAGTTAGCGATAGTGGTCTATTAAACTATAACATTTTCAACTTTCGGGCACTTCCGTTTGCACCGGAAGTTGCTGCCAACTTTATTATTTTAAATAGAATACCCCATTTTTTATTGTATTTTTGGATTCCTCGTAAAATTCTAAAATTATTTTGTTCAACATAAGATACAAGAAAAATCAGCTGTTTCAGAGATATTTCCATTTATTTAATTTTTTTCAAACTTGCAGTACCTTGCTTATGACACTGCCATCTTTGTGCAATAAAAGTCATGATGTTAATTTTTGCCCTGTAGTAAACTACAGTAAGGTGCTTTGAGATCATGCCCAGTTTTAAACTTAATTGTCTACAGGGTGGTTAAAACGTAACTTCTATTCGAACTGATTTCAATCGTGGAAAAGTCAAATTTTTTAAATAGAACACCTAGTATATTTTTGTACTATGAGATTCAGAATTAAATATTCTTTCGAACTGTGTTGGCTTTCCCTACACTCATCTCTTACCTTTCTCTTTCTATTCATGATTTTGCCTTTGACTCATAACTTTTTTCACTTTTCGGTATTATTCGTGAATAGTGTGCTATGAAAATTTAAGAAACAAAGGTTTTCTTAAGTTAATTTGCGATTCTAAATTCAATTTCCCTTTAAAAACCGAGAAACAATATTTAATTACCTGTCTATCTGATGTATTTGTTATTTACATATGCCGTATGTATGTGAATTCTTGATATGAGCTTTTACGCATTTACAAAAAAAAATTCTCACTTATAAATCCAAATTTTTTAAAGTATAATCAAATGTCTAATAATTTTTTGAAAACTAATAAATCAATCATGAACAAAACAACATTAAAACTAATACACAAATTGTTAGTTATAATATTTGCTCTAAGCGTCCTCCACTATTTATTAGTAATAAATAATGAAGGACACTTAGAGTAACTTTTTGTTGTGTTTAAGTAATAACTTATTTACTTAGACACAACTAATTATATTATTAACTTCTTTAGTTACTGATTTTTTTTTCAAATATTTTTTTTTTCAAATATTTTTTTTTTCAAATATTTTTAATATGCCTGCGTTTGAATTTTCATTATCTTGGTTTTCCCTAGCGATTAAATGTTTTTTCTTAATTTTTATTTTACGGATGATTTCAAAAATTACAATTTCTCTAGTTTTCATAGCCCACTATTTAACAATAATATCAAAAAATTGAATAAATTGACGTTCTAAAATAAAAATCAATAGCGAGTGAGATATGAGATAGGTATAGGGAAAGCTAATACAGGACGAAAGAACAATTAATCCTCAGTCACGTGGTATAAAAATATACAGGGTGTTCTATTTAAAAAAACTTGACTTTTCGACGGTTGAAATCAGTTCGAATAGAAGTTACTTTTTAACCAACCTGTAGACAATTAAGTTTAAAACTGGACATGACCTCAAAGCACCTTACTGTAGTTTACTACAGGCTAAAAGTTAACATCATGACTTTTATTGCACAAAGATGGCAGTGTCATAAGCAAGGTACTGCAAGTTTGAAAAAAATTAAATAAATGGAAATATCTCTGAAACGGCTGATTTTTTTGTATCATATATTGAACAAAATAATTTTAGAATTTTACGAGGAATTCAAAAATGCAATGAAAAATGGGGTATTCTATTTAAAATAAGAAAGTTGGCAGCAACTTCCGTATTCCGTGAATCACCCTGTATATGCAATTTAATAACGCCTAATTAAATTGGTAACCATACATACGAATGTTGATAAAAAAAAAGAAGTTGAAATAAAAAATATTTCCGTCAGTTTTATATTTTGCACTTTAAAGTTATATTAAACGAATCTGAAGTAATTTGGAGGCTTTACTGCGAACAGAAAATTGAACAAAGTCCATTCACTTTAAAGCTTAGACCACGTGGTAAGCGTACAGTTAACAGCATTTTGAAAAGCCTGAATATTATTAGACGTGAATAACGCTCCATTATGTTTGTATTCATAATTTCAGATTACAAAACAACTCAATTACTTCTACTACTCAAGTACTTTGTACTCAATTACTTTTATATTTAAGCACTGTGAATTTATAATCGATTACAATGTACTCATAATTTTTGAGTATTTTTGTAATCAATTACTTTTGTACTTAACCACCGTGAGTAAATTTGTAATCGAGTACATTGTACTCATAATTATTGAGTACTTTTGTAATCAGTTACTTTTTATACTCAATTACTGCCCAACTTGGTGGACGTTAACTGAAGATTAACGTTAAACTGTAACTGAGCAACCGGCCCTCTATCTAGTTCCGGACTATTCTAACCAACAGTCAATATATTAAATCCCCCTTCGAGAAAGTTTCTAGATTTTTTACGTTCCATCTTCGTCGTTCGCGCGCGCTGAAAAGAGACAACACATAAAACAAATATGGAGCAGTGCGAAGAACGCTAATCTAAGCGCCAGTTTCCTTTTCTGGATCTAATTCGTTTACGAAAATGGTCCTGAAATCTCTGATTGTGGAAATAAAGTGCGGTTCGGTGCATTCTATGTCCACTTTAAGTCGCACGTTCTGATATCACCGGTTGTAATTAAAGGATTAAGTTGCATTTCAACTTAAGAACTAATAACAACAATGGAGTTAAGCAGTGATGATCGTGTTTACGCCGCTGAAAGGATCATCAAGAAACGCATTAGAAGGGTAAGCATTTTTAAGTCTTAAGGAAACTCAGCAGAATGACATTTGCAGAGGATTACCAATATTGACATTGTTGTAGGGTGTTGTGGAGTATTACGTGAAATGGAGGGGCTGGGGCCCCAAACACAACACCTGGGAACCTGAAGTGAATATTTTAGATGACAGGCTAATAGAATTGTATGAGAGGTCTTTAAAACCAGACGGGCAACCTCGAAGGGGACCCAAAAGGAAAGACAGACAGCTCGTTGAACGTACTCTACAGATCGAAACCGAAGATGAAGAAAGACAGAGTGGAGAAGAGGGACAAACAGATATGCCTGTTGTGAACCAGTCGATACCGATTTTGGAGGAGCCCCCGACGATTGAAGATGATGAAACACGTGCGGGGTCTGTGGATGAAGACACAGAGCCTCCTGACCTCACGGCTGCTAATGTCAGCGTGCCTGAAACTGAGAATAGTAGCTCAAGTAGTGAAGATAGGCCTATTCTAGAACGTCTTGAGCCAGGTACTAAAAGGAAAGCGGAGGTCCTTTCAAAAGAGTCGGGGAAAATCGGGGTTACCATTACAACGAGTAGTCCGACGAGTGTTAGTCCTCCTCCTAACAAACTTTCAAAGTTAGCACCGCAAAAGCTAACTGCTGCAGTGAATAATCGCAAACAAAGTACCGGGCAGGGTGAAGAAGAAGGTTCAATTCCGTCAGCGTCAAGTCCGACTGTCTTGACTGCGACGGCCCCTCGTTCCAGCACCGACAAGCGGCCCAGCTCTTTCGATGCATCTTTACCGCACGGAACAACAAAAGAGCCCGCTTCACCTAAACCAGTGGCATCTCGTACAGATGAAAAACAACACGCAGACCAAAAACATGAACCTCATGAAGTCCCAAGCAGAGATCGTTCAGATTCTGATAGTTTAAGTGCCAATGTACCATACAGTAAACACGTGGTTGTTAACGGACACAATAACAATAATGTGGCTGATGACTTTTCACCTGCTTTTACCAGCCCCGGCTCAGAATATTGGCTGGCGAGGAACCCTGTTGCCGATCAAGTATTCATTACTGACGTCACAGTGAATCTTAAGACAGTTACAATTCGAGAGTGCAAGACGGAGAAAGGCTTTTTTAAAGAGCGTGATGATAATAGTCATTCTAAACCCAGTGATATTGTTTGACGATTTTTATTTATTGTTTTAGTGCTTTGAAATTGTTTCTTTTTGTTGTTTCTTTCAGCGAAGTCGAATGCATTTTATCAGGTAACCTGAAGTAATAATTTAAGTTAGTAATTCCACAATGACTTACATTTTTAATTATCATTAATGAATTGTTTGCTTATCTGCTATAGTTTAAGCAAGCAACAATACAACTACTGTGTTTACACAAGAAGTCTTATACACAGGTGTCATTTTAGGGTTTTCCATATACAGAACCTTTTTTATGAAATGAGATATGAAAATAATTAACAAAACAGACAAAATTATAAAAATTAGTAGGCATTTTTGTAATGGACATAAAATTGTGATGTTATTGGTAACAAAACCAATAAAAATAAAGAGCAGAAAACTGAAAATAAAAATGGAACTTTTTGGTTTTTACTACTAATTTAAAAACAAATCACAAATATTAGGGCTTTCATTTCACAAAGGCCCGGTTTTTCAATCACAGGTTAACGCTAACTCGCGGTTTATTTCCATGGTAACAAGTACGAATACAATTGTTTCCATGGCAATAAACCGAAGGTTAAAGTTAACTTGTGATTGAAAAACCAGCCCAAAGTAAATTAATCTTTATATCTCTTTATTTAAATGTATATTTAAATACTCTAAAATGAAACAGCCTATATTTTAATTATTGGAGCTCCTTACACTCCTAAAAGTAAATGTAATCCCAAAATGCTTTGTTTAGATTTGTGACTATTTTTAAATTGACTTTCTTAGGCCTGTGGTGATATTCCTTGCATAAAATTCATAAAAAACTGACAGAGAAATGATAAACATGCACTGTGGTAACTGTCTCTGTCGCTTTGTAAAGTTTGACATAAATTCTTGCATTATAAAGCTTTGTAACTGGTTGTCACTATGGTAACAGACCTTTAAATTTAACGTACTCAATACAGAATAGTCCCTAATGTGACAGAGAACTGTTGACTCAACAAATGAATATTCACTGTACAAGATTTGATATTAAATCTGTGGTAGCCTCTTTCAGTTTGTACAAAATTTTATATTAAATCTTGCACACAGTGAGAGAGACAGGTTATCACAGTGAATGTTCATTGGATGGTTCAAGACTTCTGTGTCACTTTGTGCATGATTTTGTAACAAGTTGACACGTGTCACACCATGCAATATTTAATATAAAATCTTGTACAAAGTGAGAGACAGGATACCATAGTGAATGTTCATTAGTTGATTGGATACTCTCTATCACCTTGCGCAAGTTTTTATATCAAATCTTGCACTGTCAAACAGGTCCGTCAAGTTTTATACAGAATTATAATATGTCGAGGAAATATTTGTTTAAAATAGAACACAGAATATATTTTTTTAAATGAGTCCATTTTTTAGAACCTCCAACTAATAGGATTTTTGACTTCATTTATTATTATTTGACTGATAATGTATGATGATGTATTATTTTTACGTCAAGAGTATTATATAACAAGTACTAATTAGCATGAAATATTAAACATTTCTTGGTTACTACTTCAGGATTACCGACGTTTCAAGTGTACAGGGTAAATCTTGTTGTGAATGATTTGTTTGTTTAATCTGTAAATTGGAAAAAAGACTGGTGGTGCTAATTACAGTGGCCGATTACCTTAACCCGCAGGCAATACGCATTTCATTGGGAATGCAGCCAAATACGTGTTTAATGTCTGAATCTTTTACTCTCATTCCGTATTTTATTGTACATATTGATTTTATTATACATTGTTACACTCGTTTTTATTTTAAGATTTTCCTTTTAGATCATTTGTGAAGTGCCTAATTTATTTACATCTACTATTTATTTAATTTTTATTTTGATTAATACTACAAAGAGATCGAGTTTTCTAAACAAAAATTACACGAATTTTGAATTTATATAAAAAAAAAAAAACATAATAGTCTGAAATTTGCTCAATTTAGAAATTAAATGCCCTTGCACTGTGTGTATTTCAATCGAAGAAATTTCTTTGTAGTAATTAATTCTTTGTGTTGAAAATTAAGTAATTTGTTTCCGTCACGTTTTCACACTTGGTCAAAGCACAATTTTGAGAACGTGGGGAAAACAAGCGATGTTGCCAGGTCTACATTATTAATACGATTATTGATTATAAATTATAACTGTTTTTAATGTAAATAGAATAGTGTAGTATAGGATTTTTTTATCTTCAGCTTTTATAGTGAGATATGTAGATATGTGTGTCCGAATCTTTTGAAGATTTTTTTTTACGTTGGAATATATGTCAGCTTAATTTATTAGCGTGCAGATCGCTACCGTGTTTTTAGTAGATTTTTAAAAATGTACATGAAAATTTATGTACGAATTTAACTAAATTATTCGCAAACCAGAGATGATAGATTAAAAGTATTTTTGAATATTATATACATATTATTGTAAATATGTAAAGAAATACGCATAATAAATCATCCTTACATGAAAGTGGACATTTATTACAAAGAAATAATATGGTGAACAAGTTCACATATCACAACATATTTATTTTAAATGCCAAGTAATTACAGTCAAAAATATAAGCTCTTATATACATTCATGAAATATTGCTAAAAAGAACGTTGCTATCATACATATTATACAGAGAAACTAAATTTCCTACAGAAAGATGTATGTATTGTCAAAAACACTTTTTAATTCGAAAGTCATTTTTTTTTGTTTTTAAATATTTCAATTAACAGCGCACATTTATTTTGACTTTATTTTAATTATTTGCATTTACACGCATATTTTTTTTGTATTCACTCAAATTGAATTAAAATTAAAACAATTACAAGACTAGAGTTAGTGATGAAAAATACATAATCTCAGTTAATTGCTAGCTTTAATGGAATGAAAATATTTATATCTACACACTCATTATCATCAAGTTTACAAAAGTATAATAATGTACACAAAGAAATAAAATTATAAAATAAAGATAAAATTATTGTACAATCAAACCTTAATAGAGGGTACCTCACATAGACTATGTAATCTATTGAATCTTCTACTCTTAAAGTGGTCTATACAATCTTGGATGGGTGCGCGTTTTGAAAAGAAGTCAACAAGAGGTTGAGCGTTTAGCACGGATGCTAGAAATTGTTCCACCGTTATGTACCATTGGATTTCACCTTTCGTATTTGGATTTCCATTTTTATCTGGGGACTTCAATAAAACATTAAAATGACAACATAAAATAATATCATTCATATTTTCTATGTAGTTAACTGCAATTCATCGAACTAATACAAAATGCCTACTTACTGTATCTATTAATCTAGCAGTATTACAAGCAGCTGCCGCAGAAACTAAACTATCTTCAGATTCATCACGCTTCACAAAAAACTGTTTACCTACATCTCCGAGCTCAAATAATAATGTACCAACATTAGCTATCGCATGGAATGTCTCCTGAGACAAACAAAAAAAAACATAATCAAAAATCAAATGATGTTAACAGGTCTGGATAATACCTGATCTTCAGGCAAGGTCTGGAATATATCGTACACAGACTTCCACAGCGTAATGAAGTGGGCTTGGGTCATCCTCGGAACGGATTTCAAATTAATCTTGCTATCTTTGGATTGCACCAGATTTCTTAAACTTGTTAGACTTTTCACTTCCCAGCTAGGCTCACCACCATTACCACCACCGTTGTTTTGACTGCTGAACGAACCTTCCATGGAAGTCGATTCAAATGATTTACTAAAATATTAGGTAAAAATTCAGCAACAAATCCAGTGTGTTGTGTTTCATAAAATTAATTGTCATAATACGTTCACTCACATCAGTCATTCCAAATCAACAGTAACATCTTTTTCACAAAATATAATGAATAAAACCAATTCGATTTTAAGAACAACAAGATGCCAATTTGTTTATAATTTTAGATTGAGTAAATGAATGTCAATGGAAGTAGGACAGTGAGTTTGAGTTGAGTATTGTGTTGCAGGAAACGCTGGCAACTCACTAAGGCAATTCAGTGATAAGAAGAAGGACCCCCCTAAACAACAACACAAAAAGTCAGAGCAGAAATTTCAAGAAGAATGCCATCTCTGTGATGATATATTTAAGCCATGTGATAGATGTCCTGACGCAACTTTGCGCCCTGAAAATGAGCAAAACGTGCCCGGGTGTATGCCGTTCACCGAAGACGTGCCAATGCCACAACCACAACCGCAATTTACTGAAGAATGTCTCTTGCCGCAATGCCCTGCCGACTGCAGACGTAGAAGCAGAAAAAAAGTATAAGAAAATAGAGTAAGTTAAAACTGTTTTACAAAACTCATTTGTAGCCACCAAGATGTCCACGTCCTCAACGTGCCGCAGCTGCCTCAGAAAACGAGAAACTCAAAACTGCAAAACAGAAGGAGGGCAAAAAAGATGAAGAAGAGAAACCGGAAGGGTGTAAATGAGAAATACATGAAACATTAATTTTACAAGGAATGAATAATAAAACTTTTGGTTAATCAAAACTTCTGGTATATAGTATCACATTTGCAACTTGCAACCTTTCATTTAATTTATACATTTTACAATTGTTAATGCAAAAAGTTACTGTAAGTTTACATACGTACTGTGAATTATAAGTTGCTGTTGGTGTCGATGGTTCATCAGGGGTGATACTGAGAGATTCCAGAAGTGCATTCTGCTCAGCAGCACTCTCAAAGAAATCTGTTGCTTCTGCTGCAATTTCAGTGCCAGTTTCATTACGAGCAGGAGATTCTATGTCAGACATTCGCAGAAGTGGCGGAAGGTGTATTGTGTACAATAGCTTGAGACGTTGAGCAGGATCTGCAGTTGCTGTTAAACCAATAGCTGCGACTAACTCGCGGAAATTAAGGTAACCATCTCTGTTTTGGTCTAACAACTAAAATTAATTTTCTTAATTTATTGCAGAAACCGAACGTGAAGTAAATGTACCGTGAAAATTCGTGCTGCCAGTGATTCGGCCTGATCACCCTTACCCCAGGGTGACAGAGCAGCAAAAAGCAATTTGAAATACTCAAAATCTACTTTGTAGCATTCGTATGGTTGCAAACCGGGGTCGTTTTTATCAGGGATTTGTTTCTTTTGACTAAGATATTCTTCTCTAATTATATTTAGTAATCCCTGAAAAAGATTTAACTATTAGGCTATTTTAATTTGCACTTGCATTAAAAATTTGCTAAACTGAAGTTTAACATTTAGAATTTAATTTCCTTTCCCCACATACCTGCAATTCCAGTTCTGTAAAATAGCCATCGCCAAGTACACTTCTTATAGCATTCCTTTCGAAATTTGCCTCTAATTCTTGCACTACTTTAAGCCGATGTTTCAATCGAAGTCTTTCGATTTGCCCAGTAGTAATGAAGCCATATTTAGTGTATGCCTTATACACCAAGGTTTGTATAGACATTTTCTGAAATAAAATAAATAAAATAAACGCCGCAATTTTATACTCGGGGGTGTACCCTCTGTTGGTCATCGTAGCTCTTGTTTCTTATTGCACCTCGTCCATCATCATTAAAAACCCCCAATAAATAATCAGCGAGTAACTGCATAGCTTCACCTTCATCTCTGCACTTCAACAGCTCATCCTGATTCCATTCCAAAATCATCAGAGCAACTTGAAATATAACTTTTGCACCATCGTAAAAGAAACAGTCCATGACATTCACAGCACTTTCATAAGGCATGACGCACAAGAAAATCGTAAGGAACCAGGCCAAGGAAATCATATTAAGCATGCCTAATTTAACTAGCTTTGCGTGCAATGTAGGCAAATACTCGGAAGTTAATTTATCTAAAATGCCTTGATCTACAACAGCACCGACCACTTTTGTATTGTAATAATCGGGCAGTAAATTTTCACATAACGTTGCCAACAGCCAGAACGCTTCTTCTTCAGAGCAATAAATAAGTAAAACAGAAGCCACGATATTCATCGCCTGACAATAACCTATATTAGGATTTCTTAATGCGTAAGCACACAACACCCTCCTTAACGCATCGATTCCTATTTGATTTTGAAATGCAGGGTGCTCTGGCAGAGACCTGTGTAAATCCCTTTCAATTTCATCATTTGCAGTTGACTGCTGAATCAAAGCCTGTTCAACTAGCGATTTGTAATATCCGGGGTGAGTCGCTTTCTCATTTGCAGCCCCTGAGAACGACATCCAAATATCCATTCGTAAACTATCGGGGATTCCCTCCAAAACAAGTTGAGCAACATCCGTTGTTCTATACATCGAGATGCCTCGCCCATACGTGTTAAAGTGAACTTCCCACTGAGTTTCTTTCTCCTTCTGCTTTCTAAGTACGTCTGGAATAATCATCAGGGGAAACAAGGTCATCAAAGGAGGCTCGCATTTCCAAAGGGGTTCCATCGACTTCGCAGGGACTTCTCCACCACTGCTATTGCTTCTTAAGCTTAACCTGTCAAAACTAAATTACAATTAATGAAGATGATTTTCGATTAAAAATGCGCAGGGCTTACGAAATTGGGGTATCAGTTCTTGCTAGCAGTTCGGAGATTTTCTGAACTAAGAAATCTCTGTCTAGGATTTGCGCGAATAGAAAGTGGGTTTTGTTTATTTCATTTTTCGTTGACACAATGATTGCCTTATCAAGAGCCGTGTTGGTGATGTTATTTTCCATTTTCTCTACTAATTTTACATCTCTCAGTGGAATTACTAAACTAACTTGAGCTTTCACCTAACAAGATAATTTAATATTATTAAAAAGGAGGGGGGTAAGTGCAAATCATTAGTTTTTACAAGTGGTTATAGTGGTTAAATTTTTGTGATTTCTAGGAAATCAACAAATAACTTACCCGACTTTCAAAACAAATGTAATTTTGGGACAGAAACAGTCGGCCAGCCACATGTTTTTTATTGTACGGTGTCATAAGTGTGCAATCAATCGAACCATCGAGCTTTTCAACTATAGGCAAGCGGAACATTAATCGATAAGCTTCTGAATGAGCTCTCGCATCAAGATCTCGCTTGAGAAATGATGCCTTCTTTGGAACATTCTTGCTACAATCAATTTTCAAAGTTGAGCCCTAATTTATTCATTACATTACAAAGAACTACCTTAATTTGTTTAATAAATATTTGTCTTCGTTAAAGCCACGTTTATCATCGATTAATCTGAAATCAGCAATGAAAGTGATTTTTCTAACTCGAGGACTAATATCTTCACTGACCTTTTAACTGCCAAATCAGCGAGTTGTTCCATCAGAGTGAAAGTCTCGCTCTTTCTCAAAAACATACTGAAGTGATGGTCCTTGTCTCTTGTGACCACCCGTATGGAGTCAGGAAATAGTAAGCTGTTTGTCTTGTCTAGTTGGATGACATCTGACCAACGAATGCACAGTTTCGTGTCCAAGCCCAAAATGTACGAGTGAAAGCAACAATAGTTTACTGACAAATACATCAAGCCTTGTCGGGGAAGCTTGCCCTTCAAGTAGCTGAAAATAATATACAAGTCGAGTACCTCACAGAGAAGATTGGTTTCCTGTTAGTACTACCTGCATGAGTAATAGTTGACCAACTTTTCATCTGCTGGTATATTGAAGAGTTGGTGGAACTTTTCTGATGTTATTTTGAAAGTTTTAGTTTCGTCATCTACGAGAGTAAAATAAATTAAATTAAAGTTAAGTAAGTGAGGAAGTTTCAAGGCTGTAATAATTAGTACAACATCTTAAACAATCAAACAAATATATTTACTTATTTATTATTCATTACATAAACAACTCTAGAGTAGATACGTACATTGTTGCATTATATTGAGTATGTAATTTATCAACAATAAACACGGCACGTTAAATATACACGACTTCAGTTTGTTATAAAGGATATGCAAAGATATGGAGTGCAAGTGAGACTTTTGTCTGACTTGCCGTTTGTTTACTTGATAAGCCTGCACCATATGCTTTGATAACGCTTATCGTATGTAAATATTATACGCAGAATATCGTTTGAATGATGAAGTTAATCAACAGCTAAAATTAATTCAATTTCCGAAAAAGTTTATCTGTACTGATTTGTGTTATGAAAACAGGTCCCATTTTGTCACGTAAATAGGAAAATTTCCTTCTAAATAAAAGCACTGGCCAATTTAATTTCGTGTATTCATTTGAAAGTAAACACGTTTATTAGTATTTTATTCTGTAAATACTTTTGTTATGCTCAAGTTGTAAACAAAATCAAAATGCAAGTGCGAAGTGTGAACTTTTTAGTTTTGAATTTAAGAAATCTGCTTTGTTATGTTCAGTAAAATTATAAAAATATTAAAGTGAAGTATAAAGAATGTACTTCGCAGATAAAATGAAGCGAACGCTCAGAAATTGTCGGAATATTCCTTTGTGTGACTGCTCATGAGATAAATATTATTCAGTGATTTATTGTAGTTTTCATGCATCATATCAATCACCTTGAAACGTTGATTTTTATAGTGTACATGTATTCTACATTATTTGACAAGCTATAATTACTCTTGACATCAATCACGATATACCACATAAACACACAACTAGTTCTATTAATAAAATTTTTCATTTGTGAAACAGATTTTATTATGCATTATTTGATTTAAACTTTTTGTCTTTTTGTTTGATATTTAATAATAAAATAACTTCGAAATTAAAAATAAAACAAGTGTCACTAACTAGGAAAGTTTTATTATCTCAAAAATAATGTTAAAAATATCTCGAAATTATTAATCCAGAAAAAAGTTTAAAAAACAAATTTTATGTTCGTACAATGTTATTTGCACTACTATTGGGTAATGTTATTTCATAGACTTTTGATTCTATCGGGAATCTAACGGAAATTCTAATTAGTTTTTAAAACTAAAATACTTTGTAACTGGTAAAATTATAAAGTATTTTGGAAAAGGTTGTTGCTTTTTATTCGAACAAATCCTTGAGAAAATAGCACATAGATAAAATTATAATTAAGAACAAACTCATGTCAAAATCGTGTTACAAACAATTTTATAAAACTATGCAGAGCTCATCATAAATTTCGTCACTATGATAGACGGATGATGACACAAGTATTTGCAGCTTCTTAATTTTTTAAATGTTTATCTATAAGTCATTTATTTGTAACTGTGTATTTGATTCACTTAAATATTTCCTGTCCTATAAGCTATTACAGTTCACATCTGCAATGCAGGATAAAAGGAAATGAATTTTCATTAAATCAATCTTTTATTACTTATATTCAATAATTCATCATGCCAGCAGATCGTTATTATTTTTAATATAAAAGCAGAACATACTGTCCTTATTTTATCTACAAATTAATGGAGCTACTATTTGCACATACTTAAATTCAGCGTCAATTTCACCGAGTACTTTCTTAGACGCAAATTTATTACTCTTGCTATTTTATCTGCAAATTAAAGGAGCTACTATTTGCACATTCTTAAATTCAGTGTCAATTTCACTGAGTACTTTCTTAGACACTAATTTATTATTACCGAAAAGGTCAATGCATTTAATAACTTCAGTCACTGTTTTAAAATAGTACAAATCTAATATATTGAATCATCATTGTTTGTTTGTATTGATCAGATTGTCCAATATAATAGTTTTCAGTCTCTTTCTGCAGTATTTTCAGAGCAAGATAAATGGATGTCTGAAAATATATTTGACAGCTGGGTAAATCTAAGCAATAAAAACAAACAGACCTCATATTTCTGTTACACTGTGTATTCCGTTTTGTTTCTTAAGGCGAATTTTACAAATGGGGCTCAACTTTGAGCTGAAGCTTAAACCCTTAGCAACGATTATTTTAACAATTGTTGTGAAGGATTTAAGCTTCGGCTCAAAGTTAAACCGTCATTGTAAAACTGGGCCTTAAAAGCTTAGATTTTTTTCAGAAGGTTTGTTTTATTCCTATAGAAACTATCATTTTACTCCTATAGAAACTATTGTCCTTATAACTGTCACCATTCTACACCTTTTTAATTTCAAATTGGGACTAAACAGTTTCAAATTGGAATTAACAATTTTAAATTGGGAATAAACGCACTCAAATTGCTCGGTGCCACGCTTAAATTGAGTATGTTTTGAGACAGGGCAAATTTGCCAATAATCATTTGCTAAGATTTTCCCCGTACAGCCTAATGTTAAATCCAATTAAATGAGGAAATGAATTAAGTGAGGCCAAACATTGCGCAGACGGAATATCATTTACAAAAATTTGGAAAATATAGTGCAACAAAATATTACTAATAAAATTACCGTACCTAACTGTATAAGATCTGTTGCAAGCATCCAAAAATTCATACCTGATGCGTAGGTAATTATATTTCCTTTTGTTATTATTATCTATGAGCTTGTGTTTTTTCCGAATTAAAATATTTTGTGCCAATTTGAATTTGTTTATTCTCAATATTAATTTGTTTAGTCTCAATCTGAAATGAACAGGTGTAGAGTATAGCAAAGCTTAAATTTAAACTTTAATTGAAAAAAAGGCAAACTCATATTACTCGTCTGTATTAATTATTACACTGTTACACCTTAACACCTGTTAACTTGTAATATAGTGACATTAATTACCATTTAATGGGATTGTTGGTATATTTACTAGGTTTGTAACCGCATGCATATAATAATTGACAATTTTTATTCTTTCGTTCATTTCCAGAAACTGAAATTTCTCCACCTAGGCCCGGTATTTTCATCATAGCTTAACTTTAAGTTTCGCTTTATTCCCGTGGTAACAATTGTTAAGATAACTGTTTAGACTGGATTAAAACGGAGTTTAAAGGTAAACCATGATTGAAAAACTGGCCCTTGGGCCTAGTTTCACCATCACAGTTTAACTTTAAACTTCACTTTATTCCTATGGTAACAATTGCAAGGATAATTGTTTCCTTAGCTTAAAGTTAAACTGTGATGGAGAAACTGGGACTTGGTGATCTTAAGTGAAGAGGATTTCACATTCACCAGAAATTGAAATCCATGCACCCCAATATAGTTCTCAGATTGAATTCAGAGCAATTTTGTAAATTATTTTGTGCTCCAGTCTAGTAAACAGTGACAGTAAAAAGGTGAATCAACTTATCTATCATTTCAGTGTGTTACTGCCGCTTTATCTTTATCACAGCTTATAACAACAATCTCATAAAAATCCAATCTGACCTTTGACGCTTAAATTGTGTCAATGCTCATCAAGAATGATAACAAGCAATTACTCACCATCAAAATCCAGATATTCCTGATTAGTAGCAATCACAGACTCGATTTTTTTAGTAACAAACTCGGTAATGTCGTCTTCATTATCGAAAGAATGCAAGGTTTCGCAGACGTTGCTGAACAACCACTCCCAATTTTTCTGAATTTCTTGCCTGGTCATTGCGCTTGCGATGGCTGTGATATTTGATTTTATCTACCAAAAACCTCATCGAAGATGCAATGAATACTTACTGTAATATATTTCTGATGAAGGTGTTTGATGCAATATTCGATACGGCGCAGGTTTGGTATCGAATATGCTATCCATAGTGCCTACTAATAGCGATGATATTCCTTTGGCTTTGCCATGGCCCTTACGACGTTGAAGCACGAAATAAATAGACGTCTCTTCTGTGTCCCTGTGAATCGATGGATAATAGAGAAGATTTACCCAAAGTTTCTCGACTTACCAAAGTGCGTTTGCTAATAATACTTCCTGCGGTTTAACCCACATTTTGTCGTTGACGGCGAATTTCTCTGCTACTAAAATACTGTGTTATTTAAGCACCATAATTTCAGCTTGCTGCGTATTTTACTCGAGAATACACAGCACATTTTCTGCACTTAATCGTTGTTCATGGTAAGTTGACGGCATGAAAACGTGCACATGAATGCAAACCGAGAATAAACTTTGTTATTTTTGTTGATAAAGTGTTCTTACTAGCGCACATCTGTATTTATCGGACACCTTCAATTTTATGTTTATTTTGACGTATGTCAGCTGTAGCATTGTATCTTACGACCTAATGTGCATTTGAACTACTAAAGAAAATGAACGCATTTTTTGAACTTCTTGTTATTTTATTGATTAGTTATTATTTAATAGGAGTATGTTAAATTATTTAACACTTTAATAATGTCCTACAATTTCTTTTCAAATTTCAGCAATATCCAAGTAACACATAAGTAATTGCTGCGTACATTAAAACTATTGTATTATTATTGTTTACTTATAGCATTTCGTATGTACTTTTTAGGTTTGCTTAAAATTTTTATAAGTGCATGCTTACAAAACAGTTCGAATTTAAAAATAACTAAATTATAAAACTTTTGCGTAGTCATTTATAAATTCATATTGTATTTGTACGGTGGTGTCGAAAAGTTTTAAGACGAAATGAAATACCCCTGGCCGTACGAATATCCGTGCTTTGCGATTATGAACCTTAACAACATTTAGCCGGCTGATCTGCTTTTATGGTACGACCGGCGGCAAGCCTAATAAATAAATATTGGTTACGGTTTCCAGCAATAATAACAGGTATCGTTGGTCCTATGACAATATAAATACAATGGAATGAATGATTATCTCTTTCGGTAGTATGTGTTCTGCGTTCCATTTCTCAACGAAATTAAACAAAACTTTCTAACACAAGAAATTGTTCAATACTAAAAGATAATTAGTTCGCCCCTTCTTATACACAGAGAAAAATCAATAGTAAAAAGTAACACAAATTGTAGTCAGAATAAAGACAGAAAAAAATTGTAACAAATATTAACACAATTGTAGTAAATATTAGCACAATTGTATTAAATAGTCCGACAATTGTGCGAATATTTGCTTGTTTCCGTCTTCATTCTAACTACAATTTGTGTTACTTTTTACTATTGATTTTTCTCTCTGTATCTACAGACTAAATTGGGATAATACACGGTATTACCGGAAATTTTCCAGAATACCAACATTTTACAAATGTTGATGTAGATGTTATCTTCCTGCGCAAGATAATTAAAGAGGATTAAATATTAGAGACAATATCCTACTTAGTATTAATTTTCATTTTCTTATTAGATGCTTAAATTCCTCAATTTGTATTTAAATTCCCGGTTTCATGAACAGAAATTTTCATCAATCACTTTTAAGAATATTCCTTATAATACGTTTTCATGAATTAATTAATACAACAGTAAGGTCCGATTTCATAACAGGACTTTAATTTTAAAGTTATTTTAACCTAAAAAAAATACATTTGTTTCCCCATTCTTAAATTGACTTAACGCTTCCTTAAAGTCTGATTATGAAAACGGCCATAAGTCCAATTAAAAATTAATGTGTCATTAAAAATACTTTGTTACTCATTCGATTTATACAGAAAAAATAGGATAATAAAATAATTTTGGTTTATTTAACTCGTTTTGTTTGACTCTGTATAATAGTTTGATCTAAATTAGCGATGGAAATTTTTAATTGCAACACATAAAACAAAAAGTATTTTCCTTTTCTGATCACTTCGTTTATTTATTATTCAACAACAATAACACGTTCAAACTTAAATTTAAATTTAAATACATTCCGAACTTATGGCAGTTTAAAACATTTTGATTTAATATCTTTCAATTTTGTTAACAATTTAAATATGAAAATCTAAATTGAATCATAAAAAAAACAGAATATAACAAAACCCGGGTAAGTATTATTTTTATTAACATTAAACTAAAAACAATTAACAAACTAAACATGACTTCACAAAATATAACTATATACCTGAATTAATTTTATTAATAATTACTGTCATAATACATTACAAATTACGCAGTTCTCATTACCTGGAATTTCCTTAATCAATGCTTAACAGATTACCTGCTCTCGTGAATGAATTTTATGACCCTGGTCATCCCCTGGTCAAGAGAGGGAGAGAGAAACGGGGAGGCTCGAGTGCAGAATGTTCTAAATTCAGACGGTTTATTTCAATAAGGCTCAAATTCCAACAGATTTACTGCTTTTCGTCTTAAAAGTTTTCGACAGTAGTGTACACTTCTGTGCAATAAAATTAAGTACCAGCGCACAGTGGTCTAGAATGAATATTTAGCGCGAAATAATTCGAGAAATTAAGTCTTCATATATCACGTAAATGAAAATAATTCTGTTAATAAACATCACAAAGAATATGAAAAAAATATAGGTTTGCATAAATATTGTTTGAATTCTGAATAAGCGATTGTCAAACTTATTAATTTATTAAATCGTCATTCGTGTTGTCATCGATCGTCTTTAAAAAATCTTGCTTTTTAAAGTTATCTATGTTTATTTCTATGTTGTGTTATATTTTTTTGCAATGATAATCATATACTGAATATGTAATATATTTGTTACTATCCTGTCTTTAATGTAAATATTTTTTTGGCTTGCCAAATTACTTGCGTGTCAAACAAAAATTATTTCAGAAATTAAGTGGACCTACAAAAAAAAGGCAGATGTTTGCAGATGTGGAAATGTACTTTTTTAAGATCAATGTATATTCAAAATTCATTATTAAAAAAAAACAAATTGTAACTGTGGGCAACTTTCTTATTTTTAATTTTTTTTTGAGGTGCACTACAACTGTTAAGCACACGGACTTGCTGTGAAAAAAAATAATTTGGAAGAGATCTGAACTCTTTTCTCAACTGAAACAAATATATTATTAAATCAAATAAAAATCTTAACTTACAGTTCCCTATTACATTAATTTTAATTAATTTTATTAAATTATTTTAAATCTATGATTTTAAAAATTAAATAGATTCACAAAAAGGTAGGTCTCTGCAGATTTTGAAATATCCTTTTTTATGATTAATGCATATTCACTATACAATATTTAAGAAAGTAAATGCATCTACGTGGGCTGCTAGAAAAGCCTTTGACGCCAATACACTTTTGCATACGCTTGAACCAATTTCTAAAGCACGTTTTCCACTCTAAAGATGGTACCTCAGAAACCAGTGTCCGGAATGTTTCAACCGCTGCTTCAGCCGACGAAAATCGCTCACCACGAATTTTATTTTTGATATTTGGGAACAAAAAGAAATCATTAGGTTATAAATCAGGTGAATATGGACAATGAGTCATTAATTCTACATTTTTGTTGGACAAAAAATCAACTGTTTGACGGGCGGAGTGAGAGCTGGCGTTGTCATGATGGAAAATAATTCGTCGATTTGGATCTTTCTTCTTATTTGATCGATGACTTCCGGCAAACAAATTGTAGTATACCAATCAGCATTCACGGTTGCTACATCTCTAGTTAAACCAAAGAAACAAGCAATCATTTGCTTCGCAGCACTGCGTGAACGGACAACTTTTGTTGGTTTTGGTTCATTTTGAAATACCCAAACGGTAGATTGACGTTTCGTCACCAGTAACGATGTTATAAACTAAATTTGAACGACCTTCATTGAATTTCTTGAGCATTTCTTCGCACCATTTGACACGACCCTGACATTGCGCTTCTGTTAAATTGTTGGGATCCAACGACTGCAAAGCTTTCGTACATTCAAATGATCATGCAAAATCTGGTCTATTGCTTTCATGTCAATGCGTAAGGATTCTCGAATCTCACGGTATGTCACATGTCAATCTCGCTCAAGCATTTCACGCACAGCATCTACATTAGTAGCAACAACAGATGTTGATGGACGACCTTCACGAAATTCGTTACTGAGAGAGGTACGTCCACGCTGGAATTCGGCAAACCAATTATAAACACTGCTCTTTGATGGTGCTTCATCTCCAAAAGCCAAACGAAGCCGATCGAGGCATTGTTCCGACGTTAGACCACATTTGAAATCGTAAAAAATCATGGCACCAAAATTTTCACGCGAGATTTCCAAGTTTACACAAAATTACTTTTTCTCAAATGCTGTAGAAACAAAACTAGTTCACTTGGATAGGAACTGCCAATAGAATTATAGGCGAAAAACTCAAATTTTTCAAATATGACAGTTGATAAACGCTAACAATTTTAGACCTACTAGATTCCAGAAAATTTTCCAGCAGCCTACGTATGTGCGACTTTCCAACTAATTTTAATTTTCGGAACGCGCATCACTAAACATAACCAATATTATAACTACATTTACATAGACCTGCTTGAAGGATGTTAAGAACAGGAACGTTTGAAGTGATCAGAACTCTTTTTAATTAAAATAAATATATTATTGAATAAAAAAAAAACAATTTCCGATTTCCAATTAGGTTCCGCAGAAAAATTGTACCACAAATAAAATATACAGCGTGGAAACTAAGTAGCGGATAAAATCCATAACTCCGTTAATATTTGTAATAAAGCAAAAATCTAAAAGGGGTATAGCGATTCAAATTACAGCGCATAAGAAGAAGTATATTTTGAGATATTTTCATGAATTTTTATTAAGTTATGACGTCATCAAGATTTTTTTTAAATGACAACCTATATTTTTTATTTTTTATTTCGGTGGGATTCTTTAACCTGCTTTCAACAGTATAAAATTTTGGATCGATTACATAACAAAAAATTCAAGAAAAACGGCCATAAAAGTGTAATTGTAAAGTTGAAGAAATAAACAGAACATCTAGTTAGCTAGGTTTAAAACGAAACAAAATTAAGGTGTAAATAAACAAAATTTGATTTTGACAGTCATTGAAATTACAATAAATGTTCAAACTGACGACCATGCACCAACTGACAATACCCAAGACGCTCATAAAATTCATTTATTACATTTTGAATAGTTTGAGGTGTTATTAACCTACACTCCTGTCGAATTCTTTCTTTAAGATCATCTAAGTTGTTAGGTCTATTTTTATACACCTTGCTTTTTTAAGTACCCCCATAGAAAAAAGTCTAATGGCGTTAGATCAGGGGATCTAGCTGGCCATTCCATTGGATCTCTTCTTCCTATCCATCTACCTGGGAACATCTCGTCCAAATAACGTCGCACATCAACTGCGTAGTGTGGCGGAGCACCGTCGTGTTGCATCCAAATGTTATTGTTTGGTATGTCACAGTCATTTTCATTAGGAAATAATATCGCCAATGCAGGTACTAATTCGAATTGTAAGAAGTGTAGATATTTCTCACCAGTTAAATTACCTTCGATAAAGAATGGACCTAAAATTCTGTCACCGACAATTCCTGTCCATACGTTGAGCTTCTGGGGATGTTGAGTATGAGCTTCTTGCATCCAGTGGGGATTCTCCCTAGACCAATATCGACAATTATGTCTGTTAACAGTTCCATGTAAAGTAAAACTTGCCTCATCAGAAAAAATTATACGCTGCGAGAACATTGGATCACGATTGTAAATTTCCAACATTTCTTCACAAAATTCTTGTCTATGATCATAGTCAGTTTCTGCTAACTAATGGACTAATTTTACTGTATACGGATGAAACTTTTGCATTTTTAAAAGTTTCAGTACCGAGGTATGGCTCAGGTTGTGCTCTAAAGCAATGTCTCGACTAGTCGAATGCGGATTATTTTCTATTTCTAGTAAAATATCAAGCTGCACATCGTCAATTAATTTTGTCTTAGGGTGGCCAGTTTTTGGAAGGTCTTTCACAATACCGTAATTTCGAAATTTATTTTCTATTCTGCTGACTGTGGATTGACTTATTTGCTGATCAGGATATTTGTCTATAAAAAGTCGACACACCTCTTGATGAATTCTAATTCGATCGCCATACCCAATCATCATTAGAACTTCAATTCTTTGTTTTTCAGTCAGCAACACCATTTTGGTAAAAGGTTTTTAATAATTAGTGTAACTCTTACTATCCACAGGGAATAAAAATACTCACTTTATTGTGATAGGTATTTACAAGTTCTTGTCAATCAAACAAATTTTGTTTATTTTACACCTAGCTAACTAGATATTCTGTTAATTTCTTCAACTTTACAATTAAACTTTTATGGCCGTTTTTCTTGAATTTTTTGTTATGTAATCGATTCAAAATTTTATACTGTTGAAAGCAGGTTAAAAAACCCACCGAAATCAAAAATAAAAAATATAGGTTGTCATTTAAAAAAAATCTTGATGACGTCATAACTTAAAAAAAATTCATTAAAATATCTCAAAATATACTTCTTCTTATGCGTTGTAATTTGAATCGCTATACCCCTTTTAGATTTTTGCTTTATTATAAATATTAACGGAGTTATGGATTTTATCCGCTACTTAGTTTCCACGCTGTATGGTTCATTTGTGAAATTAGTTTTTATTTTTAAATGAATAAAACATGTGCATGAAGAATTAATTTGATTAATTTAAAGTATTATTAACCTTCTCTAAGAAAAGAACAGCAAAATGCTTTTTCATTGTTATTTAATTTAGGAAATTTAGGAATTAGTTGAAGTTTATAAT
Organism: Prosopocoilus inquinatus; assembly: GCA_036172665.1. NCBI lineage: Eukaryota > Metazoa > Arthropoda > Insecta > Coleoptera > Lucanidae > Prosopocoilus > Prosopocoilus inquinatus. The sequence continues at coordinate 55,507,723 of CM069870.1, forward strand.
AATCTAATAATAAATTTACAAATTAATTATATTATATATACAATATACAGGGTCTTCATGGGAAGCCGCTACAATAGCTAACTTTTTTATTTGTATATTTACGAAGTAACTTAAATTATAAAAGTTTTAGGACCTTTCCTCTTCGTTTTTATGGTACTTTCATAAAAACAAATGACAATCAGGTTTTCGAGATTTTCAATTGTTTTTACCTTTTTTAGATGGAATGTTATGTTTTTATCATCGCATCGCGTTCTGGATGTCAAATTAATTATGTCTAAAATATCATCTCCCATAGACTACTATTTTATAAATGATTTAGTAACAAAATCTTGGTGATGAAAGAAATGAAATGAAAATTTTTAGAAAAATTTTGTGCAAATTGTTTTTGACTGCTGCTCGAGGTTTTTTGGCAATCAAAAACGATTTGCACAAAATTTTTCTAAAAATTTTCATTGTTCTTTGACAGCAAGCATGGCCGCCTTGCATGGGGGACTTATTAGGAACAAATCCCGCTTCTGTCCTACTGCAATGTCAGGTCAATAATGTCACTTCTTACAACATACAATATACTATCTCCGCTGCAATTTGGATTTAAATCAAAAACGAATACTAGTGATGTTATTTATAATTCTATATCATTTATTTATGAAAATTTAAACAAAAAATCTTCAGTAGCAACCATGTTCTGTGACGTAGCAAAGCTTTTGACTGTGTGCATCATAGTATTTTACTCGAAAAATTACACAGCTATGGATTCAGAGGTGTAGTTAACGATTGGTTCAAGTCATATCTGACAGATCGGTAGCAGTTAATCTAACTTTACATTCAGAAAGAGCAAAATCAGACCTACTCAATGTTAATAACGGCGTTCCTCAGGGTTCAGTACTGGGGCCACTTTTATTCTTACTTTACATAAACGATATTACGTCGTTAACATTATCGGCTCATGTTACACTTTTTGCTGACGATACTTCAGCCATAGACAACCATGACTTAACACGTCAAATAAATGAAGATTTGAAAATTTTGCAAATTTGGTTCAGTAGTAATTTTTTAAAGTTGAATCTCGACAAAACTAAATTAATTCTGTTTAGGAACAACGAACCCTTAACCGTAGGTATAAATAATAGCTTTGTAAATCAAATTTCTACACATAAATTCTTAGGGATTATTCTCGACAAGGATGTCAAATGGACACATCATATACAAGATTTAACAATGAAATTAGCTAAAGATTGTTTTCTAATTCGTACTATTTTTTCTAATCTCGGTCTTCCATCAGCGCTACAAGTATATCACTCAGTATTCGAATCTAAATTAAGGTATGGAATTAGTTTTTGGGGCTCGAACATTTCAACAAATTATTTGTAATTGAAAAAAGGGCAGTTAGAATCATTTATGGTGCAGAACGTAACGCACATTGCCGTCCATTGTTTATAAATTAAAAAATTTTAACAGTTTTCTCACTCTTTATTAGAAATCTTAACTATTGTATACAAAAATCAAAATTTTCTAAAAAGAAATTTTGATGTGCATAATTATTTCACCAGAAATAATGATTCTCTATACTTACCGCTACCTCACACTGCATACGTGAAACAATCTCCATTTTATATGAGTAAGATTCTTTTTAATAAGCTTTTAATGAACTGCGCATAATTTCTAACGTAAAAAAATTCAGACTTAAATTGAAAAGGATCCTACTAAGTCAGACGTTTTATTCTGTAAACGAATTTATTACATTTAATTTTACTAGTTGACTTATTTAGTGATGTCTTCAATGTTATATTTTTAAATTCTGTACTATATGTTTATGTCTATATCCACAGCTGGTTTCAAGACAATAAATTTGAATTTGAATTTGAAAATAAAAATTGGATTAGTGTTATTTAATTATAAGAGGACTTATTTATTTATAATTTTTTGAACAGAAGGTTTTATTGTTTTCTAATCCTTCGTTCACATAAGTTGCTAAGAAAATCAAATATAGAAATGTAAGTGCCTAATAATTAAAAAAAAAATATTTTGAAAGGGTCGTCCACCAACAAAAAGAAACATCGATTATTAAGCAATTTAAACTAATGTAATTAAAAAAATTAAATAAATAAGTTCTGAATCATACCTTACTACAAACATTAAGTACCGTTTTTTACAGCCGTTACTCATGTTTGATAACAATCCAATATGCTTAATAACAATTAATATATTTAATCTCAACTCAGTTCTCCGATGATCAATGGAATTTAAATACATAAGTAGGAGTAAATTGAAATGCATGCAGGTACCTGCTTATTTATTCAAGTTCTATTGCAATACTTATTTATAACGTGTCTCAAAAGTCTTATAATCTAAATGCCTATTACTGGTAAAATGTACACTCATGCTTTTTAGTAGTTTCCCCTGCAAATTTTAAATTGCGGCCTAGTGCCTTCTGATCATTGTAATTGGTAAATAGACAAGCAAATCAACAAGTAGGTAATTAACAATAAATACTATACGAAATAAAATTCAACGCGTGTTTATTTACTTGTTAGATTAGTGAAGTTTTATTGGGGAAACATTACTTTTAATTATGACTGTACATTAAACACTAACCCACTGATAACTGATACAGTGAATCAGATCAGACCCAAAGTTTTTAGTTTTTGGTGAATTTAAACATTCACTATTGAATATTCCGATTATTAATATTAAAATTCGAGGTACTTAGGGCTTATCTTCGTATCAGGAAACTCTATACGGAATTAAATATGTATTAATTTTTTTTTTAATTGAATAAATTAAAAGAGAAATGAATAATAAGCATAACTAAAAATATAAAACAAAGTGCATTAAAATGAAGGTGTGAATATTGAACAGAGGGGGAAAAAGTATATTTGTACTTTTATTAATAAAAATCGAAACGAACAAATAAAATAGCGACATTTTACTATCGCTTTTTGACCTGACATTTCAGTAGGATAGACAAATTGAAGCGGGATTTGCTCCTAATAAGTCCCCCATGCAAGGCGGCCATGCTTGCTGTCAAAGCATAATGAAAATTTTTTAGAAAAATTTTGTGCAAATCGTTTTTGATTGTAGTGAAAACCTCGAGCAGCCTCTGGACAGCTGTTTCAGCCCTGCTTGGGGCTTCTTCAGCAGAGACGTAGCTCGACATTTCCACTGCAAACAAAAACGACTTGTCCAATTTATTTGCAAATGCGATGTAAGAGTGATGAACAAATAAAATTATTAGGAGCAAATCCCGCTTCAATTTGTCTATCCTACTGCAATGTCAGGTCAAAAAGCGATAGTAAGATGTCGCTATTTTATTTGTTCATCACTCTTACATCGCATTTGCGAATAAATGGACAAGTCGTTTTTGTTTGCAGTGGAAATGTCGAGCTACGTCTCTGCTGAAGAAGCCCCAAGCAGGGCTGAAACAGCTGTCCATAGGCTGCTCGAGGTTTTCACTGCAATCAAAAACGATTTGCACAAAATTTTTCTAAAAAATCGAAACGTTTCTAACAGAGCCTTATTCCTTTATAATTTTATTTTGCCTATCTATTTTAATTTATGTTAATCACATTGTTTGCGTTTATGATTGTTTGTTATCGTCTTTTAAATCCATCCGGCTACGAACTTGAATCATAAAATCAATCAATAAAAATTAAAGCATCAAATGATGGATAAATTGGATACAATTCGTGGCGCATTTAATTAATCAATTTGTGCAGAACAGGTTGAAACAATTAATTTTCTAGACTTGAACAAATCAATTATATAATTATAAAGTATATGTTAGTGCTGATTAAATAACAGGAGTAATTTAAGTAGATTTGTGTTTATCTTCGCACAAAATTATTTTTCAAGACTATAATTTTTTTCTTTAAGAACACATTACATGCAATTTATTGCAAAGAAAATAATGCAGCTTTACGTTTAAGCAATTTCTGCGGAATTGCAACGAAGGGCAGTATAGTATAGAGTGAAAATATTTACCTAAATTCTACATCTTAAATTTTAGCGGCCTTGCTGACGTTAATTAACAAGTATTATTCACTCTCATTTATCGATGAGCCAGTGGCGTAACAATGGTTCAACACATCAGGGGTGCAAAATTGCTATTGAGCGCAGTTCTTAGTCTCCATCAGTCCAACGTTAACATAATACATAGGATTAATTTTATTATTATTAACCCATATACCACTAGAAAATAAATTATTAAATCAAATGTTCTATAATAAGAGTTAAAGGGTGACGAACCATAATACAAACTTCTTTTTCTTGCTTTTGACTTGTTTGAATTATTGCTTAAGAATCTATTTTTTATTCTTTCGAAACACAACGACATTACATCCGGTACTTAAGAGCTATCCATAAAGACTTTTTGACCAACACTGCTGCTTTACAGGTAATTCTTTATTAGTTGTAAACCGGATTTTTCTGTGGTAACGATTGTTACTTGCCAAGTAGAAATATTAGATAAGAGCTGTATAGACCGATTATATCAGTTAGAACTGAAAAAAGGCGAAATTAGGACAAAAGGTTATTGTTTTTTGTTTGAACAATTACAATTATTTTTTGCGTTTTACAAGCTGGATTTCGAAAATAGAATGTGATAAATAATTGCAAAAGTCTCGCTTTCTGTTTATTTGCTTTTCCAAGGAAACGGAAAAATCTTTTTTTCTGTAATTATGTTGCCTTCTAATTGAATCGACGAGTGCATAATGATGTTCAATCCAAATTTACTATGTTGAGAAAACAACAAATAACTTTCTAATTTTTATTTTAAGTGAAGTATTGGCTTAAAATTCTTTCAAATAAGGATATCTAGAAGCCTCCTGAAGCCAATAATTACTTAAAATAAAAATCTAGTAAAAGTTATTTGTAGTTTTCTCAGCAGAGTAAATGTTGACTGAACACCATTAAGCACTCGATTCATTTAAAAACAATAATCATTAATCACCTTCATTCATTTTATCTGTTGAAAGGAACTTTGTCATTTTTTAACTTTTTAAGCTTTTCTTGTTATAATTTACTGACAATCCAGTGCTTTTGAAAAATCGTATTAGTTGTAGGTTAAATGAGACATATTGGGCGCCCTTTCAACCCCGATTGCTGCAAATAGCAATATACAAGCTGGTTCAAAAGTAAAGTGATACAGAGCAATAGTGAATTCCTGACATGAAACTATTGCGATTTAGCTCAGCTCACTTAGTTGCTATCATAGTAAACAAAATGTAACAGCCCTTTAATTTCACATTTTTGGTACAGAATAGGCCCATTAGTTCAAAAGGTGATAATAAAGCAGATACAGGGCTTTAAAAATAAAAAAATTGAATCAATTTTATTCTTTCATCTTCTTTTATGTTTCGACGTACGCATACTGGGTGATTCAAAATAAGTGTCCAAACCGTTAACCATAAGTTACATAAGTACACAGAAAAAGAAAACAAAAAAGTCTAGACATTTATCTGATACTTATTCTGAATTACTCTATAAAATAGAAGTCATAATTTCTCTTCAATTTTGATGTCATGGATAGAGGGCGCTAGGTATGGTACCTTTTTCATTTTCTTAATTCTTTAACTTTTGTGTGAGCAGGCTCTTAGAACTTACAAAACACTGCGAAAGATTGTAAATTTATTTTCAATGTTTCGGTTAAGAATCACGTGTAATTAATTTAAGAATACTATTTTCATTTCACCCACCACCCCCTTCGGAAATTTATCTAATATTAGACAGTCTTCTGCAAAACGCTTAGCGAAATACATTTGTTATGATTTACTATGATTTTGGAAAATAAAAACAGTATTCTTAAATTAACCCGCGTTTTTTCCAACCGAAAAGATAAGAACAAAGGTACATTCTTTCCTAATGTTTTATAATAATGTTACATTCTGCACCAAATACCAAAATAGACTTTCCATAACCGATAAACATCGATTATTTCTCGGACAGGATAAAATCGAACAAACACTATTATGAAAACTACATAACATTCAATGATACAATAGCAAATATCTCGAATATGGTTAACATTAGCTCTATTGAATAAGTACATTGGATTGGTTTAAAACAGATGAAAGGATAACATTTTTTTATTAAAAGTTCCAAAAGTCTGCTCACATAAAAGTTAAAGCATTCTAAAGACAAGAATGATATTGCACGTAGTGCCCTCCATTTGCTATATCAAAATTGAGGTCAAATTATTATTTCTTGTTCCAAAAAATCACATATGTCTATTTTAAAGGCAATATGTTAAAAACTCGAAGAATAAATAGTAAATTGAAGCCAGTTTGCTACATAGTAAGTCGTCCTGTACAAGCTGGCCATTCGACAGCCATGATTACTGTCAAAGTATAATGAAAGTTAAAAAATTTTTTGTTGCAAATCGTGAATTTCTCGAACAGTCTCTGTACAGCTGTTTCAGCCCAATTTGGGGCTACGCTTCTGCTGAAGAAGCCTCAAATAGGGCTGAAACAGCTATGCAGAGGCTGCTCGAGAGTTTCACTGTAATCAAAAACGATTTGCAACAAAATGTTTTGAAATTAATATACTTATTTATTTCAACGCCCTATAATTCCTTTATTATCAACTCTTGGACTGAGTGAGTTGAGACAAATCGAAAGATTTTGATGTTAAGAATCCATCATTATTTTTTTCCAGTAGAAATTGTGTCTTGCTGCAAAACGATCTGCGTCAGATAAAGAGGCGTTTAGAATGACAGAAAAATGAAACTCTCTGTATCTAGTCTTTAATATACAATTGTCGCTGGCTAATTAAGGTCTTTCAAAATTATACAAAGTGCAACTTTGTGTTTGTGTTTCTTTCTTCATTCAATGGTATTTTTTTGTTTTTAAATTTTCCCTTAGACCAGCAGTGTCTAACGGGAGGTAATCGATAGGAGTTGATTAATGGAGTTGAACTGCAGAGTTCAACGGAATTATTCCGATATTTAAATTTTTACTTTCCGGTGCCATGTCGGGACAGTCCCGCAATCTAAATTTATTTGGAATCTGCACTTAATCTGTATTTCGTGCAATTGCTGCCTTTGATGTAAATCATCACTAGCCGCCACTGTTTTGGACACTGAAATAAATTTTTTCTTTGAATTGAAAAAGTGTTCTGCTTTAGATACATTACAGGAAGGTACTAAACAAAGTAGTGAGACAAGTCCTAACAGTCATTTTAGGCAATAAGTTAGATAATCGATTACACTGGCCATTAAAAAAATATTTATTTTTTCGCCTGGTCCATCATTTTTTTATTGGCGATGCAGTGATAAAAAACTGATATTCTTGCAAAGTGAATACAAAAGTTTCACAAAACGGTGTTAATTGTGTTTAAAAAATAATAGCTAAGCACTTTGAGCGTTAAAAGCAACTTTTTTCTCGACAGCTTGATTAAAAAAAATATGAACTTTTCGTTTTGTTTTTTATTTAGATATTTGTTGTGGTACACGATTTAAACGAGAAAAGAAAATGCTATTTAATCGTATTAAAATGCAATATAGCGTCATTTAAAATAAGAAAGTTACTAGCAATATTTTGAAACCACCATCTTGAATTTTATTTTGACTTAACTTTCAACTGTATTTTATCCAACCTAGTAACTGTTTTTCATGTTTCTTATAATTACGAAGTTATTGAACATTAAAGAAAATAGGAATTTTGAGGTTTTCTGAAATAACATCGGAACTATTTCGAATTTTCAAATTTTCTCTACGGCATCTGAATCAACACATAAAACTACAAAACATTGCCGCTTTTAGCCAAATCTTTATCTCGTGTGGAAATTTGTGAACGTAAGTGTTAAATAACTACAATCAGGAAAAGATGTGAATGAAGGCTTTCAAATACGGGAAAACTTATTACAAAGGATATCATTTTCTGAAAAATCTGTTATAAAAAAAGTTTTTCCTGTTGTATTACACAATGTAAATTGTTATATTACATACGTGGGCTGCTGGAAAAGTTCATGGAAACGGTATGAAAAAACGCATACGAAATTTGGTAAACGGTATCATTGTTTTTCGAAGTATTCGCCTTTGACGCCAATACACTTTTGCATACGCTCGAACCAATTTCTGAAGCACGTTTTCCACTCTAAAGATGGTACCTCAGAAACCAATGTCCGGAATGTTTCAACCGCTGCTTCAGCCGACGAAAATCGCTGACCACCCATTTTATTTTTAGAATAGAAAGCAAAAAGAAATCATTAGGTGATAAAACAGGTGAATATGTACAATGAGTCATTAATTCCACATTTTTGTTGAACAAAAAATCAACTGTTTGACGGGCTGCGTGAGAGCTGGCGTTGTCGTGATGGAGAATAATTCGTCAATTTCGATTGTTTCTTCTTATTTGATCGATGACTTCCGGCAAACAAATTGTAGTATATCAATCAGCATTCACGGTTTTTCGATCCTCTAAAGCCACGTTTGCTACATGTCCAGTTAAACCAGAGAAACAAGCAATCATTTATTTCGCAGCACTGCGTGAACGGACAACTTTTGTTGGTTTTGGTTCATTTTGAAATACCCAAACGGTAGATTGTTGTTTATTTTCTGGCTCGTACGAATAGATCCACGTTTCGTCACCAGTAACGATGTTATAAACTAAATTTGAACGACCTCCGTTGAATTTCTTGAGCATTTCTTCGCACCATATGACACGACCCTGCTTTTGCGCTTCTGTTAAATTGTGTGGGATCCAACGACTGCAAAGCTTTCGTACGTTCAAATGATCATGCAAAATCTGGTGTATTGCTTTCATGTCAATGCGTAAGGATGCTTGAATCTCACGGTATGTCACACGTCGATCTCGCTCAAACATTTCACGCAAATCATCTACATTAGTGGCAACAACAGATGTTGACGGACGACCTTCACGAAATTCGTCACTGAGAGAGGTACGTCCACGCTGGAATTCAGAAAACCAATTATAAACACTGCTCATTGATGGTACTCCATCTCCAAAAGCCAAATGAAGCCAAACGAGGCATTGTTTCGGCGTTAGACCACATTTGAAATAGTAAAAAATTATTACACGAAAATTTTCACGCGAGATTTCCACGTTTACACAAAATTACTTTTTCTCAAATGCTGTACAAACAAATCTAGTTCACTTGGATAGGAACTGTCAATAGAATTATAGGCGAAAAACGTAAAATTTTTCAAATATGACAGTTACTAAACGCTAACAATTCTAGACCTAATAGATTCCAGAAAATTTTCTAGCAGCCCACGTACCGGGTGCCCGTTTTTCGAGTTTAAGCATGGGAATTTCATTTATCGTAAAAGATACGAGGTTGATTAAATTAAAAAGAAATGTGCCGTATTTTTATACTAATTAATAATCTAAAAATCAATTTAACTTATTCCTTTTCATTTTGAAGATATAGAGAAAATACGATTTCTCTATTTTCATTTTATTTTCTAGAATATTTTTTCTTAGTAAGTTGCGTACAAAAATTAGTTTTTCCAAGCGCGCCCATTGCATTCACTTATGTTAGCGCTCTTTTTGTATCTCTCTGTTAAATTTGTATTATTTATTAAAAAGTCTAGGTACTCAATATTAAAAGTTGCTTGTTGATCATTGCCCCCTTTCCTCTTGCCAGGCCATAGCTAGGTGCTGGTATTCAACTATTACAATTCTCCTTTATAAAAGTCATTTTCATTTATTTATTTTTTGTCATTGTCATGAATGCTCTATTTTATTTCATCAACAATGATCAGAACCTCATTAATCTTTACCACTGTATGGTTAATTGCCCGTTAAAAACAAGTATCATATTGTTCGTTCGTAATCAGTCGATTACCATAACAATAAATCGCATAGTTTTAAGAGCAATTGTTATTTATTTTTGCGCGCATACAAATCCGAGGAGCATTAACAAGCGTAATTAATTATTTAAACAGATTGATGTTACAAAATCCCACTTCAACGGCGAGCGACCACACATTCATGTTTCACTACCACCACCGCCTTCACTCACCTGCCAAATCGTCTGACCTCCTGATTTCTCTGCGGTCCACACGTGAGAGAACATTTTTTAGCGGACGAATTCTAGAATTCGTTCGTTTGCAGAGAACTTTTAATCCAAACGTGTCCTGTTTATTTATTTCTGCGTGCTTCTTGTACGAATAAATATCCATCATCCTTTTCTGTACATTTATTTTTACATAAAAAAATATGTTGTTAGAAATGTAATGTTTATTAACAGATTAAACAGCGACATCTTACGATCAATTTTTGATCTGACATTGCAGTAGGACAGACAAACTGAAGCGAATTTGCTACCTAATAAGTCCCCCATGCAAGGCAAATTTTGTAATGTTTTTTGTTAAGTTGTGTAAAAAGCAATGGATATCGTAACATTGATGCACTGATCCGAATCTCAGCTTACTTACTTACAGTGTTTACGGGGGTTCTGCGAACCTCTGATGAAATGAATTTATTTATATCTTACAGCCTTAGACAATTAGGCCAGCCATATATCTTTAGAAGTACTTTTCAAATATGTAAAACATGTGTAACATTTCATTAAGAAAAACATGAATTTGGTTTGTAAATTAATATAAAAATATCCTGTAGTCTTAAAAATTATTTTGAGTTGTGCAGAATGCGAACCTTTACAACTATTAGTAAAATTTTTTCATAAAATGTTTATAAAATACCATTTTCCTATTTTCTCGGAAACTTTGGGACACCTGTTTATGTTTATCTGAACATTTTTGACGTACTGATGCCCGGTTTATGAAACGATATATAACTTGAGGCAAACATAAAGTTTTCTTGACAGATAACTTTATGAAGAGTATAAAGGTACAGGTAAAGTTTTGAGAAGCAGTTTTTAGAAGTTATGGTGAGTTTACTTCTACGTAAAGTTATGTATCGTTTCATAAACTGGGCATCAGTTTCCCAAAATGTTGCTCAAATCTGACTTCATGTTTTTTGAATAACCTCTACCTATTGTGTCCAACCGATCCTGGATCTCTTTTCTATTGTACAAAAAATTTCTGAAAATGGTCACCCTGAATTACGCCTATGATGTATCGTGGGCATTAAGATTCAATATTCAAGAGTTATCTTAACATAACTGCACTAAGATAACTTCTTATTTAAATCCGTCGACAGCTTTTAGTATATCACATCACATATAACACTAATAAATACGAATACCTACATCAGTTTGAATGGAATAATTTCTGTAACTTGAAAAATTACGATTTTCAAAAAAATTAATAGGACAGGTTAATTTTTTTTCATGGCGCATATTACAATGGGACCTTTAACTTTTCAATTATTGGAAATGCCCTCTTCTTGATCACAAGAGAAGTGAAGTGAAGTTCTCTTGTGATCAAGAAGAAGGCTCCTACTGAAGATGACTTTTGTGGTTAGGAGGTTAAATCCAATTTCTTTATTTCCTCTTAGCCTTTACTCGTTTAAACGAGAGGATTCCTTTATTATTATTGTAAAGCTTTCGTAGGGTTCTTCTTTCAGTCTCGTATTCCTCTTCTGCTTGTTCTCTTTTTATTTCGTTTCACGTTTTGTTTTTGAATTGATCGTCATTTGTTTTTTAATTTCTTAATTCAGCTTTACCTTACTTGTTAAACTGAGAAAAAGATTCTTTTATCATTTAAGAAAACTGTGACGTTAAAGTCAATTTTGCTTAAAATAAAATAATCTGCGAAAGATATTGATTTCTTTATACTTACTTACTCGTATAACATTATTTGATTTATCTCAATTATAATTTGTGCAGTATCAATTCTTAGATAAGGACATCAAATATTTGCTCTCATTTTGTATAATCTTTAAATCAATGGATCAGTTTCTAAAATGTCAAATTTTACTTCTTAGGTCTAGAATTAGAGACCAAATATGACTTCAGTTTACTGACTGCAACGGTTAGAGACGAATTAAATATCAGCGGAAGTGCACCAGAACTATGTTTTATGATCACTATCTCGCAACCATGCACAAAAAGCAATAATCAGTCAGTGATTTGGACTTTTTTATTAGAAGACATGTGAGGAAATCAAAAGAAATTTTACACGATTTGTGAAGACCATGCAACTTTCAATAACTACCATGACGTCAGAAATTGGTTCAATTAATTTAAGCACGCACGAACATATGTCTGTGATGAAGAGTACTCAGTCTGATTGAGGTGACTACCATGATATCGTGTTAGTATGTACATCGTAGAGCGAAGATCAGCCAGATTACAATTACTGTAAATGTTCCAGTTCAAGGCATATAAAATTACCTTTACGAAAAATTGGGCATGAGAAAGCTTTCGGCGAGAAGGATGTTGCCTTTACCCACAAAGGAATAAAAACGGAATCATATGATAACCAGGAAGTCCTGTTTGGTCATGCTCAAGTGCAAACATGGATTCATTACTTTACGTCAGAATTAAAAGATCAGTTCAAACAGCAGACTTTGCCTTGCGCAGATAAAAATCATCTGGAGTTAATTCTAACACTTTTAGACGCCAGGGGACCCTTTTTTAGTGTTCCCTCCCAACCGTTTGTGAAGTTAAAAAAAAAACAACGGAGTTACGATGTTGATTTACATGAAAAAGAAAGAGTAGAGCTAATCCTTGTTGGAGCAAACACTGGCTTTTAGACTCAATTTAGTCTGGAAAAGACGACAATATTTGGAATTCGTAAGACATCACCTTTACCAACTACTTGCAGAAAACAAGGACAGTTGTAAACGATAGATATGTTGCAGTTCTGCTATATCGTTTGGTTTAGTCACATAAACTTTACTTTTTAATTACCCCTATAAAAAAATCTAAAGGGTTGAGATCCTAATATCTTTGCTGGCCAGTCCATTGGTCCGCTTCTTCCGATCCACCCGTTGGGAAAAACTTCATTGAGGTAATTGGGTGCATTTATCGCAAAATGTAGTAGTGTTCCGTCCTGCTGAAACCACCGCAGTCCGTTAAATATGGATCCAAATTATTTGGGAATAAAACCGCTAATGCAGGAACAAGTGTATTTTGAAGCAAATCGAGGTATGACCTTCTATCCTATCATTAATTATCCCAGCCCAGACGTCAGTTTTTCGAGGTCTTTGCGTATGACATTCTCAGATCCAGTGAGGATTCTTGTCAGACCAATAACGGTAGTTGTGCCTACTTACATGCCCATGTAGCGTAAATGTAGCCTCATCCAAAAAAAGCACCCTTGCTAATGATATTTGGCCATTATCAACAGAAGCCATCAATCGTTCGCAAAACTTAACTCTGCGATCAGGATCACCTAGATAGCTCTTCAACCATTTGCATTTCGTACGGGTGTTTCTGGCTTCTTTCAAAATTTTCAACACGCATGTGTGATTGATACCATGATCTCGAGAAAATTGCTGCGCTGGAGTAATAGGGTTTCTTGAATATCTAGCAACACGGTCAACTTAGCTTCCTTTTGTCTAGGAACGTCTCTTACGTGACCCGACTTCCAAAATCGTGCGCTATCAAATCACTGTCGAGGAGAAATTCCTTGGCAAGCGAGTGTCTGAGGAAAGGTAATCGAATCCTGCTCGCATCGAATCTCACTTCTTCTAAAGGCAGGAGTCATTTGCACTCCCTGTTATTGGGCTCAGCGTAATGCTAATTGTTCGTACAAATTCGGCTGTGGCACTAGTAAGGAACGGTAGGGGAACGGAACGCGTGTTGGCTTAATAATTTACCCTACCTTCTCCAGACAAATACATACGCCTCCGCCGGTCTAACATCCCGTTCTCTCCAGACAAACACGGTTTCGCTCGAACTTGCTTATATCTAGTCAGTTTGAGGATTCGCTCTGTATTTATTTTTCTTTATAAATACCGCGAACACGGCAAGAAGAGTTTGACAAGAGGGGAAATTCTTATCTTGCACCCCCTATCATTCTTTTACAAAAGGTTGCAGCGATGGGATTTCAAGAACGGGTTGGTCTTCATCGGTGATGAGAAACCCCATTGTATCTGATAGAGATGACAATCAAAATGGCGAACTCTACCAACTTGTTGAAGCTGACGAGACATATTTTTACTAAGTTGTTTGTTTTAGTGAAACTCAAATAAAAAAATACTTTTTGAAAGGAACAGATTGAAATGAAGAGACCAAGAATGTTCATTAACGTTTCGTTTTTATTTCTACTGAAACCAATCTATGTAATCCACTACCGGCGTATTTTACGGCGAGAAGCAAACGAGTTCGGGGAGATATCCGTTCTCATATTAAATCAATTTCGAAATTGACACACGCTAAGTGGTGTCGGCGAGTTTCTGGGGAGCTCACGGCAATAAAATGCGCATCTAAAGACTTCTTCGGTATCTTAGATAATTGCGAACGACCGGTCGCTCCGCGAAACACCATACAACACGTGACCGTCCTTTTCCATATTAAGTATGAGCCGTATTGTCATCCTTGTTTATGGAGTGGATTAAGCGAGATTTACGCGATGCAGATTGTACATTATGCAGAGCCCACTTCTGCCCAATTAAAAGTGCGACATAGACAACTGTCGCATTAAATAACTCTCGTTCTGATGCCACCACACCTCTTCGCAATACGTTCTACTCTTTACAGGTCTTCAGCAGGTGTTTTCATTTTCAAATTATTCTGCTTACATAATTACTCTCGCTATATTAAATAATGTACAAATAAATTTTTCATAAAGGTAAGCCACTGAAGGGTAAGCATATGTCGTAACCTACTATACCAAACACTTGTTAATTATTCATAAATTGTCAAGTAAATAAATAAATTTTTGTAGTAATCTGAGATAGACGTTTTGTCTTTCAAGATCTACCTACCATTACCAAAAATTTATTTGAACATATAATACGATACTCAATCAACAAATTTGGCAATCAATCTGTATAACAAAATCAACATCAACAACAAATTTGGACGGCTTAGAAATCAGTACATTTTTTAAACTTGACTGAGTATTAACTTTTTTTTCACTGTCAACATAAAAGTGACCAATCGACGACTCTCCATTATTAATTCTTTGTATTTGTGGACTGCACGCAACTAAAAAGTGACAACGTGGAACTTCATCGTTTGCCTCACTTTAATGGCTTGTATCTGCAACGATAAATAAGGTCGAATACCGAGAAGCCATTTTCTGAACACGCCTTTATTTCCAGTATTGAATACTGGCAACAGCAGTTTGTTTCGAAGAGGTTTATGCCTGATTGACAGAAAAACAGAGTCACAATCGGCGAATAAGAACCGAATATTTTATGTCCACGCGGTGCTGGGCTGGTTATTTATGAGCTCGAGGTTGCCCCTCTCGGCTAATGTACACAATGGATCTGCTGTTGCGTTCCACCACGGCCTTTCTTGATGCGTTCTTTGCACATATACTTTACTGCGAAAACATTTTATGATGATAACTGAGCATACGGTACATTTTTGCCTCGTACTTACAGAATGAAATTTAAGAATCTTGTCGATCAGGTTAAAAGGGAAAACGGGACCACCAAGAATATTAGGGTGAATTTCCCTAGACATTCCAAATATCAAAGTTAAGAAATTGGAATAAAGAGAAAGCTGATTAATGAGTGCATTGGCAGTCGCTTATAAATATTTCTTTGTCAAATCATCTGAAACAAGGTTAGGTAGTAATGTATTTTGAAGATATAGAAACCTGAATGCTGTATTCGGAGAAAAGAAGTGATACAATGGCGAATTCAATTTATTAGTCAATTAATAATTATAACAAACTCTAAAAAAGGTTTTTGTTCCATCATTCCACGTCTATCTAACAAGGAAGTGAATATTTTGAGGGCCTTGTCATTTTTTAATCATTAACAAATCAAAATGAGCAAAATAATTCAGGTAAACAACTTGAAAAAGTTCAAAATTTCAAGTTAAAGAGTACACGTAGAAGAATAATAAGCAAATCATAACTGTTAGAAGCAATAAAAAAGTGCAAAATAGTTCTAACAAAAGAAGAAATACGTTTTAAAAAGTAAGCAGGCACCCAATTTGAAGAAATGTGAGAGATTTAAATCTTCGAGAATCAGAAGAAAACTGGAAGAAGAAGAAGAGAGAAGTAATAACTGTTGGAAATAATAATAAAATAATAAAATCAAAGTAATTTAGATACTTTTGTACCAGAAGTATCTAAATTATTTTTGGATACTTATACTTAGATACTTTTGTACCAGAAGTATCTAAATTATTTTGATTTTATTATTTTATTATTATTTCCAACAGTTATTATTTCTCCCTTCTTCTTCCAGTTTTCTTCTGATTCACACATTTCTTCAAATTGAAAGTTAAAGCTCAGGCATACAACTTGGAAAACATAGGAAAGTAAATTCTGAAGAATAAGAACAAAGCTAGATGAAGAAGGAGCAATTAATAAATGTTAAAGATGATAAGAAAATCAAATTAATTTGGTTATATCCGGTACCAAAAATTTGGAAACTATCGCTGATAGAAAGATAAAAATATAGAAAAGCAAATAGTTAAAAAAATGGCTGGGCATAACAATAATAACAAAAAATATTCAATGTTTATACACTAATCTTCTGATAAAGCGTACGATTCAAATCGTTTCAACATTGATTGCTTCGCACGTCCAAAAATTCCCGGGGTATTTCGTCTATCACTACAAACTTCAATTATTCGATTCTTCAGTCATTTTCATCTAATATAGGTGTTTTAAACACACGACATTTGCTCTAATTACTATAAAAATTGAATATTCTTATGATTGTATTAACTGGTCATCTTTCTAATAGTAACTGTAATAATCGGGTAGTATTAGGTGGAAAATGCAAGAGGCATTTCTTGTTGTATATTGTTAGGAGCATTAAAAAATAATAAAAACAATAAAGAAACTCTTTGAAATTTTAGTTTTACACCCTATATCTCGGAATATAAGATTTTTATTAAAATAACGCAAGGAGTTACACTCTGATGTTACGGAGCGTACATAGGAAACACCATATATGGGTCAGTCATAATTAGGCCTGGGCACATATGCCGTAAAAAAGTCTGAATATATGCCTGCAATATGTCTTAAAAAGATGTAAATACATGCCGAATATATGCTGTTTAACTGGTATATATGCAGTTAATTATCGGATATGCTGTTAAATATGCATTCGGTAAATCAAATCATAGAACACAACACAGAAAAATAGAATGTTGCGAGTATGAATTATTTCATACATTTTTATAATAAAAATACGTATAATGTACACACAGTATTATTTTTATTCACTTTAATATACAAATATTTAATTGCTCTACATATACAATGCATGAATTAAAACTTATTACAATAAATAATCATATATTTCTCGATATTTTCTATCAAGAAACTTTGCCTATCGTCACTTAATATATTTTTGTACATTGAGAATGATCTTTCCACATCGCAAGATGTTATTGGACAATATTTAAAGAGATGTGCCTTGTTAACAATTACCTGCGGATGCTCGAGGGAACCTAATGCAATGTCTAATTCTCCGTTTAGAACATGTTTTACCGCTTCTAGTGTTTTCAAGCCAACATTTTTTTTTAAAACATCTTCCAATTTATTTAAGATTTTATTGCACTTAGCGTTTTTAGGAATACTTAGAGTAGACTTAAAATTTTCAATCAACGCCAAGGAATTGACTAGCTGCAAATTTTGGGTTTCTAAATTTTTAATAACACTGGGTATATTAGAAAAGTGAGCTTTAATGAATGAAAGCTGTGAACGTAATTCAGAGTTTCGCAAAATATTTTGACATTCAGCGACATATTGAGAAGTGTTCGCATCGAAGCTGTTTACTACATTTTTAATACCATCGAAATTATCACAATAAAAAAGTGCAGCCTCCATCCAAGTTCCCCATCTAGTAATAATAGGTTGTGGTGGCAATGGGATGTCAGGAAGCATTTCTATGTACAGTTGTACTCTATGTGGAAATTTTAGAAAAACTTTCTTTCCGTAATTAATTAATTGATTTAGTAATGGATATTCCATTCGAATCGCCTCAGCAACACGGTTCAATCCATGTGCTAAGCAAGTCACATGCAGCAAATTTGGATAAAATATTTTTAAATTTTGAGCAGCCTTTAACATATATGAAGCTCTATCAGTTACCATATACAAGATTTTATTTACATCTACTGTATTAGGTAAAAACAGCATCGAAAATGTTTCATTTATAAAACGTGAAATTGTCAAATGATTAGTTTTTTTCTAGCTGTTTTACTGCTACCAAATAACTAGGGTTTGGCTCCCCATTCAAAATTCCAATAATAAAATTTGAGATGTATCTACCTTTAGCATCAGTTGTTTCATCTATGCTAAACCAAATATACTCTTTTGCAATAACATCTTTAATTTTTTGAATGTTTTCTTCGTATAATTTTGGAATGTGAGATCTCATTGCAGTTCTTCTGGAGACTACATTTTCCTTTGTCCATTTTGCCAGAAAGCTTCTAAATTCTGGTACATCCAACTTGTTTAACGGGATATTACACGATATAAGAGTTTTGCATAAATCGTAATTGAATTGATCTGCATTATTTTTTTCGTCAACAAACTGCGACAACAACGGCTGCCTCAATTCAGGTGGATTTTTCTCTCTATTTTTGTGAGGAGTGGTACTAATATGTTGATCCAATTGAAACTTTTTAGTAACGTTGACCTATAAATAAAGAACAAAATTAATAATACCTATGTATATATTACAGAATTCAAATAAATAATTATCAGATAGTTGTAATTAAAATTTATTCTAAACTGGCTACTTGTTTGGCTGAATTGATGAAGATAAATAAAGCTAAGAAGAACGTATTTCACATAAAGGACACGTAAAGGAAATTTAGGAAACAATGAAAGTTTATGATTGAAACTTAGAAAACTGTTTCCAGAAAATAAATAAATAAAAGAAAAAAACACAAAAACCGATCGCTAATATCCTAAGTGAACGAAAAAAATTGAAAAAGAAATTAAGTGACAAATTTTAGAAAAAATCCTAAAAGTATTTTTTTATATTAAAAACTATGGTTTAAGGAAGCAATAAAAAAATTTGAAAATGTTTCTAAAAAAAGAAAAAAACAAAACACGATCGCTGGAAACAATTTTTTCACAAAAATTAAACGAAGGAAAGACGATCAAAAATATATACATACCTTTTTTTCGCATATTGTACAAAAAACCACACTACCGTCGTACGTAAAACACGTATACTGCGTCAACCACTTTTTTATCAAATCGTTGCGAGAAGTGCCAATTTTAGGCATTTTTATCAATTCGTAAACTGCGCACCACCCAACTTCAAGAGTTTGAAAAATATAATGAAGTTCACAATATTGCTCTGTTTAAATATACCAGTGATTTCCGAAGTTCTTAGAATTAATGGTGCACGTGTAAGGGCTAATCTCTTCTGGGTACTGACCGTACAAGCGACCGCCAGGCGGTACCGATTGTTAACGAAATTCAGAGAATGGAATTTTTAAATTTCTAAAATTAAATAAATTAAAATGCAAGAATTCTAGATATGCCATTTTACATGCTGTATAAATTTCGAATATGTTTTAAAGTATGCTGTATGCAGTTAAACCTTAATATATGCCAGATATGCAAAATAAAATGACCTCTTTATCATAAAAATTGATCAAAAAACATATGTATAATAGATTTAAAGAAGATATGCCCCTTCTGGAAAGATATGCATATATGCATTTGCCCAGGCTTAGTCATAATAAACAGATATAGGTATTTTTTATTATGCCTGTAAGTACTTTTCTCCGATGCTCTAAACAAACCGTAAAACTCATCCGGGCCTTTCAATGTACATTAGATTTCATAGTACTTTACGTGATAACTTAAAAAATATTGAATTATAAGCTTCACCATTCAATATTTGTTAACACGTTCGCTATCATTCTTTAGGAAGTAGTTTTTTTCCTGTGAATCATAAGCAGTTTCTTGGATTTCTGAATTCAGGTTTGTGTTATTTACTTGTTGGATTATTGTGAAATGCGTGTTTGTTAAATTTTTACAAAAAAAGATCCAGTCCAGTTTACTGAATGTTGGTTATGGACTTTGAATTTCTACATTCTGTGCCAACGTCCAGGTAACTGGACACACCTGATTTTCTCAAACTCTCTACATCCTTTTTTCTAAATACAACGTAATGTGCTTAACTAACTAAAATGAATATCACGGCTACCGTAAAATACTCTGCCATATTTTGAACCAAGGATGTACTCACGCTGAATGTTCTTAAGGGTGTGGTTCGCATCCAGGGGTTCCCTGGATTCGTGTTTCAGTCCTTAGAAAATATAATTCCTATCATACAATCGACATCTATACCAAATATACAACAAACAAAAGGCAAATGAGTCAAATTTGCACAGTTACCTCTGTTCAAAACGTTTTCTACCTGTGCTTCACATGTGGCGCCATATATTGTTTACTTGCAGTAAACCCTGGCAAGGTTTGGACTAACTTTGATAAAGTATTTACATTCTACATAGCCTACAGATAGACCCTAGACTTTCAGTACAACCCACGATTTTAATACCACCATCTGAATGCATTAGCAAACACCAAGAAAAATTTCTCCGTCCGGTAATTTTCAAATAATTCATGTTTTGAGTATATTTAATCATTCACTGCAAGTGGCAAGGCCAATATTCATAAACCAAACTTACACTGTGCCTCCGCTTAAAATTCGCTATATTTCAAAAAGTGAGTATATTTCCCACATTTTTGGCGCATAATTAGTGGCGGTTTATGAATATTTTGTGAATTACTTTCCTGCAATGTGGGAAATACATACCGTTTACGAAATATAGCGAATTGTAAACGAACGCATAGCGTAAGTTTGGTTTATAAATACGGGTGTAAATTAAATTATCTCCGACAACCCAACGTAATCAGTTGTTCTACAGGGTCATGTTAATTGATCTGCCCAATTTTGTTAATTCAATCAGAATTAATATTTAGGCGATAGGTATTGAATGAGATTGAATGAGAAATAAAGCATCAGTCAAATACAAGAAAAGAATGTGTGTAGAGTGTATCTCAATTTTTATCTTTGTTTTCGAAAAGTTTTAATTTTGATATATTTTAAAATGTTTGTTTTTCCATTTAATATTTAATTTGCTCATGTGTGTACGTCATATTTATTTACAATTTATATAGTGCTATAGTAATCATAATATCAAACTCATCCTGAAAGGCATGTAGAAGTAAGTACATACATACTTAGATTTATCTGTATTGAACTTGATTAAGGAATAAAGACGTGACGTGGTCTCATAACTTCTCGTAGGCTAGATGTACTTGACGTACTGGCGTGAAATAAACATTGATACAAAAAAATTGTTAATGATGTCATGGAAATTTGTTTAAAACACACCTGTAGCGTGCAGATAATTAATTTCTGTGAACGCAGTGGAGTAATACTAAAAATCCAAACCGAGCCACGTAGAAATAGAAGCGTCGCAGTCACGGGGAGCAGAAAGAATAAGTCAGCAGCTCGAAATGCTATAAATATGTCAGATACGTCTGTCTGTCTTGCCGCACCGTTGTTCGGCCCGAAATGAGGCAATTTGTATGATCAAGACTCGTCAGGTGGTGTGGGCCTGATAGATGGAGTGCTTTCTCTCTCTTACGCATACGAATACTTATGCTTACCACCGCATTTAGATAGGTAACTCCTTATTGTATCGTAATGAGTTTCTAATTCCTGAGTTATTTTCAATTGACTTCCAAGCATAAAACTAAAAGCCGTTCTTCAGCCGGAACTTCATGATTTGACGACCAGTTCACCTGCTGCAAGTTAATCACAATAACCTCAAATATGAGGCAAAGTTTTTCTCTGTTGGAAAATTTTAGTTTAGAGAGGTTTGTACTTCTTCTTAATACAATTGGAAATTTATTATGCTAGAACGTATTTCATAGAAGATTAAAGCTCGCATTAAAATAAAATACGAGCGGGTAAGTTTTCTTCCTAATTTGTCAAATAGGTCTCGGTCATAAAAAAAGTTTAAATGTAGTTTGTTCGTCGGCGTCGTAGCAAAAACATATTTCAGCAGCGCAAAAAAGTTGTTCCTCTCCTTTCGGACGTGAATTATGCGATACGAGGAGTAATTTAGTGGGCAAACAGATCGAAAATGCGTCCAGCAGCATGCACTTAGTCCATCCCTGCCATATAATGCGGAGTAGACGCCATCAAGCAGGCCATATCGCCGCGGCGCGTCCCTTCTTGTCTATTTCGGTTGTAAAGCAGCTGAGTTATTGTTTCAGAGTGTCAGACTTTTGATATACGGGCCATCAGGAGCGTCGCTGGCTTTTTAGTGCGCGTCGCACCCCGCGCCACTGTCCTTTCCTGCCATCCCCCGGTGATATATGCTTCATTAGTCATAGTTTCCATAGTCTGACTCCGCGCAATAAATTTTATATGAAGTTAACGCATGGATTATTTTCTAAGGGAATTTGACAGCGTCAATGTCTGCTCGAAAACAATTATTCTAAAAGTTTTCTTTTCTGTTTTGCCTTTCGGCCTATAAATCCTTAAGGAAACAAAAAAGCTTTTCCTACAACATACTTAATTGTGTACTTGAATTCATACACATCTTTAAATTATACCTATATATATTTCTCATAATTGTAGAAATAAAAATTAAATTAAAGATTTTTATATGTGTACGTTTGTTCCAAATTAGGTTGATCAAAGTTGACTCGAACTTCGTCTTCATAGAAAGTATTCCTTCAAAGTAACCTCATACGAAGAGCAGTATCCTCTTTCCCGTCTTTAGGTGAAAACCAGTGTAAATCACTTGCTTTTGTTTTCTCGAAGACAGCAGTCAGAATTCTTTATGGAAAATGCGTTCTATCTTGTCAGGTCTTCTTTACTTTCGGAATCAAAAGCAGTTATGGTAGATAACAAGTTTCTCTAAAGATTCGTTGTTATTGATATCAGTTAAAGCTCGTTTTCGCCAAGAAATAAATGAAATTTCATTCTCTTCTTCAAGGATTAGGCATATTATCAGATGTATGTTCTCTAGGATCTCTTAAGGTTTAATCTATTGTTTCAGTTGTAGGGACTTGTTATTTAGTTTCTTCACTGCCGTATTTCGGAGCTGCTGAAAATCAAGGCGCGGTGCCTATTGGTTATTACCTCCACTGAAGTAGTGCTACGTATCTGAAGTAGAAACAAGTGCTGAAGAAATTAACTTTCAGCACAACCAGCAACACCAGTCGTGTGGGTGTTAATTAAACTCGATATAAAAGAGCGTCAACTAATCTTAACCAGAGACCGAAAGAGAATCAAGGTAAAGGAAAATAGAAATGACTCAAATTATGCAACAGTGATTTAATAATAAATATTGACAGCACAAAATCAAAAACAGTAAAACCAAAATATGACTTGATAAGATGCGTGAATTCAGATTTGCTGTAAGTACAAGGCTTAATGCCATCAAATATGTATGCGCCTTAAAATATTTTCAAACAGCTTTACTAAAATTGACTTGTAAACACTGAAAACACTGATAGGAGTGGTTCAAAACGGTAGGGAACATTAGTTGTAATAAAACTTAACCATAAACAAACGTAAGAATCAATTCAAAATGACTAAATGGATCCGTCAAAAAGCTGTACATTAATCAACAAAGGCGTGAAGCGCACCCAAGAAAAACGTTCAATTAATGGCATGACGGGCTTTAATCAAATAAGCTCAAATAAATGGCAACGCAAAATCGGTCAAAGGCCGCAGCCGCAAGTAATGATAGCTCCCACCTGACAAAAATCGTCTATGGTCGGTCCTAATCTGCTCCCACATGGACGTATGTCGACGCCCAAACATAAATGACACCGGATCGAGACATTGCAGGGTACGATCTTCTTCCCCAGAAGAATCATAAGCAACTCCAACCAAATGCTTGCTTGACAAGCTAAATCACCAAGACCGCCAAGGATAATAAAGAGTCGTACCCAAACTTGACTAACGGAAAACCCATACAACGAACCTGTACGAAAAACTCGTACGAAAAGCCGCTACGAAAGGCCTGTAAAAGAAAGAAGTTTGCCAATAATAACCTGCACGGTAGAGAGCAACAATCAACAACATACCTGACCTGCACGCCAGGAACTAGGCTGGGACAACTCCTAGCCCTGGCATATATTAATAGTCGACGAAACCTACGGAAAGGAGACCTCCTCGAAATCTCAAAGGACGGCACTCAAGAAAAGGGCGAAAAAAGAAACATTACCCAGATGTTGGGGATATCGCTAAACGATTGACTCTCCAATGCGCGTCGCAAATTAATGAAGGGAAACCAACCGTGCTCTCAAATATTCGAAAGAAGGGTTTGCGCGAAAGAAACCCATTGTGACATCCGCAGGGACCAACGAGTATCAATCTGACGTAAGAAGACTCCAATAGTAGCAAGAGTGAGGGGTGAGACCAATTAAACTATTCGTCGAAATATTAGCTCGCAAAAACCTGTAGTTCACATCAGCTGAATAATAATTTTGCACAACGAACCAGAAGAAATAGATCTGCTCTTGTTCCAAAAGATGACGCATCTTATCCAGACATAGAACCTCCGAAAGATATTGTTTATTTAAAACCACAAAGGAGTGCCGATTCATCGAGAATTTCACGCCGAAGAATTCTATAACGAAAGCCCAAGAAAGCGTCTGAAACGAATGAAGCGTTTTAAACACAAAAGAATTTCTTAATATTCGAAATCGGAAATAAGTACATGTCCAATGGATTACATGTATAGGTCGTTCCCTAAAAGCTGTTTTCACATCGTAACAATAGATGATGAGAAGGCTAAATGTTTGCTGTTCAAATTTTAGCGTTTCTTCCGGCTAATCTGTACTGTTTGTCGATACTTTTCTCCACCACCTTGATCCTGATCTTCTATTCTTAACTCCATCTAAATTACTTTCCAAAGCCTTCCTTACTACTCTTCTTTTCCGCATCCTCACAGTTTGCTCTAACCTCTTTGAGCCTTTACCGATCTTGCAACATCGGATTCCTTCAATTCCAAATTCGTTGTTCTTTTTCACCTACCATTCTTTTTTGTTTTAAAGTCTTTCCTTTCATTTAAATATTTTTCTTAATACTTTCTTCTCTGTCTCTGGGCCTTTACCAATCGTGCAACATCAGTTTACTTCAATTCCAATTTCGTTCTTCTTCTTTTTCACTTACCATTCTCTTTTTGCTTTAAAGTCTCTTCTTTCTTTTAAATATTTTTCTCAATACTTTCTTGTCATACATTCTCAGTGTATTTTGTTTTGGTGTTCTTATTGTCTAGGTTTCATATCCAATGGGTCTAATCGTTGTTTTATAAATCTACAGCTTCTCTTAATTTGATTTATCGTGGTTGATTTCTAACGTTAACTGCTTTATTAATGTTGAATGATGAGAGTGTTTCCACGTCTAACCTCTCGATTTACGTCTAACGTTTCTGGTATGTTGTTAATTATTCTTGCTTGATTTTGGTCTTGAAATTTTTGGGGTAATTTCTTTTGTGCCCAAATCATTTTTAAAAGTTGAAGATACATTCGGCTAATCTAATTTTTCTCCTCCTTTTCTAAACATCTCATTAGTTATTTCGTCATATCTGAGAGTTTTGTTATTTCTTAATCATTACACTAAATATATTTTTTCCACTACTTTTCTACGTATTATTTTTCAAAATTTTCCAATTTCTAGAATAATTGCTTTTCGAGAGATCAATCAATCAATCAATTAGTAAAAATTATTTCTTTAATATAGAAATGTTAAATGGCGAAAACAATTATTCATTTTTATTCACGTTGTGCCACACTCAACATAAAAAAGTAAACCCGTACAAAAAAGCAGAAAATATATATTTATTATTATTACCTATTAAAAAATAAAAACGTACAGCTCACATTAACTTTAATCTTGATTTATGAGATTTAATCTACCCACGAGTTTTAAAAGACACCCAAGATTTTTAAATATACCTGTCCTGTCCTTACTTACGATATCTTCGATAATGTGGGACAACAAATTGTCTGGTATTCATTGATCTTGAAGTAACAAAGGACTTTTTTTAAGTACAAATTTCAGAGAGTTGATTATTTTTTCTTAGCTCTAATGTGTGTTACGATATAAATAACAATGTGCGCGGAAAGAATCTACATATCAATTTATTTCCGCCTACATCTCCTTAAAAAGATTAATTAACTTTCTCGGTTCACCTGATACTAATGTTCATTAAACATACCCACAACGTGTTAATAGAAAACTTCAAACAAAGCGTCATGTCGAGAGCCAGTTTTAATTTCGTAGGAATATTTATGCCCGCCCAGCTATAAGAGAGTCCTTTGATCGCTGGTGCGTGGAACGTATCATAGGTGGCGATACTTACACAAGGACGAGGCGGAAATGTGAAAATAAAATTTTAAACGGCGCCATAAAATGCGAAAGTAAATTGAAAACAATGACAGTATTAACGTTGCACATAAACATTCGGAACTGCGTTAAGTCTGTCTAGTTTTAACGTGAGCTTGACATGCAAGCGTTGAAGAAACACCCCTTGAGAAACGATCACGAACAAAGTTTCGAAGCTAAAAATGAAAATATTTTAACTTGTCCAATGAAATACGTAAAAATTAGTTTTTAAATATTAAAACGGACACTGTAAAAACGCAAGGAATGCGAATACCTTTCGCTGTCGCTTGATAGCTTCGAAACGTCGAGCATTCCTTGCGATTTTACAGTGTCCGTTTTAAAGTTTAAAAACTTTTGAAAATATTTTAGTCTACGTCGTAGTTGCATTAAAACCAAATCAATCTGATTTTTTGAGTGTATTTGATTTTAATTGTTGTTTCAAGCAAAATTATTTTATATAATCACTAATCCTGTGTTTGCTGTTTTCTGATTTTATGAGCATCATTTACTTAGTATGAGCGAATTCAAACCATTCAGCATCTCCCTTGGTGAGACAACCTTCCAGGAATTATGCTATATTCACAAAATACAACGCGTGTTAAATCTTGTAAGAAGATTTTGTTTTGGAATCCAAAAAATTCTGGCTGCGGTGGACTGTTAAATGTATGCAAAACTGAAGGAAAGATTCTTTGACAAACTTGTTTTATTGACTCTCTTACAATTTATGTTTTTTTTTTAACTATGGCAAACACCTTGAAAGACGGCTACTAAAATTTTCGGTGTATCGAACAACGCATCACAGAACATGATGACTATATTATTATATTATCAGAAACCGTGACCATATGACACAGAAATGATTATACTAACGACTGTATTGTACAGGCTGATTCATAATAAGTATCCAACCCGTTAGGGGCGTATTTACTAAGATCATACAAGTCCCATATTGCAAGAAAAAGTTATCGGAGACATTTCGAAAATCAACGTCGTTTGTGCTCAAAATCGAAACCGTTTGAGTAGCACCGATGTCTATTGGAATGCGATGCTTAATATGTTTTTAAAATCGGGCTGACTAACTATGTTTTGTGTCGACAAAATGTAAATGTTATGTGATGTTTTGCAACAGATATTCTTAGATGGATTAAATAAAACAAATTATGTTTATATTTTGATACAGTGCTTACAAACATTAGGAACTAAAATTATTATTAAATTAACAAATCTTATAAAATTATAGTAAGTTCTTACGTCTTTACATAAAAAATATTCTTTTCTGAAACTATATTTTAATTATATTTTCTTTTAAAGCGAACGCATGTTCGTTGCCGTCAGTCCCAAACTACGTATGTACAACGATGCTCACCATAAATGATACCATTTGGCAGTTTCGTAGCCCTTACGCTGAATGTTCTTAAGAGTGTGGTTCGCATGCAGGAGTATCATTTGAGTTGAGCGTCGTAGTACATTTTTTGTCGAAAACTATAGTATTTTGCCACAAATTGGAACGAAAACAACGTGTGTTTGGCATACAGGATAAAAAGAAAATAGTTTTTTTTTTCATTTTCTGAAAAATCACCAAACGTGGATATACGAGGTTTGGCATGATACGTGTTATATTATCGTATTCAGATTTTATTGTTATATCTTATGGTACGAATATCTAAGACAGTGCCCATAAGAAAAACAAAACAATGGACAGTTCTATCTGAGAAACTATCGATTCTAATCTTAGCTTTTGATGGTGTTAGATTGATATATCTGCATCTTTTGATGGTGTTAGATTGTCCATCGAATTTAAATATAAAACTACCGAATTTTATAATTCTGTGATATTTTTTGGATATGTGATATTTTTTCTCGAAAGAGAAGCGGCCTTAATAGCTGCGAGGCCACAGGCGAGAAATTTTCGCGGGGTCGTTCGGATAAGGGAAAATATTTGTATTCTTCGTAGATATTATACAGAGCACAAAATACTAAATAAATTTAAGAAAGTAATAAAGTAAGTAAAATAATTTTTGTAACACATCAATGACCGATATTTGGCACGTTTCAATTTCTAAAATATGTCGTTATTTGAAAGCACAGATTTGAAAATATGAAATAAAAATGTAACTATGGAATGGATAGTAAAATTGTGAAATAAAAATATTACTTAGAAAGAAAAAGAAAAGAAAAGTTACTATAAAGTAAATTTAAAATCTTCAAGATAATTATAGACCAATGTATCATTTTTAATTGACATCAGAGCTAAGGCTGAAAACCATTGTCTGTTAAGTTGAAAGTCATCGACTTTCTTAAATACCTATATTTTAATTATTTTAATTCTGGAAAAATTCTCAACTCTTTACTCAATGTACATTTGTCTGTTTTGCTAATATCAAGATTTAAACTTAAATCTAAAATGCAATAATCTTACTTATATATTTTTCAGAAGAAGAATAGTTTCTGTTACTGGAATACAATATATTACAAGCAACTAAATTCTAAGGTTATTGTAGACCATAAAATCTAGTCCTCATACAACAGATGTTATTCTAGGAATAAGAGCAGGTCTGAAATATTATTTCTCTTAAAGTACAATTTGTTAAGGAAGTAGTACTAAGGAGATTTGCTTATTCATTTAGCAAATTTTTATTTCTCTTTTTGATTGAATAAGTTCCGAATATGTTCACTCTATACAGATTTTCGTATTTATATGATCATAGATTTTATGAACAGATAAAATAGCGACATCTTACTATCGCTTTTTGACCTGACATTGCAGTAGGGTAGACAAATTGAAGCGGGATTTGCTCCTAATAAGTTCCCCATGCAAGGCGGCCATGCTTGCTGTCAAGGATAATGAAAATTTTTCTAAAATAATAGATTTTATGCAAATTTTTGATAATCTGAATTCTAACTGAACTATCGTCTAAAAAAATTTAAAAAGTCATATATTGCGGATGGCGCAGGGCCCCTGAAAGCCTGAGGCCCCGGGCGGTTGCTCGGTTCGCCCGCCCTTAAAGCTGTCACTGGCCTCGAGTCACTACATACTAAATAGACACAAGGCTTCTTTTTTGATGAATTTTATTCAAAATTTTAAATAGTCACTAATATCATGGGTAATCCTTTAAATCTGTAACAATAAATAAAAATGGTATTTGAGATTTTCGAAATTGAGGATTTTCAGTTTTTTTAAGATACTTCAGAAATGAGTGGAGATAGAAATAGAAATTTCTTTGCACATTTTTATAGACCGCAAAATACCACAACTTTTTTCTAATTTAACCGTGTTTGTACCTCTTATATTTTATGCGATCCCCATGTCAGTTTTAATCCCATGTACAGGGTTTCCTTGACTTTGTCATCAAAAACTTTTACATTCGCCTGCGATTACACAACTTTAATAAATTTCACGTGTTTAAGAAATTTAGAAAAAAAATTTGAAAAATAAGTTATTTCATTTATTTAAATTTTCACATTTTAATGGAAAGAGTTATTGCCATACTTTTAAAAATTTTAAACAATTCGTTTTAATAACCTGCCAGTTTGCGTAAAAATAATTACAGTAGGTTCTTCTAATGAAAAGCCTTGGTATAGGCAACAAACTCAGCAGTCTGTACAGATGCCTACACTACACTTAAAGGTGGAAAAAATAATTTTTTCGTCAAGATTTTTTTTTGTTTAAACAATTTTCTAATTCCTCCTGTTTTCAAAAAAGAAATAATAGACATACAAAACATTACTAACTTATTATATATTTATTGTAATTTTTAACTTGTCTTTATAGAGAATGATTGAAGTACCTTTAAAAATTATAAACGATTAATTTTAATAACAGTGCTGGTCATTTAAAAATAACAAATGTACATTGTAATAAAATAAGAAGCCTTAATATAGGCAATCCAATGAACACAGTTGTTTGTGTGGTTGTCTGTACTGAAAACAGTAAGAATATATTCCTTTTAATTAAATATTGTGATAAACTTGTTCAGGATTCGCTGAGATTATGAATTTTCCAAATTATTTTTTCTTTTTAGTATTCAATACAATTTTTCATTTCTTTGCTATTTTTCAAAAACAAATTTTTACTTTCTGAAGATATACAACACTTACTAATTTAAGCACTGGCGTAACTAGAAGTCAAGTCGCCGGGTTAAAACTTTTTACCAGCGCGTTTTGTTATTATGTTATTTAGAAAAATTTTGTGCAAATCGTTTTTGATTGCAGTGAAAACCTCGAGCAGCCTCTGTACAGCTGTTTCAGCCCTGCTTGGGGCTTCTTCGGCAGAGACGTAGCTCAACATTCCCACTGCAAACAAAAACGACTTGTGCAATTTATTCGTAATTGCGATGTAAGAGCGATGAACAGATAAAATAGCGACTTCTTACGATCGCTTTTTGACCTGACATTGCAGTAGGATAGACAAATTGAAGCGGGATTTGCTCCTAATAAGTCCCCCATGCAAGGCGGCCTTGCTTGGTCAAAAAGCGATCGTAAGATGCCGCTATTTTATCTATTATGTTATTGTTAAGAAAGTAAAACTAACGAAGAAATCTTTGCAGTTTATTTTCAATGTTAAATAAATCAAGACCTAATTGGGAAAACCTCCTGAAATCTAGCGCTAACCGGAGTACGCTTAAACTATTCCTCGAACACTTTCTTGAAGAAATTTGTTTTCAGCTGTCTTGAAACTTCCAGAATTCAAAAGGAACAAAAGTAATTGCGGCTACAGATTAATAGATGACGTTGCTTATGTTTAACTTTTTTTTTTGGAAAATTTTCTTTTAACCATTTCTGTTCAACTTTGTTCGAAATCGTTTTTTGTAACATTATTTCTTATATTTCTTCTAGCGATCTCCAGTAGCCTTGAAATTGTTTCCCACAAATAAAGGTAAAAAAGGTATGACTTATGGTAACAGGTGGCCCCACAAATGTTTTTTCATTCAAAGTTGTTTTAGTTCTCGAACGTTCTGAAATATGTGAATATATGAAATTAACTGTTCTGAAACTTTCGGAATTAGAAGATACAAAATTAAGAGATTAACAGATTAACACCGCCACTTACATATGTTTTTTTTTTGTTTTAATCATTTGTGTTCGATTTTATTTATTCGAAATTGTTTTCCCCTAACATAACTTTTTAAAATTTTCTAGCGTTTTTCTATTGCTTTGAAATTCATTCCCCACAAATAAAGAGAACAAGGTTACGACTTATGGTAACAGATGGAGCAGCAATATTTTTATTCAAAGAATATTGTTCTTGAATATTCTTAGGTTTCTCAGTTTTCCGGTAAATAAAGAGTAAAAGTATAAGATTTCAAGGTAACAGATGGTACCACGTGTGCACATAAATTCTTCCGCTTTAACTATTTAAGCATAAAATCTTATTTATTCGAAATTCTTTACGGCTTTGATTAACAGAGGGCGCTACAAACGTCGTTCATTCGAAATTGATGCTTAAAATGTAGTTTTTTAGCATTTTATTTCTTTTTTTACTTATTTTAGACTGTTCTGTATTCGAAAATATTTTTAAAATCTTTGAAGTGTGACTTACAAATAAGCTTTGACTTTTCCGCGATTGTGAATCTTTTAATCTTTTTGACTGTAAATAGGCCCTCGAACTGGCGGCTATGGCGTCTTAGCGCCGGGTTGCTTTACAGTCCCTGCAACCCCACAGTTACGCTACTGAACCTAAGAGAAAATAGTTACATTAATACAATAACATTCAAAATCAGAAATAATTAATAAATAAAATATTAGAATAAAAATAATTGCTTACAAACAAATCAAATTTCCAGTTTTTTAAATATTTTCACCAACTTTTGTAGTAAAACAAACAAACTACCAGTGCTGTTAAGTATCTAAATGCAAGTGTCTAGATACAGTATCTAAATACTTTTTGAGTATCTAGATACATATCTCAGACTCTACTACAAAGATGTAACTGTACGTGCATCTAGATACAATTACAGTGTATCTATTCATTTGAGATACTAAGATACATTTTAGATACATTTTGAACTTCCACAAAAACAGCAGACCTTGGCGGAAATGCAACCTCCGATTTTACAGTCTCTTTCTTTTGATTTTCTCCTCTTGTTAATTATGTTTTCCAGTTTGTCAAATGACTGTTCTATTTAAAATGCGATTTGATAGTTCAGAAACTTGAAAATTATTTTAAAAATTGGGAAAGATAATTAACAAAAGGAGAAAATCAAAAGGAAAAGACTGTATTGTTGATTTTATCAACTTTTCTTGATTATGGGAACGCTCTCTTAGCTACAATAAGGTTGCAACCAAGGATCCTAGATTCACTTGACATTTAAATTGTCTGATACGGAAGTAGAGTCATTTCTGTTGATAACTTTATATTTTACGTTGACTTGACTTGGTTTCATACAAAACCAGGTAATTACTTATCAGCTTATTGATCAACTTAACTACAAAGATAAATTTTCTATTTAAAAAGACATACTGCTGAAAAAAATTATGAAAATGTTCGCAGATTTCAGTGTGAACATTATTCACACATTCATATGAAAACTTCGTCAATTTTCACAAAAAGAAGTCGGTTTGGATTGCAAATATTACCGTACCTCCACTACTGCATAGGTTATTGAATTTTACACTTGCAAGTATCTTGATAAACTGCAGATACTTTTTTTGTATCTGTATCTGTACCTAGATATTTTCCGGAAAAAGTATCTGTATCTGCATCTAGATACATATTTGTGAAAGTATCTGCATCTGTATCTGGATACTGTTAGAAATGTATCTTTAACAACACTGCAAATTACCTGAATTTCCTTTGACATTATAAACTTTTCCTCATGCTACTAACTTTTCTCGGTGAGTAGAACCCTGTATATGACGTGTATATTACAATTCTTGGCCATACATAAAATTTCAACTAAATTTTAATGAAATTTTTCCTTTACTTTGTATCAACGTATCTACATATATTAAGAATGACAAATTTCTCCATTAATTTTGATTAATCTGAAGCAGATTTGAGAAATACGCTTGTTTTCGGCCGGTTATTAAAAAATGACAGGAAAAATTCGTCAAATAACATTTAACTTGGATGTTAATTGAACTCGCAACAAAGTTATGAACGCTGAAAAATCTTCAAGCGCAATCTCAACCTTGCATACGTAATGAGTCTTACAAATGGCAACACGACGTCGGGGCCTGGAGTGATTAATATTCAGACGAAAATATATGATTCGATTAACAAGGAGCATTTAGCGGGTGATGGAAGATGTCAGGTGGCGTGTCGAAGACCAGTATATCATTGGCCGCAAGATGGCTGCACGTCACTCGGACTCCTCCTGGCGGCATAAATCACATCAGAACCTGTAATCACTCCCCATAAATATGATCCAGCTGCGGTTCTATGATTGATTTCCGGTCTGATTGAAACAATTGAAGAAAACTGCAACGATTCATCTGCCTTTATTAGACCATAGATTGTTGGAAAGGAGGATATTGCTGAACATGGTCATAGATCACGGAAAAATTAGTTTAATTGGAATATTTCTAGAGTTTTATTCTTATACGGTTATACAATGTTCTTTGCAGTTTAGATACTTCATGTGATCCGTACGTTAATCAAAGGAAAACATCCTGCCTCTTACATAATTCGTTACCTGGATTTTGAACTTCCTTCGAACCAATTTCGAAAGTCTTCAATAGTTTTGTTAGTAAACATATTATTTACCTACCTCAGGATATTTTAGAATATTGCGTTCAGAAATTTATATTAAATAGTAAATCTTTAGTCTAAACTGAGCTGCGCCGGGTAGTAATCACGATTTGTTTAAAGTATAAGCAGGACCCGTGCGACAGGACGATATACGAACAGCGCTAATGGCCAAGTTTTAATGCTCGTTAACCCCCATTTTTATTACCATTATGTACGACTATCGGGCGATAAACACGGTTAAAGGATGCGACGCACACTTACAAATATTCGCTGCAGGTTTAAGCCGATTATCACTTTTGCTAATTATAGTTGCCACGTACGTTCCTGTTTTTCTTAACAATTTAATAAAATTTGTAATTTTAGACAAATAATATAAACATAAAGAAAAAACACCGCATTTTGCAGTAGATGAAACCTTTTGTAAAAGTAACAGGTTGCCAGTGCAGTGCGCGATAAATTAAGTTATGTTTATTTGATTAGTAAAGTAAACAGTCTGATTCTACGCCCTCACGAGACTCAAAATTGTATAAGGAACTGCTTTTCTAAACGTTGGTTTGGAAAAGTTGGAAATCTGAACGCACCTGTTCATAAACGTGGTCTTCTAGGAAAAGAAATCGGGTTCATTAAACGAAAATTTTCTTTTCAAATTTAGACAATTACGGAAAAGCTCCCTTGATTACGCGAACTTATATGTTATCACCATCGAAACATATCGCCGACAGCTCGTGACGTGCTGGATACGACTAACTCGTGACAATACCTTTTAGGCAGAACGCAGTAACAGAGACTTTGGCCCAATAAGTATTAACTACTGAATACTAAAGAAACTATGACCATTTGTTTCTATGATTCACCGCTAAGTACGTTGCGTCTATGTGTTGAAATCAAAATCGTTTCTCCTCGACCGTGATCGACCAAAAATCAATTCTCGATCGACGCGTTGGCCATTCCTGTTCTTGGAGTTGAATTGGAGCTATGACACAAACAATCGCATGGTTAAACACTTCTTAATTTTGCAATCTTTCCAGTCGCAGTCCCTAATTGTTTATATTAAAAACTTCCACTTCTCCTCACTTAACTGCAGACGTTACTAAGGTTACCTAACTCAAGGGCAACGTTAACAAGACTTGTTCAAACTTAGTTTTAAATTTAATTTAGCACGGTGGGGAACGTACGATTTCTACGGGTAATGCGATCTTAAATTATTGTTTAGATTCTAACGCTTCCTGTCCAGTTCTTATCTACTGGGCAAGTTTACATTGAAATGAAATAGATTACGTAGTAATATGTAGTAATTTTAAATCAAAAACTAAATTAAAATTTCGAATAAAATATAAGATCGACTTTCCGGGTGCCCTTTCGGATCTGCACTCCTGGCGCAGGCCCTGGCTACGCTGCTGAAAGTAAATTCATTCCCATCAACTCATTTAGCGAGATAGATAAATAAACTGTATATAAATAATTTTGTGCGGCTAATCGCAATGTAACAGACGGAAAGGGAACATTATTGGAATAACCCTTAAGACCAGCGCTCTGTTGTAGTGAACTGATACGTATCAGTCTTCCTACATAACATGATTTTATTTTAAACTCCTAATAAATAACGTGTCTAATTAGCTTACGTCACATTACATGTACAGGGTTGGGATAAAGTATGGATCCATCGAAATATCTCGGAAGTGGAATTGACGATTTTAATGAAATTTTGTACATGCAGATAGAAACAAATGGCGCATGTGAGGGGCTGATTTTTGTTTCCATTAAACTTCCGGTTTAGCCGAAAACGGCAGCAACTTTTTTATTTTAAATAGAACATTCTGTATAATTTTACGTATTTTGATACTCCTCTGCCTTCTGCATCCATTAATATCAGGTTTCTTACCTTTATCTCTAGTCTTTAGTCAAAAAGATAATCTTTTAGTTTTCTCAAAAATACCTCTTTGTCTAGTAGCCGGTGGAATTGATAGTTATTTTATTGTCAGCAACATCTGTCAGTATCAATTGCTACATCGGAAATGTTTCATTTAAGTGAAAAAGAACGGATTGAAATCTTAATGATGATCGGTTTTGGTGATCGTGTTAGAACTCATCAAGAAGTTTGCGACTTATTTAACGGTTTACACCCAGAACGAAATCCTATAACGCGCTCGGTTGCTGGTAAAACACTAGACGCTACAATTTGAATGGGACAGTGAAAAATTTGCCAAAAAGTGGAAGACCAAAGACCGCAACTAACGCAATTGTTAGTGAAAATATTGCTACAGAACTGGAAGAGTCACCTCAAACTTCTACCACATTTCTTGCATTACACCATGGGATAAGTCGTCGTTCTGTAGCCAAAGTATTGAAACGCGAAAAATATCACCCTTATAAAGTCCACCTGATCCAAGAACTGTCAGAAGATGATTACGATCGTCCAGTAGAATTTTGCGAAAGAATGATGGAAATTTGTAATAGCGACGAGCATTTTGCAACTAATTTGGTATTTTCGGACGAGGCAACTTTTTGTTTAAATGGTTCTGTAAATCGCCATAATTTACGATATTGGTCTGTCGACAATCCTAACTTATTGCATGAAGCACATACTCAATACCCAGAAAAGTTGAATGTGTGGGCTGGAATTGTAAAGTGTAGGCTTATTGGTCCATTTTTTATTAGTGGTACACTGACCGGGGCGAAGTATTTGGAACTTTTAAACAATGAAATGATTCCTGCTCTTCAAGAAAATGGACTGCTTCCTCAAAATCTTTGGTTTCAGCAACATGGAGTGCCTCCGCACTATGATAGACGAGTTAGGGATTTTTTGAATGTAACATTTCCCAATCGATGGATTGGTCGTAGAGGGTTTATTGAATGGCCCGCTCGCTCCCCAGATCTTAATCCTATGGATTTTTTTCTATGGGGATATTTAAAATCAGCTGTTTACGAGAGACGTCCAAATAATTTGCAAGAATTGAGGCAAAGGATATTGGATGAATGTAATTTAATTCGTAGGGAAGTTTTCGCAAATGTGTCTCAGGGATTTGTTCATAGACTTGCTTATTGCCAAGAAGTAAATGGCCAACATTTTGAACACTTAAAATAACTAAATGTAGTTCTTTTGCTCTTTAATAATACAAAAAAAACCATTGCAAATACAAAAAAATAAACAAAAAAGGAATAAATTAATATAGTTTAGAGCCAATAATTAAAAAGCTATCTTTTCGGCTAGAGACTAGAGATAAAGGTAAGAAACCTGATATTAGTGGATGCAGAAGACAGAGGAGTATCAAAATACGTTAAATTATACAAAGTGTTCTATTTAAAATAAGAAAGTTGGTGCCGTTTCCGGATAAACCGGAAGTTTAATGGAAACAAAAATCAGCCCCTCGCATGCGCCATTTGTTTCTATCTGCATGTACAAAATTTCATTAAAATCGTCAATTCCACTTCCGAGATATTTCGATGGATCCATACTTTATCCCAACCCTGTATATGCAGACGTCTAATATTTCGTTTTAAGACATGTGGACCATACGGATTACCGACCACTGTCCTTGTTCTTTCATTTTGAATTATGTCTTCTATTTTCAGTTTGTGTGTATAAAATAACATAGCTATTTAATAAGAGTATCATTTTAGGTCGAAGTCTTAATCTAAACAACATTGAATTATTTTTATATAAGGACTTTGCTATTCCAGAATCCTCAATGCTTTAACTTCTATTAGGCTCTCAGATCGGAGAGTTTTTTCCCTGTTAAGGGCGACGCGCACTTATCCTACGCAGCCGGCAGCGCCCCGGTCCACGCCGGCCGTCAAAAATTAGAAGTGGCGCGCATTTTCCTACCCGGCCGGCAACGCATCGGTTCACGCCGGCCGGCATTTTATTATTTACCTATTTTCATATGTAATGGCACACACTAACGAATCGTCATCTACATCAAATTACAAATTTCTATACACTTGAGCAACGAATATTGAGTTGTTTTGGTATTCTTTCAAATTTAAATTTAATTTAATGTAAATTTAGATGCTCTTTTAAATCCTAATATTATGATTATGTGAAGAGGAAGAACAAAAGCTGAGAAGTAATGATAATGATCTCGCCAGCCGACTAAAATATTCTAGTCGAATTAATTCCGTACGGGCCAAAATTAGAAGCAACGCGCATTATTCGGATCGTCACCTATCGAGACAATATTTTAAAGGAATCCAAATGTTTTCGCAGCATAGTAAGTATTCAATGAAATAAAATAATAAAATACAAAATTTACATTTACTTTTCAATAAGATTCTTTTCTTTTTAAAAAAAAGGGCTTCGCGCTGATTTAAAAGAAACAAAGATCACATGACTGAAGTTGTATTTAAATTAATTGAAGAATTAGGAAAACATGTTTACTGGAAGTGTTCTTGAAATAATGCTTCGCCATCTGGAGTAAACGGAACCAATGTACCAGACTCTTCCACATCATAATTTCCAACCATACTCCAAGATTCTGGAGCGTTCTCAGCGCAAACCTCGACGTCCTTCGAAACAATGTACATCGGAAATAATTCATCTGGTGCTTTAGTTTCTGCAATACATTCTTGTGCATTAACCGACGTCAATAACTCCACCGTGGCGTTTTGGTTTAACGTAGCAGATTCCATTTGAGTTCGAGTGCTACAAGAATTAATTTAATTTCGAGATCATATCAAATATTAATTGAAACAAACCAAGTTTTTTCATGTATATTGGTAGTGGTAGCGTCGATGGTCGTGCAATCACCAGAAGCTTCATAGATGCCAGCGACGTACGTGGTCGCTTCGGTTCCGCTCTGGAACATGTCGGAATGCTCGGTTACCAAATGGACCTTAAAGTCTCGCGCGAAGTTGCTACGAAAATTACGATCCGGACAGAACTTGCATTCGTAAATGCATTTGCCTGGATGTTTGTTCGTCGATAAAACATGCTTTCGAAGATTCTCCTGAAATTTTAAGTAAGGAGTTGGTCGTCGAAGTAGATTGAAAACAGAGTTTATTTTGCAAAGGGTGGGTACGGAAAGGAGATGTGCATACAAAATTTGATTTGTGCTTAAAAAAAATAATTTGATTTTGTTCTACCAGTATTTGTGATTATGTAAATAATGAATGTACCAGATTGTTGCATCGATATTTGCAGTGGGGACAGGCGAAGGGTTTTGCACCGGTGTGTAAACGCATGTGTCTCTTCAAGTGGGAAGCCAATCTCGTGCTGAATGGACATTGAGTGCACTGGTGCTTCTTGGTTTTTTCATGTACTGTCATGTGTCTGAAACATATTTCGAAAATTGATTGACGAAACTGATTTTTTTTTACCAAAAAAACTCAAAAAGTTATTTAATTTTATTATCAGCATGAGATAGAGTCAATCAGTAACTTTATGCATTGGTACGTCTCCATGAATCATTTAGTCCCATGCGGCATGGTGATAATTTGTTAGAAACATACACCACGGCACCTGTCTCCCTTACCTTGTTACACTAAAAAATTAACCTGGCGTCATACGGCCCTTAGGCTAGGTTGCACAAAAAAATTAAGCCATAATTAAATTTAAATTTAAGTTAAAATATGACGTGTATGCTATACAACGTAATGTATGTATAAATGTTAGTCACATGCTAACTTAGGTTTAAATTTAATCTTGGTTTATATCTTTTATGAAATCGAGTTACACACAAGAAACTGATATAAGTGTATTATATTTCAAAATTAAGTAGTTTCTCTAAAATAAAATTGTCAAGGAAGTTCCCAAAAATTATTTTGAAAAGAAACAGTTTCAAATGCTATTTGAATCTATTTGTTTTTGTTTAATTTCTTGTTAAATGCAAATTCTGGTTAGATCTTTCAAATACATTATATCCCTTGTGAGTTATGATGACGCCTTAAGGTAGGAGATATTCTTTTTTAATTCAATGTTAAATTAATTCTTCACGTGTTTAAGCACTGTCAGAACAAAGGTTTAAACGATTTGTAGATGGAAGAAGCTCCTGAATTTGAGATGTCATTATTTTAAACGTACTAAGCTCGCCAAAAAAATCTGGGACACGTAACATGTCCTATTGTAAATATGACGACTTATCTATTGTTTCTATGATGTAGTCCATATATTTATTTCTGCGGTTTTACGTTTCAAGTTGCATTCAAATTTATAAAATAACTCAAAAATGACTATAAAGACTTGTCCCAAATTTTTTTGGCGGGCATAGTACCTAAGAAACCCAATCAAAAAAATTAACATTGTCACTTTACAATATTTATACTACAATAACATTAGAATATATATATATACAGGGCCCCCGTAACCATGTGTGCAAAGCGTGCAGTGCACGCGGGCACTATGTTTAAGGGGCGCCAATTAGCCTCTTGGCCACTGGACATGTCTTGTCATTTTCTTCGACAAAAAAATTAACGGGAAATAGTTTCTTGCCTGGTAAAAATTATTCGAAAAAACTATCCGCAAGACTGAACTGTCTTGATAATGCCGTCAACCTCACGGCAAAACGTTGACCAAAATAGAACAGTTAACTGCGGCAATTAAGAACAGAAAAGTTTAATTTTAGTGCTAAATTTTTCATAGAACATTTAATTTTCTTAATAATTTTATTATGTAAAAAAATTATTTTTTAATATTAAAAAAAAAAACTTTATTTTACTTTTTAAGTTCTTAGAAATTTAAGTTCCTTTTGCTTTTATGATTTTGTTTCTCTTATTCTATTATTAATAACAAGCGGGCTTCGTCCACTTGCTTTCAAGGGAGTGGTGGGGGGGTCTGAACAGGGTTTGAACAGATGTAAAGAAAGCGCTTCGCGTCGTTTGGACCTTGGCTAGGAACTTGAAAAACAGTAAAGGAAAATGTTTAAAAAGTGAAGGAAAATGCTTGGAAAGCGTTTAAAGAAAATTGAAAAGCTTTAGAAAAATTTTCCCTAATGTGTAAATTTTTTTTCAATTTTTTATATTTCTTTTAATTTTTCTAAATAATTTCGATTATTGACCGTTTTCGCGTGCCCCAACTCATCTGTCAGAGGGCGCCGAAATATGAAGTGGCACGCGGGCGACTTTTGGTCTCGCGGGGGCCCTGTATATATATAACATTAGAACCAAACCCTCTTAATTGTTCACTCACCGTCATTTTCATTTTTCTTCAAGGTATAGTAATTTCTGTTTTGGATCATTTCTATGTTGGATTTTTCTTACTTATAAAAAAGTATTTTTGGTGCTTATATTCTAACTTTTCCTAATTCATTTTATTTCTAATTCATACTTCTCAAACATACCTTAATGATCCTCTTGCATAATTGTTATATATGTATTTCCTCAAATTCTGTTCTTTTCTTTTTTTTAGTTACTCTTCTATTTTCTTAATTAGATAGATTCTTTAGTAATGTTTCGATCTTAAAATGTTTCTATCAATAAACCTACATAATTTAATATATTATATTAATAATATATAATTTAATAAATTAGGATACGGTGTTTTGTTTTAGCCAGGCTCTAAATCAATATACATATTTGACTGTTTCCCATTTTCTTTTCAATTACTGTTTGAAAAGTAGATTACTTATATTAGTACAAGTGCTTTGGCCTCTGAATAATTCTAAATATCATCGTATTTCAACTAATTACATACTTTTGCTGATCTTTTTCGCTTTTCTTTTTTTTAATTTATTGGCATCCACAGAAATCATAGAGTCAGACTCAACAGAAGTAGGATTACTAAAGCATAACATTGGTAAGTACTAATTAGTTCTTAGTTTCGATAATAGTATGAAAATATATTAAGTTCATTGGAGTCTGGGGCAATTAGATAAAATAAAAATCAAATCAAAGATCTTATTCTATTAATAGTAGCAATAATAATCCCTGGAAAATTACCGGGAAAGTCAGAGTTGATCAACGTATCCCTTGTAGGATTAAGACTAAGAACAAATCTTTGTTAATATATTCAAGTTTTAGTTTTTTCAATTACCTATTATTTTAAATAATTTAATTTATTTTATTTTTAATATTTTGAGAATATTTTGTTGAGTGTATTCTCGTTAATGTTTAGATAAAGTTATTTTTGAAATACTTTTGATTGTGACTGCAAACTTAAGAAACCAATGTTCAGGTTTTCCTTTTAGCGGGAAGACGAAGGATCGATTGCCGAGCATTCGAATAACTATTTCCTTCGTTACGGTGGCTAAATATATACCGGGTCGAAAGCTTCAAACCCGAACATAGCAAACTTGTATTGAAAACTATATTTCTGTAAATTGCTGCTCGCCATTTACAGATAAAAGAAATGGTATTAAATAAAAAATAAAGTTAAGGCCAATATAATAGTGTTAAAATTATTCCTATAGTGCTAATACTTTTGGAATATAAATTAAACTTTTAAATTTCAAATGAAAAATGTAATGTTCGAGTTTGAAACTTTCCATCCGGTACATTTTTTAATTTTCCTAAATCTTGTGGCAGTCTAGAAGAAGGAAATAAAGTTTTCCAAAATCACGGCAATAAAACAAGTTAACCTTGTTGCGTTTCTAAAAATTGCTCGATGACATATTTAATTAAATTAAATCGAAAATTTATCTTTTTTATTGTAAATATTCTGAATATTTATTGAACTTTCATAATCCTGCTTCAATCGATCTTTATTAACGTTCTTTCTTTCAAAAAATTTTGTTGCAATATTAAGTAAAAAGCGATCGATATGTCACTGTTTAAGCTATCCGTTTTTTTTTTTGTTTCATTTGTTTGTCAAGATAGTATTAATAGTATTTTATGCAGTGAGTTTATAAAGCATGCCTCTTCTTTTACGAGTTTTTTTTACGAGCAAAGCGAGTTCTAGTGTATGGGCTGACATATTAAATCTGACGCTTTACTTTTAGTTACTTTTTTATTTCACAGTTATATTTTTATTTCACACTACCAAATAACGACATACTTTAGAAATTGAAGAAGAAGTGTCAAATAGCAGTCACTTAGCACTCACTCTACTTACTAAATTACATTAATTGGAAAAATATTTTAGTGTACTTCTTATTTTATGAGAAGAAGATACAAAAAAGTTTCCAGATAGTCCTATTTCTGTCCTCAATTTTAGAGCTCCATAAAACTAAATTATTTTCATCTGTTCTGTTCAGGATTTGGCAAAGTTGCTAAATTAGATGAGCATTAATAAAATCCGGAGAGAAAATGGTAAAGAAAAATTGTCGTTTTTTCATTTTGCCATCTTCTTTATTTAAATAGATATAGAAAAATACTTTCTTAAGACGCTTTTCAATTCTCTACACAGTAGTAAACATGTTTCGTCAAACTGACACAATAATCAAGTTCACTTTTTCTTATGGCGCCCATATGAAATTTAGTAGCAAAAGAGTCTACTGATTATGCCGATTATGGCAAAGTAGTGCATGTTATAAAAAATCTTTAAAGCAAGGCCAGAATAAAAATGTTTAATGTGAGATAAGAAAAATTCCAATTAACAGAAGATAGTTTTGGGTTTAAATTAAAAATAATGTGTTCGTTAGGCATTAATTTACTAAACTAGCTAAAATGTTTTTTACCGTGGGTTTCACAAAAGAAATGTTAATCAGGGATTAATTTAATTCTCTAATTAAGGAATGTCATTGGACGAATTTAACAATAGATATGAAACAACCAATTATATTGTTTCACCCAACCAGTCACAGGCTTTAATCACGCTGCTAAATTAATCTGTGATTAAATTATTTTTGTGAAACTGGGGGGAAGAAGAATTTTAAAACAAAAGTGTCTTGAATTTTCTTTGTGTCTGCAGTAGTTATCGAGATGCAGCCCAACCTGTATACTAGAAAATAAAGATCTTTTCAGAAATTGTGTATTGAAACGTTAAACAAATTACAAATTATACAAAATATCAGAAATTTCGAAATGTCCTAAGTCAATTTTTTAAATTGTTCGCCTAATAGAGTATTTTCGTTTTTGTGGTGCATGTTTTATACCTACTTGCAATATTTCTTTTTTGACCCATAGACCTATTTGAATTATTTGTTTTAAAACAAGCAATTGTCTAAGGTTAATAATTAATTAATTAATAATTATTTTGCCTATTTTCCACAGCCACCTTAAACAATTATTCGATTGAAAAGAATTAACTCAAACGGATATAAGGCTCTCAAAAAATATTGCAGATAGGTACAGAACATACAGAACAAAAATGAAAGTACTTGATTAAACGAACAATTTAAGATTGAAAAATATAGGGAATGCTATTTAAGAAAATTGATTTCTGTCATTTTTAAATTTCTGATATTTTGCTTATTACCAAGATCACCCTGTAACGATAAAGACATTTACATTTACATTTAATAATGGTTTATGATACGCTTATGTATCAACCGCAGTTGTACCAAAAATCTCTTTCTTAGAGTAAAAATAAATAATATAATGGCTGCAAATGCCAGTGTTTAGACAAAATATTAAATATCTCCTGAACGGTTAGATGATGGTACACAAAACATATTCAGAATTTTATGAGCAATCCAAATTTGGCACCACATAGGGTGCGAGATCTAAAATTGAAAACAAAAATGTCTTGAAACTTTTCTTGTATCTAATAGTTATCGAAATATAGATCGAGAACAAGGGCCAAAATGTCAATGAATTAAGAAACGGACAGATATTATTCTGGGCTAATTTCTAAACTTACACCAGGTATTGCTATGTGGACAATTAATGGTTAATTCAAATTTTGGGAAAAAGTGTGAAAAAGAAAGGATGGCAATAATCGTTTAGTAGCCTGTAGCTAAGTTTTCTGTCATAAGAAGAAATAGAGATTTTTGGATGTAAAAATCAGACCCTTCTCTTACTCTCGCCGAA
Organism: Prosopocoilus inquinatus; assembly: GCA_036172665.1. NCBI lineage: Eukaryota > Metazoa > Arthropoda > Insecta > Coleoptera > Lucanidae > Prosopocoilus > Prosopocoilus inquinatus. The sequence continues at coordinate 55,552,648 of CM069870.1, forward strand.
AAGTTTCAAGGGAAAGGTTGAACTCAACGAGTGCATATAAAGTGCTAATTTTGTTTTATCATTTAGTCCCCGTCCTTCGTACACAGAGGAAACACAATGGTGTTTGTTAATACAACTGTAGACTTTGTATCTACAAATTGTGCCTGAAATGAAGACAGGAATAATAAATGCGAAACGTTTATATGCAATTGTAGAGTAATATTTGTAGTAAAACATTAGACTTTATTGAAAAAACCGTTTAACACTTACATATTGAAGAGTATATTGTCTTTAAGTGTGAAACTTAAATTTGTAAATAAAGTGTAAACGTATTCTATGTATTGTTGAATTAAATTCTATTTTGTATAGAAGTTTGTTCTTCTATTGGAGGAAACAAAAATAAAAAATTGTACTCCTAGTAATTATTAATATAGTGTTTGAAAATTGGTACTAATTTTGTAGTATCTTTTTGTTGACCGTATGTAAGCAAATCACTCATTTTGCGTTAACAATCGCTCAAATTTTGTTACTCTGTTGTATGCATTGTGTAAATATTTTACACCTAATAGCGCAGTTCTGTACATGTTGGCAAGAATCGTACGATTTGTTGTTAAAGCATTTAGAAAGACTGCGCTGAGGTTCACATTGGCACTTGTTCGATAATCTTCTACATGGGCCCTGTATAGGTTAGAAAAGTAAGTAAAAAGAAGTGCATATACAGGGTGTTCTTTTACTGTCTGCAAATATTTAAACCTGTAATACATCACCATAAATGGCAACGATTAAACTTATGTACCCTTACCATGAAGTTAATAGTTTTCGAGAAAAATGCATTGAAAGATTTTCACCAAACCTTTGAGAACTGCTGACATAGCTAACTGGATGGTACGCCGCCGTGCCTGTGTCACTTTAATATAGGTCAGTGTTTTACGATGTCGTAAACGAACATCTGTTTCATTCGTATGAGGCCTATTAATAGATCGTAACAGTCGAAACATTTTAAACGCGCTCACAAAGCGCATGTATTAATTAAAACAAGTGCCACTTCTCTCCAAGTAATTACAATTTTAGGTATTTTCAAATTATAAACCGACGATTTAATTACTGGACAAAAAATGCGGATGAGTTAAATAATGACATCACCGTCATTCATCGTTTTATTTCCGGATATTTACCTTCACAAGTAATAAGTTGTCTTTCCATTTCTAAGTAAATAGATTGAGATTTCTTTAGTTTAATAAAGAAACTTTAAAATAATGTAGTAATTTATCTACTGTTTGTACAGTTTAAAATCGGCCACATTACGCACACTAGGGAGAATAAAATAGCTGCTAAAGCTGATATGTGCTCACTACCAATATGACTGACATTAAATTTACAATTTCTATTAACTCAATTATGAAATTCGGCCAAGTAAAGCATTTTTAACGCGCCTGCATTGCAAATTCCAAAATTTACAAATTGATTAATATCTTAAAGTATTATCGCATGCATTCGATAAAATTGCAATTTCGCATTTCTATTGATGCTTTTTATTACGGCAATTTTTTATTTTTGCAACGGCGGCCGCTGTAACGCGTTTAAGGTGCGGCAGTATTACATTAGCGTTCTGCAGTTACGAAAAATTTGATAAACGGAGATTTTTGATTCGTAAAAATGCATATTAAGATCGTAATGGCATTTACAAATAACGAAATATGATATGTTACTCTTGTAAGGGGAAGTCCGCGTAAACGCATATAGGGCCCGGGCATTGTAATAAACGATATCAGTGATTTTTATTACGAAACGCTGGAGAATGAGTTTAAATGCGGGACTCTTTTTATGATCGGCGCTATGTGTGTGGGCACACTCACTGACTACAGAGGAAGGCGTCAATGACCTTGCTAAATGTTTCTCTCTCGCACATCTCAGCAGTTTCAAACAAGTGGAACCTCCGAATTTTTTTGGCTATGATTCGGTAGCCATCCGAAAATACGCGCAGAAGGTAGCATTTCACGTACTTATACTGAGGTTTTTTTATTTGCACACAGTAAAAGAACACCCTGTATATTATTGAAATACTACTTTACTGTTAAATAACTGCAACTGAACAATGTCGGAGATGGATGCAAATTGACAAGTCGATGAAAGTTTGTTTTTCTTGTGACGTTCTAATAACGTATACGCATACTTTTTAAACTACGTAGGCACTTCTACGTGACTCAAGTCATGAGTAAGTGTAAAGCGCATTGATCTGACTTGACATAAAAAGTTTTCTCCAACAGAAAACTACGCAAATAATCACGTGATTTATACTCCACTTTCATCCTATTCAAACTGGTGAAAGAAAACGCTAACACTTCTGATGGTAATTTTTTCTATCGGGTCAGTAATTTAATTAGTTTAAAAATACAGAAGAAAACGTTTCATGTGATTTTAGTGAATTTTTCCCTCCATTGTAGAATTATACTTACTTACTTACTTTACTTTATTCTATTTATCTCCTCGGAGAGTAGAATAGACAATTTTCAGGGAAAATATCACAATGTCATCTTCACAATACAATAAAGTTACAAACAATACAATGAATGATAAGAAACGTAACATAAAACATTGTCAATTAACAATATATCATTAGGTATTTCATATTTAAAAAGAGCAAGAACAAGTCGGGAGTTAGACACTATCTCCCAGGAGCCTGATCGAAGAATTCACCGAGCTCATAAAATACAGTGGTGGACATGTAACATTTCAGATTTTTTGTGAAGGTGTTTTGGTTTTCTGAGTTCTGTATGCAACGCGGAAGTCTCTTAAAAATTTTAATACTCTGATGAAGAAATGACTTGGTGCTGTACTTGTTCTGTGGTGTACATTGACGGATAGCGTCTCTGTTCCGTGTGTCATATTCATGCATTTCCGTACCGAACACTACTGTACTGCGATATTTGTATAAATATATTGAGCATTTGATAATATAACTATTAACAATTCTCGGGATTTTTAACTTAAGAAAATGATCTCTGCAAGACTCACGTGGACCTCAACCTAACATTGCGCGTATAGCTCGTTTTTGCAAAATTAAAATATCATTTAAAGTATGATGATTTCCCCAAAATAAGACCCATAATTAGCTAAACTGTCAAAATATGCGTAGCAGATACTAACTAAAGTTTTCATATTGAATAAGGGTTCATGTGTCGAAGAGCAAATATACATGAATTTAATTTCCGGCTTAGTATATCAATATGTTGATTCCAGGATAACTCCCCTTCTAGTTTCAACCCTAGTAGAGAACACGATTCTATGGACTCAAATTGTTTACCTTGACAGTTAAAAGATAATTTATGGTTGAATTTAGAGTATGGGAAGGTAATTATATTTGTCTTCTCTACGTTTATTTTCAATCGATTTAGGGTAAACCAATTTATTAGTTCTTAAAGAATTTTTTCGATATTTTCAATTAATTTATTTTCATTTTCTGCGTGAACACAAACACTTGTATCATCCGCATAAAGAGTTAACGGTGCACTTACATTGGCCTGAATATCGTTCATAAAAATGACAAACAAAAGAGGACCGAGAACTGAACCTTGAGGTATACTACGGCCAGCGTCAGCGACATTTGAGTATACACGTTGGCCCGTATTATAATCAAAAATTTCGGTAATATGCTGTCGATTATTGAGATAAGTTCCAATCAGGTTTAATGCGCTGCTTCTCACCCCATAATAGTAAAGTTTCTGCAACAGTATATCGTGGTCTATGAGATCAAAAGCTTTGGAGAGGTCGCAGTTAATACTTGCAACCAGCTCCTTGGAATTCAGTTTCTTATAAATAAAAGACAGTAGCTGTTCAACTGCTGTATGTGTTGATCTCTGTTCTCGAAAACCGTGCTGACTGTTGGAAAACAGGTTATTCACTTGAAAGAAATTAGTAAGTCTAGTTTTTATGCAAAATTTTGGATATAGCGGGCAAAATTGAGATGGGCCTATTATATACAACAAAGTATCAAGATATTCTCTTCACGCTTATAAGGATTTATTGCAGTACAAAAGTCAAAATCAGTGTTTACTTCTTTACTCCAAAATTCAGTAATATTTTTACCACTGACGTATGTAAACATTTTTCACGTCGAAGTGGAAATAAATCTGAATTTTTTGACACAAGTTCAACAATTGTGCTAAAAATGTCTACAACTCCTTTTTACATACAATTGTAGAGAATTTCACTTTATCATTTACATCTTTGTGTACAATTAATCCAGAATGTAATTGACAATAAATTGGAATTCTAATATAACTCCCTAATTTATCAAGAAAAGCGGCAACATAAAATAACGTTTGACTTAAAAGCCAAATAGAGTAATCGTTTGTTTATTTAATGTTATTCAAACCCCCTCTTAATTACAGAAAAGCATCGATTACGGCGAAGTGTCCTATCAGTCAATTTGCATATAACGCCAACGTAAATAAACACCATCAAGCAGGTGAGCGCAACAAATTTATTGTCATCTGGTTGCGCGAGGCCGAGGCCGCGAAACGAAATACCAAATCGCGATATATTTCAGCGGAATAAGTATAAGCGAAATAAATTAAACAAACACCGTAGTGTGTACACTTAATTGACAGTGGTAGTGAGTCGGACACAAGCCCGTGTAATTAATGCTTATCTATCCAGAAATCGCTGGAACAACTCATTGTAGACCGCTGTCTTGTTCTTGCCTCCGCGAGATTCACTATTTATCGGTTAAAGTTATATACCGTTCTTTAGATTTTTACCTTAGTTAAAATATTTCTGTCTTGTTCAACTTTATAAATTAATTACGTATTACTGTCCCAGTTTTAATAATTGACGTTGTGTAATTAGAGTTTTTAGGTCACCATAAACTTTGTAACCTTTTCTTTACGTAAAACTCTAATTGTGCGTTTGAGAGTAGCTAATAATATAAATATATTATGCCAATTTAGCATATTACAAAACAAACGGTATATCTTTTCAAGACGAGATGTGTCGTTAATAATTTGTTATGGCGCCTAATTATCATTTAAAACGTTTTTTTATGCGTAACGCGACATATATGAGGACTACTATAAAAACCTTTATAGAATTCGCGTATACATATAATTACTATTCATAAAAATGAGAATGAACTCCGCACCATAGAATGTGCCTTTCGCTTCGAAGACTTTGGTCATAATTAATTTGACGAATTAATTTTTATTACTTATTTCTATATGGATTTAAATTCAAACCGTTAATAATTCTTTTTAGTGTCAAGTCTCTGTGACGGTCAACTCTACATCGCACTAAAATGTCACGGTCTACTTCAACTTCCTGCTTCATACCATTCTATTGGATAATCAAATAATTAATTGACGTTTTAATTTCTAGCATTCGCCTATAAATATAAATCTCGTGGAACTTGCGTAGGCAACGTCGAGTTCGTGGCTTGTGTGACTATTGAAGTCTCCGGCGTTAAATCACTAAAATTGTGCTTACCTGTCCAACTGCTGTTTCGTCTTGCCCTTATATTCGCATAGCGTGCAAGAAAATGGTTTCAGATCGGAGTGTGTCAAAAGATGTGGTTTCAGTTCGGCGGTTGTGCGAGCTGAAAACACGCAGCCTTCTTTGGGACATTTGAAGAGCTTTCCTGTGTGCCTCGTCATATGCAATTGTAATATGGATCTGAAAATTTAAAAAGCAAAGCGATTGCAATTAAGAATACAATTTTATTACTACCGGAAAGTAAACATTGAGTGTTACAACTTAATCTGATCGCATTTAAAAACGCATGTAGGCTGCTACATTCGCGTTCGTATTAATACGCATGGGTAACTGCCAAATGTCATTTAAGTATACGTGCTCCTTATCTTTCTAATCGTACAGTTGACGTACTCACCTGTTTTTAAATGCAATTTAGATATCGGCGTGTTTCAACTGTTTATTTAATTAATATTCAGTTCAGAATCGATTTCAGCAAATGCTTGCCTTAATGACAGTGTTTAAATTATAACTAATTTATTCCAAGTGAATCAAGTTTTTTTTTTTAATTTTTAAGTCGTTTGGTGAAATTTGGAGGGATTAATTTTCTGACCTGACAGGTTCAATATTTGAGCACCTTTAAATTAACATGGAATTTCCTATGTAACGTCTCAAAATGCAGCACCCTGTATGTAAAACTTGGTTTTGTTGAGCTCGAAGAATTTTTTACAATTAAGGCCCTTATCACGCGGTGATATTTCTTGTATCAAATTTGCGAAAAACTGAGAGAGAAGTGCCTGTCACTTCGTAACAAATTTTTGCAAATTTTTTTAGAAAAATTATCAGCGTGTCAAATGGCTCTAAGGGGGGAGTTGTTTACAATTAAAATATTATAAAATTAAGTGATTTTTAAGGTTGTAGAATTTCTTCCGTGTTTTCAATTGGTCTAGCTAGAGTCTCATAAGTATCAAAAGTCTTGATTTTTTCCACATCACCCTTTGTAAAAATAAAATAGACATTTCGGCAAAAATTAGCATTACCATAACGTTAATACAAAGTTTTTTAATCTCGAACCGGACAGAAATATGAAGGGAAAACCCTCAACGTTTCGCTATAGATTTATAGCTTCTACGAATAAATAAATCTAAAGCGAAACGTTGAGTGTTTTCCCTTCATATTTCTGTCCGGTTCGAGATTAAAAAAAATTTGTACTTACAATTTCCATCGGACAAGAACAAACTTCAATCATAATGTTAATGTTGGAATTACATGAAAAATGAAAGAAAAAAGACAAAACCAGACCTATTATGATTCTACCTTGAATTTATATTATCTACTATTATCTACATCTCATCATTTCAATAAAAAAAAGCGAGAGTACCAAGCAGGATTCAGAAAGGGAAAAGAAGTAGTAGACCAAATATTTACACTGAGAGATATACAGGTCGAAAGTTTTCAACACAAGGAAGAAATATTTGCACTATTTGTGGACTTCAAATAAGAATATGACAGGGTGGATAGAGAACAACTGTTACAGGCACTTAGAGAAAGGAATATTTCAGAAAAATTGATAGCACCTGTCGCTGTATCGATCAGAGAGTAGAGTAAAAGTCAAAGGGAAGGTATCAGAAAAGTTTAAAATGAAGACAGGATTACGACAAGGGGACCCACTATCACCTATTTTATTCAATTCAACAATAGAAAAGATCATACGCCACGCAAGTATTAATAGGACAGGATTAGTATACCACAGAAGACATTAGTCTGCAACTTACCCAGATGGTATCGCGCTTATTACAAGAAGCGAACAAGAAATGCAAGAGGTGGTAAAGACATTACAAAAAGCAGCTAAAAGTATGGGACTTGAAATAGACAATGCAAAAACAAGTATATGAATGGAGTAAAGAAGAATTTTTACCGGGACAATATCTAAGGATAACTACAGAGGAAAGGAAACAATATGATTTCGAGAAGATTGACAGTTTTAAATATCTAGGTAGTATTTTCAAAAGGCACACGGACATAAGTGAGGATATAATAATGAGGCTTGTAGCAGGGAACAGATGCCTGAGAGCGCAAAATTTAATCATTAAAAACAAAACACTATCAAGAAAATTGAAAGTAAGAATCTACGACGCTATACTCAGATCGACTGAAATATTTTGAAGCGAGGTGTGGATCCTTAAGACAGAAGATGCTCTAAAACTAGAGGTATCAGAAAGATTCTGAGGAAAATTTTTGGAGGAAGGATAGAAGATGGCGTATGAAAAAGAATAACTAACAAAGACATATATGATCTTTTCAACGAACCAAAGATAATAGCGCATAAGTTGGATGGGTCACGTAATAAGGATGGAGAACAACACAATAGAAAAGATAATGGTGACACATAGTATTGGAGGAAGGAGACGTTAGGCAGATCAAGACAAAGATGGAAGAAGGAAGCAGAGGATGACATAGAAAAGTTGAATACCAGACAATGAAGAGAAAAGGCAAAGGACAATGAAATAAGACCGTGAACCAAGCCATGGGTCAACTAGGCCTGCAGAGCTTCATATTATTAAGAAAAACGGGGTTATCATATATGCCAAATTGTTACGTTTCAAGTGAGGTTGGTTCACAACTAACAATTTTAAAAAAGGCACGTTGTTATAGGTAGTTGCACACATATTTTAAAAATGTTCAATAGTAGCGCCATAATCTTCCGCCCCCACACTGCTGCCCTACTCTGTATAGGTCCAATTGTTTCATTGTATATTATCTACACTGCAAATTTATTAAACTGTAGAGTAAGTTGCACAAGTGTAGTGTAACATTAACAAATTGCCTAGAATAAAACTACGAATAAGTTACGCGTTAAATGTATTGGGTGTAGAGTAAAACATCAATCGAAATGTATAATAACAGCAATATAGCCACTGTGAATTTTTATATTGTCGGGTATAATATGATTTCTTGAAATATTTAGTCGGCTGAGACCGTGGCGCATATTTATGACGTATTACGCACCATTCACAGCACTCTAGGTAAGAAATTTAAAAAACTTAAGTAAACATTACTGCATGATAAGACATCGACTCAAAACTAAGCGAATCTAAAACTAAATACTAAAACGCCATGTGAAATATTACGACTGTCGCGTAGTTACACAAAAGCTACGTTAAGTCCAATGAAAAATAATTCCTTAAACAATCCAGTGCATTTTAGATAATTATGCTCGGAGCTCAAGATATTTTGTGTCAACCATCTTATAACTGAAATAATACGTGCTTCACAATCTGTGACCCATTGCCGCACGGTGTTTATCGAAGGTAAAGACTATTTAATCCATTCATCATTTCATGTTCATTAGCCAACGAAAATACTTAGTTTTAATCATTTCCATGGTTACAAAAAAATTGCAGCGGTAATTGTACTCGTACAAATTACAGCGAATGTATCTACTAGTACTTTAAGTGATAATTTTAAACAAATGAAAATGTTTATTTAATTTGCATATAGCGCAATTGAAGGAGTTGATTCATTAAATAGTCCTCCGAATAAGATTCGTAGTCAATATGCAGATAATTTTTGCGGTGATGTTACTCATGTCAATGGCGCTGTCGAATATACCAGCGCCGCGTCGTTGACATTCGTAGCATCACCACAAAACAATCGGCATAATCTTGACTACTCATCGTATTACGTCTGCAAGTAAATAAATGATAAACCTACAGTATAAAAAGTTATTTTATTTATAGTGTAAAAAGTTTCTGAAATTTACACTAGAGTTCCCACTCTAAATATTTTACCAGGCACTCTAGCAAGCTTACACGATAAAAATTTCTTAGGCCTAGTACATATTTGTATACAAAGTCTCGTAACAATCTGGAAACACTGTTGCGGTACAAAATATCGAAACTGTTTCTATACATTATCGCATGTCCACACTTAAGCTTTGTTTTGGATACGCAAAAAAAAAAATATTTCTTGCCGATTGTTTTTGATTGATTGGTTTTTTTGAAAGAACCAATCAGAAATCGATTTGCGGTAAACATTTAGCGAACCCATCCGGATGTATCTCGGATATTTAAGTTTTAAAGCTGTTTCTTTACTACTTAAGTTTGAAACATATTTGAAGAGTCTAGACTTGACACGATCTTTCACATTTTGTATCATTCGTTGTAATATCTGCACTTTGTGAACAACTACATTGATACGTTCAAGGTAAAAACATTGATACATTGATATGTTCAAGGCAAAACGACGTTCAATGACAGCGCTAAACGCAATAATTAATATGAATTCCACCATCTGAGTTTCAAGTGAATAGTAAGTTAGTTATTTATATCCGAATTATTTGCGTCTCTTTTTTCTTTTTAGTTTTATGCTAGGGCCGTACTAGCGCATAATGCCGTTAATTACTGCGCTATTTGGCATTAAACATAGGTGTAGCCACGACTTAACACGCTAATTTGCTATCGCCGTTATGAATGGCGTTAAACGTTAGACGATAGCTCGGGTGGCGGTCTGTTTTGACACATCAAAAGGATTTAGCGCGTCATTTAACGCTTATTTTAGCCACACTAGCTAGCATTTGTGAATTAACTCATCCATCAGGTTTTAGCTTACTTGTTATGTGTTCAAGCTTGAGCGTAGTTAGAGCTTGAGTTTGGTTAATGATTTTAAATAGAATGCGCCGTATTCTCATCTCATGATTAGAGTCGTTTGTAACTAAAGCCGTGATTAAAATAAACAAAAACGATATAGCTTTATGCGAATTTAATGCGTAAGAGAGTGATAGAGAATTTAATCACGGCATTACTAAATTAAAATTAAAGACGACATTAGAATATGGGCCATTCGCATGAAATGGACTGATAAAACAAATTGAGTAATTATGAAATAATCGAGTTTTTAGCCTTGGGTTTTGTCTGGTCCAGTAATAATACAAAAAATTCATAATACAATAATTTACACTCATAGAGTACACCAGTTTCCATCTTGAAATTATTTCATTAAAAAGCGCATCATTTATTGACTTGTCGCCAAATGCAAGTGTAGCCATTCAATTTATCCCGTAGTTTAATCTACATTTTTGACACCTTAATTATTACGATAACGGACGTTAGACGTTAACGTTTTTGATTGCAGTGGATCCCTCGAGTATCCTCTGTACAGCTGTTTCTGCCCTATTTGAGGCTTCATCAGCAGAAGGGTAGCTCGCAAACCAGTTCGACTTGTCCAAGGATGTTCGCAAATGCGATGTAATAGTAATGAACAGCTTAAACAGCGACATCCTGCGAACGCTTTTTGATCTGACCTCGCATTTGTCACATCCTACATCCTAAAAGCAAGCTGTAGCATAGAAATCTTTAGGTTTTTCTTTCCGGACCAAATAATTTAAAAAAACAGCAGAGTCGACAACATGAAGGTGATTGATTGTGAGCGACATTTATCTAATTTGTGATCTTCTTCTTCTGCTGCCTATCCGTTCTAATGTTGCGTAACACTGTTTCAAGTTTCTCATTTGAAATAGGAAACAAAAATTCTGCGATTTTTGTCCCCGAACACTCGAGGTAGATCACATTTTGTCTAGCAACAGCTTCGAAATAATCGCGGAACAAAGCTTTGAAAGAAAGTTGCGCGATAATGCTTTCCATTTGCCACAAATCTCACCCCATATCAGATAAAAGTCATTTCCGTTAGCATGAACAAGTAAGTTTGAACGAATGTTTTGACTTAGCAACAATGGAAGTCCTCGAACGACAAGGTGGGAGGTTGAAATCTCCGTTCAAACTTAATTTTTCGTGCTAACGGAAATGACGTTTATCTGATCTGAGGTAAGATTAGTGACAAAATGAACGCAGCTTTTGTATCCAAGTGTGTACTAGGCTTCGAAATAAAAATCTGCGTTTTTTGTTCCCAATTACTTGAGATACACCACATTTTGTTCAGCAACTGTTTAGAAACAATCGCGAAACGTGACCATGAAACAAAGTTGCGCGACTTTGTATCCAACTGTGTACGAGGCCTTACTGTGCAAAGTATTGTCATGAGGTTATAACAAGATGCAGTACTGCTACTAGAGCAAGTGAATCGAAAACGCTATTAGCTACAATGTTAGTAATACCTTGTTTTAACCTCATGTAATAACACAAGATGAAGATACCTTGAGTGCACACTAGTGTAGTCAATCGAAAACGCGGTGTGATACAGAGCATTTCTAATTCAGTTTTGATTGACTGAAATGTAAAAAATATACGAATTATATATAAACAATGTGACAATTTATAGTTTTTCTTTCTGTCTTACACACTGAGTAGATATAAACAGTGTATATAATGTGCGCGGGTTTATTATATGGTTTTAAAACTAACGTATTCAATTAAATTTTAATCATCCTAAATCATAATATTTATGACATATACAGTCTCCATAAATAAGTCAAAAATGCTCTCTAAATCCTATCCAATCTGAGAAACTGACTGGGCGGGTTAATAAATAGCAGCGAGTCTCACAGAAACGTCACGATGGGACATGAGCGGACACCGTAAAAGAATAGACGGCCGGCTTTATATTTCATGAATTAAATGCACAGGCTCTCTTGCACTTGGCAGGGCATTCCAGTCATAACTCCTTTCCGGTAATGCATTGAGCTCCGATGTACGCATAAATACGGTTTAATTGCAACACATAATTCAGACATATAAATGCCTTTATGGAAAAAGAGTGCGAGTACACGTACGCAACCCAGCTATGCGAAAGAGCATGAGATTCAGTTTTAATTTATTATGAGATTTTATTATTAACATCAGTGCAACTCAAGCCAAACCGACGAACCTTTTGTAATGGATTCTCATTTTCAATTAAACCCACTTTTTCCAAACAAAAACACGCGTATTTGCGCTTGTTTAGATAAAATCAAATTTTTGTTTGTGTTTAGCTGTAAATATTGCCCCAGTTCATGCGGAATGTTATCTGGTCGACAGTAATCCCGAAACTGTGAAATAAATTCACCTTATATGGAAATGCGTTAGCGCGGGATTCCTGCAGTTACGCTTTTCTCAAACAAAGCAGGAGAATATATAATTTCCGTTGATACCATACTTCATCTCGACAGGGCCGAATAAAATTACAACTTTAAACACTTGTAGCGACAACGCGAGCCGTAACTGCCAATTATGTGCGCCAACGTTTAATTGTTCGACGACAATGTTTTATTTCCTCCGTATGCGTATTAAGTTAGAAGATAAATTCGATTTAATTTGAAAGGCAAGCGTGTAATGGCTATACAATTTAATCCAACGCGTTAGGGATTAAGAAAAGTAAATTTAAGGATTAATCTGTTCTACTCGTTTTCGTACTATAACTCAGAAAAATAAAAATGTGAAATGAAAAATTTTGGCCAAAAATAGTCTACCTTGGAAAAGAAAACGAAATTAGGAATATAAATTGTTATGTTGTAACAAAAGGAGCGCTTTGCGAGTTTTGATCCACAGAAAGTAGAACGCGCCAAGCGTAACTTACCGTTACCTCGGGGACTTTGGTGTGAAAAGCAGCTGTATAACTGTGCCCACTCAATGGAGATGGCGTGAGGGAAATGAAGAGATGTACGATTAAGGGCCCCACCCAGTAATGGCCGGGAAATGAATCCCTGTATATTCCAACAACTTGCCAGAACCCGCTTCCTCGTTGGTATACTCCCAATGAAATTCATAGGGAAAAAAAAAGTAGAGAGACATCGATGGTGGTCTTTGAGAACCCTGCCCAAAAATAAACGTACCAACAAGAAGAACAATATAATAAATATATTCTAGTTCGACCCAAAAATAAAACGTTTATTAAAGCACACGTGTAAAATAAGTATGTGCCAATGGGGTTAACGACAAACCAAAGGGCTTTAACCCATCGACGTGAGTACTCTCGTGTTACTGACAGTCTCTTAGAAACTAAACAAAATACCAAAAAGTTTAAAGCATGAAGCACTTATGTTAAGAAAAGCAAAACACACAAAGGCAGGAAGGAGAAACACTCCAAAATTACGTAAAGTTTCGCTCTCTGGATGAGCAGAACTCATAAACAATTAATATACAAGCTGTAAAAAAATAAAATTTAATGTAATCTATGGGGCAAAACGGTATAAATATGACTCTATGAATTAAAAAAAAGAAAATTCCTCTGACTAATTTATATAACAAGCTAAGCGTCCCTCCTCGCCGAATTCGTCGATGAAAATTCACGTAGGCCCAACCCGGAATCCGCTACTGACAAAATTCAAGCTCGTAGGATGACGTAACGCACTCGTTTCCGATGGTCGAAAAAGTAAAGTCTTCTCAATTTCCTTCGGGTCGGAACGTTGATGGGATGGTTGTGACAGCTCGAAAACAGGAAGGTTGAACCTTTTTCTCCCAGCAAAAAACATAGGAGAACGTGGAGTCTCTCGAAGTTCAAAACGGCGCTTACAGGGTTAAACGGAGTAAATCGCCCTGCGCCGATTTGGCTGGTGACAATCTGCCCCGGACTTAGTGTTCGGCGGTACATATCGATACTTTCCACTATCAATACTTTACGGTTCGATACCCGATATTTTGTGATCGATACTTTGTCTACCGATATATCGGTGGATCGATCCAATTAAATAAATATCGAATATATTGTATCGGACAATAAATTACTTTTTAACTAATCAATATACAGCGTGGAAACTAAGTAGCGGATAAAATCCATAACTCCGTTAATATTTGTAATAAAGCAAAAATCTAAAAGGGGTATAGCGATTCAAATTACAGCGCATAAGAAGAAGTATATTTTGAGATATTTTCATGAATTTTTTTTAAGTTATGACGTCATAAAAATTATTTTTAAATGACAACCTATATTTTTTATTTTTTTTTTCGGTGGGTTTTTTAACCTGCTTTCAACAGTATAAAATTTTGAATCGATTACATAACAAAAAATTCAAGAAAAGCGGCCATAAAAGTTTAATTGTAAAGTTAAAGAAATTAACAGAATATCTAGTTAGCTAGGTGTAAAACAAACAAAATTTGTTTGATTGACAAGAACTTGTAAATACCTATCACAATAAAGTGAGTATTTTTATTCCCTGTGGATAGTAGGAGTTACACTAATTATTAAAAACCTTTTAAAAAAATGGTGTTGCTGACTGAAAAACAAAGAATTGAAGTTCTAATGATGATTGGGTATGGCGATCGAATTAGAACTCATCAAGAGGTGTGTCGACTTTTTATAGACAAATATCCCGATCAGCAAATAAGTCAATCCACAGTCAGCAGAATAGAAAATAAATTTCGAAATTACGGTATTGTGAAAGACCTTCCAAAAACTGGCCACCCTAAGACAAAATTAATTGACGATGTGCAGCTTGATATTTTACTAGAAATAGAAAATAATCCGCATTAGACTAGTCGAGACATTGCTTTAGAGCACAACCTGAGCCATACCTCGGTACTGAAACTTTTAAAAATGCAAAAGTTTCATCCGTATAAAGTAAAATTAATCCATGAGTTAGCAGAAACTGACTATGATCATAGACAAGAATTTTGTGAAGAAATGTTGGAAATTTGCAATCGTGATCCAATGTTCTCGCAGCGTATAATTTTTTCTGATGAGGCAAGTTTTACTTTACATGGAACTGTTAACAGACATAATTGTCGATATTGGTCTAGGGAAAATCCCCACTGGATGCAAGAAGCTCATACTCAACATCCCCAGAAGCTCAACGTATGGACAGGAATTGTCGGTGACAGAATTTTAGGTCCATTCTTTATCGAAGGTAATTTAACTGGTGAGAAATATCTACACTTCTTACAATTCGAATTAGTACCTGCATTGGCGATATTATTTCCTAATGAAAATGACTGTGACGTACCAAACAATAACATTTGGATGCAACACGACGGTGCTCCGCCACACTACGCAGTTGATGTGCGACGTTATTTGGACGAGATGTTCCCAGGTAGATGGATAGGAACTAGAGGTCCAATGGAATGGCCAGCTAGATCCCCTGATCTAACGCCATTAGACTTTTTTCTATGGGGGTACTTAAAAAGCAAGGTGTATAAAAATAGACCTAACAACTTAGACGATCTTAAAGAGAGAATTCGACAGGAGTGTAGGTTAATAACACCTCAAACTATTCAAAATGTAATAAATGAATTTTATGAGCGTCTTGGGTATTGTCAGTCGGTGCATGGTCGTCAGTTTGAACATTTATTGTGATTTCAATGACTGTCAAAATCAAATTTTGTTTGTTTACACCTTAATTTTGTTTCGTTTTAAACCTAGCTAACTAGATGTTCTGTTTATTTCTTCAACTTTACAATTAAACTTTTATGGCCGTTTTTCTTGAATTTTTTGTTATGTAATCGATCCAAAATTTTATACTGTTGAAGGCAGGTTAAAGAATCCCATCGAAATAAAAAATAAAAAATATAGGTTGTCATTTAAAAAAAATCTTGATGACATCATAACTTAAAAAAAATTCATGAAAATATCTCAAAATTTACTTCTTCTTATCCGCTGTAATTTGAATCGCTATACCCCTTTTAGATTTTTGCTTTATTACAAATATTAACGGAGTTATGGATTTTATCCGCTACTTAGTTTCCACGCTGTATAAAAAAAATATAAAAAATAAATAAAAATTAATTTTCATTGTTTTTTAATACTTAATTATTCAAACGGAAACACAATACGAAATCATCTTTTAAATTACAACCTCACTTTAAACTTTTCTTTTGGAATAAGAAAATCTTGTACGATATTTATTTATAGACTTAAACTAACACGTTTTTGAGACGTGAAATACACCTAAACAACACACTTGCTCATTGCTAAGAGAGAGAAAACGTCGGCCGCTCCGGTCGAATACCTGTCCACCAAGAATCATAACGCTCTTAACATGCATGTACAAAGGGAAGCCTACCCGACCGTAACGATTAAAGAGAAATACGAATGTAACAA
This sequence comes from Prosopocoilus inquinatus, assembly GCA_036172665.1. Taxonomy (NCBI): domain Eukaryota; kingdom Metazoa; phylum Arthropoda; class Insecta; order Coleoptera; family Lucanidae; genus Prosopocoilus; species Prosopocoilus inquinatus. The sequence goes on from CM069870.1 coordinate 55,569,055, forward strand.
AATGATAACACTGGGTAACACCTATTTTGCAAAAAAGGGTTGGAAAACTGTTTTTGTCACCTGTCAAAGTACACTGTGCACCTATGAAAGTGTACCTTGACACGTGACAGTAGAGGTCAAAATGAGAAAAAAAATCACATTGCTAAACCTTCTCTTAATTTGATATAGATATAATAAAAAGATTTATGTGATTGTTGTTGAAAGTAAAATATTTTATATGAAATTAAGAAAGAAATAATAAAGAAATTTGTTTATTTGATATGACCTTTTATACTTGTTTTATCATTGCCAGTAGGTAGATATAACTTATAAATAAGAGCCAATCCACCAAAGCGAATATTAAGCCGGCTACTCATTACGCGGTACTTGGCAAGTGAATTAACTTGGCAAGTACTCGGCGAGTATTTGTGCAAGTAAAAGTCGAACCGTACACATTACTCAGCTACTTCTACGTAGCCAGTCCGTTTAACACTTGCCCGTTTGACTTTGGACAGTTTACCGACAACGAACGGGAAGTACAAGTAACGTGGCAAGTAGTGGCGAGTTGCACGCCGCGTCTTAATACACATTACTCGGTACTTGCTAAGTATTGTGAAGTACTTGTCAAGTACCGCTTAATGAGTAGCCGGCTTTATATTCGTAATCAGCAACGACAAAGTACCCTCAACAGTTCTCCAACTCTTCTTTTGCAAAATAGCTGTTACCTAATGTCATCATTTTGTTACATTCGTATTTCTCATGATTTTTTAAATATTTACTACATGCTAACTTCATTAAGATTTGAAGATTAATTTCTGTGCATCTCCAGTAACTTTCTTTTAAATGAATGTAAAGCGAAGTAGAGCCAGTTCAACTAAACTAGTTATACCACAAGCAATCACAGCTGGAGTATGTACCGAATTCGTTAACAAACTTTAAGCCGCAATATCAATAATTAAATTGTTGTGTAATAGAAAAACATTGAAAGGATAAGAAGAGAAAATTCTTATTACTAATATTAATATTACGGAAACGTATTCTATTATAGGTGGAACTGCGCACACAGGTTGAATGTTTTCGACACGAGTGATTCTCGCGAAGAAAATATAGCAATGGAAAGAGAAGAGGCGTTAAATAGAATCAAAATAGGGACAGCAAGTAGAGTAGATAAAATAAGAATGGTGAAACGGATTGGAGAAAACGGTAAAGAGTAGCCTCTACTCAGTACCCACACATACCTGGAAAAATACGAAGAGCGAAAAAGCTCCCAAAAGACTGGGAGATTTCATTCAAACTCTACACGAGTACTCTAGAACAGGGATTGAGAAGATCAATAGATAAAAACAGGAAGAGCAAACAGTCTTCAGAGGAAGAGACAAGTTTCTACTGTCACTGTTTACATACAGAAAACGGAAGTAAAAATTCAACCTTCAACTGACTTATAAATTTTTAAAACAATTCATCATACCATTGATTAGTATGATTTACTCAAAAAGTTAACTTAATTTTAAAAGAAAAAATCTATATTACGTTATTCTAAAAATTACTTATCGGTTTCCAAACCCCTTACCAATACCTTACCAATATTTTCCATCCTCAGGATATTTTCGTGACGTTTCTTAAATGTGAGTAAAATTTTAAATCCGAAACTCGTCGGGAAACCATTCTCAAAAAGTTTTACCTTCCGTGGTTTTCGCAGAGCACTTCGATCATCCGGAAGAAAGTTAAAGTAGAAGATGAATACAAGCAACAAACGCGTCGCAGAATCAAAGCATTTCGTCGTAATTTAGTATTTAAATTATTACCTGAGTTACATTTCGGGCAAAATTAGTTATTTATTTTAGAGTTTTTCCAAGTTAGGCAGTTGATCGAATCTCTCAATCAACTGATGCAATGTGCCATGTGGCATCATGAATATTAAATTATTTCACCAGGGCGAAGCCTTTGTAGTGATTGTGTCACTTGTAATTAATTTAATCATTTGTTGGTCTTATTTTACTACAAATTTTTATACATATTTTGCTCATATTTACATTCCGTCCAAAACTGACTGTTTCTTTGTTGTATTTGGGTGTCCCTAAATGCCGTGGACCGTTTAACCACAGATTCCTGAGCTGAAAAATAAGACAATTTAACCAAACTTATCTATATCAGAATGCTTCGTGAATTCGATAATCTTCTGCAAATTTCTTGAAGAAAAAGTTTACTTCTCTTATAACAAGGGAACGTCTGAACCGATTTGTATGATATTGGACATGAGGTCCCACATAAAGATAAGTCACATTAACCACAGATTTCTGAGCTGAAAATAAGACGATTTAACAAAACTTATCTATCTGTATCCGAAACTGCTTCGTGAAACCAATATTCTTCTTCAAATTTCTTGAAGAGAAAGTTAATATTTTTTTATAACAAGGGAATGCCTGAACCGATCTGTATGATATTGGACATGAAGATAAGTCAGATTTACAGGTAGTTTTAGTTACTTGCAGTGAACCTCTAGTGTGAGAAACCTTTTATGTATCTTTACAAACTTCGCTGTCTGTTACGGTTTAGTCAGAAAATAAAAAAATCTAAATGGCTAAAGTGCCTTTTTGAAAAACGTTTTGATTTATAATTTTCATTTAGCAGATTGTAGACAGAAAAGTAAATTTACTAATTAATGACTTTTTCTTAAAATAAATTAGGTTGTAAAAGGCAGTCAAGTACGTGGGCTGCTGGAAATTTTTCTGGAATCTAGTAGGTCTAGAGTTGTTAGCGTTTATCAACTGTCATATTTGAAAAATTTGACGTTTTTCGCCTATAATTCTATTGACAGTTCCTATCTAAGTGAACTAGTTTTGTTTGTACAGCATTTGAGAAAAAGTAATTTTGTGTAAACATGGAAATCTCGCGTGAAAATTTTCGTACCATGACTTTTTACGATTTCAAATGTGGTCTCATGCCGAAACAATGCCTCCATCGGCTTCATTTGGCTTTTGAAGATGAAGCACCATCGTAGAGCAGTGTTTACAATTGGTTTGCCGAATTCCAGCGTGGACGTACCTCTCTCAGTGACGAATTTCGAGAAGGTCGTCCATCAACATCTGTTGTTGCCACTAATGTAGATGTTGTGCGTGAAATGCTTGAACGAGATCGACATGTGACATACCGTGAGATTCAAGCATCCTTACGCATTCACGTAAAAGCAATACACCAGATTTTGCATGATCATTTGAACGTACGAATGCTTTGTAGTTGTTGGATCCCACACAACTTAACAGAAGCGCAAAAGCAGGGTCGTGTCATATGGTGCGAAGAAATGCTCAAGAAATTCAATGGAGGTCGTTCAAATTTAGTTTATAACATCGTTACTGGTGACGAAACCTGGATATATTCGTACGAGCCAGAAAGTAAACAACAAGTTACCGTTTGGGTATTTCAAAAAGAACCTAAACCAAGAAAAGTTGTCTGTTCACGCAGTGCTGCGAAGCAAATTATTGCTTATTTCTTTGGTTTAACTGGACATGTAGCAACCGTGGCTTTAGAGGATCGAAAAACCGTGAATGCTGATTGGTAAACTACAATTTGTTTGCCGGAAGTCATCGATCAAATAAGAAGAAACAATCGAAATCGACGAATTATTCTCCACCATGACAACGCCAGCTCTCACTCAGCCCGTCAAACAGTTGATTTTTTGTCCAACAAAAATGTCGAATTAATGACTCATTGTCCATATTCACCTGATTTATCACCTAATGATTTCTTTTTGTTCCCAAATATCTAAAATAAAATGCGTGGTGAGCGACTTTCGTCGGCTGAAGCAGTGGTTGAAACATTCCGGATACTGGTTTCTGAGGTACCATCTTTAGAGTGGAAAACGTGCTTTAGAAATTGGTTCGAGCGTATGCAAAAGTGTATTGACGTCAAAGGCGAATACTTCGAAAAACAATGATACCGTTTACCAAATTTCATATGCGTTTTTTCATACCGTTTCCAGAAACTTTTCCAGCAGCCCACGTATAACTATTTCAATAAAAAAATGCTGCAGATACTAAGATTTTCTTATGTTGTGGTTGAACCGGTGTTTCTCTTCAGTAATTTAATAACTAAAGTTATCTTTCAAACCTCAAAAAAGTTATAGTAAGATATTTGTTGTGACAACACTCACTGTTTCTTACACTAGCGGTTCATTGCAAGTAGGCAACTTAAATTTCCTGCAAATGTGACTTATCTTGTTGTAGAATCTCATGTCCAATGTCATCAGTTTTGCCTATATTTATTCTTTTGGAGTTCAGGAATCTGCAGTTTAGCCATGTCCACGAAATTTAGGGACACCTGTATGATGTTTCTTTGAATGGTCTTCCTATTTCCCCATCTCCGACTTGTTCCAGCCTGGAAAATTCCTTTCGCGATTCTGTTTGAAATTTTCTTTTACTCGATTGTGGAAACCTTATTGAGTATCGGGTAGTTATAGGGTAATGTGTATTCAATATTTAGAAAAACGGGTAAGTATCTAGCCATAACAATTATTGCCTCCAATCCTACTTTTGTCTTTTTTTTATTTTCTCTTTTGTCAGTTATGTTTCCCAATTTGTCAAATTCACATTTCTTAACCTTAACCTTAACATCTTTTAATAAAATCACTTAACAAATTCGGAAAGGCAACTGATAAAAGGGAAAAACTAAAAGAAAAAGACTGTGTTATTATTATTATTATTTCTTTTTTTTTCACTTTAGTGCAAAGTTGTAGAATTATTTTATATTAGTAATTCAGAAATGCTATATTTCTATAAAACGAAGGTGCGATACTTTTACAGCTATAATCTTTTTGTAGATTTTTCTTGATACGAATATATGAAATTTTAATTCATTCCTCTTTATCAAGCAACTTTTTTGAGTTTATACGATTTTTTTTTTATTTGAACATATTCGAGAATTTCCCGCACTGCTTCATAGCTCTTACATTTGTTCTCAGAGTTTTGCTTCAAATTTTTTCTTTTTTCTTTCAAAATTTTTTATTAGTCTACTGCACTTTGTAAAGCAAATTTTAAAATTTTCTAAGAAACATTTACATTCTTATGTTTAATACAAGATCTGCCTTTTTGTTATTAATTTTCTGATCATCGACGTAATAATAACAATTATTATTATTATCTTTATTTGCATATTTAAAAACTACAGGTTTTTCTTGCATCGTTAAAATTCAATTTAATTAATAAAATTTAAATTTAACATCATTATCACAATATTCAAAAATAAACGCATTAATAAAGATAACATTTGCATGTCACATACTAATTTTATAATAAAATTAATTGTATACTGTGTTGAATCGTTTTTCAGACATAGCAAAATAGCATGTAAAACTAAATATTTGCAATTATTGGCTTACCTGTAAATTTTAGAACAAAACGGCAAAGGAAAATATTTTTTAGAATATTAAAACGCACTTATCGTGTTTAGAACTTTTGCAATTTTGCAGCCGCTTTCTTTTAAAATGATAAAAATCTTCTGAAAAATGCACATAGTTTACTAACAAGTTATTAAAACAGAGGATTCGTATATTAATAAAGCTTTTCTGTACTAAATTAATAATCTATGTTTAGGAGATATTAGATATTATTAAACTTACATTTTTAAATAATTTCCTGCATGATTCTAAATAAAATAATAATATAACCAAAATTTATTTCAATTTGGCTAGTATCATTTATTATAATTGTGTTATCTGCGAATTGTATTACTTTACTGTCACATACATATTAATTAGAAAACTCATTCACATAGATTACAAACAAAAGAGGGCCTAATATTGATCCCTGCGATATACTGCAGTTAACTGTGAGGTTTCTGATTAATGTAATCATGTATAATAATTAGCAATCTGTCTGTTAAATTTTTTGCTAGTCCTCGCAAATCATACTAATACAACTATTTGTTTGTCAAGGTTTTATGACAACCGCAATCGAAGACGTTGCAGCGAAAACAATTCTTTCCTCAAAAGACTCTATTATTGCTTGTAAAAGTATAATAGCTTGTTTGGTAGATATTACATATTTGTTTGGGGACAATCGGTGATTTATTTCTAGAAATAGGTGATTTATTTCTACAACCTATATTTAAAAGCAAATGTGTTAGATTTTGAAACAATAGCAATAATTGATAACGGTCCAATAGTTATTTGGTGAGTTTATATTGTCTTTTTTTGTAGAGTAGAGTAACTTAATAACTCTTGACGTAGTTGAAGTTGTTTTGGACTTTTGTAATGATTCAAATGATTCGATAATGAGTTAAAAGAAAGTAAGTAAATTTTAAAGTAAAATAGGAATATGTATATCAAGAAGTTTATCAAAACTATATTTTTTGAATTTTTTTCTAATTTTATTAAACACTGAAAATCCTTTTTTTAATTCATTATTTTTTTTGTAATTTCTTCTTATATGTAAACAAATGCATAATACTCCATCTTATATTTAGGTATACTTAGTGACACTGATCAATATCAAAATGAAACATGCACAGATACTTCAGTAACAAAGCTGTTGAAAATCTTATAGATATTATGTGTTGAGCAAAAATAATTCTGAAAACATTAAATATTATATCTATTTATAGTCTTACATGTGCAAATAAATTTATACAGTTAGATATTAAAGAGTGTTCTTATGCATTTGTTGTAAAATTCGATGCCGAAATTTGATTTCAAAACGCACCAACAAGCGGCTTTCTACATTTAATTATCTTGCGTTCAGAAGAATATACCCATTTGTATGATAAATAACTTTACAAATAGGTAATTTAGATGTGCAAGCTACCTAATTAATTATTTCGATACAATGTAAAAAACTTTTATTCCATCTGCGCAATAAATACTAAAACAGTTTGACCTCTTGACTCGAAAGTTCCTTTGGAATTATACATACATTATTAAAGAATGCTAAAATTTTTATAATAATGTGACGAAGCTAGATGAAAAATAAATTGGCATGCATGTCTAAGTACGAACAGCCTCCGGAGATGTTGTAGATAATGGATAATATATGGGTTAGGATTATATGATTATCATACATTGAATGTTACTCTCGAAAGTTTTCAACAATATGAATTTCAAAAGGATTTTTCTTTTACCGTTCTGTAATTAGCGCATGTGATTATTCGATAGTGAAGTGAATGTGTGTTTCTTTGTTTATCAGAATAAACAGTAGATATTATCTGAGGTACTGTCGCGACCAGACGGACATTCTGAAGATACTTCTTCAGTATTTCTTACAAACAGGTTCTGTATATTATTTACGCGACTCGTCATAAGTCACTCATTATGCGCTGCTAATCTTCGCTTTTCTTGGAACTGGGTTTCTTCCCAAGCTTTGTCACTCGCCCCAAGATATATCTTACGTCATTAATGAGAAAATATGGCATAAATAACGCCCGACGTTTTTCTCTTCTTGTTTCCTTTAATATATTTAGCGTGCATGCTATGCGGTCGGCGTATTCCGTCCAACTGTTGAGGGTATTTATCAAGGCATTTGAATAAATTTAGTGCCGAACGAATGCCGCAAAAAAGAGAATTTTGGTTTATTACACCGGATGACGTCGAACACCTGAGCTGTTTACATTGTTACTTTCTGCGATTCGCATGCAGGATTACGTTGATTTGTCGAAGGTGTTAAATGGAGACATTTTGGTAAACAAGAAAAGTTCTTGATTCTAATTCTTATAATTCTTAGAAATTTTCGAAATAATCAATGAAAAAAAAGTTGTTTCACATATTTTCACATTAATATATGACGTATATTAGGATAACCGGGCACACACCGATACCCTAAAGAAGACCAGTACGCTTACGAACGATTTCATTGACATGTGACGCTTCGATTTGAAGAAGAGTACGAGTAGAAGTAGAAGTTAGGCAATGAAAAAGCAGTTTTAGGTAAAATATGTTTAACTATCATCGTTAATTTAGATTTGATTGTGCATTCTAATTGAATGGACAATCCTATTCCTATAAAATAACAAATATCCAAGAAACAAAAGACATTCCGGGCTATTCTGTAACATTGACATGCATATCAATTGATATGGTCTTTAATAATTGAAGAGAATTTGATACGATTTCATAATAATTCAAGTCGACTGCCGATCGCCAATTGAAAAGAGATGCATATTACCTCGATACCACACTTGATATGGATTGCAAGTTGTTACGAAATTGTTTACAGAATACCGATTTTGCAAGATCACTTGAAACATAGCAGTAATTGTTACGTATCAAGTCCATATCAGTGTAAGAGAATAGACCCTATTGTGCCTGTTAGAGGTAATACATACACGAAAGTTTAGGCATGAGAAAAGTTCTTTTCTCCAAAAATTTTATCTAAAGAATTAAGTCTCTAAATTCCGAATATACAAGCTATGTTAATATTGGTAAGTTATATAAAGTTAGCTAGTTCGTTAACGACATCGGATAACGTTTATTCTCCTTCAAGACCTTGTTAACATTCTTCCAAGCATTTTCCCAGCTTGGTACATTCACCTTTCGCATGTTCAGAGTAATGTTCTCTTCATCATTGCTTTGATCATGCTGTGATTGGTTCGATGCAACAAAATCAATTTGAGGAAAGGCGAAATTAAACATCTTACGAGGATAGTAAGATTTTGGTAAATAACGAGGAGGGATAGTTGGTACGTGACAAAAATCATTTGAGATGTTGAAAACAAATTGAAATTTTGAATAAAATCCGAAATTGATTACGCTTTGAAACTTTGTAAAGAATGGAATAGTTTTAAAAAACGAAAGTGACTTGCAATAAATAATTATAACACAATATTAGGGTAGTAATGGAAAAGAAATTCTATTAATATAACTTAATGCGTACCTTTCTAAGTTGTCAAAGTAAGTTTTCAACTTTTAAGCAGGAAGCTGGGAACATTTTATCTCCATTAAAAATTCGTTTGGCTTGATATCTGCGAGTTGAACAAAGGATTTTTTTGAGGATACTTTACTAAATTAGAAGGAAGTAACATAGAGCAAAAAAGAAGATAGGAAGAAAATAAAACATGAAAAGATATTTTTCAATATGGTTACTGTAGGGCAGGACCAAATAAGGAAATTAATGGAAGGAAACACACAGGAAGAAAAAGTTAAAAAGGTGAAAATGGTTTGCCCCTGTGCAGAAAAATATTCGAAATTTTTAAAAAATGTTTATAGATGTAACAAACGAGAATGCAAAACGTTAAATCAAATTTCGCTTATTAAATTTTGCAGTGCAAGTAGTTTTTGAAGAAATGCCTAATCATGACAAAACCGAATTAAATACATCATAAGCAAACGATTCAATAAATACAGAAGCACAGAAGCCCTAACGAAATGATATTTTAGTTTAAAAGCAATAAGAAACTTCTATTGTAGAAGAATGAAATAAAGATAATTATAGACTTTCTCGTTGGTCATTGCCTAACATGGACTTGCTGAGAAACGTAGAGTTTGTATGGAGTTTTGTTACAGACTTTCATCAAACATTTCACAAAATTGAGCCATGATATGCCTATATTTAGATGAATTTGAGTATGAGTATCCAGAGGACTTCAAGAAAAATGATTAATTAAGTATGAAACAATTTTTTTTTAGATATACTAATTTAATTACCTGTATGTATTAATAAAATAAAATAAGAAAAATGAAAATAAAGTTAGAAGAATATGTTAGATTTATGTGACCTGCATTAATTATGGCAGTGTTTCAGTTTCCTAAATGAAATTCTAATGGCAAAGTCCCGACATCTCATAAATAAGCGAATGAATGAAGTATGTCAAATAAATCAATTTAATGTGACCATTTATTGCGCTTCTTCTGAAAACTTTTCCCGCAAAAAGAAAGAGAAACACTTTTTTCCGAGACGTACGCCGCACAAAGTGAAGCTGGAAGAGTTACAATGGGGCAACATTAATTTCCTTTTAGAATCGTTTATAATTTAGAGAGCTTGATGGGCGTTATACACAAAAATCTGGACACTGGGCGGCTTCTCTGCCGCGTATAAATCTGTCATAGCGATATTGTATTGCCGTTATTTATGTAGAAATCAACTCTTAACATAATTCCCATCAATCGCGCGCAGGAAGGGCAAGCCAGGCGCTCTTTTGTGATTACTTTCGTGTTTTGTTGATTAGTTGGTGGAGAAGAGAGGGGCGCTTTGATTATAATTAACGCGGCTAATGAGTTCGATCGGTTTTATTTTAATTACCGGCTCCATTAAGGTACTGCTTATAATATTGTTTAATAATAATAAACCGAAAAAAAAATTTTTCTTGGTAATACATATATTTTGGATTAATTCAAGTGCTAATTATCTAAAAGTTTCACAGTTCTTTGAATAATCTCCAGAAATAATGAAGACTGGTAAAATCTTAAATTTTCAGTAAACGACTCAATTAAAAGAATGGTACATAAAACAAGTCCTGATGCATTACTACAAGATAAAACAGGCGATCAATCGATGAGATTTAGATAACGACGCCTCTGCTGGATGGCGCATTAACATCAGCCATTCCGACGACAATGCATCATGGAGTGACTCTACGCAGATACATTACAGAAGAGACTCCTCAAATTTACGACCGCCAGGGGCTTAAAAGTATGCAATAAATCCCATCCCGGCTTAAAAATCCGCCTGCTAGAGATTGGCATGATTCGATATAGCACCGTCCTTTCTCAGTGATAAATAGTAATTACACCATCGACGCCTCTTCACTTTTTCTTCGGCCGACCTTCCACTTGCTCTCCTGAACCCTTCCTAATCGAACAAGATATATTTTGTGTGCACAATTTTCCGTTCATTGTACTGTAATATCTTACATACTTAATCCAATAGATTCAACAATTTTATAATTAGTGTAAGTAATACCATTCCAGTTGTGCTTTCAACAAAGTTCTAAGTTGTGCACTAAACCATGAGTTGTCTACCATTCTTCTTAATCGGATAACGTATTTGTGCATAATTTTTTGTACACTATGCTGCAATATCTTTTACATACGGGGGTACTGCATTTTGAAACGCAACATAGGAAATCCCAAGTTAATTTAAATGTGCTCTAATATTGGCTTCCCTATTTATTTTACAGCAAAATTTCATTTAGTTTTCTTAAAGTAATCTTCGAGATGAATCTGTTTGTGAAGTTTGAGAATTTTTCATTCGGTCAGTTTCAAGATATTTAAAAAAAGATTCAGTAACTAAATTCAATTTATTCCAAAGACAGCTTCGATCAGTGATAGTAAAACTGGGCAGATAATTAATAAATCTAGTCGTTTTTGAAAAGAGATTGATGGAAAAACCTTTTCCAGTAATTTATTTTAAAATTTACTGATCAAAGCCGTGCTGATAGTTTGGTATAAATTAATTTCGTCAGATTCATCTTGAAGAGTAATTTAGAAAACATAAATGGAATTTTGCCGTAAATTAATTAAGGAAGAAGGAACATGCGATTTCCTATGTTGCGTTTCAAAATGCAGCACCCTGTGTATACATAACCCAGACGGACATTGTTCAGCACAGAATAAACACTGGCGACTCGAATCCAATTTCGCAACCCTCACGAAGACTGCCTTTGGTGAGGAGAGAAGAGGCTGACAAGTTAATGAAGAAGATGCAGGGCCAAGAAATTATTTAACCATCGCAAAGCTCATGGGCATCTCATGTTGTACTTGTAATTAAAAAAGATGGCAGCACGCGTTTCTGTATGGACCACAGACGATTAAATGATATCACGAAAAAGGATAGCTACCCCTTACCTCGGATTGATGACACAATTGACACCTTATCCGGTGGGAGATGGTTCTCTACTCTGGACTTGAAAAGTGGCTATTGGCAAGTTTAAATGCATCCCGCAGACAAGGAAAAGACAGCCTTGACTGCACCTTGACATGGCAGTTCAAGGTGATGCCTTTTGGTCTATGCAACGCCCCAGCCAATTTTGAGCGACTCATGGAATTGGTATTGCGTGGACTTAGCTAGAAGGCTTGCCTCGCATACTTAGATGATGAGATTGCGGTTGGAAGAATCTGAGGAATGTTTTCCAAAGGATTGAAGATTCGATGCAAGTTTTTTCCAGAAGGAAGTGAAATACCTTGGACATGTCATCTCTGAGGCATGAGTTGCGACCGACCCGGACAAGATTTCGCTGTTAAGAACTGGTCAAAACCGAAGAATGTGCACGAATTAAGAAGTTTCTTGGGGCTCTGCACCTATTACAGACGATTCATTAAGGATTTTGCAAAGGCAGCGAAACCTCTACATGCACTGACCGAAGGTAAAACCATATTTTTCTGGAGTAGGGACTGCCAAGAAGCCTTTGACAATCTGAAGGATCTTTTGGTGACTGCTCCTATATTGTCTTATCCAAGATCAGAGGGCAAGTTTATTATTGATAGTGATGCTAGCAACTACGGAATTGGAGGCGTACTGTCACAAGTGCAAGACGGACAAGAACGTGTTATTGGTTACTTTAGTAAAGTTTTGTCGACAGCTGAAAGGAACTACTGCGTAACCAGAAAGGAGCTTCTTGCCATGGTGAAGACAACAGAACATTTTCACAAGCATCTTTATGGCCGACAGTTTCATCTTCGAACAGACCATGCAGCATTGAAGTGGTTGTTTCAGTTTAAGAACATAGAAGGCCAGCTTGCCAGATGGATAGAAAGGTTACAGGAGTATGATTTTACAATCGAACATCGTCCAGGTCGTGTCCATAATAATATGGACGTACTTTCCAGAATACCTTGTCCTGAGGATTGTCGACGCTGCTCAAAAGCAAAAAATAAAGAAGGGATAATTCCCATCAGAAGAACTGGCGTCGTAGTAGACAGATGGCAAACCGAGACCATACAGAGGGAACAGCGAGAAGATGCTGAAATAAGAACCATAATTGAATGGAAGGAAAGACAGCAACGTCCCACCTGGGCAGAGATATTGGGGAAGAATCCGGTATTTAAAACTTATTGGGCACAATGGGATTCTCTGGAATTGAAGAATGGGTTGCTAATGAGAAAATGGGAAACACCTGATGGGAGTAAGATGAAGGACCAACTCGTGCTTCCAAGGGTAAGGGTCGCTGAGGTCCTGGAAGAGATTCATGACGGTACGTCCGGTGGGCATCAACAAGACATTGTCGAAAGTACGAGAAAGGTTCTACTGGGCGAAATGTAGAACTGATGTGGAAAATTGGTGTGCCAGGTGTACTACTTATGCTGCAGTATCCGGACCTGCGAAAAAGACTCGGGGAAAATTACACCCTTACAACGTTGGAGCACCATTCGAGAGAATTGCCATTGACACAGCCGGCCCATTTCCAGAAACCAACCATGGAAACAAATATATTATGGTAGTGACTGATTATTTCACCAAATGGCCAGAAGGTTATGTTTTGCCAAACCAAGAGTCAGTAACCGTTGTGAATGCCTTGACAGAGAATTGGATAACAAGATTTGGAGTACCCTTGGAGATCCATTCCGACCAAGGCAAGAACTTTGAAGGACACATTTTCCAGGAATTGACCAAGTTACTGGGCATTTTCAAAACGCGAGAACAACTCCCTTCCACCCACAATCAGATGGAATGGTGGAGCGTGTCAATAGGACCTTGGAGAGACATCTGTCAAAAGTTGTTTCGAAGAACCAACGGGACTGGGACGAACATCTTCCCCTTTTCCTGATGGCGTATCGTTCTGCAGAGCATGACACTACTAAACGAACCCCATACAGTGTCTTGTTCGGAAGGCCTTGTGACTTAAAATTTGGGCAACCAGAAACCCGACTGGGACTAAGTGAATACTCGCAAGAACTTAAACGCCAATTAGTTAACGTTCACGAATACGTGCGACGACATCAGTTTGGCGACAGACAAAATGAAGACCCGCTACGATCGACGAGCCAATGAAACAGGATTCCAAGAAGGTGGTTAGGTGTGGCTATACAATCCCAGAAGGACTCGTGGACAGTGCCCCTAACTACAGGCGCCTTGGAATGGGCCGTATCAAATAATTAATTATGTGGTTTGTAGGATACAAAAGCTACCCTGTGGGAAGATGAAAGTGATTCACATCGACCGTTTGGCTCCGTACTCTGTTCGCGATGATCAGAACTAAGAGGGGGGCAGTGTTACAGCCGTGACGCGCAAACAGATCTATTTCTAGCATCAGTCACACCACCTTGCGTCACAGAACGTTACTGAAGCGTTCATTCTAGTAAGTTCGAGCAAAAGAGGGTTCTGATATAAAAGCCGTAACAGTCCACCAGGAGTGGAGTCATTAAGTTAGCAAGAGAAGGCTTCGTACCTCGAATAAATAGAAAGTACATTTTGTAAAAGTGATATTTGATAGAAAAACTCATTATTATTGTGTTGTTAATTGTGTAAAGCGACAGCTTATATTTAATGTGCTCTGAAATTTAACGACCATAATCTGTGAACCCCCAAATTCGTAACAGTACTACCACGAGGTGTCTATCATTCTTTTCCATTAAATAAGAAATATTTTGTGTACAAATTTCTGTTTGTTGTGGTGTAATACCTTACATCCATACTACAATAAATTAAAGAACTATTTAACTAATATAAGAACAGATTCCTAGTTCTACAAATCTCTGAGTTGTGTACAAAACCAAAAGGTGTCTGGCAACGTATGTGCGACATGAAGAATAAAGTTTCACAGAAGAAAAGCTATAAATTACACTATCGAATAAACGATCACAGAAAAATCTCAATTAAACTCGGCCGATTAATTACGAGGCAAGTTCCGGCTCAGATCGCATCAGAGATGATTTACAGAATCCCGGAGCCGGAGTCACTCGCATAAACAGAATGATTAACTGGTTGTCAAACTAAAGAAATAAACGTAATTTATAGGGACGGGAAAAAACTTCAGAAACTTATCAATATCTTGGCGTTAATAACTGCCTTTAATGACGTGGATGTATGTTTTATGATCTGCACGCGATCTGTTTGAAATAACCTGCACGTCATTTTCCTTATTTTTAATTTCCTCTCTTTCTTCTTCGCCTTTTATTAATTAAGAGTCAGTTCGAAGGCACTTTTTGATGTAAATTCTGGGGGAAATGAACTTTTTTAACAGTTAAACGTCTTTGTAATAAATTTTATCTTCATATTTTTTTTTCAGAACTAATCAATAACATTCAAGGGAAAAAAATGAAACATGACTGCAGAAATTTGAAGAAAATATGTATAATCACTCTAAAAATAGATTTTTGCCAAAAATTATTACAGGCAACTAATAACTTCCTTACGTGTTAATAATCTGATTTTAGAGCGATCTAAGGATTAAGCGCAACCTACGGAAAAAGTTCATTACAGATTCCTGAATTCTGTGAATGTTTAAGAAGTAGTAAATATTTCTCGATTCTGGAAGTGCAGAAACTGAAACATCTAAAGTCTACTTTTTGAATGATTAATTCAAAAGTCCTCTCATGTGATGAAGAACTTTATGCGGTGTTCGTCCTCCATAAGTAGGAATGTTAGAAACAATTTATATATTTTAGCGTTATTACTCTCGTAATTAATTTTCACCATAAATTACAACATTCTGTGTATTTTTGAGACCGCTTCTTAATATTTCATACGAACATACCTGCGCAACGTCGCAATAAATCGCGCGTCGCCGGCGCAGCGCGAACGCAACCAAAGAAACAAGATACGAAACCTTTCAACGTGACTGATCATAGGCGACATAGTTCTTTTTATGACCGTTAAAAGGAGAAATTATGTACGTTTTACCACTTTGCTGCATCTGAGACAGTGAGTCGAGACATCCGGCGATCGGAGCCGCTCATATAACATCCGAAGAGTTTCCTTCGATGCGGCGATGGGACGATACAACCGAAACTTTGGCCATTCGTTGTAAACGCAATTATCATATATTCTATCAGTATGACACTCGGAACGGCGCGATCATGCAAAGTAGATGTCACTTCAGTAGTTTTGCAAATCACCACGGCCAAATAATTTCAGACGTCCTCGAGAAGTATTTGTCGGACTGGCGTCGATTTATTATCCACCAAACTATGGCGGTTTCCGAAATTGTTCTTTTGTTCAAAAGAAAGTATTAAGTATATCACTCAATCACATCCGTTTAAACTTTAACAATATTTGGAAATAGGACGTTTACGAAATTAATTTTATAAAATAATCTAATTAGACACCAAAAATTTCTAAAGGAGACAAGATGTAGCTCAATGCATATGCAACAAAATGTACCGTGCCTTTAATTGAATTCCTCATTAAAGTAAGCTGTGCTTTTTTTCATGAAGTTGGCGACACAATTCTAAAGAAAACAGTTGTCATTAACTGTCAGTACTGATCATAACATCAAATAAAAACCAACATTAAAGTTTAAAGTAGATGCTCAAAGTGCTCTCCTTCAGCTTGATACATAAGCGTACTCTGCGTTTCATGTTTTCAAACCCGTTTGCTAAGTGTTCGGGAGTTACGTTAGCACACACATCTGTAATGCCCGCACGAAGTTCTTCGATTGTGTGACGCGTAGATCTAAAAACTGTGTTTTTCATGTGCGGATAAACGAAGTAATCCATAATTGTGAGATCCGGAGACCTTGCAGGAAAATTCACAATCCGATTATCGAAAAACTGCTGCAGGAAAGTCATTGTTTGATGAGCTGTGTGGGCAGTAGCATTGTCTTGCTGAAAAAACCCTTCTGTAAGTTTCTCTATCTTTCAGCAGTTACTGAGTCGTTAAAAAATATTGGTCCGATGATACGCCTTCTTGACACTGCTAGCCAAACACCAATTTTTAATGGATGTAATGGAGTTTCCACAAATTCATGGGGATTTTCTGCTGACCATATTCTCACATTCTGTTTATTTAAATACCCTGAGAGATGAAACCAGGCCTCATCGGAAAAGAAACACTTGTCAAGAATGTCGTCGTTGTTTAAGTTATCAAGAAACCACTGACAATATTATGTTCTTCTGTGAAAATCTACGCTCGTGGACTGCTTGAATCTTATACGGATAAAGCTTTAAGTCTTTTTTAAGAATAGTGTGAGATGTTCCCACTGATGGCTGAACTTCTTGTGAAAGTTTCGCAATAGATTTCTTGGGAGAGTGTTCCATTCGATCCCGAACATCTTCAGTGCAGGCTGCAGTCCTTTTCTTAGCTGTTCCGCTCCCTGTTTTGCGACCAGTGATCCTGTTTCACGAAATTTATCTAGCATGGATATGTTTAACTAGCTGTTCATAAGTAATAGCAAAATTAGGAAACTGCTGTCGAAACTTCTGTACACACTGATTAATTGAATAAACTAACTGTCCATTTTCTATTCTACCGGTTTGAAAATAACATTCAACAATAAATATTTTCTGCTGTAATTCATACAATTGAAAATACAAAGTGTCAATTTGACATTTGTTTAATTACATAATTGAACAGCTATCAGTGCTGCAAATCTTAGGAGAGAAAAACAGTGAAATCATAGCCCACTTTAATAAGGAATTCAATTGAAGGCACGGTACTTTCCTAAGATAAGAAAGCAAATTTTAAAAAGTCCTACTTAATAAGGGAACTTTTCAAAAACTGTTTTTCCTACCTATTATAATGTTTTGGTGCAGGATCACTGAGGTAGAATACTATGGAGACGCCGTTAGGAAATAAGATTACAACGGCACGCGTGAGGACGCCACCGTAGCAAGTAATGTTTTTGACGTTTACGTTTCATTTATTTCTAATAGTACGAGTATCTGTAGTCGAATAACTTATAAAGCTGGGGTTTCCTTGGAGAGTCGGTCGGGCTGAACTGAACCGCGATGGACGTTCGCTTTAACTAAAAGCGAAAAGTTAAAAAAGATTGTTTCCTAGACTTCGCTCGGTTTTCATTGTTTTTAGTTCGAGCGGACGTCGGTCGCGGTCAGTTTCAGCCGACCGACTTCCTAGGAAACCGTAGCTTAACCGCCATGCACCCTGTTTGCAAGCTTTTTAAAATGAAACCGACATAAAGGGTAACGTAAATAAATATAATAACACTTCCTGATTCTTATCTATGGTAGTTTGAATTTGATCACCAGAAGGAGACGATATATGTAGCTGGAATTGCCAATGGGCGCCATGCATATCTCTGCGTTTAACGCCGCCTGGCGTTAGTGTTCTGAAAACATTTAGATATAGTTACTAGTATTATTATACTCTTATGACACTTTATAACGCAACACATCACATTTGATCTTTAGGTGTAAACAGTTATCAAAAATCATTCATGTTCAAATATACACATTTAAAAAAATTCAATTTTTCAAACACTAATACACAATGGCTAATGGTGTTGCTGTCCGCGCACATGTTCGTTTCGTTGTTCCACATTGTGGTTCACTATGGCGCGAAATTTTTGGCGGATAATGTACAACCTTTTACAAAAAAAAAAAAAAACAAAAATGAAAGAAATAAAATATTCTGTTAGTCAGTTTCCTAATGGTATACCTTAAATTTAAACTAGATACCTTATTTAAAAAAGGATAATAACGACTACTAAGATGCTGTTATAAAGCACACAGTTAATACTACAAATGCAATGGTTATAAATTAGAAATTCTACTTGAAAACCAACAGGAGGAACATAGTAGGTATTGTCAAATTTAGGCATACATTTTCTAAAATTTGCGTTTTTCTCCTACGTTTTGAAATACTCAGTACTTTATAATTGAAATTAATCTCCGCCCACAATAATTTTATATCCGTAGATACATATTTCGGCAGCTAAGCTGCCATCTTTAGTACGCTACCAACCTTTACTTACATTTATTTACTTATATTTAGACATATATATCTTTTAGGATGATTAGATTGTTGTTAGTTTTTACATTTTTATGAGTTTATTAGGATGATTAGATTGTTTTTACATCTTTTTAAGTGCTTTTAAGTTGATAGCGTACTGAAAATGGTAGCTTAGCTGCTGAAATACGTACCTACGCATATACAATTATAGTGGACGGAGATTAATTTCAATTATTTCTTAAACCACTATTATTACTATTTTAGTTTTAACTCAGTACTTTATTTTTTATTTACAATGGTGTATTTATAAAGTAACGGTATGTTGCGCAAATTCTGTATTAAGTATATTCACATTTTAACTGCGCGATTCTAGTAGTTACAACTATAAACAGGGCGGAAAGTTACTAGAAGTATGCCAACAAACCTTTAAACTCTGTAGCTAAACTCTTTGATACTTTTTTAATAAATTTAATTAATCCGTTTCAGTATACGAAAAAAATATTAAATATTATCTTTGTCTTCAATTTTTATGTTTTTAAAGAAATTAGGAATGTTATTCAGAAAGCGAAAAATCTCGCAGAAATATTCTCAAAATATAGCATATACTTATATTCCGCAGTGAGTAAGAAAAGAAGTAAAAGAACAAAAAAATATTGAAAAAATGTAACCTGTAAATTGGCATTTATACAAAGTCGCTGAAAAATTATGTCAATAATTAATAAAATTTTCAAAATAATCTGCGTTTTCATAGAGATCTCCATTTGAAGAATCATTCAAAGATTTGAAGCCATAGGCTCTTGAGGAGTTGAAGATCGATCCATGTTTTTTCAGAAAATATATTGTTTTCCGATTAAGCACATTTGTGACTCAATGGGTTAAACAAACATAATTTTTACAAAAATTAGCCACAAACAAGCATTACAAATATACCACGCGATATGTGTGAAAGAATAGTCGCAAATTGGGCCTTCAGAATGAGTTCAGTCATACGAAGTCCAGGAAGGCATTTAATCGATATTATTTTTAAAACATAATGCCATCTATTGTTCTTCAAAATAAAAAATAAAGATTAAAGGATTATCACTAAGGGTCGGACATTCCTAGGATATCTGGTAACAACCAGTATAAGGATAAACAAAGTAGTAAATTAATAATTATGAAAACATTTTAATTTTTTAATGTAACTTTTAAAAAGACTAGCGTAATACATTTAATTCATATCAATTATAGCGCCGTTACTACAAAAAGAATGCAAGTTTATTTCGGAATGAATCAGTTATGTAAACAAGTTTTTATATCCAGTCGTCCAGAACTATAGTGATTACTGCGTGCCGCATAGACTTCTCGGGCTTCGACTGGTTTATTATTTTGTTTTTACAAGGCAGACGTATTAAAGATTAGAACTTTTTCCGGCTATGATCGCTTCAGCATATTAGTAGTTCCTCGTATATTTAAGGAAACCTTCTGCCTAAAAAGCGCCTAGGCCTGATTATCACTTATAGTTATCATCGGTGTCTTATTTGTAAGTTCTGATGCTATAATTAGAAAACTCTGTTATTCTTATATTGTGAATTGCTCTGGTTATGTATACTGGGTGTCTCATAACCTACGGAGGAGATTAAAAGGTAGCTAGAGAAAATCAAATTAAAGCTTTCTTAATAAATTTTTGGTAAAATATCAATAACTAAAAAGTTGCACGAGTTTAAAGTGAAATTAATTAACAAGCGAAAGTTACTCCCTGTTGTAATATTTTACGTTTTGAATTCAAATTTGAAGCATTTATGAGTTAATTGAACACTTCTTTAAAATAAACAACTATTATCAAAAATGTAGTTCCGGTTATTTCATGTTTTCTTTTAATGTCCAAAAACGAGTTTTCAGTCATTTTGCACCGCCTACTAATTTAAAACAAAACTAGGAAACAGATTAACGTATACATTTTATGAATGGTGGTTTTGATAAATTTAGAGTTTATTTCACAATAAAGTTGCATTTTGTGAAATAATTTTTATTAATTAAAAAGTTATACGTGTAAATTAAAGAAGAAATTAAGAAAGTTAAACTACTGTAACTTTGTTATTATTGGGTTTTGATCAAAAGCTAATTAAGAAAAAAGTTTTATTTTGATGCCCTTTCAATCTCCTCCATACGTTGTGAGACACCCAGTATGGGAAAATGAAGCAAATCACACAGAGTTGTTATAAATGGTTCATTGGACCTGTAGGCGTTGAAATGTTCCCATTTTTCTGATTGGCCCTTTAGCGGCCGGCGGTTTCAATTTCAACGACTGTGTATGGCGGTTTAACTATGAAATATTTTAAAAATTGTAGCACCTTCAAGTTGAATAAAAAGAAGAAAAAACATTTTATAAACGAGATCACGTTTCATCATCGTTATCAGCAATCCTAGATTAAAATCGAAATATTTAAAGGTCGGTACATACATAAGGTGACCAGACTTTAACTTCGGTATGGAGGGACAACCCATCCAACAAAGAAAAAAACTGCTTTTAATGAGTGTTCAATAATTAATACTTTGCTCTAATTTCTGTACAAAAAGTGGTCTCCCTCTCTCTTTTTGAATTTTTTTACAGAAATTAGAGTAAGTATTAGTTATTGAACACGAAAACATTGCAAAATAAATTGACAGTTCGGTTACATACATGAATGTTAAATGAACATTAGTGATTTTCAAGAAATTAATTATCGTTAAGAAAGAAAGATTTGCTTCACGTCGAAGTTCTAATTTCTTAAGCATAATTTTCTACAAAATAACTGGGGATTACGCTGCACTTTATTTATGAAAGAGAGTGCTCCGGTAATGTTACAGAGGTAACTTTTAGATACCGCTTCAATTACAATAAATTTGTTGCGCGCTTATTACCGCAGGTAACCAATGCGAATAAATATCCAAAATCTCCTTCGACAAAAAAGCCCCGCATTCTGTGGCCTCCATCTCTCTCCTTGTCATATAAATAGCATTGTCGGCGTCTTGTTTTAGATTGGTCGTGGCTGCGCGGCGCGCATTCGTTTAGTTGAAATGAGATTCATAAAACATAACGTTTCATAAGCATATTCCGAGACAAACTATGGCAGAAATGAGTCCGTGTAAGCCTTTTAAAAGTAGATGAGACCGTGGTCGTCATCGTATATCGCAGTTAGCGCCGGAACGCTCATTAACGTGCAGCCCTGATTAGACTTGATATGACTCCACCGCGTAAGCGTCGCAGCGCCGAACAAAACTTCACTTAACGATTTGTGTTAACGACTCGGCGAAATAGTTTTCCGGTGTTCAGCTCTGTTTTGTGTGCCAAGACGTTATCGCAACGAACTAAAATATGTTATGTGCCGTACATGTCAAGATCCGTAGAGCTTTTAATAAAAGCTCATTCGAATTTGACCAGTTTTAAGCTTACATTTCCAGAGACGCCAGACAAAGTTGATTTAATGGTCAAATTATGAATTCAGTGAAAATTAATCCAGGAACAAATAGGGTACAACTATACTTAAATATATAATTAGCTAACATTGTGCGTTTCCAAAAGAATTCATTCAAAGGGCATATTTAAGAGTGTCTTTGCTACCTACCTGAGTAGAAATAAGATTTGTGCTGAGGAAAGCCAGCACAGCCAGCAGCTTCAGTCGTGATGTCCGTGGGTGTTACTTAAACGCGAAAATAAATGAAAGCCATCTAATCTTAATCTAAAACTAGGAGGTTATCAAAGGAAAGGACTCAATTTATGCAACAATTTTTACATCAATGTAATATGAAGGCAAAACCAAAGTGTGTACTGTCCTTAACAAACCTGAAGGGTGTGTCCGCCTTAAAAATTTAACCGCTATGTAACTGTATTAATTCTTTATCAAAAATGACTCTTGAAATCAAACTATTAACAAATATGACATTTTAAAGCAGAATCAAAAAATGGCGGATTCATCAATTGCAAAACTATTTCTAGCATTAAGCGATTACCTCAACAAAATCGAGATAAGGCCGCAGTTTAATCGGAACTTGGAACGTCCTATCCAGAATCACATTCATGGAGGGATCCTTTCATTTTTGGTCCATCCTCGTGTATATGTTGACGTACGAAGACGCCAATATTAAACCTCCGGCTCGAGAGCCCAACGAAAGCTGATACGTAATATTTGATCGCCTAAATGGATCGTCACAGAAAACTTGTAGTAAGTCGGAACAGTAAAGCGGTACGAAGAGTACACCGTAAAAAAGCGATACAAAAAGGTAATTCTAAGTCATCGAAAATTAATCCGTACATAGAATGAGCCGTACGTAAAAGCGCGTAAAGGAAGAAATGCTCGACAACAATAATTTAAGCGAGAAAAAGAGCATCAATTGGAAAAACATCTCTCCTTAACAACGGCGACGAGGCTGAGACAAATTGAAAGAGTTTCTGTCCTCCAGGGCACCACGCAAGAGCCGACAAAAGGTCGTACAAGTTGCGAAACCTCTCCCGAGGTTCCTCGACAATACCAAAAAATGTGTCCCATCGCAAAAATAGGGCAGAGCCCCCTCAGACATCACCTCTGGGACCTGGGGACACCGCAACGATGAGTGCGTGCTCCAAGTCACAAGTTAATAAAGCCAAATCTCGCTTTAGCCTTAACGAAAGAAGGACGGATTTGAACGAATCGATATCATCGTGACATCAACAAAAGCCAATCGGGTATAAGATGACGTAAAGAGGACCAATGGCATGAAATGTCAAACGGGAACATAACTCAATTTAATTTTGCCATTTGAATAACATGTGTACAAAAAAAAATTGTCAATCGCAGAATAGTATAACACAAAAACTGAAACATCGCCAGGTTTTATGATCGTCTCGTCGCGTCGTTTAGAACAAATATTCAATCTGTGCGTGAAAAACAATCTGCGAATTGCACCACAAAATGAAATCGACGTATGTTATAAAAATATAATTATATTAAGTCGAAGACGATAGTAAAAGCTTATTTTCAATGTAATAAACGCAGACGAGGAAATACAACGGAGACGTTTACATACGACACCCACGCCCACGTCTCCGGGCAATTATTGCATCATCGTAAATAAATGAGATACACAACTCTATATACAGGGTGACTTTTTGAAAGCGGTTTCTTAAACCGTAACATCTCGTTTTATTAGATGAAGTTAAAATAAGATGAGAGTACTCACTGCTAGGGATGCATGCGATGCTTTTATAAGTATCGATATTTTTTGGGTATCGAATGGCATCGGAATATCGATACCTTCGTTTCGATACTTTTAAGTATCGGTACATACCGATACTTTTATTTGGGAATCGGAAAGTATCGCAATCGCCAAACTATTGACAACACCCCAACCTACTATAAAATTATAACAATCTCGTCTTCTCGCTTCAATTGCTCAACTTGTTGCGGTTTGGAACACCGCTTTCAAAAGTCATTCTGTATATCTCAAGCTTTAAATCGCATAAATTTAGGAAAGAAACATAATTATTGTGTGAACGACGAGTGGCGAAGTTTCTCGCTTGCTTTTATCATTTATTTATAATCATTTTCGTCGCAGAATGATCGTATTTTTACAACACAAAACTGCGTCCCACGCCTCGATCTAATTTTATGGTGCAAGTCGCAGACTGTTTTTTGTACATCTCAAGACGCTCCGGCAATAAGCAGTTTCGCCATTATAATTGTCTTAAGTTAAATTTTCGTCGGCCCGGAGATTGTATTTTTAGCCTTGGTTGCACAATCTTTTTCAAGCGTCCGTAGCTACATTTCACCAAATTTCGTGGGAATTAAATCGATCGAATCGTCGAGACTGACCGTAAAACTCTATGATGCCTCAGTTTTTTGTATCATCTGGTTTCTGCGATTTAAGTGTTTCTGACCACTTGTTATTTCGACGGAAACACTTGTCATTTGATGCCATTGGTTATTAGTGATATTATCTTATTTACTTCATGTTGGTTTTAATTCGTCCAAACCCATCTCTTCGTAGTTATGGACGTAGCCAAGTTTGGCTTTATTAATTTGTGGCGTGGATGTAGCGTTCAGTCTCGTTGTGATATGACATTTTTCAATAATTTTCTATTTTTCCTTCTTGAATTAATAATGTATGTAATTTTATTGATACTGTTACAATGCAACGATACGATACTTCAAAATATCGATACATTTCCGTCAATCGTATGGTATCGATACTATTAAAAAAGGATCATTTGATACGAAATACCGATACCTTGTATAAAATATGCATGCCTACTTACTGCATGTAGTGCATCCTAATCGAATGCAATACAAGTTACTTCATCAAGGCAGTGGTGTATAGATCACACTTTGGAAAATACAGTCTGTAAAGACTATTCATATACAAAAGTTTTATTAGAAAAATTTTTTGTGCAAATCGTTCTTGATTGCAGTGAAAACCTCGAGCAGCCTCTGGACAACTGTTTCAGCCCTGCTTGGGGCTTCTTCAGCAGAGACGTAGCTCGACATTCCCACTGCAGACCAAAAACGACTTGCCCAATTTATTCGCAATTGCGATATAAGAATGATGAACAGATAAAATAGCGACATCTTACTATCGCTTTTTGACCTGACATTGCAGTAGGATAGACAAATTGAAGCGGGATTTGCTCCTAATAAGTCCCCCATGCAAGGCGGCCATGCTTGCTGTCAAAGCATAATGAAAGTTTTTAGAAATTTTTTTTGTGCAAATCGTTCTTGATTGCAGTGAAAAAAGCGATAGTAAGATGTCGCTATTTTATCCGTTCATCATTCTTATATCGCAATTGCGAATAAATTGGGCAAGTCATTGTTGGTCCGCAGTGGGAATGTCAAGCTACGTCTCTGCTGAAGAAGCCCCAAGCAGGGCTGAAACAGCTGTCCAGAGGCTGCTCGAGGTTTGCACAACAAATTTTTCTAAAAACTTTCATTATGCTTTGACAGCAAGCATGGCCGCCTTGCATGGGGGACTTATTAGGAGCAAATCCCGCTTCAATTTGTCTATCCTACTGCAATGTCAGGTCAAAAAGCGATAGTAAGATGTCGCTATTTTAAAAGTTTTATTGATTATACATACATATATGGAAGTAAGTTTGACATTCACTATAGATTTTACTCCAAATATTATGTGTGTTTCTGAAACAATACATAGATTCATAAAGTGGCCAACGTTTAAACTGAACCAATAAATGATGCGCCATGAAAGGAAGATGAAGTTTAAGAAATCCATTGAAAACGATATCGCCCTATTAAATTCACAGCGAGGAAGTAACAAAAAGAAAACAAAAAGAAAAACATAAATAACTTACGGTAAGGAGACGATATATATGCAAAATTGTATAAATAAATACAGCGTTGATGCGCGATCTACTAAGAAAAGTGCCCGAGCTCATTTGCAGTTAAGATATTTAAAATATACGTAAAGGCAAGATTAAGAGTGGCGGTATAAACAAGGGCTGAGATGGACAGGGAGATAGTCGAGAATGGGATGAAATACAGTCTGGCTCCGGCTCACTAACAGCATGTTGATTAACCATTAAAACAGCGTTTAGATGCCTATCCAGATGTGCATTACGGCGGCGTTACGATTGCTTGCTTCTTGCGACGAAGACGCACGCGTTATTGTTACTGTTTAAAAATTCACTCTAGAAAATGCGGACCCAATTATCATAATTGAGATTGCAAAAATTTAAGTGAAAGTGATGTAGTATGATTATATTTTTAACTGCTAATTGAAACATATTTGTACGCTTAAATAAAATGAAAGTATTACGAAATAATTTTAAGAGATTACAGGAGTTTTTGCTGTACGCACCAAATTATTAGTAATAAAAGTAGTTATTAAGAAACAGAACTATAATAAGAAAAATCTTCTGTGTTTTGATTTCTATTCAAAATTATTCAAAATGAAGGTGAGGATGTACCAAAAGGAAAATCGAACCAATTGTTTTTTTTTAACCAAACGATTTAATAAACCGTGACTTTGTTTTTACATGTTTTAATTTATTTCTTTGAGTAATATTTGATTGCAATGATAAAGGTTTTCTGTTTTGTTTGGCCGAAATTTATCGTCAGTCAAAACTAATTAAAATTAACCATCATCCGAAGACAGGAAAAATTCGACGTGTCACCATAAAATAATTCGATTTATGTTGAAACACAAACCGCATATCATAAATCGAAAAAAGAATAAAAATAATTAACGATCTTCAGGAATGTGGAATACGGCGACCTTGTCGGCGAGTGCGGCTTTTCGACGAGGAGTTGTAGATACTCCTTAATAACCCCTCGACTTTAATAATAATATTCAGCGACGAGAGAAACGACACCGTTGTCAATTACTGACAAAAAGAAATAAAATTTACTTTATTGTTAACAATAATTTCTTTAACATCCGCGTTAGCATCAAAATTACAACAAAACACATTTTTAATGACGAATTAATTTCTTTTCAAGTCTTTATGCAGATATGTTTTTTAATTTTAAATGTTAATCATATTTTACAGGATAATCACGTAATAAATGGTTAGAAACTAAAGAAATTACTTTTTGATTGAAATTTATAAATATATTTAATGAGGCGTAACAGTTTTATGAAAATAAAAAAACTATCGAAATAAATTCATAAACGAATACAATTAATAAATGCACCAGGATATGTAGAAATAATACGGAAAAACATAAATTATAGAAAGAAAAAAGATGCAACGTAGAATGTAGAAGCTTTTAGAGCGTACTAAACAAAAATAATAGAATGAAGTAAACAACCAAGAAGAAAAAAATTAAAGTTAAAGTAGGAAGACTAGAAAAGGTAAACAAGGAGAAGATGTCTGAGGAACTAACAGCAAAAAAGACAACGAGCGAAATTAAAAAAAAAAAAACTTTGTAATAAAATCGGCGTGTCGTATCAGAAAGGAAAGTCGAAATTTACTTCTGGGAAAAAGATTAAGGGCGATAACTTTAAATACTGTAACATGGAAAAATAATGAAGACAGAGGACAAAGAAAACAACAAGTAGAAAACAAAATTGTTTAGATGTATACAGTAGTAAGAAGCACTACTGGACGACTTGCATAATAACATAAAGAATTAATGATTTTTTTCTATGAGGGAGACTTATTCAACGAGGTAAACAATAATAAAAATAATAAACAAAAAGATATCTAAAAGAATAAACAGAAAATTAGAAAGGAGACTATCAAAAGTCAAAATGAGATTAAAAAGATTAAATAGTACCAAATATTAGATAGAATAAATAATAAAAGTACATGAACGAACACTTAAAGGGATGGAAAATTCAGAAATTGAATAGCATGGGAAAGAAGAGAAGGTTGCTGCAAAAAAAATGAGAAGGGAAGAAGAAAAGGGCAATCAAGACCACAAGGAGATGACAGAAGCCAAAGGAACAGTTTAGATGTAAAATTGAGAGATTGAATAGCACGGGAAAAACGAGATGCCGAAGTCGAAAAAGACGTGGAGACCACATAAATTATAGCCAATGATAAAATCATATGAAAGAATGCTGCTAGATGAACACCAAAAACGAAAAAAATAAATCTTGTGCTATAAGTTGGAAAGGTTTTGAATTGGATTCATTGGTTTGTTTGTTTAATTTAATTTTAAACTTTTAAAGCTAGGAGCATATTTTCACTTTAGATTTTAGACAAGTAACATATCCAGGTCCAGCTTGGATCAAATAAGGTTGGGTATGACTCGTAACTATTCAGTACAAGTTTTCCCTGCTGATTATATTCTGTTCCATACGTGTGCACTAATTTTTTCATGTATTAAAGAAAGAAAGAAATCTGTAATAACCTATATGATGTTATCGAAGACGTACGGTTTCTAGGGATTAATTCGTACGTTAACTAGGGATGAGTCATACTCAACCTTATTTGTTCCAAACTAAACTGTTACGTGGTAATGAATGGTATATTGACCCATAGTTTGAAGGACTGCGCCAAACGTGCCTCTGGAAACAAGGCCGGTCGGAGACTATGGTGTGAAAAAAAGCTGCGCAATTGTGCTCACTCAGTGGAGACGGCATGGGGGATTCAGAACGTGTTGCGATATAGGGCGCCACCCAGCAAAGCTTACGCGATCCACAGGTAGAGGATGATGCCGGGAAACTGTAATCTTGTACGAAACGAGCTAGAACGGCTAAGCTACGGCGTCGGATTCCTCAACTTGAATCGACAGGCTTCCTCACGAGGGGGTTAGTATATAGGCTTTACACAAGTTGCTTTAATGCTGAAGAAACAATAGCAAATTGCTGTAAGCGAAACGTGGTCAACAAATGGCGCTCGTACAAGAGATGAAGTGAAGGAAAAAAACTCACGTCATGAAAAATTCATGAAAACCATCGCATGATGACAAATCCGCCAATAGCAGCCCCAAAAACTAATGGGGAAAAGTTCCTTGCGGTGCAAAAGCCCAAAAAAATACGAGGGTTCACTTAAGCTTCCAATCCAACACAAAGATCGACCAACACCGCAAGCAACGTGCGTAAAATCAAGTGAAGTCAGCGCGCGCCTACCCAAAAGCACGCGCAACTCCGGCTCAAACAGGGCGGCCAGCGACCGAAGTCGCAACAGAAATTGGAGACACCATTCCTCAACACAAGAAGAAAACTGCTTGTCCATTGGAGTATCCCCAAACGAAATTGATAAAGAAAAAAAAATCTAGGGTAATTTTGAGAGTCCATCCGAAAGTATACTTACCCCAAAAAAAAAAAATAAATTTAAGTTCGGCTAAAAATCGAATGTTTATTACAGTACATGGATAGAAGAAACGTGTGTGTGTACAGCCCCAAATAGGGTTAACGGCAACAAAGGTACCAAATATATTCAAATTTACACTGCCAAAGGGCGCTAACGCATTTGCACGAGTACTCTCGTGTTGCCTACAGTTTCTTAACATCGAAAACGAATATCACCAATTAAAGACGTGAAGCGCACAGGTCCAAATGCAAGTAAAAAACTAAACAACAAAAACACTAAAGAGCGCCAACATTTACATGAACAGAAAGCAGCCAAATAAAATTTAACAGATAATAAAACTAGTGAAATTTGCCAAAAATAATAAGAGAACTACAAAAAGGTTAACTTTAGTCCCCCAGCAAAATGTACGAAGAAAGGAAAAAGGAGAACGTGAACTTTAAAACAATGTTCACGGGGCTAAGCGAAGAGGAAATCACATCGCACCGAATCAGCCGGTACAAATCTACCTGGGGCCACTTGCTTACTAAAGTACAACAAGCCAGAAATAACATTTACGTCCTCAAAACCGATCAAACGATCCCAAAACCTTCTGGAACTGCAGCAACGAAGTGGCTGAAATTCGATCACATCGGTAGATTTACTGATCCATCAACAAAGAATCGAAAAATAACACCCAGCTTACAACGTGTTAAAAACTGTGACCAGCAGCTTGCTCGCTCGCCGTCGAAAAAAGAGTGCGAACCATTCCACCGTAAAACTACCTGTCACCGGGAGAGGCGTTAATAGCAACCACCCACCATGCCCTCAACATGCACACATAAAGGAAAGCTTACCCGACTAGAACAGTCAATGCAAAATTCGCAAAACTTGCACGGTTCAAAAAAGAATTAATTAATAAAAGTTTGTGCGAGGTCAAAGTGTGCTGGTACAACTTTAAGTTCTTTAATAATTCAACAATAATAATTGATTCTGAGAGAAACCAGAAATTGTTCTTTTACTCACAATCAGTTTGATTTTTTGAGTTAAGTGACATAAGGGCGAAATAATCATCAATATTAAGAATTAGGTAAATTCTTGTAGAACTTGTTTATGATTTTGATCGTCTGAGATAAAACAAGATATAACGAAACAGAATATTTAAATACGATAAGTAATTACAATTACAAAATCTGAAGTTGTCATAAAATGAAGTATGAAATTTATAAATCAATATTTTCGTGTTAGTTACGAGTATGTATTTCTGATGGCATCCAAAATTAGATTAATAAAATAAAGAATGTTTTAGTAGAATATTTCATAGTGGTTAAATCTGTTTTGTTAGGCGTAATTACTAATTCATGTAAAATATAGTGAAATATTCCAGTATTTTTTATAATACGTAAACAAGCGTAGTTTATTTTCCATGAAAAAGGTGGGCGAAAAAACATGCGCTTTAATCCCCATTTAATTTGAGTAATGGAACAAGAAATATTGCTCTCCCGATGCTGTAAATCGTAATTACACTTAATAATATTACAATATAATTTA
This sequence comes from Prosopocoilus inquinatus, assembly GCA_036172665.1. NCBI lineage: Eukaryota > Metazoa > Arthropoda > Insecta > Coleoptera > Lucanidae > Prosopocoilus > Prosopocoilus inquinatus. The sequence goes on from CM069870.1 coordinate 55,600,039, forward strand.
AATATATTCCGCATGGGAAGATTGCTTATCGGCTCCTCAAATAATTTTCATATTTGACGTAATCATAAATTTCAGATTTAATTCCGATCGATTAAGACGCTTTTCAGGGGACGTAACCGTAAATTCAGGTGAATATATTACTAATTATGTTGACATTCGCTTACTACCCGTCATTATCGGGACTCGCATCGTGAAATTTACGATTACTTATTTTTATACTTTTATTGTGTTTTTGTTTATCTGCGTTTACATACGTTCAGTGAAGGCTAGTCAAATTTCATTAGGTACTTCATCATGCAAACTTACTTGACACGTTTTACTACTTTAACTGTCAAAGAATTTCTCACAATTTTTGTAGTCATTCTATTTATTTATTATGCTTTATTTTTAAATCAAGGTGCTTACTAATAATAAATTTATTATTACATTCGCTATAAACTGCGTTCGTTTTTATTTCAAAGTAAGGTTTAGTTACCTTTCATTATTTCATTATTCATATTAACCAGGAAAGTAAAAAGATAGAACTTTTAGTGTTTCCGTTTGATGACAACTGTAGCAGTGGCGTAGCGATTAGGAGCGCAGCTGCACTAGGACGTAGTAGTAAAATTGGCGTCATATAACGAACATATGCATGTAAAATAAAGCAACGGGGGCAGCACATGTCAAACAGCTCTACTCTGAAAAACCGACCACAAAAACTTTATTTATTTATATTTTTATTTTGGTACTTCTCAATATGTCCACTAATAAAATAGCGATGTATTTGTGGCAAGCAGTTTGTGCTTCATGCGAGTTATGTTAAACGCTCTATGACCCCTGATTAGTAATATAAACAAGTGACGCATTGTTATTGTCCACTCATTTATCGTTATCTTTACTAAATATACAAACTATAGCATATATATTAGGGTCAGAACTTTAGTTTAGTCATATCTGCAGAACTTGTAACCGTTACTCTGCCCATCTGTAACTTTAATAAATGTTTTAAAAAACATTAACGTGTTTATAAAAAACATAATTGGCGCAGTCAGTAGGATAGTGCGGTCGCGAAAAAAGGTGCATCGTGCAAATTAAAATCGCGATTTGGGACTCCAGTTCCTTCAGTACTACCCAAAAGAACCCTGGACGAAGAAACTTCAAGAGAAATACATCGTGTAAGGCTCTGAAGATACCATTCGTCTTCCAATCCATAGAGGAGATCCACAGCTCTGGGCAACGCAGATATCAACCTTTCACAAAATAGACGACTGGCAATTCCCGGATTTGGTGAGACCAAATTTTGAGTATCCCGTCTAATTTTTTCCATTATTTACCTGATTTCTTGTCTTATATGAACAGCAATTCAGTAAATAACTTAGATTTAGATTCTTTAATCGAAACATTTAATAATAGTATTAATCTATCTAAACCAACTGTAATCCAAGCAAAAATGCCAGAAGTAAATTATCAATTATTAAAATTATATGTAGACACAATTCCATCATACAATGGTGACCAAAATTCATTAGAAATTTTCATAGCGTCCTGCGACTATTTGTTCAATGAAATTAGTAACAACGACCCTCAAATAACTTCATATTTAATTAGAGTAGTAATTGGTAAATTAAAAGATCACGCACAAATCTTAATTGGCACTAGGAACGAATTAAATACTTGGCCTTTAATAAAAAATGCTTTAAGAACTAGTTTCGGTGATCAGAGAAATTTAGATTGTCTCGAACAAGACTTAATCACATTAACACCTTCAAAAAATGAACCACCATTAGAATTCGGCAAACGAATACAAATATTACGTAGTAGATTGTCTGCAAAATTAAACTCAATTAGTACAACGGAAATACCACAAGCCACAAAATTAGTATATTCTAAACAATATGACAATCTAGCATTAAAAACCTTCCTTCGTGGTTTATCGGGTAACTTCCAAAGCATTGTAAGACTAAGAAACCCTATATCACTAGAAAATGCAATGGCCTATGTAATAGAAGAAGAGAACTTTATGTATACTCAAAATCTTCCTAATATATTACATAATAATAAAAGCTCTTCTAACCAAATCAAAACGCAACCTCAAATGTTACCTAAGACGTTCAACTCATTTCCACAATATTCACACGTACCTACATCATTTAATCAATATCCTCAAAGATCTAACATGCAAATTCATCAAACACCTCTTACACAATGGCCACGAAATTTCTATAACCAAAATCCAAGACCCTGGACTTCTAACCAATTCCCTAGTCAACCTATTGACGTGAGACCAAGAGTAGTTCAACAAAAACAATTTACTAACTCTCAAGTTTTTGGTACTCCGAAAAATGTCTTTAAACCAACAGGACAAATCCCAACAAACAAACCGGAACCAATGTCAACCACATCCAGAATCCCAACAATTAGACAACATAATAATTATAATAATTATTTTAAAAACACTATACCAACATCAAGAAATTTTATTTCAGAGGAATTAAATCTCATGGAAAATAATTACTGTAATCACGAGCATACAGAAACGTACCCTGATCCTTCTTTAAACATCCCTGATCATTACGATAACAATATTTGCAATGAGCAAAACTATGAACTTAACAATGTAAATAATGAGACTGACGAAGAGATTAATGACGAATCCCAAATAAACAACTTTCAAAAATTTTCGGATGACTCACTCAACAGAAGACGCGACGTAATTTACGAAATCAACAACACGACTTGTGATAATTCACTACCGTATATTAAAATTCAGAATCCACCTATTAAATTACTTATTGATACCGGATGTTATAAATCTATTATCAGACCTTCTATTGCAGAAAAATACTTCCCAAATAAAATCTCTCAAGAAACATCAATAATTAAAACACCCATAGGAGAAAAGAAAATTAAATTTAAAGCTCACATTCCAGCATTTAAAGAATTAGCAACTGACAAAGTAATTACTTTTATTCTTTTTGATTTTCATGATTTCTACGATGGCATATTAGGATTAGAAGACCTCAGAAACCTAGGAATATCAATTAATCTTGCAGAGAAGAATTTAAGTAACAGTAATACAATCATTCCTTTCTACTACAGATTGCCTAAAGAAAACTCTTTTACAATTAGTGTTAACACCCACGACATTTTAAAAACTAAAGTTCCTGTAAACTATTATAATGGAGATGTGATAATTCCTGAACAAACTATAAATGACTTATACATCCCAGAAACTTTAACTACTGTAAAAAACGGTTTTGCATTACTTGAAATCTCCAATAATACCGATTCCAGAATTACAGCAAACCTCATAAAGCCATTTGAAATTATACCTTTTCCAGATAAAGAAAAGGAACAATATCAAATTTTTCATGCAGAACAATTTTTAACAGAAAATCACGCTGACGACGACACCGAGCATATTGATAAATTAATTAGAACTGATCATTTAAATCCAGAAGAAAAAAAAGCTACAATTTCCTTATGTCGTGAATTTTCAGATATTTTCCATAATAACAGTAAGAATTTGACTTTCACAAACGAAGTTAAGCATTCCATAAAAACTACCGACGCAATCCCAGTTCATACAAGATCATATAGATATCCTTTTATTCATAAGCCGGAAGTAGAAAGACAAATTAACAAAATGCTCGATGATGGTATAATTAGACCATCACAAAGTCCCTGGAGTTCTCCTATTTGGATCGTTCCAAAAAAATTAGATAGTAGTGGTAAACAAAAATGGAGAATTGTAGTAGACTACCGAAAAGTCAACGAAAAAACAATAGATGATCGTTACCCAATTCCGAACATTAATGACATACTAGATAAGTTAGGAAAATGTCAGTACTTTAGTACTTTAGATTTGGCATCAGGATTCCATCAAATTGAAATGGAGCCGCAATCTGTTTCCAAGACCGCCTTTAATGTAGAGAACGGGCACTACGAATTCGTCAGAATGCCATTTGGGCTTAAGAATGCACCTGCTACGTTCCAAAGGGTGATGGACAACATATTGAAAGACCTCCAAGGTAAAATTTGTTTTGTCTATATGGATGACATAATTATCTTTTCTACCTCTCTTCAAGAACATATTGCAAATTTAAAATTAATTTTTAAAAAATTACGTGAGTCAAAATTAAAAATCCAACTCGATAAATCAGAATTCTGTAGGAAAGAAGTAGAATTTCTCGGGCATGTTGTAACACCGGACGGCATTAAACCAAACCCGAAGAAAATCTCTGCAATTCAGAAATTTCCAATACCGAAAAATTCTAAAGAAATTAAAAGTTTCTTAGGACTTCTCGGGTACTATCGCAGATTTATCAAGAACTTCGCCAAAATTACAAAACCATTCACAAAATGTTTAAAAAAAGGAGAGAAAATAGAACACACAGAAGAATTCTGCAAAACTTTCGAATTATGTAAGAATTTATTATGTAATGACCCAATTCTACAATACCCTGATTTTGATAAACCTTTTAACTTAACCACAGATGCTTCTAATGTTGCTATAGGAGCAGTGCTCAGCCAAGGCCCCATAGGCAAAGATTTACCTCTTGCATACGCTTCACGTACGTTGAATCCGGCTGAATGTAATTATAGTACAATAGAAAAAGAGTTACTAGCTATTGTCTGGGCCACCAAATATTTTAGACCTTACCTTTTCGGGCGTAAGTTTGTTATCGTAACAGATCACAAACCTTTACAATGGTTATTTAGCCTAAAAGAACCTAACTCTAGACTTGTAAGATGGAGACTCAAACTCGAAGAGTATGATTATACAATCACATATAAAAAAGGAAACCAAAACACCAATGCAGATGCTTTGTCGCGTATTGAAATAAATACTATAGAAGACACTGACGAAATTTCTAGACAATTTGGAAAACGCAGTGGTTTTTGCTAGATTAAATACCTTACATAACTCTGTCATATCATTTGAAGACATGAACAATATGATAGATACATTAGTTAAACTTTACGAAGAAAATAAAATTCTTAAATTCAAAAACATTCATTCTTATTACAATTTAGCTAACTCAAAGGTGACTGTTCATAATGACAAAGTAATCTTCCTTATGCATATTCCTGTCTTCAGTCCTATACAATTTGAATATTACCATATATTTCCTGTTCCTCAAAATAATTTTACCCTTGTACCAAAAAGTCCTTACCTGATACTCAATAACCAAGGCCATCAATATGAAGATGAAGAATGTCCAACGATTGAAAATACCTACATCTGTAATAATAGACCCTTTATAAAAGAGGAAGACTGTGTGACATCCATCATTCAGAATATCAAGACTACTAAATGTCAATTGACTCCCATATCTACGAGTAATACCATTTATGAACAAATCAACAAGAACTACATAATAATTGTACCTGCCAAATTGCCAATAAAATTACAGAAAAAATGTAAAACTACTGGATACAACATAATAGAAAAACCAAGCCTCGTCAAAATCCCTTTCCATTGTCAAGTAATGGACGGAAGCTTCAAAATCATCAATGAAGAAAAAATCATTCAAGGAGAACCCTTCATTCTACCTAAAATGAAAACAGAGGAAATACAAGAACTCCCAAATCTAGAACACCTGCACTTAGAGGACTTGAACCTGGACGACATCTCGAAGTTACAACGACAATCCAGTATGCAGCCAACTTCTAGAACCAGAGAATGGCACCCCCTGAAGATTTCCTTCTTTTTGAGCAACCTAGTTTTAATAATAATATGCTTTGTTTTCGTGTTCATCATACTCAAATATAGAAAGACCCAAAAACAATCAAAAGTAAGAAAAAGCGATAAATCAGAGGAAGCGAGGGATGAAAATAATACTTCACTATTATTTTCCAATTTAAAAAGGGAGGAGTTATGTTAAACGCTCTATGACCCCTGATTAGTAATATAAACAAGTGACGCATTGTTATTGTCCACTCATTTATCGTTATCTTTACTAAATATACAAACTATAGCATATATATTAGGGTCAGAACTTTAGTTTAGTCATATCTGCAGAACTTGTAACCGTTACTCTGCCCATCTGTAACTTTAATAAATGTTTTAAAAAACATTAACGTGTTTATAAAAAACATAATTTGCGTGCCTGGGCCCAGTATTTACGAAGGTTAGTGCCTCTTCAGTGACTACGTTATTTTGCTATAATCGTGCTGTAAACAACGACTTAACTATGTAACTATAAATAGTTTCTTATTTATTTGTAAGGCAGTAGGCCGTGATTTTATGTTAACGGTTGGCTTTATCATATTAAGGCCCAGTCTTTTCTTCCTTGATTAACTTTAACCGTTGATTAATTCCTATACAAACAATTGCCTCTATAATTGTAACTATGGGAATAAATCAACGATTAAATGTAATAAGATATGAAAAAAACCGGCCTATACAAACAGTTGACTCTATAATTATAACAAGGGAATAAATCAATGATTAAAGTTAATAAGATATGAAAAAAAAACGTCCTAAATTAGAGAAATTTAATTTTGAAAAGAAAATATTGCAATACTGCCTAATTCGGAGCAACCTTAAAATCCAAAATGAAATGACATTCATTGTTAAAGTTTAGTTACATACAAGAATGCCACATTATCTCTAGATTCTCACGGCACACTGTTATTACAAATGAGTAAAGTATATTTGGTGCTGGTCTTTCCAATTTTGAAGATTTAGAGAAGTATTGGAGAACATATTTACAGCTGACTTCCTTGGTGATTTTTCTACAATTACATCTTCGCAAAACAAAATCGCCCTTTGTTTTGATCACAACGGACTTACTTATGAACACAGCCGCTTTTTAGATGATTCGCGCTGTAAAAGTAATTTATCCGTGAAACATTTTTGAATTCGTAAAAAATCCGTTAGCGAAGTTTACAGGTCTCTTCAAATTTTCTTGGTCTAGCTAAATTTTGAACCATTTGCAATACGTTTGTTTTTCAATAACAAATATCTACAGGCTGGTTTAAAATTGATGGACACTCTCTCACATTTTTACATATTAATTTTGTATACAAATTTTGAATAAACTTCATAATTATTTATTATTTATATTGGTCAGACAAAAACAAGACTTTGTTTAATGAAAGTACAAATAATACTTTACAAAAATGCTATTGCTGTTGCGTTTAATTATAGTAAAAGTCATACAGTTTGAAACATTGAAGTGTCAAGAGAGAAAACGGTTTGATATTATTGCTATTTCAGGTTTCGAAATAATTCGATTATTCGCTGGACCCAGCATAATAATTAACTAAGGGAGAACAATTGAGTAGACAAATGAACTTAGAATGAATGAATTTTTGGTAAATAATCATACCCTACGTAAGCTCATTTTTTCGTTTACAAACACGTCTCTTTTTCCGGAGCCAACTAGAGAAGTCGTAAACTTTCGGAATAAAACTCGAGACTCTACGAATATTAAAAAGAAGAGAATTTGCGAACATTTACAACAGAGTTTAAAGGTCAGAAGAAGCACTCCCCATTTTCGGTTGGTTAAAATTAGTGTCAATATTGCCATTTTTGAATAGTTGTGAGAGTGACGCTTCTTTACTCGCCTCCGCTGATTCCTGATCCAAAACATTAGACATTTTTGCAGCTCAATTGTTATAGATTACTATGTTTTCCGAAAAATTGGTGACTTAGTAATAAATTTTATTTTATGTCTCTTTTAAATTAGCGATTTTCATATTTTTCTCATAAAATTTTTCTTGTTACTTTTATTCTTTGTGTCTTTTATTTACTTTTACATTTATGCACTACTGCTTTGCTGTCGGTTTCCTGTTTTGTTACTTGAAGAATTCTTCTCGTCATAGCTACAGTTGCATCATATTTCCAAGCATATGATTTATCATTTTTTTTCTTTGTAAGGTGGCCAAGAGCATATTTTGGTAATCAATTTTATCGTTTGCTCACAATAGTTTCACCACAGACGATCCATTCATTGACAGGCTGTAAAGAATTTACATTTGCCAGTTTCTTTCCAGATTATGTCTTTTCCTATTTGGTTTTATAAATTCATATACAAAATCTCATATCCATAGCTTTTATCTGTCATTTTTGTTCGAACCCAAATATTTGCTTTATAATATTTTATATTTTCTTTTAACTACTGGATTTTGTTTTGTGCTAGCCGTTGTTTTTGGCTTCTTTCTTACAAATCAAAGTCTGTATCATATTTGTTTGTCTTTTCCTAATTATCTTTTTTTTAGGGTAACTAATGCTGCAATTCTGAGCACTATCGTAACCATCGTAACATATTTACGGTCTATGTATTTAAATGGCTCTGTAACACCTTACAGGCTTACGATCGGGCTCAGAATTGCAGTATAAATCCGGGTTTCTGAAATAATCAATAACTTTCTGTAAGAGATAAATTCTATTGAGAGATTTATGAAAACTTTACGAAAGGTATAAATAGTTTACTTTGCTACATTTATGTTTTACCTTTATCTTGTTACAGTTTCGTTTTTATGTTAAGGGAAGGTGTTTCCATTGTTCTGTTGCAAGTCCGATCGTTGTCTGTAAGATCGCGGAATACGTTCCGTTTGAATGGGATTTGTGCGTGCTTTTGAGTGGCGCGCACGCTGGCTTCACTTAAGTTACGCACGTCACTTGCAGTGGTGGTCGTCTCGGTGTCGCTCTTTGACGTTTTTCTTCGGGTTTTTCCACTGCAGGAGTTTTCCCTGTTGCTGTTGGGGACGCTTTAATTGCGGATTTGATTAACGATGTACGATCGTGCTCATGAACTTTGCATGAGGTGAATCTTTTTTTCTTCTCTCCGTCTCTGCACGATCGCCATTTTGTTGACCACGTTCTCGTTGTTTGTGGCGTTTTATTAATTTGCTGTTGTTTCCCCATTTCTTAAAGCAACTTGTGTGGGGCCTTTATACTGTTCCCCCCGGTCATGTGGACGCCGTTCGACTCCAAGTCAGAAATCCGACGCCGTAACTCAGTCTTTTTTTTGCTCCTGACATCGACACTATCAACGTCTAAAGAGGAAAAACTCCATCCGAGAAGCGACGCAGGTGGGATCTGTTTTGGACCACGTAAGCGCCAACCCTTTCTACTTTTTTTTCTCACCGGCTAAGCCCAGACTTTACGCGAGGAGTGGCGTCAACTCGTGCGGCATGGATGTCAACTTACGGATTTATTTTTTTGCGACGGCAACCTCACTCTTTTGGAGTTCTCCGAGTAGTTTTACAGTTGTTGGAGTCCCGTTTACATTTAATTATTTATTTTTGTACCGCCTTTCATTTGTTAAAATTTTGAAGCTCCTTCAGAGCGGACTCATATTTAGCGTTACTTTTGTTATTCGTATTTTTTTTGTTTATTGATTTTCACGTTGTCGCGCTTTACGCGTCACATGTTGCTTTTTATTTTGTCTTGCTTTTCATGCGATTTTGCGGTGATTACAACTAAAAATTTCGTTATCTTCTCTTATTTGACACTATTGCTGTTGTACGCAAATGCCAAAGTACTCTTGCAGAAGCAAAGGTTACCCTTTTTTGGGTTTTGTATTTTTATTTACGGCTCTCTTGTTAATTAAAATTGGCCGAGCACCCCTTCAGGGTGTCTGCGTGATTTTATGGGCTGTGTTTCGAGTCTAATCGGCTCAAATAAATAGCTTTTTGGCCGTAACGAGTTTGGTTTGTTTATTGGGTTTCTATTTTCTATTCAATAACCTTGGGTTGCTCTACCTTTGGGGAAGGAGGCTCCTTCACCACCTTCAGGGGTACGCCATCGAGGGAGTGGGTCCAAGCCTTTGACGAGAACGTTTAAGAAAACATTTTCCCGACCATGTGTTTTTGACACCTTTGGGCTGCGTAACCACCGCTGGGTGGCGCCCCATTCTGTAACACCTTTAGAGATATCCTACGCCGTTTCCACTCAGTGGACAGTGTTACGCAACTTCGATTTTCCATCTCATTTTCGAAAGGACGACCGACCTGAATGGCGCAGACCCCCTCATTTCTCCTGAGTGGGTCAAATGCGCCGAACTCTAATTCCGGGTTACCGAACGAGAAAAAGGTGACAAGCTACAGATGAAGTTTTGAGAACCGGATTTTAGAACTTATGGTGAGTTTGTCTTTAGTTTATCTCTGTATATAGTTATTGAGGGTTTCAGAAACCGTTATTAAACTTACCTCAACATTAATATTTTGTTTGATTGGTTTCTATCCAACAATAAAGGAAAAGTATCTGCTATCTTATGATAGATAGTTAAATCGTTTCAGATTTCCTTTAAGAGCCGTTAATTTTTGTGAAAAATGTAGGTAAATTTGTTAAAAAGTGACAGAGATAGGTCATAGTGAATGAGTATTGGTTAAATCGACACTCATCACTTTTTGAAAAATTTTATGCAAGAAATATTAGTATGATATGCGCTTAAGATCGTTTTAGAATACCTTATTTTTTGTACTAAATTCGGTTTAACTTCTACAATAAAAATGTAGATCAAACAATTCTTGGGTTGTAAATACGGTTCGAAAGTTCTGATTTTCCAGATAAGTTTTAATTCAATCAGAATTTAAGTGTATTCCACAAAATTAAGAAGTAGAACCAAGTTTTGTACAAAAATTTGAGTAGTGTACAACGGTTTTCCTGAGGTTATAGATTCTGTGACCCTCTCTCCTGAAGACTGATTTACTTCGTGTTCTTTTCGTTTTTCTTCTTCTATTCTATTGTACAAGATTCTGTATTAACCCAGTGGTATCTTTGCGTTTGTATACACATGAAAATCTGGAGTTAATTCTGACTCTTTTTGGTTTTTCCGTTTGTGGAGTTAAAAAAAGGAGTTAGGCTATTTGCCCTTTAGAAGCAGCAGTTCTTGTTGGATAGACACAATTTAGTCGGGAAAAGACAATAATAACGTCATATTAGATAAGTAAGGTTTAACAACTTTTCAGGTAAAACCATATTTAACGCCGATGAGGAAGACAACAATTTATCCCAAAAAAATGTAAGTATGTAAACAATACTTTTATTTCTCTCTGAGCCGAATAAAAAATCTTGAACGAACTCCATGTATGTACGTCTTAAATATATTTCACGGTATGTTTCAACAATTTACACATGCCCAAATCAGCTTTCACGTTTAACTTCTACATTGTATATTGTGGATGATTACTGAATTTTTTGAAAGGTGTTTCGATATATTGATCTAATTTTTCTGTTCAAATCAATTTATCTTAATCTTTTAAATTTGAAAGTAATTTTTTAATTCGCCTGAAAACTGATTTCTTACTTTTGAAATTTTTAATAAATATTAATATTTATTTGAAAACAATGCCGAAAATGTGATAATAACACTTCAAGGAACTCTTGTGGGTCAGCTATAGAAGAGGAATTATTCATAAGTCGTAATTATTGTCGCTCATGAGACCAGGTCTGTGCGCAAAGAAGTTTTCCTAATAACATACGAGCGCACTCGTATTAATCCTGGCTATCAATCTTACGTTCTTTGTCTTACTGTTAACAGCGCCACCTGTGTAGCCCATTCCGCACGCATTAGCGACCGCTAGGACACGCCACGACACAGCCATGATTTGCAGCCTCAGTTTATAAACAGTTCTTGGTCTCCTGCACGTTCCGCCGACAACCTGTTTTTCTCGGCATCCCGTCCAGCTCCACGTCAGAGAGAGAGCGCGGCGATAACTCAAATGCACTTTATAACGTATCCCGTCCGCAGACGCAGCCTAAGCAGACATTTGCCTAACGTATTATCTCATAATTCCCTGAGTTGTGTTTAAGTAGCATGGTGGACTCACCCTTTGATATATAGAGGCCCCTACCGGCCTAATGTGTACTTAAGTTATTTACTTCCAGATGGGGAATAGTTTAGTTTGGAGTTAGAATTATTGTAGTTTACGTTAAATGTTTACACGATATTTCCTGCATTATAACGGTGTTTTTCGTCGGGGATTAAGAACGGTCCCTGTGGACTATGTGGCGCCTTCTAAATTTAAACGAGAATTATACTAATAGGTCGATTGTTAGGGTGTATTTTCAACAGCAAAATAAAATAACCAAAAATATGTAAATATCATCAAAGTTTAACCACATCCCACATTCAAACTTTGTTCCAAACAAAACTTTACACTAGGTTTTGTTACGTTTCACATAATCTTTCTAATATGAAAAAATTACAAAGAAATAATTTCTTCAATTTCAAGTTTTATTTTGTGAAAGACTTAACATCCTTGTATAAATGGGGAATGGAAAATTATAAAGAAATGTTATAAGTTTATAGATTGAACAGGGTTCCCTGGGGTTTGGACGTAAAAAACGATCTTTCGCATTTCATTTTCCTAAAATCACCTAAATTGTTTTGAAGGAAAATTAATAAAAAACGAAAAGAACACGATTTAGAAATAATATAGGAGAGAAAAAATTTAAAACAATCTGCTTTGATAGAATTATGCAAGTTTAGCAACAAAATATTTTGCAAAAATTAACAAGCTCTTGTCTTGTCTCTGACTTTCACTGTTTGCGTGTTACTCGTCTATTGTTCTGCCATCATTTGATTCTAGGTTACACTCTAGCAAAGACTGAATGAACAACGAAAAGAAAACAGTTACGACAGCAAGATCAGTGATCCTGAAGAAGTTATTTTGCAACGAAGAGCGAAAGGTCGGTAGAAGAATAGAGACCAATACGTATTTCCATGGGAACGCATAATAAAGATAGGTAGTCGTCAGAACGACAGCAAGAAGTTCTTCTAAAGCTTGTTTATTTTAACATAACAAAATAAATGTATTGATACTAATCTAAAAAAGAAAGCATATAACTACTTTTTAAATGAAAGCGAAAATTGATTAACATTAACACTCTAAAAGAAACTAGAAGCAAATAATTTAAACCGTTTTTAATTTGGCAATTCAATTCTTCTTCTGTTTACTTGAAATAACTCAAATTTACTTATTGATTATAAAACAATCCATTTATTACCTAAACCAAAAATAATTATTTATGAAAATTAGGAAATAGCTCGGAACAAAATACGTACAATAATTGCAAAAATTAAATTAAGTACCCTGTTATCAGAGGTGGTCTTAATAGTTGCGAGCGCCCGGACGAGAAACTTTTGCGGAGCCCTTGGAGCAGGGAAAAAGTATATCCTTTTTGATTTATAAAGAGCAGAAAATACTAAATAAATTTAAAAAAGTAAGAAAAATAATTTCAAGTGAGTGTTATTTTATTATGTTTCAATTTTTAAAATATGTCGTTATTTGAAAGTGTGAAACTGAAATGTGACACACAAAAAAAAGATAAAAGAAGATTAACCGATAATCAAAGTAAAAATAAAATATCGTCAAACCAAATAAAACAAAAGACGATCGTGGATGAAGATAGGACGAAAATAAAAATATGTAAAACCAAGAAATAAGTAGTCAAATCGACATAAATAATAACAACTAAATATTTAATCTGTAAATATTAAAGATTAAAATGTAAACTGAAATGAACTCAAACTGAATAAATGAAAGAAAAAAAAACAGCAACAAAAGTCAATCTATTTGATAATAAAAAAATTAAAAAATAGTATCAAATAAAATAAAACGAAAGAAAAAACAAAAAAGGTAGATAAAAATAAAAATTATAAAAAAAATTAATCGTCAAATGTTAAAGAAAAAATTACGTAATTAAAAAGTAAAATCAAATTGCATAATAGAGAAAACAAAAATGGGGATCAATCGAAAGGATCAAAATGTAAAATAAATTCAAATCGAGTAAACAAGAAAAAACCAAAGACGATCTTTTGATAATCAGAAAATAAAATCAAATCTCCTGAAAGATGTAAAATAAATTCAAATTTAGTAAACAAAAAAAAAAAAAAAACAAAAAACGATAAATTGATAATTAATGAATAAAATTAAATCGCACAAAAGAGAAAACAAAAATGCCGATGGACCGAAGAGATTAAAATGTAAAATAACTCGGATCGAGTAAATAAAAAACAAAAACAAACGACGATCAACTAATAATTAAAAAATAAAACCGTGTGGAATGAAAGATAAAATAAAAAATAAAAATAAATTTTTAAATGAAATCGAATAAAAGAAAAAATAAGGGTCTATCGATTAATTATAGCGTGGACCGGACAAATTCGATAATTAATTTTTCTTTCAAGATAAACGATAGGACTCGTCAATTTTACCTAATTGTAGCATTAAGAAAATTAACACTCGCCCAGCTTCTTGCGAATACCCTGCAGTATTCAAAATAGCATCTGGAAAGGGCAAAAAATAGAAGAAGTCGACGTGTCTGAACGTCTTTTGAAAAGATTTATCCGCTGCTTAGTTTCCAGTCTGTATTAAAAATTACATCAAATAAATTCAAATAAAGAATTGAAAAAGCAGAATAAAGGACGATCTGTGTTAAAGATAAGACGAAACTAACACTTACAAATAGCCAAACCGAACGAAGACCAAAGAAGAAACAAAAGGGAATCAAACTGATAGTTCAAATATAAAAAAAGTCAAACTGAATCAAGTAAATACAAAATAAGATCGGTTTATAACTAAAACAAAATGAAATAAAATCAAATAGAATCAGTATATCTATACATACTGTTTTAAGAACATTAGAATTATTATATCGACAAAAGCCATAAATTCTAGTTCTCATACAACAGATGTTAGTCTAGGAATAAGAGCTGCTCGAAAATGTTGTTTCTCTAAAAGTACGATTTGTTAAGGGGAGTATTAAGGACGTCTATTTGTATGTATGTATTGTTTCTTTATACGTTTCAAGATTTTTATTTTTCTGTTAACTGAATAGAGCTACTAACACGTTCATCTTATACAATTCCGCAAATATTTTCGTATTTATATGAGTAGATATTCGATAATCTTAATTCTGACTGAATTATCGTGGGTTAAAAATTGAAAAATTCACATATTGCGGATGGCGATGGCGCGGGTCCCCTGAAAGAGCGGGGTCCCGAGCGATTGCCCGCTTCGCCTGCCCCTAGGGCCGCCACTGTCTGTTATAAACATTTATAAGGAAATTGTAAAGATTTATAAGTAGGCTAGGATAATTATGCATATTTGCATACGCGAATACATGTTTTGAACATTTTTATAAGTAAATGCATATTTTAATTCTTTAATGCATTAATGCATATTTTGCTGCATTTTTTGTTTTAATTGCGGACACCGACACTTTATAGCAGACAGTCTGGACAATCAGTGCTCTAAAATCAGAATACTTGGAAATAATAATAGTATTACCAGGGCATGGGCACAGTCTACACAGTCTTTTCACTGAGTGTCGGCACCTACGATGTGTATGTCTTTAATCTAACCACTGGAAATAATAACAGTATTACCAGGGTATGGGCACAGTCTACACGGTCTTTTCACTGAGTGTCGGCACCTACGATGTTTGTATCTTCAATCTAACCACTGCACATTCTTCCACGAGTCTATTCTTAAATTGTGCGAACAATTTAAATTAAAATTTTTAAAGTACGCAACTTATCTCCGCTACGAGAAACATCAGAAGAAAAGCGACATAATTTGAAATTTTGAAAGTAGACCTGATCGGGTTTAAAACAATTTTAATTATTCAGCTTACATACTCATACTCACAATCAGAACGCCATTTCATTAATTACGTACTCTCTCGACAGGATAATTTGGAATCATAATACCCATGCCCTACGTCTACGTTTCAAGTTTCGTCCTGATCGGCCGACAAATGAGGGCCCTGTAATTTTTTACAGGCTGAAAAGTGTACATTTTTGGGTTTTGTACTAGGATGGCAAATGCCAAATTTCGATCCGTACGGTATTTTTTCTATAAAAGTTGATTGTTAGTGCATATTTAGGTGCATATTTTTGATGATTTTGATACATATTTCAAAGATTTTGAATGAATAATTATCCTAAGCTTATTTATAAGAGTGTTTAAAAAGAAATTAACAACAGATAAGAAAGTATTAGGCGTTAATGGGTTATAAGTAATATGAGAATAATGGGTTCTATGAAATATGATAATAAATATTCATTTAATAAGTAAACTATAAATAAAACCATTTTTAGTTTTAAATTTATCTAGTTTTAGAAAATGTTAAATTTCCTTAAATTTTTGCACTGGCAAACTTGCAGAGGGTGTTGTTAGCAGTAGTCCATACATTCTGAGGTAGTCACAATTACTATAAACATTCCCAACCCTTCACCTATATTTCACGGAGACCGCAATTCTCTAATTACTACACGTTTAACACAAAATATGAAGCATAAATTACTGGTAAAACTGCTCAGCGCCCGATTTACTGCGTTAATGTTGCAGGTAGTTTCCAGGACGCATTAATTTTTACGTGTGGTACCGCTGACATGCACGGTTTCATATATTGGGCTCGTATTTTATTGCTCGGCGGTTTGTGTTGGGCATTTGCATCATCATTTTATATGCTAATGTTATGAAGTTATGGGAATGAGGAGAATAATTCGATCTACTTTACTGCTTCATCGACACGACACACTTGGATTCACCGTTAACAAAAAAAAGGTTTTCTTTTTGTAAAATCTTTTTGAATGAAGTACCAGATGAGACAAATTTTGTGAACTATCAAGAAATTCCCATTAATCGAACTGAAATCCATTTTTAATATACGTTTTTCAACAGAGAAATATCATGTGTTAAAAGCGCCATAAATTAGGGACACAAAGATGGTTGCCTTTTATGACCTATGTTACTGCAGTAAAAGAGTTATTAGGATGTTAAATTCAACACTCTGAAAAATATTGCTTTGCCATAAATTACGCTGACATTAGTAGTATGTTTAGTAATATTATATAAGGAGTTGCATTGTGTGTTATTTATAATGATGATTCACTACCGTGCAGCTTTACGAACTGCGTTTCTAAATGTACTCTAATGTTAAATATAAATCAGCACTTATGTTTCTTCAATTACAAGAAGCTTTCCTTCGAACAATGCTAAAATTAAAAGTGAAAAAGTGTCTACTTACTTTTTTTTGAAACTCGCCCCACATGTCGAACATAGATAAGGTTTCTCTCCTAGGTGACCAAATTGCTTATTTTTATCTTTTATCTTACTCGGATCTTTCTGGCGGCAGTTCTTCACGTGCAGTGCCCAATTATTCTTTCTAATAAACGATGAGTTGCAAACCGTACATGAGTACGGTCTTTCTCTCGTGTGCAATCTTATGTGGCACCTCAAAGATAACTTGGCGAAAAATTTTTCGCATATTGGACACTTATACTTTTCCACCCGTCGTTTCGACTTTTTCTGCTCATTTCCGTCAGGGTAAACGAGGAGAGCTTCGGTGTGAAGAACTTTGTGGAAGAGCAACTCAGAAACTGATTCCGTGTTGAAAGGACATTGGTCGCACTTGTTGGCGTTTTCTGATGGTTTTTCTTTAAAGTTGCATGCTTTTGTTCTTAGATGTACGGTCAGTTCTTGCGGAATAGTAAATGTTTGGGCGCAGTGAGGGCAACTGGAACAAAATTTCAAATTCGTTAAAAACTAGTCTATCCGCATAGTTTTTAGGGCTAACCTGTGGTTATACTCTGAATGCTGCTCCTTGAGATGTAGTTTCAATAATGGAATGCTTTGAAATTGCTTCTTGCAATACTGACAAGTTTTGACGAGTTTCGTCTGAAATTTTGCCTGGAACGCGTAGCGATGTTCACTGGTTCTTCTGTGAAGTTTAGCTTCCAAATGAGTATTGAAATTAAGATCACACGTGGAACAAATATACACATGCTTTTGGTGCTTGCGTTTCTTGTGCCGTTGCAAAGCAATTTTGGATTTGAAGATGTCATCGCAACCATCACATTTGTGTTTATTTTGGTAGAGATCTGAGCAAGTGTTACTGTAAGGATGGTTGTCTCTCTCGCAGTGCTTCCTCATTTGTATGTTAAGCAAAAATTTGACACCGCAAGTCTGACATTCTGCCGGGTTTATTTTTCTAATTACGATCGGTACTGATCTGTTAATCACAGAAATTACTTCATTGTGTTCGTTGGAGATTAAGTGGTTGAACATTTCTTTTACATCGGGCGTCTGGTGTTTGCAGAAGGAGCATAAGAAGAATCCCTTGTATTTACCGACGTTAGTTTTGTGTTCTTGGGAGCACCAGTGTTGAAGGAAATTGTGTTGGGTATTACAGAAAAATCTGCAAGTCGCGCATTGGTATGGCGACTGCAAAACTATACTATATATATTCTCGAGTACCATTTCGCGCGCCTTCGGTAACGTAATATCGCCTTTGCGACAATGATAATGAGAGATTAAGTGCTTTCCCATCAGGTGTATGTGTACTCGGGACCGGCATACTTCACATTTCACGTATGTTCTCCTGCGAATTCTCTGCGTTTCTCGTTGCGCATTTTTCATAGTGTCTTTATTGTCTTCGCTGCTGGTATGCGACCAATATTCGACGGCTTTGCTTTTGCTTCTTTTACTTTCTTCTATGTTTGTATTCAAATGCGATGAGTCATCGAACTCGCGATCCTGCTGCGTGCGTTTTAAATGCAAGTCCGACTTGAGGTGGCGCTCGTATACAATGCGAGACGCCAGACGTCGGTTACAAGGTCCGCACCAATACTGTATTCTTCCACTTGACTTTCTGAAAGGACGAACCTCGGGTGCGATAATACTATATTCACTTGTCGCATTGCTTGTAGTTTTACCAGATTCACTTTTACTGCTTGGTAACCACTTACCCTTACTATATGAGGAGGGTGGTACCTCCACACTAACTTTGACGTCATTTTGATTCTGTGCATGTGACTGAGCAGCACTTGGCTTCCATTTTCCTTTGGTATGCCCTGGTGGTGGAAAATCATATCCCGGCTCGTAATCATTATCCCAATTACTTCCAACATCTTTGCCATGCGAAGTCACTTCAGAGGCTTTTGACGGCGTCCACTTTCCTCCAGTAAAACTTGGCCTCGGGACGTCGTAAGATTCTTTTGCTTGCGAATTGGGGGACGACGGTTTCCATTTACCTTTTGTGTGTGTCGGTGGAGGTGAATTCCTGGGCAGCTTAGAAAAGGGCTTCCATTTCCCTCCCGTAAAATTAATTGGGGGAGCCGCCCAATCACGATTTTCATTCGACGAAGAAGGCCTAACCCATTGCACCGGTGAATTCGACGGCTTCCATTTACCTCCAGTGTGCGATCTCGGGGGCGCATCTTGATTGTCCTCTAAATCACTATCGTCATCGTAATAGTAATCATCAGAATCGTCATCACTTTCTTCGTATTCTCGAATGGCGGGTGGATTCTCTTTTTTGAGCGTGGTATTTCTACTCAAGTTATCCACCGCCTTGATTAGTTTTGTCTGGTTATCTCCGGTTCCTAATTCTTTCAGTTGGTGACCGCCGATCCAGGCATTCTTACCCGATTTTGATTGTTGTAAGTCAAGATCCCTGTGAAGATTGCTTGCTTGTAAAACGGCTGAAGCTTTGCTTCTCGTTAGAATTCGACTGAAGCTTTTGCCACTGGTGGATTGAGCGGGAATCTTCTTGGAACTACTCTGTAATTCTAACGACGAGAAAAAGTCGTCTGCTTTTAAGTTGAAAGATTCATCTGGAGGTAAGAGTTGGCTGGGGGATGGTGATTTTGGTAAATCAACTTCGTTCCGAAGGATTTTTCCACAGCCAGTTTTTCTGTGCGTCACATAATTGTCGAGGCCTATGATGGTTGCGTGACATTTTATGCAGAAGTGAGTGTCTTCATAATCGGTAATCATCTCTGAAACACAAAGCAGAAATTAACGTGTTTAAAATCAAAATTGTTTAGTTCTTGAACGGTTGCTTTTAACAAAATTGCTGTGCATAAAAGTTAATTTGATTTGAAAATATCTTAGGGTGAAAGATTTACAAGGAAGTTAATAAATACACAAATGGATTTTTGTTAGCCCAACCCAAATAATAAATCGAATTCAAGGAGTACACGTGATCGTTGAAATTTATGCGGTCACGTAAAGAAATTTATCGAACAATAGAACACAATAACAAAGAAAACCACAAAACTTAATGTGCACTTTAAGTACATCATATGTCAGACAGTGACGTTCGTCTGTGAGGGACCTACTTGTCTGTGATCCAGTGCATTCGCGCACGCTATGCAAACTTTTGACGTGCAAGCACAATTAACACTAATTTATTTTCTCCGCATAATTCGTTCCTTGAAATACGTGTACGGCGGAAATTCCCGTCTCTGAAAGCAAGGATATTTTCATTTTAATTACGATCCACCTCAATTCAATTGAAGTTTATGATTATGTACAGCAAGACGAATGGGAATATTAACGGATCGTTTAAGACGAGCGAGATCCGCACCTTTGAGGAGATAAATTGCCGTGAATTTTGGGTTATGTTTGTTTCGAAGAAGTTGCGAGATGCATTAGCATAAAATGTCAATCGTGTCCGTGTCTGTGAACATTCGCAATCCGGCCAAAACTTGACGGCGACCGAGTAATGGGTTCAGTCTCAACTTGTTATGACGCGATTCGTGCTCTGAATAACTCCCAACTCCAACTAAAGTCGTTACTTCGGGATTATCTTATATGTCACTTGGGTAAATACGTTGAATGGATGTTTATTTGTGTAAATTTTCTTGCAGGATGTGTGCAACGTACTATCGATGTATGTATGTATGTGTACGAATTCAGAGGCCATTCTATTATTATCATCTCACGATCTGTGATTGTAGTTTAAGTAGAGTTGGTAAACTTTTAACGCATTTTAGCCTAGTAAATCTTTAAATCATCAAAGAATATTATATAAATAATTTATTCGGGAGTATTAATGGTCGTTCAAGGTTATTCTAAAGCTCCCCAACTTGATTTGGAAGTGGATTACGATGTCACTGTTCATTGATTTTGGAGACGAATAGATTTGTGTTAGTAATGGCCACTTACACAAAAGTAAAAAAAAAAAAACTCTAGAAAACCAAAGAAAAATCTAACATCCTTTTATTTGTATCTTAAACTTAACCTGTGCTCTATTACTTGGTGTCTAGAGTACATCTTGCCTAATATGTATGCTTTGTAGTTATAAGTTCTATCTCTGCAAAACATTTCTGGGAAATATAAGAATATTGACTTATGTAAATTAACTTCTCATTGCATAGTGAAGTATTTCCTTAATCCTTATATACTCAATTTGCTGTAAGTATAGCAGTTAAGAGAAAAAACAGTTTCTCTTCGAAAGAAAATAATTAAACTAAACTCATCCTGACATGTATGACGGTTAATTTGCAGTCAAGTGCTGTAGAGATCGTGTGGTAACGGCAATCGCTAGACTTCTGGGTAATCTACACGGAGAGCATTGCAGTATGCAGTTGTAGATTGAGATTTGTCGCATCCGGGACACGGTTGACGGGATGAGGCAGAACAGACCGGGGCTGTCGTCCGAATAACGAGCTTCCTCATCGATCGCCCACCTCTGACCACGAAGCACCCCACAATTTACACCACATCTACCCCTTTAATTGTTATTCTTCATTACGCCGAAACAGACGAACGCAGCGCCAGCAGCAGCGAACCGGCTCGGCTCTATTTGGCATGCTCGTAAATGAAATGAATTTTTATGATGACGTGTCGATGTTCGGCTGCTGAAACTGAAACTTGAATAAAATATATCTCAGAGGAATGCTTTCACTGAAAATTTTCTACAACATTCCTTCATCTAATTTAGAATAAATCAATGTCCCAAATACAAATTAACAGGAAAACATAAAATCTAAATCCTCGTTTCAAACATACATTTTTTTAGTAATTCTAACTTATTGTTTTGTTAAATGTTTCAGC
The DNA here is from genome assembly GCA_036172665.1 of Prosopocoilus inquinatus. Classification (NCBI taxonomy): domain Eukaryota; kingdom Metazoa; phylum Arthropoda; class Insecta; order Coleoptera; family Lucanidae; genus Prosopocoilus; species Prosopocoilus inquinatus. The sequence continues at coordinate 55,621,828 of CM069870.1, forward strand.
GCTCTTTTCAATATTTTTAGTCACACATGCTTATAATGAGACATCTCTCTTTGCGATCCTTTTCCTCTGGCAGCCACTTTGAAGTATTCTTTTGTTGGTGGTGTATTTAACTGAAGAAGCTTTTCTTTTGGTTTTTGTTTGTGAAAGGCTTTTCGACAGTGCAATCTCTACTTTATCATCTTGCTATTATTCTTATCATTTTTGATGATTTGTGGAATTTGCATATACACAAGCATTATCAAGAGTCAATCATAAAAACGGGGGCAAACTATTTTCGAAAGATCCTTAATTTTATGTCCTCGAGACAATATTGTCATGAAAATACTTCACCATATCACGAAGGTCTTGCTTGACCATGTTACGAGGAGACTTCCAGTTTGTAGGGGCACAGGAACAATTTGATTACAAAAATATACTTCTTTATTTGATTTAAAGTAGAATTAAATTGATCTTTGGAGTCCGGGATTTTCCCTGCTGGAACGTCGCGATGAAAACTTCTGCGTTGCGTTGAATAGGGTGGATTGGACAGGCCGGGACGATTACTTGGGTTGCTTGCGACGGTTTCGGCTTCGACGGAGTAGATGCAGCGTCCAAGGGTGATTAAATCCGACGACAGTGTAGTCCAGGGGAAATAACAGCGGCGCCCAACAGGAGTGGAGGCGGCAAGTCACTTGGTGTGAATAACTAACGATTTAGTTAACGACTGAAGGTTCAAGATTTGCGACGATTACAGAACCCTGTTAAGGATCGAAGTCGTATCTGTCAAAATCATTACTTCGACAATTTCCTCATTTATTACGCCACCAAATTTGAATATTTTATAAAATTGAATTTAGCATTTTCTAAAAAGTACTAAGAGTAGAATCTAGTAAGCCAGAACATGTAGGTTTTGTACGTGTCATAAGCCAAATTCGTAGACTTTATGACACCGGAAATATGTGAAATGCAGATACGACTTCTATGCTTAACAGGACAGTATAGTTCACAGGAAAATGACGACGGCCATCGTTGGGGCCGGAGAAAGCTCTTTTTGTGAGTCGCACTAACAGCTGAAGTTCAGAATTTGGCTCTGTCTATTTATACGTGTTTATTTACAAAAATGTGTTTAATGTGTAACTATTTTGCGAAAGCTTGCATGTATGCGTTCCAGTTTCAACACCCGCGCGTCGCTTTTCGCTGAGCTTTATGATTTCATAACTAATATATAATAATCTGACTACACATTGATTATACACAACGTTTAAGTGTGTTAATTATTTCCGTAAATTTTAAATGGTTTTATAGAAAGTATAATCGTGACAATATTTAAAAAATAACGAAATACCAGGAATTCAAGAATTCAGAATTGACAATTGACTTAATAAACAATAGTTTTTGTTATCACTAGGCCAGAAACTGCACTTTTGCGAGTATGAGCAAGGTTTCTTAAATTTTTAAATTAAAACATTAAGTGCTTTCTTTCGCTCACAAAATCGTGATCCAAACGTGTTTTGATTCAAAAACAGACATTCTTTTCTTTGAATCTCCCTATTTCTTAAACTTGTTTGGATTGAATTATGGTTATTTACAAATGAACTGTCAGTCAAAAATTCAAGTCAGTTGTTTTGTTCCAACAACTACGAAATTCAAATCCAAAGAAGATTCAAACTTTTAAGCGAAAGAAAGCACCTATTAATTATTATTGTCAAAACAGCATTGGCTAGGAAATGTATCTTTCTTTGTTGGCGGTACAATTCAAGGCTGAATTACATAAATTGATTATTTACAAAAATAGAAAATTTTAGCCATATAATAGTTTAAAAACACTAAAATGATAATTTTTCTTCAATTTGTGAGATTTAATTTGTCATTTCAATGTCAATGTCAATTTAGTGCTATGAATCTAAAAATTGTTCATGAAAAATCCCTGTTTTTATTTTCCTGCCTTGAAAAATTACTGTTTTCAGGAAAATTTGAACGATTGGAAAATCAGAAAGATAAGAAACAAACTTTAGAAAATGAACTAAAAATGTAATTTATTATTTTAGATGGACGCCTCTGGAAGGAAACATGCAAGCCTGTGCTACCCATGCGACTTGTACAACTAATTAAAGTAACTATACTCTGTTCACGTTAAGAATATAGTAGTTAGCGCTCGCGTCGGCGTACGTATTACATAGGAGCAATAAGGAAAGAGCGGTAAATTCAAAATTTTTATATTTAGAAAAACAGCAAACTAAAGGAGAATTTAATTTGTTGCATGAATACACAAACCAAGCGATTAATTTAATTTACAATTAAATTAATCTTAGTAGTAATTTTAATTTGTTGTGCATAAATTCACCACAGAGTCTGAATTTTGTTGCAAGTTTTATTCTTTTAGAGATAATTTAAAATTAAAAGCCCATGTTATTTAATAATAATAATGCCTTTATTTGCCTTATTGGTCAACATGTAAACACAGAAAAATAAAACGTACTTGAGGTTCAGAAAAGCAATAAAAAAATTGCTATCTATTTCAAAACCTAACCTTAACCTAATATATCTATTTTTTCTATGTATTCTAACACTGATTCTACTCCAAGCTCTCCTCTAATATCTGCACTTTTTATTCTATCATTCAACGTAACTTCTATGGCTGTACGGAAGTATTCCATTTGTGTACTTCTATTTTTCTTTTCAGGCTACTCGTTTGTATCCATGATTCACAGCCGGAAGTTAATATGGATCTGAACATTGTTTTAATCTGACCCTAAAACTAAATCAAAGTAAACTTGATAAAATTGATCACTGTCAGTTAATTGATAGCTATAAAAACATGTTACACGAGACACAAAAATCAAAATGACAAAATACACAGAATAATTTAATAATTGCTGGCACAGCAAGAACAATCATGTTGTTATAACAAACAATGTGAATTTATAAATCGAAAACAACCTGCTCTGATAAGTAGGGAAATTTGACTTAATCACTTATTCACTGGGATGACAGATATTAATAACAAAAGTGTAGATAATGTGAATTCAGAATTTCTCACAAGATTAATTATTATTTACTTTCGTTAATTTATTCACTTGTAAAATCTAAATCTGAGTCAGGTGGCGATTCTGATGATGAGCCAGTATTTGCTGTTATAATTAATTCCTCCACCATATCTTCCACAATATTATCAAGTTGGTACATTTTGTTTTCTTCTGCAATAGCATGTTTAACGCAATTTTCCCAATGTTCAGCATTTACAAGATCTAATCCCTCGAGCAGCAATGTTTTGACCTCGGGCAACTTGAATGTTTTATTATTAGCAGCTACATGATGTTTTACTTGAGCCCAAACAAGTTCTATTGGATTTAAATTGCAATGATAAGGGGGCAATCTTAATATTGTACGGCCAGTTTCTGTTACCATTTCACCTATAACGTAACTCACTGGATTATCACTTACATATTTTTTTGTTATATCAAGAAGTTGAACTTTTAATAAAGTGTTGTCTGTTACAATTCCTTTCAATGTAAGCCATTCAATTATTGCGCCTTTCTTCCATGAAGAATTAGGAATTTTATCCGTCTTGACTGAGTGATAAGGCGCATTGTCCATTACAATTACACATCCAGGTTCAAGATTTGGTAATATATTTTTCATCCACTCCGTAAAAACTTGACTGTTCATATCTTCATGATAGTCACCAGTTTTTTTTGATTCAAACAGTAGCAATCCGTTATCAACAAAACCAGTTTCACTACCAATGTGAAGCACAATCAGACGTTTTCCTTTTCCAGAAGGATTTTGTAAACCAAGTGACAATCCATCTACAAATGTTTGTCGAGCAGTAGTCACTGTTGTATCTTTCCACACTTTTGGCTTTGTGTGACCGGCATTCACCCACGTCTCATCCAAAAAATATATTTTCTTTCCCATTGTACGAAATTTTCTAATGGAGTTTAAATAATTACGTCTCCACAAGACAATATCTTGACGTTCGATTAAAATACAATTTCTGCATCGTTTCTCCCATTTAAATCCCAATTTTCTCAAAATTTTCCACAATGCTGTACGATGAATTACAGGTAAAGTATCATCTGTTTGTAGAACCTATAATTTTTTTTACTTAGTTTCAAAATAACAGTAATAAATGTAAATGTATTTACCGTTAAAATTTTTGAGCAAGTAGGCAATTCATTTTTAAGATAAAAAGAATGCACATGTCTTCTAATAGATTTTTCATGAGCTTCATCGAGTTTATTGAAAATTATATCACGGTTTCGCTTCTTGCTAGGAGATCGTAGAATTCCCGTGCTTTCCTTTTCTTTTACGATAGCCCACATTGTTGCCTCTCCAATGCCAACCATCTTTGAAGCCAATTTTATTGAAGCTGACTTGGAATTATCATGGTGGTATTGAACAAAAGCATTATATGCCATAACTCTTTGATCACTTCGAATATGCTTCCCTTGAGGGTTTCTCGAGGAGCCAGCTTCCTCTCGAACGTCCATATTAGCACTGTAATATATCATAATAAATTCTCATGAAAATAAACATTATTAATAAAATATTTACCTGTTAATTGCAATTACAGCCGTCGTAGAGCTCTAAAAAGAACAATTTTTTAAACGATTTTAAATAACAATAAGCACACAAACCAAACACCAACACCAAACCAAAATGACATAAATACAACTGACGTTCACAATTCTAGTTATATTTCGCTATCCAACATAAAATTAATTCGCGGGAACGAGCGCCGGAATGTCAACTTTAACCATTGTAAACTTGCCTCGAATTTCAACCAATCACAAGCCGGAAAATATTGCCCTATCCTTTCCAACGCTATATTCTTAACGTGAACAGAGTATAGTACAAGTCGCAGGGGTAGCACAGGCTTGCATGTTTCCTTCCAGAGGATGAAAAACAAACCATGTCTTCTTCTCGGACAGGAAGTAAAACCGTAAGCCCTGTGGCAAACGATTTTCCAAACATCGTTTGCCATCGTACCCAAGGTCTTATACTTCCTATCCGAGAAGAAGACATGGTTTGGCTTTTTTTAAAATACTACACATCGGGGGTGGAGTTCTTCCGCGTTCGGCTAAATTCTAGTAGAGAAAAAGAAATCACTTGTAAAAGATTATTAAATATTCGGTCCAGGCAAGAAAATTATCATTTTTTTATTACTTTACTTTTCATTATATCCACAAGTTAAGAATGTGTAAAACAGAAATTAAAATGAGAAAAGATGAAGAATAACGATTCTACGATTTAATAAAGCATTGCACAATTGAATTTTGTAGAATACGATATAAAGGTATAAAGAACAGTCAACACGTCAACTGACAAATAACAGGTATTTTTGAAAATTTTTAATCGGAGTAAGCCAAAGTAATAGTTACAGGGGCCTACTCTGTGTCAAAAGCATTAAATTTAAAGGGCTGTTAAATTTTGTTGCTACGGTAACAATCATTTATAGAACTGTATTTAAAATTTTAAAGGATCTCTAAATTTTAACAGCCCGTTAATAAGTTACAGAATATGCCCCAGAGTAAGCTTAATGAATGAACCAGGCCTAAATTAATTCAATTTGAATTGTCTGACAATTTGATGATTTAAATTAAAATTTCAGTTGTCTTATTAAAATTGCCAAAAGTCCTTAACAAAATTATGGCCTGCTCTAATTAAAAATTTTATAAACGGCCCGTTACTTTAATAAGTAAATATTAGTAAGTAAAGTCCAAAATTTTCACTAGAAGTTTTTTTTTTTCATTTTTTGATATAAATTACAAAACCCTTAGTTAGATAACGTGAGTTCAATTGAAGAATCAATCAAGTTGATTTTAATTTTTTGCTTTTTTGAAGCTTTGAACACCAGAACATATTATATCTTTTTGACGGCTTTCACTGTAGAATAGAAGACTTTTAGAATATTAAGTGACTTGCTTCACAATATTACAAAAATTCATAGGCCACTTCAGTGGTGTCAGGTGGCAGAAGTCAAGTCGCCGGGTTACAAATTTTTTTGTCTGAGGCCTCTTATTATTATTATTATTATATGTGTATTAAAAGAAAGAATGATTTGGTATAGCGGTAGAAATTTTAGGTAAAAGAATTCGTGTAGACATTTACAATGAGAGAAACAGAAAAAAATAACTGTTTTATTAAAGGACTAAAAATAACGTAATGCAGTTTTACAAAAATATATAAAACAAAAACCTAAGGTTATATTTTTAATTTAAAAAGATTCTCACTAGCAGCTGTAAATACGTCAAGAATCTTATTAAAGTCTATTTCTTTTAAAAATCCCATTTGTCTCAGATACTTCATTCTTCGATTTTTTTTGACGTCGATTCACAAATTTAAAGGAATCTGGCGAAGTGAATCATGCTCTACTGTATATTTTTATTGAAGTACTTTATTTTCTATGCCAACTAAGGCAAGACTTTTTAATCTTGGCCTTGGCTCAACGCAAAGGTTCAACCTGTTACTTAAAAAATGAAAGAGCAGTCAAAATTTTAGGTGGATACGCCGCAACTGTTTCTTTGCCCAGGCCGGTTAGAAATCGTAATTCATTCAACAGGCCACAATTATGCGAATCAAATATAATAATAATATACTTGTTAGCAAAAGATTTAGTTCTTATATATGGGCCGGCGCCTATGATACCTTAGCGCTGAATTGCTTTGCAGTCCCTGCAACCCCTACTGCTACGCCACTGGGCTAGTTAGTGAACTTTCCAATTGAACGTCTGTTATATCTAATAACTATTTGAAGATAGCATGTTTCTTACTGCTTGAAAAAATTATTATCCAAAGTTCAAGTGCATTCATTATTTCAGTTTATTAAAGGTTTTGTAAAGTTTTCAACGTAATATCTGTTTTTTTATTTATTTACCATCAAGTAGGTCGTGATTTTATTTTATTAGGTTGGCTATTAAATTAAATTAAATTAAATTAGACAAATTAATTTCATGTCATTATAACATACGCCAAAATATGACACTTCAAATCAGATAGATAAACCGGTGTTGTCAACTCTCAACTTTAAGAAGTCTACAAGTCAATTTGTTATGTAAATAATTAATTATTTTATGCCAAAATTGTGAATTGTGCAAGATGAAAATTGCTGTACGAGAAGCATTTGTAAGGTACCAAACGGACAGCCCAGATTTGGGGAAAATAGAAATTACTGAAAGATTAGAGGAAATTTTTGCAGTGAGTACAATATTTCAAATTTGTAAGCGTACTTTTCATTTAGAAATACTTATTGTTGATGTCACAAAGGTGTATAGGGAAAATATTGACGAAAAAACGAGACAAAGTTGAAAAGTTCTTCCGGCAAACGTACTGCTACGAACAAATTTTTAAATTACCTGTTTAGAAAAGATATGCAACGACTAATTTGGAAATATAGTTTGAGAAAAGAAAAATATGCCTTGTGACGAAAAGAAAATATTGCAACATTGCTTCATTCGCAGTAACCTTAAAATCAAAATCAAAATGACTTTCATTGTCAAAGTTTAGTTGCTTGCATAAGTACCACTTTTTCCCTAAATTTTCACGACATACATGGTGGTAAATAAATAAAAAACAGATATTAATTTCGAGCTTCGTTTTACCGTAATTTCGATTTTTTCTTTTTAAATTTTAAAGTAAATTTTCCCTATTTATTGCACCTTAGTAAATTGTACACAGAGGATTTCTTAATTATGGCAAAGAGCGTCGATGTTCTTCCTTTAGTAGATTTTGCCTAGTAAAATGTTAGCAGAGAATGGTAATGACTGCATAAACAACATCGTGTCGCACCTAAATAATAAGCTGAATAGGAAACGTATAATGTTGTCGGTATTGATGAAATGTTTACGAGTTGTAAATTAATACAATAGCGTATTTCTCCGGCGCATTCGTTGCAATTTATCATTGCGAGATAATGCTGAAAAGGTGAGACTTAATAGTTCTTGCTTATAACTCAAGACGTGGGTGTTGTAAATACGTTCGTTCGGTACATCGCAACGCAATGACCACATGCCTCGTCCGTACATTCCATATTGATTAACAATTGTCTGAAGAAGAGAGAAAAAAAGGGCCCGATCGAAATTAATTACGCGCGACAAATTCCTAATAAAAGAAACACGTATCCGTCAATTAATCGGGGACCGGTTGAGACAAATTACGTAATACGTTGCGAAAAGCGAGGATTCACCAGAAATGGACTATAAGCCATCCGTTCAATCATCTTCAATTACCGAGGCTAACTTCTCAATAATTAGTGGCTAGTCCTAGGAGTGACGGCCTAAAGTAATGGATCCATCATCCCAGTGGACAGTAACAATGCGAATCCCACTTCTGAAGCGCAAAAACATTAGCTCGTTCTGTTCGAATTAGAAGGATTCGTTCTTCCTGTTTGTCATCAGTCATCCAGTCATTTTCTGCACACATCAATCGATTTATTTCAATTGTTTTTGATTAAATTATCGCCGATCACTGACCACTTAACTGTTATTTTTTTTTTCTTCAAGTGGAAGTTTCATCAGATATCGAAGCGATTCGTTTTTTTTTTGTTGTTGAATTTTGTTGGTCATTGACAAATACTTTGCAGATAGGTTGAATGAGTGAATGTGAAACACGAGACGTGTGAAATTAATGTGTTGTAACAAATTGTGAAACTTGGTAAAAAGTTGAAAAACAATCGTGGAAAATTTGTGCAGGATACGTGTCGCTGTAGGCGCTCCGTAATAAAGGGAAATAGGATTTAAGTTTAGGAATGATTTTAGTTCGAAATGATGGTAGTTATCAGGGAAAACAAAACAGGGTATCTAGTAGAGTGTGAAACAAATCGAGCGGGAGCGACCGCGGCACAGACAGCTACAGAAAGCCCATTAAGGTGCGTAATGGCCGGTCGCGTAAGACCGAGCGCGCAGCACTGCATCGATTAGACATAACGTCGCTAGACTGCTTCCGACCCGCTACTGACATCACCTTTCAGCCACCTCTGCCACCCCCTGTCACAGGGGACACCGAACTGTGGTCATAGTTACTATTATTACGTGCGTATTTAACTAGAGTTTCTTTCCGAGACCTTATCTCCACGAGAAATCATTGCGAGCTTTCGCCAAGAGCGAATCAAAAAAGAATGATTTTTGTTGAAGGAAATTAATTTCTGTTCTAAACGAATACATAGGTACATCAACAAGACTTGGTTAGAGAAAAAAAAGAACGTAGATTCCGCAACATCCATGACCACAGAAGAAGTAATTGAAATTAACCTCCGCCCCCAATAATTTTTATATCCGTAGATACGTATTTCGGGAGCTAAGCTGCCGTCTTCAGTACGCTACCAACTTAAAAGCACTAAAAAATGTCAAAAACAACCTAATCACACTGACAAAATCACAAAATTGTTAAACCTAACAACAATCTAATCATCCTAAAAGATATATATGTCTAAATGTAAGTAAATATAAATTAATATGTGAAAATCTAAAATAAATTATACCGGGTGGAAAATTTCAAACCCGAACATAGCAAACCTGCATTGGAAACTACGTTTCTGTAGACTACTGCTCGCCATTTAAAGATACAAAAACGGTAATTTACTAACGAATGAAATTTTATTATGGATAAGAAGCCTATTGTAGAAGATTCTGATTATTAAGTTGCAAACTTCAAATCTGGCATACTAAGGCAAAATTTGAAAATTTAATTTATATTTATTAATTTATGTTCCAAAAGTATTACCCCTATATAAATAATTTTAACACGATAATATTGGCCTTAATTTCTCATTTCTTTAACATCATTAAAATTTTTGTATTTTTAAATGGCGAGCAGTAATCTTCAGAAACCTAGTTCTCAATGCAAGTGTGCTGCGTTCGGGTTTGAAACTTTCCACCCGATATATGTTATCGATAAATCGGAAAAAAAATATGTGAACACCTAAAATTTACTGTCAGAAACCTTACAAATAAGAGCTAACCAAACAACACGGAAATGCGGAAATAAATAGACCAAAGACCCCGAAAAGACTTCTTATTCTAACTAATAAATAAGAATATAATTCCCTGTTATTTGATACTTAAAGACCTAAAAATCCTGAAAAATAAAATAAAATATATATATTAGGTATGAATCGTCAAAAAACAACCTACAGATGAGAGCGCAAATCACACCCACACACCGCAAGTTAAGAGCACTTTAGGAAAATTTTATCTCGGAAAGTCCTCCCCTTGGAAATATCCAGTGCAAATGCGCTTAGCTGTCTCCACCCCTTTATATATGATTTAGATAGCGACATCTAGCGGATGATTTCTGACATACAAGTACGACATCTAGCGGCCAATTTTTGACTTAAGATATATACATATATCTAAATACCAACCATCAAATAACAACCTACAAATTAGAGTAAATCAAATAATACGGAATTAGGCATTGGTCCGTTGTCTCAATTCATTAAATTATTTTTATTTTTCCGAACACAAATACTTTCGTAAGCATTTAATTCCCTATTATTTGAAACTTCCTTAATGAGTTTTAAATTATCCTTAATAATACTATGTCCTGTATTGTAAATATGTTGTGCAACACTTGATTTCTCAAATCTATTATACCTGCAGTGACTTAAATGTTCTTTAAAACGTGTTAATATATTTCCTTTTGTTTGTCCAATAGATTTACTAGTACATTCGAATTCCAGATTTCTGTTCAACATCAACTTTATCTTTCGGGTTTCCCAATAAATTATTTATGGTATTGTTAGTTGAAAAACCTAATCGTAAGTTTTGGGTTTTAAAAATATGTTTTAAACCTTTGGTGCAAAACGGATCGAAAGGCATTTTAACAAATTTTCCTAGAGATGAAGTTGCCGTTAAAGTGCTAGAATTTTGGACCCGTTTCCTATAGCTAATCTTCCTAATCACATTATCTACTATTTGGGGGGTATAACCGTTATGAACCGCAACATTTATAATATAATTGTTCTTAAGATCATATCGGAGTTTAGTAAGTGGAAAAGAGAGTAATCTATTTACTAAAAAATTTAGAGCCGCGGCTTGTATTTGTATCTTTACGATAAATATCGATTTCTAATTCATTCTTGCTGTTTCTAATTATACGAGTGTCTGAAAAGGGAATCGCACCGTTTTCTTCCTTTTCGTTTGTAAATTTAATACTTTCAAATTTACGAGTAGAATTTAATTTTCCTATAAAATCCTCCAAATCACACTTCTTGGTATCAAAAATAGCAAAAATGTTAACCACATAACGTAACCATTCTTGGAAAATACTGATCATTATCTTTTACGTCATTTTCGAATTTACTCATAAATAAATTGGCCAAAAATGGTGACAAACAGTTACCCATTGCGGTCCCTCGAACTTGTTCAAAATACTCACCATTCATTTGAAAACAATTCTGAGACATGCAAAGAGATGTGAGCCTAACGTATTCCTCCAATTTATCTTTAACTATATTATTAACTGTCAGTAGTTTCCGCAAATAAGTTAGTGTTTCAGGTATGGGCACACTAGGAAACAAGGATTGAACATTAAACGAGACCATAATTTCCCCTTCTTCTAAAGAAATATTTTTAATCTTGTTTATAAACTCCATTGAGTATTTTACCGAAAATTTATCCTGAGGATTGGAAAGCGCACTGAGCTCGATATTCAACCAATTGGAAAGAGTCTCACCGATTTACCTGCCTTGTGTATTTTGGGAAGGACATACAATTTGGGTACAGTGGGGTTAGATACATCAATCTTAAATTTATTCTGTTTAGTAATAAGATTGGGACATTCTTTAATCGTGTCCTTGACAGCTTTAATTAACTTTGCCAACGGGTTTCGGGGTAGTTTCTTGCAGGGACCATTATTTATTAAGTTGTTTACCCTTTCATAATAATTAGGTATATCTAAAATCAAAATCTTATTAACCTTATCAATTTTTAAGTAGACACAGTTTTTCTTTCTTAACCCTGCAGAGATTTTATAATATTCATTATGATGTACAGTTTTATTGAATTATTTAAATTGCTTTCAAGTTGTATTTTGCAGGTATTTCTAATGAAGTTTTTATTATTTTCATTCAAAGAACTAATCGCGCTTTCGATACTCACCACGATGTCCGTGGTCGGTAGTTTACGATATGGTAAATTAAATTTTAAGCCTCTGTTTAGAAAAGCTATTTCTGTATCACTGAAAGTTTCAGAAGATTGATTAGCAACTATGTTTTCTTCTATAGGATCCTTTTCTGCGACAGATGCAAATGGTAATAAAGCTTTGAGTTTATTACGTTGTATAATATTAATATTTTTCATTTTATGGGAAATTACCTCTAGCATTTTGTTGTGGAACAACATCCAATCTGTATGTTCGGCATTTTGCGCTTTGCATAATTGCATTTTGAAATTTGGATTTAGTATTAAATTTTAAATTAATAAATTTGGGAAAAACGTTCTTTGATTTAGTACAATCTGTAATCGACTCAATTTACGTTATTATGCTGTTCTACATATAAGAAAAGAATATGTATTTACATTGTTCTAGAGCAGTGTTTCTTAAGCTCAGTTGCTCACTGAAGGCTTAAACTATATTTAACGTTAACTACAATTTTATTCTTTTTTTGGTTGTTCAAACAGTGATTAAGACGTAAAACATAGTTTAACTGTGAATTAAGATGTAAAACCTGTAAACTATGAAAGAAAACTGCGGTTTGATACTTAACCAGAAATTATAAAATGCTGGTTTAATTGGACACTGAGCAACTCAGAGCCAGTTGATCAGTCATAGTTTAACGTTAATCTTCAGTTAACTTCCATCTGTTTCTATGTAAAAAAAAAAAAACTGAAGATTAAAGTTAAACTGTGACTGAGAAACCGGGCCCCAGCTTTAGAGTTAAGCTTTTTGATATCGCGGTTCCTCCTGAAGGGTATCACATTAACCCGCAGTGCTCCTTGCATTCTTATTCACTGAGAAAAATATTAAGGATCATTTTCCTTTGAAAATCGACTTAACGTATTAAACTGACTTTTTCCAGCGTACTACTGCAAAATTAAAAGTTTGGAATGGTTTTTCTTAAATGTATTACTGAGAAAAATCATTCTTGTACTGTTAATTTTGCAGATCAGTAACGCTGAGTCGTTTTTTAACAAGAATCCGAATAAGGCGTACGTACGTTTTTCCCAATGTTCGATTTCTTAATTCATAAAATTTTTCAAGAACAGTTTTATCTAACAACTAGAAAAAGACGAATAGCATAACAAATTTTCAAAAACAAATACGGTATGAATATAAAAATAATGAAACGAAATTCAACTAAAAGTTGAAAGTGGGAGAGGGAACTGGATACATAGTGTCAATGGAGTAAATATGCAACAAAAAGTCAACATTCGATTTTCAGGGCTCTTAGAAAGACAAATTTAAATATCTGATTTTAGTACAGATGTAGTTTTGCGTGATCTTACCAGTTATGCATGTTTTTTGTTTATACAGCACCGTAGCGAGGGCCTGGCCGCAGGGATGCAGACCCGAAAGGGCGCAACAAACAGCAAGCAATTTTTAATAATTAGCAAATTTTTAATAAATAATAAAAATATAACACAGGAAAAGATAGCGCCAACATAAATGAATGCAAGCAATAGGCGCCCTTGGAAAAATCTCTAATTTTAATTTTTGTACGCAATTTACTAAAAAAAATAATAAATAAAATAAAAAATTAAAAAAAATACAGAAATAGTTTTTTCTCAATATTTTCAAAATGAAAAGGAATTAGTTAAACTAATTTTTAGATTATTAATTAGTATGAAAATACAGCACTTTTCTTTCAAATTTCCCAACTTCGTATCTCTTAAGATAAGTGAAATTCCCACGCTTAAACTCGGGCACCCGGTATGTAATATAATAATCTGCAATGTGTCCCTGGATAGGTGGTCCGAAAGGAAAAGCTTTTTTATTACCGATTTCTCAGAAAATTTTATTCTTTATAATAATTTTTACCGTGGTTGAAAATCTTAATTCTCATCTTACTTTTCCTGCAAGTAGTCTTTTAACGTTTACACTCACAAATTCACAGTAATAGTAGTTTCACAGGATTAAGTATATACAAAAACAGATCTGACGTATTTGTCATTTCCGTTAATTCAGAAGCAAGATAAATAAATGTTACATTTCTTTCATATTCTATTTAATTATATTTATTTATTATATTTATGTATTTAAATTAGATTTATGTACAAAGTTTTGTTTTAATTTGTATACATACATAGTTGCTATATACAGGATTGTGATAAAATGTGAATCAATGGCAGTATCTTGAAAGTAAAATTGATGATCTTAATGAAATTTTGTACATAGATGTGTTTGTAAAGGCATATGGCGTATACGAGGTGCTTCGTTTCCATTAATCTTCTGGTTTAAACTGAAGCATCACCTTTTTTATACAAAATGGAACACCCTGTATATTTTTACACATTTTAATAGATTTCTTTCTGTTGCATCCATCAGTATCAGGTTTGTTACCATTTAATTATAAGCTCTCATATTAACTGCATTAATTTATTTTTTTTATTTATAATTTTTTTATGTACTGTTAGAGAGAAAAAGAAGTAAAATTATTTATTTTATCTGTTCAAGATTTTGGTTATTAACTCAATGGTATACCAGTTGAAGAACAAATCCCTGTTTGTCTAATAAGAACGTAATATGTATTTTCGACTGTATTAATTGTAGTTCAAAAGACGGCCATTCCTGGCGAACGGACGGGATAATTTTGTTATAAATAGCTTTGTTTTTAAGTATTTCATTCGAACATTTTCATCAGTGTGTAAATACTATGTAAACTACTTTTGCCTATCTACAAATTTTAAGTACACATGAGAGATAATAATTAAAGACAATAATTTACGTAACGAACAGGACAATCCTGGAATGTCCAGCCCTATCCCGATATGAAAGTACAGTAATTCATGTTTATGATTCAAGAAAAACACAATTGATTCGGTTCAGTTCGGATCTTTGATTGTAAATAAAGTAATTTTTTCAAGCTTGCGTTTTGTAATAGTTATCGATTAATTTAGATTTTCATAAATGTCCATTAAGGTAAAATGGTATCCTGTAAGAGTGATGAATATGATTGCTTAATTGTGATACGTTTGATGAAATTCTAGAGGGCGCAGAATTAGAATCTTTTCCTGGGCGCCTCCTAGCCCTGTGTTTACACATACATTTAGCAAAAAATAAAAAAACATTTTTAACCTGATTTTGGGAAAAAATTAAACACAGATGGGAAAATGTAAAACAATTACGTTATTGACATTTACGAAGCAAAAATGAAATAAACGGGAAAAACTTATAGAAAACATGTGCTGCATGCTTATATTTTTGAAAATAACGTCAAGACGTATTTATAAATAATAAAGTTACATACATACATAAACGACCATAATAAACTAAAAATACGGTCAACAAAACAATATGCAGGAAAAAAAGTAACATAATTGTAGTAAAATAGGCGACAGAAACAAATTTTAGAAAATACTCGAACAATTGCAGTAAATAGAAGAATAGCGCCTTGCCGTACAATTGTACGAATATTTCCTTCAAATGTACGAATATTTTTTTCTGTCTTCTATTTTACTATAATTTTTTCTCGTGTAGCATGAAACCCGATAAAATTAGAACAAATTTTTTCTTTCTTCAGTTTCTCGGTCGAAATCGCACATCCAACTGACTTATTTTTTTGTATTCTCACAGCACGAAGCACAAATTCCTGTTGACTCTTGCAGAAACCTGCAGAAAATTGTTTCATATTTTCCCACACGCTACACTTTTTTCCTAAATGGGTTTCACTTTATCCCAAAAGTCTTTATTAAAAAAGAAAACTAATTAGCAGAAAAATAAAACGAAAAGGGCATTATAATTTGTTACCTATTTGCCCTGTGCAAAATCAATATAAAATTGAAACTACAATTCTTGTATCCTTTTAATTAAACTACACGTTAAATAGTAGCACTTGCGGATTTATAATAAATTCATTTTATTGATTTGATTGATTAATTACAGGCTTGTTTCACTTTTACCCTAATTCTTGTTTGTTGCCTGTTTACCCCACTTCAACCTATGTTGATCTTAATTCGTAAGAATGTGCCCTCGTGCATTATCATAATCAATCATCACTGACTGTAATTTCGCTATTGCTCACGGCCCTTCTGTTGTAATTTCACGACCTATTAATGACCCCCGCCCACCGCTTTCAGAAATTCTGTTGTAAGTTACAAATGACCAATTTAATATGTAATGCCATCTAATTTTCTTCTTAGTTTCTCTACTATCTCATTATATTATATTTGGTTTTCATTCGCTTCTTCGATTCGTATCGTAAGCGTTCGTGCCAGGTGGGCACCCCAAGCGGCATCCGCCGACCAGTCTCCGACACACGCGGGCGTGACTAGCAATATTTCTCCTTTATTTTTATAGTGTGCTCCCTCTCGCATGCATTATTCAAGATGCTCAGTTAGACTTTCGCCAATTCTGTATAATAATTTTTTTCGCCAATTCTATATGATATATTTTCAATTAAATAGGTATTCCTAAGAATTGATTTTTTCCTTTGGGTGCCCTTGCTAAAAACAGCTATAAATACAAGTAGAAATGCATATATCTGGCAATTATATCACTCACATGTTTCTCCTTGCGGCACCAAATTTAGTTGACACCCATCTTTCTACTTCACTTTTTTTATATATGGTATTTGTAAGAGTTACTTACAATCAAAAATAATTATATTTCTTACTATGTGCAAAATTTAAATCTCATTTCTCATTTCATTTCAGTAAGTTGTATTTTGAAAAATCTCGTTCCCTTAAAGGAACTAACAGACTCAAATAGGGTAGAATGAGGTAAATGTGCCACAAAAACTTGATAGTTGAGGTAAACTGTGCTATAGAAAAAAAAATAGCATCAGTCAAGCTCTTTCCTGATAGGAAGAAGCTTGTAGTTTTCTAGCGAGTTCTCAAAAGGTTTTTTCGCAAAACCCCGTTTTCGTTTCTTTTAAACCCCGACTTCTGCATGCTTAAACCATATTTCTTACTAAGTGTAAAGGCGTAATATTTGCGTAAGTACGAAGCTAAGCCTCAATTCATACGTGCAGTATTTGTCCGTGCGGTTAAGTGCGAACGTGTGCATTAGTCATAAGATACAAAGTACTGTCATAAAATGAACTCCAATTGTGGAGCTGATGCGATACCGCAGCAGCAAAAACAGGCACGTGTGTATCGCGCCTAAGTTGAGAAAAGTGTGTCAAATTACTAGGCATAGATATTTTTTCAAATATATTAATATGACGTAATTTGATGCAATGTAAAAAGGTTCCTTGCTTAATGATTTAATAAATTTAGGTGTTTTAAGCAGCTATGGAATAAAATTTTATGCCTTGACTAAATGCAGATTTTGCCGTTAATTTTACTGGCCCTAATAATTCAAATAACGTCGGTTTCATATGAAAATTGCGAAAATTGTAAAAGTAAGTACGAAATTTTCAAAAACAGATGTTTCTCAAATAGTAAAAAAATTGTTTAACTCAATAATGTAGAGGAGTCGTGAAAACCTGTTTTAAAACAGGAATGTTGACTAAGGGTAAAACTTATTGAGTATGATTATTTAAAAGTTCTCCACTGAGTTAACTAAAATTATACTCATATTTAATTAATTAATTAAGTTCTACTCTGAGAAAACATTCTTGCTCTAAATCAGTTTTTTTTTACATCTTCAGTAAAAGTAGTAATTTTGGAGTTTCACATTAAACCGATGATATTAAGTCACTAGTTAATCAAATTAATCTTTACTTTATACTTTTACAAAACGTTTTGTACAACTGAACAGAAAGCTTACATGGTCCAATCTTTCCTTTTTTTTTTTTAGTTTTAAGTTCTAAGAGACGAGTTTTTTTTTCCATAGGCACCTGAGACTTGAAATATATTGAATCATACGTTATAATGAACTAAAATATAAATAAATATTTTAGCAAACGGCACAACGTTCACAAGTTATGTAATGTAAAAAGAAGGTCAACTACACCCTCATGCCTACGCTTACCGCGTTTTATTCTATTCTAGGATCAAGTTGTTTGATTCTTATGAAGGTTCTGTAAAAAAATTTTAATAATATTCAAATTAATCAATACGCTAACTTGTCTGTGTCATTTTGTTACAAATTTTTTCAAATTTTACACAAAAAGTAACAACATATCATAAGGTTTTAACCGCCGATGATTGTAATCCGTTAATCACAGATTGTTAAAAACTGAGAGAGAAGTGACAAATCAACAAATAAACATTTACTACGGTAACTTACCTCTCACAATGTAAATATTACTCACAAATCAAATCAAATAAAAAAAAAACAGATCATATCGTCGACACCAAGTATAAGTAACGAATGTGTTTCACGAATGTGAAGTGCCCACGATATTGGCATTAGTAGTCAAATCAACCAATTTCAGAATAGGTTTATTAGCGATCTGGCCGATGTTTATTCTTCATTTAAGCAAGGTTTATGCAACTGACTTTTGAAACACCGGTTTTCAAATTTCAGCATTTTCAAAAAGTTGGTCAAAACCAAAGTTAATATATGAGAAGTTGTCTCATATGCTTGCATTTACATGCATAAAGCCGAATGCCTGACGTCAGACTAGACTGTGGCGATTTTGATTGGTCGCGATCCACGACGCATGCACAGTCGGTACCATTACTACAGCAACGCAACTATTATGATGATTTTAAATGGAGCTTCAGCTTGGACGAATGACGTAGACCTGAGACCCACACGAAAATTGTCGAATCCGTCCGATATTGCGTGAGGCAACTTCCCATATACTAACTTTGGGCCAAAACCTGCTTTCAAATATTTACAAAAAAAAAAAATAAAATAAAATGTCATAAATTTAGTCAAACTTATCATAATAAATACTTATTGATTAATTCACAATAATGATTTGTTAAATTCTCTAATACATTGGACTCCATTCTTATTAAAGAAACAAAACAACATTTTCTTAGCATTTATAACCTCCTTTTCAATCAGTGATTGTAGTGATTATACTTCAACAGCAGAATCACGAGATCACTGATCCTGTTGGGGATCAGTTGTACTCTGCTTACGTTTCCGTTATTTATTCAGTTTTTCGTAAACGTTACCTACCTATCCCGATTAATTTTCCATTTTCCGGTATCATACGGGCTTAAGACTTCTAGAAAATGATAAATATTATGTTGGAGTTTAATAATAAAAAAAACACTTAAGCATGAGCGTTAACAATATACAGTACAGCGTGAATTATTAACAGGGAAAAGAATTCGGCCCATTTAGTGTTGGACACTTTTTAGACCGAATGTACTACTTACTCCTTCCGCGGCTCCGATGCATTTAAATTGTTATTGAGGAGTAGGAGGGGAAGGGTTACAGTGCGAGCGTTCGCACTTCGCAGAAATTACTCTGGGCGGAGATTAATACAATCCGACTACTAAATTTTCGTACTGCTCGCGGAACAAGTGGGCCGATTTCTTATCCCTGGTTATTAAGTGTGATTTTTTTACCAAATTAAGTATAATTTTTTTATCAAATTAAGTGTATTTTTTACCAAATTAAGTGTATTCTTTTACGAAAGCTTCTTAACTGTAAAATAAATTAATTTAAGTTAATAGAGGCTCTTCTGAATCGAGTATGTTAAATTTAAAGGACTGTTGCTACAGTAACAACCAATCATATCGCTTTATGTTTGATTGACCTCTAAATTTAACAAAATTTTGTTCCAAGTCGTTTTTGATTGCAGTGAAAACCTCGAGCAGCCTCTGTACAGCTGTTTCACTCCTATTTGAGAGTTCTTCAGCAGAAACGTAGCTCGAAATTTTCACTGCAAACCTAAAACGATTTGATCAATTTATTCGCAATTGCGATGTAAAAGTGGTGAATAGATAAAACAGCGACATCTTACGATCGCTTTTTGGCCGCCTTGCATAGGGTAGCTTATTATGTAGCAAACCCGCTTCAATTTGTTATCCTACTGCAATGTTAGGTCAAAAAGCGATCGTAGGATGTCGCTGTTTTATTTATCCTAAATTTAACATTCATGATTCAAAATAGCCCCTAATGTACCCTAGCATCAAAATGTCCCTTTAAGAAAATACGGAGTGTTAAAGAAAGCGTTTCCGTTTCCATTTGTGACTATAACTTAGAAGCTAATTATGATGGTAAGATAATTATGTTAGCGAATTTGCGATGGTGTTTTCTAACAGCTGCTAAGGCGTTTCCCTTGTAAAACCCATTCATACAAAAAACGATGTCCGCTGTTTCTTGTGGAGGAAGTAAAATCACCCATCTCATTCTCTTAAAACAATACAGTCGTAACTTTCAAACAATTGATGGCTGTCTTGATATTTAAGTCAAAATTGTGCAGCAAAATCAGGCTCCTAGATTTTAAAAATTCAAATGTTTACTTTTCAAATTGTAAATAAACATGTTTTCATTAATATCTTGCATCTTTTTAAGGGAGCATCTTGGTACTAAGTTAAGGTTAATTGTTAATGTTTTGATCTAAAAAATTGCACTTAATTATTACTCACCTTGTATGCTAATAAAGATATTAATTTCCAGCATTCTCCACGTAAAGGCATAATTTTGCGTCTAATTTCTTGCTGATTCATAAGTGTAATCAACTTTAACTTAGAAATCGGGATAAATCAATCCTTTTTAAAATTCTCAAACATACAAATGAAACCAGTTGGCATAGCATTTAAATCGGCATGCATCGGCTTCGTACCGATCGGTATACTTTTGATATTTTAAGAGTCTACTAATTTCTGCAATTTTATTTACTTTACTACTCAGAAATAAGAAGTTATTATCTTGACTGAAATTTCAGGTAAATGGTTGGGGAAGAGCCCAAGTTAAATAAATTGTGCTAACTTTAATTTAATTTGTTTCTTAATTATCAAACAAGCTGGTTAGTATCTTTGGTTTTTCGCCGAAACTAAATCAAATTTCTCGTTTTTGCCAACGTTTTATTCATGTTCATATTCTAAAGTGTTAAAAATATGTAGTTATGTGCTCGTCTCGTAGAAATGAAAATACTTTGGATTTCCTTTCTCAATATCATATAAAAAAATCAATTATTTTAGTAAATCAAGGTCATTAAAGAGATCTTAATTATATGAAATTATTCGGATCAATTTTACCTTGTTTTATTTCAAGATGTTTGCTTAGAGATTATTCGTCTTGGGATGTTTTTCAACATGGACAAAGTGTCATTTAATTTTACATTCGATACATACGTACATCGCTAATAAATACTCTATGATGAAGTTTAAAGGAAAATTATAACAAATCAAACAAAAACAAAGGAAACTATAAATTATTTTAATTATAATCCCAACCAAGTTCAAAATCGATAATTGCGCCACTGGTTGCCACTATTTATATAAGTTACCGAAGCATGAAGGAATTAATGGAAAATAAGCTTAACTAGGGAGTGGTCGTTTTCGTTTAAGTTTTATTAATTCAGCAGATTGATTTACGTCAAAGCCCACATTCCTCCACTTCACAATAAAACCCATTACTCAGCAGCGACCATCGCATCGTTAATTCAATCATCTAGAAAATTAACAATTTTTGTTTTGTTTTCTAATTCGCATACTACAAAGTCGCTTGCTAATCCTACTTAATTCTCAATTCTAAAACTGTATTTTAAGAAAAGTAGTAAATCATTGATCAGGATTTTAATGAATCGTATTTACTACATTATTTTATTTTATTTAATCCTCTTATACATGGCCTCTGTAAAATTTTTAACCACAGTTCGCCGACAGCATAAAAAACAACAAAAAATTCGCATAACAAAAAGAAAATTCCTTTATCCGTCCCTTATTCGGCGCTCAAGAAATAACGAAAAAAAACTTACGGAACTTGCTTCTCTGATCCTGGACAGTAAACATCGCGGGAATGACTAATACGCAAAATACACTCACTGAATATCATCTGTGTGGAAAATCACATTCAAACAAACGTTCAATATTAGACATTTAGATGTGTTTATAACAATTGTTCGACATGGCGTCCATCATTAGCGACACACAAACGTGCTCGAGTTTGTGTGCATGTTAGGATTAGCGCAAATACGTGGCATTATGAATACACTCTTCTGAAATGCTGTTCTTTCGCCGTTCGTGAATTGCGGCATTTTAATAAGTAACAATAATATGTAGATGGTAATCATATTTAGCTTTAACTCGTTCAATCACGTTTCAAAACTAAACTGATGATCCTAAAGAATACGGAGCAATAAATTCTTTGTGATAATCACAAAAAAAATGAAGCAAATTCTTTCGCTCAGCTGTAATACGACTTATTGCGATGTTAAAAACAACGCTCTTATTGACCTCTCGACTTCGGCAAATCTCACTGCAAGACTTTTGTTAAGGCCATGTAAGTTTAATCGTTCCCATTTATGGTGATGAATTACAGGTTTAAAATTTTGCACTTATTTCACAAACACCCAGTATTTCAGACTTTATTGTAATAATACGTCCAGTTTACAAGTTAAAAACAGGAGCACCCTGAAATGTCAAGTATTGGACCTGGCGCCTTTATGTCATAATAAGGATTTATCAAACTCTAGCATTCTTGTTTCTGCGGAAAAATAAACCCCGAAACTTTCGCTTTTATCACATACTAGCACATAATTTGTAAGGGTGTCGATTCACGACGTCGTTCAAAAGAAACGTGCCTAAACACTGATATATAAAGGATTTAAACGAAAATATTTTTCGTTAAATACGACCTCGCTTCTTGTATACAATCGAAGGCTTTCAAAAATGTTTAAACGGCTTTTAGATTCGTAAAATATAAGAAACCGATTTAGACATAATATTAAAGAATTATTATTGTAGTTATTATGCGCATCTTTTATATAAGTTTCCGTCAGGCGATACGTTAGATAAGATTAAATGTTAGATATCTAATGAAATTTTAAATTTATAAAACTACTCCATCAAGTGACCATAATTATTATTTTTTTTTTGTAGATATGTGATGATATATCCTATTTATAACACAGCGAAATTTATTTGATGCAAAAGTTCACGGTTACTCAATTATTCAACTTTATCTTATATTTTTTTAAATTATTATTTTTATAACAGTCACTGTCATATACAGTTAAATATTTTGCGTTAATATTAATGTCGTACGTATAAGGAACCTCAACGAAATTTCCATCTCGACCGCTGTCCACACACAACATGCTCATAATTAATACCAGACGAAAGATAAATATTGTAATTAATAATCCTAATTGTTGTTAAGATTAAAAACAAATTTTCTCACATAGTACAGCGGACGTAAACGTATTGCTAGGAGTACACGGTGGTGAGTCGGGGAATAAATTTACGTTCTGCGAAAGTACATTCTTACATACCGGAGTAATTACCACATGTAATACCGCTAACGAGTGATCAATCTATGCACATATGTTAATAAAATATGCGAGTGCGATTTTACTTTATCATTTCCTAGTCACATACATTACGTAAATGTAAGAACTTAAAAAAATGTACGTATATACCCACCTGACAGATTATTTACAGTGATATTTATCGTACCTAACAGGATATCATATTTACATCAAAATGGATAAAGCTTTTAATTAGACAACGCATAAATACTTTGCTACTCTCTTGTGATTGATTAATTTGAAACATACAATGTATACTATTCTTCTCATATTTTAAACGTGGAAAAGATGCCAGAGGAATAGTTGATTAATTCTAAATTTATCAAGGTTAAAAAATCGAATTAATTTTCAGCTTGGGAATAAAATTTTATGAAGAAAAAATATAAAAAAAATAGCTACTTATAATAACAGTGCCCAAAAAATTAAAAATATTACTATTAACTTACGTTCGAGCTGTCTGTTTGCTGCTTAAATTGTATGTATTACTGCAAAGTTTTTCAACGAATGATAAGATAATTTTAACAGGAGATTTCAATTTAAAATTTAAAGAAAATAATGATAATGTTCATTGTTTGCGCAATATTTTGGCAAGTTTTGGTTTGCGTATGCATGTATCTGAACCAACTATAATAACTACGTTCTCGGCTACATTAATTAATTACATCTGTTCGAATTTTTCTCCTGAATATATTGACATAATTTCTGGTGGGAGCGGTTTGTCTGATCACAGTTATATATTTTTTAAACTACTTAATCTTGGTCACAAGAATTCCACAACTAAAACAAAGTTGGCAAGAATAAAACATGGTTGACTCAAGGATTACGTACTTCTATAAAAAACAAAAGGTTCTTGTACTATTAAAAAAAAAATTATTATGCAGAATGGCTACATTTGTATTTTAAACGCTATAAATATATTTTACAATGCCTTATTCGTGAAGCAAAACGTGTATCTCTTAAAAATCGATTAATTAGTTCAAATAATATCCAGCGCGAATCTTGTAATATTATAAAAGAACTTCAAGGAAGTAACAAATCTTGTAACATAAATACCATCATTGATGAATCTGAAAATGTAATCGAAGACCCTCTTGTAGCTGCAAATACATTAAATAAATATTTTTGTTCTATAGCTGACAACATTAAAGGTGGTATATCCCAAACAGTAAATCCTTTACATTTTTTGAAAAATTCTTTTAATAATAACGCTTTCTTTTTTGCACCAATCGATATATCTCAAGTCAGTGAGACAATAAAGTCACTCAAAAAATCAACTTCTAGGGGCATTGATGAAATAAGCTTAAAGATTATTCAATCCGACCGTCATTCGGTTTTACAAATGTTTACTAATTTAATTAATGAAAGTTTTCAAACTGGTACTTTTCCTTCGTTCCTAAAACGTGTTCGTGTAATACCACTCCATAAAGGTGGCACGGATCACAGTTTTACAAATTTCAGACCTATAGCGGTTACTTCCATATTTTCTAAAATAATCGAGTCAATTGTGAAGAAGTCAATAATGTCATTTCTTACAACATGCAATATACTATCTCCGCTGCAATTTGGATTTAAATCAAAAACTAATAATAGTGATGCTATTTATAATTGTATATCATTTATTTATGAAAATTTAAACAAGAAATCTTCAGTAGTAACCATGTTCTGTGAAGTAGCAATAGCTTTTGACTGTGTGCATCATAGTATTTTACTCGAAAAATTACTCAGCTATGGATTCAGAGGTGTAGTTAACGATTGGTTCAAGTCATATCTGACAGATCGGTATCGGTCTGTTAATCTAACTTTACACTCAGAAAAAGCAAAATCAGACCTACTGAATGTTAATAACGATGTTCCTCAGGGTTCAGTACTGGGGCCAATTTTATTCTTACTTTACGTAAACGATATTACGTCGTTAAAATTATCGGGTCATGTTACACTTTTTGCTGACGATACTTCTATTAGCTGGTCAGCCATAGACAACCATGACTTAACACGTCAAATAAATGAAGATTTGAAAATTTTGCAAATTTGGTTCAGTAGTAATTTTTTAAAGTTGAATCTCGACAAAACTAAATTAATTCTGTTTAGGAACAACGAACCCTTAACCATAGGTATAAATAATAGCTTTGTAAATCAAATTTCTACACATAAATTTTTAGGGATTATTCTCGACAAGGATGTCAAATGGACACATCATATACAAGATTTAACAATGAAATTAGCTAAAGATTGTTTTCTAATTCGTACCATTTTTTCTAATCTCGGTCTTCCAAGAGCGCTACTCAGTATTCGAATATAAATTAAGGTATGGAATTAGTTTCTGGGGCTTCGCAACTTTTGAAAATATCAATAAATTATTTGTAATTCAAAAAAGGGCAGTTAGAATCATTTGTGGAGCAGAACGTAACGCACATTGCCGTCCATTGTTCATAAATTTAAAACTTTTAACAGTTTTCTCACTCTTTTTATTAAAAATCTTAACTATTGTAAACAAAAATCAAAATTTTCTAAAAAGAAATTTTGATGTGCATAATTATTTCACCAGAAATAATGATTCTTTGTATTTACCGCTTCCTCACACTGCATACGTGAAGCAATCTCCATTTTATATGAGTAAGGTTTTTTTTAATAAGCTTCCTAATGAATTGCGCATAATTTCTAACGTAAAAAAATTCCGATTTAAATTGAAAAGTATCCTACTAAGTCAGGCATTTTATTCTGTAAACGAATTTATTATATTTAATTTTACTAGTTGACTTATTTAGTGATGTCTTTATCTTATATTTTTAAATTTTGTACTATATGTTTATGTCTATATCCACAGCTGGTTTCAGGACAATAGATTTGAATTTGACAATTTGATTTAATTTTGCAGAGTAAAATCAAGGTGAAAATAAAACATAAAATACTTCAATATTATTTTGGTTTATATAGAGAATACACAGTTACATTTTATCAGTGGCGGCCTTAGGGGCGGGCAAACCGGGAAACCGCCTGGCCCAGCGCTTTCAGGGTCCCGCGTCATCTGTTATACACGAATTTTTCAGTATTTTAACTCACGATAGTTCAGACAGAATGAAGATTATTGAATATCGAATATAAATACGAAAGTATTTGCGGATCTCTCTAAAATGATCACACATATTAGAAGCTTTCTTCAGTCAACAATACACATAAACCAATAGTTGTTCTTAATACTCCCTTAACAAATCGCTCTTTTAGAGAAATAACATTTTCGAAACACCATTTTAATCTAGCTCTTATTTCTAGAATAACCTCTGTTGTAAGAAGAACTACATTTTATGGTCTTCAATAATTCTTTGCCTCTCCTTTAGAACTTAAGTTTTCTTGTAAATAATCGCATTCTAGTTTCAAATATGTTTAAGTAAAATTAATGCAATTTATATTTAGTTTACGTTTTTAAACTTTCAATATTATATTTCTCTCAATATTATAATAACCTAATAGGTTGGTAAATATTGGTGGATCCCCTTTTAAATTACATTAGTATTCTTAAAACAGTGTGATTTTATTTCATTTTCTTGTTTTAGTTGTAAATTGATCGTATTTTGTTTCTACTTGATTCAGTTTGACTTTATTTTATATTTGAATCATCAGTTTGATTCCCTTTCTCTTTTTCTTTTGTACTCTCATTTCTATTTGGCCAAGTATTACAGAATATTTAATTTTGTCTTACCCTTATCACCGTTCGTCTTTTATTTTGTTTTTTTTTTAATTCCTTATTTGACTTTTTTTATTCAATTTTTAATACAGCGTGGAAACTGAGCAGCTGATAAACATGATATTGTCAAGACGATCAATTTTTTCAAAAGATGTTTGAAACCGTCAATGAGAAACTATTTATAATACTACAGGGTGTCTGCAAAAAGCTGGGCGAGTGTTTTATTTATTTTTCTTAATGGTACCCTTCCAATAAAACAAAATTGACGGATCAGAGCGTTTTTTTGTTTTAAAAAATTAATTGTCTGGAAAATATCGAATTTATCCGTCCATTAGTTTCCACGCCGAATAATTAATTGATAGACTTTTGTTTCTTTCTTTTATTCGGTTTCATTTAATTTATTTTTATTTTTAATTATCGTTTAATTCGTTTTAATTTTTAATTGATCGTCTTTTGTTTTTACCTTAAGTTACTCGATTTGAATTTATTTTACATTTTAATCCTTTCGACGGATCGCCATTTCTGTTTTTGTTTTTCTTTTAATATATTCGATTTGAGTTTATTTTACATTTTAATCCCTTCGATTGATTATTATTTATTTTCTCTTTAATGTGATTTGACTTTAGTTACCGGTTATCAATTAATCGTCTTTTGTTCTTTTTTTATTTACTCGATTCGTCTATCATCTTTTGTTTTTTGTTTTATCTTTCGTTTTTAATTTACTCAATTTGAGTCTATTAGATTTTAACCTTTAATATTTACAAATTAAATTTTTTGTTGTCAGTATTCATATGAATTTGACTTATTCTTAGTTTTATTTGCGTTCTGTCTTCATCCACGATCGTCGTTTGTTTTTGTTTCATTAGATTTGATGATATTTTATTTTTATTTTGAATATCAATTAATCGTCTTCTTTTCTTCTTTTTTTTTAATATATTTTTATTTTATAGTTACTTATTTCTTTCTAAGCCGTATTTTTATTTCACAGTTTTACTTCTTTGTTTCCGTAGTTTTTTTTTTTTTAATGCAAAGAAGACAAACTTCCTCTCCTACCCCAAGGGCTACGCAATGATTCCTAGCCCAGGGCTTCGCAACTATTGAAGTTTGTGAAATAAATAGTAGAACTAATATAAATAATTACAGCAAACAAAACGCTGTGTCAATTCTTTTAGTTTCACATATTTTTATTTAAACAGATTTAAGAATTTGAATCTTTATGGTCTTTGATTTCTAACTTTTTTATTTTAGTTATTGATTATTTAGAAGAATTAGTAATTTTTTCATTTTTTTTTGGGATCTGGAAAGACGTTGTGTTAAATTATAAAAAATTCATCACTTCAAGACTGTTTCCGCACAATGAAAAGTGCATAAAATACGAGTTCTGTGGCGAATGCAGAATCGTGAACGAAGCAATGGCATGCAAAACAAGATTGAATTCATGAAAGAGGGACAGACGCTGCACATTACATTTTAAAGTACAACAAATTACAAAAAGCGTTGGCAACCTTTGGTGGTCATGAATCTTTAGCAGGATGGAATCGTTCTTCATCGTTGACGGCTTCAGAGAGACGGTTACTGCACTGAATCAATCGCTTGACACGTTATAACAACTCGTAGAGAACAGTCTTACTGCTCGGCGTATCCTTTCGTCCTTTTTGAGGCGGGCTGGTAAAGGATGAAGATAAGAGAGAGGTACGTAGTTTCGCAACGGTCTGTTCCTGTGTGATGTCCGCTGCGCCTTACCTTACCAGATTGCTGTGATTTACAGCGGACAAACCTTTTGTGCCAGTCAACTTCTCGAAGACCGGACAGGCCTGGATTTAGAATTTTATGTGATTTTTATGCTAATTCGTAATTTAGTTGATATGTGATTTTGGAATGTGTGTAATTTAATGCGATGTATTTATGAATATGTGGGCTCCTTAACGACTTGAATAATTTCTTTTACTTTACAGATTCTCGTACTTAATGCACCGCATCTGCATTAATGTACAATTAAGATTAATATATATGTTGAAGTAACAATTAGACTTACACTGTTACAGAGCGCTAAACATTTCAAATCTAATGGCCAAGTCAGATTTACATTTCGGTTATTTTTCTTATGTGCGTCTTTTTAATTACTTTTTTATAATTATAACATAATTTCAAAAAAAGATGCAATATACCTTATGTTCACACAACAAGAAATCCATACATTTATATAAACTGCAAATTACACATTGTCGCAAGCATTAAATCTTGGTCGTTACTGTCAAATAAAATGTCAGTTTCAATTCCGTAAATTAGAATTTTTCGTATATATTTTCCCAGAAAAGGGTCGAAGATAAATAAAATTTTTAAGAAATCACTTCTGGTATTCATTAATTAAGACATCAAACTCTTTACTTTTAATAAAATACGAGTCAAGTGCAAGTCTTTGACAATCAATGACGTCCAGAATTTATTGCTCGTGACTGTACATACTAATTTAAGATACCTAAAATTGATAACCACAAAATTTTTACAAAGTTTCTTCAAAATAAACGTTTTTTTGCATTTTAAATATTTGTTTCATATTTCCTTCGCATAATTTTATGGGTTAGCAAATAAAAAGAAATAAAAAATCATAAAAGAAGAAAGCGTAAAAGAACTTGCGTTGAATTAATACAATCACATTACTTTTTTGTCATAGGTTTAATATTCTGAGGAGCTTATACAGGCTGTTTACAAAATAATATCTTATAGCAATAGTATTTGGCGAAATAGAGATTGGATTGACTCTATTTAATATTCTTATTCTACCTTAATCTCTGGTAACTTTTGCAGCAATTCCTGCTTCCTAAACATATCCGATCACAGAAGTCGACATTCTCAATGCCTTATCAAAATTTAAAAAAATTCCTTGACTGCTGGACATGAACAAATACTTAATTTCCTGCTCAGAGACTGCAAATTAGCCTTCATGAAACCGTTACATATGATTTTCAATGATGCACTAAAGAAACTTTACTTTTCCCTCTATCTGGAAACTATCTAAGATATTTCCCGCATTTAAAACTAGTGACGCTGCAGACATAACGAATTATCGTCCTATTTCACTGTTGTGCAATTTCTCTAAGGTCTTCGAAATTGTATTAGACTCGTATTTCTATCATTACGTAAGTCATGGCTTTATAGACAAGCGCTCAACTGTAAATAATCTTGTTTACTTGTCCCAGTATCTATGTGAGTCAATTGATAACGACTTTCAAGTTGATATTGTATGTACAGACTTTGCAAAAGCTTTTGACAAGATAAATCACGAGCTTTTGACTTCGATGCTAAGTTCTTTTGGTCTTTGCAACACATTAACGCTTCTTTTGCAGATATATCTTGCTAACAGATGTCAAAACGTGTACTAAAATGGTTTCTCTTCCTATACTTACATCGCCTCATCTGGTGCTCCTCAATGTGCCAACCTAGGTCGTCTCCTCTTTGTTTTATTCGGAAATAATCTTCCTTTATCGCTTCTTAACCGAAGTAAAATCTTGATGTATGCTGGTGCAAAGATTCACCGAATTGTAAATAACTCTGAGGATGTCTTGCTTTTTCAAACTGATTTGAGTTTCTTCTTTGATTGGTGTATATTAAATGCACATACCTTGATGTTAACAAATGTAGGACCGTTCTTTCTCACGTAGGAGGAGCAAACATCTATTTCCGTATCAGCTAAATAATCAAAATCTTGAAAAAGTAACTGTAATCAAAGATCTTGCTGTTCTTCTTGATGACCGCTTCCTATTTATTCATTACGTTAATGATGTTGTTGAAGAATCCCTATCTATTTTAAGTTTTATCATCAGAAATACTTGAGATATTACTAATTATAATGTCTTAAATATGCTCTTCAATGCTTTTATTCTCTTATATTTACAGTACGCCTCACTAATTTGGTATTCCATTTTCAAGAGTCACATTGAAGCCCTAGAAAAAGTTCAGCGTCGTTTTCTCAAGTACAGATGGTTTAAGGAATGTGGTGTGTACCTTCCCAGAGGTTTTCCACATAAAACTTTACTCTTTACTTTCTGAATTTAATTTTTTAACACTAGCTGATAGGAGATGATCTTGTTTGTTACAAGTTGGTTAATAATGAAATTGATGCAGCTTACTTTTTGGATAGCCTATCCTTCCATGTACCACGCATGTCTTGTAGATCATCATCCTCAATGTATTTATCTACACCTAGAACTAATCTTCAAGTTCGTTCTCCTATCCATATTGTTTCCAGTTTGTTTAATCAACTTTGCAATCATGTTGACATTTTCCGCCTTAATTATAATACTTTTAAGTGCAACTTATTAAACTTCTGCATTAGTGTGCATAATACTCTCGAAGCTTTCACTAATTCAATCCGTTATGTTTACATTATTTGTTTATGTAGTTTATGTTATATTTAGATTTAGATTAGTTTTTGGCTTCTTTTTCTACTATCACTATTTTGCTTGTAATTAGTTTTTGTAAACTATTGCGCAAATAAACATATTATTATTAAAACTTTCCAGAGGATTATTAATTATTGCAATCGAGTTGGTTGGGATTCGTGGTAAGAAATTGACATTTGTAAGAGAAATGCAGATGTAAGTTGGATCCGTGGATTCTGCTATATAATTAGTGCATTTGAGATTTAAGTTTATTATAAGCAGCGGCGACAACAACAATAACTACGGTCCGAGTAGCGATCCCAGAGTAACACCCAAATAAATATTGTGCACAGTAGATTTCTTCACGAGAGATACTTAAAATTATTCCTCGCTCACTGAGAAATAATTCGATGGGAGTACGACTTTCCCCTAATTTTAGAAAAATTCTAGGTAGGGATATTGGTTTCTCTACTGTTGTCTAAGTTGAATTGATAAATACACTGAAATAACTAATTTGATTGATTGAACTGAAACAATTACTGAACAGAATATTTGCTAATAAATTTAACACAAGTCATAACAACTTTTAGCAGAGTACTGTTGCACACCAAATTAGTACCTATCTGCCTTTCAAAAATTTAAAATATATTGCAATATAAAAATTAATTAAAAAGAATTACTAATAAACGAAATATATAAATTTTTATAATTTATTTTATAATTCATATTTTTTTTCTCAATTTAATTTTGAATGAGATTCCATGTCCATTAAAATAACTTCGTAAACCCTTCCATATTTTCTAGAAAATTTTAAATGTTTATAAATTGTTCTAAAAGTTAGTAAGCAGTAACATCAAATCATCATAAATAAATATGATTTAAAAATATTCAAGTTGGATTTAGTCGTCTGTCGTATATGTATGTTGTACGTATGCAGATATGTTTTAAATTAACATACGTTCACCGGAATGCTTTACGATTTCCATCTTTATCACCTCGTATACTAATAAGTAACTAAGTAAGGGGGCATCCTGAATGACGCGCATAAATAAAAATTTCGATTAACAAGTATAAAAGCGACGTCGGCGGTAATAAAATATTAAAATGAAGTCTTTTTTGTGCGTTGTATTCCCTCGTTTAATGGTGATTACTGTTTATTGTTTGTATTCAAATCAGTAACCGTAAG
Organism: Prosopocoilus inquinatus; assembly: GCA_036172665.1. Lineage (NCBI taxonomy): Eukaryota > Metazoa > Arthropoda > Insecta > Coleoptera > Lucanidae > Prosopocoilus > Prosopocoilus inquinatus. The sequence continues at coordinate 55,654,541 of CM069870.1, forward strand.
TTCCGCCAGCTAATCGTTAATTTATTATTAATTACTACTTCGAAATTATTATTACTGTTGTTATTGTGCGAGCTTTCCACTCGTTGTGCATAACCGAAGTATTATTTTGTTAAAATACGTGACTCAGATTTTTGATTTATCGGCCGGTGAAAGAGCCGCACGAATGTTGAATTATTTAATCTGTAATTAATTAACGTATTAGTTACATTAATTATCATAAATACGTATTAAGATGAAAAGACAAGTTTCTCGTGATGTCTCCGCTGCATTAACGTTTGCTCTCTAGTTGTTCATGGGGTATATTTTACCGAACGAAAAATTTAATGCGAGCGGATAAAAATGAATAAAGACTTTTTTTTTAACTCGAACTGCCATTTTTTGAAATCGAAGTACGTATTTAAATAACATGTTAAAACATATGTATACAATAAAGTACCTTAGTCTATACATTGTATATTTTTTTATATAGGAAGATAACAGGAAAATATTTTTGATAATTTTCTTATCATTATTACTCATATACCGGATACCGGTGATTCAGAATAAGATTCCGACATGAATGTATTTGCAAGAAATAAATGTATCAGATGCATGCCAAAAATCAATCTTTGAGTTCAAAATGGAAATTATGCACAGACAAGTCCGATGTCCGAAAGAATGAATTGCGTGTTATATATTTTTTCCGCAGAAAGACATAAACAAACACGTTTTTGAATTTTGTGTCAAGGTAAACGATACCGTTTCCTTCTACTCCGTAGGGCTGTATTGCTCTTGCGACGCAATACAGCTGTACCAGTGCCCATCAACCAATTTATATCTGAATCATCAATGCATTTTATTCATTTATTTTGAATCATCCAGTACAGTTATTGATAAAGTCTGTAACATAAAGAAAATGGTGTCCATCATTTATAAGCCGACACTGCTATGTCCTACAGAGTATAAATCGATTGCAGAGAAAGTGTAAGTATTTCTGCAGTTGCCGAATTTTTTTTAGTTAATAATATACAATATATCTTCAAAATTTCAGTTAAAAAACTTATTTTAATAAATTGTTGTTAAATTGTGGACCATTCAAATGACTGTCACCGAAATGTTGTAAATAAAGAACCTGGACATGAACTGTTGTTAATTCAAAAATAATCATCATAGGAAAATTTTTCTTGTGATTTTCTAGTCGAATTAGTAAGTACTTTGTGACGCCGTATGGAGGATGCACGCTTTTTGACACACCCAATATATTTACAAAATTATTTTAATAGTCAAAATAATACATTCATACTGCAAAAACCTGTTTTTAAACAAAAAATAAACAGGAACATTGTTTTTTGTTTATTAAAAGTTTAAATGTAACAAAAACGTGTTTTTGGAAAGAAATCTACCTTCCCTGTAAGGAACGTTTTATTTAAGGCACCAGATCGTTACTAGTTGTATTTGTTTTAATAAACGTAATACCATAAATTTGCTTTTTCTGTATTTTTGATGGTTTTCATTTTGAAAAAAAAAATTTTCATAAAATACTGTAGGCTATCTGTTACACTTAATTTTGTCTGACTGCAGGAACTCAAAAAATTATAATAATAATAATAAATAGGAGTAATATTTTTTCAACCGCTACAAGTATTCGTCCTCGAGAATTTCGCTTTTTTTGAGTTTCCGCCAAATTTAAAATTATTTACTATAAGCATAGATGTGATCGCGGTTTTGTTGCTTTTTGGTTGTGAGAATCGATCTCAGTAATTTTTTTTTTCGCAAAAATTTATAATAAAAACATTTCCCTTTGAACATCATGATTGGGAATTAAGATATAAAGAATATTTTTAACATGTAGATTAAGAGCTTTTATATTTTTATATCATAGTAGAACCTCTTTGATCTGAACTAATAATTGCACTATTTTAATCGCATTTTCGAAATGTTTAGATTATCGAACAAAACATAGAAAATATCCATTTTCCTAATAATTATCCTACGAGTTTCAATTTTCCCACAATAAAAAGTTCTTTGTTTTCAAATCAAAAATTAACTCTAGAAACCCGCCTCTAAACTCTTAATATCCTCAGTCTTTTCATTTATCGATGAAGTAATGTGTGTCCTTTTAGAAGTCATTTCCGTTCTAAATTGCAACGCAAACTAAACTCATCAACTGAATATTCTAATGGACCTACCTGCATTGGAGATTTGGAGAATTGGAAATTTGAGGATTACTGTAATTGGCTTCCGTCGTTCACGTGATCACTTCCCCTACTAGCGTGGGAGGCTTTAGCAAAATGTTCAAAAAATATGTTCAAGGGTTTTCAACATTTCTTGAGCAACTTTAAAAGGGATGCATGTTCGTTATTAGCTCAATCTGCTGTTTCTATTCGTGCAATTGTTTTAAACATACATACTTCTTACTCCCTCTTTAATCGTCAATTCTCCAAATTTAGAAAACACGAAAAGCAGCTATAACAGAACATTTCTTCGAAAAATGAGAAAAGGGACTTCCCCATTTATGTAGAGGGAATCACTTCGATGCTCAGATTAAAGAGCAGTTGTTCGGATTATGGTTTCGAGTTTCCGCTGTTCGGATTATTGGAGGTTCGGATTATGACTTGTTTTTAATTTTCAGTAGGAATGGTCGTTATTTATCAAAAGCTACAGTTGTGGTTAAAGTTATGAAATTGGTGAACAAGAGTACCTCCAAAAATAAGTTATCGTAGACAACCAAAGCAGAAAAAAAAAGACTATGCATGCAGCAGACCGATTACTGCGTGTAAATACAAGAAGAAAACGACTTGGTACCGTAAGGAATTTAGGAATGACCCCCATGACCACCATGCCGTAATTCACGGGAGATACCATTAGAAGACAAGATAAGATAGTTATATCCTCATCACAAACAAAAAATCTACCGGCCGTCAATATAACTTCAATCGATCTTGATAAATTGGTAAATTACTTAAAACAATCTGGCGATTATAAGTGAAGAGCATTCACACAAAACTTAATAAGTCAAAACTGACGAAATTCGAGTTAGACACGGAATCAAGGGTTCATTATTGAGTTGAAATATCTGGTGAGGTGTGATTCATTCATGTCTTGTGTAATATATCACAAAATATTAGGAATTAATTTATCCACTTTTAGTGAGAGGGCACAGAAAGGCGCGATTAAGAGTTACTCATAAGATGCAAATTGGCAAAATAAAGAATGGAAGCATATTTTGTATTCAGATGAACCTAAGTTTTGCCTTTCCAATAATGATCGCTGCATGAAAACATCGGGGTTGTTATACGAGAGATAATGAATCAGCTGTGATGTGAGATGGGATAATTCTTGAGCGTCGTACAAACCTTGCTGACATAATCAGAGTGTCATTGCTATAAGCCATACGACATAGAGATGAAGTAATAGTTTCTAATGCGGAACTATTTGTTACTCTGCATGGTCTCACATGGCAAATATCGTAATTCAAGAATCCAAAACAACTGGCCTTTTGAACAACCTTGAAAAAAAAATTAAGTCTTTCAGAATGTTGCAGTGACCTAGACTTCAAGTATATTGGGCACTGATTTCTCAAAGAGGGTTGCTGCACTAATTCAAAGTATGTGTGTCTAATAAAGACGGTTGGAGCGATTACTTTGTCACTATCTCTCAGGGATCAACTCCAGCGCCAGTAACGATTACAAAAAAAAACAGTTGCATGAGTCGTTTTTTGTGAATAACGGTTTGACCACGGGTGGTTCATTGGTTTGAACTGTTTTGAACCGTTACATCATTATTGCGTAAGCACGAAAATTCAATGGTTTGAAACATACACTTCGGCATCTTTCGGTTTGGCAGCGATTAGTATTCATTTAAAAGTTTGCTTACGTTCAAAAGATCAGTTTTGATTGTCTAACAAAAATTATATTTACAAGCCCACTCCGATGATAAGAAAAATCGATTACGTTTAAGGTCTTACTACAGAAAGATGCACAAAATGTACATCTTTAAATAATTTATTCTTGTTTACTACCTACTGTAAATTTATTTCAAGATTTAACGTGCTGTTCACTATAATTTTAAACAGACAAAATAGCGACATCATACTATAGCTTTTTGACCTGACATTGCAGTAGGATAGACAAATTGAAGCGGGATTTGCTCCTAATAAGTCCCCCATGCAAGGCGGCCATGCTTGCTGTTGTCAAAGCATAAAGAAAATTTTTGTGCAAACCGTTTTTGATTGCAGTGAAAACCTCGAGCAGCCTCTGGACAGCTGTTTCAGCCCTGTTTGGGGCTTCTTCAGCAGAGACGTAGCTCGACATTTCCACTGCAAACAAGAACGACTTGCCCAATTTATTCGCAAATGCGATGTAAGAGTGATGAACAGACAAAATAGCGACATCTTCCTATCGCTTTTTGACCTGACAGAGGCTGCTCGAGGTTTTCACTGCAATCAAAAACGATTTGCACAACATTTTTCTAAAAAAAATTTCATTATGCTTTGACAACAGCAAGCATGGCCGCCTTGCATGGGAGACTTATTAGGAGCAAATCCCGCTTCAATTTGTCTATCCTACTGCAATGTCAGGTCAAAAAGCGATAGTAAGATGTCGCTATTTTGTCTGTTCATCACTCTTACATCGCATTTGCGAATAAATTGGGCAAGTCGTTTTTGTTTGCAGTGGAAATGTAGAGCTACTTCTCTGCTGAAGAAGCCCCAAGCAGGGCTGAAACAGCTGTCCAGAGGCTGCTCGAGGTTTTCACTGCAATCAAAAACGATTTGCACAAAATTTTTCTAATATAATTTTAAAATTGTCCTTTTGGAAATTAACCATTTAACATAAGTCATATAATCTGTCATCTAACCTACATTATTTCGCGCGTTTACCCCTCCACAAATTTACGAATTCGTTTCAAACCGAGCTCCTAGCGCGGTTTAAACCAGATTCAAATATTTTGAACCGGTTGCGTATGTGACGTCACCGCTGTAAACTAAAATCTATTGGTTTGAAACGCTTTGAAATGTTTCAAATCAATGAGTCACAAAAAAAAACGCCTAAGATGTTTATTGCGAATTTGTTGCGTTTTTAATTTAGGATGATCTACGTGAATGCAATGAATGAAAACCACTCAAAAATTCTTAAACTTAATACCGTGCCAACAAAGAGTTACAATATAACTCTAAAAGCGATTCATATTATAGATGTGTATATGTATATATATATATATATATGATTCTCGATGATTAAATCGTTCCAAAAAGTCGCTAATTATTTGTATTCGTGACTGGCGCCGTACTCGTCGCCGGCAACGCAGTGCCAAAGTGATCATTCCAGCGTGTAAAGTCTAAGGGTACGAACATGCCGAAGATGCCTCGCTGTTCGTTCTTGATATCCCCTCGATGTAAAACAAATGTACAGTTTTAAATGGAACCATGCACATCGAAGATGAATAGCAGCGCGCATTTTCGACGTGCAGGATTCCATTTAAAACTATAATATACATCGAGGTGATATCGCGGTATCGAGCGCTACCTAAACATCGAGGGTGAACAGCGAAGTATCTTTGGCAGGTTCGTACATTAATAGAATTAGAGCTTGTATAAGACAGGAGGCTCTTGATTTGCATTGTTATTTAGCTTTTGTTTATATTTTTATTTATTAAATTTTACAGTTTCTTGTTTGGTTGGTGAATTTGCTAGAATTAATTTAGAGGGAGTTTCTCTTATGTCAAGTATGTATGTAATTTCATATTCAAGTAATTTTTAAAAAGTATATTATTTTTGATTTGTTATCCCTTAATTCTGTGGTGGAACAAGACAGACAAATTAGAAAATTAAGTACCACATAAAGTAAGTTAAAATAGCGAGATGGTGCATGATGATACTTTTATTTGGAAACGGTAATTACATGTATGTTAATAAACTTAGAAGTGAATGAATGCATAATGGAGATAGTTAGCGGTGGCTGGTAATTCAACGATCGATGCACTAAATTTTTGCGTGTTAGTAAATCACAATTACTTATGACTTTGATACTAATTGCTTCACTATGTTTTCTGTCAAAATACCATTCCACTATTTCAACACGAAACTAAAAAATAAGTTCGGTACAAAAATTCGCGCTTTTCAATGCTAATGTAATTCAAAATACCTGTTTGCCATATTTCAAGTCTAAATTTAATGAACTTTATTAACACTAAATAAGTATAATAATAAAAATATGCAAGATCATCTTTTTTTTCTGTTTTATTTTTTTTATTAAAATGTTTTCAACCAATATATCAAATTATATTACACAAAGGTGTCCGGAGATGGAAACAAAAAACCCGACAAATCTTCAAATTTATGGATTTCTGATGTACCACCGCAGGCCAAGGCGACGTTCTCTCCCCGAACATTTCACGGGCATCGACCAAATTACGCATTGGATTATATTTGGTTCCTGTCCATAAGTCATATTAAGACTACACAAAACTCGCAATAAATCTGTCAAACTCTAAGGGGGGCTGCCGGTGCCGGATCAAGCGGCATGGCGTGGCATTTCAAGGGAACACCAAGAGTATATATGGAAAAGGCAGTCCTTTATTATTACACCATAATGCACGCACACAAAGACGAGCGTTCGTTTGAAGTGTTCGACTCTGTTTTATCGGTCAAATACTATTTTAAGAAACACCTTTATCCCATTATGTGTTCTAACGCATTGAGAAGGATATTATTAGTTTTTTTTACTTGATTATATTAGTGATGGTAAAATGAGATTATACCAATTTTTATACACAGGCTAATCCACTGTGTGCTTATTTGTTTATACTGACTGCGATTACGTTTTATATTCAAATGCGATAAAATAGGTTTACAATAATCCTTACAATATTTAATAGAACTAACTCTCGTATTTGCCAAGCAAAATATTAATATTACTTTATTTAAATACACTTTCATAAAACATCATCTTTTGTTAATGAACAAAATATTAAATCTAGTGCTTTAGATTTAATTTCAACTGAAATAACAAAATATTAATTTCAATTAAATCAAACTAATTTATTGGAAGGAAATCGCATCAAGGAAGGGTTGCAGGATGTGAGAGTGTGTTTTTAAGTTTGCCTTTGCCGTTTGAAAATTACGCTTCATTTCCATTAACGACTCAAGCGTCATAAAGCGGATAACTTTGCTTCAGAATGAGTTTCTTCCACGTCGAACGTTGGCAGTCTTGGGTGTTTCTTCGGAAACTTTTGTGATTTCTGATTCAATACATTTAATTTATTATTTACAGATAAAGTAAATTAATGAAAGTAAAAATAAATATGTCATGAAAATTGGAGGCTGAAATAATAGCACGCAAAATACTTTCGTGAAAAATAAGATCCAGAATACATTAATAGCTGTCATGAGATATTTTTCGGGTGTGGTCGGTACTCACTTCAGGTGCCCTTCAGTGTTGGGGAGAAAATTCGACGCTGTTTGCCCTTCAACGGCGAGGAGGTTTGGAAGTAACATAGCCATGAAACACTTTACGCACACAAAAATTAACTCCCGCTCCTGAGATCCTGACACGTCTACGACGCAGGTCTCTATTGGGCAACCACCACAGATTAAAAAAAGAGGACCAAATCATCTGTGCTGCAAACAAATATAGGCAGACAAATAATAGAAGTAAAATAATTATAACATTAATTATAAGATGAAAATAGAAAAAGAAAGAGCAGAAAATAAAAATTAAACAATAAATAAACAAGTTAGATTAGTAATCCTGTAATTATTGAAATCCAAATGTTAAAAATTTAACATTGAAAATGTTATAACCCGAGTTCCCAAAGGCTTCCAACCTGTAATCCGCAATATGCCTACGATCAGGAAACCGTGTTTCATTTCTTTAAAATTAACAGTATTTATGCAAAAAATTAAGGGCGGTTTATCTGACATAATTAAAGAGCGAAGCCCTGTAGACGATACACGTTTCACAGTACAGTTTATACATTAACAAAGAAAGAAAATGAAAGAAGAATTTTAGAAAATGATACACTCCAAGAAATTTGGGGCAATGAGAAATATAATTTTGGAAAATGAAAGTTGGTAGATTAAAGAAAGACTTTGGGAAAGAAGAATTAGACAAAGGCAGAGGAAAATCAACAAAAGTTTTTTAGAAAAACTAAAACAAGGAAGGAATGTAGAGAAATACGACAAATTAACAATTAAAAAGTCTTTACATGAAGTCAAGGTACAGAAATTCAAAGTATAAAAGCAAAGGAAAGTGGAAGTTAGGACTTATCAGAGAAATTAAATGACCAAAGAGGAAGAATTCGGATCGCAGACTACAGATTGATCAAAATAGGTAAACAAAAACAATGAGATACTTAAGTCTTTATGTGATTGGTCTTGAAATCTTGCAGAGATTCCATGCACACAACTCATTTTATCACTAAAAATTCTGAATCCATGAGAAACAAATACCTAACTATAAGAAAACAAGAAACATGAAAGAAATTGAAATAAATACATCCTTTTTTTCCCATACATTGTTGTCGTCCATTTTTATACTAGGGAATCTTTTATCTTTGCTACACTTGTAGAGTACATTCCCTGTTCCTCGTACTCGTATTAGTTCCAAATTGTTTGAGTAAGTGGTACGTGTATCAAATAAAACCTCTCTTTAAAAACGACACGAAATTTGAATGCGCGATCGTATAATACTTATAAATCTCACCTGATTCAAAATTTCGTTTCATTCTTTGTTTGTGTTTTAATCGAGGTCAAGAATCGATACTTGTATCAAGCACTTTTTATAAGTAACCTAATCTTATATAGGTACAGCCTTTTTATTTTTTAAATCTACTAAAATTAAATTAAATATTATGAGGAGTAATTGGTATTTAGATTCTTCTTTTTTGCTTGTCCAAAGGACTTTTCAATAGGTACTTTTCTTATCAGTTGCTCGTCCTCCGTCTACCTATTACTTCAGGCCAACCTTCCATGGACATTTTCTAATGTTTGACCTTTACTGTGTTGGGTTGTGTTTTCTTTACCATTTCTTTTTTAGGTTTGTTTATTTTGAATTTATACCCCATCTATAGTTTTTATTAATTTTGAATCTTTTAGTTTCTGCTTTAATTTTGGTAGTACACACGTTCTGATCGGTCTTAATAGCTCTCGAAAAGTTGCTCTTAAATACTCGTACTCATCGAGGTTAAATATATGGTGGACCCTGTGCCCTGTAAAGTGTACTACTGAAATCTGGTCGGGCCGCGAGCCTATATTATGGCAAAACGAAGGGACAACGCGCGAGCAACGCGCACTTTGTCACATACATGTTGCATTCTCTGGTGCTCTTTTTTGCCATACTAGAGAGAGAGAGAGGAGTGCGCGTCCAAAAATTGGCTCATTTTCTGGTCGTTTCTTACTCCTCCATTTTTTAACGTGACATAATTTATCGGAAAACTACATTTTCTTGACTTGTTATCCTCGAATGCAAACGTGGTCCGTATGTTTTAACAATTCAGAGTACCCAATTTTTTTCTGCGTTGATATTGCATTAGTAATTCGGTGCGTAATTACAGTATTCTTTAAGTAAACATATTTTTTTACAATGTAAAAAGAAGAAATCTAGCAAAATTAAGGAATCTTTTTGTAAACCTTAAGGCCGATTTACATTACACAATTTATTGTACAAGAAATTGTTCAGTTTTTGAAACAATCTAAACTGTCTAGTTTCAGATAGAAAGTCTGCGTTAAAAATTGTGTCGGTCTGCTCTATTTCTCTCACAATTTCATCTGAGCATGCCTGAGCGACTAATAAGCAACTTAGTCTAACCTAATTTACTAAACAAAACGTTCACCCTCTGACTCTCTTTAGTTCTTATTAGGTATACTAAGTAAACACAGTTTTCTTGTGTAGTGCACTGCATTATTTCTGATTTTGTTCTAACAACTACACTAATTCAAAAGGTTGTTCTTGAGTCTCCTCACTAGGAATTCGATAGCTTGAATATTTTCGTGCTGATGGAGTTTTCTTCGTGATTCTTCACGCTAGCCACTTTCTATTTGAAAATTCCTATGCAGATCGTTGTCTCTGATGAACCATGGAACATCGACGATGTTTCTTCGTACTTTATTTTGGAATCTTTGGAATATGTTTCGATTACTTTGTATGATGCCATAGGTTCACATTGGTTTCAATATTTGTTTATAGAGAAGTAATTTGTTATGGATTGACAAGGAGGAGTTTATGCCTATCAACCAATACATTTTACTGTATTTGGATCCCAGTTCCTGCCTTTTCTTTTTAACATGAACCTTCCATCTTAGCTTAGTATTTAATGACATGCCTAGGTAAAGTGCCTTTTTTTAAATTTCTTCTCGTGATTGGCTGTGAATTATTAGTTGTGAACTAACCTTGCTTGAAATTGGCATGTATGATTACATTTCCTTCAAAAAGAAAAGGTTAAGTTCAGAAAAGTTTTTTTTTAACAAATTTCATTGTAAATTCCACTTGGAGTTTCTGTGCGGACGTTATCCGATAAGAGTATACCTAAATGAAGATTTTTTTTTCAATATTTTGTAACATATTACTTGTTGGGACAAACGGCTGAGCTATGACGTAATAAATACAAGGTAAGTCATTGGACAGGCGTGTAGTTATGTTGCGAATAAATGCAACCGTTATTTTCGAAATGTGATTTGTAATTTTACTCTTAGCGCGACATCAATATCGTCAATGCGCGAAATTGTCATTTTCGTTTGCTAATTGCCGTACCCTGAGATTGTTCCAACATCCGGTTGCCCTTTTTACTTAAAAACGAACCTGTCTCTTGAAAAAGCTTATCCACATAATTCAAGAAATATGTCATAGGACACATTTCGTATGAATAAGAAGTTAAAGGTCCAGATATTTTTCAGAAAACTCATGGGGGCAGTCCTGAATAGAGCATTCGTAGAGTCATTCGTCTTCAATTTATGGCGATTTTATGCTCTTGTAAGAGAACCATTTCAGGTGGTTTTATTACTTTAGAAGTGACCTTATGACATTTCTTACGTCAGGTTGATTAAGGCTGGTTCATAACTAATAACTCACGGCCAACCACAGGAAGAAATTTAGAAAAAGGCACGTTATTTGGCAGTGTTGGCATGTGGTACTACTTAATTATTGATAGTTACTGGGATGTTTTCCGTGCATCTATTGGTAAATTGATATGAACCGACTTGGTTTCGATTAGTGTAATTTGCAATTTTTTTGTCCAATTTTGTACTTGAGTCATGCCAGTTTTAGTGTTGATACCAATTGCAAGTATTGCGGTGTCATCGGCGAAGGTTGCTAACATATTATTTTCTGGTGCTGGAAGATCGCTGGTATAAGCAAGTACAAGATTGAATAAGTCCCTCGTACCAGACCTTGTCAAATGCTTTTACTACATCTAAGGAGATTACGAAAGAGATTTCTTTCTCTTCTAATGTTTTTTTTACAATGTTGGTTATTCTATGGACTTGGTCAATTATCGAAAGTTTTTTCCTAAATCCAAATTGATGATTTGGGATTACTTTTTTTCCTTAATTATTGATTGTTGTAGCCTCTTGAGCAGCAACTTCTCAAAGAGTTTTGATAAGATTAGCAGCAGAGATATTGGCTTATAACAAACGTGGGCATAAAATACGAGAAGAACCAGCTTATAGTATCCCCCACCTATCGACGGTAACAATGAATCCATTAACAAACAAGTGCGATAACATAAAAGTTACAAAAAAGTTTCCTTGTGTGATTGGTTACTAAGATAAGCGCGCAACTAATAAGTGCTTTCTTTCGCTTAAAAGTTTGAATCGTGTTTCATATAGTTTGGACCTGAATTTGTGGTTGTTGCAACAAAACACCTGACTTGAATTTTTGATTGACAGTTCATTTATAAATAACCACAATTCAATCCAAACGAGTTTTAAAAATAGAGACATTCAAAGAAAAGAATGTCTGTTTTTGAATCAAAACACGTTTGGATCACGATTTTGTGAGCGAAAGAAAAGCACCTAATATCGTGAAGAAAGGGGAAATAATCCTATCACGTTCCCCTACCATGATAAGGTCTGGTTTTAAGAGGAGACCTCGTGATGTGATTTTCCTGACTTGGGTAGTATTATGATTTCACCAATTTTCCACAGCTTTAGTACATATTTTAATGGAGACAGCGTTGATAAGATTGGTTATTTTAACTTTCCTTGATAGCTCCTGTAATATTTTTCCAGTTATCAAGTTTATTTTGTTTTGTTTATTACATCTTTGACTTCTGCAGGTGTAGATTTCAACGTTTTCTTGATCCGTGTCTACTATTATTATTTCTGTTTCTTGATTGTCAGGCGCAGGCGACTGAAAACCATCTTTTAGGTATTCAGCAAATCCTTGGTCTTTTTGATCATTGCTTCTGGTCCATTTTCCATCTGTTTTTCTGATCGGAGGAATCTGCACACTGGGCAAATACTTACATGAAAAATGCCTTTTTTACTTCTCCCGTCTTTGCAATAACATTTTAACTAACGCACAGGAAATAATGGGAATCGTAGCTTCTACATTTATTTTAAAATAGAAGACAACTTCAATTATCGAATATCGAAATACGAAAAGCTTCTTAAAGCCTTGCATTATTAAACTAAACTCGAATACGTTCATTCGAGAAGAAATTTGGAACTTGTATTGGAAGATAGATGGTTCATTTCCTTCTCAAGATGTTACATTGGAACGATTTGACTTTCAAACGCTTGATTTCAAACGGAATACTGCTAGCCTTGAATCAATTTATGAATTACTAGTATCTTACATTTCTCGAAAATCAAACTTAGGGAATAGTTAGTTACCAGTGAATAAACTATAGACGACGACATAAACGCGTTTTCAATTAGCAAAACCCTGACAGGGACTAGCTCACTTCATCACGGAAAACCTATTTATGATTTTTCTTATCGCCACGTCTACGTGATCATCCACGTTTCGTATTTCCCTGCCTATTTTCAAAAACTACTCCCCGTTAGATACCGTGGCCGTACAATTACAGGATTCTATTCTAGTTAACAAAAGTAGTCCAATAGTTAATCTCTCTCGTGATTTCTATTCCCAATTATTATAGCTTCGGTTAGCTCCAATTTAATTGAAAAGTAATTTTATCATTTTCCGTCTTCCTATTGCACACAATTAAGATGATTTTAATAAAAAATAAATAAAATAAAAACACGATGAGATGGGAAATTTTGTTCTTAAAATTTCAATAAATGATTTCGAAAAAAAAATTAGTTTAATATTTTTGTGTAACTTCATGATTTGTTGCTAAGTTAGCCGACGTCATCGCCAGCGCATTATATTAGCGGTTTTCATTTCTTTCGTGATCTGTCACTATGTGACTTACTCCCTAATTACAAAATAAACAATTTGGCGAGAAGTTCGAGCGTGCCCGTCTTTTGATATGAGCGCCAATCACGAAAGCTGCAAATTCGCAATATAAATATGGTTGAGAGCAGCAAACTGATTTATTGTTACGACTGTTTGAGTTTGAAATTTTCAATCGATCGCACTAATTATGTAGATGCACGTGTCAATTAAAATTAAGGACGCATATAAATGTTCAGAACACCTTCGCCACCTGCCGCGTATACATCACGATTTCTATTACCATAACTTACGGGGCCGATTTCATTCTGTTTCGGTAACACGAACATAGATAAATAAAACTAGAAAAAAAGAAATTTTGATTTGATTTCACTTATTTATTGTGTTAAGTAACGATGTAACACTTCATAAAAATATCCTGGAGTTTTACATCACACTTATAAATTTTATAATATCATTCTTATAGCATTCTAAATTATAATTGTTTAGGTATTATAACTGCAATAAATTTCAGGTAACTTTGTAATACTGTTATTCAGGAAAGAAAGGATTACGTCTTAAATGCACTAACTTAATGATTGCATCCTTTTATTAGCTTCGTGTTACAGTTAGATTCCCATGGAGTATTTATTTATGCATTTCAGGAGGTGGATGGTAAAAAGTGCAACAAATAAGTAAAAACAGTTGCGATATTCGTAATTATCGACGCTCAGTCATTATTTAGTTATCTTGGAATAAGTAAACAGCAATAAGTCAGAGTTGGATGCGTTAATTATCCGCTGCACTCTTAAGTAACTTTACATAATGTTTTATCTTTTTGATTTGATTTTCTCGTTTTAATACGAGATGATATTACTGAGAAATTAATTGCCAATTAAAAAAATTAAGTACTAGCACATAATTTCAATCCTGATCAGTGAAGGAGAAAATTTGAAATTATTGTTTTTTTCTTTTATAATATAACAGTTTAGTTTTTATGGAAACATAAATGTTGAACAACTACAATTTCCTCAAAGTTATTCTTTTTCTACCTAACTTTTACTTAAAGAAATTATTAATCAGATATGAAGACAAAAATATGATGTTAAAATACAGAAGGTAACAAAATAAAAATGTATTCCAACAAATGAATAGCATGAAAAATGTATCATACCAAAAGATACATTGGTCATCAACTAAAGAAACCAAACCTAATCTACAGTGCGCTAAAACATAACAGATGGAAATAATAAATACCCAAAGAAGAATAGCAACAATCGCAAGTTTAAGAAAATCCTAATCTTTTGTCGGTATCTATTACCATTTTAAATATTTGTGCAACTATTAAAATCAGCTTGTATAAGAATTACAACACTTGAGACGATTGTTCAAAAGAAAAGTCTGCTAAATTTTTTGGTAACAATTAATATATAATAATAATAATATAATAACAAATTATTATTATATTTAATTCGCATAAGTGTGGCCTGTTGAATGAATTACGATTTCTAATCGGCCTGGGCAGAGACACAGTTGCAGCGTATTCCAACTAAAATTTTGACATTTTTTAAGTAACAGGGTTGAGTCAAAGCCAGGGTCTTTGGGTTGAGTCAAAGCCAAGGTTAAGAAATCTTGTCATTTTTTGATAAAGTAGCAGCGACATTTATTTGTTCTGTGAAATATTTTAAGATATATGTTTGATACATTTTTTCTATACATATAATCCTCAATCGTATATTGAACCCGAAAACAAACAATTAGATTAAAAAAAAACAATAACTTGCTTACTAGATTGATTTTAGATCTTTTAAAAAGAAAGAAAATTCCAAAATATTAAGGAAATTTTAAAAATCTGTGGTAGCATAGTAAACCTTAAATATTAAAGATTCTGTATCAAACGCAAATTGGAATTATTTAGCTTTGCAGTTATTTAAATATTTTAATTAATTGCAGTTCGTAAAATTTGTAATGATTATTATTATTATTCAAACGGCTATTAAAACTCCTGAAAATATTAACATCTCGCTAGATAAACAAATAAAATAAATTGTCCTTTCTTATAAAGCAATATTAATTTTGGTAAATTTGTATTGTTGTTAAAACACTGTGGACGTATGAGAAAAGATAATTCCTTTAAAATAATTAATATTACAAATTTGTTTAAATAATAATAATTTACAGATAAAATAGCGACATCTTACGATCGCTTTTTGACCTGACATTGCCCCAAGCAGGGCTGAAACAGCTGTACAGAGGCTGCTCGAGGTTCTTACTGCAATCAAAAACGATTTGCACAATTTTTTTTAATTATAATTTACTTAATAGTGAAGAGGTGTGCCAACGGAATAACTGCCATTGTGAACATTAGGTTAGTTTTATTTTTAGAAAAATTTTGTGCAAATCGTTTTTGATTGCAGTGAGAACCTCGAGCAGCCTCTGGACAGCTGTTTCAGCCCTGCTTGGGGCTTCTTCAGCAGAAACGTAGCTCGACATTCCCACTGCAGACCAAAAACGACTTGCCCAATTTATTCGCAATTGCGATGTAAGAGTGATGAACATATAAAATAGCGACATCTTACTATCGCTTTTTGACCTAACATTGCAGTAGGATAGACAAATTGAAGCGGGATTTGCTCCTAATGAGTCCCCCATGCAAGGCGGCCATGCTTGCTGTCAAAGCATAATGAAAGATTTTAGAAAAATTTTGTGCAAATCGTTTTTGATTGCAGTGAGAACCTCGAGCAGCCTCTGGACAGCTGTTTCAGCCCTGCTTGGGGCTTCTTCAGCAGAAACGTAGCTCGACATTCCCACTGCAGACCAAAAACGACTTGCCCAATTTATTAGCAATTGCGATGTAAGAGTGATGAACATATAAAATAGCGACATCTTACTATCGCTTTTTGACCTAACATTGCAGTAGGATAGACAAATTGAAGCGGGATTTGCTCCTAATGAGTCCCCCATGCAAGGCGGCCATGCTTGCTGTCTATCCTACTGCAATGTTAGGTCAAAAAGCGATAGTAAGATGTCGCTATTTTATATGTTCATCACTCTTACATCGCAATTGCGAATAAATTGGGCAAGTCGTTTTTGGTCTGCAGTGGGAATGTCGAGCTACGTTTCTGCTGAAGAAGCCCCAAGCAGGGCTGAAACAGCTGTCCAGAGGCTGCTCGAGGTTCTCACTGCAATCAAAAACGATTTGCACAAAATTTTTCTAAAATCTTTCATTATGCTTTGACAGCAAGCATGGCCGCCTTGCATGGGGGACTCATTAGGAGCAAATCCCGCTTCAATTTGTCTATCCTACTGCAATGTTAGGTCAAAAAGCGATAGTAAGATGTCGCTATTTTATATGTTAGTTTTATTGTTAATTTGTTTGATAATACTTAGTAAAAATATTTAAATTAATGATAAGAATGCGGAAGGTACTTAAGTTTGGGTGAATATTAAATAATGGAAGACATATCTAATAATATGAATATTGAGACATATTGAGAAATGTTCCTGAAATTGTGCCAAAAAAAACTCTGTTTTAGAAATCATTCATTTTAAGTATTTAAACATGAAAAAAAAATGGCTAGGTTGAAGTTTTGTTAGTAATACAGATACATTGTTCTATGAGAATGAATATTTAGATGTTTTGAATTTTCACTTATAATGTTTTGTTGTTGGTTTTCATGGCTTTTTATCAATGGCGGCTCGTCGGGGTAGGCAACCCTGTCCTATTGAAGTTGTATTGAATTTTGTGACGGAACTGTCCCGATATTTAAATCTGCACGTTTCTATTCCATGTCGACAAAGCCTCGCAAAACAATTTTTTTTTGAAATCGCACTCGTCTATTCCTTTTGCAGTCGTTGCCCACACGCAGTAAATCATCACGAGCCGCCACTGCTTTTTAATTTTCCACGTCATTTTGACTTTCTTTACTCATTATTTCTGTCTTTGGTTTGTGTTACTTTAAAACCTACCCTACGTCCATTTTGTTTCTCAATTCTTCTTTGAAGTTTTCAGATTTTTGAACAGCGTATAGTAATTCATTTATATGTATGTACTCTAATAGTTAGACGAAAAGTAAAGGGCTTAGCACGATGCCTTACCTAATAGTTAGACGAAAAGTAAAGGGCTTAGCACGATGCCTTACCGCCTTCTCCACCAAAAACTTTCCTTTTGTCCATTTCACGTAATTTCTAAAAATTAAATTTCCTTCACAAATGAAACTGATTCTTTTTGAAGACCAGCTTTTTTAACCTTAATGCAGAATGTTCTTGGATACATTCAACTGCGAAAGGCCTCAAATCTGAGCAGTCTGCTCCTTCACCTTCTTATGATGATACAGCCATCATTTTCTGGGACTGCTCAGATGCTTTTCTCTGAGAATCTCAGGGGTTAAATTTTCAGTCAATCTCATCTCCATCAGGTTTTATTAAATTAGACAGAAAATTTCTAAGACCTCTAAACTGACTGCAAACCGTATAATGATTTAATTTATCACCCTAGCTTCTAGAATAAATTATGAGCAACTACATTAGGTTGAGATTATGCTCAGGAATGTTACTATCGCTTCTTACGATCCGGAGATTGAGATTGAAATCGATGAGGTCATTCAATATTAAATTGGCGACTTCACCATGTTATAGGCACGCTAATGAATGTTTAGAGTCTCTATCCTCGCTTCACGCTGTCTTTCACTACCACGTATTTTGTTTTTCTCGTTTATTGCCAATCCCACCTATTCTTCTAGAAGTTTGAAGATGTTGACCAATTCCTTCCTTAATGTAGCCGTTGGTACCATAAGCTAAACAGTGGTATCTGTTTCCGTATAATTATCCCTTTATTTTTATGCCTCTTTCTTTTAGAATGGCCTTCTCTACCGGATTAGATAGTGTTGAAGACATTAGGTCTCCTTGCCTTAATTCCTTTCTTACTAGAATCGTTGCTGACACTTCTTCACCTGGCGTTATTTTACTTTCTCTACTACATAGTTAGCTTTTAAAATATTGTGTTGTGCCGTAAAAATAATTTTAGATAAATTAATAAGAAACACCCAGCGCTCTAATTGGAATTTAAAATATCAAATGACATTTTTACACGAAGGCTGAATTATCAATTTCTTCAATTTCACATAATGTGACATGCTTATTGACATTTTAGTGTATAGTCTTGACATTTAAGGAAAATTAAAAGTTTATAACCACCTGCTGCGACTTGGCTAGAAATTGTAATTCAGCAGTTAATCACGATCGTGAAAATTAGAATGAAGGTCTGCGTGTCTTCAACAAAAATTTAAATTTCTTGGTTTCAAGATGCAAGTTCCCAAGTCATCTCGGCGCCGCGGCAACAAGGTAACTCGGCGCGCCGAGTTATCTTGTACCCCTTGTAACCCCTATTGCTACGCCACTGAGTGGCTGAAGCAATACTTAACACAATTTGAAAATAACTTTCAACAATAAACATTTTGAGTTGTAATTCCAACATTTTATAAATTCAAAATACGTACAATTGCGGCCCTTGAAACATGGTACACTGAGAAATAATATCAATGTCAAAAATTCGCAATTTTACAACGTGTAAATCAAACCATCATTTATCATTTTGATGTCGGTGTCAAATTTGATAAATCCATAGTAGTATTTATGACGTGCTTTTCAGAAATATTTGAATTTAATAATTTAAAAATTTAAGAATTTCAGTTAAAGAATACTTTAAGAGAAGGAGTTAAATGGTGCTATTCAGAAAGCAAATTTAATTAAGTTTAAGTCTTTAATACTTTTATTCTTAAAGTGACTTTAAATTAAAGCTTCCTTAAAGTCTGATTATGAAAACTGCCATTAAGTGCCGATTTCATAACAGCACTTTAAATTTAGTAACTTTAGCCTAAAAAAATACGTTTGTTTCCGTATTCTTAAAGTGACTTTAAATTAAATCTTCCTTAAAGTCTGATTATGAAAACAGTCATTAACTCTAAAAATTAAAGTCTTAGAGCCGATTTCATAATAGGACTTTAATATTACTTTCGGCCATTTTCATAATCAGACTTTAAGGGCCGATTTCATAATAGAACTTTAAATCTAAAATCACTTTAACCTAAAAAAATACATTTGTTTCCCTGTACTTAAAGTGACTTTAAATTAAAGCTTCCTTAAAGTCTGATTATGAAAGCGGCCATAAGGAAGTTTTAATTTAAAGTCACTTTAAGTACAGGGAAACAAGTGTATTTTTTAAATTAAAGTAACTTTAAATTTGAAGTCTGATTATGAAAACCGCCCTTTAACTTAAAAAAAATACATGTGTTTCCCTATTCTTAAAGTGACTTTAAATTAAAACTTCCTTAAAGTCTGCTTATGAGAACTGCCATTAGGGCTGATTTCATAACAGGACTTTAAATTTAAAGTTAGTTATAAATACATTTGTTTCCCTATTCTTATGCGATTGTGGTCATGTTAGTTAAATATTTAAGCTCTGTAAGTAATTCACTTCTTTATTCAACACCCCTTACTCTATATGCTCTTTTTCCACCTTTACCTCACTTTTGATACAAGTAACTGACACTAAAGCGCGAAAAGAATAAATAGAACGAACGTAGTTAAATATTATTATTATAGAACTTAAATTTGAACACAATCGGACCATTAAAGTGATTTTAAATTAAAGGTTCCTTAAAATCTGATTATGAAAACGGCCATTAAATTATTAAAGAGTTAAAGTTCCTTAATTTTGTTAATAATAGCACCATCAGAGTAATTTCAGTGACGTTGGCATCAGTTTACACAGCCGAAACATTGTATTTGTCAAATTGTACCAGTTTTCAAAGATCGCAAATGTACAAAAAATCATAATTTGACATTCATTTAAGTCAATACTTGGACAGCTGTCAAATTTTTAGGAGAAAAAAACAACAATTTCTGAACAATCTTTAATAAAAATTTTATATGGTGTTACACGCTTTCAGTTATTCAAAATCTTGCGCGAAAGAATGGCCTTATTGCAATCAATGTTTTTAAGTTAACTGACTAATTAGTGTGTGAAAACGTTTTGAGGCATTTGCAGAATTATAAACGAGCAAGCTCCAGGACTTTTATTGGGCAACAAAAATGACTTTTATTGTTTACTTTCTTTATTAATTAATATTTACATTTGAAACGAGCGTTGTCAGTAGCATGGTTCAACAGCAGCTGTAAAGATCACTATCACTCTGCCTAATTATCCGAGCAAGAGTTACGACGCCTCGTCTCCATATATGGCGAAACGGTTAGAAACGGAGACGCTAATAAATTTTTGAGAAGCAGTTAAGCGCGACGTTTCAAACAAATATTTGAACAACGTGAAAACGCGAGAATGGTGCAACCTTTCTTTGTGCAATGCTGGTCGGCTTCAGCTGCTCCGTACAGATGTCGTCAACAGATTGACAATAACATAACACGATCTGTCCAAATAAATCATCCCGTTCAGGAGAACGTGGTAACACGCATTGCAAGGAGATTATTATTAGAGACATTGTAGTTGCTGTGGGTAATATGCATATTAAAATTTTCTTTTTTTTTAAAAAAGGCACATGTTTGGGTTACGAAGCAAGGATGCAATAAATCTTTGCATTGAAGAAAAAAAAATCATTTAAATCAAAATCGTTTCCTTATTCATAATGTTAAACTTATAAAAATTTTGTTGCAAATAGTTTTTGATTGCAAATCCGCTTCAACCTATGTCTATGCTACTGCAATGTCAGGTTAAAAAGCGATCGTAGGATGTCGCTGTTTTATCTGTTCATCGTTATATTTACAGGTAATCAATTTTAAATGAAGTTGACTCTTGACTGGTGAAAATTGTAAGTAAAAGTTTTTAATCTTAATCCGACGATAGTGAACCGTTGAGTGCTTTTTCAATTATAATTCTTTCCGGTTTAAGATTACGAATGTTTGGAGAACAGTGTTGTCAATTTCTCGCCCCCGCCTTCCCTCATCCTCGTCCTAAATTTAGAAGCGACTTTTCTCAGAACTGCTTTTTTTGTAAATAAATTCTGAATTCTTAACGGAAATGATAAATTTGTATTGAATTTAATTTTTAAAGGATTTTATCGAGGTCTGAAGTTAAGAAAATTGAATATTTTTGGAAGGGAAAACACCCGATATGATCTATGCGGGTTCTATTTGGTAGGAGAAATTAATTTTGTTTTACATTTATAATAAAACTTAAGGAACAGACTATTGAAAAAGAAAATTAAAATAATTTGCTTGGTAAAGAGTAAGTTGTGAATTTATTATTTCTTTTGATTCCACTTGAGAAATTTGCGTTTTTCTACTTTTTGCTGAAAAATTAAACAAAAGAAATCTTTGCATGTTTGGACGAAATATTTAAATTTAATATCATATGCTATACTATCTATTGTCACTTCATTGTAGTAGGTCTTAATGGCGGATTGTCATTCCGTTACAGTAGTTTGTTAATAAACATATTTGCTTGATATATTTTTTTAGCTATATTTTTGCATTATTGAAATTATGTCATTTGTCAAATTGTGAAACATCACAGAATATTGTATTAAAGCAAAAAAATGAATCGCTATTGCCCTGAAAAACTGAAATTGTATTGAAAAAAAAAAATAACTGCCAACGAAGGTACAGGGTGACTACGCGACAATTCCTATCCCCTTTAACTCCTATATTTTTGATTTCAGGAAAAAATGTTTAGTACAAAACTTATAGGGACTAATTCAAAGTTTCTTCGTGTACTCACAGAAAAACAATTGATGGTCGGATAAACGAGATATAAACTAAACT
The DNA here is from genome assembly GCA_036172665.1 of Prosopocoilus inquinatus. Lineage (NCBI taxonomy): Eukaryota > Metazoa > Arthropoda > Insecta > Coleoptera > Lucanidae > Prosopocoilus > Prosopocoilus inquinatus. The sequence continues at coordinate 55,676,629 of CM069870.1, forward strand.
TAAGTTTTTTTTTAATGGAACAGCCTGTATTTTATTACGTTTTTCGATTCGAAATAAAATTCTAATGGGACTACGTATATAATAAAACCAATAATGTAGAAGGTGTCTATAAAATAATTTCTATATAATTTAAAATTCATTTTTTCCGAAATATTTTTCGTTTCTAGTTAAATAGTTAATTTTTAGAAAACATGTAAATAGAAATACGTTAATGGTAAAATTTTATTAAATGTCATTTTATTTAAAAACAAAACTTCCTTTATTTTTTTGGGTATTTGACGCTCAATTGTTTGGTGTGAGTATCTGTAGCAGTACTGAATTAAATTCTACAACTTTTTTATCCTTTTTTCATTCTAAAGTAAAAAATAAAAAAATTAAGCAGAAATTATTTTATAGACACCTTCTACATTATTAGTTTTATTATACATACAGTCCCATTAGAGTTTTATTTCGAATCGAAAAACGTAATAAAATACAGTTTCATTAAAAAAAAACTTAAGTTTAGTTTATATCTCTTTTATCCGACTATCAATTGTTTTTCTGTGACCACATAGAGAAACTTTGAACTAGTCCCTTTATGTTTTGTATTAAGCATTTTTCCTAAAAACAAAAATAAAAGATTTAAAGGGGGTAGAAATTCGCGCAGTCACCTTGTACGACGAAATGACAATTTTGACAACTTGTAGTATTGTATATTATGATATTAAGTTTAATCATTATTTTTAAAAGCGGAGACTCCATCCTATTTAATTTTTCAGTTAAAAAGCAGAAAAATTATGTTAATTTCTTCAATGGAAACAGGTTACATATTTACTAGCTACTGTTTACCAATTAAATTGATTTCATTTTTTTTCATCAAAACTACCATATGTTTTACTGTAAATTAACAAAAAATAATTTCTTTGCAAAAAAAATCATATAGACCATTTCAGGCGTCTTTTCTGATGAAAATTTTCCCTTCTAAAATGCCTATTTCTCTAAACTTCCGATCTCGATAAAGTCCTCAAATGACCTAACGTAGAAAAATCCTGTTAGATGTATTTTTATTTTATCCCAAATTTAGCATTTCTGTTGAGAAATCCGAATTCAGAATTTCGAAGCCTCATTTTGTTGCACTGTGTAATCTTAGAAATTTATAAATGGAATTCTAGCATTTTAAAAACTTTAAAAAAAATCTGTTACAAAGGTTAATTTTCCATTGTAAACAAAATATTTAATGTATGCGGACCAAATGCTTCAGTTACTTTTAAGAGGAATATGACTAGTGATTTAAGTTACAGCTTCTAGCATACCTATCTGCACAGTTATTAAGATTATTACGGGTTATGATTCGCAATAACATATTTACGACTTTCATTTAAATTGAAATGCAACTTTACGATTTCAAAAATTGAAATATGGAAAATTAGTCTGGTCGTTAGGGAGTATGAAGCTATAGGTTATATTTTGTATAAATATTTAAGAACAATAATAAAAGCAAATATGGCAAACGATAATAATTAAAGCAAAATTTTATAGTAATTTTAATGGCAAAGTACTAATGTATCGGAAATGTTAATATTTTATTGCATTGCATACTTAACCCGTTAAATGTGGGTAACTTGTGTTATGATACCAACAACTATTTAAATTAAGCATGTTTCGTTGAATATTATTAGAACAAGAATAAAAATAAATATGGTAAACGATAATTAAAGCAAAATTTTACAGTTATTTTAAAGTAACTGTAAAATTTGACAAACTAACAATGTGACCGATATGTCTATATTTTATTGGATTTCATATTTAATCCGTTAATTGGGAGAAACTTGTTTTTTGGTACTGAAGTAGGTATATAATTTCTACCGAGCAAATATTTAAATTAAAAATACTTCAACTGAGACCGATTCTTTAGTATAAGGCGGGACCCCTAGACGGACACTGTTAAAATGGAAAGGATACTCAACATTTCGTTATCGTTTGATAGTTTCGACGGAACTGAAAAAAACAAATAAACAAATTGTTGTTGTTAAATGTAAATTGCTACGTATTATGCAGTACAATAATAAGTAATCTCGGAATGAGGCGGTTTGAACTCTAAAAGGGATTAGGAGGGGACTTTAACACAGGATAATTACATTGGCTTTGAATTTCTAACTATTTATTTATTTATAAAGTAATAAAAATTGATTAGGTATTTAAAATGTTAAAAATATTCCCTGTTTAACAAAATAACATGCAATAAAAAAGAACACAAAATTTTATTACGAAGAAGCCGATGTTGAATTATTTATTTATTTTCAATTAAAATATTTCTGTAATTTTCGAGAAAATAAATTTCCCCCTTGTTGCGTTTGTCAGTGAGAGAAAACTGAAGATATAAAATAAAATAATTCTCTTGTGTATTTAATGTTCACGAAAAGTGGAAGAATCAGTGACATACAATACAAATTTACATTGTTATTTAATTATGTTGATATTGAAGTTCAAATCAATTACACAAATTCCAATGAATCGATTTAAAGAGATTTTCAGAATTAGAAATTGTTTATTAACAAATATAGGGAATAGAAAAGTAACAAATGGAATCATTTGAAATGTTTGAATTTGGAAAAATAATGTTAGTGATTAATTTGTTTCTAATTCGTTTGTAAATTCTAAAAATTGGTTTAATTGGTAAGTTATTGTAATAAGTAATTTGTGTAATTACATTAATTTCATATCTATATTATTCTAAAATCAGATAAACTTATAGGAATTGAATAAATACCGTAAAAAAGTGTTAACAAAATTTGTTGCAAATCGTTTTTGATTGCAGTGAATCCCTCGAGCAACCTCTGTGCAGCTGTTTCAGTCATACTTGGGGCTTCATCAGCAAACACGTAGGTCGAGAGTTCCACTGCAAACCAAAACGATTCGACCAAGTACAATCGCAATTGCGAAAGTGATTGAAAAATAGCAAATTTGTGTTTAGAATTATAATTAATACAATTATTAGTATATGATGGTTCTTATATATTTTATATTTAATTTTGTTACCTAAATTAACGAATTAAATTCATCTAATAATTTATTTAAAAAAGAAATTGTTTCATTATAAATTTAATGAATTTCTTACAAAAACTATTTGAAGAAAAATAACTTAATTTTAATGTATTCATAAACAAATCAGCTAAAAATGGGGACAACCCACAACTAATAGCTAAACCGTCAATTTGAGATTTTTTTTTGGTTAAATGTAAAGAAGGTTTGTTGTAATGTAATTTTAGGTAAGGACTTTATGAACTTAGCATTTTCATTTGATGAATCTGAAGAAAAAACTAATTCGTTTACTATTTCAATAGATTCTGAAGCAGGATTAGAAATAAATAAGTTAGATATGTACATCTAAAGAAATAAATATACAGTCTTATCTAATCTAAATATTTTTTGAAAATAGAAAGAAGGAGTTTCGATAAACAATAAATAGGTGAACCGGTAAAAGAAACTACAGGACGAATAGGACAATTATGTTTGTGAGTTTTTGGCAAACCATATAATCTTGGGTGTGGGTTCATAGCTTTTAATGGGTGTCTTGACTAAAAGAATTTTTATAATATACTATAATTTACTTGTAAATATTTCAGTATTCTTATTATTAATTATTATTTATTATATTTATTTTAAGGTACACTTGGCAATGCCTAATTATTAGGTGAAACCGGTCATGTTAATAAAAAATAAATTGTCAGAAGACTTTTCTTCAATATCAACATAAAATAAATAATTTAATATTTCATATTTCTTTATAATTTGTATTACATATACACGGTGTTTCACTTCTCATCTACACACCCTGTACTTTTTAAATTTATTAACGAATCGATTTTAAATTTCCGCCAAGCGTATCAGCTTTTAAAAGCGATATTTTCTGATCTTAAAACCTTTTGTATTACAAACTATGGCCTACTGCCATCAAAAACAAATTGCAAAAAACGAATTAGGCCTTGCTTAATCAGGAAAAGGTATTAAGAAAAGTAGTTTAGTATTAAGAAATAACCCCGATCCCCAAATTTGGGTAAAAAAATTTAATTGTTAATTATTCAAAAAAAAATAATGCATTTGCGGTAACTAATTTTTTTGTAAATGATCCCAAGGTAAGTAAAATCACAGCAAACGAATGGAAAAATGTATTCCACGTGATGGAGGCTTGATTGAAAATTTTTTGGTTCTGTGTATTTCAGCTGGCTAAATTTTGCTGTTAATCATATAATTAAAAATCAAAATTTTTCCCCCAAATTTATTTTATTTTCTAATTCTAAACAACTTTACTTAATAACTGTTCGTGATTCAACCAGACGTAATATTTTTTCTTAATTTTTTACAATTTGTTTCTGATCGCAGTAGCCTATGGTTTGTAATACAAAAGATTTTAAAATCAGAAAATATCCATTCTAGAAGGAAGTACAAGTAGCGTAAATTTAAAATTAATCCATTAATAAATAAAAAAAGTGCAGGGGTGTATAAATGAGAAGTAAAACACAGTGTGCACAATTTTTTTTCTTTTAAACTCACATTCTCTATTTTATATGTGCAATTCCCCAAATATATATATTTTTTAAATTAGTACACTTAAAATTAAAAATTGGAAAATGATATAAGTACACTCCACTCACTCGCATAAATAAATACGTGCGTAGTAATATTGCTGTTCGCGAATATTTTAACTTAAAGAAAAAACTGTATTCAGGAACACGCAAGTTAATTAGCATATTAAAGAATACGAACAGATATAAATTAACCGGACGGGATTGTAAAATTTGAAAAGGTGACACATTAAATTGCTAAAATATCTTGAGCATATTTCGAAGCGTGGAGGGGGCCCGTAATAACGCGTACGTTCATTACGGGGACGATTAAACTCCCTCAGAACGAAGCGGAGAGCGCGGCGCAACAATAAAAATTATAGTTAAAAGATTCGAAAAACCCACTAAATTCCGATTACAATTGACGTTTGTCTCTTTATTTCACATGATGTAGTGTAATAATATGGAGCATTAAATGTACAAGTTGTACCTACAAGCTCCTCCCAGCACATCAAGTGGGCCGAGCTTTACTTGACAACTACCGCCGCCTGTCGTCAGATAAGGTACTGCCTGACTGTAGCCTCGTCGAGGGTCACGCGCTATACCCAAAATCGCATGTATTTACTCCGGGTCTCGCACGCCGAGCGTTCGGAGGCACCAACAGTTCAGGAGCAGGAAACGTGAAAGTTCAGATTCGCGAGCTTTGGATCCGTCAAAAAAGATACGAGTACTTGATGAAGTTTTAGGTTATGTTGTGGTTTTCTGAGTGTGTAGGTGGTATAACGTGTTTTCCAGGTATTTGCGATTGGGGATTCGTGCGAATTTTTCACTTACCTTATGTGCTTGTCGGGGTGTTGAGTTAAAGTTGAGTGTTTTTCAGGATGTGCACAGGAACACGCGAGACTTGTCATCGGGGTGCCGTAGAGAGGCTAGCCAAACTCCGAGAGCTTCCGATCATAAAGTAGGCGTGTTTTATTTAGGCTCATCCCACCTGTCAAACTGACCATGAGGATGCGCGGAGAACTGAGTGCTCAGGAGAGGTGTTTGTGAGATGTGTTCCGTACTGTGACGAGAGATGACATTGTGAGAGCACCGGAGCGTCCGTAAAAGAGAGAGAGCGTCGAGACGAGAGACGCCGGCGCTAAACACAACCTGACGAAAGCGTTGCGCCGTCCGATTGTCGTCCACGAGACGTCGGAGTGGGGAGGTGTAGTGCTTTCCTGTCAGTCAGTCAGTCAACAGAGGCCGTGGGCAAGTGGAGGACGTCGTTGCACCTGTCGGATCAGCGCCACCACTGCGTTCTTCCCCCCAAAACAAAAAAAATCCCCGCGAACACAAAGTGTTTAAATATTATAGTGAGTGTAAAAACAATCGCAAACAAAAAAAAAAGAATCTATTCCAGGAATTCAACCCAAGGATATTATTTACTCATCCCGTACATTCTACCATGTATACGATTTAACATGTGCTGTGTTTCTGTGTACCTACTTGATCAAAATGTGATGTGTGCCAATTATTAACGATGGACTAGTGACTTTAGAGCAGATCAAAATTCTGCGACAAATCCCAAGACAACCTATTTTCCCGAGGGCTTCTAGCTTCAAAATGCCACGACGGAAACAGGATTGTCCCAAACGCATGAAATGTAAGTTTTTGACCAAACACCAATATAGGAAAACAATACACACAACCCCCCACTCTTGGTTTTCGCCGACCAATTTGGTTCAAATTTGCTAAATTTGAGGCAGAAATAATTGTTTTGACCTAGTTTTAGAAAACGGAAAATTATTGGAGGCGGGCCAAAATCTAATGAAAGCGAGAATAAATCAAGCGGGAGTACTTGCAACGTTTCCAAAAGATGAAAGCGCGAAGGCAGAAATTAATTGTAATTGCCTTAAAATGTCGTGTGTGTGGAACGAGGGTTTCTTTGAGAAGGTGAAGAAGGCTGAGCATGTATCGCTTTAGATTTCATTGCCTACAAAATTTCGTCTTTCTTGCCCTAGCTTGGGTTAAAGCTATGTTTTGGCGGTTACTGAGGCATGTGTTGAACCGCGTGGCACGGGTCGATATGGGCCGTGGTGTGAGTGCGTGAGTACAACCGAGCAACGCGTGCACCATTCATTCCACACACCATTCATCGTCCCGTTTCGGCAAGCCGGCCTTAGACTATCCATTAGATTTAACAGGGAATGTATCCGCCGCTTTCTGATTACTTTGCAAGACGTCATACTTTTAATCCCTAATTACAAAGCTAATTTCACTAGCATAAGTAACAAACCCACAGACAAACACCGGATAAGAAACCCAAAAGCCAGTGAAAGTGAAACCTTGTAACACGCACGATTCAGTACAAAAAGAAATCTGCCTTAGATTTTCATTTCACGACCTAAAATAAAATTTTGATGTTTAGGGAGCATGTACACTAACAAAACCTCAAATTTGGTGAAAGTCATGCATGACAATCAATTATTAAATCGGATTGTAAATTTGCTCAAAAAAATGTTTACTATGACGACACCATCAATTCTGCCCCAAAACAAGATTGCTCTTGATTGCCCAGGGTCGTGCCTGAAAATCGAACAACAAACGTTCGGAAATTTATTGCGCAGGTCGTATGTTTACAACGGTGAATTTTCCCAGAAAGTTTCAACCGGCGTTTAACAAGCTCTCGTGGAACTTTTATTCTGATGTTTATTGAAAGTTTAGTTATAAAAGATTGGTGCATGTTTTGGTATAATGAAACTAATAATTAACTGTGTATAAGTCTTGAAAACAAAGCTAGCTAACACATTGTTAGCTAAAGTTGATGAGGCCTTCTAAGGTTCTCATTACTGATCTGTGTGGGCTGATTTGGGTGGGTATCTTTTTGGTGAAAATGCAAACAAATGAAAATATCAATCTTATTAGTTGAGATGATGTGATATTTTAAGTTATGTTCCACGTTTTTCTGACCGTTGATATTGCGTACATAAACTTTGAAGAAGATGTAGAGCAATAAAATTTATTTGTCCTGTGAAGCTTTTTAAAAGCCTGCCACAAGTCAAGACCAGACCAAAATTTCTTTCTTCCATAATCGATTGTCTAACCAAGATACGACAAAACTCATTTCTTCCATAATTGATTATCTACGGAAAACTATCTCAAGACGTTAACTAAAACGATGTATATGTGTGTTACATGAGCAGAACAGTTAAGTTTACTAGGTTAAGGTCGTTTCACATTACCGTATTTCTCGTAGAGGTTTTGGTTCAATTTCTTGAAGAATATTTGTTTTAGAAATGGAACTAAATCTTGCAAAGGAAATAACAAGCGCTTTTAGAAGATTAAGGGAAAAAATCAATTAATAATAGGTGGTGAAAAGGTCCCCCAATTGATTTTTCACTTTGTTTGTAAATGGAAAGAACTGGTTCTGTTTGTCGATTATGTTTGTTTAGACGTTTCAATTTTTTTTTCCATTACGTCGCCAAAATAATATCGGTCAAGTGGCCGCCACCAGAGTTGATGCACATTCGGGCTCGTTTCACAGTGTTTTCCCTAACTCTTCTCAAAACTTGTGGCGATAAATTCTCTACTTCTGATAGGGCGTTCTCCTTTAGTTTCCCCAAGATCTCTGACTTGTTCGTATAGATCCGTGACATCAAAAAACCTCAAAGAAAGAAGTCTGGAACGATTAAATCGGGCGATCTTGCGAGCAAGTGCAAATCACTAAAACGAGAGATTAAGCGGCCGGGAAACACAGGCTTCTCCAGAATTGTTCTTGTTCTTGAGGAGTATAGTGATTCATTGTATGCCTATATGAATTGTGCTTTTGTTTATTTCACTAATGTCGAACTCGCGATTACATAAGACGTCATTTGCAAAATTGAGAGCTTCTTCGAATAGAGTTTTTAGAGATTTTTGCGGCACTTTGTATTTAAATAAACACAGCAGATAACGCTCGCCAAATTTTCTTTTCTACTCAATAATCGCAGTTTAAAGACTTTGGAGATCTAAGAGAAAAGAATTTAGCAGATCAAACTTTCTACTCGTTTACTTCTCTTTTGATTATTTTAGGTCCAAACATCAGATTTGAAATTTTAGATTGTTTGATTTGCCTGACGCAAAGTCACAATTACTTCAAATATGTATCTTTCCTTGAATTTGAATTTACTCTAGATTTGATTGGGAAAACCATAACCTCACAACTTACCAAGGAATTTAATGTTCAGTTCCACGAGAGCATAAATTTAATGGCGCTAGTTCTTTTGTTTGTTTGGTTCGTGTATTTCCGGCCAATTTACGTCACGTATCAGAGCTAAAATTTTAAGTAGTTGCAAAATTTCTGGTCGTTCGTTCACCTTCAAGATTACGTTGCGCATATAAATTTACTCGCTGTGTATTCCTGCCCCACGGCTCTGCCAAATTTTCCGTGGGCAGTAAATATTTCTAATGCTTTTGCAGTTTGCTTGATAAATGAGGGGAACGACTGTAACGAAAACTGTTATTTTCAAAAATTTGTTGGTCCATTAGATTCTGCATTCGGAACATCCTAAATCATCAAAATTGCTGCCATAGAATCACTGTTTATTTTTATAAATTCCGGCTTTAGGGTTTTAATCCTATACTATATTTAGGACGACAATATTATCTAAATTCAAGATATGTGCAATTAATGACAATTTAATACCAGATAATATTATAAGTTTATTTTCAAAAAATACACACTTGAAACGATATTTCTTACACAACTGTAATTTACTATTAGATATAAAAGCGTTTATGTTAATTGCTTTTACAATAGTACCTATCGATTTGGTAGTTAGTTAGTTATTAGTGGTGGTAGTCTTAGCCCCACTAACCTTCATTACCACATTTTTCCATTAAATGGATTAAAATGTGTTACGTCTAAAAAGAAGAAATTTGTTGGTGTACTCTTGATTTAATATTAAAAATCAGAATGTTTGTTTTGGTTTGCGGTTGTCGGTTTTGTATTATTTGTGGTTTCTCCTCACAGCGACTTCTTTATACAAAGTGACGCAGTTACGTTCAATCTAACTGTTCATTCTTCCTCGTGTTCGTATTCTTGAACGATCTCTTTTATTTTGCCCGCATTCGGCAGTTTCCTTTTTAGATTTAATCATGGGATACGGAGCGTGAAGTTTCACTGACCACGGTCTAAAAATGGAATTTGTTGAAATCACATTGGCCTATATTCCAGATTTTTCGTCTTCCAGTAGAGTCTTCAACACCTTCTAATTTGTCAATTGTACTAATTTTCAAATTATTTTATAAATATTATTTGAGAATGCGTCAGATACACATAAATTTTGATAAGTGCCAGAAAGTTATTTAAATTTAAAACTTCTACTAAGTGTTTCAGTTTCTATTCTTATTTTGGAAATTTCTTCTAACATTCAAATTTTGATTTTTCAATTTTTTATATGAAAAATAGCTTTGTTTATCTTTTCTTTGTTCATTTCATTTTTCAATTGATTGAAAACTAAACCCACTTTTTTTTGAAAATTTCACCAATAAATAATTTGTAAAGCTTTACGAGTTTTGACAGTCAAATTAATTTGAATTGTTTTTGAACAATATTGATGTGATAAGTAAACTGATAAAAGTATCAAAAATAACATTTTAAAGACATTATAATCGACGGGTATGAATCATGAAAACATCTCACCCCTTATAACGAAACGTTGATTATACACAATGTATTAAAAGCCGCCCAGAGAGTATTAATCACCAATTTGTTAAATAAATCGGTTTATATTTAAATAAAGGAAAGACAGTTAGTGATGGCAATATATATTTTAAAATTCTTAATAAATATTTATTTCTTTCGTTTTTACTACCAATTATCTTTTTCTGAATATTATTAATAGCATCGTCATAAAATAATCCTACATGATATTAACAGCTTGAATAATGTATTACTTTGTTACTAATTAATAAAAATTTAACTAAAATAGCTAAAATATTTTTTGAATGGTTACAGTTTTATGTGGCAATTTCTATTAACTTACATAAACTGAAATTATTCATTCAATTTTTTTTCTGCCTATAACGAACAACATTTAATTTAAAGCAATAATTTTTAAATGATTAACTCAAAGCAATTTTCTCGAAAAAAAAAACATACAAATATTTTGTTGTTCTTATTCAAAACGCCATTTATTTGGCGATGTCAACTTTTTGTCGGCTGTAATAAATTTAAGATACTAAATAATTCAGTTAACATGTTTTACGTTTTTAACAACGATTTACCAAAAAAAGAAACTAGTCGAAGTGGCAATCTGACGATGTTTGATTTCCAAATATAAGGATGACGAAAACATGCCTGCGACAAGATTGATGGCGACTGTTCGATTTATTGTTATTTTTAATGGTATTTATTCATTATGCCGTTACCTTCGACATACCATGCATAACAATTTTCGTTTATTAGGCTTTGAATTATTTACCTCCAGCCTACATGCGACATTTAATGAGCCGTATTTTGTATAAAATTCCATGTTATTTAAGTGTTGCGCACGATGAAGAAGAATTTGCTGAAATATTTTAAATTCTATATGTATTTTGTTTATAATATAAATTATTTTGTTGATAACATGTACAGTTGCGGACAGAAAATTTCAGACACTGCTGTCATTCCACCAACATGATACACGTGATTCCGTGACAGATAATTTTTGTCTGTCTCAATGTTCTCTTGAATAGTTAAATAGTACCTCTATGAACATTAATTATAATTGTAGCTTTATTAAAGTATGATACATTCGACAATTTATGGTTGACGGGTAACAAAATTCAAAATTTAAGACAATTAAGACACCAGGTAATTTTTCTCAATCATACGTCATAGAAATGAAATTTGTGTCCGATTTTTTTCCGCAACTGTACCTACATATAGTAACATGCGACGTATGATCACGACTGATCAGTTAATGTATTGAAGTTGCTTTGACTGAATTTCTACTTACTATAATAATATGCAAATGTAGATTAACGCTGGGTTTCAGAAAAGATTTGTTAATAAGCGATTAATTTAATTCTCGGATTAAGGAACGTCATTGGATGAAGTTAACAATAGATTTGAATAAACCAATTATATTGTTTCACCCAACCAATCACAGGCTTTAATCACTACGTTCAGTTAATCAGTGATTAAATAATTTTTGTGAAACTGGGTGTTAATATTTCAAAATATTATAAAATAGGAGTTAATAACAAAAAGAAATTGCCTCCATTTTGGAACAGTTTTCATGTTTGTGAGCTTTACAATTATCATAAAACCATAACAAACCGTAAAAAGGGTTTTAATGCACCAGATTCGCGTAAAATTTATGTAATGTCATAAAATCACCGAACGATGTGTTAACCCTATTGCATTTCAAAAAGTGAAAAAGGAAATTAATGTAGTTTTAAACACGAAATAAAATTTTCAAAATTAAACTTTTCCCAAATACGTGCGTCTTTCTTTATTTTTGATGCTCTCGTTTTCGTTTTGGTTTATTTAAATTCGTAGTAACAGACAAGAGATTTTCGCGTGCTTTGCTGCATCATTCATGATGCTCTGTTGCACTATAATTTATTCTGCTGTTTCCGTTTGTAATTCCCAATCTGATCCGGTTATTGTCCATTTTCACCAAGGCTTCCCCGGCTTGATTACCTTTTTCGGCTACTGAAGCTCTTGGTGTTTACATAATGAAACTGTTTAGTCAACAAGAAGATTAAAAGAAGCAACAACAGAAAAAAAAACAACAATAACGGACTAAAAGTTCCTCCAAGTATTGATCGTCATCATCAATTTCGGAAGAGTAGCAGCAGCAACAGGAATTCGAAGAAGTTCTTTTATACATATAATAGGAAATAAAGAGTGTGTAAAAAGGAAATAATGACACACATTTAAGTCAGTTATTAACAATAAATACATTGTACATTTTTGTCCGATAACCTTTACACAATTTTTCTTTCTTGGTTGTGATATCATGCAATTTTAAAAACTTAACCTCTGTTGAAGTAGGTAACTTTAAATATACTCAATTTTTCTAATTAAATGTTTATAAACTGTAGCAGCCCTGATGAAGGTAATAAACATTACCGAAAGCTTGGCAAATCAAAAAGAGTAGTTCTGGGTCTGCCCTAAGTTGAACTGAGGAAACTCGAAATGCTGAAAAGAATAAATAAATTGATATTGAGCTACAAACCAAATTGGAGTAATTTTTTTTTAAAGTGATGCACCCACTTCTTATTACTGAAAGGAATAAACAAATAATGCAATGTTTTAAATTTTAAAGAAATAAACTATGTGGTATAAATGATAAAAACTCAAACAGCTAACAACGATAAATTTGTTATTTATAAAAGCAACTATAATTTGCAATCAAATGAAAAGCTTAAGGACAAGTAGTCAAACTTACCATTGCAGACAACTTACGGCCGTTTGCTCCAAACACTTAAGCCGAGCTTAAATTTAAGTATTGCTTATAATGTGCCATTGGAGTTTACACAACATTGTACAAGTCACAATCTAAGTGTTACTTAAAGTTAAATGTTTCGTGCAACTGACCTTAGAGGTGCAGATTGAATTTTCCATGGAAGGCAGCATAGTGCATGTCATAAAGAAGAAGTGAAACTTTCATTTAGTAATCAAAGTTCCATATTATGCTAGAGGTTCAAGAAGATACCATACGTCCAAATAAATTTTTGGTCAAGGTAGACCATGGAAGACAAATCGTTTGTCTCAGATTACTTCAACAACTGCTTTTTTATTTGATGAAGCTGAATCAGCGAAATCGTCTAATTATTAAACTGTATAAATTGTTTTATCAAATGTTTCTTAGGTATTTTGAAGACTACCTCAGGTCAATGTCCTGTCGGATATTCTCACTTATTTATTCTCACTTATGCAGCAAATCTCAGTACTTATTTGTAATTATGAACGCTTCATTCCAGTATTAATATATGTAATTACGGTTAAACTTTCGGTTTATGGTTTTTGTTATTAGTAAGTAGCATATTAAAATTTTAATTTGTCTAATTAACTCTCTTACCTGTTTGGTGTGTTTAAAATAATTCCATATGTACTGGGAATTTTACTTTATTTAGTCATAACCGAAAGACTGCAAATAAAATGAATTTTGAAAGAAAATTATATGCAAAAAAGATTCAATTCTATTTACAAAAAATAGCTGATACAAAATTTGGGCAAAACAGCAAGGATCAACGATCGATGAACATCATTTAGAAAAATTGTGATATTAGAATATAGTTATACCCAAGTAACCATGAATGCTTCATTAAACTCTTGTAAAAAGTGCGAATCTTTAACGAGGCTACGTTGTAAAAACAAAACAATAAACCAGTCGAGCACAAGTAAGTCTATGTCATTACAGTTCTGGTCGACTGGATATAAAAAGTTGGTTATTAACTGAAATTTTTCCAAATACACACATGTTCGTTTTGCAGTGACGGGGCGGCGATATAACTGTTGCTAATTTATCTTGTAGAAGCTTACATAACTCACCACGGATTAATAATGAATATAAATAACATAGCTAACAAATCAAAAGTAACCTATACCCTGACTGACTGCTTGCTTCATTCGGTCTTGTCATCCAGAAACGCCAGACTCATAAGTGACGATATATTTTTAGACTATTTACGTCAGAATATTCTATTCGTTCTTCTGGACTTTAGAGGAAGCTTTCAAGACTCCAGGCGTGCTTTTGCATTCCAAGTGTATTGTTGGTTGCGATTCCACGAAAGCTCTCCGAGTTGCGCTTGATTATATGAGTCATCCTCTAAACTCAGCGCGGAAGGCGATGAATCACATATGGGTACTTTCATACATCACTTACGCTCGTTACGATATTTTACCAAAAAATTACAAATTATGAATGGTCGTTTGGTAAGTCGTTTTTCCGACTCCGTGACATTTTATTAAACGAATCCACTGCTGCAATGTGAGCATGACTTTTTTTCATAATGCAATGTTTGATGGCTTGTTTGATTATGGTATTAATAATGATTTTAAACCACGAAACTACTTCAAAAATTTGATAAAATGACAATAAATAAGTAAACAACGATGGAATGAAAAATGTGACAAAGAAAGGAGACAAAATTGCGAAACAGTAAAATAGAATGAACGGAGTTGAAAAAACGAACGCAGCTCTAAACACTTAAGAGAGTATAGGAAATATTGAAAAAGTTTTATCTCAAAATTTTACAAAATATAAAAAGTTAAAGTTGTATTTTAATATTTTAGAATTCACAAAAAGTTTGGATATCATACATATACATAAAGTTTATTACATTTATTACTTATTCCATACAAAATTGAAGAAGAAATTAATGAACTTGCATAAAAATTGCTCACAACTACAGAAAAAAAAATACAATTTAGATTTTCTCCTGATTTTACTATTGTTGTTTGACGAGTTTAGGCGCCATATTTGAATCACCTTGTATATCAAATCCGAAACGTAATTTTTATTTCATTAACGATTTTTTATTTACTTTAATATCTTAATAGCATTAAACTTATAAAGCTTGTCCAAGCCCTAATTTATATTGTTTACTAGAAATGTGACCGTCGA
Organism: Prosopocoilus inquinatus; assembly: GCA_036172665.1. NCBI lineage: Eukaryota > Metazoa > Arthropoda > Insecta > Coleoptera > Lucanidae > Prosopocoilus > Prosopocoilus inquinatus. The sequence continues at coordinate 55,691,759 of CM069870.1, forward strand.
CATATTTTCTTTTTCGGCAATCATTTAGTGGAGAAATCTAGTTGGAAGAAGTTTTGTTTGATTTACGCCATTTAGTCACATACTTTAGCTTTGTTCCAATACAGATTTTAACTGCTTCGAAACTATCAAATATATTCGCCTATGGAATTAATCACCGCTTTCAAAAGTGCGTTAAATATGAAACTTTGATTGGCGCATGTTTCTGGCAGTTTTGGACTAGTCAGAGGCTGTTGAACAGGCCTTATATTAGGACGAAACTGAGTCCATATTTATGATTATAAACGCCAAATTCGTAGACAATTTGGCAATAAAACTCAATGGGTAATGATATGTGAATGGCCCTGTGTGGAATCAGAGTTAATGAGCCTTCCCAACTTAATTTTTGGCTAAATAATCTGTTTAATTGAAATTGGTTCTAATTGTTATTTTTTAGGCTCTCTGTAATATAAAATGCAAAAGCCAATAATTACAAAAGGCATATGTTCGTTGCAGCGGGCTCATATCCCACCAAGTCTCACCAAGTCTGCACTCTCGATTGTTACGCCTCTGGTTCTAGTATAATTGGTTTTGCTGTTGGGCAGATGTAATAATAACTGAATTCAAACAAACTTTTAACATCATTGACCTTTGTTGGCATTTTGACTTTACAACAGGACAGAACTTCAAAAAATATAAAATGTAAATCGAAATATTACAATACTTGTTATTGCTTGCTGCCATTAATAGTTTTAAGAAAAAAATCGAATTGAAAGTCTTCGCTATCGTGTACATGATGAAGCGCTTGTAGTTTAAATAACTGACCTTTACTGAGTTGATAGAAAGCGCTGATTTTTTTTCTTTTGAGATAATTTATTATTAAGTTAAGTTTATTTCTGCACGCGTCGTTTTATTATAAACAAGCCCGAGATATAATTTGGCAAATGGTAGCCGTTTATGAGCGATCGGTTCGAAATATGCTGAAGGTTGAAGTATGCGAACCTGCTAATTACACGGCATTATCTACTCTGCAATATGAGTGGAATTTGCCGAACTACATCTCGACCTTGATTATAAACCAATGAATTGAATCAAGGCAGTTTCCTGTCGAATATTTTTTTTAGAATAAGGTTTAGAACACCAAATAAGCATAAGGGAATAATTTGATACCTACTGCATACCTTTTAATTCTTGATATACGCTTTACAAATATGGAATTAAATAAAAGGAAATATTTAACAGAAAAACTAAAATAATTATTCGTCCGCCTATGTAATTATTCGGTGGATAAAACAAAATATATATTATAGGAGACAGTGGATTATTTATTGTAACAACGGTGAAAATAACCACTGCAACAGAAATAGTGCAGTTGTTCCAAAATGTCACGCGAGCAGACTGATGACCATTGTCATTGTGACACCTGATATATTGAGCAATCAGGCCGAAAGTACATCTACGCCTCGTAGAAAGAGAGAGCCTCATACCCGCAAAGGCCTGGCTAAAAGAGAGCGATACATCCGCTTATTTACAGGCATCAAATGCGAGGCGAACGAAATGGACAGTACGACGAACCGGATGATTGATGGACCGGTCACCACAACGGAAACACGGCGGTCTATCCCCAATTATACCGACACACAACCCCTTTGCTAAGTACTAGTTACACCAGTTAAAACGAGACGGATACATTCTGTTAATGCACGAGGTAATTTGCGAGGTTTGGTGGGTATGAAATAAGGCAGATGCGTGGTGTTCGATAAACGTTAGGTTAACTACCTTTCGTATGAAACATAATCATAAATTACTATGCGGTGGAAGGTATATTCAAAGAAATAAATTTTCAATCAGTGGGCAGAAAAATTACTTTCCTCAATAAAAATTACACGGTTATTAACTTCAAAAGCAATGAATTTAATTTCAGAAAAATATATCCCACGCTAATGGCGAGGCACAATTGAATTCAGCAAGAGATTGTAAAGTATCAAAATTAGCTTGTCGCTGCAAATTATTAAATCAGTTTGCATTCGGCAATTAAATGTATCATTTCTTAAATGCTTGTTTATACCAACTATTATCACTTGTTCAAACTTAATATCAATTTCATCATCTTTCGTTCACAATAAAAATGCATTTAATCACACCTATTTCTATTATTAAATAAACGACTAACTGAAAATTATAAATCAGTAATGGTTTAGTTAATTTTACGAATTTGTTTTTTATTGAAAATGTAAAACGGTAAAGTGTTTGTGTCAATAAACTCGAAGTGTACAGACAGCCAACGTGGGCATTAAATTAGCAAAATTATGGTTTTGTTTACAAGAAAATGAGGCGGGTAATATGAGACACTCTTTAATATCCTTCAAGCGTCTGTGTGTAGGGTCCCCTTTGAAAAACAATTTCAATTTCTATTACCCGCAACATCTTATGTTATTGAATTGCATACATTTCCACTTTTTCTAATAAGAAAAGCGATGGTGTCTGACTGTAATATACATTTTATTGACGTGTGACTTTCTGAAATGCGTTAATTAACTGTGAAACCAAGTAAATTTATGGCCGTCTTTATTTAATTTATTTTGAAATGCCTAGAATTATTAACTTGTACTGTAAGTAATATAATTAGTATAACGGTTGCGACAACTTGTTTTACGCGATGTAGTATCAACGACTTTTTTTTTACTTATTTATTATGACATCAAAGCGGAAATCTTAATTCATTATATCAAAAAACAAAAAAATGTCGACTGTATGATACGAGACCACCACCATCACTCGTATTAACAAGGGCACTTACTCGACACACAGTAACAATAACTTGATAAGATGATTTTTTATTATTCCTATAGTCCTAATTAATCTCGTACTACCATTGTCCTAAAGGTCCTACTGAATCTAGCACTACCATTATTGTAGAGGGTAAGGTCATTTTTTCACATATTTATCATTATGATGTATTCCCCAACTGCTTAACAACGCCAGACTATATTATTTATATCAGAAATATATGCAGTCTAAACACGAAAATCTGGAAGGTCGTTGTTTATTAATTAATTAATGTTTAGATCCGATGGAACAAGAGACATGCTTTTTTTTTCTACTTGATCTCTGTATTTGATGATATGAGCAACACTTGCATTGCCTAAATGCTAAAATCGAAGGAATTCTCCAGACAGCCATTTATGTGAGAAACATATACAGTAAAATCTCGATACACTATGTTTTTCGTAGTTCCAAAAAACCAATTCCAGTAATCCAATTTCTGTCAAAGAAGTTCAAAAGAGGGACAAGGGTTTTCTTTTATTTTCTATTGTAGTTACTATGTCATCATAACTTCATGATATAAGTTGTAGTCTCAAAAGCCTGAAACACAGTTAAGGTTCGTGTTCGCAATTAGTCGCGGTCTGAGCTCGGGCAATTTACAGTGTGGAAGAAAATTAAGGAGTATTTTGGAAAATATTTTTTTTTCTCAGAAAAACGCATAGATTTAAATAGGCACCTTTTAACCGCAATTATTACCCGTTATTAATTAACCTGTATTATTATTATTGTTTTTATGGTAACCTACGTCAGAGTTGTGACCTCATCAATTGATTTTTCAAATATAAATCTACTGTTTTGATTACATTATTCGATAGGTAATAATTTTCTACGCATCATAAATTAAAATAGTTATGGGAATGATTAACAAAATTTTCCAGAAAAATTAAATCACAAGTATAATCAAATTTAGCAAATTTCTCAAGCTCCAAAATTATGTCTCTCAACGAGAGAGAACATGTTGATATCTCAATGATAACAGGACATTGAGATAGAACCAGAATTCAGACTGCAGTTGGCGAAATTTTCAATAAAAACAAATTGAACGTCTTATTGGCTTTGCAAGAAAATCCCCATTCTGCAAGTTAATAGATTGCTTTAGATAATTTAATAAGCCATAATTGCGTTCAAAAAAATTGTTACAATGAAAAATGATACCCTTACAAAGTCAAACTGGTTCATGAACTTTCGGAGACTGATTTTGACCGTCTCATCTACAATTCTATGAGGAAATGCAGAGAATATGTAATCATAATTAATTGTTGTAATATTTTATCATGGGTGAAGCTACATTCTGTTTAAAGGGTGCCGGGAATAGACCAAATTGTAGGGACTGGGTATCAAGAAATCCAAAGTGGATGATGTAGAAAACTGCGGCGCATTCTCAAAAAGTCAATGTTTAGGCAGACATATTGAGAGATCGGATATTGGGAGCAGTATTCTTTAATGGAAATTTAATCGGGGAAAGTTATTTAGAATTCTTACAATTTTAACTAGTCCCTACGATAGTAAAATCTCCACGCCCAGTTCAACCATAATATTCTTAATGACGTGATGTGGGATCATGTGGTATCAGCAGAACAGTGCACCACCACACTATACAGCAGTGATTCGTAATTATCTACATTCGTAATTATTCCAACTATTCGTAATCGATGGATAGGATGACGTGATCCTATGTTGTTATTTGCTCTAGTGTTACTTGAAAAGTAAAGTATAAGTGAATAAACCCGTATATTTGAAAAATTGAGAGATTTTATTTAGATTTGAAACGCTTTTAATTAATCCAGAAGTCATTCGTCATGTTGAAGAAGAGTTCATTACTCTTAATACTCATTTTATAATTTTGAGAAATTTACTGGTTACTAAATTTTATTATACATTTCTCGAAAATTTTGTTATTCAACCTCGAAACTGTTTTACATTATGATACGTATTGCCTATCGAATAAGGCAATCAAAATAGCAGGTTTAAAAAAAAAACAATCAATAGCGTCACAACTCTGATATAGGTAAAAAAAAACAGTTGGGCCTAAAAGGTGCCCTTTCAAAATCCAAATCGACCTATTCGAGCGTTTTTCCGAGAGCGAAATATTTTCGGAGACATCGATTTAGTTCTTTAATTTTCTTCTTCTAGTTCTAGTTCTTTTCCTTCTTCTAGTTCCACATTGTGTATTGATCTTGTGAATATTTATTTGCAACTTTAGACCGCGAACAAATAGTGTGCATTCACTGCCATTATTACAAGAATACAAGACTTGAATGATCACGACAAGCCCAGTTCGCAACCAGCTGCGAACGCGAATGTCAAATGTGTTTCTGTCTTAAGTCCTTGGTAAGGTTCGAATCAGAGATATTCGAAGAATATCGCGCTTGCCTTGAAAAGTAGCTGCAGTGTAATCTCGATAATCCATTATTTTATCATCTTAGGCGTCCACTATATCGGTTACAAAATTTCAAAATTTGAGTCAGCGAAATCACATTGCACGAGAGTGGGGCAAACGCTAAGCGCATATATCACAAGACGGCTGCGGAGGAATGGACGTTGCGAATAAAAGGAGGGGCAAGGGTCTTTCTCATGAGGCAAATCTTCAAACTGTGAGTGTGTGGACATTATTTTCAGAAATTTAACAAGAACATTTTACCCCCTGTAAAAAATAGCAACTGAAGAAAAATAAAAGCATTTATTTGGAAACAAATTAAAAAATACATTAAGAAGAACAACAAGAATGCTTTAAAACACAACTCTCAACCCCTGTTAATTTAAATAGTTTATTTTTCTATTCTTATCGGTACTACGTTTAAAATTGAATTGTTTTTAAACTCTTTGCATTTTTCACTGGACGAAAGGCAGTAAGAATTTAGTCGAACAAAATAAATACATATAAAATTCTTATTAAAATTGAATTTCAACCTCCTGGTGAATTATATGTATGAATTATGAACGTCTTTTTAATCCGAATAGCGAAATTATTCTTGCTGGAAATCCCTCAGTTTCAAGTTTTCTAAAATATAACTTGTTTATTTATACTGTTTACTGTTCATTAGAATTTTGACCGCTTGCCTTGGATTCGTAGGATAGCGCTAGCACAAAATAGCGGGCGTAAATTGACGATAAATGACGTCGCAAAAGAATTTTGTTCAAATAAGAAAATTCGAAGGAACTCTTGCAATTATTTCAAATAGAGGAATCTAATCAATTTGAAAATTAGGGGGGAGAGAGAGAGAGATGCGTCCAAGCTTGAAGAGCTCCAGACGAACACATTTTTTTTGTAATTTGAACTACTTTACTAAAAAAAATTCGGTGTACACTACATGGGATTCCAAAAATGTGCAGCCAAATATCCATTCCTTACACAAAAAAAAAAAATTATCACATTAAGTACATGTGGTTTGCCCGAATTGTCAGCGACACGTAAGAAATTGTATTTTTTATATGTCTGGAATCCTCTTTTTGGTAAATCTTCATTTTTCAAAAATGTTAATCATGTCAAATCAAGTTGGACTATTATGGAATTTGTGAAAAAATATAGATTATCGGTCAACGCTACATGACGTCATTCGCGGTCATATGACGGCCGATGCATTACAGCACCGCTGTCCTAGGAAGCCAAAGCTTTATTGCTTGTGAGTTCAGTTTGCATTGAAATTTATATTTTCGTGTTTTATTTGATAATTGGAACATTTTGAAAATCCGCATTAACCAGTGAAATTATTAGTGCAGATTAAAGAGGTTGTACTGTACTTGAAAAGTGAGTCCAGTGACCCCTTTAATAAACTGAAACTCTTTAAAAACTCCGGTTAAATGCGATAGCTTTACAATACACTGATAAAAATCTGGAGTTAATTCTAATACTTTTTGGATGCAAGGGAACAGGTTTTCGGTGTTCCCTCGCGTCCATCCGTTCGTGGAGTTAAAAAAGACGGAGTTACGAAGTTTACCACGTAAAAGTAGGAGTACAGCTGGTCCTTGTTGGAGTAAACACTCACTTTTTAGACAAAATTTAGTCCGGAAAAGACAACAATAATGCCAAATTAGATAAGAATTAACAATTTTTCAGTCAAAACTTTATCCACATTTAACACCGATTAGGCAGATTACAGTTAATCCCAAAAAATTTTATGTGTACAGAAAATAAAGAGGCCCTCTATATTTCTGAAATATAGGACCTCTTCTACATAAAATTCACCATAAATCCGTAGATTTATCTAATACGCAAAATTCATTTTAATGTTAAGATGTACTGTTTAAATTATATTGTGATATTTGCCGCGGTAGATTTTGTGACTACTTTGATTGTCGAACCCTGTATAAATAAGAAAAGTATTTCAACTTACGTACGTTGAGAATTTAATACAAAACCGCTACAAGAATCAAGATAGACCACCGATGATGATGATGAAGCCAGGTGTAAATATGCTACCAAAAAACAAATAAGAGTAGCTGTGAAGACTCCGAGTAATTTGATATTCTTCCGAGAATTGTAGTAATTTTGGTTATTACTTTCGTCCAGTGTTGTCTCAGCAAGCACCAGCATTGTAGGCAATAACTACGTACTAAATAAGCAAGTTCCCTTGTCCTCCTTTTTTTTTCAAATTGGCCATGGCAGCGTCTGTGGCGGCGACGGCGGCGGCGGTGGCGACGCTAAACAAAATGAGTTTTGCGTATCTAATTTATGATGACGTGATGAACAGTTGTCATAAAGCACGGGTGCGCCTTCATTGGACGCTATCTCGTCGCGACGCGCTTCAAAACGACCGCAAGTTTCACCGCCGCTTTATCGGTCCTTCGTGATTTGTTGCCATTGTCAGCAGTAGTCTTTACCCCTGTGCCGTTATTGTCTTTTTTGTCCGCTTTTTACGACTCGCGTCGGGCTTTGTGCTTAAAAGTGGAAGAGTTTTCGCTAATAATTTCATTCTTTACCTCGCTCGCCAAATCGATAAAGTTTTTAGTAAATGTTTAATGTTTTATGAAAGAATGGGAAATCTAAGGAAAAAATTGTGTCGCGTCATAGTGAGACTTAAAAATTATAAGAAATTTCAAACAGACTCAATATTACATTAAAAAAAATCAATACATTTGATCAAAAACTTAAACCGAAACTTAAGGGCACTTTAAAGATATAAAAATATAAAAAAACAAATGTTTTATTAATTACATATTTACTTTTCCTGATAATTCACCAGTGATATATTTTTTTATTTCTCACTTTCTGGGTATATCACTCAATAATTAGAACTTTTCGAAAGTCTAAAAAGTATGTACGTTAAGCTCTACCTTCGTTATCTTACAGAGTTTTTCTAGCTTGGTTTTCAAATATGTATTAAGTATGCATATTCAAGAGTCATTTTGAGGTACCTGCTTTATCTTAAATTTTTTATTTATTTGTGTTGTTACAGCGGAATATAATTAATATACACACACAACTTCTGTTTTGATAATCCCCTGACAGTCTCTATGTATAGTTATTCTTTTATATCACTCTAACAACCTTTAACTTAGCATGTATGCTCACTACTTCATACATTAAGCCGCATATAGACTTGCGAGCTGAGCGGCTCATCAGTCGCTCAACTCGCACGGCTTCACAATTTACTTTTAGTAGCGTATGTGAGAATACTCTTGTATCAAGTTAATGGCTGTTAAGAATGCGTTCATATTAAAATAGGGTTGTGGATTAACTGTTGCCTCAGAATTCTTAGGCTGTGCTGTAGAAAAGATTTAAGCAAAGGTTCCATTTAAGCCTAAACTAGTATGTGACTCATATTATGACTTACAGGGTTACTTCGGGACTTTAAAAAGGAATATCTGACTAATTCAACGTTTTGCATGTATTTACAGAAAAATAAATGAACGTCGTATAACTGACAAAAACTAAATTATATTTTTTTTAAATAGAACACTTGATATTTTAATATATTTTTAAATTCTAAATGAAATTCTAGAAGAAATTAAAGTTAAAGTAAAGAAACATACATAAAATAAACAGTTGTCAAGATGTTCCTATTTAATATCATAATATCATAATAACTTTCTACGTATGAAGATCTTCCAAGCTGTAGAATGTCTGAAGATGATATTTGTGGATAAATTTTCAGGGCACCGTTTATGTTTTAAAGTTTAAAAACCATTTTCTCACATGTTTCATCGGACAAGAGTCGACTTATTTTAAGAGCGGTCTGGAAAATATTAAATAAAAATTGATCAAGAGAGAATAAAATGAAAGTTTTTTAAACATACTCGAAATAGTCTATTCTTTCTTACACATAGGTACATGTACATATTACAGCTCTTGTGAGAAAATATTTGCCATGATTTTATGAAACTGTATTTTTTTTAAATTTAAATGTTAATCGCCTTTCTTTTTTAACAAATTTTATTTTTTGAAACTTTGTTTAAATACGAGACCTGTATCAGTGAATTTGGTCCACTATTAAAAATATGAAAACTGAATTTATGTTACAATTTAGATTTTTTTTTATATTCTCAGATATTTTCAGTTTCAAATTGTCGTTTAGTAAAATAATTTGATTTCAACAAATATATAACTGAAACGTATTAAATTTGCTAGTTACTTTTTCGAAAGCTGTTTTGAAACAAATGGTAATGTTTGATAATTCCGACGTAATACAGTAGTAACCACGGGGTATCTTTAATTTTCGTCGATTTTACGATTTGTGATGTTGTTAGATATATTTCCTATATTTTTTTAAAGTTATTCCTATAGTTATAATTTAGTTTTTGGGGCGATTCAGAATAAGTGTCCGAGCCGTCAGGAACGTATGCGCTAAGGTCACGCAAGTGCGAAATTGCATTTCAAAAATCAACCTCCTCTGCATCCAAAATGGAAATCATGATTCATTTCTTACGTATGCATACGCAAATAAAAACGTTTTACAGTTTCATTTCAAGGTAAACGCTAGTGTTTCGTTCTATTCCACGCGAGTTCATTGTTCTTGTGACGCAATATATCTGTACTAGTGCCCATCAACCAATTTATATCTGAATCTTCAATACATTTTATCTCAAAAACTATGGATGTTAGACCCTCTATGCATATAGACTTTTTGTTTTCTTTTTCTGTGTATTACCCATGGTTGACGGGTCGGACACTTACATATTTTGAATCACTCAGTACGTTAAACGTTAATAAACAATTCACTAAGCATTGCAATATTATATTGATTTTCATAAATTTTATTTCTACAAGAAGGGTTTTCTTAGAAAAAATTATTTTCTTTAGTTGGGCCAACTTCACTGAGACAGGGCTCGTAGATGCGAAAATGTGACTACTTTTCACATTTTATATCTTTGGACACCTTTGTATGTATATATCAGAAATATAAAATATGTTCTTCTGACAATAGGGCGTACGGCCAGTTTTTCAATCGGGGTTTAACCTTAAGCTAGATTTTATTCTTATAGATGCAATTGTCCTTATAACTGTTACCATAGCGAAGCTTAAAGTTAAACTGCTAGAAAGACAGGGCCATAGGGATTTAACATAGAAAAACAGAAATGGATTTATATTATCTTTTTGGTTTGAACCGGAAATATTTTGGTATTTAAAGTATTTTCGTATTAAATCTGTAACACTTTAACTATGAATAACTTAAAAATAAAGAAAAAAATGTAATAAAAATATGCATATTGCACACTTAACAGCCTGTTTAGAAACGAAAAGTGAACCGCGTGTGTGTGGCCAGGTTGTTCCTACTTTTGTCACTGAGAAGTTACACGTACAAATCCGAAGCGATATTTTTTTGCTTAAAGCGATTTCTATTTTTCCACGTTAAATCCCTATGTCATATATTTTAGGACAAACACTATATTAGGTTTAACTTTGGGATACACGTAGAGTTCCATTTAACGAAACAAAATGTCAGTTCATATTAATTGGTCCGCATAAGTTTTTCATCAAAGATTTCTTTCTAAGTTAAAAAATAAAGAAGTTAAAGGGGATGGGAAGTCTCACGTGGTCACCCTGTACAACACAAGTCTGTCGCATTCTAAGAGCCAGTTATAGCAAAGAGGTTTAAACCGATGTTTAACTGAACCGGTGTCGGAATATAAGCGCCTCGAACATTTGCGCCTTCGATACATTTGCATCTCTCGGATTAAATTTACAGGAAACTGGTCAGGTAATGTTATTAGCAATTTTGGGAATAACAAAATTAGACGGTATGAAGGGATAGCTATTACAACTTTTGTCCAGGTCATATTTGAAAGTCATCTTCAGTTTTTGAAATAGGTCTCTGTTTTGTTATTCAGTAAAGAGAAGCTTACATTTCAGAATCTGAACGTCAGAACTTCGTACCGTACCGTATAATTTTAATTTAACCAATCTTTCTCTGGAATTTATGGATTCGAAGAAATTTGACGTCCTAATAGTTATTGCCCTATCCTGTATACAATGTGTCAAGACTCTCACTCCAAATATCTTTATTTTCGTACAGTTTTTGCTCGTGAGAATTACAGAGAGGATACAAAACAACCAAATTTGCAAAACGTCAAGAAAGTAATAAAATTATATTTTAGCTAGTTTTTAAAGTGTTTTATTTGTTTCATATTCTTTCCCAATAAATGATGAATTTTGCTAAAATTTGGCAAGTGCCTTTAATAAAAACTAAATATTCATTAAACGATTGCTATGATACAGCAATATCTTTTTTCTATTTTCTGGGTTTAATAAAAAAGAATTCATGTGATTATTTTTGATCGCCAAGAAATAAGTTTTCAGATAAATTTTCTCACGAAATAAGAAGTCTTCAGGTAAATTTTCGTCTACGTAAGAGCCGAGGCGCAAATGTTCAACTTTAAGTCTTGACCTGCGCGGTTATTGGGTAGCTTTATTTAGAACGGCGCAAATGTATCGGCGGCGTAAGTGTCCCGAATTCACCTGAACAAGGTTTACAGTAAATAAAATCGCATAGGATCTTAAGAACATAGCAGTTAATGCGTTCATAAATAAAATTTGATGCGATTTTATTCACTCTAAACCTGGTTCAGTGGAACGATGGTTTAAACCCACTTGGTACAAACAACCGGCCCTTACAGCCAGTTGTACCAAGCTGGTTCAAGGGAACGTTCAGTTGAACCAGGATCAAAGTAAATAAATTCGCGTAGGATTTTAGGGACATATGGCAATTAATGCATTCCTAAATTAAATTTGATGCGATTTTGTTCACTTTGAACCTGGTTCAGTTGAACGTTCCCTTGAACCGGCTTGATACAACTGGCCTTAAGTTAACGCTAAACCTGGCTTAAACCTTTTATGATACACGGCCTTAACTTGTTCTAAAAACTCGAGGCAAGTCATTATTTCCTTGAACCGTTGTCTATGATCATTCTTTGCGAATAAAATGATCTTGAGAAAAGGAAAATAGTTTTCGTTAATAAAAGTCCGGCGACAGTAAAACGCTTTGACATAATTTATGCCAACCTATAAGTCCGATATTGTAATGCCACGCGTCACAGTTAACTTAGATTAGAATCATAAAAGCTGAGGAATATTCAAAGTTTGGGAACGCTTCTAAAAAGTTGTAAACAAATGGATAGCGAAAAGGGCCGGCAGAAGGGAGAGAGACCGTCCTCGACGTCGTCTGCGATCTTCAGCAGCGCGCATAAAGCACTGACGGCGATATGGAGCCGCTATAAATCGCGAATCCGGCTCGGCCGATATCGGATGCTGCTGCATGGCCCGTCTGATAAACCTGCCCTGATTGACGGTCGCTGAGACACGACTTACGAACAAGTCCCAGATAAACCCTCGATAAAAATAAATAAAATTTGCCGTGGCATTTGCATCTATCGTGTACTATCCAGGACGTTTGATTTATTGTTGACTGAGACGTCGGAGATAAACAATAAGCGATCAGGTATGCGAAAAGAACAAAAACCGAACGAAAATATAATTATTAAGGAAAGGAATCAAAATCTAATAGTTGATTTTTATTCCTTAAGAAGTTAATGGAGGTTTGCAAACGTGCAAACAGAAAAGGGCGGAACCTTTCTACTTGTTATTGAAATAACACAATTTGCATTAAGGTGAATGCAAAGCTGATTGGAAAAAAAGTATTTTAACTCAATTCTACAGCAACATAAACTAAATAGTAATTATCACTAAATGACACAATTAAAGTAAAATATACGTATAAAGCAACGCTTATCCTCATAAATGTTGTAATTAAGTACATAATATCAGAAATCGTTAAAAGCTGTACGAGATAAAGATAGCAGCACAGGCATGTGACATAATTGACTGGAAAGTATGACGATTTACGAGAATTCATTTAGAGTGATTTATTTGTGCATTAAAAACCGTTTTTGATTTTTGGGTTGCGCTCGTAAAGCAGGTCTGAAAATGTTCCTGTTATTTTTGATGCTTTTGAGAAGCGAGCGCGGTCGTAAAAGTTCGCAAAGCGAATTAAAAAGATTCTGTAGCTTACATCATGATTTGTCATGCATAGCTTTCACCGGGCGTCAGTCTTCACTCTATTTTGTATACAGTTTATATCTCCTCGCCTAAATTGTTTAAGATTTTCGTATATACAGCACAAATTTCTAATTATATATTTCTCTGGCTTGAAACTAAGGAATTGTAGAATTGTAAATGTCGAAGACGGATTAGTGTTTCCGCTCTGTGGAAAGTCGAGCAAAGAAGGAAACTAATTAAAACATCAAAGATGTCCTGGAAAAGTGCAGAGAAACGGGATTGAAATGTCGTGTGACGTGCCGTCCGTCAGAGTGGACGTGGGTGATCGGGGGGGCTCAGGTGGGGGAAGGGTGTTGTCGCTGCCCGGGCAGACGTCTTTTGACCTGGCGTGCATTGCTTTGAGCCACAGACTGATCGATCGGCGGCACTGACGCTGACGGGAGACGGACAGCTCAGAAGTGGGATAGACGGGCGAGGAGGAAGGAGGGAACGACGCCGGTAAAGCGACACCGCTCAAACTAACTCATGTCGCTCTCAGATATTGCGAATATGCGACAGATACCTAACCCAGATTCGTTCCAGTCTTCTTTCCTGTGGGGATGAACTGTCGACAGCTAATTACTCCTCTTTGTAACCAAACCTCACGAGACAAGTGTCTCTTTTATGTAATTGTTTAACCATGTTTGAAAGGTCATTTAACATTGACTGCAGGAAATCCGCATCATCTAAATGTAACATGTCTATAAGTCGACGCGACTGTTCTAACACAATCCTTCAGTTTGCTAGAGGAATTGCAACTAAGAAGTTCTCAGTCCTTTCAAAGAAAGCTTATAACTTCGATGACTCGCTGTAGGTCAATCAAGGTTTAGATGACTTATTAAATTGGAAATTTCACATTTAACAAAACACATGAAATGCAGGGCTATGGCTTTCACTTGAGGGTCGATTATTTTATTACAGACAATCAACATTGAGGTAACATTTTGCTACACAACGCACAGTGGTCGAAACGCCTAATCTAGCTGTGCAAAATTCAGTTCATAAAAGTTTTTTGAATTAACGATTTGAAAAATAGTTTTTAAATAAGACTTATCCATTTTCACTATCAGATTCGGTTTTCCTCATCCCAGATGCACTCGAAGAAAAAAATTCTAGTTATTTGAGTAACTAAGGACAGGGCTTTAAATTCAGATGTAAAAGCAATAAACGAAATTCTTAGCCTAAAAATGTGCTATTTTAATGATTTTGTTGCAACTTTTGTTTTCCAAAGCTTTCCTCTATAGGTAATATGTACATTGAAGATATGATGTTAAATTTGAATTCTTCTTTTAAATCAACTGGCAGTTGAAGTCTATTACATAGTAACCACTCATACCCATTTTCGAGTTTACAAAATCATGAATGACGTCATAGTTCCAGATTATGACGCCACAGTCCAAGATTATGACCATTTAAGCCATTTAAGTTTTATTTAAAACATTTTTTTGTAAAACCTATAATAGCGGCTTTATCATCGCATCAATCTTCTTTATTTTAATCACACTGTATATTTGTTTGCAATTTCTTGCACATACTTTCTTATTAATTAAATACACATATTTGTTGTGACTGTTGTATCAGCGGATATGAGTGATTACTACATAATAAACTTCAACAGAGTATTAGTTGACATAAGAGATTCATTCAAATTTAAAATAATGGCTATTCAATGTTCCTATTACCTGCAGGAGAATAATCCACAGTTCTGGAAAACACAAGTCCCAATAGAATCTTAAAAATAAGGTGCAAACTTTCAGGCTTAAGAAAAAACGAACACGAGCGTTTCGTTTACTGTTTTGTGTATTTGGGTTTGAAAGTCCCGCTCTAAAGTTACTTAAATAACTACAAATTTTATGATGTCGTTTTAGTAACTACCAAAGTATATTACATAAAAAAAACATCAATTTTTTTAAATCGGTACTGTTTACTTCTATATTTTTGCACAGCTAGTTTAAGCATTTCGACCACTGTGCAACGCCCTGACTTTTGTGTTTCGTTCTCATGTATGATGCTTTCGAAAAGTATCCGTTCACTACAAGTGAGCGGTGGTCTTAACGGCTGTTCCAATAAGGTTCACTTTCGGTCTGTTTCATTGCGATGCGAAAAGATGCTTGTACTTACAACAAGGCAGTTGAAGCAATCTTCCACTCTCATTAGCAATTCCCGACAACCAGTTAAAGTAGTTAAAGTATTTAATAAGTTTGCATTTCAAATGTTTCTGTATTCTCTCTCTCTCTCTCTCTCTCTCTCTCTCTCTCTCTCTCTCTCTCTCTCTCTCTCTCTCTCTCTCTCTCTCTCTCTCTCTCTCTGTCTCTCTCTGTCTCTCTCTCTCTCTCTCTCTCTCTCTCTCTCTCTCTCTCTCTCTCTCTCTCTCTCTCTCTCTCTCTCTCTCTCTCTCTCTCTCTCTCTCTCTCTCTCTCTCTCTCTCTCTCTCTCTCTCTCTCTAATAGTAAAAATAATAAAAATAATAATAACACTAGCCTGCGAAGGTTTTGCGGATGACAGAAAACTAGGTGTATCTAGTAGATTTGGTGTTCGAGTTCGAGAAAAATATAATAATTTCTTCATCACGCACCACTTTTTTTTAAATAACAATATTTCAAAGTAGGTTTTTCAATCATAATTTTCGATAAGCCAACTGTTATTCACTTGTTTGCACATTTCCACTTGTTTTTATTGACAGATTTGTGCTTAACTGTTTATACGTTTCATACTATACAAAATATTAGTTTGTACTATACCATGTGTTCCTGTTCAAGCAAATATTAAGAAAAAATTAATGATAAGGTAGATGTTACTAAAAGACGTTGTCTAAATGATTCTAACAATTTGGCCACATTTGTGGTTGAACCCAAAAAAACACCGAAATAGGTTTGCTATATCCAAAGTTCCTTATAACCGGTAAATAAAAACGAAGTATGTATTTAGTAGGGTTATAACCGAGAGTTTTCTACAAATTGATTCACTACAGCCGACCTTCACTGTACCGGACTTTTCATAGACAAACTACAATCGAACATCCATAACTCAAATTTCAAGAGATCAGAAAATTACGAGTTATAGAGATTTCCAGTTAAAGAAATAGATAGCAGTTACATATAATGTGCAAGAACCATCACTAAATTTCGACTTACAGAAAACGTCGATTTGTGGAGGTTCGAGTTAAAGAGGTGCGACTGTATATATTTTTGAAAGTAAAAAGAGGAACTTTTGTTAATTCCAGAAAACTTACTTAATTTTTAATCTAAAATATCAAAGAAAATAGTTTTTAAAACTTTAACTGGACAGTTTTAAAATTGGACAAAAATCGACTTCAATTAGAATAACAAAGTTGATTCTCACTTTCAATCGTCATTTGTTTTTTTTTAGTAAATTCTGGCGGTTCAGGTAAATCTCTAAAACTTTTGCAATTAACATTTTTTTTTATATGTCTGATAATAAAATGTACAAGTACCGTACAAAATATAAAGAAAAACTCTCTAAAAAGTATAGTTTTTTTTTTGGAATCCCGACTTGATAGAAAAAAACAAATAACAGATTGTTTTTTATAATGTTGAAATCTTTGAAGGGCACATAGTCTTATCTCATCCGCAAAAAAAATATATTTTTTCGCAGGCTAGTGTAATTCATTAATGTGCTCAACATTATAACCAAAAGAGACACAACAAAACAAACTAAGTGTTCATTAACTATACTAGAGTACCATAACAAAAACAAATGTATAATTGCGGCTCTTGAAAACTAATACACTGATAATTGATATCAGTGTCAAAAATTCGTAATTTTCTAATGTGTAAATCAAACTTCATCTACTATTTTGATGTCAGTGTCAAATTTGACAACAGGCCCTTGTAAGTTATATGGCCCGCCTTCAGCCAGGATTTTAGTTCTTATTCCAATCAACAAAGGGTACTAGTCACTTTCAAATCCGTAAATTAGAAATTTTCATATAGATTTGTTTTAATTTATAATGGTGGTGGTATAATAAAGTACATACGGCCAAGTAAATAGGGACAGTCAATTTTATAATTCAGTAGTCTGTATAAAAATTGCGCCTACATATTTCCTTGTGTGTCTGCAACGATTGATAACCTCCGAGTAATAATAAGGCAGGATGATCAGAATTACGTTCCGGATATCTATTGAAAATTTTGAAGTACAAGAACTTTAAGAGACGTTCTAGTAGTATTTGATGACAAAATATAGGCTGTTAGATGATAGAAGCATACTCCAACCGACTCGGAACTAAACAGTAATATACCCCACTGAGATCAGAAAAATACCTTGAATTACGCATTATGAAGCCTAACATTTTAGAAGCGGATAAAGTGATGGAAGAAATATGGCATCTAAAATTTAACGGTTCATCAAGAATGTCACCAAGATCCTTAAGAGAAGTTAAGGAGGTAAACATGTTATTATCAACAAGGAAGGAAATTGAATTTCATTTTTCTTTCTGGTTTAACGCACTCTTAATTTAAATGTGCTAAAAACTGAACTCATGCTGTAATTATAATTCTGTAACTTGATGCTAAAATGGCCAGTGTAATTTTCCAGTAAAACGTCAAGTAAGTTAAATTATACAGGTTGAGGATCATAAGAGCGTGAGCCTGATGAATCTACAATACAACCCAACATATATGGATCTAGATTTTAATGAAAATTGTACGTTGGGTTGCATTTTAAGTTCGTCAGGCTCGTACTCTTATACTACTCACATTGTATATCAATTATTCTGCATTATTCTGTAGAATACGTGATATGTTGCGTTCAAGAATAATGAATTGTTTAACCTCACTTTTTGACATTGACTCTTTTAGAATCAAGCCTACAAATTAATTAGATAACTATAAACAAAATTTAGAAATAACGGGAAACCCTCATAGCTTGTTTGAAAGCAGCTTTGCAAGGTGGATAAACTACAAATCAATCGTGACGTCATAGACATATAGTGTTTTCGCTGGATCTTTACAGTTACGTCATAAAATGTTCGCAAATAAATCGAATCGATACTTCGTAGTCAACGTAGCGACAATATTCATGTATTCAAACATCAATTTGAGCTTGTTTTTATGTCAGATAATCTTAACCTAAAAAATGCAGGGCAAACAGTTGCAACCTAACCACAACAAACTGTCAGCTAAAAGACTGCAACCTGCCATTTTGTACGCAGTAGAATCTGAATATTCATACGGTACGTATAAATTATGTTTTATCTCTTTTCATTATATACGCAGCAGAGTAAACGTATGTAGTAACTCAAAACGACAAACTTATAGATTCTTTCGTTGTTTTATCATATACGTCAGATAGTAGCCGCTTACCAATTACGAATTTCAAGCACCTGAGATGATCTAAACTGATCTAATCCGAACTACACTTCCGAGATTTCAATGGAAACGTTGCATAAGACACACAGGCGTTGATATATGGGTAGTCATAGAAACAGGTGCGCGAGGTGACAGGAGAAAGTAAGAAAGATCAGTTCAGGTGCGTTCCGCACACTGCAATTGGAAAATGTTGGATCAGTTCGGATGAGCTCTGAGCAGCTCATTTTGGCAATTGGGAAGCAGCTAATGATAAATGAAGGTGTTGATTTTTTACTTGGATCAGGACACTATAATGTAACTGTAAAGATCCAGCGAGAAAGTTGTACTTCCGTCCTCCTTTGCCTACGAATAGGAAGTAATCATAATCCGGAATGTCCCAACCCTGTAACTGTACAGAGACTTTCATGCTTTACGGTTGCTTACATGCGTGTGGCCTGATAAGTTATGAAAGATCATTTCTTCTCTTTTCGATGCTATGTACCTGAACGTCATTAACTTCTTGTAACTATTAGTTACTCAAACTAACCTAACCACTTTTCCTTTCGTTTTCAAACATTATAAATTTTAGACGTTTTCTCAACATTCCGGGATAATTTTCCATGATAAATTTTTGAAACTATCGAAATATTTTTGTAGGAATTGTTTGGATTTGCTTGTATTTGGAAATATAAGGCATAGAGTTTCAATGACATATGATATAATGATAAATTGGTTTTGAAAAAGTTAAAGCTCTACCTAGACATTGAAGATTGTGATAATCGGCACAACAAACTGCTTAAATATGAAAATTCGCGACTTATTTAAGATAGGTTGGCCTTGATATTTCTTCATCTTTCTGAATTAAGTAATTCTGGCTCAAAATTTTTATTTTGTATAAGACTGGACAGTTGTAAAAGATTTATATTACAATCGTCGTTTGGAATTAAAATGATTCGCACACGTGCATCTGTGCATCCGCTTCCACGTAATTATCGAATTGCATTCCTTAAAAACCCTATTACAGCGCGTTCCATTCTATGAGTGCAGTACAAGCCTTATGGAGAATTTGGAGACGTAAAGATAGCTTTATTGAAAACCATGAAAGATAGAAAGGGAGGCATACATATCCATACTGCCTACTAAGGTTGGAACGCGCTTTAGTTAAAATATACTGTAATACGAAATATGGAAAGACATGGACATCTTTAGAAAGATTTTGATTAAATGAAAGACAATAGTTACCTTTTCCGTAGAGCTCTGCCGTTTAGGTCATATTGTTACCTGCAGTAAGATTGAATTGGTGATGATTGGAACTGTGTTGGACTACTTTGAAAGAAAAGGGTATGTCATCAAATTTTCCAGGGATGTCTGAAACGTCACTCAAATTTCGAATTTTGCTCCATCTTACTTGTTTTATATAAAAATGAATATTCTAGTCTGTTTGCTATTTGTTAAGAGAACGCTATTCTCTTTGTTCTGGTGCTGGTGAAGGAGATAGAGTATTTATTTTGCTGTCCCTTTGTGTCCAAAATCTCCCGCCCAATAATAATTACGACCAGAAAAAAGTAAAGAAAAATTAGGCATCTGCCCATTCTACTTACGAGTAACTGCCGAAGAATTATTACGGTCAGCATACTAGCGAAGCTCGTCTATCTCGCCACAATATATCTCACCAGAGACGTTTTCGATGGCGCACCGTTGATTTACGCCTTCTTTGTTACTGCATTACGGCCGCTGTTGCTGCTGCTGGTACTGCTGAAACAGACCAGACAGGCAGGCAGACCTTATCTTCGGTCTAGACCAAACATTCTTTAATTAAAGCTAACTGCCTATTAAACGCTGCGCTCTACGTGTTTATGCCGGTGCCAGAACGCAATCGTGCAACCTGGCAAAGGTATTCATGAGGTACAGGAATTGACAATTTGTACGGAAACCGGCGAATTAAATCTCCCCGCCAGGAGGGAGGCGCCCGCCGGATTTGTATTCAGGGGTGCGACCGTCGACTAAGAAAAGTTTCGCAGCTGAAACCAACGGATTTATAATTTACCCGCAATGAATAAATAATGACATAAATTATGTTGTATAGGCTTGCTCCATTGAAATTGTCACATATAAACTATTTTATGTTCTATCATTACGTGTGGCGCGAACATAAGTTAAATGGTGTTGCCTGTCTAATCATCATTTTATGTATCAGTGATGGTAAATCAATTTTTTTTTTTGCATCGTCAATTATTAGTGGTGGCGCGTTCTTTTTTTTTGGTTATTAAACATATACTCACCAGTATCATTAGTCCTTTTTCATATCTGTCTGTCTCCTTTCAATACGCAGAGGGGTGATAAGCATCCCGTTAATGCAGCCATTCATGTGGTACCAACCATGCAGTGTTTACATCCGATGTTCAACAATAACAATTGTTTCTGCTCACCGGGGCTCTTCTGCCCGTTTTCCTCTCCAGCAGCGAATCTAGAAGCTCGCTGTTGGGGGAGAAACTTACGACGAAGGTATCCACCAGTGTCCATATTCGTACTTCGCATGCATAAAGATAAGCCCCAGGTGGATATTAGCATACCTTGCATCCTGAGCGTATGCCCTCAGGATCATTTGTGTAATCGCCTCCTACAAGTGCCTCCAGCACTTCGACCGAGCACGAATATGCACCACGTCATGACCGTTCTTGGGAAACACAATGCCATCCACCAGGTCAGGTAAAATCAGCTAGCTGTGTTTCCGACATTCAGGACTATTCTGTAACATTGATATGCATATCAATTGATATGGTCTTCAATAACTGAAGAGAATTTGTTACGATTTCATAACATTTCACGTCGATTGCCGATCGCAAATTGAAGATAGATGCATATTAACTCGAGATCACACTTGAAACGGATTGCAAGTTGTTACGAAACTGTTTACAAAACACCAATTTTGCAAGGTCACTTGAAACATAGCAATATCAAGTCCATATCAATGTCACAGAATAGACCCCATTATCTGCCCTTTGTTCAAGCTATTGACGGGTACAGAACAAAACCGTATGCAGGTGAAGGTGATAATCTACTCTGCCGACACTCAGCGGATACAGAATTATCCCTTAGATATTACAATCTTGACAATCTACCCGGTCGATATTCGACGGATAGAGAATTATCACTCATCAACAATCTATATTCTGAACAAATCACATCTCACTGCATGTTATTTTCCGTAAGATGCTTTCACTCCCGAATATAGCCCAATTGGACCTTTTTTTCGGTCTCATATTACTCAAGTGTTTTCTGTTTTAGTTATCGCAGACGAAATGAACACGGCCCGACCGAGATAAACAGATTTATTTACTAAATGAGATTTATACATTAATTCTAATTTTGTAAAATTATACAACTACAACATTAGAATATCATTCACATTCACATTCACAGCAACGTTTGAAATCATTTCTACATCAGTAATAATCTTCGTAGTAATAACATTTTCGGATTTTCTTTTACCTGATGGTAGTGGCAAATATTATTGTTGCTCGTGAGGGCGTAGTAGTAAAAGGTGAGAAAGGAAATCAGGTCGTAGTTTCGTCCGCAATAAAATCAAACAGCTAATATGTCAAAGAGTACCGCACATCCGCCATTCCCACAGGTAACAGTCAAATAGTCCGCCAGGTCTCTAAATAAACAAGAGGCTCGTAAACTAAAATGAGTTACAAGTGTAACAACCATAACCGGACGAGCCGTGTGATAGAAATGAAAGTATAACTTGTTACGCTGCCTACTGAATGAATCTTTTATATGACGCGCCTTTAGATAACATAATTTAGCCGGAAAACAAACATCCACGCGGTGAATTTTTGAAATGCATGGGAAAGTTTATTCCGGTCCGTAGATAAGGAGAGTTTTGAACCGTTTCTTGAAGGTATAATACACGCACACAGATGTTTTCCGATGAAATTGCACTTCAAAGTGGGGAAGGTCTATTATTTCGGCTTAGATGATCAATTTCAATTTGCTGGCAATTGTTGAAAAGAGGCGCTACAAACTGGCGTGTAAAGGTCATGTAATATGCGGCTAAGTGTTCCGGATGTTAGGGGAAGAAACCGAGTTTATTATAACCCAAGGGCGAATCACCATATCAATAGAGTCTATAAATTGCTTGCTACTTACTGTTTCAGAAAAGAAGAAGGCGCGCACAGACTAACGTAAACTTGTTAATTTTAGAAGCGCGGACTTGTTCTCAGTGAATGTCACACCGTGAATAAATTATGTCTATTTATATGCATCTATCGAGATTGATTAAATCAGGTATAACTTAAGGGAATTTCAATTAAGATGCGGCGGTTTTAAAACCAATTTATACGGTATTTATACAAGGCAATAAAAGCCGGCTTGTTCTCAAATTATCTATCAAAATAATCATCTGTCTGCAGCATCAACATCGTTTTCCAGTCAGCCAGGCAATCAGAGACGTTGCAGTCCATCAAGCCGGTCTTCGGCTGAAGTGGCGATCTGGCTAATTTCAAATCGGGAACGACATAACCGTTGACTTCGACGCGCTTCATATCTGCACATCCAATTTTATAAATCATATGTTTGGCTGTAAACTACGTGCACAATAGCTCTAAAATTAAAATAAGGGAATTACGGCCGGCCACGTTGATTTAGCTCAAGTAAATTGCTGTGTACCCTGTCATTTAGTGTATCATGGCGAGTGTATCTGCTATTATTGAGTAATAAAATGTTTTTATAGCTGTGCGAACACTTAAGGTCCGACATAATGTGTTTTGTTTCTTTCAGATAACGGCCATCAAAACTTCTTATTCTTTTCTTTCTTATTTACCTGTAATGTCTAGAATGTTGTGGAAAGGTTAAGATTTTGCCACAATTTCGTTCTCGAAAAACCTGCGAAATAATATGCGACCTAAATTACAACCTACCTTATTTAATTGACCAGGGAATATAAAATTTTGAGCTTAAAACCGAAATAAAGTTATCAATCTTCAAATATTAAATATTAAATATAAGCCATAAACCATAAGTAGTAATAAGATAAGTGGTAATAAGATTTGCTAATTTTTAAGACTGTTGATATTGTGTCAATTTGACTTTATCTCTTTCATGCATTAAGGCTAAGAAAAATTTCGAGTAATTTTAAACTTTCATGACAGTATCATCGGTATGGTATCGTCAATTAATAGAATCTGTAAGTGTTAAGGGGGCCATACGCTTCACTTCAATTCGTGAGAATTAGTCCGGACGGACCTGTCCGAGCGTACTAGAATTTCTCCTATGTCGAGAAGAAAATGGTATGGTGTAAAATCTGTTTTGTACAATTTTGATTCGCGCGAATTGAACGAAATGTGTGACTTGCTTTAGTTCAGGTATGTTCCGGGCCAAGTGAACTGTTCACATTATACAGGTCTATCAGAGAGTTTTATATGAATACATACAGAAATGTATTACAAAGAGTCCAAAGTAGCGAAGTTTTTTCTTTAAAAATTGCCCACGGTGAGAAGTTTTACTGTACCTAATTTGGTGTTCTTGCAATTTGAACTATTGGTTCATTAATTAATTTCGTATTAGTTTCTTTTGTTGTTAGTTAGAATATATAATTTTTTTTATTGAATTTTTAGTGCAACTTGAAGTGGTCATTCAGTAATTGTTTTAAATGAAGGAAAGTAAGAAGTAATATTACAATTGGCAATTTATTAAAGCATTCTCGCTCTCAGCCTACAAATCGCACAAACCTCAATGTTGCCTATAAATCGCACAAACCTCATTTTTGGACATTTGTTCAGGGTTGAAGCAACCGAACAGTAAGGATCTTTTCTATCTCAATAACGCAGCAGTTTCCCAAACTGTTAGGTTTCGGAACCCACTTTTGAGCTGTGTTATGATTCACCCCTAATGGGGGCGCGCAATAACCAATAAGTATGAACTCAAAGTGGCAACCAAACATTTTCAATAGCTCTATCTGGCTTTCACACATTTACTAGGTTCCTCTTGTAAAATAAAGTGATTTGCCACATACGTGTATTTTATTGTTTACAAGATTTTTCTTAAGAAGATTATCCTACTATGGATTTACCCTGTACGTCTAAAAATTGCTCTTTTTCTCTTCATTTTTTCGAGCTAGGTAGCTTAGCTCGTTAGTAGTCTTGAAAGTTATTGGACCTAAGAAACAGATATCCATGGTCTCTTTTGCTCTGCAATTTTTTTAAGCTACGCTTAATAAACAAGGTCTTGAAAGTGTGGGGCCAGAAATGTGTCCTTGATCTGTTTTTCTCTGCAATTTTCTTCCAGATTTCTCGACAGTAAACCATCTCACCCGTGTTTTAGCTATCTCTTCAAATATTTTCTCCTCAATTTGGCACATTAGGAAAATCCAATCTTTCCATTTATCAGGAACATTTTCAGGGACTGGTAAGGTTCTGTTTTACGTAAAAAAAGGCAGTAGTCGTCCCACAAAATAAAACAGGTGGAGTTATTGAAAATGTAAGAGAACTCGTGTATGAATCACCAAGAACTCCGCTCAGCCGTTTGTCCGAACAAGTAAACTTATCCGTGTCTACTTGTCACAAAATCTTGAAACAAGATCATCATTTGTATTCTTATCGGAAAATGGCCGTACAGAAACTCCAAGAGTGAATTACCTACTACGAGTACAATATTTAAGATTACAAGATTTATTAGGCAAAACCTTTTTCTGCAACGGGGCTTGGTTTTATTTAGACGGGTACATAAATTCCCAAAATATGAGGATGTGGAGCTCAGATAAACCCAACTTTATTGAAGAAAAATCACTCCATCCACAAAAGGTGGAGTGTGGGCTGCAATTTCAAGACGGAGAATAATCGGCCCATATCTTTTCAATGGCGTGTTATTTTTTACAACATTTGTTGTTTTTATTGTAAAATGATGCATTTGCAGGAACACTGACGTCAATGAGATACAGGCATGAGATTTTAGAACCATTTCTTAACGAGTTATATGATGTTGAACTAAGGGAGGGTTATTTTCAACAAGATGGGGCGACAGCGCATACCACACAAGACATTTTAAACTTGGTATTAAAGTTTTTTGTTAAAAGAATTATTAGTCGAAATACTGCTACTCCTTTTCCTTCAAAGTCTTGTGATTTTATCCCATGCGACTTTTTCTTGTGGCCATAAACATAAATTTGAAAAATTCTGTATATTACGAGCCATTTCATGATTTGGATCATCTCAGGCAGAAAAATTATAAACAAATAATGGGAATTAACAATAATCCTCGTAAGCTCTTGAAGGTCAGCGAAGAAGTTTTAGCAGGGCCCCCGTAGCCATGTGTGCAAAGCGTGCAGTGCACGCGGGCGCCATGTTCAAGGGGTGCCAATTAGCCTCTTGGCTTTGTCATTTTCTTCGACAAAAAATTAACGGCAAACAGTTTCTTGTCTGGTAAAAATTATTCGAAAAACTATCCACAAGACTGAACTGCCTTGATAAAGCCGTCATCCTCACGGCAAAACGTTGACTAAAATAAAACAGTTAACTGCGGCAATTTAGAGTAGGAAAATTTTTGCGCTAAATTTTTCATAAAATATTTAACTTACTTAATAATTTTATTTTGTAAAAAAACAAAAATTTGTAGACTGTTACGATTTGATTAAAAAAAGAAATACATTTTACTTTTTAAGTTTTTAGAAATGTAAGTTCCTTTTGCTTTTGTGATTTTTTTTCTTTTTTTTCTAATATTAGTAACAAGCACTTGCCTTCTGCCGGGGGGGATCTGAACAGGGGCCTCCTTGGGCAGAGGCCGTTTCTACGACCTGTCTCCGCTCTCTTTGCACTCCGTGGCATGGCCCCCGCAGAAAAGATGTAAAGAAAGCGCTTCGCGTCGCTTGGGCCGCTCGCCTTTGGGGTTCGCTGTAGCTAGGAACATGAAAAAAAAAATGAAGAAGTTGAAAAAAAGTTTCCCTAATGTGTAAACTTTTTTGTTTTTTCATTTTTTTTTGTTTCTTTTAATTTTTTTACAATAATTTCGATAATGACCTTTTTCGCGTGCCCCAACTCATCTGTCAGAGGGCGCCAAAATATGAAGTGGCACGCGGGCGGCTTTTGGTCTCGCGGGGGCCCTGAGTTTTAGCCTTGTTGATAAACACGGTGAATATATTAATTGTAATATAATTTTGCTTTGAATTTTAAATAAAATTTGTTAATAAAACTTTTTGGAAGTAAACCTCGCTTTTTTTATTGAAAGAAATGTCGTAATCATACATTTCCATTTATTAAGTTCCAAGCAAGGCCAAGCAATTCACGGCCAATCACGAGAGGAAATTTTAAGAAAAGGGCGGTTATTTCAGGAAAAGCACAAAAGTTGTTCTTGTAGTGTTCAGCTTTTTAAGTTTTGCTATCCCCAGTAAGCGCAAAAACATTTTATCTACATTTGATTATGATTCATTAAGAAAAGGTTTCTTCGTATAAGTGTTTAATTTTTTGTGACCGACTGCGACTCCCTCGTATATCTGATCGCGACCTCCCGATTGAGAGTAAGGAACACTGATAAAATTAGTTGACTTTGATGGATCTGTTTTCTCAATAATATTTAATAAAGATAATATTTAATAAAGTTAATGTCAAATAAGGATATATTCTAACTTCAACCACCTCTGCATCATGTATAGTCCTAAAACCTCTACATTTTATTTTTTTAATTTTTATATACTTTTCTTCTTAATGGAATGGCCGCAACGACACTATCAACATCATCGGAAATTCCTACAACATTACTTTTTTAATTCCTTTTCCTGGACAAATCATTAAATAATAAAAGTTGTTCGGTTCGAGCCATGTAACACGATGTAAATATTTGTAAAAAATTTGCATAAGTTTTTTACAAAGTGACCGAAATAGGTTACCATGGTGAATGTTTTATTGGTTAGTTCTAGTACTGGCAGCCAAATGGACTTTTTGGATAATCGGTTATCCGGTTATAGTCCATTAGTCGTTTTTTTTAATAAATAATAAATAAATTATTTATTATTTAAATAAATAATCTGTTTTGGATATTGGAATAGTTGTTTTTAACCATTATTTGGACATCTCAAACCGGTTTTTATAAAATCGATTATTCGGTTTCAATTTTTTCCGATTTTTGCTTGCACTATTTAATTCAACACTTCTCCATCATTTGTTCACAAATTTTCACACGGTCATACGGACAGTGTGAAATTGTGAAATACTGTGAAATTGTTAATAATATTTCATTGGATAAGTATCTTTTTTTGTCTTGTCACAAAATCCAAATCCAAAAAAGGCTCTTGAACAATTTTCTGTCATAAACAAAACTACCGTACTTTAATGGATCTAATAAATAGAGTAAAACAAAAAAAGAAGGTAATCGTCGATGAAAATAGGACGAAAATTAAGTGTGTAAAATTCAGTAAGTCGAATCTGTAAATATGTTTTAAAGAAAAAGACGATTAGATAATAATTAAAAAATAAAATAAAGTCAAGTCGAAGAAGAAAAAGAAACGAAAATGGCGATTAATCAACGACGGTCGAGTAAAAGAAAACCAAACAAAAGACGATCAACTCATAACTGGAAAAAAAAAATCATATCAAATAAAATACCAAAAAAAAAAAAAAAACAAGAAACAAGATGATAAGTTGTTATTTGAAAAAAAAAACGAAAGAATGAAATTGGTTTAAAGGGAAAACAAAAGTCGAATAGTTGATTTTAATTTGATTGCTGGTTTGTTTCAGAAACAACTGCACAATAAAAAAAATAACTTAATCTACAGTACAGGTGCGAAAATACACGACTAAAATGAAAAATTGTATAATACCAACAATAAAGCGGATTAGTTTAAATAACATATTAAAGAAAAATGACGATCAATTCATAACTAAAAAATTAAATAAAAGAGAAAACAAAAATAGCGATCAATCGAGACGGAATTAAAGTGTAAAGCAAACAAAAAACACGATAATAAAAAAACAAAATTACGTCAAATAAAATCAAACAAAAGAAAGAATATGACAATTAAACAATTAAAATAAAACAAGGGAACTCGACCCTAAGAAAACCAAAGGTCGATTAATTGATTGCTTATATTAAAACTGAATTAAATAAAGTGAATTAAG
Organism: Prosopocoilus inquinatus; assembly: GCA_036172665.1. NCBI lineage: Eukaryota > Metazoa > Arthropoda > Insecta > Coleoptera > Lucanidae > Prosopocoilus > Prosopocoilus inquinatus. The sequence goes on from CM069870.1 coordinate 55,720,453, forward strand.
GAAAAAACAAAAGAAAAGACCATCGATGATGAAGATAAGACAAGATAAAAATTGGGTAAAACTAAATCCATTCCAATCATGAACATAGATGCACAACGGAAAGTTTGAACAGAAGAAAAAGCAAAAGAGAATGAAATCGATAATTCAAATATAAAATAAAGTCAAATTGAATTAATAGAAAAGGTAAGCGATGGGTTTATAATTAAAAAAAAATATCATGTCAAATAAATAAGGGATTGCCAGAATTTAACAAAATTCAAATTTAACATTCCAGGCCCGTTGTTTTAAAAACATCAATTAAATTTGAAAAGGGTGTCGAAGGAATTTTTTATTTTCCTGTAGGGGGTCGACGGTTAAAAAGACTTGAGAACCCCTGATCTATAATCAAATAACTACGGAAATATTTCCGAGTTAAAAATAAAAAGGAAAACCTTAGTAATTTGCTTTACACATAAACAAATAGATGTTCTTCCCTTAATAAATCGTACGTAGTGAAACTACCTTTCCGACCAGCTCTTATTCCAAGAGTAACATCTCTTGTATGAGGACTAGATTTTATGGTCTGCAATAATTTTTTTGCCTTTCTCACAACTATTAAGGCCGCCTCTGACCACATACTTATTAAAATAGGGATAAAGAAAGTTCCGTTAGGTTTCTGACGTAGACGTAATGGAATATCATTTAATTTTACTTATTTATTTACCCACTTAGACTTGGTGTTTCTCTTGTATCAAATCATCTAAGTATATTGAAATTATTAGTCGTTATGATCGTAAGGATAATCAATCTTAATTATTTTACTGAAGCGTTATGATTTAAGAACGCGTCTACTCGTTCAATTAGTGTCAGGTTAATTAGTGAAAAAATTATATTAATTAACGACTTCAGTTTCGAGTTCTTTAATTAATTGTTTTTAATGAGCGTTCGAAGTAATCGGTGGAGTCGAACAAAGAACTGTGCAAGACAGGGCGCAATTATCACGAAATTAATATTCAGTAATTAATATATTGTTTAGTCATTCGGAGAGTCGAAAACTATCCAATTAGCATTAATTACAGCTACTAATACAGTTGTAGCGAGTGTAGCTCTGTTCGGACTGAAGTTTTCGAGATACGCTCTTATTGTAAATGGGAGGATGAAAGTTGTCGGTCTGGTGGGTCAGTTGGTTTAGTAGATAAACACTATTGTCATAACGTACGAGTTCGGCCCGAGGCGTAGTCCGTAATAATATAAAAAGTTGACATAATGAGTTGATCATTCTTTCGATTTATTTATCTCCTTATTTACAGCTTCTTTTTATCTGGTACTTAGCAACCGGTTGTCGGAGGAAAGTAACTTGTGCATCCGGTATAACACGGTTTGCTTATCGCGTTGCTCCCTACGCGACGTTGGTTCACACCGAATGAATATTCATCCTAAACCCTCGGAACTGCCGGACATTTAGATAAATTCGGCGCCAACGCTCTCTGTTTATTGGAGACGTATTCAAATAAACTTCTTGACGTATGTAATTGTCTTGTCGGGTTCTACGTAAGTGGGATTGAAAAATAGAAACTGAACGTATCCAGAACTTACGATTGTGGTACTCCATGCTACGGCGAACTATAAACTCTTCAGAATCCTTTCTTATCTCATGTGCCTCGCTTTTCTGTTTTATGTTTCTACTTTTGTAAGACATACTTTAATAATGCTTTCTGATTTAGAATTATGTTTTGTTCGCTTTGTAGAACATCTATATTTTGGATTCCGTTTCGAAACGGATAAAAATGAGGACCATTATTCTGATTATTTGGACATTGATTTGTGTGTAGCCATATTTTGACCAAAACGATTTTGGTTCGAGAAAGCACACTTTTTTAATTCTACTGTCCTAGCCCTCCCTTGTATGTGAGTGATTTTTACAAAACAAGGAAACACTAAGGGCCAGTTCTACCAAGGAAGTTAATGGGGGACGTTCAAACCAGGCTCAAAGTGAACAAAATCGCATCAAATTTTGTTTAGGAATGCATTAACTGCCATATGCCTTTAAAATCCTACGCGAATTTGTTTACTTTGAACCTGGTTCAGATGAATATCTCCTGAAATCGCCTTGGTACAACTGGCTCTAAGAGATTTGGATTTGATTTTTATGGGAAAATGATTTGGCACGGATTATTTTAGGCAAAGAAACAGATATATGGAGTGAAATTGAAACGTAATTTTCTGAAAAATTCAGTTCTTGCGTTTAAAATTCCAAACCTGTTCGATACGATGACTTTGTGGTCAATAACCATTCTTTTGTGCCCATATTTTCTGAATAAATTTCAACACTTTATTTATTACTTAGTACCATGGAATTCTCAAAAGGTAATTCCTTTAGTTTATTTGTCCAGTGGACCTTTCTCTGAAGACCTGCCCGGTTATTTTTAAAGCCTACGGCAATATATTTATTGTACTTATTTATAAGTTTCAAATGAAGCGATAATTCGGTTCCAGAACGACTTGTTGACGGAATTTATTTCGACGATGGGCGACGTCCAATATTTACCTGTAATTGTCCGGCCGATGCGAGGCTAATAGATTTTGACGCCTTTGAGTTACACCCATGTTAGACGAATTTAGTTTGCACACGACAATTAAGACCGAGGTGGTAAGTTGTTTTTTGTAAGTGGATTATTGTATTAGAAGCGGAGGGAGTATTTGTGTAGTTTTAAGGCAGGCAGATGCATTCTTCTCTTTTTTTTCTCGTCACTCATAGTGAGAAAATCAAAATATTTTTTTTTTAAATTGACTCATCATTAACACGTTGGTAATAATCGAAGTGGTGTGTGTTTACGCTTGTTGAAACTAAATGCAGTAAGTTTTTTTCTTCGTTCCCTCAATAGTCCAATTTGATACTTTTGTGTGGTAAGACGTAAGAAGGTACAGTGTGTAGGATGGTGGATAAATTTATTCAGCGTGGTGAATACAGAGTGACGACTTGTCCAAGAGAGAGGCAAAGACTGTCACATTACTTGCGAGACCTTCTGACATCGTGGGCCCGTCTGCGGGACTGGTTTGAGAAGAAGCGCCCCTCAACTCCGGAATGCACTAAAGTCATAATTTAGTGCAATGCCGCATTATAGTACTTAAATTATTGGCCCCACAATCTCAGATCAAGGCTTGATACATCACCGTCCCAGCATGCAGATAGTGCGGGCTGGCCGTAAACAATTTGAAATGTTGCTTCTTTCGAATCGTATAAATTATATTTAGTGTCGACCGTATCGTGTGATCATCCCAAACGTGCTTGATTTTATTTGATCATTCTGTAATTTGTGTTCGGATTCTTAATTATTGTAAAGTACCTAGTTTTAATTTAAATTAATTAAAATTGGCCGAAATCATAAAACAGTCCAAAGGATTTACAAAGTTTCCAAGATGTTCTTTATTTTCGATTAAATAATAATAATAAATCAAAGATCCGTCAATAAATAAAAGAATATTTGCATTTCCCCAAGGATTCTTGGTTGTAGCCATATACCGGTTGTTGAGTCAAACTCAGGTCATAGAAATTCAATGAGAAGAAATAGGGGAGATAATTGAAGATAGGTAGAAACTTATGAAGAGTGCGAAAGGGATAGCATTATGTTATGAACAGGGAAGCCAAGAGGCTAGAACCGCTGGAGTGTGACTGTCTGTTATATTGTATCCTAACTTTATATATAACAGTATCATATCATGCTGTTCTATTATAACTCAAGGAAAATATATCAACCCTATTATTCGCTGTTAATGAGACCACGACATTTGCGTTCGGTATTTCTGAATTTATTACGCCGTCATAATATTCGAACGAGTTTTCCGTATGGTAATCAGTAATTATGCACGCATATGTCTCTATTATCAGGACAGCATAGACCTTGTAATGTCTCAGGTGTGACTGATTTACGACGACTCGACCGTCAAGTGACTGATTGCGTGACGTGCTACGTGACATTCATAACTTATCCGGAGTTGTCTTTGCGATCGATGCGAACTTATTTATTTATTTATTACCCTTCCGAAAGGAATATACCTAATGCACACGAATTCGAGCCCGTTTGAAGCCCTTAATCAATCGCTGAACGTGAATTATATTTTTCGAGTGTCGCCGCACCGACTTGTTTTGTAAAAAGTGGTCGGAGACCGTAATAAATTTGCCGAGCAGGAAATTTTGAGTCTCGAATTAATAATTTATACATTCGTTTCACGCTGAAATGAAAATGTAGTTGATCGATACAATCGCAGTAGGCTTGCGATGAGTTTGAACATAATAACATGCCTATAGGTGTTCGTCGAAACCTTATTAAGAATTCTGAGTTAATTTTACTACAAGTCGTAGAAATGCAGTGGGTAGTAACATGTGTTAGGTTATGATAGCTGGAAACTATACATCGATAACGATACTAATAAAATGAGTATAGTGTGACTATAAAATGAATACATTTCATTTTTTTAATGACTTCTTACGTCAGACGTTAATCAATTTGCATATTTAATGGTTTTATTTATTAGCAACTTTGATACCTTGTATTTCGAATTTACGACCGCTTTTTACAAATATAAACCAAATACTGATTGAGATGAACATAGTTATATCAGGATGTCGATTAGAATACGATTAGAATTCACGATTGCCAACGAGCTGATAGTAATTTGTGTAAAATATTTTATAGTTATTGGTATCATCATTTTTGTCTATTTTGGTTTTCATTCTGGAATACACATATAAAACCTTTTATGACTTTAGAGAGTCAATCAATTCAGAAACGTCGAAACCAAATGAACATCACTGCATGTATTTTTTAAATTGTTACTTGCATCCTCATGTTGTTAATATTATTTATGAGTTAAATATTATTAACACATGGAAGTATAGACAACGACTTTTTATCTCAAAAATATTCAGTTATTTAAAGCAGAAGCTGAACCACCTCCTCTTAATTCTTCATCTCCTCCTTCTCTTTCTTTTCTTTATTTGTAATTACATGGGGTACACAATGACTTTTAACTAAAAATATTCAGTTATTTAAACCAGAGACTGGGCCGCCTCCTTCTCCTTGTTCTTCTTCTTGTCCTGCTTCTCTTTTCTATGCCTCGTGGTTTCCTGCGTTTTCTGCTTCTGCATATTTTTCTTCTACCTTCTTTCTTGTATGATCTTCTTCTAAAAAAATTCTCTATTTTTGCAGGTATCCTAAAATCTGATACTCTTTACTTGAATGTTAAATTGTAAGTGAGAGGTAGATGATGTTTGCGAAAAATAAAACATTATGGCGATAAGAGTATTAGCAACTAACAAGGAAAATATTTTCTCAAATAATGGATTTGTTCCACCAGCTGTTTCTTTCCAGTCAGTTCAAAGATGCATTCACCAAAGCTGTACTTTTGATGGTCGTTAAAATCAATCTCTATTTCGGTGGGTGACTGTTTTTAACGGTTCCGGAGCGGTATAAGAGTTACAACACTTACTTATGTTATCAACATATTTGTACACTTGCATATTTTGTGTACCTAATTGTGTGGACGAAATACCGTTCAAGAGAAAATAAAAGTTTAAGAAATTGAGAAAAACCAGATAGAGCAAAATAATTTTCAGTTGAAGTGCTCGATAACAACGCAGGATAAACTGGATGGGTTAGGGCTGCAAGAGAATCTAACTTGATTCTAGTTTTGAATAAAATCAGGAAAGGAAAAAGTATCGAAACATCGAATAAACTAAATGGCAAACGTGAAATAATTACATGATTAATAAATAATTCCTTTTGTTAAAGTTGGAGAAACTTTGCCATTATTACAATTAATGTCTTCGCTTGGGATATAAATCAAGCAGCAAAACAAATGTACACAAAATTTACGTTTTATTATTATTTTCAAACTTATATTTATTTAGTCATGGCCACTTTGCATTTTTATATAATTAGTACCGGGTGATCAATAGAATTTATAATTAGAGGAGGCTGTGATTGGTGCTATTTTATGCTGTATGGTTGGATACAAAGAGAGATAAATCAAGTTGACAGTCGTCATACTTGAGGTTTTGCTCGTGCTTTATACAGTCTTTATTTTGTATGAATGCTGGTTTAAATGCTCTCTTAGTATATTAGGGAGGGTTTCACAAGACAAATACTTTATTTTCAATCATAGAAATAAATAAATGTTACAATTCTGATTCTTAAAATTTTTAATTTCAAACTGTTAGCCTGTGTTATCAACTTTTAGAAAATATCACAGCCTGCTCTAATTATAAATTCCGTTGATCGCGTGGTACCAGAAACATCCCAAGTAATCAAAATTGCTTTATTACTTACTTATAAATGTTTATAAAGCATTTTGATACTTTATTAAATTCGTATTAACGTGTATAAAGCATTTTTGGTTACTTCTGATCATAAATTGACTCTTAGATGTTACACAGCACGAATTCTTAAGATTCTTGAGACTATTTACAATATTAATGCAATTACAATATTAACTGCAATGGCCATATAATTATAACGTTATATGAATTTAACAATTGGTCAAAGATATTTTTTTTATGTAGTTTTAACAAACGTGTCAACGGACTTAAGTTAGTTAACGTTAACGTTAGTGAATATCATACCTATTTCTATATGTATTTTTGATTATATCAGGTCTTCATTTAATCGTATTGCAACCACGTGGTCTATGATTTCCTTAACTAACAGTTGGCTAAAATCCGACAATATACAATGATGTAGTTATATTGACTCGTATTCTCACCTCATTTTTAATTTAGCAACGCCGTGATTAAATTCTTTCTCACTTTCACATGTTTCCTTTTACAGACTTAATTACAAGAAATTTTCATTCTAATTCTAAAAATTGAAATAGTGACATGTACAAATACACATCAACCCTTGATCGATGTTTTATTGATATTGCTTAACTAACAGGTACAATTAGATCATTTAAGGCATATTCAATTATGAAGACCCTAGATAAGAAAAACAAGCAGAGATTAAATTCTGAAAACGGTATTAGAAAGAAGGCGAAACCAAGAAGGAATCAAAAAACAAAGGAATTCTTAAAGGAGCAACGTATGAGCAACAACAAATATTAAGAGGACAGTCAAGACAAGATCAAGATAAAGAATAGCGAGAATTGAAGGGAAAGAAATAGACGAAGGTAAATAAGAGAATGACAAAACGAGAGGAGAAAAGTAATCGGATTTTGTTAATGATTGAAAAGTATGAATGAAGTATGTACCTAGCTTAAACTAGAAAGCAAAAGAATGGATTAATCTGCCCATATGACAAGAAGACTACAAGTCGAGGAAGACGAAGTTTAATTTCCACACCTTCACCAATGCAGTTTCGAGTTTAAACCTAGAGCAGTCGGTTTACATTTATCTAGTCTGTCATTCCTCCATAAAAGGAGTGTCAAGCTTACTGAGGAAGTAAACTGGAGTTTCGCATTCAGTCCAAACAAGTTACTTTACATCACACACCCAGAGGCTAAGGAAGTGGAACGAGCGTGCAAGTCAAGGACCTTCAAGGATTAGTAGCCATTAAGAGAAAACTATAAACGTGTTAACAACTAATGTGTACAAAGGAATGTCTGTCAAACAGATGCAAGAATGTTGAAATAAATGTTTGATGTTATTGATCATTCTTAAATTTCAAATATTCAAAATTAATTTTACTTATTCATTAAAATGGGTGTGGGATATGTGAATTTATTTAATTAAAAATATGTATTGCCAACTAAATACAAACCGGTGGCTGACGTTACTCCTCCTTGCCTTGACTACAAAAACGAGAAAATGCTCTTAACATTATGCCTGAATAATTTATGCGTTAGCGATGGTATTTGAAATTATAATGATCAGAAACAAATTAGGTGTTATTTTATATACAACTTTATAAACAATAACAATCACGAGGCCGTAATAAAATAAATAATTTACTCGACGTTTATGCAAACGAAGGTGATGTGGTGAACTTTTAGAGGTGGTATGGTGCATTATGAACGGAGGCCGTAACGTATACGTATAAAATGCGTTGATAAATGCGTGTACAATTAGATTATAGTTCGTATAATTCTTCCTGTATCAGCAATAACGGTAATAGCGCCGCGGAATCAATATCTCCGGTTCATTTTCAATACAGTTCATATGGGATTAGCAACCGGACCAAATTGATCCTACTGTGACGACTGATTGACGACAATGATACACGCGACGTGTGATTCATGCATTTCCAATGCAATAAAGCCATGCCGGAATTTATTGTTCAATAAAACCTTACTACCACCGTTCTGTTGTTGCAGTGATGACGTCGAAGACGTGATGGAAGTCGTTCAACTGCTATAAGAACGGGTCAAAATACTAATATAACAGGAACATGATGAAAAACAAAAATGTAATTGTTAAGACAGAGGAATACTGAAAGCAAAGACGAGAAATGATGGAAAAATTCAAACCCTGGCCTGGTCATTATTTCAGTTTCATGTTATATAGGAAGACATTTGTGATTCTTGATGAAAAATGCTTCAAGGACCATGAAATCCTATCGTTTGTTTTTCTTAAAACTTTAAAGCACGAAAGGATGACATGTGAAACGGATCTGATGCAGTGTAAGGACCTGATTGCACGGATCAGTTTCAGCAAGTTGATCACGAAAAGAAAAGAAGCGGATAGCATTTTTTAATCGCTTGTTTAACAGAAGAAGTTAGTTCACTGAATTCGGAGTATTATGGAAGTCGCAGGAGTTGTGTAGATATGTTGAAGAATCATCAACCAACTTAAATGAAATATAAAAAAAATATATGTCTTGTAATTTTAGTTGACTTGAACTATTAAAAGTGATCCGTTTATTCGAACTCTAAGCTTAAACCTTCCTGCGTTAAACTGGGAAAAGAAATGTAAGTTCTTCTCCATGACAGTTAGATTTATTTTAAAATCAATGAACTTAAGCAATATTACCATTTTGCATAATGACTTCTACAAAATTACTAGAACAATCTAACTAACTGCAAATTGCACATAAAATTTAGAAACTTTCGCAATTTATCGCCGTATATAATTTGTTTAGGTGTTGTAATTTCGTGTACAAAGTATTTCACGAACTATTAACTCCACGGTAAAAATAATCGTGCGCTAAATGCATCGCTAAACGTCGAAGCGTCGACACAAAGACACGAGCCCGTCATTTACCCGCATTGTTTCCAATGATAATAATAACACATTTTATTTTGCCGCGAAAATAATGCGCTGACACGTTCATAGAGATACGATAGCCAGGCTAGGCTTTTCAAAAGGCTTTTCTAAAATGATAGACTCACAATTGCTAGGAATTTTTTTTTCATCGACACAAATAAGATGCCTCCGTCCAGATAAGCGAATTAATGAAAAAGAAAAAGTGGATGACGTGCATTGCAAAAGCGTACGTTTAATTTAACAATATTTTTGTTTAAACATATATGGGATGTAATTTCAAAAAGTTATTTCATATTCATGAGAATTTATCAAATATTATATGTGTATTTTAAAGGAAAAAGAAATTAAACAAACATGAAAAAATGTACCAATTTGCAAAATATCGTCGAATAGTTTAGTTTATAATTTTAATTTTCATATTGACCGTAATTTTGTAAGGTAATATTAAATGAATCTTAAAATTTTAAAACCGTTTATAATAGTCAAACTGCAACAAGTTAACATTACCCATGTCAGTGTAACAATTAACCTGCTCGACATATTCGAGTGTTTTTCTTCGCTAGTTGTAGGAAATTGTGAATTCATACTAATAGAGGACCAAATTACTGACGGATCTCGTAACGCAATAAAATAATAAGTAATTGTCTGTACGAGTGGCTCTAACGGTCAAGTAAGACCGATTACGTGAAGGTTCTGATTACTTCTTCGAATGACGTGAACATTTATTAAATATATCATAACTACAGAATGGGACTTGGTACATGTGCCGGTGGAAGGGAGGAGTAGGACCGGACGGTGGCGCTTTCGCATCCTGCGTTGATTTGAATCACAGTCCTACTACATTCAAATCAACGCAGGACGTGAAGGCGCAACCGCCCGCTCCTACTCCTCTCTTCTACCGGTGCATGTATCAAGTCCCGTTCTGTAATAATAACTGATATTTTACATTGGGTGCGTTTAGCGGACGCAACAGTTGACTACAGCCAGACACGTGTTTCATTTGTGTTGCGTTTAAACAAGTTGGAGCAGTTGAACGCTGTTAATCAACATTTGATGTCTAGAGTAAGGTCAGGTTTTCGTACATTAAGATTAATTATTCTAGATTATAAATTAGAACATTAATTGTTTTTACAACATTAGAAAAAGTGAATTAATGGGAGATGACATGAATTGGAATACAATTCAAGCTGGTTTTTCAAAAGGTTTTTTTTTTGAGATTTGAAACGACATACAATTTTTTATAAGGGCTTTATGATGATTCTTACCATAGCAAAAGTCTTTTAAATTTATCGTACTTGATACAAAACAGCCCCTAAAGGCTAGCTTACATTATCCGATTTTGCATTTGATTTTTGTATTTGATTTTCTGTTCGAGTTTGTCGCAAATGAAACTAACTTATCGAATGGAAAATCGAATTGTGTAAAGGTAAAAATATCACATTTCAGCTATTCGAAACTGAAAATCGAATGCAAAATCGGATAATGTAAACTAGCCATAATATTTACTTATCAATCTTGTTAAGGTATCAAGCGCCACCTGAATAAGGCTGTTAGGCCCAGTTTCTCCATCTCAGTTTAACTTTAAGCTTCGCTTTACTCCCATGGTAACAATTGTAAGGACAATTGAGGCGTATAGTACAAGAGTAGCCCAACTGAAAAAAAGTCAAATGCAGTTAGTAGTGCCGACTTCATAAATTTTTATGCATTTTTATTGGGCTATAATAACCCACGAGAAGTTACGTAAAACGACAATAGAAATCTAAGTTTAGCGCACATGTTTTGATAATATAATTAGTGCAACAGTTGAATACAAGATACTTTAATCTGCTGTTTCTTAAAGCACTTATGCCCGGTTTCTGAAACGATGTATAACTTTAAGTAGAGACAAACTCAAGATAAACTCATCATAACTTCTAAAAACCTTTCTCGAAACTTTATCTGTAATTAGAGTGTATACGTAGCAATGTAAACAATTTATACTTTTCATAAAGTTATCTGTCAAGGAAAATTTATGTTTACCTAAAGTTATTTATCGTTTCAGAAACCGGGCATTAGTCCATTCTTGCCCTATACGCCTCAATTGTTTCCATAGGAATAAAATGGAGTTTAAAGTCAAACCCCAATTGAAAAACTGGCCCTTAGTATTTAAAATATTCTTTTTAATTTGTGTTAACTCTTTTTAATTTTGCTTTGTCCATATTGTGTCTGATTGTAAAAGTTAAAGATAATACGTTAATCAGTCTCCATCCATTTTTTTTTTTTTCATTAAAGTGACCTCTTATGTGCTCCTATTATATTTTTCTTTGCGATTTAAAGTACGTTATGAATTTGCAAGGTAGTTTTTCACCTAAATATTTTCATCCTTGAAAAATTCTGTAAAAACGAATGAGTAATTCTGTCTCTATTAATTTGTGTTGCTTTACGTGTTATTTTATTACTGAACAGAAGAATGAAGTGAAAAGAAAGGGTATTGAGATTCCCATATTTGAGTTGTTATCTTTTGGAAGCAATACGTGTATAAGCTCTTAGAATTTTGATGCACGTTTAGAAAATTGAAACAAAACTTATACATATATACGACAAATAGGGTAAAACGGTCTTTGAACAGTTTAATTGAAATTTTTTTAACAATTAATGATATTAATTTAATTAATTGAAGTTAATATTTTTCAAGGACATTGTTGAATTCTTTAAGAGTCAATCAATCTTGTTACACGTAGTCAATTCGAGTTTGCGAAAGTTAATATTTAATGGTAGAACTAGGTTAATCTTACAAAGAAACTTCTTTAGATTGCGTCAAAAACAATTTTCAATCGGCATTATTAATGACGTCTCCCTGTCATTAATAAAGTTTTGTAAATAATGACCACTGATTGAGTAATCACAAATATTTTTTTTTTGAGAAAGTTTCGTGTCAACAAACGCATATTTATTAGCCGCAACTAGTTAGTGTGACTTTATGCGTAATTGACGGAATAAATTACGAGAAAATAGAGCCGAGTGCATGATCTAATGTTATTTATGAACGCTTCTGGTAATTGAAGGGACAAGCTTTATCTAAACGACTACCAAATAAGACGTCCGAGCCCGCGCTGCCATTTTAATTATTTTAATCGACGGATTTACATACGTTTGCATAAGCGGGCGAGTTTATTTAGATCGCGAGAATAAAACCGTCATTAAACTCTTTACGATCAAGATATATCTTCGCGATGCGATGATGTTGTTGATGAGTAATATTTTTATGACATCTCAAAATATATCACCACGTCACACGACGTTTTCTTCTTTCTCTGTCGGGTACGCAAAACGGAACATTATCTGTCTCAATAAATATAATTTATCAAATGAGTGCATATTTTAAAGTTCCCATATAACATCATTACAGTGACAGACTAGGGTCGTAAAATGCTATAAATATATTACGCATTTAAACCGTGAATTAAAATTTGGGTGGATATAATAATAGTATAACGATCGATAACAATATTAAATGATGACTCAACCTCATTCTTACTGAAACCAATTGTTAATATTTATATGGAAAAGTTTGCACATGCATGATAATAATGAATGATAGGGGGAGCGAATAATTCTGAAATGTATCAAAACTCAGCTTATTCTCCCAAGCCCTGTAGATTTGTTTATAGTTTTCCAATTTAAAAGTACTTTTATGGCAGGGTTATAATTGTTATTATCATTATTATTGCAAATACTAAAAGGCTTACCTCGGTTCTGAAAGCCTTGTTATAAATTCTTTTATTACCATCAGACCGGCAGGTGCTAAAAGACACTGCCGATTGTAACTGTAGTTTAACCTCGATCAATAATCCTAGGCCGTAAAAACCAATTTAAAGCGATGGTACTATAGGTTTTGAATGAATGGTTTAAATGAGGAATAATAATTGTTAATATATTCTGGAAAAAAAATTAAGGAAACTGTTTTAAGTTTAAAGATTGACTCTGTCGACTATAGGTTCTGACTTTTTAACTTTTTGCCTTCTTATCACATAACTTCTCAAGTTCAGAATAAAATAAAAATTTGCATGAAATATGTAAAACTGAAGTGTCCGAATCTATAGTTGACGAGGCTCGTACACACATATATTTTCGCACACAAGTATCTCGTTGCGAGGAACTGAGAATATTGAAAATAACTAAATTCCTTTCTTCTAAATTAGACCGTTTTACCTAACATAGGAGTTTGGTCAAAAATTCCTATTCCTGTTACAAAAATTTAAAAAAAAAACATTTTTTTTATAATTGGCTTAAGAAATTTTATTAACAAGGATAGGATTGGTACGAGTACACGCCATCGTTTCAATAGCGCCGTAAAAATGCATCGAAGAGGCACATTGTGTAATAGGACGGTGAAAATAATTTACGGCGTTCTTATTATATGATGCAATTTGGCGATATATTCCGGAGGTCGAGGTACACCTGGTCAACCAATTACTCTGAAAATCTTTACATATTGAAATAAGAAGAATTGATTGCATAACTGTAATTTTTTATTCCGGCGATATTGCTCTGTATTTTGTTATACTGAGTAACACTATTGCCGTAGCGGCATTAATTGTCTCCGCAGTTCTCGCGCTTGTTTAATATCTTATATTGCCCGCTTCATTGCAATTTGAACCGCGCAAAATATATTTCCCCGACCGATATTTATTAATCACAATTACATAACAATTAGAGGACGGAGAAATGAAAATAGGAACTTGGAATGTCAGGTGGATGTTTGAGAACGGATCAGTTATGAACCTTGTAAAAGAAACAAAAAAATACCAACTGACTTAGAAGCAATACTGGAAACGCATACAAACGAAACAAATATAATAATGGTGAACGCTTATGTATTGTTTTCTAGTGGGGGAGCAAGAAGGTGATACTGAGTAGGTTTCTTAGCACATAAAGATATAAAAAGAAGAATTAGAAGTTATGTACCAATATCAGATATAATATGTCGGAACTGACGGTTTTGAAAGTGTACGCTTCCACCGTGGAAAAGACTGAAGAAGAAAAAGGTGTTTTCTATGAAGAACTAGAAGAAGTGTATAATAAATTAATAAATTAAGCAATAAAACAATACGGATTTTAATAGATATAAATGTAGATATAGTATAGTATATAGTAGATATAAATGCAAGAGGGGGGAATGAAGAAATATACAAACACATAGCAGGAGGAAATGTCAAGCATAAGGAAAGTAATGGTAACGGCGAAGGGCTTATAAAATTCGCCGAAGAAAAACAGATGAAAATTATGAGTACTTATTTCGAAAGGAAAGATTCAGACCACTATTTAGTTAAAATAGACATACGGCTGCAGAAACCAAATAGAACAGAAACAAGTAAAAAGAGCACAAAGAAATTTGATGTGGAAAAACTGTAAAATACAAATATTCGAAAAAGATATGTTAAAGAAATTCAAGAGGGCTTAAATGAAACAAGAGAAGTAGGAAGGACACAATCGGTAAAAGAGGAATGCGGAAGAATCACAAAAACTATTCAAAACGCGTTAAAAAAGTTGTTCCAGTGAAAACTCAACAAAAAGAAACTGGTGGGATGAAGAATGTAAAAAGGAAATTAGATAAGAGAAGCAGCTGAGGGTCCAAAGCATTACAAACACAAAAGGAACAAGACCAAATAGCGTACAAGGTACAGAGGAAGAAAACTAAAGCAACATTAAGAACGAAAAAGAGAAGAAATAAGGAGAAGAGAATTAAGCAAATGGAAGACTCCAGCTTAATTAAAAGAAAGTCAGTGTATGAGAATAGTTCTTAATAAAACGGGATGTACTTTGAATGTAGATACGGATTGTGGACGCATATCCTCTGCAGAGGTGTATGTAGGGACGATAATAACCAATAAAGCGGACGCAGAAAAAGAAGTAAATTGGAGAATCATGAAAGCAAACAAATGCGGTGTTGCAGTAAATTATTTAATAATGTCCAAAAACGTATCTAGAAAGATAAAATTAAAGCTATACCAGACAATTTCAAGACCAACACTATTATATGGATCCTAAACCTAGGTGATGAATAAAAAATCTCAAGATAACATGTTAAGATAGGGGATAAAAATATTGAGACGAATTTGTGGTGGAAGATTGACAGAAGACGGCTACGTAAGAAGAACAAACGAGGAAGTGGATGACATATACAGCGAACAAAATATTGTGGAAATAGTGAGAACGAGGAGATTGCAGTGGCTGGGGCATTTTGAAAAAATGTTAGAGGACCGAATAGTGAAGCAAGTGGCTTGGAAAAACCTAGAACTAAAAGAAAAAAGGAAGACCACGGAAAAGATGGAGAGAGGTAGTGCTAGCTGACATGGAGGAAAGGAAGATAAGAAATTGGAAAAGTAATGCTAGGAATAAAAAAAACTAGTAGAGCTCCGGCCTGTTTAAAGAGCTTTTAATGTGGCGGTCGTGAAGAGGGTAGACCGACTTAAATTACTCGAAGGACCATTATAGTAAACACAATTGAAAACAAAAATCATCTCACAACTCTTTCTCTTCAATGTGCGAAGTAAGCCGATGAAAGACCAAATATCATTTCTGATGTTTTATTTATAAATTGATAAATAAATAAATTCTTAATTTAGACAGTAATAAATTAAACGTACAGAAGCCAACACTTGTCAACAGTTGGTAAATCATCCAGCGATGATTCACCCCAATTAATCTAATGAGGTTTTTTAACCATTTTTTATTTAATCGCTTCTACACTGATAGCTGGAAAAATAAGCCAACAATTGATTGACAATCTGTGATTCATACTTTTAACGCCAACATGAAAGGAGATTTAAAGATTTTCATGTTAGTAATAAAGTTAATAATATACCAAGATGGATGTGTGGTATTTTTGGCTGAAATGTTTGTGGAATCTTGATTTTCGCAGATGATGATTTTCTCAAGGTTAATTAATACAGTCTTTTATATAGCCTTTTGTATATCAGCAGGTTTTTTTTCTTGGCCCGCAATTGAAGTGATAATCAACCAATTCATTTGTCTTGCCGTAGTTCCGAGGTTAAATGTTACCTTTGTCATTAGCAGTTACTCTTTGGTTTAAATGCCACTCTCATTCTTTTTCTTCCAATTATTTTTCCTAATTTTACCCAGAATTACGGATTCATCTACTGATTTCTTTTTCATTCGTCTGTAACATAACTGCATTACATACCTTACAAATTTAAAAACACGAGCCTGAATAGATCCTTGTTAAGAAAAATATCAAGACTGTAATTTTGCAATGTACTTTACATTTACATTTTTATAACCTGATTTATTAGAATGCGAATTGTACGACTTTATAACGCTTAGGTCCAGTTTTACAATGACGGTTTAACTTTGAGCCAAAGCTTAAATCCTTCACAACGATTGTTGAAATAATCGTTGCTAAGGGTTTAAGCCACAGATCAAAGTTGAGCCTCTGTTGTAAAACTGGATATTAATCTCCTTAGGCCCGGTTTTTCCATCACAGTTTAACTTTAAGCTTCGTTTTATTCCCATGGTAACAATTGTAAGGAAAATTGTTTCCACAGGAATAAAACGGAGCTTAAAGTTAAACCCCAATTGAAAAACTGGCCCTTAGGCCCAGTTTTACAATGACGGTTTAACTTTGAGCCGAAGCTTAAACCCTTCACAACAATTGTTGAAATAATTGTTGCTAAGGGTTTAAGCCTCAGCTCAAAGTTGAGCCCCATTTGTAAAACTGGACCTTAGTCATTTTGCCAGCGTGACTCAAATTTCTAGATTAATTTTCTCCTGCGCATCAGTGTGAGGAAACTCCTCACTGGAAGTTTCTTCTTTCCACACTCCTTTCTTTGATTAGCAGAGCTCACATAGTTTTTATAAATATATTCAATATGGGAAGTTTGCTTGCCAAGACCACATCTTGCCTTACTGAATTAAGTAAGTTGCAGGTCTTACCCTGGTTTTAAACTAGAATATTTAGATTTGGGAAGGATTGAAAGAGATATCCTCTTGGGTCGTAATACGAACTGCGTCCTAATGACTTGAAAGCCAAAAATTTATAAAGCATTAAGGGCATACCAAATATTGCATTGGTGCACAATAAAAATATTTGGTTGTAGCAGAGCAAGGTCTCCATTTCGAAGCGGTTCTTGTAAGAGATTGGGATGATTTTGAAGTTTTTTTAAATTGTACATGTAGATATCCATATACTGCAAGTACAGCCTGTCTTCATTAGATGTGGGAATGGTAGGCATATCCGCTGTTGTTTTGGGTCTTACCCTGGGTTTAAACCTGAATATTTAGATTTGAGAAGGGTTGAGAGAGATATTCCCTTGGTTCATAATACGAACTGTGTCCTAATGACTTGAAAGCCGAAAATTTTCGACCTGCGTCTGTTCAGTGTTGAAAAGTATTTAGGGCATTCCAAATTTTGTATTGGTGCTCAAAGAAAATGTTTGGTTGTAGCAGAACAAGTTTTCCGTTTCAAATCGGTTCTTGTAAGAGATTGGGGTGATTTTGAAGCATTTTTATATCTAGACCTCCATCTACGGCAAGTGATACCTTGTCTTCAGTAAATGTGGGAATGACTGGCATATCCGCTGTTTGCATAAGATAAAGAAATGGCCCAACATTACCACCCTGAGGTATTTGTATTCAATGGGTGGTATGATTAAAAAGAAAAGAGTTTATAGAAAATTTTTTTTGGGCAAATCGTCGCTATTTTATCTGTTCATTAAAAAGAGTATTTGCTGTTGCTTCAAGTAGGAGTCTTTGCTTCAAAGTAGTTTCTGGAGTATAATCTTTTACATGAAGTAAATCCTTCAATGGGAAATTTTTACTTAGGTTAGAAGTATAAACTACAGTAAATGCTAAGACGTGTTTAATCTCAATCGATTCAATTGTTATTCTATTATTTTTTCGTGATATGGTACCAATAACCATGGAGCAATACCATATGCTTAATTCCCTAACAAGTACGCGTCATTATTATCTCCAGGAAAAAATGTGTGAACGGTTGAATATTCTTCCCATTGAATTTTAATTTTGGATGTCTTTTCTCATTCTCATTTTTCGTCAACACAATTTTTTCTTAAACTTCTTTAATTATGTTTGAAACGGTTGTTTTGGTGTATATCAAACAATCTTAAAAAAAATATCTCAATTTTCGCAACATTTGACAAAGCGGCTGCTCGTTTGATGATTTCCTAAGAACTTGTCGTCTGCCATCCATTCAGCATTTTCTGCATTGAAGCTAAGCTTAGTATAATGTTATCTAAAATAATTGACTTGCCGAAATATTTTTCCATGCAGTACCTCTCAATATATTCTACGTTCACATATTTCCCTCTTTTGCTGCCATAATTGACAAAAACACCCATATCTCACACTTTTTCAATCGAAGTAACATTTGTGTAGTTGTTCTATGGGTAGCTTCTTGAAAACTACACTAAACACTCCCAGTTGAAGGAAATACTAGACAGCACTGACTTCTACAAACCGAAGCAAATAAAGCAAAGTATGAAGTAATTGCTCCTAGTTCTTACTTTAATATTACTTCAAGAATAATGTGGAGTAAAAACTGTAATTTTTAGTATTTACTTGAAGTAAAAGCACCACATAACACCCAATATGAATATGAAAAATAAATATTTTATACTTTCAATGCAGGTTCTGTTAATTTTAAGAAACATTCATGAGAATTAGGTCTCCTAAATCAAGAATTCTTTTAGAATTCTAATATGCTATATTTCTTCTATTTTTAAGTGACTAATAAATAAGCTTTGTATATAAAACGCATACGATGCTAAAATTTGACGACTTCCGAATGAAAATTGATGCCTCACAAAATAAACGTAAAATATGCGGAGCTTATCATCCGCAACCATAATTAACTTAGCCACTTAACGCAGTCCGGTAATTACTTTTCAATTTTTACCGTCTGCATTCCCCGTTCGCAGTGCATCATCATCAGCATCATCCAGTTCGATACGTCGGACCTGCTTTCGACCTAATAAACAGCGAAATTCGTTTTCGAAATTGAAGGAAATGTGAGGTGAAGAACACGACTGACGCTGAACGCTCGATAAATGTTAATACCTCAATATGCAGTATATTTGCTGCGGAATGATGGCGGACGGTTCATTAGACGCGGGGGAGATCGTGTGTGATGGCCGTATTGGACTACCCCTGCTTGCTCGACGTCCGGTTCTGATGACTTCAGCTTGTTATAATCGGTACTGAGCTGGGCGAGCTAAGTGTTGATTGCTGGAGCTGTCTTGTTTGTTTTTTATACGAAATCCGTTTACATTTGCCTCAGAATTAACAGTTTTACATAAAATGCGGCCTAAAAGCCGGACCACTACGACAGTTCTATTAATAGGGTGACCGAATACTAATTACATTCTAGCGTGATACGGTTTCTTTGGGAGTTGAAAATTTTAGGTGATGCATATAACGTTGTAAGAGTTCCTTTTCTTTTATTTCCATAACTATTTTAGTCATTACCAAACAATACGTGAAATGAGGTTTTCGGTTAAATGCGGTTATTATGCGATTGTACTAAGAAATTATTTATAATGATTCTGAACTTTTCATTTTTCGAATCGTAAACAAAATAAAGCCAAACAATAACATCTACACAACAAGAGAATGTAAAGGAACTTCTTGAAAAGCAGAACTTACAGAAGTCTGGGGAAATCGAGGATTACATTTCCTCGGCCGATAAAATAAATTCCACTACTGAAATGTATAATACTTCATATTATCCAACTCTATTGAAGTGAGATCTAATGAAAGAAATTAATTGAAAGGAAAGGATTTCATAGAAAAAGGGATAATTCGAAAGGAAAGGATTGCATAGAAAAGGGGATAATTCAAATGGATTTCATAGAAAAGGGCATAATTCAAGTAAATATCGCTGCCTTCCTCCATTGATATACTCTAGTTTTCAATGAACAGAGCTGAGGGCTGAGAAAGTTTCGCGAAGGTCAGAAAAAGGAATGTGTCTTCTAGCTTTTCATTATACCTGAAGGTTGATCCTGATCTATCCTAATTTCCTTTTGTTTGAAATAGTTAAGTTCTTACAGGCTGACCATTAATTTATTAAGAAATTAGAAAAAAGTTTAAATCTATCCCTCGTCGGCTGTTAACTGATCCTCGATTAAGCACGACTTCCTTTTCTTTAATTCGAAATAACTTTGTCTACGTCGGTGAAACTGGACAGTAGTTATCCAAACGCAAATAATTTTGCTGAAAGACTATTCCCATCAATTTTCGTCTGGCTTTGAATCACAACCAGGTAATAATTCACACAGTCGTCAGCAGTGACCTTTCACCGTCGTATAATTCACCGAATTTTTATAAAATTGTGAAATCTTCAATTATGAGGAAATCATTATTTCAAGAAACAGTCATGTGGTATTTCAGGACAGTCGATAATCTTTGCGTCACAGTTAATTCCAAACCACCTTGACTAATAAATCATGGTAGAGTTTGGCAATTTTCTGCTGGTTCGGTTTATTCAATCTCAATTAACTTCGAAAAGACGCAGAGGAATACTTCGCATGATATTGACGTGGCTTGTCCATCACAATGAGAAGGACCATGGCGGGGGCGCGAGGTGAAATGAACAGCTTTCTATGCAGGGCCCGTCTCTTTCTGCTGGGGAGATGCGCGTCCACACATTAATCCTCCATTCTGCCCCTCGCTTCCTTAACTGTCTTCGATCCTAACTTTCTAACACACCAATTTGTAGTTACTTTCATGTGGTTTTGTACATACGTCGTCGTTATTACTGAACATTCAATGGCAAATTTGAAGCTAAATCCAAAGAGCATGGAAGGAGATTAATCTTTCCACAAAAAGCAACACAGTTGATAAGATTGTTTAATCTACGAAATGCTAACAGAATCCGTTATTAAATCACCGTGTACGTCGAGATTTACTAAGCGCAATTAACACTTCCTTAATTGCCTATCAAGGAAGTATCGCAGATCTAGAGTGAGATATCACCGAGAACGTCGTAAACATGCTCGGCGGTCCTTTTTTAATTGCGGAGAAGGCTGATTAATGTTGGTCAACATCCTAACATCCATCTTATTATTCGAACAAAAGGGTAATCAAGTGCATCGTTTGTAAATGTAACGCGTAATTTGATTTGTGCTCAAATCAGGCAAATTTAATTATTTTTGGGGCTTTCGGTGTTGATGATGGACGTAGTTTTTTGGGCCAGAAAAATTTCATGCATTCAGATGGCTTGGTGCCAACTTGGTTGGATTGAAACTGGAAGTTTAATATTAAAATCATGTGGTGGTATTTATAAACAAGTTTAGGAGAAACTCGCGAACGCCTCCTGACCTGCGCTATACAATTTATTTCAGTTTAAGTTTTTTTTTTTTTTTTTAGTTTGCGGAATTTCTTTATAATTTGTTCAGAAATTTCTGTTGTATTTTGTTTCAATACGAGGAGGTATTGATATGTTCTTAGCCTACTATTGAAATAACTAAATGTTGAAGCTAAAAATATAGTGTTATTCAACGTACTGTCCTCTTAAATTAACACACTTATTACAGCGATTCTGCAACGCCTCTAACCCTTTCAAAAAAAAAAAAGATTCTTCTTGCTCAGCAAACCAGTCCGCCACAGCTTCGATTACCTCTTCGTTAGACAAAAGTTTATGTTCCTTTAGGCTTTTTTTCAATCGAGGAAATAGAAAATAGACCGAAGGAGCAAGATGTGGGGAATAGGGCGGGTGTTCCAGTAATTCGAACCTTAAATTTCGAATTGAATTCATTTTGAATGTATGATTTGTGGGCAGGTGCATTGTCCTGAAGAAACAAACTCCGTTCGCTAGCTTCCCACACTTTTTTCTTGACCTTAACTCTTGATTTATTTTTATAGTAACAGGTACGAAGACAATTGTTTCCATGGCAGACTGAAGGTTAACTAAGGGTAAATTGAAAGTTTTTAGTTAACTTATGATTGAAAAATCCTCAATTAGTGTGGTTAGTCATTTAGAATAATAATCTCTAGTTATTGTTTGACCCTTTTCTATGTAGATAATCAATCATAATCGCTCCATGAATGTACCAAGAAATTGAAGCAAGGACCTTTCCAGCTGATTCTTGAACTCGAAATTTCTTAGGCCTTGGAGAACCACAATGTTTCCACTCCATTGTGTGCTGCTTCGTTTCTGGATCGTAGAAATGCGCCCAAGTTTCATCCATGCTGACAAGACGATTCAAAAAGTCTGGATCTTCTTGGAAACGGGCACAGATTGAGCGTGATGTTTCCGCTTTTGTTCGTTGTTGGTCGGTATGCAAGCATTTGGGTATCCATTTTGCAGAAATTGTTTTTATACCTAAACCGATGTGAACTATATGTTGGACGCGTTCGTATGAAACCTTCAATGTCTGCGCTATGTAGTTCAGCCCAATTCGACGGTTTGACAATATCATGTCATAAACTGCATCAATATTTTCTGGAGTGGACACCGAAATTGGTCTTCTTGGCCTCTCTCATTTTCAACGGAAAGTTTTCCTCGTTTGAATGATATAACCCAATTTTTTACAGTTGCTGATCGCCGACCGTAGTAATCATATATTCATAAATCTGCTTAACTCTTAGCCCCTTCAAATAAAGGTACTTAATGATGGCTCGATACTGCAATTTATCAATTTTCACCGCTGTGTCTCACATGCTTTCTTTCAATTTTTATGCACTACAATGCTTCGACTTGTGGAAGTAAAACTTTACAGTGACGTTTCTAATGAATCATTGTTTGTTGCCGTGGTATCAAGCATTTGTTCTGTTTAAGGGCTAACTAGATATCAATACTCCCTCGTAAAACTACATTTAACTAGTGTGCATTTAAGGTAGTAATTTCAAGAACGCATGCAAATTGGGATACGAGATGGTTCATGTTGCAAATGAAATAAAGTGTCTACTTTGCCAAATCAATGATTTACACTCAATGAATTGGGTTACGGTCTGAAGACACATTCGGTATCAACCAGAGCTCATCAAGTATTAATCCTGATACGGGTGCAATAAGACAAGTCGTAGGTGGCAATAACTTGCCCGTTACCAGATCGTAACTCCGGGTTACGACTGGAAATTGCTCAACTCAGGACCTTTGCACCTGGCCACCTCCCGCAACTACTCGCCGATATTATTTCTAGCATCAAAAACATCGAAGTTCTCCTATCATGAAACACAAGTGTGTAGTGTATATTTTACAAGATTAATGCTGTCACTCGATTTAAGCTTCTTATTTTATTCGAAATAAATAACGGCAGTTTTAGAATGTGATTATGCAAAAATGACTACGGGACACGTCTTCAGCGTTTATTGCTTTTGATCGTATAAAGCGTCGATGAAGGCTGTTAATTTTGAATGCGGATACATAAAGAGTTGCATAACGGCCATTAATTAAATACTATGTGCATATAAAGTACGAATTTGATTGAATGTGTTGTTTTTGAAATCAGCAATCATCCAGACAGGCGACGTATTGATGATTTAGGAGACAACTTACGCTGTCTGCTTATGAATACTATTAAGGCGTAGTTCCGTGTTTCTCCTAACACAGTCGTAAATCTCCGAAAGGAATATTAATTAAAACTAATTATTGCGGTGTTTTCCTATTTTCTTGTATCCTGGCAAGTCTTTGCTCATCATATTTAAACATCAAACTCGGATGATAAAGAATTTGAACTTTATATTATGAAAACTCCTCAGCAATGATCCCCGTTTTCAAAGTATAGAATTCAATTAAAATAGCAATGAAATTAAAAAAAAAAAAGATAAGTCAGAAGTAAGGGGTAAGGAATTTTTTTTATTTTTTGTGTTTCATCATTACGCTCAGAATTGAACAAGTAATAAATATTCCGAATTTTATTTTATGATTTAATGAGGCCTTTTAGTGATAGTCCTCGTTTTCAGGGAACGTAAATGAAGAGCGAGTTAACCAGCTATTTAGCAGTTAATGAAGTAAATACGGTGTCCATTTCCAGACAATTTAATTTATGAGTGAAAAGAAAAAAACATTTTCCAAGTTTGCGGTAATAACAATTTAATATTTATAATAAAGTTGAATACATAAATCTTCATATGTGTTAAAACAGCTCATGTGATCAAAAATGCTACTGGTAAAACCTGAAACCAAAGTTTATTGCCTTTTTAATCAGCGGTTCGTTCTGATTGAACTTTAAGTAACTCCGTGGACTGGCAAGGTGTTCAGTTTGTTGACACGTTGTTTTCATTCATCCTCCCGTCCGCCTTTATTACCTAACTCCGCGGAGGCAGTAAAATATTTAGGCGTTTTACAATAAATAAATAATCAATCTGGCATCCGTCGTCCGCTAATCGTCTTCGTTCCAGTAATAATAATTTAATCGCGGTTTGCGTTTAATTAACGACTAAACAAATTCATTAGCTTAATTATGAATGCTGCGTAAAAGTTAAAAATTAATTACCACCGGGAGAAACGAAACGGCGAACCTTTAAATAAAACGGCATAAAAACAAGTAATTGCATGTGAAACCAAATCTGATTAAAACGAGAACCTGTTAGCCACTGACGGTGTTCGTTTGCTGCTCTTTTTTTCGTGTCGCTGCACGTTCTGCTCTTCGTCCTCGTCGCGCTCCTTGCTTCGCCCTATCTTCCATTCGCGCATATTGTTGGAACAAGTTAATATTTCAGCGCGACTTCTTTCTTGTCTTATGGAACGTGTAATGCACGAACGCCACTGAGTCGAGGCTTTTTATATTAAACGCGGAATCCCGCCAAGATGCGTACTCATGATTGGCTCGGTCGCTTTAATGGGATGAACTGATTGGATGTTACTTTGACTTCGATGTGATCGGGAGGAGTTGCTGCAGAAGATGTATAACATAATCGGTTTTCTTTTTGTGTCCAAGTTTCAACATATCTTCAATGATTGACTACCACTGATTGTGGCATTCTTTTTCTGCGTCTTCTGTTTAAAAACCAGACTTTATTATCACCAATCCAATCATCAAATATTCAGAAATCTTTAAACGGATAACAGGAATTAAAAACCAAATACTAAAAAGCTTATTTAGGAATCAATGTTTTGTTTATGTAGGTGTTAATGCAGTATGAATAAAACGACCATACGTCCCGTTTTAACGGGACAGTACTGTTTTTGAAGATGTTCCGTTGTCCCCGAGAGATCACTCGGGACGCAAAAATGTCCCGTTTTGAAAACATTAACCGTAAATGTCCCATTATAAAGAATTTAGTTATGAATAAACAATACTTTTAGTTTCAACCAGTGACGCCAAATCTATTTTTCTAAACAATAGACTGCCAGACTGTTTTTTTTTTCAAATTCATGCCAGATTTCAGTTTAAGCTTCAAATATACTGTTTTTTTTGACTTGAGCGCCAATCATTATTATCCATGACATTTTTCTTTCATAAATTGAAACATAATTGTAAAGTTCTACTTATTTTTTATATCATAGGTAAATTAAATCACAGGAAATTCCATGGAAATACATACGTAATTTCTCGAAAAGTCGATAGATGGTTCTCATCATACCTTTCTCTGCTGAGTATGATGACTATACTTCGGATGTTGTTATATTGTTATTTTGTATCTTTTATCGAATTTTGTTAATTTTTAAACGTCGCACAGTGGTCGAAATGCTTAACTTCTGGAACATTGAATAGCCATTATTTTAAATTTGAATGAATATTTTATGTCAACTAACACGCTGTTGAAGTTTATTATGTAGTAATCGCTCATATCCGCTGATATTCGAGTTGAAATGTATTTACGTACAACCACAACAAATATTTGAATGTGCAAGAAATTGCAAACAAATATACAGTGTGAATAAAAAGTAAGGAAGATTGATGCGATGATAGAGCCGCTATTATAGTTTTTACAAAAAATGTATTAAATAAAAGTTATTTGCCACAAATTAGCGTTTTTCATTTTTCTTGTGACGTCATGATCTTCAATTGTGACGTCATAATCTTGGACTGTGACATCATAATCTGGAAATGTGACGGCATTCATGATTACGTAAACTCGAAAATGTCGAAAATGGATATGAGTGGTTACTATGTAATAGACTACAACAGCGTGCCAGTTGATTTAAAAGAAGAATTCAAATTTGACATCATATCTTCAATGTATATATTACCTATAGAGGAAAGCTTTGGAAAACAGAAATGCAACAAAATCTTAAAAATAACACATTTTTAGGTTAGGAATTTCGTTTATTGCTTTGACATCTGAATTTAAAAGCCCTATCCTTAGTTACTCAAATAACTACAATTTTTTTCTTCGAGTCCATCTGGGATGAGGAAAACCGAATCTGATAGTGAAAATGGATAAATTTTGCGCGCGTCGTTCCGTTTTTGAATGAAAAATAAATGGTCACTTTAATTATAAACAGGATGTTCAACTCACCACGTGACTGTATTCTAGGATATACAGGGGAAGTGCTTACAGGGCGCTTTTCCTTTTTGCTATCGGGGAAAAATGAAAAAAAAAAAATGAGTCGAAGTTATCACTCTCACTCTTAATTTCTCAGTAAGGTCATGAGTGAAATAAGAAATCATGCGTCATACGAGAAGTTTAATCCAAAAGAATCTGGTAAATAGGATAACCCCCAGATTAGCGCAAATCATTTTTGGTAAACTTTTAAAAGTAGCGCGCCCTTATATATACTTTAATCAATTCTTATAGTGCTTCAACTTTATTTCCTTCATCAGTATTGCCACACTCGTCATAAAGAGTTGCGACTGAATTTGGTCTTTTAGATTTATACTTATGTCTAATTTGAACAAGTAGAACCGCTTACTTAAAAAATTGTGTAGGCAAGCATTAAAAATACAAACTGCAGTTGAGTTTCGGATGACAAAGAAATTAAAATATTTTGTGACAAATCTCTAATAATAGGAACGGAGTGAACTAATTTTTCGTATATATTTAAAAATTTTGAGAAGTTAATTCAGGCAAGTCATTCAATTCAAAAATTATGACGTTTCTGTGTGAAAGAAATGATGGTTTTCTATAATTAAGCATTTCATGAGTTTTCAATTTGATGAATGATATGAAATTTGCATTTTTCCCTGACGAACGATTTCTTGACTCAATCATTACAGTTTTCTTTGTTTTCTTTTTATTATTTAAAATGAAATAGGCGCGACATGAATTATTACGTTATTTCGTACTTCTGCTGTTGCTTGCTTACCTCTTCTCATTAATTTTAAATAAGCTTTGAGAACAACTGAATAATCTTCAATAAAATTAATATCTTGTAGGAGTACTCGATGTACTATTTTCAAAAATAACCATCAAATTCCAGGTTAACGTAGTACTAGACATCCTGGTCCTGCTTTCCCATAGATCTTTCGTAAATTACGAGCGGCCATTTGTTATTTCTCCGTTTAATACGTCATTATGTAAATAATGATATTTATTATTATGTGCAGCTATCCCATCGTTTTAATGAAGCTTAAATGCTAATGTATACTAATTGATGTTGGTCAGCGATTTTCTGTTTGATTTATGGCGATCAAACACCATTCGTGTTAACAATAACAGGTGAGTAAGTGGTTATTTAATTGGACGAGGACGTATGTCATCGGCGCCATGTTTAGATTCTTTTTGAAACAGTAAATTTACTTTCCCGTTTCATTTTAATAGAGAAAAGAGGAAAAGATCAAAAATGAAGGAAAGAATATTGGAAAGTATAAGTCATTTTGTTTGTTACTTTTAAATTGTTTAAAATCTGTGATTATTATTTTCTCTTAAATAAAGTAAAATAAGAACAAGAAATTAAAAACACTAAGAAGATGTGCGTTTTTCTTTGAATTTGCAAAGGCGTGTCTGGTCCATACATAAGTAAGTGTTTTTATATTTAAATATTAATTTTAAAAGTATGCGTTGATGGATTATGTAGCAAAATATTTCGTTTAGTAAAAGTATACCAGAGAAAGTGTAAAACTAACATTACATACATTCCTTTCTCTGTTTTTCGAACAGCTTCAAAGTACTGAGCAGATGAGTAAGAGTCGATGTTTTGAATAGCTTAACTATTAGGTGATTAGTCAAATTACTCCAGGATACGGTTTCCAAAAGGTGTTAAATTTTAAAGTAGTTAAAGCGTACAGCAACATGGTACACGTTTGTGCGGTAGCCATAATTTTATTTAAATTTTATTGCCGTAAAATATGTCGGCATTATTTAAACAAAGGCGAACGACTAAGAACAAATGACGTGTTAACCGGTCATTAAGCGTCAAATTAGATACTTTGTGATTTTTGTACACACGTAAGTACACAAATGAGTTAGTTCGCCTTATTAATATTCGTCTGGCCGAGAGCGTTAAGGAGAAACCGGTCCTGTTGAGATCTCGCTTTCGGCGCCCGCTTCGCTACTTCACGTTATCAATGATCTCGCTAGTTTTTTGGCACATCGCTAACGAGGAATTTCAAGTTTAAAGCGCGACGTCGAAGTAACTAACCTAAGTTAACTTGATCCAAATAGGCGGTGCAAGTCATGCTACATAGTAAAAGCTCTCGGAACAGGATTTTTTCCGGCGCTTAATTAATTATGCAACTGCGTTCCAGAAACGGGGAAACGGTCAACGCCGCGTGTCACCGGTAATCCGTCATCGTTAATCAGATTAGCCGAGTTGCGGACGATTTGTAGTATTTTGTCGAATTACGCAAGGCTGTTGTAATTGGGGAAAGTGTCAAGTTTCATTTTTACACGGCTCGATTTTGTGTAGGTTTTTATAGCGGTTTTGCAATTAACCCAATTAATTCCTGAAATATGGCCAATAAATTATCATTAACATTTGTTATTTATTACTTTAGAAACGGTGACATTTGCTCGATCTTTGTAATGGGCCAGTCACAAAAAGGTTTCACCAAATTGATGACCGAGTGTTTCACAGAATTTTGATGATCTAAAGGAATGTTATTCGAATATAACCAGAAATACTAAATTAAAATTTATACGAAAAGCCAATATTTTCGAAACATTTCCATTAACATAAATATATCTTCAAAAACTATTGTCAAAATAATTATAGCGGCGGGTTATCAAGAGATCAAATGTGACTTACCGGTGACCAGTGGGTGAATGGCAGTGTTGTTAAAGATACATTTCTAATGGTATCTAGATACAGATGCAGATACTTTCACAAATATGTATCTAGATGCAGATACAGATACTTTCTTTCCAGAAAATATCCAGATACAGATGCAGATACAAAAAAAGTATCTGAAGTTTATCAAGATACTTGCAAGTCTAAAATTCAATAACCTACGCAATAGTGGAGGTATGGTATTATTTGCGATCCAAATCGACTTTTTTTGTGAAAATTGACGAAGTTTTCGTATGAATATGTGAATAATGTACACACTAAAATCTGTGATAATTTTCACAATTTTTTTTCAGCAGTATGTCTTTTTAAACAGAAAATTTATCTTTGTAATTAAGTTGATCAATATGCTGATAAGTAATTACCTGGTTTTGTGTGAAACCAAGTCAAGTCAACGTAAAATATAAATTCAAAGTTTTTTTAATCTCAAACCGGACAGAAAAATGAAGGGAAACACACTCAACGTTTCGCTATAGATTTATAGCTTCGTCCTGACGAAGCTATAAATCTATAGCGAAACGTTGAGTGTGTTTCCCTTCATTTTTCTGTCCGGTTTGAGATTAAAAAAACTTTGAACTTACTATTTTCATCGGACAAGAACAAACTTCAATTGTAAAATATAAAGTTATCAACAAAAATGACTACTTCCTTATCAGACAAGTTAAATGTCACATGAATCTAGGATCCTTAATTGCAACCTTATTGTAGCAAAGAGAGCGTTCCTACAATCAAGAAAAGTTGATAAAATCAACAATACACTCTTTTTCTTTTGATTTTCTCCTTTTGTCAATTATCTTTCCCAATTTTCAAAATAATTTTCAAGTTTCTGAACTATCAAATCGCATTTTAAATAGAATAGTCATTTGACAAACTGGAAAACATAATTAAAAAGAGGGGAAAATCAAAAGAAAGAGACTGTAAATGTCTCTAAAATGTATCTTAGTATCTCAAATGAATAGATACACTGTAATTGTATCTAGATGCAGATACAGTTACATTTTTTTAGCAGTATCTGTAGTATTCATTGATCAACTTCTCAAAATAACCAAAAATTAACAAATAGTTAATCTAAACGGTGCGATTTTGAAAGCGTTAATGAGTAATGATTACAAATTTGTTATATTATAAGCAGATGGTAATTTGAGTCTTTCTTATTTGCAAATATAAATGTCAAATTGTCAAATTGCCAAGACGGTAGAAAAATTAAAGTCATACTAGGTAGCAGTACATAAGTTATGAAAAATTAGGGATTTTTGTACATTTGCTTGGAGGAAAAGGAAATGAGAAAATAGAACATACACCGCAGAAAGGGAATAAAATGAGAAGTGATTAAAAATGTTAAAGCAAAAGAGGTGCCGTGAAGTACTAAGATTATAATCAGGAATAAGAAATCTGTCCACTTGCTCCGCAAGCAGTACGAAAATTTAGTATTCGAACTGTATTAGTCCCGATCCTGCGAAAACTTGCACTCTTAAATCAGATAAGAGCGACCACTGTTACCAGAAAAGACCAAATCAAGGACACTTTGCATTGTATAAACATGTAAATTTCGGTGTTTTTTTTTTATAATAGGTAATCAAACAGTTACTGATACGTGGGCTGCTGGAAAATTTTCTGGAATCTAGTAGGTCTAGAATTGTTAGCGTCTGTCAACTGTCATATTTGAAAAATTTGGCGTTTTTCGCCTATAATTCTATTGACAGTTGCTATCCAAGTGAACTAGTTTTGTTTGTACAGCATTTGGGAAAAAGTAATTTTGTGTAAACATGGAAATCTCGCGTGAAAATTTTTGTGCCATGATTTTTTACAATTTCAAATGTGGTCTAACGCCGAAACAATGCCTCGATCGGCTTCATTTGGATTTTGGAGATGAAGCACCATCAAAGAGCAGTGTCTATAATTGGTTTGCCGAATTCCAGCGTGGATGTACATCTCTGTGATGAATTTCGTGAAGGTCATCCATCAACATCTGTTGTTGCCACTAATGTAGATGTTGTGCGTGAAATGCTTGAGCGAGATCGACATGTGACATACCATGAGATTCAAGCATTCTTACGCATTGACATGAAAGCAATACATCAGATTTTGCCTGATCATTTGAACGTACGAAAGCTTTGCAGTCGTTGGATCCCACACAATTTAACAGAAGCGCAAAAGCAGGGTCGTGTCAATTGTGTCAAATAGTGCGAAGAAATGCTCAAGAAATTCAACGGAGGTCGTTCAAATTTAGTTTATAACATCTTTACTGGTGACGAAACGTGGATCTATTCGTACGAGCCAGAAAGTAAACAACAATCTACCGTTTGGGTATTTCAAAATGAACCAAAACCAATAAAAGTTGTCCGTTCACGGAGTGCTGCGAAGCAAATGATTGCTTGTTTCTTTGGTTTTGCTGGACATGTAGCAACCATGGCTTTAGAGGATAAAAAAACCGTGAATGCTGATTGGTATAGTACAATTTGTTTGCCGGAAGTCATCGATCAAATAAGAAGAAACAATCGAAATCGACGAATTATTCTCCATCATGACAACGCCAGCTCTCACTCAGCCCGTCAAACAGTTGATTTTTTGTCCAACAAAAATGTTGAATTATTGACTCATTGTCCATATTCACCTGATTTATCACCTAATGATTTTTTTTTGTTCCCAAATATCAAAAATAAAATGCGTGGTGAGCGATTTTCTTCGGCTGAAGCAGCAATTGAAACATTCCGGACACTGGTTTCTGAGGTACCATCTTTAGAGTGGAAAACGTGTTTTAGAAATTGGTTCGAGCGTATGCAAAAGTGTATTGACGTCAAAGGCGAATACTTCGAACAACAATGATACCATTTACCAAATTTCATATGCGTTTTTTCATACCGTTTCCAGAAACTTTTCCAGTAGCTCACGTAGTTTATAGAAACAATGTGCAATGTGTAATAAAGCCGGCCTGAGAAGAAAGAGCCCGTCAACACACGTTGCAGCCAAAGTAAATTTCCGTGTTTTTGTTGTAATAATGAATGAAACAGACACTGATAGTTTATAGAAACAAAGTGCAATGTGTAGCAAAACCGGCAGGAGAATGAAGAGTCCGGAATAACATTTCACAGGTAAAAAGAAGTGTCCTTGATTTGGACCCTTTTAGTATCAGATGTGCCTCGCTTGTTCGTCATCCTCTTTCTTATCTAATCTAAGCTCGCACTGTAACTCTTCCCCTCACACTCATTAGCAATTTAAAATATAAAAGCATCGGAGCCACGGAAGGAGTAAGTAGTACATTCGGTATCAAGAGTGTCTAACACTAAGTGGGCCGAAATCTTTTCCCTGATTATAATGTATGAAGTGGTAGTTATGCACGCAAATTTAGCATTGAAAGTTCACTAAAATGAGAAATAAAAACATTTTCAAGGATTTTAGCTGACTAAAAAGGGGGAGATGATGCAATAAGAGTCAAAAAGCCAAAAGATTTTTTAAGTTACAAAAAACACGTTGGATATAACTACCAGAAAGTATGTATCAAGAAGATATAAGAAAACAAGTATTAGTACAAATTGGTACAAGGAGAGTAATGAAAAGTTAGCTGCAGAGGGTAAAATTGAATCTAAAAATTTGCCAAAGTTCTTCATAAGACATAAACTTAAGAAAAGTAATTGGTTTACATTTTTGCAAATAAAAATAGCGCACGTACACGTAAGAAAAGAAAATAAGAAAAGGAAGGACAGACTATAAAAAGTAATTACGACTACAAAGAAGTTGTAAAAATATTCAAATTAAAGGCAGTGTCGTGTTATGAAATATGCAATTATGAAATAAGTGCTGTGGAAACTGAACAGAGGAAAAGTAAAATAATTTAAAATGAAAAAAAGTCGCTTTACCCTATCAAGTCGATTTAGAATTAAAACACGGGCTAGAGAAAGAAAAATATAATTATAAAATATTTGTCAAATTTGTAGGGATCTGCTGTCAAACTTTTGTTTCTTTACGGATCCCTACATTGAAACACGTGAAAATTTTTCTTCTCTTCTTTTCCAGTATTTATGTTGTTAATTTTACTTTTTTCTGTTTATTGATCGTGTTGACCTGATGAAGATGTAAAAACCGAAACCGGTTGGCAAATAAATATCGACAGAAAATTGGGAAGTACATATAAATCTTAACTCCATTATCATATTACCCAATTTTTGGATATGAATACTTAATTTATTTCTGTTTAATTATTCGCGTTTCCAAGATATCACTTGAACAATCAGGTGGATGTGACCCAAGATGATTTTCACTTGTAAGTTCTTTCTCCAAAAATAAGTTTAAAACCAATAACTTGGTAACGCAACACAAGAACAGATTATCTGGAACCTCTTGGCGTTACCATTATCCCAATTAAGGTTAAGAAATTTCATAATTTCTAAGGATGGTAAGCTAATCAGATTAGGAATGTTTATTTAATACTACTTACGTAATAGTAAATTCGTTTGCGTCCCAAAAATGAACAAAATGATCTACTGTGCCTCGATTAACTACACTTTACCTAGTTCAAATTCACAGGAATTTCCCTCATCTAGACGTTCAAATTATGTCTGCTTCGAATTACTGCCTGATTAGTCTTATATCGATATTTCACTGTCAATGTTTTGATTAAAATTTCCATGTAGTCTTTAATCAATACATAATTCAGTGCTATTCCTCCATCAAACCGGATCCAATAACCCACTGGGAACAAAATAGGTGATGAAGTAACGCACCAAGCGAAAAAACACCCTTAGCGTTAACTTTTTCGAAAAATGCTCAGATAGGTTGAATTTAGTTTTAATAAAGACATCTTTCACAAGCAACTTTCTATAGAAACCAGTATAATTTTTTGGATTATCTTACACTGTTTCCGAAATTATTCAAGCACAGGAATGAAAATTATTATGATGTTCCTGCAGTTCGAAAAGAAACTAGTTCGATTCTTAATAAAACAATGAGAAAAAGAACTTTATTGCTCTAAAATAATTTGGAAACCTTTATTAAACAATGTTGTGCATGTTCACATTACTTTTACGATTACTCTGAAACAAAATTAATATAAGCTTGAGAGTTGAAATATTACTTAGCTGGAAAAATTATTATGATTCTGTTTTGCTAGTGGCCTTTAATAATGGTAAGTTCAATTTACAAAGATCTCCAGAATTTTTAGTGTAATGTTGTAAATGAAAAAGACGTTGTGTAACCATGAAACCTACAAGTACAATCGTAAAATATTTTATGTGATTTTCGGGAATCATTTTATTCGCTTTTCCTTTTACTGCACTTTCACTTGATGCACGATAAATACTGTTTGTTTTATTTTCGATATGTCAGACCGATTTATAAACGATAAATTTTTATTATTTTATACTCGAACGTGGCCGTTTGCCACGACGACGGTTCTTTTCGCTTTTAATGCCGGGGCAACAATGAAACGCCGGGGAATATATATAGATGTTATATTATGACAGCTTTAAGTTCCAAAATAACTTAAAAGGAAGGCAATAAAAAAGCAGTTAAATTTATTAACTAAGAGGAGTAGTTTCCAAATCGAATTTATACATTTTATTTACAGAAAGGAACGTTATGGATGAAATATGTTTGAATGGCATTAGTCGACCTGAACGTTGATGGCTGAAATTCGCTTGATTTTTCTTATACGTAGATCGGAGGTATGTGGAACATGAATAACAAACAACAAACAAAAATAGACGAAAGGAGGATGTAGTCTATTTATCCTTCGATATATTCGATGATTGATTTAGATCTATATTTCCGTTTATTAAAGGCATTTCATAAGAAAAACAAACAACGAAATTTGTTTCCTCTAAATCTGCACAAATGTAACTCATCCTATGCGTGGGTATTTTTAGAAGGCAGGGGACAATTTGTATACGCTGTGCGGAGATGTGTTGTTAGTGAGTTTCTGGAGTTTAGATTTTTTGCTGACCCGTGACATTTGCTTACTCGCAAATCTTCAGCAGTCAACGCTGTGGACAGCAGCTTGAGTGATTTATGTCCAAGAGGGACAAGCTGCATCCCTTGCTGCTTTCTGGGAGGAAGACGCCTCGTCGCTTGTTCGCTTATTCATTCTAATCTACGGCGTTTACCTGCCGACGACTACAACAATTTCCAGTATTATTTGTGATTGTAAAATACTTCGAATTCCCTGCATGTTTTATTAAATGTTTTTTTCGTATTCTGTCAGGATGATAAACAATAAATTCTCGGTGATGTACGGCTCCGGCCTTCACGACATATATCACCTGTTTAATAATGGAAAACAAAAGGCTATTTCTGCATTCGATGTTGGTTTGAAACGAAAAAGAAATTCACTCTTCTGATACCTTTCTACAAGTTATTACCACCATATATTTTTTCAATCAAATAACAAATAGTGTCAAATCGCACCGATTGAAATTAAAAATGATAAAAATGAGAAGAAAAAATATTTATTATGATTAAATTCTTCTTGTTTTGAGGCCCCCAGTCTAACGTACATAGATACAATAATCTAGTAACAAAATTGAAAGTTGAGGAACGGAATTAGGAATTAAGAAAGTTCATGATGGATTTAAAAAAAGGAAGAAAAAGAATTTCGAATAAACAAGTGTTACCATTCCAAATTAGCACCACTTAATTAAAAGTAGAAGAGGGGAAATAGTGCGCATTTAACAATTACCAAAAGGTAAAAGAAATTAATTGGGTTCGTGGCAAGGCGCCAGGTGGGTGAGTAGTAACAGTGCTCTATCTAAGCTGTGGGAAAATGTAGGTTTTTTTTGTTCGTTGTTAAACGTTTTAAATGCATGTTTATTAAATTTAATTTTAAGATTTAAATGTAGTAGTAGTAGTAGTTTAGGGTACGTTATTGCCCTAAGGCCCGGTTTTTCAATCACAGGTTAACGCTAGCTCTCGGTTTATTTCCATGGTAAGAAGTACGAAAGCAATTGTTTCCATGGCAATAAACTGAAGGTTAAAGTTAACTTGTGATTGAAAAACCAACCCTAGGTCGTAACAGAAGTATTGAAGTAATGCAGCAAAAAGCCAAAGGCGGCAGTTTAGAAAAGGTAAAAATTATGCTACATAGCAAAATGGGAGTAGAAAATTATAAAAGATTAGAGACCTTTAGTGTGTTTAGAGGAAAAGGAAACGAAAAAATTTTATATATACACTGCAGAAAGGGAATAAGGTGAGAATTTGTTAAAAATATTAAAGGAAAAGAGGCGTGTGTCATGAAGAACTAAGGTTACAATCTATCAACCGAGTAGTTACGCAGACAGTTTTAACCCAAAACATTCGCGTAAAGATCAGAGGAATGAGAAATAAAAATACTTTAATTTAATACAGGAGAAGAAAACTGAAATGAAATCATGAACGAAAAAAAATATTGTTAAGCTACCAAAACGTAGGTAGACCAAGAATTTCTGAGAAAATAAAAATATCAGTGGAAGACGGCAGGGCAAGAGTCTAAAGAAAGAGCTAGCTGGAGAGTAAATCAATCTAAACATTTAAAATTGGTTACGCAAAAGGTCGATCGTAAGACACAAATTTTGGTTTACATTTTTGCAAATAAAAATAGCGCACGGGAGAAAAGAAAATAAGAAAAGGAAAGCGAGCTACAAAAGAAACTTTCTGTAATAAAAATTTAAGGTCTCTGAAGCCTGGGAAGTAAATTTTGAACTAAAACACAGGTTACAGAAAGTAAACCATAATTGACAAAAGTATTCACATCAACACAGTCTTAAAAAACTTTGATCAGAAATCATCAGACAAGTTGTGAGATACGAAATGCAAAAATTGAAGAGATAGGCACGGAAATGCTTCTAAAAATATTTAGTTCAATTAACGAGGAAAAAGTATCTTAAATTCACAATTGAAAGGAGGCATGAAATTGTAGAAGACAGAAGATACAAGGAAAGATTATGATAAAAGTGTAAAGGCTGAAGTGGAGGTAGAAAATTACGAGAAAAACGATACTTCCGAGATCCATACCGCTATACTATAAACAACTAATATTTATTGTTACTATCAGGTTTACGGAGTATCATTGGTATTAAGAATAACAGCGCTGTTATTTGTGAAACTGCTCTAGCTGTCAAAAATTGTATGTACGATGTATCACCATTACATATCTTGTGCAGTTACGTTATATTATCGGCTTACTTTTTGCTTCAATGGTGTTATACAGATTGCCTTACGCCATTTGTAACATAGAAATTTGGATGTGAGCAAAAATTTGTCATTTAGAATAAAATTTTCACTTTCATTCTAAGCAAAAAGCCTTTATTTGAACATTAGAGATAAATAGGATTAATTAATGCAAGCATATACTTGAAAGTTTCGAAAAACACTGAGACCATTTATGCATCATAATATGTCAGCCATTTAAATGGGGTGTTATCCAACTGCAATTATACATTATAGTTTTGGTTATCATTAGTTATGACATACATACATGTCGATTCTGATGTTATTCCACAATAGTCAGTACAATTGCTTCAACTGCAGACAGATATACAAGCCGATTGAGTTTACTAAGATTGGCAAATTACAGAGTTGCACTCTGCTGATGATATCTAATAAAACTCAAAACCGCTATACTAGATTTCTAATTACTAAGTTAACATTTACATATATTATACATTTTTGTGGAGTATCAAAGTATATTTCGTATACAATGTTAATAGTTGCGTGAAAGCGTGTCACCTATGTTTTTCTTCTTTAGGTACGCATTACACTTTTATTTGGTTGTTAATACTTACGTGAAACCACTTGAAATAGTTTGCTGAAAACTAGAACTAAAAGAAATAAAAAGAAATCTGAGAAAAAGACATGAATGAAATACGAGTTGATGGTTAGCAGTAGACCTTGATCGAACACATTTAATCGAGATGGAAAGAAGTAGAACACCCTTCGGCTGTAGAAAAAGATACTGTTTTGCTCGTTGAATTTTTCAGATCACTATAAATGGTGACTTTGACATGATTATTACAGTAAATTTATTCCTGCATTTGATTATTCTTATTTATAGTTATTATTGTTTTTTTGTGGTGCATAATTTGTACGTGGCCTTTAGCTAAATTCAAACAGACGGGCTCATTATTAAATTATTATCACCTGATCTAATCAATATATCTCTTGCTAAAGCTGGAATATTTAAAAATGTGATGCTAACCGGGAACGCGATAAATTATTGTAATTAGAAGTTTTGTAGACTAAGCGCATATTTTATAGTTCAATAATTACACCGTTTACCTTGATCTTGCAGCTTCACTCTTATTATTTATTCTTTTGCAAGATTTACGCCCGTTTCTGTTTATTTTCGTTCCGCTAAATATGACGTACCATCAATAAACCGAAACAAGACCGGACGCGAATGTAAATTCCCCATCTTCACAAACAGATCCGACTTGATTGACAACAATATTTTTGTCGAAATCGCGCTTTTATTTTAGTTTTTACGCCTGTCGATTAGAACCCGAATCGAATCGATAACAATAAATAACTATTTTTTCGTGGAATGACTAACAATTCTGAAAAGCAAATCTGAAAGTGTTTTATTGCTGACGTAGCCTTGGTGGAATAATATTTATTGCATTCGTAGTTGCGAGTGTGAAATCCGAGACGTGGCTTGTTATTATTATTATTGTTTCTGGTGAACGTTGAACGTCGTGATGATTTAATTTTTCAGAAAATTATTACCTTTGGTGATTACGTGAAATGGGCGGTTAAAATTGCTGATTTAAGATGCATTGTGGATAACAATTAATTATAAGAACGAGAATGCAAATTGCATGTTGCACTTGCGGTATTTATTAACCCTGACTGAGTTATTAGAATTGTTTTCGATTAAAAAAAAAACTCTTTGTTCTATTCCTTCTCAATTACATAATTATACCAATTGATAACGCGATTGTTTTTCATAAACCTATATTATGAAAGTAGGGAAATCAAGTTTGATTGACGCACCACGTGACCTTTTTTTTTCTTTCAAGTTTTACCTGCAACAAATTTGAAACGCATTTGAACTTTAGAATAGCACGCAGCGTGCCCAAAATGAAGGTCGATCCCTCACTCACAGAATAAATGCTTTACATTTCAGGTGAGGCATGTCAATGACTTTATAAAACTTAGATGGTTTGACTTTGAATTTAAAATTTTTAAATGTACCTTTACTTTTAATTTATGTTCGAGAACTTAGTGATGGGACAATAAATCAGGAATAGACGCGCTTTTAAAAGTGTTACAATGACTTACATTTCATTATTATAGAAAAAGGTTTAACGATTGTGAATTTAATTTTAATTACGGATGTAAATAACATGGCAAACTGCTTCTTAACAATTTTAACACGCACAATTAAACACGCCGACGTTGTCAGAATGTCTTAGTCGTTACTTTGCTTAGAATATAAAAATCTCTGTCCATTTTAAAAATAAAGATAAGATTAAATTTCATTCACTAAACGATCCAGGAAATAAACTGTATTTAACATTTTTGTACTAATGCTGAGAATATGATAATCAAAATCCAAAGATATTTTGATGATCTTTAGGGACATAGAGAAACTAGCCTTTAATTTCCCTCACACGTTAGTACTCTAGCATATATTTTGTTGTGCTTAGTTATTTGGAATAGAAAATTCTGTCTACATTTGAAACACAACTTCTGAATTGAGGTGTGAAAGTAAGTGTATACCAGGATTAGAGTGAATATACTCTTATTTCTCTACATAGTCCCTAATGAATTTAAACACTTATCGTATCGGGATGTGATGAAGTGTTACACTCGCCTGTGATAAATCAATTTTATGTCGCCGTTTTGAGGTCTTTGTCAACAAAATCTTTGAGAATGAAGCGCCTATACTATATAAATATTTTCTAATTAGTTGCTGAGTAGACAGACATTGTTTGAGCTCTAGATCATGATGCTACGTGGAACGTGGAAAAGATGAACCATAGGATATGGTTACACTTATTGGGATTTTCAATCATATTTGTTATTTTAACACTTCAGCATACTGACTATGTTAACAAAACAGCGTAAAATGACTTGAATCTAGCTTTCTATATTACTGTCTGTGCATGCTCATTATGCTTCCGAAATATTCAGCCTTTAGTTTGGAGATACGCTTCGTATACTTGAGATTATACATTTAATCGGTATTTTTGATAGTAGTATGATGTACTTCCGGTATCAAAGTATATCTCTTGCCATACTTTCTGATTTCTTTTTTTTTTTTGTTTGCTAGGCTTCCAATAATTGCAAATAGTGTGATTCTTTTCTTTTCTTTCTTGGGACATAT
Source organism: Prosopocoilus inquinatus (assembly GCA_036172665.1). NCBI lineage: Eukaryota > Metazoa > Arthropoda > Insecta > Coleoptera > Lucanidae > Prosopocoilus > Prosopocoilus inquinatus. The sequence continues at coordinate 55,761,055 of CM069870.1, forward strand.
TGATACTCCACTGGTGAATAAATTTCTTACTTAGTTGATCATGACAGATTGCTAAATAATGTTCTCTCAAGCCTTCCTGTGTCCTCACCATTATTTTTTTTTATTTATCGAAGTAGATGTATGCCGTATAACACTGGTGGCCAACTTTTACATATACACGATCGACTTTTGTTCTTAAAAATATGCTCCGATCTACCTGCTTAAATTTTGAAATTTTTCTAGAAATGCTAATACAATGTGACCCACTAAATATTAAATACTGGACATTACAGCAGCTCCCTCGATGTAATTGACATTTAACTTGTTTGGGGGGGGGGGGGAGGGGGGGGGTTGCAAACAAACTGTCACTTTTGTTGATCATCTCAGATTTTAAAAATTTTCAAATTTGGAAATTAAAGAGAATAAAGTGTGGTATTGCTATTTCACAGATTGACAAGGTCGAAAAAATGACAAATTTTACACGTTTTAAGACAAATGTCAATCAGATCTAGGGACCCAAGTTTCTATAAGTCACGAGTGGAAAAGTTGCGTTTGGTATTGAAATCCGCCGTGATTGACCAAAAATCACCAAATCGCGATCTACCGGTCGACTTGTTGGCTATTCCTGCTGTATAAGACCATACTTTGCCTCTATTGACGATGATGAGCGGAACAAAATAACTGCAGCTTTTATTCCTGTCACTTTTTTATTGTGTATTATCACCGAAATTCCTTTAGGGTTTTCATATGGAAACTTTGTATAGTTCTGCATTCTACATTTTCTAACGTCAGTTGTAGGTGGTTGAAGCTTCACGCCACATCACACAATGAGTGACAGGAATCAAGATTTATTGCCGGTTAGCTCTACTAATAATTCATTTTCGGGAAGAACTCCCTACACAAACAGAACAAAAGGGCGCCCTCGACTTTCGGCAAAAATTTCGGTCCATGCGTTCAGCCAAGTTTCGTTTAAACGCGAAGCGGAAAAGAAAACCGTCCGGTTCTTAAAATACTTGATAATGTAATCTGGAAAGTGTAACGGAAGGACTGAGAATCTTGCGGCCGAACGCCATTGTTGGACGTGGCTGGTTTTGTTTTTAAAATAATAGCAAATGTAAATCTGTCTCCGGGATTTCCGCGACAGTTGTTTGATGTATCCCATGGACATCCGGGTCAGATCCGTGTTGTTTGTCTAACACAAATCCGATGCAGCTCTGAATAAAGTAAGCGAAATTATTGACGATTTAGTTGCAGCTGTGGTCAAGTTGAAAAATTTAATTTGGAAGTAATTGTACCGTAAAACTCCTCCTCATAAGCTAGAAGCACGTAGTGTGTACTGTAGTTTGATTTACTGTAAACGAAAATCAAATTGATAAAACATCGGAAATAAAAAATAAGCATGATTAAAAAAGAAGATAAATATATCTTAAAAAGGAAGAAGGAAAGCATCACTTGATATTTAACTTTTCTTTTAAAAATAAATTCATTGACAAATTTGATATTAAGAGGTAACCAAATTAAGGCAGATCTTATATATTATAAGAAGGTGAATAACATGACGTATGTTTGTAGTTGTAGAGGAAAGCGAAAGTTTGTTTAAAGATTGCGTCAGTAAACAGCGTGACGCATCACAAACATTTCCAGATTTACGAAAAAATTCAAAATGATTTATTAACTAAGGAGTTACGTTTACAACCAACTTCAATTCTATACGAAGCAAATATTTATTTACTAACTCATACGACTTAAAAAGGTTTTTTTTAAACTGACTGAAAATGTAACAGCCGGAATTAGATTTATTTTAGTTGATAACTGCTCGCGGTAGACTATGTGATGTCAAAAAATATAAAAACTTATTTCTGAAATACAGGGTGTTTCGGGACGAAGGGATAATATTTTAAAGACGTGCTAAGGGGGCAAAAAAAGCTGATACGTCGTGCATTAATTTAAATGTGAAAACCTGACATATGTCGCTGCAAACAACAAATAGACCACATTTATTTGAAAAAAATTGTCAAAAATATCTGGAGGGGTAAAAGGTCACTAACCGCCAGACTCATTACTTTGCGCTGTGGTTGTACATCTAGTTTGATGATAGAAATTAATGAAATCGAATGAAGTCGGAATAGGCCATGATTCAGTGGCGTAGCAATTGGGATTTCAAAGATAGGCATTAGCTGAAAAGTGTACTCTGATCATATTAAATGTAACAACTGCGACGGTTGTATTTGCTAGGCGTCTCTCTGTGAATGAAATCATAATTCTCCCACAAAATCAAGAATGGGGAGAGCGCTGTAACGGGCCCGAGAGAACATCACTATTCTACATTGTTACGAAGCCAAAAAGTTAAAATTTTTGTTAATAAGCAAACATAATTTTGTTCTGCTAATTACAGTTTCTAATTGGCCTGGACAAAAAAAACAGTTGTGGCGCTATCTTTTATCAGGCGCTTTTTAAACTAAAATTTTGTCAATCTTTAAGTAACAGGTCGTGTCTGGATTAAGTAGTCGTACTTTACTTAATGTAGAAATTGGTAGTACCTGCCGAGATTGTAGCTTTTTCAAAAAATTTCAAAATTTTAAGTAATAGTTTTTGTATAGTTTCTAATAAAGTAACAAAATAATCTAAGCCGCATTATTCAATTGTTTAAAGATTTTCTTTTAAAACGTACTAGATTGATTAATTTATTTTATCCAGTAAAAATATATGTACAGAGTGATTCTTAGATTCGTTTTCATTTACACATTCATGTTGAACAAAGTTGAATGCGTCCTTTGAAAACCTACTTCAATTCGTTTCAATTCTTTGTTCCACACAGGAAAACAACACGTATATTTATGTGCTTGTAGTTATTGGTCCTCCTGTACATTTTTGAGTAAAACCGTAAAGCAATAAAGTTGTCTTTCAATAAGAATAAAATAAGAAAGAAAATACAACTTCCCGAAGTGTCCTCAACACATGGAATAATAAAAGGCGACAATAAAAGTTTTGCAACCCTGCAGCTTGACTTCTACTTACGCCATTGCCATGACTATTTCCGTAGAATTGACAGCACTGACGAAAGCAAATATCAGATCACAACAGATCACGAAATTGATATTGTGAAAAGTTTAATACGGGAAATTCAACGAGTATATTTTCTCAGATTCTTTTTTCAACATTCTGCATAACATTCGACTTATTTTCGATGATCATCATTACCACATTTCCTGAGAAAGTTGGGGTTTTGGAGCTCCTAAATTCAGAAAAAGGCGTTTTCTTGTCCCCAACATTTCAAAAAATTTGAAATTTGACGACAGTTAACTATTGCAACAGTTAGAGACCTATTCCATTTATGAGCATTTAATCTCATGACATGTATACACAGGGTGCTTCAGAGTAAGTATCCGGCCGTTAGGAGCGCATTTTTTAATGTCATGCAAGTACAAAAATATAAGAAATAAATTTCTTAGAGGCATTTTAAAAATCAAGCTCTTTTAAATAAAAACGTTTTACAATTTCTGTTCAAGATGAACGCTAGTGTTTAGGGTTCATTACTCTTGTATTGCAATACAACTGTACTAATGCCCAACAACTAATTTATGTCTAAATCTTCAATGTATTTTGTCTTCAAAATTATACATATTAGACCCTATGCATGCAGATTTTTTGTTTTGTTTTTTCGTGTAGTAGGGGAGACTGGGTAAGGTTGTTTCACGGGTTGGTTGTCACAGTGATCATAACAGAAAACTGAAGGAACGAATGAGTTCATTGATTGGCGTCGAAGGAGCACAAGAGCAACAGCTTTTTCCCTATTCACTCAAGTCCTCCCTGAAATGCTGTGACGGAGATATGTACATTCGATTTTTTTCGTACAGGAAAGTATTTTTTTCTGTCTGTATGTCGGGTCTTAATAATATACTTAAATTTTTATAGTAGGTATACCTTTTCGTGTATTTATGATGTTAAATTATGTGTTTCATGATATCATTACATAGTTTTTTAAATAAGTATTGAAAGTTGTTTTGGGAAGTTATTTTCTAAAACGTGTTTTAGGACAGGTTGTATCTAAAGGAAAGAAAATTAAAAAGAAAGCAGTTGACAATGTCGAAGACCAGAAAGAGGGTGATGAAGATTTTTGCTCAGTCTACTTGACTTCACTCTGGTAGCAAGGCTAGGGAAGTCTGTATTTATTGCCAGGCTCATGGGCTTTGCGAAAATTGTGATTCTGAATATTCAGACTGATCTTTTACACTAAATATAATTTCGTTAGATTAGGTATTTTTAATTAAAAAAATATTGTTAATTGAAGTCGATTCTTGTCCGATGAAAATTGTAAGTACAATTTTTTTTAATCTTGAACCGGACAGAAATATGATGGGAACACACTCAACGTTTCACTCCTGACGAAGCTATAAATCTATAGCGAAACGTTGAGTATATTCCCATCATATTTCTGTCTGGTTCAAGATTAAAAAATTTGGTACTTAAAAAATATTGCATCCAAAGAGATTAGTGACTGACTATGATTACATTTATTTTCGTTACCAGAATTCTGAGTTCTTGAGATAGAAGTTATTCTCTTAAATCGAATTGTGACAATTTTTTTTAATATAAATAAAACATTTTTCGTTCTTCTTAGTTACGAAGAACATGCTATCTTTAATAAAAATACTCATTTGATTTAAATAAGTGTTTCTTCTTATATTCTCTCCTTAATTTACTATGTAACTACCTACCCCAGACACTGTGACAACCATACCTGACACGGGGTTAAAAGTCACACTTCTCTTTTTTTACAATAATTGTAATATTTATTCAATAGGTAATGTTAGAAGAAAATGGTATATAAATGTCATCGCTAAACTAAGAACATGGGCACCAAGAATACAACAGAAAAAATGTGAGTTCCAACACCGGTCTGACCTACCTGTAGATAACAGGTCGGACACTTATTTTGATTCACCCATTATAGGACACTTATTTTGATTCACCCATTATAGGACACTTATTTTGATTCACCCAATATAGAGTATTAAAATAAAGAAATTCTCCTTTTGTTTTCATTTTATTCGGTACATTCCGGAGATGGAACTTTGAACGTCCGCGATGCGTACGTGATTTTTGAAAGTGACTGCTTTTATAGCCTTTATTAATATTAATCGATTCGGTTTTTTATTGCGAACGTAAAACCCGTTTTCCAAACAAAATTTATTGATTTCTGATACAGATCTATTCAACACTGAGGAGAGTATGCGCGAAAGTCGTAAAATTAAGAAAAAATATCTCACAGTTGAACCGACATCGACAGTTCGCTTTCTACATAACACATTCTTGAATAGTAAATAATAAACAGTTAGGACTGTTAATTCGAGTTCTAATAGTATGAATGCAAGTTACGGATTTGAGAAAAAAGATGCCGTGCCTTGTGTGTGGTTTACTGATAAAGATAATTGGATGTGAAACGGAATTGTTTTCCTTGGAGTTTTGATTTTAGTGAATAATTTATGGCTTGAAATCCACATAATGCGCAATTGCAGGCAGCTAGCAGTTGTGCCTGTCAATAATGCAGTGCCGTCAATCACGTCCCGAAAAGTTGAAACGGCTGCATTTTGGCAAGGGACGCACATGCCAAAAGTTTCACAAATGGTTCTACTAGATTTATCTATCGCCTTTTGATTTATGGATTGATATTATGCCCGGTCTCTTTGCAGAAAGGGTAGTTGGGCTACAATGGCTAAACATTCATCATGTAGTCCGTGTAGTCTGCACTTTATATCGGTGCCAGTTGTCGGGCATAAATATGCCACGCGATCAAACATTTCGATGTTGCAAAAAATGGGGGATTGTAAAAATGTCAATGTTAATTTGTTGGAGCAAGGAAGCAGATGCGGGTTTATTAAATTTCTTTCAAGTAATTTATTACCATAAGGGGTGATTGCATGCATTCTGCAAATACGAAATCGACAATACCTGAAATGAAACAAATCGATACGACGGAATACGTTTTTATTTATCGCCGGTTTTAAATGATATCAATTTATTTATTTTAGATTTCTTTGCTGCTGGCTCTCGTTTATATCGTGCGCGTACATCGAACACACAAAGGTTAATGCAACTATCCCGTTCTTTTCTTGTTACCCACTATACAACCACTCCCCTAAGAGATGAGCCGTTGTAAGCGGAGTTTTGTAAAGCGTTATCTGACCTGGTGATCTTGTCTTGGATAATATCCTCTATTATTATGTTATTCAGACCAGTATCGCTTGGAGATTTTAAGATTATTTTTAATGTTTGGGATATTGTAGTGTTTGAGCTCAACGTTATGTTATTATTATTATTATGATTATCGAACGCGGGAAAATTTGATTACCAATCATATTCATCGATTATAGTTTCAGAAAATAGCATTACTATTCATTAACAGTAACCTAATCAAGAAATATATTACAAAGTTCTACTCATTCATATCTTTTAATTGTTCAAAAAGTCAATTCGAATTAAAATGTTCAAAAAATCATTTTGACAAAAATTTCGCAACAGTTTTGAAACAGAAAATAATATAATAATTCACCTTGCGAATATCTTGAAAGTAGTAATGGAGTCTATTCTGTAACATTGATATGAACTTGATAATTATTGCTAAACGGTTATTGCTATGTTTCAAGTGACCTTGCAAAATATATTCTGTAAACAGTTTCGTAACACCTTGCAATCCGTATCTATTGTGATATCCAGTTAATATGCATCTCTCTTCAAATGGCGGTCAGCAATCCACTTGAATTGTTAGGAATCGTGTCAAGTTCTTTTCAACTAATGAAGACCAAATCGACTGATATGCACCTCAATGTTATTCAATAGCCCTCAATGTAACATCTGAACAATTCAAATTTGATACAGTGATTATGTAAGTTCGTCTTTGAAATTATACTAATTAAGTACGTAAATTATAATAAATTATTTTGGCAGCCTCTTGCACAAAACATACCTTATTAAAAATATCATAAACTAAACTGTCATCTTGAACCAACCAAGAACAGCATATAAAAGCCATAAAGTTTGATGCATAGACAAGATAAACACTGGCAGTCTGAGACTGTCTCCTTCGCCAGGACGTTTCGTAAATGCCTGCCTGGTCGTAATTTATCGTTTAATTTGTTTGATTTTTAAAATATCCTTTTACCTAACGTGAAAAATCCGTAGGTGCTAAAAACGGGATCGTTAATCTAAATTAAAAACTGTAATGGCTTCAACATCTCGTCATTCGAGCGGTACATAAAGCATGATTAAATTTTAATGTGGTGAAGCAATTGACACCGAAAAGACTTTTAATAATTCCAGTTTATCCGTCGAGCGCATGAAAAAAAAAATATGCGCCGAATGAGTAATGGAGTGTCATAATGAGTACAACATTTTTCAATCAATGTCGTAAATAAAATATGTCATAGATCAGTACATGATATGCACGTCAACATATTTATCCAATCAAATAATTGCATGAATCACTGGAAACGTTCGATCATAATTTAAAATTTACATCTTGTCAGTCAAGCGAGAATTTAAAATGCGAAATATTAATTACGGTCTATATCTGGAGCGATGACTTTAAACGCTGATATTTATTGCGGACAGTTGGTTTTAAGTCTAATATTTCATGTCAATGTCTGCGCGAGATTAACGTCTCCTCTCTATTTCAAATAAATTTGCATAACTTTCATTTAATTTTTGACACTTCCCTCCATATATTTCAAAAATTTTAATGGCACAATGCTGCTCGTTTTCCCAACTATCGTATATCATTTCCTGACGCTCACTATTTCCACTTTACATCATACATCTTATAATTCTACGCAAATTTTTACTGTAATTAACTGGCATTTATCGAATGAATAATTCCTCGCACATGAAAGCAACTGGATGTACAAATCAACTAAACATACTTTTATAATGCCCGCTACACACGCAAGGATACGCTCGTAGACTTGCTCGAAAATCGTAGTTAAGTCAAGTCAAGTTAATTGTCTTTGGAATAAACAACGATTTGTTTTTTTTTTAATATTTCTCAATTTCATATACAATCTACTGACACAAGCTTTTGCGCTTCATTTTCAGTATTACATCTTTTGAAAAAGACTGATGGCTTGTTAATATATCAAGTTGCGCTGTAGGTTTTATAAAAAGTAAGACGTGACCAGAAAATGAATTACATAAATTCTTGCTCTCAGAAAAGTAAAAGTAAAATCAATCGGCGAACATATCAGGTGATTAGGGGCCGATTACTGTGCACTTACAGCTGTAAAATTCACGTGCAATCAGCTTGGCCACGGCATTAATGGCAATGAGATAAATGTAAGAGACAAGGAGGCAAAAACGTCACCCAGGCCTGTAATGAGATTACGAAGACTTCAGAGATTGCCTCGGTTAATCATCGGTTGCAGGGCACTCCATGATTAACTGGACAGAAATTGAAAGCGTGTTGGATCGAATGTAGATTAATTCGTTGCTTGAAATCAAGAAAAAAGAAGAATTAGTTACTGAATCCTATCACGTCAGTACGTGAACGATTGCACCAGTAGAATAACCTTTTTCCTCTTTCCGTTCTTTTAAAAACGGTAACGCTTAGTAAATTTCGCATTCATTTTCATAATTATTTTAACGTACAGTTCTTTTTGTGAAAGTATTCAATGTTTAAGAAGGACTTGCAGGACTTGCTACGGAATTTCTGTAGATGAATCAACATTTGGAATATCAAGATTTTAAAAATTTGGAAAAGCAGTTTAAAATCAGAATATATTGTATACTCATTTTCTTAAAATCTTCCTTTGTGATAGTTTAATATTTTAAAAAAATGTGTAGTGAGTAAGACAAAGTCTTCTTTGTAATGAAGAAATAAAATTAATGTATAAAAAATTATATCTAAAAAAATTTATTAATCTGAAAAATCGTGGTGAAAACGCAAATGCCTTCAAAAGTTTGATTGTTGAAAAGCTAGCTTAAGAGATTATCAGGTGAACCAAAATTACGTGATTCTGATGCAATAGAAAATGCTTTTTCTGCTAAAGTTGACTGAATTAAATGATTAACAAATAATTAATATTTGTCAAGAACTGGAACGGTAACGAACAGATAAAATAGCGACATCTTACGATCGCTTCTTGACCTGACATTGCAGTAGGAAGACAAATTGAAGCGGGATTTGCTCCTAATAATTTCCCCATGCAAGGTGGCCATGCTTGCTGTTAAAGCATAATGTCAGGTCAAGAAGCGATCGTAAGATGTCGCTATTTTATCTGTTCATCACTCTTACATCGCGATTGCGAATAAATTGGACAAGTCGTTTTTGTTTGCAGTGGGAATGTCGAGCTATGTCTCTGCTGAAGAAGCCCCAAGCAGGGCTGAAACAGCTGTACAGAGGCTGCTCGAGGTTTTCACTGCAATCAAAAACGATTTGCACAAAATTTTTCTTGAAACGGTAACATATAGTAAAGCCAATATAAATTTTGAAATTTTAATGACAAAAAAATATTTTAAATCTGGAATTCTTGATCTGTGGGGCCGTTTGAGAAACGATGAACTAAGATCCCTTAATGAACAGATAAAATAGCGACATCTTACTATCGCTTTTTGACCTGACATTTTTCTAAGATCCCTTAGTTCAAGATCGACGCACATTTTTAGTTGATTAGACAAGATTTACGTCGGATTATTCAATTATTGTATTTGGACCCGGTCCTTTTACTTCTTTTTGAAATTATTTGCCCCGTAAAGTCTCTGGAGACAATTGTTGCAAAGCAGACAAATTTAGGAATTTAAAAGACCTGACCTTAATTTCAGAGAGAAAATGCTTCTCTAAAAATTCTGATTGTCTTGAAAATAGTTGAATTAAAAAGTCACACGTTTTTTTAAAATCTAAAATTCCACTCAAAGGTCAGTTTCCTTCATAGTTCGCGTACTTTACATATTTTTTTTAGTAACTCAAACTCATCATTAAAGTGAAATGAAGCACCCTATATAAAAGAATTGATTTATTCTTTTCGAATATAGAGAGGAAAATAAATATTAGATGTTTTCCCGATTTTAATTTACATATATTATTAATATCTTCTTTTTAACTGTGAAACTGCAGTGTATCAAAAAAAGAATGCTAGGACAATAACAAGAACAAATGAACAATTTTACTCATGATTTTACTTACGCACGTGTTGTAATTAGTATTGCATAAATCTTCATATTTTCTTATTAGTGTATTTATTATACCAACACATCACATAATTTGCGACGAGGCAAAAGGAAAATACTCAAGAAAAAGTTAAGAAATGAAAACCCATCGGTTAAAGGAGGCTGGTTTAAAATTGAAGCTGGCTAAATGTGTATTTTTTCAGGAAGAAGTAAAAATCTGGGATAAGCACTCTCTAGGTTTAAAAAAAGATTCAGAAAAAGTAGAAGTTATACTCAAGGCGCAGAAGCTCAAAAATGAGAAGTCAGGTCGTGCTTTCTTGGGTATGGTTAATTATTACGGACAGTTCGTTAAGAATTCGTCGACAATCTTGGAACTTTTATATTATTTACTAAGAAAAGGAATGTCAGTGAAACCGTACACCAAGGACCAAAATAAGGCCTTGGAAGATGCAAAGAAAGCCGCTTCTTCAGACGAGATTTTAATTCATTACGACCAAAGCTTACCAGGCAATTTGTATACGGATGCTTCAGAGTATGGTATAGGAACCGTGTTGGTTCATATTTTAAATGGAAATGTTGAGGAACCCATTCAGTTTGCTTTTCGACAGTTTGCTATCAAAAACCTTTGTTAGCCTCTTTGGGGAGAAGAAAGGTATTCCTGTTATAGCAGCTGGAAGGCTGCAACGTTGGGCTGTTTATCTATCTAGTTTAGATAACGACATCAGGTACATTAGTGGAGAGTAAGACGTAAGGCTTATCAAAAGTCCCTGTTACAAAAGAAATTCCAAATCGCAGCGAATCCGAGGATATCCATTTAATGCATAATGTATCCGTGGATTTCAAACAGATCAGATCAGCTACTCGTCGTGACCCCATTTTGGTTAATATCAGCAGTCATTTCGTACATTGTTGGCAGAATATAGTAGTAGCCATACGCCAGGATTAAAAATGAGCTAAGTGTGGAAGAAGGAGTGATTATGTAGAGCTAACTGATTATTATACCGAAGAAGTTACAAAACGCAGTACTCAGAGAATTATACAATGGTCACATGGGCATTGTGAAGATGAAAAGTTGCAGTCGTATCTTTGATGGCCTAAGCTAGATGCTGACATCGAAATTTTAACGCTTGTATGTCTTGTAGACAAGAATCACCCTAGGCGAAACTTATAACTAACTAGACCTTTTGAACGAATTCATATTGATGTTTTAGGTTCTGTGGAGGGAAAAACGTTTCTTATAATTCTTGGTGCTTTTACCAAATGTCAAGAAGTTTTCATTTGTCCTCAAATTAATACTGAGACTACAATAAGTAAGTTGAGAGAGACGTTTGCGCAGTTTGGGTTGCCAGATATGATTATGTATAAGTAACAACGGCATTCGGTTTCTTTCATGTGAATGTATGATATTTTGTAAGTTGAATGGCATGAGGCACAGAACAACACCAGTAGCTCATTCGGCTTGCAACGGAGCTGCGGAAAATGCGGTTAAAATATTCAATAATGCTTTATTCAAATTGATGAAAGGTCTGTCAAACGATAAAGTGTTTTTAACAATTCGTATAAATCGTTGGTTGTTTATGTAAAGAAATGTTTCGTATTATACTACTAGAGTAAGTCCTACTGTGCGTGTGTTTAAAAGAAACTTAAAAACCAGATTAGATTTTGTAATACCCCAAGACAAACCTGTAAGCGTATACCAAAAAAAAAAGAAAGAAGGGAGATTATTTTTGAAGGACATACTGTAATGGTTAGAGATTATAGAAACAAGAAAACTTGGACCAAAGCTATTATGATGAGGTTCCTGACAAAAGAAACTATTTTATTAAAACCATCGAAGGGAATTTAATTTGAAAGCGACATACTAATAAAATTTTAGCTACAGGTAATGCCAAAGGTTTGGATAAGCGTTGACGATACAGGTTACGCAGAGAAAAAAAATCATCAGTTAGAATCCAAGAAATATTGATAATCAAGGCGAGGAAATTAGCGAAATTGATGTTAGGACCAATATTACAGGTGATCTCAATAGTCGTATTTCTGTTCCTCCGATGTGGTCGGTTCTCCGCAATACAAAACGGTATAATTTCTTCCTGAGCTGTACACACAACTGCACCTCCAGAAGTTCTGCCTGAGGAAGAAATTATACCGTTTTGTATTGCCAGAAATTGACCACACCGTATAATCAAAGAACCTGATAGATTAACTTATCAATCTTTTTCAAAAAGTGACTAGACTTATTAATTATTATTCCAGTTTTCACTATCAGTGGTCAAAAAACTGTCCAAATGTCCACGCAATTTAGAGACAGCCTGTATAATTCGCGGGGCTCCAAACTATGATAGCTGCGCCACTGTTTTCGAGAAACCATTACATTGGCTAATTTTATAACAAATCTGGTGTTCTTAGAGAACAAATAACTAACAATTTTATCAGATAAATTTTAACATTTAGCAAGATCATTAGCAAGAATGTTGACCAAGAAAGAAGGATAAAATGTTATGGAAATGTAATGTTTCCTTCTAAAAATATGCGATTGATCTTTTTTATGATACAGTGATGTCATGTGAACCATTCCAATTATTTTTTAAAAAATTCGTCGGAACTGAGTCAGCATTGGATGTGAAGGAGTCGAATAAAATACCACTAGCAGCAAATTCGATATAGAAAAACCGAAGAAACAACATCCTTAAAAATATGTAATTTTCAGACACTCTGTATTTCAAATTTCAAACTTGAGAATGGTTTCTGAAGTTTTCAGAGAAGATGAATGTTCTTACATGCAATCAAAAACAATAAAGTCTTACTCTTTGTATGAATTCAGATATTTGAATATTTTAGATTATAGTCATAAAGCTTAAATGTACTATGCCTGCCAAAAAAAATCTGGGACGCGTAATGTGTCCTATTGTAAATATGACGAGTTAATTATTGGTGCTATGACAAATTCGTGTGTTTGTTTACTTTTGCGTTTTTTTACGTTACCGTAGAAACAAGTTTAAAGTTGCATTCAAACTAATAAAATAACTCCAAAATGCAGACTTTTTGGCGGGCATAGTACGTGTGATTTTAGAAGTGGCTTAGACAGTAGAATTTTTTTAGCATTTTTTGCCTAAAATCAATAATGAAAACGTTACTTTGATTTCTACAACATAAGATTTTGACATTTGACATTTGAAGTTTCTCAAGAAGCAGAACTTTGTGTAAAGAATAACTTTTCTACGTAAAGTTGATATTAAAAAAGTTTTCCCTTCAACAAGTCTATCCCTGAACACACTGTATATACCGGTAGTCGCTTTAAAATGAGAGCAATAAACAGAGAGAAAGCGGTAAAGAGTGATAAAAGAAATGGACTTGCCTTTATTAAACGATCGATACATTGAAATATTACACTTATACTCTTCTGAGATAGTAAATATTTCATTTTTATCAATAAAGGCTTTCTTTTTGTAGTCAAAAATTATTTTAGTCAATGGTATTCATGAATTTTAAAATTATTACCGGAACTTTGGTTTTACTAATAGACGGTTACTTTCCACTTCGTGACCATCCTTCACCAAAATAATATTTGATATCTCGGTGTAATACACTCATACTTTAGTAACGACCAGGTGCACGTAAAAGAAAAATAAAGTTATGAGAAAAGGGATAAATGATCTGGCCATGAATAGGAATTAATTGAAAAGAGACGACAGAAACTCAGAAAGAACTCGCTTGTTTCCTGTTTACGAGAAGTGTTGAGCTTCTAATTTCTTTTATTACATCTAAGTTGCATACTACTTTCATTTACGTATATCCGGTAAATTTAATTAATGCAATTGATTAGATTATATTAATTTGGAGCACAGGCATATACAGATTGTGTGAGTTAACTCTGGTTATGAAATATACAATAGAGCAATAAGGAAAGAAAATAGTCTTATTTTCGACTCGTTGGGCACAGCAGTAACATACAGCAATATGATACAACATGTATAAGTTTCCACGAGTAAGAAATGATAATATTCGAATGTAAAGTTCAGAGAAGATGTGAGAAAAATTGGAAATGTCAGAAAGTAAAAAGAAAATAATAACTGAGAAAGAAAGGAAGTGAAAGTGAAACTGTACTTAGGTAAAAGGATAAGTGTTTGAAATTATTAGTTCCTCATAGAATTTTATTGACATTCGAAACAAGTTCGATTTTATTTCTTGTTACGTTAATGCAAACTTAAATGGAGACAGTACCACATTACCGGTATGATTTAGAGATGTATGCAAATGCACGTTGACCTACTCACTGCCTCAAACAATTTATCGTTCAGAACCGCAAACAAGTCAGATAAAACTTTATCGAACACGAACGAATTTTATGCTCGTGTCCATCAATAACGAACAAACAATGCAATACGTAACCGTAATGAGGTTAATCGTCAGCCACGAAACGCAGCGCTTATTAAGTATGTACGACGTCTCGAGCACAAAGAATGCGAAGACGTCCTTTACTATATTCAATTAACTTTTTAAATAATACTCGGTCGTAATGCTAATTTGTATTTCCGAGCAGCACAAAAGTAACCGTTCGCTCCCCGGGCTATACTAAGTCAAAGAAACGGACGTTTGATATACAAAGGAAATAATTGGAAGCGAAATATAATTTTCATCTTATCATTTGTTACGTTGCACAAACAAATGCACAACGTATTATTTTGTTTTTCGGTTTTCCCGGGATAAATTAAATTATTAACTGAAACGAGAAAGAAAACCATTTTAATCATTTGAAGAAAATTGTTTTAATATTTACATTTCATTTATACAAAGCCTTTTGTTTTTCTCGTTTTCACTGTCACAATCCTTGTGTAGTTCTAACAACACTTCACAAAATCAATTAGATTATTGATAAAAAACAGTTGGCGGTTAAAAGGAAAATCTGCAACGGAATATTGAGACAAATGCGTTTTTATAACTTGTTTCAAACCTTTTGATATGACCATTTAATTCAAAAATTTATTCACAGATATGCTTGTATGGAGGCGTATGTACAGGGTGGATTAATTTCGATGTCTCTTATAGGCATCTCCGTAACTATAAGATATAGAAAAAAACTAGTGGCCAAGTCTCGATCTCTTTTTTGGAGATTAAGTCAACAGCGTAAACAAAAATTGGCTATCTTCTTTTGTTTTCAAGTTATGGTCAAAAATTGACATTTTCGATTTTTCGTTTTTCGGTCATATCTCGTTTATTTATAGAGATATTTAAAAAACTGGTTGATCATTATTAGGACACTTTTTGGAATACAATTCAGTGGTGTAGTTGCTTTTTTAATATTTACTTAAATTTTCAAGTTATAACATAAGATTAAATAGAGATTTTTTTTCTGTTTTCAAAAATATATACTTTGTTGGGTTTATTTCTTATAATTAATAGGAAAAATGCCATTTTTGTTATTAGCCTTGCGTATCCTAGTCTCAGTAGGCTGGTTTCAGTGCAGTGCCAAAATTTTATTTTTTTTTATTAAATATTAACGAACTTTCAGACCTTTAGGCAGTTTTGGCCGCGTAAAGAATTTCATAGTCACTTTATTTTACAAAATTCCGTGAGAAATGTAGCACCCATCGCGACTGATCTGGCAAAAGATTTTTTGTTTTTATTAAATATGAATGCACGCAAATTTAGTTTGATACATGTCCGATTTTGTTATATTTTACTATTTGTGTGTTTGTTTTTGTTTTTCGTGTTTTTAATAAAATATAACTCGAGAGAAACAAAAAAAAGGAAACTTAAATTAGTTCTAATTTAGTTATTATTACCTTTATGTTTATCCAAACAACTTGTATTTTAGTGTAAAATCATGTTATCTTTTCGCTTCTCTTGACAACTTGTTTATTTACATTTTTTCACTCCTGACGAAACTATGAAGCGATAGCGAAACGTAGAGTGTTCTTACGATTTCACAGTGTCCGTTTTAAAGGTTAAAAACTATTTTCTCTCACATATTTCATCGAACAAGAGTCGACTTCAATTATATTTTTTATACAAGTCGTTTATTGTCCTATGGAAATTGTTTTCAATTTTAAAAAGATATTGTGAAAATTACAGGAACGTTCAACGTTTCTTTCTAACGAAGCTATAAACCGATAGTGAAACGTTGAGTATTCGTGCAATTTTGACTGTTTAAAGATTGAAAACATTTTTTCTATAAATTGAATGATCATTTTCAATAGAAAGTTAGACAGGAATTCTTATTAGAACGATCGCTGAAAACGATAAAACGGAAATTTGTAAATTAACGCGAACACGAATTTATTTACCCAGCTAAAACTTAAAAAATATTTGAAAGCTCGTTAAAATTCAATAAAATAAAAAATCTGCTCCGTATTGAACCCAGCCTACTGAGACTAGGATATTTACGCAAGGATAATAATAAAAATGACAGTTTTTCCTATTAATTATAAGAAATAAACTCAGCAACTAAATTTGCGTGCATTCATATTCAATAAAAATAAAAAAGCTTTTGCCAGATCGGTCGCGATGGGTGCTACATTTCTCAAACGGAATTTTGTAAAATAAAGTGAATATGAAATTCTTTACGCGGCCAAAACTGCCTAAAGATCTGAAAGTTCGTTAATATTTAATAAAAAAAAAAAAATGTTGGCACTGCACTGATACCAGCCTACTGAGACTAGGATACGCAAGGCTAATAACAAAAATGGCATTTTTCCTATTAATTATAAGAAATAAACCCAACAAAGTATATATTTTTGAAAACAGAAAAAAAATCTCTATTTAATGAGGGCATTGCTTACTATGATTTCTATTTAAAAAAATATAACTTTATGTTATAACTTGAAAATTTAAGTAAATATTAAAAAAGCAACTACACCACTGAAATGTATTCCAAGAAGTGTCCTAATAATGATGAAACAGTTTTCTAATATTTCTAAAAATAAACGAGATATGACCGAAAAACGAAAAGTCGAAAATGTCAATTTTTGACCATAACTTGAAAACAAAAGAAGATAGCCAATTTTTGTTTACGCTTTTGACTTAATCTCCAAAAAAGAAATCGAGACTCGGCCACTAGTTTTTTTCTATTACTTTTAGTTACGGAGATGCCCATAAGAGACATCGAAATTAATCCAGCCTGTACACTTGGTTGCAATAAAATCGCGTACACCTTCAAAATCAAGTAGCCGAGTTTTTACATATTTTTTGCTTTGTAAATGGGTATTTTGAGAATTCTGTCATGTTTGCAAACGTACAGGTTAGGAACTGAGATTGAAATGATTACTATTTTACCTGCTACGAGTAAGACAGTATGATTTGTTCAATAAATATTACGCCATTCCAAATATTTAACGTTCCATAAATGTAATTTAATCGAAATAGAATTGTCGATTGCTTACGTGCTGCTATTAATATAATTTTTTTAACACTTGACAACACTCTTCAAAATTGAATTTGTAATTTTCGACGGGTTGGTGACAAGAGTATTGGAAAATTTGTTAAAACATGGCGGTTTATATTGGAGTTTCTCTTAATTCAGAAGGCCATTATCCGAATCGTGAATCGATATTTTTGGACATCTATCTCCAACCATCTTCTCTATTTGCAAATTTTTCTTCTTCCCACATGTTATTTATAATCATTTGCTACTACTGAGAATCACTATTCGTCTTCTAACTTACTCGTTTGCTGTCAGTCTGAATTTTAATTGTTTGACACTGACAAATTAATACAACGAAAAGCAGGTGTACGCGTTTTTTTTCCAAGCCACAGTACAGGGAAGTGTTGATGACATACGGTTGGAGGCACTAAAGATTTCGTCTAGCTGCCTAGATACGCCCCTGTTTGTTTCCGTTGATATGCATTCTTTTTAGCTGCTTGGATACGCCCCTCTTTATTTCATTTATATTTAGGGTTGCCAATTTTCCACATCATCACTTCGGAATCAATGACATCACTTAAATGAACTGAAAAGTACACTTTCGTGAACGATGTTTGTACAGCGATGATCAAAAGTAACATAAAAATATATAACTTATATTCTGACGAAAACAATACTGTAGACAATTTAAAAAAAAATATATAACGTGTCTTTCACCTTGTATTGAGAATATATTCATTGTATACGGAATGTACCACTTAAGTCAGCTCAGACCGTTCACTTATTAACTTTCGTTTCGCTGTTTAAAATTGACAGCTTCTCCATTATTGAAATTTCAATTATCTTAAACGACATTTTGTTTGAGTATTCGTATTTATAGTGTTATGGTTAAAAATTGTTCCTGGAATCTTCTTAAAATTGCAAAGTGCATATTGAATTGAAGTGACTTGGAATGAAAGTATGTGTATTGTAATTATTTTTTTTTAATTCTTTATGATCGAGTTGACCATATCTTGTATTATATGTAATAATGACTTCCGCTTTATTGAAATTCCAGACATTGGTTTCATACAATCCCATTTCCGTTCTAATCGAGCTCGCGATTAGTTGAGACGGACATCGTGTACTTATCAATTAGACAATCAGCTTTTAATTAATTCGAATTTCATATCACGAAGCGAAATAAATTATCTGAAACACGGCGTGCAAATTGGTTCACGTCTAATAATATTTTTCTTAATCGTCAGTCGGACACCGTTACAAAAGAGAGCAAGCAAGTACATTTTATTCCTTCGCCATGTAAGCCTCATTCTACGGTCTCCATGCATCACTCGGTTGACACTTGGTGCCCCATATATCACCGGCCAGTCTCTCCGGAGAGAGGAGAGGGAGGCTGACTTATTTGCATACAGCAACATACCCGCCCGTTTTTTACCCGGAGATTTATTACGAGACTAATGCAGGGAGAACTCCTCACTCGTCTCGTTTCGTGCTACTGCTTTTCAGACAGTCGAGACACTGGCTGGGCTTTATTTCGACCTCTAATTTACCTTCTTTTTGAATTAGCAGCACTCGTCACTGCAAGTCAGGTAGGATTTCGAGGAGTCACCTAGAAATAATGGAGTATATCACCATCAAAATATTAAGAAATAGAAATAACGAAATCGAAAACAAAGTCTATGAAATTTTTATCATTTGACCGTGTATGTCAAGTTTTCTCCCATAAGAAATGATAACCTACTCTAATTAAAAATTCTGTCATTTTATGTATTGATGCTGTATTGATGATGCTTTCAACTATTTCATGCAGATACTTACTGTTGAAATATTTTCATCATCAGTTTCCTTTAAAAGAAAAACATGTGCTATTAACAATAAAGTCAAGTGCTCTAGCTCGAAACTTAAAGACTTATATTACCTGCAATGAATATTCCTGAATTAACTAACTTTTATAAGGAAGCCAAACACCAACATAACCAGTTAATTATAAAAAAAAAAAAAAAACAATTTATTCAAAATAAAATTTTCAACTCGAACATTCCTATGAAATGGTCTGGAAGATTATATCGGATTCGTCTAGTTCAATGATAACATAACAAGATAATGAACAATAGCGAAGAGATTACAAACCCCTTCTATATTGTCACAGCTTTTAATAATTATTTAAAAAATGCTCCTATCCAAAGTATTTCCAAGCCACGTAAGCATCAATCTTCTATAACTGGTACTTTACCATATATACCTCAGAATAGACATTCTGTGTTTTTAAATTCTTTGGCTGTAAATGAACTTTGTGACAAATTAAGTAATAAACTCCTGGACAGCAGGGTCGACCACCATCTAACTTGTGAAGAAAGCTGGTAACATATTGAGTACATCTTTACTGTATTTAGTGAACCTTTCTTTTATTTGTGGATCATTTCAGACTTTCTTAAAAACGGTCAAAAATGTACCCATTTTTAAAAAGACTAACCGTTCATTGACGGAGAATTACAGACCTATAACTTTATCATCAGTTTTCTCGAAGATTTTTAAATATGCTATGCTTGTTAAATTTTAAAAAATTATTAATTCCATTCATACTCTTTGTAAAAGCCAACATGGCTTTATCGAGGGTGAATCTACTAATACTGCAATTGTTGAATTTTTATATAATATTTTAATATATCTTGAGAAATGGGTATGCCCTGTTGGTTTTTTCTGCGATCTTAGTAGAACGTTTGATTGTGCAGATCACAATATCCTACTGGATAAACCATTCTCCTACGGCCTCAGAGGGAACAGTCTCAATTGGATTAGGTCGTTTTTATCTGGTCGAAAACAATGTGTCAGTATTACTCCTCAGCAATCTTCCCAAAAATGATTCTGACTACATTCACATCACCGTGGGAGTCCCGCAGAGCTCGATCCTCGATCCTGTACTCTTTCTGCTATATACTAACGACTTATCTAAGGTTGCTCCTGATTTTGAAAAACGTGGTACTTGATCGGGTTTTTAGGACAAAAACAATGATTCTAAATCATTCAGCTGACCAGTATCGGTTTTATTTTAAAACCTCCCTCAGAGCCTCTGATTAACACAAAACGATAAACTACAAACCATCGTGCGATTTGGGGTGAAATTTACGTATTAAAAGCCGGGTTCCATTAAAACATGTTTAAAGCAAAGTTCATCAATATGGGATGTTTTTTAAACAATTAACAATAAATGATTAAGGATAAAACAAAATTAAAATGAACGTTAGAAAACGTAGGCCAAATGATTTAGAATCATTTCTTTTGTCCTAAAAACCCGATCAACTACCACGTTTTTCAAAATTTAATAAACAGGACGCCAATTTCATTTATTGCTCCTGATATTGACTTTACCATTTTTGCAGATGACACTTCATATGAGGTATCCGATACGTCTTGTGATATCGCACGTCTCAAATGTAATGACATGCTACAAAAACTTAATCACTGGTTTAGCTGTAATGACCTTTATCTAAATGTACAGAAGTCTTCAGTAGTATTTTTCATAACAGACAAAAAGGCTTCAAACTGGTCACTTTGGATATCCCTAACGACAATTTAGATTCTACTAACAGTGTCTAGTCTCTTGGTATTAATCTTAATAAACATCTGAACTGCGAAACACATTGTTTCGGGCAAATTTCTAAATTAAACTCTATTTTGTTTTTTATTCAGAAATCTGAAACCCCTGCTTAACTTACAACAGCTAATGTAATTGTATCATGCCCAAGCAGTAGTCGCTTCAATTGTAGTATCTTTTTCGGGGGTCGTTCCTGTGTTTTGCCCAATGTTTTTATTATGCAAAAAAAGTTTGGTGTATGGTTGGGATCTCTAATAGATCTTCGTGTAAAGATAGTTTTAAACATTCTTATACTTCCGAGTATTTTAATTTTTTATCTTTGTGTCTATATACATTAACATATAGAATAGTGAATATATATATATATATATATTTCAATATATTTCTTTTTGTTTGCCCAATATATTTTTTAGTACCCCCTTGACAAGATATTTCATAGAATCCTGATTTCTGCTTTGGTTTAGTTTTGTCTTCAGGATTTGCCAATAAATGTGTTAAAGTATTATTATTAGTATGTGCGATTGTGTACCCCTGCGTTTTAAAAATGATATTTAAACCTTTGGAACAATATTTGTCAAACGGGATTTTAATGTATTTGGATATGTTTGTTTCTACCGATAACACATGGTAAGTTTTTTGATGTTGGCTTTGTTTACAATTTTCCTTAAAGTATTTTCTACGACATCTACTGAGTAACCATTGTGGACTGCTATATCTTTAATAAATCTGAGTTCTTTGTTGTATCTTTCTTTTGAGAGTGATAAGTTGACTAATCTATTAAGTAGAAAAGAAATTGCAGAATACTTATGCGATAAGACATGTTGTAAGTCTTTAACAATAAATCTGTTGGTGCTTGTTTCTTTCCTCTATACGTATCAAATCCTAATTTGTTTTCACTATTTATAATAACCAAGGCATCTAGAAATGGTAATTTCCCATCAACCTCTTTTTCAACCGTGAATTTAATACTAGGAAATTTAGAATTTAAAATATCCAAAAAATCCTCTATTCTGCATTCCTTAGTATTAAAAACAGCAAGAACATCATCTACGTTAAACTACCCGCAAGATCTCCTAATCTCCAATGACATACAACAATGTAAGATAGATGAATTTTTGTAACTCACAAACTTATGTATGCCCCAAAATTGTTTCCAAGTGAATGGGGAATTTTTTAAACAAACCGAAGGGACTTCAATGGGAAACTGCTTGCGACCATCTTTTTTGTGTAATTTAGAAACTTCCCTCAAAGAAAATTGTAATTATTTCCCAAAAATTTGGTTTAGATATGTAGATGATTCCTGCCGAAATAAGTATGTAGTTTTTAAACAAACTTTTTGTGGTTAGGAGGTTAAATCCAATTTCTTCGTATTTGTTTGTTAGATGTTATTATTCATTTGATGAATTTCTGTGCTAAGATGTGTGAGAACTTTTAATATATTTCTATTGTCATTATTGTAACTTTCTTTTGTTTTGTGACGATATCATATTGTAAACTGAAGAATAATAAAGATTATTATTATTATTATATTTAAATTTGTTTTTGTTTATCTGAACTGTTAAAAAAAAAGAAAATCGATGTTTCAATTATTTTAATTAAATTTTATTACACTCCGCAAAAAAAAATATCGCATTGTGTTTTTGTTAAGCATTTTTATATTTGTTACTGTTTTTATAAATGGTGATAGGTTAAAGTTTTGAGAAATGAATTAACTTGATCAAGTAAACTAGAATTCAAATATCCTTTCTTTCTCCAAGAATTTATAGCAGGGGTAAACTCGATTTTAACAAGCGATTATTCTGAAAATTTTATTTCGCTTGTTCTCAAACATGAACACGCAAGTCCCTATTCGTATTTCTGAAGATTTAAGTTGTGATCAAACTGTTAGAACCATTGTATTAATTAAAGATGGGCGTAGCCAAAGATATACAGCTGAAACCAACAATGCTCAGCAATTGACAGTTTCGAGAATTCCAAGTCGGTTTAGGGAAACCGGGGGTTAAAAAATAGAGCAGGACAAGTTCGTAAAAAGGCCTACGACGGCCTTTGGTGTCCGGTTTTTAAGGTTAATTGCTGTGACATTGTATGACAAAAATGTTGAAAGTTTAATTAAACAATGCAATGAACGTACAAATTACCACACAGACTTTTGGCGGCGGTTTCATTATGATCTGGGGTAGTGCATTTTTAAAGGTACATACAGAGTTAGTGGTTGAGAATAATGATACTGTGACTGCTGATAGGTACACCAGAGAAGTTTTTAAACTACCCATTCATTGGTCTAGACTTCTTGTTAATACAAAAAAACGCACGACTGCCTTTGCTAGGATGTTGCAGGAGTACATTTATAAGGTCGGGATAAGGATTTAAGATTGGCCTGCCAGAATTCCAGATCAAAATGCAAATGAGCATGTTTGGGATCATATCGAGTTCTCCTTACAATCTATCCAGCCTCCAGCAACAACTTTAAATCAATTGGCAGTAAGAGTAACTGAAGAATGAAACCATCTAAATTAAGACTGTATTAGAAATGTTACTGAGTTTCTTTCAAGACGGATGCAAGCTGTTACACAAGCTGCAGACGGAAAATACTCGTTACTAGTGTTCTTTTTAATAAATTTTATTTAACCTTGTGTTCTTCTACTTAAAATTAGTCATTTCTTAAGAGTAATGTAATAAATTTAACTAGTATAAGTAATTAATAATAATAAAAATGAATATTAACTACTAGAAAATAAATTGCGTCCTTTAAAGAGAAAAAGTGTGAACGAGAAATATAAAGTCTGAAAGAGATGGTATTGCGCACTGTTGCCCTCATACCGCCCATTCCTCCGCAGTCGTCCTATGATACACTACGCGCGTAGTGTTTATCGTCTAGTTTTATAGCACAGAAAATAACAATTTCAAGTTACCCACCCACTCACGCCAAATGCAATTTCGCCAATTCAAATTTTGGAATTTCGTAACCCATATTTAACCTCTGGACACATTATTTTACATGTTACTATAAGAATTTAGATGAATATGTATTAACAATACACTGTTCCGTACGATTTATGCAGAGGTTAAATAACGAACTCTCCTTTTGGGATAGTCCAGTTATAGAACGGAGAAGTTATTTTCTTTCTCAGAACGTTTGTGAAAAGTGAGTTTGCTTAAAGTTATTGTGACATAAATACACACCTCTAAATAACAACACACTAAATATTCCTGTTTATTTAACACATTGAAAGTAAATTAATACTTTATAAAAACGATCTGGTACATCGAGCCGTTTCAATTTCAGTATTTAGTATACATTTAGTTTCTTGTGATACATCAACAAAAATAAACGGTGTCATAAATTGGAACGCACGAAAAATAACGTAGACAAATATTTTTTTTAATTTTCACTAGTTTTGCCAAATATACAGACCTACAGACTTCCAAGCTGAATTTTCCACTACTGGAATTGCAAACATGTTTCTTTTCAGCTCTATTATTTTCTTTCACAGTTAGACCGCTCAATTTTAAAACATTGGAGTTGCAGTCAGATAAAGATGATAGAACTAATAAAAAAATTCTAGAAGCACAATCAGTTAATAAAAATTGACTCATTTATCACAGTGAATGTTTATTTGGTAAGTACGGTACGTCTTTGTCAGTTTTTCACGAGACATACGTAATCTTTTAATTATAGATACTAGTGTTTGTAGTAAAGAATAAATTTAAAAAACAAAAGCTTGCTAACCAATATTTTACATAAAAAAAATATACTTGCACAAATTCGCATCATAATTTGCATACAAGACTGGTTTTTGAAATTTATGCAATCAAATATCAGCTGAGATGTCTCAAAGTAATGATTATGATTAGCATTTATTGAAGACCCTTATTTTGACTCCTCGTTATTATAAAAATTATTAAATTTAAGAATTAGGTTTAATTTTCCCGGAAACACATACGATAGCAAATGGTAGGCAATGTAATGATTAATACATTTGCGCAAAATATTTTTCGTCCAGCTGCGAAGTGCTTCTGGTTCATTGTGCAACGGTGTACCAACCAAATATTGTAATCTAATACGCACAATTCACTTTAGTAATGGGTTGGTTGTAGGTACGAGTATAAATTAAATGGTGTTTTCGATGTTTGCCGATGCGGGTTGTCCACTTATTTAGAGTGACGCACCCGGTATATATATAATTTATTTTCTTGGCTAATTTATAACTTTCTAATTAATGGACACCCAACGTACAACTAAAAAGCTATATCCATATAAATCTTAACCACATCCTTTACTTTTTACAGATAGTTAAAGGGGTCGCCCTTCTCCATTTTTGATTCTTAGAAGTTAACGTATTCCTAGCTGTCAGTATCATAATTCCTAATATTTTAAACACTTCAATCATCATCATTTATTGGAACTAGAAAGCAGTTATATGTAGTTTAAAGAAAATATATCGTTCTTCTTTAATTTTTTTCTTTTTTTTTATGCAGTGTGTCATATGCATATTAGTATGCATAACATACCCTCTAATCAAAAAAAGACAAAAAGAAAACCGACATGCACAATTTTAGAACAAAAAAAAACTTATAAACACGTACGTTTTCAAATTACGTTATTTGCCTATGAAAACCGATAATCATCTTCAATTAAAAAGCTTTCTTAACGAAATTTGCATATGCATGCTTCGGAAGACGATAAAAAACACTTCGTAATTAATAATAACGACAAACAAGTTTAGCATTATTAATTATAATATGCACAATCTTAGAAAATATCTAAGGTACCTTTTGCATATGGAAAAAAGAAAAGGGAATTGTTTTCATTCAATACCTGCATGCTTGGCGTTCTTACTTTAACATTACGTAAGACATCTTACATTGCAGAGAAAGGATTACAAGTCATTTGCCCAATGGCTTGTAAATGATGCGTTTAATAATTGTAGTAGTTCTCAAATTTGTAGCCTAACAGGAATTTTCCGTTCATTAAAGTTTTTGTTTTGGGGCTATTACGAAATACTTTTTATTTTACAAAACTATGATTAATTAGTCATAGTAAACAGTAATAATTTTTGAACGAAGCTATTACTTCCGTCAAGTAAGTGCAGCCTTCCGGTGTACAGGGTGATTTATTAGATCGCCTACAAGCTTTGCCATAAGAGAAATCACGTAATTTTAAGAAAAAAACATTAAATTAGAAATCAACCAAACCTTTTCTTTGGTTGATTTCTAATTTGGGTAGCATTTTGTTCAAAAAAATCGGACATATGATTATTTTTTTTAAACTACATGAACTTTCCTTTACTTGGCAAAGCTTGTGGGTGCTAATAAATCACCATGAATTGGCTGTAAGAATTGGGGGTATATTTTTTGACAAAGTACTAAATCATTTTCATATTGCATTATTCATAATCATGCAATAAGAATTTAGACATTCTTTATTATTTCTCTTTTATTGCAATTTGAAAGTGGTTATAGTTTTGTAAAAGAAGATTAATTTCCTTCCGCATTTTATATGAAATGTCTTTTGATTACAACCCAAGTAACCAAAAATGCTTTATAAACATTTATAAGAAATTAATAAAGCATAAAACTGCCTTGTAAAGGTTTATAAGAATTTAATCAAGATTTGTGGTTACTTGGGAATGTCATAAGAAAATAGTTTGTAAACTTTAACAGGACATTTTCATTATTGATAGCTGCTGACGAAGCTATCAATCGATAGTGAAATGTTGAGTGCTCTTTCCATTTTTAATAATGTCCGGTAAAAGTTTAAAAACTATTACAATTTTCACACGTCGAAATTCGACTTCAATTAATGTCTTCATAATTTGAAAAAAGTCATGATCAGTTTTTACCTGCATGTTAAGAATTTGTTATAAATGCAACATGGAAATGGACATCCTCTTCAGAATACCGACTTTATCAACTATTTTGCATTAATTTCTAAAATTTCTACATAAGCTTTTATGTTATAATTTATTGAAGGTTATTATAATTTCCTATATCTTAAACGATTTAACAATGATAAATACTGTAACATTTCTTTGAATACTGTTTTCTTTTTCTCCCAGGTGCTCTCATTTTTTGACGTACTCGTGTTGATTACTAATCAAATTTTTTTCACCGTTTATAACACACTTAACGTACTGCGATATTTAGAGTTATAAACCAATTCCTTTAAAACCCATAAAATAAGCATAAAACGCGCAGTTATCGTTCAACTAAAGGTGATGCTTAATCTATAAAAAAAAAACTCTTGAATTTCTAATTAAGTGCACAAAATGGGATTCTCCCATTAATTTTATCAAGTCGTGTTGGAATTCCTCGCGCCTGGAATTTTCCAAGCACATCCTCAACCTAGAAAAAAAAACCAGACAGGTTTAAATGACTTCTGGATAATTAAAATCTATGAAAAGAGTAAGTCTCTCACAATATCTTGTTACTTGAAACCGTTTTAGATTAACATCTGTTTCGTGTAGAAGTTTTGGTTTAATTTTTACAAGGAATACGGAATTTTTGGACTGCAGGTATAGTCTGAGGATAGAACACGTCAGCCAATTTAATTTTTAAGTTTCTAAAAAAATTGAATTGTTCAAGAAATTAAACCAAATCTTGTTTTTTTTTCATTTCCGGACTGTATTAATTTGATTTTTTAACTTGAAATTTCTTGGCAATAAAGAAGTAATTAATAATACTTATAATAATAGTTAATAAATAAATAAGGTAAAGTGTCATTTTATAAATATTTTATCAAAAATATGTCAAAAGTTTTGCAGGTTTTCATTCTGCAGAATTAAAAATTATTTTCAGATATGTTATATTATTAAAAGATAATAAATTAGGTTTGTGACTTTTTAAATGAACAACCTGTATATTTTCATCATTTTAAATTCTGCAGAATGAAAACTTTTACAACTTTTATTCAGATATCTTGCTTTTTATAAAATGTACTTTATATGAAAGTACATTATCGCACAATTTCACGTCTGAAACATCCTGTACAAGAAATTTTGCAATTTTCTAAATTGTATAGTTTATATAGTTCAAGGTTTCTATATTTGCAATAATTTTTGACCTTAAAGTGGCGATAGATTTCACGCAATTGATTTGTCATTTTATAGTTATTTGGGTATATCCATATGTTATGTTAATTTAAAATCGATATGGAAGCCACTATTACCATTATTATCCGGGAGCGAGTTGAAACGTTCTTTCAAAAATTGTACAATTTCTTGTATAACAAATTATATAATTTAAGGTGATTCTCTATATGTTCATTTAATATTAAGTATCTCAGTACTAAAGAATATATCTTGGCTAAAGGAATATTCTCACTATCAAGAATTATTTTATTCCAAAAACCACTGAACATTCTAGAGAAAATCTTTCTTTATGCAACAAAAGACAATTTGCGTAACCACAGAAGAAACATTTTTATTGAGCTGTGGTTTTACTAAAATTTTTAGCAACACTCCAATTTATTATTGTTATGTAGTAGTAGTAGAACAGTTGTTTTAAGTGTGTGGTAAACATAAAAGTATAAAGAGTACACCCCCGGTGAGAAAGTGTGAACCTGCGAACGTGATATGCAACTGTGAGGAACACGGCCGCCGCTCGGTCGGTAGCTAAGTACGGTAGCGTTTGATCGTTGAACCTTGCCCGGTGTGAGTCATATGATGGTGATTGAATGGCTTGATGGATATCTGCCATTAGCTGTGACAGTTTTAAGACCGACAGTTCGCGTTCCCCTCCGCTCCACCGACCCCCGTTCCAGGCGCCCACACATCTGCTCTCTATCCCGCCACGGAAACACCCGTATTATAGACCAACTGCCGAATCGTTCGTCTTTTTTAATGTCATCTGGAACTTCGCTAACGTTACTAAGCTCTTATGTTTTGAGAAGTATATTTACTAAAGAAAATATTTATAGTCGTCAAAGTTTTAATAGGATGTAGGTGTACGTTTCCTTTTTTTTAACTGGATACAAACAAGAAAACGTACGTGGAAGCATGTTTGTGAGATTGCTCGTCGGTAGATTTATGCATATTTATTAAGTTCATGAAAGACAGGATGTAAGCTTTTTTGACAATGTGAAAACGATGCTATAAACAGCCACATTTCTTTCCAATCATGATAATCTTCAAGACAGAGTAATAGAAAGAAGGAGTTAAATTAAACAAAATTGTGTGAAAGTAAATAATAACGCAGATGAATATTGATCCCGAAACAGCTTCACTGATTTTATCACTTGCAGCGTATCCATGTATCCATGTATCCTCCGATTTCTACTTTGTTTTAATCATTACGTAGATATGAATCTGATTGTGATTATGCAATTCCAATTCCATTTTTTTTATAGACGAAACTAGCTTTTTGTAGGCAAGTCTTAAGTCCCATTTGTTCCATAAGTGGTGGGTAGCGATTACTTTATCGGCATAATATTTTAAAGCATGCATCAACGCTCAAATGTTCTTAAACATCGCAAAATTGTCAAAATTAAACAAAGACAGAAAAACAATCTAGAAAATACCGTCTCGGGACGTAGGTTGGAGATTTAACGAATCGTCCAATAACGATGCGAAATCTGAAGCCATAAATCGAAATTGTCCCAAATGGTTTTACCTACCAATCTCCAAACGAATTTGCTTATGGTGGATTATCATAGGACCACTTCCTTGGGGGATATTTTGGTGAGAAGAATATTTTCCACTATACCAGCCAAAGATTCCACGACGTGTTTCTTTGTGCACTGAAGCTCAGTTTTACAAATAGTAGAGTTACCAATATGTGATGCAACTTTTCGAAATGTACCCGTTTTTTTTTATAACATTACATTTGTACTTCAAACAGCTCGATAACTTGGTAAATGAATAGGAAATTTGAAACCAGACTTGCCAGGGCACAAAATAAGTAGATTTCAACCACTTAAACCTGTATGTATGGCAGTTTAGTCCGAAATATGTATGTAAGATTCGAGACCTACCAAATCATTCTAAGATTGCATGTAAAAATATTTGGGTCTTGCAGTTGGATATTCGTTAAGCGTATTGCTTCCTTAGCGAGTTCTCTTTTCTCCAAGATGATGTGCTAGCTTACTTACCACTAAGTTAAGGAACGGAAATTATTACCAAGGATTTTGGGAGGCAAAAGGTAAATGCAATATGAGAAAGAAAATCAAATTTAGAAGTAAAGACTATGCACGAAAAAATCTGGCCATTAAAAAAAAAACAATTAAGGAAATTTTGATAATATATATTTATTACTTGAAACTAAAATTTATTTTTTAACATTAGTGCAACGTATTTAGTACCTGTATTCTACGTTTTCAAAGTCCATAACTAAAATTCTAACTTTTAGTTTTATAGCGAATATCAAATTTTGTACAGTGGAAGTGGTAACATTTTTCGACGCTTTCTTGCACTTTTTTTTTTAAATCAATAATATCTTTAGCGTTTTCTTTAGTTTTTCTGAGAGTTTGCTTTGCGATAGCCCAATATTTTTCGATTGACCGCAGTTCTGGACAGTTCGGTGGGCTTGGTGTCTTTGGGAACAAAAGTGATTTCCTTTTCTTCATACCATGTAGTAACTTTTGTAGCTAGCATAAGTGGCCCAATCAATCCAACATAGAGAAGAAATATTGTGATTTCTTATAAAGGATAGCAGTTTTTTCAAACACTCTTCTAAATAGATTTCGGAGTTGATGCTGCCCTTTGTCACAAAATTTGAATATCCTTTGCCACAAGTGCAAGTTGCTTGATAAATAAATATTTTACGGCAAATTTAGAATTTTTTTAAGTTTGCATATGTTGTCAATTTCCCTTTGTTGCTTACAAGTAAAAAAATCTTGCCCGGGTTGCTATTGGAAATCACTTTTAACGTTCATTATTACACACTCTACTTTTGTTAGGAAACTCGTATAGAGTTTTATAGCACGGGTACTTGCCTCCTCATTTTGTTTTACATCCTGATTGGGAATTTTTTGCACCTGGAATGTTTTCAATCCGCATCTGTTTTTTACTGTTTGAACATAAGATGAACATGTTTTAACTATTTTCGGCGTATCTCTCAACGACAAGTTTGGATTCCGTCTGAAAGTTTCAAGCACTTTTTTTCTGTATTTCTACATCTTGCACCTCTTTTTCTTCCGCATCCTGGATGTCTATCTAAGGTCAAGCATTCAGAGATATTATTCAAAACATTTGCATCTGTCGATTTCGGAATTTCTAGACGATTTCCAATTTCTCGACATTTCAAGATTTTCGTAATATTTGCGCAAAGTATTTTGGAGTTCTTGTATTATTTTTAATTCATCTTAAAATAACACAACGAAAACACAATGGCCCATATTCTCATCTCATGATTAAGATCGTCTGTAACTAAAGCTGTGATTAAAATAAAAATAAACGACATAGCTTTATGTGAATATCATGTGTAAGAGAGTGAGAGAGAAATTAATCACGGCGTTACTAAATTAAAGACGAGGTGAGAATATGGGCCATTGACATTACGACGCATTGTTTTATATTAATGTAAACAAATAATTGTTCCAAAGACAGCTTATTTTTTGTCGTATAATAACGCCAGCAATCATATTTAAGTGGCCAGATATTTTCGTGCACAGCTTACAGTTATGAATTCTACAGGGAAAAGAAAGTGAGCGATATAGTTAAACGACGA
Source organism: Prosopocoilus inquinatus (assembly GCA_036172665.1). Classification (NCBI taxonomy): domain Eukaryota; kingdom Metazoa; phylum Arthropoda; class Insecta; order Coleoptera; family Lucanidae; genus Prosopocoilus; species Prosopocoilus inquinatus. Next base: position 55,792,812 of record CM069870.1, read on the forward strand.
AGACTGCAATTGGTAGGACTTGTTAAAAGGACGACAAACACGAGAACAGTGGAACCAGGAACCAGAAGATTTAAGAACAGAAAGAAAAAAAGGAAGGCAATGGAAAAGATGGAATGACGGTCGAGTGATGAATAGAAAAGAGTGGACAAAATAACTCAGGAATGGGCCTTGGATACAGTTTAATATGTCACGTTGTGCCAGCACTGACCTAAGCGTTCCTGAACATTTAAACGGTATTACCGTATGGCCATAAATAGACAGTTACAGTCTACACCTCTGCTTCGGACTCATAAGAACTGGAACCAATTTTATTGTTTTCCAAGCTTGTTCACGGATATGCCTACGCGTGTGTAGAGACCTTTATAATTGATATAACGGTTCTGAAACTTCTTCAGACGGTGTAATATATAAGATGATGTTTTTCTAAAGGTCCGTCTCTTGAGGGACGAGAAAGTTTGACGGATGGGCAGTAGAGACGGACACTTTGCTCGTGACAATGATAGCTTACGTATTAGTGCGCCGCGGTCTCTTGAGTGTTCACGTAAGGGGACCACGGAAGATAGTACGCAAATGGAGGAATTTATCTTCCTCCGAACTTCGCTTTCACTTTCCCAACACATCAATCACGCATCAAGTCGGCCCTGATTTGCGTAATATGAAAAACCAAAATCGATAACTCGTCAAATGAAAACAATTTGCTCAAGTGAATCGATTCAAGTCCATTTGTTCCCAGCCACAGACGATTTAACCCATCTGGAACAGGCGCGACGCCGGAGGCGCACAGACGTCACGTTGGATCTCTTGCAAATGTTAATTCAGCCCAATTTATTAATGACAGGTCAAAAATAACAGGTTTAACCTTAGGCATAGTCTTTGTGTGCCGTTTCTGCGTGACGTGCTCATCATCAGGGTTCGATAGGGTCTTTGAACATTTTAATAAACCGCGTCTGCGAATATCTTTGAAATACGATGTGTCAGACACAATGAGCATACCTACCGACGCAACAATCACATCAAAAGTGTATTTGCGCGCATTATGCTGAATTTATCCGGTGCGGGCGTGCCATTGACGCGCACTTTGAAAGAAACTAATTCACCTGAAACGAGATTACAAATTAACTTTGATAGCTGGCTTTTCCTCTGATCTTTCTAATGCTTTATTCTTTCTACTTCTATTCGTCATCATAATTAACTTTTCTGTTTCGAACAATGTTACATCACTGAAAGGACTTTTAAAAATTACATTTACTCATATAATCTATTCGGTTGTCCGCTAAACTCTTTTGTTACAAATAAACTGGTCAACAATTGTTTAAAAAAAAAACGGAAATACATTAATTTTTCTCCTCAAGTAGAGAAAATCAGACAATCCAATTCTTCTCCAATTAGTGTTGATTTTTGAACAAGAAGAATGTTTTTTTATTACGTTCACAATTAGTTCAGCATTGTTTCATGTTCATTTGAGTGACTAAAAAGATAAACGTAACAATTAATGTTTATCTTTTTAGTCACTCAAATGAACATGAAACAATACTGAACTAATTGTGAACGTAATAAAAAACATTCTTCTTGTTCAAAAACCAACACTAATTGGAAAAGAATTGGATCAAAATTGGACCAAAAAACTCAGAACCAGAACCTTTTATGAATTGTACCATCTTGAATTGCATGTATAACAAACGTGAGCATATAAATTCAAAAAGAACGACCTCGTACTATCCCTACTATTCAATGGTAAAATGAATCCCTTAACATACAAGTGTGATCTCACGGAAGTTACCAAAAAGTTAGGTGTGTCATTGGCTGTTGTGATTAGCGTGCAACTAATCTCAGAGAAGATCGTAATTCTCTGACTTGATTTTCGTTTTTCAGTTTCCCCCAGTATTTGCCATCCCTTTTCCTTATTTCTAATTTGAGATAACTCAATAGTGAACTTTTCATATTCTAAGTATTCTCAGCATTAACTTTCCCCATTAATCAATGATATTGAAACGGACGCGTTTTATTTTTCTATTAAATTTAGTCTGAGTCTTAAATTTAGGGGTGGTCAGCTTCAATACTTACGCGAAACTCTTTTACCTTGAACAACACGGAATCGCATTTTCTTCTCGTAATCCAAAAAAAATTAAGGAAGCACATTGATTTTAGTGATTTTACATAAAACAAATGCAAGACTCTGTTCGGAACAGGTTTAGAAACACTAATAAATATTTCGCAGGAAAAGCTTTTGCCTTCACTTCACGAAATTCAAACTTAGAGAGAATGACTGAATTTAACAAAAGAAATCTAAGTTTCAACTTAGAATCGCCCGGTACGAGAAGTGGACGCTAGCTTCTTTCTGAAGCTGAAAAGGCCCGCCTGTTAATTCAATTGTTTAAGATTTTTATGAATTATCTCGCGATTTCGCTCCCGCGTATCTATGACGAGCTACTACTCTTGACACTTTCAAAAAGTAGATGGCGTAACTATGTCATTTTGCCATTTTGTTTTTTCTTAATTTTCCCACGGGTACGTACCGGAACCTGGAATGCTGAATCGACAAAATATTCAAAATTAAACAAAAAATGAAACATAAACAAACATTTATGAAATGTCGTATAGCATTGAGTACGCGAAACATAAAAAATCATATTACTTTTTTTTCCGTGGAAAGGACTCTCGAAGCCGATCCCACAGTACTTATCGTCTACACTCTACATGATACAGGAAATTAAATATTTTTACATTATACGTATTAAAGTTTTCGAATACTTACAATATCAATGATTAAAATTCTGCTTCTTAGTTTCTGATTTACTTATGCCATGTCTTTTCAGAAAAGAGTTTAATTTTCATCATTCCAATTGCTTTCTTCAATTTAAAATCAATTCGATCACCAATTGATACGCACAGGTACCGAATCAAAAATTATAGTATTTGTTTAAAATCACGACCTAGCAACCATATTATTTGTTTAATTTGAATGGGTCTTGCACTTTAGCCAGATTTCTTCACCTACGGATAAATTTATCTGCCAGATAGTATCCTCGGAAACTGTTATCGATACAATGGTTTCCAATGATAATACCTGGCAAATAAGTTTATCAGGAGGTGAAGAAATCGGGCATTTGTCGCAGAAATTAATCGTTAAGTTTAAGGAGAGGCTAAAATAACTTTCAAAACTGTACATTCACGGCGAAGAAAGATTTGAACATCTTGCGACATCTTGCCCAGACCAAAAACAATGATGATGATGTCTACATCTCATTCGGTTTAGTGCAAAAGACTTAAAGTAATTCGGTAATATGCCCTCTCACAAATTGCTTTTTTATTCAACAGTTTTCGTTACAGGACTGTTTTGAGAAATGGTATCATCCTTAGTTCAAATAAGTAAGAGGTCAGGGGAGTACTTTCAAAAAGTTTTCGTTTAATGTACATTCATTTATTTACAGTATTAATTTATCAAACCTTGTATCTTTGAACGTGTTCATGAGTGTACGTTAAATGAGCGAAGACTTTTCTAGTTCCAAGCTTGCTTTAGCTTGCTAATTTTATCAGTTGGCGTTCGTAATTGTGTATAGAGCCTGAAACACGAATAAATCAAATTTTATTTGACTTTAGAACAAAGTTTTACTGCGCCACTAATTGAAACAGATATAATTTTGAAACGTAAATGCAAATGCGTGGCATTGACGATGTTTTCCTGTTGTTTTATTTACAATTTCTATGATTAATGACTGATATAGTGAGTCACGCGACAGGTACTCATACCTCACCCATTTTCTTATTGAACGCACACCTCCACAATTAATTGCGCATTGATTAACTTTAGGCTGAGAGAGCTCCTTGAGTGTCATGAGCAGAGAAGTCTATTTTGCTTCCGAGGTAAATTGACAACGTATTTGTCTGATTTCAACTCATTAGTAGCAATAATATTTGGTTACCATGAAGGCATTTGTGACCACCTTTCATTATTAAGTTAATCAAGTTCGAGGACGTCTTGGGCGGTCGCTCTCTTGGGTAAATTATGGTTGACATATGCAATAATTTTTGAGAGAGAGAGAGAGAGAGAGAAGAGAGAAAAATTAAGCAGGACCCGATCCGTTGATTAGGTAAATCTAAATGGGATCGATAAATTGTGATGTTTTTTTTCTAACCTGCGGGTCTGTGCAGTACTAAGTTTCTTACCATTTGTTGGTAATATTACCAGGTTTCATGTTTCTGTATTGTTTTTGGTAAATTTTTGTGAGGTCATGCAAGTATTTAATTATTTTCTTTTATGAAAATAATAAAAATGAAAAATAATAATTCAAAATTGAACATGTGTTATGAATTAACGTTGCTTAAATGATTAATTAATTCAACGAATTAGAGTTGTAAAAAAACTGTTAAATCTGTGGGGAGAGGAACATAATCGAACTCCTAAATTGTACAATTAGCGATGCAACCATCCAATATTTTAATAGTTGGATGCATTCAAACAAGTATCGGACTTTGCGTGCGTGCACACACGCGAAATATTTAGTATAAACAATACAATTTTCTGTATGAATGATCAAACCTGCTATTTTCTAGTTAATTAAAACGCAAATTATATGTGCACAAAACCATATCGCAAAATAATATTAAATTATTAATAATCAAATTATTGCTTTTGATCCGTAATGCCATTAGTACGCCGAAACATAAAAGAATCGAAGCGCTCTGCGTAGCGTTCTATGAAATTTATTGTAATATTCGGCGCTGTAAAATAATTTCGCGTTTGAAATATTTACCGCCACGGTCGGCCGAAATGTATTGTGCGCACTGAACATTTCATATGCCCGGCAGTTTTGCGTTTAATTAGATTAAAAAACAGAAACATTTTGCTTTTATTATTCAACAAACCAATAAAATGCTATTTTCTCAAAGGGAAAAGGGATAAATTCCCAATTTTTCCTGATCCTAATGAAGACAGCGAAGTACCAAAATTTCTTACCTACTCGTTCAAGTACATGCGCAAACAAACAGTTCCTGTGGAAAATTTAGCGTGAAAAATTATTCATCAAATAATTCCTCAAGTAAAAATTAGCACCAGCTCACTGCCAAGGAAAGTTCTCAGGAAATCTTTCATTTATTTCGTAGTATTGTTTGTTTGACATCACTTTCGGCTAAACCGGAAGTTGAACGCTGCCCAGATATCGAAATATTCATTTCTTTGTTTAATTTATTCCTCCCAAATTTCATGTAAATCGGTTCAGAAATAAAAATTCTGGGTGCACTATTTTCCTTCCCAATTCTAGCTGGAGCTATCACCATACTTTTAACTGACCGGAATCTTAACACAACCTTCTTTGACCCGGCAGGCTTATATCAACACCTATTCTGATTCTTCGGATACCCAGAAGTCTATACTCTTATTCTTCCGGGATTCGGTATAATTTCCCACATCATCAGCCAAGAAAGAAGGAAAAATGAAACATTCGGATCTTTGGAAATAATCTCGCCATAATAGCAATTGGTCTCCTAGGATTCATCGTATGAGCCCATCATATATTCACCGTAAGCACAGATGTTGATAGTCGGACCTACTTCACCTTAGCACCAATAACTATCGCAGTACCTACAGGGATCAAAATTTTTAGATGATTGTCTACCCTCCTTGGTACCCAAATCAATTATTCTCTTTCTATATTCTGAGCACTCGGATTTGTATTTCTGATTACCGTTGGTGGCCTCATCGGAGTTGTCCTAGCAGACTCATCAACTGATATTGCTCTTCACGACACATATTATGTAGTCGCTTACTTCCATTACGTCCTATCAATAGGAGCCGTATTTGTTATCATAGTAGGATCTGTGCACTGATTTCCTCTTTTTACAGGAATGTCTCTAAACAACAAATTCTTGAAAATCCAATTCTTAGTTATATTTATCGGGGTTAATATAACCTTCTTTCCCCAATACTTACCTTACCCCAACGCTTACTCAACCTCAAACATCATCTCATCCATCGGATCCTTAGGTTCAGTTTTACAAATGGTGCTCAACTTTGAGCTGAGGTTTAAACCCTTAGTAACGAATATTTCGACAATTGTTGTGAAGGATTTAAGCTTCGGATCAAAGTTAAACCGTCATTGTAAAACTGGGCCTTAATCTCCTTGGTAAGAATCATCATCTTCCTATTCATCATATGAGAAGCATTCACAGCCTTACGAAGAATGCTAACCCCATTTAGAATAACATCCTCCTCAATCAAGTGAATCCAAGTCATGCCACCTGCTGAACACATATACTCTGAAAGTGAACGATTTTTTCAGAAATCGTCACTTGAAAAATAATCCTTCTCCAAGACAGAGCGTCTCCTCTTACAGAACAACTCTCCTTTTTCTACGACCACACCCTTATAACTCTCCTCATAATCACCGCTCTAGTGGGATATTTGATGTCAAGACTATTCTTCAACAAATATAACTACCGGTACCTCTTACAGGGAAAAACAATTGAAGTCATCTGAACAATTCTCCCTGCCGCAACTTTAATTTTTGTTGCACTTCCCTCTCTCCGGCTCCTTTATCTCCTCAATGAAAATAACAACCCCCCGTGACTTTGAAGACAATCGGCCATCAACGACACTGGTCCTACGAATACTCTGGCTTTAAGAGCATTGAATTCGATTCCTGTATAAACTTTACGTCAGAACTTAAAAGATACAAATTTGGACTCGTAGATGTAGACAGCAGAGCGCGGTATATTTTTCAATTTCAAGGGATTATCCATAAGATAAGTGACTAGATAAAAATTTTATTTTTTCCGTGAAAAAATTCAACAAAGTCGAGTCAATGTATAGTTTTCAAATCCGTTTATTGTGCAAGTATCACGTTAGATTGGGTTGACTAGTTGACATGTTTCGGAAAAACATCAATTTTCAAAAGTATAAGTAGTTAAGTCGAATTCGCAAACGCCGCCATTTTCAAACTGGTTTGGCGTTTAACTGTTCTACCACCAATAAGTTTCTGTGTTCATTTCAGTTTCCCAAAGAGTGAATAAATGGGTTAGGTACAAAAGGAGACCAGGGGGCAGGTGTAATGTCATCAAAAATTCGTCGGTTCAAATGAATTGTGAACATTATGTCAATGAACTCTGGTCGCAAAATGCTAGTTTTCAGTGTTTACTAACTATTTGGTGTAATTTTTTCCTTACATTTGTCTTATGGTGTCAGAAACAAAACTGACATCAAGACACTTTTTTATGTTTTGAAACACGTCAAATTGAAAGCGATTCCAACTTAACTTTTCGAAGATTTATTTTATATCATAATTTCGACACACATGGTCTTTGTGTTTATTCGTTATTTATACAAGCAAATTTATTTTTTATTCGATAGACGTGTTATTAAGTTCTTGTCTGTAATAGGATGATAAGTTTTGAAAAGATTTAGAATGTAAAGACAAATCATTGATTTAGTTTGTAGTAACATTTGTCTTTCATATAACATTCCACTTCTTTCCATTTTTAACCAGCTATTTTATTTCCTGTCACCTAATTCGTCTTATCAATATTCATTCATCTTTTGTTATCCTTTTGGTTTCCTTCTTTTTATTTTTTTTAATTTCTATTTCACGTACCTGTTGTTTAAACTCTCTTTTTTATACTAGCCAAAATAATTATCCTTGTACTATTTTTGCTAATATATCTAATTTCTTAGTTTGTGATTTTATCTTTTTCCTTCTACCTTTTTAAGGAATACGGTTTCTGCACTATTAAGCCGATATATCATGTTTCCTTCAATTATTCACATATAAGAATCAAATAAGAAGCTTATGAAAGCAATTCTAATATGAAAAGGCATATATTTTTTCAAACTGAAATTTTTGCAATTAAAATTTATAAAATCGTCAAAAATGATTCTATAATTTATGCTTAACAAATGGGTCAAAATTAACAAGAAAGTGAATTATATTTAGAAAATTCCTTCGATTAGTCAGGTTTGAAATTATTCTGGTCGGAATTTTATTACCAAAATTATTAATGTCGAGGCTTTACAAGCATAACAGAAAACTTAAGTGCTCTCCGTTATATAATTTTATTTTAGATTGAAATCAATGGTTCCACATACATACTTATCCTCTGAGTAATTCCGAAATAAAATTAGAACACTTTTAGAATACTTATATATTTTGTTATTACAGTTACATATGTCATAAGTTACTAATTCATTATTCTAAAAGTGAATTGTTCTTTTTTGTTCTTTTACCGATTAGCTGTTCTTCATATTCATTAAACTTTTACCAAAAAATAGTGTGGCACTAAAATAGACGTAAGTTGTCTTCCTCAAAGTAAACAAAAATAATTCAGATTGTTAAACCACGATTTCTTTGACTATTGCGTCTTGACATTTTGTACTCATCTAATACAAACTTTATAGTAAATAAATTTGTTGTGAACTACTGCTGAATGAATCTTTTAATTTCGATATAAGTTCGATTCCAATGCAAGTTAAACAAGTTCATGCAAGAACTCTATTTTTAAATGTTGAAAGTTTATGAGGAGGATATAGGAAGTGATCAGTATTTTTGGTGCTGAATTTGTTTATTTTCATACTTAAAGAAAAGATGCTTGTTTTGATTAGATAAATAAACACTTGCAACTGTTTATCATACCATAAGCTGTCAACACATACGGCTATTTAAAAAAAAAACTTCTGTTCCTCACTATTTTCTACAACAATAATTCAATATTGCAAAACGAGAATAGAAATTTGTAATGTTCTTAAACCATAATAATCTGAACTTAATTTAATACGTAGGTAATCTAAATCGCCAGTCCAAATTAGAGTTCCCTCTAAATATACACCAAGACGTCGCGTCGACTGTCACTACTTTCTGTTTCTGTTATTCGAGTTGAAGTTTTCCAAAAAAAATATTGCTAGTTTACAATTCGGTTTTGATTCATTTAAACAGAGAAAAGATGGTTCTATATTATAATTTAATTTATAATTTAATATTTGTAAATATTTGTGGACACCGGAACGTAAGCTACTTGAAACGTTTACTGTCAGAGAGCGCAAGTTCAGCTTTATTAAGATGTTGCACAAGGTAAATAGCAGCGGATCCAAAATGCTTCCTTGTGGTATACCTTCAGTTTATGAATGTTTATGGTGTAAATTGCAAAATACAATAGTTTGATTAAAAGTTAATTCAATTATTAGGAACATTTTGAGCACGTGACGGGTTCCGACATATTTTTTTCATGTATGCTGTGTGATGTACAAAGGGCAGCTACTCCTCTATACAGCACGAGGACTCTATATACAGGAATTCGACTGTTGGAGTCCACTGTCGGAAGCAGCCAATCGTAACGTGCTTGATACGTTCGTTTAACTTTCAAAATCAAGAAGGTAATGATGATGGTGGTCTAATATTTAGATTAAGGAGAGATCTTTTAACTTTATTTAAGTATGTGTGACGTATCTCTCTTGTAATTGAAAAAGAAAACTGTCAAATACTCCTATTAATTATCTCTTTTGGATTAAATAAATTAATCGCATCTACCTCAGTCAATTGCCACGACATAATCTGCGTTTTGATTTAATATTCGTTTTAAATTTGCAAAGGAGTTAAAAAACGTCGCGACGTGGCGATGGCGGTATGGTTAGTTTAAATAAGGATCAGATTCGTACGATTTTATTACTTTTCGCCGCATTTCTTTTAAGCGCTGCTGTACCATATACTATTAATTTGTTGATCTATGGTGTCACTTAGAAAACACAACAAAAGACCCCTCAGTATTTTCATTTGTATTTCGGTTTATTGACCTGAACGATTGAACCGTCTAATTACAAAATTATATAATAAATTTCAGAACACAATGCAGCGGCGCGCTCGTTTTATGAGGCCGTTCGTTTTGTAATTGATCAAATTGCCTGTCCATCTAACCATCGAGTTAGTGCCCGAACTCTTCGCCACTGCCTGAGATATCGCGCAGCGTATAAATAATTTTAATCAGCGTTGCAATTGCGACATATTTATTGACCAGTAATTCTTATTATCTATTTATCTGCCATTAAATTTAATGAGTTTAATTTTCTTTTGCAGGTAAGTAACCAGGAGACTTGGCGGCAGGGCGTAAGTACTTTCGCATTTTGTAATTTAGTCCGATGAAAACGTATGAATGGTAATGTGCGATTTAAGAGGCATTAATTACAACGTTTCTGGTTGCATTGATTTGTTTGTGAGATTATTTTAATATCAAGTGACTTCATCAGTTGTAAACAGACAAAAGTAAATCCTGAAAATGTTGGAATATTTTTCGTTTTAAAGCTCAGAAAGAAAATTACTTTACACTTTATAAATCCGCTGATTTATAGAAAAAAGATGTCAAATAACCAATGAACAATGAGCACTACCTTCCTCTGTCCCTCTTGCATTTACGATTTCATAAACCAATCAGAATTAATACAATAATTGAAAAATTTTATGGGTTGTGCATATCACGTTTTATGACTCACTTCCATAAAGTAGATGCATGAAATTACAATCACCAATGTTTCACTGACGGACAGTTTTTCATTTCCAATTACTAATTATGGTACACTGAATACTGAAAGTAATGTCGCCCAAATAAAGTTTAGAACTTAATCTCGATCTAAAACGTGTCGAATTTTATTTCATGTTCTTATTTTGTGTTTGTTTACCTACTTGTTGGTCTGTTTATTGTACTGGTCAGAAGGTATTTAACATTTATAGATGAGACATTACTTTTAATTCTCAGTGTACACAAAGTTCCTTTCTCCGGGTACGAATGAACAAAATGGGCGTTTGTTTAATTTGATCTGTACGATGTCATCGCTGATGAACCGGGTTGTGTTTCTTCCGCCTTTATCGGACGTCTCAGTTTTTCGGCATCTCGGAACGTCATGGAAACTGACACGCGATGGCGTTCGTGTAATAATGTTCGCTGACAGTTGTCATTCGCCCCAACTCCATAATAGAGAAAAGTTCTGTGTTTTAGCCAGCGTATGACGTCTACTCGCAATCGTGTCTTGCCGCCGCAGACAATGAGTCCGTGACGGCTTCATTGGAAACTTTGTCTTTCAAACTTTATTTTTGACCAATTTCGTCGCTGTTATTGATTACTTCTATATATTAATTATTTCTAAAAGTTTTATTTTTGATAAGAAAAATCAATTATTATGCATATTTGCAAGAACCTTTCTTTCTGCGATAACGGCCCTTCAAGTACTTTTGTAATCCATTACCAAATATTAATGTTCATTGTTTTTCATTCTTCACTTAAATGTAAACTAAAGGAAACTGAAATTTTATTCAAAACTTAATCAGAATATCTTAAGAGTTAAAAAAATAACTTTATACCAAAAGTTATTTTTTTATTTAAAATAAGATAAGGACAGTTTCATCAAGTTGAGATCATAGAAATTTAGTGAGACCAAATAACGTAGAAAGGAGAAGGAAATTTATGAACTGCAAACTGAATAACATTACGTTATTATTAGTAGTAGTGAAGTTCCACGCCTCCGTAAGAGACAGCCTGCTTCTCCTCTTTACTGTGGCTACGCTGCTTTCTACCTATTGTATAGTCCATGTTCTCACTTTGCAGCAACGACCCGTATATTCATTAACGAGGACTTAAAAAATATTTTAGTTCTTTGCACAGGTAGAGACATTAAAACGTGTCTTGGTTTGGGTGCATGAATAAATAATTTTCTTTTAATTCATCTTCGCGCAGAAGGGAATTAAAAGGTTAACAACAATAATGATTGGGATTGCGAATAAATTTGCTTGCAGGCAGTCAACCTGACATTTCAGTGTAATAAGTAATAATATTGTTTTAGTGAATTAACTTCAAGTTTCCAAACTCAACAAGAAACGAAAGAAACTGATAAAAAAGAATAAAAAACGATGATATCTGAGATAATTAATTACGCTGAAAAGCAATCAAAATTTGCATTTTGCATTTTTTTTATATATGCTAAAAATTCTGAAACATAAAAAACGAAGACGAAAAGTACCTTTTTGACACCAACTACTTCAAAATTATACATAGGCAAATTTTGTACAAATCACGAATTACTTAGCGAAAAGTTAATAACTTAGTTTATTTTATTTTGTGATGTGACTGCATGACATTGAAAACACCCAGTAAACGTAAAGATACTGTAATATACTGTACTGTAATCATTTTTATTAATAAATTGGGATAGTAAATGATTCGAATTCGATGTAGTTTGGAGAAGTTGTTTGCCATCAAATTAAATAATGAGTAGACCCCTTAAGTTCACGCATTCGCTTACTCTACTGTGCATACTTTGAATGAGGTGGTCGATATGTTCCTGTGATGTGGTGTTCCAAGCAATTTGAATTTCATTTCTGAGGCACTGTAGATTCATCAGAGGCGCATGTAATCGCCCTAAGCGTCAGCCCACCATATCTCCCCTTGGAAGACCTTAGCTTCACGAAAGAAGCTCGTAGTGTCAGCTGCAGTCTGAGGCCTAGCATTATCCTCTTGGCAAACAGGGTTTTCTAGTTCTTGAAGATACGGTAAGGGGTCCCAAGACACTGTAAATCGGCTTTTAAGTTTCCCTTCAAGAAGAGGAAACCTACTTCCATATGTTATGGCACCCCAAACCATATGCCCTCGGGTAAGCGCGACTTCACGTTCTATGCAGTACTGAAGTTCTCGCCCTTTTCCACGTCTTCAACGGACTCTTATATGGCCATCATTGGACCAGAGATAAAATCGGGATTCGTCACTGAAAACAATTCGATTCCATTCCTGATTCCACTGGATGCGATCTTGACGCCATTGGAGACTCGCCTCCCTGTGTCTCTGGTACAATGGCAAAATGAAGTTCGGTCGATAGGAATGCAGACCAAAAGCCTTTATTCTGCGATAAATTAACTCAATAGAGAGCTGTTGTCCTGTAGTTGCCAACCATTCATTCCCATTGGACTTGCTAAACCAATCTCTAAGGGTGTTCGCTCTTAAGAGACGGTCTCCACGGTCATTTGTTCTACGAGCAGTTCCAGAACCTTTGCAACGTTGATGTTTGTGACTTCTGTTGCCCAGGTATTCAAACATCTCATAACGGTAGATGTATTTTTGCCAACCCTATTGACAATTTCCCAAGAACCCATTCCTGCTTCACCCATTCCGATTATTCCTTCACACTTCCTCTTTTAAATTCGCTTAATTGGAGGAAATTGTTGCGTCTGAGTACTCAAGGCATCAGAAAACACTGTTTATTTAAGTTGCGTTGTTTTGAAGATGTTATTTTTTAATCGTTTTTTATTAACAAAAAAAACTATTACAATATATTGATGTTTACTGTATGTTGCATTTTTAATGTTAGGTGCTATATTTTTTAATTATTGCCTAATTTTTGATCAAAGCGCCAAAAAAAAAAATTAATAAACAAGCTCAATCGTTTAAGGTTCCAAATGATATTATATAAATAATTAATTATGTTCGCACTCGCGCTCAACCACACTTCTAATAAATAGATAATACGACAAAAGAAAAACAAAGAAATTAATAAAAGTACATCTAGATTCTTCTACAGACGAAGTCTAGGTAACTTTCTGCAAAACAGAAAGAAAAACACAATTAACCAACAAAAAAATAAAGGAAAGCTATAGAAGGGAACCGTTAAAAGAGAAATCTAAGGCAGCCTTTTTTAAAATATAAAAATAAAATAAAAACTTGGAATAATGTTCATTTATAATGAATAATAATTAGAAATAAGTTTACCTAACGAAAAATAAAGGCTGCTTAAGAATATTTCTCGAAAACCGAAATTAAATAAATAAACTTCAAGGCAAGTTGAGTATACCTGCATAACAACATCAGATAAAAAGAGAAAAAATAAATAATTTCAGTAATTTTAAATTTGTCTGCCAGATATGGGCACGAATTGAATGTATAGTTGTGGAAAGTAAAAGAGATCGGAAATTTGCTTAACACTAATGCGTGTTAATGCATAATGGAAATAAGGTTGAACTTGGCGCAGCTGTATTGCTTTCCCTTCTCTTTTACTGACTGAAGTTACCCACACTTTTTAAATAACGTAGTCCAATAAAAAAATACACCGACAATCCTAACTAAATATCAAACATAATTTTAAAAATAATTATGAAGAAATGAATCAAGCTGAGTCTTGCTACTCTACTTTGTATGAATTTTTATTGGTAAAAAATATAATCACACGACTGCAGTTTCATCCTTATTCTGTTACATGCATGGAGAGCTTTACACTTAATCTCATCTTGGAAAATACATTAACTTATCAAAGATGTTCGATGTACACTCCGCAGCAATTTGGGATTGAATTTTTAGATTTCTCATTGTTAATAAAACATAACCTGTGTCCCAAAGGTCTTATAGTTTCGAATATTCGACCCCTCGAATATTATATTCGTAATCTGAATATTCAAATTATGCAAAAAAAAAACAAATACATTGTGGTTTATTCCACTCACTATACCAGATACGGGTTAATGTTCGACATACGGTACACCAGTTCAAGGGGAATATTAAAATATTTAAATTATGCAAAAAAACAACAAATTCCTAGTAGTTTATTTGACGCACCATACGAGATGCAAGTTAGTGTTCACCATACGGCTTAGCGGTTCAATGGGCCTAGATTAACGACTTTTAGGACGTACAAACCTTTAATTTTTTTATAAATATTAATAGCAATATTAGCTACTTTTTGGGTGGGGGGACGATCACACTTAATGCAGCAATTCATTTACCAAAGATAACTGAAAAAAAGTAATGTACCTCTTTAATACTTTTGCCTATTGTTGAGTTATTTCAAGTTTTCTTAATATTTTAAATTTTTCTTGTAAATTATAATTTTTTAAACTAGTTTTTGGGATTTGAAACTTAAGTACATATCAACAAGGTACTTTCAAAAGTTGGAAAAAAAATTAATACCAAAAATTTTACGTGTGACATTCCGTGAGTTGCTTTATTAGTTTTTTATTAGTTACTATGAATATACTATTATATTTTATATATTATTATATTTTATAAACTATTAATTTATTTCGTATTTATTCATTTCTATCATTTGTGAACAAAAAAAGCTAGGAAGTCGTATTGTTTTATTAGAAATAGTTTATCCGATTTTATTTGTAGTTTTAAAGCTTTTCTGTATAAGTATGTAAATTTAATAAAAAAATTTCCATTGAAAGTGGAGCAAAAATATCATTTACAAAGAAAATTAGAAATATCTTTCTAATTAAACAACTAATGTCCAGTTGTATCGGCTAAATTTTAGTGGTGTTTGTAGTTTGACCTTTAGAACTGGTACAATTTTAGGTCATTTAAAGCCAAACCTTCAACCCTTAACGGCAAATGCTGAAATAATCGCCCTTAAGGCTTCCGTTTAATTTAAATCCGCATTGTAAAAATAACTATCAAAGTTACACAGTATTAAAGATCACCTAAGATTAAGCTTGTGTTGTAACGGGTCGAGAATTTTATCAATTTCATAAAATTAAAAAAAAAAACAAAGCGAAGTTATTAATTTATTTATTTAAGAAAATTCAAATTAATATTGAAAAAACTGTAACTTTGATCAAATACATGTTTTGAAGTTGATTTTTGCTTGTAATTTCAGGTGTTTCTAGAAAGTATTTCTCATTACCCTTAATTGAACATGTTTCTAAAAAAGTTTTCTGACCTCGAAATGATGTTATGATGTAAATATTTTTTGTGACTTAATTTTGAGTCAAATTGTAGATTTATTTGCTCTTATTTATAAAACATCGGTTCAGCAATTAAAAATAAATCGTAATATATTTTGGCGAAATAAATGTTAAGCTTCAGTTCTATAGAACAACGAAAATATCTGCTGTAAAAAAAAAACAATTCAAGCGAAATTGAATGTAATCGATAAATGTGTTCGAATTCAATTAATAACATATGAGTTTCTTTTGTGTCGTTGCCACAGCTAGCGTGAAGGTAGTAATTTTTTTTTCAGCTGCGTCCTTAAATAAGGTCGTAGGCAGCTATTTATAAACAAAAATAGGTTCAGTTCGGTATCAGTTTCAGCGAACGCAGCAACTCTACCTGGCCTGTGCGTCACTTTGTGACAAGGGCAGCGTCACTGCGGAGATGGATGGTCTAGAACAGCCATTATGATGGACAATCTATCAATCAACTAGTCGCTAGTCATGACTCCTGACATCCATCACGGACGCTTATTTACTAACTTACCAAGTCTCAACGGAACTATACATTATAACTCCAAGGTAGACTTTCGTTGAACGCGCGCGGCTCTTATTTCTTTTTCCTTTCTCGTCTGGATTGTAATGACTTTGCAAGATTCTGTGCGGTAATTATAAATATAATATTAAAAGAAACTCTGAGAGCTCTGAGCAGGATATCGTGTTCTCATTCCGCAATAAATTTCAGAATATCGACGTATATTTTTCGTAGATAAACCGTCCTTATCCTAGGCCTTGTTATGTCACTTCCTTCTGCTATTTAGAATCGCCCCGAAACCCGCTATTATCAGCATCTGTGATCCAAGCACTGTCAAGCGAATGGGCTGGCTGAGGATGACTGAATGTAACCGTTCGTGGATTCTTTACAAGATCGGTCTGCTTATGACAGCAGCATTGAAGTCATGTCCAGTGCTTTCCACATTTCAGTAATTAGGCCGGCACGCGAATGTATTATGTCAGGACTTCTATTGAAAGCTGAAGCTATTTTTAAGAAGTGTTCGGAGCGTTCGAAAACCACGTGACCTCACAAGGAAAAAAATATACAACGGCACAGCTTTAATTAAAAGCTGTTCTAAGGAAGCACAAAAAATAGTTGGAAATCATTAACCCAAAGTGTACATTCACAATCACAGTCCGGGTATATCGATCGTTCCTGCAGACAAGCGAACCGAAAGATTGACAGGCAAAGGACTGGCACGGAGAACAATCAGGTACAGATGGTACAGACGTGCAAGTCACGGCCCACTAAAATGAACTTATGACAAGTAATCCGAGGCACTCCGCAATCACAAATCACCGATGGCCCGGCATTCGCCTATTAACATCTGAAAGACCGACAAAGAACGGTGAACTCAATTTTCGTTTGGAAAGATTTCAAACGGTGACGAGTGACGGCAAATTACACATGAATAATCCGGCGAATATAAAGCGATTCGGGAATCCACTTAATCGACTGATGGACTATCTGGAACCCCGACTTTCGATGTATCAATAAGTCCTCTCCCCCCTCTTCTGTCAGATTTGCATACGCATTTCAAAACTGCACTTTTCATTAACGTCATTATCGTTAGAGGAGACGCCATTTGTCAACCTAAAGTAAAAACACATTTATCCAGGAAACGACAGTAACGACAGTTTTCTGCATTTGGCACGTCTAAATAATTATCATATAAAATAATGTAGGCTGTTTTTTAAAACTGCAACCGGATACTGTTTAATTAAAAAGAACATTCAATGTTTCATTTCACCGATAGCTCCATTGGACAAGAGTCAACTTCAATTATAAAATAATGATTTTCAACTTTGTGATTTGATTAAATATCCAGAAATGTCGGTAATGATACAAACACTTAACATGAATCCAAAACCTCTATAAGCTTATTATGAATTAGGTTGTTAAGGTAATTTTTCCAGTTAGACAGGATAACCATATACAAAACTATGCAAAAGTTTCCGTTTATACAAGCAAAAATTACGCATGCTCGTTGCACACCTAGCTGCGAAAATTCCGTGGAGGGAATATTAACTGGAAAGAAAGTACAGTCAAATTTACTGTCATCTCGCCTTTTCCACTAAGAATTGAAATAAACGAATTCTTAACTTTTAGTGAAGTTTTAATTTCTTAGTTGATAGTTATTAATGTTTAGTTATTAGTTTTAGTGGCTGTATAAACCACACTTAAGTTGTATAATTTACGTTAAACATAACGTGCTGTTATCGGTGATGTCACATAGGAATTTGAACGTGAATTCGGTCGGTAACGTCACTTTATTTCTACCGTAAATGATACAACATAGGGGTGATTATATACTTTAGAACAAATCAATAACCTTTTGAAAACAGATTTCTAAATTATGAAAGACAACCAAAAATAAAAATTTCTCAGGGTTAGTACAGTTCAAGAATTTTCGTGTCGGCCAGTATTGGAGAACCAAAGAACCTACGAAGTTCCATGTCTTGACAAACCCTAATGATTTTCTATTTGATCTCCAAGACACCTTTAATACAACATCGGTCCATTGCTGTAACATTACATCACCTCTATCGTGATTTGCTTTGAACCACTTTTCCAACTGCTTCTGGGTAAAGTTCTACGTATTCTTTTTTCAGTAATTCCTGATATTTTTCAAAAGCTTCAGTATCTCAGAGCTAACAAAAGCTTTCTAAACGCTTCTGAAAGGAAACCATGCTGTCAAATACTGTAAAAGTAACGACCGTCTTTGGGCTAAGATAGGAAATGGCAGTAGGCTAATTCAACATGTGGATGTGAGGAACCTTACCTTATGAGAGGAAAACAACTGATGCGATTATTGTTAACTGATAAGGAACCTTGTAATCTTAAAATCTAAAATGACCATCAGATTATTCCAATGATCACCATACTGCTCGAACACGCAGATGATCTACAAATATTTTGTGCAAAAATAATCTTACTGTTCGAAAAGCAACGAAGACTCCTTTAATTGTGATTAAAGCAAGCATCATTTCCTCTTCCACCAGTGGCAACAACTGACTGAGTTACGTTTATTGCCCATACACGACGATAAAAAATAATAATACTTTGCCTAATTTATAGCAAACGCAATTAGCAGATCAATCTCTTTTCGTGCAATCTGGTTGTATCGAATTATTGCTTTAGAAACAGTAATTAGCACTTGGGTTATTAATAACTTTATTTCTTTGAGCCACCTTCTTTTTTACTGTTACAGCCGTGACGCACAAGTAGATCTATTTTTATTACTAGTCACGCAACCTTGCGTCACAGAACGTTACCGAAGCTTCGCGTTCATTCTAGTAAGTTCTAGTACAAAAACAGGGATCTACTATAAAGTCATAGCGGTCCGGCAGGAGTTTAGTGAGAATTTGGCAAGCGAAGGATTCATACCTAGAATAAATAGAAAGTACATTTTGTAAAAATTTTTATTTGATAGACAAGTGTCGCAGCTCATTACTATTGTGCTTTTAATTGTGTAAGGCGACAGTTTATGATTAAAGTATTCTAAAAATTAACGACTATAATTTGTGAACTCCCAGATTTGTAACATTACCAATCAGGTGTACTTTCGAAACCAAAGAAGAAGCAACAATAATGTTGTTAATCAGTAAATTGTAGATTGTTTTGTTTGCAAACCAAGCCTGTCGTTAATACCTATTCAGGGATTCGAATCAGCAATCCTGTTCTTGTTAAGAACATGAAGTATCGTCTACCTCGATACTTCTGGAAATTATTTTACTTAGTACTCTTTTCAGTGGTTGTGTGAGAGTTAAAAATCGAAAAGAAGCTTCTACTTAATGCCGTTTATTTGGTCCACAAGTGGTATCCGTTTTTTATTTAACATTGCCTAAAGGTACCACGTAAACCATGTTTATCTATAAAATATGACAGATAACATCAATATTCAACTAAAATTGCAATACAACAATACAACTGACATAAAGTAGATTCAAGAAGACTCTTGTTCAGTGAGAGAAGTAAAAATTGAAAACGTATCTTATACAGAAATTATGGTAAAGTGAAGACCTGACATAAATTTATTGAAAGAAAACTAGTGTTCACTGAGAGAAGTGAACGTTGAAGACATGTCTTAAATGGAACTTTATTTCTTGTATATTAGGTGTTGGAGTTTACTAAAATAAAAGGTTTGGATGTTTAGAGTATTTTTTAGAATTTTCTGTTTAATTCCTTTTTGTTTACCTTCATGCATGCAAAGTTTATAACGTAAAGTTAACACTGTAGAAGAAAAACTTTTCTTCACTTAAAAGTAAGAGGCGATTGTGTAGGGATTTCCGTTCACATATAGTGTTATTTACCCCCATTTTCCGTGATATACAACGCAGTGTTTTATAATGAAGAGTGGAAAAGCACATTCCAGCAAGTGAAGTGGCCCGGCCTGTGTAAACCGAATGAGATGGACTCAATAAGACAGAGTGCTAACTCTACTAACACTTTACTTGTTTTAAAAGAAAACGGTTACATCACGCGCGCTTTCCTCTCTGTCCCTCGATCTGATGGCCTCACGTATTTCAAAAAGAGATGGAAAATGCGTTTAATGGTGTAATCCAATTCGATGGCGGCGGACAATTGCATGCAATAGAAAGGGTGTTAACTCCGAAGTACAGTGTTGTTTCGAATTGCCTATCACTCGAAATGGTCACTATTATGTCCATGATGTATTTTGTAGTGCAATTTATTCACCGTCATTATTTACACTGCGCAGCCAAGTGTGAAGATTTGGTAATAAATTTCTATTTTTACGTTTCCTTTTTATTGAAATTGCGCGGTTATTTATCGACACATTCCGGTAGGCCAGCCAAATTATTCATAGATCTATTATGTAGCATGTCGTGATTAATTTCTCGTTTCTAATAAATTAACGTTCAAAAGCCGCAGTGAAGACATTCTCGTCGTGTTCATACTGTTTCAAAAATTTGCCGACTTATTTTTAAAGGTTAAAAGCAGAATATTTTCGGCGTAGGTAGATAATATTAATATATTAGCTCGTAAAACTGAAAAACGTTTGTATTTTTAATGGACGTGAGTTGAGCAATAAAACACATCGATTTTAAGAAAGTCACTATTTAATGTTTCTATTTCGTCGTCCAACATGGTAAACATCTCAATAGACAAGACCACCGGGGATTTCGTCAGTGACGTTGGTGGTTCACCAGTTCAACAATTTTTACAAATCACCACACGACTGCTATACTTAGATTATTATTGGTTTGGATATGTAGGACGTAGGAATGTGGTTTTCTAAAGTGTAAAATATTTCGTAAAAATTAGAATACGTTATATAGAGATTTGATTTTAATTTTTTCTGTAAACCCGTTCTGCGCGAAATTAAAATACTGAAAATAAAATAATTTCATTCTCGTAAAATAATAATTAACTAAGCAACAAAGCTTCCACGTTTCAAGTTGATAAATGATTGACGAGGTTTATTAATTTTAACTCATCAATGTTATGCTTGGGGCAATATTTTAAGTTCTCTCTTTGATGCTTTCGATAAATTCAGTGGTTAATGTTTATAATAATTTACTTTGTTTGCATACGTATTAATTATCCAAGAAGTTACGACCTGTAAATCAAGGCGGAATATGCCAGAAAATTTTCTTTAACTTAATTTTCTCTTGCGTTCGTTTTAGACGTGAAGTTACAATTGAAAGTATTTTATGGGGAGTCTGCACAGGCACATACAAATTATTAGTAATTCAGGGTTCGCTGAAATAAACTTTTTATTTACTTTAAAAACATTTTAACATCAACAGTCGCTTAACACAATAAATATACAAAAAAAAAACAGCTGAATAACAACTGATTTAAATTTCTCGTCGAGTACTTTACTTATATTTTGGAATAATCTGGCAAACGTACGGAACCATCTAGTGTATAATTCGAAACTCTCTGAGAGACAGCAGATGGCATGACTATACTAAAATTGGCAAGACTTGGATGTAATGCTAAGTATATTCACATTTTGCGGCTGTTTGACATACATTTGTGCAGTTTACGTCTAAACAGCTTGTTTTAACTGAAAGTATCTATTCTAAAGAATCACTTTTGCATCATCATGGAACATGTCGATCTTATTTCCAACGGGATTTTAACATTAGAGCAAACATGGGCATATAAATCCGAAGATAGCGACTACTATTCGACAGTAAGAATGAATCTATTAACAAACAAGTGTGATTTCATAAAAGTTACAAAGAAGTTAGGTGTGTCATTGGTTGTTGTGATTAGCGCGCAGCTAATATTGCAAAGAAAGGGGTTGTATCCCGTCATGTTACCTAACCGTGCCCACGCCTGAATTAGAACATTATACCGTTTTCTTTTTTCACAAAGGCTTTCTTTTAAAAATAGTACAGGGCGTTAACGAGTAATATTCGCAAAAATAAACATCTAATTTCTTATTTGGAATATTCCAAGAAGAATTTTAAAGAATTAAACCCCGATGAAAGTTGAAATTTTTTCAAAATTCTCAAAAAAGACAACATGTTTCTCAAGGGCGAACTAATTTGAGTAAATAATTGTAAAGTTATTCTTATTAAATTCATTCCATAAAGATGCAAAAAGATCAGTGTATTCGATATTAATAAAAGCAGAAAAAATGGAAGGAATAACCCGAAAAAGAAGTGGATAGTATCAGTAAAGGAAGATATATGAAATCTAGATTCCTAAAGATAGAAGAAAAAAAAACAAGTAAAAATCAAATACGTAGTTAAAAGTGTTAAAACTAGCTGAGTTCAGTTTGATAAACGAATTTAAAGAAGTTGCTGTTAGAAATAAAAAATGTGGGGTTTTTAAAGACGGTGTTGTTTTTATCATTTCAAGTCTTAACTGGAAATATAGCAAAAATAAAAGAAATGTTAAAGATTTTTATTGTTTCTTTATATATGTTTCGTTTATTCCAGAAATTGGAAATCTTTCAAACACCACAAGACCTAAAGGGGTTGAAATATTTTGACCGTCTTTTTGTTTCCAATTTCAAAATACCGGGTGTCTCAAATACAATGTCTACCCCCTTACACGTCACATACTACGTGTACAATCGCGAGCATTAAATTTTTGTCGTCATTGTCAATCAAAATGTTAGTTTTAATTCCAATAATTAAGAATTGTCATATAATTCTCTTGTCTTTTATCAAAAAAGGGAGTCAATATTAAATTAAATATTGAAGGAATTGTTTCCAGTGTTCAAAATGAAGACGTTAATCTCATTGGGCCGTATTCTCATCTCATGATTAGAGTCGTCTCTAAGCCGTGATTAAAATAAACAAAAACGATACAGCTTTATGCAAATTTCATGAGTAGGAGAATGAGAGAGAATTTAATCACGGCGTTGCTAAATTAAAGACGAGGTGAGAATATGGACCATTATTTTTAATAAAATAAAAAAGTCAAGTACGAATCTTTGACAATCATTGACGACCAAAATTTGTTGCTCGCGACTGTACATGCAATATTTTTACTGTAATTTTTATATACTTTACAAGAACTAATAATATCAACTTATAAAATGTAATATAACATAATTTAAGAAAAAGATATTAACAATTAATTAAGAATTTTATCATTTAGAACGTCACTCAGTTTAAATTTGTTATAATTTGCTAATGTAAAGAGTTGTGATTCGCCATAGAAGGTATTATTTCTTGAGTTAGGAAGTTGGAAATAAAATTTTCTTATGACATTGTTCTTGTTTGCGAATTTGTGTGATCCATGTATTAGTCCGTGGCCAACGCACGATATTTTAGTCAAATATTTTTCTCTTCTTATCGTTAAGGAGGTATGTTTTACATTTAAAAAGTTTATAATTTGCATCTACCATTTTTCGTAATAAAAATTCAATTTAAATAGAGTGATGAGTTGTAGTGTCCAATACAAGATTAGATCTCCATTCCGCCGTTTAAAATACAGCATACTGCAGATTTACTGAACCAATCACGAACACTTTTTGGTCCATACGTGTCCGGATTTGAACAGCAAGAAGCGATAGTTTTGAAGCCCTCAGTTTATCAGAGCAATATAAATTATGACGAAACTACCATTAAAAGTTTAACACTTAAGCGTACAGCATTAAAATCAGGATAACAATATCCTGAAAACCGATCCAGATATTGAAAATCAGGATAACAAGATCCTGAAAACCGATCCAAATATTGCTCAAATTCACATGCGACGGGAAAATATGAAGTCAGCCTTATCATCTTTTACTGAAATCCAGTTGGAAATAAAATGTTTGGAATGTCTTGAAGAGTTCATGCAAGAGTTCTGTATCTTTTAAAATAAGGGCACATTAATCTTAAACCGTTTTCAGTTTTCCACACTGTATAGCGTTGAAGATATCTCGCTTGTTGCACACTTTTTGAAAAACTTGATTTTAGCCGGTAGAAAACTTTACGTGAGGGCGAAAAGACCGGGCCTCTGAATATTACATACATTTTTTAATCACGGATGCAATACGGAATCAATCATTGCTTTCTAGACACATACAAGCCAAGTTAAGAGTGGGAATTAGCTCAGTCTCATTGAGTTCGATATGCTGAGAGTGCGACAGATTTAGCTGCCCCTCTCTCCAAACTGTAGCCTATCTTTAGTAGGTTTTGGTGAGTCGACGTCTGTTACGGTTCACATTCCTTATAAAAATAAAAATTAATGCAAAAATGATTATATTTTATTAATTCTTTCACGCTATTTGAAGCGTAGATTATATTCTTCTATGTGAAAAATTGGAATTCATAAGAGAGTACGTGTGGAGGATATGGAATTGTAAGGAAACCGATTTTACGATATAGTAAGATTTGCATGTCTGAGTGCACTGAAAACATAATTGTAAAGAAAATAAGCGAAACTTTCAACAAGAAAACGAAACGAAAACAAGTCAGAATATAAACAAGTCGAAGCCAAACGGAAAATTGAAAGCGCAAGGTGTGATAAACAAACATGCGCTCCGGATCTAAACACAGGTCCGACTCGCGTGTTAGGAAAACCGTTTACAAACGGGCGATATTCATAAATGAAGTGAAAAAGACTGGAAATATATATTAAGGCCGTTAGCATCGAACGCGCTAGTGCCGGTTCGATGCCGGTAGCAAATAAAACCACGCATAAAGTGTGTAAACGATCTAAACAAGTTACGATTACGGATGCGAGGTAAATAAACTACTCATATAATGTTAACAAACAGTGACAAAACACCGAAAACGAACACTGACTAAGCTGTCTGTACACGGAGTTCCAGATTATTTTCGTTGGAAAAAGTGGAGCAATCGTACCAGGCCTGGCTTGATAAATGATGATACTTTATGTTACTTTTAATTATAAAAGTGAGGAAGCTAGTAAGCGTATTGCTCAATGCCAAAACATTGTTCATAAATATTGCAATTCCTGGTTGATACTCGAAAGAAGATTTCTTTCACTAAATTTGTTTTCATAATTTTTTGATACTTCAATCAATAAGAGGCATTTTAACGGAAAAAATAACGGAATTCTGACACCTAAGAAACACACTCAAAACCTGTGATGATAAGAGAATGACGTAGATCAAAGAAAGGATAAATTTTTGCTTCGAACTACCAATTGGGCGCCTCTGCTTCTAGATCCTGTCACGAGAAAAAAAAGAAGAAATACTTGGCAGAATAACAAACAATAACCACGGGAACTTTGATTTTTGTCTTAACGTTAATAATATCAGAAGACAGGGGGAGAACTGGAACACGAGTCCACAAAACCAATAAAACAAAATGGCACCCTCCAGTATTTAGAAAAAAGTATGGGAGAAGTGATACAAACAGCGAATTAATTAACAACCAAAATGTAGCTGCGACTAAGAATTAGTTACACAAACATCTTCGTCTATCGCTGAAAGTTATTGCCATAGTAGTAGAGCTTCGTGATATAACTCTTATAGAACTGAAATGCGGTTCAAATACTTCAGCCACTGGTTTTAAGGAGACCAGCTCAGTTGAATTTTAAGTTTGAATGGTTAACGGAATTTGAAAGGGAAATGCTCAGAGTTTTACTCGGACCAAAGAAAATTGGTCTACTTCCTTTCCTGTTCTTAGCCACTACAATTTCGCATCATCTTTCTATTTCTGTATTACCTCTCTGTATTCTTCATCGAACCATTCCTTCCTTTTTTCTGTTGTTTTCTTGTATGTTACTTCATCTGCTGTATCTTTCGATATCTTTCTATATTGTTTCACTCTTCTTCCATATTTTACTCTTCTTCAGAATGATTTATTTATTTTTAACACAAATGTATTCAGAACCCCAGAAGGAATTAAAAGATTTAACAGAAGAACATATTTTCGAAGGCTAGGGACACGCAATAAATACAGGGTGTAAAACAGAAAACCTATACAACGTTTGACAGGTGAGAGTAGAGATCAAAATATAAAAAAAGGGACTAATAAACCTATGTCCAATACTCAATACAGAGTGTCCATGCTATGAGTTCACTCTTCCAAAATTTTTATTTTTTTACATAAAATTCGGGATCGAAAATAAAAAATAAAATAAAAATAAAAAGCCAAATTTTCCGACATAGCACTGGCCACGGTACGACTTCCGGTTTCATCGAAAGTCATATTATATTAACTTTCTTAGTTTAAATGGAACGGCCTGTATATTTCTACATATCACAATCACAATGATCTCTAAATTCCAAATATGTAAAAATACATAGGCCATTCCATTTTAAAATAAGAAAATTAATATCATTTCCGGTGAAACCAGTCGTACGGTAGCCAGTGCTACACGAGAATTTTTAATTTTTTATTTAATTTATCGATCCCGAGTTTTACATAAAAAATAATAATTCTACATGTGTGAACATAGCGTGGATACCCTATATTGGGTATCGGACATGGGTTTTTTATTAACGCCCTGTATAACGTAATAGTAGTAGTAAAAAGTGTAGTGATGCAAAAAATTTGATCGGAGGAGGAAAAGCTGGAGACTCGCAAAATAGACTAACGAAGTGAAAGAAGATTTTCTGAAATTGAATGCTCTTGAATCTACGGAAAGACGTAATGAAAAAGAAAGATAGAAAAGCGTTTGTCAATATTAAAAGCAGTTCCCCATGGAATATTCTTTTAAACATTTCTGCTGCATGGCCCAATTGAAGCACAGAATTTAAAATAAATAAGCTCAGCGTGATTTCCAGTTTTAATGAAAGACCAATCTATTATTCATTAACATATTTTAATTTATATGAAATGTTTATTGATTTATTCGAGTTAAGAAGGAAAGGAAATCAAAGTTATTCTTGATATTTAAAGGGAGGAGCAGGTATTGAGATTTCATATTCGGGATTCGTATTGTCATTTTACGGTGATTTTGATGACTTAACTCATCAGAAGAAGGAGGAAGATAATCCCAAGCAACTCAAAATGTTGAAGGAAGGTAACAATGTTGATTGATGGCCATTAAACACGATGTTCACAGACAGCGTAATAATGAAGGAGATGAGAGTCAGAAAAAGTCAACAATGCTATCAAAATCGTTTCTTGAAGACTGCATCAGAGGATTTCCAGAATATAGCACACGTTACTAAACTACAATTTTGAAGGAAATTTTGAAAATGCGATGTGACAAAGAGTTAGACCTACTCTCTAGACTGAATGGACGAATTCACTTAGTGAACTGGCAGAGAAAGATAGTAAAAGAGAGGGACTAATGGGCAGAAACTGTAAAAATATACCTGAAGTTGCAATTCGACAATGCCACCCCACCAACTCTGAAAAGAATCGAGAAAAAGAAATTCATCGTTTTCAGTTATGCGCAATTCTCGCTCTTTTTTGCCTTATTGATAACAACCATTCCAAGCAGTCACATAGTATTTAATGCGCTGCGTTTGCTTAACATGACATAAATATCCACAGCCCTGGTGGAATTCGAACCTACGTCGACAAGTGACACGACTTTATTAGTCGACTAGGCTAATCACTGAGCCACCTCCCCCCATTGTCGTTCTACTTAAATCTCCTTTTGAATAATGACATTATGGTATCAGTGCTGCCAAATCTGATTCTGTATTCATTACCTCTCTGAAACATACGAAATTATCTTCTAATAAAAAATATTTAAACTCTAAAAATGTCAGCAACTTGAAACTATGTAAAAGTATTCATGTTGTTTTAACTTCTCGTTTCCTAGGAGTTACTGCATTTTACGTTAATGTCTTTTGGTCTAAGTGATTGAAAATTTGTTGACGAGCTCTGAAAATGAACTAAAATAATATAAAATAGAGCCAAAAAAAATACGACGGTCATTTCAAACACGTTGATGTACATGTGAACAATTTGTTGTTTCCGCATTTAAATCACGGACATTATGGACCAATAAAATATTTCAAAACGGAACGACGCAGACCAACGTAATTTACGTTTCGAATTTCCAATTTAAAACTGAATTAAAAATTATTTACGTTATATTATTCGGAATTTATTTGAATGCGTAATTATGAAAATAAATATCCGTGCTGTCCGCAGAAAAACAACGCAAACGTCGATAAAATTTTGTTGTGGTGATGCTATGTTGGTTTTTGAGCGGGCCTCTTTCCTTGCCAAGGATAATAATCGTAATCAAGTTAATTTACTGTCATAACAAAAGGAAGGAAAACGTAGAGGAAGTAAAACTTAGACATTATTCCTTTCATGGTCATCACCTAAATCGTAAATAGTAGCACCTTTACAATATACAACGACAATAAAGAGGTTCGCAACGGTCGGGCCCATAACAATAGCATCAAGAGCACGCCGCATCAGCAGTAAGGTGAGGGTTGTTCAATAAAGGGCCGGCCATTTGCCTGGTAATTGCATCATTTGGATGCTGATGCTCCGCAATACATATATTGGAACCTACCCAAAGTGCACACACGACACTGCGAGTGGGCTTATATTTGTTTAGGATTACCATAGTGTTTATTTTTTTCCTTCCTGTGCACTTTGCATGCGAGAAATCCACTTAACCCAGGAGCACTGAAGTGATACCACCACACATGTATACGTAGAGACTATTTCATATTTTTCATGACTAAGGTACTGAGAATACTTTATTTGATTCAATCTTTTTTCCTTAGTTTTTATTAAACATATTTTCACACAAAAGTTTCTTTAAAAAATTTATTTTCAATTATAAAGGTAATCACAAGAGATATGTGTAATAATTCTTCCTTTTCATAACTCCCACAGCATTACAGAGCTATTGGTTTATATGTTTTCTTATCTAATGAAATTTTTGCTTCTTTGTTCACTTTACACATCTTAATTGCCAAGTTTTAATTTAATATACTCTAGCGATTCCATACACCTTTTTTGCGGAACAGGGAAAACAACTTGTTCTTTTCATGCACCGAAAATTTTGTTTCTACTTGTGACTTCATTCTGCAAAAGGTAAAGTTCCAGCAAAATTGCAAAACAGTACTCGAATATGTTAACAGTCGATCCGGCATGTAGGTACTACTACGATCAACTTAAATGATACTATTTGACAGTTTCGTAGCCTTTACGCTGAATGTTCTTAAGAGTGTGGTTCGCATGTAGGAGTATCATTTAAGTTGAGCATCGTTGTACCCAGTTGGTAATAAGTAATAATTCATGGATAGAATATAAAATTCACAAAGAAAGCAGAGCTTCATCACGAATAATAATAGTTATAGAGTAAAGCTCACTTTGATTCCAACGCAAATATCTTACCCTTCTGTAAAATAATACACGAAAAATGAGATCATGTGACTTTCAATCGCTGCATATATTTTCTGCAGCGCATCATTTTCTATGTACATATATGAATTGCTTCTTGTACTAATATTAAAGGTTCACAAGCGTGCGTTAAGTCTGTGAGCAAATAAGGAGTACGTTTACAAACAAATCGGAACTCTGTATGTATTACGGTCTTAGTGTAGATGCGCTTTAGTTGAATTCTTTTTGGAATCGTGGACAAAGTAATGAACCGAAACGTATTTATAAAACACCTTAAAAAATCGTGTTTATATCTGCAGCTAATGACGGAGGCGAAAGGCAAATGGTCAAATATAAATTACACGTTGGTTTAACAGTTGCGTGATTTATAAACTGCTTGTCGTCATGTAGTCGTTGCCACATCAGAAAATCAATTCTGAGAAAATTATTTGCTTCTGATTGCATGCAGTGTTTCGGGTGACCCCCAAAGAAAATTATTTAGCTTTCGTGTTAAGTACTACTGCAGTTGCTCTTCTTGAAATTCTCTTGAAAGTGCGTACACGTTCTTATTAATGTAAGACAACCCTTCATATGCAAAGAAGTACTGTCGTGAGTGCGTTTAATAATATTGTAACTGGAGTAACTGGAATTTGATGAGTGATTACAAGCAATTAACAATATCGTAACTACCAGTAAACATTTTTTACAACTGAATTTATGATTGGAGTAGGAAAATTTTTGCTACGCAGAAGAATTTTATAAATTGTTAAGTTAATTCATCAGGAATATTTCAATTTACTCTGCAACGTAGCTTTTCTAATTAATTAAAAAATAATTTTTTGTTTCAAGTAATTTTTTTTAAAACTTTTCTTGCAATTAAAGTGGAGCTGTTTGTACGTTACGAGATCCTTATTAACCCTTCCGATAACTCTTTTATATTGGATTTGACTCATTCTACCTTCACCAAAGTAGAGACTCCATTATATGTACACTCAGATAATACAGAAGAAATAATTTTTTCTGTATTGGGTAAGCGGACATTGAATGACAATGAAAACAGCGGACCGGCTGTGGAACACAATCCTGTCTATAATTACCAATACTATCATGGAGGGGAGGGAGATTGGGAGGTTAAAATTGTTGCTGTACTAAAGGACAAAATCATCACCGTCGGAGGTTAGTTTGCGATAAATTTATGAAAATTTAGTTGATTTTCTTCTACCCTATATATTATGGGAGTTGAGGTAACTGAAGAGCTTCTGTAAGGATTCTCTGGCATGCGGTTAGATTGTAAAGCCGTCGTCGACATTAAACCAACATTTGGGTTTAAGCCGAGAGCACACTAGAGTTTGTTGGGCAAATGTTTCCTTGAAAACAATAACGATGCGGGGGATGGTTGCATCTGATAATGTTTGTCTCGGAAAATTAATGCTCCACTAAAAAGAGCCAAACTCTTAGGCCCAATTTTACAATGACGGTTTAACTTTGAGCCGAAGCTTAAATCCCTCACAACAATTGTTGAAATAATCGTTGCTAAGGGTTGAGCCTCAGCTCAAAGTTGAGCCCCATTTATAAAACTGGACCTTAGAGATTTGAGAATAGTTGAAAAACAATGAAAATGACTGCGTTTTAAATGAGTGTTTTGATAAAACGGGATTCGACGTCGAAAGTATCATGTCAATCTGTTGACAACTCCTGATATTTTTGAACAAAGTGTTGTAAAGACTGGAGGGCGGGTACTACCTTATATTTTTTTTCATCTTGTAGCTCGGTACCGTTGTTGGTTCGTACGTACGTACGGTAACGAGGCAGCCAAGGACGTGTCCATATTCAAGCAGGGATCTCTTGAGTTGCGATGAAATCTTCTGCTACTGCAGAGACACGGACATCGTCCTCAGGCTGGTTTCGAGGGCAGGCAGTACGTGTCTGTGATATACTTGATACTGTTCTTTTACAAAATTAAATCACTTTTGCAAAAGGCTTGAGTATTTGAGGTAGACAGTAGAAAAATTGGTGAATTGATTGCACTAACTACAGATTGTAATGGTATGCCGGATTTATTATGGGGAGACATGTTTTCTGAAAATCCGGGAGTGTGGATGAGAATTTCATTAAATTTGTTACCGGACGTTTTTTTACATGATGTGGGATTGCAACGTACATGGGCTGCTCGAAAAGTTTCTGGAAACGGTATGAAAAAACACATATGAAATTTGATAAACGGTATCATTGTTTTTCGAAGTATTCACCTTTGACGTCAATACACTTTTGCATACGCTCGAACCAATTTCTATAGAACGTTTTCCACTCTAAAGATGGTACCTCAGAAACCAGTGTCCGGAATGTTTCAACCGCTGCTTCAGCCGACGAAAATCGCTCACCAGGCATTCTATTTTTGATATTTTGGGAACAAAAAGAAATCATTAGGTAATAAATCAGGTGAACATGGACAACGAGTCATTAATTAAACATTTTTGTTAGACAAAAAATCAACTGCTTGACGGGCTGAGAGAGCTTGCGTTGTCATGATGGAGAATAATTCGTCGATTTCGATTGTTTCTTCTTATTTGATCGATGACTTCCGGCAAACAAATTGTAGTATACCAATTATCATTCACGGTTTTTCGATCCTCTAAAGCCACGGTTGCTACATGTCCAGTTAAACCAAAGAAACAAGCAATCATTTGCTTCGCAGCATTGCGTGAACGGACAACTTTTGCTGGCTTTGGTTCATTTTGAAATACACAAACGGTAGATTGTTGTTTACTTTCTGGCTCGTGCGAATAGATCCACGTTTCGTCACCAGTAACGATGTTATAAACTAAATTTGAACGACCTCCATTGAATTTATTGAGCATTTCTTCGCACCAACGACTGTAAAGCTTTCGTACGTTCAAATGATCATGCAAAATCTGGTGTATTCCTTTCATGTCAATGCGTAAGGATGCTTGAATCTCACGGTATGTCACATGTCGATATCGCTCAAACATTTCACGTACAGCGTCTACATTAGTGGTAACAACAGATGTTGATGGACGACCTTCATGAAATTCGTCACTGAGAGAGGTACGTCCACGCTGGAATTCGGCAAACCAATTATAAACACTGTTCTTTGATGGTGCTTCATCTCCAAAAGCCAAATGAAGCCGATCGAGGCATTGTTTTGGCGTTAGACCACATTTGAAATCGTAAAGAATCATGGCACGAACATTTTCACGCGAGATTTCCATGATACACAAAATTATTTTTCCTCAAATGCTGTACAAACAAAACTAGTTCACTTGGATAGGAACTGTCAACAGAATTATAGGCGAGAAACGTCAAATTTTTTAAATAGGACAGTTGATAAACGCTACCAATTCTAGACCTACTAGATTCCAGAAAATTTTCTAGCAGCCCACGTACATGACGACTTTTGATGTAATAATTTTCTCCGAATTTTAGGAGCTCGAAATTATAGTTTTGTGGCGACTGTATTCCGAAACATTGACTGAAACTTAGTCCCTATGTTGCATTTTAAAATAAACATACCAAGGTATTGTGAATCTAGGCAACCAACTTAATACTCATGGTTGTTTATTCCATGTTTATTCTCAATCTATCATCATGTCATCTGTCACTGTAAAACGAACGCGTGCGCATTTGGGAATGCGACGGTTACGTAAGCAACCTTTTACATCCAGTCGAAAAGAACTGTAGAGGTTATTGCGTGCCGCATAGACATTAATGTCGACTGGTTTATTGTTTTGATTTCAGTATCAGTTTAAAATAAGGATTAAACAGGAATTAATCTTAAATGTGAATCGAAAGTTTTGTTTCAAAGTGTACTAGACTTTTAAATTATTTGAATTAACGGTTTTAGTTACCTATGCTTACCATGTCTTGATGTGATTATTTTAAAAACAACGTAGGGATATGTTGCATAATAAAATAATATCACTGTACATGGTGTTCTTTTACTGTGTGCAAATATTTAAACCTGTAATATATCACCATAAATGGCAACGTTTGAACTCATATGTTCTTAACAAAAATTGAATTTTCGAGAAAAATACAGTGGCAGATATTCACTAAATCGTTAGAGCACTTTCACTTGATCTTGAGCACGAAAGACGTAAATCAGCCGCTCCGATCAGATGGTCGGTCAAAACGCTTACAATTTAAATTAACTTCACTGCAAGTCATTACAAGTTTAAGTATTTTTAAATTAAAATCTAGTGCAATTCAAGAAGCTGCGGTTCGAAATTGCCGAACAAATTAAAAGAGTGGTACAAACAAATTGTAATTTCTCATTCCAATTTTTTTTTAATAGACATAAAAATTTACTTTTTTCCATGAAGCGTAAGTAGTACTACTTTCATAGCTAGCAGCGAGATTACAGTAAAAGGGTGAAGGAAGAACATTTTTAACGCGCTTGCCTAATTGGTGCATAAATTTTAAATTTATTCATCGATAGTTGATATCGTAAAACATATTACTTCGCTCAGTGAATTAAAATGTTAAATAAAATAATAAACGATATCAGTGATTATTATTAAGAAACCTTGCGTTGAAAATCGAGTGCAGTATAGGTGGGCGTGTTCATACCGAGAGGAAGGCGAAGTTGACCATCGTATCTTTCTCGCACATTTCAGTAGTTCCAAAGAAGTGGTCCATCCGAAATTTTTTTGCTATGATGCGGTAGCCACCAAAAAATATCCGCAGAAGGTAACATTTCTTGTACTTTTACTAAGGTTTCTTTATTTGCACACAGTAAAAGAACATCCTGTATAATCTCGTCTATTCTAGTCAAGCTTTTTTTAATCTTTGGGGTCAGTTCTGATTTTCTTAAAGAATATTTGCATTTGATATCGGCAGCGTATAAGAAATGAAACAATGAATCAATATTTTAATATTGCACAGTTGTATTGAATTGTACAACTCATGTTTGCTGAGGCGATGTTAGTTAATTATTAATGAACCCTGACTTTCAATGGTTTTTCTAATGCCAAGATGTTATTGACGACGTTGAATGGTATTGTTTGTTCTGTTTCATTATTTGTGTACTCTTGCTGACTGTTTTTTTTTGTGAAACCTCTTGCTATCTGACGTTGAGAGTACTGTCGAGTTTTCAGTAAGCTCTCTCACTTTTATATCTCTTTTATAATTTACGATATCACAAGATAAGAGACATCCAACGTTTGACACATGATTGAAAATTAATCTCCGCCCACAATAATTTTATGTCGGCAGCTAAGCTGCCATCTTCAGTACGCTACCAACTTAAAAGCACTTAAAAAGATCTAAAAACAACCTAATCATCCTAATAATTTATATTTACTTACATTTAGACATATATATCTTTTAGGATGATTAGATTGGTGTTAGTTTTTACATTTTTATGATTTCATTAGGATGATGATTAGGTTGTTTTTAGATCTTTTTAAGTGCTTTTAAGTTGGTAGCGTACTGAATATGGCAGCTTAGCTGCCGAAATACGTATCTACGGATATAAAATTATTGTGGGCGGAGATTAATTTTCAATTGTTTCTTACACCACAGTCTTCTTTACTATTTTAGTTTGACATGTGAACAAGCACATTAGTGACAAACACAAATTATGTATCTTCAATGAAGTATTATATTCCTGATAGTTATTACAGTCAGGGGGAGAAGCAAGCAAGCACACAGATGTATTGGGTGTTTCAATGGAAGGTTACCGCTGAAAAAAACTAGTACAGGATCGAAAATGTAGGGACATGAATTTAAATATTGTGGGGTTTGAACTTTCTTACAGATCTACTTATTAACATTTCTGTAAAAATAATTTGTAAAAAAAATGAATTTTCTTCGAGTTTATAATTACTTTTTTATTTTCATCACTGTAGCCTTATAAATAATTTCCTCATCTGTCGCTCAAATTATTAAAAATACTTAAAATATCAGTAAGTCAACACGATAGGTGACAGATTAAAAGCTCGTATTTTAAGATTTGTAGTTGCTGTAATATAAATGCAATTTTAGTTGAATTTACGAAAGGAAAATTTTGGTATAGCGTTTCTTTTTCGGCGACAACCGTACTTGTGTGATATTACAATGAAAACTGTAACTTTTCCAAGTATAACGGTTTATTGTGTAAACTCCTGTAGGCCTACTTAAAACAAATCCATGACAAATGTTTAAAAATGTTATGATAATGGTAAAAAAACTTTTGATTGATTTCATTGTATATTATCCTAATTTCTGTATACTGGAATATTGAAACACCCTGTATAAACAAACATTTGTCGAATTTTATTTCAGAGGAATGTGTTTACTATTCATCCGCGTACTCGTAATAGCGGTCAGAAGGTATTCAACTCCGTAATTCAGTAGGTTATTGGCAAGACCTAATAAAATTAATACCAAACTAATAATTAGTAAAATAAATTATAATACAAATTGGCTTTCAATCTGAAATCTGAATATTTTAATGTTTTTAAACTATGTATATAATTTTTTAGATGACGGTTCTAAAACGTTTTCTGTTTGTTTTAAGACGTTTAGTGAAACATTGAAAATATATCTGGCATTGCTTGTGTTAGAAATTAAGCAAAGATCAGAAGATGTCAAAATACCGTTGTAGGAATTTGTCTGGAAAAAAATGTTTAACTAATTTTAAAATTGAGCTAATATTTTACTGACAATGAGTACTCCAATTATACGCGCCCAAACGATTGAAAACAAATCGGAAAGCATACGTTACTGTCAAGTTAAGGTTGAGTTCCCCACGTACGTGACACTCAAAGGTTCTCGTCAGAAATAAATCCGCACCTAAATCACTATGGCAAGTTTGATCTGAAATATCTTTGTAATTAACTATGCCTCGTCCAAAGCACTTTTCCTCTGGTAAGAGTGTGTAATAAATACAAAGGCGAGTTGACACTAAGTTCGCATCCGTCAAGCAAATGGTAACCATCCGCTCACCGTCAATCTAAAGCGCTTTGATCCAGCCTGTTGGTGTCTGATTGATTCATAGCCAACACGTGGAAGTACCGAGAATAGCCCGGTCCGGATGGCGACAGTTGGCTCACTACGACAAGGCAACTCTTAATATCGCCCTATTAATCTGCTCTAATCATCTAACGTCTGATGAAAACGAACAACCCCGTTCATTATCCTCCGGTATTTATACGACCCCGAAAAAGAAATCGCTTGTCAATTAAACGAGAAACCTCTTTCGCTCGGCAAAAAACTCCAAAGGTCCGAGTGGAATCCCAACAATTCAGCAGCCTCTTTAAATAATGTATTTCGCTGATGTAAAAGGTGACGCGACGTAGATGTTTACCGCAACGGCCACGCCAATTAATTAAATACTATAAATACACTGCATACAAGGTGGGTAATAAATAATTGTTTACGACAGATGACGTGGACATGCCTGGACCCGACAGATTATTTAAATGTGCATGATGGACAGCCATGTTATGATATGATTATACCGGACAACGCTAATTCATATTTTATGATTTAGTCATTTTGAATATTTCAAACCAGTATTAGTTATCCCACAGTGCCGCTTCTGTTTCGATTAATTAAATTTTATTTAATTGGATATACATTTTATGGCGTAATAAAATGTTCATCTTTTTTTATTAATTTACAAAAAAGTATCAACCGGGGGCATTACCAGTATTTTTAAATTGTATTTTATTGGGCGTTTGTTTTTGTTTCGTTTGCGGGGAATAAGTGCGTTTTTACTTAAACACACTTATGAGTTTATTGATTTACGGTCTACTGAAAAATTCTCCGCCTGTCTTCATAAATTTGCGCTCTATTTTATTTAATAAATACCCGGATTTTATTGTTGACATAATTGTATGATGACACGTCCTCCGCACGGTTAATATATCTTGGTATTTCAAAAATGAAAATAAAATTTGCTGGCATCTGGTGAAGGTCGTTTGAAAACGATGCATGTCATTCTCACAAAACATCACGGATGTACTGACTTTTACTTTTGTTAAACGCACTTCTAACTGTAAAAGTAGTGCTTCTTTTCCAAATGTCCCCTTACTCGGACTACTTGTATTTTAATAATAACATCCTTATTATTACTGACACACTTCATTTGAAAGAAGGACGAATAAGCTCATTATCTGAAAGAGTTCGTATTTGTGGAGCCTAATACTGAAGCAACAAGGATTTACAAAAAGAAAAGAAAAAAAAGAAACATAACTAATATTGAAACAAAGAATTTCAAGAGAGATAACCGCCAGATGCATCAACGTTTAGATTTAGATCTTGCAAAATCCAAATCAAAAGAATTAAAAAAAAACCGAAAGATATTAAACAATATATATTAGTTTTAAATCTAATAGAATTAATCTGGGATGTTAAGCAAGTGCATAGATATAAATTCGAATTATTAGTCACAGAAAGATATCCTGCCGAAAATCCAAGTATGAATTATTCTTTTTGGCGTAACTCGAACAGAAGAAGGAAATAGAGTTCAAGCTGTTAAGCTAGTTTGGTTATCTTGTAAAAATGAAGAAGAAAATAAATTGGAAAGGGAAATAAAGTGGCAGTCTTACTTTGAAAGCAGACGGTGAGAGACCAGCGGTAAAACCAAATAAAGGGGAGACCTTGCGAGGTCAAATCCTTTCAGTCAGTCAACGATGCAAGAGGTTAGGAATAAGTATTCAGAAAGTTACAAGATCAGTAAAATCTTCAATAGGAAAATTCCTCCTAAAGATATATTTGCTTACCAGTCTGGAATTTCCTTCAAGTCAAGCTCACTATGGTTTTATTTGAATAAAAGAGTTGTACAAACCCAGGGTAGATAGTAGTAGAACCCAGGTAGATCAAAAACCAATCATCTGAGTTGGTCACATTCAATTATACGCTGTGATTGCGAGCAAGCTGTTGTCAAAATATGTTTCTTTCTCCACCATCTAGAGCCGCTAGAATAAATCAGCACAGTATTGCCCCACGGCTGTCCTTTGCTGCAAGTAGTTTGTAAAGGAGATGTCTTACGAATTTCAAATAAACGATGACCCAGGATCTTTCTGGCTGATAGAACTGTCTTCGCATTCTTTGAATTGGGTTCACAGGGCAAAGTCCGCTGTTTGAACTGATCTTTTATTTCTGACGAAAAGTAATGTATTCTTGTTTGCGCTTGAGCATGTCCAAACAGCGCTTCGTAGTTATTACATGATTCTGTTTTTGTTCCTTTGCGGGCAAACGCGACATCCTTCTGGCCGAAAGCTTCCTACTACCCGATTTTTCGTAAAGGTAATTTTACATGCCTTGAATTGGAATATATACAGTGGTTAAAAACTCTCGGATTTTCGTCCTGCGATGTACCAACACGATATTATGGTAGCCACCTCAATCAGACTGAGCGCTCTTCATCAAAATGTTCGGGCATATTTAAATTAATTGAACTGATATCTGATGTCATGGTAGTTATAGAAGTTTCACGGTCTTTACAAGTCGTATACAATTTCTCTTTCATTTCCTCACATGTCTTCTAATTGAAAAAGTCGTAATCACTGACCGATTATTACTTTTTGTCCTTGGTTGCGAGATAGTGATCATAAAACAGTGTTCTTGATGCACTTCAGCTGACATTTAATTCGTCTCTAACCATTACGGTAAAAATTTTCCTTTATTGATCCACTGATTTAAAAATTATACAAACTGAGAGCAGATATTTGGTGTCCTTATCTAATAATTGATACTGCAGTTACTTTGAAAATAAATGTTTTTTTTTTATATTCGCTTCGAAAGTTCTTGAACTTTTGGGCAAATTATGTACAGTCCTCCGAACCTCAGTACCCGATTTCAACAACGCGAATTGATACTAACACTGGGATTAAATCGAGTATTAACACCAAATATGTGTTTCGCCAAAATGAGTTAAACATAAACTGGCGTCAACACTCGAATCTCGGATTTTGACGGCTTATTTGAATGACAGTCGTTTTCTTTCATACTTTGTTTAAAGTATAAACTTTTTGCAGTTAATTTTATTACAGTGTTACAAGACAGCTGTTTTTTTTATTTAAAAAAAGATACTTGATTTTAAAAGATTGTTGTTTTCTTTTGACCGGTATTCAACCTTTCCCTCCAAAAACTAAGAAAATATGTTCTCCTTTTAATTATAAATTTTATAAACTTGAAACCAAGCAAATATTTATTCTTCAATTTATTTCTCAAATAATGTTATACCATCAGGTATGTATAAAGAAATCAATATATTTCGCTGATTATTTTATTTTAAAGAAAATTTTCTTCAACGCCACTGTTTTCTTAAATGATAAAATAATCTTGTCAGTTTAACATATAAGGTAAGGCTGAATTAAGAAATTAAAAAAAGCGATGACCATCAATCCAAAAACGCAAAATGAAATAAAAAGAGAACAAACAGAAGAGGAATACGAGATAGAAAGAAGAACGCTACGAAAGCTTTACAATAGTAATAAAAAGAATGTTCTCGGTTAAATGAGTAAAGGCTAGTTTACATTATCCGATTTTGCATTCGATTTTCAATTTCGAGTAGCTCAAACGTGATATTTTTTCCTTTACACCATTCGATTTTCCATTCGAAAAGCTAGTTTTTTTCGAAACAAACTCGAATATACAATCGAACAGAAAAATCAAATACAGAAACCAAATAATGTGAACCAGCCTTAAGGTAAAGCACAATTTTATAGAAAAACCAATTCAGAGACAAATATAATAAAACCAAACTAAAAACAAAAACAAGAATGGTAAATGAACCGTGGAAAAACAAATGATAGTCAATCGATCCAAAAACAAAATTAAAGCAAGATGAAAAAGAGAAGATACGGAAGACGTAATGAAAAATTGAATGCTTTAATCGAAACGCAGAAAACTGACATAAATCGACGGGTGAAAAATAAAACAAAAGTCAACGAGCCAATCATAAAAGTAACAATAAATAATGAGAAGAGATATACCCAATCAAAAGAAATAAATAATGACAATAGTTTGTTCGCGCATTTAAAATGAACGAATGGCATCTGGAACGATTGACGTTTTATTTATGGATACAAGATCAATCAAACTGATCAATGAAATAAAAGCAGGAGTAAAAATCGAGTTAGTAAAAAATTAAAAAATTCAATTCATCGTTTTTGATAATAAGACAGAAGTAATTGACTCCTCTTCTTGGCTAAAACTAAATGGGCAGTAAATATAAATGAAGAAAGCAGCAACAAGCATCTCTACTGAAGAAAATATGAAATAAACACTTTTAGGTGTGAACTATCATAAGAATTACGAATTATTTTATGGAGTTAATTAAACTGCATTGGCAACACTGAACATTTGTTGACCTATCATGTCACAGGAAACGGGTTATTTCGTAGCACGAAGTTCGAATCTAGAATTCATTCATGGTTCAGAGTTGACAAACACCTGGTTTGAATCCACATCAGTAAAATCGGGCCTGAATTCGCTGAACTCTGTAGCACAAGGTCTTACGAGTGAGATGCATTTTAATAATGCATGAATGTAGAGTCGTGATCAAGTAAATCAAGACCGATCGAGAACTTTTTGACTCCTACTGCCGGCGTCAATAAGAGCGCAATTACCTCGCAGTTGTCTTCATTATTCGCGACTGTACATGAGTACTTCAATTTAGTTCATTTAATTATACGAAGTATATTACGTATAAATTCGTGCTATTTAGAACATGTATAATTCCACAAATCTAGAAATTTGTGATAAACGTAGTTGTATTTGAAACTGTAAGTTTTAATTGCCCTCGCCTCGCTTAAATAAAGCAAGTGATTTGAAGTCTTGAGGTGGTGCCAGTTGAAAGTGGAGGAAAACCACCCTGCGACCCCTGGTGTCCTGATTTATGTGATTCAGGAATCATGGCTCTCCTCCTAGCGCATACAGCGCGGATATTTATTTTATACATCTGTTCCCCTTGACATAATGTCCCTCTATATATCGCGTGCATGCTTTTAGAGTGAAGGCTGTTAAGGAGCGAGACGGGAAATCTGACGTCGCGCGGAGCGAGAAAGAAGGCGCGCAACCTCGGATGGATGGATCGCGTCTAAGGGTGGTGGGAGTAGCCATTGAGAAAAGATATACGAGTATGAGTTTGTTGTACTGACTACTGACTGCATGAGTGTGCTTTATCGGCCTCGGGCGTTGCTCCCCAGTGAGACTTTCAGTGCTCACTACTTCAGATTTTACTGAAACTGAAACAATAGCTAGATCCACCTGAAGATATTCGTCATGACCAAAGCGATTTTCATTTTTCCTTCTTCGTCAAGTTTTCTTTCTAGATTTCCATACTACCCCTTCATGGATGGCATTAGGTTCAACATTAACAAACGCTTTTTTTACAAAATGCTAACTTTAAACGACGATATTCATCATGAAAACACAATTTCAGTAACAGCTGCTGCAAAAATTATGTCATCTGAAGGTGATTAAATTATCTTTAATGAAAGAAGCTTAAGAAACAAGTAGTTGATAACTATAATACATACGTATTAATTACAAAATTGTATTTCAATGAAATCCCAAAGTGGATGTTTAATGAAGATAATTGTCCTAGATTCGTTACATTTCTGATGGAAAGCTTTAGCCTATGATGAACTCTAAAGAGATCTAGCTATATTTGTGTCCTTGTATTATATAAATTTGTAATTTTCAATGATTTAAAAAACGAGATTTACTCTGTAACTCATATTTAAATGATCCAAGAGTATAAGAACTGCGATGTATCTAAATACTGAATCAGTCAGAATCGACAACATGAAGAGGTTACTTATGCAAGATCTTGTTTTTTTTGAAACTGGCAATGCAAATGTACCCAAATTTATTTGTTTTTGAAGTTACCTAATTTGGATCCACAATTTCCATGAATCGTCATGCCAAGGGACATAAAAGTTTATAATTTCCGTAAACGGTTATGGATCGATCGCGTTATTTTACGGTCACATTTGCCGCGTGCAAAGAGGGACAGGGAGGAATGGGTAGGGTAGAAGTTTCAATCAAGAACGTGTACAGAGCGATATTGACTTGCAGCCGATATTTATGGGCAATTCTGTGTCGTTCTACGGGGCACCAATATTGGTTTGATAACCACACTCACCATATATCAAATTAATGTCCTATTATTGCCCTGTCGGCAAAAAAGCCACCCTCAAATGACGTATAATATATATATATTTTAATGCTCGGCTTAATAACGACGGCGAAGTGACGAAATCATAGAAATCGACGACTCTTATGAGTTTGGTGATTTGCGACGAAAAAATAAGTGACGATAAGGAATCGATCATCGGCCGAGATCGTTCTAGTTTGGCATCCCTAAATCCCTCTCCGTAATTTATGGGACGCAGTTCCTATTAGTAATTAGCGACTAGTCGTCGTTATCGCTGGGGTTGAGACGTAATGGAAGTCATTTGTTTAAAAATTAATTAATTCGTTGTCCCCACATAATTTATTACGAGCCGTTTGCTTGGTTCTTGGAACCAATGACTTGCGACGACTGATATTTATTAACTATACCCTTAATGCAGTTAAGGCTTGTCGTGCAGTTATTAGTAAAGTCTAAAATTGCAAAATCTTAATAACACCTTAGACCTTGCCGGCTAATGCAATTAAACAATAAACTAAATAACTTTTTTCACTTGATTTAACA
Organism: Prosopocoilus inquinatus; assembly: GCA_036172665.1. Taxonomy (NCBI): domain Eukaryota; kingdom Metazoa; phylum Arthropoda; class Insecta; order Coleoptera; family Lucanidae; genus Prosopocoilus; species Prosopocoilus inquinatus. Next base: position 55,835,868 of record CM069870.1, read on the forward strand.
AATCATTTAATATTCTACAATTAATAAGACTTTGGACGGCATCTTCAACACAATTCATTTGAAAATCTTGATCTTTTCGTACTACTAAAGCGCTATAATTAATTCCTTTGGCATGCAAACGAATTAATTAATATATTTCAGTTTTCATAATTTGTTCCCCTTTGGTGTTTATGCCGCCTAGTACTTCATAGAATACAGTTATTGAATTCAGTAACTGTTGAGGCAGGCAGAAATATTTATGCAGATTCTGTAATTGCTTATAATTTGAGAAATTCAGTTCCAATTTGAAATACAAACAAATATACAGGGATGTGCAAAAGTATGGAACCGGCTTAATATTTCGAGAACTGTTTGACGTATCTATTTGAAATTTGGTGTGTGATTTAAAGTCAATAAGACCTACGTTACTAATTTGTTTCAATCGTTTATCTGCACTTGTTTCTGAGGTGCAGCGCCTACTTTATTTTTTTTTTTTGTTTTAATGACAACCTGCTGATTTGTTTGCTTTATTTATTAGGTCGTTTCATTCTCTAAACGACCACATTAGAACATTTTCGAGAAAATATCGTTTGAATGAAAAAGTTAGAAAAAATGGTTTATTGGTTGACAGATACGTTAAAGACTTTTCGAAATATTAAGCCCGTTCCTTCCCTGTACATAATTTCTCCATGAATTTTATTATTGTTCTATTTTCCTAATTAAATTTTTATTTAATTATGGTCGTTGTTTTATTTATTTATTTTGTTTGCATGAGGAAACCTATAAGAGAATATAAAATGAGAAAAAAGAGAATTTTTAATTCCATTGGAAGGAATTTTTTTTGCGTAACTCGTATACCGTATAATTAATGCGGGGTAATTTCGTATGCAAGTGAACAGTGTTGAGAGTTAAACTGTATCAAACGCCTTGTACAGGTCCGGTGATGTATAGCGTATGTGAACATGCAGTTACACGGGCTAAGAGTTATGGTAGCCGACAGACCACGGGAACGCATGCACTGCAGCCAGTTCACACACAATTTACTGTGGCCGACATAAATCACTCAACTGAAGCGATTCATCAGCCTCATTGTACAGACCGGCCAAAGCTTTCAAATCGAACGACCAATATTTTACGAGTTTTTGACAACCGAGATGGCTTTTCCATCTTTCCCAAGTTTTACGTCGTTCCGACACCTGCAAGCTCCTTTCTCTGGATTGATTCTCAGGAAGCGAAAGCTGACTCACAAAAGACCAAAGTATATTTTTCTGAAAATATCGTTAAACATTATAACCCCATTGGCGATGCATTTATTAACGAGCCGCGCATAAATTTATGATAATATGTCGTGAAAACCGATCGTAAAATGCAAGAAAAAAGTAGAAACAAAACTGCCTGCGATAAGAAAACGGCCGATTCCCATATATACACTTTCCTATGGGCGGGTATTTAGAGATTGTAGATATTGTACATTGCTAGACGATGCGAAGGTCAGTTCGCTCATTCCCGTTAATTTATTGAACACATTGCAGTCTGCGAAGTGCAGAGTTCGTTTACTGCTGTAAAATACCAACTTACACGTATTATACCCGCTCAATATATGCACCGCCATTAATACGAACCTACTCAAGACATTTACGTAACTGCTGCTTAACGACGTTAACGAAGAATTGATTCATTCGCTTAGCATAGAAGTTTTTCTAACAAAAATGTGGACAGAAATAAATTGATTAAGTAACTTCGTTTAATGTGTGCCGTTAAAGTGATTTCATTGCCTTCAAGTGACTTCATGAGTCCGAGGTTTATAATTTGATTCGAATAACTCACTGTAGACAACAGATTCTAGAAACGCATATTACTTAATCTGACTTGAAATTGCTTTTACATTAAAATACTTTAGCTACAAGCACGGTGAACAATATAACAGGTGATGCAACCAGGGCACTCAGCTCTGTGTTGGTATCTGCAGGAAAGCGTACGATCAATGTGAGAGTATGATAGCTGAACGTAGGGAGGCGCAATGCGCGAAAGAACGATGTTTAATCCTTCAGCATGCGATAACATCTACCGCACGTTAAAGTGTTTTATTCCACCTTCTTAGTAAATGCCTTTTTATAGGTTAATTTTGTTGTTTATGGAAACCAAGGGAACGGACCTGTAATATTTTACGGGCTTGTATAAAAGACCTGTAAAATTTTACAAAAAAACAAAAGCAGGTTGTCTGTTTACATCACTGTGACTGCGTCCAGCTAGAACTAGCGCGTTCGATAAGAAAAACGTTTTCATAAAAAAAATTAAAATAAATGAATTAAATATCGCCATGTGAAGGTGAAAATAAAAGTTTGTACGCGACACAATTTGCAATTAATCTTTACCAGGCTACTGGATTATTATCACCCCTAAAGATTAATTTACCAAGCTTGACACGTAAATAATAACGATATTAAAGTTGTGTGCACGTTCCAATGCTCCGTTTTATTACCTGTTAATCCTGTATCGTGACTACAAGTAAACTTGTTTAACTCTGTAAATTAGGATTCAATTTAGCATTTTTATCTGTAAATGAAATATTATCAACAAATCAATGTAGCTTTGTGCTTATAATAAGAAAGGTTTTAAAAAATCCTTATTTAATTGAGGTCCGTTTTCTTGAAACTATATTAAACTATTCTTTCATTTAAGTAAAAAATAGTCTTAAATTTAGAAAATCATTTTAATTTCTTATTCTTGAAAATGTGTGGATGTATTTCAGAAAGATGGGTAGAGGTGGGTAATATTTTGTGATTTTACGAACGCCATTAAGCCAGCCTATACAGGGAGATTCAGGCAACCCTTTCATTAAAAGTTTACGGACTTCTCCTTTGAATTTCTGTTTCATATTTTGCAGTTATAAGTTAACGATATGGATCTATCAAAATATAATATTTTCAAATTTCGAACACTTCCGCTTAGACCGGAAGTTGCTGTCAACTTTCTTATTTTTTTATGGATTTTTCTTTATGGATTACCCCAATTTTTAATGCATTTTTGAAATCTTCATAAAAATCTAAAAATACTTTGTGCAACATATCATACAAGAAAAATTAACCGTTTCCGATATATTTTCATTGTTTAAAAATAACTCAGATTTGCGGAAGCTTGGTTATGATACTGCCATCTTTGTGCATCAAAAACCATGATACCCATTTTTGGCCTGTAGTAGACTAGAGTAACATTATTTCAAATCATGTCCAGTTTTGCACTTGATTACTTACAGGCTGGTTGAAAAGTAACTTCTATTCGAACTAATTTCAACTGTCGAAAAGTCATGTTTTTTAAATGGAACGGCTAGTATATTTTCATACCATGTGACTCAGGATTAAATATTCTTTCGTCTTGTATCAGCATTCCCTGTACCTATCTCTGATAGTTCACTCGTTATCGATGATTTATTTTTTAGCACGTAATTTTTTCCCACTTTTCGGTATTATTTTTAAATAATGGGCTATGAAAACTAGAGAGATTATAATTTTTGAAATCATCCGTCTAGTAGGAATAAAAAAAAACAATGTAATCGCTACGAAGAACCAAAAAATGAATAATCAAACACAGACATATTAAATGTATTTGATGATAAAAAGAATCGACAATTCAAGAAGTTAATAAAAAAAAGTCGTTATATCGAGGAAAATGTGTTATTACTTAGATACAGTAGAAAGTTATTACTAATAAATAATAGCCGAGGACAGCTTAGAGCCAATATTATAACCAACAATTTGTGTATTATTTTTAATATTTCTAATTTATTTATTAGTTTTCATAAAATTTTGTATTGTAAGTGTAAATTTCTCCTTGTAAATCTGTAAATAGTCATACCATGAATTCTAATACATGCGGCATATGTAAACAAAAAGTTCAGATGATAGATGTGTATTTAAATATTATTTGTTGGTTTTTAAAATGAAATTGAAATTACAGTCAGAAATTAATTTAAAAAACCTCAGTTTGTTAAATTTTCATAGCACACCATTCAGGAATAATACTGAAAAGTGAAAAAATTGATGTGTCAAAAAGAAAATCATGAATAGAGAGAGAGAAAGGTATAGGGAATGCTAATACAGTTCGAAAGAACATTTAATTCTGATTCTTATAGTATAAAAAAATACTGGGTGTTCTATTTAAAAAACATGACTTTTCGACAGTTGAAATCAGTTCGAATGGAAGTTACTTTTGAACCAGCCCGTAAACGATTTTGTGTAAAATTAGGTACAACCTGAAAGCTTATGAGCATACCCTACTACAGGCCAAAAATTGAAATTATGGCTTTTGTTACACAAAGATGGCAGCATCATAAACAAAGTACTGCAACTCTGAACTTTTTTTAAACAATGGAAATATATCTAAAACGGCTAATTTTTCTTGTATCACATGTTACACAAAATCTTTTTAGAATTTCATGAAGATTTCAGAAATGTAATAAAAAATGGGGTATTCTATTTAAAATAAGAAAGTTGACAGCAACTTCCGGTACAAGCGGAAGTGTCCGAAAGTTGGAAATATTATATTTTAATAGATCATTATCGCTAAATTATAACCGCAAAATATGAAATAGAAATTCAAAAAGGAAGTCCGTAAACTTCTAATGAATGGGTTGCCTGAATCTCCCTGTATACTTGATGGAAAGATTTAAAAAAAATACAATTAACTAATTTTAGGTAGAACTGTGGATGCTCATGTAGGATGATAAAGGAAAATTGGAAAAAAATTTGTTGTACAGTTAAATTTAAAACTCAACCTATCAGCAGCTGTTTGAAAGTTTTTCATAGCTTGGAAAGTAGTCGGCCCGTGGTCAGTCTGGCCAAGTCAAGACTGCAGAATGGATATCTCATTTCTGATAAATAAACCAAAGATCGTTCTTTCTTAATTATCGTGGAATATATTGTAATCCTCTAATACTAATGACAGGTACTTTTGAATTTTTCATTTCTTATTTGTGATCATCAGCCATTCTATGATCACAAAGTGATCAAGATTCACTGTTTGAGTTTGGCAATAGCAAATCTATAACTCCTATAATTTTTTTAATGGTAAGTACCGTATGATTTTTAAAATTTTAAATAAAGGTTGGCCATCAAGAGCAAAATACAGTAACATTAATCCGAGAGGTTCCTAGTATGGACAGAAAAATGAGGAAGTCGCTCGTCTACAATAAGAACTAGGAAAATTATTGGCAATTCTATTGCAAATTTTTATGCAATTAGAGCTATACGTTTTACCTTCCATGGCCTCCCTGTACTCACCTAAAATTTAAGAAATCAGACGGTTTAACTGGAGAAACTTACATATGTGACAGCATCATTGCCAAGTGATTTTCTTTAATAAACATGTCCAAAACTTTCTATTCCTGGATATCAAGTTACTTATGTATGTACGTGTAACAATCTTTGAAACAAAGAACAATACAACAAATGAACTTAGTAATAATTTTCCCCTCAAACAAAAACTACATTGCAGGTAGTCGGTTCACCCCTATCATAGCAGAGCAACCCTAACAGTTCCTTACCGCTTTTAGAAGCAACTCAAGTGCCTCTTACACGTCTTTCTGTTACATCCAGGTAGGAAAGGAGAAAAGTGTCATTGTGGTTCGCTCCGTCTGACTCGCACGAGCGCAGGACGAACACCGGAAGAAGACAGTTGCGGGAATCGTGATTCCTTCCTTAATGGTGCATAAAAATGCTACCACATTTTTACTGTTTACACGTAGGCATTTCAACGCTTTATTTGAGGCATGACGTCTGATTTTTTTTTCCTTCCACCGCTTAGGACGCCGGCCACATACTCACGAAATATTAACGCACGAGTTTGCGTATATCGATTACTAAACGCGGCGCGGCCTGTTTGGTAATAGATGTCATTAACATATTAAAATTATCGATGTGATTGAAATAATAATATGCGGGCGACCTTTTCCTTTCATCTATTATGGTATAGCAACGCAGTGTTGATTACGATTTACATTGTACGTCGCTATAAATATATGTATGTCTGCCACACACGAACTAATTCACACAACAAAAAAAATTGAATCGTCTATGTACGTATGTATGTCTCACTTATGACCTAAAAGTGTTTTATCATTCTTATTTCAAAGGAAAATCGATTTCTGTAAATCAATAACTCGACAGTTTGAAGGACCCCTATAATAACCCGCATCTTCCAGAAGCTCGAATTAAGTTAACCTAAACGTATTCAAAGGTTAGTACTGTTGACGGTAGTTAGGATTCTTTTATTTCTAAGAAGGTACAGCTGCGATTATATACGTAAAGAAAACTTTAAATGAAATTACGCAGATCTTAACAAAAACAAAAAAAAACAAAGTAATGAAAGTGACAAGAAGGCAATAAACTTAGTGAATTCGAGTAGAAGAACTAGAATACTATACATATACAAATGTTGGAAAATGTCGATGAGCAAGGTAAATGTGCAGATCTGGAAAATATAAGCAGTACAAACAAGGCCAGAAATATTTAATAACAAATAGGGTCTAACCTAAAAAATGATATTCAATAAGAGGTGAAGTCGGAAATAACAAGACAAAAATACATTATTTTTAAAGTAAATAATAGAATTTGTAAGTCCAGATTCTGGACACACTCTCTTTGTATTAGAAACCGATAAATTTCAAGTACAGCCCACTCAATAAATAGAAATCAAAGAACGAATATCGAGGTAGGAGAAAGCCTTAGAAATAAGAAACTTATTGGGTAACAAAAGATGATACCGGATATATTTATTGTTTTGTTCATACCTTTTTTCCAATAAATAATCCATGTTAAATAAGCCTCAAAGATCTTAACTTGAATTAAGTAATCCATAAACTCATTCACTTGATGATGTATAATTTACACCCTGTACAGTGTTATTCAAAATAAACATCCGACCCATCAACCACACGTAGTACACAGGAAAAGAAAACAAAAAGTCTGTGTGCAAAGGGGTCCAGTATCCATGATTTTTGAGATAAAATGCATTGAAGATTCAAATATAAATTGGTTGATGGGCACACAAGTACAGTTGTATTGCGTCAAGAGCAATGAATAGAGCGCAACACTAGCATTTACCTTGAAATTAAACTGCGGAAAAAAGTATAATACGCAATTCAGTCATTCGAACTTCGGATTTATGTATGTATAAGTAAGAAATGAATTATGATTTCCATTTTGGATTCAAAGGAGATTGATTTTTGAAATGCCTTTGATAGATTTATAGCTTGCAATTTCGCACTTGCATGACATTATTGAATACAGTCCTAACAGGTCGGACACTTATTCTGAATCAGCCTGTATATATGGGCTCGCTTTTTTACTCTGGATTAGTTCATCCGTTGCAGCGATTAAATCAAAAGCGTTCTTTTACGGATGTAGCGATTGAAATTGTCGCTTTAAAGCTGAATGTGTGACGTCTTCAAAGTTCAGCGTTGAAATTTTAAGATGCAGCGCTTTAAATGTTGAAGAGTAAAAAAACGAGCCCTATATTACCAATCTATCAGGTGAACAGAATTAAGACTGTTAAGAAATTACAATACTATATATACCATCTGTTTGATTATAAAGGCCCCTTTATCTTTGTTCAAACATCAAATAAATACAAAACAAAATTTGGAGCAGTTTAAAAAAAAAAAAAAAAAACCATTTAACACAAAATTGGCACTTAGACCAGTTAGAAGTTACTCTTCAATTACTGTAAATGTAAAAGGGGTAATAGTTACGTAGAATAAAATAATTTAAAATAAACTTTCTTAAAAACAGGTTTTCATTTTTTAACTTCAATTTTAAAATTTTAAGAACCTGCAAACATTTTCATAAAAGAAAGATATTGTGAATGAAAACGTGGTAAGGTATCAAATTCATAATACCGCCAATTCCTAGCTGACACGATTGACATTTTTTTAAAGTAAAAAGACAAATATCCTAACTTTTTCAGTTATTAATGGGAATTTATTATTTTCGTATTATTTATTACGTTTTAGGGCAAGCAGAAAAATGAAAAATAAAACGTTTTTCCTGTGGTAAACCCGATCTGCGGACACAGCGTGTAAAGCAGTATTATATTGAAGCATGAATACATACAAACACGTGTAGATAATTATTGGAAAGGCTGCAAGAGTATTCGTCGTAAATAATTTTAGGTCGGTCGGATTAATATAGTCGACCGGTAAAGTAGTGGACAGGGGTTGTAGAGACCTGGGCGTCTTTAAAGTCCATGAGTGTACTTTGATAATAATTTAAATCATTTAATCATCATCTACGGTCGCGGTGTTTTAAATGATTTTCAAAGAAAGTATGAAGTATTTGGTATCAACATACTGAGAAAAACATTCCCTTTAAAAACTAAAATCAAATACAATCCATAGAAGTAATTTTTTCAAATTTCTTGATCGCATTAGAATATTGTTACGTACCCCACCGAGGTTTCGAAATTTGGGGGGTCGTATCCCTCTCCTTGGGGGTCGTCGCGCTAGCTCGAGGTACCTGTGACAATGAAAAAGGTACTTACCTGCAGTTCTCTATGGGGGATCCAATAATTACTCCAGTCTCCGGTTATATAAGCAGTTTATTGTCCCACAAAAGAGGAGGTGTACCAGGCAGCACCTTCCACTAGTCACTGTGTCTCTCACATCCCGCTTACCTGGTACCCCTCCTTCATTATTCCAGATACCCACCAACAGGTGGCCTCTGGGGCACGTTCACGGCAATATGACTGAACTAAAATGACATGACTCGTGGCTTTCAAGATTGGAAAACAAAAATTGCAAATATGTAAAAACATGTAGGGTGTTCCATTTAAAATAACAAAGTTGATATTACGTCCGGCAAAAGTGAAAGTCCAGTAGGTATATTTCTGAAAATTACCGAATATTGGGACACACGGTAGAAATTCAATGAAGACAAATGAAACAATAACGTTATAAATTATTTAAACAGCGACATCCTACGATCGCTTTTTAATAACTCATCCCGTAACCCATAGTATGAACAGGGAAGCGAAGGACCCATTATGTTTCAAATCTTAATGAAATAATAAAAGGTGAAAAAGTATTTTAAAATTTTACTATATAAGTATTATTCTAGCGATCAGTAATAATTAATGAACCTTCTATGATCAGTCTAATGCAATTCATTAAGTTCAAATCAGAACTACAGTGTGGTCATCACGTCATTAGCTCAGCCACACATGGTCTACAATTATTAAAACAATTAATATGGGAATAAACTAAAGATTAAAGTTAATCTGTGAGTGAAATACCGATCCTAAACAATTTGCTTTTGGTTACACAGTATTACGTTGCAAAAATAAAATACTTATATCAAGTGTTATTTTTTTAGCTTAAAACTAAAAAAAAATAATAATAATTTAAAACATTAGCAAAAAACATGTTTAAAACAAACTTACTTATATCAAAAGTGTTCTTTTTTAGCTTAAAATAACAAAAAATGAATTTAAAACATTAGCAAAAAAAAAACATGTTTAAAACATTTTGTTTAAAGCAGACAGTATATTTTTAATTCGGTGTCTTAAACATGTTTTAAACAGTTTGTTTTAAACCTTCCAACCCTGGCTATCAGCGCTTCCGCAAGGTTGTGAAAATTTCAATAGACGTCCATGCGACACTAACTGGAATTGCGACAATTGACGGTTCACGTAACACCCTAACGTTTACAAGACTCAGATTATTGGGAGATGTACGTATTGAAATTCTTATAGCACTGATCGCTGTTAATTTAAAATTTTCTTAGCCTAACAACGTATTTGATGGTGTAATAAAATTTAATAATTGTTCACAATTTGCAAGTCAACTTACAAAAATAGTCCTTCTTATTATAAAACAATTTAAATCTAAAATATAAAAAAAATTTAATCGATTACGTGCTTGTTTATCAGTATTATAAAATTCCACGTCGTCGTACCCGCGCTGTAATAATAATTTTCATAGTCGAAACCAGAACAGAATTTCCAGTACGTAAAGGTGTCGGTCTTCTTCTTTTTGCGGCGTAAGCGTATTATTAGGGACCGTTTTGTGCTCCTACATGCGGGCGAAAGCTCGTCGAGCGGTTATAAAGTCTGCGGAGCGACGTGCCATCAGATCCGTCACTGTCTCATCTGCCATCTTTGTTCTAAGTGACAGGCCGAGTGACAGCTTTGTTCGGAAACAGTACGGAATTTTAATTCAGTCCTCGCGCTCAAATCATCATTAACGTTGACCCGTGTTGCCGAATATCTCTTTATTTGAGTACTTGTCAGCGTTAGAGAGGGGTCCGGTCTTGTTATTTTCGCCCTCCGTAATAAAAACACGTGCCGGAGAAAATGCGGATACGTGTGCGCTTTACAACAAATGTTTGTAATTAACCGAAGAACGTCGTTTTGTTTTGTTGGCCGAAGGATTACACAGAAATTTTACTTAACCAACTAAAGGCTTTTAATTTTGTCTTTTGCTCGATACCACGCTGGAATTGGTACAGTTATTTAATTGTTTGTTGAGAACCATCATAATTAAAGGCATATATGACTCAAATTGAAATTTACTTACTTCTTTTTATCTTACTTGTTCTTCTATTTTGTTCCTTTACTTCCTTTTTGCTTCGCATCCTATTTATTACATGAGGGTCGTTTTAGATTAATTCTATTTTTTTTCTTCAATTTCATACACCAAAAAAAAAAAAAATCGAACTGCAGGTAGTACCGTGCCTTCAATTGAATTCCTCATTAAAGTAAGCTGTGATTTTTTTTATGAAGTTGGCGACACAATTCTAGAGAAAACAGTTGTCATTAACTGTCAGTACTGATCATAACATCAAATAAAAACACAACATTAAAGTTTAAAGTAGATGCTCAAAGTGCTCTCCTTCAGCTTGAATACATAAGCGTACTCTGTGTTTCATGTTTTCAAACCCGTTTGCTAAGTGTTCGGGGGTTATGTTACCACACACATCTGTAATGCCCGCACGAAGTTCTTCGATTGTGTGACGCGAGTTCCAAAAACTGTGTTTTTCATGTGCGGATAAATGAAGTAATCCATAATTGTGAGATCCGGAGACCTTGCAGGAAGATTCACAATCCGATTATCGAAAAACTGCTGCAGGAAAGTCATTGTTTGATGAGCTGTGTGGGCGGTAGCATTGTCTTGCTGAAAAAACTCTTCTGTAAGTTCATCATCATGTAGTTGATTAATGAAAGGTTCTAGTAACTCGGTATCTTTCAGCAGTCACTGAGTCGTTAAAAAATGTTGGTCCGATGATACGCCTTCTTGACACTGCTAGCCAAACACCAATTTTTAATGGATGTAATGGAGTTTCCACAAATTCATGGGAATTTTCTGCTGACCATATTCTCATATTCTGTTTATTTAAATACCCTGAGAGATGAAACCAGGCTTCTTGTAAAAGAAACACTTGTCAAGAATGTCGTCGTTATTTAAGTTGTCAAGAATGTCGTCTTTGTTTAAGTTATCAAGAAACCACTGACAATATTCTGTTCTTCTGTGAAAATCTACTGGCCTGAGTTCGTTGACTGCTTGAATCTTATATGGATAAAGCTTTAAGTCTTTTTTTAAGAATAGTGTGACATGTTCCCACTGATAGCTGAACTTCTTGTGAAAGTTTCGCAATAGATTTTTTGACACAGTGTTCCATTCGATGCCGAACATCTTCAATGCAAGCTGCAGGCCTTTTCTTAGCTGCTCCGCTCCCTGTTTTGCGACCAAGTGATCCTGTTTCACGAAATTTAAGAACACAAGCATGGATATATTTAACTAGCTGTTCATAAGTAATGGCAAAATTAGGAAACTGCTGTCGAAACTTCTGTACACACTGATTAATTGAATAAAGTAACTGTCCATTTTCTATTCTACCGGTTTGAAAATAACTTTCAACAATAAATATTTTCTGCTGTAATTCTAACATTTTAATTAATTGAAAATACAAAGTGCCAATTTGACATTTGTTTAATTAAATAATTGAACAGCTATCAGTGCTGCAAATCTTAGGAGAAAAAAACAGTGAAATCATAGCCCACTTTTATGAGGAATTCAATTGAAGGCACGGTATATGGGCGGCTGGTTAAATGATAAAAGAATTATCATTTTACAAGGGCTAGTTCAAACCTATTTTAACCCTTGAACTTACTATGAGAGTGAATAGGATTTCAAACTTAAATAAAAACTCAACAACTTTTCACTCTTTTCCCCAAAATTTTGATCAACCATGAAAAACTCAAAGAACAATTCCTTTGTGTAAGTGTTTCTTATTCGAGCTTGTATTTAGCCCTTTATAATGATGACAATTTTGACACCTATCCACCTTATACAATATTCTAGTGTTGAACGAGTCCCTTTACTTAGGTTTATCTTCCTTCCCAGAAAATTTAGATATTCAAATACAACAACAAATTTGTTAGAAAATGATATAATAAAGAAAATTAAACAAATTTTAACAACACATGAAATTATTTTCAGAATAAAATTTAACAAAATGACAGATAAGTAAACAAAAAAATTAAATGCAATTAAAGTAAGAAAAACAAACAAAAGTACAATCAAAATAATTTCTAACAAAACAATATTTCAGAATACTAGGTAAAATCAATAAGAGTGATTTTGCATATCAAAATAATACATAGATAAAATATAAAAATGACAAGATACTAATAAAGGACTTGAAACAAATAAATATTGTGAATCTTTTAGTAAAACCCAAAATAATTAAAATAATTTTCTTGGAGAAACACACACGCACACCTTAGAAAAAGAAAACAAATAAAATAAAATGTAAGCCTTTGTTAGTCATTGGAACAAATAATTCTCAAAGCTTACCATTTTCTCACACTTATTTAAATGCTCAGAAAACCGAAGATTTTCGAATCACTCGACGCACTCGTATCGTATCGGTTTCAAACACACGTGTACCTACTGCTATTAATGCCTAAAAATAGATCACCAATTGCAAACAAGTAGATATTTGTTTCAATTTATTCGTTTTAAAATATGCTTTCAAAGTGAAAATTTAGAGTTTAAGAAAATTTTGTAAAGTATGATGTCAGGTTCTTTACAGTACTACTTGAAAATAGAACAGTTTCGGCTTCTCTAGATAGTTTTGATTCAAATTAATTTTGTCTTGTGCAATTACGGCCTTTGAAAACTGGTACACTTTGACAAATGCATTGTTTTAGCGGTTTAAATTCATCCTGAAATTGTAATTTCCAAACAATTACTCATTGCTACAGAAATCAAAATTACGTATCATTTTATTAGAGCACGGTTTAGAACATATGACTATGAACCATTGAAGCTGTTTTGGAATTTTTAGAAAAGGCGACTATGAATCCAAAGTTATTAAATTACTAAAGTTGCCTAAATTAGTATCTCGCAACTGTCTCAGATTTACGACGAGTGCTCTGCATTTCGAAAAGGACTTTCAGTGAGATCTAAGAGAGTTGCTTTATGTAAAACCCAAAAGAAAATGCCTTTATTTATTACATACCACAATTTTTCACAATTATAAAACTGAAAATCGTTAAAGTTAGAGGCAGTTTAGAGGAACTCTTCACGACTCACTTTTTACCAAACCTAGCCGACCTTAGAAATTTAGATAGATAGATTTATTTATTTATTCGTAACAATGAGTATAATTACAAAGGCCAAAAAAGCAACATACATTTAAATAACCTTGCTATGGATTTGTCAGATTTGACGGTCACCAAAATGATCATTAGGTTTGATTTACGCATTAAAAATTTTAAATTTTTGACATGTCAACTGTCAGTGTACCAGTTTTCAAGGTACAAAAATGGAATCAAGTGACCTTGTAAAATACGTATTTTGTGAACAGTTTCATAAAAACTTGCAATCCGTATTAAGTGTGATATCGAGTTAATAATAGGTCTATTCTGTAGCATTGATATGGATTTGATACGTAACAATTATTGCTATGAATCAAGTGTCGTTGCAAATTCGGTATTCTGTAAACAGTTCCGTAACAACAATCCCTATCAAGGGTGACGTCGAGTTTAATATGCATCTCTTCGATTGGTAGTCGGCAATCGACTTGAATTGCTATGAAATTGTGTCAAGTTTTCAGTTATATTGAAGACTATATCAATTAATCAATGTTACAGAATAGCCCTGAATATACATCTCTCTTCAATTGGAGGTCGGCAGTCGACTTGAATTGTTATGAAATCGTATCAAGTTCTCTTCAATTGTAGACCATATCAATTGATTTTCGTATCAATGTTACAGTATAGCTCTGAGTAATTCGTTCTACTTTCATCTTCTGCTTGCTTGATCTAACCTTTCTTGGTAAAAACAACGTCTCTTATTCTATTAGAGCTTTTCTTTTAACTTATTCTTACCTCACTTATTCTTTGACCAATCACATCCAATGAGTGTGTTCTAAATTCGAATCTTTTTCCTGTTTATCTAATTGACTTTGAGGGTGTGAGGTCACCATTTAGAACACTTTTATAAATTTAACATTGAAATATAAAACTAATCACCCAAAATAAAACTAATCCGTCAATATTGCATCCTTTTTGTTTCCTATCCAATTATAGTTAAGATGTTGCGGTACTAAGGCCCGGTTTCACCATCACAGTTTAACTTTAAGTTCCGTTTTATTCCTATGGAACAATTATCCTTGCAATTGTTACCATGGAAATAAAGCGAAATTTAAATTTAAACTGATGGTGAAACCGGGCCTAAGTCAATTTGTTTTTTGAGATGCCTTTACCAGAAACACCCTATTTTTCATATTGAAACATAAAACGAATTCAGTCCAAGTTTCCACCTACTCAATGGCTTGCTTTAAGGATAAAATCACGTGTCAAGATACCTATTCATTCTCATTGTAAAATATCCAGTCCTATTTTCTCACCAACATACTTGGATATTAATAAGTGTGCTTGATATCCCAATCCTAACTTCATATCTACTTGTTTTTAATTTTAGAAATAATCCCGTTTTCCAGGGTTTGTTTTGTATTAGAGTTTTTAATTTTTGAATTTTGCGAGAAAAATTTGTGTGCTCTATTTTTTTCTTTTGTTAATTGTCTGTATTTTCTGTTTCAGGTAAGTCCTCAACTGTTTCTAAAGTCGTGGTAAGTCATAAAAATATTGTCTATTGGACTTCCACTTGGAAAATAAGTGGCATCTCTTAGTTATTTGAAATTCAGCATTCAAATATTTCACGAAGCGGTCGATAAAGAACTGAAACAATGCGTTAGTCAGAGACAAGAGCCATCAAGATGACTAAATTACGATCGGCGGTTTTGAAGCGAGAGATACAAGTTTCCCTGGAATTTATTATTTATAGATTTGTTTATCCTCGACAACTTTCATATTCTTTATCATAATGTCATTAATATGTCACGGATACTGCTGATTTCTCAAAAAGACAAGACAAATGTTGATGTTTCCCTATTCCTGGCGTTCATATTTCAATGCCCACGCATCGCGAATGTGTTCGAGAGAGACGCTCGCACCTGTCAGTCGCCGATGTGGCACATCCGAGAAAGACGGCACCATGTGTCAACTGGATACTATTAACGTGTCCGGTAACAATGACCGCCATATTGTCTGCAGATTAACTCACTGGGCACATTATCAGTTATTCATTTAATCTCCGAGTTCGGATAATTAGAAACTGTTAAACTACGATGGTATACACGAGGAGTGGATTTAATAATACATAAATTATCTCTTCTTGTTATGGCTTGTGGAACGTGTTCATAGCAAATTTCGCATATATAATTGATTCCTATCAAATTCTTCATTGATATTGAACTCGCATAACTTTTCGATCAAAATTCACCAGAGTTTACTAGACGGCAGTTTGCGCGTCGGCGAGCTTTTTTTACGTGCACATAAAAAGCGGTTGACACGTCCTTGAATGCTTCAGGTAATATGATGAGCGAGATGCGGGCGGCCCGGCACGTCATGTCAGTAATCTGACGTACGGAAGACGTGCCCGAGACAATATTGACGAGGACAGGACTAAAAAGAAGAAATAACAACGAGGACGACGTGAACCGGTCACTCAACCTGAATTTTCCGCTCAGAACTTTTTGATTAAACGCCCGAGATTAAAACCGCAGAGTAGGTAATTAATGTAAACACGGAATAGATGTGTATCAAACACGTGTAATATTATTGTCTAATTACCGTTTTACACGAACATTGACGCCGGGTTTTTAAGATTTAAATCCTAGGTTGATGGTGGAAGCGATGGGTTGTGATTAACTGATGTGAGTGCTTTTTAGTTCAGGAAAATAAAAGAATCACAACAATAAGCGCCTTCGGAGTGTAGGTGTGGACATACTTTGGTCTTGTGGAGATAAAAGTGAACGTAACGGCATTTACACACCCCCATCATCAATACTAGGATAATAACCGACGATGGTTGACACTCTCCGTAGGTGGTAATTCCGCTGGTAACCTTCCTCGTAGGTCATCGACTATCCAGTCATAAATCGTCACCAGCTTGTCGGACCGCTTGTCGCGGTCGTCTTAAGATTGATACCAAGCACAACCAAATTCCATTAAAAATGTGGCGTACATCATAAACTCTTACAATCTGACAACGCTGATACCACCAGAAACTTTATAAACGTTACAATTTATTCAAATGTCTTGATAATCTTAATTTTAAACTCAATTATTAAATACTGCTATAAAATAAATTTCTACTTTTACAATATACCTACTGGGTCACTCAGGTTGGACTTGCATCCCTGTAACTTCTTTTTAATTTTAATTTTTAGAAAAAGTGAAATTAAATACGACTTATCAGTGGTTTATTATTTTACATTATCTGAATGTTTGTGTCACTTCCGGTTTAAGCGGAAGTAGTCTGAATAGTTTTGGAATTATAACTATTGTTGTCTAAATACAGTAGAACTTCTTTCATCCGAAATAATAATTGCACTGGTTGATTCGGATTTTCGAAACATTCGGATTATCGATAGATAAAACAGCGACATCCTACGATCGCTTTTTGACCTGACGTTGCAGTAGGATAACAAATTGAAGCGGGTTGGCTACATAATAAGTCGTTTTTGGTTTGTAGTGAAAATGTCGAGCTACGTCTGAAGAAGCCCCAAATAGGGCTGAAACAGCTGTACAAAGGCTGCTCGAGGTTTTCACTGCAGTCGAAAACGATTTGCAACAAAATTGTTCGGATTATCGTACAAAGGACAGAAAATAACCATTTTCCTAATTATCCTACGAATTTAAATATTCCCACAATAAAAAGTTCTTTATTTTCAAATCAAAAATTAAATGTAGAGCCTCATTCTTTCATTTAATTGACGCATGGGCGTAAGTTAAATTTTCTTCATTTTTTTACCAATTTACGTCAAACATACATACTTCATACTCCCTCTATAATCCTCAATTCTCCAAATCTTCAAAACAAGAAAATGAGCTTTAAAGAGTAGTTTTGAGAAAGCGTGAAACCAAGGGATTTCCTTATTTCCTGTTCGGATTAAAGAGATGTTGGTCGGATTATGGCTTCGAGTTTCCATTAGTCGGATTACTGGACGTTCGGATTAAAGAGGTTAACTGTATTATGAAAGGGTTGATTTCATTAGTTGACTGATTATTACGCACGATTTTATTAGTTAAAATTAGTTAAAATACATTACTTTACATCACCATGTCAGAGCGTTTATGTTACTTCCAGTTTATGTAGATGTAGTCTGAATTGTTTTGAAATTATTTACTATTGTTGCGTAAATATTATTCAAGGATAGATTTTATTAATTGACTGATTGTTGCTCAAGAATACTTTATTAGTTAAAATACTATGATCGGCTGAAATCCATTTTCCTAATAATATTCTTCATCATCAAATCATTTTGAAAGACTATTTTCAAAGTGTTTGGAATAAAATCTATGGTGTTAAATAATTAATTAGTCGTTTTTGAAACTCCTTTCATCAAAAATGTTAGGGACTCATTCTTTTAGAAATTTGATAAGAAATATACCCAAACAAAACGGAGCGGAGTACCTTCATATAATTTTCCTATTAGTTCTGACCATCTACTTAATACATTTTCTAGTTGAAAGATATATACCAAAAATCTTTTTAGGAAAGTCTCCTGTTTTTACGTCATTAAATAATTTTTAATGCCCTATTGTAGAAGAAGGATATGTACGATATTTTACGTATTTTGAAGAATTAATCAAGAAATTTTTATTAGGAACTAATGCATGAAACATGAAGAGACAGTTTTAACATAAAATATAAAATTAAGAAATATAATTGCCGTATAGTAATGTTAATTCATTAAAGGTTTATTTACTTAGCTTCCTTAGTTTAAAAATAATTGAACTTAGGTATAGGATATATTACATATTTTCGATCTAGCATTGAGTCTTGAATTCAAGAAAGTAAACATTTACAAGATGTCCCATTTACATTTAACATTTTATAATATCAAATCATCTTATCAAGAGTTTGAATACCAACTTGAATCACCAAGTTATTTTGATAAATTCTGTATGAAATAGACAGAAGATGTTCGAGGGATTCACTGCAATCAAAAACGATTTACAACAAAATTTTGTAAAACATTTGCTTTAAATATTTGTATAATTAAAAAAAAATGTGGGAGTATATTTTTAATTTTTTTCTGCAATGACTTCTTCAAATACAAGAACAAAAGGAGTTCTTCATCTCTTACACCCCCCACCTCCCTAATGTAAGCGATGACCTTCTACGATGGTCACAGAATGGACATAGGCCATCCACAACTTTCTCAGGGTCAAGGTGTCCCAGGATCCCGGTAGCTATTCTGCTTCAGTTTTTAATAAACGCTTTGTCATTGCTCATTAAATTTCTAAGTTTTTTCATTGCTATGCGTTTGTGGAGCAGTACTGCATTTATTATAACTTGTAAAAGGAAGCTGCTAACCGAGAAATTCAAATATCTTTCAATAATTGATGAAAATTTTGTTTTATCAGATATTAGTTTCAGTTTTAAATGTTTGAAGAAATGAAAGAGTTAAAAGAAATTAATAAAAACAATTAAAAATTAGTTAAAAAGTAAATTTTCTATCGATACAATAAATTGCTATTTTATTACAAAAATATGTTGATACTATAAATATCAAAACCTTTTCCTTCCTGAGTTTTTTTACACAAAAACTTAACCAATTCTACCAATTACTTTTCCATCAGTATTTATGGCTGATTACCAGTTACTTTCTGTTTTCTTATTATATCCAAATTATAATAAGCTTTTCAAATTAGTAATCTTTTCGTATTTTCTTCATTGATTATTTACAGACTTACTTCTTTTTCTTTGTTTTCGTTGCTTTTTATTTGGATATCAACGTATATTGACGAATAATTGTTGACAACTTAAAAACCTTATAATTATGGGTCGGGGTCATATATTTTGCGCGGTTCAAATTCTAATGAAGCGGACAATATAAGATATTAGAGCGATGCGTGAATGCAAACGCGAGACCGCAGAGACAATTAACACCGCTACAGCAATGGTGTTATTCAGTATAACAAAAGTTATCCAATCAACTCTTCTTGTTTCAGTATGTAAAGATTTTCAGAATAGTTAGTTGACCAGTTGTACGTCCATCTCCGGAATATATCGCCATATTGCATCATATAGTAAGAACGCCGTAAATTATTTTAACAACCCTATTAGATGATGTGCCTGATCGATGCATTTTTACGGCGCTACTGAAATGATGGCATGAACATATTAAAATCCTATCCTTACTTATAATACTTTTTAGCAAGATTTGTTCAGTGAAATGAATGATTGGTTTTATTGGTTAATTCTGTTGCAAGCAGTTCGAATGTCTTCGATTGTCGAAATCTTGTATAATTGCGGCCATTGAAATCTAATTTGTTCGCCGAGAATTTTGGTAAGATTGTCAAGTTTAGTGAACCGTAGCAGCAATACCCCAGTCATTTCAATAATATTATAGATTCTAAGGTCCGTATGAAACGGTGATATTTCTTGTATCAAATTTGCGAAAAACTGACAGAAGTATCGAATTAACCAATAACTTGTCTTTTTCACTTTGTGACAAATTTTAGCAAATTTTTTGGAAAAAGGATCATCGAGTCATATGACTCTTGGTGCTACAATAAAATATTATCTTTTAATTTTGGTTTCTGCCTCAATTCATAATTTGAGCGACATTTTAAGGTTAGAATCAGATCACAGCATTTTCAAAGGCCGCAGAGAGGTTCTACAACAGTGAATGTTCTTTGGTTAATTCGTTACTACTCTGTCACTATGTACAAGATTCTATATCAAATCTTGCATGATTTTAGTTGTGCTTATAAAAATGAATTGCATGTTTGTATTATTTAAAGGTTTTTCAGGGCTCGGTTGAACTATAGGTATGCATAAACAACGTTGTCAAATAATTAATGTACACTGAATGTATTCGTATTTCCAGTTAAACATTTTTGAATCTTGTGCACCCTCTTGTTTAAGTCGACACCAAGCACTATAACTCAGGTGCTACAACATATGTTAATAGATAATTTTAATCGCAGCCTTTTTATTCGTAATGATTCGAAGCAGTCGATTATTTACGGTGATGTTTTCTCTGTGGACATAAATACACAAGCGGTTGATAACTCGGCGCATCTTTATGATCGCTCGCTTCTTTTTTTATTTCATGTAAATTAACTCGGTGCATTCTTGTTTTGAAGTTCCCAGTCAACATAATTCCTATAAAATACTCGCGCTAGACATTTTTAAAGTTCCCTCATCCACCTATAGCTATGATTACATTTGCATCTGTCAACGATAAACTAAAACTTGTGACATTCGAGAATATAAACCCTCTTATATCGAGTTGTATAACTAGCTTTCGTACGTTCAGGCGCTATAAATTTTATGCCGCGACTTTTACAACTTTTCTTTTAATTATTCCAGATTGTCTTTTTTTGTTTATTTATTTTATAAATCAATATAACTTATAGAGAAGCACTGTTGCAGCGTTTAATATGCGTAAACCTGCAATCCCGTTTCGAATTCTGGAATTATCTTGAGATAGAAAAGTAAAATAGGTGAAATGATTTTCAGCAACTGAAAAATTTTATACTTTAATTTGTTGTAGAAAAATTTTGTGCAAATCGTTCTTGATTGCAGTGAAAACCTCGAGCAGCCTCTGGACAGCTGTTTCAGCCCTACTTGGGGCTTCTTCAGCAGAGACGTAGCTCGACATTCCCACTGCAGACCAAAAACGACTTGCCCAATTTACTCGCAATTGCGATGTAAGAGTGATGAACAGATAAAATAGCGACATCTTACTATCGCTTTTTGTCTGGTCAAAAAGCGATAGTAAGATGTCGCTATTTTATCTGTTTAATTTGTTGTTTTAAATTCTTTCCTTTCTCTGTATTTTTTTTGTATTGGAAATGGTAATACGCACATCCCACACGAACGCAATTGTATTCATACTTCTTCATATTCATTACATGAAATAATCGTAAAAACTGCAGAACTGGTTAAATAAATGAATTCCGCGCGGATTTACATAAAATGATAATAAATTTTTAAATTAAATGTCACTACCTGGATATATTGATATACATATTAATTATACCGGGTGATTAATGTTGCTTTTTTCCCTGGCTTCACTCGACCGATATCAATAAAGTGGTATCAATTAAAACCGCGTATGAAAATAAAAATTTATTGGATGCAATTACGTCACCTACTTCCATATATGAATGATACACATTACTTACTTGCCCGGAGACTTTTCGAATATTTCAACATTAAGATGATCTTTAGATTGTCTCATCATGATAATCGCTCTTAAGTTCAAAAAAATACTTTACACTTCACTGCATCTGCATTCGATTTTATTATTTTGAATCCATCCATCTTGTTTACTCTTATCTTTTCATCTTCTGACAGAATTTTATAGTTAAAAGTACTTACTCAATCAAGTATGTACGTATTTTGAAATACATCAATTTTAAATTACACACATAAGAAATTTTTTATGTACTCACATGGGTATCAAATCGTTTAAACAACACAACCAATTTATTAGTTTTTACGTTCGTTACAAAAATCATCGTATATATTTATTTTATCAAAATAACAAATAAATCACGCGCATAAATAACCCGTCCTTTTTCGAGACAAAAGCGAATAATGCTGATTTTCAAATAAATTTAGTTACATGCAGGTATTTAATAACAAATATTAATATAACTTTTCATAATCGCTTCGCGCGGACGTTTTTGCAAAACGAATAATTCATGCGACGAAAAACAAGTTCGCGCGATAAAAATATTTATTGTGAAAAAAAAATAATGCCAGCGGATTTTTACTGGGGCAAACTGTTTATGTTGAAAATCAAACGCTATTCTGAAAATCAAATCCATTCATTTTACTTTAGCAGTTAGTTATAGTACTAACTGTATTTCATCCAAAATATCGTCAACAATAAAAGTATTTTTTAATGGGCACCACTGATTAGCAGACTTTTTTTTTAAATAATAAAAAGATCAGTTAAGAATACGTGGAAAGAAAAACGTTTGAAGCCTGAGGTGAAAGTAAAGAAGAAATAAAATAATAGAAGTATATTGGAATTAAAATAAAAAAATAGGATACAAGAAAAAAATTTAAAAATCAACCAAACATTAATAACTGAAGAGCTGAAGGAACATTAATAGAATCAGAGAAAACATTTAGGTACGGAATCCAATCCAAGTTTAAAAAGGCAGGAGTATATGAGAAAAGAAAGAAGTTAAATTGTACAAAAAGCTCGGTTTGACATTACCTATCGGAAATAAATACTATGTATTTTCATTTTCTTGTATTCTATTCCCGTGTTATTATTATGATATAATATTTTCTAAATGGTCATTCATTTATAATCACTCTGAACAGAGCAAATATTAAATTAAATACTCGGGGACCTAAAGAAATTATGTTTTTAAACAGTTAAATCTCGTGAATAATCAAATATAAAAAAAAACACGAAAAATATTTTACTCGACTTTATTAAAACGCATATCAGACTTGCATATTCATTGAATTCAATCACGCCAATACTAAATTAGTTATCGGCGGAGAACATTTATTTTTTTCGTTAATATTTAACGTATGAACAGGCATTCTTGCAACAAAACTCTGAATAAGTAGTAATCAGGAAAACAGCAGCGTCATAATAAAATCAGAAATCGCTTTGTAAATTAGCGAACCTGCTCCAAACAAAGTTAAACAAATCCGGTTTTTGGAACGGATTATTTATAGCGGTCATCAACAAATGGATTTTCGCTACTGTACAATCTGAATCTGCTTCTTGATTTTATTTTAATGTTTAAATGTTTCATCATTTATGCTTCTTCGTATTTGTAAAATAGGAACGAAATTTTTATAATGCTAAATTGCAAAATGTTTCAACACTTGTTTATTTAATAGTTTCATGAAAATGTAGAACAAACCGAGTTATTTATTTCGCGCGTTAACTTGCTCATAAGTCTTTTAACTACAGAAAAGAAAATTAGAATTACGTGTTTATCTAACTGTGCTGTTTAGGTATTATGTACTGCTAAAAAAATTAGAAGTTTGCGTGTAGCCGTTCAAAAATATTAAAAAAAATATATTTGTGATTCTTACAATTTTCTTTCTATACTGGGTGTCTCTAAATTCCGTGGACATAGCTTAACCACAGATTTCTGAGCTCAAAATAAGACGATTTAACCAAACTTATCTATTCCTTAGTGGTCCCGTTATATCCCGATATTCTTCTTCAAAGTTCTTGAAGAAAAAGTTAATTTTTAACAAAGGAACGCCTGAACCCATTTGGATGATATTTGGTATGAGGTTCCACAAGAAGGTAAGTCACATTTACAGGTGGTTTTAGTTACTCGCAGTGAACCCTAGCGTGAAAAACAGGGTTGCTGCAACACATATCTTACTATCAAGGTGGGTTTATACAGTCACTAACAACTAAAAATTAACAATTAGTGGCATAGAATTTGAAAATAGCCAACTTCTTATGTTGGGTTTATAAAGTAACTAACACTAACAATTAACGGAAATAAACAGAAGATTAAAGTAAAACTATGAGTGAGAAAACGGTCCCAAAAGATTATTTCTTACGCCTTAGTTGTTAGTTTAGTTGCTGTATAAACCTATCATAACTTTTTTGAGGTTAGGAAGATAACTTTAGTTAATACATTTTTAGGAAGAAACATTCGGTAAGAAACTTTTTCGTGTCTTTGCAACATTTTCTTATATTTCTTACAGTTTAGTCACAAAATAAAAAGATGTAAGTGATTGCAGCATTTTTTATTGAAAACAGGTATACTTTACTGCCTAATAACTGCTTTATTTATTTTGAGAAAAAGTCATTAATTAGTAAACTATATTAGGCATTTGTTTTTCTGTGCATAGGCTGCTAACCTGAAATTCTAAATTTTGAAAAAAGGACATTTTTGTGTTTTAGACTTTTTTATTTTCTGACTAAACCGTGACAGATAGCAAAGTTGGCAAAAATACCTAAAAGGTTACTAATGAATAACTCTTTCCGAAAATAAATTAGTTATGCACCTGGGAGGTACTAGAACATAGCCATTTTCCATAAGTAGCTCTGCAGCCATTTAAATTTCTTATTTTGTGATAAAACCATAAGAAATATCAAAAGTTACAGATACGAAAAAGATTCCTAACGAGTGCTTCTTTCTAAAAATTTATTAACTAAAATTACCTTCCTAACCTCAAGAAAGTTATAGCAAGATACGTGTTGTGGCAACCCTGTTTCTCACACTAGCGGTTAATTGGAAGTAACTAAAACCACCTGTGAATGTGACTTGTCTTCTTGTGAAACCATATACCAAATGTCATCTAAATCGGTTCTAGGGCTTCTTTGTTATAAGAAAAATTAACTTTCTCTTCAAGAACTTTAAAAGAAGAATACCGGCTTAACGAGACCATTATGGATGTAGATAAGTTTAGTTAAAACGTTTTATTTTGAGCCCAGGAATCTGTGGTTAAGCCATGGTCACGGAATTTAGAGACAGCCTGTATATGTTCTCTTTTTATACGAATTCAAGAAAATTATTTACTTATACAACTTTTTTTATGTCACTTTCGAGTTTTAGATGTCTTTATGAATGTTAGTAATAACAGTAAAAATTAATTTTTTTAATGTAATGTTTTGAAACACCTTTCGACATGGAGTAATCTTTTGTTTCTTTGAAAAATATTTTAGTTTCTGCTCGGAATTTACTTTTTTCTTTTCCTCTTTGTCTAAATTCATGTTTTCGGCTTTGAAATCCAATATTTTGCCCCCTTTTTTTGTATTTATTGCAATATTTTTTAATTGGTAGCTTTATAGAATGAAAATAGTTTAGGACCGGTTTCATAATAGGATTTTAAATTTAAAGTTACTTTTAACCTAAAAAAGAAATACATTTGTTTCCCTATTCTTAAAGTGATTTTAAATGAAAGATTCCTTCCTAAAGTCTGATTATGAAAACGGCCTTTAGACTTCAATTCTAAAGACGGTTTAATGCGAATTTGATATGACTCTATGATTTGAAACTACAGCTCGCATCATTTTTGCCGATTTATCTGGCTACCACCTTAATACAGTTACGTTAACTCCTAGTTACTTACCGAAATCTGGTAACAAGTTACGCTCAAGAGTCAGTCAGCTGTCCCGAGCTAGTCCCTGAAGGAGAAGGGTGGTTATAACAATAAGGGTGCCAAGGAGTTACCCTAACTAATATGCGCACTGTAGACTTGACTCCTAAGGATGTATATCATGCGCTGATACCGACAACTACCAAGAGTCACCTTAACACTCGCACATTCGAGATAATTTGTCGACGCAGCAAAATATTAAAACGTACTTAAAACAAATCACAACCGAAAGACGGTATTCACCTTAACTTGCGGTACGGTATTCAAATTAAATAAAGATAAAATCAAATAGGTTCGGAACTAACCTTTACAGAAATGCGAAACGATAATTCAACCACTTTAAACTACCCTTCTTGTTAGTTTATAACCACAAGAGAACGTTACTAGTGCACAAACATGTACCGAAACTATTTACTAAATAATTTACTAACCAATTACATTACGTCAAATTATAAAAAGAAAAGTACGTTACTTTAGTTCCAGTTAAACGATAGGCGGAGCTGATAGTCGCAGTCAGTTGTCGAGACAGTGACTGTATTTAAGACAGTGGCGACAATGAGTATTTTTATGTAACTGCAGTTGATAAATAAAGTGACGAAATGGACGCATATGATTGCTTATTGTCTTTTTAGTACGAATAACATAAAATAGACACATTTGCACTAAAAATAAGCAAAATCACTTGTCACTATTAGGAGGTAAATTGAAATTTAAAAACCTATTGTCATCACTGCATTTAATACAGTCACTGCAGTTGTCAGCCATGTTTGTAAAACTGATATTGCATCTAGCAGATTGCCTCGTTCCCATTTAAATGTGCAGTTTGATTCTTACCCCCCACAAAAGTAACTCGTAACGTCACATGAAATTTCTATCCGTCACAGTGAAGTAAATAGAGTTTTAATATATCTCCTAAAGCTTAATCTAATTCACAAAAAAATGGAATCAATTCTGTGGTCCTTCAAGATCAAGGCAACCTTCTAAGACACAATTCAGTACTACAAACTTGGTTGTCAGCACATGAGGCGCCCTCTCACTTTTGATCCAGGGCGTCGTATTGGCAACCTCAAAGAAAATGGGACCTTCATCGTATATCAACGTAGAAGCGAAATTAGAAAGCAGTAATGGAAACGGTATTAAAGTGAAGCTTGAAGAGAATTCCCCTGTGAAAACAAAAAACAAATCAATTACAAACGTGACCCACGCTACATCGCAACTTAATTACATCAGTTTTTCAATGCAGACCCGCATAATCTGCTCAGAAATTTTACTCAAAAGCGAATCAGATGACACTTAAGATTTATAGGATTCACATTCTACACTGTATTGTAGAATTTTACCAATTCACGATAGAAATTGAACATGTGCTCATCTTACCTTAGCGTGTCGCACGCCGAAGCGATAGAACGATGATACCGGAAACTGTTCTTTCCCAGCAAAATGGCGGGCCAAACCAAAAACAGAACGCAAAGAGCGTGACCACCTAAGACCAATGAAAGTATCGATTTCAAACGGCTTCACCCCCCAAAACGCTATGTTACCACCTTACTAAATCAAGCACATACCACACGTGGTTGCCGAACATAAATAGGAATTAAACCGTAACAATCGGATGCAACTGGAAGGGAGAAAAGTTTTTGGAACACTTCAGTAGTATTCAGAAAAGTTTTATTAACGGTAAATAGTACTATTATATCCAGCGTATGACAGCGTACTTTTTATTTATATAACAACTGTTTTATTTAACAACACTGACAAATCATTCTAGTGTGCCGATCGCCGTATTCTTCTCATGGCGAGATGTATTACCTTGGGAGGAGAGTTCACCAACACTATCTAATGAAGTTGAATGAAAGGAAAGTAATAATAATATTTTCAGTATAATAATTATTATTGATCGAAAAGAAAAGAAATGATATCTTGAATTTGTGCGGTTCACCTGTGATAAAGTTGCGAGTTAAGTAGCGAAACGCAAATAAAAAAAAATCATCACTTGAACATGAAGTTGTGTTTGTTGGGTTGTTATTTTTTTTATTGTAAATGTTTGCAAATACAAATTTTCTAAAATTTACTTTGCAAGCGAAAGATTGGTTGCAAGGTAATTGGATTATAAAAACTGCTGAAATAACTCCTGTTATATTGTCATCTTAATTTAAACCAGAGGTAGGCAAACATCAAGAAATATGCCCCACTATGCAAGGAGAGGGGTAGCGGTCGGTTACTCATCATATTTTTGTTACATGGGGACGTCTGACCTGGCACTGTGTATGTGGATTCTCCCAAATAAAAAATCGAAGGTGGGGATTGCTCTTTTCGAACGTTTTGCCTTTCTCTAACGAAATAAATAGGATTTTTCTAAGATTTTCCATTATTCTATCAGTTTTTTGTCGGTCTCTTTTCAGAAGCAATTTTGTATGTGTAAGTAAAAAGGAAGACGTTAAATAACTTTTTATTATTGGCATTGTTATTATTGCTGTTGTGTTAAGGTTAAATAATTAAAAGAAATCATTGCGAGCAACTTTCTCATATTATGCAGGTACATCACGAAAACATTTAAAGTTCGCGAGTTTATGGCACCTATGCACGAGCGCTAAAGGCGCTGCACTTCTCAATATCTTCCGGGAAGAGCGCCTCTAAATGGCAGTTTGCCAACGCGGCGCGAAATGAAACTTCGTATTGTTTCGTATTTTTATTATTAGACAATCTCCCGCTTCTTTATTGCGCTGAATTTACATCCGAGTTTCGAGTTTTCGAACTGCCGCTTTTCCGCGACTCTTAAATCGGGGGGGTCCCAGACGCGCGCCGTAATTGAAGTTAGTTAGTGCCTAGTCGGTACACATTGTCACCAAATTAACAGACACCTGTCCGGAGATTCCGACGCGCGCTCATGATATTTCAGTTTTACGATGAGCCCGACGCTGGGTTCAGACGTCTAATTAGACATTGGCTTGTCGTGATTTTGTTTGCCGACCTTAAGTGTCCTAATATGCGTGTTTTGATGAAATTTCACTCTGGTTTTAACTGAAGTGTAAAACGTTATTACCTCATCTACCATCAGAATCTACAAAGCACCTTTTAATATCCAGCCATCAAGAGGATTAAATACAACTAAAAGAAAATACTTCACATTTCATTTAATTGTGTGCACTACTGTACCTTCAATAATTTACGGTTAGTATCGCCGAGACGTTTATTTAGCATTCCATTTCGAGTTCAACCGACTTTTATCTTTTCTCTTCCGCAAGGTACATTTCCTTAGTAACTTTTGGATTTATAGGTTGTTACCTACTTGGTTCACCCTTAAAATACTGCCCGGCTGGTCACATCAGTACGCACTACGACAATCAAGTAGGTAATAAGCTACAACTGACTATTTTTATTGCGATGATGGCCTGCAGATTCGGCTTTATTGTCCTTCTACTTTAATTTTGGTTGTACCACATCAAGGTCCTCAGTTGACAAATAACTTGGAGTCCTTGATGTTCAAAGGACTTGAAGTATGTAAAATGGAACATTTCCAATGCACCGTGAAAGTGAAACCTGAGTTTTCGAATAAGAATCTGTCCAAATTACAAAGCCTGTTCTGAGAACAAAGGGGATTAGTTAACCCCTGAAATAACGACAATCAACGTTTGCACGTTAGCTCCTCGATTTAATTTTACAGGGTTAGGAAAAATACGAATGTTCGACTCATTATTTCAAATCAGTGTAATTATTTCTGCCGAAACGTTTAGTCTTCACAGTACAACCTGTACATTCTGTTCAGAAAATGTGTCGCTAGATAGTTGCATGCTGGTTTAAAACTTCGAACGAACACGTGATCCAATAAACAATCAGAATTGTTAGGTACTTCAGATGAGGAATAGCTACCTCCGACATGACAGAAGTTATCACAAGTGTGAGTATCACATGTGGCGTTCTTTGAAGTAATTAGATGAAACAAACCGCTTGACAAGTTACTTTGATAAATGTTAAAGTTTTTTTTTATATTTGATACTGCGAAAACAGAATCGTGATCCTTTGTAGCCCTAAGAGGTACAGGGTAAAATTTAATCATTTATTAGTACAAGTACAGTTGCAGCCCTTGAAAATTAGTATACTGAAAATTGATATCACCGTCAAAAATTTTTCATTTTGTAATGTGTAAATCAAACATTCATGTATCATTTTTATGTCAGTGTTAAATTTGACAAATACACAGCAGGATTCAGAGTGATTCGAAACACATTTAGAAACTTCAGATTTACGATCAGTTTACACTGCCGAAACAGTTTATTTGTCTAAGTGTGCCAATTTTCAAAACCCGCAACTGTACTGGTACGACCTTAAAATTTCAGGTGACTCAGTTTTTCGTTGTAAATACGGTTTTCAATTTCTTGTCAAAACTATTTAATCAACTTGAATGGCAGTTCAGATTTTTAAAATGCTAAACCTCATGCGTACTGAAGTAGAAAAAGATATTGCTTATAATTCCTTCATTTTTCTGTTAAATTATATTACTTCCTTACTTCTTTGCTGTAGGCAAAATATAATCAAACAATCTGAACTCCAGATGACTTGGCAATGTTATGTCATTAGTGTCAAATTTGAAGAGAAATCCAAAACTAATAGCGTCTTCGATGGGGGTGCACTATATGCACTGAATGTATCTTCGTTTCGTTCTATTCCATGAGGTTAAAACGAGATGAAGATGCACTCAGTGCACATGGTCACCCAAATCGAAAACGTTATAAAATTTTGACAAAAATAGAGTATTTGACAAAAAACCATGCGAAATTTTAAGACCGCACTAGTATAGCACATGATTTTCTTCTACACTTTCTATGTATGTTCAGTTATTTCCTTTTGCCTATGTTATTCCTCTTGTCTTAAGATTTTCTTGTATTGCACTGATCTAAGTCTCCTTAGTTCTTCTTCCTCATCTTCCACTTGGTGCCTTACCTTTCAAACCCCTTTGAGTGGCATTGTCATATTCAATCCTAGTAACCAACTTATTTTATTCTGCTCATTTCGATATTTATTTCTAAGTCTTCTAATCTGTATTTTATTACTAATCCCTTTTGTTCTTATAGGTATTTCATTTTATTTGTATGGTTATTGTTACGTGCCCCCTCGGGATTTCGCATTTGGAGATCATATCCCTCTAGGTAGTCCTCCTACTACTCTCTTGAGGTGCTGCAGGGGAGTCGTGCCAGAAAAGAAATTCAGGTTGCTTCTTATGTACCCACTTTATTTTCCCCTAGCACTTCTCACAGAGGTGTACCAGGAAGCACTATCAACTGTCACTCTTATCCCACCGCTTAACTGGTACCATTTCCTCTTTATTACAGAGAGCCACCAACAGGGGGCACCTGAGCTACGTTCACGGCAATATCACTCGTGCCAAGGAGTGTTGTACCACTTTCTTGGTCAAATTGCCAAGCCTATTAGAATTTAGAATTTAGATCTGAAGAAACTCCATTCCCAGTAGGTATTTTTAGCGTGTCACGGAGCCTACGATTTTACTTTATATCCGTTTGTTTTGGTTTATCATGTAAAGTTGAAGGAAGATCACTAGATTGAGATTTGAACCCACAGATCCGAAAGCAAATATACAAATCTATGAACTATGGCTTTTTACTCTTTCATTCACACAACTCGCAATCGCAAGTACAAACTGGCCTGTATATACAACGATGCTCACCTTAAATAATACCATTTGACAGTTTCGTAGACCTTACCCTGAATTCTTTCGTTCTTAAGGGTGTGGTTCTCATGCAGGAGTATATTTTAAGTTGAGCGTCGTAGTACGTGAAAAGGATCTTTTGGATTCATATTTACGTTTTCCCATCACGGGTCGTGTCCAAGCTTACTTTATTGCGCCCTTAAAGTTGTAATAGATATACTGCTTCAGAATTATTTATTTTAGATTATCTCCTCACATTCGAATTTTTAATTTTCTTTTTTTGCAATTACCACCTAACATCAAACCCCACTTCACTTGATCTCGTCTTCTTGATTCCAAATCTTTTTAAACAGATACTTTAAATTTTCATCGAAATTAATTTCAGATATTTTTGAGACATGTTTTTCATACATACCCGTGCCGTGTAAGTCGTTCAAATTAGCGCCTAATTTTGGATGTATTTTTGTGTACTCTCTCGTTTTGACATACAGAATAAAAAGTAATTTTGAAATGCTGCATGCATAAAGTAGGCATCAATAAAGACAATTTTGGAATTTATTTTCTAAATTAGCAATTTAAAGAGAATGATTTTCTTAAAGCCACTTTACTTGAATATAATATTTAGATCTCCGTTTCTCAAGAAATGCCCCCAATTCGTAAATATGAACATGACTCACGCTCGTAAAATCTTCATATACCTACTTGTGTTGGGAGCTGGACAGTCTAGATTTCTGTGAGTTTTAATAAAATTAAATTCGTACGGGTAAAATACACAGAATAATAAACGGGATCAAATTATATGTCATTAAACCAATACTTTACGGTGAAGCGCTCCATCATTTTCTAGCACGTGATTATATTCCGAAATGTAAAATTGAATTTATTTAGTTGGAATTTGATTTTTTGTATTAAATAGAACTTTGTTTAAAGTTAGTTTTAAAGAATTGATAATTGCATCCAGTCACTTAGTGGAAAATTAACGAAATTAAAAGAATGCATAAGCACAAATACCCACAATACGACAACATGCTCTTTCCGTGTGTTAATGGTAAACCTTTTGGGTCTTGAATACAAGCATAGATGAACATAACGAGTGTACAATTGAAAAATTCATCAAGCGCGTTTCGGTTTTTGATGAAAGAAGACGGAGCGAAAAAGGGATGACTTCAAAACTGATGGAAGTCTGACAGATGGTGTAATAGTAGATGTAGTATTTTGCATAGAAGCTTAAAGTGTTTATTGTTTGATTCCAGTCTTCAAGTTACCCTTCCGTGTTGGCTTTCACTAGGAATATAATTTTGTAATCGAAATGGTACTAAACTTGGTGGTGTTCGGCTTTATTCGGTGCAAAATTTTATGAGAGTTTCAAACAAAATTTCCAGATTTTTCCTTAGATTCTATGCAATTTAAAAAAAAATTTAGACGAAGATATAGGTCTGTTTCATTTTTAAAGAAATTAAAGTAATTACCTACATTAATTTTATTGACAAAAGCGACCATAAATATACATATGCGTTTTGAATAAGAAATCAAAATAATTACAGTTTTTAAAAGCCGAAGAGCCAATAAACCTTGAGGTAAAGTAAGTAAGTACTTAGAGGTGATAGGACTTAACTTCTCCATTTCTTGAAAGCGGCCAATGTGTGGTGTATTTTATAAAGCGTTAAATCAATTTTAAAAAGTAATGTTGTAAAAGTGACGTTTCACGTTCATCTAATTCATGAATTTCAAAAATTCAAAAGCCACTTAGGTCCAGTTTTTCCATTTCGGTTTAACTTTAAGTTTCGCTTTATTCCCATGGTATCAATTGTAAGGACAATTGTTTCCATAGGAATAAAACTAAGTTTAAAGTTAAATCCGAATTGAAAAACTGGCCCTCAATGAACTTTTGAACAGTCGTTATATTTTTAACTTGATACGCGAAGGTACACTAACTTACCCTAATAACTCGTTAAGCTACAGACTAACATATTAGAAACAGATGGATAATTAAATTAACACAGGCTAAATGTTATAAATTATTCCCAGCGTGCATAGCAAAAGTTTCCTCTTTTTCTACTTTCTTTCTGTAGATGCTACCAATGCTGCTGTAACTACAACAAATTCAGTCTTCTGCGAGGGGAGCTTTGTATACTTGGTTACAGCTTGGACACAATTCTCTCTTCTACAAGTCTCTTTTGAATTACGCGATCCATCTCACCTATCCAGGTTATATTGAATATTTTCTTCTTGCACCTTTAAATGATT
This sequence comes from Prosopocoilus inquinatus, assembly GCA_036172665.1. Taxonomy (NCBI): domain Eukaryota; kingdom Metazoa; phylum Arthropoda; class Insecta; order Coleoptera; family Lucanidae; genus Prosopocoilus; species Prosopocoilus inquinatus. The sequence continues at coordinate 55,869,443 of CM069870.1, forward strand.
GTATTTTCTTCAGACTGTTTTTCAATTAGTCTTCTTCACACAACTGTGATGAAGGGATGAAATTTGTAAATACATTATAAGTAATTTAAGGATATCTTTCATTTAAATGAAGTATATCTCAGCGACTTCTTCAAGAGAAACCTGTCAGCACTAAATATTATGTTAAGTAATACTCCTATAATATACTTACCCTCATTACCGAGGGACAAATTGTTATTATTGATGATTGGTTAGCGGTTCCTTTAAATTTGCGAGGGGAGGCAGCAACTTCCTCACATCTACTTCCTCAGTTTGAAGTAAAAGGAACACGTAATTTGAGTGACGGAGGGGAAGTGAGGTAAGATTATTTGATAACCAGTGCAAAGGAATGCAACTAAAATTGTTCGGACAAAAGAAATCTACAAAATACCCACGATTAAATTTGAATTACACCGTCATACTTAATGTAAGAGAGAACATTGATTTTCATTAATTAATCTTATTCCTATCAAATTTAGAAAAACCTGTCATACATGTTTTTTTTTTTTAGCTTTTTTAAATCGTGATACTTATCAACTTGAAATAATTCGCAAAATAAAACCAGTGAACTCCAACTAGTTATTTCTTCTCTATAGTTATACGTTAATTCTGACATTTAGTAGCTCATTTAATATTAATAAGCGTGTAATTACAAAGCGGTACAAAGATTGCACGCGGTGGTGGTTCCGGAATGAAACAGTTTCTGCACTGGTAATCTCGTAAATTAAATAAGAGTTGTAGTATTTTGAAAATTACCGTCAAAGTATCGGTACTCATTAATGCAGGTAGCGATGTCCAAGTATCAATTTCTTGGAAGTCGATTATACGTGGAAGTTCGGGTCGCGGTATAATAATACGCTTGAAAAATTCCGGAGGACCTCTCAGCATAAATAATTTTTCAAAACACATTTAAATTATGTCAAACAAATGCGGGATTCATAAGGAGTGATTCAAGAGAGGAAGACAGTTGTCAGTGAGGCGCGAGTGAGACGCGGTATAAATAGCGAGATAGATCTAAAACCTTTAAGTTCAGCCATCACACGGGTTTGCTTTTAGCGCCCCGCGCGTCTCAGGATGACAGATTTATGTGGACAGGTTGCAGACGGCCGACACGGCATTGGCTGCTCCAAGGGCACGATGGCTTACTTGCTTGCTACTCACTCCACCTGCCCAACTTACCCCATTATAATTCTTGGCACTGCAACGTCTCTCGCAGATTGTTTAGTTATATATGCTCCGAATCCAGCGTGATAAACTGTCACCACCAGAGAGAGAGACTCCCGTCCTTTCTCCTTGGCCGCACACACTTATCACTAACTAAGGAATACTATATTAATTCATCCGGAGGAACGTCGCCTCCAGCGGCTCGTAAACACATCAAGAACAGATTGACTACTACGGGACACCCACACACGTGTTAAATTTATTTCAGGCGTCGTGTGACATTTTTACTGTAAAAGTTGTTATTGATAGCCTTCTTGTGACTCGAAACAATCACGTCTGGGTCTCGGTTATTACGGATGGGCTATGGCACATACATCTAGAGCAGGGCGGAAAACGTCATCATAACTTTGCCCCGCCGACTAATAATAAAGACCTCTGCTGCAGAGTCCGCGCTATTTCATTCTTCAGGATGACACTAATGTCCGTAAGTATTTTATCAATTTTATTGTTCTCCAACTATCAACCACACTGTGTGGGTTTGAAGAATTTAATACCAGATAAAAACAACTACTTGTCAGAATGGAAAAGCGCCCTGCCCTGCCATAAAACACAATTGAACAGGCGATATATTTAATTTTATCAGTGGAATTACGCACAAGCACCCAACCACCCACCCGTGTATTAACATACGTACATCATATATATTTTTCCATGAATACGAACGGTAATACTGCCGCATACCATTATAATAAAAATCACATTAGTTACACAAAAAATACACAGTAAGGTGTTCAGTACCGGTCATTAATCATTAAATATACATATCTTCTGACAAAATTGAAATTGTAATATAGAGGTTGTACCTCTATGCTGCTTACTGTATACGATCGTAAAATACATTTGAAATTTTAATCTTAGGCGATCAAACATAATGACTGCAGATGTTTTCCAAAGAGGTCTCTCGTATTGAATTTATTCCAAATAATTCCGATTGTATATCTCAAATACATAAGATGATAAAAATAACAGTTAATCAATTTCAAAATCGTTTTATGTTTGTTAATCAAGTATTATTTAGAACTTCAATGAAAGTATCAAGTGTTCGCTTGAAAAGTTCATTAAGCGACCTTTGAAATTTTAATAAGGACTTGAATTATATCAAGGCAAAATGTTATAATTAGAACACTACAAATATTTGGTAACTGTCATCCATTAAAAGTCAACCGGTTTACGCAGTCATTCGTTATTAGAAGAATGACAATTACCAAACATTTGTGGTTTTCTGATTATAAATAATATTCTGCTATGATCTTTTGGCCTCCCTCAATAAGTTATTTATTAAAAAGACGCAATGTAGTGTATGAATATAATTTTGTGGTTTCAAGGCAAAAGCTGATATGTCAATTTTTTTAGACTTCGAGACTTCTATAAAGATACATATCGTAACGAGCTTGGGTATATAGCGATAATGAGTTTGGGATATGTTGTGGCAAAAGCAGATATGCCCCAACTTTATATTCGTCCCCAAACATTAGTTTAACAAATATTGTAAAATTCCCCTCAAGTGACATATCAGCTTTTGCTATGGAACCACAGAATTATGAACTTAAATTTTAATAAATGTAGACAACTACTGAAATTATCACCGAATGAAAACGAGAAGTAGGTTTTAATGATTTAAATTCGTTCAATTTTCTGTCACATCTATACATTTAGATCGACGACAACAATAATCCGGTATATCATTATAAAATTCGTGCTTGTATAGGTCCTGGAAGTATTCATTCACAAGAGCTTTTACATCCTCAACTGTTGCGTGAATCTACTTTTTAAATCCTGGGGTTAGAGTCTGTTAAACCCTTTTATTTCTTCTTGCACGGAGGGCGTTGGAATTTGCTACATACCATGGCGCGTCCACTATACTTTAGATCTAAATCTTTGCAAAATTTCAATATTAGAGATTCAGGTTACACTTTACAATTCTATACCATAAGTTCAAATGGCTTTAATCATAACTTTGAACAACAATAGTTTGTGTTCAAGAGACAGCTCAGATTTGATAAGTCAATATGTCTTCTAAACTAACTTACATATAGTTACGAACATAAGAAACGGGACATTTAAAGCTAAAAACTGTAAGAAATGTCCCGTTTTCTATGCCAGCCACCTTAACTGGAGCCTTTCTTTCAGATGAAACGTTAATCGAGGTGTAAACCTATATACTTAACAGAACCGGAATGTGGTAACTGTGTTGTCTTTCAGGCATATATCTTTTCGCTGGATGGTCTTCATTTGCTTTGGTGTACTCTGTCCGCTGCCAGGATTGAATCAAAGTAAGTATAAAAACGATTCAAGTCCACTGTCCTGTGATACTTCAGGTTTATTCTTCAGGTTTATTTGGATGTAATTTCTCGTTCGTCTCTGATGACAAACTTTCTATTGTTTCGGTGACTTCAAGGGCTGGTAAAAGTAGTATGGAAGATTTTAGCATTGCATTTAGTTTAAGCTTTTCCCCTGCGTTCGTTACTCTTTACGTCATTCGAAATTTCTATCGGCAAGGCGAAGTCCTACAGGCCGAGTTCTAGTCTGTTTCCTAAAGATTTACATATTCACCAAAAATGGAATCAATTCTATAGTCCAATTCTATAGTCCAGTAGTATAGGTCCAGTTTTTACATCAAACTTCGCTTTATTCCCTTGGTAACAGCTGTAAGAACAATTGTTTCCATAGTAATGAAACAGAGATTAAAGCAAAATCCTGATTGAAGAACTGACCCTTAATGTAGAAACGTATTATTGAATATTATATTCAATGGATTTTGTGACGTGATATGATTAACGAATTAGTATTCAAGTCTTCCCTGTTTGATCTAAGCAAACAATCTAAGTAGGTACTTTAAAGCTCCTTTAAGTATATTTATTCTGAAACGGGCTGTTAACGTATAATAAACGAATTTAAAATACTAATCAAGTTATAGAATTGTGCGTCTTAGAATTAGTACTTAATTGAATTGCAAACATATTTTTTTCTTAATCTTAAAGAATTGCTAGATCTTTTGATAAAATGTTAATTTAAAGATGAGGTTTGTTATGCAGAAAGGTTTTTCCATTTATATTCTAACGTTTTTCGTTTCTCCCTGATACATATTTCCTATATCTCTCGTTTTTCGCATTAGGTAGCTTTAGTATTTCTATTCTTTTCCATATCTCTCCATTTATGGGTTTCACTATATCATCTTGCCATCTCATTTAATTAATTTAAATCAGTGGACTAATGACCAGATGGTTGTTGAATTAGAAACGAGATACCTACGGGGTGGATATCTTGTTTGTAATTAAGCTCAATTAATTCTGTAATGATTATGATATTAGTCGAAGAATTGAGATATACTATACAAATCAAATACTTCTGGCTAAAAACAGATGAAAAAATATCACGAGATATGAAAGCATGACATTTAACCAAGAAATATTAAAATTGACCGTAGGTATGAGAAGAGATTCATCATGAAATTATACTTTAAAGTGGTGTAAATTCTATCTCGTAGATTTTAATAAATATCAGTAATGTATTTGGCTATTGTTTTGCAACCTAATCAAATTAGCCTCCACCATTAGAAAAGTACTTCTCGGATTTTCCGGATTTTTCCTTTAAGTCGCTGGAAACTTTTCACAGACAATTTTGCGCCAAAGAAGCGACGAATCAGCAGCAGCCAGCATCCGGGATTCGCACACAAAGGAAACGGTTCATATTCATAGCTGATGCTGATACTTTGCTACTTGCAGGCGCTCATTTACTATACATTAAACCAATATATTGTTCTTGGCGAGCGCATTCCCCGCAGCCCGGCGATTGTATCTCGGGCACACGGATTCGCCCGGCATACATATCGCCTGCTCTCTTCGGGATTTTTTACGACTTCAGGTAATGCCCGCACGTGGGAATTGCTTCGCGAATATTCAGAAAACTATCAACTAACGTCGCGGCTGAAAGTTTTAACGGTTACATAAGTCTGAGAGGATGTACGTCTGCAAGCAAGCATTGCACGGTGCGGATTTTGTATTAAGTGTTTTGGAGAATTTAGATTCTTTCCGTCTTTTTCGTTTTGATTCTGAAATCATTATTTTTTTATCTACGTCCTATTATAATACCTTCTTTTACAATGATCTTGTCATACAGCCAACTTTGATACATATACTAGCCTAGTACCGTGCCTTCAATTGAATTCCTCATTATAGTAGGCTGTGATTCTTTTATGAAGTTGGCGACACAATTCTAGAAAAAACAGTTGTCATTAACTGTCAGTACTGATCATAACATTAAATAAAACCACAACATTAAAGTTTAAAGTAGATGCTCAAAGTGCTCTCCTTCAGCTTGAATACATAAGCGTACTCTGCGTTTCGTGTTTTCAAACCCGTTTGCTAAGTGTTCGGGGGTTATGTTAGCACACACATCTGTAATGCCCGCACGAAGTTCTTCGATTGTGTGACGCATAGTTCCAAAAACTGTGTTTTTCACAATCCGATTATCGAAAAACTGCTGCAGGAAAGTCATTGTTTGATGAGCTGTGTGGGCAGTAGCATTGTCTTGCTGAAAAAAAAACTCTTCTGTAAGTTCATCATCATGTAGTTGATTAATGAAAGGTTCTAATAACTCATTTCGGTATCTTTCAGCAGTTACTGAGTCGTTAAAAAATATTGGTCTGATGATACGCGTTCTTGACACTGCTAGCCAAACACCAATTTTTAATGGATGTAATGGAGTTTCCACAAATTCATGGGGATTTTCTGCTGACCATATTCTCATATTCTGTTTATCTAAATACCCTGAGAGATGAAACCAGGCCTCATCGGAAAAGAAACATTTGTCAAGAATGTCGTCGTTGTTTAAGTTATCAAGAAACCACTGACAATATTCTGTTCTTCTGTGAAAATCTACTGGCCTGACTTCGTGGACTGCTTGAGTCTTATATGGATAAAGCTTTAAGTCTTTTTTAAGAATAGTGTGACATGTTCCCACAGATAGCTGAACTTCTTGTGAAAGTTTCGCAGTAGATTTCTTGGGAGAGTGTTCCAATCGATCCCGAACATCTTCAATGTATGTTGCAGTCCTTTTCTTAGCTGCTCCGCTCCGTGTTTGTGACCAAGTGATACTGTTTCACGAAATTTAAGAACACAAGCATGGATATGTTTAACTAGCTGTTCATAAGTAATAGTAAAATTAGGAAACTGCTGTCGAAACTTCTATACACACTGATTAATTGAATAAACTAACTGGCCATTTTCTATTCTACCGGTTTGAAAATAATTTCAACAATAAATATTTTCTGCTGTAATTCTAACATTTTGAATTAATTGAAAATACAAAGTGTTAATTTGACATTTGTTTAATTAAAAATAATTGAACAGCTATCAGTGCTGCAAATCTTAAGAGAAAAAAAAAACAGTGAAATCATAGCCCACTTTAATAACGAAGTCAATTGAAGGCACGGTAGTTCTCCTCCTATTTAATCCAAGAACACATGCCAATAGGTTTAAAACTTGATCTAAAACACTCGAATTGAATAAGTGTGATGAATATAGTTGCTTTTCTTCATCCTTCTCTCCTTACGTATACCTACTACAGTAAGCATATCTCCTTGACTGATATTGCCGTTTACTTTCTGGGTTTACAGAATGATTACAGCGATCGAATAGACAGAAAAATGAAAAGATGTTTATGAATTCGGAGATCAATTCTCATGTTTGTAAATAAATACTAAAGGAACTTTTATAATGTCTTCATAAATGCTGTTCAAATAGTTAATACAACATTTTTCATGCAAACCAAAAAATAGTTTAGTTAAGAAACAGAGAGATAATCAAAAGAACTATTTGTCATATCTTACAATCCTACAATTTCATGGTAGTGCCTTTAATATAAGTAGTAGGAGTACATTACAAATAACTGGCCAAATTATTAATAATAAATAAATTTTATTTGTATAATTAACTTCAAAGTAAATCCGCTAATTTTTGCAAAAGATAAAGATTCTCTGAAATGCTGCTTTTATAAAACTTTATTAATCAGAAGAATCATTTTTATCTGTATTTATAGTTGCTTATCGTTGGCCTGGTGCATTATACCTTTTATGGTTTTATAATAAAATTAATAAAGGTTGGAGGGCAATTAACGATTGTCGGCATTGATCGCTGCGCTGTTTATACTAATTAAGAATGTACGCTATTTGATCAAGAATAAAAATATGGAAAGCACCGTAAAATATAATTAATATATGCAGTTAATTATATTACTACTAATTATAATTTATGGAATTGTCAACAGACGGAATATTTTAATAAAATCAACGACCTAATCGGCATCATGTGATACATCAACGCTAAATACATTTATCAACAAGAACAACTTTCTAAATATAATTTATTGTCATCGCGGTTTTTTAAATTTAATTATATGTTGCGTTCATTACACCACTAACAGGTATTTGTCGCTGATTAATTATCGACTTAGCACGTCGCTGAATTAATAATAAATAAACGCGGTGCTAATATTTTCTTTTTCGACCTTTGTTGGGCAGGCACGTATGTCAACTGTAGAGCATGCAGTAAACTATGAGTATGCAAATGTGTTTCTTTTGTGTGCCCTTACAATGTCATGCGGTTGCTCCTGTATGCCACCAGTTGTATGACCAACAGGTTTCTCGGAGCACGTTATTAGATTTACCGATCGCGCTCCTCCGACCCTGCACTTCGACACTCGGTGGAATTTATAAGCACATGCGACGACTGCTACCGGACTTTTCTACCTTAAATCCATCACTCTTCCAAAAATACCCAAATTCTAATTAGAACAGCGCAACTTGTTAATTTAGTTTCGTTGGCAGCGACACATCAAAGACGAGAGACAAAGAATACGAAATCAACGCGGTAAAAAAACCGAAGGAATTTTTAAACCTGAAAATCCCATCAACGGAACACGTTTAGCTTACATTTATTTTCCTATTAATCATTCGGAATGTTGACAACAACAGAATTGGGATGTTCTTAAGGAATCGCTCGGCCGTTGATTTAAATACGCTTTCTTCGAAGACGGCCGGGAATATATCACCATTAGGACACCGAGTCACTTTATTTACACGAATTCTTATCGGTTTAATTAATGCACTCCGAAAGTGTTTTTACTTTGACTGTTTTTTTTTCGTACTGTCGAGGAGTTTCGAGAAAACAGAAAGGTCGCCCATATCTCAAAGTATTTCACAATGTAAGGATTTGTTTGTGCAAATCTTTGTACAGGAAAAGTAGCTATCCTCTCGTTTGCTTCCATAATTCCTATCTCGTGTTATGTCTCCAGGATCAATCTTTCCCCTGAAAGCAATTGTCAAGTCGTGATTTTCTAGTTGTGGTTTTCTGTCTAATGAAAGGCTAAAATGACTCATGATGAATCTGAGGTTTATTCAAAAAATCTGCTGAATTGGTTCTGTTAAGAATTTGGGCGTAGATAACTATGTGATAATAGTGAATGACTATAAATATAAATTAGAAGCAACTATTCTGTCTAAATCTGTAATAATTGATACATTATTAGGATTACCGATGGACAACTTCACAAATCCTTTTTTCTACCTACATTTCTTCTTTTCTTGGAAAAGTATTTCCACGAGGTCTTCTCTATAAAAGTAACGACAATCCCAAAATCTAAGGCATCTTATTTCAAAGCATGTAAGATGTAAACTAAACAGGTTTTAGTATTGTATTGTACTTAAATAAGGTAAACAGTTCAATTTTGATGTACGCAGTTTTCTTTCGTAGCACAGGTTTAGTGAAATTGATACAGCTTGAAGACCAACGTATATTTACAGCAAACTGGTACACCACAAAATGTTCACCTGATTTGGAAATTTGTGACTTCTGGCTATTGTTTAACATGAAAAAAAGAATACGTGGTCTACATTTCACAACGGAGACAGAGATTAATGAAGCAATTCAACTATTTCTCGAGAGTATCCCCAAAGATGACTGGCTGCAAGCTTTCAACTTGTGGAAGGTTCATCTTCGTTTTCTTAGTTCTTTATTTTTCTCCTTTGTCTACAACATAGTCTTCATTTTTAACTTTAATACGGTCTTCTAAAAAATTTTCTTATAACAAATCTTGGCTTTTATTGTCAGTAGAACATCAAGAGCTCGACTAATCCTTGACTTTCGAGAGAAACGTTGAGGAACTTTTTTTTTGAATATTGTGCTCATATTAATCAATAATAATCAATAAAAATCTTAATTTCCGCAATTATTAATAAATTTAATTTCCGCTATACACAATGAAACGACACCAACTGCAAATGTAGTGAAGGTAGCCACTAACTGCAAATGTAGGAAAGGTTGATATCAAATTATTTTTTCTACATAAATTATCTCTACATGTACTTTTTTTCGATTCATTTCTGAAACAGCAATCGACGACAAAGAAAGGATATAGATATAGAGAATGGTTCCAACAATTTAAAATTGATGATTTCAGTATGGATGACAAAGAACGTCCAGGAAACCAAAGAATTTGATGACGCTAAAGGGTAAGCACTGCTCGATTCAAACACTCAAAGAATTGTTAAAAGTGTTTAGTCCTATATCTCTTTCTGTACGTCATGCCATGGGAAAGGTTCAAAAATAAAAAAAAATTACTCTATGGGTTGTTATCCGAAAGTGCCATCTCGCATCGTTTTGATCATCGTGAGTGAATTCTTTGCTTGCAGCCTTACAGGTTGATAAAATAGCTTTTCTCACGGCATTGGCGTTCGATGAAAAGTGAACTTATTTCGAGAATAAAAACCGAACATCGTGAGTAGACCCTGCACAACCATCGAGGTCAAGACCAAACTCGAATATATAAAAATATATGATTATATTTAAGCAAACTTATTATGAAAATGATTGGGCTAGCGATCAATAAAAGACCTTTTTATTTTTATGCTGAGCTTTCGGTAATCTTTATTGCCTTCATCCGAGTAAAAATTAACCGATAATTTTCATAATAAGTTTAATGCCCAACGGTCAAAAAAAAACTCCTTGGTGTGTAATTATAAGCAAAGTTCCGTATCTGTTGGGACCAAGAAAATCAAGATAGACTACTCAAACCGAATTAATCTATCACACAATAATCATGGAACAATGAATTGATGATGAAAAGACCGTAGTAATTAATAATAGGTGCCAATGAATTAATAGCCGAAAGATTGTAGTAATCAATAGTAGGTGCCAAGTGATTTTCTTTCTAGAAAGAAAAACGGTTGTTTTTGAATCGGAATGCTCTGCCGTCCCAGCCTGTTCTCCAGAGTTGGGTCTAATGTATAGCCACCATGTCCGATTGACGTTTAACTTACGCACTCGATGTTATACAGTTCTCCAATTTTGAAGAAGTCCGAGAATGGCGTGATCGATGCATTGCATTTAAAAGGCAAAGACACTCTATTGTTATGGATTCCGACTCCTGGAGAGACTTGGAATAAGATCATAGATATTGAGAAAAATATTTTAATTGCGTCCTTCAAGCAACAAAACGGCGAAAAATTAGTTTATCACCTAAATCATCGTCATTGTTTCTAAGGCCAAGATATTTCCTCTGACTTTCTCACGACTCGCGTTTAGAGATTGCCCACTAAAATATTAAAGTCATCTGTAAGTACCTACTGTTGAACAATAACGAGAGTAGATATCTTCGTTCTGCCTTTCTACCTTCCTCATTTTCTTCAACAAGAAATCATAAGATTTGGGTAAAGTAAACGAGAAAATATATGTGAATATACGAACTTCTTTCACATCCATCTTAAAATTACTAAATGTAGAAACTTGAAGTGGCACTAGACTGCTGCCGTCTGTAAATTGTTCGAAATTGTTAGTAAACTCAGTGGGTGTTATTTAACACGTTAACCAAACGTCACGAATCAAGTCTATAAATTTTGTACAAAATGCAGTGCTAGAAGTGCGTAATGTAGCGTGTTATTGCTGACGTCCCACATGGACTTTTACGCTCAAAGGAAAGAAGTAGCTAGGTAGCTATCAGAATAATGTTTATGTGCGCATCTCGCTAATAGTACCACTCGCTCCTGATTCCTAATTACACGAGAACTACGTTTCCCTATTCCAATACAGGACTATTACCTTATAGATCGCCAAGTTATGGGCCGTTTAAATAAATCTGCATTATAAATACATCTACTTAGATGCTGCAAATGGGAATTAGCGAATAAGATTACGAATAACAGAGATATTACCTCCTGTATATTTATATATCTCCTAGTTTGACTACAATCTAAACTATTTGAACTCTTTGATTCGTAATACGTTTCGTACATGCTTATGGGAAATTAATAAATTATAATTAAAAAGAGCCGACCGTCATTCACAGGTACGATTATCTCTGCGCGCGTAAACTTTAATTATCACGAAACACAAAACAATATGATAGGCTGTACCAAATGTTAGTTTATAGAGGGTCGCATAAAAGGTTAATTAGGAACGAATGTAAACGCCGTGCTCGTACACAGACGATCTGCGGTAAATCAATCCGGATTGAAGCATTGTTTGACGGCAATGCCTGTATAAATTATGAGATCATTTGGGCGGAATGCTGTGTGATATAAGTCCGCTTTTTCACACAGGTGCGCGCCGTACATCATGTTTGGAGGTGATTTTTTATTTTCGGACGCGCATTAACCATCAGTTAATCGGGGCAGAATTTTGATAGCTTGGCTATTAAAGGATTTTTTGGTCCATCACCGCCGCAGCGTTATAATCAGTTTCAATCGGTATATTATCCAACATAACGAAAATTAATGAATAATTAAAGGAATTTCGTATTGTTTCGAGAAATAGATTTGATATTATGAACAATATAATATTTATGTATTATGTATCAATAATATTAATAATAATTAACTAACTAGTACAGTGTGTTATCGAATATGATGGTAATAATTATATCACGTATAGACGGCGTCAAAATATTACGATTTAGTCTAATTTTTTTAATCCAAGTTTTTCGTCTTTTTGAGGTATAATTTATAAAAGCAACTTGAGAAGCATATTTTGAGCAAAAAATATCTACACAACAGTTATGTATTGTATATTGATTAGAAAAAAATGGGATCAAATTCCAGCTATCGTTTTGAAAGTATATTAGAATTCTACGAAATTTAGAGTTTCTGCAACAATTGACCTAATTATCTCAAAAACGAAGCTGTTCATTTAGTTCATTTCTAGTACAATTGTATTCGAAATTTTCAATTTTTGTTTCAGTTCTTTTCTTAAGCGACATTAAGAAAGTCATTTACTAAAATGAAAACATGAAAACCTATTTGTTTAAATCTACGCCACTGGTGAAGAATGCTTAATTTTCAGTATGATATATCCATCCCTGTATTTCATTTGTCCTGCATATGAAATTTATGTCAAATTTCAACTCTCTATTTCCAACAATTCCGAGATATTTAAGAAAATACGCTTTTCAAGTTACCTCCTTAGGAGAGGAGAAACAAAAAAAACTTTTGTATATGTACAGATAAGTTAAGTTGTAATATTTTGATGTCGTCCACACGTGGTATAATTACTGCCATCTTATTCTATAACATGCTGTATATGTACCAAAGTAGTTAATACTCGTATGTACTATGCCCGCCAAAAAAATCTGGGACACGTAACACGTCCTATTGTAAATATGACGAGTTATTTATTGTTGCTATGGTGTATTCGTCCGTATGTTTATCCCTGAGGTTCTACATTACCGCAGAAACAAGTTTAAAGTGCATTCAAATTAATAAAATAACTCAAAAATGCCTTTAAAGACTTGTCTTAGATTTTTTTTTTGGCGGGCATAGTACGGTGAAATTGAATTAGGTAAGCACTTTTAGTAAATGTAAAGTGTAATTATTTCAGATAAATTAAGTTTGAAAAAATGCAGTAATTTGCAGAAAAGTAAAGTATAAAGTATAATATATATAGGAATAAGAAATTTTGAAATTTATTTTCTACCAGGCAAGAATTTTCAATTGTATCGTATTTCATAAAATTATACATTAATGTAATTACTATCTAAAGAGGGAAGTAGTGTACCATACGTCCAAATAAATTTTTGATAAAGGTATGCCATGGAAGACAAACGATTGTCTCAGATTGGTACAGTAATTCGTTTGTTTATTTGACAAGTTATGAATTGACAACTGCCTGGTGTTGTAGGTTACGACATGCATTTAAACGTCCATGGCCTACCTTTATCAAAAATTTATTTGGACATACGGTGTATTCTAACGTTGACACCATGAATAAGTGACAAATGTGAGTGTCATTCGTTAGTTATACGTGGTGCCGACGATAACATCGAACCTGACATAAATTATCTGTTATTGAATTACATGCAATTATATTCTGCTGCAATATTACTGATCTCGCTGTCAAAATGACTGGTATGAAATGATTGAAACCAAAAAGTGAGGTTACTTATTCTTAAAGGCTTAAGCACAATACAGCGCCATTCCAACGACGTCAACCTCACTCCAAAAGACAAGACATGCGTAGGTAATGCGCCGTGAAATGGCGTCAATTGGCATCAATTCAACCTAAGAATGGAAATAACTTGTGTCATAAATGGATTAAATTCATTTATTTTTTATCATTATTTATGAATATATTTAATTTGGCAGATTGTGTGTCCTTTACCAGAAATTACGAATAAAGAAGCGATGGCCAACGCTTAACTTATGTGTAGTTAAGACGTTTGATACCGTCAAAATTGAAAGTTACCCAACTTTTCGCTTACGGCGCCGTTCATTCTGTGCAGTTGCATTTGAACCTTATCATTTAGTATTCATTTGACAGTTGACGGCGCTTAACGGCGTTGCATTCTGTTTGAATCTTAAAGGTAGGTTTACATTATTATTTTCATAGAATGACAGTGGTGTCCGAAATTTTCTGTCCGCAACTGTACTTAAATATGTGCACGTTAACAATGAACTATTTCTTGTCTATTGTAGCACGTGATGAATAAAATACGTTAACTTTCATAAAATTTATGATCTGTTTTTAAATTCATATTTCGCGGCAAAAAGTTTTCTAAATTTGAATTACTTTAACAATTGAGTCAAGTAATTTAAAACACGAACTTACTGGATTTCGAGCTCGCCGCTGATTTTATAATCAAACACTTTCAAACGATCTACTGCCAACTGGTAAACACTCCTAGCTTTGGTAAATGTGTTGGACCGATCATATCCCGTATTTCATAAATAGCACATATTCAGAATGTAACAATATTTTTCGTGTGATTCAATAAATTTTTACGAAGGGGAAGAAAATACTTTACGTACATTTCAGATTATTTGTAACACATTATGACATTACGTCACATCATAACTTATGGTGGTGAGAATATAATAGCGTTTTCCACTGGCTGCACCAGTGCGCACTGAATGTATCTCCATCTCGGTTCAGCTTTATGTATTAAAACGAGATGGAGATACACTCAATGCACACTGGTGGCAGCCAGCGAAAAACGCTATAAGATAATACGATACATAACTCATAATAACTTTAACAACTTTTCAATCGATATCGTCATATACCATCGATGCTCTCGGGTATTTCGATCTGGCGAACGCAAATTCATTCACAGAGTATAGGAGAATAGGTACAAAAGTTGCACTTGCATGATGGGGTATACTTCTCTGCTAGTGCCCATCTCTATCGTATACTAAAAATCTATCAGCCACAGACCCGAGAAATAATTAAGTACACTTCACCCGCACTTATTAAATAAGTTGTATACGTAACGATAAAATACAATTAAATTAACCTAAAATTTCTTACAGTATAGTTATAGATATTCGGAATTTACGTATAACCACTACAAGCACTGTTGCATGATTTAGAAACACAGGTATGTTGAAGTAAAAAAAAATGTTACCTTTCCTCAGAAATGCAGAAACTGTTGAAGTTGTAAAACGATGAACTTACAAAATTGGTATTTCAGAGATACATATGTACAGGACAATACATCTAAGTCGTTAAGACAGACGGTTGCAACAAAATGATTGATCTTCTTAGTGAGTTTAGGAATTTCTTTTGTACGAATTTGTGGCCCTAAATAGGGCCTTCCTACACTGACTGCAAAACAACTATAGAATACAGCCAATTAAAAAAAAATATTCAAATGGTTGTTTTAAGTTTGGAAGCATAAATTACATGGCGTTTCATGTTGGTGAAAAGATCAGAAAAAAAATCTTTACTTATTTTAGTAGCTATAGATAACATACTTTCAGAAGGTGCTAAGCGCATGGCGCACACATTTCATCGCAAAAGATGATAAAAAAATAAAATAAATCGATTCGTACTTATGAGCCACATAAACAATGTTTTCCCGATTCACTCGACGATGGCCTCTATTTTGTAATTATTTTTTTAATGCAAACAAAATGTAAAAGTCAAAGTTTTTGTTAATTTTTTATTGTCCGATAATTTTCTATGCAATGTGGAAACAGGTTTGTGATGCTTGGAAGTTTGCGTGATGGACAAAGAAGGAAATAAACTGCATAAAGCGTGTTGTCTTGTCTTATCTAACTTACCTTTACGACGTAGTGCCTTTTGTTATTAACCATTCCAGGCAACTTCAATGTAAATGTAACTGGGTTACAATCCGGACAACACAAACATACTAGGTCCTGGTAGACAACTTTGTAAGCCTCGCAACCCCAAATTTCAACGTCTTAACCTCGCAACCCCCAATAACCCCAAAATAAGCTAGAGAACTTTACGATCTCCTAATTTAAATTTGATCATTTGATTACAATTCATCAATAAAAGGTTTTCTTTTTCTAAGTGCTTTATTTACTATAACTTGCTATAACTATAGCTAACTCACTAATAATAATAACTGACTGCGACCCCTCGTATATTTGATCGCGACCCCATGTTGAGAGGCCTTGCTGTAGATGCTGCCTTTACCTTATGTAGCGGAATTAGTCAACATTTCTCAAGTGTGGACCTTTAGAAAACCAAAGGGACAGATTGTTTGTAATATTAAAATTACGGATGATACAATAAACGAAAGATGACCTTCAATAATTTTTACTCATTTGATACTATGTTTACTAAATTTTGTTTTTATTAAATACGCAACCCCATCAAAAATTAATCATTTCAGAAAATATTTCCCTCATCCGGTTTGGATTGTACCTATACGTTTTCATCTTCAACCAGTAAAATGTGTTCATATGATTTAATATTCCCAAAATATTAGTATTTCTTTTTAGTAAATTTTGAAGCTGCATGAAGACTTAGTGGGCCTGACACAGCGCATTGTATTTAACGAATTTATTGTTCCTTATCAAGCAGATATGCTGGAAAATAATCCGAAACCAACAATTTATAAGCAGAAATTCAGAATACACGTCAAGTCCAGGGTGAGTGAGTTATCATAGTTAACTTGTGCAATATTCTTTTCTGTCGGCGAGCATGTAGGGTTGCGGAGACATGACATGTCCGAAGCTGCCAGAGACAGATGAAACTGCAGGATCTCGTCATCAGGACCTGTCCTGTAGCTGTCTCGCAGATCCAAGCTTGTCCACCCCCACCCAACCACCCCAAAGCCCCGGGAGGGGTGCGTCAAAGCCACTCTAACTTTTGACTGGTTCGGGAGGGAAAGGGTGCTTTGCTGTAGTTAGATTCACTAAACAGTACAGTGTGCGTTCGGTGGTTGAGGTTTGATGTACGACGCTGTTTTGCAAACTTACCGGCGAGCGCGTTTCCGGGCTCCGGGGAAGAGATGTTGCTTTCGATTTTGTTAGAGCGCTCGCGAACTTTGTTTACGTGATTTTTAACTCAATTTATGTCACGTGGGTGGCGTGTTTTCCAAACATGTGAGTACGAACATTGTTTGCATATTTAAAAATAAAAACAAAAAAAATCTACGTTTCGTATTTTAAATATGAGGTAGCGTAAGTTCGTACTTTGACCGCTTCGAATGGCGCCAACGATGCTACATCTTTCCATTAATTAATTCAAACATGTTTATGTCGTTCGCAAAAGCACATGTCAGCTCCGGTTTCAGTCATTTTACGATGCTTTATTTTCTCCCGGCGAGGTGGAGGACAGTGTTTGTACAGTTAATATTATATATGTATAGAAATATAGAAGTTTTGACGTGCTGCATAAAAACAAGCGTGCTAAATTAATTTTGTTAGTAATAAATCAAATTTTGCAAAATTTCTGACGTGCATATGCTGTACTAATGGTGACGTGACGAAGGTTTGTCATGTATTTAATTCTTATTTTTTTTGCAATTCAGTATCAGTCTCATTAAGAATACTTTGAGGTTTCTGTTTTTCTCTGGCCCTGTGAAGATAAAGAGACATTACCTTTTACAGTAAATACTGCTAAGGTTTCCTCTACAGCACAGGGCGTAATACAAGATCATAAATTTTAATGATAGCGTGTTGTACCACTGTTTATAGATTATACATTATCCAAAATAAAACAGTAAATAAATAAATGAAATAAATTTCGAGTAAAAAAAAGTAATTTGCTTTAGCTTCATTGTAACAGAACAGGAAACGAAATAAACAAAGAAAATGTTCTACGAGTAATTTCTCAAGGCCATTCAAGTGAATCTTTAGTGAATTTTAGTAATCTAGTTGTTTACAGTTTGTCAACGGGACAATTGACCATTCACTTTCATGTTTTAAAATGATGTTATTTCAATCGATTATCTGTTTAACATAGTACTGTCCCTGCCAATGTTAGCATTGTAGTTTACCAATCAATATACGTCACATCAAATTTCAAATTTCTACATACATTTGATCATGAATTTTATATGTAATTATTGACTTGTGTATTTTCCGCTTTAGTTGGCAATGAAATATTCTTTTGAGAGTGCATGTTTCAAACTGAAAGTGGAACCGCAATTTTTTGCTTGAAAAAAATAATTTCTCTAAAACGGTATCTGATAAAATTGTAGAAAATTATTTCATAAGTAGTTTAAGGCAGCGTTTCCCAAACTGTGGGGCGCAGGAGAATAAATTTAAAAGAAAATGAACACAAACTGCAATTAATATATCATATTATTTTTTACAAGAGGTTGCATATACATTAGTTGTCGTAAGTTGGCACCGAACTTGTATTTTATTAAAACTGAAGAGGTTCGCATTTTAATTTTGAATGCTAGGAATAGTCTCCTAAATATTTAATTCATTTTAACACTTAAAAATATACAGGTTGTTGATTTAACAAGTTACAAACCTAATTTATTATTTTCTAATAATATAACACATCTGAAAATAATTTTTAATTCTGCAAAATGAAATCCTGCACAACTTTTGACATTTTTTTGATAAAATATTTATAAAATGACACTTTCGCAGTTTTCCGGAAGTTTGGGATACCTTATTTATTAATTATTATTATAAGTTTTATTAATTACTTCTTATTGCCAAGAAATTTAAAAAATCAAATTAGTACAGTCCAAAAATCCAAAAATTCCGTATTGTAAAAATTAAACCAAAACTTCTACACGAAAGAGATGTTAATCTAAAATGGTTTCAAATAACAAGATATTGTGAGAGACTTACTCTTTTCATAGATTTTAATTATTTGAAAGACATTTAAACCTGTCTAGTTTTTTTTCTAGGTTGAGGATGTGCTTGGAAAATTCCAGGCGCGAGGAATTCCAACACGACTTGGTAAAATTAATGGGAGAATCCCATTTTGTGCACTTTGTTTTTTTTTATAGATTAAGCATCACCTTTAGTTGAACGATAACTGCGCGTTTTATGCTTATTTTATGGGTTTTAAAGGAATTGGTTTATAACTCTAAATATCGCAGTACGTTAAGTGTATGTTATAAACGGTGCAAAAAAATTTGATTAGTAATCAACACAAGTACGTCAAAAAATGAGAGCACCTGGGAGAAAAAAAACAGTATTCAAATAAATTTTACAGTATTCATCATTGTTAAATCGTTTAAGATGTAGGAAATTATAATAACCTACAATAAAATATAACATAAAAGCTTATAAAAAATTTTGTGCAAATCGTTCTTGTTTGCAGTGAAACCCTCGAGCAGTCTTTGTACAGCTGTTTCAGCCCTATTTGGGGCTTCTTCGGCAGAAGCGTAGTTCGAGATTTCCACTGCAAACCAAAAACGACTTGACCAATTTACCTGTAATTGTGATGTAATAGTGATGAATAGATAAAACAGCGACACGCCTTGCATAGGGTGACTTATTATGTGTAGCAAACCCGCTTCAGTTTGTTAATCCTTATGCAATGTTAGGTCAAAAAGAAATCGTAGGATGTCGTTGTTTTATCTTTAAAATTTCTAATTTCATGTGCTGTGACTGTCAGTTCTGAAATGTAATGAGTTAAATATTTAAAAAATACGATGGAAGCATTTGACAATCGTTTAGCTCAGTGTTCAAATTCAAGTTCGAGATTCAACGGGTGGTGGGGGGCGTGAATCGTAACACAGCTCAAGAGGGGGTTGCGAAATCTAAAAGTTTGGGAAACGCTGGTATAAGGGCAACATGACAAGAAGTTAAATTTAATATCAATTTTATTACATTTAGAAGGAGATGGGTTATTACCGCGAAGGTTTATTGGTTAATTTGATACTTCTCTATAAGTTTTCACAAATATTACACAAAAAATAATCCTCAAAATCAAAGAATATGTCTTTCAAATTTTCCAAAGCAAATTTAATTAATTCTACAAAAGAACAGCTTTATCCATATCTATTATGTAATTAAATAAAAAGGCTAATTAAATAATTTATTTTTAACAAAATAGAAATGAAAGAAACAACAAAAGCGAATAAAAGCAAAAGATCGACAACACCAAGCTGAACGAAAAAGGAACAGTTTCTCGGACGGATCAAAAATTTTGTAGAAAATAAAAGTTAACTATAAAAGTAACCAGTTCAATAATAAGAAAAACGAAAAAAGAAACGAGCGACGGAATACTATGCATAAAAGAAAACTATGACACAAAACAAATGAAAAACGATGAATTACGAAAAAGCGCCAATAAAATGCGAAAAAATCAGTTGGATAAGGTAAAAGAGAAATCCATAGTACGAAAGCATGAAGTACAGAAAAAAACAAAACAAAATTATGACTAAGTTGAACAGAAAAAAACAACTGTAAAGAAGCGTCAGTCAATAAAATGTACAAAATCAATTTGATAAAAATAAATAAAACAGAAGTACGAAAGCATAAAACAAATAAAAAAAGGAACAATAATTCCCCAGCCGAAAACATTTGCCAAGTCAAGAAACTCACAGGAAACAAAAAGAAAAAAAGCAAAACAAATGAACCGTGAGTAAAATGCCAATTCCATAAAACAAAAAAATAAAAGACTAAAAAATTTGAAATGAACAAAAAATAAAAGAAAACGACATCTTCTCGTCATAAACCATACCAATATATTAAAGTAGAGGCGTGAACAGTCGCTACTGATTATGCTTTATATTTTTCTTTGCATAAAAACAACAATTTTTCAGGACCAAAACCAAATCGCTTATCGCTATGTTGTGATTAAATAAAATAGGTTTTGAAAGCCAACTGAAATATGAATTTTCTCGGAAGTTCACGAAAGGAAAGAATTCCCCTGCATAACAATTTAAGCCTTTAACTCTACGTCGTCAAGTTAGAAATCCACTTAAAAACAGAGTGCGCCTTCAAACTCGTAGGAAATTAGACGAACACATGTTAGGCTCGTCCCTCTCTCGTCAGTTTAATAAGCAGAATGAAACAGGAGAAATACTTTCCGCTTAAACATACAATTTAAAAGACATTGCATATGCAATGAACCGTCAGTGTTTGGATAGGCGTCCCTCTGGACGTCGTCGACGACGCCAGCACAAATTCCACCACGGTTTCCCTGACGCCAGCAAGAATCTAACGCACGGACCCCTGCTTTTCATTTGCAAGTTGTCATTTTTGAAAATCATTTAAGGGATTAAAGAATTTGCTGAAATATACTTTTCACTAGGAGTAAATTGAGTTTCCCGTTTAATTGATATTTCGTCATAAGAAAATATGAAATATGATTTTGTAATTCATTAATAATTCTATAATTAAAATTACTAGAAATTTAGATTCTTCAACGGTAGTATAAAATGTTTTGTACAGGGTGGTCCCGAAAGAAGATGCCAAAAAATCAGTTATAGGAGATGATGAGTGTAACTCATATACAAAAAATTGTTCTAATAAAAGTCTTCTCGTTTTGAGATAAAAATAATTGAAAATTTGTGCAAAATTAATGAGTTGATCGAGATTGAAAAGGTAATTCTAGTTGTATGGCAACAATATTTTGATTTTTTTAGCAACGGTATCTCTAACATCTATGACATTTGTCAAGTTTAATTTTAAATTTGCGAATCCAGCAAAAAGTAATGAAATTCCCAAAACAACTGTTCACCGACAAGTATTAATTGGTTAATTTTAAAATTGATTCCAGGTGAACAATCATAACAAACGCTCGAAGTGCCGTTCGTTGGCATTCAAGTACTTTTGAATACACTTGTTCCAGTTGTAAATCGACGCTAGAAATTCTGGGTTGTTGCGGATTTGATTCACGGCTTCATCTATGCGTTTCCATATGTACCTGATAGACCAAATCTTTCATACGGCCCCAAAAAAGAAGTCAAGAGGAGTTAACTTCGCAGAACGTGCGGGCCACCTTACCGGACCATTTCTTCCAAACCAATGATTTTGAGTTTGTACGAATCGCACCGTTATGTAAAATCCAAAGATGTTGACGTCTTTCTAACATCATATCATCCACAATATCAAACAGTTAACAAATTTTTAAGATGGTAACGTAGAAAATTGTAGTAAACACCATTCAGTCTGAATGGAAATTCAAAAGGTCCAACCAACTTTTCATCTAAATTTCCTGGCCATAAATTTATTGAAAACGGCCCCTGTAAGTGGAATGAGCATTCTCATCCGCCCAAACATGAGTATTACGGTGGTTCAGGATGCCATCACTCGTATACATAGATTCATCACATGCTAATATGATTCGTAAAAAAAAACATTTTTTTCCTGCTGTTGCTGGACTCATTCACAAAATCTAATCTGCAAAGGATAGTCTACATATTCTTCTTTCGTAAACTTCATTCCTAAGAGTTATGAATTTAAAAGTTTTATTTGATTTAGATGTCACAAATGTCATGACAGGTATGTACTCTGCATGTATCTAGATATGGTTGCATAGATATTGTAATTTTTATATATACTAACAAATAATAATTCTTGATTATATATTTTTTTGCCAGTAGCGTCAAATATGTGTATATAGGGGTTAATTTATCCCCATCATTTTGGACATGCTAAAAATGATTTGTCGGTCTTGTTGGATCCTCCTAATGACGCAGATTTTTTTTTGCACCTTCTTTCGGGACGACCCTGTATAGATATGTCCTTAATTTTCGAAAGTAAAATTATTTCAATGAACGAAAATAAAAGTTTGGAATATTAGAATATAACAAAATTAAAAAAAATATCGCTTATAATTTTTTCTGGATATTGTACAGATTAAAATTTCAATAGAGTTAAAGCAAACTAATTTGTAATTTGAACAATTGTAGTATACTCTAAGAAAATATATATATATATATATATATAATCGAGCACAGTGGTGGAATTGTAAAGTGAAATCCTGATGTCTTGGATGTCCGAAGAATAATCGTTGAAAGATATTGCGTTTATATATGTCCAAAAGTAAATAAAAAGTTAAATCTTCTCCTCTATGTCAGTCAGTTTAGAAGCAAATTAACCGGCTTGACTTTAGAAATCTCTGAAACGTCAGGCTCGGTGATTATTGAGTCCGGATCTATTTATCTTGTTACTGAAAATAACATTCAAAGAAAGAAAGAAATTAGTTTAAATTTATTGCGGCACAGATCTCGCGCGCTGTTTCTCCATTAATAAAAAGAAGAAGAAAAGAAGAGAGGCGACTTTAAAAATAAACGATCCTATCAATCAAATCAATTAAAGTCAAAAAGTTTTATCGCGATAAATATTCCTAAAAATATCTCCCTTTTGCAACGTTACTTTCCGATAATTAAAAATATGGGCGCATCGGCCAAAGAAGTTTTACCTACCTGAGATCCCCTCGAGTGGGGCCGTAAACTGAAAGAGGACTGATTGACGGCAGATTAATGTCTCGCATCGACACTTTTTAGAGGGCAGCGACCAATTAATTGATCCTGATGTTTTAAAACGCCGCTGCCGTGCCCATCTCTCTTTCTCTTCTTGCAAATCTAGTCAGCAGTGCTTCTGCTGGCGCCACACACGACAAATGTTTTAAGTCAACAACGGAATATTAAAAAGAAAGCTGCTCTTTTGCATTTATATTATCTTTTTTATGTAACATCGAGTACTTAAAAGTCAATGGCAGACGATCGCACTAACGGCGCTTCTGTCCTACCACAGGAACTAATAAAAAGATCGTTTCGACAGTTATAGAAATAAAACATGTATAAAAACCATACTTTTCGTAAATATCATAAAACAGGAGCTTATTTATTAGTCGGTTTAACATTTATTATTTATTTAAATTGTGGCGCTCATTAAGAGTCTTCCCAATAAAATCTTTATCTCAAGTTATTCAAAAATTTGGAGAAACAACACTATTTGGTAACAAAATGATAAGGTATAACAGTACAAAAAAAATAAAGTAGCCAACTGTTAAATGTATTAGTTTATTGCATAAAGGCTTATATATTTTATGTCCTTGCTTTTACAAATTTTAGGATGCCCATGTTAGGAAGTAGTCGTCATTGGATGCCGATTTGCGCGTGTTTTTTTCTGGGCGGAAACTATCAGCGTGTTATCTAAACTTGTCTGTACTTTAGCAATGACTCGAAACAAGGAACAGTAAAATTTCATTTTCTTAAACTGTAATATAGTAGTATTATTTTTCTTGAAATGTCTTGGAAATTTCCAGATGCATCAGAACGTTATTGAACACATACATAAACGACAATCCACATCGATAAAATGTTATTTATACTTCTTTCGACTTTGTTTCAAATCGAATATGATTGATTGCCAGCATGGAAGGTCGCAATCGATAAAAGAGCATTCTTGCACCAATACAAATACGTTCAGGACTAATTAATAAAACGGGACGAGCAGCATCGAATCACAAAAATATTATAAAATGCAACATATAGATATTTTTTTTTTAATATATCAAATAAAATCTTTTTAATTTGTAAATAAATTTCAAATATTTGCCAACATTTTATGAGGTATTTAACTAAATGAAATTAAATAAAGCTTGCTGTTAGTCGGCTAGATTGCGAAAGGATTCTTAGATAACCTCCATGTAGCTATTTCGGACCTCATTGGGGCCTCGTCAATGGAAGAATCGCTCTAGAACTCTACCGAAATCCGATCGACTTGTCAGATTACGCGCAAACAGCCGACGCGCGACATCGGCCGACCAGCAAATTAAGTAAAAATAATAATTAAATGAAATAAAAGGCTACTTTCTCGAAATCGTAATCTCGGAATAAATCCTTTAAAGAATTTGATAGAACTCATTAAGAGATGAATATAATTGCACTTGAATAGAATGTTTTGGCAAAGCTAAGTTTGTTTCTTCAGTCACTGTCACTTAATAGTGATCAACTACATTGCTTTTAATTTTAATCCAGAACTATCTTCTGTTAACACAATTTTTCTTATCTCACAGTAAAAATTATGATCCTGATCTTATTTTAAAGAATTTTGATAAGATGTGCTGTGTTACCGCAATCAAAACAACTAGTAATTTTTTTTGCGATTAACTTTTAATATGGAGGATATAAGAAAAATGAATTGGATGAAGACAATGTCACGAAATGTGTTATACCGGGTCACTTTAAAGATGACTAATTAGCCTAAGCGATGACTTTTTATTTTAGTTGGCAACATTGAATAAACTAACAATTAAAGTAAATTTAAATTAGAGGTCCTAAAGTGGAACCTATAATTTAGGATCTTTTTTTCCCGTTAACGACCTAGTAACTGCTGTAACTGTCTCCAACCAAATGTTTTTTTTTTAATATTTCAACTATCGCTAATTGCGTTCTTTGGTAGGATAATATAGAGTTTGCGCAAAGACACCGTTACGTTATAAATGCATTCGGTATAAAATAGAAACTTCAATTACTGCTTTTAAACGAACAGGAGACCGTGTTCAAAAACTGTTTACATTTAAGCATGCGTTTTTCAAATTTTAGGCTTTTTGCTTCTGTTTTGAAATATTAACTACCTTTTCAAATTTATAACGATGCATTTATAACGTAACGGTACCTTTGCGCAAACTAAATATTACCGACGGAATCGTTAAATGGACTTTCGCTAATTACTAATAAACATAAAGTGATGAGTTACTCCCGTTAGTTTTCAATTATAATATGTGTATTTTCTTTACACTGTTGTAATAGTGTGGCTGATTTAGGTGTCCCTGAATTCAACTTTAGGCAACTTGTATTTAATATATCAAGCACAGCAGGAATGATGTTAGGTTTCATTCTAAGAAATAGTGCTGGTTCTAGTAACTCTGCTTCATTAAAGACTTTACATCACCTTTGTTCGATCTAAATTGGAGTATCGCTCTTTAGTTTGGCATGCTTATTATGAATGTCATATTTCTATGCTTGAACACACCCAAAGAAAATTTACGAAGTTTTTGTGGTTTAAAGAAAAGGGATTTTATTCTGATAGAGGTTTCGATCACAGTGTTCTTCTAAAATCTAAAGTAGCTGCTAAAGGCGCAGACTGCATGCGAAGCTAAGCTGAATGAAACTAAGTTTTTTTTTTTCAAATTAGCTGCAGTGTAATCTTATGTAGACGCGTTTTATTCAGGATGATTCAAAATAAGTGTCCGACCCGCTAACCACAAATAGTACTCGAAAAGTAGTTGTATAGTTTTCGAGATAAAATAGAATGAAAATTCACATGTAAACTTGTTGGTTGTCACTGGAATAGCGTCACAGTAGCAAGAGCCGACTATTCGCTTAATACTTCTTTCTTCTTTTTTTCTCTAGGCATTGTAACGTTACTGTATTGATACAATAGTTTTACAACACAATAGGCCCGAAACTGAACTTTTACGAGTTTGAGCACGATTTGTTACAAGTGCGAATACTCGCAAAAAAGTTTCTGGACGTGTGATACACAAATTTTTTGGAACGAAAATATTTTTAAATTAAAACATTAATTATTGTTGTTAAAATAGCGTCTGTTAGGAAATTTATCTTTCTTATGTTGGCGGTACAATTCAACGCTTGAATTACAAGAATGATTTACAGAAGTAGAAAATTTTAGCTACATGATAGTTTAAAATTGAAATTTGTGAGGTTTAACTTGACATTTCAGTGTCACTCTGTCTTGGCATGCAAATGACTGTTTTCTGGACAATTTGAACTAATGGAAAATCAGCAATTTTAGATGGACGTCGCAAAAATAAAATTAAACTGTTATTCTAAATAAAAACAATGCTGATATATTAAAAAATGAATTCAAGAAAGAAGTATTAAGCGAATGGTCGGCCCCTCCTATATCTTACCAAATGATAATAACCACCTCCTAATAGGATGAATTGAAAACCGAACATTCAAATCAAGGCAGAACGCGAAAGTGCATGATCGCCAACTCCGACGGCTCCCTCCCACCTGTCTCCTGTACGAGTTTTCGTTCTTTAGTTAAGACAGAAATGTTAGTACCTTTCCTACTTTATTTAACTCAGGGTTGTACAGTAATATGTTTTTGAATATTCTTTTTCTTTGTTCTCCGCAGTGAATAATAGTTATTTGTTATACAAGACAATAAAATTATTTTTTATTGATGAGTGAATTAATTTTGAAACATTCTGTTTTTTTCTAAAGCGAATATAATTTCGCAGAAAAATAAAGAGAGCATTCACGTCTTAAAATTGCGTTTTATGATCATGTTACCAATAACTAGAGTGGGTTGTTGCTATAGTTGATACGAAAATTGTTACTTTATCTACCCTTCGTATTAAAATTTCGTTTCATCAACTGTTTTGAGTTGGACAAAGCACACTTTAATGTTCGCTACAAAAAAAATGTTTATTTTTTAATTCTTACTAGACTCGATTTGAAAATAACAATTTCTCTAGACTATACTAAAGACTACTATTTTAAATACAGAAAAAACGGGAAAAATGATGATGTTGAAAGAAAATCGTCGATAGCGAGTTAACAGTAAGTGACAGGTATAGGAATTGGTAATAAGAGACGAAAGAACCTTTAATTTCATAGTACAGAAATATATTAGGCATTTAAAAAAAAAAAAACAGGACTTTTGGATAGTTAAAATTTGTCCAATTAGAAGTTATTTATTAAACAGCGTGTATTATAAATATATATCGGGGAAATATATTTTGCGCGGTTCAAATTCTAGTGAAGCGGGCAATATATTAGACCGTAGCGTGTAAACAAACGCGATGACTGCAGAGACAATTAACGCCGCTACAGCAATGGTGTTACTCAGTATAACAGAAAACAGAGCAATATTGCCGCAATAAAAAATTACAGTTTGTTTAAATGTGTAAAGATTTTCAGAGTAATTAGCTGACCAGTTGTACCTCGACGGCCGGAATTTATTGCGACATTGCATCATATAGTAAGAATCCCGATTATTTTCACCGTCCCATTACACAATGTGCCTGTTCGATACATTTTTACGGCGCTACTGAAACGATGGTGTGTACTTATTCAAATCCTATGCTTCATTATAAACAAGGTATTACAGATCTGAGGTTTAAAGAAAATGGAAATACCTCCCAAACGACTAGTTTTTCTTTATCACATCTTCCACAAAATAGTTTTAGAAATTTATCAAGGATTCAAAAATGTAATAAAAAAATCGGATATTCTATTTAAAATAGCAACTTCATAAACGGAAGTGCTTGGTTGTTCAAAATATTGTATTTTGATAGATCGTCATCGTTAACCATATAAGTGCAAAATATGAAATAGAAATACGAATTGGAAGTCCGTGAACCTTTAATGAACAGGTTGTCTGAATCACCCTGTATGAAATCTTGATGGTTAAATTGGTCATGTCAATATTCTCATGTTTTGGTTACTGCTGATTTAGAAGTCAATTTCTTTCAGTGTGATTGAAGTAAGTATTAATGATGATAGCGGCTCAAAGTGGAGACCCCCGGGGCCGGACAAATGGTCGGTGTCAAGGGTCGGCACGCGCGAGACTTCAGCGCTCACTCGTATCAACTTCCACCTCCTCGGCGTCCTATTCTTTAATATTCTTCGGCCGGCCATCACATTGTTGCGTCGGTCGACGTAATGAGGAGTGATAACAATAATTATTTATTTAAGAGACGTAGGTCATCATTCGAGGCGAATTGTTAGTGCGGAAGTCGCGCCACTGATTTACATATTATTCGTTCGCCGGCGATACGTAAATGCAAAGCCGTCACGACGGGCGACGGCGTGATGGAATAATGTAGCTCTTGACGGCTGACGGGTTATAATTGTATATATAAAATATGAAGCCGGTAATTTAATTATTTAGCTTTAATTGGTGGAAATGCCGAATCGATATTTGGAAGTGAGAGGGGGCGAGGGTAAGAAAAGGACCGCGGAAATCTGCCGTAGACAGGCATCAATCGATTGTCAGTTTATATCAAGAGCTAACTCGGTTCTCGCCTGAGGAGAAGCTAACTAAAGCTTTGAAAGACAGAATGTTGTTTGTTACGGGAAACTTTGATGGACGAAAATAAAGCTTGAAAAAAAGCCAAAGGGGATTTTAAATGACAAAGGATGATCAGGCAACATGTTATTTATTGCATTTTTTTTTAATTTACTGGATGTTTTCTCTTTGCAAAACTCTTCGAATAACAAATGAAATCGCTGCTTGCAAATATCGTTATACTAATCAGTAATTACATATTCGCTTAAGGGTGTTTTCACACACACCGGCAAAACCGGAGCCGGTGACGACGCTGCGCCGTGCCGGCACCGGATACAATATAATCAAATTATCTGACTACGTGCTATAATTTAATTACATTGAATCCAGGGCCGGCATCGTTACAAACTTCGGTTTTGCCAGTGAGTGTGAAAACGCCCTAAGGGGTCATTCTAATTGAATTTGCCACCTACCAATGGTCGTACAGCAGCACTTGAAAAGAAATGCGATGAAAAGTAATAAAATCGTACAAATCTGATCATTATTTAAACTAGTGATGCGACGAGTCGAGTAGACTCTCTATCAGACTCGATTCTCAAAAGTACTCATTGTACTCGAGTCACTAATTCTCTAAACCTGAGTCAGCGATACTCGAGTCAACTAGAGTTCGATTCAAGTACTCGAGTATCGACTTTAGAATTTAGTAGTAGTGCAACGACTCGACTCGAGTCTCAAGTCTAGAGTAGTGAATCTCGAATCAATAACTTCGATTCAAGTACTCGAATACCGCCTTTAGAATTAAATAGCGTTCAACGAGACAAGTACACTCACTGTCAGACTGGATTTTCAAAGGTACTCGTTCTACTCGATTCTTCTCAGGAAGAGGCGAGTGAAACCTCGGCACAGGAAGAAATCACAATTCGGCTTCAAGTTGAAGCTGATTCAATCACTCATTTGAGTTTCCGATCGCCATTTATTTTAGTTTTCTTAATAAATGTTGGATTCAGTAAATAATACAAATTCCTAAAAATTATTTCAATTTTATCTTACATATTTTGATATAAATGTGTAGTATGTAGATACTGTTAGAAATATAAACAAAAACACTGCACATTCAAACCTTTAGCTAAAGACTTTACTACGATTAAAATAAGTTGAGTCAGGAGTATGCGTACTTCCAGGTTTAGTTAAACGTTCGAATCTCTTGATGTGGACTCAAGTTGAAACTAGTTTCTTTCATAAAAATAACCAAGTTTATTAAGTTCTTTAAGACGGCGACTTTCGAGTTCAATTCAAGTTTAATCAAGTACCCGAGTACTTTTGACCTGGAATCAAGTCTCTTAACTCGAGTAGACTCGCATAGTTAAGTACTCGAGTATTTTGATCCGGATTCGAGTCTCTTGACTCGAGTCAAGACACGATTCTTTTTTAAAAGTATTCGAGTCGACTCGATTCTTAAAAACATCGACTCGTCGCATCACTAATTTAAACTAACCGTACCGCCAGGCCGCTTGACGGGAGGCGCAATTCTTTTAAGCACTTGTGTACCTGGTAAGGAATTACAATCTCGACAACGTTCAGTACTAGCAAAATACAATGTTGTAGAGCCACGACAATGCTCGGTAATAGGAACATACCTTTCTGTAACTTGCAACTCCCATTGGAATGATTGCCTTAGGCCAGGTTTCTGGGACCGATTAGATACCTACTCATTAAAATAGGAAATGAGTTTTTGGAAACATTTTAATGCTTACAATGAAATTGGATTGAACCTCCTAACCATAGAAATTTTTTTATAACTGTATACGTATTTCGGCTGGTATGTAACTATAATATTTTAATGCTTAGTTAATTTAACGCAGTATTAACTTAATTAGCGCCTGCGCAATTTAAGCGCCTGAACGGTCCAATGATAAGGGGCGGGCTTTGGTGGGTTCGAACCGCGCTCGAGATATCTCTCGGAGGTGGTTGTTACTTACTTCCGGTACCCTTCAGTGTTGGGGAGAAAATTCGACACTGCTTCTCCTTCAACGGCGAGCAGGTTTGGAAGTAACAAAGCCATGGAACACTTTACACACACAGAAAATACACTCTCGCTCCTAAGGTCCTGACAAGTCTATGTCTTAGGACCCACCACATATATACAGTTTGTTTGATTTTGGCTGTCACGGCAGATATGTCGGTTACTGTTAGGGATGCTAAACATGAAATAGACGGCAAATATGTCGGTTACTGTTAGAGATACGACAGAATGTTATAGGTGGAAAGTTGTTCTACATTTAATTTTCTATTACCTGCCTTAGTCGGAAAAACAATTGCGCATCAAATATGTTAGCAATGTATGCAAGGCAAGTACATATATTCAAAATTTTAAATGGAAAGTACTCAATTTTATTGCGTTTTCTAAAACTGTAAAAAATCTCTTTACAGCGACATATCGCATGCCATGTCATCTAATCAATAAAAAACATAAATTGTTAATTAACTGATGCATGCTTATCCTAATGATTAGAGCTTTGTTGAAAACAGTAGACGGTTAAAAAAATGAAATTATTTTTCAGCTTCTAATTGAAGAACGTTCCTTAATACTTACAGTCTTGAAAACATGTGCTATTCAACATAATACAACATAAGAACATAAACAAAGTAACAATAAATGAATTAAGTAGCATGTAATGACTGATAATTGCAAACAACAGAGGTCACTTTAAATACAAATTCTAGGTATTATGAACTGAAATTTCAAATTAATTTACGTATTAATTTATTGTTACTTTGTTCATGTTGTTGTGTTGTATTTAGGTTGAAAGCGTATGTTGTCACGACGGTATTAAGAAACATTGTTACTGGAAGCTGAAAAATAATTTCGTTTGCTTCACTGTCTACTTTTTCCAAATAAGTTCTAATCTGCGTAAACACGCATTTGTTACTTATTTATCGATATATGTTTTTATTGCTTATAGATAACTATAACATGTGATATATTGTTGTAAAGGGATTTTTTTTACAGTTTGAAATTGTTTTTTCCGACTAACGCAGGCAATAGAAAATTAAATGTAGAGAACTTTCCTTCTATAACATATTGTAGTATCTTTGTAGTAACAATGGCCGAAACTTCTGTTGTGACAGCTTAAATCAAACAGACTGTATACCCTGAATTCTTTTTAGCTCTGAACACATAATGTAAATATTTCCATGTTTAGCTTTAGAAAAAAAGTGTCAACGCATTGTAGGATATGCAAAAAATTTCAATAAAGCAAATGTGTCGCCACTGTTAGTTATGAAATGTCATGAATTACGTATCAAATATTTCAAAAATAGTAAGAAAGCATTTCGTAATCGTTTGGCATCATTGTTTGAAGAAGGTTTTTTCGCACAGTTATAACGTTTTTATTTAAAAAATAAATGTTAATAATCTTTGATTGAAACTCATCTTGTTTCATCACATTCAGCGTGCAATGCATTCTAAAATTGAGCATAGGGATATTTACTTTGATGGTTCGGAGTTAAAAGAAATCTCAAAGTACTGTCGCCGCCAAAAAAAGTGGACTCTTTTTTGACGTAAATTTAAGAATGCTAAGAATTTTTCTGGGTGACTAATTATGACAGGCATTAATTAAGGAAGATCAACCATTATTTCATTTTGAAAAATATCGTCTCATATTAGCTACACAGGTGAGGCAAAAATGTAAAATTAATTCATCCTTAGAAAAGTTCATTTGGTTGTTATTCGTAAATGACAATTCATATATTCATAATTACAGCTACCCAGCAGAAGCTTCGGTATTATTAAATTTACGTCAAGAAAAATGATCACTTTTTTTGGTGGCGACAGTAACCGGCATTTTCCCGTAATCAATTTTTACTAATACTTTTTCCCCTTTCCGTGAAATGATTACCTTTACGTGTTTTCCTTCCATTTTTGATATTTGAACCTTTCTTGATTGTAAAGAAATTGGATTCAAAATATTAAAATTACCGGAAAGACAGTGGCGACATCTACTCGACACTAGAGTAACTATTAGTTCAGGATCAAACCAGGTCGTGCAATCCGATGTTTCCAAGAACCCGATTCGGTTTAATGGACTCATTAGTTTAACGACCAGTTAATTTAATGGCCGATTAAAATTGCTTTTAGGAACCCGATCTTAGTTGCCGATTATTTTTAAATAAATAAATATATCAACGCTGATAAGAATCTGTTGTGAACTAATATATACAAAAGTAATTTGGAAATGCCGTAACTTTTATACATTTTATCCACTGATTGGATAGGAAAAACATTTTATTTTTGAATTTGCCAAAAAGTCTTTCTTAATTTACTAATTTACGTAACAAAAAATATTTATATTAATTTTACAATGTATTTACTTAATTGGTATTTGCCGCAGCATTGACTTTACAAGGAAGAGCCGAAGATTTAAATATTTTTTCCAAGCTTTCTATTTCTAAAAACAGAAAAAAACATTTTTTCGAATTTAAATTTTATCATTTTTGATATTATGAGAAGTGAGAACGAATATTTTAATTCGTGGTACAGGCAATGCCAATGCCAATGACGTGATTTTCTTACGGACTTATTTTGCAAGAGTCAAAAGAGAAATTTTCGGATTTAACCGGAATTTGCTATGTTGTACGAAATTTTTAGGAGTTTCAGAATAAGCAAAAATTTTATAAAGAATGACTTTTCGAGAACTGAAAAATAAAAAAAAAGTTTTGTACTATTGTGAACCCAATCCATGGCATCTTATTTCTGATTTTTCCTTCATATTATATGCAACTCTTGCATAAAATTTTGTGGAAAGATAAATAAATAAGATAACATGTCTGAATAACATATCACACTTTCGCAACTGCTATTCTTCTTAGTTTCCGGATTGGAGAGTAACCATGTAAACAAACACAATATAAAAACCTGAAATAAAATTCAACTTGTGTTTGTTTAGCTTTTAGATCGTTACTGAAAATTATAGGGGAGACATTACTAAGAAGCATGAATGTACCTCGAAATGAGAAAAATAAATTAGTCAGCCTTGCTTTAACGGGTCAACATACAAACTCCATCAATTAGAAACTGATGAAATGTCTGTTCCTTGTTTTGACTTGAAAGTTATTACTAATTAAAAGATGGAAAATGTTGTGAGAGATTTTAAACAAATCTTTTTATTTGTTAGTGATATTTTTTTTCATATCATGTAAAGTTATTTTCATGCCAAGTGTATAAAAATAAGAAAAAGAAACAAGTAATGATTTTTTTGTCCTCAAATTTTCTTTAATTATCACGACGTTTTCTTCTTCATTTTAATATCGAAAGTGTCTACTTTTGTGGGAGTAAACTCAAAATTAAAATATGTAGTGCGACTAGGCGTTTTAATTATTCATGAAGTTACCACTAGAGATGTGGAGTTCCTTTTTTTGCGTCAGTGAATCGGATTATTTGAAAAGGGGTATGAATAATGAATGCTTAGATTTATTTGTTTGTACATAAAAAGGTCATTTAATTATTTTTCAATTTAAGTCTGCGATTCATTTGTAAAAAGAATGTCATTCGGATGACCACCCTTAGTAACTTAGAAAACGTGGCATTTCTCACTTAGAAAGCACAGTAGGTAAAAAGGCTAATGTTTTAGAGTGTAAAGATATATATGTATTTAAAATTATAAGAAACTCTAACGACATCTTCAAGCGTAAATATTAATAACAGGCTTAAGAAGAGTAGAAATGATCATTATCTACATCGAATGAAGGTATAAATAATAACAACACAGAATAACTCATTCATTGAATAACATACAAAATCAGTAACAAAATCATTCAGTGGATTATTATTCTGGGTTACGATTACTATATCATTATAATATTAAAATTGTTCTTCAGTAATAAATAAGATGTCATAAAAAAGAAACATACCAAGGATAAAAAAAATCTTTAAAAAATATATTTTGAAACAATGTCCATATAATAAGCGACAGTAAGTAAGTATTATTGTTAATAATAAAAATGGGTAGTTATTAGTGGCAAACTGGTAAGGGAGGGTGACTGCTGGCGTACGTTTCGGTCTTGTTGGAACAAAGACTGTTGTGAATGCTTGTATTGTAACAAAATCTTTTGATATAAATAAAATTTATTTCAATATAGGTACAACATGGGAGAGAATTCATCGGAATGTAAAATCACACGGAACTGACGATAAGAGATTAATTGCTCAGTGAGGGAATTCACTTAAAATAAAAATCGGGTTGGTGGAATTTATACTGAGTGTTGCATGAAGTAATGGATAAAGTTAAGTAACATGTTTCTAAGATCCTTCTAAGTAAAAAAAGTTATATGTATATGGGTTCAGTTCTCTATGGTTACGGAACGTTTAGAAGTAATTCTTTATCCTACTGCAATGTCAGGTCAAAAAGCGATCGTAAGATGTCGCTATTTTATCTGTTCATAAATCTTTAACATTAATTTTTAAAGGTCAGTTCATGCAGTAAGTACTGTTTGGGCGTACTTCTATTAAAATTTTTATTCACAACATGCCTTTCCGTTTTGAAACGAAAAGTACGTCGACATAATAAATGTATGGATTTAATGACAGAAATTCTCAACTTACCCCTGCAAAGAGTATCAAAAATGATTCCCGAACAGAAGAGTGCTAAACTTTAATTATTTTTGGTCTATTATTTCTGACAATGAATCATTGCAAATACTTAATATCTGATGAACTCCGGAACATGTTTCTTAACTTTGTCTACTACGTCATACAACACTCAGTATAATGATTCAGAAACAATAGTAAATAAAAGTAAAAGATGTTTACGTTAATGTGAATGCTATACTTTCTTATAGTTCAATTCAACCTTTTCTTTATCTATTTAAAATTAGTAAAAGATGTAAATCAGTAATTGTATTTTTGAAAAGAATCTTAGCTTTCTTAAGACATAGACAGAGGTCCTTAGAGAAGCAGTTTACTTCGGAATCTTCGTAAAAGTTCTTATTGGAATCCATTCTACTTCTGAAACAAGTACATACTATTTGTGTTTTGCTCTTAAAATAATCGTTTAATTTAAATTCCTGTACTAATCAGAAATACAACAACATTATTAACTATTTTTTTTTTATTATGTACGAGTATATTTTAAGTTAGAATCCTTGTTCCTGGTACGAATATTCTTTACTGCCTAAAAAAAAAAAACGCAAACAAATATGTTACAACGATAGAAAATTAATGAGAAGTTTGAATCAGTAACAAAAATGGCTGAATTCTAAATGCATAAACAATTTTGTTTTTGCAAATGTTTAATTAGTGTACCAAAGTAAAGATAATTTAAAAGGTTACCCCAAGAAACTGCATTTTTATAAAAATAAAGATTTACACCGCACTTTTTAAGTTCTCTGTATACTTTTCAAAATAATCACATATAGGGGCGTATTCTGTAACTTATTAACAAATTAAAATTTAGAGTAGCCCTAAAATTTAAAATACAGTTCTATGATTGGTTGTTACTGTAGCAACAAAATTTAAGAGCTGTTTAAATTTAATGTTTTTGATACAGAATGGGCCCCATACTGTATTAACGTTTTTAATAATAATCACATATACTATATTAAAATTTTTATTAATAATCACATTAACATTTGAAATATAAAACTATAAATAACTATATTCTGTTGCATGATTTACAACACGAATATATTTTTGTGTGAGTTACTGTTTTTAAAACAAAACAAGCACTAAGAAACAAAGTAAATACCGTTTAAGGAAACACTAATATATTTGTCAAAATTTTATATTCCGATCGCAAGTTTAGTTTTTGAAATACATCTTCCAATCTCCGATTCTTTTTTTTAAGTTTCATACGTGTATAAGGACTTGTAGAGTCAACAAATACCCATCAAAATAGTTTCCAAATAACCTGTAAGTCTACTTAAAAATATTCCTGCACGATTTTATTAGTCGTTAGTTAACAACACTTTGCAGAATATTTTTGACTATTCAATAATAAATTTAAATAACGAGGACTCTTCATGAAAGCAAGAGCAAACATTTGGTAACAGTGACACATAAGGAATTCGACCTACTTTTAGTTGTTTTAAACGTCCTGAATTGACGCTGAATTTTGGAACGTCCTCTTGCAGTGATTAATTAAATTTCTCCTGTTGGGAAGTTGACCTGTCCTTCAGAAATCGAGGAAATTTTTTTTGAATAAATAGCGAAGTACTTTCGTCCAGTTAGAAAATGAACCGCCTTCTTGAAGTACACATATTTATTTACAATTGATTTCCTCAAAAATTACATCATTATGCATTTCACTTGCGTTTTATTTGCTTACCTTGAGAGTATCTCTTAATATTATATTCAGGCGTCCATCGCATTTGAGTATGTATTTTATTAATTAAGGAAAGAAACACTGACAGGAGGAGACAAAAATTCTGTCCCATCCGGGAATCGAACCCGGGACACTTCGGTTACATGCCGAACGCTTCTTGCCAGCTCTTTTTTGTGGTATGTATTTTATTAAAATGACCAGCAAATATTTTTTATGGTCAAGCGGCACGATATGTTCACTACTTTGCTAAGCTTGTCTTATTTGTGGTTACTGAGTTGGACGAGATATTTTAGTACAGAAGTTATAATAATCTTAAGAAAATATAAAACTCCGAGATTTAATAGCGAGCAGTTAGCAACAGAAATTTAATTTAGTACTTCCGATATGATGCCAAAATAATTTGATTGCCTAGTATTCATGTAGGCTAATTTCTAAGCCATAAAAGTTTAAATTAAAAAAGACTAATTTAAGTTTATTAAGGACCAAGTTGAAGTAAATAATATTTATGGTTATTATAATAATGTTTTCATTCTCCAATCATATAGTATAAAATATTCCCTTTACATTAATAGTTCTAGCCTTCTCTAAGCCTTCTGTAAAATGAAAGCTCGTCATATTTATTTTTAATTGATGTGAAATGCGAATGAAATGTAAATATGTTTTCATATTGCTTGCATGTGGTCAGTGCTGCGCAGCATAAAATTTTCACTGTGTTTGTCTACCTTTCCTTATTTGGAGTGAAAAGTACAAGTTTAGTTGTATTGATTGGCAAGCAGGGCGTCTGACCAGGACGTGCGTGTTGATGAGACGTCTCGGAGTGACAGCGCGCTGTCCAAATGACAACCCCCTCCTTTTACTTGTCCAACAGATCAATGCCGAGCTTAAAAAGAGACAAACACATCACCTGAATGTCACTCACAGAAGACGGGGACGGACATTTACAACGTCGGGGGTAGTAAAGGGTCCACTTACATGAAAACCTATCCTGAGAAAAATTCATCCAAAGAATTCTGATTGAATTCTTTTTTTTTGTAATGAGTCTATTGATTCAAATATTATTAATTTACTGGGTGGGTGCGCTTATCTTTTGTGCAGTTGATTGGCATCTGATTTATTGAGTGAATGTTGAAGAGTCAGCGACGGGTGGTAGATCACGCTGCCATCTATAAGAGGCGACGGGATGCTGTGGGAAAGTGCGTTTCAGCACCACCTGGACCTCCCGCAGATGATGGAAGACCACTCGCTTTCTAACAATACACACGTGTTACCAATTAAGTCCATCACATGACTTATCATAGCGATACGTCGGCGTCCCGGCCGCAAACTCCCCTAAGTTTTTCACCTTTTTTTCCGGGGAAACTTCGTACGACTTGGTCTGGTTGCTCGCTCGCTTGCTTGCATGTAATTTGTATCATAGCCCGTCAGTTTATTAAAAATATCTCGACTTTGATAACTTACCATAAATCTTTCAATTATGTCGTAAATATTTTTCATTTATGTATGTCGTATATCAGGGAAATTAATGTGTTTTACAAAGTTTATGAAGAAATTTAGCTTGTGCATTTATTTTCCAGTAATTTATAGTTTTATGGTTATGTATTTTTCCTCGGATATCTCATCAATATTAAATGTAATACATAGTTCAAGGATTTGACACACATCACTCTTTCAAAAGTCAATCAATAAAATCTAAAATCAAGATATTTAATTTTATTATCGACAATAAAAAACCATTACTTAACAGAGGAGTAGGCATTTGAAATTCTAATTTCCTCAGGAATTAAGTCCAAAATTCCTCACTTTTTGAGTACATATCTTATGGTTACAACCAAATACGTATGATAAAAAAAAATGTAGAGAACCTCCAACCAATTAAATGTATATACAGTGTTAACACCACTCCCGTCTTAATCATAAAAAATAAAAGAAATAATTTACTTTAATGATTTACTGATAAAAAGATGATATTTATGTACATGACCAACATAGTAACTATACTTTTGGGTGTTTGGTAGCATGCATTATTAATATTAAAATTTAACAAAGAGGTATTTATATCATTGAGAAACGCATGTTATGTATAAGAAATTATCTCGAACGATCAATATTTCAAACGAAATTTATGTTCTTTGTTTAACTGCTTTATTAAAAAGGTTTTTATTTCGGAAACGTCGGGTCAAAGCGAAGGGAGATAAAGAAAGGGAAGGAAGGAGAATAATGCATAATTCGGTCATAAAATATGTCAGGGTCTCTAGAATTGAACGCTATCCTTCAAAGCGGGCGCAGACGAAAGAGGAGGTTAGATTTATTGGGCAATAAAGTATTATAATTAAACGCGTTCAGGCCCCGCGATGTCACTCGGTCTACATCTATAAATCTCTGGGGCACAGCACGGACACTCTCATGCAGAGCAAAGGTGAGGCATGTGAGTGAGCACCACCCAAAAACCCCCTTACGCCCCTTCAAATTCTACCCCACTGCTGATGTTTTATTAATAGGAATTACGCGTAAATCATTGTGGTCACCTTAAATTCAAAGTGTATTACGAACTCCTGCCCTGCAACACCATTCTAAAAGTAGATATTGATGGAAAAATCAATTTCACTAAAATTCTTTCCTTTTCAATCAACAAACATAAAAAGTCGTACACATACTTAAATATTTATATTTGAACAATCAGTCTAAAAACATTGATTCTCCTTTTTTACCTGACCGAAACAGTAAATTATAATATAACAAAATATATTTAATATGTAGGAATATGTTAATCATAAAAAATAAACGTGAAGATTTAACTGTTAAGATCAAAGATGAAGAGAAAGGGAACAAAAAGAAAACAATTTTTAAATAAACCGAAACGGGTTTGGAAAAGAAAACGAAACCACAAGAAAAAGAAGAGAACAATTCGTTGAATTTAACCATGTAAATTAAATTTACTTATTTAAAGGTCAGTGAACCACATCTACTTCGTATTCACAATAAAGCATTGATACAGAAAAATTGATCCATACTAATGCTTTCCTCAAGTTTTGAAAGCTATGATGATGAATGACTAAAGTGCAAAGTTTACATGAGGAGAATACAGTTACATTAAGAGAAAGAGGTGAAATTAGTGAAACTCGTAAGACCAAAGCGTAAATGAACGGTGAATAGACATGTTTTAAATAAAAGAAAATAAGAAAAAAATTTCAAACCAACAAATTTGATCCGAGATACATTTCTATCTATTTATCTTTTTGCAAAATTATAAACGCTTTTTCTTAAGAGAAAAATAGCTTTTAGAGATCCATTCAAAGCATTCGTTATGTTAGATAACGGGCTCTTGCTACCTATTCTTTTCACTTACCTGGAAACTTTAGCAAAATTATGGCACGGATGGAGAATAGTAAAAAAAGTGCGTAGTTATAGGTGGAATTCTCTAGCTCAAATGGAGATTTGAGTCGAGGGAAGATCTTTGACGATAATTATTAAAGGGTACCGGAGATAAGTTGTCCAACGATATTCCTTGTCCTAATGTGTCGTATCTGCTTCTGTGCAAAAAGGTGTTGAACCGCATAAGTTCAACAAAGCAACTAAAATACTGGCAATTTATTGCTCTCAAAACAAATAAAATGTAAATAAAATTTAGTTACTCCTATGTAACATTTAACTATAAATCAAACGATCAAGATTTTTAATTGCTATTCGAGGGCCCCGATTAACTTAACAGTAAGAAATTAAATCCACGAACATTAATTAGTAAGTAAGTGGGTTTCTGGGACACACTGTATATCATCAACTATGACGTCCCTATGCGAAAGCGTCTAGGACATCACTCCAAAATAAATTTCAAAGCACTTACGATGTTGATTTTTGCTCATCGTCGAGTATTGAGACGTCGACACGATGACCTGTCATTCGTTGCCCAAATACTTGCTCGATAACTTGAATTAGATACGCAAAACTTAGCGGGCGGCAATAAACGTACTTAAAAGACTAGCGACGATGACAGCTCGAGAGGACGATAACACGTTGAGGGGTCGGAAAAACTTGAGGAGGCTAAAAAGCTGAGGGGCCAACAAAAAGCCAAAGGGGCTCTAAAAGCCTGAGAGAGAGAAAAGAACGAAATTTTTGTGATGACTGAATTTGAACACATTGCGCAATTGCCATTACCTGTCACTAACTTCCACAGGTTCCTTAATAATGGACAGAAATGCACTAGCGTTAAAAAAAAATGGTTTTCCAAAGTCGGCGAAGCCATATTCGAGTTATGTCCATACGGATAAATAAGTCTAAACTTAAATTGTTACCTCTCATTCCGAATTACGATCGCATTTTTTTTACAATCGCGTTAGCTCAAAACTGTCATTCAATTAATCGCGAAAACGCGGAAGAAAGAACAATTTTGAAGGCCAAGAGCATTGAACAATAAACAAATAGAATATTTGTCTACGCAGAATGCTTTTGTAATTCCGCGTGTTTTTCACACGTATGTTGGCCCAGCAAAACGAAAGCGGAATTATTAATTTCCCGCAGGTTCTTGAGAGCAGGGGGCAAGAAAAAGGAAAGTTTGTTATTATTTAAATATATTTAAAAGAACTTACAAACTACTTACACATAATTTCCTAAGAAGTAGAAGAATTCCCCAAAGAACTTACCATGAACTTTTTATGAACTTTCTATGAACTTTCTATGAACTAACTAACTAACCACCCAACTGTTTTATTGCCCTTTTTAAAACCCCCTTCCCTACTACTTTTGACTTCATTATTACAAGCCAAATAAACTATGTTTCAATATGTTAAAGTAACCTAATTGCAAAATGACCTATTTCGATTAGTAATAATTATTGTTTGTTTTGATGCAATAAGAAAACTGATTTTTTTTTATTTTCAAAACTAGTTTTTCGACTTGCAACCAAAACACAACCACACTCTTTGATAGTTTGCCCAAGCAAAGTGGGAGTAGGAGTAGCAAGAATACACATGCCTGCAATTTAGAAACGTGCTTATCTTGGAGTAAGAAGTTGTCGGTGTCGCAGAATAGAGGATATCGGGTGTAAAAGGTTGTAACTGTAACAATCTTATTGAAGAACTTAAATAAAGTAAAATATGCAGAGTGTTCTCCGAGGTAACCAAAAAACTTCATCGTGTGTTTTAGAGGTGATTCTGAACAAAAAAACTTCGTAGATCAATTCCTTTCTATTCTTGAGATATCGACAAATGAAATAATATGCATCAGTATTTAATTATGAAATAATACAACGGAAAGGAATTAATATAAAATGTACTGGAATTTTTTTGTTCATAATCTCCTCAAGAACACATGGTGTCGGTTACCTCAGGAAACATATATATATATATATATTTTCAACTCTTAAATTTCAACAAGTACGGCGTTACTTCCCTTCCAATTATATATATGTATATGTACATATATATATAAGTGTTAAGATTTTTTTCCTTTCGAATCGGATAGAGTGCAATTTCTGCAGACCCGGAACAAGAAAATGTATTAAAGTCAGAACAAGTAATCTTGAATAAGGGCATCCTATACAACACGTACATGGTTCAATTCTAGGTCCTCTGCTTTGCATTTTATGTATTGATATTCTGCCTATTCTTACCTCTTAAACCGGAATTGTTGAAAAAACTGAATCAATGAAAATGGACTTGACAAGAAAAAGCAAATACCTCAAAATGGTTTAAGGCAACAAAAAAAATTGTGTAAACTCTGCAAAAAAATTGAACTGAAAATAAGAGGTTTTATTGAACGATCGATTTTTTTTTAATTACTTCAGAACTGTTGACTTGCACTAAGGACCAGTTGTACCAAGAGGGTTTAAACCAATGTTCAACAGAACCAGGTTCAAAATGAACAAAATCGCATCCCATTTTATTTATGAATGCATAAGTTTCCATGTATCCTTAAGAACCCTTGCGAATTTGTTTACTTTGAACCTGGTTCAATAGAATGTCAGTTTAAACTTCCTTGATACAACTGGCCCTAAATATGACAAAAGATCACTTATGTGCGTAAACTTATACTTCTCTTGTAAGTTTAATTGATAAGGTGAATCTGATGAAAGTGTGAGCCAAACACTTTTAGACATCTTAGTCATCAAGTTTTTCAGTTTCTTATGTAAAGTGATAGAACTAAATCACGATACAATCGCTTGTGCTTCTACAAAATCGGCAAGGGAATTTATGGACACGTAAGTTTCGATCATAAATCCGCTCTTGGTCGCCCCATTGTAGCGTCGCCCCGGCTCGCCGTATTCATATACGGTGAATCCTGTAGGATGCTGACATTATATAAAACGAGGTTAAGACGTAAATCAAAACGGCCTGGCGATCCTAGCGTCAGCTGCTGACCGCAGCTCGCGCTATTTGCAGACACAATGAAGGACCTCGACTCTAATTTACGTTGTTCGTTAACGTGATTCGAATTAATTTAAGCCACGCTCGGTGATTATGTATTTGCTACATGTCTTGGAAATTTATTGCGAGGAAAGTTTGGACGACAGAGGACGACGGATTTGCGAAATGTCATCTTCTATTACGAATGCCTACCGTTGCCTCAACTACATGACTGCGGAACACTAATCATCGGTTCAGTTGATGTAATTGTTTAGATAGATTTATTTTCGTGCATAAATCACAAGTACACAAGACACAAAATGTGAATTTCATTCAAAAGTTATATAATTTACTAAATTAAACTGCAAATGAAACTCAAATTTGATTTAAAAATAGTTTAGATAATTAAAAATGTTTTTTCTTAAAGAACTAAAGTCTGTGTTCACTGTCTAACCAATAAATTCGTTGTTCTAATGTTATCTAGAACAAGAAGATGCAAGTCGGTTTACAATAGAACCAATTCATGTACGGAATTTTTTGTTTGAAATCTGCAATGAGAATTTCATTAGGAATAGTTTAAAACCATGCATGCAAGTTTCTATGATCAAAATTAAGAAAATTGTTAACCGGCTAAATCATATATGACGTGGTATTACGGACAATTTAAGGGG
Organism: Prosopocoilus inquinatus; assembly: GCA_036172665.1. NCBI lineage: Eukaryota > Metazoa > Arthropoda > Insecta > Coleoptera > Lucanidae > Prosopocoilus > Prosopocoilus inquinatus. Next base: position 55,913,667 of record CM069870.1, read on the forward strand.
TAGGAGTCATTTTTTTATACGTGGCCTATAACCAGAGAAAACGCGATTTCAGGGACAGTTGACGAAAAACATAAGAACAACCGTGACGAAAATCGTAATTAAACGTAAACAAAGTTTATGCATGAATTAATACAATTAATATTAATTAAGTAGTGCTAAAGTGAAACAAAACCGTAAGAAACTTGAACAGATTCTTAATATAATTTCTTAAAATATTTTAATTACGTACGTAAATACTCATTTGTCGTATTAAAGTATGAACATTAAATACCAACCATCATTATAAATACCTGTATGCTTGCAAAAATTAGTTTGTCATAAACAATTTAAACAAAAACAAAACATTAATTTATTCTTGCAAAATAAATACTCTTAATAAAAACAAAGTTTGAAAAATAAATGATTTTAATTTAAAGAGAATTTCATTGCAAATATAAATTGAGCATTCGTTTACAGCAATTGCAAGGAATCCCTGTAATTATTGTAAACAAAGATAAAAGATTTTGTACCCTGAACTTTAAGAGTTTTTTGTTATGTAAATATATGCGTTAATAATTAACAAGAATTGTTAATCCAAATAAACAATAACGTAGCAATATGCACACAATGGAAGAAAATGATTTATAATTTTTTCACAAGTAAATTTTCAGAGCCTTGCATTCATTCCATCCATTCGTATTAAGTAACGTTATGAATTTGATTTATATTTTGATATTAGCGTAAGAATTGCCTTCCTTTTTGTTGAGTTATAGCATATTACATTAGTTTTGTATTACATCAAGTTAGTTTGAAAACAAATATGTATATTACTGTAGTTACATAATAGATTGTTTTTTTTATGATGATGACATGTTACAAAATACTTATTGTAAATTTTGTCTTTTCTGCCTAATATAAACCTCCTGTTAGAAGAAAAGGGCGTCTTATTTCGTATAATACAACACTTATTTTCGTAGAGTTTCTTATTTTTAATAAATGGGTAACACAAAGGTAACTGAGAATCATTTTGTTCCATACTGTATAATGAACCGGAACCTCGAATTTTCCTGTTCGTATTTATGATTTCTTAGATTATCCAATAATTATATGAATGGCTATACAGAATATCTGGAAATTAGTGATAAAATGCTGTCTTGTTTTGAAGAATATCTAGAAATTTTGAAAAACGTGGTAGTTGATCGGATATTTAGGACAAAAAAATGATTCTAAATTATTCAGCTGACCAGTTTCGGTTTTATTTTAAAACCTTCCTCAGAGCCTCCGATTAACACAAAACGATAAACTACAAACCATCGTACGATTTGGGGTGAAATTTACGCATTAAAAGCCGGGTTCCATTAAAACATGTTTAAAGCAAAGTTTTTCAATATGGGATGTTTTTTAAACAATTAACAATAAATGATTATGGATAAAACAGAATTAAAAGTAACGTTAGGAAACGTACATCTATCTAGAAATGTAATATTTCTGTGTTTACACACGAATAATTCATTAATTATTGGATTAATTTTAAAAAAGAATTTAGAATTATCAAAAGCTCTTGTGAAATGTAATCATCACTCTTTATTTACGCGAAGATAACCGCTTGTTTACTAGAAATTTCCTGATAAAAGAGTCCGATTTCGTCCTAACAGTGATACAAAAATGATATACGAGAATATTTTGTTGGCAAATCAATTCCGAGCGCTTCATGTTATTGCTTACCTACATCAATCCTTGATGGGTATGGAACATAACGTCATTACCGGCCCAGTACGTGTAATATTTTTAGGGATACATACGACTGTAACTGCCAGTTTAGGAAATCGCAATAAACCGTTGCTTGTTTCGTAGTAAATTTTGCTTTGTTTGCTTGTTTTACTAGAACTAGGTTTAATCCTGGAGAGGTAACGCAGAATATCTATTGTGAAAGGACGCTGCATCGCATTAGACACAAATTATTGTTTTTCTTTAATTCAATAACATTAAAAGAAAAGTAAAAGAGATTTTCTTATGCCTGATATCTGAAAATGATTAATTGGTCGATTAGTTTGACTAATGAAACGTGATAAAGTCTGTGGTACGTCGTAATATGTGTCACATTCTAACTTTTAGTTAAACTAATCAATGCATTAATCGCTTCCAGAAACTGGACCTTTGTCTTTTGATTATCGAAATTCAAATGTTTATAAATTCATTCAGTCATATATTCATTCATTCACATATTCATTCAGTCACATATTCATTTATTCAACACCTTACTTTAATTACTAAAAGTTACTTTTTTTGCAAGAAATTCATAAAAGTTACTTTTTTCTAAATTAGTTGAGTACCTCTAGTTACTTTTTATCACTAGCTTTGGTGATCTGTGAAAATTTCAGACAAGTTCAGAAAATACGTTAAACATTTCCTGATAATCTCATTTGAGAATTATTTGATCTAAATCAAATAGATTTAATAGTTATTATAAAAAAAAAATAGTTCTGTTGATTCTCATTCATTTTCTCCTGTTGCACGTATCGGCCAATATGAGATGTTCGATTGTGTTTTCACTTTTCTTCATTTTATTTACTTCATTTTTTTGAGTTGAATTGAGTTGAGTTAACTTTTGGTTTTCCATTTTAACCGTTTTGGTTTTCGTTCCTAGAATCCTAAACCGGTTCTTGACTATCTATTATTGTTCATTACTTGGGCCAGAAACTAGTCAGAAATTAGTGTGAGAACAAACTTGGTATTATTTTAATTTTTGATTTTTGTTTGGGTTACATAGAGTTGGATAGACTTTGAGTTCGGTTGGAACTAATTTTAATCGGATTTTAATTTTAAAAGGTTTACATTTTTGAGTCTCAATTTTAAAGTTTTTTTTTTATTAACTTTTTAAATGAGGTGAAAAGATCGAGCTTAAAGTTTAATTTTTTTCGAGTATTAAGTTCTTTTGAGAAGACATATTATTTAGGTTGGAAGTCAAATGCGTTTTAATTTCTTGAGATTTCCTATTTTAATTTCCGCAATGAGTTGAGTTGGCCTCGCTTGTATGGGATTTAATTCAAATTAATCCCAATGATTATTTGGTTTTAGTATCAATCAATCATTATTTACTCACTTGCCCAAACATCAAAAAAGAAAACAGTAACTTATGTGTAGTATAAGCATTGTCTTATGAACACACTAAAAGTTACTTAAAAAAATAAAATAAAATAAACATTTGTATGAATAACTTTAATTTTTAGTTTTTGCTTGGACTGGGTACAGTTGAGGTTGAGTTGAGTTAAAATAACCTTGAGTTTCGTTGAGCTGAATTATAAGGTTGTATTGCACATAACATTTAATTAATCCTTTCCTTGAATTTTTACTTTTTTTTTAAATTTCTCTGCTTCAATTCTGCTTGGCTTGAATCGAGTTGAGATAGATTGAGTTTGACTGTAATTAATTCCAATTGCGTTTAATATTTTTTTGCCGTTTTCTAGTTTTAGAAAATATTAAGTTTTATTTTTTAAATTTTTGAAAATTTTAATTTTTTGTTTAGGTTGCGTCTTGTTAGATTAATTTGAGATGATTTGATTGGATAAGACTTAATTAAAATTGAGTTTAGAACTCTTCCGAGTATTTCAGTTGAATTGAAACTTTATTTCACATTCGAGTTTAATTTTTTTTTTCATATTTTTCAGCTTCAATTTTGCTTGACTTGAATTGAGTTGAGATAGTTTGATTTGAAATGAGATGGTCTTTTAATTGTATTAGACTTTATGAAATTAAAATTGAGTTTTAAATTCTTCGTTGAATTTCACCGTTTTTCACTTTCGAGTTTTAATTTTTTTTAGTATTTTTCTGCTTCATTTTTGCTTGGCTTGAATCGAGTTGAAATAAGTTGCTCTTGGTTTGTCTTAATTCCAAATGAGTTGAATTTTTTTGTCGTTTTGACTTTAGAAAATTTTGAGTTCGGTTTTTTAAATTATTAACAATTTTAATTTTTTGTTTGAGTTCAGTCACATTAGGTTGTTTCGAGTTGAGAGGAAGACTTTTTGATAGGATTGGACTTTATTAAAATTGAGTTTTGAATTCTTTTAAGTGCTTCATTTGAATGTCAACTTTTTTCGCTTTCGAATTTAATTTTTTGTGTTCAGTTTTCCTATATGTTTTAATAATAAATTATGTATTATTCGACAGTATTGGGCAGAGCTAGCGCTAAGGCAAGTACCTTGTTGGATCCTCCTTGACTCGGATTTGTAGTAATCGATTTGTATCTCAAATTTTGAAACTGCCCAAATAGGTACTTATGAATCTATGTGGTAACTAGCACATCTGTTATCCGCAATAATACAATGATTTATTTTATTTATTAAGCTAGTTTCTTGTGTAATATGTTGTATAAATTACAACGATGATTGATGAACAATAGTAGCAACGTGCAGCATCGTATTGGAGTAAAAATAGATTTAAATGCTCGCCAATAAATTTAGAATAGATTCTATTCGTTCGGGAAACATTAAAAATTTGTTATTATGTAAGCGTTCGCCGCTTAAAATTGTCAACCTCGGCGAGAAAGATTGATCGTGATTTGCATGGTTTCGCAAGTTTTGAGCGTGCTAAATGACTTGTACTCAAGAATTGATTCGAACGTTAATACTGCAGGGGACATTAGTGTTCGAATGATGGACGGTTGGCAGGTGTGTTTGCAGACGCGACTGACGAATGTGTCTCCGGTAGGCAAGCCTATGTTAATCTGTCGGAACTACGTCGGCCTGTTAGCTAATGGACGCGAGATCGGACAAATTACAGTTTGCGCTGTATAAATATCACGTAATACAGTTTTCAGCGCTAATTATCCGGTATGTTGGTTCCCACGCAGTCCATCTCGCAGCTATACACTCTGTCCGACTGTATTTGCACAAATCACTCTAAATAATGCCGAACTGTTTTACTTTGGGCGTGCGAATTGTTTGCGTTTCTGTTAAACACACACGCACGTCAATTTTCGTTTTTATTTCTCCGCCATAATATCCCTCAATTAATTAACCTCGTTTCTAGCTTTTCAATCTAGAATAATGACGGAATGTAAATAAAATTATACACGAGGTAAACGTGAAGACCAAATTACTATCATTTGGTTCATTACGTACCAATCAAAAATTAGGAGTCACTATGATTTCTGATAAGTGCCTAAACTTACCAGTCAGAACCTGATAGTAGTTACTACGGTCTTAGTTTATTAAATTCAATTGAATTCCTCATTAAAGAAAGCTGTGATTCTTTTATGAAGTTGGCGACACAATTCTAGAGAAAACAGTTAACTGTCAGTACTGATCATAACATCAAATAAAAACACAATATTAAAGTTTAAAGTAGATGCTCAAAGTGCTCTCCTTCAGCTTGAATACATAAGCGTACTCTGCGCTTCATGTTTTCAAACCCGTTTGCTAAGTGTTCGGGGGTTATGTTAGCACGCACATCTGTAATGCCCGCACGAAGTTCTTCGATTATGTGACGCGTAGTTCTAAAAACTGTGTTTTTCATGTGCGGATAAATGAAGTAATCCATAATTGTGAGATTCGAAGACCTTCCAGGAAAATTCACAATCCGATTATCGAAAAACTGCTGCAGGGAAGTCATTGTTTGATGAACTGTGTGGGCAGTAGCATTGTCTTGCTGAAAAAAACCCTTTGGTAAGTTCATCATCATGTAGTTGATTAATTAAAGGTTCTAATAACTCATTTCGGTATCCTTCAGCAGTTACTGAGTCGTTAAAAAATATTGGTCCGATGATACGCCTTCTTGACACTGCTAGCCAAACACCAATTTTTAATGGATGTAATGGAGTTTCCACAAATTCATGGGTATTTTCTGCTGACCATATTCTCATATTCTGTTTATTTAAATACCCTGAGAGATGAAACCAGGCCTCATCGGAAAAGAAACACTTGTCAAGAAGGTCGTCGTTGTTTAAGTTATCAAGAAACCACTGACAATATTCTGTTCTTCTGTGAAAATCTACTGGCTTGAGTTCGTGGACTGCTTGAATCTTATATAACCGGATAAAGCTTTAAGTCTTTTTTTAAGAATAGTGTGACATGTTCCTACTGATAGCTGAACTTCTTGTGAAAGTTTCGCAATAGATTTCTTGGGAGAGTGTTCCGTTCGATACCGAACTTCTTCAATGCAGGCTGCAGTCCTTTACTTATCTGCTCCGCTCCCTGTTTTGCGACAAAGTGATCCTGTTTCACGAAATTTAAGAACACAAGCATGGATATGTTTAACTAGCTGTTCATAAGTAATAGCAAAATTAGGAAACTGTTGTCGAAACTTCTGTACACACTGATTAATTGAATAAACTAACTGTCCATTTTCTATTCTACCGGTTTGAAAATAACTTTCAACAATAAATATTTTCTGCTGTAATTCTAACATTTTGAATTAATTGAAAATACAACATGTCAATTTGACATTTGTTTAATTAAATAATTGAATAGTTATCAGTGCTGAAAATCTTAGGAGAGAGAAACAGTGAAATCATAGCCCACTTTAATGAGGAATTCAATTGAAGGCACGGTAGTTCGCTACGATGAACTAGTTCAGTCGATCTCATTTATTTCAGTGATTCGTTCAAATGACTAGTTCGTTTAGTTCACCTAGTTCAATACGATCTCTAATCTACGGACGGCTCCAGCATCGCGTAAAAATTATACATTTCATATTTCTTTTAGTTGCAAAATCAACTTTGTCACTTACATCTCTTGAGATAAACCAATCATTTAGTTCATTGCTGACTAATTCACCAGTCGAACTAAATATCCGAATTAGTTCGATTGATTTAGTTTGTCCGAGATTACCGAACCAATCTTCTACTTCACCCAGTCGACTAGTTCGTCTGAACTAGTTCGTTCGCGTACTACACATCTCTACTTCACACCATCAATATCTGCATCAATCAAAATGAAGGCGAGTCAACCTGACACTGATTCACGTCTTTGAAACTTTCACAGATGTTGAATCGCTTGGAATAATAATTGAGCAAAAACTTAATGTTATATTTTTTTTAATTTAAAAAGATTCGCACTAGCCTCTGCAAATACGTTAAAAATCTTTTTAGTCTATTTCTTTAGCTCGATATCGAGAAACAAATGAATAACGTAAGACATCTAGATAGTCTTGTTACCACCCCCGTCCGACTCAATAGGAAAATATGTGTCACTTTAAAGCATGGGTCAGGGGGTGTGAGACAAGGAAAAAGTAAAGTTGATTTCTCAACTTTCAGATGGCCATATTAAAAAATTCTAGTAACTTTATTTTCGTTATGTTTATAAAATTAGTTTTTATTCCATTCGTAAGAGGCGCTAAGATCATTTCCTGTAGTTCGTTGCCAAGCGGCGCTTGTTTTGAAATTGTCAAAATCGGTGAAAGTATCATTAAAAAATTTCATTTACGGAATTTTTTCAAGATTTCGATTTCTCACATTTATGGTTATTGGAGTTCGTTTCAAATGTTCGTTATCGTTTGGTTTTGCTATTGAGTTTCACATTGCCTATCAAAAAAGGTCAAATACGTGGATTTCCAATTAAGCAAGAAGCAAGTTATAAGTGTGATTTTTCCAATTCAAATAATTTTAGAAAATATGAAATTTTTTACAGATTTTATGCAGCTTTTGGCGAAACAGAGGCGTTGAAGTATTGTGGAAAGCTTATCGAGCTTGCGACATACTTACATTTTGACAATTATGATAGACAACTAGAAGAAGTACAGTTACATTAATTCTGAATGCTAGACCGACAGAAAGTTTACCAAACTTTAAAGTTGACTACCAGAAATAGCGATTTAAGCAAATCATCGATTATTCTTTCCAAAAATGCATTTTTTAATACTTTTCTGGAATAATTGCAAACGTCAGCGTCAGTCGTATATGTAAGCAGGTGATGTAAGCTATGTATGTGCCTCATGTAATTATTTTTTTAATACATCTTTTTTAGAAAGGACGATTTTCTCTTTGCATATTGCGCTTATTTAGCTATGTTTTTGTGAAAACATACTTATATTATTTAACATTGTATTTGCATTTTGGATAATTATAGTAAAATGAATAAGAAATCATTAATTTTTCATTCATTTCCATATTTTTCAAAATGCGTGCGTGTTCAATTATATCATGTAACTATTTTACAACTAATTCGAATATCCTGTGTTTTCTTAAATTTACCAATTCAAATATCCAGCGCTTTCCTAAATAAATCAAATTTTTAGAGCGACATCTGAAAGTTGAAAAGGAAAGTTGCGATTTTTGTGGAGGGGAAAGTATACCCAAAATTTTGCAAGGACTCGGCTGTCTCTAACTGGGGTGATCGGTGCTTGTCACTTTATTAGAAATTACACGTAGAAAAATTCTGATACGTTTTCAGAAATTGCTTTCCCTTCCAATACTACTTGTTCGCATTTCTTCGACGATAGTTTAAACGAATAAAGGAATCTGGGAAACGAACAATTAACATGTATACCGTGTATATTTTTACTGAAACTAAATTAAAGCTAATTGAAGTATTTCAAAATTTAAAGGTTACATATAATATTTAATGCAATTTACGATTGAGGATTATATGTATAAAAAAAATGTATCAAACATATATCTTAAAATATTTCACAGAACAAATAAATGTCGCTGCTACTTTATCAAAAAATGACAAGATTTCTTAACCTTGGCTTTGCATCAATCCAAAGACCCTGGCTTTGACTCAACCCTGTTACTTAAAAAATGAAAGAGCTGTCAAAATTTTAGTTGGAATACGCTGCAACTGTTTCTCTGCCCAGGCCGATTAGAAATCGTAATTCATTCAACACGCCACACTTATGCGAATTAAATATAATAATAATTTGTTATTATTATTATATATTAATTGTTACCAAAAAATTTAGTTCTTATATCTGGGTCGGCGCCTATGATACCTCAGCGCCGGGTTGCCTTGCAATCCCTGCAACCTATTGCTACGCCACTGTCACATTATAATACACAAGATAAAATAAAAGAATAATTGAAATTGGTTCTTGTCCGATGAAAATTGTAAGTACAAAGTTTTTTTTTAATCTCGAACCGAACAGAAATATGAAGGGACATAAGGTGAAACAACCCAAAATTTAAAAAAAAAACGTTTGGACCAACATAAATATCATATTCAAAAAAATAATCAAAATCTGTGCTTGTAGAGTATTCATTAGTAAATAATCATAATTTTGATTTTGATAATACTGACATTTTGTATAGTGACTGTGGATAACTAGAATTTTTCACTCTTATTGAACAGTACATACACGGTCTATATCTACAACTTATGGACTGTAACGCCACTTTTTCCCTTTCCCGTTTCTCCTATAACACTATCTTTTTGTAACAAACACATCTGCGTTGCCGAATTTATGTCTTGCTTTCCAGCATTTTACATTTTCGTTCCTTCTTTCTTAAGTTAAAAAATTAAATGTAACTTTCACGACGTATTAAATACAATTTTTAAATAGTCGCTTATCAGATGACACACTGCATCAGTTACGGTGTATAAAAATGTTGAAGATGGAATATCTACAGTCTGGATCCATAAGCGCTGTACTGCTAATGAAATTGAAATGTTTTTGTTTAATATTTTGGGTGATGATTAGAAAAAGGGCTATGTTTTTAGCAAGAGCGCGTAAGAACTAGAGTTCCGAAATTAATTAGAACTCCACAGGAATACACATAACAAAAAAATAAAGAAAGTTAAATGAAAAATATAAATGTAAATTTTAACCGTTATAGCGACATAAAAATCCAGTGAGCTTTTCCTGTTAAAGAAGGACAACCACCATAACAAATAACATCATAACAGAGAAATCAGTCTAATGGAAACACTCTTACTATTTAATTATGAAATTTATTTTTACATTCAATTCAAACATTTTAGGGCCTACAGGTTAATACGTTTCTTTACTTTCTAGATATTTCATTCTTTTAATGTTTTGGTTGATACCTTATATTTTTCTTAATTCAATTTCATTTTTAGTAAACACTAATTTTCAGAGGTTTACCGACCAATGTCCCGTCCCTAACAGTTACCCTCTAGCAAAACTTCAATTTTTGGAGTGGTTAGTACTGCAGATTCAAGATACTAAGCGGGAAGTGAAACTTTAACAGTGAAGTAAGTCAGCGTTTCAAAATTAGTCTCTCCAAACGTCTACATGTTATTTCATTTGACATTTTCCAAAATAAAACTTCTGTTTTAATTTTCATCAGCAATTATTACTTTTTGTGTGAGAGCTAGAGAAGTAAAAAAGAAGAAAATTGACCTTTTTTTATATGTGATGTTTTACCCAACGGGGTCCTAAGTCATAGACTTATCAGGACCTCAGGAGCGCGTGTGTATTTTTGTGTGTGTAATGTGTTCCATGGCTATGTTACTTCCAAACCTCCTCGCCATTGAAGGGGAAGTAGTGTCGAATTTTATCCCCAACATTGAAGGGTACCTGAAAGGAGTAACGACCCTCGAGAAATATCTCTATATATATAATTACTTGTTTGAAGTTACTAAACTAAAAAGCACTTAAATTAAATTTAAAAAAATATTATGAAGAAACAAAACAGAATCTTTAGAATTTGCAAGTAATGAGAAATGTATTCAAAATGTATTTAGAATATGAAATCCTGATTTGAAAAACAATTGTTTTCTTTTATTGTTACACACCATACAAGGTGTTAATAAAAATCCTGTACACACTTTGGTAAGTGACAGTATAGGTCAAAACTTAAAAAAAGTTAATTTAAGCACATACCCAATACTCAACATGTTTCACACTTAGAGAAAAGCTGTCATTTAGATATTTATGTAAGTGCAGGGTAACTACGCAAGAAGCACTATCCACTTTAACTTTTTTTTATTTTTTATTTTAGAAAGAAATGTGTTTTACTAAACTTATACAGACCAAATCAAAACGATTTTTACAGAAAAGCAAATGAACATCACATAATTCAGATATAAACTGAAATTATTTTTTTTAATGGAATACTCCGTATATTTATACACATTTAAATTCTAAATTAAATTCTAGTAGAACATTACCAAGAATACTGAATTTATCCAGACTTCCCCGACGCGTTATATATTAATTATTTTGAAAGTCTACAAGGAATTAGAAGTGAGTATAATATGGTATAAATCTTTTTTTTATACTTTGTCACACTATTATGTTACACTTAGAAAATAATTTATTTAAAATTGAGGCCTATTAGAAGCTGTTCCGCTCTCAATCTAAAAATAAACAGAATTTATTGCACACATAAAACCCTAATTTACTAATGTAATTCTTATATTGTCTTCGAGCCTATTTGGCGAACTTAATTTATTTAAAGCGGCTATTAAATTTGCATAGAAAATTGCCCGGTCCTTAACGAAGAAAAAAAGCTGCCGGGGAAAGTACTTACCGGGACTATGAAAATATTTGCTCGCCTCACGTTCCGATAAACATTTAGATAAGCCGCCCAAAATTATACAAATTTTTTTTTCTTTTAATCTAGATTGAACCATTACTCGTACGGCGAGATAACTAATGATAGTTTCTTGTGTATAATCAAGGGAGATGATGGGAGGTGATAAGGAGACTCTTGACTACACGAACTAATAATATGTAAATTTTTTGCTAAAATGTTAATTTAAATAAATGAGGTTTTCGTGTTCTTGAGGTACTAGGGTTTACAAAAACTAGCAAACTGGGACACACATGAATGCAGTATATCTTTGTTGCCTAATTAATCCCACATCTTTATAAATCGTAAAAGAATTTGGAAGACATGCTTATAGGCATGCGCGAGGAATTTGAATATATCACAAATCGTCTGTGTATCATTTTTTTATTAAATTTTGAGAGAAAGAAAGATAATTAAATGTAAGGATTTAACTGCTGGTTATTGGTCACTATTGTATGGTTATTTTTTTATTGATGTCATGTTTGTTGAAGAAACAGAGGGTGAGGGTGAGTACTCGCTTTCATAAAAGAGAGAATATTCTTAAAAGGAGTATGTCAGGTTACCCTAATTAATGCTTTAAATATTTCACTAAATTGTATTAAATAAGGAATTTGAAAACGTTCGTTTCATTTTGCATTGGTTTTACTTTAAAATGGATCTGTGTTGGTTACTCTCCTACTAGTGGCCAAAATTGAACTCTTGATGATTTCTTTCATCCTCGGTCCGTATATTGAGCTTTTAGCCTCTTCCGCTGGCTACACCGATGTGCACTAAGTGTATCTCCATCACGTTCTATTATATAAAGCTGAACTGAGATGGAAATACACTTGCTGCACGCTAATGCAGCCAGTGGAAGACGCCATCAGTAATTGACTTTTAAAACTATGAAGCTTCCAACCGATATTGTTGAACCTCAATTAGAGAGATGATAAGTATTTCATTGGTTTACGTTTGCAGTACCGTTACCAGCTTTTAAAAGAATCACTAAGCCAGACCATTTTTCTGACAATTTGTTGTCAAGACGCTTATTATTGATTCTCGCAGTTAAAGGGCTTCTGTCACTAAAGTCTAGTTTAGATTAGTCAAGTAAACCATATAGTAGAGAGGTGAGTCCAGTCAAAAGTCGAGTAAAGGAGTTCACCCATTAGACCTGACCGTAATAGGACCGTATCCGGACCGACACAGTCAAAAAAAACATTCTTTCCATATATTTAAATGGGGTAACGCACGGTCTGAAGCCTGTCGGAGCCGATATGGCCGTTTTTTGACTGTGTCGGTCCGGATATGGTCCTGTTACGGTCCTATTACGGTCAGGTCTAATGGGCGAACTCCTTAAATGGGTGAATATAGACCGAATCGAGTGGTCGAGTGGACAGAATAGTAGCTCGCCCACTTGCCTTCCTTACTTGTGACTTTACTGACGGCTCCACTTGCCAATGTCACTACCGTCATATAATAAATTAATAACTATGTAAATATCTACCCAATAATGAAGGGTGAGTCGAGTACTGGACCGAGCACTAGGCTCAGTTCACTAGGCTGAGCTACTTAACTAATGTAAACTAGCCTTTAATGCGTATTTTGATGAAAAATCGAAATTTGTCTTTTTTTAACTTTCCAGTTAAAGTTAGAAAGTTTTTGGAATTTGGTCTTTCATCAAGATTGTAAAGGCAGTAGGGCAAGCACCTGTTTATGCGTAATGGTAAGTTTCCAAAAGATAAAACTAAAACATTTTCGATGTTTGATCAAGACCGATGGGTCTTTCCCTAATGGAAGCGAGCGACGATTGTGTTCGGTGACAAAGTCTTTCTTGATGAAATGACGGGCAGGTGTTCGCGAATTGCTTCGCTCAGCTGTCGTTGGCATGCGACTTCGCGAGACGACAGAGCTACGCATTTAACCCACCATACATTACAATAGCCGGCTATTTGTCCATACTTCACTGCCAAACTGGCTCGCCGACGAGTCTGTTTCTCTTACGCAAAGGAATTTAATTAGAAGATTGACTGCATCGCAGCCCCGGCTTTAAATAGAGTGCGATCCGAAATATTTTCGTGCCATCACTCAGCGGTGCTCTCTCCTCTCGGGATAAAAACTATTGGTGCTGATTGCGGAGCCTCTGCTGCTTGAAATGTCGAAACGTGCGCCGCTTAACTTCCAACAATTATTTACGGACGCCATAAATTACATTCTTTTAGCACGATTCCGCAAATAACACTGTTATTATAAATTTTTGAAATCTGATGTTATTCGCGACAGAATTCAAAAAGAATCATTTCAGTAAATATCATTTACCTGGATGTAGAACTTTATGAATAAAATCAATCGGTTGTACTTAATCAGTTTCATCCTTCACAATGTTGCTACTTAAAAGAAAACTCATTTTCCAACTTCAACTAAATAAGTAGTAAGTAAAAAGTAAGACTATACAAGTTTTGACCGCACTGGTCATCTTAGAATACTGGTTTTTTTGGCTACCAGAAATATTGGAAAAACTTCCGTATGGTTAAAACCAAATAGCACAGTTGTAACGTTCCTGTGGCTTAACTGTGCTCCAGACATTCCTTTGGCCATTTTAGGCGCATTTTCGTCCTTTCGACGCTTTTGTTGATGCTTCTAAATTTCGTTTGCCTTTCGATATTGGCCCACCGATTTAGTTCATAAGTTTAATTTATCTCATCGTCCCTGTTTTTTCCGTGAAGGCTAGTCTTCATTTTAATTGTGTTTTGTGATTTCCCCCTCCGGCTACTTCTTCCCCAAAGATTCTTCGGTTTACTCCACTTGAAACAGATCCTTTGTAGATTGTTTTATTTTGGAGGTTAGCACGGTGACATTGACATGATGTTGGCGTACATTGGCTGCAGAGTTACGCTGAACCAAAAGGTACGTAATCTCAATTAAAAATTTGATTTGGGCAACTAACATAATAATTAAAATTGGTCCAACGAATAATTTTATTGGCCTAATGAAACAAGGTACATTAGATCTATTAAAAGATTAATTGCTGAACAAATTTGATTTATTGTATTTATCATTTTCACTGTATTGTTCATTATTTTAGTAAATGGATTAATGGTAAATACGAACCCGTGCGTTCCTACTATTACCTACTTAATTGTTTGTCATGTATTTCTTTAATAAAATTTTTAAGGACAATAATTAAAATTTTTATTACATTTGTGAAACAAATCATCTGCAGATTAAATTATTACTTACTAATCAATGTATTAGATTTTCTCTCACAATAAATCCAGAATTGTTGTACCAACAAACAAATCCATCGCAAACTTTAGAACTTCTTTATAACAATAAATTGCAACATTGTCACAAAGAAAATGATAAGCAATTATCGTTGTTAATCAATATTACGAACCAATTTTTTTTGAGTGTACCAACTCCATATTTATTAGTTCCCACATAGATCTTGTTGTTACTCAATTTTCCATTTTGTTCGACCCCCTTGAAAATTGCGATTTTGATGGATCTATTTTGGAAATGTTTCGCTTTTCATTTTTCTTCTTCACCCTTTTTATTTCAAATCCAAGTTCAACCTATCGGAGCATTAAGGATCTTGCGATATAGTCGGACTGGCTTTCCTTCCCCCTTGTTCTTGTTGGTTAAAATTTTCGTTTTTTTTTTTGTGTGAAGGCTTTATAAAGGTGCATGGTGAAAGTTTTGGTGGAATTTTGTCCCCTCACATCGAACCATTTATTTCTGAGGTGCAGTTACGTTTGTGTGAAATCGCGCAATTTTGTGGTGCTCTGGAAATAACGTTTGGTGTTTTCGAATTCTGCTTTCCTTTATTGGGATTTGGTTTCCATAAACAGACCTGTTGGGCATTCTCTTGCTGTTTTAGTATGAATTTGATTTTACTTCGTCTCGTGGTTGATCGACTCCGCCATCTTACTGAATACCACGGTTTCGTATATTCTGGAATTCGGGAAGATTTTGGCTTTTTGGGACCGTGGATATGTTACAGCCTTTCTTTTTATTGATACGAATTGTAAGTTTTTCTTTTAACAGATATATAGCAACTCGTTCCCGCCGCTTAAAATGAAGAAATAAACTTTACTTTCCGCCGAAGGCACAATCGGCCTCTGTATTATTTTCGTTAATGCTTTGCCGGACGAAAATCCTTTTGGACATCATTCGGGTTACGTAGGATTTCACCGTGGTCTGGTGCATTCTGATTTACCCCCACCCCCTCACTTGAGAGCTGCTTTAATTTCTGCCGCTGATAGATTAGGAGTACAGTTAAGGATTTTCTTTTCTTCTTTTATTGAGATAATGATTTTGTGCGTATTTGTTCTTAGTTTACCTTCCTTTAGTAATTTCTTTTAATTTTATATATTTCAGTTTGGTATTATAATTGCCTCTTTTGCATTGCTTGATTTTTGATTTACTCATTCAAATATTTTTTGTATTTAAATTTATTTCATTGGTAACTTTTTTGATGTACGGCGAACGCATGGATCCATCGCAAGAGCAGAAACTGGTTAGATTTTGAATGTGTTGCAATATATATCCGTGTGTAAAGTGTTACCTAGTAGTTTTAAACTGTTTTACAGCGTTATGTCATTCTATCTTATCTTCTTTTGTACAAGCGCTTCATTCACGATCGTTAATTACTATAAGAAAACTAACTATAGACTGTTACCGTGATATTTTATATTAAAATTATTAATTTCAACTTTGAATTTATTTTGGATGTGTGGACTCCTCTTTTGTCACTACCGCTGAAGCAACCGGGGACGCTCAGAGTCAAACTTAGCAGTTGCATATGAATATTCTCCTAGTAGAGTGCTCGGAAATCTATTTCTCCCGCAAAGCGACACTAGGTGGCGCCATCTTGCTGTTACGGCTATCTCGCGCGAAACTGTACCCTACGACCGCTTCCCTGAGCAGCTTTTGCTTGAACGTTTTAAATTGTAATGCAAGACGGAGGTGTGTGTGTGGTTAAGTTGACCGACTTTACCTACGAGTTGCTTTAATGGTTTTTCTTGAATCCAATCAACTTCTGTTGGATTTTTCTCTGCGTGTTCCGTCTTACTGATAGCAAAAGGAATGGTGTGTGGGGGTTCTCACATTGGCTTGCCAGTCTTCTTGTAAAAATGACCGACCTGATCTTGATGACCCGAAACTTTATCACTCAATTTATTAATCTGTATCGGCAACGAAGCTAAAAAGATTTGGTGAAGAAAAGAAAAAATAATTCTAATTCTGTAAGACTGCTTTCGTCACGAATTAAAAAAAGTATAAGTCTCTCATTCATAAGTAAATCATTAAACTAATTATCTCCGGTTCCAGTTTTAATTCATTTAGGGCCGGTTGCTCAGTCACAGTTTAACGTTAATCTTCAGTTAACATCCATCTGTTCCTATGTAAAAAAAAAACTGAAGATTAAAGTTATACTGAGACTGAGAAACCGAGCCTTAGTAAATTAAGTATGTTTTCTGTAGCCATTGTTTTGATCATCACATTTCTTTTTCTTTTTTATTATAATATAATGATCTACAGTAACTGTACATAACTTCTGCAGGTCAGTCATATTTGTTGAAACTAAACCGCTGACTAAACTGTCGTGAAAAGGGACCCATTAGGTTCCATCTTGCATTATAATTTAAAACGTTCAAGCAAAACTATCGGCAAGAAGGAGTGTATGTGCCAGGCTTAAGAAGGAACACAAAAGGCAAAAAGATATAGAAGTATTTATCTGATAGTCGGGCAACTATAAAGGCACTCAAGTTCTTTCCCATATGGGAATACAAGCAAACCCTTAATGAAGTAAGGGTAACAAAATTATTCTAAAATATATGTATACCCGGCCATGAGAATATAGAGGGAGAGGAAGAAACCGATAATCTTGCTCGTACTAGGCTTCTCCCATAGGTCCCGAACCTTCCTGTCCTGTGGTCTGAATAAGACCCAGAATACAAAAGAGATTGAAAGATGGACAGAAATATCGTACTGGAATACTGTTCCAGGTCAGACACAGGCGAAGATGTTTATCAGCTATTCATCCAAGACTGTTCAATAGTTTCTGCTTTTAACAAATAATAGACTAAAGACAGTTTTTCTTAAAGGCCATCAGCATGTGAGGTACCACCTTAGCAAAATGGGCTTGGCCTTCTTCAATAAAAGGCCTGATTCATTGCGTAGGAATATCTGACCTCAGGGTATTATCAATGTATTATCCCGTTTCTAAGGACTGTGACTCAACCGTCGGTGGTAAATTTCTGTGCTGGACCGCACTTTAGACCATTTTTCAAGTCATCAAGTCAATTCTCCCACCTAATGAATCAATCCTGCATGAAGTGGGCGTTGGATTGGCAAAAAATAAAACATGCAGTTTATTCAAGTTCAAAATCGAAACAGCTGACCTCATACTTTGTAAATGTGTAGCAATAGCTAGACTTCGGCCTTAAGTCAGTAACCCGACGAAGTAAAAGCTACCAGGATCGATCTGCACTTCGCTGAAAAAGGTAGGATTTCTGGGAGATTAATTACCCGCAGAATTTGAACAACAGATCAGTTTTGGTTATAGTTCTATAGGGTACTTAAGAGCCATTCACTCCTCACACGTTTTGAACTAAGAAACGTTCTTTGCTTTGCCGTGACTGAAGACCAAATGACTTTATTTAAGCCAAATGACTAGTTCATAGGTTCTTAAACTTTTATCTCCATTGCCTCGGCAAAGGTAATTCAGATAGGTTGTAATTTACACCCTGGCGACAAAATATTTGTTGTTTAACCTGCAGTTACTAAGGAAATTTATTTCTTATTTATGATGCTTGGAGCTTAGTAATTCATCGAATTGTTTTGTTTAATTGTAGATGTCGCCTTCTCTCTTAGCTTTTATTGGAGTTGAAGATCAAATACTTCTATTCATAATTAGGTAACAGTTATGTACAGGATGTTCATGAAAGTTGTTGTTAAAGTACCACGTTTAAAGCTTCACAAAAATCAAAGAATCTAATTTATGCTGCAATTCTGAACTCGATCATAGGTATCGCAAGGTACTTATGAGTTCGAACATTTGCAAACGTAAGAAAGACTTTTTTAGATGCACTTCCATCATTTGATCACTGTATGTGTATACAGAAAATTATTATGGCACCATAAGTAACTAGATTTAAAACTCAAGGAAAATGCATGTGGCAATTTTCTTGACAATTTACGAATACAGTATCCTTAATATCCCAGTTGACATCTCAGTTGACATCCCAGGCTTTTTAATCCCGAGATATAAATAATACTATTAAAAACTATATACCCAATCAATATCAAAAAGAAGTACTTAATTGAACAACTTGTGCTACCTAATCCAATCTAACATAGTTGATGCAAATTACTGTGACTTTTGAGTTATTTAACTTATCATTACTACGATAAGAATTTTATAACATTCTTCTAATTATGTAGTTTTTAAATGAAAATAAAAAATATAAAATTTCTATTGTTTATGACAAGTGGATTGTAAATAACACGTTAATCCAAAACAAAATTGAAAAAAATACTTTGCAAAAGGTTTACGGAGATGACTATCTGTCGCGTTTTCGAGTGGTATAAAAAAATTTTAAGAGGAGCAAAAAAGCAAAGTTACAAGTTTTGAAAAATCCCCGTGAACGAGTTCGGAGGAGAAGGCCTGATTTGTGAAAAGAGAACTCATGGAATCTGCATCAAGACAATGCGGCAGTTCACAAAGTGCTCTCCGTAAAACAATTCTTGGCCAAAATCTCTATAACTTTACTAGAACATCCACCGTATTCGGCAGATCTGGTTCCGTGTGACTTTTTTTATTCCCTTAGATTAAATCTACGTTAAAAGCCACCCTTTTTGAATCCGTAGAAGTTGTAAAACTACAGGCGACGCGACTACTAAACAGCTTGTCGGAAAATGACCTACAGCACTGTTTTCATCAATGGAAAATTCGAATGGAAAGATGTAGGGAGAGGGAAGGAGAGTATATTGAAGGAGATTAAATGTTAATTGCATAATATTATCAATAAAAGATGTACGGAAACAATCCGGGTTTTTACTAGCCAGACCTCGTATAATACTGATTATTGATGGGTTAAAAGATCTTCTAGAATAGAAGATGTACATTAACCAAGAGTAATAGTATCCAAATAACGTCGCCCTATCACATTATAAACTTTTTCGTTGACCGTTTATTAATTTTGAAATTAATGAATTATTTTATTTAAAAAACGATGTATTAATAGACGTCATTAATACACTCTTTTTCATTAAGTAACTGTTTTTACAATTTATTTATTATAATTTTGTCACAAAAAAAAGGAGTTTACGGTAAACGAAAAAATATTGTAATAAACTAATTTGTTAATGAGCGATTAATAAACTAGTTTATTAAATAACTATTAGGCTTTAAAATGATTAAACTGATCGTTTCCATAACGAGAGACAGGTCAAGGTCGTCCAGTTAGATAATCCAAACTGTCGGTGTTTTCTGTTAGACGGATTTGACAAATACCGCCACTGACGAGGGCAGGTGCTTTGCTTCCTCAAGAAAATTCCTCTCATCATCAACAACTACTATAACAATTCTTATTAAGTCGTTTATTTCCTAGGTTATTACTACGATCTAGTTTGTATTACTATACTATAAGAAATGAGAACCAGTCTTAGCAATGATTTTAACGTTTTTTTTTTATTAATGTACATATATGATACTTATAATTCAGCTTTTAGCTATTTTCATAGCAATGTGATCATAGTTACACAGTTAGCTTGGCAGATAATTTAATACAAGGATATACTTTTTGTGATAAAAAATAAAAAAACTTATTAAGTCCTTCCATGAAAACAAATTCAACATCATGGAGATATTTTAAAAACCGTGAACGAGAAAGATGAGGGTACACAAATTTCAAAATGTCAATTCTCAAAATATTAGAAGCAACAATGTAACACACGTTTTACATTAGATCTTGTAATACGAATAATTAATTTTTAATGTTAATCTAATCAATAGAAGCCGTTACAATTAAAAAAAGGAAAGAAATATTTCATTTGGGTGTACATAAGGATATTACGTGTAAACAGATGTCCGAGTATATTTGTGTAAAACACATGATGAAAACTAGTTTGGTTGCACCTAAATATCGATTATTATGTGCCATAAGGGAAAAGGATAATCATAATAATAGTTCCAGTGGGAGTAAGGGATAGAAATGCCCGTCTGTCAACTGTCACAACGCGGATGTGAGTCACGCGAAAGTGCCCATATGATTACAGCAAAGGTCTGACAGATTTATGTCCTAGCAGACACACTACGCAACATTATACACGTATCTGATGCGATTGCCGCCAGATTTACATATTATGCCTATAACGGTTGATATCTTGATGTAAACACGTTCCTCGCTAAATTAGATCAACGGTTGTTAACATCAAAGACTGATGAATTATTATTAATTTCAGGAAGTCGAACGGTACCCCACACACTAGGGTGAACCTTGAGAAAAAAACAGTACTTTACCTCACATGTATAATAAAAAAATTAAGTCTATTTAAAACCAGACAAATTAAAATAGCACTGCTTCATATTAAAATATTAGGTTTCAACACTGTGATCATTTAGTATAAAATATTTTCAATACTTACTCGAACTTGAAATCAAAATAGTTGAAAATACTAAATTTAATACAAGTTGCGAATCAAACTTCAAATAAAAGCGTCAATTTTCCTCACCTTTCGCCCTCATTACGCGCCGCCTGCGAACAGTTCCCATAAAGCATCTAATAATAATGTGAGAAATTTCTTGAATCTGATACGAAGTGACCGGACGCTTTTTTTTACTTGGCACTCTATTTATAATCATTAGCATCGCTATCAATAATGGTCTCGTTTCAGTTAGATTTGCGTTTACGGTTTATTTTTAATTAGATGATACGAAGCTGAAAAGGAAGACATTAATTTAAGGCGCAACAATTAAAGCCAGTTCTTGTATTCAGGTCCTGTTTAATCCGGTAGGAATTATAATTTAATTCGTGGAGTCGTTATTACAAAAAAAACACAGCGTTTAATTAGCCTAATTAATGAACAATTACGGCAATTTATTCGCACTTAACCAAGGACCGTGTAGATTATGATTTACCCGCCAATTTTAAATTGCATTTCAGTTTTTATTGTTTGACAAATAACGATTTGATCAGTTGTCTCTAATAAATAGTGAGAAAACCCCTCGACCACATTAATTCACTGAAAGCGAATACGTATTTCGGTAACGAAGTTACCATCTTCAGCGCTAAACTGATATTAAACTTTAAAACAACAAATAAACTAAACTAGACTAGCCGCACTCCCCCCCTCACTTTCTTTGTACCGTATTATGCATGCAAAGCAAACCGGGATTCTTCGAAAATCTAAAGGTCGAAGAGGCAAGAAGCGGTCGGCCCGGACTTCTCAAAATTCATTAATCTATTCCTATTTTTGTGAATCTCCAAGCTTTCGAAAGAATCTAGGTTTGTTTTGTTATTAATTTGTTTGATTAAATCTATTTTATTTACCGAATGATTGTTTTCAAGCATGTGTAAGGCAACACTGGATTTATCAAAGCGTTTGTATTTTAAATGAGCCAAGTGTTCTTTGAATCTAATTTTTAAGGATCTTTTTGTTTGCCCTACATAAATTTGATCACAATTTTTACAACTAATTTTATATATACCTGATTTATCCTCCGAATCTATTTTATCTTTTGGATTTCCCAGCAACGATTTTAAGCTGTTATTGTTGGTGTAAACTATTCTTAAACCTAATTTTTTAAAAATTGTATTCAACCCTTTAGTATATTGAGGATAAAACGGCATTTTTACAATTTTCTTATAATCTACCTCACCTATTTTGTCAGATTTTAGTGTGGTTATTTTATTAATCTCTAATTTTTGTTTTTGTTTTCTAATAATGTTATAGATTACATCGGGTTGGTAACCATTGTACGTGGCGATTTTAATAATTTCTTGAAGTTCTTTACTATAATTAACAGTTGATAAAGGGAATGTCAGCATCCTATGCACTAAGAAATTTAAGGCCGCTGATTTATATTGTTTGCAATGATTTGAATCCGCGGGAATGAATCTATTAACATTAGTAGATTTCCTATAAACGTTAAATTCTAATTTATTACTATTTCTAGTTACTAATGTGTCTAAAAAGGGTAGTTTATTGTTAGTTTCAATTTCATAGGTAAATTTGATGGTGGTGAATTTAGAGTTTAAACTTTTAAGGAATTCCTCTATTGAACATTTACTTTGGTCAAAAACACAAAATATATCATCGACGTATCTCACCCAGATTTTAGGGAAATAATCTAAAGAGGCTTTAAGTTCCGTTTCAAATTTACCCATAAACAGATTTGCCATAAACGGTGACAAGCTATTTCCCATGGCTGCCCCTTCCAATTGTTGGTAAAACTCGTTGTTAAATTTAAAGAAATTTTGATTCATGCATAAACTAGTGAGTTTTATTAATTCATCCACTTCCTCCTTATCGAAGCTATTCTTTGATAAAAGTTCTTTCAGGTAATCTAAGGTGGTTTTTACAGGTATACTAGGAAATAACGAAGTGACATCGAAGGATACTAAAATTTCGTTTGGTTTTATTTCTAGATTTTTTAATTTTTCAATAAATTCTAATGAATTTTTAACAGAAAAATCGGGTAATTTAACTGGAAGGTTATTAAATTTATCACTTAACCACCTCGATAATGAAGAAGTCGGTGAATTTATACAGGATACAATGGGTCTCATGCTGTTACCTGGTTTGTGTATTTTTGGTAAACAATACAATCTAGGGATTATTGGGTTAGATGTTGTTAATTTGTAACGTAAAGCGTTCGTAATCGCTTTACTGCAGT
Organism: Prosopocoilus inquinatus; assembly: GCA_036172665.1. Classification (NCBI taxonomy): domain Eukaryota; kingdom Metazoa; phylum Arthropoda; class Insecta; order Coleoptera; family Lucanidae; genus Prosopocoilus; species Prosopocoilus inquinatus. The sequence goes on from CM069870.1 coordinate 55,936,994, forward strand.
CTAACATGGTTTTTTTGGTCTCCGTAATCATTTTAGGTAAAGGATCTTTTTTAACTTTCTGGTATTGACCTTGATTAAGCATGCCATTTACTCTGTCGAAATAATCTTCTTTATCTAAAATGACCACAGTATTGCCTTTGTCCGCCTTGAGATAAAAACAATCTTTTTCTCTAAGTGTTTTAATGATTTTCAAATTTTTATCTTGTTTTTTGGGGGAGGACTGAATTTTGTTTTCGGAAATTTGAATTTTACACGCGGTTCTAACAAAACTTTTGACATTTTCGTTACAAAACTTAATCGAATCTTCTATACCTGTTACGATTTCATCTAAAGGCGGTTTGTTGAACTTAAGATTAAACTTTAGTCCTTTGCTGAGCAAGTTTTTCTCTTCCTCACCGAAGGATTTTGATGATTCATTTTTAATTAACAAATCATCTGGATAAGTTTGTTCAATCTCGGATGGTGGTTTTTTATTAAGCAAATTCGTCAATTTTTTTGTTTAATGTAGTTACTTTTTGTTTCAATTTCCTCTGAATGACATCTTCCGTCTTATTCAAAAAACTTATCCAATCCAAGTATTCAGGATAACTTTGGTTTCTAATTAAGGTTAGATGCAATTCATATAACTCTAATTCTAATTTACTTAATTTATGATACTGACATTTTATTTCTGAAGATAGCCATTTTTCCTTAGCATACTGAATTGCTTTCAAACTAGAATAGGAATTCGTAGACGATTTTATATTAATAAATTTCGGGAACACTTTAAGTTTCTTGCAATCTTTCAGAAATTTAATATCAGCTTTAATGAAATTAATTTTAGTACTTATCTTAAAAAATTTGTTGCGTAAAGTTGACCGGGAAGTCATCTTCAATAATCACAAAGCAACACAAAACCTGTGGCTGTAATCCAAATAAATAGTGAGAAAACCCCTCGACCACATTAATTCACTGAAAGCGAATACGTATTTCGGTAACGAAGTTAGTTGTCTCTAAATTAAACAACAAAAAATGTTTTCTACCCATTCATTATTTTTAGCTATCTATGTCTATTTTTGTACAGCGTGTTTCATGAATATTTTACGATAAGGAGTACAAACGCAGCACTAGATTAGATGTCACTTATTTTTTTTAATTAACTTTCAGCAGTTTTGAATTTAACGCCTGAATGGTCCAAGTGGTAAGGCAACTGATCTTGCAGTCGCAAGGCCGTGAGTTCGAACTGCACTCGAGATATTTCTCGAGGATGGTCGGTGTAGGTTAGGAATATAATTCGAAACATAGTTTCATAGATGCGAAATTAGTAACATTCAATTTATTTGATGCAACAGAATAATTTTCTTTCTCGTTCACTTCCTTTTCGCATGGTCTAACTTACATCAACTAAAGATTCTCTCACTCTCTCACATACTACTTTGAGTTCTAACATGTATCCAATTACATAATATTGTCAACCTTCTTATTTTAAAACTTCCAGCGACAAAATGATGTTTCTCAAAAAACAAATTTAATTAAAGAAATTACCAAATTGTCAATAAAATAGTTGTATATAATTCAAATGCAATTTTCCATTTAATTTAACATAGGAGTTCTGAATGTGTAATTATGGTTGTCTAAATAACTGGCATGAAAAGGAGAGCAGGCGGCGTCCAGTAAAGCTGCTTTCCTGCTTTGGAGATTTGTAGAATTGGCAATTAGGGAGGGGTATTACAGGAAGAATGTATCTTTGACATAAATTGTTAAAAAATATGAAGACAAATTAAGATTAAAAACAACAACACGAAGAGAAACAGCTGATCAAGCTAATGAAGCGTGAAGTGCGATAACGAAACAAAACGTTCAAAAATGAAACGCTATATAAATTTCTGCTCTGAAAGAGTCTGAAATTAAAACGAGAATCGATAAATAATCGACGAATAGGACAAAAATAAAATATAATAATAATATTAAGAATTAAGAATAATAAAATGTAAAAGAGAACTTCAAAAACAATAAATTTACACGGAAAACCCAAAAAAAAATAATCTAAACAAACAGTAGCCAAATCAAAGTGAAGTTGCCGCCGCAAAATTACGAGGATTTACAAGCCGCGCCGCTCGTGTCAACGTAACGTTCCGCATAACGCCGAAATGTTGGCCAGTGAGAAGAAAGAAAATATTGGAATGAGCTTACGTGGTGGGAAAACACAATTTCGCTCGAACCCAACGTATCCCACCTGCGATGTTCTCAAGTCGGCCGTAACCGAGTCTTCCTCTCTCGGTCGTTGGCAATTCGTGCGTCGACATCAGAGGAGCAAAAAAGAGAACCAAACTGCGGCGTCGAAATCACCAGCTTGTTTCCAATCGAGGGGGTAGCAAACACGACTAGCAAATGGCGCTCGTACACGTAGGCGGAGAAGGGCAAAGAAACTCACCTCATTGAAAATCCAATGAGCTCAAGGAAACACACCTCGGCAGATCCGCAACAGCGGTCCGAAAAGCAAACGGGGAAAACTACCTCGAGGTGACAGAACCCGGAAAAAAACGGGGGTCCACTTAAGCTTCTATCACAGCAAACAAGATTGACCGATCATCTCAGGGCGACGTGCGAAAATCGAGTGACGCCAAGCAAGAGTCCACCGCATGCACACCCCGCACGACGCAACCTTGCCTCAAAACGGAACGTCATGCACAATCGCACGGCAAAAGGCCGAAATCGCATCGAAGATTGGAGACTCACTTCTTCATCACAAAAAAAAAACAACTGTAACAGACTGGATGACGGCGACGGCCTCTTCAATGTGAATCATTTTACCGATTGATTTAGGAGATTCTCTTCGGATTAATTATACCAGTTGTGTTTATATTGTATTGCACACATACACAAACATATGTCCACGTGTGCTCCATTAACTGGGTCTCGTTACAGTTTTGAAATAAAACCAATGACTGTGCAATAATGCTGCGTCGTTGCAAAAAAGAACATTCCCGCTTCATTTCTTATTCCGTTCGAAGTTTTGCTGACTTTACGTATTCATAACCGGAATGTGTTTTTTTAATTGTCCTATTTCCCCATGAAAATCTAACGTGACAATATTTGTTTCTATTAACCGGATAACAGTCTATGAAGTGAACAACAGGGACACCATACGTTCTTCACTTCGTATTTCCTAGTTTGTTAGGCAACCATATCTACCTGTTGGGATGATTAGGTGAAAATGCATATCAACCGAATCAACAAAAATTAATATAACTTTTGAAATAATTTATGTTAAATAACCGTTGGTGGAGAGGAGGGACATGACGCCTTAAAAAATGCTTTTTGATGTTTCAGAATTAGTTACCTCGATAACGAGTTATCAATGAAACATGTACTGTAAATTGATAGAAAGTACCACCTAATACAATCCGCGGTCAATTTGGACAATAATATCAACAAAAGCGTGGAACAGTGCGTTGTGCATTTGAAAGCCTTGTATCTGTAAACTTCATAAAGCGTCAGATAACTCGGTGATCCGCGGCGCAATTCCCGCGTGTCATTCGCCTGGTTAATGGGCGACGCCACCAATTTATGTCAAAAAGTACATTACATCAATGACACATCCCGCCAGAGACGCATTAGTCAAATCAAAGTTGGAACATAGCAAGCTATATTTGGCCGGGCCTGTAGCAGCTCGTTCGTCGCCCGTGACACCGCAGTCATAAACACCAATGTGACACAATTTATTTGATTCAATGAAATACCGCATATATCATACGGGTTTAAAGTGTCCAGGCCCGAAATAATTCTGGAAGTTTATCATACGCTTGCCAAACTCGTCCCGTCCATTTTTTTTTTTGACTTCGCGAGACAACGCTAATAAAACAAACACGTGTTGCTAATCGACAGTTTTTATTATTAATAATAATAATATGATATAGCAATAATACTGTTCAGGTTCGACGGAATTTGATCGTCGGTTTCGATCTCACCTCAGCGGGATGTTCAACAACCAACGCTTAAACCCAATATCTTTTAATCATAGAAGAATTTACAGGCTCTATTCATGCCATTAAACGATTAACTTTACACATAAATAATGAACGATTTAAAGATTAAAACGTCCGTCGTTTCTCACAGCCGAACACCACAAATATCTTAACATTTATATTAATTCGAATTTACTAGAAGTAAGGGAGTAAGATATAAAATTAAGTCATCGAGAGTTGGAAGATATTTAAATTTTATCCGCCAGCATGAAGGGTTTAGGACAAAAGCAATTTTATTGGTTGTACATAATGAATCAAGTGATGTTGAATATTGATGCTGATCGCAATTAGTTAATATATTGGATGACACAGGTTATAAATCACTATAAAAATAGTCTTTCTTGAATCGTCCACGCGAGGTCAGTGCGCTCGTTTTGTCGCAGCTTCTCAATTTATGTACAGCAAATGCAGACAATCATAATTTTATTTCATTGAATAAAATGCGTATACGTTTGGTAACTATAAATAGCTGGTCAATATATCATAAGTGAAATACAAAAGTTAACGAATTTTAAAATATTTCGTATATTTTTTTATATTTTTACTTTTAAGTTGAAATAAATTTTGTTCATTTTAAATAAACAATATGTACTTTCCACACTTTAAGACCCGATCACCTCTCGAAGAAGACTAAAAAAGACATAACCCTGGACTTAATATTAGAATCAAAGCATAGCTTCTATCGCAAAACCTATCAGCAAAGGTTGCAGTCAATAAGAAATAAATTTTGACCATTGTCGAATCAGCTTTCTGTACTGTTAAAAGCTACCTGTGGATTTTGAGTTTAATAACCATCTTAAAAGAGTTTAACAATTAATCGCGTCAAATAACTAACCAGTTTTAAAAACTAGGTTCGAATGTAGCCCTGGCTCTACTAGAGCCTCTGAAGTATGAAAAGTTCAAAATTAGAAAGCGAAATCCAATATAATTTTCATAGAAGAAAATGTGTCTGTATTAAGTGGACAATGCCAAGGTGCCAACGAAAGTTAAAAGGCATTCAGGTAACTATTAAGATCCAGTTTCTCCATCTCAGTTTAACTTAACCACTCTATTCCTATGGTAACTCTATTCCTATGGTAACAATTGTTTCCACAGGAATAAAACGGAGTTTAAAGTTCAACCCCAATTGAAAAACTGGCCCTAAGAGATTTTTCTAATTTCTTTTCAAAATCCCTGTATATGGCGTCGATAAAGTTACAATCGACTAGATGAGAAATTGAGAAAAGATTATACCGTACAGCCAAATATCTTGACATGACATTAGACACCAAGCCAAGATGAAAGGTTCATGTCGATATAAGAGATAGGAGTTAGGAATCAGATATAGTGAAATGTGTTGGCTGATGGTGGTTAGCGAAATTCATAGATTTGGTAAAAAACGCGAAGAAAGACTTCTTCACCAATTCTACACAGTAGAATAGGAAACTCGGTGAGAATATTCAAGAGGAAAAGACTTTTGAATTAGTGCAGGTAGTTACTAGTGACAAAAGTAGAAATAATGCAAATGTACCTAAATGCATAGGAAAGGTGTGTTCACTGTAGTGAAATAAGAACTAAAAAAGCCGTGGTTGAATTCTTAAATTTTGACTTTACAGTAATTAACTAGGTCAGATTAATGAAGGAAAAGGACCATTAACAGGAGAACAAAAAAAAATCTGTCACATCCGGGAATTGAATCGGACCCAGGACATATCGGTTACATGTAGGTCATATTAAATTATTGACCGCTTGATGCCACATTGTAAAATGAACATTTAGCTTGTACGTCTTGATTGATCTAAGGGGAAATAAGTTCTGACCATACAAGAATTCTGTAATTGGTGTTAGTGATGCAAAAGACATCAATGTTTTTCAAAATAATGATGTTTTGTGAATCTCTAGTTGGTGTAGGTCAAATGCGTTCTCACAGATCCAAGTCGTAGTATATATCAGTGAAGCAAAACGATATGCCGAAGCCCCTTCTTAACCAGATCGGAGGGATAATCTCTGTTTGAGGGGAACTGTGATATCTCATGGAATAAAAGACTTTCTTCAATTATTTTATTGTTTTTCAACGTATTATGTATGTAAATGTATTTTCGTAACATCAAGAAATCGTCACTTTCAAGAACAAGATGCAAACCTTCTGCTCAATATTTTACCAAAAGCTCGGATTTTCTGTACTGACTTAAAGTCTGTGCATATTAGTGACTTGGAGTAGAAGAAAGAGTTAGATCAACTTTCCTTTTAGAAATTGCTTCCATTTTCCAATAAACTTCCCAGTAATAAAACGTTCTGTAAACTCAACTGTAAACTAAACTCTTTGTATGTTGGTAAAATTAATTTTATCCACATTGTTATTTACCTTTTATACACACTTTGCTTTTTTGGTTTCCTTAATTTGGTATTCAGTTCGATTTCTTTTGTAAACCTGATATATATGGAGTATGTCCAAGAATTTCATGTCACTTTACTAATTATTATGCAATGAGAATCTTGTAACGCTGCACGTAGACAGAAATTGCGTGGAATTATTACATTTCCGAATCACGTCAAAATGCACATAGATGTCTTTATCATTATTATTAAGACCGCCTCTGATACCACGAATATCTGATTTAATAGTTTACTGGATATCGTGTCAGGCAATTGATAGATACGTCATTTTCATCAACTGAATGTTGAATTTATCTCGAATTTACAGAACTTTTATTAAGAATATTTTGAATATTGATAATAAATTCGCGTGTATAATTAATCTTTCGGCTTAATAGGCCAAGTATATGCAACAAATTCTGCACTACCCTTATGACGTTTTCAGTGTAGCGTTATAGATACTAACCTTATAATAAAGAGAGTTTGACTTCGGCTTTAAATTCAAGGAGAGCGTTTACCCCGTCACTCTGCTCCCCTTCCGCTCCTCTCGATATTCGTGGACGTAGCAATATTAAACTGATGAAACATAATTTATTACACAGACGATAAATAACAATCATCAAGTAATGTAGGTGTAAGTTTTAAATCATTTTTTTAAATCCCTGCAATATTTTTAATAGATAGTATACAATGATTAAGCCTTGAAGCTCTGCTCCACAGTTTGTTAGTTTGCTTTCTTTCCAGAAACAAACCTTTTAAATTGTTTAAGTAACCTCTTAATTTGCGTTATGTATCGGAGTACTATTAGTTGCAAATTGATGCTTGACGTCGTATGTAGATTATTTCAAATAAATATTCAGAATCGAGTGGGTTGAAAAAAATGAACAGAAACTAGTGGCGTAAATAAACACGGCCACAATAAAATTAACATATCAAGTAATTTGCATTTTTAATTCTCGGGCGCTAAGCGTGGTATTCCTCCTCGGATACATCCCGAAACACAATATTAACATTCCCGCACAGCCCCGTTGACCATAACTTACAAGGCGATACAATAGTCGGGCACATTTACAATAGCTGGCCACATAGCACAGTATTTTTCAGCGTGCAACACATGCATCTTTGCGGCTTCGGCTTGTTGACTGAGGCCATGACCTCGCAGGATCTTTAGCAAGCTTTGGAGAGAACGGTATGTTAATGGTGACGTTAAACGGCCGTACGTTGTAAATCTAAATGTGTAATTGCATCGTGATACCCTTCTATGAAAACGGGCCGCAAAGATATGCAAAAAGCGACACCGTCTCGCCCGAACGCAACAATGACGTCCAAATTTGGTATTCATCAGAATTTTAAATCAAAGTTTTATCTGTAGCTGATGACGTAGAATTTTATAAACTCTTCTTCTGTAAATTTGAATTTTATCAAAAAATCCTTTCTCTTTAGGTTTTAACATATCTGTAGGTATCTACGCTAGAACCACACACCAAAAAAATATCAAAGTAATGAAAATAGAAGCACCTCGACATAACACACAGGTGACCACTGAATTAAAAAAAAGAAATTCGTAGACGGTAGGGATTTCCTGGATTCAGAACAACTCATCATCATTTCTCATATTTCTGACCAAAAGAAAAAGAAAAAAGCGATGTATGTCTGAATGACCTACTAAGAGTTAAAACAGCTATTAAGAAATGCTTTTACATAATAGTACTGAAGTCAACGGCAATACACAATTGTGATTTTGAATTCTTAATAAGAAAGCAGAGTTGCCGGGAGGATTGCTAAAGATAACAAGAACACTAGAAGGAAGACAAATACTGTACCAATGCTACACTTGACAATGCCGATATCTCTTGAGATCTACTGTTGAATAATAAAAGAGCAGAAGACGGATTGAAAGAGTATCATTTAAAGTCAACAGCAGACATGATAGTATTGTCATCAATTAGGAAACTACAGCGATTAATCTTTATTAGAAGGAATTTCAGAAGGAAGAAATCGAAAATCTGCGAACCAATAAATCACAGGCAAAGGAAGAGGAGACCAAGAAAGTGATGGCAAAAGACCTCTGAGAAAAGGCAGTAAGAAATAGAAAGACTAAAGTATTTAAGAGAAGCGAAGAGAAGAGAATGGAAAAGGTGGATCTAAATGTCTTATACAGAAGCCTCACATATTTCTGCTTTTGACAGATGACTATTAGATAACTACCGTGCCTTCAATTGAATTCCTCATTAAAGTGGGCTATGATTTCAGTGTTTTTTTCTCCTAAGATTTGAAGCACTGATAGCTGTTCAATTATTTAATTAAACAAATGTCAAATAGAGACTTCGTATTTTCAATTAATTCAAAATGTTAGAATTACAGCAGAAAATATTTATTGTTGAAAGTTATTTTCAAACCGGTAGAATAGAAACTGGACAGTTAGTTTATTCAATTAATCAGTGTGTACAGAAGTTTCGACAGCAGTTTCCTAATTTTGCTATTACTTATGAACAGCTAGTTAAACATATCCATGCTTGTGTTCTTAAATTTCGTGAAACAGGATCACTTGGTCGCAAAACAGGGAGCGGAGCAGCTAAGAAAAAGACTGCAGCTTGCATTGAAGATGTTCGGGATCGAATGGAACACTCTCCCAAGAAATCTATTGCGAAACTTTCACAAGAAGTTCAGCTATCAGTGGGAACATGTCACATTATTCGTAAAAAAGACTTAAAGCTTTATCCATATAAGATTCAAGCAGTCCACGAACTCAGGCCAGTAGGTTTTCACAGAAGAACAGAATATTGTCAGTGGTTTCTTGATAACTTAAACAACGACGACCTTCTTGACAAGTGTTTCTTTTCCGATGAGGCCTGGTTTCATCTCTCAGGGTATTTAAATAAACAGAATATGAGAATATGGTCAGCAGAAAATACCCATGAATTTGTGGAAACTCCATTACATCCATTAAAAATTGGTGTTTGGCTAGCAGTGTCAAGAAGGCGTATCATCGGACCAATATTTTTTAACGACTCAGTAACTGCTGAAGGATACCGAAATGAGTTATTAGAACCTTTAATTAATCAACTATATGATGATGAACTTACAGAAGAGTTTTTTCAACAAGACAATGCTACTGCCCACACAGCTCATCAAACAATGACTTTCCTGCAGCAGTTTCTCGATAATCGGATTGTGAATTTTCCCGCAAGGTCTCCGGATCTCACAATTATGGATTACTTCATTTATCCGCACATGAAAAACACAGTTTTTAGAACTACGCGCCACACAATCGAAGAACTTCGTGCGGGCATTACAGATGTGTGTGCTAACATAACCCCCGAACACTTAGCAAACGGGTTTGAAAGCATGAAACGCAGAGTACGCTTATGTATTCAAGCTGAAGGAGAGCACTTCGAGCATCTACTTTAAACTTTAATGTTGTGTTTTTATTTGATGTTATGATCAGTACTGACAGTTAATGACAACTGTTTTCTCTAGAATTTTGTCGCCAACTTCATAAAAAATCACAGCTTACTTTAATGAGGAATTCAATTGAAGGCACGGTATTAATCTTTAATTAATAAGGAAATTTAAAGCTAATATCAAAGACATCAAGACCTCTGATAAACTGGAAATGTGAAAATTCGGACTTTTTAAATGTCCACTATATAGTAACCTCTAAAATGATCAAAAACTGGAAAACCAAAATCGATAATAGAAAAGAATAAATAAGTAAGTAACCGGAGCAATGATCTGTACAAAAGTTTTATGTCTTTAAACATCGGCTGTTTTAACTGTCAGGTGTTGAAGTTGTTTCTTAATGGAAACGCAACTCCACCAAATAAGACATATAATGTTGTTCCGATATTGCAGAATACTTTCCATCTGAATGATGTTTTTATATTCTTACAGAGTAGAATTTTAAAATCCCGTGCCACCTGAAAGCATTTTGAACCAAAAAGCTTCTACAGGACATTCAGCTTCTGAATAGAAAGACATCATTCAAAAGAACAATGAAAAGTGCGGGTGATTCATTCGAAAGGTCTCATTAAGCAAAGGTTTTAATTCCTAAACTACCATAATAATGAGGACAAAGAGGTGTATAATATGACGTAAGTCTTCAAATTTGCTCGAACTTCATCTTAGAAATAAGATAATTATTTGTTTTCCCTGATTGCTACGTGGGGGACTAAAATGTATTTTAATTAGATGAAAGCTTTTTCTGTGGAAAATATGTAGATATATTTAAACTCCTGTCCTAGTAATTTTTGGCTTGATTTTTTTCTAATAAGATTCAACTGTTATTTCGGGTGTTGGTAATTTCACCACCAAATCACATCAATGCAATCATCGTACAGGTAAATTCGCCACCAACGATTAAAGGCATGGTAATCCTACCGGTAATTTCGCCACCGCACTTCTAAGAATTAATCTGTTCTACGACAATCCAGGCAATTTGTTATAAATATATGTATTTTAATAGTGGTAGTAAAATAAAAATAGACATCGTAAAACAAATACATATATTGAAAAAAATGGTTATATTTTATATCTACACAAGATTACAATCCACATAATATATACACATTAAAAAAATTATTACATTGGACTAGAATGGAAAGATACACATTTTAAAAAATTCAATCTGCTTGTTTCGTTAGTATTGTATCGTTGTATCATGTTATCAATAAATTCTTGCCTTTCTCTAACTTGTTTACTATGTATTTTTGCTGGCAAATGTAGACTTTGTATTTTGACATAAGTATCTATTTGAAATTCTTTAATTTTTTCTAAAAATATAAACAAATTAGGATGTGCTTTGTACATAGAATCGTTAAAATTGCGGTGAAATGATTCACATGCATTTGTGGTACGTGTAATGCATGCAGAATTTTCAGCCCAAATTTTTGGTGGGAAAAGTGAATTTTCCGATATGTAGGTATCAACTAAATAATCTGCATATGTTTCTACTCTGCCATCTTTGGGCATAATTTCAAATAAATCCATTGCAAAACAGTCGCCAATTTCAGCAGGGTTCAGATAAGTTAATGCAAACGTTACACGTAGCCAATGACTAATTAAACTGGATTTATCGTTATATTCTTTGATTAAACCGCACTTTTGTATTTTTCGGTACCATGCTTGACTTAGATGAAATCGACAACCAATAATGCACACATTCGGCCAAGTTTCTTCAACTGCATTATGGATGGCTTTTTCAAAATCTATCACTACTTCCCGTATATTTAATGACACTTTACATTTATTTTCAATTAAATGAAATAGTTTTTTATAAGTTTCTGTTTGCTTGTTGGGTAATAAACAAAACAAAAGAGGTATATAATGTCCATTTTTGACACCGTGGATGGTGAAAAATTGACAAAAGTGTTGCGTACAATAATCAAAAGTACCATCAAGATAAATCCGTGTTACGGTGTGAAGAATACGAATATTTGTTTCACATGAAAAAACTACAATATTTTCACGATCGTTGTTTATGAATAAAAACGATTCCCCTTTGTCTGTTTTAACATTTAAATCACTTAAAATACGGTGCACTTCACTAATAGTTTTGGGGGTAGGTGGAAAAAATTTACGGCGAGCGTTATACATATTTTTTCTTAGGTATTCGACGTCCACGCTGGTTATTGTTGGCGGCAAATTCTCCTTTAGTAGGTTTCTTATAATTTTGGCAGGCTTTTCGACCAAATCTTCAATCGCTTTTCTTTTACATGAAGCACTGACAATTTGTCGGTTTAAAGCAACTAAATTTGCATCATGACTGTGTTCACCGCTTGATTTTGTTATCACAGTATTGGTAATATCTCCCAGTGTATGAACTGTACATTTGCACGTTCGATTGCAACACTTCCACAAACTTTCAGTAGTGGATTTAATTTTTTTGTGGAAACTAAACTTATAATTGTCAACCACTAACATGGATTTGCCACGAATACTTGTAATAATTTTAAAATCCATACTGGAATGTTCACTCAACTACTAATGATATAGTACTGACCAAATAATAATCAATGCAAGAAAAGTACCTGGTTGTTTACCCCTTAATCATTTGCACCCTCATTAAAATTTATCGAAAATATTGGTGGCGAAATTACCCGTAGGATTAAGATCAGAGAAATAGGTCCAGGGATTAAAATACTTACTGGTGGCGACATTACCTGTCCCCGTTATTTCTAAATCAGGAGGAGATGCAATTTCCATGAATATCAAATTATAAAATTACCGGAGGAATAAAAAAAAATTTGCCTGAAATAAAATTTAAATTTTATTGCGTCCTCTCCTCGACGACGCTCCATGTTTACGGTAGCGCTGTGCATCGTGTTTTCCGGACCGAGTCATTTTTTTATTAAACAGAGTCCTGGCTGGAAATCCCCGTAGATTTCAAGTTGATTGGTCGCAGCTTTAGACGCGCCGCGCCGGCTTTCGATACGTACGTAATTCTGCATAGATTCTGAGGTTATTTTTCACGAGATGTGTCAATTGAATGCCGCATAGAACGATAATGGAAAAGCCGCTGCACCGCCGCCAAAGCAGATTGATATGAATTTACATCAAAAACGAATCAGTTCTCAGAAGCTAGGTGCTACCGTAAATTCCCAAGTAAAGCGCGCACGCAATTTTATTTTAGATTGCATTATTTGGTTCAAAGAAAAACCGACTTATTTTATGGTAACGTTAAGTTAACAACAATGCAGGTACCAAAAAAAGGTATTCAAGTTGATTGAGTTGTTTCGTGGTACTCATAAATACATAAATTCTTCGAGGTAGGGTTTAAAATAACACATAGCCCCGAATGACTGTATACAGGGTGTTTCAGAATAAGTGTCCGACCTGTTAGGAGGATATTGACTCCGATCATTCAAGTACGAATTTCCGAGAAATAAATTTATCGGACATTCCAGAAATCGACCTCCTTTGAGTCCAAAATAGAAATTATGATTGATTTCTTATATATGCAAACACAAGTTCGATGTTCGAAAGAATAAATTGCGTGTTACACATTTTTTTTCGCAGAAAGCCATAAACGAAACCGTTTTAGAGTTTTGTTTCAAAGTAAACGATAGTGTTTTCGTCTACTCCGCGAAGATTCGTTGCTGTTGTGACGCAGTACATCTGTACCAGTATCCATTAACCAATTTATATCTGAATTTTCAATGCATTTTATCTAAAAACTATGCATACTAGACTCTTTGTGCATAAAGACTTTTTGTTTTGTTTTTTCGTGTACTATCTGTGGTTAATGGGTTGAATACTTATTCTGAATCACCCAGTATACATAATAATGGTAGCGCGCTTAGCACGTACAGTAGTCGGCATCTAAACTGCACCTCTAAATACGCAAACTTCACCCTTAGAATCGCTTGCGCTATACTGCTGACTGAAATGTCAAAGTGCAGCACTTTAGATACGCACGACAGAACAGGCCTTTTTTAAATATTTTCCATCCTATCTATCCTATTTATTTTAGAACCTAGTGAAAAACTTTATTTGTCAAATTTGTAGAGTTTTATGCCTATTACCCTTTAGAAAAAAACAAAAACGCACCGTAAATAAAAAAGAAGTAAAATTGGATTTTTTTAAGAGGTTATGTTCTCCGTGTGCGGTTGCAGGTTAAACGAAGAAAATAACTATGTTGCTCTGCATCATAAGCATAGTTCTTTTTTTTTATGGAACGTCATGTATGTACATTGTTTACACTAAGATGAAAGTAAAAAGTTTTTTTAAACTTGAAACGGACAAAATTATGAAGGAAAAACACAGTCGACTTCAACTAAGATGAAAGATTTTTTTGCTTGACTTCAAAAATATACGATATGTTGATGTTTAAAATACCAATATAATAAGAGTTAGGTCAAAAAGCGACAGTCAGATATCGCTGTTTAAAAGACAATATAAATTCGAATATTCGAAACCATGTTCAATTTTACTGCACAACTTAATTGAGATTTTAATCCAAATACTTTGCAAACGGCTCTTCCAAATATCAATTACATTTTCGAGATCAGGAAAAAATTATCTTTCTCATTAATAAACAATACACAGGCTGTTCCATAAACAAACACAAATTGTATTTTTTCTCCACTTTGAGGTGCGCTTTTGTTTCTTGTGATAACTCTAAAGATAGTAGGCATAAAACTCTTCAACTTTTGCACTTAAGAATGTTCTCTAGCTCCTAAAGTAAACCCGTTAGATAGGTCGTAGAACATAAAAAGAGACCTGTACTGGGTGATTCAAATTAAGTGTCCGACCAGTTAACCACAGGTAGTAGACGAAAAAACAAAATAAAAAGTCTCTATTCACAAAGCGTCCAGTATGCATAGTTCTCAAGATAAAATGCATTGAACATTCAAATATAAATTGGTTTATGGGCACGGGTACAGCTGTATTGCGTCACAACGCAATGAACCTTCGCGGAATAGAAAGAAACACTATCGTTTACCTTGATACAAAACTCTAAAACGGTTTTGTTTATGGCTTTCGGCGGAAAAAATGTATAATACGCAATTCATTCTTTCGAGCATTGAACTTGTGTATACATACATAAGAAATGAATCATAATTTCCATTTTAGACTCAAACTAGGTTGATTTTTGGAATTTCTCTGATAAATTTATTTCTTGCAAATTCGTACTCGAATGACCTTAGTAAATACGCGCCTAACGGATCGAACACTTATTCTGAATCACCCTGTAGAAACATAATTCATCTGTATTGCTCACTTACAAAAATACTTCAAAATTCCGCCCTCTGCTGATAATAACAAGGCAGACCGTTTTTAACTTTTCTTTGAAAGGTTGATTTTTCCGGTCTTACCAAATGTTAATTAAAGAACTTGCTCTATTGACAAGCTTTGCCTTTTATTCTTCAATAAAAAAGCTTGTTTTATTGGTGTTATAATAAAGTTATCTTGGCTGTTATCAAAATCAGTGTGTCCTCGTTAGATTTTACATGTATTAGCCATTCAGTATATTTACACGTACCTGCACATATTTCAGTTTACGGTTGTTGAAGCAATTATCTAGATAGTTTAATGCAGTAGATATTTTTTTAATCTTTCGTTAAAACTGCCTGGAAATAACAACTTTCGCCCTCCTAGTACTAACATATTTTTTTGTCCAAGAATTTTATTGGCTCTCTATTAGGAAATTCAAGAGCTCAAGGGAAATCCAATATCCCTGTGATCCTTTCAACTAAATATATAACTTGGAATTTGAGTTTTTTTAATTTTTTTTAAAAACATCAGTTAATTGAATGATGAAAGCAAAATGAAAGCTAAAACCTGGAACCGAATAGTGTTTCCAATAAATTCCGGTGACATGCAGTCGTAGTATGTACATACGTTCGGTTTAATTCACGTTGAAATTGTCAGCTCTGTATGGCCGTATTAATTTTTATGGCGGACATAAACTTAAGCAGATTAACTACTGTGTGCACATATACCATCGGATCGGTAAACAAATTAAAGAGTAAATGATGTTACAACACTTAGACGTACATGTGTACTTAGTTATAAGTAGGTATTAACTTACGGTTGTTTTTAAATAATTTACAATCCATAAAGCACCGACATGCCGCTCTTTAATGTCACACAATGAATGCTCACGTGTATTATTTACACGCGGACCGCTGTTATCCGCGCCGCCGATGTGGAGAAGAGTCGCAGTGAATAAATCAAAACGTATAATGAACAGCAAACAAACGCTTATATTTATCGGCCGTAAATGTTTAGCAATAAAGTAGTTGTGTATTTACAAAGTTGAATAAGAATAAACTTCGGCGATTTTTTTGCGTCTGACGTCATCGTATTAAATTTTTGATAAATCACCGGTGCCTGCTTTACATACTCAAGATTCATGCTGCTGTAAAACACAAATCGTGTTTATAACTACCTGGCTGGTTACTTTACTTACGGCATGTGCATTGCACTAAACGGAATTAAAATTTGCAATTCATTATGATATGGCAATACTTTGTTGCGGTGACCTTATTTTTTACTATACGTAATTATGAATCAACTGTTGTCATTAATTTTATTAACATCATACATAAAATAAATTACTGCTGCAATTAAATGTTTTCGCTTATATATCCTTCAGCATATGCATGTATGTATGTATGTATACTTCAGCATATGCATGTTCCAATGTTTTAACGACATATACAGGGTCGAATTCCTGGGTACAGTCGTGATCAACCTAATCGAGACTGTAAGCTAACTGCGCCCTTTTGAACGCTGATAGCAAGGGTTACGAAATTGTTAATCGGTCTCGATTCGATTGATCGCGACTGTACATATACAGAAAAGGGGATATACAGTGTGTTCACAGATCGACTTGACAAGAGGAAGATTTTTTTATTATCAACTTTACGCAAAAAAGTTATTCTTTATCAAAAGTTCTGCTTCTCGAGAAACTTCAGAAGCAATACTTAAATTTAAATTTTTAATTACAGTTTGCCTAAAAAATCAGTCTTAATTTTATGTTGCACAAATCAAGTATTGTGTTCATCATGAATTTTAGGCAAAAAATGTATTCTTTAAAGAAATTTTACTGACTAAGCAACTTCAAAAATTACACGTACATTTAAGTTTTTTGAAAAAGGGTGTCTAAAATATTGAAATATCTGAATTGATAGAAAGAACAAAAGTTTATCAAAGTATTATCCATGAGATTAGTAACTATTTAATTAAAATTTAGAATTAAATTCGTCAGAAGTGAAGTCTGGAGTTACCACAACTTTTTTTTTACAGTAACTCGAGGCTTCTCTTTAGTAGCGGTGCGCGATGTAATCGATATTTATCGATATATCGATATTTATCCATATATCGAAAATATCTATAATTATCGATATACGAACAAGTCGGACAAGTGCATTTTCACACATTTTGGTACGAGGTAGTTTTGCTAACAATATGTTTTTTAAATTTTTTCTAAAATTCTAATTCTTTTTTACGTTCTTCAGAAATATTATTTCACAACTTTTCTTGAAATCATGAAATCATGAAATCGCGTATCCATCAGAATCAGAATTCATTGTTTTCCCCAATCATAACAATAAAAATTAAAAGCAAGATATTGTTAGCAAAAAAGAATAGTTTTCGTGCCAAAATGTGTCAAAAGGGGAGTACACGAATAAGTGTCGAATCCACGAAAGTTAAAAAAAAAACTCTAGTTTTATTTTGATATTTATAAACTTGGACTAGACTAAAAATTAATTGAAATATTTTAAAATTTTCTTTATATCGTGACCGTGAGTCATGATCACTTGCCATATGTGAAATTCAATTTTAATAAAATTCATATTCCAGTAGGTTTAGTGCGAATTGGACGAATTAATTTGAACGCCACAGAATACAATATCGACGGTACCCGATATAATTCGTAATTTACTTTCTTTAAATGGTTTTGACTTTGGAAAATAATCTTTCCAAAAATTAATAATTATGACGTGGATAAATTGTCCAATAACAGTTTTAGTAAAAACTGAAATAGGTAATAAAATGTGATTGATTATTAATATTTTCAAGAAAATTACGTTATCGATAATATCGATACCACCGATAATATCGGCACCGATAATATCGGTACAGCGATACCTACCATAATATGGATAAATCCGACATATATCGATAATATCGATGTTTTCGACATTATTGATAATTTCGATATTATCGATAATATATCGATATATCGATATCTTAAATGGAAATATCGTTGTTCGATAATTATTGATTTTATCGATATATCGATAAATTCTCGTAGCCCTACTCTTTAGACGAATTTTATTCAAAATTATTATTATTGATTTGAAATTGATTTCTGTGTAAGAACATTAATTCAACACTGATCCAATTTAATTTTTTCTAAAGTACGTACGGCAGGTCCTTCATATAATCCAAACGCCCTAATTCGAACCTCCAGTAATCCGAACAGTAGAGATTCGAAGCCATAAACCCAACAACGCCTCCTTAATTCCAATACTGAAGTGATTCTGCTAGAACTTCCTTAGTTTCAAGTTTTCTAAGATGTGCCCTGTTTATTTATACTGTTTGTTGTTGTAGGATAGCGGTAGCACAAAATAGTGGCCATAAATTGGCGGTGAATGACGTCACAAAAATTAAATGTTCAAATAAGAAAATTCGAAGGAACTCTTGTAATTATTTAAAATAAAGAAACTTAATCAATTTAGAAATAGGGGGTGAAAGAGAGAGACAGATGCGTCCAAGCTTGAAGGGTTCCAGACGAACACATTTTTTTGTAGTTTGAACTGGTTTATTAAAAAAACTTCGGTATTCACTAAATAAGGAATTCCATAAATATGCAGCCAAAAGTCTATTCCTTACCCAAGAAGTCTAATCACATTAAGCACATGTGATTTGCTAGAAATCACCGCCACATAATAAAACGTATTTTTTAGACGTTTGGAATCCTTTTTTGGTGAATCTTCAGTTTTCATATAAGTTAATGATGTCAAAGTTGGACTATTATGGAATAGCCCCGCGTAAATAAATACAGATCGTGGGTTTTCTTTTTGGTTACTTTACGTCAATGTACGTCATTTTTTCAATGTTACGGGACGCCATTTCTCAACGCTACATGTATATATGACGGCCGCTACATTACGGTATCACTGTCCTAGGAAGCCAAGCTTTATTGAGTTCAGCTTACACTGAAATTTCCATTTTCTGTCTTTTGTTCGATAATTCGTAAATTTCGAAAATTCGAATCAACCAGTGCAATTATTAGTTCGGATTAAAGAGGGTGTTCTGTAATTGGAATGGTTTACGTGACATTGTCCCGGGAAACTTTTCATGAAAAAGATCAATTGCATTTTTCTAAAATTTATGTGAAAAACTTAATTTTAACAAATTTTTATTAAGTTTAGACCATTTTAAATTATTACAACTGAAATTCTTGGAAAAATATTTAAGATTTAAAACCCTTCACACACAACTTCATTACACTGTAACTTAAAAAATTAAGAAAAGTTTAAGTAGCGACATCCTGCAATCGCTTTTTGACGTGATATTGCATTAGAATTGAGAAATTAAAGCCAGTGCTACATAATAAGTCATGGCCGTGCTTGCTGTCGAAGCATAATTGTTTAGAACAAGCAATTTTTTAAAATTAGGGAGAAACAGAAGAAAATTTTGTTTGTAACTTTACACTCGTGTTGGTTAATAAATGTGACGTTTAAAGAATGGACACTGTTTTTGAGACAGCCAGTATAGAACGTTTTAGATTTTTTGAAACTCAGGATAGACACTCTGCGATTCATAACGTTTAATAAACTTAATAACTTTCTAATAATGAATTGCATATACTCCATTATCAAAATAGATGTACTCAAGACATGTCAGTATAATGTCATATTTGTTGTAAAATAATACTAGAACAAAAGTTAAGGATGGTTACGTTTACATTGAACAAGTGATTTCTTCAAAATTCAGTATTTTCTGTGAAATTTGGAATAAATACCTAAATAAAAAAATGTTCAGGTAGAAGAAATCAACAGTTTATGACTGAAAATCAACAGTTTATGACTGGGCAATCACAAATGTCATTATATGGGTTATGTTGATCGTTCAAGAAACACGCATGATCGTTATTATGCGTCAAACAAACTTCAAGAGGAGCCATTACTAGACTTTAAACAAACTTCGTCGCCGATTAAAAGTGCAGATAAAATAGTTTAACTCTCATTGAAAACTGAAGTAAAATATCTGGAAGATCATCTTCATGTAACAATGAAGGTGTTTTTCCGATTTGTGCGTGATAGCTTATGAGACTGCAGCATGGCTGTTATTCACTAGATTTCACACAGTCTAAGGTCAAACTCAGGCCGCGCGATGGCGCGTTTTATGCTAACTTCAAAAAGGGTAAGAATAGAAACGACATTCTTTAATTAAATTAATTTTGGTCAGTGTCATTATCATACAGGAGTAAAGATTACTGATCAAACAAATTGATCGTTCCTCATTGGTAGAGTTTCGAAATTTTTTTTAACTTGTTACGTATTAAGTTTATCTACATTTATGGTGGTCCCTTTCGGAATATTTTCAATAAGGAGGATGCCCCAATTGTTGCAGATGATAATGTGCCGTTGGGTGTAAAGAAAAGTAAGGGAATTTCTGCATTATTTTAGTTTTGTAAAACCAGTTTCAGTACATTTTTTGACAAATGTTGGTATTTATACCAGTTTACCTTTAGGAAGCTATGATAAATATATTAACAATACACACAAAACCTATACTTGTACTAGGGACATTAGTGAACATCTGTTTTGATAATAAAATGCTTGAGATTGATTTATACATCCTGAAATGTCAAACTCATTTGCAATTTTCTACACAAGTCCTCCAGACCGAAAATCAATAATGAAATGTTTGTTCGCGTTTCAGCTCTTCATAATTGACATGTACTTGATGTCGCTGAATTTCCCAGAATAACAATAAAAGAACGAATCTGAGAAATGCAAGTCACCGGTTTTGCTTCCTTAATTACAAAGAAGACGTACGTACGCGAAGAGGATTGTTTACATCGACGATGACGATGACGTGGGTGATGGGCATTAAGAGGACTGTCGGGAATGAGGACGCTTGACAGTGACACGACGAGCCAAGACGGACGCATTCGTACCTCGTACCCATAGCGTGATAATACATAATTACTATAAATCAATAGTAAGTGGGCAGCCGGACAGGTACATCTCTCACTGTAGACACCAGTCCGCTTTTAGCTGTGTTTGCGTAGGACGCACCTGACCTAACCTTATTGATTTAGGACATTTGACTACAGAAGAAACAATGATGTGCACTTTCGCTCTTCTAAATAGACGCTTCTTGCTTAAGTATTCACGCCACATAGGTGGTCTTCATCAGAATGACATTGTAAGGGCAATTGTTTTTTACCTCAGTTTATTTAAGGCAGATGGTCCGTATAAGAAACATTCGGCCTTCCCAAATTTAAGTAACCAAATACCTGCGGGAAAAAATAAGCCAATCTATTCGATTAAATAAAATATTGACAACGTAAACTAATTCTTATATGATTAAAATTTGTAACTCCTTCGAGCATTTGCCTACTCATCACGCAGCTTCTTATCAAGCAAGCCGTTAGCATCACGACTCGACAACTCTTCCTAAGCACCAAGTCATTCAATCACTTACCGTGAACAAGACAACCATCGTCGTATCTCAACCAAAACGACGTCAATCATCACCAATCACGCCAGATTGTGCTAATCTGTTCGAGAGTTCGCTCCGTCCGCGCGTTCACATATCCCAAAGTTCTGTTAGCTCATCTCTCTCGTCAACGCAAGAATGCAACAGGCTGACAAGGACCGAATGCGTTTCTTTTTTTTGTATTCGGTTCCGAAATGAATGTTACAGCGGCTCCATTAATGAATGATACGAGATACCGTCACCGCCCTCGTCAATGTGTGAATGTCAGTTTTAAAACGTTTTGAGAGAGTTACATTTTTGTTGCAGTGAACAATTAATGCCAAAGTACTAGCCAGACAACAACATTTTTCATTCCCTACTTTTTTTTAGTAATGGAAGGAAACCCACCTACGTAAAAAACTCGGTTTAAATAATAGATAACCAAATCCTATTTTTTTTTTTATGAAAAGGATATCAATTAGCAGAGAAACATGTATTATTCAGTACGCCCTTAGTTGTTCCTCCCAACTTTGTGAAGATGTCCTTTTATTTGTAATGACCTAGCTTTTTAAATAAGTCACGATAAGGGCTCTAAATTCTTCGGTGTGCTTCTTCCTAAAAGAAAAATGTAGATCTCCACAGGAGAAGTAAGTCATCGTGCAATCTCATCTGGTTTTTGGAAGATTACTAAATTGAAAATGTGCTTCCTGTGTCTATTCAAAAGTTGTGAAACAGCGTCTATTAAGTGATTCTAACCAAAGAATACATGTGTCTATGTGTGTTTTGACTTTCCTGGTAATAGGTAGGCGTCCACCAGCAATTTCAATATAACTTTAATCAGCTGTGTCAAAAAATTGCTTGGAAATTGCTCAGTAATTACCTAAACAATTAGAGACAGAGAAGCATCGGTAGGGAGAGAGAAGACCAAAACAGAGATATTACACTGTCCATTATAACCGTAAGATATGAAATTATATCACGTATTCCATGTCAGAAAAAGCTCCGAGTTCATCTCTGCGCGAGTTGCACACTCACCTGTCTGCTAAAACAAGCGATTCAGGCGTCACTCAACCACAATGAGCCCCGTCACTCATACATCGCCTCTTACCAGCAATCAGCCTCGTCTCCATCCGTCTCAGTCTCCCTTTGTTCATCATGTCTTCTTATTACCGCTCGTCCCCTCGTCAGCGCAGACTTTTATAAAACTAAATTATTTCTCTTCTTCAGTCTCGACGTTGACGGACACGTGTGATTTACCCGACGAAGTCTACGAGATTTATTCAGTTCAGCCGGGGAATCCTTCGTGTAAACACGTCGATGCAAGCGCGAATAATACACCGAAAATTAATCGGTGAAATTGCCCTTGTGTTGTGGTAAACCCCAGTGAGTCCTTTGCCTTTAACTTTCTCACAGTTTTTTTTTTCTGTTTAACCACTCGTCGATGACAAGAAATTTCTGTTGATGATTTCTGTATTTAACCCTTCATTGAGCATCAGTCGTGCGTGTCGGACATGAAAGCACCGCAAGCTTAATTGCAAAAGTGCAGTCGTATAAAAGTTGGCGCATATCATGAAGAAGTGGAAGAAGAAGGCGATGGAGTGATTCATTTCCGTTACGTGCGGCTCCTAAGAGGGCGAAAGCATTAATCTAACTTCGAATCAAACTAAACAACGGTCAGTATCGCTGATGAGCACGGGCAAACTTCATTAGACGTGTCTGGCTTCGATTACTGCGGCGTTGAAATAAGATTTCTCACCTCTGCCTCGGGAAGTAGTTTCCGCAACAACATCAGCTTGCCCGAACGTCCCGACCGACACATCAGTTCCCCCTGGATCTGCCTCAGCGCCTGCAATAATCAACAACACGTCGTGCATACCAACCGACCTCAATTGCGCAGCAAAATTTTACTCATTAAAAAAAGTTTCCTTAACAAACCATTACAATCGCATTGACTTTAAACAATAATAATTGTTAATAAGCCATTGACACGTGGATTAGCTTTTCATTATAATTATCTTACAGGCATAATTAATTATTCATTCAAAAACAAGTTATTCATTACATCCACACAGAAGGAAATTAGTAGTACTACATAACACCGACAAGTATAATTATTTTTATTCTTTATAAATCAATTAATGGTGATAATTAGTTACTATTGCTGCATATTCAATTAACAAATGAAAAATCGATGTTATCTAATCCTCAGGTTTTTATAATTTGTGAAAAAAACACATTTTGATGATGACTGCAAAAAACGTAGGGCATTACGGCCAGTAGGTTATGATACAATAAAAAGTTTAGAATCCTAAATTTATGAATTTGTTCTTTGAGGACTTATAGTCAAAACACCCAGAGAGTGTGCTAAATGGCACATGTGTTGAAGACGTATCTAAAATCTAAATCATAAGAATACTGAAGCACCCGAGTACCTAATTTCCTCTTTCCTGAAAACTGAGGAATTGAAGGTCTTTTAAATAGTTTGAGCAAATAAAATCGACATTAAATTAAATCTCTTTTTTTTCTTCAAATTGATCTAGATTGTGTTGGTTCGTGAGTAACAAGCAATCTAGGATTGTAAACTATGTCGGCATGATAAAACAAATACATGTATTGCAGTTTCAGTTTATTCAGTGCTGTGCAATTTGGTTAATTGGCTCGAGGCGTAATGGCTTTAATAAGTTTCTATATAGAGAGGAAGCTACAGCTCGCCAAAGCTGTACAGCGCTTATGCCCGTATATTACTGCCCCCCTTCCTGATTTATAGTCCATTGTCTTTCATTTGAACATATATTTCTTGTCGTGTCTGTCTTGCACAAAACTCGCATCTGCATGCACTGTCCGTATCTCACCGAGACAACAGAGACTGGGTATTTATGCGAGCGCCATCTAATGCAGCTTATCGAACAGTTTCTGTCCGTCACACACACCTGC
The DNA here is from genome assembly GCA_036172665.1 of Prosopocoilus inquinatus. NCBI lineage: Eukaryota > Metazoa > Arthropoda > Insecta > Coleoptera > Lucanidae > Prosopocoilus > Prosopocoilus inquinatus. The sequence continues at coordinate 55,961,455 of CM069870.1, forward strand.
ACGCTATTCGACCGTCGTGCAATTAATTCCGAGAATCCGTAAAAAGTATCGGTTGGAGTTACCCAGTATCTAGTTGCCCGGTATCTGATTCCTGCTAATGAATGTGCGGCTCAAAACTCATGCCCGAGATCAGATCGTACCAATTTATAGAATTAAAGCTAAGATTCGAGTCTCACCGTGCACTTCGATTCAATATCTGTGTGTAACTGCCCCTTAACATGAACAATTTGTTGATAGTATCGAAGTAGTGGAAACGGTTGGGGATTTGATCCCGGAGCGAGTGTTCCCCACAAGTACGATAGTGCGAGGCGGTTCAGCAACCAGTCGGAATGTCTTCAGCGAAAGACATCAGCGTGTCAACTCCCGTGTGCGGCTGTGGTACTCGCCGGGAGGTCCGCGGAGGTCGTTCGCGAGGGACGGACGGCCAGGGGCGTGCACGTATGTCTCCGAGCTGTCCAAACACGGAGCAACAATGAACAATGGCAACATAAATCAGCGTAATTAGTTTCAGCAAAGCTGCTGTATCTACATGTTAAGCTGAGCAGTAAAATCATTGGTCAGCGAGTTGCGTTTGCGACGACTTTACTCCGCCTTTTCCAGGCTCTAATCGAATCCTGTTGCTTCCTTTCCGCACTCGCATTGACAACAATTATACTTTGTTTGCACTGCGGATTTAAGCATGATACCCCATGTTTGTACTCATGTATGTATCACGATTTAATATTGCATATATAATCGCTTCGCAGACTCTGTGTAGTCTCGTTAGAACGCGGGCAACAATGTGTACAGAATCTAGGAAGAAATGGGAACAACTCGCGGAGATATTTTGAAATACAAATCAACAGATATGATCGAAACATTAGAGTTACTTACGAGAACAGATGTGAAGTAGTATGCGAGCGCAACTTTCTGGGAATATCACAGAATGAAATCGCACCACATCATCACGAGTTTATAATATTATAATCAAACGTCGTGCTGATATTTTCCCCTTTTCTTTCTAATTTATCTTGTCTCTCGATCGCTTCTGTTGATGCGATGCTTTTGTTTCCTGCCCGAGAAAGCGCTTCGTTAATGAATTTCACATTAGACTGACAGGTGTCCTTTAATTAAATAACACTAATTAAAACAACCCGAGCAATTATTTAATGCCATCTTTTTTTTGTCTTCCAGGGGAAGGAGGAGAAGACGGATCGGCGGAGGACGGGGATAAGCTAGAAGGCGATGAAGAATCAGGAACGATGACACCCAATTCCGCCACTTCACCAGGACCAGGTGACGACGAAGTCAATTCGCCAGCCCCCGGTGATTTGCCATCACCCAGAAGCCCAAGGTCAATTAATGAAGATCTCTCATTCCCTAACCATCTCACAGATAGGTTAGTAGTCACTTTCACTATCTAATAATTAAGATAACACATCGCTATTTACTCTACCGTCATAAAACAATCTCGCCGCGCTTAAACACTGCCTTCCTTTCATCTCCTGGTACGTAGAAAACTTAAAAGGCAACGCTCAGTTATGACGGCCTTCTATTATCGTAAATCATTACAAAGCAAACATTTTTACACCATGCCGAGCGAACCGCTACTAGTAAGTGCTACGCAGTTGGACGTCATATTTTACGCTACATTTAATTCTTTTTTATAAGCAGTTCAAGTCTCAAACCTCGTAATAAAATTTGTTTCTCTTTATTTTCAGAGATATTAGTCCTCGTTGCCAGTCTCGTGAATCGTCAGAATCCAACCTGCCTCCCCGATGTCCATCAGGTGAATCACTTTTCTCCGATCGCGGCCTTCCTCGAGGAATACCTCTACAAGCCACCGCACTAAGTCCAGTAGGAGTCGCTTTACCTCCAACCCTACCTCCAGCAGCAGCCGCTGCTTTGTTACCTCCACAATCCGCAATGGCGGCCTACCTTAATGCTGCCGCAGTTGCTGTTCAGCATTCACATCAGTTAATGATGGCATCACCTTTACCGGGATATAATCGCAGTCCAGTGTCACCGCTCGTATCGTCGTCTTCCTCACCACCGGGAATTCTTTTAAACCCTACGCGCGCGCCTTCTTCTCCACTAGATATTCCCGTGCACTCTCCTAGTGAAGATACGTCCGTACTTGATTTTAGTAAACGTGCCAGTAAGTCTGAGTCAATTGAATGCGAACAAGATGTAATGAATCTAGCCAAATCTGTCAGCCCTGCATCAGGAGATACGCCTAACAGCCCTTTGGACTTATCTGTCTCGCACAGAAAGAGAACTTCAGATGATTCCATAACGCATCCACCATCGCGTAAACCCAGATCGAGCGATTACAAACCTCAAGTGTTGCCTCAATGGCCCACTACAGTACCAGCTTCTCACTTACCATATTTTGCAGCAGCCGTCGCAGCAGCCAGTTTATCACCCAAGACTAATACTCCAGCAGATTTATGGAATGGCAAATTAAAACACGGTGGACCCACACCAAGTGATGCAAGTAAAGCCCTGGAGAAAATGAGTGAACTGAGTAAGTTAGGTGGAGAAGACCTATTCCGTTCCATGGCAAGTTCTGGAGCAACTGTAAATTCTGCAAGCAGTAGACATAGTGCGTGGCAATCTCATTGGCTTAACAAAGGTGCTGACCAAGCTAAAGACGTGCTAAAATGTGTTTGGTGTAAGCAAAGTTTTCCTAGTTTAGCAGCGATGACCACTCACATGAAAGAAGCGAAACACTGCGGCGTAAACGTTCCCGTCCCTCCTATGCAACCTCAGTCTCTTCCATCACATCAACAGGCAAACATCTCGCCAAGTACAAACACAAATTCTTCTTCATCTTCTGCTACAAATAAGCCTAATCAATCTGATCTTAATCTACTTATTAAAGAGACTATGCCTTTACCTAGGAAATTAGTGCGTGGTCAAGATGTTTGGCTTGGAAAAGGTGCTGAACAAACTAGACAGATTCTAAAGTGTATGTGGTGTGGACAAAGTTTTAGGTCTTTAGCTGAAATGACAAGTCATATGCAACAAACTCAGCATTATACAAACATCATTTCTCAAGAGCAGATAATATCTTGGAGATCTTCTGATGACTCAAAAGGGACGGGAAGTGGAAGCGGAAACGGAGGTACTCCAGGTCCACCAGGAAGCGCAAGTAGCCACGTGAGTGCTGTACTTACATGTAAAGTTTGTGATCAAGCTTTTAGTTCTCTGAAAGAGCTTAGCAATCATATGGTTAAAAATTCTCATTACAAGGAGCACATAATGAGGTCAATTACAGAAAGCGGAGGTAGAAGACGACAGACGCGTGAAAAGCGTAAAAAATCTCTGCCGGTGCGGAAACTTTTAGAACTCGAACGTGCTCAACATGAATTCAAGAATGGAGATAATGGGAGCATAATCGAAAAGTCCAGAGATCCACACGGAGCGGGCAGAATTACCTGTGAAAAGTGCGGCAATAAAATTGAGACGTCATTATTCGTTGATCACATTCGTCAGTGCGTGGGTGGCATAGGAACTAATCAGAGAAACTTCCTCAAAAGTGCACTGATGTCAAATAATATAATACCTCCGGACTGTAATCGTGAAAAGGTGAAAAGTGATAAATCTCCGTCACCAAATTCACAGCAGCGTTCTCCTTCCTCAGCTACAGATCTCAGCTCAAATAAAGACAACTTAGGAGCAGAAAACAACAACGGATCTTCGCCTTCTGTTTTAAACGCAATTGAGAAATTGATCGAGAAAAGTTTTGATTCGAGGGGTCGTCAAAACCCAGGATTCCCCGGTCAAAGCCATGCAAGTGCACCGATGGGTTCAAGCATTTTAAAAAGACTTGGTATTGATGAGAGCGTTGATTACACGAAACCATTGGTGGACGCACAAACTATGAATTTATTACGAAGCTATCATCAACAGCAAAGCCAACATCACTATGGTAGACGGGAAAGGAGTGGAAGTGAATCTAGTTCGATATCTGAACGTGGAAGTAGTCGAATTGATGCGCTTACGCCAGAGCGTAAAATGGAACCTCCAGGCATTCCGATAACGTCTACTCCTAGATCCACGCCGGATAAAAGAGATAAATCGCCAGCTCTGGAGAAGTTAACTGATAATATGCCGGATGGAGAAATAAGTATTAAAAAAGAGATAGATGATGAAGATAGGCAGAGTACTAGTGACAATCATCAAGATGTAAATATTAAACGGGAGGTTGACGATGGAGATGACGATGATAGAAGTAGCTTCCATAGTAACGGCCATGCAAAAGAAATTCGTGATGAAGAAGAACTGAAGCGACCTAATAATATAGGTAGTCCTCATAATAGTCCACGACATCGTGCAACTTCTGGTTTGGAAACAGGTCATGGAAGTCCGTGTCGAAATAGTACCTGCAGTCCTGCCAGTAGCGATAGATCTGTAACTCCTCGAAGCACAAACGGTGACAGGAAGGGTGGTGGAAGCTTGGGCGCTTTGAGTTCAATGTTCGACAGCTTGCAAGGTGGAGCAACATCGAGCGAAAATTCCAGCACAACAGGGAAACGAGGTAGTAGTCACCCTTTAGCGGCATTACAAAAACTTTGCGATAAGACTGAAACACATCATTCGAATAACAGAAGTAGTTCCGCAGCGGCTGTTGCGAACGTAAATTCCGCGAATTCTACGACGCCAAATAGTGGCACGACGCCGGGCGCCATTCTAGCATTCAGTTGGGCATGTAATGATGCCGTAATGACTTCAGATTCTATCATGAAATGCGCTTTTTGCGACACGCCGTTTATATCCAAGGGCGCTTACCGTCATCACTTATCTAAGATGCACTTCGTCAAAGACGGTGTAATACCAGATCCCGTTGCGTTAAAAGCAGGCCAACCGTCTAGCTCTGGCACGTCGACTCCGGGTAAAATCGGAGGTGGTCCGGTCGCCAGTGCCAGCGGTCCGGGTTCGGGAGAAAGTAAAAGTCCGAGTCCGGCAACGAGCAGTTTCGAGGAGAGTCCGCATTCGAAGTTTCTAAAGTACACGGAGCTTGCGAAACAGTTGTCGAGCAAATACGTGTAACGGGAACGTGAATTGTAGAAACACGGAAAATCGTGATATGAACAAATGTAATTTTGGTAGCATTCCTACTATATAAAGTGTACAGGTAGATCAGAGATAGTCTCGAAAGGATATCGCTAAGCGATCCTTGTATTTTGTGATGTTATCATATCTTGCTACAGCAACAAATAGTAATAACGATAGCATAGTGATATATGTAAATTCATTGCGGAACTACAAATTCTGAGGTGATTCTAATTGTTATACGAATTTAGTCATAATGTTGTAAATATTACTTGCGTTAAGTCAGTATTTTAAGATGTATACTGAAATTTGATTGACCCTGTACAGTATCTTAAAGCGACCGGTGAAGTCATATTAGTTTTGCCTCTCTATAAGCAGGGGGTTCTTAATTGTTTAGAACTGTAAAAAGATGAAATAAAATTAGTTGTTGGTATTAAATAAACAAAACGTATGTTTGGAAGTATTTAAAATTATAATGTAGTGCAGTGGTTCCCTATTATTTCGTCACTATTTATTAAGCGGATATTTAACTTTAATGAAATACAAAACATTCGTATACGTATGTCGTAATATCTCATTCTTCCAAGAGGATTTTTAAATAAATATTTATCAATAATATTATATACTGAATAAAATGGAAAAATGTATACGCATAGCTAAATAATCAAGGCAAAGCTCTTTTCTTGTGTTAAAAAGAAACGATCTTTTATTTAATATTTTGTTGTATTTGGATGCAAAGAAAAGCTCAAATAAATATATGTTATAAATGATACTTATTTTACTCATGCACACCTATCCATAAAAACAGAAAAGTCCGAAACAGACTATCCGGACTCAAAGTTCACCTACTGAAACAGTTATACTGGACGTGCTATTACTACTACTCCATGTGGTTCCTTAAGTTATTCGAAATTGCACCGTCCTTTCAAAATATTAAATGTAAAAAAAAATTCTTCAGGAAAACATAAGTTATGAACATACCCAAAAAATAATTATTATAACAGAAGAAATAAAAAGAAATATTATTTATTTAACTGATTTTCTGCATATTTTGTACAACTTTAACGGTACCTGGTAACAATTCTGACATCAAAAAATTAAGCTCAATAATATTCTGGACATTCGTATCGAATGTTGAGGTGAGAATATTTTATTTTAATATACCCTGTATATAAGTGAAATTAAATACAATTGCAAGACACATTAAGGACAAAGTAAATGTTGGTCAGGATACGGGTAAGTATTTTTTGGACGAGGATGTTACCTCGTGGCTGAGTTACCGAAAATTTGGTTGTAATAATTTGTAAAGAATTCATATTGTCAGAAGCAATACTGTAGACTGAGCAGCGGGATTGCGTGCGGTGAGGGACGAACGCGGATAGTCGTGTAATCTAACACACTAAAGGTGGGTTTATACAGTGACTATACTAACAACTAACGGGTAATCTTTTAAGACCGCTTTCTCAGTCATAGTTTAATTTTAATCTTCAATTTATTCCCGAAAAAACTATTTTATTTATAATAATATATTGAAGATTAGTTAAACTATGACTGAGAACACAGCCCTAAAAGATTAATTATTACGCGTTAGTTGTTACTCTAGTTACTGTATAAACCTTAAGAACAACCACTTTGCTGCTCTGTTAAGGATAGAAATCGTATCTATCTGACAAAATCATTGCTTCCAGACGTTCCTCGTTTAGTAAAATTGATAAGTAAATGTTATGCTAAAAGGTGCTAAAGTAGAATTTAATAAACCAGAACATGTAGGTCATGTACACATCATAACCCAAGTATATAGACTTTAGGAAAAAATGTGCGAAATGTAGATACGACTTCTGTCCTTAACAGGACAGTGTAGCTTAAAGGTCAGAAATACAATTGTATCTCAAGATGCTCAGGTTAACTTTACGATACAGTTCACAAAATGTAATTATTCCTTGGTTGCCAAAAAGGTGATATCAGAAGGTTTACACTATTTTTTATTTGTTTTTAGATCGCGAATTAATAGCTTTTCGTTAAACTGTTTATACAATGATCCAGTTATTTTACTGTGTCAATTTTACACCTATAAGTTCAATGGCTATTGACAATGGGACTGGAGGTCGAGGAGTATGCGAATCAGAAATTACCTCTCGCATTACGTTTCGCCAGATAAAGTAAATGTTATGGTTATATTTATATTATAGAACTATAGGAATATTTAACTTATTTTAATAAAACTTTCTTAAACTCTGGTTATTAGATTAATGAAATTTCAAATCGTGATAACAGAATATACATTTTTGGAGTATCTTTTGAGAAGTTCATTTAAGTTATCAACAAAACCGAGACATAATTTGGCAAATGCTCTTATTATCCGCTAGCATTGTCCGCTCTACAGAATGGGGGACGAACTATGTCTCGGCCTTGATTATCAATGAGAGATTAAAAAGAATTCTTGTATGTGGGACCAAACAAAAAAGAAAAATTTCTGTGGTAAGGGCGCGGTGCCATTTGTTTGAAGTGTTCGATCAACAAAAAAAAGTGGAAAGTAAGTTTAACTTACTTAGTCTTTTCAAAGTTGGCTGTCGCTCTGATTTGTTGAAAATATCTAATATGTCTCCTCCCCTACTGAAATATATCCAAAACTCCATTTGTTTTTTGATGAAGTGAAACAAAACACAAACACAAGCGACGAAATTGTTGTTTTGGTCGAAAAAAGATGTGTGAAAGTAATTAATAATTGAAATTAATATCCGCCCACAATAATTTTATATCCGTAGATACGTACTTTGGCAGCTAAGTTGTCATCTTCAGAACGCCACCAACTTAAAACCACTTAACAGATCTAAAAACAACCTAATCATCCTAATAAAATCATAAAAATATAAAAACTAACAACAATCTAATCATCCTAAAAGATATGATATATGTCTAAATGTAAGTAAATATAAATTAATATGTAAATATCTAAAATTAACCGTCAGAAAAACCTAACAAATAAGAGCTAACCAAACAACGCGGAAATACGGAAATAAATAGTCCAAAGATCCGAAAAAAGTTCTTATTCTAACGAATAAATAAGTATAAATTCCGTTACTTGATACCTAAAGATCCTGAAAATAAAATAAAATATGTATGTTATGCACAAGGAGCGGATGACCTGAGGTTTTACTTAAGGTTACTCAAACCGTAATTATTATATTAAAATTATTTTTATGGAATCTTGTAAGTAAATTTATTTTATATTGGGTATACATTCATTCAACGACTTATAAGGTCTCTGGCAATGCAAATCGCCTGCATTCGTCATTAAAAACCTCAATTCCGCCGCTCACTGGTTATGTATAAATCGTCAAAAAATAACCTACAGATGAGAGCAAATCACACCCACACACCACAAGTTAAGAGTACTTTAGGAAATTTTTTTATCTCTCCTTACCAAATATCCAGTGCAAATTTCAATTATTTCTTAAACCACAGTCTCCTGTACTATTTTAAAGTCACAAGTAATTTTAACAGTTTTAATTATCACATATTAAAATGCTCAAATATTTACCCAGCCAGCAGAGTAACGTCGGAATTACGCTATAGGTATTCATGGCATCCCTAAGCATCTGTGATATTCTTAATGTTTTCGTTAAAAACTAGAGGATTAGGTTATCATTCTAGTCGAAATAGCAAATTACAAGATGGTGTATTCCTATTACCAAGCATCGTCGAAACCGCTAAAGGCGTCATTCCAATCGAATTTGCAATTTAGCAACAGTGGTACCGCCCTAGCAACGTGATAAAAAGCTGCTATCTCGGCAATATTTGATAGTAACAAGATACGACGTTGTATATTAATATGTTTGGTAGTGAGAAGATACAACGTTGTGTTGTCTTGTTACTACCAAACATTGCCAAATTAATTCTTCAAAGGGGGCGCAGCAGAATAAATTAAATATATATATATTATATATACATATTTTTTTATAAGAGATTATGTTTTTTTTTTCTTTACTTTGAACGTATGTACTGTCGCAAGCAATAAATATAGTCGTCACTCTTAAATAAAACGTCGGTTTCAATTCCGTAAATTAGAAATTTTCATATAAATTTGTTTTATTTTGCCAAAAGAGGGTCGGAAATAAATAAAATTTTTAAGAAATTATTTCTAACGCTCAAAATTAAGACATCTATTTCTTTACTTTTAATCAAATAGGAGTCAAGTACAAATCTTTAACAATCAATGACGACCAAATTTTTTTCCTCCCGACCGTACAATGTAATTATTCCCAAGTTTAGTTTCAGAAAAAAACGAGTCAATCCTGTGCAGGATATGCAAACAAGCTTCAATAAAACAAATGTGCTGTTACTGTCAGTTATGAAATATAATGTGAGTCTCAAATATTAAAAAAGTACTATAAAAATATTTGATCAGCATCAGTCTTCAAGTTCGAGGTTCGTGGGGGCGGGGAGGGGGGGGGGGGCGTGAATCATAATACAGCTCAAAAGGGGGTCGCGAAATCTAAAAGTTTGGGAAACGCTGCACTAGAGATACGCAGCGCGAGCGGCTAAGTTTCCGGTTTAAGCGATTGTGAAATTTCAAAAGAGAAAAGTATTTACAAGACAATTGAAATGTTCAAATTTTTTTTGACATGTTTACATGTTAATAAGTATTAATGCTAATAGAAGGTAAATATAGCGCCAAAATTCTCTTCGTCACTTATATTCAGTTAAGAAGTTTGGTATTAGATATCAGATGATTATATGACATGCGCAGTAACATCTTCATTAACAATTTAACTAAGAAGTTGAAAGTAGTCACCTTCTTAAATGTTAGTAATGCTTAGTTATAAGTGAGGTTGTATAAACCACTTCTGTTTATGCATAGGAGAGAGCAGGCTACGTTCGTATATTAAATTACAACATACTTTACTTATTTGCTGACGTACACCAGCATAAAACAAAATAAACACCAATATTGCTTTGTAAATGTAAAAAAGAAACAAATTTATTAAATATTTATAACAAATATGATCATGAAATAGCGATGCCTTTTAAATTGATATAAGTTGTCTTGCCACCACATTTTCACCATTGGAGAGTGTCTGTTCGTGTGTGCCTCATCAGAGTAGTCCGAATCTGCCCCTAATGACAAACAATCCTGTATTAAGAAATGAACCCTATTACACAGACCTGGCTGCATTGTGTCATAGGAAAAGTAATATAAAAAACAAAATTGTGAGAAATTTTATTGACGTGAGACCTTGTGTAGTACTCGAAAAACTATTTCCTTACACCAAAAAATAATCTTTTCCTCTTTAAACTTGATGCGTTAGACGCATTGCCTTGAAACTTCCATAAAGAACAAATTAGTGTTGCTCTACAACCAAATGAATTTTCTTTCCTCTAATAAGGCATTTAAGTAATACATTTGAAATGTCCAAAGGTGCCCTCAGTTCGAACCTAACTCGCTCGCCCTATATTTTAACCCCAATTGTAACTGTTTAGTTAGTTAGTTGTTAATGTTAGTTACTGTTAACATTCAAAAGCGTTATCAATTGAACCTGCGCAACTGTCTAATCAAATCAAATGTATTTTGAGACTAATCTGCGACACAAGTACGAATTAGTTCATGCAGCATCAGTAGTACTCATAATAAACAACGAAAGATAGATCATTTAAACTCGCAATAATCTGAATATTCCAAATATGTAAAAATATACAGGGTGTTATATTTGAAATATGAAAGTTGGCATCACTTCCGACGAAGCTAGTTCAGTAGCATGTCGAAATTTTCTTCTCACTTTTAAAACATTCATTAAAAAAACAACAATTCTAGAAGAGTGAACACATTATATGGTATATCATTAATCTTAGGCTGATATGAATTAAAAAAAAATGAATTTTGAACAAACGTTAACACCCTGTATTTTGATAACAACATATTTCCGAACATATGTTTATTGGAATTTCTGGACTTATTTTTCAAAATGAGTTTGTTGCGTAATTTATGGCAGTTATCCTATGAAAACCTGTTTGCTACAGATAAAATAAATCGGCGCTTGAATCTTCATTAATCCTATCTTAATTTTTACATTTTAATAGTATTTACTTAACACTTAAGGGGACTACACATTTTACTCAATTCGCGCGAATTAGTGTGTGGAGAAGAAAAAGGTACGATGCAAAATCTGTTTTATACAATTTTGTTTCGCGCGATTTGGTTTGTGCGGTCCAATTGAGCGAAATGTGTGGCCTGCTTTAGGCACATTGAATAATTTGGATAAAGCAAAATTTTGATGATCCTCCAGAAATATTAATTTTGCCAATCAGGCGTTCTCTTCAAATTTATACTAGTAACATAACATTGAATTCATTTGGTTTTCCAATTGTTTGATTACATTTTAACTACAGCAAAGAAGTAAGATATAGAACGAAAGTAATAGAATTTAACAGAAAAATAAATGAGATGTAAGGAATGCCTTTCTCTAGTTCAGAAAACATGTGATTTGACATTTTAGAAATCTCTCAAGTTTAAAATTTGAAATGTTCAATTCAGAATGATTAAATAATTTTGGCAAGTTGTTAAAAAACTGTAGTCACAATAAAAAAGTGAATCTTGCGAAATTTAAGGCCGCAATAATACATAAACCTCCTTCCTTCTATTGCTTACCCTATTCGAAGCGACTCAACGCCTACTTCGTACAGGCCTGTTGCATTAGGCGGGAGAATGTCCCGACTTCAAAATTGATTCATCTGAAATGCGGTCCAGCATAGAAATTCAACATTTTAACTTATCTTTTCGTCCTTTTTAGTAAGCGGAGTACATAGATTTTTATGGCTCAACAGCGAAACGTTTGTGACAGAAACTGGATAATACCCTGTGGTCTGATATTCCTACGCGATTACTCAGGCCTCTTATTGTAGACGGTGTTGACCGACTGCCTATGAGGATCGACCGTTTAACATAAGTGCTCGAGTCAATCTGTATACATAAATAACAGTGACATAAAAAAGCATCACAGTACTAGAAATTTATTTATTTATTTCTGATAGTTCTCAGATCCACAGATCCAGAAATCGACATTCCGCACATCTGTATTACTAAATTCTCTGAGACAACAAAATTCAATCAATAGGTGCTTTCTTTCACTCACAAAATCGTGATCCTAACGTGTTTTGATTCTTTCCTTTCTTTGAATATTTCTATTTTTAAAGCTTGTTTGGATTGAATTATGGTTATTTACAAATGAACTGTCAATCAAAATTTCAAGTCGGGTGTTTTGTTGCAACAACTACGAAATTCAGGTCCAAACTATTCGAAACACGGTTCAAACTTTTAAGTGAAAGAAAGCACCTAATGACTATCTACCGGGATTGTGATCCTGTGTAATCCAGGGTTCGAAAAGCTCAATCTTGTGCGCACATGAACCAATAAATCTACTATCAGTTCACTCACGGACGTTGTTAAACGTGAGGATGAGCATTTTTGTTCATGTTCATGAGCAGCTCGTGGATGCTCGCATGCGCTCATTCCGGTACAGATAACCAACACCTTAATAACGGGCTTTTAGTTCCTTTTTCTTATTTACGAATCTCAATAAAACTTGTGAATATTCCTCTCTGAATATTTCTCTATCACAAAAATATGTAAGCGGTTATTTATTTTGCGGGGCAAGTATATTATTTAATATTAATGTGCGAGTCAGAGAATTTTTTGCAAAGTTGGCTATGAATGAGAGAGATGCACATAGCAGTCATTTCTGATATTAATTTTACAAGGTTGGACTGACAGCAGTTGTAAAAAAACTGTCAGTGTGCCTGTCATTGTGATTTTTTATTTTTGCTTATTTATCAATAAATAATGACTTTTGTGTTTTATGAGCTTCAACACCCATAGTTGGTTGAAATTTATCTAAGAAATAGAAGAAAATAAACGACGAATGGGTTTATAATGAAAGGAATACCATTAAAAGAGAGTTCAAATGAAACAGGCTTAAGAAGTTTCAATATAACTACGACATACGTGATTTTTCTCACAGCCAACCGTGAAAAAAAAATTACGTGTCTCACACACCATAAAAAGGCTTACTTTGCTGAAAAAAAATTAATGATTAATGATAATTAGTGATAATTGTGTATTATTCATGGGTTTAGATTTAGGCAACGAACAACACTGTATGAAAAGCACTATATGAAACTGTTGAGGGTTTTTAACGGCTTGTCTGCACACTGCATATAAACACTTCGCCCGGACAAACCTATCCCGTGAGCAATTCGTCTTTCACTCGTGTGCGGTTACCGTCCGCTCTCTCAAGAGTCATGAGCTCTTACGGAATGCGTTTTATGCATTCGTTCATGTGCGTACACGTTCATTCTCAAGAACACGAGCATTTTCTTTCGAGCACATTTTTCAATACTTACTCCCGAGTGGTTCATGAGTGAGCGTTTCCGAACCCTGGTGTAATCACATTCTTTATGAAGTCTACGAGATTTATGTCAAAATATTCATTAACTGACGCATTTTTCTTTCTGTCCTATTTCAGTTTTACAACAGAAATCAATTCCGAAATATCAAAAACAATGTTGTTGGCTCGTTAAAAAAAATATTCGGAATTTAAAAAGAATTAAACTTGTAAAATTAACATAAAAATGGCATAAATTTTTGAATAAAGTGGGCTGCGATTTGGCGCAAAATGTGTGAATCATTCTGGTATTTAATTGAAGTTAATGAACGTTTACGGTCGGTATTAAAATTTAAACTGGTTTTATAACATATTAAAAAATTACTGATACTGATTAAGAATCGTCCTCGCTCTACATACGTTGTTAATTCGGCGTTAATTTAGAGCTAAAAGCTTTAAAAAATATGTTGTCGCATCGGATTAAATCTTAAAATGTATTCAGGTGATGTAACTGTAAACGATTATTTTGTTACTTAAGCTGAAATAACAAGACCTCCATAAACGAAATAAATATCATCGTAAATTTTTAATGCTCCAATAAATAAAGAACAAAACGATCTTAATAAATGATCACCGTAACGGTAAGCAAATAACTAAGCTTCATTTGTTTTTTCTTTCTTTACGACCGCGCGAGCCGCGCAATCCTGAATTTAATTGTATCTATTGTATAATCAAATTAAATAAACGCAACAAACAGAACTAATCAGCGATTATTAAAATGAGCGATCTAATTTGAGATATGAGGAGCCGCCACTATTTGAGAAGCGGCGTCTGCAAATACTCTGTCGCCCATTTAGATAATAAGAGCAGATTTAGTGCTTTTTCGGCTTACATCACATGGCGGCCCCATTCCTGCTAATTTATGGATATGGGTCCTAACGTCGCTAGGACCCCCTCGCAGTTCTAGACGTTAATGTAAAACGTATTCAAGGCGTACAAAAACATACACAATATTTACAGCCTCGAGAATTATAAATTTATTTTATGAAATGATTCCCTTACGTATCACAACGAAAATTTAAATTGTTTGAAGTTTTATTATAATCGAAAATAAAATTTACGCGCGTAATAATATAACTTATAGAATTTAGACGCGTTTCCATTATTATTATTTTGTTTGTATCTACAAGCGTAAAGTAAGTTTTGAATTTATGCGCAGAAAAGAAGAAAAAATGATCATAATTTTTTTTTCACTTTTCAGATTGTTTACTTTTAATATCACAAAAATTTCAATGGTTTTCGGAATAAACTGACTATGTGACGACTTACACTTTCCAGTGGCAATTTACCTGTACAGGCAGAACTGTATACATACTGTAGTGTTTAGCGTGGCTCTGGCTTAATGTGAAAATTTCTCTTTTAAAATCTTTGATACTATACCGTGCCTTCAATTGAATTCCTCATTAAAGTAAGCTGTGATTTTTTTATGAAGTTGGCGACACAATTCTAGAGAAAACAGTTGTCATTAACTGTCAGTACTGATCATAACATCATATAAAAACACAACATTAAAGTTTAAAGTATATGCTCAAAGTTCTTTCCTTCAGCTTGAATACGTTTCATGTTTTCAAACCAGTTTGCTAAGTGTTCGGGGGTTATGTTAGCACACACATCTGTAATGCCCGCACGAAATTCTTCGATTGTGTGATGCGTAGTTCTAAAAATTGTGTTTTTCATGTGTGGACAAATGAAGTAATTCATAATTGTGAGATCTGGAGACCTTGCAGGAAAATTCACAATCCGATTATCGAAAAACTGCTGCAGGAAAGTCATTGCTTGAAGAGCTGTGTGGGCAGTAGCATCGTCTTGCTGAAAAAACCCTTCTGTAAATTCATCATCATGTAGTTGATTAACAAAAGGTTCTAATAACTCATTTCGGTATCTTTCAGCAGTTACTGAGTCGTTAAAAAATATTGGTCCGATGATACGCCTTCTTGACACTGCTAGCCAAACACCAATTTTTAATGGATGTAATGGAGTTTCCACAAATTCATGGGGATTTTCTGCTGACCATATTCTCATATTCTGTTTATTTAAATACCCTGAGAGATGAAACCAGGCCTCATCGGAAAAGAAACACTTGTCAAGAATGTCGTCGTTGTTTAAGTTATCAAGAAACCACTGACAATATTCTGTTCTTCTGTGAAAATCTACTGGCCTGAGTTCGTGGACTGCTTGAATCTTATATGGATAAAGCTTTAAGTCTTTTTTAAGAATAGTGTGACATGTTCCCACTGATAGCTGAACTTCTTGTGAAAGCTTCGCAATAGATTTCTTGACAGAGTGTTCCATTCGATCCCGAACATCTTCAATGCAGGCTGCAGTCCTTTTCTTAGCTGCTCCGCTCCCTGTTTTGCAACCAAGTGATCCTGTTTCACGAAATTTAAGAACACAAGCATTGATATGTTTAACTAGCTGTTCATAAGTAATAGCAAAATTAGGAAACTGCTGTTGAAACTTCTGTACACACTGATTAATTGAATAAACTAACTGTCCATTTTCTATTCTACCGGTTTGAAAATAACTTTCAACAATAAATATTTTCTGCTGTAATTCTAACATTTTGAATGAACTGAAAATACAAAGTGTCAATTTGACATTTGTTTAATTAAATAATTGAACAGCTATCAGTGCTGCAAATCTTAGGAGAAAAAAACAGTGAAATCATAGCCCACTTTAATGAGGAATTCAATTGAAGGCACGGTTTAACACGTAACATAGTGGCCACAAAATACTGGGACAAGCAAATATTTTATCAGCTAAAGTGGACTTTCATTAATAACGCCTTACTGTCACAAAATATAAAAACCTAAAAGTGACCGCGTTTATCCGAAGAACAGAAAGAAGTTGTTATGGTTAAGTTTATCATACAAACAATCTCCAATTAATTAAGAATAAGTAAAATCGCTTTTATTGTCGAAATAAGACACTGACAAGAAACTTCATTCTGACTTTTGTTCAAAGTTTGGTTTAAACAATGACATTTTGCTTGATTTCCGTTAAAAATGACAACTGTATTTTCTGGCCGCGATGGTACACTTGCTTGCAATAAAATAGCGTACATCTTCAAAATCAAGTAGCCGAGTTTTCACCTATTTTTGCTTTGTAAATGGGCATTTTTAGAATTTTATCATGTTTCGAAACATACAGGTTAGGAACGGCCGTTGAAATTATTACTGTTTTACCTGATATGAGTCAGACAGTAGCTATTCAATAAATATCACGACATTCCAAATATTTAACGGCCCATAAATGCAATGTAATTTAATCGAAATACAATTGTCGATTTCTGTTCGATTCATATAATATTCTTAACACTTGTCAAGACTCTCAAAACTCAATTTGTATTTTTCGACGTGTTTTGCTGACAAGAGTATTGGAAAATTTATTAAAAAATGGAATCCTTTGCGGCTTATAATAGATTTCTTCTTAATTCACAAGGGCATTATCCGAATCAAAAATCGACCTTTTTGGACATCTGCCTCCAACCATCTTTTCTATTTGCAAATTTTACCTCTTCCCACATATTATTTGTGCATCATAGTATTTTTATTTAAGCTATAGTCATTCGCTACTGCTGTGAATCACTATTCGTCTTCTAATAGCATTTTTCGCTGGCTGCACCAGTGTGCACTGAGTGTATCTCTATCTCGCTTTATTACATAAAGCTGAACCGAGATTGAGATACACTCAATGCGCACTGAATGTAAGAAAGTGTGACCAGTGGAAAACGCTGTAAGTTACTCGTTTTCTGTCAGTCTGAATTTTAATTGTTTGACACTGACAAATTAAATCTCAAGACCAACTTAATATAACGAAAAACAGGTGTATGCGTTTTTTCTTGCAAGCCACAGTACCTGAAATATTTCAATTGATTCAGTTTTATAATTCAACAATTAATTACAAAATCTCGTTAAATTTTTCAGATACCTTGAACTTCTTCGCCCTGGCCCTTTTCATTATCTCTTCCTTTTGTTCCTACGTAGATCACCCTTTCCTTCCTCTTCGAGATTCTTACTCTTTCATGGATCGGCCAAAACATCGCCGTCAGTAGATGCTTTATCTTACCTCTACAGATGAACTCTATGAAGTCCACCAAACCCAAAAATGAAAGCTTCTTATCGGAAATTTATTTTTGAATTCCGTCACTAAACAATATCAGAATTGCTTATTTTTGTGGAAATTAAACTTATAGCGTTTTCGATTGCGGTCTCCTATGTGTACTGAGTGTATCTTCATCTTACTTTAACCTCATGGAATAAAACAACATGAAGATACACTCAATGCATATAGTGCACTTCAATCGAAAACGCTGTTAAAGTGGAAAGTGGTATGATGCAGGAATATCGTTTCTTGAAGTGCGTAGTGGAATCATGAAATTTTGAATTTTTGAAATATGTTTGATGTATATTTTTTTAAAGGAATAATACTTGAAGAATGTAGCAGTTCAACAATCTTTTGTTTGAAGTATGATACAGTTCGCTTGGAATGTTGCTTTTGAAGAAGTTGATAATGTGGAAAATGTATGATGAAGAAGACAACATCTTGAAGTTCTTTCATAATTGACGATTCTTGTATTCCAGCGGCTCTGATGATTGGTGATCTCAAGGTGGTATACGTGTTTATAAGAATATGCCATATGACTGCAATACGTTAAAATTTATCTCAACAGGTCATCATACCTAAAATAATGTTAGCGAATTTATAAATATCTTAAATGGTGTTACTCCGATAGGACTTGTGACTTAGCATATACAATTGCACAAGGATAAACCCTATGAATTGCTCATTCCCTATCCAGTAATGTAAGCCAGTTTTCTAACGTCAGCATTTACATTTAACGACTAACACTTAAATACTTTTTAATGATATTAACATAATTTAAGTTTGAAAGAAAGTATTTAATTAAAGTAATTTAAATAAAATAGATAGATATATAGTCTATGTAAATTTCAAATTATGCGAACCGATGCTTACGAGCACATAGAATCCAGTGATCGAGCAATCCTATAAGTTAAATATCCTTGACAATTGTGGACAAAAAATTTCGGATAACACTGTAATTTCATCAATAATGCATTGTTAACTCTTTCTACTACTCTATTACTTTTACGTTAAACTTGGTACCTGGTGGCAAATATGCAAGGTAATCTCAACAGCTGTCCAGAAGTTAGAATCTGAAGGGAGACGGGCGAGTTCGTTTAAAAGAGGTTATAATAAGGACACCAGGGATGTAACCATAGCTGAAGATCGCACTAGGAAGTCGCTGTTCAAGGCCCCGCAGCACTGCATTGGTATTCTTGGATTGCAAGCAACACGCTTTGGTTTAATTTTCGTGTATTCAACCATATTTTGGTTTTGGTTGGACATTTTTACATTTATTAAACGGTTACGGTCAACGCACATGTTTTAAGCCGTCTAATAAACGTATACGTTATACCACTTTGATACAGAAACATCGCATTTAGTACATGGAACACATTCTTTCAACATCTATCTCGCGGATATTTTATTCTTTATTAAACATATATGTGTGTTGCTTGAGATCTAACGAAATCTGCAATAAAAATTGGTACATTTAGTTTAAAACAGTATAAGTTTGGGAGATAACTCACTTTTGGAACATGCGTATATGTAATAATTTTCTAATTTATAGTTAAGGCGCTATTGAAGAAAGCGATAAAATAAATAAAAGGGGTACGTTATAGGATAGTCAACTCATTACGTCACTGGCTTCAAAATTCCGTAAGTAGATGGCGTAAGCAGTCCCCGTCGATTGAAGTTAGCGTCGATTCCAATGTCGCTCAAGTTCGTTGTACTGTCAACTTCACTTTACGTGGCGTAAATTTGAACTCGCCGAACGCCGAAACAAAACTGTACTCGAAAACGCGATTCTAATGAAACCTTAGAATTAGGGTACACGTTCCCCGTTGCTCAAAATTATTCCCCCGCAATAAACGTAGTTGTCGTCAGAAGAGAAGAAGAGATAAAATATTACAGATCGTAATTAGTGGCCGTTTACAGCTGCCCTCTTTTGCTTAAAATTTTGAGTCTGGTTTAGAATAGTTTCCATTTGGATTCGGTAGTTGTTTCAACAAAACGCCTCAGATTTGATTTTTTGTTTGACAGTTCGCCTGCCAACAACTGCAATTCAATCCAAACGAAACATAAAAATAGTTTTATTCGAAGAGGAAAGGGGATTACCGATCCGGACTGAAATTTCAAGGAGGGTGGGAATTAATTCGTTCTCAAAAGATCGTCCGCCTTTGAGTCTAAACAGGTTTAGACTACGTTTTTTGTGGGCGAAAGAAAGTACCTTACATATCTACGTTCCACTTGAATCCTCGAGATTCGTTGGTTTGAGACGCGAAAAACATTTCAATAAAACACAATGAGCTCAATAAATTCCAGTCAAACAGTTTAGATGAATCTTGCAATATGGATTACCGAAACTGGCGAAAACACAAGCGTACTATAAGAATACGGACATGTCGAAGATGCCTCGCTGCTCATCCTGGATGTTTGGGTGTCACTAGATTCCGCAATATAACCTCGATGTAAAACAAACAATGTTTTAAATAGAACCGTGCATTTCGAAGATGATTAGCCGCGCATCTTCGACGTGTACGATTCCATATTTAAAATTATACATTTGTTTTACATCCAGGTTATATCGCGGAATCTAGTGACACCCAAACATCCAGTATGAGCAGCGAGGCATCTTCGGCATTTCGTACCCTAACGTGTCATTACATAGAATGAACTACAACTGTGACGCAAACCAGTTGCCAAAACGGTTGGATAAAATCGAACTCTAAAGGCCTAGTTTTTCCATCACAGTTTAACTTTAAGCTTCGTTTTATTCCCATGGTAACAATTGTAAGGACAATTGTTTCCACAGGAATAAAACAGAGCTTAAAGTTAAACCCCAATTGAAAAACTGGCCCTAACACTCCACAAGCAAGTAACCTCACTTTTGACTTTATATGCCTCATATTCATTTCAATCATTTTGACAGCAAAAGCAGAAACTAAATGCAAGTGATACAAAGGCAGATAATTTGCTTTGATCTATCTGTCTTCTTTGGTTCGTTTAAAGTTCTTTCTCGATCACATGATAATTTATTTGCAACTATGAGGAATTTAGAGATATTGGGATCTATTCTGTAACATTGACATGGACTTGATACGTCTATGTTTCAAGTGACCTTGCAAAATTGGTATTCTGTAAACAGTTTCGTAACAACTTGAAATCCATTTGAAGTATGATCTCGAGTTAATACGCATCTCTCTTCAATTTACGGTCGGTAATAGACGTGAAATGTTATGGAATCGTAACAATCCTCTTCAAGTATTGAAGACCACATCAATTGATACGCATATCAATGTTACACAATAGCCCTGATTATCTGTCGGACATTGTACGTTTTCGACACCTTGAAGAAAAATGTTTGAATTGTGACCAAGGAAGCTGTTTCGTCAAAATGAATTTGAATTGCCGCGATTTCTTGTGCATAACTTTATCTTAATGAGTTGGAGAGGATTGTCAAGGTCAGTACTTCCCAAAGTGTTCCTGTGGATCCCGGGGGTCCATGGCAAATTAAAAATTAACTTTTGTCACCACCGATCCAAATGATTCTCCAGTAAGACGAGAACCTGATCTCATAGTTTAAACCAATAACTATTTCTAGAAGTTAATAGTGTATCAACTTACTCAGCCTACAATGATATAAATCAAGAGAATCGAGAATCTTTTCTGTTTTCACATATTTGTAGATTTAATACTGCTTCGCAATGGCGTCATGAACGCAAATGTACACATAAGTCATGTTCTAAAGCATATCTGTCCTTTTCATAGGCGCATAGGTTCTGTTAATGCACGATCATAAAAGCAAATATTTTGCAAAATTATACATTTTAATGAAGTCGGCATGTGTCTCGTGTAGTAAGAAACTAGGATGAGCTGAAAGAAGTTTTTACTCAAGAATGGATAGCGAAGACTACATAGGCCACATAGGAGGCTGTTATGGAAATGCCTGTTATTTGTTCCAATTTTGAATTATTTACCTCATTCTTTTTTATTCCTCTTTGTTATGTTTATTTAGTTCGTATTCACTCGCAAAACTGATAATTTCGAAACACAGAGGGTTTTACAGAAAACTAACAGGTGATTTCAAAACTGTTTTGTGGAGTATATAAGTATGGCTCTCATAGCGAAAAAACAATTTCGTATACGTATAAAAGTGGTCCCAAAAGGGATAATTTAGGTCATCATTTGCTAAAGCTAAATGTAACGAAAGTTCTTCCTTAGTGGCAACCACCTGAAAGAAATGATATGAGATACTCTAAATTAAATAAAAGATTATAAGATTCTTTAGCTAAGAATTCCAAAGCAAGCAATATTCTTTGAAACCTATTATAGAACTATTTACCGCCATTTCGATTCCGTGCGCCATTCCTCAGTCAAACTTCCGCTATAAAAAGTCCCTACGTATTGGCATCAGAAAGGAACATTACAGTGATTTGCAACTAGGCTATCAGCGACTGCTCCATACGGGCGCAGGCAGTAAATACTTCACCGATCAGCCATTGTGAACTCTTGGGACACAAATCTCAAGAGAAAGACGCGTTACACCGTACAGTATCGCTGCGTAGCGTGGACGAGGAGGAGACGCCAACGACGTCGTACGGCGTCTCTCTCCTGCCCGCTTTCAGGACGTCTTCACCGACGCCAACGCAGCACGAGTAAACGTTTCGGATCGCTAGAAGTGCTGACTTTCCTTATTCCCTCACCGTCCATCTTAAAACTGTCGCGATTTCACAGCCCTCTCAGACCGAGCGATGATAAGACGGATTCTGCAGATGTGGAGGAAATTAAATTTATTTGCTTCGTAGGAGTGAACTAAGTTTTTCGGTAAATATTTGTACGTCCGCGTTTGTTAGAACAAGCCAACTTTTAATTGCTTTCTCTCATACTTTCAACGTTTATTTTTATTAGGGTATTCAACGCACTTTTTGGAAGATGTGCAACTGACTTGTCCCATGCATTGTTTTATAAAACATTCAGATCTTTAAAATTTCGGGTTTCTAAATTCTTCAAAATCATTAACTTTGGTGATTAGTCACTGCTGTATAAAGAGAATGTTTATTATAAAATAAAACTGTGACTCATTACTTGCCAGTCAAACAAACATTCCACCCAAAATATTTTTCTTCTTACCACTTAACAGATTTCGGAGTTCTTATTTCCGAAGCGCGTGACTGATGATACAAAGCATCTTAAAGGCAGTTTTTAAACAAACGATCCCCATCTGCGGACAAATATTTAATTAACCCGCCAAATAAATTCATCACTTGTCAAGTGCGAAAACACATCCACGTTGAAATTTAACTGCGGCGCGTCGGATAATAAACTCAGGTAGACCCAAACAAACCACTCTTGTTAAGAAGGTAATCCTCGACTTCCTGGAAGTAGTAATAACCATGTATGATAAGTTGCACGGTGCCATTGTGAAGAAAAGTTGTTGTTGCGTAAACAATTGTAAATTTTCAATACAACAGGTGTGTGATTATGTTTAAATTGCCCGTCTGATGTCTTTATCAACGCGCGCTTCCGCTTTTGTGTCCACGGTCTGTGCAATTTTTAGACAGGCTGATTTATTACGGATTATTATGTCTGATGATGATACTAAGTCATGCCGTGTTATATTTTATCTCTCAATCTAGAAGACATTGAAATTTAACTAAGTTTACGTAACAGCGTTCTGCTATAAATTATAAGCACATAAATTAATTTAAACTGACAACTTAATTTTAATAATTCATTAAAAAATGGTTAACCCTAAGGTACCTTTATACATAATTTATTAACAAGTTTCAATTATCCTTTACGATTCTTTAGAAATACAAAGAAATACGTTTAGAATTCACGGTTAGTATCAATAGTGTCAAGACATTTAGTACAGATACTAGTGAGTATGTTCTCGTATTTATATACTTTTTATTTAATTGTATTTAATAATATTTTGTGTTGTAAGCAAATTTTTCAAATTAATATTTTAATATAAGTCCTAAAGTATGAGAAATAGAACACATAAAGAATTTCAGATGCCTATCAGAATATATTCGCCCCCGCGAAATATAGAAATAAAGTCTGAAATGTATCTCTCGGTAATATTGACTTTCTGTCTTAAACTTATAATTTACACCCTTAACATTCGGGGTGTAAAAACGAGTCCCAGTCTCAAACGCATATGAATCATTATGATGAATTAACGACAAACATTTAGAAAACACCCCTCACTCTGTACGACTTGTTCCGCCAATACCGTGCCAGAATTCATCTGACGCAACGCATGGGCGCCCCTGAAATTATAACACAAATCTTATGCAATATTTTCGTCTTATGGCCCGAAATATATACGTCTGCTCTTCGTAATAAATGGAAGAGAGCTGTTAGTGGAGCACTTACTTCTATGTTTCACTACGTACACACACACGATTTAATATATGATGCCTTTAAATGCACAAAGCTTTTAGATGCAAATTCAAATACATAAAAATTAATTTTGCACGTATGAAATTTTAGATCAAATTTGTAAAAGCGCTTTACATTTTTAACTTTATTTTTTGTTTGAAGCAAGAGCAATAATTCCTCTCTACGAAGTACGCCATTGACTTAAGCTTGGAGTAAGCGTCAGTTCACGAATGACAGCCCCGCCACAAAAGATTCGAACGATTTATGCCACTGGATCCTTTTGTGTTTTACCTAACGCACTATGCATTAACAGCAATAAATCAATTTTATGGTTTTGTAAATCAAACTTGCTTTAATGGTCTCTCACGCGTTTATGTATTATGCATGAAACGTGTGTGATGTGACTGCCGAACATGTGAAATCATTCTCACCACTCTGTGTATACGTTTTATAATACACATGTGAAAGGCGACGAATTTAATTGCTCCGAGTACATCAGTATTTAAACTGTTGTGTTTATTACGTTCACATCATGAAAAGGCTGTTGCTCGATAAATTTTGGTTGAAATTTTAGAAAATTGTAGTTTCAGGAGGTAAATCCCGAAGGCATTATATTTCACGGACGAATTAGTCTATGAAAATGACAGACAGAATTAGGTGGTAAAGGTGAGTAAGCTCGAGCAATAAGCAAGCAATCAAGTCGCCCCTGATACGACCGTCGGTTTCTGTAAGTTCTTTTGCGCTCAGATGGCGATTTCATGCAACAGCGCACGTCATTAAATGCCTTTCTCTTTCATACAGGGTAC